>CM057456.1:455252500-465252500 GCA_016271365.2 Neoceratodus forsteri
TTAGACCACCAGGAAAATTAAAAAAAATAATTTATGGGACAGAGAACAGGTGAGGGGAGGAAACAAACCACTAGACTACCAGGAAAATATATACTGTTATATGGGGATGGGGATCTGACAGAGGGGGAGGAGGGGGACCACTAGATTGCCAGGGAAATAGATATTTTTGTATACGGGACAGTGAATGGACATCAGGAGAGGGGGAGGGACCACTACACCTCCAGGAAAAGAAATGTTTTTATATGGGAACAGTGATCAGTGAATGGGGGAGGAGGAGGGACCACTATACTACCAAGGAAATATATATTTTTATACAGAGATGGTGATTAGACATCTTGGGATGGGGGATGGACCACTAGACTACCAGGGAAATATACATTTATATGGGGAAGGTGAAGGAAACAGGTGAGGGACCACTAGACTACCAGGCAATTGAGAAACTCAGGTAAATGTGATTCAATGTATTTCAATAGGGTTTTCAACTCTGGTGCATGCCTTTCTCATTTTTAATAATTTTGACACCAAATTTTCAACATACCCTTTTTGAGATCCCTCTTCATGAACAATGTTGGTGTCATTTCACAAATCCTCCCTGAAAGATGCTTTTATGGTTAGTTGGTAAAATCACCTTTCAGGACAGATTTCAAAATTTTCACCATAGTTGTTCATGAGGTGGGGTCATAAGAGGTATGTTTAAAATTTGGGGTCAAAATATGTTAAAATGGCAAAGTTCTGCACATCTGTTGACATTTCACTATGCTTGCTCCTAACTCTCAAAATTTTCAATATTTGTATCCCACATTTTTTCAACATAGCCATTTTGTTTATATCAGCTGTCAGTTTTCAATTCCTAGCCAAAATGTGTTTTCTCACCTGCGGCATGGAATGATGTGGTGGCGTGGATTGAGGTTTCAGCAGAGATTGGAAACCTCTCAGCCCAGTGTTCATGAGGTGGGGGTAAGAACAAGGCTATGCTGACAGTTTGGTTGCTGTTTTGGCTGAAATGCTTCCACAGCAACATGATACATGTAATACATACCTATGGAGGGATGGGAGCACAGGGCATAGATGGCCCTGTGCTCCCACAATCAAAAAAGACTACGATTATAGTTTCTTAAACAGTAAGGAAATTCTTTGCAAAAAACTTAATTAATGCATCAGTTAGGTTTGCAGTGACAAAAGTTGGGAAATATGATGTTGGAGTTTCCAATCCTAACACCTCACCCCAACCCCACCCCGCATGCAGCAACAGGCATGGGGTGTGCCATGGGGTTATCAACCGTAACATTTACCTCATTCTCCTATACTGTACCCATCTCAGCTTATTTACTCATGGAATGGGGTGAGCATTAGGGATGACAACCTCAAGGCACCCCCCCATGCCTGCTGCTGTGTGCAGGGTGGGGGTGGGGTTCTAGGGTTGGAAACCCTAACAATACATTTCCTGACTTTTGTTGGTGCAATCCTAACTGATGCATTGGCAAAGTTTTGCAGAGAATTTTAAAATATATTTATCATTAAAAACACTGGTAAATGGAAGCATGCAACCTGGAGGATGGGGGTACCAGGGATGGACACCATAGTCAGCTTATATTACAGTATTAAACTCAAGGAATCATGGAAAAATGAAGGAGGATTTGCTGAGCTGGGAGGGGGAGACAATACAAAACAAGAAATATAACTAGATAGATAGATAGATAGATAGATAGATAGATAGATAGATAGATAGATAGAGATCAGGGGATCACTGGCTCACTGCTCCAAAGAACAATACAAAGAACTACAGTGTTTTCATAATGTTCTTTCATGAGAACAGCAGAACTTTCTTGAATTTTGAAGCTGCAGCTGGAGTCATGTTGTCAGCTTTGGTTGGAGCATGAGCTCCAACTTAGCTTGGATTCATACAAAAGAACTATAGTTCTTTTGTATGAGCCCTCACTGATACCACCAGCTCACTGCTCCAACTGAATTTGGAAGCACAGCTTAAGTTGTGGCTTAACTATTAAAGAAAATCCCATTATTCACATAAAAGAACACATCCTTTCGTATCAGCCCTCACTAAGCCCTCGCTAAGCCTTCCACCTAGGATTTAAGAGATGTCCCAAAACCATATATATATGTTTTTTTTTTCTTCAAAAAACAGATTCTGGAATCATGCTAAACGGGTCTCGTTTAGATTGATTCTGGTCTTTGTTTTTCTCCAGGGCATCATTTATATGAGTCTTCATTAATTTATTTTTTAACAAAAACAAGATGGCGGCCATATGAAAGAAGATTTTTTTAGCATGAAAGAAGAGTTTCATCTTGTGAAAGAAGATTCTTCTTTTGTGAACCAGAAATTCTTCTTTTGCATCAGACATACAGTATAAATGAAAGACACTACTGAGCATGCTCAACTGAAACATCAAATTCTTATAACCCAGGAACAGAATAATATTTTTTCAGCAAACTAAATAAATCACTCTTTCTATGGCAGGCCCTTTCTACCTTGAAATGTCAGAGCAAAATTCAAAACCATCTGAACTGTAGGTGAGGGCAACAAAATGACCAAAACCCCTTGAATTTTCACTTTTTTGCTCTAGCTGGATCTTGGAATCTGGACATACGACTGTCACAAAACTTGCAAAATCAAGAGACCTTGCCCCCACAAACTGTGCATGCAGTTTCATGCAGTTCTGTTGAAAGGGGTAAAGATATTAAGGTGCAAAGTCAGGGGGGTAAAATTAAACACCCGACTCAACCCTAACTATAGGGGGCTACTGTGCCCCAATTTTATGTTATACTTGTGTTAATTTTCTCCTCAATAGCTTTGGCAGCATTTGACAAAATTAGCTATAATGTTGTAAGCATTATCTATCAGGCAAGGTCTAAATACATGAAAACTTTCATGACAGCACCTTGTGCAGTTTCTGACATCTGCATATCTTATTTTCCTTTAGAGGTTTCATTTTTTTCCCATACTTAACATTGCTTTTGGTTTTGCTCTCATATACAGCCTACTCAGAATATAATTTTTTTCCAGAACTTTCAGGGTAGAATTGTTATGTGCCATGGTAATGTCTTTGGGAGGTTTTGTAAAAAATATTAAATGGTTCCAGAGTTATAAGGATTTAAAGCTCTTTTTTTTTTGCTGTTCTGAGCATGCTCAGTACTGTTTTTTTGAATAACATTTTTATACAACACCAAAAATTCCATTTTGTGAGACCTTTTTTGGTTTACACCACTTTCTTCTCACAGCACAAAAATATTTTTTCGTGTTGTGACAGCCGCCATCTTTTAATTTTTTTAACTAAAAAACATTAAATACATAAACATTGTGTATTTTTAAAAGAAAAACACATATTTGAACCTAGCTAAACAGGACCCATTTAGCTATAGTCTGGTGTTTATGTTTTTTTTAATGGCTAATGAGAGAAGTCATTCACCTGCGTTCTCTCTATGACAACAGTGGGACTTTCTTGACGTCTGCAGCTTCAGATTGGAGTGCTGCTGTGGGCTTGAGTGCCAGCAGTGAGCCAGTGGTCTGTGGGCTTAAAAGGGATTGATAATAAACATAAACAATTCCTAATGCTGGAAAAAGAACTGACAAGTTCTGGTTTGATCTCTCTCTCTCTCTCTCTCTTTCTCTCTCTCTTCCTACTTCTCCTCTATCTTTTCCTCCCCCTCTCCCCTACTACCATCTCCATAATGCTGATAGCCGTACTCTAGCTCTTCCTACTAGATCCTCCATTGCTGGTTAACCTGCCTTCTCCTACCATTTCTGTAAACTGTGAAATTCCCTCCTGCTAACTGTCTGATCAGGAGGCAGCATAGCACAATGGTTTAGAGCTCTGAGCTGCAAACCTGGGTTTGAATCCTACAGCCCCCACTTTCATACTGTGAGACCCTGAGCAAGCTTCTAAACTTCCCTGTGCTCCCAGGTCACACCTGGAAACAAGCTTTGGCTTAGTGTGTCTTTCCTGGTTAAATAATTTCCTCTTTCCCTTGATCAGCCCCTCCCCACGGTCGCTCACCTCTCTTCTTAGGAACTTCACTACACCCGTCCTGTAACTGTGGCTAATTCACCCAATTGACACCCCCTCTCTCTCCATCCCCTTCCCCTCTACTTACCTCATCCACTTTTCTCCCACCTCTTTCTCAGTATCCTACCCTACTTTCTTCCCCTCTCACCTACCCCTTTCTCCCTACCCCTCCACCACTTAAATCACTTCCCTTCCCCTTTCTTTTTTACCTATCTCTCCAACATGAGAAAATCCATGAGATGTTGTCCCCATGCCTAAGCTTATCTAAGCATATCTTAATTTTGAACTCTATTTTGTGTTGTATCTGTTATAATTCACATGTGCTGATAGACTGCTCAATCTATAACTGTATATGACTTCTCTTTTTGCCACTTTGAACCTCTGTATTATGTTGTTACCTGAAATATTGTATTATATTTACTGGTTCATGGTTATAAACCACTGTCAGCGAGTGCCCAACAGCTCCATAAATATTATATGTGGTTTATGGAGCTTCATAAACCACAGGCAGAACAGTAGTGCAACATCACCAGAAAAATGCCAAACAAGCTGTCCTCATGCTGGATGTTCGCAAGCGCTACACATTCACTCAGCATGAGATAAGCTTGTCGGCGGTAAGTTACCCTTGCAATGTGACAAAAAAGACAATTTAAAACAAAAAACACCAAAAATCAGTAAATATAAAAAATAAAACATGGAGAAGTGTGGTTCTCTGGGGATTTTATAATAATAATAATAATAAATAATAAAATTTATTCGATTAAGCGCCTTTCAAAGTTTTCAAAGCGCTGTACATGAAAAACACAAGCATAATCAATACATACAATAGAACTACACTAAATGAGTATTGCAAAACTAAGATAATCAATTACAGCAAAGCAGAAAATTCCTTCTCCCATAAAAAGTCTTTAGTGCCTTTAAAACTCCCCACCGTCATGTCTCTCCGGAGCTGATAGGGGCAGAAATTCAGAGGGTAGACAGCAAATCCAAAAGCTACGAAGCTCCAGAAGACTTCAAATTTACCCTTGGAAGAAAAAGAACCCCTCGCCAGCCAAGCGGACTGTCTCAGAGGTGTAGGCACTCAGGAGCTCTTTCAAATAGTGGGACCCTAGACCGTGTAGGGTTTTGTAGGTCAAAGACCCACTTTAAAAAGGTGATCCGCCACTGTATTGGCAGCCAGTGCAGATTAGCAGCACAGGGTAATATGAGACCTTCTGGATACACAGTCAACAAACATGCTGCCGCATTCTGCCTACCTTGCAAGCGGTGGATATCAACCCAGAAAGTCCTAGGTAAAGGAGTTACAGTAATCAAGGTGAGATGTCACAAAGACATGGACCGACACCGGTGGTGTGCAGGTGGAACCAGGTGCCTAATCCTGGCAATGTTCCTAAGGTGAAAAAATGCAGTCTTGACAACTGCAGACACCTGATAACAGAGGGTCAGACCAGTGCCAAGCTCCACGCCCAGGTTACGCACCTGTTCGGAGGTGAGGATCTGGTCTACCCTCAGGGTTAATCCAGAGGGGAACCCAGTCCTCACACCCTCAACCCTGTGACCCGGGTCCACCACCATAACCTCAGTCTTTCCAGGATTCAACTTTAGACCGCTGGTATTCATCCAGTCTTGGATATCAGCGAGGCAGTTATTCAGCACTGAGATAGCACTAACCTGTTCAAGGGCAAAAGACAGGTAGAGATGGGTATCATCAGCGTAGCAGTGAAACCTCAGCTCAAACCGTCTTACAATGTCTCTGAGGGGTAGCATATATACTGCAAATAACATGAGGGAAGCACCGAGCCCTGAGGTACCCCACAAGGCAGCAAGAAGGCCTAGGATGAATGCAAACCTGAGACAACTCTCTGCGTTCTCCCCTCAAGGAAAGATGAAAACCATCTGAGGACCATACTCGATAGTCCACAAATGGACCTCAGGCGTTCGAGCAAAACCCCATGATCCACAGTATCAAAAGCTGATGACAGATCAAGGAGAACCAGAATAGAGTGGTGTCTCCGATCTCTCGCCATGAGGAGATCATTGAGCACCCGAACCAGAGCAGTCTCAGTACTATGCCTCTTATGAAAACCAGACTGGAGAGGTTCATATAAACTATGGATGGTCAAATGGTTATCCAATTGGGCCGCCACAACTTTCTCAGTAACCTTCCCCACAAAAGGGAGGTTAGAGATTGGTCGGTAGTTTGCTAGGTCATCCGGGTCTAAAGAAGCTTTCTTCAGAAGGGTAGTCACCACCCCTTCCTTCAGAGAGCTAGGGAAAACTCCCATCTCTAAAGAACACTGGATAATCTGAGCTAGGACCGGGCCAATGATCTCACTACAACCCATGATCAGGGAAGTAAGGCCAGGATCCAAACTACAGCATGTTGGGTGCATCTCATGGACAATCCTCATAGTGTCTACGAAATCCGGCAGGTCAAAGGAACTCCAGGAAATTCCGGGCTCTGCGACAGGACACTGATCAACTGCAACAACCTTGGAGTGAGGTCGGAGGCACTGCCTCCTGATGTCTTCCATCTTATTCGCAAAGAATCGAGCGATCTCCTCGCAATCATTTTGCGTAAAGGCTCGACGGATATGCTGATAGGCTGGGTTGCACAGTCTGTCAACAGTTATGAAGAGCTGAGCTGGTCAATTCCATGTGACAGAAATTTCCCTGGACAGGAATTCTGCCTTCTTATGGGAAATTGCTGTTTGGTAGAGCTTATAATGCTCTAGCAAAATAAGATGGTCGGCATCAGAGGCAGTCTTCCTCCAAGGATGCTCCAACCTACATCCCAACCTCCACAGCCCTCTCAAAGCCCCATCAAACCATGGGGCAGCGGGACGGCATGGGAGGGGGCGAACACGGACTGGTGCAATCTGATCAAGTGCAGCTGATATGGCCCTATTATAGGCCACTACCAGCTGCTCAGGATCAGTGCAAAACTCGTCAAACAACGAGAGGTCAATAACTATCAGGTCTTCAGGGACAACGTCCCACAATGGGCGGTACCTGACCAACTCCACAGAGGCCGACCTACCCAGGGGGGCCTCAAAATTGAACCCAACTGAGTAATGATCAGATCAACCGACTGGTTCCACCACCAAGTCGGAAGCCTCGATCCCCCGGAGGAAAACCAGGTCAAGAGAGTGACCTCCCTTGTGTGTAGCTGCAGAAACAACCTGTGCAAAGCCCAGAGATGTCATCACCTGGAGGAAATGTTGACCAAAAAGCGAAGATTCGTCATCAACCCACGCATTGAAGTTGCCCAGCACCATCAATCTGGGCGACTCCAAGGCCATGTCAGCAGCAAAATCTGCTATTTCCTGCAGGAAAACCTTCTCATCCCCGGTGGATGATAAATGACAGCAATCCTGCACCCCACACTAGCTACCACAGTACACTCAAATGACCTAGTCTCCTCAACTGGTACACCAGTAAGGCCCAATTCGGTCTTAAAACAGACCGTCACCCCCCCCCCCGCAATCCAGTCTCAGGCGGTGTATAATTGAGTACCCGGCGGGAACAGCAGCCTCTAAAAAGGGGGCCGCATTCTCATCCAACCAAGTCTCGGTAATGCAAGCCAGATCTGCCCTTGCAACAAAGTCTGCAAAAAGACCAGTCTTGTTGCAGACAGATCTGGCATTGCATAACAATGCCCGAGTTGGATGAGGATGACGAGTTGTCCCAACCACTTGCCCTCCAGAACAGGAGGTGCCCTTGGGTATGGGAACCAGACTGGAACTACTATGCTCCAGAAGTAATTTCACCCCAGGGCATCTTCTAGGCCTAACCACCCCTATGGGACAGCACCGCTCACTCCACTGTCCACAGCCCCCAACCCCCCCAAATTCCCCTTCCCTTCACACAATCCACAATGCACCCCCTCAGTGTGTGATGCCCATATAAACCACTCGGGCTTCACCCTTGGGGTTTATGGGGCATCACACACCTTGGGGTTTCATAAAATCCGTATAAACCACACTTCTCTATGCATTATTCTTTATATATTGTTTTGATCCTGATGTAATTACCCACTTCCCCCTTCCCCATGGATGCACCTGAAATTAGCTATAATAGCTTAGTGTGCCTCTCCTGGTGAAACTTTTCAAATAAATAAATAAAAAAAAAATTGCCATCTGTTGGCTATATAGAAGCAGGTTTGCTTATTAATTAATGTTTTTAAACAAGCAATAAAAGCATTAATCTGCTGACCACCTTTCCAAATGTGATGGCTTACAGCAGCAACATTAGAGCCAAGGAATGAGAAGCACCATCTAGAATCACTTCCTTGCCCATCCTTGATAAATTGAATGCTGGTTGCAATGTCCCATCCCAGACTAGAGATGCAGCAGATTGCATTCTGCCACCTTTGCGATTGCCTGGCTTTCTTTCAAATTAAACATAATACTGAACACTGGTATCAGTTTCAGGCAGATGAATTATTGGATGAACTTCTAAGCTTTGTCACTACCTGGGCTGAAGGATCAGATCTCTGACTGCAGCACTTCTAACCCCCCTCATCCCACTACTCAGAGTTTGACTAACTTGGTACATTGGTCCAGTAGTTTTATTTCCACACCTCCCAATCAATGGATTTACAAAGCAGGCAACATACATTAGAGAAGGGAGAGAGGGAGTGTGTGTATCCTGGTGCCATGCTGGGAAGGAGGGTTATTACTGGTACATTCCCACCTACTTCTTATGATCTTGCATTGTCTTTGTGTATGAGGACCCAGCTGTATGATGTGATTCCCACTTCTCAGCCTCCCCTTCCCTCTGCTCTCTTTTCCCCATAACATGTAACATCTGTTTTCCATGCATGCCTGAGATCATAAATTAAAAATAAACATGCAGTTCAGAACTTTGTTATGGTCTGCTCTCACATTAACCTGCATCTTGTGTAACATTTAAAAAAAAAATGTTTAAAGAAATCTCTCACACAGTCAGATTAAGACACAACATGCTATCTCAGAAAAGAACAGACCACTTCCCTGCTCCCCTGTAACATGGGATTTCACTCCTCTTACTCTGTAGCAAGAGTTTTTTTTTTTGCGTGTGTAGGTATGCCAGTGATTAGAAATCAGAAATCAATGTGAGGTTCCTGTTTCGGTTGCAATCACAGCCCACTGTCCATTGCCCTTTACCTGCCTCCCAAGCAAAAGATCAAGCCACATTTGACAAAAAAGGGGAGAACAATATCTCCAGCAGTGCTTGATTCGTGTCTAATCCCCCCACTGAAAATAAATTCCCCAGTAGCAATTTATAAACCCATTCTTTGTTATACTACTGCAGCTTGAAAAATAAGGATATTTCTCCCCCTCTCTTGGTCTGGATCAGACTAGTATGCCAGCAATTTCTTGAAGAGGTAATGTGATAATTTAGCCAGGATCTCAGGGCATGGAGGACATCATTATGAAACAATGTCAATAAATGGAAAATGGGGGGTTACCAACTTGTTTGTAAACCAAAAAAAATCAAAGCTGGATATGTGAGGAGCAAGAGAATAACATATAGTATGACAGATAGACAATATAATACAACAAGAATAGTACACAGAAAAATGCATGAACAACAACCAATTGAGCATATTGCAAGCAGTTAGACTCACATATTTACAATAATACACATGTCATAAAATAAGCCACACTTGGACATGTTGACTTTCAACCTCCCTCACACATGCAATAAATTATTCAGGCACTGAAGGGGAACTCTCACCAGTCACTGGGCAAAAACATGGGACATATAGCTCCCAACTAGGTAAAATGCACCAGTTGTAATATGAACATACAAAAATGGCAGCAAATTAGGCTTTGAGGTCTACTGCATCTGCTTGAGATGCAGCTCACAGTTTGATAACTGCTGCTGTCCCCCCTCCCCTCTCCCTTCCATCCCTCCTATGATTTTCATTCAGAGTCCCCCTTGTCTCTACCCACCCTACCTGTACCCTGCCCATGTATCTATCCCATCCCTTCTTAAACCCTCCCACTGATTCCCTTGATACCAACTCCTCAGGTAGCGCATTCCAAGACATCACCACCTTTTCTGTGAAGTAATGCTTTCTCAGGCCTCTTCTATACTTCCCACCAACCAGTTTCAGGCTATGACCCCTTGTGTTCCTTCCCCCTTCAGTCTGAACATCCCTCTGTGTTTACTCTATTAATACCTTTCAAGTATTTAAAGTGTCTCGATCATGTCCCCTCTGTCTCGTGTAATGTTTATAAGTAACTTAAAGAGCTATTTAAACTTCATCTGGTTGATCTTATTATCCTCTTCCTGCCATTGTTCCAGAGTCCCCAGTGGCAAGCCCTTTGATGACACGACCGACAGACTTAGCTGTGGGGACTCATATGTGCAAGTACAGTTATAAGAATAAAAGATATACAGCACATGTTTGCACTTCTAACTCCAGTACTGATTGAACAAGAAAAGTGCTTTCCTGGGTTTATCATTACCAGAGTTAGATGTGCAAGCATGCAGTGTATATCTTTTGTTATTTTCTTATAAATGTACTGGCAAAGAGAAGTCCCCCAAGGCTGAGCCAGTCAGTCATATCATCAAAGGGCTTGCTGCGGGAAGTACTGGAATAATAGTGGTGGGAGGAGGATTGCAGGATCAACCAGATAAAGTACAAATAGCAGCTCTATCAGTTACTTATAAACATTACAACTGACATGTTTTACCTAATTGGGACTTCTAGGTGCTATGATTTTACCTGGGGAATGGAGAGAGTTCCCCTTTAATGAGATGATTGATTCAGATGTTGTCCAGGTCAGAGTAGCCAGAAATATTTCAGTGAAACAGAAGCAGGAGAACTTACAGTGGCAGCAGAAAGAAAGTTTCCCTTTACCAGGTGTACCACAATGTATTGTAATGGTTTACATCTTCTGCATAGACATGGTTGCAGGATCAGGATGGGGGGCAGATGTACAGTATCTACCCACTGTCTTCTTCTCTTCCCCACACCCCACCTGCCGAGGTACATTCAAGCATGATATATCCTCTCAGGGATTACTAGGAATGTACGCATATTTAATTGTTTTAATCTTTTTTTCTTTTTTTAAATGGCAGATTCAGGTTGGTGATTGTAGCACTTCTACCTCCCCAATCCCACTACTCAGAGTTAGATTGACTTTGCACATTGGTCCAGTACTTTTATTTCCCCACCTGTTCATCCACAGATTTACTGAACAGGCAAAAATGCTGTGGACACAGCAGCAGTACCCACTTCATGATCACACTGCTTACGGGGTAGTGGATATAGCTTCAAATCTCCCTGACAATGTAATTTGTATCTGACTGAGGTGGCCAGGTTCACATCCTTTCTTTGCCTCTGGCATACCTAGGTGCCACAACCCCCCAAACCTGCACTGGAAGTGTCACTTAACAATTAGTTAAATAGTAGAAGCAATGCAATCTAGTTTTTGATTGTGCTGTATATTCTATGGTGCCACCTGTGTGCCCATTAACAGCTTCCACCAATCTTGACCATTTGAGTGTACCTGATCTGACTTTACTACATGACTTTTTTTGCAAACTTATCCCTGTGGCAGATCTCAGCTGATTAGCATTCCAAATATGATGGATTATGGTAGCAAGATCAGAGACATGGATAAAGAAGCACCATATAGAATCACTCCCTTGCCTGTCCATGATAAATTGAATGCTGGCTGCAGTGCCAACCCTAGACCAGAATGCAACAGATTGTATGCCACCACGTTTGTGACAGCATGGATTTCTTTCAAATTAAATATAATAATGCATACTATTGTCAGTTTCAGGCAGATGAATTCTTGGATGGACTTCTAAGCTTCACAACAACCTGGGCTGAAGGATACGGTCTGTGATTGTGGCACTTCTAAACCACCCTTCCACTACTCAGAGTTTCATTGACATTGCATGTTTATTTACCCACCACTCAATCTGTGGATTTATGAAACAGGCAACATACATTAGAGAAGAGAGAAAGGGAGCATGTGTATCCTGGTCACATGCCAGGAAGGAGGATTATTGTTGATACATTCCCACCTGCTTCTTACGATCTTGCATTGTATCCGTGTATGAGGACCTGACTGTAGGATGCAGTTCCCACTTAAATCTTCCATCTCCCCCCCAAAAGATGTATGGTATCTGTTTTTCATGCATGTCAGAGATTATAAATTAAAAATAAACATACAGTCAAGAATGTTGTTGCAGTTTCCTCGCATATCTGCTTACCTGCACATTGAGTATCACATTGTGATGAGAATCCAATGTCTCACACAGTCAGGTTAAGGCACAATCTGCCACCTAGAGAAAAAAATACATTACTCCCCTGTTCCTCTGTAGCAAGGAATTTCACCTCTCTCAGCCTGTAGCACATTTTTTTTAATTTGTGTATATATACCAAAGGTTAGAAATAGAAATGAATATGTGGTCCCCCTTTTGATCACATTCACTGCCCACTGCCCTTTACCTGTGCCCCGAGCAAAGGATTAAGCCACACTTGAGAAAAAAGGGGGTAAAACAATATATCTGGCACCCACCTAAAACAAATTCCCTATTAGAAATGTATATCACTGTTCTTGAAGATATTACTGCAGCTTGAAAAAAGGTTCTCCCCTTTTCTTGGTCTGTATCACACACTTGAAATAATGTAAGTCACACTTGAACATGCTGAGTTTCAACTTCAGCTGTGTGACGCTGTGCAAATCACTTAACCCATCAGTGCTTCAGTCCACCATGCTATAAAAGGGGTACAAGCCTTCATTTCCCACTGAAAGAAAATATTGCACTTAAGCTGGGCCAACCAGGGTATCTAGATTATAGATAAATAAAAAAATCCTTTAGGTAGGGTATGAGAGGCTATATCTGTTGTTGATCTATACAGTTTAATTTCCCCAAACCACTGTTTATCATAACTACTATTGTTGTTTAGTGTGCTGATCGAACTTTACTTGGATCAGTGAAACATCATCTTTCAAAGAGGACACTCATTGTTCCAGTTCACCAATTCTGTTTGTGAAGGCTTCCATCTTTTGATTTACGTTCTGTACACAGTTAGAAATGGATAAATATAGTTCAAAATCAGTGCTGAAAAACAGCTGTTCCTTATCTTTTTTATGTCACTTTGCTATTTCAAAGCGCTATGTGACTGACAAGAAAGATGAAACACCTTCACTAAATTAACTTCCATCTCAGTTACGATCAAGCATTAGAAGAAAATAGCAAAGCAGGCACAAGTAATTATTGAATTAGCATCAGAGTGACAGACTAGTAGCTATCAAGCGTCCACTACTGAGATGGCAAAGTTTGAGCAGGAGGTGCAGCAGATATTAGTGGAGCCATAATGGGGCCCTCAAAATATGGGGTCATAACCCTATAGCAGACATCCACATCAGCACAATGAAAGCAATACTCTCCTGTCCAGCCTCATTATTTAAGTTCTATCACATAGTTACCTGAAGTATTGAAACGCAGGGATACTGAGTGACACACACACACACACACACACACACACACAGGTTCCTCCTTCTACAACAATTTGTTTTAATGAAGGGCTCACAATATTGAAAATTTAAAACAAAAGAAAAAAAAAGTTCTCCAGTATTTAAATAATGTCTAGAAGTGTATAAGCTTTTTGCAGTAATCATTTTAACTTGTAATAAGGAAATGTAAAGGGTGCCTACATGTGCCGGTGGTGCACAGATGCTCCCCCATAACTCTTAATGTGTAGCTTTCTTGTAAAAGAATTCCATGCCAACAGATTAGAATGTCTGACATACAAGAATTGTAAGGTCAGTAGCCGTCAACTGGACATTATACAATGGGCAAGAAAATCGACACAAAATGTTGCATTCTGATTGGCTGACTGGCACCTTTTATCTGTTGTAAATCCTATGATATACCAATGGGAAAAGGTGCCAGCCACCAGTCAGCTTCATCAGGAACCCTCACAGAAATCACTCCAATCATGCCAAACCCAGCAGTGGAAAAGACGGCATGGGAAGGAGAGATGCTCTTTCACAGTACCGACCATTCCCCCCAAAAATGTAAACAGACAAAAACCCCACATGGGGTATAAATAGTTTTATTAACAGTTTCTCCCACATCTGGAATCCACACATTTTCAAAGCCAGACACATCTCAGTCACCCCTTTTCAAATTCATACAACCCCCTGATCTACAAAGGTGAGAAACCGTCATCCCTGCTAAGCCGCCGCTGTGCCCCGACATGGGAATTTCAAAATAACCTACTATTATAAACTAATACTGTCCTACCACACCATCCACAGACCCTTTGTTTCTTTGTTTAAATAAATGTACTACACTTCCCAATTTCCAAATAACAGACCATGTACACTACCTCTACACCACAATGCAGGCCAAAGTCGAACCACAACTGTCACGGTATTCCAGGCCGCACTCCCTATGAGATCCAGCGCTGCCACCTACTGTAACACAGTCTCCTTCCACTTTCCCTGCAGTCAGTACTATATCTTGTAACTGTAATTCCCTCCAGCTTCTGTTGCACTGCTTTTAGCTCACTGGTCCCAGTACAGACATCCGATGGTATCCAAGCCAGATCATAAAACAAAAAAACAGCTGTCACTTCAGCTAAATAAATGCTGCTGCTGAGTCACTGTCCCTTGTGGTATGCAGAGTCTGCAAGCTGCTCTTCCAGCTGCCAGACATGTTATTTCTTCATGTGTTTATCTTAGAGAAAAGCAAAACATTGTACCAAGCAGATGCAGACAAAGGGAAATGGCTGTGTGTGTGTGTGTGTGTGTAGGGGAGGTCTGCCAATCTCACTTTCCCTGTCTCTGTCAGATGTGGACCACACGGGGGGACTGCTATATATTCTACATAGCAACAGGGAACTATTTTTCCAGGTGCAAGAATAACATCAATAAATAATCATGTAAAACTACAAAAAACTGCATTTTTCTTTAACGTAATAATACAAAATGTGATGGGGGACACTGTATAATCGCAACACACCACTCAGGGGTGTGGATTATGCTGGGATTTATCACTTCTGGTGTGGTTTACTGACTCAGCATGAGGCTTCGGGACCAAACCACACCAAGTGTGATAAATCCCAGCATAACCCACACCCTGTCATGGTACATTGCTTAATTATACAGAGCTGCATCGTATTTAAGTAGTGCTATACATAAGTAGTGTTTAGTGAAAATATTTGAAAGGCCAGTGATTGCAACAGCCCCCCAACATTTGTGGAATCCAAAATGTTTGGATATCAACCAATCAATTAAATCAATCAATCAAACTTTATTTTACCATGTGGAACACCATTGAGCAAGCTCATTTTCAAGGTGGGCCTGGATATGTTTTCTCTCCTAACATCCTTTCATGGTCCTTACACATTATTCTTTCTACAGATTGCCTACTACCTCAAAGTGCACTAACTGTCTAGATACTTTTCCCCAATCATATGAATTGTAAATCAAGAAAGCTACTGGAAAGAAAAAAATGCAGCCATTCTTATTTACATGTATGTATTTAACTATAAATGCGTTCCACATTTAGGTGAGCTTTCATCTTTATTTGTTTCCTAAATGTTTCCTCAAAGTATTGCTTATATACTGTGTAGTTTCACATAATGTCCTACAGCCAGCTACTGACCTTACAATCTTTGCCTCTGAGATATCCCACTTTGTTATCACAGAAAATATGACTGAAAAAAATAATTTCCTGTAAAATGTGTTGGCACCCTCTCAATACCAAACACCTGTCAAACCATGATCATTTGCTTAGCTAAATTGTCTGAGACAGTAAAACACTACACTGCATGATTGGGGCTCTTTTAGTTTTTAATATATATATATATATATGTATGTTCTATGCAAAAAACTGCTTTAATGCATCATTTAGGGCTGAAGCACAAAAAGTCAGGAAATGAGACCTTCAGGGTTGGCCCCTACCCCCCCATACAGTATACCCCCATCCTCCACAGATTGACAGACGCCGGGGTGTGTCTTTGGGGTTGTGAGACATAAATCTCACCCCATTCCATGTGTAAGCATGTTGACATGCCACAGTAAAGAAGAATGGGGTGACATTTAGGCCTCATAACCCCAGTGACACACCCAGGCTTATTTTATCATTTCAACCATAACATTATAACAAAACTAACAGAAAAAGGAAAAACAGGTAAAATAAAAACGCTGTAACTATATACAAAATGCGAATGCACAATCAGAAAACTAGAAATTGCTTACAAATTAATCCAGTAAGAAACAAGCATTTGTCAATGTCAAAAGTTCTCCTTTGGTATTGCTATTGTACCAGGAATTGTTTTTACTCTCAGAACTTGTGTCCTGCATGCAGAGTGCTTTCCCACATTATGAAGATTTTAAAGCAAAACTTTATAATTGGTATTGTTCAACCATTCGGGTCACTGTGTCATGATCACACACACACACACACACACACACACACAAACCCCCTCCCCAGCTGCTGCTACTGCTCAGGTGTGTAAAGTCATGGTGCTATTACCTGATGCTGGTTACCACGGTCTTCCTTCCATTAATGAATGTGTTGTGAGCCACCCAACAGGTATGTCAGCTCTGTCCTTCAGACCAGCTACTTGGAGGTAGGAAATTCCCCCTGCAGTTACTGCTATTACTGCCACCATGTCACTCTTCCGGCCTCTTCTTTCTTGAAGTTCTGATGAGTAAATAAATGTGAAGAGCTGCAACTGTCTGACTGATAGTGATGGTCCTAAGGTCAAGAAGGGACTACGACTGTGACTCTTCACTTTTTACCTCACCTACAATTGGTGGCTCATGATTTATTTTGGTTCTGATAAAGGGCTATATGGCATGAATGGCAGAATGGACCTGGAAGAGAAGTGCAGTGCTGTGTGGCTGCGTTGTCTGAGTGCAGTATCATCTTGACATGCAGAAGCTGCTGGGGGCAGATTGTGTGGGGATGGAACCAGGATTAAAATCTGAAATTGGGACAAACCACTGATTTTCAGAAATGCTTCGGGGTACTGGGACAGCCCTTCTGATACCTGGACTGTCCCGGTCAAACCTGGACATTTGGTAGCATTAGTCTGTGCTCCTCCAGCCTTTTGCTTTCAGAAAAATACTGCGGCGACTGGTGAGATGTGAAGAGACAATGATGAAAGGGACCAGTGGGTGGCGAGGGGGGGGGGGGTGATGTCAGCCAGGCTGATCAGGACACCGAACACCTTTTGCTGAGTGGTGTCCTGCAGATGAAAGGAAAAAGCCACCATATGATTGGTTCAGCTTTTTCTTTTCAACTAGACAAAGTTTCCACCCATCAAGGCAAAACGGCATCACAGCCTGCCTGGCTGATCATTGGTGCGGCACTGTCTCGCACCTTGCGGACGACTCTTCTTTGGACAGACAGTGTCACACCCTTCAAAGGCCACTCTTATAGCAAGAATTTCACTGTGCGTGCATACACATGAACTTAAAAAGGGCACCATTATAACAAACAAAAAAGAGGTTTCCACATATGATGGAAAAGTATCAAGACAACAGCGAGGACAAGAGCGCACAGAGGGAGCATTAACATAGTTATGACCGTATTGATACAGTGTAAAGAGTATATCATTTAGTCCACCTTTTTTCATAAGTGAAGGTCCTGGGCACTGGCTATAAGCTTCTCCAAATCACTGATTTCCTAGAAGGAAAAGCCTAAGGGATATAACCCAAAAGATAAAAGTTTATGTGTGTGAGAGTGTAAGCACACAAAAAGCCTGTGTTTACCTCAGAAAGATCCTAGACTTATCAGAACTGTTACATGTGTGTAATGTTTGTTTATGACAGCAGGAATAGATCTTCTAATGTGATTTGCACCTAGGAAGGTGACCCTCCTCAGTCTGTTCCACCAAAACTATGATGAGTGTAAGTCTATTATCTATAAGTACATGTGGTCCATGTTAACCTTACCTTTCGAAATATCCTACTGATAACAGCAACAAAGATATCCACTTAGATATCTGTATCTACACAGAGACCAAAACATACCAACTTACTTACTAGCCTTTACGATTACAGTTGGATGGAGGTGTCATTGGAGGACATCCTTGCCAGCTTGCCATCGGCCCAGTGACAGTAAATGAAATGCTGGATCACTGAAGTGTTTGTAGTAGATGTTATCTTTCTACAGTAGTCTGTCAGGCAGTGACATTAACAGCTTGAGCTCTCCAAAATATCCTGTTACCCAAACCCTCAGTAAGAAATGCAACAAAATAAAAAAAAAAGTGTCTCTGGTGCCTGATGGTTTTTTTTTTTTGGATCTGTTGATGATGTTTTTCTTCTTGTTTATGTAAATATCATAATTTTGTACTTTTAAGATATATGTTATCTAATTTCTTTAAACAGCCTCTGTATGTTTTTTTTTACCAGTATCACTCATAGGAGATAGAAGGATCTGAAAAGTTAAAGGGCCAAGGATTTCAGGAGTAAAGTCCCTCCCTCTGGTCAAGTGGGATCAGCCAAACCTTTATTTTTTTCTCAATCAAAGTTGTAATATGTGCAGTAACTCACCCTCACCGACAAGCAGCATCTACCTCTGACTACTGCCTTGCTACCCGTCTTACACAAAAAGGCATGGCCCTTCATTTTCATTTTCAGAGTCTGAATACTGTTCTTTAACTCACTAGTCCATGACCCCGGCCCATGACCATCAACACTACCCATGCCATCACTACAAAATTATGCTGACATTCTGCAAGCCACAGAGGGAGTGATTAGTAGCTAACCCTGTTTACTACACACGCTGCATTCCAGGACTGCTGAAGGCAGTGCAACTAATACTTGACAAATCTGAGTGCTGTAGAATTATTATTACAGTTCTGCAATCTTGCAGCATTGCGGTATGCAGGACACCTGAATCATCACAGCATTTGTAGGAAGTTGCAAAAAAAGAAAATAATGGTGTACTAAAGTATTATGAAAAATGAAAATGCATTGTTCCTAAATAAGCACAATAAACTACAGAGACTGAAACAATAACATAAAAAATAATTGCCACTCTTTTCTTGCAGGAATAAAAAGAATCTTTCTTTCTATCTATCTATCTATCTATCTATCTATCTATCTATCTAGGGCTTTTTCTGATAGAGGATTAAGAAAGATTACTGCCCTAGAAGCCTGATTGCTCTAACAGCTCTCTCTTGAATTCATAAAGTTAGCTGACCAATCCTGGAGCATGATCAGTGTAAAATTCAAAAGATTCATGGGAAACAATACCCTTCTCCTCTAAAAAGGTGTTTGCCATTGAAATTACACTTTTTTTTTCTTTTGGCCCCATTTCTCCTTGCCAGCTGCCAGGTTCTCCTTCCACCTGCCCAAGACATTCTGCCCACCTAGAAGTTTTCTGATATTCCAATCTGCCACCGGCCTCAGCGCAACATCCTCTCCAGACACCCCACCCATAACCCACAGCCTGTCTCCTGTGGGTGGGACCCCCAGATCCCCAAGTCAGGAGGATGAAACTTCATTCAGTGGTCAAAGCCTGGGAGTATGAGCCCACAATGCACAGAAGGAGTCAGAAGAACCCTGCTGTGGTGTGAAGGGTGGGTGGCTTCATGTGCCTGGTGCTGCTGGGGTATTTTTATTCCACTAAGCCCTCCCCTATCCTTCCCTAAGGCATGGTCCTGAGAAGTTACCCAGCATAGAACCTATCAGGGTTGTCAGAAGGGTGGGTGAGTTGCACCCTACCTCTGGAACTCCCATTCCAACCTCACTCTGGGTGTGTGATGCTTCTGTGTCACCAGGTGAGCAGGTGCATGATGACATAAGGCAACCCCAGAGGGACCACTTATTCTTTCCCAAATATCATGTCTTGCCCCGGGTGGGGCAGTCGTACAATGGAAGGAGGTGTTCTTACTCCCCGAGGCGAGAGACATCCAGACAGGTGCCAGAACCCCACCTCACTGGTCAGAACCAAACATCCTGGAATTGGGCCATGAACTTGGGTCATCTAGATGGCAAGCAGTAGCTCTACTCCTGCACTAGCCAGCCAAGACTGCATGTGTTTTATGCAATAATATTGTACATTTTTTGAAAGTGCACATTTTTGGTAAAAGTTATGAAAATTATGCTGTTTCATTCAAATTGCACCAAAACCCAAATGATTAGCATGAGATGGCACCAATATCACATGTTAACATCTAGGTAAGTCATATGACCTGTAATATCACTCAGTTTATGCAGAGTGAATGAGACAGTACATTATTTCATAAAACAAACATATTATGTCATGAAGTAACATCTGTTTAGAGTGCATGCTAGGCATGACAGTGAGTAATGTGGGGCAGCATATGGGCAGATATGTGGGGAAGGTGGTGGGGAAGCCGCACATTGTGGTGCACCTGGGAACATATGATCTGGAAGGAAGAAGGATAGAGGAGGTATAAGACAGCTTCAGAGAAGTGGAAAAACTGTGCAGCAAAGAGGGAACAATGGTAGACTTCTCAGAAGTTCTGGCAGTGCCAAGGGCCAGTACAGAGAGAAAGAGAAGAATCAGCGACTTCAACAAGTGGCTGAGGGAATGGTGTGGGACCAAGGGGTATGGATTGGTGAGGCACTGGGGTAGCACATGGGATAACACAGATCTTTATGAAAGGGATAGGTTACACCTCAGCAGGGCAGGTTCACAGGTGTTGAAGCAGAAGCTGGGGGATTTCATCAATAAGAGGTATCATTTAAACTAGGAGGGGGGATGCATTGGAGTTGGAAATCACCAGGAGAGGGGGTCCCGTGGACCTCCCCCACAACAGGGATAGATATGATCTTAGGCAAAATAGGGGTTGGAGTGAAGGGTAAGGAAGCAGGAAGGATAGGTGCAGCATGGAGAATGGTTTCAGTAAATGCTAGGAGTCTGGGGAACAAGTTGGCAGAGCGGCAGGCATTGATGGCAGAGGGAGAGGTGGGCATAGCTGCCTTTACTGAGATGTGGGCAACCAAGCACCATGACTGGGACCTAACCATCCCAGGGTACAAACTTTTCTGGAGGGATAGAGATAAATGGAAGGCTGGGGGGTTGCAATTTATGTAAGGCAAGGGATCAGATGTAATAGGGAGCAAGGGGAGAAGGGCAAGTTGGAAGTAAGCTGGCTTAAACTACACAGCCAGAAAGGGACCAAGATCTGTCTGAGAGTTGTTTATAGACCACCGGCCCAGAAGGAGGACATTGATAGGGAACTGGGGGAGCAGATACGGAGGCATAGTGGCAAAGGGAGCACAGTGATGGTGGGGAACTTTAATCTACCAGGGCTGGATTGGATCATCCCAACAACCAATTGTGCCCAGGAGCAGATCCTCCTGGAAACATTCCAGGATGGCTTCCTTACCCAGAGTGTAATGGAGCCAACAAGGGAAGGGAATATACAAGACCTGCTACTGGAAGATGGGGAACAGGTCAGGGATGTAAGGGTGGAGGAAGCTCTGGCAAGCAGTGACCACTGCACAGTGTGGTTTTCAATCAACCTGGGTAGGGAAGTAGCCACTACAAAAACTAGGGTCCTGGACTTCAAAAGGGTGGCCTTTGGCAGGATGGGAAATATACTGGAAAGTCATGTGGCAAGCATCTACCCAGAAATGGACATGGAACAAAAATGGGCAGTCATCAAGACAGGACTGACTGAAGCCACTAAAACTTGTGTCACGAGCCAGATCAAGAAAGCCAGGACCAAGAAACCCAGTTGGATGAGTGGAGAGGTAGTGGAGAAGGTGAGAAAAAAGAGGAATGCATTTTGGACCTACATGCGATCCAACAGGGCAGAAGACAAAGAAGAATATGTGAAGAAATCCTTAGAAGTGAGCAGAGTGGTAAGGGCAACAAAGGCAGCTAGGTAACAGAGGTTAGCTCAGGGGATCAAAGGAGGGGAAAATGATTTCTTTAGATTTATCAGAGAGAAAAGCAATAACAAGGATAAAATTGTTAGAATCAGGATGGGAAGTGGGTGGGTAGAAAAGGGGGCTGAGCAGGCAGAAGTACTTAATGAATACTTCTGTTCAGTCTTCACCAAGGAGAGGGATGGGCCCATAACTGAGAGGAAGGGTGAAGTGGGAGAGGGTGGGTGAGAAGCAACCATGGATGGGGAAATCTCCCGGTGGAAAGTGTGAGGGAGGGCCTTAAGTCCCTGAAGGTGGACAAGGCACCTGGCCCAGACAGAGTCCACCCCAGGGTGTTGAGAGAGTTGGCAGAGGTACTGGCAGGGCCACTGGTGGACCTGTTCAACACCTCTCTGAACTCAAAGTACAGGCCCAGGGACTGGAGGGAAGCACATATGGTACCTCTCCATAAGAGTGGGTCCAAGGACAAATCGGGGAACTACAGACCGGTGAGCCTTACTGCAATTGTGGGAATACTGATGGAGACAATCCTCAAGGAAAGGCTGGTGCAATTTCTTGAGGATAACAACCTCCAGGATAGCAGGCAGCACGGGTTTGTCTCAGGCAGATCCTGCCAGACGAACTTGGTAGATTTTTATGACTGGGTTATGAGGGCACTGGACAGGGGACATGCAGTGGATGTCCTCTACCTGGATTTTAGCAAGGCCTTTGACTTAGTGCCACACGGTAGGCTGACCTGCAAGCTGAAGAGTCTGGGAGCAGGGATGAAACTGGTCAAATGGATCGAGAACTGAAACATAGAAACATAGAATTTGACAGAAGATAAGGACCGTAAGACCCATCTAATCTACCCATTATTTCTACCTTATGAATATGCCATAGGTCTGTACCCTGTCAATGACCTATTTATTCATACTCATTTGTATTGCTCCCTTATGCCTATCCCATGTCTGTTTGAAGCCCTGCACTGTATTCATATCCACCACTTCCTGAGGTAGGCCACTCCATGCATCCATCACCCTTTCTGTGAAAAAGAACTACCTCACATTACCCCTTAATCGGCCTCCCTCTAATCTCATGCTGTGTCCTCTTGTCCTGCTGTTTTTCTTATACTGAAACATGTTAGACTCTTTCACCTTGTTAATGCCCTTAAGATGTTTGAATATTTCAATCATATCACCTCTCTCTCTCCCCCTCTTTTGCTCTAGGATATACACACAGTATTGAGCTCCGTTAATCTGTTTTCATATGTTTTCTGATGCAGTCCCTGTACCATTTTGGTTGCCCTTCTCTGGATTTCCTCCATTTTGTTAATGTCCTTGTGCAGGTTTGGCCTCCAGTACTGCACACAGTACTCCAGATGGGGCCTAACCAGTGTCTTGTAAAGAGGGATTATTACCTCCCTCTTATGACTTGTGATACCACTACTAATACACCCCAACGTCCCTCTAGCCATACCTACAGCTTTAGTGGTCTGCTTGGATGATTTCAAATCATCTGTGATGATGATACCCAAGTCTCTTTCTTCCCTTGTGATTGCCAGCAACTCCCCTCTAAACCTATAAGTGGCTTCAGGGTTTCTTTTCCCTATGTGCATGATCTTACTACAGGGTAGACAGCAGAAGGTAGTAGTGAAGAGGGAGGCATCTGAACCCAGGGCAGTAACAAGTGGTGTACCACAGGGTTCAATGCTGGGACTGGTTCTGTTTAACATTTGCATAGCTGACATTGCAGTAGGGATTAAGCACAAGATCAGTCTCTTCGCAGATGACATAAAGATCTGTGCAGAGGTAGATGGGGCGAAGGGAGCAAAAGTACTTCAGAAGGATTTGGCAAAACTGGAGGAGTGGTCTCACACTTGGCAGCTTGGTTTTAATGCCAAGAAGTGCAAAGTGATGCATTTAGGAAGCAACAACCCAGGGCACAAATTACTGGCTAGAGGGTGTCCTGTTAACAAAATACAAGGAGGAGGAGAAGGATCTGTGAGTGCTGGTAATTGGGGAGATGAACCACTCTGCTCAGAGCAGGAAGGCAGCAGTGAAGGCAAACAGGATGCTAGGTTGCATAGCAATGGGGATTACTTCCAGGAGTGGAGAAGTCATCTTGCCCCTGTACAGGTCCTTGGTGAGACCGCACCTAGAGTACTACATGCAATTCTGGCACCCCTACTTGAAAACGGACATCAATCTACTGTAGGGGGTACAGTGCAGGGCAACAAAAGAGATCCTGGGGTTGGAGGATAGACCATATGAGAAGAGACTGAGAGAGCTCAATATGTATACCCTGGAGGAAAGAAGGAAGAGAGGGGATGTGATTGAGACCTTCAAGTACCTGAAGGATTTGAACAGAGTAGACACCAGGTGTATGTTCAGTCTGAAGGGCGGAAGGGAAACCAGGGGGCAATCTATGAAATTGGAAGGGGGCAGGTTCAAGAGGGAATGGAGGAGGCACTATTTCACAGAAAGGGTGGTGGCAGGGTGGAACCCTTTGCCAGAGGAAGTCATATCACTGCAGAGTGTTGGGGGCTTCAAAGGGTGGGACAGATTCAAGGGAAGGGTACATACCGGAAGAGGGAGTGAGATGGGGGGACAGCATATGTGGGAGGGGGGGCAGCTGCAGTCTAAATGACTGAAGTGCTGCAAACTTGAGCAGACTAGATAGACCAAATGGCCTGTATCTGCTGGCAATTTCGTATGTTCTTATGTTCATATGAAATTGCAACAAAATTTGGGAAATAGTGCATTTTCATGAAAAGTATGCAAAACAGATTTGCACAATTTTGCCCACCACTAGTTATGACCCCAAGTGTTTGTCTGACCTTTCTGTCAGGGGCGCCATTTGCAGGGGGGGAGGAGGAGGTAGTGTCCCCCCGCATTACAGGTTATTGTTTTTTTTTGTTTGTTTTTCAGCCTCTGGCTCCAACCCCACAGCCCCTCTAACCAGTTGTTGCTCCCCCCGCTGAAAGCTGAAATGGCCCCCCTGCTTTCTGTCTGAATAGCTAACTGATATCCACTCTGTCACAATATATACCCCATGTATTTGTAGGTCTCTATTGCATCTCCTGTATACACCAGTGACCACAGCCTCTCCGGGTAGTTCCTGTTTTCTGCCCATGTATCACAATAGTTATCAGGGCTGTTGATTTATTTGTTTAATGACTTATTTATTTAAAGTTTGATAACCAGGTAAGGCACACTGAGCAGGAGCTCGTTTGAAGGTGTGACCTGGGGGAAGGGTAAAATGGAACAATACAGCGGCAGTTACAATGAAATGAATCAACATCAGGAGTTATAAAGTGCAAAGTACATCGTGGCATAAAATATACAGAGAAATAAATACCCAGAGGTGTAAAGAACATTACTGTAAATAGTGTCAAGAAAAGATTTACAAAGGTGTGCTGGGGGGTGATTATCAGGAGGGTTAAGTAGTGAAGCAAGGTCCTCAGATGAGTGAGAGGGGAGTTTAAGGGAGCAAGTAAATAAAGGGGATAGACAGCAGTAGGGAGAGATAAGGGTTAGGGCAGCAGTGGAAGTGAGAAGGGGGAGGGGTATAGCAGTAGGGAGAAGGGAGAAAGGGCAAGTGGGGTCTGGGAGTGGCTGGGGTGAGAGAAAGGAGCAGATAGGGGGATGGTGGCTTTAGTAAACATTTTAGGGATAGTAGGGATGATTCATGTCTAAGGAGAGGAGGGAGCCAGTTCCAAATGGAGGGGAGATGGTAAGAGAAGGGTGCTAGACCAGCACTAGAGCAAGGAAGGGGACTCAAGAAGGAACAAGAGTCTCTAGAGTGAAGGGGATAGGAGGAGGCAGCAGATGGGGAGAGTAGAGATGATAGGTGGGTGGGAGGTGAACTAGTATTTTCCAATGAGAGAGGAGCAGTGGGTAAGACAGTGTGAGGGTAAGGGGCAATAACAAGACTGGAATAAAGGTAGCAGTGGTGCACGCAGGGAGGAGAGTTAGTAACAAAACAACAGAATGCATTGAAGAGGGTGTCACATCTAGCTAGGGAGGTGGAAGGGGCTGGGCTGTAGACTACATCAGCATAGTCAAAAATGGATAGGATCATTTTGACAAGCAGGTTTTTACATATCTGGGGTCTGTCCTTGTTTCAGTAGATGATGTCTAGTTTGGGACAGAGTTCTGAATATATAGCATAGATGTGTGCCGAGAAGTTTAGGTTGCTGTCCAGTCATACACACCAAGGTATTTATATGTGTGGACAACCTCCAATTGGATGTCATTGAGGATGGAGAAGACAGGGAGAGGAGATAGCCTTGATAGGTTTTGACTGGTGTCAAAGGTCATTGATACCATCTTTGTGATGTTAACTTTGAGCTGCTTGGCCTAAAACAAGCATAATACATTATGGAAATATTGTTGTAGTGAGGATGATACAGCAGATGTGGAGGGGCCAGATGTGTAAACAATAGTATCATCTGCATATACAGTATATGAATGGGAAGAGACAGAGATGGAGAGGCGGTCATTGAGAAAAAATTGAGAATAGTATGGGGCCCAGGATTGAGCCCTGGAGGACACCTGTGAGAATGGGGAGGAGGGAGATAAGACAGTACCTCCCTGCACAGATTGTTGATGGTTGGTCAGGTAGGAGTGGAACCACTGAACTGCTGAAGAGAAGAGACTGGCTGAGGCCAGATTGTTTAAGAGGATGGGATGGGAAACCAAGTCAAAAGCTTTCATGAGGTTGATAAAAATAGCCGTTGTGATGAGATCTTTGTCCATCACTGTGAGGATGGAGTCAGCTGCATGGAGAAGGAAGGGGATTATGGAGTGTTTGTTTTTTTCTGAAACCAAATTGGAAAGGGTATTGGAAGGAGGTGGAGTCAAGGAAGTTGACTAGTCTGGAATGGACTAGTGACTCCTGTAGTTTGGCAAGTGAGGGTAGGAGAGAGATTGGCCTATAGTTGTTGGAAATGATGGGTTACCCCCTTTGTGGAGCAGGAGTACCTTAGCAGTTTTCCAGGTAAGGGGGATGGACTAAAGGGTGAAAGAGAGGTTCAGAAGGTGGGTGAATGGGAAGAGAATGGTTGGGGCAGAAATGTGAAGGAGTTTGGGGTCTAAGTTGTCAGGGTTATTTTTGGAGGGTTTTAGCAATTTCAGGGTGAGGAAGACTTCCTGAGGGGAAACAGGAGGGAAGTGAAAACCAGACAAGGAGGAGGGTTGGGGGTGGAGGGGCACAGTTGAGGATTGAGAAGGAGCTGCACAAGTTGTGAAGTATTTGCTGAAGTGGGAGGTGACAGCAAGATGGTCAGAGACCAGAGAACTGTCAGCTTGGAGAAAGGCTGATGCTGGTTGGGGTGGAGGGTCAAAAAGGGAGCGAACTATTTTTCAGAAGTTGGAGAGGGTATTTAGGTTGGATTGAAGGTTGAAGTTGAACTAAAGAGCCTTGACTGCATGGATAGCCTTAGTGCTGGAGTTTCTGAGGTGCTTGTAGCGATGATGGTCCAAGTCAGATTGGGAGGCCTTAAAGCAGGACCAAGCCTGGTCCCTAGTTTTTCAGATCTGTAGGAGATGAGGTGTAATCCAGGGGTGGTGGGAGCATTTGACTCTGTTGTTTTTTTTTTTGAGGAGGGCATGAGAGTTCCAGTAGTGAGTGAGGATGGCAGTAAAATGTAATAGGGCTGAGTTGATGTCCTGATCAGAGTAGACTGAGAACCAGTCTGCGGAGACTAAATCACACAAGAGAGCATCAGACCTGAGTGACCACAGGGGTCAGTGCCAAATGTACTTTGGGGAGGATTTTAGAGGACATGTTTTCCTGACACAATAGACAAGACAGTGATCACTGAAGACCTCGGGGAGAATGGCCAGAGAATGTGACACAATGGGGATGAGAGTAACATACCCAGTGCAAGAGGGGATGGTTAGAGTAGTGGAGGTTTAACATAATGGTTTAAGAGATTAGTTGAGAAAGGTTCAAAGATGCAAGGCTTTGAATCTGGGAAGATCCAATTCTGATTAAAGTCACAGAGAAGGAAAAGTTCACTTGAAGCAGAGTGAGAGAGACAAGAGCAGAGAAGGAGTTGATGAAAAAGGAGGGAGTAATCCTTGGGGAGGCATACAGGGTGCCAACAAAGAAGAAGGGAGGAGGGGAGAGAGAATTTTAGTAGTAAGAGCTCATGGGAGGAGGGGATGGCCTCTTTGAAGGTGGTGGAGCAGGAAATTTAATGGTGGGTGTAAATGGCAACACCTCCACCATGTTTACCTTGGTCCTGGTAGAAAAGGTGAAATTCAGGGAGGGCAAGGTGCAAGTTCAGGACTCTAGAGGAGAGCCAGGTCTCTGATATACAGAGGACATCTGGGGAGTGTTGCAGAACCCATGCCTTAAGGGAGTTTAACTTCAGGAGTTCAGAAGGTAGAAACTTAGACCTTAGGGCACAGGGGGAAGGTGAGGATCAGGATTCCATTCCATATCTCCAGCCAGCAACAGAAGGAAGAGGAGGAGGAGGAGGAAGGCTTGAAAGGATGTGACTTTATGCTTGCTGTGGCCTGGGGAGAGGGCAAGGGGGCTGCGGTTTAATGAGTGGAGGGAGCAGTTGAGGACTTTGAGGTGAGAGGATGTGGAAGGAAGGAAGCCAGGTGGATGGAGAGAGTGGGAGAGTAGGGAGATAGGGCAGCAGGAGGGGGAGGGAGGGCACAGCAGGGGTAGAGAGAGGAGGGGAAGTGGGGAGGGAGGGAGTAGGAGAAGGGAGAGAACAAAGGAGATTCAAGGTGAGCGAGTAAAGGAGGTGGGGTGGGGGAGAGCAGAGGAAGGAAGATGAGAAAAGTGCATAGCCAGAGAAGCATAGTTGGGGAGGAGGAGGCAGGGGGGAGAGGGAGGTGAGTGAGAGAGCAGGGTGAGAAATAGTCAGAGAAAAAGCCCGAGGAACAGGCAGAGCAGAGGGAAATATGGTGGGGAGAAAGGTAACAGATTACCTTAGTGGGGAAGGGGAAATGTGATGATAGGAGTTGATTAGGATAGAAGAAAAGAAGGAGAGCAGGGGTAGGGGAGTAGGTGTAACAGGTGAGTGAAAGAGAAAATGGAACAAGTGAGAGCCATTGTGAGGGGGAGCAAAGCCGAGCAGTCACAGGTAGGCGATGGATGGGAACAGCAATCTGCAATCAGAAAAAACAAACTCTGGTCAGAGTCAGTATGGTTGTGGAGAGCTTTTAGGAGCAGCAAGAGTAGTGAAAAGAATATGCATTGCTCTCACTGCACCAGAGTCAGCCGTGATACTACAGTGATTACAGTACTGTGCATGTGTGATACTCGCACATGGGCAGTTTGCCCTGGAGTCAACCTTGTGCAATATGGCAGAGCTGACATAACTATGTGTGACACTTCAGTCCCCTGGGGTTACTAGAATCTCATTAGTACTAGTCTTAAGCAGGTAGGAAAAGGCAGCTGGTGGGGAGCTCATTAGGGGCTTTCTACATAATGACATCATTATTTACTCAGTTAGCCCAAGAGAAGGATGATTATGTCATTTAGAACTCTTACAACAGCATAACCATTTTAGAGTCAGCTGCTCTTGGGGAGCTCAGAATGTTCATCGGTAACTTCAAGTGTGGCAGTCAGAGTGGTAGGAGGTCTGCCATTGGGACTCTTTCAAAGGGAGCCCTGGTATTTCTCACCCTAGTTTGGTAAAATCTTTAGTTTGCCTGCAGGACTCTTTAGTTTCACTCCAGGGGGAGTGAGAGGGAATGCAATTCTTATGGATCCAAGGGGCAATCCCCTGAAGGTCCTGAAGTTCACAGCTGCCTTAAGGAAGAACAATGAGTAGAATCTGACAGCTACCAGAGAAAAAAAGGTGTCTTTTGTTCTTTCTGTGACTGGGAGGAAGGAACAACTAATCTGTGAGTACAGAATCTGAGACTGTTCTCTCAGGGAGTTGTCTGAGGTATGTGTGCCCTAGATAAGGTTAGATCACACTGGGCAGGACCCCTTTGACCACAACTGTGCTGAATTTAAAGTTAAGTTTGGAGTCTTTAGCAATTCATTGGGGATTGGAGATGCAGTTGATGTAACCCTGAAGGAATGGCAGAGGCTGTTTGGGGCAAAGGGTGGAAGGAACGCCATCTGGAGTTTCAGGCAGGGCTAACTGGTTCATGGATGGGCACCAGTGTTCCTTGGGTAAAGACCATGCACCAGGAGGATTTTTCAGTGTGTGGCACATCCCACATATAATACTTTGGAAATGGAAATGTGTGGAAAATGTTTAAAGTGTCTTGCACATCCCACAGATATACACTTCTGAAAAGAGATAGAGATGTTTTTGTGGAAAACAGTACTGCCTAGCAAAGTGTCCTGCAAAAGACACTGTGCTGCAAAATCCCACTTACTGCTTTGGACATTCCACTTATTGCTTCTAGTGTGAAAAGTATTGGGGCCCCTCAGCAGTTAGGTCTAGCATATGCCTAGCATCCTCTCTCCTGGACCTAATTGTAAATAAAAAGGCTCATTTTAGTATGCACCCCTCCCATTCTCTAGACAATGAGGTTGATATACACTCCTGTGCTAGGGGTGGCACCATGTGTGTAGTTCTGCCAAAAGTAAATTGTATGCCATGTAGTTGGTAGTAGTTCTTTTAAGGGGAGAGCCGGCTAGCAAAAGGTGGTGTAGGGGTTACATACATATGCACGATACTTTTGCATGCACAGTTTAGGTCAGCGCCACCATGTTGCACATGGTGGCTGTCACTACCGCAGTTGCAGAAAGGATAAGTAGTGCACCAGGAAGTGGGTACTTTCATGTGGCCTGCAGAGGGGAAAGGCTGCATAAAAAGAATCACTGGAAACTATGCCGGAGCACTGTGGCAGAATATCAGACAGTGGGCCAGTTACTGCTTCCACAGTGCTCTTATACAAATCTGATGATGGCTTAACATCTGTGTAGCTTGACCCACATAGCCATAAGAAGGAGACTCAGGAGGAGACTATTAACAAATTAAAGATTTAGTATGGGACTTGCTCATCATCACAGTCACTTTCTCATTCATTTCTAAGCAGTAATATCTGGTAACTGTGCCTTAACCATATTGATGTCAGTGCTGGTAGACTACTTCTGGTTTTCTCCTGATTGTATTAGGTGGGGGTAGCAGTCTTGAAGTGGTAGCTGCCGGTGGTGGCATGCTCTGAAAAAAAGTGGTCTCCATGCTTGTCTACACATTTTCGAAATGACCCCTTTCCTTGTTTTTGCTGTAAAAAAAAACTGACCCCTTTAACACAAAAACAAGGAGTCAGTTATGGCCTCCACCCACACCACCACCACCACCTTTTCGCTTCAAGTGAGAAACAACTTGATTATGTGTTTGCATCAGATGTACACTGGCAGCCATAGATGCATAATATTGTTAAGCAGTAATACATTGTATGTAAAAGTTTTTTTTTCTTTGAATGTGTGCTTTCTTAATGTTGTCAATACCACTCCACCCATTTTGTATTCTGCCTCTGGATGTCTGTGTCCACAGTGCATTATTTTAGATTTTTTGTGTTCAGTACACAAAGTCCTTTCAAATGAGGGTAGTCACTAATCTAAATTCTTTATAGTTTTTTTTTTTAAATAGCCATCATAAATGTTAATTTTGTAAAAACAAAATGGAAATACAGGTAATAAGATGACCATATTTTACAAAATATAAGGAATTCAGATTAGTAACTACCCTCATTTGAAAGGACTTTTTGTCCTGAACAACTTTCAGGCTGGTTGTTTTTGTGCACATTCCAAAACTAGCATGCTCTAACCTTTGCATTACTCACAAAATGTAACTCACATTTCTACTGATGGGTGCTACTGGTTTGTAGCATGTAACAGAAAAAGAAACAGGATCCAGTGCACCCCCCCCAACATGGCAAATCTGAGAAATTAAACATATTAACTGTCTGAATTGGCTTTTCATACTTTAAACTCCATGAAAAAGGGGGTCCTCTTAGTTATCAGATTGGAATTCCAATGTGAGCCAGCCAAACCACCAATCATCAAGGTGGGGCCCCAAGGTTTGGTCCCTACCTCACCAGCTTTGAAATGCCAGCAGTGGCTTCTCTTAAATAGAGTGCATTGCCTAATTGACTCCTTTATAATAAAGTGCTTCCACACAGGAAATTTCACAGATGATAAAAGAGAGCATGCTAAAAGGAGAACCACAACTCCCAAAATGCTAAACACATTCCAAAACTAGCATGCTCTAACCTTTGCATTGTTCACAAAATATAATTCATATTTCTACTGAGGGGTGCTGCTGGTTTATGGCATGTAACAGACAAACAAACAGGATCCAGTGCACACACCCTCCCCCCAACATGCAAATCTAAGAAATTAAACATATTAACTGACTGAATTGGCTTTTCTTACTTTAAACACCATGAAAAGGGGTGTACTCTTAGTTATCAGTTTGAAATTCCAATGTGAGCAAGCTAAACCACCACTCACTAGCTCTGAAATGCCTGCAGTGGCTTCTCCTAAATACTGTATTACTCTTAAGCACTTTATTATGAAGGAGCCATTCAGGCAATACACTCTAGTTATGAGAAGCCACAGCAGGCATTTCAGAGCTGGTGAGGTAGGGACCAAATCTTGGGGCCCCACCTTGACGATTGGTGGTTTGGCTTGCTCACATTGGAATTCCAATCTGATAACTACGAGGACCCCATTTTTCATGGAGTTTAAAGTAAGAAAAGCCAATTCAGGCAGTTAATGTGTTTAATTTCTCAGATTTGCCAAGTGTGTGTGTGTGTGGGGGGGGTGCACTGGATCCTGTTTGTTTGTTTGGCTGTTTCTGTGCACCTGGAATAGTTTTCAGTAAGCAATAATGCCCGAGCAGGGTGGGCGGTATTGCCATACCGCCACTCTGAAGGCAAGCATTATTGCATTTAGAAATGGGCACTGCAAAAGAAAAAGTTTAATTAAAAAGAAGCTAAAAATTGTTTAACAAAAGTTTTGTAGTCATTTTTTAGTAAAGTAGTTCCTCCTCCAGTATGGATTTTGTCCTATTGGAGAGTCCGTTGGGGGTTGGTCTGCAGTTTGTGACGGGCTCTGCTGGTGTGCAGTTTTACGTGGTTGCGATACCGGACTGCTTGCTGAGTAAGAGGAAGCTAGCAAGACGGCGAGGCGGAGAGGAAAAGAATACCCTGCTGCACATAGATAAATATGTGTATGGGGTAATGGCAGTCAGTCAGCAATCACGATGGTAGTGGGCACCGAAATCAGCTGCCTAGAACTCGAGCGTGGAGTTAAACAGCAGGCGGAGGATTAGTGATAGGACACTGAGAAAGGGGTGGCTGCATTGTGGAGATGCCGAGTTCCCTACTGTCAGATTTTTGTTTATTTTACAATGGAAGCGTTTTTCTGTTGGGAAATGCGGAAGAGACAGCTTTATGTAGTGGCGCGCGCTGCAGTTTTGAATAACTCGTTGGTGACTGCGGTGATGTAAAGTAAATCCGACGGACAGCTTGACTTTCATTTAAAAATATTTCTTTTTTTCATTTGTGATACTTTTTTGATGTGGCCAGGTCTGAGCCCATTGGAGGTTACTGTTTGGGTTCATGTGGCAGGTGGCACTGAATTGGGGAGGGTAGGGGCAGGATCTCTCGCTAAGCAAGTGCAAAAATGGACGTCAATTTCAATTGGAGATGATGCATTTTATCCAATTAGGAGCCGAGGTGGGTACTAGGATACTAGAGTGGTTAAGGGGCAGTATAGGCTGGTACTTCTTACTTGCTGGTCATCTATTGAAACTTAATGTACCCCTATCTTGAGGGTACTGACCAATCAGATTGCAGCAAGTAAGAAGCCCATTTTCTAAAGACATTTAGATTTGCTTGGAATGTGTATACATTTGCTAAGAATTCTGCACAGTGCCTTAGGCAGAGTCTAAAAGAAAAGCAGTTTGGAGTTTTGTCTCCAATGTTCTAAACACACAATGGGCCTGAGTGAATTAAAAGGAACAGGAACTGATTACTTAAGTGCAGCTGTTAGAAATGTCTCTGTTTTCATCAGTTATATTCGTACCTCTAAAGGATCCCTATTTAACTGTGCCTGAATAAAAGCTGAAGCTGCCAGTTGTGTTTTGTTTTGGTTTTAGATTTATGGAACTGGTACAACAGCAGAATAGCTCAGTTTAGTTTATTGTTGTTTGGTTGATCAAACCATTACATCATTATACAAATGTAAAGACAATAAAATATACAATACATTGACAGCTAGTGATCTTACAGTATCCAAAGTGCTTCAATGTCTTTTAAAATGGCTTCATTTTACAGACTTTTACAAATCCTCCTTCAATATATTCCTCAAACAATAATAATAGTAGTTGTGAGCATATACACTCAGTACCATGAGGGGTATTTTCAATGTTTTGCGGCAACATAAAATGTCTGCAGTCAAATCACCAATAAATATTTCATACCTTCCAGCAAACTGTTTTTTCCCAAAAAAGGAAGTACAATAGGTTTTTGGAGAGAAATGCATAGAACTAGGTGATTCAAATAGACCTCTTGTCATAGATCATAATTTATGTATTTTCAAATAAATTTTATATATTTACATACACATTTTATGGCTCTTATTTATAAAAACCTAGCACCCAGGCACAATTGTTCCAGGTTTCATCCCTATCCAGAGGTGCTATCTGACAGTTCTAAGAAGATCCTCAATCAATTTTAAGACCCTGTTTTGCACCACAATACTCAGCTATGTTTATCTTCTGACCTAGTATTTCTTAGCCCTATACCATGCATGAGCAAGCACTTTAGTGGCTTATTGTGTCCAGAAACCGAAAGCCTGTCCATATGTCCCCACCACAATGCAAGCAACGCTTAACCAGGATAAAGCTTACAAATTTAGTGACACCTTTTGTTTAGGTAATCATCATGAAACTTACTTGCGGCACACTTATTGCTTTGCTTCTGCCAGCCTCTGCATGCCTAAACATTTAGGAGTTGCCAGATTTGGACTGTTCCATTTAGGTGCCAGCATACATTCAGCCTCTATTTCTCTCTCTACTGCATAATGTAGTGCAGAGATCCCCTGGAACTCAAATCTATCCACCATCAGGCTAAGGCAGTACACAGTCTAGGCCCATTCAATTAATTGTACGGATCCTCGCCACCAACACATCCCAGCACTCTACTCAAGGGTCTCCTGCTCCATTTACCTAGAGGATCAGGGATCGGCTCTGTCCTAAAGATTCAATGTTATTACAAGTAGATTATTTCCTCCTGTGAAAGTTTCTGTGATGGTACACAATCCTTTAAAGCAAAAGTTGCTGATAAAACGATGTCTAATATGGTAACTTAGAATCAGCATATCAATATACAACATGTGCAGTTCTATTTAGATAATTATTTCAACTGAATTATTGTTTGACTTAAAGATCAATGGTAACCATTTTACACATTGTTAAAAAAAGCCTGAATTCAAGTTCCTGTGTCATCTATAGTGTTTCCTGAAAATGTCATGCTATTTGGTTTTTGTGATTTTCTTTAAATCCGAATTTGTTATGTACATACGAACATAGGAACATATGAATGTGCCAGCAGAAACAGACCACCGGCCTATCTAAGTCTGCTCGAGTGTGCAGCTAGCACCCTAGTTTGTAGCTGCCCCACCTCTCCCATTTGTCATCCCACTGCCACCCTAACTCCCCCACCCTCACTCTCCCTGTTCACTGTCCCATGCCCTTTTGAAACTGTTCACAGATTTACATGATTCCACCCATTCTGATAGGGTGTTTCATTATGCTACCACCCTCTCCGTGAAATAGTGTCTCCTCATTTCTTTCCTAAATCTTCCCCCCTCTATTATTAGTGCATGCCCCTTGCTGACCCTCCCCGCCCTAACTTTAAGATCCCAACTGCCCCATCCTTATTAATTCCCCTCAGATACTTGAATGTCTCTATCATGTCCCCCTGTCCCTTCTGTCCTCCAGGGTGTACATATTCAGGTCTCTCAGCCTGCTGTCATAGTCTGTCACTTCCATTCCACACATCATCTTTGCTACCTCCTCTGCACCCCCTGTAGTAGCCTGATATCACGCTTTAGGTATGGCCTCCAAAACTGCATACAATATTCTAAGTGCTGCCTTACCAGCGACCTGTAGAGGGGCAAGATCACCTTTCTTTGTCTGGATGAAAAAACCCTCACTATGCACCCCAGCAATTTGTTCACTTTTGCAGCCACTCTCCTGCAGTGTTGTCCATGGTCCCTGTTATCATTACCCCACGGTCCTTCTCCTCCTCAGTGATCCCCAGCTTAACACCTCCCAGCCAGTATTCTCTCCTTGGGTTCTTCACCTCAAAGTGCATAACCTTACACTTCTTTGCATTGAACCCCAGCTGCCACCTCTCTGACCACTCCTTTAGCATGCTTAAGTCCCCCTGTAGCTGCTTCCATCCCTCCTCTCTATTTACCACTGCTCCGATTTTGGTGTCATCAGCGAACAGACTTATCTAGCTCACCACCCCATGTGTAATGTCTGATATGAAGAGCCTGAACAATACTGGCCCCAACACAGAGCCCAGTGGCACCCCACTCATCACTGGCCTTGGAGTTGAGAGCTCCCCTCTCACCACCACCCATTGCAGCCTCTCACTCAGCCAGCTTGTAATCCAGTTCATCATTTTTGCCCCTACCCCTACACCAGTTAGCTTCCCCCCAAGCCCCCCATGAGGCACAGAATCGAAGACCTTGCTGAAGTCCAAGTAAAGAGCATCCACCGCATGACCCTTATCCAGCTCACCTGTCACCCAGTCATAATATTGTATCAGGTTGGTTTGACAAGACTTCCCTGAAACAAACCCATGCTGCCTCACATCCTGGAGAGCATTGTCTTCCAGGTACGACACCATGGAAACATAGAAACATAGAAACGTAGACTTTGATGGCAGTTAAGGACCACATGGCCCACCCAGTCTGCCCAGTTCTCTACCTATTGGATAAGCTGAAGATTCTAGTTAACCAACAGCCTTCTTCCTGCAACCCCGCACTATAATTGCCTTATGTCTGACCCATGCATGTTTGAATTCCCCCACTGTTTTAGACCCCACAACCTCTCCAGGAAGGCTGTTCCATGCGTCCACCACTCTCTCCGTGAAAAAGAATTTCTTCACATTAACCCTGAGCCGTCCCCCCTCTAACTTTAAATTGTGCTCTTGTTCTTACACATCTCTTTTTCTGAAAGATGCTACCCTCCTGGACTTTGTTGATTCCTTTGAGGTACTTAAAAGTTTCTATCATGTCCCCCGTCCCTCCTTTCATCAAGGGTATACATATTAAGCTCTCTCAGTCTCTCCTCATATGGTTTCTGATGTAGACCCTGAACCATTTTAGTTGCCTTCCTCTGGATTGTTTCCATCCTGTCTATGTCCTTGCATAGATGAGGTCTCCAAAACTGCACACAGTACTCCAGATGGGGTCTCACCAACTGTCTGTATAGAGGCATAACCACTTCCCTTTTTCTACTTGTGATGCCCCTCCCTATGCATCCCTGTATCCCCCTGGCTCTCCTTACTGACTTCTCACATTGTTTACCCACCTTTAGGTCATCTTATATGACTACACCCAGATCCCTTTCCATTATTGTTGTCGTTAGTACCTCCCCTGCTATGGTGTACTCTTCTCCTGGATTTTTATTTCCCAGGTGCATTACTTTGCACTTCTTTGCATTGAATCTAAGTTGCCATATGTCTGACCATTCCTCCAACCTTGCCAAGTCCCTTCACACCCTTTCTACCCCCCCTTGTGTATCAACTCTGTTACAGATCCTTGTGTCATCTGCAAAGAGGCATACCTTTCCTTCCAGACCCACCAGTCTTTCCTTTAGTACTGTCTCCATGAGTTTTCACACTATGGAGGTGAGATGTACTGGGCGATAATTACCTGATTCATCCCTTGGTCTACTCTTGTGTAATGGTACTACCTGTGCCATCCTCCAGTCCAGTGGCACACATCCTGACTCCAGTGAGGTGCTAAACAGATCTGCCAGTGGCTCCGCCAACACCTCCTCCATCTCACTCAGCACCCTGGGGTGGATACCATCCGGCCTTGGTGCTTTGTCTACCTTCAGTGCCCTCAGTCCCTCTAGGACTCTATTTGCCTCAATTCTTCCATCTGTTGCCTCCTCTCCCCCATCCCTGTTAACTTGTTCTGCATGAAATGAAAACAGTCAGGCTATTTCTGTCCTTCTGACTAAGCCTTGGAGAGTGATGATATCATACTGGACTAAGCTACTGCTGTAGCGGAGCAAGTCCCTGCTTGGCTGAAGAGCTGTAAACTTTCTAATTTGAACAGACTGTAGAATTAAAAGTTTCCTGTCCAGGAATTTTACTAACTCAGTCTCTGGTATGTGTTCAGATGAATTAGCTGAAAATCTATCATTTTGTTCTTCTAAAAAGTTGATCATTTGAGTTTCAGTGATGAACTGAAGTGGTATGCATTTGTGAAATCAGCTTGTCTGTATCACAACTGTGAGTTCTTTCCCATCAAAAAAGTTGTGTTTTGTTTTCTAGCTTTATAACAGTAGGTTGTTCATTTAATAGATATAAAATACATCTAATGTTTGTTAATTCATACAAGTAGTTTGTCTGTGATGTAGCCTCAATAAATAGGTCCATGTAAGAACAATTCTTTTCCTCTCAGATTGCCAAAGAGGTGTCTGCCACACTCTGTTATTTCAGACACAGGTACTATATGAACTCACAAATGGCAGTTCATTGATGGTTTCTGTGTGAAAATACATAATGTATAACTAGAAACATTATACAGCATCCTGATGCCCACTGTCTTCTGTGCCATAGTTCAGGCAGCTGCACTCTGCCGCCCCATCCCCTGCCCTATAAGCCCCCTGTCTCTTGCCCCATATTAGAGGCTGTTGCACCTTGCTGCCCACTGTCTTCTTGCACATGGTTAGGGGTTGCTGCACCCTGTTGCCCCCATCATCTGGCTCAACAGTCAGGGATGCTGCAGCATGCACACCCCATCCCACTGTCAGAGATGCTGTACCCTGATGCACCCTATGTCCTGCCCCACAGTCAATGCTTTGCACCATCCTGTCCACAGTCCCTTGCCAACACAGCCAGGGTTGCTGCACCCTGCTCCTGCCTACTAAGACAGAGCAGATGTGGCCTGCTGCATCCTAGAGCCCCCTGTCTCCACAATTAGAGCTGTTGCATGATGCTACCACTTGCCACAAGAGTTATGGCACTTGCTGCTCCCTGCCCCCAAAGTTGTGTCAGTTCCACCCTGGTGTGGCTGCTGCACCCTGTCCCACAGTTTGGGCTGCTGTACCCGAATACATCCATTTTTCTCCTGGCTGAACAGTTGGGACTTTTGCACCTTACTGCCTTCTGGCCTTCACCTCCATAACACAAAATGAAAGTAGTTTTCTGTTTTTGATTTTGAAAAGTGCAGCAAACAATCTGACTTTGGTGGAAGGGGGTAGCATGGTACAGCAATGCAAATTGTGGAGTCGTGGGGCAGTGGAGGCATGGGGCTGTAGGGTGCAGCATGGCACAGCAGCACTGACTGTGTAGACAGGAACAGGGTGCAGCAGCTCTGACTATGGTGGCAGGGGACAGACAACAGCATGGTGCAGAAGTCTTGACTGTGGAGCAGGACATGGGAGTATCAGAGTACAGCAGCCTTGACTGTGGGACATAATGCACATGGTGCAGCAGCCCTGGCCATATGAGAAAATGGAAGGTAGCAGGGTGCAATAAAAGTCCCACCTCTGATGGCATGGGCAACATGGTACAGCAACCCCTGATGTGGAGGCAGAGGACATGGGACTCTAGGGCATAGCAGAGCACAGTAGCCATGACTGTGGTGACAGAAACAGGGGGCAACATGGTGCAGCATCTCTGACTGGGGGCAGGAGTGAGGGACACAGTGTAGCAGGGTGAAGCAACCAAAAATTGTTCAGGCAGGGGCATCAGGATGCAGTGGCCCTGATTAGTCATGCAGAAGATGGGGGCAACAGGGTGCAGCAGCCTCAAATATGTGGCAGTAAACAGGGCGCTTGTGGGACAGGTAACAGGGCAGCAGAGTGCAGCTGCTTCAACTGTAGGCAGGAGATGGGGGCATCAGGATACCATATAGTGTTTCTAGTGTACAATGAAGCCCACCAGGATGAAGTGCAGTACTGCAGAATTCTGCAGTAGAGTTACTGCAGCAAGCAGTGCAGTTTCAATGGGAGTTAATCCCATTTGTCATGCAATAAACCTGTGACGCTGTGCTTCATCCTGGTGGGTTTCATTGTACATATACATGATGTAGTTTCACACAGAAACCATCAAAGAACTGAAATTTGTGAGTTCATATAGTACATGTGCCTGATATAGCAGAGTGTGGCAGGCACCTGTTTTTCAATCTGAGAGTAAAACGATTGTTCCTACATGAACCAATTTATTGAGCCTACATCAATGACAAACTACTTGTATGAAGTAACAAACATTAGATTTATTTTACATCTATTAAATAAACAACCCAGTGTTATTTAACTAGACAAAAATAACAGAGTTTTGATGGGACAGAACTCACAGTTGTGATACAGACAAGCTGATTTCTCAAATGCATACCACTGTAATTCAGCACTGAAACTCAGATGATCAGCTTTTTAGAAGAACAAAATGATACGTTTTCAGCTAATTGATCTGAACACATGCCAGAGACTGAGTTAGTAAAAACCCTGTACCACAAACAATTAATTTTACAGACTGCTCTAATTAGGAAGTTTACAGCTCTTCAGTCAAACTGGGACTTGCACTGCTGCAGCAGTAGCTTAGACCAATATGATATCATCATTCTCCAAGGCTCAGTCAGAAGGACAGACAGCCTCACTGTTTCCAATTAGTGCAGAACAAGTTAACAAATGCTGATTTAAAGAAAACCACACAACAAAACAGCATGACATTTTCAGGAAGCATTACTCATGACACAGGGACCTGAATTCAGGCTTTTTTTAACAATGTGTAAAATGATTGCCATTGATCTTCAACTAGTTAAAAGAAAACACACAAAATAACATTTCTTTAAAAAGCAAGAATAATTCAAATACGTATATAATTGGGCCTAGACAATAGCTGATTCTCTTTATCTGGGCCCATAATACTTAAAATTCTGAGTCCACAATAAGCTGCTGTACTGAAAAGTTCAAAAGACATTTACTTATAAGACAGGAAAACCTAACAAAATCCAAACTTTTAGCACCCCGGTGCCGGAATCAATATAGAGCAGAGGTAATGCTTAGAAAAGTTCAGAAAAATCTCAGTTTCTACAGTTTATATACATCCAAACAGTTGCCCGATGACTCAGTTTTGCAGAGTTCCATTTATCATAAACCAGCATTGAGTTCAATTGCAGACCATAGTAGCATATCAGAAAACGTACTGAAGTACAGTAAAATACTAGTTGCTCTTGAATCGTTTGATGCAACTAGGCAGAATTACAGAAACTGTACCTGCATATCAAAAGTTATCGTTAGGCAGTCACCTTGAAACAGAGCAGGACAGGTGAAGATGCCACTGTTACTAGCTAGATATAGGAACTAGACTACCGGCAACTCAAGTTGTGTGATTTTATGTGTTTCTTTTATTTAATGTCCAATTGTCTTCTCTGAAAGTACATTTAAATGAGATTTCAAAAGTTTATTGCCTCTCAAAAAAAAGCTTCTCCTCATTTTCTCCCTCCTGGTCAGCTTCCTGAAGTCCAATGTTTCCTCTGTAGTCCGTCGAAAACATCTCCACCAGTTTTCCTACTTAATCTGTGGGACAAGCACATCCATGAAAACAAACAGAAATCGCTCCACTGAGTGTAGTAACTTTGGGGTCACCAAGGCAAACAAATACAAATTACCTGACCCTCTTGTCAACATTAGCATACCTTTCTTAAAGAAATGTCAGCCTATCAGCACTATAAAGTGCTATCCTGATTCCAGCCATCCTCCTCCTCCTCCTCTCTTCTCAAGGGTCCTGGATCCAGGTTTAAAAAAACATCTTTAGAAATTCAGTTAAGCTGCTGCTTAAAACAAATGCTCATGGCTGTGGATTGTGTCTATCTTGATTTTGTGAAGGCTTTCGACAAAGTCCCTCATTTACAAATCATGTGTAGTCTAAAATATATAAACCTGGATCATAGAGTGGTCCATTGGATAGGGGGCCGGTTGGGTGATCGATAGCAGAGAGTGTGCATAAATGGGTACTACTCAGCTGGGGTTCCACTGACGAGTGGGGTTCCCCAGGGGTCAGTCCTGGGTCCTGTGTTCTTTACAGTCTTCATGACAAGCATGGGTAAAGGGGCAGAAAACTGGATAAGTAAATATGCAGATGACACTAAACTGGCTGGTTGGTGAAAGATACAAATGGGGTACAGACAGTACAGGCAGACCTGAACAACATCTATAACTGGGCAACAGTCAAGGGTATGAGTTTTAATGTAGAAAAATGTTGTATAATCTACCTGGGTAGGCAAAACCATGAAGAAAGCTACTTTATAAATGGATCGGCACTGTGAAAATCTGAGGAAGAAAGAGACCTGGGTATTCTAATAGACCACAGGCTTAAGCACCAATCTCACTGTAATAAGCAAATTATGAAAGCAAAATGAGTGCTATGGAATACCAAAAAAAATTTTCAGGAGCCGGAACCAGAGAGTGATTATGCTGCTATATAGGGCTTATGTTAGACCTATACTGGACTAAGGAGCTCTGGTGTGGGGACCCATTACTAAGGGGAAAGTGGCTAATATTGAAAGGGTGCAAAGACAGGCCACTAAAATGATACATAACTTAAAAAAATTTACTGTATGAACAACATCTGAATAATTTACGGCTGATGTCACTGGAGGCAAGAAGGGTTAGAGGGGACCTATTGCTGTTATGATGTAATGCAGGATAATTACATATTAAACAAACTAAACCTTCAGTTCAGAAACAACAAGGTGGGCACCAGAGGCCACCCACTTCAGCTATGACACATTAACTATAACACAAAAAGGAGAAAGGCTTTTATACCCAGAGGGTGGTGGCTCCGTGGAATGAGTGATCTGAGAAAATTATCTGTTCAAAAAATAAGTCCCAGTTTAAAAATAAACTTGACTCCTACATCCAGAAAGGACATGTATTTCCTTATTATGGGTAAAATGATAGGAGCGGTCATGGGCTTAAGATGGCCTTCTTTCTCCTTACCTCCTAGTATGACTCCTAGTATGTCCTGTAGCACAAACGCTGAGTGCCTCATGCACAAAGAATGCTGCACTTCCAGCTGAGTTCCACCACACAGTTTTTAAATAAATGATTAATTGTCTACAAATACTTCATAGGCACAAAAGCCTGGACATTGAGCTATACTTTAAAATACCTTTAGGATGTTATAATAAACCTCCGGCTACAAGCCAAACTTCAGCAGACTGTTGACACGACTACAGAAGCTAGAAACAATTAACAGCTTGTTTCCAAATGGTAAAAAAAACCTTCTGTAAGGACTTTAGTTAAAAAGAATATAAGCTTCATTCAGGAAAATGTTAGGAATACTTTTAGAGCACCGCCAGCACTCACTCAGTACAGCGGGTATCCAACCAAAACGCCTGAGCTGACAGGTAGTCAAAAACGGTTGTTCAAAATAGCACCTCTCCATAATGTTTCTCAACTACAAGGGACATACCTTTCCCAGCGTTTTTGATAAAAAGAACAAGTTTTATTCATAAAACCTGCTGAAAGTCTTTAGTTAATGTCAGCAAGTGAGAGACAAAAATCATACAACATGGAGTGGAGCAGCACCACGGTCATCTTGTGCTGCTGGAATCCATAGTATCCAACACCCGATTAGGTACATATGGACACATATTGATATATGGACATATTAGGATAACAGCATCTCAATTACAAGGAGGTCTGTGTTAGGTCTGGGTTTTGAATGTACACATACACTAGTCACTTGTTACAGAATTGCAGATACATCAGGCCCGATTCTCAAAAGGGCCTTAGAGTGGCACCAGCTGCAACAAACAGCAGCCCTGCGCCAAAGCCCCATGCACCAGAGATCCTGCACCAGATTCTGGTACAGGAGGGGTCCCGGTGCCTAAGTCCGCACACTTGTGGCAACCCCTCCTCTGCGGCAAACTCCTGGCACATGGGATGGGTCTGCCACAGGCTCCTTGACCAGTGAAAGAGGCCCCACCCCGATCATCAATGTGCCCCTATCCTCACAATTGATAATAGCCCTTGGTGAAAGTATAGTGCCCCCCACCCCCGATGTTGCCACTGTCACAGATGAATTCATGTCCCCCATCATGATCCTGATTTTGCCACCGTACAGTATACAGTCATTAAATACAACCCACATCCCCAGATGCTGCCTGTAGTAAGTATAATATTAAATGATTCCCTTCCCCAAACCCTAATGCTGCCCAAGTAATAATTACCTGCATTTCCCCCCTTCATGGTTGTATAGTGCCCCTCACCTCAACAGGTAGTGCCAATCCCCCTGTCCCATCTCGAACAACAGCCAGCATCCGGCAAAGCCCACCTCTCACCTCCACATCCGGGTGCTGACTGAACTGTCAGCATTTGTGTACTGTACTGTGTGTGCACTCAAATGTCAATGAGCATGTGCACTGTACAGTAAGCAAACCCTGTCAGTTCACTCAGCACTTGGACATGGAGATGAGAGGTTGGCTGTGCCTGGGCACCAGCTGATATTTGGAATGGGGGGGGTGGGCATTACCTGTTGGGGTGGGAGGCACTATACCACCATGAGGGAGGAAATTACAGTGAATATTACCGGGGCAGCATCGGGGTTCAGAGAGGGGAAACATTTAATATCATACATACCTTGGACAGCTTCGGGGATGGGAAGGTTATTGCATGTAATGTGGACTGCATCGGGGATCAGCGGGTACATTGTGATATAATACATGCAAAGGGAAGCATCAGGGATGGGGGTTTATTATATTATGGGTTGCAGTGGGGTTCAGACTGGGGTGCATATCATGAGCTCTGGCAACACTAGAGGACCACAGCATTTTGACACATACAGGGGATGAAGAAGAAGAAGAATCAGCATTTATATAGTGCTTTTCATACACAGTATCCCAAAGCACTTTACAAGCAATGCTAGACTGGTAGTGAAGTGACTGAATGTGTGATGGCAGCCATATTGCACATCATCATCCACACACAGCCTGGATAATTGCATGAACTGGTTTATGGGAAGGGGAATGTTGGCCAGGACACTGGGAATGTTCCCTGCTCTTTTGCGAAGAGTGCCCTGGGTTCTTTTACTTCCACCTGGACACCCACCAGGACAACATCAGGATGGGCAGAAGGGACCTTGGTTTAACATCTCATCCGAAGGACGGCACACCCCTGCAGTACAGCACCTCCCAATACTGCACTTGGATGCCAGCGATTTTTAGGTGCAAGTCCAATCCCTGTGTGGGATGAGAACCCACAACCTTCAGGTCCAGAGGCGGATGTGTTACCAATTGAGCCACGCTGACACCCAGAGGAGAATATTCTAAGTCCCCTTAGAGTAGCCCTGGCTGGTCTAAGGGTACTTAGAAATGTGTCCTTTGGGTGAGTTTAGAGAACCCCATTTTCAGGGCTGTGGCAGCTTGCCTCAGCCACATGCCCCCTAGTGCCAAGTCTTAGCCCAGCTTTGGGTGCAGGGTGTTTGGGGTAGGCAGCCTCCGTTTGTCACAGGCTGCCTTTGTGAATAGCTCAGGGGACTGTTTGTGATGCAAGGTGCCATATACGCCATATATATTTGGCTAAGGCACCTTGCATCCAACTTAGGGCTTTGAGAATCAGGCCCATCATGTTTAATACAGTATAAGTTTGACTATTCATGAGTAATATGGCCTTATTGTACACAGAGTTTAAGAAGAATCTGAACAGTACTTACACTGTGTAAAATTTGATTGACACCACTGTGTGAAGCAGCTGGTGAATGTTTAGTTTACACTAGAGCAGGTAGTCTTCTAACCAATGTTTTACTTAAGACATAGATATTTTCACATTTATAAGACTTTTAACATTATTTACTATGTATTGCTTAAGCTTAATTTCCTTGAGGTTTTTAATCATTGCCATTTACTAATGCTAGCACAGACACACACACAGATGGCTTTAAAATGAAGCTTCAGTTGGTTTATAGCTTTCTTCAGGGAGTGAACGTTCAAGTCAGTGACATTTGACCTTGGGATAGCTTTCTTTTGATGGAACTTTTGATATCTTTATATGGTTATGTTGGGTTTTTTTTAAATGCAGTTTTAAGCAATGGGGTCCTTAACAACTTTTCATCTGTTTTTTTTTTGTATGATCTGAGTTTTGAGAAAGTATGTTCTTCTAAAACAACTGGCAGTGTTTTCTGGTGAAGGATTCTATGTAATCTGAAAGCTGAAAGCACCTGTGTTCTTTTGTAACAACTCTGTTGGTCCATTAAAAGGTATCAAATCATTTGTTTCTGTGGATCTTGTGTTACAAGGACTAATACGGCAACAAGTTTTTCTGTGGCTTCACGGTTTCAGAAATGTTAGCATGAACTTATTAGTACAGTGCCCATGGTTCTGAAACCATGAAGTGACAGAGTCAAAGTTCCAAATTATTGGTTCCATGAAAGGAACTGCACAGAATGTTGTCCATACAAAGAAAACAATACAAAACACAGCTAACAGCTTCAGCTTTTATTCGGGCACAGTTAAATAGGGATCCTTTAGAGGTATAAATATAATTTATGAAAATAGAGAGATTTCAAACAGCTGCACATAAGTTACCAATTCCTGTCCACTTTAAATTAGGCATGACAAGAGATAAGCAAGGTGGTCTGGTCTATAATTTCACTTAATTGGCGGAGTCGTTTGCAATACTGAGGCTGTTTAGAAGTGCAATAGGTGTCATGCCAAACAAATGTAAATATCTCTAAAAGTATACAAGTTACAGATAAAAAGCCACTATGAAAATTGTTCAGGACAAAAATGCCTTTCCAATTAGCCTATTCATTAAGCTGTACTAATTATATTTTGTGAACTATGATCATCTGATTACCTCAGTTTTCATTTTTCATTGGAGTTATGCCAAATAAATGTAATTATCTCTAAAAGTATACACATTACACATAAACAAGCAGTATGAAAGTTGTTCAGGACAAAATACATTTCCAATGAGCCTATTCATTAAACTGCACTAATTATATTTTTTAAACTGTGGGCATCTGATTACCTGAATTTTCATTTTTCTTCACAATTTTCACCTTTTGGATGGCTGTATTTAAGAAAATCTAATGAATTCAGATTAGTGACTACCCACATTTGAAAGGTTATTTTGGCCTGAACAACTTTCATGTTAGTTGTGTACTGGTAACTTATACACATTCTGAGATATTTACATTTGTTTGGCATGACTCCTACTGTGCTCACTCAGACAGAAAAAAAATTGAGACTGTTTGGAAGACCATATTTTACACAATATTAAGAATTCAGATTAGTGACTACCTTTATGTAAAAGGTATTTTGTCCTGAAAAACTTTCATGCTGGTTGTTTTTGCACACCTTGAATAGTCTGAAAAGTACTAAAAAATGTGTTCCATGGTAATCTCATTTTCTAGCTAAAGCAAGATGGGTCTAGGTTCTGCCCACAACCATAAAGAGCATAACATATGTAACATGAGCATATGGCTAAAATAGCAGTCATGGATGGAAAACCTTCAAAAATGATTGCTGGTTGACTAAAGAAACAATTAAGCAGGCCTGTTTTAAATTAAAACAAAAACAAATAGCTAAATTGAGTTGCAACAAACTGATAAGCTGAGTGGAGATAATAATAGGCCAGCTGAGGCAGTGCAAACACTGGTTACAGATGAAGCAAAATGAACATAAAGCTGTAGGCTGGAGGAGTTTAAGTAAACCAAGCTAGAAATTAGGTTGTGGGATCCAACATGAGGCAGCCAGATTAACTTCAAATCCAATAGATACAGGGAAGCATGCAAACAGAAGATGCACTGGTGAACGACTGCTAGAGGGTCTGCTTCAGACAGCGTGGCCAGCTGAATGGTTGCTCACGGCAGGCTCCAGGCAGACTCCTAAATGTCCTTAGCACATGGTCTTTTGCATGGACCAGCCACTGCATGGATGAGTCACTTCATCAGACTTTAGTGAAATACAGTAAGCAGCCCTCCATTTGACTGGGAGGCTAGCTGGGTAAAGGAATAGAGTTCAGAAGTCCCAGGAGGTCAAAGATAATCAGTGGGGGAAGGGGGTTGTGCTGCTTGGGAGACCCCCTTGTGAACCATAGGCATGGCATCCAGGTAAGTGCTGCAGTCCTGGAGAGGCATTGTCCTTTGTGTGTGCATCCAAGAGCTTAGGAAGAACAAGGGCTGCCATTTCCCACCTCTTCAGCTCTCCAATTGCCTGGGAGGCTAGCTGGGGAAGGGAATAGAGTTCAGAAGTCTCAGGTGGTCCAAGGTGATTGGTGCAGTTGAAGGGGTTCTGCTGCTCAGGAGTCCTCCTCTTAAGTGCCACAGTCATGTGGCAGTTCTCAGTGCCACCGTCCTGGAGTGGTTCTGTCCTTTTTTTTTTAATTATATCTTTATCTTTTTGCACACAGTATTCTAGATGTGGTTTGACTAATGACCTGTACAGTGGCATAACTGCATGTTCATTGCAATTGTAAATCTTGATCTAAAACATTCCAGTAGAATGTTAGCTCTCCCATATTCTTTATCACACTAACTGGAATATTTTTAGTTTGCTGTTGAAGATCTCTTTACCCATGCAAGGGTCCTACCTCAGCATCAGCTGTGCTGTACTTTACCTGTGGCAACATGTTGCCAATATGCAGCACTTTACTCTTTTGACATCAAAAGTAAACTGCCAGGCACCCAACCACTGTTTGAGATGCTTCTCATTCTTCTGTATGCGCCTTGTTTCTCCGTAAGTACCCATGCTTCCACATAGCTTTGAGTTATCTGCAGACAGACACAATGAAGACACAGTTCAGTAGCTCCCATATCAGTAATGAACATATTTAACATGAGTGGCCTCACCACTGATACCTGTGGGACTCCGCTTGTCACATTTGTTTTCAGAGTTTGCAGTTCAGTACAATATCCTATCCAGCAGCCCGTTTCCTATCCATCTTATACCAATTTGTTCTATTGTCTTGTTGAAGGAGAACTGCGCTGAACCTGGAAGTAATTTTTCCCAATAGAAGTTGTGTTTTCTTTATCATGAAAGATTTTAGTGAAGGTTTTTTTCAAACATAGTAATAATAAACAAACAACTCATTCAAATATGCTTCATTTTTCTCAGTAACATACTACATTGTAAGTCTTTTTAACATAGATACAGAAAATATAAACCATTAACCGGTGTATATATCATACCATATTTCTTGAGATATGGACACTAGTGATCTTATGAATTGATGCAGTATAGAAAACCGCATCCATATATCCTAAAGGAGTAGGGATGTCTGTAACATACAGTATATAATCTTGCTTGTATTATAGAACTGTAACTACTGCATCTGATAATACCCAGTTGTGCCCATTTACAGTGTGGGGGGTGGGTTCCAGGAGGGGGCAATGGCACTGAGCATAAATGAGAGTGAAGATGTGTGTCCCACTTCATATTGTATTTCTGCAACTGGTTAGAGATGGAAAAGGAGAAGCATTCAAAAGTTGCTAGTTTGGCAACTGCTGCATGCCAGGTGAGAAGAGATGGAGGTGTCATCTGAAGCCATTTCAATAGTTTATTTATTTAGTTTAGTCTTTGGTAACCAGGAACTGGGTAGTATGGCCCTTTTTGGTTCAAGGAGCACCACCATCAGCCAACCTTTTGTCAGTGTGGCACAACTGGTCAGCTGTGTAGTGTCTCCCAGTAAAATGAGAGTCTGCGATGAGGGAATCTAGAAGCCTACAATTCAGTCACCCAGGATGCCCACCCAGAAGCATGTCAGTATGGGGCATTGCCAAAAGACATGTAGAATATTTGTATTAGAGTAAAAATCAAAAACAAGGTGCTGTGTCAGCATGTGGTCTAAAAGCAAAGCAAAATGGTTATATTAAATGCACACTGAAAATAGAAAATAGAGTTAAACATCTACGTTTTGACCTTAGGTCTTCTTCAGGAAATATCTAAAAGAGAAAAAAAGCAAAGTTAGTGTAGAGAGGATATATGGGATACAATGAGTTTAGCAGGGTCGCCATTTCTGACTGCTCTGTAATGTTCCCTGAAATGGTCAGCAAGACACCTACCAGTCTCTCTGATGTAAATAGCTGTACACTTCCTGCAAAGAATACAATACACCACATTAGTGGAAGTGCATGAGAACTCCTTGGTGATGTGAAAAACACCTGTAGTCCTGTAGGCTCTTGTATTAGAGGCTTGACAGTGCCAACATTTAGAGTGAGGGAGAAAGCCCATGCTGTGTAGTGCTTTGGGCATGCAATACCACCTTAACAACAGCTTGAGTTGAATAAGTTGGCCTCTAGCATCACTATATGCTGAATGGGCCACACTAAGGCTGTTATTCCAGACATTCATGGAGCTGTTTACTTGCAGACCCTAGGCCCACTTCTGCCTACATGTAGTGGTGGGGTTTAGCTGTGCGTCTTGAGGTAGATGGTGGATCCACCCTGCCACCCCTTTAAGCTTGCCTGACTTGTGTAGTTGGGTAATCCATTCCCAGCTGAGGCCCAGCCCTGAGCCTTGTCTAAATGAATGAATAGCATCCTGGATCTGAAGGTACCTCCAGAAGTCCATTTTGGGGAGTCGGTACCATATTTGCAATGACTGGAAGGACATCAAGACCCCCGAGTCTGGTTCTGTGAGGTTGCCAACTGTGTGTGTGTACCCTTCAACCTCCATGAGTGCCACTTGATACCCCCCCACTCGGGTATTGGGGTTCTCCCATAGGTAGGTGGTATCCAGAGGGGTCTGGGGACATGTGTCATCTTCATACATTTCTGCCATGCTGTCCATATTTCCCAAAGCACTGGAGATGAAGTCGTATGTGGACGTAAATTTCCCTCAGGAGGCTTCCTAGCCATGAGGTGCCTGCCAGATTTGTCTTGAGCCTAAGCCAGGTTGGGGTTGCACCTGTTGCTGGTAGAAATCATTTGTCTGCTTGTGCCATTCTATAGGCCAAGAAATACTTCTGAAACCAGAGGAACCCTAGACCACCTCATTGACCTATGTGCCCTGAGCTTGGCCTTACTGAATCTGGGGGCTTTCCCTTCCCATAGAAGTGTTGCAGCAAGTTTTTCTAAGGGTTGGAAAAACCTTAGATGAAGTGGCCACCAGCAGATTGCAGAATAGGCTACCTTGGGAAGGGTGAACATGCACAAGAGCTCCACCTTGCCTTTGAGAGAGAGGCACAGCTTTAGCCATCTTTGGATCTCCATTCTCAGCATTTTGAGTAGTGGGGTATAGTTTGTGTCAGACAGAGTCCTCCAGCTCGCAATAATGGTGATCCCCAAGTAAGAAAATCCTTGTGGTGCCTATGTCATGTGCTCCCCCTGAAGCTTGTCTTTGGTGCAGGCTAGGTTAAGCGGTGACATGACAGTTTTTTCTTATTCATCTCTACACCAGAGATGGAGGCGTGCTTGTGTAGGATGTTCAGTATGGGTGGGAGGGACTGTGCCAGGTTGGCAATCTTCAGCAGAAGGTCATCCACATACGTGTTGACCAGATACTACTGCCCTTTCACCTCAATACCTTTCACTTCCCATGTGCATAGCAATTTCCTGGTTAGTGTGTCCAGGGCTATCAGGAATAACAGCAGGGGAGAGTGGACTGCCCTGCCAGATTCCTCTGTACAGCTGAAAAGGGGTTGATATGTTTTGGTTCATGAGGATGGTGGCAATAGAGGAATTGTAGCGAGTGGGAATCCAACTCTGAAAGTGGGTCCAAACCCATAGGCCCCAAGTATGGAGTGCAGATAGTCCCACTCCACCGAGTCAAAGGCTTTACAAAAATCCAAGGCCAGTGCTACCATTGATCTGGGAAGACTGCATCGTGAATCATTTGAGGTTCAGAACGGTGCAAATATTATCTGCTCCTGTTCTGCCCTTACTGAACCTGGCCTGCGACTAGTGGATAAGGGATGGAAGTTCTGACTCCAGTCTTTTGGCTAGCATCTTTGCTATCACCTTGGTGTCCACCAAGATCAATGAAATGGGTCAGAAGTAGGAACAGTCTAAAATGTCAGAGGACATTTTGGGGAGCATGGTAACGATGGCTTCTCTCAGTGTAGGGGAAGGAGTCCTCATTCTTGGGCCTCCAATAGGGAAGCAGAAAGTGGGGGAGAGATCCGCTCTGCAAGCAGTTGGTATAGCTCCACTGACTTGCCATCTGCCCTTGGGACCTTGCCATTGGAAAGCTGGTTAATGGCAGCTCTGAGTTCCTCCATGGAGATGGGCTTGTCCAGTTCATGCACCTCTTGTGGAGTGAGGTGTGGGAGCGGGAGTGAAAGCAGAAAGGCCATGATGGAGGAGTCATGGGAGGGGCCTTTGGAGAGGTTCTTAGAAGAATGCAGTGCTTTATAGAAGTGTTGCATTACAGCACTCGCCTCCAGAGGTTTAGTTACAAAGCTTCCTGTTGGGGATCAAAGGGCATGATTAAGGGAATTTGCCTTTTGTTTCCTAAAGTGATAAGCTAGGAGTTTCCCCCGTGCCCAGATTGCCAGAATCTGTGTTTTGCCCTGAGTAGCTGCCATTCAGCCTTGCATTTCTGGATGGTGTTAATCTTATATTTTAGCCCCACAATGGAGGAGAGGAGATTGGGAGGTGGGGGCTGGGGGCTCTTAAATTTGGCTTTCGTTTTAATTTTTTTTTTATTAACAAAGTTTTGTTGTTTTCCAGCACCAAGTATATAAACAGGTTAACACACCATTATGAACAATAGGTGCGATTACAAGGAAACAGGATAATCCCACCCTCCACCCCCTCCCCAAAGAACTACATACCCCTGTTAACCACCCCACTGCCGTAGTATAGGAGACTCATATCACATATGTTTCCATGTTGTCAAAATATCCTCCAAACTACCCCACAATAACGTAAACGCTTTAATTCTATCTTGCATAATTGCAATATGCTGTTCCAACTGTAATGCTAGCATAATCTCTATATACCATTCCAGTACAGATGGCACTTTCTCATCAGTCCAATGTCTTGCAATTACTATTTTAGCAGATGCAGATATCAGTGCCATATGTGCTCTTCGACACTTGGGAGTACCAGAAGGAAAACAATTAATCATACAAATTGCAGGGGTGAAGAGCTCAGTCAGGCCAAGGATAGGGTCCAAAGTGTTATTAATAGCACTCCAGAATGCCTTTATACAGGGACACAGCCAAATCATGTGGTATAAAGAACCCGGATCTTTCTTACATCTATTACACACTGATGTGGCTATCTTCCCATATCTGAAGAGTTTAACCAGTGTCAGATATAAATCATGCATGATATTATAACAAACCAACCTTAACCTATCTTGCTTAACCAGTTTGTACATTGACGTCCAAAGTGTCTTCCATAAAGTGTCATCCTCTGGGATATCTAACTCTTTTATCCAATAGGAGCGGGGACCAGATGGCAATCTATGATCCCACTCCTGTAGAACTTTATACACTTTAGAGACAACATGCAATTGAGAAGCTATCTGCAGAAGTGCTACTATCTCTCTCTCCCCTGGATCCTTAAGGGGGATCCATACAGAGAATGATGTTATGGCCTTACAAACTTGGATATACTTAAAGGCATCAGTATTTAATGCACCAATCGATCGTTGTAATTGAGCAAAGGGGGTCAATTTTCCATTTTTCCACACTTCCGAAACTTTACATTGGATCAGCCGAGGCCACAGGATTGGGGGTATCGGAGACCCCTCAATCTTAAAGTGTGGGTTACTGATTACTGGCTGGTCAGAGGATTGATACCACTTTATACCGAGATACCGTTGGACTTGGTGAGAAACTTTCATTGACCATCCCATGGGGTTCGTACTAAGGTGGCTTTCATTGTTGAGAGTTCATGTGTGAGACTTTCCAGCTCTTGCCTCCCTTGTCAATTTTGATCAGCTGTGTAAGAGATTATATACCCCCCTAAGGAAAGCTTTATAGGCTTCCCATGCCATCCCTGCGCCAACTTCCCAACTCAAATTAATCTTAAAAAAAATTGAGGCTTCAGTACAAACCGAGGTGCAAAACTTCAGGTCTTTTAGAAGGAGTGGGTTGCACGGCCATCTGGGAGAAGAGGTCTGGGCACCACATGGTAAGAAGGACCGGCCTATTGGAGCATGGTCAGATATGACCATTGGCTCAGTGGTGGTGTCATAGATGCCTTGTGTCACCAAACTGTTCACTATGCTAACATCTATGTGACTAAAGGATCTGTGAACTGATGAGTAGAAAGTAAAGTCTCTACCCATGGGATTGTTGCTGCACCAGGGATCAGTCAGGCTCCATTCATCCATCATCCCCAGCAGGGCTTGTTTAGTTTCAGGGTGTGATTCTGGGGTGGGATTCAATTTATCAAGAAAAATATCTGAATCTAGGTTAAAGTCTCCCCCCCCCCAATTATGGGTAGCTCTTCACAGTCTCTGTTAGCCTCCACAAGAGCTTGACTCAGTTGAGGAAGGAAGTCAATATTGTTCTGATTAGGTGCATTGCACCACCCCAGCTGTGAGGTGCATCTCCCAGAGGAGGGCAATGTCAGCCTTTAATATTTCTAAATGTCGGAGGATCTTTGTCCACTTGACATGGTGATTCAGCCCTTCACATTCCATGAGACACACCTCACTCCCTTCACCATGTTAGCGGCCTTATCCAGTTACAAGTACCTTATTCTACTTACCGTATGGTGCCACAAATGCAGAGGCTTATTCCCGGTGGGGTCAGGGCACCAACCACAGAGAAGAGTAGGACTAATAGGAGGGTAGCCAGGGGTTCTGCCTGTGACATCTGCATTTTGGCCTAGAACAGGATACTGAGCACAGGGGGAGATAGTAAATGGGCAAGTGTGGGTTACTAAGATATAAATGATCTAAAACAGTAGACAGACTTGAGAGGTGCCCCCCCAGATGCAGTTAGACACCAATAAAAGAAAATCAGTCTGCTCAGCAGTAACATTGATGAGCACCTTATAAACTTTATGAACCTAAACGACTTCTGCAAATTACAAGATTAAACTGGTAACAACCAGACAATTATTTGTGTATACACTAAAGTACCTAAGGAGACAGGCAATAGAGAGGTGTAATGCCACCACACCCAGCTACTCCACCTTGGTACCCAATGAGAAGGTTAGCAGAACTGGAAGGGATATCCTTTCCACCTTGGACCTCTATACATGGTTACCTTGTGTTGCTCAGATTGCACAACCCTACTGGCCACTTTGTAGTAGCCAGTTAATTAATATATGGTCATAACAGTAATTGCTGCATAGTAGGAGGTAATGTAGGGATTTCCTACAAGAGCTATGCTGATATAGTCGGCTATGACGATAACATGTGTTGCCCGTGGGCACGTGTGGGTGGGAAGGGAGCTCCTCCACTTCAGAGTTAGTCTATCCCCCATGCCTGATGGGGTAATGAAAGGGGAGAAGGGTCCTGCCTTGTAAGGGATTATGCACCTGTTCATGCCCTCCATATGTGTGACTGTAACGCCAGGAACGCATTGCTGAGGCTTGCCATTAGCAGCTGGCATTTGCTTTTGTGAAGGGTATAGGGAAAGGAGGTTCTCCAGTCATACTGCAGAAGAAAGGGTGAGAGGGGAGGAGGGGGGGCTCCTTGTACCACTGTCAATATGTCCATGGAGGAGGAAACCACAGTATAGGGGGTGCAAAACAGGGTGACCATAACCGTAGCCAACTGCGTATTGAAGCCTCGACTGGGGAGGCCCAGCATTATTAGGAGGAGAACACCTCCAGTCCCTCTTCTTTACCACAGGGATTAACTTGTAGTTTTAAATGTTAGGGTTGAAGGGTAATCAAAAGGGGGGATCCTTGTCAGTCTCCCACCCCTGTATAGCTAACTATTGGTTTGTCATGACCTCATCCCTGAAGGTGTTATCTTCAGTCCTGTCTTCTCTTGCCAACTTCACAGTCAGAAAGGAAAAAGAAAAGGAGAAAATATATACAATGGGGGGGGGGGGTGTTCTACCAGCCAAGCCTTCCAAAATAACAGCATTGGTCCGCTGGCCCGCTGGTGCAGTGGTAGCGCTACAGCTTGTGACACCAGTGACCCAGGGTCGAGAACAACCTCACGTTGCTGTAGGGCCGGCCAGGGGGGAGGATAATTGAGCACCTGATGGACTGCTCTCCTCCTCTGGGGAAGGTGGGCTGCAAGTCCCGCCACTCTAACACAACCTGGGTGACCATGGGTGGAGATGCAGCAGGACTGCAGAAGTTAGGGAGGGCAGAATGCTGGCCGTGATTCAGAGTGGTGGCACATCTCAACATGCCCCAACCCTAGAATCCCCTCGAGTGGCATCACTCTCAGGAAGGACCAGAAAACACAGGAAAAACCCAGCGTTGGTCTCCAGTAGAAGGGACCTGGCTGCCCCAGACTCCACAACCAGGCTCCCTGGGAGCTGGATGGACCACTCAACGCAGACAGATGGACTGTGGGGGGGGGATGACTCGGGGCCTCCCCCTCCCCACTCAGGAGGGGAAAACTGATGCACGATGGGGGCAGGTCCACCAGAGATCCTGTGGAGTTACCTGGGGTAGAGCAAGAGGGATACCCAGCCTAGGATTCCCCGAAAAGTGGAGATCAATGTGCAGAGAAGGGGGCATAAATAGCGAACATAAAAAAAAAGACAGCGTTGGTCCATCAGGAGAGGTCTCTCTGATAATAGCATGTCCATGAGAAGAGAGGCCAGAGAGGAGATCCTGAGGGAAGGATATGGATCCTTCCCAGTTTGGCTTGGCTGTTTTGTCTCATCCCCATTCCTGACTCATAGGGCATGAAGGTTCATTGTACTCATAAACAGGCATATACATTTTTGACTTACCCCCTATCCTCACAAAAAGAAAGCAATGAGGAGAGAGAGAGAGAGAGAGAGAGAGAGAGAGAGAGAGAGAGAGAAAGAGCAGAAAACATATCAGTCAATGCAGTTAGAGAATGGACCCGCTGCAGCATCTATGCATCCCCTTATGGTTAAGCAGTCAAGGAGAGTACCATTAGATGTCAGCCTTTCCCAGCTGTAGCTACTTCAGTGAATGATTGGGTACCTAATTTGACATGACCCTCCAGGTGATTAATGTAGTCCATTTCTTCCTCTCCTGAGGTGTTGGAAGCATCTGCCCAGCTAGTTGAAGGGATCTGCACCAAGTTCTCCATCAAAGATTCATCCCAGGATGTGGGTGATCATTGCTGTCGGTGGAGTTGTCTTTCACATATTTCACCGGTGGTGAAGAGGGATATTGTGGGGATCTTCTCTTTCTGTTGGTCCTGCTCCTTGATCGATGATCTGCACATTGTTGCCAGGGGCTTCTGCAGCTGCCCTGGCCAGTGTGGCTGTCAGATTCAGCTTTGTTGCCCTGATTCTGCAGTGGATCTGGAGTAGTTCCCATGGGTGGCACCATTTTACGCATGTGATTGGCCATTTTATATTGCAAAGTGTCACCTTGTTTACAGTTCCTTACTTCCTTCTTGTTTTCCTCCACCATTCCAATTCCATCCCACGTGGGTGACTGGTTCCCAGAGCCTCCTGAGGGTTGTAGTTCCAATTCTGGAGTCAGGCCATTGCTGTTTGAGCCTGAGCAAAATGTCCTGTAGTGAGGAGCCAATAAATTCTTTGTCATCTTTAGTGAAAGATAAATTAGCAAGGCCCTTGAATCTGCATCTTATGTCCATGTCCCTTAAGGTAGCCTTCAAGGGGCCGAAAACCTTCTGCTTCATGGCCATCTCTTGTGAGAAACCTTGGTAGAGGGAAATTCTTGCCCCTTTCCAGTGTATATCTTCCAGTTCTCTGGCCACTCTCAGTAGTTTTTCTTTGGCAGAGCAGCACAAGAAGTAGGTGATAATCTGTCTCAGGAGGAGGTATCCAGGAGATACTTGGGGACCCCTCACTCTTTGCCCTCTCTACATCCACTGGGCCTGGCCACCAAAGGCTCATTAGCTGTGGCAAAAAGTCATTCAAAAACCCCTCCATGCTGGGGCCTTCCAGACCTTTGGGGACACCGAGAATCCTTATGTTGTTCTGGCATCCCCAATTGTCTTGATCCTCTGCTCTCTCCCACAATTTAAGTAGTCGCTGTTTGTGATCCTCCAACAGCTTTTGCATATTAAACTGTTGTCTATCAATTTCATCTGTGTGTTGCTCCTGGATGTTCATACGATCCTATAGGAGATTTACATCCACCATTATGCCAGCTAAAGATATTTTAACAACATTTGTGTTATATATCTCAAAGAGTCGGTAACTGGGCTACTAGGTACTCCAAGATCAGGAGATGCCATGCTGGAGAGAGGGGCTCATACAGTTTGTGCAGCAGCTGTCCCTTGCCTGAATCAAAGATCATACTTTTGATGGGCAGCGGGAGATTCTTCCGGTTTAAAGGAAAGCTGTCCTTTATTTACAACCCTCACCCCCCCCCAAAGCTGTACCCCCCGATTAGGTTTTTTGGCTATAATAATAATTTTTTCAGTCAGAACTTATTTATTTTATTTTTTAAAAGCCAGCGATCTCCAAACATGGTGGATACTGCACAGGTCCATTTCCTCTGAAACTGTGGCGCTGCTCACCTCAGTATAAATGTATTGAGGCGAGCGGCACAGCACTTTCGTAGAAAATGGACCCACGCAGTGTCTACCATGCTTGGAGATCATGGACTTTTAAAAAATAAAATAAAGTAGGTTCCAACTGAAAATTGTTTTTTTATTATAACCGAAAAGCCTAATGGGGGGGTACAGTTTTGGGAAGTGTGGGTTTGTAAATAAGGACAGCTTTCCTTTAATAAATATGGAATGTCTAAGAACACCAACAACTGGTTTTAACTGAGAGGTTCTTGCAGAAATGTGTGAGGTGATTTCCCTCTGTTTCCTCTCCGCTCAGCCCTCAACTGCATGCAGAGTAAAAGAAAGGGAGGGAGCCCCTGGACCATGTGTTCATAACACCATGTAAATCACTGCCATTACCGACTCAGCGGCTGCCGATAAAGTCCAATTTTTGCTTCATCTGGTGCAGGATGTCACCCCAAGTCCATTCCGACCAGCAGAAGACAGATTGACTGAGCAAACTCTATTAAGTTAAATACTTTAGGTCCACAGTGGATCAGCGCTGTGGAACTAAGCCTCCATCTTTGTTGGCAGCTAAACCATGCCCCCCAAATACTGAAGCTGTGTTCAAGTACTGGATTAAATGATGTTACTGTTCCACTCATATGGGCATTTTAGGACATCAGTGGTTATTTCTGCTTTATAGTCTGGTGGTAAGTGTCATTTTAGAATTGTGTGATTTAGTTTATGTCCCTCTCAACAACAGAGCTCTATAGTAGAACATGGCTGGATTGTGCCAACAGTAGAAGAGCAGAACAGTGACATAAACTACATCATACAATTCCAATATGGTTCTTACCAGTAGCATTTAAATCAGAAACACCCACCAGGATAACTAAAAAGCCTGTATAGGAAGAGCAATATCAAATTTGAACCAGCATTTAAAAAAAATAATCTTCTACTGGGAAAAATGACTTACTGTATAGATCCAGCGCAGTTCTCCTTTAAGATTTCTGCGTGGGATTGAATCTAAGGCCTTACTTAAGGGGAAGTATGGGATGACTACATGCATAAATGGTATAGGACAGAAAAAAGTAGTGTTGCTCATATACTGCTGCTAATGATCCAATCACAATCTGCCAAATTGCGGCAATATCTGACCTGTACTCTGACCTGGGATCCGACCTCTGACTTAGATCGGATCCCAGGTCGGATTGCACTTCATCTGCAGTCAGATCCAGGGATCCGACCACAGATCCAGAGATCTGCTGTGAGATCCAATGTTGGATCCAGTGATCCGGGGTGGGATCCTGGAGATTCTAACCTGGATCTGGGACAGTCGGATCCGCTGTTGGATAGCACTACTATCCTACTGGATCTACTATCTGTCCAAAAAAGTGATATTTGGTGGTATCCTAATTCATAGGATACCATCTGAGTATCACTAGAAAAAAGGCTTCCCTAAAGTCTGCCTGTAGTTGTTCCTACCTAGAATTACTCAATGTATTAAAGGTTCCTAAAGCCTCAACCTCCTTTTTGTTTATAATGCCCTCTTGTAAATATTCCTTTGAGTTTTGCACATTGAGAGTCTACTCCCCAGTGTTTGTCAATTATGAATTACTGTCATGATCTTAGCTGATCAGGATCGACAACTGCAGGATGTATTATCATCCATATAGCTGACGTCTGATTTCAAGAGTTTCAAGAGGAAAAGTCCTCCCTAGCAGTCTGGGAAGAGTGTTACATTTGTTTGTTTTTTAAATAAAAGCACATTAAACATATAAATCCCTCTAAATCACTCTGAGAAAGTAAGTGATTTCTAATATGTTTATATGCCTAGTGTGATTGTCTCTTATGGAAAGACAATGTGGGCGCGATTTGCAAAGGTCAGTTCAAGCTGCTCCAAAGGCAGCTTGCACAGACCGCTGGTGCACCATGGACCCTACGCCTGACTCATATAGGGTAGGGTCCCAGTGGCAAAGTCCCATGACATGTGGCAACCCTGAACCGGCACCAAATAGAGGCATATGAGGAAGGTTTGTCACAAGCTGTGGGTTGGCCAATAGAACCATGAGCAGCAGTCCCTGGTGGCTAGTGCCCCTCCCCAGCTCTGATCCCAATGTATTAAAATAATAATCTCTCCCTGGTAGTCTAGTGCCCCCCAGTCCCCATTCCCATGTATTAAAATATAGTTATCTCCCAGGAAGTCTAGTCCCCCCCCCTTCTATCTCTAATCCCTGTGTATTAAAATACAATTATTTCCCTGGTAGTCTAGTGGACCCTCCTCCAGTCCCGATCCCCGATTATTAAATACAATTATCTCCCTGGTAGTCTAGCAGTCATCCCCCTGCCCCAATCCCCGATATCACTAAAACCTCTTAAATGACAGTCTGTGGTGGTCTAGTGGTCCCCTCACAACCTCACCACAGCAGGCAGTGCCCCATCACCCCGCTCCCCCCAGTCCCATCCCAGAACCATCACCCAGCACAGTCCTCTGCTCACCACAATGGCCGGGTGTCAACTGAGCTGATAATGAGCTACTGTATATAATACATGCTGCATACTGTATGCAGTAGCTCATTGACAGCTAAGTCGACACCCAGCCATGGTGGTGAGCAGAGGACTGTGTGAGTGCTGGCTCTAGGATGGGATGGGGATGGGGTTATGGGGCACTGCCTGTCTGGGTGGGGGGGGGTAGGAGAACCACTTGACCACCACAGACTATCATTTAAGGGTTTTGGGGGACATTCGGGATTATTGCTGGGGGGTGATCACTAGACTACCAGGGAAGTAATTGTGTTTTAATACATGGGGATCAGGGCTGGGGACCACTAGACCACCATGAATGTTTGTATTATGTGATAAATGGGGATTTGCACAGAGGCCTACTAGACCACCAGGAACTTTTATTTTTCATAAATAGGGATCTGGGCTTGGGGGATGCTAGCCACCAGGTACATTATTAATTTTATTTGAACAGAGATTGGAGCAGGGGCAGCTAGCTACCAGGAACATTAATTCATTTTATGTGACTGGAGATTGGGGGGGGGGGCTGCGACACACGCTGCAAATGTCAAAACCCTTCCAGAGGACACATCTTAGTACCCTTAGATCTAGTGGGAGGGTTTTGTGAATATGGAATTGGGGAATATGGCAGCCTGTGTCTGCCCCAAGCCTGTGTCTGCCCTTGCACCATGCCACAGCCCATTTTGTGGTGCAAGGCTGGCACAAGCCCCCTTTGGTGCATGCAGCCTGCGTTTGACACAGGCTTCATTTCTGAGTGGCTCCTGAGGCATCTTTTGGTGCAAGGTGCCATTTGTGCTATTTGTGTTTGATGCAGGCACCCTGTGTTATTCTAGGGGCTTTGTGAATTGGGCCCAGTGTCTTCACATGCTGTTTGGACTGACAGAACTGCTCAGCTTTGATTTCTGGAGCCATGTATTGAAAACATTGCCTGGTGGGCAAAGTGATTGTGCCATGTTTGCCCAAGGTTTGTGCCTAAGCACTATATTCTGAGGGGGCTGTGGCATGGGCCAAAAAGGTTAGCATGCACACAAAAAATAACGTATGCAGTGGGAAAAAGGAGGGGCAGTGACATGAACCCCTGTGCAGTGCAACAGTCAGCACATTAGTGCTGTGCAAAGGGAATAGTGCAGGCCACCCATTGCTGTACAATTACCCCAAGAAGAAGTCCAACTTTCCCAGGCAACCCAGCTTGGTCAGCCACTGCCGCCAGTAACCATGTTGCCAGTTGTGGGAGCACACATGCTCCTTGGTGTCTAGTGGAACCTCACCCTTTGATCCCCATCCTTATTCAAAGTAATAGTTTTCCTGGTGTCCCATGGTCCCCCTGCCGTCTGATCACCAGTCCCAATAATATTAAAGAACTACCCTCATGCCTAGTGGAACCCCCACCTTCTTATTGCCAGACCCTTATTATTTGATACTTCTCTGGTGTCTAGTGGTCCCCCTGCCCCACCATCACTGACCTAAGAATAATGAAATAACTCCCTGATGTCCAGTGCCCACCCCACCTTCCAGTCTCTAAAGAACTACACTGGTGTCCAGTGGTCCTGTGATCATCCATTGATTGGCCCCATATTATTTAATACTTCTCTGATGTCTAATGGTCCCCCCACCCTCCGATCTCCATACCCATAATATATCAACTATTACCTGGTGTCTAGTGGCACTGCCCCACCCACCAATCCCCGTTCCTGTACCAGTGTCAACTGTCTGTGGTGTCTACCAGCCCCCTGCACCACTGGCATCGTGCAACCTATCCTGCCACCCACCCTTACTGTTTTTTCTGGTGCCACGGGAATCCACAACAGCAACCGGCACATCCCTCCTCTCACCACCTTTGCCGGCCTATGGATTGGGTGGTAGCATGCGTCCGCTGTACTATAAAGGAAACACAATAGGTGTTATTGTACCAATTGTGTAAGCACTCTCATTCCAAACTATGTAATGTTTACCAATATGTATTGTAGCACCAAATTTTATCACTGGACATGTTTGAAAATGGGCAATTTTGCTCACATGCCTTTCCAGTAAAAACAATAAAATGAAATGAAAACCAAAATGAAATTTAGACAGTACACATGCTCCCTTTATAGTACAGAGGATGCATGCTACCTGTCAATCAATACAGTGGCCAGCCAAGGTGGTGAGAGGAAGAGCGCAGCGCCAGTTGCCATAGTGGATTCCTGCAGCACTGGCGAGGCTGGTAAGGAGGGGTGGCAGAGTGGGTTGCATGATGCCAGCAGTGCAGGGGGCTGCTAGATTCCAGGGACATCTGACACTGATACAGGGATAAGGATCGGTGGGTGGGCGTTGCTACTAGATGCCAGGGAATAGTTGATATATTACAGGTCCAGTGACTGGAGGGCAGGGGACCACGTGACACTGGATAGATATTAAATAATGTGGGGCTGGCGATCAGAGGTTGGGGGGACCACTGGACACCAGAGTAGCTCTTTAATATTACTGGGGCTGGCAATCAGAGATGTGGACCACTGGACACCAGGGAAGTAATAAATAATGTGTGGCTGATGATTGGAGGACTGGGGGACCACTGGACACCAAGGCAGAATGTGTGTTTAAAGGGAATGAAGTTCAGAGGGCGGGGTTGCCACTAGGCACCAGGGAATACTTGACTTTTACAGGACTGGGCAATTAGGGTGGGGCAGAACTTGTCACAGGGGCACAAATCTGCCACCACTTCCCATGCAAAAAGCCCCTTAGCATCTTGCATGCCCAATAGTCCATTTGCATATTGCCATCTCAGTACTGCACTGGAAGCTACTGGTGCCATCAGGTCTGGGGTGCTGTTCCCTGCACTGCCAGGGTCCATGTCAGGGCAGGTCTAATTGGCTGAGTGCCAACATGCCCCTATATCCAGGTGAAGAGCATCGATATGCTATCTGACAATGTAACATCCTCAGGGTCATGGGCAATGTGCAAGCACAAAGCTTTGTGCTCTGCTTTGTCCATTTTTGAATATGTGGCCCTTGGTCCTCTTACCCAAACAGCATGGCAAAATGTCTTTTGTCCATAATAGATACCGCACACTACACATATAAACATATACTATCTGTTCCACTGGGTTGATGAAGTCTGTCAGGTTCATCTGATGTGATCTTCCTATTGTAAACTGGTTCTTGTTTGGAAGTCTGTTCAGCTCCAAAAAGTCCACTATCCTTTACCTAATGATTGTTTCTATCAGCATCCTCATGCTTTATCTTAGATTTACTGACCAATAATTGTCAGATTTGTCCTTGTCCTTACACTTGTAGAGGGGTACAACATTGACAGTCTACCGGTCTGATTGTACTTCTCCAGTATGTTTTGGCTCCATTATTACAGTGGGTCTGCCTGAGGTGCCACAGTGTCCTTCTTAACTCTTTCCACACCATTGGGTCTGTCTTCTCCTATCCTAAGGATTTGTTCACATTTAATTCCTGACAGCCTTTCAAGACTCTACCTACAGTACTATTTTTGAAAACCAATCCTCCCCTTCATTCCCCTAGTACCTATATTATGTTTACTGTAGGGATTCAAGGTAGGGTGGGACAATCACATGGACAAAGTAAGAGGCAGAGGGCAGAGGTAAGGGAAAGGGATCACAACAAAAGCCTAGAGAGTGCAGTTAAGTAGGGTGTGTTGACTGGATGGGCAGCTGGGCCATTTTCTACCATTATTTTCTGTGTTTCAGTATCACTAAGAATAAAGAACTGAAATAGTTAATTCAGGCTATTAGCATCCCTATACTTCATGATGTGTACATCATCTTTTGAGCCTCTCTGTGTTGTCCTAAGTGTTTATCTCCTATATACTGTATCTGAAGAAAATCTTGTAAATTATTTATTTATTTACCTTTAAAGGGAACATAAATCATTTCAATAAACAACTGTGTTGATCTGATTTACCCTTTCTTCCCCCTTCCCTTTCTATGCTCCCAAGTGGGGCTCCCTCCTTTACCCTCATGAGTTTATTCTATAAACTATCAGCATGTAGCAACCTACAAATTTGCCTGTGTTCCTCAGTATTTCAATACGAATGAAAAGGACACAAACATCTGTATATTTCCTTTATTAATTTACAGTTACTGCTCCATGTGCATTTATTAATTACTGAAGCTCCAACTTCTGTTGGACACTTGGATGTTACAAGAAATGCAGAATCAACTTTCTTTTATCTTCCTGTACTGTTTTTTCTGTTTGCTAAATCTGTCATATTAAACTGTAAAATTCTCAGTAAAGATTATATTATAACAAGCATTTGTCAATGCCAAATGTTTGCTTGCTGGCATTGGCATTGATAGTGTAGGAGTTAGAGAGCTGCATAATAGGAATGGCAATGAAGTATGGAACTGAAGTCAACCCCACCACCACCACCACCACCCTGCAGAGACTGACAGGCACTGGGGTGTTCCTTTGGGCTGTCAGGCATAACAGCCATGCCATTTCACCACACCCTACCCGGCAGACACCGACAAGTATCACGGTGTGCCTTGGGGTCTTTGGCCCTTATGCTCACCCCATTCCATCAGAAAATACAGTGAGATGCGTGCTGTATAGGAGAATGGAGTGAACTTTGGGGCTGAAGAGTCCAAGGCACACCTCGATGCCTCTCACTGGCTGCAGGGTGTGGAATGGTATGAGCATTACAGGCTAGAATCCCAAGTCACACACCTGATACCTGTCGGTCTCACAGGTGGTGTATTGTGGTTGGAAACCCTAACGCCTCAGGCGTTCGTTGGCATTTTCACTCCAAATTTTCAACATGGGCTTTTTGTGACCCCCACCTCATGAACAGTGGCAATATCAGTTCGTTAGCCGAAAGCTGATTTCGCACAGTGACTATGCCATTTGGCACCACAGGTGTGAAAACACATTTCAAACAGGATGTGAAAAATGACAGCTGTACAGTTCATGGGGAGGTGCAAAACATGGTAATGTTGAAAATCTGTAGTGAAAATATTAAGAAAACTGGTGAAGTCACGAGCATGCATAGAAACTGTGCAATGCACACCCGTAATGCAATTAGTTTGGGGATTTTTTACAGCAGATTGTCAACACAAGCAGTTTGGAACCTCCACTCATGAACAGTGTCACTGTGATTTTCTTAATCTGTCCCGAACAGTGATTTCCCACAGCGACCACGCATTTCTGCGCTGGAAGTGTGAAAACATATTCCGGCCATGGTGTTAAAATTGACAGCTGTACTGTTCATAAGGAAGTGTGGAAAAATGCCAGTGGTGAAAATCTGGACTGAAAATATTAGAAATCCATGAACTTATGAGGGTGCATGGAAACTGCGCAATGGTCACTCGTAACACAGTCATTTTGTGGACTTTTTTCACCAAATTTTTAACATAGCCATTTTAGCACCTCTGCTCATGATCAGCATCACTGTGATTTTCTTAATCTGTCCCAAACATTGATTTCACACACCGACTGCGCCATTGTGCGCTACATGCACGGAAACACATTTTGGACGAGATATGAAAAATGACTGCTCATAAGAAGGTGTGGTAAAATGGCAATGTTGAAAATCTGGAGTGAAAATATTGAAAATTCATGAACTTACGAGTGTGCATAGGAACAGTGCAACACATGCTCATAAAACAGTCATTTTTGGGAATTTTTTTCTCCAAATTTTTAACATAGGGTTTTGGGGGCCTTCGTCATGAACTGTGACACTGTCGTTTCATAAATCCATCCCAAAAGGTGGTTCCACGCAGTGACCCCAAAATCACCATTCGGGGCTGATTAACAAAATGACAGTGACAGAATTCAAGAGGTGGGGTCCCAAAAACCCCATGTTGAAAATTTGGTGAAATAATTCCCCAAAATGCCTGAGATATGCATCAAAGTGGAAAAAACCCTATTTATTCCATTATACAGCTTACTAGCATTTCCTCAGTTCCCAGTCGGCTTTGAAGAGTGCAGACGCAGCCCCGTCCAATCAAGATCATCACGCCCAGACTCAGAGGTAAACGTGGGGAGGTGGGGTGGGAGGCAGGGTGTGCAGAGGGTGGGCACAGGTGGGGAGGGGAGGTCAGGACAGTCAGTGAGGGAAGGTTTTTCTTGTAGATTTTTTCCTTGACAACGAGGACTTGTGCCATGCTGGGGTGGGCTACCAGTGTGGCAGCTGGAAACTGTTTTTGGGGTGCAGTGGAGCCGGCCGTTGATTGGGCACCCCGTCGGCTATATGGACTTCCTTGCGCTGGGTGGGCTCCCAGCGTGGCACCCGTAGTCTGTTGGGTGGGGGGAAACAGTGGAGCCAACGAGGAATTGGGCACCCCCATTGGCCATACGGACTGTTGCCACTCTGGGGGGGCTCCCAGCATTGCACCTGGCACTCTGTTGGGGAGAGTGCAGCAGAGCTGACAGGGGATTGGGCACCCCAGTCGACCATACAGTGAATGCGTGGGGGGAGCACATGAACATGCAATATGCGTGTGTGGGGGGGGACACATGAGCATGCACGAGCACGCATTATCTTATCTCTGCTCACTGAAATGGAGCTCTCCCTTTCAACTGTAGGGCACTGCATTTTCAACTGCTGTAATAGACAGTTGCAGCATTCATTGGTGAACTCTGGCCTATAGCCCTACAGTGAAACTTTTCATGCATGACTTTGGCTCAACTGATGTTCCTTGGTAAAAGAAGAGCTAATTAACTAAAAAAAGGATTATTTGGTGGGAAAAGGCTACATTAAAAAGGGACCGTACATAAGGAAGAAATAAGGTTATTTCAAAACAAATGCACATAACAATACACTGGGTGGTTCAACAGACTTCACACATAATAAATTTGGAATTGCATTACATTAAAACAGGTAAGCAGTAGAGTTGTTTTTTTTTCCATTTAACTTCTTCCCTCTCTAATACTCTGTCCTTTATCTGCTTCAGTCATATTTGTTTTGGTGTGCTAATGGACAGTTTCTGCTTGTATCTGGCCTTGTTATTATAATTTTGGTCATTTTTATATTCCCTGCATGCCCTCTTCTTCCCTTTCACTGCCAGTGGAATTGAACCATAACGTTAACTTTGCCTTTTGATCTTTTTCACACACCTCATTAGAAATTAAGTGTCCTCCTGTATTGCTTTTTTATTTCATGAATGGTAAACAATTAAATATTTCCCACTCCAGTGCTTTCTGGGGGAAAAAATATTACTATATTGGAAATGTAAAACTCCTTCCCAGCTGTAATTTTCATCAGTACACATAGACAAAACATTTGGTTCAGCACAGTAAAGATGATTATTTACTTCACCTTTTCCATGGTAACCAGAAAGGTTACTATGAAGACAAAGAAAATAATCATCTTTACTCCATTGAAAAGGTTCAACAATTGAAATGCACAGACATAAATGGCTCCTGGCAGAGATTTATGGATCAAATTATTACAATAAATTGACGTCCTAAAAGACTACTATAAAGGGAACATTGTTGTTTTCAGCATCTATTTAGGAAAGAAACAGGTACTTATAAAATGCAATTTCAAATGAGGAAGCCAAATATAATACTGTATTTTTTAAATGACAGCACTTCATGATATACAGTATGTTTTTATGTGCAGTTATTGAGTCTCTTTTTGCAACAGTATATTCTTAAATTCTTTGGATGAGAGAACTGTGAATCAAAGCAGTTCTGGCATGTAAAAACCTTGAGAAAAAAATATTGTTACTCATAAGATTTGGTCCTGTCCCTTCATTCGTATGTAAGCAATAATACCCGACAGGGTGGGCGGTATTGTGCTATATCGGACCGCCCCAGGGGCGTAATGAGGCCCGACGCCGCAGGTGGAGGGCCTTATAGCCCTGGGCGGTCGTATAGCACACACCGCCTACCCTGGAGGGTATTATTGCGCTTAGAAATGGGCTACCTAGGTAATTTTATGTGGGATTTTAAAAATGTAAAAAAATGTAAAACAAAATTAAAAAGAATGAAGTTTGAGTCATTTGGTAGTAAAATAGTCCCTGGTTTCTGAGGTACTCCACCTCCTGTTGCCTACCACTCCATACAGCCATTCACTGTTACTTTTGCTCTTCCTGTACCATCACTTCTGGAACAAGTTTAACGCACCCAGTACTCTGCTGTCATTGTTATTGCACTACACAAAAAGGGAAATGCCATCTCTGCTGCTTGCCCTGGGGATTTTTATTATTGGCTTTTTTTATGTAGTTTCCCAGTCCTCGCTGCCTACCCTGAGGACCAGAGCTCATTTCTTATTGTTTTCATTTTTTTTCTCTTTTGGTATTTTTTTAGTTGTTCCCGGTCCTCGCTGCCTGCTCTGAGGACCGGGAGTGTGAAGAGGAGCACCATTAGAGTTTCCCGGTCCTCACTGCCTATCCTGAGGACCAGGGGTCAGTTCTTATCTTTTTTTTGCCTTGGCATTTTTTTAGTTGTTTCTGGTCTTTGCTGCCTGCTTTGAGGATCGGGAGTCTGAAGTAGAGTGCACTTACAGTTTCCCGGTCCTCGCTGCCTATCTCATGGACTGTGGGTCAGTTCTTTTCAGTTTTTTTCCTTGGTATTTTTTAGTTGTTCCCAGTCCTCGCTGTCTGCTCTCAGGACCGGGAATCTAAAGAGGAGTGTTGTTACAGTTTCCAGGTCCTCACTGCCTATCCTGAGGACTGGGGGTCAGTTCTTAATGTTTTTTCCTCTTTTTTTTTTTTTTAGTGGCTCCCAGTCTTCCCTGCTTGCTCTGAGGACCGGGAGCGTGAGGAGGAGCGCCTGTGTTTCCCGGTCTTCGCTGCCTACTTGTGGAGTGGATCAGTCAGCAGTATTTGGAGATGACGGAAGGTACTGTAAAAAAAAAAAGCAATTACAACAAGTTTGAGAGAGAGAGAATGAGTTTTCGGTGTGTTTGTGCTAGGGATGACTCGCTCTTTGCGCTTTGCTCTCGGGGGCGGGGTGACAGTAAGGAAAGGTGAGCTCGTTCATGTCAGGACAAGCTGTGCTGCCGCTATAAATCACAGGCAGGTTTGCTTTCAGATGAGTAGGTGGCCAGTTGCAGAAGGGAGGCGCGAGAGCGTGACCCGCTCTCCAAGAGTCAGGTATCAACAATTACAGGGCATGGCAGAAAAGGTCACTAAAGTTAAAAAAGAAAGAAAGAAAAAAAATAGCCATAGAGGAGGATGATGTGTGATTTAGCAGCTGCCAATGAACTAGTGAGAGAGAGTTGGGGGGGCCAGTATCTCTCGTTAAGTGTGACAAAAAAAATGGCTGGCATTTTAAATTTAAACTTCCACTGGCACCCTGATATTGGTGGTAATCAGGTTGGTTGGGACTGGCACTACATTTTACCAGGGCTCTGTTGTCTGATAGATGCCCACCTTGCCAGGGCTATCAGCCAATCAGAGCCCATAGATTTCTTTGCCCATTTTCTAAAGATAAATGACATACTGTGCCAGGCCATTCAATACTTAGGGTTGGCGAAGTATTCAATTTTAAACCCCAATCTTTGGACCTTAATACCTATGGTGGCATTCCACAAAATCAAGTGAAATCTAACATGGATTATCTGGATGTCATGTTCTCGAGACATGGGAAGTTTCATGTTGGGTGCATTTCTGGATTCTGAGATCTGGAAATGTCAAAAATACAGTATGCGCCGCTTGTAATGGACTAGTTTGACATGTGGCATTCCGTCTGTTACAAGCGGTGTCCGTTACATCAATGAGGCTGTGATTAGGCTTCTGTTAAGGGTTGCTGTACTGCTGCGGGTGACAGGCAACAATAGACAACCTTGATGACAGCTGTCAATGAGGTAAGGGGGAATTTAGTGTGGCAGTGAGTGTCGCGATGTGTGTGTACAGCCTTTTTGTGAAAAGAAGCTGCATGCTTACCTCTGAATCATTTCTTGGAGGTCTTTGCAGCTGGAGCTGCTGATCGTATCCCAGATCAGAAGTGGGAACAACATTATTGAGTCTTCACCCTCCCCGGTCCACCCCCCTAGAAAGTGCAACATTGGGATCGGGAGGGCAGAGCAACAGCCAGTAGTTAAATTCTGAAGCTGCTTTAAATTCAGTTTAAATAGAAACTGTATTCAAGGGAATACATACTTGAACAATACGGGCAAAGTTAAGCAAAAGTAAAAACAAAGGAAACTGCCGGTAGGGGAGGCATTTCTGCTGTTGTAAACTGCAGGAACTGGTTGAACAAATTGAAATTTAATGCAAGCGCATTGATGGCTGCTGAATGCACTGCTAATTGGCATTGCTCAGAGGTGTCAGAGGTGTAATGAGATCTATTAATGGGCTACTTGGCAGATGCTAAATGCGGAATTACAGGTCCGCTTAATCAGGTGACTTTATTATTGAGCCATATAGTAAATGACTTTTGGCAATGGGGATTTGTCCATTAGAAGTGGACGTTCGCTACAGGTGGGTCCAGTTAATATGGTGCATACTGTATATAAAAACCCCACTTTTTGGCCATTTGTTTTGATCTTATCTTACCAAAAGAAAAGTCTGTATGGAATTTTGTTCTGAAACATTTAGAGCTGAATAGTGTTCCCTTTGATGTTTCATGGCAAAATATTAATCAGTTCCAGAGCTATTAGGTTTTCAAATTTGGCTTCTGAGCCTGCTCAGTAGGGTTTTTCAGGATAAGCCTTTGATAAAACTTCTTTTGTGAGCCATTTTTAGATCACGACTAACTGTGTGTTTTGGTCATGAGAAAACATTTTTAGGTTGTGGTGGCCTGCATCTTGTTTTTTTTTTTGGGGGGGGGTACAAAAATGTAAAAATGCATCAATTTAAAAAACAAACACAAGCATCTTGCTAAACAAGACCTGTTAAGCTTTATTCTGGTGCTTGTTATACAAAACATAGGACAAGTATATCTTTTTCCTAAACAGGACCCTTAAGCTCAATTCTGGAGGGGTTTTTTTCCAAAAAAAGGATGAGAAATGCCCTTTTTGGGACTTTCTTAAGATCTTTGTCCATCAGCATAGTGAGATGTGCGATACTTTCATAGCAAGCCATGCATTCCTGGGTTGCACATTTAAATGTCACCCAAAAAATTTTCATGCAAATTAAAGGGAACAATTTTTTGGCCAGAGATTTTGATATGCAGGTAAAGCATAATTTTGTCACACATCAAGTGCGACCCAAGAATATTTTGTGTGAATTAAAGAAACAATTTTCGGATTGGCTGGAGATTTTGATCTGTGGATGAAAAATACTTAGATCACACATAAAGTGTGACCATATAATTTTTCATGTAAAGTAACCCAAAAAAGTTTGGGGGCTAGACAAAGATTTTGATATGCGGACCGAGAATTCTTTGGTAAAACATTAAGTGTGACCTAAGAATTTTTAATGCAAACTAATAAATAAAACAGTTTTGGGCTGGACAGAGATTTATGTGCAGATGAAGATTTCTTTGGTTGCACATTAAGTGGGAACCGAGAAAACAAGCACATGACTATCGCTAAACAAGACCCGTAAGCTCAATTTTTTTTTTTTTTTTTTTTTTTTTTTTTTTTTAAAAGGACAATGAATACCTTTTTTGGACTTTGTTAATTTTTCTGTCAGCTTAGAGAGATGGATGATTCTTTGGTAGTAAACCATGAGTTCTTGGGTCACACATTCAAATGTGACCCAAAAATGTTCATGCAAATGTTTTTTGGCCATATGGAGATTCTGATATGCAGATAAAGAATTACTTGGACACACATTAAGTTCGACTCAAGAAAAGTTTGTGCAAACTAAAGAACCAGTTTTGGGGTTAGATGGAGAATTTGATATGTTGACAATGAATTTTTTTGTCACATGTTAAATGTGACCAAATAATTTTTCATGTGAATTAAAAAACAGTTTTTGAGACAAAGATTTTAATATGTGGATGACAAATTCTTTGGTTGCTTTTTAAAGAAGGATTCCCAAACAGGGACGTGCAAATACCTTATTTCGAAATATTTGCTGAGCATTCTTATTTGGGGGTCGTAATTATTCATTATTCATGATTCATTATTCAAAATTCAGCTGCTGAAACTGGCTATGAGACTGCAAGATCTCCTGAGACTTCCTGTTCAATCAGAGGCCACCTTGGAAGCTCTGTAAAGGTAAGTCATATGACCCGACACTGAAAGAAGTTTCAGGCAGGAGAGAGAGAGAGAGAGAGAGAGATGACCTGCGCTGTTGCAGAGAAAAAATCTACTTCCATCCATTTGCTAAAACTAGACAAAAATCAGAAATCTTGGCTTTTTTTGTTCCCTCTCTAAATTCCAAGATAGAGATGTTCATTTTTTGTCATAATTTTGTGTGTCAACTTTCAATGTTTCTCAGGAGAACTGCCAAGAGTTTTTTTTCCCCCTAAATGTTAGGCCTGCTTTTGCTCTGCACACAAAAACACTGAGTCACAGACTGGCTGACTGATAGGGCTTATTTAGACAAGTGTTACTGTAGTTATCATTTTGCTATCCCTTTCTTACTTGCAATTATTTATTGTGAGAGGAAATCTACTTCCATCCACTTGTTAAAATTATCCAAAAAGCAGAAATTGTGACAGATTGTTTTCTTTTCTGAATTCCAAGTTAGAGGAGAAGGTCAATTTTTCCACACTTCTGTGTGATAATTTAAACTTTCAATGTTTATCCGTGAACTGCTAGGAAAGTGTTTTATTTTTTCTCTAAATAGTGAAAAAATAAATAGTCGTACTGCTAGGTCAGGCCTTTTTCTGCTCTGCAAGCAAGAATCAGTCACTGTCCAGGTGCAAATCCTCCTTATTTTGGCATCATGATAAAGAATACTTCATTAAGTGTAGTAGCATAGAGAGGAGACTCATTCATTCAGCAGTTGCAATTTGCACACACACAAAAAACAACTCTGGCCAGTGCCGATAGGGCTGCAGGTGAGGAATTTGGGGTAAAAATATGGAAAATTTGTTTTTAAATATTTTTACACCAATAGCCTTGTTAAGACCCTGCCTCATGAAGAAGGGCAGAGAAGATGTTCAGCTCCTGGCCTAAAGGTGATTTTGTGCAGGGGCTGCAAAATCACCTTTCAGGACACAAAACCCAATTTTGGGCCAGAGTTAAAAAATGACAGCTGTCACATTCATGGGGGTGCTGTAAAGAAATGGCTATGTCATAAATTTGGGGTAAACATACTGTAAATGAATAAAGGTATGAACCTGTATGTGTAAAATTCAGTGTATGCTTATAATTTTGTAGTTTTTAAATATTTTTACACTGAATTTTCAACATAGCCTTCTTATGACCCACCTCATGAACAAGGGTAGAGAACATTTTCAACTTCTGGCCAAAAGGTGATTTCACACAGGAACCATGAAATCACCTTTCAGGATATGAAAAAACACTTTGGCCAGGATTTGAAAAATGACAGCTGTCACATTCATGAGGTGCTGTAATCTGTTTATCTTGCCAAGGAGCTCTCATAGAGCAGTTATAAGACATAGGTTTTCCAGGTAAGAGGAAGGCAGCATGGGAGGTAGATTTAACTGGGAAGGGGGATAAGTGGGTGGTGGTAGATAAGGCAAGGTAGAGATGGGGAGGTTAAGAAAACCAGCAGAGGATGGTAGAAGGGTGGGAGGCGAAGAATGTAAGGTGCATGTGCTGCTTAGGTGTCCTGAGCTGGGCTCACAGAGAGCTGCTAGGTTGCAGTCACACTGTCCTTCTGTTCCAAGCTGGTTCATGGCCATATGTCCTATTCTAGGCATAAGAAAAATAGGGGAGGGATGCTGCTTGAGCATCTCAATGTCTGCAGGGACCATAGGGTGGAGCCACTCCTCTATGATAAGCTACAGCATGCAGAGCTGCAAAGGATATCATGCCTGTAAGGCCACCTAGACTTCTCCAGGTTTCCAGAACAGATGCAGAACAGGATAAGCAGGAGTTGAGTTGCAACAGGGCATTAATTTACACTACATATCATTGCTTCATTATCTACACAGGTACAAACCATGGGCAAACAGGGTGCAATCACTTTGCCCACTGGGCAAAGTTTTGATCTAGCCTCAAGTGTTAATTATATGCCTGGTAAATGGATGTCTGAGCTTCCTGCCTATCTCGTCCTCTCCACTCCTCAGGCCTGGACTTAAGACATATTCCTGCAGTGAGTAGTCTGCCAGTTCTATTACCTCTTATTGTCACCAGGCCGGTCTTTCCTCCTTCCCTTCAGTACCCAGATATGCCTGCTGTACCACCCATAAATAATGCTGCATCAGGGGTTGGAGTATCCCTCCTTCTTTAATGGATTCCTAGAGCATGGTCACCCTTATCCTAGGCTGTAGGGCTTGATCAGTGTCATTAGGTTTGTATCCCATCCTCCTCAACATATGACATGTCGCGTCCCTCAATTAACTCTTTGCCCAGACAGCTCCACATAGCCACCTAGCAATTTCAAGATTTGGGGGGAGGTCCCTTTCAGATCTTCTTACATAAAAGAGAAAATAATCCATGAAGAGCTAAATGCTTCATTCAACCTCTCCTACCCTTAATCCTTCTATCTCTGGGTGTTCTCTGAACATTATAGCCAGGGTTTCCAGAGATATGACATAACAGCAGAGACACGGGGCACCCCAAGCTAAAGGGTTTAGTAAGGCTCACATTAACCATTATTTGCATGGTGGGTTTGAATCCTCCATTGATTTCCTCCAAGGGCTAGAGGAGAGAGGGCCATCCAGATGTGCCAGAGGGACCAAGTGGTGGTGCTGGCTAGAAAAAGCAGGTGGGGCTTCATTAAGCCCACCTGACTGCAATATTTCCATTTTTCACCCCAGCACCCCTGGCCAGGGTGGTATGCCAGAGCCTGTGCATGGAGGGGAACACACATCCTGTGGAACGTCAGTCCCAACCCTTCAAAGCCTCCCGGAGTATGGCCTCCACCTGGTGTCAGTCAAAGGCTAAGATTGTGTGGCCACCTCTACTAGGATAGGAGAGCAGTCCCTGGGACAATCAATCCCCCCACCCCCAGCTGACACCCAGCAACCCAAGTTCATACCTGAACCCAGGTTGCAGACGTGGCAATTGGTGAGACAAAAGTGCCTTAGTCCTCTGTGCAACTGGGGTGGCCAAAATATTTTATATTCTAAAAAACTTTGTAAAGAATGCCAAGGAGTAACATAGAAACATATAACTTGTTGGCAGATAAGGACCGCTAGGTCCATCCAGTCAGCCTGTAGGCCCTATACATTGTATGTGGCCACTGACCCTATGTGATCAATGGCTTTTCATCACTCTCTCCCCTCTCAGGCTTCCCATGTGCCTGTCCCAGGCACACTTAAACCCCATCCACTGTGCTTGCCCCTACTACCTCCTGTGGCAGACTATTCCAAGTGTCAACTACCCTTCCTGTGTAGAAAAACATCCCCACATTACCTCTTAATCTACCTGCTTCCAATTTCATATTGTGCCCACTGGTTCTAGTACTTTTTCTACATTGGAAAAGGTCCCCCATCTGTACCTTGTTTATGCCCTTGAGGTACTTGAAAGTTTCAATCATGTCCCCCAGCTGTCTCCTCTCCTGTCCTCCAGTGACTACATATTGAGGTCCCTTAGTCAATGTGATTGCTTACGGAAAAGGAATACACATATGGAGTCTTTGATGGTGGGGAGTGTTGTTTGGCCACCACAGGTGAGGAGAGGAATCTAGTGGTCATTGATATGGGAATCATAATTAGTGACTCCTTCAAGCAAACCAGCCAGTACAACATGGGCTATAGTAAGGCATGTAGGGTGTTGGTGTGCATTGGGAAGGGTTTTTATAGTAGGAAAGGGGAAGTGATGCTGCCCATATACAGCTGGACACTATACATGTCATATTTTATAATGCTTGTTAAACTTCAATGTCTGGACAATAAAAGAACCAATTGTTCAGCAGAAACCATACAAAGAAAAAAAAATAACATTCATCACACTGATTGTCATGCCTGCATAATGAAAATTATTTATTTGTGTCTTTGAGTGTCTGGTGTATTTCTTTATGACCAATTTAGTTCTTTCTGTACCCATATGTATCAGCATGGCCTCCAGTGGAGGAAGGGAGAAAATATAGAGGCCCAACTGCCTTTCAAAATTTTTGGCCCAATTCAGTTGCACTACTGCTTTAAAATATTGGGCAGACAGATCCAGTTTAAAAATCCTACCCACAGAATTCCTGACATAATGCGGGATTCGTATTCAAAAAAAGTGCCCACCACATTTGTAAAAGGGCTAAAAAGTACAAAACAAAGTGCAAAAGCAGCAAGAGCCTAGAGTACAACAAAGTAAAACAACAATTGTATCAAGATATGATTACTACACACACACACACACCTTTACAGTTAATCCACCATGTATAGGTAATATGTTGAGGGTCTCTTACCTGTGTACTAAGGAGCAAGAAGTTGAAGTCTTTAAGGGATGACAGCCAATGGACCTGTAACATAAAATATAGGAAAGAAGTCACAAAGGATCCTTAGTTCTTCGGGAATAAACAGGAAGGACAGGACAAGATAGACACAGAGTAATACTTATATGATGGAGGAGTCAGCAACCTCTCAGACACGTTAAAGTAATGAGAAAAATAGGTTCACATAAAGAAACTGTGGTAGCGAGGGCCGAGACAGAGAGTGGAGAGATACAAAAGGGGCATATGACAGCATAGCAGTAAAGAAAAAGGGAACTTTACACAAAAAGTTACAGAGAGGACAAAGCAGGAAGACAAAAATACAGAGAAATAAAGTAAAGGAATAAACAGATGAGAGGCGGCCTGCCAGCACAGCGGTAGCGCTACTGATCATGATGCTGATGACCCAGGTTTGGGAACAAGCCAGGAATGTCAGAGGACTGCCTGGGGGAAAAGGATTGAGCATCCCACTGGACGATCTCCTCTAGGGAGGGAGGGAGGGAGGGTCTTGCATCCTGCTACTCAGTCACCACCTGGGTGATCCAAGGTTGCTGTGCAGGGGATCTTCATTTGACAGGCAGGGCCTTTGGAGAGCACCCATGGGTTGGCTGCATCAGGCCTCACCGGCAGGCTATCCTGATCCATGCTCCTGGTGGTGGTGGTGAGGGTGGGGAACAGGGAGAACATGGAATTGGCACAAATGGGCTGGGCAGATGAAGCCCCTGCAGCAGCCCACTCCTGCATTGGACATAGCTGCAGCACTCCTATATTGAATCTATGCCCTCATCTCTCCCTGGGTGGCCAGATGAATGCAGGGAAGAAATGGCAAAGGCTAATGGTATTCCCAGCACCAGGGGGTAAGCTAGGGGACCAGCACAGGAGTGTGTCACAGGTGAGTGTGGGGAGCAGGAGTAGTCACAACAGGGTCATGGGAGAAAGGGTAGCTCACTTAGGAGGAAGCAGAAGGAGGTCCTAGCCCATGGCCACAGGAGAATAAAGAATAGTTGGAAAGAAAAGGAGAAATATTTGGTGGTTGGTGTGATGGGGGGGTCAGCATAAGTCATTTATAACCCCTAAATGGGCAGGTGATAAGTAGTTAAAAATAATAATGTGGGTGGGCTAGTGGGGACTCTATTGGGCTAATTGCTCAGCATAAACAAAATAATTTAGCATTGGTGGTCCAGAGTGGTACAGTTGTCCTATCTGAGGCCAGTAATTTAAATATTATATCACTTGTGGGCTAGTGGATTGCTTTTCCTAGTGGCTAATGTATTAAAATTATAACAATTTTCCTGGGGTCTAGTGGGGGTCCCTGGGCCCCGACATTGCTTTGGCAGGTAGAAAGTTGGAGTGTGAGGAAGAGGAGAATACACTGGGGTTGTAGCTGCAGATCGCGCAAGCAACTGCTCAAAAGTGAAAGTACTAGGCTGGCTTTCCACTCCCAGCCCATACAGAGCCAAGGTAGCAGACTGCTCTGTGCAGAGAGAGAAGGAGGGGACAGGGCTTCTTTGGAAGTGGAGCCTGAGGGTGGCAGGGTAGAAGCATCCATATACCTACCCAAGCTGCCACTTTGGTGGTAAATGTAATTCAGTGAGGAGGCTTACAGTCACAGGAGAGGAAAATACATCGATGGATGTTTATCTCCTTAGAGGGGAAAAAAAAAACAAGGACCAAGAATTCTTGATGGTGACACTGGGGGAGTGGCACCCTCAGTGTCACTGTTATGTTGGGGGGGGGGTTGAGAAGGAGGGTAGGGTGGGTGGAGGAAATAAAAAAAAAAAAAAGTTACACCAGAAACAGGATCATGACAGAAGGGGACTGGGCACTCCCAGTGTCACTGTTATAGAAACATAGAATTTCACAGCACATAAGGACCGCTGGGCCCACCTAGTCTTCCCATTTTTCCATCTACTGTATCACTGCAGACCCTACCTGATCTTTGGTTTATCCTCCGCTTGTCTTACCGCTCAGGTTCCCTTATGCCTATCCCATGCTTTCTTGAACACCGTTACAGTTCATGCCCCTACCACCTCCACCAGGAGGCCGTTCCAGGCATCCACAACCCTCTCTGTGAAGAAGTACTTCTTCACATCTTCCTCGAGTCTACCCCCCTTCAGCTTCATATCACAACTCTTTGTCCTTGAGCATCTTTTTTTCTGAAAATTGCTTCTCACTTGAACCTTATTTATACCTGCGAGGTATCTGAAAGTTTCTATCATATCCACCCCCCATCCCTCCAGCATATAGATATTAAGGTCCTTCAGTTTTTCCTAAGAAGGCTTTTGACGCAGAGCCTGCACCATTTTGGTTGCCCTCCTCTGGACCATGCCCACTCTTTCTATATCCTTCTGGAGATGAGGTCTTCAGAACTGGCCACAGTGCTTCAGGTGAGGTCTTACCAGTGACCTATACATGGGTAACATCACCTCCCTCTTTCTGCTGGTGATCCCCATCCCTGTGTGCCCCAGCATCCTGCTAGCTCTACTAATTACCTTATTACACTGCCTAGCCACCTCTAGGTCATCAGATATAACTCCCAGGTCTCTTTTCTGTTTGGTGGTCAATACCTCTCCTCCCATTTTGTACTCCTCCCTTGTGTTTCTGTGCCCCAAGTTCATCTCAGGCAGTGGCCTGCTTTGTGCAGTGGGAGAAGGAGGGGACAGGACTCCTCTGGAGATGAAGCCTGAAGATGGTAGGGCAGAAGCACATCTGTACACCTATCCGAGTTGCCACTCTGGTAGTATATGTAATTCAGTGAGGAGGCTAATAATCACATCAGGAGAGAAAAGTACATCGATGGACATTTATCTTTTTACAGGGGGGAAAAAACCCAAGGAACAAGAATTCCTGATTGCAACACCTGGGGACAGGGTCCCCTCAGTGTCACTGTTATGTTTGGGGGGGGGGTTAAAAAAAGGTCACGCCAGGAACAGGATCACACCAGGGGACTGGGCACCCCAGTGTCACTGTTATAGAAACGTGGAAACATAGAATTTGACGGCAGATAAGGACCGCTTGGCCCACCTTGTCTGCCCATTTTTCCCTATCTACTGTATCACCGCAGACCCTACTTGATCTTTGGTTTATCCCCCCCTTGTCTTATCACTAAGGTTCTCTTATGCCTAGTCCATGCTTTCTTGAACACTGTTACAGTTCTTGGGCCCACCACCTCTGCTAGGAGGCTGTTCCAGGCATCCACCACACTCTCCGTGAAGAAGTACTTCCTCACATCTCCCCCGAGTTTACCCCCTCCAGCTTCATAGTATAACCCCTTGTCCTCAAACATCTTTTTATCTGAAAAGCGCTTCTCTCTTGAACCTTATTTATACCTGTGAGGTATCTGAAGGTTTCTATCATATCCCCCCGCCGTCCCTCCTGTGTATACGTATTAAGGTCCTTCAGTTTTTCCTCAGAGAGCTTTTGACGCAGAACTTGCACCATTTTGGTTGCCCTCCTCTGGACCATGTCCACTCTTTCTATGTCTTTTCAGAGATGAGGTCTTCAGAACGGGACACAGTGCTTCAGGTGAGGTCTCACCAGTGACCTATACATGGGTAACACCACCTCCCTCTTTCTGCTGGTGATCCCCCTCCCTGTGTGCCCCAGCATCCTGCTAGCTCTTCTGATTACCTTTTCACATGACGCTGCCTAGCCACCTCTAGGTCATCAGATATATCTCCTATGTCTCTTTCCTGTTTGGTGGTCAATATGTCTCCTTCCATTTTGTACTCCTCCCTTGTGTTTCTGTGCCCCAAGTGCCTCTCAGGCAGCGGCCTGCTCTGTGTAGAGGGAGAAGGACTCCTCCGGAGATGGATCCTGAGGATGGTAGGGCAGAAGCGCATCCGTACACCTACCCGAGCTCCCACTCTGGTGGTATATGTAATTCAGTGAGGAGGCTAACAATCACATGTCCCTCCAGTGTATACGTATTAAGGTCATTCAGTTTTTCCTCACAGGGCTTCTGACGCAGACCCTGCACCATTTTGGTTGCCCTCCTCTGAACTATGTCCACTTGCTATGTCTCTCCGGAGATAAGGTCTTCAGGAGAGGAAAATACATCAACGGACGTTTATCTTTTTACAGGGGAAAAACAAAACAAGGACCGAGGATTCCTGATTGCGACACTGGAGGACTGGGCACCCTCAATGTCACTGTTAAGATTGTTGTGGTGGGGGATTTTTTTTAAAAAAAAAAGGTCACGCCAGGAACATGATCGCAACACCAGGGAAGTGAACTGGGCACCCCCAGTGTCACTGTTATAGAAACATGGGATTTGATGGCAGATAAGGACCGCCTGGCCGACCTAGTCTGCCCACTTTTCACTCTCTGCTGTATCACTGGGTTCCATGTTATAATAGCAATCGCAAAATTGCGAACGCTATTTTGGTGAGTGTGTCTCGTCGAAAAGCAAATCAGCAATATACACACCCAGGTGACCCAACATCCGGAAAAGAAAAAGTGTTTATGGGGGCTGTGCTCCCCATGCCCTCATGGGGGCTTCACCCGCACCTCCTGAATAAAGATTCTCAGCTCCAGGGGGTTCATGTTGGGGAGGGGCAAAATCCTAAATCAGAAACAAATTTGCCACGGCCGCTGGCAGTGGCAACATTTTCCTACACCCGGTCCTGAACCCTGCACCTGTTGCTCCTGAGCTAGCCACCAACACTACCACACTACATAGCTGTCTTGGCATCAGCAGGCACACCAGTTCTCAAAACCCCTTCCCTGTACCTCCCCTCCCCTTCCCCTCGCTATCCCTCCCTTCATGTCGCCCTGTACTACCTTCACGTTTGTATAGGGTTGATATCCTTCTGGGGTGCAAAAGAAAAAAAAAAGACCCAGTGCAAAAAAACATGAGCGCTCCCAGAACTGAACTCAGCACCCTCCCAAACCCAGCCTGCCATCAATCCACCATGCCACACGGCCAGCTCGGCTGCCTGCGACCACACTACACCCCACAAACCCTCCCCTTCTGACCATCACACAGTGTGGTCCCTCCCCACCCCTGTGCATGTGTATACATAGCGACATCCCATTGCTATATCAGCCAAACCCCCTATCTGGTCATCCCACTGCCAGGTAGCTCTTTGCACAGGTGCCATGACTGAGTCGCCCTTTTTGAAAGTGCTCAGTTGCAGTCGCCCTATACATGGGATACTGGTCTCACCAGTGACCTATACAGGGGTAACACCACCTCCATCTTTCTGCTGATGATCCCTCTCCCTATGTGCCTCAGCATCCTGCTAGCTCTCCTGATTACCTTTTCACATGACACTGCCTAGCCACCTCTAGGTCATCAGATATAACTCCCAGGTCTCTTTTCTGTTTGGTGGTCAATACCTCTCCTCACATTTTGTACTCCTCCCTTGTGTTTCTGTGCTCCAAGTGAATGATTTTTCACTTTTTTGCATAGAAGCCCAGTTGCCATACCCATGATCACTCCGCTAACCTTTTCAGATCTCCTCTAATTTTTTCCAACCCCCTCCCCACCGGGAGTGTCTACCCTGTTGCAGATTTTAGTGTCATTCGCAAACAGGCAGACCTTTTTCTCCGGCTCCTCTGAAATGTTCCTAATAAAGACATCAGAGGGCCAGACCCAGAAAAGAACCTTGAGGTACCCAATGGTCATCCTCTCTTACCTGGAGTGAAATTTGCTTACTACCACCTTCTGTCTCCTATCCCTTAGCCAATTTCTTACCCAGTGGTGTTGTAGTCATGTGTCTGGCACTTGTAATGTCATGACAGCAAGACATGGAAAGTGCTGGATTTGTAACTCCCTGAACAAGTCATCCTTTAGTAGTCATTAGCAAGTCTCAGAAACTAAAAAGCCAATATAATGTGCTAACAAAAATGATATCAGTTCAGCGAATGCACTGAAAACAATCAACTGAAATAATACTTACTACTTTCATCTGAAAATCTTATTGTTTTAGAAAGACAGAACCTAAAAATATTACATGAGCACAAGGATATTAAGTTTCAGGTCTTTTTTTTAATCAATCACATATATTACAGTGCATGGTGGGGTCTGTGTAAAGGTGCCAAATATAATGCTCTCTCAACATACTGGAATAACCATTTAAATGCCAGTGTTCCATCAAATTATACATTTGTAAAAGTTAATTACTGTTCTGGAAAGATACTGAAGCAGATACTGAAGCATAAGCATATACAACATCCCCACAATTTTCAGGCATGCCAGCATCTCAGCATGAGGCTTCTGTACTGTTAAATTATGTTATTTTCACATACATTTTTACCTAGTCATTTCTCATTCTGACCCACATTTTGTACACCAGTGGATCTAGTTTGATCTATGTTTGAAAACCTCAGTGCTATCACATTTTGCAGCTTCTTTGAAAAGACACTGCAAGCCAGCCAAAGAGCAAATAGAAAGTGAAAGACCCCCATTTTTGTTTGTTTGTTTGATTGGGGGGGCACAGGAAAGTGTTTGTTTGCTGGGGGCACAGAAACATGACTTAGTGAAGCAGGCGGCTCCGAATGCGAGGGTGGCTGACACCTACAGGCAACAGAGACCATACCGTAACCCCAGTAAGACACCAGCAAGTACAGCTGAGGCCTAGTCATTGATCACTGCCACTGTCACCGGTGACCCCACCGGTGGAAGAATCAGACCAGGTCGCTGATGTACTTTTCAGTTGGAATCTCCACCCAACACCACCTCATTTCCAGGCAATGTGAAGGGGCAGTGGGCGTTGAGAGGTTTGTTGCTCCCTCTTTTCCGCCTCTGGGCTCTCATCCCCTCAAACGTCACATGAGACCCACAGCTCACCAGAACTTGTGGCAAGGCCACTGACATAGAGCCAGCTCACCAGCTGGGACCCCCTTACCATTCAACCACAGTCATGTACCATTTGTCACCGCAACCCCTCCTTAAGGCTGGGAACCTCACTAAAATAAAAATCCACTTGCGGTAGCAGATCATCCTCTGTGCCAACGTGGAAACCCCAAATGCACTATAAACAGAGTGCTCTGGAGTGAGTGGACACTGCGCTTGGTGAGAAATGTAGTCCACTTGCGCTCTTCACTAGACCTGATCACAATCACATACCACAGAGGTTATCACTGCCTCCCCCTCGTTAAGGCTAGGAACCCCACTAGAACTCTAACCCACTCACCTTAGCAGATCCTCATCCATGCAGTCGTGGAAAGCTGAAATGCACCATAAACAGAGCACCCTGGAGTGAGTGGACACTGCGCTTGGTGGAGTTGTATTCTGCCTGCACTCTTAGAAACATAGAAACTGATGGCAGTTAAGGATCACTAGGCCCACCTAGTCTGCCCATTTTCCCTGCCTACTCTAAAAGCCACAGATCCTACTTGATCTCCAGTTTTACCTCCTCATTCCTTTTGTGCTCACTAGAACTGATCATGGAATCACAGGTAACAGCAAACTACATATCACAGAATGCACTTTGGTGGGAGTGACCCGTAACCGCAAATCCGTAGGGACTTGTAGGATATATTGTAGAGAAGCATCACCACATAAGTAGAGGAAACAACACACTTGTACTGGAATGGTAATAAAAGTAAACCTGCCTTGCTCAAGGAGGTCTCCATTTGTTTCAGGGTGGGGGTACTGAGAGGGAGGGTAAGGTTGGGGGGTGCCAATATATATAACAAAAAAAATATTGCAGTGCTGCAGTTGGTAGGGACAACATGGGCAGACTGCATCACAGACATGGCGGTGACTGTGATGCAATCCAACATGTTCATTCGGAAGGAATGCAGTGTTCTTTTTCTCAGTGATAGAGATGTTGCAAAATAAAATTTCACCAGTGAAATTGCAGCGAAATTGACAGTTTTGCCAGATGAAATATTTTGCAAAACGGCAAAATTTAACCCACAATTTTGCCCCCCCCAGCCGCAAAGGGTCTCATCCCTGGTATCTAATGGACCTTCCCTGGGTCACTCACCACCTTAAATGTTTTTTTAAGTAATTTTCCATGGTGTTTAGTGGTTCTCCCCCTCCTCTGATCCTTTCAGAGTATGTCCAGACAGGTCAGGAGGGTGAAGGATCTGTCAGTGGAGACTTTACTCAAGAGATTGCCACAGCAAGTGAGGAGAGCATTGCAAGGCCTCCTCACACATTTTTGACCAGCTCAACAACAAGTTCAGCAAAGTTCCCAGCAAGATCAGTCCTATTTCCAGCAAGTGCAAGCACAAGCAAGGCTACCTGAAAGAGCTCTTGATTCTCTACCAGCCCAGTCGATCACTCCGCTCAGCCGGCAAGGGGTTGCTAGAGGTTCCAAGGGTATGTTTAAAATTTTCTGGGGCAAAAACTTTTGAGTTCGCTGCTCCTACCCTTTGGAATTCTCTACCCCATCGGATTTGGGAGTGCGCAACTGTGGAGGCATTTAAGCAAGCGTTAAAGACTCATCTGTGGCTTCAAGTTTTTAATAATTGAATTTTTTGGATATCTATATGATTTTATGGAATATGTTACGTTTTATATTGTTATTGTTGTTTTAAAATGTGAGGCCTCTTGGTTTTGGATAAGGTGCCATACAAATAAAATTTTATTATTATTATTATTATATTAATTGTCATTGCAGTCATGGAGGTCCATCACAGAGGTCCAGCCATTGGCTCAACCCGAGTTGCTCCCTCCAAATTTGGACTCTTTACTTGGTGGGATTTCTTCTACCCCCCCCGGACTCCACATCAAGCTATAATTCCTGATACGACTGAAGTAAAAGGAAAAGGGATCCTGGCTGCTGTCACTCATGCAGTTCTTGGTGCTGCACTCTCAGCAACACAAGCAGCCTGCCACATCCACTCAGCACAGCATGCGGCTCACAGTGACTTAGTTTCTGCAGGGGTTACAGTTAATAATGCTGATTTGGTTTTGATGTTCATTTCTCTTCCTGTTCCCATGCGGACACCTGCTGCAGCTACAAAAGATTCAGAGCATAATGCAGACACTAGCGACTAGTGAGCTGACAATACAGGCACAAACTTCAGTGTGAGCCTCATTACACAATGTGTACTCTGCATTAATATCCATGACCATTTCCACTCCAATGCAGACATCTACTTCAGTTTCTACAGATAAATGGGTTAATATGGCTATAAATAAATTGACAATGTAGACACAAGCTCCGGTGAAAGCCTCAGAAAAAAGTTGACTGTATTTATGCTTGTCCAAATTTCTGCTCCAGTACCAACATCGCAGGTGTTTTGGAAAGATAAACCTGATAATATAGGTATAAGCAAGCAAGCTGACTCCAGTTGCAAAACCTTTGGAAAAGGACTTACCACATCTTCTGGTGCACATTCCTGTTACTAACTCTGTGACCGATCCTCCAGAGGCAATACTCCATCCAGCTGCAAAAAAAATTGTCTATGTGCCAATTACAGCATTCCTTGTCCCCTCTTCTTGCAGCGATAAGCTATAACAATCTTCAGGAGTCAAGACCTTAGACTCTGATCTCTAGATGATGATCTTTACAGCAACAGGTCTCCAGACTGCGAATACAGACGGATTCAGTCAAAACATTGTAATAACCAGGAATGACATGCACATACTGAAACATTCAGTAAGGTAGCTGGCAAAGCTATCATTGTTCAACATATGGCTACCATTCCAGCCTCTACTCTTAATATAGACTGTAGAGAACATAGGGCAGCTCAGATAGACATTGTACCCAACTAAATTTCAGAGCAAAGAGATATCTCATCATCTAGTATGCCCTCTGATGATCTAAGCAGGAAGATGGTCGGCCTTCCTCTATCCCAGATAACATGGGCAATGCTGCAGCCCCCCGGCTGACTCTTTTGCTTGTAGCAGACAGCAAAAGAAGCAAAATTTCACCCATTAACGAAATATTGATTGCTGGAGAGCAAAATTTTGATTGCTTCATGGGTGAAAGTTCACATTTTGCCCAGCGAAATATTTCATGAAATGCACAAATTGCGTGAAATGTTTCACTGGGAGAAATTTTTCAGTTTCTCACATCTCTACTCAGTGATCATAAAAGGACTGTAGGGCTACACCCACTGCAGACCTAAAAAGGAATTCTGAGATTCTTCCTAGATTATTACTGTTATCTATATGGGTCTCAAGGATGCCCACCTAAGGAAAACATAGAATACTATTGTTCTCTCTTACAACATTTCAAGTTAAATGAAAAGGAAACTGTACATTTACAGAACACCATTACTCTTGACGAAATACGTGCCACTATTAAGGCTATGTCAAAAGGGAAAATTCCTGTAGATGATAGCTTTACCATTGAGTTTAAATGTGAACTCGCAGAGGTATTAATCCACTTCTATTATTATTATTATTATTATTATTATTATTACTTCAAGTAATTCAGAAATACAGCACTATTCCTACATCTTTCAAATCAGTGTTTATTACATTATCACTAAAATGTGGCCAAGACTTTAACAGAGTATGAAACTTTATCCAAATAGCAATATAAAATAAAGATGATAAACTTTTCATGAAAATTAACAATATGCTATTTCCCTTTCTTCAAAAAATGATACAAATCAGAATGGATTTTTCCAAGCAGACAGATTCATGGTAGTATTCATAAAGATCAAATACATAATAGAACTAATAAAAAATGTGTTAAATGTGAAATCATTCTCAGTCTGGAAGCTACCATGGTCTATAATGTGGTCAAGTAGCAATATCTCTTTTTCACATTAGAACAATGGAGATTTCTCAATCAACTACTAAACTGGATTAAAGCCATGTATGACTCACCCTACTCTTGGGAACCCCACTAAAACCAGGGGTGTAGCCATGGAAATAAAATATGTACACCACAACCCTACTTGTTGCCACCCCATACATAATCCTTTTTACTGCTTACTCATGTCGAAACATAACCTTTTTTGTTGCCCCCAGTCTTTTCCTTTTTGTTGCCTACTTTAGTGCAAGCATAATCCTGTTTATTGTCCCCCTGGTTTATAAGTAACCATTTTTCCCCTACCAAATTATTGTTCATTGTGATAGGAGAAAAACTATATCAGTGCTCTGGTCCTTGAATTTGCATTGTGGCTGAGTGACTCTGAGCTAAAAATAAACCTTCTATAATGTCAGAAGATGGGACATAAAAGGGATGTGCATGCTCCCTCTTCTTTCTCCTCCAAAATAAGCTTGTTGTAGTCTATGGTCGTACAGTATATGGGTTCCATTGTACACCAGTGCCTTACACCAATAATAACCTCTTTTTACCAGGAACCAGAGAGTAACAGGATTCACTTTGTCTTTCAAGTGACAAAGAATAATCCATCTGGGAGTGTGAAGTTGGGGGGGAGGGGGGATTTTAACCCTGGCACAGTTATATGAAATTTACTAGCATTAGGGTTTCATGGAAATCAAAAGTGAAAAAAATACATGTTTTATCATTCTGATTTGGCTGACCTGCCATATAAATAATTGATCGGAAGCTGAACTGCAAGCTTAAAGCAGCAGTATGTGTTAGGGTGCAAAAACAAATCATCATACACATTTTTAACAATTTCAGACCTATTTAGATTCATCAGCTGAAGATTGGTATTTCTAATACTTTTTTAAACAGCTTTCACTACAAATGCTATAATTAGTGACTCAAGTCATTAAAGATGGCCGCCGCTAGCAATTTGTTTTAAAATCCCTTCCCTCGAGGTTACTTTTTGACTTTGCAAACTGGATTTATATTGTAGATGTTTTAGGAGGGTGCTAGCACACATGTAAGTAATACCACACCACACCAAGATGCTTAATTTATTCATAGTGGGTGTGGCTAGAGAGCAATTATAATTAGAAACTTCAGAAACTTGTATCTCAGTTTAGGAAGACAATACAATGGAAAGAAACATGGATATATTGATGTTTTTTGATGGAAATACATTACACTGAAAGAAACTATATCATGATTTTTTTCACTAACAAATACTGTTACTGCAGTAACTAACATGAAGAAGCATAATCTGGTTTTATAGTGCATCTTTCACACACACACACACACACGCACGGACGCATGCACGCACGCATGCACACACACCTGCGCACACACACACACACCACGCATGCACACACGCACATACACACACACACATGCCATGCGCACACACACACACGCACGCGCACGCACGCATGCGCGCACACACACACACACACACACACACACACACACACACACACTGTATCCTAAGGGACATCACAATCCATGGACAGTTAGTGGCAGCCATTAGGCACAGATACAGAAGTTGAGTGAGGGAGGTTAAAGATTTCTCAGGTAGGTGAAGTACAATGTGAGTGTGTGTGTGTGTGTGTGTGTCTGAGCGAGAGTGAGAGAAAGAGAGAGGCAGACAGAGAGGAGGGATAGCAGAAGAGAAGGTCACCTATTCTGGGGATTAGGTGACTTGCTCAGCAGTGAATAATTGGAGGTGGTGGGATTCAAATCTGTCTCACCAGATTGACAGCTATGTGTTTGTTCTAAACATTAGGTTACACTACCTCCAAGCAGTGGTTGAAATTAAGTTTTGCATTCACTAGCCAGTAGGGCTAGTGACTGGGAAAATCCACTAGTCCCACAGACTTTTCTACTGGCCCAACTGGTGTACCTATTGAAATATTACCTTCTCCAGTACAAGCATACAGGGCTATGTAAAACTTTTTTTTACTAGCCCAATACAAAATTTACCAGCATTTGACTAGTGGGCCAATTCCAATTTCAACTCCTGCGTCCAAGGGAAGAAAAAGGCAGTTTCCTTCAGTGTGCATCTTTATGTGCATCTTTTGGATAAAGAGTTCTCACTGGGTTTTGTCTCAATGACTCACAACAGAGCTTTAGTGCCCTGTGGATGAGTTTCCAATGGAGAGGATCCACAACTCATTATCACTTCACCAGGTGAGGAGGACAGAAAAGGTGGTAGTAGTAGCAGCCCTTCCTTAGATACCTTACTGGTGAAAAGTAACTGGTGAGCAGCCCAAATTGTGGTGCTGGACTTCATGTGTGTTGCTGGACTGATGTTAACAGCAAGGGATCTGTAACCTGTCTGCCCTTTGCCTTAGATTGTTGGGGGCTGCAGTGAATTGAATACAAGGGATCTGGGAAAACTAAGTGGAAAACAGAAAAAAGACTATTCTCAAGAAAAACACACATTCTCAAACATATTCCTGACAAGGGCAGACATGCACTACATTATTTAAAAGCAACAGAAGAGGGATTGCAATATTAAGAGTCCTTAAAAGGAACAGCTCTCTCCCGGGGTCTCTGCTACATACTTTACCTTAACAATCCATATCTGCCACCGCAGATCAAAACGGAGAAGACTGATAACTGGGATCGAGTCCTCTGCTGCCTATGTCAGCCATGCATTCTGCAATCCAATTAAATATTAGACTACAGAGAGTAGCTCAGCACTTAATACACCCTGTACAATTTTGTGGTCTGCCAGACAGGAAAATTCAGCATGCGTTAATGGTAATCAGAGATATTATTGACTTTTTTTCAAAACAGAACAATCAAGGATGCATAATTTCTTTAGACCAATGCAAAGCCTTTGACAGGGTATATCACCTCTTTTTATGTTGATGCGCTTGCTCAGCCAACATCTTGTGGAAGTGGAGATTTGGAGGCGCAGTCGCTGTTGGGCGAATGCAGGGAACGCACCAGTAGGTGTGTCCCACATTCCCCAATCAGCCACCATGCTGGCACCACACCATGCATACATAATGTGGTGAGCACATCTAAGAAAAGGTCCGCTGCAATGCAAGCAAAGCTCGTCACACCCAGTGGACCTTCCTACATGCTTTGCCAGCTAAAAACATGGCGGCACAGTGGCCGCTAAATTGCCGACCTCGGGGGTGCCCAATCCCCTGGTCGGCATACCCTGCCCCTCATCTATGTGCTGACAGGGGAGCCCACTGCCTGTCGGCATAATTTGCTCCCCCACTCCATTTTTGCTTGCCGAGGGGGTGCCCAATCCCCCTTGGCTCATGCGCCCCCCCCCGCTTTTGTTGTTTGCTGATGGGGGTGCCCAATCCCCATCAACATCTGTTGCTCCCCTTTCGCACTTTAATGTGCTGATGGGGGAGCCCGCTCCACGTTGGCATGATGTCACCCCCTACTTCTGTGCTGAGGGGTGTCCAATCCCCCTCAGCTAGTGTCCCCACTCCCTATTTGCTGACTGGGTGCCCAACCCCATCGGCTACTGTATCCCCAAAGAAAAACATCTGTAAAAAAGAAAACCATCCGTGATGTTTTTTTCACACCTGTAAACAGAAAACGGTTCCTGGTAGTCTCTCTACCCACCACCTGCACCCACCCACTGTGCACCCTGCCTCCGCACCCCCCCCACTCCATACTTACCTTCGGAGCTCAGCGCGACGATCTTCGGTGGACTGGGAATACATCTGCACTCTTCAAAGCTGGCCACAAACTGAGGAAATGCCAGTAAGCTGTATAATGGAACAAAGAGGGTTTTTTCAACTTTGATGAATATCTCGGGCATTTTTTTGACTTTTTGCACCAAATTTTCATCATGGGGTTTTTGGGACCCCCTCCTCATTAATTCTGTCACTGTTATGACGTTACTCGTCAAAAGGTGATTTTGTAGTCACTGCCCGGAATCCCATTTCTGGACCGATTAACGCAAGGACAGTGGCAGTGTTCATGAGGTGGGCTCTCAAAAAGCCTATGTTGCAAATTTGGTGGAAAAAAAAATGGCTGTTTTACCAGCATGCATTGCGCAGTTGTTATGCATGCTTGTAAGTTTGAGAATTCGCAATATTTTCACACCAGATTTTCAACATTGTCATTTTTCTTCACCTCCTTGTGACGAGTACAGCTGTCATTTTTCACATCCTGGCCAAAATGTGTTTACGCACTTCCGGCGCACAATAGTATGGTTGCTGTGGGAAATCAGTGTTTGGGTCAGATTATGAAAATGACAGTGACACTGTTCATGAGCAGAGGTTCTGAAATGCCTATGTTGAAAATTTGGTGACAATACTACTTAAAAATGACTGTGTTACGAGCGTGCATTGTGCAGCTTGCATGCATGCTCGTAACATGCATTTGTAATATTTCCACTCTGGATTTTCACCATTGGCATTTTTCCACACCTCTTGATGAACAGTACAGCTGTCATTTTACATATCCTGCCTGAAATGTGTTTTCGCACTTCCGGCGCTGAATAGTGTGGTCACTGTGCGAAATCCCTTTTTGGGACAGTTTGAGGAAATGACAGTAACATTGTACATGAGCAGAGGTGCCAAAATGCCTATGTTGAAAATTTGGTGCCGAAAGTCCATAAAATGTCTGTGTTAAAAGTGTGCATTGTGCATTTCCCACGCACCCTTGTAACTTCTCAAATTTGCAATATTTACATGCCACATTTTCAACACTGCCATTTTTTTTGCACCTCCTTATGAACAGTACAGCTGTCATTTTTCACATCCTGCCCAAAATGTGTTTCCGCACTACATTACCAAAGCCAATGCCAGTGCGACATATAAGTCACAGGATTCATGAGACCACAAAAATGCACAAGTGGGGTTTAACAAAAGGACAAATTCAATAATATACAGGGTCCCGAATGTATAATCATATTGTGTCTAGAATTTACCCAACAGAACCAGAATTCAAAAACTGCCCTCCAGCTTTAAATAAAATAGTTTTAGATCAGCTGCATAATGAAGGGATTCTTGTTAATATGTAGGAAATACTATGGCTCTCTGCCTGTGATAGATTGAATATCAGAAGTAACTTGAAACATAAGGCTCGGGAGGAAAGGAACTGTTTTGGACGAATCCATGGATCATCTCCTAGTTACCTGTTCATATGCTAAACCTTTATGGTCTTATCTTGCACAAAAAAATGGAAATAGAAACATAAAAACATAGAAACATAGACTTTGACAGCAGATAAGGACCGCTTGGCCCACCTAGTCTGCCCATTTCCCTACCTACAGGATAAGCTGCAGATCCTAGTTAACCAACAGCCTATTTCTTCCTACCCCCCACAAGAATGCCTTACATCTGTCCCATGCATTATTGAATTCTCCCACAGTTTTAGACCCCACAACCTCCTCAGGAAAGCTGTTCCATGTGTCCACCACCCTCTCGGTGAAAAAATACTTCCTCACATTGCCCGTGAGCCATCCTCCCTCTATCTTCAAATTGTGTCCCCTTGTTCTTGCACATCTCTTTTCCTGAATGTTGCTACCCTCTTGGACTTTGTTGATTCCACTGAGGTACTTAAAAGTTTTTATCATGTCCCCCCGCTCCCTCCTTTCCTCAAGGGTATACATATTAAGCTCCTTTAGTCTCACCTCGTATGGCTTCTCTTGCAGACCCTGCACCATTTTAGTTGCCCTCCTCTGGACTGCCTCCATCCTGTCTATGTCCTTGTGGAGATGAGGCCTCCAGAATGGGACACAGTACTCCAGATGAGGTCTCACCAACTATCTGTACAGAGGGATAACAACTTCCTATTTTCTGCTGGTGATGCTTCTCCCTATACATCCCAGTATCCTTCCAGATCTCCCTACTGCCTTCTCACATTGCTTGCCAACCATAACATCATCTGATATGATTACCCCTGGGTCCCTTTCATTTGTGGTGTTGTTATAACCCCCCATTGTGTAATCTTTCCCTGGGGTTTTGTTTCCCAGGTGCATTATTTTGCACTTCTTTGCATTGAATCCAAGCTGCCATACTTCTGACCATTCCTTCAACCTTGCCAAGTCCCTTCTCTTCCTTTCCATGCCTCCTTGTGTATCAACCCTGTTGCAGATCTTTGTGTCATCTGCAAAGAGGCCTACTTTTTCTTCCAGTCCCTCTGCAATGTCACTTATAAAGACATTAAAAAGGAGTGGACCCAGTACTGAACACTACGGTACCTCACTATTAACCCCCCTTTCTTCAGAGTGGGCTCCATTTACAATTACCTTCTGTGTCCTGTTGTCCAGCCGATGTTTTACCCAGGCTATCACCCTGGGACCCACTCCCAGGCTGGTTAATTTGTTTATTAATCTTTTGTGTGGGACTGTGTCAAATGCCTTACTAAAGCCTAGGTAGGTCATGTCCACAGCCTCTCCCTGGTGTACTACTATGGTCACCCAGTCAAAGAAATCAATGAGGTTCATCGGACATGACATTCCCGCTGTGAACCCATGCTGCCTTGGGTCCTGTGCCACACTGGCCTCTAGGTACTCAACAGTTCTTTCCTTCAGAAGCAATTCCATCACTTTCCCTACCACAGAGGTCAAACTGACAGGTCTGTAGTTTTCTGCCTGTCTTGCTCCCACTTTTGTGAAGAGGAATCACAGCCTCTTTCCTCCAGTCCTCAGGTATCACACCACCCTACCATGATTTGTTAAAAGGGATAGTCAGTGGTGTCATTAGTTCTCCCCTTAATTCTTTTATAATTCTAGGGTGAATCCCGTCAGGCCCCATTGCTTTGCCACCTTCAGTTTTAGGAGTTCTTTCAGAACCCTTTCTTCAGTGCAAGGACTGGGATCGACCCTCCTATTCAGAGTGCTTCTGTTAATTGGATTAGATGCCTCCCCCTCCTCCTCTTTTGTGAAAACTGAGCAGAAGTATTCGTTCAGTATCCCTGCTTTTTCACTACCCCTCTCTGCACACCTGCTGTCCATTTTGTTCAGCCTCACTCTCCCTCCCTTTGTCTTTCTATGCTCCCTGATGTGCCTATAAAAGGTTTCATCCCTCTTCTTAACTGAGTTGGCTATTTTTTCCTCAGTTTGGGTCTTTGCTATTCTGACATCCCTCCCTGCTTCCTTCTGCCTTACCTGGTACAGTTCTCTGTCCTGCTCCTTCTGTGTTTCTTTATACTTCCTAAATGCTATCTTTTTCTCCCTTACCTTCCCCACCACCTATTTTGAGAACCATAGTGGCTTTTGCTTTCATTTTGATTTGTTTATTTGCTTCACACAAAGGCTTGTTACCTCTGTGATAGCAATTTTGATGTTTCCCCATTGTTACTCCGCCCCTCCTTCTTGCCTGTTTGCTAGTGCTTTTCTAAGGCACTCTCCCATCTTACCAAAGTCAGCCCTCCTGAAGTCCACTACCCTCACTTTTGTACGGCTTGACTCTGTAGCTGAGTTTATTGTGAACCACACTGTTTGGTGGTCACTTGTTACCAGATGGCTACCCACTTCTAGATCTGAGATCCTCTCACTGTCCCCATTTGAGAGTATGAGTTCTAAGATTGCTCCCTCATGAGTGGGTTCCAAAACCATCTGTCTGAGGCATGTTCACTGTAGGGCATTGAGAATGGCCCTACTCTTGGATGTGGCTGCAGCAAAGGTGCTCCAGTTAGCATCTGGCATATTCAGGTCCCCCATCAACAGTATCTCCCCTTTCTCTGCCGTCCTAAGGATGCCTTCTATTATATCCTTGTCCATTCCGTCCCCCTGATATGGGGGTCTGTATACAACCCCTGTGTGGATTGAGGTGCCATTTCCAGTTTCTAAAGTGACCCACAGTGCCACCTCTCCTCCTTGTTTACTCGTTTGTTCCATCGCTTTTATCCCTTCCCTTACATAGAGAGCTACTCCTCCCCCTCTTCTCCCCTCCCTGTCTCTCCTGTAGGTTGTGTAACCTGGTAAGTTAACATCCCAGTCATGGTTCTCTGTGTTCCATGTTTCTGTGACTACTACGATATCCAGGCATCCCTCTTCCATCAAGACCACCAGTTAAGGGAGCTCGTTGCCCAGACTACAGGCATTGGTACTCATTACCCTCCATTTCTTGATGGCCTTATCCCTTTTTGCCCCATCCCTGTCCTTATTGCCTTTGTCATTTTCTCCATTTACCCCTGCCGTTCTACATATCAGCATCTCTATCTTGGTGTTTGCTTCACTTACTACCCTAATTTTTTTTGCGGGTGGGGGCTAGGATTGCCCTGCTCCTTTCCAGTGCCTCCCCCCTTGGCTAGTTTAAATGCTTGCCAATGAAGCATTTAAACCTATCGCCTAGGATCCTGGTTCCCGGTTAACTACTTTCACATATGAAAGTTTGATATTAGGTAATTGCCTTTATTTACTGACCAAATAAGATACAGGAACATTAATGGTTTTCTTTTGTGGTTTAAATTTCTACCTTTCCCAGGCAAGATGTCAATGGGTCTTATATCAAAAATTAATGTCATATGACACTTATAAAATCTTGGTCGAATAAGCCATTGTTATTGTATATATAAAAGATAAAAACCTTCACACAGCTTGGAAAATATTGAAATGGTGGAAAGGACTTTTTATGTTTATTAAGTACAAATAAGTTTTTCTTCTATGAAACATTATGGTATTTTTTGAACTGTACAGAGAATTTTCAATATGGAACTACACAGGGAAAAAAGTATAACAGAATATTTCTTAGAAAAGGATATGGGTAGATATGTTATTTTCCTTTTCCCTTTTCTTTTTTTGGTTTTTCTTTTCTCCTCTTTTTGATCTGATTTTGTATATAATGTGTGTGATTTATAGATGGAAATATTTATGTATGCTTTGATGTGATTTCAAATAAAACATTCCCCTACTCTTTTTGAGAAGAGCCGTGGAATCTTTAGTATCTATCTGAACAATTACCAGAACAGGTAGATGGGATTGTGGTTTAACATTTCATCCAAATGACAGCACCTCAGGAGTGCAGCACTCCTTTCATGGTTCACTATAGTGTCAGTATAGGGATTTAACCTAATTTCCTGATATGGGGATGGAACCCACAGCCTTCCAATCTTCTGGCCTTATTAATGACAATGTCCCCCTAACAATACTACTAGTACTTTGTATGCTACTTTTACTTTTTGGCTGATGTCAGCTGATACATGCTGGTGATAATGGAGATTGCAGGCTTTGAAGGGTAAAACTTAATCTTGTACAGTGAATGCACCCTGAGTGTCGCTCTACAGTATGCTCACTATCTCCTGCTGCTTGTTGCTCTGCACTAGCTGCAACTTTCTTGGGGCTGCTTGACCAACTATGTTTTCTGTTACTGTGTCCTCTGTCTGCCATGGTTTTATTCCTCACAGAAAGAGGTATTACATTTAAATTATATTATTGCAAAATATAGTCACTCAAGCCACTGCAGCAGTACTGAACTGATAAGTCTCACTGTCAACTAATATTCAAGCCTGACTAAATGAATTCTCATGAAAACATTTTTTTTTTTAATTTCTTCTTGGGCACACAGACACAAACTTAGAAAAAATGTTAAGTGCATTGCCTCACACACACGCACAGAACAGAAAAACAGCTAACTGAAGCAGTGGGAGTCAGCCAACTAGTCCCACTCCACCAGTTATGGTGCACTTGCACTTGTTTAACTGGCCATGGAGGGACCCAAGCCAGGATTGTTCACTGAAAGATTTCTATTAAATTTATATTATATTTATTATGAAATCAATTCTTTCAAGTCACTGTAGCAACATTGAGCTGACATGTGTCACTGTCAAGTAATAGTCAAGTCTAACTAAATAAATTCACAGAAAAACATATTTAATATTTTCTTGGGCACAATGCCAAACCACCCGCAACAAGAAGACAAGCCACCAACAACAACCGAAAAAATGTCCCTAAGCAAAGTGCATTTCAGTCACACTACTTGACTTGTTCTTTATTTCATACAACAATGAAGTTACAAAAAAAACATGAATGTCTAATCAAAACAAACCCCTACAAGACCTTCCTGCATTAAACTGTAAATCTTAAATCTGATTTGTTTAGTACAGTAGGAACACACACACACACATCATATGTGTGTGTGTGTGTGTGTGTGTGTGTGTGTGTGCTGTTGGGGCCTGCCTGTCTATCTCTCCCTCAGCAAAAACTAAACAGCCCTTCTATTTTCCCTTTCATAGAAGCCTAATTTTCATCCAAAAGAATAAAAAATTACCCTCTCTAGGTTTGGATTTAAGCGGGAACACAAATGTCAATATTTCTGATGTTTGTCTAGTTTTAACAAGTTGATGTAAGTAGATTCTTTGCAGTTCAAGTTGTCTCACCTGCCTGAAGCATCTGTGAGTGCTGGGTCGCATGACCTGCCTTCAGTGAGCTTCCACAATGACCTGTGATTGTACAGGAAGCCTAGGGAGATGTTGAAGTCCCACCAAATTACAAAATGCTGACTAGCCATGAATAGCTCCGGTTATTAATTGTTCTTCCTGACTAACAAATAACCTATTTTGTGTGGTCCATAGCTCAGTGCTTATGTTACATACTGTAGCTGGATGTTGTAGATGGTTGGATACAGAGGCCAGCTGTTAAGTAAACAATGGTTGCTAGGTAGTAGTTGTATGGAACAATTTGTGCTTAGGTACTTTGGCATGAACATGATCAAGTCGATGATTATAGTACGTATGAACTGGATAGTATGAGCAATGAGCTTGGATGCTTGAACTGAGAATTGTTTGTTATTATTTGATGGTTTTGGCCTTTCTCTGTATCCCATCTGTAGGGAGGAAGCTTTGTCTAGTATTATGAGACCCCCCCCCGGTAGGATAAGAGTGCCGAAGAAGGAGGAGGTGTCAGGGGAGGATGGTGGGTGAGTGCGACTCGCTCTAAGCAGAGCGGGAGTCTGCTGCTAGGTTTAAGTAGGATGTGGGGGAGGATCTCTTCCCCCACATAACCATGGTCTTGCGCCCTTCAATTATGTATGGTTCATAGCTCAGTGCTTATGTTACACACTGTAGCTGGATGATGTAGATGGCTGGATACAGAGGTCAGCTGTTAAATAGACAATGGTTGCTAGGTAGTAGTAGTATAGAATGATTTGTGCTTAGGTACTTCAGCATGAATATGATCAAGTCGATGATTATAGTACGTATGAATTGGATAGTATGAGCAATGAGCTTGGATGCTTGAACTGAGAATCGTTTGTTATTATTTGATGGTTTTGGCCTTTCTCTGTATCTCACCTGTAGGGAGGAAGCTTTGTCTAATATTATGAGACCCCCAAAAAGAAATGATATCAACGATTGTTCTGTATCTGATTGATGAAGGAGTCAAGCAGTAATACACCCCTAATAATATGAGTAGATGATCACCTCCTCTAACTCCAGAGAGTGTGACCAGTAGCAAGCAGGAGAGGAAAAACCCCCTTGGGGGAAACCTCTGAGGACCAATGGCTACTGACCTGCCCGTCCTTCTGGGCATACTAAAGGAGAGTAATCCTAAATAATCTAATTGGCTAATCCAAACCCCAAAATGTAGAACCCAGTCCAGAGAAACAGAGAACAGAAGACGTATGTAATTGTGACAAGTCAGACGAATAGAGCAAGCATCCATCCAGTAATTCCCAAGTTTGAGAGTCCATGTGCAGGCCGGAATGAAATGGAGTGGCATCCATGGTTTGAAATAAACTTGAAGTGAAGAGTCGCAGGTGGTGAAGCATTCCAGCAAGTGAGGATGATGTCGCAGAGGAGATCCAGGAATCTAGGCCCAGCATCCATGTCAGAAAGTCAGTTGATGGAGTAAATAAAGCTGCAGGAGCAGACGTAGACAGGAAATAGCACTGCATAATGAGGTATGTAAGAAGGCGAAGGGCATGAAGAAAGGGACAAGCAAGGGTATCAGAGAGCTTCGTAGATCCAATAGGTTGCATAACAATGTTGACATATATGGTCCAAGCTAGGATGATACCGTAGCTAGAATTGAGTTGTGAAGGGAATCCTGATGAGTCCTGAATAGTCGAGCAGAGGAGTCCTAGATGGCGATAACTGAAGAGGCTGAGTCAAATGAAGTAGCATTGTCACAAGGTCCGAGAAGTGGTAAATCAAAATAGTGAAGGTCTTCAGGAGAAGCTCAACTAAGTGTCTTGGGAAGAGAGAAGCAGCAGTAATTCCACGGCTGAAGCAGCAGGGCAAAGTATCCAAAAATAGATGATGAACAAAGAAATGTCTAGATGCGAATCCAGTAAAGTAGCTTCCAGCTGGTCGACACGGGAGCAGGTAGGCATATAGTAGAATGTGGGAATTTCCAGGCCCCAAGCTGGGTGAGGCAGAAGTAGAGCAGAAGTAGGTAAATCTCCCAGCCCGATGGGTGAAGGCAGGTCGTAGAAGCAGGAAATTAGTAGGGAAACCTCCCAGCCCGATGGGCAAAAGGCAGGTCATAGAAGCAGGCGATCAGTAGCTAAGTCCCCCAGCCTGATGGGCGAAGGCAGGTCATAGAAGCAGGCGATTAGCAGGAAAACCTCCCAGCCTGATGGGCGAAGGCAGGTCGTATAAGCAGCGATTAGTAGGTAAACCCCCCAGCCCGATGGGCGAAGGCAGGCCGTAGAAGCAGGTGATTCTGGTGCAAAATATAGAAACAAAGGTCCACTGGGCCCATAGGGCACAAGTCTGACTAGATGCGATGGCTAACCTCCGGCCCCGTGGGGCAAGGCAGGTGTACAGCAGTGGTAGAGAAGCAATGGAATGTTGAACAGCATGCAGTGCAGAGGGTCACGTCCTGGTATGTAGAGATTGCGGTAAATATGTAAACATAGATTAGATGGGTGCCAGTTCATGAGGAGTATAGTAGATTATGACAGCAAGTTAGTCGTATGGCAGTACCATAATAACGCCTGATATAGAGCAGTCCTAAGCAACCGGATGTATCAAGAATTGATAGGAGTATAGGCAATGACAACATGTATTCTAAATGAGGTTGCAGTAACTGTACAGTGAGGGAGCGAATGTCAGCAGTCTGCAGTATAGGTAGATAGTATAAGTATCAGGCCATCTCAAAGCCAACAGTAGTAGTCAGAGCAGGAGCAATAGTGGAGAAAGAAGCAGTGAGGACTGCAGTAGGCGTCAGCTACAGGTTGGAAGCAGGCCATCCGATTCCCAGAATGAGAATATGCAGTACCAGGACACAGCCTAGATGTGAATAGTCCACAGTTTGGCAGGCAAGCCTTAAGCAACAGGTATTCCAGGCAGAAACCGAAGGGCAATGAACAGTAGGCAAGAGGTGGGCTGGCCAGCAAATCAGTAGACTGGTAAGTAGACCTATCAACCTCTCAGGATTAAAATCAGAGCACTGGCCTTCAAATCATAGCAAAGGCTAGAATGAGAAGCACGTCCACATTGTAAACAAATCATGTCTACAGACAGTGGGCCCCATATATTTAGTGATAAGGAACGTGTCTATCAACTTAGTGCAACGATTTTATAGTTAGCGTGCCCAGAAATAGCTCTAAGAGAATGAGAAACATCAGGACACCCGTGAGGAGCAAGGGTAAACTTAAGGTCGAAAACATGGCACTATACAGAAGTCATAGCAGCTGAAAGATATACTGGGGAGGAATGGCTCAGGACAGTAATACAGCAAGGCAATAATGTCGGTTGAACAGTCGAATGCCACAGAAGGAGAGCCCTGCATACCTGGTGGGAAGACGGCGTACAGGAATCCGGAATCTAGCAGGGCCGCTGAATCGAGAATAAGCTGTCACCGATGAAGATGTCCAACTGCAATAAGTAGAAATTCCTGGGGAAAGGAGGTGACATGAACGACCAAGTCCAAGCCAGCAGGCAGCAGTAGCTGAGCAGCACGACGGCTGTGAATGAATGCAATGTTGTGGAGCTCATGCGGCGCGGGGTACAATCTTCGTGAATGGAGTATCCAGGAGATGAAGGCAAATGTCTCCTAAGCAGTTGCCAGTCCGTAGGCTGATGATCCAGAAAGTAGACCAAAGGGAAGTATGGCAGAGAGCTCAAGCGACTAAGTGGGAGAGGGGAAAGTCGGTGTCCACAACGAGCAGGATGCAGAATGCAGCATCAGTAGCTGTGGAGAGCGGAGCAAGAAGTGGAGGTGCTGAGGCCCCAGAGGTAAGGGCAGCAACCCAACTAGGCGTTGGCATGACAGCGGCTACTCAAGAAGCAGAGAAGGAGCAGAATGCTAGCGGAGACATACTGAGAGCAGAAAGAAAGGGCAGGAGGTGAGGAGAATCCCCAAAGTAGGAAGGGATGAAGGAGAAACAAACGACGGCGGGGGGACAAACAAATGAGAAGCAAACAAAGAGCAAGGGAGACAAGGAGACAGGGGTGAACAGGAATAAAGGAGAGCAGCCGCACACAGGCAATGTCACTAGCGAGTGCGACTCACTCTAAGCAGAGCGGGAGTCTGCTGCTAGGCTTAAGTAGGATGTGGGGGATGAGCTCTTTCCCCATATAACCACGGGCTTGCGCCCTTCAATTAGTCGTGGTATTCAGGAAATACTATTTGTTAGTCACACACCCCATTCCTGAACTTTGAAAAGTGCAAAAATGACTCATCATACCATGACCCAGGTTCTGATTAGCAGCATTTACATAGTCTGCATTTCTAAACGTCATCCCTTTAGTTTAAATCTTCATTTTGTTTCCAAAAGCAAGCCACACAGTTTCCATGCACTCCATCTTGACCAACCAACCTAAAGTGAAGCATGCTCCTTATCCTCGAATAGTGTTGCTGAATGCAGCCCTCATTCAATTAGCGGGAACTATGACACAGTGAGTGTTTAGGCACCTCAATGCTCTGTGTTTTCTTACCACTAATAAACTTACTAAAGTTGTTGTTCTTATTTCATTTTGTCAGCAAGCTAACAACTGTGGTCTGTATGAAATTCCCTTATGTATTTGTTTAATTGGTGAGTTACTGTGTGTACAGTAAGTTTAGCCCATGACATGCTGCAGGACATCTGATGGCACATTTCTTGTCCATTATTTCATTTTGGCACAATACATGTGTTTATGTAGGAAAAGAAACTCTATTACTGAGACATACAAACATACAAAATTGCCAGCAGATACAGAGGCACTGGGTCAGAATAACAACAACCACAATGCTGTCGGCAAAATAGCATGGCAATAATGCTGTTAGTTTTATTTTGTGTGGGCTCTGCTCTCTGCACTCCCTGGACTGAAGGATTCTCACTCCATGGGGGGGGGGGTGTGTGGATCATGGGGAAAGTTAAAATATGTGGGGCTGTGGAATACTATTTCCACAACCCCATGTCAAAGAAACAAAGTCCCGAGTGCACAGCAATGTGGGAGATCAGGATTAGAACCGTGGTCTCCACTGCTGCTGGCCGAACTGCTCTAAGTCCTATCTCTCCACACCACGGGAGCAGCTCAGCCAGGCTACTGGATCCTGGTGCTCTTTTTTGTGCTGAGCACCACGGACAGTGACCTGTGGAGCGCTTACTGAGAGCACTGTAGAACCCCTCTCGCTGTCCGTGCTAGTGTGACACAAACTAGCACTCTGTAGACTGGTGCTATTCGTGTAGTGCTATTCTAACTGGATGCCAATATGGGCCACAAAGGTCTATCAAGTCTGCTCTAGTGCACAGCTAGTTACACTAGGTAGCTGTACCCCCTACTCCTCCTGGAGTTGTCTCCCCTCCCCTCCCCTCCCCTCTCCTCTCCCTTCTCTGCAGCCCATCTTCCCCATGGGCCCTGCTGGTCTAATCTTCTTTTTCACCCTGTCCCAGTCCCTCTTAAAGCAGGTCACTGACCTTGCTGCTACCACCTCCTCTGGTAAGTCGTTTCGCCCCTTCACCACCCTTTCGGTGAAGAAGTGCCTCCTCATCTCCTTCCTGAAACTGCCCCCTACCAATTTCAGGCTATGTCCCCTTGTTGCTCTTTCTTTCCTTATGGTAAAGATGCCCTCAATGCTGGTCCTGGTTATTCCCCTTAGTATTTGAAGGTCTCAATCATGTCCCCTCTTTCCCTCCTATCGTCCAGAGAATACATATTCTGCTGCCTCAGTCTTCCCTCGTATGATCTGTCTCCCATGCCCTGAACCAATTTGGTTGCTCTCCACTGTACTGTCTCCAGTAATTTGATATCCTTCTTAAAGTAGGAGCACCAGGACGTGGAGGTGAGGGAACCTCTTGCAGGTAGTGACCACTGAGCAGTGTTACTGAGACAGAATAGTATGTGTAATTATAGGTGTTTATCAGTCTGTCAGATTAACAGTTTTTTTATAACTGCTGCTTTATAGCTATAACTGTTCCATGATACAATATATAATTTTGCCACCTGTAGCAATAACCTCCCCCTGTATCTATCCCCTCGCTAGCCACCAGCATCTGTCACTCCTCTCTCCCTCAGTATCCCCCCACTTCTGCTTGCATCCATGTCCAAGCCCTGGTTTCTCAGCCCCCTGCACCCTTCAACTATCTTGATCCAACCCCTGGCAGCACTGTCATACTCTGGATGATGGCTAAGGTTTAATAAGCCTCCATGCTAGTTCTACGATTGTTCACTGCTGTCCTGGCTCTTCTAGCTGCTTTGTCAGATGCTATAATGTGAACTACTCCTACAATCCCACTCTGAACACTATGTATTTGGCCTTTTGATGATTATCCTACTGAATGCTGTTTTATTATACCATTGCTACTGTCGTATTTGATGTAACCTGTTTGTAATGTACTTTCTGTACCCATTATGTTGTTAACCTGTTGTTTGTATTTGCCTGTCATGTTTTACTCTGTAACCTCCTGGGTCATGCCTGAAAATAGTCATCTCTATGGCTAGGGCACCCACCCAGTAAACAAAAACTAAATAAATAAAATAATAATAAAGTTTTAGTGAATTGTGTGTCATGTTGTTTGTTTTCTCTTAACCAAGTATTTATTGTATTCTAAACAGTTGCAGTTCATAGTACTACTTATTGCTTTTCTTTGTGTGTTTCAGAATAATAACATTGTTATTTTGTACTGCACCATTAATTCATATGTCCTGTTTATGATGCCTTCAAGGTGTGTGGTGTGGGGGAGGTCAAGAGATGCAGCTGAGCTGAGGGGAGCTTGGCTCTAGTGGCTCTACGGGCTTTGCCATCAGCTCATTAAATCTTCTGCAATCTGCCTTCCCTCGGCTGTTTTGCTGGATTATGTCATATCAGCCTGCTATCTCTGAGGTTAGAAAACTAGAATCCGACACCAGTTTGGAGCTCAGCATGCCTAAATAAACCAAAACTGATGATTTGTCTGGAAGTTCTGGTGGCTCCATGGTTAAGATGGCGGCTGCTCTGGTTGATTCAAACACTCCTTCCATCTCTGAGGAACTCTCAGAGATGAAACCTTTTTATGTGTCATTGGTCGCATGCGCAAGAAACATGTTGTGGCAGCTTGCTGCAGAGGCAGGTTGTGGAGGTGTGGCACTGTTGTGGCCAATGTCCCCGGTGCCTTCAGAGGCTTGGCCTACTTTCCTCAATGCAGTGGCACACTGCTGCTGACACTAGTTCAGCCAGTGTGCCACCACCTTGAAACATTTCCACCGCTGCAATCAAGGGCTGCCTTGTCATTGCAGCATCAGTCATTCTGCTTCAATGATGGAGTGACCCGTTATTGCAGGGTGGTACCTTGCCATCTGCATGCCCCCGCCCCAGTTCATTTGCTGACAGGGGAGCCCACTCCCCATCAGCATACTGTTACTCCCTCCCCCATTTGTTGTGTGCTGAGGGGATGCCCAATCCCCCTCAGCATCATGTGCCCCCCCTAACAGCCTTTCTTTGCTGACTGGGGCCCAATCCCCATCAGCTTCAGTCCCTCATGTTCAGTTTGCAAATGGGGAGCCCACTCCCCATCAGCATAATGCCCCCCCGATTTGTTGTGTGCCAAGGGGGGGCCCAATCCCCCTTGGTTCTTACCCCCAGTATGTACTGACAGGGGTGCCCAGTCCCCTGTCAGCTACAGCACCCCCAAAACACTCAGATGGCACACTGGGAGCCCACCCCAGCGTGCCAAATGTCCATGTAAAACCAAAAACTGTTCCCCGATGTTTTTCTTTAAAAAAAACCTGTAAAACAGAAAACAGTCCCTCACTGAGTTTGGTGGCCACTCCCCAACCTGCGCCCACCCTCTGTGCATCCTGCCTCCCCACACACACCCTCACCCCATACTTTCCTCCGGAGCCCAGCGCGACGATCTTTGGTGGATCGGGGAACATGGCTGCATTCTTCAAAGCCGATCGAGAACTGAAGAAATGCCAGTAAGCTGTATAATGGCATAAATAGGGTTTTTTCAACTTTGGTGCATATCTCAGACATTTATGGGAATTTTGGCACTGAATTTTCAACATGGGGTTATTGGGAACCCTCCTCATGAATTCAGCCACTGTCGTGGTGTTATTCGGTCCCGAAAGGTGATTTCATGGTCACTGAACAGAATCACCTTTTGGGACCGAATAACGAAATGGCAGTGCCACTGTTCATGAGGTGGGCTCTCAAAAAGCCTATGTTGCAAATTTGGTAAAAAATATCCAAACAATGACTGTTTTATGAGCGTGTGTTGCGCAGTTTGCACACACGCTAGTAACTTTGCAAATTTGTAATATTTGCACTCAAGATTTTCAACATTGTCATTTTTCCACACCTCTTTATGAACAGTACAGCTGTCATTTTACACATCCTGGCCAAAATGTGTTTTCACACTTCTGGCACTGAATAGCACAGGCGCTGTGGGATATCAATTTTTGGGATAGACTAAGAAAATGACAGTGACACTGTTCATGAGCAGAGGTCCTAAAATGCCTATGTTGAAAATTTGGTGAAGAAAGTCCATAAAATGACTGTGTTACAAGTGTGCGTTGCACAGTTTCCACGCAGCTGTCATTTTTCAAATCCTGTCCAAAATGTGTTTTCGCACTTCTGGCTCAGAATATCATGGTCGCTTTGGGAAATCAGTGTTTGGGACAGATTAAGATCGAGTGAAAGAGGGGGAGTGAGAGAGCTCAGCTGAGCTCTGTCGGGACTGCTGTGGATTTCTTTGTGGGCAGAAAAAGGCACCAATGCAGGCAGAAGCCCAGTACAAAAGGTCACCAATGCAGGCAGGAGTCCAGTACAAAAGGGCAGCCTGCACCGCCGGGAGAAACAGAACGAGTGAGTGAGGGAGGGGGAGTGAGCGAGCTCAACTGAACTCTGTTGGGACTACTGTGGATTTCTTTGTGGGCAGAAAAAGGCATCAATGCAGGCAGGTGCCCAGTACAAAAGGGCAGCCTGCAGCGCTGTGAGAACAGAACAAGGGAGTGAGAGAGGGGGAGTGAACAAGCTCAGTGGAGCTCTGTCAGGACTGCTGCAGATTTCTTTGTGGGCAGAAAAAGGCACCAACACAGGCAGGAGCCCAGTACAAAAGAGCAGCCTGCAGCGCCAGGAGAAACAGAAGAAGCAAGTGAGAGAAAGGGAGTGAGTGAGGTCAACGGAGCTCTGTCAGGACTGCTGCAGGAAAAAGGTGCCAAAGCAGGCAGCAGCCCAGTACAAAATGGCGGTCTGCAGCTCTGGAAGAAACAGAGTGAGTGAGTAAAAAAGGGGGAGTGAGCGATCTCAAAGCAGCTCTGTCAGGACTGCTATGGATTCCTTTTTGGGCAGAAAAAGGTGCCAATGCAGGCAGGAGTCCAGTACAAAAGGGCAGCCTGCAGCACCAGGAGAAACAGAATGAGCGAGTAAGAAAGGGGGAGTGAGCGAGCTCAAAGGAGCTCTGTCAGGACTGCTGCAGATTTCTTTTTGGGCAGAAAAAGGTGCCAATGCAGGCAGGAGCCCAGTACAAAAGGGCAGCCTGCAGCGCCGGGAGAAATAGAACGAGCGAGTGAGAGCGGGGGAGTGAGCATGCTCAAAGGAGCTCTGCTGGGACTTTAGAGTTGCCCACCCCCACCCAATTTTCTCTGTGGTCCTATATTACAGCAGGGTCTCTGAGTGGACACAAAGCAATGATTGGAAACTTTTAGGATTGCAGTAATAATACATATTTATTTGTTCTGTTTATTTCTCTAACTGAGCTGAGTAATACTTGGAGTGCAATAAGATTTCTAATTGGGCTAAGTGAAACTATATGAGAGCTGAGAACAAAAAGTATGGTAGCTGAGGGGTGAAAAACAGACAAGGAGGCTTTAGGATTGTTACAGTAATGCAATATCTAATGGATGAGATTTGAGACCCAATAAACCCGGCTGGCAAGGGGGCAGTAGGGGGACTAGTTGGGGGGGGCAGGAATTTGAGTAAATAGGAGTCTTACAGTTGTAGTATGGTACAGAACCTGGGAGTAAGAGCCCGTAACATAAGATGGGGCCAAAATGGGGCAGGTGCCACACGTCTATAGGGCAGGCATCTTTGGAAGGGTGGTGGGGTGTACAGGGTGTGGGTCCACCATGATCCTGGACTGGGCTTGGAGGATGGGGGGTGTATGGTCTGTAGATGACTGGCTAGTTTGAGGGAGGAACTGTGGAGATTAGGGAGAAGTCTAAGTGACAGGACAGATGAGCATGGTAGGCATCCTGGCTGGGGGTGATAGGGGATAGCAAAGGGGGATGGAGGAAGAACAAATAGAGAGTGAAACCAACCCCAGTATCAGAGGCACTAACTGAAAAGAGAGGAGAAGGGAAGGGGTTCCCGAAGTGAGGGGGGGCCTCCTGATGGAGGAGGAAGAGTCCACGAGGAGTACCGGGGAGAGAGAAAATGACTGTGGGTAGGGAGGGACCAGGGGTGGCACGGAGGGAAATAAGTAGGAGGGAGGAACTGACAGGGGGAAGAGCTGTAGGAAGGGTATTGACTAGGAATAGATTTGAACCTCTGTTATGGGAGAGAGAGGGTGAGCAGGAACATACTGAAGGGGGGGGAGGACAAGCAGGGCTTGAGAGAGATGGCAACAGGTAGGGGAAGAGGTAGTAAGGACAAAAGGGTAGAAGGGGGCCATAGTAAGGAAGGAGGGGGTGGTGACTGGAGGAGAGAAGGCTACGGGAAGGGGAAGGTTGGGAGGGGCATCACTATCGGGGTAGAAGGGAATGGGGGCTCTAAATCGAGAACAGTGGGGATAGGAGAGAGGTTGGAAATTAACAGGGGAGGTGGGGAGGTTGACATGGGAAGCCCAGTAGGAAGTAGTCAGTCTGGGAACGTGTTCAAGGGGGATGGGAGGAATAAGGCAGAGAAAAGGGGTGAGGCAGAAGTAGGGGGTACAGATACAGAAGTCACAGAGGGTGCAGCTGGCGGGGGTAAGGGGCAGAGGAGAATGAATACTGGGGTGGTGGAAGGGGCATTAGAAGCAAAAGGGGGTGAGGGATGGGGGTACTCATCCTGGGGGATTCTATACTGAAAGGGGCGAGATGGGGCAGAAGGGAGGACAGGCACAGTCGTATTAGGGTTGAAGCTATCCCCAGGTTGACTGCAGGAGGGCCAAAGCAGACACTGCTCAAGTGTGCAGCGTGGGGGAGGAAGAAACCTCATTTAGTGTTACATGTGAGTACAAATGACTTGGCGGGGAAGACTGTGAAAGTAGTGATGGGGAGGTTCAAGTACTTGGGCAGGCAGTGTGAGTGGGTGGGGGAGTCAGTGCTTTCTCGGAAGTACTGCTGGTATCATGTGCAAGCATGGGGAGGAAGGGTAGGATTAAGGAGTTCAATGAGTGGCTGAGGGATTGCTGCCACACCAAAAATTATGGGTTAGTGACTAACTGGGGTAGGGTCTAGGGGGAATAGTGACTTGTACGCGGGGGGCAGGGTACAGTTGAGCAGGAAAGTGAGGGGAGTATTAAAGGCAGGATTAGAGAGGTATATCTGTACTAAGGAGGATTTAAACTAGTGGTTGGGGGCCAAAAGACTGAGGTTGGTAGAAAGGTCTGGACAGGGGACCCTAATGAGCTCACCCCCCCTTTAGATATAGGTAAAGGTGGAGGCGTAGTAACCTTGGGAGGGGCAGGCAGAGTGGTCTCAGGGTAATACAGAAGGCACCACCACCCGGTAAGAATAAGGAGGAGAAAGGGTGCGGACTACCAGGAGGAGGGACAAAGGCCAAGGAGGAGAACAGTGAGGAGATGGAGGGGTACGGCTGGAAGGTGGTCTGATTAAATGAATAGAGAACTTGTTACAGGGAAGGGTTTTCCCAAAATGAGCACGCACTGGGATGCGGTGCTCAAGAACCAACCTGAAGTAAAAAGAAAAAAGGTTCTGGCACACGCTAACTCATAAGAGGGACGCAGAAAGGTTATTGTAAATCCATTTTTATTTCACCATGACACATCGTCTGGCCTGACATGTTTTGGACTGTCTGCAACCCTTCATCAAAGGCTTTTATGAAGGATTGTAGACAGTCCGAAACATGTCAGGCCGGACAATGTGTCGTGGTGAAATAAAAATGGATTTACAATAACCTTTCTGTGTCCCTCTTATGAGTTAGCGTGTGCCAGAACCTTTTTTCTTTTTATTACAGGGGAGGGTACAGAGGGTGGTGGTGGTGGTGGGATAGCTCGTGGCACCCACAGCAATGACAAGCGGGGTGCCACAGGGTCAGTGCTGGGCCCGGTGCTATTTGGGCTCTTAATCTCCGATACTGCACATGGGGTGGGGAGCAGGGTTAGTCTGTTTGCACATTATACCAAATTCAGGGTGGTGGTGGACGAAGGAGATGGATGGGAAAACCTACAGGGGGACCTAACCAAACTAGAGACATGGTCAGTGGAGTGGCAGCCAGGATTCAGTGCAAAGAAGTGTAAGGTAATGCACTTCAGGGCTAAGAACCAGAAGAGGGACTATTGGTCGGGGATCACAGAGGAAGAGAAGGACCAAGGGGTGTTGGTAACTGGGAGCGTGAACAACTTGGCCCAGTCCAGGAAAGCAGCAGCAAAGGCAAACAGGATGCTGGGGTGCTTGGCATGAACGTTATTGGTGACAACCCAAATGCATACTCCAATGCCTGTCCATCTCTGCAGGGTGGAGGTGGGGTTGGCGTGAAGTTCAATACTTCACTGCCATTCCTACTCTGCATCTGTCTAATTCCAGCATTTCCAATGTTAATACCAACAAGCAAACATTCAGCATTGACCAATTATTGTTCTTATATGCAGTTTATCTCCTTACTGCCCACAGCTGCCCCCTTCTGACCGACCCCCCAGCCCTATCACCTCAGTATCACTAGGACTTACCTTCCAGAGCCCTGCCTAGTCACCAGGTGCAGAGCCTGCCGAAGGTTGGTCATCGTCCACAGCTGGGAGTGTTTTTCTTTCCATTTTCTCCCCTTCCCATTGCAGGGATGCACATGCAGGACGTGCATACATGGAGACATGTGAACACCCATGGAAGTCCTGCAGCACCCTCCCTTCCATTGTTCCCAACAGTCCTGCACTACCCTCGGGCCTCTACCCGGGGGGGGGGGGCAGTCATTCGGCGGGAGTGCCAGACCGCCCTCCCTGGGAGAGGAGAGCAGTCCTCTCCCTCCCCAGCTGAACCCCGGGGGCCCACTCACTCTGTGAACATGGGTCATTAGCATGGCAGGAGGTAAGGCATGGATGCCTCAGCCCTCCACTTCAATGAGCAGGCTGGAGATTAAACCTTTTATGAGCAGTATTACTACTCAGCTAGCCAGAATGAACTTGGCCCTGGAAGCTGTTAAGGGAGCTGCTGATAGCCATGGTTCCCTACTAATGGAAGCAGAGGAGCGGGTAGTCAAACTGGAAGGCTGTGCATTCCCAATGGAGCATCATGTGGCTTCTCTGGAATGTGAACTACAGACACTTTGGGACAAGACAGATGACCAGGAGACTTGGAGCTGCAGGAACAATCTGCAGCTCTTGGGAAACCCAGAGGCTTTGGAAGGTGCAAATTCAATCAACCTCCTGCAGATTTTGCTACCTAAATTATTGGACTTTTACTGGGACTCGCCAGTGGAGAAAGATCAAGCCCACTGAGTCCCCTTGGATCCTCCAGCAGCCCATGCATCTGCCCGCCTCCTGCCAATTGTGTTTTGGCTCCTACGATATCAGGACCGGGAGCTAATACTGAACAAAGCTCAGCAAAAGAAGGAGTTGCTTTGGCAAGGTGCCAAACTGCATCTACAGCTGGATTATCCCAGATGAGTGGTCGAACACCGGAAGGCTTTGGCAATGTGCGGGACATTGCTCAGGATTGGGGCATCAAATGTTTTCTCAGCCCTCCAGCAATGCTTTGGATCTTTTGGGGGTAAAACTGTGGAGACTTTCACAAATGCTGCTGATGCGCATCAATACATCCTACAGCATGACTATGATTCCAGACATAATGGCAAGGCTAAAGGAGAGGTCCCTGCTATAGATCCAAAATCACAACATGCATCTGGTCTGGCTTCTTCACCTCACCGATCTTTGGCTTTCTCTTCAGTCAGTACCCTACCGGGGACTCATGCAGCGGCTTCAAGTCCTGATGTGCTTCAGTCTTGTGCAGAAGATTCGGATTCCATGGACATGACTTAGGGAGCTACCTGAGGGAACTGAAGGCTTTGTGGACTGAGGACTGCAGTGTATAGTAAGTGTCTTATGGACTGATTAGCAGTAAAGTTCTTTTTCAGTGTATGTCACCAGTACAGTCTCTTAAATCAGGGTGCCTGAAGTAGGCACAGGTTGGTAGATGTGACCCGGTACTTTCTCTGCCATCCTTGGGCTTGCCCCCAATTTTGCTGTATTATTGTGGGGCATTGTATGGCTATATGTCTCCATTCTCAGGTAATTCTCTTGTGTATTGTGCACCTCAGGACGGTGGGTGTTTTGTATTTTTTTCGGGGCGGGGGGTGATGTTCTATGTTCGATTGTTAATTATGGGCAGCTGCATGTACTCGGTCCAGAGGCAGTTTTTCCCTCTGTGGTTTTGTTGGAGCAATAATTTCATTCCCACAGCCTTGACCCCACTATTTGCTGCTCAAAAAGCCCTCCCTATGGGGCTGTACAATTTCAGTATATGCTGCAAATGGCTTTTTTTTCTGTTGGGTGTATAGCGAGCACTGGAGGGAGCTAGTTTTCTTCCTTTTAATTTTTTTTTTATTCAAATTTTATTGATTTTATTGTGGTTTACATCCAGATATTCCCCCATGGGGAAATCCCAGTAACATACAGACATGGCTTAAAAAAATTACAAAAATAATAATAACAAACCCTAACATACCCCCCTCCCTCCCCCCATCCCCATCCATCCCACATCCCATATTGTTTCCCCTCCCCCTCTTGTGCCAACCTTACAATTATACAGAAGGTTATATAATATTGTTTTGAACTGCAACAGAATTATCTGGTCAGTCATCACACACTGTTTTCAGATAGAGTACAAGACTTGTACATTTTCCCATCTCTTTTTATAGATATGCATTCTGTTATTGAGGCTGGCCATCATTTTTTCTATACGTACATTAAAAAGAAGTTCTTGTAGCCATTCAGTGTAAGTAGGTTGGATGGAGTCCTTCCAATGCTTAATAACAATTTTCTGCATGGAAATAGCTATTAACATTGTGTGGTAGTTTCTGACCATGGGAGGGAGTGCAGTGAAGTCGCCCAATAGGCACACCTTTGGTGTAAAGTAATCTTGTAGCCCTAAGAGGGGATTCATTTTGGACATTATTTGATCCCATAATGGGGTTATTTTAAAACATTCCCAGAATAGATGCTGTAAGGTACCCTGATCTTGGTGATATCTATTACAGGTCGGGGATGTTGCTCTACCCATTTTACATAACTTATATGGGGTTAGATACATGTTATTTCGAAACTGCATTTGCATTATGCAAAGTCGGTCTTGTACGATCAGTTTGTGTCATGCTTCCCAAATTTTAGTCCAACCAGAATTTGAGTTTGGATATAAGTTGTTCCAGTACTGGGGGATACCATCCACTCTGAGAAATATTAATGGGTAGAGCAAGGTATAAAGGAAAGAAACAGCATGTGGGGCTAATGCTAGGTTTCTACTGGTATTGATCCATTGTTGTGACTCTATCCTGTTGGCACCAGTCTTTAAGTACCCATTTATCACGTGTCTTAATTGGAATATTTTAAATGCCCAGTTTTTAGACAGGCTACATTTTGTTAATATTTCGGGAGTGGATAACCAGGTTAATTCAGAGTTACAGAAATCCCAAGCCATGCATGTTTGGGGGAGTGGGATCCAGTGCATAGGAGTCATTTTCCCTCCTATTTTAAGGTTTGGGTTTTGAAATATGGATTGAGATAGTTCTTGGGCAATATCATATCCCAAAGTGGAGCATAGCTGTATGTGGATATGAACTGAATACCCTATTGGGTTATGTTGTAAGTCAGAGGGTAGGTTTTTATACTTCAGGAAAAGTGGTATAGCAGGATGTAACCCTGATTGAGTTATCAGGTGTTTTTCTATATTATAAAAAGGGTCTGAGAATGGAGCTTTCTGATTGGCTTCAAACATTCTAACAGCCTTATGTTAATCTTTTATTGAAATACATGTAGAGTTTAGCCATATGCTGAAGAAGGTTTAACACTGTTTAAAAACATTTTTTATTATAATAGCAATAAGGCACTCCCAGGGATTATGTTAATGGTCAGTTAATCACCCTCTAGGGGCACGTGGCATGGCTGCACCTCATGCCACAGTACACCCTGAAAGGTGATCAACAATCGTGCTAACCCCTGGTCATGCTTATTGCTTAAATGAAACACAGGGGTGTACTTACTGAGATTCGAGGAGTCCCAACGAAGTATTTACTCAGCTGACTAGCCCAGTGGTACAAGTGAAAATTTGGTAGCTTGAGGCCCCCTAATGATTTGGGTGCTGCTAATTTATTATATGCTCTGCAAAGGGGCTTATTTTTCCAAATGAAATTGGAAACATTGTGGTAAATAATTTTGAACCAGACTTTGGGGAACCAGATATTAAAGAGATTCAGGGGTTAGAAGATTCATGGAAGGAGATTTATTTTGATAATCTTTATTCTACCCCACAGAGTCAAGGGAAGATCCTGCCATCTTTTGAGATCTTGTTGTACTAATTTATTTAAATCATCCAGATTTAGTTTCTGTAATTGAGTTATATTGGTAGAATGGTGTATTCCAAGATATTTTATGGTTTTGGGGGCCAATTTAAACCCAAGACTTCCTTTTTGTAGACCTTAGAATTAAGTGGAAAGATTAGTGATTTTTCAGTGTTTAATTTATAATTGGAAAGGGAACTGTACTCATGTATTAATTCTAAGAATTTTTGGATGGAGGGTTTTATTTGGGTGAGATGAAGTAGGATATCGTCTGCATAAACCATAATTTTAGAATTAATTGGGCCTAGTTGTATCCCGTGTACCTCTGGGGCATTTTGAATAGAAACTATTAGGGGTTCTAAGTATAGATTGAACAATAGAGGTGATAGAGTGCATCCTTGTCTGGTGCCAGATTCAAGGGGAAAGTTAGAGGAGAGAACACCATTACTAAAGACATGGGCTGTAGGGGCAGAATACAGTATTTGAATCCAGGAAATGAATTTTTTTGGGAAATGGAATCTATGAAGAGTTCTGAATAAGAATTGCTAGTCTACCTTGTCGAACACCTCCTCTGCATCCAGGGGGACCAATGCCGTACCTTGGGGGGAGTCCCTGGATGCAGAGAATACATGAGACAGACGACGAAGATGATCTACAGACAACCTTCCGATCATGAAACCTACTTGGTCTGTGTTAATTAGTAAGGGGAGGACTTGCTCTACACAAAGTGCTAGTAGTTTAGCTAAAATTATGAGGTCTGTATTTAGTAGAGATATCAGACAGTAATTTAAGATTTGTGTTAAGTCCCTGTCTGGTTTGGGGAGGATAACTATAGTGACTTCTAGCATAGAAGGGTCAACATCGGCATCATTGAGCATCTTGACGAACACCATTTTAAGCAAGGTGGCTAACTGAGGAGCAAATTTTTTATAGAAGTTGGTAGTGTATTCATCTGGACCCGGTGCTTTATCTAATGGAAGATTATTGATTACTTGGATTATATCAGCTTCCATGAAGGGTAACATTAGTTGATCTCTTTGGGTGGATGATAGGGAAGGGAGAGGGAGACCTGCTAAGTAAGTATTTACTTTAATTTGTGGTTGTTGTGGAGTCATTCTGGAATATAGAAGTTTGTAGTATTGCTCAAACTCCTTGTTAATATCTACCGCCCTGATCAAGGAAGGATTTTGAGGGTCTTTCTGTATTGCTACAATACATTTTGTCCCTTCAATCTTTTTAAGTCAAAGAGCTAATAGTTTCCCGGCTTTCTCCCCCTGTTCAGTGTAAGTTGATTTAATTTTCAATAGTGTACATTCCACTTTTTCCTTAAGAATTCTGAGTAGGAGTTCTATAACTTAATCAGAGCTTCCTTCTCAGATTCTGTGGTATGTTTCGATAAATTTTTCTCTTTAGTTCTAATTTGTTGTAAAAGATGTTTAGCATCCTGGGTTTCCTTCCTTTTCTTGATTATGGCCCATTTTATGAATTTGCCTCTTACAAAGCATTTCAAGGCCAACCATTCATTAGCAAGTGGCTGGGTAGAGCCCCAATTGGTATCTTTATACAACTCTATTGAAGATATGATATTGTCTGTTACATTTTTATCCTTTAATAGCTGATTGTTAAGCTTCCATTGAGAGCTAGTCCCCCAATTTAGAGACAAAGAGAGAAGACAGGTCACCATGGTATGATCGGATAATACCCCTGGTTCCATTCTGCTGTACAGTAGCCCCTGAATAAGTGATTTACTCATCCAGAAATAGTCAGTACATGAATCAGAGCCCTGGACAGGAGAGTGAGAGGTGTACTCTCGTGCAGTCAGGTATAGAGTCCGCCAGAGATTGCATAAACCTAAATTATCAAGTAAATCTCTACAAGCTCTTTGAGCTGGTGAGAAGCCCCATGATCTCACCCCCAGTGACTTATCCATTACAGGATCAAAAGGTAAATTCCAGTCTCCCCCAGTCACCATGGGTATATGTAAGAAGGGTGATAAAATTGAGATAAGATCCATGAAAAAAGATGGGGAATTGACATTAGGCCCACATACGCTGCCCAAGAGTATATTTTATGAGTAGATTTTACCTATTAGGAAGATGTACTTTCCTTCTTTGTCTCTTATGCAGTTTTCCCATGTAAATGGGAAAGATCTATTGATAAGAATGGCTACTCCCTTACTGGAGCGGGAGTTCCCTGAGGCAAAAACCTGACCCATTCATTGCCTTCTCAAAAGTAGCTCCTGGGCTTGAAAGAGATGGGTTTCTTGCAAAAATGTAACTTCACTATGTAACATATTTAGGTGTTTTAACACAAAGTGCTAGTAGTTTAGCTAAAATTATGAGGTCCGTATTTAGTAGAGATATTAGATGGTAATCTGAGATTTGTGTTAAGTCCCTGTCTGGTTTGGGGAGGATAACTATAGTGACTTCTAGCATAGAAGGGTCAACATCGGCATCACTAAAAATCTTGATGAACACCATTTTAAGCAAGGGGGCTAACTGAGGAGCAACTTTTTTATAGAAGTTGGAAGTGTACCCATCTGGACCCGGTGCTTTATCTAATGGAAGATTATTAATTACTTGGATTATATCAGCTTCCGTGAAGGGTAAAATTAGTTGCTCTCTTTTGGGTGGATGATAGGAAAGGGAGAGGGAGACCTGCTAAGTAAGTATCTGCTTTAATTTGTGGTTGTCGGAGAGTCATTCTGGAGTATAGAAGTTTGTAGTATTGCTCAAACTCCATATCTACTGCCCTCGTCAAGGAAGGATTTTGAGGGTCTTTCTGTATTGCTACAATACATTTTGTCCCTTCAATCTTTTTAAGTCAAAGAGCTAATAGTTTCCCAGCTTTCTCCCCATGTTCAGTGTAAGTTGATTTAATTTTCAATAGTGCCCATTCTGCCTTTTCCTTAAGAAGTTCTGAGTAGGAGTTCTATAACTTAATCAGAGCTTCCATCTCAGATTCTGTGGTATGGTTTCGATAAATTTTTCTCTTTAGTTCTAATTTGTTGTAAAAGATGTTTAGCATCCTGGGTTTCCTTCCTTCCTTTTCTTGATTACGGACCATTTTATGAATTTGCCTCTTAGAAAGCATTTCAAGGCCCCCCATTCATTAGCAACTGACTGAGTAGAGCCCCAGCTGGTATCTTTATACAACTCTATTGCAGATATGATATTGTCTGTTACATTTTTATCCTTTAATAGCTGATTGTTAAGCCTCCATTGAAAGCTAGCCCCCCAATTTAGACAAACAGAGAAGACAGGTCACCATGGTATGATCAGATCCTACCCCAGGTTCCATTCTGCTGTCTAGTAAGCCCTGAATAAGTGATTTACTCATCCAGAAATAGTCAGTACATGAATCAGAGCCGTGGACAGGAGAGTGAAAGGTGTACTCTCGTGCAGTCAGTTGGAGAGTCCGCCAGAGATCACATAAACCTAAATTATCAACTTAATCTCTACAAGCTGTTTGAGCTGGTGAGAAGCCCCATGATCTCACCCCCGGTGACTTATCCATTAGAGGATGAAAAAAGGTAAATTCCAGTCTGCCTAAATCATCATGGGTATATGTAAGAAGGGTAATAAAATTAAGATAAGATCCATGATAAAAGATGGGGAATCGACATTAGGCCCATATATGCTGCCCAAGGGTATATTATATGAGTAGATTTTACCTATGAAGAAGACATACCTTCCTTCTTTGTCTCTTATGCAGTTTTCACATGTAAAAGGGAAAGATCTATTGATAAGAATGGCTACTCCCTTACTGAAGCATGAGTTCCCTAAGGCAAAAACCTGACCCATTTGTTGCCTTCTCAAAAGTAACTCTTTGGCTTGAAAGAAATGGGTTTCTTGCAAAAATGTAACTTCACTATGTAACATATTTAGGTGTTTTAAAATACGTATATGCTTAATACAGTGTCTTGCCCCTTTAACATTCCATGTACCAAATCTGAGTGCATTATAACATATTTATTTTCATATAGGTTGTCTTGACTATAGCTATTCTAAAGTTTGACCAGTAATAATTCTCAATTTGACCCCTTGGTTGGCACCAGTCCCTTCCCATCATTGAATCTTGCAGCTCAGGATTTCCTGCTCGTGATCCTTCCCCCCACCCCCCTTTCCTACTTCACCCTTAACAACATTCCCCTTCCCACCCTCAAATGAAAACCATGATGTGAACCCAGCATAGAAAGTGAAAAAAATTCCACCCTGACCTTGAGCCTTAAAATGCGCTCTACCTGTTATTGAACTACCCACCCCGATACCATATTGGTCCATGGTGATCAGCTTGCTGGAGGCTCCCCCTCTCCCCGCTCACCCATACCCCACAAACTATTACTTCCTACTTTATCCTAACATTAGCTATGTGCACCTTCAAATGCTATTTATAAACTTCAATCTCATATTAAAACCAACAGACCCACTTAATGGGGTATAAAATTGTAACACTATTCCAGCCCATGTCTCTAGGGCCACTGTGGAATTTTAGTCATTCAAAAAATACAATCTACCTAGCAGCTGCATCCTAATGGGATTTGGTTCTGCTACTAAGTCAGGGGGCTAAAATAATGTAACATTGGCCGTCTTTAAATCCTAAACTTCAGATGGTATAAGGAAGACCCTGAATTAATCCTCTGTGGGATGTGGTATTCTGTTTCCATTCTTAAAATGCTGTACAGAGATTCCTATATATATATATATATATATATATATATATATATAGAAGGAAATTAACATTGTCATCAAGGAAATTAAGGTGCCAAAGTCAGCTTTAGGCCTTTTAAGTAGAAAACAGTTGGACCGAGATGAAATTCAGTTTCTGATTCACAGGCTGCAACTGCATCACAGAAGGATACAACAGGCCCTGCTAATATACTTAGCCAGTCATGATTCAAGAGGATCGCCACAGAGGGGGGCCACTGTCAAAACCCCAAACCTAGACAGTGAGTCTGCTGATAACCCTCTGCAAATCTGTGTCCAGGTAGAAATTAGTCCCTGCTGAAACAGCGATTTAGCATAATTCGGTGGAATGTATACGTTATACTGTTCTGGTTCAAGTAGTCAAGCCCTTAGGGTCAGAACTGATCTGAAACCATTTGTTTATGTTCCGGTCTGCAGATGGATTGAAACCTTAAAAGCCATCAGGGACCAGTCAACAGTCAGAAAACAACACCAGTCACTTTTGCTTGAGAAGAGACAAGGCAGGGTCTAGATCCTCAAACGAAAACCAGGAATCATCCAGGAAGACTTGAAATTTGGCAGGGTAAACTACCCAAAACGTTATGCCTGCAACTATGCATTTGGATACGATCGGATGGAATAAGGTACGACGTTGACATACTGTTGCAGGAGATCCTGAGTAATTCTTACTTTTTGCCCTTCTCATAAAATCTCTTGTAATTCCCTTGATTTTTGCAGGATATGCTGTTTCTCCTGGTAATTAAGTGAACAACAAATCAAGGGTCTAGGGTTAGCCGTAATGGGTGGTATAGGCCTTAGGGCTCAATGAGCTCTTTTTAAGGTGTATGTAGGCCCAAATGGGGATGGCCCAGCTATTTTTTGTAGAAATTGTTGCAAGAATAATAAGGCATCGGTACCATCTTCTTTTTCAGGAACTCCAATGATAACAATATTATTACGCCAACTTCTCCCTTCCAAATCCTCAGTCTTATTCTCAAGCTTCTTAATGGTCTGTCAGTTTGTAGTAATTAATTCTTCCATTTTCTCTGTCTACTTCTCTACAGAACATATGTGGGTTGTATTGTCTCTATCCCCTCTATTCGTATCTTCCAGTGCCTCCGAGATTGCTTTGACTTCAGACACAAGAGATCTAACTTCATCTCGAAAGGGTTGAAATTCCGATAAAAATCTCTCCAGGCTGAGGGGGGTTGTTTCTGCCATTTGCAGGGCCGAGGCCACAGATTGTTGGGAGTGGCCTGAAGTAGTTGTGCTCGCCCTAGGCTTTTTGGGCTGTTTCTCCAGCGTGACTGGTGGCATATGTCGTGGTGATGCCAGTCTCATCTCTACTTCCATTGAAGACTTTGGTCCATTGTTGGAGCTTACAGGGGATTGCAACAAGATTATAGACTTTTCAGAGACCCTGATAACTGATGAATTTCAGCATTTTAAGTAAGGTTTAGAGGTCGGGTGAGCGGAGCGCTAGCGGAGTGCATCTTACCCAGTCGGCTGCATCATGTGACTCCTCTCTTCCTTTTTATTATAGTTCCTCTCATTTCATCACTTTTCTTTTGAGCCATGGCAGGGTTTTGGGGTTCAAGCAATTTATCTGTTTGGTTAGAAACATAGAAACATAGAATTTGATGGCAGATAAGGACCGCTTGGCCCACCTAGTCTGCCCATTTCCCTACCTGATGGATAAGCTGCAGATTCTAGTTAATCAACAGCTTACTTCCTCCAACCTCCCACTAGAATTGCTTTATGCCTGTCCCGTGCATTCTTGAATTCTCCCACTGTTCTTGACTCCACAACCTCCTCAGACAGGCTGTTCCATGCATCCACAACCCTCTCTGTGAAAAAATACTTTCTAACATTACCTTTGAGCCGTCCCCCCTCTATCTTCAAATTGTGCCCCCTTGTTCTTGCACATCTCTTTTTCTGAAAGATACTACCCTCTTGTACTTTATTAATTCCCTTGAGATACTTAAAAGTTTCTGTCATGTCCCCCCTCTCCCTCCTTTCCTCAAGGGTATACATATTAAGCTGCTTTAGTCTCTCCTCATACGTCTTCTGGCGCAGACCCTGCACCATTTTGGTTCCCTCCTCTGAACAGCCTCCACTCTGTCTATGTCTTTGCAGAGACGGGGTCTCCAGAATTGCACACAGTACTCCAGATGGGGTCTAACTTACTGTCTGTACAGAGGGATAACAACTTCTTGTTTTCTACTGTTGATGCCTCTCCCTATTTATCCCAGTATCCCCCCCATCCCTCCTTACTGCCTTCTCACATTGCTTGCCCACCTTTAGGTCATCTGATATAATTACTCCTAGGTCTCTTTTGATTTTTGCTGTTGTTATTAACTCACCCACCATTGTGTACTCTTCCCCTGGGTTTTTGTTTCCCAGATGCATTACCTTGCACTTCTTTGCACTGAATCTGAGCTGCCACATATTTGACCATTCCTCCAACCTTGCCAAGTCCCTTTTCATTCTTTCCACCCCACCTTGTGTATCAACCCTGTTGCAGATCTTTTTGTCATCTGCAAATAGACATACCTTTCTTTCCAAGTGCTCTCCAATGTCACTTATAAAGACATTAAAGTGGACTGGTCCCATTACCGAACCCTGCGTTACCCCACTAGTTACCCTCCTTTCTTCACTGTGAACTCCGTTTACTATTACCCTTTGCGTCCTGTTGTCCAGCCAGTTTTTAATCCAGGCTACCACCTTGGGACCCACTCCAAGGCTGACTAACTTGTATATTAATCTTTTTTGTGAGACTGTGTCATATGCCTTGCTAAAATCTAGGTAGGCCATATCCACAGCCCCTCCATGGTCTACTACTTTGGTCACCCAGTCAAAGAAATCTATTAGGTTTGTCTGACATGACCTTCCTGCTGTGAAACCATGCTGCCTTGGGTCCTGTGCCCCACTGGCCTCTAGGTACACAACAATTCTTTCCTTCAGAAGTGATTCCATCATTTTCCCTACCACTGAAGTCAAACTAACTGGTCTGTAGTTTCCTGCCTCTGCCCTGCTCCCACTTTTGTGAAGTGGAATCACATTTGCCCTCTTCCATTCCTCAGGTACCACCCCATCCTCCCATGATCTATTAAAGAGAGTAGTCAGTGGTGTTACTAGTTCTATCCTTAGTTCTTTTAGAATTCTTGGGTGAATCCCATCTGACCCCATTGCTTTGTTCACCCTCAGTTTCAAGAGTTCTTTTAAAACCCTTTCTTCTGTGAATGGACTGGTATCAACCGCTCTATTCAGAGTTTCTTCCTTGTTTGGTTTAGATACCTCCCCCTCCTCTTCCGTTGTGAATACTGAGCAGAAATATTTGTTTAGTATCCCTACTTTTTCACTGTCACCCTCTGCCCACATTCCTTCCCCTTTATCAAGTCTCTGTATCCCTCCCTTGGTCTTTCTTAGCTCCCTAATGTACCTATAAATGGTTCTATCCACTGTCTTAATAGAGTTGGCTATGTTTTCCTCAGTTTGTGCCTTTGCTATTCTGACTGCCTTCCCTGCCTCCTTCTGCTTTAACTGATAAAGTTCTCTGTCCTGCTCCTTTTGTGTTTCCTTATATTTCCTGAATGCTATCCTTTTCTCCTTAACCATCCCTGCCACCTCTTTTGAGAACCATAGTGGTTCTTTCCTTCATTTTGTTTTGTTGATTTGCTTCACACAAAGGCTTGTTGCCTCTGTGATGGCTGTTCTGATTATTCCCCATTGTTTCTCCACCCCTCCTTCTTGCCAGTTTGCCAGTGCTTTTCTGAGGAACTCTCTTTGATTATCTTAGTTAGCATTGAACTAAGCTTATTACTGCTGCATATTTATGAGCTGTTTATTTTTTCTCCTTAATTGGTGGGCATACAAAGTTTTGGGCTTAAGTGTTGTTTAGACTCCTAAACTGATAATGGGGAGCAGTTTTTCTTTATTTGCATAGATGGTTCACTGCCTGGTCCTATGCCTTATTTGCCAGTTGCTGCTTATTTTTTGGAGGGTGGGAGAGAGGTAGATTGTTTTCTTTTGTCTGTTAGGTAGTTTATAGCAGTTTGCACTGGGTCATAAAGTCATACACTTAATAGCATACGGCATTATGGCGAAACCCGGACCTGTGCACTCTCTGAGATGGACCCCCCAGAGTTACAATCTTTAGTGAGGATGGTCCGGGGGGGTGCAGTCCCCCATAACGGGGGGTTTGTGGGGGGTGGAGCCCCCCACAGAGCAAAAGATATCAAGAAATCACGCAATGCAATTGTGCCACATGGCATTGTGCAGTGCGACATATTGACCCCGTGCCATAGCGGTTGCCTTGTGGCCACCACGGCTTCTTCATCATGGTAGTCAGTGCACTGGTGAGTAGTTTCTTTGTATATAGTTCACCCTTTGTAGCTTTTCTTAACCTGTGGGTTGTTAATTTATTTCTAGGTCCAAAGGATGAGCTGGGTAATTACAGACTGGTAAGCCTAACATCTATTTTGGGAAAGCTGATGGAGACAAGTAGAGGCTGGTTTCCTTCTTGGAGGTCAATGGGCTCCAAGATGCTTATCAGTGTGGGTTTATCTCTGGAAGATCCTGTCTGACTAATCTTGTTGAGTATTATGACTGGGTTATGAGGGAACCGGACAAGGGTCATGCTGTGGATGTCATTTATTTAGACTACAGCAAGGCTTTTGATTCAGCTTCCTACCCACTTTCCACACCCTTGATGGGACTTTACTTGAGGACACATCCTCCTTCAGGTACTTAGGTGTTTGGTTGGACCAACACCTAAACTTCTCTGGACTTATTGACACTATCCAGAAAAGCTGCACCCCAAGCTTGGTGCCCTGTTCAGGAACTGTAGTTGCATCCCTCCTACATCTAGGCATAAATTTGTTCAGAAGATGATACTGCCCCTTTTTGCCTATTGTGACATAGTCTATGATGCTGCCCCTAAGTCCTCCCTGGCCAGACTGGACACCCTCTTTAATTCCTTCTGCTGCTTTGCCCTGAATGCCCCCCTTGCATCCACCACTGCAATCTTTATCGTGCCCTATCCTTCCCCTCTTTTCCAAATCGGTGACTCTCCCACTGTGCTAAATTCACCTCCAAGCATTGGTTGGGTGAGCTCCCTTCCTACCTCACCTCCTCCTTTATAACAACACCCCATCCTCCCATTCCCTTAGATCAACCAACTCCCACACCCTGGTAGTCCCCCGAAGATTCACCCTAATAGGCCAATCCGGTTACTCTGACTGCCTCCCCAAAATTTGGAATTCCCTCCCCCCTCAAATCTGGCACTCATCCTCCACCTACTCCATCAGCTCTGCCCTCAATAATTACCATGCACCTTGCTGCTCCTGCCATGTCCCTCCCTAATTCCCTCCTCTAAGCCCTGGATAAACCCTGCCCCTCTACCGTCACCTTCATTTTACCCTGTGCACCCACACCCCTCAAATTTCTAGCTCTCCTCCCCTTCCCCCAAACTGTTCCCCCTTACTGGCCTCCCTTGATCTCTTACAGAATTTAATAGACCCCGAATGCTCCCCATGGGTCCATGCATCCTGATGGACTATTGATTAGGCCTCAACCCTTCTAAATGTGTGAATTCTCTCCCCCTTGGGGGTTCAATTCTCACTCTCTCACTCTCCTATCACTGTCTTAATCCCTATCTACTGACCTTCTCCAACCCCCTGACAGGGTACTTCACATCCTGAAGGGTCATTTCTTGAGTTAGGTCCTAGTCCCCCTACTAGCATTTAAGTCATACCTCCTCCTTCTTCTCTTTCTCCTCCCTCTTTAAATCCCTACAGCCTTATCCACCTCTTTGTCTAGCCCCATAGCCCCCTTGCAGGGTTCCCCACATCCTGAAGGGGTCTCTCTGGGACACTGCCTATTTCCTTCTCTCTGGTCCCCCCAGTCCCTTTGTAGGGTTCCTCGCATCCTGAAGGGGTCTCCAGGGACACAACTCTTCCCCCTCCCCCCACCTCACCCTTTCCTCTCCTTTCATCCATTTTCTTTCATGTAAGCACTTGTTTACTCATTAACCTGGCACTTATTATTGTCCACTCTTTCAACATATTATGCACAGCACTGTTTTAACACTGTTTATAACACCTGCCTTACAACTGTATGTTAATGTTGATCTTGTAACTTGAATGTTTGATGTCTCACTCCTATTGTATCCCTTCCTCCCAGGTCACACAAGGAGATGAGCGACTTGTCACTCAGTGTGCCTTCCTGGTGAAACATTTTAATTAATAAATAAAATGGAAGATTGTGTAGTAAGCTAAGTAATTTAGGGGTGGACACTAAATTGGTTAACCGTATTGTGAACTGTCTGCAAGACAGACAGCAGAGACTTGTAGTGATGGGGGAATATCATCTCCGAGAGCTGTGATGAGTGGGATACCACAGGGATTGGTGTCGGAGCCAGTGTTGTTTGATATTTCTATTGAGGAGATCTCACATAGTGTCAAGAATAACATCAGTCTGTTTGCTGCTGATACCAAGTTGGGCATGGTGGTGGATGATATAGAAGGTTGGCAGGGGTTGTAGGATGATCTGACTAAGCTGGCGGAGTGGTCAGATGTATGGCAGTTGGGATTTAATGTGAAAAATTGCAAAGTATTACACTTTGGGGCAAAGAATCCTAGAAAAGTTTACCAACTATGGGGGGGAAGTTATGTACCACTGAAGACGAAAAGGATCTGGGGTGGTGATAATGGTGAATATGAACAATTCAGAGCAGTGCAGGAGAGTGGCAGTGAAGGCCAACAGGATGCTTGGTTGTATAGTGAGGGGCATCTCCTGCAGAAGCAGGGATGTCATTCTGCCACTCTATAAGTCACTAGTCAGACCGCACCTGGAATACTGTGTGCAATTCTGGTACCCTTATCTGAAGAGAGATGTGAGATTATTAGAAGGGGGTAAAATGAAGGGCAACAAAGCTGATTCATAGATTACAGGATATACCCTACTAGAAGAGATTAAGGGAGCTGAATATGTTTTCCATGGAGAAGAGAAGAGAAGGGATCAATGGGATATAACTGAGACCTTAAAGTACTTAAAGGAATAAATAAGTCTGGTACTGAAGAGATATTCAAACTCTGGAAGTGAAGAGACATGAGAGGGCATAAACTTAGATTGGAAGGAGGGAAATGAAGAGGCACTTTTTCACAGAGAGAGAGTAGTGGAAGTTTGGAACGCTTTGACGGAGGAGGTGGTATCCTGTAGAACAGTTGGTAGTTTCAAGAGGGGTTGGGACAGAAAGAGAGGGGGGCTATTTGGGAAGGTGGAGGAGGGGGAAGGGGCAGCTGCCATGTAGGGGTTAGCTGCACACTCGAGCAGATTAGATAGATCTAGAGGCCTAATTTCTGCTGGCAATTTCTGTATGTTCATGTTTGTATGTTCTTGAAGTTTTGTGCAGTGAGACAGAGTGACTTGATTAATCCCTCTACATTCAGGGCAAGGTGGGCTTGGTGGAGACAACTGTGGTATCTCTATATACGTCTTATAAAGTAATAACGTGGAACGTTCAAGTGCTTGATAGATCTATTAAGTGAAATAGGGTCTTCATGTATTTGAAGCATTTGGCAGGTCAGATAATATTCCTGCCGGAGACCCATCTTACTAGAAAATAGGCAGATGATTGGGTAAACTTTGGGGGCGATGGTGTATAAAGTCCTCTTTCTCTTTTAAGAAGTGGGGGATTGTTATTTTATGTCATTGAGGGGGTCAACTAGGTACCTGTTCAAGTTACACATGATAAGGAAGGGCGATGGCTCTTTGTTAAGGGTAGGTTAGATGGGCAGCCCTGAATTTTGGGTTCAGTCTACAGCTCTAATACTGATGGTCCCCATTTTTTTTCACACCATCTCCCAGGTGTTATTAGATATGGACTCAGCCCAGATTTTTGATGGGAGGAGATATGAATCAAGTTATCAACCCCTAATGTGACAAGAGTGGGACTCCTGCACCCTCCCCATCTGCAGGCAGCAAGGCCCTTAATCTCTTTCTGCAGGATCATGGCCTCCAGGATATGTGGCACTTGGCACATCTGAGAGGTTGTGACTACATATTTTTCAGCTCATCATAACTCCTTTAGTAGGCTGGATTTAGTTCTGGCTTCAGGTTTTGCTGCCCATGGGGCACTCCAGTCTACTATTGAGCCTATTCTAATATCCGATCATTCCCCTGTTACTTATAGTTTTACTCCTGGAACTGCTGAGGCCTTGGCCAAAAGGTAACATTTTAATGTCAGTCTGTGTAATGATGCCACCTTTGTGGCCTGGCTCTGTCAGGAGATTCAGGCTTATTTAGATCTCAATTTTCCTTGGAAGACTGCAATACAGGTGGGTCTGGGAGGGGTTTAAGGCCTATATTCAAGGCTGTATTATCGCTTATGCTTCAGCCAAGAAAAAAGAAAAACTTAAGAGCCTGCAGTCTTTGTACAAACAACTGTCAGATTTGCAGCAGCAGGATAAGAAAGGTGGCCACTCTCCCACCCTGGTTTAGGCCTTGAGAACCCTGTAGTATAGAATGAACACCATAAATAACAAGTCGAATTTGTTTTATGCCATATGTGACATGCCTACTGGGAAGGAGGGGGGGAAGGATGGCCACTTCCTTGCATATCAGCTGAAAAAGATGGTGGCCGAGACCAAGAGTCTGGATGTTAATGGTGGTTCTGCTCTCTTAATGGCCCCATAGGCTATAAATGAGGTGTTCCGTACATACCATGCTGGGCTATATACTTCTAAGTTGCCTAGGAGTAAACAGAATATTAATATTATTGAAATCTTTTTAAAATCAGTTACCCTCCCTAAGTCATCCAGCAAACAGGCCAGTTCTTTGGAGGCCCCTATTACTCCCCAGGAAATTTCCACTGTCATTAATCAGATTTCAAGTGGTAAATCGCCTGGCCCGGTTGGCCTTTCCATTGAATCTTACAAATATTTTGGAGATCTTCTTGGTCCTTTGATGGTTTCTGTCTTCCAAGAGGCATGGAAGTCCTTGTCATTGCTGGCATCCATGTCTGAAGCTACTATTTCTGTACTGTCAAAAAAGCGGCAAGGACCCTCACCAGTGTTCTAGTAACTGCCCCATCTCTCTTTTGAATGTTGCTTACAGTATATGGGCAAACATTTTAGCCTTGCAGTTACAAGCAGTATTGCCTTATCTGATGCACCCAGATCAAGTTGGCTTTGTGGCAGGGAGAGATGGAGCAGATCACATTAGGCAGGTTAGTCAACTTATTGTGGGTAGTGGTGTCCTCGCCTGATCCAATAGCAGTGGTAGTCTTAGACACAGAGAAGGCATTCAACTCCATTGAATGGCTGTACCACCCTTCATGCCTTTGGAATTGGGGAGGGTTTTATATGATGGGTACAAACTCTTTACTCAGCCCCGAAGGCCTCAGTGATTACAAATGGGTTTACCTCTGCCAGGTTTCATCTGGGATGGGGGACGAGGCAAGGATGCCCCTTGTCCTTAGCATTGTTTGTTTTGGAATTGGAACCCTTAGCCCAGAAGTTATGTGAAACTTCCAGTGTCTCTGGTATTTGCTGGGTGCAGACGAATTTAACTCAAAGCTGTTTGCTGATATTTTTATTATCCTTCGGAATCCAGCCCAATCAATTCCAGCCTTGGTGAAGTTGTTGAAAGTGTTTGCTGGCCTTTCTGGTCTCTGCAACAATTGAAGAAAAATGGAAGTTCTACCTTTGAATTCTAAATGTTCCTCTATCTCCCTTCGAGATGTGGGGCAGACTTGGGCTCAACACCTGGTGAAGTACTTAGGAATTTTTATGTCTTCTAATTGGAGGTATTGGATTTGCCTTAATTTTTCCCACCTGTAAAAGTCACTGAGGGTGGACTTTGATAGGTGGACACATCTATGCCTATCACTGTGGAGCAAAATCCAGGCTCTGCAAATGATGGTTCTCCCCTGGGTGTTATATCTCATTAGGTATTTACTCCTTTCAGTCCAGGACTCAATTTGGAAGTCTTTGGACCGGGTGGTTTGGTTATTTTTATGGGATGGGGGCAAACCTCTGATCTCATTGTTGAGAGTGGTGGCTCCTTTGGCTAATGGTGGGCACTTTGCCTCTGGTTTTGGGGTTACTGTTTGGCAGTGAGACTTAGACAAGTGTGGATGTGGCTACATGCTAACCACTGTAGAGGTGCTGTCCAGTGGATAGCCTTAGAGGAGTCTTTGGCCTAGGGCAAGGCTCCTGAATTAATCCTTTGAGACCCCTCCAGTTCATGGCTGGGTTATACCATCCATGACTACAGTATGTTCTTAGCATTTGGTTTCTAAGATAGTTTCTTCTCCATGGCAGGTTCCTCTTGCTAGATGTCCTTAATGGAATAATCCTAAATTTTTGGTAGGTGGTTCCCATATTTATTGGCCTCAATGGGTGAAAGGGGGAATTTTGAGGGCCACTGACCTTTTCAATTTGGAGACAGGCCTTTTTAAGGACTTTGCCACTCTTAAATCCCAGTCCTCTTTACCACAGTCACAGTTGTGGTGATAGCTTCAGCTTCACCACTTACTTTCTCATTTTACAGGAGTACAGCTCCATCTGCCCTCCAGGGGAATTTGGGAAGATATTTTGGGCTTAGCAGGGGGCAGTTTTGCCTCTGTTCAATCCCCTAAGATTGGTTGAGTTTATAAAGGGCTTCAGCAGGAATATGCCCCCTCAACCCTTTCTTTAAAATCTAGATGGGAGAAGCAGCTTGGTTTCCCTTTAGCTGAGGAGGATTGGAACTGCTATTGGCCAGGTGTGTATGGTTGTTTCCAGGATGTTGTGGGCAGGTTCATGCAGTGGAAAATGCTGCATTTGTGGTATAGGACCCCAAATCAGCTGAAGAAAATGAACTTAATCAAACTTGTTGAGTGTTGGAGGTGTCATCAGCAGAGTGGTACTTTGCAGCATGTTCTTTGGTCCTGCCCTAAATTGCTAGGCTGGTGGTCCTTGCTACAGGCAGCAATTTCTGTGGTGCTTAAATGCACAATCCTTATGGATGCCTCCCTCTTAATCCTTGGCAATACCAATCATTTGCTGGTTCAGAGTAACCACCTCCGCCTCTGGTTTATGGTGGCCATCTTGTAGGTCAAACGAGTAGTTTACAGGAAATGGCATTTTTGAGTTGGTCCCCACTATGAAGGAATGGGAGGACAGCATACATAAGTTGGCCAGTTTGAACATCTCTCAAATTTGGCTAGAGGCAAAGCTACAATATTTGACCAGGCTTGCGGTTCTTATTTGTCCTGATGCCTCCCTGTCAGGATCCCTTTTGTGAGGGGGCCATTACCTCTGTTTTTTGTGTTTCAGTTCTGGGACATCTCGGTGATTATTACTCAGATGTGGGTGGTGTATTTTCTACTTTTCTTTACCCCCCATTCTTACCTACCCAGGTGGCAGAGTATGGGCATTGTGTCATGTAATAAGTATCTTCCTTATTTGTCGCGGGCATGCCTGTTACTGGTCTCTTACAATCTGCCGCTCTATTCTTTTCTTGTGTTCTTGGTCCTTGTTTTTCATGTTAATTGACTCAGCTAGTGTTAAGTGTTTATTAAGCAGTGTGTTCCTATTAGTGTATTTAGATGCAGGTGAATATGTTTGATTGATATACTGGATTTTACTCTTAATTAGCCTACTTCAAAGAAGTAACATATGTTTTTCCTAAATCCTGATATTATTGATGTTTTCACTTGCATGCATTATGATTGTATTTTTTATAATATTGGCTGATCTTTTGGACTGTTTTCTTTTGGCCACTGATCATTCATAATGATGTTGTATAGTTGGTGTTCTGGTGTGCTCACTGTAATTGTATAAATAACTTCAATAAAGTATGAATTGAAAAAAAAAGGTGTGTGGTGGATAACTGTGGTAACACGCACAAGTCAGCATTCTCACTGTTCACATTCCCTAAAGATCAGCCATGTACTTAAATTATGGAATATATTTGTATGGACAAAATGCTCTGACTGTTTTGGTCCAAGCAAATATAGTGTGCTGTGCTCGTTACATGTTAAAGAATATAGTTCTGATCCCACATATTGTGCAGTACAAAATAAAACCTGCCAAATGTTTGTGTTTATTGCCCAACACTGTTCCCACCATTCATGCACCTGAACAAAGTAGTAATGTTGTTAGTCAGTTGAGTGATTGTTCTGTATGTGAACAAGGGACATCGTGCAGTTTGTCATTTTGCGAATGAATTGCAAAGTGTAAAAAAAAAAAATATGGTGTAACATTTTGTAAACATGAACTTTCTGAGGTAAGCCAAATTAAATTTCTTCATGCACTGCATTGTCAAGCATTCCATTGTATGGTTAATTTACAAAAAAAAAAAAAAAGTTCAAATTTATGTCATGTTTGGCTCATCTAACAAGGTAATCCATCATGTTAGTGAAACATACAGTATGTGAACACAAATGTAGTCAATGCAAATAGTCAGTTACCCTTTATTTCAGATTCCTCACCCAACACAGATACACACGCACACACCCCTGCTCACTATTCACACTACACACACTGTCCATTCCCCCCCAGTGCAGACTACGTGCCTGTCTGCCATCACTGTACATCAATATCCCATCAATGCACCCACCTGCACATTTGGTGTATTCAACATTACCATAAGACACACATACAGTACCTCAACCCATGAATTACCTGTCTGTGTATAGTGCTGCACCTTCTCCCCCACCCACAGTCCAATAAGGTTGCCATATGTATGTCTTTTGCCAGCAGTCCCACAGCTATACACACACTCACTTCCCCTTGCTCACAGCACATCCACATACTGTCGCCCCAATGTGAAATACATGTCTGCGTGTTATGCTGCCCCACCACCCTTTCCAACCAGTTCATCACATGTATGTCATTCATTGGCAGTCACACAAACACACACTGAGTGCACACACACACACACACACACACACACACACACACACACTGCCCATTACTCACATCACAGACCCACATGTGCTCTCACACTTAATCTGTCAAGTATCTGCCTGTGTTACAATATATTCCTGGCCTCCCCCATTCAATTGGTTCACCACATGTATGGCATCCTGCATCAGTCTAACTGACACACACACACACACACACACACACACACACACACACACACACACACATACACACTACCCAGTGATCACATGAACTCATTTCTCCCAAACCCCAATCTGTGAAGTACATGTCTATGTATTATGATTGGCACCCCTCCATCCAACCGGTTCACCAAATATATGGAAATCCTGCAACATTCCAAACAACACATAAACACACACACACTGCCAACCACTCTCACCAAACACAGACAAACTCTGGCCTAATTATCTGTTTGACAGCACTGAAAATCAATAACACTCTTCCAGTCCACTTGCATTGCCCTAAAGTACAGTACACTCACCTCAACCCATGGACTACATGTTTGTATTGTGCAGTGGTCACCAACCCATTCAACTGGATCACTACATGTATGACAACTGGCAACAGTCCCATATACATATATACATACACACATCTTCTCATGACTCACACCAAAGCCATCCCTCTGCCCAAATCTGGAATACTTGTCTGTCTGCCAGCAGTAAATCTTATTAACACTCTTCCATCCCATGAACCTGTAAATTTCATGCATACAACATTGCCCTAAATCATATTCACATAAACCCATTGACTGTCTGTATTGCACAGTGCACCCCCCAAATCCAAGGAGGTCACCACATGTATATCATCCAGCAATAGTCTCACCAGCACACACCAACATGCACACACATACATACACACACACACACACACTCACACTGCCCATTACTCACACCACACACCACCAATCCACACATCCCCTCCCTCTCAGTCCATCAAGTACCTGCTGGTGATATAATGCTTGGCCATCCCCCCCCAACCAGTTCACAACATGTACAGTATGATGTCCTGTAGCAGTCTAGCACACAAACACACACACACACACACACTACCCACTGATCATGTGAAACATGTTTTTTCCCCAATGCCAATTAGGGAAGTACTTTTCTTTCTATTAAGCTTGGCATCCCCTATTTAACTTGTTCTCCACATGTATGACATCCTACAACAGTCCAGCCAACATAAAAACAGACATACACACTAACACACACACTTCCTACTACCCACACACACTACCACCCAGAACCAATCCATGAAGTCTCTGTCTATGTATTATGCTTTGCCCCCTTCCCCCATCCAACAGGTTCACCACATGTGTGATACCCTTCAACAGACCAGTCAACACAGACACAGATACACACACACACACACACACACACACACACTGCTGGCACAACACACACACATTTCCACCCTCTCCCAATCTGCAAGCTACCTGTCTATGTATTACACTGTACCCCACAAAAGGTCCACGACGTGTATGCCATCAGTCACGAGTCATACTGACTCACACACACAGACACACACATACAGACACACACTGTCCACTGCTCAAAAGTCACACACACCACTTTCCACACAGGGGTTGTATACAGACCCTGTCTCAGGGGAAGGAAATGGACAAGGAAATGATAGGAGGCATCCTTAGGATGGCAGAGAAAGGGAAGATATTGCTAATGGGGGACTTGAATATGCCAGATGTTAACTGGAGCACCTTTGCTGCAGCCACATCCAAGAGCAGGACCATTCTTGATGCCCTACAGGGGGCATGCCTCAGACAGCTAGAGTTGGAACCCACTTGGGAGGGAGCAATCTTAGGCCTGGTACTCTCAAATGGGGACCAAGAGAGAATCTCAGATCTAGAAGTGGGTAGCCATCTGGGAACAAGTGACTACCAAACAGTGTGGTTCATGATAAAATCAGCAGTAGAGTCAAGCCATACAAAAGTGAAGGTACTGGACTTCAGGAGGGCTGATTTTGTCAAAATGGGAGAGTGCCTCAGAAAAGCACTAGCAAACAGGCAAGAAGGTGGGGTGGAGCAACAATGGGGAAACATCAAAACTGTCATCACAGAGGCAACACGCCTTTGTGTGAAGCAAATAAATAAATCAAAATGAAAGAAAAAAACACTATGGTTCTCAAAAGAGGTGGTGGGGAAGGTTAGGGAGAAAAAGATAGCATTCAGGAAATATAAGGAAACACAGAAGGAGCAGGACAGGGAACTGTACCAGTTAAAGCAGAAGAAAGTGGAGAAGGCAGCCAGAATAGCAAAGGCCCAAACCAAGGAAAAGATAGCCAACTCAGTTAAGAAGGAGGATAAAACCTTTTATAGGTACATTAGGGAGTGAAGAAAGACAAAGGAAGGGATAGTGAGGCAGAATAAAGAGAAGGGTGGGTGGGCAGAGAGGGACAGTGAAAAAGCAGGGATACTGAATGAATACTTCTGATCAGTATTCACAAAGGAAGAGGAGGGGGAGGTACCTAATCCAGTCAATAGAAGCACTCTGGATAGGAGGGTCGATATCAGTCCTTTCACAGAAGAAAGGGTTCTGAAAGAACTCCTAAAACTGAAGGTAAACAAAGCAATGGGGCCTGATGGAATTTACCCCAGAATTCTAAAAGAATGAAGGGGAGAACAAGTAACACCATTGACTACCCTTTTTAACAAATCATGGGAGGATGGTGTGGTATCTGAGGACTGGAAGAAGGCAGATGTGATTCACCTTCACAAAAGTGGGAGCAAGACAGAGGCAGGAAACTACAGGCCTGTCAGTTTGACCTCAGTGGTAGGGAAAATGATGGAATCACTTATGAAGGAAAGAATTGTTGAGTACCTAGAGGCCAGTGGGGCACAGGACCCAAGGCAGCATGGATTCACAGTGGAAATGTCATGTCAGAGGAATCTAACTGATTTCTTTGACTGGGTGACCAAAGTAGTAGACCAGGGAGGGGCTGTGGACATGGCTTACCTAGACTTTAGCAAGGCATTTGACACAGTCCCACACGAAAGATTAATAAATTAGCCAGCCTGGGAGTGGGTTCCAGGGTGGTAGCCTGGGTAAAACATTGGCTGGACAACAGGATGCAGAGGGTAATAGTAAACAGATTCCACAGTGAAGAAAGGGGTGTTACGAGTGGGTAACGCAGGGTTCAGTACTGGGTCCAACCCTTTTTAATGTCTTTATAAGTGACGTCACAGAGGGACTGGAAGGAAAAGTATGTCTCTTTGCAGATGACACAAAGATCTGCAATAAGGTTGGTACACAAGGTTGGTTGTAAAGGATGAGGAGGGACTTGGAAAGGATGGAGGAATGGTCAAATGTATGGCAGCTTAGATTCAATGCAAACATAGAAACATAGAAACATAGACTTTGATGGCAGATAAGGACCGCTTGGCCCATTTAGTCTGCCCATTTCCCTACCTACAGGATAGGCCACAGATCCTAGTTAACCAACAGCCTATTTCTTCCTACCCCCCACAAGAATTGCCTTATGTCTGTCCCATGCATTCTTGAATTCTCCCACAGTTTTAGACCACACAACCTCCTCAGGAAGGCTGCTCCATGCATCCACTACCCTCTCTGTGAAATAATACTTCCTCACATTGTGCCTGAACTGCCCCTCCTTCTATCTTTAAATTATGTTCCCTTGTTCTTGCAAGTCTCTTTTTCTGAAAGATGCTACCCTCTTGGACTTTGTTGATTCCACTGAGGTACTTAAAAGTTTCTATTATGTCCCCCTTCTCCCTTCTTTCCTCAAGGGTATACATATTAAGCTCCTTTAGTCTCTCCTCATATGGCTTCTCTTGCAGACCCTGCACCATTTTAGTTGCCCTCCTCTGGGGACTACCTCTATCCTGTCTATGTCCTTGCTGAGATGGGGTCTCCAGAACTGGATACAGTACTCCAGATGGGGTCTCACCAACTGTCTGTACAGAGGGATAACAACTTCCTGTTTTCTGCTGGTGATGCCTCTCCCTATACCCCCAGCCCTCCCTACTGCCTTCTCACATTGCTGGCTAACCTTAAGGTCATCTGATATGATTACCCCAGGTCCCTTTCCATTTTTGTTGTTGTTACTACCTCCCCACCCATTGTGTATTCTTCCCCTGGGTTCTTGTTTCCCAGGTGCATTATTTTGCACTTCTTTGCATTGAATCCTAGCTGCCATACTTCTGACCATTCCTCCAACCTTGCCAAGTCCCTTTTCATCCTTTCCACGCCTCCTTGTGTATCAACCCTGTTGCAGATCTTTGTGTCATCTGCAAAAAGGCATACTTTTCCTTCCAGTCCCTCTGCAATGTCACTGATGAAGACATTAAAAAGGACTGGACCCAATACTGAACCATGCGGTACCCCACTAGTAACCCCTCTTTCTTCAGAGTGGACTCCATTTACAATTACCTTCTGTGTCCTGTTGTGCAGCCAATGTTTTACCCAGGCTACCACCCAGGGACCCACTTCAGGCTGGTTAATTTGACTATTAATCTTTTGTGTGGGACTGTGTCAAATGCCTTGCTAAAGTCTAGGTAGGCCATGTCCACAGCCCCTCCCTGTTCTACTACTTTGGTCAGCCTGTCAAAGAAGTCTATTAGATTCGTCTGACATGACCTTCCCGCTGTGAACCCATGCTGCCTTGGGTCCTGTGCTCCACTGGCCTCTAGGTACTCAACTATTCTTTCCTTCAGAAGTGACTCTATCACTTTCCCTACCACAGAAGTCAGACTGACAGGTCTGTAGTTTCCTGCCTCTGTCTTGGTCCCACTTTTGTGAAGGGGAATCACATCCGCCTTCCTCCAGTCCTCGGGTACCACACCATTCTCCCAAGATTTATTAAAAAGAGTAGCCAGTGGTTTCACTAGTTTGTCCCTTAATTCTTTTAGAATTCTGGGGTGAATTCCATCAGGACCCATTGCTTTGTCCACCTTCAGTTTTAGGAGTTCTTGCAGAACCCTTTCTTCTGTGAAAGGACTGGGATCAACCTCCCTATCAAGAGTGCTTCTGTTAATTGGATTAGGCACTTCCCCCTCCTCTTTTGTGAATACTGAGCAGAAATATTCGTTCGGTATCCCTGCTTTTTCACTGTCCCCCTCTGCCCACCCACCGTTCATTCTATTCAGCCTCACTATCCCTCCCTTTGTCTTTCTATGCTCACTGATGTACCTATAAAAGGTTTTAGCCCCCTTCTTAACTGAGTTGGCTATCTTTTCCTCAGTTTGGGCCTTTTCTATTCTGACTTCCATCCCTGCTTCCTTCTGCCTTAACTGGTACAGCTCTCTGTCCTGATCCTTCTGTGTTTCCTTATACTTACGGAATGCTATCTTTTTCTTCCTGACTTTCACAGCCACCTCTTTTGAGAACCATAGTGGCTTTTTCTTTCATTTTGATTCGTTTATTTGCTTCACACAAAGGCTTGTTGCCTCTGTGATGGCAGTTTTGATGATTCCCCATTGTTGCTCCACACATCCTTCTAGCCTGTTTGCTAGTGCTTTTCTGAGGCACTCTCCCATCTTGCCAAAGTCAGCCCTCCTAAAGTCCAGAAGTGCAAAGTAATGCATCTGTGAAACAAAAACCCAGGGGAAGAGTACACAATGGGGGGGTGAGATACTGATGACAACAAAAATGGAAAGGGACCTTGGGGTAGTTATATAAGATGACCGCAAGGTGGGCAAGCAATATGAGAAGGCAGTAAGGAGGGCTAGGGGGATACTGGGATGCATAGAGAGAGGCATCACCAGTAGAAAACAGGAAGTTGTCTTCCCTCTGTACAGACAGTTGGTGAGACCCCATCTGGAGTACTGTGTGCAGTTCTGGAGACCCCATCCCTGCAAAGACATAGACAGGGTGGAGGCTGTCCAGAGAAGGACAACCAAAATGGTGCAGGGTCTGCACCAAAAACATACAAAGAGAGAGACTAAAGAAGCTTAATATATATACCCTCAAGGAAAGGAGGGGTGGGGATGATAGAAAATTTCAAATACCTCAACGGAATCAACAAAGTCCAAGAGGGTAGCATCTTTCAGAAAAAGAGATGTGCAAGAACAAGGGGGCACAATTTGAAGATAGAGGGGGGATGGCTCAGAGGTACTATAAGGAAGTATTTTTTCATGGAGAGGGTTGTGGATGCATGGAACAGCCTTCGTAAGGAGGTTGTGGAGTCAAAAACAGTTGGGGATGTGAAGAATGCATGGGACAGACATAAGGCAATTCTAGTGGGGGGTAGGAAGAAGTAGGCTGTTGGTTAACTAGGATCTGTAGCTTATACATTAGGTAGGGAAATGGGCAGACTAGGTGGGTCAAGCGGTCCTTATCTGCCACCAAATTCTATGTTTCTATGTTTACACTGACACCCCCACACACAATATGTTTGACTGGTCTGTCTGACAGTGCCAAATATAAATCAATATTGGGTTTAATTTATGGCCCATCTTGCTGAAACCAAAGACATGATACCCCAATTGCAATTACTAGGAAGTTATCCTACATGCGTATGTATTTGAAAACTATATTTGCTCTTGGAGTTGTGAAATGGTGCGTATTACAAGACGCTTTTCGTATTCACTAACTTTGTCAAACACTGCATGCTGACACAGCATGTTTCATGCTATACATATTTTTAATTTAACTTTCCTTTCACAATAACATTTCTCATATGTGTCTCAACGGAACTTGCAAATTTATTTTTTTACAAATCATAAACCAATATACAGTCACAACAGAAGATAACTTGGAATCAAACATTGTGACCAACGTCAGTCTAACATGAGAGTCTACAAGTTCTACTGAAGAAACCATGGTTGAAGCAATGTTTATTGGCACTGATATATATGAATGATCAACTTGGAAGTAAATTTGCGATGTGTAGGACAGAAATCGTTACATCATCCTCTGAATAAAAGCATGGGTTTGTATAAACTTTTAGTGAAGTAGTATGTCCTCATATACCTATTGCAAAGTAACACCTTATTGTCAGCCCCTGAAAATGTTTAATATTATCCCACATGGCAACGCCTATTTGCAAGTCAATTTTGGTAACGCAAGCATGGACATCTTAACAAATCTGTTTTATTTCTGCCATATAAGCAATTACAGAGCAAGTGTACTATGTAGAGATGCAGAAAATTTAAATTCCCACGGCGAAGTGAATGCGAAGTGGGCACTTTGTGGAGTGGGCAATGCAAAGTGCTCACTCCGCCTTGTCATTGCCACTTCCAGTTAAGGCAGAATGGCAATGCAAAGTAAGGCAAAGTCATTGTTTTTAATGGACTTCGCATTCCTCATTATGATTCTAAGTGATCCACTTGGTGTTTCAGATTTGGCAGCCCCCCCACACATCACAACACATCACATGGCTTACAATACTGTAAGTCACATGCTCTTTAGCTAGGCAGTAAGAAAGTGAGTCATACAAGCAGACACTTTTACTTTCTTCTGTGCAGACAGAGAGAGAGGAGTGTGTTTTGTGACTGTTGATACTTTGAGAGCAGAGCGAGGAGGAGGAGATTTAAACTTTTATTTAGACCCAACAGCTTTTTTAAAAGCTACATTTTTTTGTCTTTTCTGTACTCTTTTTTACTTAATTTGTTCTTTCTGTAAATTGTATTTTTCTTACCTTTATAAGTAGTTAGTTGTTTGTCTGTGTCTGTGTGACTGTGTGTGTGTTGTGTGACAGTGTGAGTAGTGATTGCTCAGACTGAGGGAGCTCAGTAGGAGAGATGGACCAGGGTGAGGGAATGTCTGGGGTGGAGGCAGCTCTGGGAGAGCGTGGTAGTGGTAAGCGTCATACCGTGAGCATGTGTGGGGGGCATGGGTGCCCATTCCTGTTGGACTGTTCAAAACTTGTGAGTGTCCCCCCCCCGAAGCAGGACCAGCACTACCTCCTGTCCTGACTGTGAGGCAGTTGAACCACCACCACCAAGTCCAGCACCAGGTCCTCTGGAGTAGGATGTGCCTGTTCCCCCGGGTCCAGGTGTGGATCCCATCCCTGTTCAGCACTATGACCAGCCGGCTGCCAGTTCATCTGGCCATCCCCTGCCTGTGCCTGATCCTCACCACACCTCCTTTGTTTGGCAGTTTTTTGACTGTGTTGGGGGCAAACAGCAGTGTAGTCAAGTGCCACCTATGTGAGGTGGAGGTACGCTGTGGCCCTGGGGGACTGGGGGCCAGCACACCCATATGCTCAATCACCACCAGTTGGAGTGGCAGGCTGCTACAGAATGGACCATGCCTGCACCTGCTGGCCATTCTGTGGCAGAGGGTGCAGCTGTGCATGGTGGTAACCCAGAGAACTGCGTGTAACACAGGCTGACTTGGCAGTTGTCTGCAGTGCTGTCGAGGAAAACAATGAGAGGGTAAATTCTGTGGAGCAGCAGCTGGATCACATAGAGGGACATCAGTTGCAAATTATGTCCATACTGGAACTGCTGCTGGATCACCATGGGATCCCATATTAGTTTTTTTTTTCCTTACACCATGTGCCCCACCAACACCTTCCTTGCTGTGTTATAAAATGTATTCCTCCAACATCCCCAACCATTGTATGCAAGTATGCCCTTTTTTTGTTGTCTTCCATATGCATGACACCTTGTATTCTGATCAGTGCAAGTATACTGTGCTAAACTGCATGTGTGCAGTCAGTCTTCTTTCCAGCCTGTGTATGTAGTGCAGACACTGTCCAACTCTCTGACTAAAAAACACTTATTAATGAGTACAATGGTGGAATGGTGAAGCCTGGAGAGATACTACAAAACAGACTTACAATACATCCAAGTAACTAGTAAAAAAATTAATGTTTTGATTCGCAACGTAATCATAAGTCATGATTTATGACTGCATTTGTGACAGTGATGATGAAGAAACACGAATGCCTATGGCTGTACTTCCCCGAGCCCCGATGAGGTATGGCACAAAACTCCCTGATTTAAAAACACTCATTAATGAGTACAATGGTAGGGTGGTGAAGCATGGAGAGATACTACAAAACAGGCTTACAATACATCCAAGTAACTAGTAAAAATATCAATGCTGTGATTCGTGATGTGATCGTAAATCGTGATTTGTGACTGCATTTGTGACCGTGATGATGAAGAACATGATTTGTATCATGAGTGACTCGTGATGATGGTCCTGACTTAAAAACACATACTAATGAGTACAATGTTAATGCAGAATTATGCACCACACCTGTCCAGTACTCTGAAGGGAAGCCAAAGAAACAACTGTGACTTAAGTTAGAGTTGGAGATTGGGCCCTAAAGAGATGCAAATGCACAGACAGATTAAGATTATGCTGCACACTGAAGAGATGCAGTTGCAAAGGTACAACACCTAACCAGTGCTCACTATCAGAAATTCAAATCTGGAAAAGAATACCTTTGCCAGTTGGAGTGGGCCGGGGGCAGTGTACTGCACTGCTGCAGTAACAGTCACTAGTACTAGTACCAGTAAAGATACCACAAAAAAGTACAAACATTACACAGCTACAGTGGATAGCAGGTTCACATTGCTGAAATTATGTGGCAAAATAAAAGGTGTTTGATTTGATGACCAGCGTCACACACATACTCACACACACACACTAAGTAATGCGTAGCAAATTGAAAACTTCAGTAATATAACCGCATATTTTAAACAAACTAAAATTATGCACTGCTGCACAACAATCAGCAAAAAAAATGCAAGAATGATTGAAAATATTACTGTGTGTACATTAACACAGTTATACAAGAAAAATACCACCAGAACAGAAAGCACTGTCTTTTTCTCCAAGTTAATCTACCTACACCACAGATACGCCCCCCCAAAGCACACTTCCACTGTCTCTCAGTACATAGACTGAATGTTGTACATTTATATTCAAAATCCACACACAAAAAATAAATGCTCGATGATATGAGCACAGGAGGGTTTCCAATAATCAATGAACTAAAGTTTCAGCAAATAAAATGACTCAAAAAGGCTTTTTTAACAGCTTTTAGAAGGTTTGAATCACAGAGAGCTCTCAGAGCAGATTGTCTCCTACAGCTTCCTACATACACTACCCCAGACTGAGGCTGTGCAGAACAATCTAGAGCCCATGTGACCTGAAATCCCATGAATCACTGCAAAATTCACCTTTGGAGCGTAAAAACAAGTAGAAGTGAGGCAAAGTACATTGTTTTCAATGTACTTCATCTTAAGAATTGGTGGAGTAGTGGTTTGGGAAGGCGGAGTAACGCAAATTAATTGTTTTCAATGGACTTCGCGTTACCCATTATAATGCAAAGTACTCCGCTTCGCGTTGTGGAACACTCCGCAAATTCACCTTCACTCCTTGAATCACTTCGAGGAGCGAATTGGGACCACTTCACCCATCTCTATGTAAAATCTGGTTTACACAGTTTTAAAGATAATTGATGACTGATAGTGTTGGTACCAATGAATTTGAGAGTATGTAGTGTTCTCATATCCATACTCTGATGTGTTAGCATAACAATATTGTTACTTGCTGGGTGTGAGTATGTGACATGTGACAAGATATGCTGTTTGGGAAGAATGTGACTGCTCAGCGTGGTGTTTTGAACCACTTAACACCAATGATTTCTGTACAATAACACTAATGGTGTGTGGTGCTGCATGTCTTTCAGATGAACAGTGGTTATTTTATTTACTTATTTATTTATTAAATTTTGGTGACCGGGTAGGCCCACTGAGCCCCAAAGGTCTCTTTTTCAGGGGCCACCCGGGATAACAATACATTGTTTTGATGTAGAGGAAAGACATTAATTTACAAAATGTATTCAGGTTTGCATGGAGGTTACAGCCATAGTTACCAACATGATACAGTTTTTACCTAGTAACTACCTGGCGTGGTCATATACATGACAAGCAATTTGCAGTAGTTATGTCAGTAACATAATCATAGTGGCTGATGGGAGTGACAACAGTTACTTTCTTCTTGTGAAGTTATGTCAACATCCTAGTACCATTCACTATATATATGATGGTCACATTCCAGTTGTTCAGTCATTCACCGGCAAGCTGTATGCAACAGCATTTCTTCTGTGAGGAAATACACCAGCCATCATACAAACATCATACAAACATGCCAGCAAACAGTCCCACTGAGTCAAATGACACTTCACTACACAAGTAACCCATTTGCCTCACACACAGAATTGCAGAGTACATTGATGTGTACTACCATCATCTTATCTCAGCCTCCTTCAGCAGTATGACACATCTAGTTAACATACTGTATTAAATTCTGTTTATACAGTATGCTGTCTAAATAACTACTAATACTTTCTGTTGTGTTGCTGGATGTGTTTCTGACACCACGCCAGTGGCCATCACCATAGTCTTGGTGGTTGACTGACAGTGTTATTTTTTCTTAAAGATTGCATTGCTATTATCTTCCTTTTAGTGAACACATTTTATATTTATAGGAATACAAACATGTACCTGGTATAAGGATGCCAGTATACAGACTGAACCTGTGGCCCAACATTTGTTTACATCATCACCAGTCATTGCTTTTGATTCAGAGACCAATACTGATATTGCTGATGATGCCAAAGTGGCAAATTACACTCCAAGTGTAAGTGACACTGACAGTGATTCACTTATGGACTGGCAGTATAACCTAGAGGTTAGAGTAATGAGCTGTGAACGAGTTTGGTACATCCAGCAGACCACCCCTGGGTTTGATTCTCACAACTTCCACTTGCATACTGTGTGATTCTAAGCAATTCACTTGCACTCCCAGGCTGCACCAGAAAACAGGCACTTGTGCCTAGTGGGCCTTACCCAGTTACCAAAGGCTAAAATAAAAAAATTGAGCATGATATAATTAGGTGATGTATGAGACATTTAACATTTTTAATTCTTTTCAAATCATCTTAAAGCTGTGCAATGCTTTTTTAGGGAGTGCATGGCTATTGAAGGTAGAATGGTATTTATTTGACCAGTGCACATGAAAAACTTTACAGCACAATGGAGTGCTCTCGACAAATCTGAGTACTTCTTTCCTCTGTGTGTGAGGCATTCTCATTCTGTGAAGACTGTCTGATGTGCAGCTGCCCTGGTAAAGGGCATGTTCCAATAATGTTTTAAATATATATATATATATATATGATGAAGCCCACCAGGATGAAGTATAGCACTGCAGAATTCTGCAGTCCAGTTGCTGCAGCAAACAATGGAATTTCAATGGGAGTGAATCGCTTTTGCCATGCAGTAAACCTGTGACACTGCATTTCATCCTGGTGGGCTTCACTGTATATTTTATATATATATATATATATATATATATATATATATATATGAAAATATTGATTGATACTGAACTCAAAGAACAGTCTGTTGTAAGAGTAGTCTCTCTTAAATCATTAGAGTATCAGGACTACTCACCTCTTATTCGTGATTTTCATACCCCAAGAATGTGTATGGGGTCACTGTTAAAACTGTAAGAGTATTTTTGGTTGCAGTATTAACATACATATTTTGTAGGTGGTTGTTTCTGATCAAATGAGTAATTAAACACAATGAAAATGTTTCTACTTCTTCGTGTATATAGGCTGACATATAAATAATGTAATATGTGTCCATGTTTTCAACCTGCAGGGAAGAAACTGATGTTGACATCAGAATACAATGTCTATGGCAGCAATGTAAATTTTAGGGCTATGCAAATACCTTTTCCTGAATATTCGGCCGAATATTCAGTATTCGGGTCCCAAGTATTCGGTATTCGTTATTCGTTATTCAGTATTCGGCCAGGAAAGGTGTTTTTTTAAGGAAACTTTAAAAAAGCACTTCAGCAACACCATTAATCACCCATTGAACCTGGTATACCATATACACCTCAATGACACTTCAGCCACCAACATTGAGCTCTCAATAATGCAACACAAGCTTCATGTGGCACACTTGATCCTCCACAACACACACATAGCACTCTGAAAACAATATCAAGCATTGCATTAGGTCAGCACTAGAAGGTGTTCATGGTCACAGACACAGGGTAGAAGGTGCTTAAGCCATGGGCATAGGAATAGTGGTAGCAGTGGCTACAGTAGTGGTGACAGCTGAAAGGGTGGCTGCTGCAAGAATGGCACAGGTGGTGGTGGGAAGCACACTGGCTGTGGATGTAGCAGCCATAATGGTAGCAGTGGGGACACTGGTGGTGGTGTCTGCTGTTTGCTGCACAAAGCATGTATGCTCTAATTCCCCCCTACTACTGTACAACAGGATGTGACAGTGAACATACAGATGGACAGGTGGTGACACTAGCAGTAGTAGTACTGCTAATGGTATTAGTGGTAGTAATACTATTACCAATGCTACAAGAACTAAAAGGCTTGCTTGGGGAGAACGATATTTGAGCCCATCGAATAAAGAGAGACACCTGTATGTCATTGTCTATGTAGTCTATCTCACCACCTTCTCTGGAATTGTATTATGTATCAATAATTTACAGTGGAGTAAAACAAGATGCAATTCAGTACTTTGCAGTAAATGACATGCCACAAAATATTGGATGACTGGAGGGCTTAATTGCCATTAAATTACATTGCTCCTTGCAGCATACTACAGAATTTTCTAGTAATTTTGCAAGATACTGCATTGTGTACTGTCTGGCACCACAGTATGAACTATGCTCTATAATCTTGATGCAGTGTTTCATCCTTGGGTATGTTAGTTGTGGATTGTTTTGTTACAAGGGCATCTCAATCTCATTCATTTTAACTTCAATTATTTATAGTGTGTGTTTCTTTAAGGGTTATATATTCATAGCGTGTTTGTACGTTCCTGACATGCACCCTGACAAAGATCAGGTTCTGGTTAAAGCACCAGGACTCTATTGGCATCCTCCAGCCTTAGCACAAACAAATGTATTGGCAACTTTCTTTGTTCTATATAGATTGTTTGGGGGTTTGGCAGCCCAGGGACAACACTAGCAGTAATTGTGTGGATGTGCTGTATGTTTGTGGTCTATCATCCTGTCCCTCACCACTTGGGGCCAGCGGTGCAGATGCTTTGCTGGGGCTGGACCAAGCATGTTTGCAAGATTGATAAAGACATGATGGATCAGGTCACTACTGGTTACTGGGTAAAACACAAACTATTACTATGTAGTACCTGTGTGTGTGTGATGCTTTATTTAGTGCTTGTGGAACTACAGTAATACACCAACCTTTCCAGTTATACTGCACCACAAAAAAGTAGCAGTAAAGAAAAACACTGCTACTAAGAAGGGGAAGAAAAGGGCAACCTATTTAGTCAAACGTGGAACCGAGCAAGGAACAGACAGATGACGCACAGTTAACTCAGTGAGACAAGCCTGTCCCCTAAGTGCAATGGTTTAATTAACAAAACAAAAATGAACAAAGAAAAAAATGCATGTGCACAACTGTGCACACACACACACGGCACAGACTTGCAGGGGGATATATTTCATAAGCACAGCTTGATTGTGTGCAGTGGGCTGTAGAAGTGGGGGGTCAGCCGCCATGTCAGCGTGGCTCAGTTGGTAGCACATCCACCTCTGGACCAGAAGGTCATGGGTTCTCATCCCATACTAGGATTGAACTTGCACCTAAAAATCGCTGGCATCCAAATGCAGTATTGGGGGTGCTGTTCTGCTGGGGTGTGCCATCCTTTGGATGAGATGTTAAACCGAGGTTCCTTCTGCCCATCCTGGTGTTGTTCTGGTGGGTGTCCAGGTGGAAGTAAAAGAACCCAGGCACTCTTCACAAAAAGTAGGGACATTCCCAGTGTCCTGGCCAGCATTCCCCTTCCCATAAACCGGTTCATGCAATTATCCAGGCTGTGTGTGGGTGATGATGTGTGATATGGCCGCCACCACACATTCAGTCACTTCACTACCAGTCTAGCATTGCTTGTAAAGTGTTTCAGGATACACTGTGTGTGAAAGGTGCTATATAAATGTTGATTTTTCTTCTTCTTCTTCTCATATGTACAGATATCTATCCCCAGAACCAGAGGAGACTAACAATACTAATTCAGTGAGTCAAGCCTAACTGGCTTAGAACTGAAAAAGTTTATTTCAAAATCTGTGTGCACACAGCTGTGCATTCGTGTGGCCCTGCCTCATGAAAAAATATATTAAGCACGCACGTGCAGGGTGACACCTCACAAAATCAAATATTTTGCACATATACAGCAAATTATAAGCAGTGATCTGCAGGAGGGGTAGTTAGACACCTTCATCAGTCATGCAGGGAACCAAGCCTGGAACCAGACAACAGCAAAAAAAAAAAAAATAAAATGTGCTTCACCCAAAAAAAAACACACTGGAGCTATGTCAGACAGAGGCAGAGAAGGGGTGTTAGCAGACAACCCTCCTAGTCCCTGTAACTGAGTACAGCAATAAGGACAAAATACCTGTTAGAAAGCCAAACATAGCTTTTCTGACACTGATCAAAAAAACTATACTGACCCAAAAAAGCCTGTGAAGCAAAATTCTATTTCTTTTTTAGCAAGTTTAAGGTCTCAAAAGTACTGCAGAGCAGCTCTCAGAAACCACTGTCTCCTGTCTTCTAGCAGCTCAGAGTGAGGAAGTCACATGGTGTGCTTGCCTTTGAGCTCCAGAAACAGTTTTTGATTGGTCAACAAAGCTCTTCGAGACTTGGAAATCTCACCGAATAGTAATTCCTGAATAGTGAACTATTTGGAAAATGCATCCGAATATTCGGGAAGCCTACTATTTGTGGTATTTGGAAAATACTATTTGGCCCATGCACAAAAAATAGAATAAAGTATGGGTCGGGATGTGTAATGAGAAGTTTACACACACCCGAGGGGTTAGATGCAACATAAAACCTGAGAGCGAAACTCAAGGGGTTTATGACTAGCATCTAACCCACCGCGTGTGTGTAAACTTCTAGTTTACACACCCTGACCCATGTTTTATTTTATGTAATTGTTGAGATTCATTTTTTCTCCACAGCAATTATATAAAATAAACAGAAGATGTCTGGTGCAGCTGCAATCTGACTGAGTGTCAGTGGTCAGATGCTGCTGTTGGAAGGAAGGGTCTTTTGTTTTTGTTCCCCACTCTTGGTAAGAGGCAGCTGAATTGGTTTTGGGAAGTTGTTTCTCTTTTTTTTTAAATAATGTACTTACCGACAAGGTAGCGTGGCGGTCGCTGGGGTTAGGTGAATGCGGAAGAGCGGAGAGTAGTGCTAGCCTTGCGCATGCACAGTAGAAACAAATTATGCTACAGGTTTTGTACAGTAAAAAACAAACCCCATTAATTATAATTAAAATAATGCATGTAGTGCTCTTAATAATCAATGGTCTGAGAAAACTGAATATACGTCTGTAATGAAACAGTCTATGTACAGGTATATAGAGAGAATAATGCCTGTGCAGGTGTGTGTTATGAGGATTTTTCACACACCCAAGGTGTGCAATAATCCATAAACCTGCTCTCGGGGTTTATGAGATTATTACACACGGCGGGTGTGTGAAAAATCCTCATTAAACAAACTTTGCACAGGTATTATTTTTTATAACTGGTGCAAGGTTTCAGAGAGAAAAACTGTAAACTGTATTTGTGTGAGCGTGTCCCTCAGTGGCTGCTGTACTTTCACAAATACAATGCTTTCTTTTGCACTTCAGTGAAGTGAAAGCACCAAGGGGAAATGCTGTCATAACCTACCATGGAGTTATTAGTGAATTCAGTGGTTTATTATGGTGTTTTAGCAAGTCTCAATCTCCAGTCATTAAAGGGGGTCACCAGTTATCATATATGCCTTCAGAGCAATGAGGTTAAGAGTTTCTATCTCATGGAATTGGACAGACTCAAAAGATGAAATGAATGTGGGGAAAAAGAAGACTTGAAACCAGCATGTCTGATCACTGATAGACACGAACAAATATGGAAACAACTAAAGCAAAACAAACCCCGAAATCAACACCATTATGATGTGTAACATTTTGTGAGAAGTACGTAATTAATCAAAAATATTAAACAATGAAATGGAAATAATTTACTAGTTGATATTAAATCATAACACAGTAATACAATAGCAGAAGGCACAGTAATAGTATTGGAAGGACAACTACGATGTATTACTTGCCCTGATACAATGCATTTTTTTTTCCTTCTTTTTGCCCCTACTACTCCCATCGGATTCTGCTCTGGTCATGGACCCCCTTCACCTCCACCTTTGGTTATGCCTGCATCCCCCAGTTATCCCTGGCTTTCCCCCCAGAGAGCAGGGCCGCAGCACTGACCCCTATATCGGGGCTGCGGTACGTGTATCTGGTCAGGGGATCAGCTCTGGAGGCTAATCGAGGCGCATGGGGGCACAGCGCCTTGTAGAGGGCGAGGTTTGGGAGTTTTTCCATGCCTTTAAGCAGGACGGGGATGTGCAATGATGACTTGCGTCTGCCCCATCCTGATGATCTGTTGAGTGTCGACGTGGTGCAGCTACCCAGCCTCCGCTAGGTGCTGCTCATGCACTGAACTCTGCCTTGCCCTCCCCCTGAAGAAGGAGAATTGTCCTAGAGATGCTAAATCCTTCTGCCCCTGGCTGGCCCTGCTGCAACCCGGGTCCGTTCCCGAACCCAGGTTGCTGGCATCGCAAGTGGAAACCCAACCACTGTGCAGACGGGCCAACCTGATACAATGAATTTGATATTCAGTCTTTATATGTTCAGAATAACATTCATTACCTGAAGCAAGCATACTGTATGTTTTAATGAAAGCAGACCTGAAAATGTCATGTTTATCACTGCATACATCACAATGCTAATGTTGAGGTGGTAATGTCATGACACATGTTATGCAAAGCTGAATTGCATTATTTCTGGGACACTTTATCATTTGACTTTCACAAAAGTTATCACAAAAAATTGGAATCAGTCTCCTATCTTGTTCATGAATGGATCTGCAGCACAAAAAACATGATATATTGGATACCAAGATCCATGCCAGATGGTAATGAAGAGGTGATGCTTGCAAGCTACAGCCCATCACCAGTCACATCCAAAATATTCATGAACATGATAATCTATTGTTCTCATGGTGTGCCCATTGTCTGTTAGATGAACTGGGAGGAGATGGAAATGGATGATGTCTCGTTAGTCAAATATCTATCTATCTATCTATCTATCTATGTGTGTGTATATATATATATATATATATAAAACAGGGGTTACCAGTTATATATATATATATATATATATATATATATATATATATATATATATATATATATGAAAAACAAAATCACACATGCCCCCATAATGCAAAGCATCATGGGATGTATATGCAAATCATCACAAAATATTATGCTGGTTCAATTTTAAGCAGAAATGCATGGTGACGAAAGGTCTCTCACACAGTCTACAAAGGGTGCCAACAGAAGACACAGACACGTGTTTTGACCTACCAGGACTCAGCAGTGTGCCTCACCTGTATGAAACCCCAGTGGAATGAACCAGCTACCCTAAGCTGGTCTATCTGGATTGGGTTTTGGTGAGCCCAATAATGTGTGTGTGTGTGTGTGTATGTATATATATATATATATATATATATATATAAAATAACTGGTAACCCCCGTTATCAACCCATTTTCAAGAGCTGTTAAAAGTCGTATCAACTAAGAAGCCTGATTTGAGGTACCTTTCAAACGAGCAGTGTTCGCTAAATACACAAAAAGAGAAGTGGTTTGTATGAAAAAAAATCTAACCTGTCAGTGCAGAGCTCATTTGTTTTCAGTTTTAAAAGACAAAAGCCATTGAGTATAGACCGTCGAGAGCGAGTTACTCGGTGGCTTCAGTAAGCCATATTCAAGCGTGAACAAGTGTTGCTATAGCAACACTTATTCATGCTTGACTGCCACCTCTGAAGCCGGTAACATGTACTAGTTATAAAACATAAAACATTTGTGGGGAATTGATAAGCAGTTTTTTTATATACACCCTCGGTGTGTAAAAAAACTGCACATCAACCCCCTACATATGCATTATTATATATATATATATATATACACACACACACACACACTGCAAAAAACTGCATTAATGCAAGAGTTAGGGTTTTTTTTACAGTGACAAAAGTCTGGAAATTCGGCGATAGGGTTTTCAACCCTAATCTGGATTCCCCTCCCACCATTCCCACTGGCACAGACACACACAGGCACAAACATAGACACACACACACAGAGAACACACAACTATTGGGGCAGTATAAGGAAATACAACCAGTCATAGACAGACACCATAACGCAACAGAAATAACATACAACTTCTTAAACATACCACAACAGGCATCCATCATCATTTTTATCAACTATATCAGTTGCTGTGCTACTTCAGTTTCTCATATGTACTCATCTTTGCATTTAACACCATATCACTGATAGTAATGCACATGTGTTGTTCACAATGTAGACCCATTTCATTTACTGCTATATTAGCAACTAGTCACTTTCCCTCTACAAGCATATAAGTGTGGTACTAGCAGTGTTGTCATTTTTTGGATGAAACTGTACTACACACCTCCACTTAATTACTTGTTACTGAGTAAGACTATAGGTACACAGTATCACAAACTTGCAAATTGTTAATCACATGGCACTGTGATATCTCAGTGTACTTGACCATTTCTGCATAACAAAATAATATAAATATTTAAATGCATTAATCATAAACAAAATCTTACTAGGCCCTAGTGATGTAACATTTTTTGTATGACAGCATTACAGTAGGCTACAGTAAACTGTGCGATTTTTAAATGCCACCATATCCATGGCTCCACCTACTTGCCAGTTTCTCTGTCAAACTTTTAAATAATTGGTAACAGAGACATATTATTAAGGACAAAGGACTAGAAATGTTACCATTACTATATAGCAGAATACGTCAAGTTTCCAAATAACTGTTTAGTTAAGCAATATACCATGACAGGTAGTGCGTATATTGATGGATTTACCATGCCTGCTGTGGTTCAGTCACAAGGTGTAGCTGAGTGATGTAACCATATCAGAAGTGGTAAATCCACCCATATAACCACTCCATGTCACCGTATATTACTACAATACAATCTTCAACTTTTGTTTTGTTTTTATAGTGATGCCACACTTTCACAGTGGATATAGTGGAGATTTATCACAGTCATGTAATGTGTTTTGACCAATGAGTTTACTGGATTTTCATACCTCATTGTAAAATTTTGCATATTCCATAATTTAAATACATTAACACACTACTTGCTCAGAACACATGAGGTATTGATCCACTCCAGCTGTACTAATTTTCCAAAGTTAAACATTTCTGCTCAAGAGTATTATATAAGAAGTACACCTCATGTATTAATCAGAGTGCGTTACTGTCTTTCATGGCATGGTACACAAAGTTGTATATTTGTGGATAACATAGGCTATGGTGTCACCAAGTTGTCATTTGTGCATACAACTACAATATGATTACCAATATCACCTCTCACTAACTACTGACTGTTTAACTAATAGGTCACAACTGCATGACGTTTGTATAAATAACCTTTCTCACACATAGCCAATAGAGGATTTACCCATAATCTTGTAAAACTCTTTGCCCAATAAGGGTAACAATTTTCACACAACATTGTATAATTGTAACAGAACAGCCTAACCTCACTATTTTATCAAATGTCTTATTTTATATAAAACAGTATCATATAAGTGGTAATGTAGATGGATAAGTAGTTCTAACTGAAATGCTTGTAACACACCTCACTCTATGCAGACAACACACTCCGATCCTAGGACAAGTGAAGTAGTTGGTGAAACATGATGATGGATGCCTGTTGTGGTATGTTTAAGAAGTTGTATGTTATTTCAGTTGCGTTATGGTGTCTGTCTGTGATTGGTTGTATTTCCTTGTACTGCCCCCATAGTTGTGTGTTCTGTGTGTGTGTGTCTATGTTTGTGCCTGTATGTGTGTGTGCCAGTGGGAATGGTGGGGGGGCAGTGGGGGATTGGGGCAAAGCCGGAGTTAGGGTCGACAATCCTAACGCGGGGTTTCCTGACTTTTGTTGCTGTAAAAAAACCCTAACTCTTGCATTAACGCAGTTTTTTGCACTAAATGTCCTGACTTTTTGAGAAATAACTAAAATGTGATGTTTTTCCACTACACTGCATCTTGAAAAACACAATATAATCTTTATATAAGACATTTTCTGAACAATACCTCACCCAAGTTGAGCTCCCATCTCTCCATAGAAGGTACTGCATCATGCAGTTGTAGCCACAGACATTGCCACGTATTTGCTATTTCAGGAAATTTCTGCACAGTTTCTTTGTGCTGCCCTTAGTATGAGAATGCAGAAAGCAGGAGATTTTTGTAGAAAAATCAGAGAAATTTCAGGAAATTGGTAGCACTGTCTGAGGCTGCTACTACAACTCAACAATCATAAGGCAAAGGAAACCACCATCATCAATACCATATTTGTCTGATACCAAGTATTCAGTTGCTATGACTGTCATATTTTTTTATACTGTCAGGCATGCTATAACCTCACCCCATCTAACCAATACCTGCATAGCATACATATGTATAATAAAGAGACAAACACATAATTACAAAAGTATTATATTTAATAAAATAATTTTTTTACAAAATATAAAACTGTTATTTACAATTATTATAACAAAAGATAAATACCAAAATAAATAAATGCGTTTATTCACACTGTGGAGAAGGAATAATAAATAAGTAAAATAAAAGTTGTGCACAAATAAAATAAAAGTGTTGCACACTTGTATGTCGGGGGGGTAGGGACATATAAATATAAATAAATAAAACACATTTTAATTTATTTATTTATTTTATTTATTTATTAAATTTTGGTGACTGGGTAGGCCCACTGGGCCCCTAAGGTCCCTTTTTCAGGGGCGACCCGGGATAACAATACTAGTAATATACAGAAAGAGCAAAACAAAAAGAGAACATTTGTATACATTGTTTGTTACAACATGTGGAAGTTCAAGTGTGTATTTACAATTACTGGCCAGAAGTGATTGAGAAGTGCTGGCCATTCAGGCTGTAGGGACTTGGGGAGACGATGGGGAGGAGGAAGTGGAAGGCTGCTCAGGAGTAGATGCGGACAGGTGCCCCTCTTCTGCAGCTGATGATGGTGGTGTTTTTGGAGGGGCATCTTCAAGGGGCTGTTGCTGAGGAGCTGCAGAGGGCTGATCATCCTGTAGGTGCTTCAGGTCCTGGTGCAGAAGGTGATGGATTGCTTCTGTGGCCTCCAGCTGGTTCTCAGCCAGCCGCACCATGAGACCATGCGTGAACTCAAGTGAAGCAACAGAGGCCTCTTCCAACTCCCTTAGTGAGTGGATAGCTTGGTTGAGGCCCCTGTTGCTCTGCTCGAGTTCATGGGTGGCTACTAAGGCTGCATGCCCCACACACCCATGACGCTGCAGCAAATCAATTATTTCTCCACCCTGTGAAATAATCTCTCCTACCTGTCCAATTAAATAATTGAGCTTTGCTTCAGTGTCACAGGCATGTTCAGCAGCAGCCCTGTTACCACCCTGCATGGTCTCCAGCAGCTGGCTGAGGGTGTTACTTATCTTATTAAGAACTGCTATTTGCCCCTTGGAGACAAAAGAAAGAAAAAGAATACACATATCAATGAAATAAACTGTTGTCTAGTTTTCTGGTAATGGACTACACAAAACTGTGTATTTGTTCTATTTATTACAGCTGAGACGTATATACATCTAAGATGCCTCAAAAAAGCTGTGTTGACTTAAGAATACTATTATCTATGTTTGTTCGTCCCACATTTACCCTCACTGTTTTAGATACTACAATATCACAGTTATCCTATCAAAATTTGGTTTTGTTAACCCCAGAATAGATGTCTATTAATGCTGTTCCTTTAAACACCTCATGAACCTCTATATGCAGTATATGCAAAAGTTGTACAATAATGAAAGCTCAGCAGCTCTATGTAGTTGCCCTCCTCCCACCCATCATTCAATGATATCTCCTGTAATGAAATCTCTGCACTGTGGAACTATTATCACTAGGCAGCATACAAAGACAGACAGCAGTATACCATCAGTAATGTTAATTCATTGTGACTGTGTTGGAAAACCCATCCAACAAGGGAACAGTTCTGAAAATGTACTAGTTAAACCACCACAGAGTCCCCCCCCCTTAACAGAGGTACACAGATATCATCCATTTAGTCACACAGTATAGAAGAGCTACACTCCATAGCCTGTTGTCTGTCTCTCACCACCATTTGAGTGTGGGTCTCTAAGGGTATATTGTTACTCAGACATTGTAGCTCGATAGGAAAAGTAATGCAGACATATCATGTGACAAAATCACCATAAGTGCAGTACTGTGTGATCTCTTTCCACCTCATCAGGTTTCTCAAGCTCACACAGGACAGTTCAAAAAATAACACTGAAACACGATTTCATGACACATATCACAGATGATCATACAGTAACTGTGCTTCAACAGTGAATTTGAGATCAAGCAAGATGAATAAAAAAAATATTGTACATTCCCGTTTCACCCAGACACCAACACTGTTTCAGTGAAAGTATATCTTCATGCACACGAGAACGCAGTGCTCACAAAAATTCTCAAACATATTAAGCTTCCAGACAATTCCTATGAAGTGAAGTTTGACGGTTCAATTTGCTGCTGCAACTGTTCATCTGTATCAATTGCAAGTGTCAAATATGAAATATAAGATAATATCATTAGCATCAGACCACCAAAAGGAGTGCTGCACTGTAACATTATGTGATGACATTGAGGGAAATAGAGAGCTAGAGATACAGGCAAGATTCAGGGAGCTCGCCAGGGTCTGTCATGACATAGGATGCACAGTTTCCTTCTCAGAAATCCTGCCAGTGCCAAGGGCTAGTGGGGAACACAAAAGGAAAATTAGGGAGATAAACCAGTGGCTCAGGGAGTGGTGTGAGGCCAGAGGGTATGGGTTGATGGGGGATTGGGGAGACCTGGGAGGATAAGAGCTGTATGCTGAGATAGACTACATCTCAATTTGGAGGAGGGAATCCTGTTGAAAATAGAGGGTTCATTGGTAAAAGTGGGGTTTAAACTTGTGAAGGGGTGGGATGAGAGAAAAGGCTGTCAAGGGGTGCCGATAAAGGAGGGACTCTGTCTCCACCCCTGGGGACCAGGAGGATTGCAGGAAAAGACCAACTGGCAAAGTGCAGACCAGGGAAAACAGAATCCCCATGGGAACACGAGCAGGGAAATGGAACTATAGGAAAGGGTGGAAAGTAGTCTCTAAATGCCAGGAGCTTGGGCAATAAAATGCCTGAGCCCAGGCGATGCTAACTGAGGGAGCAGTGGATGTGGCAGTGGTCACTGAGACTTGGGCCACTGCAAGACATGACTAGGACCTGAACCTGGAGGGTTACACTATGTTCAGGAAGGATAGGGGGGAGGGAAGGGGAGGAGGGGTAGCAATGATAGTCAAAAACTGCATTGGCATAGGGGGAGTAGAGGAGGCGGAGGGAACCGTGGAGGTGATTTGGGTCACCTTGATAACAAGGGGGGGCAAGAGAGTAAAAATAGGAGTGGTGTACAGACCTCCTGCCCTGGCGGAGGAGCTGGAGGACAGTCTGGTGGCAGATGTTAGGAGACACTGAAGACTGGGCAGAGGAACAGTGGTGGTGTTGGGGGACTTAAACATGCCAGGAACAGACTGGGAGACTATGACATCCTCTGTGACCAGGGAACAGAGGTTGTTGGATGTCTTTCAAGACGCGTTCCTAACTCAGCAGGTGAGGGGAACCGACCAGGGAGGCACGGGTACTGGATGTGGTCCTGGCAGACAGTGACCAGATTGGGGGCCTGGAGGTAAGGGACCCATTGGCGGGGAGTGACCATGCCATGGTCTGGTTCTGCCTGGACCTAGGAGGGGTAGAAGGCTGCACAAAGACGGAAGTAACCGACTTCAGGGGGGCGGATTTTAAGGAAATGGGAAGGATCCTTAAAGAGCATTTGGATGGGATTGGGTCAGACATGAATGCTGATAGTAGGTGGGAAATCATCAGGAGAGGGGTGCAGGATGCTACCAGCACCTGTGCAAGAGTAAGACGAAAATGCGGTAGGGCCCAAAAACCCTGTTGGTGGACCAGGGAGGTCCAGGAGGTGGTGCGGGGAAAGAAAGCAGCCTATAAGCAATTCAAGTGCTCAAGGAGTGAAAGGGATCGAGGGGAGTACGAGCTGATGGCTAGAAGGGCCACTAGAGTGGTGAGGGTGGCTAAGGCAAGGAAGGAGCAAAACCTGGCCAGGGAAATTAGGAGAGGGAACAAGGGGTTCTTTAGATACATTGGGGAAAGACGAAGGGTGAAGGGGCAGATTAGCAGGATTAAATCAGGGGAGAGATGGGCACAAGACCCGGGGGAGCAGGCTGAGGTACTAAATGAGTACTTCACCTCAGTTTTCACCAGGGAAAATGGGGGTGCTGCATCATACATGGGAGGAGACAGAGATAATGAGGAGGGGGACCCCACCGATGCGGCAGGTCTGGGGAGAGGGGAGGCATCACTGGCAGGCGGGGGAGGGCTAGGCAGGGAGAAGAGGTACCGGAGTGAATCACAGCAGAGAGTGAGGAAGCCCTCAGCCCCTTAAGACGGAGAAGGCACCGGGGCCGGATAAATTACATCCCAGAGTGCTGAAGGAACTTGCAGATGTCCTGGCGAAACCCCTGGCAGAGCTTTTCACCATCTCTCTGAGGACAGGGTGGGTGCCTCAAGACTGGAAGGTGGCGCATATAGTGCCTATCCACAAGGGGGGCTAAAGGGAGGTGGCAGGGAACTACAGGCCTGTCAGCCTGACATCGGTGGTGGGCAAGGTGATGGAGGGCATTGTCAAGGAGAGGCTAGTGGGGACCTGGATAAGTCAGGGTGCCTGGAAGATAGACAGCATGGATTCATCCCGGGGAAATCATGTCAGACAAACCTGGTGGAGTTCTATGACTGGGTGACAAGTGCCTTGGACCTGGGTAGACCAGTGGATGTCCTCTTTCTAGACTTCAGCAAGGCATTTGACTCTGTTCCTCACATGGGCCTGTTGGATAAGCTGGGAGAAATGGGGTGGGGAACCAGATGATCAGATGGATAGGCAATTGGCTCCAGGACTGGACCCAGAGGGTCGTAGTTGGTGGATAGTCCCATCCCAAGGAGGGTCATTAGTGGGGTCCCACAGGATCAGTCCTGGGCCCCTTCTGTTCAACGCCTACGTATCTGACATAAGGACAGGAATCAGGAGTGAGATGAGTCTCTTTGCAGATGACTTGAAACTGGGGGCGGTGGTGGATGGGGAGGAGGAGAAGGTGGCCCTACAGGGGGACCTGGAGGCTCTGGAAAGATGGTCTAGAAAGTGGAAGCTGAGGTCCAATGCAGGGAAATGCAAGGTACTCCACCTGGGGGCCAGAAACCCAGGCCAAGTGTACACCCTGGGGGGGGAAATGCTACAAGTCTCGATGGCTGAGAGGGACCTGGGGGTGGTGGTGGATGTCAAGATGAACAACTCGGAGACTTGCAGGAGGGCAGCAGCCAAGGCCAACAGGATGCTGGGATGCATCGCTAGGGGGATCACCTCCAGAAGGAGGGAAGTGATACTCCCTCTGTATAACTGCTTGGTGAGGCAGCACCTTGAGTACTGCATGCAGTTTTGGAGGCCACACTTAAAGAGGGACATTAACCGCCTGGAGAGGGTCCAGAGGAGGGCAACCAAAATGATTTGGGGCTTGGGGGACAGGACCTATGAGGAGAGGCTCGAAGAGCTAAATATGTACACATTGGAAGAGAGAAGGGACCGGGGGGACATGATAGAGGTCTTCAGGTACATGAAGAGGGTAAATAGGGGAGGAACAGTCAGGGTGCTTCGAAGGAAGGAGGAAGGGGCCACTAGAGGGCATGGGTGGAAGCTGGAGGGGGGAAGATTCAGGGGAGAAAGGAGGAGGTGCTACTTCACTGAGAGGGTGGTGGAGCCATGGAATGCACTGCCTAGGGGGCTGGTGGAGGCAGAGACAGTGGAGGGTTCAAGAGGGTGGGACAGGTACAGGGGAAGGGTTCTGGAAGCAAAATCCAATGCAGCAAGAATATCCGGAACTGGGAAGGGAGAAGCCAGAGAAGGCGAGGGGGACAGCAAGGTCAGCACCCAGGGTGGGGGCTGACCAAACGAGCAGACACGAAAGACCGTTAGGCCTATTCTGCTGGCATTTTACTATGTTAGTATGCAGAATTGCAACTGTGAATTTGTATCCACCCAAGAAGAATACCATTCACAGTCACAACTTTCACCTTGATGACCACTCACCTGTACTGAAGGAAATGCAACATATGTCATTTAAACTCAAATAAATGAAAAATAATATGATAGTGTGTAGTGTAATGTTCTATATAGAATCCCATCCCTTTAAAAATGCTGTTCTACAACCATCCGAATGTCATGGAATGCTGTTTACCACAGTTCCAATCTCATGCAATGCTGTCCTACCCTACTGTGGTACAACAGCATTATTGAACCTTTAGAGACTGCATAAGCCAGTCTAACTTTTAAAACAAAAGAACTGACAAAACACATTTTCCTCACACTACTATACAGTATAAAAAGTACGGAATGAGCAACTCCATGCACAATTAGTGTGTTTTTCCACCTCGGTATTGTGATTCTCATGGACCTCTCGAGGTTTGCTTTCAAGGTCAGAGGCAATCTGAATCCATATGTGGTAGAACACACTGGTTCTGCATAGTTGCCCATCCACTATTCTCTATGTGATTCAACTTCTTGGAGACAGATATACACAAAAATATATGAAATTGATATAAGTTACACAGGTCACCAGGAGACAGAGCTTAGTAAGATGACTGACCATATTACCAGATACTCTACTCCTTCTAACATAGTTCAGAATAGCACATTTAGCACCTCATGCAGCATTATCCATCGAAGAATAGGCATCACAGCACTAGATGTACAAGTCTGAAATGCATTTTTTTCACCCTTTCTCATATTCAGTTTTGAGACTGTATGCTAACAACACTGACATATCACAGTGTTACATACTGTTTGAACAAACAGTTTACTGTTACTCAATTATACTAATATATAGGAAGTCATTTTGTTACCATAACTGTAATAATTACATCTTCCAAGACATAACTCACTTAATGGCATGTCTGTGATATCCACCACCTTCGACTGTCCTTGGACTTGGAGAAAGCCAACTCAGTATGCATCATACTCAAAGTCAGCAATGTACACAACAGCACAGAAAGGGCTGGGATCTCACCCTACTGTGTTATCTTCAAACAAGCACAGTTCTCAACACAATATGTTGAGAACAGTGGTTGCAACTCTCATAAGTATGTTAGTCCTGCAACTTTACTACAGTATCTCACACCACACGTAGCACCTGATGCAACACTCTCAGTATGACAACATGTACCAAGGCACCACATCTCTCAATAGACTACCATTGGCACACACAATGTGGCCATTTGTAACATCATCTGTTACAACATCAGCTGTTCACCTCCCACATGTCTTATTATGTATTATAAAAGCAGCTAACAAAATCCATCATTAATTACTACTGATTAAGTACTACATCATGTGAACTGTTTCCTTATCACATGACATAGTAGCCAGTCAGTAAAGTACAGCAATGATATCCATACTTTACCTGCTTCTGCTACTGTACTCATGATATACCACCTGATGTGGCTGAGATGAAGCTGGCAGTGCTGGACATTGGCACCTAAAGCCATAGTAGTGTTCACTATCCTAATTTGAGTCTGAATACTATTATGAACATCTAACAATCATCACCATGCCTTCCGGTATCTTGTAGCTTTACATTCATAATACTGAACTTAATCTGTTCAATAACCACTTATACTTAAATGCATCACTGCAAATCACTATAGTGACCAACCATCCTGTACTGCACTTTAAAGAAAAAACTCAAAAACATGATAAAAAATACTTATGTTCCTCAGCTGAAGGCCCACCTGGACCTGCAGCAGTTGAAGGATGACTCGCTGCTGGAGATTCTGCTGTGACCTCACAGAGGGTTCTAACTCTACAATGTCGATACCCTCTGTGGAGTCTCCCCCTCCAGCAGCACCCTCCGTAGATGGTTCATCCTATGTAAAAGCATGATAAAAGACAAAACATTACTCATCTGTGAATATTATTATGACTATTTATATATTTCACCACTACCACTTGTACAAATTCTTTATGTTGAGAACTCCAATAGTATGTAGTACTGAATTCATTACATTATATACACCTGTTCTGTAAATCACTAGAGTAACTAGAATTGTTGGCAGCTAAACACAACCATGTGCTCTTGAATACATACATTCTGACACTCTTTTACTTCAGAGACAAACCTTGACAGCTCCATACTAATCATAATGCCAAATACATAACTAAACTGTACTTCTGAACAGTTTCACATGGAATATTTCTCCAACTACATCACAATGCATAAAAATGTGTTTTTTATTTATTTTCTTCTCACCAGAAATTGTACTCATACATAGTGTATAGAATGTAGTATGCAGTCCTACCACAGTACCCAATAGCAGAATTTCATTAGTTTGGAACAGCTAAACACTCCATTTAGACAGGTAGTGAAACTTTCTACACAGAACAATATTCTACAGTTCAATACATATCAAAATAAATTAGAACTTGTAGTATGTAACTTAGACAATGTGCTCCATCCACAGAACAGTGCAACACAACACGTTGCATGAAAGAGATTGATTTTCTGCCCCACAGAATATGGTACATTCCCATCCAAAAATAACTGTATCATAACTGGGTAACTACGTAGAGAATATTGGATGGGCAACTATGCACAATCAGTGTATTGTGCCAGACAGAAGTTCAGATTCCCTAACATCTCGAGAACAAAGGTCAAGAGGTCCATGGGACTCACAATTCCGAGGTGATAGGACATACAGGCTGTGCATAAAGTTCCTTATCCTGTATTTTCTATAGTACATGTTTTGTGTTTCTGTCTCTGTTTTTCACAATGAAACTGACTTATAAGTCTCTAGAGGTTTTATCACATTGTTACCACAGAATGAAACAGAGGGAATCAGCAATGTGTTAGGATTCCAACTGGTTCTGCTGCAGTAGTGCCATCACTACTATAAAAGAACAACATAATGATATCACTACTGCAGCAGGACAACCATATTGTAGTTATGAAATTTCATGCATAACAACATTCCACTATACACTATATTAAGATAAATCTATATAAACCTTCAATAGGCATCATCTGTTACACAGTGAACATTGGTAATAACAGGTATACTGTATCATGGAACGTTGTTCTCGCTATAAATTGCACCTCATGGAAATGCTGTTCATCGACACTTTGTTAAATTGATGCAATGCTGTTCTTACCGTATGCCCAAAACAGCATTTCATTCATTAACACTATTAAGCACAAAACTGTTTTAAAGAGAGAAACAGAAACCCACCGTATGTCAGTATTCAATCTAAACAGACATGGGATGTACGCAGTTGTTTTCAACCATAGGACCATTAAATCGTGCAAAATCAGAAGAGCCAGATTTCAGCTAAAAACAGTAAATTTATACATTTTGTCCTCTGGACTGTTTCTTTCCTAGCTAAGCAAGATGTCCAATCACCATTGTAGTGGCTTTCTAAATGATGGCTATAGTAAACTGGCAACCAATGAGAGTGTGCCCTGGTAAAGTAAGAACGCCCAGTCCATACCAACCATGCAAGCCTATACCCTGCACTGATAATCAGCAATTCTTTGGATGTGACTTGAATGTTTTATGTGTGAAAATGTTTAACTAATAATGTGACAGGCAGCACATACTATCAAAAACACAAGATGTACAACCCCATGCAGAACCAGTGTGTTCTGCCACCTCAGGGTCTTATTCCCAAGGACATCTTAAACTTCACTCTCAAGGTCACAAGTAAACAGACCTTTCTATGGTAGAACACAGTCGTTCTGCATGGTTACCTATCCTGTATTCTCTAAATAGTTCATATACATACCAGAAATAACATAACTACCTCATAAAAATAGTAGAAATGAAAGTCTCAACCTGAGGATAATATTTTTTATTACATGAGACAACGTAGATAGCTAAATAAATCACCTCTACAGTCAGCTCCACAAGTATTATCATGGCATTTAATAGTGATACTAGACATTTACTTAACAGAGACTTGTCAATTCATAATTCAGACTCACCAGCAGAGTCAAGCACCAGCACCTGCTCGACACAAGTCCCTCATGCCACACCTTCCAGGAGTGGTGCCAGCTGCAAACGATGAGAGGATTCAGGTTCACTTGGTGTTGTGGCTAAGTGAGAAAACAGAAAAAAACATTATTTCTAACTATTTCAGCATTAACATCAATATCACTGTATTCTTTTTTCCTTTGTTTTACACAATTTCTTTTTTACCACTTATTTTTCCTATCCTCAGTAGCAAGTTATTTGACCTAGTCATAATCACACCCAAACCCCAAACCTACGATTTATGCCTAGAGTAGCACCTTCAAGCACCAGCACAAGACAGGTACCATACAATGAGTGGGCCACACCAGGTAGTGTAGTTGTCTTCTAAAACTGCAAAGCTATTGTTCCTGTCCTGTCTTTCCCTCTCACAACCCTCATTGCATAGTGTCACTTAGGATAAGAATCCAGACATCTGACATGATAACACACATCTGCTTTTCATATGATACACAATGTCCCATCTCTGATTTTAAAATAATGCAGCAAAAGTTATATATTTCTAAATACTAACACACTGAGCCTGGAGCCTTAGTAGCTACACTGTGAAATTCATACATTACGGGTCAAACTATATCTTACCATAGCCCTCTAATGCATAGTCTGAATAGAAATTGCACATGTGTGTGCAACCCCCCCATTACCTAGGGTTACAAGAATCCCAGTTAGATCTAGTGACAAGCAGGGACAGGCAGCTAGTGAAGCACCAGTTAGATGGGTTTCACTCTGTCTTGCTCTGTGCTCAGTCTCTGCTGAGCTGGAGAAATGACATAATTTAGAATTCTTGCAGCAGCATAAGCCACATTGGAATGTTGCAGCTGGTAGTTAGATAGAATGTAGGGAGGTTTTGTTTTCAGTCTTGTGCAGTCTGTAGTGGAGGGAGGAGGTGCACTGTAGTGTGCAGGCCTTCAGAGCCCTCAGCTCTGATTAGAGATACCTGTTTGTTGTCTGATGTGTGTTCTCACCATAAGAGGAACACAGAAGAATACATTTGAAGTGGTAGAGACTGCTCCCTAGTTGGTTCAGGGCCCCATCCCTGCGGGGATGGGGGAGCCAACAGCTAATTCCAGGGGCAATCCCCTGGCCCGGCAAAAGAGAAAGCTGCCTGAAGATTTGTGTGATGCACCAAGAAGATGTTGTGTTTTTCCTTTGAGAAGAAGCCCGTGGGACACCTGCAATCAGGGGTGAGTCTGCTCTTGAAAAAGGGCCAATGTTTCACCGGAGACAGTGTTTATTAAGTATCTGCTACTGTGGGTCAGAAAGGACAGCCAAGTACAGTGCTTAAAGAGTGTGGGATTTGGACATCTTTAATCAGTGGGGGTCTACAGGGATGGACATAGCCACTTAACAAGTATGCCTCAAGTCAGCACTGGAGTTTCAGAGACTATAGATTGAATGTGAAATACATTTAATGTGCTAATCTACAATCATTGTAGTTTCATGGAAGAGGTGTTTTAGGACAAAGGAACGGCCAGGTATGAATTATGGGAGCAAGAGGTGGGAGACTCCCCCATCAGTAATAACCAAATTCACCTCTACGGGTTCACTTTGGGACACCTGTTGCTTTCTCTCGGGTACTTGGCCAGTGCTTGAAGAAAGTACCCAGATGTGGGATTAGATGGAAGAATTTCCCTTAATGGAGCCTGGATGTGCTCATGGGTGGTTTAGAGAGCCACCAAGAAATGTTCCATGCCATATGAAAAGTGGTACAGTTGCTGGATGGATGTGCCATGCAGGAAAGTAGTCCAGTGGCTGGCCAGATGTGCCAGGCCAAGGAAATCCAGAGAAGAGTACAAGTTCAGGCTGAGTGCCCAGTGTGTTTCTAAACCTAAGGGTTACAGTGTGTAGAAGAAGTGTTCTGATCTCCATAAATCTGCATTGCCAGAAGTGTAGCCCTGTGGGGGTCCATCTATGCTTTATTGTTCAGTTGTGTTGTGAATAAAAGCCACACTCTAGAATCCCACTCCTGGTTTGGACATTACCGTTATTGCTTCCTGTGTCCAGAGTTACTTGAGTGCCCCTGACTAGAAGTCAAACCTAGCCAAAATTCTGAGCAACAGTTTTCTCCCTGAACCCAGGTCCCAGGTAGGGGGTTACATAATGGAGGCACAGCACAGCGCTAATAATACAAAAAATACCACCAACCCGACCTCTGGGGTTACATGTGTATGTCTCTATATGATATATTGAGAGCATTGAAACATTGCTAAATGTCATATCTTCTACATTTCATACATTCACATGCTACTAGCCAACTCTTATAATGTGACTTTTAGGAAACTAAACAAATGTTTGTGACTGCCTCTTAGTTCAAATACCCTATCACTACAATGACAGACCTCAGTTGATTGGTTATTGAACTGAAGTTGTGCTAGACTGTTTCATTACCATAGGAGTACTTTCAGAACTATCATACAACATACCATATCTCTCAAAATCCTATGAAAGAATGCTCTGCATACTTTATAAAAGAAAAAAAGAAAAAACGACCTGACCAGTCACAGAGCAACAAGTAACACATAGAAGATACTAGTCTCCATATTAACATTAGCATGATTACAAAGATATACTTACAGGTATGATGGCGATCCCCAAATTCTGGTTTTCCTGCATCCTCCCACATAGCGTATGCTATGTCATACCACTCCCGGACACTCCTGCGCATATCACCCGATGCTGCCTTGGTCTTAAAAAAATATCTGGTGGGTGATCTTCCACTTCCTCTGACACTCATCAGGAGATCTTGTAATCTCCTGTCTCCCCAAGGCGTGACTAACCTAAACAAAAAATAGAAAAAAAAGCATAATGAGTGTTTTTTGTAATACTAAAATAAATAACTTTACAAAAACCACAACTTCACCACTCAGTAACAAAGTCTAACAATATGGACTCAGATGCACAAATCATTACATATTAAAGGAATAATACATGACAGGCTATATTGTAGTGCCATAATGCCACACAAGGGAGGGGGGATTGGGCACAAGACCACAGACCAAGTGCATCAAATGCCCCAGGTGTAGCATTTTCCCAGGACGAGATACATCCTTGAGTGTATTTTTCCCACAACACAATACCCTGTAGTTATATATAAAAAATAATAAACTTATTTAAATAAATGTTTCTATTAATATGAAAAATCTTTTGGTTTTTTAACAGGAGATCCTCCATATCAACATGTACATCTGACCACAATGCTAAGACTAAACTGGTGGTGTAATACGTTGATAATACCATGTGTTCAGTGGGAAATTTACCAATCAAAGTAAAAGACTCCTTCTTGCAATCGCATCATCACAGAAAAATGTATTAGTATTGTAATTCTGATGATAAAAAAATCTATTCCACTATTTCTGGATACTTCTTGTACTAGTTACACTGTTCTACGTAGCATACTCCCATGTTCAAAGCAAAATAGGTTTCAATAATTTGTCATAACTGTTTAACTCATTGTCTCCAAGAAACGTCTGTAGGCATCAGCAAATCTAACTACAGTGTGTCCCAGAACGCCTACAGAAGTCACCTATAGACTTCCTGTGTGCCCTAGAAATGTCAGGAGAAGTCACTCACATATTTTAATATTACTTGCCAGCCAGAATTGACTGCATAGTACCATTAGAAAGGTAATGTTGTGCTGAACAGCCTTGCCACTGACACTTTGTGTGTATCATGTTCACTTTAGGGATTTTCATATTTATTTATGACATTTTGTCAATCTAGACCACCTAAGCACTTTCAAGAAGACACACGTTCTGGGTATCTTAGCCAGTATAAAACAAAAACCAAATTGAGTACAGCTGATTGCATAGAACCGTTGGAAAGGCAATTTTGTGTGGAACAACTTTGCCAATGATACGTTGTGTGTGTCATGTATACTTTAGGAGTTATATGCATTTGTTTATGGCATGGTGTGTATGGTTCAGATTTGTCCCTCAAACCTCACCAATACATCTTGACTCAAATGGGGAAAAATGATGTTTAATACTACAGAAATAGCTGTTTGTTTTACAAACAAATTGTTAAAATTACATCTAATGTATGGATGCTTAATTTAGTGTTGATATGCTACATATTTCCCAACAAAAAAAGGTTTATGGTGCATTTTTTAGTGGAAAAAAATATTTTGTTTTGCTGTTTCAACCAGCACAAATAAATCAAAATTACCTACTATTCCTTGCATACCACTGTTGGAAAGGTAATTTTATGCTGAATAATTTTGCCACTCATCCTTTGTGTCTAGTACTTATGGTTTTTGTGCTATTAGCATTTGTTGGTGGCATGCCAATTATGGCTTGATTTTATTTAGAAGGGCCCAGGATTAACTGTTAACAGTATACAGGAGACAAGTGCTGCAACTTCAGAAAGCTCTTGTGGAGGCAATGAGTTAAACTAAAACTTTTTATCCATACCATACATCTAAACAGTTCGACTGCTTCTTCACACAGTAATATTGTATGATCATCCACTAAGTAAGCACAATAATACTGTACAGATGCAGCATAATTACAAATGTTGTTCATCTCAGTAGGTATAATGCCCTCCACCTGTTACATCAGATGTCATTATGCCCCCCAACATTCCAACATTTTACAATAATGGCCACACTGTCAGTTGTTAAACCTCACATCTATAGCAATGCACAAAGTAGTGAACTGTCAATCAAATCAAAGACCTACCTTGCCCCATGTATGTGTCAGACTAAGGTTAGTCGCACGCATGACAGTGCAAGCATTTGCATGCTCCCCAACAGCCTGGACAAGGGTCAGCACCTCTCTATCACTCCAGGATTTAGGCATGATTGTATCTGTAAAAAAAAAAAGGAGAAAAGAAGGCATATCAGTAAAAATATCACAATATAATATATGTAGTGCTCTGTCTATCTTATATATGTTTCTGTTTGTTAACACTCAAAATGATACATTTGTAAGAACTAATAAATTCTGAAGTTCAAATGACTGTATTATTCAAAGAATTTAATGTGCCCCACCCCCCGATCAACAACACACAATAGTAATAAAATATTTACAGCTGCGCTCAGACGTGCTGTGGTATCTACTTGAAAATTATGTAAGGTCTATTATTAATATACTGACTACATACTTACAAAGAGCAGGCCAAACATCTCTGCACCATGGACACAGGGTAAAGTGATGTGTGCACTACTCTCTTCACAAAAGAAAGGCTCCTACAAGAGCTCAATAAGCTGAGGGTGGACAAGACAATGAGGCCTATACAATACATCATAGGGTACTAAATTATTATTCACTGTATCATCACTGTACTGACCTGCTAAGGATAAAACTAATACAAAAAAACAGCAGTACTTACTTTACAGTTGTGTTTCACAGAGTGAAATGTCTCAAGATGTATATTTGTCTGTTGAAACAAATACAGATAAGGTATTACAGAACTGTCAATAAAAAAAAATCACAGTATATGAGCCACACAATACCACCCCATATCTCAAAAAAGAACATGTCCTACACCTATAGTACATACCAAATGCACATTAATACTATGAATGTACATCAATAGTATACATGTGTTCCCGTGATCCCCACCCCACACACTTGTCAACTGCTTCACCCCAGTTTTACTGTACAAATGACAAATATTATTAACTCAGTCACAAACACAGATTGCCACCCTGAATGAACATGTGGCATCCACCTTATCAAGCATGAGTAGCACAGCCTCAACATAAGCAGCTGATAATAACAGCACACCACTTAATACATACAAAACGTCCTTATCCGTACTCACACAATACAACCCCCCTTAAAATCAAGCATACTCCATCCTAACTTGAAAGTCACATGGTGAGAAAAATCTAATATAGTAACAGTACACATACCTCAGACCACATGAACAAATTTCACAAAAACAAACGCTTGCACAGCAACACCCAACTAATATGTGACGTAACCCCCCAAAAAACACGTATTATATCCGAAGTAAAAATCAACATCCCAACCAACTGATAACAATTAATATAAGACCTGCATGATAGAAATACCACACAGTGTATGTTGCCCACAGACTCACACTCCAACATATAGACAAAAGTGTGCATAGTGTTACATTTTGTATTTTTTGACCATTTAGATTGGCACTAAAAAGAGCTGTTTTTGTCACTGTCTGTCATGTGCTTGAGACGTACAGTTGTACAGGTATACAATCACAGAACTGTAAGGATGCCATTTCAAAGATCCCCAACAAAAATGTTCTTACCTGTACTAGAGAGATGCACACCATCTTTTAGATACAGCCAATATTTGTCATATGTAATTTGGGGTGACGAATGGTATGCATTCCCATAGCACGAAGGAATCCAGATATTTGTATGTTAACCTTCCTGCATAATCTTTCAAGTGCAGGAAAGTAATCCTTACTTCTCCAGACCATTCACTGTGTAATATCTGAATACAGAATTTAACAAGCTGGTAACATACTTATAATATGCTGCAAGTCAAACTGTGCAGCTTTGATTAAATCAATAGCCCTTTTGTTCCCCAAATCATTACCTCTGAGATGTATACGGAGTATGTCTGGTTCTGGCTGTGTCTCCAACAAGTGGTACATGGTAGACAAGAGCTGCTCCCACCTCAGGCCACCCTTCCCAAACCAAGACACTGAGCACCCAAGTAGGTGTAAGTCATTGCAAAATAACTACCTCTACTGAACACTGCTGCCCTTCTCACCAAACTTGATCCTACTATCCATACAGTCAATGTTGATTTTTCAGCCATACTAAGTGAGAATTCTCAAAAACTCAGATGAAGAAATATCACAATTGTCTCTGGCTGACTACCAAGCACTACCAAGTCTAATCAGTAGAATGACCAGTATTCAGTTGCATCATAAAGATAAATGCAGTCAAAACAATCACAAGTAATATCCTGATCCCAGATTGGCTCATACAACCTAAAACATCTAGCTATGTATGTAAAGCCTGTTTCTATTGGCATTTTGTTTATTAAACATTCTTTTTTGTTTTGGTGGGAGAATACTGTCTGGTCATTGGGCACACGTCATGACTTGCCAACAACATCAATGTTCATTGGACAAACTCATTATGCTCTGTGAAGTTTAATTCCCTCTCTTTCTCAGCCAGCAACTTGAGTGGTGAGTGGAACCATATCTATGTATCTCACAGACATAGACTGCAACAGTTTTAAAGAGTACTATGTTAATTATCTAGCAATACTAGCATTACAGCTGTAATTATTCAGTGCTTAGTATGTATCTTAAAATAATTTATGCTATTATATATATATATAAAGAAAAACAATGTTTGAATGTCTCTGTATAATAATAGTGGAAACTTACTAGCATGTTACACTAGACAGTACACAATGGGCTGGATATTCAAACTGCGCCATTCTGAGGTGCAAGTCCTTGCGCTGTGCAAAATAGTTGTGCAGGGGTGTGGCCAGGGCGATATTCAAAGGAGTTGCGCTATTGAGCAACTCCTTTGAATATCACCCCCCAGCCACGGCCACTGTGCATGGCACAGTGGAACTTGCGCCACCGCAAGTTGTCAGAGTGGAGCATTCAACTTGCGGTGGCGCAAGTACCATTGCGCCATGTGCAAAATCACGATATTCAAAAGGTGACATACAAATGGGGTCATAATTCATACAAGGCTCAGGGGGGCCATTTGCATCTGATTATGGCCCCATTTGCATACCATTAGCATGTAGATGTGATCGCGATCCGAGGACTTGTGCCTGGCGCCCTGCCAGGCAGCAGCCATCGGGGACTGGCGCCTACCAGCCCGATCATGGGCATAGTGTGCTCCCTCCCCCACCAGCCTGATCACGGGCAGCAATGTGGCCCCTCCTCTGAACATCTCCTGGTGGTCCTGTGGACGAAATGCCCAGTGCAGGCAGAAAGTAAACTGAACCCCCTGAACATCTCCCTGGTGGTCAGTGGACGAAATGCCCGATCGTGGGCAGAAAGTAAACTGAACCCCCACGACATCTCCCTGGTGGTCCAGTGGACGAAATGCCCATCGCGGGCGGTAAGTAATTGAAACCCCCAAACATCTCCTGGTGGCTGTGTCCCCCCACCCACCCACCCACGAAGCCACCACCGCTCCCCCCAGCGGCGGGTGGCAGCATCCACCGCCTGCCACCCGCCCAGCTGGATGCCGGTAGGGCTGCATGCCATTGGTGCCAGGCAAGAGCCAATGGGCATGCAGCCATACCGTACATGACAGTCCAGATTTGTGAATGAACATTCATTCACAAATCTGGACTATCATGTCTGATATGGGCTACACACCTATTGGCTCTTGCCTGCACCAATGGATGTGCAGCCCTACCGAGCAGTCAGTCGATGGGTGGTGGGCGGCAGAGTGGGATGCTGCTCTGCGGCTGCGGGGCAGAGCGGGGTGGTGGGCTTTGTGGGTGGGTGGGTGGGGAGGACACTAGCCTCCAGGGAGATGTTTGGGGGTTTCACTTACTTTCTGCCCGAGATCGGGCATTTCGTCCACAGGACCACAGGAGATGTTCGGGGGTTCAGTTTACTTTCTGCCCGCGATCGGGCATTTCACTAGGGAGATGTTCGGGGGTTCAGTTTACTTTCTGCCCGCGATCGGGCATTTCGTCCACTGAACCACCAGGGAGATGTTCGGGGAGCTCATTGCTGCCCATGATCGGGCTGGTGGGGGAGACACTATGCCCGCAATCGGGCCGCGGGGGCACAGGGACTGGGTTGGGGCCAGCCATGGTGGCAGCTGCTGTGTTGCGCCCCTGCAATACAGCAGCTCACCTGTGGGTGGCCTTCAACTTAAGCCTTTTTTTTTGGCTCAAAGTTGTGCAGGCACAGGTTGGGGGTTGCGCCTGCACAACTCTGCACAGCCCGGCTGAATATCGGGCTGTGCAGTTTATGCATGGTTCCTCCCCCTCCAGTTGAGCATGCATTCATTTGCATTGCACTGTTGCTCAGCCTGTTTTCAGTGGCGCAACTGTCTCCTGCTGAATATAACAGAATGGCGCAATTTCGGACTTGCGCATGGTGCAACCCTTTTGAATATCTGGCCCAATGTCTTTCCCAGTTAGGATTTCACGTCTGTTAAAAAACACACATATTTTATCAAATAGTGTTTATGTTCTCACATAACCGATCATAAAACAACTGCATAATCATTAAAATGCAGTGCATCTGCTTCATGCAACAACTCTAAAATGTGCCAAAAGTGGCATAGAAAATAGGCAACTGGAACAGGCAAAAGGGAACCTGGAGCACTCTTATCAGTCAGCTATAATAAATCTCAGAGTAACTATTAAAAAACTCCCATCAACAGCAAAAAGGAATATTGATAAATATACAAATGCAAGGAATCACATCAAACATAGTAACAGAGTTCCAAATTTAAGCAAAAACATGTCACTGTACTGCCTATGTTATTACAAACCAAAATATCCAATCCAAGTTACTAAACTGTTAATTTTAATCAGTTTAAATAGTACTTAGAAAAGTACTCACTAATTCCACCTGGAGTTGCTGCTGCTCGAACAGTCTCTTCAAATGGGCTCCCAAACTGTTATTCTTTTATTCTATTGGTTCAGGAAAGTCATATGACAAAGTTTGCTGTTTCTTTGTTTGTGAGACAGCAAAATCTTTGATCGCGAGAATAACGCAAGACTTCGTTGTCAGAGTGTCTCTGTTTGTAAAAAACACTAGATTCTATTATTTTTCAACACAGTAAACACTCCTGGGCCTTTCTAGCATGTATAACTAATAAATATAACATTAATATTCATTTTTTGTAAGTTTTGCGAAATATTAATGGGTTTTTCCGATCTTTGATCGCGAATGGGCAAATTCTTTGATCTCAACTCGGTTTGACCGTGAGGATTGTTTACGAGTGTACAAATTCTTTGACCATGAGAATAATGCAAGACTTTGTTGCTGAAACCAGACAGGTTTAAAATAAAAATGTGAAATAAATTATTTTAACAACACACTGAGTACTCCTGAGTCATCACACTAGTCAGCAGACATAAATAATAACATTAATGATAATGTTTACAATGTTTCTTAATATTTTACAATGTTGTTATGATCTTTGATCATGAATGTGCAAATTCTTTGATCACGACTCACTTTGACCATGAGGATTGTTTTCTTGAACCTGCAAATTCTTTGATCGTGAAGATAACATGAGATTTGAAGCTTAAAAGTAAATAAAAGTAAATTAACATTTCTAACAGTTACTTTCAATATACTGTGTGGGCATATGTATTTTTATTACTTATACCACAGTAACCATGCTAAACAAGCATCTATTATTATTTAATTATGTTTGCACGCTCTTTGTTCACGATGCTGCAAATTCTCAGATTGCGACCGTCTTTGACCACGAGGATCATTTGTAAGACAACAAATTCTTTGATCATGACAAAAAAATTCTAATTTTCAATGTCCAACTAATCTTTCGGTAGCTTCAGTTTCTCACACAATTAACATCTCATTGATATAAATATGTTATCACATCAACCAAGATAGCTAATATAATACCTCCAAAACACCCACAATAACACCAGTAGCACCTTCACACACAGTCATACGACTATCACTATCTCCATTGAGTAATTGTACCCTGTGTATCCTGTCATAATTATACATTGACATAAGTAGGTGGAAAGATGTAGCAACTAGTATTTAACAATTAAGCAAGTTGTGACTTGACAGTAACCAGCTACGTGCACCACTGTACTTGCCACATGTAATCTTTTGACAACTATTAGTCTTTGACAATCTGTCCCAATATTCAGATGACACTGTGGTGCACAAAATTACTCAATCTAGTCACACACTGTGTTGCAAATCTTACCATTAAAAATACTTTTTGTTTTAAGTGTACTATGCTGTCAATGGCTTATGCACTAGGGCCCGGATATTCAAACTGTGCCAGGCTGTGGTGCAAGCCTAGGTGCAGCTCAACTTTGTTGCACCGGGGTGTGGCCTGGGTGATATTCAATGGAGCTGCGCTATGGTGCAGCAACTTTGAATATTGCAGCCTGGCCACCCCCACTGTGCATGGCACAATGGCACTGCACCAGTGTAAGTGGCCAGAGTGGAGCATGGAGATATGCTAGCACAAGTGCCATTGCACCATGCACAGCACCTGTGATATTCAGAAGGGGACATGCAAATGGGGCCATAATTTATGCAAGGCACACAGGGGGGCCATTTGCATCTCATCATGGCCCTATTTGCATGCCATTAGCATGCAGGTGCGCCGATCCCCTAAGACTTGCACCTGGTGCCCTGCCAGGAGGCAGCCATCGGGGACCGACGCCCCCTGCAGCCCGATCGCGGGCATTCATGTACAAAAAAAAAAAACCCGTCCTATATCCCTGGTGATCCAGTGGACCTCTATGTGCCCAATCGCGGGCATTTGTCCTGAAGATTAAGCCCCCCAAGTCCAATATCCCTGGTGGTCCAGTGGACCACACTCATCCCGATCACAGGCAACAGTAATAGAACCCTCCCAAGTCCAATATCCCTGGTGGTCCAGTGGACTGCACTCAGCCTGATCATGGGCATCAGTAATAGAACCCCCTCAAGTCCAATATCCCTGGTGGTCCAGTGGACCAATTGCTGCCCAATCACAGGCATCTGTACCTCATCAAATACTCCTATGACCCTTGTGGTCTAGTGTACCCCCCACCCCACCTGTCCACTGAGCTCCACCGCCCCGCTCCCCCCTGTCAGCCAGCGGGTGGCAGCACCCCACCCGCCTGCTGCCCCGCTGCCCGCCGACTGACAGCTCGGTAGGGCTGCACGCCCATTGGTTCACAGCATGAGCCAATGGGCATGCAGCCCCATACCGTATTACTCAGTCTAGATATGTGAGATATGAGTTGTCTAACTGTGATAGAACAGTGTCTTCTAGGCTATGGTCAGTGGGGCTTAAGATGCTATCACACCTTGAGTGTGAAGCATATGAAGCAAGTGACCAACTTACAGGTGTATGTCTATATGGCAAGTCAGACTACATTCATTTCTTGAACGTTAACTACAGGCAGAACAGGCGTCATGTACTTAAGAGCCATGAAGAGATTGAGGATCTGGCTGCAACAAGGCCAACATCCACAAATATTCTCAAGAGCAACTTAATTGACAACTACTACCCACAACGCCACAGTGTTATGGACGATCTCTGTCTCTTTGAAGTTGCTCAATGGTATGATTACAAGTGGGGTGTTCCTTCTGACCCAGAGAAGAGCATATATAAAGTCACTGGCTTTGATGGCTCACTTGTGAAAAGCAAACATCATGGCTAATTGACCTCTGTAAACTCAGCTTGAACACAACAGAAAGCAAAGAACATTACCATTTTGCTCTATTGTTTCTGTTTAAGCCTTGGAGGTCAGAATCTGAAATGAAAGGATTATCTGACACACATGAGCAAGAGTTCATAGAAACATATGATACCTTTAAGAGTCATGTCTCTGACACTTACATCAACAGACTCGAAATGGGAAAAAAACAGTTGGAAATGCTAAGAAAGTTCTGGATGATATCACCCCAGTAACATCACAGAAAATGGATGATGCTGAAGGAGAAGTGACTCAAGGTGCCCCTCTTCCTCCTAATGACCCAGATGTGCTAATTTCAGAGGTAGAGGGCACAATGCAACAAAGCATGCAGTTCTCAGAGTCATCTGCAGACATTGTTGAGAAGTTGAACTCACACCAAAATGTTGTGTATCAGTTTGTCATACATGCTGTGCAACATGGTATTTAGCACAGTACCAGGTGCTGTGTTTGTGAGCACTACACACCAGTGAGGATGTTTGTTAGTGGTGCTGCTGGGACTGGGAAAAGTTTCTTGATTGAAGCATTAAACAATGGTGTACGTGATCTTACTAACTCTGCAACCTCAGTCATTGTTGCTGCTCCGACAGGTTTGGCAGTTTATAACATTGGTAGTATCACACTTCATAGATTATTCATGTTGCCAGTTGAGCATGGCAAGATTGGTGATTACAGGAAATTGTCATATGATGTTGCCTCTGAATTGAGGTCAATGTTTGACCAGATGCACTTGCTGATAATAGATGAGATCAGCATGGTCTCAAATGTTCTCCTTACATATGTCCATCTCTGTCTACAGGAGATACTAGGCACCAAAGATGACATACCATTTGGTGGCAAGAATGTTATTGTTCTTGGATATCTCCTACACCTGGCTCCTGTAAATGGCAAACATGTTTTCTGTACTCTTTCAATTGAAGAGGCAAAGAAAACAATTGGATGCATTGGCGGAGTAATCTGTGGGAGTTCATCTCATATGTTGAACTCTCATGGAATATGAGACAGCAAGGTGACATGTCTTACAAAGCATTGCTTGACGAAGCTTGCAATGGTGCATTGTCACCCACTCATGTGGAAATGCTAAGACAGCGCATGATCACTAGAAAAAATGCTCCTATTCAGTATGCTTGTGATATCTTTGCACATGTACATAAGTCTGGGGTACATGTTGTATGTCTATTCCCAAGACTTAAACAGTGTGCAGAGTTCAATGAGATCATGATGCAGAGAGAATAGCAACCTACTGTCACTCTCACAAGCATAGATACCATAGATGGTATAACCCTATCATGAACAATGGTATCAAAAATGATTTAGCATCTCACAGAGCTGACAAGTGATGTGTCACATACTGCTGGCTTGGAAGCTGTCCTACCACTGTGTAGAACTGCACGTATCAAGCTTCTCAGAAACACTGATGTTGAGCGAGGTCTTGTGAATGGAGCCATGGGCTACATCCATGAGTTCCAGTACAATGTGTAAAATACAACTGTGAAGTTTGTGCTTGTTAAGTTTGACAACTGTGAACTCCTCGACCAATAGACAGAGTTACTGTCAAGTTTGAACTTGTGAAAAGACATATATGTGACAAGGAAACAATTTCTATTGTGTGCTGCTCATGTAGTGTCCATACACAAGTCACACGGCCTCAGCCTTTATAGTGCCATTGTAAATATAGGCACTGGCATATTCAAGGATGGGATGTCTTATGTTGTCTTGTGTCAGACACATTGTTTATGTCTGGACTACACATAGTAAATCTAGCAGAAAGTAAAATCCGTGCTGACACAAAATGCATTGTTGAGTACAATAGATTACGTATATTGTACCAGCCAAATGCTCCTTTGTTACCAGTTTCCAGATATGCATCAGGAACAGATAACCCAATGGATGAAGGACGCAAACTAAAAAGAAAGCACACTAAGACTCCACAGTCATCGCCTCAACATTCAATGACTGAGCACTCTCTCCATGAACAACTCACATCTCCACCTGCGAAGAAATCTATTGGGTTAACACACCTCCAATATTTGATAACAGCACAGAAGTAAACTGCTATGCAATGGCTACTATGCAAGCACTTCTTCACATCCCTGAGTTTGCTGATGTGTTGGACTCAAGTCAGTTGACACCACTGTCAGAAGCATTAAAGAGAGTCATTAGAGGTAGTCAAAAGCAGTTACCCAGTTTGCAAAACTTGACTCCTCTATGATTAACTCCTGGAAAATATGCAGGACAATCAATGTTTGCTGACAATGCACAACAAGATGTCACAGAGTTTATAATGGGAATGATAAACAGTTTAGCAGATGATGGCACTGATCTGCATCAACACTTTAAAGTTGCCTATGTGTCCAAGTACACATATTTGTCATGCAGCCACAAAGAATTGCAAATAACTCAGGATATACTCTGGCTGTCTGTCCATGTCTCTGAACAAAGAACTGTAAAGTTCTGCAAGTTATTTGCAAATGCAGAAACTGGTTGGCTGTGCCGAAGATGTGGTTGTTCTTGTGTTTGCTCTCTGAGTGTTGCATCTTCAAGTTCATACATAATGATTGTATTGCAACATTTTAACTTTCAAGGCATGAAAATCACAACACCTATTTCACACTTCATTGCTGGGAGAACTATGTTCTCAGGAACTGAATTTGACACTCATGCAATAATCTTCCATTATGGCCTATCCATTCACTCTGGACACTATGCCACTTGGCGAAGGTTCAGAAAAGGATGGGTGGAGTGCAATGATATGTATGCACTCTGAAACAAAGACTCCCAAGGAATCTCAAAGATGCATATGTCATCATTCTCTGTTGCACCAATGTTGTACAACATTTGGAGGAGTGATGCCATCTAATGACAGCATCTCACTGAACCAGCATCTCTGCAACAATTACATTACGTGCCCAGATTCCATCCAGATATTACTTTTCCCACTAATGTACATATGTATTTTTCTTCAATAGAATAAGTTACACCTTTATCTGAAAGTACTGGTGTGTAAAACCAGCCATGATGATCTATGTATTCTACTTGTTGTACACTATCACCACAACCCATATAAATTGCTCCGATTTCTCTGCCATTGCAGTAGACAACCACAACAGTACAGCAATGTAACAAGTATGTGGTAGACAATTAGTTGTCAATCACACTGTTATTGTCGTACGTTGGATGCAAAACAACACTGTTTGCATGATTTATTGCAATACAATTTTCAAAACACATTTGTATTGTGATATTGAGCATTTGCAAGTTTGATATACTCACTACAAAAACTGCACTGTTACTGTTCAAGTAGACTTGAGGGTATTGAGCTGTAACCATTAGACAGTCAGTGAGCCATGTCTTTTTGCAGATGCCTTACTTAAGTCTCTGTGTCCTAGCACATACTACTGCACTCTAAGAAATGAAGTGTTGTTTTACACTGTAAATGTGTAAATCACTGTTTAACACAGTGTGTGTAACACTAACTCACACTTGTGTCGTATTTATGAAAACAGTTGTTTACACAATTACAGTGTAAAAAAAATGACACTTCATAAGTGTTATTTTTTACACTGTAAGTGTGTAAATAACAGTTTAAAACAGTGTGTGTAATATTAACTCATAAATGTGTTACCAAAATAACACTTAATTTAGTTGATCAACTGTACTCAGAAATGATATTGTGCTGTATTACAGTAATGAATTAAAATGCTTTTGCAAGCAGTATTGTGATTTTTAATTTATTTTATAGCTCTAACAATGTTTCTATACATGTTGAAATGTATACTTTTTTAGAGTTGAGCCAGTGTAAATTCCTTCATGTCAATTTGCGTATACTTCCCATGATGCTTTGTTTGATTTGGTGTTTGCAATTGTGTTTTTCTTTCAAATTTGGCTGCATAGTCAATACCTTTCCAAGGTAACCTTTGTGCCAGGCAATTTGCTCTGGGGTTCTTATCTTTTGTAGCTACTCTCTTCTCTACCATGGACTCCCCCTAACATTAAAAAGTAAGATCCTCATAGTACACTAGGGGCTCCCAAGCACTAGATAATGATGCAAATACAGCATTTTGATGAGCTCTAACAAGGGCATGTTATCTCTGTAGATTTGCTGTGCATTTTGTTTTGTTGGTTATATGATGAAGCCTGTGAACACCCAAGTTAAAATTAATTCACAATGATTTGTGAATATTTTTGATTAGCAATGGTATTTTTCTATTCAATGCAAGATTAAAATACTTCAGAATTTAACACACTTATGTGTTTAAATAACACATTCAATATGGATATTGTAACACATAAATGTGTTAAGAATTCAACACATCAGTGTTAGTAAAAGCTACACATTTGTGTGTTGAACAATTTACACACCATTGTGTTACATTTATTTAACACATTGCATGAGTTAAATTTAACACACACTGTGTTTTCCCTAACTGCACTAACTGCTGTGTTAAAAATTAACTAATTTGTAGTCAAATTTAGCATTTCCTTTCTAAGAGTGTGTGTATTCAGTTGTTTCACAGTACAATCCTACATGGCAATGACAAACTCACTAATTTAGTAACACACTTCACAGAGTTGCAGCCATTATTCTCCACATATTATGTTAAGAACTATACTTGTTTCAACAATACACATCATGTTAAGTTCTCAGTCCTTTTCCTGTTGTTGTCTACATTCTTGACCTTGACTATGATACTTACTGAACTAACTTCCGCCAAATCCAAGCAGACTTGAGGGCGCTGGATATTACACACATGTCAGTTAGTGAGTTATGTCTTGGCAAATGTAGTTATTACACTCATGTTAACAGCATGATGACCTACATTGTGATGTCATCTGCTAGCACTGAATTGCAATTATTAAACACTATCTGACAGGATTATCTGTCACTGTTCTTGAATTCTCAACACAGACTATGACGAACTCTATCCAATAAATGTGACTCAGACTTGTACATTTGTATATAATGCTGAGCTAGAAATTGAATGTATATAACTTATATAGACTTTGAGGTATTTATGTTTGTTTAAAAAAAACAGAAAAAAGTACATGCATCTGTTTATTTACTGTGCCAAAGTTTCTCTATCCATGCATTTAATGGCATTGCATTGCATTAAGTGTTACTGTTCATATTACCCATAGCTGATTATAGAGATGTATACATGTGATTATCTGGCCTATTTCTACTGCACTATGCATTTCTATATATCTGTGCAAATGTGTACAACTGAAAAATTAACACAAAATGTTAACTACGATTGTGTGCTCCTGCTCCAAAATGCAAAAAAAAAAAATGGTTTGCTGTTGCTTTAACAGGATCATCCATATTTCAGAGGTTGGATGAGGAATTTTTTTCCCAGTTCCACAAATAATAAATAGTTTAAAAAAAATGCATTGATTTGCACCTTGAACAACCTTTTCAGATCAGTAAAAAAAATGGATGTGAAATGAGTGTCCTCACCACACCATGACGTAGTTAACTATGTAACATATTGTTTTCATCCTTTCATCTGTTTTTTTACTTCTTGATATTGGTAGGTCCACTTTCAAATAAATAACTATTAGTTTTAAAAAAAAGTAGTAAAATATATGTAGACATCACCAATAAAGTACAACAGTATTCAAATTCAAAATTTAAAAATGTCTGTTATTTTACTAAAACACAATAAATACATAAGAACAAATAAAACTTCATTATGTGTCTGTTGGTATAAAACTAAAAGTGTCTACTCAGATGGTAAAATATTGTAACCTACTTTAACACTGTTGTCATAATCTACACATGTGGTTCTCCTATACAAAAATGTATGAATATGCTCATGAGAACCACTAAATGTTTCTTACTCTATCATGTGCACATGTAGTTAATAACTCATTAGCATAAAACATCAAATAGGTAAAAATGTTAGTCTATTCTATAGATACCCCTATGATAACTGTCAAATGGTGATAAGCACATATTAAATAATGTATAATTAGTCTCCATTCTCTTAATATCTAAGTGGGCAGTCTATGTCATGAAAAAATAGTGTCAATGGACTGGCCCGGTGGCACTGAAGGTTGAGGCACTGGACGCCACACCTCGTGCCACGTCGGCGACCCATGTTCAGGAACGGGAATGGGTTGCCATGGGTCGGTGGGGAGGAGATGGATTGAGCATCCAGGGACTGCTCTCCATCTCCGGGAGAGGTATTCGGATGGCGGTGCTTGCCTGACCCTAGCGGAGGCTGGGGTTGACAGCACATAGCTGCAAGCTATGGGGGTGGGACATGGCAGGCGGCGGATTGGGGCATGCACGGGCGCGTGTGCACCCAGTCGCTGGCGTCATTGCACGCCATGACCCGCTGGGAGGAAAAACAGTGGAAAAAGAGAGCCTGGCAGTATGAAGTTGTTCCCCGTGGCACCGTTCCTGGAAGGGCATCTCCCTGGCATGGATCAGTTGGGGTGGGTTGAGTCGCTCCCCACCACCCTGCCGCAAAGAGTAAGTTGCGGGGTGCATAAGGTAGGGGGTCTGATGTTCAGGGATGGCGCTGGGGGAACAACGGATGGCGGGGGTCACAGCCAGAGCTCTGGAAAAAAAAAATAGTGTCAATGGACACATTGCCAATACCACTCAACAATAAATGTAAGCAAAATAAGAATTTGCTCAAAACATATTCTGCAACATAAGCGTCCACGTGTAACCACTTACGAAATCTATATAAAATCTTTATTCTAAACATTATGCATATTAAAAAGATACAGCTTAGATAAAGTAAGTGAAATACCAAGAAACAAAAAACACCCCAACAAAATGTTCAAGGATATATAGAACAAACTGTTTTTTTGCCCATCCCAAGAGCAACCAAACAATTCGGCCTAACGATTTTGAAATACTGAAATAATAAACTAGTTATAAACCTTATCCTATGTGTCCTGAATTTTGCTTTAAAGCAATTACTGTTACAGAGGTGTACTATTGATCTACATGTGTCTTATTACACTATGACTGCATGACCCTCAGTATGAAGAGAGAGTAGATCACTAAAGAGAGGATCTCCTGCAAAAGTGTGTGTGTGGGGAGGGGCGACAGCAGGTATAGCTAACCAGACAGTGTGAAACTCTCCTGACTTCTAAGTGCTTTACAACTCACATGAAGTGTAAACATTATCCATGTACATGCCATTATTTGCATTTTTCATCTGTACTCAACAAATTCCTGTCCCATAACTCTTCACACACTACCAGGTCAAGGCTGTGCAACTGATCAGACTTCTAACCTCTTAACAGCTAAAATTAAGCATGCATAACAAATAACACATAACATGGCCTTGGTCAAAGTACACTTACTGTACCACACATTGATTGGTATCTTACAAGGAACAGCCAAGTGAGTTAACTGCACAAACAGTGGGTAAATCCACAATAAGTCATATGCTGTGCTGGCTTTTGCATATGCGTGTGTCTGTGAGTCGGGGGGTGTTTTCTGTGACTTCATGCTGCACCTTACTCAGCTAGATGCTGACACTCCACAGTTAACTCCTACAACTTACGTCATGCAGCCATGCACACCAAACTCTAGGTGCACCTGGCAAGCATGTCACAACCTGGAGCACAGATAACAAGTCCCCCCATGCCAAGCTACCCTCAATACACACTCAGTTTCAGGCCTCCATAAGTGAGTTGACACTTGGCATGGAGGTAAGAGTTGCACTCTGACAGTTGCTGACTGCAGGTAACTCAATGTCTGGTGGTACAGGTGGCACATGACTGCAGAGCCACAATAGTATAAGTTGTTGTCATGTTATTTGTTGCATTCCTGGGCACCAACTCAGGAATTAGTGGACAAGTTGCGAGGCTGTGAGTGCACTCTGAGGCTCATTTTGCAATGGAGCATCTCCAGTACTGAGGCTGAGAGTACAGTACCTCTGTGGGGGTAGTCATTACAGATTTTGCAGAAAGGACATCACTAGCCCTCTGTGGCTCTATGCATACATGTGGAGATGGTGCTTGCTGTGACTTGCCATGTGCAACACCTATTGATGATAGCTTGCCATGGGAGGCACTTGCAATTTTTGTTATCTCTTGTGTATGTGTGCAGAGCCTACTGTTGCTAGCTTGTCATACAGGTACTTCCAATCTGTGTCCCAGGTTGCAATATACTTGCCACATGCACCCACAGTTCAGAAGACCTGGTTGCATGTCACAACACACACATCAACCTTATCCTATGTGTCCTGAGTGTTATGTAAAAGCAATTACTGTTACAGAGATGTAGTATTGATCTATATGTGTTTTATTGCACTGTGACTGCATGACCCTGATTATGCAGAGCAAGTAGACCACTAGCGAGAGGATATCCTGGGGGGGAGGTGACAGACAGCATGTACAGGTAACCTGACACTGTGCAACTCTTCCGACTTCTAAGTTATTTACAACTGACATGAAGTGTTAATATAATCAATAGTACATGCCATTATTTGCATTCTTCATGGTACTCAGAAATGAATTCCTGGTCTATAAGTCTTCACACACTATCTGGTTCAGCTGATCAGGCTTCTAACCTCTTAACAGCTAAAATAAAGCATGTGTAACAAATGCCCCATAACATGGCCTTGATCAAAGTAAACTTACCACACCTTGAGTGGTATCTTACAAGGAACAGCCAAGTAACTTCACTGCACTAACAGTGAATAAATCCACCAAAAGTCATATGCTGCACTGGGTTTTGCATATGTGTGTGTCTGTGTGTGTGGGGGAGGAGAGGGGATCTTCTGTACCTTCACCCTGCACACTATTATACAAGACACAGACACTCCACAGCTAAGTCCTACAACTTGCGTCATGCAACCATGTACACCAAACTGTGTGAGTGTACCTGGCAAGCATGTCACAATCTGTAGCACAGATAACAAGTCCCCACATGCCAAGCTACCCTCAATATACACTCAGTTTCAGACCTACAGAAATGAGTTGCATGCTTGGCATGGAGGTGAAAGGCGCTCTAACAGTTGCTGACTGCAGAGAACTGCGACATGTGCATACCATATTTACATCTACTGGACGTGCCGTAAACACCCTCCAAATTTCAAGTAAAAAGACCAAACTGTTTGCAAGATATTCAATGTTAAAGAATGCTAAACACTTCCTATCTATTCCATTATAAACAATCTGGCCATCTTGTCCCTATCCCGCGATCAAAGATGGCGATCAAAAAATCTCACGATCAAACAATTTGCAGGCTAGCAAACAAAGAAATTGCAGCCTCATGATCAAAGAATAAAATATGCTATAAATAAAAAAATTGAAAGAATTGCAGTAAACCACTGCCATGGTTCCACAGAACAAAGGCCCCTGAACAAAATCCACCCTTATTTGGCTTTATACGGCACCCCTGGACTGAGAGAATTGAATTTTTCATCCAGCCATCTCATCCTTCACTCACAACGCACAATCGCAATAAAAGAATCTTGCTATCAAAGAATTTGCACACTCACAGTCAAGAAATTTGCAGGCTCACGATCAAACAATAAAAAGTCCTGTAATTTAAAAAATACAAATACTTGCTGTAAACCACAGGCATGATTCGTAAGAATGAAGCCCCCTGAGTAAAACCCAGCCTCATTTGGCTGTCTAGGACCCCCCCGGCTGAGAAATAAAAAACTTTAAACCCGGCCATCTCGTCCTTCACTCGTGATGCACCATCGTGCTAAAAGAATCTTGTGATCAAAGACTTTGCAGGGTCACAATCAAAGAAATTGCACATTCATGGCCAAAGAATAAAAAATTGTGAAATGCATTTTTTTCACCGATTTGAAGCGAACTAATGCCATGCCTTGATAGAACAAAGCCCCCTGATTAAAACCCACCCTCATTTGTGTCCCTAACCCACCCCTGAGCCCAGACATTTGTAAGAATAGGTCATGATGCAAGATGGTGGTGAAACAATCTCTCGATCAAAGAATTTGCAGGCTCATGATCAAAGATCGTTAGCGAGCCGCAAGCAAAGATTACAAAACCTAATAACTCTATTTTTTGACTGATTTAGTTCAAACCAAAGGAATGGCTCAATAGATTGGAGTCCCCTGAGTAAAACACATCCAAGTTTTCCTTCAGAAGTGACCCCTGAGCCGAGATATATGAGTTTTCTAATCAAAAAACTGAAAACAAAATGCTGCGCGATCAAAGAATTTCAAAGATCTTCGGGGACAAAGATTCTTGAACCACAATGCTGCAAATCCTTTGATGGCAGGTGGGACCAGATGGCCAGAACCCCATTCTTTGTTCACAAAACATGCATATAAATGTTCCCATTGACTTATAATGGGAACTTAAAAGTGACATAACTTTTGAATGCCTTAATATTTTTTCACCAAACAAACACCGGCATGTTTGGCCACCAAAGCTCCTTCAAACAAGCCATCTTGCAGAGTGGCACACCACACAATGGCCATGCAGAACCACATCCAGAATCCAAAAAGGTGCCTCCAAAAATGAAAAATTTAGCATTTGTAAGCACTTTCGTACGCAAAGACTGTAAGTCCGACCAAAACACAATTTGGCAAATCAAATGATCTACCATGCCCGACCATGTGTACCAAATTTCAGACAAATCTGTTCAATGGGTCCAAAGTTATTAATGCTCAAACTTTTGATTTTAGTATGTAACTGACCGCTGAACCCTAACTATAGTGACGTGACTGCGCCATTGTAATACATATTTATTGCAAAAAATGCCATTACTGCATCAGTTAGGGTTGATAGTACACTGACAAAAGTTTGTAAATTCAATGCTAGGGTTCCCACCCCTACCATCTCACCCCCCTCCACACACCAACAGGCATCGGGGTGTGCCATGGGGTTGTCAGTCCTACCTCTCACCCCATTCCATGTGTAAGCAAGCTGACATGGTACAGTATATGAAAATGGGGTGAGAGTTAGGCCTGATGACCCAATGGCACACCCTGACACTGGTTGGTGTGTTGAAGGGGGTGGGGTGATAGGGGTGGGAACCCTACCATCGAATTTCCAAATTTTTGTCAGTGTGCTATCAACCCTAAGCAATGCATTAACAGAGTTTTTTGCAATGAATTTCCCTTCTTTTTGAGAAAATGTAATGTAACTGGTAACTGGTATGTGGTGTTGGGAGCACTTCATGCTGCCCATGTTTGTGCAATGGTATGCATATGTGGGAGCATGGGCCATCTGGGCTCTGCAGTACCACTTACACATAAGTACAGAGACATACCACAGCCCTAGAGTCATGAAAAGGAACCCTTGTAACACTAATCTGGAAATAGCTCAGTAACCATAGCAACTATGAAAAATATTCCACTGCAGTTGTAATCATGACTTGGAATCCTCCACATGTGCTTAGTTCACCTTAAGGTGGACTAAGCTGCCCAGAGCGAAAAATCCATATCTTGAATAGCTTTCAAGATACGGGAACCGGAATGTTATCCTATGGGAAATTTCTCAACTTTAGAATGCCCTAACTATGGAACTGGGGTAATTTTTTTCACTAAACCACCAAAAGATGCCAGCCTGATGGCGCTGAGGGTTGAGGCACTGGACACCACACCTTGCTCCACACCAGCGACCCGAGTTCAGGAATGAGCTTGAGTGTCGGGGGCAGCAGGGGAGGGAGTAGGATTGAGCATCCAATAGACTGCTGTCCTCTCTCTCTGGGGAGGGTTCAAGGGGACCTCCAGTGCAGTAGTGCCTCCCGGTGGAAACCAGAGGCACAACTAGTGCATGGAGCCAACAAGGGGAGGAGCATGGGGGACACTTATGGCAGTGCTGTGCAGGCGTCATTGCACAGCCACACGCATGCTTGTAAATTGTGAAATTTTAAATACTTCGACTCCATATTTTCAACATAGCGTTCTTATTACCTCCCCCCCCGTATGTCACAGCTCTCATTTTTCAAATCCTACCAAAAATGTGTTTTCACACCTGTGGCGTAGAACGGCATTGCAGTTGTATAGAATTATGTTTTGGCTGGAATTTGAAAATTTTCTGTACCAGGTACATGAGATGGGGTGATAAGATACCTATGTTGACAATTTGGTGCCCTTCCACAGCGACTTACTTTCCCCAGGGGGAAACAAAGCTTTGAACTCCCAACTCCAGATAGATGACAGCTCTCTTCCAAGCCACACTGCCACACGTCCAGCACTGGGCCCTGTCTCCACATATAGAAACATACATAGAAACATAGAATTTGACGGCAGATAAGGACCACTTGGCCCACCCAGTCTGCCCATTTCCCTACCTACTGGATAAGCTGCAGATCCTAGTTAACCAGCAGCCTACTTCTTCCTACCCCCACCCCCTAGAATGGCCTTATGACTGTCCCATGCATGCCTGAATTCCACCACTGATTTTGACTCCACAACCTCCTCCGGAAGGCCATTCCATGCATCCACAACCCTCTCTGTGAAAAAATACTTCCTTAAATTACCTCTGAGCTGCCCCCATCTTCAAATTGTGCCCTCTTGTTCTTGCACACCTCTTTTTTTGAAAGATGCTACCCTCTTGGACTTTGTTGATTCCCTTGAGGTACTTGAACGTTTCTATCATGTCCCCCCTCTCCCTCCTTTCCTCAAGGCTATACATATTAAGCTTCTTTCATCTCTCTTCATATGTCTTCCGGTGCAGACCCTGCACCATTTTAGTTGCCCTCCTCTGGACAGCTTCCATCCTGTCTATGTCGTTGCGGAGACTGGGTCTCCAGAACTGCACACAGTACTCCAGATGGGGTCTCACCAGCTGTCTGTACAGAGGGATAATAACTTCCTGTTTTCTACTGGTGATGCCTCTCCCTATGCATCCCAGTATCCCCCAACACTCCTTGCTGCCCTCTCACATTGCTTGCCCACCTTTAGGTCATCTGATATGACTACCCCCAGGTCCCTTTCCATTTTTGTTGTTGTTAGTATCTCACCCCCCATTGTGTACTCTTCCCCTGGGTTTTTGTTTCCCAGGTACATTACCTTGCACTTCTTAGCATTGAATCTAAGCTGCCATACATTTGACCATTCCTCTAACCTTGCCAAGTCCTTCTCATCCTTTCCACCCCACCCTGTGCATCACCTCTGTTGCAGATCTTTGTGTCATCTGCAAAGAGACATACCTTTCCTTCCAGTCCCTCTGCAATGTTGCTTATAAAGACATTGAAGAGGACCGGTCCTAATACTGAACCCTGTGGTACCCCACTAGTAACCCTCCTTTCTTCTGAGTGGACTCCATTTACTATTACTCTCTGTGTCCTATTCTCCAGCCAATTCTTTACCCAAGCTGTCATCTTGGGACCCACTCTGAGACTGGCTAACTTGTATATTAATCTTTTGTGTGGGACTGTGTCAAATGCCTTGCTAAAGTCTAGGTAGGTCATGTCCCAGCCCTCCTGATCTACTACTTTGGTCACCCAGTCAAAGAAATCTATCAGTTCGTCTGGCATGACCTTCCCACTGTGAATCCATGCTGCCTAGGGTCCTGTGCCCTCTGGCCTCTAGATACTCAACAATTCTTTCCTTCAGAAGTGATTCCATCATTTTCCTATCACTGAGGTTAAACTAACAGGTCTGTAGTTTCCTGCTTCTGCCTTGCTCCCACTTTTGTGAAGAGAATCACATCTGTCCTCCTCCAGTCCTCGGGTACCACCCATCCTCCCATGATTTGTTAAAAGGGTAGTCAGTGGTGTCACTAGTTCTACCCTTAGTTCTTTTAGAATTCTTGGATGAATCCCATCAGGCCCTATTGCTTTGTCCACCTTCAGTTTTAAGAGTTCTTTCAGAACCCTTTCTCTGTAAATGGGCTGGTATCAACTTCTGTATCCAGAGTGTTTCTACTGTTTGTTTTAGGTACCTCCTCCTCTTCATTTGTAAATACTGAGCAAAAATATTGTTTAGTATCTCTGCCTTTCACAGTCTCCCTCTGCTCACCCTCCCTCCCCTTTATTAAGCCTCACTATCCTTCCCTTGGTCTTCCTTCGCTCCCTGATGTACCTATAAAAGGTTTTATCCCCTTCTTAACTGAGTTGGCTATCTTTTCCTCGGTTTGGGACTTTGCTGTTCTGACTGCCTTCCCAGCCTCCTTTTGCTTTAACTGATACAGTTGTCTGTCCTGCTCCTTCCATGATTCCTTGTACTTCCTGAATGCTTTCTTTTTCTCTTGAACCTTCACTGCCACTTCCTTTGAGAACCATAGTGGTTTCTTACATTGTTTTGTTTATTTGCTTCACACAAAGGCTCGTTACCTCTGTGATGGCAGTTTTTATTATTCCTCATTGTTCTTCCACCCCTCCTTCCTGCCCATTTGCTAGTGCATTCCTTAGGCACTCACCCATTTTGGCAAAGTCAGCCCTCCTAAAGTCCAGTACTTTTGCCTTTGTATGGCTTGACTCTATTGCTGTGTTTATAGTGAACCATACTGTTTGATGGTGTTCTAGTTCCCAGATGGCTACCCACTTCTACATCTGTGATCCTCTCTCCATCTCCATTTGAAGAACCAGGTCTAGATTGCTCCTCTCGAGTGGACTCCAATACTAGTTGTCTAAGGCATGCCCTGTAGGGCATCTAGAATATCCCACTCTTTGAAGTGGCTGCTGCAACTGCACTCCAGTTAACATCTGCATATTCAGATCACCCATCAGCAATATCTCCCTTTGCTGCCATTCTAAGTATACTTTCTATCATTTCCTTGTCCATTTCCTCCCCCTGAGAAGGGGGTCTGTTTACAACCCCTGTGTGGATTGTGGTGCCATTGCCTGTCTCCAAATTTACCCACAGTGCTTCTTCTCCTCCCTGTTTACCCTTTTGTTCTGTTGCTTTTATTCCTTCCCTTATGTAAAGAGCTACATTTTGGGCTGCTCCTCCATCTCCTCAGCTGGCACACTTGATTCACAGATAAAGTGCCAGGGTGTAGGTGGCCCTACCCCAGAGGGCTCAGAGCTGGGGAGTCCACTGGCTGGAGGTAGGTGGAAGGCAGGTGGAACTGGGGGATGAGGTGGGCATTAGAGCGGTGTCAGCCAGAGGGAGTAGCTTGAGACAGTTCCAGAGAGGGGCATAAAAAGAAGATGCAAAAAAAAAAAAAAAACAACCAAAAGGCACATCTGTGGGTTGAGGGCTTGCCACCCTGCAAATTTCAGCCCCAAAGTCCTAACTGTTTAGTTGCAGAGAGGTGGCAAAGAAATGGTTTATTTTGTTACTGTAGTGTCACAAATTGTGAAACTTTTGGACAATTTGCAAAAGAACGGCACAAAAGTTTTGCAAATTTTGCAAAAGTGTCGTACCGTTCTTTCACAATTTGTGAACTTACGGGGTGGCTAATGTTAAAAAACATATTTCCAAGGCTGAAATAAAAAAAAACTAATGGCAGCATTGTGTTCCTCATGCCCTGATTAGGTAAACACAAGTGTAAATGTTTACCAAGGGGTACTATAATTTAAAGTACAGCTGTTTTTCTCTGCCACTAACTGAAAATGAGATGGTGGCAGCATGACACTACTGAGGGCATTTGCAACAGTAAAAGGTGTTTTTGTGAAAGTACCAGGTGCTTTCATATGGCACATGTATTTTTTCCCATTAACTATAATGGGAACTTTACATTTTAATGACTTTTGAACGGATTAATATTTTTTCACCAAATCTTCAAAAGGTACATCAGTGTCCCAGACTGCATATTCCCTGACAATTTCAGACCAGATGGACAAACTGTTTGGGCTGTAGCCCTAAGCAAAGAAATAGCCCCCAAAATTGGGTTTTTACACTTTTTTTTGGCACTCCACAGCTCTGCAACCGTATATCTGACCAGAACAAAACTCACCAGATCCAGAGATCTGTGATGCCTGACCATGCATACAAATGTTCAGGCTATTCTGTCTTATAGTTGCAAAGTTATTAAAGTGCAAAATGTGGGGTTTAACATAGAAGTGGCTGGGCAACCCTAACAATAGCTGCACTACCGTGTAGCCATAATATAGTTCATAAAACTTCATTAATGCTCCAGTTAAGGTCAAAGTGACAAAAGCTGGGAAATGAGGCATTAGGGTTTCCAACCCTAACACCCAACCCTCCCAAACCAGGCAGGAGAGGAGGTGTGGGGTGTGCCTTGGACTTCTCAAGCCTAACACTCACCCTATTCCATCTGTAAATAAGGTCAAATGTGTAGACTTCATGAGAATGGGTGAGCATTATGTGAGAAGCCCAAAACACACCCAACTGTTCTCCTGCCTGGATTGGGAGGGTGGAATGTTAGTGTTGGAAACCTCAGTGCCTTATTTCCCAACTTTTGTTGCTTTGACCCTAACTGGAGCATTAACAAAGTTTTTTTTCAACTTATTTCCTTACCTTTTGAGATAGTACAATAGTATCCTTATTTTACTGTGGGAGCGCAGGTTCCTTTGGACCCTCTGTGCTCCCATCCCTCCATAGATGCGTATATGCAAGTAGCTGTGGAAGGGCACCAAATTGTCAACATAGGTATCTTATCACCCCGTCTCATGTACCTGATACAGAAAACTTTCAAATCTTCACCAAAACATAATTCTACACAACTGCAATACTGTTCCACGCCACAGGTGCGAAAACACATTTTGGCTAGGATTTCAAAAATGACAGCTGTGACATACATGGTGGGGGTAATAAGAAGGCTATGTTGGAAATCGGGAGTCTAAATATTTAAAATTTCGCAATTTACAAGCGTGCATAGCGAAATTGCAATGAATGGTCATAACTTTGGCCTTTTTTCATATTTTGATCCCACATTTTCAACATAGCATTCTTGTGACACCACCTCATGAACAAGGGCAGAAATAATTTCCAAATCCCACCCAAGAGGTGAATTCATCAAGCAACTGCAAAATCACCTTCCGGACTGCAGCTGTGTAATGCAGTCCTATTGTTCATGAGGTGGGGTCCCCAAAAGGCCATGTTGAAAATCTGGGATCAAAATCTCAACAAACGGCTAAGTTATGCATAAAAGTTGAACCCCCCATTGAAATATATTGAACTGCATTTACCTTAGTTTCCCATATTACAGTCGCCAGTTCCAAAAGCAATACGTGTCTTCAATTGGGAGAGTGGATCTCGAACCTAGGACTTGTTCAGATGAGTCAGGGTATGTGGGGTGTGTACTGGGGGCATGAGGTGGTGACTGCTGAGTGAGAGGTAGGGTTCAGGGGCTGATTGGCGAGAGATCATTTTTATTTCAGGAAAAAATGAATAAAAAGAAAACTATCAAAGGATGCTTTCCTTTATTTCAGGAATGGACATAGGGTGGGAGGGGGGATACCACTAGCCACTAGGGACATAAACTACCATGGGGACAGGGATCAGAGGTCAGATGGACAATGAGATTGCATTTTTTTTTATATGGGGATAGCAATTGAGGGAGTGCAGAGAGACCACTGAAATAAAAATTATTTATTTTATATATGGGAATGGTGCTTGGAGAATGGGAGAGGGACCACTAGACTACCAGGGATAAGTAAAATTTACATGGGGACCATGATCAGACAACAGGGGAGGGACCAAATGGGTGGATTGGGATCGGGATTTAGGACGGGACTACAGAAAAAAATGCCATGCTAGATCAGACAGACTGCCTCACTGTTACAACATGAGAAAGACCAGTGATCTATGAAATGATTGTGGAGTCAGGGTCTGGTGGGGCACAAGCAGAGCTAGCAGACAAGATCACACTACATCTGATTATCTGACTGTACCATATAATGGTACATCTGCCCCCACCATCTCTGGCCAGCCCACTACCTCCGAACACCAAACTGACCGATTTCAGACATTTTATTAAGGCTCAGAGGCAGCAGCTAGACCACAAACCTTCTAGGTTGGGTTTGGCAAAATTGGCACTGTCACTGATGACTTGATTGACTGACAGTGATGAGCAGTATCAGTTGTCACTCTGAGTCTGGCAGCTTCTAGTTCTGACCTTCTTCTTACTCTGCTCAAGATCGCAGCCACTAATCCTCCTGGACCACTTACCCAGGCTGGCAGCACTGACAGTAAAGTCCAGACAGTGTTTTTCAAGGCAGGTGATGGGTCAACAGGCTCACACCTGCACAGCTCAGCTCTGATGGGGTCCAGCAGGTGGGGGGATCTCACAGGGTGACAGGGATCAGGACAGGTAAAGAAATGACAGGAAGAACTGAAAAACCTAACACTGTCACTACTTGACAGTAGCTCCACTGTGTTCTGCTGCAGACAAGGAGATGATCAAAAAAAAAAAAACTGTACAAAATTCTTCTTCCCTCTGTATACGCAGAGTGAACCAGGAGGTTGGGCATGTTGCAAACACAGTGGTCATAGCAAGAGCTGTGAGACAAACTTCAAGCAAACAAGCAGGTAGGAGAAATCCCTATCCCTGCTGCCTAAACCCTAGAATGAATTTGGACTATCCCAGTAGAGAGGTAGGGCAATTATTTTTCATGACTCATGATCTTTTTTGGTTTGAACAAAAAAGGATTCATGAACAAGGATCTTAGTGAGTGCCGTAAAAGGATTTAAAATATAGAAAAAAAACCTTTCCATAAGAACATATGAAAACGCCATCAGAAAAAGGCCTAGGGGTCTATCAAGTCTGCCCAAGTGTGCAGGTTGCAGTATACTTTACTGCAGCAGCCTCCCAATCCTCCCTGCCTGCCACTGCCATCCTCTCTATCCTCCTATCTGTACAGTGATACCATGGGCAATTTCTGTTACTGTGATAACCGTGGTTCATGGTGTACTGCGGTATTCCAAACTTTCAACTAATTGTTGTGTGTTTTCAGAGGCAACTATCCCTTCCACACCAACTCTTCCTGATGCAAGGGTTTGAGGAGGCTTCTTTTTTGTACAAAAATTACTTCTTCTGTATAACGTTAACCTACTGTGATATCCTTACCCAACAACTGAGACATGCACAGCTCTGTCATCTCCTCACTTGTATCAGACATGGCCCCTGAAACCTTTTAGGTAAACTTAGAAAAAGAGAACCCTAGCTAAGTGTGACAAAATAAATTGTAAAATAAGTCTGTCTCCATCAATGAACTCTTTCCCAGATAGGCAATTAGGCCAAGTGCCTACTGTATACTAGTCAGTAAGTGGCATGGAGGCCAGACTTCTAGTTACAGTAACAACAACCCTGACAGCAGTGGTCACAAAATTCTTAACTAGCATTACATGTAGTGACTACACTTGCTTGCTCGCTGGTGTTCACTACAAATTACTGACTTAGTGGGACAGGAATACTGTAGGCCTACTATAAAAAAATGTATGTCCTTACACAGTTATACAAAGAACACTTATTCATATTTCCATAGACATGGCTCTACATGGCCACCAAAATGGCAGCCAAATGAGGGAGACTAAGTGTGCCTCCCCCCAGAGCTATTAAACATGAAAGGAACAACAGGAAATAAAACAACTGGAGAGGCAAGGGGAGCAGGAGAGAAACTATATGGAAGGCAGGGTGGAGCAGGGGCAGGGATAGAGAGGAGAATGGGGAGGAAGATAGCTGGAAGGGAGGAAGCAAATGACATGGAAGGCTATGTGCGCCAAGGCCAGGAACCTAGGGAACAAAACCAGAGACCTGGAAACAGTGGTTGCAGCAGCCCACTTTCACCTGGTGGTGATCACAGGGACAAGGGCAACTCAAAACCACAACTGGGATCCCACAGTTCCAGGGTTCACAATGTTTAGGAGGGACAGAAAGGGAGGAGTGGTGGCACTATATGTTATGGAGGGCATAAAGGCCACAGAGGTCAAGGACTGCAGAGAGGATAAGTGCACAGAGACAGTGCAGATTCAGGTGATCAGAGATGGGGAAGCATAGCAGGGGTGGTACAGAGATCTCCATCACAAAAAGAGGAGGCAGACAGCTAACTGGGTTACAAAATTAGAAGGGCTGCAGATCAGGGGGTGGTGCTGCTGATGGAGGACGTCAACATTCCAGCCTGGACTGAATGATCCCAGTAGGAATAAAAGCAAAACATCAACTTCTTGTAGATGCATTCCAGGAAATATCCTAATGGAGGGAACCATATTTGATTTAGTCCTCACAAAACAGGGACCATATAGGTGAAGACATGGCACAAGACCCACAGCATGAGCAGGGATATTATAGGGGAAGTCATGGCACAGGACTCACTGCATAAGCAGGGGTAGTATAGGAAAAGTTACGGCACAGGACCCACTGCATGAGCAGGGGTAGTATAGGGAAGTCACAGCACAGGACCCACCACAGAAGCAGGTATAATATTGGGAAGTTATAGCATAGGACCCACTACATGAGCAGGGATGGTATAGGTACATGTCCTACTATGTGGACAAGGATGGTATAGAGTACATTTTCCACTACATAAGCAGGGATGGTATAGGGTACACAACCCACTACATGAGCAGAGATGGTATAGGGAAAGTCATGGTACAGGACCACTGGCTACCAGAGACCAGTCTGTACGGTTCAATGTTAAGCTAGTCATGTAGAAAACAGCCAGGAAAAAGTTCTGGACTAGTTAGGGACACAGTCTTGGAAGCTGTGAGTCTATGTCAAGGCAGCACGGGGAAACACTTACAAAAATGAAATACATTTTAAAACATATTATTAACAATATATTTACAAATGGTAAAATATATTCCAGTCTACTTGTTTTATAATATATTGTAATGTATTTGAAAATCAATGTATTTTTGTATATTCCTATATAAAAAAATAGGCCTAATGCTCAACTACCTCAAATCACTAATAATTAGTTAATTGTTAATTATTCCTCAGTTTTGCTTTGGTTGATTTTTTTCACATGCAAATGAGTTAGTGGCTAACTCCTCCTCACTCAACCTACTGCTAACTAATTTTTAACAGTTTCAGCAGTTAGTTATTGACCTATTTCCTAATTAAGAATTAACTAGTCCCCATGAATTGAGTATTAGTGTGGCATTCATTTATTACTAGTTGAGCTTATTTAATAAATAATTCACGATCAATACTCAACTTGTTGAGCATTAGCTGATAAGTAACTGTACACCACATAGTAAGCATAGTTATTAGTTAAGAATAACTAATTTTTAACCAGCTCAATTACGCAGTGCTGCTAGAAACTACCCAGCTGAGGGTCCAGGTAAGCTGTAGGAGCACATCCACTCCTCACTGAAGGTGCCACACATCTGACTGAGGCACCCTGAGGTACCCCATCACCCCACAAAGCCAGAAACTAGTCTTTGTCTGGGGTAGGCTCCATCCCGCTGGTACAGCCCTTGGGGATGGCCTGAATGTTAAACAGGAGGCAGAGGTAAGTCCCAAATGAGTATCTGAAATAAACTGCATTTATGCAAGTAAAGACTCCCTTACCCAGCTGGAGTTCACTTGTTTGTAATTTTGTAGTCACTTACTAGCACATAGACTGGGTACATGCTCCAAATGTGCCACTAAAAATTCAAGCAACTTTATGGTAACTATCAAGCAATCGATTGATAAGAGCCCAGTAAACTGGGAGTGTGTTGTAAAAATGTTAATGAAGTGCCTTATAGTTGTTCCTGATATACCTCCAATGGAGTACCTTCTCAGTTGGGACACTCATGCATTACTCCAGAAAAGCACCTTTAGAGTGTGTTCAGAAAATGTTGTTGAAGTGCTTTGGAATTATAGTATATACACTTCAAATTGGGTACCCGTACTCTGCAAATGCACCTAAAATGCAATTTAAGTACCTTCTTAGAAACTTCAATCTTTCAGTGTAAAATATCCTCACAGTTAGGGCACAATTGTAAATTAAAACTTTCCAGAAGAGAACCGTGTGCCACAATGGGGTGATGGGCCCATCCCTGTGTAGCTTCAGTGCTCTCCCAGAGAACTGAACTAGGCAAATCTGGTACTCAGAACATGCTCTTGCCCTCATGTCAGTTTCTCAGCTTCTGACCTGACTAGCCGCACAAATCTGCAAGCAGAGCAGGACTAAGAAAAGGGATGGGGTGTGCATTTAATTTTTTTTAAATGAGGTTTAGGGAATCCTGGAAGCCATCACATAGGAGTGTACAAGTACCTTTTTTCAAATTTTCTCTGGCAAATACTTTTGCACCTCAGATACTCTGCTGTTCATTACTCAATGTTCATATTCCTTTTCAGGCTGACCCCCACCCCCACCCCCAGTCAGCAGCATGGTGTCAAATAGTGTTTTATCACATAATGACCAAGAAAACCCTAGAGATGCAACATTTCAGTGGGGTCCATCTTCATATAATTTTACAACTTGGAGCAGAAGCTCAATGGAGATCAAGATCACTTTCTCAGAGACACACAGTGAGTCAGAAGCTGTGGCTGGGCTTGAACGCAGATATCCTGCTTCACAGTTTCAGAGACAATATTATGATGGAAAGATGGTCCAACTAACCACAATTCAACACTACATCCCCTTCCATATCTTAGGACATTTATTTACTGGTGACGGAGCTTTCTTCAGGAGGCCGCTGGTGTACTTTCATTTCTGCTCATTGAATTAAATACAGTGAAGTCTTCATCTTTCTCAAACATTAACTTTTTCCTAATTTCTTGGGAGTTAAATCCTGAATGTGTTCAGAAAAGAAAGGTAAAGGTCATATACACTGTTTAGAAATAAAACTGAAGCCCATTCTAGACCACATTTTTCTATCATGAAGTTCAACGGACACCGTCCTCAACTATCTTTGCGTCTTCCTAGAAACTGTGAATACTCCCAATACAGCATAGACACTCACGGTGCAGTGGGAGGAAAGGAGACTACTGTATCATGAGTAAATGCACTCTTTGGGGGTGTTCCTAATGATCAAGAAGCATGCGATAAGAGTAGATCAAGGATTTGCAACAAAATGGGAATACATACACTATTTGCATGCATTTCAGTTAAGGTAAAAAACACACAGTGGTTAAAACAACCAACAACTTGAGTGAATTGTAGAGAAGGTAAGCTATCATTAAACATATTTTTTCAATTATAAATAATATAATGCAAAAATGATTGACAAGTGTCCCTTTAACACCAACTCTACACCAAAATGTTTATGTGATGGTCAAACAACAAAACATTTTAAAAGTAATTTTACTGTCAACTAATTATTTTTTCCAGTTAGTCTTATTTCTCCCTCATGCACTGGCAGCCTCCATTATACTGGCCACCCCAGCCAACACCCCCAAGGACTTGCTACCTCTCAGAGGCAGCATGGTCTGGGTCATCAGGTACAGGGGTATAGGCAGCTGGAGTCATCATGCAGCCAGTGCACAGATTTTCCTAGTACTCCCCCTAAAGTGCAACATGCCCCCCATGCACTGTACACCTGACATCTCCCTCTCCTCTTCCCAACTCTGGTGGTTTCAGCCTGCTTATCCTCAGCCACTGATAGAAACTGGCAAGCACCAAACTCTTCTCCACCCCAGCCTGAGATGAGCAATCCAGCAGGAAATCAATCTTCTTCCCTCTTGCTGACCCTCCAACTCCCAAGATAACACTTGAAACTAGGGTCTTCAGCACTGCAAGTACAGCACCATCACTGCAATGGTGGGCCTGCAAAAATCTAAGATCTGTGAAATGTAACTTGTCTGCACATCCACATGTGTAGTGGTAGGTCCTGTCATCTTATTTGTTGTGGCTATTTCTGCCCTAATAAACACAGAATCTGTCAGCAGACAACGACCATATGGCCCACCTAGTCTGCCCATTTTCCTACTCACTGCTGCAGCCCCAGATCCTATCTGGTGCATTTTTGTAAACTGGTAGTTATTGCCCAAGAACCCTAACAGTCATTAAATAACCCCTAAAAACACCATAATGATGACATTTGGTAGGGGATGAGGCTGCAGGCACTCTGTGGGCATTGCAGTGGGATCTGGGAGGGGGGACACCTAAATATACTTGGATCATCTTTGCTGACAGGTACACATGTGTGGGGCTATTTGCCTAGCATAATTGTTATGCTGTTTTAGAGCTAGAGCTGCAGTGCTTGGTAGCCACTTGACTTGCACAAGGAAATTATAAGCCAGGCTTTATGGACTAAACTCTTTATGCAAACCAAAATATGTGATATGTGGCTAAAATAGCTTCTGTGGTAGGCACCATCATGTTGTGAGTTGCCTGCCTGGAACTAGCAATCATGTCAGTTGCTCCTAAAAATGCAGGCCCTTCCATTTCCATGTGAAAAACAGAAAGCTGGAACATGCAGATGAAGCTGCAAAAGAAGCAGCTGCATGGTTGGATACCATATGGGGTTCAACAGGCCTGGTTACAGGTGGATTAAGAGCAAGGCTAAGCATACAGTAGCAGTGATGCAGTGTATAGTAAAGTACTATTCTACATAGCAAAGCATAGTTTTCAAAATGCTGTTGTACCACAGTTCAAACGTCATGGAATGTGATTGTACACTTCTGTGGTAGAACAGCATTCTAAAACCTCTAGAGACATGCACAAGTTAATTTCACTGTGAAAGAGAAATATAAAATAATGCATGGAGAAGTGTGGTTTATGGGGATTTTATGCACTCCGAGGGTGTGTGATGCCCCATGATGCCTGAGAGGTTTCTATGGGCATCACACGAAATAATTATAAAATCCCCCATCCTACTTCTCCATGTTTTATTTTTCATTTACTGTTTTTTGGTGTTTTTTTGGTTTAAATTGTCTTTGACGCTTTGCAAGGGTAACTGTTACTGCTGACAAGCTTGTCTCATGCTGAGTGACCGATTGTGTAGTGCTTGTGAACGTCCAGCACGAGGACAGCTTGTTCGGTGGTTTTTCAGGTGATGCTGCAGTACTGTTCTGCCCATGGTTTATGGAGCTCCATAAACAACACATGTGGTTTACGAAGCTGTTGGGCACTCATTGGCAGTGTTTTATAACCACTAACCAGTAAATATAAAAACAACAATGCACATATTTCACATAATAATATACACTATAAAAACACAGGATGAGCAACTTTATGTATAACCAGAGTGTTGTGCCACCTCGGGGTTCTAATTCCCATGGACCACTCGAGCTTCATCCTTAAGGTCAGAGAGAATCACATGCCTTCTGTGGCAGAACACTCTGACTGTGCATAGTTACAAATTCAGTATTTTCTATATGCTGATGGTTACCCAGTTTTGTTGCATATCAATTTGCTAGTTTTGTTTTGGGCATCATCTTCAAACCACTAGCAAGCTGGGAAAAGCTTTGTTGTGGAATTTTGGCATGGCCATCACCCAAACAACACCTCCCCCCCAGTTTGGACAGTCTTTCCCTGCACAAGATTTGATGCCTCCTCCTCCCCATCCTGTAACAGGCATTCCCTGCTGTACAGTGCCACCTTCTTTCCACTCATCCTATATGGACCACTCCCTGGTTTCTAGTCGCACCTTCTTCCCACCCCATGCAAAGTTTTCTGTTGTCTAGTGGCATTTGTCTGCCTTTCCCAATATTGTGTCATTCTCTGGTGTCCGGTGGCCCCAACCTCCATCTCTATGATAAAAACTATAGTGCATGGTGGAGCGTCGTTGTGTATGGAGATCTATACACTGTGGAATGGTCTGGCATGGAGACAGGGACTCTGTTAAGCCACACAAGGGCAAAAGTATTAGATATCAGGAGGGCATCTTTCAATGGAATGTATAGATATTTAAGAGCAGCCCTGGTAATAGAGGGGGAGGAGAAACAATGGGGGAGACTAAAAGGAGTCATTATGGAGGTAACTAACCAATGCATTAGGATAGTGGCCAAATGAAAAAGAAGAAAGAAACCACTATAGTTCTCTAAAGAGGTGGGAGACCAAGTAAGGGCTAAAAGAGCAAGTTTTGGGAAGCATAAGGAAATCCAAAGGGAGGAAGAGTACAGGGATGTGAACCTTGAATGTCTAAGAGAAGCAGGGAAGGCTGTAAGGAAAGTCAAGGCACAGACAGAGAGTTTAGCACAGACTGTGAAAAAAAAGGGGACAAGACATTCCACAGGTACATAAACAAAATGAAGGGTGGGATTGTGAGGCTCAAAGGGGAGAAGGGAGAGTGTAAGGGGGAGGATTTAAACAAGGCAGAAATACTGAACAAATACTTCTGTTCAGTATTCACTGAGGAGGGAGAGGATCAAGGACCACAGTTGGGGAGCAGAGGCAATTGGGTGGAGAAGTGGACACCAGTCCATTCACAGTGGAGAGAGTTCTGGAGGAACTCACAAAGCTGAAGGTGGATAAAGCCATGGGGTCAGATGACATGCACCCAACGATATTATGGGAGCTGCATAGGGAACTCAACACAGGTGTAGTTCCAGAGGACTGGAGGAGGGGTGCATGTAGTCTCACTGCACAAAAGTGGCAGTAGGGTGGAAGCAGGGAACTACAGGTGAGTCAGCCTCACTTCAGTGGTGGGGAAGATCATGGAGGCACTGCTGAAAGAAAGGACAGTGGCACACCTGGAATCCACTTGTGCCTAGGATTTAAGGCAGCAAGGATTCACATCAGGAAGGTCTTGTCAAATGAATCTGATAGATTTTTTTATTGGGTGACTAGGAAATTGAATCAGGGAGGGGCTATAGACGTCACCTACCTAGATTTCAGCAAAGCCTTCAATACCATCCCACACAGAAAGTTGGTTAACAAGATGAGTAGCCTGGGCATGGGGCATAAGGTGATACACTGGGTTAGAAACTGACTGACAAACAGAAGGCAAAGGGCAGTGGTAAATGAGATCCAGTCCGGGGAGAGAGGGATGATGAGCGCGATACCACAAGGATCAGTTTTGGGACCAGCCATGTCCAATGTCTTCATTAGTGACATTGCAGAGGGGCTAGAAGGAAAGGTCTGCCTATCAGCAGATGACACCAAGATCTGCAACAGGGTGGATACTCCAGAAAAGGTGCAGAAAATGAAGATGGACCTGGAGAAGCTTGAAAGATGGTCAGAGGTGTGGCAACTGAGGTTCAGTGCAAAAAAGTGCAAGATAATGCACTTGGGTAGGGGGAACCCAAGGGAGAGCTACAGGATGGGGGGAGGTGCTGTCACCAAAGAGAAAAGGGACCTAGAGGTTATCATATTTAATGCCCTTAAGGTACTAAAGTGGTGTGCAAAGGCTGCAAGAAGGGCCAGTGGCATGCTGGGGTGCATAGGCAGGAGGTATTACTAGTAGGAGGTGGGGTGATGCCATCGCATAAAACACTGGTAAGGCCTCACTTGAAAAACTGCATGCAGTACTAAAGACCACATACGCGTAAAGACATTAACAAGGTGCAAGCTATCCAGAGAAGGGTGACAAAGATGGTGCATGGTTTGCATCACAAAACATATGAGGATAGACTAAGAGACCACAATATGTACTCACTGGAGGAAAGGAGGGTATACCATCAGTACAGCAACAGAATATGGACACCAGGTAAAAACGGTGACTCATATTGGGCGCTATATTCTTGGGCTACCCTGCAAGGGTAGCAACTGTACAGAAACGTGAGGGTAGTGGACTGTGTCAGGAAGTGGGGGGGATAGTGAGGAGAAGGAGAGGGACAATGAAGGGGTTTTGAGAGACAGGTGTGTCTGCTGCCACCGAGCTAGCCTTGTGGTGTGGGTGGATAACTCTGGTGCAGCAGGTTCAGGGTTCTGGACAGGGTGTGCATAAACTCTGCTGCTGCATGTGGCATTTAATTTTTGTGCAATATCGAATTTTGCCCCCTGCCCAACAAGCACCTCCTTGGAGTTGATAATCTATATTCAGAGGGGTGCAGGGGGCACAGCCCCCCAAACACTTTTTACCCTTTCTTGTGACATTTAAGTTTTTTGATTTCCTGAATTTGTATATGATGCATATAATACCTTACAATAAAGAAAATAAAAACTAAAATTTGCATTTATGATACGTTTCTTTGAATTTAAAGCAGTGTACCATGTGACAAAAAATGCTTTTTTTACGATTTATTCCCTGTGCTCTGCTAAGCATGTACCTGGTATTCTTTCCCACCAGTATTGTACTATCACCCTGTAATTTGTTCAGTTATCCTATGTTTTTATTTATATTTCTGCTGTCTGCTGCACTGACAGCAGTAGTACTAGAAAGCAGCCGCCATATTTTCTGTAGCACTACAACAGTCGTAACAGATCACTTTCTGATTAGGTAGTACTGCTGATTTAAAATGTACAATAATTAAAAGTATGTGCCTAACACAAGATAAATACCACCTAGTATGCATCTGAGTAAAAGACTCAAAGGGAAACTCCTATGAAATTAGAAAGACCCACCTTATATTTAATGGCTGAAGAGCTCCGGGTCTACATTTCGCACACCCCGGATGTCTTCCGACATGAAGGTTATGCTAACGAGGGCTGCCAACTCTGCCATTTGTTGGTAGCCCTCATTGCTATAACCTTTAATGATAAACCATCCGGGTGTGTGAAAATTCACCAGGGCTCTGCAGCCATTATAGATGGAGCGGGTCTTTCTAATTAAAAACCACCAGACAGCAGGTAAATAAAATAATTTGTTTTATGTTGAAAACCCTAATCGGGCATTTCTACAGCAGCTGCTGCACTTAGGGGTGGTACAGGAGTTTCCCTTTAAGAAAATTCTCACTCAGATAAAAAAAACAGAGAGACTAATGTCTTAATCTATCATTTTGTTAGTTAAATAAGTTAACTGTAATTCTCAAAATTTTGCTTACTATTTATTCAGGGTGTACAACATGGCAATATTTTATAGCGAAGTACAAGGAGTACAGTTACAACTTTGAAACTCTAGAAACTGCCGCCCAATTTAATCAATGTTACCTGATGAAGTGAGCTTCTGCTAGTCTGTTATTGACTTGGAAGCTGTCAAAGGACACGAGGTGAAACAAAGGCCCTACCCTTTTCCAAGGTCAATGACTCCAGAAGATGCCCTACACTTCACAGGGTAATATTGCTATTGCAAAAATGTTTGGAAACTCACCTTTTGGTGAATTTTAAACAGTGTGGGTGGCTGGAGTGCATGCTTAGACTATTTGTTTACATTAGCAGACTCCTTCTGTGAAGTTGCCTTCTTGCATAGCCAGTTAGTGCATTAAGACATTCAGCCCAATGCTCTGTGTATACAATGAGGATTATTTCACCTCTTTGGTTGTTGAATGGCAAGGCAAGTTTTATTTAAGAGATGCCAATCCCGGAGGCTCTGGGTGCCATACAACAATCAAAATAGATACAAAACAACATAATAATAAACATTTATATACAATAAACCAAACAGTTAAAAGAGAATTTACTACCCTTGACAGCAAATAAAATCAGAATAGGTAGAAACTAAATTAAATATCCATTTCTAAAAGACAAGTAGGGACTATAAAACATAGTTCAGGAAGGCCTGATTATATAAGAAGGCCTTGAGACGGGCCCTAAATACCTCCACAGAAGGGCACTCCCTGATGGTTAAAGAAAGCAAATTCCACAGGATGGGCGCGGCAACACTAAATGCTCTGTTGCCAGCAGTTTTTAACCTCATCCTGGGAATCGCGAGGAGGCCCCTAGAGGAGGAGTGGAGGGAGCGTACCGAGACAGCAGGTGCAAGAAGGTCCTTCAGGTAGCCAGGGCCCAGGCAGTGTAGGGCCTTAAAGGTGAGCAAACCCACCTTAAAGAGGACCCTCCACCTAACCGGCAGCCAGTGCAGATGATGTGACTGATGTGACACTACTTAGGCTGTCCTGTCAACAGCCTCACTGCCACGTTTTGCACCACCTGAAGTTGGTGCAGGGTACACCCAGAGACCCCAAGATAGAGTGCATTACAGTAGTCAAGCCTGGACATCATGAAGGTGTGCACCAAAGTGGGGCGGTCCAGTGGCAGAACTAGGGGTTTTATCCTGGCGATATTCCTCAGATGTTAAAAACTGGTACAGACAACGGATGACACCTGAAACTCAAGTGTCAATCCGCTGTGAAGAATAACAACCAGATCACGCACCCTAGAGGAGGCCATCAATGGTACAGAGCCAAGACAATGTCCTGTCTCTGCGCCAGAGGCCAACCTATCACGCCCTCTGTTCAACTCCACCACCAGTACCTCCTTCTTACTGGGGTTCAATCGCAACCAGCTGGAGGCCACCCAGTCATTGATCTCAGCAAGGCAGCTGTTAAGCACTTCCACTGCACAAGATCTTCCAGGGGCAAAGGAAAGATACAGCTGGATATCATCAGCATAGCAGTGAAAACCTAGACTGTACTTCCTAATGAGCTCTCCCAGGGGCAGCATATACATGGCAAACAACATCGGCAACAAGACCGAACCCTGGGGAACTCCACATGACAGGTGGCCAGGGGAGGAGGAGAAATTCTCCATCACTACCCTCTGCCTCCTGTTAGATAGAAAAGACTCAAACCAGCAGATGACAGTGCCGGCGAGTCTGCAGAATTCTCTTAGGCGGTCAAGTAACACTCGATCGTCCACCATGTCAAACGCTGAAGAGAGAGATCGAGGAGAACAAGAATTGTCCCCTCCCTTCTATCTCTAGCCCTAAGAAGGTCATTATGCACCTGAACTAGCGCAGTTTCTACACTATGTCTCACACGAAACCCAGATTGGAGCGGCTTGTACAGATCATGGGCCACGAGATGCTCCTCAAGCTGAAGCACCACCACCTTCTCCACAATCTTACCCAAAAATGGGAGATTAGAGATAGGACGGTAATTTTCCTCGACGTCAGGGTCCAACAATGTTTTTTTCAGAAGGGGTCTCACCAATGCCTCCTTCAAGTCATCGGAGAAAACCCCCTCCAACAAGGAACACCGGACAATCAAGGCAAACACCAGGTCAACGGAGTCAACACATCTCATTAAGAAACGAGTTGGCACCGGGTCCAGTTCACAAAAGGTGTGCTGAAGCTTGGAGGCAATCTCACTGACCTCAGCCACCTCCACCACTCTAAACTCACCCCAACCAGGCAGAGTACTCGCCGGTCACCCATAGCAACCACTGTCAGCCAAAGTCTGGTCCACTGCCTGATGGCAGACACTCTGTCCAAGAAGAACTGAGCAAACTCCTCGCACAATGCGTTCAAAAAGGCTACCTTCGGCTGTAGACAGGAAGGAAGAAGAAGTCTGTCCACAGTCCGAAAGAGTACAGTTGGTTGGTTCCTCCTGGCAGCAATCTCCCTGGACAGGAATTCTGCCTTCTTACAGTTGATTGCCCCCTGGTATGCACTGTAGTGCACATGCAGGGCCAGTTTGTCTACCTACAGGCCAGACTTCCACTAGCAGTGCTCTAATCTCCAACCCAAAGTCTTCATTACCTTGAGCTCACCATCATACCAAGGAGACCTCAAGTAAGAAGACCTTGGTTGTACACGGGCTGGTGTGAGGGAGTCAAGCACACCAGTCAGCGCCTTATTATAGGCATCCACTGCTGTGCACATGTCCCCCAACGCATGCACTGTCCCCACTAGATAGGTCAGCCACCACCAAAAAACCCTCAGGGGTCAACCCCCTCAAAGGGCGATAGCTGACCATCTCTGCAGAGGGAGGGCTATCAAGGGAGGCCCGAACCAGAACTTCACTGTGCAATGATCGGACCAAATGACCCGATCAATGCTGAGACTATTTATCTCAAGCCACAATGAGAACACCAGATCCAACATGTGGCCACCATGATGAGTCACAGAGAAAACTCCTTGAGAAAAGCCCAGAGATGACGTCATCTGGAGGAAGTTGTAACCAAGCAGAGAAAATTCATCCTCAGCCCAAACACTGAAGTCGCCCAGCACTAAACATCTGGGGGCCTCCAATGTTTCCCAGATGATGAAATTGGCCATCTCCTGCAAGAAATCTCCCACCACCCCAGAAGGGTGGTAAATCAGGAGAATCAGGCAACCTGCACCCAGACCCCACAGATGGCCACACATTCAAATGAATGTGGTGCTCTCTCTGAGTGCAGGGTGACGCACTTTGCCTTTGGCCTTTTGTCTTAAACTTCAGAGTTCCACAACCCTCCCCCAACCCTGTCCCCACAAACGCATAGCCTGCCCAATATTTCTAAGAAGTGACTATGTCCTATTGGGTGTGCTTTCAATTCAAGGAAATGGAAATGAAAGTCTGTGAACCATGCTTAGTTTAAATATATGCTGTAATTTTATTTTTTATAACCCTTTAAATGTTCCCTCACCCGCAATGTAGTTTAACTGCAGGCGCTAGTACCAGTGGGGAACTGATGTCTTCGGGCAGCTGAGCTCACAAGCAGGTGGTGCCAAAGTATCTTTCTAAGAAGTGCCAACTGCATTGTGTGGCCTTGGCTGCCCCAGACAACAGTTCCCCACCAGCGAAAGCACTGCAAATGTAAACAAAGCTTTGCGGGAGGGGAGCCTGAAGAACTACTGACACCTCAAAACGTTGAAAAACATACTGTTTGGGTACAATTCAGCTTGCATGCTGTATATATTCTATAACGTTCTCCTGGTCCATTGATTATTACTGAGAACATTTGCATGAATATGTGATCTTTATTTCTTAGAGTTCATCTACCTCTACAGCGGACTCCCTACTTCAAGTCATAATCCTCTGTTGTGACATAACAAACTGTTGTTATGGGAGAAACTGGGATGTCAAATCAGTGTAGTATGACCTCGGGTAGGGAGAAAGCAGCAGGAATAGATTAACTCTTCAGGAGCAAAGATTCTGTTGTCATGCAGCTGACCTCAGTAATAAATAGTGTGGAGGAAAAATACAGAATGAATGTGAAATACAATCTGAACTATGTCTAAATATAGTTGTTTTAAGTTCTACTGAAGGTGTCAGCTGCTTTTTAAAAGGAAACAAATAAAAAAACTAAATTCCAGTACTTTTTTATGGTTCCCAGGTTCTCCTTTTCCATTTCTTTGAGCTGAAAAGCAGTGGCCAATAGGAGATAGCAAACCTTAAAGTAAGCAATAACCCATAACAGACCGTGGGTGAATTACATACGAACATACAAAGAAACCAGCAGAAGAAAGCCATTTGGCCTGTCAAGTCTGCTTGTATTGCAGGGTCCACAGCTTGAGCTAATGTCGCTGCCTTCCCTCCCCACTCCTCCCGTCCCCCTACCCATGATCCTTACCTTTCCCCTATGCCTATCCCAGCCTCTCTTAGAGCTTCCCACTGTCTTCAATGAGATGACCTCTTCCAGCAGTGCATTCCAAGTGTCCACCACCCTCTCTGAGAATAAGTGCTTCCGGACCTCCCTCATAAACCTCCCATCCTCCAGCTTAAAACAGTGCCCCCTCGTGTTATGGTTGCCACTCAGATTAAAGAAACTCTCCTTATCAACCTTATTTATCCCTTTGAAGTATTTGAAGGGTCCAGTAATGTCCCCTCTTTCTTTCCTGACTTCTAGGGAGTACATGTTCAGTGCCCTCAACCTCTCCTTGTAAGCCTCACCCTACTGACTGGCTATCATCTTTGCAGCCCTCCTCTGGACCTTCTCCAACACGTTAATGTCCTTTTTGAGGTGTGGGCACCAGTACTGAACTCCATACTCTAGATGTGGCCTTACCAATGACCTGTACAAGGACAGTACAACCTCCTCTCTCCTACTACTGATCCCCCTTGCTATGCATTCCAGCATCGTGTTTGCCTTTGCTGCTGCTTTCTTGCACTGTGTGGAGTGTTTCAGGTCACTAGTGATCATCACTCCCAGGTCCTTCTTCTCCTCAGATGCAGATACTCGGACTCCACCCAGGTAGTACTCTGTCCTGGGATTCTTGGCTCAAGATACATAACTTTGCATTTACAGGCATTAAAGCCAAGCTGCCAGATCCTGAACCACCTCCTCAGCTTTTCCAGATCTTCCTGGAGGTCCGGTATCCCTTCAACTGTGTCCACTCTCCCACAGAGTTTGGTTTCATCTGTGAATAGGCACATTTTGGCCCTTAATGCTATCCCCATTGTCACTGATGAAGAGACTGAACAACACCAGCCCCAGCACCGAGCCCTGTGGGACCCCACTGGTTACCTCTCTAGTGCCATATAACTCTCCTCCCACAACCACCCTCTGGGTTCTGTCCCTCAGCCAGTTTTCCACCCATCTAGCCATCTTTTCCCCAAATGCAAGATCAACCAACTTCCTGATCAACCTTTTGTGGGGCACAGAGTCAAAGACCTTGCTGAATTTAAAACAGAGGATGTCTACTGCTTGGCCCCTGTCTACTGTCTTAGTGACACAGTCAAAGAAGTCAATCAGCTTTGTTTGACATGATCTCCCTCCCATGAAACCATGCTGCCTCTCATCCTGGAGACCATGCTCCTCTAGATATTCCACTAACCCTTCCTTTAGAATGGTCTTCATAAGCTTGCCCACAATGGAGGATTGGGGCACTAATGCATGCCCTGGGTGCACTGTGAGGCATGAGGGCAAAGCCTGAGTGCTCTCCAACCACCCATGAACTGCAATAAATGTCCCTCCTTTTATGATGGTGGAATAGTAAAAGAACAGTTTAGAGATGTCAAACCCTGCATCACCAACCACCTAGCAAGTGAAAGCCTACAGTTAGCACTATACAGGTTAACATCCTAGCACAGATAAGAGATCTCTTACCGGGTTCCTGTGGAGCCTGGGATAATGAGGTCTCAGGTGACTATCAGTTGTACCTGTAAAATAAAAATAGCAATGGGGTCACAAAAGATCTGCAGCTCTTTATGAAATAACAATGACAAACAATGTAGGACAAACAAAAAACAATACTTATCTGACACATGTGGTCAGTGTCCTCCTTCATCCAGTCAGCATCCTGTCAGACTTGTGGACATATAAGGGAAAATGGGTCACTATGAATAATAAAAATACTGATCAGCTGGTCAACTGGGAAGGACTTATAATGGTTAAAAAAAAGTGGGTTGTGTGTTTGGGGGGGGATACAGACTGGTACCTCACCATTGACCTGGGTTTTAGAATGGACTCTGTCACTCAGGGGCCATTTGAAGGAAAGCCAGTGCCCCTAGAACTGATTTTCTCTTGGGGGTGGGGGGGCATTGTACTCCAGCAATTGACTGACACAGGGCAGGACGAAGACATCAGCTGTTATCCTTCTTGCACCATTGACAGGGCTCTGGACTGCCAAACTGGTAAAGCATCTTGGGATGGGTTGCCATGGCTAATGAGAAGAATGACCCTTCCCCCTCTGCCTTCCCCCCTACAGAGGGAGTGGCTATACTGAAGATCCAAATTTAGTCCATGGGATGGTGGGTGATGTTGCTAGGTGGCTGGTGACAGTATGGCACTTCTCCATGGTGCAGGGCCTGATCTGACTGTGGCTTCATACTGACAGCTGCTATTTTTCCCAGTTTTCATGCTGGCCCACCTCATGCGACAGTACATAGTCTTGTCAGAACTCACCATGTTCGCAGATCCATGGATTTTTGAACTCTATCAGTCCACCACCAGAAAAAATGAGAAGAGCCAGCTTCCCCACTGCTTTCACCAACATGGGCATTCTATTCACCACACCCAAGCGAAAAACAACAGACTCTTCCACCGTACTAACATGAGTAGCTCCACAGCCTTCCAGCATTGTCAGCCTCTCTCTCCTCCAAATAAAACTAACAGCCAGCTTCCCTTAACCCCATAGTCTCCCTCCCAACAATGCCTCCCCTTTTACCAGCACAGCCAGCTACCCAACCACATGGCCAGCCCCAGGGTTTTATTTAACTGTAAAAATTGATTAGCGTTTTGCTCATAAAAGTGCTAAAACATTGTGAAAATGCATAGCACCTGCCTCACTGTGTTTAACAAACATAACACTTCTAGAAAACCTATATAAATACTTTCTGAACAGTTAGTATTGTCCCAAGAAAAAAAACTGCTAATTAATTATTTAAAACCCTGCCAGACCCCTTGTCACTCACATTACACTCCCCTTTTCCCATACATGTGCTTGCCCAGGTCACTACATCCTGTCACATCCATGGACAAGATCCAACCTACCTCACATCTGGCTAGTCTCCCCTTCAAATACAGACTGCATCCCACAACACCACCGGGACCACTTTACTGACCACATATCCAGAGTCCACACCCTTCCATTAGCACAGTGCTCCTTACTGGCACTCTGCACAAGATCAACATCATTCAGTCCGCTCCCTTCCAAGCACAGACAAAACCCCCACCACCAGCATAATAATCTAGCAGCCCCCACCCAAAATCAGTCACATGTATCCATGTCCAAATCAGCTGTACCGCCAACCATAGTGAATCACCTTGCTGTACATTACCCCCCCCAACCACTCCACCAAGAGCATCACACTGGTGGTACCTCTAACACTTCATAGAACATTTTGTCTTACATTCTGGAACACTTACCTGTGCAATTGGATGTAGCTGGCAGGCAGTAATCTCCCCCAAAGTTCCTTGCTCATTAGATCCTGCCCAATAAGCAGGCAGAAAATGCTGCAAGACACAAGATAAAAAATGTGTTGCACTATGGCTGGCATCAATCACAGAATTATAGCCCCAGCAAGCCGACCCCCAACACAAATATAAACAAACTGCCCAGATGAATTTCTCACCCCCACACTTCACAACACAATATAATATATATTATATAGACAGCCCTGGCAAAGAAAACTGTTGTAGGCTTTCCTTTTTAAGTATTTGTTTGTAGTTTTATGTCCAGGGTCATACTGCAGATGTGATTTTCAAAAAAATTACCCCTGCAAGATTTGCTTCCACTTTGTATGCAGCATCACAAGTATTACCCCTGTCTACCACCCCCCCCAATGCCACAACACAACCAGCAGACAAATGGTGTGCTTCCCATTTTTTCAAAGTTCAAACTGGCACAGGTTTTAAAAGGAAAACTGCAGAAAATGAGAATGATCTACCTTTAATGTGTGTCAGCAGTGTTGCAGGCAGGTATGGCAAAGCAGGGTTGCAGTGGGCCTGGCATACTTTTTGTAAAGGAGAAGTCTCTTGTACACTCTAGGAGTTTGTTTTCCTCACCTGTTCAGCTGTGATTGTTCCTGGAGGTCTCGCTTGTAGTATACTGCATTGTTTTGTTTTTTTTTTAAATCGGTTGATTGGTAAAGTTTTTATTAATAAAATAAATAAATATGCAGTCTGCCATCCATTTGAGCTTGAAAAGGTCCTTTTCACTGTGTCATCACAGCAAGTCTTCTAGGGTGTCACACTGAATAATGTCCCACGTTGCACAACTACTGCCAACATGTGGTTCCACCTGTCAATAAATGAGGGACAGAAAAAAGTGATGCACATTCATTCCAGTGTGTAGTGCAAAGTGTCAGAGTGCTGCTCTGTCTGAACAGTTGTTAATGACAACATATGCTTAACACAGAGAATGTTTGAATGAATAAATATTGTAAACAAATGATCTGTGTTGTGCTCAGTTTTCATATCTGCTTTATGTATCACAAGCATGACCTTCCTTATTTATTTTTTTTTTATTTAGAATGTCAGTGCATGGAATCCATTGTACCTCAATCCCAAGGTATTGCCACTTTCAGTATTGATTGGGTCACATACCTGTATTTTTCCTCCAAAAAAACATATCACAGACTCACAGATTTAATAATCTGTTTCCATACATCACCACTGAGTGAATGAACTGATCACCTTGGAATTTCATTTATCATATTTTTTTTCCATTTAATTTCATTTGTATTGGTTAAACTGGAAAGGCATGTGAGCATTGCTGCTTGTTTACACAAGCGTCCAGCATCACCTTTGAATTTATTAGCAATTTATTTTTTTTCCAGCATTACTGAAAGTATTAATTCTAACTCATTGTAATAGTGCATACCTTCCAAGGGAGGTCTGAAGCTTTGCTAGATTATTCTAGCAAATTTTCAGGAGATTTTCTGCAGGAATAGTTTATCTAAATGTTGGGGGTTTGGGGACTGCTATGACCTCAGAAGCTCTACGGTGCATTTTGGAGCTTATACACACTTATGTGTACGTTGAATTCAGTAAATGTAATTACTGTCCTACAACACAGCAGTGTCCTTTGTGTTTGATGAATGCTGATGAATGTTGAGCCAACTTCTTGTACTGTCAGAGCCAGAAATGACTACATTAACATCCATGTGTAGTGGGCAGTGCGCAGAGTCCCCAGCATGGGATAGGGGATGGCTCTGGGAGCCTATGGCAAAGGGGGGATGATCACAGTTGGTGGTTAAGTAAAAAAATAAAAAGCAGAGGTCCAAAGAAAGGGGGAGGGGTTCATACAAACACCAGCTGCCAATGTCCCTGCATTAAATTCCGCATTGCATGGGGGAACAGCATGGTGCTCGCACCATAATTTGATGTGCAGCCATACATCAAGGATTGCAGTCTGCCACACTGCTCACTTCCTGCTTTTACTCACCTACATAAAGCTTGATGTCACTTCTGCTTGTTTTATTTCTACTCATTCTGGTCACTCCTTGTGTAACTCTTTGAGGTTGATTTTTTTGCGTTAAACCAGTGTGCTATGTCCCGTACATCCTCCCATTTTCACCAATCATTACTGCATTCTTTTGAGTTCTGTGTTTCACGGGCTACTGAACTGGAAGTTCAAAGTTGTAATACTTCCTGACCAGTCTTGGAGTTGTCAGAAGTCTAACACTGCAAAGCTTCCTGACCAGTCTATCTTTCATTCAAGTTCTGTGAGAAACAAGTGTAATCCCTAGGTGGAGCTATCCCAAGGAATACTACGCTTGCCTGCATGACTAGGCGCAGGTTGAGGGGCATGAGCTCAGTAAACGGGTACCACCACCAGAAGAGTTGGTTTAAGGGTAGCGTAGCTGTTCTGGGTATAGCCTTTCGGGACACTGATACCCCCCCCAATGGCTTGCACTGGTCAGCAGATAAACAATCACTGTTAGTGTCAGAATACATTGTTGAACCCAATCTTGGCACACTTACCACCAAGGCTGGTTCAGCTGCACTGGACCTGGAGACCCCCTGTAAAATGGGACCTGCAATAGAACAGTGCAGTGGCAATACAGTATTCCCTCCACAAAGGTACACACTAGCCAAGTTAAATGCAGAAAGAACAGAATCTGGTTTATTCAGAGAACATGAACAAGGGTGGGGCAGCAATCTGGCATTTGATTTCCTATCTGATTTAGTCAGGTTAAACATGCATGCACGAAGAGTCCCTCTAGCACAGTTACACACACCCTGGGTACACAGTTATTACTCAGGCTAGCCTGATGCATTGCCTGGGGTAAGCCAGCACTGCAGTTGTTGTTGGGTCCCTTAGAAAAGAAACAAGCAATATGCACTTTAACCCACAATTTATATTCCGTGGCCGGATGGCTCAGTTCATAATGATCAACCAAAATAAATCAGATGACACACAATACATACAAACATACAAATCTACCAGCAGAGCAGACCAACTGGTCTATCAAAGTCTGCCCAAGTGTGCAGCTAGCACCCTAGATTACAGCTGCTCCAGCCTCCTCCCCCACTGTCCCTCCCATACCTGTCATAGCCCCTGCCCCCAGACCCTTCCTCTTACTTTGTCCCACTCCTTCTTAAAGCTTCTGACATGTTACCACCCCCGCTGGCAGCTGATTCCAGTTAGACACCACCCTCTCAGTGAAGTAGTGCCTCCTCATCTCCCTCTTAAATCGTCCCCCCTCCATCCTTAGTCCATGCCCCCCTGTCTCCATACCTTTCCTCAGTTTAAACACCCACTTAGTGCTAGGTTTATTTACCCCTCAAGTATTTGAATGTTTCAGTCATATCCCCCATCCCACCTCTCCTCCAGTGTGCACATATTCAGCTCCTGCAGCCTGACTTCATAGTCCTTTCCTTCCATCCCCTTTAACATTTGTGTTGCCCTCCTTTGTACCACCTTCAGTAATTTTATATCTCTTCAGGTATTGCCTCCAGTATTGCACACAGTACTCCAAATGCGGTCTGACCAAGGATCTGTATAGAGACAGGATCACAACCCTATGCCTAGATGAGAAACCCCTTGCGATACAACCCAGCATCTTGTTTGCCTTAGCAGCTGTTTTCCTGCATTGGACAGAGTTGTTCATGCTCACTGTTACCAACACCCCAAGGTCCTTCTCCTCCTCAGTGAACCCTAGCCTCACTCTTCCAACCAGTAGTCCCTCCTATTGTTTTTTGCCCTGAAGTGCATCACCTTACACCTCTTCACGTGGAATCCTAGCTGTCACTTTTCTGACCATGTCTCTGGTTTGGTGAGGTCCTTGTGCAATTGTTTCCATCCATCCTCTTCATCCACCACCGCCCCCATTTTGGTATCATCTGTGAACAGACTGACCCTGTTCCCAACTCCATGTGGCTATATCAGAGATAAAGAGCCCAAATAGCACCAGGTCCAGCACTGAACCCTGTGGCACCCCACTTGTCACTGGTGTGGGTGTCGAGAACTCCCCCCCACAACCGCCCTCTGCCCCTCCCTGTAACCAGTTCTCTATCAGTTTGTCAGCTTTTCTCCACCCGCTTTGCAGTCAGCTTCCTCCAGCCTCCATGAGGCACTGTATCAAAAGCCTTGCTGAAGTCAAGTACAGGACATTTACCACATGACCCCCATCTATCTCCTTTGTTACTCAGTCATAATTCTCTATTGGGTTTGTTTGACAGGCCCTTTCTGAGGCAAACTCATGTTGCCACCCATCCTGGAGGCCATTAACCTTGAGGAATGCCACCAGTCTCTCCTTCAGTATAGTCTCCATAAGCTTTCCCAATGTGGAAGTGAGACTGACCAACCAATAGTTTCCTGGCTCTTCCCTAGACCCATTTCTGAGTACAGGCACCACGTGGGCCACCCTCCAGTCCAGAGGCACACACCCCATTTCCAGGGAGGTGTTGAACAGATCTGCCAGCAGCTCAGTCAACACCTTCGCCATCTCTCTCAGCACCTTGGGGTGGATGCCATCAGGACCTGGTGCCTTGTCCACCCTAAACACCCTCAGCCCCTCTAGCACTCTATTCCCGATTATCATTTTGTCTGTCACCTCCTCCCTCTCTTCATCCACCCCTCCAGTCCATAATGGTAGTGGTCCATCCCTCTCCTTAGTGAAAGCAGAGCAGAAGTACTCATTCAGTATTTCCGCTTTATTCACTCCCTCTTGCACCCATTCCCTTCCCCACTTTATCCATGTGTTCTTAGCACTTCCTCTTTTCCTGACATATCTAAAAAGGTCCTTCTCCCCTCCCTTTAGGCCCTGTGCTAACCTTAATTCCCTGGAGGCCTTGGCTTTTTTCACCCGCCTGACCACCTCCTTGGACCAACTTCCATAAAGCCTCCTTATCTGCTTCTTTCCTTGTTCTCCAGTACTTCCAATATGCAGCCCTCTTTTCCCTCACACCCTGCAGCACTTCACTGTTCAGCCAGCATAGTTTTCTGACTCTGCCCTTCTTACTCCTAGCCCTGGTGCAGGCTACTGTGACCTCCGTTAGCCCAGCTTTAATAACTTCCCACTTTTGCTCTGCATCCATCCCAGGCCTTATATCCTGGAGTCTCCCTTGCAGTATTTCTCCCACCCTCCCAAAGTCCACCCTCCTAAAGTCCACCATTTTAATGCTCATGCCTCCAGTCTCCCTGCCTAACATGAGTATGAACCACATTGTCTGGTGGTCACTACCAGCTAGTGGGTTCTCAACCCTTACCTCCCTCATTGCTTCACCATTTGCCAGTACCAGGTCCAGTGTGTTACCAAGCCTTGTAGGTCCACTTACCATTTGTGTCAGAAGGCCATCCTGGATCGCATCCAGGAATACATGCTCCCTGGCACTGTTGGTGGCAGAGGTGCTCCAGTTAACCCCTGGTAGGTTGAAATCCCCCACCATCACCACACTCCCCCTCCTACACACCCTCCTTATCTGCTTTGCCAACTCCCTATCCAGTTCCCCCTACTCGGTTGGTGGTCTGTACACCACCCCCAGCCTCAGCTTTCTACCCTTAGAGTCCAGAAGCTGCACCCAAATTGCCTCCATCCTCCCATTCTCCCCCTCATCCCTCATGCATTTGATCCCTTCTTTCACATAGACTGCTGCTCCTCCTTCCAACTTCTCGGTCCCTTCTGTATATACTGTACCCCGGGAGCTAGATCCAAGTCAAGGTACTCGGTGGCCCAAGTCTCTGTTACTGCAGCAATATCCACATTCCCCTCTGAGAGGAGTGCCTGAAGTTCTGCAATTTTGTTTCCCAGGCTTCTTGCATTTAGGAGACTACCTTACATCTGTACTCCTCCTTCCTCTTTCCCCTCTTCTCCTTGGTCTGCTCTCCTCCTCTTGGTAGCCACACCCTTTTTTCACCTTGTTATTACAGGGTGGTGGTGCCTTCTGCACTTCACACTGCCTACCCCGCATGCCTCTTCCCTGAGTCACTTCGCCTCTACCTTTACCCATATCTAGGGGGGTGAGCTCACTAGACTCCCCTATCCAGACCTTTTTACTATCCTCAGTCCTCTTGCCACCCCCCAGTTTAAATCCACCTTAGTCAATATGTACCCCTCAATTCCACCCCTTAGTACTCCCTTCCCCGCTCAAGTGTAGCCTGTCTCCTGCGTTCAAGTCACTATTCCCTCAGATCCTACCCCAGTTTGTCATTAAACTGTAGTTCCTGGTGTGGCACCATTCTCTCAGCCACTCATTGAACTCCTCTATCCTTCCCTTCTTCCCCATGCTGGCACATGGTACCGCCTGCCCAACTCCTCGAACCTCCCCTTCACCACTTCTACAGGCTCCCCTGCCAAGTCATTTGTACCCACGTGCAACACTAGGTGAGGTTTCTTCCTCCCTTGATGTGCATGAGCAGTGACTCCCTGCCCTTCCGCGGTCAACCCAGGAATATCTTCCAACCCCAAATACAATTTGTGCCTTCCCCTTCACCCCATCTAAAACCCTTTCAGTATAGAATCCCCAGCAAGAGTAACCCCTTTCCTGTCCCCCTTTCCTCTCTTTTACCCTTTCCTCTACTCCAGAGTTCATACTGCCCTGCTCCTTACACACTCCAGCTGCACCCTCTGTGTCTCCTGAACTGCTCCCCTGTTTCCACCTCACTCCCTGTCTCTGCCCTGCTCCTCTCATCCCCCCAATCATCTTACCAGCCTGACTTCTGCCTATTGGGCTTTCCTTATTGATCTCCCCTCCACTCCTGCTGATCTCCAACCCCTCCCCTATCCCCTCCATTGCAGATTTTGAGCACCCATTATCCACGACCCACAATGATTTGAGCTTTGTTGCAGGGAACTACACTGATGGTTACTCACGCTACCCAGACCAGGAGGCAGGACTGACAAGATGAAAACCTCAGGATGATATGCTGTTTGCCAGGGGAAACAGGGCCCACACGATGCACCATGATGGTCGATCCTGTTTGATGGTGTTAAGCAGGGAGCCAAAGTCCCAAGTGAGTCTTTCATTGGATGAATCTCTGCAGCATGAGTAGCAGTCTAGGCTGAGATGGTGAGGCTCAGACCAGGTGAACAGTTTGGATTGCAGTCCATTTTAGGTACTGGATGCAACGTCCGGCTAATGTGACACATTCAGGGGTGTGCGGAACCAAATCGTGACCCACATTACACACTCAGCACAATTATAACCAAAACAGCCACATACCACAGTTCGGATGACAGTCTAGTTGCAATTAAGCAGGGTCTCTGCACAAACCATACACTCTACAGTTCTCTCCATTTCCTGACTGACCAATCGCTCCAGGGGCAAGTCTTTCCCCCAGGCGAAATTCACTCTCTCACAATTCTGGATTCCAGTCTCAATAACAGCAATTTGGATAAAATCCAATATCAGACTGCAGGCTTCTTCACACTGGAAGATGGTAGCAGGCAGGCCAGACATAGCTTTCCCACCGAATCCTCGTGCTACCGTGCAGGAACAGCTGTGTGCTGTTCCAGGCTGACAAGTTCGAATCTTGTCCACAACACATGAGTCTCAGTGGATCATAGAATATAATTTAATATTTATTTAATGATTTATGCAAGCAAACATTCTGGGACATTGCCTAGGGTGTGGAAAAGAAATCTGGCAGACAGGGTTTGCAGCATTTGCTGTGCAAGAGTGCTAATGGCAGTCAGGGCAGGCATGGAACAGATCAAAATCTAAACTATAATATAAAAGTTCCCAACAGGGTTAGACTGCGTGGGGAGGGGCAGAGTTGTTCAAGTTGAGCAAAGAATACTGGCAACACCTATCCCCCCCAAACTCTATGCAGTAGTTGGGCAGCAATTGGAATCACAAAGGCTATGCAATATCCTCCAGAAGCATGTCTTTCAGTACTGGGGCATTGATTGGTGAAAATATGGCTGCCCCCAGGCAGAGGTATTGATCAAGGGTATGAGACTAGTGATCCCCCACCCCACCTGCTATTCTGTAACAGGAAAGTAATTTGGGGTGCATAGTTAGTAATCATCCCCTGATCCTCCTACCATTCAGTGCCTTGGCAGTCACCAGAGTATAAGACTGCAATCCCAGCACCACGTAGGACAGGTAGGATGGTGGTGTTCCTTCTGGTGACTGAGGGTAATGGAGGCAGTTCTTGCACTGATCAGCCATATTCAAAATTGTTCAGCTAGAGTGAATGTTGTGCATGCTGGTGTTCCATCTTAGTTCCATTCTATCAAAACTTGGGAAACTTTGTGAATGACAGGGTACAGTACACATTGCAAGTCCACTGGTTGGCAGGATCCACCAATGGGCTTCCAGGTGTACAGTAGCTGTCATTCACAGACAGCTGTATCAGCAGGCAGCTATGACAGCATACGGGTGGCTTGAGCTGCCCAATGACATTAGGACCATGCCGTGATGGGGTAGCGGGATGGGGTCTACTGGTCCACCGGGTTGACTTAAGGGATTACGGTGAATGTGTGATTAGGTCAAGCTGGTGGGGGGGGTCAGTTATTATTCCTTTACCACTACAGTGTGCAGTATAAAATCAGAGTGATGGGCAGGGAGGGGGCTCATATATATTTTATTTACTGTTGTAGTGTGCAGCATACAGTTGGGATGGCAGGTGGGGGGTGCACTGGACTGCCAGAGTGGGAAAGCTGCCAACTCTTGTCTGCAGTACAGTGGCCTGCCAGTGGGTGAATACCCACTAATCTACTTTTTGTAGATTTATCTTAAGGAGACACATCTCCGGACTTTCTCTGGGGATGTGCCTCCAATGTGGATTGTGAATGGGGCTGTGCACCATATGCATGGGCATGCCCCCTGCACAACCCCTCCAGTTGTGCTACATAACATTAAGGGTGGTGTGTGATGCACATCAATCCCTTGCCAGAATTGCACCAGTGCACAAGTTGGGGTTGTACCGGCACATCTCGGGTGTGCTGGATGCATCCTTTTTGTGAATCCTGCCCCTAGAGTGGATAATACTCCTGGACAGATGATTCTGTTATCAAGTAGTTTGTGACAGCAAAATATGCTAAGTTAAAATCTCAAGTAATTAATAACTGAGCCATTTCTTGCATTTCAAGTAAAACCACTGAAAATTTTTCTACGTCATATAAACAACTAATGCTCAAGCTGGATTATGTTTCAGTAGAAAACTTCAATTAATTCCTAGCTACAGTATTTTTCAGTCTCATTTCTTAACTAATGAATAAGTAAACAAAAACAATTCCCAACTAAGTGCTAGATGGCAAAAGTTAAACATTAAATGAGAAACATTCCTCAACCAATGATCAGGCATAATGCTTAACTTTTTAGTTAGTCATTACCTAATGAAAAGGTAATCGCTAGTTATTTGCTAACTTATTTTTTTGGTATGGGTTTTAACATTTGCAAATACTTTGCAATATACTGTATATATACACACTATTGACACTTAGGTATACTACGTATATTGCAAAAATATATTTATTAAATTCCAGATATATTGAAATAAAGATGGTAAATATATGTTATTGGTATATTGCCAATATATGCATAAATGTATTTTTTTATATTTCAAATGTTATTTCCTATATTTACAAATCTATATAACATGCATGTGTAATAGATATATACTAATATAACTATTTACTTAATCAGAAAAAAAGGAATAATTTATGATTTAATGTAACTTCATCTGTACAACTGAAGTCTATCTTGTTAGTAACCATGGACATTTTTATATTGAAATTATTGTTTAACAGTACAGCTTTAACTCAAACAAACACCTTTCACCTTTATACTTACACGATAGACTTAGCTCATAAGCTTGTGTTCGTAAAGGGCTCATATCAGTATTTATACCATCCTATTTTGTTTCACTTTTATATCAGGGTGAGATTCTACATGCACTTGCTTTATAACATGTACCTTTCCTTTCAGTCTGTAAGCTAATGCTGTGAATTCAGAATTGTTGTAAAACTAAAAATGATCATGACTTTGGCTGATAAACTATGTTTTTGAAATATGCAAATTAGTTATGCAAACATACACATTAGATGAGACTAAGCATTTACAAAAAAATATATGTAACATATAACAACAAGCATTTGTTAATGCTGAATGTTGTCATGCTGGCATTGACATTGGTAGTGCAGGAGTTAGAGAGAGATGCATTACAGGAATGGCAGTGAAGTATGGAACTGACATCAACCCCACCCCAACCTGCAGAGACTTGACAGGCATTGAAGTGTGCCTTTGGGTTGTCGACCATAAAACTCATGCCATTTCACCTCACCCTACCCTACTGACTCTGACAAGTGTTGCATTGTGCCTTACGGTCATCAGGCCTTACGCTCACTCCTTTCAATAAGGAAGTACGTTGAGATGGATGCAGTATAGGACAATGGGGTGAAGTTTGGGGCCGAAGAATCCAAGGCACACCTTGATGCCTGTGACTGGCTGTAGGGTGGGGGTGGGGGTGGAACGGCATGAGCATTACAGATGACAATCCAAAGGCACACCCCTGATGCCTGTAAGTCTCTACAAGGTGGGACTTTATGGTTAGAAACCCTAATGTCCCAGGGCGTTAGCTGGTATTTGCACTCCAAATTTTCAACATGGCCTTTTTGTGACCCACCTCATGAAAGCATTTGGGACTTCCACTCATGAACAGTGGCACTGTAATTTTGTTAATCTGTTCAGAACGTTGATTTCCCACACCTACCATGCCATTCTGCGCCAGATGTGCAAAAACACATTTCAAGCAGGATGTGAAAAATGACAGCTGTACCTTTCATAAGGAGGTGTGAAGAAATGGCAATGTTGAGAATCTGGACTGAAAATATTAAAAATTCTCGAAGTTACGAGCATGTGTGGAAACCGAGCAACTCAAGCTTGTAACATAGTAATTTTATGGAATTTTGTCACCAAATTTTCAACATAGGCATTTTGGGACCTCTGATCATGAGTAATGCCACTGTGATTTTCTTAATCTGTCCTGACCATTGATTTTCCACAGCGACTGTGCCATTGTGCACAAGATTTGCGAAAACACATTTCAGGCAGAATGTGAAAAATGATAGCTGTACTATAAGGTGTACTATAAGCTGTATAAGGAGGTGAGAAAAAATTTCAATGTTGAAAATCTGGTGTGAAAATATTAAAAATTCTCAAACTTAAGAGCATGTGTGGAAACTGCACAATACATGCTCGAAACACAGTCATTTTTTGGAAATATTTCACCAAATTTGCAACGTAGGCTTTTTGGGAGACCACCTCATTAACAGTGACACTGTCATTTTGTTAATCAGTTCCAAAAGATGATTCTGTGCGGTGATAATGAAATCACCTTTCTGGACCAAAAAACAACATGACAGTGACCGAGTTCATGCGGTGGGGCCCCAAGAAACCCATGTTGAAAATTTGGAGTCAAAAGTCACAAAAATTGCTGAGATATCCACCTAAGTTGACCCCCCACCCCCCCATTTATGCCATTATACAGCTTACAGGCATTTCTTCAGTTTGCAGTTTGCGGTCGGCTTTGAAGAGTACAGACACATTTCCACTCCACCGAAGATCATTGTGCCGGGCTCTGGAGGTAAGTATGGGGTGAGGGGGGTGCAGGGAAGTGGGGTATACAGAGGGTAGGTGCAGGTTGGGGGAAGAGGCACCGGAGACAATAAGGGACTGTTTTCTCTTTTCACAGGTAAAAGAACCAAAACAAAAAGACATAGCAGGACTTTTTTTTTTAACACTGGGGTGAGCTCCCAGTGTGCCACATGTATATTTTTGGGAGGGGGACTAAAGCCGACAAGGATTGGGCCCCCCATAAGCACAAAAAATATGTCTGTGTTTTGGGGGGGCATGCTACTGAGGGGGATTGGGCACCCCCTCGGCACACAAATTAAAAAATAGGGGAACATTATGCTGACGGGGATTGGGCTTCCCCATCGGCAAATGAACTGGCTAGGGGGCATGCTGACAGGGGGATTGGGCACCCCCGATGTTGGCTTTCAGGTGGGACTGTGGGAGGCGGACGGCGATAGCCTCCACCATGTTCATTGAAGTGTTACACCACGCAAGGCATACCCTGCAGTGATGGGTTACTCCTTCATTGCAGAGGTGAAAACTGTTTCAAGTTGGTGGCATGCTTTTACACTGCTGTCATAGGTAGCATGCTATTTCATTGATGCCACAGAGCCCAGCCCTTAAAAGCAGTGGCGCCATTGGCCACAACATGCCCGCACCTCCAAAACCTGCTATTCCAAGATACCACAATATGTTGTTTATGCTTGTGCACAAGATAACATAAAAAATAAATGAACATGTATAAAATATATGTAACATGCCTAAAATGTATGTAACATATATACAAAATATATGAAACATACATGAAAAATATATGAAACATATACAAGGAATACAGTATATATTTTGAAATATACTAATAATATATTTCAGGCAGTGTATTACTAAATAGACTGGCATGATCTCAAGCAATGCATGAGGCAGAAATACATTATGATAATATAGAAGGACCGAGGGGTCAGGAGGAGGGAGGAGGGAGGGGTGGCGATCTATGTGAGTGATGGGATCAGATGCATGAGAGACAAGGGGGGAGGAAGGGAGGGGTGAGGTGCTGTGAATGCAGCTCCTGGATAACAAGGGTAGAAAGTTGAGGCTGGAGGTGGTGTATAGGCCTCCTGCCCAGTCTGAGGAACTGGATAAGTAGTTAGTGGAGCAGATAAGGAGGGTATGTAGAAAAGGGAATGTGGTCATGGTGGTGGATTTCAATCTGCAGGGGGTGAATTGAAGCACCACTGCCACCTCCATTGCCAGACAGCAAGTACTCCTGGATGCATTCCAGGATGGTGTCCCGACACAGCTGGTCAGCAGGCCAACTCAGCTAGGTAATAGGCTGGATCTAGTACTGTTGAATGGGGAGGCCATGAGGGAAAAAATGGTGGAGGACCCACTAGCTGGAAGGGACAACCAAATGGTGTGGTTCACACTCAGTTTGAGTAAGGAGATTGGGGGCTCGGTAACAAGGGTGGTGGACTTCAGGAGGGAGGACATCGGGAAGATGCAAGAAATACTGCACGGGCAGTTAGTGGGGGTTAGGCCAGAGCTGGATGCAAAACAAAAGTGGGATATTATTAAACTTTGGAAAGTAGAGGCTACTGACGCTTGCACCAAGACTCAAAGCAAGAAGACCAGAGCCAAGAAGCCAAGCTGGCTGAACAGCAAAGTGGTGGAGGGGGTGAAGCCAAAGAGGGCTGCATTCCAGAGATTCAGGAGGATGGGAAGGGGAAAGGACAGGGAGGCATATGAGAGTTGGTCCAATGAGGTTACCAAGTGGGTGAGGGAAGTCAAAGCCTCAAGAGACCTAAGGTTAGCTCAGGACATTAAGGGAGGGGAAAAATACTTTTTTAGGTACATCAGGGGGAAAAAAGGAAGTGCAGGGACAACATAGTGAGGATAAAGAGGGGTGGGGAGTGGGTGGAAAAGGAAGAGGAACAAGCAGAAGCACTTTTGTTCCATGTCCACGTAGGAGATGGGAGGTCCACTACCTTCATGGACAGGGAAGGTGGGGTTGGGGGAGGTAATGATGGATGGATGGATTGAGGACAATAGAGTGTTAGAGGGTCCAAGAGCACTAAGGGTGGAAAAGGCACCAGGACCTGATGGTAATCACCCCAGGGTCCTGAGGGAGACAGCAGAGGTGTTGGCCAGACCACTGGCAGACCTGTTCAGAACATCCCTGGACATGGGTTATGTGCCCCAGGACTGGAAGGTGGCCCATGTGGTGCCCATTCACAAGAGTGTCCCACAGGATGAACCTGGAAACTACCGACCTGTCAGTCTCACTTCCATAGTGGGTAAACATATGGAGGCAATACTGGAAGAGAGACTGGTAGCGTTTCTGAAGGAAAATTACCTCCAGGATAGGAAGCAGCTTGGGTTCATCTCTGGGAGGTCTTGTCAGACCAATCTAGTAGAATATTATGACTGGATTACAAGATAGCTGGATAAGAGTCATGTTGTAGATGTCCTATACTTGGACATCAGCAAGGCCTTCAATTCAGTGCCTCATGGGCAGCTAGGGGGAAACTGACATCTGTAGGAGTGGGAGAGAAACTGGAAAATAGATAGGGAACTGGCTGAGGGGGAAGCAACAACGGGTTGTGGTGGGCTGGAACTCTCAACACCTAGGCCAGTGATGTGTGTAGTACTGCAGGGCTCTGTGCTGGGTCCAATACTGTTTGGGCTATTCATTTTGGATATCTCACATGGAATTGGTAGCAGGATTAATCTGTTTGCAGACAATACTAAGATGGTGTGATAGTTGATGAAGTGGATGGGTGGAGACAACTACAAAGGTGAACTAACCAAACTGGAGGAGTGGTCAGAGAGGTGGCAGCTGGGCTTCAATGTGAACAAGTGCAAGGTTATGCACTTTGGGGCAAGGAACCCAAATAGAAACTATTGGTTGGGTGGGGTAAGGCTGGGGGACACTGAGGAAGAGAAGGACTTTGGGGTGCTGACAGCGGGGAGCATGAACAACTCTGCTCAATGCAGGAAAGTCACAGCTATGGCTAACAAGATGCTAGTGTGTATTGCAAGGAGATTCATATCCAGGCACAGGGATGTGATTCTGCCCCTCTACAGGTCATTGGTCAGGCCACACTTAGAGTACTGTGTGCAGTATTGGTGTTCATATCTGAAGAAGGACATTAAAATGCTGGAGGGGTTCAGTGGAGGGCGACAAAAGTGTGATGGGGATGGAGGGCAAAGCCTAGGAGTACAGGCTATGTGAGCTGAATATGTATACCCTGGAAGAGAGGAGGGATAGGGGGAATATGATTGATATGTTCAAGTATTTGAAGGGGATAAACTAAGGCAGTGCGGATGGGTTGTTTAATCTGAGGAAAGGTAGGGCCACAAGGGGACATGGACTAAAATTGGAGAGTGGTAGATTTAGGAGAGCGATGAGGAGTCATTACTTCATGAAGAAGGTGGTGTCGAAGTGAAACGCCCTGCCAGAGGGGGTGGTATCATGTAAGATGGTGGGAAGTTTTAAAAGGGCATGGGACAGGGAACAAAGGAGGGACTGGGTGAATAGTGCTGAGAACTGGGTGAATAGGGCTGACAATGTCTTGGTGGTGGGGGAGTGAGTAGGGGCAACTGCAATCTAGGGGTGCTAGCTGCACGCTCGAGCAGACTTGGTTAGACCATGAGGTCTGTTTCTGCTGGCAGATTCGTATGTTCATATATGATTTAATGTATTTCATCAATTCAATGTATTGACATATTTAACATAATTGCCAATGTATTGAAATATATTTCATTTTTTAATAAAATATATCCTTTCAATACATTAAACATACATTAGATCATTTACAATTTATTTAATTAGAAATGTATAGTTTCAGTATCTGCTGAAATACACTGTATTATATTTAATTGAGTCAATGTATTTCTTAGTATAGTGATATATATTTTGTATACTATGAATTAGAAATACATTATGTCAGTATATTTAAAAATATATTTAATAATATATAACATAATATATTACATTGGGACAATGTATTTCTCAGTGCATTGAAATACATTAGCCCATGTTTTTCAATATATTGCAATATATTCCATTTTCATAAAGGAAATAGAATACATAAGAAAACAATGTGGTTCACTAGGGAAGTGGGTAAGGATAACAGGGGAAAATAAAATAGGCTTCAACAAAACAAAACAAACAAACAAAAAAAAGCCTCCTGATGGCCCTCTCTCTACTCCATCTCATCTGAGGTGGAGTAGTGACCAGGCCACCGGGAGGAATTGAAATCTATAGTGGAAGAGTAAACCAAGCGGAAATACTGAATATCCCAATGCGGCTGGGAAAGCATATGTTAATATACAGATAACACAAAGGATGTTTGCTAACCATTCAGGTCTGAAAGCTGATAAGTTTTATATGTGTCAGAGACCACCGTGTGCCTTGCGGTAGTGGCCCTAGGCCGTGAAATGTTGAGCATCTTCAGACTCATATAATTCCATGATAAATAATAAATGTTTATGCTGAACCAATACGAGTCAGAGTCTCCCTCAGCCCCTTAACTTTCAAGAGCTGACTATTCGCTGGTGACAGAAAATTCTACATGAAGAGAGGATAGTGAGGAAGGGGTATGAAGGTAGACTTAGTCTAGAAAAGTAGTCAAAGGTGTGGCAGAAAAAAGAATGGAGGGAGTGAGTTGCTGTGGCTGTACAGGCAAGGACAGGGGACTGGGAGTAATAATATCAGACAATCTGAAGGCTGCAGCACAGTGCAACAGGGTAGGAGAGGGTGAATAAAGATGCTGGGCTATATACAGTAGGAACAGGATTAATAGTAGGAGTGAGGTGATTTGCCACTGCAGAGATCCCTAGTGCATCCTCACCTACAGCATTCCGTGCAATTCTGAAGCCTGCTTGTCCTCACCTAGAGTACCATGTGCAGTTCTGAAGTCCACATGTCTGCACCTGCAGTACTGCATACAATTTTGGAGCCTGCATGTCCTTAGCTAAAGTACTGTATGCAGTTCTGGAGCCTATGCTTGAATAAAGACAGGGACAGAGAGGAGGCAGTGCAAAGGAGAGTGACCAAAGGGATCCAAGATCAGCAGGAAATGGCTTGTATGGAGAAGTTGGATGATAACAACCATGATGCTGGAGGGGAAAAAAGAAAGGGGGGGCACAACAGAGACATATAAATATCTACAAGGGTTTAATAAAGTAGATAACAGAGAGTTTTGCATTGAGTGGGAACACAAACACCAGTGGAAACTCCATGCAGCTGGTGGGAAATTTAATAAGGGCATCAGAAAACATTTCTTCATGAAGAGGGTGGTTAAGTCATGGAACAGACTGGCAAAGGGAGGTAGTGTACAAAATCAGTGAAGGGATTCAATCCTGGGTGGAAGACATACATGGGGCTGATTAAGAGATAGGCAAAAAAAGAGGGAGAAGAGAGATGTGAAGGGCCATTAGGGCCCTGACAATCAACACAGATAGGACTAGGCGACCTGATGGGTCATGGGATTGTTTTCTGGGTTTCAAACCCAGTTAAAATTCTAACTGGCTAACCTAAATTTAAGGAAGTGGTCAGTCTGGCCCTCTAAAAACTTGAGTACTGAAATGTGTATTTTGTTGTGTGCTTTGCTTCATTTCACAGCCTTTTTAAATTACCCTTGGAGCCAACCACCATCCCCCATCAGTGCGAGTGACTTTCCAGTCCTTCATCCTTCCTTACCATCACCCATGAACCGTGCTGGCTGGGCCCCTTTTTTGCTGCCCGGTTTTCTTCCTTCACTCTAGGAGGCAGTATAGCACTGTGGTTTAAGGCACTGAGCTGCAAACCAAGAGAGTTGGGTTTGGATTGCATCAGCCTCCACTAGCATTCTGTGTGAACCTGAGCAAATCACTTAACTTCCTTCTGCTACCAGGTTGCAGCTGGAAACAAGTTTCATCTCAGTGTGCCTTTCTGGTTAAACAATTTCCCCTTTCCCTTTTAAGACCCCACCACCCTGACAATGCCACAGTTCCTTATACTGACCATTCACACAGCATCATCCTATGGAGAAGTGAACTCCGCCACCTACCACAGCGGCTACTGCAATAGCAAACTGCTGCACTACCTGTACTAGGCCAGTGTGCAAAAGTTCTCTAGTCCCTTCTGCTCCACTCCCTCACTGGGCCAAGGTGAAACAGATCTCCAGTCCTTTCCTGCCCCACCCCCTCACTGGGCCAATGTGGAACAAATACCCAGTCCTTTCTGCCCCACTCCCTCACCAGGTGAACATGGAACATATCAACAGTCCTTTCTGCCTCACTCCCTCACTGGGCTGATGTGGAACTAATCCCACAACTAGCACTGAAGCAGACCAAGAAGGGCAAGGAGCACATGTTTGTGCCTAAGGAATACATGTGTATCTGCCTCTGCTGCAGGATAGCTGTGAGCTGTGGCACCTGTGGGAACAAGGGCTTGGAACATGTGCATGTTTGCCTCTTTCATCAGATAATTGTGGTCTTCTGGGTGAACTGTGGCACCTGTGAGGAGGAGGGAGGATAATAAAAAAAAACAGGGCAAACTTAATCTACAACTGTCAGAATTATGGCAGCTAGTGCTCTGTGGCCCCATGTCACATGTAGAGCTGCAACATAGTTGTCTAGGCTGTCAGGCTGCAGATCCAACTTGTGGGATGGGATGAGCTGTTGGTTCTACAGTAAGAGGGTAGACCACCTGTATTCCATTTCCAATGTGCAAAAATTAAGTTCTGAAGCCACTAGCCATAGAAACATAAAAACAAGACACTGACTGACAAAAATGGCCTCATGCCTCATCCTGCCTGCTCAACCTTACCAATGGTATGCTGAAAGCACCCTAGCAGTCACAGACACACTCTAATCCCTCGTGGCATCCTTTCTCCCACCTTCTGTTGCAGCACAGACCACTCCCCTTGGCAACTTGTTCCACTCCACATCACCACCCTCTCTTTAAATAAATACTTCCGAACATCCTTCCTAAATCTTCCGCCAGTTTCAGAGTCCTCCTTTTGCCTGTGTTAGCACTCAGTATTAACAGTTTCCTGCTGTGCACCCAGTTTATCCCATGTTGACATTTACAGGTGTCTAACATGTCTCCTCTCTCCATTCTATTGCCTAGCATGCACATTTCAGGGCATTCAGCTTTTCCTCACAGTACTTCCAGTGCTAAACCTGATCTCAGTGACCCTCCTCTGCCAGCAGGTCTAGTGGGTGGGAAAAATCCATTGGCATGCAGACTGGCCCAATTGGTGCACTTACTGAAATGTTAATTGCCTCCACTACAAACAAGCAGGGCTAAAGGAAACTTAGCTGGACCACATTGCTGGCTCCAGGTTAGGGCCACAGTTCCAAGTACAAAAAAAACCAAAAAATCTGATGTATAATATAGTCTCATTTTAAATACCACCTACAGTATGTGCCTGGTTACAACATCTATTCTTACAGCCTCCAATGCTTGCTCAATACAAAACTGATAATAATTTGATTGGTGGTCTGGTGCTAATTTCAGATCATGCTTTTCAGTGTGGAAAGCACAGCATAACTGAAGTACAGCTCCTAATTAGACAAATTTCTCATACTAGTCCTTTATACATGAACTGGGGTAATACTCTTGACAGGCAACAGACCCTGACATTGCTGCACTTTCTCATATTTCCCACAGTCTGGTGAAGAATGACCAGAGCAGTTTCAATGCAATATAAATTTCCTCTAAAACATGTATACAGGGGGGTGCCACCATACTTTTTACAAAATCCTCATGCCTCTGCCACCTTTTCAGCAGACCCCTTGTTCTAGTATTGTTAACAGATACATCAATTGTGGGATCACAAAGAGAAAAACCTCTACAGGAATGGAGACACAGAGAAAAGGAAACGAGTCTGAAGTCTAGAAAAGTAATTGACAAAACTGACAATGGGACAGTACATATACTGCAATGTCCCTGTTGCTCAACAAATACTCCATCCTTTCAAATGTTTTTTTTCTAGGTTACATTTTTTATTTAAATAGTTTTACTCTGTTGTTCTTTACTGGAGCAATAATGGAGGGGAAGATAATTATCTGTCAAGTTATACTGCCAGAATTGGTAGGGAAAAACTACACCAACTGCAAAACAAAATAACCTGCTTTATTTAAATCCCCTGAGCCACAACTGCAGAGGAATACAAATAATCCAGTTTCCAGCTCAACATTTTCATGATCTGAGTAAACCGAGATCAGTGCACAAAAAAATAGTTTGTAACTGCCCATAAATCCTATGGGCTGTATTGTTCGGCTGCAACATTTATGGTTCTCACAAAACACTCACACACATATGCAATCTGTTGTGCTTATACAGGTCATGTATAACATCACATGAATGTGTAGCAGGCCTCACCATTCTGGAATTATCTTTTGCTGACTAAAATTCAACTCAAGTCAAAAACAAAGTGCAATTTTGTGTCCTTAATTTATTAATAGTTTAAGGGTAGCTGTCATTTGTTGAAAACTGGGGCATATAGCTAAACCTTTTTTTGGGGGAAACAATTCTAAAAACAAACCATCTTGCAATGAAAGGAAATTGCACCGTCTGCCACTCCCGGCCATGGACACAAGGAATATGCCTGTGAGTTTAAAGCTGTTACCAAAAAAAAAAAAAAAGACCCATTTCAGATCACTGTAAGCAGCAGGAAGGCAAAATTACACTGGATTTGAGGAGAGGAAAGCCAGCAGAGAGACAGCAGGGCCCAATCTGAGCAGACGTGGCTGAAATGGCCTCATGTACAAACCCAGCAATAGGAGGGAAAAAAAATGAGGGGACAGCAGAGAGCAGAGTTTGTTTGCCATGCAAGGCTTTCTCCCTTACCAAAAAAAAAAGCATTTTATTTTAAATGCCTTAACCCCTCTGTCCCTGATCCTCTGTGATGTCCCCAGGAATAGTGAACAAAAGGCTACCCCACTAGCAGCTTTGCCCATCCCATCGTGTTGCAAAATAAACTGCCCAAACCCAGCAGAACCACCACTTCAAACTCAGCAGCTTGGCATCAGAATTGAACCCAACTCCCTGGCAAAGGCTATAAAATGGAGAGGGTACATGCAATTAACAATATAAGCCATGATCAAGGACTATTGGCTCACAATTCATCAAATCGCCTTCCCCTCCTCAAGCCTGAGCTGGCCTTTTGCGTATTTCTCTCCACTTTCAGCCATGAAAACAGATCCAAAGGGACAAAGTCAAGTTTGATCAGTTTCAGCACACTGTCCAGGTGCAGAAAGCTAGGGGCTTCCTGTTGCCTAGGACCTAGGGATATCTGGGGCTTACCTCCATGATGCAGTTCTGAAATCTTCAAAATTCACACTCCATCAGAGAGGAGTCACTGCTCGTACTGTGGGACCACCAAAAGCAGTGAGACAAGGGTGCAGAGGCTGATAAGTGTGCTGTTTACTTGGATACTGAGCTGTGTTGCAAATGACAACTCCCTGGAGTGCTGTCTACAGTAGCTGGAACATCCTCACTGTGCAAGACAGAGGGTGTAGCTGCTCCTGTGATTGTAGAATGTATTGAGCTTTACTGATTTTAAAGGGGAGGACACAGGAGTCAGTGCTTGTAGCACTTTAGCAAGCTGTAAGACAGGTGCTGATAACTGGGGGGTGAAAGCAGGGACCATTGGACTTCCGGCTCCCATCTGGCAATAAAAGCAGGTGCTCACTCTACTGCGCCTTTGAAGTCACTGCTCGTACTATTGGACCACCAAAAGCGGTGAGAGAGAGGTGCAGAGGCTGATTAGAACTCCCTGGAGTGCTGTGTACAGTAGCTGGAACACCCTCACTGTGCGAGGCAGAGGGTGTTGCTGCTCCTGTGATTGTAGAACATATTGGGCTTTACTGATTTTAAAGGGGAGGACACAGGAATCAGTGCTTGTAGCACTTTAGCAAACTGTAAGGCAGGTGCTGATAACCGGGGAGTGAGATCAGAGATCGCTGAACTTCCGGGTCCCGTCCGGCAATAAAAGCAGACACTCTCGCGAGTGGCACAAGCGTGTGTGGCATGCATCAGCATGCTGAGGCATGTGGAGACATGTGTGTTTGAGCACATGTTAGCAAGTTTGCAGGAAGAGGGGAGAAGGGACAAGCAGTTAACAGTCAGAAGAATAAGTTAGAAATGAACAAAGGGGAGATAATGGGGTTGTTAGAAGCAAATGACAATGAAGGTATCCAATCATTGTTAACATCAGAGGGGGACCTGATAATATGTTGTAGCAGCTGTAAAATGTTTATAGTGGCTGAATTAGGGGTAAATTATACTGATTTTGAATGCAAAAAATGTAAGATTAATAAAGAATTATGTGATAATTTGCAAAGAGTTACAGAAAGATTGGAAGTCCTTGAAAAAAGTCAGATTGAGCTCACTGAAAGATTAAGGATCATGTCTAGTTTAAATAAAAATGAGGGAGATGGAGGGAAATGGGTCAGAGATTGACTTAGGGAAAAGAAAAACACATGAGGAGGAGGAGGGGAGTAGCAGTCAGGGAGAATGGAGTGTGACAAGCAAAGTTAAAAGAAAAAGAAGGGGGGTAGCCCTCTGCAACCAGTCCCAGGTTTTTTAAGAGGAGAACGGGAATTAACTGTTTTGACTGAGAATGTGGAGGATAGAGGAAACTCAGATCTCAGAAATAGTAGTGAAGGGGGAGAAGCAGTATATGAGGGAATACAGGTGAGGAATAGTTTTAATATATTGGGAGCAGTTGGCCAATTGAATGGGGATGAGGGGGACTGTGATGAAAATCAAGGTGGAAATGGAGAAAGTGGGATCAAGAGAATAGACAAGTAATAGTTATAGGTGGCTCAATTATAACATTCATGGATCAGTATATTTGCAAAAATGATAAAAGGAACAGAATGGTTAGTAGTTTTTCTGGGGCAGGTATTCTGGACCTGCATAGTGTGGCTGATAATATTTTTAAGACAGCAGGAGAGCATCCCTAAGCATTGATTCATGTAGGAATAAATGATATTGCAAGGAAGACATTACCTGAAATGCAGAAGGACTATGAAGTTGGTGGAGGGTAGTGGTGGATAAGGGTGAATATTAATCTAGAAATATTGCCTGAACCCAGGAGCATCGGCATACAAGAGGAACAAGATAGCCTTAACAAATGAGTGGCTGTCTAAGTGGGCTGAATCAAATGGTTATAGATACATTAGGCATTGGGGGAGTTTCAATAATAAGAATGAGATGTTTTGTAAGGATGGGCTCCACTTAAATTTTAGGGGTAGTAGGGTTTTGGGAATGAGGCTGAAAAATGAGATAGAGAACTGTTTAAACTAAAGGGAAGGGGGACAAATAAGGGTAAAATGGGGAAAGGGACTTTTAATAAAAATACAGTTAAAAGGGTAGCATCCCTAAAGGTCATGTTCTGTAATGCAAGAAGTTCAAATGAAGCATGTATGTCAGAATTGGAAATGTTGATCAAAGATGGTGAATTGGATATGGTAGGGGTAGCCGAAACCTGGTGGAGGAGTGAGAGTGGATGGTCTCAAGATATACCTGGTTATAAACTGATTAGTAAGAATAGGGAGGGTAGAAGGGGGGAGTAGCCCTGTTTATTCGGGAAGAACTAGAAAATAGAAGAATAGAGGAAACAGTTGAGTTAGGTAAAGTTGAAATTGTAACGATCGAACTCCTGAGAATAAAAGGTAAAAAATGCAGGGTCTCAGTGTTCTATAGAGCACCAGATACAGATTTAAAAGAGACAGAACCATTGCTGGAGTACATTGTAAATCTGGCAGAATATATTGATGTAGTAATGATGGGAGATCTGAGTTTGCCAGGAATTGAATGGGGAAAAAACAGGTAATAACATAGACTGTAGATTTCAGGAAGAACTAATGGCAGCTGGTATTCAGCAATGTATCCAGGAGGCAACAAGGGGGGAAAACACTCTGGATGTCATTTTTACAAACATAAAAGAGACCATTAAACACGTTACTATTCAGCCACTCGTGAGAACAAGTGATCATAATTCCACACTATTCATGTTAGACTGGGCAACGGAGTTAGTGAAAGGTAGCACAATACAATACTTGTATAAAAAAGGGGATTATAGGGCAATGAGAGAAGTACCAGACAGCTTAGACTGGGAGGGGATAATATGTAATCAGGATACAGAGAAATCATGGGAATTTTTCTTACAAAAAATAAAAGAGGTTACAGGTAAATATATCCCACAAAGGAAAGCTTACAACTATGAAGGAAAAAGCCTCCATGGCTAACTAGGGGCATAGTAAGACTCTATAGAAAAAAGAAGGTCCTGTTCCAGAAGATGAAAAAGGAAAAGACATCAGAATATAGGGACAAGTATTAAAGGATTCTAAGGAGACTATAAAGGAAATCAAAGCAATCTAAAAAACAACTTGAAATGAGATTGGCAATGAGTAAGAACAATAAACGTTTTTATGCCTATGTAAACAGCCAGAGGGGAGGAAGTAGTATGGTAGGTCCATTGATTATAAATGGGGAGGTGCTGTCAGATCCATTGAAAATGGCAAATTAATTTGGTAAATGCTTTGGCTCAGTATACAGGAACCATGAGGATAGTATAGAAATTAGTGCTGTGGAATGTGGCCAACTAGACCCAAAGGAAATAATAACAGAAGAGAAGGTAATGAAAAGGATTATGGAGCTGAAGGCTGATAAGGCGGCGGTACCGGACAAGATTCATCCTTGTAAGTTAAAGGAGTTGAAAAATGAGTTGGTACCAGTTATTACCTCATTGGGACAAAGGTCACTGGCTGAAAGAGTGGTGCCTGAGGATTGGAGGAGGGCATATGTGGTGCCGATATATAAGAAGGGGAAAAGGGATCAGGTGGTAAATTATTGACTGGTGAGACTGACATCAGTGGTGGGGTAGACAATTGAGGGTATCCTTAGTGAAGCTTTAAAGGACATTATGATGAGTAAGGGGCAAGTTGATAGAAATCAACATGGATTTGTGTCTGGTAGGTCATGTGAGACAAATTTGATCACTTTCTTTCTTTCTTTATTTATTTCAAACTAGGATTGCAATACTTTTGAGCCAAGGCTCTTTTACAAAGGTTCCACATCAGCGTGTGCAACAGTCATCATTTTTAGTTACAAACATATAGTCATTGACTTACAGACATGTAATAACCAGTACAAAGACATGAGCTATGAGCAAGACAAGGAAGGGGTGGGTGGTGGGGAAGTGAGGTAGGAGCTCGAGGAGGGGAAGGAGGTGCAGGGGGTAAGGGGGTAAGGGGGAGTAGGGGAGGTGGTTGGGTGGGGGCAGGAGTGGAGATAAGTGGGGAAGGAGGGTGAGGGTGGGAGACAGTGCAGCCAGGGGGCCTTGTTGAGGGAATATGACAAGTAAGGTGCTAGGAGTGCAAAGACTGATTGTAAGTGCTGGGTGCTGGGGCATTTGCAGTTGGAACTGTGGAAATGTTAAGATGAGCAATCGCAAGATACAAGCAGTGAGAGGCGCAGCTTGGACTTGAAGAGGCCAAGTGTTGGAGCGGTCGCTATGTCACTGCCAAGAGAGTTGAGCAAGTTGGGTGCCCAATAGGCGAATGATCTTTGTCCTTGGGTAGTGCGACATTGTGGGATATGTAGTAGATGGTAATTGGATCTCCTTGTAGTGACATTCCTATGTCTAGGCTTAAGGAGGGCACAGACACCAGGTGGGGCCAGACCCATTATAATTTTCTTGGCCATGATGCAGGTTTGGTATTTTATGCGTTTGTCCAGTTGAAGCCATCCAGATTGGGAATAAAGGTCACAAGTGTGGGTACGGCAATGTGAGCCAGTGATGAGATGACAGGCCTTATTCAGGGAGGTTGCGATACATTTGAGAGCAGAGGTAGTTGCAGACCCATATATGATAAGACCATAGTCTATGATGCTGACAATGGAGCTTTGAATGGCCACTGCCAGTGCTTCTGGGATTAGGTGTTTCCTGTGCCGGAATAATATGCCTAACCTCACATTGGCAGACTTTGCAACATTGCTGATATGGACAGCATATAAGAAGTGGGGATTAAGGGTGATGCTGAGGTACTTGAACGATTGTGTCTGCTCTAGGATGGCTCCTTGTTTGGTTGCAATGGAGAGGTGGAGTTGTTTGTTTTGGTTGTGGGGGCTGCAGAAGACCATAGACTTGTTTTTTTTCTGATTGAGAAGCAGTTTATGATTTAGAAACCAGGATTCGATGGAGGAGAAGGTCTGCTGAAGTTTATTTTGTAACTGGATTGGATCAGGGTCCGAGGTGAGGATCACAGCATCATCGGCGTGGAGAATTATTTGTTCTGGGCAGCTGTCCGGTAGTGAGTTTAAGAATAGGCTGAAGAGGAGGGGTCCCAGAATGGAGCCCTGGCGTACTCCCAAGCGGACTGGTCTAGGATCTGAGTGTGTGTCAGCGATTCTCACTGTTTGGGACCGTTCTTCAAGGTAGCTCTTAAACCAGCCAGTGGAGTCGGTTGACAGCCCAGTGTTCTGAAGCTGGACAAGCAGGAGGTGTTGATTGATGGTGTCGAAGGCTTTAGTTAAGTCAATGTAGATTGAGCCTAGTAGTTCACCAGAGTCAAGTGCATTGTGAATTGCGCCAGTGAATTCAAGTAGGGCTGTGGAGGTGCTGTGACCTTTGTGGAACCCGTGTTGTTGCTTGTACAGGATGTACGTATCCAGGTATTCTGTGAGCTGGTCTAAGATGATACGTTCTAGTGCCTTGGAGAGTGGGGTTAGTAGGGAAATAGGTCTGTAGTTCTCGTGAGCAGTTTTGTCACCACTTTTATGGATTGGGGTGACAGTGGCAGATTTCCATCTGTCGGGGAACTGGCTAAGGCTGAGGGAGAGGTTGGAAAGTCTGGTCAGAGGATTAAGCACTTCGTCAAGTGTGAGAGACAGGATTTTGAGATCGAGGGAGTCATTACTGAATCTTGATTTGCCAAGGGCTTTGATTACATATTTGCGTACTTGGTGAGCCTTGACTGCTTTGAAGTAGAAGCTAGGGGAGCTGGTGGGAGTAGTGTTCATTGTGGACAGAGGGGCTTCACCATCTTTGAAGTAGTCCTGGGACAGGACATCGCTGAGGTCGGTAAATGCTTTGTTAAAGGTATCCGCAATGGTTTTTGGGTTTAGGGTTGTGGTTCCATTGATGTTGAGTATTGATGGGGGGGTTTTGGGTGGATTCCTGTTGAGTTCCTTTATGTTCTTCCAGAATTCCTGACCATTGCCCCAGGAGTCTGTGAGAGCATGCTTATAGTAGGCGGACTTCATTTGCCGGATGGTTTTGGTGCAGTCATTGTGGGCACGTTTGTAGTTTTGGATGTCGTTTTACCTTCCAGAGTTTCTGACCAGCTCCCATAGGTGGTCTCTTGTTTTTAGCATCCTGAGGAGGTCACCTGTGAGCCAAGGGTTACTGAGTGATTTGACGTTGCATTTCTTAATAGGAGCATACGTGTCACAGGCCACAGTGAAGATGTCTATGAAGTAGTCAAGGGCAGTGTTTGCGTTGGTTGCATTGAAGATAGGGGACCAGTCTTGATGGAGGAGGTGGGATTTGAATCAAGGAAGGTGACCACTGGGTAGAACCCTGCTGGTGATAGTTTTTGGTGGTTGTTTGTTGAATTTATTTGACCAGGTGCAGCTAACAGGGGAGTGGTCGCTGAGAGAGTCAGGAAGGACATTAGTGTTAGATATCCATGATGGGTGACTGGAAAGGATCCAGTCCAAGAGTGTGCTGGTGCCGGTCCTGTAATTTTTCCTGGTTGGTGAGTCGACCATTTGTGTGAGGTTCACCGCAGCAATTGTATCCCTGTATGCACCAACATCGGCTGCAGGCCAGTTGATGTTGAAGTCACCTAGGAGGATGGATTCGGTGTCCAGTGGGAGTGACTTTACAAAGTCAAGAACAGCTGTTAGACCAGTTCCCTGTTCTTTGGGAGGGATGTAGATAAACACATAAGTAAATGGGTGGATGAGGAGAAGAGTGTGGATATGGTAATGTTGGATTTTTGCCAGGCTTTTGATACAGTCCCTCATTGTAAGATTGTTGAACAATTGATCAGAATGGGAACTGACTTTTGTATTGTAAAATGGGTGAATCAGTGGGTAAAAAATAGAAAGCAACAAGTAAGGATCCGGGGTTGCTTGTAGGGACCGCAGAGCGTGGGGAGTGGAGTCCCCCAGGGTTCAGTGCTGGGACCATTGTTATTCAGCATTTTCATAGGTGATTTGAATATAGATAGTGGAAATAATTTGGTGAAATTTGCTGACAATGTTAAAATGGGGGGGTGGATACATTTGATGATAGGTTAACATTTGGAAAGGATCTAATAAAAAATTTGGAATGGGCAGAGATAAATTAAATGAATTTTAATAAAGATAAATGCATCAAAATGCATCTAGGGAGGCAAAATGTGCAACAAGATTATTATATGAAGGGTTTACATCTGAAGGTATCAACATGTGAGAAAGATCTGGAGGTCTATATTCAGAACGATCTAAAAAGTAGCATTCATAGTAGAAATATATCAAATAATGCTATGTATTTAGTAAACAGTATAAGAAGGGGTTTTCATTCTAGAGGTAAGGAGGTGTTAATGCCATTGTACAAGATGCTGGTTAGGCCTATATTGGACTAATTGTTTCACTGTTTGGAGTCCCTTCCTGGTGAAGGATGTTAAGTTGGTGGAAAGGCCGCAACAGTCCTATACAAGATTGATATCAGGGTGTGAGGGTCTCAATTACGAGGATAGATTAGATAAGTTAGGCTTGTGGTCCTTGAGAAATAGGAGAGCTAGGGGGATCTATTGTTCTTGTGCAAAGCTCTAAGAGATGAATATGATGATGGAGATGGGAATGGAATTTAAAAACAAACCATATCAGTTAAGGGGGCACAATAGGCAGTTAAAGGAAACAGTATGCAGGACAGAAATAAGAAGAAATGGATTTAAATTTAGGACAATTAAGATGTGGAATGGGTTACCTTAGGTGGTGGGAGATGCTGAAAATGTGGGTATGTTTAAGGATAGATTGGAAAAGTATTTCACCGAAGTTGGTAATAAAAGTTACCACCACTGAACTGTGGGGAAAGCTTATATGGGCTACGCCTTCTTGACTTTCCTATTTTCCAGTATGAAATCCAGTATGAAAGGCATTACTAAGATTTCCTGGAAAAGAGAAAAACCCTGCACCAACACAACACACACACACACCAAAAATCCTTGGGATCCTGGCTTCATTACTTCATGTTCGATGCCATATATATTCCATTTCAAAGATTAAAAAAACACTTGAAGATTTAAAAATTTAATTTACAACTCTTTCCCAACAGCGCTTGAGGCTTGAAAAGTCTCTCCCCCGAACATAAAAAGCAGAGTGTCCGGACAATGGGAGTTATGCTGACTCTCTCTCAGCTACACTGTTGCAGCAGCAGTACCCTGGCTCTCTGCAGCTGACCTGTCCACCCGTCCATGCCTGCCTGTGACCAACGGCAGTTACAATGTTGTGGGTGGCCCACTCCCAGCAGCAGGTTCATGGTTAGTTGCACTCGCTCCACCAAATCAACTATGGCAGCAGTGGCTCTGGTTACATCTCAACTGAGTTCCACTCTTCATCCCACCCTGACCGCCAGGTCCCTGTCCACCACAAAGCCTGTCCAGTTCACTTTGGGGGGTTGCCTTGAAGATGTGGAGGTCTGCATTGAGTGGGATCCCCTGATTGTTGGGCTTCAACAAATCAAACAGACAGTGTTGACTAAAGCAGCCATTTGCAACCCAGAGAGAAAGTAGTTCTCCTGGGAGCTGTTTTCCAACTGGGTCAATATTCAGGATCATTTTGGTACCAGACAGTTGAAGAATCCAACTAATGGAGTTCCACTGAGCAAGATCCATTTCCTGGGTCCTTACAGCACCTCATTTTCATGGGTTCTTAATATTTAAATAAAAATGGAAAATAAGATGACAGCTCGCGAAAAAGGATTTTCTTCTCATGCAAAAGGATTGGCCCCTCCCACAAAAGTATCCTTTTTAGTGAGGCCAAGTTCTTTGTCAAACTTTTACCTCTTTTCAAAAAAGTGATCTTCCCATAGGAAATAATTGGAACTTCAAAACTGAATAACTTTGTAACAGATCAATATTTTTTCACCAAACAAAGCATGGTAGTTCTGTTACCCAAGTTGTTGCTACCATAAACAAATTCTAGTCAGAGCCAGTGTGACTGCAAAATTTTAGTGAATGTTCATGTTATCAGGAATTAGTATGGTGTTTCTTTGTTAAATGTTACATTTAAAATTTGTCATATTACATGTAATAGGGCATACAGTGTTGTATATGAAAGAGACATTAGTAGTCTGTTACAAATGTAGCAAATCCTCAGAATATGAGGAGGCTCATAAAGTTACAACTGGCAATAAATATAATGAAAAGTATAACATCAAATTTAGTATTAACTGCCCACAAGGCACATTTTCAACAGTTGGTTAGTACATACAATTATTAAAAAAAAAATGCTTTACATATAAACTGCAATACCATAGGCAAAACCACAAGCTCTGAGTTGCAAACCTGAAAACCTGAGTTTGAATCCCACAGCTCCCACTTGCATACTGTGTAACCCTGAGCAAGTAACTTAACTTCCTTGTGCTCCCAGGTCGCACCTGTAAATGAGCTTTCAGCTTAGTGTGTCTCTCCTGGTAAAAAAAAAATAAAAAATATCAGGAAATATAAATTTGCATTGCAGTTCATTTTTCACATGTTTGGGTGAATCACTGAGGATATAAAATGTTCAGGTTTTCAGTCATATTCATTCCCTCTCTTGAGATACATTTTCTCTAGCACTTTGGCTCCAATGTACTCTGTGATACAAAATACAAATGCCAGGCATGTATTCTAAGAAACAATAAAAAGCAGGACATTATTGAATCAGAGGCTCTTTTAGTCATAATACAATAAAGAAACACTTTCATTGCAAAGTATGTCATCTTCGTATAATGGAAATAAAGATTGTCTATAGAAATCTTACAGAAAGTGCACAAGTTCAAAGCAATCATTCACACCTGAGCTATAAGCCCCCAAGGTATAGATCCATTATGCCTGATCATGTGATATAATCGTGTCCTGCATTTTATATGTTTCTTTTAGAATATATTCCTGACCTTTGGAATAATTGTACTGCAGAGTTCATTGGTTTCACAGTCTTAAAGAAAATGTCTCTCAAGAGAAGGGATATATAAATGAATATCTGTACATTTTATATCCTCAGTGCTTCACCCTATCATCAACAAAATGGACTTCTATATACATTTATATTTCCTGATTTTGTAGTTTATATGTCAAACTTTTTTTCCAATTTATATGCACCAACCAACTGTGAAAATATGGCTTGTGGGGAGTTTATACCAGGTTTGATATTATACTTTTCATTACCATAATTGCCTGTTGTAATTTTATAAGTGCCTCCTCATATCATGAGGATGTGTCACATGGCTATGCCAATTTGATGTATTGTTATTGTGCATCAATAAAAATTTAAGTAGCAAAAAAAAAAATTACAATTTGTACACATCACTGGTGGCAGATAATATAAGGGCATTTCTGCATTAAGTTACTAACTCTGATGAAGCAAAACGTTAGTTGTTTTTGCCCCAGTCTGGCATAGCATTTCTCCCTGCTATTGATTGCACTACTGCACTTTTGTTGTTTGAGTATTCATCCTATGAATTTGCATATGCTTTGTTTATGAATCTGGTTAAAGTTTTATTGTTGACTATGGAATACGGCTGCTTTTTATTTGATGTACGAGTGAGAAGTACACAAAAGTGCAATAGTACAAGGAATAGCAGGGAGCAATGCTACAATAGATTAGTGCAAAAAACTAATGTTTCTTTTTAAAATGTCACTGGAGTTGGGCTCCCAGTGTTTACTTATTTTTTTTTCATTGACTATTGGACCTGGGGACTGGGCACCTGGTGTCAGAATGGGTGGGTTGATAGCACTGGGGTTTAGATGTCTTTGTCTGCTTACTTATTTTTATTTACTGTCTGACTCCAGAGTTGGGCACTTGGTGTCAGAATTGGAGGAGTTTGTTGGCACAAGGGTTGGGCATAAAATGGCTACTTACTTTTCATTTTAATTTACCATCCAACACTGGAACAGGACACCCAGTGTTGGAAGGGGGGTGGCTCCGGGGTTTGGCTCTTGGTGACTGCCTATCTATACTAATAGTGGCAGCTTCAAGTTTTCAAATAGAAGCAATATATATGTGCCTCTGACTGCTCTGTGTTTGTGTCACAAATCCCCCACCCATGCCTTAACCAGCATGCCTCTTGCACCTGGCTTCCACAGACCCTTCTTTGTGTTTTTACATCACCCTTTCCTGTGCCCACACCCTGCCTTCTCAGCTGTCACAGACCCTTCTCTGTGTTTGCCCCTCACCCTTTCCTGTGCCCACATCTAGCCCTCTCAGCAAAAGTGGCATGCCCTGGACTCCTGGATGGCTGAAGCCCAGTCATCAGTCCCCTGCATCAAGCTGAGGCTGACTACTCAAACCCCAGGTTTAATGTGGGTCTGGTTTTATACATTTTTAATCCTCTCACTTCCTGTATCAGGAGGGATTAACTTTTCTTCAGTTAACTAAAATAAAGTAACATGTCTCTTTTGGGATGTGGATACTTCCTAAGACTTACAATAACTCTTGTTAAACAGTGAGGGAGTGAACATGATGGACCTAGAGTTCTTTACAACATTAAATTAATATGTCACAGAGAGGAGTTGGACATGATGGACCTAGATTTCCTTACAACATTAAACTACTATATTACTGTGAAGGGCTGGATATGATAGACCTAGAGTCCCTTACAACATTAAATTACTATGTTACAGTGAGAGGTTGGACATGATGAACCCAGAGTCCCTTACAACATTAAATTACTATGTTACAGTGAGGGGTTGGACATGATGGACCTAGTGTCCCTTATAACAATAAATTACTATCTTACAGTGAGGGGTTGTACATGATGGACCTCATGTCCCTTAAAACATTAAATTACTATGTTACAGTGAAGGGTTGGGCATGATGGATCCTGAGCCCCTTACAACATTAAATTAGTATGTTACAGTGAGGGGGTGGACATGATGGACCCAGAGTCCCTTACAACATTAAAGTACTTTGTTAAAGTGGGGGGTAGCATATGAAGGACCTCGAGTCCCTGACAACCTTAAATTACCATTGTACAGTGAGGGGTTGGACATGATGAACCCAGAGTCTGGCACAACATTAAATTGCTATGTTACAGTGAGGGGTTGCGCATGATGGACCCAGTGTCCCTCACAATCTTAAATTACTATATTACAGTGAAGGGTTGTGCATGATGGACCTAGTGTCCCCTACAACATTAAATTATTATGTTACAGTGAGGGGTTGGACATGATGGACCAGAGTCCCTTACAACATTCAATTACTATTAACAGTGAATAGTTGGACATGATGGACCCAGAGTCCCTTACAAGCTTTTGCAGGACCACTGAGGGGCAACAAACTGTTTGAGGATTGTTGGACCCTCAATATACAGACTGCTATAGCAACAACTGTGAACCTTCCTCCTTCCTAGCCTCACATGCTGTGAAGTTTGATCAAGTAGAAATAAAAAAATATAAACATGGAGGTGAACACTGGACAGCAAAATAAAATGAGGGAAGTGTGGAAGTTAAAGATCTATAAAAACACAATGCTTTTATGGGTCTGAGCAGGCAGCTAAAATAAAATGTCAACGTCTATGTATCTATCACAAGAAGGTTGAAGATTAACTATCAAGATAATCAAGGGTTAAGACTCCAATGTGTTGCAAGGTAATCTGAGAGCAGGCAGCAGTGAAATGCAGGGTAGCTTGCAGACTGAGAAGTGCCTTTGAAAGAAAATCATCTTTTCATTGTTTATGGAAGTTAGCTCTCTGTTCCAAAGCTATTTATCTTATATGCCCTTAAAATGATGAATGTGTATCAGTAGGAATTACAGCAATTATTGCCTTAAGCTCTTTTAACAGGCACAATTATTAAATGGGATCTAAAAATAGTGCTATCTACTGCAAGGAGGGGTCCACACCACTGTAGTAAATGGAGAGAACAGCGGAGTAATATTAACCAAACTACTTAGTGGAAGACCATAGTCTCACAATCCTGTCAGTCCTTTCCCCTACTAATGTCAGCAATACATCAGCATGATGATATCATCATGCAGCCGTAAAAATCACATAAAAATTCTACAACATCTGGGCCCAAGGTGATGAGGAACAAAATGCAAACATTGGTGACTTAAGGTTATTGCACTATCCAGATCTCAGAATCAGCAAATCCAATTGGAATGAAACTTGCCATGTCAAAAGATCTACCCCACAGGACAGAACGTGCCACATTTTGTGCAAATCCATTGATCAGTTGCAAAATTATTAAAGTGCACATTTAGAGGTTTAACATTAAACAGGCTACTCAACCCTAACTATAAGGACACAACTGTGCCCCTATAATTTATATATATATATATATATATATATATATATATATATATATATATATATATTGCCAATAACTGAGTTAATGATCTAGTTAGGGTTAACATGGCAAAAGTATGGAAATGTGGCATTAAGGCTTCCAATTCTAACACCCAACCCCCACCCTGCACACACCAACTAACATTGGGGGGGTGTATATGGGTACAGTATAGCAGAATGGGCTGAGTGTTAAGGCTGATGACCCCAAGGCACACCCCTAATGCCTGTTGGAGTGTGCAGGGTGGGGGTGGGGTGTTAGGGTTGGAAACCCTAATAACACATTTCCCAACTTATGTCACTTTAACCCTAACTACAGCATTAACAAAGTTTTTTGCAATTTATTTCCTTACTTTTCGAGACAGTATAATCATATCCTTATTTGCCTGTGGGAGCACAGGGCCCCCATTCCTCCATAGATGCATATATTGTATGTATGTAGCTGTGGAAGCACAGGGCTCTCTAGGCTCTGTGCTTCCATTTCAAGGACAGCAATGACCAAATTGTCAGGATAGCCATCTTATTACCCAGCATCATGTACCCAGTACAGAAAATGTTTGAACCTCCACCAAAATGTAATTCTGCACAACAGCAATGCCATTCCATGCCACAGGTGTGAAAACACATTTTGTCCAGGATTTGAAAAATGACAGCTATGACATACATGAGGTGTGGTAATAAGAAGGCTATGTTGCAAATCTAGGGTCAAAATATTTCAAAATTTTCAAAGTTACAAGTGTGAGTAGTGAAATTGCAACAAATGGTCATAACTTTGCCATTTGTTCATATTTTGATGCCAAATTTTCAACATAACCTTCTTATGACCCCCACCTCATGAACAAGGGCAGGAAAAATTTTTCAATCCCACAGAAAAGGTGAATTAACTAAGTGACTGTGAAATCACCTTTCAGGCAGGAGTTGTACAATGACAGTCATATTATTCATAAGGTAGAATCCTGAAAAGGCCATGCTGAAAATTTGGGGTCAAAATGTAAAAAAATGGCTAAGTTATGCATAAAAGTTGAAACCCCAGTGAAATACATTGAACTGCATTTACCTTAGTTTCTCATATTGGAGTCACCACTTCCAGCAGCAAGACTTGTCTTAAACTGAAGAGTGGGTCTTGAACCTGGGGCCTGTTCAGGTGAGTGAGGCTATGTGGAGGTGTACTGTGGGATTTGAGGTGGTGGATGCTGAGTGGGAGGTGGGGATGGGGGCTGATTGTCAAGGGGCTGTTTTCTTTTTTTCAGGTTTTGAAAAAATATTGAGGGATCGTTTTCTTCATTTCAGGTTGTGCCTGAAATAGAAAGATGGGGGGTGCCACCAGACATCAGGGAATATACATTTTAATAATGTGGATGGTGATCAGTGGGTGGGGGGGTGCCACTAGACACCAGGGAATACATGTATTTCTTTATGGGGACAACGATCAGTGGGTGGGGGGTGCCACTAGACACCAGGGAAAGTGTGTATTAAGGGAACAATGATCAGAAGGTTGGGGGTGCCACTAGACACCAAAGCAACATCACACATTGCCAGGGACAGTAATGGAATGTTGAGGGGGTGAACACAACACCAGGGTAACAACAGCTCACAGCTCACACTGCAGCCAGCAGCACGAGTTCATCTGCAGCTGCAGAAGTCAAGAAATTCCCACCGTTCTCATACAGAGAATACAGGGGAAGTGTTCCTCTCACTAAGCTGGGCACCTGGGACTTTAGGTGCCCAAAAATTTATTTGTGGCCATTATGTTAAGAAACAAACATCAGAATCTAGCTAAACTGGTCCTGTTTAGCTAGGTTCTGATGTTTGTTTTTTTAACATGCCAGCATTTTTATGGATTCTCCACAATTGTTAGTTTGTGGAAAAAATCAACAAGATGGCAGCTGGCATGGCAAAAAAATGTCTGGTGTCCTGCCAAACAAGTGGTGCAAAATAAAATAAAAAATGTGCATTTGCATTATCAAATGTTTACTTTCATGCAGAACCTTATCTCAGTAACCCTACTGCGCACGTGCAGGTCAGAAAGCACTAAATTTTAAAGCCGTATAACTTAGGAATCCTTTAAAAATGTTCTACCAGACCTGTCAAAGGTACTACCTTCAGACATGACACATGTCTCCTGCAAATCTGGGATAAAAATTCCATTCCATGTAGGCTATGGGGGAGAGCAAAAAAAAAAAACCATGTTACGTATAGAAAAAAAATTAGACATTTACAAAAAATCGCACATGTGGGTTTCATAAACCACACAAGCTGCCATCACAAAAATTTCCACAGATCAAGACCTTGCCTCCTAGATGACACAGACAATATTTCAGCTCATTTTGACAAATGGAGTCAAAGATATTAATGTGCAAAGTTAGTGGGTTAACACTGAACCGGCTACTCAACTCTAACTATGGGCACTACCACACCCCTATAATATATCTATATATCACACTATCCATAGCTATGTTATCTAACATTTTTTTTATTTGCAATGTATCACCAACAATAAATGATTTAATGCCTAAATGATATAGTTTTCATGTCATTGATAACATTATCATTGCCTGTGTTAAAAACTGAGACTTGTTTTCTTTCATTACTATTTTAGGTGAAAAGGTGTATCAGAAGGTGGATCTAAATCTTTCACCCAATTTAGTCAACGGTGGTGTTCAGAAATTGGTACCTTACCATCAGACTTCTGCATTGGAATGTTTTCACAGTCTGGTCATCCAATTTGACTCAAAAGTCTTGTGTACAGTTATAAGGGAATTTACACATGGTGAGTTATCACACTGTAGCACTCTCTTTTAGAGATGGTCGAAGTCGACAAACTTCTCTCTGCGAAATATTTCACATATTGCACTCAATACGCAAAGTGCAATACATGAAATTTGCCAATTCACTGAGGCCAGATTGAAGGTGAAGTTCCCACTTCCCACTTCCCACACAGACATTGGCCACAGTGTTAGAAAAGTATAATTATCCCTGGTATCTAGTGGTCCTCCTGCCGATTGCCAGACACGGTTTGAATCATTCAGAATCACAATCTGCCCTCACCCTTCCTCGCTGACTGCCAGACAGTCCACCGCAATGTAAAATATATATATATATAATGTTTTAAGTTAAATCCCCATTACCAGAGTGTCTAGTGGACCCCCATGAACACAGTATGAAAAACTACTACAATCAACCCCCCGCTGATTGCAGGCCAGATTAATCAGAATGTCAAAATATAAATACTTTTGTTTAAGTAAATCCCATTCCTGGTGTCTAGTGGACCCCATCCACTCCACCCCATCAGTTAGTACCCACACCAGTGCACAGACACCATCCTGCTTCCCTCCATCCTGAGTCACCTGAATTTGAGTAGAGTATTGCCTCCACCACCTCCATGACATTCTTGTACAAGTACTCGCTTATTCATTAAGAGCTCAGTCGGGCTGTTGGCTGTGGAGGTGAGTGGAGGGCTGTGCTGGTGGCCCACTCAGGGTGGACTTGGGATGGGAGGAACAGGGTGGTGCAGTGGCACTGGTGTGGGACACTCTCTGATGGAGTGGGGTGGGTGGGGGATCAACTAGACACCAGGGAATGGTGGATTTAATTAAAAAATATCTATATTTTTACATTGTGGCTGACTGGACGGCAATCAGTGGGGTGGGGAAGGGGGATGAGTGTAGTAATTTTTCAAACTGTGTCTGGTAGTTGGTGGAGGGGTCCACTAGCCACTGGGAATGGGGGATTTAATTTTAAAATAATTATATTTATTTTAACATTGTGATTGACTGGCTGGCAATTGGGGTTGAGGGCGCAGGGGAAATTCTGAATGATTCAAACTGTGTCTGGCAATCAGCGGGGGGGCACTAGAGACCAGAGATAGATAGAGGGTTGTGTTGAGGGATTCCTCATTTGTAACCTCTACTTGTTTTGTTTTTTTAAGTGCAATTTGTACTTAAAAACCCCCAAAGCAAGGCAAAGCCACACAAATGGCAAATTCCCATTAATTTTGGGCAATATCACAAACTGCTCTGTGGGTATGAATTTGGTGACTTTGCCGCATGATTGCCCATGGAGTAAAACTTCATTGCATATCTACTCTCTGTGGGTTAATAATATTCAGTAGTTGGCCATTAAACAGGAGTGTATTTGTACTCATGCCACTGTTTCAACAACCACATACTGAGTATCAGTGCCATGCACATTATTGTTGTTATTGAATGATAATACACAGACTACATAAACATTTTTTTCATGTTCATCACTGCTTTCATCAAATATGCCAAATCTTTAACATGCAGCATATGTCATTACTGATTAAAACAGTACTGGTTAGTCTTACCCAGCTTCCCAGCTTCCCAGTGATAGCTGTACTGTGTGCAATGCTGCAGACCAGGTTTCATGAATGGGCCTGAGCTGTGGGATGGCTGGCCAATGGAAGTTGGCTGATCATACGCAATGACACTGTACACCTCTGGGAGGGAGGTAGGAAAGACTATGCTATAAACTGCCACCTGGGTGATATTATGTTGCAGGGCAAGTGGAGACATGGCATTATGGAAGACACCAGTGTGCTCAGATGTGAACTCCAAGAGCATGCTTGCAATCATGTTGATGTCTCCTGTCAACATTATATAGTAACAGGGACAGAAAAAATGAACATGCCAGACTATGCAGGATCCACAGCCGAGTGTGGCACTTTACTACAAAGAACAAACTGATTGTTCATCAGGGGAAGAAGCCCACTACCATCTGCACTGCCATACGGTGTAAGCCAGGGTGTCTGTAAGAGGAGAGGTAACTAAAGGGGAAGGTGGTTGAGGTTGCTGGATGAGTTAGTTGGAGAAATGGGGGTGTTGGCTTAGAAAAGGGTGAAAAAGTCAACTACATAACACCATCTTAAAAACAAAAATTGGCAAGGGATGATCCATGTTAGTACGATGGTGCACATATGTGATTGATAATAGTCACATATGTGAAACATTATTTATTTAAACAATAATAGGTTTACAACATGTGAACACACACATGTTGAGAAAGACAGACGTGATGTGCCATTGATCAAATGGCATGACTGGAAATACATAATATGTCACACAATTGACCACTGCATGTCATGTCTTGCAAATCCATGTGAAATCTTTTGGTGATGTTAGACACATACATACAGTAACTTGGTGATAATGTTTTGTGTCATATGCATGACTTAGTAACCATGAAATTCTGTTACTGACCCTTAATCAGTCACATAAATGTTTTTTTTTATAACCTAATCATTGTTGTATAAAAAGTGGAAGTCTTGTGGCTGTGTTTGCTTGCAGGCAATGTAATAATTATATATACTTAAGTTCTATAGAATGCTGTTGGCAGTGTTGCATTACAACTCAAACTCAGGCAGAGAGCAGGCCATAACTGTAGAAGGGTAGTGCAGATTCATTATTGATGCACCAAGATAGAAAGGTGGTGAATATATTGTTAAATAGAGTTGGAGTGAGCGTACCTCTGGAGAGAGAGGTGGTGAAACCTTGTATGCAATTTACTGTGATTATTTTATTAAACAGTCTTACAACTGTTTAGTGTACAGGAGACTTTCATTGTTGGGGTCATATTAATGCTTCACAGCACAGCCCACTGGGATTGTGGAGGTATTCCTCAGTGGCTAAGATAGCTGAGGAGCACAGACATCTTGTACCCAAAACTAATAACATCAGTAGTGTGTTTGCAGCATAATAGACTGCTACACCGAGGTTTTTGGACTAAAAATAGTGTTTTTAAACACTATATTTCATATCTGAGACATCCCGATGAACCAGGAGTCAAAGAACACTTGCTTCTGGGTTCAGGCAGTAAAAAAGGACTGCACTAGTGAGCAGGGTGAGCGTGCATGGGGCTGTATGCTGAGATGCACCCAGAGACACGCACGTCCCGTGTGTGTCAGCTGCGTCCACTGTGGAAGCTTGGAGTTTGGGACAGAAAACAATTGATTATACTCTGTAAGTACACCACACTGAATAAGTGGAACCATTATGGATAATCAGGAAGGGTTCGTAATATTGAGCTCAGGTGAAATTGCCATACTCTGTATCTTTTTTAATAAATTATGCTTAGAATCTCAGGCAGGGTTAAAAGGCCTAAAATGTTCATAATGCTTAGAGATTTTGGATTTAAAAGCTGAAATTATAAAATTGGAACAACACATTACTGACATGAAAAGAAATATTATGCAGGATAACACAGACACCACCACAACTAGAGTATTACAACAAATTAATAAATCCCAGGATGATTCACTTAAACGAAATAGAGAAGTAGATACCAGTAGTGATGATCAGGAATGGAGCCCTTTAAAGATTAAAAACAAAGCCAAAAAGGGCAGACGATGTATGGAATTTAATATTCCAACACAAAATAGTTTATCCCTTCTTTAATCTGTTAAAGAAACAGTTGACTCTGAACAACTGAGAGATAATGCTGACAATAATATCCTTTCAGTGATCAATGAAGAAATAGAAACATTAACTACACAAGACCTGAGCTCATCTTCTGTCACTAATAGGACATTGCATGACAAAACTAAACTTATAGTAACAGCTCAGGTTCATGCATTAGCTGATAAAGTATGTAATACAGAAAACCCTTCCATAACAAAACTCAACATAAACATGGATGGCAGTAAAAATAACATGAAAGATAGAAATAGTACTAGTCCTGAGATTGTAAACCCTGTGCTGATCATGAATGGAGAACAGAATATGGACACCATACAATATACAAATACTTCAAAAAGACATGTTTTTGTTTTAGGGGAGTCTATAATCAAATACACCAATGGATATATTTGCAAAAGAGATAAGGCAAACACTACCTGTTCTAGTTATAGAGGAGCATGGATAAGGGATATTGACAGAATGCTCCCTAATATCATCAAACATGCTGAAGGTAACCCACTTGTGGTACTACACATTGTCACAAATGATATTAATAAATTTGCAGTGGACAATATCAAAGAAAATGTTATTAAACTTGCAACAACACTAAAACAAGGTGGTGTGACTTTTGCATTTCAGAACTACAACCAGTTCCTAGGTCTAACATCATGAAGCAAAACAAAATTAAACAAATGAATGAATGGCTACCGAAATGGTGTTTACTTGAAAAGGTCAAAAGCATTACCCATTGGGAAAAGTTCTCTTGTGATAAAAGGCTTTTTAGCTAGGACGGACTCCACCTGAGTAAAAAAGGGGCAGCTGAGCTAGGGAAATCAATCACATAAACCATTGAATCCTGTTTAAACTGAATAAGGGGGCAACAGAGGAAGGCTTCAAATATTAGTCACAATTATATTATACAAAAACAAGGTAACTACAAAATATTAGTAGCCACCACCAGAAGCCTGAATGTGCTTAAAATCATAGAACTAACAGGGATATTGATTAACAACTAAATTGATATTGCAGCATTGTGCGAAACATGGTGGGATGAAACTTTAAATTGGTATAACTCCATCCCTGGTTATACTTTGTACTACAAGAATAGGTACAATAAAACAGGTGGGGGAATTTGTTTTTATATAACCAATAAAATTATAGCATCATAATACCCATTACTCAATAACTAAGTAGAAATAGAAGGATTATGTATTCAGATTACCCAGTAAAATGGAAAAAAAAAATCCTCTTGTCAAATTTTTATAGACCCCCCCTTCCTCAGATTTAAATAATGACACCATTATCTTAGCAGAAATAAAAAAAAAAAACTTGCATCTCAAGCTGAAGTAGTGAAAGTTAGTGACTTTAATCATCCAGGGATTAACTGGAACACATCAACCACAAGAACATCACTGGAAGTCTGTTTTTAGATTCCATGATAACGGCAGGAGTTGATCATCTGGTACATGAACCCACTAGGAGAAAGAACATCCTGGATCTTGTTATGACACATTTTTCAATGGATATAAATAACCTAAGTATCACTAGTCTGATTGGTTATAGTGACCACCATTCAATCATATTCACAATCAAAAGACATAAACAAATATAGGTTGGACACATTGCAGACATACCGGGTCATAATGTCGTACACTAAATAGTATACATCGTTATATGCAAACCCTGGACCTGTGTGGTCTCCATGTTGTACCCCCCACCCGAGTTAGAATCCTAAGTGGGCGGTCGCGCCACTATAGTTAGGGTTCAGTTGTCACTTCTATGTTAAAGTCAAAATTTTGCGCTTTAATAACTTTGGACCCATTCAATAGATTTGTCTGAAATTTGGTATGCATGATGGGGCATGGCAGATCTCTTGACCTGCTAAATTTAGTTTTGGTCAGACATTTGGTCTTTGCATACGAAAACGCTAAGAAATGCAAAATTATCGGTTTTTGGAGACAGCTTTTGGGATTTTGGATGTGGCCCTCCATGGCCATCGTGTGGTGTGCCACTCTGTGGGATAGCTCGTTTGAAAGAGCTTTGGAGGCTGAACATGCCATTTTCTGTTTGGTGAAAAAATATTAAGGTATTCAAAAGTTATGCCACTTTTAAGTTCCCATTATAAGTCAATGGTAAAATTTATATGTACTGTATGTTTTGTGAACAAAGAATGGGGTTCTGGCCATCTCATCCCACCTGGCAATCAAAGAATTTGCAGCGTCACGCTTCAAGAATCTTTGTCCCCAAGAATTGTCAAAATTCTACGATCGCGAGGTCCGCTAACTTGTTTTTAGATTTCCGATCGGAAAAACACAAATATCTCGGCTCAGGGGTCACTTCTGAAGTCAAACTTGAATGGGTTTTACTCAGGGGGCTCCGATCTATCGAGCCATGCCTTCAGTTTCATCCAAATCAGTCAAAAAATAGAGTTATAAGCTTTTAAAATCTTTGATTTCGAGCCTGCAAATTCTTTGATCACGATCTTGCTTCGCAACCTAAATACACAAATATCTTGACGCAGGCATGGGCTATGGACACAAATGAGGGTGGGTTTTGGTCAGGGGGCTTTGTTCTATTGAGGCATGCTGTTGGTTCAGTTCAAATCAGTGAAAAAAATCACATTTCACCATTTTACATTCTTTGGTCGCTAGCATGCAATTTCTTTGATCGTGAGCCTTGAAATTCTTTGATTGCGAGATTCTTTGATTGTGATCGTGCATCACAAGCGAGGGACGAGATGGCCAGATTAAAAAATCTATTTTCTCAGCCCAGGAGTGTCCTAGGAAGACAAATGAGGGTGGGATTTGCTCAGGGGGCTTCGTTCTGATGAATCATGGTGGTGGTTTACCACAATTCTTTTAATTTTTAAAATTACAGCACTTTTTATTCTTTGATCGTGATCCTGCAAATTCTTTGATCCAAGATTCTTTGATCGTGATCATGCATCGCGAGCGAGGGATGAGATGGCCAGGTTAAAAAATCTATTTTCTCAGCTCAGGGGTGCCCTAGGAAGTCAAATGAGGGTGGGTTTTGCTCAGGGGGGTCGTTCTGTTAAACCATGGTGGTGGTTTACCACAATTCCTTCAATTTTTTGATTTATTGCAAATACGAAGTGTTAGTCTAGCGCTCCCGATATGTATAAAATAAATAATGTTCTCCGTAACCCTGGTAGTCTAGCAGCTCCCCCCCCCGATATGTATAAAGTAAATAATGTTCCCCATGTCCCTGGTAGTCTAGCGGCCCTTCCGATCTGTATAAAATTAATAATGTTCTCCATATCCCTGGTAGTCTAGCGCCCCCCGATCTGTATAAAAAAAAACTGTTCTCCATATCCCTGGTAGTCTAGCGCCCCCCCTCCCCAATCATCATAAAATATATAACGATCACCAATTCCCTGGTAGCCTAGTGGCCCCCCACCCAGCCATGCCAGTCCACCTAGCACCCCCTACCCATCCCCAGCCAGCAAATGGCACAGCCCACCTCTCACCTCCATGGCCAGCCACTGACTGTGTGCGGTAGGAGCGCTATTGCAAAGATGCACTCAGAAATTAATTTCTGAAATGAAAACGGTTTCATCTTTTTAATTGAAATTTGGAGGGTGTTTACAGCATGTCCTGTGGATGGAAATTACAGTGCTTACGTGTTGGAAAATATTGTTTTGGTGTAGATATGGCATGACACAGTTTACGTTCTGCAGACAGTGTTTTGCTTGTGGTGGTGGCTTGAAATGTATAGGATATCTAGCCTTACTGTCATGGATGTAGTTTTCAGTCATTGTGTGTATTAAATGTCAACAGGTGCGGAACTGTGCCACTCTGACAAATGAAAATTTCAAACTTCGGATGAGACGGTAAACCAAGGTCCCATCTGCCTGGATTAGTGGTAGTTCAGGTGGATGTTAAAGATCCCATGGCACTTATCGAAAAGAGTAGGGGAATTTCCCCGGTGTCCTGGCCAAATTTCCCTCATTCAGTAAAAATACTACCAACAGCTTAATCTGGTTCAATGTCAGTTGGCATTCATCTGTATCCCCTCCCGGGTGGGTGCCTGAAAATAGGTAAGGATTTGTCCTGACTTACCCGGTCAACAAAAGCTAAAATAAAAAAAAAATATATATATATATATCTCAGGCACGGTTTGGTGCTTTCACTTGAAATTTGGAGGGTGTTGACGGCATGTCCTGTAGATGTGAATTGTGGTGTTTATGTGTCAGAAAATATATTTTTTGCGGAAATATTGTGTGCCTTAGTTTACATTTTGCGGACAGTGTTTTCTATTGTTGTACTACATTAACATTTGTTTGGTGGCTGGCCTTGCTGTTATCAATGTACTTGTTAGTCATTAGGTGTGTAATGTAGGCCAACACATACAAGTCAATCGGGCTCCACGCTCCCACCAACTTGTGTAACTTTCTACTTTTCTATTCTTTCTTAAAAAGTAAGGAAATTCTATGCAAAAAACATAGTTAATGCATCAGTTAGGGTTCTTCTATAGCGACAAAAGTGAGGAAATTTGATGTTAGCGTTCCCACCCCTTGCACCCTGACCCCACCAACAGGCATTGCGATGCGCTTTGGGGTCATCGGTCCTAACTCTCACCCCATTCTCCTACACTGCACCACCTCAGCTTGTTTACACATGGGATGGGGTGAGAGTTAGGGCCGATGACTCCACCACACACGCCGATGCCTGTTGCTGGGGGTGGGAGGTGGGGTGCAAGATGTGGGAACCTTAATGTTGAATTTCCTCACTTTTGTCACTGTAGAAGAACTCTAACTGATGCACTAACAAAGTTTTTTGCATAGAATATATATATATATATATATATATATAGAGAGAGAGAGAGATAGCTAGATATAAATATATATATATATATATATATATTATAAAGGGGAATCAGCTTGGGGGGACCGTTAGACTACCAGGAATATTTGAATAATTATGGGAGATCAGGACTTGGAGGCCACTAGACTGAGGGTCTGCATATGCACATTGCTGCAGACTTGCAGCAACCTGTCCATGTGCACCGTCCATTTGGTGCACTGCTAGGGTTGCCAGAAGCTGTAAAACTTTGCCACCGGGACCCTGCCAGATAGAGAAGTGAGTGCAAGATCTGTGGCACATGGGGGATTGGTGCAAGCCAACTTTGGCATGACTTGTTCCAAGTTTTGCGAATCAAGCCACACATCTCCAGAAGGACATGACGGAGTAGAGACAGTCCAGAGGAGGGCAACTAAAATGGTGTAGGGTCTGCACCAGAGACCATGAGGAGAGACTAAAGGACCTCAGTATGTACACCTCAGAGGAAATAAGGGAAAGGGGGGATATGATAGAGACTTTCAAATACCTGACAGGTGGGGAAGAGGCATGGCTTGCCAGCCTAAGAGATGGCAGCTTAATTGAAGAGCTCTGTCTAGCCCTTACTTTATCTTTCAACATCCAAGCAATATAATACCCCTGGTTGAAGTTTAACTCTCAGTGGGATTGCCACTTACCTACAGATCCAGAGGATCATCTTTATCTGCAGCTCATCATCAAGCAACAAGAGCAGTTTGGAGTTTTTCATCCTCTCCTCGAGGTTGGGCCTACCAGGAGGGATCCAACCAGGAGATGGCATCCAACCCACAGAGCCAGATGGCAATCTGGTTGAAATCAAACAAATGTTCAATTAAATGATGGCAAAACTGGAATCACTTGAACTAGCATTGCAAAAGACTGCAGCCGACATCATCTCTTTATCTCACAGAACTAATGTCACTGAACAATGGATTGCAGACAATGAGAACAAGACCGAGAGACTGCTGCACTACATAAGGGAACAGGGCCACACTATCTGGACACTATGGCAAAGGGTGGAGGAGTTGGAAAACTAAGGGAGAGAAAACAATCTCCAGTCCATTGACTTTCCTGAGGACTGTAAAGGTACAAACACCCTCCAGTTCCTACAAGAATGTCTCCTGAGGTTACTTGCCATTCCTGGGATGGGCCTATCAAGATAGACAGGGCTGAATGATCCCTAGCTCTGAAGCCAGCATCCAGGCCTTTCCTCTAACCCATCATTGCTAGATTCCTCAGGTTTACAGATCGAGACACCATCACAACCAGGGCCATGGAGAAACAAAACATTTCCTGGCAAGGCAACAAAATACAGATTTTTGTGTACTACTCAGCTGAGGTCCTGGACAGCAGGTGAGCATTCACCACCATGAGGAAAGTCTGTGCCAGATGACCCGTCAGTATTCCTTGAGATACTTTGCTGGCTGACAGGTCATTCACAATGGGGTTTCCAGCACATTTGATTTCCCGAAGCTGGTGGAGGGCTTCCTGGCCCACCTTACACCTCAGCACAATTTGAGAAATCTAGGCCACCAACCCAGCCTTCAGATTGCTGGGACAAGTCTGCTGTGATGGACAGTACTCCAGTCACCCTACACCACCCCGAGGGAGTAGTTCAGGCACTCCACTCCCCCCCCTTGGACAGTGATCCCTAGCTCCTGGCTTCTAAAGCCAAGTGCCACAGCAAACATAAGAAAGCCACCAATGGGAGGCATAGAGATGGCTCCCATAGAAGAAGCCACAGCTGGGAGTCACAGATCTCTTTGGAGTCTCCAGGCCCTTCTCTAGGGATGAATAGTTATGAGGCCTTGATTAACTTACCATGAGACTTTCCTACCCCTCTACAAACTCATCTCCCTTACAAAGATCCACCCCATTATACTGTCGAACCATGCCCCCTTAGAGTTACACCTATTATGGGGACACAAGGCCCATTAACTTTCTTCCTGGCAGCTTGATCCATTACCACTCAAGTATAAGCGGTTTATCCCATGGCTGAAATTAGATTTTCAGGACTTTTGGGCAACTAATGACACTGGTGACATTTTGCACTCCACTTTGTGGGAGGCTTTTAAGGTCACTATCAGAGGACGGATCATCAGCTACACCACAAATAGATGCAAGAAGAGACAAGCCAAGCAAGCCTTTCTGGAAAAACAATTGGCCTCACTTGATGCACAGTACATGGCCTATAAAACAGAACACCCATCCCAAGACATTCTAGCCCAATTAAATAGTGCTCAGTATAAATTAAACAAACTTCTTACCAGAACGTTGAAACTTGCCTTACTATGGGTACAACACTCTTATTGGGGGTGGGGTTGGGGGAGGAATCAAGTAAGCTCTTGGCCTACAGACTCAAGAGTAGACAGATGGTGAAAACAATTGTGGGCCTTATTTCACTGGGACAGTCAATACCATCTAGGATGGCATAAATAAGATTATGACCCTCTTCTATGGGAAGTTTAACTCTTCCCCCACACCTCCAGCACAAGGAAAAATCAATAACTGCCTCTCCAACCTACCCATCCCCAAAATTCCCCTGCAGGTGACCTCCACTGTAGATGCACCTATCTCTGTGCCAGAAATCCAATCCACCATCCACTCAATGAACCCCTATAAGGCACCAGGAGGTGACGGCTTCCCCATTAATGTCTACCAAGCCCTAGGGGAAGACATCACCCTTAATATACAAAAGGATTTTCAGGACTCTATGGCTAAAGGTGTATTACCTGCCACCATGTAAGAAGCAGTAATAACAGTTTTCCCAAAGAAAGATAAAGATCTGACAGCCCCAGGCAGTTGCAGGCCCATATCACTTATTAACGCAGACACCAATATATTGGCAAAAGTACTGGCCATATGGCTGGAAGGGTCCCTTCTAAGCTTGATTCACCCTTCTCAAGTCAGATTCATTAAGGGACATCTTGGGTCTGATCTCCTATGTATTCTGATATCCCTTATAAAACACTCCCAAAACCTGTCCTCCCCGACTGCAGCCCCAGCAGTGAACTCCAAAAAGGCCTTTGACTTAGTCAAATGGCCCTTTCTGATGATAGTCCTGCACACAATGAGCTTTGTGAATGCCTTTTGCAACTGGATGAGGCTCCTTTATTCATCCCCCATGGCCTCAATGCTTATGAATGGCTTTAAAGCATCTCCATTCTCCTTGCAGAAAAGAACGAGACAGGGTTGTCACCTCTCCTCCTTATATTTCATCCTTGCCATTGAGCCCTCAGCCATTGCCTTAGGGAAAATAAGGAGATACCTGGCATCCAAGTTGGTCTTATATGTGGATGATCTGCTCTTCACCTTTTCTCAGGCTCACCAGGCAGCTGGCCATGTGCTTACCCTCCTTGCAACCTTTGCTAAGGTCTCAGGGCTCAAGATTAATCAATTCAGAACCGAAGTCCTATCTTTGAACAAACAATGTACTGCTGAAACCTTTCAGAACCCGAGTCTTAAATGGTCTCCTGAGGGCATTACATACATGGGGATCAAGTTACACTGTTATCTGGCCTGAATACTTACCATGAATTTCAAGGATCTCCTTCAATCTGCCTGTGGAGATCTGGCTATTTATTAGTTTTTGTTGACTGGGTAAGTGCACTAGACAAATCCTGCCTATTTTCAGGCACAACCCGGGGAAGGGGGATACAGATGAATACCAACTGCCCTTGAACCAGATTAAGCTGTTGGTGGTATTTTTAGTGAATGAGGGAAATTTGGCCAGGACACCGGGGAAATTTCCCTACTCTTTTCGATAAGTGCCATGGGATCTTTAACATCCATCTGAACTACCACCAATCCAAGCAGATGGGACCTCAGTTTAACGTCTCATCCAAAAGACAGATAGGTAGAAGACTCTGCATCTCTCCATGGCAGGCAAAACTGATGCTATTTGGCTGATGCTAGCACCTAAAATTTTGCATCTCCTAGCACACCTACCTACTCAAATTCCTACCCAATGGTTTCAGAAGCTAGACTCCATTATGGGCCACTTCTTGTGGGAAGGCAAACAGCCCTGCTATAGTAGACTGAAGCTCCATCAGCACTGGAGTAGAGTAGGGTGGGGGCTGCCGTTGTTCTATGGCTACCACCTGGCCTTCATTACTTCTAAAACCAGTAGATGGTTTGAGACCCCTCCACAAAATCCCCAACATGGATGCATTTGGAAGCATCTCTGGTGGGATCCCCTGCTCCTGTGGTGTTATATACTTCATGGCTTCCAGCCTTACACTTCTCCCCTCCCCAGTGAAACTATCTATTATATACTAGAGGAAACTCCATAAAATTCTGGCTAAAACACCAACTCCATGGATCACCACCCCTCTATAGAAGAATAATGGTCTTACCATTGGAGGGACACCCATACAGTGGTCCCTTTGGGAGGCACAAGGCAATCTGGCTGATCAAGGATCTCCTTATTCCAGGTTCCTTTGTAGGTGACTCCTTCTCATCTATCAGAAACTACTTCCAGCTGCCTCATAGCCACTTCTGGTGCTATTTGCAAATTGAGGATGCAGTCCTTCAATGGTGTAAGACATTGAAGGACCCAGGTTTTAGAGATGAGCTCCCCCCCATAATCACATGGGCCAAACTCCAGAAGGGTTGGGCTAGCAAGATGTACAATAACATCAGAGACGCCAGTTGGACCCCTCTCTCCCAGCTAAACAATGCTGGGAAAAAGGGATGTCCATCTCCATCTCAGATATGCAATGGGCGCACACCTGGTTTAGAATACATCATGCTTGCCGTGATGGCAGAAGTCATCTTATTATGAACAAGACTCTCCTATGGTGGTATCCACTCCCTTTCCAAACTGAAGTGACTGGGTTTCATGTCCAGTGATAGCTGCTGGAGATGTAGCCAAGCTGAAGCCCATTTGCTTCATATTCTTTGGTCATGTCCCACTGTGCAACCATTCTGGGCTGAGGTCACTAAGCTGTGCTAACAAATAGTGGGTCCTGATATCATTATTGATGCTCCTCTTCTTCTCCTGGGCTGCTGTCCCAGGAACACCCACAAAGGTGACCCGCTAAACAATGGGTTACAGGGGGTTGCAGGGGCTGCAGCTAAATGCCTTATCCTCGTTCACTGACAAACTGCCAGCGGTCCAACTGCCCAAGAGAGGTTGGCTAGCATTGGCCAAGTGGCCATTTATGAGAGGCTGTCTAATATGGCTGCTGGGTCCATGACAAAATTCTACAGATGCTGGCTGCCATTTCTGAACTCAGGCTCGTGTCACACTAGGTTAAGTCTGCAGCAAGGTTCAAACCATAATTCTTGACAACAGTATATGAAAGCTTGCCATATCAAGCTCTGACCTTTTTTTTCTTATATCAATGAAGATTTCCTTTCCTGTTTTATAATGTATATAGATTTTGCTCATATTTAATTTTTGTGCATGATAGTTAAATTACCTCTCCTTAGTCATGTTTATACCCCCACTTTTTTGTTTGTCTTGTGATATATGATGCACTAGAGCCTCCTCTTGTAATATTGTGGTGTTATGTATTATTGATGCCTGCATTTTATTGCCTATGTTTTACTGTTCATATGTGTTTTGTTCCAATAGAATATTTGAACTTAGAAAAACATATACCTCATGGGTATAAATAAGGTACAGGAGGGAAGTATTTTTCAGAAAAAAAGATGCTCAAGAACAAGGGAACATGCTATGAAAGTGGAGGGGGGTAGACTCAGGGGAAATGTAAAGAAGTACTTCTCACACAGAGAATTGTGGATACCTGGAACAGCATTCCAGTGGAGGTTGTGGTGGTGAAAGCTGTGGCAGGATTCAAGAATGCATAGGATAGGCATACGGGAACCTTAACCATTAAGGAAGGGAGGGAGGGTTAAGCCGGAGATCAGTAGGATCTATGGCATTAGAGTAGGTAAGGAAAATGGGCAGACTGGGTAGGCCAAGCAGTCCTTATCTGCCATCAGATTCTATGTTTCTATATTTCTGTGTTTAAAACAGTCATGCTTTCAGCACAATGAGGACCACACGTCAGGAATTTACAATATGTCATGAAGACAACTTTGCATGGATGCATACTCAGGCATGCAGCACTTGGTTACACATATCCCATGCACAGTCATGCATCATGACCCCCCTTCCTATGCAACATAGTGATGGTTGTTTCAGCATGTTGCTCACATCACAATGACACAACAGTCAGCCATGATCCAACCTGTAGCATGACCTGCAAAGAAATGCAGACAATTGTGCCTGGACCCACAATCAGGTATACATGATACTTTTGCAGATACCCCATGCAGCAACTGTACTCAACAGTCATTGGTAATGCACCCTGCTGAACAATGTGCATACACACATTTATGTCTGCAACACCTGACTGCCCACATTCCATGCAAACAAAAGTTGTGCACAGTGCTCCAGTCCCATGCCCCATAGTCAAGGCTGAAACACCATACTGCCCACCTCCCATGCCGCAGCTGTGTGGCGTGATCCAAGTAGTCCAGTGTCATTGTGAAATTGGTGATTCACCTTGCTGGCAACCTCCCAAAAACACAACAGTGAGGCATGCTGACACTGGTCACATGACCCACAGTAACAGGTGATGCAGGCTGTTGCTGTCCCCCTTCCCCAACTACACCACAACACCACAACATGCTGTCTACTGTGTGCTGATCAACAGTCATGACAGTGGCACCCTGCTTCACGCATCCTATGCAGCAACAGTCCTACGTGATGCTACCAGTCCCATACCCATAAATCATTGGTAACGTACACTTATGGCCTATGTTCACAGAAACACATTTAGGTCTATGGCACCAAGAGATGTGTGAAGTGGTGAAAATTCACAGATTTTCACCAGTTTGCAGAGTGGGATTGGGAACAAGGCCCAGCTTCGTCTCATCATCGAAAAAACTCTGCAAAATGTGCCATCTGGCAACTCCACCAGCAGAGTTCAAACTTCACATTTTGCAGAGTATGGCTACTAACAGTAGTAGCACCCCCCAACAGATCACCCCTCCCTGGTGTCTAGTGATCCTCCCACCTGCCAATCGCTGTCTGGCCCCAATATGAAAAAATAAATTCACCCTCCCCCCCAATCACGTGGCGCCAGCCTTGACTGTAAAGTCTATCCCTGGTGTCTAGTGGTCCCACCACACCCTATCGATCGCTGGTCCAATATAAAAAATTACATCCTCCCCCAACTGCCATCCCTGGTGTCTAGTAGTGTTTCCCCTCGTTGATCGCCAGCCCCTTTGCAAAACAAAGAAAATCCAAGGTTGTACAAGCACATGCTCATTCATTGAGAATTCAGTTGGGCTGCTGGCCATGGAGGTGAGTGGAGTGCTGTGCCAGTGGCCAACTCAGGGTCGGGGGGAGCAGAGTGGTGGAGCACTACCTGATGGGGGGAGTGGGTGGACCACTAGACACCAGTGAAATTTTTTTTTGTGTAAAGTCAGTTGGACTTGGTGGCCAGTGATCGGGGGAAGGGGGAGAGGACTTTGGATTTTCTTTGTTCCTGCCAACCGAACAACATGTTGGAGTTGCACCACAGCCATGACTGTGAAGCACTCCACTCATTGTCTGGATTGGAAGTAGCACTGCACTATTTTAATATTGACAGTCATGGCAGAACATGGCACACTCCAACGTGCCCAAAATGGTTGCCAGATTGTATTTTGCATGCACGACGACTAGTGCATGTACAGTACAGTAGGTGGCCAGCTTGGACAAGGCAGAGCATGCCGTGTTCCGTCGTATCATCAGATATTTTTTTCATTATCAATATCCCCCACCTGACCTTTCCTCTCAGCACCCACCACCCCACCCCACCTCACCCCAGAAACATAAAAGTGGCCCTGGGGTGCCCATTCCCCTAGTGTTGTGTTCAGGACTTCTAAGCATTTCATTTTTTTTTTTTTCAGTATAATGTTTATTAAAGATTTTTACAAATCCCCAGCCGGGGCCATGTTCATCCAACTCGAACCGATACATACACAACGAGATACATGGACTCATCCCACTCCCCGCACCCTCCCCCAAACCCCCAGCCCCCACAGTCCAGCAATCTGATGCTCCAAGCTAAAAGATTACTAAACAAGATACAACCTAGATTGTATATAATGTATGTAAAGGATCCCAGATCCTTTCATATTTAGATTTATTATTCTTAAGACTAGATATGGTTTGCTCATTCTAAGATTAGCTAAGAGTTTGTTAAGCCATTTAGAGTAAGAGACTGTTCCCGTACTTTTCCAATATTTGAGAACCAATTTTTTAACTGACATGGAAATCAGTGCAATATGGAATTTATGGGAGTTCACCGAAATCTGCGAGTAATCGCCCAAAAGACAGACCTCTGGGGTAAATAGATCGGTTAGACAGAGTAATGAGTCTGTGTTAGCTTTAATGCTATTCCAGAGGGGGGATATTTTGGGACAGTCCCAAAAAATATGGAGCAGAGTGCCCTCGTTCTGCGAACACCTTGTGCATTGGCCTGAGTTTAATACGCCCCATTTGGCCAGCTTCTGAGGGGAATAATAAAGGTTATGCAAGATGTTAAATTGCATGAGACGTAACCTATCCTGTGTAACAAAATGATGACAATTGTTCCACAGGATGGACCACTCTTTATTCCATTGCGGAAAAGGAGTCCGACCAAAATTCTGTAGGCCCAAACGAGTCCGGAAAGTGCCAGTCATACAATGTATTGTATAATTTAGAAACTGCCTTGGAGGTATGGTCGAGCTGATACAAAACCGAATGAAAAGAAAATTTGGGAGATGTAGGAGCACTTTTCTCGAATTTGTTGCTAAGAAGGTGTCGGAGTTGAAGAACTTTAAAGTGATCCTTTTGCTTGCAACCCAAATTTTCTGATGAAATCCTGTGTTGACAACCATGATCTGTCCTCCTTAAGAAAGGAGGATAGTTTACCCTCTCCTAGTGTTGGTAACCAAGAGGGGAGTAAAGTCTATCCATCAATTTTAAAAGTTGGGGAGTTCCAGATCGACTGAGATGGATCCAGATACTGTTTATATTTCAAGAAGCCGCATAACTGTGAGTGAATTCTAATGGAAGTTGCCACCGTGGTATCTTTTAACTTTTTCGGCAAAGTCTACGTATTTAAATATAGAAGAGTGGAAGGAGCTATATTACTTGACTGAATCATTTCCAACTCTATCTTGAGCCAGGGAGAAAAAACGGAGAAAGGGTTAGGGTCTAGCCATTTGAAATATTTGGCCAGAAGACTGGCCCAATAATATAAACCAAGGTATGGAAGTCATAAACCCCTTTACTTTTAGGCGCTGCTAACTTGTAGTATGCTAGTCTCGATTATTTTTTAGACCAGATGAAGTTTATCATCATCCCTTGGGCTTTTTTAAACCAACTCATTGGTAAATAGATATTAAGTAGTTGCAAGGGATATAATAGTCGGGGAAAAACATTCATCTTAATCAGATTTATTTTACCCCACAGAGAGATGGGAAGCGTCGACCACCTGTCTAAATCCTGCTTCAATGTTATTAATAACGAATCCAAGTTTTTCTTGATAGTAAGTGACGTACTCCTGGTTAACTCGATGCCCAAGTAACGTAAAGAGTTCCTGGACCACAAGAGACCGAGAGTAGTAATGTTGTTCCTAAAGACCTTATGGTTCAGAGGAAATACTATAAATTTACTAACATTTAGCTTATAGTTTGAGAGACCGCTATATTTCTCTATAATATCCAACATTGCGGGAACAGAGGATTCCGGGTAAGAAAGCTGTAAAAGGAGATTGTCCGCATAAGTGGAAACTTTGACCTCAGTATCCAAAATTGTGAGCCCCTGAACCTTTGGACATAGGGTCAACTTACGGATTAAGGGTTCCAAATATAGGCTGAACAGTAATGGAGAGAGAGGACAACCTTGCCTAGTACCAGAATATAGCGAGAATGACTCAGAAATTACTCCATTCCCTGAAATTCTGGCAGTTGGATTTTGATAAAGTGCTTTCACCCACCCTAGAAATTATTGGGGAAAACCAAAAGAGTTTAATGTCTGAAGTAAAAAATTTCAATTGACTCTATCGAAAGCCTTCTTGGCATCCAGGGACACCAACACTGCTGCGAATGGGGCATCCCTAGCCACCGAGAAGACATGAGAAAGAATGCGGAAGTGGTCCACGGAAGATCTGCCTTTCATGAAGCCCACCTGCTGCATGCCTATCACCTCAGAGAGAATGGGGGTAAGCCTATCAGCTAGTATTTTGGTTAGAATCTTAACATCCTGATTCAACAAAGAAATGGGTCTGTAACTCTCCACCAGTTCCAGGTTTTTACCCGTCTTAGGCAACAGCACAATAAGTGCTTCAAATAAAGTGGAGTCCACTCGTGCCCCCGAGAGAATGTGCTGGTATAGTGAGAGAAGGTATGGTATGATTTGCTCCTTGAAACATTTGTAAAAATTGGCCGAGAAGCCATCCATTCCTGGTGTTTTATCTAATGGAAGGCCCTGTATCACTGTCGTGATTTCAAGAGCTGAGATAGGGGCTACTAACTTTCTATTCTGAGCTTTGGAGAGAAGAGGTAATTGGGCCCCCACTAGATAGGAGGACACCGCCTGATCAGAAGATGGGTTAGGCATCTCACCGTACAGTTGTTTGTAATACCAAGTGAATTCTGAAACAATCTCTTGAGTGGAAGATCTCAAGGCCCCGTCTCTCGAGGAACGGATTGGGGGAATAAACCGGGCAGACTCTTGTTGCTTTATTCTCTGGGCCAGTAACTTAGCCGCCTTCTCCCCTTGGTCAGAGTAATACGCCCTAGTACACAGCATTGCAAACTCAGCCTTTTCGTTCAGCATCCCTATATAAGAGTCTTTTAATTTTGTTAGTTTTAACTTAACCTCGTCTGCTGAGTAAGCTTGAGCGTTTATTTCCAGAGATCTAATTTGGGATAATACGGCCCTCTGTTTTGCCTCCTGTTCTTTTTTCCAGGTGGAAGCCATCCCAATCAAGATACCCCGGAGATATGATTTAAATGCACACCAGAGAATGTCGGGCCTAGTGTCTGGGGTACAATTTAAATCAAAAAATTGTATGATATGTTCGTTAATGCATTCCCTGTTTTTAGAGTCTTTAAGCAATTGCTCATTCAGTTTCCACCTAGTTTGCCACTTAGTCGATGAAGTGAGAGAGACCGTAGCCAGAACAAGGGAATGGTCGGAAGGAGGACCCGGTTGAATAATGGAAGTTATTACACCAGGTAATAAGGACTGAGATATCAACAGATAGTCTATTCGAGGCGAGGATCTGTGAATAGATGATGTGAATATAAATTCCTGACTCTCCGGATGTAAAACCCTCCAAACGTCGCACAAACCCAGGCGATCCATTAGGTCATGTAACGCCTGCTGTGCTGGGGAAGGTGTACTTGAAGCCTTACCGGAGCGGTCTTTATCCGGATCCAGTACTAGATTCAGGTCGCTCCCTAATATTATAGACGTGGGTAATAGTGGGAGAATACACTTCAGTAACCGCATGAAAAAAAGGGGGTCGTCCTTATTGGGGCCATAAATGCTACCCAATAAGAGTTCCGTAGAATAAAGAGTACCCCGCACCAGGATAAATCTCCCATGTGGGTCTTTAACCTCCTGCATAACCTTAAACAGGATATTCCTGTTAACCAATATCAAAACCCCACAACTATTAGAGGTGTCTTGAGCCGCAAAGACCTGCCCTATTTGCAACCGTCTCACCTGAATGGCCTCCGAATCTGGTAAATGAGATTCTTGTCTAAAAGAAATGTTAGCACACAGAAATCCCAAATTCTTCAAGATCTTATACTGTTTTAACTTTTTTCGGACTCATTTAACATTCCAGGTAGCGAAACAAATGTCATTAGCCATCCTTCCTGCCCATGAAACGTGGAAGATCTGAAACAGGATAGGATGTTATAAAACTGTCAAGCAGCTCCCTTGCATCAGACTGTGTCCCCCATCCCCCTCCCGTCCCTCCCCAACCCCATATACCCCAACCCCAAAAAGTAAACCAGTAGAGTACCCCAACTCACACCCTTAGAAATTGCAGAACCCTGCCCCCTCCCACCCCCTCTTCCATGATTAGCTATGCAGTTCCCGCTAATTTACGCCTACCCCCTCCTGCCTCCCTGCCTTCTATATTTTCCCCACTAACACTGTATGTAGATAGAGTGAACTAACTGTCAACTAAGTGTCAAGTAAAAAAAAGGATGCAGAGTGACCTCTAACTTCGGTATCCTAATAAACAATTATCCTATTAGTTCTTACTATTAACATCCCCTAACTCTAAACACAATTGTGAACCTAGGGAGTAATCCCTATATTGTAACCATCCCTCTGATAATCTTGACTAAACAGAAGCCTCCATCTACCCTATTTACCTACTAAAATACACGGGTCATTTTTCTACAGTAGACACAAACCAGAGAGATATTGACAGTAAAGGAAGCGAGAGAAAAAGAAAAATTACCAGATATTAACTAACACGTAGTTCCTCCTATTACTTCAATTTTGACCATGCTAGTAGTTGACCCTCAGAGCCAGAATCCATGCCTAATCTTCTATGTCCACGACTAAAAGTATCCTCTCAGCAAGTGTCCTGTTACTGTCATTCTACAATCCCGAGTTTGCACCAGTGTACTGTAAACATAACACAACACTCCCCCTGTGCGGTTCTTAGACGCAATAGCAGCCTCCTTTATCTCACCTAGCTCTGCTTTGTAATCCCATGTTGACCTGAAATAAAAGCTCTCACCTTCCTAGCACAGTCTGGATAAGGCTGCTTGAAAATTCCACCCGGGAAAGATGCTGCTCTCTAACCGAGCACTGCCACGAGGTGGAGCTCCTTCAAGTAAGCAGTAGAAGCCCCGCCGGGATTGGACCATGCACCAGTGAACTGAAAGCAGGACCTCTGTATTTGGCTCTGTGCACATGGCACCATCCACTATCCATGGCAGGACTGCATTTCTCCTTCAATCTCCTAAGGGAGCTATCAAGTGATTAGGCAGAAGAATCCCTACACTAAACTCTTACCCCTACCGCTAAGCAGTTATCTCTGCCTGATCTGCCTAGTAACAACCTGGCCCCCACCATCAATAAATATTACGGCCCGTTGACCTAATTTCACCTGTGATTGTCACGGCACACAGTGCCATGGACAGTGGGCTGCCATTTAGCTATCAAATGGACCTCGGGGTTGATCGGCTCATTGTGGCGCATCCATTGGCACCATATAATTCCCAACTGAAGCTACGCCCTTTCTAAGAAAAGACAAAAAAGAGACTATGCTCCACAAGTTGACTGCTACATGTCTCCTGCTTAAGCCATACCTCCCCTAACGTGTGGACCTGAAATGGTAGCCCGGGTACCTAAACCAATATTTTAAACTGAATCTGGTGGGTGCTATGCTACTATCCCCTCTGACCCAGATATAGTTACCTCCTATCAGGATTTAGCATTTAACCAAGTGCCATACCACAGGATTCCCTAACATGACCCCAACTCTTATAGCCCTAATCAACATAAATGTTATACTGTATGATCAGAATTCCCTATCCACCATTATAACTAAACATTAAGCTGGTAACACTAACTTAACTCTTAATTATATTACGTCTCCTTCCCCAGTACTATTTTAAGCTTTAGATAAAAGTCCTTTCAGCAAACATCACCACTTCTAGGGTACATATACTCCCGATATTTCCCTGAACAAGTCTTAGAACTTATAAATTGAATGCCCTTTGGGCCATGAGAGTCCATCGAAAACCCTGGTCAGGATTATACTGAGAATGCTTCCAATGTCCCAACCAAAAAGAGAATACCGGGAAAGATCTTGGGGTAAGTCCGACCCTGTGTTCAGGTAATTTTGAAGAGCTCAGGCATGGCAGACTTAAGACCCGAGGTCACCGCATCTAAATCTTCAAAGGAATGCCATGTACCAGAGACCAGAACCTGCAATTTTGCGGGATACCCCATCTTAAATTTAATACTGGCTGCAATTAGTTTAGTAACCAAAGGATGAAAGGTAGCTCTGCGCTGCCGAACGGTGAGTGGTAGATCCTGGGCAACTCGAATCTTCGCCCCCCCCCCATTGCAGAACTTGAATGTTCCTCTCTTTCGGGAAAAAATCCTGTTTTTCCAAGAAGATCAGAAGTCTGAAGATCAGGGGACGGGGGGGGGGAGCTCCTACCGGAGATGTGGGCCTGAGTGCTCTGTGAGCCCGTTCTATGATGTAACGGGTGCCGTATGGAGAAGGCCCAACTATTTTTTCAATAAATTTCTGAACAAGAGCCCACATCCTGCCCTTCCTCAGACTCAGGAAGGCCCAAAATCTCCGCATTATTTCTGCAGCTTCGCCCTTCTAAGTCCTCCAGCTTCATTTCCATCTTTGAAAGCTTTTGCTTAATAAGGACCACCTCGGGATCCTGTTTATCCACTCTTCTTTCAAGCGAGGTAAGACGGACTTCAGTGTCAGACGTCCGCAGGGCGATTTCCTCGATTGCCTGTTACATTGTCTTGATTTCCAAAGTAAGTTCTTCTTTAAAGGGGTGGAATTCCGCTAAGAAACCGGCCAGTGTTGGGGGTTCCTGGTCTGAGTCATGTTGCGGTGCCGACTGACCGGTAACTGGTATGTGAGCTCGCTGCTTCTTAGGGGCCTTTTCAGGCGAGGCAGGAGGGGTATGTCTAGGCTGTGATTTCTTCATCCATCCCTCCCAAAACGACTCCAACAGATGCGCCGGCATCTCAGAATCCACCGGCTTGCTTTTGCTAAGCTGTCTAAATGAGTCAAATGCAGAAATATTTGGAAAATAATGGCATTCAGCAGAAGAGGTTGGACTAGGCGTCCATTCAGGTTCGCTGCATCACGTGACCTCCGCATTTAATTTTTTTTAATTACCCCCCACCCAATCCTCCCTCTCAGCAGCCCACCCCTGAAACATAAGATTGACATTGGGGGTGCACAGTCCTCCAGTGTCATGATTGGGAGTTCTCATTCCTTTATTTTACTTGAACCTGAAAAAACAAAACCTTTCATTGATGTCTTTTGTGGCCAATAGTGACCCCCTACCCAACTCTCCCACTCAGCACCCACCATCTACACACCCTGAAGCTCTTATTTACCCACCGGGGGTCCAGCACTGTAATCTTCTGTGGTCCCCAGAAGTGTCTTCCCTCTTCAAACCTGGACATGCGAACTGAGGAAACAGGTATGCGGTTCCAGGTATTTCAATGGGGATTCAACTTAGTGACATAACTTGGCAATTTTTGCATATTTTGGCCCCAAATTTTCAACATGCCTTCTTTGGGATCCCACTTTATGAACAATTGCACTGTCATTAGGCAGATATGTCCTGAAAGATGATTTCATGGTCCCTGTGCAAAATCACCTTTTGGGCAGGAGTTGAACATTTTCTCTGCCATTGTTCCTGAGGTGGGGTCATAAAAAGGCTATGTTGAAAATTTGGTGTATATATTTATATATAAATATAAACAAAAGTTATAGGCCAACACTGAATTTTGTGAACACAGGTTCATAACTTTGATCATTTTCAATATTTTTACTACAAATTTACAACATAGCCATATCTTTACAGCATCTCATGAGTGTGACAGCTGTCATTTTTCATATCCTGGCCAAAATGTTTTTTACATCCCAAAAGGTAACATCACAATCCCTGCATGAAATTACCTTTTGGACAGGAGTTGAAAATGTTCTCAGCTGGCCTGGTGGCACAGAAGGCTGAGGTGCTGGATACCTTACCTCATGGAACATCAGTGACATGGACTTGGGTCATCAAGGAGACGGCATGGGAAGGGGAAGTGAGAGCATGATTGAGCAGCTGACAGGAAGCTCTCATCTCTCGGGGTGGTGGTCATCCCCCCATAGTTCTGCTGTCACTGGGTGGAGGTCTGGTGGCTAGCATAGGTGGGAGGGGCAGTGAGCTGTGAGAGGTCACCTCAAGCTGTGGTGTGTGCATGTGCACGCACTGCTGAGGTTCGGGGATGAGCAAAAAATGGGGCACAAAAATCCATAAGATATATATTTAAAAAAAAAGATAAATTTCTTTGCCCTTGTTCATGAGGTGGAGTCATAAGAAGGCTATGTTGAAAATTTGGTGTAAAAATATTTAAAAAATCAACACAGTTATGAGCCTATGTTGAATTTTGCCAACACGGGTTCATAACTTTGGTAATATTCAATAATTTTATCCCAAATTTTCAGCATAGCCATTTCTTTTCAACACTTCATGAATGTGATAGTTGTCATTTTTCAACTCCTGCCAAAAATGTGTTTTTGTGTCCCAAAAGTTGATTTTGCAGTCCCTGCATAAAATCACCTTTAAGTCAAGAGTTTTCTCTGCACATCTTCATGAGAGAGGGTCATAACAAAGCTACACTGAAAATTTGGTGTAAAAATATTACAAAACAGCACATTTATGAGTGTACGTTACATTTTGCAAAGGCAGGCTCAATATTTTTACCCCAAATTCCTCAGCTGCAGCCTTATTGGCTCTGGCCAAAGTCTGTTCTTTTTGTTGTCCCTCCCATTTTTACAGGTGGTTACCCTTTTAAATGTTTCTTCCCCTTACACAGCTGCCCTTTGTTCTCCTCACTTCATATGAGCTGTTGCCCTTTTTGTTTTTGCTGTACTGCTTTTTTATGGGTGGCTGCCCTTTTTGGGTTCATTCTCCCCCCTTTATAAAGGCAGCTGCCATTTTTGTTTTTATCCCCCCCCCCTTTAGCAGGCAGTTGACCTTTATGTTCTGTTTCTCCTTCCCCATGGGTGGTTGCTTTTTGTTTTCTATATTGACCCCCCATTTTGTTCTTTTTGTCATTTGCTTTTTTGTGTGGCTTGTTGCCATGTTTGCACAGTGAAGTTTATTTTTGATACATATGTTGCTTTGTTGTGTGTCTTTCACTGGAGCCCTACTCACACCAGCTACTGCCTCGTGAGTTCAGTGCTATCCTCTATGCCATATTCAGTGCTGTGAAAATGCATTGCATTGTGCTGCATTATTTGTACAATTCATACAATGCATTTGCACAGTGTATGTGCAGCCCTATATTAAAAAGGTATTAGCACCAGCACAATGCCTTTCAATATACCTCAGGTTGGGTACTGGCACTAGGGGCAGCACAGTGTAGGTGCAGTATCTGAATATAGGGCCTTTGTGACTGATCTGCTTATATTCCTGACCCATATAAGGTCTTACCTACCCTGGGACATGACCTGTGAGAGCAACCAACCTCAATTTTGTTTTAGTCAGCTTACGTGGACCGAAGTCTATTGCAACTTGACAAAGTTAAAAGTCAAGTCCAAATTAGGTATTGACAATATTTGATTTGAACCTTCTGAAACTCAGTAAATTTACTTACCCAGTCCAATTAATTTTTAACCTAGTTATGAGAACTGGTGACATTCCTAACTGTGTATAGAAACAAATGTAACCGATGATTTAGCTTGCATAAGTGATTAAACAAATGACCAACAGGAAAATGTCAACAACAATGGTTCAGTATGGGATGAAAGAAGGAGACATTTTAAAGGGAAATCAGATTTTTGTCCCAGAACATTAAATCCAAATTTAATGGTATTTGAAAGACTAGCAACTGAGGTGGTTGGTAAAATAAATTATCACAACCATTGTAATAAAAAATGTTGGAAGAATTTACCGAATGAAGAAACTAGAGCTTTGAAGCAGATTCAAAAATGGGAAGACGTTACCATAAAAAGTGCAGATAAGGAAGGTAACATTGTTTTGTTATCAAATACAAAATATGAAAATGTGGTCAATGAGATTGTGATCAGCTAAGGTATAAGAAATTATCTGGCAACCCAATTCATAAGCTTGTGGCTGAGTTTTATGACTTATTAAATGATGCAAAAACATCTGGTGATATAATCTTTGCAGAATTAAATTTTTTGTGGCCAGAATACCCAACCATGCCAGCCGTAAGTGCATTGCCCAGAATACATAAAAATGTAGAGATGCCCCCTGGTCATCCCATTGTCTCTGCGGTAGGATCTGTTACTGATAATTTATCAGTTTTTGTAGATTTTTTACTTAAAAAAGAGGTATGTTAATTGAGATCCTACCTCTCAGAGACACTAGGGATCTGTTAATGAAAGTGCAGAATTTTAAGTGGGAAAGGAATTATTTTTGGATTACAATAGATGTTAAATAGTTATATTCCTCGATGCAGCATTCTGATAGAATTATTGCTTATAAGTATTTCTTAAAAAGAACAACTGTGGAAAATCCAACAACTTGTTTACTTGAGGGAATCAGGTTTATTCTCACACATAATGTGTTTGAATACAACAAAGATTTGTTCTTGCAAATTTTGGGAACAGTGATTGGAACCTGCATGGCCCCATCTATATGTGAATCTAACACTTGGTCTGTGGGAATGGGGCACAGTGTATTCTGAGACCTTCCCATATGCAGATAATGTCATCCTTTGGGATCATGTTACTGATGATGTCATCTGCATATGGGAAGGCCAAAAAGAATGTATACCGGAGTCCATTGATTGGTTGAATTTAAATAATTTAGGCTTGCATTTGACATACTTGATGAATGAAACTGTACTTTTTTTTTTGAACACAGAGCTCATTGGTAAGGTGGAGGAGTATGTTGCTGCTCGAAATCATAGAAAAGATACTGCATGCAACTCTTACTTACATTATAAGAGTGCACATCCAACAATGCTTAAGAAGTTGATACCTTATAGTCAGATGTTACGAGTAAGGTGGAGTAAGGCACAATTGCAGTATGCAAAATGATTTTGAGATTGAAGCTGACAAAATGTTACAATATTTTTTCAAAGGGAATATAATTAGAATTATTTACAAGAAGTGAGACAAAAAGTAGCATTGAGAGACCAGCTGGATTTCTTGATGTCCAAAAAAAACAGGGGAATGTAAAGAACACATTACATTTTGCACTGACTATAATTCAATTGCTGGAAAAATAGGCAGTGTCATATATAGATACTGGCCAATTTTAACAAATTACACAAGATTGGTTGAAAGTGTAGGAACCAAGCCCAGAATTTATTTTAAAAGGGCAAAAAATATTTAAAGTAAAATAGTGCATAACAGATTTCTGTTAAATGATATTGTCAGTGCAACCTGGTTACTTCCATCCCCAAAGGGGTTTAAGAAGCATAGAAATTGCAATATTTGTCAATTTGGAATGGAAGGTACAGAATGTATTCACCCAGTAAACATAGTATTTATGATACAATGTAGAAAATGTGAGGAAGGCTGATATATTGTTGAAACTGGATGGGAGCTCAAAACAAGACTGAATCACCACAGATTCACAATTACCCATAAAAATGAAAATACACCAGTAGGGGAACATTTCTCAAGACCAGACCACTCCATCAGTGATTTTACCATTACAGTGTTAAAGGGTAACTTCAAAAATAGTCAGGAATGGCAAACATTTGAACTACAAATGATAAAATATTTTGACACTAAAGAAAAAGGACTTAAAGAGGTTGTTTTTTTAGCACATTACCAGTAGAGGTGGGCGAAGAGACAAAAATTCACTACGTGGAGTAATCCGCGAATTCCAGTTGTTTTGTATAGTGAAATGCAAAATTCCACCTCAAACGTTTGCCTGTGGAATGGTGAAATTTTGCCTTGTAAGGAAAAATGTTGCTTTCCAATGTGAAATTTGGCTTTTAGAGGTGAAATTTTGCCTACCAATGCTAAATTTCACTTTTCTGCAGGCGAAATGTCACCTTTTGAGGCAAAATTTTGCCTTGGCAAAATCGGGCTAAAACAGGAGAAATTTGTGGATTACTCCACGAAGCAAAATAAGCCACTTCGCTGCAACTTCTCCGGCAAATTTTAAATTTGATGCACCTCTAATTACCAGTGATTATGCTTAAAACAGTGCTTAAGAGTGTCTTTTTAAACCCTCACATCAGCACCCTCTGGTTCTTTTAACAGTTACCTTCTAAAGATAATGGAATGTATTTTTATTTCCTGTCTTGATTTTTTACAAATGTTAGTTGATGATCCACAGCCAGACTAAAATGAAGCTGCCCTTTGATCTTACAAGCTGAGCTCTTCAATAGACACAATCCAATGACAATTAGAGCCTCCCTGTTTGTAAAGAGCATGAATTGGCTGTAATTTTATGATGTGTAAACTGCTAGGGGGACATTTTAAAAAGAAATGCTCCGGCCAATCCGACATGCTCCGGAGCATCTCAGGAGATGCTCCAAAGTGAGATATTCAAAGAGCAGAGATGCTCCGCACATCTCCTGATGAGCTGAAGACAGACTATAATGTATTCAGAGCATCTGGAGGGGGCGTGCAAATGAATGTTCCTCTCATCTCTATATTCAGACCAAATGGTTGGAGCATCATTGGAGCATCTCCAAAGATGCTCCAAACAGAGATAGGATTAAAAGAAACAGGCCAAAGTGCAATCTCCCATCAGGCAGCTACTGGGATAGCAGGCTTTGTGAGCACCAGTGTGGTAGCTGAATGCACTCATTATAGCTAAAGAAAGTATGCTAACCAGTGTTTGCTACTGTGCAGTGCATTTCATGAGCACATTCTGATACGAACAGTAAAAAAATCATACTACTGCAGTTGTTTTCAGGAGTGCTGGTTGTGTTATTATATTGATGTACTAGAAAGGCAGCACTGGGAAAATGGACAGAGCACCATTCCTGATAGTCGAGATAATGAGGGGTGCGAGGATAGTGGGGACATCCCTAGCAGCCATCTAGTGGGTGGGTTGCACAAGACACCATGCTCACACATTGCACTCTGTGGCACAATGCACTGCAGAAGGCAGTGCATGGGGGGGGCAGTAACAGGGAAACTGCAAGGGCCAACATCCATTTGGAACTGTGAAACTGGGTAGCCTGCTGAAATAGGGCTTACAAACACAGTGACATTGGTGTACCAGAGCACAGGATGGGCAGGGCATGGGCTTGGCATAACAATCATAGGTGGCAGGCAACACACCCCTAGGCACAAATAATGTCAGGGGCATGAAAGAGAACCATGGCTGGACAGGACAGTGGCCGGTAGGGCCACTAGCAGGAATGGGGCATTGCAGGACAGGAGAGTGGCATGCATGCACACAGTTCCAGCATATCTGGATGTGGGCCAGGTCCACTGGATGCAGTGCAACACAGACTGCAACATGAGGAATGTAAATACACATACCTCCAGGGTTGCAGTACCTGTTGGTCACCTGTGGTGTGGGGTGGCACAGGGCAGGCGAAGTATAGGTCAACACATGCAAATGAAGCGTGGAGCAACCCATAATGAGATGCTAAGCATTTAAGTCACTCCTGAATTGGGCAATGAGACCATTTGCATACTCTGGCTGAATCTTGCAGATTTACTCCCAGCCCATCTCATTCTGCAGGGAGCATCTGATCAACCCTCATTTCCCACCTGCAGTCCTTCCCTGTTGCTCCACTGACACTGACTTGGTTGCTCCTTTTGCTATGTTCAGTCCTGCCCAGATGCTCCGGAGCATTTCAAGTTGGGCCATGGATCATCTTTGGTATATTCAGCCTGAGTTGCTCCAGAGTCTTCCCAATATACCAATATTTGGGGCTGGAGCATCTCAGATGCATGGAGCATCTACTTGCTCCCTCTTTTGGAGCAGTTTTAAAATGTTCCCTCTAGTCTATGTCTTGCATCCACATCCAACCTCCATAACTGTAATGCTGTTCAGCTGTTTCCACTTTGACCTGAGGAAGAGAGTTTTATCTCTCGAAAGCTAGTCTCAGAAATAATCTTTTTAGTCAAATAAAAGGTATCACCTGCAACATATTTATAGTTTTTTGTCTTCACCCAGTAAACACAGAGAAGTTTAAAATAAATGAATGTATCACTTGCAATACTACACATGTTGTTTACGTTCTGATATGTCCATGTGACATGTTGTATGTGGGCATGACTGAACATAAGGTGAAACTAAGAATGCAGAAACATATTGGCAATATTAAAAATCAGAATCCAAACGGTCCTGTAGCAATACATTTTGCATTGGAACATAATGCACATCAAGTTGGAATAAAATTCATGGGTTTGGAATGTGCAAAGAAAAAGGGAATAAGATGTAATTTGCCATTACAAACAAAGGTCCAGCAACTTGAAAGCTCCTGGATTTGGAAGCTTAAGAGTTTGAAACCGAAAGGTCTAAATAATATATTGGACCTAAAACCATATTTATGATGTATGAAAAATGATTTTGGAATTTTTTGAGTGAATCTATTGATAAATAATTTGTCTGATATGGTTATTTAAGGTTACTTACTGATATGTGTGCTTCATCTCCTTAGAAAATAATTGTTACAAGTTTTTAATCAAATATGCGGCATACTGAAATGATGGCAGCGCCTACAGATAAAAGGAATGAAGAGCTGAAATCAAAGTGAATAACTGAAAAGAAAGAGCAGAACATCTGCTGAAAACAATGAATTTGATCCTTTTAAATGTTTTTGTGGAAGTTAAAACAGATCAAATACAGTCTCAGAGCATGATTGTTATATACTGTTGTCTACTAAAGTGAACATAAAGCATGGTTTAATATAATTATAATGTTATGCTGTTGATAATTTAGTTATATGAACTACAGACACTGTTATTCAGCGTATTTAAAAAGTTGAAGTATTTAAAAATAGTGATTCGCTCTTGTTTAAAACACTGATATGTATAGATGTATTTAATATTAAATGGTCTGCGCCACTTTAAAGGGGTAAGGTTTTCAAGTCAGTCATTCAGTTTGATCTTAATTATTTAGCATGTGCACTTTGGGTATAAAAAGACACATGGGGTTATAGAACCACACCCCCTAAGGAAGCCATAGTGGTGAAGCACAGGGGTTATGAGTGGCTGGTGCACTGCACTGGACAGAGGTAGGTTGTATTTATACGGTAGTTAGTAATGCATATTTCTATTTGTATAAAGCATTAAAAATACTGTAAGCACTTTATTGCAATTGTTATAACTAAATGACAAATACATTTTTGTCTTTTTGCATATTTGAAGTGCTGTCTTGTTATTTAGAAATATTACTGAACCATCCACTGATTTGCTCACCAAAACATTTTCTGGAGGTTGTTTCATTGACAGCAGTGAAGCCGAAGCTCTCTTGGTTGACCAGCCCTGTAATATACAATAGTAAGTGCATATCCTCTTTCTTGGTAAATTAACATTCCTAAATATGTAAGAAGAAATGTGTAGTTCCTGTCGTTAAGGTTGGTGATATTTCAATCCCTACAAACTACCTCTCTCTCTCTCTCTCTCTCTCTCTCTCTCCTCTTCCGCCTGTCCAAGGCCTTGAGAGGACAGTGAATGACCAGCTTGTGTAATATGTGAATACATATGAACTTCAGGCTAGTGAACAGCATGGCTTCAGGAAAAACTTTAGCACAAATACCGCTTTGCTTGAATACACTGAATTCCTTCATGGGGCCTTGGACAGAGGGGAATTGGCATGCTCAATTGATATAGATCTAATAAAGGCTTTTTATCTAGTAGCAAAATGTTTACTTTGTAAAAAGTTATTCTACTTGCATTTGTCAGTGAATGCAGTTGGTTTACTGACTATCTGACCAACAGATACCAGGCTGTAAAATATATGGAAATTATATCTTATGCCAGGGAAGTTTTAGCAGGTGCCCCACAAAGGTCCAAACTTGGACCCCTGATGTTTACTTTGTTCCTAAACCATCTACCCTTAGGGTGCCAATCAATGAATATTAGTCTATATGCAAATGATGTTGTCATCTTAACAAGCAATAAAAAGCCTGATTACTTGAGATGGTACATGCATAACTGTAGAAGTTGACAACAGAGGAGGACAGCTTGGCCCATCCAGTCTGCCCGTTTCTCTCTCCTTACACTATTACCACAGACTGTGCCCAATCTACAGCTCTTTCTCACTTTCCCCTTCCTTTTTATTATGATTCCCTTGTGCTTATCCCATGCATTCTTGAACCCCACCACTGTTTTCACCCCTACCACCTCCACTGGAAGGCTGTTCCAGGAACCTATCACTCTTTCTGTGAAGTACTTCCTCACATCTCACCTAAATCTACCATCCTCCAGCTGCATAGCATGTCCTCTTGTTCTTCAGCACCTTTTCTTCTGCAAGTACTTCCCTTTTGTACTTTTATTCACCCCTTGGAGGTATTTAAAGGTTTCTATTGTACCCCTTCCCTTTTCTGTTCCAGGGTATACCTACTGATGTGCCCTAGCCTCTCCTCATAGGGCTTTTGATGCAGACTGTGCACCATATTAGTTGCCCCTCTCTGGCCCACCTCCACTCTATGTCCTTCCATAGATGTAGTCTCCAAAACTGGATACAGTACTCTAGGTGGGGTCTTACTAGTGATGTAATAGAAGCAGTGTCTCCAACTAGACCTTAACTTAATTCAGAACTGGATCTCACAGTTATGAATGATAAGAAAACAAAGTGTATGTTTTTTGATACCTGTAACAAGTTGTAGTCCTCACCTGCACTAAACATTTGCACTGTAACTGGTATTGCCTTTGAACAGAAGAACACATTTTAATACATTGGGGTGTTCCTTGACAGTACGCTGTCAATTGCCGACCATGTAGACTACTTGGTAAAGGTTGTTAACACTTAAACCTGGAATTAAAAAACTCTTGGTTCAGAGTTTCATCCTTAGCATCATTGATTATGGTACTGTGGTCTATGTTTCAAAAAGTGATAGTGTGCTGACCAGGGTTAAAAGCCTATTGCAAAAAACATAAAATTAGCAGTTCAACACTTGCTCGTTCAGAAATATTGAATGACTTTTTCAATAGGGATGCTACTGCTTTATGTCATAGCATGTTAAAACATAATTAGGTGCACACCCTCCCCCATGGCATATTTTACAAATACAGTGTAATATTCTTTCTGCTTGAATAGGCCACTTACTTATTTTAGCTCCAATGCAAGTGGGGGTCATATGGTGCTCACATCTGTTCCTTGCTGTGAAGTTGCTCAGCTACCGATCATCAAGGTAGGCCACCATTCAGCTGGATCCCCTGTTTAAAATGTGACAGCTTGAAATGGCTTCTTTTATATAAGGTGCACTACTGACTTCCTTTAATTATGGTGCAAACCCCAGCAAATAGGCAAGTAACTTGGAGCCACCTAATTAGAGAGCATGACAAACTCAAGGTTAGCAGTTCAATCCTTGCTCATGCACAAACTGTAAATGGCTTTTTCATTAGGCATGCTACTACTTTATGGAATAACATGTCTAAACAGAGTTCAGTGCAATTTCTCCTCCATGGCAAATTTTACAAATATAATAATATTTCTACCTGAATTAGTCACCTACTTATTTTATCTCCTCACCATGGTTATGGGCAAAAAAACATGGTTTTATCTACTTAAGCTGCCATCCAAATTCAGATTAATTGACAATAAATATACAACATAGAAATATAGAAACATAGACTTTGATGGCAGATAAGGACCGCTTGGCCCATCTAGTCTGCCCATTTCCCTACCTAGAGGATATGCTGCAGATCCTATTTAACCAACAGCCTATTTCTTCCTACTGCCCACAAAAATTACCTTATGTCTGTCCCATGCATTCTTGAATTCTCCCACAGTTTTAGACCCCACAAGCTCCTCAGGAAGGCTGTTCCATGCGTCCACCACTCTCTCTATGAAAAAATACTTCCTCACATTGCCCCTGAGCCGTTCCCCCCATCTTCAAATTGTGTCCCCTTGTTCTTGCACATCTCTTTTTCTGAAAGATGCTACCCTCTTGGACTTTATTGATTCCACTGGGGTACTTAAACATTTCTATCATGTCCCCTTCTCCTCCTTTCCTCAAGGGTATACATATTAAGCTCCTTTAGCCTCTCCTCATATGGCTTCTCTTGCAGACCCTGCACCATTTTAGTTGCCCTCCTCTGAACTGCCTCCATCCTGTCTATGTTCTTGTGGAGATGGGGTCTCCAGAACTGGACGCAGTACTCCAAATGGGTTCTCACCAACTGTCTGTACAGGAGGATAACAACTTCCTGTTTTCTGCTGGTGATGCCTCTCCCTATACATTCCAGTATCCCGCCAGCCCTCCCTACCGCCTTCTCACATTGCTTGCCAACCTTAAGGTCATCTGATATGATTACCCACAGGTCCCTTTCTATTTTTGTTGTTGTTACTACCCCCATTGTGTAATCTTCCCCTGGGTTTTGGTTCCTAGGTGCATTACTTTGCACTTCTTTGCATTGAATCCAAGCTGCCATACTTCTGACCATTCCTCCAACCTTGCCATGTCCCTTCTCATCTTTTCCACGCCTCCTTGTGTATCAACCCTGTTCCAGATCTTTGTGTCATCTGCAAAGAGGCATACTTTTCTTTCCAGTCCCTCTGCAATGTCACTTATAAAGACATAAAAAAGGACTGGAACCATTACTGAACCCTGCAGTACCCCACTAGTAACCCCTCTTTCTTCAGAGTGGACTCCATTTACAATTACCATCTGTGTCCTGTTGTTCAGCCAATGTTTTACCCAGGCTACCACCCTGGGACCCACTCCAAGGCTGGTTAATTAGACTACTAATCTTTTGTGTGGGGCTGTGTCAAATGCCTTGCTAAAGTCTAGGTAGGCCATGTCCACAGCCCCTCCATGGTCTACTACTTTGGTCACCCAGTCAAAGAAATCAATTAGATTCGTCTGACATGACCTTCCCGCTGTGAACCCATGCTGCCTTGGGTTCTGTGCCCCACTGGCCTCTAGGTACTCAACAATTCTTTCTTTCAGAAGTGATTCCATCACTTTCCCTACCACAGAGGTCAAACTGACATATCTGTAGTTTCCTGCATCTGTCTTACTCCTACTTTTGTGAAGGGGAATCACATCAGTCTTCTTCCAGTCCTCAGGTACCACACCATCCTCCCATGATTTGTTATAAAGGGTAGTCAGTGGTGTCACTAGTTCTCTGCTTAATTCTTTTAGAATTCTGGAGTGAATTCCATCTGGCCCCATTGCTTTGTCCACCTTCAGTTTTAGGAGTTCTTTCAGAACCCTTTCTTCTGTGAAAGGACTGGGATCGACCCTCTCTCCAGAGTGCTTCTGTTAATTGGATTAGGCACCTCCCACACTTCTTCTTTTGTGAATACTGAACAGAAGTATTCATTCAGTATCCCTGCTTTTTCACTATCACTCTCTGCCCACCCACCATCCATTCTATTCAGCCTCACTATCCCTCCCTTTGTCTTTCTACGCTCCCTGATATACCTATAAAAGGTTTTATCCCACTTCTTAACCAAGTTGGCTATCTTTTCCTCAGTTTGCACCTTTGCTATTCTGACTACCCTCCCTGCTTCTTTCTGCCTTAACTGGTACAGTTCTCTGTCCTGTTCCTTCTGTGTTTCCTTATACTTCCTAAATGCTATCTTTTTCTCCCTAATCTTCACCACCACTTCTTTTGAGAACCATAGTGGCTTTTTCTTTCATTTTGATTTGTTTATTTGCTTCACAAAAAGGCTTGTCACCTCTGTGATGGCAGTTTTGATATTTCTCCACTGTTGCTCCACCCCTTCTTCTACCCTGTTTGCTAGTGCTTTTCTAAGGCACTTTCCCATCTTGCCAAAGTCAGCCCTCCTGAAGTCCAGAAACCTCACATTTGTATGGCTTGACTCTGTAGCTGAGTTTATCGTGAACCACACTGTTTGGTGGTCACTTGTTCCCAAATGGCTACCCACTTCTAGATCTGAGATCCTCTCACTGTCCCCATTTGAGAGTATGAGGTCTAAGACTGCTCCCTCACGAGTAGGTTCCAAAACTAACTGTCTGATGCATGCCACCCAAAGGGCATCAAGAATGGCCCTGCTTTTGGATGTGGCTGCAGCAAAGGTACTCCAGTTAACATCTGGCATATTAAGGTCCCCCATCAACAGTATCTCCCCTTTCTCTGCCATCCTAAGTATGCCTTCTATCATATCCTTGTTCATTCCTTCCCCCTGACATGGGCGTCTGTGAGGATTGTGGTGCCATTTCCAGTCTCTAAGGTGACCCACAGTGCCTCCTCTCCTCCCTGTTTACTCTTTTGTTCAGTTGCTTTTATCCCTTCCCTTACAACAAGGGGTATGGCAAATAACTCCTTATTACTGCCACTTAGAAAATTCACATTAGATCAGACCTCATTCTCCTATACAGTAGATTTGCTAAGCTGCTCTGGTGTCCCACTTGAACAGGTCATGCAGTTTAAATATCTTGGTATCACGATGGACAGTTTCCTTTCCTCTGCACTGCACATTGATAATGTTGCAAAGGCTGTTAATATTTGGATCAGCTTACTACTCAGACATAAGCACAACATGACTGCTGATGCCTTTAGACTGGCAATTCATAGCTCTATCACCTCCTTCATTAACTACAGTCTGGCCATATATGGCTTTGCTTCCCCTACTGCCCTCCATAGGATAACTGTGGCTCTCAGCAAAGCCTGTAGACTTCTTATGGACGATGCCTAACTCACACCTGTGACCTGTATGCTCAGGCTGGGTGGTTTCCACTCCTCAGCAGGATCCAATATCAGACCTGTCTGCTCCTTGGTCTCATGTCACCAGGTGTTGAAAAGCTCTTAAATGCCCACTGTAGCAACCAGCGTACCTGAAGTTCTAGCTATCAAACCTTCCAGGTTCCCAGATGTCAGACCTCCATGGGATAGAGGTCGTTCACCTACAGGGCACCTCATTGATACAATGTGCTCAACAGAGAAATCCTGACAACTCCCAAACTTGGCCCATTCAAACGGCTGCTCCAGCAGCACCTCACCTCTACCAGTAGCTGTGACTGTTTCTTCTAAGAGGACCACCTCCTTATGCATTTCAGTTGCTTCACAATGCTCTTCCACAACTAACTAATTGCTACTGCAGTCCCCCATGTTCACCCATTCCCACCCCTTCCTCCTTCACCCCACTTCTCCCCCCCACCCCTACCACACATACCTCCCCCAAACTGGCACTTCTCTGACCCCTGTCCACTTTCCACTACCAACCTGAGCACTTCTTTATCCCTCCTCCTCCCACAATGACAATGGCCCTCCAGCCTGCCTACTCTTCCTGGGTCTACCCCATACTGTCCTCATACTACCTGTGCTCTTCCTAATAGTTTACCTTAGAACTCCGCATAGTTTTCAGTCATAAGTAGTCTCTCCTCATGAATCATTGTTATAGTTATACTTCTGCCTTCTCTGTGTTATTGGATACTGTGTAACTGTTTTGACCTTTGTATGTTTGTTACCCTCCATAATCATGTGGAACCTTTTTAAATGAGCTGTTCTTGCTCAAAGGTACTGTAATCCTAGAGTTCGATAAATAAATAAATAAAATAAATCCTGGAATTCCTTAATGGACTTCTTGATGACATATTATTGATTTTAATCCAATATTTCAATGTTGTAATAATATTATGTGTCTTTATCATGAAATCTCCACTTTCCATACATAAACTGTATTTGTAAAATATGCCATGGGAGGAGGGTCTGCACTTAATTTTTTTTTAACATGCTATGTCATAAAGCAGTAGCATTCCTACTGAAAAAGTAATTCAGAAGTTTCAGAATGAGCAAGTGTTATGCTGCTAATTTTGTGCTTTTGCAATAGGCTTTTAACCTGGTCAGCACACTATCACTCGTTGAAACTTAGACCACGGTACCACACTCAATGATGCTAAGGATAAAACTCTCCGGGTTTGGCTGCCCCTGCTCAGGCACACCGCTGCTGCTGCTTTTGGCTCTGCTCTGAGCTGGCCCTTCTCGAACTCCTGCCTACCCACCCAGACTTAGGAATCCAGGTTCAGCCGCCGCTGCTTGGGCACCCCGCTGCTGCAGCTTTCAGCTGTGCTCCGAGCCGGCCGCTCTTGAACTCCTGCCCACTTGCCCAGACTTAGGAATTCAGGTACGCCAGCTTGAGATAATGGGAAGCCACAGGTTCTGATCCACAGAACTGATTGACTGATCTTTGCCAAGTTTCTGCTCCTCATTGGCCGACGCTGCTGATAGCCCACTCTGTTTGGACCTGCTAGCTGTACATGGCCTCAGCGCTTTATTTTAAACTCAGTTTAGGTTTTTTAACTGTATATTCCTAGCCAGGATTTTTAATTTTAAAATATCAGTTTTAAATCATCGTGGCCAGTAAATGCTTGTGCTGTCTGAATGTTTTAGCCTGCTATTTAGATTTAATTTAAATATCCTGTATTTAGTTCCTAAATAGTCCATTTACTCACAGTATTCTCTGTTCAGACTTCTCCAATCTACAGTTAATTTAAGCAGCCTGTACTTAATTTCTACATTACCTGTTTGCTCACAGCATTCACTGTTCCAATTGCAGCCTGTAATTTGCTTGTGCTAGTTTACAGTTTTAGCACAAAGATTTCCCTGCTGTTTAGAGTTTTATAGTGGAATGTGGTGATGCTAGACTACTGCTTTAGTCCATAGATCAGTTGTCTTTCTCTTTTTCTCTCCTTCTTTCCTCTCAGATTAGAGCCAGTAAATTTGTCTGAAGCTGCTTCCTCTAGGCTTACTGCTCTAGCCTAGCCATTCCCCCCTTTCTCTGAGACCTAAGATTCATGCCTTCTTAACCTACTCTCCCAGTCTCCTCTGCAGCTTGCACTTCATCTCCCCTGCCCCCTCCCACAAATCTTGTAGCCCTTTGTTTTTGGGATTCACCCTGGTGCCATTTACTCAGCACCTCCCTTCTACTATCTCTCTCTCTTAGTCTGCCTTCTCCCCCTCCTACTTTCACATTTCTTTTTTTTACTCAGTCCCACCCCCCCCATAGTGATACAGCTTTTTTGTAAGTATATCTTTGACCCCTGTTCTCTCCTCTTTCCTCTCCAGGTTTGGTCTCCCCTACTCAGGCACCCCACTGCAGCGGCTTTCGGCTCTGCTCTGAGCTGGCCCCTCTTGAACTCCTGCCCACCTGTCCAGACTTAGGAATCCAGGTACACCAGCTCAAGATACTGGGAAGCCATTGCTCATGATCCGCAGAACCGATTAGTTGACTTTTGCCCAGTTTTGTCTCCTCATTGGCAAATGCTGCTGGCAGCATGCTCCCATTGGACCTGCTAGCTGTACACTGCCTCGGCGATTTAATTTTAAACTCATTTTAGATTGCTTTAACTGTATATTGCTAGCCATTATTTTTAATTTTAAAATATCAGTTTTAAAACCTTGTGGCCAGTAATGCTTGTGCTAGCTGAATGTTTTAGCCTGCTATTTAGATTCCTTCCCAACATCATATCATATCATATCATATCAAGTCTTTATTTAACCAGGCGTTCATCGTTGAGCAGAAGCTCATTTGCAAGATGGACCTGGGTGGAGCATGAACAATTGTATATACAGGTCAACACAGGTATTTACAAGGCAATACAGATAATACTCTTTACAGAGAGGAAGAAAAAGAAGTTCATTTGTACATAGAATTATACAGATATTGTACAGATTACACAGTATTTACATACATAGAAGTGTCTATAGGAAGATAAAGCAGGTTATCTAAGGTTGCAGGAGGAAGTAACGGAAGAAAAAAATAAAAATCAAAATATACACCAGGTAGAGGTGAAGGTGGGGGGAAGAGAGGGAGGGAAGTAGGGGGAGAAAGGCTAGGAGGGCACGGTGCACAGAAAGGAGTTGGTAAAGCTGGATGTAGAGAAGGTGGATGGAGAAAAGGAGTATGTGTGAACCCCGGGATTGAATGCTAACATTGTCGGCCCCCCCCCGCCTCCCTATCTGGGCAATTTCTTATATAGTGTCATTCCATCACATGACCAGCACTTGAAATTAACTAAGTCCCTACACTTGCATTAGCAGGTTATAATATATTGCCACTAGAGGGTTGCACTCCCATTGTGGTCCCCCTGACAATCTTTGTCTTTTGCTGCCCAACTTGTGATGCCTACCCTTCATTGTTTTTACTCCACATAACCTTATCAACCTCTTTATAATTCCAAGGCATTCCCTGCCTAATCTCCAAACTACTGCTAGTTTTCACCACAGTGCTAAATCAGTTCTTACTGCATGAAGCCTCTCACTCTCCACAAATAAACCTCTCTTCTTTCTTCTCTTCTTCTTGGTTCTGTCACTCTTTTCCTCTCTCTCACTACACCCACTATTACATCTTTCTGCTCACTCCTCCTGATGCCTCCTTCATCCTGGCAATCACTCCTACTGCCCTTTGAAATATGGACCTATTTCCCTCTCCCCTCCTGCTTCTTTTTTTTTCTCTTCCCACTCACTTTGCATATCTTCACCTTCTTATCACCTTCTCTCCTACCCCTCCAGCGTCCTCTCCCCCATAATTTCCAGCCTTCATTACATAAGTCCTAAACTTTACTACTTCATTCTTGCCTTCCTCCTTTTCTCATCAGGGAACATCCATCCCAACCCTGGCCATCCCACCTCACCCCCCTCAACTGTCTCCCCCAACTCAACTCTGCCCAGCTCCACATCCCATACTACTATCTCCAATTGATTGAAACTTCTTTACTAGAACATCTGAAATCTGCTACCTAAAACTGACCTCATCCAAACTCTTGTAGTATCTCACACCTCTGACATTTTAATTATAACCTAGACTTGGCTCAAAAATAGCATTCCAGACAATGCCATCGCTATCCCTGGCTATTCCCTCTCCATACAAGACCGGACTAGTCGGGGAGGGAAAGTGGCCATGTATATCCTTGTCCTTATTGCAATCTTCTGTGATACTATCTTCTTTCATCCCAGCTACTGTACTTACGAGGCCCTCGTCACCCACATTACTCTTCCTTTCACAGTCCCTATTTTTGTAGCTGGTATCTACTGTCGCTCAAGCACCCAACATTCGGTCATGGTGGAACTCTTATCCTCCATTTCACAATCTGATGAATGGTTCATACTGGGTGACCTGAATCTAAACAAGTTGTTCCCCAAGTTGAATAAGTTATGGAATGACGTTGCTGCACTAAACCTCACACAACATATTCAAGAGCCCACACATCCTAATCATAAATCGCAAAATGATACCCTGCTTGACTGGGCACTCACTTCACATCTGCATCGCATCATCAAGTCAGGTATCCTCCCTGATGCCTTTAGCAACAACAATCCAATTTTCATGGTTCACAAGGTCCATTGACCTAAACCCCCTCCTAAAATCATTCTGTTTCACTCCTTTATATCCTTAGATCTTGCACCTCCCCAGTCAGAACTTGCTCCTACTGACTGGGCCACTCTGTCCTGTGGCACATCCGTTGATCAAGCGCTTGACTAAATCAAGGTTAAATTCATCTCCACCTGGAATGCATTCACTCTCTTCAAGTGGACCAGAGTCCACAGGATACACCTCCCCTGGATAACCCCAGAACTCTTGGCCTGCCTCAGGGAGCTCGACAAGTCATGGAAAAAACATAAATTTACAAAGCACCCTAGTGACTATACCAAGTACAGAACGCTATGCAACTCTTCTACAAAAGCTACCAGACTGGCAAAGTCAGAGTATTTCAAATCCTAATTCTTTACAAACGTAAACACCCCATCCAAATTCTTGAGGGTGGTCGACGCCATTTTCTCTTCTCCCTCTCACCCCCCCCCCGTTCTTAAAATAAATAATTCCTTGATATCTGACCCTTTCTTGGTGGCTAAGGAGTGTAATGCCTACTACAACTCTTTTTCCACATCTCTCCTAAGATCGCTCCCTATCCACCCAATTCCTTCTTCGAGCTCACCACCACCTTCTACATCTGTCTCTCCTCCTTTTACCTTCTCTTCCATCTCCCCAGATGAAGCTTTAAGTGCCCTCCTCTCTTAACCCCTCTAAAGGTTCCTGTCCTGATGAACTTGATTCTAAACTTCTCTACCTATCTGCTCCTGCTATAGCTTATCATATCTCTCTAATCTTTAACCTGTCCTTTACTTCTGCTCAAGTTCTCTCTTCCTGGAAACATGCCATTGTCCTTCCACTCCCAAGGGGTGGCAACTTTTCAGCTTCTGGTAACTATCGCCCTATTTCTCTCCTTCCTACCCTAGCTAAACTCCAAGAACACCTTGTTCTCTCCCAACTTTCCTCCTTCCTCACTGACTCCTCCTTTTTTACCCATTTCAATCTGTTTTTTGGAAGAACCTCTCCATAACCACCTCTCTCCTCAGGCTCACCAATTCCGTCCTTACTGGGATGGACAATGGCCTGATCATCTCAACAATTTTTGTCGACCTAGCCAAGGCATTCAACATTGTCTCCCATGCCCTGCTTCTTGACTCAATCTCTGCAGCAGGCCTTGCCTTGTCTGCAACAAACTGGTTGAAATCCTATCTCACAGGTAGGACTCAATCAGTAAGAATCTCCAACTCCACCTCCCCTCCACTCCCTATCAGTGCTGGTGTCCCCCAGGGCTCAGTGCTTGGTCCCCTGCTTTTCTCCATCTTCCTTAATGACCTTCACATAGCCTGTTCCACCTCCTCCGTCCATATGTATGCGATGACATCATCTTGTACTGTTCTGATGAACATAGCTGATGTGAAACCAGCTTACAACATGATTTCACTCAAGTTCAGCTCTGTTTTGCCTTCCATTAGCTCTTCCTAAATGCCAAGAAGACAATCTCTATGACCTTTGGCACCAGGTAGAGACTGTCTAGGCTCAGTGACCTGCCCTCCTTCAACACCCTCGATGGGACAACCCTTGAGGACACATCCTAATTTAGATTGCTTGGGGTTTGGTTGGATCAACACCTCAACTTCTCTGTGCATATCGATGCCATCCTGAAGAAATGGCACCCCAAGCATGGTGTCCTGTACAGGAATCATAGTTGCATTCTGCTAACTGCAAGGCGCAACTTTTTCAGAAGATGATACTTCCTATCTTTGACTATTGTGATGTAGTCTATGGTGCAGCACCAAATCTTCCCTGACCAAACTGAGCACTCTCTTCAACTCTTGCTGCCGCTTTGCCCTTGACTCTCCTGCTCAAACCCATCACTGTGACCTCAATTGTTCTCTTGCCTTCCCTCCACTATCAAATAGGCACCTCTCCCACTGCATCAAACTAACCTCCAAATTCTAGCTTGGTGTCCTCCCACCCTACATCTCATCCTCCCTTTCCACCGCTCCCTCTCCTTCCCATTCCTTTAGATCCAGTGATTCTCACACCTGTGTGGTCCCACATCATTCCACACTCATCAGCCATGCTGGTTTGCCCACCGCTTCCCTGTAATCTGGAACTCCTTCCCCCCTCAAATACGTCAGCTCTTTTCCTCCTACTTTCTTAATACAGCACTTCATAATTTCCCCTCTCCCAGCTGTTCCTGCTTTAATCCTCTTTAATTACCTCTATTCCTAGTTTCTGCCCACCAGCTCCTTCCCCTTTGCAGGGTTCTCAGCATCCTGAAGGGGTAACAGGTGTTGGATGTCTTCCCTTCCTACTTCCTCCAGCCCCCAGCTACCCTTGCAGGTTCCTCATCATCTGGAAGGAGTTAACTTTACTCTGCTACTGCCCCTCTTTATCCCCCCATTCCCCTCCTTTTCCACTTTGCCTCCTCAATGATTACTAGTTACTCCCCTTACAGCACTTGTACAGTATACTGCCTTGAGCCTGCTGTATGTGTATCATTGTACTATGATTGTACTGTCGCATTATTGTACTGCCTGTTACACTGTACTGTCTGTAATATTGTATCTGTGGACTCCCATTTTGTCTTCCTGATCCTACATAATGTGTAACTTTCTTCTATCCATTATTGTATAATCTCTGTGTTCTTACTCTCATGTTACCCCCTTCCCCCCGAGGTTGCACTGTGAGATGAGCAACTTGTTGTTTAGTGTGCCTCCTGGTGTAACATGTCAATAAATACATTAAAATAAATAAATAAAAAGCATGAGTGAGCTGTCATAGGCACTTTCAGAATATTTTCTATAAAGTCATTTTTTATTTTTTTAAATTCTATTCACATTTGTTCATCCCCCCACATTAATTATATAATGTACATCAATTAGGAAGTTCAATTTAATTTGAAAAAAATCTTTAGAGTTCCATGTGGATTTTTTTCTCTCATATTTAGCAGAAAACGTCAGTATTCCTAGAGATAACTGTTTGTACTAAGTACTCTTATTGTAGTCTTAACCCTTAGATGACTGCAGGTGTATATATACGTCCATAATCTATATGTTCAAACATATTCAAGAGCTAGTAGAACAAAAAAATAGCAGACAGGAAAATGTAATAAATTTTAAGAAGTAGTCATTTGTAATATTTTATTTCTGAAGCATCTATTTATTTTTTTCTTTTGCTCATAAGAAAGTTTTCTATTTGATAATATGATGCTGTATGTGTGGAATCACACTCTGCATGGTAGCTGACATCTCTAGTTTTATTACACCCACTATGACATCAGCACTGAGTCCACACTGACAGTGACATCACAGGTTACTGACTTGGCAGCTACTGAGTGGCTTTTCCTGAGAAGCTCTGATGTTATAGTCAGTGAGGTCACAATGCTGACGATGTACTGTAATGGGAGGAACTGAGCTATATGTCAGAGAACAGGTGAAGTGCCATTCCACTCATCACACCTACTAACATCAAGTAACAAAGCCTCAAAATAACCAAAAGGAAAAGTAAATGCACTTCTGATATCAAAGGTAATAGCCAGTTGCTTTTAAAAACTAATATTGGGCCCTATGCATGAAAGGGCGGAAAATACATGCCAGAGGTATGTACCCCACCTGTGTAGCTCTGCACCTGCTGATAGGTGCACACAAGCTGGTACTCACTATTGCCAGTGACTTGTCCATGGCCCCGCCTTCCTGGCATACATAATTGCAAAGGGAGGGTGGGATGGAGTAATACACCCAGGTAGGCAGCCAATTGGATGCCCATCCTGGGTTCCATAGTGGATCCCATGGTTTGTGGGAAATGGGGAGGGTGAGACAGTAAGGGTCTGGGTGCATGAATAGCACACAAAGGAACCAGGGAAATGTACTGTGGTTCCCTGGTGTCTAGTGGTCCCTCCCCTGTCCAATCCCCATTCTGGGGCGCCACGCCTTGCCTGGCACACAAATGTCCCCCCAAGCAAAGCCACCACCCCTGTCTTATAAGGCAGTTCTCTCCCCCAACTCCACATCAGGACCCCAGCCCTGGTCCCACCAGTCAGTGACACCCCTTCCCCATAACCAGAGCCCCATTCCAGTGGGGGTGGTGTTGTCAGTGCTGTGGGGGGCCACTAACCACCACTGAGGGGGCTTGGGGGTCTGGATCGGGGGCCAGGGGAGGCAATCTGAGAAATGTTGGACAGGGACTGCTGGGATGGGGCTCTGTTTGTGAGAAGTGGGGGAAGAATGTCACTGACTTACAGGACAAGGGCCAGGGTTCTGATGTGGGGTTGGGGGAGAGAACTGCTATATGGAACTGGGGGAGCAGTTATGTGTACATAAGGCTAGGCACATACTGTAGTTGCTGCAGGGTCCACTCCAGCCATATCCAGTGCCCTCCTTCCCCTCCTTGTGCACAGCACTATGTTCCTTTGTGAATGGCATATAGTGTGGGTATGGCCTGGACACTTCCCTGGGACCACACTGGTGCATAGATGTACATGCAGTCTGGGAATCAGGGTGCATCCCACCTGCGTACTGCTACTAAATGCCATGAGCCCCCCGCTGCGTGGCATTCACAAGTACAGCACCATGCATTCATGCTTAAAATTGAACCAGCGTAACATGTTGTGGTGATTTGCATATACATCCCATGATGCTTTGCTTTATGAGGGTATGTGTGATTTTATATTTCTTAATCACAAGTACTGTTGCCTACTTGTCTCAGATACACAGTGTGTAGGCATCCCTTTTTTTATGCATAGAATCCATTAGTTTTAGGCAGTAAACCACCTCTTTAATATGGTTATTCCAACAGAGATTTAGATAATTGAAGATTCTACTATACAAAATTATTAACCACTTCATTTGATTTTTAGCTATATACTAGTTAAAACTGGGTGTTTTAGTATTAAAAGCATATGCTTTACTTAAGTATATTGGGGCTTATGCACTACCGGATGGGAATTACGTGCCAGAGGTGTGTATCCCACCTGCTTAGTTCTGCATCTGCAGGACTCCACAGGGCTGCCAGGGGTGGAGTCGAGGACTGGGCTGGGCATCCAATCAGATGCCTATGTTGGTCCAAGGAGTGGATCCCTTGCACGGGACGGCGTGGGTCCAGGTCCATGAATAGCACCTTCAGACACCTGGACCTGTGCGGCCATGCCACTCAGGCCAGCAATCCAATACAATGACCCTCCATCCATCACACAGCAGGCCACATCCCCAGTATGGTGCAGGAGCCCCACCCCCAGCTGTGCCCTGTACCACAAGACCCCCCCACACATCCATGCCCTTACCCCATTGGCACCAGCATCCCCCCACCTCAACACATGCCTGCCCTAGTCCCCAGTGTTGAACATGTAGCCCCCCCACTATACCCAGGTGGCCCGGTGCCTGGAGTCCTACAAGACCCCCCAGCACACACAGGTACCCCAGGCCACATGATGCTGACTCCAGTACCCCCACACCCTCATAGTTGTCCAGTGATCACTCCCCAGGGCACCAGCAACACCACCCCCAAACCTGTACCTTTTTGCTGGTGCCATGGCTCTGGGTGGCCAGTGGCATAGTGCTCCTCACACCACCTCGGCCACCAGCCATCCAAGTGATGCTGGGAGCAAGCATTGTGCTCCCTGCATCAATTGGATGGCTGGTAGCCAAGGTGGTGTGAGGAGGGCTGCACCACTGGCTGTCCAGATCCTATAAATAGGCTTTGCACTCCCTGCATCACTTGAATGGCTGGTGACCAAGGTGGTGTGAGGAGGGCTACACCTCTGGCCGCTCAGAGCTCTGGCACCAACAAGCAGGTACGGGGTTGGAGGGATGGTGTTGCCAGTGCCACAGTGGGGTGACCATTGGACAGCTATGAGGGGGCGGGGGTACAAGAGTTAGCATCACATGGCCTGGGGCACCTGTGTGTGTGTGTGGGGGTGTCCTACTCCACACCTGGATGGGGGAACCCTGTGTCCAGGGGGCAGGGAGGTATGTTGCTGCCTATGGGGAGGGAGCACAGCTGTGTTAGGGGGCTACCACACACAGTGAGGGATGGGGTGGCCATATGTGTGTGTGTGTGGAGGGAGGGCAGTACTATGGTGACAGGATGGGGATCAGGTCCTGTGGGGGGGCACACTATCCTGCCTGGTCTGGGGTGGGTGTCCGGGTGTATGTGGGAGTGGGAGGGTTCACTACAGCTACCAAGGCTGTGTGAGAGCTGGTGTGCACAGTGTAGGGTACATAGCGCACTTACAGCAGGGTTCCACCTTGTGTAAGGGGTGCCCTTCTATGCCCCCTGGTGTGCTGCACTATGTGCCTTAGTGCAGGGCACGTAGTGCTGGCACACCCCCCACCCATCCCCAGGTCACTGTTATCCGCTTGGCCAAGGGATCAGGTATGTTGGGGCTGTGTGTCCTGGTTAGTGCAACCCACGGAGGGAGCTCAGTTGGTGTAGAGTGACTATGCACCTTGAATGCGCAGTGCATAGGTATCATCGTGCATAGGCCTAACTGATTTTAAGACCCGAGCTGCTAGTTAATATAATATGATTGTTTAACATTCTTTGTAAACCAATTTGAGACATATTAGGACCATGACAATTTTGATCCACAAAATAATAAAACATATCATTTAAAACAAATGTAATATTGTCAGTGCTAATATGCATCCCTATCTAACACCAAAATGCAAATCACCTATACTTGAAAGTTTACCATTTGGGCTTGTTCACTCTTGATTCCAAGTGCCCTCAAGATTACAACTATAAGTATCAGATAGCTATCTTTAACAATCAACCTTAACATACTCACAGAGCTGGCCTATTTATGCTATGAAAGTCTATCTTGAGATCAATAAATGGAGCAAAAAATGTTACCTTCTTATCTCTAACATGTTTATTGTGAATAAATATGAAGTAAAGTAGTTCTCCATGGTACACTAGCTTGATCTGAACCTGACCTTTTCTTCACCTAGGGCATCATTCTTACTAGCCATTCATTAATTTTATCAAGCAGGAATCTACAAGAAATATTTGCTTTTATATTAATGAGGCTAATTGCATGATAGTTCATATGATCTTATCTGTCATCAATTTTTGTGAAGAGGGATTACTGCACTGTATTTGCTCTCCATGATTTTGCAATATGCCATGTTGAATAAATGTATACAATAACCTAGTGATAATTGGAAACCAAAAATCAGTATTTAAAATTTGCTTCCATGGTTATTGTATCAATACCTGAGGCCTTACCCTTAGCCTGTTGCACTATATAATGTACTGTAGAACATTATATTTAGTCAAAAACTCTAGATAATGTAAGCCGCTAGAGATGTAGTCCTCCATAAAATTCATTCCTAAAATATCAGGGCATTAGAAATCAAATTGTTTTGAAAAACAGTTCAGTAATGGCATATCCTAATATCAAAGGAACTGTCTGTTGCTAAATAACTTCAGAAATTAGTTAACCCCCTAGAAACTAGTAGCTATAATACTTTAATGTCATTAAATTTAGCTGCATTGCCAAATGCTGATCATAAAATGTTTGCCCAGTTTGTTTTATTGTATTTAATACGTTTCTTATATTTTAATTTCTTGTCTTTTAAGAGACATTTCCAACTGTACTAGTCACCTTTTCATTCAGGATAAAATTTGTTGTTTCTAATTTCCTTCTTTAGTATATAACATTCACCATCAAGTCAAGGTCCTGGGAACATTTTTATTATTCATTTATACTATTTTAGAAGAAGAAGAAGAAAAATAATCAGCATTTATATAGCATTTTTCATACATAGTGTATCCCAAAGTGCTTTACAAGCAATGCTAGACAGGTAGTGAAGTGGTTGAATGCGTAGTGGTGGCTATATCGCACATCAACACCCACACACAGCCTGGACAATTGCATGAACTGGTTTTATGGGAAGGAACTGTTGGCCAGGATACCGGGAATGTCCTCTACTCTTTGTGAAGAGTAGCCTGGGTTCTTTTACTTCCACCTGGACATCCACCAGAATAGGTAGAAGGGACCTCAATTTAACATCTCATCCAAAGGACAGCACACCCCAGCGGTACCTCACCCCCCAATACTGCACTCGGATGCCAGCATTTTAGGTGGAAGTCCAATCCTGGTGTGGGACGAGAACCCATGACCTTCTGGTCCAGAGGCAGATGTGCTACCAACTGAGCCATACTGACATCTATTTTACACAATAATGGTGAAATATTTTAATCAGTTTATCAAATAATTGAAATAAAGGCTCGGCATTTAAAGAAAAAATAATTACCATCTTTAATTGTTTAGCATAACTAGATGAGTAAAATTTCCCTTTAAACTCTTGGATGAAAAACATAAATCCCATGTTGGCCTTATTTATTCTATCAACATATAAAATGCATTCTTTATAATGAATGTTGGGGTTGAAAGCCATTCAAGTTGAATACTGTAGTTAGATTCAATGAGAAATGTCTGCTATCTATTGTAATATTTTAAGTTCAGAAGATAATGAGAGATGAAATGGGTCAATCAGAGAAAAACAACAAATGACTGAGTCAGCCTATTTTGCTGCTGTATAGCAAGCTATACTTCATGAGAGGTCAGGAGCAGCATCCTCAAAGCTGGAGCAAAGCACAGGGCAATGTCATGTACTGCTGAGCAGAGTTGCCTTACATGCATCGAGTGGCATAATGGAAGTTTATCCACGCAAAATCTCTTTCATCCTATTCCTATGAGAGTGCAGGGCAATGAAGAAGTAAAGTGCATCCAAAGCCCCCTGCTGATCTAGGAAATAGGCACAATAGTTTGAAAGGTATATGCAGGCCTCACACGAGCAAACAAACATTTGCACAGGGCAAAGCTCTTTGCTCCTGTTACACACAGCACCATAATCGAACCATTATATGCAAAAGACCACATTGCCCATGGATGGGGAAGAGAGGGCATTTGCATCTTATGCTATCCACATTATAATAGGAGAAGCAAACATTTGCTCCTCCAAACCAGTGCTAGCAAAGTGCCCCACACTGCAGCCTATGGTCAACAGTAGTGCTGGTGAAACACTGCACACTGCACTGGAGTCCACCCATAGCTGCAGATGTCTTTGTTATCTAGTGGCTCCCCATAACTCTGAACTACCCTTCACTACGAGGCATGTCCCATATCATACCACTCAGAATTTCTCTGTCTCATAACCAACCCACATTGAGAAGGTCCTGCCCACATAGAACAGATGCTGTAAACTCAGAGTTTAAAGTAGAAATATATAACATTTAAGATGCTAAAACAAAATTTAACTTTAAACAACTAAAATTACTGTTTCCCAGTTTTCTTTTCTATAGAAGTTTTTACATACATACATACATACATAGTTGCCAGCAGATTAGCCCTAATGGTCTAACATGTCTTCCTGAACATAGCTTACTGGTAAGGTACAGTAGCTACTCTGCCTCCTTTTTTAACCCATTACTCCCACACACCCCTCTCCTCATACCCCAGCCGTTCGCCTTACTTCCAACCCATACTATGCCCTTGTGTCTGTCCCAGCTCCTCATGAAACCTCCTACAGTATCCATCTTTATCAGCTCATCTGGTAGTACGTTCCAGGGTACCACCACCCTCTCCATGAAATAATGTCCCCTCACCTCCCCTCTGTACTGTCCCCCTACCAGTTTTAGACTATGGCCTCTCGTAGTCCCCTCCCCCTTCATTTTGATCAGCATCTCTGTTTTCACCCTATTGATCCCCTTCAGATATCTGAATGCCTCTATCATATCTCCCCTGTCCCTTCTGTCCTCCAGGGAGTACTTGTTCATCTCTCTAAGTCTGTCCTCATATGACAGTTCCCCCAGACCACTGATCATCTTAGTCGCTCCTCTCTGGACTCTTTCTAGCAGTGTAATGTTCCTCTTTAGGTAGGCCACAGTTCTCCCTGTCACCTGCATCTTCCAGGGATAGACCCTGATCCCAGGAATATAACCCATAAGAAGATGAAAAAGAGGTCTGCACTGGGAATTGGGGTTCCTGGATAAAAATAACAATAAATGTGAAACAAATCCAGCACTCTCCCAAACCAAAGATTAAAGTGACTGCTCGCCATTTTTGTAGGTGCTTCCTTTTATTTTGAAGTGCAAAGTGCAAAAAAAGTCCAGACGCATTTTGGAACGCCACAGGTTCCTTTCTCAATGGAAGGCTTGCAACCTCTGACTCTGTGGGACCCCAGAAACCTACTGGTTACTCCTGTGGCCTACCTTCTATGGAAAAGACTCCAGAGGGATGGCCACCCCCTCTGAGGCAGTCCACTACATGGACTAAGGATCCCATGTGGGTAGACACTAGGACCCCAGGGAGTTCCAAACACCCAGAATGCCATATAGACAGACATATATTTTACCTGTTTTTGGTCCAGTCCCAACTCCCACAATGGGAGCATAGCCTATGGCCTCACATGCACAGAGCTGACCCTGTGGCAGGGGCAAGTTCCTTGGCCTAGCAACAGGGGTCACTGTGTCACTGGAGGTTACCGATCGCCCCCCAGACAAGGTGCACTGTCACACGGCAGCTGCCTGAGTCCAACCTGCCTCCCAACACAGTGACCCAAGCTCGATCCCAAACTCAGGTTGTCTGCATGGCAGAACAATATCTTGCCATTGGGCCATGAGGGCAGTCTTTGCACAGTGTTTTGCGCTGGCATTTTTATGTTTGTTAATGTGCCCTCATTATGAGGGCCAAAGTTCCACATTGTTCCTCATTATGAGTGCCTGTGTCCCTTCTTTCCGTGACAAAAAATTGAGCTTTATTGTGCTTCTTCCCTCACCTGATCACTGTTTCATATGGTACTAAACATTCCTGGTATCTAGTGGCCTCCCCTATGCCATCCAATCTTTCTTATACAGAATAAGAAACATCCTAGGCATCTAGTGGCCTTCCCTACCTCACCCAATCTTCGTTATACAGAATAAAAAATATCCCTGGGATCTAGTGGCCTCCCCTACCTCACCCAATCTTCCTTATACAGAATAAAAAATAGCCCTGGGATCTAGTGGCCTCCCCTACCTCACCCGATCTTCCTTATACAGAATAAGAAATATCCCTGGGATCTAGTGGCCTCCCCTACCACACCCAATCTTCCTTATACAGAATAAGAAACATCCCTGTATCTGGTGCTCCCTCACTCAATCCTTGCTACACAGAATACAAAACTTTCTTGGCATCTAGTGGGTCCCCTCCCTCTCCTGACCCCTGTTAAACAGATATGAACCATTCCTGGCATTCAGTGACCCCTCATCCCTTTCCCTGTCTGCATTCCCAAGAGTGTAAACAGTCCCACCCCTACCCCAGTCCCATCCAATGTGTACCCATCCCACACCAAGTAGCATCCAGTCCAATCCACCACCCCACCACACACACACACACACACACACACACACACACACACACACACACACACACACAAAATGCCCAATGGATACAGTCTGCATTGGCTGGTGGTCATCTTCTCACAGAACTGATTCATTTGCACTAAATGTTTCAGTGATGGCTTGGTTAGTAACCATTAATTGGCTCAGAGCACAGACAAGCCAGCTGTTACTATTCACAGAATCACTGATTCATTCAGGATTCAATCTTATAACAGGTCTCACCTCAAGAGATGGCTGAGTTATGACCAGATAACAGATTTCAAATGTTAGAACATTCCAAGAAAAGTCTGTGGAATTTTGCAGAATTTCACTGAATTTCATTGGAACCCCACAAATTTAGAATGTTCTACTTTTGCACATCCCTACTTCAAGTTCACAGGGAGAGTTTTTAAAGCAATGCAGTCTGAATGATAACAGGGTTCTGAGCCACAAATCTGGTAACATCCAGCAGACCAGACTGGGGTTTGAATCCCACAGCTTCCACTTGCATACTGTGTGACCCTGAGCAAGTCACTTAACTTCCCTGTGCTCCCAGGTTGCTCCTGTAAAAAAGCTTTCAGCTTAGTGTGCTACTCCTGGTTAAACAACTACATAATAAAAAAAAAGCTCTTCTCTAGCATCAAGCAATTGTATTTCTTAATGAAAAGAAAACATTACATACTGTAATTGTGTGCCAATGTCTCTTTAAGTAAGCAATAAGCCACAATGGGGTATGCATTAGACAGTTCTAGTACATGGCTAGGGGGCATAGTGAGGCACGAAGTCGCAGGCTGAGTCCATCCAGGCCCCTAGCCATGCATTAGAACTGTCTAATGCACACCCCAGAGTGGCTTATTGCACCTACGAAATGGGCACCTTACCTGTTCATGTGAGGCAAAATTAAATTTAAATGACTAAGTGGGAAAAAAGTTATATGATTGTCTTCATTTGAAATAAAATAGTTCCTCCACCTGCATCAGTATACTGTATTTTTTTTTTAGTTGAGGAGTTTTGTACTATTGTGCCATCTGTAGTTTCAGGTTTGCTGAACTGGTTGCTATGGTAGATACCTTGTGTGCCTCCCCCCCATCTGTACACACACACACACACACACACACACACACACACACACACACACTTGTTTTGACACATTTTGAATATCGGGCATGAGGACATTGAGTAGATATACCTTTTTTTTGTCATTCTTTTTTTTATTCTGTTCAACTCGTGTTGTCAACATGGGTGAATCCTCCGAAGTCTGTAGCACTGAGGGAGGAGATGCAGAAGTATGGAAGCAGTAGTCTCTGCCCATTCAATTTTTCTTTATTTATTTATTGAAATGTTTCACCAGGAAGGGCACACTAAACAACAAGTTGCTTGTCTCACGTGGCATCCGGGGGGTGGGCAATGGGGGAGGAACAACAACATACAATATATAAACATTGAGCAGCATTGAACAGATTGGAACAGGACTAAAATAATGTATGAACCAGTTAAATAGTGTAAAAGAAAAAGAAATTACAGTACTAACATCGAGTAACATTAAACCCGATTGGAACAAATATACAGTGACATACTAGATGAATCCATGCGACGTAAACAAGACTGTACATTGAAGTGCTGTCAAAGAGAATACAATTTCAATTATGCATACTGATGAAGGAAGTGCAAGGATTAGGTGAACAGCAAGTTGAACACTGGATGTACTGCAGAGTGTCATCTGTCACAGCAGGAAGGAGCGACTTAGTAGCAGGTGCAGTTTACCCCAAGAAAGTTTTGTAGGGCCAGAGAAGTGGAGTGGGAGGAGGAGGAGGAGAGGTGAATCTGGGGAGGAAGGGCATTTCATAACTTAGGGAAGTGATGCAAAGAGGCCATTTGCCCTACCATATAGACCATTAAGGAACGACTAGTAGCCTTGAGTCATATGACCTAAGTGAATGGACTGATGGGGAGAGAATGGATAGCAAGGAGAAAAGGTATGGGGGAGTGAACCAAACCAGAATTTAGAGGTGAATTTAGCACATTGAGGGGACAGCGATTTTCTAGGGAGGAGAAAGCCAAGGAGTGGTAGAGAGAACAGCGGTGGGTGAGAGGAGAGGCATCAAGAGTGAAGAGACAGAAGGAGTTATAAAGTTATCCAATCTGGTTAGGGAGGACTTCGGAGTGGCACTGTAGACTACATCACAGTAGTCAAAAATAGGTGGTATCAACTTCTGAACTAGTTCACATCTGGCCAGTAGCGTAAGGCAGCTACAGTTTCTTTATAAAGCACTGAGTTAGTGGTGCAACTTCTTCTGGATGGTGTTAACATGTGCAGAGAAGTTGTGGTGTTGGTTGAGCCAAACCCCCAAATACCTAAAGGAAGTAGTATCCTCAAGGGCTGTCCCATCTAGGGTGTGGAATGAGGGAAGGTAGGAGAGCCAAGAGAGTCTCTACCTAGTGCCAAAGGACACTGAGACTGTCTTCTTGGCATTAAGCAAGAGTTGGTGGAAGCTGAACCAGAGCTGAACTTTATTGAAGTCATGCTGAAGTCTAGTTTCAACATCCGCAGGGGGATTGGCCTGAGGTGAAGAGAACCATATCGTCTGCATACATATGGATAGACATGGTAGAACAGGCTGAGCGAAGGTCATTTAGGAAAATGGAGAAGAGGATAGGGCTCAGCATGGAACCCTGGGGTATGCCAGTGTTGATAGGGGGAGGTGGAGATACAGCTTCTGCTATTCTAACTGACTGGGTCCTACCTACTAGACAGGCTTTGAACCAACTAGTGGCAGAGGCAGTGAGGCCAGAAGAGCAGAGGGAGTCTAAAAGAAGGATGTGAGAGACAGTGCTGAAAGCCTTAACTAGGTCGACAAAAATGGCAGAAGTGATGTGACCACCGTCCATCCCTGAGAGGACGGAATTAGTGATCCTAATCAGGGAGACAGTGGTGGAGTGATTCTTCCAGAACCCAGATTGGAAGGGAGTGAAAAATCAGAAAGATGGGAAGGTAGTTGGGGGAGAACAAGATTATACTGGGGCTTAGCAAGAGTAGGGAGGAGAGGGATGGGGTGCTAGTTGGCAGAAAAGGAAGGGTCATCATCTTTGGACAAAGGAAGAACAGTGACATGCTTCCAGTCAGAGGGGATAGAAGCTGTGGCAAAGGGGCAGTTGAGTAGGTCAGATAGTAGGGCAGAGATAGCAGGCTCCAATAGGTACAGCAGTTTAGGGTCCAAGCCATCAGGTGAGTTGCCTTTGGAGGGGTTGAGGGCATCCACTGTAGCAGCGGGTGTGATGTTAGAGAAGGAGAAGGAGTTGGGTAGAGGGGGTAAGCTAGGGAAGATAGGTGAGGCAGGTGAGGGGTTAGCTTGAGGGGGAGGAGGTAAGGAGAACAGAAGAGCAGAAGTACAAGAGGTGAAATATGAATTAAATTCTGTGGCAACACTAAGGTGGTCAGCAACTTGAGTGTTGTTTACTTTGAGGAGTGATGTTGGAGACTAGGAGGGGAGAGAGAAGAGGGATTGAATTACTTTCCAGAATTTGGATGGGTTATTTATGTTGGACTGGAAGGTCGAACAGAAGTGATCTGATTTGGCTAAGCAGGTAGCTTTCATACACTTTTTGTGCAGTGACTAGTAGATGTCATGGGCTTGAGGGAGCATGGTAGATTTGTATGTTTCCCATGCTTGAACCCTGGCCCTATGACATGCTAGAAGTTCAGGGGTGATCCAAGGGAGGTGGTTTCCTCACACTCTTGCACACCTTAAGGGGGTAAGTTTGTGTCATACTTCAAGAAATCTAGTATGAAAGCAATTGTGCACAGCGTCTATAGAAGATGACTTGGCTATCAGCTCCCAGCTAGCATGGGCGAGATCCTGAAGGAGGGGAGTGGTGTTCAATGTCTTAAATGAGAGGAATAGTAGCATTGGGGCCGGCTTTAGTTCTGTGCATTTTACGTACCATAAAGACCATATGGTGATCGCTAATGACATCAGGTAGAATACCTGATTTTATTACCCTGTGTGGGTGGGAAGTCAGGGCTCAGTCGATAAGGGAATGGTTACCGGACTTATGGTTCATACGGGTTGGTTCAGAAATGAGCTGTGACAAGTTAAGGGCAGATATAGCATGATGGATTTTAGTAAAGTAGGTGGTAACCAATTATGGATGAAGTCACCCGTTATATAAGTTTCATCTGCTGGAGTTAGCAAGGTAATGGTGTTGATGAGTTCAGTGACAGCAGTGGGGGGAGGCCAGCGCAGCTGTATGCACCCGCAACATATACAGGTACCGAGAAGGGGACGGAAAGTTTAAGAATTAGAATCTCATATGCTTTAGGAACCGAGGAGGTAAGTATACTGGTGAACTGTATGGAGGAGGAGATGTAGATTTGCACCCCACCACACCTGGTGGGATGGTCTTGTCATGCGATAGTGTAGCTAGGTATTGAGATGGCAGGGTCACCTATTTTGTGATTTAGTCATGTTTCATTAAGGATAAGGATTTCAGGAGCATGTGAGGCAACTAGAGGCTGCAGTAGATCAGTTTTAGGAAGCAATCTGCGTATGATTAAATGCAGGATTTTTAAGCCACAGGGCAGGGCAAAGGGGTCACTTGGGGTAGGCTCAGTAGATATAGATAAAGTTGGAGGTGTACCTGAGGGGCATTGCCCAGGATTGGGGTTTATGTCACCTGAAGATAAGAGTAGTAGCGCAATGACCAAGAAGTGGATTTTGACACTCCTATACCAGAGTGGGGTTCTAATATGGGAAATGGTAGATAATTGGAGATGGGATGAGGGAAGTTGAAATTTTATTATGTGTAGCAAGGTAAAGTATATTGGTATAGGTAGGAGAGTTGCGCTGAGTCAAAAGGGGTAGTGCATTCAGCTAACGAGAACAGATGAAAGGGTAGTTACCTGGTTGTAGAGAGGTGGGGGAAGCAAAGGGGGGCAAAAGGGGTCAGGCAGAATAGGTGAGGGAGCAGGAGTATAGGTGAGTAAAGGAAGGCAGAAAGCAAGGAGGATAGTGTATAGTGCCCTATAGGGAGACAGGTACATAGCATAAGTAATCATGTTTGCAACCCAGTAGTTGTGTCTGAAGAGAGACTGGGCAGTAAATGAGGGTAGTTCTTGGGGGGGGTTGGGGTAGTTGGAGCAGAGTGGAGTACAGAGCAAGGATCTGGAACTGGGCTGCTGTAGATAATTAATGGAAGGCGTGAGCAATGACAGCTCCCTGGGAGGAGAGATGATCAACTAGCACAGCTGCAGTATTATGAATAACATTCAGCCAGGGTAATAGAAGTAGATTAACAGCTGTAGCAGGGGGAATTCTACACTTTTGAGACCTATTAGTTAGAGGTTGCAACAGGGATCCTGTGTCAACTGAAAGGCAAAACTGAGGCAGATTAGAAAAGAGTGTAGAATGGCTGAGTTGCAATTGGAGGCAGAGGGCTGTGGGGCAGGGTTTGCATTCAGCAAAGTGGATTTAAAGAATGTCAGGGGTGGGGGAGGGATGGTGGGAGGGCCAAAAAATTCAGTTGAATAGTAGCAGCAAGCAGAACAGCCAAGGAGAATTACCCGAGAGGTGGCTGAGCTTAGCAGAGGAAAGCAAATTACAGCAGGCAGTCAAAGGAGCCAATCAGAGCACCCGTGAAAGAGAACAGCCAATTGGGCTGCAGCCAGGAGAAGGCACCAGTATTTTGAAGCTCCAGATTCAACGGAGGGACCATACCTGAATTGTTTATTGCTTGAGCAATTGCTCCTTAAGTAATAACCAATTCAGGTACATGACAGTACCTGAACTGATTATTGCTTGAGAGAACTGGAATATGGAAATAAGTAAATGAAGGTTAATGACTGTTGTGGTAAACAAGTAAGTAGGTGGGAACAAGGGAGTGTCCAGCAGGTTGTATGACCAGAGCAGCGAGCGCGCAGACAAATGAGCCATGGGTGTGTGGGTTGGTGGCTGACAGCAGGTAGAAACATTTTTTTATGGATTAAGTAGTTTCCTTCAGGGGAAATGGCAGTAAAAAAAGAAAGCATATGAAAGAATGAGAGGCCGAGGGAATGGTCGATTGGCTGGCAGGTTGGCCCTTGAGGAAGTAGAGCAAGCGAGCGGTCGGGGTGAGAAATTGTAGCAGGCTTATAAAATTTTTATTTGGTGCTTCACGTTCAAGTTTCAAGTTTATTGATTCAGAAACAACCTTTGAGCTCAAATCTCGTTTACAAAGGTTCCACAGCTAGACAGGACATACAAAACAGAAAAATAGCAATGTCACAAGAATCAACTACAAGGTTACTCGGCAAGGTTCTAAACAATAATTTCATTCAGTTACAGACTTTACAGTTGTTTATACATTCTAGTGTAAAGAATGGAGGGAAAATGATGGAATCACTTCTGAAGGAAAGAATTGTTGAGTACCTAGAGGCCAGTGGGGCACAGGACCCAAGGCAGCATGGTTTCACAGCAGGAAGGTCATGTCAGACAAACCTAATAGATTTCTTTGACTGGGTGACCAAAGTAGTAGACCAGGGAGGGGCTGTGGATATGGCCTACCTAGATTTTAGCAAGGCATTTGACACAGTCTCACACAAAAGATTAATATACAAGTTAGCCAGTCTTGGAGTGGGTCCCAAGGTGGTAGCCTGGATAAAAAACTGGCTGGACAACAGGACGCAAAGGGTAATAGTAAACGGAGTTCACAGTGAAGAAAGGAGGGTAACTAGTGGGGTACCGCAGGGTTTGGTACTGGGACCGGTTCTCTTTAATGTTTTTATAAGTGATATTGGAGAGCACCTGGAAGGAAAGGTATGTCTCTTTGTAGACGATACAAAGATCTGCAACAGGGTTGATACACAAGGTGGGGTGGAAAGAATGAAAAGGGACTTGGCAGGGTTGGAGGAATGGTTACATATGTGGCAGCTCAGATTCAATGCAAAGAAGTGCAAGGTAATGCATCTGGGAAACAAAAACCCAGGGGAAGAATACGCAATGTGGGGTGAGTTAATAACAACAAAAAAATCGAAAGAGACCTAGGAGTAATTATATGAGATGACCTAAAGGTGGGCAAGCAATGTGAGAAGGCAGTAAGGGGGTCTGGGGGATGCTGGGATGCATAGGGAGAGGCATCAACAGTAGAAAACAGGAAGTTGTTATCCCCTGTACAGACAGTTAGTGAGACCCCATCTGGAGTACTGCATGTAATTCTGGAGACCCCATCTCTGCAAAGACATAGACAGAATGGAGGCTGTTCAGAGGAGGGCAACCAAAATGGTGCAGGGTCTGCACCAGAAGATGTACGAGGAGAGACTAAAGCAGCTTAATATGTATACCCTTGAGGAAAGGAGGGAGAGGGGGGACATGATAGAAACTTTCAAGTATCTCAAGGGAATTAACAAAGTACAAGAGGGTATTATCTTTCAGAAGAAGAGACGTGCAAGAACAAAGGGGCACAATTTGAAGATGGGGGGATGGCTCAGACATAATGTTAGAAAGTATTTTTTCTCAGAGAGGGTTGTGGATGCATGGAAAAGCCTTCCTGAGGAGGTTGTGGAGTCACAAACAGTGGGAGAATTCAAGAATGCATGGAACAGGCATAAGGCAATTCTAGTGGGGGGGTAGGAGGAAGTAAGCTGTTGATTAACTAGAATCTGCAGTTTATCCATCAGGTAGGGAAATGGGCAGACTAGGTGGGCCAATCGGTCCTTTTCTGCCATTAAATTCTATGTTTCTATGTTTCTATAATACTTAGTTTAGACAACTATATGATCTTAATTAAAGGAGAATGGGAAAGAATAGAAAGGATTATAGAGATGGAAAGAAAAACCCTGTGCAGCCATAGGAAGGCTTTGTCAGAGTTTAAGTAGTGATTTAGCTTAGTGGGATGGGAGGGGGGAGTCAGCAGTGTGATGGGAGGGGAAGCGTCCAGGGAAAAGTGTGGTGAATTGGAGGGAGAGGGTAGTGGAAGGAGCAGCCTCACAGGCATAGGTGGTGAGGCCCTAGGCTGGACTGCAGGGGTCCTCAGATACTCGAAGGGATGGGGTGGGGGCTTAGAGACATACAAGACCAGTGCTGTGTGTAAGAATTGTTACTACAGGTTGGAGTGAGAGGCTAAGTGCTGCTACTTACGTAAAGGGATGGATCTCCCATTGGGAAGTAGGTATTACCTGAAGCAGTTGCAAGTGGATAAGTTGGTGAGGTGCTGTTTAAGTTGTGTTTTAAAGATCCTCTTGCTCTGTAAGCCAGTTGTGTGGACTTAGCGATCATTCAACCATTGCTGAGCCTTGTAGGAGAAGGAGCATTGCCCCAGGGATGTTCTTCTGCAAGGTACCTTGAAAGCTCAACTTGAAGTGCCACAGGTATTGTGCTAGGAACTAGTTATCTGGAACATTTGTTGGATGCAAAGTGGTACAATAGCTAGCAGTGCCTTTTTGCCTAGGATGCAGGTCTGGAATTTTATCCTGTCCCTAAGGTTGAGCCGGTTTGTGTGGTTATATATATCAGGCATGTGTGCAGTTGGTTGTCAGCCGCTAGGACAAATCTGCAGGCCTTATTTAGTGAAGTGGAGATCCTTTTTTAAGGCAGTGTCAGAGGCTGCGCTGTATACCACTAGGCCATAATCAACCACTGACAGTACAGAACTCATGACTGATAGTCGCAAAGCATCAGGCATGAGGTATTTCCTGTGTCTATACAGGATTCCAAGATTAGCATTGATGCTTTTTACCACATGCACGATGTGATAGGAGAAGGTGAAGGATTCATCGATGTGAATACTCAGGTATTTGAATACCTGTACCTGCTTAAGTGGGGCATTCTTATTTGTTGGTGATGGTCAATGTGGGATTCTTTTTCCTAATTGGGGGCTGGTTAGTAACATCACCTTGGTTTTTTATAATTGAGGAGAAGTTTGTAGTTTGTAAACCAGTCCTCAAACAAGTTGAAAGTAGTTTGCAGTTTACTTGACAGTTCACTTAAATCTGGGCTTCATCTCAGAATTACTGTGTGATCTGCATAAGGAAGACTCTACTGGGGCATGATGCAGGAAGTCTGTTTATGAAGAAACTAGACAATAGAGGACCTAGGATGGATCCCTGAGGGATGCCTAGGGAGACCTCTCTGGTAGTAGATAACACTAATCTGATCTTTACAATTTGTTTTCTGGTGCTAGATAGTTACTAAGCCTGCCCACAGAGGCTGGTGACAGGCTCAGATCTGCCAGTTGTTGTAGGAGAATCTCATGGTTGATCATATCGAACGCCTTCATTAGGTCAATAAAAATGGACTGCACAAAGCTTCCATCATCAATGGTTTGGTGAACATAGTCTGTGAATTCGACCAGGGCTGTGGTGGTGCTGTGACCTTTCCTGAAGCCGTGCTGCTGAGGACACTATTCTCTCAAGTGCTTGGGGGGGGGGACAGTATGGCTATGGGCCTATAGTTGGCCGTGGAAGCTCAGTCACCATTTTTGTACACTGGTGTGATGAGTGCCTGCTTCCACAGGGTGGGGTATTATTCCAAGAAGAGGGACTTGTTGAAGATTTTTGTGATTGGGACAATTACCTCATCAAGGGTGAGTCCCACCATCTTCATGTCAATTAAATCTCTACCTATTCTTATTTTCCTGAACACTCTTTTTTTTGTTGTAAAATTTTTTATTTTTCAAAAAGGTAGACATGATACAGTATACATCCACATAGTCTGTACACACAGTTATCCATCTATAATCATTATACAAGTACTAAGTGCCAGTAAAGAGAAAGAGCAGAAAAAGGGGGGTAGGGGAATAGGATTAAGGAGTATAGGCAGAGTAAAGGAAAAAGAAGGTATAAAGAGGGGATAACAAGGAAGGAGGGGGAAAGAAAGGATTAAGAGGTGGAAGAGAAAATATGAGAGTTAATAACATGTATCAGTTTATTTTATCAGAGATGTACCAGTATATTTAATGGTGATCCAAACATTCTGGAATGGGTATCCATCATCCAGCTATACAGTAAAAGGGATCTATATCTACTGTTACTGAGGGAGTTCCCCTACGGGAGGACTGTTGTTCAGGAAAAGAAGTATTAGGCAAAGAATGGGTACACTACTGTGTCCTCACCATGTCCGAATAAGTATCAAGTAAGTGTACTCACTAAGGCAGGGTGCCATCTCAGTAAATCATCTTTGCCAGACATAAACACATCAAACAATACCTCTGTGTATCAGCGGCCAAACATATCCCTTTTCACGGCATCTAGAGAAAAGTTGGGTAAGAGTGTGTATATGTTCTGCAAAAATCCGATCTGGCCCTGGAACAGAAACAAGTATATCCCAAGCTTAAATCTCAACTTAGATGGATTAAAATATCTACACTTCCTCATATATACAGCCACTTGACCATTAATTAGGAGGGTACCATAGTTATAAGCCACAGTCCAACAGAGGAAAACCAAAGCCACCCCCTCATGGTATTGGGTCCCCTGGTAGAAATCCCATTCGGAACACCTTTTAACCAACAAGAAAATATGGGGATATTCAACCTATCCCTGTCTGTGGTTGGACAGTACCACAATAGTTAAGATAAGGGGCCCATCAGATTCTGAATGTAGAAAGTTGAGACTTCTGGAGATAAGATATTTTATCTAGTTTGGGCAAGGTTGACAAGGACACCATTTTTTCTGATATTGAAGGAAACAAGGGAGATCTCCACTTGCACAGAATGGCTCTTTTTGTTTGCAAAGCCACGAAAGCTAGCCACCTGTACCTTGATGGGGGTAACTTAGGTATGTCACTGCATATACCCAAAAGAAAGAAGAGAGGGCTAAGGGAAATCAGTTGTTGTAACACCTTGGAGGCAATTTTTTGTATTTCCTGCCATATGGGCTGGACTTTTGGACAAGACCATAACACATGCACTAGGTCACCACCTGGTTTCTGGCATCTCCAGCAGCTATCATTTTCTAGTACTTTGGCTTTATGGAGAATGACTGGAGTTCTGTACCAGAAGTGGGCAATTTTGTTTTGAAGTAGTCTGGATTTGGCATCTGTGAATCAGGTATGTGTGTCAACCCAAGCTTTATCCCAGGCCTCAGAGGATATATGGGTTTGCAGCATCATCTCCCATTTTCGTCTTGCATCATCTGATTGAGATGGGAGAGCATCTCTGAGAATAGCATATATGTGACCTGCAAGACCCTTTGAACAAAGTATCCAAGTGGTCAGGGGAGAAGGTTTGTTATGTATTAAGCTGGGGGATAAAAGATGCCGGGTTGCATCTCTAAGTTCGAGATATCTCCAGAATTCTGAGTGCGGGATAACCCATAGTTGTCATAGGGAATGGAATGCATGCAGGGCTTTAAGATTAGGTGCCAGAAGATTTCCTAATTTAGAAATGCTCAACTCCACCCAGTGCTTCCATAGGACATCTGTTCCCCCTATAGTGATAGCGGGGTTTTGCCAGATAGGCACACAGGAGAGCAGGAGGGGGTCCAGGTTCATCTTCAGGTGAGAACTAAACCAGTTGGATCTGGATGCAAGCACAGTACGTGAAGTAAAATCTGCATTTGTCTTACAGAGAAAGTGCCTTTTAGGGCTACTCTTTTGTATAAAAAGGGAAGAGGGATGAAACAGACCCAGAATGTCCATTTCTAGTTGTATCCATTGCGGCGAGGGGGGGTGCACCCATTTAACCGTCTGAGCCAGGAGGAAAGCCCAATGGTATCCTTCTGGCCAGGGAAGATTCCATCCTCCCTTCTTCCAATGAGACTTCAGCTTAGATCGACTGAATCTGTGTTTGGAACCCTCCCATAGAAAATCCCCAATTAGTTTATCAAAGACCTGAAACCATTGTTTGGGCAGGGGAACAGGCAAGTGCATCAGGAGATAGAAATCATTTTCACCGCCGCAATTTTCCCTGCTAGGGTGAGTTTATGAAATCTCCATCTATCAAAATCTGTTTTGATGGAGGAGAGAAGGGGCTGTACATTAGTTTGTCATATTATCTCCAAGGATGGGGTCAGAAAAATGTCCAGATATGTAATACCTTTCGGTGCCCAAAATAGATCAGCTGCAGCTACCACTTGTTGTGTACAGTGGGCATTGAGAGGGAGTACTTCAGTCTTGTTCTGGTTCAGTAGCAAACCTGAATAACTTGAGAAGGCTTCTAAGAGAGTAAGGAGGGGAGGGATGGCACTATGGGCATCTTCCCGAGCACTCTTTTTATGTATTTCTTAGGGTCATTTACTGAGACTCGCCTGAAACAGAATTTCAATCTTGTTTGTTTAAAAGAACTAGAAACGTTGAAAAAGTGAGGGCAAGTGAACAGGAGGTTAAAGGTTTGGTAACAGATCGAATGTGGTGGTGGGTAGTAAGAAAGCGAGGGAGCGGGTGAGTGGGAGAGAGATCCTGGCAGGCTGGCACATGGATTTGAAAAGTGGGTATTGTGTTCTGTTTGCCAGGACTACTTGTAGCCATGCGTTAGACATTTCTAATGCATGGCTATCAATCAATCACAGGGCTCAAAATCTTAAGCCCATTTCATAAATAATTATAACTAAACTTATAATTGTGAAGATGTTGTCATATTTAGTACAAGGGGAAAGTTGAGTCTTGTTTTTAACTGTTAACTATATGGGAGACGATAGTAATAGGTGGGTATCCCATGTATTAGGAACTGTGATTGAGTGCTTTCAAAAAGGGCAGCTCAATCATGGCACTTTTACACAGGCCTACCGGGCAGGGAGGATGACCTAATAGGGTGCGACTATAGTGACAGGATGTCTCTATGTATACACACTCAGGGGGTGGGGATGAATACGTGAGGCGGAAGTGGAGAGGAGGAGGGTTTGCGGGGGCGTTGTGTGGCAGTGGGCTGTGAAGCTGGCTGTGTGGGGTGGTGGGCTGGTGGCAGGATTGGGGTTGGTAGGTTGTAGGGTTTGATTCTGGGTACCGGCCATTTTTGGTCCATGTCGTGTTTTTGTTTTTAGATTTGCATCCCCTGGAGTTGAGAATCCTTTAGTAGGGGTGCTGAGAAGGGGACCCCACATAAAACAGTAAAAGTTAAATCTCCAGTGCAGCTTTGTTGTTTACTGTGAGTCTACATCACCGAAATTCATTTTCGGCGATGTAGACTCACCCAAATGGTGATCACTATTGCACAGTCGCCATTATCACATGGAACCTAATAGGTGATATTTGCCCTAAAAAATAAGTAATCTAAAGTAATGGTTGGCTAACAGAATTAATAACATTTCAGCTCTTGATGACATTTTCTGAGAAACAAATATATTATCCCTTTTTGCTGATCAATGAATTTTTGTCTGAGTATTGCATATCGCATCACCTTACGGCATCCCCTATCCATTACCATCTGGGTTGACGTCCATCTCATAAGCTAATAATGCACATGTTACCAGATGTTAGAAATCTGATCTGCCTAGGTCCTGCTGTGTCACCATGCTCTCCAGTTCCTTAATGTGCATCACAGAGGCTACAAGCACTTCGCCTAACTCCTCATTAACAACTTACAGAGGTAAGACATTTTAGCTGATTTTACTGATATGACAACCCTAAATAACTAAGCAGGCAGTTGCTGAATTGGATAGCTGCTCTGCAATGCAAGAGAAAAAAAAAGTTTTATATATTGTTCTCACTTAACTGCTGCATACTAGTACTTGTGGATCTGCCAGCTTATTTATTATTTATTTATTTATTTAGTTTTTGTTGACCGGGTAAGTGCACTAGACAAATCCTGCCTATTTTCAGGCACTACCCGGGGGAAGGGGATACAGATGAATGGCAACTGACCTTGAACCAGATTAAGCTGTTGGTGGTATTTTTAGTGAATGAGGGAAATTTGGCCAGGACACCGGGGAAATTCCCCTACTCTTTCGGAGGGGACTCCTCGTCCAAGATGGAGGACGCTTTACTGCCAGCAGCAGCTGGAGCTGTGGAGACAGGAGACTTGGTCTCGACTCCTGTCTCTGTATCTGAGGAGACCACGCATGCAAACAGCCTAGTTGTACCTGTATCTTCACCGGAGGAAGACGATTTGCAGAAAACAACAGTTGTTTCTCAGAAGATTGCTTCAAACGAGGTCTGTAGCATTGCGATGAACCAGCACTACGATGGATGTATAGGGGGATCGCAAGAGATGCAGACTTCCTGTAATACAGAACCTGTAAGCCAGGAAGCGCCTGAACCGCACGACTGCCTAATGGAGACGGACCGCTATCGACCGTCAGTTGAGATGGATACTCTGCAGAGTCCACGGAAACCAAATCAAGCCGGCTCACCTTTGGAGGAAAAAGAAACCTTAGTTCCAGTCCTGGCAGACCAGCTCCATGTTTCTGAGCAGGTACAGTGTAAAATGCTAACGGAGGTAGTTTCTGCCTCTCATATACAGACGGGGCATTTTGAAAATGTTTTCTTGGAGGGGAATTTGCCCTCTGCATCTCAGACCCAGCCTTCTCATGCTAAAGAAAACCCCACAGCCACCCCAGAATTGTCCGTAGATGCCGCGTTAAGGGTGGCAGGATGGGTGAAAGACCCTAAAGGGGGTACATGGGTATCAGGTCTCTCATCTACTAAATCCCCTAGAACTGTGCAAGACTTATCCCTCGAGGAGGGTAAACTACCTCAAATGGTAACTGACCCTATGGAACTGCCTGACGAACTATGTTTGACCCAGAATCCTATCCTGGATATTCACAGAGTCCAAGATAAACAGACATTTTCAGGTTCTGATCCCATGGCTGAAGAGTCCCTAGCCACTACTCAACCTCCTGTTTCTCATAAAGGACCTGCGAGGTCTTTTTCCTCTCTGTTTAAATTCCCAGTTCTGGCTGCTAAGCGACATAATGCTGTCAGGCTTTCATATAAAGGTGGACTTGAGGATCCCCTGATCGTGTATATGTGGCTAGAACATTGTTGAAAGACTCTATGAAGTTTTTTGCCCATGAAATATATGCCCTGATACATGTCTCAGGAGAATTAAATTTTGATATTAGTTTTCAGACATCTCGGGGACTTGATCAATTTTGGGCAAAATATCATACCTTGTGTAATACTGCTCTTTGGACCCCATTTCAGGCCATTCCCCTCACTAAACCAGCCTTTAAAATAATCACTGTCATGTTTTGTAATGAAGGTGTAGATGTTTCAAATATTGTTTACTGGTTAAAGCACGATGTATCGTTAAGGGGCAGCCAGAGGCTATCTTGGATTCAGAAAACATATGGACAGGGGTTGAAATTTAAAGTCATGCTGAATGTCTCTGAATCTGGACCTGTGCATTTACCAAATTCCTTTTTTAGGCGAGATAGAGGAGTTTTGTTTTACCCAGGTCAGCCTAAAGCATGTTATAGATGTGGAGACCCTCACACCTGAGTAGTGCGGTGATAAAATCAAATGTCTCTATTGTGGAGAAATGTGTCATGTAGGTATGCACTGTCTGAATGAATACAGGTGTAATCTCTGTGACAAAATGGGTCACACATTTCAGTCATGTCCCTGGGCTGCTCATACTAAAATAGCTCATGATGGAGGTGTAGACCAGCGTTTTGTAATCTCTCAAGCACAGAAAGCTCGTTTCCGCAACACTACGGAAGTTTCTATTACAGAAGAGTCTCCCCCCCAAAAAAACTAAAGCTGTGAAAATCTCTTGTAGCACTGCACCTTTGTTAGTTAGCAAAGATTTATCCCCAGGGAAGGTACTAACACCTGCTAGCCATGCGGAGACAGCGTCTATGGAGCAGGCCCCAAGCTCTAGTACCATGCCTCCCCCTTGTGAACCTACAATAGTAATAAATCGCAGATCATTATGATCTGGTTCCCACACTGTAACATCTACTCCACAGGCTTATATTGCATCCCCTATTACACTATCAAATACCTTCGAGATGCTTCAGCCGATATCAGATGAGGCAGATGGGGAATCTGACTCATCCTCTATCGCTTCTTCCATCCCAGAAGGCCTCGATGACTCTACACCACCATTAGGCACTGGCCTTTCACATAAACAGAAGGCTAAGGTGAGATTGAAAGGGACTAAGGTAGCAGGAAAGAGAAAATCTTGATTGTATAGGTTACTTCCCTTATGACCTGTTATGTCACTATTTACATGCCATACTATTAATGTAAATAGTTTGAAACGTGTGGATAAGAGACGATTGGTGTTTTCCTTTTTGAGGTTTTTACCAATAGGGATATTTCTTTTACAAGACACAAGATTCCATACGGTGCAGGAGATCCGATTGGCTCAAAGAGACTGGCTTATGGGCCCCTCCTTTTGGTCGATAGGCCAAGACCCCTGTTCTGGTCTTGGCATTTTGATTAACATCCCAGATTTTAGGCTTTTGAAGCTGTTTGATCTAGTCCCTGGTAGAGTTTTAATTTTAGATTTTCTGCTCGGGCAATGCCCATACCGGATGATAAATGTCTATGCCCCCCAAATTAAAACTGAACGAATAGCCATTTTTGATTTAATTCATCCCTTTTTACACTCTTCTTTTCGAATCATATTGTCTGGTGACTTTAATTGTGGACTTAGTCTACAGGATAAGAGTTCCTTTGCTACTAACAAGAAAATGTACTGTGACTCTCTTGTATTAGGACGCATGATTCGTACTGCTCATTTGACGGATTCATATTTATCTTTCACAAAACAGCATACTCCCACTTTTCAAAAGGGTAAGCTGGCTACCCGTATTGATTTTGTTTTTACCTCCAATACTTTGGTAGTCGCCTCGGCTGTAATACAGGCAATAGCCTTCTCTGACCATAAGCTACTCTCTGTCAGTCTTGGATCTCCTGCTAATTGTGATAGAAGGCCTGGTTTCTGGAAATTCAATGTTTCTTTATTACAAGTACCATCACTTCAGCAAACCCTTTTGTCATTTATTCATGTCTGAAGTCTGTATACCCTATGTATGACGATCCAATGAGATGGTGGATGGATACTAAACATACTTTAACTGGGATGTTGAAATCATATAGTCGTTAAAAGTAGGTCTGATTATCTGGTATATCTACAAAGAGGGCTCATTTCAGTCTCTAATGTCACTTGTATACTTGATAGGACAAGATTTGCTACAACAAATTTTTTATTGAAGAAGGACATGTTGGACTTTCAGTCTAAAAGTGGCAACAACTGTATCATCAACATAGTTATGCAATGAAAGGTACTAGGAAATAGTTTGTCCATTTGAATCGAATTATCATCAGAATGCTCAGAAAACAATGTCATGTCTTATCAATGCAAATGGAGATATTAGTACCTCTCACTTGATATATGTCAAATTGTTACTGACCATACGACCGCATTGTTTTCCCTTGCTACCCAAAGCGCCAGAAGACTTACAACATTATATGGTACCATTGAAATTCCAATCCTTCCGCAGAATGTAGACTCTGCATGTCAACCTTTCACAGAACAAGAAATTTGGCTAGCTATATCTTCACTGCCCTCTAAGGACCCCTGGCCGGGATGGTCTCCCACAGCCTTATATAAATTTGGGGAACACCTCCTTTCGAACTGACCTCAGTGTTTACTTTCCTCCTTGCAACTGAACACATTCCTTAGAGTTTACTAAGGGTATATTAATCTATGTTTATAAACGGAAAGGTGACATTAAGTCCCTAGACAACTCGCGCCCTATATGCATGTTAAATACGGATTTTAAGATATTGACAAAACTTATTGCACAACGTTTGCTTAAGCTGGCAGAAATAGTTATTCATCCAGCCCAATCCTGCTTTTCACCGAATAGGAGAATTTCTGATCATTTAATTCTCCGTGAACTATTTTCTCATGGTTTTTCGGACTCCGTTTCTGGGCTTATTGTTTCAGTTGATCAAAAAGCTGCCTTTGACTCTGTTAGCCATGATTTTCTATGGACGGTATTACATTTTTTACATATTCCTGATAAGATTATTAGCTGGATAAAGACATTATATAAGACGGCGACAATCGTTCCTTTAATTAATGGTTGGGCAGGCCCAATGATCCCGGTGAAACGCGTAGTTCGCCAAGGTTGTCCATTAAGCCCTCTATTATATGTTTTTTTCTAGATATATTGCTTCTTCATTGCCTTAATGATCACCCCCAAATTGTGCTATATCATGTTCAGTACTAAGATCTCTGTTTACTGCGATTGTATATGCAGATGACGTATGTTTCTTAGTAGCTGATGAAGCTTCAGCGCTTGTGTCTCTCCAAGAATGCTCCTCTTTCGGTGCAATATCTGGAGCAAATATAAATTATAGTAAGAGTATGGGAATTTGGTTGGGTTCCTCCTCCCACTCTTCGGACACTATTGGCCCTTTAAAAGTAACTGAAAGTCAAATCTGTATACTGGGAATTTACTTCGGATTAAGAGATTCTGATTTATTTAACTGGGAAGAGAAGTTAAAACTTGGTAAAAGCATGGTGACCTCTTGGAATAAAGGTCAAATTGGGAAGAAAAAACGTGTTTTTCTGATTAAAACTTATCTTCTCCCTCTGTTTTTGTATATGAGTTATGTTTTCCCTATCCCAAAACAATTGGAAACTAAGGTGTTTAGTATATTTTTTCAGGCCCTTTGGGGCAGTCGGTTAAATCTGATTAAGAGGAATACTACTTACTTGCCTACCTTTGAAGGAGGTATTCTGATGATTAACCCTTTGCTTTTCTTCACTAGTATTTTCCTTTCAACTAATCTGCGGCCTTTACTGGTGAACACACAAAGAGGGTGGGAAGCGTGGTTCTACGACTCTTGTAGATATTGGTTCCATAAGTGGGAACATAATTTTAGGAGTATTACGACAACAAGGGATGTTCCACATATATAAAACATATGTTTCTTCGTTTAAAACAATGGAAAAGTCACCAGACTCTTATTTCAAATCCGACGTGACAAGACTTTATATAAAACACTATTGTCTTCAGTTTGTAAAGTACAAGCCCCTTTTCCAAAATGTCCGGATAGTTGCCTACCCTCGCTTCTAACTTTGTTACGTTGTTCTAGAATCCCTGATCACATGTGGGACTTCCACTGGTTATCATGTCATGAACGTATAAATGTAAAAGCAAATCATAAACACAAACAGTCTCAGGACAGGTTTTGCTCAAGACCTCTTTGTATAGCTACCCCAGAGAAGATATCTCATTTGTTTTTTGATTGCTCTTACATCACAAATTGGTGGTCATATTTAGCAGATTCGTGGGATGTTCCTGTATTTTCCACAGTTACGTATCAGAATATCATGTATGGTGTTTTTTCTTCTCACTGGTCTGCTTGGCATAGAGATACTCTGAATCTTGTCTTTCTTGTTATTAAATGGAATGTTTGGATGTCAAGATGTATGTTTACACTTCAACAAAAACTGTGTTCTTATTCAGAACTTGAAGAGAAGATACTAGCGGATTTACGGAAAATATATGAACATGAAAGGACTTTGTATTCGGCACAGTCTCTGTTGGCCTTATGGACGGCCCTCCCATGGATCACTAACACTGATTCAGCCATTACTTAAAGGACTCATACTGCATTTTTATTATTTCTCCATCCCTTTTTTCTTGCTTGATTTCTCTGTATATTTTTAATCAATGTATTTTGTGTTGGCTTCTTTGTACAATTTTTGTTTCAATAAAAATGTCCCCTACTCTTTTCGATAAGTGCCATGGGATCTTTAACATCCACCTGAACTACTACCAATCCAGGCAGATGGGACCTCGGTTTAACGTCTCATCCGAAAGACGGCACCTCAGAAGTGCAGCACCCTCTCATGCTGCACTACAGTGTCAGTACTAGGATATTAACCCAAGTGCCAGATGTGGGAACTGAACCCACAGCCCTCTGATCTCCCGGCCTCAGAGGCGAGTGTGCTACCTACTTAGCCACTGACACTGCAAAGAGATTTTTTCAGTCTTAAGGAGATCTATCTATATACGTGGAAAAGGTGTACATTCAAACAGTGTTCCTAGCTCAAAAGGCATATTCAAATAGGTGTAGTTCCTCAGTAACCAACTGGTTTCTTTGGTAGCTAAAAGTTTTTTATAATCATGCAACGGTCAGTAGATGAACTGTTAGTTATATTACAGCCTTGCTGATCCACTACCTAAATAATTTACAAGCTAGGTACAGGATTTCCATGGTGTAATCAGCATCATGCTTGCCTATAGCTGTACACAGGTTCCTCTATATCAGTTCAGGTTAGCTTCTATACCAGACTGTTCGCCCCCCATTAAATACTGGCATAGTTATTGTTCAGCTCTCTGCACCCCCATACAGTATGCTTACAACAGGAAAATGAGAATTTCTGTAGATTCCTGCCATGCACCTGTAAGCAGCACTGCGGTCAGGTATTTTAAAAATGGTACCGCACACTAAACAGCCCACCCTTTCTCCTCACTCCTCCACCCCCTCCACCCCAAAGTGAACTTGGGACCCCTTGCAAGCGGTCCCACGATTCCTCAACGTAGGTAGGGTCCCCTTACGATCGAACCCTATTAATGTGCTGGGATCACCATAGAAAAACAAGTATGAGGCATAAAGGGAAACTTCATACCTGAATGGCACAATTGTGGGCTCCGATGGCCCCAGAGCACCAGGCTGCATCCTCATCATTCAATCCATCGTGACAGCCGGCTGCTCATAGCTCCCGAGACACTCCCTGAGTCTGAGGGCACATCTCGTTGTACCTCTGCACTACAAGTGCTTCCCCAGCAATGCACGCCCAAACAGTACCCCTCTTCAGAGCCCAGCACACCAGGAAAACTCACCAGGACTCCTCATCCTCTCTACCAGCCACCATCTTAGGGGAGTCAGCGTGCATGCGCACCGCCATCTTACATCAAGGCAAGCTGCCTTAAAGGGGCAATACCACTGCAGTTCCTTACATGGGACCCCCTCCTTTAAAACAGTCACCGCCTCACGCCACACCATGATCGTGCCCTGATGGTTTACTATGGGGCAAGCCGGCTTAAAGCAGCAATGGACCCTATCATTACAGGAGACACCATTTTAAGGGGGGAAAACACTAAAGCTCCACAAGCCATGTATTACTGCATAAGGAAAGGCTTATACCGAAGCCCCATTATCCTCTACCCTCTAAGCCACAATGTTAAGGCTCTGTGTGGTCTTGTAGAGGGTAGATACAGACCTCATACCACAAATAGCTGGCTATGACCCACAGGGTGTGCCATGGGATCCCACAGCCTAGCTGAATGGATTCAGGCTATATATATGTAGGTTATTACAGATATGTTATATGTTTAGACATATGATATATATATATATATATATATATATATATATATATATATATATATATATATATATATATATGTACAGAACAGTTCATCGGCAACTCGCTGAGCCCTCATGCCCCAATCTCCCTTCTGATTCCAGATCTTACCATGACAAAGACCAAGAAGTGCAAGTCCTGCCAAATTGCTTTCCTCCCCAACCAGCCAGGTCTCAGCTGCCCCATGTGCACCCACCAACAGGGGGGTCCTGAGCCACAAAATGAGCAGGATACAGAGGCATTCCAGGGCATGGAGGGGCAGACCCTGGACCAGAGGAACTTCCTTCAACGGCCGAAGACTTCTTCAAAACTCAGCAAGCCATCATGCTTAAAATCCTCAAAAGAGTCAAGGCACTCTCAAAGCTGGCAGGGAAAATTCAGTCAAGGCAGAAACACAGGGGCTCAACAGGACAGTCCGCCTTGTCATCCGATTGTGATGACAACCTAAGCCAGCCTGATAGCACCTCAGACAAAGCAGACCCCCCTGACTCTGATGGGAAGGATGTTCCAATGGAGGAGGAGGAGTTCACCCTCACCAAGAAGCTCACAGTGACTGAATCTCTACCTGAGCATCTACGGGAAGTGAAAGAGACGCTGGGCTTTGACCTACAGGAACCACAACAGTAGTCAAAACTAAACCCCCTCATTAGAGGCAAGCAAAAATGGGATGGACTTTTCACAATCTGCGAATACCTATCTGAATTCATCATCAAGGAATGGGAGTCACCAGACCCTTCCAGAATTTTGGAGAGAAAGACATTTGACATGTTCTACCCACTACAGGAGGACACTAACAAAACCTGGTGTATTCCACCCACAGTCGACCATCAGGTCACTGGACTATGTAAGAAAATGGTACTACCATCTGAAACAAACACACCCCTAAGGGACCCTACTGATAAAAAACTCGAGGAACACATGAAGAAGGGTTTCAAGATGATGGGCCTCGCCAGCTAAGCCAACACAGCAGCAACCTACATATCCCGAGCCTTGGTGACATGGTTGGAGGAACTGGCACCAACCCTGGACCCAAAATCCAAACAGGCAGACATCATCGAGTACTCCATACAAGCAGCCAGATACACGGCAGATGCATCAATCGATGCATTCAAGATAACCGCTAGACTGGCCACACTATCCAACTGGGCCAGAAGGCTAATCTGGCTGAAGATTTGGAACACGGACACAGAATCAAAAGCAATGCTAAATAAGCGACCGTTCAAAGGCAGTCTGGTATTCGGAGAAGGACTCGAAAAATATGTGAAGCAAAAAGGGGACGGTAAGGGGCTGGACAAGGATAGGAACTCCAAACACACATACCTCCCCGCCTTTCGCAGATGCTTTCACCCCTACAGGGGAAAACAAGACAGATGCCAAACAAACCAATACTCCCCAAACAGATCATATTCCTTCAAGCCGTCCTACTTCACAAGCTCCAGTAGAGGGAAATTGAGAGGAAGGACCCAAAGGAGAAGATTCAACTTCGGCAACTCCCGAGGCAGGTCTCACTCCAACTGACTTGGATGGACACCTAGCCCCCTTTCCAACAACCCTCGCCAACCATCCTCCAATTGGAGCAAGGCTCCTCCAATTTGCACACGTCTGGAGCAAAACAACAACCGACTGGTGGGTCATGGAAGCTGTCTCGCAGGCTACGTGATAGAATTCGAGCAGAAGCCATTCCAAAACAGAACAGTAGTTTCCCCAGTGTCATGGCTACCACCAATGAAGCAAGCCATAAAATCAGTTCTCCAGAGCCTCCTAGCAAACAGACCAATATCCCTGGTACCTCAAGGAGAATGGGACCAGGGTATATATTCTATCTTCTTTCTGATCCCCAAAAAATCCGGAGACATGTGCCCCGTTCTCAACCTGAAGTTCCTAAATCAATTTGTAAGATACAGGAAATTCAAAATGGAGACCCTAAAGACCACCCTCCACTCCATAAGACAGGAAGACTAGCTGACCTCAATAGACATGAGGGATGCCTATTTACTCATACCAATCAGACCGGCCCACTTCAGGTACCTACGGTTCAAAGTAATGTGTCAGCACTACCAGTACCAGACTCTCCCCTTAGGCCTTGCATCTGCACCCAGGGTATTCACCAAGATCTCTATTGCAGTGGTGGCCTCATTCAGACAGAAGGGCATCCACATAATTCCCTACCTAGATGACTGGCTAATCAAGGCCAGAATGCCCCAGCTGGTGCATCAACACACATGTCTAGTTCTGACAGCCCTACAAGACCACGGTTAGGTGCAACAGGGAGAAGAGTTCCTTAACCCTGCGTTGCACCATAGCACACCTGGGAGCCATTATAGACTCTGAAGCCAACACTGCCAAACGATCCCAAAAGAGAGCAGACAAGGTAATTTCACTGGCCCAGGCCCTGTCCCTCAACCAGAACACCACCCTGGCCTCCCTTCTCCAGACTCTCAGCTCCATGGCCTCCTGCATAGCTCTAGTGCCCTGCGCACTATGCGCACACTATAACTCCTAGCAATCCGGGAGGGTCAACGGCTCAACCACAACCTATCCAGAATGGTCATGCTGACAACAGCAGCCAAGAAATCCTTACTATGGTGGACAGACCAACGCAACATCAACAAAGGGGAAACACTGTACACTGACCACGATGTAGTAATCAATACGGATGCAAGCCTCATGGGGTGGGGAGCCACCATGAACCACATTCCAGCACAAGACAAATGGTCACAGTTGGAATAGAGGAGATTGATAAATGTCATGGAGATGAGAGCAGTATACCATGCTCTACACCACTTGAAGAAACAAATTCAAGGCACAAGAGTACTCATAAGATCGGACAACAGGTCCATAGTAGCGTACATCAAGAACCAAGATGGGACAAGGAGCATTCAAACTCCTACAAGAAACAAAGAAGGTCCTAAACTGGGCTCAGACCAACCTACGCTCCATCACCGCCATACGCTTGGTGAGGAAACTGAATGTCTAAACCGACTGGTTGAGCAGACAAAACATAGCCCTGGGGGAATGGGCCTTACACCCCAAAACATTTCAACAACTCAACAACTGCTGGGGTCCATTCCAAATGGATTTAATGGCAACAGCAAAGGTTCAATGAGCCTCAAGCCTCAGGGACAGATGCCCTATCACAGGTCTGGTGTTTCAAAAGAGCCTACATTTTCCCACCAATCTCACTCCTCCAACAGACCCTGAACAAGATCCATCTCTCCCAAGCCACAGTTGTTTTAATAGCACCATACTGGCCCAGATGACACTGGTTCACAACCTTGGTATCCATGGCAATAGACTCCTCCTGAACACTTCCGATCCACTCAGAACTTCTGACCCAAGGGCCAATACAGCACCTGGACTTGCACTACCTGCACCTCATGGCCTGGCTGCTGAAGGGCAGAGACTGCTGAGTAGAGGCTATGACATGAAGGTGGTCAACACTATGCTTCAGTCCAGAAGCACGTCAACAACCAACACCTTCACCCGCCAATGGGAAATCTTCCAGAGGTGGATGGGGGACCACTGCATAACAGAACAAAAGATACACTTGCAGCATATACTATCATTCCTACAACAAGGACTGGACAAAGGACTGTTGGTATCCTCACTGAGGGTACAAGTGGCAGCGATCGGTTTGGCACTGGGACCCATAGACAACTTCACACCTGGGTCACACCCAGACGTGCTTGGATTCCTCAAGGCCGCCACCGATATTCGCCACATACTTAAGCAAACTGGTGGCTCAGGATCTTAACACAGTGCAGAATGTACTAGCTGAAGCCACCATTCGAACCACTAGATTCGACAGATCTAAAGTGGATGTCACTCAAGACAGCGTTCTTGGTGGCAGTATGCTTGGCAAGATGACTAAGCAAAATCAGGGCCCTGTCTTGCAAGCCCCCTTTCTTCCTATTTCACAACAATGGAGTCCCTTTGAGACTGACTCCCTCCTTCATACCAAAGGTAGCAAACCCCTTTCACATGGCGCAAACAATAGATTAAACAGACCATCACAGAGACATACAGGCTCCAAGGGCTTCAACAGCCCCCACACTTTACTGCCCATTCAACCTGGGCAATATCAACTTCATGGGTGGAGCAAAATAGAGCCACGATACAGGACATTTGTGCAGCCACAACATGATCTTCTATTCACACATTCACCAGACATTACAGACTAAACATAACGAACTTTGAAAAGTCAAACTTTGCTAAGAAAGTACTGTTAGCACATTCAGGCATTTAACCTGGCCACCTACCCCACCCACTTCACACTATCACTGCTTTTTAGCACCCAGATGACAATGGATGGGGGATGCTGTAAGGTGATGAGATATGCAACTGTAGTTTACTCACCTGGTAAAGGTGACTGCATGAGCATCACCTTACAGCATCCCTGGCCCAACCTGGGTAAATTGGTAAGGTTCATGAACACAGTACACAGCTACAGTCAGACATACCGCAGCATACTCTAATCCTTGACCCAGCATGCCATATGGGCTGGCATATTCTAGCATGTAAATAATAGGAATTGAACACACACAATAGAACTGGCCCCAGAGAATGCTTATTTCAGGGTCTTTAATGTGGCCCACGGGCCATGTTTAACCTACATTTTTCCAAGACTTTTTCTAGACTACCTACAGCTTTGGAAGAGTCAAACTGGAGAGCAGGGGGACACAGCAGGACCTAGGCAGACCAGAATTCTAACATCTGGTTACATGTGCATCATTAACCTATGAGATGGATGTCAACCCAGATGGTAATGGATGGGGGATGCTGTAATGTTATGCTCATGCAATCACCTTTACCAGGTGAGTAAACTACCATTATTATGGTTCCATGGTTCAGTGCTTCCAGCTGTAATGAGGAATCAAAGGGTATGTACAGGAAGAACCTTATTTTCAATTTAAGACATACCAGAGTTGGAGAAACGTATGATCAAAGACTTTTAGCAAATAAAGGGAAAATCATTTTAAAGCTATTTAAGGAATTTGTATACTGTTATATGGATAGTATGCAAAGCAAAGCAAACTTTATCTATAAAGTGCCCATTCCAGTAGACTGTGGGTGCTGTACATTATAAAACAGTGTAACTTTAGATTAGAACATAAATAATACAGTGTAATACAAGGAAACTACAATATTTAAGTAAAAGTAACTTAATAAAATAAAAACAACTGCCTAAAAATTACTATATGTAAGCAGCCAGTAATTCATAGTAGTTCAGAGGCTTACCTAAAACGATGGGTCTTCAGGCCCTTCTTAAAGGCTTCCAGTTAGGGGGCCTCCCTCAACATAGAAACATAGACTTTGATGGCAGATAAGGACTGCTTGGCCCACCTAGTCTGCCCATTTCCCTACCTAGAGGATAAGCTGCTGCTCCTATTTAACCAACAGCCTATTTCTTCCTACCCCCAACAAAAATTGCCTTATGTCTGTCCCATGCATTCTTGAAGTCTCCCACAGTTTTAGACTCCACAACCTCCTCAGGAAGGCTGTTCCATGCGTCCACCACCCTCTCTGTGAAAAAAATACTTCCTCACATTGCCCCTGAGCCGTCCCCCCTGTATCTTCAAATTGTGTCCCTTGTTGTTGTACATCTCTTTTTCTGAAAGCTGCTACCCTCTTGGACTTTGTTGATTCCACTGAGGTACTTAAACGTTTCTATCATGTCCCCCCTCTCCCGCCTTTCCTCAAGGGTATACATATTAAGATCCTTTAGTCTTTCCTCATATGGCTTCTCTTGCAGACCCTGCACCATTTTAGTTGCCCCCTCTGAACTGCCTCCATCCTGTCTATGTCCTTGCGGAGATGGGGTCTCCAGAACTGGACGCAGTACTCCAGATGGGGTCTCACCAACTGTCTGTACAGGAGGATAACAACTTCCTGTTTTCTGCTGGTGATACCTCTCCCTATACATCCCAGTATCCCCCCAGCCCTCCCTACTGCCTTCTTGCATTGCTTGCCAACCTTAAGGTCATCTGATATGATTACCCCTAGGTCTCTTTCCATTTTTGTTGTTGTTACTACCTCCCCCATTGTGTAATCTTCCCCTGGGTTTTTGTTTCCCAGGTGCAATACTTTGCACTTCTTTGCATTGAATCCAAGCTGCCATACTTCTGACCATTCCTCCAACCTTGCCAAGTCCCTTCTCATCCTTTCCACGCCTCCTTGTGTATCAACCCTGTTGCAGATCTTTGTGTCATCCGCAAAGAGGCATACTTTTCCTTCCAGTCCCTCTGCAATGTCACTTATAAAGACATTAAAACGGACTGGACCCAGTAGCGAACCCTGCGGTACCCCACTAGTAACCCCCCTCTCTTCAGAGTGGACTCCATTCATGATTACCTTCTTTGTCCTGTTGTTCAGCCAATGTTTTACGCAGGCTACCACCTTGGGACCCACTCCCAGGCTGGTTAATTTGACTACTAATCTTTTGTGTGGGACTGTGTCAAATGCCTTGCTAAAGTCTAGGTAGACCATGTGTACAGCCCCCCCCGGGTCCACTACTTTGGTCACCCAGTCAAAGAAATCAATTAGATTCATCTGACATGACCTTCCCACTGTGAACCCATGCTGCCTTGGGTCCCGTGCCCCACTGGCCTCTAGGTACTCAACAATTCTTTCCTTCAGAAGTGATTCCATCACTTTCCCTACCACAGAGGTCAAACTGACAGGTCTGTAGTTTTCTGCCTCTGTCTTGTTCCCACTTTTGTGAAGGGGAATCACATCCACCTCCTTCCAGTCCTCAGGTACCACACCATCCTCCCATGATTTGTTAAAAAGCGTAGTCAGTGGTGTCACTAGTTCTCTGCTTAATTCTTTTAGAATTCTGGGGTGAATTCCATCTGGCCCCATAGCTTTGTCCACCTTCAGTTTTAGGAGTTCTTTCAGAACCCTTTCTTCTGTGAAAGGACTGGGATCAACCCCCCTCTCCAGAGTGTTTCTGTTAATTGAATTAGGCACCTCCCCCACTTCCTCTTTTGTGAATACTGAACAGAAGTATTCATTCAGTATCTCTGCTTTATCACTGTCACTCTCTGCCCACCCACCATCCATTCTATTCAGCCTCACTATCCCTCCCTTTGTCTTTCTACGCCCTGATATATCTATAAAGGTTTTATCCTTCTTAACCGAGTTAGCTATCTTTTCCTCAGTTTGTGCCTTTGCTATTCTGACTACCCTCCCTGCTTCCTTCTGCCTTAACTGGTACAGTTCTCTGTCCTGCTCCTTCTGTGTTTCCTTATATTTCCTAAATGCTGTCTTTTTCTCCCTAACCTTCACCGCCACCTCTTTTGAGAACCATAGTGGCTTTTTCTTTCATTTTGATTTGTTTATTTGCTTCACACAAAGGCTTGTTGCCTCTGTGATGGCAGTTTTGATATTTGTCCATTGTTGCTCCACCCCTCCTTCTAGCCTGTTTGCTAGTGCCTTTCTAAGGCACTCTCCCATCTTGCCAAAGTCAGCCCTCCTGAAGTCCAGAACCCTCACTTTTGTATGGCTTGATTCTGTAGCAGAGTTTATCGTGAACCACACTGGTTGGTGGTTGTTCCCAAATGGCTACCCACTTCTAGGTCTGAGATCCTCTCACTGTCCCCATTTGAGAGTACGAGGTCTAAGATTGCTCCCTCATGAGTGGGTTCCAAAACTAGCTGTTTGAGGCATGCCACTTGAAGGGCATCAAGAATGGCCCTGCTTTTGGATGTGCCTGCCACAAAGGTGCTCCAGTTAACATCTGGCATGTTAAGGTCCCCCATCAACAGTATCTCCCCTTTCTCTGCCATCCTAAGTATGTCTTCTATCATATCCTTGTCCATTTCCTCCCCCTGACATGGGGGTCTATATACAACTCCTGTGCAGATTGTGGTGCCATTTCCAATCTCTAAGGTGACCCACAGTGCCTCCTCTCCTCCCTGTTTACTCTTTTGTTCAGTTTGCTTTTATCCTTTCCCTTACATAGAGAGCTACTCCCCCCTCTTCTGCCCTCCCTGTCTCTCCTGGAAGCGAATTCCACAAGGTTGGGCCAACTACATCAAGAGCCCTCTCAGTAAGGGATGCAAGTTGAACCTTAGGAACTGTAAGGAGACCCACCTCAGAGGAATAGAAAGGGTGGGAGGTCTGATGAGGTGACTGAAGGTCATGCAAGTAGCCAGTCCATGTAGAGCGTTGTAGGTCAGTAAACTGGTCTTGAAAGAAATCTGCTACCTCCTTGGCAGCTGGTGCAGCTTGCTCAAGACTGGGGTCATATGACAGGACCTATGAAGGCCCATCAGCAACCTGACCACATCATTCTGCACCAATGGTAGGCAATGCAGATTCCCTCCATTCAACCCAAAGTAAAGGGTTTTGCAGTAATCAGTCCTCAATGTCAGAAAAGCATGTACCAGTGAGGGCAAGTCATTGGGTGCGATTACTCATTTAATCCAGGCAATATTCCTAAAATGGTAAAAACCATTTTAGACCACGGATGATACCTGAGCTTTCAGTGCCACTCCCCTATTAAGAATAAAAGCCAAAGTTTTCACCTCAGCAGAGGTGGGAAGAGAGGAGGAATCAAGAGCAAGTGCAGTTGCCTCTCCCGACATCCCTGCTCCCCACTGATGACCAGGCTCAATCACTAGTAACTCCGTATTATCTTGGTTAAGCCTTAGCCAGTTGGAGGACATCCACTCCTGTATCTTCACCAGACAGGAATTCAGAACAGAGCCCACACCCTGTGTCTCTGGTACACAGGACATATATAGTTAGGTATCATCTGCATAGCAGTGAAAACCCACCCTGTAATGTCTAATGACCTTTCTCAGGGGTGGCATGTACACCATGAATAACATGGGTGAAAGGAACAATTCTTGGGGAACTCTATAGAATAGGGGCTTCAGGTGGAAGGAACAATTTCCCATCACCAGCCTTTGCATCCTACCTGTGAGAAAGGATTAAAATCAGTGATGACTGTACTGATAAGTCCACAGAGCTCCTAAGGTGATACAACAATACCCCATGATCCATAGTGTTAAATGCTGAGGACAGGTTGAGAAGAATGAGAATTGGCCATTATCCTCTATAGCTCATGCTAAGGAGATCATTTTGTACCATGAAAAGTGCAGTCTATGTACTGTGTCTGGACCAGAAACCAGACTGGAGTGGCCATAGATCTCAAAAAATGAGTTGTACTTTGAGGTGTATGGCCACTACTTTCTCAATAACCTTCCCCAGAAAGGGGAGGTTAGAGACAGGTCTATAATTCGCCAGACAATCCAGTTTCAGTGATGGCTTCTTCAAAAGAGGGTTTCACCAGAGCATCTTTTAAGGCACTGGCAAATATCCCCCTTTGAAAGGGAATACCAAATTATATCAATAAACACTGGACCCATGAGCTTCACACATACCCCAAAGAGACATGTCAGGCCCAGGTACAGATCACAGCATGTGGGTCTCAACTTCAAGCCATCTCCCTGCCCTCTTCTACTCCCTCTGGTCCAAACTTTCTCCAGACATGAGGGTTACTTCTGTTGACATCTGACCCACCACCACACACCTGTTGTGGCTTCCCTGGGGAGATATCCTCTGTGATTGAGGACACCTTGTTAGCGAAGAACAGAGCAAACTCTTTGCATTTGGTGGTTGAAAATGCTGTCACCTACTGGAGAGAGGCAGGATGGAGAATCCTGTCTACAGTCCAGAAAATCTGAGCCAGTCTGTTCCTTGCTGTGGCAATATCCCTGGACAGGAACTCTGCCTTTTTTTTTTGTGCATTCTATTTATGCACTGGGAGACCAGGGCATCTCTCAGGAATGCCCTCACAGCCTCTGTCTCTACTTCCAACCTGAAACCACCTTCCCCAAGAGATACATTGCTGAGTACCCCCTCCTTGGACCCACAGACCTGTCCAGACCCCTGGGTAACAGCCTGGGGGAGGGCCCACCTCACCTACCTGGTGACCTTTCTAGAATTAGAGGGACGGTCCTGGGCTGAGTCGAGGGGCTTGGGAGAGCCCATGGAAGGCTGATCCAGCATTGGGATGTGGGCCTTGGCTTCTGGGGCCACTGCTGCCTCCCTAAGTCTACCAGGGATTTTTACATGCATTTCCCCCAGAGCTCAGACATGCAATGATGTCTGCACATGTGATGTGCTGATGTTCGCCACCACTCCACCTCCTGTTTCGGCATTGCTACCTGGGACCCCCTATCTCCATTGGGGGCCACTGAGGATTGATACAAACCCTACTACCCACCCCAGGAAGGGAGAACAGTCCTCTGAAACTCAGTTCCTGCCTCCCCTGCCAACCCCGGCAGCCCAGTCCATTCGAACCCGGTCACGAGGCGTATTGGTGTGACGCCCAGGGCCTCAACCCTCAGCACCACCAGGCCGGCTAGGAATTCTGCTTTCTTACGGGAGATTTCCCTTTGATACTCACTATAATGAGTTTCCAAAGCCTATCTATTCTCCTCAGACCTGGATCTCTGCTAGAGGTGCTCCAACTTCTTTGTTTTTCCATAAAAGTTTTTATTGAGTTTTCAGTTTAGTTGAACATAGTACATTAACAATTGCATGCATACGCTCATTTATAGTAAAATAATAAATGTAAATATCAACTTCTATAGGATATTTAGTAAACATACTACAAATATCCTGGTTATATTTACATTTCCCTTGTTATACCATATAACCCACATGAAAGTTAAACAGAGATGAACAACTGCCTTTCAGGTCTGAATTTTAAGTTCTGCAGTTATGTGGCTGTCTTTGTGGCTTATTAACATTGGTTCTGCAAAACTTCTATAGAAATGTCCATATAACCCACCAGACCAGTGCAAGTAATCCATCTTTATCCAACTGGGGTTGGTTCTGGTATCTCATATATCCCCATGGGATAGAGTATGTTCTTAGACTGATACTCCCTATATGTCTGGTTTACTCACAGGAATGGGGAGGTGGTGCATGTAAGGTCATTAGTGTATGCACATGGGGGAAGGTGAGGAGGAAGCTATCTAAAACTAGAGGCTGTCTTTGATGTAGGGGATCATGGGGTATGTCTGGAATTGAGAGTCAGGTTTGTTGCTTCAAACAAGTGAGCCTATCAATACTCACTGCATCAAGTCTCAGCTGTCAAGGTTTCCTTCCGGAAAAAAGGCGCTGTTAGAAAGTTCAAGAGCGTCTGTCAAAGACATGTTCAGGCTGCAGCATAGCTTAAGGGGTTATTTGACTTAGTCCCTGGGCAATTTCATTTATTTGATGGGAGAGGTGGAGGACTGAGGTTGTGGGAGGCTAGGTAGGGCCCCCAGGCTTTCCAATAAAGGCTCAGTTTTCCAGCTGCTGCATGGGCATTTCTTTCATATGTAGAGGTCAGCATCAGAAGTGTTTGCCATTCTTGCACAACAGGTGGCACCGGCTCTAGTGTCTGAGAATCACTCCCTTGGCTGCTGCCAGTGCCCCATTAGCCCATTGCAACTGAGGGGTAATTAAGGGGTGTGTCTCAAGGGGAATGCCTAAGATACCCAATTTAGGATCTCTAACTGGTGGCAGAGGAGCCAGCTGTTTGCATGTGTTTCAAACAGAGTCACAGTATTCTGCTAGAGTTGAGCAGGACTATAGTATGTATGTCAAAGTAGCTTGGGGGGGATGCACACCTCCAGCAATCACTGTCTAGTGTCATGTGAGCTTTGTAGAGCCATTGGGAGGTTCTATATGCTCTGTGCTGTATTTCCAATTGAATGGTTTTGGCTTATAGCTCTCTGTTGGCCTTATAGGCCATGGACCAAGCTGTTCCCTAGTCTTCCTGTCAGATCGTGACATCTAATTCTTTCTCCCATTGGATACTTGGCTTTTGGTGGCAGGTGGGGGGAGTTCTTTGTTCTGCACTTTGAGGAATTGGCTAGCTAGGTGGCTTGTGTTCTTCAGTTTTCCTACCCAGATGTTCCCAAGTTAAGGTTTTGGGCAAAAGGTACTGGGATGAGATTTGTGTTTTAAGACAGTCTCATAGTTCGAGCTATCTCCAAAAGTTAGTCCAGGAAAGTTCATACCCACGTTGTAAGTCTTCAGATGAATTAAGAGCTGCAGTGCCAGGGTGGTACAGGTCTCCTAAGTTGAATATGCCTTTCATCTATCAGAGGGGCCAATGTAGGGGTAGATTCCCTAGTCGAAGCTGCGGGTTTTGCCAGATTATTTATTTATTTATTTAGTTGCTTTTGTTAACTGGGTAAGCACACTAGACACCAGGTGCCTATTTGCAGGTGCGACCCGGGAGAGTTACAGGTGAGGAACTTCATACATGAACAGTTGAGGACTCAAAAAATACATAGGAAGAGACAGGCATTTCAGGGCTAGCTCTAAAAAAGGTGGTACAAAGCTACATGCAGCGAACAATTGGGGTATCTAGAAATATACATAGGAAATAAACGGTGTGGCTACGCTAACTGCAGAACATGATTGGCAGGAGTTCACACATGAACAGCTGAGGAGACAAGTAGACAGACCTAACATAGGAAGCATTTCAGACTGGCTTTAGGACAGTGTAGGGATGGAGCAAAACAAAAAGGTGGGACAAAGGAGATAAATTAGGGGGTAAGACAGTGGAGTAGATGGAAGCTAGGACAATAGTAAGTGCCTGCGAGGGGGGGGGAGTGCACATTTGCAGGGGGTCGGGGCAGGGATTTCTAGGCAGGGACTGGAGAAGAAGTGCAGGTGGGGCTGAGGCTGCGGCTAAGGCCCCCACCGACCTGGCTAGAGGGAGGAGAGGGGCAGTGGAGTAGGCTACAGGGAGCAGGGACAGAGGGAAGAAGGTTTCAGGAAGTTCCAGAGGGAAGCTTTGAAGCTTGGATGTGAGGAGGAGACCCTAACTGGCTCAGGGAGCGAGTTCCAGAGTTTGGGGGCATAGACATGGAAGGACCGATCCCCCGCAAAGGTGTGGGTCCTAGGAACCTCGTGTTCCTGGTTTGTCCCAGATCTTAGGTAGTAGGATGGGGGACCGAGTTTGAGGGGAAGGGCTAGGGTTGGAGGGGTGTTAGAGTGCATAATGTTGTCAATGAAATTACCTAGCACGAAGGAGTGGTGCTTCTCTGGGGGAAGCCACTCCAGGCAGTTGTAAAGATCACAACAGTGAGTGAGGGGAGGGGTGGAAAGCGCGAAGCTGGAAACGTTATTGTAGGCCGTGTCACATTTTGAAAGGCTGGATTTGGGAACTGGGGCAAAAGTTACGAGGCATAGCCTGGAAATTTTATTAGTCCAGTTTAGTTGGGTGGCATGGGTTATCTATGATTTCCTAGTGTGCCTGGTGCAGGGTGAGGATGTGGATCCCTGTTTCCAATCTGGGTATACCAGTGCTTGTGGAAAGGTGATCCCTGCCTGCTGCACTTTATTACTCTTTCACAGTGGTAGGGGACATGAGATTTCTGGCCTTACACATGTGTTGGCTTGCTGAATAAGAGTACTGTCATGGAATTGTCTGAGATTAGGGAGGCTCAACCTGCCATTACTCCAATGTGTCTGTAGCATACCTAGTATGATCCCCAGGGATTTATCATCCCAGATAAATTTGGATATGTTTTTTATGCAAAAAAGGTAGCAGGGTAGGGCCAATAGGAAGTTGTTCAGAATGTACTGAAGTTTGATAAGGGTTGTCATCTTCAGTGCGTTCACCCATCCCCAACTAGATAGATGTAGTGAATCCCATTTTTGGAGGTCCTTGGAAAGTGTGTCTATCATCATACCCATGTTCACCTGTATTGTTGACTTGGTGGTGGGCCGGAGGTGTACCCCTAGACAGGTAACACCCATCAGCGCCCATTAATAGGGATATTTGGCAAAAGGTTCTGAGTACAGGATGGAGTGAGAGGTATTATTGGGATTTGCTCCCATTTAGTTTATACCCTGAAAGGGCTGAGTATTCCATCTGGTATTGTTCCCAGGGTACATAAGGCAAAAAGTATGTTAGATAGAAAAAGAGTTATGTCATCTTCAAATAACAGAAACTTGTTAATAAGAGGTCCTACTGAGATTCCAGGGAAGTCTGGGTGTGCACAGATTTTGGACGCTAGGGTTTTGACTGTCAATAGGAATAGAAAACAAGAGAGAGGACAGCCCTGTCTGGTCCCGCAAGCTAGGAGAAAATATAGTAAGATCTCTGAGTTAGTGAGTACAGAGGTTGTTGGGGATTTATACAATAGTTGTATCACCAAAAGGAAACATTGGTGCAAATCTCTTAAGGGCATCAAAAAGCAACTCCCATTCCACCCTATCAAATGCCTTCTCCACATCGAGCGACAGGGTGGCTTTGGAGTGTGTATGCCAGCTGGCTGCCCAGATAATGTTCAGGGCACTACATGTGTTATCTGCCTGTAATCTACCCGGCACAAAGCCAACTTGATCAGGGTGGATCAGGTTTCCCATCAGAGGCTCTAGTTGATGTGTTATTAGTTTTTCAAAAATCTTTGCGTCCACATTTATGAGTGAAATAGGCCTAAATTGGGAGCACTGAATGCTATCTGGGTTCTTTTGGATGAACAGGGTACTCGCTGCTTGTTAGAACAAGGGTGGAAGTGTACCCTTTTAATATGCTTCATTGAAGAGACATGTCAGTATGGGTGTTAGGACAGAGGAGGATGTCATGTTAAAGTCAATGGGGTGCCCGTCTAGCTCCGGGGATTTTCCCCTGGCCATTGAGTGGATCGTCATGTCTACTTCTTTTGTGTGTGTGTGTGTGTGTGTGTGTGTGTGTTCCTCTGGGATCTGTGGCAGTCAGAGGTTCCCGTAGGTAGTAACTAACTGTTTTTGTGTAGGATGGACTTCTGAGGAGTAGAGGGTTATGTAGTACTGCCGAAAGGTCATGTTAATGTGTTGCAGAGATGTTACTGTTGTGCCTTGAGGAGCGTTTATTTTTGGAATTTATCTTTCCTCTTCTCTTGCTCATTGGTGGTATGCTAGTATCTTACCAGGTTGTTCCCCAGCTTCTCAATATGTTTGGTTCAAGTGGAAAAGGACATATTCTGTCCTGTGTTGTAAACTCTCTTCTACCTTATGTCATGTTGTTGTGATCTGGGGTTTCAATGTCTCTCTCTGTTCAGGAGAGAACATGGCTAATTTTTTGAGTTGTTTCAGTTCTTTTTCTGCCTGTCTAATCCAGTATTCTCTGTCTTTCCTCACCTTGGAGGCATAAGCTGAGACGTCTGCATATTACCACTTTCATGGCCTAGCACTGGGTGGCTGTGCTGGTGTTTGGGGTCTCATTGTCCTGAAAATAGGTTAGAAGTGCAGTGTGGAGCCATTTTACAAACTCTGTGTTTTGTAGGAAGGAGGTGTTGAACCTTCACTTATTCCTGGGCCCTGTTTGCCCTCCACATGCAAGAGATAATGCGGCAGGAGCATGGTAAAATATAATGATGCTTTTGTGTGCAACCCCCCATGTATGTAGGATCAGCTCCGAGGAGGTAAACAAGGTATCAAGTACAACTATAGGAATCGTGTACTGCAGAAAAGTAGGCATAGTCTCGGTTCTGAGGATGGACTTCACCTGCAGTTCTCTAATTATTCCAACACGTTGGTCGCTGAGCACAGAGAGTTATTTTCCCTCATTTAGGGATTCCACAATTTCCAGGAGTGAAATATAGCCCTGATCTATGAGAAATTGCATCTCTGCACTCTAGTGCTGCCATACAGAATAAAGTAAACCATGGTATTATACATTTCACTTGGATTACTTAATACATTTGTGTGTACACAGTTGAAACTGTAGCTCAGCAGAGCTATGCATTTTAACTAGTAATTTATGTATATTCAGCACCATGTGGTGACTTGTGGCTATATCAAGCCATTTTCTGCAATAATGTGCTACCACGTGGGTGCTGCAATTGTTGCTTTAGGAAGACAGGGTCGTCCAAAGGCAGCAAGCATGAACTGGAGGAAAAGTGTCTGTAATTGCCTTATATATACTGTACTGCACTGAAAAGGCCATTTCCACATGAATTGCTGTGAGATGGCACCCCAGCAGATTAGGATGCTGCCATCTGCTGCTGATGAAAAGGTCATTGACAAGCTTTCTTTCCCCCTCAGGTAGTTGAGCCAGCTGTCAGACTGCAGTGCGGATTAATCAGTTTTTTTCTGTCAATGTCTAATTGACTAAGTTTTTGCTGCTATGCTGTCAGTGAAACCAAACACCAGCTCAAACTGGGGAGGGGGGGGATGTGATGAAAACCACATGGCGCAGCATGACAGAAGCTGGATGGTACAAATGTGTATAGGGCACATGCAGAATGCTACTCCATGTTGTGCGCTTACCCTATGCAATAGTTAAATGGACCAGATTTGCACAGTTCAGGGTGAATTGGGCACAGCATTGTGAGTATCTGCTTCATAAAATGGTGGCATCTTCCCCTGTTATGGGTTGTACAGTGCACGCGGTTGGGGACAAAATGGATGCTAGCTTGCCTGGTTGTTTCAGCTCCGATTTTCCTCACCAAACTCTGGGAATAAAAATGAAAACAGTACTCACATATGGCCATGCAGCACAATTGCCTCTGGGTTAGTTCCTGCTGTTTTAGGGTACTAGCCTGTCTTCCAGGGAAGTCACTGCCACCTCATGTCTGTCATTGGGTGCTCCAGGGAGGATGGCGAGATTGGGTGTCATGCAGGGTTCTGAATAGTTTCTGCTTCTTGTCTGGTTATTCTCCAGTGGCTGTCAACATTGCAGTTTCTCTTGCAGGAGACCCTGGATGTTCCTACAAAAAATTGTTGGTCTCCCTGAGGGTGAGAAACTGCCTCAGGGTGCCCTCATAATTTACTTGCAGGAATGCATGGTAAAGTAAGGAAAATGTGAGTGTCCTGTTTTTCAGGCCTTGCTTTATAAAGTCAAATCCCTGTCTCTGCTCCAGAATGGGCCTGGGATAGTCTGAACAGAAAGAAAGCCAGTTGCCTGCCACCTAGATATTATGGAGTTCTCTTGCTTTGCCCAGAGTAATTTCTTTATCAATGAATCTTAGTAGTTTGAAAATAAATGGTCTGGGCTTGTTGTTGGCTTATGATGAGTGGACCCGTTTTATTCTATGGTCTTGCTCTATCTCAGACATGTATTGGGACAGATCTAGCTGGAGCCAAAGTGGTAAATTATCCAGCAGGAATCTCATTGCATCTTTTCCTTCAATGCCTTCTTGGAGACCCAGGATTCAGATGTTTTTTCTACGGCCCCATCCCTCCAGATCTTCCAGCTTGGAGGTAAGCAATTCAATTTGCTCTTCAGCGTTTTGTAGTCTCTTGTCATTTTGCCCCTCTTTGTCAGCAGGCAATTTGATTTTCTGTAGCAGTAATTCTATTTGTGAGGAGGGACAAGCTAGCTTGTGTTTCCACTACTGTTGTTCAGATAGTTTCTACTGTTGCTGATGTTTTTTCCGGTATTGAGGATCCCAGGTCCCACAGTGGTGAGTGGCTCCTCAAATGTCTGTGTGCCATTGTTGCCATTGTTGGGCTGGTTCATGTATCCAATCAGGAGATGTTCAGATTGCTGGGGCTCTTTACTCCTCTGACCGATTTCATTATGAGTCTGGTCGATTGTTCTCCTGATTTTTCCCAAGCGTGTTGCCCACAAATAGGGGTTGAGGGCTACTTTTTAATTATTTAAAATAGGGTGATCTTCCAGGGCAGCTGGGAACTCAAAGATCAGGCAGCCATCACCGTCAGGAACCCACATGACTTCTGGTATTCCAACTTCTGACCCATGGTCTTCAAACCCCTGAGCTCCCCATTAAACCATTGGGACCTCAGGTAGGACAAGCTGCGTCATACACAGGCAGGTGCAACAGAATCAACAGCATGGGCAATGGCCCTATTATAGGCTGGCACCGTTTCACCTGGTCCTGTCTCACAAGCAGCCAGCATACCCAATAGGTCCAGCTCTGCCATCAGTTCTGCCAGGGTCAAGCCCTTTAAAGGGTGAATGCAGACTATTTCCACAGAAGAAGAAATGTCAGGGAGGTCCCCAAATGAGAACTTCTCTATGCAATGATCTGACCATGTGACTGGGTCAGTCTTGAGGTTATCAACCTCGAGCCCCAGTGAGAATACCAAGTCCCAGGTGTGGACATGGGTATGGGTTACAGAAGTAACCACTTGTGGCAGGCCCAGTGATTCCATGGTCTGGAAGAATCAATTGCCAAATTAAGAGAGTTCATTGTTGACCCAGGCATTGACGTCAGCCAGAACTAACCATCTGGGTGATTCCAGCACCCGGTCAGTGATGAAATCCACCACTTCCTGTAGATATTCCCCCTCATACCCAGGAGGCTGGTACATGAGCAGAACTTTTCAGCCTGCACCTGAACCCCTTCAAATTGCCACACATTCAGATGATGATGTAGACTGCATGAGGAGCATAGAGAAGTTCAGTCGGGAGCTAAAGCAGATATCCACTCCTCCACCCTTGTGTTCCCTCTTCAGGCAGTGCACAATGGAGAACCCAGCTGAAACTGATGCCTCCAGAATTGGCCCAGCATCATCAGTCAGTGAGATCTCCATAATGCAGGCCAGATTAACAGAGGAAATTAGGTCTGCCATAATTGCACTCCTATTCCTCATTGAACTGGCATTGCATAACACTGCCCAAAGGGGATGGGTAGCAGTGGCTGGCTCAGCCACTGCCTGTCCACTCGGTCTGGAAGAAGCCCTGGGTATGGGAACCTACCATGAATGACCCATCTCTTGCTCCCAGTTTGCTCCAGGGTGCCTTCTGGACCTCACCACCGTGGTGCCAGCCCTTCCATTAGCACTACTTGAGCCCTTGCACCTAACCACCTGTCTCCTCATGATACCCACCACCCTGTAATAGCTATTGGTAACAGCCAAGAGGGGGTGGTCCATGAAGGAGTGGAGATCCAGTAGCTGAGCTGAGAAGTAGCTAAGCCTTGAAGATCCAACTTCCCAACACATCACTAACTGGCAATATTTATCTCCAAACAATCGGAACGCCTATATTACCAAAATATGGAGATGAATTTATGAAGGAGCTGACCCTCGGAGATGACCTCTGCCATTGTATTTTGATATTTGAGCACTAGTTATGTAAATTGCATCACAGGTGTTATCAATTGTTTAAATTAAGGGTGTGTTTAAGCACTAGGGGAAAGCATGTTTTTGCTTCTAATTTTACCTGCAGAGGAAGAGAGGAAGACACATCTTTGAAACAGTTTTTTTTTTTTTTGTAACCCTTGTTTAGGATTTCTTGGCAGATAGAGTCTGTAATGCTATCTATACAAATAAAATACTTTTCAAGATCCAAGTTGGTGAACTGGATAGTCTGTTTGAAATGTGTCAACTAAGAAGGAAAGTCAGGACTGAAGATAGGGATTGCTACCTTTGGATGAGGCAAAAACCTACTAAACCACATCCTAAACTTTGCCCCAGCTCCACCAATTTTCATGACTGATAGTACATTTCTCCTCCAATGTCATTTGCTATTTCAGCGAAGTCTTTAATGAAGTAGTAAAAGACAACACTTAAAGCAGCAGCTCAACAAAAATATTAACATACTGTGTACCCAATATTCAGAAATGTGCAAAGTGTAGCACAAATGTTTGCACTTTGCTTTGCAATTGCCAGTGGCCACAGGATGCTATACTGAGTCGGGTGCTACCCAAGAATCTAGGGTCATGTTAGGGCAGTGCTAAGTCAGGGAGTACCGGTGCAGCATGGCTTCCGAGCTTGGCCCCAAGACTTGATAGCCCCAGAGTGCTATCTGCAGTTTTTAAAGATGCCCATGCAAATGAGCACATTGGGCATACAAGGTGCTAAGGGGCCATTTGCATGCCCCTTATGGGCCCATTTGCATGGGTAGCAGAGGCAGGTAGGGTGGCAATACCCCCCAGGCCAGGATGGCTATATCTATCCCTGGTGCTAGTGGGGCCCATCTGCATGGGTAGCAGAGGCAGGTAGGGTGGCACCACCCCCCAGGCCAGGATAGCTGTAGCTATCCCTGGTGCTTGTGGGACCCATTTGCATGGGTAGCAGAGGCAGGTAGCATGGCACCACTCCCCCAGGCCAGGATAGCTGTAGCTATCCCTGGTGCTAGTGGTCCCCCTTCTCTCCTATCACCGGCCCCAACATAACAGTAATCATTTCTTAGGGTAGTGAAGCCTCCCCCCCCAAGTGACCACCAGTCCCAATGTAGCAATAATCATCCCTGGTGCTAGTAGTGCCCCCCATCTGATCGCTAGTCCTGAAGTAGTAGTAGTAATTATTCCTGATGCTAGTGCTGCCCCCTTCCCTCTGATCGCCAGCCCAGATTACAAATAAACTCTCTTGGGTGTCCTGTGCCCCCCCCCACAGCACCTGACAACCCCCCACTCCCTGTAGCATTATCTGCAGTGCTGCAGGTGCATACAGTGACCAACACAGCCCTCCTCACACCTCCCCACCTGGCTGCTGGATGTACAGGCATGGAGCATGCCTCGTGTTTATAGGACAGGGTGATGTACTCTGTCCTAAAAACATGAGGTGTGCCCCTTGCCTGTACTGTACATATGATGCCTGGCTGAGGAGGTGTGAAAAGGGCTGTGGCAGTTGCAGTATGCACCTTCAACATTGCGCATATGGATACGGTGAGTGGGGGGTGCCCGGTGCCTTGGGGGACCACTGGACACCAGGGATGGGTTATTATTTAAATCCTAGCTGGTGGTTTGGGGGAGGGGAGACAAGTAGCACCAGGGAATTATATGTATAAGATGAGGCTGGGGATCAGAGGGTGGGAGGGCACCACTAGCATCAGAGCTGATTACTACTACATTGGGGCTGGTTATTGGGGGCACTACTAGCACCAGTGATTTTAATGATACATTTGGGGCTGCCAATTGGATGAAGGTGGGACCAGGAGCACCAGGGATTATACTACAATACTTGGGGCTGGGGATCAGAGGGTGGGGGTGACCACTAGCAACAGGGCATTTTCCTTTTCATATGGGGCTGGTGATTGAGGGGGGTGCCATGGACCACAAGGGCAGGTATGCTCCCCCAGTGGTTATCCAGCAGGTTGGCTGCATTACCTCTGGAAATCACTAGGGTAGCATGGAATAAGAGGAGGTTCTCATCACTGATATTTGTGTGGTGCAAAAGGACCACATAAACCCTCTTACGCTGTGCAAATCCTCTGAATATCAGCTTGTGCTGATATTCCTGTCCCAACCCCACTACCGAATACTCCCCATTTGGTTTGCTTGGGTGATACCCCTGTTTGCCGGTGCAATATAACCCTTTGAATATTGTGCTCCAGCGCAAAGCTCAGTTTGCTCAGGTACATACCCGTTAGTGCCCATGCAAACTTCTGAATATTGGGCCCTGCACCTCTTAAATTTGCTTTTCTAGAATCTTTCTATGTAGTTATTCATTTATTTAGTTATTGAAACTGTTTTACCAGGTAAACATAAAGTGATAAAAGAAATCTCATTTACAGATGTGATCTAGGTGGAGGAAAATACTGTCAATAGTATGCAAGGATATACAATAAACAAATTATTTGCTTCCACAAATGTGCACTATGCACAATATTTTTTTCTGGATCCAATTGCTTTTCATGCTCACAATACCATTTCAGATCCAAAAGAAGTGGCCATGCTTTATTTTTCTGAGGAAAAATAAAATTTACATTTAAGAATGCTTAAATTATGATAGAGATGGAAAAGTTTACCAGCAAGTGAAAGTGGAACATAACTAAATATTTCACTGTTTTTTTTCAAAAGGTAGGGTCAGACTTTTTTGTCCTGTTTTGCTGCAGTGATGCTGTAAGATGCAGCATGGAAAAGATCAGGTTAAATAACTGCTAACAGTCTTAATGGTTATACATTATACCTATCAGGTTGACTAGTTTTACATAGAAAGGGCTATGTTTACAATAGAATTTAACTGTAACCTGGACATGCAGCTGAAACATAGAAACAGATTTTGTTAGCAGAAATGGACATTTAGGCCCATCCAGTCTGCCCTTTGCCCCAGTCCATTCTGTCACCACTGATACTAGTTGGTCATAGGTATCACTCCTTCCCCCCTGTTCCTCTACCTCATATGCCCTTGTGCCTATCATATGCATGCTTGAAGCTCCCCAAAGTTTTTGCTGTCACCACCTCCTCTGGCAGGCTGTTTCAGTCATCCACCAACCTTTCTGTGAAGAAGTATTTCTGCACTTCTCTCCTAAACTTCCCCCTCAGCTTCATTGCATGCCACCTAGTTCTAGTGCCTTCCTTTTTCTGAAATAGAGCCTCCACTTGCACCTTGTTCACTCCTGTGAGGTACTTATAGGTTTCAATCTGGTCTCCTATCACTCTCCTCTCTTCCAGTGAGTACATGTTGAGTTTCTGCAGCCTTTCCTCATCTGGCTTCTTGTGCTAACCCATCACCATTTTAGTTGTCCTCTTCTGAACTGCCTACACCCTTTCAATGTCCTTGCAGAGGTGCAGCTTCCAAAACTAGTCACAGTACTCCAGGTGGGGCCTCAACAGTGAGCAATACAATGGCAGAACCATCTCCCTCCTCCTGCAAAAATTCCCGCTGCAGTGCACCCCAGCATCCTGCTAACCTTTCCCACTGCTTTGTTACACTGCCCAGATACCCTGAGGTCATCAGACATGTTAATCTCTCAGTCTCTTTCTTGTTTGGTGACTGTAAGCTCTACGCACCATCTTATACACAGTCCCTGGGTTCTGCAGCCCTATGTGCATAATCTTGTACTTTTTGGCATTGAAACTCAGCTACCACCTCCTAGACCATCCTAGTTTCCTCAGATCCCTTTGCATACTGTCCACTCCTTCCTGAGTACCGACCCTGTTGTAGACTTTTGTACTGTATCATCTGCAGAGAGACACCTTACCCTCAAGCACCTCTGCAACATTACTTATAAAGACATTAAAGAGGGCCAGTCCCAGCACGGAACCCTTTGGCACCCCACTAGTCACTCAAGTATCTCCTGAATGACTACAGTTTACCATTACCCTTTGCCTCCTATCCCTTAACCAGTTTGATACTCAGCTTGTCACTTTCTTCCCCACCCTCAGGATGCTTAGTATCTTAATTATCCTCCTGTGTGGCACAGTGTCAAAAGCCTTATTAAAGTTCAGATAGGCCACATCCACTACTCTCTCTTCATTCACCTCCCTGGTAACCCAGTAAAAGAAATCTCTGAGATTAATTTGACATGATCTCCTGCCTGTACAACCATGTTGCTGATACTCCTGCAGCCCTTTTGCCTCCAGGTGCTCCACGAGCCTCACATTCAGTAGTGTCTCCATTAACTTCCCCACCACTGATGTGAAACTGACTGGCCAGTAATTGCTAACATCCTCCCTACTGCTGCTTTTATGCAGAGGGACCACATTATCCTCCTCAAGTCCTGTGGAATGACCATCATCTCCACTGAGGTGCTAAAAAGTGCTGCCAGAAGGGCAGCCAGCACTGTGCTCAGTTCTTTTAGGACACTTGGATGAATCCCAACTGGCCCCATCATCTTATTCTCCTTTAAGGTTTCCAGTCCCTTCCAAGGAAGGTCCTGTCAAACTAATCTCATAGATTTCTTTGACTGGGTAACCAGAGTGGTGGACCAAGTGGGAGCAGTTGATGTCGCCTACATTGACTTCAGCAAAGCTTTTGACACTGTTCCACATAGAAGATTGATAAATAAGCTGGGTAGGCTCGGGGTGGGTCAGAAGTTGGTCAACTGGGTGGCAAACTGGTTGATGGGCAGAAAACAGAGAGTGGTGGTAAATGGTATACAGTCAGAAGAGATGCAAGTCACAAGTGGGGTACTTCAGGGATCAGTCCTGGGGCCAGTCCTCTTCAACATCTTCATTAGTGACCTTGCAGATGGACTAGAGGGTAAGGCTTGTCTGTTTGCAGATGACAAAAGATCTGCAACAGAGTAGATGATTCAGATGGGGTGGGCAGAATGAAGAGAGATCTGGATAAACTAGCAAAATGGTCAGAAGAGTGGCAACTGGGATTTAATGCAAAGAAGTGCAAAATCATGCACATAGGGAAGAGAAACCTGAAGCCACCTATAGGCTGGGAGGGAGTTGCTAGCAGTCACAAAGGAAGAAAGAGACTTGGGCATCATCATCACTGATGACCTGAAATCATCCAAGCAGACCTCTAAAGCAGTAGGTAAGGCTAGGGGTGTTAGGGTGTATTAGTAGGGGTATCATGTAAGTCATAAGAGGAGGTTATAATCCCTCTTTACAAGACACTGGTTAGGGCCCCATCTGGAGTACTGCATGCAGTATTGAGGCCACACCTTCACAAGGACATTAACCAAATTGAGGCAGTCCAGAGAATGGCAACCAAAATGGTGCAGGGACTGCATCAGAAGACATATGAGGACAGATTAACAGAGCTCAATATGTATACCCTTGAGCAAAGGAGGGAGAGGTGATATGATCGAGGCATTCAAACACCTTAAGGGCATTAACAAGGTGAAAGAGTCTAACATGTTTAAATATAAGAAAAACAGCAGGACAAGAGGACACAGCATGAGATTAGAGGGGGGCCGATTAAGGGGGAATATGAGGAAATTCTTTTTCACAGAAAGGGTGGTGGATGCATGGAATGGCTTACCACAAGAAGTGGTGGCTATGAATACAGTGCAGGGCTTCAAACAGGCATGGGATAGGCATAAGGGAGCAATACAAATGACTATGAATAGATAGGCCACTGACAGAGCAAAGGCCGATGGCACATTTATTATAAGGTAGAAAAAGAAATGGGCAGACTGGATGGGCCTTGCGGTCCTTATCTGCCATCAACTTCTATGCTTCTATGTTTCTATGTTTCTCTCTACTGACAATGGAATTGTGTCCACTTCCCCTCTCCCTGGTGCTAATTGCAGCATGCTGGTCTGTCCCCCACTCTCTACCATAAAGACTGAGTAGATGTAATCATTTAGTATTTCTTCTGTTTCTTCATCTTATTCTGTTCAATCCCCCTGCCCACCTTATGCTTACTATTCCCACTTGTCATCCTCTTTCTCCCACATACCCGAAGAAGGTGTTGTCCTCTTTTTTGACCTCCTTTGCTATTGTGTTCTCTGTTAGTGCTTTAGTTGTCTTCACCCGCCTTTCTACCTCCCTTTGTTTTGCCATATACACCTCCCTGTTTTCATCCTTTTGGGGTCTTCATGTACTTTTTAAATGCTGTTTTCTCCTTCACTGCTTTTGGCACTTCTTTAGAGAACCATAGTAGCCTCTTCTCCTCTATCCCTTGCTCACTTCCTTCAAATACCATGCTTTTGCCTGTGCTATATCTGCCTTAATTTTTTTTCATTGAGCATTCACTTCTCCTATCCACCCCAAGGATCAGTGGCCTGCTGAAGAAACATGAAACACTGAAACAATGAATAATATGACAGAATCGGACAGGATCTATTTTAAAAGTATGTGAGCACTCAAAATGGTTCAATAACTTGACCATCTCTGAGCAAAACTGGATAAGTTGATATGTGCTTTGAAAACCAGATTATCAGGCAAATAACCTGACAGGTAGACATCCTAGTTGAAAAGTACATTTACATTTCTTGACATGCAAAGAACATATGGGAGGTTAAGGTAGTGAATCATCTATTTTTTATAAGTATGGAGGGATCTTCCATTGTTGTGAAGCACCTGAGTTAAGGGAGGAGGTAGATCCCCACTGAAAAGAGATTACTTAGAGAATAATGTCTGTGCAGTGTGTGTTGTGAGGATTTTCACATACCCAAGGTGTGTGATATTCCATAAACCCCAAGAGCGAAGCTCAAGGTTTATATCAGCATCACACACTGATAGTGTGTATTAAGTTTGAGTTGCACTCCATCCCATAATTATTTTTTATAATTTCTGGTGAGCAATTTTTTCCCACCAGAGTACAAAGTTGTTCCAGTTTATCACAGCACAGTATCAAGGAAATGTTGTACTTTGCTAAATTTAAAGAGAAAATAATGAGATGTAGAGATTTGAAAATGTCTAAAAATTTAATGAGAAATACATTTCTGCAGAAATGTTAGGAGGCAATGTGGTAGGAATGACAACATGAATCAATGGGAGAGTCAAGAAGAGAGCATGGATCAAGTTGAGAACACTCAAAAAATTTTTTTTTGAACTGCTTAAACAGAATGATTGAACTGCACAGTGTAAAGGAGAATGGTGCTAATATTTAGATTATGTAAATTAAGGCCTTAATAATGCATTAGGAATTGTGAAAAAAATAAACATTTATTTCTCTCTTCTCTTCCAGTTTCTTCCATTGTGGTCACAACATCTGGTTGCCATAGAGATTACAATGTAGTGTTTTAAATGTAGTATCCTACCAGGCAGAAATGGTATTTGTTATAAACATTTTTTAAAAGATAAATCTCATTTATCTGAAGTTACAAAGAGCACTGGTTTTGTGAGGAGTTTCGTTTTTGTGCTGAGAGAGATGGTTCTCACAGCCACAGTGCAAATGATTACAGGAAGCAGTAGCTGCGAGGCTGTGAGAGCAGCTCTCGCACTCAGAGTGTCAAATGGAGGATCTGTTTACTGTAATAACTGGCTGGTTATTGAATCAAATAAGAACTGGGTGAGCCCATAGAAAAAATTACTCACCAGTCATTACTTTTGCATTTGACTACAGAAATTCTCGTATAACTATGAAGTTTGTCTTGTGTTTCTCATTGAAAACCAAACCAGCAATTGGTAAAAAAAAGTTAAATATGGAGAGCTGTTATAACTACTTTTTTTAAAGCATCAGTATGTGATATCTATTATAAACCACTCAAGCCTTGCTTTTGTGGTTTATGGGTTATCGCACACCTGAGGTGTAATACAAAAAATCACTACACACAACTTCCCATACAGTTTTCTATATTCTGTCCCCAAATACCATAAATAATTGGGTATGTGGTAATGAACACCAAGTATTTTTGATGCATTATTTGCATCCCTATTTGCAACATAGAAAAGTAAAAAACATTTAAGTTACCCTCTAGCCCTTCCCGTCTGGCTAGGGGTTGTCCCATGGTCCCCCTTATCCCCACTCATTTCCAGCAGGCTAAACTAAACTCTGCTGACATACTGCATGTTCTTCTGTGCTGAACTACTGTACAGCACAGTTATGCTGTTGGCTACCATTATGTCTGCCCCTGCTGCACATCCCTCTGCATGCTAACATACAGCAGCTACAGGTGCCATATTAGCAACAGCTGGTTGTTCAAGCACCACTATAGGCAGGTGCCATACTCGGTTCTGGCACACACACTGTCATATGTACCAAAGTGGTGAAGCTCTGTCCCACCACCGTACCATACCTTGTTGGAAACTTGTCAGTGCCTTGTCAGGTGGGTGGGTGCATACTGTACATCACCCATGGATCTCATGGTGACAGTTCCATACTGTCCAGTAGGACATCTGCTTGGCTTTTCCTGACAAAGGACAACTGCATTGGTGAGTACAGGCAGATCAATACAAATGCCCTTTTGGTCCTGTGGCATTCCGTGTCCCAGAGCCAAGTATGGCACTTGCCTGTAGGGGTGCCCAAATAACCAGCTGTTGCTAATATGACACCTATAGCTGCAGTATACCAGCATGCAGAGAAATGAGCAGTCGGGGCATGTCATGCTGCCACATGGTACATCCCTGACCCACAGCTGGAATGCATATCATGCAATGCTGGAATGTCTCTGCTTGTCGGGGTCATTGCAAACTATGAGACAGCTGGAAGGGCTGATAGCCCCAAGAGGTCCAAGACAGGGTTGGGGCCTGCCTGCTAAGAAGTACCCCATCTGTGGGTCTGTGACACTGTTGTGGGCACACCTGCCCATTACCACTTTTGTACCTGGTACAGCATTCAGTGTCACACATCACCCAATAAGGCAATCCCATAGGACCCTTGGCACTGTCAAAGGCTTGTTGCAGGGTTCCTTCCCTCCCATACAGTCCCAACTTTTACTGCAAGGGCCTTTAGACCAACTTTTAGCTGGTCTAACTATAACCATGAAATTGTGGCTATGGTGGGGCTTTTAAAATCCCAAATTAAGGGATGTTGGTGCCCCCACCATGGCGCATACCATCTTCTGCCTTGGTGCACTGGTGCAGCCATTGCAAGGATGGTATAAGCCTGGTTGGTGCAAGCAGTCTCTCCAGTGGTGCAGGGTGCCTTACAAAACTGGGACTGGAGCAAGGTGTGGTGCTAGGATCCCTTTGCACCATTTCTTCTTGCAGCAATCCCCTTGCACCAGTCCCAGTCTTTTGATCATCAGGCCCATGGTGTTGCGTCACTCTACAATTTTAGATATCATGTTTGGGTCCAGTGATGAAAAAGAAAACATACAGTACTGCATGTTTAACAGATGTATTGAAATGAGAAAACAATGAGACACGATGGGATGTAGGTTGTTGCTTTGTTGTCTGATAAGATGATGCCCCAGGTGTGTAAAGAGGCAAGAGGTGCTTGCTCCAAGTCCCTTCAGTACCAGGGAAGTGCTCTTATCAGGCAACAACCAGCAATCCTAAAGTGCCTTATTGTTCTTATAAAATGGGTTCCATAAGTTAAAAAATTTTGAAAATGACCACATCTAGATAGATAGATAGATATGTTTTCTAACATTTTTTAACTATTTGTAAGAAAGTAGTTCATCTCTTCCTCAGATCTGCAATATACAGAGCAGTGTCCAGTAGTGGGCACTTGTGTCTGTATTACAGCGCTTTGCTGCCCCTGCTTCCCTTTTCCCTTACATGTTTCTCTTATATTCCCCTCCTGACCCCTGAACATGAAGAGTTCCTCTACTGTTTGCTTTGAACAGCTACCGGGTGTAGCTTTCAAGGTGTGCAGCTTAAACGAGCCTGTGATAGTTAGGTTACCCCCTGTTAGAAATAAGGCTATGGCATTTCTCTTTGTACCCATTCAGTCTACCGCAGTAGCATTTCTAAACTTTTCTGAATAACTAATTTTCATTTTTCTACTACTATGGGTAGGCCACCCATAGTAGTACCTCTTCTCCCTTGTCTATTCCCTGTTTGTATTCCTTTTCCTCCCCTGCCATAAGCCCTTATGAGAACGAGCACTAGAGCAGCAGACTGACATAAAGAATAAAATGGGTTGCCATGTAGGGCAACCTCCATTGTTCCAGGCCCCTTCCTCCTTTTGATCCTAAAAAGAGACTGGCACTGTGGCAGGAAGGGGGGAGAGGGGAGGGTGAGTGAAGAAAAGAAAGGAAGGGGAAGGCATAAGGAGGGGAGGGGAGTGAGGTCATAGAAAAGGGGATGGCTTCATGAGGTCATGAGGCTGTCAGAAAGTAGGTGGGTAAGAAGGACCACTAAGAAGAGGGAAAGGCCAGGAAGGGGTGGAGCAAAGGAGGTTTAAAAAGGGCAACACAGAGGGGTTCTGCCACTTTCTGCTAGGTTCTTAGGTGAGTATTTTTTAGAGCCTAGCACATCAGTCGGAAGAGTTCCTAAGAGAAGGTAAGGAAGAGGCAATTTGTTGAATTCTTGTTAAAAATGAAGAATAAAAAAAAGTAAGAGTAGAGCTTATAGCTTAACAGAATGGCTGTCTGACTCTGATCTCTAAGGTTGTGGGTTTAAAGCTCACAAGGGAACTTTAGAATATAATAGAAACAACAGTGGAGGGCCTAGTTATTAATGCATGTCTCATTGATAGTAAATAAGAAGGTTTTTGAGCTGGAGTCAGATACTATGATAGCGGAGTGAGCGGTGCATTCTCCTCATGGTGTCAGAGTAAAAGAAAAAGTGTTTGTGTGTCACTGGTTGTAAAAGCAAGGGGTCAGAACACGGCCCAAATTAAGTTAGCAGCATGTTTTTACTGGTAGTAGGAGCTGGGCGAGCAGCATCACGGAGAGAGAGATAGAGCTGGTGGCTCAGAGTGCAGCACAGTGCGTCCAAGGGATGTGAGCAAAAAAGGGGGGATTGTTTTCCGAGAGCTAATCACCAAAAGGAGAATTTGGAAGGGAGAAGGAAAAATAACGGGCGAAGAAGAGGCAGCAGCGTGGTTGGGGAAGTGATCGATCACAAGCGGGGAAATTTGCAGACCAGTTTAAAAAAAAAAGAACAAGAGAGTGGAGCGACAAGAAGTTTGAATAACGAGGAGAGGTACGAGGAAAGGAGTGGAACAGAGGAACAAAAGCGAGAAGCACGCAAGATGGGGTTGCTTGGTGCGGGGGGAGGAGAAGGTCGCAAGCAAACAGGGAAGGCAAGGGTTGTAAATGCACACAGTGAACCGGGGAATGGAGGGCTGGAAGACAGACATAAGGAGGAAAAGGAGAATACAGGACTTGCGGAATAGGAAAGCCACGTGGCGCACACTGGACCCTGATAAAGGGCCAAACAGGATGAGCGGCCTAAGAAAGCCCGTGGAAGGTGGCAGAGGGAGGGGTTCCAAGAAGGGGATGGGTGGAAGCATATTTGTGCCTTGTGCACGAAGTTTCAACAGAAAGGGGAAAGCAGGGAAGGCTAACAAGCCTTTAGCAGAAAAAGGGACGAACAAGAATAAGGAGTTCAAAGGAAAGCCGAGCAAGGAAAATAAAGAAACAAGACCACCTGGGAGTGCAGAAAGAGAGCGTGGGGGCCAGAAGGATGGAAGAAACACAGGCAACCAACAGGAAAAAAAACCGAGGGTTTTTAAAAAAAAAAGAAAAATAAAGGGAAGGAGCAAAGGTGCATTTGAAAATGCAAACAAGGGATCAAAGGCCAAATGAGGGATGCGGATTTAGGAGGATCGGAAGAGCAGCACTTGGTGGAAAGAAGGGGCTTTTTAAAGGGGACAGGGAGCTGCCTCCAGTGAACAATCCGCGCCGTGAGGCCAACAGGAAGGGGCTTTTTTAAGCTGAACACCCACCCCGGGAGATTCAGAACCACAAAAAAAGGATATATCCAAGAGGATGGAAGGCCATCTTCAAACCGGAGGGTGGGGGGATGGGCTGGAGATGAGCAGATCAAGGGACGTTGCAACAAGAGGTGATGGGATCACAGGGTGGCAGTAAAAAAAAAAAAAGGTCATCGGTCTGAATAACAATGTTTATTTCTTCCATGAGCAGGACACAGAGAAACAATGAACACGCGGGGATCCAGACAAATGAAAACGGATGCAATGAAAACGATTATGGAGCTGGTGGACAGGGGCCCATAAAGGTCCTGGACTCAGTGGAAGGCACAGAAAGGGGAAGGCCAGCAAAGAAAAGGGAAGTCAGGAGAAAGGGTCAGAGTGGGGCAGGGAAAAGGGAAGGGAGCTGGGACACGTGCAAAACGCCCCAGAACAAGTTTTCTCGCGGGCAGCACCAGGATAACCCAAGCAATCCCGGACCCAGTGCCTGCTCCCAGTCCGGAGGGGCCGATGCCTGAACCGGAGCTCAATCCAAGGCAAGAGGCTAGGCAGCAGCCGGGGCTGGGACCCAGCATTCCCACATCTGAATCCATCTGGTTGGGGACAACACAGCCAGGTAGAGGGACGACGGAGCCTATGGCTGAGGATAGCCGGCAAACCCCAAAAAACAGCACACAGGAAGGAATGGAAACAGGAGGCAAGGCGGCAGTTGGAGCACCAAAGGGGCCCGCAGAAAACCAGGTACAGTGTTGACATTAGAGAGTAGCATGAAAGAATATGTGGAGCAATTATTATTAGGTATGGGGGAGATGGCATTGAAAGTACAAAAAGTACTGGGGAGTTGGAAAAGAGGCTTCTAAAACAGACAGAGGAAGGGGAAAAAGAAGGGCTAGAAGACAGATAAAGGGGTGGAGGGAGTAGCGATAGAGATCATGTGCCATTAACTGGCGAAGAAAAAAAAAATCTGGAAAGGAGGGAATTTGTTGATGTTTTGCCCTGGTAGACAAGAAGAAAGCGACAGAGCTATACCAAGAAAAGGAAAGTTTCAGTAAAAAGGAATTGGTGGCTGTGGTAGTGCTGGTCAAAAAGGGGGAGGAACGGAAAGGTCCCACATATAAAGGAAAATCATGTGAAGCATGGAATTTGGGTTTCACATATTTCAGTGCTATAGCAAAAGAAAAGAAGCCAGAGTTGGGCATTCCCCTGTTAGCTTATTCACTGATAATAAGAAATGCGTATAAGATGATGGGGGGCACAAATTGGTTGCAATATGATGAGAAGTTCAGGATGCAGATGGCTAATTATGGGGAGGACTGTAGATGGGATTCAAGACATAATGACCTATGGTGGAAACTATGGCAGTAGCAGGAGGAGGCGAAGGTGAATGGCATAAAGGAGGGCTGCGATATCAAAAATGTTGTTGGGGGTACAACAGGGCACACTGCTCTTTCCCACACTGCAGATTCAGGCATGTATGTTCAAAATGTGGGGGATCTCACCCAGCCTCCTGCTGCAAAGCATATGGAGAGACCAGTCCCGGGGGCAGTCAAGGTAACTTTTCCTTTCAGGGGGCCACAGGAGAGCGCAGGGAGAAAATACAGCAAGAGGTAGAGGATATACAGCTGGAAGAGGGTACCACCATGGGGGAAAGTAAAGCAGGCCATTTCCAGTTAGCAAAAACACCAATTAGAGTGGAAGTAATGGAACAATGGTTAAAAGGGTACCCCAATGAGAAGACGGGGTTGGAATTAGTAGGAGGTTTTCATAAAGGCTTTAGCCTACATTACAAAGGAGGGAGATTCAGAACATGGGCAAAAAACTTAAAATCTATTAAAGGGAAGGAAGCACTGCTGAGGAAGAAAATTGGGACTGAAAAGGAAGCAGATAGGATAGAAGGCCCCTTTAAAGAACCCCCTTCCAGCACCTATGGGTATCTCCGCTGGGCCTAGTCCCCAAAAAGCAGGTGGGAGAATATAGGGTGATACACCACCTATCCTATCCAGAAAAGGAATCGGTCAATGACCACATTTCAGTATAGGATAGTAGGGTGACCTATGGGACCTTGGAAGATGCAATGGATATCATCAGGGCAAGACACACCCCGTGGCTAGCAAAGACAGGCATCAAGTCTGCATTCAGACTACTTCCGGTCCACAGAGAGGATTGGGAGCTGTTGGGTTTCCAGATAGACAGGGAGTATTATTTTGATAAAGCCATGCCAATGGGTTGTTCAGTGGCATGCTCCACCTTTGAAAAGTTTAGCACGTGGCTGCAATGGGTATTCAAAAACAGGTACAGGCACGATACGGTAGTCCATTACTTGGATGACTTTTTGTTTATAGGGGAAGGAGAAAGAGGGGTACGGGTGATGCTAGGGGATTTCCAAGAGTTGTGCGGTGAGCTCTGGGGTGCCATTAGCAAGTGAGAAAACGGAGGGCCCCAGCAGGTGTTTGGAATTCCTAGGCATACAGGTGGATGCAGAACAGGGTTTGTTCCGCCTGCCAAGCCAAAAGATAATTAAATTAAAGGGGATGTTATTAGAGATAGGAAAAAAGAAGCGGGTGCCCCTGATTACCAGCCAAAGGTTAATGGGTCACTTGAATTTTGCGTGTGAGCAATAGGCCCAGAACAACGTGTTTACATGACGTCTGGCTAGGGCCATGACGGGGAACAAAGCACATCATTGGGTCACATTAGGGAGAAATTAAGAAGATATAAAAATTTGGGAACTGTTCATAAAAACACACAACAGGATAGCCATTGGCAGGAGGAATGGCTAACCTGTCTGGGACAGAACTTTCACAGGCGCTTTGGGGGGGTCATGGGTTTGGAGCCTACTTCAAAGGAAGTGGATGCTGAACCTTGTCCGCAAGAATGGGTAGAGGGAGGACTGACAAAGGACATCACCTTTTTAGAAATTTTTCCGATTTGGGCAGTGACAAAAACCTGGGGGGCATGGCTGCAGAACCAGAGGATCACATTCTGGTATGACAATAAGGCAGTAGTTGATGTACTGAACAACAGGGGCTCAAGGTCAGTTCTAATACTTCACATCCTGCGGCAGCTAGTATTACAAGGGTTGAAGCTCAACATGAGTTTCAGGGCCGGACATTGTGGCGGCAAAGAACTCTATTGCTGACAGCCTCTCCTGGTTACAGATGACGAGGTTTCAGGTACTAGCTCCCAACGCACAGCCAACGGGAAAGAAGATCCCAGAGGAGCCATGGGAGATTGGCTGGAAGGAGCAGCTCATCTCTTTCGAAGCTCTTGGGCAGACAACACTTTAAAAGCTTATGAAAGCTCATGGAGAGTTTTCCAAGCGTTCAGAACTCGCCACGCAATGGAGGTAAGTGGGTCAGTAACAGAGGAACATGTGGGGAGGTTTGTGGTGGCAAGCTGGTTAGAAGGAGTGGCCTATGCCACAGTTAGGGTACAGCTAGTGGCATTAGGATGGGTCTGCAGAATGAAAGATTGAGGGGAGCCCTGCAACAGTATTCTGGTAAGAAGGATGATGATGGGATGGCAACAGTTAAAAGGAAGGGGAAGGGATAGTAGAGAACCAGTCTCAGAACACTTGTTGGAAATGATTCAAGAGAATTTGGCAAAAATTTGCTACACTCCATATGAAACAACGCTATTTAAAGCACTGTTTGCAGTGCTACATAAGGGGGCGTTCAGGGTGTCAGAAGTGGTAGGGCCAAGTACACCTACGCCAGGTAAGGGGCTACAATATGAGAAATGCAAAGGACAGGAAAAGTTTTGCCTTGAAACTGCGAGCTCAAAGACAGATCAGACAGGGAAAGGTCATAGGGTAAGCGTGGAACCTAGTAAAAACCCGGTCCTGTGCCCCTGCCAGCTGATGCGTAGTTACCTCAGGATCAGACCGGGAAAAGAATGTCCGTTGTTTATACACAGGGATGGGAAAGTGGTAAAAGGAAGTCAAATTTCAGGAGTGTTAAAGCGAAGCGTAAAAGAATTGGGGAAAAAACCCAGACAGGTTTTCCTCACATTCTTTCAGGATTGGGGCAGCATCTGAGGCAGTGGCACAGGGAAAAGGGGGGGAGGACATAAAGGCCATAGGGCGGTGGTCATCAGACTGCTACAAGAAATACATTAGAAATACAGTGCATTAACCTGTTGTAATCTTGTCACCCCTACAGGAAAAGAGTTTAAAAAAAAAAATTGGGGGTGTTGTTCAATGAGGGTGCTGCTTCACTGTTGCTTATTGTTCTTATAGAAACAAAGAAAAGGAAGGTCATATGGATAGTGGGACACACACACATCTACTGGTCGGAAAGGGAGGCAGCACAGAAGATAGGTGGAAAGCAGCTGGGGTTTGAACATGACGAAATAAGGATCCTGTGGAAGGGAATACGTGGAATGTGATGGGGGCAGCTCCTTCCCTTACTCCTATAGATAAGGAAGAACTACAAGGCCCCAGACCTCCTTATACTACACTTAGGCGGGAATGACCTAGGACATGGTCCATGTTTAGAAATTTTTAACAACATACAGAGAGATGTCATGGTCATGAGAGTATGGTGGCCAGGAATAACAATTATGTTGTCTGAAATGATTCCACGGAGGGTGTGGAGGCAAGCCAGACAGCATAAGGCCATAGAGAAAGTGAGGAGATGAATGAACAGTAGGGTGGGAAGGTTTATGGGAAAGAACGGAGGAGCTGCCATTAAGCATGAGGAGATAGATGAGGGGATACATGGGCTATATAGGGCCGATGGGTTGCACCTATCCCAAATGGGAAATCACATATTTATCACGGAACTGGGGAGGGGCATAGATCAGTGGTTAAAGAAGGGATGGTCATGGGTAGTGGGGGGGGGCTTGCCATCCAACACAAGCTGGAGGCAAGCTAATGGAAGGTTGGAAGGAAAGACTGGATAAGAAAAAGAGAAAAAGCGAGATGTGGGGATTAGAAAAGAACATAAGGGGCAGCAGAAGCCAGAAAAGAAGTGTATGGACACCTGGGTAAGTTGACAATAAGGGGGAGAGCAGGAATTGGACCTGCCCAGAAAAGAAGGAGAGTATAAGACCAGCTCAGGTTTACACCTGGGAAGGACTGGAACAAGACCCCATCGGGTTTTCGATGTCTGCGGGAGAGAAGACAAAAAGAAATCAAAGCTTGTAATAAAAGGACTGGAATAAAATGTGGACATAAGAAAGGAGTAGAAGGACCTTAATATTGTAAAAATGTATATAGTTATACTTTTAGTGGAATAATAATAAAAGGCTTTGCTGACTGAGCAGCCAAACCTACAATATGGAGTGAGTGGACTCTTTGTGGTGGAAAGGGATCTGAACAAAATGGGTGCCTTGTAGGGCAACCTCCATTTTCCAGGCCCTTCCTCCTTTGATCCTAAAAGAGACTGGCACTGTGGCAGGAAGGGGTGGAGGGGGAGGGAGGGGTGAAGAAAGAAAGGAAGGGGATGGCATAAGGAGGGGAGCGGAGTGAGGTCATAGAAAAGGGCACAGCCTCATGAGGTCATGAGGCTGTCCAGAAAAAGTGAGTGGGTAGAAGGACCAATAAGAAGAGGGAAAGGCCAGGGAGGGGTGGAGCAAAGGAGGTTTAAAAGAGGCAACACAGAGGGGCTCTGCCACTTCCTGCTAGGTTCTCAGGTGAGTGTGTTTTAGACCCACCCACCGCCCTGGGAAAAGGCAAGAGGAAGAAAGGGAAGGTTGGAAGGAAAGACTGGATAAGAAAAAGAGAAAAAGTGAGATGGGGGGTTAGAAAAGAACATAAGGGGGAGCAGAAACTGGAAAAGAAGGGTATGGACACCCAGGTAAGTGGACAATAAAGGGGGAGCAGGAATTGGACCAGCCCAGAAAAGAAGGAGAGTACAAGACTAGCTTGGGTTTACACCCAGGAAGGAGTGGAACAAGACCCCCTCGAGTTTTCGACGCCCGGTGGAGAGAAGACAAAAAGAAATCAAAGCTTGTAATAAAAGGATTGGAATAAAATGTGGACATAAGAAGGGAGTAGAAGGAACTCAATATTGTAAAAATGTATATAGTTACTGTATACTTTTAGTGGAATAATAATAAAAGGCTTTGCCGACTGAGCAGCCAAACCTACAATATGGAGCGTGTGGTCTCTTTTGTGGAAAAAGGGGGGATCTGGAACAATGAATACATATTAATTAGCAGAAATAATCTTCACAGAGTTGGCTGTGTCCTTGTTTATTATGTCATGCTCCATTAAAGAAAGTAATATAATGCTGATGCTTAGTCAGAGACAGGACGATGTCTTTGTGAGCACCGTTGTGTTTTATAATACGTAAAATGTGCCCCAATTCGTGTTTGCGCTAAGGAAAGTGTCTTGGAGTGAAAGGGAGTGCCCCCTTTGAAAAGCTGCACTTCACTTCCAGAAACATAATTAGCAGTCAATTGCTTTAGTGTCCTTTTTGGTCTGCAACAGTAGCATTAAGGGAGCACTGTGGTCACACTTCCTAGCAGCAGTGCAGGAGACAGAGTGACTGATTGTATAGTTGGGTGTGTTGAATACAGATGTGGGATTTGTCTTTTTAAAGCAATTTGTATATAAACACCCCAAAGAAGGCATAACTAATGTGCAGAAACTAAATATAGGAGTGTTTCCTTTAGCATTCTGTGCAGAGAGTGCTCTTACCTGAGCTAAGCCTTCTTGGAAAAAAAATGTACTTCTAGGAGCCAGCAGCCCCATGATGAGGCTGTTATATAAGAAACTCCCCAGCTGTCACTCAGCTGAAAAGGGGTGGAGTTTTCTTGTTTACAAGTAATTAAGATGTCTTTCTCAACAACTTCAGTGACTGAGTGATAAAGGCAGAATGAAATAACTCCTTATGATTGTATGTTTTCCCTCTGTATATACAGTCAGTCTGATCCCCCATATGTTTGTACTAGCCAGAAAATTCCCCTGTATTAGAAAAGAGGGGATCAGCTGGTACTAGTGTCATAGGAGGACTGCACTATAAAAACTGCCACTGAGCTAAGGTTAGTCAGATCATCCTGGGAGAGTGTTCTGAGAAGTTGGTCTGAGAACACAGAAGTTGCTAAAAATTGTACTGGTTAAAGTATTCTTCTCTGTGGCAGAATCACTGGAGGGGAAGTGATTCTGGAGCTCAAGGAGAGCTAATTTATTTCTTTATTGTTTTCTTTTGTCTATAGTCTGAAGTTTAAGACTATAACTTTATTACTCGGTATTACTCGGTGTTTTAAGAGTGGAAGAAGGCCTAGGCCCATCAAGACCACTATCCCCACACACGTGGGGTGTATTAAGTGCTCTACACCCAAAAGGAATTTGTCAAGTTCAATTTTAAATGCTTGAAATGACTCACTCTTGATTTGTTTTTAGTTTTGTATAGCATGATTTGCTCTACATTATTTTTACAAAAATAAACATCACACAGAATGTGTGTGTTGAACAAATCTTGAAGTATCGTGTATGCTTTAATTACCCTACTCCATGAACCTACCACACAGCCTTTCCCTAAAGATCCACTATACTTGCAGTCCAAACAGTTTCCTATTCTTTCCGCTTTCAGTAGTCTATGTGTCACACTGAAACATTGAAGTATTTTAAGAACACACTACCTGATTCAAGATAATTTCATGGACTGCCAATATTGTGCAAAATTCAGGGGAAGATAGAGGGGGCTTGGATGACAAGGGGTGAAATGACCCATGTGAGAATCTGAGATGGGTGCAGAGAAATGAATGGCATGGTGCTCATCATAGCCCCTGAAATCAGCATCTGATGATGAGTGGCCTACTGATGAAAAAAAAAAAAAAAAGATGCAGCAGGATTGTTAATGCTGCAAAATAATTATTATGCTTCTGGAGTGTGTTTGTTTTAAGTGTGGGTGGGAATGTGTATTGATTGAAATATGTTTCAAACCATGTGTTTTATGGATTAGGACACACGATGGCTATTGCTGGTGTGTGATTTATCAATGTGACTGCCAGAATTTTTTTTAAAGTTTGTGGCAGGCTTGAATACATGGGTTGGGGTATGTCTTGCTTGGCATTAAAAGTGCCAGTCATAGGGCTGTTGTCCTATGAGGACATGGATATTAGCAATCAGGACACAGAAAACTCTATTAATTTTATAAAGTGTAATATGAACTCTATTTAGGACAAGACAGTGCTGTAATTACACTTATTGTTACTAAAATGTGTTGAGATTTCTGGATGAGTAGATAGACTCTCAGACCTAGTGTATACCCACAACCTCTGTAGTTCCCTTTTAATTAGATACAGGTACTGTAATACATATACTTTAGCTAACTCTAGGAGCAGAATCTTATGGAGAAACCACTGTAGATTTAAAATGCAGCCTTTTTCAATACTGTTGATTTGTTTGTTGCAATGGGTATTATATTTTGCAAAAACACAAGATTTGCTAAAATATATCTAAATTGTACAGCAGCAGTGTCTTTCCTAAATGTGAGAACTATTTGTTGGTTTACCTGTTTAAAGGTTGCAAGGTAAATTGGGATGTGAATACTCAGGCTTTTTACATGCAAGGTCTGAGATTCAGGACAACACAAGTACTACAGGTATTTACTGTTTCTCCAGTTCTTCTCGGGATGTAAGTCAGTATGGTAACATCAAATTCTCTGAGGTGCAGCTGAGGTTAAATACTACAAGTATATCAAGGTCTCTGAGAAACATGGCATCATATCACAGCTTGTCATCCTAGATCAATAGAAAGACTTGGCATTGCTGTGGATCCACTTAAGATCATAGTGAGTTTAGGACATACTTAACAGAGATGGGTCTAGACAGACAGAAATGCAGAACAGAGTAAGTGAAACGATCCCCTAGGTATTGTCATTTGGATGTTACAGTAAAATAAATTGGTCTATGGATGTTGCCTGAGCCCTGACATTTTAAATTTGAAATATAATTAATTCCCTGACAAAACAGAGGCTGGCTCAGGTGTATAGCATACTGATAAAGTGAATGCAATTTAAACCCCATCAGCTGTACTTGCCAAGCTGTACATGGCCCACTGCACAGTCAGTCAAAAGCATTCTGCATGAAGAGTAACTGGATTAATAACCAATCAGAATTCCCAACCATGGATGGCCAGCGGCTGGTTCATTCCTATTTCAGACAGTTTCAGTACATTCCATGACTATTGTCTGCTGGGGAGCTGGGGAAACAATTTATTGGGAACTTAAACTTACTAAATTACAAAGTAATGAAAGTTGGATTGCAGTGTCATGATTCTAGTATCAAACATGATGCTTGCACTTGGACTAGGATAAATCCTTCTGACTGTAACAGACATTAATGGTTCTTCAAATCAGGATAAATAGAGAAAAACTCGTGTTGAATGCAAAGCCATATTTCATTTGAGTGGCCCCACTGACATGATGTTTTATAATTATTAGAACACCAAGGGGGAAATATGTTCTAAGAATTCATGTTGAATGTAGCTGTAGTCATTCAAAATATGCAGTGTACATCCGGAAATAAAATCAAAATCAAAAGAAAAGCAAACTATTATTGATTTTTAGGGGCTATTTTTAAAGCCTATGTCTAGATGCAATTTTCTACTATACAGCTTTGGACATAAGCAGAACTGCCCTTATGTCCAACTTTCAGTGCTGTGCAGAATGTGGAATTCCACCGGTGGAATTACTGCAGAATGACCATTCTGCCAGCAGAAGTTCCATCAGAATTCCACTGGTTATTCTCTGGAATTCCACATGCTGTGATCCATGGAATTATATTCCACAGAATAGCACTTTTCTACCAAAAATAATTCCATGACAAATTTCTGTTGAATACATTGAGAGCTAGGGAATTTAATTCCATGGTAATGTAGCAGAAACCCCGTTCCACATTATTCCACTGCAGAATTCTGCTGTTCCACTTCCAACGAAATCCTGCAGAATTTTGATGGTATTTCATAAAATTTCATTCCACTGGAATAATTTGAAAAGTCTGTACACCATTACCAATTTTCACAGTTAGGACATAGCTATGTCCAGTTTTCAAAATTCTGACTTGGTTATCTCCAGTTTGCAAACTTCAGGAAAAAATACTCCAGGATACGATTTTTAGACAGAGTGTAACCTGATCTATCATTTACTTCTATAGCCATATTTATATGGTTACTTTTGCATTGGAATAACCTGTGTGCTCGGGTTGCTCCAGTGCAAATGTGACATGTAGACACATACTTAATTGGGGTAAACCACTCACTAAGATGCTTCCAGATTCTCTGGTAAGTTGGGGTTGTCAAGAGGAGTGAGTTGCTTGCAGTGACTTAAGTGGCAAAGTAAACCAGCAGATGTCCGGCTCCCCTGAGAAGCATAGCCCCTCACCAACACAGACTGCAGTAGTGCAGAAAGGGGCCGTGTAGACAGACAAACCATGGATGGCAAGTGGTCCGGACCGAGCTGCTGCAGTTTTGTATTTTCAGCGCTACTGCCATGTAAACATGACTTAAGTCTTGTATTTTGTTATCCAAAAACTGAATATAAAGTGCCATCAAACTGCTGGAGATTCTGCAGGTAAGTTAGACTTTTGAAAATCCCGGCTGATGTAACTATAAGTGGCATCCATTTTATGACTTTTGAAAATCCAATCTGACATATAGTAACTACGAGTTTTGCCAACTTTTTTGACTTCTGAAAATCCTACCCTTTGAGTCTGTAGTTGCAATTACAGGTAAGGTTTCATGGTATCAATGAAAGGATATCCTACCCCTTTCATAAACTGTCAATGAAAGCATTTGTTGTTAAATATTCTATTTAGAATATACTGTTATGTCATTGCAGTGATTACTGACAGACTGGCACTAATGGCAGAATTTGCCCAAGATGCATCTGCTGGTATTTTCAAAGCAGAAATGCATTCAGACTTGTATGACCATTAATTAGATGACCTACAGTAACAGTGTTCAAAGTTTACATCTCAAAACAGATGCAACTGTATTCAAATTGGACACAATTGCATCCACTGCCTGCTGCAAATTGTGACTTTTTGCATAAACAGACCCAAGTTCTGAAAATGCTAGCAGAGCTGCCTGGACACATGTGGATGGATGAAGATGCAGGCACCGCATGCACTTGTGTCTGTGTTCAGCTGTTTTGAAAATCCCTCTCTGAGTGTCCTACTTTAAAGGAAAACTACATGCAAAAATTATAAAAACACATGTGGGCTGGATTTTCTAAAGGGTCTGATTGCCACAAGCCCTTGGTGCACCAAATATATGGCACACTGAGCTTACCGCAGTCTAATAGGATTTTGTAGCATGTGCGGCAATTGCCACAGGTTAGACCAACTTTTTGAGGTCTAGCTTGCATCATCCCCAGTGACCCTTTCTATGGTGCTTTTACCAAATATTTGGCACAAGCTGCCATAAATCAGGTAAACTGTCACAACTGTGTCTGAGCTACTAAAATCAGATGCAGTTGTGGCAAACCAGTTTGGCGCATCATCAGAAACTATGTGTGATGGCGAAGGGCTCGATGCATGCCCTGCATCATTGTGCATTGACTCTTTGTTTCTCTGACGGTCCCTGGCATTCTGTATCATGTGTCTGTGATAAGCTTTTTTTTATTTTTTATTTTTCTCTGCCAGTTTTATGGCCCTTGGGGGCATCCATGCAGGCTTCTATTATTACCTTTGATCTGCTGATTTTTTTTCAGAATGCCTTTGAGTGTGGCATATTTGTCAATGGCAATACATTACCTCTGTCCTATTATCAAATTTGGTAGAACTTTCTCCTGAATGGCTGCAGGAACTTCAGTACAAGCTTTTCAAAAAAAGTTTAAGAATTGCTATTGAATATCAACTTACTGTTGCAGCAGGGAAGTATATAATGATCAAAGTTAAACACAATGCATAGTTATTTACTATAGCCAACATCTATACTCCAAATCGGGATGATTCTGATTTCTCCACTTATCTGTTGTAACCGCTCTTTATTCCAAGCTCCATGTGTAATTTCAGGAGACTTTAATCTCACACTGGCCCCAACAGATAGATCTTAGGTTCTTAAGAAAGAAAAATCTAAGCTCTTTCAAATCTTTAACAGTTTATGACAAACCTGAATCAAGTAGATTCCTTCCAAGAACCTTTCTGTGATAGGAATGCTACTTTATTTTCTCCAGCATCTGTGGTTCTTATTCAAGAATAGATGTGTACCTGATTTCTAAAAGCATAGCTCAGAAAATTAGAATACTAGCTATGGGGTCATATGCTCATCTGACCATGCCCATTTCTATTTCAGTCCCTTAGCAACATATAAATCGGCATCAGACTCTCGAGTCAGTTAAAAGTTCTATTTTTATTTTGCAAAAGCAGTACAGTGCATTTAAAATAACATACCAAGGTGAAAATTCAGCTGGTTGAGCAGATGCCTGACAAGCAGCTTGCCCAGTTTTGCACAACTGTGCTTTATCAAAGCCATAGATGTTGTCTCCATAGGTGTGCTTATAAGCTAGGTGCTGAAAGTGACTCCTGAATAAAATAAGTTTAGATAGCATTAAAATCACAGAAAAACAAATCCCTAATACAGACCCTGATTTTATGAAGGGCTACTGTTAAGGTAAGCTATTTTATATTTGTACTAGTATCAGTTTCATATGTGCCACACTGGACTCCCAAATAAATCTTAACCAGCAGGACTCAGGAGAAAAGAAATGGGCATTATATATTGTAAACTCCATCTGAAAAATCTGGTCCTGGACATGTCTTTTCAGTGGCATCAAAAGATTACAGCATTGATAGCGCTATTCGTGCCCCATTATGAATTCTGAAAAACAGACAGAGTAATGTTACTTTTTGAATATTAAAAACCACAGAAGGTAAACACAGTTTAGTCTGCTATTTCCTCAAAAAAGGCAAAAACTAAATTTTATCATTCAACCCCAACCTTTCCAGAGTACCTAATTGGTGCATTCAGAAGATCTCCATCTTCAACAGCGGGTTTTCCAAATCCTTTCTCCTTCTACCTAGTTTCACCTTTTTTATTCTACAAAATTGGAATTTGTGATCCCTACCATCAAATTTTCACATGGTTTATCAAAGCATTTTTTCTCATGTCCTTTCACTATAGCTCCTAAGTGTTCATCAAATCCTGTTTTGAAATTTTGAATTGTCTGGCCCTTGTAAAATGAACTGCAGCTACATACTTCCAAGAAAACAATGTCCTCATTATCACAGTTGATGAAGCACCTGGGGCCAGATATACAAAAGTTAGTGTGGGCACTAACGGGTGTGTGCCTGCATTAACTGGGGTTTGCACCTGATTTGTGGGTGGAGTCTATATTCAGAGGCCTCTGCAGTGTGGACTAAACCCCATTAGCACCTCAGTGCTCACATAACACTGCACTCATACAAATCAGTGGTTCCCTCCCCTGCATACAGGCACAGCAGCAACAAATTCGGCAGTTTGCATTACAGGTAAGTAGGCACCCAAAGTGGTGCTATTTTACCAGCTTTGCAACCCTATTCTTAACTGGGTGCAAAGCCTCGGTGGTGGGATAGTTGTATTGCAGCTGCCCACTAATGTTCGCCTGTCCGGTGATGGGTGGATGGCACCCTGGTGAGTAATGGCACCCCGCACCATCTGAGCACCCATACCAGTGTGGTCACAGTAACCCTGGTGTCTAATGGCAGCCCCAACCCCCATGAATGCTGTCACCAATATGTAAATGCATGCCCTGGTGTCTAGTGGCAAACCCACACCCCTGAACACCCATACCTGAAAGATCACTGTATGCCCTGGTGCTTGTGGAATTCCCCACCTGCTGATTGACAATCCCAGTGATTCTGCAGAGCCCTGGTGGTGAGTGGCACCCCTCACCCACTGATCACCCATTCAGTGCTACAGCATGATCCTGTAATGTCTTGTGGTGCCCCCCCCTACATCTTAGTCACCTGTCCTGTATTGTTGCAGGTCATGCCTGGTGTCTAGTGGCAACCCCATCCCCCAAATGCCTGTCCCTATTTGTATGGGTGCTCTGGTGTCCAGTGGTACTCCCACCCACTTATCACCCATCCCAATAATGCTATCAGGTCTAAGGTGGATTGTGGAATCTCCCTACCCACTGAGCATTTATCCACATGATACCAGTGGTGCCCTGGTGGCTAGTGGATCCTCCAGCTGCCAATCAGCCATCCTGGATCTACTGCAGAGGTCCTGTTGGCTAGCAGAACCCCCCTGCTCTGGCCTTCCAGCCTGTATAGTTCCATGCCTCCTTGGTGTCCGGTGGCATGCCCTCAATATCATGTTGCAGGTACCCAAGCCTGTCCCTGACATCCAGTGGTGCACCCCCTGCAATGACCGGTTAGCACACAGATCAATCTACAGTGCCAGTTCTGTGGGCCCCACCCTCCACCGCTTACATGCAGCACACCACCAAGCCAATCCCCCCTACCTGTGCTAGTTGGGCCATGCAGGGGACCCGAGATGGTGATCAGTGCAGCCTTCCATTATGGTCAACTGCCATATGGATTGACAATGAGTGCAGGTACAATAATCAAACATGCTCACTGTCAATCCGTATGGTGACCAACTGCAAAGGTGACAGGAGGGCTGTGCCAGTCATCATCAAGGGCCCGGCACCCGACCAGACCAGCATAGGTAAGGAGGGATTGACTGGGTTGTATCTGGGTATGGGGAGCACTGTGTGCCACTCCATGTGGCAAGTGGTGGTCATGGAGGTCTACCACTGGATGACAGGGATAGGCTCAGGTACATGTGACATGAGGTTGTGGGGGATGGCACTGTCTGTGGGTGGAGGATCCACTAGCCACCAAGGCATTGTTGGTTTCATGAGGATGGGTGCTTGGTGGGTGGGGGGTCCTCTAGCCACCATGGACCTAATAGTATCACTGGGATGAGTGATCAGTGGGGGGGCACCACAAGCCACCTGGGCATACACATACATGTATGTGATAGGTGTTCAGGGGGGATTGCTGCTAAACACCAGTGATGACCTGGAACTATACAAGTCAGGTGCTCAGAGGGTGGGGATACCAATGGACACCAGGGACAGCCTACATACATACTGGATGGGTGAATGGGGGTGGAGGTGCCACTAGATACTAGGAACTATGTCTGCCATACCAGAATGGGTGATCAGAGGGTTGTGGGTGCCACTGGATATCAGGGCTATGGACATGTATATGAGGCAGGAGATCAGAGGGTGGGGGAGCTGCTAGACACCACAGACTACAGTACTGGCATTGAGACAATGATCAGAGGGTGGGGGTGCTGCTAGACACCACAGACTACAGTACTGACATTGAGACAATGATCAGAGGGTGGGGGTGCCACTAAACACCATGGACTACATTATCATGGAAGTGATTGGCATTCTGGGGGTGTGGGACTGGTTGCCACCAGGACTGATGTGACAGGTGACCACAGGATGGGCACAAACCTGCCACCACTTGGCATGCAAATGAGCCCATAATGCATATGGCCCCTTGGTGCCTTGCATGTCCAGTGGGCTCATTTACATTTTATGACTGAATATCATATCATGGCTCCAGGCTGTATCTGATCTGGGGGCACAATTCACTATGAGCTGTATGCAGCCCAGGTCCCTGTCAGGAAAGCACAAAGTGTCACATCCCGATATTCAGTCACATAGCACCGGTACGCTATCTAACTGAATATAGCATCCCTGAGTTGGGTGCAGGCACAATCACAATGAAAACTTTGTGCTCTACATTTGTATTTTTTTGAATGCCTGGGTCCTGATGTCATATACTTTATGGGCATTAGTGGAGGTGAAATTTGCAGTTTTTAGCATGATAGGGCAGAACGTATAATGGCCATATGTAAAGTTGTCATTGGGCAAACTTGGTAGCCATGTTCTTTGATTTCCCAATGGAAGTGACTTCAAGCTGTGGACAAGTTTATCTCAGAGATATTGCCCACTTCGATAAACCATACTTGGTTCAGTCACAGTAATAACAACTAATAATAATAAAGCTTTATTTATTAAACGCTTTTCAGGCACCAAGGCACTGTACAAATGAGGCAATAAAACCAGAAAAGAAATATCAAATTAAAATCACAACAATCTTAAATAATTATCTATAAAAACAGAAAAATATATATAAACTCAAAAAGCAACAGTCTTAATAAATAAAGCATGATTCCAAAGATGGGACTTAAGTTCACGCTTGAAGGTCTCCACGGTTGTGCATTCCCGAAGCAGTAAATTCCTTCAGTTTGCGATCTGTCTGGCAAATGGCCAGTTCTCCAAAATTTAATTCTGATACCAAATGATTGGGCACTATACATAGTAACAAAATTAAACACATTATGTACTCCTTGTGTGTTTGCTTGTCCACTTTCTTCTTGTAATAAGATATTCCAGGCTTCACTCAAGTCTGTCTTGCTAGCTGTTTTTCCAATATTTCTACTATACCCTATTGGAAAAAAAAAACATTTGTTTCATTTGATTACTTTTAATACAGTAATCTGTTTCTTTACTGCAATTTCTATGCATACACAATAATTGCGACTTCAGAAAGTTATCAGTTGTATGAAGTGGATGACAACTGGATCAGTGGAGTCATGTATTTTGATCCACATGTTTTTGGAGCAGGTCATTACCCACAGTGTTATCCTCTTATTTCTTAACCATAGCATCTAAAAAAGTAATGCTGTTGAGATTTGCCAGAACCAAAAATATTAGATTTTCATTTGTCCACTACAGATATGCCACAAGCAGGTACAACTTGTCCATTGTACACCACCATACCATACAACTGTCATGTATATAGCACCTCCACAGGTCAATCCTATGGCTGAAAGGGTTGGCCTCTGAAGCATAAACATATTTTTTCTCCCATTTTCCTAGGTACAGGTTGGAATAATTTGGGGCAAACATGGCTGACTCTAGAGTCTGGTACTAGTTTTGTTTTCTGAGGCACAGAATCTGTGAACCAGAGCATGAATGGATCAGTGAAATTATCTTGTTGGTAATAAATCTGTATTTCACACAAGAAATAAATGGCTTGAATGTAAAGGATAAGGTTGGAAGTTTGAGTCAGCATTCATAAGCGATCAAAACTTCATTGAAATAGTAAATAAAGAAATAATGTACTTTTGGGTCAGAAATACACTATAAGACACACATTTTCTAATCAGTTACATGTACAAGACTTTCTGAACTCCATAGAACTTCCAAAAATCACTCAGGAAAGCCAAGAAGGTCTGAGCAAGGATAGCCCACCTCAAGAAGTTATGAAAACAATACCATCTATCCCAATATGCAAATCAACAGGTCCATCTGGGTTAACTATTGAATTCTACAGGTCTTTTGCAAACACTTTCATTCAATAAATAACAATGTTTTTCAAATAATTTCATCTTCATGAAACCCTTCTCCTTCCTCCAGAAGAGCCTTTATCTCACCTATTCTGACACTGAAAAACCACCAACACTCTATGGTTCCTATAGTCCAATCTCCCTTCTACATAATGATGATAAAATCGATGCAGAAATATTGGCCAAAAGATTAGAGAAAATTGTAACAACAGTCATGAACACTGATCAGAAAGGCTTCATTGGAGGAAGAAGGATATCACACAATATTAGGAGAATGATGAGTATTATACAGAAATCCACAGACCTTCAAGCAACTCTCATGCCATTAGACACAGGAAAGGCCTTTGACAGTGTCTCATGGATTTTCTGTTTGTGACCCTGTTAAAATGTGTATAAATAGCACATTTCTGGACTGGATTAAACAAATCCATCATACTCCAAGAGCTCAAATCAGAACTAATTCACTCAGTGTATGTATATATATATATATATATATATATATATATATATATATATATATATATATATTTTGTTGCAAAAAAAACTTTGTTAATGCATCAGTTGGGGTTGTTTCCACAGCGACAAAAGTCTGAAATTTGGTGTTAGGTTAGCACCCCACCACCCCACCCCCACAACCCCATCCTCAAACCCCTAACTACGCATTCCCCCCCAATCCCCACACACACACATATGCAAGCAGTACAATACAAATCACATTAAACTGTTCCTCCAAATAGTTGTTTTAGAATTGCTGACTGACTTGCATAAGTTGCATACATGTTGCTGCATCCAGCACAAAGCCTTGCACAAATTGTTCCTTAAGAGTTAAAACTCAGTTTTTCATTGCATTGTGTCTGGACTACAGATGCATTCCAATTGAGCTGAAAACATTTTACAAAGTTTGCTACTGAGCTGGTTAATCATTGAAAAACAATGCAACACCGAATTTCCAAACTTTTTTCACTGAGGAAACAACCCTAACTGATGCATTAATGGAGTTATTTGCAATAAATTTCCCTTCTTTTTGAGAAAGTGTAATATAAATAGCAAATGGTATGTGTTGGTGGGAGCGTGGGGCACTTTGGGCCCTGCACTTACCAAGCTACAACTGTGCATAATAATATGTGTTTGTGGTCACGGGCCCTCTGGACCCTGCGTTCTCACTTACATACAGTATAAGCACAGAGCCATGCAGCAGCCCTATGGGGCAAGGAACCCTTGTAACACTAATTTGTCAATATCTCGTGAACCGTAGCATGTAGAAAAAAAATTTCAAGTGTCGTTGTAATTATGAGAGTGAGTATTTCTCGCAACATAAAGTCGATCAAATCCATATCTCACATCATTTCCAAGATACAGGCACTGAAAGTCACTGTGTATGTGCTAAGTCTAAGAACATAATACTGACCTACAGTCATGAAAATGAGCAACTGGAACACTAATTTGCAAATATCTCAGGAACCATACAAGCTAGAAAAAAAATTCAAATTTTATGGGTTTCATGGCTATCCAACCCAAAGGGGGAATAATAAATTTTGCCATGAAAAGTCCATATCTCGAACCGTTTTCAAGATACGGGCCCCGAAAGGCATCACGGATGCTGCAATGTTATCTTATGGGAAAATTTATGAACTTCAGAATGCTGTAACTTTGGGTCCCTGTCCTGTTTTGGCACCAAACCACCAAAACTAACAAAGAAGGGATCACAGATCTCCAGGTAGAAGGTCACCTGGGGGCCAGTGACCATCACATGGTATGGTTCAATTTGGCTACTACATCTAAATCATCCCATTCCAAGGCAAAAATATGGGACTTCAGAGGAGCTGACTTTGATAAGATGGCCAACAGAGTTAAGCTAGCCCTGGCAAAAAGAAACACAGGTGAGGGGGTACAGGCAAAGTGGGCAAGCATTAAGGATGCAATACTTGAAGCAACATCCCATTGTGTCAGACAGAAAAGGAAGTGCAAAGAAGAAGGAAACCACTTTGGTTCTCAAATACAGTAGCAGAAAGGTCAGAGGCAAAGGCTGACCTTCAGGAAATATAAGGGAACACAGCGGGATGGCGATAGGGAGGCATACCAAACTGCCCTAAGGGAAGCAGGTAAGGCAGTAAGGCAGGCAAAGTCCCAAACTGAGGAAACACTAGCACGAACAGTAAAGAAGGTGACAAGACTTTCTATAGATACATTAGTGAAAGGAGAAAGTCCAGAGGGTATTGCTAAGCTTAATGGAGAAAAGGGAGCATGTGAGGAGGAGGACCCTGTAAAGGCATCTATCCTAAATAGATACTTTTGCTCAGTATTTACTGGAAGAGAGGTAGGGCAGGGCCCACAGCTCAACATCATGGACACAGGGGAGAGGTGAGCACTACTCCCTTCACAAAAGAAAGGGTCCTACAAGAGCTTGCTAAGCTCAGGGTGGATAAGGCAATGGGACCTGATGGCATACATCCCAGGGTACTTAAGGAGCTAAAGGAGGAACTAGCAGAGCCATTAGCAGAATTGTTTAGTGAGTCTCTGAGCACAGGAGAGGTCCCAGAAGACTGGAGAAGGGCTCATGTGATCCTGCTCCACAAGAGTGGTAGCAGGGAGGAGGCGGGGAACTACAGACCGGTCAGTCTTACCTCAGTAGTGGGCAAGATTATGGAGGCACTCCTTAAGGAAAGGATAGTGCAACACCTGGAATCCATATGGGCACAGGATCCAAGACAGCATGGGTTTACAAAAGGAAGGTCCTGTCAAACTAATCTCATAGATTTCTTTGACTGGGTAACCAGAGTGGTGGACCAAGGGGGAGCAGTTGATGTCGCCTACCTTGACTTCAGCAAAGCTTTTGACACTGTTCCACATAGAAGATTGATAAATAAGCTAGGTAGGCTCGGGTGGTCAGAAGTTGGTCAACTGGGTGGCAAACTGGTTGATGGACAGAAAACAGAGTGGTGGTAAATGGTATACAGTCAGAAGAGATGCAAGTCACAAGTGGGGTACCTCAGGGATCAGTCCTGGGGCCAGTCCTCTTCAACATCTTCATTAGTGACCTTGCAGATGGACTAGAGGGTGAGTCTTGTCTGTTTGCAGATGACACCAAGATCTGCAACAGAGTAGATGATCCAGATGGGGTGGGCAGAATGAGAAGAGATCTGGATAAACTAGCAGAATGGTCAGAAGAGTGGCAACTGGGATTTAATGCAAAGAAGTGCAAAATCATGCACATAGGGAAGAGAAACCCTGAAGCCACCTATAGGCTGGGATGGGAGTTGCTAGCAGTCACAAAGGAAGAAAGAGACTTGGGCATCATCATCACTGATGACCTAAAATCATCCAAGCAGACCTCTAAAGCAGTAGGTAAGGCTAGGGGGTGTTAGGGTGTATTAGTATAGGTATCACAAGTCGTGCGAGAGGTAATAATCCTCTGTACAAGACACTGGTTAGACCCCATCTGGAGTACTGCATGCAGTATTGGAGGCCACACCTTCACAAGGACATTAACCAAATTGAGGCAGTCCAGAGAAGGCAACCAAAATGGTGCAGGGACTGCATCAGAAGACATATGAGGACAGATTAACGGAGCTTAATATGTATACCCTTGAGCAAAGGAGGGAGAGAGGTGATATGATCGAGGCATTCAAACACCTTAAGGGCATAAACAAGGTGAAAGAGTCTAACATGTTTAAATATAAGAAAAATAGCAGGACAAGAGGACACAGCATGAGATTAGAGGGAGGCCGATTAAGGGGGAATGTGAGGAAATTCTTTTTCACAGAAAGGGTGGTGGATGCATGGAATGGCTTACCACAAGAAGTGGGGGCTATGAATACAGTGCAGGGCTTCAAACAGGCATGGGATAGGCATAAGGGAGCAATACAAATGACTATGAATAGATAGGCCACTGACAGAGCAAAGGCCGATGGCACATTTATAAGGTAGAAAAAGAAATGGGCAGACTGGATGGGTCTTGCGGTCCTTATCTGCAGTCAACTTCTATGTTTCTATGTAAAAGGCACATCTGTTGGACCAAGGCTTTCCACCATGCAAATTTCAGCCCAAAAGACCTTAGTGTTTTGTTGCAGGAGTGTGTCAAAGATTTGCAGTTATTTGGGGAGTACTTTCACAAAGTACTTATGCAAATCACAAAAGTTTTGTGAGAAAACCTCACAAAACTTTCACATTTGTGAAAGTATTTTGTGACAGTATTTTTCAAAAAATTAAAAAAATGCATTTCTGAGGGTTTAACCCCCCAAAAAAGATATGGCTAGCATCCTAAGGACCCGACTAGGTAAACACAATAATCAGTGTTTACCTAGAGGGTCCCAATTTTAAATGCCAGGCATTGTTCTGTGTCACTAACAGAAAACAAGATGGCTGCCTCACGACAGTAAAAGGGCCATTTGCAACAGTAAAAATGACCTCTCACGAAAGTTATGTGATTTTTGCTAACTTTTCCCATTGACTATAATGGGAAATTTGTTTTTTGATTACTTTTGAATGTCTTAATATTTTTTCAACAAATCTTTGAAAGGCACATTGGTGACCAAGACTGCATCTTCCTTGAAGATTTTGGACCGAATGGACAAAGCATGCAGGCTGTGGGTGCTAGCAAAGAAATTCACAAAAAGTCCTTTTTATCCATTTTTTGGCATTCTGTAGCTCTGTAACCATACATCCAACTGTAATGCAACTTGCCAGATCCAGAGATCTGTGGTACCAGACCATATACAAAATTTCTGCATGAATCCATTATATAGTGGTAAGTTATTAAGTGCAACATTTGAGGTTTTGATTAAAGTGGTTACTTAACTTATCTATAGTAGACACATACCACTATAATATATATATATATTATAGTGGTGTGGTAGTGCCATTAGTTAGTGTTGAGTAGGCAGTTTAATGTTAAATCCCAAATTTGCACTTTAATACCTTTGCAACCATTAAATGGATTTGCATGAAATTAGGTATGCATGGTCCTGTGGGGGCAGATCTCTTGATTTGCCAAGTTTTGTTTTGATCGTATATGCAGATTGTGCACAGCACATAGTGATAAAGTGTAAAAGTCGATTTTTTTGCCCATTTTTGCTGATCTTTCCTCATCCTGCTGAGGCCACGCTGTTTAGAATTTTGGCTTGCAATTTTCAGGATAGAAAGAACTTGCCTGAAAAAACAAGCCAGCATTACTTTGGTGAAAAAAATATTAATCTATTCCAAAGTTTTTAAATTTTGAAATCTCAGATTCTGAGCATGCTCAGTTCAGTCTTTTGCACATCTTTGAACAAGGATTTTTTGCTCACAGACAGGGATTTTGAAAGCTCATGAACAGGGATTCATTAAATCCTTGTTCGTATGAAACAAATCCCTGTTCGCAAGCCACCATCTTATTTTCAATTTTCTTCCAAAACAAAATGCTGTAAATTACCCAACGAACGTCTTCTGTACACATTGAAGTATGGGTTTTGTTCAGGATGATGCCCATGGCTTTGGTTCCATTTAGTTTAGTCAAAAAAGGCTGTTTTTAAATTTTAAAATCCCGGTTCGTGACTCACTTCTGATCCTTGTTCATGAGATGTCAAAATCCTTGTTCACGAACAGATCCTTGTTCTTGAGCAGACAAAATCCCTTTTCATATGAGGATAACCAGATGGCCCTATCTTGTGAACAAGGATGTCTCACAAACAGGGATTTTGACACCTCATGAACAGGGATTCGGCTCATGAACAGAGATTTTGACAGTTCACGAACAGGGATTCTAAAAAGAAATCCCTGTTCGTTTGCTGTCAAAATCCCTGTTCATGGGCTACCAAAATCCTTGTTCAGGAGAAATCCTTGTTTTTGAGGGGATGACCAGATGGCCCTAAAAATCCCTGTTCGTGAGCTGTCAAAATCCTTGTTTATGAGGTGTCAAAGTCCCTGTTCGTGATCCAATCCCAGTTCATGAGCTGTCAAAATCCTTGTTCGTGAGGAGACAACCAGATGGCCCTACCTCATGAACAGGGATTGGCTCATAAACTGGGATTTTGACACATCACAAAAGGGGATTCAGATCATGAACAAGGATTTTGACAGCTCACAAAGAGGGATTTTTAAAGGTTACTGTTTCTTTGCCACTTTACTGCAAAGAAACAGGACTTTTGGCTTGCAATTTGCAGGGTAGAAAGGGGGTGTCCCAGAGATGTGACTTATGCTGGTTTGGTGTAAACATTTTAATCAATTCCATAGTTATGCCATTCTGAAGTTGAGAAATTTCTCATAGGATAACATTGTGGTGAATACAGCACCTTTCGGTGCCTATATCTTGAAAATGGTTAGAGATACAGATTTTTCACTAAGTGCAGCTGAGTACTAACCACATGTGCAGGTCACAAGTCCATGACTGCAACTGCAGTGGAATTTGTTCCAAGGTTGCTACGGTTACTAAGATATTGTGCCATTTGCAGCACAAGGGTTACTTGGAATGTGTCTAGGCCTGCACTGCATCTCTACAATTATAGGTAGGTGGGAGCACAGGGTCCATGCAATACTGGGAGTGCAGGTCCAAGAGGGCTCTGTGCTCCCACAGGGAAATGAAAGTTCATTACAAAACAACTTATACACCATATAAGGATAAGATTACACTTTCTCAAAAAGTAAGGAAATTCATTGCAAAAAAACTTTGTTAATGCATCCATTAGGGTTGAAGCAACCAAAGTAGGGAAATGAGGCATTAGGGTTGATACCCTAACAACCTCCCACCCTACCAACCCCTCTGCCTCCACCCTTCACAGACCAAAGGGTGACAGAGTGTGCCTTAGCGTCATCGGGCCTCTCACCCCATTCCCTTATACTTTACCATGTCAGGTTTCTTACACATGGAATGGGGTAAGAGTTAGGGTTGACGATCCCAAGGCACACCCCATCACCTCTTGGTCAGTGGAGGGTGGGAGTGGGGTGGTAGGGTATTAGGGTGTAAACCCTAAGGCCTTATTTCCCTACTTTTGTCGCTTCATACCTAACTGATGCATTAATGAAGTTTTTTGCAATGAATATATGTGTATATATATATGTGTGTATATATATATGTGTATATATATATATATATATATATACTGTATATACACATATATATACCCTTACAGAAATAATTATATGAAATGTTTTCATGCTGCACATATAAAACTACCATTTGATATGCATGATGCAAGCATGATTTAAATTTTAAAATGGAACCGACTGCATGCATGTAGCAAGCAAATATCAAGCAAGTGTGGAAAGTATGCTTTTTATGTTAAATTGGAGCAGATTACCTGCATTTTTATTTTCATTTATTTCACAAGTCGGATTTACAACCTTTGAGTCAAAGACTCATTTACAAAGGCACCTCATCACAGGGAGGGTAGACAACAATTGGTGGAATACAACAATGGAGAACATTACAGGTGAGATACAATAAAAGAACACATAAAGCAATTCCAGTAATACAGTGGTGTACAAGGCTTCAATTAGTTACAATAGTCTAGTATACATATAAATAATATGGTATCGCTAGGGGTTCAAGGTAGCAATACCTGGGGGTGGTAGAGAAGGGGTGGTTGCTGGGGGAAAAAGCAGTCCGGAAGGACGTTGTCTGTAAATTGGGCCAAGCGGAGCTCTTGGTATGGGCCAGTCATGGGCATTTACAACTCCAAGTGTCAGTGAGGTGATTTCAGAGGGCGATTTTGAAGGGGCCATTATGGGGATGTTAGTGATATGAGAGGGGTGGGAGTTGCACCAGGATGGGGCTATGTAGTGGAATGATCTTTGGGCGAGTGAGGTCCTGGCTCTCGGGACCTGGAAGGTGGCTTTGGTTGCGTTATGGGTGGTGACCGACTGGGATGCCAGTTTTAGGGATGCAGCAACCCCCGGGAGGGGGACAGCCCAAGTAGTGATTCTTTGGCTAGTATACAGGTGTGGTAGTGCAGGCTCTCATCAAAGGTGAGTAGGTTAAAAGAGGAGTAGAGCTGACACGTGTGCATTCTGCTGGGGGCAACAGTCAGGAGCCTGCAAGCCTTGTTGATCGAGGTCTGGACTTTGGTGAGGGCAGTGGGGTCAACAGCCTCATAGATAGGGAGCCCATAGTCGACCAATGACAGGATGGAGGAGGTGATGGCCAGCCGGAGGGCATTCTGAGGGAGGCAGTCTTTGTGGCAGTAGAGGAGTCTAATTCGGGTGTTTATGGCAGAGGACAGGGAGTTTAGATGAGAGTGGAAAGAGAGAGCTGAGTTGAAGGTGATGCTCAGATATTTGTATGCAGACACCAGTTCAAGGGGGTGTAGGGTGCTGGGGAGGATGAGAAGAGGGGAATTTCTGGAGTTACTCTGGCAGTGGGTAAAAAGCATAAATCTTATCTTCTTGAAGTTCAGAACCAGACGATGGTCAAGGAAGCATTTTTGAGCTTGGCTGACGGTGAGTTGCAGAGAATTCTGGAGAGTGATGGGGTTGGGATGGGAGGCGACGAGTACTGCGTCATCTGCATATAGGAGCATTCTGCCCAAGCAGGAGCTAGGAAGGGTGTTGAAAAAGAGACTGAACAATGTGGGGCCCAGGATGGAACCCTGAGGAGCACCTGAGTGAACAGGTAGGGTGGGTGATAGGGTACCATTTATCTTGACCCATTGGGATTTGGCACGCAGGTAACTGGAGAACCAGGCAAGAGGGCCAGATGAGAAACCTTATTGATGGAGGGAGTCAAGCAATAGGGGGTGACACACAGTGTCAAAGGCCTTAGATAGGTCAATGAACACTGCCCTGGTGACATCCCCAGAGTCAAGTGCAAAGTGTATTTTCTGTGAGAACTCTAAGAGGGCTGAAATGGTGCTGTGTCCAGGGCAGAAGCCATGCTGTTCTGGATATAGAATGCTGTATGTGGCTAGATATTCCATGAGTTGGGTGGATACAATTTTTTCCAGGGCTTTAGAGAGTGGGGGGAGGATGGATATTGGTCTGTAATTATTTGGTAATGTGCAATCTCCATTCTTGTGAATTGGGGTAATTTCAGCTGATTTCCATGTGCTTGGGAATTGACCGAGGCACAGAGACCAGTTTAACAGGTCAGTGAGAGTGGCTAGCATGACATCTAGAGTTAGATGGAGAATTCTGGAGTCAAGGGGGTCACAACTGGGGTTGTGGCTGGAGAGGGCTTTTAGTAGAAGTGGTTTGGCTTCATGGGGAGATATGTTGCAGATGAGAAATGGGGGCCATTTAGGGTGGGGGGTTTGAGGTAGGGATAGGGTCAGAAAAGTGGACAGGAAGGACTACATTTAGGACAGAGAAAGCCTTGTTGAGGCAGTCAGCAATATGTGGGGGTTCAGTGGTAATAGCACCATTGACAAGTATCTGAGATGGGGGGAGCGAGTTTTTCCATTAAGCTCCTTAATATTATCCCAGAATACACAAGCAGAGACCCAGGAGGAGGCCAAGGTGGTTTGGAAGTATTTGGCCTTGGCTTGTCTTATGGCCCAGGTGCATTGGTTACGAACGGCATTATAGGCCTGTCTGTCCACTGTCCTGCCTGACTCAACCACGACATGCCATAGGTTGTCTTGCTGCCTCAGTTGTTGAATAAGGGAAGGGGAAATCCAGGTGGCATTATGTCTTTTGGAGTAGGTACTGGTAAAGGGGGCAAAGATGTCACAGGCCTTGCAGACGGTTCTGGTGAGGTAGGCTAGTGCAGCATCTATATCAGTCATGAGAGAGAGACTAGGGACCAGTCAAGCTGGGCTAGATACTGCTTCAGTTTACTAAGGCCCCCCTAGGTGAAAACGGCTGCGGGAGGTGACTTTGCACCTGGGTTTTTACATGGGGGAGGACCAGAAACAGAAGATAGGGGAATGATCGCTGAGGGAGTTAGCTAGGACGCTAACAGTCTTGATTTTGTGGGGGTGGTTGGAAAGTACTATGTCAAGGAGGGAACTGGCATCACTTGACTGATTAAATCTGGCAGAAAAAGTGATTGAGTTAAATCAAGGGCAGTGAAGGAGTCCTTTTTGTGTGCAGCAGTGGAGCCAAGGCAGTTGACATTGAGGTCACCTAGGATGAGCTGTTCAGCTTTGTGGGGCAGGGTGGAGAGATAGTAAGGGAGTGGATTGCTGGTCCTTGACCCATGTTCTTGGGCATGTGGCATGCATGCAAAAAGCAAGTGGTCACTGATAAATGTATACATAAAAGTTAAGAGATTTGCTCAGTATCACACCATATACAAGTGGAGATTCATGAGATTCAAACCCAGATCTTCAGGTCTCCAAGTCAAACAATCAATCAATCAATCAAAATCTTTAATTTTGCCAGGAGGAACATCATTGAGACAAGCTCATTTACAAGATAGACCTGGGGCAAAACAATTGCCAACAGGGTTAAGACATCACAGGTTGTGTGAACGTACATAATTACATAGCAATAATAACAACATAATAACATATAACCATCGCATGTGACAAGATACTTGCACCAGAACATAGCAGTAAGTTCAAAAGGAGGTAGTGCTATTTAAATACAATTGCATGGATACAGATATATGGATGTAAGGTAATGAGCTAAAGTTTATACAGTAAACATCACTGGAGGAGTCATAGTAAGCAGGAGTGGCAGTTCCTCTAGCGTCAAAGTGTGAAGAAAATTGAGATGTAAGAGCCCTTTGATAAGTACTGTAGACATAGCCTGGCAAGTGGGATGGGAAGGGGAGGGATGATAGGGAGTGGGGAGGGAAGGTCAGCCAAGATAGGATAGGGTTGGACATGATGGCTTAGGGAGGAAGGACTGTTTGAAGGGAGAACACAACAGATGCCACAGGCAATGGTTGGGGTTTAAGTCCAATATTTGAAGCAAAGACAGATTGTGATGTTGGGACCTTGACTTTGGCAATGATAGAAGAGAGGACTCAAATGATGCCTCAGGCAATGGTTGAGGTTTAAGTCCAGAATTTAGAGCAGTAACAAATCTTGATGTTAAGACCTTGACTTAAAACAATGACAGAACTCAGAGAAGGTCCTCAGGAATAAGGATTTGAAGAGGGAGAATCTGGCAGGGGGTAGCAAGCCTTAAGGTTTTCTGGATCTTATTCCAGAGCACAGGAAGAGTGAAACTTATTAAGGATCTACCAAACCATGTTTTAACTGTAGGGATAGCCAGAGATAAGATTGTAAGACTTCCGAGAGACTAGGCACTAGGGATGCAAGAAGTCAGGTAGCTTGTAAAGTACTGAGGTAATTTATGAGTGATTGCCTTATATGTCCATAGAATAGCATTCATTTGCCTCCTGAAGCTAAGGGAGCTCCAACCTACAGAAGAATAGAGAATGCAGTAGAACGTGTCATAACGGGCATCCAAAATTAAGCTAAGGGCTCTGTGGTATAGGGTATCAAGCTGGGAGAGAGCTGTGGTAGTATTATGGCAATATAGGAAGTCTGCATAGTCTAGGAGAGGCAAGAAGGTAGCTTGGACTAGGAGTTCTCTAGCCTCCTGGGTTAGTGAGTGCTTGATCCTGAAGAAAATAGAGTCTTTGACATAGTTTCTTAGTGAGTTCATCAATGTGATCAATGAAGGACAATTTGTAGTCAATCCAGACCCCCAGGTATTTGAATTTTTCCACGAACTCCAGGGCTTCTCCCAAAAGGGTGCAAGTCTCCTGGTTTGCAGTTCAGTGCCTTTAACCACTAAGCTATACTACCTGCACACATATCGCTTACTTGTACTTCAATGCAAATTTGCATACATCTGCATGCATGCAGCATGCTTATAGTCACTGTTCTACTTTTTAGTTTTCTTGTCCCCCTCATCTCAGCTGCACAGCTGAACTGTAGCACACACACACCAACAGAAACACATATGGTTCTTCCCACCCCCAATTCACACACTTACCCACAAAACTACTTACGAACATACGAACATACGAAATTTGCCAGCAGATAAAGGCCTAGAGGTCTATCAAGTCTGCTTGAATGTGCAGCTAGCACCCCTTATTCTGCAGCTGCCCCTCCCTTCCACCCTTCCCCTTCATTAACCCTCCCCCTTGTCCTGTCCCATCCTCGTTTGAAGCAGTCCACTGTTCTACTGCATACCACTTCTGCAGGTAACGCATTCCACCCAGCCACCACCCTCTCTGTAAAAAAGTGTCTCCTCATCTCCCTCCTGAACCTTCCTCGCTCCAGTCTCATATCATGGCCCCTGGTGGCCCTCCTCTCCCTTACTTTGAACAGCCCCTCTGTACCTGTCTTGTTTATTCCTTTCATGTATTTAAAGGTTTCAATCATGTCCCCCCTGTCTCTCCTCTCCTCCAGTGAGTACATGTTCAACTCCTTCAACCTCCTCTCATATGATAAGTCCCCCAGACCCTTGATCATCTTTGTCGCCCTGCGCTGCACTCCCTCCAGTAACTTAATGTCCCTTTTCAGATACGGATGCCAGAACTGCACGCAGTACTCCAGGTGTGGTCTAACTAATGACCTATACAGTGGCAGAATCACCTCCTCCCTCCTTGAGGATATACCTTGCAATACAACCCAGCATTTGTTGGCCTTTGCAGCTGCCTTCCTACACTGTGCCGAGTTGTTCATTGACCCTGTGATGAGCACACCCAGATCCTTCTCTCCTCTGTCTGGGCTAGCTGCACTCCCCTAGCTGGTAAGTCCTCCTTGGGTTCTTCATCCCAAAATGCATCACCTTGCACTTTTTGGCATTAAAGCCCAGTTGCCAGGTGTCTGACCAGGTTTCAAGCTTTTCCAGATCATCCTGCAACCCCTGCCATCCCCCTAGGTCATCCACCACCGCGCCAACCTTGGTATCATCAGCAAACAGACTGATCTTGCTCTTGATGTCCCATGATATGTCTGCAATGAATATCCCAAACAACACTGGTCCCAACACCGAGCCCTGTGGGACACCACTCGTCACTGCCCTTGGGTGTGAGAGCTCCCCACCCACCACCACCCTCTGTTGCCTTACCTGCAGCCAGTTTCCTACCCATCTCACCAGCATTGCACCTGCCCCTGTGCCTACTAACTTCCTTCCCAGCCTTCCATGTGGCACTGAGTCGAATGCCTTACTGAAGTCCAGATACAGGACATCCACTGCATGGCCCCTGCTCAGTTGCCTAGTTACCCAGTCATAGAACCCACCAGGTTGGTTTGGCAGGATCGGCCACGATGAAGCCATGCTGTCTGCTGTCCTGTAGTCCTTGGCCTCTAAGAGGGCCACCAGCTCTCCTTCAGGATAGTCTCCATTAGCTTACCCACGATGGATGTGAGGCTCACTGGTCTGTAGTTTCCTGGTTCATCCTTGGGGCCACTCTTGTGGAGGGCACCACATGAGCCATCCTCCAGTCCTGAGGTACACACCCTAATGTAGTGAGGCATTAAATAGGTCTACAAGGTCCTGCAAGGACCTCTGCCAGCTCCTTCAGTACCCTGGGTGGATGCCATCTGGGCCTGGTGCCTTGTCCACCCTCAGTGCCTTCAAACCTCTCGAACTCTGTCCTCCATGATTTCCCATCTGTCACCACTTCCCCCTGCGTCTGCCATTTCACCCATCTTGGGTGTCACCCCTCTTCTTTAGTAAATACTGAGCAGAAGTACTCATTTAGTGCTCCGCCTTATCATACCCTGCTTCCACCCAACCCCCTCCTTCCTAATCCTTACTATGTGGTCCTTACAGCTCCTTTTCTCCCTGATGTACTTAAAGAGGTCCTTCTCCCTTCTTAATGCCTTGTGCCAGCCTGAGTTCCGAGATGTTGGCTCCTTACTGCCCTTGTCACCTCCTTCGATTCTGTCAATACTCTCTGTCCTCCCCTCCCTGTTTTCTTGTATTTCCTAAAGGCAGCTCTTTTCTTCCTTACCTTTTCCATGACCTCCTTGCTCAACCAGCTCGGTTTCTTAGCTCTAGCCTTCTTGCTCTGGGCTTTGCAGCAGGTTTTGTTGCCTCACATCATCCCCAACTTTATGAGCTCCCATCTCTGGTTAGTATCCATACTAGATTGAATTCTGGCCAGGTACCCTTTACCACTTCCCCATCCTCCCAAAGTCAGCCCTCCTGAAGTCCAGCACCTTGTGCCAGATTCCACTCTTCCTTGCCCATATCCAATGTGAGCCATACTGAGTGGTGGTCACTCCCTGACAGCGGTTCCTCCACTGTAAGTTCTCTCACAAAGTCCCCATTTGCCAGCACAAGGTCAAGGGTATTCCCTAACCTGGTTGGTTCACTGACCATTTGCAGCAGGAAGCTGTCCTGGAAGGCATCCAGCAGTACCTGCTCCTTCTGTTCCTGGTTGTTGGGGTGCTCCAGTCCACTTCTGGCATGTTGAAGTCCCCACAATCACCCACACTACCCTTCTCAGGTCCTCCTGATCTGTCCCGCTAGTTCCTGTCTAACTCCTCCATCTGAGATGGTGGCCTGTACACCACTCCCATTCTAAGACTCCTATTCTGAATCCTGGATTTGCACCCAAAGTGACTCTGTACTGCCCTCCTCCCCTTCCTCCCTTACACACTTCAGTCCTTCCTTCACATATAGTGCCACCCCCCCTCCTTTCCCAGTCACCCTGTCCCTACGAAATAACCTGTACCCTGGTACAGACAGGTCCCAGTCATTATATTGGGTGGCCCATGTTTCCGTGATGGCTGCAATGTCCACCTCTCCCTCTGCCATGAGAACCTGCAACTCTGCAGTTTTCCTCCCAAGGCTCCTAGCATTAAGGGTAACCACCTTCCACCCTACTTAATTACTTTTGTCTGGCCTGTACTCCTACTATTTTCTCTCCATAGTTTTGAATGCTTCCACGCAAACAGACTCTAAGAGGGAAACACAAAAGTAGTAATAACTCGACATCCTCCACATGGCCAGTCCCCCCCCAATGCACACATTCACTGTGGCAGGTGTGGCCATGCTGCTACAGAGAACCCATCAAGTACAGATATAAGTCAATAGTCTCTTACCTGAGTACTAGGGAGCCTGAGGCAGGATTCTTTAAGAGATGATGTCCATGGGTCAGAGTGCTGGAGTTTACCCCTTTGAAATGAATGGACTTATTTTTTATTACTATTTTATATGTTATGATGGTGAGTTGGAGAATAATGAAGGCCAGTGTTCTACTAACAAGGCCCTTGTTATTCGAGAGGTGGCCTTCATTAATGTCCAACTCTCCATCAATAATGTATAAAATAGTAATAAAAAAATACCACCATTCTTTTCAGTGTTGCACAACCCTGCCATCTCCCTTGCCCAGTGTCATAATATACCTGAGCATGGGGATGTGGAGGTCAGCTTCACTGGGGGGGCATACGCCTGACTATAGTGGGGCTTCAATAGTCTGTGCATACCATACTGACCAACTGTTCCTGAATGCAAGGACCAGTCCTCATTTTATCACTGAAAACTGCTCTGCTCCTCATCCATCCCTCATGGAAAACATGCTGCTCACACAGAGGATGACCTGTAAATTTAAACTTTATGGCAGGGGCACCACTTCAGATTTCAGCAAGGGGAGCCAGCAACCAGTGGAGTCCAGGTGCTAGTTACTGCCTAGGTGGCAGGCTATAAGATTCATCTATCTATACCACGGAGCAGTGCATCCGATTTGGGCTTAAACTCACCCAGTTACTAACCATTTTTTTTCCTGGCTGAAGTTCTGATCCCCCACTCTAAAAAAAAAAAAGAAGCCTTGTCCTGATTTCTCTCCCAGACTCTATTCCATTCAATACCCATCCCATATGGGTCATGAAGCCACCCAAAGGTGCAGAAACATAAAACACACATCTATATTTCAGTCCTCCCTCCTTCCCAAACCACCTTGTAAAAAAATGATTTACATTTACTTATCCGGACATCTAGCCAGTACTTGTGGCCTGGTCCAGTGTGCCATCAGCCCAGTTTTCAGTCTGCATCTCCTACATCCTTCTGCCAGAAGCTGGATGCTAGAACTGATCATCCCAGGGCCCCAACATTGTCTGCAACTGAATCACCTCACCGACTGAACCCACTCAACCTGTGTTGCTTGCTTCTTGCTTCTTGCTTGGCTGTGGCCATGGCTGCTGCCACACTGCACTGATCAAGGCCTATGAAGGCCACTCGCACCACTGTCACCACTGCTGCTAGGCGAAGCTTGCTGCTGAAGGGGGCCTGTGCTGTTTTTTTTTTTGTTTTTTTTTTGCAAGGCAAACTTGGAACAGTAAGTAGGTAGCCTAGTCTTGAGGCAACTTCTAGTTCACCCTCTGCCCTTTCAGGCACCAGGGGAGACGGGGACTCACTAAGAGTAGACCAACAAAAATATGCTTCCACAACACTGCTATTGAGAGTTCAGTGCTCACTGACTCCTCCAAGCTGTAGTGTGCAGCCTGTCTACTCTGTGGCAAGAAATACAGTGTTGCACTTGCCTGACTTATGTGCTCTTGCTTGTCTGGAGCTCCTCCACATCATGTGTAATGCTGCCACTGCTAATAGGTGAAGAGAGTGGACAACATAATACAGACACAGTTGAGTCAGGAGTGCATCAGCAACATGAGTGCACACAGGCCAAGGGGGCACTTACTGTGCAAAAGATTAAATCAAAATTTAATGCCATTGTTGCTACACCATAAGAACAACCTAGTCACAAATGCGGAGGGGAATAACTGCCCCCCACTCTGCCCTACCTAAATGGCACCCCTGCCATATGGTAGAAATTCATTTTCAAGTGCTAATATTGGTACAGGTAAATTTTAATGGTTTCCACTGTGTTCTGAGGTACTGTATCTCCATGTTTCAGGATGTGCCCTGATCATTGTGAGAATTTGTGTCCCTCATTGTCCCTCATTTTGAGTGCCCATGTCCCTCATTTTAGTGACAAAAATGTGAGGTATGGTACATGCTTCCAAGACCCTACTCAGCACAAAGAGTGCTGAGCATGGCCATAGTGTATGTGCTCCATACAGAATGACAAAGGGAAAGTGAGTGAGCCAAAATAGTCATGGAGAAACACATTTGTAGCACTAAATATGCATAAGGGGATTTGCATGGCCCAAAAACAAAAAGGTCAGGCTTCACAACACAGAGGTCCCTCTTCACACATCTGGAATGGGGGATGTTGTCTGACTATATCCTATGCATTTTTTACAGTAAGCAAACAATACTTTACAAATTAATTGCAATTTAATGACAAAAATAAGTGTCTATGGCTCAGCAGGTAGCACACTCGCCTCTGAGGCCAGGCGATCAGAAGGCTGTGGGCTCTATCTCCACACCAGGCACTTAGATTAAATCCCAATATTGACATTGTAGTGCAACATGAGGGGGGTGCTGCACTCCTGAGGTACCTTCTTTTGGATGAGACATTAAACCAAGGTCCCATCTGCCTGTTCTGGTGGTAGTTCAGGTGGATGTTAAAGATCTTGTGGTACTTCTTGAAAAGAGTAGGGGAGTTTTTATTGAAATCACATCAAATGTTACAACAGGCAGAAATATATACAAATAGAAATGAGCATTTTCATCAAATGAGACCCAGTGTCTATGAGTCTACAGTATTTTGCAAACCTATTTACATATGTTTTATCTCAATTTGTCAATCAACCTTTCCTATGTGTACACTATTTTCCTAGTTTCTATCCCTTCAAAGAATTCCTTTTAGAGTTTCTATATTTATTTAAATTTAATAAAATGAAAAAAAACCCTTTCCACCACTTTAGTACTTTCTGTGAGAAACAAAATTCCTTATCTTTTATATACACTTTCCCCATGGCTTGTTGAACAAAGCTACTAATAGTATCATAAGATATCATGTTCTGATACATTGGCATCTAGCCATAGAAAGACATTTTAGACAGCACAAAAAACTACTACAGTGTCTTCATAATACTTAGACCCAATCAGAGTATACTGTCCTAGGCTAAAAAAATCATAATTCATTTTGCATAACCAATTTCCCATTTTTCTGCTAATAATTTCCATAAAGATGAAGCATATGGGCAAGTGAATAAAAAATGTTCCATAGTTTCTTCTTGGGTTATGCAAAAATTATAGGGGCAATTCCTTTCTTCAACAACCTTATGCTTGCAGTTATCCCAAATGTTGAGTCTCCCATATACTGACAGTCATAATAATTCCCACATTTGGGAAGGGATTCAATCATTTTTAACGGTGTCAATACTGCTGAGTTGTGGGATGTGGAACAATTTTTAAACTGTGGTTCTTCAGAGTATATTTTTGTTAGAACTGTAGAATATAGGTTTGGGCCAGTGTTCTGGCAGATTTGTTGTTTTGTTAATCCCCATTCGAAAATTTTCTGTGCGGCTGGTTTAAAATACTCTGAGATATGTAAATAAATTGTTACTTTGGGATGTACTATGGGCCATGTGTTTATATATCTTTTAAGATTATTGTTTATCCATTTATGATGGGTTGAATTTGATGGCACTAAGGCACATTTTACTGTTTGAGACAAAATACTACAGGATCTATCATACCTAAACCCTCTCTTTCTTTTTTCAGATATGTATAACATCTTTTGATAGGATTCAGCTGACTGCCCCATAACATTTGAAAAAAAAATACTGCATAATTTGGTGTCTAATTGTGTTGGAGGTGGAAACATCATTGTAATGGATAGTATACATGGAATAATGAACTGTTTTATTACTTTAATTCTTTTAAATTTTGACATTTTCCATTGTTTCCATCTCTGAATTTTAGTTTTTGCAGTTCACAGTGCACACTCCCAGTTTTCCATAGCCATGTTTTGAGGCCCAAAGTATATTTCTAAAATTTGTATAGGTTCAGCTGAAATATTGATACTTTCTATCTGTAATGTGGCAGGGGGACCTGACCCAACTAGCAGGCCTTTACATTCATTTATATTTAATTTAGTATTAGATAAGTTAGGGTACATTTCAATTTCTTGTAAAAACAACTTAACTGAGAATAATCTAAAAAAAAACACATATGTCATCCACATAGGCCTGTATTTGTACCCTGTCTACATCCCCTTCTCCTGCTATCCCATGTCATGTTGGGGTATCTTGTAATTTCCTAATAAATGGGTCCAGAAAAAAATATATAAAAGTGGACTTAAGGGGCATCCTTGCTGTACTCCTGTATTTATTTTTAAACTGCTGGACACTTGATTTTTAATTACTGGATATACTGTACCAGTTGAATATAAAAGCTTAATACACTGGATATATTGCTTTGGTATGCCATAGGCTTCTAATGTAAAAAAAAGAAGGGGTGGTGTACCCTATCAAAGGCCTTATACTGATCGACTGAGACTAAACATCCCTGTCTACCATGAAGGGAGAGGTTATCAATTACATCCCTAACTATCATAAGGGCATGCTGTATTTTTCTGTTTGGAAGGCCGCAAAATTGCTGAGGGGAGATAATCATACCAGCAAACTGGTTTAGTCTATTGTTTAAAATGTGAGATAGTATTTCAAATCTGAGTTGAGTATGGTTATAAGCCTCCAATTCTGTATTAGTTTCCTATCCCCTGATTTAAATAAGAAAATTAGAAGTCCTTAAGTAAAAGAGGAAGGACTATTTTGTGTGGACAAAAAATATATAAATACTGCTTCTAAGCATATAGATAGTTGTTTTACAAAGGCTTTATAGAATCCATAATGTAGTCCATCTGCATCTGGTGAAATCCCATTTCTGAGAGAATTAATCACTTGTTCAATTTATTTCCTATTAATTGGATTAGTCGTGTCTTGTGATTCATCTGTAAATTAAGGAATATTAATTTTTTGGAGGTATGCTTTAATAGTATCAGCCTGTGGGGGTATGGTGTGGATATGAGTTTTAAGAAAGTTTTCTATGATTTTATGCATTCCTTCAATGGAACCTGTGACCTTGCCCTCTTGATCTACTAAGAGGTGCATTGTAGATGCTTCTTTTTAATTTTTGCAGGCTTTGAAAGGGCTCCTATTGGAGACTTCTGGATCCCATACTGCAATATTGTCTTGATAGTGTTAGTTCTTTTATATTGTTATGTTTTCATGTCTGATTTTATGTTTTTCTATTTGAGCAGAGTAGTCATTTCTAGAAGTGTAGGAGATAGTATATAAATATTGTAAGTGTTGCCTAAGTTTTAAATATTGTAAAAACGTGTTATTTTCTTTATGTTTACAAAACATTTGAATCTATATTTTTATGTCAGCCTTGGAGTCCACCCACCATTCCCCTATATCATCATATAAGCAACAGACGTAAGATCTAGTCCAGATTAGGTTCAAAATCCCATCCCTTACTAATGGGTTGGATAGGATAGAGGAAATCAACCTCCATCTATCTTTCTTAGTAGCAGCTCCTAAAGGGGGATCATGAAATTCTATTTTTAATAAAGACATGGTCTGAAAATTCTATTGCTATTGTTTTAAAGTTGATAGGTAACTGCCTGGATATAAATATGTGTTCTATCTTGGTCATATATTCCCCTTTTATAAATGTGTATTTAGGCCCCTGGGTATGAAAACTACTACAGTCCAGTAAATCTGATTGCATTATGGTTTTATACAGAGTGTTTGAATCATAGTAAATCTTTTTAATGCCGCAGTTAAAATCCTCACAAAGAAGAATATTATAGGAGGTGACAAGATATGGTTATAAGGCTATAAGTAGTGTGACCCTATCAGTCTTAGATTGAGGGCTGTATAAAGAGATAATTCTATGAGCATTTTTTTCCAAGCTCCATCTACTATTAACACCCTCCCTGGGATTAAGTCAATTAGTTTGATTAATGAGAAAAAATAAGAGTTAAACAAAATACCCACCCCATCAGCACTATCAGTGACAAAGGACCAATAGGATGGGTCCCAACACCATTCCCCTTGAAAAAATCTTATTTGGTTAGCATAAATACCCATGTCTCCTGTAAACACACAATATCAATTTTAGTTTCATGGATATATTGAAAAAGGGCTTGTCTCTTTGTAGCAATAAGTAAACTATGTACATTCAAAGACCCAATACAAAGAGTATCTTGAGTCAGTTTTTAGACTTTGGGATATTTTTTTCTGTTTCTTTTTCTTTTTCCCTTTACAGCTCACAGCCTCTGATTTAGGGGTAGTACAAACTTCCACATAGGGTTGTGGGTCTGAGTCCCCCTGCTCCATTTCAGAGTCACCCCAGTTTCTTGATAATGGTGCAAACAAGTTTTCAGGCTCAAAATCTGTAAAAGGGGGAGGTTCTCTAGCTTTAGTATTCCTTGAGGATCTTCTTTTCATTGTGGGAGAGGATGGGAGACCTCTTGGCTCCCCTCCATAGCATCCTTAAAACATACTGGTATGAGGTCCCAAGAATGTTAGTGTTTTGAGCAAAGTGTTTTTTTTTTCTTGGGGATTGTATTTGCCTCTACTTGGTTTGAGAGGGTCTTCTGAAGCCTTAGGTGGGGGGAGGGAGGGTTGAAAAGTGAACTAGGGGTTTGATCCTGAGGTTCTTTGGCAGTGGACACATCTTGGGCTTGCTGGATCAGTAGTTCAGGGCTTATACATGTAGCTTTGTTTTTGGCAGCCCAAGGGCATTCAGCGAAGACATGGCCTATCTCTCCACAAAGATCACACTTGGTGTGATTAATGCACTGGAGGGTTACATGGCCTATTTCACCACAGTTGTCACATCTGGGTTGGTCACTGGAACTGGAAAGGTGGGTCCTAGAGCCAAACTTGTAGCATGCGCTAGGTTGTCCTGCATAAAAAGAAACCCCCATCCCTCCCCAGCTGAAAGGAATTTGGAATATGCTCTATCCCAGAGTTTGTTTGTTTCAACTTAACTTTATATTTCCAGCCTCCATTCCAGAACAATTCAGTGTCTAATATTGCTTCTGGGTGCTTAATGCATCACACTTCTGGGATAGCCAGTAACTGATATTCTCCACATGGACCCTCTCATTCCTGAACATAATGGTGACAAATGCAATAAGAGGTTTGATAAGAGGAATTACAAAAAAGTGTGCCCATATGGGGGAGAACTTGACTTGGTTATACTGTTCCCAAAAAAGGTCTAAAGCATATGATGAGCGAAAGTTCACATCAAAATTGTCTTCATCTGAAAAATTAATAAAGGTGAAGACCTGTTGTGGTGAGAAATGTAATGAGCCTTTAAGCAGCGTTTTCCTGACAAAATGTTTATCTGGTTAGAGGTCCATGCCCCCTTTGTACTGTATTCTCACAGCATTTCTTCTTGGGGCTGCTTCCTTCTTAGTCTTTGAAAATAGCTCCTACAGCAAAGGTTTCTGAGGTTTTGGAGATTTTTGTTCTTCTTCCACAATAGGAGGTTTCTTCATGTTGTCCTTGCCTTCTAGGTCTATAGGTTGTTCATCTGTCTGTACTACTTCAGAGTCTTATTGTGGTGTAATCACCTCAGTCACTAGGTTCTGAATGTGTCCTGTACCTTCTGTTTGGGTCTTGGTTATTGTTGTAGGTACTTGTATGTGCACAGTTGGGCACTATTCTGGAGAAGCCTGAGAAAAGGCAAATTTAGGATCCCATTCAGGGTCAGGTAACCAAAACCCATCTGCCACATGTTTCCAACTAGTCTCACTTAAAGCTTTTTGTGGTGTTCAGCTTATGAAAGGATCTATAGCACTAGATAGTACTTGAAAAGCTGTTTGAATAAAGTCTGAGGTATTCTGGACTTCTTTATGGTGTTGCTGGGGCTTTGGCAGAATTTTTGGAGGGTCATCAATTAGTCCCGTAAGGTCTGGAGGGATGTTTCATTTGGCTATCGTTATAACCATGCATTTCCCTTTTATATCCTCTCTGGTGATATTTTTTTTGTTTGAACTCTTTGTTGAAAAGGAAAAGACTGTTGCACCCTCTTGACTGAAAGCGTTAAACTGGTACATGCTTTGACACAATGTAGTAAAGTCTATTGGGTTAGAGTCCTTGCTTTTAGTTTGTTCACTGAAAGTTCTGATGTTTACTTGTGGCCCACGATTTGTTGGAACCTGAGCAGAGTTTATCAGTTTCAAAGGGTTATTGCTCTCAGTATGTGATGTGACTTTTCCTTTTCCCACCAGAAGTTTAGTCTGTGTCTGTTTTAAAAGTATTTCACAATCAGGCATGTCCCCTTTCTTTACTCCTTCCGGCTGTTGGCACTCATTATTTCTGGCATTACTACTGCCAGCCGGTTCAACATTTTTATGCATAACTGGAGAAAAAATTGCAGGGAACCTGCTGAAATTGACTGACCCGGCCTGTCGGCATCTTTTGATGAAACTGCATCATCCATGGGTGGGGTTCTTCTGTCAAGTATGTGAAGAGATTTAACAGTGCCTTTTCAGCACTTTTCTCAGCATTTAAACATGTAAGCTGTTTTCATAGCGCTCTTGCTGCAGTGCATGTTGTTTGTTTTCTGCTTCAATTAAATCCAAAAGGACCTGTTAAGTCGGGGCATTTTCCTTAGAAATATCATCCTCGTTTTTCCCTGGGCTTAAGTCTTCTGTAGAGATGAAAATGTCTGGAACTTCTTCTTCTTCTTTAAACTCAATTACATTTTCCAAGTTTGCTACAACCTCTGGAGAAATGAGTATGGGGGGAGGAGGCCATCTCCTCTGCCACATTAGTACTTCCTCCTCCTCCTCCTCCTCTGTCCAGCTCCAAACTGGGTTCCTCCATCCCTGCTCACAGGAAGAACATCCCCCTGGTGCAAGAGTAGGGGAATTTCTCCTTGCCTTGGCCAAATGTTCCCCCATTCACTAAAAATACCGCCAACAGCTTAATGTGGCTGAGGGTCAGCTGGCATTCATCTGTATCCCCTTCCCCTGGGTCATGCTTGAAAACAGGTAGAATTTGTTGGATCCATGATGCTGCATCAACAATTTCATGTCGATGCAATTTTACCCTAACACCACTACATCAACTCCAATAGCTGTTGGGAATATTATGACATGTGCAATCTTCTTGTTTGCAGGGGACTGTGCCCCCCTTATCCCCCATGCAGGGGGATGTGCTCCCTGCACCCCCCTCTTTTGGATTCTCAACTCCAAGATGGAGCTGAGTCAGGGATGGGGTGCAGAACCTTGGGGGAGGGTGCTGGAGTCCCAGGCAGACTTTACAATGACTTGGCGACGTTGTTGGTATTGACCATGTCACTGTAAAGTTGTTGCTGTAGCGACGGTATGCCGAATTTATAAAGTGCACTTACCCAGTCAACAAAAACTAAAAAAATTAACTAAAAAGCCATTGAACAACTTGCAAAAAGATCATAATTAATGAGTTTACCTAATTTTAATGGGAAGACAATAACAAAAGGAATTTTAATGGCTCTACTTGTTAATAGTAGTATTAGAAATATAAACTGATGTGTTTTTTTTCAGGTGGGATTTGCACCACTTTAATTGCTGCACACATGGCAAACATGCAACATATGAACCTGATGTGATTTTTTGATGATGTTCACACCAGCTTACCTGCTGCATACATGTCAAGCATGTGAACTCGATTTGCTTTTGACACCTGGTTTGCTTACGTTTACTTTGTGTATGCGAAGCATATGCAAACATTGCACAATTAAGCATGTGGCATGTACACAGCAGACTTACATTTCTGTAAGAGTATATATATATATATATATATATATATATATATATATAGATATAGATATAGATATAGATATAGATATATACAGTGAAGCCTGCCAGGATGAAGTGCAGTGTCACAGGTTTCTTGCATGACAAAAGGGATTAAATCCCATTGAAACTGCATTGTTTGCTGCAGTAACTCTACTGCAGAATTCTGCAGAGTTGGCTTCATATACATATATATATATATATATATATATATATATATAAGCATACACTAGATTGCCCTTCTCTTTGCATTCTATATATAACCACTTGTCCAAACCATTTGATTGTAAGTAAATAGAGGGCTTAAAAGTTCTTAATAATGTACAAAATATTTTATTATATGCAGATGATATCCTCCTTTACCTAGGAAATACTCCTAAATCAGTGGTACCTCTTTTTAATCTAATAACAACATTTACAGATGTATCTGGTTATAACATTAACTGGTCAAATTAAGAAATCATGTCTCTTTGCCCACAGACTTGATATACTGTACCTGACAGTAATAGGAACATTCAGAATCTATTGTAGCAGTTTCAGATACATTGGCATAGAAATCTCTGGTGAGATGTCAGATCTGTTTGATCTTAACTTTAAACCACTAATATAGATAACAACTATAGATTTAAACAGATGGGCAACACTACCCTTAATTATTATAGGTAGAGTCAACTTTATAACAATGAACATGTCACATATTTTGTTTTTGTTCCAGAATACACATTTCTTTAAAGAATGGGATAACATTCATAAATTTCTATGGAAAGGTAGCACACCCAGGGTGTGATATTCAGAAATGCACCTGGCAGGGTTGCAAGCAGGGTGCAGTGCAACTGGGATGTGCCAGGGTGTGGACTGGGTGATATTCAATGAAGCTGCGCCATGGCTCAGCGCTGTTGAATATTGCAACTTGGCCCCCTGCAATGCACAGGGCGCAGTGGCACTGCACCAGCACAAGAGGAAAGAGTGGAGTAGGGGGATATGCCAGCACAAGTGCAGTTGCTCTAGGCACAGTAGCCACGATATTCAGTGGCAGATATGCAAATGGAACCATAATGCATGCAAGGCACAACTGGGGCCATTAGCATATCATTATGGCCCCATTTGCATGCAGGTGTGCCGATCCCCTGTGACTTGCACCTGGCACCCTGCCAGGCTGCAGCCATCAAGGACCGACGCCCACTGCACATCGTGGCAAAGTGCCCAAATGCCCAATCGCAGGCATAAGTATATGTAAATACATGTCCAATATCCCTGGTGGTCCAGTGGACCACTTGCAGCCCGATCACGGGCATAAGTAAAGTTAAACACATGTCCAATATCACTGGTGGTCCAGTGGACTGCTTGTAGCCTGATCACAGGCATTGGTATATTTAAAAACATTCTACTTTATCCCTGGTGGTACAGTGGACCGCTTGCAGGCTGATCATGGGCATTCATATATTAAAGACATTTACTATCCTGGTGGTCGCGGTGCCCCCTCCTCACCACCACTGAGCCCTCACCACCTCACTCCCCCGGTCAGCGATGGTAGGCCTCACCTGCAAGCCACCCGGCAGCTCACTGATTGACCGCATACAGCACATTGAGTGCTCATTGGTTCACAGTGGGGCCAATGGGCATGCAAACTTATACCACACATTAAATCCAGATATGTGAATGGCTCCATTCACATATCGACAGGTAGTATGATAGAATTGCATGCCCATTGACCCACTTTTGTGGACCAATGGGCGACAGCCATACTGTATGCAGTCAGTCGGTTGGCGGGCGGCCGGGTGGCTTGCAGGTGGGGAGCTGCTGCCTGCTGCTGACCAGGGGTGTGGGATGGCGGGCTCAGTGGGTGGGTGGGAAGGGGGCACCACTGGACCACCAGAGATAATGTAAAATGTTTTAACTATACTAATGCCCGCAATCGGGCTGCAAGTGGTCCACTGGACCACCAGCGATATAGGACGTGATATTAAATATTCTTATGCCCACGATCGGGCTGGAAGCAGTCCACTGGACCACCACGGATATTGGACATGATGTTAACTATACTTATGCCCACGATCAGGCATGGGGGGGGCCCCGGAGCTTGTGTGGCCACCCACAGCTGGTGGCTGCCGTGTTGTGCCCTGCAATTTGGCAGCTCACCTGTGGGTGGCCAGCCCTTACTCCTATTTCTTTGTGGCTCAACTTTGAGCACCAGTGGGGGGTGCAAGTAGGGGTTGCACCAACATATGCGCTGCACATCCCTTGCTGAATATCAGGATGTGCGGAATATGCATGGGCATGCCCTCCACACTTGTGCTGCATACATTACTGGTGCGCCCCGGTGCATTGGGATCTGTGTGGTGCAACTTCCCCTTTTGAATATCACACCAGGGTGCATCAGTGGGTTGTGCATGGCACAACACTGTTGTGCCATGTACAACTCCTTTGAATATCCCACCCCCAGAGTAAAACTTTAGACGCTATGCAAAGGTAAAGCAAGCTTACATGTACCAAACATCTATTGAGATTACTTTGCTTCACAACTTGAACAAACATTTTTGTGGTTTCAAGATGAACCTGAAACATTATCATGAAAAGAAATAGAAAGGAAGGCAACTCCATTCCAATATATCAAGCATGTATTATTCACAAACACATACTCAGATTAAAGACTTTATAAAGCAATTTTTTTCTCTCCATATCACAACCTACTGCTGGCATATAACTCAAAAACTTCTAGGGACAAACCCACTTTTTTCAAAATTCTCTCAGTTACAGTATAATAGCTCTACTTACCTTCATGAGATAAGCCAACCTTATAACTACAGCACAGTAAGAGAATTAGAGTAGTAGAGGATATACCGTATACATACTGTAGGTTCTAGTCCAGTGTCCCTTCCTTCCCTCAAAGAAAAAATGGTTTACAAAATTATAATTTCTTGCATTACAAGAAATAATCTGTTTTATAAGGAAAAATTGTGATACAAAAACTGAAATTCCAGAATCGGAACTGGAAGCTGTATTCTTAGCACCTACTGTACATATAATACTGAATTAATAGGTAAAATGCATTTACTGATTAGGGATAAAAACCCACAGTATGTTCCATTGCAAAGATATCAGAAAAGTGGCAGAACGATCTGGGCACTCAGTCAGATCAGTATAAGTTGAATCTCTTATAGACAACACCCTCTACAGTATCTCTGAATATTAAACTGCAGCAGACATTGCTGGAAATGGAAACAAATTAATTGGGGAACACATCACCTTTTGTGCAGGATTGAACATACCTGGCAAGGGTCTGGGGACACATTTCCTCGTTATATGTTGCATTTTAATATGTTATTGATTCAGTTTTATGTCTTGTGGTGACAAATGTTACATAAGTACATTCTTTCCTCATTTTACTATGGAACTGAGTCAGCTCTTAATTTTACTCCTGAAACTGAGTTTGTCTGGGTCCCCTCCCCCTCCCGTTTCCAACACTGGCCGCAGCTCCAATTTAATATCTTTCACAGAACATAACATACCCCCAACAAAACTCCATACTTTCAATAACATTTTAACAGATATATGTCCAGGATGCAAGTTAAAGAAGGGTAAACTACTATATATATTTGCAGTATGTCTGCTTCTATCCATGTATTAATCAAAGACATGGAACAGTGTTGGAAAAAAACTGATGGCCTACAAATTCCATTTATCCTAGAATTCTTTTATTAGAGTTAAGATGGATACAGATCAAGGTATTTGCAGTTAATGAACATTTACTGCAGTATAACTTTCTAGTTAATGCTCACAAGATAATCTTAATGCACTGGAATGGTCAGAATTTACCAACACACCACCACTGGCTTAATATAATGGTAGACCGATGAAACTGGCATGAACATTCTATAGAATCGAAAAAAAACAACGAACAATGCAACTGTATCTGGGGACCTTTTATTAATTATTGGAAATTAGAGGTAGATAGTACCAGAACCTCATATAGAGACCTTCAGGGAAGGACAAATCACACCAACAGAGCATTAACAGGAGAACATGATGATTTGCAATTACTTGTAAAGGGACTTCTTCCTTAAACTACAGGATGTTTGCATTTTCCTGAACCTCCTGAAAGAATGTAGCAGTCTAACTAGTTGACTAACAGTGAAGACAGGATACCTAGATATAATTCTCTGCATGTAGCAAGGCAGCATATGGCAGTTTCCCTTGGCATAGAAGCCATGCAGTACTTGTATGCCTAGGAGATTTACCATGGGGGTACATGCATGAGCAGAGGGCTTTAGATGCACATTCTGCTGACTACACTGAGGAACACATGAATCAGCTACTAGACAATCAAGGCAAAGAAGAGAGCTAATGTACAATAGTGATAGGTCCAACTCGAAACAGGAAATTTCATAAAAAGGAAGCACAGTGAACAGGTTTATACTCTAACCTATTAGGACATGGGATCAAGTAGCAATTATAGGCAGGCTAAGGAAGACTAGAGTGTACAGGTGAATTCACATCGATTAAGTAAAAAGTATTCCATGGTAGACTATAACCCACATGGAGGCAGGTCTGAGTAGCTATAAAGCTAATAGGTATGTGCTATAACAATAAAGTGATACTGCACTTCACATCATAGGGACAACAAACTGTAATTCAATCAACAGTAAAGGACCATTACCTGGTAAGTCACTTAGGGATCACAGGGACATAGGATAAATCACATACAGTATACGGGGGGCTACTCAGATACAGTAGGCTGCAAATAAGCAAGAACACATTGGTAACAATTTTTTTGAATGAATATACTTTATGAAAAAAAAAGTAAAAACTAGCAGCATTGTAAAATAAATACTGTATAGCTAAGCAGCCTACAGACAATACAAAAAAACTGGACAAAGTAACAGAAACACACACCTCCCCCTCCCACCCACTGTTCCAACACCAAACTTGGCTTGCACATTACGAGAAAGGTAGAAGCAAACTATGCAACTGTACACTTGTTAACATCAGAGGGGTGGCTTAACAAGATAGAGCTGGTCTGTACTACACTTTATCAGGATAAATTCACAATTCCCAGCAAGGCATATAATAAGTCCCACCTTCTTTTAAGAGCATGAAACCAGTGTTTCTTAGAAGCTAACATCTTCTCCATATGGAGAGCTTGCAGAACCTTGGTATGCCACTCTGAGAAAGTAGGCGTCTCTTGATCCTTCCAGTGCCTCAAAATAATTTTCTTAATTGCCAGAGCAATTAACAGAAAGTGATATTTCCTATGCCACATTAGCTTTTCAACTCCCACCCTAGGAGGCATCTTTCATGAGTAAGGGTAAACTGTAGGTCAAGGAGTGGACCTAGGGAACCATATACCTGGTGCCACAGAGGTTGGACTTTTGGGCAATCCCACAATATGTGTTTCAGCATACCTAAGGCATTTCCACATTTTGTACATTAGGTGGAATATAAAACATGACAGGCATGGAATTTCTTGGATATATTCTACATGCTTAGCAATATTTTAGTTTGCATCATCCTGTATCAACCAATTTTGATATTCTTATGTGTATTAGACCAAAGTGTGATTCAGGCCTTATCTGAGGCATCCGAGGAAAAAGCTTCACCCAATATTTCACTGGCTTGCCAAATCTCTGAAGCTGTACATCCCATATAGCACCAACATTGAAAAATACTGAATAAGGCTCAGATGTCTACTGTATTGATTGAGGCAAAACTGATGTTCCCAAATGCTGAAGTGGCATTACTCCCATGGCCTGCATGACCGGACACCTGAACTGTAAGAAGAAGAAGGCATCCCTAGTCTGAAGCTGAAATTTGGTCTGCCTTAGGGCAAACATAGCCTATTTAACAGCTACAATTATGTGGTTTCCGATATGGATGCCTTTATCCTGCCAGTTCCTCTTGGAGATAGTGCCACCTCCTATTCTGATGTTGGTATTATGCCAGATGGGTTGGGATGTAACTGCTTCGAGTTTAAATGGAAAGCCCCCCAACCTATTTTCTGTAGACTTGTATAGTTTGTAGACATGGACAATAATTTCCTCTCTTGCATCCTGCTAGTTTCATCCTAATTTAAATATAAATGAGAATAATTCTCGCTGTTCTGGCCTGGTGTGAAAACCTGTTTCACTCAATTGCAAAGGTCATGATCCCACTTATACAAGGCATCATGGGAGTTGATGATGTGTACCTGCACAAGCCAACAGAAGTTATAATCTCAATCAGTTCTTTTATATGCCTTGTGAAGTCTCTGTATCCTCTAAAAGCATTTTTTTTCTAAGTCAGACATAATGTAAATTACAGAAAACAACAGGCACTCAATATATCTTGAAATGTTTCATGATGAGCATAAGACAAGAACATAGGGACCGCAGAGGAGAGCAACTGCACTGACTCATACACTATAACTACTGCAGGCTTTAGCAATAAAACATTATACAATTCTAGGATGTCTTACATGAGTTGGGTTATGACCTTTGTAATGGAGTTAAGTTTTCACACCCGTTTATGTAACTTCATCCACATTTAAATCCTGATGAAATTAGGAGAGTACAATAGAGGCAATCACTGTTTATGCCTACAGACTACACAAGTAAACAGAATAAAAGGCTGAGGAGACCTTTCCTTTAATCTTGGCCAAATAGGCAAGTTGGTCATATATGTAAAGAGAGGTAGCAATAGGTGTGGCCTTCAAGGCTTTAGGTAGTGCGGCAGCCTGGGTGTAGAACAAAAATGCAAGGGAAAGGCCATGCTGAGTGCAAAGATGTGCCTCACTTTCCAACCACTGTGGATGGTAGGACAAGTCTGGATAATCTGGGAGTATGCCACATTTCAGATACTTATTCCATTGGGCTGTGTGGAAGAACACAAGAAAATCCAGGAGACCAAGGCCACCTGCCTGCTTGGGATTGGCCAGATTAGTATAAGCCCTCCTAGATCATTCCCCTGCCAAAGAAAAGCTGAAATGCATTGGTGCAATGAATGGGACCACTGAGTGGGGAAGTCTGACAGAAAGCATTCTTAGGGGATAAAGGAGCTTAAGAAGAATGTGTCAGAAGGACCCCCGAAACTTGGTCAAAGAACTTAGGAACATCTTTTCTCCCACCTCCTAATTTTTTCTTCCTTTATAACCTGCTGTAGCAGCAACCTCTCTATACTTTAATGTTCACATTTTCTACTTCGGTAGGTTGGCCACCAACCAAAGTACTCTCTCGCTATTCTCCTCCCTCTTTTATTCCTTTTCTGTCCCTGTAAGGTGTTACCAGGCACGTCATGTGAAAGAAACAAATAATGTTTAACTAACTGAGCTCATGTCTAAATAAATAATGGTTCAGTAGATAACGTTTAAAAAGGGGTATTGAAACGGTTTGCATTTGCCCTTTGAGTACTTGGACACAGTCCCTCTCTGTCCATAATGTTTGCAGCTGTTTCAGCATTTACCCAAGGGTTAAAAGAGCATAAAGCTTGTGGTTATCTAATTTAAAGATGAGATACTGCCCACAGAAACATGTACGTGAATCATTACTTATGGTGAGGCTTTCCATAGCTGTGCCCCTTGTAAAAGAAAGTCTCACCATGGTAAAAGGAAAGTCGGCATTTTGAAACTACTGAACAGGCAGAAAGAAAAGCAAATGGCATTTTTTTTTGTTTATCTGTCCCCACTTCACATAACCAGAAGGTTACTTCAAAGGAAATTTAAAGAGCTGGAGTGTTGAGGAGAGAAATAAGAAGTGCTCATTGTGAGCTTTCTCTCTCTCTCTCTCTCTCTGTTTCTTTCTTGCTCTTTCTCCTTGCTGCATGCTGCACAGCTCTGGTGCAGCTCAATAAAGGGTGGCATTGGCATTTGGCCAGTCACTCCACTAGCATAAGTGTTGCTATGCAGCATATAGTTAACAAGTACCTCTGCATATTTGGTAACCATCTTAAGAGTCTTCATTTCAAACTACCAAACAGTGTACCTTATGGTTTTCAAAATAAAATAACCTAAAAGTTCACCCCCCAAAAAAGCCTAGCCCCTAAATATATGCACCAGTGAGGGTATTCTATACAGCACTGAAACATGGTAAAAATATAATGAGGCTCAGCAAATAGTAACTCATGTGGGATTGCTCCCACTCTTACCTGTTACAGACAGCCACAACCACAGAGATGCCATGCTTCTTTAGAAGACAGTAGCCTCCTAATGAAGTACATATACATGTAACCAGACTGTCAGTCACTGGAAAAGGGGAGGGGCTTAGCCTCATTCATCCCAAATAAATATGCAAGTACAAATTCTTCAGAAATAGCCATTGCAGGAATAAAAGGCATAGCTAGATGTATTCCTCAGTTACTATGTTAATGAATGATGTGCCATCCTGATCCCCTATATTTGTATTAGACGAGGAATCTGTATACATTTGAATAGGGATGGATCAGGTGACCTCTGCTGTGGCTATAAAAAGCCCTCCTCTGGCATGGTTCAAGAGATCAGCCTTGGAAGCTGTACCAGGAGGACATGTATCTGGCTAAGCAGTTCACAGACGTAGGTTGATCCTAGCCTAGGTGTGATCCACTCTATGGTCAGTACTACAGGGGTAGTACTGAAGCTCTGGATGAGTTCAGTTTTTTTTTTTTAGTTTATTTTTCTCTATTATGAATTAAAATAAAATTCAAACACCAGTGTGTTTCAAAGCCTGAAATCGTTGTCTGTGTTATCCATTCCCACACCATTTTACAGAGAACATTCATTTTTATGTTGTCTTGTGCTTGCAGCACGAGGAACATTTTGTGACAGCTTTCTGGAGTAGCAGGTTGTGGAGATGTGACTGTGTTGTGGTCAATGGCACCACTGCTTTTTTGGGCTGGTCTCTGTGGCACCAATAAATGAGCACACTGTCTATGACAGCAGTTCAGAAGTGTGCCACCAACTTGAAAGAATTTCGCCGCTGCAATGAGAAAGCACCCTGTCATTGCAGGGCATGTCTTGCCTGCTGAAACATTTCAATAAACATGGAGGCAGCTGCTGCCATTCGCCTCTCATAATCCCTCAAAAGCTAACATTGGGGGTGCCCAATCCCCCTGTCAGCATGTCCCTTCCCCAGTTTGTTTGCTGACAGGGGTGCCTAATCCCTGTCAGCATAATGTTCCCCTGTTTTGTCTGCCAAGAAGGGTACCCAATCCCACTCGGCATCATACCCCCCCCAAAATACAGACACACTTTCTTGCCGATGGGGGCCCAGTCCCCATCAGCTTCAGTCCCCTGTCCCCACAAAACATAGGTGGCACACTGGGAGCCCTCCCCAGTATGCCAAAATAGCCTTGTCACACCCTGAAAGAAAAAAACCTTCCCACAATTTTCATTTTTTTTGTACCCTGTAAAACAGAAAATGGTCCCTCGTGGTCACAGCGGCCCTCCTCCCCCAACCCACACCCACCCTCTGCACACCCCACCTCACACCATACTTACCTCCAGAGCCGGGTGAGATCTTTGGTGGAGCAGGAACACGTCTGCACTCTTCAAAGCTGACTGCAAACTGAAGAAAATCACAGTAAGCTGTATAATGGCTTCAATGGGGGGGGGGTCAACTTAGGTGGATATCTCAGCCATTTTGGTGACTTTTGGCTCCAAATTTTCAACACGGGGTTCTTGGGACCCCACCTCATGAACTCAGTCACTGTCATTTCATTATTCTGTCCCAAAAGATGATTTTGCGGTGAGTACGTGGAATCACCTTTCAGCACTGATTAACAAATAGACAGTGTCACTGTTCATGAGGTGGGCTACCAAAAAGCCTGTGTTGCAAATCTGGTGAAAAAATTAAAAAAAAAAGACTATTTTATGAGTCTGCATTGTGCAGTTCCAACGCACACTCATAAGTATGAGAATTGTTAATATTTTCACACCAGATTTTCAACATTTTCAATTTTTCACACCTCCTTATGAACAGTACAGCTATCATTTTTCACATCCTGCCCAAAATGTGTTTTCGCACACCTGGCACACAATGGCGTGGTAGCTGTGGGAAATCAATGTTTGGGACAGATTAAGAAAATCATGGTGACACTGTTCATGTGTGGAGGTCCCAAAATGCCTATGTTGAAAATTTGGTGAAAAAATTCCACAAAATGACTGTGTTACAAGTGTTCATTGTACAGTTTCCATGCACGCTCATAGGTTCGAAAATTTTTTATATTTTTCAGTCCAGATTTTCAACATTGCCATTTCTTCACACCTCCTTATGAATGGTACAGCTGTCATTTTTCACATCCTGCCTGAAATGTGTTTTCGTGCATCTTGTGCTGAATGGCATGGTCACTGTGGGAAATTAACGTTCGGGACAGATTAACAAAAGCACAGTGCACTGTTCATGAGCGGTTGTCCCAAATGCTTTCATGAGGTGAGGTCACAAAAAGCCCATGTTGAAAATTTGGAGTTCAAATACTAACAAATGCATGGGGCGTTAGGGTTTCTAACCATAATGTACCACCCTTTAGAGACTGACAGGCATCAGGGGTGTGACTTTGGATTGTCTGCTGTAATGCTCAGGCCATTCCACCTCTACCCCCACCCTGCAGCCAGTGACAGGCATCAAGGTGTGTCTTGGACTCTTCTACCCCAAAGTTCACCCCATTCTCCTATACTGCACCCATCTCAATGTATTTTCTTATGGAATGGGTTGAGCTTAAGGCCCAGCGATGCCAAGGCACAACGTGACACTTGTTGAAGTTTGCAGGGAAGGGTGAGGTGAAATAGCATGAGCATTATGGCCAACGATATCGTCCACGTAAAGAGATATATTATTTGTCCCTGAAATGGATTCCCAGTATGTTATTGTTTAAATTGACTTTAACAGCCAGGGGTTCAAAGTGCAGATGTAATAAAAAGGGGGGACACCCCTGCCATGTGCCATTGGACAGGAAAAAGCTGGAGTATATCACTCTATTAACCAGAACCCTTGCTGATGGTTGGGAGTAAAGTAGTTTCACCCATTGGATGAAATTCTGTGGGATACTGTAATGCTCCAGGGCCTTAAACATGTACCTCCAAGAGACTCTTTCAAATGCTTTTTTAAAGTCCAGGGAGGCAAGAATCACAGGGGCTTCTCCCCCCCCCCCCCCGGACTCCGAAATGATATTCTGAAGATGGTCTGACGACAAATGTTCCCTCACAAAACCCACCTTTTCTGGCACCAGCAGTGTGTCCCAAACCTTTTGCAGCCTAACAGCCAATAGTTTAGCAAGGATCTTCAGATCAGTATTAAACAGGGAAATAGGTCTGTAATTTTGACTTAGTATAGGGTATTTCCCTGGTCTAGCTAGCACAGTAATAACAGTCTGTTGAAAAAAGGGATCCAGAGTCTGATTTTGGTATGCCTCTAAATACATGGTTTTTAGGGAGGAAGCAATTTCCATACTCAAGACCTTCAAAAAATTGGTGGAGAAACCATCTGACCCAGGCCTTCATCCATTGCCATGGATTTAATGGCTTTCTGAATTTCTGGGGCTGTGATAGGCTGGCTCAACTGTTTGCTGTTCAGGAGTAAGGGAGGGGAGGGAAGAGGAATCGAGTTAAGATACTCAACACCTCCTTGAAAGAGCTGACTGAGTCCTCTAAATTATACGATGCAGAGTAATAGCCTGACAATGATCCTGGAGTTCATGAGAATTGTCTTAGAAACTGGGTCCATGGGCCAGCCCTGTGGCACTGGAGGTTGAAGAGCTGGTCGCTACACCTTGTATCACGCCAGCGACCTGGGTTCGGGAATGAGCACAGATTGCTGGGGGTCAGCAGGGATGAGAGAAGATTGAGTGTCCGGAGTACTCCTCTCCTCTCTCAGGGGAGGGAGATCCTGTCATCCTGCTCACTGACTGCCCTCTGGTGGTAGCTGGAGTGCAGTGTGGGTCAGGAGGCACATAACCGGTGTCTTTACATTGGTGGGGAGGGGGGGATGGGAGAAAATGTGAAAAGGGAACTGGCAGGCTCCATGATGGCCTGACATGTCCCTGCAGCCACCCCAACTTCTGGATTATGCTCGGGGAGGAAAGCCAACACTCTTCTCCCTGGCCCCGTCACGGGGGGGGGGCAAGCAGTGGGGGAATTATGGGGTTGGTTGTGGCGGGGACACTCAGGTACAGAGGATGAGTCCCTCTGAGAGAAGGCCATAGCCACTTGTCAGGATCCAGGGGGATAAAAATCTATATGACAAAAAAGAAACTGGGCCCATGATGGAAGGGACTGTTCTCTGCAACTTCTGCTGCTTAAGGCATAAGGTGAGCAAGTGCTCTGCTATCTCACCCTCTGAAACTTAGTGAGTTTTGGCCAGGAAAAGGGCTCATTCTACCTTTTTCCTGTTAAGCTTGTGATATTGCTTATGTAGACTACTCCAGTCTGGTACTGGAATCCATACCACTAGAAAGAGTACTCTCAAGGGCCCAATTTGTGCAAGGAGAGAAGAAGCCTTTTCCTTTCTAATCTTTTTCTGCCTAGTTGTTATACAAATATTCTCCCCCATGTTAGAAGAACACTTAAAAGCATTCCATATGGTAGTGGCCTGGGAAACAAACCCTGAATTTTCCTGAAAAAGCCTAATCACCAACAATTTAAGGGACTCTAGGATTTTAGGATCCTTCAGGATATGGTTGTTCACTTTCCAGGTCTTTGGCAGTATAGTTCAGGGACAAAGAGAGCTGTAGAGGCAAGTTATCAGAGATCATTTGTGAAAGGATCTCTGCTGCATGGAGCCTCATGACAAGGCTGAGAATGATGAGAAAATAATGTAGCCTAGACTTGGTATGGTAAGGCTTGGAGAAAAATATATACTTCCACTGGGGTGGGAGTAGCAATCTCCATGGGTCTGTGCAGCCTAGAGAGTCCTGTAACTCCTGTAATGCCCATTGGCCAGACAAGAGGCCATGCTGCCGAGCATATGTTCTATCCAAATCAGTGTCCATTAGCACATTCCAATCACCCCTCCCCCCCCAAAAAAATAATAATAGGATACTGGGACCAAACCATTAGCTGTGACATAATAGAGGTGAAAAAAAGTTGGGCTGCTGCAATTAGGTCTATGAAGGTTCACTAGCACTACCGTAGTTCTGTCAAATATGCCCCTAACCATAATACCATACCGACCCTATGTCTCCATGATCTGCCTCTGCAATGGAATAGGGGTATTTCTGGCTATCAAGATGTCCACTCCTGCTTGCTTTTTTTTGAAATTTAAGTTTATTGAATTTTCAAGTACAAGAATACAAAAAGGAAAAAGAAAAAAAGAAAACACAACCAACACAACAGACCCAGTCAGTATAACAGGAAAATACACCAGCACAATTCCCTCTCACCCCCGACCCCCCAACCCCCCTATGCCCCAACCCAAGCCCCCCCAATTTGCCTTCACCACCCACATAACTCTAGCATTAAACCAGAAATTCCTAAAATACTCACCCCAGCAACATCCACCCACCTCCCTCAACCACCCCTATAAAGGTGTGCTATCTCAATAATACTAATAATCTGGATATATCAAATATCTGTCATTGACGATTTGAGTCTTCCATGATAATAAAGTGTTATATACAACATTTAAACCACAAAAGCTATGCGGACTACAGGGATCGAGTCAAAGCCTAACTAGTGGAAACATAAAGCCTGCAACTTACCCCACTTCTTCCTAAACAGGTCCACCCGACAGTGCAGACTGGCAATTAAGCTCTCCGACTGAAGAAAGGCGTTAAGCTCAATTAGCCACTCCACATAAGTCAGGGCCAACTGGTCGGTCCAATGTCTAAGAACCAGCCTCTTGACCGCCATAGATACTAAAACCATATGAAAGTGATGCTCCACACTATCAATACGGGAGTATTCCCCCAGGATGCAAATTTCAGGAGTAAAAAAATTCGACAAACCCAGAAGGGGGTCCAGGTTATCCTGGATGAGGGACCACAAGGGAGCAACCTTGGTACAGGCCCAGAACACATGAAGAAGGTTCCCTTCGTCCTGCGAGCACCTAGTGCAAGTAGGGTGGGGAAGTCTTTTGAGCTTACAAAGTTTAACAGGAGTGTAATACAAGTTGTTTAAAATATAATGCTGAGTTAGCTTTAATCTATCCTGGAGTAGTACCTGTGGAGGTCCTTCCATATACGGGCCAGTTAAGAAAGGTATTCGAGCAAGACCAAACATCAGAGCCAGCAACAGCCTGGAAACTTATAATTTAAAGGAAGAGTAAATTAAGGAGATGGCGTATGGCTGAGAGGCAAGGTTTATGATTTGAAGGAGAAAGGGTAGGCCACAGAGTCTCTAGCAGACGTACCAAATTTCCGGACAAGAAGATGTCTTAATTGGTACACTTTGAAAATCTCTCTCTAGGGATGTCTAATTTAGTAAGTATATCACCAGAAGAGAAGGATTCTTGATTGTATAAATGCTCCAGTCTGATCTCCCTAAGCTGCAGAAGCCAGTCAGGTGTGATCCATGAGTTACCCAACTTGAGATTGGGATTAAAGATCACCGGCTGACCAAGATCCGATATGACAGAAATGTTAAAAGACGATAAACATTGGGTCAGTGATTTAAGGGATGCAAGAATTGTACTGTCGGTCACCAAGCGTTCAGCTGTTGCTGGAGAGATAAAAAATACAGCACAAGTATCAAGTTTTGATCCCGAAAGACAAAAGCGCTCTAGCTGGAGCCAAGATGGACATGGTAGGCAGGGGTCTGTAGAAAGCCACTTCCCAAGCTTAGAGAGGTGTGCTGCCCAGTGATATAAAATGAGATTAGGTAGCCGAAGCCCATCTTTTTCCTTGGGAAGAGACAACTTGACATAGGAACGTCTAACACCCTTCCCACTCCAGATAAAGTTGGAGAACATAATATGGAATTGTTGAAGATATGTGATGGGCAGCCATAAGTTTAACAAATTAAGGGGTTAAAAAATCCAGGGAAGAATATTCATTTTAATAATGTTGATCCTGCCCCAAAGGGAGATGGGGAGGGAGGACCACCGCTGTAAATCCTGATAAACAAGATTTTTAACATTGTCTAAATTGAGCTTCTTCAGAAGAGAGGGTTCTGTCGCAAAGTGAATCCACAAGTATTTGATAGATTGGGAGGCCCACCTCAGTCCAAAAGAGATAAATTCCTGTTTGCTGGTATGAACGTTTAACGGGAAGATTTCAGACTTCAAGATGTTCAGTTTATATTGGGAGAAGGCCCCAAACTGCTTGATAATTTCAATCGCAGCTTTTAGGGATTCAACCGGGTGTTCTAAATGCAGAAGAATGTCATCCGCATAAGCAGAGAGCACCAGTTCCTGCTGTAGTAACCTACAGCCACTAACATTCGGGGAAGATTTGAGTTTAATAAGAAGGGGTTCCAAGTATAGATTAGACAATAAAGGCGAAAGAGGGCAGCCCTGCCTTATGCCCGTGTATAAGCGAAAAAGAGAAGAGAAAACCCCGTTGCAATAAATTTTGGCTGTGGGAGTACTGTAGAAAACCTGAATCCATTTTATGAACGGGCCTGGGAATCCCATTCTTTCCATCACGGTCCAAAGAAAGGTCCAATCCACACGATCGAAGGCCTTCTCGGCATCCAGCGAGACCAGAGCCGCAGGATGTGGGAGTGAGTGGGCAGATTGGGAGATGTGAGATAAAGTTCTTAAATGGTCCGCGGAGGACCTACCAGATACAAAACCTACTTGTTTGGGGCTGAGTAAACCGATCCAAACTTTCTTAATCCTTTCCGCTAGTATCTTGGCAAAGATTTTCATGTCATAATTCTGGAGGGAAATAGGCCGATAATTTGCTGGGTCCATCAGAGTCTTATCAGGTTTTGGAATCAAAACAATTGTGGCCTCAAACAAAGTAGGACCTATATCTATAGCAAAGGAAAGATATTCGTATAGTTTAAGGAGCACAGGTGCTAGCTCTTTAAAGAAAACCTTATAAAAGTTAGCAGGGAAGCCATCAGGCCCTGGTGCCTTATCTGGAGTCAGGCAAGTAATAACCCCCTCTATTTCTTCCAGAGTGATAGGAGCTGTCAGGATTTGGTGGTGAGATGGCAAGAGACATGGGATATCGATGTCCCTAAGTATGTGATGATACTCGAATGGAAGCAGACACAGGGGCTTGCTATAGAGGTCCATATAATAATTTTCAAAAATCACGGGCAATACCTCTAGGGGAAGTTTCAATAGATCCAGTTGGGGAAATTAAGGATGGAATTAACCTGGAGGCTTCATTCGACCGCAAACGCAAAGCCAGGAGCTTCCCAGCCTTTTCCCCTTGGTCTAGGTATTTAGCTTGGGTCCTCACAAAGCAGTACTCCGTTTTTTCCTTCAGGAGATCCATATAGTCACTCTTGGCCACCAGGAGGGCTTTGAGGGAGCTTAACGAGGAGGTTAAGGAGTAGTCCGCCTCTAATTCTCTAATTTTATTCAGCAGAGAGAGAGATTTTGCAGACCTGTCCTTCTTCCTAGCGGAGGCCATCTTTATTAACTCACCCCAAAGGTAGCATGTCAATGCACACCAAATTATATCGAATCTCGGTGTAGATTCGAGGTTGTCCGTAAGGAAGAGAGAAATAAATGACTTAATATGCGACACTAACTGGGCGTCCTTAAGCAGTTGAGTATTTAGCCTCCATACGGTGTCCCGACAGAACTCTGGATCTAAGGAGAGTTTGATCCAGACTATGGCGTGGTCCAACAATATGATTGGATCAATGCCAGATTGAAGGAGGCTTGGAAGGAAGAATTGGCTAATTAAAAGATAATCTAATCTCGATTTAGAACTATGCGGCTGAGAGACAAAGGAAAAGGCTCGAAAGGAAGGTTTAACAGTCTCCAGGGTCAGATAACCCCAACATGGATAAGAAATCATGAAGCGCTCTTTGGGCGGAGTAGGGGACGGTTGTCACTAGGCTCCCTATCCATTGTAGATGAAGGAAGGTTCAGTCCCGCCCAGTATAAGTTGGGAGGGAGAAGAGTGCTAACTTTGTCGTAAGGGACATAAAAATTAGGGGTTCCCCGACCGGTCCATACACTGAATCTAAGCAACTTCGTTCCGTTGAGAGAGCCCCTAACCAGGATAAACCTCCTTCTGGGTCCGATACAATCAGGTCCTTCATAAATAATACGTGTTTTAATGAGAATAGCAACCCCTTTACTAAGATTGGAGTTACCGGCTAAATAAACCTGAGAAAAACCAGAACGGATTAAGAATTTGGCATCAGCGTGCCTCAAGTGTGTTTCTTGAAGAAAAGAATATCCACCTGCAACAATGAACAGTGGTTAAAAACCTGAGACCGCTTGACCCGATCCCTGAGTCGCGTACATTCCAAGAAGCTATTTTGATCACATTAGTACCCATTTTAAACACAATATATAAGGAATATAGAACCAGGAAAATCCAGTAATGAAAAAGAAAAACACACCAAATGAGATATACCATATACCCAGTAAGGTATCCCCAGATCCCACCCTCCCAGACCCACCCCATAATCCACCAGACCCCAAACAAAACAGACGGTAACAAGAAGACCACCCTCCTCCCCTCCCAAAGTCCAGAAATCCAGCATGACCTACTAAGAGTCAAGGTAAGCCCCCCACCAAGATAAACCCAGTACCCCCAACAAACCAAAAGGTAACTATATACAATGAGCGGCCCGAATGTATAAACCCTGTAAAGTATTTTAGGATCCAAGAACCGGGACCACCCAGCCCCCATGGTGAACCTCTGAATCCCCAGCATAGGGTACAGAAACCAGCACTCAGAATGTTTCGAAGAAAACCCAATCACAACCTGCACTAACCAACGAACCATAACACATCTTAACAAACCCGAGACTGGGGAGAGGTTGACAAACCCCCCAACATATGGCTCGCGATTCCACATCCAGCGAGCAGCCATTCCTAGACCGGAGCCCCCCCCCCAAACCACCACCCCATGTGCCCTTGACCCGTGGGGCAGGGAGACTAGACAAGAGGGAGGGTCTAAAGATCTGACAATTCCTACCCTCAGTAGGACCCTGCCCATCTATATCCTAATCTATACCACGCCCATCCCACCCCACAACCAGAAACTAAACCCAAAAATCGGAGACAGGGAGATTAAGCCAAGGGCAGCCCCCAGAATAAAGTACATTACCCCATGGGAGTATTAACGCCAGAGATAGACCGCCCAACGCAAATCTAGGGCAAAACAAGTCTGCTTCCTCCAGGCACAGCACTGCCCTGCACCCATCCTTCCCTGAAAACTGCCATAAAGCAAATCCAGTATAGAGACAAATTACAACCTTAGGACAGAACTGAAGCCCAGGCCAGAGCAAAGTATGTGGACAGCAGAGCGGCTCTCTCCCGACCCCTTTATATCCACACGAACCCCCCGCATCTGCCACGGAGAAAGAGAAAAGAAAAAAGAAATATTTAAGCAATAGGCGACTTACATTATCCAGTCGCTCCACACCAGAAAATCCAGAAATACCAAGGAATCGGTAAGGCACTAAGACCCGGGAGAGCACCCACTCAAAGCCATTGTTTCCCGAGGGACCGATGAAAATGAGGAACCAAACCGGTCCAATCCCCAGGAAGTTCCCCCCCAGAAACAACAATCTGCCAACAAAGGTTCCGTCACGGGGAGGCCCGAATAGGAGCAGCACGGAGGTCCCCCGCTAACCGAGACAAAGAACCTCTCTCAGCCCAAGCCCGACCGAGCAATCCCCAGGAAAGAGACAGGAAAGCAGGGAACACAAAGGAAGCAGGAGGAAACCAGAAACAGAAGGAAAGGCCACTGAAAAAGAAGGAAAAAGGTAGAAGCAGAAGAGACCCTCAGACAGCGAGCACAATCGAACCATGAACTTTAGCCAAATAGATTAGAATATCAGTATTTAAACTAAGGAGAACGAAACCCCAAAGACAGCATAGCCATATCCTAAGGTAGCAGGAGGTCCTTTCAACCGGACGGTTTAAACAGGTCCGTAGTCTGCTCGCCAGTTCTTAGCTGTCACTGGAGTTAAACTCATAGCCGTGCTCCCCACAGTGACCTTCAAAATAGCAGGGTAAGTCATTTTAAAGGGGATGGAGGCGGCAATGAGCTTCTGGACCACTGGATGATAGGCTGCCCTCTTTTCTCGGGTCTCTTTAGGCAGGTCCTGCATTATCCTGATTTTAGCTGTGCCCCACAAAATGTCTTTAAGCTCACGCGACTTCATATAAATATGCTGTCTTTCAAGATAGCTCAAAAACTTGGCGATGATAGGACATGGGGGTAATCCGGACGCAGGTCTAGGTCTTAAAGAGCGGTGGGCCCGTTCGATATGGTATGAGGAGCTAATAGGGGAGGGGCCGACGATCTTACACAGAAACTTCTGTAGGAAAGCAAACAAGTCCAGTCCCTCTTCCAATTCAGGTAGGCCTAAGATTATTAAGTTGTTCCAGCGATTGCGCCCTTCCAAATCTTCTGTTTTAAGTTGTAATTTTTTAATCTGCTGTTTAAGCTCCACGATTTCACTTTCAGCTTTCGTTTTCCACTGTTCTGTTGAAAACACTCGGGCCTCCACATCCGTGACTTTAGTAGAAACGGAGGATAGATCGCAACACAGGGATTTAAGCTCCCCAGTCATCTCTTTCAAAATCTCCTTCAACGGAGTAAGTTCTTGAAGGAATCTATCCTCTGTTAGGGGAATGGCTTGTTGCATTTTGTCCCCAGCTCGGTTCGATTTAGAAATATCCTGGTTGCGTTGTTTTTTGGCAGCTTTCTCCGGAGAGGCAGGAGGTGTGTGCCTGACTGGGGCCTGCTTCCCAACCATCTCCATCCCAGCGTAGTAAACAGCTATTTCCTCAAAAAAAACTCGTTTTACGATTGTAGGCAGGTTAATCAGATGGCCCCTGGTAAAATTTCTTGGTCTGATGCCCAAATGAGTCAGAAAAGAGGCAGAAAAGGTAGCTAGAGGGGAGAGCTCACAAATCCAGCTGCTGCCTAGCTAGCTGCCATCACGTGACCATCCCACTCCTGCTTGCTTAGATTTTAGGCACACCTCAGATACCTGGCCTACCCCCTGTCTGCAGAGTAGTGATATATGAGGGGCATAGAGATGAATTTCCTGTAAGAAAACTACAGTGAGGCATATTGCTTCAGATGAACTAGGATCCATGTTCTCTTCTGTTGAGAGATAGCGCCTTTTACATTCCAGGTAAAGAATTTCACCTGACTACTGGCCATAAAATGTAGAATCAGAACCTGTGATGTGGGCAGAGTAGGGTGACCCAGGCTCCTAACCCCTTGTAGCCCCACTAGCCAAGTTCAGAAGAAGCCACTTGTTACGAATGAGCCCATTAACAATGATTACTGCAACCCTGTTTTGATGTGCAGCCAAGACTTTACTTCCCCCACTACAAATCCCAAGAAAGAAGAACCACAAAACAGATTCCCCTATCTCTCAAAAAACAAACAAAAATACAAATACATCTACCCCTCTCCCCTCAATATGCAAGGTACAGCATCCCAGAAATAGTATATGGCTAGAACAGCCTTAGGGTGACCTGGACCCCTGCCATGGGTCCACAAGCCTTCCCACTGTGGCATCAAGGTGCTTAGGACAGAAAAAGTAGCAGATACCTCTCCTGCCATCACAGAGTTGTACCAGCCAGGGAGGATCCTCTCTTTGCAGTACCAGTCTGAGGTCAGGACCGACAGCGTCACCCATGCTCATAAAGAATGGTGAACTCTCACCAACCCAGCACCCCCTTCAAAAGTTCAAAACCATCAACCATAGAGCCAGCATGCTGCAACTCCCAAAGCTGATACAGATTAGGTTCAAAAATAGTTATCAATGCAAATACACTCCCAAGGGTGAACAAACTGATGTCAGAATATTAGCAAGTAGAAAAAACCTATAATAACTTAGAAAGCACAGCAGACCATATTTGCCTGGGCTTCACAGTTCAGCCGACAGTACTATATAGAGAATGGAAAAGTCTAAAAGAAAGGGATGCACTGATAATCTATTCACCAAGGATTTTGGAGCTGAGGTATGGGGTAGCAGTACTAGGTGCATTCACAATGTCCACTGCAGATCTGATGATGGGGCATTCAAAGAAGCACAAAGAGAGCAGGACTATAACAAACACTGGTCCTGTATCACCAATCCAGGGACAACTGCAGCCCAAGCTCTGCCATAACTAGGAGAATGAAGTGCTGCCTGCACTGGGAGCAGACTGCTGCCACTCACATCCATGTCCACCCAGCATTCCAGTACAGGTACATTATAATAGAAGATCCATGGTATGTTAATGTTCCAGTTGATCTAGCCAGCGCAAAAGTGTATGCTCCTATAGACTAGCAGCAAGTGCAAATGGACAGGCCAGAACTATTGCTCAGGTATATCAGCACTGGAGATGAATGGAGAGAACTCTCCACAGTGGCACACACCAAATTCTGAAGTTGAAGGGCATCAATGAATGCTAAAGCCAGCCCTGAATTAGTCCCAGTGCAGTCTCTGCAGACAGCTAGAGCTCTTGCCTCTCAGTTTCCCCCTATAAATGCACCAATCCAGCCTGAAGAAACAAAAACTTTCAGACAAGATTCAAAGAATCCCAACAAAACAGTGACATAGTCAATCTTAGGAACAAAACTAGGAGAACCAGGAAAACTCATAAAAGTCATAACAGTGAAGGGGCTCTCCCACAGCTGCTAGTGCTCCGTATCAGCAGCAAGGAGTGGGGCTGCTTTCTATTGAAACAGCTAAGGTAGAACTGCAGGCAATTGTTGGGATTCTGCCACTGTGGGGTAAAAGGTGTGCGTGGCAGAAGGCAGCTAAATGATGAGACATGCCAGAAAGATGATATGTTTGAGGGCTTTATAGGACTTTTGTTTTTTTCTAATAGCTTGACTCAGATCATTAAAAATGGTAGCCCATGAGGAAGGCACATGGGGAAGGATGCTGGCCGTAATGGCGACTCCTTCTTGGCAAAATCCCTCACAGCGATGGGAGTGTAGGGTAACTGGATAGGGGGGTGGGCAAAATGGGTGACAGGATGTCTTTATATGTACGTGCATGGGGAGGAGCAAGCATGGCGAGTGTAGGCTGGGAGGGGGTGGAGGAGCTGTAGGGGGTGGCACTGCGATGGGTTGCCGAACTGCAACGTGGCATCAGGGGTTGGCCTGGGGTTGGGGTGGGTGAGGTACTGGGTTCAGTCTGGGTGTTGGTGCAATTTTATTGTGTCTGGCCCGAACCTTTATTTTTACATGCTTTCACCCCCCTGACATGCACCCCCTGGAGTTGAGAATCCTTTAGTAGGGGGGTGCGGGGGTGATGCCCCCTGTGTGGGGGGAGTGTGGGGAGGCAAAGCCCCACAGAAAGCAGTGAATGTTATGTCCCTGGCGCCATTGTTCTGTGCTCCAGGGTGTGTCAGTAGCGTGGAAAAATGTTTTCGGCACTTGACTGGCGCTGATAACGACGATTGCCTTTAGGCTTTCGCAGTTATCACACAGAACCTTAAAAACATAGCAATGGGAATCCTTTCAGTAGAGGGAGGGCTTATTGCATGCTGCCTGCTGAATCTTTATTTTATTCTGGAGATGAAGGAGCTTACAAATCAAAGCCCTTGATCATTCTCCTTTCTGAGGCATTGGACAGAGTCTCTATGGGCACACTCCATCACATAAGATGTGCTGTGGTCCAGAGGCCTTGCAAGCCATAAAAATTGCTGATTAACAAAACTGACTGGGTCTTTCCCTTCCACCAGCTCAGGGATTCCCAAAAGGAGCAGGTTATTCTGCCTGGTCATGAATCTTTTCTTTGAGTTGGGCCACTTTTTTGTGAAGAGCCATCACCTCCAGCTCCTCTCAAACTACTCCGTCTTCAAGGGAGCTGATGTGGGCTTCCATGTCACCCACCCACCAGGCCAGGGAGTAAAGAGAAGTCTTCATAGTTTTCAAATCCTTAGCACTGGCCTGAAAGATAATTTTGATCAACATGAGCTCAGTCAAAAACCTTTATAAAAAGAAGTGTCCTCCTTGGTCCCTGGTGGTGTAAGCAGAGGGTTGTTTAGTTTGTAATGCCTCAGGGCCTGAGCATGCTGGGAGAGGCAGTGGTTGTAAAATATTGAGCTGGAGTTGCAATGCAAGGAATCCATTTCCATGAAAGAACACAGAAAATGGAACCAGGGAGCATGTGTGCCACGCCTGGATGAAAGTAAAGTGGCACGGGTGTCAATTTATGGGATTTTAACAGCTTAAAATGCCATTGGCTCTGGAGCTCTCTCAGAGCATGACTGCTCACATCAGATATGTCACGAGAAGTCCCATAGGTAAATAATTTGAAACAGCAGTATAAGGGCCACCCCTATAGGTTTCCACTAGGGATCAAAGATATACAGGTAAATCACAGTTTACTAGGGTAGTTCGGAATAGGTTGCAGAATAACAGGTGCACAATAGGTACAGCAAACCAGTATCAAATAGCAGTTACTAGGTCCACCCAGTATGGGTAATAATAAGGATCATGGAGAGCCAAAAAGACACACATTCAGAATTATTAGGACCTGCTAAGTGCACTTAGAGCACAGAGGTGTAACACACCAGGTTCTTCCTACTGTATATGGTTGCAACATAAAAGTACCTTTGTGCATCAACAGTTTGGGTACACATTGGGCAGTATGACTGACTGCTGGCTTCCTCCACAGATGATGCACATGGTAGATGTCCTTTGCACTGCAGCACTTCATGCTTCACACAAAGCACTGAGGGTCTCTAGGGATGGTACAGTTTAAGTGAAGCAATACTCTCACTTGTAGCTCTATTGAGGGGTTCAGTTAGGGATCCCTGCTCCCTGAGAACAGAAAAGGACAGTGATTAGTGTGAGGAAGGGGAAACCAGAAAAACGCATCTTTCACACCTCACAGCCCCAAGGCTGTAGCTCTTGGTGGTGAAGTAAGATGCTGATTATGGCTCAAGAAGGCCTTTCTTGGAAATATTGAAAGTGGCTCGTGTTCACTAGCACCTTCATTTCTCTTAGTTGTTGCTGTATGACTTCAGTTGTGGTGGACCCTGAGTCCCAGAGTCCCAGAGAACAGAGCAGGATCAGTGTGTGTGTGTGTGTGTGGGGGGGGGTGCTGAAAACCATGGCTCTCACCTTCTCACAACAACAAGGCTCCAGCTGCTGGTTGTGAAGTAAGGACCATGTATTTGACTGCAAATGTAACAGCACACTGTTATCAAGATTAAGGAAATTTGTTTGGTTTCTGTGCATCTCTCATTTCTGCATTTCATGCATTTCTGCTTTAAGTTGAACCAGCATAATATTCTGTAGTGATTTGCATATGCAGCCCATGATGCTTTGCATTGTGGGGGCATGTGTGATTTTGTATTTCTTTGAAACTTGGCTTCCCAGCCAAATGCCCTTTGGGGTAACCATTGCCTCAGTGCTTGCACACAGAGGTTCCTTGTCTTTTAAATTGTTTTTTGTTTTAATTGGGTTCACCACACCATAGCCCAGAGAGACCATCTTAGGGTAGCTGGTTCATTCCACTGGGGTGTCAAACAGGCGCGGCATACTGATGAGTCCTGGTAGGATAAAACACGTGTCTATGTCTTCTGCTAGCACACTTTGCAAACTGTGTGAGAGGCTTTTCGGCACCATACATTTCTGCTTAAAGTTGAACCAGCATAATATTCTGTGGTGATTTACACATTCAGCCCATGATGCTTTGCATTGTGGGGGCATGTGTGATTTTGTACTTCTTAACAATGTAAGCTACATATCACATAACACTTCGTCAAAATGGAATGCATTACAAATTAAAACATCGACTGCATACAGCAACAAATAAAAATCCTAAATTGCACATTTTAGTTATTTCCTATGTTGTCGCATTTAAGTTATTTATTTATTTTTTTATTTGTTTTTATTTTTAACCAGGAAGATGACTGGGCACAACCCTTTTTCAGTCATGCCTGATATAAAAACAAAATACATCACATGATACAAATACACAACAATTGCATCTATAAAATTACTTTCACAATTACTCAAATACATTATTGTTGCAATGGCAAGAATTCAATTAAAATAATAAGGTGCCAACATCAATTTAAAATGTGTTATACTGTTAGCGTAATGAGTTATGGGTGAAAGTTTGTTCAACAGATTTGGACTGTACCATGAAAATGAGCGCCTGAACATTGTTAATTTAGCTACAGGTAAATAAAATAGTGAGACTACACATCTTGTCCAATGAGAATCATTTTGTTTTGTAAATTTATCATAGAGGCAACTGGAAAATGTATTGTGATAGATAGCAAATGCAAATATGGCAGTGTTACATTCTGTTCTACATTTGGGGGACAAAATGTTCATTTTCTCACATAAAATACAATGATGTGCTCTAGTTGGAGCCCTTAACCCAAAGCAGCAAATATTATTTAATATTAACTGATATTTAGATAAAAAGGATGTCCCCTGATTACAAAATAAAGGAGCACCATAGTTCAATATTGGTAGCAAAACTTGCCTGGCTATAATTAACCTTGCCTCATCAGTCAGGGCGTTTATGTTTCTACACAGGAAACCCAATTTTTGATTTACTTTCTTACTAATAGTATCCAAATGTCCCATAAAGCATAAGGAAGGATCCAGGTAAATTTCCAAGTATTTGAAACAATCAGCATGGGAGATCCTCACCCCTTTACTTCTTTTGATACATAAGTTTTTCCCACCTTGGGCCAACCTCTGTGCTGTCCCAAACAGCATAACTTTTGATTTTAACTCACTTCATTTTAAGCTGTTCAGGGATAACCAATTTCCCAATTTCAAATATTCTTCTTGTAAGACTTCTTGTATCTCACTAACAGATGGGCCCGAGGTGAGAAAACTGTATTAGCAGCATATAGCACAGATTTTGATTTACTAAGCTCTTTTGGCATTTCATTTACAAATATTGAAAGCAACAGTGGCCCCAATACCACACCCTGGGGTGCACCAGCAATAACATTTGCTGGTTCTGATAAAACATCCCCTATCCTAACCCTTTGTGTGCATAAGCCCAAATAGCTTTTTAAACCATTATAGGCCTGCTGCAGATACCCCACATAATTGTAACCTCTGAAGTAACAATTTATGATTTACCAAATCAAACGCTTTGGTTAGGTCGACAAACACCACTCCCGACCTTTACTGTGAAGGTGCCATAGCTCCATGATAGAACCATTGTTTTATCAAACCCAGGCCAACAGTAGAATTTACATATCTTAGGTAAATGAGCAGGGAATTCCATAAAACAGGCCCTTTAAACCAGGTTGGTGCTCTCCAGATTTTCATATTGCATCTTGGGACAATATATTCTAGGCCCTGGGCAGACCTCAGGCACTCTCTAGTCTCTTTAATATTAAAGACATTTAAGATATTTACTGGAAAGTTTCCTTTTTGTAATTTAAACATATGATAAGAGGTGCCAGTCTCTCCTTTTCTCAGGCTTTAGGCAGTTTAGGGATCTATATAGTTCACAGTAGTGGGTCCTTCTAGTAGCATTGAGAATGAAGAGGGCCATTTCGTTACACATTACATTCAATTTGGCTAGCTCCATCCTCGAGGCCCCTGCATATACCGCAACCCCATATCCAGTATAGGAAGCACCATGATGTTTGCAATTTTCAATTGAATTTCAGGAGTCATGTAATGCTTTAATTTATACATCATCCCTATCTTTCTGCCTATGTTCTATGTGTGCTTCCTAGTTCAATTTCTCATTTACTAAAACTCCTAAATACTTATAGTTATCAACTTGTATTTGGACCCCATTTAAGGATTGGATCTCTAGTGAGACATTCTTTTTATCAATTCCTGAAAATAGTACAGACTGTTTCTTTTTAGTATTCAAACATAACTTATGACTCCTAAGGAAATGCTGGAAGTAGGAGAATGCCTACTGCATAGGAATACAGGAACATAGGAATCACGTTGGCAGATGGGGACTGCATGATCCATCTTGTCTGCTAGTGTTTCTGCCCACCTCCCTATTTAGACTGCACCCTGATGTGTCCTCAATATCTGTCCCATGTGAGTTAGAACTCATGCACCATCTTGGATTCCACCACCAGGCTGTTCCATTGGTCCTGGACCCTTTCTGTAAAGAAGTACTTCCTGAGGTAGCTTTTGAACCAGCCTCCCACCAGACGCAAGTTGTGCCCCCTTGTTCACGCATCCCTATTTTGCGGGGAAGAGGTTTCCTGCTTGAGTTGTGTTGATTCTCTTAATGTATTTAAAGTTTTGATCTTGTCCCCCTTTGTTTCTTCTCTGCTTGAGGGTGTACAGATTTAGTTCCCTGAGTTTTGCCTTATATAGCGCACGATGCAGTCCATACACCATCTTTGTAGCCCTTCTCTGTACCGTCTCCAGGTGGTCTATGTCTTTTTTTGAGGTGGGGCCTCCAAAACTGACCACAGTACTCTAAATGTGGCCTCACGAAGGACCTGTGAAGAGGAATGATAACCTTATCCTTTCTACTTGTAATTCCCCTACCAATGCAGCCAAGGATGCCACTAGCCTTCTGTGCTGCCTTTTCACACTGTTTTCCAACCTTTAATTCATCCACAATGACTACTCCGAGGTCTCTTTCTGTCTTTGTTTCCTCTCACTGATGTCCTCCCAGTATGTTCTTTATCCCTGGGTTTCTTTTTTCTATGTGCATAACCTTGCACATCTTGGCATTAAACTTCAACTGCCAATCCCTGGACCATTCCTTGATTTTTTTCAGGTCTGCTTCCATACCTTTCTCTCCCTCCTGCGTGTCTACTCTGTTGCAGTTTTATGTCATCTATAAACAGACAAACCTTTCCTTTCAAGTCATTTACAATATCCCTGATAAATATGTTAAAGACGATAGATCCCAGCACAGACCCCTGTGGAATGTCACTGGTCACTTTGCCTTTCCTTGATAATGATCCATTGACAAGCACTCTCTGCATCCTATCTTGTGGCCAGTTGGTGATCCAGTTCACTATCTTATGATTGACTCCTGTATGCTCTAATTTGTTAGCTAGCCTTCTGTGGGGAACAGTGGTCAAAGGCTTTGCTGAAGTCCAGGTACACAATGTCCATTGCTCCTTCCTGGTCTATTCCACTGGTGAACCAGTCAAAAAAGTCAATCATATTGGTTTGACAAGAGCATCCTGCTGTGAAGACATGTTGCCTGGGGTCAGTCTTTCTGCCATCCTCCAGGTACTTCACTATTCTTTCCTTTAGCAACAACTTCATAATTTTTCCTACCACCAAGGTCAAACTAACCGGCCAGTAGTTTCCTACTTCCTCCCTGCTTCCACTCTTGTGTAAAGGTACTACTGTTGCCCTTTTCCAATCTTGAGGTATTATTCCACTTTCAAGTGACTTGGTGAAAATCTCAGCCAGTGGTGTGGAGAGTTCTTCCCAAAGCTCCTTCAGTACCCTAGGGTGGATGCCATCTGGCCCCATTGCTTTATCTACCTTGAGCCTATTCAGCTCTTTTAGGACCCTTTCCCTTATGAAGGGTCTTGTGTCTGCTTCTGTGGTGTTGTGTACTGACCTACTTAGTGTAGGACCCTTTCCTCTGTCTTCTATGGTGAATACAGGGCAAAAGAAATCATTTAGTAACTCTGCTTTGTCTTCATCTCTCTGCCATCTTGCCTTCCTTTGTTGCTAAACTGACTATTCCCCCTTACTCATTCTTTTGTCCCTTATATATCTGAAGAACGTTTTGTCTCCCTTATTTACCCCCTGCGCTATTTTCTTCTCTGTCTGCACTTTTGATCTCCTAACTGCCTTTCCCGCCTCACTCAGCTTGTTTTTGTATTCTTCTCTATCAAATTCATTTTTAGTTTGTTTTTATTTAGTAAATGCCCTCCTTTTTTTCCTTGATTTTGGTTGCAACTTCCTTGGTGAACCAGTGTGGATTTTTCTTTCTTTTGGATTTGGTGATCTGTCTAGTGCATGTAGCTGTAGTTGTATTTAAAGCAGTTTGAAGACCTCCCAACAGTCGTCTACATCTTCTGAGTTTCTGCCATCTAGCATGGATTTGACTATATGTTTCATTTCAGGAAAGTTAGCTCTCCTAAAATCTAGAATCTTGGTTTTAGTGTGACTGGTATCTTCTACCTTGTTCACAGTTAGCTGGACTGTCCTGTGGTCACTGGTCCCCAGATTGCCCCCTACTTGCACATCTGAGACTTTTGTGCTGTTTGTGAGAACCAATCCAGTATTGCTTTGTCTCTGGCAGGGGAATTCACCAACTGTTGTAATCCTGCTCCTTGCAGTGCAAACAGGAAATCTTTGCTCATTTGGAGGATGCTGTGTATGAGGACCAGTCCACATCTGGAAGACTGAAGTCCCCTACCAGCAGCAACTCTCCCCTGTCTGCCATCATCAAGATGGTCTCCATGAGCTCTTTATCTGTATCAGCTTCCTGGGATGGGGGTCTGTAGATAACTCCGATCTGGATTCTCTCCAGCCCTGAGGGTAATCCAAAGTGCTTCTACCTTGCTTTGCTTCCTTTGGATTTCTGTTGCATTGGTGTCCTCTTTTACATACAGTAATACTCCCCTCCCTTTTTACTTTCTCAAGCCTTCCGGAATAGCGTGTACCCCGTGATGGTGACATCCCATGTGTGGTTCCCGGTGAACCATGTTTTGGTAATGGCAACCAAGTCTAACTGCACTTCTGCCAACATGGCCATGAGACTGGGAATTTTGTTCATCAGGCTATGAGTGCTGATGCACATTGCCTTCCAACACTGTTTATTCTGGTTAGATGAAGGCTTACCCTGGCTCTGTTGTATATGTGTTTTGTGTTGCATGCTGTGTGTATCATAAGAGCATATGTGTGCTGAACTTGTTGGTGATGGGCAGGGGCACAGGACAACCCTTGTGGTGTAAGGGGTGCCTGTGCCACCCCCCCACCCACTAGTTAACTGACCAATATGGACATCAACCTTTTGACCAAATACTCATGTACCTTCTTTAGAGAGGTGCAGACCAGGCCATCAAATTTAAAAAACTCCCATTCCCAGAAGTCCTGCCAATTACCAATATACTGGTGGCCTTTCTCCTGGCACCAGTTCCTCAGCCAGGTGTTAAATTTGGTGATGTCCATTTCCATGATCTTCTGCCTGCTGTCTCCCTTATTCAAGACAGGCAGTATAGCGCAGTGGTCTAAGGCTCTGAGCTGCAAATCTGGTGACATCCAGCAGACCAGAACTGGGTTTGAATCCCACAGCTTCCACTTGTATACTGTGTGACCCTGAGCAAGTCATTTAACCTCCTTGTGCTCCCAGGTTGCTCCTGTAAAAAAGCTTTCAGCTTAGTGTGCTATACCTGGTTAAACAACTAAATAGAATCTCTGAGAAAGTGAGACCAGTCAAAAGAGAAGAAAGTTTGTCACCCAGCTTAGAGATATTTTGTTTAGTTTCCTCCACTGACCTACAGGCTAGGTCATTTTTACCTATGTGGAGAGTGACATGAGTGCTGTGTTCCACTGTGTGTATGATCCCTTTGATGTGGCTTGTGTCCCTTCATGATGATGTCCCCGGGAAGCACCTGATTGCAACTGAAGCATGGTACTTCTGGAGGTGAGGTTCTCTACCCCTAATCATGGAGCTGTCAATTATTAGAACAGGTCTCTTCTATTCTGATTTAGCATGTTTAGTGGTGGGGTGCACCTCCTTGTACCAGTTTGGATGTGGAGAATGTTCAACGCCTCTTATGCAAGTTGGAGAATCATCGACACTGTCTACACAAGTTACCCTGGGAGATAGTGGTGAATATCTATTTGATGTTGAAACAGGATTGAAACTCCCCTTAGCAGAGGCTTTTTTGGTAGTTCAATGGTTCCTGACTGTCTGGCAGCCCCATGGCCTTTTTATGTTGCTTGCGTACATGCGCAAGAAACATGTTGCGGCAGCTTGCTGCAGAAGCAGGTTGTGGAGGTGTGGCACTGTTGTGTCCAGTGGCCCCCCTGCCTTTTGAGGCTTGGCCCACGTTCACCAATGGGGTGGCATGCGGCTGCTGACACTAGTTCAGCCAGTGTGCCACCACTTTGTAACATTTTAGCTGCTGCACTCAGGGGCCACCTCGTCATTGCAGCATCAGACATTCCGCTGCAATGATGGAGCGACCCATCATTGCAGGGTGATTCCTTGCATGCCTCCGACCCAGTTTGTTGATGGGGAGCCCAGACCCATTGGCATAATGTCCCCACACCAAAATTTATGCTGCATGCCGAGGGGGTGCCCAATCCCCCTCAGCATCATGCCCCCCCACTTTCTTTGCCAACAGGGTGCCCAATCTCCATCGGCTTCAGTCCCCCCTTCCAAGTTGAATTTGCCAATGGGGCAGCCCACTCCCCATCAGCATAATGTCCCCCCAATGAATTGTGTGCAGAGGGGGGTGCCCAATCAACCTCAGCTCTCCCCCATGTGCCGACGGGGGTGCCAAATCCCCCATCGGCTACAGCCTCCATCACAAAAACACTCAGGTGGCACACTGGGAGCCCACCCCAGTATGCCAAATGTCCCTGTAAAAAGAAAAACCATCCCACAATGTTTTTATTTCTTTTTAAACCCTGTAAAACAGAAAACAGTCCCTCATTGAGTCTGTGGCCTCACCCCCAACCCACACCCACCCTCTGCGCACCCTGCCTCCCCACAGCCCCTCATCCCATACTTACCTCTGGAGCCCAGCACCACAATCTTTCAGTGGACCGGGAACACGTCTGTACTCTTCAAAGCCAACTGCGAACTGAAGAAATGCCGGTAAGCTGTATAATGGCTTAAATAGGGTTTTTTTTTCAACTTTGGTGCATATCTCAGGCAGTTTGGGTTTTTTTTGGCACCAAATTTTCAACATGGGGTAATTGGGACCCCTCCTCATGAATTCAGCCACTGTCATGATGTCATTCAGTCCCAAAAGGTGATTTCACGGTCATTGTGCGGAATCATCTTTTGGGACTGATAAACAAAACAACCGTGCCAGTATTCATGAGGTGTGCTCTCAAAAAGCCTATGTTGCAAATTTGGTGGAAAAAATCCAAAAAATGACTGTGTGTGCATTGCGCAGTTGCTACATACGCGCGTAACTTTGTGAATTTGCAATATTTTTATGCCAGATTTTCAACATTGCCATTTTTTCACACCTCCTTATGAACAGTACAGCTGCCATTTCTCATATCCTGGCCAAAATGTGTTTTTTGCACTTCCGGTACAGAATAGCGCAGTTGCTGTGGTAAATCAGTATTCAGGACATATTAAGAAAATGACAGTGACACTGCTCATGAGCAGAGATCCTAAAATGCCTATGTTGAAAATTTTGTGATGATAGTCCATCAAATGACTGTGTTACAAGTGTGCGTTGTGCAGTTTCCACGCACCCATGTAACTTTGCAGATTTGTAATTATTTTCATGCCAGATTTTCAACACTGCCATCTTTTCACACCTCCTTATGAACAGTACAGCTGTCATATTTCACATCCTGGCCGAAATATGTTTTTGTACTTCTGGCGCAGAATAGCGCGGTCGCTGTGGGAAATCAGTGTTTGGGACAGATGAAGAGTGAGAGAGTGAGAGAGGGGGAGTGAACAAACTCAACTAAGCTCTGTCGGGACTGCTGCAGATTTCTTTCTGGGTAGAAAAAGGCACCAATGCAGGCAGGACTCCAGTACAAAAGGGCAACCCGCAGCACCGGAAGAAACAGAATGAGCGAGAGAGGGAGAGAGGGGGAGTGAGCGAGCTCAACAGAGCTCTGTCGGGACTGCTGCAGATTTCCTTGTGGCAGAAAAAGACATCAACACAGGCAGGAGCCCAGTACAAAAGTGCAGCCTGCATTGCCGGAAGAAATGGGATGAGCAAGTGAGAGATGGGGGGCGTAAGCCAGCTCTGCGGATCTCTGTCGGGACTGCTGCGGATTTCTTTGTGGGCAGATAAAGGCGCCAGCACAGGCAGGAGCCCAGTACAAAAGGGCAGCCTGCAGCACCGGGAGAAACAGAATGAGCAAGTGAGAGAGGGGTAGTGTGCGAGCTCAATGGAGCTCTGTCAGAACTGCTGTGGATTTCTTTGTGGGTAGAAAAAAATGCCATTGCAGGCAGAATCCCAGTACAAAAGGGCAGCCTGCAGCACTGGGAGAAAAAGAAATGGTGAGTGATAGAGGGGGAGCGAGCAAGCCCAACGTAGCTCTGTTGGTACTGCTGTGAACTTCTTTGTGGACAGAAAAAGGCAGCAACATAGGCAGAAGCCCAGTACAAAAGGGAAGCCTGCAGCGCCGGGAGAAACAGAACGAGTGAGTGAGAGGGGGGGAGTGAGTGAGCTCAATGGAGCTGTGTCGGGATTGCTGCAGATTTCCTTGTGGGTGGAAAAAGGTGTCAATGCAGGCAGGAGCCCAGTACAACAGGGCAGTCTGCAGCTCAGGGAGAAACAGAATGAGCGAGTGAGAGAGGGGGAGTGAGCAAGCTCAAAGGAACTCTCAGGACTGCTGTGGATTTCTTTGTAGGCAGACAAAGGCACCAATGCAAGCAAGAGCCCAGTACAAAAGGGCAGTCTGCAGCATCGGGAGAAATGGAATGAGCGAATGAGACAGGGGAGGGAGTGAGTGAGCTCAATGGAGCACTGCCAGGACTTTAGTGTTGCCCACCCTCCTGCCCAGTGGCCTCTGTGGTCTTCTTAGGCATGGTACTTTCACTTCCAAATACCTAAACAGCACATATAAGCAAGCAACATTCGGCATTGACAAATGCTTGTTGTCCTTCGAGGTAGAGGTGCTTGTGCATTGTGTCTAGGACCTGTAGGTTCTCTGACATTGCCCAGCAGGGCCTGAGGTATGATAGCGCAGAGGTATTGTATCTTAGCCCAGGCTGCATGCATTTGAGATTTAAGGTCCCTGAATGTGAAGCATGTTGAACAGTGCCCCACTCTGAGGATAAAAGCTTTGCTAAACAGTGTGCCACAACAATTTCAGTTTACAAGATCTTAAGTGGCTGTATTACTCTGTATAGACTTTTAGGAGAGAATAGTTGATTGCTTTATAGCAATACTTGGATGAAAGAGAAGTAGATGTAACTTCTGGCTGAGAGCTTTCTATTAGCTGACCACTATTTCAGTAGTGGGTACCTCAGTTGATTGAAGATCAGTGAAGATAATCAGACAGTAAGGCTGGGGGCTGGACTGCTCTTGACATATGCCTTCAAGGGGCGCCCTTTGTGTCTGAGCTGTTGCTTTCGGCTGAGAGCTTTCTGTTAGCTGACCAATATTTCAGTAGTTGGTAAAGCAGTACAAATGCTGATTTACATACAGCAGCCAGGAATTCTGGGTAAGTGTTCCAACAGCTCCTTATGCTGAGAGAGCAGCCACTGACTGGGTCTGAGCAGAGCGAGCGAGGAGAGAAGCCATCTCAGCAGAGAAAAGAGCCCAGCCTGTGTACTCCAAGGGGGATTCACCCAGGTAGAACTGCTGTCAAGGAGTCCCTCCTTCTGCACCTGTTGGAGTCTGCTTCCCTTTGTGATTGGTCTCTCTCTTCCAGTTGATGAAGATCAGTGAAGTTCAGCAGACAGTAAAGCTAGGGGCTGGACCGCACTTGGCGTATGCCTCCTAGGGTTGCCCTCTGTGTCTGAGCTGTTGCATCTGGTTGTTTCTGGCTGAGAGCTTTCTATTAGTTGACCACTATTTCAGTAGTGGGTACAGCAGTCGGTGAAGATCAGTAGACAGTACAGCTGGGGGCTGGAATGCTCTTGTCATATGCCTCCAAGGGGTGCCCTTTGTGTCTGAGCTGTTGCTTCCGGCTGAGAGCTTTCTACTAGCCGACCAGTTTATTTTCTATGTCAGACATTACTCATAGAAACATAGAAGTTGACGGCAGATAAGGACCACAAGGCCTATCCAGTCTGCCCATTTCTTTTTCTACCTTATAAATATGCCATCGGCCTTTGCTCTGTCAGTGGCCTATCTATTCATAGTCATTTGTATTGCTCCCTTATGCCTATCCCATGCCTGTTTGAAGCCCTGCACTGTATTCATAGCCACCACTTCTTGTGGTAAGCCATTCCATGCATCCACTACCCTTTCTGTGAAAAGAATTTCCTCACATTCCCCTTAATCGCCCCCTCTAATCTCATGCTGTGTCCTCTTGTCCTGCTATTTTCTTATATTTAAACATGTTAGACTCTTTCACCTTGTTAATGCCCTTAAGGTGTTTGAATGCCTCGATCATATCACCTCTCTCCCGCCTTTGCTCAAGGGTATACATATTGAGCTCTGTTAATCTGTCCTCATATGTCTTCTGATGCAGTCCCTGCACCATTTTGGTTGCCCTTCTCTGGACTGCCTCAATTTGGTTAATGTCCTTGTGAAGGTATGGCCTCCAATACTGCACACAGTACTCCAGATGGGGCCTAACCAGTGTCTTGTAAAGAGGGATTATTACCTCCCTCTTACGATTTGTGATACCCCTACTAATATACTCTTCCTTCTATATACTCTTCCTTCTATATAGATCACTGTATCATCTGTGTAGATGTGTTAATTTATTCTGGGATCTCTAAATTCTGAATCATAAATATTAAAAACAAGAGGGCCCAATATAGACCCCTGAGGGACCCCAGTCTTAATTTGGGCTGCTATGGATCTATAGGAACCTATCTCCACAATTTGCTTTCTTCTAGTAAGGTAGGTCTTAAAACATTTGAGTTCTCCTTTCTGTTGCCCCATTTTGTGGAGCCTGGACAGGAGAATTCCATGGTGCAGCATATAAAAAGCTTTATATAGTTCTACAAATAAAGTACCCACAGACAATCTCCCATCCAGACTCCACTGTATGTTTCCAACCACCTCCATTAAGGCTGTGCTAGTGCTGTGATTGGACCTAAATCCCAAATGATAAACATTCATCAGTTTATTTGACTACAGGAAATTCTTCAAGTTGGGTAGCTACTCTCGAAAGTTTTAGACGCTATAGGAAGAAGGGAAATTGGACAAAGGGAAATCAAATGATTTTCTCTATATTTTGTAGCCACAAACTCTATGGTCCCAATTCAGCCTATACCGAACTGATTCTCTCTCAGGGTTTTCTTTATGTTTTCTGGCCACAAACTCTAGGGCCTCAATTCAGCGTATACCAAACTGATTCTCTCAGAGGGTTTTCTTTATGTTTTCTGGCCACAAACTCTAGGGCCTCAATTCAGCGTATACCGAACTGATTCTCTCGCAGGGTTTTCTTTATGTTTTCTGGTCACAAACTCTAAGGCCTCAATTCAGCGTATACTGAACTGATTCTCTCTCAGTGTTTTCTTTATGTTTTCTGGCCACAAGCTCTAGGGTCCCAATTCAGCCAATACTGAATTGATTCTTTCTCTCAAACCTTTCATCAGCTCTCCATACATTCAGTCAGTCCTCCAGGCAGACTTCCACAGCTTTGCCTGTCTCTGATTTATAAGGTTAACCTACCCACTTACCTTCAGCCCCAATGTCTTATAACATAGAGCTTCCCTTCAGCTCTATGCTATGCCGAGTTTATCTCTCCTTCCCTGCAGACTACAGTAAAAAAATGCCCACACTGATGTATGTTCCTTCATATTCAGCTCTTAGACTGCTGCTCAAATTTATCAGCTGCTCTCAGTTATCCAATTAGCAGCTGACTGCAAGTTTGCAGGTCACCCTGAACAGAATCCATAAAGGCCAACTCTCAAAAGGCATCTCATGCCAAATCCTGGTTTGGCTCCCACCAGGACCATTGACAAAACACCCTCTTGTATTGAAAGTGACAGGGGATGGCAAAGGTCATAAATAGGGCAAAGGTCAAAACTACCCTGTCACATACTCAAATCTATGTCCAAGAGAGGACTGGGAATGGCCACAAGGCTTATCCCCTCCTGGGAAGAAAAAGTGGCCTTGCTCAGTAGTCTGCGGGTACTATAGGACACTGCATTCCCTTAACTGGAGCCTCTGAATCCTAATACCTTGGGTATACAGAATGGACTGAGTGTGCTGAGTATTTTTCCCAATTTATTTTGATAACTCTTCCAATTGTGTCTGGCCCTTGTCTCCTCCTTAAAATAGACTGCAGCATGTTATGTGGACCATGTGCCTATAATCTCTCCATTATGATGTTTATCATCCTGTGGGACAGTTGCCTTTACAATATCTTACAGTATGTGGTGAAAACATCCTGGATGTTAGAGGCCCCTCTAAAATTATCTGAACCCAGCACATTACTAGGTTGTCCCAGATATTAACATCTGTCATCATAAATTTGTGTAGCATGCTCTTGATATGTTTTGGGCCTTGTTTCACTTGACCATCAGTTTTTCAATTTATCAAGGCACATATTTCCTTCATAACATCTGTGTCCCTAGCAATCATGGTTTCTTTGGGCACACCTGGCATATTTAGCCTCATTCTTTCCATGGTAGGGTTTTTTTTTTTTTGTGGGATTCTTCTTAAACTGTTTGGAGCAACCATTTGGTCCCTGCACACAAGGAAAACACTTTTTTCCAATCTTTAGGCTACCCACATGACATTCAGGACAAGAGGCACAATAGTCATCTATCTAATTATTCATCCTGGCCCATAACCTTCAGTGAGTATGTGCTCTTGGGTTTCCTTCCATTCCAAGTATTCCCACAACGAAGGTCATAAGCCAACCTTTTCATGTCATGTTGTGCTAAACCATGAACCATTGTTTAGTATTGTAAAAAGGCTGTCTAGGTACCACTCTAAGCAGTATATCCACTTTTCATTCAACATTCAACTCTGTGAGACCTCTTGTCTGCAGTTTGTTCATTACATGACTCACTGCTATTGGTGCTTGCTGTGATACACTTTCTAGTGGTTTGTTGGCTTTTTGCTTAACAGCATTTTTCTTAACCCACCTGCAGTAACCTCTGGGAAGGTTGCTTGAACTTCTTAAGAGATGAGCTATTTTTTCAGCATTTGTTGCAATGTCTTCTGTAGAGGTGAACCCTGCCTCCTCATGTGTAGCACTGTTCTGAGCATGGCTCCAAACAAGGCCTACTTTTATCTTTCCACAGGTCCCATGGCCTCCTATCTTTCTTGAACCCTCTATCTGCTAAGTGTGTTGTCTTTCTGCCTCCACCTTGTTTTTTTCTGCACTGGTTGTATCACCTCTGCAAGGTTTTCTAACCTTTCTCCTGTGTCCTAGTAAGACTTCACTTTTCTTCTCAAACAGTATTACTTCTGGAACAAGCTTCCAGAACACATTGTAATAAGTGAAAACAGACATTTAAAAGAAACTCAGACAGGCATATCACTAATGATGGTGATATGAATTATTATGACTTGTTCTAAAGGAGCTGCATTTGAGCTTTGGCCTTTTCTGCTCCTTCATGCGTTAAGTGACATTCTGATAGAAAAATAAATTTCTGAACTGTTTTTAATTCAGCTATCATTTCTCATTTTCATGGCACTTCCTCACATAGCTTATCTATGGCAACCCTGAGCATTTTGATTTCCACATGCAGGGTCTTCCCTTAGGGGACCACAGTTTCAGACTTCCCCTTTTCTGTTTGTTTTACAACCCTGAAAGAAACCATCTGAATGTCTCTTAGCTCTTCTACTTTCTGTAACAGTTCCTCACTTAGTTCCTTAAGATACACAATTTGTATTATCTCAGAGAATGGGGCTACCGCCATTTTCTCATGGCTTTTCTGTCTATGAGATTTTTGTAGCTCACCCTTGGTACCAAACAGTTCAAGGTCTAAATTTAGGAAAGTTTTTTCTAGTGTCTCCTATTCAGTACAAGCATCATCAAATGATTTTTTTCAAACATTTTAAAGTCTCTCTCAGGATACTTTGGTTTCTGTGAAAATCTTTACCCTAGGGAAACCCACTACTCTCCAACTGACTTCTCCTGGGTCTAGGTTCTTTCTCAAAATCTGGGTCACTCCCTGTATGTTGGAGGATACCCTCTCTAGCAATTTTTAGGTTTGGAAATCCCTCCCTATCAAAAGACACTTACCACCATGGTACTTCCACCTAATTTTAATGAAAGTAATAAACAGTGGCACAAAATTCATATTCAGTAATCTTTACTCATAAAGTAGTGTAAAGTGAGATCCCCATGTCAAAAGCCCAATGTTTCTCCCGTGTGGGCTTCATCGGGGATGAGGACATCAGTTGTCTAGCTTTTGTATTCCCACAGTTTTGCATTTGGGTACTATTGTTGTAGTCCACATTATTGACTATGCTTCTATTTAGCATATATCCTTCAGTATCAGCCTTCTTTGCACAACCACTTTTTGTGCAATCATGTACACAAACACAGCTTTCATCACAAACATAACAAGGTGTATCCCCCACATTTCTGTTATCCTTTCCATACCTGGAAGTACCAAGAGCAATATTTCATCTGTTTTCTCTCATTTACATACATATTTTGACTTCACTTTTCCACTCTTCTCCCAATTGGGAATCTCAAGGACAATTTTTGGGTCAATAACCTGAGCTCCAGTTTTGTAGGTGGCAGTGTTGCATTTTGCATAGTCACTTGCCTGAGAGGGACAAAGCCGGTGGATGCACCAAGATCCCCTGTACCAGAAGCAAACACTTTTTAAGAGTTTCCCCACATGTAGACAACATACAACCATTTGGTCCACCCCTCAGTGTCCCTTCACCACTTCCTTCTATGGCTTCTCAGCTTGCACCAACCTCTGTACAAGTCCTTGGATTATGGTGAGTGGTTCTACTGCTGCTTGCAACACTGGTGGTCGGTTCAGTTCTTTTAGGGACATGGATTCAAGCCGTTTCAGCTGTTTTCATTTACTGACCTGGAATTAGCCAGCTTCTCCTTCTTCACATCCAGAAAAAGTGCTGCAAGGTTTGTCATCTTCAAGGTATGGCTTCACCCCCTCAGGTCAGGAGATCCACTCTAAAAAGAAAGCAAAGCTCACGCCATAGTGCAGATTGTTTTTCAAAGCACAAGGAACATTTCCTTTATTCAAGTACTCTTACCAAATGCAGGGAGGCTACATCCATAACAATCAAAGAAGTTTTTAGGTTTTAACCCCTTCTAGGTACCCTGACTGGCTCCTGATGTTTTGCACCAAACAAAATTTCTGGTCTACCACTCAAGCCCCAGTCCTGCTGCTCACATGGTCTTCTCTGGTTGCTTTGGTCCCTTCATGCCAAACTTCTTCATTTTAAGTCCTTGCCAACAAGACCCTAAAGTCTCTAACCTCAGTGGCAATCCCCCAAATTTTCCTTTTTTTATTTTCATCAAACTGCTGGGGGCATTCAAATCCCACTGCATCAGTCAACCAAGTGTGATAGAAAGAGTATTACCATGTGGTCTGGGCTATGCAGGAACATTCAAAATGCAATGTGAAACAGGTTTCAAAGTTCAAACACCTAAACACTTTATTTTACACTTGTTTGAACAGTTCAAAATTAAACAGTTTCTATTTCAGTTTTCCAAAAGAAGTCTCTCTTCAGTGATTTCCCTTTCTTTATACAGCAACTGCCTCTCCCTGATCTTCTCTGGCTACTACCTCTAGTACCACAATTCAGACTATTAGTTCTCTCTCTCTCTCTCTCTCTGAGGGCTTTCTTGATGTTTTCAGGCCATTAGTTCTAGGGCCCCAATTCAGCCTATACTGAACTGATTCTCTCTCTCTCTCTCTCTCTCTCTCTCTCAGCTTTCATTGGCTCTCCCTGCTTTCAAGCTGGCTTTCAGCCACATTTCCCCAACTCTGCCTGTCTCTGGCTTATATGGTTAACTACCTCTACACCTTCAGCCACAATGTTATTTAGAGTTTTCATTCAACTCTATGCTTTGCAGGGATTATTCCTCCATCTCTGCAGACCACAGCAAAGAAAAACCTTCCACACTGATATGTGTTCCTTTTCAATCAGTTTCTCAGAATGCAGGTGTCAGAGCTTTCCATTGCTTAGCCTTGATACAAAATGGCCAACAGGGCAAAACTGAGTTAAATGCTAGCTGCACATTTGCAAGACTCTGCACAGCATTCTTAATGGTCAATTCTAAAAAGCCATATATATTGCTAAATTCTTGTTTGGTCCCCACCAGAGCCCCTTTCAGAACACCCTCTAGTCCTGAAAGTGATAGGGGATAGCAGAGGGCAGACCTATATAGATCACTGTATCATCTGTGCAGATGTGTTAATTTATTCTGGGATCTCTAAATTCTGAATCATTAATATAAATATTAAAAACAAGAGGGCCCAATATAGACTCCTGAGGGACCCCAGTCTTAATTTGGGCTGGAACACAAGGCTTCCACAGTGAAGGTTGAGAAGAAAAAACTTTGTATACATGTTTCATCTTGATGAGTTGCCGAAGTACTGCCTCTGTCTCTGCCAAGTACCAAGTCAGCCTAAGAGTAATTAAAGGTCTAATTAATTTATTCATGATGGCAGCACCGTCTGTGATTGGTTGCCACGCTGGTGTGAAATCTCTTAAGAAGTGACTGGCGCAGTACCCGCTCTGCACTTCTCGCTGTCATAGCTCCCACTGTTGCCACAGAAAAAGTAAGTAAATCTCTTGAAAAAGAAGCCATTATTGTGATTAGACTTATAATCACAATCATGACCTCAGACCTGGTCATTTCCTCAGGATTAATGACCAGCTGGGTGGGGTGGCCCTCGGCTGCTCCTTTGGCCACCATTCACCCCAGACGGTCATTAATCTTTAGGAAATGATTGGCTCTGAGGTCATTATTGCTTAAATCAGCCAATCCCTATACTTAGAGGCACAGTAGCATGATGGAGAGATAGGTTTCAAGAAGAGTAGTGTGCATCATCCATAACACACTGAATGGAGAGGAGAAACAGACACATTTTTTGTTTTCTGGCACCTCTCCAAACCACATGTATACAGTCTTAAAAAAGCCTCAAACCCAGTGCAGGGCATCATAAGCACACACATTCTTTTGTGGGGCTTGTTAACAGTGTTTCACCAAAACAGAAATAGCCTTTTAATCAACCTGTTACATCTGAGCTATTATAAGTCTAATTAATTATTCATGAGTCCAACACACTGTCTTATTGGTTGGTGTACCATGCATTAATCTTTTAGAAATGCCTGGTATATATCAGAGTAGTGTGCACATTTGTAAACTCTCTTTGAAAAAAATATGTTTCCCTATGTGTAACTTGATTAGACATATAATCACAATAATGACCGTACAGTCATTTCCTTTTTATTAATGACCAGCTAGATGAGGTTGACCTTTAGCTGCACCTCAGGCCACCCTTGTCCCACAGCCAGTCATTAATTGCCAGGAAGTGTCCAGCTGTTTGATCTTTATTGCTTAAGTATAATTTGAGAATGACAAACTACAGACACATGTTTCATCCTGTTAGGACTCCATAGTATAATGCAATTGCTGTCTCAGCCAAATGCCAGATCAGTCCGAGAAAAAAAAATCAATCATTTATTACCACTTGGAGACAGTAGTAGTGTTTAACCATTCAGCAGGTTAAAATAGTCTTTACAATTGCATGTTACAAAAGTACATATTTATGTGGCAAAGAAAAAATGATCAGAGTTCAGCCCAACATTTATTACAAGAATACCTAAACAAATCATATACAAGATTTTTAGTTTATACAAGATTTTTTATTATTTGTAACATATTTTACCAGGTAAGCAAATGAAGTCCAAATGGGCTAATTTCTAGCTGCAACCAGGGGGGGTAGGAAAATTCAGGAAATACAATACAAGCAATTCCAGTAGTAAAGCTATACAATAAGAGTCCAAATGGGCTTATTTCTAGTTGTCACCGGGGGGGGGGAGGGATTGAGAATATATGACACAAACAATTCCAGTAGTAAGGCTTTACAAAATGAATGCATATACACATAGTATGGGATATTCAGACTGCACCAGGTGAGGGCTCAAGCCTGGGTGCAGTGCACCTGGGCTTTGCCAGGGCATGGACCAGGATATTCAACGGTGCTGTGCCATGGCTCAGCACCATTGAATATGGCACTGAGGGCACACACACTGTGCATGGTGCAGTGGCACTACATCAGCGCAAGTGGCAGAAGGGGAGCAGGGGGAAGCGCCAGCGCAAGTGCAGTTGCGCTAGGTGCATCAACTGTGATATTCAGTGCTGGGCATGCAAATGAGGCTATTATGCATGCAAGGTGCAAATGGGGCCATTTGCATGTCAATATGGCCCCATGTGCATGCTGTGCACTGATCTCCAGTGACTTGCACCTGGCGCCCTGCCAGGCTGCAGCCATTGGGGACCAACACCCTGCAGTCCCTTGGTGGACCCTGCACCTGGACACCCAATCATGGGCATATGTTACAAAATCCCTGGTGGTCCAGTGGACCACATTCCAATGCCCAATTGTGGGCATATGTTGTACCTATCCCTGGTGGTCCAGTGGAATCCCCCACCCCCCAGCGCCCGATTGTGGGTGGATATAGTGAATGTACTCCTGGTGGTGTAGGGGACCCCCCTCCCCACCTGCCCACTATGGTGCCCTGCCACCCAGCACCCTCCCCAAGTCAGCGGCGGGCGGCGACACCCTGCCCGCATGCCACCCGGCCGCCCGCCCACTGACAGCATACAGTACTGTCTGTATGCCTATTGGTTCACAGCATGGACTAATGGGCATGCAGACCATACTGTACTACACAGGCCCAATATGTGAATGAGCGTGTTTGGGGATTCCACTGGACCACCAGGGATAGGTACAATGTTTTTCCCCGACTGGGCATTGGAAAGTGGTCCACTGGACCACCAGGGAGTTAGATCATTTATGCCCATGATCAGGCTTTGGAGAGTGGTCCACTGGACCACCAGGGATATACTAGCATACTAAAATGCCAGCAGAATAGGCCTAATGGTCTTTTGTGTCTGCTAATTTGGTCAGTCCCCACCCTGGGATCTGACCTTGTTGCCCCCTCTCCCTCTCTGGCTTCTTCCTCTCTTCCCAGTCCTGGATATTCTCACTGCACTGGTTTTTGCTTCCAGAACTCTTCCCCTGTACCTGTCCCACCCCATCTTGAACCCCTTCACTGTCTCTGCCTTCACCAGTCCCCTGGGCAGCGCATTCCATGGCTCCACCACCCTCTCAGTGAAGTAGCACCTCCTTCTTTCTCCCCTGACTCTCCTCCCCTCCAGCTTCCACCCATGCCCTCTAGTTGCCCCCCCTCCTTCCTTAAGAGCACCCTGACTGCTCCTCCCCTATTTACCCCCTTCATATACCTGAAGACCTCTGTCATGTCCCCCCGGTCCCTTCTCTCTTCCAATGTGTACATATTTAGCTCTTCGAGACTCTCCCCATAGGTCCTATCCCCCAAGCCCCAAATCATTTTGGTTGCACTCCTCTGGACCCTCTCCAGGAGTTCAATTTCCCTCTTTAAATGTGGCCTCCAAAACTGCATGCAGTACTCACGGTGTGGCCTCACCAAGCATAGAAACATACATAGAAACATAGAAGTTGACAGCAGATAAGGACCGGAAGGCCCATCCAGTCTGCCCATTTCTTTTCTACCTTATAATACAGATGAGTATGAATAGATAGGCCACTGACAGAGCAAAGGCCAATGACACATCGGCCTTTGCTCTGTCAGTGGCCTATCTATTCATACTCATCTGTATTGCTCCCTTATGCCTATCCCATGCCTGTTTGAAGCCCTGCACTGTATACATATTGAGCTCTGTCAATCTGTCCTCATATGTCTTCTGATGCAGTCCCTGCACCACTTTGGTTGCCCTTCTCTGGACTGCCTCAGTTTGGTTAATGTCCTTGTGAAGGTGTGGCCTCCAATACTGCACGCAGTACTCCAGATGGGGCCTAACCAGTGTCTTGTAAAGGGGGTTATTACCTCCCTCTTATGACTTGTGATACCCCTACTAATACATCCTAAGAGGCTAGGGGGCCTTACCTACTGCTTTAGAGGTCTGCTTGGATGATTTCAGGTCATCAGTGGTGATGATGATGCCCAAGTCTCTTTCTTCCTTTGTGACTGCAAGCAACTCCCATCCTAGCCTATAGGTGGCTACAGGGTTTCTCTTCCCTATGTGCATGATCTTGCACTTCTTTGCATTAAATCCCAGCTGCCACTCTTATGATCATTTTGCTAGTTTATCAAGATGTCTTCTAGTTCTGCCCACCCCATCTGGATCATCTACTCTGTTGCAGATCTTGGTTATACAGAAGCAGTTATACAGTGGGAGTATCAGTTCCCCCCTTCTGGACGTGATCCCCCTTGCGATGCATCCAAGCATCCTGTTGGCCTTTGCCACTGCCCTCCTACAAGTCTCTGAGTTGTTCATCTTGACATCCACTACCACCCCCAGGTCCCTCTCAGCCATCGAGACGTGTAGTATCCCCCTCCCCAGGGTGTACACTTGACCCAGGTTTCTGGCTCTGAGGTGCAGTACCTTGCATTTCCCTGTATTGAACCTCAGCTTCCACTTTCTAGACCACCTTTCCAGAGCCTCCAGGTTCCCCTGTAGGGCCACACTCCCCTCCTCCCCATCCACCACCGCACCCAGTTTTGAGTCATCCGCATGTATATGTACCACGTATGCCCGCCATTGGGCGATGGGGGGGGACTTGGCTCCCAGGGCAGGGAGCCTGTGAACAGTGGGCTGGGTGGGTGGGTGCTGTATTGCAGGGTGCAATACAGCAGCCACCAGCCATGGGTGGCCTGGATTTGTTCCTGGTTTTACCAGGCACATCTTTGCCCCAGTGGCGCAAAGGCGGGTTTGTGCCAGCATATCGCCACACATCCCGAGCTGAATAAGGGATGTGCTGCATGGGCATGCCCCCACGCTTGCGCCACATACACATTGTTGCACCGCGTTAACGGTGATGAACAGTGCAAACTGCTCCATTGAATATCACGCTAAGACATCAGTGGGTTGCACATGGCGCAACCTTTTGAATATCTGGCCCCCAGTCACCAAGTAATCACATATACAGGAACAAAATATATACAAAGTCACCAGTAAACATAGTGTATGCACAGAGTCAAATCCCATTCAAGTACCACAGGTACAAGGAGAACACAGTCCCATATCAAGATGAATGGAGTTAATTACTGCTGTATAGAAAACCTATGAGGAAGGCCCACCTCAGATATGATCAGGGCAGGAGTAAACATTAATGAACTGGGACATGATGCCCATTAAAGTTGGGGGATACCTCTAAGCCAGGGGTTCTCAAATGGTGAGGCCAGCTTCCTTGGGGAGGCCCCAACCTGTTCCAGGGGAGGCTCAAGCAAGTCTGAAAAGTACTGTATTTACATTTTGAGTTTTATGTATTTTGTATGAAGAGATGAAGCAAACTGAAAGAGGATAACAGTAGGTGAATTTTATATATTTATTTACTAATAGGTGACAAGAGAAGGTGAATGAGCTAAGGCTCATTTCAGGTGTACCCAGGGAAGGGTAGGGAGTGAATACATTTTAAAAGGTAACTGCAAAACAATCAAGAAATACACAATGAACAATAGTGCAAACAAATATGAACAATAAACTAATAATGAGTGATGGTAATTGATCAATTTGTAGACTGATTGCAGAACAGCCCAAATACAAGAGTTGAGCATAGATGTGCTAAGAGCAATAGCAGGAAGGAGCAAAGTAATCCCAGAGAGGTTGCTTAGGAACATGGAAGGAGGGGGAGAGGCAAAGTATGTAGGAAGGTTATTTCATATAGAGAGGAAACAGAGAAAGTAGTCTGACCCATGAAGGTACTGCAACAAGGGGTAACAATGGTTCAAAAATGAAAATAGCAGAGCAAGTAGGCTGGCCTGTGTGTGGGGGGGTTACAATAAGCTGAAGAATAATATTAGTTTATTTTATTTATTTGTTATTCAGACAGCACCTTTGAGCACAGGAGCTCTTTTTCAAAGGTTCCACATAAGGATAAGACAAATAACTGAATGAAAGAACTGAATGTGAGCCAAGTACTCAAAGGGGTTTCAATTTATTCATGGTGTACTGGGCAAAGTACAGTATGTTATTTTACTTTGGGGAGACCCAAGATTATTTCGGTTTTTAGGGGAGGCTCAAAATCTTTTCCATGGATTTGGGGAGGCTCACTGTGACAAAGCCTAAGAACTATTGCTCTAAGCCAATTTAGACATGGCAATGTGGCCTTGTAGTAATCCTTCAGCTTAGCCTTCACAGATGGGAAACTTATAATAATAGTGAGGAAAGAGGCAAGAATTACAGAACGGCCCGCAACAAGTGCTCCTTGGCCATTCGCAGGGCAAAAGCTGAATATTATAAATCTGCCTTAACTTCGTCATGGGGCCAGGCCGTAAGTTCTGGAACAACATTAAGGAAATTCTTGGAAAGCCCCCAATCCTGTCCCTCCAGGTCCTGTCAAATGGGTCCCTGACTCTGACCCCTCTACTATCGCTGCTGTCTTCTGTGACACCTTCTCCAATCTCAGCCATGTTCTCCCTCTAACTCCATGACCCCCAGCTCCTAGCTCTCCCGCACCCAGCGTCCCCTTCTACTTTCACTGCATCTCGACCACGGCTGCTGAATCATACCTTGCCACCTGCCCTTATCCATGCCACCTCCAACGCTGACTCACTTGATCTCAGAATCCTCAGGCTCTCCCTTAAAGAAGTGCTAGTTCCTCTCACCCACATACTAAACCTCTCTCTCTCACTAGGTAAATTCCCCGCCATCTGGAAATCAGCCACTATCACCCCTATATTCAAAGGTGGGGATCGCTCGGCCCCAAATAAATACCGCCCAATATCCATACTCCCTCCCCTCTCCAAGGCCTTACAGCGAATAGTTTCGGATCAACTCACAGACCATCTCAACAAATATGACCTTCTCTACACACAACAACATGGGTTCTGCAAAGGTCACAGCACTTCTACGGCCTTGCTTCAACTAACATCACACATTCACACAGCACTGGATAAAGGCCACATCACTGGTTCTGTCTTCATTGACCTCACCAAGGCTTTCGATACCGTCCACCATGCTCTACTCCTCACCTCCCTTCTCAATCTTGGTCTCTCTAATGAGGCAGTAGGTTGGTTTGCCGACTATCTTTCTAATCGAACTCGTCAAGTAAAAATTGGCAATACTCTCTCCTCCAAATCTTCTGTACTCTCAGGTGTCCCTCAAGGGTCTATATTGGGTCCCCTCCTTTTCAGCCTATTTCTTAACTCCTTCCCTGCAACCTGCTCTTCCAATCTATTACTCTACGCGGATGATGCTGTCATCTTCACCTACAGCCCAGATCCCTCTCAGCTCCACCTTTCCCTCCAGTCCTCTTTCACAGCTATCGAAAACTGGCTCACCTCCAAACACCTTATCATTAACTATAAAAAAAACAAATGCATGCTTTTCACACATCAGTTAAATTCCAAGATAGGTAGTTTCCTTCAAATACTATCAGGGTCTCTGACCCCCTTGGAATTTGCTCATTCCTTCAAATATCTGGGCATAACTTTGGATCCTGGCCTTACCTATCATGAGCATATTCGTCATCTGTCGAAGGCTCTAAACATTAGACTAGGGCTTTTGCACCGCTTTAAACATTGTTTAACCCACGAGACCCTTAGCTCACTATCTCTCCTCAGTTCTCCCCTGCTTGATTATGGACTTCTTACCTTTGGAGGGCAAAGCTCCTCAGCCCTTGATAGCCTTAGACTTGTCCTAAATAGAGCCTGCCGGCTTCTACTAGGGTGCGATAGACTTACCCATACCTGTATGTTATATCAGGATACAAATTGGCTTGACCTCGACAATAGAATCAAATTCCACACTTGTGTCCTAGCTAAAAAAAAATTTCATTGGGCCTCTCCCCTGCAGCCCTTACCCCCTTAATCACCATAGACCAAAAAGCCCAGCACACCCATAACTCTGATTCTCTATGTCTCTCCATTCCCTCCTGTCGTACAACACAATTCCAAAGATCCTTTTGTTACCGGGCACCCTTTTGGTTTAACTCCCTACCCGGCACCCTGCGTCTTGATCAGCAAATTGGTCAATTCAAATCACTCCTGGGTTCACACCTTTGGGCCACAAGCATCTGTAGCTGTAAATGATCCAAGGCCCTGCCCAAACAACTTTGACAACGGCATCTGGCTTGCCTCTCCTTATATCTCCCTAGCCGTCTTCTCAGGCTGTTAACTCCCCGACACCTACTAACCACCGCCTCTGCACCAGCTCAGGTAGCTAGACTTCTAGGACTGTAAATTTACCTTGCTTCCTTACCCTGTAACACTTATTATATTGTTAGTATGCACTACCTGCATTGTGAACTCTGTCCTAATTGCATATGACATGGATCCATGTGATTAAGTCTGTAACATTTCCCTATATTACGTTATTTCTGCTCAAATTGTTTGTTTGTATCTCTGTAAGCATTATACGTGAAGTGGAACCTTTGTAAAGGAGTCTTTGACTCAAAGGTATTTCTGATTCCCTAAATAAACAAACAAACAAATTGTTCCATATATGGGGAAGAATGTACCTGGTAGAGGCTTGTCCTGCAGTAAGTTTTCACCTAGGAATTTGTAGTCTTTCTTTTTTCATTCTTCAGACTTAAAGAGTATTAGAGATTGGAAGAAGGGGTAAATATGTCACTGAGATATCCCTGTAGTTTCCCAGACCCATATTTGTGCCAGTCAAAGCCAAATGGAAGGATTGCCTCATTGGGAGGGAGACCCAGTCAAGTTCTTATACATAGTGCAATGGTGGATACACTCTTACAGAAATAATTATATGAAATGTTTTCATGTTGCACACATAAAACTACCCAAGTGACATGTATGCTGCCAGAATGATTTAAATGTTAAATTGGAACCGATTGCATGCATATGGCATGTGTGCAGCAAGAAAGTGTGGAAAGCATGATTTTTATGTAAAATTGGAAAAGACTGCATGCACGTGTCATGTGTGCAAAAAGCAAGTGGTCACTGATAATTGCACACGTAAAAGTTAAGTGACTTGCTCAGGATCACACCATACACAAGTGGGGGTTGATGAGATTCAAATCTAGGTCTTCGTGCCTCCAAGTATCCTGGCTTGCAGTTCAGTGCCTTTAACCACTAATCCATACTGTCTGCATATATATGGTTTGATTGTACTTTAATACATATCTGAATACATCTGCACGCATGTGGCATGCTAGTAGCCACTGTTATACTATTCAGTTTTCTTCTCTCCCTCATCTCAGTCTCACAGTTGAATTGTAGCACACACCCCCAATACACACACTTAAACAAAACCACTTAATTACTTCTGTCTGGCCAGTACTCCAACTATTTTCTCTCCATAGTTTTGAATGCTTTCACACAAACAGACTTTAAGGTGCTAACGCTAAAAGTAGCAATAACTCGACAGATAACCACATGGCCAATCCCCCCCATGCACATACACCACATGGCCAATCCCCCCCCCATGCACATACACTGTAGTAGGTATGGCCATGCTGCTACAGACAACCCACCAAGTATAGATATAAGTAAAAAGTCTCTTAGTCTAGTACTAGGGAGCCAGAGGCAAAAGTCTTTAACAGATGATGTCCATTGGTCAGAGTGCTGGGACGTACCCCCTTGAAACGAATGCAGTTATTTTTTATTACTACTTTATATGTTATGATGGTCAGTTGGAGAATAATAAAGGCCACTGTTCTACTAGCAAGACCCTTGTTAGTTGAGCAGTAGCCTTCATTAATCTCCAACTCTCTAACAATAATGTATAAAATAGTAGTAAAAAAATACCCCCATTCATTACAATGGTGCACACCACTGCAGTTTCCTTTACTATTTGTCATAATGTGCCTGAGCATGAGGATGTGGAGGTCAGCTTCATGGGGGGGCATAAACCTGACTACAGTGGGACTTCAATAGTCTGTACATACCACACCGCTCAACTGTCTATGAATGCAAGGGACAGCTCTAGAATGCCTGTAACATCTCTAAAAGGTAAAACTTATTTGTTTTGACTGAAAAGTGATATGCAAATCAGGAAAAATTCAAATATATAAGATTCATCTGTATATACCACAATTTTTTTCCTGGTTGAAGTTCTGCCCCTCCCCCCCAAAAAAATAGTTTGTCCTGATTTATCTCCCTGACTCCATTCCATTCAATACCCATCCCCTATGTGTCATGAAGCCACCCAAAGGTGAAGAAACATGAAAAACACATCAATATTTCAGTCCTTTCTCCTTCCCCAAACCCCCTGTAAAAAAATGATTTACTTTTATTTACCCAGCCATATGGCCAGAACTTGCAGCCTGTCACCATGTGCCATCAGCACAGTTTTCAGTCCAGTCCCCCTCTCTCCTTCCACCAGATGCTGGATGCTAGAACCGACCATCACAGGTCCCCAATGTGGTCCGTGACCAAGTCACCTCACCACCCGAACCCACCCAACCTGGGTTGCTTGCTTCTTGCTTGGTTGCTGCAGTGGCTGCTACCACACTGCACTGATCAAGGCCAATGAAGGCCACCCACATCACTGTCACTACTGCTGCTAAGCCTAGCTTGCTGCCGTGTGGGTCTGTGCTGTTTGTTTTTTTTGCAAGGCGAGCCTAGTAGAGTAAGTAGGTATCCTAGTCTTGAGTTAGCTTCTAGCTCACTCTCTGCCCCTTCAGCCACCAGGGGAGATGGAGACTCTCTAAGAGTAGACCAACAAAAATATGATGCCACAACACTGCTATTGAGAGTTCAGTTCTCACCGACTCCTCCAAGCTGTAGTGTGCAGTCTGTCTATTCTTTGGTGGGAAAGACAGTGCCACACTTGCAAGACTCATGTGCTCCTTCTTGGTTGTAGCTCATCCACATCACATGTGATGGTGCCACTGCTAATAGATGGAGATAGTGGGCAACACAATATTGACACAGTTGAGTCTGGAGAGTACCTGCAGCATGAGCACACACAGGCCAGGTGGGCACTTATTGTGCAAAAGACTAAATCCAAATTGAATGCCATTATTGCCACACCATAAGAGCAACCTTGGCACAAATATGGGGGGGAGCAACTGTCCCCCTCTGCCATAGCTAAATGGCACCCTGTTTTATGGTCGAAATTCATTCTCAGGTGCTAATGCAATGGTTTCCATTGTTTTCTGAGGTACTGTATCTCCATATTTCATGATGTGTCCTGATCATCATGTGGGTTAGTGTCTCTCATTGTCTCTCATTTTGAGTGTCCATGTCCCTCATTTCAGTGACAAAATGTGTGGTACGGTGCATGCTTCCAAGACCCTTCTCAGCACAAAGACTGCTGAGCATTGCCATAGTGTATATGCTCAATACAGAATGACAAAGGGAAAGTAAGTGAGCTGAAACAGTCATGGAGAAACACATTTGTAGCACTAAATATGCATTTGGGATTTGCATGGTCCAAAACAAAAAGGTCAGGCTTAACAACACAGAGGTCTCTCTTTGCACATCTGGAATAGGGGATGTTAGCAGGCTATAGCCTAAGCATTTAATGCAGTAAGCAAACAATACTTTGCAAATTAATGGCGATTTAATGACAAAAATCAAAAGCCATTAAACAACTTGCAAAAGGATCAGAATGAATGAGTTTACCTAACCTTTTATAGGAATTCAAATAAAAATGTATTTTAATGGCTATAATTGCTAGCAGTAGTATAAGAAATAAAGACTGATGTGTTTTTTGATGAGATTTGCACCAGCTTAGCTGCTGCACACATGGCAAGCATGCCACATGTGAACCTGATGTGATGTTTAATTGATGTTCACACCAGCTTAACTGGTGCACTTAGTCAAGCATGCAACATGCACCTGATATAATTCTTAGACGATGCTCACGCCAGCTTACTTGCTGCACACATGTCAAGCTTGCAGCATGCAAACCTGATTTGCTTTTTAGACCTGGTTCACTTAGGTTCACTTTGTGTATGTGAACTGCATACAAACATTGCACAGTTAAGCATATGGCATGCATTCTGCATGTACACAACACACCTATATTTCTGTAAGGCAGGGAGGGCAGGCCAACACAAATCTGCAGAGTGAGTTGAAGACAGTGGTGAGCATAGCTGGGGCAGAGGAGGAGGCTGCAGAGATGATTACATTCTCATTGTGAAGCAATGAGATGATCGAGTGTACAATCAGTTTTTCTGGTTATAAAATGGAGACAGTTTTTAACCCTGTAGAGAGACACTAGTTTGTCAAAATATTGTCCCACTATATAGTTTATGTTAGTGAATAGTCAAGCTGTTGATCTAGGATCATCCAAGGTATTTGTAGGAAAGATACTATATATATATATATATATATATATATATATATATATATATATATATACACACACACACAAGCAATACTGAGTAGGTAATACCATGCATTCAGGTTTTTTTTATTGAGGCATGGGGAGAAGATGCATTAGCAAATGTCCCCACTTGGATATGTACATTGCATTGTCACCCTAGTACCTGAGTCTGAAACCAGGGATAGTATCAATACCACCAATAATCTCTATAAAAACTGGTGCTACAAAGAGCTCAAAATGTGTCATTCACCACGCATCAATATCATAGACCTTAAAGGACTTTTTCTTATGATTATATGCAGTAGAGATGCAGAGAAGTAAAATTTTGCCTGCAAAGTGGTTTCGAAGTGGCCACTTCATGTTAGTATTCTGCTACATGGAGTGCCCATTTTAAACCCTCACTTCACCACTTTGCATTGTAATTATGACTTCGCATTGTGCAGTCTGCCTTATTCCACTTTAAGGTGGAGTGAGAATTCACAGGCAGCCCACACACATCACATGGCTTACACAGTGTAGGTCATATGCTTTAGGCAGGCAGGCAGGAGGTTACGAGTAAAAACAGTCTCCAATGTGGGCTGACTTACATGTTTTGCATGGGGTGTGACAAATGGCTCGGCTAGGCGAATGGTCGGGGTTGGGCTGTGGATGTGTGATGAAGAGGGGTGCACAGGTGACAAGTCCACAAATGAAGTTATTTTCCCCATTTTACATACAGGGGTTGATGTACCACTTGCACTAGACATACTACATTGACCACCACAACCACCAGTGCTACGCTCACCACCGAATGACAAGATTTCTAAATTATAATCCTCCCCCTCATCATGCCTGTAGTAATCCTCTGGTGTTATTTCATCACTACTGCAGACATTCCTACTTGGTCTTACACACATGGAAGGGGATAACATACTCAGTAAGGTTGATGATGAGGGTGAACGCCCCACTATGGCATTAGCTGCCATCTGATGCCAGGTGAACTGTGCAATGTGCCTGTTCTTAAGATGTGTATGCTGACACCCCATGCCCAGATGGCTCCCCTTTTTACCTTGACTCACACATGCATGGCAAAGCTGGCAAATTGCAACTGACTCATCATTGCATCTTGGACAAAAACATCCCAAACAAGGGATTGTGCTCCCCAACTTGGATGCTGTCATGTGAAGAACATGTTCCAACCAGAGCATCCTCATCACCCGATATTTTTGTGTCACACTTTGAATCATTGAATGGCAAAGGCATGACCTCAACAGCGCTGTAAGAAATGTGACATTGTGAGTTATCGTTGACAGGATCAGAATCATGTTCAACTACAATATGGATGTTGATGGGGGGTATGACATCATCTACACTGTCAGTCATAGCTTTAGACTCAACTATATTTTTTGAAATGGTTAACTGGTCAGAAGTGAAACTTGTGGCAGCAATACTCATGCCAGCAGAAACTACACTAACACCACCAGCTGTGACAACATCATCTCCTCCAATTATAAGAGAAGCTACAGATTGCGCTGTAAAAAACATTGATGGAGAAATCCCTTTACTGACATCAGCTATGTATTTTTGCATACTACCATGCCCATTGAAAAAACTTGCCACTGGCAACAGTGCCATGGCCAGAAACAGCTTTGTTTGCATGTCTCTTTGCAATCATATTGGGGTATCACCAAGAAAATTCTAAACAAATTTAGATTTCTGAACTTTCAGTCTGCGCCGGTGGATGTGAAGACAAAAAAACAACAACTGTAGCTTGCAGATGGAGACTGGGCACTAAACAGATGCAAAAGCACAGACAGATTAAGATTGCACTGCGCAATCAAGAAGAGATGCAGATGCAAAATCACAACACCTTAACCAGTGCTCACAAGTCATAATCCAATCTGGAAAAGAATAATGTACCTTTTGCTGGTTGGGGGCGGGGGTACCGTGCACTGCAGTAACAGTCCAAAACCAAGATACCACAAAGCAGTACAAAATCACACAGGTGCAGTGGATAGCAGGTTCACACAGCTGCAATTACTCTGTGGCACAATAAAATGTGTCTGATTTGATGGCATGTGCCTCGCACGCACACGCACACACACACACACACACACACACACACACACACACACACTACAGGTAATGTGTAGCAAACTGAAAACTTCAGTGATATAGCCAAATCTTTTAAACAAACTGAAATTATGCACTGCTGCACCACAACAATCAACAAAAAAAGTCAAGAATTACTGAAAATATTTCAGTGTGTATATTAACACAGTTATACAAGAAAAATATAACCAAAACAAAAAGACTGCCTTTTTCTCCCAGTTTTAATCTACCTCCACCACAGATAGTCCCTTCCCCAAAGCACACTTCAAGTGTCTGTCATTACCCAGAATGAATGTTCTAAATTAGCATTCAAAATCCACACACAAACAATAAACATTCGATGATATAAGCATAGGAGGGTTTCCTACAATCTATGTACTAAATTAAGAGCAAAGAAATGGCTCAAAAAGGCTTTTTTAACAGCTTTTATAGGATTTTAATCGCAGAGCTCTGCGAGCAAACTGACTCCATCTACCACTATACACACACACTACACAGAACTGAGGCTGTGCAGAACAATCTAGAGCCCATGTGACCCGCAATCCCATGAATCACTGCAAAATTCACCTTGGAGCTCAATAACAAGGCAAAGTACATTGATTTCTATGTACTTCGCATTAAAATTGGTGCAAAAGTGGTTGGGGGAAGGCAGAGTAACATGAAGTCATTGTTATCAATGGACTTCACATTCCTCATTATCAAGCAAAGTACTCTGCTTCACATTGTAGAATACTTTGAGGATTCCGCATTAATCTGTGAATTGCTTCATGGAGCAAATTTTGGCCACTTCACCCACCTCTAATATGCAGTCAGAAAATTTGCAGTTGCTGTAGCATCTTTGTTATTCTTAGAGTGTAGTATAATGAATACAAAGTCATACAAATGCACAGGATAAACCTTGAGAAATCGCCCCATATATTTCTCTTTCCATCTTTGATATGTAAGTAATAAGCCATGACAGGATGTGCATTATGTGATTTTAGTGTATGCCCCAGGGGTGTAGTAAGGCACGAGGCCAAAGCTTGATGATAAAGGTTTCCCCAACCCCTCTAGCTATGATGATTAAAGACAGACCCCTTCAAAATCTGTGCCATTTTCAATGTCCATTGTACCTATGCAGGTTTGAATCCTGCAAGTCTAATTCCTAGATGATGCACTTGGTTTACTTTGCACAAAACAGAATGCACGATATCTGATGTTTTCTAGCCCACATCCCATGTGTTTCCACAGAGGTTCCACACCAACTTTACACTATTTGTACAGTAATCATTACTATTGTAATATTTACTTCTACACTTTACAGCTGTTAGTAAAAGGAAGTCTACACTATCAGTTAGCATAAGGAAGAAGTTATTTGTTGGTATAAGCACAAAGTGGGTAACAGAAATATGTGAAAACAGCAATTAAAATGAGACCAGAGTGTGAAATGACAGGTACTGGATACCACGTTTTTACAATCATGTGTGATAAACTAATAGGTGTGTATACACCCGTTTTGCAGTTTTTGCCCATGTAATAAAGCTGCTGAAATATTATTCGCGTCTACATGCATTTGTTGTATTTTTCCACATGGGTGATAGGAGCACTTAGCTGTGCTGCAGTTGTGAAGTATTGTGAGTGTTTGCATGCAGCATGATGATCATAGTGAAAGTGTCTCCTCCATGCACTGAATTCTGTCTTGCAATGTGTTGAATTAATACACTTTCAAAGTCAGGATGACAAAAATATGATCAGTCTTATGTTAGCAAAGTTGTAACCACCCTGGTTGGACCCATCATTGTCTGTATTTTTCGCTCCAGTGTTTACCTTTTTTCTGAACTGTGTTATAGTCACAAAGTGTTATCTAAAGCTATTTAATTAATAAAGTGTGCATCTGTCATTCTATTCTAAACACAACATGATCTTGATGTACACTGCAGCTGAGAGTGATGCATATGTACACTGCAGCTGAGAGTGATGTATATGCCTGCAGACATAAATAATGTACTGCAACTGCTCAAGTAAATGCTACTTTATAAGCATAAAATCATCAGTTTCAAATTTTTCACAAATATGTATCAAACAATTTCCAAATTTAAACAGTGAATACAATGCAATCTTAAAAATTGTTCACCTATAACATATCTAGAGTGACCCAATCAAAAATTTGTGCAATTTTCTATACCATTAAATATTGTACCCCCCCCCCCACATTATTGTACATAGACTGCATGCATATTGATGCCTATCAGTATACTTTTTGGTGGTGCTGGCACAAAGGGAATGTTATATTCAGGATGAATAGCAAAATCTCATTTATAGTGTCAGATGCACAACAGCTTGTATGAAGAAAGCTACAGATAAAGACAAGCAGTCTAACAGTCATGTAGCTGAGACTGGTTCCCTTTTGAATAAGGTAACAGTACAATGGGTACTGTGTTCAGTTCTTGAAATTTAAAACAAAACATGGAAGGTCTGGCAGGTCTACTTGTCCCAAAGTGCACAAATAAATTATTGCGTACTTCCAGTAAAAAGCTGCTTTAAGTGCCAAGGGTCAAGACATCCCTGTGGAGCAGTTCTTTCACCAACTCTGCTCCCAATCTCTAGAATGCCCTCCCGGCACTCCTACAAATGGCTAATTCCTTAAACTCCTTCAAGAATAGTCTAAAAGTGTATTATCTAGAAAAATGTCTAAGCATGTGCTATCGCTGATAGTCTGCCACCTCTCATTGATTGAAGTCCAGTGGTGCAGCCATATTAGTTTTTTTCCACTACTGCTCCTAACAAGGCATGCTAATGTAATGTATCAGTGTTAGATTACATACAATTGCTCTAGTAAGGAATGTTAAAGTGTTGAACTACTGTTTAGCCTTCTGTGTCAGAGTAGTGTCTCCGCCTATATGTCAAATGTTAATAACCCAAGACCATTTTTTTTACTTCTAATATGTATCTCACTTCTTCAAGTGCTCCATGTATATGTCTGTTTGGATGATTGTATAATCTGTCAGTAATTCTGGGTAGCCCCTAAAAAAGAAACTTTAGTACCAGTGGGTTCACCAGGTTAATAAAGTAAAATAAACAAATTATAAATAAATAAATAAATAAAAAATAGAAACAGAAACCCATTCACAAATAATTTGTGTTTTAATATTATTTTTTTCATATAGACACTCAAAAGGGGGTGGGGATGGAGATGAGTTGATTAGTGTTTCCCCTTTTGTTGCTTCAATAGGTGAGCACAGCAATGCTATTTCCTAGACGGGGGTAGGAGGAGGTAGTCGGAAGCACATATTTCAGTGTATATCCTAGCTGCCTATAAACAATTCTTAACATGGTCAAATGACAACACCATTTCATTCCAAATCCCAGTGAACTATTCATTAACATTTATATTTTGAATATCACAGGACAGATATAGTTAGTGAAAACAAATGTAGATTTGAACCTATAATATTGCATTCACAGTAACATTTTTTATTCTATCTTGAAAAGAAGGTCTAGGAAAAAAAGAACATGTTTCTAAATGAAAAACAAAAGAAATTTTAAGATACTGCATTTCTTCCACCATGACATACCATTTATGGAAATTTTAATTAGTGTGGTGGGGAGACAGAAATTGCGAGTGACAATTTAAAATGGTAATCAGATACCATCACTCCTCTCCTGATAGGTTATAAGCTACTGCTGGTACAAAAAAAAAAAACATAGTGAAACAAAAATGAAAAAAAGACTGATGAATCAGAAAAAAGCAGTATGCAATATAGGGAAATGTTACTGTTATAGCGGATTGTTCACAGATGAAATTATAAGTTTGCTCTGAACTTCAGTATTAGAGCCACATTGCAATCGAGACTGCTAGAATGTAAACAAGCAGAAGAAAACACAACAGCTAATAAACACTTATTTCTGTAAAGAGGAAGTATCTGTAGGTCTTCAGCCCCAAATATGTTGAATATTCATACTGTATATTACATTCATTTATAAATACATATTTTTTATAAGATTATGTGATGATGCATTAAATTACACCATACTGTTAAGTAAGTAATAAAACACAATAGGGTGCTGGTTGTGTTGGGATAAGCATATGACCAGTGGTGAAGTAAGACACAAGGCCACAGGCTAGAGCTGGATGAAATTAGCAAGCTTTGTTTCTCTGGAATTGTCATGAAATTCTGTGAAATTTAGCAAAATGTCATAGAATGGTCTGAAAGTTTCCAGAATGTTTTAATTTGTCATAATGTGGTCAGTATTACAGTCAGAAATCTGAAATCTGTCATTCATATTGTTTGGTTGGGGTCCGGACTGGATATCAAGCTATATGACATTTGGATGAGGGTCGGGGAAGTTACAGGGACTCAGATTCTGGCAAGTTATAATGTATGTGAACATTTCTGAAAATATTTCTATGCTTACAATTTAGACACCTTTGGAGCTAGAAATTTGAAAATCTATATGCATACTTTCTTGAAAGAGCCATAGAACATTCTAAATAGAGAGGTAAATAGTTGTGTAAATTGCAAGTTACAGGAGTTCAAAATTTAACAATTTAATTATGTGTTAAACTGTGTGAACATTTTCAAAATATTTGGATGTTTATAGCTCCACTGCTATTGCAGATGTACACTCATGGTTTGGCATAACAAAGTAAATATGTCTTGGAATCTAATTAAGCTGGATAAATGTGGTTTAGTAGGTCAGAATTTATTATGGAGTCTTTAGAAATTACTAATTCTGAAAATGTGCTCAAGGATTCATGGACACATAATAGGTAATACCACTAGAATTTCACTTGTGGAATTAAACTTTCACAAAATACTTATCACCACCATATCACATTACCTTTATTTATTTTATTTATTTCTTTGGTTTTTTGGTAACCGGGTAGGTACACTAGAAAACTGAGTGTCTATTTACAGGAATGACATGGGAGAGTATATTGCACAAAAAAACAGTGGGTCAAAACCACATTAAGTCAAGCACAATACAAGTACATTAAATCGAGCAAGATACAAACATGGCAAACTAGCAGTTCCAGGGTGAGGGCAAGTACAGTTAGGAAAACTGCAAGGTGACAAATAATTAGAATGATGAACATTCAGAATAGGCAAGTGTGATAATTTAAAGTCTGGAACAGTACAATATCAACATATAACAAGTAGTGATGGGCAAAGTTGCCCCAATTCACTTCGAAAAGTGATTTGCGGAGTGAAGGCGAATTCGCAGAGTGCTCCGCAATGCGAAGCGGAGTACTTTGCATTATAATGGGTAACGCAAAGTCCATTGAAAACAATGACTTCATGTTACTCTGCTGTCCCAAACCACTACTCCACCAATTCTTAAGGTGAAGTACATTGAAAACAATGTATTTTGCCTCACTTCGCCTTGTTTTTAAGCTCCAAATGTGAATTTTGCAGTGATTCGTGGGATTTCAGGTCACATGGGCTCTAGATTTTTCTGCACAGCCTCAGTTTGGGGGTAGTTTGTGTAGGAAGCTGTAGCAGACAATCTACTCTGAGAGCTCTCTGTGATTAAAACCTTCTAAAAGATGTTAAAGCCTTTTTGAGTCTTTTTTTTGCTGAAACTTTAGTTCATTGATTATAGGAAACCCTCCTGTGCTCATCTCAGCAAGCGTTTATTGTTTGTGTGCGGATTTTGAATGTTAATGTACAACATTCAGTCTGTGTACTGAAAGACAGTGGAAGTGTGCTTTGGGGAGGGGCATTTCTGTGGTGTAGGTAGATTAACTTGGAGAAAAAAGACAGTGCTTTCTGTTTTGGCAATATTTTTCTTGTATAACTTTGTTAATGTACACATTAATATTTTTAATAATTCTTGCCATTTTTTTACTGATTGTTGTGGTGCAGCAGTGCATAATTTTAGTTTATTTAAAATATGTGGCTATATTCCTGAAGTTTTCAATTTGCTACACATTACTTAGTGTGTGTGTGTGAATATGTGCGTGACGCGTGTCATCAAACCAGATACCTTTTATTGTGCCACATAAGTTCAGCAATGTAAACCTGCTATCCACTGCAGCTGTGTGATTTTTGTACTTCTTTGTGGTATTTTTACTGGTACTAGTACTAGCGACTGTTACTGCAGCAGTGCAGTACACTGTCCCCCCCCAACCACAGACTGCCCCAACCGGCAAAGATATTCTTTTCCAGATTTGAATTTCTGACGGTGAGCACAGGTTAGGTGTTGTGCCTTTGCATCTGAATCATCTCTTCAGTGAGCAGCACAATCTTAATCTGTTTGTGCATTTGCATCTCTTTAGGGTCCAATCTCCATCTGTAACTTAAGTCACAGTTGTTTTTTTGGCTTCCCTTCAGAGTACTGTACAGGTGTGATGCATAATTCTGCATGAACATTGTACTCATTAATATGCGTTTTCAAGTCAGGACCATCATCACGAGTCACTCGTGATACAAATCACATTCTTCATCATCACGTAGGCATTTGCATTCCCAATACAGTTCCATATTGTTTATCTCACCTCATCGACACCGAATCACGTTCTTCATCATCATGGTCACAAATGCAGTCATAAATCACAATTCATGATCACGTCACGAATCACAACACAAATATTTTGACTAGTTACTTGGATGTATTGTAAGCATGTTTTGTGGTATCTCTCCAGGCTTCACCACCCCACTATTGTACTCATTAATGAGCATTTTTAAGTTGGGGAGTTTGTGCTACAGCTCATCGAGGATGTACAGCCATAGGCATTCATGTTCTCAGTACAGTTTCATTTTGGTTATCTCACACCATCAACACTGATTCACGTTCTTCATCATCATGGTCACAAATGCAGTCATAAATCATGGTTCACGATCATGTCACGAATCACAACATTAATTTTTTTACTAGTTACTTGTACTCATTAATAAGCATTTTTATGTCTGGGAGTTTTGTGCTACAGCCCATCGGGGAAGTATAGCTATAGGCATTTGCATTCCTTCCCATACAGCATGTGAGTTACAGTACTGTAAGTAGTGGTGGGCGAAGTGGTCCCAATTTGCTCCGTGAAGTGATTCACTAAGTAACGTGGAATCCGTGGAGAACTCCACAATGTGAAGTGGAGAACTTTGCTGCATAATGAGGAACGCAAAATTCATTGAAATCAATGCTTTGTGTTATTCCGCCTTCCCCAAACCACTTCTCTGCCAATTATAAGGTGAAGTACATTGAAATTAATGTAATTTGCCTCACTTTGCCCTGTAATTGAGCTCCAAAAGAAATTCTGCAGTTATTCATGGGATTGCACATCACATGGGCTCTAGATTGTTCAACACAGTCTCAGTTCTGGCCAGGGTAGTGTGTGTGTGTGCAATGGTAGCTGGAGACAGTTTGCTCTCAGAGCTCTGCGATTCAAAACCTCTAAAAGCTGTTTAAAATGCCTTTTTGAGTAATATTTTTTGCTCAAAATTTAGTACATCAATTGTAGGAAACCCTTCTGTGCTCATATCGTCGAGTGTTTATTGCTGTGTGTGGATTTTGAATGTTAATTTAGAACAGTCAGTCTGTGTATTGTGACGTGTGCTTTGGGGGAGGGGCATATTTGTGGTGTAGGTAGAGTAACTGGGAGAAAAAGGCAGTCTTTCTGTTTTGGTGATATTTTTCTTGTATAACTGTGTTAATGTACACACAGTAATATTTTCAGTAATTCTTGACTTTTTTTGCTGATTGTTGTGGTGCAGCAGTGTACAATTTGTCTGTTTAAAATGTTTGGTTATATTACTAAAGGTTTTCAATTTGCAACGCATTACTTGAGTGCACGTATGAGTGTGTGTGTGTGATGCATGTCTTTAAATCAGACACCTTTTATTGTGTTACAGAGTAATTGTAGCAGTGTGAACCTGCTATCCACCACACCTGCATGAATTTTGTATACTGCTTTGTGGTATCTTTACTGGTAGTGGATTGTTACTGCCGTGCACTAATCCCCCAACTGGCAAAATGTACCTTTCCAGATTTGGATTTGTGACTTGTGTGCAGTAGTTAGGTGTTGTTGTGCCTTTTCATCTGCATCCCTTGAGTGTACAGCGCAATCTTAATCTGTCTGTGCATTTGCATGGCACCATTAATTCTGGGATATTGCATTTCTTGTTACGCTCTCATTTCACTTTGTCAGCACTGGGGAATTTTCTGGACGCAAGACAGTAGCATTTTGGGGATGTACATTAATTTTGGTGACTCTGTGTGTGACCTGACCACTGTGTGCTTGACTGAGTGCGCCATTAATTCTGGGAGATTTTGCATTTCTTGTTACACTCTCATTTCACTTCATCAGCACTAGGGAGTTTTTCGGACACAAGACAGTAGCACTTTGGGGATGCACATTCATTCTTTTGATTGTGTGGGTGGGATGCTGCCAATATTGTTGTCACTCCACCTTACTTTGTGTTTAAGGCAGAATGACAATGTAAAGTAATAATAACAAGGCAAAGTGAGCCTTTCCTATGGAGCACTCTGCGTAGTGAAGTGCCAATGTGAAGTGGACACTTCGCTTTCACTTCGCCCATGGATTTTAAATTCACTGCATCTCTAATAACAAGTAGAAAAATAATTACTTAGGTAATACTTTTGGTTGAGGCAGAGACATTCTTTAAGGAGCAAGCATCAGATTATGCAATGACAAAGCAGCTGTGATCAGGGGGTTGGGAAACAGTTGTAAGTCATGGAATGTGTGCGCTATGACTTGAAGGCATCTCTGAAAGAAGGTGGTGGTGGAGCTGTGGACAGTTGGGGGAAGAGAGTTCCAGTACTTAGGAGCAAATGAATAGAAAGAGTGCTCACACATCTTGGTCCAACATTTGGGTATGGCGAGCAAGGTAGAGTCTAGGGACCTCAGGAGTAGATGGAGCAGGAACTGGGCAGTAGTGGTATGTGTATGGTCGGGGGTTGAGCTTGGAGTTGCTTCAGAATGAAACAACCAAAGGCATAGGCTTGGGAGGTGGAGGGGGGATGGTCACCTTAAGGAGGAGTATAGAGCATAGTGGTGTGTGAGGCACAGAGGTGAAAGGGCAAAGCAGCAGATATTGTTGTAAGTGATGTCCCACATGTTTGACTATGTCAAGGGGTGTTTGTAAAGACTAGAGATCCATATTGTAGGCAGTAAAAGAGAACACCCTGGGCAATGGCAAAGAGGGCATTGGCAGTGAACAAGTTTTTGAGACAGTAGGCTAGGCCAGTTTGAGAATTTGTAGCCTTACACTGATTTGAGATGTGGAGGTGAAAGTCTAGTCCTGAGGTCAAGGGTGAAGCCTAAATACTTAAATTCCTTGACTACAATGAATGGTGGGCCATTTAGACACCTGCTGCCCAGGGGGCAATAGCTGGATGATCTGCAATACCAAGAGCCAAACAGCATTATGTGTGTTTAGTATGCAGTGAGTACCAGGTTGTTGGCCTCTAGCCAGTTTTGAAAGTGGATGAAGTCCTTAGATAGTTGGGCACTGTGATATAGGGCAATATTGTCAGCATACATTATTACTGAGCAGGAGATTGAGATGGACCGGAGGTGGTGGATGAAGAGGGAGAAGAGGAGTGGGCCTAGGATTGACCCCAGAGGGACTCCTTAGGTGGCAGGCAGCTGATATTAAGTGGCAGTCCCTAATTTGATGAACTGGTGCTGCTCCAATTCCAGGCAGGACTGAGTCTAAGCTACTTAAGCTTGGGTCTCAGTTTCTCTCCATCCCCGTCATTCACGTCTTCAATCGATCCCTCACATCAGTTATTGTTCCGTCTCTATCGGAAGTCACCAAGGTAGCCTCTGTAACCAAAAAGGGTGACCCCAAAGACATATCACTGTACCATCTCAACACTCTCTCAGTCACAATAGCATAAGTCACAATTAGTTGTTAGGCTTGAGGCTTGATGTCACTTGGTGCCACTGTTTTCAAATAGTAAAAATATACATGGTTATCTACAGGGTTGTTAAAGATCCAGGAGGTGGCATTGTACAGAAACAATGCTGCACATGCATGTGCTTCTAGAAGTCATTAAATCAATGAGATCTAGTGGTTATCTGGCATATTGCAAGAATTCAGGCAACTGCATATTGATGTCCATGACTGTTCTTCATGGTTTGTCACTCAAGATAATGACCTGACACTTGGTACCACTATACTTTTTTAAGGGATCCTCTTATGAAAGCTACCTTATTGCCACTCAGCTCTTACCTTCCTTTACAATGGCAACTTAAATGTATGACTTGACAAAATATATGGACATGGCTTCAACAAATGTATTGCAACATTCCACAATTTCACAAAAGCTCATGAAAGTCAACTTTAGTTACTGATGTTATTTTGGATTATTTGGCTACTCATAACTTGGCCAGCAACTGAGCAAGAGATTAGAGTTGATGCATTCACACACAGCCTCTTTTTTTTTCCATATTGTTTTTTCTCTTGGCCTGCAGGTCATCTCTCAAGGGATATATCCTGTTCCCAGAGTTGTACCCTGATCAAGATGAACCCAGATATCATTCAGTTGTCTGCCATTTTTTTTTTATATTCTTTCCCCTCCTATCTCACCTGGTGGGCAGTGTCTTTGTCAGCCCCAAACAGTTTCACCTCTTACAGGATTAAGCTCCCTCACCCAGTCACAGGGGATGCTATGTTGGTGGAATCCCTCCCATCTCCCCCGTTGAGGCGGTGCCTATGTCAGTCTTGCACAGCCACAGCTGGTCCACCAGTGCAGTGGTTAGATTTCCATATGTGATACCAACAACCCAAGTTTGGATACAAGCCTGGGGAGCCAGAGCACTTAGGAGGGAGAGGATCAAACATCTGGTGGACTACTCTTCTCCTCTATGGGGGCGGGTGGAATAGCACTCGGTGCTTGACTGACCCATGGTGGAGGCCGGAGGTGTGTTAACTGAGGCTTGCAGCTTTTGTGAGGTGTGTCAGACATTGATATGTTGCACCACATGTCATTACATGCCACACCTCCCTTTTACAGAGGAAAAACTGTTTGAGGCATGGAGAACATCCACCTCCTCCACTGAACCCCATGCAGCTGACCAAGGCACTCTGCCTCTGGATCACAATGAGGAATCATTTTGGAGTAGTGAAGGGAGGGTTCTCCAATGATCCCATTCTGGGGGTTAATCCAGGGTTCACTTCAGTGAAGCAGCAGGTAATTCCCATGGGATGGGGTGAGGTGGCTGGCATGGCAGGACCGATCAGGAGCCAGCTGCAAAAAAAATAAAAAAAAGCTGTGCATACCCACAGATTCCTCAGTGGCATGAGAAAACTCCTTGGCCCAGCAGCAGAGGTTGCTGTGTTGGTGGAAACCACAACCGACCCTCCTTGACTGAGATGAACGGCCGAGTGGCAGCTGTTTTGGCCATGGTCTGTCTCCTGACATGACTTCCCGGTTTTGCTTCCAAACCTGGGTAATCAGCATGTCAGTGCAACTCTCTGTTGCTGGGCCATAATGGTGGCCTCAATGCCTAATATTTAGGGTCAATGAATTTACCAAAACTGGTAATATTCTATTCTCTAATTTTAAAGTTATAGGGATTTATAATTCTGCAGTTTACATAATTGCAAAGTTTAATTTTAAATTTCTGAAACTTTGAATGGTTTTAACGCAATCACATTTTAAGATAGAAATCTCAAAGTTGATACATTTCTGTACGGATCTTGGTAAAGTCATCATGCCAAATTTGGTGCAGTTTGGACAAACACTTTCAGTTTCCATAATTGTGAAATGTAATTTTAAAATTCTCAAAAGTTTTGAGGCTCATAACTCCATTACCTTTAAAGACAGAGATCTAAAACATGGCGTTCTTCTGTATTGGTCTGGAAATGTCATAATTCCAAATTTGGTGTAATATGGTCAAAATTTGTTTTTAATTAGATGGAAATAACTGAAATCACAATTTTGGCAAAATTTTGCAAAATTTTCATGGAAATTTTGTGAACTTTCACAGAAGCAAAATGGGTATTCCACCAGAATTTTACGATATCCCATTATGTGGATGACTCAGATTGATCAACCCAATTTTGAGTGACTCAGTTTGAATGCCTGTGAGAGGAATGACCTAAAATGAATAGTGAGTAGGTAGGGGAATGGCGAAAGAGAGCGAATAATGAGTGGTGTATGGTGAGGGAGGGTTAGATTTGTAGGGTAATGGGGCATTGTTATGGTAGTCAGTTCCATGCCGCTCCTGTGGTGTGGTGGCTAGAGCTACCACCACTGATGCTTGTGGACCCAGGTTAGGAACTGGTATGGGACATTATTGTGTGTTTTGTTTAGGGGGATGTTGTTTAAGTTTTAAATATTTATTTTTTAATTTTTGGCATCTTGTCCCCCCGACTTCATTCCCTCCACCACTGTTTTCCCTCTCCTGACATTTGTACCCTTCCCCAAGTTGCATCAGTCCTGGTGTTTCTCCCCTACTTGAAATGCATGCCCCGTGAAGTTGGTTATATTAATTTTGGGAAGTGCAGGGGGCAATGCAGCCCACAAAGGGGTGTGCATGGGAAACTGCCCCCCCCACATGAAATGTAGGTTCATTTATTGGCATCTTTGGATAAATATAGGAGCTGCTTGCTGTTGTTTTCCTGGTGGTAGTAGTGCACGTTGCCCTTTGTGGTTTTCAGTGATGTGCAATCGTTGTTAAGTAAGCCACCATTTAAGTTTCATTCTTATGACACAGAACCAATTTTACTTGCAGAAAGTACATTTTGCCCACCCCCATCACAGGACATTGCCTTCAGCTCCATGGAAATGTATTTATCCCAGTACAACCAGCACCCTGGCGTGTTTACTACCCTTAAACAATGAGTTTTTAGGCAGTTTTAGGCAGTTAAAAAATACTTAGGATTAAAATAAAAAAGAATATGTTTTAAAAATTGATGTACAGTAGTCCTTCCAATGCCAGGTGCCACTAAGGGACTCTTTTATGGTTTAGGTAGTGTTTACAAAATATGGGACTGTAATGATATGAAGCAATTTTTTAAAAATGACATAGTTTAATTATTTTTTTAATAAGGAATCACCACTAGTGTCTGTTTATAAAAACATTTTTAAAAGAAAACTAAGGGTCCATGCCATGTTTGTTCCCCCCATAGTACCAGGATCTCTAATGTGCAGACACAAAGTAATGTAGGGGTATGTTGGCTCAATGGCTAGAAAAGACAGGTATGACCGTAGTGGGGTCTGGGTTTAGAGTAGGAATTAGATGGTGTGATCTGTAGGATGTTTTCATGAGTTTGGCTCTTTTTTGACATTGTACTAATGAGGAAGTTAGTGAATGAGTGAGTGAGTGAGTGAGTGAGTGAGTGGAGTGAGTGAGAGTGGTGGGGGGAAAGACTGCATGGACTGAATGGAGAATGTAGCATACTGAAAAAGCAAATTATAAAAAGATGATGTGGAAAGTAACAAGTGTTATTAAAAAACATTCTTCGCTTGGTTTGGTTGGCTCAGAGTGAGAGAGTAAATGGCTAAGTGATTGAGTGGGCTAGTGGGAAGGTGACTGAGTAATAGGGCATATAGACCAAAACATAGAAACATAGATTTTGATGGTAGATAAGGACCACTTAGCCCACCCAGTCTGCCCATTTCCCTAGCTACTGGATAAGCTGCAGATCCTAGTTAACCAACAGCCTACTTCCTCCTACCCCCACAAGAATTGCTTTATGTCTGTCCCATGCATTCTTGAAATCCCCCATTGTGTTTGACCCCACAACCTCCTCAGGAAGGCCATTCCATGCATCCAGCACCCTCTCCATGAAAAAATACTTCCTCACATTGCCCCTGAGCTGTCTCCCCACTATCTTCAAATTGTGCCTCTTGTTCTTGCACATCTCTTTTTCTAAATGATGCTACCCTTTTGGACTTTGTTGATTCCCTTGAGGTACTCAAATGTTTCTATCATGTCCCTCCTCTCCCTCCTTTCCTCAAGGGTATACATATTAGCTTTTAGTCTCTTTAGATGGCTTCGCAGACCCTGCACCATTTTGCTTGCCCTCCTCTGGACTGCTGGACAGCCTCCATCCTGTCTATGTCCTTGTGGAGATGGGGTCTCCAGAACTGCACACAGTATTCCAGATGGGGTCTCACCAACTGGCTGTACAGAGGGATAGCAACTTCTTGTTTTCTACTGGTGATGCCTCTCCCTATACATCCCAGTATCCCCCAGCTCTCCTTACTGCCTTCTCACATTGCTTGTCTACCTTTAAGTCATCTGATATGACTTCACCCAGGTTCCTTTCCATTTTTATTGTTGTTAGTACCTCCCCCCACATTGTATACTCTTCAAACAAAAGATGCCAGCATCCTGAGAAAAAAAGTGTATTTAGGAGTAAAAAAAAACCAAACATATGTGGTAAGTTGGTAAGTGACAATCAACATGAGACAGAATTGAAGGAAATATTTTGCAAGGTGGCTGATTGGTATTACTAACTGCTAGAGTTTTCTTCCATTTTTTAAGCAATGAAAAAATGGCCAGTTAGAAAATGAACATTCTAAGGGGGCATGGTATTATGCTAAAGAGGCGAGACTGGGACAGAACCACTTTTTCACCATTAATTGTACTGAGATAAAAGTATATGTGTCAACCTGTGTCATCCAGTCAGAATACAGAATTTTCCCCACCTATTTTAGAAATATATGTAAACTAATTATTATTTTTTATTCTCGTGTTCTTCATGTCACTGTTAACATATGACTATGTATAGGAGAAGGTGGTGGACTTACAGGTAATGTACCTTGATTTCATTAAAGTCTTTGACACCATCCCACATGGATGGCTGGTTCAAAAGGTTGGGGACCTTGGACTGCAGAGTAAAATCACAAGGTGAGTGAAACATTTGCTAAGTGACAGAAACCAGAGGGTAGTCCCAAACAGGAAATGCTGAGGGGTTGAGAAGTCACCAGTGGAGTGCCACATGGGTCAGTCTTGGAACCTGTCCTTTTCAACATTTTTACTTGTGCTATTGGAGTGAACACTCAAGGGAAGATCTGTTTCTTCCCAGGTGAGCCACAGGTCTAAAGAAGGGTAGACACTGGAAAGGAATTAGAAAGTATGAAGGAGGATCTAGAAATGCTGGATAAGTGGTCAAAGCTTTGGCAATTGAAAAATCAATGGCAAGAAGTGCAAAGTAATGCACATAGGGACACAAAATCCAAAGACTTAGTACAGAATGTGTATGTGTGGGGGAGAGGAGTGCTATGGAGTGTTTGGCAGAGGAAAATGATCCGGCAGTAATAATATCAGATAATTCAAAGACAACAGCACAGTGCAACATGGCAGTGGGGAGTGCAAATAGTAACCTGGTATGTATAGGAAGGAGGATTAGCAATTGGAGTAGAGAACTGATTCTGCCACTGTACAGGTTCATCCTCACCTGGAGTTCTATGTGGATTACATGAACTGACACTTGAAGAAGGCTAGAGACAGGGTGAAAATGGTGCAGAGGCTGGTAACCAGAATGATCCATGGTGAGCAAGATAAGACTTACATGAAGTGGTTATCAAATCATAATATGTTCATTCTGGAGGAAAGAAGTGAGAAGGGGGCCTCATAGAGACATACAGATATCTCCATGGATTAACATAGTAAGCAATGGAGAGATATTTACACTGAGATGAAACACCAGCATCAAGGAAAACTCAGTGAAATGTGCATGTTGAGAGGGAGAAGAGGGAAATCAAAAACATTTCTTCATGGAAAGGGTGTTGGAGGGATTAAACAGGCTGTCAAGGAAGGTAATCTGTGTGACAGTGGTGGTAGGATTCAGGCATGGGTGGGATAGGCATATGAGGCTGGTTAAGAACATGGTAAAAGAAAAAGGAGTAATGGGGGAGTAATAGGACACTAAGGCCCTCACAAAATCTACATTAGATAAGTGGGGATGGACAGACTTGATGAGCCACATGGCCTTTTTCTGGGGATATCTAAGTTTCACTGTTTCTATGTATAATAAAAGTGGGCATTGCAAAATTATTTTTGATTATACCTGTTTGTAAGCTATTATAACAAATAAAAGAAATACTGAGCCCCTAGTCTACTTAATCAAGTCAATCAAGGCCTGTAGCAATATTTGTAATTCATCTCTTCAGTAAAGATTTTGGTAACCCACCAGCCAATCAGGATGTAACAGGCTGAACATACAGTACTCTGATCCTGCATGCAAAGGGTAAATAAATCCATTTAAGGATTTTTGAAAATTTACCCAGTGAAACAAATGGGAGCATTTTATCTTTCTGACGTCTTGACCCTCTGTTGTTCCACAAAATCTGAAAGCAGCCCGGTTACTTTGGAGTGCTTGAGCTAATGACTGTAGGAGACCGCCCTGTCCTTTGCAAGTAAGTTGTTTTCCATATGGCAAAGAGGTACTTGGCACAAATAAGTCTTATAACTGCAAAACAGACACATTTAGATATTTTACTCACTTTTTAAGGCTGCATGGCAAACCCATGCTGTCTTTTTGCTATGAAGCAGATTAGAAGAGGGACTTCAGGAAAGCTATTGTGTGTAATTACACGGTGATGCATTAATTTCAATAGCATTAGTTTTCCACTGTCTTCCCCTCCACCAGACCTCACAACCCCATCTCCCCCCTCCTTGCAGGGGCACTGAAAAAACAGTTCTGCAGAGTTTTAAAAAAAACAGGAAATGATCACCAGTTTCTAAGTTTATTCTGTTGTCAGTTGATAATATGACTGGCACTAGGACCCTGGGGTACTCTAAGTCAAAGGCAGATGTTAAAGGAACTTCTGATCATTTGAGTGAACTTCCAGAGTGAACTGCAGAGTGAGGAATAAACTGCTTGCATTTTTTAACAGCTCCAGGTAAACTGACATTGTTTTGTTTCATGATTCAAAATAAGTTTGTCTTTCAAATGTTTAGTAATGTAATCCCCTGCTTTCTCAAAACTTTTCACAGTACAGAATTGCATAAAACAAATACCTTTCAATACAGTTTGCAGTAATAATTGTTTAAATATTAGTAGGGCAGTGCTGGGGAAGGCAATGGTGATTCAGGGATGATATACTTTTCAGGGAATGCAGAGGGAAGAGGATGTGTTGGTGGGATTAGAAGGAAAAAAGACTGAGGGTTCCAGGAGTGGTCTGTAGGCTGGGATAGACCTTGAGAGAATAGGCTACAAAATGAGGTATGAGTACTGGAAAGCAAATACATAGGGGTGGTCAGTACCAGTGAATCCAGCTATGTATCCAGCTAGCACCCACAGCCTCATTAGTCCAGCAAAAATCTGTTAAAACCTAATATTAGCCTTAAATGGTAATATTTTACATTTTGGGGAAGAGTTGCCCCCTTGAAAAAATTCTAGATGCGCCCCTGGTGATCAGCAGTGCAGAAAAGTACCCAGATTCTGTGTGCGAAATCTGTTTTATATGGTGAAGAACAATTCACAACTGCCCATAACTCAGGTAAGACACCTCACCTGGGGAAGAGTTGCCCCCTTGAAAAAATTCTACATGTGACCCTGGTGATCAGCAGTGCAGAAAAGTACTGCAACTCTGTGTGCAAAATCTGCTTTATACAGTGCAGAACACATCACAACTGCCCATAACTCAGGTAAGACACCTCACCCCTACTGGTTTCACAGGACTACTGCTTCATCACCTTCCTGATGATGCAGTCATCCTGTAAAACTGGTCAAAGTGCCTTACCATAGCTGCGGGTGGTTGTAAATTGTTTTGCTTCTAATAAAGTTGATTTTGCACACAGAACTGTGATGCCTAACACTTAATATTTTACATTGGGCAGTTTGCATGGTGAAGCCGAGATTGCTGCCCCTTTGAGTGCATAAAAGAAGCCTAGCAGGCTGTTGCCCCCTTGAAAAAATTCTAGATGTGCCCCTAGTGATCAGCAGTGCAGAAAAGTACCACAACTCTGTATGAAAAATCTGCTATATATGTTGCAGAACAGTTTACACCTGCCCATAACTCAGGTAAGAAACCTCACCTCTACTGGTTTTGCAGGACTATTGCCATATCACCCTCCTGATGATGCAGTCATGCTGTAAAACTGGACAAGGTGTCTTACCATAGCTGTGGGTGGTTGTAAATTGTTTTGCTTCTAATAAAGTTGATTTTGCACGCAGAATTTTGATGCCTAAGACTTAATATTTCACATTGAGCAGATTGTCGGGGTGAAGCCAAGATTGCTATCCCTTTGAGTGCATAAAAGTAGCCTAACACCTAGATACTCAACTAGGTAAGCTACAGTAGCTGAGTTTTTGAATGCACATTGAGAGTACCCCCCCATGGCACCCGCAACAGGATTTATACCAGTCACTGTGGAGTGACAGGTGAGGCTAATAGCAGACAGGGTCAAATCCACAATTGGGGTCAGCCCTAAAGCCAGAGGAATGGGCATGCAACACCAGAGGAGGGAAAAAGCTGTTTTAAAAAAAGAAAGTGTCTCCAGGTAACCCTAACTCTTCAGTAACCCAGTTATACTTCAGTGGTGCTCCCCCTGGTTCCGATTTAGGGAAATCACCTTCTGGCTAACTTCATTGCTGTGTCTCACAGATTGTTAACTTCTTTAAAGTACTAGAAGCTATAGTGTGGCAGAAGCATGTGTAGAATCTGGAAGGGGGAGTGTAGTCTTCCTCACAGCATCATCAGTGTGCAGACTGCACTGCCCTTCCCTGTCAGGTGCTCCATGTGGTAGCCCATAATTAGAGTGGTGGGGAGAGGGTGCCAACAATAATGGTGACCTGCTCCCCAGGGCATTGTAGGAATGGCTCTGAGGGGATATGGCAACTGGATTGAGGGGACGGGTGACTAAAGCCGACATCCTGTTGCAACACATACACGTGTGGGGGGTGGGATGGGCACGACAGTGAGGGATGTGGGGTGGTGCTGAAGTCAGTTGCCGTGCCAACCCCTGCGGGCATGGTGAGGGGCTGCCGGTGTCGGTCGGCAGGCCCAAACCTTTTTTTTTTTTTCACCCCAACATGCACCACCCTGGAGTTGAGAATCCTTTAGTGGGGGTGAGGCAACCCCCACAGAAGACATTAAACTAGAGGCCCAGATATTCAAAAGGGTTGCACATGGCGCAACAGTGTTTGTGCCATACTACAACCCTACTGATGCACCGCGCGATATTTAAAATGGAAAAGTGCACCTTGACAAATCTCGATGCACCAGGGCTATCAGTATGTATGCAGGCACAGTGGGTGTGTGCCCATGCATAAACTGCACAGCCCGATATTCAGCCCGGGCCATGCAGAGTTATGCAGGTGCAACTCTACCTGCGCCTGCACAAAGCTGAGCCGAAGGAATAGTGAGGGCCACCACAGGTGAGCTGCCATATTGCAGGGTGCAACACAGCAGCTGCCACCTGTGGGTGGCCCTCGACTTGTTCCTCGCCACACCTGAGGTGCCCCCATGCCCGATCACAGGCATCAGTATCCCCAAGTCCAATATCCCTGGTGGTCCAGTGATCGAGATTAGCCTTCATCGCCGGCATAGCTCAACATTTCAGTATGCTTGATCGCATAATCTGAATTTCGCTATTCAATTATGGCATCACTTCAGTCTGTCATCTCTGGCGGTCCAGTGATCGAATGGAGCTCGACGCTGGCTCTCCCCCCTGCCTGAGGTCTCAGAGGGGCAGTGATACCTCCAGTGTTCATCTCACCGCCCCCCGGCCAGTCGGGTGGCACCACCTTCAGCCGCTCGCTCACCACCGCACTCGACGAAGCCAGCATGGCTGCACAATCTACTGGTGTCAGAGCATGAGCCAATGGGCTGCAGCGCCCATTGCGATTAAGTCAGTCCAAGATATGTGAATGAATTCATTCACATATCTGGACCGACTAGTATGAGTAGCTGCATGCCCATTGGCTCATGCTCTGAACCAATGGGCATGCAGTCATACTGAGCTGTCAGTCGGCGGGCGCGGGTGGCAGGTGGTGGTGCTGCCACCCACTGGCTGATGTGGGGCAGCGGGTAGGGGCTCTGTGGGCGGTGGGTGGGGGTCCACTAGATCACCAGGATTTTGACTTGGGGTGGTGAGTAATGCCACCCGTGATCGGGCTCCATTCGTCCACTGGACCACCAGGGATATTGACTTTGGGGAGGGATACTGATGCCCGCGATCGGGCTAATGGGGGTGGGAGTTACAGTTATGCCCACGATCAGGCTACTCGGGGAGAATACTGTTATGCCTGCTATCGGCTATTCGGGGATATACTGTTATGCCCACGATTGGGCTATGGGGGAATACAGTTATGCCCACCATCAGGCTACTCGGGGAAGTTACAGTTATGCCTGTGATCGGGCTAATCGCGTCCACTGGACCACTAGGGATTGGAGATATTCACTGTCCCTCACGGGTGTAGGGGCCAGGGGCGCCAGTCCCCGACAGCTGCTGCCTGGCAGGGCGCCAGGCGCAAGTCATTGGGAATCAGCGCACCTGCATGCTAATGGCATGCAAATGGGGCCATAACCATATGCAAATGGCTCCCCGTGCACCTTGCATAAATTATGGCCCTATTTGCATGTCACCCTTTGAATATCGCAGGTGCTGTGCATGGCACAATGGAACTTGTGCCACCGCATCTCAATGCTCCACTCTGACCACTTGCACTGGCGCAGTTCCACTGCTCCACGCAAAGTGGGGGTGGCCAGGGGGCGATATTCAAAGCAGTTGTGCCATAGCGCAACTCTGTTGAATATTGCCCTGGCCACACCCCTGCGCAACTATTTTGAGTGGCGCACAGGCTTGCGCCACAAACTGGCACAGTTTGAATATCTGGGCCTAAGTCACCTGTGCCTTTTTGCTGTGCGATGGGGTGTCAGAGTGCCAAAATAATTTTCGGCACTCTTGACTTCTGCATAATGGTGATCACCTTTAGGCTTTCACCGTTATGACATAGATCCGGTCCCTGTTACTACTACTACTATACCTTAATGGAGTAGGTGACCACGGGCGAGATAGCTGCACACAAAAGAAAGGAGGAATAGATGTGCAGAACAGCATGATGTAGTAACCTACAGAAAATGCAAAGTTGCAAAAATCCAAATACTTTAATTAATTCAAGGCTGGTTAGACCACAATCACACACCGCTGTACGCAGGGTCTTTGAACTTTAATGAAGCAGGTGCATTGTGGGAGGGTGAAGACTTAAGGTAGCCAGGATTTATATACTATTGCTCCCTCCTTAAAATTATAGATCAGAAGTCAGGAGGGGAGGGGACCCACCATTAACATAATGGTCACAAAACTATGGGTGCTTAAGTGGGCATGGAGGTATCCTTGACTTCTGGCATGCAGTGTCAGGGAACCAAACCTATTTAACAGTAAAAAAAGATTGTGGTGGAGGGTGAGAAATTATTGCATTGAGAAGAGGGCGAATGACTTAAGAACTTATCTTAGGCTACCCGGGGGACTTTTCGTGCATTTACTTTTTTCAGGCCCAAACATGGAGTTCTGAGTACCTACAGTGGCTTGCCAACCCTCCCAGTTGCCTTGTAGTGTTGTGCTGCTGGGGATGTCTGATGCCTCTGCATTTTCAGCCTTCCCCTCTCTTAGCAGCCGTAGCCACCATTAGATACAGTGATATTTCATAATGCATTCATGACCTGATGTAATGACTAGCTGATCAAGTGTCTATTTTACAGGGTGGTGGTGGTGGTGATTGCTCAGGACAAAAAAACACTGTAATGGGGCCTCTCCATTACTTCTATGTAGCAGCACAGTGTCAGAGGTGTTGAGACCTAAGCATTTGGTCAAACCACAGCCATGTGTTTGGAGATAGGTGGGGTACCATGAACCACTACTGAACTGCTGGCAGCTGAGAATCAGTGACCACCATGAGCTCAGTCTATCATATGGTCTCTGCTTAGAGCAGGGTTGGGGGAGTGAAGTGCTGCATGTCATAGTGCTGAGTTGTTGCCTTTCACATAGGGATACCCACAATAGGGTGAAAACAAATTAGACAAAGGTGATCAGTGCACAGGAAAACAGGCATCAGCAAGATACATGCCTGGCAATTGCATTGTGCACCTTGATTGTCGAACTGTATGTTGGTCCCAATGCAGGGGGACTTTGTCCCCACACCCCCCTTTAAATTAATATAAACATCCCCAGCCTGCACTTAAGGGGATGGACCTCTGCTGGGGCCTCACTTTCCTGTCCACCCACAATTGCTGCTGTATTAAAGTCTCAGCCACCCAGATCACAGTCTCCCATAGTGCCTCACCTATATTCCTTATCTCTAAGTCCTGTGTCCACCTGATAGTACATGCCTTCCATGCAGGATCTGGCTGCTTTCATAATTACCCTTAAAACCTTTTTTTTTCAATTGTTTCAGGCTCCTTTCCTTGCCCATTTCAACTGCTGCACCAGTGAGTGACAGACCCAAAGGCTAAACCTCCCTTTTGCCACAGTGTGAATGTGAAAGGAATGACAACAGTAGAACTATACTTACAGGTATGTAGATTGGTCTGTTATTCCTCATAACTTTAATTCTTTTAAAGATAAATTGAAAATGTTTTAATGGGCTAGTTACAGACTGCCTCAATAACCCAGAGTCACTGCATAATGAGGTCAACCTGAATTTGAGACTGTCCAATTGTTGGCAGCCTGGGGAGGGAGGATTTTCCTTTCAACTCCCATAGCAACTCCAATAGTGGCCTAAAGAGGTCATCAGGTGCATGGAGTATTCAAAGGTTGCAGGGAGGTAGGCTAAGGGGAGGTTGCAGTGAGTGTTAGATGTGCAGTTGGTGTAGCTGGGGCTGGGATGGAGAGGATTTAGTGTTGGCACTATTGAAAATGGGGGTAGTGCTTGAACATCTGATTGAGTTCTGTTCTGCACTGAGACACTTAGGGCAGTCCTCCTGCAAGGCAGCTTTCAGTCAGTCTCTCTGTCATTAATGGAGTGTGTGCCAGTAAGGATGTTATGTTTTTGGGATGGGATGGTTTGATCAGCTGACTGGTCAGAGAACATGACTGGGAGTTATGGGGGAGCAAAGATTACTGCAGGAAGTTGCTGCTTATTCTGTTTGTTTTGTTTTATTTTATCCTCTATCACCATATCTCTGTTGCTCTTACCTTGATGTAATAGAGCAACTCAGCATTTCAGTACATGATTTATCATAAATAAGATCCAGCTATTTAGTTTACTAGAAAAAAATTTTTTTAATTGTCAATGTTCCTTTCCAAAATTTACAGTACATCTTGACAGTCCATCTGAAATGTCTGTATAGAAAACATTTGCCTCTCCCTTGTTAACCTCACAGTGCCTTGAGTTTTTAGTGCTCTCCATGACAGACTGTGATATCACAAACAGCAATGGTGTGGTCAGCAGGGGAGAATAAGATATATTTTGAAAGACTTAGTGAAAGTGCTGTATTATCTACAATATTTAGTATTCCAATGGCATAAGGGAAAATAACTAGAAACCAAAGTTAAAACACAATTGGTATAAATCTAGTGTTTTTCAGTTTTATGTTTGCTTGAGCATGCGCAAGAAATATGATGTGACAGCTTAGGAGAGAAGCGGGTTGTGGAGATGCAGCAGTGTTACAGCCAAGGGAGGCACTGCATTTGGGGGCTTGGCAGTGGTGGGCCAATGGAGGCACAGTGTGCCGATGACACTGGTCTCCAAAAAATGCACCAAGTTGTAACGTTTTCACTGCAGCAATCAGGGGCCGCCTCGTCATTACAGCATCAGTCATTGTGCTGCAATGAGGGAGCGACCTGTCATTGTAGGGCAGAACATTAGGTAGTCTAATACTGTTTGTGAACATGGCGGGCAGCTTGCCGCCATGTTCACAAACAGTATTAGGCAGCCTCCCATGCCGAGGGGGTGGACAATCCTCCTTGGCCACATGTGCCTCCCCAAACAGTCTTTGTTGGCTGATGGGGGCCCCAACCCCCGCCGGCTTCAGTGCCCACAATGTTTATCTAGCTGATGGGGGAACCCACTCCCCATCGGCAAGATGTAACCCCCCACCCACTTTCCTTGTCTGCTGACGGGGGGAGCCCACTCCCAGTTGGCATGATGTAACCTCCCCGGTTTTGTTGCCTGTCGATGGGGTGTCCAATCCCCGTCGGCATGATGTTTCTCCCCCCCATTTTCTTGTGTGCTAATGGGGGTACCCAATCCCCATCGGCTACAGCTGGCCCCCCCAAAAAGAGTCCCTTGGCACATTGGGAGCCCACCCCAGTGTGCCAAATGCCCCTGTAAAATGGAAAACCATCCCATGTTGTCTTTTTATTTTTTTCTCTGTAAAAAAAAAAGTCCCTCACAGTCTGCCAGACCCCCCTCCCGCAACCCACGCCCACCCACTGTGCACCCTGCCTCCCCACACCCCTCACCCCATACTTACCTCCGAGTCCAGCACAATGATCTTCGGTGGACCGGGAACACATCTGCACTCTTCAAAGCTGTCCGCGAACTGAGGAAATGCCGGTAAGTTGTATAATGGAATAAATAGGGTTTTTTCAACTTTACTGCATATCTCAGGCATGTTTTGGAATTCTGACACCAAATTTTCAACATAGGGTTTTTGGGACCCCTCCTCATGAATTCTGTCACTGTCATGGCATTAATCAGGCCCGAAGGGTGATTTCAAGGTCACTGCGTGAAATCACCTTTCAGGAACGAATAACAAAATGACAGTGCCAGTGTTCATAAGGTAGGCTCTCAAAAAGTCTATTTTGCAAATTTGGTGGAAAAATTACTGTTTTAAGAGTGTGCATTGCGCAGTTCTTACGCACGCTCGTAAGTTCACGAATTTGTAACATTTGCCCTCCAGATTTTCAACATTGCTGTTTTATCACACCTACTTATGAGCAGTATAGCTGTCATTTTTTACATCTCGTCCAAAATGTGTTTTCGTGCATGTAGCGCACAGTGGCACAGTCAGTGTGCGAAATCAATGTTTGGGACAGATTAAGAAAATCACAGTGACACTGTTCATGAGCAGAGGTCTTAAAATGGCTATGTTGAAAATTGGTGAAAAAATTCCTAAAAATTATTGTTTTACAAGCGTGCACTGCGCAGTTCATATGCACGCTAGTAAGTACGTGAACTTTTAATATTTGCAGTCCAAAATTTCAACAATGCCATTTTACCACACCTACTTATGAGCAGTACAGCTTTAATTTTGCACTTCTCACCCAAAATGTGTTTCTGCGCATGTAGCGCACAATGGCACAGTTGGTGTGCGAAATCAATGTTTGGGACAGATTAAGAAAATCACAGTGCCACTGTTCATTTGCAGAGATCCTAAAATGTCTATGTTGAAAATTTGGTAAGAAAAGTTCATAAAATGACTGTTTTATGAGCGTGCATTGGCAGTTTCTACGCACTCTCGTACCTTCGCACATTTGCAATATTTTCACTCCAGATTACCAACACTGCCATTTGCCCACACCTCCTTATGAACAGTACAGCTGTCATTTTTCACATCACAGCCCAAATGTGTTTTTGCACTTTCGGAGCAGACAAGCGCAGTCCTTGTGGGAAATCCATGTTCGGAACACATTAGGAAAATCACACTGACACTGTTCATTAGCAAAGGTCTTAAAATGGCTATGTTGAAAATTTGGTGACAAAATTCCATAAACTAACTGTGTTATGAGTATGCATTGCGCAGTTTCCATGCACGCTTGTAACTTCACACATTTGCAATATTTTCACGCCATATTTTCAACATTGCCATTGTTCTTGGCCTCCTTATGAACAGTACAGCTGCCTTTTTTCACATCCTGGCTGAAATGTGTTTTTGCACTTCCAGCACAGAATAGCGTGGTTGCTGTGGGAAATCACTGTTTAGGACACATTACAAAAATCACAGTGACACTGTTCATTAGCAGAGGTCCTAAAATGCCTATGTTGAACATTTGTTGATGAAAGTCCATAAAATGACTGCGTTACAAGTGTGTGTTGCGCAGTTTCCACACACGCTTATAACTTTCCACATTTGTAATATTTTCACTCCAGATTTTCAACATTGCCATTTTCCCACACTTCCTTATGAACAGTACAGCTGTCATTTTTCACATCCTGGTTGAAATGTGTTTTTGCAGTTCCGGAGTAGAATACTGTGGTTGCTGTGGGAAATCAGTGTTCAGGACACAGTAACAAAATCACAGTGACACTGCTCATGACCACAGGTCATTAAATGCCTATGCTGAAAATCTGGTGACGAAACTCCATAAAATGACTGTGTTATGTGCATGCGGTGCACGGTTTCCAAGTATGCTCAGAAGTGCAAGCATTTTTAATATTCCCGCTACACATTTTCAACATTGCCATCTCTTCATACCTCCCTGTGGATTGTACAGCTGTCATTCTTTACATCCTGCCCAATCTGTGTTTTCGTACATGTGGTGCAGAATGGCACTGTCACTGTTGGAAGTCAGTTTTCAGGACACATTGACAAAATCACACTGCCACTGTTCTTGACAAGAGGTCCCAAATGCTTTCATGAGGTGGGGTCACAAAAAGCCATGTTCAAAATTTGTACTGTGAATACCAACAAATGCCTGAGGCATTATAGTTTTTAACCATAACGTCCTACCCTGTACAGACAGACAGGCATCGGGGTGTGCCTTTGGATTGCCAACTGTACTGCTCATGCCATCCCACCCCACCCCCCACCACTGACAGGCATCGAGGTGTACCTTGGACTCTTCGTCCCAAGACTTCACCCCATTGTCCTCTGCTGCACCCATTTCAATGTATGTCCTTATGGAATGGGGTGACTGTAAAGCCAAACACCCTAAGGCACAGCTCAACATGTGTCAGTGTCTGCAGAATAGGGTGAGGTGACATGCCTTGACCGTCATGGGTGACGACCCAAAACATTACCCCAAATCCTGTCCATCTCTACAGGATGGAGGTGGGGTTCATGTGAAGTTCAGTACTTCACTGCCATTCCTATTCTGCATCTGTCTAACTCCTGCATTTCTAATGCTAATACCAGCAAGCAAACATTCGGCATTGACAAATGCTTGTTTTTGTTATAGTACAGTGATGCTCTTTACCTATCTTTTCAACTTACTCCTATGCTATATGCCCTATGTATGCTCTATTTCTGTATGCTCTATGCCCTTTGTATCTCTCCACTCCCTAGTCCCTATCTCTACTCATGCACCTGTAAGTACCTCAAACTTACCTAGTTTTTCCTTTATTTCCATAGGTCTGGCCAGATGTTGCTGTTTACCTTTCAGATAAGTATCTTGTTTAATTCTGACTACTATAATCTCTCCTCTAGGATCTCAGACCCTTTGCACCTCTGCAACCTTCTCTGCACTTTCCTTTTAGGTTCTACCAGATAATCCCAAACCCAAAAGAACCCAACTCTGTGCACTGTGACTTGGACTGAGCAGGTAAGTCATAATAAATTCAGGGGTCAAAACTGAGTTTTGCAGCCCCTCACCAGCAGGGCTACTGACTGGGGAAAATCCCCATAGAATTTTCCACTGTCCCAGTTGATGTACTTACCAAAGTGTTACCCTCTCCAGCACATGCCTGCAAGGCTACCTAAAGGAAAATCTTAATAGCTATATACAAAATCTACTAGTATTTGCTAGTGGGATGGTGCTAGTTGTTAGCCCAGCAAAGGAGGTGGGGTTAGTGTCAGGGCTGGAGGGCTAATGTCTGGGGATGGGAGGTGCTAATGTTTGGGGCTTAGGAAGGTGGGTAAGCTGTGATCAGGGGCTTGGGAGGGAGGGGCTAGTGTTATGGCACATGGAGGGAGAGTGTAGAAGGAAGGGTTTATGCATGCCTCTGGTGTCTGAGTAGGTGGTGTGCAGGAGGACCTTCAAAGAAGGTGTGCAACATGGGTATGGGTGATTCTCAAATGGCTAAGGAGGAAAGGGTGTGGCTTCTGGGAGTCAAGGGACAGGAGGGAAGTGATATCCACAGAGATTAGAAAGTGGGGTGCCTAGAGAGGAAGGGGTGTTCAGATGGACTGTGGTGAAAGGGGTGAGGATTGGTGTGGCTGGATTGTGTCAGGAAGTGGAGGAAGGGGGTTATTGTCTGGAGTGATGGAGGAGCTGTTGAAGTTTTGGGGACTGTGCAAGGTGTACAACCAAGAGGGCTACTGTCATGAGGTCTGTAAGAGAAACATGCTAGTTACTCACTGAAATGATTCACTTTAACCAGTGCATCCCTTTGTGAAAAAATGCCAGTGGCCTGAGGGTCAACTTGGTCCATTCAGGTCAGTTAAACAATTTATAAACTTGATAGTGGGTTTAATGCTACCATTCAGTGGTGTAGAGGTCAGATATACTTGGGATGATGTATGTTGAGATCTGACTAGACTATAATCTGTGTTAAAGAACTGGACAGACATGAAAATGAGGGGAACATAGCAAGTGAAAGGCCAGAATGGCACCCCAATTTCTGCAGGCCCTGAATCACCAGGAAGTACCATATTGCCACCAGCCACCTAGCAACATCATCTACCATCCCAGGAATTAAATTTGGACCTTTATAACAACCACTGATTACCTCCATGGGGGGAGGCATGAGGGGAAGGGTCATCATCCCCATCCCCCCTTCCATAGACTCTCATCAGCCATGGTAACCCCCCAAGACTCTCTACCAGTTTGGCCTTAAGTCCTGTTGATGGTGAAGGGGAGCATAACAATTGGGGCCTGATATTCAAATGTTTGCCGAGGTGCAGATCCTAGTTTACACAAGCAAATTGGGTTTTGCACCAATGTCCTGTATTTAAAAGACCGGTTAGCTTGTGCAAACCAGGTTTGCGGCAGGTAAACCAGGGAGGGGACGCAAGGCAAAATTATGCAAATCAGGGGGTGGGGACCTGAATATTGCTGCAGTTCAATACTCACAGTATTTGCTCTGTGCTAGGGTGCTTTACATGGTCCCCTTGTGCAGAGATGATACCACCAACCTGACCCTCGCCTTAGGTACAGCCCTAGCAGTTGCTGAAGGTTGTGTGTTGGTGCCCTCCCATCTCAAGACAGTACTCCTTGGTGAGAAGTGGTGCACCCTCCCTCTGAACCCAGTCCCATTATTGAAATATGTATACCTGCCATCCAGTGATCCCTTCCTCCCACCTGATCCCAGTCCCATTACAGGAAGATATATCCCTGTTGTCCAGTGGTTCCCCTGTCCCTCCAAACCCAGTCCCATTAATGTAGGATATATCCATGGCATTCAGTGGTCACTCCCCCCACCCAATCCAAGTCCAGTTACAGAAAGATACACCCCTGGCATGCAGTGGTTGCTCCCCCAACCCAATCTCAGTCAGTGTAGGAACACAGTTACCCTAGTGTCCATTGATCCCTACCCACAGCTGATCCCCATCCTGAAAATGAGTCTTAGATTGCCAATGCCCCACAACAGTGGTACTGCCCTTGGCATGGCATTAGTAAAGATGTCCTACCTCCCTCAACAAAGTCCTATTCTGAACCATGAGCAGTACCCCCCAGCCCATACCCAGTTAGTAGTTAGTGGCCCCCCTTTTACCCAAAGCACCTACAGTCCCCCTACCAGTCTGTCACTGCTGCAGTTCAAAAATGATGAATGGCACAGCCCACCTCACATGACCATGGCCATCTAGCAACTATCTGTAGCAGGGAGTGCAGTGTATTTACTGTATATGTCACAGTGATGCGCTTTGTCCTGTTCATCGGCTGCTCTCCCTGGTACAGATAGATGCTAGGTGGCCATGGGTGTGCAAAGTGGGCTATGCCACTCGCTGTCATTGAAATGTGACACCGACAGACTGGTAGGGGGACCGGGGTCTGTGTCAGTGCCAAGGGTGGTAAGGAGACCACTAGCCACCAACTGGGTATGGGTTGGGATGCTGCTCTCAGTTCGGGACAGGGCTTTGTTGGGGGGGCTTCTTTGCTCCTGATGCAGTCCCAGAGGTAGGTGCTGTGATCAGTGTTAGCAGGTCAGTGCAGTAGCTAGAAGGGCAGCCTGGCCAACACACAAGAGCACAAAGAACAATCTGCTACTGCACTCAGGACCATATCAAAAGTAAGCAGTCAGGCTGTCACCATCAAAGTGAATTTATTCCATATATAGATGAAAGACCTGACCAAACAGTCAATTACTTTGATTGCTACAACCCGACTGCGTACTTTTGTTATGGTCCTCAGTGCAGTAACATTAAATTTATTCCAAATATGAAAGAAAGACCTGACCAAACAGTCAATTATTTTGATTGCTGCAACTCAACTGCTTACTTTTGTTATGTCCCTCAGTGCAGTAGAGGTTTGTTCCTTGTGCTTTTTTGTCCCTGCCATGCAAGGACAGTGTGACTGTCAGGAGGGGGGTATTTGGAAACTGGGTGGGATGGTATTCCCAGGATGTGGATTAGGTGTGGGGAGAGACAACTGGACACCAGGGAAATTGTTTTTCTACATGGACTGGGATTGGGCATGGGGAGGGACCACTGTATGCCAGGATATACCATTCTTGAATGGGACTGCACCCGGGTGGGGAAGAGACCACTGGATGCCAAAGATAAATCGTTCATTACAGGACTGGGTATGGTGGGCACCACTGGATGCCAGGGATATATCTGTCTTTCACAAGACTGGGTTTGGACGGTGGAGGGATGCCACTAGCATTAGGGACAACTCACTGGGTTGTGGTAGCTGGGGGGGTGCTGGACAAAGCAGTCTCACTCCCATGCAAATGAGCCCATAATGGGCATGTAAATGACTCTTGGCACCTTGTATGCCCAGTGGGCTGATTTGCAAGAGGACTTTTGAACACAACATGGTTGTTAACTGATCCCCATACATTGTCTTATATAGTGTATGGGGAACCAGTTTTTTATAAAAAAAGCACTGTTGATAACATAGAGAAATGCACTAAATGTACAGGGCAAATTAAATGCTTACTTCGGAGTGAAGATGTGAACATGGAGGAGTCAAAGTAGCTGAAAAAAAGATTTGTTAAAAACAAATGCACAGATCTTGTTCTCTTACACTTTTTACAGATTCCTATACTAATTGCATTTAAAATAGGAAAAACAATAAAAGATAAGAACCGCACTATCCCTTGTGATTTGGAAGTTAAGGCTGAATCTAGGGGTCAAACAGGTCGGTGTAATCAGTGCACCATCTGGAAATGCAGGTGGAAAAGGTCATTCGTGGAGGAGACGCTTTTGGAGCACTTTTCTTGAACACCAGGTAACTGATGAGAAAAGGAAATAAGAAAAGAAGTAAGCAAGTGAGGAACCATCATTTTAGTTTGAATGCTGCCGAGTACTGTGAAAGATTGCAATGCACTGGTGTGGTTGAATGTTTATCTCGGCAGCATTCTTTTTTGTTATGACATTGATGTGACGTACCATCTATGGTTTAACAACTTAATTACATCACATCGATAACATAACAACATGGGGAAAAGATGAAAATCACCACATAACAACGTTCTCCCATATACTATAGCAATTTTGCACACATGCGATATCACAAAGCACAACACTAATTATTGCACTCCACTTTGGGCATTTTTGAATATTGGGCCCCTGGTGTCTTCATCCTGTCCTGTGTTGGTTGATGGGTGGAGCAGCATGGCCCCCACCCCCAACAGAGATCAGTCCTAGGGACACTGAATCCTCCCCACCATGATGGCCCCTGAGTGACCAGTCCATTCTAACACTAGAGTCATTTGTGTGGTACAGGTGCAGTATCCCCCCCATCCACCCACACACATACAACCCACTTTTTTTTCAACCTCTACAGGTACTTTCCAATTGACCTACAGTAGCTGATCAATATTTTTATTCTTTATATTGACCCATTTCCCTTTTATATCTACAGGTCTGACAGGATGTTGATCAGATGTAGGAGGAGGACACCGACCATACATTTCACATAAGTCATGTTTTTTGTTTACCCTACCTTGTTTGGAATAGTTCATAAAGAGCTGTAGATCCTTTGTGACCCCATTGCAGTTCTTGTTTTACAGGTGCCATGTTCTCTTGAGACACCCTTATCCCAGGCTCCATAGGAACCAGATAAGAGATCTCTTATCTGTGCTAGGATGCTAACCTGTAACAGTACTACCCCAAGTATTATGACACTAGGCTTTCACTTGTTAAGTGGTTGGTGATGTAGCATTTGAAATAGTTCCACTATGCTTTTAAGTTTCCACCATAATAAAAGGAAGGTGTTTTACTGCAGGAAAAACTATGTTAATGCAGGCATTAGAGTGGAAGAATGCAAAGTGTACAAAGTACACAAATAAAAACATTAGGGGTTTGAGTCCTAGGAGTCTGATCTTATTGAATGTGTCTTAATTATTTTTTTGGATCATTCTGCTGGCAGGTTTTCCCCTACAATGTGGTCCATGTGCTACCAGTGACCCACACAGGCTACTGTGATACCATGCTGCATGACCATTGTGCTACCACCAGCATAAGGCATGGAATGAGACCATTGTATTTCCACTGCAGGTACTCTCACTGTGTTACCACTGACACATGGTACCACAATGGTCTCAATAATAGTGCAATGGAATTAAAACAAATCCACTGTGATACCAAGTGTGGTGGTATCACACTGGTATTCACCACTGTGCTACAATTGCACAAGACATTGCCACTGTGCTACTACTGGGTGTTGATGGTATCACAGTTGTTACAATAGTATCCCACTGGAACTGGAACAAAACCACTGTGATACCAACAAACAGTGGTATCACAATGGTGCACATTGCTACCACTGTGGCACCACCAGAGATGGTGTTACCAGTAAACTACTACTGCCTGCATGGTATCATAATGGTTACAATGGCATCACAATGGAATTGGAACAAATCCACTGTGATACCATTTATGAAACCCACAATGGCAATACACTGGAAATCGCAGTGGTAGTACAATAGTAAAGAACAGGTATTACAGTGGTATTCCAAAGACATCTTTGTAAGGGATGGCATGTAGTGTAGCAAGGAGTAAACAGAACTGCAGGATCCACACATATAGGTAAGCAAAGCCATTTACAGACAGCAATTGCTATTAGTTGTCCTGCTATTCAGAATGATTGGAGAATGACCATGCTTCTGTCTTACAAATTAGCTGTAGGACATGCAAGGAGGTATTCTGGCCTGGGACTGAGAAAGTCAGGCTTTTTCCTACGATGCCAGCATCAGGCTGTACACATGTCTAAATCTCTTATTTAAGCAGTTGTGAATTTATACATTCCAGAAGCCTGTTTAACAAGCCAAGCAATGTAAAGTTTAACATAGAGAGCTTGTTGTCCATGTGCTGTACCACTTGGTGTCTGTTTAGAATCATTATATATTATGTGTATCTTATACAACAGAACTGTGAAGTACTTGCAGCTGTCTCTTTTTTCTTTTGTTGGTTATCTAATATTTGCATTACATTCAAGAGTCCCACATACTCCAGAACTGAAATAAGTATGACATACCACTCATAAAATATGGGCAGTCTGATTATTAGGATATTCACTGTCACACTGTAAACACTGGCACCACAATATAGTATATGGAGTAATGCTGTACTGTCATGGTGTGCTGTCCCTTGCTTGAGGGATTACACTGAGGTCCCTTCTACTCATCTCTGTTGCCATCATTTTGGGTGACCAGGTAGAAGTATAAGAACCCAAGAAACTGGTACTGAAAGAGTGGTCCGGTTGTGGTGGGGGGACTGGGATGTGGGTTTTCTGACTCCTAGCAGGATGCTCAGTGGGCAATAATGTCTAGAAGGCCACCTTGTGGATGGCATGATCCACTCCAGGGATCTAAATTAAGTCTTTCAGCCACTAGCCAGCAGGACTATTGACTGGAGAAATTCACAAACCCTACAGACTCTTCCACTAACCCAGCTGATGTACTTATTGGTTTCACTCTCCAGTATAAGTCTGCAGGGCTACTTAAAGGAAAATCTTCCTAGCCTAACACAATATCTACCAGAATTTGGCTAGCAGGCCAGTGCAGGTTTTGACCCAAGCACTCAATGCAATGGTTAGCCAGTACTTAAACAATTTTTACAAGATTTTATGACTGAGATGTAATCAATACTGGGACTGCCAGTGGTTGGTGATCAGTGCTATGACTGTCAGGTACATTGCTGTAAGGTGAAATTTAAGTCCTATGACTGTTGAGGGAGGTTCAGAGGCAGTGCCATGTTAATAGTGGGGGTCAGTACTGTGATTTGTGGGGTTGGGGGTGTTGGTGCTGTAATGGTCGAGCATGGGGAGCCAGTGCGGTTATTGTCAGGGAGTGGGTGACCAGTGCTGTGACTGCCAGGTAGGGGGCAGGGCTGTTACTTTTGGGAGTGAAGTGGGCAGTGTGGTGATTGTTGGAAGTGTGTGTCACTGATGTGACTGTCTGTGGAGGGTATCAGCCTTGTGACTGTTGTAGATGTATGGGGACAGTGCTTTAACAGTGGTGGTGGGCAGTGCTGTGACTGGTGTGGGTAGAGGTCAGTGCTGTCCCTTTTGGGAGATGAGGATCAGCACTGTGACTGTTGGATACGTGGCCATTGTGACTGACAGTGGTAGGTGTTAGTTCTGTGACTGTTGAAGGGGTGGTTTAGGTCTGTAACTGTTGGAGTGGGCTCAGTGACTGTTGTGTTGAGGGGGCAGTGCTGTGGCTGTTGTGGATGGGTGGTCAGTGTGTTGACCATTAGGAGTCATGGCTCAGTGCTGTTATTGTCAGGGAATGGGAATTAGTGCTGTGACTGATGGTAGATGGTGTCAGTCCTGTGACATTTGGGGGTGAGGGGGCTGTGCTGTGACTGTGGGGATGGATAATCAGTGCTGTAAGATGAGGGTGGGGTGTAGTGCTTTGACCAGTGCTGTTACTATGGGGATGGGGATCAGTACTTAGACTCCAGGGGTGTATGGTCATTGCTGTGACTACAAGGTTTGGGGGGGCAGTTTTGTGACTGTTGGAAATAGTAAGAAAGTGTTGTGACTCTCAGGGGTGTGAAACAGAGCTGCAACTGCCAGAGGTGGGTGGTCATTGTCATGACTGTCAGTGAAGGGTGTCAGTCCTGCAACTGTCAGTGGGGTGGTACAGTCCTGTCAGTGTGAGGGGGGTGATACAGTCCTGAGACTACAGGGGGTACAATCCCATGACTCTGAAGGAGGGGTGTTGCAGTCTTGTGACTGTGGGGGTGTTGGTACAGTCCTGTGACTGTGGGGGTGGGGGCTGGGGGGTGGAACAGTCCTGTGACTGGGGCTGGCTGGTACGGTCCTATGACTGTTGACAGGTGGTCATTGCTGTAACTGATGGTGGAGGGTGTCAGCACTGTGACTGTCAAAGCAGTGGTACAGTCTTGTGATTATCAGGAAGAGGTTCAGATATGTAACTGTCAGGGATAGGGTGTCACTTATGTTTCTATCAGAGTGAGAGTCATTCCTGTGACCTTTGGGAGGTCTGCTTCTGCACAGTTCTACAGCTTTGAGGGACTGAAGTATTTGCAGAAAGTGTACATGCAGCAGGAAGGTTGTATAAGGTGCCAAACTAAGTGATTGTTCAGGTTGGGGGGGGTCAGTCCTGACTGTGTTGGTTGGTCTTCAGTGCTGGTTGGTCTTCAGTGCTGTGATTGAAGTACATTGTTGTGACTGTTAGGGGTGGGGATTACTGCTGTAACTGCCTGTGGAGAGTGTCATCCATGTGACTTTAGGGGGCATGGGGGTAGTGCTGACATGGTGGTGGGGTCTAGTGCTGTGACCATTGGGAATAGGGATCAGTACTGTGACTGTCAGGGGTGAGTGCCCAGTGCTGTGACTGACAGTGGAGGGTTTCAGTCATGTGACTCTCAGGGGGGTACAGTCCTGTAACTCTAGGGGGTGGAAGGGTCAGTACTGTGATGGTTAGTGCTGTGGCTATAGTTTAAGTAGTGTAATGTTGTGCACTGGAAAAGATGGTGCATGAGCAAAGCAACTAGCTTGTAATAAGAAAAGAAAGCTCATTGCTCATAATGTAGATTCAGTGCAAGATTTAATTTCTGGCAATATGCTGGTGTGCACCGACTAGGCCCAGTGCTTCAACCCTTCAATAGGCCTTCTTTAGGGGGTGGGTCTGAGGAATACAAAAGTACATCTCATTTAAACAGATCTCTTAAATGATACACACCACACACTAAAAACAATGTGCAAGTCAAGCTGAAAACATATGAGTAACTTAGTTACGAACATTTCATTATACTGTTTTTGTGTTTTGCTTTTGATGTTCATGGTAAACAGTTCATGATATTAGTATACTACTTAAATTAAACATGCCTCTGTATCTGTTACTTTATTTAATTCTGTAACTTTCTATCTAAAGCAATATTTTTTCACGTTACACTAAAGTATACCCCTTTTATATCTGTAGCCTCTCTATTGTTCCCATCCCACTACTGTATTTACTCCATATTAACCTTTTTCTATTTACTTTCACAGTCTCACAGGAAGTGAACTCCTTCCCCATTGGATAAGTATAACAATGTGTCTAGCCTTTCTTATCCTTCCTAGTAACTATCTAAGAACTGTGGATCCTTATTCTACAGGTCTAAGAAACCTCATCCCTTTAAGATTCCTCCCGTTGGCTTCATAGAACCCTGGTAGGAAATCCTGTACATATTACCTATCAGGGTTTTAAATAATTGATTAGCAGTTTTTTTCTTGGGACAATACTAACTGTACAGAAAGTATTTCTATAGAGTTTCTAGAAGTGTTATGTTTGTTAAACACAGTGAAGCAAGTGCTATGCATTTTAACAATGTTTTAGAACTTTTATGAGCAAAACACTAATCAATTTTTAGAGTTAAATAAAACCCTGCCTATACTTGGTAGATTTACTGTAACCCCCGTTATGGGGGGGGGGTTGTGTATATGTGTTAAGGTCATACATACTGCTGCATTTTACCCCCTTCATAAACATTTTTGCCTTACTAGTTGACTCAGGCAGACTATCAGTTCTGTCCCCACATCCCCTGTCTGCCACTTCCCTGTCCCAGACCACTGAGTCTGAAGTTCCCCATAGATTGGCCCCCCATGATTGGGCCAGAAAGGTAAGAGCCATCCTCCCCCAACCAGTCACTCACATCTAGAACTGAGCCAGTCATCCAGGTGGTAGTGTGTGACTGAGGTAGGTGGGTAGCCTGTGCTAGCCATTTCAGCATTCCCCCTCCCCTTGAATTAGTGTCTTAACCTGGGGGAAGCAAAGGTCAAGTCAGCATGCCTTCCCACCCTGGGACAGGGCAGCTATCTGATGAATGCTCAGTCTTCTCTCCAACCCTTGGCAACCTGAGTATGTTCCTGAACTCGGGTCACTGATATAGCGGGAGTCAAGGCACACAGTGCCTCATCCCTCCATACCACTGGACCAGACTGGCCTTATACTGCAGCAAGGGAATTATTTATTAACACAGCAGGTGATCAGACAATGATGGATCCACTGCACACCAGGGAATGATTTTTTTATTAATGAGCCCGGCAGTCAGAGTGTTGGATGTACCTGTGGACACCAGAGAATGTGTTAACTTTAACAGGGCCAGCAATCACAGAGAAATATTATTATTGGCAGGCAGTTTGAAAGAAATATTGAGCTGCTCGAGGTTTCATGGAAAAACAATTTCCCTGTAGACGGTGCCTAAGCCCTGTAAAATAGCATTATGCAGCCTTGTTTGCTCTGACCAGATTTTGTTTATTTTAGCAGAAGGAAAAGTCCAGATAAAAGTTAAAGATTCTCATTGCCCTCGGTAACTTGGAAAGGAGTATATGCAGTACTACAGATTGTTAACATTTCATTTAAGAATTCACTTCTTGTCAGGCTTAAGGATTTTATGGTAATTGTGATCATAGTGTTTGGTATGACATAGTCTCTTGAACATCTGTGACAGCATATCACTTCTTTTCCATTTGTCCATTTAATTAATTGGAAGTACATTTCAACACCCTACATTTTCAGTTTCTAGCAGCATTTATATATGTGATATAATTAGTTCAGCAGCCATATTGGTAGTACATGTTAGTGCTAGCTTTAATATAATCATCAGTCAAATTATTTAGAAAGATATTGCTCTTAATTTTTTATTAAATATAGCAGTTAAGTAACGGTCCATGACAAATCCATCATTATAGACCATTATCAATCAGTTTATTAGTTAATGAACTAACAAACTGGTCGTTAACTGTGCTAACAACCTCTTTGCTGGAAATTATTGCCATCATGAACTGCTTTAAATGTGTCTGAGTCACTTTTTAATTTTACATAAGCACTGGAATGTGCAGTGATAGCAGTTAATGAACAATGTCATTGCCAATCAGAATGCAGGATGCATTCCATTTGATCATATAGAATTATTTGTATCCACAAATCTTCACTACTTTGGAAAGTGACAATTTTTATGTACTGAATAGTATTGAAGCACTGTATCTCAATTCCTTTGTTTTTTGAGAGTATAGATAAAAATCCCACCGTAAATGTTTCACTTTTATTGACTCCTAATTTACAATAATGTGGCAGGCCTCGGACATAAATGTGAGTGTAAAATCCTAACAAATCACATACATAAACCAGAAACCAATGTTTCTACCAGAAGGAACAATAAAAGTGCTCAGGTTCCAGCTTTAAGCTTCTGAGAGCCAAATCAGTTTGGATATGCATTTTTCTTCCTTTTAATACCTTTCAATAAATTATGTTATTTACTGAACAGCATCAAAGGTTGAAATAATTTTTGTTCTTATTTGCTAGTGGTCTTCTGAATGGAAGTTAATGATATGAGTATAATACTTGATTTAAGGAAGGAGCGCAGAAAGAATAAACATCAATGAACCAATTTCTGTTACACTGTACTTACTTCAGTACTCAGAACAAGACAATAGTAATTAATTTTAATTATAAAAAGGGGAATTGAAATGGAGCTTTTTTATTGGTTCTAAACATTCCAACAGCCCTATTTTAATTATAAACAAGCATTTGTCAATGCCGAATGTTTTCTCACTGGCATTGGTAGTGCAGGAGTTAGAGATACATAATAGGGATGGCAGTGAAGTATTGAATTAACGCCAACCCCACCCCCACCCAGCAGAGACTGACAGACGTTGGGGTGTGCCTTTGAGTCATCAGCTATAACGCTCAAGCCATTTAACCTCACTCTACCCTGTAGACACTAACAAGTGTCATGGTGTGCTTTTGGGTTTTGGGGCCTTATACTTACCACATACCATAAGTAAATACGCTGAGATGGGTGCAGTATAGGAGAATGGGGTGAACTTTAGGGCAGAACACTCCTAGGCACACCTTGATGCCTGTCACTGGCTGCAGGGTGGGGGTTGGGGGTGGAATTGCATGAGCATTACAGTCAATTATCCCAAGTCACACCCCTGATGCCTGTCAGTCTCTACAGGGTGGGATGTTACAGTTGGAAACCCTAACGCCATAGGTGTTTGTTGGTATTTTCACTCCAAATTTTCAACATGGGTTTTTTGTGACCCCACCTCATGAAGAGCGGCACTATCAGTTTGTTAGCTGAAAGGTGGTTTTGCACAGCGACTATGCCATTTGGCGACACAGGCATGAAAACACATTTTGAGCAGGATGTGAAAAATGACTACTGTATTGTTCATGAGGAAGTGGAAAAAAATGGCAACGTTGAAAATCTGGAGTGAAAAATATGAAAAATTGGTGAAGTCATGAGCAGGCATAGAAACTACACAACACACGTCTGTAACCCAATTATTTTGGGGATTTTTTTAACCACATTTTCAACATAGGCATTTTGGGACATCCCCTCATGAACAGTGGCACTGTGATTTTGTTAATCTGTCCCAAAAGTTGATTTTACACAGCGACTATGCCATTGTGCGCCACAGGTGTGAATATGCATTTTGGTCAGGATGCGAAAAATGACAGCTGTACTGTTCATAAGGAGGTGTGAAAAAATGCTAGCATTGAAAATCTGGCATGAAATTATTGCTAATTTGTGAAGTTACAAGAGAGCGTGGAAACTGCGAAATGCACACTTGTAACATAGTCATTTTATGAACTTTTATCACCAGATTTTCAACATAAGCATTTTAGGACCTCTGCTCATGAACAGTGTCACCATCATTTTTTCAAACTGTCCCAAAAACTTATTTCTCACAGCGAGCATGCTATTCTGTGCCAGACGTGTGAAAACACATTTCGGCCAGGATATGTAAAATGACAGCTGTATTGTTCATAAGGAGGTATGGAAAAATGGCAATTTTGAAATCTGGAGTGAAAATATTACAAATTCACAAAGTTACTCGCATGCATAGAAATTGAGCAACGCAAGCTCGTAAAACAGCCATTGTTTTGATTTTTTCCACTAAATTTACAACATAGGCTTTTTGAGTGTCCCCCCCTGGACAGTGGCACTGTCATTTCATTAATCAGTCCTGAATGGTGATGCCGCACAGTAATCGGGAAATCACCTTTTGGAACTGAAAAACACAATGACAGTGACTGAATTCATGAGGAGGGGTCCCAATAACCCCATGTTGAAAATGTGGTGCTAAAATTCCCCAAAATGCCTGAGATATGCACCAAAGTTGAAAAAAACCCTATTTTTGCCATTTTACAGCTTACCAGCATTTCTTCAGGTCGCGGTCAGCTTTGAAGAGTGCAGACATGTTCCCAGGCCACCAAAGACCATCATGCCATGCTCCAGAGGTAAGTATGGGGTGAGGGGGTGGGAAGGCAGGGTGCACAGAGGGTGGGCACGGGTTGGGGGAGGGCCACCAGAGTCGACGAGGGACCGCTTTTCTGGTTTGGAGGTTTAAAAAAAATTGAGGGATGGTTTTTTTGTTTTACAGGGGCATTTGGCACACTGGGGTGGGCTCCCAGTGTACCACCTGACTGTTTTTTGGGGGTGCTGTAGCCGACGGGGAATTGGACACCCCTGTCAGCACATACCGAAGGAGGCAACAAGAGCTGAGGGGGGAGTGGGCACCCCCCTAAGTACAAAACAAAGCAGCAGGGTCTTTATGCCAACAGGGAGTGGGCTTCCCCATCAGCAAAATAAACAGAGAAGGGAGGACTGAAGCTGATGGGGACTGGGCCCCTGTCAGCAAAAGAAAGGCTGTTTGAGGGGTGCATGATGCGAGAGTTGGGCACCTCGACATACACTTTAAATCGGAGGGCATTATGCCCGGCGGGGAGTGGGCTCCCCATCAGCAAATGAAGTTGGTTGGGGCACTCTGCATGGCAGCAGTCAGTGCCGCCATGTTTATTAAACTGCTTCACCAGGAAAGGCACACCGCTGCATGACGAGCTTGGCTCTCATTGCAGTGGACCTTTCCTTAGATCTGGTGGTCAGTTTACATGTTGCTGGAGTCAGCGCCTGCAGCTGCCTTATTGGGGAATGAGGGGCATACCTACTGATGTGTGCCCTGCATTCTCCCAAAGTAACCACACCTCCAAATCTGCTACTACTGCACCATGTTGGCTGGCACCCACACACGAGCCAACATAAAAAGGGAACTGAAATGGAGCTTTTTTATTGGTTTTAAACATTCCAACAGCCCAGCATTAATCCTTTCATTAACATACTAGCAGACCCTCAAAACGTGCAAAGTGATTTTCAATAAAAAATGGCCAAGCTTAGCAGAATTCTTTTTCTGGAATTTCAGTCCACCATTAGCGCTATCACACCACGATTTGTATATAAACACAAATCCACTTGCCATCTATTTTAGAAGTCTGTTAGTTTGTTGTTTGACTAATTCCCAGGGCTCATTTAGCCCCTTATCTGTCAAAACTGGTTTAAAGTCAAACAAATGAAACCTGTAGTGCAGCCCCAGAGTGCAGCAGGAAGACTGCAAGTGCTGTTACAGAGGAAGAAGTGCAGCACCATCAGACCACACAGGAATGTTTAACAACAACAACAACAAAACTTTTTTACAGTCAGACCTGAACTTTGTGATCATGATCTGGCTACTTTGGCATACAATCAGCTGACCTGGGGAAGCACACAATATTCTAATGACCAGGGTTGCCACAGGTTTCCATGGAAACATTGATTTAACCTATGAACAGCAGAGAATGCACTCTCAAAGTAACAGCTTATGTGTTTCAAGCCCCAGTTTTGAACCCTCTAAACCTTTGTGCATATGAAGCCCTTATGTATTATTAACAGTTGTCCACCCTGATGTTTGTCTCAGTCAGACTAAGGGGAAGTCTCAAGCAAGAGTGGCAAATTTAAACTCCTCACACAGTACTCACTGCTTCTTGCATGGCGTGTGTAGTAGGATCAGTCCCTATCAAACCTGGGAGGATTCTACACTGTCATCAAATTTTCCAAAACTGTTGCAGCAGCATTTTTCAAACCTTACTATCCTGTGCTGTCCTAGTATTTCTTCTTAATTCTACCAAGCTGTCCACCTGTTGAATCCTCCCCCCATTCTTTCTCTTTATCTATTACCCGCATTAATTTCCTTTTTTCTCCTTCAATTTCCAGTCCTCCCTTCAGAAAGGTGCACCAGTAAAAGAGATGATAGCTAGCATAAGAAATAAAACCATGCATGTGCTAAAATAACATGCTGCTAGCTAGCATGATGTAATTATGACCTTGAATATCAGGTACTTGGGGAATACTAGTATAGTGCTATGGCTAAGAGATTTACTTAAAAGAAGCAGAAAAGGTATACAGTTTATGGGAAAAGAGTTCTGAATGAGCTTGGGTTAAACAGTAATATTAAAACTGCATTTTGGTAAAGAAAAAACTATATAAGAGCCATAAGATTGGTAGTCAGATGGACTCTGACCAGAGAAGGAGACAGACATGCAGTTTTATGTCTTAGCTTGAGAAAAGCCAAAGAAGGTACTTGATTATAAAAACAACAAAAGGAGAGGTGATCCAAACCTTAACTGTTTGTGAAGTGTATTTTGTTGTTTATTTTCCTTATGTAAGTGTATTATTTTCTGTTCATAATAAAACCATGCAATTTGTGTGTTGTACACTGCTTACTATTGTGCAAGCCTATCTGTTTTTCCACAACTTCTGACATATGGTGGCAGTGATGGGATTTGAACCCACAGCCCTGATGAGACTGGAGATGTCCTCCTTTCCATTCTGGATGTCCCAGTTATAGTACCTCTACTACCATGTGTCAGAGGTCATGGGAAAACAGATAGGCTTGCACAACAGTAAGTAGTGTGCACCACCGGGCAGGCTCCCTGCATAAAAATGCTGACTTTCTGTCCCAATATGGAGCAGGTATTGAGGTGCCAGAATAAGTTTATGTAACTGATGGCATTTTGTCTGATGAGGACTGAATCAGACATTTTCAACCCCAGGGCGTAATGTATTTGCTGTACTGTGATGCTGTATAAGTATGTTGTTACAAATCTTCTTTAGTACTGTAGTGTGTTAAAAAAAGGGGTGCCTTGGTGTGGAGTTTCTGAAGAGGGTGGGTGGAAGCTCCATCTCTGCCAATGTTTGGTAGGAAATCAGTCCCATTGTAAAGAACTGCTTCCATTTTGAGTAGGGGGTATGTGGTAGGCTCAGTCCCTATCTAACCTGGGAGGATTCTACACTGTCATCTAATTTTCCAAGACTGTTACAACAGCATTTTTCAAACCTTACTATCTTGTGCTGTCCTAGTATTTATTCTTGATTCTGCCAGGCCGGCTACCTGTGGAATCTCCCCCATTCTATCTTTCTATGTATTACACACTTTATTTTCCTTTTTCTCCTCAAATTTCTAGTCCTCCCAAGGTTTGTAAAGTGAGCCAGTATTTAGAAAGGTGCACCATTAAAAGAGATTTATTTATTTATTTAGTTTTTGTTAACCGGGTAAGTGCACTAGCCAGCAAGTGACTGTTTTCAGGCACGACCCGAGAGGTAAAATTACAGAACATAACGATACAGTAAGGATAACGAAAATACATGATGCACAGAAATACAGGAAGATATATATGGCAGGATACAATGCATGACAAAGGAAAATACAAGGCAAAATACATTTCAAGGACATTTTCCATTGAGCGCATACATAAAGTGCATTGAAGGACCTAGGAAAGGGGAGAGGATAGGTGTAGGGGTAAGCCAGAAACAAGATGGAAAATGACAAAAGGGGGAAGGTGAGGAGGTGAGAAAAGGATAGAGGGAAGGATAGAGGGGCAAGGGGCCAAAAGGGGGCTAAAGAAATGGCTAAGAATATAAGGACAGAGAGGCGGTGGCAGGAATAGGGAGGTAGGAGGGAGTAGAGGAGGGATGGCCGGGAGAGGGGAGGGAGGGGAGTGAGGGTTAAAAGAAAGCCGGCAAATACGGCAGCGGCGATACAAGGTTCCAACCTGCGGCCTAGTCGGTGGAGCCGAAAGACGGCAAGCGGAGAAAGGGTGACAGGGGGTTACGGCAAAAGACGGCAACAGCGGCAAAAGGTAGCAGAATGCGGCTGGGCTGGTGGAACCGATAGACGGCAGGGCAAGGGTGATGATGCCGGTAAGAGGAGGAGAGAAGCAAAAGAGTTACGGCAGTAGCGAAAAGGTAACAACGCCAAGCCGAGCCAGTGGAACCGAAAGACAGCAGGGCAGGGAAGAAGAGGTCGGTAGGAGGAGGTAAGTTTACGGCAAGTGGAGGTAATAGGGAACAATGCTCAGCTGGGAGGGTGGGACGAGCGAACGGGCAGGGGTGACTCAGGAGGAGGTAAAGACGAGGCAAGCAAGCAGAGAAAGGAAGGGGGGAAGATGATAGCTAGTATAAGAAATAAAAGCACGCATGTGCTAAAATATCATATTGCTAGCTAGCATGATGCTGTAATTATGACCTTGAATATCAAGTACTCAGGGAACACTATTGTAGTGCTATGGCTATGTGATTTACTTAAAACAAGCAGAAAGGCACACATTTTATGGAAAAAGAGTCCTGAATGAACTAAAGTTAAACAGTAATGTTTAAAATTGTATTTGGTATCGACAAACCTGAATAAAAGCCATAAGATTGGTGGTCAGATGAACTCTGACTAGAGAAGAAGCCAGACATGCATAGTTTCATGCCTTAGCTTGAGAAAAGCTGAAGAAGTTCCTTGATTGGAAAAACAACAAAAGGAGAGGTGCTCTAAACCTTGACCATTTGTTATGTGTGTTTTTGTTATTTTTTTATTTCAGTTTATTATTTTCTGTTCATAATAAAACCATGCAATTTGTGTGTTGTACACTGCTTACTGTTGTGCAAGCCTATCTGTTTTCCCATGACCTCTGACAGTGTGCAAGTCTTTGTGAGTTACTGTGAAAACCGGAAATGGAAGTCATGCATGCACTTACACAATAAGCACATCATGGACATTACAAATCTGAAAAGTGTGTTACAATGCCAGCCGATGGACTATTTAAATATTTCACTCTTAATTTAAATAAATAAAAATAGATACACTTTAAACAATTTTCTGTTTGTTTCTTTTTATAATAACAATAAGGTACTCCCAGTGGTTATGCTAATGCTGTTGTTAATCACCCCCTGGGGGCAATATAGTACTCGGCTGCACCTTATGCCACATTACTCCCCCAAAGGCTGAGTAACTAGAACATTAACATAACCCCTGGTCATACATTATTGCTTAAATGAAAACCACATACATAAATTATTATACACTGATTATTTAGAGTACATGAGGCTGGATATTCAAAGATCCCTGTTTATGCCTTCAAAAAGTTTGATCTAGGTGCTAATTAATACATGCCTGAAGAATATAGCAAGTGTTATTGGCATGTTCCAATAAACCAATCAACCGAACCAGGCACTATCCTGATTTTTCCCAACAACCACAACCAACCTACTGGCCACATAAGGTATGTGGGCAATGGGATCTATGGAACTTTTGGGAGCAAATGGGCTGATAAGGCTTATTAATGTTGTTTGCTACTGTGAGGCAATCTGCCATAGTCATATATCCCTATGCAAATAACCTCATAGCATCAGCAAGGCACTATGGGATCATTTGAATCACATTAGTGCCTTGTTACTGGATTAGAGCAAATTTTTTTGTGCCCATCCACCCCACCAGCACCCATTAAGGCTGCCTGTAAAGTGTCCCAGGCAGGCAAAGGTCCCTTTAATCTCTGATCACCTAACCAATATGAAGTAAGGAAGGCCGTGGTGGTCCACTGACCTATCCCTGATCAGCCACCAAGATGGACAACAAATGATTATGATGATCTAGTGTCCCTCTGCCACAGATAGCCAGCCCAATAAGAAAAACAAAAATTCCCTGGGAGTTTGTGGCCCTGCCCCCTTATTGCACTAATGATCCTCTGCCCCATACTGCCTACTCATGTTCTTCCACCACTTTCCTCCCCTGGTCCCCCACTTGCCCCAGTAGCCATCATCACCACTCCAGAGACAGCAACTGGTACAGCCCTTCTGCTCAACACATTGGTGGGGGGTCATATGTACAATCAGAAGGGCCACTAACCACCACTGCTTTTAATTTTTCATATTGGGAATACCATTAAGAGGTTTAGGGGGACACTAGACCAATAGAGTCTCCTATTTAAACTCAAGCTAGTGATTGTGGTGGGTTGGGGAACACCTAGAACCAGGGATATACTTATGCCATATTAGGCTGATAATGTGGGGTGAGGAGAGGTGTACTGGTGATAAGACCAGGTTTGGGAAGGCAGCAAATTGTGAGCCATGAGTAGCAATTTATTACTTTTCCAAATCTTTGACTATGCCACTTCACCTATATGCAAGCACAGCCAGCTGCTATGCATATGTGCAGTAGAATATTTTGGTACCTATTGCAAACTGGTTTGTGCCTTACTAACTGTACCTTTCTGTATGGAACATTTAGCAAAGCCCCTGCTTTTGGGGTGCTAAGCATAATTTGCAATGTGCTAACCCACTGATTGACTGGAAACAGGCTTCCAATATCCTGACCATCATGTGCTAAATAATTTAAGATAGTCATTAATCACACCTGATAATTAATAAATAAAACATAAGGTCAAAAAGGTAATAATGTAATAATAAACTAAGTGTTGTAGCAAAAAGCAAGTCCAATTAATGATGCTGGGAGAATCCAAGTGTTTGCTCTAGTCTCCATAATGCTGTAAGTAACTCAGCAGTATAGATAGATAGATAGATAGATAGATAGATAGATAGATAGATAGATAGACAGACGGATGGACAAACGGACAGACAGACAGGCAGACACATAGATATTCTTTGCAAAAAAAACTTTGTTAATGCACTAGTTAGGGTTAAAGTGACAAAAGTAGGGAAATGTGGCATTAAGGTTTCCAACCCTAACACCCTATCCCCACCCTGCAGGCAGCAACAGGAAAAACCATTACAGTTTCACCTCTCTTGCCTCTTCACAAATCAGGCCATGGGATGTAACTTTGGGTACTCAACCCTTTCCATCAGTAAATAAGCTGACATGGGTACAATATATGAGAATGGGGTGAGCATTAGGGTTAAGAACCCCAAGGTACACCCCACAGCCTAATTTGCAAAGAGGCAAGACAGGTGAAAGTAATGTTTTTTCCTGTTGCAGCCAGCAGAGTGGAGGTGGAGTTTTAGGGTTGGAAACTCTAACACCACATCTCCCTACTTTTGTTGCCTTTTTTAATTATTATTTATTTATTTCAAATTCGGATTAATACCTTTGAGACTGGGGTTCATTTACAAAGGGTCCAAATCAACAAGGAATACAAGACATTTACAGGTGACGAAACATTGCAGAACAGAAGGACATCAACTAACAAGTAGTATTAGTGTGCAGTTACAACATTAAGCAGCGTACAACAAGTGAGGAGAAACAGGACCACACTTGCAGAGAAACATACTAATGCAGCACTAATTAAGTGCGGTACAGTGTTTAACAATTATGTTAAGTTCAGACAGGGTGCTCCCAGTCTGCAGAAATGCAGTTTTAGCAGCCAAGGTGAGACTTTGTCAAGGGGGGGTAGTAGGCGGTGGGAGGCGGGGAGGGAGGCGGGCAGTTGTGGAACAGGAGAGTTGGAGTGAGAGAGGGTAGTGTCTGACGGGTGCAAGAATGGCTGTCAGAGGCCACAGGTTAACAGAAACACTGGCAGTCAGATTTGCTGACAAGAAGAGATCAAAGACCATTTTTAAAGTGGCCAAGTCTAGGGGAGCTGGCAAGGTCTGCAGGCAGATCATTGAACAATTTAGACCCACAGTAGGAGAGGAATCTTTGGCCAAGGGTGGTTTATTTGAAGGGAACAGTTAGGACAGCCCTGGAAGCACTCCTTGTGCTTTAACCCTAACTAGTGCATTAATGTTTTTGGCAAAGAATTTCCTTACTTTTTGAGATAGTATAATTGTATCCTCATTTGCCTGTGGAAGCACAGGGCCCGCTCCCATCCCACCTTAGATGTGTGCATATAACAGGAACAAAATTATCAGGATAGCCATCTTATTATTGCACCTCATGAATCCTGTAATGGAAATTTCTAAATTGATGCCAATTTGTGATTTTGCACTACTGCAATGCCATTGTGTGCCAGAGGTGTGAAAACACGGTTTGGCAAGGGTTTGGGAAAAATGACAGCTGTCACATTCATGATGTGGTGTAAAAACATGATTTTGTTGAAAACTTTGTGTAAAATTTTGAAAATTGCCAACGAAAAGAACGAGATATCAAAATCTCAACATATGGCATAACTTTGCCATTTTTACATATATTTTCCCTAAATGTTCAAAATAGCTTTCTTATGACCCTATCTCATGAACACGGCTGGTAAAAATGTTCAAATCCTGCTCAAAACGTGATTTCAGCAAGCGACCATGAAATCACTGTTGAGGCTTGATTTACAAAATTCCACTGAAATTGTTCATGAGGTGGGTTCCCAAAAAGGCCATGCTGAAAATTTGGGGTCAAAATCTGCAAAAATGACAAAGTTATGCATCAATGTTCAAAACCACATTGAAATACTTTGAATGACATTTACCTTAATTTCTTGTATTGAAGTTGGTGGTTCTAGCAGCAAGACATATCTTCCATTAGAGAGTGGGTCTTAACCCTGGGACCTGTTCAGGTGAGTGAGGGTATGTGGGGTATCTGAAGGAGGTGTGGGGTGGTAGGTGCTCAGTGGGAAGTCGGGCTGGGGAGGTCGGAATGGCAAGGGACCTTTTTTTTTACCGATTAAAAAAAGACATTGAGGGCAACATAGAAGCATAGAATTTGATGTCCGATAGTGACCTTTTGACCCACCTTGTCTGCTCATTTCCCTACCTACTGCTTACACTCCAGATCCTATTTGATCTGAAGCTTACCCCTTTTTTCCTAACACTAGGGTTGCCTTCTGTCTATCCCATGCAGTCTCCAATTCCCTTACCATTTTTTGCTCCCACAGCTTCCACAGTTTTTCTTTTTTACTGGGTTTCAAAAGACAGAGATGGCGATCAGATGGGGTGCCACTAAGCACTAGGCACAATGGAAATACATGTAATGACAGGGACGGCAATTGGTTAGTGCCACTAGACACCACAAAAATATATTTAATGACAGCAATGGCAATTGGGTGGGGATGCAATTAGACACCAGGAAAATATCTTTATTAATTACTGGGATGACGATCAGAGCAGAGGGGTGCCAATAGACACCAGAGAAATATATTTAATTATGGCAATGACAATCAGGGAGGGTGCCACTAGACACCTGGGAAATATTATATTAATAGTAGGGGAGGTGCTGGAACATAAAACTGAAGCAGTCCTGTCAGAGGCTCTTACACACCTGCAATTGTGATGAGGACAGGTGCATCAGTAGGTAAACACTGACTAGAAGTGGTCAGAATGTACCTGGATTCCAAGTCCTTGTTGGAACATTAGCTGAAGATATTGAGATTGGTGTTAGGTGCAGTAGACTGAAGTGGGATCCCTGTAGCAACTTGGAATGAAACTTGGAGCAAAGTCAGTTGAGCAGAGGGGGTGAGCATGTGCAGAGTGCAGAAGGTCCAATAACGTGTTGAGCTGGGAGCAGTGAGAAAGTTAGGACAGGTCTCAGGCAAGAGTCCACAGGGTCAGGAGAGCAGTGAAAAGTGAGGGGCTTGCCTTATCTACTGTTTCAGATAGATTTTGACTGGGAGCTGAAAATAAAGAATCATTCCCTGCTCGTGGCTCCCTACATTATTCTTAACAGAAGTCACCTGCTCAGCTTGAAGGAGCAGGCTTCTGAGAAACTTTGCAATACTGCTGTTTATTTCCATTTTATATTTTATATATTGGCTTGTCTCTATTTTTAAACAGGCACCAATTATTATGCTCAATACATTATTCTAAAGCTAAATACTAGTGTCGACTATAGATCTGAAACCCATTGTGTATAGGAGAGTCAGTGATTTTATTATAGACGAAATGGTACCTGAAACATTTGTTTTCATTCATTGAATTAGAGGCATTTTCAATAGTTTAAAGATATTTTTGTTCTTCATATATTTAAATTTGGTTTGGCTCCAAGATGGCAATTTTTTCTCCATAAGTGATATGGTGTTTGGAGGATCTGAAGACATTGTAATGGACAGCAGCACCCCACATATATTTTGTGAGTACACAGCAAATGCTGCTAATACCCAAATGAGGGATGCAGAGGTAAATGCTAACAATGTGACTTCAAATGAAAGGAATGAAAATGTTGAAACTAACGCTTTGGGATATGTGGAATCCCTATTTTTCAAACGTGGTGACACTAATCCAATATTAAATAGTAGTGCATTGTGCAGGAAGTTGTTAGTGCATGAAATGGACTGAACAATAACAATGAATCAGACCCTATTAACATTAAGGAAGCATTTGTTCAGTTGGAACAAGCAATTTTAAAATCGAGGAGGCTATACTGGCAAAATGTAACTGTAAATGCTTATCTGAAGGTTAAAAGGGCTCCATGGGGCCTGTGTTTTAACAAACAACATGCATTTGGGTTAGACTGGACTCGCTTTTTAACTAATTGGCAAATGCACCACCTTGATTACAGCGCTGGTCTTAGCCACATTATTTTAAAAGATGCTGAGGAACATGAGCAGGAGGTAAAGGAACTGATTCTAGCAAAAGAAAGACAAGTGTTGAATTTTCAGAATCACTTTGAATATCATGATTATAGACAAAAATTATAGCAGACTGTCAAGAAATATATTAGGATTAAAAAGACTAATGAAAGGAAATTTGAGAGAGACTGCAGAGATTATTTAGAGGGGAGAATCTTTGAATGGGGCAAAAAATAAATCAGCCAACTCAGGTTATATGCCCAAACCAATTATTAAAAGTATGGTCAGCCCCATTATGCAGACACATATACAAGTGGATCCAGGTCCAAATCTGATAGCATGGAGAATGTGAGGGACATTGATCAAACAAACAGCCAGCCTTTTTTATTGAGGAGGGTGGAGGACGTCAATGTTCCTCTTCCGAAGCAACAAGCACTCACCAAGCATATTCAGATCCAGAGAAACTGGATGGGGATTTAACACCAGAAACATCACAGGTTGAAATCCCACCACAGGGACAGGGATTACAATTGCAAGCAGCACAAACCAGTGTACTGAACCACTATGTCAACCTCCTGGAGGTCCCCCTAGTGCAGCAAACCCTGAAGTGGAGCCCACAGTTAGTCCATTTTGCAGCATTTTGCAGTTAGTCCATTTTGCAGCAAACGGAGAAAGATGAGATGAGGGTCCAGGGGAAGAAGAAGTTTCAGAGGCAGATGAAATCGGGGTCACTCCAGAAGGAGAACAACGTATTACAATTAGAAGAAATGCTGGTATACAACCTAATTATTAACTTTCATCGGCTGAGGAAAAGATGTTACAGTAGGGACTTAATTACATCCCAACCACTAACTGAAATGAATTTGATGTGATGGAAGATTTTCATAAATTTACATGCAAACTAGATCTTAAAGTGCTGCATTCAAAGAAGGGAAGCAATAAGGATGAAACATCAGATTTGGGGACTGATATAACAACCGTGGATGATGTCAATCCAAGCTCCACTACCAGCCAATCAGTTGAACAATTGCCATATAAGCTGAAAAAAAACATTGACATATATACCCTCTAACAATCCTGCAGTTTCTGCTTTTCACAAAGAATGTGAACAGGGCATTTTGGATTTTTTGGCACAACATGAATGCACCAGATTGTACAATTGCAGCAGGATGGAAAGAGATGCTCTAAGAAGTCTTGCGCAGAATGACACTATTGAGATTAAGGCAGCCAATAAAGGTGGTGCCATTGTTGTACTAGATAAAGTTAAGTATGAGGCAGAAATTACCCACCAATTGTCAAATTCTGAATTTTACCAGAAATTGTCTAGGGACATGACTACTGATTTTAAAAGTGACATTGACAGGGATTTGTATGAGGCTACTATGAATGGTATTATTGACAAACAGTCTTACAAATTTTTGGTAGTAGAAAATCCAGTGACAGCCACAATATATGGACTAACAAAGATCCATAAAAAACCCTATTGACCCTATGGCTTGCACAATTGTGGCCAGCATTGGCTTGATTACTAAGCCTCTGGCACAATTGATAGATGAGCACATTAAAATGTTAGTGCCTCTCTGGCCAGCCAATGTGAAAGACACTACTCAGACTGTTGCCTTGAACTGGAAACTCTGTGGGTGGAGGAAAGTGATGTATTTGTCACATTAGATATATGTGCCCTATATACAAATATTCCACATGTTGATGGAGTGGAGGCACTGAGAACTGCTCTCTACAACCAGACTAACTACACTATTGCCTTTGTAGAGTTTTTGTTAACTTTGACACAAAAAGTGCTGCATTTTAATTTGTTTATTTTCAAGAGACTGTTCATTTTCAATCTTGCTGCTCATTTGTTTGTCGTCTGTCTGTGTGCTTGGCAATGGTGTGTTTACGATGAACGTCAGGATTTGCCAGGGAGTTCCTGATGCGGCTGAGTGGTGGCTGGCACCTTTTCCAGTGGATACACTGGAGGATTTACAATGCTGAAAAGGTGCCAGCCAGCCAATCAAAATGTTGGATTCTGTCAGTTTTTTTTTTTGCCCATTGTACAATTGCAAATATTGCATGGGTGCTGGAATTGATGGTAACTTTCTGAAGAGTATTTCCCAAAAAGAAGTGAGTTAAGTAGTCCAGCTCACACCTTACATGACGGCGTCATACCACCCCAATTATCTAATGCAATTATTTCTATCAGCATCTTACCATCTGACTCGACAAGGATGACACTGTCAGTGTCAGACTTCTGAGCCTCCACAGCTTCTGACTGTGCTGGTACTACCTCGGCTGGGGATGGGTTGCCTGCACCGATCTGTGAAAGAAGATAATAAGTAGATCCACTAAGTATTTTATGTAAATGTCAACACATTTTAACTACACTTTTTTAAGCATTCAACATGTTTCAGGCACCTAACATTGCCTGTAATCAGGTGTTGCAAAGCCATTGCAGACACATATAAAATCAGAATTAGTGCAAATAAATATTTCATAAATAAAAGGTCATAAGCTGACTCAGTACACAATACTTAGTACTTATATAGTATGACACATGAAATACAACTCTGCTCCAATAAAATCGATGCTGCATAGTAACTCCCTCACTATTATGGCACAACAGCAATACATATGTAATAGTAGAAGTACATAATAAGACTTCAAGTCTTGAGAAGACATTGAAGAATGCAATTTGCATGTTCCACCTTCCCCCCATACCAAAGATATACAAAAACAGCTAAACCCAACACCACACATGCCATCAGTTAACACATCATATGCCGCACCCTGGAGTGCGGTAAAATCTTTTCCATGCACAACCCTGGAGTGTCATATTGCACGTATAAAATGGGCTACTTTCTGTTTTTATTTTTTACAGCAAGAAAAATAATTTTAATGTGTGGAAAAAACAGATCTGCATGTTCAGATTTATGATAAAATAGTCCTTCCGCCTAATACAGAATGACGTTATTTATTTATTTATTGAATTTTGTTGACCAGGTAGGCGCACTGGGCCCTGGAGGTCCCTTTTTCAGGGGCTACCCGGGGTTAAAAATTACATACAGGTAAGGAGAACAGTACAAAATGGGTAAATAATACTGGTGCTATACACAGTTTGTCTTTCTGTGGCATCAGCAGTGCTGGTTGTGTTACCAGAGTCCCCCCTCCCCCCCATTATGGAGTGAGTGGAAATGAAACTCCAGGTGCTTCAGGGGGGCTGGGGACTGTTAAAAAAGCAGACATTCAACTCATGATTAACATTAAATCTTTACCGCAGGAGACGAGATCGAACAGCTGCGCTGTCTGAACCTTGCTGCCCGAGCTGAGTTGCGCTCCTGCTGGTGACAGTGGTGGTGGTACAGTAGTTCAAGAAGCAGTCATGCTAGAATCTCTCTCTCTCTCTCTCTCAGATATGCGTCATTCATCAAGACATGCCATCGCACCAGAAATGAAACTCCAGGTGCTTCGGTGGGGGGGGGGAGACTGTTAAAAAAGAGCGGACATTCAACTCGCGATTTATAGCCTGAGATTAGTGAGCCACGACCTGGTGTGGTTACACTCTTTGTGATGCCCTTCCTCCCTCACAGTCAATGCTCGTACACCACTACAAGTCCCAGAGTGGTGCGACGGCATGTCTCGATGAACGACGCATATCTGAGAGAGAGAGAGAGAGAGAGAGGACCATGAGTACTTCTTCAACTCCCGTACCACCACCACTGTCATGAGCAGGAGCGCAACCCAGTTCGGTAGCAAGGTTCAGAGCACAGCTGTTCGATCTCGTCTCCTGCGTAAAGATTTAATAACCGGAGTATGCATGCCATCTCCAAGAGACGAGGCATCGCACTCGTTGGACCACAATAAGCCCTTCAGGAAGCTCAACCTCTCGGAATGCTTTTCTGAACAAGTGGGTGTCTTCTCTGTTTGTAGGTTGCTCAGTAAAAATGCCAACATTCTATGGCACCAGAATCTTGACCTTTTACGTTAGTTGCTTTACCCATGCATGTAATAGATTTCATGCATGGGTAACTAGCCAATCAGATTCCTTGATTTAGCCTACCCATTTTATAATTGACTGTAAACATTGTAACACTCTATGTCTAGTTTTTATTAACAGACATGTAGAGCCTAACCATATGATGAACATGGTTTAATGTTGTTTAAAACAGTTTTATTATGATAGCAATATGCCACTCCCAGGTATTATGTTAATGGTCAGTTTATCACTCTAGCGACATGTGCACTGCTATGCATCATTCAACATTAAACCCCTACAGGGTGATTAACAGACCATTTAACATAACTGTTGGTCATGCCTTATTGCTTAATTGTCTTTATGAGTAGATACTCTCCCTCTGCTAGGCACTGCAGCAGCTTTGCAACACAGTGTCCCACCCACTTACACCATACACTGTCTAGTTACTGAAGAATGGCTGTCAATATGAACTCATGAAGATAAACAGTGTAACTTGATCATTACAGTCATCGAAACCCTAGTGTGATTATAACTGACAGAGTCAGTGATAGAGGATAACCCCTGCTATCCTAGTACAGTTACCCCACTGTGAGTTAAATCAATACTAAAATACATTCAGTTTATATCTACAGCATACCTACTTGATTCCTGTAGTACCACAATTAACATAGTTATCAGTTTGATCTCATCAGTGACAGAAGTGTGGCAAACCCAAATAGTAGTATACAGCCTGAGTATGAAACAACTGTAAAAAATCACACTATGTCCATAAGTGGCATAGATCACTCATTGCAGCAATAAATGTATTACTATTTGAATAAGTTAGTCATCACAGATGCAATGAGATTGTCTTTATCAGGTACAGCATACCAGTAAGTGCTCACAGCAAAAATCTCTCCTATATACATCTCCGATACAGGTACATCATTGTTGGATCAGTAGTGCTATGATATTTAGAAGTCGCTGGCTGATCCATGCAATTATAATGTTTTTTACAAAGAATCCTTACTGCATCTTTAGTATTAAAACACACTGAAGGTCTACGTATGTACATCAGCAGTACACCTTCATCAGTAACAATGCATGTCATACTGGCAGTATGAATTTCACAGCGTTGAACAGGAATGCTTTTCCATACATTTACATCAGCCTCTCTATGTTGAGTAAACCATTGCAGTAAATGTACTACTATGTAAATCACCTACTAAATGTATCACTACTTTTATCTTGAGCATGCTAGTATCTTGTAGTTAATTTATGTGCTTTCTTAATTTATGTATACCACTAGTGTAAAACCTTCTACAACTCTCATCATGCACCTTAGCATTTATATTGAATAACGGCACAGTACCCATTGTCGTGGTGGTGGGGCATCGGTGGTAAGGCCATGCAACTACTATGTGGTATGTTGTGTGCAGCTGCAATCAGGGATGTGTACGTTTGGTGTACATAGCCTCAGTTTTGCTGTTGATCTCCACTGAGCATGCAGTACCTGGTCAGGGGGTGGGATGTCTCAGAGTACATTTAGACAATTGTTTGTTATTTCTGTCACCGCTGCTGGATGTCTGTCATTGGTTGTGTTGACTTGGTCCTCCCCATACTTGCATGTGTGTGTGTGTGTGTGTGTCGTGGGAATTGGAGTTAGGGTTTTAACCCTAACAGCGAATTTCCTCACTTTTGTCGCTGTGGAACAACCCTAACTGATGCATTAAACAGAGTTTTTTTCATGAATATATATATATATATATATATATATATATATATATATATAATTCTGCGTCAAAGTGGCATGGTTGGGGTTGCATTGCCACTTCTATGTTAAACCCCAATTTTGCACTTTAATAACTTTGTCACAAGATTCCCCTGTGCTTGTCCCAGGCATATTTAAACCCTTAATCTATGCTTGCCCCTACCATCTCTTGCAGCAGACTATTCCAAGCATTACCACCCTCTCTGTGTAGAAAACTTACTCATGTTACTCCTTAATCTCTCCTCCCTTTCAGTTTCATATTGTGCACCTTCATTCTGGTATCTTTTCTACATTGGAAAAGATCCCCCACCTGCACATTGTTTATGCCCTTGAGGTACTTGAAAGTTTCTGTCATGTCCCCCCTTTCTCTCTTCTCCTCCTCCAGTGAGTACATATTGAGGTCTCCTGGTCTCTCCTCATATGTTTTGTGGTGCAAACCATGCACCATCTTTGTCACCCTTCTCTGGACAGCCTTCACCTTGTTTATGTCCTTATACTTGTGTGGTCTCCAGTACTGCATGCAGTACTCCAGGTGAGGCCTTACCAGTGTTTTATACAATGACATCACCACTTCCCGCTTCCTACTAGTAATACCTCTGCCTATGCACTCCAGGATGCCACTGGCCCTCCCTGCCACCTTTGTGCACTGCTTTGATAACTTAAGGTCATCAGATATGATAACCCCTAGGTCCCTTTCTTCTTTGGTAATGGTCAGCACCTCCCCCTATCCTGTAGCTCTCCCCAAGGTTCCACCTACCCAGGTGCAAGATCTTCCACTTTTTCTCACTGAACCTCAGTTGCCACACTTCAGACCATCTTTCAAGCTTCTCCAGGTCCCTCTTAATTTTCTACACCCCTTCTGGAGTATCCATTCTGTTGCAGATCTTGGTGTCATCTGCAAATAGGTAGACCTTTCCTTCCAGCCCCTATGCAATGTCGCTAATGAAGACATTGAACAGAACTGGTCCTAGTACTGATCCTTGTGGCACTTCACTGGTCATCCCTCTCTTCCTGGATTGGATCCCATTTACCACCACCACCATCTGCCTTCTGTCCATCAGCCAGTTTCTAACTGACTGTATAACCTTATGCCCCATGCCCAGACTACTCATCTTGTTAACCAGCCTTCTGTGTGGGACAGTATCAAATGCTTTGCTGAAATCCAAGTAGGTGACATCTACAGCCCCTCCCTGATTCACTTCCCTAGTCATCCAATCAAAAAAAAATCTATTGGATTCATTTGACAAGACCTTTCTGATGTGAATTCATGCCACCTCAGACCCTGGGCACTAATGAATTCCAGGTGTGCCACTGTCCTTTCTTTCAGCAGTTTCTCCATGATCTTTCCCACCACTGAGGTGAGGCTGACTGGCCTGTAGTTCCCCACTTGTACCCTACTGCCACCTTTGTGCAGGGGGACTACATGTGCCCTCCTCCAGTCCTCTGGAACCATGCCTGTGTTGAGTGACTTTATGAACAGTGTGGCCAGAGGCACTGCTAGTTGCCTCTGCAGCTCCCTTAATATCCTCAGGTGTATGTCATCTGGCCCCATGGCTTTATCCACCTTCAGCTTTGTGAATTCCTCCCAAACTCTTTCCACTGTGAATGAGCTAGTGTCCACTCCTCCCCCTCCGGATTGCCTCTGCTCCCCAACTGTGGTCCTTAACCCTCTCCCTCCTCAGTAAATACTGAACGGAAGTATTTGTTCAGTATTTCTGCCTTATCTAGATACCTCTCCTTGCACTCTTCCTCCTCTTCCTCTTTGAGCCTCACAACCCCCCCATTTTAATTCTATTGCTGATCAATCTATAGAATGTCTTGCCCACTTTTTTCACAGTCCGTGCTAAACCCTCCTCTGCCTGTGCCTTGGCTTTCCTAACAGCCTTCCCTGCCTCTCTTAAACATTCAAGGTACACCTCCTGTCCTGTCCTTTGGGTCTCTTGTACTCCTGAAACTTGCTCTTTTGTTCTTACTTGTCTCTCCACCTCTTTAGAGAACCATAGTGGTTTCTTTCTTCTTTTTCTTTTGGCCACTATCCTAATGCATTGGTTTGTTACCTCCATAATGGCTCCTTTTAGTCTCCCCCACTGTCCCTCCACCCCCTCCATTACCTCTACCTTCTCCAGGGCTGCTCTTAAATATCTACCCATTTCATTGAAATATGCCCTCCTGAAATGTAATACTTTTGCCCCTGTGTGGCTTAATTGAGTCCCTGTCTCCATGTCAAACCACACCATGTGGTGGTCACTGATCCCAGCTGCCCTTCCATCTGGATTCCTTCAACTCTGTTCCCATTGGTCCATACCAGGTCTAGAATTGATTTGTCACTGGTGGACTCAAGCTGCAATTGTGCTGTCTTAGTCCAACCCTCGCAGGATTCCAGGATGGTTGTGTGTTCTGACTGAAGCAGCTGCCTGTGATCCAAGCCACATCTGGCATATTGAAATCTCCTATCAACAGGATTCCACCTTAGCTGCTAAGTGTCATGAATTTCCTCCATCTAGTACCACGTCCAGCTCCTTCCTCTGTGCTGGAGGTCTGTAGATCACCACTATACGTGATTGCTGTGCCATTTCCTGATCTGGCGGGTGACCCACATTGCCTCAACCTCTCCCTGCCTTCTGTACTTCTGTAGCCTTTATGCCTATCTGGTACAGGGCCACCCCGCCCTTTTACCTTCCCATCCCTTCTAAACAGTGTATAGCCTGATACATTGACATCCCAGCTGTGATTAGCAGAATACCATGTCTCTGTTATTGCTACTATGTCAAGGTCTGCATCCGTTATCAAGGTTTCCAGGTATGGAACCTTATTTCCCAGACTGCAGGCATTGGTGAACATGACCTTCCATGTTTTGCTCCCCTGCCTCCCTCTGTTCCTGTTTTCTTACTTTGTCTCTTCCCTGCCCCAGAATCTATGACACACATACACACATTCTGTAGCACTAGTTGTATGAAAACAACAGTGTGCCACAAATAGTGTAATGTACATGTCACACATCTAACTTACTTCTATAGAGAATCGAACCTAATACCACAATAGTGTGGTATCAGGTTTCACCAAAATGAGAAAATCACAGTGGTATTAATCTTGTTAAAACTATTTTCAAGAAACATCTGTACCATACAATAACACACCAAACACAAGAGAGTATAAATAAATTTTTTACTATAAATATATTATATATAAAAATTACAAACAAAGATATATTTCTTCATATAAAAGTACAAAAATATATATTAACACAAATAATATTCAAACAGGGTAAAAAATAATTAAACTGTGTATTCCATCATACACAAAAAAAAATTATTCAAAACATTTTGTCACACAAATAAAATATCTATTAAAAGTCTGTCTTTTTTTTTTCAGTTGTGGCAACACTTGCAGAGGTGTATGCACTGCTTTGAGGCAATCCAGGCTAGAACTGACTGCGTGAGGCTTAATGGTGGAAGTTGTTGCACCCTCCAGAGGAGATACCGGACCGCTAATGGCGGGTATTTCACTAGAAGCTGCAGGTAGATGGTGGTTGTGGAGGTGAAGCACTGTATCGGCACAGCACCATCAATTCACGCACGACGTTTAGTGAGCAGGTTGATATTCATTGTTGTGATCCAAGAGACTGATTTTGTCCAGCCTCTCAAGGATGACAGCATTTTCTTTACTTTAGATTGAGATAACTCAGACGTGAGCTGCTCTGTGGTGCAGTGGCCGTGTATTTTCGCAGTCTCCCAAGCACCCTGCTAAAAGATTTAAAAAAGTTATGATGAATATACAACACAAATTCAACAATTACGACTTTCAAATATTTCACTTCAGATATTTCTTATCTACTGCAATATCAGAAATGGTTCTGTCTAAAGTTATGATAATAGTTTTAAGTATGATGATAAACTATTAGTATCTTATTTGTCTCTGTCATACTTGATATCTATATTATCTAATAAGTTGATAAACATAAAAAGTGTATAGTTGGCTGGCTTAGAATGCTACTCATATTTTCTTATTACTATAAATATTCAGTATGTACATATTGCATTGGACACTATTGTTCAAGGCCAATTGGAAATACATCCCCATCAAGTGGAGAATTTTACTTACCTATGTCTGTTTATATGTGTAGTCATACAAAGTGTCTGCAGTGAAAAACAAAGTACCTTGACATTAACACTATCATAATATACTTTCGTGTACAATCATTATCATTTAATGATACTTTGAAACCAAACAGTTTTACCTGTGTTTCACCAACACACATCACTACTTAAATAATTGTCACTACTATGACATTTTCTACTTTGTCTCCTTCCCTCTGCCCTAGAATCTATGACACACATACACACATTCTGTAGCACTAGTTGTATGAAACAACAACAGTGTGCCACAAATAGTGTAATGGCATTGTCACACATCTAACTTACTTCTATAGAGATCTGAACTCTAATACCACAATAGTGTGGTATCAGGTTTCACCAAATGAGAAAATCACAGTGGTATTAATCTTGTTAAAACTATTTTCAAGAAACATCTGTACTACACAATAACACACCAAACACAAGAGAGTATAAATAAACTTTTTTTACTATAAATATATATTATATATAAAAATTACAAACAAAGATATATTTCTTCATATAAAGTACAAAATATATATTAACACAAATAATATTCAAACAGGGTAAAAAAAATAATTAAACTGTGTATTCCATCATACACAAAAAAAAATTATTCAAAAACATTTTTGTCACACAAATAAAAATATCTATTAAAAGTCTTGTCTTTTTTTTTCAGTTGTGTGCAACACTTGCGAGAGGTGTATGCACTGCTTGAGGCAATCCAGGCTAGGAACTGGATTCGATGTGGAGGCTCAAATGAAGTGGAAGCTGTTGCACCCTCCAGAGGAGATACCGGACCGCTACGAAGGGTGGCCAGTTTCGCCCAGGGAAGCTGCAGGTATAGATGGTGGCCATGGAGGTGAAGCACTGCTACTCGGCACAGCACCATCACCCACTGCTACGACCGGCTCTAGCACGAGGTTGACAGTCTGCTGCTGTGCATCCAAGAGAGACTGGATTTTGTCCAGCCTCTCAAGGATGACAACATTTTCTTTACGCAGACTGACAACCTCGCCGACGCGAGCCGCCTGTAGTAGCTGCAGTGGGTCGCGGCATTTTCTAGAGTCTCCGCACCCTACAAAGATTTAAAAAAAGTTATGATGAATATACAAACACAAATTCAACAATTACGACTTTCAAATATTTCACTTCAGATATTTCTTATCTACTGCAATATCAGAAATGCATTCAGTTCAAAGTTATGATAATAGTTTTAAGTATGATGATAAACTATTTAGTATCTTATTTCTGTCTCTGTCATACTTGATTATCTATATTATCTAATAAGCTGACAACATAAAAAAGTGTATAGTTAGCTGTGGCTTAGAATGCTACTCTTATATTTTCTTTCACTACTCATAAATATTCAGTATGTACATACTTTTGCATTATTGACACTATTATACCATACAATTGAAATACATCCCCATCAAGTGTGAGAATTTTTACTTCACCATGTCTGCCTATAATGTGTAGTCATGTCTGCAGTGAAAAACAAAGTACCTTGACATTAACACTATCATAATATACTTTCATGTGTACACAATCATTATCAGCTTAATGATACTTTGAAACTAAACAGCTTTTACCTGTGTTTCAGGCCCTCAACACACATCACTACTTTAAATAATTAAGTCACTAATATGACATGCGCCCAAAAGCATACCAGATATTCAGCCGGGCTGTGCAGAGGCTCAGTTGCGATTGCAACCTGCGCCTGCACAATTTTGAGCAAAAAATCAGGATTGTGAGCCACCACAGGTGAGCTGCTGCATTGCGGATGCAACGCAGCTGCCACCTGTGGCTGGCCCTCAACACACTGTCATACCTCTCAACCTTTGTCCCCAATGTGTACATTGCCTCTCAAATGTGAAAGAATGGGCAACGTGGAACACTTTATCAAATTGTTAAATTAAGCTCACAACACTGTGAAAATGTTTGCATTTATGTTCAGAAAGTCTGCTATTAATCAGGTTATATATTTATCATTTACTGTGGAGTTTTGCTAGTAACACTGAATGTGGTACAAGTCCTCAAAATGTGAAACAGGGAGCTTTTAAGTAAATGAGGCGTTCCTCGAATGGGTATACTTGAGAGGTATGCCTTTGTGCCCCCACCAGCCAATCGGCAGCATTGTGTGCCCCCAACACACATGTGTTTGGGGGGTTGCCACATCCACAATTGTATTTTCTGGATATGATCAGGGTGGGGGTGTTTGAATACTTCAGCCCGATCAGTTATTGTCCACTGACCACCAGGGATATATTGGAGTGCGTGGGTGTTTAATTACCATCCCTTGACATGCTTCTCGTCCACTGGGCACCAGGGCTGTGTTGGGGGGTACATGCCTGCACGGCAGTGGGGGGTATTTAGCTATGCTGCGGTGGGGCCAGGCGGGTGGTGGTGGGTTTTACACCTTTGCCCGCAATTAGCCGTGGCTCCTTCCCTGCCGGCTGCCCCTGTGGGAGCAGGCACAAGTCCTCGGGATCGGCACCTGCATGCTATTGGCATGCAATGGGGCTATAATCAGATGCAATGGTCGTTCTACTTTGCATGAATATAGCCCATTTACATATCACCTTTGAATATCGGCTTTTGCCGCCGGTTGATGCTCCACTTTCAACTTGTTGTGGCGCATTCTCCAGTTACGATGTGAGTGGTGTGCAGGATATTGGAAGGAGTTCTCAATACCACAACCTTTGAATATCACCCTGACACACTGCACAACTATTTCCACTGCATGGGTTTGTGCCATGAATGGCGCAGTTTGAATATCCAGCCCTTAGTATAAATACACGCGTTCAAACCTACTGGTGTATGGGATATGTAATACCGTTGTAATGATAGCACGAATGCTCATCTAAACAAATTTTAAATAGACATGTACCACCTTTACTCACATACAGTCCACTGTCATGTCCTTACACTGTCCCAAAAATATTGTACAGCAACCACAGCATCATATAGTAAAGTATAAAACACAGTTTTACAGCATAGGTGCTCATTAAAAAGTATGACACTGTGTGTTGCAAGGCCATGCAGCATTGAATAATGTACCAATGTGATGTATGGTATTTAATATTTAACAGTTTTACTGCTCAAGAACTTTTTTGGTACCAACCCACTAATACACTTGTGATGTGGTCAATTTGTACCACTGCAAGTAGTCATGGACTATTTTAAGTGTGGTGAACAACTCCATAGCGCTATGTAGAAATGTGGATATTCACAGGGTGACACAAACAGTCCCATTATTAACTGTATTATCACTTTACGACATTCCTCAGTTCATGATCACCTTTAAAAATACATGTCTGACGGTACTAAAAGCATCACACTGATTGTGGTAATGAGAACTGGCAAGGCTGAAGACAGACCTGCTACTGTTCCTTTAACTGAAAAGGGACCATGAAGACTAAGGCACATTTTAACACATTGAAAAAAGTAAATAACGTATTGACATATGCATTGCACCATTTGGTCACTACAATATCCTCCACCATGTTGTGTTTTTTAGGTTTGGTGTCTGCATGGATCACTTCCTCCCTTATATGACACACATAAAGTAAATAATGTCAAGTGATTCGCCCCCACAACAAACAAAGAAAGTGGTACTGCTCGGTAATGAAGGTGTGTTGCTCGCCGGACAATTGAACATTTGGTGAGTATGCTAACAGACAGTGCACTCCCCTATCATGCAGTAAGACAGCAAGGTGTAGTTATCAACAGGAGCATTGATCCTGAATATTGACAACCATATGGTACTTCTAGATTCATGCAGATAATAGTAACAACACATTTCACTTACGTGGTGGGCTGGCGCCCGACTTCCTGCTTCACCTCCACATGTTCGGCAGCGCAGCTTCCCGGGCTCTATTAAAGCAAACAAGTAAAAAAATGTCACATCAATAGATGAAATATCAAGGTAAAAGTGTTTTTCTTTAAAACATCAATTTCTAATACTACATCATTCATACAACTATCATATGAACACATATCTCTTTACAGAAACAGCTCTGTCTCCAACTAGATGTATGTTGTTAACTCAGTATTACATGCATATAACAAGTCTCTCTCATCTGCAAAAAAGCCACACAAAGTTGAAATTATGACACCATGTATATGTCTTTTTCCAAGACAAATGTCCATCAATCCAGAACAGTTAATATAAAATTCATTTTTTTCCTGGTGATTCCCCTAGCACTGTTTCTTCAGTAACATTTTTTCCAAAGAAAACTCACAAATATATTATTGGTAGTATGCAGTGCAGAACAAGCAGTGCCTACCATCAATCGCAATACTTATAACGTTGTCATAATGTATATTTGTTAGCAGAAACATCCTAAAACATTACATGTGTTCGATTTATATACATGCATACCTAATCATATGATGATCTGTTCCTTAAACAGTTTTAAAATGTGAGTTATTATAATAATAATAACTACAAACACAACGATAATGTCACTGTTCACTCAATGACCTTCTAGGCTGAATATGGCAGCCGTTTATGTGTTGTTGACCATATTACCCCTACAGGGCTATTAAAACACATTAACAAACATGTAGATATTCTATGCTGTCCATTAATAACTATTGCAATAATAAAAATGAAACATTGGCATGACATATAGAAATATTAAGTGAATACAATCTAGGGACATGTCGTAATTACCAACAGAAAATTAAGCAGAACACCATTGAATACCACTGAGACAGCTACAATATTAGAATGGGTAATCTATTACTCATTGTACATTAAACTCCACCACCAAAATTAGCAGAGGAGAAGACCTGCCCCCCACAACAGCACATCTACCGCTATGGACATACATTTCCATTCTCAGATTCATGAAGAATAGTATTCCACTCACATGTGTAGTAATACCAGTTTGTATGTTAGTACAGGATCTTCTGCCATGGTGGCACTGCACATTCACTAGACTTGGTTAACTTGCCTTTTGAACTATTTTTGGGTGGGATATCCAAAATGGTTGACCCACTCTGCAATAGGGTTGCACATTGCAAGTACAAATTCCGCCATTCTGCGATATTCAGTAAAGACAGTTGCGCCACTGAAAACATGCTGAGCAACAGCGCAATCAAATGAATGCATGGTCAAGTGGAGGGAGGAACCTGCATGAACTCCAGAGCCCGATATTCACCGGGCTGTGCAGGGTGTGTATACAACTGTAAGCCTGCACAACTTGGAGGCAAAAAAGCCCTAACTTGAGGGTCACCCACAGCTGAGGCTGCTGGATTTGAGGGTGAAACACAGCTGCCACCTGTCTTTGGCCCCAACCCAGTCTATGCCCCCCCCTGCATCCCGATTGCAGGCACCCGACTGTAAATCCCTCCCACCCCCTCCCAGTGGCCCGACCATGAGCATTGTGTACTCCCCCCCAACACCAGTTGAATCGCGGGCAGCACTGTGGCTCCCCGAATGTATCCATGATGCTCCAGTGGACGAAATGCCCAGTCACAGCCACTAAGTTAGTAACCCACCAAATGTAGCCTCGTGGTCCAGTGGACCAAAATGCCCAGTGCAGCCAGTAAGTAAAGCAACCCACCGTCCTCCCTGAAACGTATCCGTGGTGGTCCAGTGGACCAAAATGCCTAATCGTGGGCAGTAAGTTTTAACCGCCTCAAAGATAGCCTTGGTGGCTGGTGTTCCCCCACCCATCCATCCAAAGCACCAGTACCCGCTCACCCCTCACAGGCAGCGGGCAGCATCATCCCACCCACCTGCCGCCCATCAACTTACTGCCCGTTAGGGCTGCACCATATGGTGCAGACCAAGAGCCAATGGGCGTGCACTCCATACTATTACATCACATTCCAGATTTGTGAATCAATTGTTAATTAAAATCTGAGCTGTCATGTGCAGTATGGGCTACCTTACCATTGGCTGTACTGTGTACACCGTAGCGTTGTGCCACTCCCTACCAGGGGTCGGTCAGCCCGGGGGTGGTGGGGTGCTTGAGCATGTGGGATGCTGACACCCACCAGCTGCCAGGGGGGGAGCAGGGTGCTGGAGCTTAGCAAGTGCGTGGTGTGGGTCATACAGTACCCACCAGGGCTATGTTCAGGAAGGGGTTATTAAACTTACTACCTCCAATCGACCTTTTCAGTCCACTGGATCAGCAGGGGACCATTGGGCCACATTGCTGCCCGCGATCCGAGCTGTTGGGGTGGAAATTGAATTCATACCCATGATCGGCCCAGTGAGGTGCTGCGGGGTGTTCTACACTGTTTTCTCTATGATCGTGGTGCAGCAGGGCATTGTTCCCCGATGGCTGCAGCCTGTCAGGACACCACACAATTCCTCATGGATCAGCTTGAACCTACATGTTAATGCCATGCAAATCGTCCCATACCATGACATGCAAATGCCCCCCACTGCAGCTTGCCGGGTGTTCTACCCATTTGCATGTCACATTTCGAATATCACCCCAGACACACAGCTGTGCAACTAATTTGCACAACACAATGGCTTGCACGTATGAATGGCACAATTTGAATATCCCACCCTTTGTGTCATGAGAAACCCTCGTTTCTTATTTGTAAACAGCCTAACAAATTTGTGATCATAAAGTCTTACCGTCGGAGTCAATCAAAATGACACTTTCGGTGTCCGACTGACCACCCACCACAGCTTGACTCTGTGCTGGCACTACCTCACGTGCAGCTGGGGGACGCCTCCGATGTTCTACCATGAACCAAAAAAAAAAAAAATATTTAAGTGTTAGATGTAAATCACAGTACAGTTTTTTAAGACTTACAACAACAGTAAATCAGCCACAACATACACAACATTGCTTCTAATTATACAAACCACAAGCATTATGGGCACATATTATAATAACAATTCTATATTTCTGTGCAGAGGCCCAGCACACCTTTATCTACATAGTCTGCTAACTTGTGGAGCATCAAACACTATTGATATGTACATTTATGCGGTGTCTGTCTGTGTATTAAGCATTTTCAGTCCCACTGAACCACCAGTTAGCGTTGGAGAGGACTGGTGGGTCTATTACACTACTACACTTGATCAGCCATTTCCTTCCACTGGACCACCACGGACATGTTCATGGCGAGAGGGATTGTTTATTACACAGTATTACAGACTTTTACAAGTTTCAAACCACTACATCACAATAACTAAACAGTAACATTTTGTTCTCTTCCAACATATCATAGTAGTAGTGCGTATATGTATAAATGTTCTATTTTCTAAGCATAGCTATCTTGCAAGCTCTGGTTTGTCAGTGAAGAACAGCACAGTAAATAAATGGAAGAATTATGTAACATGTTTTGATAGTACATCCTTACATATAGTATTAACTATTATAAAACGTTTGAGAAATACAGGTTTCTGATTAGTATCAAACACGTTATTAGCTGTATGTCAATCTGTGATTGACATATATATAGAAGACTAAGCACACTTACAAAACAATGTTCAACACTATTTACAAAATATTGCTATGATAATACTAATAAGGCACTCTTAGTGTTTATATTAATGGTCCCTTAATCACTGTGTGAGGCATGCACTACTCGGCGTGCCTCATACCACAATACACCAATAAACACAGATTTACACAACATTGACATAATGGCTCACTGATGTCTTGTTGGCTTAATCATGCAGTATACAATTATTTTACAAGTTCTGAATACATGGACAACTATTATGAAAACTTGTGCTGGTTTACTTCTGGGTGAGTGGTGGCTCCCCAGCTAGGCTTGCCAGCAGCTTCCCAAAACTCATAAGCGAGGTAGTACCAGCAACATTATCATTCTCCAGTATCCTCCGTTGTTTTAAAATGTAGAAGCGTTGCGCCAACAGCTTCCACTTCTTCTTCAATTGTACCACACTCTTGTTTTTGACTTTCAAAGCTATATATAGATAGCTGTTAATGCGCCTCCACATCGAATCCAAGTTTCGATTAGTACTCCTCATCAAGACTCTCGCATTGCCTCTAGCCTAGACTGCCTCAAGCAGTGCACACACCTCTCGCAAGGTCCACTGCCTCATTATGTCACTTTTTAAATGTTCTAGTTCTGAAATACAAACAAAAACAAATATCTACATTAGTATCATGTAACAATATAAATAATTTCTTAAATGAATTCCATATAATACTAATTAAATTAAAGAGCACATGTCCTTCAATGTAGCAGAAACACAGATCAGTAGCATTATATAGGACTAAAAAAGGATTCAGCCACTTCAACAGTAACAACAAATGCTGCTACACTATGGTGTCCCACCACCATGCTGTCCTCTAGTCTCATGGGTGGGGGGTACTGCATCGAACATCAGATTGGACACACCATGACATATCCATCTGTACTACAATGAAGTGTTCACACAACATAGTAACGTGATGTTAAACGAGATGAACCACACATTGCAGAACTGCTGACACACCTATTAATGCACTTAATAAATGTGAAGACAGCTAACAAACTGATTGAAAGTAAAATTGCATGATAATCCTGTTGTGCATTCATGGTAGCCCATATATTAATAACTACCCATATCTGTAACATAAAAAATAAATCTATATCCTGACATACCAGTAAAGAAACGTATACATTTTACAGTACCACTCTGTTTTATTGAACTTACACACATACCATGTTGGTACAGCTACAATACTGTAAGGCCACAGTAAATGGTACACTCATTTTACATACTCAAACTATTTACTAATGTTGAGACATTACAATATCATACAATTGTGAACAGACAGCAGCAGAGAAAATTAGTATTGCTGCGCCCCCACTATTGTAATATAGCAAACCCATATATGTGTCATATATGTGAGTGATGCATGCAGTTGATCTATTTTTTGACCACATTAATATGGTTCTGAAAAGAACCTTTGTGTATACTGTAATATTTCCTCAAACAGTCTCACAATCTTAAAGGACTTTCAGGATTCCATCTTGAAGGTCTCCAGAAATGACAATTGCCAGCATGCGAGAAATGTACACCATCTGGTAGGAATAGCCAATCATTACAGTATTTTATTTCGGGGTGACGTATAGTATGCATTCCATGCATGCGTAGAAAAGCAGTAATCTGTACATTTACTTTTCTGCGAGCTCTGTCAGTCAGATACATATGATGCTCTGCTTGCCAGACTCTACGCTCTGTAATATCTGAAAAGATGATAATACAGGCAGGCAACATAGACATAATAGAAGCAAGGTCCAATTTTGCCTCTGTAACTAAATCTACCCAGTGTTTTGAGCCCAAATCATTGCCTCCAAGATGTAGTAGCAGTATGTCAGGAGGAGAGTGAGTTCTCAAAAGTCTGTGCATGGTTGGCATAAGATGTTCCCATCTCATGCCACCACGATAAACCATCTTACATTATCGGTTCGGGGCTGCAGGTCCCTCCCAAAATTACTATGAACTGCAAAACTCAGCTGCTCATCTTATGTAACTGCTTCCAACTATCCACAAAATCCTTTTGCTATTTTTGTGCCATTCTAAGTTTTAAACTCAGAACTGTACAGAGAGCTACAAAGAAAGGGACTGTTCACCCTGCAGTGACCAGACAGCACTGGAAAATCAAACTGATATTTTCCTCCTTATTTCAAGCTAGCTTCAGTGTTTCCAGACAAAACACACAAATAAAAAAACATTCCCTCCTGCTCTGGCTTCATTAACCAATGTAACTCATGCATTCAGTATTACTAGACTATGTTCCTGCAAAATCTGAAACCACTGAGAACTGGAAAAATGCATCCTTTTTCATAGGCAGTTTTAAACAATTACAACATCAGAAACAAGTCTGATTGGTTCCATTTTCTCATACAACTCCACGTGCACCTTCCTATCTCCCTCCATTAGCAGCTGTATCTGTACAAGTTAGTACTAAAATGCTTTCTCACTTTAAACTATTTTCTCTTAAGAATATAGCCTGCTAAACAATAACAATTAACATTATGAGATTCAACAGAAAAAAAGTTTTGATTAATAGTATGTACATGTTGTGATAAGTTTTTTTAATACTAGAAAATATCATATGAAGATAGACTGTACTTACAGTTTCAAACTGCTCTTTCTCAGCAATATTCAAAATGGATCCTGTTTACTTCTTCTTCAGTGTTGTCTGTCTCTGATTCGCTCTCAGAAGTGGCCTGACAAATCTTAAATTACATTGGTAGAGCTAGCTGTCACTCAAATACACTGTTTTATGATTTGATAATGAATGTTTCAGCCACTCCCAAGTGTTAGATTAACTTTACTGTCGAATGCACGAAAGTACATTTGCGACACTTTCGATAGCATGACAGTAAAATTTGCGAAAGTGTCGAAGTTCGACAGTACTTTTGACCATACTGTCGAATGCACGAAAGTAAAATTTGTGACACTTTCGAATGCACGAAAGTAATTTTTTCGAAACTTTCGTGCTCACGAAAGTAATTTTCTAAAACTGTCTATATATTGACACAATTTCAGATTTTATGGAAAAATAGCTCAATTTTCAATTTTAAACACATAATCTGCTGCATAGCTGCTTTGAACTCAGTCCAGTTCAGATATTTCAGATTTACAATGTTCCAAGCGTGCATAACAACTGTGCAACGCAGACTTACAAAACACTAATTTGTTGTAATTTTCACACTGAAATGTACTCATATATCCATTTTAAGACCTCTGCTCATAACAGTCTCACTCTGATGTTTATACATTTCTACCATATAGTCATTTCTCACATAAACTGAGCCAAAACGCAGCACATAAGCAAAAACACACTATTGTTAAGATGTGAGTAATGAAATCTGTACTATTCACAAGGTTGTGTGTTAAAAGCAAAATAGTAAATTCTCAACTGAAAAGTATGACAATACACAAACTTACAAGTGTACATGTGAACTGCACTGTGCAAGCTTGTAAATCAGAAATATTTCAGAATTCTCACACAAATGTTTCGCCATATTCATTTTAAGTTGTCTGTTCATAAACACAGCCACTGTAATTTTGTGACTGTGCCCCACACAGTTATTTCATCAGTGAACTGCAGCATTGCACAGTACATGTGCAGAAAAACATTTTTCCCATGTTGTAAAAAATAACAGCTCCAATAGTGATACACAGGAGTACAAAAAACCCAATGTTGATAATATGCAGCAACGATATTGAAATTTCGTTAACATGCAGGCATACTTAGCACCTGTGGTACACACACTCACACAACAGTAATAGTGGTATGTCCTCCCTCTAATTGTAAACATACTAATTGTTACAGATTTGGTAATGCACACTATCACTCTCAAGTTTTTGCTCTACCATATAGTAAATTATCATACTAACTATGCCATCACATGCTACATGGTAGAAAACACATGTTCGTCCACAGGTAAAAAATCACACCTATCCTAATCATAAGAACACATGTGAAGAAAAAAACTTTTAAATGTGTACTAAAATATTGAGAATGAACAAACTTCTGGTATTACGTAGCAGCTGTGCAATGCACATTCATAGAAACTATCGTTTACTTATGTTTTTACCAAATTGTTAACATACTTAACATACTATTCTATCAATACACACTGTTATAAGAAATTTACTGAAGCCTATTCTAAAACTTTTTCTCTCTCATACACGTGCCTGATACTTCTGTAAGATTGCTTACTGTCACTGTCAACAATTATACCACAAAATGCCAACTAAATACAGACGTAGATGTGTCTCAAAACGAGAGCGGTATAATAGTACTACACTGTTGTATAAGGGCAACAAACAAAACAGTAAAGGCACACCCAAAAATGAACATCGACAGACCTTTACTGCAACAGTGACTCCTACATCAAGTCACTGCACAACCAAACAAAAATCCTTAACAGAAAAGCAAAAATGTATACCATCACAAATGTTGTGTCGATCTCTGAGATGAAACACAACTATTTTGAGTGCAACCAACAAAAGACGCTCAAACAACACCGTAAAATCAAAAATAGTGACTTACAAGTCAGAAGAGAAAGTATTTTCGACTACTAGCAAGTAAGCTAAGATCGAAAGACTTATCGCTGCTTTGCTACGACACCCGCAAAAGAGCAAGAGTCATTCTTTCTCTGATGAATTTACGTCTGAAAGTACGAACTTTTGTCAACAGAGCACTGTTTGTACTACAATTCATTGTATGTAAGATGTGTCATGTGCTTGAACAATTCAGGAAACTTGTATATGCCATTAAAAAGGCTTCAACAGTATCCTTGTTTGACTGTTGACAACTTCTGTCATGTTTTCATGGGACAGTGGCTGCACACAGCACTCAGAAGCATATTTCTGGGAAGAGTCTTATCATTACTTTACAAAAGAACAGACGTTCAGTATTGATGAGTCCGGCAAACTAAAAAATGTCCTCAGTATCTCTGATGACAATCAGTTGGATAGTGATGATGACTGTGGTCCAACCACACTGTTCAATAAACGCCACTGCCTGACATGGTCATGTGATGATACCCTGCAACCGTAGGCAATCATCATTTCAAAAAGTAGAACACTTTGTTAACCTATTCATAATAACAGATCGCAAAGAGAGACATAAACTGTTTACAGAAATTGACCATTGTGAAATCCGGCCACATACTGGACTCATGGGTCACTCACTTGCATGTCTCGATAGTGGTGTTTGTGATAGTATTTTTCACAACATGCGGATGCTTGCAGTACATCAAACAGGCATGCGAAACTTTGTCTACAGAGTATATGAAGTACAGCGAGCTGTACATCAGTACACTTGTTTAAATGACTTATTGCAGTCAGGTGACATGCAGGGTGCCATCACTTTCCTAAAAAAACTGCAACACATTCCTTCTGTACCAGAAACAACTAATTTTCAGTGTAACACTTCTGTAGAAAAATCTGTTTCAGTGTTAGAAAATGACATTCTGAAACAGTACAGGAAGGAAATTGCTAAGTTTGAGGTTGCAAAGTCTCAGAAGTTTGATTCTGTATGTGTGTCATGCAACCGTTTGTGCTACACGAAACAAACAGTCACAGTCAACCTAGAAACCTTGTCACCATACAATGACATGTGGTTCCGCCTGGCAGCATTCTTGCTGCTGAAATCTGACTTTCACTTACAAGACACCATTGTGCTATGCAAACACTGTTTTTCAAAACTAAAGTGTAACACTTTGCCAGCAAGGTCAATGCTAAACAACATGGAAACAGATGTTACACCAAGTGAGATTTCAACATTGAATATGTTTGAACGTATTCTAATTCAGACAATGAAACCATTCAAGCGATTCTACGTCTGAACACAAGACACGGAACATTCTCTCAGAAAGAGCTTGTTAGATCTCTAAGGGTTCTGTGATGTATCTACCACTTCCTCTACAGGAAAATGTTCAGCAATCTCAACTGAAAATAGCTTGGTAATTCTTGTAAATGGTGTGCCTACAAAGGCCAAGGTCATCTGGCAGATGTTGTCAATGTGCAAAGGTAAAGCTTGCTCTTGCTTATTTAAAGAGTAACAATTCCTTTATATAGACTTTGACATAGATCAGATGGCCAGTCTCTCTGTCAACATGATCTATTAGAAAAATAAGCCAATCATTGAGAAGGTCAGTACACAGACAAGTGATAATGTGTATGAACAGTACACAATTCACCCACTACATGGCAGAGATCCATTAGGAGACAACATTGATCTCTATCAAATGAAGCAGGTGGAAGGTGAGCCTGTCAGCATTTGGGAGGCAACACTAGAAGCACGCTGTTTCCCAGACCTATTTCCAAAAGGGTCAGGCGGATGCCTAGATGAAAGAAATACGGGTACAGGGTGCTGAGTACTGCACTAACCGTGTCCTGAGCAAAGATGGCAAATTCAGGCGTAACATACAGTACCTGTTCCATCTGCTCTGGAGAGTGAACTTAGCATTCTGTCTGCATGTATAGTACATTGCTTTCGTCTAACAAGTCCACTAGATGGAATAACAGCTGCTCAATTTCTAGAAATTAAAGCAGAAAGATGAAAATGGCAAGTGAATCTGTCTTCCATACTTTCAAGTCTACGTGGCACCAAAGAATATTGGTATCGTAACACTCAGCAGTGATGACAATGCTATGAGAGTATGGTGCAGCTACATGGTTTGTCATGACTGGTTGTGCTGAATGCCTGGGACGAAACTCATTGAACTGTTGAAGTGGGCAAATTCCGATGTCGAAGGCATCTCATCGATGACTGTTGGAGAAATGTGTTCACTTGATCCTGTGTCTGTCACAAGACATTTTTACTAGCGGTTCCATGACATTTCACTTTCATCTTGTCAAAGGACAATCCTCCTCTAGGTATTGTACAACATTACTTTTGAGGACAGAATATCAAGCACGGGTGCCCCTCCACATCCATATGTTATTGTGGATCAAGGATGCGCCACGCATTGGTGAACATGAAGCCGCGAAGTGCTATCATTCATCAAAAAATATATCACTTGTCACATTCCAGACAAGTATGACAGTCCTACACTATGGAAGTTGGTACAAAAGTTCCAGCAACATATTTGCGCAAAATATTGCCGGCAAGTAGTAAAGAACAAATCTAATTGGTACACACGATGTCGCTTTGGATTTCCTAGATGAGTTTGTCAGAATGGTGCCATGAATGACCTTTTCTCAGCAATGCGACACCACTTGAAGGCAAAATCAGCCAAGAGGGTATACGAGTTACCCAGGGATGAAAAAGAGGTGTACATCAATGACTACAACCCAACTCTTCTCCTAATGTGGCAAGCAAACATAGATGTTCAGTTTGTAGCTGACAACTCATTGGCCCTGGTTCGGGTCGTGCCATTCAGATAACCAAACATGAACAGACTAGCTTGAGATCTTTGGAAGATATTGCCACTTCAAGCAAAAGCCTGACATCTCAGCTGTGGTCATTGGGTTTGAAGACTTTTCACACAGAGAATGTGGAGCTTATGAAGCCAGTGACGGTTAATGGGTACAAATCTGTATGCGGGAAGTCTGCACTGTACGTTTCCTCACTGTAAACTACAAGAAAGCAGGCGTGTACACTGATTCTTTATGCGGAGATTGAGGAGCTCGCTGTCAATACACCTTCTTCAAAACATATCTTGAAGAATAACCTGATAGACACATACTACCCACATAGACACAACGACATGAATGATATGTGTCTGTTTGAGGTGGCTAAGTGGTATGACTATAAGACAGGTGCAGCACCTGACTCAACGACACATTTACAAGGTCAATGGACTAGATGGCTGTCTTGTGAAGAGGCACAAGCCATGGCTTATAGATCACTGGAAACTGCATCTAGGCACATCAGAGAGCACAGAACATTACTACTTTGCTCTCCTGTTCCTATTTAGACCCTGGAGGAGTGAGTCTGAATTAAAAGGTGACTCTGACACATTCAAAGACCAGTTCAATCTCACTTACAATAATTTCCAAACTGAGTACTCACAGACATATATACAAAGACTAAAAGCTGAGAAAGAACAGCTTGAGAAGGCAGAGAAGCAACTTCAGGAAGACACTCCAGTTAGTTCACAAGACAACCTTGATCCAGAAGGACAAGGTGTTCTAGAGTGACCCTCTGCCCTTAAATGCCCCAGAGTGTTAATGTCAGAAATTGAGACAGCCATGCAACATGGCACACATCTATGGTCAACCCAGCTGACTTAAGAGAAAGACTAAATCAGCTGCAGCATACAGTTCACTCCCAAGTGGTTGAAGCTGTCCAACATGGTATACTACATGAAACAAAACAATGTGACTGCACTCAGTACAAGCCACTACTAATGTTTGTTAGCAGTTCAGCTGGCACAGGAAAGAGTTTCCTGATTGAAGCCATCACTGCAGAAGTACAGAGTGTGACAGGCTCTTCAATGTCTGTTGCTGTGACTGCTCCCACAGGACTAGCAGCATACAACATTGGTGGAGTAACATTACACCGTCTCTTTATGTTGCCAGTCGAACATGGGAGAACTGGAGAGTATCGTAAACTGTCATTTGAGGTTGCATCTCAGCTCTGTTCCATGTTCACAAAGATGCAGTTACTCATTGTTGACGAAATCAGCATGGTCTCCAATGTCATGCTTGCCTGTATTCATCTACGTCTACAGCAGATCTTAGGTACTGACGATGGAGTGCCATTTGGTGGTAAAAGTATACTTGTGTTGGGAGACCTTTTACAACTTGCACCAGTCAATGCAGAGCATGTATTTACAACTCTGACTGCCAAGCAAGCTAAGAATATCCTCGGTTGCATTGCAGGCTATAACATATGGGAATTATTTACCTATGTTGAGTTGTGTGAGAACATGCACCAAAGTGGTGATCTAGCTTACAAATCACTTTTAGATGAAGCTCGTACAGGTTCTCTATCACCAGAACATGTTTGTATGTTAAATGATCGAAAAATCACAGTACATAGTACATGCATAGAAAAAGCATGTAATGTCTTCAGTGATATATACTCTACTGGCAGACACATAGTGTGTTTTATGCCACGACTAAAGAAATGCACTGAATTCAACAATCTAATGCTACAAAGAGAAAACCAAGAGATTCTAACTCTGCATGCAGTTGATACAGTTGATGGCATTATTCTTAGTCGAAAGCTAGTAGCAAAGATGACTGAACGACTAAGTGAACTGAAGTCAGATGTTTCACAAACAGCTGACCTAGAAGCTGTTCTCACAGTTTGTAAGAATGCACGTATCATGCTGTGACGTCATCTAGATGTAGAACAAAGGTATGAGTAGCGGTGCCATGGGAAACATCACTGACTTTGTCTATAATGTCCAGAAGACATATATTGAGACACTTGTAGTGCACTTTGACAACATGGAACACTCTGTACACATAGATCGAACCTGCATAAAATTCCAGGTTTTTAAGGATATCTCACGTAAACAGAAACAGTTCCCATTGTGTGTTGCATATGCTGTCTCCATTCACAAATCTCAGGGATTGAGTTTGGATTCAGCAATGGTAGACATAGGTTCAGACATTTTCAAGGATGGCATGAGCTACGTTGCACTTTCCGTGTGCAGCCTTTCTGGATTGCACATCATTAGTATAGCACCTCAGAAAATATGAGCTGACAAGTGATGTATTCTTGAGTACAACAGGTTACGTACTCTACATCAGCCACAAATGTCTTTAATACCACTGCTCATATATCTGTCTGTCTCACACAATTCAGTCACAGCTAGAGGTAGCAACAAACAGCAGCAAGCTTCCAAAAGTGATTCGACAAAAAAGAGTTCACCAAAGGCTACAACTTCAAGTAAACATTCACAATCAGCAATTCATCAGAAATCTGTTGGTGTAGCTGCTGTACCAGTCTTTGACAACAGCAGTAGAGTAAACTGCTATGCTAACTCAGCTACGCAAGTTTTTCTACACATGCCGCAGTTTGTGCAGGCAATATCTGCTTCACAAGACAATCCCCTATCAAACGCTTTGAAGCAGATTATCAACATGACTGCTGACCACTCTAACAATGTACAGTCACTAACACCACTACGACAGGTGTTAGATACATATGCTGGATGTAGTACATTTGCTGCAGACATACAGCAAGACACTACTGAGTTTATGATGGCTGTCATAAACAACCTGGATGAAGACGGCACCCCAATGCGGCAGTACTTCATAGTAACATATGTTACAAAATATGTATGTGTTTCATGTGGCAATTCACAGCATGAAACCACACAAGACATGCTGTGGATAACTCTCTTTGTCCCTGAAACCAAAAGTGTCAAATTTCGACAGCTATTCACTAATGCTGAATGTAGTCATGCCTGTGGAAGGTGAGGAGGCAGATGCACTCAGTCCATACGTCTAAGGAGTTCATCTCAATATCTGTTGCTTATGTTGCCCAGATTTGACCCCAACGGGCTCAGAGTTGATACTCCTATCACAGATTACACAGCTAGTAGAATAGTCTTCAACCAATCAGTGTTTGACACTCACAGTATAATCTATCACCATGGTCAATCCATGCATTCTGGGCATTACACCTCATTACTAAGGTGCAGAACTGGATGGTTAGAGTGTGACGACTCTACAATGACTTTTAAACAGAGACTGCCACGGCACTTGAAAAATGCATATCTTCTAATATTGAAGAATTATGACAACCTTCGTATTTCAGAAGAATAGGACAAAACATGTTGCATTTTAAAATGACTACTTTGTCCCAAAAAATATTCATGCCTCATTACAATGTTGTACAATGTACGACTCTAAATAAACAATACAATTTCAACAAAATGGTATTCTAATACAGACATTACATACACTGTAACATGTTAGATCTTGTGTGGATCAGTGACTACATGAAAATTGTTGTAGTGGCTTCAATCAGCCGCCAACAATATTCAAAGTCACTAGAGAAACCATGATTACATGTCTATCAAAGATTGTACATCTAAAACTGAGGACTTACTACTCTCCTCCTCTGTACATCTCTTTAAAAATCCATGTATCAACTCATATATAACAACAAATTGATATGACTTATAAGCTCTTACTCTTTGCAAACAAAGAGAACTTCTCAGTTATTATCGTAGATAACTGAGCTACCCATATAACATTCAGCAAACATTCCACTCTGTCACAAGTTGTCTATCAACACTTCAATTTGTCTACTGACTCTTGACATATAGAGAACATCATTCGATCACCATGCAACAGTGTAGAACTATCACGCTTTCATGCGCGTAATACTAGTATTGTACATATGTTAAAACAACTACCTTTATTGATAATGCAAGAAGCTGAATTACACAACTGTAAATAATTACCAATTGCTGAATCTCATTTACTGACTCTTACATGTGTTTAAAATTACTTGTACATAATATAAAAATTTGTATTCAAGTGTACATTGTTAATAGCTAGTTTGATACTTGTACTAAAAATAGTAGTGTAGCACTAAAGTACAAGTGAATGTTTTAGATATTATTCAGCACTATAGTAACAACATTTAATTAACCATAAGTTTGTTAAAAAATGCATTTCATGACAGTTTTAGTATTTACAACTTAAGAATTTACATAGAAGCCAATGTGAGAATTGATAATATGTCATTTGTTCATGTAAAAATATTATATTTTTTTAACTTGTCACATAAGTAATTCTACCGTATGTAAAAAAATATTGACAATTGTAAATCAGGCACTGTTGCTGATCACAACAAACTGCATACCTGTTCCTGACAATATTTATGATAGCCTCAATTGAGGGGTCGGGTGGGAATTTTCAATTTGCGCCTAGTCAGTGACATATTATTAAATAATATCAATCAAATGTCACAAAACTTACATTTGTGTAAATTGTACTACTTAGACAGTCAGCATATGGTTTTTCGCCCACCCCAGGAACATCCACATTAGCAGTCACACAATTACAACAAAACACTTGTCTATCATGTGTGTAATCACACTTCACAACCTACTGACATTGCCTAATTAACATAACATACAAGTAATGCACTACACATAATTACAACATACAACCATTTTTAAAAAAGCTACATTTTTTTACAAACTCCATTCACATTCAATAGTAAATATATAATGAATGCCACAGCTTCAGCCGGACTATTAGAATTCCAGGTCGAATGTCAGAAACTACTTCCTCACATAAAGAGTAGCGAGTACTGAAACATAACTAGAAACACACAACACCTGATTAGTTTCCTATTATATCACACACTTACTTAAATCCATATTATACAGTTACTATTATTCTTACACATTTACATATTTGACAAGCAATGATTGCACACATACAAAGACTGTATTGTGAGACTGCTTCTGTTAACTAAATTTCACTCTTGATTGGGCCTTTTCTCCATTTGACAAATTGGCAATAAATTTTTTAAAACCATAACCACCTGTGTCGACTCTTACTTTAAATACCATTATGACATAAAACTAAGTGTCTATGACTTAAGCATACAAATCAGGTTGACGATATATTGAACAAGGTTTAAAACTGTTTAAAACATGTTTCATTATTATAGCAATAAGTCACTCCCAAGAATTGTGTTAATGGTCAGTCAGTCACCCTATAGAGACATGTGCCACTCAGCCACACCTCGTGCCACAGCACACCCCTGTGTGTGTCTGTGTGTGTGTGGTGCTGGGGGGGTGAACTCGGAGTTATGGTTTTCAACCCTAACAGCGAATTTCCTCACTTTTGTCACTGTGGAACAACCCTAACAAATGCATTAAATGGAGTTTCTTGCCTCTAATTTCCCTTCTTTTTGAGAATGATATTGAGAAATAGTGAATGTAATTCGCTACTGCCACATGATGTCTTGTGGCATAGCAACAGGAGCAGCAACGCAAACAGAAATGCTAACAGTGGCACACATGGTAACACAAGTGAATGAGAACAGAAAGGGTAACTCACACGGTGGCGTAGATGGGAATGGTGTGCCACGTGATGTCTTGTCACATAGTAACATGGTGCCTGTAAATGGAAATGTCAATGGGCATGGTGACACAAAGTGAAACAGAAAGAGAAACAGTACAGTACACACGAATGGCAAAAAAGTAACAGAAACTCAAGCAAAAATGAAAATGCAAAGGATGACACACGTGGTGGCATTGGGGTGTGCATTGGGATGATCAGCCCAACTCTCACCCATGACATGTTAAAGCAGCAGAGTATAATACAATGGGGTGAGAGTTAGGACCCATGATCCCAATGCACACCCAATGCCGGTTGGGGGGTGGGTGGGGGTGCAAGGGGTTTTCAACCCACAGCAAATTTCCTCACTTTTGTCGCTGTGGAACAACCCTAACTAATGCATTAAACTGAGTTTTTTGGCTCTAATTTCCCTTCTTTTTGAGAATGATAACAAGAAATAGTGAATGCGATGCAGCAGCGGAGCGCGGGGCCCTTTGTGCCCCACGCTCCTGCCACATGATGTCTTGTGGCATACTAACAGGGACAGCAACGCAAACAGAAATGCTAACAGTGGCGCACATGGTAACACAAGCACGAATGAGAACAGAAACGGTAACGCACATGGTGGCGTAGATGGGAATGGTCTGCCATGTGCTGTGTTGTCATATACTAATATGGTGCCTGCAAACACAAATGTCAGTGGCCATGCTGATGTAAAGTGAAACAGAAAGATAAACAGTACTGTACACAGAAATGGCAAAAAAGTAACAGAAACGCAAGCGCAAATGAAAACGCAAAGGATGATGCAAGTGCTGGCATTGGGGTGTGCATTGGGATCATCAGCCCTAACTCTCACCCCATGACATGTGTAAAGCAGCAGAAGTATAATACAATGGGGTGAGAGTTAGGACCCACGATCCCAATGCACACCCCAATGCCGGTTGTGGGGGTGGGTGGTGGGGTGCAAGGGAGGTTTTCAACCCTAACAGTGAATTTCCTCACTTTTGTAGCTGTGGAACAACCCTAACTAATGCATTAAACTGAGTTTTTTGCCTCTAATTTCCCTTATTTTTGACAATGATAACGAGAAATAGTGAATGTGATGCAGCGGCGGGAGCGTGGGTCCCTTTGGGCCCCACACTCCTGCCACATTATGTCTTGTGGCATGCTAACAGAGACAGCAATGCAAACAGAAATGCTAACAGTGGCGCACATGGTAACACAAGCACGAATGAGAACAGAAAGGGTAACACACATGGTGGCGTAGACAGAAATGGTCTGCCATGTGATATGTTATCACATAGTAACATGGTGCCTGCAAACAGAAATATCAATGGGCATGGTGATGTAAAGTGAAACAGAAAGATAAACAGTACTGTAGACAGAAATGGCAAAAAATAACAGAAATGCAAGCGCAAATGAAAACGCAAAGGATAACGCACATGGTGGCGCAGACGTCAACGGTAAGTAAAACGGGTACGGAACCGCAAGCGGAAAGGGCAACAGTAACAGTAATGTGAGCTCACAGGCTGGTTTTCCCCAAAACCTGCATAGAGAAAGACAGTGAGTACAAATAATGTATGCATAATAATGAGTATCGGCACAGAAAATGAGATCTTGGAATACTAAATACATTATATCTCAAGAACTGTAAGACGTGGAAAAAAAATTTTAAAGTCATATTATTTACAGCTGTCCTGGCTAATTTGAATTTTAGCCCCCATCAGGGGGCTACGAAGTTTTCCAACGAAAAACGAAAAGTCCGTATCTCTCACCGTTTCCGAGATACGGGCCCTGAAAGGCGCGGCGAACGCCATTATGTTATCCTATGGGAAAAAAGAAAAGTTCGGAGCACCATAACTTTGCCACCCTGTAATGTTTTTTCACCAAACCACTGAAAGGCACATCTGTGGACTGTTGGCTGTCCTCCTTCCAAATTTCAGGAAAAAAGACCATACCGTTATTTAGCAGCAGGGTGCCACAGGATTTCTGTAATGCGTTGGGCGCTGTAATGTTATCCTATGGGAAAAACCGTCAACTTTGGAGTGCTGTAACTTTGCCGCCGTGTAATATTTTTTTAATACAACACTGAAAGGCACATCTGTGAGATTTCAGCTCCGTTCCCTCCAAATTTCATCCCAAAACTCCCAACGGTTCTTTTGCAGTGCAGTGCCAAAGAATCGCTCTCACTGTCCCACAGATGAAAAACTACTGTCGCAATTTACGAAAAGCTTTATAAAAAAATTCGACACTTTCTGACACAAAAGTAATTTCATAAGTACTTTTCCAGAAATTTGAAAAACATATTTCTGGGGTGTTTTACCACAAAATAAAGACATGGCAAGCATCCTCAGGGCCCGACTAGGTGAATACAAAAAGAATTAGGTTGCTAGAGGGTCTCAAATTTAAATGCCAACCATTTTTCTGATCACCAACTGAAAACAAAATGGCGGATTTACGAAAGTAACAGGCCCATTTGCGAAAGTAAAAATGCATTTGTGACACTGTCAAACTTTTTGTTAACTTTTCCCATTGACTTATAATGGGAAACTGTTTTTTGAATAACTTTTGAACCATTTAATATTTTTTCACCAAATCTTCAAAAGGCACATCAGGGACCCCAGCCGCACGTTCTCTGAAGATTTTGGGCCAGTCGCGCAAACCGTATGACCTGTAGGCACGACCATAGAATTCCAGAAAAAGCGTAAATGTTCGCACAGATCACACTTAATAACTCCACAGCTGTATATCTGACCGGTGCAAAACTTGGCAGATCCCAAGGCCTATGGTTCTTGATCATATATTCCAAATTTCAGGCAAATCCATCAAACGGTTGCAAAGTTATTAAGGTGCAAAGTTTTGGGGTTTAACATAGAAATGGCTCCTCAACCCTAACTATGGTAGCACTACTGTGCTACCATAATATATATATTTATATTATTAGTGGTGTGGTCGTGCCACTATAGTTAGGGTTGAGTGGCCACTTACATACTAAAGTCAAAAGTTTGGACATTAATAACTTTGGACTCATTCAGTGGATTTGCCTGAAATTTGGTACATGCGTTGGGGCTCACTAGATCTCTTGATTTGCCAAATTGAGTTTGTGTTGGAATGCTGGTCTTTGTGTACGAAAGTGCTGGAAAATGCAAAATTATCCATTTTTGAAGGCACCTTTTGGCATTCATAATGTGGTCCTGCATGGCCGTCATGTAATGTGCTGCTCTGAGATATGGCTTGTTTGAAACAGCTTTGGTGGCTGAACATGCTGCTTTTTGTTTGGTGAAAAAATATTAAGGCATTCAAAAGTTATGGCACTTTTAAGTTCCCATTATAAGTCAATGGGAAAATTTATATGTATATCTTGCGATCAAAGAATGGGGGTTCTGGCCATCTGGTCTTGCCTAGCAATCAAAGAATCTTTGTTCCTGAGGAATTTTCAAAATTCTTTGACTGCGAGGTCCGCCATCTTGTTTTCAGTTTTCCAATCACAAACACAAATCTCTCGGCTCAGGGGTCAATTCTGAAGTAAAACTTTGATTGGTTTTACTCAGGGGACCCTGATCTATCAAGCCATGGCTTTGGTTCTATCCAAATCAGTCAAAAAATAGAGTTATAAGCTTTTAAAATCTTAATTCACGGCTTGCTAACGATCTTTGATCGCGAGCCTACAAATTCTTTGATCGTGAGATTCTTTGATCGCGATCTTGCATCGTGACCTAAAACACTAATATCTCGGTTCAGGGGTGAGCTAAGGACACAAATGAGTGCTTGTTTTGCTCAGGAGGGTCTGTTCTGTTGAACCATGCCATTGGTTTGGCTCAAATTGGTGAATAAATCACGTTTTACCCTGTTATTATTCTTTGATTGTGAGCTTACAAATTCTTTGATTGTGAGGCTGCAAATTCTTTAATCTTGAGATTCTTTGATCTCGATCTTGCATCATGAGTGAGGGACGAGATGGCTGAATTTAAAAATCATTTTTCTCAGCCCATGGGTGCCCTATGAAGTCAAATGAGGGTGAGTTTTACTCAGGGGGCTTCATTCCGTCAAACCATGGTGGTGGTTTACTGCAATCCCTCCAATTCTTAGATTTATTAAATTTTTTATTCTTTGTTCATGAGCTTGCAAATTCTTTGATCATGAGATTCTTTGACTGCAATCATGCATCGCAATTGAGGGACAAGATGGACAAATTTAAAATTCAATTTTCTTAGCCCAGGGGTGTCCTAGGAAGTCAAATGAGGATGGGTTTTACTCAGGGGGCTCTGTTCTATTGAACCATGGCAGTGGTTTACTGCAATTGCTTCTATTTTTTGAATTATTAAATTTTTTATTCTTTGTTCATGAGCATGCAAATTCTTTGATCATGAGGCTGCAAATTCTTTAATCGTGAAATTCTTTGATTGTGATCTTTGATCTCAAAATAGGGACAAGATGGCCAGATTTCTTATAATGGAATAGATAGGGAAATGTTGCCAATCTTTGACACTGAAAATCTCAGAAATGGTTTTGTCTTTTTACTTGAAATTCGGAGGGAAGAAAGGGAACATCCCATAGATATGCCTTTTAGTAGATTGGTCAAAAAATATTACAGGGTGGCAAAGTTATGGCACTACAAAGCTGGTGCTTTTTCCCATAGGATAACATTATGGTGTCCACCATATTACAGGAATTCTTTGCCGCTCTGCTGGAAAATAACTTTTGGTCTTTTGGGCTGAAATTTAGAAGGAAGAAAGCCAACATCCTACAAATGTGCCTTTTTGTGGTTTGGAGAAAAAATATTACAGGGCGGTAAAGTGACAGCACTCTGAAGTTGACAATTTGTCCCATAGGATAACATTATGGCGTCCGTCGCGTCTTTCAGGGCCCGTATCTCAGAAACGGTGCACGATACCGACTTTTTGTCAAAAAAATGTTTAGCCCCCTCATTCAGGGGGCTAAGCAAACAATTACTCAGGAAAGTAATAATTCATACAAAATTTAAATTTTTTTCCTGCGTCATACGGTTCCTGAGATATAAACAATTTAGTATTCCAAGTTGTACTTTTCTGCTCTGAAGTCAATTATAATGCATACATTCTTTGTTTTCAATTAGTTTTTTCAATGCAGTTTTTGGGGAAAAGAAGGGTGTGTTTTTTTATTACTGTGACAGCTAGCGCTTCCAGTTGTGCTTCTGTTACCATTCGAATCACCGTTCCCGTCTACGCCACCACGCGTTTTCATATGCGCTTGCATTTCTGTTTCTGTTATCTTTACTGTTGCTGTTACTGTTACCATTTACGTTTACTATTGCGGTACCATGACCTTATGTGTAACAGTTTGTGTTTTCGTATGTGCTTGCGTTTCTGCTTTTATTGGCTTTATTGTTGCTGTTACCATAACCATTTGCATTTACAAATGTGGTTCCTTGAGTGTGTGCATTACGGTTTGTGTTTTTGTATGTGCTTGTGTTTCTGTTTACTTGGGTATTATTGTTGGTGTTACTGTTACCATTTGCATTTACAGTTGTGGTACCGTGAATGTGTGTGTTACCAGTTGCATTCTGTATGCACTTCTGTTTGATGTCTCCGTTTACGTAACTGTTTGGTTCGGCGTCACTTTACGCTTGTGTTTCTATTAACATTTGCTTTGCCATGTGCATTACTGTTGCTGCTTGCATTTGCTTTGCACTCCTTTCATTATTTATCATCCTCATTCTCAAAAGAAGGGATGGTTGATTTCACAGCAAAAGCTAGAATTGTTAGGTTGAACCCCCCTGGACCCCCAGCCCACCCCCAACCAGCATCAGGGTGTGTTGGGCTCGTCGGTCCCAACTCTCACCCCATTCTCCTGTACCACAGCTTCTTTACACATGTGATGGGGTGAAAGTTAGGGCTGACGACCCCAATGCATACCCAGATGATGGTTGGGGTGAGCTGGGGGGTTCAAGAGGGGGCTTTCAACCCTAACCCTGAATTTCCTAGCTTTTTTTGCTGTGGAACAACACTAACTGATGCATTAAACAGAGTTTTTTGCCTCTAATTTATAGTACACATACATACAATAGGAGTGAGTGATAAATGAGTGAGATAAAACAGTGTATCATCCACTGCAGTGTGATATTTTTACCCTCTGCTCTACTGTGATGATATCAGCCATTTACACATACAGGTCACATAAAGGTCACTGATATCATCACTCTAGGCAGCTTTCCCCTCAGCATGCAAGAAACACCTGTGCTGTTACCATAGACACAAATGCAGAACTAGATGAGAGGTCTCACTTCTGCCTGCAGCTAACTCAGTTAGTATTACAAAACACACCTATTCCCCACTCTAACTTCCAGCTCATTACTGTGATACTCTCAGCTTGACTGCAGCCAGACTTCTAAAGAGGACAGCTTCACAGAACACTCTGTTATTCACTGCTGCCTGCAGCTAACTCAATTACCACTAAAAACAGCCTCAGCTGTTCTGACACTCTGACTCTCGGCCCATTACCATTACTGTGATACTCTCAGCTTGACTGCAGCTAGACTTTTAAAGAATACAGCTTCACAAAATAGTCTGTTTCTCACTCCTACCTAAAACTAACTCATTTAGCAATGCAACCCACACTCATCTGTTTCCCAGAGTTTATAACACTGCCAGCCCATTAAGAAAAACTCATACACAGAATGAGCAAACACGTAAACAGGAACAGAACACAAGACAACATAAAAATACTTTTGAAACTCCAAGCACTATTGTATAAATCGAATACAGTACACGATGTGCAGATTGTATGCTATGGCAAATATTGTCACTCCTGCATCATGAGCTCTGGATATCTCACTCGTGCCTTTGGCACTTGTGACATTTTAAGAGCTCACTCTGCAGGAGTGACAATATTTGCCATATCGCAGTCATGCCTATCATATATATATATATATATATATATATATATATTCTTTGCAAAAAACTTTATTAATGCACCAATTAGGATAACTTAATGCAACAAAAGTAGGGAAATGTAGCATTAGGATTTACAACCCTAACACCCCACCCCCACCCCCAAGCAGCAAAAGGAAAAAGCATTAGGGATTTGTGTCTCTGGAGTCTTGGCAGATCAGTGGTGGGGTCTTCCTTGGGGGTTGTCAACTCTAATACTCACCCCTCCACCCAGCCCCTAGCCTCCAATCCAAAACATAAGGTACAGCTCCAAGCCACTGCCTCATAATGATACAGTCTTCAAAGGTATAGAAGTATGGCTTTCCACAGGTTTCTAACACAATATATTGTACATTTCTTCATACAGGGCCCAATGGAGATCAGGTGTGATGTTGTTTGCTCATGAAATATGGTGGGCATTAGGGTTGACAACCCCCAAGGAAGACTCCACCACCAATTCGAAAAGACTCCGGTGACCCCCAAACCCTAATTTTTTTTGTTTTGTTGCTTAGCGGTGGGAGTGGGGCATTAGGGTTGGAAACCCTAACACCACATTTCCCTACTTTTGTGGCATTAAGTTACCCTAACTGGTGCATTAACAGAGTTTTTTTTGCAAAGCATGTCCTATCTTTTTGAGATAATGGAATTCTGTCTCATTTATGCAGGTCCTGAAGGGACCTGTGTGAACAGATGCAGATACCCAGCATGAAGAGAAGACTCTGTCCACCTACAGAAGTCCAGGGCCCACAAACTGTGGGCCCTGCAGTGTGGTGTAATGACAGATATGAAGAATTCATGGGGCTGTCTGGTGGGCTGTGGAAGTGCAGGGCCCTGTGGTACATGCACTTCTATGTCAACACAGCTACACATGCACAGGGCAAAGAGTGCATCATCTTCCACCCAACACACAGGGCCCTTTGCTTCCCAAGGGAGGGGGAGAGGTGCAGGGCCCTATGGCAAGAGGACAGTTGTCTTAATTTTATGGTACCTAGGCCCATACTGATAACCCTGCACCTTTCAGTCCCTGGCTAGGAGGGTGTTGCATAACATCACCATTCCCCCAACCCTCATCCCATCAAGCTATGCCACTGAGCTCACCCCTGAAATCAGCTCACCAGCATGGGGATCACAAAGCATACCTGTCGAAGTCAAGATTGGCACTACACACAAAGTTCATTAACAATTACATTTTATTTTAAATTTTGACCCCAAATTTTCAAGATACTCATTTTATGATTTGCCTTATAAACACAACACATACCATTTATAGTATACTTGTCGAAATGTCATTTTGCACCAGAAGTGAGAAAACACATCTCAACCAGAATTTTAAAAATGACACGTCACATTTATGAGGTGGTGTAGAAAAATGGCTGTGCTGAATGTTTGGAGTCCAAGTAGTGAAAATTAATGAAATTATGAGTGAACATTGAAGTGCTGGAATATTCACTCATAACCTGGGAATTTTAACATATTTGTACACCAAATTGTCAGCATAACCATCTTATTAACCCACCTCATAAACCTGATAGTGAAAAGTTTCAAATACCTGCTGAAATGTAATTCATTGGCATCAAAACTTCATTCTGCACCACAGATGCAAAAACATGTTGGCCAGAATCTGAAAAATGACCGCTGTCACGTTCATAAGGTGGTGTAAAAAAATGGCTATGTTGAAAATTTTGGGAAAAATATTTAAAATTATGAAAGTTATGAGCGAGCTAAGTAAATTTTCAATGAAGGCATATAACTTTGCCATTTTCACATATTTTGACTCCAAATTTTCAACATAGCCATCTTATGACTCCACTTCATGAACAAGGACAGTGAAAATGTTCAAATCTGGCCAGAAAGGTGATTTTGTCAATCTCTACATCTAACAATAGAGGTCACAACTTTACTTGATACAGGCATTTATCATACTCTTTATTGATATGGTTTATAATTTTTACCGATATCAATGCTTTTCATATCTATATCGCATTTTAAAGGGCTAGTGGAGTTGGTGATTTTTCTATTAGTATGGCAAAGGGTTTTAGCCTATATTAACTTTAAGGCTAATATCTGTATGCTATTAATGAAGTTATCTGCTGTGCATATCTCTTGAACAACTTGACTGCAAAGGAAAGTTGTTGTTCAGCTGAAAAAAGAGGGCTCCTGGCAAATGTTTCATTATGCATACTAAGTGACAGCACAGGGGGAAAGTGTAGTCCATAAGACACTATTTGAAAGCAGTGCTGTGCAGGCTGATTATCATCTTTCTATCAGTGTCAGCTAGTGTATTGTGGAAAATAGTGTTTATTGTTTTCTATTTGATTGAGCATTCCATTTTCTAAACTAGCTGGTCAACCATTTATGGTTACCTAGAATGCTGAAACCTGATTGGCTGATTGGCACCTTTGAGCCATTGTAAATCCTGGCATAAACCATAAAAAGGTGGCAGTTGACCCCATCTGGAACCCCCCTTTTTTAAAATCACTCCGACCCCAGACATCAAAGCTGAAAACCACCATATTGGATGCCGGTAAACCTCCTCACTGAACAGTGAAATACAAACATAGACTGCACCACTAAAGGTACAGTTTCACCATTCCACAAACAAAGTTGTAAACCCCACCTAGCAAAACTCTCTGCGTGACCCCTGTTTAAACAAACAAACAAAAAAAAAACAGTTTCATATTGACAGTCATTGACTTCATGGTGCTGCCCACTGGCTTCCTCTTGCAGCTTGTACTGTCCTCGATTTCAGTGATTGGCTACACAACAGAAACCTGTGGCAGTTGCTGCTTGGAAGTGTCTGACCTTGGGCCCTCTCCCAGGACCCAAGATAGATAGCAGGAAAAAAGTCTACTTTGCTTCCCCAGGCCCAGGAGTGGAAGAGTTCTGGAAAAGAGTGTTTTATGGTGTGGCAGTAATGTAATCTGCCTTGCATGTGCAAATGCACCAAAAATGGACCCAGTGCTCTGTACCTTAAAGCAGGGCATACAGCAACTGCACAAAACTGCCCCAACTCCTACTACAAAAACAGAGCTGGGACAGAGTAACCTGGAGACATGGGGCACAGCATTAAAGTTTTCCCAGCCCAACAAAAAGCATCAGGACCAGGAATTGCAAGCCACTCTTAAGCATGCATAGAAAAGGGGAACCCTAGCAATCCTAGACCCCAAAGGCCACCATGTATGCCACTGTTACCTCAGATGATGCTAATGAGGAGGAATGACTGGATTATGGTGGGTTTTGAATGGGTGGGGGTGGTGGTACAGAGGCATATTCCTCAATCGGTACCACTGCAAAATTCCTACATTGCTCTGGTGGGGGTAAGACTGCCAGGAGAAAGCAACCACTGTAGTTATCAAGGGAAATGTGGTGGTGGCCCTCCAAAGTGGTGACCCCAATAATGCTTGATGATGACTTGGTGGATGTCACTGTCCACTTGTGGACTAATGGCCTGGCTAGTGATGGGGCTGGGATGGGGGGTTAGAGAGCTGGGGAGGAGTCTTAGACATGTAGCTCACTCAGTGGCCATTGCTGAGGTGCTGCTAGTCTGTGACAGGGGACAGGAGAGGGAACCCCTCACTAGGAGCTTCAACTCATGACTGAAGAAATGGTGCAGAGAGGAAGGGTTTGGCTACATTGGGAACTGGGGTCCTATCTTGGAGGATGAGGGCCTATATAAGGGTGATGATCTGCATCCATCTGGGAGGAGAACTGCAGTACTCAGTGGATGATTTAAATATTACTTCAATGAATATTTAAACTAGCTTAGGGGTGTGGCAGAATGAATCAGAGAGTCAGAAACTGCCTCCTCCCACAGGCTGTAGTAGAGAGTAAGGAGAACCCAAGGGGAGAGGAATCCCTCAGGGTGCAAATTAATAAAGGGAGCAGGATAGTAGAGATAAAAGGGGAAAGGAATGGAAGCATTAAAAAGAGAGGTGTGAAGGAAGTAGGGCAAAAAGGAAAAAACAGGGGCAACAAGCAGAGTGGAAACAAAATCTGGAAGACCATTTATGTGAAGGCTATAAGTCTAGGAAATAACATTCTGGACCTGGAGGCCATTATGGCAGAGGCTAACCTGGATATTGTGGCCATTACTGAGCCAAGGTGCACTGAAAAGCAAAACTGGGACATGGCCATACAGGGCTATAGTCTGTTTAGGAAGGACCAGGTGGAAAGGAGGTGATGTGGTACATTATGTGAGGGACAGCATAAAAGCTACACAGATACAGGGAATGCAGGGGGAGGCAGAGATTCTGTGATTCACCCAGGATGGGAGGAATGGAGCTGCTATTCACACTGTAGTGATCCACGGACCTCCAGCACAGAGGGAGGAATTAGGTAAGGTACTGGTGGAAGCCATTGGAAAGATGGCAGAAAAGGGGGAAGTGCTGCTGGTGGGGAACTTCAGCCTGCCAGATGTGGGCTGAAGCCTTCCAACACTGGCTTCAGCTAGAAGCAGGGACATCCTGGACTCTCTGCAGGGGACACTCCTCAGGCAACTAGTCAGTGAACCCACTCATGATGGGGCAATACTGGAACTGGTACTCACTAAGAGGGACAGTGTTGCAGATGTCAAGGTTGGAGGCTACATGATCACCATACTGTGTGGTTCAGAATAAGGATGGCTGTGAAATCAAACAACACAAGAGTGAGGGTCCTGGACTTCAGCAGGGCAGATTTTAAAAAGATGGGTGAATGCCTTAGGGATGACTTAGCAGGGCTGGGCAACCTGGGTGAGGTGGAGTAACAGTTGACAGAGATAAAAGGAAGCATAGTAAAGGCAACAAACCTCTGCATCAAATAAGTGTGCAAAGGCAAGAGGAAGAAGAGACCACTATGGTTCTTCAAAGAGGTGGATGAAAAGGTAAATGCTAAAAGGGCAGCATTCAGAAGGTATAAGGAGATGCAGAGGAAGGATGATAAGGAGGTGTGTTGGAAGGAACATAGGGAAGCAGGGAAAGCAGTAAGGAGCACAAAGGCACAAAGTAAAGTGAGAACAGCCCAGGAGGTAAGGAAAGGGGAGAAGACATTTTTTTAGATATGTCAGTTAAAAGAGGAAGACCAAGGGTGGGATTATAAGGTTTAAAAGGGAAGGGGAGGGACTGTGCAGAGGGGGACCAGGAAAAGGCTGACATCCTAAACAAATACTTTTGTTCAGTGTTTATGGAGGAAGGAGAAGGGGATGGGCCACAAAAAAGTAACAAAAGTTTTGGAGGAAGGGAGGTGGACACTATTCCTATTTCGGAGGCAAGTCCTGAAGGGACAAATGGGGTGCATCCAAGAGTATTGAGGAAGCTCAAGGAAATACTGGCTACACCTCTGACAGTTCTATTTAACAGGTCACTGGAAACAGGACTGTTTCTGGAGGACTGGAGGAAGGCTGATGTAGTTCCTCTACACAAACGTGGTAGCAAGGAGGAAACAGGCAATTACAGGCCCATCAGCCTGATATCAGTGGTGGGAAAGTTAATGGAATCAATGCTGAAGGAAAAGATTATGGAATATCTTGAATCCAGTAGGTTACAAGACCCAAGGCAGCATGGTTTCACATGGAGGCGGTCATATCAAGCAAATCTGATAGATTTCTTTGACTGGGTGACCAAGGAACTAAATCAGAGTGGAGCGGTGGATGTGGCAGACCTAGATTTCAGTAAGGCGTTCAACACTGTTCCACATAGGAGACTAGCAAGCAGGCTGGGTAGCCTAGGAGTGGGTTCAAAGGTGGTAAACTGGATAAGAGATTGATTAGGGAATAGGAGACAGAGGGTGGTGGTAAACAGAGTTCACTCTGAACAAGGGACAGTAACCAGCAGGGTGCCTCATGGATCAGTGCTGGGATCAGTCCTCTTTAATGTCTTCATAAGTGACATTGCAGAGGAGCTGAAATGGAAGTTCTGCCTCTTTGCAGATGACATCAAAATCTGCAGTAGGGTGGACACTCCAGAGGGGGGTGGAAAGGATGAGCACAGATGTCGGAAGACTTGAGGAGTGGTCAAGGGTATGGCAGCTGGGTTTCAATGTGAAAAAATGCATACTAATTCACTTAGGTCACAGAATCCCAGAGGCGGAGTACAAAATAAGCAGATTGGTATTGACGACCACCAAGCAGGAAAGAGAACAGGGGGCAATCATCCCAGTCTCAAGAGGAGGAAATGGACAAGAAAATGATAGAGGGCATTCTCAAAATGGCTGAAAAGGGGGAGATACTGTTGATGGGGGATCTGAATATGCCAGATGTTAACTGGGTGACATGGACTGCAGCCACATCCAAGAGCAGGGTCATTCTCGATGCCCTACAGGGGGCATGCCTTAGACAGCTAGTAGTGGAACCCCACTCAGGAGGAGCAATATTAGACCTGGTACTCAAATTGAGAGAGGATCACAAATTTAGAAGTCAGTAGACATCTGGGAACAAGCGACCACTGCACAGTAAGTGTTCACAATAAACACAACCATGGAGACAAGCCACACAAAGACAAGGATACTGGACTTTAGAAGGGCTAACTTTGGCATAATGGTGTACACCTGAGGAATGCATTAGCAAATGTGTCAGAAAGGAGGGTGGAAGAACAATGGAGAAAATCAAAACTGCCATCATGGAGGCAACAAGAATTTTGTAAAACAAATAAAGAAACAAGCGGAATAAAAACCACTATGCTTCTCAAAAGAGGTGTCAGGGAAGGTTAAGAGAAAAAGGCTGCATTCAAAAAGTATAAGGAATCACAGACGAGGCACGACAGGGAACTGTATCAATTAAAGCAGAAAGAAGTGGGGAAGGCAGTCAGAAAAGCAAAGGCCCAAACCGAGGAAAAGATAGCCAACTCAGTTAAGAAGGGGGATAAAACCTTTTATAGGTACATTAGGGAGCATAGAAAGGTTAAGGGAGGGATAGTGAAGATTAATAAAGGAGAGTGGAGGTGGTCAGAGGGAGACAGTGAAAAGGCAGAGATACTGAATGAATACTTTTGCTCATTATTCACAAAAGAAGAAGAGGAGGAGTTACCTAAACCAAACAGTAGAAGCACTCTGGATAGTGGGGTTGGCGTCAGTCCATTTACATAAGAAAGAGTACTGAAAGAACTCCTAAAACTCAAGGTGGACAAAGCAATGAGGCCTGACGGGATTCACCCTAGAATCCTAAAAGAGCTAAGGGAGGACCTAGTGACACCACTAACCACACTTTTTAACAAATCATGGGAAGATGGGGTTGTACCTGAGGACTGGAAGAGGGCAGATGTGACTCCCCTTGACAAAAGTGGGAGCAAGGCAGAAGCAGGAAACTACAGACCTGTTAGTTTGACCTCAGTGGTGGGGAAAATGATGGAATCACTTCTGAAAGAAAGAATTGTTCAGTACTTAGAGGCCAGAGGGGCACAGGACCCAAAGCAGCATGGATTCACAGCATGTCAGATGAATCTAATCGATTTCTTTGACTGGGTGACCAAAGTAATAGACCAGAGAGGGGCTGTGGATATGGCCTACCTAGACTTTAGCAAGGCATTTGACACAGTCCCGCACAAAAGATTAATAATCAAGTTAGCCAGCCTGGAAGTGTGTCCCAGGGTGGTAGCCTGGGTAGCAAACTGGCTGCACAACAGGACACAGAAGGTAATAGTGAATGGAACACATTCTGAAGAAAGGGTTACTAGTGAGTACCTCAGTGCTCAGTATTGGGTCCAGTCCTCTTAATGTCTTTATAAATGACATTGCAGAGGGTCTGGAAGGAAAGGTATGCCTCTTTGCAGATGACACAAAGATCTGTAACAGAGTTGATACACAAGGGGGGGTAGAAAGGATGAGAAGGGACTTGGCAAGGTTGGAGGAATGGTCAGACATATGGCAACTTAGATTCAATGCAAAGAAGTGCAAAGTAATGCACCTGGGAAATAAAAATCCAGGAGAAGAGTACACAATTGCAGGGGAGGTACTAATGATAACAATAATGGAAAGGGATCTGGGTGTAGTCATATCAGATGATCTAAAGGTGAGTAAGCAATGTGAGAAGTCAGTAAGGAGATCCAGGGGGACACTGGGATGCGTAGGGAGGGGCATCACAAGTAGAAAAAGGGAAGTGGCTATTCCTCTATACAGACAGTTGGTGACACCCCATCTGGAGTACGGCGTGCAGTTTTGGAGTCCTCATCTACGCAAGGACATCGACAGGATGGAAGCAGTCCAGAGGAGGCCAACTAAAATGGTGCAGGGTCTACATCAGAAACCATATGAAGAGAGACTGAGAGACCTTAATATGTATACCCTTGATGAAAGGAGGGACAGGGGGGACATGATAGAAACTTTTAAGTACCTCAAGGGAATCAACAAAGTCCAGGAAGGTAGCATCTTTCAGAAAAGAGATGTGTAAGAACAAGGGGGCACAATTTAAAGTTAGAGGGGGGATGGCTCAGGGGTAATGTGAGAAAATTATTTTTCATGGAGAGAGTGGTGGACGCATGGAATCGCCTTACTGGAGAGGTTGTGGGGTCTAAAACATGAGAGGAATTCAAATATGCATGGGACAGACATAAGGCAATTATAGTGGGGGGTTGCAGGAAGTAGGCTGTTGGTTAACTAGAAACTGCAGCTTATCCAATAGGTAGAGAAATGGGCAGACTGGGTGGGCCAAGTGGTCCTTATCTGCCATCAAAGCCTATGTTTCTATGTTTCTATGACCTAAAGGTGGCCAGGCAATGTGACAAGACAGTAGGGAGGGCAAGTGGGATGCTGGGGTGCATAGGGAATGGTATCACCAGCAGAAAAAGGGAGGTGCTCTTGCCTCTATATAAACTGCTGGTAAGACTCCACCTAGAGTATTGTGTCCAGTTCTGGAGACAACATCTCTGGAAGGACATAGACAGAGTGGAGGTGGTCTAGAGGAAGGCAACTAAAATGATGCAGGGTCTGCATAAAAGTCATTTGATTTCTTCTCTCCTTCCTCTGTTCCAGGGTGTACATATTGAGGATATGTACACCCTGGAACAGAGGAGGGAGAGGGGGGATATGATAGAGACTATAAAATGTCTCAGAGGGGTAAATAAGGTATAAAAGGGAAGTATTTTTCAGAAGAAAAGGTGCTCAAGAACAAGGGGACATGTTATGAAGCTGGAGGGGGTAGATTCAAGAGAGATGCGAGGAAGTACTTCTTCAGAGGAAGAGTGGTCGATTCCTAGAACAGCTTTTCAGTGGAGGTGGTCGGGAGCAAAACAGTGGTGGGAAGGAAGGGGGGAGGGAGGAAAAGCTATAGATTGGGCATGGTCTGATGTAATAGTGTAGGGGCAATAACACATTGACGGCATGCTGTCCTTATCTGCTGTCAAAATTTGTTTCTATGTTTCAGGGGGGTCTCAGTGCTGAAGATGTAGTGGGGGAAATAAAACTAGACATGTCAGATAACAGGCAGAGTGTTGTTCCACACATCACATCTATTAACATCAATTAAGCAATCTTCTTATTAACCAAAGGGAAAAGAAAAAGTACTTCAGATATAAAAGATAATGGTTGACTGCTTTTAAAAACTAATATTAGTTTTAGGCAGTACACTAACTCTTCAAACAGTAGGCTGGCCTGTAAGTGCAGTGATAGCACTGCCATTCATGGCACCAGCGACTTGAGGTTTGGAAGTGAGCTGGAGGCATTAGAGGGCCAGCGGGGGGGGGGTACAGCATCCAGAGGAATGCTCTCCTCCTCTGGGGGGAGAGGGGGGAGGATTTGTAGAGCTCGGGATCTGCCTGGCTCCTAGCAGCAGCTTTGGGAATAACACCTGAGACTGCCCAGAAGGCAGGAGGGACAGGGTAGAGGGCAACATGCGGCCTATGGGAGCGTGTGGTACACATCTGGGCGTCATTGCATGCCATGCCACTTGAGTACCCAAGGGGAAAAAACACCTCGGCAGTATGATACTTTGACATCTGCAGACCCCACACCTGACTAGCTGGGATCACCAGTCTGGATGACTGGGGGACCCTATCAGCCATGCAAGGGGGGTAAGCCCTGGGGTTACTGGCTGGCAGGTAAGTCCCGGTGGACATCGGGGTGACAGGGCTAGTGTGTTCAGGCCAGAGTGGGGCTTTTTGGTACGGAGGTGGGGAAAAAAAGAGCATTAACAAAAAAAATACATTAACGAGGACTGGTGCCAGCACTGATCCCTGAGGCACCACACTGGTGACACACTTCCTCAGAGTGAACTCTGATTACCACCACCCCCCTTTATCACCTATCCCCTAACCAATTTCTTCCCAGTTTACCACCATTGAACCCCCTCCAAAGCAACAAGTTTGCTTACTAGTCTCCTATGTGGAATGGTGTCAAAAGCTTTACTGAAATTTAGGTAGGCCATGTCCACTGCTCCATTCTGATCTAGTTCCTTGGTCACCCAGTCAAAGAAATCTATCAGATTTATTTGACATGACCTCCCTCCAATGAATTCATGTTGCCTCTGGTCTTGAAACCTATTGGATTCAAGACATTCTGCAATCATCTCTTTCAGCAGTGATTTCATTAACTTTCCCACCACCAATGTCAGGCGGACTGACCTATAATTGCTAGCCTCCTCCTTGCTAGCACTTGTGTGAAGTGGGACTACATCTGCCCTCCTCCTGTCCTCTGGAACCACTTCTGTTTCCAATAAGCTGTTAAACTGGACTTTCAGAGGTGTAGCCAGTACCTCCCTGAACTCCCTCAATATCCATGGATTCACCTTGTCTGGCCCCATTGTTTTGTCCACTTTCAAATTAGCGTGTCTCTTCAGGCCTCTCTCCTTTGAAAACAGACTAATGTTCACCTCCCTCCTTCTAATGCTTCTGTTACTTTTTTGTTGCCCCTCCCCTTCTTCTTCTTCTTCTTCCGTGAACGCTGTACAAAAGTGTTTGTTCAGGATGTCTGCCTTTTTCTGGTCCCCCACTACAGAGTCCACACCTTCCCTTTTTAACCTTACATTCCATCCCCTGGTATTTTTTTTTCACTAACATATCTAAAATGTCTTGTCCCATTTTGGTACTGCCTGGGCTATTCTGTTTTCAGCTTGTGCCTTTGCACTCCTTACTACTCTCCTTGCTTCACTCTGTATCCCCCGATACACCTCCCTATCCTCCTCCCTTGGGGTCTCTTTATACTTTTTGAATGCTACCTTTTTAGCATTTACCTTTTCTGCCACCTCTTTCAAGAGCATAAGAAAAGTATCGTCAGATGGGGACCGTGTGGTCCATCTAGTCTGCCCAAGGTGGCTAACCCCCCCCCCACAGTTATATTTTTTTCCTAAGTTGCCCATATTGCCTGTCCAAATTGAGTTTGAATTTCCTTACTGTCTTCTATGCCACCACTTCTGGTAACAGGCTGTTCCATAGATCTAGCGCTATGTCAGTGAAAAAGTACTTCCAAGAGCTGCTTTTAAACTTGCCTCCCACCAGACACAAGTTGTGCCCTCTTGTACGTGCCTCCCTGTTTTCCTGGAAAAGGTTTTCCTTCTGAGTTGTGTTTATTCCCTAGACATATTTAAATGTTTCTATCATGCCCCCCCCTCTCCGCTTCTTCTCTGATCCAGAGAGAATAAATTCAATTCTTTGAGTCTTGTCTCGTATGGCTCATGATGCAGCCCCTACATCATCTTTGTATCCCTTCTCTGCACCGTCTTCAGATGGTTAATGTCCTTTTATAGGTGAGGCTTCCAGAACTGGACACAGTACTTAAGGTGTGGCCTCACCAAGGATCTGTAGAGGGGAATGATAACTTCCTGCTTTGTGCTCGTAATACTCCTTCCTATGTATCCGAGGATACTGTACCACTTACCTTCTGTGCTGCTTTCTTGCATTGAGAACCATAGCAGCGCCTTTTTCCTCTTGCTTTTGCTCACTTGCTTAACACAGGAGTTTGTTGCCTTCAACATGCCATCTTTTAGCTTCACCCTCTGTTACTCCACCTCACCCAGCTCATCCCCCCCTGCCAGGTAATCCCAGAGGCATGCATCCATCTTAATAAAATCTGCCCTGCTAAAGTTCAGGATCCTCACCCTTGTGTGGTTCAATTCCACAGCCATCCTTATATTGAACCACTGTACAGTGATCACTGGCCCCCAGCTGGCCTCCCACCTTGGCGTCTGTAACACTGTCTCTGTTAGTGAGTACCAGTCCAGTACTGCCACCATCACAAGTACTTTCACTTATAATCCACTCCCCAGTCTATTTTCATTGCTATGGAATGTGGTGTTGTTAGCTTATGTGCTGTAAGTTATGTCACCTTTGCCATTTTCATTTGGTCCGTTTCAGTCACTTGTACTGAGGTAACCAGGCATGTACCTATTTCTAGTGCATTGGCTTGGATTGTCTGTACTGTGTATTGTTAATGTTGGAGTTGGTTACATTCTTAAAACTTGTAAATAAAGTTTACTTTGTTAAAAAAAAAGATGCACCAATTAGATAGATAGTTAAATATTTTATTTATAGAGCGCCCAATTCCTGAGACTCTGGGCACTAAAACCCTTGTTTTCTAAAAGCAGTCAGCTCCCAATACTATTTGTTTAACACAATCAACCCACTGCAGTGCTCACACTACTTGATAGAGTCCCTTCCACCCACCCGCCCACCTGCTCACTTCCTTCAGCTGCCTTTGCCATGCTGTTCCTGCTCATCCTTCAAACAGTGCAAAGTTAAAAAGAGAATGATGCCTTTTTTTAGTATTTCTCTTGGCTCCAGAACAGTTTTTTGCATCATCTTACAGTCGCTTCCCTCCAGTCTGCTTCTCTTTGACACAGGGTTCGACAGCAAAAACTGCTCCACTGAAGAGTGTCCCTAGTGTAAAATACATACAGAGGGCTTAAAGTGACAGTACACCATTAAAAACAATCAGTGTGCACACCATATAAAAACAACTAATTCACACTGTTAACCACGCAGCTTGATGTGAAGCATACATTTTGTAATAAAGAGCCTTTTAACTGACAGCTGAGTGGTGCTGGCATTTGGTCTTCCTCTTTAACACACAGGCCTCATCTCAAAGCATGTCCTTCCTCTTTCACTCAGACCATGCACTTTCAATCCAGGGACTAACCATAAGCTGCATATAACCACCACACCAACAAAAAAAAGAAAAAAAGAAAAAAGAAACTAGGAAGCCTTATTTTTTAATGTCCTGCTCCTCTTCTGTCACACTACTACCTCAGGAATCCCACTTGCTAAGAGGTGTTGCCATTTTTTTTCCTGAAAATATGCACATTACAAACTGACCACCAGTTGAAAGACACACCAAGGATGTTGGGTGCATCAGGACACTTCAGCATCCCTGGCAACTGCCTAGAAACCACTATGCAAAGTCGAGCTATTTTGGAAAAAAACTACAAAAAGTCTCTAGAAATTTATATTAAAAAAAAAAGAAACAATTTAAAACACAATCCCCTGCACAATATTAAAGGATTCATATTGTATAAATGAAATACACAACAGGGACTTTGTGGAATACATGATTTATTTTTGTTGAAGCTGTTTTTCCTTGGGCACATCACTCGTGGCTTACGACACTTATGAGGTTGCCCAAGGTCAAACAGCACCAGTGAAAATAAATCATGCATTCCACACGTCCCTGTTGTTTATCCTATATATTATGGTAGCACGGTACTGCTACCATAGTTAGGGTTGAGGAGAGATATTTACATGTTAAACCTAAAACTTTGCACCTTAATAACTTTGCAACCGTTAAACGGATTTGCCTGAAATTTGGAATACATGATCAAGAACCATACAGCTTGGTATCTGCCAACTTTTGTACTGTTCGGATATACAGCTATGGAGTTATTAAGTCTGATCTGCATGCATGTATATGCTTTTTTGAATTCTTTGCTCGTCCCTACAGGTCGCAAGGTTTGAGCAACTGGTCCGAAAACTTCAGGGAACGTGCGACTGGGGTCCCCAATGAGCCGTTTGAAGATTTCATGAAAAAATATTGAACGGTTCAAAAGTTATTCAAAAAGGATATGTTTAGCATCCAAAACGCATCAGGTTGGTGGCATTTGCTAATAAAATTTATCTTTAATAGACCTGTGCCCTTGTATTAATGAGGTGTGTGTGTGCTCTACTTTGGTGTTTTTCATGACTATAAGTTGTAGTATGGTAGCACCACTTCCTAGTGCTAACTCCACAGCGTTTTTGACTCTGATATATGTGTGTATATATATATATATATATATATATATATATATACACATATATATATACATATATATATATATGTTCAGGAAATATTTATTTTTCATTTCTTTACACTAAACTTCCATTTAGTCGTCAAGGGACCCATCTCTTCTTTAGTGCATGGGTACCAGATATTACTTCCCCCTTTAGAAACATAGAAACATAGAATTTGATGGCAGATGAGGACCACTTGGCCCACCCAGTCTGCCCATTCCCCTACCTAATGTATAAGCTGCAGATCCCAGTTAACCAGCAGCCTACTTCTTTCTACCCCAACCCCCTAGAATTGCCTTATGATTGTCCCATACACGCTTGAATTCAGCCACTGTTTTTGACTCCACAACCTCCTCCAGAAGGCTGTTCCATGCATCCACAACCCTCTCTGTGAAAAAATACTTCCTTACATTTCCTCTGAGCCGCCCCCCCTCTATCCTCAAATTGTGCCCCCTTGTTCTTGCATACCTCTTTTTTTGAAAGATGCTACCCTCTTGGACTTTGTTGATTCCCTTGAGGTACTTGAAAGTTTCTATCATGTCCCCCCCTCCTTTCCTCAAGGCTACATATTAAGCTCCTTTAGTCTCTCTTCATATGTCTTCTGGTGCAGACCCTGCACCATTTTAGTTGCCCTCCTCTGGACAGCTTCCATCCTGTCTGTGTCCTTGCGGAGATGGGGTCTCCAGAACTGCATGCAGTACTCCAGATGGGGTCTCACCAGCTGTCTGTACAGAGGGATAACAACTTCCTGTTTTCTACTGGTGATGCCTCTCCTTTGCATCCCAGTATCCCCCCAGCCCTCCTTACTGCCCTCTCACATTGTTTGCCCACCTTTAAGTCATCTGATATGACTACCCCCAGGTCCCTTTTTATTTTTGTTGTTGTTAGTATCTCACCCCCCTACTCTTCCCTTGGGTTTTTGTTTCCCAGGTGCATTACCTTGCACTTCTTAGCATTGAATCTAAGCTGCCATACATTTGACCATTCCTCTAACTTTGCCAAGTCCCTTCTTATCCTTTCCATCCCACCTTGTGCATCAACTTTGTTGCAGATCTTTGTGTCATCTGCAAAGAGACATACTTTTCCTTCCAGTCCCTCTGCAATGTCACTTATAAAGACATTGAAGAGAACAGGTCCTAATACTGAACCCTGCAGTACCCCACTAGTAACCCCCCTTCCTTCAGAGTGGACTCCATTAACTATTACCCTCTGTGTCCTATTCTCCAGCCAATTCATTACCCAGACTATCATCTTGGGACCCATTCCCAGGCTGGCTAACTTGTATATTAATCTTTTGTGTGTGACTGTGTCAAATGCCTTGCTAAAGTCTAGGTTGGCCATGTCCACAGCCCCTCCCTGATCTACTACTTTGGTCACTCAGTCAAGAAATCTATTAGATTCATCTGGCATGACCTTCCCACTGTGAATCCATGCTGCCTTGGGTCCTGTGCCCCTCTGGCCTCTAGGTACTCAACAATTATTTCCTTCAGAGGTGATTGCATCATTTTCCCTATCACTGAGGTTAAACTAACAGGTCTGTAGTTTCCTGCTTCTGCCCTGCTCCCACTTTTGTGAAGGGGAATCACATCTGCCCTCTTCCAGTCCCCAGGTACCACCCCATCCTCCCATGATTTGTTAAAGAGGGTAGGTAGTGGTGTCACTAGATCTGCCCTTAGTTTTTTAGAATTCTGGGATGAATCCCATCAGGCCCCATTGCTTTGTCCACCTTCAGTTTTAAGAGTTCTTCCAGAACCCTTTCTTCTGTAAATGGGCCGGTATCAACTTCTGTATCCAGAGTGTTTCTATTGTTTGTTTTAGGTACCTCCGCCTCTTCATTTGTAAATACTGAGCAAAAATATTTGTTTAGTATCTCTGCCCTTTCACTGTCACCCTCTGCCCACCTCCTTCCCCTTCATTAAGCCTCACTATCCCTCTCTTGGTCTTCCTTTGCTCCCTGATGTACCTAAAAAAGGTTTTATCCCCCTTCTTAACTGAGTTGGCTATCTTTTCCTCAGTTCAGGCCTTTGCTGTTCTGACTGCCTTCCCAGCTTCCTTTTGCTTTAACTGATACAATTCTCTGTCCTGCTTCTTCTGTGATTCCTTGTACTTTCTGAATGCTTTCTTTTTCTCTTGAACCTTAACTGCCACCTCCTTTGAGAACCATAGTGGTTTCTTACATTGTTTTGTTTTGTTTATTTGCTTCACACAAAGGCTTGTTACCTCTGTGATGGCAGTTTTTATTATTCTCCATTGTTCTTCCTCCACTCCTTCCTGCCCATTTGCTAGTGCATTCCTTAGATACTCACCCATTTTGGCAAAGTCAGCCCTCCTGAAGTCCAGTACTTTTGCCTTTGTATGGCTTGACTCTATTGCTGTGCTTATTGTGAACCATACTTTTTGATGGTCGCTAGTTCCCAGATGGCTACCCAATTCTACATCTGTGTTCCTCTCTCCATCTCCATTTGAGAGAACCAGGTCTAAGATTGCTCCCTCTCGAGTGGGTTCCAATACTAGTTGTCTAAGGCATTCCCCTGTAGGGCATCTAGAATAACCCCACTCTTAGAAGTGGCTGCTGCAACTGCACTCCAGTTAACATCTGGCATATTCAGATCACCCATCAGCAATATCTCCCCTTTTTCTGCCATTCTAAGTATACTTTCTATCATTTCCTTGTCCGTTTCCTCCCCCTGAGAGGGGTCTGTATACAACCCCTGTGCGGATTGTGGTGCCATTGTCTGTCTCCAAATTGACCCACAGTGCTTCTTCTCCTCCCTGTTTACCCTTTTGTTCTGTTGCTTTGATTCCTTCCCTTATGTAGAGAGCTACTCCTCCTCCTCCTCTTTTACCCTCCCTGTCCCTCCTGTAGATAGTGTATCCTGGTATGTTTACATCCCAGTCATGGTTCTGTGTGTACCATGTTTCTGTGACTGTCACAATATCAAGATGTTCCTCCTCCATCAAGGCCACTAATTCAGGAAGCTTGTTAGCCAGACTAAAGGGCATTTGTACTCATTGCTCTCCATTTTTTGATGGCTTTACCTTCTGTAGCAGCATCCCCCACTGGCCTTTCTACCTTGGTCTTTTTCTCATTTAGTACCCTGTTTTGTAGGGGGAGGCTTGTTTAAAAGCTTGCCAATGAAGCATTTAAACCGATTGCCCAAAAGACTTGTTCCCTTCCTGGACTGATGCAGACCATCCTGCCAGTATATGCTGGTGTCCCTCCAGGTGGAACCCCAGTCCCCAATGAAACCAAACCCCTGTGCTCCACACCATTTTTTCAACCATTCGTTAAACTTCATGGTGCAAAGTAAATTCACCTCACCCATGCTACTGACAGGCAGCATCTCTGAGAAGGATACTGTGTGTGCTACTTGTCTTAGGCCCCTCCCCAACTCTACAAAGTCCTTCCGCACTGCTATAATCTCATGATGAGCCAAGTCATTTGTCCCTAGCTGGACAATGATGTCCAGCTCAGACTCCCGTGCAGCTGTTCTCATGATCCTAAGGATGCGCTTCCTGTTGCTCCAAGCCATGGCACCAGGCAGGCACCATACTTCAGTTTTCCCTGCTGCCCCCAGTTCTATCTCCCTAATAATTGAGTCCCCCACCAGGAGCTGCTTCCTTTCCCTGTGGTGTCCTCTGCCTCCTTCCTGAGGGTCTCCCTTGTGACAGCTGTCTGCAGCCTCCTTAGTCTCCTCTGCGGGTGCATCCATAGGGGAACTATGCTCCCCCAGAATGGTGTATGGATTGTGGAGTGGAACAACTTACTGGGTGTGCCTCTGTTCCACCACCCTTACCTTTCCTGAGCCCACTGTTGTCCAACTGCTGTGCTTTCTTCGCAACCTCTGAGGTAGTGGTGGTGGCTCTGGTGCTCCCTGGATGGGGGAGGTTCCCATACTACTGTCCAATGTGGCCTGGGGGAAGGTTCCCTTACTACCTATCCAGTATGGCCTGAAGATGGGCAACTTCCTCCCTCAGGGCAGAGAGTTGTCTGTAAACAGGGCAGGATCTCAGCCTCCAGAAAGAATCCCGGAAGACTGCTGCCCCACAGCTTTTACATTGCACTACTCCCCACATGTCTGTCTACCTTCTTGTTTATTTTTTTTTTTTGTGTGTGTGTGTGTATGTGTGTGATTGGTTTGTTATATAGAAATATATATATTATGTAATGTGTATGCTTTTATTGTCAGTGTAGTGTGCTAGAGAGGATATGACAGTGATATTCGTCATGCCCTCCTGAGGAAATGATGTCAGAAACCCAGGTATGAAGGAACTATTTCCAGGGTGGGTGGGGCAAGGGTGGAAGGGTTTGGGCCTAAACTGTGCCCTCATGAAACAATCAGCTAAAAGCTCTGACCTACCACTGCAATGAGTGCCTTCCTGTCAGCAAGATGCCCTACATGACAATTTGACAGAGAAAATACCCTGCTAATCAAACAGAGAAAAATCCAAACATCCAAGTCAGACACAGGTAAACCTCTCCAGCCCCAAAACAGCCTCGTGACTTGTGCTCTGAAAGCAGTCAGCCCCAAAACATGTCAGCTGTGCACAAGGACAGACACAGTAAACAGTATTCAGTCCCTGTGGGTTTAAACTCTTCCTGCACTGAAAATCTTAACAATTGTAGCAAAAGTAAATCAAGGTACACCTCCCTCTGTTGATTGAAAGACTGCCTTTTCTGATAATTCTAAGTTCCTTATTTCACCTTTCAGTTAGAAGTATCCTCCACCTGAAGAATATTGACTTTCCTAAGGAATCTGCTACAAACCAAAGACAATTGTAAATTGTAAGGTTCACCTCCCTCTGTTGTGAGCACAACTCACTTTCTTGCAAATCCTAAGTCCAGAGTTGCAGCTTCCAGCCAGAGGTATCTTCACCTGAAGAATATTAGGTTTTTAAATATTAGGTTTACAAGTACCTAGAGAGAGAAGAAAGAAAGTACAGAGAGTTCAATTACAAGCATTCTACAATTGACAAAATACAGTTCAAAGAAGTGTTAGAAACAGATTTTACAATATGTTTAAAATACCAGAAATATTCTAATATAAGCATATATTATTACATACTAACATACTAAAATGCCAGCAGAATAGGCCTAATGGTCTTTCGTGTCTGCTCGTTTGGTCAGCCCCCACCCTGGGTGCTGACCTTGCTGTCCCCCTCGCCTTCTCTGGCTTCTCCCTTCCCAGTTCCAGATATTCTTGCTGCATTGGATTTTGCTTCCTGAACCCTTCCCCTGTACCTGTCCCACCCCCTCTTGAACCCCTCCACTGTCTCTGCCTCCACCAGCCCCCTAGGTAGTGCATTCCATGGCTCTACCACCCTCTCAGTGAAGTAGCACCTAATCCTTTCTCCCCTGAATCTTCCCCCCTCCAGCTTCCACCCATGCCCTCTAGTGGCCCCTTCCTCCTTCCTTCGAAGCACCCACTGTTCCTCCCCTATTCACCCTCTTCATGTACCTGAAGACCTCTATCATGTCCCCCCCGGTCCCTTCTCTCTTCCAAAGTGTACATATTTAGCTCTTCGAGCCTCTCCTCATAGGTCCTGTCCCCCAAGCCCCAAATCATTTTGGTTGCCCTCCTCTGGACCCTCTCCAGGAGGTTAATGTTGCTCTTTAAGTGAGGCCTCCAAAACTGCACGCAGTACTCCAGGTGCGGCCTCACCAAGCAGTTATACAGGGGGAGTATCACTTCCCTCCTTCTGGAGGTGATCCCCCTAGCGATGCATCCCAGAATCCTGTTGGCCTTGGCTGCTGCCCTCCTACAAGTCTCAGAGTTGTTCATCTTGACATCCACCACCACCCCCAGGTCCCTCTCAGCCATTGAGACTTGTAGTATTTCCCCCCCAGGGTGTACACTTGGCCTGGGTTTCTGGCCCCAGATGGAGTACCTTGCATTTCCCTGCATTAAACCTCAGCTTCCACTTTCTAGACCATCTTTCCAGAGCCTCCAGGTCCCCTGCAGGGCCACCTCCCTCCTCCCATCCACCCTGCCCCCAGTTTTGAGTCATCTGCAAAGAGACTCATCTCACTCCTGATTCCTGTCCTTATGTCAGATCGTGGGCGTTGAACAGAAGGGCCCAAGGACTGATCCTGTGGGACCCCACTAATGACCCTCCTTGGGGAAGAGATTATCCCACCAACTACGACCCTCTGGGTCCGGTCCTGGAGCCAATTGCCTATCCATCGGATCATCTGGTTTCCCACCCCCATTTCTCCTAGTTTATCCAACAGGCTCCCATGAGGAACAGAGTCAAATGCCTTGCTGAAGTCCAGAAAGAGGACATCCACTGGTCTACCCAGGTCCAAGGCACTTGTCACCCAGTCATAGAACTCCACCAGGTTTGTCTGACACGATTTCCCCGGGATGAATCCATGCTGTCTATCGTCCAGGCACCCTGACTTATCCAGGGCCCCCCCTAGCCACTCCTTGACAATGCCCTCCATCACCTTGCCCACCACTGATGTCAGGCTGACAGGCCTGTAGTTCCCTGCCACCTCCCTTGATCCCCTTGTGGATAGGCACCACATGCGCCACCTTCCAGTCTTGGGGCACCCACCCTGTCCTCAGATAGATGGTGAAAGCTCTGCCAGGGGTTTCGCCAGGACATCTGCAAGTTCCTTCAGCACTCTAGGATGTAATTTATCCGGCCCCAGTGCTTTCTCCGTCTTAAGGAGCTGAGGCTTCCCTCTCTCTGCTGTGATTTCCACTTCAGTACCTCTTCTCCTGCTTAGCCCTCCCCACCTGCCAATGATGCCCCTCCTCTCCCCAGACCTGCCGATTGGTAGGGTCCCTCCTCATTATCTCTGTCTCCTCCCATGTATGATGCAGCATCCCATTTTCCTGGTGAAAACTGAGGTGAAGTACTCATTTAGTACCTCAGCCTGCTCCTCTGGGTCTTGTGCCCATCTCTCCTGATTTAATCCTGCTAATCTGCCCCTTCACCCTTCGTCTTTCCCCAATGTATCTAAGAACCCTTTTTCCCTCTCCTAATTTCCCTGGCCAGGTTCTGCTCCTTCCTTGCCTTAGCCGCCCTCACCACTCTAGTGGCCCTTCTAGCCAACAGCTCATACTCCTCAACCTTTCACTCCTTGAGCACTTGAATTTCTTATAGGCTGCTTTCTTTCCCCACACCACCTCCTGGACCTCCCTGGTCCACCAACAGGGTTTTGGGCCCCACCGGATTGCCTTACTCTTGCACAGGTGCTGGTAGCATCCTGCACCCTCTCCTGATGATTTCCCACCTACTATCAGCATCCATGTCTGACCCAATCCCATCCAAATGCTCCTTAAGGATCCTTCCCATTTCCTTAAAATCCACCCCTGAAGTCGGTTACTTCTGTCTTTGTGCAGCCTTCTACCCCTCCTAGGTCCAGGCAGAACCAGACCGTGGCATGGTCACTCCCGCCAATGGGTCCCTTACCTCCAGGCCCCCAATCTGGTCACTGTCTGCCAGGACCACATCCAGTACCTGTGCCTCCCTGATCGGTTCCTCACCTGCTGAGTTAGGAACGCCTTGAAAGACATCCAACAACCTCTGTTCCCTGGTCACAGAGGATGTCATAGTCTCCCAGTCTGTTCCTGGCATGTTTAAGTCCCTAACACCACCACCTTTCCTCTGCCCAGTCTGCAGTGTCTCCTAACATCTGCCACCAGACTGTCCTCCAGCTCCTCCGCCAGGGCAGGGATCTATACACCCTCCTATTTTTACTCTTGCCCCCCTTGTTATCAAGGTGACCCAAATCACCTCCACGGTTCCCCGCCTCCTCAACTCCCCTATGCCAATGCAGTTTTACTATCATTGCTACCCCTCCTCCCTTCCCTCCCCTGTCCTTCCTGAACATAGTGTAACCCTCCAGGTTCAGGTCCCAGTCATGTCTTGCAGTGGCCCAAGTCTCAGTGACCGCTGCCCATCCACTGCTCCTCAGTTAACATCGCCTGGAGCTCAGGCATTTATTGCCCAAGCTCCTGGCATTTAGCAGGACTACCTTCCACCCTTTCCCTATAGTTTCATTTCTCCTGCTCGTGTTTCCTTGGGATTCTGTTTCTCCTGGTCTGCACTTTGCCAGTTGGTCTTTTCCTGCAATCCTCCTGGTCCCTGGGGTGGAGACAGAGTCCTCCTTATCGGCATCCCCTTGACTGCCTTTTCTCCCATCCCACCCCTTCAAGTTTAAACCCCACTTTTCACCAATGAACTCCTCCATTTTCAACTTAAGGATTCCCTCCTCCAAATTGAGATGTAGTCTATCTCTAGCATACAGCTCCTTATCCTCCCAGGTCTCCCCAATCCCCATCAACCCATACCCTCTGGCCTCACACCACTCCCTGAGCCACTGGTTTATCTCCCAATTTTTCTTTGTGTTCCCATCAGCCCTTGGCACTGGCAGGATTTCTGAGAAGGAAACTGTGCATCCTATGTCATGACAGACCCTGGCGAGCTCCCTGAATCTTGCCTGTATCTCTAGCTCACTATTTCCCTCAATGTCATTTGTGCCCAGGTGGACCAGTATGTCTGGGGAACCCCCACAGTCCTTTGCCAGCTTATATACCTCGTGCTTAGCCCTGTGCACCGTTAGTCCAGGGAAGCATCTTGTTCTAACTGGCCAGGCTTCTCCCTCCCTATCCCATTTGATACCCTGATCATAGAATCCCCAGCAGGAGCACTCTGACCACTCCTTTTCCTCCATTCCCCCTTCCATGTCCCTCATCCTTTCTACCGCCCCCACCCAGCTGGCTCCTTTGTTCCTCCCTATCTGGGTGCCACATGCCACCTGTCCTTATTTACCATGGCCACCCTCCCTCCAATCCTATGCCTCCCTCCTCCTGAGTATCCTTCTGTACCTTGTTAATTCCCCTCACTGCTCGCAACTGGTCCTTCTCCCCATCTGCTAAACTAACCTGGCTCATCCTCCTTCCTTCCTGTCTCCATTTAGTTCCTCCTTGCTCATCGTGCTCCCTGGCCTAACCCCTCAGCTCTCTTTACTGAATCATCCTTGTACTTCTGGTCCTTCTTACCTTTCCTCCCAACTGGTCCTTCTCCTTGCGCTTTCCTCTCTCTCCCCTGCTCGATCTACTACTCCCCATTCTCCTGCATTCCAGGTCCCCCTGGTCTTCCTGCTATCTGGCCCCTGCCTCCTCGCCCCCACTCCCACACCCTTTCCGTCTCTAACCACCTCTGTCTGGCTACATCCCCCATCCTTGAGCAGAAGAAGAGAATTGAAGTGTTACTAAGATAAGGTCTGATCCACCTCCCTGCCTTGCTTCCTTCTGTCCAGCACTGGCTATCCGCCTACTTCCCTGAGAATGTTGTCCCTCCGTCCCCCTTGTGAGGGTCCCCAGTTACCTGCCTGCTTCCTTGGTAGTGTCCTTTGGGCCCTCTGCCAGGGTGCCTATGTGACCCCTGAGTATTCTCCTGCACTCCTTTCCCATACCGCGCCCCAGTGCTTGGTGCAACCCTGTGGGAGATTTCCAGCCCCCTTCCCCAACCATACCACCCCTTCCCCAGCTTTCTCCTCATCCCCGCAACCTCCTCCCTAAGCTGTGCCAGCTGGTAGCACACTGGGCAACCACCAAACTTCCAAGCCCAGTTCAGTATCATGGCTGCTCCACACCCTGTGCACCCCACCACCCTCCCAAAGATGCCGGCCCTAATGATGTGTGGTTCTATCCCCTTTCAAATGGTTTTCCTTGGGTGAGCCACCAGGTTCCCCCTATTCCAAGACACCCCTACTGCCTAACCAGGTCACCCACTAATCCTAGAGACAGTCCCACTGTACACCAGTAACTCTGTTACTAGGTGCAGTACAACACATTAAACATGTAAGGAAAATGAACAACTCCCTAAGCTCCTCTCTCCTTGCCTTTAAAATCCAACCCCCAGTGGCTAGAACTACATGAGCTGCACCAGCAGCCTTTTCCTCCAATTGCAGGGCAGGTCTTCCCCTATAAATTTGCAGACTTCTGGGGAGGAGGGTGGGGAGGAGGGTCTTGGGCAGACACCTGACAAGAAAGAGTGTATCAGCCCTGTGTCTCCTCCAAGCCCTGCAGCTAAAGAACCATCTCCAAGCAAATCCCACCAAACAGGTTTTAAATCAGAAGAAATAGGCCTCTACCAGCGCAGCCTGTTACAAAGTGAAACATCCACAAAAGAGCCCCACTTACAGCCACTAAATCAGTTTACAAACATCCAGGATCCCCAGAACAATACCCTGCTAGCCCCTTAGAAGCAAGAAAGAAAAGAACTAACCTACCAAGTAATATCCACAAGAACCCTGTGAAACAGCAGCAGCTACTGTCCTGGAACACAACTGATCCTGCCCCTTCCAGTTCTTTCTGAGAAGACAAAGCAGCTAGCACCTCAACCTGATTCAGCCCTGCCTCCACTCAATTGGCTGAGTGAGACCTGCTGCAGACCATTAACACCCTCCCCCACTATAAACTAACCTTTACAGCTAATGGAGTCAGCACAAGGAATCAAAATTCAAGTCAAAGCTCCCCAAACTATGTTTGCTGCCAAAGGAAACAGGTCTCCAATTTAATCAGCTTCACTAACACCAAATCAAACTAGGCTTGAAATTAACAGATATAGGTCTCCAATTCAAATAACCATCTCCAAGCAAATCCCACCAAACAGGTTTTAAATCAGAAGAAATAGGCCTGTACCAGCGCAGCCTGTTACAAAGTGAAACATCCACAAAAAGAGCCCCACTTACAGCCACTAAATCAGTTTACAAACATCCAGGATCCCCCAGAACAATACCCTGCTAGCCCCTTAGAAGCAAGAAAGAAAAGAAAAGAAACTAACCTACCAAGTAATATCCACAAGAACCCTGTGAAAAGCAGCAGCTACTGTCCTGGAACACAACTGATCCTGCCCCTTCCAGTTCTTACTGCCCCATTTAACTTTGAAAACTAAAGAATTTTACATCCAATTATTATGGGGAATGAACTACACTTAAGTAAAAGTAGGTAACAAGGAAGCCCAAAAATGGTTACTTGTTTCTGTTTTTGCTGCTAGTTTTTCCACAATTTTACCTTTGTTCACATTCCTGTATTTTATTTTCTCAGTTAATCTTTGCTACATTTCCCATGTCTTACTGGTAGCCAAGAATTGTTATAGGTTCATCTAATACTTTTAACCCAGCTATATTTTTAACATTACAGCTGGCAGCATTCAGGACATATCCTGAACTTTTTTCCATATTAATTTTAGTGCCTCAAGCAAGAGAAAATGTGTGTAGCAAATGTAAAGTCTTTTTTTCCAGACTGCTGATCACTTACATATAAACAGATGTCATCCATGTAAAGAGATACCTTAATAGAGGCTATCATGTTGAAGATCTGCTCTGGTAATTTAGGGGAAAAAAGTCTATAGAAATGGTCCCTATGTACTTGAATATGTTTTATGTATTGTAAAATCTTTTTCTAACACTTATTTGAACTGTATTTTGTCAATTGAAGAATGCTTGTAATTGAACTCTGTACTTTCTTGGTTCTTTCTAGGTACTTGTAACTAAATCTGGGTTGCCCCTGAAAAAGGGACTGCCATGGTCTCAGCTGGCCTACCCGGTTACTAAAATTTAAATAAAATAAAAATAAATAAGCAGTAATATCCATATTCTCTAGTCTCTCAGTCTTAGGATGTTCATTAATAACCCAAAATACAGGGTCTATACAAAAAGCATATATAACAAAAGTCTTAGCAGGCATCCTTGTCTAACCCCTCTGTTGATTTTTAATGCTTATCCTAAATGCCCATTCACATTTGGGATAATGTTCACAACATTATATAATTTCTATATCCAATTGCATAATTCCTGTGGGATACTATACTTATTCAAGACTTCAAATAGATAACCATGAGACCCTCGATTTAGCACTTTTTCTTGATCCAATGATAGAATATACCCTGCTAGTCACCCTTTTTCTCCTAACTCCTCAAGCTGTCTTAACATGGTTATGTTACCATCTATACTTCTCCCTACCACTGAGAATGTTTGGTAAGGAATAATTAAACATTGGGTGGCAGGAGCCAGACACAAGCATAACATTTTCAGGAAAATGTTAATACCTGTATTCATTAAACATAAATGTCTCCAATTCTGAAGCTCTCCTTGGTATCCTTTTCTGTACAAAAATATCTGAGTTACCATCCCAAACTGTGTGTTAGGGTCACCAACTTATAAAATCCAGTTGAAAACTGCCTACAGAATTTGTGCTAACTGTTCTATATAAGTTTTATAGAACTCAGTGGTTATCCCATCAGGGCCTGATGGCATATTATTACCTAATCTTTTAATTGCATTTACAACTTCTTGTATCATGATTGGATGAGGTATTTCATCTAGTAATGTCTGAGGAAGTATTGAGATGTTTACCTGTCTAAGGAAATTTTTCATGTGGGAAATATTCCCTCCATCAATACCAAACATATTTCGTAAGTAGCACTGTACTGATTCCAATATTGTATGTCAGATTTAGCATCTGCAAGTGTGCTATTTCCTTCCTAAGTTCCTCTGTCCAACTTTTCCTTAGCCTGTCCTTACAACTTTCAAATACATTACCCACTCCTTGTTTTCCTTGTATGCCTTTTCAGTGTTCCATGAGCAAAGAAGTAGCTCTTTTATATTGTAATGTCTGCCTTCTTTCTTTTATATTTTTAATCTGGTCAGAATATGCTCCAAACCCCTGATTTGCCAATGATAACACTTTTGCTAATTGTATTCACATTCCTAAATATTCCAAATATTATTCCTTCTTAATTTTATGTGCTTCTGCCTGAAACAATTTTTTAAGATAATTGTTATCTATCCATCATTCCCCTATATCCTCATATAGGTCCATTAAAGTTTTTCTTGCTAAAAAGAGATCTTGAATTTTCCCCTTAAGTGAAGAGCAGAGGAGTTTCCTTGGTGTCATGGGCAACATATTTTCCCTGTCAATAAAGCAGGTTCATGCAACCCACCTTCCATGGCGCACCTGGAAATAAGCTATAGTAGTATAGCGTGGCTTTCCTGGTAAAAAAATAATAATAATAATTCAAATAAATAAACAGTATTCTAGCACAACTCAAAGCAAAATGCGCTGACCTGAAAGGCTGCTCTAGGAAAAACAGTGTCCATATGCATGATGTGAAGGAAGAGCTAAAGACTGCAACAATAGTGGACTTTGTTTAGCAGCATTTAAGGGATACCTTGCAACCATCTGGAGAAAACCAGTTAAATGTGGAAAGGCACACAAGGCTATGTTACCAAAGCCAATCCTCCCTGATGCAGCCCTGCGGTCAATAGTCCTCAAATTCCGAAGTTTCTGGAGTATGCAGGAAATTATTTCACCAGCTTGGCAGCAGGATTTGAGGTTTATGAACTGTAAAATGTTGTTAGAAAATGATTACCCACAGGAGGTTCCAGAACAGTGCGAGACATACATAGGATTGGCATGTGCACTTTGGAGGCAGGGAATTACATTTCAGACTCCCTTCCTGGCCCACCTTACAGTACTGTTCCTGATGGGCCCATGGACTTATGACATCTTGCAGAAAGCCACAGCAGACCTGTATAAGATGATAATCACAACAGCAGCAAAACAGCCATTTCCAAAGTTGCAGCCAGATGGTCTCAGGCTGGAAGAAGATAGATGGCAGCAGCAGAAGAACAGTAAGGAGGAGCATAGGAAACATGCACAGTCAGTGTGGCAAGAAAAAAAGGACCTTTCATCATTAGTTTTGGAGCCAATGACTCTGAAGGAGTGAAGGAGATCGATAGGATTTGAGGAGTGCAGAGAAAGTATGAAGCTACCTAACTGTTTGTTTAACCAGACCAGGTAAGCTTTTGTTTTTGCAAAAGTCTGCATGTGACTGGGAAGCACCACAGAGATCACCATTCATGGGGGATGGTGGGGGACAGTAGCCTGCAGAGAGGGATTTCAATTAGAGAGGGAGCTACCTGAGAGGTGAGATAGAGGCAGATGCATAGGGAGAGATGTCTATACCTCCCTTTTACCATCTGGAGAAAGACCCAAGACACCAGGCTGGGTGCAGACAGGGCTCCAGCTGACACAGGCTATAACACTCCTTCCTGAAGGGAACTGGTCTACCCAAACTAATCCCCAGTCCTGGAACAAGAGACCCCAATGGCAGAGGTTCTCCTACCTTGGAGAGCACAGTTGTCACAGTGAAAGATCTAAGTAACAGACATGTGGAACTGCTGAAAAGGCTCTGGTGAAGAAGGTTATGGAGGGCAAGAAGAGAACAAGGGAGGTTAACATACATGTAATTTTCATTTAAAAGTAACCAGGCAATGTTAATGTCATGTACCAGGGATGTATGGAATGATGGTGTGAAATACCAGAGAAGGTTTTAGAATAACAAGCTGGGCAAGGAAGCAGATGGTAAAGAGAATCTGATGAGGAGGAAGAAAGTAGCTTCTGGCAAACTATATGTAAGATGGAGGTTCTTCCGTGGGGGGGTGCTGCCTCCATCAGCATCACAGGAAGCAGAGTGGGCTAAGTGGACCCAATCAAAGAGGACAATTGGAGCAGTGTTCTACATGTGCAGAAGGCAGCTATTTTATATACTTAGCCAGAGTGGTAGACAGGCACTGCCCACATTTGCCTAGCCAAAGAAAGACCATGAGGATTTCTTCTTGGTAGCTCTGTATTCCAATACATCCACCATGGTGCAAATTAAATCTCTGTAACAAGGGCTGTGCTTCATCCACAAACCTCATCACAAAGAGTGGCAGGGGGAGGAGACATACTGGCCCAGATATTCAAACTGCACCAGGCTGTGGCACAAGCCTGGGCACAGCGCAACATGGCTGCGCAGGGGCGTGGACTGGGCGATATTCAATGGAGCTGTGCCATGGCTCAGCAGCATTGAATACTGCACCCTGGCCACCCGCGGTGTGCATCACACAGTGGCACTGCACCAGCGCCAGTGGCCAGAGTGGAGCATGGGGATGCGCTAGTGCAAGTTCCATTGCGCAAGGCGCAGCAACCACGATATTCAAAAGTTGACATGCAAATGGCCATAACGTATACAAGGTGGAAATGGGGCCATTTGCATGTCATTATGGCCCCATTTGCATGCAGGTGCACCGATCCCTGATGACTTGCACCTGGCACCCTGCCAGGCAGCAGCCGTCAGGCACCGACACCCCCCTACAGCACTGCAATGTGCCCCACAGCCTGATCGCGGGCATTAGAAAATGAAATAAACTCCCCCATATCCCTGGTGGTCCAGTGGACCGCTGCCCGCCCGATCACGGGCTTCAGAAAAAAAAAGGATCTATCCTATATCCCTGGTGGTCCAGTGGACCGCTGCCTGCCCAATTGCGGGCTTCAGTAGAAAATACAGTAGATCAATTCTATATCCCTGGTGGTCCAGTGGCCCGCTTCCTGCCTGATCATGGGATTACATATTAAACAATCGACAGATCCAATATCCCTGGTGGTCCAGTGGACCGCTTTCTGCCTGATTGCGGTCTTAAGTTTAAGAATGAGATAACCCATATCCCTGATGGTCCAGTAGACCCCTCCCCACCCGCCCACTGATCCCCACTGCCCGCTCCCACATCAGCAGCAAGTGGCAGGCACCCCACCCACCTGCTGCCCTGCTGCCCGCTGTCTGACACGTGGAGTAGGGCTGTATGCCCATTGGTCCTGGCGTGGGCCAATGGCAATAATGGGCATATTATACTACACATCCAGATATGAGATCCATTCACATATCTGGATGTAGTATTGCATAGGATGCGTATGCCCATTGGCCACGCCGGACCAATGGACATACAGCCCTACCTATGGTGTCAGTCGGTGGGTGGAGGTGGCAGGTGGGTGGGTGCTGCCGCCACTACTGACCGGGGATCGGGGTGGTGGGATCAGTGGGCGGGTGAGGAGGGGGGGTCCACTGGACCACCAGGGATATGGGTAATCTCATTCTTAAACTTAAGCCCGCGATTGGGTGGGCAGCGCTCCATTGGACCACGTGGGATATAGGATTGATCTATTTTTTACTGAAGCCCACAATCTGGCGGGCAGCGGTCCACTGGACCACCAGGGATATAGGATTGATCTATTTTTTACTGAAGCCCGTGATTGGGCAAAAAGTGGTCCACTGGACCAGCAGGGATATAGGATTGATTTATTTTTTACTGAAGCCCATGATCGGGTGGGCAGCTGTCCACTGGACCACCAGGGATATAGGATTTATCTTTTATTTACTCAGCCCGTGATCGGGCATGGGGTGGGTGCCACCACGGAGGTGCAGCTGGAGCTTGGGTGGCCACCCACAGGTGGCAGCTGCCGTGTTACACCCTGCAATGCGGCAGCTCACCTGTGGGTGGCCATCCATTGTTCCTTTATTTTTTTTGATCAACTTTGTCCAGGCACAGGTAGGGGTTGCGCATGCATGGCTCCGCACATCCCGGGCTGAATATCGGGCTGTGCAGAGTATACATGGGCACGCCCCCCCCCCCACCTGCGCCTACATACATTACTGATGCACTCCGGCACATCAGGATTTGTGCTGCGCACTTTCCCATTTTGAATATCGTGCCGGGGTGCATCAGTGGGCCACCGTATATATAGCATGGGGAGCTAACACCCCCAATGGCTAACCATGAATAAGAGATAAGACTTGAGTATATTTATAGAACTGAGAAAATCTGATTACATCTAGCCCTCATATTTGCTTATGCTGGATAAACTCTATAAAGGAAAATCACCACCTACATGAATAAGGAATTCATAATCTGGAAACTGGCAGAGACTGAGGGGAACTGATAAGAGGCACATGGAACTGGTTCTTTTCATAATTTACACTGCCATATTGTCAAGATCTGATGCAGAAGGGCATGAAGGGACTATGGAATGGCTTATTTCAACTGTTTCAGTTGTTTTTTGCTACTGCTAATTTGTAATCCCTTTCATTATTTAACTAGGGAAATAATAATTTAAGAATGTAAACTAAATTTGTGGATAAGGGACTGGAGAAGGCTACAGAATCGAAGGTTAAAGCAATAAAGTAGTAACCCAGTACCATACATCTGGCAGTACTAGATCTAATGAAGACAATTTAGGCCTGCTGCCTAGGTTTCACTACTGAGGTACATTATTGGACTGAGAGGTGAGAAAGAGACAGATGCATAGGGAGAGATGTCTATACCTGCCTTTTACCATCTGGAGAAAGACCCAAGACACCAGGATGGGTGCAGACAGGGCTTCAACTGACACATGCTATAACACTCCTTCCTGAAGGGAACTGGTCTACCCAAACTAGTCTCCAGTCCTGGAACAAGAGACTCCAATGGCAGAGGTTCTCCTACCTTGGAGATCACAGTTGTCACAGTTTTACAGTTATTATGCAATACAGCAAAGCCCTCTTCAATGTTCACCTCATTTGCATATAGAGATGCAGTGAAATGTAATTTCGCCAGTGAAATTCCAGCAAAACAGGCAATTTCACCACGCAAAATATTTTGTGTAATTGTGCCCATATGGCGAAATTTTGCCTGTAAATTTCGGCAAAATTTCACTGTCAATTTCACCTTTCACCTGCACATTTCGCTGCATGTTAGTATCAGGCAAAATTGGGAAACAAGAAGCTTATCATATGACTTTCTCTCTAGCAGACTGCTGGTCACCTGGGTGACTGCACTTAGGCAGGAAGCAAGACTAAATGTACTTCCTTTAGAGCTGTTTCAGCCTAGTAGTAGGAAGTAGGAGAGTAAGGAGAGTAGGTCTAGAGACTAGCAGGAGAGCAAAAAGTTTTATTTATAAAACAAAAATAGTGTTTGTGTGTGTGTTTGCTTATTTGTGATCTGTTCCCCATTAGTTTAAAAAGTTAATACTTTCTGTTACTGTTTTTTCTGTATTGTTATATTTATCTACTTTTTTTATTGTGTGTGTGTGTGTGTGTTTGACTCCCTGTCCCCGAGTCCCTCCCTGTATCTTTCTTTCTTTCTTTTCTTTATTTTTATAGTAAAGAAAAATTTCCTTTGTGATTGAGACAGAGAGTGGTAGTGCGCCACCAGCAGCAGGAGGATCTGCGGTCCGCCTTAACAGGTGACATTTTCCAAGTGCCCCACCAAAGAAAATATGTGCCCGTGCCCCCCATCAGCAGCAGCGCCCCCACTACCAGCAGCAGCAGGAGAACCTTGCACCCCACCCCAGCAGCATGTGCCGCCCCCAGGACAACAAGAGCTTCAGGAGCCCATTGCACCCCCCAGGAACATATGCAGCCTTTGCCCACCCCCTCAGCAAGAGCAGCAGATCTTAGAAGAGGCGGCCACCACAGCCGCAGCAGAGAAATCGGATGATGCCCCCCCCCCAAGGTCTCTCCATCTCCAGTTTGGGCATTTTTTTCCCACAGAGGTTGAAGATAACAGTAATCTTATCTGCAACCTTTGTGGCAAAGATGTGCGGTGTGGAAAACAAGGGTCCCACTTTGGGATGGGTGGAGAGAGGAGCCACCTGCGATACCACCACACTGCAGATTGGCAATCCAAGCTGCAAGAAGCTGCAACAGCAGGAGGCAGTGATGAGTCTGAGCATCAGGGCATCCAGCATCCCGGGGGGCACCGCAGTAGCTGCAGCAGGAGGAGTGATGAGACACCACACACCCGCCAGCTCAGGCATGCTTCACCTGGTTTGGTATCATAGCCTGCAGCAGCTCTTCCACCAGGACCACCAGTTGACATCAGGATGGAGAACCTTGAGTCCATGCACTAAGAAGTGGTGGCATTATGCACGGAGGTGTACCAGTTCTGCCAGGGTGTCAGGGGAGAACTGTACAAAATAAGGGAGGACCAAAAGAAGGTCTTGGACATCCTGGCAGAGCTGCATTGTGGGGGTGATGGTGGTGGTGTTGTCGGGGAAATGGCATTGGTGCAACTTAAGTGATAAACTGCTATGCTATGTATGCACCAATTTGTTTTCTGTCATTTTTCTTTTTACAAGTCTTGATCTTTTTTCCTCTTCACCCCCCAAAAATAAGAAAAACACCAAAAAAATAAAAAAAGTAAAAAAATTAAAAAAAAACTTTTCTGTCCTCTTCTCTTCCATTATATATCCTCTTTGTTCTTTTTCTTGTCCTGTTTTTCTATCTTACATGTTATGTTTTATGTAATGTTTATTCTCCCTCCATTTCCCCTGTCTCACAATTTAATACCCATACCCTGAGTCTGACCCTGTATGTCCCCCCCAAGTACTATGCCCTTAAACTGTGTACCTTTTTTGCTTGTTTTATGTTACTCCGTCTTTGTTTCCTCCTATCCACAAATGTCAAGTATTGTAATTTGTATGAACAAACATGTTTCCCAAAGCTATGTGATGTTGTTGTCTGTTGTGTGTGTGCTAAGGGCTGGTGGCAAATTGACAACTGGCTGTGTGCAGCATCAGTCCGAATACGTACACAACAGTCATAGAATGAAATAGTTAAATAAGCACTATTATTGTGAAGTTAAACATGAATATTTTTTTTATGCTAAACAACACGTGTCTTCCCTGACCTTGTCACCTTCAGAAATGTTAACTTTGTGTCCATCCCTTCCTCCAGCCATCATGATAATGTTTTATGAGTGCCTCACCACAACCACCACCGCCACACATTCACAGCCCGGTGAGTGACTCGGCCAAAATGTGCACTTCAGCCACAGTTTAACACAGCCTCTTGCTGCCATACTACTCTTTGCAGACTAGAGCAGGAATGGTAGAAGGAGAAATATAATAGGAGAAAAGCTTGATAAAATTCTGACTGAAATATGGTCTGAGTGAGGATGTGAATGATGCCCTTCCCCCCATCACCACCACCACCACCCATACATTAAATAGCTATTTTCTGGCCTGTTTGCAAAGTATTTCAGCCATAATCTCAGGCAGCACTGATCATGCCAAACAGGGCCTACAAGTCCAGAAATGTTTCCCAAAAAATGATACATTAAACTGAGACAGAAATCTTATCCCAGCCATGATGTTTTATGGTGCCCAAACCCCCACCCAAACCAAACGATGGTCTTTGGTCCACCGTTTACAATTGTTTTTTAGCCACATCTTGTTTCTGCCAGTGCAGCACAGGCAGTAAATGTCCAGAAAAGTTGCAGGAAAAATGGTAGATTAAATTGAGACAGAAATCTGGTGTCAGCCATGATGTTTTAGGGTGCTGCCCCCCACCACCCAGACAAATAGCTGTTTTTGGGCCTGTTTGCCAAATATTTCTGCCTGAAATTCAGTGCTGTTGGTGCCAAACAGGGCCTACAAGTCCAGAAATGTTACAGAAAAAATGTTGCATCAAATTGAGACTGAAATGTGGAATCAGTCCTGATGGTTTTGGGTTCCCCCAAGCACCCTGACATTAGAATGCTGTTTTGACCACTGTTTACAATTGTTTTTCGGACGCATCTTGTTTCTGCCAGTGCAGCACAGGCATTACATGTCCAGAAATGTTTCCTAAAAAATGGTAGATTAAATTGAGACAGAAATATGGTCTCAGCCATGATGTTTTATGGCACCCAAACCATCACCTGGACCAAACGATGGTCTTTGGTCCACTGTTTACAACTGTTTTTCAGCCACATCTTGTTTCTGCCAGTGCAGCACAGGCAGTAAATGTCCAGAAACATTGCAGGAAAAATGGTACATTAAACTGAGACAGAAATCTGGTCTCAGCCATGATGTTTTAGGGACACCCCCACCACCACCCAGACATTAAATAGCTGTTTTTGGGCCTGTTTGCCAAATATTTCTACCTGAAACTCACTGCTGCTGGTGCCAAACAGGGCCTACAAGTCCAGAAATGTTTACCAAAAAATGTTACATCAAATTGAAAGTGAAATGTGGAGTCAGTTCTGATGTTTTATGGTGTGCCACCCCCTCAGGGACCTGAAAAGGGGTACCAGTCCATGCAGAGAAAATGAATTCCTCCTGCAAAATGCTGCTGCTACTTGCAGTTCTTTCCTCTTGCTGCTGCTGCTGTTGCAATTGATTGAGATAGAAATGTACAATTATCATTTCCCCATCCCTATGCTGCTGTACTGATTGCCTAGCTGTGTTGACTGACTGACCCTGTGGTAGTAGCTTGCCTGGCAGTGGGAAGTAGTGCATATTGTGTGACCCTGAGCAAGTCACTTAACTTCTTCGTGCTCCCAGGTTGCACCTGCAAACAAGCTTTCAGCTTAGTGTGTCTCACCTGGTAAAATAATTGGTAAAAAAAAAAAAAGTGAATTACATTTTGGGGCACTGTGGCTTGCTTCCTGCTGCTGTCTCTGACTACTGCTTTCCAAATTGCCACAATAACTACTGTTTTGGACGGTTGATGCCTGGTGGTGGGTGGATTAATTCCCACACAGTCCATACTGCTGCTGCTGAACACATAATTATCTGTCTTCATTTTTTTTTGCCGTGTAAGGTAAGGGTGTTGGTGAGTTGGTATTATGGCATCTTGAGTTCTAAGATGCTTGTACTGCTCTTATATTATTTTTCAGTGTGCTGTGGATGATATCATCATGCCAGGCTGGGAGGGAGGGAGATCTATGGATCTTTGAATGCACTGCATTTCCCAATTTCCCAACGCAGATGGTAAGTATTGGAATTTTCATACTAGTGTGGTATGTTTGTTACTGTCATCTGCTTGTCTGAGTTTGATAGTAATTATGTTATTTTTTGCTTTTGTCAACATCAGAAATTCCAGCAAAGTTAAGTCTCATTCCATCTGGGGGATTTATTTAATTGTGCAATGGTGTGCACAGTCCTTGATATAAGTATTTCTTCATTTTTTATGACCTTCTTTGCTGGGGGGGTTGGTGGATGGTCACTGGTGGTGGTGGTGGGGGTGGGGGCGCTTTTTAACAATCCTGAAAATTTGTTTTTATTTTTTTCTTATTTCAAGGTATGCAGTGCTGATAGGGGAAGGGGAATGCCTGCTAGTGCGAGTGTGCTTCATCATGGGCCTTGGTCTGGAATCATGTGCACCACACAGCATGTTCCTGTGGGGAATGTCCACAGTTTAATGACATCATGCGTATGGTAAGTATACATTTTTTTCTCTGCTTCTTCTTCCAACTTGTTAGGTAAAATCAGGCATGCAGATTGGTGAGTATCCAACATTTTTTCTTATCTTTGGTCTTGCTTAGGTCATTTTCCTCTGTTGAGGTTTCATCGTATGTCATATTTTGATTACTACATGATCAATCCAGGCCCTGCAGGAGCTGTGTTGTGTCTGTGGAAGACAGGTATGTTGCTTGAACTGTGATGTTGACCACTGGACTGGTGTCCATACCATTACCACTAATGAGTAATCACCACTGCCAACCACATACAGGGATGAACTATATGTGAAAATAGATGGTTGAGATGGTGTTTAGTAAATAATTAGGTGGAGGGGGTTAATGTCTTGTCCAATCAATGGAGATTGCATAGCTGCAGTAATCATGAACATTTTGAATCCATTCCAAATTGAGGACTGCAGGACCCCCTGCCCCTGACCCTCCAAAACCATTGCAGTTTCGTATACCTTAACATGGTACTGTAGCGTAAGTAACCTTTTTGTGGGGATTTGATGTTGCTAAGCCTTCTTCATGATTACTTGTAATTAATGACTTGCATCATTAAAGATAGCCACCATTCACCATTTCTCAAAATGTGTTCAACTTGTGGTGTTAACTGTTGAATTAGCATGTTAGATTCATATGCTACTTGTACAAGTCTAGGAGCCAGGGTTCTTGTACATGTCCCCGATACTAAGTGGCACAAACATATTTTTCAGCCACATGGAGTGCATGGCTGTGTCAGGTCAGATCAGGTGACGAGAGGGGATGGTGGGGCAGTGTGGAATTTGCCATCACGGGCACTTTTATGGACATCCAGACAATGTACCTTGCTGTAAGATGGGGTTGATACAGTCAATATGAAAAGTAAGATATTTTTGGAAGAAAAATACTATAACTGTAATCATGCAATTGCAAAATCTTTATGGTTATGGTAATTACATTGTTGCTGCTTTATATAGGCTTGGGGGACTGGTGGTGAGGTGATCAATCAACGGGTTATGGTAAAGGGTGATCAGATTAAACTTATACACACTGCACTACATAACAACATATTGCCATAACCAATCCTATGGTATATAGCTAAAATAAGGAATAACATGCACACCCCAGCCACCATAGTGAGTTGAAAGTTATTGTTGGGTGGGCCTTGGAGTAAACTCAGCCTTTTTCAACTTCCAATTCCACATCATCCAAGAAGCACACCTCACAGTCTTCAAGACTGGAGTTCTCATCAGGTGGGAATTCTCTCAACATTGCTGCCTCATCCACCTCGCTGCCGGTGGATGTCTTAGTTGAGGGGATTGTCATCATCCTCGTCACTGAGACACAGTTCCTGTGGCAATATCACTGACATCGCTGTGTTGTGTGGAATGTGCCTTTCATTCATTTTGATGAATGTTAGCATGGACACATTCTTGGGTGACAAATTAGTCCTATGGTTACTCACAATTGCCCCAGCTGCACTAAACATTCATTCCACAGTGACACTGGATGGTGGGTAGCTCAGGTATTTCACAGCAACCGATGTTAGTGCAGGCCAGTCAGTCATTTTACTGCTCCAGTACAGCAGTGGCTCATCAGTAATGGCAAGGTGCTTTGGGTCCCCCATGTAGGCCTCCACCATTTGTTCTGCTGCCCGGGAGTCCAGCTGCCTCATCTGTTTCCTCCTCCTCCTTTTCCTCCATATCTTCCATTCCCACCTGAAAGAGAATGTCCCAAATGGGATTGCTTGCTGTTTTCTGTTCTGCCTTGCCCATTTATCTGATTGGGTTGCCTGTGAGCCTCTGGTGGTGGTAGCAACACCCATTTTTGTTGCAGTGAGTGAATTTTTCATTTGTGCAGCATGTACCAATCAAATGAGGTTATCTGTCAACTGTTGTACTCTCTGATGACCTCCTTAAATTATAGAGGTCAGGCCACATTTGCAGCATGGATCCAGCATGGGGGCGATTGCAAACTCAGCTGCCTGTAAAATGCCAGATACATGGGTATTTGTGTCCAGCACATGGAGCATGTTCTCCATTAGCTCACAAATGCCATGATCCCCACTTGCCTCTGTCTGGTGTCACACATTCACTAGTGTCTGCCTCAGGACACGTATGAGGAGTATGGACTGACTTATATAAGCAGTGTACCCAATTACTGCCTGTGTAGCATTCTTGAATGGATGGAGAATGCATATTAGCCCATCAATTTAGTGCCACTGCTCTGTTGTTAGAGCGATAGACACTCCAGCACTCTCATGGGTGGTGTGCAGCAGCAGGTATTCTGACACAGCATTATGCTGTTCATACAACCGGTCAAGCATGTACAGTGTGGAGTTCCACTTGGTGACAACATCAAGCTTTGTCCGGTGCTGAAGCAGATGGTTATTGCACTGTAGCTCACATAGATAGTCATGGGCAAAGTGGACAAAAATGTGATGGGCAACAGTAATTGTTTCCTTAATGTCCACATGGTTGAGAAACTGCTGAACAACAAGATTAAGGCAGTGTGCCAGGCAGGGCACTCTGAAAAAACCACCATCGCTAATGCACTTCACTACATTGGAGCCATTATCACTTGCGATGAATCCTGCTCTGAGTGCATGTGTGTGTAGCCACCCATCAATCTCTTCCAACAAAACATTAAGCATTTTCACAGCCGTGTGAGAACCTGTGACACTTGTTATACTCAGGGTTGCATGCTGTCAAATACCAGGTGTGTTGCTACCACCACAATTTTACTTCATGCACGTTTTGCCAGGCCCAAAATCAAGTACCGCACCAGGCAACTGTGCCCAGTGTGCTGTTATGCACAGATACGAGTTTGCTGCTCTTTGTTCACTGGTCTACATATCCATGCTAAGATGGATATAGTGTGATGCACTATGCTTCAATGCATGTCTGATGTAATCAGCAATGCTACTGTTCAGCTCTGGCATGGCACGCTTACTAAAACAGGTTCATTATAGAACTTGCCATTTGGGACAGGCACGGGCCATCAACCTGTGTAAACCAGAATTCTCTACAAATGAGAATGGCAACAGATTGATGGTCAGCATTTTAGCAGTGGCAGCATTTAACTCTCATGCTGCAGCAGCACGATTGAGGGGGTACTTTGTCTGCTGCTCAAGAATGGTCTTCAGAGTGGGCTGCATCTTTGGGGCTGTCTGACCAGAATGCTGTACTTGTGGCAGCAATGATTTTCTTTTAGGGGTAAGAATTGACTCTTGGGGCTGTGTAGACTGCATAAAACCAGTTATTTTTGTTGTTTGTGGGTGTGGTGATGTACTTTTGAAACTCATGGGATTGAGACTTGCACTGCCACTGCTATGCCTACTACTCGAGAGATCAAAGGATTGCTCACCCTCCTCCTCCAACACTGACCCACTCTGCCCTCCCTCCTCTTGCTTTTGCTCTACTACATGTAACTTGCACCAAACAGCTCTGGCATCCTTCTGGTGTTGCTGCCATCTCAGTGGGTGCTTGCTTTTCAGGTGGGCATGTTGGCCACCAGTGCCTATGTGACTCCCCCCCCCGACTAACATGGGCTTGACAAAATTGGCATATTGCTGTGGTCTTATCAGCAGGATCTAGCACACAAAAGTCCCAAACTAGGGTCTTTTGACCTCTGGACTTCAGATGCTTCTGGGACTGGGATAGTTCAGAAACAGGTGTGGAAGTGTATGTTTTTGGTGCTGCTCTCATTACTTCAGTAAAACTACATTTGGGAGGAGGGGTTACTTGACTGCTTGGAGGTGTGCTTATAGGCTTGGTGACGGTCTCAGACTGACCCACGGGCTGTATGTGTAAATGGCCTACATCACCCTTGACCTTTTTTAACTCAGACTCCCATGTGGGATCATCCCAGTCATCATCATCATCACCACTAATAGCGATGATGTCCTTGTCTTCCTCCTCCTCCTCCCCCTATCACTGTCTTCTTGGAGGACGGCATCTTTTTCTTTCTCTACAACCATCTCAGGGGGCTGACTATCCTTATCTCCAGTACTACCAGACTCTTGTTGAACACTATCATCACCAACCCCTGCAGGAACATGGACAGTCACACTGATAGACTTATTATCACCCTCCTCCAAGTCCTGGACCAGTGTTCCTGTGCTGGTGTCAGTGCCTCCCTTCTTGTCACTGTTGGCATCCCCCACTAGCACGGCTGCATCAGTTTGAGCTTTAAAAAAGTAAGACACAGGAATGCCTGATCTATTTCGGCCACCAACTCCTTTGCGGGTTCCTGCCACACCACCAGGGCCCACATCAGAAGACACTGATGCAGACATATGTGCTTTCACTGCTACGGGAAACTGGAACTGAAACTGTACTTTTTTCAGCAGACTTCTTAGCTCCCTCATCCCCCTGCCATGTTTCCCCCCTGTACTTGGTCGCTTCTTAAAAGACATTGTCCCGGATTCCCCCCTCTTCCCTCACAAAAAACACAGAGACCATTGCTTGCTGTTGTGTTCAGATTGGCAATTAATTTATTTAAATACATGAATCATAATTCTTTTTCCATTTCTTATTTTTCATATATCCAATGATTTCCATTATTCCATACATATATCACTTTCTGATTCTCCATTCCCCAGGCGAAAACCTGGGTGCCTTCTTCTTCTCCTTTTCTGCTAGGTAACGGTGAGAACCGAGACCGCTTTCTCCCTCATCTTCTTCTTCCTCTCGTGTTACTCCTTTTTTCTTCCCCCTTCCCATTCCCCCCCCTTTTTCCCCACTAGCCAGTCTCCAGCTTGAGTTGGATGACTGGCTTCCCCCCAACCTAGGGTACCCCCCCACCTCTGTTCTTATAACTCTTTCTCTCTTTTTTTTATTATCTGTTTTTCTGTCTTCTCCATTCTTCTATAAAATCCATCGTTTCTGTATTAAACATATCCACTGCTATATCTGACAGGTGTACCCCGTCTGATCTGTAAAATTCATCCACCCATTCTTCGACCCCGCACAGTATCATCTGTCCTCCCATCTGCCTTATCAGTGTCCCCACTCTCTTATTCATCTTCCTCCTGGCCCTCTCCACTGCCCTGTGGCTGTGTTCCTGTCTCCACACCCTCCGAGGTATTATGTCCGACCATGCAAGGCACACCTGAGGCCACCACTGTCTTAATACCTCTAAGTCCTTCTTGATCTGCCAATATGTGTGCACCCATGTTCTGCCTGCCAGATCGTTGCCCCCTAGGTGTATAATGATTAGGTCTGGACTGGGCCAATGTCTCTTGAGCTCTTTCAAAGCAGGGAGCAGCTGTGCCCATTTCATCCCCCACAAGCCATGCCATACCAACCTACGCTGTCTTGCATCTTGGTATAGCTGTTTTCCCCCAGCTTCCGTCTCCGCTCTCTTACCAGCCCAGTAAATATAGGAATGGCCACAGATCCAGACTTCTGTACTCCTCCCTCTACCTATGGGGTGCAACAAAACAAAGTTATTTAATTACATGTATTTTCCAATGACCTGTCTGTCTTACCTCCCTCGTCTTATTAACATATGTACATTATTACCCTCCTCCCCCTTTTCCCTTTTTTTTTTTTTATGTCAGAGCTCTGATGTATCTTTTGTAACTGGCCGACCGCCAGCGATCTTTCACCAAAATGTCCTCCACAGAATCCCCCCTGGCCGCCCACTGTGAAGCTGCCCCAATCCGCAGGGAATGGGATGAGTAATTAGCTGGGTTCTCCCCCAGAAATGCCATTGCCTTTTTTAACACAGCCGTGATCTGGTAACCAGTGACCCTTCTTCCATCCCTGTGTGTAAAAAGCTTCCCAGTCCTGATTACTTGCCCTGCGGCGAAAACCCACAGGGCTTGTACTGGGCATATCGCGACCTCTGCTCACCCCCTTAGGGTTATTATGGAACCTCGCCCTTTTTGGTCAGTCTTAGACCGTCTTAGTCTGATCCGTATCTCCTTTGTCCCCCAACTCACATCTTCCCATTCCATACCACCTTCTTTGTCATTTATCCCATGGCCTACCACCTCGCTCACCCTCAGAGCCCCTGCTAACTTTGTCACATAAATTGTGTGAAATAGCTGGGCCTCGCCTTTCGACGTGCATATTGCCGGGAGTGCCTCTTTTAGCTTTATTAGCCACTGCTCCCCTACAAGCCTCTGGATGTCCCCGGTCCCTCCTCTTAACCTACCCCAGCCCTGCATCATCCTTCTGATGAACATTGCCTTTGTTGGGTCCCGCCATCCTTTCAGGCTGCAGATCACACTGATCCCTGCCAGATAAACTCCCATCGTGGCGTGAGCCATCCCTTTTTGCCATTGATCCACTATGAACATTCCCACCTGTTCCTCAGATAATGGCCCACTTACCTCCATCTGGTGCTCTGCCCTGAATGCTTGAAAAACCCGCCAGGCCCCATCGTAGGCCCTCAGAGTCTGGGGTGCCCATTAGCTATGAAACAACAGTTCTGCTCCGTCCTGCCAACGTCCCAGATGTCCACTGGTATGGTCGTTTTTTGTTCTTCTGCTGCTGGTGCCAGCTTCCGGAAACGGTTCAGCTGCAGATGGGAAAGGCTGTCAGCCAGGGTATTGAATACCCCTTCGATATGTTTTGCTCTAAAAGACATGTTCAGCTGCAGAGCCCTTAAAACTAGCCATCGTACTACCTGCATGACTGTGTCGGATCTGGCTCCTCTATGGTTAAGTACGTCCACCACAGCTCTATTTTTGCACCAAAATGTCACCTTCTGATCCCGTAATTCCTCCCCCCAAACCAAAGTACATGCCCATATGGGCATGATCTCCAGGAGTGTTATATCCTTCACTTTTCTCTCTCTCACCCAGTCCGCTGGCCATGGTTCCGCGAACCACCTGCCCCTCAGGTAACCTCCCATACCCAAACCTCCAGCTGCGTCTGTGTACAAGTCCAGGTCTGTGTTATACAACCACTCATCCTGCCAGAATGAAGACCCATTATAGTCCTTCAAAACTTCTTCCCATACACTAAAATCTTCCCTGATACTGCACATCAAATTAATCCAGTGATGTGGTTTTGTGACCCCAGCTGTTGCCCTGGCCAGTCTTCTGGTAAACGCCCTCCCTGGCCCAACTGCCCTGCATGCAAAATTCAGATGTCCCAATGCCTGCTGAACTAATTTCAATTGAACCCTCTTCTTGTTGGCATATATACCAATTAGCTCTTTCAACCTCCTTACTTTCTTATCTGGCAACCTAAAAACCTTGTTTGCTGCATCAATCTCTATCCCTAGGAATTCTATCACTCTGATGGGCCCTTCTGTTTTTTCTGGTGCCAGCGGGATCCCCAACTCCCGGCACACTTCCTGAAACTTAACCAGCATTCTCCATGTCTCTCCCTCACCCTTCCCTATGAGGAGAAAATCATCCAGGTAGTGGATGACTGACGTGTAACCCATTTCCTCTTGGAATATCCACTGCAGGCATGTGCTGAATGCTTCAAATGTCGCACATGCTGTGGAGCACCCCATAGGCATTGCTTTGTCAAAGTAATATCGCCCCTCATTTTTAAAGCCCAAAAGGTCCCAGTCTTCCCTCCTGACTGGAAGCAGTCTGAAGGCAGACTCTATGTCTGTTTTTGCCATCCATGCATCCTCTGTGGCCCAGATTATCTGGATTGCATCCTTGAGCGTTGTGTAGGTCACCCTGCTATGCTCTTCCCCATTATAGTCATTCACCGAGTCACCTTCTGGGTAAGACAAATGGTGTATTACTCGATATTCATCCTCCTGCTTTTTAGGCACCAAACCCAAAGGCAATATCCGCATGTTCTCTAATGGGGGTTATCAAATGGACCCTCCACCCTACCAGCTGCCTTCTTTTTCTCAATCTTTTTCCTTAACATGTCCTCCTTTCCCTTCACTGACCCCAGGTTGCTTGCCTCCCTTGCCTGCCTGGGACCTGTGGACTGTAATGAAAACCCTGTGTCAAACCCCCACAAAATCATATCCCGCACCCTCATATCCGGGTATCTCACCAGGAGAGTTGTCAAGGCCATTATGTTGATGGGGGTTCTGGCCATCCCAAATCGGGCCTTGTCGCACCACCCTGTACCCCCCTCCTGCCTGCACCCTTCCCTTTGTTTCAATGTTTTTGACCACCTCTACCCCCGTTACCTCTGCTCCTCCCTCCGTTGCTCCATGTCTGTCCTCCAAAACCCTGATTATCCCAAAAAAACTGCTGGCATGACCCTTGCCCCCCCCATACCCTTGGGTTCCTTGTATACCTGTAGTTCTGCATTTGCTGGCCAAGTGCCCACCCCCACATTTTGCACAGGCATGACGAAAACGACACTGAGGCCACATGCAGAATGCCCTATTATATGCCCAACAGCATCTCATAGGTATAGCCCCTTTCTTACCCCACCCTCTGTCGGGTGTGGACTGATCCATTACATAATCCGTCCATAAATCTATTTGCTTGGTGTCCCACCTTACATCCCCAAATGTTGCCATGCGCTGCCGAAAATATTCATCGTAGTATAACCACCCCATTCCGCCTTTTGCCTTCGCTCTCTGTATTATCAATGAATAAGTGATGAGCGGGATACCTAACTCCGGTCTTCTTTCCAGAGTTATGGCTGAAAAGATTGCAAAACCTAAGAACCACATGTCCCAAGTCTTCCCTTTTGTGAATTTGTCTTCCTCTTTTTTGCCGAGCAACACTATGGCTGCTGCCATCTCGCTTTTTCCTATACTCTCCACCTCTTCGTATTTTGCCGCTGCTTCCCAGCTCACCAGGGCAAATATATCCACATATTCCCCTTTCCATATTTTCTCTTTTGTGGCAGCGGGCACATGCTCACCTATCCTCATCCCCGGTGCCCCCACCTCCCTTGTCCCCAAGCCCTCTCTTTCTTCCCATTTTACCGTGTCTCCTGGCACCCCTTTTCCTGCCTTAAACTCCGCCAGGGCCGATTCCATCTGCCCCACCCCATTCGTTCCCAGTGCCGCCACTACTTGCCCTATATACTCTTTTATGCTATCCCCTACCACATTGGATGCATTACCTGTGCCCTTTTCTTGTCCGATGTGTCTGCAGGCCTCCAAGGATTCCCTTGTTTCTTCCTGTGGGTGAGGAGGGTGAGGTGAAAGCGGAAGATGGGCTGCCGGGAGGTGTGGATCAGACCCCCTGCTCCGAGTCTCCTGCCCCGGTTCTCCAGGGGGGGTTCCACTTTGATCAGGGGTGGGTGCTGTTGGGTCACCTGGCTGCATAGGTGTGAGCTTGGTAGCCCTGGCAGGCCCTGCTGCCCTCGGCACTACCCCAGAGGGACTGCATCCTCCCCCAGGTGCCCTCTTCCCTTTGCTACCTTTTTCCCCATCCGCTTTCCTCTTCCCCCCAGGCTTTCCCGGGTCCTCCCCTTCCACCAGTTCCCACATTTTGTTTGCCTTTTCAGCCAGCTCGATTATCACCTTGTAAGCCTCTTCCTTCGATGGCCTGCTCTTCCTGGGTGCCATGTCCGTTCCTCGCTGATGCCCTGTGAAGACAACTACAGAATACCAAGCCGGTTACCATATTATTTATTTATTATAGACCCTTTGCTTATTGTTTTTTTTTTTTTTAAAATACGGCCAACCCAAGTTCCTTCCACTGTCCTCCCCTGTGGGACGCGTCCGGTCCCCAGAATTGCCCTGTCCACCCACCTGGGCATGTCGTCCTTCTTCCCTTGCCTCCTCATGCCTCCCTCTGCCACCAAAGTATACTTATTTGCTTCTAAAAAGCCCCCTTTTTCTTTTTTTCTCCCCTTATATCTTGTCTGACCAAGTCCTGCGGCAACCCTATGAGCCCTTCTCCCGCTTCGTGGGTCTGAGGAAAACAACGTGGGTCTCTGTGGGTGGAAGCATTGAAGCTTCCATTCGCTATACCCCCTGCCTCGCTTGTACCATCCCACGGGTTTTTTTTTTTTTTGTCCTGCGGGGGCCTGCATTTCACCTGCCCTGTTCCCTTGTTCCCTTTATCCCCACCACTCCCGCTCACCCTTTTTGGGCCGAAAAATGCATCCCTTCAGGCCCACTCACCCCATGCCACGTGGTGCGCCCAAGCAAACCCCCCCTGGCTTTGCCCTCATTGTATATGGCATGTCTGCTGTCCTTCGTGCTGTACAGACCTATTTTATGTTCGGCCCCCCCCCGCCGGTGTGCTGCCGTCACCTGCTGCTCGCTACCATGGTGCTAGTGCCCTAGCCCTCGCTCCCAGAGGTCTGCTGCCAAGTAATGCTTCAGCTGGGACCTGCACTCCAGTTGTCCCTAACAGCCTTCTACCCATGCTAAACAGCTGCACCACTAAGGCACCTGGACCTCCTCCTCTGAAGACCCGAAACCAAACCACAACTGCAGGGCAGCAATAATACTACTTAAAATATATTATATTTATTTATTCATTTTTTTGGTTTTTTTGTTATATAGTGCAGTGCCCCAGCCACTTAGTGAGCCAGCCAGACTGCATGGCCACCCTCAGGCCTCACCACCCACTTCCCTCAACCGTTGCTTAAAAGTTGTACTGAATTTTACGCTCAGGGCAGGACATGAACCTGCAATCTTCTCATCTGAAGTCAGACACCTTATCCATTATGGCACATGGCCAATTCCACCAAAAAATGCCCAGAAAACGCTAGCGGCTAGCTCTCCCCAGCTCCCCCACACGGTGTGTGCCATCGCACCGCGTGGTACTGAATCCCAACCTTCCTTCCTTCCTGCCTCTGAGGCCTCCCCTTCTCCCAGGCCTCCTCCTTTGCTACAAAAACCCCCAACTCCTTCGCCAGACACGAAAAACGAGCCCAAATTCCCTTGGCTCTTCTCCCCCTTTTCCCACGTGACGTGTGATGTCCACCGGGTGGTACCTATTGACAACACGCCTCTTTTCTATTTTTTTATAAACCTTCAATCTTACCCCCTGTGTCTCCTCTTTGGGTGCAGCCTCAAATTTGCCGCAGACCTGGGTCGTAAATCCAGAAACTACAACAGTAGCGCTCATCCCCCATCTCCCACGCGGAATGTGACATCACGCCGTGTGGTCCTGAGGCACACTCCTGCTTCCCCAATGTATCAGGCCCTTTCAGGCCTGCCAGCGCTTCATGCCCTATGGTATTTGTAGCGAAGGTATTTGTTTCTCTCTTCTCTTTGTCTGGGCACCATATATAGGCACACCGCACCCTTGGGAATAAAACAAAAAGCCTAAAACTCTTGCATTCTGGCAGTCACATGAATGCTTTAACCAAATGGCAAAAACTACTAACCAGACCATAAAAAACACATGCTCTTAATTCATCTCCCACACGGCGTGTGATGTCATGCTGCATGGTCCTGTGGCACCCTCCCACTCCCCTGATCTACCAGGTCCTATTAAGGCCTACTAGCACCTCCTGCCTTGTAATCAATCCAGAAACACAAACGCAGGCAACTGGAAAACTTTATTTCTCTGCATTGTGCCAGATGTAGCCCCAGCTTCCACCACCTGCACCACACAGTCAGTTCTTTGTTCTACTCACCCAACTCATACTCATCCCAAACCAGCACTGCTAGCGGCCTCTGGTGGCCTAATCAAACCAACTGCTTGAACCCACTGCTCTATACCACAACGTACTCAATTTTCTACTCGCATGTCCTTCCTTGGGCACCAAAACTTGCAGCAAAAATCACCCGCTTGAATCTAATCCTCTGCCGATTTAAAACAGCGCCAGCAATCAGTGAACTTCAAGAGTTTTGCCCAGCCAGCCATACCCACCTTCCTTTGACACAGCAAAGCATTTACAAGCAAACCAGTCCCTTAGAGAACTTCACACACTGCTCCCAGCAAAAGATTACCCTCACTCTTTCATTGAAACAACGTCGTAGCATTACATAAATATCTATTATTTTTTATCCCCATTTTTTTTTAAACCTGTAGCCTAACATGTTGTAGCTTGAACTTCTTACCTCCTGTATGTCGCTGAACAAACCTTCCCAGCTAATATGCCAATCTGAAGTGCTGCAGTTTCTTGTAAATCAAAACTCCAGCAAAAGTGGCTGAGGCTCCTTTGTGCTGTCCTTTATGTACCCCCTTACCCCTTCCCCTTCCTGCTACCTACCCATTGTTCTGGCTCCTGGCTCCTCCCCTTCCCTATCCCCTCCCCTTCTGAGCACAACTATCCTTACAGGAGGGGAGGGGTGCACTAGGACAACATGGTCTGCCCCTTAAAGGGCAAACTCCATTATTGTTGACTGCTACTTCAAAGCTTTGCCTTTCTCTGAGAGTATTTAAAGAAAGGATGTATTACTACTAACTGTGTGAATAACACCTCACATGTGAATGATGATGACACACACTGGCTTCCTTACAAGTCCAAACACAATCAGGACAGGTACCAGTACTTAGAGTACAACTAATACTGTATATGGTAGGCAGCCTATTCTAGTAAAAAACAAAAAGGTAACCTTTTTTCACCAAATAGGAAGGAATTAAAGAAACACACACAAGGAAAAAGGGCACAAGTGGCCGACTTTAAATACTGGTCAAGTGTGTCTCTGGACAAATAAAATACTGCAATGTGTCATTACTCAGTACCACAATTTTTTTTTTCTATACGGGCAGAGACAACCATAAAACTGCAACAAAGGCAAATAGTACCACACAATATGGTAGTGGTCTGGATGGGGGGGATCACCAAGAAATCTCTTGAAAATGACTATTTTAATATATGCTGTTTTATACTGCACGCGTCAGGTGTTAACACAAACAATGCTATAACAGAGAAAGGGTAACGTAAGTTAACTAAAACAGGAACACTGCACAGTGTGCACAGTCAAGCTCCAGCAGTAACATACAGGGGAACAATTCAACAATGCAGTGTGACTGTAAATGGACAAGTTCAAGTGATCAAGTAGAAGTACTTAATACAACTGTTGATTTTCACAGTTTTAGTAACACAAGTTAACACTCCAGCAAACAGAACTGACCACCAATAAAATAAAACAAAGGATCAGCTCTGTGTGTTTAAAACTTTAGAATTCACAATCAGTTCACAACTAAAAGTGAAAGAATGATATATATAATACAGCTAACAGCGGCAGGAACTCTCTCAAACAGGACGGAGAAACTTCAGAGAAAAATAAATTGCAAGATATAGCAAAATTAATAAGAAATAACAGTAAATAAATAACTCACAATTGTGAGTAAATATCAATCTGCTTGGCTAGAAATAGCCCGTACTGCTTTATACTCCTACTCTACCCCACACAACTCTTTCATAGACAGAGAGGAAAGTAAAACCTAATTTAAACTACGTATTATACAAAAATTCACAAAATTAGAAAATGTTCCTAGCAGCACAGTAGCACTAGGAAAAAACTTAATATTTTGCGGCAATTAGCTCTCAAAAACAAGTTTTAGCTATGTTTTCAAAGGCTTTATTGGCTCTGATGCACCACAACAGTCTGCTCTCCAACTCAACATGCAGCAGAATGAGCAGTAAACAAGCTACACGTGACTTTTGACCTATTTACCCACAATGCGTTGCACATTTTGCTTTTGGACCAAAATTTCACCAGTGAAATCAAAAGTTACACCGGTGAAATTACACCACAAGGTGAAATTTGGAGCATCAAAGGGCGAAATTGGCAGACAAACATATTTAGACAAAATTTTGCCATTTACTCGAAATCATGAAACCAAGCAAAATTTCACCTTGCATAGGCGAAATATTTCACCAAGCCATGTTAAGTGAAATTTCGCTGTTACGTGAAATCAAGAAAACAGGTGAAATTTCTCTTCTCATAGGTGAAAAATTTCATGTAATTGCAGAATTATGTGAACTATTTCGCCAGGCAAAATATTTCAATTTCACACAACACTATTTGCATGCAGAAAATGTGCATTGCAGTGGACTATGCATTTATCCAGACTTTTATGCTTTTAATACATCACTGGAGCCTGAGGCTGGATTTATATACTGGTTTATTTCAAAACTGTAAATTCAATATAAAACATTAAAAATTGTTGAAATAGCAGCAATCACATGTATTTATTCATTAAGTAAATCATAGTAAATGTTATTTTTGCCTGTTTATGAGTTTTCAGTGCAGAGTTAGGTAGTGTTCAAATTCAAATAGTGTTAATCAGGGTTGTTTTCTTTGTGCACAGATAAATTAACTTACAGTATGTTCTCAGGTTGCCTAGTAAATGATGATTTATGCCCTGCTGTGCACTAATAAGACATCAGTTAGGTGACAGTACAGTAGATACCCTGCGAATACAGACACTGTGTGCTTAACCAGAATGTGTACTTATCCAGTGAGCATTATTCAGCAAATTTAGAAATAAGGACACAGGAATAAAAGGGAAATAGAAAAAGTGTGCACTTAACAAAAATGTACACTTAACCAGTATTCACTTATGTGGGCACAACTGTAGGGTTACTAAGGTTTGGTTTCTTGTTTATAGTGAATCACATGAGATACTACAGAGTTATATGTTCGGCAGGGTGGTGGCATAATCAGAGGGGGAAATAAAGATGTCAGGGACACCAAAATGGGAAAATGGAGAACAGAATATCGTTCTTGGGGTGAAATCAGAGTTGAGGACTGTAGACTGCTCTAATGTGTTTATTTAGGATTTTACTCTGATATATTTCAATGTGAATGGTTTGCATAACCCAATTAAAATACTTTAAAATGTTGGCAATACTAAAGAAGGGGGGAGCAGTATTCTTACAAGAAAACTACCTCAATTTGATTGAAAGTAAAATGTTAGAAACAGTTGGCTTTACTTATGGATACCCTGTGTTCCATTCTTCAGGGAGGTGTTGGGCAGTATCTGTATTAATTATACCTTCTGTCACCATTGAAGAATTGGAAGTGATTTAGGATAAAGAGTGATACTCTAAGGAAAGGGGAAATGGGTGATAGTAAAAGAGTTAACAGAAAGTGAAGTAGTACATTTATTAAATGTGTACCCTCCGAAAATGCTCATTCTTTCATTTTTTAAAGGCATATTTGACTTGCTGTCACTGAAGTGGCAGAGTGTGGTACTATGGGGTAGGAAGTCAAATATCACACTGAATCCTAACTTATGAGTATATGAAGAATTAAGTTATAGCTGAGTAGAAATGCATTAAATGCCAGTTGGTTAAAGTATGGTACATAGAGGTGTGGCATGCAAAATTCTCCAGAGCAAAACAGTACCTATTTTTTTTCTGTACCTCAGAGAGAGTATCCAAGAAGTAAGTTCGCAGTTGCTACATCTGAGATGCTTCCCAGAATACAGTCCCTAGATATTCTACCCAAACATTTTTCATACTGTGCGCTCCTAAAAATGTGGTTGAAATTAGTGGCATAATGCAAAACCAGACTCCTGCACCTAAACCCTACTATACTTCATGATGAGAAAGTATGGTAAGAAATAGCAGACTTCATTAAAGAGATGAGAGAAATGAATGTTACAGTAGAAATCTCAGCAGCCATATTTTGGGAAACAATAAAAGTAACAACATGGGGTAACCTAATATTAATAGCAGCCATTCGTAAGAAACAGAGATCCCAAAGATGGGACTATTTGAACAGAAGCTGGCAGAAGAACAGATTGCTCATGTTGTAGGAGTCTGGGACAGAATAATGAAGATTAAGATAAAACTGGATGAAATAGCATCTTTACCAAGCACAAATGTCTTGATGACTACTCAAAAAGACATACTATGGAGGAGACAGAAAAGCAGCAAAACTACTTGCTTTATGACTGCAACAACAACAAGAGAAATTCACAAGTGGTTCAGATAGTACACCCATGCATACACTGCAAAAATTGGGAAGACAAAATACAGAACAGAAGCCTTCCCATAATAGTATTAGACAGTCTACAAGTTGTTACAAGAGAAGGAACAGCAGCAGAAGAATTTGTTTGCAGCCTACAACTACGAAGTTTGACAGAGGAGAAAAATCAAAAACTATTGGGACAAATCATTATGGAAGAGATCTTCCAGGCAATATCGAAGCTCAAAGCAAATAAAAGTCCAGGCATGTATGGATTCACAAGTGAGTGGTAAAAGAAATACAGAGGACTATTGCAAGAGCCACTGTGACAGATATTGAACGAGGTACCGTGATCAGGGAAACTTCCTCCAATGGGAGAAAGGCCAATATATCAGTCATCTTGAAAGATGAAAAAGATAAAACCCAAAGTGAGTCATACCAAGAGATACTGGTGTTGAACATAGACTACAAGATCTTCACAAGAATCATTGCAAAGTGACTAGACCATATACTACCAACAATAAAAAAGCTGGATCAAATTGGATTCATAAAAGGGAGACCAAAACAGAACAATAATATTACAGACTAAAACAGAACAATATCAGTCCCCACTAGGGATGTGCAAAAAAAAAATTTCTGCAGGTGGAATTTTGGCGAAAGTGCGAATTTTGTTTCCACGAAAGTTTGGAAATCATTTTCGGAACTTTTGCAGAAGTTCCACCTTAAAACTGTGGAAAAAATATAAAAAACTGGGTTCGTTTATTAAACTGCAGAAAAAAAATCGGCAGAAAGGATCACTGCCAGTGGTAATTTCTGAGGCTTTTTGTAACTGCAATTTAACTTATTAATCCACCCCCACTGATCAGGGGTCCCAGTAAATACCTCCAATTCCCTTCCTTGGACTCTCATGGTTTCTAGTGGCCCCCCCACCCACTGATCATGGCCCCTTAAACATTTTATTTCCCTGATGTCTAGCACACCTCTCTCCCTAACCTGGATTTCTTAATCCACAAAAAAACAGCTGGCAGTCTGCCACGCATCCCCCTCTATTCCCAGTACTCTTCGGTGTCTTCCCCATTACAGATCCCTTATAAAAAAATAATCCCAATTCCCTGGTGTCTATTGGACCCCCCAACCACCACCCTGACAGTTCATCTGCCACCACCCCACTCCCCCCCTCCCCACCTTGCCCTGAGTGGCCACCAGTGCAGCACTCCTCTCTCCTCCACTACCAGTGACCCACTGAATTGTCAGTGAATAACCACACAGTTGTACAAGCAGGCGCCCATTCACTGACAGTTCATTAAACTGTAGATAGAATACATTTCACAGTTTCTATGCATTTTTCCACAGTTCACAAAAAAAGTCCGCAGAACTCGGTGAAAATTTACATAAAATACCAACTTCACCAATGGTGAAAGTTCCACAATTTCCGCGAAATTTCCGGAATTCGCAACTTTCGCCCAGCCCTGCTCCCCACATCTGCCAAACTACAGTAAAATACAAAAGGGGAGGTACTATTAATAGGAAATAGATTTCAACAAGGTAGCCTACCTTTTTACCTTTTAGATGTAGGGAAAAATCGTGGGTTCTATGACTTGTTCATAACATCAGTAAAAGGGATATAAATCAAACTGAAGGCAAGTTTAAAAATAAATGGTAATGTACAGTAGGGGAGCAGGTACTCACTGAGGAAGGTTCAATTGGAACCAAAACACTGGGTGACTAGTAGATTAATCCAGTACTGCAATGCACCTTTTTGTTTAGTTACTTGCAATACTTTTGCACTTTTGATATTTGGAAACTGAAGTATTTGATTAGACATTAATGCTCATACCTTTATTAATACTGTCACCATCTGGGCACCGGCTTGTAGTATAATAAAATACAATACTGCCCAGGGCAACTTTCCTGTTGCTAGAAAGTGTGTGTTTCATTGAGCACTTTCAGTGTTTCATGATAGATATACTGAAAGCCATTATGTGCTGTCACTTCTGAGAGACAGTGTGATCTGCCTCGTAAGGGTGCAGGAAAAGGGTAGGAAGAAAGCTTACTAATTCCTGCATAACTATATGTGATTCAACTCCACTGGGCAGAAATGCAAAGCAAACAAAATGTTGCACATTTGGCATCCAGCCGCAACCATGCCACACATAAGAGGCACAGCGTCACACAATAAGAGGCTGATCAAGCCTCAGTGCTTACTAGTGAGGTATAAATTAGTCACTATAAGATTGCCTTATGTATTTCTTTTACATTATTGTATTTCGCAATCCAGTGCAGCCGTCTGAGAAAAGCGAGGGGGGGGGGAGCCATGCCCCCAGAGCCCCTTTTAAGCAAAACATCAGCATAGCTCTGACACTATGCAGGGGTAAAAAGGAAAACTTTGCAGAAGACCAAGTGCAGTATAGCCTGTCATGGCTAGCTGTTTGCGTTGCTGCACACATAATTACCATTATGGATCTGGATGCAAAAGTTACTACTCACTGTCACACACATCTTTGTCAGTGAGTGGCTTGTGTTTGTGTGAGTGTGCACTTGGACATGCCTTTTGCCTCATAATGAGCACCTGGTGTATGTTCCAAAAATGAATGCATTTGTTGTCATTCCATAACACATACCAGGTGCATTCTGGGGTCTGGGGAACAGTCAAGTAGGCACCTAAAAAAATATGAGAAATTTGTAGAAAATCAAACAATGCATATCTTGTCAATGCTAGCTGTTTGCATTGCTGCACACACCATTACAATTATGGATCTGGATGCATAAGTGAGTAGTTAGTATTATGAACATCTTTGTCAGGGATTAGCTCGAGTGTTTGTGAATGAGCACTCAGATGTGCCTCTTGCCTCATAATGTGAACATTGCATGCATTCTAATAATGAATACCTGTTTGTCATTCAGAATCACAGAACAGATGCATAGTGGGGTCAAAGGAACAGCAAAGAAACCCCCCCAAATAAATGAGAAAATTGCAGAAGACCAAATGATGCATATTCTGACATGGCTCCATTTTTGCTGCACACACAATTTCAGTAATGTGTCTGGATGAACAAGTGAGTTCTCAGTATCACAAACATCTTTGTCAGGAATCAGCTTGAGTGTTTATGAATGAGCACTCGGATGTGCCTCTTGCCTCATAATGTGAATGCGGTGTGCTTTCTAATAATGAATGCATTTGTTGTCATTCAGTACCACTAATCAGGTGAATTCTGGTGTCAGTGGAACAGCAAAGTAGGCCCCTGAAAAAACAGTAGTGAATGGAAATGACTTTATGAAGTGCTGCTAAGTGCTAGCAAATCAGGACAGCGTCTCTTGCTATTTTCCTCCAAGATTGGTTGGGAAGGTGCTCATTTAACTCTTGATAGCAATTTCAAAGTTATTCCAGAATTGTATTGGATGGGGGCACAATTCACTCTGATAACAGTACATAGTCCCTCCAAGTTTGTTGAGGGGAGGGGCATTTGTTTACTGCACACCTAACAGCCATCCATACTTGTAGCAGGCTTGGGTCAGGGGATCTCAGATTGTAATTTCCCTCACTGTGCTCCCTACAGCTGTAATCGTCAGCCCCACAGGGCCACCAGCTGAGGCCACTGTTAGCCTTCAAGTCGGCAACCACAATTTGTACTTTTAGCTGATATACCCCCTTAAAAAAAGGGTATTATTCAGTAGAAGTTTACAATCTCCCTGCTCAAGAAGCCCCTGAAGCTCTTGTCTGCCCTGCAGGCATGGAATGATTTTGAGCTAATTTACCAGAAAGACCTGTGACCCCTCTTCCCTACAATATGCTTCATTTCTAGGCACTGCTTGGAAATGGAGGCTAAGGAAATCAGTTTCTCTAACTCCTTCAAAACTTCATAAAGAGCCCCTTTACTGTTCTCCAATAAAAAAAAAAAGAAAAAGCAAAGAAATCACACACACACACACACACACACACACACGATTTTCTTCAGAAGAGTGGGTGAGAAATGTCTTTCTACAGTTATTATAAACATTTAATTCTACTCATACCATTCAGAAACACATCTCCAAAACTGATTATTTTTAGCTACTTCAAAAAGAACCATTGGAAGTTAAAAGGTGCAAACGATCTGTGGGATTTTGTGTCTTGATTATGTTGTGGTTCTCTTTCAACAGTCATACATACTGTGGAATACCAGCAATTTGCTGTTGCAACTTGATCCTTTGGTGATGATGATGAAGACCGAAGCCTGGCCTGAATGGAGCTGGGTGCTGAACTGATTAAAAATCAATGGCAACACCCTTATATTGTTGATAAAAGCTTAAGTTCAAGCTCTTGTGTCATGTTTTATGTTTCCTGAAAAGTTGTGGTTTTCCAAAAATCAGCATTTGTTTACCTGCTGCACTGCATTAACTGAGTCAGCTGAGGAGAAGGATGACATTGTTATCAGCTGGCTGCTACACTGGTCTTAGTCTCCCCCCCCCCCATGGCACAGCAAACTGAAGAGTTAACCATTTCCTATACAAGGTGTTTATTGATGCAGTCTTTGGTCTGTGCTGAGGTGGGTTAAACTCTATAATTCCCATCATGTTTAAAATAGATATGCCTGCATCACTGAGGATTTAAAGGGAAAACATAGTCCCCCTAAACTTTGCCTAAGAAAAATTATTTAGTTGTTAATATCGCTGGAACATGTAAATTGGCTAACATCAACAGTTACCAACCAGCACTGCTTGAAACTGGATGCCTGAAGGGAGACAGAGCACTGAGATAGGAGGCAAGTCATATTACTCTCCTTGGCTGACTGTGAGAGTGAGAAACAGCAGCAGAGTGATTTAATCTGTAGGTGCGACTGTGGTTCAACTCCAATTCTCTATTCTTTGGTGGGGATCCAGTGAGTTGTTTTCTTGTGATAGTAAGACGTCTGCAGGGCTCCGCCCTTACAGCCATAAAAAAGGAGATCTTGCCCTGCTAGCAGTTGACAGGTATTACTGGATAGCCTAGCTGAAAATGGTAATATATTGGAGCTCTCCAACCTATTTAGTCAGATGGAAGAAGGCTGAACTAGATCATCTGCCAGGAGAACATATACCCAATATTCTAGTTAATGAAAAAATGGTACTAGAGAGAAAAGAGGGATTTAATATCTGGACACTGCATGAGGTGGAACTATGGAGTAAATTAAGCAATAAGTGTAAATTTAGAGAACATATGCACATCCTCATGTGGTTTTCATCAGACTGATAAGTTCCACCAGCAAGGCTGATCATGGTTTCAGAAGGTGGGAAAGAATGGGAATTTCATCTCTACTGCACTTACTTCAGGCCTAAATACAGACATTTGAGGCAATAAGACAGAAATATGGTAAATCCAAAACTGATTTCTTCTGTTACTTGCAAATCAGGCATCATATATAAAAAATAAGGGACTGGCAAAAAAATACAAGAAAATCCCAATATCTGATGAATATGTATATAGCAACAGCCACCGGCAAGGTGGAAACACAGTTCATCTTCAGAATTTGCAAATGTTTGGGGAAAAAGGAAAACCACAATACAGACTCCATCAGTCAGAAATGGGGAAATGAGACAGACTCCCATTCATGAGAAGTGGATTTAGATTTCTATTAAGCAACATAAAACAACCAGTTTCCCCAGCTGGAGAGAGAAAGCTTGGAACACACGGTCAGATTTTGACACCCCTGAGAAGCGGGCAGAACATCTAAAAATAGTAATGGAGGAATGTTGTAGAGTATGTGGGGAACAAATAGTAACTTCTATTTACAGTCAGAGTCAGACACACACTAGGGCTGTGCGAACCTCTAAAAGTTCTACCTTTCGAAAGTTATGATTCAAACCCCAAAAAGTTCTACCAAGTTCTATGTGGTTCTACTAGGTAGAGCTAATATAACCAAGTTCTACCTTTTTCAGAGCACACAATTTCCCCCCTCACCAACAGCCAATCATCATACAATGTACAATTAAATTCCCTGGTGTCTAGTGCCTTCCCCCACCATAGCTTGCCGATCACTGGATAGACGTATAATTATTAAATTCCCTGGTGTTTAGTGGTTCTCCCTCCCAATAACTGATCGCCAGCCCATTGTATAATTAAATTCCCTCATGTCTAGTGGCCTCCCTGACAATTGCCGGCCGATGTACAATTATATTCCTGGTGTCTAGTGGTCCCCCCTGCTGATCGCTGGCCCAATGTACAATTAATTTTCTCATGTCTACTGGTCCCCCAACCTCCCACCCTGGCAGGTAGTGCCCCCCCACCCCACTTCCCCCACACTGACCCAGAGCGGGTGACTGGCACAGCCCTCTCTCTCTCACCACACTAGCCACCTGACTGAGCTGTCAATGAATGAGCATATATTTGTACAAACATGCACTCATTCATTGACAGGCCCTCAGCTGCACCCATTCATTGAGCTCTTTGTGCTCTGTCAGGGCGCAGACTGGGAGTGGAGGGTTGTCCGTCACCAGCAGGGGGTGGGATGGGGAGAATGGCCAGGAGCTCCAGAGGGCTCCACAATGCCTTCCCCCCCACTGGCAACTGGAGCAACCATCCAATGCCCCCAACAGAGCTCAAAGTGCTCAATGAATGGGCGTGAGCTGTCAATGAATGAGCACATGCTTGTACAAGCATGCAGTCATTCACTGACAGTTCAGTCGGGCAGCCAACATGATGGAGAGTGAGGGCTGTGTTGGTTGCCCACTTGGGGTTGGGGGGAAGTGAGGTGGTGGGGTACTACCTGATGGGAGGGCCATAGATACCAGGGAATTAATTAATTGTACTTAAAGCTGGCGATCGGTGGGGGGGGCCACTAGACATCAGGGAATATAATTGTACATTGGCCGGCGATTGGCAGGGGGGATCATTAGACATGAGGGGATTTAATTATACACTGAGCTGGCCACTGGCTATTGGTGGGGGGGAGGGGGAGATGAGCAATCCAAAGTCCACAAAAAACAACAAACAGTTTGTGGTGTGTTCTCGACCCTTTGAACAACTGGGGTTCAACCTTTTTTGTATTAAGGTTGAACCAAACTTGCTGCCCTAACACATACATATCCACCAAGCACAGGATATGAATTAGGGACTCCAGAGGCTCTTCTTGGATAACCCACAATGAAGTTGTTTTGTACAAAAAGTTTAAAATTATTGTTTAATCCAAGTGTACAATGCAGCAATAGTAACACAGACCTTCCCACAGGACTGGTGTTCCATACTGTTCTCACACTTTTTCACAGCCATATAAAACTGCTTCCCGCCCCCTCCCCCTCTCTTTCTCCCTCTCCCTTTTCTACTATCCAGAAAAACTTCAGAGGGCCAAGCTGCCTTCTTGCATCATTTTCTTAAGCTCTGGTCCTCTCTTCCCCTGTCTGTCTGCTCAGCCTCATCTGTTTTATCCTTCAAGTCCCTTCTCTGTGACCTTTTTACCCCCTCCTTTAACTGTTCCTGACCCTTGTCTTCCACCTCCCTGTTTTCTTTATGCCTGCATGTTCACCCCTCTTTGCACCCTAGGCTAAACTGCTCCTAATCAGGTGTCACATCAGAAAATGTTTTTGCTTCTGTACCTAATATATTAACATACTAGACGCCAGCAGAGTAGGCCTATTGGTCTATCAAGTCTGCTCATGGTTCAGCACTGTGATTGGGTACCATAACCCTGTATCTGTCTCCTTCCACTGTTACTCCATCCCCCAGTCCTGCCCCCTCCAGGGCTAACCAGCCTCTACTTCACCCCTTGCCTATACCTGCCCCACCTTCTCTTGAATCTCTCCACCGTAGCTGCCTGTACCAGCTCCCTGGGCAGTGCATTCCATGGTTCCACCACTCTCTTGGTGAAGTACCTCCTCCTCCTTTTCTCCCCCTAATTCTACCACCCTCAATCTTCCAGCTGTGTCCTCTGGTGATTCCACCCTCCTTCAGTCAAAAGATCCTATCTCGGCTTACCTTATTTAATCCCCTGAGATACTTGAAGACCTCAATCATGTCCCCCCAGTCCCTACTTTCCTCCAGAAAGAACAGGTTGAGCTCCCCTAGTCGTTCCTCATATGTCATATCCCTCAGGCACTGGATCATTCTGATTGCTCTCCTCTGAACCCTCTCCAGGAGTTGGATGTCCCTTCTTAGGTGCGGCCTCTAGAACTGCACACAGTACTCAAGAGGTGGTCTAATTAGGCTGTTGTACAGTGACAAAACCACCTCCCTGTTCCTTGAGGTAATTCCCCTAGTGATGTATCCCAGCATCCTATTTGCCCTGACTGCAGCCCTCCTACACTGCTCTGAATTATTCATGTTAACATCCACCAAGACTCCTAGATCTCTTTCCCCTGCCATGACCTGCAACTCATCACCCCCCCCCGCCCAGGGTGTACACATAGTGTAGTGTACACATACCTACAGTACCTTATTGCAACAGCACTAGTAACTCTCACATCTCCACAGTCTGGGTGATAGTAATCTGATCCTTTTCTGGCCCAGTACAGTAATGCACTAGTACTTTAATTTGCACTGTTATACATCTTTATGTTGTGTTGCCAAGATTGTCTAGCTGTATATTGTGACTGCACAACTGTAATATATTTTTGTTTTTATTTTTGTAATGTATTTTTATTGGATTTTATTTTTAATACTACTATACCTTACGGTTGTCATTTTCACTTGCACAGCTTGTAGTGTCAGTGGCTCAGTAGGTAGCACACTCACCTCTGTGGCTGGGAGATCAGAGGGCTGTGGGTTCAGTTCCCACATCTGGCACTTGGGTTAATATCCCAGTACTGACACTGTAGTGCAACATGAGAGGGGTGCTGCATGTCTGAGGTGCCATCTTTTGGATGAGATGTTAAACTGAGGTCCCATTTGCCTGGATTGGTGATAGTTCAGGTGGATGTTAAAGATCCCATGGCACTTACGAAAAGAGTAGGGGGAAATTTTATTGAAAGAAAACTAAACAAGGATTACAAAAAAATGTATACAAAAGTATAATGAAAAGACATAAACAAAAGCAATTATAACAGAGGGCATCTTATCAAAACAAGAATAAGTCAAACACATCATACAATTTTATCTTTCAAAAAAGGCACAGTTAACCATCTCAGTTTCCAGACATCTAAAGGCATATATTGTTGTTCAAAAGAGCACTGTTTACAAAGTTCTGATTCAATAATTCAAACAACTGTCCTAGGTTCCTGAAAAACTTGCTGTAATATAAACTTACACCTTACATGCCATAAAACAAACTTGATAATAGGTAATACAAGCTGAACCATGGTAGGGACTAACCCTAAATCTACACTACTGAAACCTCCCACCACTTCAGCATAAGTAAATCTCTCCCAGTTTGGCTGGTTCCATTCTGTTGCCAACAAACCACACACTTCTTTCACAAATGGGCAAAGGAGCAAAAAATGAACCATTGATTCTTAATGGTTAATACAACTTTGTCTTGGGCATAATCTTTCTTCACATTTTTTATGTTTTGCATTACCCTTGATGTTTAAATGGCCATGCGCACGTAACCAGGTGACATCCCATAAACGAGGTGGTAAACCAGGATCTTTCAAGGTTTCCAATAACTGTGGTACATATTTGGCATCAACACCCTTAAATACTACTGGTGATGTTGGAATACTTTGTTTAATAGTTTTATACAACAATTTATTTGTAGAAGAGCGCAATACGTGTAAAGGCAGTTTCCATAATTTCAATTTCCCCAGTGCCGCCCTAAAAAATACACAGCTAGTTTTAACTTGGGCAGTTACTATTCCCTGTTCTCCCCATTTTTTATAAATAGGTTGAAGCCGATGATCAACAAATAGAACCCATACTGCTGATTGTGGTTTAGATAGATCTAGTAAATTATGATGAAAAAAGGTTGTAAAATAAAATACTATGGCGTTTATTAAATTCAAACCACCTTTATCTATAGGAACATAACAAAATTTCTCTCTTTATGGGATTCAATCGACTACCCCATATAATTTGGAAGACTAAGCCTAAAACAACTGTTTCCAAACTTCTAGGTAATGGATAAACTGAACTAAGAAAAAGAAAGATTGGTAAAAGATAGGTTTTGACTACCATTACTTTCTTCTTTTTCATTTGATTCCACGACTTCCAGAGCATTACTTTAGTTGTTGCTTCATCTAACATTTTCTGCCAATTAAACATACTATTGTCCTCTTTTCCAAACCAAATTCCTAAATACTTAAAAGGATCCTGGGACATAGCTATACCATGCCACGAATGTGTGTCATGGGATGTCTTTCCTAAGGGGAAAATTATACTTTTGGCTTTATTCAAACTTGCCCCTATAGAGTGGGAAAGATCATCCAACAAGGTCAATATTCTGTCCCCCCGACTTCTCATCAACCACTGTGATACATAAGTCATCTGCATATGCAGTGACATGAACCTCTTTTCCTCCACCTAGGTGTCTTATGCCTCTCACATTTGTGTCTTGCTGAATAAGATGCAAAATGGGATCTAAACAAAAAACATATAACAATGGGCTTAGTGGACAGCCCTGACGTACACCTCTTGAAATATTAATATAAGTTCCATGGTGTCCATTCACCATAGGAATGGCATAAGCATGAGTATATAAGGTCTTTAGCCATCGTATAAAATTGTCTGGACTACCATAAGCCTGTAAGACTTGAGTGATAAAGGAATGAGGCACTCTATCAAAGGCCTTCTCTTGGTCTAAGACCATTATAAAACGTGTAAGCTTGTCCTCCTTTACCTGTTCTACTAGTTCCCTAATTAATAGAAGATTGTGCTGTATGGCTCTATTCAGTAAAGTACATGTTTGAGCTGATGTAATGAGGTAGGGAATGAGAGGCAGTAATCTAAAATGCAGTATTTTCATTAATATTTTATAATTGACATTTAAGAGACTCAATGATCGCCAATTATCCAGAATAGTTTGATTCCCCTTCTTGTGTATCATTATTTGTATAGCTATACAAAAATGAATATCCACCTGTAAAGATACCAATACCCAGTTAAATACTACCTCTAAAATCTGTACCATCAATTCAGCAAATGTTTGGTACAATTAACTCAGTAATCCATCTATACCAGGGGTGGAATTCTTGTTTTGACATGAGATTACTTGTTCAATTTCCGAAGGGGATATAGGTTGACAAAGTGCTAATAGTAAATGAAGAGGTGCATTAGGTATCACAAGGGAAGAGAGAACATCTTTAGAAAGTCCTTCATCAAAAGAAGGTGTGGAATACATGGATTTTAAGGAAGTCGTTATAGTGTCTAAGATACCTTGGCCATCCTGAACTAACATACCTTTAGGTGAAAGAAGAGAAATCATAAAATGGGCGTTTAACCTCTGTGAACAGTTTGTATAGGGATCCCCAAAACCTGTTTTCCCTTGAGTACATACTTTATGTTCATGTAACATAGTAGCAGCTCTATTATGTTGTAGAGAAAACATATAATTCTTTACATTTATGGCCTGTGTTGTTAAAGGAAGATAATATAGATTAATACTAGAGTATATATTACATAACTGGGTACACAGCTTCAAATATTGTCTATATTGGTCCTGACATTTGTGTAAAGAGTATTTCTGAAATATTCCCTTTAATTCTAATTTTTTCATCTCCCACCATGTACTTATATTGTTCAATAAACCAGCAACTGACATTCTAGCCCTAAGGAACTCCTTAATTTGGCTTTGCAACAGTTTCTCAGGTAAGACCGCAGTATTTAATTTCCAGTATCCCTTCCCATACGTTGGACCATTAATTGTGCCCAAGGTAACCATTAAAATAATATGATCCGATATTTCTAAAGGAAGCAATAGTGCTTTCTCAACTCCAATGTTAGATCTGGTAAAAACAAAATCTATTCTGGTAGACAAGGAACCTCAAAAATAGGTATGCCCTCCTGTCTTATGAATTACCCTATAGGTATCAATTACTTGACTTTGGGATAGAGTCTTAAGGAGAAAGTTAGCAAAGTTAGTATCACAATATATTTTGGATGTTTTTGCACCCCTATCTCCTATATCCACTACACAATTGAAATCTCCCCCCAAAGAACAGCTTTAGATGTAAATAAAAAAGATTTAATCAAACCAAACAATTCTGTTCTTCCTTTTTTCGTAAGAGGGGCATAAGAATTTATTAACCTACATCTGACATTTTCATACGTGAAGTCTATTATTAAAGTTCTCCTTAAAAAAACCTCAACCAATCTTGAAATCCTAAAATTATTTCCTTTAAATAGTATACCAACCCCTTCGCAGATATCAGTGCCATAGGAGAAAAAGGATGGACCTCAACACCATAGTTACTGTGCTGATCTGATTAGAGAGTTAGTATGTAATCTATTATCCTGTAAAAGAAAAACATCACAGTCTAACTCTTTAAAACCAAAAAGGGCTACTAGACATCTTTTAGGATTTCTAATACTGTTGACATTAACCTTGGCAATTCGCAACCGTGGAATAAAGGTTGGCAACATAATAAACACACAGGGTTCAAGGAGGCTTCTTTATTCTGGGACTTCCACATACCCTTGTTCTAACTCGAAGTTCATCAGTCAGTAAGGAGACCTTATCCTGATTTTCACCATCTGTATCAGAAGAAGGTGGGGCTAAAGATGAGGTTTCTGAATCCCTCCTGGTTCGGACTCCTGTGAATGGGACTGTAAAATCTCATATTTGTTTGAAAGGAGGACATCTGAATCTGTGTCAGTCGCAGCTTTAGCCACATTTGGCCTAGGTTTAGTTTGTTTCAAGCTTCATTTCTTTGCTACACTTTTGGCTCAGGGGGGCATTTCTGAAGGAGTACTATCATGTGGTGTGGGGGCTCATTACCAATATCAGGAGTCTGAACCTCCGATAGACCTAAGCCATCTAGTGCTCCCTAAGTAAGTTCTGCAGAAATTCCTTCTGAGAGAGGAGGAGTGGGGGGAATGGGGGGGATGAGGGGATGGAGGGGAGGTGATCCGTACTTGGACTGGGGGGGTCTTCTTTAGGATGGGAGTTCCTTTTAGATATTTCTTTTTTTTGAGTTCTTGAATGATAGTATCTTGGTTTTTCCTATCTGTCCTATTATGAGTAGCCCATGAACAGGATCCATACATGTGACCAGATTCCTGACACAGATTACATGTCAATTCTGCCTGACACTCAGGACTAAGGTGACCAAAATTTAAACAAAGATTGCATCTCAACCTATCACATGTGGAGCCTAGATGTGTAAGTGCTCCACATTTAAAACATGCTTTTGGCTGACCAGGATAAAAGCAATGCCCAGTCTCTGTACCAAGAAATATACTATTAGGTAAATGAACAGGGCTTAAATTGTTGTTTCTTAGTCAAACCCGAAATACCCATCCCCCATTCCAAATGCATTCCTCATCAAAGATGGGAGTGGGGAAACCAAGCACCTCACATCTTTTCTGCAACCAGAAAATGATATCATGAACTGGAACTGATTCATTACGAAATAAGACAGTGACTGACTTAATGGATGGTTTTGTAAGGGGTATAACTTCAAAAGGCATCCACAACTCTTTATAACGAAATGCATCAAATTTAGTCCAAAAACGATCTAAATTTTGAGGAGTAACAAAGCTGATATCATATAACACTGAGTCAGATACATGAATGAGAGCATGAATTTCTGTAGAAAAAAAAAAACATTGAGCCCTTTAATAAAGTCTTTCCTACATAGAGGTGATCTGGAGCCAAATCCAATACTCCGTGGTACTCCAAACGTACAGCATTTCGCCATTGTAATGGAGACGGGGAACCCAGAAAAGGATCTTTTCATTGGAAAGATTCCCATGCGGCATTAGCCTGCTGTGGAAAGTCAGGTCAAACATTTTCATGCTGCAACGGTGTAACTAATGAGTCACCCCAGTCAGTATGCACAGGAACTGAATCGTTCAGATCAGAAAATGAAGAATCAGGGCAAGCAGTTCGAAAACCAGAAGATTTGTCGTTCACCGTTGTATGTAAAGGTGCAACGCCTTCTCATTGTACTTCAATAGCTATAGGGTCAGTCTGCGTTTGAGGCTGTTGTCCTGGTATTAGGCTGTGGGCTGGGTCAGGGACCCAGACTCCGGCTTCACCCTGCTTCCACCCTGCACTTAGCAGAGAGCATTCAAGTGAAGACTGTGCGCATTTGTGTGGGTCCATGGGAGGAATATAATCGGGTCTACCTTTCTGCAAGCCCAAATTCAATGTCTTATTTTTAACACATTCAGGTAAAGGAGAAGCAGTCTTACTTACAGAGTCTTGTGGAATCGTCGGTGAGGAGGTTAATGGAGTTGCACAATCTGCTCGAGACTCGGTTGTCAGAGTTGGTGTTTCAGAGGAAGTATCTGTCAGAACCCCGTCCTTTGATGCTGTTATGTCACTAGGGTGATTCATGTTGCCATCTAAGCAATTCTCTTCTGCAGCATTTGACACAAGTTCTGCCAGAATCAACTTTGCAGCATCTCTAATAAGGTCTGTGTTAACATCAGAATGTTGTTCATCAACTGAAATACAGTGCAGCTCACCAGGCATTTTTTCCTCTGTTTGAACAGTAGTTTGTTGATTCTGTAAAGACTGGTTTTGTTGTAAAATATGCTCCAACCATGCAGAGTCTGGGCCAAACAAACCTTGTGGTGCACAGGGTATTGTAGAGATAGGTTCCACCAGAGGTTCTTGCATAACAATACTTTCTTGAAATGCCATAATGGTCTCCTGAGCTGGACCTGAGGGCAGGGAGACCTGCTCTCTCCCAGGTTCACCAGCAGAATGAAGATCCATGACATCAGCTTCCTTGGTAACAGTGCCCCCCACTGCAAGAGTAGGTGAATTTCCCCAGTATCCTTGCCAAATTTCCCTCATTCACTAAAAATACCACCAACAGCTTAATCTGGTTCAAGGCCAGTTGGCATTCATTTGTATCCCCCTACCCCAGGTCATGCCTGAAAATAGGCAGGATTTGTCTAGTGCACTTACCCGGTCATCAAAAACTAAATAAATAAATAGTTTACTGCTGTCCCCGTCCCCTCAGGACGCTTCTGGAAATGAGCTGTTACCAGCTCAGTATGTCTTTCCTAGTAAAACTCTCAAAATGAATAAATAAATACATACATAAATTAATGAAAAATTGAATGAACAAGTACATAAAAACAAATTAATTAATTATTAATATTGGAGACTGTGGTTATGGAAGAAAGCAATGATTCTGGGGACAGATTTCCCAGAGGACCCCATACTTTTTGGGAGCACCACATCCTGCCCTAAAAGCAAGGAAAAATGAAAAAAAATTGCCAGTCTTACTGGCAGCATCAAAGACGATAATAACTAGAAATTGGCTCTTGGCAACAATAACATCAATTGAGGACTAAAAAGAACTAGTTATTCATTTATACACAATGGAGAAAATGTACATACAGTGCCTGAACAGCCAAATTGATATAGACTTTTACAGACACTTGGTCTAGCTGGGTGCTTTATATATTGGATGAGGACTTGGACTTCGCCCCATAACACAGTAATCTCACAGGAAAAGAAGTGGATGATTGTGCCCCCCTCCAAGGCCTCTCCCTACTCACCCCTCTCCCCTATCACTGGTTCTGTATGGGTAGGAGACAGGGTTGCATCATGATTTCTGGATATATGGATATAAGGTGGAAGTTCTGATTTCACCAACTGTACATGAGTTTAATTATAGGCAATTAGAATGTTTTTAATGAGTGAAGTACTATACACTAGAAAAGCAAGGAGTATCAATGAGATGGGTGAATGATGTACTAAAGTTGCAAATATTGCAAGGAGCAACTAACTGAACATTTTGTCTGAAATATGCATGTTGACAAGACTGTAGTTGATTTGCTTTTCTTCATAAATAAAGTTTTATTAAAAAAGAAATGCACTATATACCATAAAGACAGATTATTATTCTTTTTTTCCTTCCTCTCACCCAAATTGCCTAACATGACATATTGAATAAGATGCATCTCATATTGCACCTACTAAATATAAACTTACAATATATTAATATATCATAAAAGGTACACCAACTATCTTTAGAACAGCACTGTTACTAAAATAACATTCTGAACAGACAGTCTTTCACCTCAAAAGGGCAGAACATGTTTCACACCTCAGACATGATGTATCTTGAGTCAATTCTACCTCCAGCATGTATTCTCCTAGCCAATGGAAATGCCATCAATTACAATCACTGTCTGAGTTACTAGCTAATGCAAATGTGTTGTCAGTTTGAAAGATACAATTGAATATCATATTTTCTTGCATGTTCTGTCTCTGGCTGGGGTCAATTAATTAATTCTGGTTCTCCTCCTTACCACTGACATTTATTGTTCTTTGGATGAAAGGCAGCCTGCATGTCCCTGGGTGGCATCTGGAAATGAGCCCTGGCTCAGCGTGCCTTTCCGGGTCACCAAAAATTTTAAATAAAAAATAAATAAATAAATGTTCAGGAGGAGCATACAGACATATGAACATATGACACTGCCAGCAGAAAGAGGATTTATTGGTCTATCAAGTCTACTGCAGTGAGCAGCTCAGTCTAGTACTGTGGAGCTGCCCCCCCCGATTCTTTCCTGGAGTCTTCCTTCCCCTCGCCCTTTTCTCCCTTATTTCCACCCTCCCGTTCTAATTCTCTTTTGTACCCTGTCCCACCCCCTGAAACTTTCCACCATTCTGTGGATATTACCTCCAGCAACTCATTCCACCTGGACACCACTTTTCTGTGAAAAGTGCCTCAATTCCTCTTAAATATGCCCCCACTAACTAGTATCAGACTATGCCCCCTTGTCCCTTCCCCCTTTAAATTGAAGATGCCCTCTTTTCCAACCCTGTTTATACCCTTTAAGTTCTTGACAGTTTCTATTATATCTGCTTTTTCTTCTGTCCTCTGTCTCTCCTCCATGCCCTGGATCATCTTGGTCACCCTCCACTGAACCCTTCCAGTAGCCTGTCCTTCATTAAATAAGGGCACCAGAACTGTACACCGTACTCCAGGTATGGTCTCACCAGTGACCTGTACAGTGACAGAATAACTTCCTCCCTCCTAGAGGTAATTCCTCTGGTGATGCAGCCCAGTATTTTATTTGCTTTGTCTGACCCCATTTGGCACTCTGCGGAGTGTTTTATGTCACCCATGACAAACTCCCCCAGATACTTTTCCTCATTTGAGATTGTCACCTGTGTGCCACCCAGCAACTGCTGGTCCCTGAGTTCCTAACTCCCAGGTTCAATGACCTTGCATTTCATGGCATCGAATCCCAACTGCAAGATGCCTGACCATTTCTCTAGCTTAGCCAGTTCTTCCCTGAGCTCCTGCCTCCTCTTCTCTGTGTCCACCATCCCACAGAGCTTAGTATCATCTGCACAAATTCAGATTTTACTTTTGACCCCTCTGCTATGTCTTCAATAAAGATATTGACTAGCACCAGTCCAAGTACTGAGCCCTGCAGGACCCTGCTGGTGACAGGCCTCCTAAGTTTGGATAGTACCCCTACCACCACTCTCTGGTTCCTGTCATGCAGCCAGCTCTTGACCAACCCCAACAGCTTGCCCCCAATTCCTAGGTTACTCAGTTTGCTGATCAACCTGCCATGAGGCACAGAATTGAATGCCTTGCTGAAGTCCAGGTATAGAACATCCACCACCTGACACTGTCTAACGACCCCGTGACCCAGTCATAAAAGTCTAGCATGTTAGTGTGGCAGGATCTCCCCCTGACAAACCCATGCTGCTATCATACTGGAGACCATTTATCTCTAGGAAGGTTACCAGCCTTTCCTTTAGAATTTTCTCCATTAACTTGCTTACCATGGAGGTTAGGCTGACTGTCCTGTGTGACACTTCGCCAATCTGCTTGTTACTATTTGTATCATATTTGTGATATAAATGTATTTTTCTTTGAATTTCTGCTTGGAAAATATGGCAGTCAGCTCAAGGCATTATGGGACCTGGGATTTTAAAAGTGTGGTAAGGAGAGATTGCACTCTCAAAGATCCAATGGAAAATCTAATTAAGAGCTTCCTTTAGAAACCAGTTTGTATAGGATGTAAATCAACCACTTGTATAAAGTATTGAATTGTATGACATATTAGGAGGAAAGCAACTTCTGACAGATACCTGTTACATTTCTCACCACTAGGAGAAATAGCTGTCAGGAAGTTCCCCTGAAGATCAAAGGGGTAATTCTGACCTGCCATAAAGCAGAATCACTAATTTATATATATTATAGTGGCACGGTAGTGCCACTATAGTTTGGGTTAAGTACCCCATTTAAGGTTAAAGTGCAAAAGTTTGCATCTTAATAACTTTGCCACTATATGACAGATTTGCCTGAAATTTGGCAAGCTCAGAGCAGTACCATAGATCTCTGGACCTGCCAAGTTTTGTAACAGTTGGATATACAGTTGTGGAGTTATAAAGCAACATTCAGTAGCGCATTTACACTTTTTTGCACATTCTTTGCTTGCACCTACAAGTTGCATGGTTTGCGTGACCAGTCCAAACTTCAGAAAATATGTGGCCGGGGGCCCTGATGTGCCTTTCAAAGATTTCATGAAAAAATATTAAATGGTTCAAAAGTTATTCAAAACACAAGGTTCCCATTATCGTCAATGGGAGAAAACAAAAAGTTCAACAGTGTTGCAAATGCAGTTTTTAGTGTCGCAAATGACCCCTGTAGTGTCATGAGTCAGCCATTTCTTTTTCAGTTAGTGGTCACAGAAATGCTTGCCATTTAAATGTGGTACCTTCTAGACACACAATTCTTTTTGTGCTCACCTAATCGGACCCTGAGGATGCTAGCCATGTCTTTTTTGGGGGCTTAAACACCCCAGAAATATGTTTTTGAAATTTTTGTAAAAAGAAGTGTCACAAAGTAGTGTCGCACTCATGACACTTTCGTGATTTCATTTGTGAAAGTGTTGTGATTTGCTACACTATTTTGCGACACTATACCCAAAATAACAGGAGTTATTTGCCACCCTGCTGCAAAACAACAGTTTGGTCTTTTAGGCTGAAATTTGGAGGGAAGAAAGCCAATATCCCACAGATATGCCTTTTGGTGGTTTGGTGACACAATATTGCATGGATGAAAAGTTACAGTGCTCCGAAGTTTACTTTTTTCCCATAGACTAACATTGCAGCGTCCACTGTGCCTTTTGTGGCCCATATCTCGGAAATGCTTTGAGATATGGACTTTTTGTCTGAAAAATGCTTAGGGCTGATGACACCAATGCACACCCAATGCCTGTGGTGGGGTTGGGGTGCAAGGGGGTGGGAACCCTAACATCAAATTTCTTCACTTTTTTCATTGTGGAACAACCCTAACTGATGCATTAAATGGAGTTTTTTTGCCATGAATGTATATATATATATATATATATATATATATAATGTTTTTTGTGGGATGCTTAACAATGTGCAGATGCCTGAGACTAATTTGGTAGGCAGGAAGAGAGTGACCTCACAGCCAACATCACCACTGAGCTTTTACCTCACAAGCTGGGTGGGACCCTTGTTCCCTTTAGATGGTCAAAGGTAAGAGAACATAGTGCTTTTTTATTTCTGGACTCCTGAAAGAGCACACTCTCAAACACTTCTACTAAAGTAGATAATTCAACCAGCAATCTTTATCAATTGAAACTAGGGTAGGATTAGATACTCAATAATTAGGTGGTTTTATTTAAATTGTCCATTTAATTTTTATGACTATAATCTAAATCTTATATGTTCAGTGTTTTGTATTTATTTCCTATTTTTTAATTTTAGTAAACGTTTTCCTTAAAATCCTGCCTGAACCTTTTCCTCATTTTGAATGTGAATGCTGGGACAGTGTTGATAAATCTGACAGAACTGTTAAGCGCTTACAGTGTCTTACCATATGTATCAAGGTAAGAAAAGTACCTCAGTCTCAATTGAGTCAAAAGGGGGATTGTGAACCAAGTTGTGTGCATGCTGGGTTAAGTATTGCACTGCAGTTCCCCAAAGAGGGTGTGATATTTAAACCTGTTAACTGGGTATGCTAGCAAAAAAGGGTTCACATTTGACCCCAAGACTCAAGACTGGTAGTTTTTCTGACCCAAAACAGACAGGAGGGTTACCCTGTTTGTCTCCTGTTCACATATTGCACTTCAAGGTTTGGCACTGTGGGAGCAGAGGGCCTGACCCACGGAGTACATTTGTGATAGATCTAGTTAGCAGCAGTGGGATTTAAAAAGATTTGGTATGCAGTGCTGCAATCAAAAAGATTTGTTTGCACACTATGAAATTATTTGGTGACACAAACATCAACAGTCCAGTGTGTCAGATTGATAAACTGTTACAGTTCACACACAAAATAAGGCAGTGATTTAAAAAAGAAAAAGAAATGTATAATTATGGTTACAGTCAAAAGTTTCCTACCTGTTTTATTTTTTTTTTTCGGATGCCAGCTAGTCTAGCCATAGAATAGATAAGAAGATGACTTCCACCTACAGCGAGTGCACTGCAGAATATCTAAGGCAGTTGTGCCAGGAAAAGAGTCCATTGTGAGGGGCAAAACAAGCATCACCTCATGGAGGATCTTGTGGCAGCCAATGCCCAAGACCTAGAGTCACAGTCAGTGACTGAAAGGGAACAGACCTTGGGCATTGAGGGGCCAGGATCCACTGTTGTGTCCAGACCCAGGGAGGAGGACAGCAGGACCAGTGTGAACTGAGAGCCACAGCTGCAGAGGAGGATCACCACCATGCTGGAGCTAGAAGGGATCAGGCTGCAGATAGAGTTGAGGAGAATGGAGCTGGAATTTGAGTGAGAGGAGAAATGAGAGCAGCGAGCTGCCGATGAAAAAGAAAACTAATGGTGGAGAGAGGCAGAGGAAAAAGAGCGACATCTTCAGAGAGAGGCTGAGTGAGAGGAGAGAGAGAGACCATCAGAGCAAATTTGAACTGGAGAAGCTACAACTTCAAAGACCAGCACCAGAGCATGTAAGTGGCATGGGTAAACCTGGACCTCCAGGACGGGGTTACAAATTAAATTCTAAATTGATAGCTGAATTTAAAGAGGGGGAAGATTTGGATGTATTTTTAAATTCATTTGTGAAGGTATGCATTCAGGCAAAAATTCCCATAGAGTCCTGGAGCTTCCAGCTATCCCTACTGCTTACCGGGAAAGCTTGTAATGCATTGGGTCAAATGGACAATCAGAACAGTAATGATTATCGCAAACTTAAAGCTGCATTGTTAAAAAAGTATGACTTGATAGCTGAAGCATACAGAGTTAAGTTCTGTAAGCTCAGGAGAAGCCCTGACAAGAGCTACAAGGAGCTAGGTACCAAACACCATCAGTTTTCAAAATGTTGGTGGGAAGGGATACAAGCAGACTCTATAGAGAAAATTGAAAATGTACATTTGGAGCAGTTCTTTTGGGCGTGCCCAGCAGAGCTGAAAACCTGACTAGAGGACCGAGATCCAAAAACAGTGCAGGAAACGGCCGAGCTCTCGGACCGCTATGCCAGAGCAGACCTGCTCTGATATGGAGTGGGGTGGGTGTGGCAGCATAGAAAGGGAAAAGTACACCTTCAGGGCAGCTAAAACCCTCACTGCCTCCACTGAAAGTGGGCAGCCCCATGTTACAAAGAAAAGAGTTGCCTAATAAAAGAAACAAATGTTGGTTTTGCAAACAACCAGGATATCTTGCAAGACAATGTCCTAAAAAGACAGAAAGTGCACAAAGTGGTGCTGGGAAAGAGATGTTTTTTTTTTGTGTATCCCTGCATGCCAGTAAACTTGAGGGAGCACCTACAACCAGTTACTGTGAAAGGTGTGCAAACCCATGGTTTAAGGGACACGGGAGAATCCCTTACTTTGGTAAAAAGGGATTTGGTTGAGCCTGAACAGGTTATACCCACTCAGTTTGTTGCAATGCAGGGTTTCATTGGGGAGGAGAAAACGCTGCCACTTGCTAGTGTTCTCCTGGACTGGGGTGAGACAGGAGAGACTGTGCAAAACATTGTAGTGGCAGAAAATCTTGCCCTGGATATGATTGTAGGAACAATATCCAAAAGAGGATGGTGTGTGCAGTTACCCATAGTCAAGCGGCAAAGGCAAATTGTAGTTTCCTGGACCCCATAGAAGACCCTGTGGAAAACACTGGGAGGCTGGTTTCCCAGCCTGTTTCTCCTAATATGGAAACTAGTGAAAGGGAAGTAGAAATTCCCCAAGTAGCAGATAACAGAATAGCTAACGAAGGTTACCCTGAGGAGGGAAGGGTAGCCAATTTTCAGAGGGTTAGGGATGGCAGGAACCCTGAATGCCTTGATGCTAGAGCTAGGGACCATAGTTCAGAAAGTGGAGGAGACCTGCCCCATGCCTTGGGAATGTGTAAAGATTTTCCAGCTGCTCAGAAAAATAACCTTAGTTTAGAGAGGCTGAGGGCTTGGGCAGACTCTGATGAAGCATTGAGAGGTGACAGGAAACAAAGAGTTTACTGGGAGAATGGACTGCTGTATATGCAGGACATAAGGACAGAGGGAGAGGTGATGGGCAGACAGCTTGTTGTTCCCCAGGGGCACAGTGAGCAGTTGCTAAAGATTGTTCATGATATTCCCATGTCTGAACATCTGGGAACCTTGTGCACTATGCAGCAATTGGTCCAGAATTTCTAATGGCCCAACTTCAACCAGCAGGTGAAGGAATATTGCAGGTCTTGTCACTGGTGCCAAGAAATAGGGAAGGCGGGTAGGAAAACTCAAGCCGCCCTAATTCCATTACCCATTATGGAGGAGCCATTCCAGAGGGTAGGGATGGATATTGTGGGGCCTTTGAAAAGCCCCAGCTCCTCCAGGAAGAGGTTTATGCTAACAGTGGTGGATTATGTCACCCAGTACACAGAAGCAGTCACCATATCCTCACTGAGGACAAACAAAGTGGCAGATGCCTTGCTAGGGATTTTCTCCCATGTTGGGTTCCCACAGGAGGTTATCACTGATCGAGGGGGTTCCTTCATGTTGGACCTGATGAAGTGTTTGTGGGAGAAGTGTGGGGTGGTGCAGAGATGCACACCTTATCGCCAGCAAGCTAATGGGCTTGTGGAAAGATTTAATGGTACCCTTAACTCGATGCTCCAAGCATTTGCTGAACAGCATGGGAGGGACTGGGAGAAATACCATCCTTTCTTGATGCCCTACAGGAGGCATGCCTCAGACAGCTAGTATTGGAACCCACTCAGGAGGGAGCAATCTTAGACCTGGTACTTTCAAATAGGGATGGAGAAAGAATCTCAGATTTAGAAGTTGGTAGCCAGCTGGGAACAAGCCACCACCAAACAGTGTGGTTCATGATAAACACAGCCATACAATCAAGCCATACAAAAACAAGAGTATTGGACTTTAGGAGGGCTGACTTTGGGAAAATGAGAGAGTGCCTCAGAAAAGCACTAGCAAACAGGCAAGAAAGAGGGGTGGAGGAACAATGAGGAGTAATCAAAACAGCCATCACAGAGGCAACAAGCCTTTGTGTAAAGCAAATCAACAAAACACAATTAAGGAAAAAAACAGTATGGTTCTCAAAAGACGTGGCAGGGAAGGTTAAGGAGAAAAGGATATCAATCAGGAAATATAAGGAAACACAGAAGGAGCAGGACAGAGAACTTTATCAGTTAAAGCACAAAGAGGCTGGGAAGGCAGTCAGAATAGCAAAGGCCCAAACCGAGGAAAGAATAGCCAACTCTGTTAAGAAGGGGGAAAAGACCTTTTATAGGTACATTAGGGAGCGAAGAAAGACCAAAGGAGGGATACTGAGGCTTAGTAAAGGGGAGGGAATCTGGGTAGAGGGTGATAGTGAAAAAGCAGGGATACTGAATGGATATTTCTGCTCAGTATTCACAAAGGAAGAGGAGGGTGAGGTACTTAAACCAAACAAGAGAAACACTCTGAAGATGGGGGTCTACACCAGTCCATTTACAGAAGAAAGGGTTCTGAAAGAACCAATAAAATTGAAGGTGGACAAAGCAATGGGGCCTGATGGAATTCACCCAAGAATTCTAAAGGAACTAAGGGTAGAACTAGTGACACCGCTGACTACTCTCTTTAACAAATCATGGGAGGATGGGGTGGTACCTGAGGACTGGAGGAGGGTGGAGGTGATTCCTCTTCACAAAAGTGGGAGCAGGACAGTGGCAGGAAACTACAGACCAGTTAGTTTGACCTCAGTGGTAGGGACAATGATGGAATCACTTCTGAAGGAAAGAATTGTTGAGTACCTAGAGGCCAGTAGGGCACAGGACCCAAGGCAGCTTGGATTCATGATGGGAAGGTCATGTCAGAAAAATCTAGTATATTTCTTTGACTGGGTGACCAAAGTAGTAGACCAGGGAGGGGCTGTGGACATGGCCTACCTTGATTTTAGCAAGGCATTTGATACAGTCCCACACAAAAGATTAATACATGTTAGCCAGCCTTGGAGTGGGTCCCAAGGTGGTATCCTGGATAAAAAATTGGCTAGACAACAGGATGCAAAGGGTAGTAGTAAATGGAGTCCACAGTGAAGAAAGGAGGGTTACGAGTGGGGTACCGCAGGGTTCAGTACTAGAACTGGTCCTTTTTAATGTCTTTATAAGTGACATTGCAGAGGCACTGGAAGGAAAAGTATGTCTCTTTGCAGACAACACAAAGATCTGCAACAGGGTTGATTCACAAGATGGAGTGGAAAGGATGAGAAGGGACTTGGCAAGGTTGGTGGAATGGTCAGATGTATGGCAGCTCAGATTCAATGCAAAGAAGTGCAAGGTAATGCACCTGGGAAACAAAAACCAAGGGGAAGAGGACACAATGGGGGGTGAGATACTGACAACAGTAAAAATGGAAAGGGACCTGGGGTAATTATAGGTGGGTAAGCAATGTGAGAAAGCAGTAAGGAAGGCTGAGGGGATACTAGGATGCATAGGGAGAGGCATCAATAGTAGAAAACAGGATGTTGTTATCCCTCTGTACAGACAGTTGGTGAGACCCCATCTGGAGTACTGTGTGCAGTTCTGGAGACCCCATCTCTGCAAAGACATAGACAGAGTGGAGGCTGTCCAGAGGAGGGCAGCCAAATGGTGCAGGGTCTGCACCAGAAGACATAAGAAGAAAGACTAAAGGAGCTTAATATGTATACCCTTGATGAAAGAAGGAGAGAGGGACATGATAGAAACTTTCAAGTACCTCAAGGGAATCAACAAAGTCCAAGAGGGTAGCATCTTTCAGAAAAGAGATGTGCAAGAACAAGGGTCTCAATTTGAAGAGAGGGAGATGGCTCAGAGGTAGTGTGAGGAAGTATTTTTTCACAGAGAAGGTTGTGGATGCATGGAACAGCCTCCCTGAGGAGATCATGGAGTCAAGAACAGTGGGGGAATTCAAGAATGCATGGGACAGACATAAGGCTGTCCTAGTGAGGGAGTAGGAGGAAGTAAGCTGTTGGTTAACTAGGATCTGCAGCTTCTCTGTTAGGTAGGAAAATGGGCAGACTAGGTGGGCCAAGCGGGTCTTATCTGCCGTAACATTCTATGTTTCTATGTTCACACACAGGGAGGTGCCCCAAAAGTCAACAGGGTTTTCCTCTTTCGAGCTCTTATATGGGTGCAGGGTGTGTGGGCCCCTAGACATGATCTGGGAGGACTGGGAAGGCAAGCATGCCACTCAGGGAACTCCCATAGTGGATTATGTCTTGAAGTTTAGGGAAAAGCTGAAGAAGCTTATGGGAACATCACAGATCAACCTGGCAGCTGCCCAGCAAAAGCAAAAGGTATGGTATGACCGCAGAGCCAGAGCTCTCTCGTACAATGTGGATCGGGAGGTCATGGTCCTAATCCCAGTCTGGAAAAATAAGCTGCAGGCTGAGTGGGCAGGACCGTACAAAGTAGTCAGATAGGTGAATGACGTAAATTACATTATAGAACTGTCTGACAGAAGACATGCCCTAAGGATGTACCATGCCAACATGATGAAGCCATATGCAAAAAGGGCTGACATGGTCTTTGCAGTGTGTAGTCCTTGGAAGGAGACAGACGAGGAAGACCCCCTTCTGGACTTACTTGAAGAAAGCAAGCTGGAGTCCTTTGTGGAGGCAATTAAAATGTCACCCCAGTTGACCTCGGACCAGGAAGTAAGTGAGATTTTAGCAGACTTTGCACCACTGTCTAGTGCCAAGTCTGGACTAAACCCCTTAGCGACACACAATATAGAGACGGGGATGCAGGCATCTATATAGCGAACAGCGTATCAAATGTCAGAGGCCATCCAAACGGACATTAGGAGGGAGGTGGAGGAAATGCTGGGTTTAGGGGTAATCCAGAAATCCCACAGCTCCAGGGCCTCACCTGTAGTCCTTGTTCCTAAGCCAGATGACTACTCGATTTTTGCATGGACTGTCATGAACTCAACACAGTCAAGAAGTCGGATGCCCACCCAATGCCATGGATGGAAGAACTACTTAACAAGTTGGGAGGGGCGACATACCTTACCAATATTGGCCTCTTGAAAGGGTATTTGCAGGTGGAGTTAACTGCCAGAGCTAGGGAGAGGTTGGCCTTCATCACTCCGATTTGAGTTTAAAGTAATGCCTTTCAGAATGAATGACTCCCCTGCCACCTTCCAAAGGTAGGTGAACCAGGTGTTAAATGGTACTGAAGAGTACGCCATGGTGGTATCCATCACTGACAGTGACACCTTTACAGTGACCATCAGTACAGCAACTACAGCGCCAAGTCGCTGTATAGATGGTCACTGGACCAGGCGCTGTATTCATGGGAGTTGCGCCCATTCCCTTAATCAGTTCCGACCTGGAGTTGATTATAAAATGTGGGGGGGTGCATGGGGCACAGACCCCCAACTGGGCAGTTCAGGGGTGAAGCCCACTTAAGAAAACAAGTTTCCAACTTGGAAACCATCAGCCTACTGCAAATGCAGTCTACATAATGGTTTTGCTGTCCGGTCGTTCAACAAACTTTTTATTGAACACCAGTTGTAGATCCAGCTGTGGCATAGCTGGATGATATTGTCATCTTCAGTGCCAGCTGGAAGGAACACCTCTCCCACCTTAGGGAAATGCTGGGCAGGATACAGAGGGCCGGGCTCACTGTAAAACCTGAAAAGTGCCAGGTGGCCATGGCTGAGGTGGCATACCTCGGGCACATAGTAGGCTGGGGACAGTTCTGTCTTAATAGAGCAAAAATTGAGGCAATTGAGGCATGGCCCAGTCCTGAAACACAGAAGCAGGTTTAGAGTTTTCTAGGGACCGCAGGGTACTATAGAAAATTTGTATCAAATTACAGTGCCCTGGCAGCTCCCCTGTCTGGCCTGCTAAGGAAAAGAATGCCTAAAAATGTTAACTAGGAACCAGACTGTGAAGAAGCCTTTACACGGCTAAAGGAGGCACTGTGTGCTGCTCCTGTATTAGTCAGTCCAGATTATAGTAAACCATTTGTAGTCCAGACAGATGCCTCAGATGTGGGTATTGGGGCAGTACTTAGCCAGACTTCTAACCAAGGAAAAAATCACCCAATAATGTACCTCAGTAATAAGTTACTTTCCAGGGAGCAGGCTTATTCTACAGTTGAGAAAGCATGCCTTGTAATGGTGTGGACACTAATGCAATTAGAGCAATACCTATACGGGTGGCACTTTGAGGTACAAACAGATCACAACTCCCTGGTTTGACTGGCACAAATGGGTAAAGCAAACGGTAAACTTTTAAGATCAAGCCTTGCCTTGCAGGGTTACGACATGACTGTCATTCACAGAGCAGGGGCAGCAAATGTAAACGCAGATGGGCTATCACGTCAGTTACAGCAGTGAACTGAATTCAGGAAAACTCATCCCGTGCTTAGGAATGGATTTCCCCCAAATTCAGTCTAGGAGGGAGAACTGTGATGCTTCGCCAATCTGCTTGTTATAATCTGTGTCATATTTGTGATATAAATATATGTTTCTTTGAATTTCTGCTTGGAAAATATGGCAGTCAGCACAAGGCATCATGGGACCTGGGATTTTAAAAGTGTGGTAAGGAGAGATTGCACTCCCAATGACCCAGTGGAAAATCTAATTAAGAGCTTCCTTTAGAAACCAGTTTGTGTAGGCTGTAAATCAGCCACTTGTATAAAGTATTGCATTTTATGACCTATTAGGAGGAAAGTAACTTCTGACAGATACCTGTTACATTTCTCACCACTAGGAGAAATAGCTGTCAGGAAGTTCCCCTGAAGATCAAAGGGGTAATTCTGATCTGCCATAAAGTAGGTTCACTAATTAAAAAAAAAACAAAAAAGATATATGTATATACCCTATATATATAGGTATATTTTGTTGTTGTTGGATGCTTAGCAGTATGCAGATGTCTGAGACTAATTTGGTAGGCAGGAAGAGAGTGACACCACAGCCAGCTTCTCCACTGAGCTGTGACCTCATAAGCTGGTTGGGACCATTGTTCCCTTTAGATGGTCAAAGCTAAGAGAACAGTGCTTTTTATCTCTGGGCTCCTGAAAGAACACATTTTTGACCACTTCTACTAAAGTAAGTAATTCAACCACCAATCTTCATCGATTGAAACTAGGGTGAGATTAGATACTCAATAATAAGATAGTTTTGTTTAAATTGTCCATTTAATTTTTATGACTGTACTCTAATTGTTATATGTTTTGTGTTTTGTATTTCATTTACTATTTTTAATTTTAGTAAACTTCATTTTCCTTGAAATCCTGCCTGACCCTTTTCCTCATTTTGAATGTGAATGCTGGGACAGTGTTGATAATTCTGACAGAACTGTTAAGTGCTTGCACTGTGTTACCATATGCACCAAGGTCAGAAAAGTACCTAGATCTCAACTGAGTCAAAAGGGGGATTGTGAACCAGGTTGTGTGCATGCTGGGTTAAGTATTGCACTGCTTTTCCCTGAAGAGGGTGTGATATTTGAACCTGTTAACTGAGCATGCTAGCGAAAAAGGGTTCCTATTTGACCTCAGAACTCGAGACTGGTACAGGTGGTTGTTCAGACCCAAAAACAGACAGAAGGGTTACCCTGTTTGTCTCCTGTTCACATATTGCACTTCGAGGTTTGGCACTGTGGGAGCAGAGGGCCTGACCCGTGGAGTGCATTTGTGATAGCCTGTAGTTCCCCAGCTCACCTCTGGGACCTCCCTTGTGGAGTGGAGCCACATGTGCCATTGTCCAATCCAGCAGAATGCACCCCTTCTCCAGTGAGGTGTTAAACAGGTCTACCAGTGGGGCAGCCAGTGCTTCTGCCAGTCCCCTCAGGATTCTCGGGTACACTCCATCCAGGCCAGGTGCCATGTCAACTGGAAGGTCCCTAAGACCCTTGAAGATCATGTCTACCCCAATCACCCCATCAGTTTCATCCCCACCCCTCAGTCTCCCACAACTTTCCCATGTGGGTCTGTCCTTTTCCCTAATGAAGACAGAGCTAAAGTACTCATTTAGTGCCTTCGCCTGAACTTCACTATTTTCCTTCCATCCCTGCTCCCTTTTTATCCTGATAATCTTGTCACTGTTTTTTCTCTCCTTTATGTATCTGAAGAATTCCTTTCCCCATTCCTTGATCCCCTGCACCAGCCTTAGTTCTTTAGCAGCTTTAGCCGCCCGGACTGCTCTCCCTGCCTCTCGAGCTTTCAGTGAGTATACCTTCCTGTCCTCTTCCCTCATAGTACTCTCTACTTCTGGAAGGCTGCCCTCTTCTCCCTCACCTTCTCTGCCACATTCATATTGAATGAGCTAGGTCTCTTGGTCCTGGAATACTTATTTTGAGTCCTTGTGCAAGTGTCTGTGGCCTCATTTAACCCCTTTTTAATGACAGACTATTTTTGCTCTGCATCCATTTCCCATCTAAGCTTTGCAAGGTACCCTACCAGTATGTCTCCCATCTTACCAAAGTCCACCACTCTCATTTTGGTCTTGGCAGCTTCTTTACCCATATTGATGTTAAACAACACAGTGCAGTGGTTAGTGCCTGCAAGGGGGTCCCTCACTTCTACCTCCTTTACCAGTTCACCATCTGACAATGCTAGATCCAGTATGACCTCATCCTTGGTTAGCCCTGTAACCCCCTGCACCAGGAAACACTCCTAGAAAGCATGCAGGAGAACCTGTTCCCTGGAACAGTAGGTAGATAGGGTGTTCCAGTCCATTCCAGGTGGGTTGAAGTTGCCTGTTATGACTATGTTACCTCTCCTTTCTACCTTCCTTATCTGGTCCCCTAGTTCACTGTCCAGCTTCACACCCTGTGAGGATGGTCTGTACACCACCCCTAACCAAATTATTCTCCCTTTTGGCATTCTGGAGCATTACCCATAAGGCTTCTGTCCAGCCCTTGAGCAGTTGAGTAAATTGGCGGCCCAATAGACGTTTGCAGTACCATGGCTGTTAGCCCCACCACCAACTCTATCAAGGTACTGAATGCTCATGAGAGGAGAACAACTGCTACCAGCATGGTTACAAAAGTGTTTGCAGTCAGGCAACAAAGTCAGAGGAAGCCATCATGCAAATAGCCTGCAATGCCAATCACAGAAGTGTGGCAAAATCTCACAAATCTGGCCTCAACCTCCTGCAAGCCCCTGGTGTTAAGGCTATTGCATACAGTCACGGGGCAGGGTGCAATTTTATTATCAGCAACTAGATGTGTGAATGGAGATGGACTTGGAGAGGATGCCGCATATTCCATTTAGAGCTTGTGTTGGGAAGGGGGTACTACTTGATATCAGGGTGCTGTAAGTTCTAATGGGAAACGTGACGGTCTCACAGCATGGCCAGTGAGAAGTCCATTGTGCCAAAGAAAGTGGCCCACAGAAGCATGAAGGTAAGGAGAGTTAGGAAAGAGGGTGACTTTAGGAACAGATGCCCTCACACAAAACTAAGTGATTAGCTTGCAGCATGGTATGGCACAATATGGAGAGAGAAACCAAGCAACCAAATTATGTTTAGAGAGAATTTTGGAGGGCTTATGGTGCCAGTAGAAATCTGTGAATAGTTCATGACAGAACATAAATAAGTTTTATAAACACCTAAAGAAGACTGAGAAGACACATTTTGTTGCCTGTGAGTGTGGTGCTATATATGTCCATTAATATTTTTCACATTAGCAAAAAACATTTTGCAGGAAAAAAGATATGAAGTGACATTAGTTATTCTTATAACTATTTTTCTACATAGTTGGGGGAAAAAGAGACAAACACTGTTATTTTCACAATTTATCTGCACAGGATGACCCAGCTAAGGTGTCACATCTTATTTCCAGAGTGGTCCTGATTCTATACATTTCCACTCTAGTTGAACTACTGTAGAACACCGGGAGGTTAAGTGACTTGCCCAAGGTCACACAGTCTGTATCTGGCTGTAGTGGGGTTTTAAACCTGTGATCACCCAATTCCCATGCTGGTGCTCTAACCATTAGACTACACTGCCTCTTTTACAACTGCAGGTAATTACAAGTAAAATGTTTTTACATTTTTGACAACTGCATCATCCCTTATATATTATGAATACTGTAGTTCATATTAACCCCCATATGTATGGTTTTTATTTGAATCTGTTAAAAATGTGACATGATGAAAATCTACAGATCTGCGGGGGACAAACTTTGATTTGAATCTCAAAGCTTGAATCTGCTTGGCTGGTTTGAGAGGCCCAAACTATTTAAGCATTGTTCATTTCTCTGTCTCCAAACTTTTTCTTTTGAAAAATAATCAGGGTGGTTCTTTTAGTAATCCTTTGTTTCAGTTCTAGGGCTTATAGTTCTTTCCTAGCCTCTGGTTTTCAGCATAATAATACTGCTTGCCCAATATCTTTGACACTGCCTCTCCCGCATAGATGAGAAGAGTCCCCTGTTGGGAACAACTGTAATAAGAAATATATCAAGAACAAGGCTAGCAGCTCTATACTGCAGCCAAAAAGCAATGAGCAAAATGCTTCACTGCCTGCAGAAACAGCAGGGATTTAGAAAAATCTTAGAACCTGCTAACCTATGTCCCATGTAAAATAGCTTATGCCTTACATAATCCCTTAACCACTGCCTTCTCTCACTTTTGCCTGTTCACCCCCTGTGGAAAAACTGGTGATTCAAATGATTTGTAGTTCGAGTAGAAGCAGTCTTATTAAACTAAACCACCTTCTTCTGAACCATCTCTTGACAACAGCCTGAGTGACTGTCATAGATAAGCCCCCTTTACTTAACATTTTAATGGAATTTCAGCTTTAGTAACTGAATGGTGTACCCTATGGGCTGCTTTGGCCGAGCTGTGTCTATGAATGGATGATGGAATCTGCCAATGAAAATTTACAGCTCAATTGCTTTTGCCTAGGTTTGTACTCTATATGCTTACTCTTGCATTGCTCTCTTGAATATTGTTGAATAGTTCTTTTTACCCTTTTCATAGCTGCTTATCCTGGGTGGACCCAATATGCATTCAGCCCTGCTGCTCCAACTGGCACTGTGATTCCAGTCCAGTGCTGGTCTGCCTTCAGATAACATCCCCTTTGATCCCCAAAAAATCCTGTTCCACTGTGGGTCCTATCACCTAAGCATCCAACATGTGGACAAGGTGCTCCAGGACCTGAACCTGTAATTAGAGTTTGCAGATGGCCTGTGTGCCATCCCCATTGATCCAGCCCATTCAGTACCTAATTTTATCCACCCCTTTAGTGCAGACCTGCTCGCCACATGTCTCCTGTTGGGGTAGACTTAACATTTCATGGTCATGATAATGTCTCTTGTCAATCACTGCCAACTCAGGCAGACACTCAAGCAGCAGGTTAAGCAATACCCTAAAACTATAGGCCAATAAGCCTAACATCAATATTGGGTAAAATACTTTAGTCTCTCATAAGAGACAAAATAGAACATGAACTAGAAAATAAAGGGTTAATTGACATCACCCAACATGGATTTTTAAACAAAGATCTTGTTTGACCAATATATTAACATTCTATAATAGGATTAGTGAGCTCCTAGACCAAAACAAGTCAGGGGATGTGATATATTTGGATTTTAGCAGAGCTTTTGACAAAGTTCCACATGATATTCTAATTACAAAAATAGCACAATTAAATATAGATAGAAGGATAACATCATGGGTCAAAAATTGCCTCACTAACCATACTCAAAGAGTGAGAATAAGAGACCATGCATCTGATAGGGTATGTTGCGTAGAGGAGTGCCCCAAGGCTTGGTCCTGGGACCAACTCTTTTTTTCCTATTTATCTCAGATCTTAACAAGGACATTGGGTGTTAATGCATAAAATTTGCAGATGACACCAAAATAGGTGCAGAGGTATCCGCAAGACAGCAGCCTGAGGCATTCCAGGGCAATTTAATTAAATTGCAAGTATGAGCAGAAAAAAATAAAATGGAATTCAACTTAGATAAATGTGTGGTGATGCATCATGGTGCTAAGAATGCAAGGCATGAATACACCCTAAACAACACCAAGCTGGGTGTAGTAGAGAGAGAAAGAGACTTAGGAATTATAATAAGCAGTGACCTTAGTTTTGGAAACCATTGCAATGAAGTTGTCAAGAAGGGGAATAAAATAATTGGGGCAATTAGGAAATCATTTATAACCAGGCATAGAGCATGCCTTTTGCCCTTCTATAGAAATCTAATTAGGCTGCTCCTAGACTATTGTAGTCCCTTGTAGAGTCTGCACCTGAGGAGAGAAATTCAGGTAGTGGAGAAGATCCAGAGGAGATTCACCAAAATGATTTCTGGGATGTAACAGTTGTCTTTTTTTTTTTAGTCTTTTTGCTGCCTTACTGTACCTGCCAGGCCTCCACCCTTGGCTGCAGCATCCCCACATGAGCCATTCTCCCAGGATGCCCTGGATTGCCCCCCAGGGCAGGGACATGGCAACTAGCCCTAAGGTGCCACAAACAATGGGCTAGAGTGGGAGTCAGCCTGGAGAGCCAATATGCAGCCAAGGGGCAGGCTTCATGTAGGCAGTGGAGCAGGCATGAGTTTTTCCCCTGTAGGTGGGGGGCAGGAATATGCAATGACACCTCCATCCATCTGGCACCCTGGAAACCTTGTTGATGCCAGTCGCTGTGGAGCCCCTGGCCTCCTCTAGGGATCCCTCATGCACCAGCAACATCCTGCACCCTCCTCCCAGAGAAGGAGAGCAGTTGTAGGATGCTCAATCCATCTCCTCCTGGTCGGACCTCCAATGACCCGGGTCCATTCCTGAACCTGGGTTGCCGGCGTCACAAGCAGAAGTCCAACTGCTGCACTGGTGGGCCGGCTCAGGATGCTACACTTGTCTTATGAAAATAGATCAACAACCTTGAGACTCTACCCACTTGAATTAAGTAGGTTAAGGGAGGACCTTCTGCTCATGTACTGAATAAGCAATAATCCAGATCTTATGGTGAGACTTGAGTTCCAACCTGTGGTTAGAGGCTTCAATTTAAGAAGCCACAGAAAACAGTTGAGATTAACACATCCTAGATGTAAACAAAGAAGCAACTTCTTTACACAAAGAATTATAAGTTACAGGAATAAGCTCCCTGAATTTATAATTGAATCAGTCACATTTGAGATTTACAAGAAAAGACTTGATTCACATCTTTTAGGTGTCTGAAAGGTGGTGTACAACTTTTGGGGAGGCAGGTTAAAATGGGTCTATGCCTTCTTCCTGTCTATAATTTCTGAGCATTGTTCCTTCCCAGCATCTGAGTATAATACCCCATCAGCATGCCCTAGACTCCACTGGTACAGAGAGAGTCAGACTTAGGATGTAAAGCTGAGTTTCCTGTTTGGTAGCACCATGGGCTATCAATAGCACCAGTGGGCCAGGAAGTGTCTACTTTTTCATGTATGATGCATTTTCCAAAACACATTTGGTGGAGTGTTTATTTTTTAATCTCATGTCTCAGTAAATGTAGTGAGTGGGGTTGCTCAGAACTGGTCAGTACCGATCTGTTAGGAATTATTCAGATTTCAGTATTTCCAATACCAAATTCTGATTCTGATCTGATTCCAATTTGCATTCATAATCAAAATCAGAAGCAGAAGTGAAATCCAAAATCCTATCCCATAAGGTATGCTTAAACTAACAACAAATACATAATCTGGCTTTCTGGAAGTACCTAGTATGGAGGACAAAAGTTATAATAACTGTTTTTATGTTTGATGAACCTGCACACCAAACATTTTGAGACAAATGAAATGGGATGTTGGGTGTGTGTGTCACTGCCAAGCACATTGCAGTTCAGAATAGCAGGGGATCATCAGTCTACACCAATGACCATGCACTGTGCTCGTGATGCAACTGTCTGCTTGGTGGGTTGTAACTTCGTGTACTTCAATCAGAGAGGGCTTCAGTCCTTTGATTTGTATGAAGCTACATCAGCAAACAGCTGATCAGCTTTCAAAAGAGTTACCAGCTGCACAATGGAAGTTTTTTACTGATGTCACCAGTGTGCAGCTGCTGTATGAAGCCCTGTAACACTGGTGCCCATGTAACTCTCCCCCCACCCGATCATCCCTCTCAGCACCCACCACCCCACACAAACCCCCAGTGTCCACCTCATAGTTTTATTTTTAATGTCACCTGCAACAAAGAAAACCATCCATCGATGTCTCTTGCTGGTATCCCTGTAACTGTTCCCCCACCTGACCCTCCATATCTGCACACACCATCCCCAAAAATATAACACTGACACTGCGGGTACCCAATCCCCCAGTGTCACCACCATGTATTTTTTTTATGTATTATTTAAAAAACCTGTAACAAATCAAACTGTTCATCAATGTATGTTGCTGGAGCCCCTGGGCCCCTGTAACTGTTTCCCTTCACTCCACTCTCTCTCTCTCAACACCCACTACCCCACACCCCACACAAACATAACACTGACACTGGTGGTGCCCAATCCCCCAGTGGCATCACCTGAAATATAGAACTCCGTCCCTTGTCATTTTTGTTACTAACCCTGTAAAAAAAAAAGTCCATTGATGTCTGTTGTGCCATTATTCCCCCCACTCAAGCCTCCTACTCAGCACCCAGCACCACCACTCACGAAGTCCTTACTTACCCACCAGGGGTCCAATGCTGCAATCTTCTCTGGACCACAGACATGTCTTCAGTCTTCTAAGCCAGACTACACACTGAGGAAATCAGAAATGTGGTTCAATGAATTTCAATGGGGTTTTGAACATAGTGGCATAACATAGTCATTTCTAAATATTTTTGCCCCAAATTTTCAACATGTCTTTTTGGGGACCCCACCTCATAAACAATTACAATGAATTTAGCCAAATCATTTCTGAAAGGTGATTTTGTGGTCACTGCCTGAAATCACCACTCAGGCAGGAGTTGAACATTTTCTCTGCCCTTGTTTATGAGGTGGGGTTATAAGAAGGCTTTGTTAAACATTTGGTGTAAAATATTAAAAAAACAACAAAGATATGAGCCTACATTTAAATTTGCAAACACAAGCTCATAACTTTGGTAATTTTCACTATTTTGACCCCAGATTTTTAACATAGCCATTTCTTTATAGCACCTCATGAATGTTTTTTCAAATCCTTGACAAAATGTGTTTTCGCACCCCTAAAGATGATTTTGAAGTTTCTGCATGAAATCACCTTTCAGGCAGGAGTTGAACATTTTCTCTATGCTTGTTCATGAGAAGGGGTCTTAAGAAGGCTATGTTGAAAATTTGGGGCAAAAATATTAAAAAACAACAAATTTATGAGTGTATGTTGAAATTTATGAATGCAGGTTTGTAACTTTTGTAATTTTCAATGTTTTGACCCCACATTTTCAACATAGCCATTTCATCACAGCACCTCATGAATGTGACAACTGTCATTTTCCCAATCCTGGCCAAAATGTGTTTTTGTACCTGTGGTGTGGAATGACGTTTTGGTGGTGTGGAATGACGTTTTGGCGGAGATTTGAAAATGTTCACCTACTGAGTTCATCAGATGGGGTAATAAGAAGGCTATGCTGAAATTTGGTGTACAAATATGATAAAATGCATAGATTATGACTGAACATCACACTATTTTAGCGTTCACTCATAACTTCCCTAATTTTCAATATTTTGACTCCAGCCTTTTAACATAGCCATTTTTCCACACCACCTCATAAACGTGACATGTCATTTTTAAAATCATGGACAAGATGTCTTTTTGTACCTCTGGTGCAAAATGATGTTTCAGCCAGTATACTGTAAATGGTACATGTCATGTCTATAAGGTGAATCCTAAAACAACTGTCTTCAAAACTTGGGGTCAGCATTGCAAAAAACAAATTGTTTAACAAGCATCAAACAGTCGGCATTGACAAATGCTTGTTTAATGCATGCTTCTTGTACCATGACTATGATGTGCATTAGAACATATTTTATGTTTATTAATGTTATTTTGCTTCTATATAAGCCTTCCCAAATCCACACAAAACATCTGATTCCACTTACATTAGATGGCTTCCTTTTTCTCCAATCCATATTTTACCTTACAACAAACAAGGTTTGATCAGTGAATGTGTTCCACTGTCCATTCACATGGCACACTGCATTGCATGTGCAGAAGTAAACCAAAAATGAAAAGCCTGAAGTTCAGCTGTGAAGTGGCGGGGGGGAAGACACTGAGGCAAATGATAAAAGCACCATCCTGCATGGCCCCAGGAATGAGAACCTGGGTGGGGGGATTGCGATGGACACAAGGAAAGAGGAGGGGAGTGTACTGGTGTTGGGGGACTCCATACTCAAGGTGATCAAATGGGGCAGCATGGGGGAGAGGCACAGTTGGATATGGGTGGAGTCCATACCAGGATTAAAGGCAGACAAGGCAGGACAGGCAATCCTAAGGTGCATAAGGAGGGATAGGAGGAAACCACATATTGTGGTACATGTAGGGGACAAATGACCTAGCAGAGGAAATGGTGGAGGTAACAAGGGAGAGGACTGAGGAAGTGGGTAAGTGGTCTGAGGAGACTGGGGAGTATGTGGCCTTCTCCAAGGTGCTCCCAGTACCCTGTGGAAACACAGTGACAAAGGAGAGGATTAGGGAGTTGAACACATGGTTGGTAGAATGGCGTCAAACTAAGGGGTATGGGGTTGTGGGTGGCTGGGGCAGTACCTGGGATAATAACAATCTCTTTGCAAGGGATAGGCTGCACCTGAGTAGGGAGGGGAAGGAGGTATTAAAGCAAAGACTGGGGAGGTATATTGGGACAAAGTGGATTTAAACTAGATGGCAGGGTGGTAAGTGGACAGCAGGTAGGCAGGGATCCAATAGAGTGGAGTCACAGCCTACTCCCCAGGCTAGCATGGAAGGACTCAGGGTGGCCGAAAAGGGAGGGAGTAGAAGGGAGGAGATGGAGGGTGGTGAAGGGAAGGGAAGGGAGCAGGATGGAGGGTGGTCTCACTAAATGCAAGAAGCTTAGACAACAAATCAGGTGAATTACTTGCACTCTTAGCAACGTGGAGGGTGGATATTGCAGCTGTCACAGAAATGTGGGCAACTGAGCACTGGGACTGGGATCTGGCAATCCCAGGATACAAACTATACAGGAAGGACTGTAAGGAGGGGAAGGTGGTGGGTTGGCAGTCTATGTGAGGGACCGAATCAAATACACAAGGGATGAGGGGGAAGAAAGGAGAACACAGGCAATGTGACTGCAGCTCCTAGACTCAAGGGGAAGGAAACTGAGGTTTGGGGTGGTATACAGACCATCGTCCCAGTTTGAGGAGCTTGACAGGGAATTAGCAGAACAAATCAGTAGGGTATGTAGAAATGGGAAGTTGGTCATCGTGGGGGATTTCAACTTGCCGGGGGTTGACTGGAGCATTCCGGTCACCTCCAGTGCTAGGGAGCAAATGCTCCTGGACACAATCCAGAAGGGTATCCTCACACAGTTAGTTAGTGTACCTACTAGGCTAAAGAACACTTTAGATCTGGTGTTGTTGAATGAGGAGGCAGTAAGGGAAATAAAGGTGGAGGACACAGTAGCCGACAGTGATCACCAAACAGTGTGGTTTAATATCACGATGTGTGGGGAGCCAGAGAAATCAGTTACTCTGGTGGTACACTTCAGGGGGGTGGACTTTGGGAGGATGCAGGAAGTACTGAAAAGGGAAACTGGAGGGCATAAGGCAGGAGATGGATATGGAGCAGAAATGGGATATTATTAAACAGGGGATTACAGAGGCAACAGAAGCCTGCACCAAGACACAGAGTAAGAGCAGCTGAGCAAGAAAACCATGCTGGTTGAACAGCGAGGTAGTGGAGGTGGTGAGGGCAAAATGAGAGGTGCATCAGAGGTATAGGATGACGGGAAAGGAAGTGGACAGGGAGTAGTATGCAATATGGTCCAGGGAGGGGACCAGAAAATTGAAAGAAGCCAATGCCCAGAGGGAGCTGAGATTAGTGCAGGGAATTAATGTGGAGGGGGAGGGGACTTTTTCAGATACATCAGAGAGAAAAGGAAGTGCAAGGAGACAATAGTGAGGATAAAAAGGGGTGGGGAGTAGACGGAAAAGGGGGAGAAGCAGGCGGAAGCATTGAATAAATACTTTTGCTCAGTGTTCATGAAAGAAAAAAGGGGGCTGCTACCACTATGGGCTGGGAGGGTGGAGATGGGGGGAGAGGAGCTGACAGATGGAAGAAATGAGGCAAGTAGAGTACTACAGGGACTGAGGGCACTGAAGGTAGACAAGACACCAGGGCTAGATGGTATCCACCCCAGGGTGCTGAGGGAGATGGCAGAGGTGTTGGCGAAGCCGCTGTCAGATCTGTAAAGCATCTCACTGGAGTCGGGATGTGTGTCACTGGACTGGAGGATGGCACATGTAGTACCATTACACAAGAGTGGACCAAGGGATGAACCAGGTAGTTATTCTCTGGTAAGTCATACCTCCGTAATGTGAAAATTTATAGAAGCAATACTAAAGGAAAGACTGGTGTCATGCCTGGAGGACAATGGCATCCAGGACATGAGGCAGCATGGGTTCCTTTCAGGAAAATCTTGTCAAACCAACCTGAATCACCTGATACAATATTATGACTGGGTGACAGGTGAGCTGGATAAGGGTCATGTGGTGGATGTTCTTTACTTGGACTTTGATATGGGGCCTCATGGGTGGCTTGGAGGAAAGCTAACTGGTGTAGTGGTAGGGGAAAAAAATGACAAACTAGATCTTGCCCCTCTACAGGTCACTGGTTAGGCCACACTTAGAGTACTGTGTGCAGTTTTGGAGGCCATACCTAACGTGTGATATCAGGCTACTGGAGGGGGTGCAGAGGAAGGCAACAAAGATGATATGTGGAATAGAGGGGAGAGACTATGACAGCAGGCTGGGAGACCTGAATATGTACACCCTGGAGGATAAAAGGGATGGAGGGACATGATAGAAACATTCAAGCATCTGAGGGGGATCAATAAGGATTGGGCAGATGGGGTCTTTAAACTAAGAAGGGGGAGGGACACCAGGGGGCACGGGCTGAAAATAGAGGGGGGAAGATTTAGGAGGGAAATGAGGATACACTATTTCACAGAAAGGGTGGTAGCAAAATGGAATGTGCTACCAGAATGGGTGGCATCATGTAAATCTGGGAACAGCTTTAAAAGGGCACAGGACATGGAACGGGGAGAGCGAGGGTGGGGGAGGCAGTGGAATGACAACGGAGAGGGGGTGGGGCAGCTGCAGACTAGGGGTGCTAGCTGCACACTCGAGCAGACTTAGATAGACCATGTGGTCTGTTTCTGCTGGCACATTCGTATGCTCATATGTTCATACCTATAGCAACAGAAATCCATAGGTTTTCTTCTTTTAATATTAAACAACAATTTTTGGCAGTAATCCAGGTATTCCAGGGACTTCCTCCACATCAATTCCAAAACAGATTACTAAGTTGAGTCAATTAATATGGACTTAAAATAAAAAATCCTAACATTAAGAAAGCCCTACAATAAAAAAAGTCCTGCACACAAATAATAAAAATAATTTGTAAATTCAGTCCACATGAGAAGAAGCAATTTGTTTTGGCAGGAAGACTGCTCCGTTACTCTTGCATTTCTACTTTGCCAGTGCTGAAAAGAAATCACAAAACATGCCAAAGCAAAGCAGCAAACCTCACTTGCCCTCCTGATGCAACCAGTTTTTATTAATATTAAATCAAAGACTGTGATAATGGCATAATTGTACATTGAAACGTTAGACTGATGTCACGTACATGGGCACTAAGGTGACTAGAATGGAGAAAGACATTTTTATTTTTTATTTTTTTTTAAGTTCATATGTTGAAAACTTTATAGAGATAGTGGAATAAATGCATAACATTCATTGGGTAAATCTGAGTATTGTATAGCACAAAGCACTTTGAAAGACAATCTGAAGGGTCGGTCTGTGACAGTGCCTAAATGGTGGCTCCAAATCATTTACAATGCAACTTTGCAAATTACTTTAAAACTACATACATTTCTTCAGTTTATTGTTCTGTGAAAAAAACTGCAAACAAGCCTGAAAATGCACTGCATACCATGATTTGAAAAATCCTGCAGATGAAGTGTCACACTGAGGTTTTCTGATTAAAAGTTTGGCAGAAGACACCATACTAGTAAGTGTGTTGTTTTCAATGCTTGACTAAGCATGCAGGTTCTGACCCCATACCAGTGATTGAGATCACTAGGATTTGCAAAGAAATTTTAAAAAAGTACCTTCAAGGGGTATCTGCATTTCTTGGGGAGCCACTTAACTTTGACTGATATTAAAGCAATTCAGTCAGTGCATGCACATTTGCTTCATTCCACACAATGAACAAACCAGATAACACCACACCGATGGCAACGCTTCACTGAATAGTGAAGTGAATGAGTACCATTTTTCTTTTCCACATGTTCCTTAACATTCCTACTTTTACTTATGTACTTGAATTGTAACTTCAACTTAAGCCCCTTATGTGCTGGGTTTCAGACTGCATGCTGGCATCGGGTGTATCCTTGAGTGATGGTCAACAAAATTTATGTAACACTGACCACCCCTTCAGAAAATCCTCACTGGCTGTGAGGGCCTTTATGGTCATTGCTGATGACTGATCAAGATGAACAGCTGTGGTTGCTGGCACCCGCAGAGACTGATGAGACTGTGGCTTCCATTTCTATTTGATCACTGGTTTTATGCTGTTCCAGAGAAGGGTGTGCTGCCAGGTGTTGGTCATTGCCATACAGGAGAGTGGAGTAGAGTGGAGCTGAGAATGGCTTTCTGTGAGAGAGATGCTGCCTGTGTGAAAGGGAGGCAGAAGGAGAAAAGAGAAGTGTGTTTTAGTCACAGATATAATAAGTAATGTCAAGAAAAATGCATTGCAGTCTAAGCAATTTGATAGGCTAGGCTATAAATTAATGCACCAAAAATGCATATCATTATTAGACCACCATAATGATCACACTGATTCTGCAGCACTAGTTTTCTCTGTGACAACTTCATCCCAGTCATCACATGACATAATCCCTTCAATTACACTTACACTGTACTATTGCTACTCTTTAACAGGAATACACACATAGAAACCGTGTTTACAAAAACTGCAGAACCGTACCAAGAGTGGAATGTTTTTAATTTCAAATAATAACTGAAAACAAAACGAAATACTAAATGAAGTATAAATGCTGTTGAAGCAAATGTTCTACCTTAAATCTTCCTCCAGCCAGGAGTACTTTATGTCCCCAACTTTTAAAATAATGATAAACGTTCTGTAATTATAAAAGCTCTTTGCTTGAAGCATTGCATTAATGTTGTTTATATCAAATTTTTAAGAATTAATATTTTCTTCACATAATCCTAGACTGCCATATGGCTTGTTTAAGCTTTTCAAGTTTTTCAGCATTTAAGTGTTACTGTTTTGAGTCCTGTGTCATTTATCTTTACAGTGAGTAGGAACAGCCATAAATTGAGGTGCTGGAGGAGAGGAGATGGCCTTGATGAAACGGATCCCAGAAGAAAGCTGAACACAGGTGGATGCTGCTTTTGTTGCTGCTATAGCTGTTGAGTTGGGAAGGATTCTTACCCTCATGCAAGTGTCTTATACTGGTTCAAGAAGAGGCTGGGTTTGCTGGGTGTCTGGCTCTGCAACTGGCTTGCTGCCATCCCTGTGATGGTTATATCTGTAGTGAGAGGGAGACACAATTGAAGAAAGAAGTGTTTTTTAGTGTCTTGCAAGCCATATAGTGGAAGGCCTTGCTGTCCTGTGGGAGTAATAACAATAAAACCAGTGAGGAGTGCAAACAACATGACTCTTACAATCACAATAAACAATGGCAGGCCTTGCTTTAGGAGGACACTTTTTTGTGCAGGTTGTATGGCTTGCTGGCTGTCGGGTTGGAAGCCTTGCTGACTGGAGGAACTTCCCTTCTATAAGGGTCTTAGACTGATTAGAGTCCAGGTGTATTGGGTATTCACTGTTGGAGTGGAAGGGAGAGGAGAGGAGAGGAGAGGGGAGGGAGGGAGGAGGGAGGGAGGGAGGACAGGAGAGGAGAGGAGAGGAGGAGAGAGGAGGGAGGGAGGGAGGGGGGAGGGATGGGAGGAGGGAGGACAGGAGGAGAGGAGAGGAGGAGGAGAGGAGAGAGAGGAGAGGGAGGGAGGGAAGGAGGAGAGGGAGGGAGGGAGGGAGGGAGGGGAGGGATGGGAGGGAGGGGAGGACAGGAGAGGAGGGAGAGGGAGGGAGGGGATGGGAGGGAAGGGAGGGAGGAGGGAGGGAGGGAGGGAGGATGGGAGGAGGGAGGACAGGAGAGAGGAGGGGAAGGAGGGAAGGGAGAGGAGGAGGAGGAGGAGAGGAGAGAGAGAAGAGAGGGAGGGAGGGATGGAGGGAGGAGGAGGACAGGAGAGGAGAGGGAAGGGAGGGGAGGGAGGGAGGGAGGGGGAGGAGGAGAGAGAGAGGAGAGGAGGATGAAAATGACTGGGACTGACTTTTGCAGGAAGATAGAGTTCCCCTTCATCTGAGGGCTTTACACTGGTTCCAGAATCTGTGCATGCTGGCTATTCACTGATGGAGAGCAGAGGAGAGGAGAGGAGAGGAGAGGAGAGGAAAGACTGGCTGTTGCAGAAGGATGGCACTTACCCTTGTTTGAGGGTCTTACACTGGTTCCAGAGACTAGGTGTGCTGGGTATTCATTGGTGAAGAGTGAAGTGCAGAGGAGAGAAAATAAGAGACTTACTGTTGCAGGAGGATGGAGTTTCTCACCATTCAAGAGTCTTACACTAATTCCAGACTCTGGCTATGCTGAGTATTCATTGGTGGAGAGTAGAGAGGTGAAGAAATGAGAGACTGGCTGTTGCAGGAGGATGGGCTTCCCCTTACTCAATGGTCTTACACTGGTTCCAGAATTCAGGTGTGCCGAGTATTCATTGATGAAGAGTAGAGAGAAGAGGATGAAAGACTGGCTGTTGCATGAGGATGGAAGTTCCCCTCATTTGTGTATCTCATGCTGGTTCTAGAGACTGGGTGTTCTGGCTGTTCATTGGTGCAGGGTGGAGAGGAGATAACAGACTGGCTGTTGCAGGAGAAGGCGTTTCCCCTTACTTGAGGGTCTTATGCTGGTTCCAGAGGCAGGTATGCTGGGTATTCAATAGCAGACAGGGGAGATGAGATGAGATGAGACTGTCTGTTGCAATAGGATAGAGTTTTCCTGCATTTAAGGGTCTTACACTGGTTTACAAGTCCAGGTGAGCTGGGTATTCATTGTTGGAGATTAGAAAATGGACATGTAAAATCCTCACTTCTGATTGACCAGTTCCCTACTCATAGCCCTGGTCTATCAGAGAGTAGAACCCAGTACATAACAAGTACCAGCCCTTTCACCCACTTACAAATGCTTGTGCCCAGCTTGCTTTCTCATTGGCTGAAAGCGTCCGATTGAATTTCAAATCCCCACCATTTTTTTCTCTCGCTAAGAGAGAGCTATGGGTCAAACCCCCAACACTCCTTAGTTCAGTGGCAGCTGCCTGGTCATAAAAAAAGAAGCAGAAAGAAAGAACACACTCCAGTTCTTATTTTGCAGTTGGGAAGAGTGAGATAATAGCTATTTCTCACAACCATGTTCATTTACAATGGCACCACTCTCCCCACTGTGCTGTCGCACCTCCCTCCTCCAAATGCAAGCGCGCTATTTGTTAACAGTAAACTACTCCATAGTTGGTCTTGCTGACACATTGAAACCTCACCGCTCTACTCCGTCTCCATGATATATGGGGCGAATGTTACAATAAGAAGAGAAATGTACTTATTTTTTTCAGTCACACTTTCCTGTTCCCTTGGCAGCTCCATGGTGCCACCACCCACCCACAACCTTTCATTGTTCAAACCTGGAAGCCACAATAATGCAGGGCAAAAACCTTGAACGAATGAATAATTAAATAAAAAAGAAAACATTCTGGCAGTTTTAATTGTATGTGTGCGTGCATGCGTGCGTGTGTGTATATGTGTATATGTGTGTGTGACCATGGCAACCACCTCTAAAGTCACTCATTCTAATGTACTGTAGGCAGAGGAGCTATTTTATTAAAAAAAAATATATTTCAACTAATTTTTCTTAGTCAACTTATTTTGTTTTGCAGTGCCCATTTTCTAAGTGTAATACCCTCCAGGTTGGGAGGTATTGTGCTATACTGGACCTTCCAGGGACCATAAGGCCCTCTGCCTATGGCATCAGGCCTCATTATGCCCCTGGGTGGTCTGGTATAGCACAATACCACCCACCCTGGAGGGTATTATTGCTTACATGGAGAGGAGAAGAGATGGACACTGACTGCTCGCTACAGAGATGCTGCCTCTGAGAGACAAGACAAGGAGACAGAAGTGTGTTTTTTAGCATAGATATCAATATAACACTTACACAACCTTGTGACAGGTGGCATCTTTGATGCCATGGCCATATGCCTTGCTGCTGTACCACTATTTTCAAATGTGTGCCAGCTTGCAGCACTACTGTGTAAACTACCTTTTCAATCAGGATGCATGACCATAAAGACACTGGTTGAGGTGGTATCCCAGCTCAGGAGAGAGGAGACTGACTGTCTGCCACAAAGATGCTGCCTGTGAGAGAGAGAGAGGTGCAAGGAGATAATATGCATGTTTTAGTCACAGATATCCATATTCCTCCTCCATAACCTTGTGACAGGTGGCCCATTTGCTGCCACAACTGTATGCCCTACTGCTATACCACTATTTTCAAATGTGTGCCAGCTTGCTGCACTACTGTGTAAATTACATTTCCAGTGAGGACTGATGGCTATGAAGACATTAGCAGAGGTGGTGTCCTGGCTTAGGAGAGAGGGTACTGTCTGTCCACCACAAAGATGCTGCCTGTAAGGGGGTAGACACAAGGAGAGAAGAAGCAAGTTTTAGTCACAGATCTTGATTGGATGAGCACGACAGATGAGCCATTACCCCTCTGACTGCCTGTAAGAATGAAGGTTAAAAACACATCTTTACAATTTCTGTTGAGCTGTCTATGGCCATGACAGCTTTTCTGGCACCATTGTATACGTTTAAAAAATATTTCAAATCAATTCACAAGCCCCTGCACATGAGGCAACTTAGGGGCACCCCAGAAGACAAGGCCAACCTTTTCCTGTTGGATTGATTCTGGAAAGTATCAGATAATAAAATATTTAATGTGGTGTGTTGTGCATACACTCACCTTAGCAGTAGATGAGGGATGGCCTTGAAGATAGATGCTGGATGGCTGAGTAAAACAGGTACAGCATGCCAGATATTGGAAAACAGATGTTGCATTGCAAATCATCTTCTGCTTTAAGGATACATCTGTGAGCTGCCTTGTTGATAACAGCTGTAGCATTGCTGATTAATCAAAGGCAAACTGCTGAAGTTCTTTCCATTTCTTGCGGTTCGATGGGCACTCCTTTATGGATCATAAAATGATATGGTGAAACTGAAATGATCTGTAGTGCCATGCTTGAACAAAGACACCAAAGCAAAATGTCAAAGTGAAAATACATGAAGAAACTGGAATAGTTGGAACATTTGTAATACATGGTCAGAACTTCAGAAGGTATGACATTTTAGCATGTAATAGGCATGCCACAATAAAACTTAAGATCCCATTGCAGTGACTGCACTTGACAAGTACACAACAATAAAATGGTGGCATATCCCTGTCTCACTGTTCTGCTAACTGGAGTAAGGAATCACTGGCAGTAGAAACAAAAACATATTTGTGGAGTAGAAATCACTGACATGTGAGGATCAGAAAGGTGGCCATTAGGGTCTGGCAGATGTTTGCATAGAAATGAATCACCATGGATAAAACTTGGACCCAGCAGCTAAATGTTTAGACTAGACTGGTATATCATTATTTATGCAATATATCTGGATTCTGCAAGCTCCTGATAAAGACGTTTATCAGGACAACTTAGTGAATAAATCAGTGATGACATCAGTACTACACAGATAATATTGTGGAGCACAAATTTATCTGAATAGTACTGTCATCGTCAGCGATTTATTCATACAATACTGTCATCATCACACAGGTCATGCTCCTTGGCTGTGCCCCAGCCACTCGCTTCTACTATTCCCAAACTCTCAAACCGATATTTAAATAGTGATTTCAACAGACAGCAGCCATCTATTGCATAAATAGAATGCAATGGGGGCAGGTGTTAGATAAAGGATTCATTTTTACTCATTCATGGTGAACTTGGGACCATCCCTGGTGGCTACACTTCACTTCTCCACTCATGATGTTACCCCAGTTCACTATGAACTCGTAAAAACAAATCCTTTATCTAACAGCCCCAATCACATATCCACTATTTATAATGTGATTGGTAGGATAAAAATATATTAGGAAGCAGATACATAGGAAACAGCACAGCTGTGTCTTTCACAGTGACACCAAGGGGGTAGTAGAACAGAGACACACAAAAATGCATACCACAAAGACTGATGGGAAAGGAACTACAAAGCCAGTTAGGCAGGGCATTCAACGTCACTCTGTGAAGAGAATGTGGTGTTCCAGTTAACTTGGCAAAAAAGAGGATTTGTGAAACTATATGAAGGTATAGCAATAACTCAGGGCAAGGGACACAGTGTTGAAGGACAGATGGTCCTTCTTGATGTGCCATAGCCACTAACATTAACTAGGCAAGTTTCATTATGTCATCCTATGCTTCATAAGGTCAGTAAGAGCAGAAAACGTAAGAGCAGAAAGAAAAGCTAACTTATTTTTCTTATTTTTTAGGTGACCAAAGAATACTATATTTCCGGAAGGCAGTAAGAGCAGAAAGAAAATGAGAGAGCAAACATTTTTTTTCTCCTTTTTTTAGCGGACTGATGTATTCTGCATTTCCTAAATGCAGTATGAGCAGAAAGATATTATGGGAAGAACAAAATAATTGTGTTTCAGGACTCATCATATCAAGAAAAAGTTCCAAACAATCACTACTACTTAAATTGCTTGATCACATGACTGAACAGTGATTGCTGTTTTGTAAATCATTCACATCACATAATATTAAAACTACAGTGGAGTGATCAACACTGACTAAGTCAGGAGAGAAGGGGTATGAAAAACAGAGGAAGTAGAAGCTGATTAGAGCAACTGACAATACAGTCATTGGTATTGGTAATTAAAGTATGATATTGTGTAGTGCTGGTTGGGTATGTGGGTTGAGTGATAATGACGGCTTCCTAAACTGAATATGCATACTGTGCACCTAGTCACCTAGTATCCAACTAATCATATGTCTGGCCAGCTATGCATGCAATCACAGTCTGTCAATTCCTGCACAATAACTACAAAATAGACATTGCATACTAAATGTGTATATATCAAGATAAAATAACAGCCAGTACTGTTTCCATGGGGGGGGGAAATATATTTGTACTTAGAGGTGCATTAACCCCATTACCAAAATATGAAAGGCAAGGTACAAATGGCCATTAAAGGACAGACAACAGTGTGCAGGAATGGAAGGATGGTGTAACATGTAGCTATGGCCATTCTGGTAGTACCAGACCATCTCATCCTCCTCATCCTCCTCATTCTCCCCCATTCTGTGTCCTGAACTTATATCTGCCACTGCAAAGCTGCAATGTTATAAATTAGGCCAACTGATGTGGCTTGCTGAGTAATCTTCATAATCATTCTCAAGAAGGTTAGCAATCATTCTGGTGTTGAATTCCTGCCCTTTACCGCAAAGGTCACTACTCCAGCATCTAGGACTGAGAGCCCTCAACACGTCTTTGATGGTGGGTTCTCTGTTGATCTACATTTTGATGGCTGTGACCTTTCCTGCTCCACATGACCCCACTGCCTGTTGTCCTTTTTTATTGCTGCCATATCCCAGATTTTTCTTCTTCTTTTTTTTTTGTACACTTTATTTATCCTCCCCACTGGTCACCCAGACTTTCTCCAGAGGGACACCAGGCCCAACCTTATCTCACCCCACCTGAAGTCCTCCGCCTGTCTTGCTGGCAGGAAAGAGCCTTCACTCTGCTTGCTGTGATCTTCCAACCCACTGGATCGAAGCCCCCCATGGCAGGACCGCCGACTCCTCCTGGTGAACTTTCTGGAATCTACTTGGTCAACCAGGCAGTGGATGGAGCACCGGAGGTAGGCTGCAAGACCGAGTTCTGGGCATGAAAGTCAGCCACTTGACCCACCTTCACCTACCAGGGACCAGGGCAATTTTTCCCATTTCCTGTGAGACTTAGACATGCAATGATGTTCAGTGCATTATGGGTGTGTTCCTGCACTCACCTGCAGGACATCCACTGCAGCCTCAACCCTTTCAACATGTTCTTGCCAGTTGCAATGCCCCCAGTCTCCACTGGAAGCTGCAATGGTAGCAGCAGCCACATCCCACCCTCCCCAAGAGAGGAGAGAAGTCCTCCTGATACTCAATCCTCTCCTTCCCCTGATGACCCCTGATGACTCAGGCTCATTCCAGAACCTGGGTCACCAGCATGGTGCAAGGTGTGGCATCCAGTGCCTCAACCCTCAGCACAAGTAGGCTGGACCCACATTTTTCTTGGAGTTCCCCATACTGCAGGAGGCTGTAACCTACCCATGTATTTTCCACACTGACTGAGCTATTCAATGTTTGGAAAAATACATTTTAAAATACGTTTTATTACTTGAAAGGAACTCCATGAGGGAGATCCTACAAGAAAAAGTGTCTTCACATGCTGACAATTGGCTCTGCTCCCTGACCACTACTAATTTTGTCAAGGCATATCATGCACCTTGCAAATGTGAACTCCAGATTTCACACTTCTAAGTATGTCCAAGCATTGGACCCCTTTTTGTGTTTTGCTGGGATTGGATCCAGAGATCCAGAAGGACCACAAGGAATAGTATCACCCCCCTGGTTCAAAGATACTTGCAACTGGGGCAGCACCTTTCCTCTGACCAGCAGATGGCTTGCTTTTGCAGCCCTCTTCCCAGATGAGTTGTCACAGGAAGGAACAGATTTCATTCTACCACCCTCATGAGCACCAGAGGACTTGATACCACCATCTTCATGAGCTTCTTATTGGCACTCACCCCACTCCTCCTCCTCCTCCTGTACTTCATCAGGGACTGGAATCATTATCATCGTCATCACCTTCTCCATCTCTATCATCATAGACAAGATCGGACTCAAGAGGATCACGATTTGGAGGAGACCCTGGAAGATTGTCCTTGCCCCTAGTGTCCTCCTCTACATTCTCCTTCTGATGCTGCACACCCTTCTCAGTGACTAGGACATTCTCTTCAGTAGGTATTGCAGCAGTGCCACTTGTACTAGTGGGTACATCAGGGGTTACAGCAGCAGCATGACTTGACCCTGTTTCTTTCACAACTTGCTTTCTGATGGAATACGTCCCACAAGTAACTAAACCAGTGCGTGCCACTATTGCACTCTTTTTTTCTCAAAAACAAATGTTGTTTCTTCAGGCAACACAGAAGAACCACTGGTGTCACTATGTGATGGGGAGTAATGCTAAAAATAGGACCAGGACCACTAGAAAGAGTTAACTAGCCAAAGATCCTTGTCTTGTGAATCTTGCCCAATGATTGGAGCCTGTCCTCCCCTCCCAGCCACACTACTAGTTCTTGTGGTTGCTTTTGCTGGTTCCAGCTGTTGGTGTCGTACAGCCTCCTCACCAGCACCCACACCCCCAGATGCTACAAAACCTGCATAGATGCATTTTTTTTTTGCCATTCCCTTTCATGTCTAACCATTGTTTGATGTTTTGTATTGCTGTTTCACCTGTTATTGGTGTTCCTTTATCTGTAACTCTCCTGGGTTGTGCCTGAACATAGGCAATGCTTTTGTTTAATGCAATTACCTGGTAAACAAAAACTAAATAAATAAATAAATATCTCCAGACACACTGACACTGAGATAAAGTGAAAATAACTGATCAAGAAAATACGAATCAAGAAGATCAAGGAAAAAAAAAACAACAGAAAGCAACAAGAAACAAAAAATCACAGCAATATAGGAAAAATATATAGCATAAATACTATACTACTAGTACGGACTGTACTGTGACTGCTATATATTTCACTGCCTGACTGACAGGTTGCATGTTTCTGAGTCTGAGAGAGCACCAGGCCTATATGAAAGGGATTTCTTTAACTCTCACTCCAGACACAATACACGCACCCCACCACAGAAATCCTACAGAAAAAAATACAGCAATAACTGATACTTGATCAAAAACACAGGACAAGCAAGAAAAAAAGAAACAATTTTTTAAATTACCCTATAAGCTTTCAGACCCCACACAATACTGTCTTTAGGAGCAGGAACAATTCCAGATGTCCTCACAGCATGGAAGACTTCTGTAACTGCAATGTGGTGCTGTCCATTTGTAGACAGGAAGTACAGGTAGGCATGCCAGAGAAAGATCTCAGTTTTGCCCACCACTGTACTCCACAGTGGAACTGTCTGAGAAAGCCATGGAGAATGATTTAAAAGGATGATTCAATATACCTGATGAGAGACAACATTTCCAAAATGTATCAAATTAGGAGAGGAGAACGTTGAAGAATCTACAACAGAATAAAATCTCTTACAATCAAACTTGCCACAAGGAAGAGGCAGTTGCTAACCCTCAGCTCAGAAAACTATGTCAATGAGGTAAAGAGACAGCTGGTAAATAAGGACTGTTATGAGGAATCCCTTACTGATTCAACATGGGATCAAAAAATAGATAGATAGTCTGTTGGAAAATACATACATTATTAACCTTATGTATCCTCAGTTCAGTTGTTATTTTACTGTAGCCCATCCCTTTTGGTTGACTATACATGCTGTGGCTAAAATTCATAAATCATTGGAGGACTGCTCTTGGAGACCCATAATCTCAGATTTTGGTTCTATTACTGAATCAATTTATCAATATGTGGACTCTATCCTTAAACATCCTGTGACAAAATTACAATCTTATATTAGGGACACAGAAGAAATCCTACAAGTGTTGGCTAACATACAAATTGTGAAGTGCTTTTCACTATCCACACTTGATTTACAAGTGCTACATGCAAATAGGATGAGGGATGTCTTTTAGCAATACCCCATTTTCTTGATTGGGAAGATATTGCAAACATCCACAGAACTCCTCTTTGCATTGCCAGTGTGTGTTTTTCAATGGAACTCATTCCCTTTTCTTAGCCATCACTACCTCCAAGTCAAAGGCACCACAATGGGGGCTACACTAGCACCATGTTATGCAAAACTATACTTGGTTAAATGGAAAGAAGGCATCATAAGGGATAAAATGGACAATAAGTATCTTGAGCAGCTGATTCCAAGGAGGCTTTATATAGATTACATCATTATCATGGTGTGCGGAGGCGAGGCTGAGTTAAGGGAATTTGATAAATTCTTTGGACTTACCAACATCAACCTTAAGGGGGACATGAAATTGCTGCTAATTGGCTATAGTTAAACAGTTCTCTTGTTTACAACTGAACAAAAGAGTAAACAGGGAGGAGAGAAGACACTGTGGGTCACCTTGGAGACTGGAAAGGGCACCACAATCCGCACAGGGGTTGTGTACAAACCTCCATGTTAGGGGGAGGGAATGGACAAGGATATGATAGAAGGCATTCTTAGGATGGCAGAGAAAGGGGAGATACTGTTGATGGGAGACCTGAATATGCCAGTTGTGAACTGGAGCACATTTTCTGTAGCCACATCCAAGAGCAGGGCCATTCTTGATGCCCTACCAGTGGCAGGCCTCAGACAGCTAGTTTCAGAACCCACTCATGAGAGAGCAATTTTAGACCTCGTACTCTCAAATGGGGGCAGTGAGAGGATCTCAGATCTAGAAGTGGGTTGCCATCTGGAAACAAGTGACTATTAAACAGTGTGGTTCATGTTAAACTCAGCTACAGAGTCAAGCCATACAAAAGTGAGGGTACTGGACTTCAGGAGGGCTGACTTTGGCAAGATGGGAGAGTGCCTCAGAAAAGCACTAGCAAACAGGCTAGAAGGAGGGGTGCAGCAGCAATGGGAATCATCAAAACTGCCATCACAGAGGAAACAAGCCTTTGTGTGAAGCAAATAAACAAATCAAAATGAAAGAAAAAGCCACTATGGTTCTCAAAAGAGGTGACTGGGAAAGTCAGGGAGAAAAAGATAGCATTCAGGAAGTATAAGGATACACAGAACGAGCAGGACAGAGAGCTGTACCAGTTAAGGCAGAAGGAAGCAGGGAGGGAAGTCAGAATAGCAAAGGCCCAAACTGAGGGAAAGACAGCCAACACAGTTAAGAAGGGGGATAAAACCTTTTATAGGTACATCAGAGAGCATAGAAAGAGAAAGGGAGGGATAGTGAGGCTGAATAGAATGAACGGTGGGTGGGCAGAGGGGGACAGTGAAAAAGCAGGGATACTGAATGAATATTTCTGCTCAGTATTCACAAAAGGAGGAAGTGCCTAATCCAATTAACAGAAGCACTCTTGATAGGGGGGTCGATCCCAGTCTTTTCACAGAAGAAAGGGTTCTGCAAGAACTCCTAAAACTGAAGGGGGACAAAGCAACGGGGCCTGATGGAATTCACTCCAGAATTCTAAAAGAAGTAAAGGGGAACTAGTGAAACCATTGACTACTCTTTTTAATAAATCATGGGAGGATGGTGTGGTACCCGATGACTGGAGGAAGGTGGATGTGATTCCCCTTCACAAAAGTGGGACCAAGACAGAGGCAGGAAACTACAGACCTGTCAGTTTGACCTCTGTGGTAGGGAAAGTGATGGAGTCACTTCTGAAGGAAAGAATTGTTGAGTACCTAGAGGCCAGTGGGGCACAGGACCCAAGGCAGCATGGGTTCACAGCAGGAAGGTCATGTCAGACAAATCTAATAGATTTCTTTGACTGGGTGACCAAAGTAGTAGACCAGGGAGGGGCTGTGGACATGGCCTACCTAGACATTAGCAAGGCATTTGACACAGTCCCACACAAAAGATTAATAGTCAAATTAACCAGCTTGGGAGTGGGTCCCAGGGTGGTAGCCTGGGTAAAACATTGGCTGGACAACAGGACACAGAAGGTAATTGTAAATGGAGTCCACTCTGAAGAAAGAGAAGTTACTAGTGGGGTACCGCAGGGTTCAGTACTGGGTCCAGTCCTTTTTAATGCCTTGATAAGTGACATTGCAGAGGGACTGAAAGGAAAAGTATGCCTCTTTGCAGATGACACAAAGATCTGCAACAGGGTTGATACGCAAGGAGGCGTGGAAAGGATGAGAAGGGACTTGGCAAGGTTGGAGAAATGGTCAGAAGTATGGCAGCTAGGATTCAATGCAAAGAAGTGCAGAATAATGCACCTGGGAAACAAAAACCCAGGGGAAGATTACACAATGGGGAGGTCGTAACAACAACAAAAATGGAAAGGGACCTGGGGGTAATCATATCAGATGACCTTAAGGTTAGCAAGCAATGTGAGAAGGCAGTAGGGAGGGTTGGGGGTATACTGGGATGCATAGGGTGAGGCATCACCAGCAGAAAACAGGAAGTTGTTATCCCTCTGTACAGACAGTTGGTGAGACCCCATCTGGAGTACTGCATGCAGTTCTTGAGACCCCATCTCCACAAGGACATAGACAGGATAGAGGCAGTCCAGAGGAGGGCAACTAAAATGGTACAGGGTCTGCAAGAGAAGCCGTACGAGGAGAGACTAAAGGAGCTTAATATGTATACCCTTGAGGAAAGAAGGGAGAGAAGGGACATGATAGAATCTTTTAAGTACCTCAGTGGAATCAAAAGAGTCCAAGAGGGTAGCATCTTTTAGAAAAAGAGATGTGCAAGAACAAGGGGATACAATTTAAAGATGGGGGGCGGTTCAGGGGCAATGTGAGGAAGTATTTTTTCACAGAGACGGTAGTGGATGCATGGAACAGCCTTCCTGAGGAGGTTGTGGGGTCTAAAACTGTGGGAGATTTCAAGAATGCATGGGACAGACATAAGGCAATTCTCGTGGGGGGTAGGAAGAAATAGGCTGTTGGTTAACTAGGATCTACGGCCTATTCTGTGGGTAGGGAAATGGTCAGACTAGGTGGGCCAAGCAATCCTTATCTGCCGTCAAAGTCTATGTTTCTATGTTTACAGAAATGAAATGAATGCCTCAAATTATCCACATTTAACTGTACCTGAATAAACACTGATGTGAAAAACTGTGTTTTCAATTGTTTCCTTTTTCTTGAACAAAGTTCTGCATAGTCCTCTTCATAGAGTTCTTACCATGTCACGGTTTATATACCGAATGCTAAGCATGAGCTGTTGAACAGTGAGTAGAATTCAATACAATATCAATGACATAGTTAACCCTCCAGATCACTGGTTCCATGAAGAGAACTGTAACATAATTCTGCCCATAAAAACAAAACAATGCAAATACAGTTCTTTTCACATCACTTTTATTTCAGGTGCAGTTAGAATTGCATAATTTAGGGCTATGGGTGTAATTTCTGGAAATAGGAACACTATAAACAGCTGCCGATTAGAAATCATTTCCTGTCTGTATTAAATCTGTAATCAGTAGCAGCAAGGAGGTCATTAACTTCCTAGAAATAGGAATTCAAAATGATAGTGAGGGGAATAGCAGATATTTACAGGAAACAGACTTTAGTGTCAGAGGCTCAGTGAGTTGTACACTTGGCTCTGAGGCCGGTAGATTGTAGGTTTTAGCCCCATAGTGGGACCTTAGGGTAAAATCCCAGTGCTTGTACTGCAATGTAGTAAGAGTGGGGTGCTGAACTCCTGAGGTATTGCCTTTCAAGTAAGATGTTAAACCAAGATCCCTTCTGCCTGTTCTGGTGTTGTTCAGGTGGATATTAAAAATCTCATTGCACTTCTTGAAAAACGTAAGAGAATTTTCCTGGTATGCTGGCCAGATTTTCCCTAGTAACATGAAATACCACCAACAGCCTAATCTTCTTCAGTTTCAGTTGGTTTCCTACCCTCTATCACCCCCAGAAATAGGCTAAACATAGGCAGAATTGCTTAATCTTCCTTTCCCAGTCAACAAAAACTAACTAACTTACTTAACTACTTGTTCCCATGTTTTCTTGTATCTACTATTGTCTACATACCCTTTGTTGTAGTCTCCCAGGTTGTACCTGAAAACAGACAGCTATGCTGTGTAGTGTACCTACCCCATTAACAAAAACTAAATAAATAAATAAAACTAACTAACCAACTAAATAAAACTGACTGTAAAATGGTACTATAGGTCACAAGCTATTATCCCCACACCACCATGAGGAATGTTTCAATGAGCCAGTTTTTCTAGAGTAAAATGTAACTGTAGATCTCAAGAAATATCCCAAGTGGGGGCTAGGGAAATAGAATAAAGGTTTAGACAAAGGGGGTATGGATCTGAACTCACAAAAAATGTAGGTACTCACTGGAGTAAGCTACTAGGGATTCCCTGATCTACCCAGAACGTCATGCAAGAGCACAGCAGGAACACTGGTGTGTTACCATCTATATCAACAGGGAACAAGAGGTGAAGAAAATCATACATAAACACTGGGAGATTAAAAAAAGGACCCAATGTTAAAACCTATTGTACTGTAGCTAATTCACTAAGAATGGTTTATCGGGGGGGTCAAGTGATGTGTTCAGTGAAAGAGGTAGCTTGCCTTTCAGCTCTGCAGACCTCTGTGAAGCAACACAGGTAATACCCAATAAAACTCTTTTTTTTAGTTTTCAACAGTACCAAGCCAAGTAGATAAGCACCATAGGCACCTGCTGTTAAAATCTACAAATGCTAGAAAATACAGAGACAGAACTGATGGACTTTACAGGAGAGCTGGCAGATCGACCAATCCCACCATGCTCCCAAGCCCATAAGCAGCACAAGCAGAACTCGCTGCTTGACTCACTTCCCAAGATCACTAAACCATAGATAAAAGTCAATAAGCTGGATTTTTTTTCACTGAATTAGCTACAATAAAACAGTGCTCCTTTAAATGGCCAGTGGCATCCGAACCTTTAAACCTGTGCTGTAGTCCCGTGCAAGAGAGGTCGGCAATTCCAAAACCCTCATCAGCTCCACTGAAGAGAGACAGAGTTGGGATATTGTGGAAATAAAAGAATTGAAAAATAAGTGAAGCAAACTGGAGGATCGAGTTGAGACAAGGAAGGAAGGTGTAGATTGAACAACATGGTCCTTGTGGGAATCCCAAAAAAGGAATAGGGAACCAACAAGCTACTATTTGCCCGAAAGCTCCTTCATCAGGTAGCGGGGCCCAAGATAACAGGCACAGCATATGCTACTGAGTAGGCTCAGTACTCCCTATGAGCACAGTCACCACCAGGAGAAAAAACAGAGCCATCATTCTCTGCTGCCTTATCTACCAAAAGTGTATATCCAGGTTCAAGTCCAAATGCAAACAGTTCTGTCCTGGGAGGTTCATCATTTCCTATATTTAGCAATGTAACCCCTGCAGTAAGGGATAAACAGATGGCCTATAAGATTATTAAAATAACTGTTCATGTGTCAGGATTAAATTTAAAATGCTGCACCCAGCCCAATTGATTGCTACTTTAATCCAGGGCACCCACAAATTAGCCAGTGCAGAGATAGCACAAAAAGAATTGTCAAAAATCTTTCCTTCTGCTTTCCCACAGGCACCAGTCATCAAGCAAGCTAAAGACCCCCTCTGTGGTGATCTAACTGTTGAAAGTGTCTGCTAATAAACTGGCTATTGTTTAAGGAACTGGGTGTTCAGATTGTAAAGCCCTTCACGTACAGCAGCACTTTTTCTCTTACAACTTAAAAGTGTATTCCTATGACTGTGAAATATTGTGACCATGGACACTGGGAGTCGAGACATTTACACTATCTCAGGACTGCCTCGCACCATTAACATCATGGCACCCAAGATGGTCAAAACCACAGAAGATAGCTTCCTTACGCTGAAGCCGCTCCTTCTTCCTGCCAGAACAGTGGCCTCCATTGTGAGCAGCTGTCAGTTTGACAGATGACAGCTCCTGTCAGGTTTCCAGACACAACCCAGATGTTTCCTACTGCCCACTGGCCACTACATGATCACATAATCTGGGTTGGATGATGCTGTCAAACAACTGATGTCTATGCCGCAGGATGGTGATCCCCACTGCAGCTGCAGACTCAAGTAGGATCTGCCACTGTGAGGTATACATGCCACTATTTTCTCCCCTTAGGGATCTATGGAAGAGTACAGAGTGTCTGATGTACCTGCAGCTTGCATTGGAGGGGATCTTCGGTAGACACAGAAGCAGGTTGCTGGTACAACTATGACACAGGACGGATTCTGGGACTTAGACTTTAAGAATAATTATAACGACCACAGGTAAGACTGACAATAATGGCAACTTGATGCAAACAAATTCTCTTTGCTTGCATAAACTTGTGATCAACCCAAACTATACAATGACTCTAGGCTTAGAATTTGTTAACATTTAAGGCAAAAATGAAACTGTCTTATTTTATTACTGTGGGCTGCTCCATGTGGAGAATCGAGGGGGCACTCTGGTGCTATGGTGACATTACTCCAGGGTAAGGGATAGATTAGCTACTCAGATCAGTCTTGCATTCCAAATTGCAAGCCTGGAGACTGGGGCGGTGGGGAGTTTGGATTGACAGTGCACTGCTATAGCATTTTACAGAATTGGTTTTACTAGATATACTTATAGCATGGGTCCTGCTAGAGCAGAGGAGACTCACTGGTACAAACCCTTCATCGACTGATCATTGCAGCTTAACCCTTGTTTGGTGACCTCCTACTTCTATGGATTCCCAAAAGTAACAGCATGCATCTGTTTTATTAATTAATTAATTAATTTAAAAGTTTCAGCAGGAAGGCGTGCTGAGCAGGATTGCTCATTTCCAGATTCATCCTGGGGGAAGGGGGGTAAACTGATAACATTTCACACACATAGTAACAACTTACATCACTTACAATTAGCAGCTGTCTCAATATGAGACAGCAATATAACAGTGATATCCATCGAACACATGTAACATATTGAGGATAGGCAGTCTAATTACAATTAGTGGCAACAATAACAGTGAGATATAGCATTCCTGGTTGTAATGGAGAAAAAATGTATAAACATACATGTTGGGAGGTTCAGGAAAAAGTAGAGGCTAGAGGGGAGCTGAGAGTTTGAAGGACATAGAGAAATTAGAGGCAGGCACGGACTTGGCAGGTGTGGTTTTTAAACAGGAAGGAAAGTAAGGTTGGGGAGGGTGCATTTTGGATAGTGAGGGGGAGGCATTCCACAGTTTAGGGCAGTGACATGAGAAGGCAGATTGACCGGCTGAGGTGGATCAATGGGGGAGAGCCAGGAATCTGTGACCAGTGGTATGGAAAGAATAGGGAGAAGGGAGGGGGCAGCGTGTGCAGAGATAAGGTAGAAGGGTAGGGACCCAAACCAGTATTTGGCCACAAAGAGAGAAGAGTGAATCTAGATTCAAGGGAAGGAAGGGAGAGGGCTACACAGAGATCACAGTGATGGGTCAGAGGGGGGCAGGATAGAGCAAAACGACAAGGAGTGAAACAGGATGTCCCGTCTGGCAAGGGCGGACTTGGGATTGGCACTATAGACTATATCAGCATAGTCAAAAGTGGTGAGGATAATTTTCTGTACAATTATATAGTGGCATGCAATCACAGTTTCTGTACAGAGCACTGAGTTTGGGGTGCAGTGTGTGTTTTGGATTGCATTCATGAGCACAGAAAAGTCCAGGTGCTGGTCTAGCCAGACCCCAAGATATCTAAAGGAAGTGACACTCTATAAGAGTGTACCATCCAGTGTGTGGAGAATAGTGTGGGGGGGGGGAGTTCTAGAGAGTATCTGCCTAGTGCTGAAGGTCATGGAGACAGACGTTTTGGTGTTTAGGAACCGCTGGTTGAATTGGAACCAATGCCGAACCTTGTAGAAATCCTGCTGCAGTCTAGCTGCAACTTCTGATTGGGAAGCACCAGAGGTGTAAAGGACAGTGTCATCCACATACATGTGAATATGAGTTGAAGAGCAGACAGCGGGTAGGTAATTTAAAAAGATAGAAAATGGGACTGGGCCAAGACTTCAGTCCTAATCCAACCTCAGTGTTATAAGTATTCTTGTCATAATTATCCTGTTTGGGTTATACTGATGTTTATTGTATGTTCTGTTAGTTTAATATGGCAACCTATAAAAACACATCAGCTAGTGAATGTTAGTATGACTATATTGCTCACCGTGTCACACTGCTGTATAGGACCACTATTTTTGCACTATTGAAAGAACCCCTCCTACAATGTTAGAGAGGGCCTTACTCAATCCTCACAGACAGAAATTACTTTGCATAGGGAACAGATAAAGGAATCTAAGCCCACCAGAAAGGGATCCCATTGCATCGATGAATCCACAGATCCAACTGTTGCTAATAACATCCATAATGTAGTCACTTGGAATATTGACGAGGCCTAAACAAAAGAAAAGTGACTCTGTATTTTAAGGCACTTGAAAGTAATAAGGGCAAGAATTACTTTTGTCTGGGAGAACTGCAATAAATTGGATAAAAAGAATTTATGGGCAGAGAATGGGTAGGTCAGGTGTTTACTGTGAGGGAAAGTAATAAGAGAGCAGGAGTGGCCATTTTAATTGACCAAAACCCCTCCTTTCAGCAGCTTGAACAAACTGAGGGGCCAGAGGGAGGATATAGTGAAATGACTACTGGGAAGAAGGGAACTAGTACTATCTACAGTATACGGTGCTAATAAAGAGGATGCTTAATTTTACAGTGACTTTATGATCCAGTTGGCCAGGTACATCCAGACACCAGTTGTAGCTGCAGGAGACTAGAACACTGCACAAGATGGAACAACAGTAGATAGAACAGAAGCATACAGATCAGGCTTTATGCCAAGGCTGAGAGACTGCCAGGAGCTACAACACACTATAAAACTAATAAAACCCTTGAGTGGGAAGGTTGATTGGCTGATTGGCCCTAAACAGGTGGGCTTCATGCAAGGCAGGCTCTCTACCAACCAAACAACATATACTGCACACGCTCACAGTAGGGAATGGGTGCAGCCAAAAACCAGGGATATCAAGAGAAAGCACAAAATAGGCACATTCTGCTGCATTAGAAGATCCCTCCAAAACATCAAGTTCACAATGTAGTAAGTGATACCATCAAAATTAATTTCAGACCCAGGCTTGAGATGTGTACTGTAGCCGTATGTACTGGAGTATAGTCATACACATCACAAGGCTGTGCCTGAAATACATTTTTATGGTATCTCTTACAACATCATTAGCAGACTTTTTTGGATTTTCTAATATAGCACAGTGTGCCTAATTTATGCTTTCTCTCTCTCTCCTGACCACCTTAGAAAGTTTGTCCACACAGTTTCTACATCCAGGGATTCATGATTACCAGAAGTGCTAATGTCCCTTGATGCAGAAAAAGTGTTTGACTAAGTCTCATGGGAGCTTTTACAAAGGAGTTTGAATTTCCAGACAGCTTTCTGAATTAGATGAAATTGCTGTACTTGCATCCCCATGTTAAGATTGTCTATAATGGGTTACATTAAGAGTCCTTCTCACTTGGCAAGGGAATGCGACAAGGTTGTCTTCTCTCACCTACCTTTTCAATCCATATCTTGAACCTCTGATGCAAACACTTCTTTTTGGCAAAAAGATAAGGGCATTCAAGTAAGTAACCAGAAATACAAGACTTCCACACAACATTTTGTTGCACTTAGAAGATCTAGAACAGTTAATGCTGACTGCCCTGGACACAGTACAAAAATATGGAACATTGTCAGGGTACAGACTAACTCTATTCAAAACATTCCTAATATCCCTCCATCACCTCACCTCTCCCACAAATCTACTATTATGCAATAGGGGTTCTCAGGGCCCCCTAATGCACTCAAGTACATGGAAATACTAATGGCAAGAAGTAAATATATGTTCCCCAAAAACCTGGACCAACTGTTGAAGCAAATTAAGCTAGACTTACAGAGATGGATGGTATGGCCCCTTTCACTTTGGGCAAGAATGAATGCAATAAAGATGAACATCCTGCCCAAGTTACTGTAGCTGCTCAGCATGTTGAGTCAGGCATAGTGAGGGGGCAAAGTGGCTCCAATTCTCTCTGCGAAGTAATGCACGGAGAGAAGGTGGATTCGCGGAGTGCTCCACAACGCGAAGCAGAGTACTTCACTTCATAATGGGTAACACGAATTCCATTGAAAAAAACAACTTCGCGTTACTCCGCCTTCCCAAACCACTACTCCACGAATTATTAAGGTGAAGTACATTGAAAACAATGTACTCTGCCTCACTTTGACTTGTTTTTAAGCTCCAAAAGTGAATTTTGCAGTGATTCATGGGATTTCAGGTCACATGAGCTCTAGATTGTTCTGCACAGCCTCAGTGTGGGGTAGTGAGTGTAGGAAGCTGTAGGAGACAATCTGCTCTGAGAGCGATTCAAACCTTCTAAAAGCTGTTAAAAAAGCCTTTTTGAGTCATTTGTTTTGCTGAAACTTTAGTTCATCGATTACAGAAAATCCTCCTGTGCTCATATCATTGAGCGTTTATTGTTTGTGTGTGGATTTTGAATGTTAATGTACAACATTCAGTCTGTGTACTGAGAGACGGTGGAAGTGTGCTTTGGGGAGGGGCTTATCTGTGGTGCAGGTAGATTAACTTGGAGAAAAATACAGTGCTTTCTGTTTTGGTGATATTTTTCTTGTATAATTATGCTAATGTACACACAGTAATATTTTCAATAATTCTTGCCATTTTTTGGCTGATTGTTGTGGTGCAGCAGTGCATAATTTTAGTTTGTTTAAAATATGTGGTTATATTACTGAAGTTTTCAATTTGCTATGCATTACTTAGTGTGTGTGTGAGTATGTGTGTGACGCGTGTCATCAAATCAGACACCTTTTATTTTGCCACATAATAATTTCAGCAATGTGAACCTGCTATCCACTGCAGCTGTGTGATTTTTGTACTTCTTTGTTGTATCTTTACTGGTACTAGTACTAGCGACTGTTACTGCAGCAGTGCAGCACACTGCCCCGGCCCCGGCAGCCTGCACCAACCGGCAAAGGTATTCTTTTCCAGATTTGAATTTCTGATGGTGAGCACTGGTTAGGTGTTGTGCCTTTTCATCTGCATCTTTTCAATGCGCAATGCAATCTCAATCTGTCTGTGCATTTGCATCTCTTTAGGGTCCAATCTCCATCTGTAACTTAAGTAACAGTTGCTTCTTTGACTTCCCTTCAGAGTACTGGACCATTGTGATGCATAATTCTGCATGAACATTGTACTCATTAATATGTGTTTTTAAGTCAGGAACATCATCACAAGTCACTCATGATACAAATCACGTTCTTCATCACATCACGGTCACAAATGCAGTCGCAAATCACTATTCACGATCACGTCACGAATCACATTCATTTTTTTTCAAGTTACTTGGATGTATTGTAAGCCTGTTTTGCAGTATCTCTCCAGGCTTCACCACCCCACCATTGTACTCATTGATGAGAGTTTTTAAGTCAGGGAGTTTGTGCTACAGCTGATTGGGGAAGTACAGCTGTAAGCATTCACATTCCCAATACAGTTTTCATATTGGTTATCTCACACCGTCGATACCGAATCACATTCTTCATCATCACAGTCACAAATGCAGTCACAAATCATGATTCACGATCATGTCATGAATCACAACACTAATCTTTGACTAGTTACTCGGATGTATTGTAAGCATGTTTTGTAGTATCTCTCCATGCTTCACCACCCCGCCATTGTACTCATTAATAAGCATTTTTAAGTTGGGAAGTTTGTGCTACAGCTCATCGGGGAAGTACAGCCGCAGGCATTCACATTCCCAATACAATTTTCATATTGGTTATCTCACACTGTCGACACCGAATCACGTTCTTCATCATCACGGTCACAAATGCAATCACAAATCACGATTCACGTTCATGTCACAAATCACAGAACTAATTTTTTGACTAGTTACTTGGATGTATTGCAAGCATATTTTGTAGTATCTCTCCAGGCTTCACCACTCCACCATTGTACTCATTAATAAACATTTTTAAATCTGGGAGTTTTGTGCTACAGCCCATTGGGGAAGTACAGCCATAGGTATTCACGTTCCTTCCTGTATAGCTTGTGAGTTACAGTACTGTAAGTAGTGGAGGCCGAAGTGGCCCCAATTTGCTCCATTAAGTGATTCACTGAATAATGTGGAATCTGTGGAGAACTCCACAATGTGAAGCGGAGTACTTCGCTTCATAATGAGGAACGCAAAGTCCATTGAAACCAATGACTTTGTGTTATTCTGCCTTCCGCAAACCACTTCTCCACCAATTTTAAGGTGAAGTACATTGAAATCAATGTAATTCACCTCAGTTTGCCCTGTAATTGAGCTCCAAATGAAAATCTGCAGCTATTCATGGGATTGCAGGTCACATGGGGTCTAGATTGTTCAGCACAGTCTCAGTCCTGGCCTGGGTAGTGTGTGTGCAGTGGTAGCTGGAGACAGTTTGCTCTCAGAGCTCTGTGATTCAAAACCTCTAAAAGCTGTTTAAAATGCCTTTTTGAGTAATATATTTTTTGCTCAAAATTTAGTACATCGATAGTAGGAAACCCGTCTGTGCTCATATCATCGAGTGTTTATTGCTGTGTGTGGATTTTGAATGTTAATTTAGAACATTCTGTGTACCGGGAAGTGTGCTTTAGGCAGGGGCATATCTGTGGTGTAGGCAGATTAATTGGGAGAAAAAGGCAGTCTTTCTGTTTTGGTTATATTTTTCTTGTATAACTGTTAATGTACACACAATAATATTTTCAGTAATTCTTGAAATTTTTTTTGCCGATTGTTGTGGTGCAGCAGTGTACAATTTGTCTGTTTAAAACATTTGGTTATATTACTAAAGGTTTTCAATTTGCTACGCATTACCTGAGTGTGCGTGTGAGTGTGTGTGTGTGATGTGCACCATTAAATCAGACACCTTTTATTGTGTCACAGAGTAATTGCAGCAGTGTGAACCTGCTATCCACCTCACCTGCATGAATTTTTTTATGCTGCATTGTAGTATCTTTACTGGTAGAGGATTGTTGCTGCTATGCATTAATCCCCCAACTAGCAAAATGTTTTCCTTTTGAGATTTGTATTTGTGACTTGTAAGCACTGGTTAGGTGTTGTTGTACCTTTTCGTATGCATCCCTTGAGTGTGCAGTGCAATCTTAATCTGTCTGTGCATTTGCAAGGCACCATTAATTCTGGGAGATTGCATTTCTTGTTATGCTCTCATTTTACTTCATCAGCACTGGGGAATTTTCTGGACACAAAACAGTAGCATTTTGGGGATGTACATTAATTCTGGTGACTCTGTGTGTGTGACCTGACCACTGTGCACATGCTGAGTGCACCATTAATTTGGGGAGACTTTGCATTTCTTGTTGCACTCTCATTTCACTTTGTCAGCACTGGGGAGTTTTCTGGACACAAGACAGTAGCACTTTGGGGATGCGCATTCATTCTGGTGACTGTGTGGGTGGGATGCTGCCAGTATTGTTGTCACTCCACCTTAATTCGCGTTTAAGATGGAATGACAACCGAAGTAATAATAACAAGGCGAAGTGAGCCTTTCCTATGGGGCACTCCATGTAGTGAAGTGCCATGGTGAAGTGGCCACTTCGCGTTCACTTCACCGGCAGATTTTAAATTTGCTGCATCTCTAGTCAAGCATCCCAAAATAACTGGTTCAAGAAACTGACATCAATACTATCAGGTTTCCTCTGGAACAATAAAGCCTTGAAAAGGGTGTATAGCACCCCCTCCCCAAACAAGGGAGTCTTCAAATTCCTGATCTAAAACTAAGATATTTAGGCACCCCATGCCTACCAATTCTTACAGTGGAGAGAAGATACATCCCACATGGATAAAAATCCATACATTCTCCATGAAACAAAATGGAACTGGACTTATGCTCAGAAGCCACGATAAACACCTGTGGCCAGTTTTCAAATGTCCCCATAGTCTGGCACAAGGTATTCCTAACCCCTGCTTGCAGCAAACTCCAGTGTGCCAGGAACCCTGTGCTGAATTTTAGTAGAAACGGGGTACTGGCACCAAAGTCCTTGAGTGTGCCACCAACCGTCCCATGCACCACACAAATGGTGCATGGGAGGGGATTAACAGAGGCTTCCATCAAGCCCTGGGCATGTGGAAAGCTGGCCCAGGAGCTGTCAGCTCTACTGATGATACAACTGTGACAGTATCCTCTGATGAGGTTGGGAACTGTGCTGTGTTCTAATGGCTGTGCATGGGTACATTCTTGCTTGCCATACCATGTGCACCTTAGGATAGTGTCAGACTCAGTGTGCCATCCCTTGTCAGGAGCATGGTAGCATGGCTAATGTGGCTAGGTGGCACAACATATAATGCCCCTTACAGCACCATACAGTACCCCCTACCCCCCTGCCATATTCTGATGGGTGCCCATGGGCATGCAGCACAGCTGAGGGGACGCTTATGTGCCAACATGAACAATGCACAGCACTGATATCTGAAGGGGCATTCCCCCCATCACAGCAGTCTACAACACAATGTTTGTTAGACCAGCCATGGGCTGGTCTAAACAGAAGTGCGTCCCACAGCAGATGCAAGCCATCCAGAATCCCAAATTAGGGGATGCAGCACCGGCTTTTGCCACAAGTCCCCTTTTGCCATGGTGTACATCATTTTTGGTGTAGGCCTGGTGCAGGGCCAGTTCACCACAAATGCACCCGATGTTGATGCAGCCTCCATTTAAAAATTGGAACTGACACCATGTTTTGATGCAAGATGTCCCTTGCATCAATTCTGTTTCATCATCATCATCATAGTTTATTGATCGACTTGTTAAAGTCATTACATTTTTAAAATCAAGAATTTAAAATCCAATACACATCCATTGCACAATGCCTATAACTTAATACGATATACAATCATATCATACAATAACCATACCATTATAAAGTTCTTTACATAAATACAGTCACTATCTTACAAACACTCCCATTTCATAAATACGTTTGCATATAACTTTTCAAAATTGAGTGCCTCAAAACAGGGATAATGGGGTCTATTCACAAAAGCCTACATATCGGGGATGTGCGGTGCGTAGGCATGTACATGACTGAAATAGTGCAGAGGGGTTCAGCAGATCCCCGGAGGCATTCACGACAAGCATGCTTGTGCCTTGCACACCAGATCCCCTAGCTGCCTGTGCAGCTACACAGCATGGGTGATCCAGGGGCATATCAGGGGCGTGCTTATACTCTATGCCATTCACTAAGGTGCAGAGTTGGGCCAGAGTGCTGGTCAAGGGGACTTTAAGTTACGTGGGGGTAATTCTGCCATAACTGTCACATGCCCCCACTGATGACACCTGCAAACACCAGTGGGACATTGATTCCCCCCACTGTGTTGCCCCAGCCCATCTAGCTGCATGATAGGGCTGGAGACAACTGTTCAGGCACTCACCTGTACCTGTGGAACTCCCAGCACCTGTGTCTGCCCAGAATGCCCTGTTCATGCAGAGCAGGGGAGCCACTACAGAAATCAGGCCAGGCATACCACTGGATGACAGTCTGCACCTTGTGATCCACCTTGCTGCACAGCTGTGCACAAGGAGAGTCAGGCTATGAACAGGTACCCTTTGGGTACTCTTGGTTGTGAATACCATGCACCCTGCTCCTATCTAGGGCTGTGGAGCTATGCAGGTGTTATACATGCATTTTGCATTATAACCCACACCTTTATGAATAGGTCCATACTGAGTATAAAAAGATTCTGCCAACATCAGCAAAGTGATAGCTGGGAGCACAGAAAAACAAGTTTTGTAAAAGTCACTTTACTTACTGTTAATAATGTTTTTGTTACATAGTAATGAACTTTTTCTAAGGCTATCTGGTGACTGTCCATATCTTGATAAATAAGAGAGGTGTAGAGAAACTCTGTCAGCAAAATTAAGCTGTCTTGAATGCATGTGGCTTGGTTTTCATGAGACTTGAGCTAAACCTCACACTCTGTGCCATTCACTAAGGTGCAGAGTTGGCCCAAAGTGCTGGTCAAGGGGACTTTGAGTCTGCACTATGATTGTATGCTTATTATGTATTGTACTATTGTGTATTATTTTGCCATTGTCTCTGTCATATTAGCAATACTGTTTAAGTCACGGAACATCATGTAGATTTTTCCTTGTATGGTTGATTACCTCTGAACTATACCTGTCATTTGTTTTGTCTGCCAATTTTGTATTGTAACCTCCTGGGTCTTGTCTGAAAATTGTCATATTTTGTGGCTATGACACCTTACCTGGTAAACAACAATTAAATAAATAAATAACCTTGCAAGCTCAGCTCAATCAGTTAATATTTTTTTACCTACCCAAGCCTCTTAGCTTGCATGCTTGTCATGTGACAGGCTTAGGAAACAGATGAGTGGTCAAAGGCTGCCTGAGAGAAACGCATACTCTTTTTTGCACACAGCTTTGCAAGTGGTGGGGAAGGAATGCAATTCTGTAGTCACTACCATTCATCTGTGGCAGCACTAAGCAGGCCAAAGCAGGGATGAAGAAGAAGTAGGAAGTTGGGAAGGACAGGATGGGAGGATAAAAAAAGTTTTGTTTTTTTTTGTTTAACAAAATAGAACAATAAAAAAAAAACTTTACTTTAAAAAAGAGAAAAGGAAACACTGAATCAGTGTACATGGGGAGGCGGGTTATGCCAGACAGCTCACAGTCTACAAATTTGCAGAAGAAAACTAATCAGCTTGAAAAAAGGAAAAAAATTAAACAAATTAAGAAGAGTAAAGAAAAGAAGATTAGAGAAAAAAGAAAATGCAGAAAAAGAGAGACTTTGTCGAGAGATTTGTGTGGGGTGGGGATGCTCACTTTATGGCCTGCAGAAGATTAGAACAGAAGAGAATCTGAACAAGAACACTGAAAACTTCAAAAAAAAAGAAAGTACAGAAAAATCAAGAGAATGTGGCCAGGGGCACTGCTCAGACTAGAAGCTGTGCAGTATGCATAGAAGTGCACAGTAATGTCTGTCAGTATCTACATCTACAGCAGTGATATCTCAGACTGCAGCTCCTAAGTCACAAGTGGCTCTTAACCATATCAGACTGCAGCTCCTGAGTCACAAGTGGCACTTTAATGTATGTCCTGTGGCTCCTTATTACCTCCTTATCACCTGTTGCTCTCCCCATGTTCTTTTTAGTGTAACCACTGGGAAATGGACACTTCTTGGACTGAGTCAAGAAGAGGTGCATGCATGCAGAACATGAGGCCAGAGCAATAGTGGGACTGATTCATTGTCCCACTGGCAGCATGCTACTATCAGTGGTGGCACAAGTCATAAGTGTCCTGCTGGTCTGCCTGTTCAGCAAGTGCAGACTGAAGTGCAGACAAAATGGTGCTTTCAGCAATCGTGGTAGAGTGAGTATGGTGACAAATGATCAAGTATGAGTACAACTGTATGATGGCAGTTTGTTAAAACAATTTATACTATGTACTTTTTTTCCCATAAACAGCTGTTTCCTAAAACCATAATTTAGGAGCTGTCACTCAAGTCAGCGATTGAAGACCAGGTGGTGTACTTAGTGAGGGTGGAGGGGGTATACTGTCAGGAGGAACCTGCACTACAGATAAGAGCATGATCATGTGAGCAAGAAAATTCAGTACACGTACATGGGGCAACTTGTTTTAAACTGTTTACTTACTTACATGACTCTGTATATGAACAACACAATTTAGTACAGTAACGAGGACAAACATTTCAGAAAAGTTAAATTCTAGTAGGAGGATACATTTTCTTTCTGGATATTATGTATTTTGCGTCAGTAAACTGGAACTTGTTACTTACAGTGCATTAAACTTTCATATTTAACCAATCAAAATGTTTACTTTTACCATCCAGTTTTATAAAATGGTATAGTACATCTGTTATCTACAAGGGTTCAAAGACTACAATAATTTAGTAAGCTAATAATTTAGTAGGAGGTGTATGTTGTGGCTGTTTGGTCAATGCTGATTGCTTATGTGGCTCTTGAGCCAGTCATGACTGAGTATCAGTGATCTGCAGTACACAACACAGCAGCGCACAATGACAAAGAAAGAAACAGAAAAATAAAAGAAACATTACCTTAAACTAAGGATGTTTTAAACAAGAAAAAGAAAATAAAGTTTACTGAAAAAAGAGCAAAAACAGATAAAAAAGTGTTACATGGGACAGTGGGCTGGATTCAGAGAGGTCCGCCACAAGCTGCGGCAATGGCAGCTTGCGGCAACCTGCCCTGCACCCCGTCTCATGCACCTGATTCAGGATCAGAGCAGGTGCAGTGGTCTGTGTCCTGCGACTTGTGGTAGCTGCGCCAGGTAGGGCACAGCACCGGGAATGCTGCAGGTCGCAGGACAGCAGTTGTGATGGGCGAGGGCCACCATGACACCCCCATGCCCACCTCCAAGGCCCCGTATGGTGTGGGTACCAGCCCCAAGCCCCCCTTGCCATGGACCCCCCAAAACATGGACCCTTACCTTCCCTGGTAGCCCAGTGTTCCTCACCCACCGCACGCACACACCCGGTGGGTGCATTGGTGACTGGCCCTGGTGGTGATGGAGGGCTGTGCCAGTCACTGGTGGAGTATTGGGGTGTGTGGTGGGCTCATACATTGGGGTGGGGGCCACTAGACTACCAGGGAGTTATGGGGATGGTGAGGGATCATGCCCCAAGGCCTGGGGGGGTCTCATGTGTGTGTGTGTGTGTGTGTGGGTCTGGGCAGTGGAGGTGTGCCACACACCCTGCCTGGCATGGTGCATGCCATGCCTGGGACCTGGAGCCCATGGGGGGTCCATAACCCACAGGTGTTGTGGGACTGGGGTACAGTGGCAACCTCCAGTGAACAGCAAAGGCCAGTTAGACCACTGTTTTGTTGGCATAACTGTTCTCTGACAGATGTTCACTGGTGGTTGTCTCTGAATCTCATCAGTGGACTCAGTGGCCACCCTAACTGAATAGGGTGCAAATACTGCCAGAAACCCCCTTCCTCCATGTCGCAAGGGGGTTTCAGGCGCATAGGTGCTGTTGGGAGCAGACAGCTTGCAGCATGTCGCAAGCTGCCTATCTGAATCCCGCGGGGACACAACACAGGATGCAAGTGCGACTTGCACCTTATTTTCTGATGCAAGTTGCCTTGTGTCCTGCATTGGCATCTCTGAATCCAGCCCAGTGTGTGAAGGGGTGTGTGAAGCCTTCTTGGAGGGAGGGGGTAGACCTTGGCAGTTGCATAGTAACCCTTGTTTGCAGTATCACAACCCATTTCCCATGCAAGCAGGAATCTAGAAGGAATATTTTTTTCTTTTGTGTACTCCAATAAAAAAAAAAATCAAGTGCATGACCAGAGCTTGTGTCACGTGTGTCAATGTTTCACATTATGAAGGCTTATTTCCCAAGGTGTCAGTGTCTCATATTATGAAGGCCCAGGTTCCAGGGCATCAGTTATGAGGATCCATGTAGCATGGTGTCCATGTCTTACATTTTGAGGGACGATGTTCAGGACCACTGGAAAATTGCAGAAAAAGTTACCCAAAATTGTGGAAATTTTTTGCAAAAATTGAGGGGAAATTGTTAGAGTTCTACTGTAGACACTGAGTGCTTCACAATAAATATTTTACTGTTTTTGCAGCATATAGTAGTGAACATAAACTTCTAAATGAATTCACTGCCACTCTAATATGTTTTAAATATGAAGAAAAGTTTATGTTCCTAAAATGAATACTAAACTGATAGATATGTTTTCTATCTTACAACATTTTAAAACATCTGTTTCATATAGTGCTAGATAGATTCTATTTAGTGAGTCACAGCAAATCAGTATTAAATAAATGCAGAATCAACAAATTGTGTCTGTTTCTGGATATAGAATAATGAAACCTGAGCAACAGCTATTTACAGTGCTCTGTCAACTATTCACCCACTTTGGTGCAAGAAATAATAAGCAGGCAGAGTAGTGCATAATCAGGTTTTAGTAAAATGTTGTGAAAGTGTTTAATATTCATAATTTGCACTGTAGGTACTGTACACTATTTTCTGAAATCACATATTGAAACATTAAATTTGGGGGGTTATTAGTCATTTGCATACTGTGTGATTCTGAGCAAGTCACTTAACCTCCCCAGTGCCCCTGGGTCACCCCTGAAAACAGGCACTCATGCCTATTGGGCCTTTTAGTGAGTCTCTGAGCACAGGAGAGGTCCCAGAAGACTGGAGAAGGGCTCATGTGATCCCACTGCACAAGAGTGGTAGCAGGGAGGAGGCAGGGAACTACAGACAAGTCAGTCTTACCTCAGTAGTAGGCAAGATTATGGAGGGACTCCTTAAGGAAAGGATAGTGCAACACCTGGAATCCATAGTGGCACAGGATCCAAGACAGCATGGGTTTACAAAAGGAAGGTCCTGTCAAACTAATCTCATAGATTTCTTTGACTGGGTAACCAGAGTGGTGGACCAAGGGGGAGCAGTTGATGTCGCCTACCTTGACTTCAGCAAAGCTTTCGACAGTGTTCCACATAGAAGATTGATAAATAAGCTGGGTAGGCTAGGGGTGGGTCAGAAGTTGGTCAACTGGGTGACAAACTGGTTGACGGGCAGAAAACAGAGAGTGGTGGTAAATGGTATACAGTCAGAAGAGATGCAAGTCACAAGTGGGGCACCTCAGGGATCAGTCCTGGGGCCAGTCCTCTTCAATACCTTCATTAGTGACATTGCAGATGGACTAGAGGGTATGGCTTGTCTGATTGCAGATGGCACCAAGATCTGCAACAGAGTAGATGATCCAGATGGGGTAGGCAGAATGAGAAGAGATCTGGATAAACTAGCAAAATGGTCAGAAGAGTGGCAACTGGGATTTAATGCAAAGAAGTGCAAGATCATGCATATAGGGAAGAGAAACCCTGAAGCCACCTATAGGCTTGGAGAGGAGTTGCTGGCAGTCACAAAGGAAGAAAGAGACTTGGGCATCATCATCACCGATGACCTGGAATCATCCAAGCAGGCCTCTAAAGCAGTAGGTAAGACTAGGGGATGTTAGGGTGTGTGATTAGTAGGGGGTATCACAAGTGGCAGGGGAGTAATAATCCTCTTTGAGACACTGGTTGAGCCCCATCTGGAGTGTGCATGCAGTGCTGGAGGCCACACCTTCACAAGGACATTAACCAAATTGAGGCAGTCAGAGAAGGGCAGCAAAATGGTGCAGGAACTGAATCAGAAGACATATGAGGACAGATTAACGGAGCTCAATATGTATACCCTTGAGCAAAGGAGGGAGAGAGGTGATATGGTCAAAACATTTAAACACCTTAAGGGCATTAGCAAAGTGCAAGAGTCTAACATATTTAAATATAAGAAAAATATCAGGACAAGAGGTCACAGCATGAGATTAGAAGGAGGTCGATTAAGGGGGAATGTGAGGAAATTCTTTTTCACAGAAAGAGTGATGGGTGCATGGAACAGCCTACCTCAGGAAGTGGTGGCTATTAATACAGTTCAGGGCTTCAAACAGGCATGGGATAGGCATAAGGGAGCAATACAGATAAGTATGAATAGATAGGCCACTGACAGAGCAAAGGCCGATGGCACATTTATAAGGTAGAAAAAGAAATGGGCAGACTGGATGGGCCTTGCGGTCCTTATTTGCTGTCAACCTCTATATTTCTATGTTTTTATATTGGGGTTGGCAGTATAGCCTAGAGGTTAGAGTAACAAACTATAAATGAGCTGGGCACATCTTGCAGATCTGGGATTGAATCCCACAACCTCATTTGCATACTGTGTGACTCTGAACAAGTCATTTAAGCTCCCCAGTGCTCCTGGGTCACCCCTGAAAACAGGCACTCATGCCTATTGGGCCTTTCCTATTTACCACAGAATATACAAAAAATACCAATGTATTTTTACTGCATCATACAGTAGTCAGGGTACCCTTTAATTTACCTATGTTTTATTCTGGCTGCAATAATTTTTTTTCGTTAAAGATAAATGTTCAGATACCTTTTATGTGGGTTATAAGCTTGTTTTCAGACGTTAGTCAGTTTTTTATTGTAGGCTTTGCATGTGAGCATCTAGGTTGTTATTTTCTAAGCACAGGGTCACAGTTTCTAACTGCCTTATTCAAGTTTATAATCAGCAGGGCCATCCGAAATATTCAGATGTTTCATGTTTGAATCACATCTAGTCTGAATGAAAGTTGAAAGTATGTCCACCAGGAAAAACCTGTCCTACCACTTACAAAAAGGCTGCCAAGTTAGTACCCCATTTAGCTGAATGGGATAATTTGCAACTTTTCTCCCACCTTCTGTTTCATTCTCTGTGGCAACAGGAAGTTTTATGATAGACTGCTTCAACATAAATCACATGTTTAGTGTTTAAGTGTACATGCTTGGCCAGTGGATTTTAAAACCAAACCAGACAAGGATTCAAAAGAAAGCAGGATAACATAAAACCCTTCTCCCACCTTGCACTGCACTGTATGCAAAATTGCCAACATATTTGAGCCTTTTACTGAAAATGTTAATACTGTTTACACTGTTCAAAGTAAAAACTCACAAATTGCAAGAAACTGAGGAACATCACAGTTTTGTGGAGAATGGTGAAAACTGTGCATTCCACAAAAAAAATTGCGGGTACAATTTTCCAGTGCCCCTGTCCATGTCTCAGGTGTCCATACCCCACATTATGAGGGCCTATACTTCAGGGCATCAGTGTCTCACTTTATGAGAGCCCATGTCTTAGGATGTCGGTGTCAAATTTTATGATGGCCCATGTCTCAGGTGTCCATATCCCACATTATAAGGGTCTTTATTTTTTATTGGATGGGGTCTTTAAGCTAAGGAGGGGGAGGGACACCAGGGGTCATGGTCTAAGAATAGAGGGGGGAAGATTTAGGAGGGAAATGAGGAGACACTATTTCACAAAGAGGGTGGTAGCAAAATTAAACACACTACCAGAATGGGTGGTATCATGTAATTCTGTGAACAGCTTCAAAGGGGCATGGGACAGGGAACAGGGGAGAGTGAGGGTGGGGAAGGTTGGGGGTGACAGTGGGATGACAAAGGGAAGGGGGGTGGAGCAGATGCAAACTAGGGGTGCAAGCTGCACACTCAAGCAGACTTAGATAGACCGGATGGTCTGTTTCTGCTGGCACATTTGTATGTTCGTATGTTCATAAAAGAGAAATATCCTACTTGAATGGATAAATAGTTAGTGACAATGCAGACAGAGACTACTCACCCAACTACCGAGAGGTGCCTCATTCCCTCAAAAAGGCTTCACACACTACAAGCTTATTTCAAATCCAGTATAACTTTTTATTGGGTGAAGAAAAAAGAAGAAAATACTTCCTACTTGCACACATGCAGCTAACTAAACTACAAGCTAAGGCCTGCATTGCTTCAGCTTATGTCTCATCATTCAACATGTCTTTCTGACTCATGTCATGTACCTTTCCTTGTCTCCTGTCAGTCACCATCTTGTGCACAGATGGGCAACTAAAAATTCATTAATGAGCTATGTGCTATAGCACTGTCTAAATACATTTCAAGAAGATTTCCTGTGAGCTTGTCAAAAATCGGGGCTAGCCAGCTGTCATGCTACTAATCTGTTGTCTACAGAAATGTACTTATTTTCCTCTTTATTAAAACTTTAAAACAAAGGCGCAGAGCAAGTTTCCTGTTGAATGCATTTTGACCATGAATCCAAAACCAAAACCAGAAATGTCACTAGAATCAAAATCAGGAGTGATTTGGCAAAACCAAAATCAAAACAACAACCTCCCAGGTTTTGCACACCACTAATAAACATCATTTACTTTCTTATGCATTGTTAAACCTTAGCATTACTGCTCTTGATAAATCACAATGCATGTAGTGAAACATTGCTATTAATGGTGGCCAGTGGCCTTTTTTAAACCTAATGGAATAGATCTTTAAAAAGACACTTTGGAAATGCACTGTTTTCATTCATCTATGTGCTTGCATAAATAAAATGGAAACATATGGACATACAAACATACGAAACTGCCAGAAGATACAGGCCATATGGTCTACTGCTCGAGTGTGCAGCTAGCAATCCCTTATTCTGGTGCTGCCCCTCCCCCCATGTTGACCCCCTCCCTTTGCTTTGTCCCATCCCCTTTTAAAACTACCAACCAACTTGCAGGACTCCACCTCTTCAGGCAGCGTGTTCCACCTAGACACCACCATTTCCATGAAAAAGTGACAAATTTCTTTTTTGAGTCTTCCACAATCCAGCCTCAGACCATGCCTCCTCATGTCCCTCCCCCTCAAACTTAAAAATACCCTCTGTACCAGTCCTGTTAATACCCTTCATGTATTTAAAGGTCACAATCATATCCCCCCATCCCTCCTCTCTTCCATGGAGTACATGTTCAGCTCCCTCAGCCTTACCTCATAGGGCTTATCTGCCAATCCTAGGATCACCCTTGTTGCTCTGTGCTGGACCCCTTCCAGTAGTCTCACATCCTTCTTAAAGTATGGGCGCCAGTACTGCAGACAGTACTCCAGGTGTGACCTCACCAGTGAGTTGTGCAGAGGCAGGATCACCTCCCCCTGCTGGAGGTGATTCCTCTAGTAATACTCCCCAGCATCTTGTTGGCTTTGGCTGCTGCCTTCCTGCACAGAGGAAAGTGGTTCATTTGCTCTGTTATAAAGATCCTTTTCCTCCTCTGTTGTGGCTATCTGCTCCCCTCTCAAATGATAATCCCCCCTTGGGTTTCTTCCTCCCAAATTCATAACTTTGCACATCTTGGCATTGAACCCTAGCTGCCACATGTCTGACCAGCACTCAGGTTTAGCCAGACCCTCTTGCAGCTCCTGTCACCCTACTGCGTCATTCACCACTGCTCCAGTCTTGGTGTCATCTGCAAAGAGACTTATCTTGTTCTCCATGCCATGTGAGATGCTGGCGATGAAAATGCCAAACAGCACCGGGTCCAGTACCGATCCCTGTGGTACCCCACTTGTTACAACCCTCGGAGCTAAGAGTTACCCTCCCATCACAACCCTCTGTTGTCTTCCCTGCAACCAGTTCTTGATCCAGTTAACCATCTTTTCCGGATCTTAGGTATCCCACCTTGCTAATCAACCTCCCACGTGGCACTGAATCAAAAGCCTTGCTGAAGTCCAGAGAGAGGACATCAACCACATGGCCTTTATCCAGTTCCCTAGTTACCAAGTCATAATAGTCCACTAGGCTGGTCTGGCAGGATCTGCCAAGACAAGCCCATGTTGCTTACTGTCCTAGAGCCCATTTCCTTCCAGAAAGGTTACCAACCTCTCCCTGAGGATCGTCTCCATTAACTTCCCTACAATGGATGTGAGGCTTACTGGTCTATAGTTGCCTGGTTCATACTTGGGTCTGCTTTAGTGGAGGAGTACCACGTGAGCCATTCTCCAGTCATGAAGCATGCACCCTATTTCCAGGTAGGTGTTGAACAAGTCTGCCAATGGCTCTGCCAGGACCTCCACCAATTCCTTCAGAACCCAGGGGTGTATGCTGTCTGGTCCTGGTGCTTTATCCACCTTTAGTGGCCTTAAACCTTCTAGTACCCTGCCTGCTGTGATTTCAAGAACTGCCTTTATGTCTTAACCCTTAAGAATCCAATGTGGGACCATATGATGCACGCTTTGGAAGAAGTTCATTTGATACTCTATGTTTTGCTTTAGAAGGATTGATGTTTCCTAACAATGTTTACACTCCACTGAGCTTAATTTACTGATTGCTGCATTAGTAATGCTCATTACTATTTCTCGACTAGTGCCAAAAAATGGCTGCACTAGCACTTTATAACCTTGCTGTTATTTTTGCACCATAGCTTTTAGAACATTCAATCTTCAGCAACTAATTTGTGATGTAAGCAATAATACCTGAGAGGTTGGTTAGTATTGGTCGATACTGGATGGCCAGGGGCATAATGAAGCCCAAAGCTGTAAATGAATAGCCTTATAGCCCCTTGAAGGTACACTAAAGACCAATATTGCCCACCCTGGAGGGTATTATTGTGCTTAGACAATGAGCTATTTGTGAAATTTTAATAAAATACTTAAAAAGTAAAAAAAAAAATCCTAACAAATCAGTACAGATGAATAGCAATTAATTTGTCTTGTAAAGTAGTCACTCTACTGGTATACCTGCCCATAGAGGGTACCTGCTGTTAAGAATAAAGCATTTTTTCAACCTAATGTCCATGCTTGTTCCTTTGTGGCCTGCCTCACCCACCCTTCCCCTGCCCATGGGAGAGCTGCTGTTTTAATTTATTTTTTTAATATAAAGCTCCTGTGATGCAGACATTGATTTAAGCCACTTTTTTGTTTTGTCAGTGTGGGTATTTCAGTACTGGGGTTCACACAGCTTATTAGACATGCAGGCAGCAACATGCAGGCAGCATGGGAGAGATCACTCAGCAGTGGCAAGTGGTAAAGAAACATGCAGAAGGTATGAACAGCCGTATCTATGCTGGCGCTTTAGTTCAACCAAAAAAGATATCGCTGCATTTCGTTTACATTGTTTGAGTTGCTGTGGTCAGTGGGGCACATAGGGTTGTTGTTGCACTGCTATGCGGATGGGGTAGGTGGTGGGAGTGTGTTCACATGCTAAGAAAGTCAAAATAAATGGCTGCCACTAAGGTTTTAAAAAGCATCGGACACAGTGATATCCCTCATAACTGTGTCTTACTATGGTATTTGTTTTTACCCTGGCATTGTTGAAAAAATAAATGTATGGTCGGCAGGGGTTCTCAGCCAGTCAGCTTCTAGGATTTCTAAAGCCCATTTTCTAAAGTCATTTAAGGACTGCTGAGGTTCAAGATCTGTGTTGCTATCTCACTGACAGTCCTTGGTTTACTTTACTAGGGATGGATATGTTGTGCCTAAGACTGACAGCCAAGTATTATTTGCGAAGATATGATAACACATGTCCATGCTATGATGGGTTAAGACCATAGTAAAATGATTCCAAGTAAGAAGACAGTGTTCACCCATGTGTTTAAAGAAAGGTAGAGATAGCTCAGACCACATGAGAGCTCTCATTACTTTGATTCAGACTTCTGCAAAGCTTCCCACCCCTGCTGTGGCCATAGCAGTGGATTTTGAAAAAGCTTTTGATTCAGTAGGGTAGGAATATTTGCATTCAGTACTGGATCAGTGTAATTTTGGAACAAATTTTCATACATGGATCCATACCTTGTACCAGGAACCTGCGCCTAGGCTTCTTACAAACAGCATGTTATCAGACTCCTTCCCATTATAGAGAGGTACTAGGCAAGACCCTCCTCTCTCTCCCTTGCTGTTTGTCATTGTGATGGAGACTATGTCAGCTGTGATCCAAACCCATCTGCAGATTTCAGGAATTAAAGTGGGGAAATCTGAGTACCATACCAAACTATATACTGATGACTGTCTTATCCTTACAAATAACTTGGAAAGTAGCATCTCTCACATCCTATCAACATTGTAGACCTTTGTGAGTCTCTCAGGACTCTGCATAAATATTAACAAGTCAGAGATACTCCCACTTAATGAGAGGGTGACTCCAGATTTAGTACAGTAGTTATGCCTAGGTTGGGCTCCCAAAGAAATAAAATATTTGGGTGTGCAAACTACCCAAGATATACAAATATTAGTGGGTAGAAACTTCAGTCCCCTGATAATCAAATCTCCAGGCAGAGATGTAGAAAAGGAAACATCTGAATCTATCCATGGCTGGAAAGATAGCAGCCATTGAAATGATAGCTGCACCCAGAGTCTTTTATTTACTATCACATCTCCTGGTGGGAGATTTTGGACAATTGGTTTCAGCAACTAAATTCAATAGTCTGGAGCCATCTATAGGGGAACTTGCCTCCCAGGTATAGCAGCTAAGCTGAGGGCCCCATGGACTAAAGGGGGATGGAATCTACCACTCTTTAGGCAATACTCCTATGCCTTCCTCACAGCCATGTCATATCAGCTGTTCAAGGAACACACCCCTGAACCTACAGCGTGAACAGTGATTGAGACGGCTGTATTACAAGGATCCTGTCCAGCTGTGTACCTGGGGCAGCCATTTCCAAACCAGTTTCAGGAATGGCTCTCAATTAAAGCAGCACATACTGCATGGCAAAAGGTAGGACAGTCAACTAAAACATGTCAGATCTCAGGGGGTGCACCCAACTAGGGAATAACATTCACTTTTGTGTAGACCAAAGGCCTATCCTATGGAGGGAGTGGGAAAGCAAGTGCATATATAAAATTAGAGATGTACTTGACGATGATGGGCACACCCTGGTTTCCCTCCTAGAGCTGCAAAAGAATATGATATCCTGAAAGGAGATTTCTGAAGATATCTATGACTGAGAAGTCTATATAATACTTTGGAGAGGGGGAAATGTACTTGCTCAACTTGTAAAAGTGAGGCCAAGAAGCACCACAATGGGTTCCCCGCTCAAACATGGTTAAAATCTGTTGAAGGTCTAGCTGACCACATTCAAACGCTGAAGAGGGATGAAGCTCCAGATCCCTCAGCCCCAGCTACAATAAAGTGGCAGTGTATGTTAAATATGTCAGTCTCTGAATAAGAGTGGCAGCGGTGTTAGAGATTAGCCTGCAGAGCATGTAAGGACCAACATAGTTTATTGATCCAAAATAAAATCTTTCAGTTATGGTACCACATGCTGAAAGTGCTTAAAACAATGAACTGGTCCTGAAGATGATACTGCCCTCCATCGACTACTGTGACATTGTATACAGTGCAGCCCCTTAGTCCACCCTATCTAAACTGGACACACTTATAATGCCTTCAGCCTCTTTGCTCTCGATGCCTCTCCCCTCACCCACCACTGTGACCTCTACCGAGCCTTGGCGCTACCGTCCCTCAAAAACTGCCACATCTCTCACTATGCTAAATTTGTCTCCAACCTATGGCTCAGGTCCATCCCCTCCTACCTTGCCGCTGTGCTCACAGATGCCCCACCCCCCTCCCATCATCTTAGACCCAGTGACTCCCACCAACTTTAAGACCTTCAGCGGAAGACCTCTGCCGGTCAAGCTGCCTTCTCACACTGGCTACCCAAGCTCCGGAATGCCCTCCCACCACAAATTCAGCACTCCTCCTCTTCTTACTCTCTGTCTACCACCCTAGCAAACTTCTACAAATTGCTCCTGTCCCTGAACCTGCCATGCCCCACTATCCCCTCCTCAATACCTGACCAGTGGCCTTAGCCTTGCTACAGAAGCTGGCATATAACCCCAATCTTGCACTTATGTCCTGGGCCTATTTTGCCCTGTGTACTGTGTATAACTCTATAACTGTGATATACATCCTGTGTTGTTTACAGCTGTTACTACTGTGCTAATTTACCTTGTCTGAGCTTCTTGTCACAAAAATTGTTATTTAATACTATTATATCCTCAGCATTCAATGTGTGCTGCTTATATATTCATGCAATCGTGTATCCTTATGCTGCTTTTTATTTGCTTCTGCTAACTGTTCACTTGATAACCTGTGTGTTATCATATCCATGTGTATCCCCCCCCCCCCGGTCGCACCAGGAGACGAGCATCTTGTTGCTCAGTGTGCCTTTCCTGGTGAAACAACTGCAATAAATAAATAAATAAAAATGAGCCTGCTCTTCCATGATAAGTGCTGGAGGTGCAATGCCACAGGGGCAGACCTGTTGTATGTCCTTTGGCAGTGTGCAGTGATTCAGCCCTTTAGGTAAAAAGTATTGCAAATTTTGCTCTGACATTTTTATTTTATTTTTATTTAAAAATTGTTAACTAGGAAAGGCACACTGAGCCAATGCTCATTTCCAGATGTGACCTGGTGGAATTACAATACAGGGTAACACATGAGGAAAACTCAGATACAAAAATACACTGAAGGTACACTTGAACCAGAGTAGTACTTTGACATAGAAAGACACAGGAGTATTCAGCAACTACAAAATTTTGAGCAAAGTAAGACAAAAATTAACATGATAAGTTCTGGAATATAACATAAGCAACAAATTTAGTCACAACAATACAAAATTTACATTGACAAGTACCATACCCCAGCCCTGCAAGTGCCCCTCCACCATGACACTGTGGCCCCAATTATGCAGAAGATTGAGCTGTTCCTGCAGGTAGTGAGGGGAAATGAGGGGAAGGTGGAGAGGTGGAGGCAAGGAGGGACAAGTACAAGTGAAGGAGAGGGTAGAGCAAAGCAAGGACTTAAGGGAAGAGAAGGAGGGGGCATGGCGGGTGGGCAATGGGAGTTGATTACAGAGGTGAGGGAACCGGTAGGCCACCTGGCCTGAGCAGGAGCGAGGAAGGGAGAAAGTCCAGGAATCCCTAGACTGAAAAGAATACTTAGAGTTGCTAGCTGGAGCGAGACATGAGTTGAGATAGGAAGGGAGAGTCCTGAACCGGAAATTCCCAGTGAAGGTGGTGCAATGTATGTAGCACCTTGTGGGTAGGGGCATGAGAGAGAGAGAGAGAGAGAGGGAGGAGTATAGGGCACAGTGGTGAGTGAGAGGAGGGGAAGAGGTAGTGAAATGGCAAAAAGAGTATAGCAGAGTATCCAGTCTGGCAAGAGAGGTAGCAAAGGTGGAGCAATAGACAATGTCAGTGTAGTCTGTGACAGGAAGGATGGTTTTAGTGACCAAATCACGTCAGGTCGACAATGGGAGACAATCTTTGTGCTGTAAAAGGGCTCTGAGTTTTGGGCAAAGCTTGGAACAAATGGAGTCAATGTGTGTGGAAAAATCAAGACTGCAATCCAGTCAAACTGCTACATATTTGAATGAGTTGACTGACGAGGGGCGTACCATCGAGGGTGGTAAAGACAAGGGAGCTTAGAGATTTGGAGGCATTTTTCCATGTAGACAAAGAACATTGAAACTGTCTTTTTGGAATTTATTTTGAGTTGGTTTTGATGGAACTAGGTCTTCATTTTATTAAAGTCACACTGGTGGGGGGATTGTGACATCTGTAGCAGATCGACTGGAAAAGAATAATACAGTGTCATACACATACATATGTAGCTCGGAGGGAGAGCAGAGGGGAGGTCGTTGATGAATAAAGAGAAAAGAATGGGACCCAGAATGGACCCTTGGGGGACACCGGATAGAATGTGGAGGGCAGGGGAGAGTGAGGATCCTACCAGGACAGATTGCTGCCTGTGCTGGAGGTAAGATCTGAACCAGTTTGTAGCAGCAGGAGCTAGCCCAGCAGAGTGTAGTTTCTGGACAAGAAGAGAGTGGGGAGATAGAGTCAAAGGCCTTGGCCAAGTCCACAAAAATGGCTGCAGTGACAAGACCTTTGTCCATGGCTGGTTGGATTGAATTGGTTACATGGAGCAGGGAGGAAATACTGGAATGCTGTTTCCTGAATCAGGATTGGTAGGGACAGAGACAGTATGTGGTGGTGGCAATCCAGGAGTCTAGTGTAGACAAGGGACTTCTGGAGCTTTGCAAGAGTGGGAAGGAGGGGAAATGAATCTCTAGTTCCTGGGAGAAGTAGAGTCACCTCCTTTATGTAGAGGGAGTACTCTGGTGAGTTTCCAGGCCATAAGGACAGAGCTAGTAAGGAGGGAGAGGTTAAGGAGGTGGGCGAGGAGGGCTGCTATGGCAGGGGCAGAGATACGAAGATGCTTTGGATGCAGACCATCTGAGCTGCATTTAGTGGTGTTAAGGGACAAAAGTGCCTTGTAAACTTCTTGGGGGGACATGGGGGAAAAGTGTAACCAGTCCCAGTGGAAGAAGGAGGGAAATCGAAGGCTGGGGAAGGGGGGTGGTCATGTAGGGCTCTGCAATTACAGCAGTATCAGCGACAGTTGTTCTCTCAATGTTTAGGATTTGTGGGGCTTTGGGGGGGGTCATGAAATTTTAGAGGGTGTGCCAGATGTTAGCTTGAGAGTCTGATTTTTATTTGAAACTGAGACTTAAAGCAACTGGATTTAGCCTTTCTGATGGCCTGATACAGATGTTTCCGCAAGACCTGTAGAGCTGATAGTCCAAAGGAAGGAGGTAGGTCTTGAATTTTGCCCAGTATTTGTCCTGAGATTTACAGAGGAAAAGGATATTTAGTGTTATCCAGGGAAGGTCATAGCACCTAACTCTTGCCTTTTTTTACATGGGCATGGGTTTTCCAGACATGGGTAAAGGTACTGGTAAACAGTTGGAGAGCTGAGTCTACATTTATGGTAAAGTACACATGTGACCAATCTGCACTGAATAAGTCATGTAGGAGGGAGTTTGAGTCCAGGTGATGGATCGGGTGGAGCCAAATATATCTGGGTATGGATTTAGGGGTTGAAACCTTTTGTACACAGAAAGTGATACAGTGATCACTAAGGGCATCTGGGAGCACCCCAGCATTAGAATTGCAGTGGGGATGGAAGGAGAGCACCCAGTTGAGTAGAGTGTGCTTGAAGGATTTAGGGTTCAGATGAGTAGACTCTAAGATCATCTAGGAAAGGCTTAATGCTTCAATTTTGAGGATAGAAGGTTTAGTGGAGGGGAGAGGCAATCCTGATTAAAGTCACCAAGCAAGATGAGTTCATCTTTGCATGAATGTAAAGATATGGTGGAGATGCACTCGCTCATGGAATTGTGTGGTGCTTTAGGAGGGCAGTAAAGTACTGCTATGTAGATTGGGAGGGTGGAGGGAAGGGAGAGAAGGACTGTAAGAAGCTTGTGAGAGGAGGGCTTGGAGTCTCTGAGGGAGATGGAGCAGGAGATGGAGTTCCAGGCATAGCTAGCTACTCCCCCACCTCTCTTTCTGCAGTCTTGGTGGAATAGCTTAATGCCGTGAATGGAGAGAGATGAGTTTAGGGATTTTAGTGGAGAGCCAGGTTTCAGTAACACACAGTACATTTGGGGAGTGTTGAGTGACTCAGACCTTTAGGTCCTTCATTTTGGGGAAAGAGGCTTCTAGCGTTAAGGTAAAATATACATAAGCCTTTTGATGGTGCAGAGGGAGTCTGCGGAGACTGCAGGATTGGAGGGCCAGGGTTAATTTTTATATCTCCAAAGAGGAGCATGAGGAGTAGATAGAGGGAAACCCGGGGAGGGTATTTTGACCTTCTGGGGGAGCGTGGGAGGAGAGGGGGTGAGGATAGGCAGGTACAGGGAAGGAAGGGTAGATGGAGAAGGGAGTGTAGGACAGACTGGGGGGAGTAAGTGATAGGAAAGGGGGGCATAAAGGTAGAAGGATGACAGGGAGGGAGGGAGGTCCTGGGAGTCAGACCATTGAGAGAAGCGGCAGGAGCCACCTCCTCGCTTAACGGTCCTGCACCTGCTCATAACTGTACTACCTGCTACCAGTTAGCCTGTGCCCAACCCTCAGCATACTATCAGTTTTTTTTTATTGCTTTGACAAAGTCTAATCTTCCAGACTGCACTGTTTCCACTGACAATGACTAGTCCCTATGTTACAGGGACCTGCTTAGCTAACAATATGTATAGGCCACATCTTTCTAAGTTGCTACTATGTTGTATCTTTGTAACTATGACAATGACCAGTCCCTATCTTGCAGGGACCTGCTTAGTTAACAATATGTATAGGCTACATCTTGCCAAGTTGCTGCTGTGTCGTGCCTCTGTAACTATGCTACCCCCCCCACTTAGCAATTTTCTGTATAGGCCATATCCCTACAAGTCTCCTCTGTGTATTATGTATTATAACAGTGCTCCCCACTCTCTGTACCCTACCTCAGTGTTATTCCAAGTGTCTCTGTAACCTGATGTGGAGCCTTTGGAAATGAGTTTATGACTCAAAGGTTTGTATTTCCGATGTACATAAATAAATAAATAAATATTAAGGGAAGAGGAGGATAGCAGGCTAGAGTGGGTGGTTGAGGAAGGTGGAAGGAAAGGAGGACAGGGTATCTGGGAGGTACAGCGAGAGTGGAGGGGAAGGGGGAGGGAATGAGGGGGTAAAGTGGAGAAAGGAGTATAGGACAGGCTGGGTCAGAGTAAGTGATAGGAAAGGGGGGCATAAAGGTGGAAGGAAGACAGGGAGTGAGGTCTGAGGAGTCAGACCATGGAGAGAAGCAGAAAGGTGGGAGGTGGCAGTGAAGTGGGGAACAAGATGGAGGGAAGTTCAGGAGGAGTGACCAGAGAGTGATTAGGTAAAACATGTGCAAGTCTGCAAGGCAGGAGGGGAGTGAGGAATGTGAATCAGATGTTTGAGGGAGGCTGTGGTATTAGGTGGGAACAGATGCCTTGGTCCAGCTGGAAGAGTAGAAAGATGTAACAGCACAGGCAGTGAAATTTGAATTGATCTCTGATGAAAGGGCTGAACAAGGGGCTTTTTAGAGTGGATGAGATGCAGAGTTAAAGGAGGGATAATTACAGGAGCAGGTGGGAGCAGTAAGCAGAGACTGAGTTTTTGATTTGTTGTGTTATTTAAGGGAGACACTCACAGGGAAGAGGGGTGGGGGGTGGGATTATTCGTGTGGTGCTACGCTGAGTTGGCTCTGCAAGAAACAATCATGCCACATTACCCTTGGCCATGGAATCACTGTGTAGGGCAGTTGGCAGGTGAGATGTTTGGGATGGGGAGGGCAGGGGCCAGGGAGCAGCCTGAGGAGCAAGCCCACCTACTCTTATCCACTGCACAGGAGATCTTTGGTAGTGGTGCATTGGGGAGAGACCTAGGGAGAAACAGACAATGAGTCAGACACCAGGGAGTGTGATATCCCAAGCTGTGGGAGTGAGCACAATACACAGCCCCTGCTGCCTAGACTAGGAAACCACATGGCAACACACTCCGGAGTATAGGCGTATGGGAAAAAATCATAAACTGTATGAGCAGGCAATTCAGGCTAATACTGCATTTAGCAGTGAATTCGAATTTGAAACTGAAGTGAGCAAAAGTGACTGGTGTACATTCAGATAATTCATAAGCTCTACACACAATTTGCTACCAATGCATCTAGCACAGTATGCTGTGCACAGCTGGAGCTTCTCACACACACACTACTGCAAACCAGAGTACCAGGCTATATGAGCATTTGCCCTAGGTCAGACACCTTTACGAGCACCAGGAAACACTTGCTAAATGTGATACTCAATAATGTACAAATTCAGACCTATTGCATCCTACATGGCATATTGGTTACAATTAGCATCTGAGACTCCCACAAAAGGCAACACAGGCAACCGCAGCCATTTTGTGCAACCTCCACATGGTGCCGGGCTGGCTCTACGAGAAACAATCAGGCCACTTTACCTTTGTCCATGAAATCACTGTGTTGGGCGGTCAGCAGGTGAGATGTTTGGGATGTGGGAGGGCAGGGGCCATGGAGAAGCCTGAGGAGCAAGCCCGCCTACCCTCAGCCATACCAGAATCCCTTTTTCCCCATCCTTGGTGCTACTAGGCATCCTGATGTTAGTTAATCCCCTGAGAAGCTCTCAGCAGATGTGGCTCCTACAGTTGACTGTAGAAGCAAGAAGGTTGATTCTTAGTAAGTAGAGATCCCTGGATTCTCCAATATTTGTGGACTGGTATGAACCAGTGGGGTGGCCTAGTTATGAATTATAAAATGCTCCATTCCTCCACAAATATGAGCTGCAAGTTTCTGGATATCTGGGGCCTGTACTTACAATATATTCAAAAACAAGCTGACACTAGCCGATATCCCATGTAGCAAGGATCTCCTTAAGCCTCGGTGATAGTGGTCAGTGGACCATGGCATAAGCCAGGTACAGATAGGCTGTGCACAAGGATGGTTCCTCTCTCTCGGCAACAGGAAGACCAGTAATAATAGGAAATAACACACAAGCTGAACTTCTACACTAGTCTAAACACAAAGATGAAGGATTGTTGACTGCTAAAATAAGAGTAACAAACTTTACAAGTTAAACAAAGCTACAGTTAGACTTCTAAGATTGTACTTAGGCTCATGCTGTAACTGCTGTTAAGATCACATAACTGTTTTAAATTAGTACAACAGACTGGCTATATATGTATGCATGTATGTGTGTATGTTGATGTTCCATATATAGTCAATAAAAAGATTAACTGCAAGATGAGGCAAAAGGAGTGGCAGCCATCTTGATGCCTAGCAACCAGACTCTAATGTGTTTAAAGTTTGTTGTGCTCAAAATGTTGCCATCTGTTTCCTTGACCATACCAAAAATGTTGAGCCATCAACCAATGCCTTGGAAACCCACATTCACTCTTCAGTTGCTTCAGGATTAGAAATGACTGGAAAGCACATTCTCTGTCACTTATCAATATCAGTATCCATTTGGATAGTCCCAGATATTGGATAATTTGACAGTATTATTCTGGATACTATGGGCAAAGTGGTAAGATAATTATCACCCAGCTACCTGATTATCCAATATGGACAATCCAGTCTGGGACAAAAACCTGGGGTATCTGATAGACACCACTTATTATCAGAGTACCTCTAGTCAGGATTCAATAAGTAACTACCTGGTTTTCTGGAGGACAGGAAATCTTTTCTAATTAGCAACTGTTTATAAAGTTCTTATTCTCAAAAATATGTATTCCCCTAAGTTATCCATATTAATTATACCTGAACAAAACATTATACTAAAAACACTGTATTTGGCAATGTTTTATTTTCATGAGCAGCATTCTGTTACAGTTCACTTCATGAAACCTGCGATTTGGAAATTTCACTGTGTCAGTTTGTGCACAGAATTCTAAGCATAGTCCTGAAAGGCTAATGGCTCATGCTTAGCATTCTGTACACAAACCGTGACTCAGTAAAAACTCCATGATGTAAAGAAATGTTCATTGCCATTTTGGTCCTTGTACAAAAAAGATGCACAAAATGCTGTTGGTCAGTGCAGAGCACGCACACAGACACACGCACACACACACACACACACACACACAGGCTGCCACAGGCTACCAACATTTTTTAGGCCCTCTGCCGTAACATAACATTCCATTCTTGTGAGGACTGATTTGTAGCACAACTAGGTTTGAAAGACTGCTCTCTTATCTGTGTGTTCTATCTTTTTTAATCTAATGCTCTTCTTGTCCATATCTAATTTCTCTCCTTGTGAAACAGAACTGTCACACTTCTGCGTCATATACTTTAAAGTGATTTCTTTGTGTAACTGACATTTTCTGATGAAGGATTCTGTATAATCTGGAAGCTTAAGAACATTCTGCAAATCTTTTGTTGGTCCAATAAATGGTATCAAATTACCTATTGTGTGCATCTTTATAGTAAAAGCTCAAAATTGTCCCAATCACTGGTTCCATAAAGAGAACTGTAACAGAATGCTGCTCATAAAAACAAAACAATGCAAAATACTGTTTTCCAATCACTTTTTATTCAGGTACAGTCAAATATGGATAATTAAGGGGATGTGTACAATTTCTGAAAATGTAAACTTTATGAACAGCTGCCAGTTAGCACAAGTTTCCTACCCCCTTTCAGCTCTGGCAGTGTCCAATGTTTTCTGTTTCCTACCTTTTTTCTTTGAACCTTGATTTCCCTCTCCCAGTTTTATCCCATATTCCAAGCAAGCCACAGTTGGTAGCAGAGCCCTATCCTTCTTGGCCAGCTACCTCCGATCTGGAACATCATCTGATCCCCTCTTTACATGTTGTCAAAAAAAGGCATTTGTTTTTGTATCTTAATCTCTCTTTTCGAGTGAACAAACTTTTTTATTGATAGTCCCTCATACTCATTCTGTTTTTAAATATAGACTATTTGTAGTACACCTACCAGTTGACAGAAAACAGTTTCAAGATTAGAAATTCTGAGTTTGGTTAAAGCAGCAGTGCAACAAAATTGGGGAAAAAACTTGACCCTGCCTTTTTCACTATAAAATATTCCAGGCACCTTTCAGTTTTACTTAGTGGTAACATTTTCTCTTTCTATCCAAATATGAGTATTCTATAAATGTTTTAATTTAATTATTTTTTTTTTTGCAAGAGAAAGAAATCGCCACCTTATTTGGCTTAGAAATAACACTTAATACCTAATAAGGGATAAGATCAAGAAAATAAAAAAAAGTTGGTGCACATCATAGGAGGTAGCTAGAAAAGTAGATCTGACAGGTATGCAACTATTATATTAATTACAGCTGAAACTAGCATTTTTGGAAAAATATTTTTCATTGCACTACTGCTGTAAGAATGCATTCAGCTATTGCTGCCCAATGGAAGCATGCTGTGCTTCCATGCCAGTCACCCCATTTCGGGATGAGCCTGGGGAGTTGGATTGGTGCAGTCTTTTGTTTAGGGGTGCTGCTGAATGCAGCAAGAGCCAGCCCAGTGTTGGAGGTGCCTGATGTCCAGTGCTGAAGGGGCTCCTTGCTGTGGGCTGGGAAGTTTCTCCTCCACAAGGAGTGGCACATGTCCACAGTGTACTGCAGCAGGCAAGACCAACAGTTGGCTGTGTTGGTGCCAGGAAAACAGGAAAGGGTCCACGGGAAACAAGGAAAACAAAGAAAAAAATTACCTATATGCAACAACCCCCCTCAGTGATGACACCACTTTGACAACAGGAAGAGTGGTGAATGGAGCTGGGATGTCATTGGGGACATACCTGAATGAGAGGCATAGGAGACAATCTGCTATATGAAAACAATGTTTTAAATGTCTTACTTAGTGGTAGGGTGTAAGAGCGTTGTACTAAAATGCCCTGTATTCCAGTTGAGTGTATCTCTGAGATTAGGCAACTGACTCTCAAGGAGGGGAGAGGTAAGACACCTTGGGCCCTATTCTGAAAGGGTTCTGCACCAACACAAGGTGCTTGCATAAAACAGCAATGACGGAAGTTGCACCTTGCATCATTTATTGTGTCATTCCCTATTCCGGTATGCGGTCTGCACTGGTGAGGGAATCTGCTGCACCAAAGTGGCATCACGCCACCCATGTGACCTGCTTCTGACTGCACCAGATCACAAGGGGGGCTTGCATCATGATGGGGCTTGTATTTCCAATTCCAAAAGCCCTGCCATGGCAGTCACAAGGAGCTCCACTTAGATCTGACAGGAGGTGGTCTAAGCCGCTTATGACTGAGTAGGATACTGTTCCAGGTGGCTACCAGTTGAATCAATGTGCAGGAGGGGCACAGAGGGGCACAGGGAGGGTTGATGTGGCAGCCGAGATGTAAGGGATTGTTTTAGCACCCAGGGGGGTGCATATGCCTCTGTATATATAGGTCATGGGCATATGCACCCTGCCGGGTGCTGAACCAAAACCTGACCTCCCTGCTGGCACACCAACCCACCCTATGTCCCCTCTTGCCCCCTCACCCCCACTGGGCATGTTTTTACCCCCCTCACCACCACCACCACCATCAGTGCTGCCCATCCTGTGTTGTGCTGGTGGGAGGGGTGCCAGATCCTTGCTGCATGTGCTGCAGCTGCACCACTGGTCAAGTGCTGTACTGCAATTGTGGCAATCCTGGGGAGTTTGGAGCAGGAACCCTGCTTTTTTTCAGAGTACAGCACAGGTTTCATGGCACACCCGGTATTGCCGTATCCCTTGGAGAGGCACAACTTGCGTCACTCCAAGGGGCCCCTTTAGGAATCCAGCCACAATGATTTTCTCTCCTCTTTGCTGAATAAACAAGTGACAGCATAGGTAACAACTGGAAAGGTAGATGGCTGCTCACTTTCCCAACTGATAGATGAGTGCAGCTCTTTGGCACAGGGGATGGGGGAAATGGAGACAACATTGGAGATAAAAGCTAATTAAACAGGACAGTTTGAAGAAAACAGATCTAGAGTACGCTAAGCATTTAAAGAAAAGGATGGCTGTCTCAAACAAGAAGGCTGTATCTTTCATTTAATAAAGTTAACTGCTGTAGAGAAAATATACTGCATAGAGCTGAATTATTTTTATACTGTGTGGACTTCTAACAGAGAGTGTAGAGTATAGCCACACATCAACAGAACAGACTGACTCCCATTCAGTAGCATATGCCATGAGATCATTACTTGCTGAGCACTGAATCCAAGACACTGTATTTTGGTTTTTTTTGTACACTTTCAGCATACTAACCAACATGTCTTTGTACCAAATTCCTAAAGAGACGAGCAGATATTCAAAATACTTGCTCATACATCTGTGTTTCTTTTGCAGTTATTGAAACATGAATACAACAGAAAAGTTCATCACCAGAGTTTTTTTATAACACCACTACAATTTGATACTTTCCTTTGAGACTTTGTACATTATTCTGCCAAAAAAGTGTTTTTAAGTTTATATGAGTAATCAAAATGACTGTGTAAATGTTTAAAATGGTTTTGGACCTTGTTCTACAAGAATGCAATCTGGAAAAAAAGCAGAACTCAGTGAGGTATGTTATTTAACTTGAGCAATGACTCATTGTTTGGCATGTGCATTTTCTTTTTATTTTTTGGTCATGCACCTCGTCAAAATGAGAGCACGTTCTTAAAATAATAATCATTCAGCAGCACCTCAAATATGCCTTAGAGAACAATAAAATAAGTTGTACAGTGGAAAGTCATTCGGATGAACTGCTATCCTAGGCACTGCCATCTGTCAGGAAATATATCATATTTTATTTCCAGAAATACTTCTTCATTAAAGAATGTGGACAGTTGGTGGTCAAGTACTCATGTCAAATAAGGTGATAATGCTATTTTCCTTTAAAACTTTACAGTCAAATCAATTACAGAATGTGTATCTGAACATTAGGACTTTCAATGTTTTTCTGGAGTGGCACTGCTTTTAAAGTATGTCAGGACATAAAGGCTGCAACACTAACAGGAAATAATAAGCTGTTCCATCTGTTAATGCAAGCAGAAGTCTGTTGGCACAAAGCCACAAAGACATTCACTAGGACTGTATATTTGATCACATATAAGTATTTGTGTTACTGTTTTTCATGTAGGATGTCTATTATTTGCCTTTACTTAAATTTTACAGTATTATAAAGAAGAAAAAATGACTTACCATAGTAATATTGTTTTTTCCAAGGGATTCCTCACTAGGTTTACTCTTGCAATCAGCCTGCAGGTCTCAGATATCCCAAAGAATGAAATTTTATGCAAATCTGGGAACAATGGAATGAGATTAAAATCTCGGCTGCGTAGACACACTCTGTTCTGCCTTCTAACATGAGAATTATTTTGAGAGCCAGGAGAGCAGTGACCACTAAACTAGGTAGACACAACCTAAGAAAACAGATAAACCCAAAAATGATTGATGCCTACTGGGACAAACTATGGCAGACTAAAGTTATGCATCAAAAACAGCCAAAAACTGATTGTAAGCAATGGAAAAGTAATGCTCAAGCAAAACTGAAGACTGAAATAATAACCGATTCTTGGAGATCCTTTTCCAGGCTCTGGAAGGGAAGATAAGGCAGGTGTGTTAAGCACAGTGAGGGATCCCTTGGAAGAAACAATATTACTATGGGAAGTAATTTTTTCTTCAAACCCCAAGAATTCTTTCACTATGCTTACTATTGCAGATTACAAAGCAGTACCTTGCGAGGGTAAGTACAGCACCTATTTAGGGAAAAGGTTCTGCAAGACAGCAGTGCCAAACTTGGAATCCCTTCTGGACTGCACATCCAGGCAATAGTGTTTTGTAAGGGTGTATACTGTTTTCCAATTTCTAACAAGAGGATGTCCCTTTCAGCTGCCACAGAGGCAATGATGCCATGAGTGGAATGTGACCTGAGGCCTTGTGGTGGTCATTTTCCAGCTTTGTTGTAACAGAACTGGATGCAGGAGACTATTCACTAAGCAATAGTTCTCTTAGAGGCTGGTCTACCCTTGCCCACTTCACTATATACGAGGAACAGCTGTGAGTGGGAAGACCTGAGATCTTTAGTGCAGTCCAGGTAGTAACTAAGTGCCCTCTTAACATCCAGGCTGTGGAACCTCTGCTCTCCAGAGCTGGATTTTGCTGTAAAGAACACTGGAAGGGTGATGGACTGGTTCAGGTAAACTCAGACACCAACTTAAGGAGAAATTTTCAGTTTTTCCCCTAGAACTACCTTGTTTCTGTGAAAGATGATGTAATTCGAATCTGTGCAGAGGGCCTGCAGCTCATACATCCTTCTGGCAGAAGTTATGGCAACTAGAACACTTTCCAAGTGACATACGTCAAATCAGCAGTAGCCATGGGCTCAAAAGGGAAGTCCATAAGCTTTGCTATGCACAGGTGCAAATTCCAAGGGGGTGACAGGGTCCCTAACCAGAGGATGCAGGTGCAGAAGTCCTTTAAAGAACCTTCTGAAAATGGGGTGTGTAAAGCCACTGTTTTCTCCTTACTTGCTGAAGCATATGTGGATACAGCAGCCAGGTGTACCTTAAGGGTTGAAGGCCTGAGGCCCAATCATTGAAGGTGGACTAAGTAGTCCAGGATTGTGGACAGATCTGCCTGTAAAGGGCTGAGCTACTTAGGGGCACACCACAGAGAGATCCTAGTCCATTTGGAAGCTTAGGTTTCCCTAGTTGCCGGTTTTCTGGAGACCCTGAGGACTTTCAGTGCTTCCTCAAATAGGAGAAAGTCAGAATATTTAAACTCTTCAAGTACCATGCCTTGAAGTGTAGTGACCTGAGGTTCAGGAAGGAAATTCTGCCATGGGACATGGTCACCAGGTTGTGCCTCAGTGGAAGGTGGATGGGCTGCGTGATGGAGATGGTTAGGGGAAGGGAATACCAGACCTGCCTGGCCCAATTAGGGGCCATCAGTATCATGGTCACAAACTGGTTCCTTAGCTTCAATAACACTCTCAGCAAAAGAAGGAAGGGAAGAAATGCATACAGAAACCTCTCTGACCAGTTGGGAGTCAGGGCATCCAATTAGACTAAGCCCCTTTGCTAGAGGCCTGCAACAAAATAGGGGAGCAGGTGATTCTCCCAAGAAGCAAACAGGTATATCTCTGGTGTGCCCCACCACTTGAACACTGTGGCCAAGACATGTTTGTTCAGGGTCCTTTCATGTTGTTCCTGGATGATCCTGCTGAGGGAATCTGCCAAAACATTGTATTTTCCTGGTTGGTGAACTGCTGAAAGGTGCACCTCCTGGGAGTAAGCCAGGTTACAGATCTTCATTCCTTCTGTATACAGCTTTGAGGACCCTGTGCCTCCCTGTTTGTTGATGTAGTACATGGTAGTGGTGTTGTCTGTCCTGACCTGAAATGACTGCTCCTGACATGGGGAGCAAAAGACTGTAGAGCCAGGAAAACTGCCCTGAGTCACAGTAGATTTATGTGCTCTTGGGATTCCTGAGGGGACCACATGCCACTTACTTTCAGGTTGGCTAGGTGAGCCCACCAGTCTAAGAGGGAGACATCTGTTGTCAAGACTACATTGGTGACTGTTGATGGAAGGACACATTGTCCCTGAGGTTGCCCTCTTCTTTCCACCTGTCCAGTGCTCTTATGAGAGGCTTTGTTGCAGTTACTAGCCTTGAGAGAAGGTCTCCATTTTGGGATCAATGGGTCCTTAGGCGGTACTGGATGTCCCTCATTTGGAACCTGGCCCCTGCCAACACTACTGTGGATGAGGCGATATGGCCTAACAGCTGGAGAAAGTCTCTTGCTGCTCTGGGATGACCCAGGATGAAGGACTTTGCCAGGTTGAGGAGATTTCTCACTCTGTCTTGAGGGAGGAAGGCCTTCCTTCTAAGGGCATCCAATTCTGCTCCTATGAACTCGAGCACTTGAACTGGCTCTGCCTGGGATGTGTGGGTGTTTATAAGAAACCCCAAATCCTCCAGGGTACTCTGAGCAAGGAAAAGAAAGGACCTGGCCTCCTTATGGGATTTTTCTGTGACCAGATAGTCATCTAGGTTGGGAAGAAAAAGGAACGTATTCTCTACTGAGGTGTGCTGTCAGCATGGCTAAGTACTTTGTGAACACCCTGAGAGCTGAGGAGAGTCCAAACTGGAGGGCTGCAAACTGGAAGTGACTATTACCTATCCTGAATGTTAAGTATTTCCAGTGATTGGGCCTGATTAGAATATGGAAGTAAGCATCTTTCTGGTCCAGCGGCCCCAGCCAGTCCTCTTGCTGCAGGGATGGGATTACTGCAGCCAGTGTTACCATCTTGAATGTCTCATTTTTGAGGTGTTTATTCATGTATCTGAGATCTAAAATGGGTTACCACTCCCAGTTTTTCTTATGGGTGAAGAAGTACCTCGAGTAAAGGTCCTTTCCCCACCAAGATGCTGTTTTTGTCTGCTGCAGATTTTGACCTCTAACTCTAACAGGGTCTTTTCTGCTGGGGTGGGAAGCATAAAGTTTCTGCTAACCTGCAGGCTGGGGAATTTTGTGAACTGCAGGGTGAGCCCCTGGCTCATTACTTCCAGGACCCATTTGTCTGTGGTGATGTTTTTCCATTCCTGAAAATGAGCCAGCCTTCCCCCTACTGGCAATGGATGGGTGACCTGGCTAGACTCATCAGGGATTCTACTTGGGCAGACCCTTGGGTGCTGGGGCCGGGTCAACATGTTTGGAGCCTCTCATGCCCCTACCTCTGAAGAAGCTTCCCAGCTAGGAGAAGTCATAAGGCAGAAAGCCATGGATAAAATAACCCCTACACCTACCTCCCCTTCCATGAAGCCTATAGGAAGTGGAGGCCTTTTCCTTCTCAGTTTTGCTTTTATAGGAGGCTTTATACTTGTCAACATTTTTCATGTATGCCTTTGTATTGTCACCAAATAAAGAATTTCCTTCACAGGGAAAATCCATGGCCTTTGCCTGAGTATAGGTTTGTAGTCCTGAGCCAAGCAAACTTGTATATTGCATGGGCCATAACCCTGGAGGCAGTATCATTAGTATCCACTGCTATACAAAACTGGTACTTAGTAGCATCCAGAGCTGAATTTGCAATGTCTGCCAAATCCTGCACAAAATCCCCAGAAGCCTGTTTACTCATGACCAGGACAGCACTCCATAGAGCTTTCTGATACTGGCAGTATAAGCTATATAGACTGCCTGTCTTAACAGGAGCGAAGCAGAGGTATACACTTTCTTCCTCATACTATCCAGCATCCTGGAATCCTTGTCTTGGGACTGGGTAAAGAGGGGAACTTTTGCCTTATCACAGGCCAAAGTCTGCACTACCCCTTCATGGTCAGGATGGAAACAGAGATACTCAGCATCTTGCTTATAGAGCTAGTACATCTTTTCAATATTTTTGTCAATGCCAGGCACAGAAGTGGGAGTCTGTAACAGCTTACAGGTAGTTAGGGGTTTATGCACTGGCAGGAGTAACCTCTTGGTTGGGGTTAATCCCATCATGTCCAAAATCTCTACTTCATTCTCTTCCTCCACAGTCTCCTGGATGGAAATTTGAAGGTGTTCCCCATCTGCCTCACAAAAGCATAATGTGCAGAAAAATCATCCTGGCCCCAAACAGGGGAACTAAACTCTTGCTCAGGAGAACCATAGGGTTCTATTGGCTCTCCTTCCTCCACCTCCTCATTATAAGAGAATTTAGTCCCCTGTTCCTCTGGAACTAGAGAGGGTCCAGAACCGGAGGAAGAACCAGCAGCCCATAAGTGACTCCATGGCCTGAAAGACTTCAAGAAACTGCCATGCCTTAGTGATATCCTCCATAGAGGGCATTTTGTTTCTGTCCACTGATGGCTCTTTTCCATCCTCAGAAGGAGGGTCACTGACATGCTTTCCTTTTTATTTCTTCTTAGTAGGTACTGTCTCCAGAACTTGTTCTCAGGACCTTTTATGTTTACTTAACTCAAGGTTCCCCTGTTTAGAAGCCCTGGATTCTGAATAATATTTAGCAGGCTTTTCCTTCTGCTTGCTTTGAAAGAATGGGCCCTCACCAGTGTGCTTAGGTGATGTAGAGGTGTACTGAGAAGCCATTAAGTCTTCCCAATGTTTTTTTTCCCTTTTCTTAAAGGTTTTAGGGGAAATCTTAATACAGAGCTCACAATCAGAGGAAAGATGGTCTGAACCCAGGCACCTTAAACACAATTCGTGGCAATCCACCTTAGCCAGGAAATTGAAGTACTTTACACAATTTTTAAAGCCTGTAGGTCCTATTTTACTTTGGGGCTTGGCAGACTTGCCAATTGTGAAAAATCCCACCAAAAATAGGTTTCCAAAAAATAAAAAACAAAAGCTTGCAGTTTGATTCCTAAAAAACACAAACAGCTAACTAATTTTTTTTTTTTTGCATATGAAGTAAAAGCACTGAATAAAAAGAAAATCACCAAACACGCCACTGGCCCTGGAGATTGGAAAACCAAAGCAATAACAGCCACAATATGAGTAGGAGATATTTAGATACTGTAAATATAATTTAAAACAAAATATTAGCACTTAGAGTAGTTTAAAAGAAGAAAAAACGTGAGGAAAAAAGGATTTTCTCAGTTTTCTAGGAACTGCCTGGGATCTGTAGAGAACTGCTAAAATTACTAAAAACAGTAAAACTAAACCTAACTAAGGCAGAGATTCGAAAGATAAGTAATACTAATATGTAAAAACAGAGAAAAGATCCAACAAAAGTGTTAAACTGGAAGTAGATGAAGATAGCTCCTTGTGGTGACTTCTTCCATAGGAGGTGAAATAAAACTGATGTTAGAGGATAGCGTGGAGTGTGACCATGCAGCAGAGATTTTAATTTCATTCCATCAGTGCCTAATTTACATAAAATTCCACTCTCTGGGGAAGCTCAGACCTGCAGGCTGATTGCAATAGGAAGCATAATGCGAGATTCCAGATTTATGTTGACCACAAGTTGTGGCTAACATAAATCGGTAAGGAAACATGGTCTGTTATTCTATTGGAGGGGCTTTGCCCCCTGAACCCCTATGCAGAGGCTCAGCCCCCCACACCCCCTGATCTATAGGATTCTAACTCAGAGTCAGAGTTGAATCAGTGAGGGGGTACAGGACCTGGAGACAGAGTGCCGGGGTCTTGAGTGGACCATTACAGCAAACTCGAAGTTGTTGGCATCGGCGTGTTCACTGTAATGGTGTCGCCATACAGGGGGCATACCAGGGATTTCTGAGGTTTGAATCATAGATTTTCTTTTACAGATGCTCTTCTAAGACAATTGGGAGAGGGTAATAAATAGTTGCTAAAGTTTAAAAAATTAACATGACTAAAGGGGACAAAAAAAAACTGCATGAACCGTTACACTAAAGAAAAAAATAATAGTAAAATAATCATAAAAATGATCCAATGTGTATATTCGGAAACTACTATACGTGAATATTAGAAATAAAGATTTTCTTTAGTTGTCCTGTTTAATTCACTGTCAAGTATACACTCAAATCTGTACAACCAGAAGAGTAAAAGAACGAATATACTGATGTACTATAATGGAATCACCTGTATGTAATCAATTTAGCATAGTCAGATTCCAAAAGTGAAGGGAACTAAAGCCTGATGATCCATGGATGATCAGCAGCAGTACATACAGCAAGTGGTACAACTACTGTAGATGCAAAATATTAAAATCAAACAAATACATCAAAATGGGTTGCATAATTTAACACTTCAGCTTGTATAGAGTAAAAGGACTAATATAAGGACTGCTGTAACCACGTTGGGAGTTCTCCTGAAAAATGAATACACTGTATGAAGTACAACCTACAATTGTCTTTTTTAATTACTATTTCTTTTCTGCCTAACTATGGCACTCATCAAATCTGCTAACATCCATCCTCATCCCCATCCCCATCCTGGTCCACAGGAGCCCCCTTACCTGCCCTTGGTAGGGCCTTTGAGCAGGGAATCTCTGCCCCCTAATTCTACTCTGTATAAGGATGCATGGGACTCCTTTTGGGGGGTAGGTGGGTGGAGCAGAGCAAAACATACTGTACATAATACTGATGGGCTGGAGCTGTTTTTTGTGTTTAACCTCCCCAGCATGGGGTTGCAATGCACCCCCAGCTGTGCATGCATCTGTCATTCACAGGACTGCACCACACATTCTCCTTCCATGCTGAACTCACTCTGACATGCAAGCTATGCATTCATATGTGGTACTGACATGGTAGACTACAGATATCCTCAGGAATATCTAAGAGAAACTCTGCACTTCAACATGTGCTTTCCTAAATAAGATGTTTCAACTGTTACAATTTACTAGAGAGTACATTTTTTTTCATTTCAATGTTCTTTTCCAAGATTTGCAGTGCATCTTGCCAGTCTATCTAAAATGTCTGTATAGAAAACCTTTGAAAACACTTGCATGTTCCCTGTTAACCTGCTAGTGCCTTTCTTTATAACATCACAGTGCTCACCATGACAACACACTGTGATGTCACAAACAGCAACTGTGTGGTTAGCAGCAAAGAGTAAGATACATTTTGAAAGGATCAGTGAACTAACTTCTGCATTATTTACAATATTTAATTGAACAAAAACAGGGGATGTATAAAATAACAATAACTGGAAAACAATAAAGTTAAAATTAGTATACATTCAGTGTTTTAAAGCTTTTTATTATAATAGAGAGTTGCTCTTTCAATGTCTTCCCCCACAGTCCCAGTGGCATCCCATGCTCACTCCCGAACCTTTTTACTTTGTCTTAGATTTCCCCTAATCTGTTGACTTGAATGATGCCGTTCTTTCCTCATTTTGAATCTGCGTTAGTACTTTTTTTCACTTTTGAAATAATAAAAGTAGTGTTTCTTTTCATATGGCTCTGATGACATTCCCATCAGTATTCTCACCTCTTTCTGTACACTTATTGTCTCATAAGGTCAGGAAGCACTGCTTGCTGCATCACCCTAGTTCATTTTTGTCACAACGGAAGAGATGTTAGACAATGGGTGTTCAAAAACAACAAAAAATACTGATGAAAATATGGTCCTAGCCATATGAAAAGTATCACACCCTTTATTATTTTAAATGTGAAAAAGTACTAAAGCAGACAAAAATGGGGGAAAGAAGGATATCATACCAGTCAGGAGATGCAGGGCAGTCTAAAACAGAATAAAAAGTGTTGGTCAAAACTTTCAGTGATAACATGCACTGCTGCTATAAACAAATATTTAACTATTATGTTTGTTTAGCTATTACATTTTTAAGTTTATTTCAGCTTTACTTCCTTGTTGACTTTGGCAAAATTATATCTGGCAACCAATGAGGTAGCAGAAAGATGCATCCAAAGGAAACTTTTTTAAATGTGTAAGGATTTGTTTCACTTTACAAACTGACATCTTCCTGACTTTCCCCCAGTATGCCTGCTGCTTCTCCCATGCCTGGGGATAGGAATGGCTCTGTTTCTTAGTAGAATAAGGAATGATAACTGAATGCCCACCCCCTCTAAAGTCAGAGGGATTATCTCTGATTATTTGGAGGAGTCAGCCTCTATGGTGATAGGTACAGTGGCTATAAAACTAGTGAGGAAGACAACTCTTTATAGCTTGTCAATCAATGGTATTTTTTAATTGCTATTTTACCATAACCATCCATATAATGCCAATGTTTTGTTGTCCTGCAGGCCACTTTCTGAGGGTCCATGATGGTCCTAAAGCAAATAAACATGTTATCATAATTATTTTTTTTTCATATTTAAATATTTGCAATATAATAAAGTTACAGTAATTCCTACTGCATATCCACCATTAATTTACATTTAAGTGTTTTATGTAAACCTAAACATACATTAATTGAGGCATTCCTTAGTGAAATTCATTTATATATACTGACATGATATTGGAGAATACATCCACATTCTCTGAGTATTTAAAAATCACTCAAAGTAATCTGAAATCAAATTAATGACTTTCCACCTAAATTATTGCTCCCATTTTGTGATGAGCTAATGTACACAGGGCACCATTAGTGTAAAGACGTTCTTTCCTTTAAACCCTTTTAAATATTAACATACAAATATAAGCAGTTTTATCAAATCCAACTTGAAAAGTCTATCAACTTGGATACTGCAAATTTAAATCTAAACTTATATAGTGATAATGAATTCATATTCATTATACTATTTTAGCACTGTTTTGGAAGTACCACAAAGTCTGAAGAGGGAGTCCAGCCAAGATTTCTGGCATCAATAAATTCAGAATTTAGATTAGCATATCCCCAACCAGCCTCATGCCTAAAATGAGATCTCTAAGTTACTTTGTTTAAAAGTTACATGTTATTTTGTATCCCTAATTTCACTACCTGTTCAAAAAAGCCAGTTTCAGTGAAGAGCTACGCATGATGTCATAACCTGAACTCACAGACTAATCCTCCCTGCACGCTACCTTAGTTATAGGACTTATTTCTTCCAATTTACATAAATCTGCAGCTGTAGTAAACATCTGAAAAAAGAAAACTTGACACTGGGTGGGTCAGCACATGCATTTCCATAGTGTGCAGATGCAAGGTAGAATGCTTCAGAATGTGACGGGTGGGGGGGGGTGGAATGCAATGACAAAGATGGCTTTTGAATGACAAAGTTGTGTGCAATTTTTAGAATACTGCAGGCATGAGATTCTGAAATGTCACCAGGCTGCAGCTGTGGAATACAGCAATGACACTAGCTTAGAAAGTAGCTGGGACACATCATTTTGGAAAAGTGGCAGGAATGATAACATTCATAATGTGGCAATGTCATATATTATTGAAATGTGGCAGAGATATACAGTTTTGAAATGTGGGAGACACACAGTTGCAGAAGGTGGCAGGGATATTAATTTCATATTGTTTGATGGATTCATAAACTTGGCATGTGGTAGTGACACACCATTTCAAAATGTGGTTGGGATGCTTGATTTCAGATTGTGGTGGTAACACAATTTCACAATGTGGCATGGACAAGGAATCTCAGAATGTAGCATTGACACAATTTCAGAATGTTGTAGTCACATGACATTTCAGAATGAGGCAGGGATGCATAATTTTATGTGACTTTTGCATGCAATATCACAATGTGGCAGTGACACTCATTTTCAAAATGTGGCGATGACATATAATTCCGGAATGTGGCAATGAAAATTTTGGAATGTTTCTGTGCCACAATTTCAGAATGTGGCATTGAACCACAACTTTGGAATACAGCAGGGAATGTAATTCTGGAATTTGGCAGGGATTCATAATTTCAGAATGTGGCAGGGGCTGGCAACTTTGGAATGTGGCAGAAATGAATAATTTTAGAATGTGGCTGGGATGCACAATGTTGGAATGCAGTGGGGATGTCATGCACAATTTTGAAATGTGGTGGGTATGAATAGTTCTGAAATATGGCAGAGACAAACAAGTTCAGAATAAATGGTGTATCCTGTCACATTCCGACAGTGTCCATGTCCACTATGTTCAAAAATTGCAAGTCCCAGCCAGGGTTCATTTCAAATATTTATCTATGTGGACACTGACCCACTGGGCATAACAATTAAGGGTCAAATAAAAAAAAGTATTGGGGGCCATATTGTTCAGCCTAGCCCAGATTCATAAAACAGTGGTGAGTGGGTTGTCCCCAGGGTAGAAGAAAACATGGGTCAAACTTAAAAACTGTGTGGCAATTGTCCCAATCCCGGCTCTGAAATGAGCACTGCCCTGCCAGATTCCTCAATAGAAACATAGAAACATAGACTTTTATGGCAGATAAGGACCACTTGGCCCACCCAGTCTGCCCATTTCCCTACCTACTGGATAAGCTGCAGATTCTAGTTAACCAACAGCCTACTTCCTGCAACCCCCCACTATAATTGCCTTGTGTCTGTCCCATGCATGTTTGAATTCCCTTACTGTTTTAGACCCAACAACCTCTTCAGGAAGGCTGTTCCATGTATCCACCACTCTCTCCGTGAAAAAAAAAAATTCTCACATTACCCCTGAGCCATCCCTCCATCTTTAAATTGTGCCCCCTTGTTCTTACACATCTCTTTTGTGTATTACAGCTGCATTCTGAGATTGACTGTCATACCACATTTCTTGGGAAACTTTATCATCCCCTGCTGGTGGCACCCAGTGATGGTTTTACTGACCATCCATGCTCTGCCTTCAGCAATTAGGGCTCATGCTGCATAGCAGTGGGGTCTTTTAACCTTTCCTTCCTGCTGAAGTCCCAGCCCTGAGGACATCAGCATCAAGGATGGAAGTCTAGGCTGTAGATGTCTGAGGCATGTCTCAGCCAAGTGCCTAACAGTGTCCTCCCTTCCCTACACACCACTATCTGAGCTGCCACCTGAGCATCCACCAGCAGTGGGAATGAGGCAGTGTGACAACCCTCTCCACCTTGGAGGAGGAGAACGCATCCCTGCAGCATTCCAAGATTGCATGCCCCCTCACCATTTTAAAATGGTATACCACCTTGACATTCTATACCTTGGTTCTGCACTGCCATACTTTTCAATGGAGTTCTAAAGCTTTGCAGGATAATTCAACAATTTTGCTGGAAATTTGCTGATTTTGGTGGAGGAAATAGTTATATAAATGCCGGGGGTCTGGGGGCTGCTAAGCCTTGAGAGGCTCTGGGGTTTTAGATGCTCTGCAGTGCATTTTGGAGCTTATTTTGAACATATAACACATTTCTGATAAGTATCCCCACCACACCTGCCTCCATGGAAATAATTTGTCCCGGGGAGGGTACTTGGGATATAGAAACATAGAATTTGATGGCAGATAAGGACCGCTTGGCCCACCCAGTCTGCCCAATTCCCAACCTGATGGATAAGCTGCAGATTCTAGTTAATCAACAGCTTACTTCCTCCTGCCCCCCACTAGAATTGCTTTTTGCCTGTCCCATGCATTCTTGAATTCTCCCACTGTTTCTGACTCCACAAACACCTCAGGAAGGCTGTTCCATGCATCCACAACTCTCTCTGTGAAAAAATACTTTCTAACATTACCTGTAAGCCGTCCCCCCTCTATCTTCAAATTGTGCCCCCTTGTTCTTGCACATCTCTTCTTCTGAATGATACTACCCTCTTGTACCTTGTTAATTCCCTTGAGATACTTGAATGTTTATATCATGTCCCCGCTCTCCCTCCTTTTCTCAAGGGTATACATATTAAGCTGCTTTAGTCTCTCCTCGTATGTCTTCTGGTGCAGACCTTGCACCATTTTGGTTGCCCTCCTCTGAACAGCCTCCACTCTGTCTATGTCTATATATTTAGTTTATTCTTTGGAAACTGGATAAGACCCACTAGGCACAAGTGCCTGTTTTCAGGGGCGACCTGGGAGCACTGGGGAGGTTAAGTGACTTGTTCAGTCACCCAGTATGCAAGTGACAGTTATGGGAATCAAACCCAGATCTGCTGGATGTACCAAGTTCATTTACAGCTCATTACTCTATCCTCTAGGCTATAGTGCAAGCCCTAAATTAAGATTAGGTTAACAGAACACAACACAAAAATATAGGAATTTAACAGACAAGACAGTGAACAGAAAAGAATGCCATAGGGGTGTTTTTCTGCCCATTTACTGTAAAAAAACATTGAAGATTATTTTGGTAATAAAAAGAAAACCTGCTTGAATAAGCTGCAAGAAGCTAACATAAAACTGATCTAATGAAAAAAGTACAAAAAAGATCAATTGCTCAGAAATGTTCCAACATAGAATGTGTGGTGTATTACAACTTGTTTATTAATATTCGTAGTCACATAATAATATTCAGAAGTAGACAATAGATGTGCAGCACTGCTGTTACATTTATGTGAACACTTTGCATGCATTGTTAAGTTGCCCTTGCAAGAAGTCTTTTCCAGTCTGTAGTCTGAATATGCTAAGCAGACTTGAGTTTTAAATAATCACGTGGTGGCATGCAAACTGTCTGTTCAGAAATAAAAACATAGCCTTATTCACTTTCTTAATCACTCCACAAACCTCTTTTATTTCAGCCATTCTTTAGGGGTGTCTGATTGAGTAACTCACCTAACTGGCTGCATGAATGATCCTGGTGCCCTGCCCCAGGTTCCTTCCTAACCTGGATACACTTGTACTGCAACCCTGCTTTATTGTTCAAACCTGCACACTTGCTGGGAAGTGAGACACTCTTCTGGACAGAGCACCCTTTCTAGTTATATGTCCTCTAATCTCTAGTATGCAGCTTTGCAGCACATTGTGGTAGCTGGTATCAGAATACATTAATGTGGTGTCAGCATACTAGTAGGAGTTATGCATTTATTTATTTATTTATTTATTTCATGGCTCAGATTTGTTACTAAGACCTTCGTTTCATCTGTATGTTTCAGATTCATGAGGTCAACATTTTCACCACTACCATATAGGAGGAGTGGGGGGGGGATCTAGGTAAAATACTTGTGTAACTATTTTATATATTTATCCTTTATGTTATCCCCTGCTGTATGCTGTCTCAGAAAGTATTTTATCTTTTTCCAAAAGTTTCTGTATCACCTTCATTCATATAGTGGATTTTTTCCAAATTCATTGCATCAATCATATAGTTCAGCCAGGTTTTGAATATTGGTGGGGCAGAATCTTTCCATTTCATTAATATACCTTTCTTTGCAATAATTGATGCTGTAGTGACACATTTAGTTTGTTCTCTATTTAAATTAACCATAGGTGTAGCTAGTACTATGAACTGTGGAGTTCGTTTGACAGCTCTTGTAGTTTTTTTATACTGTATACATTATTTTGACCAGTAATTTGAAAGATAAGGACATGTGTGTAACATATGAATTAATGTTCCAGTTGTGGTTGTGCATCATGGGCATTTTTCTGATATATTGTTATTGAAAAGGTGAAGATGAGAAGGAGTATAATATGTTTGATATACTATATTTAATTGTATTTGTTGTAACTGACTCTCATTTGCATTAGTTGTAAAGGTCATAATTAAATCTTGTCAGATTTTTTCACTTATTTTTATGCCTAATTCCGTTTCCCAGTTTTTGATTAATTTTTCCTGTTCCTTATTAGTTTTATCTTCCAAATATTTATATATATATGATATTATTTTAGATTTATTTTCTTTCTGTAGTAAACTGTTTAATAAGGTTGAGTCCATTATATTTTGCTTCTTTTTGTTTTCTATTATATATTTACTTATTTGCAAATATTGGTAGTAATATGTTTGTGGAATTTGAATTCCTTTTGTAATTGGTCAAATGGCTTTATTTCTTCATTCTGTCTAAAGTCACCAATTTCATTTATACCATGCTTTTGCCATGTTTTGAAAATTCCATCTATGGTTGATGGTATGACTCCATAGTTCAGATAAGATGGAGTATATATAGATATGTTTATAGGTTCTTAAATGATTGTATGCGCTTTATACTAGCTTAATATTGTGGTTTGTGATGTATTGATTTTTATATTTGTATTTTTCTGTTGATTCTTCTTATAGTATTTGGAATATAAAAGATGTTTCCTTTTTTAATGAGGGTGCACATTTAATTATATTTGCATGGATTTCAATATGTCTTGGATTTCCTTTAACCATTCCCAGATATTTGCTATCTGAGCTGCTAAATAATATTTGTACATGTCAGGTAATGACAAACCTCCCTTGTTCTTGGGTCTAACTAAGGTTGAATACACTATTCTAGGTTTCTTTTTTAACCATATAAGTTTTGTAATTATCTTTTTAATTTTATCAAACTAGCATTGCGGTATTAATATAGGAAGTGTTTGGTATAAAAAAAATTAGTTTTGGTAAAATTTTCATTTTTACAATATTTTTCCATCCCATCAATGTTAAGGGTAAAGTAGTCCATTTATCTAAGTCTTTTTGGATATATATATATATATATATATATATATATATATATATATATATATATATATATATATGTATATATATTGGATCAAAGTTGGATGTACGCAGTTGTTCTTTGTTTGCTGTTATTTGAACTCCTAAGTATTGTATTTTAACATTTGTTTGTAAACATTCATATTGATTTGGTAGTGCTATATTATTTTGACTGTCTAGCTTTAATATTATGGATTTACTCCAGTTTATCTTGTATCCTGATACTGTTCCAAATTCTGTTGCTGTTCTTATTAACTCTTGTATTGATTTCTTTGTGTGTGTCATTAATAGTAAATTATCATCTGTGTAAAGTGCTGAGTTTATACTCAACCCCTTTAATATTAATACCTAAAATTTGGGGGTTATTTTATTTATTTATTTATTTAGTTTTTATTGACCAGGTACATGTACTATAAAAATTCTGCCTATTTTCAGGCATGACCAGTGGGAGGGGGATACAGATGAATGCCAACTGACCTTGAACCAGATTAAGCTGTTGGTGGTATTTTTAGTGAATGAAGGGAAATTTGGCCAGGGCACTGGGGAAATTCCCCAACACTTTTCATTAGAGGGCACTGCGTTGCTGTGGGAAAGTGATCAGAATGAGAGAGCTTTCAGAGGAGCAGGACATGAGGGTGGCTGAGGAGCTGGTCTCCTCCTTGGCCTTCCCTATTTTGGAGGCTATAATGGAGATGGAAAATGCTTTGGAGGATTCATATGTCTTAGCCACAGATCAAATGGATGATTTAGATTCTGACTCAATGAGTACGTCTGAGTCAGGAACTGGAGCTCTGTTTGTTAATCAGAAGGCTGTCTTAGAGGACAAGACAGCTGATATTCATTGACGAATAGAGTTAGCTGAGAAATGCATTGAGGAAACTAAGAAGTGACTGCAGGAAGAACTATGAGTGCAAGAAAAACAAAATATAAATTTAAAATCAGAAATGGTAACCCTAGTAAGTAAAAAGCATACCGAAGTAATTAAGGAGAGTTTTGGAGAGGCAGAGGATCTGCCTTTATCTTCTGAAAAGGATGTCCCTAAGAGTGCTTCGGTAATACGGGTTACAGAGGCTGTGATGACGTCTGCTTCAGAGGAGAGTTCACGGAGTGATATGCAGCCCATGGAGTTCATTTTTTCTCCTCTAAATATGGGACAACCACTAAATCTGAGTAATGTATCTAAGCAAGCATCAATATGTGGTGGGGAATCTAGTCCTTTATCTCCATTTATTTTTTCTATCAGGAGACGAGGAAAAAAATGGTAAATAAGGAAGGAATGGTGAAAAGACATAAACTAAGATCACAGACCCCAGAATCTAGCAGCAAATCCTCTAATAATTCAACTCTCTCCCTGATAAAATCTTCATCAGATCCTACCTCTAGCAATGAGGATTGGGTAGCATCGGCCTTAACGTTCGCTGGGTGGGTTAAAAGTGATACAGGTACAGGATGGAATGCTAACTTTGATAATGTTTCTAATTTTACCCCTAAGTTACATATAAATGCTTCTATTCCTACTACTATGGATCACAATGACTCAGTTCTGGCTCCAGGGCAGATCACACCCTTAGAGTAAGATGTAAATATCCAAACTGACCCCTCTAACATTTTATTAGAATTAATTAAAAATTTAGAAGGTGAAGATACAGTACCCAGGGTACTGGATTCTCTTTTGATTGCCGTAGGGGAAAATTTGGCTGAGCTTAATCCTTTGAGCCAGGAAAATGCATCCATAGTATTAACAGACCATGAACCCTCCTTACAAGCTCCTAAAAATATCTGGAATGATAGAGTGAAAGATCACCTCTTTCCTTCTGGCACACCAATACTGTCAGAACCTGCTATGAGAATGAATGCAGTACGATTGAAATATAGGGGTAGTATCTCTGAGGTCCCTGATAGGCATTTTGTGGGAAGGGCCCTACTTAAAGATAGTATGAAATATTATGCCTATGAGATATATGCCATAATACATGTGTGGGGAGACTCAGTGTTTGACATCAGTTTTAAACACTCAGCAGGGCTGGAAAGATTTTGGAAACAATATCAGTTATTGAAACTTTCTCCTTTATGGAAGCCTTTTTTGGCAACCCCCATTAACTAAACCTTTAACAAAGAAGATAACTGTGTTATTTTAAAATGAAGGGGTAAATGTTGCAGATTTTACCTATTGGTTACACTAGCATTGCACAGTAAATGGATACCCAGAGCCTATCCTGGATGATGAGCAACTTTGGACTGGAGGTTGGAAATATCAGGTTGTATTAAACCTGGAGCATGGTTTGACTAAACATTTGCCTAATTGTTTTCTCAGGGGGAGAGATTGTGGGGTAATTTTTTATCCAGGACAGCCCAGGGCTTGCTTTAGATGTGGGGATGTAGGGCATTTGAGCAACATCTGTGATAAACAGAAGTGTGGCCTATGTGGTGAAGTGGGGCACTTTGGGGCTCAATATCAGCAATCCCTAAGATGCAATCTATGTGATGAGCAAGGCCACACTTTTCATAACTGTTCATTGGCTTCCCATAACAGTAGAGACATGGCTATCAGAGCAGAACAAGATGCTTACGTAACCACAGCACAAAAAGAGAAGTTAAGTATGCTTGAATTACTGAATTCTGCCACATGTAGAAATCCCATACCCCATAGAAGATTTCGACCGGGTAAAGAGGCTCCCACTGAAGTAGTAGCCTAGGAGGAAGAGGTCCAAAAAATCCTATCCCTTGACACGGATTCTGTATCTACTGTGGTAGAATCTACAGCTGCTTCAGAGTCCATAACAAATAACAACCTAGGTGATCCCCCTGAACTAAGTAAGACTATGTCTGATAGCCAAGATAATTTATTGGCAGATGCAGAACAAGATATGGAGATGGTAGAAGGAGAAATCTCGATGCCCCCTACTGATGCCCATCAAGAGGACATTTTTCAAAGAGTTATATCAAAAACAGGGAAACCCCCTAAAGACTCCCCAGCAGGGTCTAAGGATATAGATATTATTCCAGTGCACAATTCCTATGCTATGTTGTTTGAGCAAGGGGGTGAAGATGAAAGTCATGACTCAGACTTATCTTGTATTACATTTTCACAAGCAGATAATATTACTGATGGGGGGCCACTTGTAAAGTCCAAACCTAGGAAACAGAAAAAGAAGAAATTAATGTGAATGACTATTGATTTTGTTTTGGAATTATGCCTCTCCTCTTCTCTATCCTTTTTTTCCTTATGAATGCTACTATCTCTTTTATCACTATCAATGTGAATAGTATTAAGTCTTTGGGAAAAAGACAGGTCACATTTGCTAGTCTTAAGGAAGGAAAAGGAAATGTTATCCTCTTACAGGACACTAGATTACATTCATTGATAGAGATGAGAGAAGCTCAAAGAGATTTGCGATGGGGTATTTTGCACTGATCATTGGTCGAAGAAGTCTGTTCAGGGTTGGGGTTTCTATTTTAGGTGTAGCTGTAAAAGTATTACAGATCTTTGAAGTTCAGCTTTGAAGAGTTATGATAATGGATGTTGTTTTGGGCAATGTGGCATACAGAATTATAAATATATATGCTCCACAGTGAAAAGCTGAGAGATCTTCCCTCTTTAGGAAAGTAGAGCCTTATTTACACACTTCAAAATTAGTGTTATGGGGACGGTGATTTTAATTGTGGCCTGTCACATAAAGATTGGGGGAGGGTTATGACTAGAATATATAGTGACACAAATGCTTTGCTTAAAATTTTAGAAATGTATAATTTTTGTGATGTTTATAATATTTTGAAAATCATTCCAATGCATACTTATCACAAAGGTTAGTTATCCACAAGGATTGACTTTTGGGTTGTATCTCAATGAGTTACATGTCAAAGGAGTAAAGATTGTTCCGTTAGAAACTTCAGATTATGTGGCTATTAAGTTAGATTTGGGGTTTGCGCAGAAGATCCCTATGGGAAGAGGATATTGGAAGATGAATGTGGCTGTATTACAAGAGGCTTTTATACAGAAATCTTTAACAGAATACTTAATGCTAAGGGCTGATGTTTCATTCTTATATGAGAGTCCTATAGAGTGGTAGGAAGACATGAAGAGGGACCTTACACTACTTTATATAAATATTACAAGTGATAGGGCTAAAAATAATTATATTCAGTATTTGGGATTAAGAGCTAAACATAAGAAATTACCAATTTAGGCTCTGGATCCCATAAATGATGTAAAGTCACAGCTACAGACAATTAAGGATGAAATGTATAGATATTTGAAGGAGTCAGAGGATAGGGTAGTGAGACGACAAAAATATCTGACTAGGGGGACAAAATAACAGGTGAATCCATTTGATATAGGTCTAAATGAGACCCAACGACTAGTAATAACTGCTTTAAAGGATGAAAAGGGAGCTTTAGTGTCTGACAATAGAGGACTTATGCTATTGGTGCAGGAACATGTGAAGGCTACTTTTCAGAAGGAGAGGGTAGAGTATCCAGACTCTTTTGAAAATAAATTAGATATTCCTCAATTAAGGAATATAGAGGTACAAGCTTTGATAGTTCTTATATCTATGATAGAAATTAGGGAATCTATTTCAAAACTAACACTAAGGACTACTCCTGGGAGTGATGGAATAGCGAATGATTTTTATAAATGTTATTGTGACATATTGGCTCCATGGTTACAGATTATTTTTGACACTATTTGGAGAGAAAAAAGGTTAGTAACTAGCATGAAAAATGGGATAATTACTTTCCTATATAAAAAAGGGGATCCACAAGAGATACAAAATTGGAGGCCTCTGAGTTTAGTCAACTCTGACCACAAAATTCTGCCTAAGATTTTGACTAATCACTTAGCCAAAGTTGCACAGCATGTTATTAGTCCAACTCAGACGTGTGCTATCCCAGGTAGAAATGTTATTCAAAATTTGACCTTTATTAGAGAAGTAGTGGAACAAAGCCTGAGTATGAATGTAGATGGTTATTTGCTGACTATAGATCAGGAAACAGCATTTGATTCTGTAAAGCAAAAACACATCTGGACAGTATTACAAAATGATGCTATTCCAGAAACCTTCCTAACATTATTACATACTTCATACTCTGAAGTCCAAGTTGCCCTTATGGTGAATGGGCATCTAGGTATACCACTATACCTAAAGAATGGTGTCAGGCAGGGCTGTCCGTTGAGTCCTTTATTGTATGTTTTTGGACTAGATCCTATATTAAGGAGAATTGAAAATGCTGTAGACATTAAAGTCATTAAGAATAGGAATGGGGTGGTCTTTAATAACGCTACTGCATATGCCGATGATTGTGTTTTTACTGTAGCTGATTTAGAATCTGGTAAAAGGATATTAGAAATAATGGAGGAAGTCCATGATACTATGGGTATTAAAATAAATATAGGAAAAGTAAGGTCCTAGTTTTAGGTAATGCACAAGGTGTGGAAGAGTTTCCTATCTCTATGACTAAGGAAGAAATTAGGATATTAGGATTGTATTTTGGTACTAGGGAATCAGAAGGAAAAAACTGGAACATAGCATATGATCAGGCAGATAAAAAAGTTAAAACTTGGCTCTCCTGGAAAATGACTCGGAAAAAGAGAACTTATTTCTTACGAGCATATATAACTCCTATCTTTTTATATGTCTCTCATGTTCTTCCATGTTTTTGGCATGCATACTAAGATCATGGGCCTTTTCTTCCTATTCTTATGGGACAGTAGGTTAAATCCAGTTAAAAGGACACACACGTATAGATCTTGTAAAACAAGGGGGTTGGATATGATTCAGCTTTTAATATTTTTTGGGAGAATTTCTTTTTTAGTTTGATTTGTCTTTAGATATAGAATCCAAGGGCATGGGGATCTTGTGCATGCAATTATGGGGAACCCCTTTTTTAACAGCATGGGGTAGAGGTAAATGGCACCCATCAGAGAAGGTTCTTCCAGGATATATACAAATTACTCTAAAGTATATCAGAACCTGGAAAATTGAACTTAGTTGGTTTCTGGGGCATGAGAAAAAACATTTTTATAAAATTGTGCTAGAAAAATGGCATAAAGAAGAGGCATTATTTCAGGTATCAGAGGGGATTGATACAGATCTATTATTGGAAAGTATTGTGGAACCTAGAATTCCACTTAAAATGCAAGACTTGATATGGTAATGTGGTCACCAGAGATTGAATGTGAAGGGAAATCAAAAGCACAAACAAGTTGAAGAAAGGGGTTGTGGGGAAATTCTCTGTTATGATCAAATCGAAACTATGCATCATTTATTCTTTGACTGTGTGAAGGTTCAAGATTTTTGGAGATGATTAGCTAGCTGGTGGGGAGAAAAACTTTTCTGAAATATGAACTATGAGATCTTGATATTGGGGCAAATTTCTGCTTCATGGATAAAATGGACTAAAAGTACTACATATGTGATTTTAGCTTGTCTTAAATGGTCTATATGGCAGCCTAGATGCCAAAGAGTTCTTCAAAATAAAGAGGTCTCTCAACAAGAAGTTTTCTTTTGTACCCAGGGAGAGCTAGATAAAATTTATGACTATGAATTTCTGACTTTAGGACAGATTGTGGGACCAAGTTCTGGAAAAATGTTGGGTGGGTAGGTTAAATGCTTAATGATTTTGTTCTTACTTTTCTTCCTAATAGAATGATACTGTTAGGATCCTACATTCTAGATGAAGACAAATGTTTTGAGGACAAGAGTATTGTATTGATTCTATTTAGATATGGTGTGGGATTTATGTTTACTGAGCACTATGTTTGAGGCATTATGTGGAATGAGATTGGTGGTGGGTCTTGTGAATTGTATAATGTTCTTTGTTTATTTTTTGTTGATAATTATGTTATATTTTTGAATATTGAATAAAAATTTCCCCTACTCTGCATGTAGGGGAACCCCCGTTGTTGACCATTCTAAGATGGCAGATGGCAGGCTTGCTGAGGAGGAAGCTTTGGGGGAGACTGTTGAAGTTTACCCTTGCAACATGGAATCTGAACTGGAAAAAATCTTTGCCTCTTAGGCAGACTCTGAAACTATGCATAATGTTACATTGGGAACAACTGAGGTCAGTAAGCAAACTGAGGAAATGATGGCCATGTGTACAGAGTTAAACACTGCTAATATTGAGGCTGAAAAAGGAGATGGCATGACTGGTAATATGGCACAAGCAATTGCAGCAGATGCGCAAGAAACTGCATTAAGAGAGGCAGTGAGAGGAAATAAGTAACTGTTACTTAAGATATTGCAAGAAGAAGATTCGACTGAAATACCTGTTGAAATGGTTCAAGTGGTAAAGAACAACAGGACAGTGAGTTCTTCTCAGCCTTCGGAGACTGCTGCTCCAGCTGGTTCCATAGGATCTATCAAAAGAAACAGCTGTGCCTCCTCAGCCCTTCAGGAGCCTGGAAGCACACCTGAGGCAGGTCAAAACACTGTCTGGACACCAGATTCAGCCTTACTTGCTGCCGGATGGAAAAAGAGCTCAGAAACAAGTACTTGGGCTTCACCTGGTCTGATTATCACCTTGGAAATCATGCAAGCGAACAATAAGAGAGTACCCAATTCAGGACTGGGCCACAATGATGAAATATTAAAATGGCAGTCTACAACAAAGCCAGCCAACACTACAGCAAAGGTGGTATGACAGGAACAAGTAGCAACACAGGAATCTCTGGATTCTTCCTCGGATTTGGAGGAAAATGGTACTTTAGGGCAACCTGCTACAGAATCTAGGGAACCTAGGAGGTTCTATATGGCAGACCTATTCAAAAAAGTTGGAGAACCTGCACAACGCAGGAACGCGGTAAGGCTAAAGTTTAATGGGGATCCTGCAGAGGCCCCAGATTGATAAACGCTACTGCATAGTATGCTTAAAGACTTAATGGGGATTTTTCCCTCTGAACTGTTTGTCTGTATTCATGTAAAAAAGGAAGTAAAGTATGATATTAGCTTTAAAAACTGTAGCACATTGGAGAAATTTTGGGAGAAGTACCCTAGGGTGCAGCACACTAACCTATGAAAACATTTTTTTCCTATTCCCCTTACGAAGTCCACTATCAAAATGGTAACACTTCTTTTCAGGAATGAGGGTATAAATATTGCTGATGTGCAATACTAGCTACAACAAAGGTGTACCGTTTTAGAGAAACCTTCCCCTATACTAGATGAAGACTTAGTGTGGACAGGGAATTGGTGAGTTAAAATATAGCTAAAACAAACTGAGGCTGGACTTTTCCATTTACTGGGTAGTTTCTATATTGGGAGAGACAGAGGCCTTTGTTTTTATGCTGGGCAGCTCAAAACTTGTCACAAATGCTGACCTAGGACACACCTTAGCTCAGTCTGTGATTAACCTCATTGCAATTTATGTTTGGAATATGGCCATGTGAGTTTAGTGTGTCCTAACCCATTTAGATGTAATTTATGTGACGAGGAAGGGCATTCTTATAAATCTTCTCCTTGGGCAGTTCATAATAGGGTTGATCAGGTAGTTCAAGACACAGTTACTTTGATTGAGGGTTGCCAAGCCCAGGCATAGACCACCTAGCCCTCTTCACCCATCACGGAAACACTACAGGTGGACAATACAATTGAATCTCAAGAGGCTCTGGCAAGGCCTTCTTTGGAAATCCCATTCATTTCCACAGGGATTTCTGCAATGGAAGTAATGTCTCCCCCCTCCCCCCATGCTTTAGTTGAAACCTCAGAAGACAGCTTTCTGGAAGTAAAAGTAAAGACAAAAGTAGAAATATCACCTGTGCCTGCACATCAAATAATCACAAGAAATAGATTTAAAACTTTAGCAATGAGACGTCAATGGGGTGACAAAGAGGAAGATGAGGGGGAATCAGACTCTTCCTCCTTGTCCTCCAAAGACTCTAGGCCTACATTACAGGTTGAATCTGGGAAAAGGAAAAAAAGAAAAGAAATAGTGGTCAGAGAAAAGTTGTTTGATATTAGGGCATTCTTTTAAAAAATGGACAGGGTTTGCTGCATTTCTCCTTTAACGCTGAATGTTTGCAGTATAAAAGCTCACAAAAAAAGGGTGACAACTCTCCAGATTTTGAAAGACTTGCCAAATAATATAATTTTACTGCAAGACACCAGAATTAAAACCTCACATGAAGTCTTACAGGCAAAGCATGCTTGATCAGTAGGTCCCTCTTATTGATCACAAGGCCCTGAAGCCTGCGATGGGTTGGGGATTTTATTTAAAGGTTTCCAATTCTCCATTCATAGGGTTATGGATATATGTCCAGGGAGAGCATTAATGATAGACATGCAATTTGACTCAATGGCATTTAGAATTATGAATGTTTATGCCCCACAAACCATAGCTGGCAGAACTGAATTGTTTAAGAAGATACAGCCATTTTTACACACACAAAAATATGTGGCTTTAGGTGGTGATTTTAATTGTCCTCTATCCCTGGCTGACAAAGGGGGGGCTAACTAAAAACCTTTTTGGAGAGTCTAATTATTTAATATCAATGGTATCCACTGCTGGCCTGCCTGATGTTTTTTTTCTAAAAACAAGTTTTCAGCAAAAACTTTTACGAAGGGCACATTAGCAACTTGCATTGGTTTTCTTTTTCTAACTAAAACCTTTCAGATATTGCATGCAGGCATTATACCATTCGAAACCTTGGATCATATGGCTGTTACTTTAAAATGTAAACTTCCCCATTTGTTTTTTTGTTTGCCAAGTTCTCAAAGGTGGAAATTAATTAATTCCCTGTTACAAAATCCAAAGGTGGGAACTCAGCTCCAAAATATGTTGGCAGCTAGATACTCTGTATTAGAGGCCTATGACACTGTAGCAGATTGGTGGGTGGATATTAAAAAGGACATTAACAATATGTTCTTGTCCACAGCTAAGACAAAATCTACTTCAAAGTATATGCACTATTTAAAACTTATAGAAAAACTGTATGGAACCATTTCTCGAGTGTATGAATCAGGGGTAAACTTAATAGCAGAAATCCAAGCATTAAAATCAGTAATGTTAAATTATCAGTATAATAGAGCTGAATCCTTAAGGTTAGAAGCACAGTTTGGGACACAAGATTCTAAACCCTCCATTGATAACTTTAAAAGTTGTCAAACTAGAGTGTCACACTCCTCCCTTGACCAGGTATTAGACCCAAGTACAGATGCAGTAGTTGTGGATTCTAAACATATCATGAGTTTGGCCCAACAACATTTATTCAAGCTGTTTGGTACCCCCTGATCTGTGGAATGGAGCCCTGATTTTTTTCAGGGTTTAGAGATTCCACAGATAGAGGATGATACTGTAAAACAGACCTTGATGGCTATCTCCTCTGAAGAAGTAAGGTTAGCCATGCAGAAACTTAAAAAATACAGCACCGGAGAGGACGGCCTCTCAACAGAACTATATTTAGAATTTCAAGATTTATTCGCTCCAATCCTAGCGGATGTCTTTAACAATAATTTAGCTACTCTTACAGTTCCAGATGCTATGTCCAAAGCGTTAATGATTTTATTGTACAAAAAGGGGGATTGTAGAGATTTATAAAATTGGAGATCCATATCTTTGCTAAATATAGATTATAAAATACTTGCAATAGTTCTGCTCGGGAGATTAACAGTCCTAGCAGAACAGGTAATAATTCCTGATCAATCCTGCATGATACCCAAAAGATCAATGTTTCACAATTTAATATTGTTAAGAGATATAACTACTAGCATGGTACACACTGATTCTAAGGGGGTAATATTTTCACTAGCCCAAGAGAAAGCATTCGTGCATAGATCATGAATATTTATTTAAAGTACTATCCTGTTATCACATTCCATAGAAATTAGTTAACTGGATAAGGATGGTATATTCTTCTTCTTCTTCAAGTATACTTCCATACGTAAATGGGACTCCAGGTATAGAGTTTCGGGGCATGAAGGGGGTGAGGCAGGGCTGCCCATTGAACCCTCTCCTGTATGTTTTTCAGATAGATTCTCTATTAAGGAAACTTGCAAATCATCCTGGTATACCATATCTCAGTCTTTCAGATAACACCCTGATTCCTAAGGTGTGTGCATATGCAGATGACTTATGTTTGTGTACTTCTACAGAATTAGATCCCCTTGCTTTAATTAACACATTCGAGGAATTTGAAAAGGTATCAGGCTCGTGTCTGAGCTATGGGAAAAGCTCAGGGTTAGTTTCTGGTTCTGGTCTAAATTCAGAGGAGCTTCCCAGTCAGGAGATAGCAAACATTCAACTAACGTCTAACCCAATAAAGATATTAGGAATAAAATTTGGGAGCACAGATGATGCCTTACTGAATTGGTCTGAGGCATCTCACAAAGCTGAATAATTAATTCAGTTTTGGAAAAATAAGTTCATTTCCAAAAGGAAAAGAGTAGCTTTATTGTATACCTTAATAATTCCAATATTTCTGCATATTGCATAATATTTTCCCCCTCCTCTTTCATTAGAGACTAAAATAAATAATATATTTTTCCAAGGGTTTCGGGGGAGTTGCTTGAACCCCATAAAAAGAATGAATACATACTATGAATTTAGTTTGGGTGTGGGTAAGGATGATACACCCCTTGTTTTATTTTTTTATTGCCTGTTCTTTTCAAAAAATCTAGCTCCCCCAGGTTCTGAGTTTTCTTTATGGTTTAGTTATATGGCAGGATGGCTAAAACCATTTTTAGATATATGGGGGCAAGGTATTTTTCCCATACAAAGAAATTTGAAACAGATGAAGTTGCCTACTTTTCTTTATCGGACCTGTTTAAAATTAAAATTATGGCAAGTGACCCCTCAATTATTGTTGAACAATTCTAGAAGAATTCTTTATCAAAAAATCCTAAAATCTCAGTTTTATGAGATCCCTGCCATGTTGGCACCATATGATTCTAAGCTTCTTCAGATTTTTTCTCCACTTACAGATAAGAGATTGCCATTGAAGGTTTGGGATGTTTTGTGGCTCTCTTGCCACAGCAGGCTGGGAGTCCGTAACACTCATAAGCATAAAGCTGCTCAAGAAAGAATGTGCCCGCAATTTTCTTGTGTCGCTATTTTAGAAACAGTGGATCACTTTTATATTTCTTGCCCTTTTGCAGTGCAGTTTTGAAATTTGTTCTTTCAAACATGGGGACAGATACAGAGGGTGGGATATTCAAAGGGGTTGTGCAAGGCGCAACAGTGCTGCACCATGCACAACACACTGATGCACTCCGGCGCAGTATTCAGAGGGGTTTGTTGTGCTGTGCAATACCCGATGTGCCGGGTTGTACCAGTAATGTATACGGCGCAAGTGCAGGGGGTGTGCCCATGCATTTGCGGCACATCCTGATTTTCAGCTTGGGATGTGCGGTGCATATGTAGGCACAGACCCACCTTGTGCCACACGGGGGGGTGCAAAGATGTGCCCTTAAAAAGCAAGAGAATGTAGGGGGACACCCACAGGTGGGCTGCCATATTGCCAGGCACAACACAGCAGCAACCTCCAGAGACACAGTCTGGGCATCATGCCCCCCTTGCCTGATTGCAGGTATATAAATGTAATATCTCTGGTGGTCCAGTGGACCTGCTCCCCTGCTCAATCGTGGGCTTTAGTTAAATATAAATTCCCTGGTGGTCCAGTGGACCCACTCCCCTGCCCGATCGTGGGCATATGAATAAATATATTCCCTGGTGGTCCAGTGGACCTACTCCATTGCCCAATAATGGGCATAGTGAAAAATATTCCCTGGTGGTCCAGTGGACCCTACCTCATTGCCCGATCATGGGCATAATATAACTAATTCCCTGGTGGTCCAGTGGACCTGCTTCCCTGCCCGATCACGGGCTTTAGCTAAAACTAAATTCCCTGGTGTTCCAGTGGTTCCCCCCTCCCCACCTGCCCACTCAGACCCACCACCCTGAACCCCCCCATCAGAAGTGGGTGGCAGCTCCCCACCTGCAAGCCACCCAGCCACTCTCTGACTGACAGCGTACAGTACGGCTGTATGCCCATTGGTCCACTGCGTCCCAAAATGTGAATGTAGTACAGTATGGTTGAACACCCATTGGCCCTCGCAGTGCCATATTCCATGGTGCTGAGCCATGGCACAGCACCGTTGAATATCACCTGGACTATGCCCTGGCTCAACCCAGTTGTTCTGCGCCCAGACTTGCGCCCCTGCCTGGCGCAGTCTGAATATCTGGCCCCATATAGCCAATTCATGTATGAAATAATTGTGTTAGGATTATATCTCCCAAGGTTCAGTAAATTGCATGCTAGTATTCTGAGGTTAATATTTTCACTGTGTAGATTTTTTTTTTAAGTTTAACAGTTTTTATTGTTTTTTGATAGGACAATCACAAAACACACAGTAGTACACATAAATCCAGGCCAAACCACAACATTTGGAGAGGCCAGGAGGGTGCAGTTAAAGGTAAAGATACAATAGAGTGTGACAAAACATTTAATGATATTGATTTAAAATGTACAGGTCGAAACAGAAACAGATAGATAACTAACCATTATTAACAAGGGTCCGGCTGAATCCCAGGTGCCCCTGGGGCCTACGGTACTTGAGTACAATTAATTAAAATTAAAAAATATATAATCCTGCCTGATCAATTCCAATACCAGATTGCGAAACAGGTGTGTGCTTATCTAAAATCCATGTAACCATATCAACTATATACAAGAAGGCAATCTTTCACTAGATAAGGAGCTATATAAAGGGACAGGCTGGGACCAAGAGGGGGGAGCACCACATCCAGTAGAGGGAAAATATCCAGCCCAGAGACAACAATGGGCTGTGAAACAGGTCAAGTGGAGAGATTATGACAATATTTAGACTGCAGAAAGGGTTGCCAACATTTCTCAAATTGAGCCGTAGAACCAAACACAAAGCTGGAAATTCTTTCAATTATAGCCCCTTGGGTTAATGCCAGAAGAAAATCTTGAAAGGATGGTGTCACTGAAGATTTCCAATTTAATAATATGAGCTGTTTGGCTACAGTCCCAACTGCAGTAATCCACTTAGCCCCTGGGTTGCATGGCTGCGCGCATCCCAAAAGCAAAAGGGGTGGATCTGGAACTATGTCTGGAAAGATTTGTTGGCACATGCCCTGAATCGATGTCCAAAAGGAATGCAGATTGGGGCAGTCCCAGAGAACATGAAACAAATGCACCCCCAAATTACCACATCACCAACAGGTGTCATTTGGAAGAAGACCCATCTTATGAAGTTTGGCTGGATCCCTATACCATCTGTGACTGGTCTTATTCATAATAAGACGCGTGAGCCCATCACAACAGACCATATGAGCTCTGATCCAGCTGTGTTGCCACTGCTGATAGGAGACTGAGACCTGAAAATCCCCTTCCCATTGTGCTTTAGCCCACTGGGTAGGGTCTACAGTAACATCCCTAAGAGCAGAGTAAATCCCACTGGCCCTGCTCTTATTTTGCTTCCCCCATGCAGTTAACAGGTGAGGTCGATGTTGCACCTCCCCGTCCCGAGGTGCATTTGGCAAGTGAAGTATACCATTCCTAATCTGAAGATATCTCCAGAAATGAGAGTGGAGGAGACTATATCTGTCTTTTAGTGATTCATAGGTATCCAGTATGACAGTGTTTGGGAGTAATAAATCCTGGATCGTGACGATACCTTGGGTCTGCCAGTATTTCCAATATATTGGGGACTTCCCTATCTGTAGAGCTGGGTTATTCCACAGGGGCATATGTCTCCATGGGGTTGGGTCATGTCCCAAAATAGAGAGGGCTTGCTTCCAATACAAAATGGAAACATGTATATGGGGAGAGATACCCAGGGATAATTTTTTCTTGCTATAGAGCACCACCTCTGGTGAAAGAACCTGAACCAGTGATGCCTCCAATGGGAACCAGGTTGGGAAGGCCAGACCAGACCTAGAGAACCATCTCATAGTCTGTGAAGTAATGAAGGCCATATGATATCTCTGAAGCCAAGGAAGGCCCCAACTTCCTCTTCTCCAGTGTTGACGTAATTTGAGTTTACTATACTGAGGCTGTGCTCCCTCCCATAAAAAGTTACCCATTAATGCATTAAGTTTCTGAAACCATTTCTGGGGGATACCAATGGGTAAGTGAGCTAGTAAGTATAATATCCTAGGGGCAGTCATCATTTTGTTGGAGTCAATCTTACCAGCAAGCGGCAGTCTTGAGGCCTTCCACCTTCCCATGTCCTGTCTGAGGGAATCTAGTGAAGCTGTAAAATTAGTGGAGAGCATTTTTCCTGCATTTGAGTGGAGGATAATACCCAGATATTTTATACCATTAGGGGACCACTGAAGACCTCTAGCTATAAAGTCAGTTCCGGGAGTCCTTGAATTTAAGGGAAGCACTTCAGTTTTGGAGTGATTTATCTTAAGACGTGACACTTCGGCAAAAGTAGGCAAAATATCAAGGATATTATCAATCACTTCGGGGGAGGACTCTGTGGTGACAAGCAGATCATCCACATATAAAAATGTTTTGAAAATATTATCTCCCACTTGTAACCCGGGGATTTTAGAGGATTTTCTAAGGGCAATAGCTAAGGGCTCTATACCCAGGACAAATAGAAGAGGGGAGAGAGGACACCCTTGCCTAGTTCCTTTCTGTAATGGAAAGGATGGAGAGATAATACCATTTGTCAGGACAAAAGCCATAGGGGAGGCATAAAGCAATTGTATCCAGGCAATAAAACCAGGTCCTAGGCCCATTTTGGAAAGAGTGAGGAACAAAAAGGGCCACTGAACAGAGTTGAATGCCTTTTCAAAGTCAATTGCTAGGGCTACAGAGGGCATCTTAGATAATGTGGTGTGATGCAAAAGCGAGAGCAGCGATCTATGATGGTCTGACCCCAATAGACCTTGAACAAAGCCCGCCTGAGCAGGGTGAATCAGATCTAACATGAAACATTCCAGCCTACTTGCAAGGAGTTTGGCCAGAATTTTAGCATCAGCATTGATGAGGGAAATGGGACGGTAGCTGCCCAGGAGAAGAAGATCCTTCCCTTTTTTTGGAAGCACTGTAATAGCAGCCTCTCTCAGGGACGGGGGGCAAAAGTCCAACCTGTAACGAGTATTGAAACATCCTGATCAGATACAGAGCCAGATTTATTCCCCTGATTTTATATAAATCAGTGGGGAGTCCATAATTTCCTGGAGTTTTCTGAGGGTTTAGGGAGGTAATAGCCTTCTCCACCTCCGCCACAGTGAAAGGTGCATCTAACAATTTTGTGTCTGAGATTGTTAAGTGAGGGATAGGAAATTTATCCAGAAACTTTTGAATAATCAATGGATCAGGGGGATGAGGGGTTGCATACAATGCCTCATAAAACTGGGCCATGATCCCATTCATTCCTTTGTGGGAGTGAGTCAGGACCCCATGCTTGTCTTTCAATGCATGAATGGTACAGGATGCCTGTTGTTGCTTAAGCCGATAAGCCAGAAGTTTGCTGGCTTTTTCACCCCCTTCCCAATAGGAATGGCGCAACCGTCTGAGATTCAATTCCACTTGCCGGGTCGGGTGAGCATTTAGAGAGATTCTGGTGCTAGCTAGTTATGCTAATAAGGACTGAAAGGGGACCGAAGATTTATACTGAGATTCCAGGGAGGCTAGTTGCTTTTCTAGAGCCCTTTGATCTGCCTCATGCTGCTTCCACCTGGCATAGGCATATGCAATGATTCTGCCTCGGAGGGTGACCTTGAAGGCCTCCCATTAAGGTGAATCTTTCACTTCCCCATTATCATTATTTTCCCAGTATTCCTGCACCACAAGTCCCAACCAGTGAGGAAAGTCAGCATTTTCCAGTAAAAGGGGATCCAGCCGTCATGTAGGAATTGGGGGGGGGGGTTCTGATCCCAGTTTGATCCCTAATTCTAGAGGGGCATGGTCCGAAACATATATTGGATGCATATCAGAACTAGTAACTTTTTCATATAAACCAGATGAAATAAGCCAGAAATCAATTCTACTAAATGAGCCATGAACCTGAGAGAAGCAGGAATAGTCATATACACCTGGATGCATAGTTGTCCAGGCATCCAGCAGAATATGCTATGACATTAATGCCTGGACTGCTTTCAGTGCTTGCCTGTGAGGTTCAGGAGTTTTATTACTTCTGTCCATAGAGAAATTAAAAACTAAGTTAAAATCTCCACCACTAGCACCGGGACATTGGCTTCATTAAAATCAGTAAGGGCCTGGTTGAAGGTAAAAAAGAACTGAAAGCAGTCCTGATTAGGGGCATAAAGATTGGCTAGAATCAGAGAGCCCTCTGGGATCTCCACATCTGCCAAGATCCACCTTCCCTCCTTATCATGTTTGTGCCACTTCACTTGCTAAACCAGATTTTTGTGAAATAAAATAGAAACTCCCCTTTTATGGGTCACCGCTGCACTACTTAGCTCTGAGGCTACCCAATCACATTTGAGCTTCTTGGCTTCAAAAGGGGACAGCTTTGTCTCTTGGAGAAACACCACCATGGGTTGCAAGTTCTTTAAATGGAGCAAAACCTTTTTACACTTAATCAGTGAATTGAGCCCCCGGACATTCCAAGAGATAAATCTAGTCCCCATATGACCACTGAAATAACATAGCTGAAGAGAGGTACAAGAGGAAGCACCGCTCAAGTAAACTATGCCCACTAAGCCCAATCTCCCTACCTATAGCCATAATACAATATATAGCACTAGGTTCCAGATTGCAATAATAACACACAGAACAACAGTTTCCAAACGTATTTCCAGGGACAGAAATCATCCCTAACAATAGAGTACACAAACTAATTGTGTGTAACCAAGAATCAACAATAACATGAACCATCCGCCACCCCATGCCCTGACTCGAAAACAGTCCCTTGTCAGACCAGCAACCGCTGTATGTACCAACCATTAAAGCATCCCAGATACTAGCGGAGGTCGCTGGGGGTAGTGTAATCAAGGACTACATTAAACAGGGAGGACTATTCAAAATCCGCTGACTACTTCTCTTAGTCCCCTATCCGCAAATGAGTCCTTCTACCCAGACCTTCATCACACATAAGAAAAAAAAAAATATTCAGGAGTGCTTTACAAGGAATGAAAGATCATATTAGGCCCCAGCAAACCAAAAAGGACTTGGAAACTTGGTAGCCAAGAAGTTGAGCCTGCAAGTCCACATTTATAGCCCAGGCGTTCCAGATGGGAGGAATGTGCACAAGCGAAGCCCAGTGAAACCCCTTGAGTTATTAAATTAAGGTGGGAAACATTAAAACAATTACAAAAGATAATCCCCCATGCATCCAACCTCCATTAAACCCAGAAGGGGGGGACAAAGAGAACACCTTAGAGAAAAAACTTATACATGGGGGAGTATCACAGAGAGTATATACCAGCCCAACAGATGACAAAGAGCAAAATGACATAAGGGACATCAGTCCATGGCTTCAGTAACTGAAGTTATATCTTCCAGTGGATTAATTTCAGGCAGGTTGTCTGATGAGTGTGAGGCATCCCAGGGTAAATCTTGTACATCGGTTCATGCAATATTTTTATCTGCTTTAGTCCCAGTGTCTTTTGAAGGGGTAGATCAGGGAGGCAGAGGAGGGGCAACAGGGGAGCCATCAGCCGGCAAATTCATTAGAGCCTGGATCTTGTTGTTGCTCAAGTCAGGATGAAAAGAGTTCTGTGACACAGATGAATCAGAACATCCACTCAGGCTTCTCGACCAGAGACATGGAGTTTTATCTACATGTGCCCCTTCAAGCCTTTGCCATCTCCTGTTCCATCTCTTGCTGTCACTTCCTGGGGGCTTTTGTGTGGGTAAACTGCTGGAAGTACTCTGATGTTTAGGGAGTCTCAAAGCATGGTAATTAGAAACTTTCACTGATGTCTCCATCAGTGACAACTTGCTTGAGTAGGCCTGCGAGCCAGAAAGCTCACACAGATGGCCCCAGGACAATTTAAGAGCTTGAGCCAAAAGAAAATTCTCTGCAGCCATAGGATTATCAAAGACTCTGGGGGCACCACTATAGATGATCCTGAGTGAGGCTGGGTACTCTAGTCCCAATTCAGAGCAGGCTCTGTGGGCTGCTGTGAAGGCCCTACACCTAGTGGTAACCTCCTGAGAGTAGGCTTCGAAGATCTGTATTTTATGATCTTTCCAGTACAAATCTTTCTTTGTACGTGCCAGCCTGGTGATCATTTCTCGATCCTGAAAGTGAAGAAAATGGGCTAAAATTGTGCATGAATGGGCATCAGCTTTGGGGCAGGGGCTAGAGTTCTATGGGCCCTATCTATTTCAAGCAGGCCATACATTGCCAGTCTAGCATGCTGGGCAGCTCTTTTTGTAAGAAGGGAATTGTATCAGTCCCCTCACAACCCTCCGGGAATCCGACAAACCGCAAATTGTTCTGGAGGCTCTGGTTCTCTAGATCCTCCACCCTGTCTCAAAGTATGTGGATAAGTCATTCTTGTTCTTGCAACAGAGCACTGGCTTTCTGCCACCCATCCTCAGCTTCGGCCAGTCTGTGCTCAGTAACACATGCACATTGTGAGAGGTCGATATTATCCACTGAATTTTGTTTAGCTGCTAAATCAAGCTTCTCCATGCGTTGCAGGATCTCCGTGAACATTTGCCTAATTATGGGCATGTCACCTTGCCGCTGGCTGGGTCCCAATGCAGAATCCATCTTGGCAGGTGTTTAGGCCTGGCAACTCAGACAGAGACTGCTGAAACTAACGGAAACAGAGCAGCCAAGGACTCAGGAATCAGTCGCTCGACAAGCAATAACTACATGGGCAATAACACCAAGTAGTTGCACTGTTTAGGTAGAAGAAAATGGATTTAACTTGGATGATTTAGGGGTTTTAGCAGGAGCTCGGAGATCAAGCATCCATTTGGCTTGGCTGCTAGCCACGCCCCCACTGTGTAGATTTTACTCGTGGCAAGTCAGATGCGCCTTGTGCTACAACAGAAAGAGATCTCAGTAGCACAAGTTCTTAATCATATACTGATAAATTTAAAGGAAATTCACCTGAGAGAAAAAAATACAGTCTCTGAAAGATTATATGATTATTGGATACATTGTGGGAAATTATTGCAGTATCCCATTATGTAAATAAATTTCATCGCTATGGAAAATTAAGGGAATGATGGGGAAAAAGTGCTGGTTGAGCTTGATAAGGAAAATAAGAAGATAGGGGTAATTTCATAAATGTTTTTCATGTACAGTATACATTTTTTTCAATGAATGCAGGATATTTATGATTTTTTTTAAATAAAGAAATGTGACAGAAAAGGAGGGGAAAAGAGAAAAAGTTTAATTTTTTAAACATATGTTTAACTATAAAAGTCATATGGATTTAATCTGTATAAAGTTTTCATTGAATGTTGTTCTGTTCTGTTTAAATAAAATTAAAAAAAAATACCCCTACTATCCAGCAGGGGGACTCACTGGCCTAGCATGATGGCCACTCTGAATGGACCACAGGAGGAGATGGACATGTCAGAGGTAGGAGAGCCGACCTCCTCCCCTATCCTCAATACTCCAGAGGTTGATGTTATAGAAGAAAATATGGAATAACGTCTTGAGTTTCTGGATGGAGAAATTTTTTTATCTACTGAGGATTTATCCAAATCAGGGGACTCCCTAAATAAGAAAAACGATCAGAAGAAAACTCCCAGCAAGTCAAGCACCCAGCAAAAAGCTTCAGTTGACAAACTGGAAATTTTAAAACTTATTGCTGCAGAAGATAAACACAACTCACTGACAAAGGAATAATTTCAGGCACAGCTAATGCAACTGAAAGCACTGAAAACAATGGGTAATGAAAAAGCATGGGCTGTCATCCAATGCCCAGCTGATTTTCACAGAGAATTACTGAAGGACTCTCACACAGAAGACAGTGTTGAGACCGCACCTCAGGTAAACTCATCCCCTAGTGTTTCCTTCAGTAAAATGGCTCGCAGTTCTATCGCTCAAATGAGTGCAAAGAGCCGCTAGGGGAGAAGGGTGATTTACAGCAGGAAAATGAAACTGGCAGAGATAAGATGGGAGATATAAATAAAAACCAGCAGCAAGATAGAAATATAAGTTTAAAGGAACAAAATAAAGAGGCTGTGATTTTTCAAACTAAAATGTCTATGCAAGAAGTTGTGACTACCTTTTCTTTCTGTGCAAAAGGGCCTGCCACTAAATCTTACAGGAAAGATAACATAAAAGAAAAGCGAGATGCTTTTGCTCTGGCCAAAAGGCACAATAGTAGCAACATTCAGAATACCAAAGCAAATATAGTAGGCCTACCTCCGGCACCGGAAAGACAACTAACAGCAACTGAAGCAATTAAAGCTGCATTTTCACTACAACAACCTAAAGAAAATTTTTAAGAGAACTGGTCTCCTGAACTTTTTTCCCTTTATAGACCCCCTTTTTAGTTATTCCTGTAACTAAGCCTTTAATAAAATATGTAACAGTAATGTTTCCAAACGAGGGGGTCCATGTAGAGGACATAACTTATTGGTTGTCCCAAAAATGTGAAATTCTTAGTGAACCTGAAGCAATATTAGATACAGAATTGTTTTGAACAGGAGGGTGGAAATACAGAATGAAACTAAGCCAAAATGAGGCAGGCAAAAAGCACATCCCTAATTCCTTCCTTTTAGGAAAGGATAGGGGGGGTCTGTTTCTATGCAGGCCAGCTTAGGGCCTGTTACAAGTGTGGCTCAAGAACACATCTCTCCAGTGTATGTGATATGCCAAAATGCGATAATTGTGGGGAAACTGGGTATATTTCTTTACAATGTGCAAACCATGCAAAATGTGACCTATCTGAGGAAATAGGACATGTATTTGCAGATTGTTCAGGGGCCACAAAAAATAAGGCCTCCTGTATTAGCCCAGAATGTTTGATCCAACAGGCACAAGAATCTGCCTCCTTCCCAATAAAAGTAGATAAAACACCTACAGAACCCCCCCCCCTTTAAAGAGCAAAGGGAAGAAAACTCTAAAATCCATCAAGTAGCAGCATAGGAGGAATCAATTCCAAATACCTTAAAACCTGTATGCTATGAGGACAAGCCTGGGACTCATGAATTAAACCAAGAAACCCTACCAGATCACCCTCTTACACAGCCCCCTAGGGGATTAAATGGGAATAAAAAGAACCCAAAAATACCAGGTTATATTGAAACTGAAAATCCATTTTCAGCCCTTATTAGATGGGAGGAGTTGGACAATGATCAAGAGGAAACAGAATCTCAAACTCCAAAAACAGAGAGACTTTTGAAATCAGATGGTTTAGAAGGATATAAAACAGAAGAAGAAAAAGTGGAAAAAAGTAACATCATTTCACTTAAGCAAATACGATGCTTAGATTTGGGGTAGGTTCTATTAATGTTCATAGTATAATAAACCCTTTAAAAAGACACTCCTTATTTCAATATATTCAAGACTCTCAAGTGAAAACTTGGATATATACCATAGATCAAGTAAGGGCCTTCCAGGCCAAGTGGACCAAAGGTCCATCTTAATGGTCCTTCAGCCCTGATAAGGCAGACGGATTGGGTATTATATTTTCATCCTTTTCATTCTCCCTAACTAAATTAATAGACCTGCTACCTCATAGATTACTTATTATCGATGGTTTTCTGAACAAAACAGAATATTGCCTCATAAATGTGTATGACCATCAATCGAAGGCTGATAGAGTTTCACTGTTTCAACCACTACAACCATATTTGGTGACATCAAAACACTTAATATTAGGTGGGATTTTAATTGTGAAATTAAAAACTCCACTAAAAGTAAAGGAAAAAAGATTTATTGTGACTCCAATGCTTTAAAAAAAAATTATTGAAATAGATGATCTCAGGGAGTGTAGTCATAATAGGGTAACTGGGCCAAATTTACTTTTACCAGAGGTAAATATGGGTCTACAATAGATTATTTTTTTGTTTCTAAACACCTTCCAGTACCGTTTTTTAAGGTGTCTCCAGTAAAATGTTCAGACCACTGCTTCTTGTCAATAGTCTTTCAAGACAAACCAATGGTAATAGTACACCACCTAGGAGTAAATGGAAAATGAATACTGCTACCTTATCAGACCCTAAAGTGCACACAGATGTTTATAAATTATTATGTACAAAAACATCAGTTAGCTTTTTGTATGATGATTTGGGGATTTGGTTGGAAGATACTAAGAAAGAGATAAGGAAATGGTTTCAAAAATATGGGAAACAAAAAGAATCAACAACATTTTTTAAATACATTAAATTAAGACAATAACTCCTGTACTTGTGCACTCTTTCATCTACATCTCGTTTTCATGACTCTGCTCAAATTGAAGAGATAAAATTAGAAATAAAGTTATACCAATATGGCAGACCCCAGACAGTGAGAGCCATGCTTCAGTACGGTACTCAAAAAAATCCCAGTAGGAGATCCATATGAAACATTCAAAACCAGAAAAGAAAATACCATGATAAATGAACTATTGGATGAACATGGTAACTCAGTAAAATCTGTTTCAGGAATATGTAACATTATTCAAGAACATTTGCAGTCTCAATCTATGCCCCCCCCCCCTAAATAGAGACCGTCACTGCCTATTTTCAGGACTGCCATATTCCTCAATCCCCAGAAATGTCTAGATCTTTAGATAAACTAATTTCAACCACTGAAGTTGAAACAGTAATTAAATCTCTTAAGTTAGGAGCATCACCAGCCCCAGATGGGATTCTATATGAGTTTTATAAAACATTTGCTAAATACTTGACTAAATGTTTAGTAGCAGTGTTTAATGATTTTCTCAGTTCAAGTGAAATATCTATTTCCTTTAAGGAAGGTCTAATAATATTTCTCTTCAAATCAGGAGACAAGCGTCTTATTAAGAATTGGAGACTTATTACTATTTTAAATTCAGATTTCAAAATTCTTTCACAAATATTAAATAATACACTAAAGTTACCAGCAAACCTGGTGATCGCCCCAGTACAGTTCTGTGGTATACTACACAGAAAAATTCTACATGCCCTAATGATTGTAAGGGATATAATTGAATTTTCAGTACAAAAAGGTATAAATAAATATATTATCTCAGTAGACCAAAAGAAAGCCTTCAATAGAGTGTATCACCCCTTCCTTATTGCTACTTTAAAAGAATATGGGGTTCCTATAAAATGTATTAACTGGATAAAACTCCTATACCATATGGCCACAGTATGTCCTATGATTTAAAATCATATAACAAAATGTTTGAAAATTACTTCTGGAGTACACTAGGGGTGCCCATTAAGCACCTTATTGTACATCTTCTCTCTGGATCCTCTGATTAGGAAAATAAAGGAAACTTCACCATGGCAAAGAATCACAGTTATTGACATATCTGAAGAACTCAGAGTAATAGCCTAGGCAGATGATATTTGTTTTTGTTCAAACAAAAATCAGATAGAAGTGTTTCTTAATCAGATGGAATCCTATTCAGCACTATCAAATACAAAATTAAACCTTAATAAATGTAAAAGCCTACTAATTGGCCCTCTATGGCCACCAGCATGTGAAGTCAAAGATATTCATATTTCTACAGAACCTCTTAAAATTTGGGGTGTAGATTTTGCACCCCAAAACCTAGCGTACCAAAACTGGGATTTAGCACTTAAGAAAGTAGAAGCAAAAGTTCAGAGATGGAGGAGTTGGACATTATCCAAACTGAAAAGAATACAAATAATGAAACAGTTCTTGATACTGGGTCTTTTATATATAGCCATGATATTTCTACCCCCAGTTCTCTTAGAAACCAGAGTATATAACTATCTTTTTCAGTTGCTTGGAGGATCAAAACTAAATCCTATAAAGAAATGTTTTACATATCTCCCCAAAGCAAAAGGAATGGTAGATCCTATTATTTTTTTCCACAGGTTATTGTTTTTTCCCCAAACAACCAAAGTAGCCCTGACTCCCTCAGAAGCTTTATATAGTATGTGAATAAGCAATACCATAGGACAATACTTTCAAACCCGGACACTCTACCTTCCTAAATGGCATTATAAACTTGGTCTCCCTGATTATCTGAAACCAGCAGTCCAGAAATTGAACAAATAGAAACTTACAAAATCCATCATTAAGACAATCCAGCAAAAAAAACTCTATGAAATAGTGTTGGCATCCATACACCCTAAACATCTGGGCCCAGATATTCAAACTACGCCAGGCTGTGGCGCAAGACTGGGTGCAGCTCAACTTTGTTGCGCAGGGGTGTGGCCTGGGCAATTTTCAACGAAGCTGTGCTATGGTGCAACAGCTTTGAATATCACACCCTGGCCACCCCAACTGTGCATGGTGCAGTGGCACTGCACCAGTGCAAGTGGCCAGAGTGGAGCATGGAAATGCGCTAGCGCAAGTGCCATTGCACCATGCACAGCACCTGTGCTATTCAAAAGGGGACATGCAAATGGAGCCATAATTTATGCAAGGTGCACAGGGGGCCATTTGCATCTCATTACAGCCCCATTTGCATGCCATTAGAATGCAGGTGCGCTGATCCCTGATGACTTGCGCCTGGCGCCCTGCCAGGCAGCCACCATTGGGGACCGACGCCCCCTGCAGCCTGATCGTGAGCATTCATGTAAGAGAAAAAAAACACAGCCAATATCCCTGGTGGTCCAGTGGACCGCTATGTGCCCAATCACGGGCATTGGTATAGTAACCCCCTCATGTCCAATATCCCTGTGGTCCAGTGGACCTCTTTGTGCCTGATCACATGCATCAGTATAGTACCCCCCCATGTTCAATATCCCTGGTGGTCCAGTGGACCTCTATGTGCCCGATCGCGGGCATCGGTATAGTACCCCCCCCACGTCCAATATCCCTGGTGGTCTAGTGGACCGATCGCTTCCCGATCGTGGGCATCTGTAACACATAACATACCCCTACTACCCTGGGGGTCTAGTGTACCCTCTTCTCCACCCACCCACAGAGCCCTACCGCCTCCTCCCCGTCAGCGGTGGGTGGCAGCACCACCCACCTGCCGCCCGCTGCCCCCAACTGACAGCTCGGTAGGGCTGCATGCCGATGGTTCTGGCGTGAGCCAATGGATGCGCTCGTACCATACTACTCCAGTCCAGATATGTGAATGAATCATTCCCCATATCTGGACTGGAAATGTATAATATAGGCTGCATGCCCATTGGCTCACGCTGTGAACCAATGGGTGTGCAACCTACTGAGCTGTCATTGATGGGCAGCGGAATGGCAAACTGGTAGTGCTGCTGCCCGCCAGCTGACGAGGCGATAGGCAGTGGGGCTCGGTGGGTGGGTAGAGGTACACTAGACCACCAGGTAATAGAGGCTGTATTGTAATATTACAGTGCCTGTGTCGAGTGGCGATCTGTCACTGGACCACCAGAGATATTGAACGTGAAGAAGCTACTATACAGAATGCCCTGTCCCAGGCATAGAAAGTCCACTGTACCACCAGATATTGGACAGAAATAATCTTCATGACAGATGCCTGCGATCAGGCACCAGGGGTCCGCTGGACCACCAGAGATATTGGACGGGATTTCACTCCAGAGATGCCCACGTTGGGGCATGGGGGGTGCCACCAGGTGCAGCAGGAACTCGGGTGGCCACCCACAGTGGCAGCTGCTGTGTTGCACCCTGCAATGCGGCAGCTCACCTGTGGGTGGCCATCACTTGTTCCTTTTTTTTTTGGCTTAACTTTGTGCAGGTGCAGGTAGGGGTTGCGCATGCATGACTTTGCACATCCCGGGTTGAATATCGGGCTGAGCAGGTTATGCATGGGCATGCCCCCCCCACCTGTGCCTGCATACATTACTGATGTGCTCCGGTGCTTCGGGATTTGTGCGGTGTACTTTTCCCTTTTGAATATCGTGCCGGGGCGCATCAGTGGGTTGTGCATGGCACAACACTGTTGCGCCATGCGCAACCCTTTGGATATCTGTGCCCTGGTGTTTAAAAACTGCCCCTCCTCAAAAAATAGATTTGTCTTAGCCCAATTAAAAAAATGAAAGGATACCTACCCATATGTGAGAAATATTATGGATAACTATGTATGGATTGTTGAATATCATGGGAAATTGGAAACATAAAACAACAGAGGAGGGAAAGTGTCCATATATGAAATGTGTTGGGGTAGAGGAAACTATGCAACATTTTCCTTTTGAATGTTCCTTTGCATCTGCATTGTGGGGTTACCTGGCAACCAAATGGAATATGGGATGGCTTCAGCAATTAAATGATGACAGTTTGGTTTTAGGGATTTATCTTTCCTTATTGAAGAAATATCATAGAGAGACTTTAGCTATATTTTTCTGTATTATCAAATTCAACTTATGGCAAGCTAGATTTCAATGAGTTTTATATCAAAAACAAATGTCTTATGAAACAGTTAGTAAATTAGTCACAAAGCTAAGGATTGTGTGTTTCAAAAAGATAAATCTCTTTATTCAACACCAAAAGTATTCAGATGGTGGAAAGGTTTTTCTTTATTTATTAAAAACAAACGATAACCATTATTTTTAGTGGGAAATAGAAATGAAGATCTTTCTACAGTGTTTGAATTTATTTTTCTAAAGCTGTACTAATTTTGTAACTGTACTACATGATATTGTATCCTGCTGTTTTGATTTAGTGTGATTTACAATAAAATTCCCCTACTCTTTTCGAGAAGTGCCATGGGATCTTTAACATATACCTGAACTACCACCAGAACAGGCAGATGGTTTAATGTCTCCTTTAAAAGATGACATCTCAGAGTGCAGCATCCCCTCCCCCCACATGCTGCACTGCAGTGTCAGTGTTAGGATATTAACCCAAGTGCCTGGTGTGGGAGTAGAACCCACAGACTTCTGATTTCCCTGCCTCAGAGGTAAGTGTGCTACCTGCTTAGCCCCTGACAAAGACACATTTTGCACCTGAATGGCTAGCAATCTACATTGTCATAGTAAATATAAAAGGGTAAAGAGGACAGCTTTGTCTCATTCTTCTTTGTAGAAATATAGAATGGGAAAGATTCTGATTCATTTTAATTTCTGCTGTTGTTTTTTTGTGTGGTAACTGAAGCCATCCATTGAGTTGTGCTCCAAACCCCATCTCGCTAATCACTGCAAATATAAATTTCTATTCTAGATGATCAAATGCTTTTTCTGCTTCAAATTGCAAGTAAGATTGTCTTTATCATCTATTATATTTAGTGTACTACTTATATTTTCTTTAAGTGATCATCCTTTAAGGAATCCATTTTGATCATTATTTATAACTTGTAGTAGCACAATTTCTAATCTTTGAGCTATTATTTTAGTGAATATTTTATACTCTACGTTCAATAGGGAGATGGGGCAGGATGAAACACATCTCAGTGGATCCTTCTGTTTCTTATGAAATGCATTTATAATTGTTTTTTGAAATGTTTTCAGAATTGTCTTTGTATGGTTAAATGATTTTAATAATTTCAGTAAGATAGGTGTGAGTATTTGTTTAAAGGTTTTATAACATGTGATAGTAATCCCATCCAGGCCTGGTGATTTGTTTTCTGGTAACTGATTTGTAGCTCTCTCTATCTCTTTGCATGTAATTTCTAGGTCCATAGTCCATATATTCTTTTATGCTTGGTGATATTTTTTAGGTATTTGAATTTATCTTAACCATTCATCTAGCTGGCTATCTTCTATATTTTTTATTTCAGCAGTATATACATTTTTATAATACCCCTGAAAACATTTATTTTGTTAGTTTCTTCTACTATTATGTTTTGTTCATTTTTAATGGCTGGTATATAGTTCTTTTTTTGTTCCTTTCTAATCTGCCATGCTAGAAGTTTTAATGGTTTGTCTGATAAATACATATAATTTGATCTGGTTTGCATAATCTGGGCCAGATACTGAAAGTTTAGTGCCGGGCGCAAATCTATAGCGCTGGTCTAGTGCCAAATTGACACCTGACTTCAATATTTAAAAGTACATTTAGAGCCAGCGCTAGGTGTTAATGTTGATGCTAAGTTATAATGTATGCAAGGGAGGGACTGAGGGGAGGGGCCCTGAATGCCGGTGCACTGCCATATTGAAATGTATAGTGCCATGCTACAGACATTAGCGTGACCTGTAGCACAGCACTAAATACCACAAAAAGAAAGCAGGCGGTGCTGTGGCGGTGCCCCCTTCCATCGTGAGACCAGACCTCCAGTAGCCACATGAATATATACATATCATTGGTGGTGTAGTGGTCCCCACTCCCCAATGTGATCCCATCCTCCAGCAGCCACGAAATACAGTAAAGTTCATTGGTAGTGAAGTGGTCCCTCATTGCAGTGCATTCTTCATTGCCTTGCAAATACATCCTATGGAGTTACAACCATGCAGATTAGCCTTCTTCTCATTCACCATGCTTACCGTCAATCTGTCGTATGTATGAGCGGCTGAAATAACTCAGCTGGCTTCAGTAGCACTTCATGGCTACGTGCAGCTGGGTGGCCGCCGTGGTGGTGGGAGAGGAGGGCTGAGCTGGCCGCCGCCCTATAGGGTGTATTTAGGGGAACAGGAGGTGCACCCATGGGGAGACCACTTTGCCACCAATGGTTACCGTGATTTCACGGCTACCAAAGGATGGGGATTGTGCTGGGGAGTGGGGGGCCACTACACCATCTAATGTTAATTATTGTTTCCCGCAGCTACCGGAAGACGGGGGTCACGTTGGGGGGTTGGGGGGACCACTACACCACCAATGTTAATTATTGTTTCTCACGGCTACCAGAGGACGAGGATCGTGTTGGGGTGGGGGGGATCACTACACCACCATGGATAAAACCCACCTTAGCGTCTACTGGAGGGTGGGGATCATGGGGCTGACCACTAGACTACAAGGGTGTGCAACAGGCACCCATGAAAACAGGGACCAAGAGGGCAGAGAGGCCTGCCTGGCCCAGCCAGTCTGCCCTGTTCCCTATCTAATCGATATGCTGCATATCCTAGTGAACATGCAGTCTATAACCTCCCACCCCCACCAGGTTTGCCTTATTTCTGGCCTGTGCATTGAGTTTCCCCACTGTGTTTCACCCACTACTGCAGTGGGGATACATGTGTTGTTGGGGGGGGGCTCCTCCAGGGCATGTGTGGCCACAGGCCGTGTGTCTGTGTGTAGCTATTGATCGGCATATATATATATATATATATATATATGTATATATATACAGGTCCTGCTTGCACAGATGCATGGCTGTGTTGTATGCACTGCCTGTACCTGCCAGCACACAGTTCCTGCTGCTTCCAGCCTGTGCTTCTATTCCTACCAAGAGGGGATGCTGTTGGCATGCCTTGGCCTGCAGCATCCAGCCTGTACTTCCATTCTGACCAAAAGGGTGAACTTTGTGCTCCATGCAGTAGCACCAGGCAAACTGCATGGCAATGTATGCTAAGCAGCACATCATGAGATGCAAATATGCCTGTTTGCCCACAGATTGCCTAAGTAAGCTCATTTGCAGGGGAGCTTTGAATATAGCTCCCATTTGCCCCGGGCTAACCAATTTGCACTGGGCTAATGTGTTAGCACTGTGCATTCAGGTTAGCCCCGTGCAAACCTCACTTCAGCACAGCACAGCATACCTCTCAACCTTTTGTGCCCCAAATGTGGAACATTGCCTCGCAAAATGTGGAACTAATGAGCAAAATGTGGAACACTTAATCAAATCTTTACCTAGGAAGCTCAGAACACTGTCAAAATGTTTGCATTTATGTTCAAAAGGTCTGTTATTAATTGGCTAATATATGTTTTGCATCATTTGCTACAGATTTTTGCTTTAAAATATTAATACTGAATGTGGAACAAGTCCTCACAATGTAGAAAAGGAAGCTTTTGTGAAGTGAAATGAGGAACGTTCCTCGTAATGTTGTACAGTTGAGAGTTATGTAGCACAGTTCCGCAGTGTGTGGCTTACATTGTTGTTTGCAGTAGATGTCAGACATCTCTGTGCAGTCACACACAATGTTCTCCACCTGCAACACTTGCTTGCTCCTTGGTCTAATGAGCTACAGTTGCAGTGTGCACTTCCCTGTTGCTATATTCAGTACTGTCTTATTCCTGGGCAATTTTTGCCCTGCACTTCTGGCCTTGTTTGCCCGGCTTCCTTTGCTTACTATATTCAGCTGGTTTTGCACTGGGCTATTTCCTTTTGAATATACCTTGTTTTATTATATATCATTATTATATATTATATAATATTTGTGCTCCGGGCTAAGTTTGCCTGCCAGGCAGTGCTAATTTAGCTCCGGGACAAAGTTTTGAATATCTGGCCCTCTGTCTTTCTATTTCATCATTTTGTATTGAATTATATTGTTCTTTTTTCTAAATCAGTTTGTTATAAGTGTTTATCCAGGGTCTAGCTATGTAATACCTGAAGAGATTTTGGGCCAGATATTCAAAGCTTTGCGCCGGGCAAAAAACGTTTGCGTGGGTTTAGCGCGGGTCTGCTATATTCAAAGGGCTGAATAGTGCAGGCAAACTACATTAGTGCCAGGCAAACAATAATTATATGCAAGGGGCAAAGTGAACATGAATACAGGTGCAATGAGATATTCAGCGACTAGCGCCACGCTAAGTTGTTTAGCGCGATTTAGCATGACCCATAGCGCAGTACAAATTACCGCCCAGGAAAAGCTGGTCTTAACCCTGGGCAAACAGCTTTGCGTGCTTTGCGCGGTGCTATCTCAGCATTAGTGCAGCTTGCGCTGCCCTAACATATGAGTATGACACTTAGAAACTGCCAGACATGGATGACACATGCTGCTCACTGATGGCACCACCATGATGCCATCAGCTGCCACCAGTCCGAGCCAAGCACAGACAGTGATGGGTGATCTGACCCACAGGGGACAGCATGGTACTGTGGCCATATAGCACACACCTGCAGACCATACATCTGTGGTGTGTAACAGATGCCAGCAAACACATGCAGCACTGTGGGCATGGTGGCCAGTGAGGGGAGGGTGTTTGGGTGACCAGACCTCACCACAGCCCACGTGTGGCCACAAGGCTGGGACACATCGCTCAGTGTACATGGGCCAGTAATGGGATTACGCCACCACCTGTGTGCCTGTCGGATCCTACATGGCCCCCGAGCCATCTACCACACAACTGTACAGATGTCACAGCACACACTGCCGGCCATGTACATGACACTGTGTGCATCCCATGTCACAGGTGCAGCATCTGTGGATCACACAACAGCATGATGGTACTGTCCACTGGCAGTAATTACCTGCAAGCTGTGCCTGGCACTGTGTACAGTGCAGTGATCATCACTGTTCTACATACCATAGGCAGTGCTGTGTCCCTTACACTACCAGCCCTCTTGCTACTGTAGTGTCTGCTGTGCACTGTAGCATGACTTACAGTGTGAAGGTTGCATGCAACACTACCACCACCTGTGCCTATGCTGTGTTGTCCCCTGGGGTACCGATATGCTATGCTATTTTGTGCTGTTTACATGAAGCCTGCAGCTATCATCATGCACTGCCTGGCTGACCTACAGGTGGAGCTGCGGTCAGACATGGCCAGCCCCTGTACCTCCAGACTGACCTACAGGTGGAGCTGTGGGACCCTGCAGTAACGCTGTGCAAACTGCATGCAAATCAGGGCATGATGAGATGCTAATGTGGCTGTTTGCCCACAGACTATCTAAGTAGGCTCATTTGCATGTCACTTTTGAATATGGCAAAGTTTAGTGCAGGGCTAACTTGTTTGCACCGGGCAAACCGCTTAGTTCCGCGCTAAAGCCGCGCTAACGTGGTGGTGCGGCGCTAACAGTTCGGGGAATATTATACAGTTTTGATCACTGTTTTTTTCATGTGTGCAGCTGCCTGCAGCTGTACTGGGTCCATGCATTTGCCAGAACACAGATTGGCCACGTAGTTCCTCTCTACCTACCCTCACGTCGCTGTGCACTGTGTTGTTGTTGTGGTTTGCACTTCCTGGTTGCTGTAGTCAGTGCTGTCTTATTCCAGGGCTACGTTTGCCCTGCACTCCCAGCCCAGTTTGCACGGCCTCATTCCCATGTTATATTCAGAAGCTGTTTGCCCTGGGTTATTCCTTTCGAATATAGCTTGCTTTGTGCTCCAGGCTAGGTTTGCACACCAGGCAGTGTTAATTTAGCCCGGGGCAAACCTTTCAATATCTGGCCCTTTATTTCTAGTTGTCTAATGATCTTATTTTGTTTTCTTTTTCAAAGTTTTCTATAATTATGAAACTACCTCTCATCCATATTTTAAGGTCTCCCAGATATTACTAATAGAGGTTTCTTGTTCTGTGTTATGTTCAAAGAGCTCTAGAATTTCCTTTTCTAATTGTTTCTTTATTTGTGGGATCTTTAATAAAGGGTATGGCATTTTCCATGTTTCTCTGTTATTCATGCCAATTTTTTGTCTTAATATACATGGTGAGTGGTTTGACATATAAATTCCAGAGTAATTGATGTCTATGACTAAATGTTTTATTGTCTTGGATATTAGAAAATAATCAATGCCTGAATATGGAGTTTGTGTATTAAAGTAGTAGGAATACATTCTTTTGTCTGGAAATTTGTAACGCCAATGGTCTGTAAGTCCTAATTCTGTGATATATGTATGTACTATTTTTCTAGCTGATCTGTGTGATTTATTTAGCTTAGAGGTTTTATCCATTTCATACAAGGCTAAGTTGAAATCTCCTATTATATATTGTGGCTTGTAGGTAGTAATCGTCATAAATAAGTCATTAATACCTTTAGGGTTATTATTATTTGGTGCATAGACTGTAGCTGAAGTACATTTAAAATTGGAAATGTTTGTTTCTGTTATAGTCACTCTACCTTGCGTATCTGTTTCATATTTATTTATTTTTGGAGCTGCTCCCTGTTTGTTAAACGTAATAGCTATACCCCTGGAATTATATAAATAGAGACAATTCCACTGCCCCATTTATTCTGAAACCATGTTGATTATTTTTGTGTAAAGTGAGTTTCTTGAATTAGTGCCATATTGATTTTTCTTTTTTGCATATATTTTATAATTTTTTTTAGTTTTAACTTTATTTTTCATTCCCTTACATTCCAGGAAAGCATATTAATAGAATTAATAGATTATGAACATACGAACATACAAAATTTGCAAGCAGATAAAGATCTAGTGGTCTATCAAGTCTGCTCGAATGTGCAGCTAGCAATCTTATTCTGCAGCTGCCCCTCCCTTCCACCCTCCCCCTCCCTTGACCCTCCCCCTTGCCCTGTTCCAGCCCCTTTTGAAGCAGCCCATTGTTCTACTGGATACCACTTCCACCAGTAACGCATTCCACCCAGCTACCACTCTCTCCTTAAAAAAGTGTCTCCTCATCTCCTTCCTGAACCTTCCTCCCTCCAGTCTCATATCATGGCCCCAGGTGTTCCTCCCCTCCCATACTTTGAATAGCCCCTCTGTACCTGTCATGTTTATTCCTTTCATGTACTTGAAAGTTTCTATCATATCCCCCTGTCCCTCCTCTCCTCCAGTGAGTACATGTTCAACTCCCTCAGCTTCCTCTCATATGGTAAGTCCCCCAGCCCCTGGATCAACTTTGTCACCCTGCTCTGCACCCCCTCCATTAACTTAATGTCCTTCTTCAGATACGGGTGCCAGCACTGCACGCAGTACTCCAGGTGCAGTCTAACTAATGATCTATACAGTGGCAGAATCACCCCCCTCTCCTCTAGGATATACCCCTTGCAATGCAATCCAGCATTTTGTTGGCCTCTGCAGCTGCCTTCCTACATTGTGCTGAGTTGTAAATTGATGCCTTAATTAGCGCCCCCAGATCCTTCTCCTCCTCTGTCTCGACTTGCTGCACTCCACCAGCTGGTAACTCCTCCTTGGGTTTTTTATCCCAAAATGCAGCACCTTGCACTTTTTGGCATTGAACCCCAGTTGCAGGTGTCTGACAAGGTTTCCACCTTTTCCAGATCATCCTGCAACCCCTGCCATACCCCTAGGTCATCCAGTCACTGCTCCCATCATGGTGTCATCACCAAACAAACTGGTCTTGCTCTTGATGCCTGGTGATATGTCTGCAATGAATATCCCAAACAACACTGGTCCCAACACCAAGCCCTGCAGAACACCACTTGTCACTACCCTTGGGGATGAGGCCTCCACACCCACCACCACCAAACTCTTGCCTTCCCTGAAGCCAGTTCCCTACTCATCTCACCAGCTTTGCACCCACCCCTGAGCTTTCTAACTTACTTCCCAGCCTCCCATTCTGCACTGAGTCGAATGCCTTACTGAAGTCCAGGTACAGGACATCCACTTCATGGCCCCTGTCCAATTGCCTTGTTACCCAGTCATAGAAATCCACCAGGTTGGCTTGGCAGGATCTACTACTTATGAAGCCATGCTGTCCACTGTGCTGTAGCCCTTTGCCCTCCAGGAGGGCCATCAGCCTCTCCTTCAGGATAGTCTCCATCAGCTTACCCACGATGGATGTGAGGCTCACTGGTCTGTAGTTCCCCAGTTCCTCCTTGGGGCTGTACTTGTGGAGGGGCACCACATGAGCCATCCTCCAATCCTGAGGTACACACCCTGAGTGTAGGAAGGCACTGAATAAATCTGCCAAAGGTCCTGCCAGGTCATCTGCCAGCTCCTTCAGTACCCTGGGGTGGATGCCATCTGGACCTCATACCTTGACCATCCTCAGTGCCCTCAAACCCTCCAGAACCCTGCCATCCATGATTTCCCCATCCATCACCCCCATCCCCTCTGTTCCTGCCCTCCCTCCTCCCTTGGGTATCAACCCCCCTTTCTCCTTAGTAAATACTGAGCAGAAGTAATCATTTAGTGCTTTTACCTTATCACCCCCTGCTTCCACCACCCACCCCCACCCTTCCTAATCCTTACTATATGGTCCATACAGCTCCTTTTCTCCCTGATGCACCTGAAAGTCCTTCTCCCCCCTTCTTAATGCACTGCACCAGCCTGAGCTTCTTGGATGCCATGGCTGCCCTTACTGCCCTTGTCACCTCCTTCGATTCCTTCAGGCACTTCTCCCTGCCCCCCCCCACCATTTTTGTATCGCCTAAAGCAGATCTTTTTCTCCTAACCTTTTCCATTACCTCCTTGCTCACCCAGCTAGGTTTCTTTGCTCTAGCCTTCTTGCTCTGGGACTTGTAGCAGGTTCTGGTTGCCTCCACTGTTCCCAGCTTTATGAGCTCCCACCTCTGAATAGTGCCCTTGCTAGGCTGAATTCTGGCCAGGTATGCTTTTACCACTTCTCCCATCCTCCCAAAATCAGTCCTGCTGAAGTCCAGCACCCTTATACTGGATTCCACTCCTTCCTTACCAAAATCCAATGTGAACCATACTGAGTGGTGTTCATTCCCCGCCAGCAGTTCTTCCACCCTCAGTTCCCTCACAAACTCCCCATTTGCCAGTGTGAGGTCAAGGGTATTCCCTAACCTTGTTGGTTTGTTTACCATTTACATCAGGAAGCTGTCCTGGAAGGCATCCTGTAGTGCCTGCTCCCTTCTATTCCTGATTGTTAGGGTACTCCAGGGAGGTCGGAATAACTAAGCGGTGAAGGGGTCATGAGTTTTGGGTAGCAGTGGAGGGGGTGACTTATTATATTAAGGTTGTCCAGTGCAGGAGACACCCTGGGTGTAAGCAGGACCAAGGGAGAAGCCAGATGTGTTTGGTTTCCATGCCCAGGGTTCCCACTGGACTGAGTGGGCAGGTAGCTAAAGGGCCAGCTGCGTCCTTTAATTCTCTTTGGGCAGTGTTGTGCAATGCCAGGTCAATGACGAATAAGACCACTATTTTTTTCGACTTGATTTCTTCTGTCAACCTGGCTTGTATTACGGACACCTGGCTGAGTGACGATGCTGGCCTGGTTCTTGTGGACAACGTTCCTTCCAAGTTTACCATGGCACACTGCCTGAGGAAGGATAGTGGGGAAGAAGGAGTGGCCATTTGTTTTTTGATCCAGCTTGGGCTTCTTGGTGCTCCCAGTTGGTTCTATCCAATCTTTTGAGTGCGTCGCTGTTTGTGGGGTACAGGTGCAGGTTGCAAGATTCTCCTTATTTACCAACCCCTTGGGGGGGAGATTTCCTGCAGGAGGCAGCAGACTTCATTGCCAACCAGGTGTTGGTTTCCCCCAGATGTTTAATCATGGGGAATTCAATGCTTGGATTGAAGACGAATCCTCATGTTTCAGTTGCAACCTCCTCCAGTTGACACAATCTGTGGGCCTGTCACAAGTGGTCGCTTCTGCTACTCACCAACTTGGCCACACACTTGATCTGGTGTTCCAGCTGGGTCTTGAATTTGATAACCTCAAGACTGATCAGGTTTTTTGGTCTGATCACTACACAATGGAGTTCACATTTGGGGCGCCCCTGAAGGTCCCTCCCCTGTAGAGTAGGTCAGTTATCGACCTTTGAGGGGCTTGCACCCAGCGGGACTGTTGGCAGTAGCTGATTTGTCTAGAGTTGATGCAGCATGTGCGTTTGGCACCGGAGAAGTGGTTGCCACCTATAATAGGGTGGTTTTGGGGGCTGTGGATACCATCACACCAGTTTGTTTATGACTCAGGCCCTCTCACATAAGATCCCCATGGTTTGATCGGGATCTCAGGGTGATGAGGACCAGGGGTCAGAAATTGGAGTGCTGCTGGTGGAAGACCTGGCTGGAGTCCAACAGACTGGCCGTGCATGCTCTCTATCAGGAGTACTGGGGCAATCTCCCATAAGAAGGAAGAATTCCTGTCAAGGGAGATTTCTGTCAGGAAGAACAAACCAGCTCAGCTGTTTTGTACTATGGACAGACTTCTTCATCCAGCCTGTCTACAGCCGAAAACAGCTTTTTCATCCACTTTATGTGATGAGTTTGCTCTGTTCTTCTCCACCAGAGTCTCGGCTATCCAGTCAGGGATTCCACCAGTTGGACTTTCACCCAGCAGTGGTCAAGCTGGAGGAAGTAGAGGCACTCCACCTATCTGGGAAGAGTTTAAGCCAGTTGAGGTGTCTGATGTGACTAGGGTGATCTTAGAGCTGAAGCCTACGTTTTGTGAACTGGACACAGCCCAGACACGGTTCTCAGTGGACTGCATAGAGGTTGCCAGCTCAGTGTTCACCAGGATTGTCAGGTGCTTGATGGCTGAGGTGATTCTCCCAGCTGCCCTGAAAGAGGGGCTGGTGAGGGCCCTCCTTAAGAAATCTTCTCTTGACCCTGCTGTCCTGGTGAATTACCGTCTCATCTCCAATCTTCCCTTTTTTTTTGCTATGTTTTTTTATCCCGCCTTACTGCCCTCTCACTCAACTCCTTCAGACTTGGTCAATCCCACTTATGGATCCCATCCATGGTTTCTGCCTCTAGAGTGCCCAGACAACTCCATCCTTCACTTGTCCAACCTTGGAGTGCCTGCACATTGGAGTCTTGCCTGTGGGTAGGAGATCCCGGTGGGACCAGTCATCATCCAGGGTTGAGAGGGTGCTTTTCTGTTTTTCCTTCCCTTGTTTGTCCCTCTACCCCTGAGGACGTTGGCATGCAGGACTGATGTCCAGACAGACGGTGTGCTGATGCACGCCATTGTCAAGTGCCCAGACATCCTCCCCTCCCCGGCTCTTGTAGAGCCGCCTGTGCCACGGTGCCCATGCTTCCACTGGCCCTCGGAGCATCGGGTGCTTGCGGCACCCCAGAATCCAACCCCTGGAGGAGGAGAGCATCCGTTGGGATGCTCGATCCTCCTCTTCCCCTCCGACCCCCGGCAACCCGAGTCCATTCCTGAACCCGAGTCACCAGTGTGATGCGAGGTGTGGCGTCCAGTGTCTCAACCCTCAGTGCCACCGGGCCAGCGTTCCCTTTTTGAATAAGGTTGTTGAGAAGTTCGTGGCACTTTAGCTCAAGGATCACCTGGTGTCCTCAGACATTTATGAGCCATTTTAGTCTGTTTTTTGGGCTAGACATAGCACAGAAACAGCTCTAGTGAGGGTGCATAATGATCTGCTCAGAGCTAGGGATAGAGGAGACAGGTTAATTCTTGTGCTCCTCTATCTCGCTTCAGCTTTTGACACTGTGGATCACATTGTGTTGCTGGATTGGCTCCATGAGTTGTGTGGACTTGCTGGTATGGTCAACAAGTGGTTTGAGTCCTATCTCTCGGACAGGGTATAGCGGGTGGTGATGGGGAATTTCTCCTCTTCCCAAATGCCCCTGTCCTGTGGAGTTCCACAGAGCTTGATCTTGTCACTGATGTTATTCCAGTGTATATGCTGCTTCAGGGTGAGATAATACTACAGTGCAGTGTGGAGTTTCACTGCTATGCAGATGGCACCCAATTGTATCTGTCTTTTGTCCCTGGAGTATCGGGAGCTGAGGATGAGCTTAACATCTGTCTGGCTAAAATCAATGACTGGATGGCTTCCAGCTGGCTGAGACTTAACTCGGACAAGACGGAGGTGCTGGTGATCGAGCATGGTCACAGGCATGTTGGGTTGCCATCTGGGGTGGACTCTGGCCTTGTTCTGGGGTCTTCTCCATTGATGGCTTCCTCAAGGATGTGAAATCTGGGTGTGTTCTTTGACAGCAGACTGACTTTTGAAGATCAGGTGTTGTCTGTTGTCAGTAGGGGTTTCTACCATCTACGGAACATTGCCCAGATTAATCCCCTCATTCCACCCAAGGACCTGCTGACACTAGTGCATGCCTTTGTTTCCTTCAGGCTCGACTACTGTAATGCCCTCCACTTCAGGGTCATGAGAGGGACCCTCTGCTGACTGCAGCTGGTGCAGAATGCAGCAGCCCAGTTACCAACTGGCCATTCTAGGTCCAGTCATGTGACCCCAGTCCTGCATGCCCTGCATTGGCTGCTGGTCAGGGGGAGGGTCCTTTTCAAGGTGGGTCTTCTCACCTAGAAGGTCCTAAATGTGCTGGGTCCTGGCTACCTGTCAGAGATCCTGATGCCGGTGACCTCTGATCATTCCCTCTGAGTCTCATCAAGAGGTCTCCTGGTCATTCCCAGGGTATGGCTCAAAACCTCCAGAGACTGCACCTTTAACATATCTGGGCCAGCCCTGTGGAATGCTCTTCCATCTGTAGTCTGGGAGGCCCCCCTTGGTTGAGGCTTTTAAGCGGCATTTGAAGGCACACCTCTTTGGCCCAGCATTCAGTGAATTGTGATAATTCTGTGTTATAACTCTGTCCAGCATACTGAGTTGCTCCTGTTTTTAGGGTTAATAGTTTTTATGCTGTTTGTAATGATGTCATATTTTATATTTTGTTATATTGTTACTTTTTTGTTCTGTGAGGCTCCCAGAGGCTCCAGGAATGGGTGCCATGCAAATAAAGTTGCCTTGCCATGCCTTACACCAATCCACTCCTGGCATGATGAAGTCCGCCACGATCACCACACTACCCTTATCTCAGGTCCTCCTGATCTTTCCTGCTAGTTCCCTGTTTAACTCCTCTGTCTGGGAGAGAGGCCTGTAAACCACTCCCATCCTGACAGTCTTATTCTTGGAATCCTAGATTTGCATCCATGGCGACTCTGTACTACCCTCCTCCCCTTCATCCCATACACACTTCAGTCCTTCCCTCACATATACTGCCACCCCCCTCTTTCCCATTCACTCTATCCCTACAAAATATCCTGTACCATGGCATCGACTGGTCCCAGTCATTGTACTGAGTTGCCAAAGTTTCGGTGATGGCCTCCATGTCCACCCCCCCTCTGCCACGAGAGTCTGTAGCTCTGCAGTTTTCTTTCCAAGGAGCCTAGCATTCAGGGTTATCACCTTCCACCTCTTCCCTCCCCCACCCCTCCTATCCTCCTTTTCTAGCATCACCACTAGTACTTGCCCTTTGTTCTTTGTCACTGTTAAGGGGGTAGCTCATGTGGTTTCCCAAACTGTGGTCTCTGCATGCCCCTTGTCCACTTGCCTCCCCACACTCCTAGTTTAAATTCCCAACTACCTGTATTTACTCCTCCATCCTTTGTTTCAACACGTTATTTCCCTCCTTGCTCAAGTGTAGTCTATCCTTGGCATAGAGGCTACTGTCCTCCCAGGTCCTTCCCCATCACCCCCCACCAGCCCATACCCTTTAGCATGACTCCAGGTTCTTAGCCATTCATTAAATTCTTCTAGTCTAGCTTTCTTGCTGTGCTTGCCCTAGGCACTGGAAGTATCTCTGAGAAATTTACTGATCTTCCTGCCCCCTCACATAATTGTCCTAGTTCCTTAAACCTCCTCTGGACTATATCTACCATCCAGTCAGCTGAGTCATATGTCCCCAAATATACAATTAAATAAGGCTTCTCCCTAGCACTTCTAGAATATTTTAGAACAGATTTTCTCACCCTTTCTGCTGTCATTCCCAGCATGGTCTCCACCCAAATGTGACTATGCCTCTCCCCTTTGCTAACCCACCTGACTCCTCTTAGTATTAAGTCCCCCTGCACTAAGATTCCACCCCTCTTACCAACTGCTTGCTTCCCTTCCTCCCCACCTCTCACGCCCAGTTCCTCCTCTTCCTCCTGCATAGTAGTTCCCTCGTCCACCCCTGTTGCAATTCCCCCAGCAGAGCTTCCACCCTCTCCAGTTTCATCCAGACTTCTCTCAGTTACTCCTCCAATCTCATCGCCTCCCTCCTCCTCCTTTCCCTCTAGTACTGCAAAATGATTTTCTGAAGACCCTTTTCCTATGCCTGCTTCCTCCCTCCTCATACTAGCACATTCCCTTATTTCAACTCCATGACTAATGCCACTTTTCCTCCTCCTCCTCCTTTTCCCCTCACCAGTACCTCTCTCCTCCTTCCTCTTGTCTTTTTTCCCTTGACCTGGTTTCCCCAATGCTGTTCTCCTTGGCCTGGGTCCCCCCGCCTCTGCTTCCCCTCTTCTAACCCCCTCCTCCCCCATGTTGACCCATACTGACCTACCTCCTCATCTCCCCTCCTCCCTCCCTCCCTCATTGGGCTATAACCTCCTCCAGTCTGCCTTGCCTGTCTCAGCCCCTCCTGCAGATCCTTGATCTCCTTTTTAAGTTTCCCTATTTGGTTGCACACTAAACATCCCCCCACCCTCCAAACAATATTTAGAATGACTGGCGCACCACAGTTGTTGCAGCCTACCACCCTACCCATTGCTCTCATCACCCACCATTGACCCCCACCCTTCCAGATGAAGGATACCCAACATTCCACCAAGTCTCCCCTCTCCCCCCTCTATCATTGCAAAACATTCTTCTCCTTTTCACAGTTTCCCTTATCGCCTTTTACATACACTTTAGAAAGACTGAGCAGCTGCCTTTTAGGTTCCTATCCCTCCTGTCCACCTCAAAAAGAAACTGTAATCAACAATTGCGCAGCCTCCTTCTAACTTCTATCCCTCCTTTTCATAATGTAAACACTATTGCAAACAGGTAAAAATTAAAGCACTTTTTGTTGCAGTTACTTCCCTTTCCCGAAGATAGCAGTCACCTCTTCACTTGCTGCTCTTCCTTCCTTTGATGTCTGCTTCTGCTATGCCAGGTGCATGTCCTTTGCCCTTTTGGGGAAGTGATGTCAGAACCCCTGGCATAAAGGAAATTATGTACCTGGGGTAGGTGGGCTGAGGGTCAGGGTGGGTGGCCGTGTCCTCCAGAAACAATCAGGTAGCTGAGACCCCTGGCCAGACAATTAGCACCCTTCCTCCACTATGCACTAAACTTTGGAGCTAGTGAAGACAGCACAAAAAAAAATCAGAACACCACTAAAAGCACAAAAAAATAGGTTAGATACCAGAAAATACCTAATACTTTTTTTTTATTATGTTCTTTATTTGTTGGTTAACATCCTTTATTTTTTGTATATTACCTGGATCCCTATTACATGTGCTTATTTTCATTTTCTCCCACTTACTTATTTATGTATTTTTTCAAATCTCAGTGTTATGCATGTTGATTTGTTTCCATCATTGGATAAGGATCTTTCTCTTTTCTGGTCCTCCCTCTCTACTCCCTTTATGATATTGGTATGTTTTCGAAGGTCTTTTTTTACATCTGTCTGTTTGATCCCCCCTCTCCTCCCACTTTCAAATTTCACTTGCAGAGATACAAAAGATTTCTACACCCCCCCCAGTCACGATAACATAGGCTGTCATTTAGTGGATGCACTGGAGCTATGAAGTTGGTGTGCCACCTTCTAATTCAAATAATTATCATAATTTTTTCCCCAATGCATATTTTCTCCTCACTTCCCCATTTCAATTTTTTACATATATGTTTATATATATAGATTTTTTTCTTTTTAAATTTTATTTATTTTTTTAATTAATTTTATCCTCTTAAAAAAATATATTTTTTTTTCATTGGGTTTATAAATTCCACATGATAGTTTTATCGTTTCAGCTCTAAGATTCTTAGATTGAGGTATATGCTTAATTTTTATTTCTCTCTAGATTGGTAGCTTGTCTGATATTCATGTCTTTTTTCCCATACTCGTATTTGAAAGCCTCCATCGCCTCCTCTGGATCTTCAAAAGTGTGTAATTTTCCTTTAACTACAAACTCAGTTTTGCTGGATAGAGCATGGAAAATCATACCCCCTTTTGATACAATTTTGCTTTAATTGGATTAAAAAATTTTCTTTTTTCATTTGGTTCTGTGGACAGGTCAGGAAAAATATTACATTTTTATACTTTCAAACGTGAGGTCTTTTTCAGTACAGGCTTTCTGTAAAATTAGTTCTTTATCTTGAAATTGGTGGGGCTTCACATATATTTCCACCTGATATTTTTAAAGCACAGTATAAAAGATTGTTTTTTGCTAAGAGGGTTCTGTGCTACTGTTTTAACTCTAGTTTCTTCCCTGAGCCAGAGATCGATGTCATAAGGGTTTTCTGCTCAATGTTTGCTCCCAAGGTGATGTAAATTTTCTTTATTTCTATGAGGCTGCTGAATTTTTTTCTCACCAAAGAAGGTCCAGAGTGTGTTAGCCTCAGGAAAATCTTAAACTGCATTATTCTGTGTGAGTGCTAGTCTACTGTATTCCACAAGGAACTTATGCTGTTCTAATTAACTTGAGCACACTTAGACTGACTGGTGGAACTAAAATCAATATCCCCTGATTTTGTCTGGAGGTTTGGGCTTTATGAAATTCAAAGTATCTCCCTTTTAGCCTGCAGCACGGCTCTTAGCCTGTAATTAGAACTGCTTCCTGCCTCCCACCCTACTTTGCCTAATTCCCTCTCTCTCTCTCTTCCTGTCTTTCAGACCCCCCATGAGCATTCCTGCTCACCCCTGTGGCAGATGGAGCTCTGACCACCCAGCTGGAAACTTTCAGGTACGACATTGGAGCAGGCTCTGCTTTCTGTGCTACCAGTGATTTTTCAAAGTTGGTGCCATTTTCCTCGCTGAGACACGGCATTCTCCATCCAAGACAAGTGCTCTTGCTGAACAGATTTAGTGTGCTCTGTACCCACCAATGCTGTGCATTGGATCCCCACCACTCCCACCCTTTTCCACACTTACTTTTATAGCCACTAGTGGTGAGGGGGAGTGGCATGTAGGTTGGCATTCCACCCTTACTTTTATAGCCACTAGTGGTGAGGGGGAGTGGTGTGTAGGTCAGCATTCAGATCGGCTTAAAAGTACAATCTCCCTAACTTTCCACCTGCAGATTATATCATACCACCTCTAGAGGACAGTGATAAAACAACATATCCTAATCATTTTGCCTTCCTCACTCAACTAACCCAGGGTGAATTAATCTACCATCATGTGTCTTGCCTTCTATCTAGAACCTGTTTTTTTACCTCTCTCTCTATAGAACACAATTCCCCTCTTCCACTTGCTCTGACCACACTGTGCTTGTGTACATGTCCTGATATCTATCCCCTAAGCTTGCCTAGCTCCTTCAATAACAATTTAACTTTTTCTCAGCTAGGCTTGCCACTCGGGCTACCACTTTTCAGGCACCCTTCCTTATTAAGACTTTTAGCTCAAGACCCTGAGATGTACTTCCTTGCCTGTACATTCTGTTCTCTGTGGACCTACTATTTCACAACTACCTTCCTCCCCCTATATGTAGGCCCTCAGGAATTGCACCACTCCCATGATTTTACTCACTCAAATCTCATCACCTCTGGATCAGCAAATACCTGTCCCCTCTGGTGCTTCCCACCAAAATCCTTGCAAACTGTCTGCCATGTGCTCAGATGCTCGTACTCCCCCTCCCTTGAAAAGTCTCTAGCAAAAGAGGCCTGCTGCACTGTCTTCTTTGGGTCTCTGTTCTTCTTTTACTTCTTGTTGGAGATATGAAACTGAATCCTGGACCAGCACATCTCAATGTCCACAGTCTCATCCCCAGTCTTGCTGAGGTTACTGTCTAGATTGCCCACTACAACCCTGATGTTCTGTGCCTCTTGGAAACTTGGTTGAAACCTACCACCCTTGACTCAGCCCTTACTGTTCCCAACTTCTGCCTACTGTGTCGTGACCATGACAGTAAAAAACATAGGGGTGGTCTACTGCTGTATTACAAAATCCACCTCAATATATCTTTAGTCCTGTATGATACAGCTCCCCTTTCAGTAACCTGTGAATTCTTGCATGGGCTACTCCTCCTAGGGAATGCCAAAAAATCCACATCATCTGTGTCTATAACCCTCCTAAGCAGGGTGTCAAAGGACTCTCCTATCTGGTGGATAATACTGGTCCCAAAATCTCCTCAAATGAGGCATTTACAAGTGGTGATCTCAACCTAAACTGGTCTGGTGCCAATGTCAAATAGTATGAATCACTGCTGGCTGCCCTTGGCCTTACACAGCTTATCTGTGTACCCACACGAACATCACCACATGGTGGTACAAGTTCACTCCTGGACTGGATCCTCACAAATTGGTCCAACAGGATCTCTGCATCTGGGATCCTCCCTGATTCTATATTTGACCATTCCTTCACTTTCTGCATTTGGAGATTCTCCTCCCCTAAAGTGCCTCACAAAATTATGCAAGTGAGAGACTGCAAGTCGTCCCAGTGGTGCTGAGGGTTGAGGCACTGGACACCACACCTCACGTTATGCCAGTGACCCGAGTTCAGGAATGAGCTCGGGTCCTGGGGCTCGGCAGGGATGGGTAGAGGATTGAGCACCCACTGGGCTGATCTTCTCCCTGGGGAGGAGGGCTGGGGATTGCCCGCATGCCAGCAGCTCCTGGTGGAGACCAGGAGTGCTGCAGCATGCAGGGCAGCATATACTTAGTGTGGCTGATGCTTGGCAGGGTTACGGTGCGCTGTTGCATCAGGATGTGCACCACACATGGTAGGAGGGAGTGAGCACCAGGACACAGAAAAGCCTGGTCTGCAGGATAGGTGAAGGCACCTTCCCTCATGCCCACGGCCATGTCCACCCTGCCTGGCCTTCCAGGTTCCTCCACTTGGCCCTCACCCACAGCCAGAGACTGATTATAAAAAAGCACCCAAGAGGAGGGGTGGCCCCACCCCAGATGGGTTAAGAAGGGGGTGCCGACTGTGGGATGAGGAGGAGGAGAGATGAGGCACAGGTCAGAGGACTTCAGGCAGGGCAGGAACAGGCAGGATGCCTGAGAGAGACTCTGCAGACCGTGACCGGAGGGAAAAATAATTGAAAATAAATAAATAAATAAATAAATAAATGAGAGATTACACATTTCAACCCTGAACTCTTTCTTCATGACCTTGCTCTCATTGACTGGTTCTCGGTACTCTCTGCTATGCAGACTCCTGCAGCACTCAACCACCTCCTCAGTGTCCTCCACCCTCTGCAGGACAAGCAGAAAGAGAGTAAGAGATACCATCACAACATGACTGCATGGTGACCTAGTCTGTCTTTTGAAAGCCAGAGATACACTCCAGGGCAGATTTAAAGCCTCAAACAACCTATCTAATTACCATGAATATCGGTGACTATGAAATCACTGCAAAATAGCCATAAGAGCTGCTGAGAGTGAGTACTGCAAGAATGCCTTGTTATCCTCTACCAGGGAGCCACAGAACTTTTGGCGCACTGTTAAATCTGTTGGTGGTGGTTTTAGCAGGTGTGACACTGTGGATATGATTGTTGGTGGCAAAAATTGCAGCAATGCTACTATCATTGCCAATACCTTTAATAGTCAGTTCTCTGATCATTTGTCTTATACCTACCTGTTCTCCAATGGCAATGCCCTGATGTCTTCCGCCACTTGTAGCACCCTTCCAGTACCCCCAATCCACCCTCCTCTCTATCATAAATCTGTCACAGTGAGGGACATTCACAAACTTCTCGCTGGCCACTCACCCTACACGAGGGCTGGTCATGATGGGCTTGAACCTAAATTCCTCAAGATAGGTGCCCCCTTGCTTAATCTACCCATCTGCCATGTTCTTAACTTATCCCTCACCACTGGAATTGTCCCACCTATCTGGAAAGTAGCCACGGTGGTGCCTGTATTCAAACAGGGTGATCGGAAATGTATAGAAAATGACCTCCCCATAGCCACCTTGTCTACTGCTAGCAAGATACTGGAAAAGGTGGTGGAAAAGCAGTTGTCAGACTACTTGACTAACTACGCCTTACTATCCCATGAGCAGCTCGGATTTTGTAATGGTCACAGTACTGGCACAGCCCTTTCGAAGGTGACCTCCAAAATTAGGACAGCTACAGACCACAGCAAGTTATCAGGGGCTATCTTGGTCAACCTCTCCAAGGCCTTCGATCTTGTAGATCACACCATACTCTGCACCAAGCTTCACTCCCTTGGTGTGTCTGGCCCAGCCTCAAACTGATTCTCCAACTACCTTACTGGCAGGCTACAGCTCATTAAGTATAATAGGGCTCTCTCCTCACCTGTTCCTATTATGGTTGGTGTCCCACAAGGGTCCATCTTAGGCCCTATCCTTTTCTCTCTTTTCATTAATGACTTCCCTTTGGTCCCTACCTATAGTAACACTATCCTATATGCCGATGATATGATTCTTCTGTCCAGCTTGACTGATATCCATGCTGTAAATCACCAGCTACAAGATAATTTCAACAAGCTGCAACACTGGCTATTGGCAAACAAGCATGTGCTAAGTCTAAAGAAAAATCAACTCATGATCTTTGGTTCCTCAGCCAAGATTAAGCACTGTCCTGCCCCACTAAATGTTCTGAATCTTGATGGGGACCCAGTTGCCATCTCATACTTCTTTAAATACCTCAGAGTCACACTTGACCCCAGTTAGACCTCTCCCTAAGTATTCAAAATGTGTGCCAGGCAACAATCGTCAAACTTGGCCTTGCATATAGGGCTCAGGGGTCTCTTACTGTGGCTGCATGAATTGCCCTTGCCAAAGGAATACTTCTTCCCTCTCTCAGTTTTGGGCTGATGCTCTTTCCCCTTGCTAGTAAAGCTAGACTTGCTAAATGGGATGTGGCCTATAACAATATTTGGCTCTTTGCCCTCACTGCCTCTCATCTCACCCATCACTGTGAGCTTTATGAAAAATTCCACTGGTTGTCCCAGAGTAACTACCACTCCTATGTCTTGGGCTGTTTCTGCAATAAAATTGTCTGAAATGCCACCCCTCCTGCCCTGTCTAAACTCCTTCAGCCAGCACAGCTAATACACCAGCTCAGATCATTACAGTCGCAGTCCTTCCCTGTCCCTAAAACTCGTACTCTCTCTGGTAACCGTGCCTTTTCTGTCTGTGCCCCTCATCTCTGGAACCCCTTACCAGTTCTCATCAGATGTGTCTCCACCCATCCCTGGTTTAAGAAGTCCCTATGGGCTTACCTGCAATCTGCCTCAGCTTGCTACTGTTCCAAGACTGCCTTGGTACTCAGTTGAAGCCTGCCTTAGCCTACAACTGTCCCTAGGTTGCCTGGCATCTCTCTCCCGGTCTTGGTGTGCTCTACCCTATACCATGACTACCAGGACCCTACCAAACCATGAAGGGTGACCATTGACTTTTATCCACCCTTGCAGTCTAAGCACTTACTGTTCCTAGTAAAGGAGTCACTGAACCCTGTCCTACCTCTAGAGCTCTAACATTCCTACCATGAAGATGTATATTGAATTGTCCTTACCACTTAGCACGTGTTTCTTACCATAAAATGTTAATTACCTTTCACTGTTTGGTTGTCCTTACCACTGTGCATATGTTCTTGTTTATGCGGTTCACCGCCTGTACATTGCTTCCTTGTTATTGTTATATTGTTTGTACACTTTCCTTGTAATCTATCAGGTCACACCTGAAAATAGGCATTCTTTGTCTAGTGTGCTTACTCGGTTAACAAAAGCTAAATAAATAAATAAATAGTTCTTGAGTAGGCAATGCTTGAAGATCTACTGCCCACTCTGTGAGCCCTATCTAATGTGATTTTTTTTCTTCAGGAAATTTCTTATTCATTGCTATGGTTAACATGTTTTCAAAATATGGTAGTGGGTCTCCAGGACCTTCCAAACCTTCTGGGGCTTTATTGATTCTCAGGCTAGCTCTATGTGCCCTGTCCTCTTGTACTGTTATTTTACTTTGTAGCAGTTCTAGCTGTTTCTCAAATTGTATATGCTTTTGAGCATGGGGTTTGTTAGATCTTCAAGATCAGATATCCTTTTTTCTATTTCATTTGTTCTCATAGTAAATTCTTGATTTTATTAATCAGTTCTTTTACAGAGGGTGTTGCATCCGTGATGGAAGATTTAATGTCCCCCAAAATTTGAATGATTTTATTTTTAAATATTTTCATTGCATTCAGTAGTCCCCATTTGAATTCAATCAGATTATTGTGTTCTAGATCAGTGTTTTGTTCTGTATGCATGTCATCTGTTACCCCTTCAGGCTCTATTTTTTTTTTCATTTTCTTTTTCCCTGTTGACTTTTTCAGTTACTTCCTGAATTCCCCGAACTTCCTTATTTTCAGCTTTATCCTTTTTGTTGGTTTTTGATTCTGCTTTTCTTATTGCCATACTTTTCTTTGGTTAATTGCTTCCATTTTCTTCCCTGTCTCTATATAGCCAGCCACTGCCACAAATATTATCTCCTCTGTTGCATTGCCATCCTCCCCTATGTCATTTACGTTTATAGCCAGTTCAGTAGCTTTCTTTGGAATCGTACCACTTTTCTGATTTGTGTTTTTATGCTGATACTCACTCATATTGAATATAACAAATAGTTTATATGAGTCTCCAGTTGTTACCTTACTGTCCCTTCTGGTCAGTGTTTCAGGCAGTGGAAAAATTGGCGTTTCAGATATAATTCATAAGTTGGGTAAGCTAGGAGATACGTTTGGCAACTGATGATTCTGAGAAGCACTGGGTGTTGCAGCACTTGGATTAGTCTTGTACTTCTGGTGGCTCTTTTCCTTGTGTAGTGGGTGTCAATAAAGTCACGGGCCCCCTGGATATTTTTTGACATTCCTTTGTTGCTTTCTAAATTTCTTATGACCTCTTCGACTAACTGCTGAAGGAGTTATGTGGAAGAGCAGACAAGCTACCCAACAATCTCATTCTTCTGTAGTTTAGGCAGCACACTATTCCAGTAGCTCCGTGTAGCATTCACTTGTCCAACTTAGATTGCATCATCAGCATGACACTCCTCACAGGTACAGTCAGGAGTTATGCGTTTAATCCTTTTTGGGGGTAGGAAGGAGAAGAGCAAGTGCTGCAGCTTGCGAAACAGACTTCCTAACCAGTTTCACTCAGTGTGCTGCAGTTATTTGTGCTGGCAGGAGGTCTGACTGATGCATTAAAATATGGTAGACACCCATAAAATGTGGGAGACTTGGACTGTATTCCAAAACCACCTCCTGATGCATTCTGAAGTACAGTACCATGTATCTGAACATTCTAGAAATGCAAGCACTGCAGCCAACCCTAAGTCAGGTTTTTTTTATGATTACTACAGCTACAGCTTCTTACACATTGGAGAAATAGGTCCTATAAGGTTGCTGACACGGAGGACTAGACTGTGAGTTCAGGTCATTACATCATCAGTGGCTCTTTACTGAAACTGACTTTTATGATCAGATAGTGAGATCAGGATTACAAAATAGTTCATAACTTTAAAATGAAATAACACAGAAAACTAATTTTTTTATATGAGATTTATTGGGAGTATGCTTCTTCTGATTCTGCACTGTAGCACTTTTGACCAGAGTCCATCTTTAAAAGCAAATGTTCATTTTTACCTTTTTTATGTGTGGGGCTTACTGGCAAGAGCCATCTGCCATCCTACAGTACAAGTCACATTAAACTGTTCCCTCAACTCACTGGTGTAGCATAGTTCAATGAGTTTCCTAATCTGTGCAGTGTTTAATTCAGTGAATTAGTAGAAGTTTAGTATTGGTTTGCAACTAACTGTTAGGACTATAAGCTTTATTTTCAGCTGAGTGCTTATGAGTTTCATTTCAGAAGGCAGACTAAACAACTTTTAAGGAATGCTGGGATATTTATAAACAATGCTCTTAAGGGATGCTGTGATATTTATAAACAATGCCCTTAAGGAATGCTGTGATATTTATAAACAATGCCATGAAAATGCATTGCATAAACACTGCAAAACAGCTACTGCCATATCACTAAACAGGTACAAGTGAGTTGAATAGGCAGTGAAGAATGGTTGGACAATAATTAAAAGCTTCATCAATTCAAGTTGCCACTGCAGTAGAAACACACAAAAAAATTCTACACCAGTGAGTTGATGGAACAGTTTAATGTGACTTGTACTGTAGTACTGTAATTGCCCAACTGGATTATTTCATCTGCTTTATGTAAAAACAAGTGTACCAGTTGTTGATGTTCAGTGTTAACAATAAAAGATTTCAAAGTGACTGCTCAAGATACTCTTTTATTGCTATGCCCCCTAATTACCAGATATTGGCTGGAAATTCATAACATTATGTCTGATGTTATTTGTGCTCATCCTCCTAACTCTGTTATGGAAATTGTGCTAGGAGGAGATCCAAAACAACATTTACTTAAACATGACCACCCTCTCTGGTCTCTAGCGTTTGTTAATGTGTGGAAAACTCTAGCGCAATGCTGGACCTCTGATAATCTTCCATCCATTGAACAATGGACACATAACCTTCAAAACTGCCTTAGAATATGAATAGCACAATTCTTGGCAACAGATCATGAACATGCCTTTAATCGTCTCTGGGGGAAATTGGCCAGAGCTATTGAAGGTGGTGTTTTTCCCTTTTAGTTTCCTTCTCCACTTCCTAGTACCTTCACAATAGAACCAAAAGCATCCCTTTGTCTCTCCTTGAATTAAACCCCTACCCTACTTGAACTATCCTAGAAAAAGATTTGCATAAGTATATAGCATTAGGGCATGCTACTTGTACAAATTTCCAGGACTTATACTCTATCATAGAGTGTATCCATGTGAGAACTGTCATTGCAATTTACTTTATACCTATCAACTGAGGATTGTAATTGTGTTTTCTGGAAGTAATAGTTAGAACATCCACTCAATGACTGAACTACACTTTCTTGATGTACTTCCTATTTCAATAAAAAGGTTTTACAAAAAAAAGATTATCTTTATTTATATTGGATGCAGTTCACTATGGTGCAGTTTCCACATGTGAAATGTGTGTAAACTAATTGCACAGCACTGTAGCCACAGACAGGTGTGCTCCAGCCATCTTTCACTGTTGTCCACCACCTGTCCAGAGTCCCACCCCCTGACATGCATGACTGTGGGGGTCAGAGAGCTGTGGTGCAGTGAACCAAGGCAGACATCCAATTGGATACCCATCCTGGATCCCAGAGTGGATTCCCCACTCTGCAGGTGTGAGGGTAGGTGGAAAGGTCTAGCCAGGAACTGGGCTAAGGGAAGGGCATGTGCCTGACTGGCCACCCTCATCACACCTAGTAGGCTGGGGCAGATGTATTGCAGGGTTTGACAGCCATTTGTCCCGACTGGTGACTGGTCAGGTGGTGATGTGGGGAGGGTACATCCTGGTTACATTGGGGTGCATTTTGCGTACCCCAGCCTGGCACTCCATGCTGCTTCATGCCTTAGTGCATGACATGGATTGTGGGCATGCCCCATGACATGTCCCCAGAGCACACCTGGTGTGGAATCCAGCATGCAAGGCACTAGCACACCTGTGTTGAATGTGCTGAGGTACCTTGGAGCCCGCTGCATGGCGTACCAGCATGGGATTGCCTACACACCTCAGATATGTGGTGCGTAGGGAATCAAACCCATTAGTGAATCACCACCACCATTTCCTCTTAAACCTTGTCATGCTGTGGAATGATATATCAGTCCAGAATTCCAATACATTGTACTTCTGCCAGCAGCTCCTAGGTCAACTTACTCAATTGTTGTTATATCATTATGTGCCTTTAATAGAGGGTTTCTTGTTGCTTATTGAAATTACAGTTGCAGTAATAGACAGATCTCTCCAGATATTTTGCAATATTTCTAAATATATTCTCTCCAGTACCCTACAGAGGTACTGCAGGTAGGCAGAACATTTCTCTAGAGAAGTCACAGAAATTTCAGGAAATATCTGGCTTTGTCTTTAGCTGCAACTGTACTAGTGAGGAAAAAGAGACAAGCTAATTTGCAGAAAAATCATCAATAACAATATAAGAATTTACTAAACAGATTGATACACAGCTAGAAAAATGACTTATTTAATAAAGCCTGTAAACTCACAGGGCCAGATATTCAAAAGGGTTGTGCCATGCGCAATAGGGTTGTGCATGCGCAAGTCCAAAATTGTGCCATTCTGCGATATTCAGCAGGAGTCAGTTGTGCCACCGAAAACATGCTGAGCAACAGCGCAATGCAAATGAAGGCATGCGCAACCGAAGGGGTGGATCCATGCATAAAGAGCGCAATGCGATATCCAAAGACTTGCGCAATGCACAACAGCGGAACAGCCGGAAGTTGCGCCCCAGCGGAATGAGCCAAATTAAAAGGCTCAAGGAAGAGCGCAAAAGAACGCTACAGGGGATGCCAAGTGGGGAGAGAGAGAGAGAAAGCAGACAGTGACAGGCCAGACAGACAAGGGAAGCAGTGTGGGCCGCAGGCTGCAGAGGCCAGCGGGGTGCCGGTGCAGTGGAAGTAGCACTCAGGACAGCGGGGTAACAGAGCAACATCAGCGGGGGGTTACCAGCCAGGGAGATGGATGGTGCCAGCTTCCACATGGAAGCTGTAATGAGGTGAGAATGCAAGGTGCAGTGGGGCGTGGCCCGTGGGCCGGGCCCGTCGGCGGTATACCCCAACAGGCAGTACCGTGCCTGCATCAGCACGAGGCTGTACACAGATGTAGAGATCATGGGCGGTACCACCTGAACAGGGCAATACTGAGGCGGCTCTGTGAGCTGTGCAGTGATGTGATGCAGGCACCCTCACAACAGGTCATGCTCTGTCAATGGAGACCAAGGTGACAGCCTGCATGTGCCTGCTCGCCACAGGCACCTTCAGAGGCCAACAGGGGACACCACAGGCATCACACAGTCGGCCCGCGTCATCCCTCACCCAATTCCTCAGCGCTGCTGCCACACATGCTGCAGGCACATCCATTTCCCAAGCACCGCAGCAGGCGTGCAGCAAATATGCAGGCGTTCCACAGGGTAGCATGTATGCCTGACATGCTAGGGGGCCATGACTGCACCCATGTGGCCATTCGCACCCTGGACCCGATGGGGCCGCATATAGGAACAGAAAGGGCTTCTCCAGTGTCAACTGCCAGGTGGTGTGTGATGCCACTGGGCGTATAATCAATGTCTGTGCCACACACCCTGGTGGAGCACATGATGCCTTCATATGGCATCAGTCCGCACTGTGCCATCGATTCGAGAGTGGGGACATCCCCACAGGCCATCTAGTGGGTGAGTACGCATGTAGGAAATGCAAACTCGAAGCAAGGGTGGGAATGCCACAGGTGTCATGGTAGTGGCACACAGGGATATGGACAATATGGACCTGAACATGATACTGATCTCCACTATCTCCACACAGGTGACAGCAGATACCCACTCCATCCCTGGCTGCTCACACCATACCGGCGCCCCATGACCCCATCGCAGCAATGCTATAATGAGGCACATGCCGCCACACACAACATCATTGAGCGGGTGTTTGGGATGCTCAAGGCACGCTTCCGATGCCTAGACACCTCCGGGGTGCCCTACAGTACAGCCCCTCAAAAGCCTGTGGGATATTCCTGGCCTGTTGTATCCTGCACAACATGGCCAATGACTGTGGGATAGCCGTACAGGTTGAAGAGGGGGACAGTGATGGAGACACTGGCAGCGCCGATGTTGATGGTGATGAGCAGCCCCCCCTTGGATGGCGGGACCCCCGACTGATCTGGCAGGCCCAGCTGCACCGGGACACCATCATGCAGGAGCATTATGCACAACACAGGTAAGTCAAGGGGCCATGTGCAAACAACACTGTCCTGGCGCAACCCACAGGCACACAGAGTAACACACCAGGGGTGCATGACGGCAAGGGGAGTGGAAGGGACCAGGCACTCAAACACACCATCAGGGAAGGGCGAACAGTCATATGGACACACACACACACACACACACACACACAACAGGCACAAAGTGTACACGGGCAGATGCACAGCAGAGCAGGGACAGACATGGCAAACACACAGATCCACAGACCACACCCACCACCTGTACTGTCCAAGTACGTGTGTCAGATGCTGGGCACCCTTGCACCTTGGTGTACAGTACAATGCAGGCATCATCATGCACACGCACCTGTGGACAGCAGTCGGGATGGTGTGCAGGTGGTCCGTATGTCGTGATGGGCAGGGCACCCACCAGTGCACTGCCCACCATGATGCACAGTGCACACAGGGCAGCACCAGACAGGGCCCGCACTGGGAGACAGGTCAGTCAGGTTGCACCGTTCCACGGCCACTGCGGATGCGTGAGTGGCCCTGCCGTGACCCAACAGTGCTGGCAGGCTGAGCAGGGGCCACATGGGGTGGCACCGATGGACCACCAGGGGTCCCACTGCGCGATCGTGACCTTGTCCACAGTGGGGTCTGTAGGATGCCAAGCATACCTGCACCGGGGTGCTTGGGATGCCCACAGCAGAACCTGGCATTGACAGGCTTGGTGTCACACGATGCCGGGAATGGGGAGTGGAGAGCGTACTGTGTGGGGTGCGTGGTACAGGAGCACCTGCTTGTGTGCCCAATGCAGCCACGACAGCGACCAATGCCTGGGTCAGCCTGTCAATGGTGGCGGTCACATCCATATGCATATGGACCATCTCTGCATGGTCCAGAGCACAGTCCCTGCTGTGCCACTCCACAGCCACACACAGTGCCTCCACAGATGTTGCAACCCACCTTTGCTGCTGTACTGATTCCGACAGCAGGCGGGTGTGCTCTTCCAATGGGTACTCTGCCACAACGGCATCCTGTCCCCCAGAGTATGGAAGGTCCTGATGCTCAACACCCCTTGAGGTGGGCGCTGTTCACCAGGACCAGGAATGGGCATATCAAGGGCGGTGGGCATGTGCCACCACTGGACACTGTACCCCCAGACCTGGTGGGTGACTGCTGCTGCCTCCAACTGCTGTGCCCCAGGGACCACTCGTTCCACTGCTGTGGCCGCAACAGTGCCAGACACCTGCACCGCCACCAGTGCTGCCCAACCGGTGCTGACAGGCACAGCCTGGGACTGTGCCGACATGCTGGCACACACGTTGGAACCAGGTAGGCCCAGGGGCATGTGCTGGCCTGCTGTGTGTCCGTCATGGGACACACACATGTCACTGCCCATTGCAGTCCTTGCATCATCAATGGTGCAGGTACATGCTATAGCCACAGTCACAGCGTGCTGGCATGCTTGCATGACAGACTGCTGAGACACAGGCTGTGCACCCCCACACCCGACTCACCAACACCAGAGTTGGCAGCCCGGCGTGCATGCTGGTGCAGTGCATGCTGGCTGGTGACAGAGGTGGATGGACCCTCCTCCATGTCCAACAGGTCTTCCTCACTGTCTGGACCTGCCGCCACCATCCCCTGAAGATGAACAGGATCTGTAACAGAAAGAGAGGACATGTGAGTGCATGTGAACACCCTCCCCCCCAACACCACCACCATGTCATACCGTGCAGTGATGGGCTTCCACCTGTCTGGAATCCACCTCCTGGTACGCCCTCAATAGTACTGCGCTGCATTGATGCAGCCAGTCGGTCCTCAGCCAGGGTCAGCTCCACCACTACTGGCTGGCCTCCGCCAGTGCCAGCACATGCCACCCTGAGGGCTGCCACTTTCTCCTTCACCCTCCTGCGGTCTGTCCCCATCTTCTTTTTGCATTCTGCACGGAGCGCTGGTGGCTTCCGTGCAGGTTCACTGCCCAGCTACCCCTCCCATGCCCGCCCTTGCAGGGACTGAGGGTGCCCGTCATCCACTCAGTAGTGCCTCCTCCTCCAGGTAGGCCTGGTAGAGGGCCTCTGTCTCCGCCATGGTGAAGTTGGGCTTCCTTCTCCGCCCACCATCCTCACCCTCACCTTGGCTCTGCTTGATCATGGTGATCTGTATGGGTGGAAGTGGACACCTGTCACTGTGCAGTCTACAGGCGTTATCCATGACCATTGTCCAGAACATCACACAGCATGCAACCACCTCTCACCTGCAGTAACGCGAATCTGGCCAGCGCAGCCCAATGTCGCACATTTATAGCACAATGCATGCAAATTAGGAGTGGAGCAACTGTAATGAGATGCAAATCGCGCCACTGGGCCTTTGAATGGCTGATCAGATGATTTGCATGTGTCGGCTGAATATCACGCAGTTGCGCTTTGCGCAATACGGTTGATCCGGCTGAGCCAATGGCGCATTTCCGTGACTGTGTAATACACCACATTGCACATGCCCAGGTGGCTTATGCAGGTGTCTGCTGTGCTGATGACGTGCTGTGCGTGATCAGCAATTCAGGACATGGCCACCATTGTGCCAGTGGTGCTACAGCACTGGGAACCAAATGGCACTGTGGCACAACTGCACAATAGTCCACTGTGGCACTGGCACGCAGGTGACCGTTCATGCAGGACGTGTAGACGTCCAATGGCACTGTGCGTGGCCTTGCGCCACTGAACCCTGACCTTGTGCCCGACCTTTGCCCCCTGGCGGCCATCACGTCTGACGCGTAGCATGGCTCTATCGCTGTTCGATGACAGCGCAATAGGGAATGGCAGCGCTGTACTGACAGCACGATAGGGAATGGTGGCAATGTACTGCGCAGCACTTCCACGTGGGGTTGCCGTGCTGTGGAGTGCCATATTGCCTACTATCGCATTAGAGATGGCACGTTGGAGAGCCCCTCAGTGGGATGCCCTTGGGCTGGCAAACCTTGTGGCCACTGTAGAGCCACACTATGGCCCACTCTTTGGGGAGGTGCCACTGGACAGGTCCAGGACCCAGGTCTGGGAAGAGGTGGCCACTGACCTGGAGGCAGCCACTGGCCACAGGAGAAAGGCCCGGGCAGTGCAGGCACCAGTATGGGGACCTGCGGCGGAGGAGAAGAGCTACTGTGCGTCTGGGTCACGTGCCAGGAGGGAGGGGCAATGTCCTAGGCCAGGTGGGTGTACCATCTATGCACCTGTATCCTCCGTAGGGGTGTGACTGTGTTTTGGTGGCGGTGCATGGGGGATGGCTCTGCCATGGTTGGCTGTGTCAGTGTGTGCAGGTGTGAGATGCATGGGTCTGGCTGTGTGGGCAGACACACTCACTGGGGCAGGGGGCAGTCTGCTTTGGAGTCACACTGATGTTTTTCTCAACATTTGTCACCCACAGACCTGGCAGAGAGGATGAGGGCACAGGATGAGGAGGGCCGTGGCAGGGCCCAGGTGGTGGATGGAGGTGTTGTGAGGGGTGGACCACAGTGGCAGCAGCAGCAGCCACAGCTGCTTGATGAGTGTGAGTATCATTACATCATGGATGCTATTGCATGCTGGAGGGGGTGGGCATGACCACCAGCCATGGACAGCACAACCATGCACCACACAGGTGACAGTCATCACTGTCCAGTGTCACTGCACGTCTGTGTGTGCGTCACTGGTGGTCCATGCATGCACTGGGCACATGGCTGTGGAACTGGCATCCCACCACATTGCCACATCACTTGACAGCCTTGTTTGTGCTGTGATGGACATGGGAAGTGTGTGTGCAGTGGTGCATGTAGCTGGTGCCGCCTGGTTGGGCATGTCATGTGCATGGTCACTGTGGGTGGGTGCATACCATCACAGGTGTGGGACACTGGGCTATTTTCCTTGGAGGTTGGGTGGTGTTCAGGGTTGTGGACAGTCACAGCCATTGACTGTGTTCCCTTTTCCCAGGCCTCATCATCCTACACAGGATTGAGCATGCCTTCCGCCAGCTGACCAGGGTGTCCGTTGCGAACCATGACATCCTCCAGGACATCCAGTGCCGTGGGCTCCGGCGATGGCACAGCCAAACAAGACAGCACCAGGAAGCAGCAGAGCAGCCTACTAGGCCTTAGACAGGCTTCCCCTTCCCACTTCATCCATCCCTCCCACCCTGCCTTCCCTCTCCCAGTTGTTCACCCCTACCCCTTGCCCACCCCTACCTTGTACCCCTACCCCCTCTTGTATATATCTGTACATAGTTTTGTTATTGTTCTTGTTGTTCTACTTTCTATTTTTGAATTATATGTATATTTTGTTATGAATACTGTGGTGGTCTCTGACTTGTGCTTGCTCCTGCTGTTGCGCACATTTTGGGCGCAGTTTGAATATCTGGGCCACAGTGTTTACTAAGCCAGAAGTCTATTTTTAATTAAAAAAAACTTCTGATTTCTTGTAGAAATTAGTACATAGAATGGGAAATTTCTAATATTCTAATATTAACGTCAATGTTTATTACAGCAAGAGAATTCACTAAACACTTTTATAAATACCTAGAAATGATGCTTCCTCTAAAATAGCCTGATACTTGAATAGTATGCATGGCATTGTGACAGGGAGCTCCTGCCACTCTTGAGGATAGATCTTTTCATAAATCTGTTGCAACAGTTCTTCTGTTTCTTAGCCTATTCTTTTCTTTACAATTTCTAGTCCATAAGGTTGGCCACCAATGGGCACACCCTTCCCTTTCTTGACTATGCTATAGTGTCCTCTTTAATTTTCCTTTTCTCTCTCAGGTTCTCGTACAAGGAGGTTATTGTGGTGACCTCCAAGAGTATGTAAAACGGGTTGTATTTATCATTGTTTAATTTAGTATGTAATAGCATTATGTCATAAAATACATTGATGTATATTTCTTAAATTTATGAAACCTGTAAATGTTGAAAATATCATGGCACTAGGTGTGTTTGATAATGGTAAAAATTACTAGGTAACTATTATATAAATTAAGTTAGTTGTGCTATTTAAAATACATGTGCATTGCTGTAAGTTGAACAAGTCTGAAATGTCATGGTGATTTGCATATATCCCATGATGCTTTGCATTATAGAAGTATGTATGACGTTGTATTTCTTTGAAGCTTGATTTGTTGCCAATGCCCTTTGGGGTAACCCTTCTTTCAGTGATTCTGCACTGAGGTTCTCTGTCTATAGCTTTTTTTTTCTTTTTGAGCCCCCACTACCCAAGCAAATAGGGCCCTCATAGGGATACAGGGTTTTCACTGAAAAGTGGTTAGATCAGAGATCAGTGAGTCAGTAGGTGTTGGCTAAGTGCAGAGAAAGGACATACATAGTCTGTTGCTGCAAACTGATGTACTGAAGAAGGGATATGTTATTGCTTCAGGTTATTTCCTGCATTTTGAATAAACATCACACAGAGATTGTGTGTTGAACTTGAAATTTGGTGTCTCATCCATCTGTTATCCCACAGCCCCTCCACAAGCATGCAATCAGTGATGCTTCACTGGAAAGGAGTACTAAGCCACTAGTTTTTTCAAACATCTTTTGTGCTTATTATATGTCAGATACTGCCCACTTCAGATTTGCTATGCTTCACTATCTATAAAGCTTTAACCCATAGACTGCCAACAGAGTTAAAACATATTGGAGTTATGGATAGACATATCAGGTCGTGCCCCTGTAAGGGTTAAAGAGCTACTGACATCGCAAAGGAAATGTTGAAAAACATAATAATTAGGTACAGTTCAGCTTGCACTCCATATACAGTCTATATATTTCTCTTCCCCATTATTCATTACTGACTAAATTTGCATGGCTTCATAATCTCTAGCCCTTAGAGTTCCCTTAGAGTTCATCTGTCTCTATAACTTACTCCCTACTTCATGTCATAATCCTCTGTTGTGACATCACAATGTGTTGCTGTGAGAGTACCTGTGATGTCACAAGCAGTCCACTATAACCTTAGGTAGGGAGAAAGCAACAGGGATAGATTAACTCTTCTTCAGGAAAAAATATTTTGTTTTAATGCAAATGACCGCAGTAATAAATAACGTCGAGGAGGAATACAGAACTAATATGAAACACAAGATGAACTGTGCCTAAATATTTGATTTGTTAAAGTTGTCCTGAAGGTGTCAGCTGCCCTTTGACAGTTAAGGTCAGTGAAAAATGTTTTCTAATAAAACATATAACACAGCTCATAGCACCAGCATCTGCCCACCCAGTGAAGCCCTGGAGCTGCTGAATACATGCCACTTATAAAGGCCACAGGAAGGGTTGGACTTCATTCAGCATAGCTACATGTAATCCCATCATGAATCAAACTGTGCTTACTTAAACTCATGGGGCAGGATTTTTGCAGCCTGGCGCAGGACTTGTGTGCAGCCCTGCCCCATCACACTTTGGTTCAGGTCATGTATCAAACCCTTCACCAGAACTCCACCTGAATTTCCAATCTCAGGCACAGTTGTGACTGTTTCAATGATTTATGGCAGCCTACACCACATATTTGGCACAAGCTCTGTAAACATGGCCTCCAGGATTGCCACAAGGAAAACCAGGAAAAGTTGATCTAACCTTAGGCAATTGCTGTACGGGATAGAAAATCCTGTTAGATCACTACAAGCCCCATGCACCACATTTTCAGTGCACCAGGGCTTGTGGCAATCTAAGAGTTCTGAAAATCCTGCCTCTTGTACTTAATGTTGCCATACTGACAATAAATCAAAATGTTCCATGTAAAAACTCCATGTCTATGCTAAATCAGACTCATCAGAGCCAGTCATAATTATGTCATCAAGCATAGCTTCCTTCTTTCGTTATGTTGTAACCTGTGTTGCCATAGTGACAATAAACAGAGATGTTCTCTGTAAAACTATGTCTATGTGCTAAATCAGATAGCAATACTTTTCATTGTTTAAAAAAGGCTAATAATTAATACTGCAACTGGCTAAGCTTGGAAGTACCCCATGTATATGTGCATGGAGCCATTCTCTGCTATGTCAAATCCTTTTGTAAAACGGTTTTGTTCAAGCTGGTGATCCAGTTTCAGGTAGTGGACTCAGGTTGCTGGGGGTAGGCTGAAGGGGAGAGGACTGAGCATCCAGAGGGCTGCTCTTCTCTCCCATGCAGGGGAGGCAGATCTATTGAGATATCGTTACCAGTGTCCGACCTAATCATGCCATCCCTTAGGGAGAACACTTAAGGACATTTTATTAGAAGTCAGTTAGAAAAGGCCTGAGATCTCTTTCTTCATTTATACCTTGGAGGCTTAAAGCTCCCAAGGTAAACATCCACCTACTTTCTTTTTTCCGAAACTGGTTAACTCATTCATCACCTCAAAAAAGTAGGGAACTTGTTCAAGTGCTATAAATTTCAAGCCTATTGGGCTTGAATGGTGGACTACTGCATAGTGAAATCCAATAGCATTTTCTAAGTTCTTGTTTAGAATTACCCTAATGTGCTCTTGGATTCTCACTTTTAACATGCAAGTTTTAGAAATAGGTTAACCAATAATATGAATATCTTAATTTCTAACTTTGTCTTTAAAAATATCACATCCTTAGGGAAGTACCTGGTACTCTACACCTTATCTCCCATTTCAAAAATCAGATCTAGCAAGTATTCTATTTTTTAAGAATGTGCATTTACAGGTTCCCCAACCAGTTTTTTCAACATATTTTTACATATCAAAATTAAGTTTTAGTTTCAGCTTGGAGCTCATAACTCTGCTTTGTTCTGTATACTCTTTTGAGTGCGTCATGAAAATTATGCAGTTAAGTACAGCGATTTCAGTTTACATAGATAAGAAATTTGTGACTAAGATTTAATATTCTTAATTATTTTTTATATATTTTTTGTATTCATTTTTGTGTAACCTCTCTGGCTAATCACTTGGAGCAGCTTAAAAACTTCCCCTATTTTTTGTTTAACCTATTTTGTTTATTTACATGCACCATAAGTTCATAGGTTCATAGGTGGTTTACATGATTGAGGGACAAGCCCATTATGATCATGCCACTTAGGCTAAGTGGGTTACAAACTTGGAGTCCTTCATATATATATCGAGTTGAACTTTGAATTGGATCAAATTTACACAATTCACTATATCATAAGGCAGAGAATTCCAAATTGGAACTATTCGTTGAGTAAAGAAGTTAGTTCTTTTTGTGGTTCGATTAATAGATAAGAATAGCTTTAGGTTGTGCGAACAGGTTTGGACAGTTGTATTGTTCCATTTTAAGTGTAATGTTTCAAACAAATATTCATCTCTGGTTGCTTTATAAAGCAAACAGAGATCCCCACGTATAGATCTATATTCCATACTATACAAATTGAGCTGTTTGAGTCTTTCTTCATAAGACAGACCTCCCATACCCTTTATATTCTTAACAAACCTCTTTTGAACCTTCCCCCTGGATATTTTGTCACCCATCTGTGTAGGAGCACAAATGAGGAACAATAATCAAAATTAGCTCTTATAATGCTAGAGTCAAGGGAATCATTATTGATGGTTCTCTACTTTTAATATTTCTAAATATACAGTTACTCAATCTTGAACTTTTTTTAATGGTAAAATTCAGGTGTTCAGTAAACTTTAAGTTATTATTAATAATGACACCCAGATCTCTCTCAGTTGTAATATCCTTCAGGGTATGGTTCTCAATGTAATAATTTACACATATATTATTACTTCCAAAATGCATAACCTTACATTTGCTGATATTAAATTTCAATTTGTGAAGGTTAACCCAATCAGATATATAATTTAAGTTATCTTGTAAAATAGATATAGACTTGGGATTGTTAACAATCCCACCCAGTTTGGCATCATCAGCATATTTACTAATCCAATTGCCACACTTAGTATCCATACCAGCAATCAGAATATTAAATAGCACAGGCCCCAAAACAGAACCCTGTGGGACTCCACTAGTAATAGTGGTCCATGGAGAATAAAAACCTCTTAGAATAACACGCTGTCGTCTGTTGGATAACCAATTCATTATCCATTGAATCAAATATTTATTAAGATCTAATTTGACTAAGCAGTTGAAAAGTATGTCATAAGACACAGAATTGAAGGCCTTTTCAAAGTCCAGATAGATGACATCCACTGGCAGACCGTGGTCCAATGTTAATCTGACTAATAAAATTAAACATATCAATTCCTGGCTCAGAGCTTGGTGTCTTAAACAAAACATCAAATGCCTTACTCATTGGGAACAGTTTGCTGACAATAAAGCTTATTATGCTAAGGATGGCCTACACCTAAACAGGCAGGGTAAAGAGGCTTTAGGTTTCAAAATTAACACATACATTGATGTTTTTTTATGCAAAACTTCGGGGTAGAAACTGTTAGGCTATTGCCAGGTATTGATCCTACCGGTTTGGAATCTGTTAATTCCTTACATGATATGGAACGTAATATTAAACTACTTTTATTGAATGCTAGGAGTTTAAATAATAAATTAAGTGAACTTCAAGTAATATTACATAATGAAAATATAGACATATGTGGTATAACAGAAACTTGGTTCAGTGAGGGCCATTGGGGTCATAACATAAAAGGATATTCCTTATTTAATAAAAACCGATTATATTCCAAGGGTGGTGGAGTAGCTGTTTACGCTAGAGATAACATTACATGCTCAGAGGTTGATTTTGATTCAGAGCCTCCTATTGGCTTGGAAATTATTTGGATTAAAATTGAAAATAAACAACTCCCGGTAACGTTAGGTTTATGCTATAGACCACCATCCATGGATACTGCCAACAATGATAAGATGTGTGACTATCTGGAGAACATTAATTTTAAAACTGATATTATTCTTATGGGGGACTTTAATTTTCCTGATATAAACTGGTCCAAAGTTACTGGTTTTAGTAAACAGGAAAAAATATTTATTAGTACCATATCACATTTAGGACTTGATCAGTATGTTGAATCACCTACTAGGAATAACCATATACTGGACTTAATATTCTCAAATATTAAAAACATCAGTGAGATGCCTAGTACTATGGCAGCTTTAGGAAATAGTGATCATCTAGTCATCAAATGGTCATTTAATCTTTCGGTTAAAAAATTCTGTGGGAAAACTGAATTTAAAAATTTTAACAAAGCAAACTATAAGGCAATTAAGGAACACCTATTGAGGTGGAATTGGCAACATGAAGTGTCTGGATTATTGGTAGAGAATATTTGGGATAGAATTAAGGAGGAAATCACATTTTGTATTACTGAATGGGTACCAACTAGAGTAAAGTATACTGGACAGAAGAGGTCCCCACCTTGGTTCACATGCAAAATTAAAAGATTAGTTTTAGCAAAAAAAAAAAAAAGGCTACAATAAATATAAGAAACATACCACAGAGCAGAATTGGTCTAAATTTATGAATAAAGCAAAAAAGGTAAAAAAACTCTATTAGAAGGGCTAAGCAGGAAGTAGAAAGTGGTCTAATCAATTCACATCATGACAATAGGAAAAGGTTTTTCAATTATATTAGTTCTTTCAAAACTTCTACCTTAGTTGGACAATTAACAATTGATAATGTTGACATCAGTGATGAACAAATCATGGCTGATGAATTTAATAGTTATTTTTCTAGCATATTTAAAAAAAAGGGTAAATTCCTATGTATAAAACCGTTTAACTCTGACTCTGTAGTTCAATTTAATGTTGCTGAAACTTTTTATATTATAGATTCTTTAAAAACTTCTACATCCATTGATCCTGATGGAATTCCAGCCATTTTTATGAAAAATCTTTCATATGAACTGGCGGGTGTATTAACCTATCTATTTAATGAATCACTACATAAGGGTATTGTGGTTAAAGATTGGTGTGATGCAATAGTCATTCCTATTCATAAATCTGGATCCAAAAAGGAAATAAATAATTATAGACCTACTAGCCTTACCTCTACCATACGTAAAATTATGTAGAGGTTAATTTTAGGTAAAATCAACACTCATATTATGGATAAAGGTTTGACTGACATATTCCAACATGGTTTTCAACCTGGTAGATCTTGTCAGACCAATTTGATAGATTTTTTGTTTGATCCCGTGAGTGAAGCATTGGACCATGGTCTGCCAGTGGATGTCATCTATCTGGACTTTGAAAAGGCCTTCGATTCTGTGTCTTATGACATACTTTTCAACTGCTTAGTCAAATTAGATCTTAATAAATATTTGATTCAATGGATAATGAATTGGTTATCCAATAGACCAAAGAGTGTTTTTTAATATTTAGTAAAAATAATACGATCAGTATTAAATTATACATAGATCGAATGAATTGAACGTAATATTAAGCGAACCTTTATTAATAGACATAAAGAATTGCTGTGGTGTGGAACTAGTGCTCCATATGTATTTCTCTCCTATATTCTGCTACAATTCTGTAACTAATTTGAAATATTTGTTTATAAACTCAAGAGCAAGTTTATGTTGGTGTTTGAGGCAACACATTGTTGTTATGTATTAAATATATGGTATTTATTTTTATGTAGAAAATTTGAATTGGTGAATTTCCTTGTATGTCATGATTACATGTGATGTTGTACCAATATAAATTGGGCATCTCCCCCTTTTGTGACACGCCTCTGAGGAAGACCTTGAGGTCAAAGTGCTGAAGCTATTTGTTCAGCGTCTTCCAAGTTTGGAGAATAAAAAGCCTTAAATCTGCCAGCTCATCAGTGCAGTGGTGGGATTTCCGCTTGTGACGCCGGTTACTCGGGTTCATGAACAGATCCAGGTCATCGGAGGGCCGAATGGAGGAGAAGGATTGAGTATCCCAAGACTGCTGTCCTTCTCTGGGGGGAGGGGGGACTGAGTGTTTGGTGCAGTGGTGACACCAGGTGGAGGCCGAGTTCACCATTATGTACCAACGCCAAATCTGAATTTGGGGTGGGGCAGATGCTGGTCATTATTGCATCTCCCCACCCCTGCTTACAGGGGTAAAATAGGTGGGGCCTCTGTCTCCATGAAGCCCTCCTCAGGCTTCAATTAGCCTTCATCCCCGGCTCTCCCAACAAGTTACTGGTTCTGTGGACTGGCTAAGAGGGGACCAGTCCCATGGCCCCACCCTCTAGGGAAAAAGCAGGGGGTGACCAGGAGAGTGATGGCAGGTGGAAGTTTGGGAGCTGTGACCAGGGCAGAATCTGACAGAGGCCCTACCATGAAAAACATAGTAAATATTAAAAAAAAGGCTTAAATCTATTGTGGGCCTGACAGTGGTCTTTCTTACTGTGAGTGCACACACTTTACGATTTATTTGTGATTTTTGGGCTAGCTACCTTTGTGTGCACTGACTGCCCTTGTCCAGAGTGCAATGCCATATCTTGAAAAATGATTTCAGCCTTTCAGGAGCAGCCGGACACACAACTCAGTGTTTGGGAACAGTAAGGAAGATTCAGTTATTTACTCTGACTTTATAAATCGACCCGTTAAATTATTCTCCTATTGAATGTATTCTTGAACTATAATTTCCTGCATTCCAACAGTAATTAAGCTATAATATGAGTAACATACCTGTTCAAGGAGCAAAAAGCAATACAGGAGAGGTCGGGTACAGCATTGTTTGGAAGACACTGCATCTGTGTGTCACAGGAGAGCATTTGCTAGAGGGGCATTATTCTGATGACACAACAGGTATATCAGGTTCTGGGGAACCTTGCAGACCCATTTAGAGCTTTTGAGCATTTACACTTACCCGAACTGAACCATTTCTATAATTGTATTACCTTGGAAAAATATATAGATCTTGGCAGATCACCCAGGGGTCTGAGAATCAACAAAGAACGTAATTTTGGATTCCTGGATGAGGAAGGGCAGTCTGCCAATTAAAATTCCCTTTTAACACAATAGCAATCCCTTATCTAAAAATAGCTGAGTACAGTACAGAGCTTTTAGGATCCTCAGCATTTTTTAACACCTCCAGTAAACCGTCCAATTCCAGTAGTGACTTTGTAGGTACCTTGCTTGTGGCTCCTGCATTCCTCATCATGCTGCTGTGTGTGGTGAGTGGGGGTGGTGGTTCCTGAGAGCCTTGCTTGTGGCTCCTGTGCTCCTCATCATGCTTCTGTGTGTAGTGAGGAGTGGGGGGTACTGAGAGCCTTGCTTGTTGATCCTGTACTCCTCATTATGCTACTGTGTGTGGTGAGTGAGGGGGGGTTCTGAGAGCCTTGCTTGTGGTTTCTGTGCTCCTTATTGCACTGCAGTGTGTGGCCAGTGATGGGGGGGTCCTAAGAGCCTTGCTTGTCACTCCTGCGCTCCTCATTGCACTGCTGTGTGTGGTGAGTGACAGGAAAGATTTTCCCCTAATTTTTCCAGAGTTTTCTTTTTTGAAGTCCCATACTCTTATTGCTTTTTGGACCTCCAACACTACTCTCCTGTAATGCTATAACCAAGTGGTTTCAGCAATGCTTCAGCTTGAATCTTCTTACTATTGGTGAGCATCAAATCCAGTAGGCCCTCCACTCTTGTTGGGCCCTGAACCAATTGTTCCAGGAATGCCTCTTGGTAGTCATTCACCAGAATCTGATTTTTATAAGCCTCAAATAGAACTTTTAAGTCAATATCACACATACTGGAATCCTCAACTGACACAACATTTGTCAGACTGGTTGCCCTCTTAAGTGTTTCTCCCAGTTCCCTGTCAGTCCCTTGCTCTTGACTTGGTATTGGCCAGAGGAGGACAACAAAAATGGTGCAGTGTGTGCAACAGAAACCATATGAGGAGAGACTAAAGGAGCTTAATATGTATACCCTTGAGGAAAGGAGACAGATGGGGATATGGCATAAACTTTCAAGTACCTCAAGGGAATCAACAAAGTCCAAGAGGGTAGCATCTTTCAGAAAAAGAGGTGTGTAAGAACAACGTGTCACAATTTGAAGATAGAGGGGGGGGGACGGCTCAGGGACAATGTGAGGACTTTTTTTATCACAGAGAGGGTGGTGGATGCATGGAATGGACTCTTGAGGAGGTGACTGGGTCAAAAACAGTGTGGTAATTTAGGAATGCATGGGACAGACATAAGGCAATTCTGGTGGCAAGTAGGAAGAAAGTAGGCTGTTGGTTAACTAGGATCTGCAGCGTATCCAATAGGTAGGGAAATGGGCAGACTAGGTGGGCCAAGTGATCCTTATCTGCTGCCAAAGTTTATGTTTCTATGTTTCTGGTGGACTATTGATCACTATGATCTGGATCTGTTTCCATGTCTCTTTCTCTGTTAGTGCCCACAGGATTTCCAATTCACCTAGCCCCCCCAGGCTATCTATTTATGTTGCTTCACTTCCCTCCTTAACATGTAAATCTAGCCTCCTCCTCTGCCCTTTTCCTTGTCCTTTCTGAAAAGTGTGCATTCTGTTATGGTCATGTCCCAGTGATCATTCAGAGTTGCCCATGTCTCTGTTACCACCAACAGGTCATGTGTCCCTTCTGTGACCAATGTGTGAAGGTCTGGCATTGTGTTGCCAAAGCTACTTGTATTGGCATATATCATTTTCCAACATTTCCTACTAATCTCCCCTTTTCTGCAAGTTTGCTAGACCTTGTTAAATTTATCAGTGGGGAGATCAGCAATGCCCTCCCCCCTTATTTGTGTGTGCCTTGCTGCTCTGAACCCTCCTGGCTCTCTTAAACAAGCTATGTGTTGTGCCCACCTTACTGGCACCTCTGCCCTGTTCTCCTCATTGGAGTGCAAGCAGTCCCTTTTGAACAATGTCTAATCCCTCCAGATTGAGCCACAGTCCCCAAAGAACTGCAATCCCTCCTGTCTGCACCAACCCTTTAGATTTGCATTGAACTAGAACATGTGGAAATGTTCTCTTTGGCTCAAGTATGGCACCCTAGAGTGTGGTACAACATATGGACAGAAGCAGAGGTGAGCCTCATGAGAATGAGGGTTCTAGACTTCAGGAAGGCAGATTTTAATGAAATGGGAGACTGCCTCAGAAATTGCCTTAATGGGGGGGGATTGCTAAGGAAGAATAAGGGAACAGTGGAGAAGAATATGGGTGGACATTGTAAAAGCAATCCACCTCTGTGTGAATGAAGTAAGCAATAGCAAAAGGAAAAGGAGACCATTATGGTTCTTCAAGGAAGTGGCAAGGGTGGTGAAAGAAAAAAGAGTGGCATTTAAGAGGTACAAAGAAATGTAAATGGAGGATGACAAGGAAGTTTACCAAGCAAAGCAGAAAGAAGCAGGCAAGGCAGTTATGGAACAAAAGCACAGACAGAATAAAGGAGTGCCAGAGAGGTTTCTACAGGGGATAAGACTTTTTTCAGGTACATACGTGAGAAGAGGAAAACAAGGGGAGAGATTGTGAGGATCAAAAAGGTAGAAGAAGACTTTGCAGAAGGTGACCAAGAAAAAGCTGACTTCTTAAACAAGGTACTTCAGCTCAACCTTCACAGTAAAGGAGGGATGAGGGGACAGACCACCAGCAAAAAAAAAAAAAAAAAAGGAAAGGATGGGTGAATTGGACACAAGTCAAATTTTAGAAGAAAGAATCCTAAAAAGACTTGCACCCCTGAAGGAGGATAAGGCTATTGGACCAGATGGGATACACCCCAGTATACTAAAAGAACTCAGGGAGGTGATAGCTGCCCCACTAACAGCCTTGTTCAATAGCTCACTGAAAACAGGCACGGTTCAGGAGAACTGGAGAATGGCGAACATAGACACTAAACATACTGTAAGAGTAGCAGCAAGGAGGAGGCTAGCAACTGTAGGTTGGTCAGTCTTACTTAAGTAGTGGGGAAATTAATGGAAACTCTAATGAAAGAAAGACTGGTTGAGCATCTAGAATCCAGTGGGCAGCAGGACCACAGGTAGCATAGATTCAAAGTGGACAGGTGATGCCAATCGAACCTGATAGATTTCTTTCAGCAACCAGGGAACTAGATCCTGGGAGGGAAGTGGACGTGGCCTTTCTGGATATAAGCAAGGCCTTCAACACTGTACCACACAGGAGGCTGATTAATAAGTTGACCTGGCTAACAGTGGGATCCAAAGTGGTAAGTTAGGTTAGAAACTGGCTAGTGGATAGAAGAAAGAGGGTGGTGGTTAACAGCACTCACTCTAAGGATGGGAGTGTGACCAGCGGGGTACCACAGGGCTTAGTACTGGGACCAGTCTTCTTCAATATCTTCATAGGAGACACTGTAAAAGAACTGGAGGGGAAGGTAGGCTTTTTCGCAAAGGATACCAAAACCTGTAATAGGGTGGACACTCAAGAGGGGGTGGAGCAAATGTACAGGGATCTTGAGAAACTTGAACAGTGATCAAAGAGATGGCATATGGAGTTCAGTGCAAAAAGTACTGATCCTCCAGGTGATCACATCCTATTCAAAGCATTCAATGTCCTCTGATACTATTCCAAAATGACAGTCTAAAGATGGGTAGCACAGTGGGTTAGTCAACTAATGAGCCCCAGTTAAAAAGTAGGTTTTCACTATTTCATTTATTTCATGATGCGTCTACTGTAAAAACCTCCAAATGTTTTGCTGGTTAACCCACCAGCTTTTTTGACTGGAGCCTGGTTTTTGAAATTGGTTGCCATATCCATCTATGCTGAGCTCCTTACTGGCTTAATGCTCTTCCTCCAGACATCTCCTCTATGAGTAAATTAGGCCCCTTTAAGAGAAAGCTTAGAAATCATCTAATTGTGAATTCCAGATGTGATTGCCTTCTTTAAACTCAACTTGCACTATATCTGATTGACCAATTCTATCACCCACCAATAGGACTCATTTAAATAATCTCTCCACCCCCTTCACTCTCCATCCACTCCCCCCCCACCACAACTCCCATCTTTTTTTCCCACCTCCCTCCTCCCTCCTCCTAATGGCCAGTTAGCCTTGGATGCCTGCCATTTCATTACTTTGAATCATGTCTTCTTTCACCTCTTGCTTTCTTCTGATGATGCCTTCTGGCTGAAGTTCTTCTCTCATGTCCTGTAATTTCCTTTCATTAGCCCTGTGTTGATGATTTTTAAGTTGGTATACATTGTACAACATGGACATTTACACATTGTTATTATGCATTGTCTATGCTAACCATGTATATTTGTTTTGTTACTGCATCCAGTAACATGTTTATTTTTGTCTCATCTCTGATGTGGAACCTATGTAAATTACTTGTTCTCAAAGGTGTTTATCCAAGATCTTAATAAATACATAAATAAAATAAAATAAATCTATCTGCCATTGACAACCGTCTTTAACCTTTCTTTAATTACAGGTGAATTTCCCCAAATTTGGAAACAAACAGTAATCAAACCAATCCCAGAAAAAGGTTCACTTCAGGATCTGGACAATTATCATCCAATATGTATTTTGTCTCCATTAAGTAAGATATTAGAAAAGTTAATAAATGAACAACTTATAGATTATTTGAGGGCCAATGGACTTTGGTCTCCGGAGCAGCATGGTTTTCAGAAATCTTTAACTACAGGTAGTGCTTTGGCATCACACCTTAAGGTCTATGAATCTTGATAAACTAACTGGTGTGGTCTTTGTGGATTTGTCAAAGGCTTTTAATTTAGTAGATCATGTCATGCTACTCTGGAGATGGAAAGACATTGCCCTGACAGATTCTCCCTATGGGTGATTCCAAAGTTATCTTACAGATTGTTCATTGAAGGCTAATTGTGGAGGTTCATACTCTTAATACACATATTTTGGAGCATGGGGTCCCCAAGGGGTCTATTTTAGGATCCCTATTATTTTCTTTATACATTGACCCCATTTCAAATATCCCCACAAAATCAGATCTGTTATTGTATGCTGATGATATTATTCTTTTTACTAGGGCTACAACAGTGGATGAAATGAATTACTTTCTGAATTCTAACTTTTTTGGCTCTGAACAGTTGGCTTGCAGCAGCACCATTTGTTGTTAAATACCAAGAAGACTAAGAGTATAATGTTTGGATCCAAACCTCAATTATCCAAATCATAGAAGCTTGATGGCAGAAAAAGACCACACCAGCTCTTGTCTGCCCTATTTCCCCCATACATCTCCCCCCCACCAGCCCCTGCCCCCCACTACTCAGCACCATATGTATGTCTCATGCACTCTTGAATCCCTCCACTGATTCAGCCCCCACAACTTCTTCTGATAGTCTGTTCCAGTGCTCCACCACCCTCTCCTTGAAGAATTGGCCTCTCACATTGCCTCTGTATCTATTTCCCCTGCAGTCTGAGACTATGGCCTCTAGTTCTGCCCTCTCCTTCTTCTTAACTAAACACCCTTCCCTTACTTTGTTGAGCACCTTCATATATTTGAAAGTTTCAATCATGACTCCCCTTGCCCACCTAGTCTCTAGCATGTACAGATCCATCTCCTTACACCTCTGCTCGTATGTCTTCCCTTGCATACCCTGCACCATCTTGGTTGTCCTTCACTGAACCCTCTCCATCTCATCTATATCCTTATGGTGGTGTGCTCTGAAAAACTGGACCTAATACTCCAGATGCGGCCTCACTATGGCTTTGTAGATGAGCATTATTACCTCCCTCCTTCTACTAGTAATGCCCCTCCTGATGCATGCCAACATTTCATTGGCCTTTCCCACCACCCTGCTACATTGGTTTCCTACCTTAAGGTTGGATAAGACTATGATCCCCAGATCCCTCTCCTGTTCTGTTACTTTGATTGCCTCCCCTTCTAGGGTGTATCCTGCTTGTGTGTTTCTGCTTCCCACGTACATCACAACACACTTTTTGGCATTAAATTTCAGCTGCCATGTCTCTGACCACTCCTTGGGTGTCTTCAGATCTTGCCTCATGTCCTCCACTCCCCTTGGGGTGTCCACCCTATTGCAGATCATTTCATCATCAGCAAATAGGCTCACCTTCCCCCTCAGACCCTCTGCTATACAGCTGATATAAATGTTAAAAAGTAAAAGTCCCCAAACTGACCCCTGGGGTACTTGACTCTTTACCACCCCCCAGTCCTGGAGTACACCCTGTTTATCACCACCCTCTGGGTTCTTCCTGCTAGCCAGGCCTCCACCCACCATTACAAGTATTTGACTTGGTTGGAATGATGTTGCAGCAGGTAACTGAATATAAGTACCTAGGAGTTTTGCTTGATTCAAAGTTCACTTTCTCTGCTCATGTAAAGAACACTAGAAAACTTGTGAATCAGAAGTTAGGTGTCTTATATAGATTGAAAGACTGCTGAACTAGAGAGGTGAGGGAAACAATCTCTAAAAGTGTACTTCTGCCTACATTATATTATAATTAATTTCTATTTACAATGTTTTCAGGTAGTGATCTAAACTTAATAACTAGGGCAATTAATACTGTCTGTGGATTCACTTCACTGAAGTCATATAATACTCATTGATGTATATTATACAATGAAACTTGTTGGTCACCACCAAAGTAACATTTTTTGTATAACCTTGGTTGCTCAATGGACAATATCTTGAGAACAAAACATTTACCTCCATTATTTAACCAAATTGAGTTTAGGAAAAAAGCAGAGTACTAAGGTCTTCCTCAAGTACACACTTATCAAACTAAAGATCTCAACTTTCATGGGAAGCATACTTTTTTAGTGCAGGCACCTAAATTCTGGAATACATTACCTGAAACTTGTTTAAATGTAAACCGTCATTTACATTTTAAAATTCAGTTAAAGTCTCATTTGCTACCACAAAGTAATTGTGAATGTTTTTAATGTATGTAATACTGTACATGTATGATGTTATACATTTTGTATTGCATATTGCTGTTCCATCTTAATCGCAATTGTAGTGGCTCCAGGTCTTTCCTGAAAAGGGGCCTTTGGCTCAGGTACTTACCCAGTTAACAAAGTAAATAACTAAATACATAAATTTATTTTTTCAAGTAAATGGGGTCCTGTTGAATAAACAATTTTAGTTTAATTTCTGTAGTAAACTGGATATGCTACACTGAAACAAATACCAGCACTAATGGAATTTATACAGCAAAAGGGCATTTTCACTGGCCATTAGAAGGCTGTTCTTGTCCAGTAATAACATTTTTACTCATCAAAGTTCAGAGCTCTTTCTTATTTTTAGCTTGTGGAGCACATATCATATGTGAGCTTATAGTAAGAACTCCACTATGCAGAAAGAGCTGTAGGCACCTTCTTCCAAGTGCATTTCAAGGCTACCATTAACTTGTAGTGTTTTCATGTCAGACACACATATGGGATGTCTGACGTCATTCTTGGATGCATGCTGCACTCTCTGAGTTCAGTACTGGGAGGTGAACTGATTGGAATAGTCACAATCTCCTGATAATGTGTAACTACTTATTGACAAGACTTTATGCATCTGTCAAAGGCTTCTCCACTAATGATTTAACTATAGTTAGATCTAATTGCTTTTTGCCAAATCAATAAATACTCAGCTTCTGAAATGGGGTAGTGGGAAATCAGCCTGTCCAAAGTTCATTGTACTAACAATGTGAATTTATATACTTTGGTGTATACAAAATTCAAAATAATAACTCCATATCTTACTTAAGAACACATGTATACAAATCATCATAATATATGTTTACCACTCACAGTACTTTCACAATCAGTTTGTTACAAAACCACAGATATTTTTCCTATATAAAGTATAGTACTTGAAACAGCCACTGTTACACTGTGTGTAATGGCAGCTGAAGACGATTATGAAGAAGGAGGGGCAAATAGGGTGCAGGTGGGGGGGTTGTGGGTGGTGGAAAAGCAGATGTGGAGAGGAAGAGGAAGAGGAAAGGGGTAAATTGATGGAGTGGGGTTAGGATGGGTATGGAATGAGGTTGGGGGATGGGAGTCGAGTCTTAAGGACACTTTTTTTCTTAATTAAATATTACTTCCAATTTCACTAGAAGATCAAAATGATATAGTTTCATAATAGTGGTACCCAGTCTATTGCTTCATTCATACCAGTCTCTCTATTCAATGCTCCAAACAACCTTTTAATCCAATGAGTTTCATGTAGAAGGAATTTTCTTTCCCAACCACCTCCTCAATTGGTTTGTATTGTCCTTTCAATACCATAGAATCCAATTGATGCAATTTAGTGATTCTCTGATTCAGAATGTCTAGCTAAACTTGAGGCACAGTTATTTTTTCCCTGTAATAGACTTGTGCTCTGATACCCAAGTCTAAGTTCCCTTTTGGTCTGACCAGTTTAAATTTTGTCACACTGACATTTGATTGCATAAATGATGTGTGGATGCAGAGGTGATTATCTGTTTGATTTTGATTCTCTCATCCCTGAGGGGATTGTATATTTCCATATTTCCATACATTTTTGGGTGTTGCCACACTGGGTACAATGTCTGCAAGGGTAGTTTCCATGTGATATAGGCTCAGTACTGAAGCCTCTGCTCTACTTTCCTTCACTCACAAAGGCCCAAATGGTGCCTCAGTATATCACTTCTCTAGTGCTACTATCAGTGGAAGTTGGTTAAACGCTTTCTCCCCTCTGTCTGTAGATTTAATAATTCACCATTTTTTTGTGTAATCCCCTTAATTTCCTCAAATAGAGATGGGTAAAGTCAGCAAATTTTGCTCCACAAATTATTTCACGAATTTCATGCAGTTCACAGAGTGTGGCTCAATCAGCAAAGTGTGAAGTTTCCCATGAAGAGTGGAATTTTGTGGGCAATATTCTGCACTTAGCTCCAAAATTCCACACTTCATAGCAAAAACTTTATGATATAGATGAAGTCAAAGTTTCTCAGATCTTGGAAAACTTTGCAAAGCTCTGTGAAGTGTGAATTTTGGCCACTTAGCATGAACTTCACTGGCGAATTTAAACTTTGCCACATCTATATTCCCAAAGGCCCTACTAAAGGGAGTGGAGAAGACATTACCAGTGGTGTCCTGAGGAGTTAGCAGTTGTTCACATGGAACAGAAGCTGACTTTTGTTTAACTGAATTCAGAATTTCACCACTGTAACTTCTGTTTTCAAATATTTGGTGTAGTTCCTCAGTGATCTTCTGGTAATCATCCCCTCTGCTTGACCCTTAGGAACTGACCTTATGGGATGCTATTCAGGACTCCCTTAGTACATGCAGCATTATTTAGTTATTTATTTGATAACTGGGTGAGTACACTAATCCCAGGGACCATTTTCAGGCATGACCCGGGCCATTTAGATGGTACATAGTACACAAGTTTACAGTTAAAAAGGAAAAAAAGGCATATCTAGAGAGCACATTTCTACAAGGTTTGTCACAAACAGAGGAGTTGCAGAGAAAAATACATGCAGTAGTAAGAGAAATTCACAGTTTTGAACCAGTTTTGTACCATATCACAATTTGAGCAGATACTCTAAGTTATACTGTAAAACAGGTTGCATTTAATGTCAAATAATTATAGCTATATTCGTGTAAGTGATAATTGCACAAAAATAAAATGATGCTAATTGGCCAAAATTGCATAGTTTCAGTGGGAGTAAATTAGGAGCTAATTGCAGAGCATGAAATTAAATTTGTGCAATTGTGACTGATTAGCACCTTGCACTAAATATAACTTGCACAAGAATAAACAGTTCTACAGTATTTCTGACCCACTAATATACAGTCAAACCTGTTGCAACATGATATAAAGGTTAGTTTAGACATCTGCAGTGTGTTTTGGACAATAGCGCCTCCAATAAGTGCTTTCTAAATATAGGAGGTGGGACAGATGTTTGTAGATGCTCCAGGAGGGAGTTCCAAAACTTAGGTGTGGCATAGGAGAAGGCTTTCTTACCCATTTTAGTGAGTATTCTATAACAGTCAAGCAGATGACTAGCAGATGACTTTAACTCACGCCTGTTGATTTTAGGGTTTAGCGTATCATGCAATGGCGGTTTTGTTCCCTCTTGTAGTGTTTTAAAGGTGAAAGAACCTAACAGCAGCTCATTATGATCCTGTGGGGACAGCCATTCAAGAGATTTGTATAATTGAATTTGGCAGTGGTGGGAATGGAAGGGGGCTTGGGTAACATATCTACATATATTGTTATAAGCCATGTTCATATGACTGAGGAGCTGAGGAGATATAAGTGATATTATTAGGGAGCAATATTCTAGGATGGGAAGGAGGACAGGCTAACATTGATAGTGGGTGTTCCAGAAGTACAGGTAGAGGTCCTTGAAAAGACCCCACATTTGTAGAGAGTAAGTACTACCGATGGGGGAGAGTCTCCTCATGAGGATATCACTGCACGTATCACAGGAAATCAAAAGTAATGGTAGGGTAAGAGCCATAAGAACAGCCAACCCACCATTTCTCCAGAGAGATAATTCCATAGTTTGCAAAAACATTGCCAGGCACCTTAGTAAGTAATAACTATAATAGGTAGATCTTCTAGGTTTATTTTTCAGCCTGCTTTAATGTACAGCCTCTGTAGTGACAATCATATGGTGGGAGGATCCACACCCCGGATTACATTGCACAAAGCACCTAAATCAGAGTGGAGTAAGATTCTGATGTGTAAAGATGAAGGCGTTGGGGACTATTTCCTAATGAAACATAAAGCACTGTGGTGTCTCTCCTAACTGGGAAATGCAGGACTCAATATGAATTAGAGAATGGATAGGACTTGTCCTAGTCAAAGTTGTGAGTAAGGAAGCAGAGAACTGCCAGTAGTTTATTTGGGGTAATTGTAATTCAGAAGAGAGGTAGGACAGATTGATTTTATGTGAACAAGTCAGTTTATTAATAAGCTTGAAAATGGCTATCAAGTATACATAAGGAGTATACTGGTTTAGGGGCATCACAGCCATTCAGATCAAATTGCTAGGAAATAATGTCAGGGGGAGTGATCAAAACCCTTTGTGGAGGGAGGTGTATCAGTCCAAAAACCGTCTCAATTACATTAAGAGGGAGCAATAACTGCTCAGTGTAGGGGACTGTGGAGCATGCCAAATTAACTAGAATTTGGGGGTGCAGAAGTAGGCTGATTGGTTTTGCAGCAATCAGATATCTATTTAAGAGCATCACCCCTGGGCAGGTGGGGGTGCCAAAAGCAGCAGTGCTGCTCTAAGCGTGGTATTGCATACTTGCTCCAAGCTATTTCAAGTACTTGGGGAGTAGTTTCAGTCCACAGGGAGTTGCAGAAGAAGAGGGGGTGGGGACAGGAGTACTGCCCTGACACAGCAACCCATCTAGGTTTCTGGCTGAATTTGAGTGGTCTTCTGCAGAACTGAGAGAGAGGAGAGAAGATAAGGATCAGGGATGAGGTAAGCAGAAGGGAATGTTATAATGGTACAGCAGATAAGGGGAGGGTGGAAGAGGGGGGCTGAGTCAGGCTAGAAATGCTGGAGCAAGAAAGGCAGAAACAGGCAAGGAGATGAGCAGGCAGAAACAACTTGTCTTCCGCACTATTCAGTATTCTTAAAAACTGAGACTACCCCCTTTAAATAAAGAGAACCTGCAATAAGGTAAACTGCACTAGAAATTAAGACCTCTAACATTTCCATTCACTTATCCACAGACTGCAAGCTGTGATTAGTACAGTCTTTTGCTAGAAAGTTTAAAAACAAGCACATAAAACAAATGAACAATATTACTGGATTTTAGAAGGTAAAAAGTAGCACTACTAGCCCTAGAAGGTACATAAAATTCACCAATCTGATTTGACTACAGAAATAAGGAATGACCTAAGAGGGCACATAGCATTACAGAACCATTGATTTCTAGGTCTAATCTTGTGCTTTAAAAGTAACAAATGCAGTTCATTAAAAATATAGTAAAATAGGAAAAAAATTATCACAAAAAAAAATCAGTTGTAATACACCGATCATGCATGTACCACAAGGCCCGTGGGTACAATATGGCACCACGTACTTTCTCTGAGTGGTTTCAGGTACCTGGAGAGTAGTTTCAGTCCATGGGGAGTTGAAGAAGCAAGGGGGGGACAGGAGTACTGCTGGCCCACAGCGACCTATCTAGGTGTCTGGCTGTACTTGAGTAGCCTCCTGCAGAGCTGGGAGTAGTTTCAGTCCACGGTGAGTTGCAGAAGAATGGGAGGGGCAGGCATACTGCCCTGCCCACAGTGATCCATCTATCATGTCCCAACAATGTATTTTTGTCTATGGATCTCCAAAATAACCCACTGCAGGTGTTGTTGCCAACTATGGAATTCTGTGGAGATCAAACTGAAGTGTGAACTTAATATTAGCATTAATTTCATTCTGGAATTTATGAAATTCCTGCAGCTCCTGGATGCTCCCTTTCTAAAGGAAAAGGAGATCATCAATGTATCTCCTGTACAGGAGAAATTTATCTTTGAATGGGTTACTGTCACTCATGATAGAGGCATGCATAAAAGGATACACAAAAGATGGAGTCATGGTAGACACCATCTCTGTTCTGTGAATTTGCAAGTAAAAGGTCTTTTCAAATCTAAAGTAGTTCCTTGTCAAGACTAGAGAAGTTGGTCTAGCAGGAATTTAGTGGTGGGAGTATCTTCAGCATTTCTTAGGTTCAGTATGTGTCTTAATACCTCCAGACATTCTTGTTGAGGAATGAAGGTATAAAGATCTACCACACTCATAGTCAAAGCCCCGATTTTTCTGTGGCACCCTGAGACCAAGTTCTGCAGCAGGATTACCAATTGCCACAGAACTTCTGTAGTGATAGTTTGTAATTTCTGTGGAAGTTCTGTAGCACCAATGAACTATGATGTCACAGCATCAGCTTGTCATCCTGACACCTTGTCCATGGCAATGGCTATGACAAATGGGATGGGGGGTAATGCACAGTGCCACTAGTTCAACAAAATTAATCCAAAGACTTTTAGAAATAATATTTAAAAAAAAGCTAAAATAAAATGTATCACTTCAGGTCCTATCCTGTTTAATAAATGAAATATGCACAGGGGACCTTGTGTAATAAATGATTTATTGATACTCATGCTGTTTATGCCACTTGTGAGGTCCCCGCTGCATATCACATCTATTTATATGCAATCTATCATGAGTTGCTTAGCCTCAGCCAGGGAATGACACAAACCATGACATACCACTAATTGCATGCTGAGTAGAGTTGTACAGTCCAACTAAATGCATGTACATCAATGGTATGCCTCCCTCATAGTATCGGCTGGAAAGTTAGAACACTGACGAGTTGCATTGTGTCAGCCAGACAATGCCCCACTACCACAAAAAAGTACTGTATATTCAGTGCAGAATGTGGATTATTGGTGGATGTACCCACACCTTGTGTGATGTGTCACGAGGTGCAGCCAAGTTACTTAACCACACAAGAAGTGGGTAAATCCACCAATAACACAAACCCTGGAGTGCCTTATTGCAATTATACAAATGGACCCATGTGTAAAATAAATTTAAAATGTATTTAAGTATGTTTTTTATAAATGCCATTTCTCAGCCGTGGGATATTACAGGATATACCATGGTCATGTGATGTGTTTTGACCAATAAGGTTACAGGATTTTCATACCCCATTGTATAATTGCAGGTATATACCTGTTAAAACACAGAGCAGTTAGATGGTGTCAGGCACATAATGTCCCACCCCTCTTAAACCTAGGTACTTAATGTTCACAATGCAGCCACAAGTAAAATGAGGTTGTGAACATCAATTGTATGTATGATCGGTATCAGCTATACACATGCTAGGACACTCAGTTGTTGGATAGTGCCAATCAGTGAATGCACCCATACATGTGCAGATGACTTAGTGTATCTTGAGTACACAGCTAAAGTCAACAAAAAGGTGTTGACATGTACAAGGTGCATTACTGATACCAGTTGCACTTGTTAGGACAGTGGCAAGTTGCATAGGGTGACCCAAGCAATGCACTCAAGTGCCATAAATCAGGTACAAAATCACAGGTGTAGAGACAGATGCCAACTAAACTGCACTTAATTATAGAAGTAGTACATACATATTTTTAAAAAGGAGTCAAGCACATCATTGAAAAAGAATAATATTTAATAAAATAATTTTTTTTAGAGAAATATAGAAGTAATCTGTACAATAGTTTTTTATATTACAATATAAAAATAATTAAATGTGTTTTTTCACATGAGGTAAGGGGAAGGAATAATAAATATAACGTTAATAAAATAAAAGTACCAAAAAAATAAAATAAAACTGTTACTTCACACTTGTAATGGGAGGACATATAAGTAAAACAATAAATGAATAAATAAAATGAATTTTACTATAAACTATTTACAAACAGTGGTCAGGAGTGACAGGAAGGTGCTGGCCATTCAGGCTGATGGGCCTTGTGGAGAGGATGAAGAGGATAAAGAGGAAGGCTGCACAGGAGTCGGTGTGGCCTGGTGCCCCTCATCTGCGGCTGATGGTGGTGTTGTGGGAGGGGCACCTTCGAGGGGCTAATGCTGAGGAGATCTAGAGGGCTTGTCATCTTGTAGATGCTGCCGGTCCTGATGAAGCAGATGGTGTATAGTTCCGTGGCCTCCAGCTGGTTCTCAGCCAGCTGCACCATGAGGCCTTGCATGGGCTCAAGTGAAGCAACAGAGGCCTCTTCAAGCTCCCTTAGTTAACAAATTGCTAGGGTGAGGCCCCTGTTGCTCTGCTCGAGCTCATGGGTGGCTACTAAGACCACATGCCCCACACGCCCATGATGCTGCAGCAAATCAATTATCTCCGCCCCCTTGAGCAATCACCTACCCCCCTTGACCTATTATATAATTCAGTTTTGCTGCAGTGTCATGGGCGTATTGGGCTGCAGCCCTGTTGCCACCCTGCACAGCCTCCAGCAGCTGGCTGAGGGTGTTGCTGATCTAATTGAGAATGGCTATCTGCCCTGTGGAGACAAAAATGACAAAAGGACGCATGTCATTAAAGTAAGCTGTACTGTAGTGCTCTGATAATATACTGCACTGAAGTGTGTTTATTTGTCATATTAATGATAGACGAGATGTATTAACATCTATGGCTTATCAGTAAACCTGTGTTAACTTTATAATACTGTCATTTACATTTGGTCACACATTTGCGCCCACCCTTTCAGGTACTATTATGTCCCACTTCTTCCGGCAGAATGTGGTACTGTAAACCCCACAATAGCTGTCAATTAATGCTGTTCCTTGAAATACCTCCAGAACCTCTGTATGGCAGCATGTGCAACAGCTGTATAATGATGAAACCTCAGCACCTGTGGCTGGTTGACCCCCCCCACCCTGCTGAGATGTGTCCTGCTGTTAATTGTCTGCACTGTGGCATTATAATGACAAGGCAGCCTACAATGAGGCACAGCTGCATACAATCAGCAATGCTCATTGCATGCTGACTGTGTGGGCAGCCCTGCACAACAAAGCAACAGGTGTGGAAATACACTAGTTAAGGGCCTAGAGATGCCCAATCTCCCCCATCACACAGGTACACAGATGTCCTTGGTTCCACTTACACAGTGGCCCAGATATTCAAAAGGGTTGCGCATGGACTACTGGACCACCAGGGATATAGGACGGAAGTTTTTCTATTATTACACAGATGCCCGAGATCGGGCACATAGCGGTCCACTGGACCACTAGGGATATAGGACGGGATCTTTTCTATTATTACACAGATGCCCGCGATCAGGCACGTAGCGATCCACTGGACCACCAGGGATATAGGATGGCAGGTTTTCTATTATTACACAGATGTCCTGCAATCAGGCTGCAGGGGGCATCGGTCCCCGATGGCTGCTGCCTGGCAGGGTGCCAGGAGCAAGTCGTCGGGGATCAGTGCACCTGCACGCAAATGGGGCCATAATGACATGCAAATGACCCCATGTGTGCCTTGCATAAATTATGGCCCTATTTGCATGTCAACTTTTGAATATCATGGGTGCTGTGCATGGCGCAATGTAACTTGTGCTAGCGCATCTCCATGATCCACTCTGGCCACTTACGCTGGCGCAGTGCCACTGCACCATGCACACTGGGGGTTGCCAGGGTGCGATATTCAAAGCTGTTGAGCCATGGCACAGTTCTTTTGAATATCGCTTAGTCCACACCCCTGCACAGCCGAGTTGAGCCGTGCCCAAGCTTGCGCCACAGCCTGGCGCAGTTTGAATATCTGGGCCTGTATTCCACAGGTACACTCCCTAGCCCGCTGTGTCTGTCTCACCACCATATGTGTGTGGGTCTCTCTGGGTGTACTCTGGGTCAGACAACATGGTTTGGCAGTCAAAGGACTCCTGAGATCCCATTTGGCAAGACTACCATTTGTACAGTATTCTGTGACCTCTTTCCAACTCATCAGGTTTCTCAAGGTCAGATAGTACAGTTCAAATAAATCAATTGTAACATAAGTGTACCACACATATCCCAGATGTACATACAGTAACTGTGCTTCAACAGTGAACTTGGCATCAAGCAACATGAATACTAATATAATACATTGTCATTATCTGTATAACTACAAGCTGGCATACCTGTAAACAAACATACAGCAAAACAAGACAAATTAAGTACCTGTTGTTAGATTTTTTTCATACTAAATGACATCCAAATATTGTAGATTTATTGGTCAAACCACGTAACAAGAGTTGTATTAATGCAGCACTATATTCACAAAGGTAAAAATAAGTATATATGGTAACAAATGATTTGTAAATTGAACAACAGTAAAAGGCTTGTATACTTCCCTTTCACCTACATACCAAGATAGTTTCAGTAAAACTAGATCTTTATACACAGTACAACTAAGTGGGTAAATCTTTCCCAGACAAAGTAATCTTCCAGCGGAATCCTATTAAGCACAGTGTGTCTGTTGAATATGCTGGCACAACTGTTCATCTCTGTGAATTGGAGGTCTCAAATATCAGATATTGCAAAATATCATTAACATCACACCACCAAAAGGTGGGCTGCAGTATTACGGTATGTAATGTAGCAGTCCAACTGTGAGTTGGTATCTGCCCATCAAGAATATCATTCATAAGCACAGATTTTAACCTTGATCCCCACCCACCCGTACTCAAGAATATGCACCATATGTTGTTTCAAGTGTTAAAAAGTAGAAAAAAAAACCATTGTAATTCAACTTTTTGCACAGAGATATACACAAAAACGTGTAAAATTGATAAAACCTACACGGGTCACCGGTGGTCAGAGGCTAGGAGGATGATTGACCATACCAACAGATGCTCTGCTCCTCCTAGCATAGGTTCCTAGAGTACATTGAGCACCTCATGCACCAGCACCTCTGGAAGAATGGACTTCAGGGCACTAGGCATCTCTACAGAGTTGGGTTGGTAAAGACATTGTGGGCAGTTGACAGCTGCGTGTGTTAGCATGCCAGCTGTTTGGCCGTCTGCCGTCTTATTATCTAATAATGCAGCTTTAGGGTAATGAAGCCATTTTTATGCTAAATTTGAAATTTTTTTACATTTCTAACTTTGGACCTGTTCAACAGCTCTGCATTTGTACTGAAAATGTAATTGCTGGTGTGCAACGCTTAGGGCCTAACTTGTGTGCAGCTAGTATCAGTGAACTATAATGATGATGTCAATGGCTTTAGTTGGGCTGTGGCTCTCCAGTCATAATGTAATACATGGTCTGGACAGGAGGGGGAGGTGGGCACGGCCTGGCTGAAGCTATGCTACTGGTCAGTGGGCTAACTTTTGTGCACGTGGTATCAGTGAGGTATACAAATGATATCCATGGCTTTAGCTGGGCTGTGGCTCTGTACTCAGGATGCAGTACCTGGTGTGTCTGTGGGGGGGCATTGTCTGGCTGAATCCGTGCAAGTGCTCAGTATCCTAACTGGTGTGCAACTGCTATCAGTAAGGTATACCAATTATGTGCAAGGCTTCAGTTGGGGTGTAGCTCTGCAGTCACTATGCAGTACCTGATCTGTGGGGGGGGGATTGCCTGTCTGAGGCCATGCAACTGTTCACTGTCGTAACTTGTGTGCAGGTGGTATCAGTGAGGCATACCAATGATCTAAATGGCTTTAGTTGGGCTCTATCTCTACACTCTGGATCCACTACCTGGTCTAGATGGGGGGGAGCATTGCATTGCTGAGGCTGTGCAACTGCTCAACATCGTAACTTGTGTGCACCCATTGTCAGTGAGGTATACTGATGATATCCATGGCTTTAGTTGAGCTCTTGCTCTCCACTCAGGATGCAGTACCTGGTGTGGGTGAGGGGGTACATTGCCTGTCTGAGGCCATTCAACTGTTCAGTGTACTAACTTGTGTGCAAGTGGTATCACTGAGGTATAGCGATGATGTCCATAGCTTTAGTTGGACTGTGCCTCTGTACTCAGGATGCAGTACCTGATCGGGGGGGGTATTGTCTGTCTGACACTGTGCAACCACCCAGTGTCCTAACTTCGGTGCAGGTCATATTATGAAGGTATAACAATGATGTCAATGGCTTTACTTGCATTGTCTCTCTGAACTCATGATGCAGTACCTAATGTGGAGGGAGACGGCATTGCTAGGTGAGGGCATGCAACTGCTCAGTGTCCTAACTTGTGTCCAGTAGGTATTAGTGAGGTATATCAATGATCTCAATGTCGGGCTGTACCTCTGCACTCAGTATCTACTATGTGGTTTAGAAGGGGGAAGGGGGAGTGGGATTACCTGGCTGAGGCTCTGCTACAGCTCAGTGCTGTAACTGTTGTGCATGTGGAATCAGTGAGGCATACCGATGATGTCAATGGCTTAAGTTGGTCTGTGGCTCTGCACTCAGTATGCAGTACCTAGCCGGAGGGGCATTGTCTGGCTGATGCTATGCAACAGCTCAGTGCCCTAACATGTGTACAGGTAGCATAACTGATGTCTGCCGATGATGTCCATGCCTTTAGTTGTGGTGTTGATCTGCAGTCAGTATGCAGTGCCTAGCCTGCAGGGGGGGCATTGCCTGATTAATGTCATACAAGTGTGCTGTATCCTAACTTGTGTCCAGCTGGTATCAGTCAGGTATACCAGTGATTTCCATGGCTTTATTTGGGCTGTGGGTCTGTCCGGATATCAGTCCTCTGTGCTGACTCCCTGATGGGAGGAGGGGCCAAGAGGAAGAAAACCGGAAAACACCCCTCTCAGGGCTGGATTATGACTGATCCCAGCCCCAATCACAAACCCACGGGCAGACACCAAAGTACAAACTGTCTGTAGGAAGAGGACAAAGGTATTGAGACAACAGAGCAAGCCTGGCACTCTAGGGGCAAGCGCTCTGTCAGTTATTATGGAATTGGTCATTCCAAATGAGTGGACCAAGTGGGCAGTAATGCTGTATATAAAGAAAGTAAAAAAAATGATAGAAGCTACTTATGTTCCTCAGCTGGAGGCCCAGCCAGCTGCAGCACCCGTTGGATGACCCACTGCTGCAGAGTCTGGTGTCTGCTCTACAGAAGGGTCTATCTCAACAATCTCAATCCCCTCTGTGGGCTTTTCTCTTCCAGCATTACCCTCTGTGGATGGTTCATCCTCTATAAAAAACATAGTAAAAGACAAAACATTACTTGTCTGTTAATATTAGTATGAGTACTGTACTATCAGTTGTACTAAATTGTTAATCCTGAGGACTCCAATATTATCTACTAGGGAATTCCCAACCCACTGTAGACCTCCTCCCTGAATCAGAAAAGTAACTGGTGTTCTTGCCCTGTTAGTAGCTGCACACAAGGTAACATGATGAGGAATTTGAAGGCCTCATCAAGACAGTCTGTTGTCCATTCTCCCCATTGGACCAACTAGTTTTAAAAGATCAACTACAGAATACTCCCTGTGGACTCCCCTCACCACAACCTCCCTGAATTAAGTATTGTACCACCAGTACGGAGGTATATGTAAACTACATCTACTGCATACTTTCGTGTGAGTTACTCAGTAAGTACCTTAATAAAAACAGTGTGCCGCTGTTACAAAATATACAGATATGTAATATAGTGACTACTTGAAGTGGATCAGACACGGAATGCTTTCACTCCCCCTCCACACACAGATAAGTTTACTGATACAACTTACACACAACTAATGGTAGTAAGGATTTCCCTGTCAATTGCCCCATCTTGTGACAGTATACACAAAAGCCTGAGTTGACAGTCAGACACTAAATAAACCTGTTAATATTGCTAGTGAAATTCTGTAATATCAGTTGAACATGTCCTAGGAGTGTATGACGTGAAAGTGCGTCATACTACTAATGCCCCTAACCAATTATCTACTCTTTCTCTAGAAGACGTTCTACATACTAAGTACACAGTCACAGACCAGCTAAACATCTCTACATGAATGGAATACACCCATGATAGGCCTGCAGGCAATGTACAGGGGTAAGTAGTCTAAAAGGCCCTCTGAGAGAATGGCCCCCCAGCCTCCACAGTCAGGCCAATGAAAGTCATGAAAATCAATACAGAACCTTCATTATAGCAAGTCCACACAACTACAAACAACACTGATGACTTGTATGCCATTACGCTGCAATGGTGAGACATATGTAGAACTGCTAGCAGATCCTGAATGTAGAGCCTCAGGTAAGTAAAACTGTACATATTGAAGACATATTTCTCTCGCATTAGCTGTAGACATAGAGAATATTGGAATGGGCAACTATGCAGAACCAGCGTGTTCTCCAACAGAGGGATCCTGATACCCTCTGACTTTGAGAGCAAAGCTCGAGTGGTCCATGGTAATCTGAACCCCAAGAAGGCAAAACACACTGTTTCTGCAAAGAGTTCCTCATGCTATATTTTTTGTAGTGCATAGTACTGTGTGAAAAATGTGTTTTGCGACTTCTTTTGTTTTCAAAACAAAACTTACTCATGCATTCTCTAGAGGTTCTAGAATGCTGTCTTACCACAGTAGGGTAGAACAGTATTCCATGACCTTGGAACTGTGGAAGAACAGCATTCTGAGAGGGAATGGAATTCTACGCAGAACAACATTCCACTATTCACTATATATCAGGTAAGTGAGAAGTTGTACTGCATCAGTGAGACAATGTGCCCCATTCCCAGAGCAGTTCATTGGTGCACAATATAGTGAAGAGTTTAATAATGTGACCCAGGCAATATACCCCACTCTCATCCAAAATTAACTATATAATCACTGGATACCTACAGCTACATAAAACTATGGATGGGTTCAGTGGACAGTGCCTGTGAGACTGTCAACATTGGCCGTAACATCTAGAGCACAGACCCATAGCAGAAATAAAACTCTTAACATCAAGATAATATTTTGAATAACATGAAACGCCACAAGTAACAAAATAAATTAGCTGTACAGTCTGTGCTACACACTATCATCACAGCACGAAACACTAAACAGTGAACATTGACTTAAAAGACAGTTGTCAGTACATCATTGTAACTCACCAGCAGAGTCGAGCACAAGCAGCTGCTCGACTGGAGACCCTCGTGCTGCACCTTCCGGGAGTGGCATGAGCTGCACACATTGGGAGGAAGCAGGGGCAGTTGGTGTAGTGGCTGAATGAGGAAAAAAGAAATCAACATTGTTTCTAACCATTTCACGATTTATATCAATACCACTTTACAAATAAAATAGTTCATCTACCTGCATGATCTATTCAGTTCAGTAGCACTTTCAACTGCATACCCCAAACCGTATTTTTTTTTAAAAACAGATCAAATGCAGTAGCATCACTAAATTCCACATTATTGAGTGTATGTTTCTAACAGAAATAAAAAAACACCTCAACCAGTGTCTGCTAGTAATAAATACAATGTGTTACAATACACTTAATGGTGTGGATGATACCAGGATGCAGCCATATTTCCTTTTTTCATGGAGCCTCGGGTGTATGATAGTGTCAAAGTACACATCAGGCATAGCTAAATCTTGATATCAGACAGACCCTTTCTTGATGCAGACTACCTCTTTATATTTGTTAACAATCAATCCAATAGACAAAAAAATAAATGAGCATTAACAAATCATGTGGCAAAAGTTCACAATTTTTAAGTACTAACTGGCTTACTATACAGCATTTAGAGATTGATATAGTTAATAATAGTCCCATTATGTTAAAATCTCATAACATTGTTATTTTGTCAGGGAACAATCTCTGTTCGGTCTGCTAATGCAATGCTGAATTGCATATAATACAATGGTGTCTGAAAATTCTCTAACCTCATTACTCAAAACATGTTACAAGACTGGTTAAATCCTGCATTACCCATGGCTGAGGAAATGTATTAATGAAGCAACATAATTAAATACATTGAACAGATGAGTACATTGTATTTTTGCAATAAGGCACTCCAGGTTGTGGGTTATTGGTGGTTTATCCACTTCTTGTGTTGTTAAGTCACTCGGCTGCGCCTCATCACACCCCAAAAGGCATGGTTAAACACATAATAACCCACACCCTGTTGTGTCCTATTGCTGAAATAATTGCAGCATACTAATCTTTTAGTGTCTGAAGTATCATCTCACCTAATAAAATTGTAACAAAAGATGATCAACTTAGTAAGATTGTTAGTTGATATATTTTACTGCTCTAGCACATTACTTGCATAAGAAAATGCGTGAGGGGTAGTATAGTTATTGTGGGGTACTTCAATATGCCAAGTAGTGGACTGGAGAACCCCAACAACCAGTAATAGTATTGAGCATGTCCTGCTGGATGCCTTGTAGGACAGGGTCATGAGGGCTAAGCTGAAAGAAGCCATCCCCAGGTTCCCCTCGCTGCACATCCGGTCCAAAGTTCCCCAGCAGGCCATCAAAAGGTACAAGGGAGAGAACTGCATCAGTTTAAATTTTGGCACCTTTTTCCTGCTCATCCCAGGTGCTCTACTGAGAGACTGTGTGGTTTTTCTAGCTAATAGTACAGTTGCTGCAGCCTGCGAATTTGTTACAGAATCCTGGCTGGTTAATATCATTAAATACAACTCTTTTTGCAGCCTGTTAGTTTTTAAAGAAAATCCTGTCTGCTAAGTGTAATTTATTGAAGTAGGTGCTGCAGCTCACTCAGAGCTGCTGCTGCTCCTTGCTGGATTTTTTTTCATTTCTTCATCTGTGAGGATTTTTTAGTGCAGTACTATAGTTTAAAGTCTAAATTATATTCCATTCCTTTCCTAGCCTGATTCCCTTGTGCTTTCAACTGATCTCTGTAAATTTTCTGTCTCCTTCCCCCTCCCTGTAACTCCTTTCCCCACTGCCCCTCATGAATTACCTAGTTTGCCTAATCTTTTATTGGCCGATCCCTTTTTCTCTAAACCTACTTAAGCCTTGTTTTCTCCCTCTTTCCCCATGGTCATGAGGGCTAAGCTGAAAGAAGCCCTCCCCAGGTTCCCTGAGCTGCACACCCGATCTGAAGTTCCCCAGCTGGCCATCGGAAGGTACGAGAGAAAAAACTGCATCAGTTTAAATCTTGGCGCCTTTTTCCTACTCATCCTCTACTGAGACTGTGTGGTTTTTCTAGCTAATAGTACAGTCACTGAAGCCTGCAAATTTGTTATTGAATTATGGCTGGTTAATATCACTAAATACAACTTTTGTTGCAGCCTGTTAGTTTTTAAAGAAAATCCCATTTAAGTGTAATTTATTGAAGCAGACGCTGCAGCTCACTCGCAGCTGCTGCTGCTGCTTACTGGATTTTTCACCCATCTTTCCATCCCCCACCCCCTCACAGTATTAAATGCACCATCTGACTCTGCCCATTGTGGCTCCCTGCCAGTGCACATTCTGTCTCCACCTTCTGCTGCCCTCTGCCTGATATTCATTGGGCTAGGCAAACCTGCCACTCCTCACACTACTCAAACCTAGATGCCTCTGATTTTAGAACTGCACAAAACTCATGGCATAATCTAATTTCAAAAGGGTATTTCTTGTTTCTCTTCCTATTCCTTGGTTGAACTCGAACCAGGACTCTGCATTTCTTCTACTCTCTCTCCCATAATTATTTTAAAACATACCTTCCCACTTGTCCAGTCAGTCCCTTATTTTTTTTCCTTTTTACTTTCAGTCACTGGATACTTTAGGTACCTTTGCAAAGTGATAGCCTGAATATTAACATGCACAGTTGCTTTACTTGAGTACAGGCAGTGCTGAGATTCTGTTTAACCTGCATATTTTGGCTTATTGTGTAGTACATCGACCTGTGCTTGCCACTCATTTTATCCTTTATTTTTTACTGCCCCTATATTGTTGCATGGGATCTAAGAAAGTTCATTAAGCTAGGTATTGTGTGGCCAGGTCCCAATTTACACTCCTATAGTGACACCTGATTGACGCTGGCAACTGTGATCTTTTTCCCCTAGTCTTCCACTAGGACAAGGCCAACGGCCAAGGAAAACAGCCACTAATATAAAACAAGGGGTTTGTCCCACAGGCACCTACCTCAAATTTCCAACTTAATAACTGATTCCACAAGGAGATATATTGGTCTTCCAACATGGCCCCAGAATACTCTTTATACAACTATGGCACCATTTGCCTTAAGTCCTGCTGGACTAGTAACTCACCGGCCTCTCTCCCAAATAGTAGTGTACTTCTGGGCCTTGTATACATACTGTCTCTCTTATGGGTGGACTTGTGCTTAGGGGAAGGACTTCTTGATGCCATGAGACAAAATCTCAGTGACCCTGAGCATTTTGGTCATTACTACTGGACCTCTCCTGCAACTAAAAATGAAAGCCTCATAGCACATGAGTTGGTAAAGCATGGCTCCTACTATGTGGTGATCCATGATGCACGCAAAAGGCTCCACAGCCTCTCGAAACCTTCAATTAGGCAAGTGTTAGCTCGACTACTTGCTCTTCTTCTGCTCCATGGAGGAGATGTTCAGCCTAACCCGGGGCCCCCTCTAGACAATTTCCTTGTATCCACCTTCCAGGATCCTCACTGGGCATCATCAAAAGGCTTAAGGATAGTGCACATGAACATATGCAGCCTTAGACATAAAATCCATGAGGTCCAAGCCTGGCTTAACCTCTACAAGCCAGATGTCCTTGCAAACTCAGAGACCTGACTCATGGCCCATATTCATGACCACAAGATCATGATCCTTGGGTACAATACCTTCAGACAGGACAGGGCAGGAAAGAGAGGGGGGGTCCTAATTTATATGAAAGACACTGTAAATATGAGTCTACTAAAACCTAACCTTGGTAGCTGCCAGGACAGGGAGTCTATCTTCATCCATCTAACCCTTGGTAATGCTAAACATCTCACCATTGACTGTGTCTGTAACCCTCCTAAGAATGCCCAACTTGCTCTTGAGGGCATCACCAAACTGGTTGGCAGTGAATTAACCAATGAACTCCTAATAATGGGAGATTTCAACCTGAACTGGGCCACTGGCCCCAACAAGGTCCTCAAGGGTGTGATCCAAGATGTAAACCTGGAATAGGTCCTCTATCTACCTACCAGGCTTAATTATAAAATGGGGAACCATACCACTCTTGACTGGGCCCTGGTATCTAACTCCTTCTACATACAAAAAGCAGCTATATTGGCTGACACCATTAGTGATCACTCCCCAATATTCTGTATTTGGAAGAACAGAGCACCAAATATTCCCCCCTAGGATACTCAAGGTACGTGACTTCTCCAATTTCATGCCAGCAAAATTTAATGACTACCTAAGTAGCCTGGACTGGAGCCCAATTAGGCTCCTCCCAACATTGGACGTGGCCCTTGCCTACTTCCAAAACTCACTCCTCAATGCGGCATCTCTCTTTGCCTCCTTCAAAAAACTTCATACAAAAGGAGGCTGCCATAAATGGATCTCCCACTCTGTGAAATCTCAGATGAAAAGAAGGGACAAGGCTTGGAAGAAATTCCGGCTATCCCACCTTCCTGCAGACCTGGTTACTTACAAAACCCCCCAAAATAAATGTAAGCTAGACATCAAACTTTCCAAAAAGGAGTATGTAACCAGCCTCCAATGGTCCACACTGGGGAACCCTAAGCTTTTCTGGGCACAAATCAATGAACTGCTTAAGGGCAACTCCAAGGAGGCACAAGGTCAAATTGAGGTACAAGGACAGTGTATCAGTGATTGCCAGCTTATAGCCTCTTCAATCAACCACCACTTCACCAACCTTGTTGCATACAAGGTAGGGCTACCAACACCCATGACCGTACAGGCCTTTGATGAATCCTCTGTCTGAACAGACCCCAATTTCACCTGAGAATGGTCAAGGTGAGTGAGGTCCATAAATTTCTGATAGCCCTCAAACACAAAGGCTATGGTGGCCCAGATGGAATCAGCCCGAGGTTACTCCAGGAAGGTGCACTGTCCCTGGCCAAACCTCTGACCTGGATCATCAACAGGTCTTTACTTGAAGGGTACATTCCATATCAGTGGAAGCCTGCCAACATGGTCCCCATTTACAAGGGTGGCTCTCGTGAACAAATTGGCAGTTACAGGCCCATCTCCATGCTGTGTACCCTAGCCCAATTGCAAGAAAGGCTAGTTTATGGGCAACTGAGTGACTACCTTGAGCTCCACCAAATCCTAACCCCTTCACAGCATGGCTTTCAGGCAAACCATGGAACAGACATGGCACTCCTCAAACTCACAGTGGACCTATTCAGGACAATGGTAGAGGGCAGGTCGACGGGTGCTATCTTCATAAACCTGTCCAAGACATTTGACCTTGTGGACTACAACCTTCTTTTTACTAGCTTCAAGGCATTGGGCTTGATGCACAGGCCCTAAACTGGTTCAAGAGCTACCTCTCAGGCTGCTCCCAGAGGGTCATTGAAAGGAGAGTTACACCCCTTACCCATCAAGCAGGTGCTGCGGGCCCACCCCTGGCCCCCTCCTATTCTATCTCTTCACAAATGACCTAAACCAGCACTGTGGGGATAGCTCAGTAATTTAATATGCAGATGATACTGTCATCTTCCGAGCCAGGTCCACACCACATGATCTGGGCCCTCTCCTACAAGGGGACCTAAACACACTCGAAAGCCTGGCTCACATCAAACAGAATGATCCTTAACACAGCAAAAACTAAAGCCTTGCTGTTTGGTCCTAGATCCCTTGGCCAGGATTGGACCAATTCCCTAAAACTTACTACTCTTGGGGATAAATGAATAGACGTAGTCGACAACATAAAATACCTAGGGCTAACTATTGACTAGGGTCTCACCTTTAAGCCCCACATTGACCAGGTAACAAGGTCTATCCACGTCAAACTTGGCATCATGTACAGGCTAAAAAAAACAACTTATCTCAGAGGCTAGAAGAGCAATTGCATCCAGTGTCCTCCTGCCCACATTAACCTATGCTGCCCTGGTAATCCAAGGCATGGCAAAGGGTGAGATTAGCAGGCTTCACGTCCTGTACAACAAGGTTGTGAGGTTTGCTACAATGTGTCAACCAAGAAGCCACCCCTGCATCTCACTAGCCCAGCTGCAATGGCCTTCTTTTGAGGCTCATCTACAGTATCCCCTGCTTTGCCATGCATACAAATTGCAGATCCTGGGGTCCCACCAAGCCTAACAGGAATAATCATGGCTAAGCCTAACCCACGAATGCTCAGGACCTCGGGTTGGTCCTTACTGGCAATCCCCAGAATCAAGACTCACAAAGGAGGCAATTCCTTCACTCTCACATCCCCTAAACTGTGGAACACTCTCCCACCTCTAGTACAGGAAGCCCCCTCACTATCAATCTTTTGCACTAGGCTTAAGTCCTATTTGCTTGGGAAAAGCTCAAGCCACTGTGAGAGTATAGCATAATCACCTCCGATCCTAATCACAACACCCATCCCCCCTCTCTTCTCACCTTAACCTACATTAAATCATGCCTTAAATCTATAAATCTTTCAAATGTTGCACTTATGGTCTACGATTTGAATAATTGCCTGTACTGTTATCCTCATTATCTTGTCTACTTCTCATAACCGTGTATCACCTGACAATATATATTGTATTGCTTCTGATCACCTGATTGTATGTATTGTATTGTTTCTGTTCCCCGGGTCACCCCTGAAAAAGGGACCTTCGGGGCCCAATGGGCCAACCTGGTCATCACAATTCAATAAATAAATAAATAAATGGTCAGTGAGCAAACTAGGTTAGGGAATATCCTAGACCTTCTCCTGTGAAAGCTGACATATCTGACACAACTTACCATGTAAGAAACACTCTCAGTGAGTGAGCACCACTCACAATGGCTAACATTGCACACAGGCATGAAAGCAGTGTACTGTGGCACAAGGCTGCTCCTCTTCAGCAGCTACAGCTTTGAAAGCATAGGGATAGTGGTCAAAGGGTGTCTGACTAAATGTCTGACCAAAATTCAACCTAGTATGTACAATAACTAAAGGTAAAAGTTTATAAAGCTGTGCATAGAAGACACAAGCACAACCTGCAGGAAGGCCCAGAGGGGAAGTGTGGGAGAGAAGAGTAGCTACAAAATAAGGACTGCTAGCTCTACATTCAGCCACACTTGATAGAACTCTAATGCCTTATCTGCAGTCAAATTTCATATATTCATATGTTTTGTAGATATAACATTGAAAACATTTCAAGATAACGTAACGTCATGTCTTCTAAATGTCATATGTTCCCATAGAAGGATACAACTCTCATAATGTAGTGTTTAAGGAAGTAAACAAATGTTTAAGTCTGTCTGGTAGTTCAAAATAGGCCCTGTCACTGCACTGGCAGTCTTCAGTTGATGGCTGTTGAAATGGAATTGTTACTGAGAGCTGCATTACATATGAGAACTCCCTGGACAATCACACAGTCTACCATAAATTGGAAAATGAGACAAAAACATTTGCATACATAATTAACAGAAAATCAAAAGAGATGTCTATTCACATGGCAACAAATACCACTTAGAAGATATGAGAGTGTATATTTCCATTAGCACTATTAGTAAAATATACTTACAAGTATGGTGATGGTCACCAAACTCAGGCTTCCCTGCCTCCTCCCACATAGCGTAACTATGTCATACCACTCCTTTACCCTCCTGCATATATCACCCTCCACAGCCTTCACTTTAAAAAAGGTCTGATCGGTGATCTTCCATTTCCTTCTGCACTCATCAGGAGATCTTGTGATCTCCTCTCTCCCCAAGGCATGAGTAACCTGCATAAAAACATAGAAAAGAAAGTAGAGTGAATCATTTTGTACTAGTTAAATATGTAGACTGAGGAATACACAACAACAGCTGTTACTAACAAAATGTTACGATATGTCTTTGTCACGTGCAGATCAGAAAATATTCACACACAAGGTTTGTCACCAGGTTAATTGTTTAGATGTGTTTTAACTCTGCTTGCATGTGCAAGAACAAACAGTTATCTATACAGAAAACATCACCTACTGTATATGTTAATATTCTATTGATTCTACCTGTTTCCTTGTGTAATTCGGTATTTGACCTAATTAACATTTGTAGTGGATAGCACCTCTGCAGTTCAAACATTTCACTGACATGGTATCAAGATTGATACATTTAATGTTCCTTATGTATATGTTCTATTTTACAATAGGGACTGTTACCTCATGCAAGCCAGTGTCCCTCCACTTGATTATTTCAAACAGCACATCTCTACATGAGTTCTTAGATGTCTTGAAGACAGAAACTGCTACACAATCATGCTTGCAAAAACAAAATTTACAATGAGCACAAGTGCTCACAATTGTCATACACAACAGCTACTAATTGATAGCAAATCTGTCCCACTATCACAGGATACTTCTTGTACTTGTTACACTCTTATAAGTACCACACTGTACTGGTCAAAGTGAAATATGTCTGTGTGGCTTGTCATCAGTCTTAACAAGAGATGTTTCTATCCATGCCATACATTAATACAACATTTAACTGCTGTATAACTCCTTCTCTTTGCACATTGTGACATTATGAGATCTACTATCAGTGGCATATGTCTTACTAAACTGTACTTGAATGGCATATATCCACAGTTATCATCATTGTACTATGCTTAGCACTAAAAAAAAATAGTAATCGCTCAATTAAATGAATGATCTACCTTACCCCAGGTATGGATCAGGCTTAGGTTATTCGCTCCATGACAATACCCGGGTTCGCATGTTCTTTCACAGCCTGAACAAGGGCCAGCACCTCCCTGTCACTCCAGGACTTGAGCATTTTTTAGTCTGTAAAAAAAAATTATTTGTCTACAAAAATGTAAATATAAGATATATTGTGGTGTCACTATCTGAGATCTTTTTGTCTTTCTTTACATTCAATACAGTATATTACTCTCAACTGAAGAACTGGGAACTTCAAAGCACTGTATTATTCAAACAATTGAATGCCCCCCCGAGTGGCAGCCACAGAATAGTAACATGGAAGACACAAACTTTCATAATATATACATACATGTAAACGTTGTATCCATGTTTGTGACAAGGTAGGAAATCAATTGATTTACTATTCAGTGACTTGTCCTGGCTGACAAAGACTTGTTTTAGCCACTGCTAGCCCTTTCTAAATGCAATGTATACAACCAAGTCTCATCTTTAGCCACTGCTAGCCCTTTCTAAATGCAATGTATACAACCAAGTCTCATCTTATCAGGGCAGAGGCATTTCTTTCTCCACCTCATAAAGATGTACCAATCAAAGGCACACGTGATCTCTGATTCATGTGTAGTGGTAGTGAATAGAATGTCATATTGATACCTGCTGTAGTGTCATTTAAAAAGCAATTTTAAGGTCTATTAGTAATATACTGAGTATGTGCTTCCAAAACATAAAAGTACAGTGCCTCTAGAGTTATCTAGCTGCTGTGCCACAAGCATGCAACCACAGCGTACACACCAGGATAACAGCATGCATTGTCTTCAACTCTATAAAGTTTCACAAGCCAGCCAATAGTACTATAGTGGCTGGCAGTCACTATGGTGCCACATGATTGTCTGGTTTTCCTTTCTTCATATCTGTCTTGGCCACAACACACAATTTAACAAATCTGAGTAGTAGTAGTAGTGGTGGTCAGTACTGCTTGTTGTACTGACAACTGCTAAAATATTTTAAACATTAGTGTTTTAATAGAATTGCATCACCCACCCTGACACTGTTGTCTCTAGCTGAGACAGCAGAACCTAGAAAAAAAACAGTCTGACAAATATACAATTAAAATAGTACTTAAATCATCATTCAATGTAGCATCAGTGTACTGAGCTGCTGAGTTTCTAAACAACACAAAAAACAGGATTACTTACTTTTGAGTTGTTTGAGCATAAAGAAAGAAAATTGTCAAAGAATTATTTGCAATCTGTTGAAACAAATAGACATAAACTATTAGAAAACTGCCAATAGCCAAAAAAAAAAAAAAACACATCGATATCTGAGTCAGATAATACCACCCCATGCCTCAAAAAAAGAACATATACTAGATCTGGACTGCATAACCACAGGTGAACTAAACCAAAACACATAAACAGTATACCTCTGTCATACCACCTGCACATTATTTGCAACAGTAAGTAATTGCACAGCCTCACCCAGGGAATACCTCCCTCCCACCCAGAGCAGGTACAAGCTCCTGATTATAGATATACAGCTCAGATAAACTCATACATCAATAGTATAGCTCCGTCATACCAGCTGCATACAAGTTAGGACACTGAGCAGTTGCACACCTTCAAGCAGCCAATCCTCCCCATACACACACCCCTCCAGACCAGGAAATTAATAATGAGTGCAGTTGCACACCAAAACTAAAGACATGTACATCAATAGTATACCTCCATGAAAGCAGAATCACACATACTACAACACTTAGGAGATGAACAGTAGCATCCAGGCAATGACCCCCCCCACCATGTACTAAATCCTGAGTACAGAAAAGAACATAACTGAAGCCATGTACATTAATAGTATAACTGTATCACTTTTTTTTATTACAGTTCTGTTTGTTCATAACTGCAGAACCTTACCACTGAGGGCATCCACCCACCTGCTCCACCCGCAGGGAGAGCCACTGTATCACTAACATGATGTGGTGGGGGTCTGGCAAAACCATAGCCAATATGCTGAAGGGCTACCCTTTCCCTAACAGCTGCACTGGCATTGAACCCACTTCAGTATGATTCCATGACACTACTCACCTCATCTCAGGGCACAGCCATCAAGCTGCTCTGTTCCTCTCAGCCTTTTTTGTTTTCACTGCAATAGGAGCACAGACGCGCAATGCTATCCATGCACCAACATCCAGATGTCCACCGTGTATCCCCCTCTTACAGACACTCACACATCCATGGTACCAGCAAGCATCCCCAAAGACTGTCAGACAGGGGTCTGTATCCTACCCTTTCCTGCAGTGCTGGCAGAGCAGTCGTCAGCTGCTCGATTCCAGTCCCCCCTACCAACCCCAAATGGTAAGAGCTAATTCACAAACCCAGGTCGCCGGTGTGGATCAAGGTGTGGCATCCAGCAAGTTAAGCTTCACTGCCACTGGCTCAGCATAACTGCATGACAGCAACTGCACAGCACTTAGAACACTGCGGAGTTGCACATCCTTAGTCAGAGAATAGAACCCCCCTCAAAATCAATCATACTCCATCCTCAGTGGAAACCTCACATCCCAAGAAAAAGTTGTGAATAGTAACAGTACACATGTCTGAAACCAGGTGAACAGATGTCACAAAAACAAACAGTTGCACAGCAACAGCCAACCAATACCTCACCCCCCAACAGGTATAACATCCTGAGTGCAAACTGACATCCAAAACAACTCATTACCATTAATGTTATACCTCTCTGATAGGTACAGCAGGTACTGTATGTTGACCTAACACTCACACTCTAAGCTATTCACAATGATGTGTATATTGTAAGTTTTTCTATTTTTCAACCATTTAGATTGGCTTTTAAAAGAGCCATTTTCATCACTGCCTGTGTCATGTGCTCGAGAGGTACTATTGTACAGGTATACAATCGCAGAAGTGTAAGGATGCCATTTCGAAGGTCCCCAACAAAAATGTTACTACCTGTGTTTGGGAGATGCACACCATGGCCCGGATATTCAAACTGCACCATTCTGAGGTGCAAGCCCTTGTGCTGCTCAAAATAGTTGTGCAGGGGTGTGGCTGGGGTGATATTCAAAGGAGTTGCGCTATTGAGCAACTCCTTTGAATATCACCCCCCAGCCACAGCCACTGTGCATGGCGCAGTGGAACTTCCGCCACCGCAAGTTGTCAGAGTTGAGCATTAAACTTGCGGTGGTGCAAGTACCATTGCGCCATGCACAAATTTCCGATATTCAAAAGGTGACATGCAAATGGGGCCATAATTCATGCAAGGCGCGGGGGGGCCATTTGCATCTGATTATGGCCCCATTTGCATGCCATTAGCATGTAGGTGAGCCGATCCCTGAGGACTTGCACCTGGCCGCCCTGCCAGGCAGCAGCCGTCGGGGACCGACGCACCCTGCAGCCCGATCACGGGCAAAATGTGAAAACAACCCCCCCGCCCAAACATCTCCCAATGCCCGATCGCGGGCAGAATGTATACTGACAACCCCAAACATCTCCCAATGCCGATCGCGGGCAGTATGTATACTGACAACCCCGTGCCCGATCATGGGGCAGTATAATATAATGACAACCCCCAAACATCTCCAATGCCCGATCGTGGTCAGAATGTGAAACAACCCCCAGTGCCCGATCGCGGGCAGAATGTAAAGATCCCCCAGCGAATATCTCCCTGGTGGTCAGTGGACGTAATGCCCGATCGTGGGCAGAATGTAAAAGACCCCCAACTGAATATCTCCCTGGTGGTCCAGTGGACCATAATGCCCGATGGCGGGCAGAATGTCCAGTGACAGCCCCCACAAATCTCCTCTGGTGTCTCAGTGTCACCACCCCATTTCACCCACCATGACGCCCCACGCTCCCCCTGGCAGCGGCCGGCAGCATCCACCCGCCTGCTGCCTGCTCCACGACTGACTGTCCGTGGGCTGCATGCCTGTTGCGAGCTAGACATGGGCATGCAGCCCATACCAGACATGACAGTCTGTGATTTGTGAATGATGTTCATTCACAAATCTGGACTGTCGGCACGGGGAGGGCTGCATGCCCATTGGCCTAGCTCTGCACCACTGGGCGGCAGCCCTCACCGACAGTCAGGTCGGTGGGCGGCGGGCGCAGGCGGTGGGATGCTGCCCACCGCCGCCAGGGGGAGGGGCAGGGCTTCATGGGTGGTGGTGGGGGACACCAGACACCAGGGAGATGTTTGGTTGTCACTGGACATTCTGCCCACGATCGGGCATTACGTCCACTGACCACCAGGAGATATTCGGTTGGGGGTCTTTTACATTCTGCCCATGATCGGCATTGGGAGATGTTTGGGGGTTTGTCATATACATACTGCCCACGATCGGGTATTGGGAGAAGTTTTGGGGTGTTATTATACATACTGCCCACGATCGGGCACTGGGGGTTGTCGGTATACATTCTGCCCGTGGATCGGGCATTAGGGAGATGTTTGGGTGGGGGTTCTTTTGCATTCTGCCCACAATCGGGCTGGTGGGGGCATTAGGACTGAGTTGGGGGCCAGCTAGCGGTGGCAGCCATGTTGTGCACTCCTGCAATACAGCAGCTCACCTGTGGATGGCCCTCAACTTGATCCTTTTTTTGGCTCAAAGTTGTGCAGGCGCAGGTTGGGGTTGCGCCTGCACAACTCTGCACAACCCGACTGAATATCGGGTTGTGCAGTTTATGCATGGTCCTCCCCCTCCTGTTGAGCATGCATTCATTTGCATTGCGCTGTTGCTCAACCTGTTTTCAGTGGCGCAACTGCCTCCTGCTGAATATCGCAGAATGGCGCAATGTAGGACTTGCGCACGCGCAACCCTGTTGCGCATGGCGCAACCCTTTTGAATATCTGGGCCCATATCTTTTAGATACAGCCAATATGTATCATATGTAATTTGGAGGTGACAAATAGTGTCCGTTCCCATAGCATGGAGGAATCCAGATATTTGTATGTTTACCTTTCTCCATGATCTTTCAAGTGCAGGACAGTAATCCTCACCTTTCCAGATCATGCGCTGTGTAACGTCTAAATACAGAATTTTACAAGCTGGTAACATACTGATAAGATGCTGCAAGTCAGACTGTGCAGCATTTATTAAATCAATTGCCCTTTTGTTCCCCAAATCATTACCTCCAAGATGCATAAGGAGTATGTCTGGTTCTGGGTGTGTCTCCACCAAGTGGTACATGGTTGGCGTGAGCTGCTCCCATCTCATGCCACCCTTCCCAAACCAAGACACTGAGCATTGAGGTCGGTGCAAGTCATTGCCAAAATGACTACCTCTACTAAAAGCTGCTGCCCTTCTCACCAAAGTTGATTCCACAATCCATACACTCAACCTTGATTTTTCTGCCATGCTAAGTGAGAAACTTAGAAAAACTCAGATGAAGAAATATCAGAATTGTGTCTGTCTGACTACCAAGCCTAATCAGCAGAATGACTAGTATTGAGTTGTATCTGTAAGATAAATACAGTCAGAAACATTCACTACTAATATTCTGATCCCAGATTGGCTCATATAGCTTAAAAGATTTAGTTATGTCTATAAAGGCTGTTTCTATTGCTATTTTGTTTATTAAACATTCTTTTTGTTTTGGTGAGAGAATACTGCCTGGTCATTGGCCACACTTCGTGACTTGCCAACAACTGCTATTTCCATTGGATAGACTTAGTAGTTATTATGGTCTGTGAAGCTCAACTCCCTCTCTTTCTCAGCTAGCAGCTTGAGTGGTGAGTGGAAGCATAACTATGTACCTTACAGACACAGTTTTCAACAGTTTAAAAAACTACTATTTGTTTTCATTCTGATACTATACTATAATTACAGCTGTGATTATTCAGTGGTTAGTATGTGTTTTCTGAGAATTAGTGATATTATCTATTTGAACTACTAATAAGTTTAAAACTCTTTCTAATAACAGTAACACAGTTAATACCATCTTAGCATAGCCAGCAGATAATGTACGTCCCAGCTAGCATTGTACATGGGCTAACATAAGTACTTTAAACAAATTGTTGTGCTGTTGTCACAGAACAATTCAGCTACTGGAACAAAGATTAGTAGAAAAAAAATAGAGTAGATCTGCTTTTTCTGCAAGAAGTGTAAAATGTTGGCAAATGTGTTATTAAAATGGCAAACTGGTACAAGAGATGGCAAAGTTGGAGCAGTATGACCATGTTGGCATGATTATTTTCCCTGTAACACCCTTTATATAAGTATCAGAAACAGTCAGAGTAACAATCAAACCTTTAAATTAAACTTGTTCCAGCAAGAGATAGCTACACATTGGAAAAAACAACATGAAGCATGGCACAGTGCTTGCAATGCTGTTAAAAAAACCTTATGGATTCTTTCCTAGTAGCTTAGTAGTAAATTTTCATGTTTTAAAATTAGACATTGATTAGTATTTACTATTGTAGCCCTGTGCCTGATGCTGCTCGTCTACCAGTCTCAAAATGGCCACCAAACTATTATTCTTTGATTGTATTGGCTTAGAGAAGTCACATGATGAAGTTAGCCATTTCTTTTTTCGCGAGACTGCAAAATCTTTGATTGCGACTCACATTGTTCATGAGGATTGACTGTGAGCATGCAAAATCTTTGATTGCGAGAATAATGTGAGATTTCCATACTGGACCCCGTTCAGTTTAAAAAATGTAATTATTCAAATAGTTTTTAACAGAGTGAGCAGTCATGAGTGCCTCTATTGCTTATCAAACATCAATATGACAATAAAATGCATTTTTTAAAAGTTTTCACAAATTTCACAATATTCTAGCAATCTTTGATTTCGAGCTTGCAATTTCTTTGATCGCGGCTCAGTTTGACCACGAGTATCGTTCATGACATGCAAATTCTTCGATCGCGAGAATAACGCAAGATTTGAATTGGTAAAGAGAATAAATTGAAAACTATCATGTATTTTCACTAGTTTTGAATGCACTATGCTCCATATGTACTTTTATTACTCAAAACACCTGGATGTGGCAGTAAAAATTTGTCCACACAGTTTTTGTAACATTTTTATGCTAGTTCTAATTCTTCGATTGCGAGCAAGCAAAATCTTTGATCGCGGCTCAGTTTGACTGTGAGGATCGTTCGCAACCTTACAAATTCTTGGATCATGAGAATAATGCAAGATCTGAATCGTGAAAGATGATTAAATAAAAAAAATTCATATTTTTCAGTAGTTTTTTATGCAGCATGTACCCATATGTGTTTTTGTTACTTAGAACACATGGATATGACAAAAATAATCATTTTTCAGCGTTTTTAAAAATGTAATAGTACTTTTGATTCTTTGACCGTGAGCAAGCAAAATTTTTGATTGACACTTAGATTGATCGTGAGGATCATTCGTGTGCTCAAAATTTCTTTGATCATGAGAATAACATGAGATTTGAACTGATACAGATGAGCACTTTAAAAAAAAAACTGTTATTTCATACATTTTCACCACACTATATAGACACCTGTATTTATAGCTTAGAAGAACTGTCTACCACAGTAACTATAAATAAACGTTTACTACTATTTCATTGTGTTTTCACGTTCTTTGATCATGAACATGCAAATTCTTTGATTGCAACCCTCTGTAATAGCGAGGATTGTTCGTGAGGCAGCAAATTCTTTGGTCATGACAAAACATTTTAAATTTGACACGTACAACTCCTGCAGCTTTGTGAAACTTGAGTTTCTTACTCAGTTTAACATCTCTTTGATTGAAATATGTACATAAATTGATCAACATAGGTAACATAATGCCTTCCAGACACTATAAAGAGCTCCAGTTGCACCATTGTGCATAGTTATACCACTGTGCATTATGTTCATTGGGCAATAGCACCCACCCTATCAAGTTATAATTACTTCCTTATATATCTTATCTTTTCTAAAGACTCGGCTTGAAAATTGCATACCATGGCTTCAATTCTAAAATGTTTTGCAACTTTCTGCCAAAGACAACTAGTGCCAAACGTCATTACAACATACACCCTGCAACCTATTCTGTAAGGGGTAGGGTCCATGCAGCTAACTCCTGCAACATGTGACATGCGTAAAGACAGACCAATCAACAACCATACCTGAGAGGCATGTCACAAGTCGCAGCCCCCCCAGAAAGTATAAGTCACCCCTGAAAAGTCTGCAAGGCAGCTGTGTCCCCACCCCACCAGCCAGTTCCTCACTCAAAGTAAATGCCAAAAATGACTAATTATTCAATAACCCCAAGCTACCTGGCAGTCTAGTAGCCCTTGCCCAATCATTCATTTTGGATCACATGTATACAGTTAGGACTCATACATTGTTCACTCAGAAGATGACCATCCAGTAGAAAGGTGGAATGTGCCACTTACTGGCTAGTAATCAGGGTGGCAGTGACATGTGTATAGACCATGACTACTACGTGGGGAGAGGTACTGGCATTAGACTGCCAAGCATCACATGGCAATGTTATTATGTACCATTTGTGTCACTTAGTTCATTATAGTTACTAATGTGGGTGGAGGAGAGGGAAGGGGAGGGGGGCCAGCTGCAGTGCATGGTACTAGTGTTGTGGGATCAGAGCATGATGTCTCTGGGCTGTCCTCAACTGCATTGATGTTTTGGTGATTCTGAGAGCTGGGAATGTAAAATGCCCAGCTGGACACATCTGCCATGGTGGATCGCGTGTGGTGTGGTGTTTCTGGGATGTGTTGTGTAGCACTGACAACACTGTTATTGACAATGGGGGAATCCTGGTGCACAAACAGCAGGTCACCTGATCCATGCTCAAGAGGACGTATGTAGACTTACACACCTAAGTACAAGTACATTGCTGTTTTTCCTCTGTAGATTCATCCACAATCCTCATATTGTGCACATTCTTGATGTCTTAGTGGAATATGCCGTAACTCCTCCTGTAAAAACCATAACACCATGTCACAGCATGTTTAATGACACAACTGCTGCCATAACTACCGGTTGGCACAAGTGCCTGCAACATGTTGCAAGTCACATTTTACAATTCTACTACTTGTAACTGTGTTGTAAGCAGCTACTTGCACCATTGTACTTGCCACAAGTGGTGTTTCAACAACCGTTACTCTTCTAGAATCTAACCCAATGTTCAGATAACACTGTAGTACAGAGAATTATTTAAACTGCTTACACACTGTGATTCACATTTTAGCATTTAACAAATACAACTTTTTGTACTATTACATGCTGCTAATGACTTATACAGTATGCCCTTCTTATGAACCTATAGCACATTACTCTTATACATGACTTTTGAATCAGTAGTACTAATACTTTCTGTTTTCTCTTTCTTAGGAGACTGCAACAGACAACAAATTTAGCATGTACTTGAGATCTTCCATCATGATCATTTGCTGTAAAATCAAGAGACACAGTAAAATTGCTAGGTGTACTGCTGGTTCACTGTCATGCCATGTAAACAGTAAAGGTGTAAGATGCCAGCAGAAGAAAAAGACAATTTATTCTGTTACAAGTAGACATATCACAAAACTTGCACATGTAAACAAAGACAATACCTCCTCTAGTAATGGGAAAACCAGTAGACTTTCTACAGCTACTGTGCAGACACAACTTCCAGTGCTGTCATCAGCAAGGCATACATCTGTGAGACACACAAAAAATGCTGGTCGTGTGACTTCTGATACTGCACAGCACAGTAAGGCAATTTTTTTCCAAAAAACTTGTCCATAGAGCTAGAATTGATCTTGTGCTCTCTAGTACAGTGAGACACAAAGGGAACAGACTGTGTAGTAAGGTTGCATTAATGAAGTTGCGATTGAGAGTAAGATGATTTGTTAATGTAGCTCTTGCAATTTGTTCCTAGTTAAGGGCTGAAATGATGTTAGCTATTGATAAACTAAGTTTAAAGATTGAGGAGATGAGAAACAAACTATTGTCTTTTGAACACTTGAACACAGAAAATATCTCTGTGGTGTTTCAAGGAGACTGGTTTCACTCAGAATACTCAGAAGCATTGTTCTTGGAAGAGACATACCATGTACACAATAGAAATGTCAGTTTGACAATTGATGCACATGGCAATGTTCAGAATGTCTTAGTTGAATCTTGTGAAAGCCGTGACTTTCATGATGACACTGCAGTTGAACAGGTTGTGAGTAACCCAAAGTCATCAGCTAAGAAATGGGCATGTGACACTACATGCAATGTCAGGGAAGAATCAATAATGACAATTGAAAGTTTCCTGTCAACATTTGCAGCCACAAAGAGATCTGTATGACATAGACTGATTCACACCATTGACAAATGTGAGATTCGCACACTCTTTGCCTCACACAGGTCTAATGGGTCATTCTCTTGCATGTTTAGAGAGCACCAACTGTGACAGTGTGTAGTATCACTTTTGCATGGTAGCAGTGCATAACTCTGGCATATGCAAATTTGTGCAAAGATTATATCGAGTGAGATCTGTTGTCTGAGACTATATGCACTTTCAAGCATTGCTCGATGATGGAGATGTAGAAGGACTTATGGAGTTCATCAAACAGTTACAAACAACACAGACTGAAGTCTAATGCTGCTGCTGATGAACATGCAAACACAATGCACACATCAGTGGTGTGAGAAGCTCAGTTTCTGAGGAACTTTGCTCGTGAGTTTGCTAAATTTAAATTTAGCAAGACACAAAAATTCGATGTGATCTGCTTATCATGTGAGCACCTGTTCTATAAAATGCAATCTGTCAAAATAGACCTGCAGAACATTTCATGCTGGAATGTAATGTGAGGATGTCTTCATGCATATTTTTTCTTAAAGTCAGACTTTGCAGATGTTGGAACTGTGTCACTGTGTACTTACTGTTGTAACAAGATTAAGAGTGAAACTTTACCTCCTCGGTCTGTGTTTAATAAAATGGAAGTTGAAGCAATTCCTCCTGAGATAGCAGTTTTGAACTTGTTTGAACAGATTCTAATTCAGACCATGAAGCCATTTCAAACAATCATCAGGCTAAATACAAGGATGCAAGACCTACCAAACAATGAACTGGTATGGTCTCTGAAGGGCTCTGTTGTATATTTGCCTTTGCCTTTTCAGGAAAATGTTAACACTATTTCTCAGGATAATAGTGTAGTCATCTTGGTGAAGGGTGTCCCAACTAAGGTAAAAACAATATGGCAGGACATAGTCAATGTTGAAAAGGTAAAGAATGCTTCACAATACCTAAAGGAGCATAATGTTTTTTATGCTGACATTGACATCAATACATTTGCTGGTCTTTCTACAGGTAATGCTGTGGAAAACTCTAACTAAGCAATATTGGAGAAGATTGACATTTCATCTGTACAGAACATCTATGAGCAATTCACCATACACCCATTGCATGGGAAGGATCCAGTGATGGATAACATTGAATTGTATTAAATGAAGCAAGTGGAGGGCAATCCTGTAAATATATGGGAGGCTACTCCAGAGGCTCGCTGTTTTCCTGATGTTTCCACTTGGCTCAGGTGGTTGATTAGATGATTGAGAAGTTCATGTCCAGGAGCTGAATATAGGACCTCAAGAGTTCTACATAAGGATGGCAAGTTTCAAAGAAACATTGTGAACCTGTTCCACTTTTTTGGGAAAGTGAACTTAGTGTCCTATCTGCTAGTATTGCTCATACATTGAGACTTGATACAGAGTACACTAATATGACAGCTGCACAGCTATTAAATAAGCTGCAGAAGAAAGATGAAACACTACAGGTCAGTCTTTCTTCTATTTTGTCCAGCATGTGTGGTACTAAAGAATATTGTTACAAACAGCACTCTGAGATGATGTGTATGTTGAGTTTGGACCAGCAACATGGTTTGTGACACTGAGTTGTGCTGAATATTATTAGGATGATCTGCTTGATCTTCTCAGATGAGCAAACTCTGATGTTGGGAACATACAAAGTATGACTATCAGTGAACCATGCTCACTTAATCCAGTAACTGTTTCATGTTACTTCCACCACCGGTTCCATGTTCTTTTGAAGTTCATACTGTGTAAGACAAATCCTTCTCTTGGCATTGTCGAGCACTACTTCTGGAGGGTTGAGTACCAAGCTCTTGTAGCTCCACACATACACATGTTGCTGAGGATAAAAGATGCCACATGTATTCGTGACAATGAGACAAGTGAGATCCTAAGCTTCATATTGAAGTATGCAACATGTCAGATTCCAGACAAGTATGGCAGTGTAACACTTTGGTAGCTGGTTCAGAAATTCCAATGACACCTGTGTGGCAAGTACTGTCATAGGAAAGGGAAGAACAAGGGACAGTGGTACACTCGGTGCCATTTTGGTTTCCCAAGATGAGCTTGCCTGGATGCTTGTCTGAATGATGTATTTTCTGCCATGTGACACCACTTGAAGGCAAAATCAAAAAAGCGAGTGTATGAACTACCTCGCAGAGAATCAGAAGTCTATATCAATGACTATAGCCCTTCTCTTCTGTTGATGTGGCAGGCAAACATTGATGTTTAGTTTGTTGCTGATAATTCAATGACTTTGGTGAGGTATGTCACATCATACATCACTAAGCATAAGTAGACAAACCTACAAGAAATGTTGGAAGAGTTGTCTAACTGCGAAAGGTCAATGTCTTCCAGACTATGGTCACTGGGACTTAGGACTCTGTCACACAGTGAATGTGGCACCTATGAAGCAAGTGACTGCCTTACAGGTGTATGTCTATATGGGAAGTCAGACTCCATTCATTTTTTGAATGTGAACTACAAGCAGAACAGGCATCGCATTCTTAAAAGCCATGAAAAGATTAAGGATCTGGCTGCTACAAGACCAATGTCCACAAATATTCTCAAGAGCAACTTAATTGACAACTACTATCCACAGCGCCACAGTGCTATGGACGATCTGTATCTGTATGAAGTTGCTCAATGGTATGACTATAAGTGGGGTGTTTCTTCTAACCCAGAGAAGAGCAAATATAAAGTGGCTGGCTTTGGTGGCTCACTTGTGAAAAGGAAAAAAACATAGCTAATTGACCACTGCAAACTCAGCTTGAATACAACAGAAAACAAAGAACATTAATATTTTGCTTTATTGCTTCTGTTCAAGCCTTGGAGATCAGAGTCTGAATTGAAAGGATTATCTGACACATATGAACAAGAGTTCATGGTAACTTATGATACCTTTAAGAGTCGTGTCTCTGACAGTTACATTGAGAGACTTGAAATGGAAAAAAAAACAGCTGGAGAAAGCTAAGCAAATTCTGGATGATGGTACCCCAGTAACATTACAGGATATCATTGTTGTTGAGGGAGAAGGGACTCTTGGTGCCCCTCTTCCTCCTAATGACCCAGCTGTGCTGATGTCAGAGGTAGAGGGTGCAATGCAACAAGGTATGCAGTTATAAGAGCCAGCAACAAACATTGTTGAGAACTTGAATTCACATCAAAAAGTTGTGTATCACTATGTGATACATGGTGTGCAACATGCTAGTCAGCACAGTACCAGACACTGTGCTTGTGAGGAGCACACATCAGTGAGGATGTTTGTAAGTGGTGCTGCAGGAACTGGGAAAGGTTTCTTAATTGAGGCCATAAGTAGAGGTGTGCGTGACCTTACTAACTCTGCAACTTCAGTTATTGTCACTGCCCCTACAGGTTTGGCAGCATATAACATTGGTGGTGTCACGCTTCATAGGTTGTTTATGTTGCTAGTTTAACATGGCAAGAGTGGTGATTACAGAAAATTGTCATTTAATGTTGCCTCTGAACTGAGGTCAGCATTTGACAAGATGCATTTTCTGATAATAGATGAGATCAGCATGGTTTCAAATGTTCTCCTTACATATGTCCACTTACGTCTACAGGAGATACTTGGTACTGATTATGAAATACCATTTGGTGGCAAGAATATTATTGTTCTTGGGGATCTCCTGCAGCTGGCTCCTGTAAATGGCAAGCATGTTTTCTGTACTCTTTCCGTTGAAGAGACAAAGAAAACCATTGGATGCATAGGTGGTGTCAATCTGTGGGAGTTCTTCTCATATGTTGAACTGTTACAGAATATGAGACAGCAAGATGACATGTCTTACAAAGCATTTCTTGATGAGACTCGCATTGGTGCATTGTCAGCCAGTCATGTTGAAATGCTAAGACAGCGCATGATCGCTAGAAATAATGCTACAACTCAGGATGCTTGTGATACCTTTGCACATGTACAGAAAACTGGGGTACATGTTGTATGTCTATCCCCAAGACTTAAGCAGTGTGCAGAGTTCAGTGAGATCATGATGCATAGAGAACAGGACCCTACTGTGACTCTCACATGCATAGATACCATAGATGGTGTAAGTCTATCACGAACAATGGTATAAAAAATGGTTGAACATCTCAGAGAGTTCACAAGTGATGTGTCATGTACCACTGGCTTAGAAGCTATACTACCACTGTGCAGGAATGCACACATCATGCTTTGCAGAAACATTGATGTTGGCCGATGTCTTGTGAATGGAGCCATGGGGTACATTCATGAGTTCCAGTATAATGTGCAGAAGGTAACTGCGGAGTTTGTGGTTGTTAAGTTTGACAACTATGAAACTCCTCAACCAAATAGACAGAGTTACAGTCAAGTTTGAGCTTGTCAAAGACATATATGTGACAAGGAAACAATTTCCATTGTGTGCTGCTTATGCAGTGTCTATACACAAGTCACAAGGGCTGAGCCTTGATAGTGCCATTGTAGATATAGGCACTGGTATATTCAAGAATGGAATGTATTATGTTGCTTTGTCTAGTGTGAGGCAGTTGTCTGGACTACACATAGTGAATCTTGCAGACACTAAGATATGTGCTGATACAAAATGCATTGTTGAGTACAATAGATTATGTATATTGCACCAACCCAATGCTCCTTTGTTACCAGTTCCCAGATTTGCATCAGGAACAGATGTCCCAATGGATGAAGGGCACAAATTAAAGAGAAAGCACACTAAGACTCCACAGTAGTCACCTCACTATTCCATTACAAAGTCATCTGTCTATCAACAACTCACATCTCCACCTGTGAAGTGATGCATCGGGGTTCACACATTCCCAATATTTGACAGCACAGGAGTAAACTGCTATGCCAATGCTACAATGCAGGCACTTCTCCACATCCCTGAGTTTGCTGATGTCTTGAACTCAAGTCAGTTGACAGCGCTCTCTCTGATGGATTAAAGAGAGTCATTAGAGGTAGTCAGGAGCAGTTGCCCAGTTTACAAAGCTTGACTCATCTATGACTAACTATTGAAAAATATACAGGACCATCAATGTTTGCTGACAGTGCACAACAAGATGCCACAGAGCTCATGATGGGAATGATAAACAGTTCAGCGATGGTGTTGATCTGCGTCAACACTTTAAAGTTGACTATGTGTGGAAGTACACATTTGTCATGTGGTCACAAAGAATCACAAGCAACTGAGGACATGTTGTGGTTGTCTGTCTATGTCCCTGAACATACATCAGTTAAGTTTTGTAAGTTGTTTGCAAATGCAGAAACTGATTGGCTGTGCAGAAGATGTGGCCATTTTGTGTTTGCTCTCTGAGAGTTACTTCTTCCAGTTCATACATAATGATTGTATTGCAAGGCTTTAACTCTCAAGGCATGAAAATCATGACACCAATTTCTCACTTCATTGCTGGAAGAACTATGTTCTCAGGAAGTCAATTTGACACTCATACAATTATCTTCCATCAGGGCCTATCCATTCACTCCGGTCACTATGTCACTTGGCAAAGGTTTAGAAAGGGATGGATGGAGTAAAATGATACAGTATGCACTATGAAAGAAAGATTACCAAGGAATCTCAAAGATGTATATGTCATCATTCTCTGTTGCACCAATGCTGCACAATAAGTGGAGGAGTGATGCTGTCTGATCACAGCAGCTTACTTAACCAGCATCTTTGCAACAATAACATTCCATGTGCATGTTCCAGCTAGACGCCATTTTCTTCTCACTACTTAGCATATATTTTTTCATTTCATAGAAGAAGTAACACCTTTTATCTAAAACTACTGCTGTATAAAAGCACTCACAGTGATCTATATGTTTTACTTCTTGTACACTATCAGTACAGTCCATGTGAATAACTCTGATTTTCCTGTCATTGTAGAAGAGAACCACAACAGTACACCAATGTAACGGACTGTGGTAGGCAATCACTTGTTTATCTCACTGTTGTCCGGATACATTGGATGAAAAACAATATTGTTTTCATCATTTATTGCAATACAATTTCTAGAAACATTTGTATTGTAATATTGAGCATTTGCAACTGTGACATACTTACTACAATGGCTGCCATTTTACTGCTCAAGTAGACTTGAGGATATTGAGCTGATCACCAGTAGAAAAAAGGAAGTTGTTATCCCTCTGTACAGACAGCTGGTGAGACCCCATCTGGAGTACTATGTGCAGTTCTGGAGACCCAATCTCTGCAAGGACATAGACAAGATGGCAGCTGTCCAGAAGAGGGCAACTAAAATGGTGCAGGGTCTGCACCAGAAGACATATGAAGATAGACTAAAGGAACTTAATATGTATAGCCTCAAGGAAAGGAGGGAGAGGGGGGACATGATAGAAATGTTCAAGTGCCTCAAGGGAATCAACAAAGTCCAAGAGGGTAGCATCTTTCAAAAAAAGAGGTGTGCAAGAACAAGAGGGCACAATTTGAAGATGGGGTGGCTCAGAGGTAATGTAAGGAAGTATTTTTTCACAGAGAGGGTTGTGGATGCATGGAATGACTTCTGGAGGAGGTTGTGGAGTCAAAAACAGTGATTGAATTCAAGCATGCATGGGACAGCCATAAGGCAATTCTAGGGGGTGAGGGTAGAAAGAAGTAGGCTGCTGGTTAACTAGGATCAGCAGCTTATCCATTAGGTAGGGAAATGGGTAGACTGGGTGGGCCAAGCGGTCCTTATCTGACATCAAATTCTATGTTTCTATGTAATCATTAGACAGTCAGTGAGTAATATCTTTTTGCAGGTGTCTCAGTTAATCTTCTATGTTTTTACATATGTCACTGTGTATTCATTTGTTTCACAGTGCAATTATATATGGTGATGACAAAATCAGTAATATAGTAACATGCTTATCAGAGTTGCAAGCACTACTCTCCACATAGTATGTGAAGAACTACACTTGTTTGAACAATTCACAACAGGTTAAGTTCTGACTCCTTTTCCTGTTGTTGTATACATTCCTTGCCTTGACTATGATACTTGCTGAACTGACTTCCACCAAATCCAAACAGACTCGAGGGCACTTGATATAACACACAGGTCAGTTAGTGAGTTATGTCTTGGCAGGTGTAGTTATTTGACTCACAATCACAGCATGACTTTCTACATGAAAATGTTATCTGTTAGCACTGAGATGCATTTGTGGAACAGTATCTGACAGGATTATCTGTCACTGTTCTTGGAGTATACTGCCAACGCTGGATATGACAAAATGCACCAACACAATGAGACTCAGATTTGTAGATATATACATAGTGCTGAACTGCAGACTGAACCTATGTCTCTTACATAGATTCTCAGCTATTTTCATTTGTTGAAAAAAAAATTGCATGCATTGGTTCATGTAACTGTCCCAGTACTATTGTATCCATGCATTTAACGTTATTACATTGCATTGACTGCTACTGTTGATATTGTTCATAGCTGAACATAGAGACACATTCATGTGTTTATCTGGCCTATTTTCAGTGTATGTATGCATTTCTATATATCTGTCCAGATGTGTGCGACTGATAATTCAACAGATAATGTCAAAAATGATTGTACACCTCTGCTCCACAATGCAAACTATTGGTATGCTCCTGCTTTTATAGGATCACCCATATTTTGGAGGGTGGATGAGGAATTTTTCTCAGTTCCACAAATGATAAACAGTTCAAAAACCATATGTATTTGGAGATGAACCAACCTTTTCAGCATGAGTGAGAAAATGGCTGTCACATATGCTATCGTCACCACAGCATGATATTGGGAATCATTTCTAAAATTATTTACTAGCTTACTAATCTAGTAACACTACAACCAATGGCTATATATGTTCCTGCCATTGTGTGATATTACATAGACTTCCTCTGTCTCTCTCTGTCTCTCTCTCTATATATATATGTGTGTATATATATATATATATATATATATATATATAGATGTATACTGGTAATATAAGCTGTGTCTCTTCCCATTTCAAAACCAGAAGAACGCATTGGTGTGTAATGTACAATCTTTCTCACACAGACATTCTATGCTACATGCCTCTTTTAAGTTTTCAGTTTTCCACTTCTTGGTATTGGTTGATCCACTTTCAAATACATAACCACTAACAAACTAAGAACAATATGTAAAGATATCAACAGATAACTTAAAAAGTAAAAAGATATTCAAATACAAAAAGATAACATTTCTTCTACATTACTAGACTATAATACATAAAGACAAAGTAAATGTCAGAATGTCTCTAATGACATGCAAGTAACACTGTCAAATCATGAGAACAATGTTGTTACTTTTCTTTAACAGTGTTGACATAATCTACACCTGTGGCTTTTCTATTAAAAATACATTTAAGTGCTCATGAGAACCACTGTTTCTTACTGTCTCATGTGCATATGCAGTGAATAACTAAATGTAATAAAATAGTTATTTTTAATAAAATTCAAATTTTGTTCTAATGACTTGTCTTAAATAGATTTAGCAGTTGTCGTGTTGGTCCTTGCAAGAATAGATCCAGAAGCAAATGATTTGATACCTTTTAATGGACCAACACAGATGTAACAAGAACAAAGTGCTCTAGCTTTCAGACCAACCAGTCCTTCTTCAGAAGCTCATGGCAGTTTTTTAGAAAATACAATACTTATAACAGCTAGATAAAGCAGAGAAAAACAGAAAAAAATTCCCATTGGTTTAAAATACTCATTTAAAAAAAAACAGAAGATGATGTCAGAGAAGTTTAACAGTACCATACTGCCTTCAGCCAGGAGGAACCCTGGGTCAAAGGTGCTTGGTGGAACAAACATACAAAGAATCCTACTGCATATAAATTTAATTGACATAAGATAACACTGCTGAAGCAGATAACTCCTAAATCAAGCTATGAGTGTCACAGTTTGTATAAGGGTGTGATTACTGAAAGGCAAACCCCACTCAGATTAAAGACAAACTAATATTGTTATAGGGCTTATGAAGTTTCAACGTCTGCATTATAGACAAGAATTTACCAGTAAGGTTGTCTTAAAAACATCAGTGCACACTGTGTGATGTGTAAAACCTAGCTGGACCTGTAACCCAGCTGTACTCTCAAGCTAGATATAAGGCCCAAGAAATTTAAAAAAACCTCAGGACTATATAAATAATAATTAAAATATAAATTGATAATATTAGTGTCAAACAAAAAACTCTAGTCGAGGAACCTCAAGGAATTAAGACCATGTAGACTGATATGTACTGATGTCAATATACACAGAGAATGAAACAACTTGATGTACCACAAGTGTCTAAGGAATCTGAAAAAGAGATAAAAATGTTATTTCTCTCCTCCTCTTCATACAAACAATACACCTTAACCCACCCCACATCACCATAATGTGGGTGGGGGAGATACATAGCTTTAAGGAGATTTCTCTCTCTCTCCCCCCAAAACTTTTTTTCTCTCTCTCTCTCTCTCTCTCCCACAGACACACACACACACACACACTCTCCTGGAGAACCTTTATTCACTTCAGTCACTGCAATTGTTCCCCAAAGGAATTCAACTATCATGAAATCTTGAGTAAAAGGGCTTATGTCTCCTAAGAACTACAGAGCAAAAATGTGACACTATTTAACCGTACTACTATCTGCATAGTAACATTTCCAAGGATTCTGGATAGAACTACCATGAAATAAACCTGCCACCATCCCCAGGATAAGGTAACTAGAAGTAAATATAAAGTATGTGTGTAAGACCAGAGGTCTAACATACATGCATATCCATAACTTGTGACAATATTAGGTTAATGTAAAAAGATCTGTGCAGGACTCCCATGCAGATGAGATCACACACCCCAATATGTACAGAGTTACAAAAATTATATGTGACAGTATATGATAACACTCCTGTATGTACAGTAGCAGGTTAGGTAATCTGAAAATGGTGCAATGGAATCAATCCCAACCCTAGGCAAAGAGAAAAAGTAAGGAGGAATTAATATTCATTATGAGTGTGAAGTAAGAATAGTAACCCATTATAACTCCATATATCTAAATAGAGACCTACCTCAATGTGACAGCAAACCCCACATCTGTTATATCACATAACTCTCAACACATACCCACACATATACGTACACAACTGCACCCACATCCCACACATGCTGAAGTCCCATAATATGTCAATCTGAAGAAGAAAAGGTCTGTGGATGTTAGTTTCTGTAGTGTCTCATAAAACCAAGATCAACGTTCATCCCATCTGCTATGATATTGAGATGGAAAATAAGTTTATTCTCAAAAGCTCGTCTCTGTTGTGTGTTTTTGAGATTTCCTTTTCAGACCATTACTGACATATCTGAGATTGAGAGGTCAGGCTGGGACAAGTGGTGCCCCACTGGTTTTGCAGTCATCTTTGCTGTAATAGTATGTCTGTGCGAGTTCATCCTAGTGTGGAGCTGTTGGCGTGTCTCTTAAACATAACCTGTTTGTGGACATCTCTTGCAATGAATGAAATAAACAACATGTTGTGACATGCATGTATAACTCCCATGCACCAGGGATTGTCTGTTTTGTAATGTAGCCAAACATTCTGAGGTAGAAATGAGCCCACAAGTCTTACAGGGGTGTTGATTGCAGGGTCGTGAGCCATTGTGTGACATGGTATTCTGTTCTGGTGAAAGTTTGCTCCTAATAATTAGGCTGGATAAATTTGGTGGTTGTTTAAAAGATAGTAGTGGGAGTTCCTTAAAAATACAATTAAGGGTTTCATCCTCCCTAAATATTTGGTGGAGGTCTTTAATAGTCTTACGCAGACGTTCAAGATCTGGATGATATGAGACTACCAAGGGTATTCTGTCTGTAGCTGTCTTTTCTATATATTGAAGTAGTTGTTGTCTTGGTACTTACGCTGCTCATTCTGCTATCCTGTCAATTTCCCTGGAAGAGTGTTCCTGCTCAAAAAAGGTGTTTTTCAACATAGCCAAATGTGTATCTCTGTCATCCTCATTTTAACAAATATGGTGACATCAGAGTGCTTGACTGTATGTGACAGATCTTTTTGTATGGTTTGGGTGATTACTTTTCTTGTGCAGATATCTCTGTCTGTTGGCTTCCTGTAAATACATGCATGTAAGGTTCCATCCTTAATGGTGACTGTGGTGTCCAGAAAGTTAACCTTGGTGGTAGAGTACTCCAGGGTAAGCTTTATGGTAGGGTGGAGATTATCAAGTTTGTGATGAAAATGTTTGAGTGCATCCGTGCCCTCCAACTAGATGATACACAAATCATCAATGTAACGGAAATAAGCTAGTGGTTTGTGGGGATACTGCCTTACAAAATCCTCCTCCAAGTCAGCCATAAAGAGGTTAGCATACTGTGGAGCCATTTTGGTGCCCATTGCTGTTCCCATAGTTTGAACATAATGTTTACCATTGAAATTGAAGTTGTTATGTGTCAAAATGAATTCCATAAGTTCCCCCACCACTCCAGGGTTGATGTTTTGTTCTGGTTCTTTCTCATGTATGTATTTAAGGCATGCTGCAATGCCATCTGTGTGTGGAAAATTAGTGTAGAGGAATGTTACATCCATTGTCACTAAAATGGTATCAGGTGGTAAATCCTTATAACTGGAAAGTTCACGCAAAAAGTGTGTAGTGTCCTGGATATAACTGTCTCTTTCCATAACCAGCAGTTTCAAAATGGTCTCTACAAACCCTGAGAACCCCTCAGTCAAGGTAACATTACCAGAGACTATGGGTCTCCCTGGATTGCCAGGTTTATGTGTTTAGGCAGCATGTAGAATGTGCCTGGCCTGGGTTCAGCAGGAATGAGGTCATTTAGTTTTTTTTGTACTACATGGTCTGGAAAAGTTCTAATTAAGTCACGTAGTTCATCTTTATATCTTGTAGTGGGGTTACTCTCCAGTTCTCTGTAGTAGGTAAAATCTGTTAGCTGTCTATTAGCTTCATTAATATAAACCTCTCTGTTTAAAATCACCACTGCAGAGGCTTTATCAGCTTTAATGATGACAATGTTGTGATTTGATTTCAGTGTCCCTTTAGCTCTCCATTCCAGTGGAGAAATGTTATAATGGATCTGTTTTTGCTTAGTAAGGATCTGACCACTGACTTGTTGGCAGAAACAATTAATGTAATTGTCTAGTTTTTTGTTACTCCAACTTGAGGGGTTAAATTCAAATTGCTTTTTCTTATCCATTACATTATTGCTGTTTGCACTGTCTTCACTACCAGAGATTTCTTCTCTGCCATGAAAGAATTCTTCAAGTCTCAATCTACGGAAATATTCCTCCTGTTCAACACAAAACTGTATGTCATCCAGTGGTATTGTTGGGCAGAAAGTGAGGCCCTTTGAAAGTACATTTAGTTCTACAGTAGTCAGTGTATGGTTGGACAATTTAACAACTGAAAGGTGCCCATCAGTCCTGTGTTGTTGTTCAGTGACTCCATTATGTTCTTCATGGTTGTTAGGAAGTATGGTATGTTGAGGGGCATCCACTTTCCTATTTTTCATAAGCATGGCTTTTCTTAAGGTCCTTTGTTAGTTAATATGTATCTCTCGCAAGATGTCCTAAATTGGTTCCCCAGACATCCTTTCCAGAGTGGTAACAATTTCAGCAAATTCTTTGTTAAGAACAACTTTTTTGGCATATGACATGTGAATCCTGTGATTTCTCAGTTTCTCAGAGGTCCTATTACAAAGTTCTTCTGCATATATAGAATTGTTTGTATTTTTTAATGGATTCCAAATAGTAAGATCTTTAGGGATCATGTTTCTCCTCTTTGCACTGGGTTAGAAAATAGTTGTCACTGTCCAGCTGTGCCAGTTTCTTCTTGATGTTATATAACTGACATATTCTATGGTGAATTCCAGTATCTTCCATGTTGAAATCTAGATTTAGTAGTTGCCGTATTGGTCCTTGCAAGAATAGATCCAGAAGCAAATGATTTGATAACCTTTTAATGGACCTACATAGATGTAACAACAAGAACAAAGTGCTCTAGCTTTCGGACCAGCCACTCCTTCTTCAGAAACTCATGGTAGTTGTTTACAAAATACAATACTTATAACAGCTAGATAACGCAGAGAAAAACAGAAAAATTCCCCATTGGTTTAAAATACCCATTTAAAAAAAAAACAGAAGATGATGTCAGAGAAGTTTAAGAGTACCATACTGCATTCAGCCAGGAGGAACCCTGGGTCAAAGGTGCTTGGTGGAAAACACATGCCAAGAATACTACTGCTTTAAATTTAATTGATATAAGATAACACTGCTGAAGCAGATAACTCCTAAATCAAGCTACGAGTGTCGCAGTTTGTATAAGGATGTGATTACTGAAAGAAAACCCCCACCCTGATTAAAGACAAACTAAGATTGTTATAGGGCTCATGAAGTTCAAAGTCTGCATTATAGACAAGAATTTACCAGTAAGGTTGTCTTAAAAACATCAGTGCACAATGTGTAATGTGTAAAACCTAACTGGACCTGTCACCCAGCAGTACTCTCAAGCTAGATATTAGGCCCAAGAAATTTCAAAAACCTCAGGACAATATAAATGATAATTTCAATATAGAATGATAATATTAGTGTCAAACAAAAAACTCTAGTCGATGAACCTCAAGGAATTAAGACCATGTAGACTGATATGTACAGATGTCAATATACACTGAGAATGTAACAACTTGATGTACCACAAGTGACTAAGGAATCTGAAAAAGAGATAAAAATGTAATTTCTCTCTTCCCCTTCATACAAACAATACACCCTAACCCACCTCACATCACCATAATGTGGGTGGGCGAGATAAATAGCTTTAGGGAGATATTCTCTCTCTCTCTCTCTCTTCACCCCCTTTTTTCCCTTCTCTCTCTCCCACAGACACACACACAAAGACACACACACACACACACACCCTCTCCTAGTGAAGCTTTATTCACTTCAGTCACTGCAATTGTTCCCCAAAGGAATTTAACTTGTCATGAAATCATGAGTAAAAGGGCTTATGTCTCCAATTACCTACAGAGCAAAAATGTGACATTATTTAACCGTACTACTACCTGCATAGTAACATTTCCAAGGATTCTGGATAGTACTACCATGAAATAAACCTGCCACCCTCCCCAGGATAAGGTAACTAGAAGTAAATATAAAGTATGTGTGTAAGACCAGAGGTCTAACATACCTGCATATCCACAAATTACTACAATATTAGCCTAATGTAAAAAGATCTGTGCAGGACCCCCATGCAAATGAGATCACACACCCCAATATGTACTGAGTTACAAAAATTATATGTGACAGTATAAGATAACACTTCTGTATGAACAGTAGCAGGCTAGGTAATCTGAATATGGTGCAATGGAATCAATCCCACCACCAGACAAAGATAAAATGTAAGGAGGAATTCATATTTATTATGTGTGTGAGGTAAGAATAGTAACCCATTATAACTCTATATATCTAAATACAGACCTACCTCAATGTGACAGCAAGCCCCACATTTATTATATCACATACCTCACATCACATACCCACACACATACAAACACACATGCAACCACATCCCACACATGCTGAAGTCCCATATTATGTCAGTCAGAAGAAGAAAAGGTCGGTGGATGTTAGTTTCTTTAGTGTCTCTTAAAATCAAGATCTACGTTCATCCCATCTGCTACCATATTGAGATGTAAAATATGTTTAATCTCAATAGCTCATCTCTGTTGTGTGTTTTTGAGATTTCCTTTTAAGACCATTACTGACATATCTGAGATTGAGTGGTCAGGCTGGGAGAAGTGGTGCCCCACTTGTTTTTTAGTCTTCTTTGCTGTAATACTATGTCTGTGCGAGTTCACCATAGTGCGGAGCAGTTGGCGTGTCTCTCCAACTTAACCTGTTTCTGGTCATCTCTTGCACTGAATGAAATAAACAACATGTCAAGACATGCATGTATAACTCCCATGCACCAGGAATTGTCCATTTTGTGATGTAACCACACAGTCCGAGATGGAAATGAGCCCACAAGTCTTACAGGGGTGTTGATTGCAGGGTCGTGCGCCATTGTGTGACATGGTATTCTGTTCTGGTGAAAGTTTGCTCCTAATATTTCGGCTGGATAAATTTGGTGGTTGTTTAAAAGATAGTAGTGGGAGTTCCTTAAAAATACAATTATGGGTTTCATCCTCTCTAAATATTGGGTGGAGGTCTTTAATAATCGTACGCAGTTGTTCAAGATCTGGATGATATGTGACTACCAATGGTATTCTGTCTGTAGCAGTGTTTTCTTTTTATTGAAGTAGTTGTAGTCTTGGTACTAGCATTGCCTATTCTGTTATCCTGTCAAGTTCCCTGGAAGAGTGTCCCTGCTCAATAAAGGTGTTTTTCAACATAGCCAAATGTGAATCTCTGTCATCCTCATTTGAACAAATGTGGTGACATCAGAGTGCTTGACTGTATATGACAGACTTTTTCGAATGGTTTGGGTGATTACTGTTCTTGTGCAGATATCTCTGTCTGTCTTTGCCTTCCTGTAAATATATGTATGTAAGATTCCATCCTTAATGGTGACTGTGGTGTCCAGAAAGTTAACCTTGGTGGTAGAGTACTCCAGGGTAAGCTTTATGGTAGGTTGGAGATTATTAAGTTTGTGATGAAAATCTTTGAGTGCATCTGTGCCCTCCATCCAGATGATAAACAAATCATCAATGTAACGGAAATAAGCCAGTGGTTTGTAGGGATACTGCCTTAAAAAATCCTCCTCCAAGTCAGCCATAATTAGGTTAGCATACAGTGGAGCCATTTGGTACCCATTGCTGTTCTCATAGTTTTAACACAATGTTTACCATTGAAATTGAAGTTGTTATGTGTCAAAATGAATTCCATAAGTTCCGCCACCAATCCAGGGTTAATGTTTTGTTCCGGTCCCTTCTCATGTATGTATTTAAGGCATGCTGCAATGTCATCTGTGTGTGGAATATTAGTGTAGAGGGATGTTACATCCATTGTCACTAAAATGGTATCAGGTGGTGAATCCTTATAACCAGAAAGTACACGCAAAAAGTGCGTAGTTTCCTGGATATAACTGTCTCTTTCCATAACCAGCAGTTTCAAAACGGTCTCTACAAACCCTGAGATCCCCTCAGCCAAGTTACTATTACCAGAGACTATAGGTCTCCCTGGTTTGCCAGGTTTATGTATTTTAGGCAGCATGTAGATTGTCCCTGGCCTGGGTTCTGCAGGAATGAAGTCATTTAGTTTTTTCCTGTAGTACATGGTCTGGAAAAGTTTTAATTAAGTCACGTAGATCATCTTCATATCTTGTAGTGGGGTCACTCTCCAGTTCTCTGTAGTAGGCAAGATCTGTTAGCTGTCTATTAGCCTCATTAATATAAACCTCTCTGTTTAAAATCACACTACAGAGCCTTTAACAGCTTTAATGATGACAATGTTGTGGTTTGAGTTCAGTGTACCTATAGCTCTCCATTCCAGTGGAGAAAGGTTATAATGGGTCTGTTTATGCCAAGTAAGGATCTGACCACTGACTTGTTGGTGGAAACAATTAATGTTATTATCTAGTTTTTTGTTATGCCACTTGAGGGGGTAAGTTCAGATTCCTTTTTCTTATCCATTACATTATTGCTGTTTGCACTGTCTTCACTATCAGTAATTTCTTCCCTGCCGTGAAAGAATTCTTTAAGTCTCATTCTACGGAAGTATTCCTCCAGTTCACCACAAAACTGTATGTAATCCAGTGGTTTTGTTGGGCAGAAAGTGAGGCCCTTTGAAAGTACATTTAGTTCTCCAGTAGTCAGTGTGTGGTTGGGCAAATTAACAAATGAAAGGTGCCAATCAGTACTGTGTTGTTGTTCAGTGACTCGACTATGTTCTTCATGGTTGGTAGGAAGTATGGTATGTTGAGGGGCATTTACTTTTCTATTTTTCATAAGCATGGCTTTTCTTAAGGTCCTTGGGTAGTTAATATGTATCTCTCACAAGATGTCCTGAATAGGTTCCCCAGACATCCTTTCCAGAGTGGTAACAATTTCAGCAAATTCTTTGTTAAGAACAACTTTTTTGGCATATGACATGTGAATCCTGTGATTTCTCAATTTCTCAGAGGTCCTATGACAAAGTTGTTCTGCATATGTAGAATTGTTTGTATTTCTTAATGGATTCCAAATAGTAAGACCTTTAGGGATCATGTCTCTCCTCTTGCACTGGGTTAGAAAATAGATGTGACTGTCTAGCTGTGCCAATTTCTTCTTGATGTTATATAACTGCAATATTCTACCGTGAATTCCAGTATCTTCCATGTTGAAATATAGATTTAGTAGTTGCCATATTGGTCCTTGCAAGAATATATCCAGAAGCAAATGATTTGATACCTTTCAATGGACCTACATAGATGTAACAACAAGAACAAAGTGCTCTAGATTTCGGACCAGCCACTCCTTCTTCAGAAGTTCATGGCAGTTGTTTACAAAATACAATACTTATAACAGCTAGATAATGCAGAGAAAAACAGAAAAAATTCCCATTGGTTTAAAATACTCATTTAAAAAAAAAAAAAAAGATGATGTCAGAGAAGTTTAAGAGTACCATTCTGCCTTCAGCCAGAAGGAACCCTGGGTCAAAGGTGCTTGGTGGAACACACATACCAAGAATCCTAGTGCATATAAATTTAATTGACATAAGATAACACTGCTGAAGCAGATAACTACTAAATCAAGCTATGAGTTTCACAGTTTGTATAAGGATGTGATTACGGAAAGAAAACCCCCATCATGATTAAAGACAAACTAAGATTGTTACAGGGCTCATGAAGTTTCAACGTCTGCATTATAGACAAGAATTTATCAGTAAGGTTGTCTTAAAAACATCAGTGCACACCGTGTGATGTGTAAAACCTAACCGAACCTGTCACCCAGCTGTACTCTCAAGCTAAATATTAGGCCCAAGAAATTTCAAAAACCTAAGGACAATATAAATGATAATTTCAATATAGAGTGATAATATTAGTGTCAAACAAAAAACTCTAGTTGAAGAACCTCAAGGAATTAAGACAATGTAGACTTATATGTACGGATGTCAATATACAGTGATAATGTAACAACTTGATGTACCACAAGTGTCTAAGGAATCTGAAAAAGAGATAAAAATGTAATTTCTCTCCTCCTCTTCATACAAACAATACACCCTAACCCACCTCACATCACCATAATGTGGGTGGGGGAGATACATAGCTTTAAATAGATGCTGTCTCTCTCTCTCCCCCCCAACTTTTTTCCCTTCTCTCTCTCTCCCACAGACACACACACAAAGACACACACACACACACCCTCTCCTAGTGAAACTTTATTCACTTCAGTCACTGCAATTGTTCCCCAAAGAAATTTAACTTGTTATGAAATCCTGACTAAAAGGGTTAATGTCTCCTAATACCTACAGAGCAAAAATGTGACATTATTTAACCGTACTACTATCTGCATAGTAACATTTCCAAGGATTCTGGATAGTACTACCATGAAATAAACCTGCCACCCTCCCCAGGATAAGGTAACTAGAAGTAATATAAAGCATGTGTAAGACCAGAGGTCTAACACACCTGCATATCCACGAAATACTACAATATTAGCCTAATGTAAAACATCTGTTCAGGACCCCCAAGCAAATGAGATCACACACCTAATATGTACAGAGTTACAAAATTATATGTGACAGTATAAGATAACACTTCTGTATGAACAGTAGCAGGCTAGGTAATCTGAATATGGTGCAATGGTATCAATCATACCCCAGACAAAGATAAAATGTAAGGAGGAATTAATATTCTTTATGTGTGTGTAAGAATAGTAACCCATTATAACTTCATATATCTAAATACACACCTACCTCAATGTGACAGCAAGCCCCTACATATATTATATCACATACCTCACAACACATACCAACACACATACATACACACACGCACCCACATCCCACACATGCTGTAGTCCCATATTATGTCAGTCTGAAGAAGAAAAGGTTGGTGGATGTTAGTTTCTGTAGTGTCTCATAAAACCAAGATTTACGTTTATCCCATCTGCTACCATATTGAGATGTAAAATAAGTTTAAACTCAAAAGCTCATCTCTGTTGCGTGTTTTTGAGATTTCCTTTTAAGTCCATTACTGACATATCTGAGATTGAGTGGTCAGGCTGGGCGAAGTGGTGCCCCACTGGTTTTTCAGTCTTCTTTGCTGTAATAGTACGTCTGTGTGAGTTCACCCTAGTGTGGAGCAGTTGGTGTATCTCTCCAACATAACCTGTTTCTGGACATCTCTTGCACTGAATGAAATAAATAACATGTCGAGACATGCATGTATAACTCCCATGCACCTGGAATTGTCCATTTTGTGATGTAACCACACAGTCCGAGGTAGAAATGAGCCCACAAGTCTTACAGGGGTGTTGATTGCAGGGTCGTGTGCCATTGTGTGACATGGTAGTCTGTTCTGGTGAAAGTTTGCACCTAATAATTAGGCTGGATAAATTTGGTGGTTTTTTAAAAGATAGTAGTGGGAGTTCCTTAAAAATACAATTAAGGGTTTCATCCTCTCTAAATATAGGGTGGAGGGCTTTAATAATCTTAGGTAGTTGTTCAAGATCTGGATGATATGTGACTACCAAGGATATTCTGTCTGTAGATGTCTTTTCTTTATATTGAAGTAGTTGTTGTCTTGGTACTTGCATTGCCCATTCTGCTATCCTGTCAATTTATCTGGAAGAGTGTCCCTGCTCAACAAAGGTGTTTTTCAACATAGCCAAATGTGTTTCTCTGTCATCCTCATTTGAACAAATGTGGTGACATCAGAGTGCTTGACTGTATATGACATATTTTTTTGTAAGGTTTGCATGATTACTTTTCTTGTGCAGATATCTCTGTCTGTCTGTTGACTTCCTGTAAATATATGTATGTAAGGTTCCGTCCTTAATGGTGACTGTGGTGTCCAGAAAGTTAACCTTGGTGGAAGAATACTCCAGTGTAAGCTTTATGGTAGGGTGGAGATTACTAAGTTTGTGATGAAAATCTTTGAGTGCACCTGAGCCCTTCATCCAGATGATGAACAAATCATCAATGTAACAGAAAAAAGCCAGTGATTTGTGGGAATACTGCCTTAAAACATCCTCCTCCATGTAAGCCATTATTAGGTTAGCATACTGTGCAGACATTTTGGTGCCCATTGCTGTTCCCTGAGTTTTAACATAATGTTTACCATTGAAATTGAAGTTGTTATGTGTCAAAATGAATTCCATAAGTTCCGCCACCACTCCAGGGTTAATGTTTTGTTCCGGTCCTTTCTCATGTATGTATTTAAGGCATGCTGCAATGCCATCTGTGTGTGGAATATTAGTGTAGAGGGATATTACATCAATTGTCACTAAAATGGTATCAGGTGGTGAATCCTTATAACCAGAAAGTACACGTAAAAAGTGCGTAGTTTCCTGGATATAACTGTCCCTTTCCATAACCAGCAGTTTCAAAATGGTCTCTACAAACCCTGAGATCCCCTCAGTCAAGTTACTATTACCAGAGACAATAGGTCTCCCTGGTTTGCCAGGTTTATGTATTTTAGGCAGCATGTAGATTGTCCCTGGCCTGGGTTCTGCAGGAATGTAGCCATTTATTTTTTTTTGTAGTACATGGTCTGGAAAAGTTCTAATTAAGTCACGTAGATCATCTTCATATCTTGTAGTGGGTCACTTCCAGTTCTCTGTAGTAGGTAAGATCTGTTAGCTGTCTATTAGCCTCATTAATATAAACCTCTCTGTTTAAAATCACCACTGCAGATCCTTTATCAGTTTTAATGATAACAATGTTGTGGTTTGATTTCAGTGTCCCTATAGCTCTCCATTCCAGTGGAGAAAGGTTATAATGGGTCTGTTTATGCCTAGTAAGGATCTGACCACTGACTTGTTGGCGGAATCAATTAATGTCATTGTCTAGTTTTTTGTTACGAAACTTGAGGGGGTAAGTTCAGATTCCTTTTTCTTATACATTACATTATTGCTGTTTGCACTGTCTTCAATACCAGTAATTTCTTCCCTGCCATGAAAGAATTCTTTATGTCTCAGTCTTTGGAAGTATTCCTCCAGTTCACCACAAAACTGTATGTAATCCAGTGGTTTTGTTGGGCAGAAAGTGAGGCCCTTTGAAAGTACATTTAGTTCTCCAGTAGTCAGTGTGTGGTTGGACAAATAAACAACTGAAAGGTGCCCATCAGTACTGCGTTGATGTTCAGTGACTCCATTAAGTTCTTCATGGTTGTTAGGAAGTATGGCATGTTGAGGGGCATCCACTTTTCTATTTTTCATAAGCATGGCTTTTCTTAAGGTCCTTGGGTAGTTAATATGTATCTCTGACAAGATGTCCTGAATAGGTTCCCCAGACATCATTTCCAGAGTGGTAACAATTTCAGCAAATTCTTTGTTAAGAACAACTTTTTTGGCATATGACATGTGAATCCTGTGATTTTTCAGTTTCTCAGAGGTCCTATGACAAAGTTGTTCTGCTTATGTAGAATTGTTTGTATTTTTTAAAGGATTCCAAATAGTGAGTCCTTTAGGGATCATGTGTCTTCTCTTGCACTGGGTTAGAAAATAGATGTCACTGTCTAGCTGTGCCAATTTCTTCTTGATGTTATATAACTGCCATATTCTACCGTGAATTCCAGTATCTTCCATGTTGAAATCTAGATTTAGTAGTTGCCATATTGGTCCTTGCAAGAATAGATCCAGAAGCAAATGATTTGATAACTTTTAATGGACCTACATAGATGTAACAACAAGAACAAAGTGCTCTAGCTTTCAGACCAGCCACTCCTTCTTCAGAAGCTCATGGCAGTTGTTTACAAAATACAATACTTGTAACAGCTAGATAATGCAGAGAAAAAACAGAAAAAATCCCATTTGGTTTAAAATACTCATTTAAAAAAAACAGAAGATGATGTCAGAGAAGTTTAAGAGTACCATTCTGCCTTCAGTCAGGAGGAACCCTTGGTCAAAGGTGCTTGGTGGAACACACATGCCAAGAATCCTACTGCATATAAATTTAATTGACATTAGATAACACTGCTGAAGCAGATAACTCCTAAATCAATGTATGAGTGTCACAGTTTGTAAAAGGATGTGATTACTGAAAGAAAACCCCCACCCTGATTAAAGACAAACTAAGATTGTTATAGGGCTCATGAAGTTTCAACAACTGCATTATAGACAAGAATTTACCAGAAAGGTTGACTTAAAAACATCAGTGCACACTGTGTGATATCTAAAACCTAACTGGACCTGTCACCCAGCTGTACTCTCAAGCTAGATATTAGGCCCAAGAAATTTCTAAAACCTCAGGACAATATAAATGGTAATTTCAATATAGAATCATAATATTAGTGTCAAACAAAAAACTCTAGTCGAGGAACCTCAAGGAATTAAGACCATGTAGACTGGTATGTACGGATGTCAATATACACTGAGAATGTAACAACTTGATGTACCGCAAGTGTCTAAGGAATCTGAAAAAGAGATAAAAATGTAATTTCTCTCCTCCTTTTCTTACAAACAACACACCCTAGCCCACCTCACATCACCATAATGTGGGTGAGGGAGATACATAGCTTTAAGGAGATGTTGTCTCTCTCTCTCTCTCTCTTCCCCCCCTTTTTTCCCTTCTCTCTCTCTCCCACAGACACACACAAAGGCACACACACACACACCCTCTCCTAGTGAAACTTTATTCACTTCAGTCACTGCAATTGTTCCCCAAAGGAATTTAACTTGTCATGAAATCATGAGTAAAAGGGTTTATGTCTCCTAATACCCACAGAGCAAAAATGTGACATTATTTAACTGTACTATCATCTGCACAGTAACATTTCCAAGGATTCTGGATAGTACTACCATGAAATAAACCTGCCACGCTCAACAGGATAAGGTAACTAGAAGTAAATATAAAGTATGTGTGTAAGACCAGAGGTCTAACATACCTGCATATCCACAAATTACTACAATATTAGCCTAATGTAAAAAGATCTGTGCAGGACCCCCAAACAAATGAGATCACACACCCCAATATGTACAGAGTTACAAAAACTATATGTAACAGTATATGAAAACACTTCTGTATGAACAGTAGCAGGCTAGGTAATCTGAATATTGTGCAATGGAATCAATCCCACCACCAGACAAAGAAAAAATGTAAGGAGGAATTAATATTCTTTATGTGTGTGAGGTAAGAATAGTAACCCATTATAACTCCATATAACTAAATACAGACCTACCTCAATGTGACAGCAAGCCCCACATCTATTATATCACATACCTCACAACACATACCCACACACATACATACACACACACACCCACATACCACACATGCTGAAGTCCCATATTATGTCAGTCTGAAGAAGAAATGGTCGGTGGATGTTAGTTTCTGTAGTGTCTCATAAAACCAAGATCTACGTTCATCCCATCTACTACCATATTGAGATATAAAATAAGTTTAATCTCAAAAGCTCGTCTCTGTTGTGTGTTTTTGAGATTTCCTTTTAAGACCATTACTGACATATCTGAGATTGAGTGGTCAGGCTGGGAGAAGTGGTGCCCCACTGGTTTTTCTGTCTTCTTTGCTGTAATAGTTTGTCTGTGTGAGTTCACTCTTGTGCGGAGCAGTTGGCGTATCTCTCCAGCATAACCTGTTTCTGGACATCTCTTGCACTGAATTAAATAAACAACATGTTGAGACATGCATGTATAACTCCCATGCACCTGGAATTGTCCGTTTTGTGATGTAACCACACAGTCTGAGGTAGAAATGAGCCCACAAGTCTAACAGGGGTGTTGATTACAGGGTCATGTGCCACTGTGTGACCTGGTATTCTGTTCTGGTGAAAGTTTGCTTCTAATAATTAGGCTGGATAAATTTGGTGGTTGTTTAAAAGATAGTAGTGGGAGTTCCTTAAAAATACAATTAAGGGTTTCATCCTCACTAAATATTGGGTGGAGGTCTTTAATAATCTTTCGCAGTTGAACAAGATCTGGATGATATGTGACTACCAAGGGTATTCTGTCTGTAGCTGTCTTTTCTTTATATTGAAGTAGTTGTTGTCTTGGTACTTGCATTGCCCATTCTGTTATCCTGTCAATTTCCCTGGAAGAGTGTCCCTGCTCAATAAAGGTGTTTTTCAACATAGCCAAATGTGTATCTCTGTCATCCTCATTTGAACAAATGTGGTGACATCAGAGTGCTTGACTGTATATGACAGATATTAGGTATGGTTAGGGTGATTACTTTTCTTCTGCAGATATCTCTGTCTGTCTGTTGGCTTCCTGTAAATATATATATGTAAGTTTCCATCCTTAATGGTGACTGTGGTGTCCAGAAAGTTAACCTTGGTGGTAGAGTACTACAGGGTAAGCTTTATGGTAGGTTGGAGATTATTAAGTATGTGATGAAAATCTATGAGTGCATCTGTGCCCTCCATCCAGATGATAAATCATCAACATAACGGAAATAAGCCAGTGGTTTGTGGGGATACTGCCTTACAAAATCCTCCTCCAAGTCACCCGTAATTAGGTTAGCATCCTGTGGAGCCATTTTGGTGCCCATTGCTGTTCCCATAGTTTTAACATAATGTTTACCATTGAAATTGAAGTTGTTATGTGTCAAAATGAATTCCATAAGTTCCACCACCACTCCAGGGTTAATGTTTTGTTCCGGTCCTTTCTCATGTATGTATTTAAGGCATGCTGCAATGCCATCTGTGTGTGGAATATTAGTGAAGAGGCATGTTACATCCATTGTCACTAAAATGGTATCAGTTGGTGAATCCTTATAACCAGAAAGTACACGTAAAAAGTGCGTAGTTTCCTGGATATAACTGTCACTTTCCATAACCAGCAGATTCAAAACGGTCTCTACAAACCCTGAGAGCCCCTCAGTCAAGTTACTATTACAAGAGACTTTAGGTCTCCCTGGTTTGCCAGGTTTATGTATTTTAGGCAGCAGGTAGATTGTCCCTGGCCTGGGTTCTGCAGGAATGTAGTCATTTATTTTTCTTTGTAGTACATGGTATGGAAAAGTTCTAATTAAGTCATGTAGATCATCTTCATATCTTGTAGTGGGGTCACTCTCCAGTTCTCTGTAGTAGGTAAGATCTGTTAGCTGTCTATAAGCCTCATTAATATAAACATCTCTGTTTAAAATCACCACTGCAGATCCTTTATCAGCTTTAATGATGACAATGTTGTGGTTTGATTTCAGTGTCCCTATAGCTCTCCATTCCAGTGGAGAAAGGATATAATGGGTCTGTTTATGCCTAGTAAGGATCTGACCACTGACTTGTTGGCTGAATCAATTAATGTTATTGTCTAGTTTTTTGTTACGAAACTTGAGGGGGTAAGTTCAGATTCCTTTTTCTTATACATTACAATATTGCTGATTGCACTGTCTTCACTACCAGTAATTTCTTCCCAGCTATGAAAGAATTCTTTAAGTCTCAGTCTATGGAAGTATTCCTCCAGTTCACCACAAAACTGTATGTAATCCAGTGGTTTTGTTGGGCAGAAAGTGAGGCCCTTTGAAAGTACATTTTGTTCTCCAGTAGTCAGTGTGTGGTTGGACAAATAAACAACTGAAAGGTGCCCATCAGTACTGTGTTGATGTTCAGTGACTCCATTAAGTTCTTCATGGTTGTTAGGAAGTATGGTATGTTGAGGGGCATCCACTTTTCTATTTTTCATAAGCATGGCTTTTCTTAATGTCCTTGGGTAGTTAATATGTATCTCTCACAAGATGTCCTGAATAGGTTCCCCAGACATCATTTCCAGAGTGGTTACAATTTCAGCAAATTCTTTGTTAAGAACAACTTTTTTGGCATATGGCATGTGAATCCTGTGATTTCTCTGTTTCTCAGTGGTCCTATGACAAAGTTATTCTGCTTATGTAGAATTGTTTGTATTTTTTAAAGGATTCCAAAAAGTAAGACCTTTAGGAATCATGTGTCTCCTCTTGCACTGGGTTAGAAAATAGATGTCACTGTCTAGCTGTGCCAATTTCTTCTTGATGTTATAAAACTGCCATATTCTACGGTGAATTCCAGTATCTTAAATGTTGAAATCTAGATTTAGTAGTTGCCATATTGGTCCTTGCAAGAATAGATCCAGAAGCAAATGATTTGATAACTTTTAATGGACTTACATAGATGTAACAACAAGAACAAAGTGCTCTAGCTTTCAGACCAGCCACTCCTTCTTCAGAAGCTCATGGCAGTTGTTTACAAAATACAATACTTGTAACAGCTAGATAATGCAGAAAAAATCCCCATTGGTTTAAAATACTCATTTAAAAAAAAAAACAGAAGATGATGTCAGAGAAGTTTAAGAGTACCATTCTGCCTTCTGTCAGGAGGAACCCTTGGTCAAAGGTGCTTGGTGGAACACACATGCCAAGAATCCTACTGCATATAAATTTAATTGACATAAGATAACACTGCTGAAGCAGATAACCCCTAAATCAAGGTACGAGTGTCACAGTTTGTATAAGGATGTGATTACCAAAAGAAAACCCCCACCCTGATTAAAGACAAACTAAGATTGTTATAGGGCTCATGAAGTTTCAACGTCTGCATTATAGACAAGAATTTACCAGAAAGGTTGACTTAAAAACATCAGTGCACACTGTGTGATGTGTAAAACCTAACTGGACCTGTCACCCAGCTGTACTCTCAAGCTAAATATTAGGCCCAAGAAATTTCAAAAACCTCAGGACAATATAAATGATAATTTCAATATAGAATCATAATATTAGTGTCAAACAAAAAACACTAGTCGAGGAACCTCAAGGAATTAAGACCATGTAGACTGATATGTACGGATGTCAATATACACTGAGAATGTAACAACTTGATGAACCGCAAGTGTCTAAGGAATCTGAAAAAGAGATAAAAATGTAATTTCAATCCTCCTTTTCATACAAACAATACACCCTAACCCACCTCACATCACCATAATGTGGGTGGAGGAGATACATAGCTTTAAGGAGATGTTGTCTTTCTCTCACTCTTCCCCTCTTTTTGCCCTTCTCTCTCTTTCCCACAGACACACACACAAAGACACACACACAAACACCCTCTCCTAGTGAAACTTTATTCACTTCAGTCACTGCAATTGTTCCCCAAAGGAATTTAACTTGTCATGAAATCATGAGTAAAAGGGCTTATGTCTCCTAATACCCACAGAGCAAAAATGTGACATTATTTAACTGTACTACCATCTGCATAGTAACATTTCCAAGGATTCTGGATAGTACTACCATGAAATAAACCTGCCACCCTCCCCAGGATAAGGTAACTAGAAGTAAATATAAAGTATGTGTGTAAGACCAGAGGTCTAACATACCTGCATATCCACAAATTACTACAATATTAGCCTAATGTAAAAAGATCTGTGCAGGATCCCCAAGCAAATGAGTTCACACACCCCAATATGTATTTAGTTACAAAAACTATATGTAACAGTATATGATAACACTTCTGTATGAATAGTAGCAGGCTAGGTAATCTGAATATTGTGCAATGGAATCAATCCCACCCCCAGACAAAGATAAAATGTAAGGAGGAATTAATATTCTTTATGTGTGTGAGGTAAGAATAGTAACCCATTATAACTCCATATATCTAAATACAGACCTACCTCAATGTGACAGCAAGCCCCACATCTATTATATCACATACCTCAAAACACATACCCACACACATACATACACACACACCCACATACCACACATGCTGAAGTCCCATATTATGTCAGTCTGAAGAAGAAAAGGTCAGTGGATGTTAGTTTCTGTAGTGTCTCATAAAACCAAGAACTACGTTCATCCAATCTGCTACCATATTGAGATGTAAAATAAGTTTAATCTCAAAAGCTCGTCACTGTTGTGTGTTTTTGAGATTTCCTTTTAAGACCATTACTGACATATCTGAGATTGAGTGGTCAGGCTGGGAGAAGTGGTGCCCCACTGGTTTTTCAGTCTTCTTTGCTGTAATAGTTTGTCTGTGTGAGTTCACCCTAGTGCGGAGCAGTTGGCGTATCTCTCCAACATAACCTGTTTCTGGACATCTCTTGCACTGAATTAAATATACAACATGTTGAGACATGCATGTATAACTCCTATGCACCTGGAATTGTCCATTTTGTGATGTAACCACACAGTCTGAGGTAGAAATGAGCCCACAATTCTTACAGGGGTGTTGATTGCAGGGTCGTGTGCCACTGTGTGACATGGTATTCTGTTCTGGAGAAAGTTTGCTTCTAATAATTAGGCTGAATAAATTTGGTGGTTGTTTAAAAGATAGTAGTGGGAGTTCCTTAAAAATACAATTAAGGGTTTCATCCTCACTAAATATTGGGTGGAGGTCTTTAATAATCTTACGCAGTGTTCAAGATCTGGATGATATGTGACTACCAATAGTATTCTGTCTGTAGCTGTCTTTTCTTTATATTGAAGTAGTTGTTGTCTTGGTACTTGCATTGCCCATTCTGTTATCCTGTCAATTTCCCCGGAAGAGTGTCCCTGCTCAATAAAGGTGTTTTTCAACATAGCCAAATGTGTATCTCTGTCATCCTCATTTGAACAAATGTGGTGACATCAGAGTGCTTGACTGTATATGACAGATTTTTTGTATGGTTTGGGTGATTACTTTTCTTGTGCAGATATCTCTGTCTGTCTGTTGGCTTCCGTAAATATATATATGTAAGATTCCATCCTTAATGGTGACTGTGGTGTCCAGAAAGTTAACCTTGGTGGTAGAGTACTACAGGGCAAGCTTTAAGGTAGGTTGGAGATTATTAAGTATGTGATGTAAATCTATGAGTGCATCTGTGCCCTCCATCCAGATGATAAACTAATCATAAATGTAACGGAAATAAGCCAGTGGTTTGTGGGGATACTGCCTTAAAAAATCCTCCTCCAAGTCAACCTTAATTAGGTTAGCATCCTGTGGAGCCATTTTGGTGCCCATTGCTGTTCCCATAGTTTTAACATAATGTTTACCATTGAAATTGATGTTGTTATCTGTCAAAATGAATTCCATAAGTTCCACCACCACTCCAGGGTTAATGTTTTGTTCTGGTCCTTTCTCATGTATGTATTTATGGCATGCTGCAATGCCATCTGTGTGTGGAATATTTGTGTAGAGGCATGTTACATCCATTGTCACTAAAATGGTATCAGGTGGTGAATCCTTATAACCAGAAAGTACACGCAAAAAGTGCATAGTTTCCTGGATGTAACTGTCTCTTTCCGTAACCAGCAGTTTCAAAATGGGCTCTACAAACCCTGAGATCCCCTCAGTCAAGTTACTATTACCAGAGACTATAGGTCTCCCTGGTTTGCCAGGTTTATGTATTTTAGGCAGCATGTAGATTGTCCCTGGCCTGGGTTCTGCAGGAATGAAGTCATTTAGTATTTTTTTGTAGTATATGGTCTGGAAAAGTTCTAATTAAGTCATGTAGATCATCTTCATATCTAGTAGTGGGGTCACTCTCCAGTTCTCTGTAGCAGGTAAGATCTGTTAGCTGTCTATTAGCCTCATTAATATAAACCTCTCTGTTTAAAATCACCACTGCAGAGCCTTTATCAGCTTTAATGATGACAATGTTGTGGTTTGATTTCAGTGTCCCTATAGCTCTCCATTCCAGTGGAGAAAGGTTATAATGGGTCTGTTTATGCCTAGTAAGGATCTGACCACTGACTTGTTGGCGGAAACAATTAATGTTATTGTCTAGCTTTTTGTTACGCCACTTAAGGGGGTAAGTTCAGATTACTTTATCTTATCCATTACATTATTGCTGTTTGCACTGTCTTCACTACCAGTAATTTCTTCCCTGCCATGAAAGAATTCTTTAAGTCTCAATCTATGGAAGTATTCCTCCCATTCACCACAAAACTGTATGTTATCCAGTGGTTTTGTTGGGCAAAAAGTGAGGCCCTTTGAAAGTATGTTTAGTTCTCCAGTAGTCAGTTTATGGTTGGACAAATTAACAACTGAAAGGTGCCCTTCAGTCCTGTGTTGTTGTTCAGTGACTCCATTATGTTCTTCATGGTTGTTAGGAAGTATGGTATGTTGAGGGGCATCCACTTTTCTATTTTTCATAAGCATGGCTTTTCTTAAGGTCCTTGGGTAGTTGATATGTATCTCTCGCAAGATGTCCTGAATAGGTTCCCCAGACATCCTTTCCAGAGTGGTAACAATTTCAGCAAATTCTTTGTTAAGAACAACTTTTTTGGCATATGACATTTGAATCCTGTGATTGCTCAGTTTCTCAGAGATCCTATGACAAAGTTGTTATGCATATGTAGAATTGTTTGTATTTTTTAATGGATTCCAAATAGTAAGACCTTTAGGGATCATGTTTCTCCTCTTGCACTTGGTTAGAAAATAGATGTCACTGTCTAGCTGTGCCAATTTCTTCTTGATGTTATATAACTGCCATATTCTACGGTGAATTCCAGTATCTTCCATGTTGAAATCTAGAGTTAGTAGTTGCCGTATTGGTCCTTGCAAGAATAGATCCAGAAGCAAATGATTTGATAACTTTTAATGGACCTACATAGATGTAACAACAAGAACAAAGTGCTCTAGCTTTCGGACCAGCCACTCCTTCTTCAGAAGCTCATGGCAGTTGTTTACAAAATACAATACTTATAACAGCTAGATAATGCAGAGGAAAACAGAAAAATTCCCCATTGGTTTAAAATACTCATTTAAAAAAAACAGAAGATACTAACATACTAACATACTAACATACAATTTGCCAGCAGATTAGGCCTTATGGTCTATCAAGTCTGCTCGAACCTAGATCCTTAGTTGGGTGCCGAGACCCTCCCATCCCTTGTGCTCCAGAAACCCCTATCATCCATCCCCACCCCCCCGGGACAGACCATCATCTGATACATCCACTTTCTGTGTCTGTCCCACCCTCTCTTAAAGCTCTCCACTGTGGATCTCTGAACCAGCTCACCAGGCAGAGCATTCCAAGGGTCCACCACCCTCTCAGTGAAAAACCTCCTCCTCTTTTCCCCCCTCACCCTTCCACCTTCCAACTTCAAACCATGCCCTCTGGTGATGCCTCCCTGCTTTAGTCTAAAGATCCCCTCCATGTTTACCCTATTTATTCCCTTGAGGTACTTGAAGACCTCAATCATGTCCCCCTGTCTCTCCTCTCCTCCAATGAAAACAGGCAGAGCTCCTCAAGTCTGTCCTCAAAGTCAAATCCCCTAGCCCTCGTATCATCTTTGTTGCCCTCCTCTGTACCCTCTCCAGGAGCTGTATGTCCCTCTTCAAGTGTGGGTCTCCAGTACTGTACACAGTACTCAAGGTGTGGTCTAACCAGTCCATTGTACAGTGGCAGAATCACTTCCTTGATCCTAGAGGTGATCCCCTTGCGATGCATCCCAACATCCTGTTTGCCTTGCTAGCTGCTCTCCTGCACTGCTCAGTGTTATTCATACATGTATCCACCATGACCCCTAGGTCTTTTTCCCCTGTTGAGGCTTCCAGCACTTCCCCTCCCGTCAGATGTCAGAGAAGTTTAAGAGTACCATACTGCCTTCAGCCAGGAGGAACCTTGGGTCAAAGGTGATTGGTGGAACACACATGCCAAGAATCCTACTGCATATAAATTTAATTGACATAAGATAACACTGCTGAAGCAGATAACTCCTAAATCATGCAATGAGTGTCGCAGTTTGTATAAGGATGTGAGTACTGAAAGAAAACCCCCACCATGATTAAAGATAAACTAAGATTGTTATAGGGCTCATGAAGTTTCAACGTCTGCATTATAGACAAGAATTTACCAGTAAGGTTGTCTTAAAAACATCAGTGCACACTGTGTGATGTTTAAAACCTAACTGGACTTGTCACCCAGCTGTACTCTCAAGCTAGATATTAGGCCCAAGAAATTTCAAAAACCTCAGGACAATATAAATGATAATTTCAATATAGAATGATAATATTAGAGTCAAACAAAAAACTCTAGTCGAGGAACATCAAGGAATTAAGACCATGTAGACTGATATGTACGGATGTCAATATACACTGAGAAAGTAACAACTTGATGTACCACAAGTGTCTATGGAATCTGAAAAAGAGATAAAAATTTAATTTCTCTCCTCCTCTTCATACAAACAATACACCCTAACCCACCTCACATCACCATAATGTGGGTGGGAGAGATACATAGCTTTAAGGAGATGTTGTCTCTCTCTCTCTTCCCCCCTTTTTTCCCTTCTCTCTCTCTCCCACAGACACACACACAAAGACACACACAAACACACACACCCTCTCCTAGTGAAACTTTCTTCACTTCAGTCACTGTAATTGATCCCCAAAGGAATTTAACTTGTCATGAAATCCTGAGTAAAAGGGCTTATGTCTCCTAATACCTACAGAGCAAAAATGTGACATTATTTAAAAGTACTACTATCTGCATAGTAACATTTCAAGGATTCTGCATAGTACTACCATGAAATAAACCTGCCACCCTCCCCAGGATAAGGTAACTAGAAGTAAATATAAAGTATGTGTGTAAGACCAGAGTTCTAACATACCTGCATATCCACAAATTACTACAATATTAGCCTAATGTAAAAACATCTGTGCAGGACCCCCAAGCAAATGAGATCACACACCCCAATATGTACAGAGTTACAAAAATTATATGTGACAGTATAAGATAACACTTCTGTATGAACAGTAGCAGGCTAGGTAATCTGAATATGGTGCAATGGTATCAATCATACCCCCAGACAAAGATAAAATGTAAGGAGGAATTAATATTCTTTATTGTGTGTGAGGTAAGAATAGTAACCCATTATAACTCCATATATCTAAATACACACCTACCTCAATGTGACAGCAAGCCCCACATCTATTATATCACATACCTCACAACACATACCAACACACATACATACACACACGCACCCACATCCCACACGTGCTGAAGTCCAATTTTATGTCAGTCTGAAGAAGAAAAGGTTGGTGGATGTTAGTTTCTGTAGTGTCTCATAAAACCAAGATCTACATTCATACCATCTGCTACCATATTGAGATGTAAAATAAGTTTAATCTCAAAAGCTTGTCTCTGTTGTGTGTTTTTGAGATTTCCTTTTTAAGACCATTACTGAGATATCTGAGATTGAGTGGTCAGTCTGGGAGAAGTGGTGCCCCACTGGTTTATCAGTCTTCTTTGCTGTAATAGTATGTCTGTGCGAGTTCACCCTAGTGCGGAGCAGTTGGCGTGTCTCTCCAACATAACCTGTTTCTGGACATCTCTTGCACTGAATGAAATAAACAACATCCCGAGACATGCATGTATAACTCCCATGCACCTCGAATTGTCCGTTTTGTGATGTAACCACACAGTCCAATGTAGAAATGAGTCCACAAGTCTTACAGGGGTGTTGACTGCAGGGTTGTGTGCCATTGTGTGACATGGTATTCTGTTCTGGTGAATGTTTGCTCCTAATAATTAGGCTGGTTAAATTTGGTGGTTGTTTAAAATATAGTAGTGGGAGTTCCTTAAAAATCCAATTAAGGGTTTCATCCTCACTAAATATTGGTTGGAGGTCTTTAGTAATCTTACGCAGTTGTTCAAGATCTGGATGATATGTGACTACCAAGGGTATTCTGTCTGTAGCTGTCTTTTCTTTTTATTGAAGTAGTTGTTGTCTTGGTACTTGCATTGCCCATTCTGTTATCCTGTCAATTTCCCTGGAAGAGTGTCAGTGCTCAATTAAGGTGTTTTTCAACATAGCCAAATGTGTATCTCTGTCATCCTCATTTGAACAAATGTGGTGACATCAGAGTGCTTTACTGTATATGACAGATTTTTTTGTATGGTTTGGGTGATTACTTTTCTTGTGCAGATATCTCTGTCTGTCGGCTTCCTGTAAATATATATATGTAAGGTTCCATCCTTAATGGTGACTGTTGTGTCCAGAAAGTTAGCCTTGGTGGTAGAGTACTCCAGGGTAAGCTTTATGGTAGGGTGGAGATTAGTAAGTTTGTGAAGAAAATCTTTGAGTGCATCTGTGCCCTCCATCCAGATGATAAACAAATCATCAATATAACGGAAATAAGCGAGCGGTTTGTGGGGATACTGCCTTAAAAAATCCTCCTCCTAGTCAACCATAATTAGGTTAGCATACTGTGGAGCCATTTTGGTGCCCATTGCTGTTCCCACAGTCTTAACATAATGTTTACCATTGAAATTGAAGTTGATATTGTCAAAATGAATTATATAAGTTCCGCCAGCACTACAGGGTTAATGTTTTGTTCCGGTCCTTTCTCATGTATATATTTTAGGCATGCTGCAATGCCATCTGTGTGTGGAATATTAGTGTAGAGGGATGTTACATCCATTGTCACTAAAATGGTATCAGGTGGTGAATCCTTATAACCAGAAAGTACATGCAAAAAGTGCATAGATTCCTGGATGTAACTGTCTCTTTCCGTAACCAGCAGTTTCAAATTGGTCTCTACAAACCCTGAGATCCACTCAGTCAAGTTACTATTACCAGAGACTATAGGTCTCCCTGGTTTGCCAGGTTTATGTATTTTAGGCAGCATGTAGATTGTCCCTGGCCTGAGTTCTGCAGGAATGAAATCATTTGGTTTTTTTTTTGTAGTACATGGTCTGGAAAAGTTCTAATTAAGTCACGTAGATCATCTTCATATCTTATAATGGGGTCACTCTCCAGTTCTCTGTAGCAGGTAAGATCTGTTAGCTGTCTATTAGCCTCATTAATATAAACCTCTCTGTTTAAAATCACCACTGCAGAGCCTTTATCAGCTTTAATGATGGCAATGTTGTGGTTTGATTTCAGTGTCCCTATAGCTCCCCATTCCAGTGGAGAAAGGTTATAATGGGTATGTTTATTCCTAGTAAGGATCTAACCACTGACTTGTTGGCGGAAACAATTAATGTTACTGTCTAGTTTTTTCTTACGCCACTTGAGGGGGTAAGTTCAGATTCCTTTTTCTTATCCATTACATTATTGCTGTTTGCACTGTCTTCACTACCAGTAATATCTTCCATGCCATGAAACAATTCTTTCAGACTCAATCTACGGAAGTATTCCTCCAGTTCACCACAAAACTGGATGTTATCCAGTGGTTTTGTTGGGCAGAAAGTGAGGCCCTTTGAATGTACATTTAGTTCTCCAGTAGTCAGTGTATGGTTGGACAAATTAACAACTGAAAGGTGCCCTTCAGTCCTGTGTTGTTGTTCAGTGACTCCATTATGTTCTTCATGCTTGTTAGGAAGTATGGTATGTTGAGGGGCATCCACTTTCCTATTTTTCATAAGCATGGCTTTTCTTAAGGTCCTTTGGTAGTTAATATGTATCTTTCGCAAGATGTCCTGAATAGGTTCCACAGACATCCTTTCCAGAGTGGTAACAATTTCAGCAAATTCTTTGTTAGAAACAACTTTTTTGGTATATGGCATGTGAATCCTGTGATTTCTCAGTTTCTCAGAGGTCCTATGACAAAGTTGTTCTGCATATGTAGAATTGTTTGGATTTTTTAATGGATTCCAAATAGTAAGACCTTTAGGGATCATGTTTCTCCTCTTGCACTGGGATAGAAAATAGATGTCACTGTCTAGCTGTGCCAATTTCTTCTTGATGTTATATAACTGCCATATTCTACGGTGAATTCCAGTATCTTCCATGTTGAAATCTAGGTTTAGTAGTTGCAGTATTGGTCCTTGCAAGAACAGATCCAGAAGCAAATGATTTGATACCTTTTAATGGACCTACATAGATGTAACAACAAGAACAAAGTTCTCTAGCTTTAGGACCAGCCACTCCTTCTTCAGAAGCTCATGGCAGTGGTTTACAAAATACAATACTTAAATCAGCTGGATAATGCAGAGAAAAACAGAAAAAATCCCGATTGGTTTAAAATACTCATTTAAAAAAAAAACAGAGGTTGATGTCAGAGAAGTTTAAGAGTACCATACTGCCTTCAGCCAGGATGAACCGTGGGTCAAAGGTGCTTGGTGGAACACACATAAAAAGAATCCTACTGCATATAAATTTAATTGACATAAGATACCACTGCTGAAGCAGATAACTCCTAAATCAAGCTATGAGTGTCGCAGTTTGTATAAGGATGTGAGTACTGAAAGAAAACCCCCTCTCTGATTTAAGACAAACTAAGATTGTTATAGGGCTCATGAAGTTTCAACGCCTGCATTATAGACAAGAATTTACCAGTACGGTTGTCTTAAAAACATCAGTGCACACTTTGTGATGTGTAAAACCTAACTGGACCTGTCAACCAGCTGTACTCTCAAGCTAGATATTAGGCCCAAGAAATTTCAAAAACCTCAGGACAATATAAATGATAATTTCAATATAGAATGATAATATTAGTGTCAAACAAAAAACTCTAGTCGAGGAACATCAATGAATTAAGACCATGTAGACAGTTATGTACGGATGTCAATATACACTGAGGAAGTAACAACTTGATGTACCACAAGTGTCTAAGGAATCAGAAAAAGAGATAAACATGTAATTTCTCTCCTCCTCTTCATACAAACAATACACCCTAACCCACCTCACATCACCATAATGTGGGTGGGGGAGATTCATAGCTTTAAGGAGATGTTGTCTCTCTCTCTCTTCCCCCCCGTTTTCCCTACTCTCTCTCTCTCCCACAGACACACACACAAAGAAACACACACACACACACCCTATCCTAGTGAAACTTTATTCACTTCAGTCACTGCAATTGTTTCCCAAAGGAATTTAACTTGTCATGAAATCCTGAGTAAAAGGGCTTATGTCTCCTAATACCTACAGAGCAAAAATGTGACATTATTTAACCATACTACTAACTGTATAGTAACATTTCCAAGGATTCTGGATAGTACTACCATGAAATAAACCTGCCACCCTCCCCAGGATAAGGTATCTAGAAGTAAATATAAAGTATGTGTGTAAGACCAGAGGTTTAACACACCTGCATATCCACAAATTACTACAATATTAGCCTAATGTAAAAAGATCTGTGCAGGACCCCAAAGCAAATGAGATCACACACCCCAATATGTACAGAGTTACAAAAATTATTTGTGACAGTATATGATAACACTTCTGTATGAACAGTAGCAGACTAGGTAATCTGAATATGGTGCAATGGAATCAATCCCACCCCCAGACAAAGATAAAATGTAAGGAGGAATTAATATTCATTATGTGTGTGAGGTAAGAATAGTAACCCATTATAACGCCATATATCTAAATACAGACATACCTCAATGTGACAGCAAGCCCCACATCTATTATATCACATACCTCTCAACTCATACCCACACACATACATACACACAAGCACCCACATCCCACACATGCTGAGCTCCCATATTATGTCAGTCTGAAGAAGGAAATGTCAGTGGATGTTAGTTTCTGTAGTGTCTCATAAAACCAAGATCTACGTTCATCCCATCTGCTTCCATATTGAGATGTAAAATAAGTTTAATCTCAAAAGCTCATCTCTGTTGTGTGTTTTGAGATTTCCTTTTAAGACCATTACTGACATGTCTGAGATTGAGTGGTCAGGCTGGGAGAAGCGGTGCCTACTGGTTTTGCAGTCTTCTTTGCTGTAATAGTATGTCTGTGCGAGTTCACCCTAGTGCGGAGCAGTTGGCGTGTCTCTCCAACATAACCTGTTTCTGGACATCTCTTGCACTGAATGAAATAAACAACATGTCGAGACATGCAAGTATAACTCCCATGCACCTGGAATTGTCTGGTTTGTGATGTAACCACACAATCCGAGATAGAAATGAGCCCACAAGTCTCACAGGGGTGTTGACTGCAGCGTCGTGTGCCACTGTGTGACATGGTATTCTGTTAAGGTGAAAGTTTGCTCCTAATAATTAGGCTGGATAAATTTGGTGGTTGTTTAAAAGATAGTAGTGGGAGTTCCTTAAAAATGCAATTAATGGTTTCATCCTCACTAAATATTGGGTGGAGGTCTTTAATAATCTTACGCAGTTGTTCAAGATCTGGATGATATGTGACTACCAAGTGTATCCTCTCGGTTGCTGTCTTTTCTTTATTTTGAAGTAGTTGTTGTCTTGGTACTTGCATTGCCCATTCTGTTATCCTGTCAATTTACCTGGAAGAGTGTCTCTGCTCAATAAAGGTGTTTTTTTAAAATAACCAAATGTGTATCTCTGTCATCCTCACTTGAACAAATGTGGTAACATCAGAGTGCTTGACTGTATATGACAGATTTTTTGTATGGTTTGGGTGATTACTTTTCTTGTGCAGATATCTCTGTCTGTCTGTTGGCTTACTGTAAATATATGTATGTAAGGTTCCATCCTTAATGGTGACTGTGGTGTCCAGAAAGTTAACCTTGGTGATAAAGTACTCCAGGGTAAGCTTTATGGTAGGGTGGAGATTATTAAGTTTGTGATGAAAATTTTTGAGTGCATCTCTGCACTCCATCCAGATGATAAACAAATCATCAATGAAATGGAAATAAGCCAGTGATTTCTGGGGAGGCTGCCTTAAATAATCCTGCTCCAAGTCAGCCATAATTAGGTTAGCATACTGTGGAGCCATTTTGGTGCCCATTACTGTTCCCATAGTTTTAACATAATGTTTACCATTAAAAATGAAGTTGTTATGTGTGAAAATGAATTCCATAAGTTCCGCCACCACTCCAGGGTTAATGTTTTGTTCTGGTCCTTTATCATGTATGTATTTAAGGCATGCTGCAATGCCATTTATGTGTGGAATATTAGTGTACAGGAATGATACATCCATTGTCACTAAAATGATATCAGGTGGTGAATCCTTATAACCAGAAAGTACACACAAAAAGTGCATAGTTTCCTGGATATAACTGTCTCTTTCCATAACCAGCAGTTTCAAATCGGTCTCTACAAACCCTGAGATCCCCTCAGTCAAGTTACTATTACCAGAGATTATAGGTCTCCCTGGTTTGCCAGGTTTATGTATTTTAGGCAGCATGTAGATTGTCCCTGGCCTGGGTTCTGCAGGAATGAAGTCATTTAGTTTTTTTTTGTAGTACATGGTCTGGAAAAGTTCTAATTAAGTCACGTAGATCATCTTCATGTCTTGTAGTGGGGTCACTCTCCAGTTCTCTGTAGTAGGTAAGATCTGTTAGCTGTCTATTAGCCTCATTAATATAAACCTCTCTGTTTAAAATCACCACTGCAGAACCTTTATCAGCTTTAATGATGACAATGTTGTGGTTTGATTTCAGTGTCCCTATAGTTCCACATTCCAGTGGAGAAAGGTTATAATGGGTCTGTTTATGCCTAGTAAGGATCTGACCACTGACTTGTTGGCGGAAACAATTAATGTTATTGTTTAGTTTTTTTGTTACGCCACTTGAGGGGTTAAGTTCAGATTCCTTTTTCTTATCCATTACATTATTGCTGTTTGCACTGTCTTCACTACCAGTAATTTCTTCTCTGCCATGAAATAATTCTTTATGTCTCAATCTACGTAAGTATTCCTCCAGTTCACCACAAAACTGTATGTAATCCAGTGGCTTTGTTGGGCAGAAAGTGTGGTCCTTTGAAAGTACATTTAGTTCTCCAGTAGTCAGAGAGTGGTTGGACAAATTAACAACTGAAAGGTGCCCATCAGTACTGTGTTGTTGTTCAGTGACTCCATTATGTTCTTCATGGTTGTTAGGAAGTATGGTATGTTGAGGGACATCCACTTTTCTATTTTTCATAAGCATAGCTTTTCTTAAGGTCCTTGGGTAGTTAATATGAATCTCTCAGAAGATGTCCTGAATAGGTTCCCCAGACATCATTTCCAGAGTGGTAACAATTTCAGCAAATTCTTTGTTAAGAACAAGTTTTTTGGCATACGACATGTGAATCCTGTAATTTTTCAGTTTCTCAGATGTCCTATGACAAAGTTGTTTTGCATATGTAGAATTGTTTGTATTTTGTAATGGATTCCAAATAGTAAGACCTTTAGGAATCATGTGTCTCCTCTTGCACTGGGTTAGAAAACAGATGTCACTGTCTAGCTGTGCCAGTTTCTTCTTGATGATATATAACTGCCATATTCTACGGTGATTTCCAGTATCTTCCATGTTGAAATCTAGATTTAGTAGTTACCATATTGGTCCTTGCAAGAATAGATCCAGAAGCAAATGATTTGATACTTTTAATGGACCTACATTGATATAACAACAAGAACAAAGTGCTCTAGCTTTCGAATCAGCGACTCCTTCTTCAGAAGCTCATGGCAGTTGTTTACAAAATACAATACTTAAAGCAGCTAGATAATGCAGTGAAAAACAGAAAAAATCCCGATTGGTTTAAAATACTCATTTAAAAAAAAAAAAGAAGATGATGTCAGAGAAGTTTAAGAATACCATTCCGCCTTCAGCCAGGAGGAACCCTGGGTCAAAGGTGCTTGTTGGAACACACATGCCATGAATACTGCTGCATATAAATTTAATTGACATAAGATAACACTGCTAAATCAGATAACTCCTAAATCAAGCTATGAGCATCACAGTTTGTATAAGGATGTGATTACTGAAAGAAAACCCCAACCCTGATTAAAGACAAACTAAGATTGTTATAGGGCTCATGAAATTTCAACGTCTGCATTACAGAAAAGAATTTACCAGTAAGGTTGTCTTAAAAACATCAGTGCACACTGTGTGATGTGTAAAACCTAACTTGCATGTCACCCAGCTGAACTCTCAAGCTGGATATTAGGCCCAAGAAATTTCAAAAACCTCTGGACAATATAAATGATAATTTCAATATAGGAATGATAATATTAGTGTCAAACAAAAAACTCTAGTCGAGGAACCTCAAGGAATTAAGACCATGTAGACTAATATGTACGGATGTCAATATACACTGAGAAAGTAACAACTTGATGTACCACAAGTGTCTAAGGAATCTGAAAAAGAGATAAAATGTAATTTCTCCTCCTCCTTCATACAAACATACCCTAACCACCTCACATCACCGTAATGTGGGTGGGGGAGATACATAGCTTTAAGGAGATGTTGTCTCTCTCTCTCTTCCCACCTTTTTTCCCTTCTCTCTCTCTCTCCCACAGACACACACACAAAGACACACACACATGCACACACCCTCTCCTAGTGAAACTTTATTCACCTCAGTCACTGCAATTGTTTCCCAAAGGAATTTAACTTGTCATGAAATCCTGAGTAAAAGGACTTATGTCTCCTAATACCTACAGAGCAAAAATGTGACATTATTTAACCATGCTACTATCTGCATAGTAACATTTCCTAGGATTCTGGATAGTACTACCATGAAATAAACCTGCCACCATCCCCAGGATAAGGTAACTAGAAGTAAATATAAAGCATGTGTGTAAGACCAGAGGTCTAACATACCTGCATATCCACAAATTATTACAATATTAGCCTAATTTAAAAAGATCTGTGTAGGACCCCCATGCAAATGAGATCACATACCACAATATGTACAGAGTTACAAAAATTATATGTGACAGTATATGATAACACTTCTGTATGAACAGCAGCAAGCTAGGTAATCTGAATATGGTGCAATGGAATCAATCCCACCCCCAGACAAAGATAAAATGTAAGGAGGAATTAATATTCATTATGTGTGTGAGGTAAGAATAGTAACCCATTATAACTCCATATATCTAAATACAGACCTACCTCAATGTGACAGCAAGCCCCACATCTATTATAACACATACCTCACAACACCTACCCACACACATACATACACACACGCACCCATATCCCACACATGCTGAAGTCCCATATTATGTCAGTCTGAAGAAGAAAAGATCGGTGGATGTTAGTTTCTGTAGGGTCTCATGAAACCAAGATCTATGTACATCCCATCTGCTACAATATTGAGATGTAAAATAAGTTTAATCTCAAAAGCTCATCTCTGTTGTGTGTTTTTGAGATTTCCTTTTAAGACCACTACTGACATATCTGAGATTGAGTGGTCAGGCCACGAGAAGTGTTGCCCCACTGATTTTTCAGTCTTCTTTGCTGTAATAGTATGTCTGTGCGAGTTCACCCTAGTGCGGAGCAGTTGGCGTGTCTCTCCAACATAACCTGTTTCTGGACATCTCTTGCACTGAATGAAATAAACAACATGTCGAGACATGCATGTATAACTCCCATGCACCTGGAATTGTCTGTTTTGTGATGTAACCACACAGTCTGAGGTAGAAATGAGCCCACAAGTCTTACAGCGGTGTTGATTGCAGGGTCGTGTGCCATTGTGTGACATGGTATTCTGTTCTGGTGAAAGTTTGCTCCTAATAATTAGGCTGGATAAATTTGGTGGTTGTTTAAAAGATAGTAGTGGGAGTTCCTTAAAAATACAATTAAGGGTTTCATCCTCACTAAATATTGGGTGGAGGTCTTTAATAATCTTACGCAGTTGTTTAATATCTGGATGATATGTGACAACCAAGGGTATTCTGTCTGTAGGTGTCTTTTCTTTATATTGAAGTAGTTGTTGTCTTGGTACTTGAATTGCCCATTCTGTTATCCTGTCAATTTCCCTGGAAGAGTGTCCCTGCTCAATAAAGGTGTTTTTCAACATAGCCAAATGTGTATTTCTGTCATCTTCATTTAGACAAATACTGTGACATTGGAGTGCTTGACTGTATATGACAGATTTTTTTGTATGGTTTGGGTGATTACATTTCTTGTGCAGATATCTCTGTCTGTCTGTTGTATTCCTGTAATTATATGTATGTAAGGTTCCATCATAATGGTGACTTGGTGTCCAGAAAGTTAACCTTGGTGGTAGAGTACTCAGGTAAGCTTTATGGTAGGGTTGGAATTATTAGTTGTAGTGAAAATCTTTGAGTGCATCTTGCTCTCCATCAAGATGATAAACAAATCATCAATGTAATGGAAGTAAGGCAGTGATTTGTGGGATTCTGCCTTTAAAATCCTACTCCAAGTCAATATAATTAGGTTAGCATACTGTGGAGCCATTTGGTGCCCATTGCTGTCCCATAGCTTTATATAATGTTTGCTGAAATTGAAGTTGTTATGTGTCGAATAGATTCCATAAGTTCATACCACTCCAGGGTTAAAGTTTTGTTCGGTCATTTTCTCATGTATGTATTTAAGGCATGCTGCAATGCCATGTGTGTGTCGAATATTAGTGTAGAGGATGTTACATCCATTGTCACTAAAATGGTATCAGTGGTGAATCCTTATAACCAGAATAGTACACACAAAAGCGTAGTTTCCTGGATAACTGTCTCTTTCAGAACCAGCGGTTTCAAAATGGGTCTCTACAAACCTGAGATTCCCTCAGTCAAGTTACTATTGTGCAGAACTATAGGTCTCCCTGGTTTGCCAGGTTTATGTATTCTAGGCAGCATGTAGATTGTCCCTGGCCTGGGTTCTGCAGGAATGAAGTCATTTGTTTTATTTTTTCATAATACATGGTCTAGAAAAGTTCTAATTAAGTCACCTAGATCATCTTCATATCTTGTAGTGGGGTCACTCTCCAGTTCTCTGTAGTAGGTAAGATCTGTTAGCTGTCTATTAGCCTCATTAAAATAAACCTCTCTGTTTAAAATCACCATAGCAGTGCCTTTATCAGCTTTAATGATGACAATGTTGTGGTTTGATTTCAGTGTCCCTATAGCTCTCCATTCCAGTGGAGAAAGGTTATCATGGGTCTGTTTATGCCTAGTAATGATCTGGCCACTGAATTGTTGGCGGAAACAATTAATGTAATTTGTCTAGTTTTTTGATACGCCACTTGAGGGGGTACATTCAGATTTCTTTTTCTTATCCATTACATTATTGCTGTTTGCTCTGTCATCACTACCAGTAATTTCTTCCCTGCCATGAAAGAATTCTTTAAGTCTCAATCTACGGAAGTATTCCTCCAGTTCACCACAAAACTGTATGTTATCCAGTGGTTTTGTTGGGTAGAAAGAGAGGACCTTTGAAAGTATATTTAGTTCTCCAGTAGTCAGTGTGTGGTTGGACAAATTAACAACTGAAAGGTGCCCATCAGTACTGTGTTGTTGTTCAGTGACTCCATTACGTTCTTCATGGTTGTTAGGAAGTATGGTATGTTGAGGGGCATCCACTTTCCTATTTTTCATAAGCATGGATTTTCTTAAGGTCCTTTGGTACTTAATATGTATCTCTCGAAAGATGTCCTGAATAGGTTCCCCAGACATCCTTTCCAGAGTAGTAACAATTTCAGCAATTCTTTTGTTAAGAACAACTTTTTTTGGCATATGAAATGTGAATCCTGTGATTTCTAAGTTTCTCAGGGTCCTATAACAAAGTTGTTCTGCATATGTAGTGTTTTGTATTTTTAATGGATTCCAAATAGTAAGACCTTTAGGGATCATGTTTCTCCTCTTGCACTGGGTTAGAAAATAGATGTCACTGTCTAGCTGTGAAAATTTCTTCTTAATGTTATATAACTGCCATATTCTACGGTGAATTCCAGTATCTTCTATGTTGAAATCTAGATTTAGTAGTTGCCATATTGGTCCTTGCAAGAATAGATCCAGAAGCAAATGATTTGATATCTTTTAATGGACCTACATAGATGTAACAACAAGAACAAAGTGCTCTTGCTTTCGGACTAGCCACTCCTTCTTCAGAAGCTGATTGCAGTTCTTTACAAAATACAATACTTATAATAGCTAGATAATGCAGAGAAAAACAGAAAAAAAAAACATTGGTTTAGAATACTCATATAAAAAAAAAAAACAGTAGATGATGTCAGAGAAGTGTAACAGTGCCATACTGCCTTCAGCCAGCAGGAACCCTGGGTCAAAGGTGCTTGGTGGAACACACACATACAACTTTTTTCTTGTTGTTACATCTATGTTGGTCCATTAAAATGTATCAAATCATTTGCTTCTGGATCTATTCTTGCAAGGACCAATATAGCAACTACTAAATCTAGATTTCAACATGGAAGATATCAAATTGGCCAAAGATATGCCATTTACATAACATCAAGAAGAATTTGCACAGCTAGACAGTGACATATTTTCGAACCCAGTGCAGAAGAAACATGATCCCTAAAGGTCATTACTGTTGAGATCCATTGATACAGACATTCCATGTGCAGAACAATACACACACACATACACACACACAGTCACGCCTCAGTCCACACGTGCAAGTCCCATAATATGTCAGTCTGAAGAATAGAAGGTCTGTGGATGTTGGTTTTTTGAAGTGTCCCATAAACCAAGATCAATGTTCATCCCATCTGCTACCATACTGAGATGGAAAATAAGTTTAATATCAAAAAGCTGATCTCTTTTGTGTGTTTTGAGAATTTCCTTTTAGACCATTACTGACATATCTAGGATTGAGTTGTCGCCTGAGGAAAATGGCGCCCCACTGGTTTTTCAGTCTTCTTTGCTGTAATAGCATGTCTGTGCAAGTTCATCCTAGTGTGGATTAGTTGGCATCTCTCTCCAACATAAACTGTTTGTGGACATCTCTTGCACTGAACGAAATAAACAACATGTTGTGACATGCATGTATAACTCCCATGCACCTGGAATTGTCTGTTTTGTGATATAACCACGAAGTCCGAGGTAGAAATGAGCCCACAAGTTTTATAGGGGCGTTGATTGCAGGGTTGTGTGCCATTGTGTGACATGGGATTCTGTTCTGGTGAAAGTTTGCTCCTAATAATTAGGCTGGATAAATTTTGTGGTTGTTTAAAAGATAGTAGTGGGAGTTACTTAAAAATACAATTAAGAGTTTCATCCTCACTAAATATTGGGTGGTGGTCTTTAATAATCTTACACAGATGTTCAAGATTTGGATGATATGTGACTACCAAGGGTATTAAGTCTGTAGTTGTCTTTTCTTTATATTGAAGTAGTTGTTGTCTTGGAACTTCTGTTGCCCATTCTGTTATCCTGTCAATTTCCCTGGAAGAGTTTCCCTGCTCAATAAAGGTGTTTTTCAACATAGCTAAGTGTGCATCTCTGCCATCCTCATTTGAAAAAATGCGGTGACATCGGATTGCTTGACTGTAATTGACAGATTTTTTTGTATGGTTTGGGTGATTACTTTTCTTGTGCAGGTATCTCTGTCTGTCTTTTGGCTTCCTGTAAATACATGTATGTAAGGTTCCATCCTTAATGGTCTGTGGTGGTGCAGAAAGTTAACCTTTGTAGAGAACTCCAGGGTAAGCTATGGTAGGTGGAGATTATTAAGTTTGTGATGAAAATCTTTATGTGCATGGTGTTTCTCTGTCCAGATGATAAACAAATCATCAATGTAACTGAAATAAGCTAGTGGTTTGTGGGATGCTGCCTTAAAAATCCTCCTCCAATTCAGCCATAAAGAGAGGTTAACATACTGTGGAGCCATTTGGTGCCACCCCTATTGTTCCCATATTTTGAACATAATGTTTACCATTGAAATTGAAGTTGCTATGTGTCAAAATGAATTCCATAAATTCCCCACCACTCCAGGGTTGATGTTTTGTTCCGGTCCTTTCTCATGTATGTATTTAGGGCGTGCTGCAATGCCATCTGTGTGTGGAATATTAGTGCAGGGGGATGTTACATCCAATGTCACTAAAATGGTATCAGTTGGTAAATCTTTATAACCACAAAGTACACGCATAAAGTGCATAGTGTCCTGGATATAACTGTCTCTTTCCATAATCAGCAGTTTCAAAATGGTCTCTACAAACCCTGAGATCCCCTCAGTCAAGGTACCTTTACCAGAGACTATGGGTCTTCCTGGATTGCCAGGTTTATATATTTTAGGCAGCATGTGAAATGTCCCTTGTCTGGGTTCAGCAGGAATGAGGTTATTTAGTTTTTTTTGTAGTACTAGATCTGGAAAAGTTCTAATTAAGTCACATAGTTCATCTTTATATGTTGTAGTGGGGTGACTCTCCAGTTCTCTGTAGAAGGCCAGACCTGTTAGCTGTCTATTAGCTACATTAATATAATCCTCTCGGTTTAAAATCACCTCTGCAGAGCCTTTATCAGCTTTTTTGATGACAATGTTGTGGCTTGATTTCAGGGTCCCTATAGCTCTCCGTTCCAGTGGATAATGGTTATAATGGAGTCTGTTTCTGTCTAGTAAGAGGATCTGACCATTTATTAGTTGTAGAAACAATTAATGTAATTGTCTAGTTTTTATTGCGCCCACTTGAGGGGTAATTCAGAGTCCTTTTTGTTATCCATTACATTGTGCTGTTTTGCACTGTCTTCTACTACCAGTGATTTCTTCCCTGCCATGAAAGAATTCTTTAAGTCTCAATCCACGGAAGTATTCCTCCAGTTCACCACAAAACTGTCTATTATCCAGAGGTTTTGTTGGGCAGAAAGTAAGGCCCATTGAAAGTACATTCAGTTCTCCAGTAGTCAGTGTGTGGTTGGACAAATTAAGAACTGAAAGGTGCCCATCAGTATTGTGTTGTTGTTCAGTGACTCCATTATGTTCTTCATGGTTGTTAGGAAGTATGGTATGTTGAAGGGCATCCAATATCCTATTTTTCATAAGCATGGCTTTTCTTAAGGTCCTTTGTTAGTTAATGTATATCTGCATAAGATGTCCTGAATAGGTTCCCCAGACATCCTTTCCAGGTGGTAGTAATTTCAGCAAATTCGTTGTTAAGAACAACTTTTTTGGCATATGACATGTGAATACTATGATTTCTCAGTTTCTCAGAGGTCCTATGACAAAGTTGTTCTGCATATGTAGAATTGTTTGTATTTCTTAATGGATTCCAAATAGTAAGACCTTTAGAGATCATTTTTCTCCTCTTGCACTGCATTACAAAATAGATGTCACTGTCTAGCTGTGCCAATTTCTTCTGGATGTTATGTAACTGCCATATTCTATGGCGAATTCCGGTATCTTCCGTGTTGAAATCTAGATTTAGTAGTTGCCGTATTGGTCCTTGCAAGAATAGATGCAGAAGCAAATGATTTGATACCTTTTAATGGACCAACATAAATGTAACAACAAGGACAAAGTGCTCTAGCTTACAGACCAACCAGTCCTTCTTCAGAAGCCCATGGCAGTTGGTTACACAATGCATTACTTACAGCAGCTAGAAAATGCAGAGAAAAAAGAAAACAAATCCCCTTTGGTTTAAAATACTCATTTAAAAAAAACAGAAGATGATGTCAGAGAAGTTTAACAGTACCATACTGCCTTCAGCCAGGAGGAACCCTGGGTCAAAGGTGCTTGGTAAAACACGCATACATCGAGTCCTACTGCATACAAATTTAATTGACATAAGATAACACTGCTGAAGCAGATAACTCCTAAATCAAGCTATGAGTGTCACAGTTTGTATAATGATGTGATTACTGAAAGGCAACCCCCACACAGAATAAAGACAAACTAAGATTTTTATAGTTCTCATGAAGTTTCAACGTCTGCATTATTGACCCAAATTTACCGGTAAGTTTGTCTTAAAAACATCAGTGCACACTGTGTGATGTGTAAAACCTAACAGGACCTGTCATCCAGCTGTCCTCTCAAGCTAGATATATGCCCAAGAAATTTAAAAAACCTCAGGACTATATAAATGATAATTTAAATATAAATTGATAATATTAGTGTCAAACAAAAATCTCTAGTCGAGGAACCTCAAGGAATTAAGACCGTGTAGACTGATATGTACTGATGTCAATGTACACTGAGAATGTAACACCTTGATGTACCACAAGTGACTAAGGAATCTGACAAAGAGATAAAAATGTAATTTCTCTCCTCCTCTTCATACAAACAATACACCCTATCCCACCTCACATCACCATAATGTGGATGGGGGAGATACATAGCATTAAGGAGATGTTTACTCTTTCTCTACCTCTCTCTCTCTCTCTCTCTCTCTCCCCCCCTTTCCCTCTCTCTCTCTCCCACAGACACATGCCGCACACACACACACGCACACACACACACGCACTCTCCTAGAGAATATTTATTCACTTCAATCACTGCAATTGTTCCCCAAAGGAATTCAACTTGTCATGAAATCCTGAGTAAAAGGGCATATGTCTCCTAATACCTACAGAACAAAAATGTGACACTAATTAACTGTACTACTAAATGCATAGTAACATTTCCAAGGATTCGGGATAGAACTACCATGAAATAAACCTGCCACCCTCCCCAGGATAAGGTAACTAGAAGTAAATATAAAGTATGTGTGTAAGACCAGAGGTCTAACATACCTGCATATCCATAAATTACTACAATATTAGCCTAATGTAATAAGATCAGTGCGTGACCCCCATGCAAATCAGATCACGCACCCCAATACGTTCATAGTTACAAAAATTATATGTGATGGTATATGATAACACTCCTGTATGTACAGTAGCAGGCTAGGTAATCGAATATTGTGCAGTGGAATCAATCCACCCCAGGCAAAGATAAAAGTGAGATAATTAATATTCATTATGTGTGAAGTAAGATAGTAACCCATTATAACTCCATATATCTAAATAGAGACCTACCTCAATGTGACAGCAAGCAACACTTCTGTTATATCACATACCTCACAACACATACACACACACATACACACACACACGCACCCTCATCCCACACATGCTGAAGTCCCATAATATGTCAGTCTGAAGAAGAAAAGGTCTGTGAATGTTAGTTTCTGAAGTGTCCCATAAAACCAAGATCAATGTTCATCCCATCTGCTACCATACTGAGATGGAAAATAAGTTTAATATCAAAAGCTCGTCTCTTTTGTGTGTTTTTGAGATTTCCTTTTAAGACCATTACTGACATATCTAGGATTGAGTTGTCATACAGCGAAAAATGGCGCCCCACTGGTTTTTCAGTCTTCTTTGATGTAATAGTATGTCGGTGTGAGTTTATCCTAGTGCGGATTTGTTGGCGTGTCTCTCCAACATAACCTGTTTGTGGACATCTCTTGCACTGAACGAAATAAACAACATGTCGTGACATGCATGTATAACTCCCATGCACCTGGAATTGTCTGTTTTGTGATATAACCACACAGTCCAAGGTCAAAATGAGCCCACATGTTTTACAGTGGCGTTGATTGCAGTGTCGTGTACAATAGTGTGACATGGTATTCATTTCTGGTGAATGTTTGCTCCTAATAATTAGGCTGGATAAATTTTACGGTTGTTTAAAAGTTGGTAGGGGGAGTTCCTTAAAAATCCATTTAAGGGTTTCATTCTCACTAAATATTGGGTGGAGGTCTTTAATAATCTTATGCAGACATTCAAGATCTGGATGATATGTGACTACCAAGAGTATTCTGTCTGTAGCTGTCTTTTCTTTATATTGAAGTAGTTGTTGTCTTGGTACTTGTGTTGCCCGTTCTGTTATCCTGTCAATTTCCCTGGAAGAGTGTCCCTGCTCAATAAAGGTGTTTTTCAACATAGCCAAATGTGTATCTCTGCCATCTTCATTTAAACAAATACGGTGACATCGGAGTGCTTGACTGTATATGACAGATTTTTTTGTATGGTTTGGGTGATTTTTCTTGTGTAGGTATCTCTGTCTGTCTGTTGGCTTTCTGTAAATACATATATGTGAGGTTCCATCCTTATTGGTCACTGTGGTGTCCAGAAAGTTAACCTTGGTGGTAGAGTACTCAAGGGTAAGCTTAATGGTAGGGTTAAGATTATTAAGTTTGTGATGAAAATCTTTATGTGCATTGGTGCCCTCTGTCCAGATGATAAACAAATCATCATTGTAACTGAAATAAGCTAGTGGTTTGTGGGGATGCTGCCTTAAAAAATCCTCCTCCAAATCAGCCATAAAGAGGTTAACATACTGTGGAGCCATTTTGGTGCCCATTGGTGTTCCCATATATTGAACATAATGTTTACCATTGAAAATGAATTTGTTATGTGTCAAAATGAATTCCATAAGTTTCCCCACCACTCCAGGGTTGATGTTTTGTTCCGGTCCTTTGTCATGTATGTATTTATGGCATGCTGCAATGCCAACTGTGTGTGGAATATTAGTGAAGAGGGATGTTACATCCATTGTCACTAAAATGGTATCATGTGGTAAATCTTTATAACTAGAAAGTACTCGCAAAAAGTGCCTATTGTCCTAGATGTAACTGTCTCTTTCCATAACCAGCGGTTTCAAAATGGTCTCTAGAACAACTGAGATCCCCTCAGTCAAGGTACCATTACCAGAGACTATGGGTCTTCCTGGATTGCCAGGTTTATGTATTTTAGGCAGCATGTAGAATGTCCCTGGCCTGGGTTCAGCAGGAATGAGGTCATTTAGTATTTTTTGTAGTACATTGTCTGAAAAGTTCTAATTAAGTCACATAGTTCATCTTTATATCTTGTAGTGGGAACACTCTCCAAATTGTCTGTAGAAGGTAAGACCTGTTAGCTGTCTATTAGCTTCATTAATATAATCCTCTCGGTTTAAAATCACCACTGCAGAGCCTTTTTCAGCTTTATTAATGACAATGTTGTGGCTTGATTTCAGTGTCCCTATAGCTCTCCGTTCCAGTGGAGAAAGGTTATAATGGGTCTGTTTTTGTCTAGTAAGGATCTGACCACTAATTTGTTGGCAGAAACAATTAATGTAATTGTCTAGTTTTTTTGTTACGCCCACTTGAGGGGGTAAATTCAGATTCCTTTTTGTTATCCATTACATTATTGCTGTTTGCACTGTCTTCACTACCAGTGATTTCTTCCCTGCCATGAAAGAATTCTTTAAGTCTCAATCTATTGAAGTATTCCTCCAGTTGACCACAAAACTGTATGTTATCCAGTGGTTTTGTTGGGCAGAAAGTGAGGCCCACTGAAAGTACTTTCAGTTCTCCAGTAGTCAGAGTGTGGTTGGACAAATTAATAACTGAAAGGTGCCCATCAGTATTGTGTTGTTGCTCAGTGACTCCATTATGTTCTTCATGGTTTGTTAGGAAGTATGGTATGTTGAAGGGCATCAAATTTCCTATTTTCAAAAGCATGGCTTTTCTTAAGGTCCTTTGGTAGTTAATGTGTATCTCTCGTAAGATGTCCTGAATAGGTTCCCAGACATCCTTTCTAGAGTGGTAATTTCAGTCAAAGTAAATTGTTGTTAAGAACAACTTTTTGGCATGGACATGTGAATCCTGTGATTTCTCAGTTTCTCAGAGGTCCTGTGACAAAGTTGTTCTGTATATGTAGAATTATTTGTATTTCTTAATGGATTCCAATTAGTAAGACCTTTAGAGATCATTTTTCTCCTCTTGCACTGCGTTACAAAATAGATGTCACTGTCTAGCTGTGCCAATTTCTTCTTGATGTTATGTAACTGCCATATTCTATGGCGAATTCTAGTATCTTCTGTGTTGAAATCTAGATTTAGTAGTTGCCGTATTGGTCCTTGCAAGAATAGTTGCAGAAGTAAATGATTTGATACCTTTTAATGGACCAACATAGATGAAACAACAGGGACAAAGTGCTCTAGCTTAAGGACCAACCAGTCCTTCTTCAGAAGCTCATGGCAGTTGTTTAGAAAATAAATTACTTATAACAGCTAGATAATGCAGAGAAAACTGAAAAAAATCCCCATTGGTTTAAAATACTCATTTAAAAAAAACAGAAGATGATATCAGAGAAGTTTAACAGTACCAGTACTGCCTTCAGCCAGAGGAACCCTGGGTCAAAGGTGCTTGGTAAAACACGCATACAACAAGTCCTACTGCATATAAATTTAATTGACATAAGATAACACTGCTGAAGCAGATAACTCCTAAATCAAGCTATGAGTGTCACAGTTTGTATAAGGATGTGATTACTGAAAGGCAACCCCAACACAGATTAAAGACAAACTAAAATTTTTATAGGGCTCATGAAGTTTCAAAGCCTGCATTATTGACACAAATTTACCAATAAGGTTGTCTTAAAAACATCAGTGCACACTGTGTGATATGTAAAACCTAGCTGGACCTGTCACCCAGCTGTCCTCTCAAGCTAGATATAAGGCCCAAGAAATTTCAGAAACCTCAGGACTATATAAATGATAATTTAAATATAAATTGAAAATATTAGTGTCAAACAAAAAAACTCTAGTCGAGGAACCTCAAGGAATAAAGACCATGTAGACTGATATGTACTGATGTCAATATACACTGAGAATGTGACAGCTTGATGTACCACAAGTGTCTAAGGAATCTGACAAAGAGATAAAAATGTAATTTCTCTTCTCCTCTTCATACAAACAATACACCCTATCCCACCTCACCTCACCATAATGTGGGTGGGGGAGATACATAGCTTTAAGGAGATGTTGTCTCTTTCTCTCTCTCTCTCTCTCCCTCTTTTTCCCTCTCTCTCTCTCACACATCACATCACCCCACAGACACACACACACACACTCTCTCCTAGAGAACATTTATTCTCTTCAATCACTGCAATTGTTCCCCAAATGAATTCAACTTGTCATGAAATCCTGAGTAAAAGGGCATATGTCTTCTAATACATACAGAGCAAAAATGTGACACTAATTAAACGTACTACTAAATGCATAGTAAAATTTCCAAGGATTCTGGATAGAACTACAATGAAATAAACCTGCCATCCTCCCCAGGATAAGGTAACTAGAAGTAAATATTAAGTATGTGTATAAGACCAGAGGTCTAACATACCTGCATATCCACAAATTACTACAATATTAGCCTAATGTAAAAAGTTCTGTGTAGGACCCCCATGCAAATGAGATCACACACCCCAATATGTTCATAGTTACAAAAATTATATGTGATGGTATATGATAACACTCCTGTATGTACAGTAGCAGGCTAGGTAATCTGAATATGGTGTAATGGAATCAATCCCAACCCCAGGCAAAGATAAAAAGTAAGGAGAAATTAATATTCATTATGTGTGTGAAGTAAGAATAGTAACCCATTATAACTCCATATATCTAAATAGAGACCTACCTCAATGTGACAGCAAGCCCCACATCTGTTATATTACATACCTCACAACACATACCAACACACATACACAACACATGCACCAACATCCCTCACATGCTGAAGTTCAATAATATGTCAGTCTGAAGAAGAAAAGGTCTGTGGATGTTAGTTTCTGTAGTGTCCCAGAAAACCAAGATCAATGTTCATCCCATCTGCTACCATACTGAGATGGAAAATAAGTTTAATCTCAAAAGCTCGTCTCTTTTGTGTGTTTTTGAGATTTCCTTTTAAGACCATTACTGACATATCTGAGATGCAGTGGTCACGCTGGGAGAAGTGGTTCCCCACTGGTTTATCAGTCTTCTTTGCTGCAATAGTATATCTGTGCAAGTTCATCCTAGTGTGGATTTGTTGGCGTGTCTCTCCAACATAACCTGTTTGTGGACATCTCATGCACTGAACGAAATAAACAACATGTCGTGACATGCATGTATAACTCCCATGCACCTTGAATTGTCTGTTTTATGATATAACCACACAGTCTGAGGTGAAAATGAGCCCACAAGTTTTAGAGGGGCGTGGATTGCAGGGTCATGTACCATAGTGTGACATGGTATTCTGTTCTGGTGAAAGAGTGCTCCTAATAATTAGGCTGGATAAATTTTATGGTTGTTTAAAAGTTAGTAGGGGGATTTCCTTTAAAATACAATTAAGGATTTCATTCTCATGAAATATTGGGTGTAGGTCTTTAATATTCTTATGCAGACATTCAAGATCTGGATGATATGTGACTACCAAAGGTATTCTGTCTGTAGCTGTCTTTTCTTTATATTGAAGTAGTTGTTGTCTTGGTACTTGCGTTGCCCGTTCTGTTATCCTGTCAATTTCCCTGGAAGAGTGTCCCTGCTCAATAAAGGTGTTTTTCAACATAGCCAAATGTGTATCTCTGCCATCTTCATTTGAACAAATACGGTGACATCGGAGTGTATGACTGTATATGACAGATTATTTTGATTGGTTTGGGTGATTACTTTTCTTGTGTAGGTATCTCTGTCTGTCTGTTGGCTTCCTGTAAATACATATATGTAAGGTTCCATCCTTAATGGTGACTGTGGTGTCCAGAAAGTTAACCTTGGTGGTAGAGTACTCAAGGGTAAGCTTAATGGTAGGGTGGAGATTATTAAGTTTGTGATGAAAATCTTTGAGTGCATCTGTGCCCTCCGTCCAGATGATAAACAAATCATCAACGTAACTGAAATAAGCTAGTGGTTTGTGGGGATGCTGCCTTAAAAAATTCTCCTCCAAGTCAGCCATAAAGAGGTTAGCATACTGTGGAGCCATTTTGGTGCCCATTGCTGTTTCCATAGTTTGAACATAATGTTTACCATTGAAATTGAAGTTGTTATGTGTCAAAATAATAATAATAATAATAATAATAATAATAATTTTATTTATATAGCACCTTTCAGTGTATCAAGGTGCTGAGCAATTTTAAAAACAGTTCAAAACACTACATAAAAACAGAACATGTACATAAAATCAACATACAGTGAAATAGAGTATTAATAATAAAATCCAAGCATTTATAAATAACTTAATTATCTAAAAAAGCCATATTCCACAAATACGTTTTCAAATCCCTCTTGAAAAGTTCCACGGAGGTGCACTGCCGTAACCGACATGGTAGAGAGTTCCAAAGAGTGGGTGCAGCATGCGAAAACGCTCTGCTGCCAGGAGATTTTAAACTCACTCTTGGGATCTCTAACAACCCCATGTCGGCCGAGCGGAGTAATCGGTCAGGGCAGTAAGGAACCAGGAGGTCTTTCAGATTGGCTGGACTCTGGTCATGAAGGGCTTTAAAAGTCAGTAAAATGACTTTAAAGGTGATCCGCCACCGCACAGGAAGCCAGTGCTGTTCGCGCAGCACGGGAGTGATATGACAGGACCGACTTGTCCCAGTCAAAACCCAGGCTGCAGCGTTCTGCACCAGCTGTAGGCGATGGATTTCAACCCCATTGCAGTAGTCCAAGCATGAGGATACAAAAGCGTGAACCAAAGTAGGCAGGGAGTCGGACGGAGCAAGATGCCTAACCCTGGCAATATTCCTAAGATAATAGAAGGAAATCTTGACAACGGCTGACACCTGAGCTTTAAGAGTCAGCCTTTTGTCAAGAATAAACCCAAGGCTACGCACCCGTTCTGAGGATGGCAGAGATACTCCACCAAGGACAATTCCAGATGGAGCACCAATACCTCACCATCCGACCACCTGGGTCCACTACCAGCACTTCAGTTTTGTGAATGAATTCCATAAGTTCCCCACCACTCCAGGGTTGATGTTTTGTTCCGGTCCTTTGTCATTTATGTATTTAAGGCATGCTGCAATGCCAACTGTGTTTGGAATATTAGTGAAGAGGGATGTTACATCCATTGTCACTAAAATGGTATCAGTTAGTAAATCTTTATAACCAGAAAGTACTCGCAAAAAGTGCATAGTGTCCTGGATATAACTGTCTCTTTCCATAATCAGCGGTTTCAATATGGTCTCTACAAACCCTGAGATCCCCTCAGTCAAGTTACCATTACCAGAGACTATGGGTCTCCCTTGATTGCCTGGTTTATGTATTTTAGGCAGCATGTAGAATGTCCCTGGCCTGGGTTCAGCAGGAATGAGGTCATTTAATTTTTTTGTAGTACATAGTCTGGAAAAGTTCTAATTAAGTCATGTAGTTCTTCTTTATATCTTGTAGTGGAGTCACTTTCCAGTTCTCTGTAGTAGGTAAGATCTGTTAGCTGTCTATTAAATTCATTAATTTAATCTTATCGGTTTAAAATCACCACTGCAGAGCCTTTATCAGCTTTTTTGGTGACAATGTTGTGGTTTGATTTCAGTGTCCCTATAGCTTTCCGTTCCAGTGGAGAAAGATTATAATGGGTCTGTTTTTGCCAAGTAGGGATCTTTCCACTGAATTGTTGGTGGAAACAATTAATGTAATTGTCTAGTTTTTTGTTACGCCCACTAGAGGGGGTAAATTCAGATTCCTTTTTCTTATCCATTACATTATTACTGTTTGCACTACCAGTGATTTCTTCACTGCCATGAAAGAATTCTTTAAGTCTCAATCTACGGAAGTATTCCTCCAGTTCACCACAAAAATGTATGTTATGTAGTGGTTTTGTTGGGCAGAAAGTGAGGACCTTTGAAAGTACATTTAGTTCTCCAGTAGTCAGTTTGTCGGACAAATTAATAACTGAAAGGTGCCCATCAGTATTGTGTTGTTGCTCAGTGACTCCATTATGTTCTTCATGGTTGTTAGGAAGTATGGTATGTTGAAGGGCATCAAATTTCCTATTTTTCAAAAGCATGGCTTTTCTTAAGGTCCTTTGGTAGTTAATGTGTATCTCTCGTAAGATGTCCTGAATAGGTTTCCCAGACATCCTTTCTAGAGTGGTAACAATTTCAGCACATCATTTGTTAAGAACAACTTTTTTTGCATATGACATGTGTATCCTGTGATTTCTCAGTTTCTCAGAGGTCTTATGACAAAGTTGTTCTGTATATGTAGAATTGTTTGTATTTCTTAATGGATTCCAATTAGTAAGACCTTTAGGGATCATGTTTCTCCTCTTGCACTGGGAAAGAAAATAGATGTCACTGTCTAGCTGTGCCAATTTCTTTTTGATGTTATGTAACTGCCATATTCTATGGCGAATTCCAGTATCTTCCATGTTGAAATCTAGATTTACTAGTTGCCGTATTGGTCCTTGCAAGAATAGTTACAGAAGCAAATGATTTGATACCTTTTAATTGACCAACATAGATGTAACAACAAGAACAAAGTGCTCTAGCTTACGGACCAACCAGTCCTTCTTCAGACGCTCATGGCAGTTGTTTAGAAAATAAATTACTTATAACAGCTAGATAATGCAGAGAAAAACTGAAAAAAAATCCCCATTGGTTTAAAATACTCATTTAAAAAAACAGAAGATGATGTCAGAGAAGTTTAACAGTACCATGCTGCCTTCAGCCAGGAGGAACCCTGGGTCAAAGGTGCTTGGTGGAACACACATACAACGAATCCTACTGCATATAAATTTAATTGAGATAAGATAACACTGCTGAAGCAGATAACTTCTAAATCATGCTAAGAGAGTCACAGTTTGTATAAGGATGTGATTACTGAAAGGCTACCCCCACACAGATTAAAGACAAACTTAGATAGTTATATGGCTCATGAAGTTTTAACGTCTGCATTATAAACAAGAATTTACCAGTAAGGTTGTCTTGAAAACATCAGTGCACACTGTGTGATGTGTAAAACCTAACTGGACCTGTCACCCAGCTGTACTCTCAAGCTAGATATAAGGCCCAAGAAATTTCTAAAACCTCAGGACTATGTAAATTATAATTTAAATATAAATTGTTAATTTTAGTGTTAAACAAAAAACTCTAGTTGAGGAACCTCAAGGAATTAAGACCATGTAAGCTATGTACTGATGTCAATACACTGAGAATGTAACAACTTGATGTACCACAAGTGTCTAAGGAATCTGACAAAGAGATAAAAATGTAATATCTCTCCTCCTCTTCATACAAACAATACACCCTAACCCACCCCACATCACCATAATGTGGGTGGGGGAGATACATAGCTTTAAGGAGATGTCTCTTTCTCTCTCTCTCTCTCTCCCCCACCTTTTTCCCCCTCTCTCTCTCCCACAGACACACACATACACACACACACACACACACACACACCACACTGTCCTAGTGAACATTTATTCAATTCAGTCACTGCAATTGTTCCACAAAGGAATTCAACTAGTCATGAAATCCTGAGTAAAAGGGCTTATGTCTCCTAATACCCACAGAGCAAAAATGTGACACTAATTAACAATACTACTAAATGCATTGTAACATTTCCAAGGATTCTGGATAGAACTACCATGAAATAAACCTGCCACCCTCCCCAGGATAAGGTATCTAGAAGTAAATATAAAGTATGTGTGTAAGACCAGAGGTCTAACATACCTGCATATCCACAAATTACTACAATATTAGCCTAATGTAAAAAGATTTGTGCAGGACCCCAATGCAAATGAGATCACACACCCCAATATGTTCATAGTTACAAAAATTATATGTGATGGTATATGATAACACTCCTGTATGTACAGTAGCAGGCTAGGTAATCTGAATATGGTGTAATGGAATCAATCTCACCCCCAGGCAAAGATAAAAAGTAAGGATAAATTAATATTCATTATGTGTGTGAAGTAAGAATAGTAACCCATTATAACTCCATATATCTAAATAGAGACCTACCTCATTGTGACAGCAAGCCCCACATCTGTTATATCACATACCTCACAAGACATACCCACACACATACACAAACACACGCACCCACATCCCACACATGCTGAAGTCCCATAATATGTCAGTATGAAGAAGAAAAGGTCTGTGGATGTTAGTTTCCGTACTGTCCCGTAAAACCAAGATCAATGTTCATCCCATTTGCTACCATACTGAGATGTAAAATAAGTTAAATCTCAAAAGCTCATTTCATTTGTGTGTTTTTGAGATTTCCTTTTAAGACCATTACTGACATATCTGAGATTGAGTGGTCTTGCTGGGAGAAGTGGTGCCCCACTGGTTTTTCAGTCTTCTTTGCTGTAATAGTATGTCTGTGCGAGTTCATACGAGTGTGGATCTGTTGGAGTGTCTCTCCAGCATAACCTGTTTGTGGACATCTCTTGCTCTGAATGAAATAAACAACATGTCGTGACATGCATGTATAACTCCCATGCACCTGGAATTGTCTGTTTTGTGATGTAACCACACAGTCCCAGGTCAAAATGAGCCCACAAGTTTTACAGGGGCATTGATTGCAGGGTCGTGTGACATTGTGTGACTTGGGATTCTGTTCTGGTGAAAGTTTGCTCCTAATAATTAGGCTGGATAAATTTGGTGGTTGTTTAAAAGATAGTAGTGGGAGTTCCTTAAAAATACAATTAAGGGTTTCATCCTCACTAAATATTGAGTGTTGCTCTTTAATAATCTTATGCAGACGTTCAAGATTTGGATGATATGTGACTACCAAGGGTAATATGTCTGTAGCTGTCTTTTCTTTATATTGAAGTAGTTGTTGCCTTGGAACTTGTGTTGCCCATTCTGTTATCCTGTCAATTTCCCTGGAAGAGTGTCCCTGCTCAATAAAGGTTTTTTTCAACATAGCTAAATGTGTATCTTTGCCATCCTCATTTGAACAAATACGGTGACATCGGAGTGCTTGACTGTATTTGACAGATTTTTTTGTATGGTTTGGGTGATTACTTTTCTTGTGCAGGTATCTCTGTCTGCCTGTTGGCTTCCTGTAAATACATATATGTAAGGTTTACATTCTTAATGGTGACTGTGGTGTCCAGAAAGTTAACCTTGCTGGTAGAGTACTCCAGGGTAAGCTTTATGGCAGGGTGGAGATTATTAAGTTTGTGATGAAAATCTTACAGTGCATCTGTGCCCTCCGTCCAGATGATAAACAAATCATCAATGTAACGGAAATAAACTAGTGGTTTGTGGGGATGCTGCCTTAAAAAATCCTCCTCCACGTCAGCCATAAAGAGGTTAGCATACTGTGGAGCTATTTTGCTGCCCATTGCTGTTCCCAAAATTTTAACATAATGGTTACCATTGAAATTGAAGTTGTTATGTGTCAAAATGAATTCCATAAGTTCCCCCACCACTCTAGGGTTGATGTTTTCCTCCAGTCCTTTCTCATGTATGTATTTAAGGCATGCTGCAATGCCAACTGTGTGTGGAATATTAGTGTAGAGGAATGTTACTTCCACTGTCACTGAAATGGTATCAGGTGGCAAATCTTTATAACCAGAAAGTACACGCAAAAAGTGCATAGTGTCCTGGACATAACTGTCTCTTTCCATAACCAGCGGTTTCAAAATGGTCTCTATAAACCCTGAGATCCCCTTAGTCAAGGTACCATTACCAGAGACTATGGGTCTCCCAGGATTGCCAGGTTTATGTATTTTAGGCAGCATGTAGAATGTCCCTGGCCTGGGTTCAGCAGGAATGAGGTCATTTAGTTTTTTTTGTAGTACATGGTCTGGAAAATTTCCAATTAAGTCACGTAGTTCATCTTTATATCTTGTAGTGGGGTCACTCTCCAGTTCTCTGTAGTAGGTAAGGTTTGTTAGCTGTCTATTAGATTCATTAATATAATCCTCTTGGTTTAAAATCACCACTGCAGAGCCTTTATCAGCTTTTTTGATGACAATTTTGTGGTTTGATGTCAGTGTCCCTATAGCTCTCCGTTCCAGTGGAGAAAGGTTATAATGGGTCTGTTTTTGCCTAGTAAGGATCTGACCACTGACTTGTTGGCGGAAACAATTAATGTAATTGTCTAGTTTTTTGTTACGCCAACTTGAGGGGGTAAATTCAGATTCCTTTTTCTTATCCATTACATTATTGCTGTTTGCACTGTCTTCACTATCAGTGATTTCTTCCCTGTCATGAAAGAATTCTTTAAGTCTCAATCTATGGAAGTATTCCTCCAGTTTACCACAAAACTGTATGTTATCCAGTGGTTTTGTTGGGCAGAAAGTGAGGCCCTTTGAAAGTACATTTAGTTCTCCAGTAGTCTGTGTGTGGTTGGACAAATTAAGAACTGAAAGGTATTGTGTAACCATCAGTATTGTGTTGTTGTTCAGTGACTCCTTTATGTTCTTCATAGTTGCTAGGTAGTATGGTATGCTGAAGGTCATCAAATTTCCTATTTTTCATAAGCATGGCTTTTCTTAAGGTCCTTTGGTAGTTAATGTGCACCTCTCGCAAGATGTCCTGAATAGGTTCCCCAGACATCCTTTCCAGAGTGGTAACAATTTCAGTAAATGCTTTGTTAAGAACAACTTTTTTGGCATATGACATGTGAATCCTGTGATTTCTCAGTTTCTCAGAGGTTCTATGACAAAGTTGTTCTGCATATGTGGAATTGTTTGTACTGTATTTCTTAATGGATTCCCAATAGTAAGACCTTTAGGGATCATGTTTCTCCTCTTGCACTGGGTTAGAAAATAGATGTCACTGTTTAGTTGTGCCAATTTCTTCTTGATGTTATGGAACTGCCATATTCTAAGGTGAATTCCAGTATCTTCCATGTTGAAATGTAGATTTAGTAGTTGCCGTATTGGTCCTTGCAAGAATAGATACAGAAGCAAATGATTTGATACCTTTCAATGGACCAACATAGTTGTAACAACAAGAACAAAGTGCTCTAGCTTTTGGACAAACCAGTCCTTCTTCAGAAGCTCATTGTAGTTTTTTAGAAAATACAATACTTACAGCAACTAAATATTGCTGAGAAAAACAGAAAAAAATCCCCATTGGTTTAAAATACTCATTTAAAAAAAAAACAGAAGATGATGTCAGAGAAGTTTAACAGTACCATACTGCCTTCAGACAGGAGGAACCCTGGGTGAAAGGTGCTTGGTGGAACACACATACAGAGAATCCTACTGCACATAAATTTAATTGACATAAGATAACACTGCTGAAGCAGATAACTCCTAAATCAAGCTATGAGTGTCACAGTTTGTATAAGGATGTGATTACTGAAAGGCAACCCCCACCCAGATTATAGACAATCTAAGATTCTTATAGGGTTCATGAAGTTTCAACGTCTGCATTATAGACAAGAATTTACCATTAAGGTTGTCTTATCAGTACACACTGTGTGATGTGTAAAACCTATCTGGACCTGTCACCCTGCTGTACTCTCAAGCTAGATATAAGGCCTAAGAAATTTCAAAAACCTCAGGACTATATAAATGTTAATTTAAATATAAATTGATAATGTTAGTGTCAAACAAAAAACTCTAGTCAAGGAACCTCAAGGAATTAAGACCATGTATACTGATATGTACTGATGTCAATATACACTGAGAATATATCAACTTGATGTACCACAAGTGTCTAAGGAATCTGACAAAGAGATAAAAATGTAATTTCTCTCCTCCTCCTCATACAAACAATACACCCTAACCCACCCCACATCACCATAATGTGGGTGGGGGAGATATATAGCTTTAAGGGGATGTTGTATCATTCTCTCTATCTCCCCACCTTCCCCCCCTCTCTCTCTCCCACAGGCACACACACACACACACACACACACACACACACACTCCTAGTGAACATTTATTCACTTCAGTCACTGCAATTGTTCCCCAAAGGAATTCAACTTGTCCTGAAATCCTGAGTAAAAGGTCTTATGTCTCCTAATACCTGCAGAACAAAAATGTGACACTAATTAACTGCACTACTAAATGCATAGTAACATTTCCAAGGATTCTGGATAGAACTACCATTAAATAAACCTGCCATCCTCCCCAGGATAAGGTAACTAGAATTAAATATAAAGTATGTGTGTAAGACCAGAGGTCTAACATACCTGCATATCCACAAATTACAACTATATTAGCCTAATGTAAAAAGATCTGTGCAGGACCCCCATGCAAATGAGGTCACACACCCCAATATGTTCATAGTTACAAAAATTATATGTGATGGTATATGATAACACTCCTGTATGTACAGCAGCAGGCTAGGTAATCTGAATATGGTGCAATGGAATCAATCCCAACCCCAGGAAAAGATAAAAAGTAAGGAGAAATTAATATTCATTATGTGTGTGAAGTAAGAATAGTAACCCATTATAACTCCATATATCTAAATAGAGACCTACCTCAATGTGACAGCAAGCCCCACATCAGTTATATCACATACCTCACAACACATACCCACACACATTCACACACACACATGCAGCCACATCCTACACATGCTGAAGTCCCATAATATGTCAGTCTGAAGAAGAAAAGGTCTGTGGATGTTAGGTTCTGAAGTGTCCCATGAAACCAAGATCAACATTCATCCCATCTGCTACCATACTGAGATGTAAAATAAGTTTAATCTCAAAAGCTCGTCTCTTTTGCGTGTTTTTGAGATTTCCTTGTAAGACCATTACTGACATATCTGAGATTGAGTGGTCATGCTGGGAGAAGTGGTGCCCCACTGGTTTTTCAGTCTTCTTTGCTGTAATAGTATGTCTGTGCGAGTTCATCCTAGTGCGGATCTGTTGGCGCATCTCTCCAACATAACCTATTTGTGGACATCTCTTGCACTGAACGAAATAAACAACATGTTGTGACATGCATGTATAACTCCCATGCACCTGGAAGTGTCTGTTTTGTGATGTAACCACACAGTCCGAGGTCAAAATGAGCCCATAAGTTTTACGGGGGCGCTGATTGCAGGGTCGTGTGCCATTGTGTGACATGGTATTCTGTTCTGGTGAAAGTTTGCTCCTAATAATTAGGTTGGATAAATTTGGTGGTTGTTTAAAAGATAATAGTGGGAGTTCCTTAAAAATACAATTAAAGGTTTCATTCTAACTAAATATTGGGTGGAGGTCTTTAATAATCTTACGCAGACGTTCAAGATCTGGATGATATGTGACTACCAAGGGTATTCTGTCTGTAGCTGTCTTTTCTTTATATTGAAGTAGTTGTTGTCTTGGTACTTGCGTTGCCCGTTCTGTTATCCTGTCAATTTCCCAGGAAGAGTGTCCCAGCTCAAAAGGTGTTTTCAACATAGCCAAATGTGTATCTCTGCCATCCTCCATTTGAACAAATCTGGTGACATCGGTGCTTGACTGTATATGACAGATTTTTTTGTATGGTTTGGGTGATTACTTTTCTTGTGCAGGTATCTCTGTCTGCCTGTTGGCTTCCTGTAAATACATATATGTAAGGTTCCATCCTTAATGGTGACTGTGGTGTCCAGAAAGTTAACCTTGGTGGTAGAGTACTCCAGGGTAAACTTTATGGTAGGGTGGAGATTATTAAGTTTGTGATGAAAATCTTTCAGTGCATCTGTGCCCTCCGTCCAGATTATAAACAAATCATCAATGTAACTGAAATAAACTAATGGTTTGTGGGGTTGCTGCCTTAAAAAATCCTCCTCCAAGTCAGCCATAAAAAGGTTAGCATACTGTGGAGCCATTTTGGTGCCCATTGCTGTTCCCAATATTTGAACATAATGTTTACCATTGAAATTGAAGTTATGTGTCAAAATGAATTCCATAAGTTCCCCCCACCACTCCAGGGTTGATGTTTTGTTCCAGTCCTTTCTCATGTATGTATTTAAGGCATGCTGCAATGCCAACTTTGTGTGGAATATTAGTGTAGAGGGATGTTACATCCACTGTCACTAAAATGGTATCAGGTGGTAAATCTTTATATCCAGAAAGTACACGCAAAAAGTGCATAGTGTCCTGGATATAACTGTCTCTTTCATAACCAGCGGTTTGAAAATGGTCTCTATATACCCTGAGATCCCCTTAGTCATGGTACTATTACCAGAGACTATGGGTCTCCCAGGATTGCCAGGTTTATGTATTTTAGGCAGCATGTAGAATGTCCCTGGCCTGGGTTCAGCAGGAATGAGGTCATTTAGTTTTTTTTGTAGTACATGGTCTGGAAAATTTCTAATTAAGTCACGTAGTTCATCTTTATATCTTGTAGTGGGGTCACTCACCAGTTCTCTGTAGTAGGCAAGATCTGTTAGCTGTCTATTAACTTCATTAATATAATCCTCTTGGTTTAAAATCACCACTTCAGAGCCTTTATCAGCTTTTTTGATGACAATGGTGTGGTTTGATTTCAGTGTCCCTATAGCTCTCCGTTCCAGTGGAGAAAGGTTATAATGGGTCTATTTTTGCCTAGTAAGGATCTGACCACTGACTTGTTGGCGGAAACAATTAATGTAATTGTCTAGTTTTTTGTTACGCTCACTTGACGGGGTAAATTCAGATTCCTTTTTCTTATGCATTACATTATTGCTGTTTGCACAGTCTTCACTACCAGTGATTTCTTCCCTGTCATGAAAGAATTCTTTAAGTCTCAATCTATGGAAGTATTCCTCCAGTTCACCATAAAACTGTATGTTATCCAGTGGTTTCTTTGGGCAGAAAGTGAGGCCCTTTGAAAGTACATTTAGTTCTCCAGTAGTCAGTGTGTGGTTGGACAAATTAAGAACTGAAAGGTACTGTGTAACCATCAGTATTGTGTTGTTGTTCAGTGACTCCTTTATGTTCTTCATGGTTGTTAGGTAGTATGGTATGTTGAAGGTCATCGAATTTCCTATTTTTCATAAGCATGGCTTTTCTTAAGGTCCTTTGGTAGTTAATGTGTGTCTCTCGCAAGATGTCCTGAATAGGTTCCCAAGACATCCTTTCCAGAGTGGTAACAATTTCAGCAAATTCTTTGTTAAGAACAACTTTTTTGGCATTTGACATGTGAATCCTGTGATTTCTCAGTTTCCCAGAGGTTCTATGACAAAGTTGTTCTGCATATGTTGAATTGTTTGTACTGTATTTCTTAATGGATTCTCAATAGTAAGACCTTTAGGGATCATGTTTCTCCTCTTGCACTGGGTTAGAAAATAGATGTCACTGTTCAGTTGTGCCAATTTCTTCTTGATGTTATGTAACTGCCATATTCTACGGTGAATTCCGGTATCTTCCATGATGAAATGTAGATTTAGTAGTTGCTGTATTGGTCCTTGCAAGAATAGATACAGAAGCAAATGATTTGATATCTTTCAATGGACCAACATAGATGTAACAACAAGAACAAAGTGCTCTAGCTTTCGGACCAACCGGTCCTTCTTCACAAGCTCATGGCAGTTTTTTAGAAAATACAATACTTATAGCAGCTAGATAATGCTGAGAAAAACAGAAAAAAGTCCCCATTGGTTTAAAATACTCATTTAAAATAAAACAGAAGATGATGTCAGAGAAGTTTAACAGTACCATACTGCCTTCAGCCAGGAGGAACCCTGGGTGCAAAGGTGCTTGGTGGAACACACATACAGAGAATCCTACTGCATATAAATTTAATTGACATCAGATAACACTGCTGAAGCAGATAACTCCTAAATCAAGCTATAAGTGTCACAGTTTGTATAAGGATGTGATTACTGAAAGGCAACCCCCACTCAGATTGAAGACAAACTGAGATTGTTATAGGGCTCATGAAGTTTCAACGTCTGCATTATAGACAAGAATTTACCAGTTAGGTTGTCTTGAAAACATCAGTGCACACTGTGTGATGTGTAAAACCTTAACTGGACCTGTCACCCAGCTGTACTCTCAAGCTAGATATAAGGCCCAAGAAATTTTAAAAACCTCAGGACTATATAAATGATAATTTAAATATAAATTGATAATATTAGTATCAAACAAAGAACTCTAATAGAGGAACCTCAAGGAATTAAGACCGTGTAGACTGATATGTACTGATGTCAATGTACACTTAGAATGTAACAACTTGATGTACCACAAGTGTCTAAGGAATCTGACAAAGAGATAAAAATGTAATTTCTCTCCTCCTCTTCATACAAACAATACACCCTAACCCACCCCACATCACCATAATGTGGGTGGTTGAGATACATAGCTTTAAGGAGATGTTGTCTCTCTCTCTCCCCCCCCTTTTTTTTTCACTGCACCATATTCAGATTACCTGGCCTGCTACTGTACATACAGGAGTGTTATCATATACTGTCGCACATAATTTGTGTCACTCTGTACATATTGGGGTGCGTGATCTCCTTTGCATGGGGTCCTGCCCAGATCTTTTTACATTAGGCTAATATTGCAGTAATTTGTGTTTATGCAGGTTTGTTAGACCTCTGGTCTTACACACATACTTTATATTTACTTCTAGTTACCTTATACTGGGAGGGTGTCAGGTTTATTTCATGGTAGTTCTATCCAGAATCCTTGGAAATGTTACTATGCAGATAGTAGTACAGTTAAAGAGTGTCACATTTTTGCTCTGTAGGTATTAGGAGACATATGCCCTTTTACTCTGGATTTCATGACAAGTTGAATTCCTTTGGGAAACAATTACAGTGACTGAAGTGAATAAAGTTTCACTAGGACGTGTGTGTGTGTGTGTGTGTGTGTGTGTCTGTGTGTGTGTGTCTGTGGAGAGAGAGAGAGAGAGAAAGAAAGGGGAAAAGGGGGAGAGAGAGAGAGACAACATCTCCTTAAAGTTATATCTCCCCCACCCACATTATGGTGATGTGGGGTGGGCTAGGGTGTATTGTTTGTATGAAGAGGAGGAGAGAAATTACATTTTTATCTCATTTTCAGATTCCTTAGACACTTGTGGTACATCATGTTGTTACATTCTCAATGTATATTGACATCAGTACATATCAGTCTACATGGTCTTAATTCCTTGAGGTTCCTCGACTAGAGTTTTTTGTTTGACACTAATATTATCAATTTATATTTAAATTATCATTTATATAGTCCCGAGGTTTTTGAAATTTCTTGGGCCTTATATCTAGCTTGAGAGTACAGCTGGGTGACAGGTCCAGTTAGATTTTACTCATCACACAGTGTGCACTGATGTTTTTTAGACAACCTTACTGGTAAATTCTTGTCTATAATGCAGACGTTGAAACTTCATGAGCCCTATAACAATGTTAGTTTGTCTTTAATCTTGGTGGGGATTGCCTTTCAGTCATCACATCCTTATACAAACTGTGACACTCATAGCTTGATTTTGGAGTTATCTGCTTCAGCAGTGTTATCTTATATCAATCAAATTTATATGCAGTAGGATTCTTTGTATGTGTGTTCCACCAAGCACCTTTGACCCAGGGTTCCTCCTGGCTGAAGGCAGTATGTACTTTTAAACTTCTCTGACATCATCTTCTGTTTTTTTTTTTTAAATGAGTATTTTAAACCAATGGGGATTTTTTTCTGTTTTTCTCTGCATTATCTAGCTGTTATAAGTATTGTATTTTCCAAACAACTGCCATGAGCTTCTGAAGAAGGACTGGTTGGTCCGAAAGCTCGAGCACTTTGTTCTTGTTGTTACATCTATGTTGGTCCATTAAAAGGTATCAAATCATTTGCTTCTGGATCTTGTTTTAAACAGGTACCAAATGGTGATACTCGCATGTGCAATAATTAAATCTTAGTCTATATTATCTAAACATAACTGTGTAGTTTATTTCACTAATACAATACTGTAAATGGGCACATTATCAATACTTCTTAGCAATAGATGTAAGCAAAATCAGGAGTCATTCATTACATCTTCTGTTATTTAAACGTGCATATGCCATCACTTACTCATTGTATATAAAACCAAAATTGAAAACATAATACATAGCAAAATGTAACAGTATAGATTTACTTTGTGAAATATAAAAAAATTGCAAAACACCCCAAACTGATAATGAATATATATGAAGAGCTGTTTTTTTTGCCCATCCCAGGAGCAACCAAACAATTCTGCCAAAAGATATTTAAATAGTTAAATAATAAAAGTAATGTTAAACCTTATGACATGTCTCTTGAGTATTATTTAAATACTATTTGTGTTACAGAGGTATAGTATTGAGCTCCATGTTTTTTTATTGAACTGCGACTTTGCACTAAGAACCCACTACCTGGTCAAGGTGATGCTACAGACATCACCTGCCTCTATTTGTGCAACCGTTCACGTTAATAACTACTCTGTAATTGGTATATACATGTATACCATTGAAGATCATGGTGTCACTTCAGCTGTAGCTCTACACTCAGTATCCACTGCCCGGTCTGAGGAGGGGAAGGGGAGACCCTGTGCTGCGGGGGTGGTTGCTAGGCTGAGGCTGTGGAACCCCTCAGACTTCTAACTTGTGTGCAGTTGACGTGAAGTGCGATTACACTCATGTTCATACCTTTATTTGGGCTGTCCATTTGTACTGAAAATCCAACTCTTTTTCTGTGAGGGTTCATACTCTGGCTGTTTGAGTTTGTGCAAATGCTCACTGTTCTAACTTCTCAACTCCTGCTATGAGGCAGGTATGCCATTCATGTCCATCTCTTCATTTGGGCTGTGGGTCTGCACTCAGCATGAATTCATGCTCTGTGGGTGGGAGATACAGTATGGACATTGCTTGGCTCACTCCATGCAACTGATGAGTCAAGTAAATACCCCACACATAGCATCACATACACATACCATTGATGTCCATACACTGACTAGGGCTGTGGCTCTACACTCAGCATCCACAACATCTTTGTGGCAGTGCAGACAGTGCATGGGCCTATTGCCTGGCTCAGCCCATGCAACTCTTCACTATTCTAACTTGTATGCAACTCATAAGAGGTAACTATACTATTTATGTGTATGGCTTTATTTAGGCTGTGGTCTCCACTCAGCATCCAACTCCTGCTCTAGCGTGGTGGAGCCACTGCCTGTGTGAGATTGTACAACTAATAAATATCATTACTAGAATACAGTTAGTATCCCAGAGCTATAACGTTCATGTCAATGACCTTATTTGAGTTGTACCTCTGCATTCTGTATCCAGTACCTCTTTTTGAGTTCTGGGTGGGGGGTGGTATTCAGTGGCTGAACCATGCAACTCCTCACTGTTCTAACTTGTGTGCAGCTGGTATGAAAACAGTATACCATTAATGTCAACATTTTTATTTGTCCTGTGACTTTCTACTCAGCATCCAATTACTGGTCTGGCACTGTAGCGCATTGCCTAGCTGATACAGTGCAACTCATGGCTATCGTTACTAGTATGCACTCAGTATTACAAAGCTACACCATTCATGTTGATGACCTTACTTTAACTGTGCTTCACCACTTAGCATGCACTACCTTTTCAGGGCAAGATGGGTGTGTGCATTCTCTGCCCCAGGCCGTGCAACCCCTCACTGTTCTAACTTGTGTGCAGCTGAAACAAAGAAGGTATACCATTCATGTCAACATGTTTGTTTGAGCTGTGACTCTCTACTCAGCATCCAATTCCTGGTCTGACAGGTAGCGGACATTCCCTGGCTGAGGCCGTGCAACTTATGGATGTAGTAGTGAGTATGCGCTTGCTATCACAGAGGTATACCATGCATCTTAATGACCTTATTTAGGCTCTATCTCTGTACTCACCATCCAGTAACTCTTGCATGTGAGGAAGGGGGGTATTGTGTGGCTCAGCCCGTACAACTCCTCAGCATTTTAAGTTGTGTGCAACTGGTCTGATGGAGGTATACCATTGATTTCCATATCTTTATTTGGCCTCTGGGTCTACACTCAGTAGCCAGTTCCTGGTTCAGGGGTGGCTGCATGTGGAAGTATTGCCTAGCTGAAGCCATGCAACACCTCAGTGTCCTACCTTCTGTACATCTCACATAAGGGAGGCATAACATTTATGTCTATGTGTTTATTTGGTCTGTGACTTGGCAATAACCATCCAATCCCTGCTCTAGGTAGCTGATGGGTGTTGAATGGCTGACACCATGCAAGCCATGAGCATAGTAACTGCTGTGCAGATGGCATTACACAACTATACTGCTGATCTTCATAGACTTAGTTGAGCTGTAGCTCCACACTCACCATCAGATGCCTCTTCAGAACAGAGGGGAAGGGTGCAGTGCATGGCTGAGCCTATTCAAATCATCACTATTCAAATTTGTGTGCAGTTCATAAGATACAGGTATACCATTTATATCCATGGTTTTATTTGGGCTGTGGTCTCCTCCTAGCATCCAATTCCTGCTCTGGTGTGGTGAAGACATTCCCTTTGTGACACTGTACAACTAATAAATATCATAACTAGAATATAGCTCATGTCACAGAGGTTCACCATCCATGTTAATGACCTTATTTCAGTTGTACATCTGCATTCAGCATCCAGTGCCTCTTTTGAGGGTGTGAGTTAGGGGGGACTCTGTGGCTGAAGCCATGCAACTGCTCACTGTTCTAACTTGTGTGCAGTTGGTATGAAGAAGAAATACCATTCATGTCAAAGTTTTTATTTGTACTGAGACTCTCTATTCAGCATCCAGTTTCTAGTCTGATGGGTTCAGGGCATTCCCTGGCTGAAGCCATGCAACTGTTGTCATGAGTATGCACTTGATATCACAGAGGAATACCATTGATGTTAATGACTTTACTTGGGCTCTAGGTCTGTACTCACCATCTAGTGCTTCTTTGATGGGGGGGGTGGCAGATTATCTGGCTTACTCCATGCAACTCCTCAGTGTTTAAAGTTGTGTGCAGCTATTATGAGGCAGCTATACTATTTATTTCCATGGCTTTATTTGGCCTTTGGGTCTACACTCAAGAATTCTTTGACTGCGAGGCTGCAAATTCTTTGACTGCCAGGCAGGACCACATGGTCAGAACCCCATTCTTTGTTCGCAAAACATACATATAAATGTTCCCATTGTCTTATAATGGGAACTTAAAAATGGAATAACTTTTGAATGCCTTAATATTTTTTCACCAAACAAAAAGTGGCTTGTTTGGTCACCAAAGTTCTTTCAAACAAGCCATCTCAAAGAGTGACAAGTTCCATGACGGCTGCGCAGCATCACATACAAAATCCCAAAAGCTGCCTCCAAAAATGGATAATTTAGCATTTTTCAGACTGTCAGTCCGACCAAAACAAAATTTGGCAGATCAAGCGATGTACCACACCCCATCACACATACCAAATTTCAGGCAAATCTGTTGAATGGGTCCAAAGTTATTAACGTGAAAAATTTGGACTTTAACATAGAAGTGACATCTGAACCCTTACTATAGTGATGCGACCATACCAGTATATATATATATATATATATATATATATATATATACACTTTTTTTACATTTGTGCAGCCAAGAGAAGGCACTTGTCAAGAGGTAGCAACAGATGATTGGGGGAGTGGTAAGCATATGTGAGGTAGGGAGGGGGGAGAGGAGTCAGATAAGGGATGAGGGAATGGTAGGAGAGAGGTGTAGGAGAGGGGGTGTAGGATCCTAACCTGGATTGGGTGAAGAGGGAGGACTTGGGGGAGGTGAGGAGAGAGGGCAGGAGGAGTGGGAGAGGGAGGGATTGGGAGGAAAACAAAGGTGAAGAAGACCATTTAAGATAGGAGAGGTGATAGAAGGCAGTGGGAGGTGTGGAAAATGTGTCTAGACAGCGAATAGAGTGTGGTATGGATGGGGAAACAGGGTATAGGAACCCATCCCAAAGAAGGGAGGAGGGGTAGGGTAAGGAAGGTGGAGCAGGCAGTGAATTGAAGTAGGGAAGAGAGGAGAGGTGGGTGTGGGTTTCAGATGGGGGAGTTCATGACAGTGGGCAGGGGTAAGGGTACTGGGAGGAAGGAGAAAGTTGAGTGAGGCTAGTTAGGTCAGTCATATTCACTTAGAGCGGCAAGGTATTGCTTTAGTTCCCTCTTGAAGGGGCCTAGCTTAGGGATGCTGGAGATGGCTTAGGGAAGTTAATTTAGCCATCAGGGGTCCATTAAAGGAGAAAGACCTGTGGCCAATTGCTTTGTGGCAAAAGGGAATATGCAGTGTATTTCTAACCTTTCCTCTAGTTTGGTGCAAGTTTATTGCATTTTTGAATAGATTTTGTGCTGCTGTTGGGGTAGGACCAAGGACTGATTTTTTTTTTCCCAGGAGGCAGACCTGATACTTAATCCTCCCCTGCAGGTTAAGCCATTGTGTCTGCTCATACAGTTCACATATGTGTGTTCTACTCCAGGCCCTGAGGACTAGTCTACCGGTCTTGTTCAGAGCTACCTTTACCCTTTTCAAGGCAGTGTCAGTGGCTGCACCATAAATATCGAGACTGTAGTCTATGATGGATAGAACTGAGCTATTTACAGCTAGAGACAGTGCTTGAGTAGTCATGCAATGTCAGTGTCAATATAGCAGGCCAGTTCTAGTGTTTACCATTCTGACCATGTAATCTATGTGGTATGTGTATGAGAGAGAGCTATCAAGGGTAATACCATGATATTTAAAGGGGTTTACCTATTCCAGGGGCTAGCATCTGCTATTTAGGATTGTTAGTTGATTGGATTTGTTCTTATTTTGTGGGTTGGTGAAAATCATTGTTGTTTTTTTTTTAGTAGTTAAGTAGAAGCTTGTTGTCTTTAAACCAGTCCTCTGTTATTGAAAAACTTTCCCATAGATCATGTTAAAGCAGGTTCAGATGTGGGCTGTCTGGGAAGATGACCACATCATCTGCATAGAGGAGGGATTTTAGCCAGACAACTACTAGGGAGAGAGTTGAGGAACAGGCTGTAGAAGAAGGGTTCCAAGATGGAACCTTATGAAACTCTAATAGATACATTCCTGCTGTAGGATAGGGTGTTGTGAATTTGTAACCACTGGGTTCTGAGTGCAAGACAGCTCCTGAATGACCCAAAGGTTTCCATGGATAGACCAAGAGTGTGTAATGTTGTTAGAAGATTGCTGTGGTTGATGGTGTCAAATGCCTTAGGGAGATCAATTTATATCAACTCCACTAAGTGACCGGTGTCCAGAGCTTCATGTATGTAGTTCGTGTACTCAAGTAATGCAGTAATGGTACTGTGGGCCTTCCAGAATCCATGCTGCTGGGTTCACTAAATGTTGCACTTACTAGGTATTCAACTAGTTGGTCTGAGACTATTCTTTCTAGTGCTTTAGATAGTGGGAGGCAGTATGGATATGGGATATCTGCACTTTTGTTTACTGGGGTGACCACTGCTATTTTCCATCTCATGGGGAATTTAGCTTGTCTGAGTGATAGGTTGAGAATTACTGTGATGGGAAGGACTATTTCGTCAAATGTGAGAGTAATCAATTTGAGATCTAGGGAGTCATTTATGTGTCTGGTTTTGCCAAGGATATGCTGAAGGTATTTTTTGCCTTCAGTGAGGGTGATATGTTTGAAGTAGAAAGGTGGGGTGTTTACAAAGGTCAAACTATGGTCATCTAGGGTCTCATATAGGGTACCTTTATTATTATCAAAGAAGTCAGGTGGGAGAATAGTGCTGAGGTTGGAGAAGTCAGTACTGAAGGTGTCAACAGTTATCTTGGGGTCTTGTGTGATTTTTCCATCAACAGTAAGTATGGAAGGGAAGGCTTTACTGCTTTTTCCAATGAAGTCTTTCAGATTTTTCCAACATTTTTTTCCAGTCTCCCCAGGTTGGACCAAGGCAGTTTTTTCAGTGTTCCACTTTGCAGTCCTAATTTTGTGGGTACAGACATTCCCTGCAGCTATGTACCTATGAAGGCTGGCTAGCTTATCAATGGCTTTAGCTTTGTACCATAGGTGGTCTCTTGTTCTCATCTGTTCAAGCAGTGAATGCATAACCCACCCATTGTTAGGACCCTTTAGTTTCCTCTTTTTTATTGAGGAACCAGACTAAATTGAAAGCATTAATGAAGAGGTCCATGGACTGGTCTACATCTTGCACAGTGTCAAGAGGGGACCAGTCAAGCTGCTTGAGATGTGCCTTGAATTTACCTAGCAGACCTTTTTTTGGGACCCGATTCATGATTATGTTTGGGGTGAATCTGTTGGCTTTTTAGGACCAGAGGCAAGTGACTGGGGAGTGATCACAAAGTGAGTCAGGGTGGTATTTGACCTCAGTGAGTCTCTCTTGTCAGTTTGTAATAATCCAGTCAATAAGAGTGTCAGTCCCTGTCTGGTAGTTAATCCTTGTAGGAGATTCTACCATTTGTGTGAGGCCGCTACTAGTTAAGGAGTCCTTAAATGGGATTGAATCCTGGGACAGCCAGTTGATACTGAAGTCATCAAAGATTACAAACATTTAGCCTTTGGAGAGGACCACCTCTTCTATATTTGTCAGAGGCCTGCTTGAGAGGTTGAAGACAATACTGTTTGGACTTCAATGCCAGAAAGTGCAAAACTATGAACCTAGGGCACAGGAATCCCAGTGGAAAATATTGGATGGGAGAAGGTATTGACAGCCACTAGAAAGGAAAGGGACTTAGGATTATCATATCAGAGGACCACAAAATGGCAGGACAGTACGGCAAGGCAGTTTTTAGGCCCAGTGAGATACTGGGGTGCATAGGGAAGGGTATCTGCAGCAGAAACAGGGAGGTGGTGTTGCCACTGTATCACTCCTTGGTGCACCCCCAGCTGGAGAAATATGTTGGGTTTTGGAGTCTGCATCTCAAAGAGAGAGAGAGAGAGAGAGAGATGGGACATGATCAAGACTTACAAGTACCTCACAATGGAGAACAGAGTGCAAGCAGGGAGTCTGTTTCAAATGAGGATGAATACCAGAACCAGGACCAGGGGGAATAAAATGAAGCTGGGGGAGTTCAAGAGAGATGTGAGGAAATACTTCTTCACTGAAAGTAAGTGGAAATGCTTGGAACAGTCTGGCAGTGGAAGTGGTGGAGGTTAGAATAGTAGGGGGCTTCTAGCATGCATGGGATAAACATAGGGGTATATTAGAAAAGAGGCAGGGATTAGGAAGGGTTGCCAGAGACCAGATAGGATCTGCAGAGGCAGAATAAGCAGGGACCACTTGGGCAGACTAGGTGGGCCAAGCTATCCTTTTCTCATGTTTCTATATTCCATGCCCTGTTTGCTCAGATCATTCAGTTAATGGACCTTACACATAGGGTTTGATAAAGCTGCTTATTATATATTCTATGTTAATATTAAAAAAGGTCTGAAAGAAAGTCTTTATGTTGAAGGTACTCCATAAAAGTTAGCTCATGACAAAATATAGACAGTTATTCAGATGGGAAGTCAACAATTAGATTTCAGAGTACTCTGACTGTTTTTATACTCAGACGTGGTGGCTATATTTCCAATATCATCTAACTATATAAATGTTTTTCACTAATGAAGGATTTAATTAACACATGTTTGCATGTACCCAAGGGTACAAAGAGCTAAATAAAATTACTTAAAAAGTGGGCTTTCTATCTCCTGGGGCAATAAGCAAAATTTCTGAAATAACATAAAGGAGATCACTGACAAGCCAAATAAAACATCCTCTTGAGGATTGTGGATAATGGTTCCACCATTCAAGACCATAAAGAAATTGCTGATGCATTTAACACTGCTTTCTACGCCCTTACTATTATTCTCCCCCGGACTTCTTCACTGTCCCTGAAAACCTTGCAAACTCCATCAACTCCACCCCCCCACCTAATACACCACCCTTTTATTTCAGGAGAGTTTCTTCTGCCGAAACCCGGCATTACCTTCTCAAGGTCCTTGGCAAAGGCATATTTAGTGGGGACTCTCTTGATCTAAAACTCCTGTGCCTCACAATTGATACAGTTCTATTTCCACTCACTAAACTGTGTAACCTACATTGTCTCTCACTCTAAGACAGTTCCCCTTCATATGGAAAGCCACCATTGTGATGCCTGTTCATAAAAGTGGTGACATGTCCCTACTTTCCAGTTATAGCCCCATATCTATCCTCCCTCCACTGTCCAAAGTTTTAGAGTGCATCGTGTCTGACCAACTCTCTGAATATTTGGATAAATACTGCATCCAATGCCCAAAGCAACATGGCTTCTGCAAAACACACAGCACAACCACTGCCCTTATTGAATACACCAATCACATCTGTAGTGCTCTTGAATGGGGTCATTTACTGTGTGCCATTTATATAGACCTCACCAAGGCATTTGACACTGTCAACCACCAACTCCTACTCCACTCCCTCTCTATACTATATTTCTCACAAGGGGTCATCAGCTGGCTTGGCAGCTACCTCATAGATAGAATGCAACATGTCAAGATATTTGATACTCTTTCCCATAACCTCCATGTATGCTCTGGAGTCCTTCAAGGCTCCATTCTTGGCCCATTACTTTTCAGCCTCTTCCTCAACAACCTCCTTAAGGCCTGCAACAACAACATGATCCCCTACACTGATGATGTGGTCATCTTTTCAACCCACTGAACTACTTCATCTCACTGCAGACCTGCAATCCAATTTCTTCTTGTTTGAGACCTGGCTTCTTTGGCATAAATTATTAATGAACTATAAGAATACCAAGGCCATGCTGTTCTCTGGCACCCATAATAAGTTCAGATCTGCTTCTCTTACTATCTATAGCAAACAAAATCTCCCATTAGACCAGGTTAGTGAGTTCAAATACCTAGGTGTAACTCTAGATTGCTCACTTACTCCACATCAAGCTTATTGCTGAAGTCATAAATGCAAGGCTTGGGGTCCTATATCGGCACCGCCATATCCTCATTATTGAAGCGCTACACACTACAAGCTCCATCCTGTCCATCATTGACTATGGGCTTGTTATTTATGGGTCAGTTACTGACACCACCCTTAATCGTCTCAAGGTGGTACTCAACAATTGTTGTCGGCTTATCACTGGAGCACACAAGCATACCCATACTTGTGGGCTCTATGCTCAGATTGGCTGGCTACATGTTATGGGCAGGATCATGTATAAAACCTGCTCCTTTGCTAAGAAGATCAGCCTTAACCTCATTCCCCCTGCTTCCCAGGAACTACTTCAGCAAGCCACCAACCTGAGGCTCACTTGTGCAACCAAGCAGCCCTTCCTTATCCCCCTATGCTGCACCTCCCAAGCCCAGCACTATTTCACCTTCAGAGCTCCTGCCTGGCTTAATGCCCTTCCTCCAGAGGTTGCCTCAGAACTAAAACTAGGTCCTTTAAAATACATACTGTGGCAATACCTCACACTTATAACCAATGTGACTACGCTCTCTAAGCTCTACTGCTCTTCCCTCTTCCCTTCTGACCCACCCTATCATAGTCCTCATTGCCTGGTCCCTTGTCCCACTTTCTCTTTTCTATACTTCTTCCCATGATTGCTTGTCCTCCCCCTCCTGTTCTTTCAACCTATGTTCCATCCCCTCCACTTTCTCTACCCTTCCCTCTCTTATTTTCTTTTCTCTTCCCACATTTGTACTGTGAAAAAGCCTCTTCCTGGCAGCTACATATTGTATCTTTCAGATTTTCTCTTTCAGTTTATTTATTATGACTCATTGCATTATACTTAGCCTTGCTCCTTCTCAGTTTTGACTCTTTTCTACCTATTGTTACTGAGCTTGTATTTTCTTGTCTCATATTTTTGTATACCTGATGCAGAGCTTTTGTAAATGAGCCCAGGGCTCAAAGGTACTGTAATTCTGAGAAATAAATAAATAAATGTTTAGGTATCCAGGGCCGGATATTCAAAAGGGTTGCACCATGCGCAATAGGGTTGCGCATGCTCAAGTCCAAAAGTGCACCATTTTGCGATATTCAGCAGGAGGCAGTTGCCACCGAAAACATGCTGAGCAACAGTGAATGCAAATGAAGGCATGGCACAACCCGAAGGGTGGATCCATGCATAAAGGCGCAATGCGATATCCAAGACTTTTAATCGCACCGTGGAGACAGCCATAAGTTGCCTTAGCGGAAATGAGCCAAAATAAAAAGGCTCAAGGAAGAGGCGCAAGAACGCTACAGGGATGCCAAGTGGGGAAGAGAGAGAGAGAGAAAGACAGACAGTGACAGGCCAGGGCAGGCAAGGGAAGCAGTTTGGGCCATAGGTTGCAGAGGCCAGCAGGGGGTGCCCGGTGCAGTGGAAGTAGCAGTCAGGACAGCGGGGGTAACAGAGCAACATCAGCCAAGGGGGTCACAAGCCAGGGAGATGGACAGTGGCAGCTTCCACATGGAAGCTGTAATGAGGGGGGTGAGAATGCAAGGTGCAGGGGGACATGGCCGTGGATAGGCCCATCGGTGGTACATCCCCATCAAGCAGTACCGTGCCCGCATCAGCTTTGAGCTGTACACAGATGTAGAGATCGTGGGCCGGTACCACCTGAACAGGGCAATACTGAGGTGGCTCTGTGAGCTGTGCAGTGATGAGATGCAGACACCCTCACGACGGAGTCATACTCTGTCAGTGGAGACCAAGATGGCAGCCTGCATGTGCCTGCTCACCACGGGCACCTTCCAGAGGCCAACACGGGACACCACAGGCATCACACAGTCGGCCACATCACGCATCCTCACCCAATTCCTCAGCGCACTGCTGCCACATGCTGTGGAGCACATCCATTTCCCCAGCACCGCGGCAGAGTGTACAGCAAACATGCAGGTGTTCCACAGGGTAGCACATATGCCTGGCATGCTAGGGGCCATAGACTGCACCCATGTGGCCATTCAACACCACCTGGCCCCAATGGGGCCACATATAGGAACAGAAAGGGCTTCTCCAGTGTCAACTGCCAGGTGGTGTGTGATGCCACTGGGCTGATAATCAATGTCTGTGCACACACCTGGCGGAGCACATGATGACTTCATGGCATCAGTCTGCACTGTGCCATCACTGGAGAGTGGGACATCCCACAGGCCATCTAGTGGGTGAGTACGCATGTAGGAAATGCAAACCCGGGGCAAGGGTGGGAATGCCACAGGTGCCATGGTAGTGGCACACAGGGATATGGGCAATATGGACCTGAACATGATACTGATCTCCACTATCTCCACACAGGTGACTGCGGATACCCACTCCGTCCCTGGCTGCTCACACCGTACCGGCGCCCCATGACCCCATAGCAGCAACGCTATAATGAGGCACATGCCACCACATGCAACATCATTGAGCGGGTGTTTGGGATGCTCAAGGCATGCTTCTGATGCCTAGACACCTCCAGCAGTGCCCTACAGTACAGCCCCTCAAAGGTCTGTGGGATATTCCTGGCCTGTTGTATCCTGCACAACATGGCCAATGACTGTGGGATAGCCGAACAGGTTGAAGAGGGGGACAGCGATGGGACACCAGCGGCGCTGGTCTTGATGGTGATGAGCAGCCCCCCCTTGGACGGCGGGACTCCCGACTGATCCGGCAGGCCCAGCTGCACTGGGACACCATCACGCAGGAGCATTATGCACAACGCAGGTAAGTCAAGGGGCCATGTGCAAACAACACTGTCCTGGCACAACCCACAGGCACACAGAGTAACACACCAGGGGTGCATGATGACAAGGGGAGTGGAAGGGACCAGGCACACAAACACACCATCAGGGAGGGGCGAACAGTCATATGGACACACACACACACACACACAACAGGCACAAAGCTTACATGGGCAGGTGCACAGCAGAGCAGGAACAGACATGGAAAACACACAGATCCACAGACCACACCCACCACCTGTACTGTCCAAGTACGTGTGTCAGATGCTGGGAACCCTTGCACCTTGGTGTACAGTACAATGCAGGCATCATCATGCACACGCACCTGTGGACAGCAGTCAGGATGGTGTGCAGGTGGTCCGTATGTCGGCATGATGGGCAGGGCACCCACCAGTGCACTGCCCACCATGATGCACGGTGCACACAGGGCAGCACCAGACAGAGCCCGCACTGGGAGACAGGTCAGTCATGTTGCACCATTCCACGGCCACCGCAGATGCGTGAGCGGCCCCACCGTGACCCAACAGCACTGGCAGGCTGAGCAGGGGCCACATGGGGTGGCACCGATGGACCACCAGGGGTCTCACTGCACGATCGTGACCTTGTCCGCAGTGGGGTCTGTAGGATGCCAAACATACCTGCACCAGGGGTGCTTGGGATGCCCACAGCAGAACCTGGCATCGACAGGCTTGGTGTCGCATGACGCCGGGAATGGGGAGTGGAGAGTGTACTGTGTGGGGTGCGCGGTACAGGAGCACCTGCCTGTGTGCCCAATGCAGCCACGACAACGACCAATGCCTGGGTCAGCCTGTCAATGGTGGCGGTCACATCCATCTGCATATGGACCATCTCTGCACAGTCCAGAGCACAGTCCCTGCTGTGCCGCTCCACAGCCACACACAGTGCCTCCACAGACATTGCAACCCGCCTTTGCTGCTGTACTGATTCCCGCAGCAGGTGGGTGTGCTCTTCAATGGGTACTCTGCCACAACGGCATCCTGTCCCCCAGGGTATGGAAGGTCCTGATGCTCAACACCCCTTGAGGGTGGGCGCTGTTCACCAGGACCAGGAATGGGCATATCAAAGGGCGGCGGGCATGTGCCACTGCTGGACACTGTACCCCCAGACCTGGTGGGTGACTGCTGCTGCTGCCCCTCCAACCGCTGCGCCCCAGGGACCACTCATTCCACTGCTGTGGCCGCAATAGTGCCAGACACCTGCACAGCCACCGGTGCTGCCCCACCGGTGCTGACTGGCACAGCCTGGGACTGTTCCAACATGCTGGCATGCACGTTGGAACCAGGCAGGCCCAGGGGCACGTGCTGGCCTGCTGTGTGTCTGTCATGGGACACACACATGTCACTGCCCATTGCAGTCCTTGCATCATCAATGGTGCAGGTACGTGCTATAGCCACAATCACAGCGTGCTGGCATGCTTGCATGCCAGACTGCTGAGACACAGGCTGTGCACCCCCCACACCCGACTCACCGACACCAGAATTGGCAGCCCGGCGTGCATGCTGGTGCAGTGCATGCTGGCTGGTGACAGAGGTGGATGGACCCTCCTCCATGTCCAGCAGGTCTTCCTCACTGCCTGAACCCACCACCACCGTCCCCTGAAGATGAATAGGTTCTATAACAGAAAGAGAGGACATGTGAGTGCATGTGAACAACCTTCCCCTTCCCCAACACCACCACCACCATGTCATACCGTGCAGTGATGGGCTTCCACCTGTCTGGAATCCACCTCCTGGTATGCCCTCAATAGCACTGTGCTACATTGATGCAGCCAGTTGGTCCTCAGACGGGGTCAGCTCCACCACCACTGGCTGGCCCCCACCAGTGCCAGCATGTGCCGCCTTGAGGGCTGCCACCTTCTCCTTCACCCTCCTGCAGTCTGTCCCGATCTTCTTTTTGCATTCCTGCATGGAGCGCTGGTGGCTTCCATGCAGGTTCACTGCCCAAGCTACCCCCTCCCATGCAGCCGCACGGGCCTGAGGGGTGCCCCGCCATCCACTCAGTAGTGCCTCCTCCTCAGGTAGGCCTGGTAGAGGGCCTCTGTCTCCGCCATGGTGAAGTTGGCTTCATCCTCCACCCACCATCCTCACCCTCACCTTGGCTCTGCTTGGTCATGGCGATCTGTATGGGTGGAAGTGGACACCTTTCACTGTGCAGTCTACAGCGTTATCCCATGACCATTGTCCAGAACATCACACAGCATGCAACCCATCTCTCACCTGCAGTAACCGAATCTGGCCAGCACAGCCCAATGTCACACATTTATAGCGCAATGCATGCAAATTAGGAGTGGAGCAATTGTAATGTGATGCAAATTGTGCCACTGTGCCTTTGAATGGCTGATCAGATGATTTGCATGTGTCGGCTGAATATCGCGCAGTTGCGCTTTGCGCAATACGGTTGAGCCGGCTGAGCCAATGTCGCAGATCTGTGACTGTGTGGTACACTGCATTGTGCATGCCCAGGTAGCTTACGCAGATGTCTGCCGCGCTGATGATGTGCTGTGCACGATCGGCAATTCAGACCATGGCCACCATTGTGCCAGTGGCGCTACAGCACTGGGCACCATATGGCGCTGTGGCACTACTGCGCAATAGACCACTGTGGCACTGGCACGCAGGTGGTCGGTCGCACAGGATGCGTAGCCGTCAGATGGCACTGTGCGTGGCCTTGTGTCATAGACCCCTGACCTGGTGTCCGACCTTTGCCCCCTGGCACTGTTTGGCTGCCATGTGTATGGCCCTATTACGCTGTTTGGTGACAGCGTTATGTGAACTGATGGCACTGTACGAACAGCGTGATTGGAACCTATGGTGGTCTATTGCGCAACATTTCCACCTGGGGTTGCTGTGCTGCGGGGTGCCATATTGCCTGCTGTACAGCAGGAACTATGGCAAGCAGGAGAGCACCCCAATGGATCCCAGTAGAGGTGGCCAACCTGGTGGCCCTGGTTGAGCCCCACTATGGGGCACTGTATGGGAGGAGCCCCTCACCATGGCTCGCATCCAGGTCTGGCTACAGTTGGCCACTGACCTGGTGAGGGTCACAGGGGCAGCACTGGTCTGCAGAGCAGTGCCGGCACAGATTCAGTGACCTCTGCAGGAGGGAGCCAGATGTGCTGCAATGCCTAAGGTCATGTGCCAGGAGGGGCGTTGTGCCTAGGCCAGTTGGGTGTACCATCTATGCACCTGTATTCTCCTTAGGGGTGTGACTGTGTTTTGGTGGCTGTGCATGGGGGATGGCTCTGCCATGGTTGGCTGTGTCAGTGTGTGCAGGTGTGGATGCATGGGTCTGGCTGTGTGGGCAGGCACACCCACTGGGGCAGGGGGCAGTCTGCTTTGGAGTCACACTGATGTTTTCCTCAACATTTGTCACCCACAGGCCTGGCAGAGAGGATGCAGGCATGGGCTGAGGAGGGCCGTGGCAGGGGCCCAGGTGGTGGACGGAGCTGATGTGAGGAGTGGGCCACAGCAGCAGCAGCAGCAGCAGCCACAGCTGCTTGATGAGTGTGAGTATCATTACATCATGGATGCTATTGCATGCTGGAGGGGGTGGGCATTACCACCAGCCATGGACAACACAACCATGCACGACACAGGTGACAGTCCTCACTGTCCAGTGTCACTGCACGTCTGTGTGTGCATCACTGGTGGTCCATGCATGCACTGGGCACATGGCTGTGGAACTGGCATCCCACCACGTTGCCACATCACTTGACAGCCTTGTTTGTGCTGTGATGGACATGGGCAGTGTGTGTGTGCTGTGGTGCACGTAGCTGGTGCCACCTGGTTGGGCATGTCATGTGCATGGTCACTGTGGGTGGGTGCATACCATCACAGGTGCGGGACACTGGGCTATATGCCTTGCAGGATGGGTGGTGTTCAGGGTTGTGGACAGTCACAGCCATTGACTGTGTTCCCTTTTCCTAGGCCTCAGCGTCCTATGCAGAATTGAGCGTGCCCTCCACCAGCTGACCAGGGTGTCCATTGAAAACCATAACATCCTAAGGGACATTCAGTGCCATGGGCTCCGGCGACGGCACAGCCAACCAAGACAGCACCAGGCAGCACTAGACCAGCCTGCTAGACGTTAGGCAGGCTTCCCCTTCCCACTTCACCCATACCTCCACCCTGCCTTCCCTCTCCCAGTTGTTCACCCCTACCCCTTGCCCACCCCTACCTTGTACCCCTACCCCCCCGGTCTTGTAAATATCTGTAAATAGTTTTGTTATTGTTCTTGTTGTTCTACTTTCTCTTTTTGCAATATATATATATTTTGTTATGAATACTGTGGTGGTCTCTGATTTGCAGCTGGCTATGGTTGCTCAGTTGCAGTGGTGTGCATGCCATCTGGGGTGGTATGGTCCTGGGTATGTGTGTGTGTGTGTGTGTGTGTGTGTGTGCATGGGGAGGTGTCTCCGGTGCGGCAGTGACTTTCTGTCGGTCTTGACATCTGCTGCCGACCACTGCTGGGTGCACAGGGTGGGTCTGGCTTGTATGGTTCTATGCTACACGAGGTTGACGTGTGCCGGGGGAGATGCATGGTGTTTACTGCAGTGACAGTCACTGCACATGGGTAGTGTCTTGGGGTCATGGTGCACGGTGTGCTGTGCAGACGGGGGGGCTGATGTGCACTGTGGTTGTCAACCCCCTGTGTGTGGCAGTCTCAGCCTGCCAGTGGTTGTGCTGGGGCGTCATGGCCCTGCTGTGCTTTGTTGGCTTGTCCCCATGGGCCAGTGGATCATCCATCCCTCCCCCAGTGATGCTGTGCTTGGGGTGTGCGGGTGTCTTGTTGGTTCTGCAGTGTGTTCCTGTGCCCATGTGTGGCATGGCTAGCGGTGGGCCCCAGCCTGCCTCCCTGGTTGTGCAGTTCCATTGCTCTGCTAGGGTGGGGGGGCTCTGCTTGTGCTATGGCACCTCTGGACTGCTCAGCTGGGCTAGCTTGTTGCGCTATGGCGCAACCTTTCTGCTCAGCTTTCCCTTCCTGGTTGCACTATGGCGCAGTTTCTGTGATATTCAGATGTTGGCTGCTTGTGAAATTTGTTTTGCTCCATGTTTGAATATCGCGTCTGTTGCGCATATGCGCAATTGTTTTGTGCTTGCTCCTGCTGTTGTGCACATTTTGGGTGCAGTTTGAATATCTGGCCCCCAGTGTATAAAATCTTAATTGAAAATTAAAGGTGAATATGTAGTGGGAAGTCTTGCAATTTTACTGCACTCTAAATAGGTAAAGATCATTCTAATAATATATGTATTTCTTCTAAGGGCACTCTGGCCCTGAGGATATGGCCCCAGGTCCACAAAATATCGATATATGGTGGCTGATTATTGTAATCTATAATTGATTATAATAAGGAAATCATTATTTCCATGCAATATAGACCACTTATAAAAAGAAAGTTAATAGAAAATACGAAAGCAGCTAACATGGAAAAAGTAAAGAAACAAAAATGTGCACACTGGTTAAGAAAAAACAAAATAGACCACTATCTGGAAGACTGTCTGATGCTCCCTATCTTCCCAAAGGCAAGGAGAATAATAGCATGGACAAGGTTTGAACTAATAACTTAAAAACATACCTATTTTAATAAACTTAAGGTCATTAATTCAAATGAGATGAACCTATTTTGTATTTGTACTAAAGATCATGAAGAGACATTACATCATCTGATAACATTATGCCCTCTGTATAATAAAGCAAGGAAATAAATTATCCTGCCTGACGTTTCTAGTAACTTATGCTAATATCAGTTATGACACAGTGTTTGTATTATTTCATCCAAGATGCACAGAAGAAGCACTGATGTTATCACAATATATAGCATCAGTGATCAAAATAAAAAAAGAAGGAATGTAGAATTAGAAATGACAAGAAAGGTTTTATTCTTCTGTTAAAATTATTAATCCAATTGTTAAATAACAGCTAAAGTCTGGATAGAAAAACATTTTCCTCTAGTGGTACCATATTTATTGAATAATTTATACCTCAGCATTTTAGTAATTAAGTATGGCATTAATTGCTTTTGTGTATATATTCATTGTCTGTGTACAAACATATTCATGTCTGTTTTAAAAGTAATTTAAGATTTATATTATGTGTAAATGATTGTAATAACTTTGGTGCCAATAACACCCAAGTTGATCAATAAAAATGATTTGATTTGTAATCCATAAATGGAAAATACCATTGGTTGACAAACTAGAAGGAGCTGTGATATCCCTCCCCTAATTTCATAATGATTGCATCTTGGACTGGGACCTGATGGTACCAGGATTCAGACTGTGCCACAGGGACAGGACAAAAGAAAAGAACGGGGGCTGGCTTTGTATGTAAGAGAGGGGATAGTGAGTAGTAACGAGGGGGAGGAGGGTATGGTGGAAACCATATGTGTTCAATTACAGAACAGTAAAGGCAAAAGAGTTAGATTGGGGGTAGTGTACAGACCACCCTCGCAGTCTCAGGACATTAATATAGAACTGGCAGATCAGATATGGAAACACTGCATCAGGGGTGGTACTGTGGTGGTTAATGATTTCAATCTGCCGGGGGTAAATTGGAAAATCATGTCTATCGAGAGCACATAGGCATAGTTTGTCTTTGACATTTCAAGGGGCAGGGTGCTGAATAGTTGCATGTAACTGTATTAATCTCTCCTTGGTTTAGCAGATACATTTACATTTACATTGTCTTACTATAGAAATACTTTCTTTAATATAATTGCATTCTTTTCTCCCTTTGGTTAGCATAAACATCTATGATATTCTCTGGGATCAGCTTTGCAGTCAAATCAGCTTCTACGTGAAGGAGAACTGGTGAAGACAATTTTTCTTCTCCCATGCTTGAACGCAACCAGTTTCTAATCCATCTCATTGCTGAAAAGCTTCATTCAGATGTGACTGTCCTGACAGACAAAGTGAGAGCTAACTGAATGAGTTTGTAATAGTTTGGGAAAAGGGCTTGAGATACTTCTTGAAGCCTCTGAAAAGTAATAGGAGATTCACTGCTGGCAAAAAATTTCCATTTCTGCAGCTGCAAGATGAGGATTTATGCTTAGTGGCTCTGGATACCACTGCAAGAGTGGCTGAATGCCATTTTTGTCACAGTTTAACACTGAATCACAGGCTCCAGCAATTTCCATCAATTCTTTTGAGAATCGCCTCCCTAACTCTCCAATCATGGCATCCAAAACAGGAAAATATAGCTGCTGATGCCACTGGGCTTTTTCAGGTGCACTTGGAGCCTCTTCTACACCCCCGGTTTGACCCAATGTGATTGGTACAAGGAAGTCTTTAAGATGTGCTGAGGTTTTTACAACCCTTCTTTTTGGAACTTGATGTGTATCTTCATCTGGCACTGCAATATTATGCTCTTGGCAGAATTCTGTAATTTCTTTCCACATTTCATTCCAGCCTTCTTCAGTTCTGCATGTTGTAAGGTACACCTTCATGTTTTCTATTATGCAAGAAGCTTTTGCGAGCATGATATCGATGCCTTGAAGTCCTTTGTGAGAGATATGAACTACTTTCAAAATATCTTTGATAATTAAGCATGCAATGAACTGCACTACACTCATATGCTGATAGAGACCACATGCTTCCACAGACCAAGTTTCTCCGACTTCACTGAGTTGTTTAAGACATTGTATGATGGCAGTGTATTGCATTTTTACCACAAACACACATTTCCACTTGCATGCCCAGCGTGTATCGCTCAGCTGCACTATATTTCGTTACTTTAGACCCAAAATATTTCTGCATATAGAGGAACACTTGATGATTGGTTGGCTCAGTAAAAACTGAATATAGTTTCTCAGTTACATTAAAAAAAACACAGCAGTATGAGTGAATTTACAGCATTCTACAGGGGCAAAGTTGAGTTTGTGTGCCATACAATGTACATACATTGCTAATGGATAGTCTTCTTTCAGCCACTGCCAAACTCCAGTAAGATGTCCTGACATTATGGATTCACCCTCATAAGACTGTGTAACTATTGACAGATTCTGCAATCCAGTTGTCTCTAAAGCTTTCCTTATGGCATTATAAATGCCATTTCCATTTCTGGAAGTTTAGCAATGGATGATGCACAAGAGCCTCTCTTTAACTTCTAGGTTGTCTGCATATCTGATGCAAAAAGAAAGCTGCTCTTTCTGAAATGACCTGGCCTCATCTGCAAGTGCAGTAAAGAAACTAATCTTACTCACTGCCTCTACAGTTTCTTTGCAAACCAAATCTGCACAAATCTGCAGCACTTCATTTTGAAAGTCAGGGCTTGTGTAGTTAAAATAACTTCACTGCATTTTCTTGAAAGATTTATCATACTTTGAAAAGACGTCACAAAATTCAAGGAAATTTCCTTTCAATTTAGATTATCTTTCCTCATTGTGCTCCCAAAATGGTAAATCAAGTTTTGATAGTAACTTGACGATGTCACAAACCTTGGCAAGATAATCCCAGTTTCTTTCAACAATAGTTTTATGGCTTGCTGAAAGCTTCATAGTTACTGAACCAGTTTCTAAATTAAGTTTGAAGCATTGCCACTTTTCCATAAATTTCACATGAACTTGGGAAACAGCCTGTTTAGACAACTGTTCTGAGAGTTTTTTTTTCCAATCTGTCACACCCTTTTAGATAAATGAAACATCCACATAACCTGTCTCAGTATGAAAGTGATGACATGGAAAGCAGAACATAGCATTTAGTTGAACTAAATATTCAGTCCAAGTAAATTTTGTGTAATGGAAAACAGAAAATGATTAGTTGGGGTTCCTAATCATTCTCTTTGAAAAATCAAGCAAATGTAATTGTTTAGGTCCACTGCATTTTTCTCCGAGATCCACATGCACAGTTGGGTTGGTCAAATCATCTCTTTCTGTAGTATCTGTGATGATAGAAGAAGAAGAAGACCTAGTCATACTCGCATTCAGGTTCAGTAAAGTTTATTGTTGAGCCATATTGACATTACAAAAATAGAGGGTAAAAACATAAAGCAGTATATATATCAATACAAAATACAATTCATGGAAGAAACAGTTTGGATTCTGTTACTAATACATATAAAATAATTACATTCCTAAAAAAGAACTTAACCTTAACAAAACCTTATCAGTCACAAAAGTTATTCAGGAATGGTCTTTCAGTTGCATTATTTTATGTTTTCTAGCCTTGGTTAGCATCATAAGGAACATAACCATTCTTTTAATAATCTATTCATCTTTTATTGTCATTAATATTTTAGTTAATTCATTTTTATCACATTGTCCAGTTACATCAAGAAATGGGTTTAACCAATTTTAACTTAAGTTACTATACCATGTGCAGTCCCATATCATATGGGTCAAGTTTTCAATTCTCCCTTGTTTACATTGACAGTTTGGTTCCATCGTGTGGTTGCTATATCTTGCCCTTAAGTGGTTGCTATCTGGTACAGTGGTAGTCATAGAAATGTTTTGCAGTACTGAGGTATACCTAGGTATACTGAGGCAGAATTAGGCAGGATCACATTACAGTCAGTGCAAATTACCTCAGTGGTACCTCGGTGGTATCTTGAGGTAGGAAACTTTTCAACAACTATCACTGTAACTCCAATTTTGCTCTCATTTATATTTTGCAGAGAGGTGGGTCCTGTAATGTGTCCAAATAGTGTTTATATTTAAATGTAGGTGAATTATTTATAAATCACTTGGAGTATCTTGTCTGCATGATTCTTTCAAGATCGATCTTATTCCATTCTATACATACTTTTTTCTTTACATATTTTAAACTAATATTAATACCCCTTTGCTGAAATCTATTTAGGAATCCAAGTTTGTATTTGGTTAATAGATCATGTATACCACTCAACCAGTTATTGTTACAATAATAATTATCTATCCATTGCTGTTTGTCAAGAAGAAATATTTTTGGTAATCTTAACTGATTCAGTCTGGTTAATTTGATCCAATAATTGATCTTTCTTGAATCAATAGAATCATTTATATTTGTTAGAGCCATCTCTGCTCATAAAAAAATACCAAAGGACAAGAGATAGGAACACCACAAACAATATGCAGTAGTTTAGATATGAGATTTACCAGGTGGTCTTTATGCTTTATTTCTCATATTTCACAATCATAAAGAATTTGCATATCATATTTGGCTTTAATAGCTCTAATCAGAGATCTAATAGAGAAGCCATCATACTTATAACAAACTGTATATAATCCCTGTGCAGTTTTTTCCCATTAACAATCATCTTCTTTATATGTTTAGACCACATTCCTGTGTTTGTAAAAGTTATTCCAAAATGTATATATAGGCTGTAACTGTTTCCAAGGATTGGTCCCATTATTTTCCATAAGGTATTTTCTTTGCTTCCTCCATAAATTATGCACGTTGTTTTTGTGTAATTAATTTTAAGTTTTACATCCATTGTAGCATTATATAATATATCCAGTTTCTGTTGTAGTCCCATTTTTGTTAGTGATCATAGGACTAAGTCATCTGCATTTGCAAGAGATGTAAATTTCTTATCTAGCACCTTGGGGAATCAGATTGTTCCAAATTTAATAATTTTATTAAGGGATCAATGTACAGGTTAGAAAGCATTAGGGCTAAGATACACCCTTGATTTGTTATTTGTTTTAAAGGGTGCTGTAAGCTAACATTCTTGGTTCAGTCTTATTTTAGCCAAGGTGTCTTTATGTAAGTTAGATATTATGTTGCTTAAGGCCTGGTCAATGCCTGTCTCCCACATTGAGTTCCATAAAATATTTCTTGATATTGTGTCAAATGCAGAAGATAAGTCTATAAAACAGGCATACATTTTTTGTTTTCTAATCTTATTGTGCTTCTCTATTAGATGTTGCAACACAAAATAATTGTCAAGTGTCAAATAGCCTCTCCAAAAACCTGACTGCATTTCATCAATCCCTCCAGTTATTTCTAGTTGGTAGATAAGATGATCAAGTATAATTTTTGTGAAGATTTTGGAATTAATATCTAGGAGACTGATTGGCCTGTCCATACAAGGATCTTGTAGATCTTCTTTTTTATGTATGGACACTATTATCTATCTTTTCCATGATTCTGGGATATAATTATCTTTTATGCACTTAGTGAAGAATTTAGCCAGGGGCTGAGTCCATACTGTAATACAATTTTTATATATTTCTGCAGGAAGCATATCTGGTCATGGAGTTTTCCTAGCTTTTAGAGATTTAATTGCAAAATAAACATCTTTGGGGGTAACTGAGAAGCAGTCAGGATCTGAAAATTCTACATGTCTTTCTTCCAATGTTATCAAAGAATATGCCTTGAAAATTATCTGTCCATTGCTGCTCTGGGATATATGCTGTATATCAATTCTTAACTTGCACTTGTCAGTTCCTTTAGCCACCAACTGCCAATATTGCTTATCATTTTTAAATATAATGGCCTGCCAGATTTTCTCCCATAAGCCATACTGGTATTCTCTTTTCTTTTTTTTAAGAACAACTTATAGGATTTTCTTTCCTCGCAAAGATTTCTATATTCAGCAATATATTTACTTTTCACTGCTCTTTTAGTTAATTTCCTTATCTTAGACTTCTGATACTGACATTCCGTGTCAAACCAGCCTAGTGATCTGGGGTTTTTACAATCAATATACTTATACTGTAAAAGCCATCCTTGATAGAATTGGTTATCTCATCTATTTCATTGCACATTTCATATGGGTCAAAAAATTCAAACCCATTACGCAATAGTGCATCTAGAGAGGTTTTAAGTGTCTGAATTATAGGCTCCTCAAAAGTGTATTTGAATATTAATGTCTTATTTCCTCGTAGTTCTTTTAGAGGAAGAGACCTTGTATTTCTAGGATCATCTGATTCCACCCAGCCTTTCAAACATAGGGGTAAGGGATCTCTTTCAGCTATTGCTTTTATCTACAAACATGTCTACAAATTAGGGCTATCAGATCAAAGTGCAAGATCAAGAATAGAAGCACTTGTTGCTCTGAAGTAGGTGTAGTTACCCTGTTTGTCCCTATATAGTCTCCCATTGAGGGGGTAGATATTAAATTGGTTTAGTAACTCTATTAGATAGTGGTCAGATATGTTTGTATTTTTATCAAGGGAGGGCCTGTCTGGCATTACCAGGAGATCACTGATTTCACATAATACTGAGTTATCTTTAAGACCATCATAGTCACCAATTCTAGCATTCATGTCTTCTACTATTAACATATTTAAACCAGGATACATATAAGTCAGTTCTGTAATAAGTTCTTCAAACTGCCCCATATATTTTGATCAAAGAAATTTTAGCCTTTCAGATGTATGTAGGTATTAACTATTAAACATACTCCATCCATTTTTTTTGCAGATATTCACAAGAAAATTACTAGTCAAATAAAGGAGATGTGTAGAGATGAAGGTACCAACTTTGAAATATGAAATCAGCCCAGCTGAAGCTCTTCCCAATTTATTTTGTTTAAAGCTGCACTGTCAGATATTTTCCAAGAATCTTTAATCTCACTCACCATTCTGAATTTAGGCCCCGTGGTGCTCCATATTTCATCCATCAAGACACACCTATTTGTTTGTTTTTCTACCTTGTACTTTTGTAATAAATCCAAATATAACTTTGCCATTCTGTGCTGTGTGAAACCCCACCCTTGTTTTGATAAGAACCTGCCCTTGGCTCTGCCTGCACTTCTAACAATGTCTAAAGCAGGTGGGGGAGGTGTTCAGACAGGATCAGTAACTCCAGCCTACTTCCTTCCTCCTTCAGTCCCTCTATATTTACTTCCACATTTCTGTCCCATTCTCCTTGTGCATGACAGCTAGTGTCATCCTGCCTATAAGCTTCCCCGAAGTCCTGCAATTTCACCTTAGAATGGCTAGAAAATTGGTAATTACAAATGATCTAATGCACAAAGAAACCTATTCTGTATAGCTTTATTTATCTATCACTTCTGTTGTACTGTAGCCTACTGCACTTTCCACACATTGTATTTATTAGTCATCAGTGTGTCAGTGAGCACACCCTGAGCTTTTGGTGTCTACAAGTGCACTGATGATGAGACACACATTTGTTGTAACATTGCCTTGTAACACAGCTCACTTATACTTTTTGTAATGCACTCCTATGTCATGTTCCCTAATGCAGCACTTAATATTTGTTGCATTTATGCTATCTCCCTCCTGAGAGTCTTGTTTCCTTGGTGCAATAAATCCCACTTTTCAGAACCCTGATTCAGTGCTTACTGATAGTGATATGCAATCACTGTCCTCAATGTCCGGCATCTCCAACCACACTATAATGTTCTGCTCCTTGCTGATATTTGTGATACAGATGTTTATTATAATTCCATGTTCCCTTTCCATGATGCTGACTTTTACTTTTGAGATCACCCTCCCACACCTCGAGGCCGCCCAGTTCATGTGCCATGTATCCCCAAAAAGCACATGCTCAGTGGCTCACGGATTGAGCCACTGCTATCATCCATAATGTACACACTCACCTTCCACGAAACCCCACATCACCTTGACACATTGCCCCTATCACCAACACCCTGTTTGTTGACTTCGCTGTACATGTGTACTGTTGATGTTCATTATATGGTTACTAGACTGTACATTTCCACTCATGACAGTCAGTCATCAGCTTGTGGTGGTGGTGAGATGATTATATGTTGCCTGCACCTCCTTCAGGGTTCTGTTTAGTAAGGTGTTGTGAGTTGGTGTGATGGTGGTTGCACTACATCACCGTTAATTTGTAGTGTGTAGAATTAGTATTACTGTATACATTTTTTTGGTTTGTTGTTGGTGGTTACATGAACATGAAGATTTTCCATACCAGTCTGTGAATGACATTACCTAAATTTCACTATCTGTGCAATGTAAAGATGTATTGAATAGTGGCTCATTACTTATCTCCTTTGCTTACTGGCATTGCATTTCAACATGTTCTACCACCTCTGAGACAGCATGTTGACAATGAGATTCACAAATGAAACTATTGCTGCTGCTTGTTGCATATTCTAATTTTTATTTTCCTAAGTGTAACCCCCTTATAAATCGGGATTTACTAAAATGCCTCTAGTGGTCTCTTTAAGAGCTGGCTGCTTGCTGACCCAGTCAGTTTACTTTGAAGGGAAGGGAGTGTGAGTTCTCTTGCTCGAGTCCCACCTGAGGCACAGTGTATGTGCTCTATATTTGCCATTGCTAAGTTGGCAAAGTGGTCCCCTTATTGTGCTGTAGTATTTATGTATTATATGTTGACTGAGTAATAAGGAATGTATTTTCTCTAACCTGTTTTCTCTAGCAGCTTTGACTTTGTGCGTTTAGCGTTTTGCATTTTGCCCCTCCATTTTTGACCCGTACTGTCTATTGCATCCAGTGATGATCCAAGGGCACTTTAAATGGAGCGTCGAGCTACCAATTATGGCAGGGACTCTTTTTGGAGCGCGTTGCCAATAGGAGGTATGGTTTTGATCTACGAACTAAAGTCCAGAAGGTGGCTAATTTTTTTTCACCAATATAAGGAGGTAGAGGGTATTGGCAGTGTGAGCCCTCTCCAATAGGGTTGGGTCACGCCTGAATGAGGACCCCCTGCTTAATGGCTGATGAAGCAGAGTCATTGTGGCTGTGGTGAGAGAAAGAGCTCTGGGCTCCTGTGCTGTCTAGTCTTTGCGTGGGTAGCACATGTGGAAGGCCAAGTAGTCGTGCTACAGTATCATCATAAGGTGCCAGACAATATCCTCCATGATGTGCCGGCAGAGGAGGCTGTATACATGACAGCTACCTACCAGAATCCCCCTGTAGAGAACTGACGAATCTGCTTCAATTTTGCTCGGTCTGTCTGTAAAACTGAAGCTGCATCGCGTTACCCTGTTCGTGCAGTAAAATTGTTCGGGAGCTTAAAGAAGCTGCCTGGTATGTTACCCCTCTTTCTTACATATAAATGTGTGGAGCAGTGTTTGGATCACAGGTCTTAGCATCAGGACAGGCAGTGAGTGGGTCCAAGAAGGCAGAAGTACTTAAGGAACACTTATTTTCATGGTTCACAGGAGAGGTATTGGGCCATTCCTGCAGGGAAAGGTGTCATGGTTCAGTGTAAGAGAGCCACAGATGGGGGTCATCATGGTGGAAATGTTGCTGGGGGCCCTTAGGTCTCTGTGGGTACACAAGGCACCTTGGCCAGATGGGTTACATCCCAGCGTGCTTAGGCAGCTTGCAGGGGTCCTGGCATGGCCACTAGTGGATCTGTTAAACACTGCACTAAATACCGGATGTGTGCCCAGAGACTGGAGGTAGCCACATGCGGTACCTCTCCACAAGAGTGTGATCCAGGACGATCCTGGGAACTACAGACTGGTGAGGCTGAGCACAATTGAGGTAAAACTGATGCAATCTATGCTCAAAACAAAGGCTGGTGCAGTTTCTTCTGGCAAAATGCTGTGGTAAACTGTGATAACCTGTTAGAAGTGTTTAGTTGATAAAGTCTTTACCTTGACTAGGAACTGGTTACTAGGGCTGTGTGTTATCTACTACAACTTAAATGGGGATGAAAGTCTTCATCTTGGACCAATACAGTTTGGTGACTTGGAGACTGGTGAGGGGTGGTACCCCATGGGGGAGGACACCAGGCCCAGGGGTGAACGTCCCAATGTTTATGGAGAAGTGCAATTGTGGTGTCCTACAGCCAACAGGGCATGCAGATTGTGATGGAGTGTAGGCCACACTGGCTGTGGGGTTGTGATAATACTAAATGTAGATTGCTAGTAGGAAGGTTGCTGACTGTGCAGTCAGCTCTTGCAGATCATTGGAGATGTAAACTGGCTTAGCAAGTGACCGTGGCCATTGGGGCAGGCAATGAGAGACAATGGGAGGTGAAATTATGGACAAGTTGTAATTGTTGGTGTGAGACACGGACAACTTTCATCCAACAGGAGGCGAGCAACTATGGCCGGTGGACATTGCCAGAGGGCTAGGAAAGTGACGAGAGGTGTCCAGGGGGAGCGCTGAGGGGTGTTGGGGAGGGGTCGGGGATTGGTTGGCGTGCTGAGTCTCTCCAGTCATGTGCACCCACTACAGCCATCGGTGTAAGAGGTGAGCGCCGGATGGTAGGATGCAAATCATGATGACATATCATTTATGTTAAGACAGGAACTATTACAGCTGTGCAGGTACCAACCTGGCAGGGTGAAGTAACACAGCAGAGGGACACATCAAGGAGATCGGGAGGCATTGAGGCACATGGCTTAGGAGGGTTGAAGACAGTAAGTTCAGGAAAAGAAGTAAGACACTGCGTATTGTGTGCCTATATTCAGATTTTGCCACAACAAACATGTGACGGACAAGCCTAGGTGTCCAGCCGAATATTAGTTATGCACCCTCGTCACACTGGACAGGGAAGGAAGCAACTGGTAGGAACCATTGGAGAAACGAGCAGCACCATGGAGGAATGGAGACACTACCTCGGAGGATGGTTCTGGGGCACACAATCTGGGACACTTGGGGGAACTTCTCTTGCTAGCATTGCAATTTCACCAAATCAAGAAAGAAAAATTTTTGGGGGGTGGAGACTGGAGGAGACACAAGTAAAGCAAGAAAAGTGGTGTCATTGGTCATGACATAGGGGAAATGAGCTTGGTGCTGGGGGTTCAATGCACCAGTAGGATATACTGTGTTGCCCAGAAACATCACTGGCAACAGAAGGGAGACTCAGGGTGGTGGCTCAGTGAGGAGAATGCTCGTTAGATGTGATGGGTGGTGTTGCCTGCTCCAGGTGTACAAACTGACATTGTTCACAGTGATCCAGCAAGATGTAATGGATCCAAGGAGGATCAGTACAAAGGGAGATATTTGTCAAGCCGTGGATGGACATGGTTTAGTATGAGGTAGGGTGGAGGAGACACACAGGCTAATGTCGGTGGAGTGGGTGATCCACAGATAGCCAGTGGTAACAGGGATAATGAGGCAGTGACAGTGCTGCTCTTGGGTGACTCCTTGACTGCCCAGGACACCAGAACAGCCACAAGGAAAGCCGGTGGCCACCAGAGGACTCTCAGTGAAGCTGGGAGGTGACAAACAGTGTGTGGGGAAACCCAGAGTGGCTACTTCATTGCAACAGGGATGAATACCTCTAATCCAGGACTCCGATTGGGCTGACGTGAGTTATGACGAAATATGGCTCACTTAGGGTGAGCAGATGCTTACCTGTATATGGCCTGCTTGCAGACGGGAATGGCCTAGTAGTCTTTTTCGGCCACGAATATCCATTTTTCAATATTTGTGTCATCATTCCGTGTGTGATGATTCCAGTTTTCCTCTTGTGCTATGTATGTACCCTGTGTCATACTTTGTGGTGCGCGTCCACTCCGAGTGCTTTTACTGTCCACCTCAAACGGAAAACAAAACTGGACACTGATATTTCTTTTTCCTCCATGGTATTCCCTGCTACAACATAATATACTTATTTTCTTCTTCTGCTTTGGGTGTGTGTGTGGGGGCATTTGGTTGTTCAACAGTCCAATTGTGTATAACTGCATCCCTTGATGGCCGTTGACTGCACTCATTATGACCCCCAACGAGTCTCAATCAGGTGCTTTTCTCACCTGCTTACCCTTGGTCAACTGCTTCAGTTTGTGTGTTTGCGTACAGCACCATCACACAGACAATTGGGTCATCAAGCTAAATCTAGTAGTTTGACCACACTGCAAAACACCATGAATTGAGCACATCGCAGTGTCTTTGGCATTATATTGGCAGTCATGCTGTCAGACATATCTGTGTTCCTTCGTGGCCTATTTGTTCATATTATGACACACAATTCTGCTGGGGATGAGCACTGGGAAATTATCCACAGTGGTCGATATATCTATGTTGCACCGTTCAGGTGGCACTGTTGGTTGAGGCGCTGTATGCCACACCTCGCACTGTGCCGTCAATCTGTGTTGGTTTAGTAAGTGAAGCTGATGCACCAGCCATTGTTGGCAAGGGGCGGGGAATCAGGAACACAGACCGGAGGAGGCAGAAGGGGTGAATCGCTTGTGGGATAGGGGAAAGGGAGCTTTTCTGAGGCAGTGAAAAAGAGTATGCAGAAAAAGAGAGGGAGTGAGACAGAGGTACATAGAGGGAAAGAGAGAGTGACAGAGAGAGGCAGAGAGAGGTAGAGAGCCCATAAAGGAGTCAGTCATAATTCTGGAGGTCTCTACAGTAAAGTTATCATATGGTAGTGGTGAACGGGGACAGGACAAGCAGTATCTGGTAGAGTGCATGCCTCACATGACAGCAGATAGTCTACAGCCGATAGAAACATAGACTTTGACTGCAAAAATGACCATTTGGACCATCTACTCTGTCCATTTCCTACCTACTGTAGATGCCTGAGATCCTAGTTAACCAACAGCCTGTTTCTTCCTACCCCCCACAAGAATTGCCTTATATCTGTCCCACGCATTCTTGAATTCTCCACCGATTTTAGACCCCACAGCCTCCTCAGGAAGGTTGTTCCATGCATCCACTACCCTCTCTGTCAAATAATGCTTCCTCACATTGCCCCTGAATGTCCCCCAATCATCTTTAAATTGTGTCCCCTTGTTCTTGCACTTCTCTTTTCCTGCAAGATGCTAACCTCTTGGACTTTGTTGATTCCACTGAGGTACTTACAAGTATCTATCATGTCCTCCCCTCTCCCTTCTTTCCTCAAGGGTATACATATTAAGCTCTGTTAGTCTCTCCTCATATGGCTTCTCTTGAAGCACCTTGCACCATTTGTGGGTGGCCCTTAAAGCTGGACTGCCTCTATCCTGTCTATGACCTTGCGGAGATAGGGTCTCCAGAACTGGACCCAGTACTCCAGATGGGGTCTCACCAACTGTCTGTACAGAGGGATAACAACTTCCTGTTTCCTGCTGCTGATGCCTCTCCCTATGCATCCCAGTATACCCCCATCATTCCCTACTGCCTTCTCACATAGCTTGATATGATATGATTAACCCCAGGTCCTGTTCCTTTTTGGATCTTGTTACTACCCCCCCCTTTTGCATCGCATATTGATATTTATGTATGGAAGGTGGTGGGTAGTGAGGCATCATCGTTCTCGTCAAGATAAGCTGAATTCTTTTTCAGCTGCCATGCCAAGTCGCCCTCCATCCATCGAAGTAAGCGCCAGCCAGGTGCAGAATGATGTACCTTTTGATTGTAACATTGCTCATGGTCTTATAGTGTCACTTTAATTTATGTAACACTTCAATTGCCTTATGAACCACAGAATCTATTAGCGCTTCTGTGTTCCTGCTGGTGTCCTTATTTCAGTCAGAGACCTTTTTGCACACTTTTGAAAATTTTCTAAATAAATAGGAGGAGGGATGAAGCTATAGTTCCTGAACAGGGCACCAAGCTTGGGACACCATTTTTTTAATGATGGCGTCGATATGTCCGGAGAAGATTCGGTGTTGGTCCAGCAAAGCACCCAAGTACCTGAAGGAGGATGTGTACTCAAGTAGATTATCATCAAGGTTGAGGATAGTGGGCATGGAGGCAGTCCTATAGAGTCTCTGCATTGTGACAAAGGTCATGGACACAGTCTTCTTGGCACTAAGAAACAGTGGATGCTGGATTGTCGGCACAGCGGTTTTATTTCCACTTGCAACGCCGGTGACCCAGGTTCGAGAACGCACTCGGGTCACTGGAGAGCCGGCCGTGGAGTAGTAGTCTTGAGCATCCCATGACTGCTGCCCTACTCCAGGGGTGGGAGGGGATGTAGGCTCGCTGTTGGCTACCCCCTGTTGGGGGCTGGTGAGATCAGCAGCATAGCCTCAACATTGGGGGGGACCATGGTGAACGTCGGCGACGCCTTGATGTTGGTAGCACACCCCGCCTCAGGAGAAAAGCAGAAATTCCAGCCTCCGGGTTTGCTGGATGATGGCTGCCCACTCCCGCTGCACTGAGATGTCCTGTGGCCTCTGAACCTGACTCAGCAGCGCTCAAGGCAAGGACTGATGCCTAGTACGTGGGGGGCCCCTCTCTTCCGGTGTCTTCCCCCTCGGAGGAGGGGAACCCACCCGACAAAGAGATATGCCGGACCACCCTTGGGTTAGCTGAGATCTGAGGTGAGGGAGGAGGGACAGAACGAGGGGGTCACGGGCAGCATGAGCCGCCAGACGGAGTTGCAAACTAGGATGCGAGAAGGAGGAAAAACACATAACACACAAAAAAAGAAACAGTGCATGGTTATCAAACCAGAGAAGAACTTTGTCAAATTCTTGCTGCAAGTTCGATGGAACATTGACAGGGTTTAGACTGATGTATAAGAACCATATCAGCAGCGTACATGAGTATGGTGGAGGGTGAGCAGACTGATGGAAGGTCATTTAGAAAGATGCAGAATAATAAGGGCACTAACACTGAGCCCTGCGAGAAACACGTGCTTTTCTGGAGGTGAGTGTAAATGGCATCAGAAATCTTGACTGGTTGTGTTCTACCAGTCAGTTTTGCTTTGAGCAAGTTTGTTGTTGAGGGACTTAAACCAGCTTTTGTGAGGTAATCTAACAGAAGGGAGTGTGACTCAGTGTTGAATGCCTTAACAAGGATGACCAAAATTGATGAGGTCATTTGCCATTGGCCATCCCTGTCGGGATATAGTCAGTAAGCTGAAGTAAGGTGATGACAGTGGAGCGTGTTTTCCTGAAACCAGAGCATTGCAGGGTGCAACCCAGCAGCTTCCACCTGTGTGTAGCCCTCAACCTACTCCATGTGCCCCCACTTCAGCCCAATCATGGGCATATAGTAACCCCCCTTCCCCTTATCGCGGGCATATGTCGAAACTCCCTCCCACTACTGGCCCCATCACGGGCATATGTGTAAAACAGCCCCCCATCCCCCGACTGGCCCGATCGCAGCACCAGAGTGTCCCCGTCAGGCCATATCCCGGGTGGTCCAGTGGACTGCTAAGCCCGATCGCAGCTGCATAATGTTTAAAAACCCCAACTCCCCGTGCTTGGGCCAGTCGGGGGGTGGGTTGATTTTTCACACTTTTGCCCGCGATCAGACTGCAGGGGGTGTTGGTCCCCAATGGCTGCCGCCTGGCACGGTGACATGCTCAATTCAGTGGGGATCTGCGCACCTGCATGCTAATGGCATGCAAATAGTGACATAAATAGCTGGAAATGGCCACACCTGCGTCTTGCATGAATTATGGCCCCATTTGCATGTCACCTTTTAAAAATGGGTAATTTGCACATGGCGCAATGGTACTTGCGCCACCGCCACTTGAATGCTCCACTATGACCGCTTGCGGTGGCACAAGTTCCAATATGCAATGCACAGTGGCTGTGGCCGGGGGCTGATATTCAAAGGAGTTGCTCAATAGCACAACTCCTTTGAATATCGGCCTGGTCACACCCCTCCGTTACTGTTTTGTTCAGTGCAACTGTTTGCTCCACAAAATAGCGCAGTTTGAATATCCAGCCCATGGTGTCTTTACATACATGGACATAGTGTTACCTTAGCTGGATGCAGTTGTCCATCCAGTAAATCGTGGCATGCTTTTTGAACATATTTTTCTTTGCTGTGTGAGTATGACCAGCAAAGGGTATGGCACCATCTCTACAAACTTTGGAAGAAAGCATTTTTTTTTTTTCTTTGTCATGTTTTTCCAAGACCCCTACTATAAGGCTGCATCATGTCTTTCACAACCCATGGCTTACAACTTGAGATCATAACTTTTTTTCTTTTTGGTGTGTTGTATTTTAGAACTGTTATCCGAACGCACTATCATATATCATTTATTGGTTGTTGTAATGCTTGATGAGTTCAACTTTATTTTTTTTTTGCCTAATTGTTCCGATTTATTCCATGTGCCCAATCATACTCTTGTATATCCTTGCTTCAATTCAAGTTTTATGTTTTCTGCTTTCAAACCCTGTTTTCATTCCATCAGATGCAACTCTTGCTTAGGTATCTCCCCTGTGACTACTCCCCTTCACAATGCTTATGCAAGTAAATAATATTACTTGTCTTCATCTCTCAATGGCCTCTTCTCAGACCTTTGCAGATAAACAATTGATGCAAGTCAATACATCATTGTAATTCATGTTGATCTTTGTGTGCCTAGACCATGTCTTTTTGTTTCCACGTGTTATCACCTCTTCCTGCTACTCCTTTTGGTGTAGCCCACTTCAAGGCTTTCAGCCTGTCTTTGGCTGTGCCTTTGAATGTACAAGACATTGTTGCAATATAAATATAAATAAGCAGCTTGAGCTAAGCTCATTATCTCAAGCAGCAATCCTACCCCCTTCCGAGAGCTTTGTCTTCATTCTTGTAGTGCCAGACAATACTGAAAGCCTCTCTTGACTTTCCACAAAAGGTGTAATGACTTGTCTCAGGCTAACAATGTTCTTTTGTAAGTCCCTTAGTCAAAATGTTTTGATGCACTTAGGTACCATCTTGTCTTTGTCTCAGAGTCTTGCTAGCAGACAGTGGTCTACAAGGTACCTTACATTGAGTGCCTTGCTGTTGTAGTACTTCTTGTCAAATGCCTTTTTTTTGTACTACAGTACATTCAGTATCATGTCAGTCATTATTATTTATTTATGATTGATCAGGGGCACTAGACACACTTGTAACATTTTTCTGTCTGGATCCCGGAGATTACAAGGTACATACAGTCTAGAAAGATTAATTTTGATGCAGATTTCATAAGACGCAACTTACATGCTTACAGCACTTTCTGCTGTATAGTTATGATACAAAAAATATTGTACAGAAAAAAAGGGCAAATCATTTGACACAATGTCAGAAAAGCTTTTAAGTCAAAGAACACATACTGACTCTACATCAGTGCGATGCCCAAGAGTGCATAGTGAGAGCAGAATACCGAGCAATCTATCTGATACTGGTGTAAGGCTTCAACCATGCTACAGGCACAGCATTGAAATGGTTGATCGGCCAAGAAAGGTCAGATGTGTGTTGAAAAACCATTTTGGTGAGACGAGGGATGGGTGATAGTATAACTGACTGTGATAGTATAACTGACCGTTGTATCAGTGAACCTATTTATCATAGGACTTGCTGGGGGTGGGCCATAAATGAGATGTGTCAGCCACTGGTTTACGGTGTGGGCCACATTAGAACAGAGCCGTCACTTTGGTGCACTGGTTGCATTTCCACTTGTAATGCCGCCGACCATTGTTCGTGAACTGACCCGGGTTGCTGTCTGTCAGATAGGATGGACAAAGCTTGACCATTCGCAGACTGCTTCCACTCTCTGGGGGGGGTATTCCACCTCGATGCATGCTGACTTCTGGCAGTGGCTGGGAGCACAGCGCCACGGGAGATGTAAGTTGGAAGAGTGGCCTTGTTGAATTCGTCGCAGGCCTATACGTCAGTTGCTCACCACGTCCAGTTAAAAATACACATGCACAATGTTCTCACCAATGACCTGTGTATTATGACTTTGAACATACTAAAAGCAAGCAGAGGATGTCTGGCGCTCTTTCGTGTCTGCTCGGTAGCCATCCTATAAGTACACTTTCTCCTCCAAGCTGTTTCCTAACGCTGGGCAAGCCTGTCTTCAGTACACCCATGTATCTCTCCCATCCCCTCATGAATCCCCACACCATTCTTGTCTCAACTAGTCCTACCAGAATCTATCACTATGATGTCCACTTGTCTCTGTCCAGTGTCCCTGTCACCCATTCTTAACCATCTTTGTGGTTGTTCTGGTGCAATCTCCACACAACTAAACCATACTGTTTAGCATCCAAGTTCACCAGTCTAGCCAATTGCCTCTCATGATTCCTTTCGACGAAGCTCTCCATTAGTTTTCCTCCCACTAATGTTAGACTGACAGGCATGGAATTTTTCATATCTCCTACCTATAACCTCCATTTGTGGATAGGCAGCACGGGAGCCACACTCCAATCCTGGGGAACACTTCCGTTCTGTAGAGATGCACTGAACAGCACATCTAGTGGAGCCAGTTCCTTCAATACCCTTGGATGCAGCACATCCAGTCCTGGTGCATCGTCAGCCCCCCACCACCTCCCAGCTTTGACTCTCTCACGCTGTCCGCTGTGATTTTCCCCTCCCTAGCCCTTTCCTAAATATAGTCTCCATCCTCTTCTGTGCCAGTCCCACCTGGTATCCAAGCCTATTTTCATCCGCTCATCTCCCTCTGCCCTATCCTCTCAGCTGCCCCTCCCACTGCTTTCCTGTTGAATGTAGGCCACGTCTCCCTCCCTAGAAAGTGAGGCAAAGTACTTCTTCAGTAGCTCTGTCTTCTCTGCCGCCTCCTGTGCCCATTATTCCCCCATCAGAATCCTTGAGATCTGTGCTCTCCACTTCCTCTTTTCCCCAATGTATCTGTATGAAACCTAGACCCCCCAGGATAGTAGCCGTAGCCAGGTAGTGCTCCATCATTGCATTTGCTCCCCATGCCGCACTTTTGACCCTTCTAGCTGACAACTCAGTTTCCCCCATGGATTGCTTTACATGTTCAGAGCCATCTTTTTTATCCCTTACCGCCTCTTGCACCTCGCTGGTCCTCCTGCACGGCTTGCTGCCCCTCTAATTTTTTTTACTTACCATTGCACAGATCCCCCCAGTAGGTTCCGCTTTTTAACAGAACGTCCTCTTGAATCACATCCATGAACCTCTGTGCCCTGTCTGTCACTGATGTCATGATATCCATGTCTGGCCACAGCATATTTTGGTCCCCAGTGATGAACAGCATCCCCTTTTCCCCGTCACAATTCTCCTTGATGTTCTCAACTGAGTTTGCCTCTTGTTCATCATCCATTGCGAATGGTGGTAAAGGCAGTGTATGGAAGGAGAGGACACTGATGAAACGGGGTTTGTGGTAGTGGAAACCATAAGGGTAGTGTAAGGGATGGTGGCAAGAGTACATGTATTAGGTTATTATGGCTATTTATGTCAGGGCACGGTATACTCAGTACAATGGAAGTAGAGGTGTAATGGACTACTGAAGCCATATTGGTACTGCACCCTTACATAGATACATAGATACATAGACAATGTCGGCAGATAAGGGCCTATGGCCCACCCAGTTTGCCCATTTGAGCTTGTAAGTTCAGTTTGTTTTCCTAGAAGTCTTTTGCACCTTACCCCGAGCAACCAATTCTTTATGTCTATCCCATGCATTCTTAAATGCCATGATTGTTTCAGCCCACACCACTTCCTCTGGTGTTCCACTTGTCCACTACTCGTTCTGTGAAGAAATTCTTCATGTTTCCTCTGAATCGCCCTCCTCCGACTTCATGCCATGCCATCTAGTCCTGGAACATCTTTTTCGCTTAAAAATAGCATTTTCCTGCACCCTGTTCCTCCCCGTAAGATACTTGTATGTCTCTATCATATCCCCTCTCTCCTTCCTCTCCTCCAGGGAGTACATGTTCAATTCCTTAAACCTGTCTTCATAAGACTTGTGATGCAATCCATGCACCATCTTTGATGCCCTCCTCTGAACCTTCTCTACCCTGTCTATGTCCTTATGTAGGTATGGTCTCCAGAACTGTACACTGTACTCCAGGTGGGGCCTCATTAGTGTCTTGTATAGCGGAATTATGACCTCCCTTTTCATGCTGTTAATGCCCCTGCCTATACATCCCAGCATCCTATTTGCTTTACCTGCTGCCTTGTCACACTGTTTCCCTACCTTGAGTTCATCAGAGATGATAACCCCAAAATCCCTTTCCTGCTTGGTGCATGCTATATCCTCACCCCCAAATGATATATTGTGCTATGGTTTTTGTGCCCCATATGCATTATCTTGCACTTCTTTGCATTGAATTTCAACTGCCAAACCCCTGAGCATTATTCAAGTTTCAGCAGGTCGCTTCTCATTCTGTCTACACCTTCTGGTGTGTCTACTCTGTTACAGAGCTTTGTGTCATCAGCTTAACAGTGAAATTCTGCCTTCTAGGTCCTGTGCCATGTCACTGATGAAGATGTTGAATCAGACCCATCCCAGCACTGATCTCCCTGTGGTACCCCACTGGTCACTCTTCCCTCAGTGGAGTGACAGCCATTTACCACCACCTCTGTGTCCTGCCACGCAGCCGTTACCTACACACCACACTACTGTCCCTGCCCACAACCATATTCCACAGTTTTGTAATAGTCTTCATGTGGCACAGTGTCAAATGCCTTGCTGAAGTCCAGATGCCATGTCCACTGCCCTCCCTGATCCATCTCCCTAGTCACCCAGTCAAAAATACAATGAGGTTGGTCTGACATGACCTCCCTGGTGAAACCATGCTGCCTTGGTCCTGTAGTCCATTGGACAACCAGATGTTCCACCGATCTCTCCTTCAGTAGTGCTTCCATGATCTTACCCACTCACCGAGGTGAGGCGTGACTGGTCTGTAGTTCCTGCTTCTCTTTGTTCCCACTTTTTTATAAGGGGGCTACATCTGTTGTCCTCCAGTCTTTGGGTACCTCCCCTGTTTCCAGTGATCTGCTAAACAGGATAGCCAGAGATTCAGCCACCACCTCTCTTAGTTCTTTACAGACCCTGGGGTGCACCTCATCTGGCCCCATTGCTTTATCAACTCTTATTACTTTCCAGTTCCTTCAGGGCCCTTTCTCGTGTAAAGGGACTTGTGTCCATTTCTGCACCATTCTCACCCCCTGTACTCCCTTCAGACCCATTACCCTCCTCTGCCTCAGTAAAGACTGAGCAGAAATACCTGTTCAGTATGTCAGCTTTACTGTTGTCATCCTCCACACGGCCCCCATCCCCCTTGCATCTCACTATCCCTCCCTTTGTCTTTCTTTTTTCACTTATGTACCTGTAAAAGGTTTTGTCCCCTCTACTCACTGATTTTGCAATGTGTTCTTCTGTCTGGAGCTTTGGCTTCCTAACTGACCTCTTTGCCTCCCTTGCTTCTCCTGGTACTTCTCCCTATTCCTTTACCTGTGTCTTTTTGTATTGCCTGAATGCAATCTTTTGGCTTTCATTTTCTTTGCTACCTCTTTGGAAAACCATAATGGTCTCCTCTTCCTTTTCCTCTTGCTAACCTGCTAATACATAATTATGTTGTTCTTGTAATCCCCATTTTAAATACTGCCCACTGTTCATCAACCCTAGATTCCTGTCCCATTCCCTTAATGCCGCTTTCAAGTATTCTCCATTTTCCCCAAAGTCAGACCCCGAAAATCCAGGATACGTGTTTTTGTGTCGTTTGGTTCTGCTCTTTCTGTGATTTCAAACCACAATGACTGGTGGTCACTGTTACCGAGGTGCTCCCCCACTGTTACCACCATCACACTGTCCCTGTTTGTGAGCACAAGGTCCAGTATTGCCTTCTGCCGAGTTGGTTTCCATGACCAGTTGCTTGAGGAAGGCACCTGAAGGGTCAGGATAAATCTGCTCCTAGTTGATGCTGCTGCTGGATGCTCCAGTCCACGTCTGGAATATTGGAAGTCTCGAACCAGTACTACTCACCATTGATTGTCTGCCATCATTTGGATGGCTAGCATCAGCTCCTATCTGTTTCTTCCTCCTGGGCTGGTGGTCTATAGACCACACCTGTGCGGATGGCTGTCCCCATTTTTCTTTCCAGCTTAACCCACAGTATCTCTCCCCCATTTTGTTCCTCTTTGATCTCTGTGGCCCTTATGTCATTTTTCACATAGAGTGCCACTCCTCCTCCTCCATTCCTGCCTGCTCTGTCTCTTCTGAATATGTTGTAGCTAGGTATGGCCATCGCCCAGTCGTGGTTATCATTACACCAGGTTTCAAAGTAGGTTATCAACTACTTTGCCAGTAGTTACAAATGGAAAGCTGGTGGCTCCATTGCCGGATACATTCTGGCTGACGGGCTAGGATCCCGGTCCACCAATCCCCATCTCATCCACTTTCTGTAGTGCAGAATTGAGTGGACTGGTTTACTCCTTGGTACCTTCACCACTCGCAGGATGGGCATCCATCCATTGTAGTGTTACATCAGGATAACGACTCCGGTGACTGAGACACATGAGCCACACCCTACAATGAGGAGGCCATTGTGGAGGTTCACAGCGTCCTCATTGGTGTCTACTGTTGTTCCCTCCATAGAGCAGTAATGCTTCTCCACCATGCAGCACGAATTTTGGAGAGGAACAACTGCATGTCTTGTGCTCGGTTCCACCACCAGCACAGTCAGCGAGCACACGCTGCTACAACTGCTAGTGTTTCTAAGCAACCTCTCATGTAGTGGTAGTGGCCATATTGTTCGATGTGTGTGGGATCAGAGTTAACAGGAATCTTTGCCAGGTTATCATGGAGACTCAAAAACTCTACGTAGCTCAGAATCGAGGGGTACCTCCAAATAGGAAATCAACGCTGTCTCCAGGAAGACTGATACTACACAGCCAGTCCATTGCATCACTCACCAACTGTCTATGCACCTTCCTTTGTAGTTTATTATTTTCTGGGTTATAGTTTTACTGTTTGCAAGCTTGTGCATTTATTTACACACTAATCAGTGTGCTGTGTCTATAAGGGTGTGAACCCGGTGTGTGTCGTTAGCACTAGTGGAACAGTGGTCACATAACCCGTGATATAAATGCAGGTATGCGCTTGTGTCTAGGTTGTGGCAGTCATATGTCACCAGGTGTATAGCATTGTTATGCAAATAAATAAGTAATTGTACAGTTTAAAAGCTTGTGCGGGTGCCGTGGCAATAAATTCAATGTAACCTTCTTTGGATATTGATAAAAATATTTCCTAATGCTTTCGTTTAGGCAATATAGGACCATGCAGCAGTACTATCACCAACTGTTGCACTTTCATGTCTTGACAATGGCTACCTGTTCTCGAGCTCACAGATTCAGCATCTGTAACATAGTGATAACTTCAATCACTGTTCAATAACTAAATTGAACATTATATAATCTTAACACACAGTGCCAGAGAACGTTTACACATAGAATGGCACACTGTGTCACATAGCTGTTTCAATGTTATTGGCAGTTGAACAATCTTGTGTTTGTAGATAGACCGCCTTATACTGTGAGGATTGCTTAAAGACTACAGATGTAGCATGCAGTTTGTGTGACCCATTGCTTTAAAACAGTGACGCAGACACTGGCCGTCACACTGTTGTAACCACTCAAATGCTTGTTTTGCTAGATATCGAGATCTGTTATACATGCATCTTGCCTGTAAGCTACCATTCCCTTACCATGGCCCATGTCTCTGTCATAGCTGGTATGTACAACCACATTACTGTCCCACACAGCAACACTGCCACTTATCTTACTTCTGTGTGTTCAGTCTGCACGCTTCCCTCATGTAAAGATGCCAACTTAATGGTATAGTCAAGCTGTGCCCTTGCCTCTGATTGGTTAAATGTGTTTAAACCATGTGTTCAATGTGATCTTTGTTCTTCGTTGCTGTTCAGCATTACTTAGCCACAGTTACCATTGATGTACAGCCTCCTGCTACTGTACCAATAAGTCAGTGATTAGCTCAGCTCTTCGGTACTGTGGACCGATTTTGCGATCTAATCTCTCTTCAGCCCAGAAGAGCCGTTTCTCAATAACGGTGTGAGCAGTTTGCTCTGTTCTTTGCAGATAAGCTTGCCAAAATGATATCCACGGTCCATCTGACCCTCTTAAATGGGAGTTGTGATGGTCGTCAGGAGCTTTCCGACAGCCAAATTGTGTGGTCTGACTTCAGCCTTCCCACAATCAATGACAATGCGATGATCAACCAATCACTGCATCCGACCAACTGTAATTTGTACACGGGCAACACACGACTGTTAGTGGATTGTCTGGATAAAATAGGACCAGTTCTTGCTGAGATAGTCGGGAGGTCCTTGCAGAGGGGGATCTTTCTAGATCCTCTTAAGGAGTCTGTAGTTAAGCACCTTCTTAAGAAGTCCTCCTTGGACCCGGACTGTCTGGCTAATTACATGCTTGTCTCTAACTTACCCTTTGTAGTTAAAGTTATTGAGAAGGTGGTTGCATCACAGTTGGATGATCATGTGACCAACATCAATGTCTATGATTCTCTCCGGTACGGATTTAGGGAAAGGCATAGAACCGAGACAGCACTTGTTCGGGTACTAATTGGACCTCCTAATATGACAGACTCAAAGTACCATTCCATCTTTGGTCCTTCTTGATCTCTCTCGCATCGTTTGAAACTGTGGACCATGTTGTGCTACTGGAACATTGTAATCTATCTCTGGACTGTATAATACAGTCTTCATGTGTAGTTCGTCATTGCATCTCAAGGTGGGACTCAGAGGGTGTTGTCGAATTTTTTCCACAACATCATTTTCCCAGTCCTGGCGGGATACCGCAGGCTTCCTTTTTGGCACCCATGTTGTTTGCAGTGTATATGCTGCCATTAGGATTGATTATTAGGTGGCATGTCTTGGGTTTTCATTGCTATGCAGATGATACCCAGCTGTACATGTCATTTGTGCCCAGTCAGGATGCTGCCATCTAGGTTTATAACAACTGTCTTGCCAAAATCCAAGTCTGGATGAATGTGAGTTGGTGGCGGTTGAACCCTCAAGAAACTGAGGTGTTGGTTGTGGACCAGGCAGTGTAGCAATTGTTTTGCTTCAGAGTAACAAAACCAAACGGAACAATATTTTTTTGGTTCACCAACACAGAGAGTGCTATTTTGTGGTAGTTGGGGGTGCTGGTATAGCGCCCCAGTACATTTGTTTCATTCACTTCCATTTTATGCCCCCTGTTTAGCATTTTTTCCCTTTGGCAGCAAGCAACCAAACCAAACAAAAAAAATTTTTTTCAGACCCACACTAAGAAATCATTACATGTTGGGGGTGGGTTTATATAGCGAACCAGACACTCTTTTTGATCCTTTTCCCTCCTATGCCCCAATTTTGCATTTTTTTTGGTTTGCTATGAACAAAAGCTCACGCCTTAGAGCGCTAGTGTGCTGTGTGGTGTAGGGGTGCTAGTACACAGACCCAGTCCATGTCTTTTACTGTCACCATGTATTTGTCCTGCGACCCAGAAGTTTGTTTCACCTATACTGTCTAGCTATGCACTGGTCTGTACCATCAACTGATTCCACCTACAGCTAATATTTTCAAGTCAAATTATCTCTAGCTGGAAACTGCAATACTGAACGTAGGATTTGGACAAAAGCGAGTTATGTACTCACAACAGAGTGAGGTGGGCCTTACAATTGTCTTGGTTTTGTAGCAGATATTCAGCAGGTAGGGCTACTTATAACTGAAAGATTGAAATAAAGACAGTTAGAATTATCCGAAAATAGAGTCTTTGTTACTATTCGTAAGAATTTCTGTGCTGTAAGAGTTTAAAGCAGAGTTGACTTATTTTGGTGCTGACTGTATTTGTGCACAAACCACCATCCTGTTTTAGCTGGGAGGTTTTCGTGTGTTTGACTTGTATGTCTGGATTTTTTCTTTCCAATTTTTTGTAGGTATCTTGCTGACAGGAAGGCACTGATTGCAGTGGTGGGTCAGAGCTCTTAGATGATTGTTTTGAGGGGCACATTTTAGGCCCAACACTTTCCAAACCATCACACTACCCACCCCTGAAATAGTTCATTATACCTGGGAAGGTGACATCATTTCCTCAAGAGTGCCAGGTGCATATCACTGTCATATCCTCTCTAGCACACTGCGCTGACAATACAAGCATACACTTGCATAATATATATTTCTATATAACAAAATGATCACACACACAAATGCACAGAATAAAAGGAGATGACATTTAAGGAGTAGTGCAATGTAATGGCTGTGGACAGCAGTCTTCCAGGAGTCTTTCTGAGGGTGAGATGTCTGTTTCTGTTGAGACAACTCTCTGCCATGAGTTGGAGGTTGCCCTTCATCAGAGCACACTGTGACAGTAGTAAGGAACGTACCCTTGACCACACTGGGATGGTGAGAAGGTAATCTCGCCCATCCAGGAGCACCAGAGCCACCACCACTACCTCAGAGGTTGCTATGAAGCACAGCAGTTAGACCTCCAGTGTGTTCCAGGAGGGTGAGGAAGGTGGAACAGAGGCACCACCTAGTCAGTGGTTCAACTTCACACTCCATAATACTATCTAAAGCACAGCTCCCCCATGGATGCACCCGCAGAGGAGACTAAGGAGGCAGAGGACAACTACAACAAGGATGCACACAGAAAGGAAGCAGAGGACACTCGCAAGGAAAGAAAGCAGCTCCTGGAAGGTTACTCCATTATTAGGGATAGAACTTTTGGAGAAGTGAAAATAAAGTAATGTGTCACCTGGAGCCATGGCTTGAGGACAGGTAGCATCCTCAGGATCACGAGAACAGCTGCATGAAAGTTCGAGCTGGACGTCATTGTCCACCTAGGGACAAATGACTTGGCTCAACATGATTAGAGCAGTGCAGAAGGTTTTGTAGAATTGGGGTGGGGTCAAGACAAGTTGCATCACACAGTATCCATCTCAGAGGTGCTGCCTGTCAATGACATGAGTAGGCGCGTACTTTGCACCATGCAGATTAATGAATGGTTAAAAATGGTGTCTGTGAACAGGTTTTGGCTTCATTGGACTTGGGTTCCACCAGGAGGGACACCAACATCTACTGGCAGGATGGTCTGCATCTGGTCCAGGAAGGGAACAATTTTATGCATTGGTTTAAATGCTTCATTGGCAAGCTTTTAAACTAGTCAAGGGGGTAGGCACTGATAAGCAGCAGGAAAATCTCAGCCTCCTAACAAAGCGGGTTACTAAATGAGGAAAAGACTGAGGTAGAAAGGTCAGTGGGGATGCTGCAGCAGAAGGTAAAGTCTACTCAAAAATGGAGAGCAATGAGTACCAATGCCCATAGTCTGGGTAACAAGCTTCCTGAATTAGTGGCCTTGATGGAGGAGGATCTGCATATTTTTGCAGTCACAGAAACATGTAACACTACAAACCATGACTGGACCATAAACATACCAGGATACTGTCTACTAGAGGGACAGGGAGGCTAGACGGAGGAGGAGTAGTCTTTACATAAGGGAGGAATCAAAGCAACAGAACAAAGGGAAAACAGGGTGGAGAATTTATTTATTTTTTATTGATTGAAATGTTTTTACCAGGAAAGGCACACTGAGCAAAAGATGCTCGGTCTCACGGTGCGACCTGGGGAGTTACTGAGGAGGTTAGTAACATATAGAAGGTTGAGCTTTTTAAATAGAACAAACAGAGACAAAGCATAGGTGGAAGGGATTACAATTGTATACAGTTAGTGGAGAACAGCAAAGTATGCCACAATATCAAACAATAACCGGTTAACAGGATCTAGGTTACACAGCGAGTTGGAAACAGAGTTTCCATGAACAATTGGTTTGAAAACATATCATGGTACACACTTAGCAGTGGGAGGTTAAGGCGCAAGTGCTCTATAACAGGTATGACATCAGAGCTTAGTGCAAGTAGCAGAAGTTGAGCAAAAGGGAGATGTAACAGGCTAGAGAGTGAATAGCAAAGCAAGATGGGGTAGGAAGGAGTGAGTAGGGGTGATGTGGCCGAAGTGGGAGTAGGTGAGATTGGGTGGTTTTGGGCACGTGTAGAAGGGTGAAGGAGAACTAGACAGGGTCAGTGATGCAAGAGATAGTGTAATTACATAGGGTGTGGTATATAGGCTGAACACCTGTAGAAGAAGCACCTGTGGTTAATTTGGAGACCAGCAATGGAACCTCGATCCACACAGGTGTTGCATCCAGACTGCCTCGGGGAGGAAATTGACAAGAAATAATAGAAAGTACTTAGAATGGCAGGAAAAGTGGGATATTGCTGATGGGTGAACTGAATATACCAGATGTTAACTGGAGTGCAGTTGCAGCAGCCACTCCGATTAGTGAGTTTATTCTAGATGCCCTATAGGGCATGCCTTGGACAACTAGTATTGAAGCCCACTCAGAGGGAGCAATCTTAGACCAGGTTCTCTAAAATGGAGATGAAAAGAGGGTCACAGATGTAGAAGTGGGTAGCCATCTGGGAACTAAAGGACTATTGAACAGTATGGTTCACAACAGAACACAGCAATAGAGCTGTCATACAAAGCCAAAGGTACTGGATTTTAGGAGGGCTGACTTTGCCAGAATGGTGGAGTGCCTAGGAGGCACTAGTGAATGGGTGGGAAGGAGGGTGGAAGAACAATGGGGAATAATAAAACTCTCATCACAGAGGTGACAAGCCTTGTGTGAAGCAACAATCAAATCGTAAACAATGTTAGAAACCACTATGGTTCTCAAAGGAGAAGTGGCAGTGAGAATGTGCAGGAGAAAAGAAAGCATTCAGGAAGTACAAGGAATCCTGGAAGGGTGGGACAGAGTTATATCAGTAAAAAGCAAAAGGAAGCTGTGAAGGCAGTCAGAACAACCAAAAGCTCAAACCGAGTAAAGATAACCAGCTCAGTTAGAAGGGGTAAAAACTTTAAAAGTTACATCAGGGAAGCGAAGGAAGACCAAGGGAGGGATAGTGATGCTTAATAAAGGAGGGAGGTAGGAAGAGGACGACTGTGAAAAGGCAGAATACTAAACAAATATTTTTGCTCAGTATTAACAACGTAAGGGTGGTGTTCCTAAAACAATCAGCATACATGTGCAGTTACTAGCTTACTAGTATTAGCTGAAACATGACCACACAACAACAGTAGTGTCAAATGACACAAAATGGCTAATCTTCAATAGAGTTAGTAATCTTAGTGGTTCTTAAAACTCTACAGTACAGTAGTAGTACAAGACCAGGCATATGCAGCAATGTGGCCTTCCATAGTAATCATTATGGAGCATGGCATCCAAAACAACCAAACCACTAAAACAAATTTCTAACAGCACAGGTGCCTTTAATGATAATTCTTTATTGGACGATATGTATCCAATTATTAGGCTCATTATTGTACACCAATCAAAGATAGTAATTTGTATTCAATTTCCGAAATATTTAATCATGTTATCATGAGAACAATACAACCATAGAAGGAAAGCCAGTGACATAAGTATATCAAACAATACATCAGGTGGGAGGAAAAAGCATGACTGAGCATGTCATGTCCAGCAGTCTTAATTGACAAAACTAAATACTGTGTAAATACATCATTGGCTGAACATACAGTAGTACACATTTCAGATTATAGAATACAATGCCAAGGTTAGGATAAGCTGTGCAATAATGATAACAGATAGATTACATATGACTGCTGATATGTTGCTGCAAAGTGACTTAAGTAGTCAAATGTTTTAGGTTTGAATACTGCCAAATGGTGATCTGCGAATTTGTTTTAACCGTTGGCGCTTTAAGGCTGTAAAATGATTAATGTGGCTTACAAATCTATCAATTGGCAGTGTCAATCACCACATCAAGCATTACTGTCCCATGCAAAAATGCAAGTTTCCTTGAATTCATTGACAAATGAATGTAGTGATGAGTTTGGTGTGTAGTGTGAGAGTTACTCTTTGCAATTTCAGAGTGTATTGTACAGAACAAGATGAACGAGGGAGGGATGGGAGAAAATGCAATCGGGGAGGCAGGTGAAAAGAATTTGTCTCAACCACCATGCAGGAGATGGGGAATAAATAGCGGATAAAGTGCAGTCCATGGAAAACAAATCACATGGGAGAAAACAAGCAGGGGAAATGGAATTATAAGGACATGATGGAAGGTAGTCATGCTAAATGAGAACACAGGCAATTAAATGCCCTGAGCTCCAGGATATTAACTAGTCAGCACGTGGATATGGAGCGGTCAAGGAGACCTGGGCCCGCCCGGACACGACTGGGACGGAGCCTGGAAGGTCATTCTATATTCGAAAGGACAGGGGAAGGAAGGAAGCAGAGGTAGCAAGATAGTCAAAAACTACATTGGCATTAGGGGCAGTAAGAGTCGGTTGGAGGGAACAGTGGAGGCAATTTGGGTCATACTTGATAACAAAGGGGGGACAAGAGGTAAAATCGGGAGGTGTATAGACACCCTGCAGTGGTGGAGGAGCTAAGGAAGTCTGGTGACAGATGTTGGGAGACAAATGCAGACTGGGCAGGAGGAAGGGTGGTGGTGTTGGGGGACTGAAACATGCCAGGAACCGACTGGAGAGACTGACATCCTTGGTGAACAGGGAACAGAGGATGTTGGATTTCTTTCAAGACACATTCTTAATGCAGCAGGTGAGTGAACTGACCAGGGTTGCGTGGGTACAGGATGTGGTCCTGGCAGACAGTGACCAGATTGGGGTCCTGGAAGTAAGGGACCCATTGGCGGTGAGTGACCATGACACGGTCTGGTTCTGTCTCGACCTCGTAGGAGTAGAAGGCTGTACAAAGACAGAGGTAACTGACCTGAGGGGTCAGATTTTAGCTTAATGGGAGGATCCTTATGGGTCTGTGGATGGGATTAGATCGAGACATGGGCAGCTGATAGTGGAGTTGGAAAGCATCAGTAGAGGAGGGTGCAGGGGATGCTACCAGCACCGGTGCAAAGATGGAAGACAAAAATGCGGTGGGGCCTGAAAACCCTGCTGGCTATGGTAGTAAAAGAGTACTTCACCTGAGTCTTCAACGAGGAAAAAGGGGGTGCTGCATAATACATGGGAGGAGACAATGATACTGAGGGGGTGGGTACCCTTACCAATCGACTGGTCTGGGGAGAGGTGGAGGCATCACTTGCAGGAGGGGGGGATAAGCAGGGAGAAGAGGTAGCAGAAGTGGAAATCACAGCAGAGAGAGTGAGAGAAGCCCACAGGTCACTTACGAAAGAGAAAGCACTGGGGACGGATAAATTACATCCAAGAGTGTTGAAGCAACTTGCGGATGTCCTGGTGAAACCACTGGCGCAGCATTTCACCATCTCTCCGAGGACAGGGTGGGTTGCTACAGGACTTGAAGGTGGCACATACAGTGCCTATCCACAAAGGGGGATCAAGGGAGGTGGCATGGAACTACAGGCCTGTCAACCTGACATAGCTGGTGGGCAGGTGATAGAGGACATTGTCAAGGAGAGGCTAGGAGGACCTGGAAAAGTCAGGGTGCATGGGTGATAGCATGGATTGGTCCATGGAAATTCTGTCAGACAAACCTTGAGGTGTTCTATGACTGGGTGATGAGTGCCTTGGACCTGGGTGAGACCAGCGGACATCCTCTTTCTAGATTTCACCAAGGCATTTGACTCTGTTCCTCACGGTGCCAGTTGGATAAGCTTGGAGAAACAGGGTGGGTAACCACCACGATCAGATGGATAGGCAACTGGCTCCAGAATCAGACCCTGAGGGTCAAGTTGGTGGGATAGTCTCATCCCAGTGAGGGTCACTAATGTGGTGCCACAGGGATCAGTCCTTATGCCACTAGTGTTCAACGGCTATGTCTCTGACCTAAGGACAGGCATCAGGAGTGAGATGAGTGTCTTAGCGGATGACTCAAAACTGGGGGTGGTAGTGGATGGGATGGAAGGGAGGGTGGCCCTACAGGGGGACCTGGAGGCTCAGGAAAGATGGTCTAGAAAGTGGAAGCTGAGGTTCAATGCAGGGAAATGCAAGGTACTGCACCTGGGGGCCAGAAACCTGGGCCAAGTGTGCACCCTGGGTGGAAACGCTACAAGTCTCAATGGCTGAGAGGGACCTGGGGGTGGTGGTGGTGGATGCCACCAGACTCTCCTCCAGCTCCTCCACCATTGAAGGGGGTCTGTACACCTTGCATTATTTACTCTCTTGCCCCCCATACTTATCAAGGTAACCCAAATTTCCTCCACGGTTCCTCAGTCTCTTCTAGTCCCCCTATGCCAATGCAGTTTTTACTATCATTGCTACACCTCAACTTCCCTCCACCCCTGTCCTTTCTGAACATAGTGTAACCCTCCAGGTTCAGGTCCCAGTCATGTCTTGAGGTGGCCCAGGTCTCAGTAACTGCTGCAACATCCACTGCTCCCTTAGTTAGCATTGTCTGGATTGCAGGCATTTTATTTCACTAGCTCCTGGCATTTGAAAGACTACCTTCCACCCTTTCCCTATACTTCCATTTTCCCTGCTCATGTTCTCATGGGGATTGTTTTCCCCTAATGCTCCATTTTACCAGTCGACCTTTCCCACATTCTTACACCTCCCAAGAGTCGAGACAGAAGTCCTCCTTTATCAGCAGCAGCATTGAGACCCTTTCTCCCATCCAAACCTTTACCAGTTTAAACCCCACATTCTTTACCAATGAACCCATCTATTTTTAACTTAAGGATTCCACTCCACTCCAAATTGCGATGGAGCCCATCTCTAGCATACAGTTCCTTAATCCTCCAAGGTCTACCACCTACCCCCCATCTACCCATACCCTCTGGCCACGCACCACTCCCTGAGCCACTGGTTTATCTCCCTGATATTCCTTTTGAGTTCCCCACTAGCCCTGGACACCAGCATGATTTCTGTGAAGAAAACTGTGCATGAAATGGACTCAGGACCATGGACTGCAACTTTTAATTTGAGTTGATGCTACATTTCTGTAGAGTCTTATTTATCGTGTTTCATCTTACATATATTAAAAAATTATATATATATATATACACACATAGAAATAAATAAAAACAATGTGTGACATAATGTATGCAGTCTGTGATTAATAGTTATGTCCAAAAGCTACAAAATACATAAATAATACTGTAATTAACTGCCCCAGGAATGGAAGGCTATACTGATCATAGATTTACATACGAAAATACAAAATTTGCCAGCAGATAAAGGCATAGAGGTCTAGCAAGTCTGCTCAAACGTGCAGCTGGCACCCCTTATTCTGCAGCTGCCACTCCCTTCCACCCTTCCCCTTCATTAAGCCCCCCTTGTCCTGTCCCATTCTCATTTGAAGCAGTCCACTGTTTTACTGCATACCACCTCAACAGGTAACGCGTTCCACCCAGCCACCACCCTCTCTGTAAAAAAGTGTCTCCTCATCTCCCTCCTTAACCTTCCTCGCTCCAGTCTCATATCATGGCCCCTGGTGGTCCTCCCCTCCCTTACTTGAACAGCCCCTCTTTACCAGTCTTGTATATTCCTTTCATGTATTTAAAGGTTTCGGTCATGTCACCCCATCTCTCCTCTCCTCCAATGAGTACATGTTCAACGCCTTCAACCTCCTCTCGTATCATAAGTCCCCCAGCACCTTGATCATCTTTGTCGCTGTGCGCTGCACCCACTCCAGTAACTTAATGTCCCTCTTCAGATACAGACACCAGTACTGCACGTAGTACTCAAGGTGTGGTCTAACTAATGACCTATACAGTGGCAGAATCCCGCTCCAGCCCTCCTTGAGGATATACCCCTTCCAATACAACCCAGCATTTTGTCGCAGTTGCAGCTGCCTTCCACATTGTGCCGAGTTGTTCATTGACCCTTAACACACGCAGATCTCCTGCTCCTCTATCTGTGCTAGCTGCACTCCCCTAGCTGGTAACTATCTCCTTGGGTTCTTCATCACAAATGCAGCACTTGCACCTTTTGGCATTAAAGCCCAGTTGCCAGGTGTCTGACCAGGTTTCAAGCTTGCCAGATCATCCTGCACAGCCTGAGACATACGCCTCGGTCATCCACCACCACGCCTACCTTGGCATCATCAGCAAACAGAGGGATCTTGTTCTTGATGTCCCATGATATGTCTGCAATGAATATCCCAAACAACACTGGTCCCCACCCGAGCCCTGTGGGAACCGCTCCTCGGCACTGCCCTTGGGTGTGAGAGCTCCACACCCACCACCACCCTCTGTTGCCTTCCTGCAGCAAGTTTCCTACCCATCTCACCAGCTTTGCACCCGCCCCTGTGACTACTAACTTCTTTCCCATCCTTCCATGTAGCACTGAGTCGAATGCCTTACAGAAGGCCAGATACAGGACATCCACAGCATGGCCCCGGTCAAATTGCCTAGTTACCCTGTCATACAACTTGACAAGGTTGGTTTTGCAGGATCTGCCACATATGAAGCCATGCTGTCTGCTGTTCTGTAGTACTTTGGCATCATGGAGGGACACCATCCTCTCCTTCAGTATAGTCTCCATTAGCTACACGATGGATGTGAGGGCTCGCTGGTCTGTATTTTCCAGTTCATCCTAGGGGCCATCTTTTGGCTCCCAAAGTAACCTGCATGGGCAGGAAAAACGAGATGTACACACCAGAAGAGAAAATTTTATATTGAAAAAGCAGCCCAGAATACATACCCTATGATTGTAAGTTGCATAAATCCTCTAAATGACTTCGGATCATCACAGTTCATAGCAGTCACCAACCACACCCCCACAAAACAAAGTCCAGTTCTGTGCACCCATATTTAAGAACATTTCTCGAGTTTTTTTTTTGGACAAACTGGAGCTGGATGAAAGACTTGAGCATGGGGTCCAGTTGGTATAATACCTGCATGCTATTTTTAGAAATATATACTGTAAGGACACTAAAACTAAAACTATGTAAATGTGTATCCTAGGGTTAAAAGATCAGGAAGTCATGGCAAAAAAGTTGTGGCCAATGTCTCTAGATCCATTGTAGTGTCCTCAGATCTAGTCTGGCACAGGTGTGGAAGGAAAATATCATTGGATGCAGTGCACCAAGTGTCTGTTTACAGTCTCTCCACTTGGTTCATGTGTGATTGCAGAGAAGGGGAAGATTCTGTGTGTTGGGTAGGCAGATTTACTTTCAAAGACACATAATTGCTTTTCTCTGAATTACAGACAGCATTACAAGCATTAACAAAGTAAGGTAATTAATAGAACAAGTAAAAATGCATTTAAAGGTGCGATATAATACACTGTCATCTGTCAGTTCACTTGTAAATACCCTTTGTGCAGTCAGACACCCATCACATTTTCATTGTTTGAATGCGGAAAACACTACACCAAAGCGGGAGGGCAAAAATGTGAGTATTGTCATACCAACCTAGATGAAAGCTCAATAAACAGTAGTTTTTTCTAAATATTCATTATTCACAATCACTGTAGCTGGTGACTATAACAATAATCCGATGAAGACTGAAGTGCAGGATAAACAAACAACAAAAAAAAGCAGCTGATGCTGTAATGTCGCATGCTGCACTGTGCTATGCCAGACACCAATGTTTCATTAGTTAGCACTCAATGTTCTTTGCACATGAATATATTTTAACTTTTCAATATCTGGGGCAATATGAGTGCATTTCACCTTTAAATGTAACATTATTGAAAACCTATATAATAGTGTGGGAACATTCTGTGAACACTCATGATCCATCAGGCAGCTTTTTATCAGAGTCTGATGTATCGGAAAAAATAACACGTTGAACACAAACAGAATGCTGGGAAAGTGATAATCTAAATACTATTACTGAAGAGTATGTTTAAAAGTGATCTTACTGAGAATAGCAGAGATATCAGACACTCATAACCAATACTGTATGCACAGTTGACTTGAACAAAGACATGGACAACACACACATATACTAACTCTGCATGCACATTTTTTTTTTTACCAGGTATAGCACACTAAGCTGAAAGCTTTTTGGAGGCAACCAGGGGAGCACAGGGAGGTTAAGTGACTTGCTCAGGGTCACACAGTATGCAAGTGGAAGCTGTGGGATTCAAACCCAGGCCTGGTCTGCTGGATATCACCAGATTTGCAGTTCAGAGCCTTGAACCACTGCACTATACTGCCTCCAATTAATTTCCTTAGGTTCATGGCAGGGATAAGCAACATCTAACTATTGACATAATCCTGGCACCCTTGCATATTGTACTGTTACTAAGCTTAGCACGATATACAGGGGCCTGTAATTCTTTCGAGACCTCAGTAATGTATACATGCACCAATGCTATCTGCAAGTCAAGGTGCAGCTTCGAAGGCTCTCAAAGGCACTGTTATATACAATAGGTTCTGGTAATGATACTACAGTAATTCTTCTATTCATCAGCCTGCGCCTGCACTAACTGTACATGACTGTCTCCTTGATGAACACTCGACAAACTAGGTACGTCAGTGAAAACACTCTAAAATGTCCTTGCCTAATCACTTGTCGCTGGTAGTGAGACTATAGTTAGCATTGCAGTACGGAGGCCTGGGCCACCTATGAGAACCCGCGAAGGTCACAGTTGCCCACATCAAATTCCTCGGCCAAAACTCTGCAGCAGTCACTGTCCCACATACTTGTTTCTCAGAACGATAACGTGATCTGCCTTCCAAAAATTGCCATGGGCCGCAAATGACTGGATGTGAATGTCTCTGCTAGCAACTGTCAGCAGCCGGTTAAGTGCAGCCCCAACACATTTTGTTCTTGGGCTTACACACCGTTGTGGCCGTGAATGCTCATCGAATGAAACAATATATCCCACAGGTGCCTTAGTTAGCAATGATTCACAGTAATGTCTTTCTGCTTGTGATTATGAATTTGAATGATATGCAGTACATATTCATGGATGTGCATTGACTGTACAAATGAATGTGCAACACCCCACCCTTATGTAACAAAACCTTTGTAGAAATCATTGCATCATGTTGCAGTCTTATAATAAGTTGTGCCTTGCAATTCAGGAAGTTCTGATTCCCCTGACATACATCAAAAGCTTGCAATATGAAGCTGGCATGGTTAATTTGTCATTGGCAGATGATGGGAGTCACTGAATACCTCAACTCATGGTCGACTGAAAACGGGACTGGTGCTTTTCAATGAGTAAGCGTGTTGGAGGTGGTGGGATGGCAGCGATGTTAGGCTGAATTCGCCTTGGGTCTTCAAGAGACAATGTCATAAGTGTATCAACTGGGAGAGTGCACGTCATTCTCCTCTGCAGCACATCTGACATCATTGACGGGATGTAAACGTAGTGCTTTTTTTGCTTCTTCGGCACCACTGTCCATCGCATGCCTTTCTTGTTGTAAAGACGTCGGTAACTAATATAGATAGAAAATTATGTTAGTATGTTTTACTAAACATATATAAGACATTATAAGCTATCATTTATTTCAGTGTCCAGTGGCAGCATCTGTGATCTGATGGCACCATAACTGGTCAGACGTGGACAACCACAAACAATGTCATTTTCAATTGCATGTCTCAGTGTAGGTCACAATATGTGAAATGCATTCATGACTGGACATGACGTGTTACGTTGTTTCATGAACAATGATGAATATGGTAATAAACCATTAGCAAGGAACAAAATATTATACTGAATTGAAACTGTGGAAACCTTTGGAGCAATGTATAAGACCACGGTCTATCATAAATAATACATTCCAGCCATTATATTTTTTGTTTTGTATTCCTGTATTTATTCTACTAACACTTTGATCATGGTCACGTTGTGTATTTAAAATAATGACAGATGCATAAACCCACTGTAATGAAAACCAGCTTTCATGGCCCTGACTGAGACAGACCCTGGCGGCCTGGGCACTTGAGCACAAAAAAAAGTGAAACAGACATGCAAACTGTTTGATAACAGACACTTGGGACAGTCAACTAAAGGCAGTCATGAACACCTATCACTGCGAGCTGAACTGCAAAAGATAGAGCATAGATTGAAACATAGAGAATAGTTAGCGCTGAATGACAAACAATAATATGTATCTCCCATTATTCTATAAATCATACAGCCATGTGATACTTACATTTTTTCTCCTTTGGCATTGTAAAGACATGGTCTGGAGACATGATGGTTGTAGTCGAGGGCAGCAAGAAAGTTGCATGCACGGTACACAGGAAAAGTGTACGCATAACGCTTTGCACAGTACATTAGGATATGTTGTTGAAACTGTTCAAGGTTGGCGGTGCTACTGTGGATGAAATGAGACAAAACAGAAAACATCAGCAATCACACAACTGAGCTGACATCAGAGTATCTGGTGAGCAGTTAATTGCGGGCGCTGTCAAATGATATATTTTGATGTAAGTACCGGTAAGGAATGAAGTATTTCAGTGAATTAAGGAAGCGCTTGTCCATCACAATTTTTGCTAGCTCTCTATGTGGCACTGAGCCTGCCTCAAGCCATGGCTTCTCACGCATGGATTCCAGCTGCGAATGACTGCATTCTCCATCCCCAAATCCATTTCCAAAATTCCACTGATGTACGTCGGTAACGTGATGCAGTATGCCTATCCAGCGGCCCTGTACAGTAAGAATAGTGAATGAGTGCAGGGCAGATGATGTGACAATACTATACACTGACAGCGGCGGAACGTGAAGTGTAGTTACCATGAAGTCAGTGTAGTTGTGAGATTCTTGGCAGCAGTGCCAGAAGTGATTGACTATATCACGACACCAAATCCACAGTAATCGACATTGTCATTGCTGGCCAGCCTTGAAAAAGCCAAACAAAGGAAGCCATAATGTAAAATGACACTTGCACAGACTATGAACATTATTATCGCTGTATGGCTGTGGTGCACTTACTGCCATGATGCATTTAGCAAGATTTTTGGCACCATGCCATACATCGTACGAATGTCTTATCTCAAGGTATTGATTTCCTATAAGAAAAAAATATTTAAACACAGACATTAAACAGGATGAACTCAAGTGCAGCCATGTACAAACCTAACCTAACTGTAGATCTATACAGGACAGAACTGTGCTGGACCCCATTGCTGACACTTATGGGAGAGGACAACGAGGCAAAGAAGTACTGTTTGTATATAGCAGACAAGAACATTTCCTACCCAGCTGATCCAGTTTCCCAGTCTCCAGCAACTTTTGTCTAATGCTAATGCTGCCTACGCAATCGAAATGTCATGCTGTTATCCAGGCATAGGACGTCATCCGTTCTACATGGATTAGGGGCCAGTCAGTCACAGAAAACTATAGAAGGGTGGTATGCCATAATGTGATCAGAACAAATGAATACAGCTGGTACTACAGGGACCCTATAGAGCTGGTCAACAAGCCTCTCCTTCATAATGCCCTGCAGTACCTTGCCTACCACAGTTGTAAGGCTGATAAGCCTATAATGACCTTTCAACCTGTTGACTGTGATTGTCGTCACCGGTCACGTCCACATGTACTCACCCCTCCCCATCTCTGTCAGGTGCATACCATACCCCTGCCGCTTGTTGTCCTTCTGACTGCAAGTGAACAGATGAGTCTGTGTGCTCCCCTGCAATCAAATAATTTGATGAAAATCCCCCTCGAATGTGATCCTCTGCTCAATCGTGCTCCACATCTCTCGCTGTACTGTGCTGTGCCATACCAGAATTACTGCATAGTTCACAATGGCATTGCAAGGCAGCAAGAAGCTTGCATCGATATATTATATGGCAATGTCTGGAATCAATACCCAACTGTGATGAAGAGAATCAGGTAGCGAATGAAGCTGGAGGGTCGTGCAAGCAAGGATTTACGTAATCTCATCTACTAAGTATCAAACCATTGTGCATTATGGTTCATACTGGCACCATATCCTATTAGATAGTTATCTGTTACCACTGTAGGAGATGTGAAATTTGAAAAATGTGTAGATGCAGCATAAACATATGTTCTGATTTGGGGTGTACGATGTACAGAATGCGTGAAGAAAAGAGACGTCTTCTGTACAGTGTTTGCTTACGTAATACTGTGCTGAGCACATCGTCCCTAACTGTTATGGAAGCTCAAGAGTATGGATTGGAAAGACTGGAATTTGATGGTGCATGGAGCAAAAGGGAACAAAAACATTCACAAACAATGTTTAAATTGTGTTGCATATTTTCACCATGAAAAGAAAATGGAGTGAGATACATACGCATCAAACATGAGATGGGACCATGGGCATCTGTGACAACTTCAGACACCTGAACATGGCTCTGCTGAAAAACATCCATAGTGCACTGGAATGCCAACTTCTCCATATTTGGGGATTTCAGTGCTGTTTCGCGTTTGTCCACAACTACCATGGAAAGAATTTGGTTGGTGTCTACATCCATGGTAGTGTATGTGCAGTACTGGGCACAATGTCCAGGACTATCCATACGTCCATCACCTGTGGTCAAAGAGAAATTTGTTACTAGGGTCACATGCTTAGAGTGTATATTGATACTGTAAGCACGATGATCATTAAGGAAAAAAGAAAGTGTACATACCCATGATAGCCACTGGTTTGTTTATTCTTGCTGCCATGAGCTCCCTCTCCATTCGACACCAATGGGACTCAATCACAGGCACGGTGTACAGTCGTTGGTAACGGTAAAATGAAGAGGCGCTGATAAAGGCATGATTCATAAACTGATACATGAGAGCAATTTTACCAAAGTTATTGCCCGACATCAGTATGGCACTTGCAGTGATTAAATCACCTGCATTTACTCCTTTCCTCAGTTGAGGCTGACTCCGCCATGTGTATGTTATGTGCCCTGCAGGACATAACTGTAAAAAAAATTGAGTTAATTGAGCACTTACACAGGTAAATTTATAAGAAATATCTATAAATTCACATGCACAAACCCAAGTCAAGGTTAAACATGTTCCGGAAGTTCGTGTCTTAACAGTTAATCCATGGTGACATGATTTGCATGATGTGAATTGACATTTCTGTGCCAGTTCAAGGATGTTGTTCATATGCAACATAAACATGGGTTGTTTGACAACAGACTGTGTGAATGATAAGTCGGCGGTGGAAGTGTCTGCACATTCCATATTGTCACTGTTACAATTGCCCATCTCCTCATCACACAGTGTAATGACATCTCCCTCAATCGATGACTCTCGATGTGTATTAAACAGCAGATCAGAACTAAAAAAAAAGAGAAACATGCAAGTTTAACACCATGTTAGTGATAATGGTGGCAATACATGACTGCAACATAGACTAGTTGGAGCATAAGGAAAAGTGGACAATGTTACCTGTGGTCATTCACACAGTCTTCAGGCGGTATCATCTGTTTGTCACTCCTGTCATTGCTGCATGCTACAAATGTAGTGTCACTGCCACGGCTAATGCTGAGCCTGCGGAAGTAAATACAGTATACATGAAATGTTGTATGAAACATAAAATAAATGTCTCTTTTATAGGGGTATATATATCAGGGTTTTATTTAACTCTAAAAATTGATTAGCGTTTTGCTCATAAAAGTGTTAAAACTTTGTGAAAATGCATACCACTTGCCTCACTGTGTTTAACAAACACAGCACTTCTAGAAAATCTATATAAATACTTTCTGTACAGTTAGTATCGTCACAAGAAAAAAAACTGCTCATCAATTATTTAAAACCCTGTATATATGTGTGTGTGTGTGTGTGTGTGTGTGTACGTATGTAAAATGTAAATGTCTATGTATGTATGTAACTGTGTGTATGTAAAGGTATATGTGTATGTATATGTATAGATATACAAGTCTGTATGCGAGTGTAGACACTGGTAGTAACAGAAAAAATGTGCAGTAGTCACATACATCAAGGTGTACTGAGGAGGAATTAGGTAGTACCACAGTACAGTCAGTGAAAATGAGATGTGTCACCTCAAAGTTACCGTTAGGTAACGTGATGTAGGAAACGTTGTGATAAATCGTGTATATAGACACAAATTTGCATGCAATGACGACTTACTGGCTTGTAGGCATGTAGAGAAAATCATCGTTGAAGCATGTTTCTGTGTAACCGTAGAAAGTGGCTAACGTTTCTGGTGCAGCTGGGGTAGCCATGTGACTAGGAGAATTGTGATCAGCATCACACCTGTGTTGGAAAAACAGTGAGTTAGAGACAGATGGAAACACAGAAGAGTCTGCCAAAAGCATTAAAGTGAGACAATGACACATTCAATGAAGCTTACATGTTGTTGGATGCAATATCACTAAGGTTACAGGAACAATCCTTTGTGGTGCCTGTGATGGCATCTGCCGGAGAGTATACCATTGCCGTTGACAGTCTTCGTTGCGGGGTAGAATGTAACATTGGTTCATTGGCCATGACATGTCTTGTTTCATTGTTGATTTGATAATACCTGATGAGAGAGATACATAGTCACAAATGTCACGACTGCAGGTGACAGAGGGAAAAAAATAATGGTATACTGTTCGCATGAAGTGACATATACTCACAAGTCAAGCAAAAAGCATGCAACCTGGGCATGTGTATTGAATTTTAGTTCATTCTTCAGCTGTACCCAACGCACTATTTCTTCACCAATTGCAATACGTGTCTTTGATCGTTTTGAATCCAGTTCTTTTTTCTGCCTTTTTCTTGCTGAATCTGTCAACTTGACTGGACGACCCCTCTTGGAGCATTTACGGGTATTCATAATTTGGGTGATAGTTGCTGCCATCTTTTTATTAACACACTGTGTCCCTGCAAAGGATATAGGTGAAAAAAAATTGTGTCATTTTCAGTACCACAGAAATAACAGTATTGGGGCACTAGATATGGACAGCAATTAAATATATAGTTTCCTGCTCCATAAGACAAAAGACAGGTAAGAAATTCAGAATGACCATTGGTGAGGTACAGAATTATTTAACAAATTGGTGTTACATAAACAAAGTGACATTTTCCAGTACTAGAAAATAATGCGGTACACTGCTGAGTTTATATGATGTGTTTAAAAATTAATCTGGACTGATACAGCACCACTCCACAAGTATGTCAACACTTTATGTTAGCCCAAGGTGAAATGTTCTAATTATGCACCAATGACATCAGTTCAATGCATTGCGATAGCAACTACATACAGTTGTGGCACATGCAGCAGTATTATAGATTGAGCATCAAACCACAATGATAGATACATGGTTGGAAGGGAGAATGTGGCAGGATTTGTAGGCAATGTCAGGTAGTGTTCTCAGATTCACCTCCATAATAAAATCTTTAGCTGTGGGCATGGTGCAGCTGCCGCTTCTCATGTTTTAGTGCCAAAATGGCAGTGGGCATCAACTGCGGGTCACAATCAAGAGTCGAGACAGGGGGAGAAGAACATTACAAATTCTGTTTCAGGCATGTGTGTAGCCAATCACAATGTCTGGTATTGCTGGCAGCAGTCACTCCTCTACCCCCTTCACCAACAAACTTTCCTTAGAACCAGGCAACCAGTGCAGTGGCACATATAGTAAACTGTGCCACTGCACATGCAAAAGCTGCAAATACTGTAGCATAGTATTTTGGTATATAAAAAAAGTTGTTGCCAAAGTGTTTTGTGTGCATTAACTATGGAGATGTCTAAAAGCTGAGTCCGTGTGCAGTGAACTGTGTTTGCCAGCACCTCTGTCTGCAATTTTTTTTGTGTCTGGGGGTGTGGGTGGAGTCTATGGCAGTTGTGGTGGGGTGGGGCAATTTTGGTGTCAGAAGACACTGCACCAGCCAGCAGCACAATTCGACAATGCTGTCAATTTGAGTAATTTTATATTTGTCCAAATAATGTAATGAAAATACAGATTACCACACACCAAATTGTGTACTGTGCATAGCATAATCAGATTTTCTTTACTGAGCTGCTTTTATTTATTTAGCTTTGGGTGACCGGGAAAGTACACTAGACAAGTAATATGCCTATTTCCAGGAACAACACGGAGATTACAACAATGGGAGTAACAGAGGTACATAAAAGACACACAGTACATCATTACAGTACAACAACATGTGAGAATTCATTGGGAAGCGTCATCAAAGAGAAAACAGGTCAAATAAAACAGCTGTTCTGTTTAGCACAGATTACATTTTAGCACAACCGGAGTAGGTGGTCGTGCCAATTAAAATGAAATAAAACTCACTCAGTGCACGGGCTACATAACAGTGCAGATTTGGCAGGAGGTTGCTGCAAGAGCAACATAGGGTCCAGTGGGTGGATGCCACTGCACTTGGGTGGCCTGGGGCAATCACACGCTGAGGAAACTTTCTGGACTCCACACAAGGATTGGCGGAACCGCTGATGTGAGGGGGACAACTGATCATACTCAGGAAAGGAGTTCAAGAGTCTAGGAGCACACACGGCTTAGTCCCTGTCACCCATTTGGGTCCAGGAGGGGGGAACATTTAGCATCCCTGGAGCCTGGGACCTAACTTGATATGGGGAGAGATCTGCTGGTGGAAGATTGAGTGCCAGCCACGGAGGGGTTCCAGTTATCAAAAGTTCTCAGAAGTCTAGGTATTTTGCTGGGGAGAGACAGCGTAGCTTTTCGTATAACTCACAGTGGTGAGTGAGACGAGTGGTGGCAAGGGCAAAGCGACCAATGTTGTTGTACGTCGTGTGCTACACCATTAGGTGTGTTTTAGAGAGTAGCCAAATAGGTGCATTCCATAACTAAGGGAAGGAAGGAGGACACCTGTCACCAGGGACAGTCGTGTCGCAGGGGTGAGGTTGTATGTGGCCCGGTAGGCCAGTCCCAGTTTACTGTTTGCTGCTGTACAGACATTGAGAATGTGACTTCACAGATCAAGTAGTGGGTCACGTGTCACCCAAGGTACTTGACTGAGAGCACTGTTGGGAGGGAAGTACTATCCAGACTGGTTACATCCAGCGGGGTTGGTAGGACGTTGAGTTTGGCAGCTGAGCCAAAAAGCATAGCCTGAGTCTTTTTCAGGTTCAAGACTAGTTTGTGCTTGGTTACAGAGGCCAGGACATTGTTGAAGCCTCTCGACAAGTGCATGTTGAGAGTAGCAATGTCTCTGGAGTGGTATATAATAACCAGGTCATCTGCATACAGTGTGGCTTGGCAGTTAGTTGCTGCCTCCGGGAGTTGATTGATGAAGAGGAGAAGAGAGGAGGGGACCAGGACAGAGCCCTGGGGTATGCCAGAGGTAACCAGTAAGGGCTCAGATAGAACTTTGTTGAAACAGGTCCTCTGTGTTCTTTGAGGTATTCGATAACAAGTCATAGCAGGAGGCGGGGGAGGCAGTGCCCTCAACTGTGTTCAAAGCAGCTTGTGATGTACAAGGTCAAATGCCTTGGACAGGTCAATAAATATGGCTCCAGAGTGTTTGCCATCGTCCATGGTGGCCCGGATGCTTGCGGATACAGAGGCCAGGGCTGTGATGGTGCTATGCCCTTTACCGAATCCGTGCTGGGCCCGGGACAGGAGTTCATTCACCTGTATGTACCCCGAGAGCTGCTCCGCCACTACCTTTTCGAGGAGCTTACTGAGGGAGGATAGGATCGCAATTGGACGATAGTTGTCCAGGATTTGGGGATTTCCTTGTTTCAGGACCGGTACCACCCTCGCGTCCTTCCAAATTTCGGGGATGACTCCCTTTGTAAGTGATAGGTTAAAGATATGAGCTACTAGGGGAGCAATATTGGAGGCAGCTAGTTTTAGTAGCTTTTGTTCCAGGCTACCAAGGCCTGGGCTGGAGTACTGGGAGAGGCCAGAGAGAAGCCTCATCATGTCCTTGACTGACACAGCTCAGAGGTATAACTTTTGATGAGGGGGGTGATCCTCCTGCCCAGTGGGGAGGGGAGTGGAGGAAGTACCCCTGTCAGGTGGGAAGAGTAAGAAGAAAGCTTAGGTTGTTGCAGGATACCCCTTCAATTACCATATTGGATACCCCAGATGAGAGGGCCCGCAGACAAGGAATTGTATGTTACTCCTGAACCATCTGGGGTCACTGGCCAGCGGAGTAGAGCAGACTTGCAGAGGTAGCTTTGGCAATTATGATGGCCTTTTGCATTTGTTTTTAGGTGTCTATATTATTGGAATAATGTGAGATCAAGAAAAGTTTAGAAAGAGCACCAGCACTTGTCTCTGGCCCTCATTAGGGCTAGGAGACTCCCATGCAACCATGGGGTGGCCAACCCACCACCCTCCTAGTGACCCAAGGGGCGTGCTTGTGTTGCAGGGCACCGCTAGGTAGCAAGAAAGTGGAAGCTGCTAATGAAGGGTCAGTGGCTCTAAATACCCGGCAAGTCAGTTAGGCTTAGGTCCACAAGAAACGCCACAGGATCGAACTGGGGAGAAGTTTGGGGTTTGTATGATTTTATGTGGAATTTTGGGGAGGGAATTTCAAAACACAGAAGACCGAAGGAATGGTCAGGATGGAATCTGACAGTATACCAGCTCGTGGAGATTCTATGAGGAGGGTTTGAGCGGATACATTCAGGCAGGGAGGTGGAGGATCCATTATTTGACTGTCTGGTTGGCTCATGTACAAGTTTAGTCAGGGCAAGATAGTCAAGTAGAGGGTCAAACTGCTTCACATTTCCCCAGGATTATGAGTTCATTGTCCCCAATGCAGGGGCCAATGGAGTCCAGCAGGTGGGTCAGCCCTGGGAGACCGCCCTTAGGGGGATTGTATGTGCAAGCTACATGAAATATTTTTGCATTCACAAGCAAGAGCAGTACATGCAGTTGCTCACATGGGAGAAGAGAGATGGCTGATGAATCACTGGGGAGACCTTTAGGTGGTCCCTGTAGTAGATCATAATGCCACCCCCACTCTTATTCCCAGGTCTGTCATGGCGATTTAACTCATATCCTAGGAGTACACAGGCAGAGTACGGTACTGAGTGTTTGAGCCCGGCCTCAGTCATTCCAAGGACATCTGGTTTGTATAGGGTGACCCATGACAATAGCTCATCTCGATTTTGAAGCAGACTACTTATGTTGAGATGCGCTATTTTAAGTCCTGCCATGTCACCATATCTGGGAAATGGGTGCAGCCGGGTATGTCGAGACCATGGTAGGTTTCAATATCTCCAGCCAGAATGAATATGATGAGTAGCTGGGAGATATTGTCTCAGAACAGTCAGACCGAAGAAGGTATGTGGGCTTGCATCTCTTACCTGGTGGAGCACATTAGACAGGTGAGGGAATGGGGGGTTTAGAAGTCACTGCTAGTGTATTTGAGAACAAGAAGTCTGGTGCTTTATAGTAAGGAGACTTCTCCCATTAATCTCCTGTGGAGAGCGAGGGCATAGTGACCACTTGGAGCAGGGAGAGTCCCAGTATGAGTCCAGCTAGCATCAGGAATTTGTAGGAGGGCTGCATGCCATTTTCCTTCACCATGGGGTGCAGCCTTCCCCTCGGGGGGATGAGCGGGTGCCTGGGACACATTCGCACCAGTGGAATTGGCCAGCTGAGGGATAGGGGCCCTGGTCTAATTCACACTAGTATTCTATGCCCAGCTAGGAGCTAGGATATGGTAAGGAGCTTGAGGGGAACAGAGGAGATTGTCTAGGTACAATTTATCAGTAAAAGCACAGGTGAAACAACTAGCACTCAAAGCACAGTTATAACCTTAAGGTAAAGAACAAATGTTGATGCTAAGCACAGTTATAACCATAAGGTACAGAACAACTGATGATGACAGTGAGGAAATAAGACACAATTAGTGGCTTGACTAGGCAGTTATCGCTAAATAACTATTCAGCATCAAGACGGATTAGTCTATTGGTGCCAGAGAGAACTGCTGGGTGTCGAGTCCACTGTAAAGTTTAGCAGACTGCTTTGGTTGGGAGAGAAAGTCAGAAACGTGGTGAGCAGCTTGAGTTTAGGGCAGACAGTGCCACAGAGTAGAAATATGTACCTCTCACCTGAGATGATAGGCTTAGCCAAGCCCTGGTGGTGGAGCTTACACACATTTAATGGGAGGAGGAAACAGACTGGCCGGGGGGATCTAAAATCCTACCCTTTCATGAAGACATTCCCAGTTCTTTGGTAGATATGCAATCAGTGATGCTTGTGGTTCAAAAGCATCTCTGGACTCCTACACCGTGGCAGGGGCAGTAAGGCTTGTGAAATCTGCCACAGCATGAGTCCTGCCGAGCAACACAGATCGCCGGCACCTCTGACTTGATGGTGGAGGAACATCTGGATATCGTGGCAGTCAGACAGACACATGGTACACACAAAACCATGACTGGGACATAAACATACCAGGATACACTATCTACTGGACGGACATGGAGGGTAAAAGAGGAGGAGGAGTAGCTCTTTACATAAGGGAAGGAATAAAGGCAACAGAACAAAAGGGAAAACAGGGAGCAGAAGAAGCACTGCGGGTAAATTTGGAGACCGGCAATGGCACGACAATCCACACAGGGGTTGTATATATACCCCCTTCTCAGGGGGAGGAAATGGACAAGTAAATGATAGAAAGAATACTTAGAATGGCAGAAAAAGGAGATATTGCTGTTGGGTGATCTGAATATGCCAGATCTTAACTGGAATGCAGTTGCAGCAGCCACTTCATAGAGTGGGATTATTCTAGATGCCCTACAAGGCATGCCTTAGACAACTATTATTGGAGCCCACTGAGGGAGCAATCTTAGAACTGGTTCTCCAAATGGAATTGAAGAGCAGATCACAGATGTAGAAGTGGGTAGAACTCTGGGAAATAGCGACCATCGAACAGTATGGTTCATAATAAACACAACAATAGAGTCAAGCCATACAAAGGCAAAAGTACTGGACTTTAGGAGGGCTGGCTTTGCCAAAATGGGTGCGTGCCTAATGAATGCACTAGCAAATGGGCAGGAAGGAGGGTGGAAGAACAATGGGGAATAATAAAAACTGCCATCACAGAGGTAACAAAGCCTTTGGTGTGAAACAAATTAACAAAAAAATGATGTAAGAAACCACTGTGGTTCCTCAAAGGAAGTGGCAGTGAAGGTTCAAGAAAAATAAAGCATTCAGAAGTCAAGTAATCATAGAAGAACAGGACAGGAAACTGTATCAGTTACAGCAAAGGAAGCTGGGAAGGCAGTCAGAACATCAAAGGCCAAAACGAGAAAAGATAGCCAACTTGGTTAAGAAGGGATAAAACCTTAATAAGTACATCAAGAGTGAAGGAAGACCAAGGGAGGGCTAGTGAGGCTTAATAAAGTGGAGGGAGGGTGGTTAGAGGGTGACTGTGAAAAGGCAGAAACACTAAACAAATATTTTTGCTCATTATTTACAAAGGAAGTGATGGAGGTACCTAAAACAAACAGCAGAAACACTCTGGATACAGAAGTTGATACCAGACCATTTACAGAAGAAAGGGTTCTGAAAGAACTCTTAAAAATGAAGGTGGACAAAGCAAGGGGGACTAATGGGATGCATCCCAGAATTCTAAAAGAACTAACGGTAGAACTAGTGACACCACTGACTACCTCTTTAACAAATCATGGGAGGATGGGACGGTACCCAAGGACTGGAGAAGGGAAGATGTGATTACCCTTCACAAAAGTGGGAGCAAGGCAGAAGCAGGAAACTACAGACCTGTTAATTTAATCTCCGGGTTAGGGAACATGATGGAATCACTTCAGAAGGACAGAATTTTCAAGTATCTAGAGGACAGAGGGGCACAGGATCCAAGGCACCATGGATTCACAGCGGGAAGCTCATGCCAGACTAATCTGATAGGTTTTATTTGACTTGTTGCCCAAAGTAGTAGATCAGGGAGGTGCTGTGGTCATGGCCTACCTAGACTTGAGCAAGGCATTTGACACAGTCCCACACAAAAGATTAATATACAAGTTAGCCAGCCTGGGAGTGGGTCCCAAGATGACAGCATTGATAAAGAATTGGCTGGAGAATAGGACACAGAGAGTAATAGTAAATGGAGTCCACTCTGAAGAAAGGTGGGTTACTAGTGGGGTACCACAGGGTTCTGTATTAGGCTCGGTCCTCTTCAATGTCTTTACAAGCGACATTGCAGAGGGACTGGAAGGAAAAGTATGTCTCTTTGCAGATGACACAAAGATCTGCAACAGAGTTGATGTAAAAGGTGGGGTGGAAAGGATGAGAAGGGACTTGGCAAGGTTAGAGGAATGGTCAAATGTATGACAGCTTAGATTCAATGATAAGAAGTGCAAGGTAATGCACCTGGGAAACAAAAACCCAGGGGAAGAGTACACAATGGGGGGTAAGATATTAACAACAACAAAAATGGAAAGGGAACTGGGGTAGTCATATCAGATGACCTAAAGGTGGGCAAGCAACGTGAGAGGGCAGCAAGGAGGGCTGGGTGGATACTGGGATGCATAGGGAGCGGCATCACCAGCAGAAAACAGGAAGTTATTATCCCTCTGTACAGACAGTTGGTGAGACCCATCTGGAGTACTGCATGCAGTTCTGGAGACCCAATATCCGCAAGGACATAGACAGGATGGAGGCTGTCCAGAGGAGGCAACTAAATGGTGCGGGTCTGCACCAGAAGACATATGAAGAGAGACTTAGGAACTGAATATGATATACCTCGAGGAAAGGAGAGAGGGGGACATAATAGAAACTTCAAGTATCTCAAGGGAATCAACAAAGTACAAGAGAGTAGAGTCTTTCTGAAAAATAGGTGTGCAAGAACAAGGGGGCACAATTTGAAGACAGAAGGGGGGTGGTTCAGAGGTTATTTAAGGAAGTATTTTTCAACAGAGATGGTTGTGGAAGCATGGAATGGCCTTCCGGATGAGGTTGTGGAGTAAAAAAAGTGGTGGAATTCAAGCATGCATGGGACAGTCATAATGAAATTCTAGAGAGGGGGTGGAAGAAGTAGGCTGCGGTTAACTCGGATCAGCAGCTATCCAATAGGTAGGAAATGGGCAGACTGGGTGGGCCAAGCGGTCCTTATCTGCCTTCAAAATCTATGTTTCTATGACTGGAATTTGGGAATCACATTTATGGGAACTGGGGAGGATCAGATTCTGGAGGGTTTACAATTAAAAAGTTGACCACCAGAGTTTTTTTCCTTTAACAACATGATATTAAAATAAAGGATGAGATCGAAGGGATGTGGGTGGAGAGGGTCGCTGACTGTACATTTCCGTGGTGGGGTGAGTTATTCTCAGGTGGAGGAAAGGAACACTAGCCACCATAGATAACTTATTTATAATTAAATACATGTGGGACAGGTGGGGGAGGGTATGCTAGCCACCTGGGATTTGTCTCTAGTCTCTACATGTGGGCCTTATTTTGTGGGGTGAGGCTACATAGCCACAGGGATCTACTACTTTAACTTATACCAGTGATAAGGTTAGATTTTGCTCACGGATGGACACGAAATTTCATCACAGAAGGCGTAATGAATTTGCACTGCAAAAGGTGAAATATCGCCATTTCTGCCCGGAAAATTTGACCATCCGCCAGGTGAAATTGCACATTACGCTATGCGAAATGGGTGGAATAGGCAGATTTATCCATGAAACAAATTCTGCCCACTTCACCCACCTCTACTTACAGTGCACAAGTAGTGAAAGTAGCAGAGGCACTTTCACGGACACATGATGACACCTTTTCATGCCCTGCAATCAGCAATTTGTCAATATTCAGATATAGGCCAAATCTAGAGAATATCACTGTTACTTTAATACTGATCACCCAAAATAAATATGCTTCACCCCACAACGATTAGATGAATTGTCAGTGCAAAGTTTATTTTCAGATTGAGAGAAATTATATGCTTTGGTGTAGCGTTATTTCCACTGAAGAGAAATCATCACATATAGTGTATACTAGACAGAAAGACAGACAGACAGAAAGACAGATAGATAGATACATAGATTACATGTGAGTGCTTGATATGTTCTTGAAAAGTGATAAAATAAGCAAAATGTAATGTTTTGGACTACTGTCAAATGGTGCTCCTGCTTGTTTGTTTTTGATGCTATCCCAATTTATCGTGGTATTATTATTATAGTGGTTTGAAAATTTGCCAATTGTGGAAGTGTCAACCACTACATCAAATGTTTTGCGTGCCACGTAAAAGATGCCAGAGTTTCCGCCAAATCATTGACAAAATCATTTGGTGATAATTCGGTTGTGTAGTATGCGAGTTACTCTTTCCTATTTCAGAAGATGTGTATTGTACAGAAAAAGATGAAATGGGGGAGGGTTTGGAGAAAAGGCTGTCAAGGGGGGGCCAATAAAGGAGGGACATGTCTCCACACCCCTGGGGAGCTGGAGGAATGGGAAAAGGCCGAATGGAAAAGTGCAGACCAGGGAAAACAGAATGCACGCGGGAACACGAGCAGGAAATGGAAGTATAGGGAAAGGGTGGAAGGCTATTCCTGCTAAATGCACGGAGCTTGGCAAAACAATAAAATGCATGAGCCCAGTGGATGCTAACTGAGGAGCAGTGGATGTGGCAGCGTCACTGAGACCGGGGACAATGCAGGACATGACTGGGACATGAACCTGTAGTGTTATACTATGTTCAGGAAGGACAGGGGAGGAAGTGCGGAGGGGTAGCAATGATAGTCAAAACTGCATTGGCATGGGGGAGTAGAGGAGGCAGAGGGAACAGTGTAGGTGATTTGGGTCACCTTACTAACAAGGGAGTACAAGAGAGTAAAAATAGGAATGGTGTAGGGGACCTCCCTGCACTGGTGGAGGAGCTGGAGGAGAGTCTAGTGGCAGATGTTTGGAGACACTGCAGAATGGGCAGATGAAGGGTGTGGTGGTGTTGGGGGACTTATCATGCCAGGAACAGACTGGGAGACTAAGACATCCTCAGTTGCCAGGAAAAGAGGTTGTTGGATGTCTTTCAAGAAGCAGTCTTAACTCAGCAGGTGGGGAAGTGACCAGGGAGGCGAGGGCTACTGGATGTGGTTCTCATAGACACTGACCAGATTGGAGGCATAGAGGTAGGGACCTGCTGGCAGGGAGTGACCATGCCATGGTGTGGTTCTGCCTGGACCTAGGAGGGTAGAAGGCTGAACAGAGACGGAGGTAACTGTCTTCAGGGGACAGATTTAAAGGAAATGGAAAGGATCTTTAAGAAGCATTGGATGGCATTTGGTCAGGCATGCATGCTGATAGTAGGCGGGAAATCATCAGGAGAGGGGTGCAGGATGCTACCAGCAACTGTGCCAGAGTAAGATGAAATGCTGTAGGGCCAAAAAGCCCTGCTGGTGGACCAGGGAGGTCAAGGAGGTGGTCAGGGGAAGAAGAAGCCGATGGGCAATTCAAGTGCTCAAGGAGTGAAAGGGATAGAGGGGAGTCGGAACAGAACCAGACCAGGAAAATTAGGAGAGGGAACAAGGGTTCTTTAGATACATTGGGGAAAACAAAGGGTGAAGGGGCAGATTAGCAGGATTTAAAACCAGGGAGAGAGAGGCACAAGACCCGGAGAGCAGGCTGAGGTACTGAATGAGTACTTCATCTCAGTTTACTAAAGGAAAATGGGGTGCTGCATCATATGGGATGAGACAGTGATACTGAGGAGGGGGACCCTGACTGATCGGGCGGGCTGGGGAGAGGGAGACTATCACTGGCCAGAGGGGGAATGCCACAGGGAGAATAGGTAGCAGAAGTGGAAATCACAGAAGAGAGAGTAAGGGAAGCCCTCAGGTCCCTTAAGACAGAGAGCACGAGGTCTGATAAATTGCATCCCGGAGTGCTGAAGGAACTCAGGATGTCATGGTGAAACCCTGGCAGAGGTTTTCACCATCTCTGAGAACAGGTGGGTGATCCAGGTCTGGAAGGTGGCATATAGTGCTTATCCACAAAGGAGGATAAAGGAGGTGGCAGGAATTACAGGCCTGTCAGCCTGACATCGGTGATGGGCCTGACAAGGAGAGGTGGGCGGGACCTGAAAAGTCAGGTTGCCTGGACGATGGATAGCATGGATTCATCCCGGGAAATCATATCAGACAAACCGTGCAGGAGTTCTATGATTGGGTGATGAGTGCCGTGACTGGGGTAGACCAGTGGACCGCCCTCTTTCGAGACAGCAGCAAAGCATTTGACTCTGTCCTCCCGAGGGCCTGTTGGATAAGCTGGGAGAATGGTGGGTGGGGAACCAGATGATCAGATGGATAGGCAATTGGCTCCAGTACTGGACCAAGAGGGTCATAGTTGGTGAAATAGTCTCATACACCCAAGGAGGGTCTGGTCAGGGTCCCCACAGGGATCAGTCCTTGGGACCCATGCTGTGCAACGCCTATGTCTCTGACATAAGGACAGGTATCAGGAGTTAGATGAGTCTGCTATGGATGACTCAAACTGTGGGTGGTGGTGGATGGGAGGAGTGGATGGTAGCCCTACATGGGGACCTGGAGGCTCTGAAAAGATTGTCTAGAAAGTGAAGATGAGGTTCAATGCAGGCAAATGAAAGGTACTGCACCTGGAAGCTAGAAACAAGGGGCCAAGGCCAAGGGACCTGGGGTGGTGGTGGATGTCAAGATGAAAAACTAGGAGACTTGTAGGAGGGCAGCAGCCACAGCCAATCGGATGGGATGCATCGATTATGGGATCACCTCCTGAAGTAGGGAAGTGATACTCCCTCTGTATAACTGCTTCGTGCGGCCGCACCTCGAGTACCACATGCAGTTTTGGAGGCCACACTTAAAGAGGGACATTTAAATCCTGGAGAGGGTCCAGAGGATGCAAACCAAAATGTTTTTGGGCTTGGTGGACAGGACCGATGAGGAGCGGCTCGAAGAGATGAATATGTACACATTGGAAGAGAGAAAGGACAAGGGGGACATGATAGAGGTCTTCAGGTACATGAAGGGGGTAAATAGGGGAGGAGCAGTCAGGGTGCTTTGGAGGAAGGAGGAGGGAGCCACTAGAGGGCATGGGTGGAAGCTGGAGGGGGAAAGATTCAGGGGAGAAAGAAGGACGTTCTACTTCACTGAGAGGATGTTGGAGCCATGGAATGCAATGCCTAGGGGGCTGGTGGAGGCAGAGATGGTGGAGGAGTTCAAGAGGGGGTGTGACAGGTACAGGGGAAGAGATCTGGAAGCAAAATCAAAAGCAGAGAAAATATCGGGAACTGGAAAGGGAGAAGCCAGAGAAGGCAAGGTTGTCAGCAAGGTAATGCTGGGATGTCATGCCTTGGGTGGTTGGGCACTGGCTAAGTGCACCCAACACCGGAGAAGTTATGTTATTCCACAACACACACTCTGGAGTACATTACTGCTAATATACATTGTCTCATTTTTTTACATAATTAAAAAAAAAACATCTTAAAGCTGTTGCTGGTGTTTAGGAGCATGGTGATGATCTATACAAAGAGAGACACTGGGCTATAATCAATACAGAGCTCAATACTGTGATGTTGTACTGGAATAACATCACTGTTGAAGGTGGCCACTGACAAATCTGGATGCAGCATTTTTTCTTGCAGTTGTATAATGTCTGTCTATGTGCATGAGTTGTTAACGAGATTGTGTTCTTTTAATTTGTATAAGTCATATGGCAGAAAAAATAAAGATAGCCAGAACTGAACACCATGGTCGACAATATTTTGATTTATACCATGTAATATCACGCGCCCAGCTCTTTAATTGAAGATGTAACTGTTATTGCTCGAAGATTAGTACTCATGTGAATGCAGCATAGGATCTCTGTGATGCTATCAAGATTTGGAAAGACAAGTCATCCATTAATCAAATGTCTTTCTCAACTCTTTCTTATAATAAAAAGATTAAAAACTACAAGAACTCCAGCAACTGTGTTTTCACAGTATTGTTTTATATTATTATTATTTTTATTAACTTTTCTCTGCCGATGGTCTACTAAATATTATAGATAATGTAAGAATTAGTTTACTGGGTCTTTCAAAAGGTATCTGACTCTCCCCTGCTTACAGCACAATTTCTGTTTGTGACCACACAGTCTGTTATCATGGTGTGCACTATGATGTCATAAAGAAAGGCAATATGAGATAGCAGGGGGAGACAGATGTTTGGTACGTAGACTTTTTAGATTGACCACCAAGGTTTGCTGTAAATCCTGGAAGGGAACGTTAACAAGGAAAAATGTATTCTCTAATAAATTGTAAGAGATAAAACATCTTATTCATGAAATTGCATGCTGAAGTGTAGAGTTGCTCTTTAAAGGATAACAATGTGAAAAAACACAGCTGCACTACTACGGTAATGGAAAATGCAGAAATTGATGGCAAAACTCCCAAATTGTGAATCTGCTGGTCAAGGTCAGAACAACATATTTGGTCATATGACTCAATATCTGTGAAAATCACTTTCCACTTATATGTCTAGTGTGAAACTAACATAATAATTTTGCAGTAAATATATAAGAATGCAAAACAATACTCTTCATTGAGTGGGATTTATTTGTAATGAGTCTGATGCCTGTACTCAGAAACGTAATGGGCTGCATTGCAATAACCATACTTAAAGGTGATAGGAAACAGTTATTGCACCTCTAGACACCAACCCCCCCCACCCCCGTTCTTCTTTTATTGTCTACCCAGTATTCTGAAATTGTTTTACATTTTTTGGGGGTAAATTAATTGTTGCCCTTTTAAATACCCTGATTCCCTCTCAACAGTTTCTGCTGTCTCTTTTCATACTACCTGAACATTCCATGACATCAATACCACCATTCCAGGAGATTCAGATGAACAGCATGGAATAGAATTTCTTGATGCCACCAAATGTCTTAGAAATATGAAAGGAAAGAGCAACTGGCATGGAAAGGAAGATTGAAGGGCAGTTACCTATGTAAAATAGGTTACTGTTTCCTTTAAAACATGTTTCAACTTTCTGTGCAGATTCAAGGTAGAAGATGTGCAGTGCTCTTCAGTAACCACACTTCCAGTGTGTTTGAAGGCCACACAACTTTGCCTCATGTCTTCCAACACAGCCAATGCACTGTGTGCTGTATTTTTGAATCAACGTATGCCCTGCCATGTAATTCCTTCCTTTATCCCAGCTGTGTGGACAGGAGAACCATAACTCTTGCTTGGAAAGCATGGAAAGCCAAAGCCACATGGCTATTATAACGGTCATGTCCTCTCAACCAAAATAAGACAGAATAATCCTATCAGTGCATGCAACGCATACAAACAATTACTGCCATTTTATTACAGCACAATAAAATATATATTGTATATAGCTACCCCCACTGCAGCTCATTCTATAAATCATTTATACCACCCTGATGTTAAAGCACAACTTTGGATAGGGCTCTTCCAGAAAATATTAGGCATTACTGAGTTCAACAGATCTCTAATATGAAGTATGGCCTTTGTAATGCAATAATTCATCCTGAATGGTACAACACACATTCTGTAGTGTGTGTGTGTGTGTGTGTGTGTGTGTGTGTGTGTGTGTTTGATTTTAAAGTGAAACGTTTGATGAGCATTAATAATTGGATACACAAAGTGTTCCAGTCCATGGGGTATCAAACCTTAATTTTTTCTGTGCTGTAGTCACCATGCACCTATCCATCTCTAGAAATGGCCCCCAAGCTTTGTTAGACTGGTACACCTGGCTACCTAGACAATACATGAAGGGCACTCCTCATGCCTACCCCCCTCACCTTGAAAATACTGAAAATATTTTAATATATTCATATAATTAATTGGAGTGTTGGGAGTAAGTTGAAGTCAATATAACCGGCAAAAACACAGGGTTAGTGAACAGATTTAAAGAGGTATACTGATACAAGTGTGCCAATAACTTGCCCCAGCTATTTTTCAGGTGAGCCCTTATACTACCCATTTACGGTTGGTCCTTGCACCACAGTCCAGTCCTAGCCCCATCCATGGCCATACTGCTTCATTTCTCAGCTTTTCCCCAGTTAAGATTAATTATTTATATACAGTTAGTGGACTATGTTCACTACTGATATCACCCCCTTATACAGCCCTGCTGGCTCAGTTGAACATTTGTTCATTGATTTTTTTTCAGGAGTGTTGGGTGAGCTCCTTACTGTAATTCATGACGTCAGTAAGCCCCAAAAAATAATTTACTTTTATTAAATCTTAATCTGGTTCAAAAGGTAAATATCTGATTGCGTTAGAGCCCTAGGGGAAGTGAAGTAGTTCAGGTTTACATTCCCCTCTTGTGACCAAACATAAGTTCTTAATTTGCATGAAATTCTGTGGTAAACAATGACAAGGGTTTCAGAGGATTTACTGCTTATACTGTGCTTATCCATTCATCTTGTGTAAAGACTTACACGAGCTTGTATTGGCATTACTGTAAATGTGTTGTTGTGCTAACAAGCCCTGATCGTCGACCTTCAGACCAGGTGCAAATGTATAGCTGTTATTTTAGCGCCTTCAGTGCTTGCAGATCACTGAAACCACCCTTTGGTAAACTCTACAGAAAGTCTTCCTTATTTTACAAAAATGATATGTACTGTCCTTAAAAGTCAAAACGTTCTTTACAGGTGTTTTGTTCATCTATTACTTCGGGCATACAGTGTGTGCTAATGGATCCATGTGCACTCCCTGGCCGAAATGAGGAGAGAGAGGAGATGTGTATTTTAAAATAGTGTTGAACAAAACACCTGTAAAGTGTCTAATAGTCACAATGCACTGACGGAAGAAAGAGACTATAGACCTGATGTACTGCAAGACGGTAAATTGTCCTCAACTGCGGTACTGTTCTCCGCCGCACTCCCAGAATGTCAAATTGGTGGAATCATAAGTGGAGGAGGAATAGAGATGTGCCAACCAGCCAGTGCTGTACTGACATGGCATCCTGTTGGGCTCCACAGGACAGAAAAAAATTCAGAAAAATTAATCCGGTGACCCTCGGCTGTGCCCCAACTGTGGGATCTGCATGCAGTCAAGTACAGTTCATGGGGTGGGCATTCCAATTCTAAGTGGACTGGTGATTGGAGAACAATGTATATAAGTAGGATTTCCAGTAATCATCGGAAGAGCATCTAGGTGAAACTGCAATCATGTTTTATAAAAAACTTTCAAATTGATTTACCATGTACTACAGTTTCTATTAGTAAGTAGACTGTGGATCAGAAATTAGTATAAAGATAGGGAGGCTCTCCAGTAATCATTTGCACTGGGCTGATGCAAGTGAGCTGCTAACTCGGATCATTCAGTTTGTAACGGTCTGATGCATTAGTGTTCTGCCGAGTATATTGTATATAAGTATATTTGGAAGTCTTTTAGGAAATGATATGCTATGCTGATAACAGCTTTTTTGCATCGTGTTATTTCCAATTACATATTCTTGATCCACAAGCACTTGTACCCACCAGATCTTTGATCAGCTCATGCAGTACCACATTTGCTCAGGGTCTTTCAAAAAAATGATTAGACTGCAGCTGGTACGCTGTAAAATCCTCGCCCGAAGTGGCAGTAAGTAAGTTTCTATATGTAGCGCATGGTCTTGTTAAAAGGACAACATTGTAACTACCCTTGGGTCGGAAAAAACATAAAATATACTATTAAAACTGCCAAATAGTCCCAATGCAGTGGTAGATGACAAAAAGCATGTCAAAATTGGTCCAGCGGTTTTGTGAACTTTTTGAAAGGTCAGTCGCAGTAGCTACAGAAAGAGGAGTTAAACTCTCTAAAAGCATGACCGCTCGAAAAACAAAAAACTGATTGGGATCCCAGCGGGTTTGGAACGTAATAGTGATACAGTGACCTTATTTGTAAGACGCATTACATTAGCAGTAATTAAAAAAAGTACCCTGAATAATTATACTGGATAGAGCTCACCCTGGGGGAAGTAGTTAGTAAGAAAATTGAGAACTGAAACACAGAAATCCGACGCTTCTATATTTGAAGCCACGTTATTTTGCAGACAGACTGCCTACCCAGACCTTAGTGTTGCTGCAATGCAATCACGTAGAGACTTTGAAGAAGTCAGAGTCCTCTTAGGACACAAAGTGATCGGATTTGCTCTGCTGCATCCAGCAAAATGTTTTTTTTTTGCTTGAAAAATTCAAATCTTTGACAAACCCACGACAGCAGGAAGATAAAGGAATAGCAAAAATAATGGATCTTCCATCAACCCCAACTAGTCCTGCTATATACTGATTTTGGAATATTGGTAAAGCTGACGAAGCAAGTGACAGGAAGATGGAACCCATATTGTTAGACACTTATCTGTTAATTACGAAGGGGAAAGAAAAGGAGAAGAGAAAGGATCAGGAATTTGCGATTTCTCCTTACAGTAACATGACCGTGCGTAAGCTGTAATTGAGCACTTTAGAAAATGTTCTGTTAGGTTATTTGTTCAAGGTCACACAGTGAGAGGTTTGGGTATCATTTGAGCCATGGGCTTCTCTGGTTCACAGTTCTGAGCTTTAACAACAAGGCTGCACTGTCCTTATATTAAACCAGTGGCTGTGTGCTGCCATTGTTCACTGCGTTTCATATTTGCCACATTGGGACAATTATAATCTGAATTTTTCATGCGGAAAGGTCACTGCCATTTTCACCTCAGTCACGTTAATTTTTATTCATTCATTCATTTATTTATTTATTGATAACCAGGTAAGGTAGACTGAGGGTCCCTTTTTCAGCCACGACCCAGGGAACAGGGAATGGTTTGAGACGCCAGTTTTAATAATTACAAGATGTAAGAATCCAGGCAGATACATGTGGCTACATATATACCACCTGTATTTATCCCTTAGTAAAATATGTGTGAACGTGTAGGAGCCAATACGTTATAGTTAGGGAAAATGCACAATATGCACTGCTTATTTTGTCTTCAGAAACATGCAGTCTAGTTGGAAGGGCAGGTAGCCAACAGCATTCTGCTCAGATCTTTACCAAATGGGTTGCCCAGTAGAATTAATTCAGTTAGGTAGGTTTTAGAAGATTGGGAATCCGATTATTACAATGTTCTGATCTATGTGCTCTTATTCCGAGTGGTGGGTTCAATTCCCAATGTGTCACATTATTGCTTTTTGCATACCTGCTCAGTGGCAGATTGTTTCTGTATTTTAGGAGTAGCATGATCCGACAAATCTTAAACCAGTTTTGATCACATTGAACTGATCTAGATCAACAGACGGAATGGAGTGACAGAGAAACAGACAAACAGATTAGCTAGGCTATCATGAGCCGCTGCCATTTGGAGCAGCAGGATAGGGATCCCTCTTTGTCGAGAGGACAGTTTTGGCAGGGTCTGGGGGTTGCCATCTGCTCACGATCCCACATGTTGTTTTCCTCGTGGCGATCATTCTCCGAAACACACCGTCTTTTTTCAAAGATTTAAATTTCGCGGATGAATTGCTGCACACCGGTTGCTTGGCAACACAATTCAAGCCAGGCTGAGAATATATGCAAGGTTTTTGTATTCTCATTAATAAAAATGCCACCACACTGACATAGCAATCTGACTTGGGATCACAGCAACTTCTTTAAAACTCTCAGGGGAATAGGAACCAGTTCCTAAATTTAATTACAAATTATATTGTGATGGTCTGAATATCTATATAGCGGAAGCACAAATCATTGTGTTTATTTTGGCAGCCTTTAAAAAAGGTGATATGTTAAAGCCGTGCAATTCATATATTTCTATTACTTAACGTGTGTTACTTGGTTCTTGCTTCACATGCTTTCAATTACAGCTTAGGCACGGTCGTGTTGTAAGAAGAAAGCGCAAATACCTGCTGTGGAACGTTAGAATTGCTATTACCAGTGAGTAGAATGCTGGTAAAAGGGCAGCTCTTGGAGGGATTTTGTATTGTATTCCTTTTTAGATGCTATTTCAAACAAAATTATACGCTGGATAAAAATAATGTAACACAAAAAAGAGAGAACTGAAACTGGAATGTAAGCACCGAATTGACAGGCGCTACGAAGAAAAGTCCTGAAATGGGCTACACCCATAATTACTCCTTTTTTTCGGTAATGATATACTATTTAGTGGGAAGCTGCTATTTTTGGAGAAACTTGATAACGTTATTACAAGCGCAGTGGTCATAATGTAGCCATTAGCATTAGCAACATTATGACCCCGACCGGGTGATACGGCGACAACAACTATTTGCCAGAATGGAAGATGACACTGCCTGGATTAGAACTGCTACATTTTCCCTCTGCCAAAATGTGCCTAAAAACAAAAGTTAATAAAGATACATAAAAAAAAGGGAACAATAAAATCACTGATGGCTGGTGTACTCGGAACTCACCTTACAGACAGTTTCAGCAGGAACCTTAGGTAGTCAAAGATGCATGGAGCACTGGAACAGTAACTGAGATGGAATGCCTGAGCACAGGTGGAGAAAAGCAGTCATCGACGTGCTTATATAGGCAAAAACATTGAGTGTGACGCCACTGCGTGATGGTGGTGACATAAATGGGAGAGTTATCAAGGGACCCAAAGGAAATTAGATAAATGGGCAAAATAAAGAAACTAGGACATAATTCTAAGAAAGGACAACTCATACAGGCACTATGCAAGCAGCAAGTTCTGCTACTTAAACTTTATGGAAACAAACGACTGTGTGAAAAACGGTGGGTAAACACTGACAGTGCAGCTTTAATTCCAATTGAGTCATAAACCTGATATTCATTTAGTACAATATTCACAGAGTCAACGTGACAGGACTCTTGTAACATAATGATATCAGCTTTAATAAAATTTTGCCAATCTGTGTCAAGGAGTTTTTGTTCTATAACTGCAATATTTCAAGAGATTATACAAATATCAGGGATGTGTAATTAAAGTATTCATGTTTGAAGCAATACTGGTCACCCTTGTTTCTTCCAATTTGTTGACACCTTCATCATTTACAGTTTCCAGTCAGTGTCCATAGCCACCTAATGCATAAAATCTGTTTGCTACTTGCACATTATATTCATGTATTTGTTTATTTTGCATAGTGACTGACTGCCTTTCTATTCAGAGGGAGTTTGACCTGATATAATTCCATGCTATCCAAAAAATTGTGTTTTTCCACGGTGTTATCAACAATATTTCTATTATTAATAAGTATATCAATTTGACTTCCTTCCAGGCTATGAACTGTCCTTAAGATTCAATTTCTACCAAGCTGGACATGTAAAATGTTACTCAAAAAATTACAAAAATTGTCCTTTTCAATTTCAAGTCATTTTCTTTACTACTTTCGGATTGAGTTTGTTTACTCTTTGTTTCTGTGTCTTAGGTTGTTTATCCTTCTCATGCTGCTCTTTCTGATTATATCATTTGTTCTGTTGTTTCCCTTTATTTTTAATTTTGATCTTTTTCTGCTTCTGTTCAGATCCCTTTCATTATTATTATTATTGTTCTTCCTTTTAGATTTTACTTTATTGTTATGTTTTACTGGGAAGTCTGGAATATGGATGGATGAAAAGTCTGGTCTAATTGAAGTAGGGAATTCCTCATCCTCTTCCATCACTATAGAGCTTTACTCGACCTTTGCCAATAGTTTATCCAATTTGTAATTAATTTTATCTAGTCTAGCTCCATTAATAGCTATATAACCCCTTAATATTATGAATTTCCTCTTTCAGGCTCACACACTGTTCCATTATAATTAGCCTTACAGAGAATGGATTCCTCATAGTATCAATCAGATCCTTACTTAGGCTGATAGGAATATATTCTTGATATCCTTTAATGGATTTAGTATTTGAGTCATTAATGCTAATTGTTTTTAGTTTCTGTGTATTTCCCCATACTTGTGACCACTCATCTGGGCTGTTTATCTCACTGCAATCGCTGTCAGCTCTTGTATCTTGGGATTCTCTGCACTGGAAACTCTCCTTTATCATTTTTTGGGATGTGCTAGATTCAGCATGTATAGCATACAATACATACATTCAGTTTCATTCCCAGATATCAGACTATCATTTATTTCCAGTATTCCATGTTCTTTTGTTTCTAGTTGCTTTTGAGCTACAGACACTTGAGAGTCTACAGTCTCATATGTGTTTTTTAGGTGGATAGGACTATTTAAAGTACCATCCTCCCTTAGTCCTTCTCCTTCTTGCTGATGCTCATTGCATCTCTTAACATAATTCCCTATTTTAGGGGTTGATGTCCTATCCACTATTTTTTCCTTTCATGTTTTTTGTTTGTTTTAAATGCTCAATGATTTCATTCTGAACAAGTTTTCATTCTCCTTAACCATCTTATTTTTTTATATCCAACTTTCTCTCTTTCTGATGCCTATGTGGAAGTTCCTCATAGATGGGGAAACTCTCATGGTCTTTAAACTGTGCATGAATGCTAACCATTGTTAATTACAGTCACCAGTAAATTCAATAAGCCAGACTAGAATAAGTTTTACGAGAAACCATTACCCAGATAATCACAAGTAAGCTGAAATAGGAGGATCACTAAAATATGAAATAAATGATAATAAAACATATATATGAAGCATAGAATCCTATAGTTGTGTGAAGTCCATATAAATATTCATTTCACCAAACAGCTCAGAGTCTCACCAGTCCTTTTTAATTTGTCACACTGGACTTTCTCAGTTCTTTAGTAATGCAGAAATCCTCTCTGTTCAGCAGGGGTCAATCTTAACATTGTTTTCCTAGCCCAAAAACTAGTGCAAATTGACCAGGGCTAGTGTAGCTAACTCTCTAGTAGTCCATCTTGACTAGTGCAGATTTTCATGGCTGTTAGTGAAGTTAAAAATGTCTCTATTTTAGCATTCTCTAGTCTTCATGCTAATCTCTGTCAGTGTTCCAGATGGCCAAGTGTGCTTAACAGCTCATTAAAAGCTGCAATTATCTGGCAGTTCAAGAGAGGGATCCCGCAAAGACTCAATGTGAGTCATTATCACGCCACTGTTAAGACTTTCAGCTAGTGTTCAGGTGTGATAAAGGGTGGAGTGCTGTTAAGTCACTAGGTTCCAGTTTTCTGAATGTGTCTATGTCTAACAATGTGTCCAATATTATTAAGACCAGTGCCCCTCTTTTCACTAAATGTTGAGTGTTTGTATCCAACATTTCAGTGAAAAAATGCAAAGAGGTATACAGAATCGGCCCTGTAGGTGGTGGGTTTTATCCCAGCCTCACCACCATAACTTCCCTCTTCCCTCCAAATCTCTTAACTCTGTTCTTTCCCTGGACACCACTGCAGACCAGACTCTGAAGTGACCATCCATATATCCATAGCTGCCATTACTGGCAAGTGTAGGGGGTCCACAGCTCTTCTAAATGGACCATGCCAGCCATCACCATCCATACAGTTCCACCCTTATCCTACTCAGCATGTCCTTTCAGCCTTAAAACAAAGCTTTGGATCACATATGGTACTGAAAATAAACCTTGATAAAATACATAATTTAAAATCTTGAAATAGGCATTCCTGGGGTGCATAGATCATCCTATACAGAAATAGAAATAGCATAGTATTATGCCAGTATACTGTTTCCCCTGGGCTGATGAAAGGACAATGTTAAAGAAAAATCTGTTATTGTTGGGGTAGAGCATATTAAAATCAATGCTTTTACAAATAAAAATGTCAGTTTTCTATTTCCCAAGCCCCTTAGGTTTGTCTAGCCCCACCCCAAAGAAATCTTAGATGTGCTTCTGGCTCACTTGAGACAGTACAAAAACTTCCAGAAGTGCAGGTCTCCAGTTGATTATAGGGTGGGGGTTGAGAGTGTCTTTCTCTGCCTGACTCTGTTCATTGCCCTGTGGGTGAAGGTGACAGTGTGGTGAGGTGCATGATGATGTCAGTTACTGTGTGTACAGAGCTAGGACTGCTTGATTGAACATTTGCTGTTGTGATATCCTCTCTCTCTGTTTGGTGTGGAGGGGGCAGAAAGAGGAAGAGAGGAGGCTGTGGTATAAAACAATGGGGGGGCTCACTGTAATGGCATTGCAGTTTTTTTTCTGCTGGGGAGCTGGAAGCAATGTGGGAGCAGGATAAATATACAACAATCAGAGTATTTCTTGGCTTTGCTTGCATTGTTTCCTGTATAAGTGATCAAAATTTATGATTATAATTAAGGGCTAGGGCAACCATCTGTGGGCTAGTGCAATTTTTAAACAACTTGCCCTGTTGGCTAGTGCAAAAAAAGGTTAGGGGTTGACTCCTGCTGTTCAGTCCCTTGGAGATGGTTGAGAAATGTCTATAAAGTGTCCTGGTGCTTATACAGTTCTTATTCAATTTCTGGAAAGTCTTTCTTTGGAATTATGAAGACATTTTCTTTTAAAGTGACTGACCCTGCTCAGGGTTTCTTTCCAGTCAGGAAACATCAGTCCCATCTTTTTATTATAATCAGGGGTTCATTGGCACTTTAAGATAAAAGGAAAGGAAAATGATCATAATATTGAGTCTGTCATATAGACCATAACAAGTTGCAAGCCTGAGTAATTATTTTAAATTACTCAGTAGAGCTAAAAGCCACTTAAATAGTACCAAGGAAATAAAGCAAAGTCTCTAGTCTAAAAAAACTAATTTGCCTTGATTCCTTCAAAAGAATAAAGGAAGAGAAAACTGACAGTATCTCCAGAGCTTGATTACAATATGACATTATTAAGCATTCAATAAAATATCATTAGATATAATAAAATATATAGCTAGGTACCTGTTTGGCTGCCCTTCACTATACTACCATTTAATATAATTAATATATTTAAAACTTATTCCATGGTAAAGCAACAGAGACACATATCCACACTTCAAGAGCTGCTTGGGAAACTGCAAACCCTAATGCTATCTGGAGCTCTGTTTCAGTTTGCTCACTTTTCTCTTTCACTGATGTTGTCACAAAGACAACTATTTAGGGAGAGAAGTTATCGGGCAAACATGGCAGGATAAACCTAATATTTGTAGTTGCAAGTAAAACACAAATTTAAAGTGTTAAAGTATTCAGTAAAAAAAGAACTGTGCCTGCTCAGACAGAGCATTTGAAGCAGGTTAGTAAATGGCAAATTTGATACTAGAATGCTAGCGCTTGCTGTATATAGCCTGCAGTCATGTGACCCTAACACGTAAAATGTAAACTTAATAAGTGCTTTAGACTTTTTATATATATATGAGGGATATGCAGGGGCTGACAGTGTGATATACGAGTTTATTTAGTTCAGTTTCCATTGACCTCAAGTAACCTCTCAAGTGGCCAAGCCACGAGTGATGGTTACGAGAGGTCAGTGGAAACTACACTAAACAAATTGTGTATCACATTGTCAACCCCTGAATGTTCGATTTATGCAGCACAGGTGGACATAAATTGGAGGGTGTTAGTGTGTTTTTGTGTCATAAAAGTTTTATTTTTTTAATTTTTGTGGTGAACTACTTTGCTATTTAATGGTTTTGCACTGTAGTGTGTCTGTGGTTCGGCTTTTCTTTTTAATGGAATGTCCCAATACTTTGTTATTGGGTTTTTGATTTAGGTGGTAGTAGTTATAGCAAGTGTTGATTGACGGGGAGTGGTTTTCTGTGGGTGTTCTAGGTCATGATTGGTGGGTAGGCACGGTTTCATTTTTTGGCTTCTTTTGAATTTAGTGTGGAGCTCGTCGTCGATGGAGGTGGATCTGTCTCATGGGCCTCATAGAGTTGTGGCAGAAGCACCATTGTGGCATCCCAAGGAAAAGGAGCTGGAAGCAGCATGAAACTGTTACTTGGAGTTGGTGCCGATGGTGTAGTGGATAGTAGTGTTCGGGTTACCGTGTTGCTGGACTTCCTTGTGAAGCAAGTTCGTCATTTCTCATGGATTTTTTAAGACAGTATTCGTTGGACTACTCGTTTTTTATTTCTGTGGATTTTTAATGTCTTGGATGTGTTTTCGGAAGGGGAATCCTGGATTTTTAAATATTTTGTGACTGTGGATATTGAGGACTATTCGCTTTTGGGAGTATGGCACTGAAGAGTGGCATTGTGTGGGTTATTTCTTTTTGGAAGGGCTGGTTTTTTTATCTTTTTCTTGAAATTTTTGGGGCACACTGGATTTTTGGGGGGTTTGTATGTAGAGGTTCTGTGAGGAAAGTGCCCAAAGAGTCAATTGTACTGTGGATTTCAGCTTTGAAGACTTTTTTTGTCTATGGTGTGGAAATTTGCTCTAATATTTGGGAATTTTTGTCTTATATTTTGGGGAGAAATTAGGATGTTGTGAAAGTATGAGAGAGAAGGTATGTGCAGCTTTTGATGCTTTAATGAGTTTGTGATCACAAGCTCATGCCAGGTTGTAGGCACGAGGTGGCAGTTCAGGTGCAATTGAGTGGTACCATTTAAATGTTTCTTTAGTTTTTTGTTTTACTGTGACTGAAAGAAGTATGGTATTGTGTGGATAAATGAAATTTATCCACACAGTTACTCAGATAAATTAATTTATCACACTTAATTTATGTCCACCCCATTGCAGAAATATATATATGTATATGTATATGTATATGTATGTGTATATATATATATATATATATATATATATATATATATATATATAGCATGATAGTACCACTATAGTTAGGGTTGAGTACCCCATTTAAGGCTGAATGGTGAAATATTGCACCTTAATTACTTTGCCACCATACATTGGATTTGGCTGAAATTTGGTAGGCATAGTGTGCTAGCACAAGTCTTGGGATCTGCCAAGTTTTGTATCAGTCGGATATATGGTTGCAGAGTTATTAAGCAACACCTCAGAGTGCATTTACGCTTTTTAGCGCATTCTTTGTTCACACCTACAGGTCAGATGGCTTGTGTGACTGGTCCAAAAACTTCGGGGAACATGCAGCCAGGGTCCCTGATGTGCCTTTTGAAAATTTTGTGAAAAAATATTGAATGGTTCAAAAGTTATTCAAAAAACAAGTTTCCCATTATAGTCAATGGGAAAAGTTTACAAAAAGTTCGACAGTGTTGCAAATGCAGTTTTTAGTGTTGCAAATGACCCTAGTAGTGTCATGAGTCAGCCATTTTGTTTTCAGTTACTGATCACATAAATGCTAGGCATTTAAAATTGGGACCCTCTAGGGACAAAATTATTTTTGTGTTTACCTAGTCAAACCCTGAGGATGCTAGGCATGTCTTTATTTTTGGGTTTAAACACCCCAGAAATATGTTTTTAAAATTTTTGGGAAAAGTAGTGTCGAAAAGTAGTGTCATACCTGTGACACTTTTATGATTTTTTTTCGCAAAAGTGTTGCAAATCACGACACTGCTTTAAAACACTATGGCCAAAATAACAGGAATTGTTTGCCACCCTGCTGCAAAACAATGGTTTGGTCTTTTGTGATGAAATTTGGAAGGAGGAAAGCCATCATCCTACAGTTGTGTCTCTTTGTGGTTTGGTGAAAAAATATTGCAGGGATGCAAAGTTACGGTACTCTGAAGTTGACACTTTTTCCCATAGACTAACATTGTGGCACCTGCTGCACTTTTCAGGGCCTGTATCTCAGAAACGGTGTGAGATAAGGACTTTTCATTGAAAAAAGGCTTAGCCCCCTAGGGGGCTAAGTGTTAAGTGCAAACCTAGCCAGGAAAGTCATACAGTTCCTGAGATATAAGTAATTTAGTATTCCAAGACCTCATTTTCTGCTCCGAGGGCCATTATTATGCATACATTCTTTGTAGTCACTGTGTTTTTTCTATTCAGCTGTTGTGGAAAACCAGGTTGTGCGCTCCAGTTATTGTTACACTTAACGTTTCTACTTGTGTTTCCATACCCGTTTGCATTAGCATTCCTGTGTACACCACCATGTGTGTTACCCTTTGCGTTTTTGTTTGCACTTGCATTTGCGTCACTGTTAGCATTTGCATCTCCACTACTATTTCTGTTTGTGTTTTGGTTTGCATCACCGTGCGCATTACCATTTGCATCTGCGGCCGCTCTTCCGTTTACATTTGCATTTCTCTTTCATTTTGCGTCATCGTTGCTGTTACTGTTACCATTTGCATTTCCAATGAGTTACAATGCTCGTGCGCAGTACAGTCTGCGTTTCTGTACATGCTTGCATTTGCATTTCTATTTCCTTCAGTGTTATTGTTGCTTTTACCATTATTCATTTATGCTTTGGATTGTGGTACCATGGCCGTGTGCATTACGGTTTGCATTTTCGTATGTGCTTGCATTTCTGTTTCCAATTATGTTCTCTTTGGCATTATTTCCAATTGCAGTGCCATGACTGTGCTCATTACCAGTTGTGTTTCCGTACACAATTGTGTTTGTGTCTCAGTTTGTGTTACTGTTCGGTTTGGCATCACTTTGCACTTGCGTTTCTGTTACTGTTTGCATTACCATTTACTTTTCCATCACCATGTGCATTACTGTTTGCGCTTGTGTTTCCATTGCAGTTACCGTTACTACTGAAGTTAAAAATCACATGGTGGGAGTGCAGGGCCCAAAGGGACTCGCTCCCACCACCACATTTCATTCACTATATATAGTCCTCATTCTCAAAAAGAAGGGAAATTCATGGCAAAAAAAACTCTGTTTAATGCATCAGTTAGGGTTGTTCCACAGTGACAAAAGTGAGGAAATTCGATGTTAGGGTTGAAAACCCCACCTTGGACCCACCCCCACCCCACCGCCCAGCCAGCATCGGGTGTGCGTTGGGGTTGTCAGTCCTAACTCTCACCCCATTCTCCTATAGTTCACTACCTCAGCTTGTTAACACATGTAATGGGGTGAGAGTTAGGGCCAACAACTTCAACGCACACCCCGATGCCGGCTGGGGGCGGGTGGGATGGTCTGGGGGTTCAACCATAACATCAAATTTCCTTGCTTTTGTCACTGTGAAACAACCCTAACTGATGCATTAAACTGAGTTTTTTGCTATGAATGATATATATATATATATATATATATATATATACACACACACACATATATATATAGCTTTACTTATAAATAAACTTTGTCTATTATTGTGTGATTTATTCCCATAAAAACACCTTTTCAAAGAATCAGGCACATCTTAGCTGAAAAGCAGTAAAAGTACGTAACTTTGAGTTTGTATTTCAAATTGAGTCTCAAACACTCTGTTCCAGCAGCAATATGGACAGTGTAGACTCCACTCTTCAATGTGCTCAAGGACCCATTCTGGAATCCTCAGGAATCCTCAGTAGTTCAGGGACAACGAGGAGAAATTAGAGAAGAAAAAAAAATAGAGCATTTTCCCCTTGTAAGAACAGCTCACTGCAGCCCATCCGGCATTGACCACGCTTTGCAGTGCTTCCTTCAGAGACTCTTCTGGGTGGGCTACTCCTCTGACATCGCTTCAGGCCCTGTAAGAGAAACAGAGGATAGTCACGGAGGAAGCACAGAAACCAGATGCACAAGACGACCCAGAAAGGCTATACACTTAGACAGGTATGGATTTAATATGCAGTGGCATACCTTTTCTAGAAAAAAAGTGCTTTGTATAGCTCCTGCTGTTCACTCTACTCCCCAGCAATACAGCATGTAGTGACTCACTCCACACCTACTCATTCTCACACTTACTGCCTCTGAAGATATGAGATGATTCTCTTGCTGTGCTAATACTGAAACTAAGGGCTTACCAGAAGATGATGCTGCTGGGCCTGGAGGTGTAACATCCTGCCGCTGCTGCCGTGGATCAGGCACTGGTGGTTCAGATTCAGAGCAATTGTTTTAATAAAAAAGTTGTTAATGTCCATTATTAATTTTAGCGGACTCAGGTGAGTTGCAGCTTGCAATAATAGGTTGAACTTCAATCATTTAAGTAATGATTCTAAGTTAGTTCACTAAGGCTAACAAGCGTGACTGCTCCAAGCTCAGTAGTAGCTCTGACAAAACAGATGTTAGCTAGCGCCAGCCGCTGCAATGCCTGCCTAGTGTGAGGGACAGAAGAAGCGGAGGTGGAAGAAAGTTGGGTTGCACTTGCAGCAGTTGTAGCCAGCAGCCCTGGTGATGGATGTGGAGTGCATAGAAAGTGGGATGCAACCACAACTCACAGTAAGAAACTGATTTCAAACAAGTTAATTAGCTGTCCAGGATAGAGATAATAAATGCTGTTACTTTCTTAGCTTTGCTAGTTTGCTGCACTGCTATATGAAAGCTCCCCTCACATTTGAAAGTAAAAGTAAGTAGCTAATCCTAACACAAAAACAAGGACTAACAATTTAAACTTTCCTGGTTAAACAACAATTCTCCCTTTCCCTGTCCCTCCCCCTCCCCTTAGTAATCTGTGGTAACTCACCCACCTTCTTTAGAAGGCTTTTGTGACTGTGACTGTAAGCCTCCACTGTGGTGCAGCCAAACAACCACCATTCCACCAGTTCAGCACTCACACTCAGCAGTTGCTCACCTGCTTCAAACTGTTACCTCAGGGCTAGGCGGGCAGGCTATGGCAATGGCAGTAGTACACCAGCAGTACGCTACCTACCACACCAAACCCATCCCCAGAAATGTCAGAATCAGATCAGCATGAACCACCATCAGCAGACATCTCTCTACAGCAAGCAGCTTGTTCCTTAGTTTGTGCAATGCCACTCTGCCAGCCCGGCACCGAACTAGTCCTGTTCCTCCTGTGCTTTTTTGAGCTGAGGCAGCCAGTCACTTGGTACTTAATGCATACATGCTCACTTCCAAAACAAGAAGTAATGGCATGACATGAAGTCTGTAATGAGGTCTCTCGTACACCCACTGGCACAGAATGGAATAAACTAGCTACTAGCTGATGCATATCAAACCCCGCCTCCATGGAATGTAAAATCCATCCACAATACAAAACAACATGTATCATTTGTCGTGAAGAGTTTTTAATTTAACTAACTGGTGAGAGGGACTGATGGTGTAGCAGAAGCATTAGCAACCTAGATTGTTTTATGTGTAATTAAAATTACTGAAAAAAATGCATCTGTCAGGACAAATTTGATTGGGCATTACCTCCTCAATTTCCCCCCCATCTCCACCCATGTACAAGCACCAGAGAACAGGTCATTCTGGAAGCATTCCAGGATACATTCCTTTCACAAAAGGTGGAGGAGTCGACAAAGAAGGTGAATATTTTGGCTCTTGTGCTGGCAGACAGTGACCTGTATGGGAAGTAGGAGTTGATGACCCACTAGCAGGTAGCAAGCACCATACAGTGCGGTTTTCCCTGGATCTGGGCAGCAAGGGGGACATCTACAAAAGCCATGGTAGTGGATTTCAAAAGGGCTGATTTCAGCAGGATGGCTGACATCCTCAGGGGGCACTTAGCTACCATCAGCCCAGACATGGATACTATCCAGAAATGACCATCTTGAGGTCAGACCTGGTGGAGGGCTCAAACTCCTGCACAAAGAGCCATGGTAAGAAGGCAAGGATCAAAAAATCAAGTTGGTGGTCCAGAGAAGTGCGGAATTGTGTAAGGGAAAAAAAAATCAGCCTTCAGAAGATGGAAAAGGTCCAACAGGGAAGAGGACAGGAAGGACTACACAAATAAATCCAGGGAGGTGAGCAGGATTGTTAGCATAGCCAAGGCTACAAAAGAGCTAAGGCTTGCCCAGGGGATAAAGGAAGGCAAAAAAGACTTCTTTAGGTACCTCAGGAAGAAGAGGAGCTGCAAGGAACAAATCAGCAGAATCAAGAAAGATGGAGAGTAGGCAGGGCAGGGGGCTGAGCAGGCAGAGACACTCAGTGAGTACTTCTGTTCGTTATTTACTAGGGAAAGGGATGGGCCCATCTCGCAGAGAAAAACAAAGGATTGAGTGGGGAAGAGGTGATAACAGATGATGAAATCCCAGTGAACAGGGTGCTAGAGGGACTTGAGGGCCTTGAGGTTTGACAAGGTGCCTGGACCAGATGGGCTACATCCTAGAGTCCTGAGGGAGCTAGCTGAAGTCTTGGTAGCACCTCTAGCAGACATGTTCAATACCTCCCTGCAGACTGATTGTGTGCCTCTGGACTGGAGGATGGCGGTATCCAGTGAACACGGTGACCGTGATTGAGTGAATACAAAATGGGTGACTCAATCATGGTGCCTATGTTCTGGGCTACCTGGCAGGGTAACAACGGGATAAGGTTGTAGGTGAATACTGTGACAGGATGTCGCTATGTATACATGTGTGTGGTGGGAGGAGGGACCACACCGCGTAATGGGCAAAAGGGGAAAAAGGGTATGTGGGGTGTAGTGTGGTGGTTGGCTGCCAAGCTGGCCATGTGGCATGGTGTTTAGGTGGCAGGCTGGGGTTGGGTGGGTGCTGGGTTTGGTTCTGGGGTGATATCGCTTTTTGCGTCAGGTCAGGTTTTTCATTTTTTAAGTTTTACATCTGCCCCCAACATGCACCCCCAGAGTTGAAAATCTTTAAGTAGGGGGTGCAGTCACTGGTTTTGTACTTGCTGTAAGTAGACATTGCCATTATTTTTTTTCAGTGATGTACACTCGCCCAGTGATTGCTATTCTGTGATCGCCATTATCACATAGAACCGAGGACAGCACATGTGGTACCCTTCCACAAGAGTGGCCCCAAGGACGAACCAGAAAATTACAGGCTGGTCAGCCTTACGTCCATTGAGGGTAAGCTAATGTAGATTATCCATAAGGAAAGATTGGTGGCCTTCCTGGAAGTAAATGGTCTCCTAGACGATAGGCAGCACGGGTTCATTTCCGGAAGATCATGTCAAACAAACCTGGTTGACTTTTTGACTGGGTGACAAGAGCACTCGATGGTGGTTGGACAGTTGATGTACTGTATCTGAATTTCAGCAAAGCCTTTGACTCGGTGCCCCATGGGAGATTGACTAGTAAACTGTTGAACCTGGGAGCTGGGGAGAAATTGGTTAAGTGGGTTGGAAATTGGCTGAAGGACAGACATCAGAGGTTGGTTGTAGGGGGGGAACTTTTAACTCCCAGAGTAGTCACCAGTGGGGTCCCACAGGGCTCAGTGCTGGAGTCCCACAGGTCTCTGTGCTCTTTAATGTCTTCATAGCTGATATAACAGAAGGGGTTAAGAGTAAGATCAGCCTATTTGCTGATGACACCAAAATAGGTGTGGTGGTGGATGACAGGGAGGGTGGTAGGGGACTCCAGGATTATTTAACACTTGAGCAATGGTCTGATACTTGGCAGCTGGGATTCAATGCTAAGAAGTGCAAGGTCATGCACTTTGGAGCCAGGAACCCAGGGCATATCTACCATTTGGGAAAGGTGCAGTTATCCACCTCTGTGGAGGAACAGAATCTGGGGGTGATGATCACAGGGAATAGGAATCACTCTACTTAATGTAGGAAAGCAGTGGCCAAGGCTAATAAAATGCTGGGGTGCACTGCCAGAGGAATCACCTCTAGGAAGGAGGAAGTCATTCTGCCACTGTACAGATCACTGATTAGGTCCCATTTGGAGTACTGTGTGAATTCTGGAGCCCCTATTTAAGGAAGGATATCACAGTTTTAGAGGGGGTTCAGCAGACTGTGACAAAGATGCTCAGGGGAATGGGGTGAAACCTTATAAGGATGAGCTAAGGGAGCTCAACATGTGTACCTTGGAGGAGAAAAGGGAAAGGGGTGATATGACAGACCTTCCAGTACTTAAAGGGCATGAACAAAGTTAGTACTGAGGGTAAGTTTCATTTAAAGGGAGAGGGGATCACTAGGGGGCACAGTCTGAGGTTGGGGGTAGGTTCAAGAGGGAAATAAGGAGGATTTAATTCATGGACAGTGGTTGCAAGCTGGAACACGCTGCTTGAAAAAGTGATGTCTCTGAAATCGATTGGGAGTTTTAGGAAGACTCTTGAGGAGTCGAAGTGCTGGGTGGTCAGAGGGAGCCCTTACTTTGTTGGTCCTTCTGAAAATAAAATTTACTATTAGAGACTCATTTGCAGTTTGGATTTTTTCTGAAGGACCCAAGTGACTCCGCTTTTTGGAATCTGCTGTAGCAATTTAATGAGCTGGCAGCTCATTGCAGTGAGCACCAACTCACATTTTGCTTGTCGCGGTTTTTGTCTCCTGAATTTAGCTTTAAGAGAGGGTGGGATTGGGTCAAGCACAAGATACTAGTAGGGAGGAAATTGGACAGGGAGAGGAAAGCAGCTGGGGGAAATGACGATGAGGGTTGTTCATGGGGTGGGGGCAGCAGCAGTACTCTTAAGCTGATAGCTGCACAATTGAACAGACGAGATAGACTGCTTGGCCTGTATCTGCTGGCATTTTTGTATATTCGTTTGGCGGCTCAGAGAATCCTCACTGAGTGGGACTGAACATACTGTATGTTGACTACTAATGGCCCATGAGAAAAATCTGCCATCTACCAAAATTATCAATAGCTACTGGGCATCAGGATGGCCTATTTGGCTCAGAATGCTGGAAAGGGATGGGTCTGTTTTGTGCTACTGGGTTATGGAAAGATTTTTTTCTCTAACTATGGGCCATGATTTGAAGCTTCCATTTTGTGGGCAGTATCTCTATGGCAGCCTCAGAGCCAGGATTTTAAGCTCTCACTTGGTGGGCAGTGGTTGTGTGGCTGCTCAAAGTTGAGAATAGAAGCTCCCGCTTGATATGCAACAAATTCAGGCCATAGATACATAGACATTGGTGGCAGATAAGGGCCTATGGCCCACCTTATCTGCCCATTTGAGCTTGTAAGTTCACTTTATGTTTTCCCTTACCCCTGACCTCCAGAATTCCCTTATGTCTCTCCCATGCATTCTTAAATCCTGTGAAGAGCCGATGCTGCTTTTTGAGAAGTTGCTGTGCTTCCTGCTTAGGGAAGACATTTTCATTCCCCATTGGGATACAGAAGAGTGGCCACTCCATTTGTTCTACCCAAAGAGTAGCTGCAATAAGATTTGAGAGAGTTGCTAAAGACAGTCTCATTATCCTCTGTTCCCCAGAGAAGACAGAGAATAGGACCAGTGGACCCTGATCCCAACCAACTCCTTCCTCCAGAAGTGTGCCTTTTGGGGCTAGAAAGGGGTGGTTCTCTACTGCCCTCTAGTGTTTTAGCTTTGAGTGAAGAAAAAAAATGCAATCATTGATACCAGAAATATCGTTTCCGCCATCCCAGATCCTGAGTGAATGGTGCAGAGTGAGGTCCTAGCCAGAGCCTGAAGTAGAGCATTATGATAAGGAGAAACAGTGTGTGTATATATATGCATATTATTGTGTGTGCATTACCTGGTGGTATGGAAGTGTATATTGTTGTGTCTGTGTACAATATGTTTTTGTGTGCATGTATCACCATGTGGATACCTGTGTGTGCCTATTGGTGTGAGTGTGTCTGCATGCATTGTCTCTGTGTGTAGAGTAGTGATTCTCAGTCATGACTAGCTCAGGAGCCACAAAAGCAGCCAACATTGATCAAAGAGCCACAACATACACCTTCTACCAAATTATTAACTTACTAAATTATTATAGTCTTTGAATCATAGTAGGTAACAGATGTAATATACCATTTTATAAAACTGGATAGTAAAAGTAAATATTTTGATTGGTTACTTATAGTGCATTATGAGGAGTTTAATGCACTATAAGTAACAAGTTCCAGTTTACTAGGCAAAATACAGAATATCCACAAAGAAAATGCACCCTCCTGCTAGAGTTTTAGTATTCTGAAATGCCGCTGTTTGTCCTCGGTATTGTACTAAATTGTGGTGTTCATATATATAGTCCTGTAAGTAAGTAAACAGTTTAAAACAAGTTGCCCCAATATACTTGTGATGAATTTTTTTGCTGTCATGATCATGCCCTTTTCTGTAGTGCAGGGTCCTACTGACAGTATACCCTCCTTCACCCTCACTAAATACACCACCCAGTGTTTACTCACTGACTTGAGTGACCACTCCTAAATTAATTTTTTAGCAAGCAGCTGTTTCTGAAAAAAATGTCCATGGTATTAATTTGTTTGACAAATTACCATCATACAGTTGTACTCATACTTAGCAATTTGTCACCACACTTGCTCCACCACGATTGCTGAAAGCACCATTTCGTCTGCACTTCGGTCTGCACTCGCTGAACAGGTAGATCAGCAGGACATTTATGACTTGTGCTACTGCTGATAGTAGCATGCTGCTGGTGGGACAATGAATCAGTCCCGCTGTTGCTCTGGCCTCAAGTTGTGCATGCATGCACCGCTCCCTGACTCAATCCCAGAAGTGTCCATTTCCCAGCACTTACACCGAAAAGAACATGGGAAGAGTGAAAAGCAGGTGATATGAGAGCTACAGGTGATACATTAAAGAGCCGCTTGTGACCAGGAGCCACGGTCTGAGTATCACTGGTGTGTGTGTGTATGCATGCGTGTGTGTGTGTTTATGTGTGTGTGTGTGTGTATACTTATTTGGCCTAGTGCTTAGGTGGTTTGACAGCAAAGCCCTGAATATGGTGAACCATTTTTAATCCTGCTACTGCTACTTACATACTTTGTGACTGGGTGAGGGTGGTTAAAATCTAGGCAGATGGCTTAACCTAGTGCACAGAGCTGTTAACCTAGAGATCCAAGTTTTAACCATGAAACTGACACTCATTTATTTTGTAATGATGGGTGGTGGGGGCAGAAGACATGCAGAAAGGCAGTTTCACCTAGTGGCTAGCACTCAGAGCTATGAACCTTGAGAACTAAGATTAAACCCCTCAACTTCCACTACTGTCTGACTCAGGGAGTGGGGCAAGAAAGCAGATGTAGACAAGCAACATGGCCTAGAGTAGTAAATTGTGAATTGGGAGACCAACCGTTATATCCCACAAGCAACACAAATTTATGAAATGACTCCCCCTTGGAGAGGGGCATGAGGGGCGCAGCAGAAGGCTAAATTGTGTAGAATACTGGTTCAAGCAAAGAGCTGTAAACCTGGGAACTCTGTTGTACTCCCAACAACCATACACATAGCCACTATTATCTAAATAAGTAAGCCAGGGAGAGGGGAATGGAGAACACAGTACAATGCCATACAGGCAACATAACCTAAAGGATGGAGCACCTGGGCTGTAAGCATGGACATACAGGATTGATTGCCACAACTTCCATTTACTCTACTTGGGTAAGCGGCAGAGTATAATTAATCAGGCAGTTAGTTTGACTTAGTAGTTATAACACAGACCTATTTAACTTGAGACACAGGTTGCAAATTTAAAAACTGTTATCTACTGCTGTTACCTCCTAACTAACCTCAGTTTCACTTTTACCATTCCATTTAACTTTAAACAGTGTTTTTACACGGGGTTCTCCAATGATGCCATAAACTGGTTCACCAGCTATTTCTCCTATAGATCTCAGATTGTCAAAGATGGCCCTGTCCTGTCCCCCCGCCTCCCTATCCGCGCCGGTGTCCCACAGGGCCCCATACTTGGACCCTTACTTTTCAGCCTATACCTTAACTCCCTCCCATTGGCCTGCCCCGTGAACCTGCTCCTGTGTGCAGATGATGCGGTCCTGTTCACCTTTGACCCTGCACCCCTCAAACTCCACCAAATTCTCCAACACTCTATCAGTGAACTCAAACACTGGCTCACCGCCCAGCATCATATTATTAACTACAATAAGACTAAAGTTATGATTTTCTACCATCCCCAGAACGCACTCAAAAACCTCTGCCACCAATTTCACACTGTTAATCATACCCCTCTCGAACAAGTTAGCAACTTTAAATATCTAGGGATCACGCTGGACCCTGCCCTCAACTTTAATCACCATGTCTTGCACCAATCAACAGCCCTTAGCTCCAGGCTAGGAGTACTCTACCGGTAGAAACACTGCCTCACCCCTGAAGCTTTAAAACTTACCATAAACTCCTCTATCCTCTCTCTGCTAGACTATGGCATTCTAGTCTACAGTGCTGTGCCCTCCACAGCCCTTAACAGACTCCGGCTTGTGCTTAACAAAGCCTGCCATCTCATCCTTGGATGTGACTGTTTCACTCACACCTGCTCCCTCTACAGCGCCACAAACTGGCTAAACTTGGACAACAGAATCAGGTATCACACCTGCATAATGTCCAAAAAGGTAATCCTAGGCCTCACCCCTGCCCTGGACCAAATTATCCACCCAACACAACCTGGCAAAACTACCCGTAGCATGAACAAACTTCTGCTATGTGTACCCTGTGGCTGGACATCCCAATTCCAGTGAACTTTCAGCTACAGAGACCCTTCCTAGACTAACGCACTCTCCTGCCTAATAACTGATGAAGCCAGGCTTGGCTTTTTCAAAACTAGGATAAGAAATCACCTACTGGCATCCAATCTTTGTGACTGCAATTGACCCAGAGCAGCTCTGAGTCCTCCTTGCCAATGGCCTACATGAACAATCCTTTTTTCTGGACAAGCAGCCCCACTTCAACCCTCCTTGCTACCTTATGGCTGTGCTAATTTCTTGTAAAGCATGTATCCTGGATGAGTAGTGCATCCCCTGAACAAATGAGTAAACCACGTTAGTGAACTGTAGTTTAATGTTATGTACAGTACCACGTAAAAATATTGTCCCTGTCTCTGTCCTATGTACGACATGGAACCTTTGTAGATGAGTCTCTGACTCAAAGGTCTTCTGAATATCTCAATAAAATAAAAAATAAAATAAAAACTGTTACATTTCTTTTAATCTCATCTTTTATATTGTCTTATATTTCCTCTTCTTTCCTTTTCAATTTATTTCTCTAGATTATTTTCTTCTCTTTTATTTAAGGGTAAAGACAGACATTACAGCTTACTTAGATGGACGTTTCAACTTTTCAGATAAAAATATTTATGAAATGTGAGTATGAAGCCTTAGATAAGTGATTGACTGCCATAGGCTGAAGTCCTAACATAATGATAAATTGTAAATCATCGTTCTCGGTGGGTCATAACAATTTTAATCACTTTAGGTCTGTTATCATCTGTAAATTCAAAATTTAGTTACTGGACCTATACTCAGCAAGTGCACAACTGTCTCGCAACTGTGTTACCCTACAAATTCAGGTTCCTCACAAATGGCAAGCTGTACCCACACTGTGAACAGCATAACAGATGTTAAGGTAACGTAAGGTATTTATTTGCATATAGTGCCCCTTCTGACTGACTCGGAGTGCTTCACAACACATTAATCTTAATAAATGGATACAAAAAACAACAGTATAAATTACTATAAATCAATGAATTTCTAAAACAGCAGGCATGTGTCCTGTCTATACAACCAGATTATAAGCTAATTTAAATAGGTGGGTTTTTATCCTCTTTTTAAAACTCTCCACTGGGGCTGAACTCCTCAATTGATACAGAAAGAGGTTCTATAAACACAGAGCCACTACCACGAAAGCTCCCTCATCAGACAGCTTCAGACTAACCCTTAGGATGAACAAGAACATGCTGTCAGTGAACTGAAGAAGTCGATCTAGAGCATATCTGGCTAAGAGGTCTTTGACAGATTTAGACCCTAACCCATGTAGGGCTTTCTAAGTTCATAGCAAGATCTTGAACGTTTTGCACTACCAAATAGGGTGGCCAGTGCAGCTGCCACAGCATAGGTATTATGTGATCTGACAATGATGGTCTGGAAATCATCCTAGCTACAGCATTCTGCAGCAGCTGTAGGTGATGTATCAGCCTCCCTGACAGCCCTAGGTAGTAGGTAGAGAGTGATAGAGTAGCCCAGTCTTGAGGTGAGGAGAGCATGCACTCTGGTTCCTGATCCTCAGGCACTAGATAGGTTCTGATCTGAAAGACATTTGTTAGGTGAAAAAAATCCACTGTGGACCATGACAGACCCATTATGTTCAAGTGTCCACAATGACTTCCATATTCATCACCCTGTCCACAACTACAGTGGTACGACATTCAGAGATAGTACACTGGTGGCCATCTGCCTGTCTGAATCACATGAGGATCTGGTTCCACCAGTAACAGGTCAGTCTTGGTTGGGTTCAGGCTCAGACAGCTAAATACCATCCAATCCGTGATCTCCTGGAGGCATTGCTCCATTACAGAGACCACTGCCTGCTTGTCAGGTGTAAATGATAGGTACACATAGGTATCAATCACAAAAAAAACTCACAGTGAATAAAACTCCACAGTATCAGTCAATCCAAGATTCTAGATGTAGATTGAGGAAATTATCACCCATCCTAAAAGGATGTACAGCCATTCATAGAACAATAGTTCTTTATAGTGGTAATAACAACAGATTAGTTACCACCGCCATCAACAATAAAAGCTATATTCACAGTTAATGACAGCAATATTGACAGCTATAAACAGTCAAACAAAAAAACAAATATCACCAAAGAAACAGACCAGATTTACTAAGTTTCACTAAGGTAGGTATGGTGCTAGGAGGCTGTGCACCCATAACTGCACCTGTTGAATTAATCATAATAACTAATATCCAGAGCCTCCAGAATATGAGTGTCTAGACGACACTTGAATTCTAATTTAGATTTGCTTATAATAACATCTTCAGACAATTTAATTCTAGGATTGATAACTCTTTGGGAGAAAAAATATTTTCTATTATTATGCTGAAAACTTTTCCTTTTGAGCTGTAGTGGATGTCCTCTAGTACAGTAATGATCATCTTTGAACTTGAAGCCCAATTCTGAAATGAGGTATGGATCCTGAATAATATCAGACATCAATAGAAGATCACTTCTTTGGTGACAAGTAGCCAAAGACATAAGGGCCCAGGTATTCAAAGCAGTTGAGCATGGCGCAACTGAGTTGCGCCGGTGCAAGTGCAGACTTGAACCAAGTAGCGATATTCAGTGGGATCCAGTGTGCAGCACAAATCTCATTGCACCGATGTGCAACTAAAATGAATGCAGGGGCAAGTGAAGGGGGCGTGCCCATGAATATCTAGTGCACTGTAATATTTAAATGTGAAACCGTGGCGCAAGTGCCGAGCAAATCAGAGATGCACCGAGCAGACTTGTTCTTATAAATACAGGGCACAAGCACACAGAAAGCACTTGTGACAGGTGAGAGGGAGTGTGAGAGAGAGAAAGAGAGAGAGAAAGAAAGAAAGAAAGGAAGAAAGAAAGAAAGAAAGACTGAGAAAGACAGACAGACAGACAAACAGACCAACCAAGGCAGACACAGAGGGAGAGGGACAGAGGTGGCAGTGAAGAGGGAGACAGGGGCAGAGAGAGTGTGAGAGCTATTCAGACACACTGCCAGCCAGTGCACCAGGGTGGCACACAGCCAGCAGCAGCCAACCGCCCAGGGGGATATTGGACAGCAAAGGCCGTGGATAGTGCACCCTTCATGATGGAGGCCGTAATGAGGAGTGTGAGGGGGCAGCAGGAACAGCGACATGGCCATGGATGGGCTCATCAGCGGTATGCCCGACACAAGTGATATCATACCCACATCACCTTTGAGCAGTACAGTGACATGGAGATCGTGGGCTGGTACCACCTGAACAGGGCCATTCTGAGGCAGATCTGTGAGCTGTGCAGTGAGGAGATGCAGTCACCCACCAGATGGAGCCACACCATGTCCGTGGAGATGAAGGTGACAGCCATTATGTACCTGCTCACCACGGGCACCTTTCAGAGACCAAGAAGGGACACCACAGGCATAACCCAGTTCACCATGTCCCACCTTCTCACACAGTTCTTCAATGCCCTGCTGCCACCTGCGTCTGAATACATCGGGTTTCCCAGCACACAGGCAGAGTGTACAGCAACCATGCAGGATTTCCACAGGGTAGCACGTATGTCTGGCTTGACTGGGGCCTTTGACTGCACCCATGTGGGCATCCACATGCCACCTGGCCCTGAGGGTATAGCATACATCAACAGGAAGCGGAGCCCGGGTGTCAACTGCCAGGTGGTATGCAATGCCACGGAGCACATAACCAATGTCTGCACCACACACCCTGGGAGTGCACATGATGTGTTCATCTGGCACAGCTCTGTGCTGTGTCACAGGTTTGAATGTGGTGATCTCCCCACGGGCCACCTAGTGGGTGAGTATGGCATGGGCAAGGGGCGATGGGCAGAGCATACCTTGGGATGGGGGAAGGCAGGGTGTGCATGTTGGTGTGGGCACCAGGGACAAGCAAGGGGTACAGTATAGCATAGCAGAGGGCTAACTATGTCAATATCCACACAGGGGACAGCGCCTATCCACTTCAGCCCTGGCTGCTCACCCCCTACTGGCGCCCATCATCCCCAGCAGAGGAATGCTACAACATCATCAAATGAGTCTTTGGCATGCTGAAAGCAAGGTTCAGTTGCCTAGACAGGTCAGGCAGTGCTCTACAATACAGACCCTCAAAAGCCTGTGGCCTATCCTTGGCCTGCTGCATACTGTACAATATGGCCATTAACCGTGGGATAGTTGTCGAGGCCGATGAGGGTGACAGTAGTGGTGATGATGGAGGCAATGGGCCAGAGGGAGATGGACAGCCACCCCCTGAGTGGAGGGATCCCCGGCTGTTCCAGCAGGCAAGACATCACCAGGACACCATTGCATGGGAACACTATGGTGCACACAGGTAGGTGGTGCGATACACATGCATAGGCCACACAAACAGATACAGCACACATGCAGGGGCATGCATGGCAATGGGCATGCACACACTGAGGTGGGAAGCAGGGGTAAAGGTGACAGGGGTACACACCCACACACAACCACACACAGCACCCTTCACTGCCCCCCCACACACACACATGCACACATACACCCACACACACAGATATGGGTATGTGGCATGGATCAGATGCATGATACCGGTGCACAGGCACATCCCGTGCAAGACTGCTGTCATCACGCCCATGCCACATGGCCCTGTGACCAGGCAAGCATGCACACAGGCAGCGTGTGGTATGACACGCAGGTGCCACACCTGTGGTAGGCACACACACACACACACCACCCATGTATGCACTGGGCAGAAGCTGCAGACTGCAGGCAGGGTGGCCTGCACAACAGGTCTGCTGCATGGACCCATGGCCACTACGGCCACTGGGGCGGCTGCTCCTGGGCCGATCGGCAGCCACAGACTGTGCATCAGCCATGGAGAGGTGTGCAAAAACCCCCTAGGGGTGGAACCGCAGACCATGACCGTGTCCATGTGGGGGTGTCAAGGTGCCCAAACAGCCCAGCCCTGGGTGTGCCTGGGATGCTGACATCATATCCCATCATCAACTGTGCAGAGGTCACCCGATGCAGGGTACACGTGGTGGATGGCACACTGTGGGGGGACAACTGTGCCTGGCAATGCCCTGTGGCAGCCAGCAGTGCAAAGCCATCCGAGATTGCAGTGGCAATGAGATCCAGGGATGCAGTCATGGCATCCTGCATGTGCTGTATCCCACCAGGATCTGTGCAGTACCCCTTTCCTGCTGCTCAGCTAACTAGCGCACCTCCGCATGCAGTGCATGCACCCCAGTGGCGAGCAATACCTGTTGCTGAATGGACTCTGACAGCAAACAGGTGTGCTCAGCCAGCAGGTCGGCGTCCTCGGGCTTCAGGGCTGGATGCCGATCCCCATGTGGTGACTGGCCATGCTACACAGCCTCCCCCTCTGGTGGATGCTGCACAGTGGGATCTGCAAGGGGATTGGGTATTGCAGGTGCACCAGCAGTGGACTCTGTGTCCAACTGCCCAGTGGCACCTGCAGCCTGCTGCTGTCACCCGTCCAGCCGCTGCATGCCACCCAGTGGCTATGCAGCTACACCACCTCCACCACAGGGCACAACCAGGGTAGTGAACACAGCATCCTGCGGCTCCTAGGCCAGACACTGATCCTCATGTGGTGACCATCCACGCTGCACAGCCCCCCCTCTGGTGGATGCTGCACAGTGGAATCTGCAGGGGGATTGGGTAAAGCGGGCTCACCAGCGGAGGACCCTGTGTCTGGCTGCCCAGTGGCACCTGCAGCCCGCTGCTGTCACCCATCCAGCTGCTGCACACCACCCAGTGCCTGAGCGGCTGCACCACCTCCACCACAGGGTACAGCCAGCACCACTGTGCCTGCAGTGGTCGTGGTCAGCTGTTCCACTGCTGGCAGAGCACTGGATGTGCTGCCTGCGTCAGTGGCCAGCAGGGGCATCTCCCCCACAACAGTGGCCATGTTGTCTAGTATAAGTGTTACATTGTCATCAGTGTTGGACCTTACCCTGATCTGTGTCTCTGTGCACAGGACTCCAAGGCTGGCATCAAACAGGAACACATCCAGGACCTTGTCAGACCCCAGGTCCAGGACATCCACCTGCACAGTGGTGATGAGCTGCAGTCTGTCAGGCCCCCAGATGCCCATGGAGGTGGATGGCTGGTCCTCTGGTGCTGGTCCAGTGGCCACGGCTGCTGCCACCACCGGCACCCTATCATCTGCATGGAGGCATGCTGGTACTGCAAGAGAAAGTGAGGCTTGTTAGTGATGGATTGCCCATATGTGCCCCCCACACTGCCACTGCATGTGTCCTGTAGCATGGCATGCGTGTGGGTGTGCACACACCACATGACATGCATGATGGCTGCATGTACACCAGTATAGCTGTGTACACACCCTCCATGCCCCTAGCTGTGCATGGCTGACATACTTACCATGCAGTGATGGGCTGCCACCCATCTGGAATCTGCCGTCAGGCACACCATCCACTGTGCTGCAGCGCATGGTAGCTTCCACCATCTGCTCCTACACTGTGAGTGGTGGTGCATCTGCAGAACCTCTTCTGTGGCATTCTGGGATGCACAGATGGCCTCCACCTTCTTCTTGATGCACCTCTTTTCTATGCCCACCTTCTTACTGCACTCCTGCATCGACCACTGGTGGCTGCCCTGCTGGTTGACGCATGCCACCACCTCCTCCTCCCAGGCCCAGCCCCGACCTGTGGTGTGCCAATGGCACCACTCAGCAAGGGCTCCCTGCCAAGGTAGGCATCAAACAGGGCCTCTGTCTCTGCCTTTGTGAAACTGGGCCTGTGCTTGCAGCAGGCCCATGCTACTCACCCTCCTCACATTCCGACATGTTACTTCCTGTGGACCTGGACAGCACAGTGTGTCAGTGGCAGCATTACCCTGTACCATCCCACCCTGCTGTGCCAGCTTCTCCCAGTGAGCTGCAGCGGTAGGCACAACTTACCCTGAAAGGATTCAATACTGGTACATGGACTGTGCTGTTCCGTGGTGCTTATGTAGCGCAACGCATGCAAATGAGCTTTGGCACAATGGTAATGACATGCTAATGTCCCCAGTGTGCCACACATTGGCTGATGAGCTCATTTGCATGTGGCATCTGAATATCACGATTTTTCTCTCTGCGCACTGAGATTGCTTCAGAGCAAGTTGCAGCATAATGCGCATGCATGCAAGGTGGGCAGACTTGCAGTGTGCATGCACTGAATAGTAAAATGGTGTCAATTGCACACTGTGCACCAACTGCATGATGGGGGCATAGCACATGCTGCGCCAGACCTGCTATTGCTCATGTGCACACTGTGCAGTGCAGGTGACTCCTGACACCTGCTGTGACCCCTGACCCCTGGGTCACCCCCTCACCCATGACCCACCTAGCAATGCCTATGCCGTGCATCTCTGATTCTGCACAATGGGCAGACACAGCGCATGTTCCCTTGCATCATTCATCTGGTGCATGTCGTGGACATGTGTGCTTACTGCTGCCATTTTGCTCACCAGTTACTACTTGCAGCATGGAGCAGTGAAGGTCACCGAGGGCATGAAACTGGACGCAGGTAGAACTGGTGAACCTGGTCTCCTGCGTCCAGCCCCATGCACCCTAACTGTTTGGCCAGGCACCCCTGCAGCAGCCCAGGGTCATGGTGTGGCAGGGGATTGCTGCCACACTGCAGCAGCAGACTGAGGTGGCCAAGACAGGGGGAGCAGTAGCACCACTGATATGGAGACCTGGTGAGGAGGGACCCAGAGTGCCTGAGGAGGCTAGAGGCATGTGTCAGGCATGGGGCTGTGCCACAGCCAGGTGAGTAGGCCCATATTGCATGTGTGACCTGGTGCTGTACTGTGGTGTTGACTAGGCTGCCTGGCATGCCCTGCAGAGCGGTGCACTGCCATAGTGTGCATCGTGGGGTGGCAGTGCCAGCCACCACTTACGCTGTGATGCAGCTGTGCAGGACGTGTCAGGCAGGGGCTCACCCTGTGCACAGGGGTCGGGGTGGTGGGCAACTGCTGTGGATGTTTACTGATGTGTACCGGCCTATGTTCCATTCCCAGGTCCTGAGAATCACTGCATGGCAGTGATGGTGGTGGCAGCAGTAGGGCAGCAGGCTGCAGCGGGACCTGGAGGTGTCGCAGGAGAGATTTCAGCACCAGTGGGGCGACTGAGGGCAGGTAGGCACTGTCATGGTCCTTCGCACTTTACATTGGGGGTGGCGGGGGCATGGGTGTGGGCATGGCCACCTGTGTCATGTGCCGTGGCACCTCTGTGTGTTGCACTGTGCATGGTGCTTGTTACTGTGGTGCATCCATTCGACATGTATGCCAGCTATTGGTGGGGTGGGTGTGCACCCGGCTGCCACTGATGTTTCTGTGGTGCTGCTGGTGCACTGTGCCATATGACTGTCATTGCACAATCAGGTGACCATTGTGTGGTGGGGACCACCACTGTGCAGTGCTGTGGTGTGCTACGTTGCTGGCAGGCATTGGCCCACCCCCCCGTGGGTGGCCAGTATGGGCCCTCCGGGGAGGTGTTCCTGCTGCCCATTGCACGCTGTGGGTGGGCATGGTTCCTTGGGACTTTGCACTGATCACCTGTCCTGTCCCTTGTCATAGGTGTCTGGCAGAGAAGACAGAGGCCCATGTACAGCTGGCTGCTCTGGCAGCTGATTTTGATCTGTTCAATAACCACGGGGGCTGTGCTGCAGGTTTGCCACATGCTCCTCAATGATTGGAGGTGGTGAGGGCACCAAAGGGAGGCAGGCCGTGGCTACCACTGAATGGACCCCAGCATTCCCCTGTCTTCCCTGCTATACCTCCCCCTAGAGTCCCTCATCTCACTGTACAGTCCCTGTTCCCTGTCCCCTTCCCTTACTTTCCCACTCCTTCCCAACCCCTTGTTGCTGTAAATAGTTTTTTGGAAAATATGTCTTTTGACTTACCTGCCTGTGTCAGTGTCTGCTTTGCAGGTGGTGTGAGGAGCCACGCTGCAGTGTCCTAGTGTCTGTCTGTGTGGTGTGCATGTGTCGCGGTGCATGTTATGCTTCTGTGGTTCACTGCTGTGTGCTGTGATGTGTCCCACTGTGGTGGTGTCCCCCTCCTCGGTCAGTGGCTGTGCCTTGGTGTGCTCATGGGGTGGCTGTCAGGGGCGTGTGAATGGTGTGCGCGTGGTGATGGCACATGGCCATGGTCTTTGGTCTGGTACTGGCCACATGCTGTGTTGCTGCCCTTGCTTGGTGTTGTGTGGCCTGTCCCATGTGGTCTGCCATGCTACGTAGCCCCCAGTACATTCCGTGCCTGCTGTGTGGGCCACCTGTGTGCCTGTGCGATGTGTGTGTGTGTGTGTGTGTGTGTGTGTGTGTGTGGCTGCATAGTCCAGGGTGTGGCCTGTTCTGGTCTGAGAAGTGTGGGCATGGTCTGCAACCTGCAGAGAGGCTCCCTTGGTGGCCCTCCATTGGCCATTTGCACCTCCTGTTGCCTGCTATCTGTGCCACTGTTGTGTTCTGGGGGGGTCTGGGTGCCTGTGTGAGCCCTGCTGTGCCCTGCTGGTGGTGGCCTCCTGTGGCCTGTCACTGTGCTTCCCTGGCTCTGTCCCTGGGCCTCTTCTCTGTGTCATGCCCCCTTCTGTTGCTCTGCTGCTCTGCTCCCACAGATGTGCTGGGGCAGCTCTTTCTGTGGCATGGTGCAACTGTGTTTGTGTCATGGCACAACTCTGGTTGCACCATGGTGCATATCTGGTTGTGCCATGGTGCAACTGTGCCATATTCAGCTGTGTTGCTCTGGTACAGTGCGGCCAGCGTAACCTCTGAATATGGCATCTGTTGTGCCATGGTGCATTGGATTTGTGCTGCACCAAACTTGCACCAGCCTTTGGCTCATTTCTGAATATCTGGGTCAAGATCTAATTCTTTTAACCTATCTCCATATGGTATATTATATAGGCCAACTATATAATCTGATCAGAGGAAACTCCAAGGCTGAACCTGGCCTTATGGAAGTCAATGGTAAGATGGTGAGTGATGGCCCACAAGTTGCTGCAGCCTTCAACCTTCACTTCACTAACCTTGACACGTATAAAGCCGGAATACCCCCCACACACCAGCTCCAGACAAGGCCAAACCCCCAAAATTACAGCGACCACTATTTCACCTAAGGCTGGTGAGGATAAAAGAGGTACAGACTCTCCTGAGGGCCCTGAAAATCAAAGGCCCAGGAGGACCTGATGGAATTAACCCAAGGCTACCCAAGAATGGAGCACAAGCCCTATCCAGACCCTTGACCTGGCTCATAAATAGATCCCTGCTGGAGGGAACCATTCCACACCAATGGAAACAGACAAATGTGGTTCCCATCCACAAGGGTGGTTCCCAGGAGCAGACAAGCAACTACAGGCCAATCTCCCTGCTCTGTCTGCTTGCTAAACTGCAGGAAAGGCTCATATATTGCCAACTTCATGACTACCTGGAGACTTACCAACTACTGGCCTCCTCTCAGCATGGTTTTTGAACTAACCACAGCACAGACACTGCCCTCACGAACCTCACGACAGATGTACTCAATGCCATGGACAAGGGGACCACCTCCAGCATGGTATTCATTGACCTGTCCAATGTCTTCAACCTTGTTGACCACAACCTCCTGCTAGTAAAGATGAAAAAGATAAGCCTAGACCCACTGGCTCTCAAGTGGTTCGAGAGCTATTTATCTGGCTGCACTCAGAGAGTCATCTGGAAGGGGGCGCTATTTGACCCACTACCCCTAAAAGAGGGAATACCACAGGACTCATTCCTTGGCCCCCTTCTATTCCTACTGTATATGAATGACCTAAGCCTCTACTGTGGGAGTAGCTCAGTCATACAATGCATGGATGACATAGTCATCTACTGCTCCTCGGATAACCTGGAGGCAATTGGCCCCTTACTCAAAACTGACCTAACGTCACTGGAGAACTGACTAAATACAAACAGAATGGTCTTGAATGAAGGCAAAACAAAAGCCATGCTGTTTGGGCCCAGACCCCTTGGGCAAGACAGGACCAACTCCCTTCAGCTCAAATCTCTTGCAGGGACCAGAATTGAAGTTGTGCCCTCCTTAAAATACCTAGGGCTTACACTTGACAAAAGTCTCAACTACAAGAACTATGTGGAACAAGTGACCAAGACCATCCACAGGAAACTTAGCATCCTGTATCGGATTAGGGACCAGCTCACACCCAAAGCCAGGCTCTCCATTGCCTCCAGCGTCCTGCTCCCCACACTGACCTTCACTGCCCCTGTAATACAGGGCATGGCCAAGCTGGAAGTCCACTGGCTGCAGATCCTATACAACAAGGTAGCATGGTTCACCACACAGAATCACTCCAGAAGTCACCACTGTAATACATTAGCCAAATTACAGTGGCCTTCTTTTGAAGCACACCTACAATAGCCCCTTCTCTGTCTAGCACATAAACTATGCAGCCTAGGGACTCCACCCAGCCTGTCTGCTGCCATTGCCTCCAAGCACAGCCCTCAGACCCTGAGGACCTCATGGCAGACTCTGCTGGAAACCCCCAGGTTCAGAACCTGCACGGGTGACAAATCTTTCCCTGTCAAAGCCCCCTACCTGTGGAACAGACTTCCACCAGCGGTACAGGAAGCCCCCTCTCTCATGAACTTCTGTACCAGGCTCAAGGCACACCTACTTGAGGCCAGCACTTGCTGATGTCAAGGCATCTGACAATCCACTCCCCCACCTATGCTAATCACCTTACTTGCAAAATGTGGAACAGAACTAGTCCTTATATCGGTAACTCACCAAGATTCTTGGGTTGTGCCATATCTTTATGGATGGAATCCCATTATTGCTCTGCATTTATGACAAAAACTGTATTTATTGAACCTGTATGTACTCTGTTACCTTGTCACTGCCTGTATCTCTCCATGTAATGTCTCTCTTGATCACCCCGGAAAAAGGGACCTTTGGGCCTCAGTGGGTGTACCCGGTCATCAAAATTTAATAAATGAATAAAACAAACTATATGTTTGTAAATGTTCTCTGCATAGATTCTAGTTTAGTAATTTACGATATTTTATATGGGCTCCATAACTGCTAAATGGGGCCTTGTGTATGCCCTATATAGTGGCAATGTGACTTTTAGATCCCTAGAGACAATATTTATTTTGATAGTCCATATAACTCTATTTATTTTATTTATAGAATCATTGATTTTGTTAATGTAATTAAAATCATTCAAAATTAATACTCCTAAATCTCTTTCTTCAGAAATGGATTCTGATGGGGTATCATCCAAATAATAATCAGCAATTAGATTGTTAACACCTGTATGCAAAACATTGCATTTAGATGTGTTTACTTGCATGCCCGATCGGTGAACCCATCTTGAAATTAAGTTAAGATCACTCTGAATGGTTGTGATGTTCTCTGAAACATATGCAAGGACCAACTATTTTACTATCATACACATACTTAATAGATGATGAGATGCAACTTTTAGTAAGATCTGATACAAATAGCTGAAAAATAAAAGGGCCCAAAACAGACCCCTGTGGAACTCAACTTGTCACCCTACCATATTCAGACAAATGTCCATTAATTAGAACTTGCTGAGATCTTTTATTTAGCAGACTCTCAATCCAAGTTATAACATATCTGTTAATAATAGTAGTATGGAGTTTTGTTACTAATGACCCATGCAGCATGACATTGAACACTTTGTTGAAATCTATGTATACAATATCAAATGGAATATTGTTATTGAGGTGAGAACTGACCTGTTCATAAAAAACATCATAGATTGCTGAGACAACTCCAGCCTTTTTTAAAGCCATGTTGTTCCATATCAATTGTATTAAGAATTGGGGTGATTAAATCCATAATAGTACTTTCTAAAACTTTACAAATGGTAGAAGTTAGACTTACCGGTCTATAATTCTCCCAGCTTGTTTTTGGTCCTTTTTAATGTAATGGAATGACGTATGCCGATCTCCATTTGTCAGGGACAAAACTATATGCTAAACAGCCCTCAAAAAGGAGCCATACAGGGTGGATGATAACATCTGCTAGAAGATATAAGTAATGACCAGAGATGTCATCAGGTCCACAGCTCATCTTTCCTTTTAAATTTTTTAACTTCTTATGGATAGTATCTTCATGGATTTTTATGGAATCATCTTTTTTTTTATATTTGTACCTGCAGAATAGTATGCTGACTATGAAATGCATTACAAAAAATTGTATTCAAAATATCTGCTATTTGTTTTGGTTCATGGACAGTAATATTATTAACTATTAATTGGCCTATTTGACATACAGGTTTTTTTCATGGAATTTATGTAGGAATAAAATAATTTACTATTATTTTTGTTTGTAGAAATTGCCAGATTATATTCAGAGGAAGCTTTAAATGTAAGCAATTTTGATTTGCATTTTTTGAATTTTTGTAAATGCTTTCCAATTTTCATTTGTTCTTGATTTTGCATATTTTGCATATTTTTTTAATTTTTCTGTTTAAGTAGTATACAGATAGACCTATTCAGCCATTTTAGGCATGGATTTTTATTTTGATGCTTCTTTTTTGAGGGAATATATTTATCTCTCAAGCTAAATAGTTTATTTTTAAACAAATTCCAGCTGTCCTGAATTGAATGAGTGGTGAAACTGCAATCCCAATTTAGAGCTGTTAAATTATTTTTAATAATTAGCGTATCTGCCTTATCATATTGATATATCTTAGTTGTTGAGTTGTAACTGACAATTTTTATATCCAGAAAAAAAGAAACAAAATTATGATCACTGTTTCCTACTGGTGCTATTACTGACAAATTGCCAATGTTCAGGTCTTCACTATGCAGCACCAAGTCGAGAATGTGTTCTCCCTTAGTTGGTAGCATAACACACTGCTTAAGATTTAATTGTAGACATATGGAAAGTAATTGTTTTCCTGAACCTGAGAAAGCTGTACCAGTACCCCATTTTATATCTACAAGGTTAAAATCACCCATGTATATATTTCCTTGTTCACATGCAGTTTCTAGTTTATGCAAAATGTCTTCAGTAGTATTTGATGAAGAACTGGGAGGTTTATAGCACACACCAAAAATAATAGATTCAGTCTCCTTTTGAGTCAGTTTGGTCCATAAGGATTAGGTTTTAGTATTACAGTATTTGATCACATCAGATATGTTTGTTAAATGCAGGTTACTATTAATAAATAATACTACCTCACCACCCTTCTGATATCCCTAGTTATTTTATACAGGGTAAACTCTGGTATTGTCCAGTCTCAAAGGGATTTATCATCGACCCATGTTACAGTAACCACTGCAATATCAATATTCTCCTGATTAGTTATTATTTTTAACTCATCAACTTTCTTGTTGAGCCCTCAAGCATTGAAGTATAGACAGTAGTTGTTTTATAGTTGTTTTGTATTTATAGAACTGTTAGGTTAACACTGCCATCAAGAGAGACTGCCAAGCCCTGCCTTTCCCCCAATTCACTAGTTTAAACTGTTGTTGATTGAGGTAACAATGTGTTTGCCTTACAGAAGACTACCTCCTCTGCTGAGATGGAGGCCATCTCTGCAGAATAACTCCAGTCTGTCATCAAAATCTTCCCAATGAGTGACTCACTTGATTTCCTGTCTGTAACACCATTTTCTAAGCCATTCATTATGTTGCTTAATTTTATTGTTTACTTCAAGGAAAGCTCTAGGAATTGGGAGAATTTCTGAGAACACCGGTTGACAATTTAAATTAATTAATTTATTAGATAATGCCACTAAGGCAAGTTTGATATCACCTAACTCATCATGCATGATGTTATTTGTTCCAGCATGGACTATGACCAATGGATTTTCACCTTTCTCATAAAGTGTATTCGATAACATTCTAGTGATACCATCAATTTTGGCACCATGAAAAGTAAAGCATGTACAGTTGACTTCATCTTGATTACAAACAATTCTGTTGTTGTGTTTGATGATGGAATCTTCATTGTAGTATAGGGGTACTACCACCAATGTCCATATGTTCTGTTAGTACAGCATTGTTATCAGCATTACAAGTTGACAGGTTCAGTAAAACATTGTTGTTGTCTGAAGGAGAACAAGTACTATTACTGGTAATGGCTTCTGCATGACCAGATTAGACTGTACTGGCTAAAGAAATACTAGCCAAAGGAACTGAATGTATATTGCTAGCAGAAGTACCCTGTTGTGATAAGTTGTCAGAAACCGTAAGCATCTGAGTGTGGGACAAAGAGGATAGGGATGTGGACTTAAAACCATTTCTTACTTCAGAGGTAGCTGAAGTACATGATATAGGTTCTAAAATGCTCATGTCAGACATTTGTGTATCCAGTAAGGGGTCCAATCAATTAAATAATGATATATTATAAGCACTTGCTTACCCCTTCTTAAATGTTTTACTTTGAACTTCAAATCATTGTTCATTGGCTTCCTCACATAGACCTTCTTCTCTAGAATGTTTTTTAATGTGATTCTCTAAGGATCTAGAAACATTTATATAGTAGTGTCAGATAGTGAGCCCTCTGTCATAGTATTAGTATTCATAGTTACAGTATCCCTAGAACCATCTATAGTTTCGGTGGGATTACTCTGAGCCATTTCACACCCATCTGAAGTGATTTGATGTGGTTCATTCAAAGCTTTAAATCTAGCTAGCATGTCCTTCTGACTCTGTTTGAGTGAGATTAGTCTTTTATAAAACTCCTTGATTTCTAGTCTAATTTCTTTACTTTGGATACATTTTTGGCAGACAAATTTAATTCGGGGTTAGAAATGATGTGGAAGAGATACATTAAGCAGTTAATACATTGTTGCCCTACCTTGCCCTCTATAGTTATAAATTGAGAAAGGGCAGTGTTTATTTAGGGACAGTAAACACTAACAATACCTCAACCTTGCTTGAGCTGAAGGTTATACTTCACTAAATGCCCAAACAAGGGGACTGGAATAGATAACAGCATCTGAACGCGATATACGTTTAGATGCAATCTAAACAACACTGCCTCTTAAAATAAGATCCCAGCCTTGTACGACTATAGCATAGAGTTTATACTTGTTTGTTTTGTCTTAGTATTTTTGGAAGGGTGCAAAAGGTTACAGATAATCTTACCTTGCTGCAGTATTTGATGAAATTGGCCACACTACCACACTAAACACTCTTAACACGTGTCCAGTGATGTGCATGTCTCTGCGCATGTCTCCATGTGCGATCTGTGCACAAGCGCCCTACTCAGCTCACCCTACTCACAGTAGGACCACTAAATATAGTACAGTAGTGACCCAGAAATCTTTCCCCGGGGTCAGAGCAGCACCGAGTGAAGTTAGATAAAAACTACTTCAGAAGCTTTTCCTTTTTTATCTAGTCCGGCGAAATCCTCTCATCCAAGGATCTGGCATGCCAGATACTGAGATGCCAAATACAAACTACTGTACATTTCTTGAAGCCACTAAAATTATGTGCATCATGTTGGGCTAACTACACAAGTTGCACCTCTTCCTTCTTCCTCCTTCCGGAGTGTAGGTCTCCAAAATAAAAACTAGTGAGTAGTTAATAAATTAGCAAAATGCTGAGGCATCTGAATGCAGCTTAAAATGCACAGTGCAAAGTACAAAGTAACTCAGCAGTCTCTCTCCTGCTCACTGTTGATTAGAGCTCCCTGCTCACAGTAGGGCCACTAAATATAGTATAGCAGTGGCCCGTAAGTCTTTCCATGGGGTCACAGCAACATCAAGTGAAGTTAGATACAAAAGTGTTTTAAAAGCTTTTATTTTTTTTATCTAGTCCAGCGAAATCCTCTCATCTGAGGATCTGGCATGCCAGATAGTGAGATGCCAAATGCAAACTACATTTCTTGAAGCCCCTAAAATTATGTGCATCATGTTGGACTAACTACACAAGTTGCCCCTCTTCCTACTTCCTCCTTCTGGAGTGTAGTGCTCCAAAATAAAAACTAGTGAGTAGTTAATATATTAGCAACAATGCTGAGGCATCTGAATGCATCATAAAATAAACAGTGCAAAGTAGTTCAGCAATCTCTCTCCTGCACGTTGCTGATGTGAGCATGATGACAGCATATACTGGTGGCAAATTTGGAGATGAAAACACACTGCATGGACTATTATAATCAGAGTGCAGTAAATATTTATTTATATTATTTATAGAGGATATACAATGGCCTGTATATAAACATGCCATTTATTTCCATGAGTGAGGGGGTGGAACCATAACTCATGAGTGGCAAAGCCACAAATGAGTTATGAAAGTCCTGCCACCTCAAGAATAGAAATTAATGGCATATTTGAACACATGCCATTGTAAGTTCTATTTATACAATGTCTGTGTTTTGTATGACAATTGAGGGGAGATTCATTGTGGAGTTGGCAGAACTGACTTTTAGTCACGTTGATTTTGATGTAGGCATGTGAAAAAAAACCTGTTATTTACCCATCAGATAAATAATATCATTTGTCTTTCACTTGGGTCAGAGTCTTGGAAAAATAATGCATTTATTTAAAGATCCCATGACATCATTTTTAAATGATTATAATAGTCAGTGTATGACAAGTATGTAACATATGTTAAACTTGGGCTTGGTAGTTTATGCTGGAATTGTGTGCTAATTTTATTTTTATTTTATTTAAACATTTGATAACTGGGAAAAGCACACTGAGCTGAGGCTCATTTCCAGGTGTGACATGGGGGCGAGGGAATTACAGACAGTATACACACATAGAATTGATACATGAGAATAATACATATAATCACATCATTTTGTACAAAGGAGTTATTTACATTTAGTTGCATATATACAGTTATTTACAATCAGTTATATGAATACAATAATATACAGAAGAGAGGTTTTGAAGTTTAAACTGTGTTCATTTGGTTAAAGGCAGATGAGTTGAAGTTACAGGTGGGGAAAGGGAGTTGATGAAGTTGAGATTTAATGGAGTTGTGTGAGGGTGAGTTTCTGAGGGGCTGAGGGAGCTGGTTCCATAGGTAGGGGAGACGGTAGGATAAGGCAGATTTGCCAGCTGATGAGGATGGTTTGGGGAGGGAGAAGGAGTGGGAGTCCCTAGAGCACAGCGAGTAAGGAGAAAAGACTGCAGGGGTTAGTTTCTTGGTCAGGTAGGGGGGCAGTAGGTTGAACCAAAATTTGGAAATAAAAGAAATGGAGTGGCAAAAATGGTGATGGGAGAGGGGCACTAACCCAAAGGAGGAAAGAAGTGTACAGTGGTGTGTTCTGAAATAGGAATTTGTTGCAAAAAGGCAAAAGTGTAAAATAAGAAGTCCAGCCTGGATAGCAAGGTGGAGGGAGCGGTGTTGCACACAATGTCCATGTAATCAAAGATGGGAGTGATCATTTTTGTTAGCAGTGTGCATCTAACAGGTAGTGGGAGTGAGTCATGGTTTCTGAAAGAAGATCAGGCTTCGGGCATAGCTTTGAAGTGATGGCATCTATGTGAGTTGAGTAGTTTAGCAGGGTGTCTAGCCATACTCGTAGGTATTTATAGGAAGGGAGGGTGTTTACTGTGTTTCCATCCAGGGTGGTGATTACAGGGGGGCTGGGTGTTCTTGCCAGTTTTTGGGCTGACCCAAAGGTCATGGAAGCAGTTTTGGAGGTATTTATTTTGAGACTGTTTGCACAAAACCAAGACTAAATGTTGTTGTGGTTGTGTTGTAGTAGAGAGTGGATGTCGCTTAGAACAGGGCTGGATGCAAAAAGTATAGTGTCATCTGCATACATATGGATATGGGACCTTGTGCAGACTGCGTAGAGATCATCGAGCCTAGGATCGACCCTTGGGGAACACCAGTGAGGATGGGGAGGGGAGATATGGAGTTCGTAATCCTGACTAACCGTTGCCTATTTTTGAGGTGGATTTGAACCCCTATACTGTGGGGGGTGAGTCCAGCTCCCATGAGTTTGTCAAGAAGCAGAGGGAGAGAGGGAGGGAGGGAGGGAGACAGCGTTGAAGGTCTTAGCCAAATCAACAAAATAGCAGCAGTTAGTTGGCCTTGGTCAGAGGCAGCTCGCATATGTCTAGTGATGTGGTGGAGGGAAGATATTGTTGTTGAGTGGTGCCTTCTGAACCCAGATTAGTATGGTGAAGAGGTAATTTGTCTACCTGAGCAGGTCAGTTAGTCTGGTCTGGACAAGAGACTCTTGCAACTTGGCCAGAGAGGTGAGGAGGTAGATGGGACAGTATTTTCCAGGGACTGAGGGATCACCACCCTTGTGGTGAGGGATGAGATTTGCTGATTTCCATGTTAGGGGGACGTTACCAGACTCAAAGGACAAATTTAGGAGGTATGTGAGAGAAATTGCTACAGCTGGTGCTGAAATGTGTAAAAGCTTGGGTGGATGCAATCTGGGCTGGATCTAGCAATGTTTAAAGAGCAGAGGGCATTTAGTACTTCTTCAGGTGACGTGGGAGTAAAGATAAAAGTATTTTGGGCAGGGTGTTGGTGGAGTGAGCAGTGACCTGGAGGTGGGGGAAAGGACTGGTCAGGAAGGGCATATGTGGTGAAAAAGTTGTTTAGAGGTTTCTGTCACTGTATTTGGGGTCACATATACTTTAGTCATTTAGCTTGAGAACAGGGGCGGAGGTCTGGGGGGGGGTCTGTAGGGCAGTATACCACCTTCCAGAAGGAGGAAGGTAAGGTGGTATTTAGGTGGGACTTAAAGTAATCTGCCTTGGCTCATCTTATTGCTTTGGTGCAAGCATTTCTTGCCAGGTTGTAAGCCTGTCTGGTTTGGTTTTAATTACACCATGCAGCCATGACAGTTCAGTGTCAACTTTCCAGCTTCAGTCCAGCAAGCAATCATGAGTGCATTGCTGGTATCATTTGTAGGGAGTGTGTAGCAGTAGTGGCACTTCAGCTTCTCTGTAGTGATTCAGAAATGAGTAGCTCTGCAGTTACATAGTGACAGCTCTGATTATGATTATGATCACAGTAATGATCACAATGAGGATGAAGCAATGCCTGAAAATATTAATTTCATTTTACCTTACAAGTGTGAGCCTCAAGAGATGGAGAAGCAGATGATGGTACTGAAGAACACCCTGGTGATAATGCAGTCAGACTTATGAATGCTGACTGGTATTGCTCTGTTTCAGTTATAAATATCAATAGAAATGTGTGGTAGATTTTTTGCCTGTTTATTTTATTGTGTCTGTGACTGCTGTCCTGATGCCACCCCCCCCCCCCGAAAATCAATGTCACTTTTCAACTCCATCGTGCAGCTACAGGTAGGTGGCATTTCTTAGAAGCTGCACTAGTTCTAGTCACAGTATTTCTTTAGTTTTAGTTTTCCATTTTGCTTTGATGGCTGTTCTATGTTTATGATATTGTGGGAGGGGTGTGAGGGAGCAATAGAGATGATAGCTCTCTATCACTGACAGGCTCTGCTGTGGCCCCTTCTCTATTTGAAGTAGCTCTTTCCTGCGAAATTGTAAAATGCTGCATGCAGAGTGCTGACTAAAAATGTTTTTTTATTGTCGCTGTTTTTTTTTTTTTTTATGTGGAGGTGGAGATGACGGCTTTCCCATTTGTTCTCGTGGCAGCTGTGTTCTGATCATGGAGAGGTATGGAGAGGTATGGAGACAGCACTGTCAGTGGCAGTTTCAGCACCACAAATATCAGAATGACCCCATCACATAACCATTTCTTTTTTAATACAAAGTCACTCTCTGCTGCTCCATTTTCATTCTTTCCCTTGGAACACACTAAAAATTGTTTAAGGGACTACTGCTGCTTGTGTCTCATTTATCTGCTAAGTGGCACGTAACATAAAAGGGATACAAAAAAAAATTTCTGTGCAAAATATTCAAACTGAACTTTCTTTCTAATACTTCCCTCACACTAGAAACAATTGACAACTGCAAAGGGAATCAAAACAGCTCTGAAGGGGCTGGCCCAGTGCCGTGGAGGGCTGAGGCATCCTGCCTTACCTCCTGCCATGCCACCAACCTGTGTTCACAGTACCAGTGGGTCACCAGGGGTCGGCCTGGGAGAAGGATTGAGCATCCCAGGGACAGCTCTCCTTCTCTGGGGAGGTGGTAGAGCAGTGGTTGGCACCTACCTGGCCCCTAGAAGAGGCTGGGGGCTGGCACAACGATGCTGCTGACAGTGGGCCGAGGTAGGGCAGATGTTTGATGAGACATGCATGGGAACGTGCACCGCACCATCATTGGTGTATTGCATGCCCTGCCTCTGAAGGAAAAATGGAAAAAGGTATCTCTGACAGCTGGATGATGGATAGGTTTGCAGGTCCCACTCCCCCACCAGCTGCGGTGCCAACCCAAACTGGATCCATTCTCTGTTGGGGGTCTGGGGTACCCCCGCCAACCCTACCAGGAGGGGTAATCCCTGGAAGAAAAAGATCAGTGCCAGACTGTAGACATTGGGGGGCAGGGGAAGGGCTCCTTCAGAAGGTGGGGCATCACAGAAGGGGGTATAAAAAAATTAATTAAAAAAAAAGACAGCTGTGAAGAGATCCACTGAGTGACCAGAGATGAACGCAGAAGTTACTGCCAGTGGCTCATCAAAGAACACCTATAAATAAAGTCTGTTACAGTTCAACCTGCCAGCACTCAGCAAATCGTGGGAAAAGCAGGCAGGTGGGGGGGGAGCTAATTCAAACCAGAACTCCCAAAAAACCATAACTGAATCATGGTACTGATACTACACCACCTACAGTACAATGGCATTCACAGAACCAGAATCTAGGTGGAGGTCTCGATATGGTCAGGGGCTCTTTAAGTAGTGGAATCTCTACATACATTGAATACATTTAGTTTTTGTTGACTGGGAAAGGAGCACTAGACAACACTGCCTATTTTTCGCCTCATCCCGGGGGTGGGAGATACAGATTAAAACCAACTGAAATTATGCCAGATTAAGCTGTTGGTGATATTTTAGTGAATGGGGAAAATTTGGCCAGGACATGGGGGCAATTTCCCTACTGTTTTTGGGAAGTGCCATGGTATCCTAAATGTTCACCTGAACAACTGCATCTACCACAAAGATGGACAGAACCTCTGTTTAATGTCTCACCTGAAGGATGGCACACCCCAACAGTACATCATCCCCTTAGTACTGCACTTCGGGACCAGCATTTATGGTATGAGCCCAATCCCATTGCGGGATTGGAACCCACGACCTTCTGACCCAGAAGCAGATATGCTACCAACTGAGCCACACTGACTCCTTTATATCAACATAGAAACAGAGAATTGGGTGGCAGATAAGGACCGCTTGGCCCACCTAGTCTGCCCATTTCCCTACCTGATGGATAAGCTGCAGATTCTAGTTAATCAACAGCTTACTTCCTCCTACCCCCCACTAGAATTGCCTTATGCCTGTTCGATGCATTCTTGAATTCTCCCACTGTTCCTGACTCCACAACCTCCTCAGGAAGGCTGTTCCATGCATCCATAACCCTCTCTGTGAAAAAATACTTTCTAACATTACCTCTGAGCTGTCCCCCTCTATCTTCAAATTGTGCCTCCTTGTTCTTGCACATCTCTTCTTCTGAAAGATACTACCCTCTTGTACTTTGTTAATTCCCTTGAGATAATTGAAAGTTTCTATGATGTCCCCCCTCTCCCTCCTTTCCTCAAGTGTATACATATTAAGCTGCTTTAGTCTCTCCTCATATATCTTCTGGTGAAGACCCTGCACCAGTTTGGTTGTCCTCCTCTGAACAGCCTCCACTCTGTCTATGTCTTTGCAGAGATGTGGTCTCCAGAATTGCATGCAGTACTCCAGATGGGGTCTCACTAACTGTTTGTACAGAGGGATAACAACTTCCTCTTTTCTACTGTCGATGCCTCTCCCTATGCATCCCAGTATCCCCCCAGCCCTCCTTACTGCCTTCTCACAATTCTTGCCCACCTTTAGGTCATCTGATATAATTACTTCTAGGTCTCTTTCCATTTTTGTTGTTGTTATTAACTCACCCCCCCATTGTGTACTCTTCCCCTGGTTTTTGTTTCCCAGATGCATTACCTTGCACTTCTTCGCATTGAATCTGAGCTGCCACATATTTGACCATTCCTCCAACCTTGCCAAGTCCCTTTTCATTCTTTCCACCACACCTTGTGTATCAACCCTGTTGCAGATCTTTGTGTCATCTGCAAAGAGACATACCTTTCCTTCCAGGTGCTCTCCAATGTCACTTATAAAGACATTAAAGAGGACCGGTCCCATATCGAACCCTGCGGTACCCGCTAGTTACCTTCCTTTCTTCACTGTGGACTCTGTTTACTATTACCCTTTGCATCCTGTTGTCCAGCCAGTTTTTTATCCAGGCTACCACCTTGGGACCCATTCCAAGGCTGGCTAACTTGTATATTAATCTTTTGTGTGAGACTGTGTCAAATGCCTTGCTAAAATCTAGGTAGACCATACCCACAGCCCCTCCCTGGTCTACTACTTCAGTCACCCAGTCAAAGAAATCCATTAGGTTCATCTGATATGACCTTTCTGCTGTGAAGCCATGCTGCCTTGGGTCCTGTGCTCCACTGGCTTCTAGGTACTCAGCAGTTCTTTCCTTTAGAAGTGATTCCATCATTTTCCCTACAACTGAAGTCAGACTAACTGGTCTGTAGTTTCCTGCCCCTGCCCTGCTCCCACTTTTGTGAAGTGGAATCATATTTGCCCTCCTCCAATCCTCAGGTACCACCACATCCTCCCATGATTTGTTAAAGAGAGTCGTCAGTGGTGTTACTAGTTCTGTTCTTAGTTCTTTTAGAATTCTTGGATAAAACCTCACCAGGCCCCATTGCTTTGTCCACCCTCAGTTTCAAGAGTTCTTTCAAAACCCTTTCTTCTGTGAATGGACTGGTATCGATCCCCCTATTCAGAGTTTCTCCCTTGTTTGGTTTAGGTACCTCCCCCTCCTCTTCCGTTGTGAATACTGAGCAGAAATATTCATTCAGTATCTCTACTTTTTCATTGTCACCCTTTGCCCACTTTCCCTCCCCTTTATTAAGTCTTTGTATCCCTCCCTCCCTTGGTCTTTCTGCGCTTCCTAATGTACCTATAAAAGGTTTTATCCCCCTTCTTAAGAGAGTTGGCTATCTTTTCCTCAGTTTGCGCCTTTGCTATTCTGACTGCCTTCCCTGCCTCTTTCTGCTTTAACTGATAAAGTTCTCTGTCCTGCCCTCCTGTGTTTCCTTATATTTCCTGAATGCTATCCTTTTCTCCTTAACCATCCCTGCCACTTCTTTTGAGAACCATAGTGGTTTTTCCTTCATTTTGTTTTGTTGATTTGCTTCACACAAAGGCTTGTTGCCTCTGCAATGGCTGTTTCTCCACCCCTCCTTCTTGCCTGTTTGCTAGTGCTTTTCTGAGGCACTCTCTCATTTTCCCAAAGCCAGCCTTCATAAAGTCCAATACTCTGGTTTTTGTATGGCCTGACTCTATGGCTGTGTTTATTGTGAACCACACTGTTTGGTGGTCACTTGTTCCCAGGTGGCTACCCACTTCTAAATCTGAGATCCTTTCTCCTTCCCCAATTGAGAGTACCAGGTCTAAGATTGCTCCCTCCCAAGTGGGTTCCAACACTAGCTGTCTAAGGCATGCCACCTGTAGGGCATCAATAATGATCCTGCTCTTGGATGTGCCTGCAGCAAAGGTACTCCCGTTAACATCTAGCATATTCAGGACCCCCATCAACAATATCTCCCCTTTTTCTGTCATTTTAAGGATTCCTTCTATCATTTCCTTGTCCATTTCCTCCCCCTGAGATGGGGGTCTATACATAACCCCCATGCGGATTGTGGTGCCATTTCCTGTCTCCAGGGTGACCCATAGTGACTCATCAACTTCCTGTTTACTCTTTAGTTCTGTTGCTTTAATCCCTTCCCTTACATAGAGAGCTACTCCTCCTCCTCTTTTATCCACCCTGTCCCTCCTGTAGACTGTGTATACTGGTATGTTGGCATCCTAGTCATGGTTCTCTGTGTACCATGCTTCAGTGACTGCCACAATATCCAGGCATCCCTGTTCCATCAAGGCCACTAGTTCAGGGAGCTTGTTGCACAGACTGTGGGCATCAGTACTCATCACCTTCCATTTATTTTTTATGGCCTTACCCCTTTTAGCCCCATCCCTGTCCTTACTGCCTCTTTCTGCATTTATCCCTGTCCGGCTCCCTACTGACTTCTTTACCTTGGTGTTTACCTCTCTAACCACTGTGTTTTGTGGGGGGAGGCTGGGATTTCCCTGATCCCTTTCAGTGCCTCCCCCCAACTTGGCTAGTTTAAATGCTTGCTAATGAAGCATTTAAATGTGTCACCTAGGACCCTGGATCCCCCCTGAACAGATGCAGACCATCACACCAGTTTAAGCCTGCATCCCTCCAGGTGGCTCCCCAGTCCCCAATGAAGCCAAAACCCTGAGCTCCACACCAGTTTTTCAACCATTCATTGAATCCCATGGTGCAGAATACCATAGCATCATCCTTGCATAAACAGGCAGCACCTCCGAGAAGGTTACCATACATTCTACTTGTCTAAGGCCCCTTCCCACTCCACAAACTCCTCTTGCACTGCTCTGATCCCATTCACAGCCAGGTCATTTGTCCCTAGGTGGACAATGACATCCAGCTCCTCCCTCATGCAGCTGCTCCCGCAATCCTGAGGATTCACTTCCTGTCCCTCCAAGCCATGGTGCCAGACAGGCACCATACCTCCCTATCCCCTTCCTCCCCAACTTCTACCCCCCTAATGGTTGAGTCCCCCACCAGGAGTTGTTTCCTTCCCCTATGGGGTCTCATGCCACCCTCCTGTGGGTCTCCTTTATGGAGGTTTCAAACATCCTTCTTGGTCTCCACTGCAGGTGCCTCAATAGAGGAACCACTCTTTGCCAGAACAGCATATGAATAGTGGAGAGGTACAACTGGAGGGATGCACCTCTGTTACACCACCTTCTCCCTCCCTGAGCCCACCTTGGTCCAATCTCTCCTCTTTCTTGGCAACCTCTGAGGTAATGGTGGTGGCCCTGGTGGCCCCTGGGTGGGGGAAGAGGTTTCCCGAATCCTAGCCAGGTCAGCCTGGAGATGGGCAACCGCCTCCCTCAGACTAGAGAGGTGACTACAAACAGGGCATCATCGCAGCTTCTAGAATGTCTCCCGGAACACTGCTGCCCCACAGCCATTGCACTGCACTACTCCCATCTTGACTTATTTTGTGACCCCCTCTCCTGTTGCTCTGTATGCTTACTGTCTCCTCCCTCTATGTATTTTTACACTTACTTTCTTACTGCCTATGTGCCCTTACAACTCTCGTCCTTCCTGTTCTGAGACAGGAACTTCCTGCAGTCTTCGGTAGTCTCCTTCTTGCGTGCTTGGATTCAGACCTCCAGCAGCTGGGGGGGAGAAAGAGTTATTTTTTAGGTTCCTTCAAGGTTGATGAAACTAATGTGTTTCAGTGATCCTTCCCTTCCTACTGCCAAACAGGAAGTTCCTGTTGTCAGCCAAACCCAGTGGCTATAAAAGTAGAACTGGCTTTGGGTGGGAAGGAGGGCAATTAGTAAAAAATCTGTAGTTCTAGACTGCTGTATCTTGCTCTGAAACCAAAGTTCTTCTGTCAAAAACAGCAGGAAGCTGTAATTGGAGACACCTGCTTTTGTACTGCTAAGTTGCTAAGCCACACCCCAATTGGATTCACCCTCTGTTCTGACTCAGCAAATTAAGCTGATGCAGCCCACTTCCTCAGAGACATACACAGTGCCTTTCTTCTTCTTCTCCTCTTTCTTTTACTTAAATGAGACCCCTTCTTCTAATAAAGTATCTGTTTGCTTAATCCAAACAGGTACTGACTCCTGCTGAGATAGAAGTGATTTATCAGTAAAAAATCTGTAGTTCTAGACTGCTGTATCTTGCTCTGAAACCAAAGTTCTTCTGTCAGAAACAGCTAATCCATTATTTCATATATGGAAACAAGGAAGGACAGATGTAAAAGTCACTGAGACTGAGAGAACAGAGTCATTGTATTAAGAGGTACCTTAAACATGCAGGGCATGTTCTAGTCTACAGCAGCAGTATTTTTATTTTCCATTTTTTTCCTTTATTCTCCTCTGATAGGCTGGGTGGCTGTATCAGCCTGTCTGGTTTCTGGATCCACGGCCGTTCCAAGTCACACCACCTCCAATCTTGGGGAGACCATCAGTGCTAGCAGAGTGGGAGGCTTCATCAAGACCCAACCCCCGGATTTTCCCCCTATTTTCTCCCTGTTTATCTCCTGGAGACCCAGACAAGGTCGGGCATGCTCTTGGAGGTGTACATGCATGCCTAATCCAGGGTGACTCCTCTACTCCCCTTCCACCCATGAGCTTGTGCCTGGCTCTCTCTCCTGATGCCCACACCACCACCATGCATCCACATGGTGGTGGTCAAAAGCCAGGAGAGTGACTGCTCAATCCTCACTCCTCACCCAACCCCCCCAGCCAACCTCCAACAACCCGTGCTCATCACTGAACTCAGGTTGCTGGTGTGGCAGGAGGTAAGTTGCTAGTGCCTCAACCCTCCATGCCTTTGGGTCAGCCTAAACCGCAGTTTAACCTCAGTGATAGGGAAAATGATGTAATCACTTCTGAAGGAAAGAATTGTCGAGTATCTAGAGGCCAGAGGGGCACAGGACCCTAGGCAGCATGGATTCACAGTGGGAAGGTCATGCCAGACAAATCTGATAGATTTCTTTGACTGGGTGACCAAAGTAGTAGATCAGGGAGGGGCTGTGGACATGGTCTACCTAGACTTTAGCAAGGCATTGACACAGTCCCACAAAAGATTAATATACAAGTTAGCCAGCCTGGGAGTGGGTCCCAAGATGTCAGCCTGGGTAAGAATTGGCTGGAGAATAGGACACAGAGAGTAATAGTAAATGGAGTCCACTCAGAAGAAAGGAGGGTTACTAGTGGGGTACCGCAGGGTTCAGTATTAGGACCGGTCCTCTTCAATGTCTTTATAAGTGACAGTGCGGAAGGACTGGAAGGATATGTGTGTCTCTTTGCAGATGACACTAAGATCTGCAACAGAGTTGATGCACAGGGTGGGGTGGAAAGGATGAGAAGGGACTTGGCAAGGTTAGAGTAATGGTCAAATGTATGGCAGCTTAGATTCAATGCTAAAAAGTGCAAGGTAATGCACCTGGGAAACAAAAACCCAGGGGAAGAGTACACAATGGGGGGTTAGATACTAACAACAACAAAAATGGAAAGGGACCTGGGGGTAGTCATATCAGATGACCTAAAGGTGGGCAAGAAATGTGAGAGGGCAGCAAGGAGGGCTGGGGGGCTACTGGGATGCATAGGGAGAGGCATCACCAGTAGAAAACAGGAAGTTATTATCCCTCTGTACAGACAGCTAGTGAGACCCCATCTGGAGTACTGTGTGCAGTTCTGGAGACCCAATCTCCGTAAAGACATAGACAGGATGGAAGCTGTCCAGAGGAGGGCAACTAAAATGGCAGGGTCTGCACTGGAAGACATATATGCGAGACGGTAGTTTAATATGTATAGCCTCGAGGAAAGGAGGGAGAGGGGGACATGATAGAAACTTTCAAGTACCTCAAGGGAATCAACAAAGTCCAAGAGGGTAGCATCTTTCAAAAAAAGAGGTGTGCAAGAACAAGAGGGCACAATTTGAAGATAGAGGGGGTGCAGCTCAGAGGTAATTTAAGGAAGTATTTTTTCACAGAGAGGGTTGTGGATGCATGGAACGGCCTTCAGGAGGAGGTTGTGGAGTGAAAATCAGTGGTGGAATTCAAGCATGCGTGGGACAGTCATAAGGCAATTCTGGGGGGTGGGGGTAAGAAGAAGTAGGCTGCTGGTTAACTAGGATCTGCAGCTTATCCAGTAGGTAGGGAAATGGGCAGACTGGGTGGGCCAAGTGGTCCTTATCTGCCATCAAATTCTATGTTTCTATGTTTCTATTTTTTAAATGCTTGTAGGTACTTGAGTCAAAACAAAAAGGAGTTGAAAAAAGGGCCAGGGGATCAAAAATGTAATGCAGCTGATACATGAACTGATTACATAATCAACAAACTGCACTGTAGAAATTACTTAGATCTGTAGTGCAGATGCACCAAGGGAGGTTGACAATGAAAATGACGACCTCCCCCACAGCGAGGGCACAATACCGACGTCGCTATTGTGCTGCCCATGCAGCGGGAGTTTTCTGTGGGGGGCTGTGCCACCCACACCTCCCATGCAGGTGGCTCTGCCCCCTGCACCCCCCAGACATTAGGATTCTCAACTCCAGGTTGGAGTTGGTCCGGGGGGGGGCAGAACACTGTCAGAAAGTGAAGCGCCAAAAAAGGGCCATTACAGCGACTGTCACCATAATGGTCTTTTTTTATGTTTTGCCGTCAGGTTGTCGTCCTGAAGGGGTGCACTGCTGTAGTGCAGCCTCTCTTTTGAAAGATATGATGGAGGAACATTCTTATGACAACCAATGACAATTCTAATGAATATCTTGAGTACTACATTATAAGGAATCATGGACGAAAACACTGATAGGCAAACCCCCCAGGGATGTGGACTGAGTGAAGCTGAGGCAACATGTCACCATGTCCAATCCAGTAAAGTGTCCAGTTTTCTTTCATATGTGTTACTGAGATCAGAGACCAAAGAAAAAAATGGCAAATGACCTATTGTTTCTCTTTGCAGTTAACATCAATGCAACCTACAGTATTAATATTACAACTGCCCAACAATATGGTTCAAAAGTCAATCAATAGGAACAAGTAAATTGCACACAATCCTTATGACCATGTTCATGCAAGCAGGAATGAAAACAAAAAAAAAAATTATTTACAAATCATAGTGCTCAAAAGCACCTCACTCAGAAGCTGATGGACTCTGGATTAGTTCCCACAGAAATCATTCAGATTTCATGACATGTAAGCAAATACACTCCCTGAATGAGTACTTCAGACTCAATTATGTAAACAATTACATATTTACAATGTAATTAGTGGAATCTAAACCAATTCTGTACCATAGACCAATGTGACACGCAACCTCCAGGTGAAAAAGCAACTCTGATGTCCTGGGTCCCTGCATTAACAGACCAAAGTTCATAGCTTGAAGCATAGCTTCCAATATGATCCAAGCAGAGACATCTTATAGAGGTAGCTGGGGTTGTGGTTGAGACCCCTATGATTTCTTTGCAACCACTACGATGTCCACTGCAGTCCCTAAGATTCCCTGGAAGAAGGCTTCCCTAACATTTAATTATATAAATTTGGTGATTGGAGGACTTTTGCAACCGCTATGATTCTGCTGAAATGGGACTTTTCAGCCTCTATGATCCTGGCAAAATGACACTACTGCATGCAAGGTGTGGCTTATTGCCAGCAAACTAGCACTCAATGGGAAAAAAAGCTAATGCAATATTATTCGGACCTAGAAGACTTGACTGTGACCACACTGACCAACTCCAACTGTGTCTTGTGGATAGGACAAAAGCAGAGTTGGTTAACTCCATCAAGTAGCTGGGGGTCTACCTTGACCAGGATGGGATGTACAAGACCCATCTCAGTTACCTGACTAAAAATATAAACCAAAAGATGGGCCTCCTTTATTAATTAAGCCCCTTTCTTACCTCTGAATCTCACCATAGAATTGTCCAGTGTACCCTCCTTCCTACCCTTCTCCATGGGGCCCCAGTGCTCTCCTTGGACAAGGGAACTGAACTTCAGATGCTGAGAACACTCTATCATAGAATAGCGAGGTTTGTCAACTCAGCAAGGCCACTTGACCATCATTGTACAGTGTTAGAAGCCCTAAAATGGCCATCACTTGAGGGAAGGCTGACCTACCCCTCCTTATGTCTAGCCTACAAACTAAAGCTGGACAACACCCCCTACTCCTAAAAAATCTGTTGCAACCTAAACAATGCAATAGAACCTTAAGATCATCAGAGCTCCAATTGCTGCAGGTGCCTAGGGTCAGAACCTCCAGTGGAGCTAAATCATTCTCTTCCTTCACCCCTGCCTGGTGGAATGGACTCCCAAGCAGCATCCAAACATCTGCCTCCCTAAAGTCTTTCAAGAATGAGCTCAAATCCTATCTACTGAAATCTAACCAATGCTCCTGTTACAAGTGAAACTGGTTAAAATTAGCACGCTAGGCCTCAACCTGTGAGACTTATGAATTATACCTTTATTATAGCCCTGTAATTTGTGTCTCCTGTTTCTGTTTTTGTTAAGAATTATAGAAACTAATGTTGCATTCCATTGCATTATGTGGCTATTGCTTCTCTCTACTTGTATATTGGGTATGTCACTGCTTTATGTCTATCTGTAATTAACCCTGGGTCACCCCTGAAAAAAGGACCATCTGGTCTCAGTGGGCATGCCTGGATACCAAAATTAAATAAATATGTCTTATATTCCCAACACCCCCCACCAGCAAAAAACCCACATGCATCCCAACATTCAATCACCCGGCCACCAACCAGAATCCTGGAAAAATATTATTTTATCCTTGTATGAACCAAGAATACTTGTTTCTCATATTGAAGAAAATCATTTGAAAAGAAAAAGCCCAGATTCTGAGTAATCTGTAATGACACAAAAGGCAATTAGACAGTAAGTACATTTTCATGACAAAAGCTAGAAATGATAAACGTGCAAAAAAAAGACATATTTCTCATTCTTGCTTTTCTTTCACCACAGCATGAGGTTTAACTATAATTATGTAATCCATTAAAGCACATCCCAGCATTATGAACCACTGCAATGTTTTTTAATTACTAATCAAAAATCTTTTTTCTTTCAGTGAAAAGGTTCTCAAATGTTTTGCTGCTACTAAACTAAATACACTGAAAACAAGTACCATACTCTGATATTTTGAACAGTGTAATATGGTAAACCATCTCAATCAAAATGCAGTTAAAGAACTTATTCAGTCATGTTTATCAAATCTTCTAATCACTGTGTAAAAAAACTTCTAACATGTATAAAATATTATTTGCAAAAAATTTAATTAATGCACTAGCTAGCGTAACATAATATCACAAAAGTAGGGAAATGTGGCATTAGGTTTTCCAACCCTAACTCCCAAACCCCAGCCCCCAAGCAACAAAAGAAAAAAGTATTATAGTTTTAGATCTCCGCAGTTTATGCCGAATTCATGATGGAGTCTTCCCTGTGATTGTCAACCTTAATGCTCATTCCTCCCCCACAGCCCATAGCCTCCAGTCTGAAGCACAAAGTACAGTTCCAAGCCAGTGCCTCATAGTGATACATTCTTCAGAGGTACAGAAGTATGTTTTCCCACATGTTGCCAACACAATTTGTTGTAGGTTTCTCCATGCAGTGCCCTGTGGGCCCTGTGTGAAAAAGGTGATCATGTGTGACATTGTTTATTCAGGGAATGGGGTCAGCATTAGGGATGACAACCCCAAAGAAGACCTGATTCGCCAAGACTCCAGAGATCCAAAACCTTAATAGTTTTTCCTGCTGCTGCTTGTGGAAAGTGGGTTGGGAGTTAGGGTTGGAAACTCCAATGCCGCATTTCCCTACTTTTGTGGTGATATGTTTCTCTAACTGGTGCATTAACAATGTTTTTTGTAAATAATTTCCTATCTTTTTGAGACAGGGGAATTGTATCCTTTTTCATGCAGGTTCCAAGGTGCAGATGTGCAGGGCCCTTTGGGCAATGGGCTATGGAAAGACTTCATCTGCCTACAAAAGTGCAGGGTCTGGTACATTTATTCTTTACACATTTAGTACATATTCACTCTTTATACATTCAGTACACATTCAGTCTTCATGTATTCTCTCTTTACACATTCACTCTTCACACATTCAGTCTTCTTACAGTCATTCTTCACACATTCACTTTTTTGTTTTATTTTGAACCCACACATTCAAGATAGTCATTTTATGACTGCTCTTATAAACATGATGTATCATTTATAATTTATTGGTGGAAATGTCATTTTGCACCACAAATGCAAAAACACATCTTGACCAGGATTTAAAAAAAATTACACCTGTCACATTTATGAGGTTATGTGAAAAAATGAGTATTTTGAAAGTTTGGAGTCAATGGGCTGGCAATATAGCCTAGAGGATAAAGTAAAGAGCTATGAAGGAGCTTGGTGCAGCCAGCAGACCAGACCTTGGTTTGATTCTCACAACCTCCACTTGCATACTGTGTGACTCTGAGCAAGTCATTTAACTGACCAGTGATCCCAGGTCACCTCTGAAAACAGGCACTTGTGCCTAGTGGGCCTAACCCGGTAACTAAAGACTAAAATAAAAAAAATAAAAATATTGAAAATTAGCAAAATCTTGTAATGTTCAGTCTTAATGTGGTTTTTTAATGGTATTTATACACCAGATTTCCAGCATAGCTTTCTTACTACCCCACCTCATGAACCCGGTAGGTGAAAAATTTCAAATCCCTACCAAAATGGCATTTTGCACTACTGAAATGTCATTCTGCACCATGGGTGTGAATACACATTTTGGCCAGGATCTGAAAAATGACAGCTGTCACATTAGTGAGATGGTGTGTAAAAATGGCTGTATTGAAAATGTGGGGCCAAAATATTTAAATTACCAAAGTTATGAGCCAAGGTAGAAAAATGTCAACATATTCATTTATTTAGTTTTTGTTGACCGGGTAAGTTCACTAGACAAATGCTGCCTATTTTCAGGCACGATCTGGGGGAAGGGGATACAGATGAATGCCAACTGACCTTGAACCAGATTAAACTGTTGGTGGTATTTTTAGTGAATGAGGGAAATTTGGCCTGGACACCGCGGAAATTCCCCTACTCTGACAGAGGGGAATACTCTGTCCAACATGGTGGACGCTCTGGTGACCACGGCAGAGCTAGCTGGTGAGGCAGGGGACTTGGTCTCTGCTCCTGTCTCTGATTTACTAGAGACCATTTCAGACAGAATTTTGTATGAACGTGTACTTACTGTGACTGAAGCTGCTCCCATGGATTGTACTGTTCTTCCCCCTGCTCGATGCAGTAGCCCTGACGGAGATCGTAGAGACGCCTCTGCTGTTGTGTCCAGCGAATTGGAGGTGCTGCAGCCCACTGTGCACAGTGGACTGGTGGAGGTTGTGAATGCTACACGCCTGGTGGACAACAGAGCAGAATTGTCTGTGCGGATGTCGCAACAAGATGTGACGCCTTTTGCAAAGACAGCCATGGAGGGGGATCACCCCTGGCAGTTCCTGGATCCCATCCTACTTTTGGACCTTCTGTTGACCCGCAGTTGCCCCGGACTGAGTTACCGCCATTTTTGTTCACTGCCGAGGCACGGCCGCCCACGCAGCAGGGGATGCACAGCTCAGGGATTGCATCGCAGGATTCCTCACCTACTATGTTGGAAACTGGCAGCCTGATGTCCTTTTCTGAGATATTGCCCCAACCTAAGCCTCTGTGGTCCATGGAGCAGGCTTTGCAAGAGGCTGGCTGGATACAGGAACCCACAAAGGGACAGTGTATCTCTGGTCCATCCCCTATTCTGTCCCCTAAACCTGAAGACTTCCTGGAGGAACAACCGAAGGGACTGGAATTGAAAGACTCTCCTGACCCCTTGAGCTTACCAGGGGAACTGTCACTCACCCAAAACCCTGTATTATCTCTCCTACAGGATACGACCTCTAAGGCATCTCCTATGATGGAATCCATGGATTTTACAGCTGCAGACCCTGATCTACCTCTCCCTGATCAGGGTAAGACTCCACGTTCCTTTTCTTCCCTCTTTAAGGCACCTGTTGTAGCTGCTAAGTGGCATAATGCTGTCCATCTTATTTATAGAGGTGGACTATCTGACCCCCCGGATCATGTCTTTGTGGCTAGATCCCTGATAAAAGATTCTTTGAAATTTTTTGCTCATGAGATATATGCCTTGATACATGTGTCTGGAAAATCTTCCTTTGACGTCAGTTTTCAGATATCTCATGGACTTGAATGATTTTGGTCTAGATACCATGCTTTGAAGAGTACCCCCTTATGGACCCCCTTCCAGGCCATCCCCCTATTGAAGCCTGCCTTTAAATTTATTATGGTTATGTTCCGTAATGAAGGTGTTGATGTATCTGATGTGATGTACTGGCTGAAACAGTGCTGCACGGTAAAGGGTCAGCCTGAAGCCATTCTAGACACTGAAAATATTTGGACTGGGGGTTGGAGGTTTTAGATGCTGTTACACACAAATGACTCAGGTCCTGTGCACCTGCCCAATTCCTTTTTTTAGGATGAGACAGGGGAGTTTTGTTTTATCCTGGCCAACCCAAGGCCTGTTATAGATGTGGGGATCCCTCACATCTCAGTAGCGTCTGTGATAAAATTAAATGTAATAACTGTGGGGAAATGGGTCATGTGGGGGTTCACTGTCTGAATGCTAGTAAATGTAACCTATGTGACAAATTAGGGCATCTATTCCAGAATTGTGGATGGGCTGCTCATGCTCAGGAAGACCATGATGGTGAGACTGATCAATGCTTTGTGATCACACAAGCACAAAAAGCACGATTACGTGCATCTGTGGCTAAGCACCCCTCTGTTACGGGAGACTCAGTGGAGCAGCCCCTACTGCTAGCACCCCCCCAGAACACTGTTCCTCAACCTGACAAGATTGTAACACTCTTATCGGTACCTGACCCCCCCGAATGGAGAAAGTCAGACCTGTTGCTTCTGATGTGGACTCTGTCCCAGGTCCTAGTAAAATGCTACCTTCCTGTGAACCTACTGCAGGTACACACTGTAGGTCTCTGAGAACTGCTCCTTGGCCTTTGCCACCTCCTATGGCATCCTTGTCGCCTACTCCCATACCCCTGTCGAATCCTTTTGAATGACTTCAGCCGACTTTGGATGATGCAGGTGGTGAGTCTGACTCATCCTCGGTGGCGTCCTCCTTCCCTGATGGTCCTGTTGACACTGGACCTCCAGTGGGCATTGGACTTTCACAGAAACGCAAGGCCAAAGTTAGGCTAAAAGGGAAGAATATAGTTGGGAAGCGGAAACTGTGATGTTTTATACTTTTCTGTTGTCTCCATGGTGCAGTTCACTTGTCACACTATTAACATTAATAGTATGAAACATGCTTTTAAGAGATGGTTAGTATTTTCTTTTTTAAGACTTTTACCATTGGGTATTTTCTTATTGCAGGATACCAGTCTCCATACGACTCAAGAGATCAGACAAGCAAAAAATGATTGGCTCTTAGGCCCCTCATTCTGGTCCATAGGTCACGACCCCTGTTCAGGCCTTGGCATTTTGATAAATATGCCTGACTTTCATCTTTTGAAACTATTTGATTTGGTACCCGATAGGGCTCTGGTTTTGGACTTCACCATAGGTAATTGCCCTTATCGAGTTATCAATATTTATGCGCCACAACTTAAATCAGCACGCATAGCCCTTTTTACTGAGATTCGCCCTTACTTGCACACTACATTCCAAGTTTTATTTTCTGGTGACTTCAACTGTGGCTTGAGTCTTCGGGATAAAAGTTCCTTTGCTACTACTAAAAAACTGTACTGTGACTCACAGGAACTGAGCAAGCTAATACATACTGCCCATTTAGTTGATGCTTGTTTTTCTTTTCGGCAACAACATACCCCTACGTTTCATAAAGGTAAATTGGCTACCCGCATTGATTTTGCTTTCTTGTCCCGTGCTTTGCCAATTGTTTCAGCTATGGTGCAGGCAGTGGCCTTTTCAGATCATAGCTTGCTTTCTGTTGGTGTTGGTACTGCAAATCCTTTTTCAAAAGGGCCGGGGTTGTGGAAATTTAACACCTCCCTAATGCAGGATAAGGTGTTTTTGTCGACCCTTCGGTCCTTCCTTTTTGCATGCAAATCTGTGTTTCTCTGTTATGACGACCCAGTACAGTGGTGGTTTGATACAAAACATGCATTGATATCATTCCTGAAATGGTATAGTAGTGCGAAAAGTAGGAGTCAATATTTGGACTACTTACAAAGAAGAGCACATCTTCAATCGCTTCTTTATTTGTCATATACCACGGGTCATGACCTTTCCTCTCAAATTCAATTGACGCGGGCAGCTAAGTTGCACTTCCAATCTCGACAATCACGGCAACTGTACCACCAACATAAATTTCAAATTACTGGACCACGGGAGATCATTTGTCCCTTTGAGTCTAACTCTCGTTGGACTGCTCAAAAGACTATATTATGTCTTGCAGATTCCATGGGGATTATATGCTCTACTCAAATAGAGATTCAGCAGATAGTTGCTAACCACATGACTGCTTTGTTTTCCCCCCCTTCCTGCTGACCTACCTGACCCTGCTGCCCTGTATGAGAATTTAGAGATCCAACTCCCTTCTACAACTGCGGTGGAGATGGCGTGCCAGTCCATTATGACCTTGGAGTTGTTAACGACAATTTCCTCTCTGCCGTTACGTAAAACTCCTGGCCCAGATGGTCTTCCAGCAGCTCTCTATAAAGTTCTGGGTGACCACTTACTTATTGAACTTACCTCTGTCTTTAATTCTTTCTTGAACAGTGAGTCTGTCCCTTTAGAATTTACCACTGGTGTTTTGCTTTATATATATAAACAAAAGGGGGAAGCCCACTCTCTTGAGAATTGGCGCCCTCTTTGTATGCTAAACACCAACTTTAAAATATTGATGAAAATAATAGCAAAACGTTTAACAGGTATTGCAGAAACTGTTCTGCATCCTGCTCAATCTGGTTCTGTCCCCAACAGGAACATCTCGGATCATGTGATTCTGATCTGTGAATTGTTCTCTCATGGGTACTCAGCTTCGACTTCTGGCCTTGTAGTTTCTGTGGATCAACGAGCAGCATTTGATTCGGTGAATCATGATTTTTTATGGCAAGCACTCAGTTTTTTGAATATACCGGCTATCATTATCCAATGGTTACGTAATTTTTATAAGATGGCTACGGTCATGCCAATAGTGAACGGCTGGGTGGGACCTCTGATACCTGTTCAAAGGGGAGTCCGACAGGGGTGTCCCGCAAGTCCATTACTATATGTACTGTTTTTGGATGTTTTGCTCCACCGTGTGAATATGCTCCCACAGATACATGCTGTATCGTGTCCTGTAACAACAGCACCAGACAAAGCCATTGCATATGCAGATGATATCTGCTTCTTGGTGGCGGACGAGGATTCAGTGATAGCCTCCTTGCAGGAATGTTCTTTATTTGGGACATATTCGGGAGCAACTCTGAATTTTGAGAAAAGTGTTGGTATACAGCTGGGGTCTGCTATTGCACCGATTAGGAACATCGGACCATTGCAGATTGTAGATGGCCCGGTTCATATTTTAGGGATTTATTTTGGTACTCGAGCCAATGACGTTTATAATTGGACTTCTAAACTATAACAAGGGCGCATAAAGGTATCCTCATGGAACAGGAGTCAGATTGAGAAAAAGGAAAGAGTCTATTTAATTAAGACATATTTACTTTCCCTCTTTCTCTATGTTAGCTATATCTTTCCTATTCCAAAACAATTGGAAACGGCGATTCTTAGCCTTTTTTTTCAGGCATTATGAGGGAGCAGGTTGAACCCGATAAAATGGGATGTCACCTATCTCCCTCTCACGGATGGTGGTGTTGGCATGACTAACCCCCTTTTGTTTTTCTCCAGTATTTTTTTCATGGCGAACATTAGACCACTTTTGATCAACTCACAGAAAGGATGGGAAGTGTGGTTCTATGATTCTTGTAAAATATGGTTTCACCAATGGAACATAACTCCTCATGCATTCTGCACTTCGGAAACGCCACCTTATGTGGAGGTATACATTTCTACATCTGAAGCAATGGCGGGTTACCCCACAAATGCTTCTCACTAATGCACACAAATCCCTGTATAGATTGCTTCTTTCCTCTGTGTGTGCAGTTCAGTCTCCTTTTTTTAAAAGTCCTGCCCAATATTGTCCTTCTCTGCTTACTTTGTTGCGTTGTGTGCGAATCCCTATACATATGTGGGACTTCCATTGGTTATCCTGCCATGAGAGAATTAATGTTAAATTGAACCATAAACGTAAACAGCTTCAAGACAGGCTGTGTTCTAGGCCCTCCTGTATTGATGAATTGGAAACTATTTCTCATTTATTTTTTGATTGCCCATTTATACAATGTTGGTGGGTTTTCCTGGCCCAAAAATGTGGTATGCCATTGCTTCAATTTGTCTCTTACCCAATGATTATGTATGGAGCATTCCCCCCTCAATGGTCTCTGTGGAACACTGATACCTTAAATCTTATTTTTGTTGTGATTAAATGGGATATTTGGATGACAAGATGCCAGTTCACCCTGCAGCAGAAAATTTGTACATATATAGAAATTGAACAAAAGATTGTTCGGGATTTGAAAACTGTTTATACGTGAACTTGTATCTCATTCCAGGCCTGGTCTGTTCGCCCTTTGGAAAGCCCTACCTTGGATTACAGACTCAGATGCACCGGTGACTTGAAGGACTTTTGTTCTCTCAGTATAGTTTCCTTAGTTTTCTTTCTTTGTTTTCTCCCATACCTTTTGATATGAACAATGTTGTATACTGTCTTGAGTTTTACCTGGTTTGTTCTTATTGTGTTTTCTTTACTGTATATTGCCTGATTTCTTGTTTCAATCAATCAATCAATCAATCAAAATCTTTATTTAGTCAGGCGAACATCATTGAGCGTAGCTCATTTACAAGATGGACCTGAGTGGTCATACAAATAAGAGTACAAGTATTTTTACATAGACAAGAATAACATAAACAGTAGTACAATGACATAAAGTGATAATATACAACAATTTACATATATACAAGGCACAGTAAAACCATTTAACCTGTAGAAAAAAGGAGACAATGGGTATAGCAGGCATAATATATAAATTATAGGGCCTAATTGGCTTTTATGAGAGTATATCAGGTGACTGAAAAATAGAAGTAGAACTAACATAATGGAACATGGAAAAAGGGGTGGGAGGGTAGGTAGGGTAGGGGATTAGGCCTTATAAAAGCAATTGCAGAGCTCTGAAAATAGGGTGGAGAATAATCTTTTGAAGGATGTTAAAGGTAAGAGGCTATTTAGCTTCATGGATTTTTAGAGTGAGTTCCATGCAACTGCTAGTGAGTGGCTGATAGTGGCCCTCCCAAACCGGGTGCAGGCATTGGGGACCTTTAGTATGATGAGTTTACTGATCCTTAAGGTGTATGGCCTAGAAGTAATTCGGGTAAAACAGTCTGTGATATAGGTGGGTAGTTTGCCTGATAAAGCTTTGAATATCCAGATTGCAGCATTCCTGTTTCTTCTGTGTTGTAGTGATGTCCAGTTGACTGCCATATAAAGAGAGCAATGATGGGTGCTGGAGGGAAGGTCAGTAATAAATCTGATGGATCTATGATACAGGGTGTCCAGCTTATTTAAGAGGGGGAGTGAACAATGGCCATAGAGAAAGTCAGCATAATCAATGAGGGATAGGAATGATGCCTGGATTAATCTTTTTTTGGAGTCTCTGTTAAGGTAGTGTTTTATTCTAAAATAGACCAAGCCTTTGTCTCAGTTTTTAGTAGCTCTTCAATATGGACAGAATAGTCAAACCTATTATCAATCCAGACTCAAGGTATTTGAAGTTATCAACAAATTCCAGCTTCTCTCAAGTAGGGTGGATAATTGTAGGGTGGTGGGTGATGGGGTAGTGACAGAGCAACTCTTTGTGGCAAAGAGCATAGCTTTTTTTTTTGGCATTTAGAAGTAGTTTTTCCAGTAGATTGTGTTGCAGGATGGAGAATTCAGATTGTAACAGCTCACAGGCTTTAGGTAATGAGGGATTGCTGACATATAATACAGTATCATCAGCAAACAGATGAATGTTAGATTGAGTGAGGTTGGCATCGATATTATTAATATAAATGGCAAAGAGGATGGGGCCAAGAATAGAGCCTTGTGGTACACCTCTTAGCAGTGGTTTTAAGGTGGATAGGTAATTTCCATTTTTTACCAGTTGTGACCTATCTGATAGGTAGCACTTAAACCAGTTGAGTGAGAGAGAATCCAGTCCTAGTGAGCTAAGGGAGGTGATTAATGATTCATGATCCACTGTGTCAAATGCTTTACTCAAATCCAGGAACACAGCACAGGTACTGTTCTTCTTATCCAAGGCAATCTGCCAATCGTTAGTTTCTTTGGCTAGGGCAGAAATGGTGCTATGCCTTGATCTAAATCCCGATTGTGCTGAATTTAGGAGGTTATTGTTATCTAGATAGTCCATTAATTGTGAGTTTATTAATTTTTCGAGCATCTTGGATAGTACTGATAGGATGGAAATGGGCCTGTAATTGTTGAGGTCCATGGGATCACCAGATTTAAGTAGTGGAACTACTTGAGCTGTTTTCCAAGTGGAGGGAATGGATCCAGTAGTTAGGGAAAGATTGAAGAGATGAGTGAGGGGAAGATAAGACGTGTGATGCAATTTTAAGGAAGTAGGGATCCAGGAGTCTGTACCTGCACTCTTAAAGTATCTAAATTAGAGAGAGGTCTTTACTTCTTTCAAGGATATTGGGTTGAAGGAAAAGTTGAAGTAGCCTTTTGTCCCACAGTGGATTGAAGGTTCAAGGAAGATCTCAGGAGATTTGCAGGTGATGAGTCAAATGCTAGGCCAGCTGTGGTGAAGTGGTCATTGAAGGTATTTAGGATTTCTTGTTTGCTCGTAATTTCTGTATCATTTAGTAGCAGTTGGAGGTTAAGGCAGGAGTAGAGTTTTGGCCCAGAATTCCTTTTATAGTACCCCAGAGTCTGGTTGGGTTATTGTAGAAGGAATCCAATTCAGCTCTATAGTAGGCAGCTTTGGCAGTTCTTATTTGTTTTGTACATGAATTCCTTGCTTTTCTGAAATTTAGCCAGTCTCTGGTATCCTTTGTTTTTCTTTCCTTTTTCCACAGTTTGTCTCTGGTTAACAAGGTTGCTTTAAGATAAATAAATAAATAAAACTTTCCCCTACTCTTTTCGATAGGTGCCATGGGATCTTTAACATCCACCTGAACTACCACCAATCCAAGCAGATGGGACCTTGGCTTAACATCTCATCTGAAAGATGGCACCTCAGAAGTGCACCACCCCTCTCATGCTGCACTACAGTGTCAGTACTGGGATATTAACCTAAGAGCCAGATGTGGGAACTGAATCCACAGCCCTCTGATCTCCCAGCATCAGAGGTGAGTGTGCTACCTACTGAGCCACTGACACTGCTATGCACATAACATTGCCATTTTTTTGTATTTTCATACTGTCTTTTAAACATAGCCTTCTTATGGCACCATCTCATGATCAAGGACAGTGAAAATGTTCAAATCCTGCCTGAAAGGTGACTTTTCAGTGTGATCACAAAATTGTCTTCTGGGCCTGATTTGTATAATTCCATCAGCATTGTTCATTAGGTGGGATTCCACAAAGGCAATATTGAAAATTTGCAGCCAGAATATAACAAAATAACAAAATTATACATCAGAATTCAAAACCCCATTGAAATACAATGAACCTTACCTTTGTTTCTCATATTGCAGTCACCGGTGCCAGCAATAAGACATGTCTTGATGAGAGAGTGGATATACACCATGGGATCTGTTCAGGTGAGTGAGGGTGTGTGGGGGGTGAACTGGGGGTGTGGGATGGTGACTGCTGAGTGGGAGGTTGGGGTGACAGAGATCAGACTGTTGAGGAACCATTTTCTTTTTACAGGTTTAAAGGAAAAAAAAACATTGAGGAATGGTTTTCTTTATTACAGGTCAGATTTGTAAAACTAGAAGATGGTGAATGGATGGTGGGGGTACCACTAGACACCAGGGAAACATTACAGCAATATGGAATGGTGATCAGAGGGTGTGGGATGCTATTAGACACCAAGGAAACTTTATAGTAATACAGGACAGTGATTAGAGGGTGGGGGTGTCACTAGACCTCACTGAAACATTACAGCAATATGCAACAGAGATCAGAGGGTGGGGGTGCCACTAGGCACCAGATAAACATTATATAAATACAGAGACAGTGATCAGTGGCTGGGGCTGCAACTAGATACAAGGGAAACATTGTACAAGTATGGGGACAGCAATCCAATGGTGGGGGTGCTATTAGACACAAGGAAAACATTGTACAAATATGGGGCCAGTGATCAGAGGGTGGGGGAGTGCCACTAGACCCAAGGGAAACATTATACAAATACAGGGATGGCAATTGAAGGGTGGTGGGTGCCACTAGACACCAGGAAAACATTATAATACAGGGCTGGTGATCACTCAGTGGGGGGGTGCCACTAGAAACCAAAGGGCAGCTCACTGCTCACAGTAAAACCTGCAGTTCGAGTTCTAGTGGTGGCTGTAGAACTCAAGAAAGTCTCACTGCTCTCATACAAGGAATGTGGGTTAATGGCTTCTCTTGCTAAGCTGGGAATCCTGGATTTTGGGGCACCCAGAAAAATGTACTCCTGACAAGTTTAAAAAAAAACCAGCAGAATTTAGCTAAATGGGTCCAGTTTAGCCAGGTTCAGTTTTTTTTTTAATACATTATTTTTATGCATTTTTAGTGTTTGCGAGTTTAAAATGAGAAATAAAATGGCACCCTACATGATCAGTATTTTTTTTTCAGCGTGAGAGCTAAATCATAAAAATAAGCTGCCACCATTTTTTTTCACTGTTTGTGCCAGGTCATTAACTCTAAAATCATTATTACTCTGGAACTATATACTGTAATACTTTTTTCACAAAACCTTCTAAAGGCATGCCCTTGGCATGGGCCACTTCAACTCTGAAAATGTCATAAAAAAATACCACACCACCTAGGCTGTAAGTGACAGCAAAACAATATTCAGTGTAAGAATAAGGAAACCAAATGTTCTTCTTTTCCATTTTTTGCAGCTGTATATCTCAAAAACAGAACATGGTTGCATCACACAACTTTTTAGGTCTTGAGACTCTAGGAGCCTGAAAAAGCATGCACGTGTTGCTCTATTTTATCAAAAGACACTGAAGTTATTAAGGTGCAATACTTGGGGTTTAACATTATATAACCTACTGAGCCCTAACAATAGAGGTGCTGCCGTGCCGTTGTAATGAAAATATTTAACTAATTAAATGGAATCATCCTTATTTTTTTCTTGTAATAATTATTTTTTACATCTTTGAGATGCTGTTTTCAATGTCCCCAATACATCATTGATTAACAAACTGTAATAAAAAAAAAGTATATTCCACATAAAATTGCAGATAAGGAAAAATAAATAGAACCCAAATGCCTAAGGGTTATATCCAATTGTCAAGCTTAAAGTGAAGAAAAAAGAGAAGAAAAGGTATATGTAAACCCCCTGTCACCCGGGGTTACAAGAATCCCACTTAGATCTTGTGGCAGGCAGGGAAGGCAGCTTGTGAAGTACCAGTTAAATGGCTTTCACACTGTCTCACTCTGTCCTCAGTCTCAGCTGAGCTGGAGGGATGACATCATGTAGAATTCTCGCAGCAGCATAAGCCACTTTGGAATGTTGCAGCAGGGAGTTAGTTAGAATGTTGGGAGGTTTTGAATTCAGTGTTGTGTAGTCTAGTAGGAGACTCAGTGTAAGGAGGAGGTGCACTGCAATGTGCAGTCCCTCAGAGCCCTCAGCTCTGATCAGAGCTACCAGTTGTAGTGGGTGTGTGTTCTCGCCCTTGAGAGAGACACAGAAGAAAACTGGCCTAGTGGTAGAGACCATTCCCAGTTTGTTCCAGTGCCCTATCCCAGAAGGGATGGTGGAAAGAGAGCCAGCAACTTCAGGGGCAACCCCCTGGCCCTGCTGAAGAGGGAAAGCTGCCTCACTTTTATTGTTTCAAGTGCTGAGGCACCAGGATTCATTTGGTTTGCAAGAGATCTTGGAGCACCTACAAACCAGTGGGTGAGTCAGCTCTGAATATAGCCAATGTTTTCAGCAGACGGTGTGTAAAGAATCTGTTACTGTGGGGTCAGGAAATGACAGCCAAGTACAGTGCTACAGTTGTGTGTGACTTAAAATGTAATGTGTACAGTGGGGGACTACAGGGATGGACATAGCCACTCAGAGATCATAATAAGCCAGGATATCAGATTTTGAAGAGTAGAGTGTTAAATGTGACATACATTTTGAAGCAGCATTCTACAACAGTGTGTTTCAAGAAAGGTGTTGATTCCAAACAGATGGCTGGGTATAGATTTGGGAGAAAGAGGTGGGAGACCCCCATCTGGAGTAACCAGATTTACCTCTTCGGGTTCAGTTTGGGCACCTATAGCTTTCTCCTGGGCACTTGGCCAGTGTTTGCAGAAAGTACCCAGATGTGGGATTAGATGGAAGATTTTCACTTTATGGAGCCAGTATGTGCTCATGGGTGGTAGAGGGAACCACCAATGCATGTCCATGTGCTGGCCTGATGTGCCATGCAGGGAATCCAGAGAAGTAGTCCAAGTGCTGGCTAGATGTGCCACTCCAGGGGAATCCAGAGAAGAGTAAAAGTTCAGGCTGAGAGCCCAGTGTGTTTCACAACCTGAGGGTTAGCGTGTATGAGAAGATGTGTTCTAGTCTCCGTATATCTGCATTACCAGGAGTGTAGCCCCATGGGGGACCATCTATGCTTTATTCTTCTGCTGTTGTGAATAAAAGCCACACTCTAGAATCCCACTCCTGGTTTGGACATTACAGTTATTGCTTCCTGTGTCCAGACTTACTTGGATGCCCCTGACTAGAAGTCAAACCTAGCCAAATGCAGAGCAACAGTTTTCTCCCCAAACCCAAGAAGCCAGGTGGTGGGTTACATAATGGAGGCACTGCATAGTGCTAATAAAACAAAAAATAACATCAACCCAACCCCTGGTTACAAAATGGAGGTGACCACTGGGATTTGGCTTGCAATTTGGGTGAAAACGCAAGAAAGGCTGCTCAGATGGTGGCTAGCATTTTGTCGGTCTGGAAGTAGGTAGCCCAAAAAGTGGAAGCATTGCCAACTGAATGTGCCACTGTGTGCTGCTGTCTATGTGCTGCTGTAAGTGTGCCAACTGTTTACCAAGGAGCAGTAAAGCCCGAGTATGTATGCCCTTGTCCTGCATCATAATTACAACGTTTGACAGCTTTTAAAAGTGTTGTGTGACAGGAAAAAGTGTGAAAAGCTGTGGGAAACAAAGAAAGATTTGTGCCCTAGATGTTGGAAATGCTTGTGATATGGACTAAGAGAGTCGCTAAGTGAAATGCCATGAAAAATGGTTGAAATGGTGCTCCCGCCGAGGAGCTATAGTTAAAAAAAAAAGTGTGCTTTGCAGTTTAAATTTTGCCTACTCAACAATCGCCATGGAGAAGCAGAGCTCGAGAAGAGAGAGGCTGATTTGCATGGCATCGAGTGATTGGTGAGACTGCAATCAGTCCTGCCCCAAGCCAGCTCTAGAGTGACTGCACAAGGTTTGAGAGGGAGAGAGAGAGAGAGAGAGGAGTGTGCGAGCAGGTTTGCAAGGAACAGTGTCACAGTGACTAAAAATGTTGTAAAGTTAGTTAAATTGGACTTTTCTGTTTAAAATCAGGCTCAACCCACATTCCGATCCATCTGAGAAGAGAGCGAGGTGTTTGGTGGGACAATCAGCAGGACTGCCAACCCGCTTTATTCCAGAGGCCTCCAAGATCAGCTGTAGGCTGTGTTTTACATCGCAACAACAAGCTACTGATTAAAGTGAGTACCATCATAAAACAGCTCAAACTGTGTGATTTTACGAAAAAGTCAGCTGAATCTGTGTGTAGAGAGTGTGATTGTTTTGCAAAGGACTGTGTCAAGTTTAAGCAGCTAAAGCAAGAATTCTGAGCAATAGACTGTGAGCATAATTATAGGTTCAGCAACAGTATAATTTTCAAAGCCATGTGAGAGACTGTGAGTTGTATGAAAGATGCAGCAAAAAAAACACAAGCATTCCCATACAATGAAATACTGTGGCTTCAGGGGACTTTAAGCTACAACAGTTATCAAAGCGAATGAAAAGTCCAGTAAAATCAAATAAATGTGCTAAGGAGAGCAAGCAGTGCAATTTATACAGTTTGAGTGAACTTTAGTAGTGGAGTGTGTAAATCAGATGCGCAGTGGCTTGATTCATAAACAGAACGTTGATGCACAGGAGTGCTGCCGCCACCATTACAGGTTGGGGTAGTAATGTAAACACAGCAGAAAGGGAGCCATTTTGTAAAAGGTTTTTCCAACGCAGTGGGACTTGAATTAACATTGAGCGTTTGTTTGTTTTCTCTGCAGTCATGGCTTCAGGACCAGTCTGCTATCTGGATCATGCCCAGGCTATGATATTAGAAAAAGTTAACAAGTTGAGAGATATTGAGACATGTTACTACAGGGGATGACTGCCTCCTCATGTGTCGATTCCTGGATAAAAAACAAATATCGCCCAGCCCAGTAGGATCAACAAGAATAAGAGAAAGCAATCTAACCAGCCCTAGCCTAAGGACTCGCTGAAACAGATAGTAAGGCATACAAGGGTTCCCAGCATGACCTGAAAACAACACTTTTATTCTGTCGGGAAGCAAGATGCTTTTCAGTCTCCAAGACCTGTAAGATATCCTGGTTCCACTCTCTGTAAGAAGGAATGGATTTTTCCAGCCAATGATGTACAATCACAGTCTTGGCCATAACAGAGATCAGAGATATGTAAGCCCTGTGAGGACCAAATAAATCCCTCAGATGGTGGCTAACCAAACAAATCTAAGGCATAAAAAAGAGATCAAGCCCCCAAAGAGGGTTGAAGGAACTCAGAATGGTATTCAAAAAATGTGTAACCTTCATACAATTGCAAAGGATGTGTTTGAGGTGGCCCTCAGCGAGTCTGCAGTGGGAGCAAGTTGCAGAGGTGATCCTGCCCATCCTATATAATCTATAAGGGGTGAATACAAGTTATGCAAAATACAGAATTGCAATAATCAATACTGATCCTGTTTGATATATTTGCATAAACTCCTCCAAATTATCTGACAATCTTTATTGTCCAACTGAAGATCCAAAGCCTGTTGCCAATAGTAACAAGTCCCCACCGGACTTCTGGATCTATCTTCTGAAAAAGACTATAAAACTTGGATACCAAATGGGATTGCTCTGCAAGGGAAAGATAATCTTGCAAATTTGAATTAATCTGTAAGGACCATGGAGATGGGCCAAAATAGGAGGCAACCACCCTGGTCAGCTAACAATGCTTAAAAGGGTGGTATTGGAAAATGGAAAAGTGCTCTTGTAGCTCACTGGGTTAATTAGTCTTCTATGTGGAATGGTGTCAAAGGCCTTGCTGAAGTCTAGGTAGGTGACTTCCACTGCTCCTGCCTGATCCACCTCCTTTGTCACCCAGTCAAAAAGATCTATTAAATTCATTTGCATTGACCTCCCTGCTGTGAATCAACTCTGTCTCGGAGCCTGTGCTCTGACAGATTACAAGTGTTCCACAATCCTGTATTTAAGTAGTGCCTCCTTAATCTTCCCTACTACTGATGTGAGGCTGACTAGCCTATAGTTCCCTGCCTCCTCCCTGTTTCCACCCTTGTGCAGAGGGACCACATCTGCCCTTCTCCATTCCTCTAGAAACTGTCCTGTCCTGAGCAACCCACTGAAAATGGCTGCCAGTGGAGCTTCTATCCTGGGATGTATGCCATCTGGGCCCATTGCCTTGTCCACTTTCAGTTTTGTGAGCTCTTCTAGGACTCTTTCCTCTGTAAATGGTCCAATGTTCACCTCCATCCCTCCATGGTGTCTATTGCCTAGCTGTAGTATCTGTTCCTCTCCTTCTCTGGTGAAGATTAAACAGAAGTACAGTATGCATTCAGTATACAAACCTTTTCAGAGTCTCCCTCCGCATGCTCCCCCTTCATCACCTCTGAGTTTTACAATCCACCCCTGGATTTCATTCTTTCACCGATGTACCTATAGAATGTTGTATCCCCTTTCTTCACTGTCTGTACTAGCCTTAGCTCTGTTTCCACCTTTGTGCTACTTACAGCATTCCCTGCATCTCTCAGGCACTTAGTTACACATCTCTGTCCTTGTCCTTCTACATCCCCTGTCAATGAGTGTGTGCTGTATACAGTACATGCAACTTGTCAGTTCAGTAACTGGCTGGCCATGATGGAGAGAAGAGAGCTGTGCCAGATGCCAGCTCATGGATAGGAGGGGGCATGGTGGTGAGGCACTGCCTGCTGGGGTGGAGGGGTGGTGGCCCTCTAGGCCACCAGGGAAATATATTTTATTATTCAGGCAGTTCAGGGCTGGAGGGTCCACTAGACCACCAGGGAAATATATTTTATTTTTCTGTCACAACAGGGCTGTGGGGATCTGCTAGACCACCAGGGACCTTATTATTCTAAAAAAGGAGGGATGGGGCTGGGGAGTGGGAGGTTATGGCACATTGGCGCAATTTGCTAAACCCTACTAGAAGGCAAATTTCTAGGTGCCCTTAGAACAGCCCTAACTGGCCTAATGGTACTTAGATATTTGCCATCTGGGAGAGTTTTGAGAATCTTGAATTAAGGGATATGGCAGCCAGCATCTGCTGCAAGCTCCTTAGTGCTATGCTGTGGCCCATTTTGTGCTGCAAGGATGGTGCAAGATCCCTTTGGCACACACAGCCTGTGTTTGCTGTAGGCAGCATTTGTGAAGTGCTTGAGGCAAATCTGTTGGCACAAGCTGCACCTTGTACCATTCCTTCTGGTGCATGCCCTTTGTGCCATTCAGGGAAGCCTTGTAAATCGGGCCCTTAATGGTTGGGCCTAAGGATGTAGCTGCTCCTAGAAAACACAATATTGCATTTAAATCTAGGTGACCATTATCTAATAAAGTGTACTTTGAATATAGCTAAGCAAAAGACTCCTGAACCTTCTCAAATCTGGAAGCTTTATATGAAAAAAAGATAATCTCAGTTCATTTGGACAAAGTTTGAAAGCTGTGTTTAAATTGATATAGACTCATACCAGATCTGGGCCTTGCCAGTCAAGATTTTACACAGACTTTCATTTCCATTTGAGATACCCATGCACCAAAAGTTAAAAAAAATCTAAACAACATTTACCTTAGGTTTTGGACCAAATTCAAAAAGTCATCAGAATAAAGGATATGGAAGAAAGGCACGAAAAAAGGTGACAGAAACAACCACAAATCCTTCAAACCTTGGTGGAATAAGTTTACTAGGCTAATTAAAATAGACAAATCTCAAGTTTTACAAATAAAAAATCGATCAAAACAATGACCCTAAAAAAGTTGGAACTTTGGCTGGCCAACGGTGGTGCTGAGGGCTGAGGTGCTGAATGCCCTATCTCGTGCTAAGCTGGTGACCTGGGTTTGTGAATGACCTCAGGTCATCAGGGAGCCTGCATCAGTGGAAGGGAGGAAACAGGATTGAACAGCTGATGGCAGCTTTCCCCTCCTGGTGGTGGTTGTCTACTGCCCCTGTAGTTCTACTCCTATTGGGTGAAGGTCCAATGGGAAGCATAGGTGGGAGGGGGGGCTGCAGGGATTTCCAGGGGTGGGGCAGACGGAGCTGAGCCAGTACCCAGCACGCATGTGCACCTCCATGCTCATGAATGTATATGTCTGCTGGAGTCCTGGTCAGGGGAGAAAAGGAGAAAAACCTGCAAAAACTACATATGGAAAAAAAATTGGAACTTTATTAAACATCTTCAGAACCCAATTTGGTCAAGAACTCAGACTGAACTGAGAGGCAATAATGTTGTGATCAAACCAGAGTGTCAGGATCACTACATAAATATTTTGTGGAATTACCAGACTTACATCTAGGCATATTGGATGTAAAAATGTTTGAATGTATCAGAAAAAATCTGTTCCTTGGATAGATTCCTTCGGTAGTATGGACAGGGATACAGTTGATCCAATAGATGCATCTCCAAACCCTCTAGTTTGGGTTAGGAAAATAAATATGAAAGAAATTGCAAAATAACTTAATTCATTTAAAATATTAAGGCCAAGGGATTAAATGGCATTGAAACTAAATTTCTAAAATTAGGTGCTGATATTATGGCACCAGCATTGACATATTTTTTAACTGGACTTTAAAACAGTGGCCCAGATATTCAAAAGGGTTGCGCCATGCGCAATAGGGTTGCGCCAGTGCAAGTCCGAAAATGCGTCATTCTGCGATATTCAGCGGGAGGCAGATGCGCCCCCCAAATCACACTGCTCAAGAGCGCAATGATAATGAATGCATGCGCAACTGAAGGGGGAGGAACCATGCATAAATGGCGCAGTGCAATATTCAACAACATGCGCCATGTGCAATAGGGGAGCAAGCGGAAGTTGCGCAATAGCGGAAATGTGCCAAAATAAAAAGGAGTAAGAGAGAGGTGCAAGAACACTACAAGGAAGGCACATGTTGCTGAACCATGGGCAGCCACACAGGCAACACACACACACAAGGCAGGACAGAAACAGAACACCTGGAACCCACAGGCACAGGGAAGGTGTGGGGAGCCACAGCCACTGTGCAGTGCAGAAGGGGGAAGTGCCACACAGCACTGAGGCCACCACAGGAAGGTGTTTCGGGTGCAGGGGAAGTAGCAGCCAGGACAGTGGGGGGAACACAGAAACAGCCGTGGGGGAGCACAAGCCAGGGACATGGCCAGTGCCACCATCCAGATGGAGGCAGTTATGAGGGGGGTGAGAAGGCAGGCAGCAGGGGGGTGCAGCCATGGAAGGGCCCATCGGCGGTATGCCTCTAACAGGCAGTACCTAGCCCACACCAGCTTCGAGCTGTACACCGATACCGAGATCATGGGCCGGTACTGCCTGAACTGGGCAATTCTGAGGTGCTCTGTGAGCTGTGCAGTGATGTGATGCAGGCACCCACATGACAGAGCCATGCTCTGTCAGTGGAGACAAAAGTGACAGCTTGCATGTGCCTGCTCACCATGGGTACCTTCCAGAGACCAACGGGGGACACGACAGGCATAATCCAGTTGGCTGCGTCATGCCACCTCACCCAATTCCTCAGCACACTGCTGCCACATGCTGCGGAGTACATCCATTTCCCCAGCACACCGGCGGAGCACACAGCAAACATACAGGAGTTCCACAGGGTAGTACGTATGCCTGGCATGCTAGAGGCAATAGACTGCACCCATGTGGCCATCCACACATCACCTGGCCCCGAAGGGGCCACATACATTAATCAGAAGGGGTATGCAAGCATCATCTGCCAGGTGGTGTGCGATGTCAGGGGGTGCATAATCAATGTCTGTGCCACGCACCCTGAGGGAGCACATGATGTCTTCATCTGGCACCAGTCAGCACTGTGCCACAGATTTGAGAGTGTGGACATCCCCACTGGTCACTTAGTGGGTGAGTATGCAAACCACGTGGAAAGACATAGAGTTTGGGAGGGGCGTAGTCAGAGGTGACATGGGTACTGGGCCAGTCCCAAATACTAACCACCCCAGCCCCAAACACAGATCGTCCCCCCTAGCCCCACCAAACGCAGGCCCTCCCCCAGCACCAAACACTGACCATCCTCTCAGTGAGTCAGCCCCAAAACACACAGACTGTCTCCCCTGACCCCAACCCCACAAAACAGACCATCCACCCCAGCCCCACCAAACACAGACCATCCAGTGAGTTTCCCCAACAAACCCCACCACACCAGTAGCACAGTAACTGAGTGTCCCCACCCCACCAACATGACCAGTGTCCACACCATACCAAACAAATAGACCCCCCAATGCATGGCCATGGCCAAGACATCCCCCTCCCCAAAAAAGACACATTTCTCACCAAATCAGTAAGGGCACAGACAGGGCAGAATGCAGCAGGGCACAGCAAGGCCAAGAAGGCATGTCAGGTAGCCGAGTCTCTCCCAACAGTCCCGTTCCTCTCCCGATTAATCCCCCGATGAGACAGTAACTCATTTTTTGACACCAGATGAACGTATCTCATTATGAGTCTGCTATAGCTGCATGACCGCTGGCTTCTTCACTGTTCTGGGCCTGGCTGTTCACCAACCTGAATAATCCCTCTCGGTGGACTGTGGAACTGGTGGGCAACAGGCATGGTGTGGGACTCACTGACAACACGGTAAATCTTTTTCTGACCTGCTGGACACAGGAGCTGGGTGTGCAGGCAAGCCTGGCCGTGCCTCAGACTCACTGTAATTGTGCTACTCGCTCCTCCACCTAGTCTGTACGGTGGTAGAGGCCTTGTGGCCGCAGGCCTCCTAGGCTCTCAGGGATGGGAGGCTCAGGTGGCAGCGGGAGAGCCCAGAGCACAGCTGGCTGCACTGAGAAACAGAGAGTAGGTAGTCAGAGGACTCGGGTGAGAGTATATTTAAACTGGGCTATTCAGGACAGGAGGAGGGTGGGAACACTAGACTGACTGAGACAGTGGTGAAACCTGACAGACAACCAACGACTGCTGCTCGACATCCTCGAATAGCTGTCTCTCCTCAGCCCTTTGCTATATGGATGCTGCTGCTGCTTTCATGGAAGGCACACAGACAACTAAATGACGCCACTAATGGAGTACTGCTCACTCAATGGCGCTAGCTTGCAGCACTCTCTGATTGGCTGTAACATGCAGGCTACTATGGTTGCAGGCTTGCAGCCAATTGGAAAGGGGATAGTTTTTGTTTAAGAGACATGGAGCTGCACCGTCACCCCCCCTTCCCCCGGAGTGGTGCAGGCAGTCCAGGCATAGCCCTAAGCCCATTCAATGTTAAAAAAACAAAAAACAAAATGATAACTGGAGAACGGTGGCTGGGCTCCTAAAAAAGTCTTGGTCTAATTTCTCAGGGGGGGCAGCTTGCCCCTCTGCCCCCCCGAAATCTATGCCTATGGTACTGGCATAGATGGCCCAAGGCAGGGTGACACTGATCACCAAACTAACCTCCACCCTCTACACACAGGTGACAGTGGATACCCACTGAGTCTCTGGCTGCCGGCGGCCCGCGACCCCATCACAGCAATGCTACAATGAGGCACATGCCACCACATGCAATGTCATCGAGTAGGTGTTCGGTATGCTGAAGGCACGTTTCCATTGCCTGGACACGTCTGGCTGTGCCCTACAGTATAGCCCCTCAAAGTCCTGTGGGCTAATACTGGCCTGTTGCATCCTGCACAACATGGCCAATGACTATGGGATAGCCATACAGGTTGAAGAGGGGGACAGAAATGGGGACGATGAGGACGCTGGTGAAGATGGTGATGGGCAGCCCCCCCTTGGGTGGCGGGACCCTTGACTGATCCGGCTGGCGCAGCTGCACTGGGCCACCATCACAGAGGAGCACTTCAGCCAACCCAGGTAAGTCATGGGGCCATGTGCAACCACCAGTGGCAAAGGCACAACCCACAAACACGCATGGACAAACACCAGGGGTGCATGCTGTCAAGGGAAGTGGCCGAGCATGGAACCGCACACACCGCCAGGAATGAGCGAGGTCTAACATGGCACACGGTCACACACACACACACACACACACACACACACACACACACACACCTCACAAGACATGCACAAAGGGTAGGAGGCACGCCGACCCTGATCGCCACCCCTAGCCACACATACGTCCACAGACCACCACGCCCACTGCCTGTCATTGTGCGTGTGTCAGATACTGGGCACCATTGCAGAGTGGTGGACAGCACAATGCAGGCATCATCATGCCCACACCACAGCGGACAGCAGCCAGGAGGGTGTGCAGATGGAACATGTGTGTGCATGCAGGGCCGGGTACCCCACCCATGCAATGCACGCTGAACAACACAATGCACACAGGGCAGCATCAGACAGTAGCCATGCTGGGAGACAGGTCAGTCACGTGCCACAGTACCACGGCTGCCACGGATGCATGGGCGGCCCCACCGAGACCCCCCAGCAGTGACAGGCTGACCAATGGCCTCATGGGGTGGCACCGATGGTCCCCCAAGGGTTCCACTGCGTGAACGCGACCGTGCTCACACAGGGGTCTGCAGCACACAGAACATGCCTGCGCCAGGCGTGCTCGGGATGCCCACAGCTGAACCCGGTGTCGACAAGGAGGGTGTCGCACGACACCGGGAATGGGGGGTGGACATTGCACTGCATGGTGTCTGTGATGCATGGGCAAATAACTGTGTGCCCATTGTGGCCATGACAGCTGTGATTGCCTGTGTCTGCCTGTCAATGGCAGCGGTCATATCCTCTCACAACCGGTCCATCCCAGCCAGAAGCAGAGCAGTGTCTTTGCTGCGCTGCTCCTCTGCCTGGTGCAGAGCCACACTGAATGCATCCACCACCGTCACAAGCTGCATCTGCTGATTGACTGATGCTTGGAGTATGCAGGTGTGCTCATCTAAGAGGTCATCTGCCTGACTAGCATGCTGTCCCTCATGGTGTTCGCGGCCCTGATGGTCAGCACCCCTTGAGGGTGGGTGCTGCACAACAGGGCCAGGCCTGGGCATGTCCACAGGTGGTACACTGACACCGCCCCCTGACACTGTACCCCCATGGCCATTGGCCGACTGCTGACACTGCCCCTCCGGCTGCTGCTCTCCAGGGCTCAACGGTGCTGCCGCAGTGGTCACAACAGCCCCACTGTCCTGGACACACACCAGTGTTGCCCCACTGGTGCAGACAGGCATAGGCTGGGACTGTGATGTCACTCAGGCCTCCACGGTGGCACCACCCACAGCCATGCCCATGATGTCACCTGCTATGTGGCCATCCTGTGGCCCACATGTCTCACTGCCCATGACGTTAGCTCCATCATCATCGGTGATGGATCTGGCACCAGCCCGAGTCTCAGCATGCTGGCATCCATGGACGCTGGCATGCTGGGACACGGGCAGGGCCTCCTCCGCACCTGCACCACCAACATCAGTCTGGACATCCAGGCGGGCCCACTGTCGCCCTGACCCCCATATGCCTGTGGAGGTGGATGGGCCCTCCTCCTTCTCCATGCTACCACCCTCAGTGGAGAAGCCCACCACCACTGACCCATGTAGATGCTCAGGAGCTGTAAGGGAAAAACAGTAGCATTAATGTATGTGACCTACCCTGTCCCCCCCCATTGACAGACCAGGACCTACCATGCAGTGACGGGCTACCACCTGTCTGGAATCCACCACCCGGAACACCCTCAATGGTGCAACGCTGAATGCTGCCAGCAACCTGCTCTTCTTGTGGGGTCAGGCGTTGCACCTCTGGCTGTCCCCCACCAGTTGCAGACTGTGCTGCCCTGATGGCAGCCACCTTCTCCTTAATTCTCCACCTGTCCGTGCCCATCTTCTTTTTGCACTCCTGCATGGAGCACTGGTGGCTGCCATGCAGGTTGACAGCATGCGCCACCTCTTCCCATGCAGCAGCATGGGTCTGTGGTATTCCCTGGTGTCCGCTGAGCAGCGGCTCCTGGTCGAGGTAGGCCTCAAACAGGGCATCTGTTTCTGTCTTGGTGAAGTTCAGCCTCCTCTTCCTCCCACGTCTCTGTTCCTCTTCCTCCACCTCACGATCAGTCATTATTCCTCCTGTGAGAATGACAGGTGTTAGCTGTGACTGTGCAGTCCCATGCATGTCCCAAACACTACAGTCCACACTCCCAAACAGCATGCAACTCACTGCAATAGACTGCAGTAACTGACTATGGCCAGTGCAGCCCAATGTCACATTTTTATAGCGCAATGCATGCAAATGAGGTGAGGCACATTTTTAAGTGGATGCAAATGCAGTGACTGCAACATTGAATGGATGATTAGCTGATTTGCATATGCTGGCTGAATATCACACTGTTGTGCTTTGCACAATTGTGTTGAATGTGCTAAGCCAAGGGCGCAGTTCTTTGACATGCGCAGTACACACCTAACAGCGCATGCCCTGGGTGATGACGCAGACACCTGCCGCACTGCTGATGTGCTGTCCACGGGAGGCAATGCTGGACACAGCCACCATTGTGCCAGTGGCACTACTGCACTGTTCACATCTATGGCACTGTGGTACTGGGGCTCTGTAGGTGCACTGGGGCCACAGCACTGTAGGCCGCTACAGGAGGTGGCACACAGGCACCCAATTGCACTACATGCATTGGGTTCCAATCACACTGTGGCTGTCCGTGCACAAGAGACCCTTGACCCTGTGCCCAACCTTTGCCCCCTAGGCACCATGCGTCAGGCATGGGTGCTCCACTATCATGCTGTTTAGTGACAATGCAATAGGGAATGGCAGCGCTGTACCACACAGCATCTGCATGTGGCTGGACCGCGCTGCCGAGTGCCATTTTGAATCCACCACTTTGCTGAGATGGCATGGAGAAGGGCAGTGATGTGGAGCCAGGTGGAGCTTGCGAACCTGGTGGCCATTGTAGAGCCCCATACTGGGGCTCTATATGGTGATGCACCCCTGGACAGGGCCAGGAGTGCAGTTTGGCAGGAGGTGGCTGATGCTCTGGAGGAGGCCACTAGTATGGGGTGCATGGCGGAGCAGTGTCACCACTGTTACGGGGACCTCAGGCACAGGGACCCAAACCTGCTTGCCCACCTGCGGGCACATGCAAGGAGGGGCATGGTGCCATGGCCAGGTAGGTGCCCCATCCATACACTATTATCGTCCATACAGGTATCACGGTTGCATGTGTCCAGCACATGGGGGGGCCATCCAGTGTTGGCCATGGTGGTGGTATCGGGGTGTGGGGTGGATGGGAATGGCCGTGTGGACTGCACACAAATGGGGGTGGGGGGACTTTGCTACCAGATTGTACTGATGTTCCTCTCTCCATGTTTGCACCTTAGGCCCAGAAGAGCGCAGGCAGGTGAGGAAGCAGAGGCGCCACCTGGAGGATCAACAGGATGGGAGGGGTGAAGGTCTGCAGCAGCACAGGGACCAGCCTGATGCTGGTGAGTGCCTTACATCCATGATAACTATTGCATGCTGTATAACTGGGCGGGCAGTGGGGCATGGCCACCATCCAATGACACTACTGCCATGCACGCAACTTGTTACAGTCAGCACTGTCCAGTGGCACTGCATGTCTGGGAGTGCATCAATGGAGGTCCATGCATGCGCTGGGCACATGGCTGTGCCACTGCCTTCACACCACATAGCCAAGTCACTGTACGGCCACAGGGGTGCTATGCAGGACATGGGCGGTGGGTGTGTGCAGTGGTCCACATTGCTGTGGTTGCCTGGGTAGGCAGGTCTTGTGGACATGGTCACTGTGGGTGGGCTGCAGGGGGCTGGACAGTCACACTTATTGACTCTGCTCCCTCATCCTAGGTGGACAGTGACTCCAGGCACCGGAGCGTGGACTGCAGGAGCTGCTCTAGGTGGTGAGGGTGACCCTGGAGCTCCTGAAAAGAATGGACCACCACAGGGTGAGGAGGTGGAGACGACATCGGCACCACGTGGAGGAAAACCAAGGCAGATGCTGATCCATCCATGCCCCTAATTACACCTCCCCCCGGACCCACCCTCACACCCCTTCTTCACTCTCCCATATGTTCACCCCTGCCCCTTACCCACCTCCACCTGGCATGTGGTCCTTTCTCCCCATTGTACATAGTTGTATATAGTTTTTGTATTTTCTGTTTTAAATACATTTGTTTTGTTATGACAACTGTGGTGGTCTCAGATTTGCAGCGGGCTACAGGTGCTCAGCTGCAGTGGTGTGCATTGCATCAGGGGTGGTGCACGCATGGGCGTGTGTGTGTGCAGAAGGGAACCGCCTATGGTGTGGGCAGGGGGATCAGTCACTGTCTGTGGTTTGTGCGTTGTTCTCTGTGCACTGGATGCTTGTGTGCAGAGGTCCATGGTGCATGCACTGTGTGCATGGCACCCCTGTTAGACCATCCATGGCCTGTGCAGCTGACACCCTTGCATGTCTGTGATATGCACGGTCTGCTGGCATGTCAGTGATGGCTGTCCATGATGGATAACAACTGTACCCGGCACAATGCCAGGTTGCCTTCCATCACCAGTATGGTGCACATCTGCCTCCAGTGGCACTGTGGCCTCCGCTGTTGTTGTCCCCTCTCCATGCTGTCGCTTGTGTCTGTTGCAGGAGATGTGCTCCAGTGTCTGTCACTTGTGCTCCGGTGGCATGCTGGTGGCATACAGCTTCATGGTGCCTGTGCAGGGTGGTTGGAACACCTGTGCAATGTAGGGGTGCTGGCCATGTTTACACATCAGCAGTGGCCACATGCCAGTGGCTTGGTTGACCCACTATTGTGTCCCCGTGTTGGTGTGCCCTTGGGTATGGGTGGGTGTTTGTCCATGCACTGTATTGCATCCTGTGTGGTGCATGCTTCCATGCAACACTGTGCGTGTCTGTGCTGGCTGTTGTGGCCAGTGCTGGGATGGGATGTGTCCTTGGGAGGGTGTGCAGGGTGCTGTACTGCTGGTGGTGGGGTCCAGAGCATGCCCTGTTGCATGTGGGGTACCTCGTGTGACGACGCATGGTCGGCTTCTCAGCTGTACCTCGAGGGGGACGTGCAGGGTGGCATTGTGTATGCTGTTGTTGCATTGCTGTCTGCTGCTGCCCGGAGCAGGGTGCACATGGTGGGGCCGCCTTGCATGGCTCTGTGGTGCACAGGGTTGCATTGTCACAGTGGGGGTGGTGGCATGCATAACGTGTCCTGTACTGTTGGGCGCTACTCCTGGGAAGGGTGTATGGTGATCATGGTGCAGAGTGTGCTCTGCATTGGTAGGATGGTGTGGCATGGGGTGGTCGGCCCTCCTTGTGTGCCAGTCACAGCTTGCCAGGGGGTGTGCTGGAGCACCATGGCCTGGCTGTGGGTTGGTTGCTGGTATCCATGGGCCAGTGGTTATTCCAGCTCTCCCCTGGTTGTGCAGTGCATGGGGTGTGGGGGGCGATGTCTGTTCTGCTGTGTGCTCCTCTGCCCATCTGTGGCATGAGTGGTGGGCTCCTGCATCCCTGGTTGTGCTGTTGCATTGCTGACCTACTCCACGGGGCATCCCTGGTTGCACTATGGCACATCACGACTGCTCTGCTGAGCATCCCTTGTTGCGCTATGGCACATCAGATATGCGCAACTTCACATCCCTGGTTGTGCTATGGCTCAGGTGGTGCGATATTTAGTCATTTGCCATAGGCGCATCTTGACCTGCACAGTTTTTGAATATCACGCTTCTTGAGCATGGGTGCAGTGGACTTGCGCTTGCTCCTCCTGTTGCGCACTTTTTGGGCACAGTTTGAATATCTGGGCCAGTGTATTTTCACAGAAATTCTGAAAACAGGGAAAATCATATTAGTTATATCATAATAATAATCATATTATTATTTCAAGAGAGGTGATGCATCTAAATCTTCAAACTACTGGTCTACTGCCTTGCTGCTGATACAGTCTAAAGTGCTAGAGTATCTTGTTCATTGTTAATTATACCATCACCTTGAAAAATATGGATTATTGACTGAATCTCAACATGGTTTTTACACAGAAAGGTCCACCGACAAGGCCTTTGTTGATTTCAATAACTTGATATTGAAATTCCTGGAGGTAGGATTTCACATGGGGACTGCATTCATAGACCTCCGTAAGTTATTAAAGGAATAATGCCTGACAGGGTGGGTGTTATGCTGGGATAACATCCCACCTCGGGTGGTTGGGCCCGAGGCCACCGGCCAAGGGCGTCCAACACCCGAGAAGGGATGTTATTCCAGCATAACACCCACCCTGGATGGCATTATTCCTATTATACAATGGCTTGTTGTTTTATAATAAAAAATTATTTTAAAGAATGTTTTTGTTGGTGTGAAAATATATTTCTGTTTCTTAAGAGAAGACGAAACAATTGGAATCCAAATGCAAACAATCAGCAGGGATGTTATGCCAGGATAACATCCCTGCTGTGACAGCCAACTGACCAATCAGAAGCCAGGATTCTTTCTTGCCATTGTATAATCAGCCTTATGAACTACTCTATTAGAAATATTGTTGAATGTGGGGTTCACCCAGAACCACTTAAGTGGTTCTATTCATATCTGACACAATGTAAGCAATGTATTGTCCAGGAAGAAGTAATATCTGTCCCTCAGAAAATAGAGAAAGGAGTCTCACAGGTAGAGATGCAGTGAAATTAAATTTTGCTGGAAAAATTCAGGTGAAATTAAGAATTTCACCTTATGAAATATTTCACGAAATGTGTGAATTTCATGAAACATTATTGGGTGTGAAATGCAAAATTCCACTGGTGAAATGCAGAATTTAGCTTGCGAAATATGGAATTTCACCCATGAATGGTGGAATTATGCCCATGGGTGGCAAAATTCCACATTTCACAGGTGAAATTCCACATTTTGCTGGCAGAATTTTGCATTTTGCACCCACAAAATATTTTGTGAAATGCATGAATTTCACAAAATATTTTGTGGAATGAAATTCTCTAATTTCACCCATCTATACCCACAGGGTACAATCCTGGGCCCACTGCCTCTCAATTTATTATATATGTAAATGGACTTCCAGAAATGCATGTATGCAGTGAAATCCAAATGTACATGCACAACACAGTTTTGGTGGTCTCCACGGACCACTGGGTGGAACTAGAATGTAGACCTTCATATAATGGAAGAATGGTTCACCATGACAGGCCTACTGTTAAATGTGGGAGAAATAAAACAGTGTATCTATTTTTACCATTGGTAGGCTAGAAAAGAACTAGACCTTAGACCTTGTTTTTATGTCAGGCCAGAAAGTGACCAAATCACATAGTTATAAATATCTAGGAGTCTTAACTGGGGATAAAAGGTCATTTGTTAAACACATACATTTGCTGGTAAAAGGACTAATCAAAAACTAGCATCACTCTGAAGAACGTTTTATTTTAAAATCCAGCTTATTTCTTTTTAGGTAAGCCCCCTCCCTCATCTGTCCCCTCTGTCCTCTGGCTGGCAGCCACCTCTTCCAGACCTACCTTGAGGTAGTCCTCCATGGATTGCTTTTCCCACTGTAAGGCCGGGAGGGCACCCCCCCAAGAATCTGAGTCCAGAGTTGCCCCAGGTGTAGGACAGTGAATCACTCTCAGATCCCTTTTTCCATTTTTTCTCTCTGGAGCCCCTGACATGGTGACACAACAGTATGTGAGCATGGAAGTGCACACATCCTGCAGAACTATGGCCCTCCCTTCTAGTTGTTTACTACCTGCACTACCACCAAGCCTCAACCCTGTGGTAGTCAAAGGCTGACTGGCCACCCATACCCAAGTGAGGAAAGCAGACCCAATGTACTCAGTCCTCTCTCATCTCACCAAACACCAGCAACCTGTGCTGTTTCCTGAGCATGGGTCACTGGTATGGTAGGAGATAAGGCATTCAATACCTTAGGACACCATAGCACCAGGCTGACCAAAAATATATATTTATTTATTTATCACATGATAAGAAATCATGATTTTTAAACAGTTATTGATCCCAGTGGTACAGTATGAAAATTTGCTGTATAGAAATTTGACTCAAAAAGTCTTTTTAAACATCAATCACATGTACAATAAGCTAGCAAGATCTACATCTTCAAGCAGGTTTGTCAAGTACCATTATAGTTTATGCTCAGTCGCAAATTGATTAGCGCTCAACAATAAAATGGAACTTAATTGACTTTTCTGGACTTCAAAATTATTAAAATCCAAAACTGAACATCCATGAAATAGATCCTGACTCATGAACCTCAAAAAAATGGATTATACCAGGTAAGACATGTGGAATGAGGCTTGCCTTACATCAGAGTACATAATAAATTCAGCAGTCAGACTTTACAAATGTACTTAGCAAAATCCTGGAGTGAAATGGCCATTTAGGCAAACTACACAGTGAGAAGCCAGTCAGAAAAGACTTGCCTGCTTCTGTTGGAAGCTGAGAAACTTGCTATACTGCAGAGAACAAACTAGAATGCATTTGAGGAACTGGGAACCTGGTAAAACATAATATTGTTGGGGACTTGTTAGGAAGGTAAGCTATGCTTTCTACAGAAAGTTTCATTTTTTTCTTATTGGCATTAAGAAGAGAATTGCAGGATTCCATTATAGTGTAGTAATTTTATAACCAGAGGGGGTGAAATACAACTGAAGTTGCTTGATTCCTGTGGTAGACACCTAGGATTTGGAAGGATATTTGTGCAACATTTTAGAAGTGTCCTGCTGGCTGAGCAGTGAGTTTATCCCTGGTTTCAGATAAAGGGTTTGTGTATTAGAAGCAGACATAGCAAATTGTCTTCACTGAAAGGACTGCTTACATCACAGGTGTCACTAGTCAATCAATTGATTCTGGGTGGGGCTTTTATCACTGAGCTGTCTTAGGAAAACTACACAGTGAGAAGCCAGTCAGAAAAGACTTGTCTGCTTCTGTTGGAAGCTGAGAAACTTGCTATACTGCAGAGAACAAACTAGAATGCATTTGAGGAACTGGGAACCTGGTAAAACATAATATTGTTGGGGACTTGTTAGGAAGGTAAGCTACGCTTTCTACAGAAAGTTTCATTTTTTTCTTATTGGCATTAAGAAGAGAATTGCAGGATTCCATTAAAGTGTAGTAATTTTATAACCAGAGGGGGTGAAATACAAATGAAGTTGCTTAATTCCTGTGCTAGACACCTAGCATTTGGAAGGATAGTTGTGCAACATTTTAGAAGTGTCCTGCTGGCTGAGCAGTGAGTTCATTTTTATCCCTGGACTCAGTAGAGTGGTTTGTGTAGGAGCAGTGGTCTAGTAAATTGTGGTGTTTGACTTACTATAAAGGACAGTACTCAGCAGGGTGGTGGAGCAGTGGTGTATTTGATTGTTTCTAACAGTAACCAGTGGTTGTGGCCTACCTACCCACCCTTTCCCTCACCCTGCCCGCCCCAGGCGTGGGATTTCCTTTATAGCCAAGGTTCTGACATCACTTCAACAGGTCTTGGGGCAGAACTATCATATTCTTAATTACCCAGCACAGTGCATAAAGGGTAAGCACACACCAAGAAAAAAAAAATATATTACTCATTGTATATTATAAGGAAGAGGGACATGTGGGGAGTGGTGCAATGCACTGGCTGTGGGGCAGCAATTTTCCGGGTGATATTCTGGAACCTGCATTGCTTCCCTATTTGCAGGCAACTGTCAGCTCTGAGGGAGGAGGTTGCTCACCTCCAGGCTGAACTGTCAAGGACTAAGGAGGCCTCCCCACCCAAAGAGCACCAGTTCCACAACCACTGCCTCAGAGGTTGCCATGTGTGAAGAGCAGATGGACCACAGTAGGTTCTGGGAGGGTGAGGGTGGTGGAACAGAGGCGTAGCCCCTGAGTTGTACCTCTACACAAATCATATGTCAGTCTGGTAAATTAATGTTCCTCTATGATGACACCCTCAGTGGAGACCAAGAAGAATGCTGGGGACATCCACAAGGGAGAACCACAAAAAAGTGGCAAGGGACACCACAGGGGAAATAAACAGCTTCTGATAGGGGACTCAATTGTTAGGGGTGTAGACCTGGGGAAGGGAGAGGAGAGGGAAGTAAGGTGCCTGCCTGGTGCCATGACTTGGAGGGACAGGAAGCAAATCCTCAGGATTGCAGAAGCAGCATCACAGGAGAGGGAACTAGATATCATTGTCCACCTCGGGAAAAATGACCTAGCTAGGCATGAGATCAGTGCAGTGCAGGATGAATTTGTGGAGTTGGGGAGGGGCCTCAGACAGATAGCAAGCACGGTAACCTTCTCAGAGGTGCTGCCAGTCTATGGCAGGGGTGAGTCTAGGGTACTGTACACCATGCAGTTTAATGAATGGTTGCAAAACTGGTGCAGAGCACAGGGCTTTGGCTTCATTGTGGACTGGGGGTCAACCTGGAGAGATGAAGGTCTATACTGGCATGATGGTCTGCATCTGTCCAGGAAGGGAAACATGCTCCTAGGTGACAGGTTTAAAGGCTTCCTTGGCAAGCTTTTAAACTAGTTAAGGGGGGAGGTGCTGATAGGAAACAGGAAAGTTCAAACCTCCCCCCACAAAACATGGCACATAGTAGGGTAAACACTGAGGTACAGAGCTTTACAGAGGGCAGGACAGGGGTAAATAGAAAAATAGACAAGGGCAATAAGAGCAGGGATGGGATAAAAAAAAGATAAAGCCTACATTAAATGGAGGGCAATTAGTACCAATGCCCATAGTCTTGGAAACAAGCTTCCAGAGCTAGTAGCCCTGATGGAAGAGGAACACTTGGATATTGTGGCAGTCACAGAAACATGGTACATGGAGAACAATGACTGGGATGTCAACATACCAGGGTACACAATCTACAGAAGGGACAGGGAGGGTAAAAGAGGAGGTGAAGTAGCTCTCTACATAAGAGAAGGGATCAAAGATACAGAACTAAAAAGTAAAGGGGGAGGACAAGAGGCACTCTGGGTCACCTTAGAGACAGGGAATGGCATCACAATCCACACATGGGGCTGTATACAGACCCCATCTCAAGGGGAGGAAATGGACAAGAAAATGATAGAGGGCATTCTCAAAATGGCTGAAAAAGGGGATATACTGTTGATGGGGGACCTAAATATGACAGATGTTAACTGGACGACATGGACTGCAGCCACATCCAAGAGCAGGGTCATTCTCGATGCACTACAGGGGGCATGCCTTAGACAGCTAGTGGTGGAACCCACTCAGAAGGGAGCGATATTAGACCTGGTAGTCTCAAATGGAGAGAGGATCACACATTTAGAAGTCAGTAGATATCTGGGAACAAGTGACCACTGCACAGTGTACTTCACAATAAACACAACCATGGAGACAAGCCATACAAAGACAAGGATACTGGACTTTAGAAGGGCTGACTTTGGCATAATGGGTGAATACCTGAGGAATGCATTAGCAAAGGGCCAGAAAGGGGGGTGGAAGAACAATGGAGAAAAATCAAAACTGCCATCATGGAGGCAACAAGCCTTTGTGTGAATCAAATAAAGAAAACAAAGCGGAATAAAAAAACACTATGGTTCTCAAAAGAGGTGTCAGGGAAGGTTAAGGAGAAATAGGCTGCATTCAAAAAGTATAAGGAATCACAGAAGAAGCATGACAGGGAACTGTATCAATTAAAGCAGAAAGATGTGGGGAAGGCAGTCAGAAAAACAAAGGCCCAAACTGAGGAAAAGATAGCCAACTCAGTTAAGAAGGGGGATAAAAACTTTTATAGGTACATTAGGGAGCACAGAAAGGTTAAGGGAGGGATAGTGAAGATTAATAAAGGAGATGGGAGGTGGGCAGAGGGAGACAATGAAAAGGCTCAGTATTCACAAAAGAAGAAGAGGAGGAGTTACCTAAACCAAACAGTAGAAGCACTCTGGGTAGTGGGGTTGATGCCAATCCATTTACAGAAGAAAGAGTCCTGAAAGAACTCCTAAAACTCAAGGTGGACAAAGCAATGGGTCCTGATGGGATTCACCCTAGAATCCTAAAAGAGCAAAGGGAGGACCTAGTGACACCACTAATCACACTTTTTAACAAATCATGGGAAGATGGGGTGGTACCTGAGGACTGGAGGAGGGCAGATGTGATTCCCTTTCACAAAAGTTGGAGCAAGGCAGAAGCAAGAAACTACAGACCTGTTAGTTTGACCTCAGTGGTGGGGAAAATGATGGAATCACTTCTGAAAGAAAGAATTGTCCAGTACCTAGATACCAGCGGGGCACAGGACCCAAAGCAGCATGGATTCACAGCAGGAAGGTCACGTCAGACAAATCTAATAGATTTCTTTGTCTGGGTGACCAAAGTAATAGACCAGGGAGGGGCTGTGGATATGGCCTACCTAGACTTTAGCAAGGCATTTGACACAGTCCTGCATGAAAGAATAATAATCAAGTTAGCCAGCCTGGGAGTGGGTCCCAGGGTGGTAGCCTTGATAGCAAACTGGCCACACAACAGGACACAGAAGGTAACAGTGAATGGAATACATTCTGATGAAAGGGGGGTTACTAGTTGTTGAGAGGTCTAAACCTCACTTTCAGATTTTTGACGATATTGGGAATGCATGTAATCACAGACACATTGCATTAGAGTAATAAACAACTTTATTACTACCAAAAGGATGAATCACAGTTGCCCTAAGCAGTTCTTACCAATATGAACCGGGAGCCAGTGCTAAGCATTCCCTACACCTTGAGGTTTCTCTGTGTCTCTGGGGTCTCTCAGGTCTCCGAGGTATAAGGCTTTCTGCATTACATTATATACCTATGATAATTACTATGGTTATCAAAAGATAGAAACATTTCTAGTTACAGAGATGAGCCCTATTGGCTAAATTAGAGGTGGCTCCATGGTCCAAGATAACATTATACAATTCTGTAAAGTCATCAGTTTGAGAACAAAAGAGTTCTTATACAGAGTCTTACATAACTCAGTGTAGTGGTACAAATCACCAAAAGGTGGCAATGCCGTCTTACATATTATAATTACTCCAAGGACACAGATGTCCTGGCATCTTACAAGTAAGAAATACACAGAAAATACATAGCAGAATTTATGTATTAGCAAGCAAAGTGTATTACAACAATATGCATTCATATCCTGACATCTACTCTTGTACGGTAGATGCCTTTAGCCCTAAATGTTAGTATAACATCTACCTAAATGCTAGCTGTCTAAGGTTTACCTCTGAGGGTACCAATTAGGGTGTAGGGACCTCATGTAACATTCCCCCCCTTGTTGCCTCCAAGGGCAACACAGGCATATGTCTAGGGAAAGGACAGGAGCAGTGGTCATTTACAAACCCGACGTGCAAGCCTTGTAAAGGAACTCAAGCTGCCCACGGTGTTGGTGCAGTGTGTGCCACAGGCAGCAGAGCATAATAATCAAAATAAAAATTAAAAATGCTTGTATAATAACAAAACCTTTAAAAGTAATCTCTAACCAGGTGTTAGTTAATGTGTTATTCATATCTCCATCATTGATCAAGGCGAGAACAGCTTCATTGGCTTTGGTCATATTATTGCTGATGTGGATGAGGTGTGTGTCCTTCCTATCTAAAAGTGATTTCAACGTAAGTGTGAGTGGTTCTATGTGTACATTAAAGCATGGCAAGTATTTTGACAGTGTGAGCAGATAATTGGGGTTACCATCAATAATGTCTGCATCCAGAAGGGGGACGGGGGTTATAACAGTATGTCCAATAACAGTCTTCTAGTGGGGGACAAAACAGAAATTGGGGTAATCAATAGCACATGTAACAGATCCATATGTGTAAGACTTGTAATTCATGACCATGCAGTACTCACCATTGGAATTATACTGTGAGCGCACAGTAGGCAGTCTCCACTTTTGCAACTGGACAGGGCAGGTGTAGGTCGTCTTCAAAATCCGTGTTGACAGGCAATGAACCTCCTCACGATAGGATTGGTAGAGTTTATCCAGAGCCAGAGTCAAGTCAGAGGAGTCGGTGCCATTCGCAGTGATGTCATCATCCATAGTGAAAGTCCAATCAATGCTGTCTGGAAAGTAACCACAAACAGGTTGAATAACATCAAACGCATCACATCGGCACAAGTAAAGATATTGCTTTTTCACACAGCAGTCTGTGTGTGGAGCCACCCAGGCATCCAGGAAAGAATGATAAACCAGTAGAGGTGGTAGATCCAGGCATTCTCTGTAGATGTCTTCATCCAAATGCCCAATAGAGTGTACCAATGTAAGCTTGTCGAACTAAGCTGTAGTGGGATCAAAGCATGGTAAGGAGACAGTGAAAGAAACAAACATGGTATCTGTTATGGAACACTTCTTAACAGTAAAACAAGGACCACTATTAGGGTGTCTGGTCACAAACCCCAAATTCCTAGCTGTAGAAAGAGGAATGGTTAGAGTCTGTTGCATACACATGGAAACACAGCTAGTGGTTTTACATCATGGACAATACCATTTGGAGATGCATCTATCATGTATAATGTCAGGTATTCTTCCAGATTCTAGATCATGGAGCAGGTTATTGATGGTAGTGATGATGTAGGAGCCATAAGCAGAGCAGAGTATCTCTCTAGCAATGTATTGTTTATCTGCTTCTTTGTTATTCTGTTGTATGAGTGTGTTGATCTTATCTTTAGAATCAGTGAATGCCTTAGCAATGTGGTGCATGTTGTATACAGTGTATCTTTCTTCCTGACTAAGGCCATCCACACCATGCAATAATGGGGGTAGTATGTTGTTGACCAAACCAGTGAAGAATTTAGCAGAATGACTTTTGATAGCAGCAATGTCTGCTTTATTCCAGATAGACATAGCCATACCCAAAAGGCCTGTGACAGTACCTGTTGCACCTGTGACATCAGAACTGTCAACTTCACGTGTTTTACATTTATGAGTTAGATTATCAGCAGTGGGCTTCCTCCTGAAGTTGCCTTTATGTTCAGTAGAATGGACCCCCGGCAATAGGGTCTTGTGCACGAATCTGAAATGCAGCTAAACTATCAAGCAATAATGTACTATAAAATGCTGATGTATTAGTATTGTGACATGTACCAAACTCTTTCATATTCCAGTAAGTAAGATTAAACAAAACAGGTATATGCATAAACTGTAAGTTATTAATCAAAGAACCTGGGAGGGCAGTGGCTGTTAGACCACTACAGAGACCAGGGTTATGCTTTGGACATTCCAAAAGCTGCTTGTCAGTGGGTGGTAACACAGAGAGGTACATGGCTGCAGAAGCCATGTGGTGTATAGCACAAAATTTTTGAGCAGAATCTCTGGATAAAGAATTACAGTATGAAGGATCAATTAAGGCGGTTATGTTGCACAAACCCGAATGTCTTAATGCAGTTTGTAACAAGGACAGTGAACCATTTGGGGATAATTTAGCATTGGGCCAACCTTGGAAAGTTCCTTTGGAGAGTTTGGCCACAGGGAGAATTTGTCCTTGTGATGTGGTTTGCCACTCAATTTGAAGGGTAGATTTATCAGGAGTAACAACCAAGGCAGTGAGGTAAGCATCGGAACCTTCCTGGACAGTGATCATACTATCTGGTATATTGATGGATACTCCCTCTGGAGGAGGTGCTGGAGGATCGAGGTGTTGTAGGAGGTCCGGTACCATGCCTTGGATGCAGGGGATAACTCTTGAGATAAGGAGATAATGGAACAAGATAGCCATCTTGTCAGTGTATCTGAAAAGGAAGATTAAAGATTAGTATGTCAGTACTATTCTGTCCAATGGGGTGAGGAAAAGTAATTTAAGCTCCTTTAAACAGTTTCAGCTGGTTTGCATGTATTCATTTGTCAGTCAGCTTGTTGCTGTGGAGGAGTCTAACTTGATAGACTGCTGGACTGAGCTTGTTGACAATGGGGTATGTGCCTTCCCACATGTTGGAGAAGGAGTGGGTGGGATGTGCAAATCAAAGTACCATTACCTGATCTCCAACCTGCCAATCCACTTCTTGTGCATGTTTATCAAACTGTATTTTGGATTGTTGCTGGGCCTTGCCCATGCAGTTGGCAGCATACAAGTGTGTATGTATGAGGTCTTTTCTGAGTTTTTCCACATATTGGTCCACAGACACATGGTCTGCAGTGGGGGTATGCAGATCAAACAACAGGTGTTCAGGCAATCTCATCTGTCTGCCAGTCATCACCTCAAAGGGTGTGAGCTGGGTGGTGGCTGAGGGTGTACCCCTAATTGCCATAAGGAGTAACGGCAATAGGGAATCCCAGGTTTTGGGATTGTCCTCAATGAATTTGGAAAGCATTTGCTTAATCCGTCTGTTGACTTTCTCTACTTGACCTGAGGGTGGTAAGGTATGTGGAACTTCTGCTGAACTCCAAGGAGTTCAAGGGATTCTTTCATCAACTCACCTGTAAAACTGGTTCCTTTGTCAGAGTCTACCTTGAGGGGTAGACTCCACCTGGAGAAAATCTGTTCCACCAGGATTTTGGCAGAAGTTTTCGCTGTACATGTCTTAGTGGGGAAAGCTTCTACCCACTTAGAGAAGAGGTCAGTTACCACAAGAACATACTTATTATTTCTGCTGGTGTTGGTTAGAGGACCAATGAGATCAATTTGTATGGCATGCCAAGGGCCAGAAAGTCATTGTGGTAAGAGTTTGGCATTTCATTTGGTAGGAATAGGGTTGTTTTGTGCACAAATGAGACAGTTGTCTTTGTATTGTTTAACATCTTTGGTGATACCAGGCCACCAGGCGGTGGTCTTGAGTCATTGGAGGGTATTTTCTGCTCCCTGGTGTCCACCAGTAGGGGTGTCATGTACTTGGTGCAAAAATTCAGACCTTAAATGTCTGAGGACCACCTACAACTTAGTGGTGGAGTCATCTGGTTGGAACCAGATGAGCTTGTCATCTGGTGACAGGCGCAACTTACCTTCATGCCTCCAATAGGGGTTATGTGTGTGAAGTTTCTCTTCAGTACCTTTGTCAAGGAATCTGAACACCTCTTTAAGTTCAGTGTCAAGCTGCTGGGCTGTGGAGAGGTCCAAGGGGGAAAAAAGTTCAGGTTTCTTCCTGAGTGCTGCAATATGTAAAGCGACATTAGCCTCTGGATGGTCCATCATCCAGATGCCCCCCCTTTGGGCCCCTTCCTTAGCAAGGGTGTCTGCTGTGTCACTGAAGGCATGATAGGGGTCATGGAGAGAGTGGGCTTTAACTTTGTGTACATTGAGTTTGTGTGCAAATTTTTGTGCCAGCGAATGTATGTATATTACCAATTCTTTGTATTTCACTGGGCTGCCATCAGAGGAGAGGAAGGAGTTCTTCTGCCAGAAGGGAAGAAATTCTGTAAGAGAACAACACACCCAGTTAGAGTCTGTAAAGATGATGGTATCCTCAGTTCCATGCTGGATGAAATCAAGGGCACAGGCCACTGCTGCCATCTCTGCATACTGTGATGATGCTACACTACAGCGCTTAGATATTTTGACAGTGTTCCCATAAGGGTAGATCACTAGAATGCCCATCCCTGCAATTTGTTCTCCCTGATAGTAGGATGCTGAACCATCAGTAAAGACACGGCACAAAGAAGTGTTATCAAGTATTTGTGGTGTGGCAGGGAGGAAAGGACCTGGATAGGGAAGATCAGGTGACTGTAGTGTACAGTCATGGGGTCCTCCCTGGAAAAGGAGGCCATGAGCTAACATAGATGGAACTTTAGTTGGTTGTACCTGTATGTCTCTGTCCTGGAGAAGAAGTGACCAGTGTGTCAGTCTGGTGTTAGAGACTGACCCATCCTTCACTCTATCTGAGAGCAGAAAGGTGGTTGAGGTGTGGTTGGTGTTAATGATCAGTGGTGAGTACTCAGTGATATACAGGAAGTGCTTGACAGCCCAGTAGGTGGCCAGAAGGTTCCTTTCACAAAGGCCATACTTCTATTCCACTGGGGTCAAGAGCTATGAGGCATATGCAATGGGTCTGAAGGTGCCATGCACCTTCTGAGCCAGTACTGCTGACATGGCAATGTCAGAGGTGGCACATTCCAGATGGAATGGTAGTGCTGGATTGGGGTTGAACAAAGCTGGGGCAGAGGCCAAGGCCTGCTTCAGTGACTTCACAGCCTGGGTATGTATAGGGCTCCAAGTCCATGGTACATCCTTTTTGAGTAAATCATACAGAGGAGCAGCTTTCTGAGCAAAATCACAAATAAAATCTCTCAAATAGTTCACCATCCCTAGAAACCTTCAAAGAGTTGCCACACTGGTTGGTAAAGGCAAGTCTTGCAATCCCTGTACCTTCTTCCAGGTAGGGCTTTGATCTTGGTCAGTTATTTTTAGACCCAGAAAGAGTACTTCTTTCTGACACAACTGCACTTTTGCTGGATTACATTTCAGGCCTGCTCTCTGAATGAGAGTCAGTAGTTCATCCAAGAGATCCAAATGTTGTTCCTGTGTGGCTGTTGCCAGCAACAGGTTATCCACATATTGTAAGAGACATTGGGGAGTAGAGAAACTCTCGAGGGCATCCATCATGTGAAGATGGAACAGGGATGGACTGTTATGGAATTCTTGTGGCAAGCAAGTCCACGTGTACTGTCTTCCTTCAAAGGTGAAGGCAAATTTATATTGACTCTTAAGGGCCAATGGTAATGACCAAAAACCATTGGAGATGTCCAGGGCACTGAACCATTTCAAATCAGGGGTCAGAAGTCATAGCACATCTGATGTTGATGCTACAGTTGGAGAACAACTGGGGGTGACCTGATTCAGTTTCCTGTAGTCAATAGTAAGTCTCCAGGTGCCTGTGGGTTTCTTCACGGGCCATACCGGGGAGTTGACAGTGGAAACACAAGTTCTGATTACTCCTTGCTTGAGGAGTGACTTGATCGTTTCTCTGAGGGAAGGCAAGGCCTCAGTTGGGAAAGGATATTGCCTTTGCCTCTCATATGCGGGCCTGGCACTTCAATGATGGTGTGCATTCTACCACAGTCATGCTTGTTGATTGCAAATGCTTCCAAATGGCATTGCAAAATAGGTAGGAGCTTCTGGAAAAGTTCATGATTCTTGAACAAATCTATGACATCATACTGTTTGTCATTGGCAGATATCATTGACACAACATGTGAATCAGGAATCAAAATGGTATGATATTGACCCTGAATCTGTATCAATAGCATGTCAGCTTGGTCCACCACACAGCCGTGTGGTGTGAGGAAGTCAATCCCTATGATACTAGGATGATCATGCAGTACTATTAGTTGGAAAGTGTGTGAGGCCTTTAGATGGCCTAGCTCTACCGGTAAGGGTAGCAAACGGTATGCAGGTAGCCTAGTACTGTCAACTCCTGACATGTTGGTCTTCTATCCGGTGGACCAAGGGGATGTGTCCAGGTGTTCATCATGTAGCACAGATACAGCTGCACCTGTATCTAACAAAACTACTAGTAGGTGGCCCCCGACCTCAGCCTCAGTGCAGGGCCTTCCGTTTGTATCCAAGACTAGCTTGTTTACAATCCAGACTGGGGCCTGTAATTGTCAATCCGTACTGTCGGAAGCATGCAGAGGTTGGGCCTGGCTCATGTGAATTGCTTCACCATGTTGCACTGATGCTATGTAGGGAGGATCTTCTGGGTTCAGGCTGGAATGGGCCTGAGGGCCTGTACCGCCAGTGTCCCCATGGCCGCTTAGGGCCTGGGCCACTGGTTGTACTGCCGCAAGAGCCTGTGCAGGAACAGCATCCACCACAGAGCATACTTGTCCCAGGAGCTCTCAAAATTTCTGATTCTCTTCAGCTATCTCCCTATATGAAGGACCCGTTCTCTGTTGTTGTGGTTTACCTCTACCCTTATGCTTCCTGTTCTTATGCCAATTCCGGTTCCCACCCCACTGTTTTTGTTGTTGTGGTTGTTGTTGATGGGCCTGTTGGGGGTGTTGATTATCAGCTGGTGGGGCTTGCTGATGTTGGGCCTGTTGGCGTTGGGCCTACCCTTCCACTGTGTAGTGCGTTGTGGCCTCCGGAATGGACTCCACGGCAGCTACCTTTTTGGAACCGGAGCCCAGGTCATGGATATAGAGTTGATACACTTTCTTGGTTTTCCGAAGGATGTCAGAAAACCTATCCGTATTGGGGTAGGTGGTTGGCTTTACCTTTTCTCACTGCTGGAATCATGTTCCTAAGGAACAGGGTCTTATATTCAATAAGATCTACATCCGCAGCTTCTTGTGCCAGGTGCTTTCTTGCTCGGTAGGCTATCCAGAGTCTCTGGTGATAAGTCGCTGGACTTTCTTTACATTCTGCTTCATAGGGTATGCAAGCATCACTCCTACTACACCTGCGCTGTGAGAAGAAATGAGCTCAGCTGCAACCTCATCAAAGGTAGTGTTCCCATCCTGGCAAACAGCATTGGGGAGTTTGGCCCACAAACCAGGATCGATGGTCTGGCGAAGTATTTGGACCTGATATTCTGCAGTGAGGCTAACCATCTCGCATTTAGAAAGCACCTTCTCCAAGTGACAGCTGAGGTTGTCGGATGGATTCATCCGACTGATGTTGTCAGCAATTTACTGAACAGAGTAGGCCATTTGTAGGGTATTAGTGGGTCGATCAGGCAAAGGTAGATTGTCTCGAGCACCGTCCAGGGCAGCCCGAGCTGCAGTTTTAGCTGCAGTGTGGACAATCCCTTCCTGAGTGCCAGCCTCTTTCAGAAGCTGCCTAATCTGGGTTTTAATAGCCCGTCTACTCCTCTCAGGAAGAGGTACATTACCTATCGCAGTTTCAATCATGGTCTCTATCTCCTGCCTGTCTTCCACATTAATAACGGCTACCGGAGATGCAGTCGGGACCAGGCTTGGGCCTGCCCCCCCATCATGGGGGCCGCCATGTTGGTGTCTCCCATGATAAGTGTCATGGCGTCGCCGACGTATGACATGGGCAGTTGGGGGCGGAGTTCCGCCATGCTGTGGACGGCTGGGTGTGGTCACTGGGCCATATTAGGGGTGTGACTGGGCATTGTATTGTGAAATGTCATCATCAGATAACTCCCCTTCTGATGACGAATGAAAGGCAGGGGCTACACCTCCCATTGCCTTAACATGTCCAGTCAGAACCTCTCACTGATGGCACAGTGTCGCCATCTTAGTTCTACATTCATCGTGACTCACACTTGCAGCATCCATATCAACCTCATCTTGCTTTTGCTTTTGAAACACTCTGTACGCAGCGCTCAATTCGCGATTGTCCCTGTAAGCCACTTCTAAATCATTACGTACCTGGTTTATCTCGTCCTGCAGCTCACCCATTTCGACACTCAATTGAGCATTTGCAGCACTCAGCAAATCATTCATTTGCACTGCCTGACTCTTATCCTGTCTCAAACTTTCACACTCCTGCTTCAACATACATAGTTCCTGTTCTCCAGCTTGAGCTGAATGATGCAATAGTGAATCCTTTTCATTTTGCAGAGCTTGGAGTTCAGACTCCAAGTTCTGCTGCAGTCTAATACATTCTGTTTCCTGCAAACCCGTCTGTTGCTTAAGAGATGAAATCTGTAGATCAAGGGTTCAAAACCTCGCTTTGGAGGCTTCCAAAGCAGCGTAGAGAGCCACGACTATCAACCCTTTAGCATGACACTTATTGGCTGATTGTATCATCTCTGTATACTGGGTTGAAATCCCCAGTATAGGGTTTTCGGATTGACTTGCATCCCGAGCAAAGTCAACCCATCCTTCATGGGAGGCAGGGAAATTCGAGACATCGAGTCTCAGTTCTGCACAGATATCTGATACTGTGGCCATTGTGTGGGAGGGAACAAAAATTCAAACTGTGAAAAAGGCACCGTGCTGCGTATCGATCCACAGCACGAGCACTTGATACACAGCCAGGCTACTGTATTAGTTGTAGACTTGCAATTCAAAACTGCTATGGAGTGGATCGAGACGGCATTGACCACACCCGAAAAGTCAGTCAGACTTTGCAAGTTACCACAAACTGGTTTTAAAACGGGAGAGGTGATACGGGAATGTACACCTACTGTCCCCATGGGAAAGGGAAAAGTTTAAGCAACAAGTGAAAACTTACAAACACCAAATATCAGTTGCACACAGTCGCCAATTTGTTGGGAGGTCTAAACCTCACTTTCAGATTCTTGACGATATTGGGAATGCAAGTAATCACAGACACGTAGAATTAGAGTAATAAACAAGTTTATTACTACCAAAGGGATGAATCACAGTTGCCCTAAGCAGTTCTTACCAATATGAACTGGGAGCCAGTGCTTAGCATTCCCTACACCTTGAGGTTTCTCTGTGTCTCTGGGGTCTCTCAGGTCTCCGAGGTATAAGGCTTCTGCATTACATTATATACCTATGATAATTACTATGGTTACCAAAAGATAGAAACATTTCTAGTTACAGAGATGAGCCCTATTGGCTAAATTAGAGGTGGCTCCATGGTCCAAGATAACATTATACAATTCTGTAAAGTCATCAGTTTGAGAACAAAAGAGTTCTTACGCAGAGTCTTACATAACTCAGTGTAGTGGTACAAATCACCAAAAGGTGGCAATGCCGTCTTACATATTATAATTACTCCAAGGACACAGATGTCCTGGCATCTTACAAGTAAGAAATACACAGAAAATACATAGCAGAATTTATGTATTAGCAAGCAAAGTGTATTACAACAATATGCATTCATATCCTGACATCTACTCTTGTACGGTAGATGCTCTTAGCCCTAATTGTTAGTATAACATCTACCTAAATGCTAGCTGTCTATGGTGTACCTCTGAGGGTACCAATTAGGGTGCAGGGGCCTTGTGTAACATAGTGGAGTACCTCAGGGCTCAGTACTGGGTCCAGTCCTCTTTAGCGTCTTTATAGGTGACACTACAGAGGGTCTGGAAGGAAAGGTATGTCTCTTTGCAGATGACACAAAGATCTGTAACAGAGTTGATACACAAGGGGAGGTAGAAAGGATGAGAAGGGACTTAGCAAGGTTGGAGGAATGGTCAGACATATGGCAATTTATATTCAATGCAAAGAAGTGCAAAGTAATGCACCTGGGAAATAAAAATCCAGGAGAAGAGTACACAGTAGCAGGGGAGGTACTAACAACAACAATAACAGAAAGGGATCTGGGTGTAGCCATATCAGATGACCTAAAGGTGGGTAAGCAATGTGAGAAGTCAGTAAGGAGAGCCAGGGGGATACTGGGATGCATAGGAAGGGGCATCATGAGTAGAAAAAGGGAAGTGGTTATCTCTCTGCAGAGACAGTTGGTGAGACCCCATCTGGAGTACTGCATTCAGTCCTGGAGACCTCGTCTACACAAGAACATAGACAGGATGGAAGCAGTCCAGAGGAGGGCAACTAAAATGGTGCAGGGTCTACATCAGAAACCATATGAAAAGAGACTGAGAGAGTGTAATATGTATACCCTTGATGAAAGGAGGGACAGGGGGGACATGATAGAAACTTTTAAGTACCTCAAGGGAATCAACAAAGTCCAGGAGGGTAGCATCTTTCAGAAAAAGAGATGTGTAAGAACAAGGGGGCACAATTAAAAGTTAGAGGGGGGACGGCTCAGGGGTAATGTGAGGAAATTATTTGTCACGGAGAGAGTGGTGGACACATGGAACCACCTTCCTGGAGAGGTTGTGGGGTCTAAAACAGTGGGGGAATTCAAACATGCATGGGACAAACATAAGGCAATTATAGTGGGGGGTTGCAGGAAGTAGGCTGTTGGTTATCTAGAATCTGCAGCTTATCCAATAGGTAGGGAAATGGGAAGACTGGGTGGGCCAAGTGGTCCTTATCTGCTGTCAAAGTCTATGTTACCATGTTTCTATGTTTCTATTTATGTTCAAGCCAAAAACTCTTTAAAAAAGTTTAAAAATGCATTTCGGAAAATATTGGTGCAACCTTGTGAATGCTACAGATGAACTATGCATAACTTGTTTATTGAATATTTGTTAAATCTGCTTTATCTATATTGTTTTTCTTTTAGGCACCTTTGATGTAATCCACGTTTGATATCATGTTTTATTTTATGTTTTTAATTCCTAACTTTTATTATAAATAGGGCTTGTCACTAACAAACATGTCCCTGTATAAAAATAGAATTTTATCATACCATTATGAGAGGGGTACAATTGGGTAGCACTGTGGAGAAAAAGAACCTAGGGGTACTTATAATGGGGAGCATTAACAACTCTGCTCAGTTTAGAAAGGTGGCAGCAAAGGGCAACAAGATGCTGGGGTGCATAGCCAGGGGAATCTCCTTCAGAAGTAGGGAGATAATCCTCCCCTGTACAGGTCACTGATCAGGCCACACCTGGAGTACTACATGCAATTCTGTCACTCATACCTGAAGAAGGATGTCAGATTATTGGAGGGGGTGCAATGTAGAGTGACAAAGATGATCCAGGGATTGGAGGGCAAGCCCTACAAGGAAATGCTGAGTAAGCTAGATATGTATTTCTTGGAGGAGAGGAAGGATGGGGGGACATGTCTTGAGACCTTTAAGTACTTGAAAGGGATAAACAAAACTCAAACAAAGGGATCTTCCAATTAAGAAGAGGAAGGGACACGAGAGGGCTCAGTCTCAGACTGTGGGGGAAAGATTCAGGAGGGAGGTAAGGAGACAGTTCTTCATGGAAAGGGTGGTGGGCAAGTGGAACACTCTACCACAGAATGTGGTGACCTGTAAGATGGTGGGCAGTTTCAAGAGGGAACTGGTCAGGGTGCGGGGGAGGGTAAATCTAAGGAGGAGAGGAGTGGGAGGGGCAGCTGCGAGATGAGGGGCTAGCTGCACAATTGAGTAGACTCGATAGACCATGAGTCCTATTTCTGTTGGCTTTTTTATATGTTCGTATTATCATATCACATGTTTACAGTCATGTTGCTACCAGTTTCCTTTTGCTTGGATAGTGCTTTGGGATACAATGTATATGAAAAGCATTATACATTATATGCTTTTTATTCTTCTTCTTTAACTTCTATTTTTTCTTCTGCTATCATAAAGGGACACTGTCAATCCACATAGGCCTCAGAATGTCCCTAGCTTAAAGTCTTATGATTGTTCACATTCTGTAGAAACTGCTGATGTATCCGGTTGTTTGATTCTGTTTCTTTTTTTGTTTTAAACAATGAAAAGTAGACTAACCACCATACTTACTTGTGTTACCATACAAAAACATGTTTGTTTACATTCCTTGATCAACCCCCACTGCATTGTTACTGGACCTAGGAATACCCCCAACATGGTTTAACCACTCATTATGCAGTGGGAGCCACAGCAACTATTGCATCATGAGTAGTTGCACTGTTTGGGAGTGTTTCTGTTGTTCAGGAAGTACACAATAAAAAATAGATCCAGGGTTCAAAACAAAACAAAATTGTTTATAACTATTCATTAGCATGCATTTCAGTCGTACTAAGCAAAAAGGCAGATACAAAAAACAGCAGCATCAATGGATTTCAGAGTAAATAAGCACTCATAAAATGTGGGGTTTTAACTAGAAATAATATGATGCATAAAAGGTTTACAGTGTCTCTTTAACTTGAAGCTGACAGACACATTACATTCTTATTTAATTACAATATTATTTATATAGTGTTTCATAGCAGAATATGCAAGGCAAAGAGAATACTGCCCCAATGCTGTTGTCCGTTCAGGAAAAAGCATTGGATCCAGGAACAAAAATTCTAGCATCATCAGCCACTAACCACATAATAAATCAGTGAAACACCTTTTGCAGGTGAAACCAGTAGGAAGTGGTGAGGTTGTTTCCCAGTCTCCCATTAAGGGGTATCTTTGCACACTACTGACTTTAAATAAATGTGATTTTGTTTCATATTTCTGTGTCTTACTGATTTATTGTGTGGCTAGTGGCTGCTGGTGCCGGGATGTTTGTGCCTAGATTCATAGCAGAATATCACAGTAAAAAAGTTTATAGGTGTTGTACTAGATGTCTATTTTGGTATATGAGCTTAGTTTGTGCAAACAGAACCACTCAGCCTTGCTTCTCAGTAGAGCTATGTGAAATATAAAATGCTGCCTGTGGAATGCCCATGGAATTACCATTCTGATTCTGCAGTATTTTGCAGAAAGTACATGACAATTCAACAGAAGTTTTGCCAACTTTTTAATTTCAGTTATTTTGCTATAATTTTGCAATTATGCGTCCAATTGACACCAGAGTTGTTACAGAGACAGTTAGTGCAATTTTACATTCATGTACCAAAGTTTAGTGGCATACAGTAGGTTGAAATAGGAAGAGTTATAAGCAAAACATTTAATAAAAATTTTATTTTCAGTAATTTCAATCTAATTTTAAAATTTCCAATCCAAATGTCTCCACAGTTTCAAGATTTAGAGAAACGTACAGCACAAGTATGTGCACGTTTTAAGTCTCAACCTTCAATGGGGGCTGAGTTATAAATAGCCAAAAGTATTTTCTTAGTATAATCTTGATACTATTCATTGAAATGTTATGCAATTTTACAGTTATACAGGTTATCACTACATTTATATATGTGCATACAGTAACATTTCTAGCATCAAATGGGACTAAGCTATAGCCTGCCAAATATGTTGCCAACATTTACATTTTAGCTATTTCCCTCTAATTTTAAAACAACCTATCCACGTTTAACCAGATTTGAAACTATTATACCTGTCATTTCTGACAAATTTCATAGTTTACAGCTTTAAATGGGACTGAATTAAAAATAGGCAGATTTTCACAACATTTTAAAATTAAATATTGCAAGAATGTAAACTGCAAATTTATAAACCCCTGAAACTTAAAAAGTAGAGAATAGCATTACATTACATTACATTTGTCAGGTTCTTAGACTTTACAAGAAGACTGTGTGTGTCAATTTTATTAATTGCTTGCTGCCTAAAATTGCAAAATAACATCTGCATTTAAAGTCAAATTCCATGAGTCTTTGTGAAACTTATGGAATTTCATGAAAATTCCATAAAATTGGAATTTATTAATTTCACTCAGCCTCATCAGGGGCTTCAAATTAAAGGATGGGGTATGAGAGGCAGGTAATTCAGGTGGTCACCAGGTTCAGGAGTTAGGTGCATAGTTTCACCAAGAAATGGAAAGATGAGCTGGTTAGTACACCAATGGTGGACCCCAAGTTGGAGCAAGGAAGCACAGAGTGGCAATAATTCCTACCAGAATGCAGGATACATAAGGATCATACCCAGAAAATTGAAGATCCAGGGCACCTGACATATATGTAAGTCTAGGACTTAGAGGTACTGAAAAAGATATAGTGGTGGGGAGGCGAGGTCTAGGGCAGCAGGAAGGAAGAATTTTGGCTATTCCAACTGGAGAAATTGATAGAAAAGTAAGTAGGTGACTCTTGTTTTAAGAGATTGTGTCACTTTAAAGAATAAAGAGGATATCAGTGGAATCAGTAGTTCTAATGAGTCAGTCTGGCTATGCTAAGAAAGAACAGAGGGGGAAAATAGTCACACAGTGAAGAACAGCAGGACTGCAAAAAGCCCAGCTCAGCTTATCAAATGAAGTAGTGATACACACTTTATGAATGTTAAATTTGACAAAAAGAATTCTGGATGATTCTTTTATATGCTACCATAAATATTTGAAAAAATGTTGCCAATATTTTTGTTTTTTTTTTTCCCCTGTAAATTTAAAACTGCCAAACCAATTTATCCAGTTGTGTTAGACACCAGGATACACATTAGATATATATGTTAAATGTTAAATCTCTGCCTGAAAAAGAAGTTACAAACATCCACATTTTTGAGAGCTTTCCCAAACTGTTGTAAATATCTACATAGTAAAATTCTGAACCCCGTTACTTAAAAATCTGTAGTCCAATTATCTCCTTGTTTAGAAGATTCTATATTGTAAATATCTACATAGTAAAATTTTGAACCCCTGTTACTTAAAAATCTGTAGCCCAATTATCTCCTTGTTTAGAAGATTCTACAATATTACAAAAAGTTTATTCATTCTAATTTACACATGTCTAGCTCCAAAGGTACCTGAGTTATATGCAGATAATTGTTTTCATGACATTTCCTGCAAAAAATAAAATGACAGATTTTAAACTCCCATAATTTTGAGATGATGCATTCTAATGTCATGAAGGTTGGCACATTTTTAGAACACTTATCATTAAGTTATTTTGCTAAATGTAAGATATCTGGACCAATAGATGGCTGATGAATATGCAGATACATATTTTCATGGAATTTCCCGCAACAAATGAAAGGACAGATTTTGAGCACTCTGTAATCTTGAGACAATCCATCCTAATGTAATGAAATATGGCACCTTGTTAGAACACATATCTTCAAGTAATAATGCCAGATGTAAGAACTCTGGCCCAATAGATGGCTGAGATATATGCAGATACACTTTTTCATGAATTTTTCCACAAAAAATAAAATGACAGACTTTGAGCACATATAATGTTGAGACAATCCATCTTAATTTCATGATATTTGTCACTTTATTAGGACTCCTCTCAGACATTAAGCTGCCTTATAAAATGGGCTTAAACAATCCAAAATCCTGATTGGCTGAAACCTAGTTTCAATCATGTCCTCATCAGCATGTATTGTGCCCTCCCACATTACAAAACGAAATCACTGAGATGTGCCAACTGAAAACAAAAAAATACAGTAGCAGACCTCACCTTGCAATACCGCAAAATGGCATCTCCCTCACAACAGCTCCATGAAACAGCCACGACATACAAGTGTCATAAAATAAGGTAGCCGCTGCCCCTCTCCACACAACAAAAGTCACAAAACTACCTCCTGAACTATCTTGCAGGCAGCCTCATCTCTGCACATCAACTCAGTTCCTGTCACTGCAAGTAAATGGCAAAAAGAAAATCTCAAACTGCTCTCCAAACTGGACCATGATGTCTGAAGCCGACCACAAAACCAAAAGTAATTTCTCACCGGTTGACTCATTCACACAAAATCATTTGCTACATTATACGGTGCTCGCTCTGTTCTACAAATGAAAGCAGCTTAAAAAAATTAATTATTTAACTAAACTTCCAGGACTGGAAGGTGGCGCATATAGTGCCTATCCACAAGGGGGATCAAGGGAGGTGGCAGGGAACTACAGGCCTGTCAGCCTGACATCAGTGGTGGGCAAGGTGATGGAGGGCATTGTCAAGAAGAGGCTGGGGGGGGACCTGGAAAAGTCAGGGTGCCTGGACGATAGACAGCATGGATTTGTCCCAGGGAAATCATGTCAGACAAACCTTGTGGAGTTCTATGACTGGGTGATGAGTGCCTTGGACCTGGGTAGACCAGTGGATGTCCTCTTTCTAGACTTCAGCAATGCATTTGACTCTGTTCCTCAGGAGAGCTTATTGGATAAGTGGGGAGAAATGGGGGTGGGGAACCAGATGATCAGATGGATAGACAATTGGCTCCAGGACTGGACCCAGAGGGACATAGTTGGCGGGATAGTCTCATCCCCAAGGAGGGTCATTAGTGAGGTCCCACAGGGATCAGTCCTTGGGCCCCTCCTGTTCAATGCCTATGTCTCTGACATAAGGACAGGTATCAGGAGTGAGATGAGTCTCTTTGCGGGTGACTCAAAACTGGGGGCAGTGGTGGATGGGGAGGAGGGTAGGGTGGCCCTACAGGGGGACCTGGAGGCTCTGGAAAGATGGTCTAGAAAGTGGAAGCTGAGGTTCAATGCAGGGAAATGCAAAGTACTGCACCTGGGGGCCAGAAACCCAGGCCAAGTGTACACCCTGGGGGGGGGAATGCTACAAGTCTCGATGGCTGAAAGGTACCTGGGGGTGGTGGTGGATGTCAAGATGAATAACTCAGAGACTTGTAGGAGGGCAGCAGCCAAGGCCAACAGGATGCTGGGATGTATCACTAGGAGGATCACCTCCAGAAGGAGGGAAGTGATACTTCCTCTGTATAACTGCTTGGTGAGGCCACACCTCAAGTACTGTGTGCAGTTTTGGAGGCCACACTTAAAGAGGGACATTAAACTCCTGGAGAGGGTCTAGAGGAGGGCAACCAAAATGATTTGGGGGAGAGGACCTATGGGGAGAGGCTCGAAGAGCTAAATATGTACACATTGGAAGAGAGAAAGGACAGGGGGGACATGATAGAGGTTTTCAGGTACATGAAAGGGGTAAATAGGGGAGGAGCAGTCAGGGTGCTTTGAAGGAAGAAGTAGGAGGGGCAACTAGAGGTCATGGGTGGAAGCTGGAAAGGGGAAGATTCAGGGGAGAAAGGAGGAGGTGCTACTTCACTGAGAGGGTGGCAGAGCCATGGAATGCACTGCCCAGGGGGCTGGTGGAGGCAGAGATGGTGGAGGGGCTCAAGACAGGGTGGGACAGGTACAGGGGAAGGGTTCTGGAAGCAAAATCCAGTGCAGCAAGAATATCCAGAACTGGGAAGGGAGAAGCCAGAGAAGGCGAAGGGGGCAGCAAGGTCATCTCCCAGGGTGGGGGCTGACCAAACAAGCAGACAAGAAAGACCGTTAGGCCTATTCTGCTGGCATTTTAGTATGTTAGTATGTAAACAGAGTGAGCACCTAATGGTAGTTTCAAAATAACAGAAACCAGAAACATCCATCTACAGAGACTGCTAAGAGACATGCTCGCTCCCACACAGCCAGCTGTTTCTCAAAAATCCTGACACAAAAATAAAACAAAACAAAGGCATATAAAAAATATATATATAAATAAAAGAAATCACACACAAAAACCCTGTCTACATCTTCGGCATTGCGAAGAAACAGCACACATAATAGTGCAGCCCAGCTCTAAGGCACTCGATCCTGGTGCCTTAAACTCTCAAAGTACAAAATAATTTTTAAACAAAATAAAAATGTTTCTCACAGTTTCTGTGGGTATCTTCTCTAGACAGAGTCACTGGCTGGCTATCACAGATACAGATACACAATGACCTGACACACAATGACATACTATAGTAATTTTCAATTAAACAGAGGGACTACTTTTTCTATTTTGTACAGATATCATATTTTTATTAATTTTATGAAAATTATTACTCCATTTTTTTTCAAAGTAACTTCTTTACCAGGGGCCCATTTTATAAGTGCAATAACACACTCTGAGATGATAAGAGCATGCCCAGGGGCATAAGGAGCTCAGCTCAAGTGCCTTGTGCCTTAGTACACCCCTAGGCATGCTCTTATCATTATGTAACCCACGCCTCGTCCTGTGTTATTGCTTGCATATTGCAGAGCTCTAGCTCAATAGACGGCTGAGTCATTACCAAACTAATACATTCAAAAAAGTTCATGAAATTTCATTGAAATTTCATGAATTTGGAATTTTCTCATTCTGCACAGCTCTACTTCTCAGTCTTCATGCCTAAATTGTATGACATGATACTTATACATCCTGTGCAACACCTATAAACTTTTATACTGTGCTAGAACTATAGGAAACAGTATGATCTCACTGGTGCAGTATCTGGTTGCTGCTCAATGCCATGGCATTCCCTAAAAGTGAGAGCAGAGTCCAGGAAAAGCAACACTACTTTGTGAGCACACAGTGGATCCAGAAATAATGAACATGCATGATAATGGTTTTCCAATAGTATATTTAAAAAAATGGAGCAGAAAACACATTACTGGATGCACTGTGAAAAATACCAAACCACAGACCAGGTGGTCCATGCATGACTACGATGGAGCTTTGTCCAGGGACCCCTGAAGGCAAAGCTCAGCAGCTAGGCAGACATCTTTGCTCATGGCTCCACAGCACCTCCTCAAATTGCCAACATATTCACCTGTCTTAATAGCAGTCATTACTTCCTTTATTACCCCCTCCTCCCACAGTGGTTGGAGGCTAAGACAGGAACATGTTTACCTAGCCTTCTTTCCTGGTCAGCAAAAACAAATCTATAAATATATGCATAAATTGCTTGTAAAGGACTTTGAGATGCAGTTTGTAAAAAGTATTATATATGTAAATTCTGCATTATTCTACAGTCAATACGCTACAGATATTTATAAATTGATTTGTAAATCTCTTTGGGAATGTCCCTTTTAAGCAGTTTTCCTCATTTGATTCAGTTAAGACCCAACACAGAAAACAAGTGGGTCATCTCACTCAGATTCCAGTTAATTAAAAAGCCATCCAAATACTCACTTAGGTACAAGAGCTAGCGTAGACTGTAGCAAGAACCCTACCTACTATATATGAATGTTGTACCTTTATGGAAACTATTGGGGGAAGAAAAGCTGGAAAGACTTACCTATATATACAAATGACCTTTGAAACAGGATTCTACATATGTTTGAAATAAGCCTTAAACTGTAGCCATAGCTATCACAGTATTTTGGGTCCATAAAAGTTAATTTGTTTTGCTAACATGTCTAAACTATACATACTCACTCAAACGCCTCAAATTCAGCACACAACAGAATGAGTACATAATTCTTTTTGGGCTGTGGCCTTGATACAGAAATTCGATAATAGTACACCAAAGACTTAGAGTGGAAGAAAAACTGTAAATGATCCAACCAAAGTTTATCTGAGTATGAAGAGCATACACCCTACAGTAACAACTGCAAAAGCAGACCCTGTCGACAGCAAACACCTGGAATTTCCTCTAATACTAGGTGCTAGTCAAAGCCTGATTGCAGACTGCTGTTAATACATTTCACCACAAGCTACATCCCATACAGAATAAGTAACTTATATGGACTTGAGCTTCAAAGCAGATTCATTAAGACTCTTAATGCTTGCAGTGAATGAGATAAGGGGATTCTACTTAAATGCTGATAAGAAGGAAGAAAAACAATTTGTAGGAAGCATAAATGATACAAAAAGACAGATAGTTTCTAATATGATTTGTTTCTGTAAACATACATATAGAACACAGTTTTGCATCCAGCACGAAGCAGCATGGCTATGTAAATCTGTTGGGGAGGTGGTGGACACAAGAAGAAAAGTCCAACTGGAACAACATTCTGATGGCTAGTCAATATGTAGACCACACATTAATCCCGCTATACGGAAACATTTTCTTCTTTTGAAACTGACAGCATTAAGCTAGGAAAGCCAGACTGTCAGGCTGTGACCTCCACAAAGAGGTCTGCAGCACTATTATTTATGCACTAGCTATATGTGTCAAATCTAATCACAATGTGTGAAGCAAACATCTGTATCACTATTAGAGGTGGGCGAATTCCTTTAACTTTGCTATGTGGAGAATTTCATGTATGACTCGAATTTCATGAAATACTCCACAATGTGAAAGAAAACTTTGCATTCTTTATCAATACAAAGTTTCCATTGCTTTATATGGACTTTGTGTTACTTAAAATTTTTTTTTTTTTTTGCTCTTTAAGGTGAATTTTGTAGTGATTCATGGGATGGCAGGTCACATGGGCTCTTAATTGGCTTGCACAGCCTCAGTTCAGTGTAGTATGTGTAGTGGAAAACTAGACACAGTTTGCTGTCAGAGCTCTGAGAATCAAACCATCAAAAAACGTTCAAAAAATAATTTTTGCATTCAAATTGTGAGTCCAAATTTAGTACATGGAGTGTAGTAAACCCTTGTGTGTTTATGTCATTGAGCACTTATTGATTTGGTGTGAATATTACATCTTAAATTAGTATGTTCCATGTCTGTATTGACAGACACTGCAGACGTGTGCTTTGGGGGAGGGGCGGATCTGTGGTGTAGAAGGGAGATTCACAGACCACAGTGTGAAAGGTAGTCTTTTCAACTGTTGTTGGCTAGTGTTTTATTATTTGTGTGTTCAGGTACAGACAGTAATACTTCTAGTAATTTTTTATAAGTTTTTGCTGTTTGCTGTGCATTTTTTCAGTTTGTTTAAAAGGCTGAGTTGTAGTTTACCAAACTGTTAAAGTGTCTGTGCATTACCTTTAATCTATGTGCATGTTGTCAAGTCATACACATTTTATTGCACTACCATAATAGCAGTATTCTTAATTTCTCATCCCGTCTGTAGCATTTTTTCTTGCTTCTATCTAGATACTGCGGCAGAAGAGAAAAAGAAGTTTGCCAGTGCAATTTGCGATTAGGACTGAAGACTTGCTCCTGAAGCGATCGGCCCAGTTTGCGAGTGGATCATATTTGGATTGAAAGGTTTGCGCAGTAAAGCTGTTGATTAGCAACCGGACTGAATCCGAGCTGTTCCCGATAGTAGTTAGTGATTTAAATGTGCCGAGTGTGTTTCATGGGTTGCAGTTTGGTTCCCCATGACAGAATCTGTTACACCAGCTGGAGGCTTCACCAGCAGAAGATCACAAACTTTTCCAAAACTGTTCACCCTGCTTGGGCCCCGCCATCTTGACCTAGGCCACTACTCCTGCACCACAGACCATTTCAGTGAGAGACCAGCCAGGGGGATTCCGCCCCGTGCCCAACACCATCGAGCAAGTTGCTACCATCTAGAGGTGTGTCATGTCGGCCCAGCTTCCCCCTGCCCCTTGATCATCACCATGAGATCTACACATCACCTGCAGTGCAGCAATTTTCTGGTAGCATGAGTACAAATCAGGGTAGCTGCCTGCAACAAAAGATTAAATCATTATGGTACCATCTAATTGTCTTCATTTATTGGGTTTTTGCAACGGACTGAGCCAACCAGCTTGGATTACAAATAATTGGATTGTGTGCATGTTTAACTGCCTTTTCTTCCACCAACAGCCCCAACATCTGCTGCAACACTGGCCACCCCAGGCAATGCTTCAGGCTAGTCTGCATAACATTCTGAGTACCCAGGGTTGGTGAACTGTATAAATGGGACTTAAAGTGAATGTCAGAAAACCCTAATTTAGATCAGATTACTAATCATTTGACTAGATTCACGCCCCTTCCTTGTTCACTGTCCCCTAAATAAACCTGATTGTCTTTTGTCACATTTAACCTGTGTAGTGTGCATATTATTATTTGAGTTTCAGTATTAAGACTGTATTGCTGCATTGCTAACCTTATTTTCCAGGGGGTCTCCAGGGCAGTTGCTGTAGGTTTAGCCCTGGTGCTAAGTGAGAAGGGTTTGAGCACATTATTACTGCTGCCTATTGATTGTGAATATACCACTGTGTTATATCTTAGGCCATTAGGAGAGTTGGTGGGTGTTTATAGCTTCTCAGAGGGCTATACCAGAGCAGATAAGCAACCCCAATATTATTTCTCTAGGTGGAGGCACTTATTAGAGAACTCAGGCACCTCAACCTGTGTATAGTCAAGCAGGCAGGTGTAGTAGCCTTTAGAATAGCACCACCTTGGGGTTAAATCTTTAAGGCACTGCTGGGGTTAACACCCTCTAGTGACCAAAAGTCAGATTTTCAGTCCAGTGTAATTTTTCAGGAAAATTTGAAATGGAGGCCCTTACTACACCTAAGTGGAAATTTCCCCTCACAAGCTGGTCATACACCACATGATGGGGTGGAGTGAGGCTGAGTGGGTCAACACCTGCCACACCTTATTACTTCTTGATGTTCCTGTGGGGACTACTAATGATACTATAGAGGACACTGTAGGGAAAGTTAAGTGCCTGGGAAAGGTTGAAATACAAGGGTGGGACTCAGACTTGTTTGCCCAGACCTTGGTGGCCCTCATTTCTTGTAGCCTCCCCATAGACCCTGAGACAGTACAACCTGCCGCCCGAAACAAGTGCACTTGGGCCATCAGAAAGGCCAAGTCTGAGCACTATCGGTCCTCACTCACTGCCTCATGGGGGAATCCCAGAACCTTCTGGGATAACATTAAACAGTTAAATGGGAGTGCACACCCCCACCCACCCAGATCAACATTAATGGTGTGATCTTCTCAGACCCAGCCCTCATAGCCAACCACCTCAACACCTCATTCACTGACCTTAGCCCTATCCTCCCTACAAATTTTTTTGACCCTCCTCCCTCAGCACCTGCCGTAAATCTTTCTCCCTTATTTTCTCCTCCGCCGTGTTTCTGCCCAAGAACTTAGGCTGCACCTTGTCACTGCCCTCAAGAGTAATAGTACAGGCAGTGACACCCTGGATCCTTGTATCCTACGGCTGGTCTTAGACGCAGTCCTTACCCCGATCACATGCCTCATCAACCACTCTCTTTGCCTGGGGAAGGTTCCAACTGCCTGGAAAGTCACCACTGTCACCCCTATCTTTAAAGGTGGTGATAGGACTGTGGCTGGAAACTATCGACCGATCTCCATTCTCTCCTCTCTCCAAGGCCTTGGAAAAAGTGGTGGCCTCTCAAATCTCTGACTACCTCTCCACCTACAATGTCCTTTGTCCTGAGCAGCATGGCTTCCGAGCGGGCCACAGTACCAACACAGCCCTCCTAGAGTTCTCCAACTTTCTCACTCCTCCTTAGACACTGGTTCTCTGGCTGGTGCTGTCTTCATTGACCTCTCGAAGCTTTCGACACTGTCTCCACCCTCCTTCTTGATGCCCTTAGTCTCTCTGGTTTTGCTGCTGGGCCTATCTCCTGGTGCACCAGTTATCTGTCTGACCACACACTGCATGTAAAAATTAATGGGACCTACTCAGACATCTGTCCCATCTTTTCTGGGGTTCCCCAGGGCTCCATTCTGGGCCCCTTACTATTCTCCCTTTACCTTAACACCCTTCCATGCTCTTGCTCTGGGAACATTCTATTGTACGCTGATGATGCAGTCATCTTTGCCTCAAGTCGTAACCCTACTGCCCTCCAGGACTCGCTGCAGAAGTCCTTCACTGAAGCCGAGGGCTGGTTCAAGGAACATAGATTGGTGATAAATCTTAAAAAAACAAAAAACATGTTCTTCACTCATCCCCAAAACAAGTCCTGCAACTTCAAACTCCTCATTCACTCTGGGTCCTCATTCCCACTCGAACAAGTTTGCTCCTATAAATACCTAGGGATCCATTTTGACCCCTCCCTCTCCTTCCATGGACACATCGCTGCCCTAGCCACTGCCACTAATATCCGATTGGGCATCTTACATCGGTATAAACACTGCCTCCCAGGCTCTTCGACTCGCAGTCACCTCCTCTATCCTGTCCCTAGTGGACTATGGACTGCCGGTGTATGGTGCTGCTGATCAGACCGCACTCCATAAAATTCGCTCTACTCTGAATAAGGCCTGCAGGTTAATTACTGGAGCACCTAGGATGACACACACCTGTCTACTGTATGCTAAAGCGCTGGTACTTGATCTCGATGAGCGCCTCAAATGTCTTACCTGTACCCTTACAAAAAAGACCCTCCTTGGGCTTTCCCCACCAGGATTGACCACCACCATACGCCGCTCTGTCCCACTAGTTCATACTCGGACCTCTGGGAAAACCTCTCTGTTATCCCTGAGCTAGGACCTCTCACGGCCAAGAGCCTTCAGCTTTAGGGCCCCTCCTGGTTCAACACACCCCCTCCATCTCCAGGCTCCAACTATATCGTGCTTCAAAACTTCCATACGTAACCACCTTATTAACACCCAATGCTGTAACTGCCACTAGTCAAGCCGACTCAATACTTATGACAAAGCTTATTACTAAGCTGCTAGGACGACATAACTCTGGTATTGTTTGCATCCATCCTACCTGTACCAGCTTGTTTGTATCTATGTCTTAATTTTACTGTTATACTTATGTGTTGTACTGCTATACTGTGTATTTTGGTTTGTCTTACTGTGACAAGGTACCTTTGTAAATGAGCCTATGGCTCAAAGGTTTTCCAAACTGCTGTTTAAATAAAATAAAAATAAAAAATAAACCTATTATCATGCCAGAGGGGTCCCAGAATGGGTGGAGAGTTATTCATTTACACAGTGACCCATCTTCCTTGGGGGGGGGTCTCCCATGGTAGAAGGATTTAAAGACAAACTATTGAGACTTCTAGCTGCTGAGGGACAGTCAGTCAAGCATTTGTGGAGGGCTTTGGAAGTCTCTGAGGAGGTTACTCCCATTCATACATAGAAACATAGAAATTGACAGCAGATGGGGACTAAGGATCCATCTAGTCTGCCCTGAGCCCTACCCATCCTTGTGAGACAATCCCCTTGTGTCTGTCCCAAGCTGCTTTGAATTCCCCTACTATTTTGGAGTCAATGGCTCCAGCTGATAGACCATTCCATGGGTCAACCACTCCCTCTGTGAAGAAAAATCTTCACGTTACCCTGAATCTTCCTCCCCTTAGTTTCATCTCATGTCCTCTTGTCCTACTGGTGCTATTGACCATAAAGAGCTCCTGGTGGAGACTCTATTTATACCTTCAGAAACTTTGATGTCTCAATCATGTCCTCTCTATCCCTGCATTGTTCCAGGGAGTACATGTTGAGTTCCTGTAACCTGTTTTCCTATGGCAACTTATAGAGATTGTGTATCATTGTTGTTGCCCTCCTCTGTACTGTCTCCAATCTATCTATGTTCTTCTGAGATAAGGTCTCCAGAACTGTACACAGTACTCAAGGTGGGGAGTCACCAGGGACCTGTACAGCAGCAGGATCATCTCCTTTCTTCTACTTGTGATGTCCCTTCCTATAAATCCCAGCCTACTGCTGGCCTTCTTTGCTGCCTTTTCACCTTGTCCGCCTACCTTCAAATTGTCTGATATGGTAACCCGTAGATCCCTCTCCTGATGGCTGTTTGCTAGCTTCTCCCCTCCCAGGTAGTAGCCTCTCTCTGGGTTGCTTCTGCCCAGATGCATAACTTTGCACTTTTTCACTTTGAATTGTAACTGCCACATGTTGGACCAATGTTCTAGTCTGAGTAAGTCACTATTCATTTGCTCTACTCCCTGTGCAATGTCCACCCTGTTGCAGAGCTTTGTGTCATTTGCAAAGAGGAACACCTTCCTGCTCAACTCCTCTGTGATATTTCTGGTGAAGATATTAAAGAATAATGGTCCGAGGATGGACTCCTGTGGCACCCCACTTGTCACCTCCCTATCTCTGATGCTGCCCCATTTACTGCCATGGACAGAGTACTCTGTTCAAGCCAGCTACTCACCCATGCTACCACTTTGTGCCCCACTCCTGTATGGTTGAGTTTGTTTAGCAGCCTTCTGTGTGGTACAGAGTCAAAGGCCTTGCTAAAGTCAAGGTAGATAACATCAATGGCTCCCCCCGGTCCACACCCCTAGTAACCGAGTTAAAGAACTCAATCAAGTTAGTCTGGCAGGACCTTCCCATTGTGAAGCCATGCTGCTTGGCATCCAGTTGTCCAGATTCCTCCAGGAATGCTAGTATCCTTTCTTTGAGCAGTGACTCCATCATCTTACCCACCACTGAGGTGAGGCTGACTGGGCAGTAGTTTCCTGTCTCCTTGCAGCTACCACTCTTGTGTATGGGAACCGCTGTTGCTCTTTTTCAGTCCTGGGGAACTGTCCCTTCTCTCAAGGATCTGCTAAAAAAAGATTCACTACTGGTGCTGCCAATTCAACACTAGCTTCCCTCAATATGCATGGGTGGACTCCGGGTGTGTGGAAATTCAATCTCCTTTGGCCTGCCCAGCTTCCCCCTTGGCCCCGCAATTGTGGCATCCCCCATTGTGATACCTTCAGTGCACCCGGACTCTTATCGCCAGCTTAGACTGTTTTCAGGTGCTGTTCCCATGCCAGTGGAGGAGAATGACTTGGAAACTTTGATGGACTATGCCACCCCCCTCATCCAAGAGTGGCAGTGCTCAGAAGGGGAGACATGAAAGAGACTTATTGAAAGCTTCAGGGATCCTGCACTGGAAGTCATTCAATTCCTTCGGTTCACTAACCCAGAGGCCGCTGCAGCTGAGTGTCTATCCACTTTAGAAGGGGTATTTGGCAGCACTGAGTCCAGGGAGGTTTTAATGTGGAAATTCAAGTCTACTAAACAGTGGAAAAATGAGAAACTGTCTGACTTCATAACCTGGGTTGAATGGGCCCTACAGCGGGTGCATCATAAATGGGTTATCTCGGCTAGTGCACTGAATCATGTCAAGCTGGAGCATATCCTTAGGTCTGCCCATTATTCAAGTGTGCTTATGTTAAAGTAAAAGTTTCAGGACAGGAAAGCTAACCTGCCTGAATATTGTTTGCTGATGAAGGAAATCCGGAGGCTGAGAATGACGAAGCTGTCTGGGAACCATATGCGGGGATTGCCCGAACTGCCCCAACCCCCCGACAGATCTGTTGAGAAAGAGGAACCCTCTGAGACACAAGTTCTTGAGCTGCTGAAAGAATTAAAAGAACTTTAGAGCCAGTCAGCAAGCTGTGGTAGAGGCAGTCAAAAGTTCTAGCCGTTGCTCCCCTAAGACTGAGTCTGGCAGTAAGGCCCCACCCGTGGGTATGGGAGCCCATGCCCTTGCCACTGAACTCCAAACTGATTCTAAATTGGTGGAAGAGATGAGTGAACAGTGAACCATGGTGAGAGATCTTATTCATACCACCCAATCCCTCACCCCCTAGCGGGATTGTGGGGGGATGGAACCCAAGTTCAAACCAAAAGAAGAGAGTAGGACTCCAGCCCCCGATCATTATAAATCTCATGAAGAGCTGAACCGCCCTGGTGACCCTAGAGGCAAGGTGTTTTGTTATAGGTGCGGAGATGATGGGCACACCCGATGTATTTGCAATTCCCATGAAGATCAATGGAAAGTCACCACCAAGCTTCTTAATCTAGTCTGACAAAGCAATATAAAACCTCAGACAGGCCCACCCCACAAGTCCTTCTCCTCTAAGACTGCTGTAGGCCAGTCTGCCAAACAGACTCCTCCAGATTGGTCCAAGATGGTGGGTCCATCCATGGAAACCACAGTGATTGTAAATGGCGTCTCCACCTAAGCTGTGCTAGACAGTGGCTCACAGGTCACTATTGTATTTAAAGACAGGTATGACCAACACTTGTCCGATCTCCTGCTCTTACCCCTTGAAGGACTGCATGTGTGGGGGTTGAGTGACAAATTCTATCCTTACCAAGGGTATGTACAAATTTAGTTATCTTTTCCTACTGCTATTGCTGGCATGAATGAACAAGTGGAGACCCTGGCCCTGGTGTGCCCACCGACTGGAATGTATGATGGTATCCCTTTGCTGATTAGCACCAATGCCCATATGTTCGGCTGGCTAGCCCAGCTCTGTCAGGAGAAACAAGCCAAACTGACTGGAAAGGCACTACACATTCCTGCCATGGTGCGCCGAGCCTGTGACTTACAGATGCAAACAAAAGAGACTGAGAAAGATGAGCTGGTGGGAGTAGTATGGAAGAAAGATCCAAAATGATTTGTGTTGCCCGCTAATGCTCAGTGTACCATCACTGGTGAGGTAAGAATCAAGAAGGATGTCAAAAACAAAATTCTCATGCAGGATGCCCCAGAAGAGAGGAAACTGCCTGATGGACTATTGGTCAAGCCTAGCATCCTCCTGGCCTGGGCTAATGCTTATGCTCGGCTGATAGTGGTGCAAGTTCAAAACATGTCTGAGAGAGAGATAGCAGGGTAAATCAAGGTTGCACCTTGTCTACTGTATACTGTGCACACACTGCACTGTAACCTAGGAAAATTTGCACTGGAGAGACTGATGAGGTGACTCCTGATCTGTTCGACTTCAGAGAATCCCCCATTCCTGAAGAGTGGAGAACTAAAATCAGCCACAAGCTGGCTCAAAAAGGCAAGGTGTTTTTGTTGAAAGAGTGGGAAGTAGGATGCGTCGCTGGGGCTGAACATTACATTAGACTGCATGATGAAAGGCCTTTTCATGAGAGATCTCAATGCCTAGCCCCAGTGGACATCGACGATGTTCAATGCCACCTCCAAGAGATGCTGGCAGCTGGAATTATACAGGAGTCTCATAGCCCGTACACCTCTCCTATCATGGTAGTCTGGAAGAAGAATGGCTCTGTAAGGATGTGTATGGACTACCGGACACTGAATAGAAGAACTATCCCTGACCAAAACACTATGCCACGCATCCAGGATGCCCTTGCCTGCCTCAATGGGAGTCAGTGGTTTTCTGTGTTAGACCTCTGGAGTGGGTATTATCAGATCCTGATGGCCCCTGAAGATAGAGAAAAGACAGCTTTCATTTGCCCTTTGGGTTTTTATGAGTTTATGTGCATGCCCCATGGCATTTCAGGAGCACCCGCTATGTTCAAGAGATTAATGGAGCGACCCATGGGGAACGTGAACCTACTAGAATGCCTTGTCTACCTTGATGATGTTATTGTGTTTGGCTGGACCTTGAGGAACACGAGACTCGCCTGTTCAAGTTTCTAGACTGGTTGGAGGATTTTGGTCTAAAATTGTCTCTCAACAAATGTCAGTTCTTCCAGCAGTCTGTAAAATATGTTGGGCACATTGTGTCATTGGAGTGGATCCAAGCAGACCAGAGCAAAGTGGAATCTCTGACCACCTGGCCCCAGCCTAGCAATCTTGAGGAACTACAAAGATTCTTGGGGTTCTGCAGTTACTATCACCAATTCATAAAAGACTACATCAAAGTCATCTGCCTTTTGCTTAACTTAACTCAAGGTTACCCAAGCACAAACAGAAAATACAAGAGAAGCACCATCAAAGAGGAAGAAAAATTTAATTTCGGACAAATTAACCTTTTGGAACCAGGTGGACTCATGAGTGTGAGGTGACTTTGTGTGATATCATTCAGCAACTCACCCATGCACCTGTGCTTGCATAGACAGACCCAACCAAACCCTATATGTTGCACATTGACACTAGCTTGAAAGAACTTGGTGCTATTGTATATTAAGACTATGAAGGAGGCTTATGTCCAGTGGTGTTTGCTAGTCAGAGCCTAACACCATCTGAAAAGAACTACCCTGTACACAAACTTGACTGCCTTGCATTGAAGTGGGCCATGGTAGACCAATTTCACGAATATCTTTATGGTGCCAACCCCCTCACCTACTGTATGTCCAGACTTCAGCAAAGTTGGATGTCACTGGGCATCGCTGGTCATCTTCCCTTTCCACTTAAGATTATTCAGAAGAGTATTGACCAGGCTAGAATCACCTCGATGCTGACGCCCTTTCCAGGAGACCTGACACTAACTTTGAGTGGGTAAAAATGTATGAAAAATCTGTTAAAGCTCTTTTATCAAAAATTTGATAAAGATGAGTACTCATCTCCTGTAACAGTTGATTGCCTGGTGGACTGCCTGGGCCCTCCTGACACTTGTGTCCTGTGGCCTACTGCCATCTTGCAGCCTTGGACCTCAGCACTTTTCCACAACTGACTCCTGACAATATACAGCGGGCTCAATCCCAAGATCCTGTGATTAAGGCTGTGTTGGATGCCATCCATGAGGGAAGGAATGTGTCCAAGTTTCGTTCTCAGGATCCTGGAACTGCTCAGAGAGGGACCAAGATTGAAGTTGCACAACAAATTACTTTACAGAGAGATTACCAATAAACAAGGTCAGGTTACCAAGCAACAGCTGATCTTACCTACAGCTTTTAAACATGTGGTCCTAAGCACTCTTCATGACCAGATACTAAGTTTCATACTAAGTGGTAAGCAGCAATGGAGTCGTACTATTGGCCCATAACCGTGCCTGCCATCTCACGCATAATATGTCAGATTGTGTCCGTCTAGTATAATAGAGTCTAAATTTTGCTTGTACTGGGCCTTACTACTTGCACAGATAACTTCCTATGGCAAACTGTTCCAAGGGGCAACCACTCTCTGGGTAGAGAAGGCACTTCTCCTGTTGGTGCTGTGCTTAATATGCCTCAGCTGGAGAGGGTGACCCCTAGTCCCCTTTATGTCATTTTTGAAGTGAAGGTTTAGCTCATTTAGTATATAATCATCTTGCATTACATCATAACACATCAACAGGACCCCCATAATTCTTCTTGTCTACAGGGACATTAGCTTCAATTTATTTAATCATTGTTCATATGGCACTTTATTTAAGTTATAAATCATTTTGGTGGCCTGTCTTTGCACCTTCTCAACATTTGCCGCTGCCCCCTTTGTAATGGGCTTCCACACAGGGGCTCCATAGTTCAGTAAGGGCCTAACATATGCCCTGTACAGTGGCATAATCACAGTTTGACTTCAGCTCCTAAAGTTTTTCTTTATATTCCACAGCACTTGTTTAGCTTTAATAATTTTCTCGTTACAGTGTGCCTGGTAAGTTAGGTTGTGGTCTACTAGTCTACCCAGGTCTTTTTCTCGGTGGGGACCTCAGGGCATCTCGGTTGTGACTGGACTGATGATTTGGCTTGTACTCACTTCTGTTGGCCCAAAATGGGTCCTGACCTTGAGACTTACATAAGAACTTGTAGCCATCATCTACAAAGGAAAGCTTAGCCCCAGAGGGTTGCACCTCTGGTTAACATCTCCCCCAGTGCCCTCATGGAGCTCATGTGCATTGATTTTCTGTGTTTAGAGCCAGTTCAAAAGAACACTGGTAATGTGTTGGTCCTGACTGACCATTTTACTTGCTATGCTCAGGCCTAGCCGACCACAGACCAAAAAGCTTCCACTGTGGTGAAAGTCTTAATAGAGAAATTCGTTGTCCATTATGGTGCCCCCCCAGAACACCCACTCAGCTCAAGGGAGAGACTTTGAAAACCACCTAATTAATAAAATGCTTTCACTCTGGGGGATGAGAAAGTCCAGAACTACCCCATACCACCCTCAAGGGGATCCACAGCCTGAAAGATTTAATTGAACATTACTAGACATGCTGGGCATGCTTCATCCCAGAGATAAGCCAAAACGGAGTCAGCAGATAAGCACATTAGTTCATGTCTATAATTGTACCAAAAGTGACGCAACTGGATTCTCCCCATACCACTTGATGTTTGGTCAAGATGCAAGGTTGCTGATAGACATCTGTGTTGGGGTGTCCCCTGATTTAGCCAAAGCAGAAAATTACTTCCAGTATGTCCAGAAACTAAAAACTCAGTTGAACCATGCCTACCAGTTAGCTCAAACCATGGTGGCCAAAAGGAACTTAGCAAATAAAGAAAGGCATGATAGATGTGTCAAGGCCAAAGAAATGCAACACTGGGACAGTCTTGTTAAGGAATTTGGAATTGCATGGAAAACACAAGATAGACGACAGGTGGCATCACACCCCATATATTGTTGTCAGTAAGCTGGAGGACCTGTGAGTTTATAAAGTGCATCCAGAGAATGACCCACGAGCTGTAAAAACAGTGTACCAAAATCATCTATTACCAGTTGGGCAAATAATCATCAGTTCTGCACCCCAAGACACTGCCCCTCCTGGGCCTGTAACCAGAGCTTTGGCTAAAAGAAACAGTTAACACCCTCCCCAGTTGTTAAAGATGCAGGGCCTTCTATTAATCATGTTCTGAATAAAATCAACTGCCAGTCTGAATCTGATGACAGTGAGTGTGAAGCCCCCTACTTGCCTTCTTAAGAACTGGGTCAGTTGTTTCAAGGACCCCCCCCGTGTAACATGGGCGATGAGGCTGAACCTTCTGAATGGTCCAATATTCCAGCCTCCTCCATAGCCCCTGTGCCCCTGAAAGTAAAGTGCAAAGCACAACTTCTGATACAGTGGACCCCTTGTGTCTTGTGAAACTGAATGAGCCTTGAGAGGTAGATTCTAACCAAGAAAGCATAGCTGGTGACATACCAGACAGTCCAGAACTAATTGCAACCAATGATTCCAATAGTAATATGGACAATGATGTTAATGAAACTAATGATGTTGATAGTATCAGTGATGTGTTACGTGATTTAAATTCCACGGAATTTCCTCTCAATGACGAACATGGAATTTCAGAGCAAAGTAATGAAAGTAACTGCTGAACTAGAATTGCCAGAGCAAGAAAATGAGTGTTTCCAGTCCAGAACAGACATCCAGCGCAGAGATACCTTTTCTTCAGAAGCAGACTTATTGACAAGCAATGAGCTGGGACTGATCAACCCAAATGCCACTGTTGAAAAAACTGAAACATAGCCTGCACCTCCCTGAAAGGCTAGAAGAGCCACGAAGCCTGTAATATGCCTCAGTTACAACTCCTGAGGAAGGCCTGTAGACCTCTCATTACATCTAGTTCACAAAAGGATGTACATTTCTGAAAACTTTCTACCTAAACTGGGCTATTCTGCCACATCCAAGCAAACAGTGAAGCCCTCCAGTCAGTATGCTAATGCCCTTGCTCCATGCAGCCCAAGTGTAGCTGATAGGGCTAGACCCTAAGCCATGTGGGTTAGTATGCAGGAGGTAATACAGACTAGAATTGTAAGAGTAAAAGAAACATAGAAATTGTCGGCAGATAAGGACCACTAGGTCCATCCAGTCTGCCCGTGGCCCTATACATGAATACATCCACTCACCCTAAGTTGTCAATGACTTTTCATCACTCCCTTCCTGCCCAAGGTTCCCCTGTGATTGTCCCAGGCATGTGTTACACAAGATCTCTGCACCCTTATTGGTACCCCCAGAGGCACACCATAGACAGCTAGTGTTTAGACATATGTTATACTAACATATAGGGCTAAAGGCATCTACCGTACCAGAGTAGATGTCAGGATATGTACTCATATTATTGTAATACACTTTGCTTGCTAATACATATATATTCTTCTATGTATTTTCTGCGTATTTCTTACTTATAAGATATCTGGACACCTGCGTCCTTGGAATAATTATGATATATAAGTCGGCATTGCAACATTTCGGTGATTTGTACTACTACACTGAGTTATGTAAGACTCTGTATAAGAACTCTTTTGTTTCACAAACTGATGACTACTACAAAATTGCATAATGTTATCTTGGATCATGTAGCCTCCTTTAATTTAGCCAATAGGGCTCATCTCTGTAACTAGAAATCTTTCTATCTTACAGTAACCATAGTAATTATTATAGGTATATAATGTGAGACACTAAGTCTTGTACCTCAGAGATCCCAAGAGACACAATGAAACCTCGAGGAATAGGGAATGCTTAGCACTGTATCCCGGTTCGTATTGGTAAGAACTGCTTAGGGCAATTATGATTTTATCCTTTTTGGTAGTAATAAACAAGTTTATTACTCTAATGCAATGTGTCTGTGATTACTTGCATTCCCAATATTGCCAAGAACCTGAAAGTGAGGTTTAGACCTCCTGATAATTGGTGACTGCTTGCAGGCAATATTTGGTGTTTGTAAGCATTCACTAGTTGCTACAACTTTTCCCTTTTCAATGGGGACAGTAGGTGTACATTTCTGTATCACCTCACCCATTTTCAAACCAGTTTGTAGTCGCTTACAAAGTCTGGCTGTTTTTCTCAGGTGTGGTCGATGCCGACTCGACCCACTCCACAGCAGCTTTGAATTGTAAGCCTACGAACTCTACAGTAGCCTGACTGTGTATAACATGTTCCTGCTGTGGATCGATGCATAGCATGGCACCTTTTTCACAATTTGATTTTTCATTCCCTCCCACACAATGGCCACTATATCAAATATCTGTGCAGAACTGAGACTCGATGTCTCGAACTTCCTTGCCTCCCATGGAGGATGGGCTGACTTCACGTGGGACACAAGTCAATCTGACAACCCTATACTGGGGATTTCAACCCAGTACACAGAGACAAGACAATCAACCAGTAAGCGTCATGCCAAAGGGCTGATGGTCACGACTCTCTACGCTGCTCTGGAAGCCTCCGAAGTGAGGTTTCGAACCCTTGATCTGTAGATTTTATCTCTTAAGCAAGAGATGGGTCTGCAGGAAATGGAATGTATTAGACTGCAACAGAATCTGGAGTCTGAACTTCAAACTCTGCGAAATGAAAAGGATTCACTTTTGCATCATTCAGCTCAGGCTGGAGAACAGGAACTTTGTATGTTGAAGCAGGACTGTGAAAGCTTGAGACAGGATAAGGGGCAGGCATTGCATATGAATGACTTGTTAAGTACAGCGAATGCACAGTTGAGTGAGGAGATGGGAGAGCTACAGCACGAGATAAACCAGGTACGTATTGACTTAGAAGTGGCTAGTAGGGACAATCGCGAACTGACCACCGTGTACAGAGTGTTGCAAAAGCAAATGCAAGATGAAGTTGATATGAATGTTACAGCTGTGAGCCATGCTGAATGTAAAACAAAGATGGCAAAACTGCGCCATCAGCAGGAGGTTCTGGCTGGACATGTTAAGGCGATGGGAGGCGTAGCCCCTGCCTTACACATGTCATCTGAGAGATAGGTATCAGATGATGACACCTCTCAGTATAACACCCAGTCACACCCCTACTATGGCCCAGAGACCCCACCCAGCCATTCACAACATGGCAGGTCCCCACTACACCCACACCACGTCTTACGTCATCGACATCATGATGCGCATCATGGGAGATGCCAACATGGCGGCCCCCATGATGGGGGGGAGCAGGCCCAGGCCTGGTCCTGAAGGCACCACCGATAGCCATTATTAACGTGAAAGACAGGCCGGAGATAGAAACGATGATTGAGAATGCAATAGGCAATGTACCTCTTCCTGAGAGAAGTAAACAGGCCATTAAAACCCAAATCAGGCATCTTCTACAGGAGGCTGGCACTCAGGATGGTATTAGAAACATAGAAACATAGAATTTGATGGCAGATAAGGACCGCTTGGCCCACCTAGTCTGCCCATTTTTCTACCTAACAGATAAGCTGCAGATCCTAGTTAACCAACAGCTTACTTCCTCCTACCCCCCACTAGGACTACCTTATGTCTGTCCCATGCATTCTTGAATTACCCAACTGTTCTTGACTCCACTACCTCCTCAGGGAGGCTGTTCCATGCATCCACAACCCTCTCTGTGAAAAAATACTTCCTCTCATTACCTCTGAGCCGTCCCCACTCTATCTTCAAATTGGGCCCCCTTGTTCTTGCACATCTCTTTTTCTGAAAGATGCTACCCTCTTGGACTTTGTTAATTCCCTTGAGGTACTTGAAAGTTTCTATCATGTCCCTCTCTCCTTCTTTCCTCAAGGGTATACATATTAAGCTCCTTTAGTCTTTCTTCGTATGTCTTCTGGTGCAGACCCTGCACCATTTTGGTTGCCGTCCTCTGGACAGCCTCCATTCTGTCTATGTCTTTGCGGAGATATGGTCTCCAGAACTGCACACAGTACTCCAGATGGGGTCTCACCAACTGTCTGTACAGAGGGATAACAACTTCCTGTTTTCTACTATTGATGCCTCTTCCTATGCATCCCAGTATCCCCCCAGCCTTCCTTACTGCATTCTCACACTGCTTGCCCACCTTTAGGTCACCTGATTTAATTACCCCCAGGTCCCTTTCAATTTTTACTGTTGTCAGTATCTCACACCCCATTGTGTACACTTCCCCTTGGTTATTATTTCCCATGTGCATTACCTTGCACTTCTTTACATTGAATCTGAGCTGCCATACATTTGACCATTCCTCCAACCTTGCCAAGTCCGTTCTCACCTTTCCACTCCATCTTGTGTATCAACCCTGTTGCAGATCTTTGTGTCGTCTGCAAAGAGACATACTTTTCCTTCCAGTTCCTCTGCAATGTCACTTATAAAGACATTAAAAAGGACCGGTCCCAGTACTGAACCCTGCGGTACCCCACTAGTAACCCTCCTTTCTTCACTGTGTACTCTATTTACTACTACCCTTTGCATCCTGTTGTCTAGCCAATTTTTTATCCAGGCTACCACCTTGGGGCCCACTCCAAGGCTGGCTAACTTGTGTATTAATCTTTTGTGTGGGACTGTATCAAATGTCTTGCTAAAATCTAGGTAGGCCATGTCCACAGCCCCTCCCTGGTCTACTACTTTGGTCACCCAGTCAAAGAAATTCTGCAGTATAGCGCAGTGGTCTAAGGCTCTGAGCTGCAAATCTGGTGACATCCAGCAGACCAGACCTGGGTTTGAATCCCACAGCTTCCACTTGCATACTGTGTGACCCTGAGCAAGTCACTTAACCTCCTTGTGCTCCCAGGTCACTCCTGTAAAAAAGCTTTCAGCTTAGTGTGCTATACCTGGTTAAACAACTAAATAAAAAAATAAATAAAAAAAGAAATCTATTAGATTCGTCTGACGCTACCTTTCCATCGTGAATCCATGCTGCCTTGGGTCCTGTGCCCCACTGGCCTCTAGGTACTCAACAGTTCTTTCCTTCAGAAGTGATTCCATCATTTTCCCTACCACTGAGGTCAAACTAACTGTTCTGTAGTTTCCTGCCTCTGTCCTGCTCCCACTTTTGTGAAGAGGAATCACATCTGCCCTCCTCCAGTCTTCGGGTACCACCCCATCCTCCCATGATTTGTTAAAGCGAGTAGTCAGCGGTGTCACTAGTTCTACCCTTAGTTCTTTTAGAATTCTTGGGTGAATCCCATCAGGCCCCATTGCTTTGTCCACCTTCAATTTTATTAGTTCTTTCAGAACCCTTTCTTCTGTAAATGGACTGGTATTGACCCCGTCTTCAGAGTATTTCTCTTGTTTTGGTTTAGGTACTTCCCCTCTCTTCCTTTGTGAATACTGAGCAGAAATATTTGTTCAGTATCCCTGCTTTTTCACTGTCACCCTCTACCCACATTCCCTCCCCTTTATTAAGCCTCAGTATCCCTCCTTTGGTCTTTCTTCACTCCCTAATGTACCTATAAAAGGTCTAATCCCCCTTCTTAACAGAATTGACTATCCTTTCCTTGGTTTGGGCCTTTGCTATTCAGACTACTTTCCCAGCCTCTTTCTGCTTTAACTGATAAAGTTCTCTGTCCTGCTCCTTCTGTGTTTCCTTATATTTCCTGAATGCTATCCTTTTCTCCTTAACCTTCTCTGCCACCTCTTTTGAGAACCATAGCGTTTTTTTCCTTCGTTGTGTTTTATTGATTTGCTTTACACAAAGGCTTGTTGCCTCTGTGAAGCTGTTTTGATTACTCCCCATTGTTCCTCCACCCCTCCTTCTTGCCTGTTTGCTAGTGCTTTTCTGAGGCACCCTCTCATTTTCCCAAAGTCAGCCCTCCTAAAGTCCAATACTCTTGCTTTTGTATGGCTTGATTGTATGGCTGTGTTTATCATGAATCACACTGTTTGGAGGTCGCTTGTTCCCAGATGGCTACCCACTTCTAAATCTGAGATTCTTTCTCCGTCCCCATTTGAGAGTACCAGGTCTAAGATTGATCCCTCCTGAGTGGGTTCCAATACTAGCTGTCTAAGGCATGCCCCCTGTAGGGCATCAAGAATGACCCTGCTCTTGGATGTGCCTGCAGCAAAGGTGCTTCAGTTAACATCTGGCATATTCAGGTCCCCCATCAACAATATCTCCCCTTTTTCTGCCATTCTAAGGAAGCCTTCTATCATTTCCTTGTCCATTCCCTCCCACTGAGATGGGGGTCTGTATACAACCCCCATGTGGATTGTGGTGCCATTGCCTGTCTCCAGGGTGACCCAGAGTGCCTCATCTGCTCCATGTTTACTCTTTAGTTCTGTTGCTTTGATCCCTTCCTTTACATAGATAGCTACTCCTCCTCCACTTTTACCCTCCCTGTCCCTCCTGTAGATTGTGTATCCTGGTATGTTGACATCCCAGTCATGGTTCTCTGTGTACCATGTTTCTGTGACTGCCACAATATCCAGGCAACCCTCTTCCATCAAGGCCACTAGTTCAGGGAGCTTGTTACACAGACTATGGGCATTGGTACTCATCACCCTCCACTTTTTGATAGCCTTACCCCTTTTAGCTCCATTCCTGTCCTTACTGCCTTTGCCTTTTTTTACATTTACCTCTGTTCTGCTCCCTAATAACTTCTCTACCTTGGTGTTTACCTCACTAATTACCATGTTTTGTGGGGGGAGGCTGGGATTTCCCTGCTCCTTTTCAGTGCCTCCCCCCTTGGCTAGTTTAAATGCTTGCCAATGAAGCATTTAAACCTATCAGCTAGGATCTTGGATCCCCCCGGACAGATGAAAACCATCGCACCAGTATAGGTCTACATCCCTCCAGGTGGCTCCCCAGTCCCCAATGAAGCCAAAACCCTGAGCTCCACACCAGTTTTTCATTCACTCATTGAATTCCCTGGTGAGGAGTGCCCTAGCATCACCCTTGCCATAGACAGGCAGCACCTCCGAGAAGGTTTCCGTATGCGCTACTTGTCCAACTCTACAAATTCCTCTTGCACTGCTCTGATCCCATTCTTAGCCAGGTCATTTGTCCCTAGGTGGACAATGACATCCAGCTCCCTCCCTTGTGCAGCTTTTCCCATGATCCTGAGGATTCGCTTCCTGTCCCTCCAAGCCGTGGCGCCAGGAAGGCACCTTACCTCCCTCTCCTTCCTCCCCATTTCTACCCCCAATGATTGGGTCCCCACCAGGGTTGTTTCCTTCCCTGTGGGTCCCATGCCACCCTCCTGTGGGTCTCCTTTGTGAAGGTTCCCAGTATCCTCCTTGGTCTCCACTGCAGGTGCCTCCATAGAGGAACCACTATCCACCAGAAGAGCGAATGATTGTGGAGAGGTACAGCTGGAGGGATGCAACTCTATTCCACCACCCTCTCCCTCTCTGAGCTCACCCTGATTCAGCCTCTCCTCTTTCTTGGCAACCTCTGAGGTAGTGGCATTGGCCCTGGTGGTCCCTGGGTGGGGGAGAAGGTTTCACGAATCTTAGCCAGGTCAGCCTGGAGATAGGCAACCTCCTCTCTCAGACTAGAGAGGTGCCTGCAAATAGGGCAGCATCGCAGCCTCCAGAATGTCTCCCGGAACACTGCTGCTGCACAGCCATTGCACTGCACCACTCCTACCATGTCTTATTTTGTGTCCCCTCTACTGTTTCTATGTATGCTTACTCTCTCCTCTCCTTACAACTCTCACCCTTCCTGTTCTGGGACAGCAACTTCCTATCTTCTTCAGTAGCCTCCTTCTTCCTTGCTCAATGTCAGACCACCAGCAACTAGGGGAGGAGAGTGAGCTACTTTTTTCCTTTAGGGTTGACAAAAACAATGTTTCTCTATGATCCTTCCCTTCCTACTGCCAAACAGGAAGTTTCTGTTGACAGTCAAATCCAGTGGCTGTAAAAGTAGAACTGGCTTAGGGCGGGTGGGATGGAGGGCAATTAGTAAGAAAAAAGGCTAGCAACAGGAAGTTGTAATTTGAGTCACCTGCTTTTATAGTGTCTAAGCCACACCCCCAATTAAGCTTTCTTTCCTCCTACTGGTTTAGCAAAGTCAGCTGATACAGTACCCTTCCCAGCACAGAACGCACACTGACTTTCTTTCTTTTCTTTCTTTTTTTAACCCTAAATAAGACCCCTTCTACTTCTAATAAAGTATCTGTCTACTTAATCTCAACAGACACTGACTCCTGCTGAGATATAAGTTTTAAATTAATAAGAAAATGTAGCTTCTTTTAGTTAGCTGCTTTCTGCTCTACAAGCAAGGCTAGCAACAGCATTACTATGGCCGAGGATGCAGCTCGGGCTGCCCTAGACAGCGCCCGAGATAATCTACCTCCACCTGATCGGCCCAATAATCCCCTACAAATGTCCTAATATGCTCAGCAGATAGCTGACAGTATCAGTCCGATGAGTCCATCCAACAACCTCCGCTGCCACTTAGAAAAGGTGCATTCTAAATGTGAGATGCTTAGCTTCATTGCAGAATACCAGGTCCATATACTATGCCAGACCATCGATCCTGGTTTATGGGCCAAACTCCCCCATTCCATCCACCAGGATGGCAACACCACCTTTGATGAGGTTGCAGCTGAGCTCATTTCTGCACACAGCCCAGGTGTAGTAGGAGTGATGCTTGCATGTCTTGTAAAACAGAATGCAAAGGAAAGTCCAGCGACTTACCGCCTGAGACTCTGGATGGCCTACTGAGCAGGAAAACACCTGGCACAAGAAGCTGCGGATGTAGATCTTATTGAATATAAGACCCTGTTCCTTAGGAACATGATTCCTGCAGTACGAGAAAAGGTAGAGCCAACCGCTTACCCCAACATGGACAGGTTTGCCAACATCCTTCAGAAAACCAAGAAAGTTTACCAACTTTACAGGCATGATCTGGGCTCCAGTTCCAAGAAAGTAGCTGCTGTGAAGCCTATTCAAGAGGCTGTGACGCATTACATGGTGGAAGGGCAGGCCCAACATCAACAGCCCCTACCCTTAGACAACCAGCATCCCCAACAGTCCCAACAGCAACAACAACAACCTCAACAACAACAGCAATGAGGTGGGAACCGGAACTATCATAAGAATAAAAAACATAAGAACAAGGGCAGACAACAACAGCAAAGAATGGGCCCTTTGTATAGGGAGATAGCCAAAGAGAATCAGAAATTCTGAGAGCTCCTGGGACAAGTGCGCACTGTGGTGGATGCTGTTCCTGCTCACTTCCTTGCGGCTGTACAACTGGTGACCCAAACTCCAATGGGCAATGGTGACAACAGAAGTACAGGCCTTCAGGCCCATACAGGCCTGAACCCGGAAGCTCCTCCCTATATAGCATCAGTGCAGCATGGTGAAGTGGTTCAAAGGAGCCAGGCCCAACCTCTCCATGCCCCCAGCAGTACATATTGACAGTTACAGGACCCAGTTTGGATTGCAAACAAGCAGGTATGGATACAAACAGAAGGCCCTGCACCGAGGCCGAGGTCGGGGGCCACCTACTTGTATTCTTACTAGCTAGAGGTGCGGCTGTGTCTGTATTACATGATGACCACCTGGACACATCTCCTTGGTCCACCAGATGGAGGACCAACATGTCAGGAGTGGACGGTACTAGGTTGCCTGCATACCGGTCTCTACCCTTGCCGGTAGAGTTAGGCCACTTAAAGGCCTCACACACCTTCCAACTGATGGTAATGCATGATCACCCTAGTATCATAGGGATTGACTTCCTTGCACCACACAAATGTGTGGTAGATTTAGCTAACATGCTACTGATACAAATTCAGGGTCAATACCACACCATTTTGATCCCTGATTCACATGTTGTGGTAACAATATCTGCTAACAACAAAGAGTATGATGTCATAGATTTGTTCAGAGACCATGAGCTTTTCCCAAAGCTTCTCCCCATTTTGCAACAACATTTGGAGGTGTTTGCAATCAACAAACATGACTGTGGCAGAATGCACACTGTCATCGAAGTGCCAGGCCCAGCACATGAGAGGCAAAGGCAATATCCTTTCCCAACTGAGGCCTTGCCTTCTCTCAGAGAAACAATCAAGTCACTTCTCAAGCAAGGGGTAATCAGAACATGTGTTTCTACTGCTAACTCCCCTGTGTGGCCCATGAAATAACCCACAGGAGCCTGGAGACTTACTATTGACTACAGGAAATTGAACCAGGTCACCCCCAGTTGTTACACAACTGTAGCATCCGCACCTGATGTGCTATGACTTTTGACCCCTGACATAAAATGGTTCAGTGCCTTGGATATCTCCAATGGTTTTTGGTCATTACCATTGGCCCTAAGAGTCAATATAAATTTGCCTTCACCTTTGAAGGAAGGCAGTATACATGGACTTGCTTACCACAGGGATTCCATAACAGTCTGTCTCTGTTCCATTTGCATATGATGGACACCCTTGAGGGTTTCTTCACTCCCCAATGTCTCTTGCAGTATGTGGACTACCTGTTGCTGGCAACTGCCACACAGGAACAACACTTGGATCTCTTGGATGAACTATTGACTCTCATTCGGAGAGCAGGCCTAAAATGCAATCCAGCAAAAGCACAGCTATGTCAGAAAGAAGTACTCTTTCTGGGTCTAAAAATAACTGACCAAAGTTGAAGCCCTACCTGGAAGCAGATACAAGGATTGCAAGACTTGCCATTGCCTACCAGCGTGGCAACTCTTTGACGGTTTCTAGGTATGGTGAACTATTCGAGAGATTTTATCTGTGATTTTGCTCAGAAAGCTGCTCCTGTGTATGAACTATTGAAAAAGGACATTCCATGGACTTGGGGCCTTATACATACCCAGGCTGTGACATCACTGAAGCAGGCCTTGGCCTCCGCCCCAGCTCTGATCAACTCCAATCCATCACTACCATTCCATCTGGAATGTGCCACCTCTGACATTGCCATGTCAGCAGTCCTGGCTCAGAAGGTTCATGGCACCCTGACACCTATTGCATATGCATCACAGCTCTTGACCCTAGTGGAACAGAAGTACAGCCTTTGTGAAAGGAACCTTCTGGCCACCTACTGGGCTGTCAAGCACTTTCTGTATATTATTGAGTACTCTCCACTGATTATCAACACCAACCACACACCAACTACCTTTCTGCTCTCAGATAGAGCCAAGGATTGGTCAGTCTCTAATACCAGGCTGACACACTGGTCACTTCTTCTCCAGGATAGAGACATACATGTGCACCCAACTAACATTCTATCTATGCTGGCTTATGGACTCCTTTTCCAAGGAGAACCCCATGACTGTACGCTGTAGTCACCTGATCTTCCATATCCAGGTCCTTTCCTCCCTGTCACACCACAAATACTTGACAACACCTCTCTGTGTCATATCTTTACTGATGGTTCAGCATTTTACTATCAGGGAGAAAAAAAATGCAGGGATGGGCATTCTCATGATTTACCCTTATAGGAACACTGTTAAAATCTCTAAGCATTGCAGTGTAGCATCATCACAGTGCAGAGATGGCAGCAGTGGCCTGTGCCCTCGAGTTCATTCAGCATGGGACCGAAGATACCATCATTTCTACAGACTCTAATTCAGTTTGTTGTTCTCTCACAGAATTTCTTCCTTTCTGGTGAAAGAACTCCTTTCTCTCTTCTGACGGCAGCCCAGTGAAGTACAAGGAATTGGTAATATACATACATTCACTGGCACAAAAATTTGCACACAAACTGTATGTACACATATTGCAGCACTCAGGAAAAAAACAGAGCTCTTTTCCCACCTTCGACCTCTCAGCAGCCCAAAACATTGACACTGAACTCAAAGAAGTGTTCAGATCCCTTGACAAGAGTACCGAAGAAAAACTTCCCACACATAACCCCTACCGGAGGCATGAAGGTAAGTTACACTTGTCACCAGATGACAAGCTCATCTGGTACCAGGCAGATGGTTCTACCACCAAGTTGTGGGTGGTTCCCAGACATGTTAGACCTTAATTTTTGCATCAAGTGCACAATACATCCACTGGTGGACACCAGGGAGTGGAAAACACCCTCCGGAGGCTTAAGACCACCACCTGGTGGCCTGGTGTCACCAAAGATGTAAAACAGTACATAGATAATTACCTTGTTTGTGTGCAAAACAACCCCATCCCCACCAAACAAAATGCCAAACTTTTACCACAATGACACTCTGGCCCTTGGCACACCATACAGATTGATTTTATTGGTCTCTTAACCAATACCAGCAGAAATAACAAGTATGCTCTTGTGGTAACTGACCTCTTCTCCAAGTGGGTTGAAGATTTCCCCACTAAAACATGCATCACTAAAACCACTGCCAAAATCCTGGTGGAACAAATTTTCTCCAGGTGGGGCCTGCCTTTAAGGTAGACTCTGACAAAGGAACCAGTTTTACAGGTGAGTTAATCAAAAAGCATCTCTTGAACTCCTTGGAGTTCAGCAAAAATTCCACATACCCTACCACCCCCAATCTTCAGGTCAACTAGAGAGAGCCAACAGATGGATTAAGCAAATGCTTTCCAAATTTATTGAGGACAATCCCAAAACCTGGGATTCCCTACTGCCGTTACTCCTTATGGCAATTAGGGGCACACCCCTCAGCCACCACCCAGCTCACACCCTTTGAGGTGATGACTGGAAGACAGATGAGATTACCTGGACACCTGTTATTTGACTTGCACACTCCCACTGCAGATCGTGTGTCTATAGATCAATACGTGGAAAAACTCAGAAAAGACCTTATAGATACACATTTGTATGCCGCTAACTGCATGGGTAAGGCCCAGCAACAATCCAAAATACAGTTTGAGAAGCACGCACAAGAAGTGGATTGGCAGGTTGGAGATCAGGTAATGGTCCTCCGATTTGTACATCCCACCCATTCCTTCTCCAATAAATGGGAAGGCCCATACCCCATTGCCAATAAGCTCAGTCCGGCAGTCTATCACGTTAGATTCCTGCACAACAATAAACTGACTGACAAATGGTTACATGAAAACTAACTGAAACTGTATAAAGGAGTTTAATTACTTTTCCTCACCCCATTGGGTGGAATAGTGCTGATTTACTAATGTTTGATTTTCCTTTTCAGATACACTGACAAGATAGCTATCTTGCTCCATTATCTCCTCATCTCCAGAGTTATCCCCTGCATCCAAGGCATGGTACCGAACCTCCTACCACACCTTGATCATTCAGCATCTCCTTCAAAGGAAGTATCCATCAATATACCCGATAGTCTGATTACTGTACAGGAAGGTTCAGATGCTTACCTCACTGCCTCAGTTGTTGCTCCTGATAAATTTACCCTACAAATTGAGTGGCAAATCACATTGCAAGGACAAATTCTCCCTGTGGCCAAACTCTCCAAAGGAACTTTCCAGGGTTGACCCAATGCTAAATTATCTCCAAATGGTTCTCTGTCCTTGCTACAAACTGCTCTTAGACATTCTGGTTTATACAATATTACTGCCTTAATGGATCCTTCGTATTGTAATTCTTTGTCTAAGGATACTGCTCAAAAATGTTGTGCTGTACGCCACATGGCTTCTGCTGCCATGTATCCCTCTGTGTTATCATCCACTGATAAACAGCTTTTGGAATGTCCAAAGCACACCCCTGATCCCCGCAGTGGTCTAACAGCTACTGCCCTCCCTGGTTCATTGATTAACAATATACAATTTATGCATATACCTGTGTTGTTTAATCTTACTTACTGGAATATGAAAGAATTTGGTATGTCACAATACTAACATGTAAGCATTTTATAGTATGTTATTGCTTGATAGTTTAACTGCATTTCAGATACATTCTCAAGACCCTATTGCCAGGGTCCATACTACTGAACATAGAGGCAACTTCAGGAGAAAACCCAATCCTGATGATCAAAGTCATAAACGTAATACACGTGAAGTTGACAGTTCTGATGTCACAGGTGCAACAGGTACTGTCACAGGTCTCTTTGGTACAGCTATGTCTATTTGGAATAAGGCAGACATTGCTGCTATCAAATCTCATTCTGCCAAATTTCAGACTGGTTTGGTCAATAATATACTACCCCCATTACTACATGGTGTAGATGGCCTTAGTCAGGAAGAAAGATACACTGTATACAATATGCACAACATTGCTAAGGCATTCACAGACTCTAAAGACAAGATTAATGCTCTCATTGCACAGAATAACAAAGAAGCAGATAAACAATACATTGCTAGAGAAATTCTCTGCTCTGCCTATGGCTCATACATTATCATTACCATCAACAATCTCTTCTGTGATCTAGAATCTGGAAGAATCCCTGATATCATACAAGATATATGCATTTCCAAATGGTATTGTCCACAATGTAAAACCCCTAGCTGTATTGCTATGTGTATGCAACAATCTCTAACCATTCCTCTTTCTACAGCTAGAAACCTGGGTTTTGTGTCCAGACACCCTAACACTGGTCCTTGTTTCACTGCTAAGAAATGTTCCATAAGAGATACAAGGTTTGCTTCTTTTACTGTCTCTTTATCACGCTTTGATCCCACTACAGCCTTGTTCGACAGGCTTGCACTGGTACATTCCATTGGGCCCCTGTATGAAGACATTTAAAGAGAACACCTGGATCTACTGCCTCTACTGGTTTTCCATCCTTCCCTGGACGCCTGGATTGCTCTGAACATGGACTGCTGTGCGAAGAAACAATACATTTGCTTGTGTCGATGTGATGCATTTGATGTTATTCAACCTGTCTGTGGTTATTCGCCAGATATCATTGATTGGACTTTTACCATGGACGATGACATCACCACAAATGGCACGGATTTCGCAGACTCAACATTGGCTCTGAATAAACTTTATCGATCATATTGTGAGGAGGTTCTTCGCTTGTCAACATGGATTTCCAAGATGACCTACACCTACCCAGTACAGTTGCAAAAGTGGAGACTCCCTACAGTTCACTCTCAGTATAATTCTTATGGGGAGTATTGCATGGTAATTAATTTCAAAAGCTATACTTATGGATCTGAAACATGTGTTATTGATTCCCCCAATTTCTGTTTTGTCCCACACCAGAAAACTGTTATTGGACATACCGTTATAACCCCCCTTCCCCCTTGTCACTGCAGACATCATTGACGGTAACCCCAATTATCTACTCACACTTTCAGAATATTTACCATATTTTAATGTACACATAGATCCACTCACACTTACATTAAAATCACTTTTAGACAGGAAAGACACACACCTCATCCACATCAGCAATAATATGACCAAGGCCAATGAAGCTATCCTTTCATTAACTAATGATGGTGATATGAATTATGCATTAACTAACACCTGGTTAGAAATTACTTTTAAAGGTTTTGTTATTATACAAGCATTTTTTAAATTTTTCTTGATTATTATGCTATGCTGCCTACGGTGCACACTGCATCAACACCATGAGCAGCTCAAGTTCCTTTACAAAGCTTGCGTGTCGGGTTTGTAAATGACCACTGCTCCCTGACCTTTCCCTAGATTTGCCTGTGTTGCCCTTGGAGGCAACAAAAGGGGAAATGTTACATGAGGTCTCTGCACCCTTATTGGTACCCCCAGAAGCACACCATAGACAGCTAGTGTTTAGACATATGTTATACTAATATATAGGGCTAAGGGCATCTACCGTACAAGAGTAGATGTCAGGATATGTATGCATATTTTTGTAATACACTTTGCTTGCTAATACATATATATTTTTCTATGTATTTTCTGCGTATTTCTTACTTATAAGATGACAGGACACCTGTGTCCTTGGAATAATTATGATATAAGTCGGCATTGCCACCTTTCGGTGATTTGTACTAGTACACTGAGTTATGTAAGACTCTGTAGAAGAACTCTTTTGTTTCACAAACTTATGACTACTACAAAATTGTATAATGTTATCTTGGACCATGGAGCCTCCTCTAATTTAGCCAATAGGGCTCATCTCTGTAACTAGAAATATTTCTATCTTACAGTAACCATAGTAATTATCATAGGTATATAATGTGAGATACTAAGTCTTGTACCTCAGAGATCCCAAGAGACACAAAGAAACCTTGAGGTATAGGGAACACTTAGCACTGGCTCCCAGTTCATGTTAGTAAGAGCTGCTTAGGACAACTGTGATTTTATCCTTTTTTGTAATAATAAACAAGTGTATTACTCTAATGCAACGTGTCTGTGATTACTTGCATTCCCAATATTGCCTAGAACCTGAAAGTGAGGTTTAGACCTCCTGTCACATGTTTAAACCCCTCCACTGTGCTTGCCCCTACCACCTCTTGTGGCAGACTATTCCAAGTGTTCACCACCCTCTCTGAGGAAAAACACTTCCTCACATTACCTCTTAGTCCCCCCTCCAATTTCATATTGTGCCCCTTTGTTCTGGCATCTTTTCTACATTGGAAAAGATCTCCCACCTGCACCTTGTTTATGTCCTTGAGGTACTTAAAAGTTTCTATCATGTCGTCCATTTCTCTCCTCTCCTCCAGTAAGCACATATTGAGGTCTCTTAGTCTCTCCTCATATGTTCTGTGGTGCAAACCATGCACCATCTTTGCTCTCTTCTCTGGACAACCTCCACCTTGTTTATGTCCTTATGCATGTGTGGTCTCCAATACTGCAAACAGTACTCCAGGTGAGGCCATACTAGTGTGTTATACAATGGCATCACCACTTCACACCTCCTACTACTAATACCTCTTCCTATGCACTCCAGCATGTCACTAGCCCTCCCTGCAGCCTTTGTGCACTGCTTCGATACATTAAGGTCATCAGATATGATAACTCCTAGGTCCCTTTCCTCTCCTCTTTGGTGATGGTTAGTACCTCCCCCAATCATGTAACTCTCCCCAGGGTTCCCCTTACTGTGACTGTTTGACTCTGCTAACATGTTTAAAAAAAATGTAATGAAAACATGTTGTTATGGAGCTTTCAATACTAAAGTGATAAGTATAGTAATATTTTTCTTACAACAAGCTTATTTAACTGGTGCATTGGTTTTTTGTTATGATATGCCAATGAAACATGCATGCATTTCACATATATTATTTTTTATAGATAATATTGTAGTATGTGTAGACTTGATGAGGATGTCAAGTTTTTCCAGGTGGGGAAGCGTGTAACCCCCCTACAGATTGGGGTTTACTATAATGTATCCATGGGTTCCTTAATGCCCTCTGTTAGGCTGGTGTCCTCTCTTAAGTAGTTTTGTGTTTTTGCGTGAGAGTGCTATATTAAGCCTCTGTGCCTGTTCCTTTAAGACAATAGTTAGTCTGTGTTGGAAATTGGTCTGTGCTGAGTTCGAGGGATTTAGGACTTTTGACCAGCCAGACTGTTATCTAATTAGCTCCAATCTGCAGTCACTACTTCTACAGAGGAAGCCCATCTAGGAAAGGTGATTATTTGTTGTTTATCTGCTGTTATATTAAAGATAGAGAAGTTTGTCTAACCTGCTTTCATTGCAGCTTGAACATTTGTACAGGAGCCACCATGTTAGGTCCTGGACTTCCAGTAACTGGATAAATCGAACCACTGGGGACCTAAAAATGGATCCTGTTCCCAGGGGTCCTGTGGGAAGGAAATTCTGTAGTCTTGTAATTGTATCCAGTTAGAGCCCAAATGGACCTGGAGGGGGAGTCTTTACTGTGACTGACAGCTCCTTTAGCCAACCAAACCTTTGGATTTAAAAGGGAAATGCCCTGTGTACCAAAAGACAGTGGACCATTTAGAGTTGGAGGTTGAAGTGTGAACAGCTTGAGCCTTCAAACCGCTGCTCTAGAAGAAGCATAGGGGAATCAGTGGGAAGAGGTGAGACCTGCCTTCCTGCTACCTTCTCTGGCATTGAACTGCCTATTGCAGAAGTTGGACTTGTCAGATTCCAGCCTAGAACTGCAGCAGAAGAGAAAAAAGAAGTTTACCAGTGCAATTTGCAATTTACTGAAGACTTACCCCTTAAGTGATTGGCCCAGCTTATGAGTGGATCATACTCGGATTGAAAGGTTTGCACAGTAAAGCTGTTGATTAGCAACCAGACTGAATCCAAACTGTTCCCCAAAGTACTTAGTGATTTATATGTGGTGAATGTGTTTTGTGGGTTGTGATTTGATTCCCCACAACCAAATCTATTACACAAGCTGGAGGCTTCACCAGCAGAAGATCACAAACTTTGACAGAACTGTTCACCCTGTCTAGGCTCTGCCAACTTGGCCTAGGCTGCTACTCCTGTACCAGAGACCATTTTGGTGACAGACCAGCTCAGGGATTCAGCCCCCTGCCCAACACCATTGAGCAGGTTGCAACCTTCTAGAGGTGCGTCATGTCACCCCAGCTTCCCCCTGCCCCTTGATCCTCACCACGAGGTCTACATATCATCTGCAGTGCTTCATATTCCTGGTAGCATGAGTACAAATCAAGGTAGCACCCTGCAACGAAAGATTAATTCATTGTAGTACCATCTAATTGCCTTCATTTATTGGGTTTTTGCAACAGACTGACCCAACTGGCTTGGATTACAAATAATTGGGTTGTGTGCATGTTTAACTGCCTTTTCTTCCACCAATGGCCCCAACATCAGCTGCAACACCGGCCACCCTGGGCAACACTTCAGGCTAGCCTGCATAACATTCTGGGTACCCAGGGTTGCTGAACTGTATAAGTGGGACTCAAAGTGCATGCCATTAAACCCTGATTTAAATCATATTACTAATCATTTAGCTAGATTCACGCCCTTCCCTTGTTCACTGCCCCTAAATAAACCTGATTGTCTTTTTTACGTTTAACCTAGGTAGTGTCCATATTATTATTTGGGTTTCAGTATTAAGATTGCATTGCTGCATTGCTAACCTTATTTTCCAGGGGTTCTCCAGGGCAGTTGCTGCAGATACAGCCCTGGTGGTAAGTGAGAAGGGTTTGAGCACATTATTACTGCTGCCTATTGATTGTGACTCTACCACTGTGTTATATCATATGCCACTAGGAGGGTTGGTGGTTGGTTATAGCTTCCCAGAGGGCTATTCCAGAGCAGATAAGCAATCCCAATACCATTTCTCTAGGTGGAGGTACCTTATTAGAGAACTCAGGCCCCTCAACCGGTGTATAGTCATACAGGCAGGGGTATTAGCCTTTAGAATAGCACCACGTAGGGGTTGCACATACCTATTGTAGCATTTTTGTCATTGCACTGTCTTGCGAATTCTCTTGAATTTGTTACAGCAACACACAAGACCCACAAAAACACTTTTTGTGGTGCATGTATTTGTTTTCTTAGTGACTGTCTGTGTAATCTTGAAAAAGAGACCATCATGCAAAGCTGTTTCTCACTGTGGCACTGCTACCAAGAAGACTTTTGTTTGTGTGCTTCCAAATGTTAGCAGGGGAATTTGTTGTGATGAAGATGCAGGTTCATCACTGGCTAACACACTTAGCAGTGTTAAGTGTGGTTATGTACGTTGTAGTACGTAACAGAAGGGAAAGGTAGTAGTTGCTGCAAGTAAAGGGATTTCTGTGACTGAGTTTTTCACTATGAAATCAGTCTCTTCAATGCTGGTTGGAGATGCTGGTGTCCCTGCAGGTAGTAAAGTGAGTGATGGCACTGTTGATAACCGCATGAGTATTGCTACAACCCAGGCAAAGTTATCAGGTGGCAAAAATGTTGTGGAGTCAGAAGACTTTAGTGTATTTGATGTCCCACTCCCTGCAGTAGTTGAACATGATTCAGGTCATCATGATTCACAGTCTCATGTTTCCACAGTTCCTCAGGTTAGACCATCCAATGAATCAGATGGTGATGAAAAAAGTGTGGATTATCATAGTGAGGCTGCGGTTGTAATATCCCCACCAGATAGCATCAGAAGTGATTTTGTGGATGACTATGATGATGCTATCGACTCCATATGGGAACGGGACAAAAAGAAAGTTAAGGTGGCTGTAGGTAAACAGTCTGTTAGTAAATACTCCCCCCATTGAAAGTTCTTCTGAAGTAACTGTGTCTGTGGATGACCCAGAAGTCATACTCATAGATTGTGATGTTCAGTCAAAGTCCAAGTTTGCATCACACCTGAAATTATACAACACACACCCCATTTCACCTCCATAAAAATTGCAGTCCCATATGCAGCAGCAGCATCATCAAAATCCCTAGTTTGGGATTTTTTTGTACTAAATGAAAAAGATGAAACAGTGGCAATCTGTCAGCTTTGCCAAGTGCATGTGAGGTGTGATAAAAATGGTTGTTATCGTGACACTGGGGGCCACCATACTCATCTCAAGAGCATGTACATGGCACTGTCGACTCAACATTAGAGTGGAGCTGATGCTGCAGTGGGGCATTCAGCCTCATCCACCTTACTGAGCATGGTATCCCCCTTCCCAAGTTAATGTAAACAGCCATGTAGGTAAAAGTTGTAAAATAACACCGGAGGATTACTACAGGCATGAGAGGAGGAGAATGACTTTGAATGTTCCAGTAGTGGTCAGAGTAGCAGTGGTGGTCCACATAGTAATTCTACTACATTAACCCCCTGTGCTTAAGACAGGTAAAATAACAGCATTTATTGGGTTGTCACCTGTGCACCCACCATCCCATGTCAGAGGCACCCCATCCATGGCAGTTTGCAGAGCAGAGAGATTTGGCATGCCACATGCAAAACATCAAACAATGCAGCCCACGTTGCACAGCCTTTTTATGCAGCACAGTAAATACCCACCAAATCATGCAGTTGCTCATGAACTCAATGCTGCCATGGTGGAAATGCTTGCAATTGTCCTGTTGCCATTATCCTTTGTGGAAAATGTGGGGATTCCACCACTTTGTGGCACGTGCATGTCCTAAATGGAAGATCCTGTCAGGACATACTTTGCCACCTATGCTGTCCCTGAGTTATACTGTACTGTGACAGAATCTGTAAGACATACCCTTCAGCATTCCACATCACCTTACATTCACTTAAATATGGATATGTGGATAAGTGGCAAAATGTTGAGTATTTTTTATTTGTGTAATACAGCACACTGGGCACAGCTACCTGGGGTTCTCTGTGATGGTGGGATGGGAAAGCACTGTAGTAAGTCAGACTGCAGTGGTAGCAGCCTTCATTGCATTAGACAGCATGCCATGATTGCAATGTGTAGTGTAGCAGGGTCGCATACAGGTGAAACCATGCTAGACTTGCTATTGATAGAAACTGATGAGTGGCTGCACCCCCTGTCCATAAAACTTGGCTTCATAGCTATTGATAATGGGTCAACCTTTGTTAAATGTACCAGCAATGGTGGCTTTGTGAGGGATCCCTGCAGGGCCCACTGTTTAGATCTTGTGTTATAGGAGTTTCTGCAGTACCCGGAAATCAAGCAAATGCTGACTATTGCACACCACATCTGTATCCACTTTGCACATTCTGGAAAGACCTGTGACCAACTTAGGCAGCTGGAGATCCAAAACAGCCTCCCTCTGCACCGCTTCAAACTTGAAGTTGTCACAAGATGGAACTCCACACTTGACATGGCTGAGCGCTTGTACGAGCAGTACAAAGCAATTTCCGAGTACCTTATTATGCACATTAGCCATGACAGTTCAGGGGCATCAATGTCTATGACAACTGAGCAATGGCAACCCATGGATTCAGTAATAGTAATTTTGAGGCTGTTTGAACATGTCATACAGCCAGTGAGCTGTGACACTGCATCCATTAGTCAAGCCATTCCACTGCTTCAGGTGCTCAGGCAGACATTGTTGAATCTGCAGCCTAGACTTGATGTGGCTGGAGATAGGTCAAGCTATGCATTACACAAACTCATGATTACAATCTTAGACAGCAATAGACACATTGCCACCATTTGTCAATCTAGAATTTGGAATAGCCACAATCCTGGACCCACACTATAAACGTGGCATTGCATCCATATTGGAAGGAGGGCATGATCAGGTTCAATGTCTCACTGGACAGCTGGTCAGATTGAATCATGGGGTGCAAACATCATATGCAAAGTTTTGCCAACCACAGCATAACAAGGCTGAAGGTCATTGTGGACACAGTGCATCCAGTAAGGTTGCTGAACAGCAAGGGCTGGTGTCAGCTGCACAGTTGGCCATTAATCCACTTTGGGGTGCCTTGTTCCAAGTTGGAACTTGTGACCTAGATGAATCTTGTGACCAGGTATAGGACTTGAGGAATGAGTGCATCACAGAGCATCACAGAGGCTTATTTGGCAGAAAATAGGCATCTGACAATATTGGATGATCCTCTGGTGTACTGGAGTGACAAGGTGAATGAATGGCCATGCCTACTTCAGTAGTACTGAGGTACCTGACCTGCCCACCCTCCAGTGTAAGTGTGGAGAGGGTATTTAGTTCTGCGGCGGCCATAGTGCATGACCGTCATAGTAACCTATCACCTACAAATGCTGGCATGCTGACATTTATCAAAATGAAAGAAGGTCACATACTAAGTAGGACATGCACATCTATGTTTGTACCCAGTCACAATGGTGGTGCTGATGATGAAGGCAAAGCAGACCATACTGGTGGCAGTGTCAAATTGTGTACCATTAAGGTTGATGATACACTCATAGAAAAAGAAATTCCAAGTGGGTTCAACTCTGACATTGAGGACTGGGAGGTCTGCTTCCTCATTGATGATGTTGAAGAAGTTGGTGGAAGGGCATAACGAAAAAAATCATCATTAATCTAAGCTTCACTCCCACTTCTCTAGCCGTATAATGTGCATCTGCTTCCAATAGACATATTTTGTGACCTAGGTTTTAGTCTTCACCACTCTGGAACTTTTATCCTCATAAGCCCTGCTATCTGCACTTAACCTCACCCATCCAACTTCCTTTATCCTTCTGCTACCTTCCCCCACATTCTTGCTCTTCTACCCTCCCTCCCTCTCTATGCTGCTGTCATTCCCCTTTTTATTCACTACCCCCCCTTCCCCCTACCTTCACTACATCTCCCTCCTCCTTCCAGGACAATGGGTCTCGACCTTACCTGTCCCTTGCTCCTTTTTATCCACACTCATCATATTGTCCACTGTTACACTTAGGCATATGCTTTTCATATTAAGCCAATCTGTTTTTTTTCATTTGTAATTCTTTCCTCATATGTACATGAGCTTCCTCATGTTCTCTGATTTGAATTTCCTAACATTATCTTATATTGTACTACTTGAACCCATGTATTTTGTATTCTCAGACTTGGAACCTCTGTAAACCAGCTTTTAGCTCTAAGGTTGTAATCCAAGACTTGAATAATTAAAAAAAAATAAATAAATAAAGTACTTCTTCCTGTTATAAGTGTAACTTCACATGTCATTATAGTTCCCTTTCCCCTTTCCTGATTTTGTCAATACAGGTCACAGAATGTGTGCAGTCATTTTGACCTGCAGTCTTCTAAACACATGTCAACTTGTAGCCACTTCCATTATGCTGCTTGAATGCCAGATATCCTGACACTGAAATACAGTAACACACCCCTGCCAGTCACCATGGTTCTTGAGAGAGTGAGCGAGAGAGAGAGAGACAGACAGACAGATAGAGAGACAGACAGACATTGTATCTATGCCCAATGTAAGATCCTGCAGCCAGCCACAGCCACTCTGCTGAGAGAGACATTGTACCTGTGCCCACTAAGAACATGCAGCCAGCCACAGCCACCCTGCTTCTTCAGAGAGAGAGAGAGAGAGAGAGAGACATACAGACATTGTACCTGTGCCCAATGTAAGAACCCACAGTCAGCCACAGCCACCCTGCTTCTTGAGTGAGAGAGAGACTGAGAGAAAGAGACAGAGAGACAGAGACAGACAGACATACATTGTACCTGTGCCCAATGTAAGAACCCTCAGCCAGCCACAGCCACCCTGCTTCTTGAGAGAGAAAGAGAGAAAGAAAGAAAGAGAGAGAGACAGACAGACATTGTACGTGTGCCCAGTGTAAGAACCTGTAGCCAACCACAGCCACCCTGCTTTTTGAGAGACAGACAGATCTGGTGCCTTTGCACAAATCGAAGAACCCACAGCCAACCATGGTACATTCATGTCCTATGAATATGCATTAATGTAGTTCTTATCATACCACTTTGGTACTATAGTCATTTTTTTACAGAAATTTGATTTATCTCATCATCAGTCATCATTATTAACCAGAATAGCCCAATGATCATGAAATAAAGTACCAACATTCACCAGCATTGTTATAAAATTCAGTATTAAAAATAATGTACTAAAAATTATTTTGGATTACAGCATTCAGTAATGATGGACTATTCTTTTAAAAAGTTACTTTGTTGTGTTACATAACTTTGTTTAAATGGATTTGCATGATCAGTACAAGATGATTTGTGAAGAAGTTACATCAAAATACTTGTGCCCCAGTGAGCAATCATTTTTAATGTTGATTGTTCTGTCTGGTTATTTCCCTGAAGGTGTTGCACCACTAACCTGGCTGCAGCCAGCAATGTAACATCACACAGTCAAGAAACATTATACCAGTCATCATGATTAACATCAGTAATTTACAATACGTATATATCTCATGTATTCTGTTTTTGACTTGAACGGTGCTGTTAACTGTGTCTTTCTTTCTTTCTTTCTTTCTTTCTTTCTTTCTTTCCTTCTTTCTTTCTTTCTTTCTTTCTTTCTTTCTTTCTTTCTTTCTTTCTTTCCCATCACTGGCCCATCACTGTGTAGTTGATGTTATACTGTACCGTGGAAGAAAAAATTAAAATGGTCACCGTGCTGGGCAGGCTATAAGCAGGAGTGAGGATTGTGGACATTTTTACTGATATTTGTGTTTATACACAATAAATACTTTTATTTTTGAACTTAGATTTTATAAGTTGTAATCTGTAATTACTACCTGGAGCATCTATGAATCTAGTTGTGGTGGTGAGCATTGTAAGCAGGGCGTGGAGTTCCGGTGGTGGAGCAAAGAGTGAAGGCTGTCCCATTCTGCTAGTTGGGCTATGCAGACAAAAGACTGTGCTGGTGAGGAAGGACTGAAGTCGGTAGTGACCCGGGTCTTGCAGCAGATATTGGTGAATCATTTTTGGAGGAGTTCTTTCTTGGTCTCGGCCTTGACCTAGTGGTGTGTCATAGGGCTGCTCCTAGTGGATGGCCGTCTCTGTAGCACTTCCATTCAGCTTTGCAGTAGCTGGTGAGCAGCCGTGCCATCGAGTGGGTCTGGGGAGAGGTGTGAGGGTTGAGTAGGACTTTCCTTGTGGCCAATCGTGGATCTGGTGTTTGAGTTCCTTGGACTGCAGCTCTGCACTGATAATTGTTGGGGTGAAGATTCGGTGGTGCGGTAAAGTGGGATTTTGGTTTTATCGTCACTTGGTTTTCACTCTCTTCAGCCTGTGTGAGCCTCGGCCAGAGTGAGGAGTGCCTACGGTGGGACATGCAGATTCTGGAATGGTCCTGGCTTATGAAGTGAGTCGCTTTGGTTTAACTGTGGTTTTGACTTTGAACTTCTTCCTGGGATTTTGATTATTTGCAACATACTGTGCTCTGTTGGTTCTTGAGTGGAGGTGAGAGCCCACGAAAAAACTAAATACCATTTTATGGTTCCCAGGAGGTGTGAGCTCCCGGTCATATTCATCTGCCTGTAAATAAGAAGTGCTGGACTAATCTGTACTTATAAATAACTAAGAAACCAAATGATTTGCAAGGTTTTAGTAAATTATTTTTAATGTTGATTTAGTTTTAAAGGTGTGTTAAATTTTTGGTATTTTTTATTGTTTTCTAAGTTTATTTATTTTGTCTTCCCCAACTGTGTGAGAGACATTGTGTGGGAATTTATTTGTCGACCTCTCCTCCTTCTCTCTCCCCCCCATTCTGTGAGAGAGAGTGGTTGAGTGAATTTTCAAGCTGTTTGAGGGTGGGTAGGTCTTTTTTTTTTTTTTATTTTGGTTATTATTTTGTTTTATTTTTATTTTTATTTTTTATTATTCCCCTTTCCACGCTTTATGAGAGAGAGAGTGGAAAGTATTTTTCGGAGATATTGCCAGTACCAAAGGCCTCAGTGGAGAAAAAAATGAAGCTCACAGAGGTTAATAAATGGCTCAGGAAGTGGGGTGAAGAGAATGGGTTGGGGGTGTTAGGGAACTGGAATGGAGTTTGGGAGGATAAGGGACTATATGCCAAGGACAGGTTTCATCTTGCCCCATTAGGGAAGGAAGTCCTTAAACAGGGATGGCTGACTACATACAAGAAAGGTGGGGTTTAAACTTGTAAGGGGAAGGGATAAGGGAGGGCTGACAGAAGCCCTCCTCCAGATGAGGGGAGTAGCCTTCAAGCCCAAGGGGGAGGGGAAACAGACTGGAGGTGGAGGTTCAGGAGGAGCAGGGGCGATGGAAGTATAAGGAATCTGGGTGGGGTTCGACAAAAAGGATCAGGATAAGGGGTGGGGTTAGTGTTAGTAAATGCCAGGGCTTGGGAAACAAGTTGCCAGAGTTCCAGGCCATGCTGTTCGGGGGTGGATGTGGGGCAGCTACGGAAACGTGGGCCAACAAAACCATGACTGGGACCTAAATATATACGGGGGTACACTATGCTTGGAAGGATAGAAAGGAGGGCAGAGGGTGGAGTGGCTATGTTCATTAGAGATGACATAGAAATTGCTATGGTAGAAGAGGCAGAGGGAAACGGGAGGCCTTATGGGTCACTTACGATCCCCAGCAGGAGATAAGGTCAAGCTGGGAGTAGCATATAGGCCCCCGGGATGAGTGATGTTCTAGAGGATGGTTTGCTGGACAACATCATTGCCCAGTGTGGTCCAAAAGGGAAGGAGGGTGTTGATGGGGACCTTATATGCCAGGTACTAACTGGGGAACCATGTCCCTAAGGTGGCCAAGGAGCAGAGGCTGCTGGATGGCTTCCAGGATGTGTTCTTAACACAGCATGTGATGGAGCCCACAAGGGAGGGCATGTCCTGGATGTGGTTCTGGCAGATGGGGATCTGGTAAGGACATGGTCGGACAGGACCCCTGACTGGGAGTGACCACAATACTGTCTGGTTTCAAATAAGCATTGGGGGAGTGGGGGTGAGATCTAGGACACTGGCAGTGGACTCAGGGGGCAGACTTTATGGGCATGGAAATATTCTCAAGGATCACTTGAAGGGATTACCTCAACAACAAGTGTGGAAAGGAGATGGGAGGTCATAAAACGGGGACTTCATGAGGCAGTCAGGATCTGCGCTAAGTTGAAACGTAAGGGAGCAAGGTCACATAAACCATGCTGGTGGTCCAGTGAGGTCCAGGTAGCAGTCAGAGAAAAGAAGGCGGCTTACAAAAAATATAAAACAACAAGAGGGGATAGGGATAAGGAAATGTACCAGCTTGCATCTAGAAAAGTCACCCGTATGGTGAGGGGAGCAAAGTCCAGTAAAGAGCAACGGCTGGCACAGGGGATACATGGAGGGGAAAAGGGGTTCTTCCGGTACATTGGGGAGTGGAGAAAAACTAAGGGCCATCTCAGCAGATTGAGATCAGAAGGAGGGTGGGTGGAAGAGGCGAGGGACCAGGCAGAGGTATTTAACGAGTACTTTGCCCCTGTGTTCACTAGGGAGGGGATGGGATATCTACAAAGCAAGGCACAAAGGGGATAGAAGGGCAGGGAGCGGGATCAGGGAGCAGCAGAAATGGAGCAAAAGGGAGGGAAAGGTACCCCAGGGTGTCACATCTGGATAAGGATAAAAAGACCAGTAAAGGTGGAGGGACGGATGATGCCATCCCCACCAAAAGGTGTGGTTTGCCCTCAAGGCCTAAAGAAAGACAAATCTCTGGGCGGATGGCATTCATCCGAGAGTACTATGGGAATTGGCGGACATACTGGCTGCACTTCTGGCGGAGCTTTTCAACAGGTCACTTGAGACAGGGAGGGTACCTAGGATTGGCAGAGGCACATGGTACCAATCCATAAAGGGGGTCAAGGAAGTACAGGAAACTATAGACCCATCAGTTTAACCTCGGTGGTGGGAAAATTAATGGAGAGTATACTAAAGGAACGATTGGGGTTTACTTGGAGGAGGTGGGAGGTCTGGATAGTCGGCAGCATGGGTTTGTGCCAGGTAGATCATGTCAAACCAACCTTGTGGAGTTCTATGAATGGGTAACATCAGAACTGGACAGGGGTAAGCCTGTGGATGTATTATTCTTGGACTTCAGCAATGCTTTGACTCTGTCCCCACAATGGTCTGGTGGAGAAACTGATGGGGTTAGGAGTAGGCCCTTTGATGGTCAGATGGATTGAAAACTGGATAGCTGGATGCACTCAGAGTAGTGGTCTGTGGGGAGCTCGAACCCTACAGAGGTTGGTAGTGGGTACCACAGGGCTCGGTCCTGGGTCCAATCCTGTTTAATGCATACATATCAGACATCAGGGATGGTATAGGGTGTGAAATGAGTCTCTTCATGATGACTCCAAGATGGGAGCAGTAGTTGAGGGAGAAGAGGGAGGTTGGCCCTGCAAGGGGACCTGGACACCCTGGAAAGCTGGGCTCACACATGGAAATTAAATTTCAATATCACCAAGTGCAAGGTGTTGCATCTTGGTCAGGAAACCCTAAACACATGTACACTCTGGGAGGAGGTGCTGGAAGCCTCAACAGGGGAAAAAGACCTAGGGGTCATGGTGGATACATGTATGAATAACACTGAGCAGTGCAGAGCAGCTAACAAGGCAAACAGGATGTTGGGATGCATCGCAAGGGGATCACCTCTAGGAGCAAGGAAGTGATTCTGCCACTGTACAATGGACTGGTTAGACTACACCTTGAGTACTGTGTACAGTACTGGAGACCACACTTGAAGAGGGACATACAGCTCCTGGAGAGGGTACAGAGGAGGGCAACAAAGATGATACGAGGGCTAGGGATTTGACTTATGAGGACAGACTTGAGGAGCTCTGCCTGTTTTCATTGGAGGAGAGGAGAGACAGGGGACATGATTGAGGTCTTCAAGTACCTCAAGGAATAAATAGGGTAAACATGGAGGGATCTTTAGACTAAAGCAGGGAGGCATCACCAGAGGGCATGGTTTGAAGTTGAAGGTGGAAGGGTGAGGGGAAAAGAGGAGGAGGTTTTTCACTGAGAGGGTGGTGGACCCTGGAATGCTTTGCCTGGTGAGCTGGTTCAGAGATCCACAGTGGAGAGCTTTAAGAGAGGGTGGGACAGACACAGAAAGTGGATGTATCAGATGATGGCCTGTCCCGGGGGGGTGGGGATGGATGATAGGGGTTTCTGGAGCACAAGGGATGGGAGGGTCTCGGCACCCAACTAAGGATCTAGGTTCGAGCAGACTTGATAGACCATAAGGCCTAATCTGCTGGCAAATAGTATGTTAGTATGTTAGTATTTAATTTAGTATTGTTATTAGGATTAGATTTATTTATTTTATTTGGGGTGGGTTTTGATCTTAGTTTCATTGGTTTTATTATAATGTGTTGGGGAGGTTTAGCAATGGCTGGGCATTATTCCCCCACCAGGCTCAGGGAACTATGTCCTTTTGTATGTCCTCCATTGTCATCCGATATCTATTTTAGATGCTGTGCTTTGGGCATACTTAGAAAGCGAAAAAGAAGGAGGGGAACTGGGCCTGGTTGGGGACAGGAAAGGAGAGGGTGAATTGGAGTTGTGAGGTCCAGGAGATGCCCTGGGGTGAAATGGAGTCAGGACAGAGGTTATCCCTGTCTTGTCCCCATACCCAAGGGCTCCGACGTTAATGGGCAGGTGCCGAGGTCTTCTCCGACAGCTCATCCCACCTTGGCGGTGTTATGCAATGCCAGATCTACTAAGAACAAGACAGCTATTGTAGTTGATCTTGTTGGAACAACTGATCTGGCTTGCATCACTGAGACCTGGCTGGATGAAAATGCAGGTCCTGTACTGGTCTCGGCAACTCCAGCCGGGTTCTCGGTGATACACCGTCCAAGGTTGGATCGTAGGTGCGGGGGTATGGCCATTATGTTTAAGACTGAGCTTGGCCTTGTGGATGTGCCACTGGGAGATACCAGATCCTTTGAATATATCCTGGGAGAGGGTGTAGGCTGTGGGATTCTCCTTGTCTACCGTCCACCAGGAGACGGTGGTGAATTCCTGCTGGAGATAGCAGACTTCATCGTCGACATGGTGTTGAGGTCCCCCAGATGGATAGTTCTGGGGGACTTCAGTGCCTGGGTTGATGATGAACTCTCACATTTTGGTTAAAATCTCCTCCAGCTGATGACGATGCTGGGCTTTACTCAGGTAGTTACCTCCTCAACCGATATAGGGGGTCATTCGTTGGATCTGATATTTCTTATGGGTATGGAGATTGCTGATTTGGGGGTTGAACCAGTCAGCTGGTCTGACCATCACACCATAAGGTTCAGCTTCAGGGTCCCCACTAATAGGTCTGCCCCTACGGAGATGGTTCAGTGCCGCCCTTTAAGGGATGTTAGTCCCAGTGATCTATCGGCAGTACTGGACCTATCGGGCTTGTCGGATGAATACATGAGTCCAGACAATCTTGTAACAGCTTATAATAGGGCTGTGGAAGATGCTTTAGACAAGATTGCTCCTGTTTGTGTTTGGCCTCTCACCTTCCACCCAAGGAGTCCTTGGTTTGATGGCTCCTTGAAGGAGTTGAGGTGAGTTGGCCGAAGGATGAAGAGAGCCTAGTGGAAGTCCAGCCTTGATGCTGACAGGCTTAGGTTGATGGCACACTATGATGGCTATCAATCAGAAATCACCCGTAAGAAGGCAGAATTCCTGTCCAGGGAGATTTGTGCTGCACAGAATCGACCAGCTCAGCTCTTCCGGACAGTTGACAGATTGTGCAATCCAATCTGTCTCCAGCCCAGAGGAGTTTTTTCTCAGCTTAAATTCAAGGAGTTCACCCGATTCTTTGCAGATGAGGTTGCCAGCATCAGGTCTGGCATCGGTCCGGCCTCTCCTATGAGGGATTGCAGTGGTCGACAGGAAGTGGCATGCACTTGGTCTGTCTGGTCAGATTTCCTCTGGCTGGAGTTCATTGACATTGTGAAGATCGTCCAAACATTGCATCCAACCAGTTGTAGTTTGGATCCAGGCCCTACACTTCTCCTAGTTGGATGTGTTGATGTTATCTGCCTGATCCTTGCTGACATTGTCTGGAAGTCCTTGGAGAGGGGTGTATTTCCCGACACCCTTAAGGAGGCGGTCATTCAACCACTCATTAAAAAACCCTCTTTGTATCCAGACTGTCTAGTTAACTACCACCCTATCTCTAACCTGCCATTTGTCGGTAAGGTTATTGAAAAGGTGGTTACTCTGCAGTTGGACGATCATCTTGCAACTCACAATGTCTATTATACTCTCCAGTCTGGTTTTAGGAAGAAGCATAGCATGGAGACTGCTCTTGTTCAGGTATTGAATGACCTCCTAATGGCTAGAGATCGAAAGGCACGTACCATTCTGGTTCTTCTTGATCTCTCTGCTGCATTTGACACTGTGGACCATGGTGTGCTTTTGGAGAGCCTGCATTTTTTTGTGGGCTGTCTGGTACAGTCCTTAAATTGTTCCATTTATACCTCACAGGCAGGTTTCAGAGAGTTGCCACAGGAATTTATTCCTCTGGTGCTCACTTCCTGCCTTGTGGGGTGCTGCAGGGCTCCATTTTTGCCCCCATGTTGTTTACAGTGTATATGCTACCATTGGGAGATATCAAGTGATACAGTCTGAGTTTTCACTGTTATGCAGATTATACTCAGCTGTATATGTCCTTTCTGCATGAGCAGAATGATGCACTTTCCATGCTAAATAATTGCCTTGCTGAGATCAGATCTTGGATGAGTTCTAGCTGGCTGAGACTGAATCCAGATAAGACCGAAGTGTTGGTAGTGGATCCAGGTCATCCGGGAGCGGGTGTGGGGGTTGGACAACCATCAGGTTTATTACTTGGTGGTATGTCACTCACTACCTCAGATTGGGTGCGTAACCTTGGCATTATTTTTGATGATGGTCTGACTCTAAAACCTCAGGTGTCAGCTGTCATCAAATCCTCTCTTTATCATCTGAGGAATATTGCCCAGGTGAAATACCTGGTTCCTCTGGATAATCTTCCAACATTGGTCCATGCCTTTGTCACTACCCATCTTGATTACTGCATTCCCTCTACCTAGGGCTACCAGGGGTTGATATCCGCCGCTTGCAGCTGGTGCAGAACTCGGCAGCCAGGCTATTGACTGGGACTTCTAGAAACAGTCTATTACTCCTGTGCTCCATGAACTGCACTGGCTGCCTGTTCAGTGGCGGATCACCTTTATGGTTGGCTTGCTAACCTTTAAAGCCCTACATGATCAGGGACCGGGTTACCTGCAAGATCTCCTGGTACCCTACTGCCCCCTCCATCCTCTCGGATCCACTGATGAGGTGTTGCTAGAGATTCACAAGGTACATTTAAAGACATTTGGTTGTCATGCCTTCTCTTTTTCAGCTCCAACCCTGTGGAATTCTCTACCTCATCGGTTGAGAGAATGCCCAACTGTCGGTAGTTTTAAAACTGAGTTAAAGACATATTTATTTAACCTAGCCTTCCCTAGTTATGGATAATCTGTTTTAAATGGTATTTAATTTTATTTATATTTGACGTATCTGGTTTTATGTACAGCTCCTTGGTTTTGAAAGTTGCTATAAAAATAAAGTTGATTTGATTTGATTTAATCCTTTCTTGACATTTTTATGTATACAACTATGGCCAAATACAGGCAAATGATTTAAAACTTTTCATCACAGGTGACTGTTTAAACTTGCAGTCATACAGTCCTAGGACCAAAATGATAGCAACTACTGTAATTGCAGCAACAATGCCATTGCAGTGTGGCCACTTAAATTATTTTATCTACAGGTAAGTATCAGTCTTATTTCCTCTTTACTTTATTTTTTTTCCCTTGTTTTCCACAGGTGTAAAGTATTCAATGGTGGTGACATACAGGCCAGATAATCTCTCTTTTTCTACACAGATTAGACTGGTGTACTATAGTATGAAAGGATTGTACTACATGTTTTCTGGGTTGGGATGGAATGTAAGACACTGGTGCAGTGCGTGTCACTAAACGTAATAATTTTTTTAACAGGTGTTTAGTAATACAGTAACTGTGTATTTCAAGTTGAATATAACAAAAGACAGGAACAGCACTGCTGGGTACTGATATTGAATGGGGTATTGGAATGAACTCAGAAAATTTCTTTTTCATCTTTTTGCAGGTAACATCGAGGTACTTCTGATTGGCGGTATGTTCCAATCTGAAGACAGACAACAGTTTGGATACACTGAATACCTGGAAATAAGACAAAAATATTAATGAGAATTGTTTTCCAGTGATGCATGTAGCCGCTACCCAAGAAAATACTTACCTTTCATGGCTTGACATTTTTCGTACAGCCGAAGTCAACAATCATTCACATATGGAACACATGTGTGGCAGCAGCATGGTTTCATCACTACAGTTGTGAATCTGTGTGCTATGAACTTAGAATGTAAAAGAAAAGAACAATAATGAGAAATGCTTATAACTTACTCACCCACAGCAGTAACCTCATCCCCAATTTTACAGTAACAGATTAGATGGCAGCACATATGTATGGCATGTGAATGTGATCAAGGCCAGCACACCAGTGAAGGGGAAACATTCAATATGTATGATGATGATTCCCTGCAAAGGAACAACATGACGGACTGCTTACAACAAACAATACAAATTAAATGGCAGTGACTCTGAAAAAAACGTGACAGCGACACGTACAATAACTTACCATTGTTGGTATGAATACACACTCATAGGGCAGCATATTTCAGTCAGAGCAGCAGAAGAAATTTCCAGAACATTAAATTACAGTTCAACCCATGGTCATCTGTGGCTATCATCATTTAGCAATGCGCTGTACATCATCAGCAGCAGCAAACAGCAGGACAACAACAGCAGCAGCAGCAGGTGTCAGCAAGCCATTTTCTCACTTGGGCCAGTGATGCACAGTTCTGGCTCTATGTGCACCCATTAAGAACTGCATCAAGAAATACTTGTGACTTTTCTGAACTGTTGCTCATGAGCTTATTCTTCACTGGGACACTAATACTGCATGCTGAATGATGTAGCAAGATAGCAGTATAAGCATGCTACATTCACATAAGATAGGAAATTAGGTTTTTTTTGTGTGGGGATTGTAAGAGCATGTGATGTTAGGGAATTTTAATTGCAGTTGTGGGTGTACTACAAAACTTAGCATAGTCAAAAGTAACCAAAAAGTAATATAGCATGACAAGTACAGCTGTAGTGCAATAATCAGGTGACAAGTTTTACCTATACTTTTGTATTCTATTTTCGATTGGCACTTATCTACTGACTTGTGTATATGATACCCTTCTTTCCACAGTTTACAGCTGCTGTACTCCTTTTTTTCACATCTTAAATAATTACCAGAGTGCTCCTTTTAATCTGGCTTGCAGCAGGTTTTCATCAGTATTCCCGCCTGTTTTTGTAGATCTATTATTTTCAATAATTACTGTTGTGACTAAAATGAACTAGCATGCGGTGCAGCAGGCAGTACTCCACCATGACCTCATGGAGCAGTAGGTGTTCAAAAACAGCTGGGTATACTGATGAAAACCTGCTCTGAGCAATATTAACAGAAGCACTACTTTTAATATTTCAGAGGTAAAAAAAGGGAGTAATGCAGAATCAAATTAATTGTGGAAGGAAGGGAGGCATACAGGTCAGTAGATAAGGGACAATTGAACATTGAATAAAACAGTATGGGTCAAAATTGTCACCGTATTATTGCACTGCTACTTTAACACACTACAACAGGAAGAAAACATTAATGGGGAAAAAAGTACATACTTATTCTGTATGTAAAAAATATTATTAAGTAGGAAAAGCAGGAAAGCCCAGTACAGGAATATTTTTTCCCCTTCTGTAAGGAAGGCTAAAACTGGAGGTGAAATTATGATGGGGTATGGGTTGAGGGGATTTACAGGGAGGACGGGGGGGGGCAGGAATGGTGTCTTAACCAGGTTTTGATTCTCATGCAGACGCGCTAGACCTTTAGGCCTACTCTGCTGGCTTCTTAGTATGTTTGCATGTTAGTATAATTTTTTTTTGGTGTGTTTTTCATATTTGAGGGGAGGGGGAAGAAAGTGAGAACAATAAAGATAGAGCATACACTATTTGTTAATAAAGAAAACAAAAACAATACTGGGCCTGGTTCTGACCAATTAGAGTTTGGAGCATAGCAAAGATTTGTAATTGCTGGCCCTCCATTCAGTCCAACTACTGGTGCATTGTGTCGACAACTTTACCTAGGTGGTCAACCTTACCAGACAGAATGGCAAGATCAGCCTGTGTGGTTGGAATTTCAGATGGGTCGCATGCAGCTGCAGGAGCTGCCACTTGTTTACCACTCTCCCTTTTGCTGTGCTTTGGATGCTGCGCAGGCTGATGATGTGCTGCCACCTCTTGCTCTGCACCCTCCACTGCAGAAGCAGTTGCTAGTTCCACCACCTTGGCCTCCCACTGTGCATGGTGGTGCACTACCAGGTGTGCTCTTTGCCCACCCATGCCCAAGTGGGTACCTTTGAGACCATGATGCATCATCATGCTGCAGATCTTGCATCTCACAACAGTTGGTTTGCCTGGCAGTGTGGTGAAAAAATGCCACACAGGCAAGTTAAGTTGAGGACCAGGCACAGGCAGTGGTGGGGGCCCCAGATGTACTAGGCTGCTCTACAGTTTAGGGGTGGGGAACAAGCAGCTGCTGATGTTGTTCTTGTTGTTCCTGCTGTTGTTGATTCTGCTGCTGCTGTTGTTCTTGTTGTTCTTGCTGTTGTTGATCCTGCTGCTGCTGTTGTTCTTGTTGTTCCTGCTGTTGTTGATTCTGCTGCTGCTGTTGTTCTTGTTGTTCCTGCTGTTGTTGATTCAGCTGCTGCTATTGTTCTTGTTGTTCCTGCTTTGTTGATTCTGCTGCTGCTGTTTTTCTGGTTGTTCTTGCTGTTATTGATTCTGCTGCCGCTGTTGTTCTTGTTGTTCCTGCTGTTGTTGATTCTGCTGCTGCTGTTGCTCCTTGGTCTGCTGTAGGGGGTCAATACCAGCTACCGATGCTGCCTGGCTGGCACCACTAACATCCAAAGCAGCAGTCACTGCTGCTGCTTCTAAACCTTACTTCCACTGCCAGTGGAAGCAACATCTTCAGGGAGGGGAACACTGGATGGCAATAAGTTCCCATGGTTGAGTTGAATAGTTCACCTCACACCACCACACATCCTTGGACCGAGACTCCCGGCAGGAACCCCAACTCTCTCCATTTTTAAACAAAAATTAATAGAAGTATTAAGAACTAAACAAAATGGAAAAACAGAGTAACAGAATCAGATACAAAAATAAACAAACTCTGGCCAGAGCCAATAGGGCTGCAGGAAAGGAATTTGGGGTGAAAGTATGTGAAAATCACCAAAGTTTTGAGCCTGTGTTTGCAAAATGTAACATAGGGTCATAAATGTGTTGGTTTTAAATATTTTTACACCAAATTTTCAGCATAGCCTTGTTATGACCCTACCTCATGAAGAAGGGAAGAGAAAATGTTCATCTGCTGGCATAAAGGCAATTTCACACAGAGAATGCAAAATCAACTTTCGGGATGCAGAAACACATTTTGGCAAGGGGCTGAAAAAATTACAGCTGTCACATTCATGAGATGCTATAAGGAAATGGCTATGTTGAAAATTTGGGGTTAAAATATTGAAAATTACCAAATTTTATGAGCCTGCATTTGCAAAATGAAACATAGCCTCACAATTTTTTATTTAAAATATTTTTACAGCAGATTTACAACATAGCCTTCTTATGAGCTCACTTCATGAACAAGGGCAGAGAAAAATTTCAACTCCTGCCTAAAAGATTATTTCATGCAGGGACTGCAAAATCATCTTTTGGGATGTAAAGGAACATTTGGGGCAGGATTTGAAAAATGATAGCTGTCACACTCATGAGGTGCTGAAAAGATATGACTATGTTGTGATGTGGGGAAAAATATTGAAAATTACTTAAATTAACAGCCTGCATTCCTAAAATGCATTGTAAGCTCATTTTTTTTAATATTTGTACATCACATTTTTACCATAGCCTCATTATGGTCCTACCTCATGAACAAGGGCAGAGAAAATGTTAAACTCCTTCCTGAAGGATGATTGTGTGCAGGGACTACAAAATCACCTTTCTGGACAGATCTGCCTACTGACAGTGCCATTGCTCATAAGGTGGGGCCCCAAAGAAGGCATGTTGAAAATTTGGGACAAAAATATGCAAAAATGGCAGAGTTATGGCACTAAGTTTAAAACCCCATTGAAATACATTGAACCACACACCAGTTTCTTCAGTTCATGATCCAGCTTTGAACAGTGAAAACATGTCTGCGCTCCAGAGAGGATTATGGCATTGGACCCCCAATTGGTAAGTAAGGGCTTGGGGGTGCTAAGTGGGAGGGTCAGATGGGAGGAGTCTAACGACTGAGAAAGACATTGATGGAGATGGTCATTATTCTTTATATGTGCCTGCAGCTTTATCACTTTGGAAACTTCTGTCTAAACTGATAAGTAAGAAAGGTTGGAACTGGTCAGTGTAGACAAAACTAAATAAGTAACTGAAGTTGCTGCAAATTACAAAGGTATGGTCACCTTGTTATATGCTACTTACCTACAGGACAGTTAGGTAATTAGGATTTACCTGCTCCATCACAATTAGAGAGTCCAGAGTCGGGGCATCCTGGATTGGGGGACATTCTGGTAGGACCTGAAAAGGAAGAACAGAGACAGCTGAGGAGACACAAAGGGTCAGAGGTCCTAGAGGAGAGATTATGGGTTAGAATTAAACAAAAATACTTATCTGATTGATATACAGTCTGGCTAGACCTGTAAAAATAAGGGAAAATAAAGTAGTTAGATTAGTATGGGGAACCTATAGTAGTGAAAGTCGAAACAGACAGCAGAGAGATAGAAAAAGGGTACAGTACAGCATAGGAGTAAAGGAAGGGGAGTTTTACAGAAAAAGATACACTTAAGTTCAAACTTAGGAAAATAGAGATAGACAATAAAAATACAGACAGCTAAAACAAAAATGAAGTGATATTGGGGGCTCAACAAAAAAGTCTTGGCACCCCTAGGTGGCCTGCTGGTGGCTAGCAGATTTAAGTAGGAGCCCTGATGGGCTTGTGGGGATGCTTTTGGCTAGTGGTCCCATCCAAGGAGCTGCCTTTTTTTTATTTGGGAATGCAAAATACGACCCCTTTTCCCACACACAGTGCTAAAACTGGAGCGCAAACTGCAGTTGGGTTAAAAATAAAACTCAGCACGTTAATTGTCTCAGTATTTGTTTTAAGACCTACTTGACTCCTGTGTCTTTTTCAGTACATGCACATCAGTGTATTCAACATTGGCAAACATTAATATTGAATGAAAATAGAAAACTAATGCAGTCAGACATTAGGTGTCAGTCAATATTAGTCATGGTTTTCAATTTCATTTAAGAACCAGTGATTAAGTACCAATGATAATTGATATAGGTAGCAAGATTATGATAAACACTGATGCTTCCTCATTTAATTAAAGAGCAACGGTCACGATTCTTGGCACAAGGCAGGCAATCCATAAAGTGAAGTTACCTGCCTTGGGAGCTATTTTATCCACAATTCAAATTTATATCCTCTGTAAAGCCTGGATTCTAATTTCCTGGTGTAAGCTGAGTGGCTGCTGAGCTCTGTAGCCCTACCTCTAAAAACTGCACTTTGATGACATGAGGTAGAGAAGGGGGTGACAGGTGCTCTGTGGATATTGTAATAGGATCAGGGAGAGGGTGCCACCAATTTGTACTTAAATTATCTTTGCTAGCAGGTATATACTGTATGTATTGGGCTAATATTTAGCATCTATTATAGCCCCATACATGTATACTTGCCAGCAAAGATAATCTGAGTACATTTTGGCATTGTCCCCTCCCCAGTCCTATTACAATTTTCATAGAGCACTTGCAGTCCTGTTCCCTACCTCACATCATCAAAGTACAGTTTTTATTGTTGTTAAAAATGTTATTAGTTTAAAGGAGATGCACACACATAAACACAGCAGTACATAAAGGATCTGAGACCATACCGCAATATTTAGTATGACCAGAACTCAGAATAAAAACAAGAAGTTATGATGCAGTAGATCATGATAAGTAAAAGCCAGCCAAATGCAGAATATCAAGTCTTTTATATCTCAAGACAATAAATGAAAGGGTCAAACTAGGTCAGGCTACATCCCTATAACTAGTCTGGGAGAGGAACCTAGTGTACTGTTCTGTGACACTACCTGTCAATGCATTATGGACCTACAGAAAACAATCCCAGGATAGGACAGGGTACAGTGTGCCCTGAAATGTATGCATGTACTAATATCAACTATGTACAAAGAGGCAATCTGATCTAAAAGGGGGGGGGCAGTCAGTTGTCCAGAACCAAATCAAAGAGGGGATCCCAAATCTAGTGACAAGGAGGGGGGGAGCCCCATCCAGAAAAGGAGGGGGAGTCATATGAAGCTGTCTTAGGTTGAATGTCATGACAATACTTCGACTCAATGTAGGCCTGCCAGCATTTCTCAAACTGAGAAGTTGATCCCCCAGCAAAGCTGGAGATTCTTTCAAACATAGCCCCTTGTGCTGCTGCCAGAAGAAGTTTATGAAAGGTTAGAATGTCAGGGGATCTCCATCTTGTTAGAATGAGTCTTTTGGCAATAGCCCCTACTACAATGACCCATTTGGCCCTGGGACAGTGTTTCAGAATGGAAGATCATCCACACCCCAAGAGAAGGAGAGAGGGGTCTGGGACAACCGTGGGGAATATTTGCTGACACGTATGGAACATTTCCCAATTGTTTAACCAGGTGAGACACACTAAGCTGAAAGCTTGTTTACAGGTGCAATCTGGGAGCACAGGGAAGTTAAGTGACTTGCTCAGGGTCACACAGTATGCAAGTGGGGGCTGTGGTATTCAATCCCAGGTCTCCAGATTTGCAGCTCAGAGCCTTAAACCACTGCGCTATACTGCCTCCCTTGGGTTGATGTCCAAAAGGAATGAAGAGAGGGGCAATCCCAGATAATATGAAACACATTTGCCCCCTAGCTCTGACACCTCCAACAAATGTCAGCTGAAATAAGACCCATGCATTTAAGTTTAGCCTGGTCATGGTACCACCTATGCAGGGTCTTATTCATTATAAGGCAGGTCAGTCCATCTCTGCAGGTAGTATGGATTCTTGCTACCCATGTGACCATTATCATTCTGAGATAGTGATCTGCAAATATTTCTCCCATTGAGCTCTATCGGTCTGGGTGGGGTCAGCAGAAGCATCTCTGAGAGCTGTATATATCACACTTGCTCTATTGCTGGAGTGCTTCCTCCATATACAAGTAGGATGGGGGCCTTGACAAATCTTCTTACTTTGAGGGGCACTGGATAAGTGGGCGATGGCGTCCTTAATTTGGAGATATCTCCAATAGTGGGTCAAAGGAAGATGATATTGGGCTTTCAAGGCCTCAAAGGAATCTAGTGAGCGAGTACCAGGGATTAGCAAATCGTGTAACAGGGAACTACCTTGAACTTCCCATAGCTTCCAGTGGAGCATGTTGCTCCCTAGCTGTAGGACATGATTATTCCAAAGGAGGGTAGATTCCCACGGTATGGGGTTCTGTCCTAAGCAGGCAAGGTTTTTTTTTTCAATATTTAGTTGAAACCTGTATGGAGGGAGAAAGATCAGAGGAGGAGTTCCTTTTATCATATAGAACCACCGCAGGGGAAGGAGCATGCACCAGCGATGCCTCCAAAGGGACCCAGGTCAGAGAGACCTGCACTACAGTACAAGTCACATTAAGCTGTTTCTCCAATGAGTTGCTGTAGCATTTCTGGCTGAGTTGCATAAGTGTTGCTGGATCCAGCACAAAGCCATGCACAAACTGTTTCTTAAGAGTTAAAATGTAGCTTTGCATTGCACTGTGACTGGACTGCAGATACATTCCAACTGAGTTGCAAAAACATTTTACAAACATTGCTCTTCAGCTGGTTAAGCATTGAAAAATAATGCATTATGAGTTGCCAATGCATTGCCAACTCAGAAAAAAAAATGCTAAACCAACTCACTAATGAAACAGTTTAATGTGACTTGTACTGTATCTTGAAGAACCATCTGGTTGTCTGAGCTGAGACATAAGCCAAGTGGTACCCTTGTAACCAAGGAAGTCCCCACCAACCCCTACTCCAGTGCTGCTGCTAAATCTGGGAAGGAACCCCTTCCACAGGAAGTTGCCAGTTAGAGCCTCCATTTTCAGGAACTATTTCTGGGGAACAGGCACAGGTAGATGAGCTAACAGGTATAACATCTTAGGGGCAGCCATCATCTTGATGGAGTCAATTTTGCCTGCTAATGAGAGTCTCAAGGCTTTCCATCTCTCCATGTCCTGTCTGAGAGAATCTAGTAAATTGATTAAGTTAATTGAGAGCATTTTCGCCATGTTCAGATGGAGAATAATGCCCAGATATGTAATACCGTTGGGAGACCATTTTAGCCCTAAAGCAGTGAAAACTTCTCCAGAGGACACTGAGTTCAATGGGAGAATGTCAGTTTTTGACCAGTTCAGCTTAAGTCCTGATACCCCAGAACACTCAGCTACAATATTAAAGATATCCTTGATTACTTGGGGAGTGTACTCCATAGTGATGAGGAGATCATCTGCATAAAATAATGTTTTGAATGTGGAGTGCCCCCCCAGTATTCCAGGAATCAGGTGAGATTCCCAGAGAGCAATGGCCAAGGGTTCTATAGCTAGGATGAATAAGAGCGGGGAAAGGGGGCAGCCATGTCTCGTACCTCTCTGCAATTGAAAAGGCGCAGATAGGGTGCAATTTGTCAGGACGGAGCCCATGGGGGAAGCATATAATAATTTTATCCAGGAGATAAAACTCAGTCCCATTCCCATTGTGGAGAACATTGTGGAACAGGAAAGGCCACTTGACCAAATCAACGGCCTTTTCAAAGTCGATGGCCAAGGCTACGGAAGGCTTTTTGGACACTTTGGTAAGATGCATTAATGAAACCAAAGTCCTATAGTGATCCAACCCTAAATGACCTTTAACAAAACCCACTTGGGAGGGATGGATCAGGCCAGGTAGGAGGTGTTCAAGCCTAGTTGCCAGAACATTTGCCAGAATTTTGGCATCGGCATTGATGAGTGAAATGAGGCGGTAACTACCAAGGTAAAGTAAATTTTTCCCCTTTTTTGGGAGAATCATAATGGTGGCTTCTCTCAGGGAGGGAAGGAGACACCCTACAGTGAGAGAGTCTCAGAATGCCAGAACCAAATATGGAGCCAGGTTAACTCCACAGATTCTATGTAGATCTATGGGCAACCCATCCTTCCCAGGGACCTTACGTAGGGTCATGGACAATTGCTTCAGCCACCTCTTCCTCTGTTATCAGGATTTCTAAAAGTTTAGAGTCACTTTCCAGAAGTCTAGGGATAGGCAATGAAGCCAAAAAGCTTTGAATTTTAAGCGGATTGTGGGGGTGAGGAGAAGCATGAGAAGCATATAACTGCTCATAAAACCTCATCACGATCTCATTAGCCCTTTTCTTTGAGTAGCATTTTACCCCATTCTTATCTGCTAAAGTGTGTATCATCCTGGAGGCTTGTTGGTGCTTCAGACGATAGGCCAGGAGTTTGCTGGCCTTCTGCCCCCCCCCCCAGTAAGCATGTTGCAGCCTTCTAAGACTCAACTCGGCCTGACAGGTTAGATGAGCATTAAGGGAAATTCTTGTATTGGCCAACTGCGCCAGCAAAGTCTGTGATGGAGCTTGATAGTTAAGAGCTTTGTACTGGGATTCCAATAAGTATAATTGCTTATCTAAAGCCCTTTGGTCTGCCTCTCGGCGACACCTCCTGGCAGAAGCGAAGGCAATTATTCTGCCACGGATAGTTGCTTTGAAGGCCTCCCAGAGGGTCAAATCTGAGACTTCCTGATTATCATTATTATTCTAGTACTCTGCCATTTCAAGACCTAGCAATTATTGGAATTTAACATCTTCCAGCAAGAGGGAGTCTAGACGCCAAACAGAAGTTGGAGGGGAGTCTTGCCCCTGTATAATCAATAGCTCTACTGGTGCATGATCAGAAATAATTATGGATGCATAGTGGAGTTAATGACCATGTCATATAACCCAGAGGAGATGAGTCCAAGGTCTATTCTGCTAGATGACCCGTGGGCTTGAGAGAAGCAAGTATAGTCATGTACCCCTAGGTGTTGTGTTCTCCAGGCATCCAGTAACACCTGTTCATTCATTAGTCTCTGAACTGCTAACTTAGCCTGGCTATGGGGTTCAGGGGCCTTCTTGCTCCTGTCCATTGTGTGATCTAGTGTCAAATTGAAATCCCCATCCATTAATACTGGAGCTTTTTTTGTGTTAAAGTCAGTAACGGCCTATTTGATATCATAAAAGTACTGAGGGCAGTCCTGATTTGGGGTGTAAATATTGGCCAGGATCAGTGGGCCCTCCGATGTTTCCATTTCAGCCATGACCCATCTCCCCTCTTTATCCTGAATATGCCTGATCGATTTCCACCCCAATTTTTTGTGGAGAAGTATAGAAACTCCCCGTTTATGAGATGCAGCTGCACTGTGCATCTCTTCACCCACTCACCCACCCTTGTTTGAGCTTCTTTGCCTCCCTGGAGGAGAGCTTTGTTTCTTGTAGGAACGCTACAAGAGGGCCCAACTTTTTCAGATGAAGCAGAACCTTCTTTCTTTTAGCTGGAGAGTTGAGCCCTCTTATATTCCAGGAAATAAGCTAAGTTTCCAGCCCACCTGAATTGTGTCATGACTGAAATTGGATGAGAAAGGAGACCCCAGTGAATGAGGCTATATCTGGTGGTCAAGCCCTGCCAAAATCCACCCCTCCTGCACCAGAGTCGAGAACTAGCCCCATTCATCAGATTGCCATAACCAGAAACATGGCATGGTAGATCAAACTTACCACCATATAATATATGTACCTCAAACATGGGTACTAACAATAACAGTAAAGAAAAAAGCACACAGTTTTTTAAAACAACCCATCCCCCCACCCCACCATACCCCTGCAAACAATTCAACAACTGACCAGCATCTGCTGCAAGTACCGGCCGACACAAAGCCCAGATACCAGCGGAGGTCACTATGAGGTGAGTAACTACTAGAGTGCGTCAAAGGAGAGAGGACAAACCAAAGTCCTGGAGTCTCTCTGCACACTCCCACTTCCCAAATGACAAAGACCTTTCAGCAGGTACAGCCTATTGGGCTACTGCCCATCCAGGTACCTTATTTAGTGGCCAGGCACAACCCCATAACCCTCCACCCCTCCCTAGCAAATGGAATATACTAGGGCCAGAGAGTGCTGGCATACCAGTTCCCCACTAAAATACCCTCTCCCCCTTCAGAAAAAAGCCTGGGTAATCCCATCCATGGGTCTGAGGATCAGGGTAAAAGCTGCACAAGATATGGGGAAATTAATCGAGCAAATGCAGAGTGAACAGCATAACAAACCTCCAAAACAGCATTACTGACCTCCCATGCACTTGAGGGGCCTGTGGGCCTTTGTTGAAATCAGCCATCCCACTCTGATGCCTTTTCACCCACAAGGGGGAAAAGAATATATTTATCAAGAAGGCCCAAAGTGTGGTGGTGGTGGTGCATAGATCTATTCTTCAGAAACATAATGAATCCGTATGTACTTACTTCCACCAGGCTGAGGGGGGCTCAAGATTTAGGCCAACTGAGTCTGACAATTATAGTAGACCAGTTTAAATCACCGAGATAAACTTTAACACAGAGACAAAGAATAAGTTTAAAGTTAGCCAACTGAGTCCAAGGCAGGATTAAGAGTTAACGATGACCTCTCAGGTGGCAGCATGGCAGGCTGGTTATCCATGCTCACAAGGGCTTCAGAAAGAGTGTCACCTGCTACTTCTGCCCATGAAAGGCTTCTTGCTGCCTGGGATTTGCTTTCCTTTGCAGGCAATCTCCTGAGAGGCTTGGGCAAGTCTTGCGGGGGGCCATCCATCTTTAATTCCATCAAAGCCCTAAACTGATTGTTGCTCATGTCTGATTTTTGGGAGCTGTGCGAGGCAATTGAGTCAGGACTCTCACTGCAGCTTCTGGATTGGAGCCAGGGAGTTTTGTCAATGTGCACCCCTTCTATATGCGCTCTTCCTCTATTCTTTCTTTTGCTGCCAGGGGATTTCCGAGAAGGAGCCTGGTTGGGAGAATGCAGGGTAGACAGTTTTGGAGTTTCAGGGCGGATCTCCTGCTGCCCTGTCTCCATCAGTGTAGGCCTGGCTGCCATAGTCTCTCAACTTGACCCAGTTTAATTTGGGGGCCTGTGCTGCAAGAAAATTCCCAGCTGCTGTGGGGTTGTCGAACACTCACGGGGAGCTGCTAAATATCACTTTGAGAGAGGCAGAGTACCTGAGGGAATACTTGAGCCCAAGTTTAGCACAGGCTTTTCATGCAGGAATGAAAGCACTGAATCTCGCTGTCACCTCCTGCGAGTAGTCTGCAAAGATTTGGATTCTGTGGCCTTGCCAAGAAAGTTCTTTCTTTGCATGGGCCAGTCTTGTAATGGTTTCCCTGTCCTGAAACAGGAGAAACCAGGCAAGGATTGTGCGCGGGTGGGCCCGGGTGCAGGGCCGGGTGCTAGAGATCTGTGAGCTCTGTCGATCTCAGGTGGGCCCCGCAATGCCAGTCCAGCATGGAAGGTAGCTCCTTTTGCAGAAACAAGATGACATCAGTCCCCTTGCAGCCCTCTGGGAACCCCACAAATCGGAAGTTATTCCGGTGGCTGCGATTCTCCAAGTTCTCCACTCTGGACCATAACATGTATCATTCTTTCCTGCTCCTGGAGCCTGGCTCCCACCTTATTCCAGCCGTTCTCTGCTTCAGTGAGTCTGTGCTCCATAATACATGCTCTTTGTGAGAAGACCACAATGTCTGAAGTATTCTTTTTAGTTGCCACATCCATGTTGTCCATGTGGTGCAGGATTTCTGCAAACATCTGCCGAATTTCAAACATACTCCCCCCCTGGCCTTGTTTGTACAGGAGCAGAATCCATCTCGGAGATCGAGCTGTTAGCAAGGCTGTGTGGCAGATCTAAAAGCAAAGGGTTCTGCAGCTTGAAATATCTTGCAGCCATAGGACCAATCGAGGGATCACTAGGCAGGCAAGTAACTATAAATTACATTGAGCGCTATAGTCGCGCCATACTGTAAAAGGATCTGGATTCATTAGGATTTATTTGTTGGGTTTCAAAGAGCTCAGGACTCAAGCGACCATTTCGTTTGGCTGCTGGCCACGCCCTCCCAGTACAGTTTTTAGGGGTGGGACTGCTACATCTGGTGACCGCTCAGCTTACACCAGGAAGATTAGAGCTGGGCTTTACGAAGGATATAACTCTTTTTTTAAGTACAGAACAATTTTGATTTATGGATAAAATAGCTCCATGGGCAGGCAACTCCATGGTATGGGTTGCCTGTCGATTGGGGCAGTTGCTCTGTAAGACTTGAAAAGTATAATATGTCTAGCTTGTTGTTATATCTCTGTAAATATGAACAAATTTACATGAAACTTTCAGGCATTGTAGATTCTGATATGGACAATTAAAACATGAAAACCTCATGTAAATCTGTAAAACCATCTTTCTGCAAGCATCGAACAAAAAATATGTTTAACATAGGAGATAACAGTGACCCTAACTATGAGGTGCTACCTACTGTGTCCCTATAGAAATACACACTCAAACTAGTAGGTCTGGTATACATGTTGGTGGTGGTTACCCCTAAATACACAGCAGCACAACAATACATGAATAGGCAGGACAAAATAACAAGCCATACAGACTTTTGTTTTGTCCAGCTTCATCAGCTAAATGATTTAGAAATCAAAATACCATGCAAAAAATAAAAAAAAAAACATAGTCAAAGTGGCCCAAACGCACACCATGAGATAAAAAAAAAAGCAATCCAACAGCCACTGCACTTCGACCACATGAGGAAGACACCATTGGGCAAAGCACTAGGGCTGTTGGAGTGCCTTTGTTTGCTTTCATAGTTTCTGTTTTCTTTACATTTATAATTTGTTTATTTCTGCATAGTATTTTGATTAATATATGTTTCAGCTGTAAGAGTTGGCTACACCAAAGAGCCATCTGTCTCATTATGATGTCCTGCCTATGACAACCCAACACTACCTTTTGTTTTGCCACCTATAATATAAGACTGCAGTTAAACTTAGAAGGAGAGTCCCTCAAATATCAAGTACAAGAAGCAAAATATACAAGAAAAAAGAGGGAGAAAGGCCATGTCAAAAAACAAAATAATTGCAGTACTAAAGGACACTCAAGATTTCAGAGTAATTATTTATGAAGAGAAAGGTGCTGGATGGGATGGGGAGGGGAAAATCATATATGCATAGTTTCAGGCATGTAAATCAGCTATCCCAGTTTTTTAAATTACATCTCATGTATTTTATATATAGCTACTGTAACTAGGCCTATGCACTGCTAGTTTTACATAGCATTTATGCTACAGCTGAATCTATTGCATTGGCTAGGGCAGTCCTGCCTTTTGAGAGTAGCAGTGACTGCCAATAGTGTCTGTAGGCTATGGGGCTTATGCTGGGTGACTGCACTGAATAAAGTAGGAGTGGGAAGAGCCCCAGTGCAGAAGTGAGGTGCCATACTATTTACTTCTTTCTGGCACACATAAAATACAAAACCCCCTGATTTGTGGTTGTGCAGGCTCAGTGAAGCTCTGAGGTTGAATGGAGAGTGAAAGTGATTAATAAGTAAATAAATATCACAGACACTATCCGTCTCCCCTGTGATAGTCCTTTTCAGAGTCTGGGCTTACCTGTTTCAGTAGGAGTTGGTTCTTAATACAGAGAAGCACATTTCCTCCAAACTGGGTGCTCACTGCTGCCTTCAGCCCTGACCAGGTGACCCTCAGTCAGTAACACGGTCCTCTTCTAGCAGTCACTGCATGACTCTGCACCACAGGCAATCCTCCCATAAGCCTTACCCAGCAGCCCAACCTGAAGGAAAGATTCCCTCCAGACCAGGCGCTGGCTGTTGACTTCAGCCCTGACTGGGTGCTCTTCTGCTGGTGGCATGTCCCTCTTCTAGCAGCCACCACATTACTCTGCACTGCAGACAACCCTCCCTGAAGCCACCACAAGCAGCCTGACCCAAAGGAAAGATTTCCTCTGGAACGGGTGCTTGACCAGGCACTCCTCTGAAGGTGACCCTCTTCTAGTGGCCACTGCATGACTCTGCACCACAGGCAACCATCCCTGAAGCCACCACCAGCAGCCTGACCTGAATAAATTCCAACTGGTGCTTTGCTCCCCGCCGAATCCCCTCTGGACCGAGTACTCATTGCTGCCTTTAACCCTGACTGTGAATGCCTCTGCTGACGGTGCTGCCCTCTTCTAGCAGCCACTGCATGACTCTGCACCACAGGCAGCCCTCCCTGAAGCCATCACCAGCAGCCCAAAGGAAAGTTGCTCCGGACTATTTGCTGTGCCTTTCGGAATTCTTTTTTTTTTTTTAACTTCTTGGTGCTTTTCTACCTACAACCACTGACTGGCTGCAGTGACTAGCAAGTAACCCCTAATTGGTTGTTTCCTCTGCTGTAAGCTCCGCCTTCTCCGCTCTGCCTCTAGCACCTGTGACTGTCTTCCTTAAACTGACCTACTTTACTACATCTAATTACTGCCTCACCTTCTCTCAGCATAGCACTTCCATTATTCTTTCCTAAACCCCTACAACCCACTCCCCCACCCTTCTCCCCTCCCTCCCTTTTCTTTCTTTTCATTATTTTCCTTTTCACCTCCCTTCGACACCAGCACTTCCCTCTGTGATGTGTCAATGCCTCTGGCTGCTCTTACCTATTGTCCCCTCCCATGTATTGTTTTCTATTCCCCTATCAATACAACTAGATCTAGTCTAACCCAAATGTCTTATTCATTTACATGCAACTGATTGTTAACCTGTTATCCTGCCTTTTGTTGCTGATTGTCTTGTCTTTTTTGTATTGTATTGCATTTGATGTGGAACCTTTGTAAAAGAGCCTTGGCTGAAAGGTACTTGTAATCCTAGAGTCAAATAAATAAATAAAAATAAAATTCTAGGACTAATACCATGCTCCCTGTGAGCTTGTTAACTACTAGAGATTTTTTTTTCTTATCAGGGTAGTAACCATTAAGTGTTTACAGTTCTTTTTAGATAGATTTCATTTTACTGTGTCTGTTAGTACAAAACTGTTTAGCTAGCTAACCCAGCCTGTGTAATCTGCTGACTTAAGAAATGTGTCTGTTTCTTTCAGACCTCCCTGACTCTCTCTTAGAAGCTATTTAATTTCTGCAGCTCACACTGAACTAGAAGCTGCGCTCTACCTCTAACTCTGGCCTTTGCCTGAAATTTTCTCCCCTTCCTCTGACACTCCTATAAACCCTCCTCATGGATGAGATTTTCTCACTCCTGCCCTCCTGCTAATCTGCTCTTTATCTTCTCCTTCTGGCTACCCCCCCAACTGTCTGCCACCAGTCTATGACTCCAGCCCTCCAGTTTAGAACTAACTAATAAATTCTTCTCTTCCTCCTCCTTGCCTCTAGATTCCCTTCAGACTGGGCATTCATTGTCACCTTCAGCCCTGACCGGGTGATCCTTTGCTGGTCATGCAGTCCTGTTTTAGTAGCCACCAAATGACTCTGCACTGCAGGCAACCATCCCTAAAGCCACCACCAGCAGCCTGACCTGAATAAATTCCTACCGGTGCTTTGCGCTGGCTTCTCACCAAATCCTCTCCCACCTGCCATATCTTGGAATTTACTTATATAGATACTAAAGTTACATGACTACCAGGTCAAAGTTTAACTAAGTGCAGACTTTCTCATTAGCAAGTTACACTCCTTTACCACTGGAGTGCTTTTACATCCAAGTTACCAGTTATAATTAGCATTGCCCAAGCTTTTACCTACACAACTCCCCAAGTCTTGCCTCATTTTTCTTGAGGCCTTTCAACACTTGCATTATTACTCCTAGCCAAACTTAATCTAGCAGTAGGTCTAACATACTTAACAGCACCACTATGACCTACATAAAATATCTGCTACTCCATTGGATCATCCAGCTCACATTGCTAACAGTGTCAGACTTAATTAGTGAGAGGTTACCCCGATCTACCCTTTACATCTGAGTGAAAGGGCATGCTCTGTGTCATCATCATTTAAAACTTTTACTGTTCAATCATAATGGGTAAACATCATGAACATTACAACATATATAAAAATAAATACAATTTTAACAGTAAAAGACAGGATCAGAAGATAATCCAAACAACATTAAGCACAACATTTCATTAAAATGTCCCAAATTTCTCTACTTAAATATTTCATGGCTCTAGGTAAGATATACAAGAGGGTCAGAATAAAAACCTTTCTGAGGCTTCAAAGGTGCAAAATTTATTATATTTCAGAAAGCAATTCAAATTAATCTTTTCCATCTGTTGCTCTATGCGATTGAGAGGTTCTTTTTTTATTTTAATAACTGAAGCCACAAAATGTGCAACTTTTGTGACTTTGTCCACTGCTCTTGGGTGAAGGAGAATGAAAATGGGATCATACAAAGCTGTTGTGTGCAAAGTAAATGTATTTAATAAATACTCATTTAGTGGTTTCAAACACAATGGATAGCTCATGATCATGTGAGTTATTAAATCAGTATGTCCATTGTTGCAAACTCAGAGCATACTTTATTTACTTTATTAGAACATCTAAACTTATTGAAATAAGTATATTTAGAAAAGATCAATTCAAATCTTGCCCATGTTATACTTTTCCTCTATTCCAGATTTATAGGGATTGTTAAGTATTATTCAAAATGATGTCCCATTGTATTATTTTTAAACCAATCTGCTCACTTTAGATTTTGTATTCTTTCCATATCCTTACATTTAGCATTCATAAAGAGCTTTAGTTTAATTACATCATTATACTGTGGTGCAATGTTAATTTATCTATTTATAATCTGTCGATAAGTGAAGAACTTTTATTCCGGACATTATTCCTTTAAGAGAGCCCAGCCATTTTGATCTTATATATTTTTTTATCCAAATAAATATTTTCAGCTAAACAGATCTTAGAAGTTTATTAAATGAATTATTTATTATTTGAATCCAATAGTTTATTAAATGGATCTCTTTTATACAATTAATTTCAACTCTTCCCAATTCTGCCCTGAACATAATGCTAGGGACAGATTTTGGGACTTTAAGAAGTGATTTATAGTAATAATTTAATGTGTTTTGCAGAGATGTATAGGTTCCTGTTTCCCAAACTTCCACTTCACACATGATTACAGGGTTAATTTTAGCCTTGCTAGCCAAAAGGACTGGAAAGATTGTGTTCCCCATATGTAAAGTTAAACTTCAATAAAGTATTTGTTATTAATGTTGGCTTAAAATGTTGTTCTTTAAAATGTTTATTCCACTTGGCATTAGCTGAAATTTGTATTCCAAGATAGGTATATTCATTTGAAATTTCAACTCTATTAGAATCTACTGTAATTAGGCATGTTTTAATATTTGGAGAAGACCCTATTATCATACCTTTGGTTTTCTTTAAAATTATTTAAAGTTTTACTTTTTTACATTTCTCAGAACAAATATATGCTCTGTGACTATTGCACTATTACTTCAGCTCCTAACTGTACTCTATAACCTACCATTCTCTAGGGAATTTGCCAACACCCATCTGGGGACAACCACCCCAAGGATGCACCTCCTGCCAATTCCCCCATGCACACCTTCCAGGTACTACCATCATGCAGGGGGCACATAAGTTGGGACACACACTGTGTAGAAAATGCCAAATCAGCAACAAGCAGCTAAAAGAATATGTTAGAAGGCTGATCCTTTTGCTTTTACTGCTCTCTGGCAATATACATCCTAACTCAGGCCCACCACAAAACAAACAAACTACAGTTAGGAAAATAGGGGAGCTGACACTTGCGTCCATCAATATCTGCAGCCTTCTCCCCAGATTGGACAATCTTCAAGTCTGGGTAATGCAACATAACCCAAGACTTTCTCTCTATAGTAGAAACTTGGCTCTCACCCAAGATTCCAGATGCTGCTATCTCATTACCAGGATACACAGTTTTCAGAAAAGATAGGCTAACCAATAGAGGTGGTGGATGTGCTATATATCTAAGAGACATGTGGAAAGGACACATCCTGCCTCTGCCCAATAGTGAGAATAATATACATGCACCTGCAATCAAAGTGCTACTTGGGGCACACAATAAATCCTCACTGTGATAACTGCCTATATTCTGCACAAGCAGAGTGCTGCTGGACTAAGCACAATCATGGACTGCATACATAGCCTTTGTCAAAATTCAGAAATTATATTGATGGGAGACTTCAATATCTACTGGTTCTCCCCTGATGCAAGTACCTACAATTATGCTATCTCTACTGTCCACTTCACCCAGCTGGTTGAGTCCCCCACTAGCATAAACTACAGGACAGGTAATACTATATTAATAGACTGGGTGCTCTTGAGCCACCCAGAACACATATCTGATATCATTGTTCTCCCAGATGCTGTCAGTGACCATTCCCCTATATTATGTAAATGGTCAAATGAATTCATCAAGCCACCTGCCAGATTCATTACAAATAAAGTCTTAATGTGTGGCCACCTTGAACAACTCAAATCTGATCTGACTGTAAGACTGGTCACAAATAAATGGCACCAGTAATGTTGACATTGTGCTTGAATGTTTCATCAATATTTTCAATGCAGCCTGTGACATTCATGCCCCAATCAAAAAGCAGAACATTAAGATTCCATGCAATCCTTGGATAACGCCAGGTCTTATCAACCTCATGAAAACAGAGATCACATCTGGCATAGGGCTCAGTCTATGGATAGACAAAGTGATATACAGGGTTTTAAGAAAGCAAGAAACAAATGTACCACAGCCAAACTCTAAAAAAAAAAAAACATTTCTACAAGGATGCCTTCTCCAACTCCTGGACAGATGGCAGGAAATTCTGGAGTAACATATAAGAGGTCACAGTGAAGGACCCCAACATGGCTCCATCAATGCTCAGTATCGATGATGCCCCCACACTAAACCCACAAACCATTGCAAATACACTTAATAATGCCTTCATGGACCTTAGTAGTGTCCCACCCGACTTCTTTGACACCACTACAATTAATGATAACCATGCAAAGCTGGGTCAGCCCCATACCCATCCACCATTCTACTTCAAAGTTGTCACAGAAAGTGAAGAAAGAAAGTACATCCAACTAAGGTGCAAGGATAAAAATAACAAGGTGAAAGGAGCATAGTATGATACATTGGATTAGATTCTGTTCTGATAAACCTTGCTAGTCCTTGAAAGTTGTCTGATTAATATTAGACAAGTAATTCGGAAGGCATTGTTTTTATGCAGCTGGCTTTTCTGTTGAAAATGAAAATTGAATATGAGAGTATAAAAGTATATAAGATCAACTGTTTGTTATAATATTTGAATTTAAGTATTTAAATATTTTTAGATAAATGTTGGTATTTTAGAGTTAACCAGTGATTAGTCAGTTACTAGTTAACTGTTCTAGTTCCTTTTTAGGTAAATGTTTTTGGTAGTAAATTGACAGTAAATTAATTTCCTGATCAAAAAAGCAAGTTAAGTATAAGAGTAAATTAAAGTGCAAATTAACTGTAAATTTCAAACAGAATTCTCAGTTGGATCTTATAGTGTTTTATTTATTTTTAGTATATAACTTTTTTTTCTTGAGATGCTTATTTGGTTGTTGTTATTATTGCTTATTTTTCCTTTCCTCCTTGTTGCTAGTGACCAGTAAAAGGGTGCATTGAAGGAGTGTGTATGAATAAGGAGTCCTGGGAACATATCTTTGTCAAAAATTGGCTCTTTTCCAACTTCTGCTATCATTACAAAAACAAAGGTTGAATCTCCTCCTATATTGAGACATCTTCAATTCTAGAAAAATATATAAGGAACTAGGAGTCAGGAAGGAGTTGAAAACCAGTGCTTGCAGAACGGTATTGAAAGGGAACTGTCTGTCTAGGAAACTGAATTTTTGTGGTACACTGAGAGTACTTCAATTACTATTAAGGTACTTTACTTCATCGCTAACCTATACTGAGGAACTTTAGGAGGTGAATAACAAGAAAGGAAGGAAGGAAAGAAGCTATAGAGTGTTGACTTTGGTTGACAGTGGTGATATCCATGAACGTGTGGAATAGCTATGGAATTCTTAGAGCAAATATATATAAAAAAAGAGGGACATGTGGCCTTGTTAATCCTTTGAAGAAGAACGAGAGCTGAATAGTTTGCAAAATCTATAAATTAAGAACTGGTAGGGGCAGTATTAGTCCGACTCTTGAATATTCAGTATATAGACTATTATAATTTTGGAGAAGTATTGTTTGAATTGGGAATATAGTAATAAGAATCTTTTTTGTGTTATTATGGAAACAAGAGCTGCTAAAGGGAAAAAAACATGTCAAGTAAAATAAATGTTAAAAATAAGACAAATAGATCTAATAAGGGTCAAAAAAATAACAAAAAAGTTGGACCCTCGTTCAAGGAAAATAACGAGTTATATCCTTGCCCCAGGTAGTCAAGTAAACTTGGTAAACTCAAATGAAATATTGAGAATACAGAGCTCTACATTTCCTCCATTGTGTTCTTCCTCCAATAAATAATACACAGGAAGTGAGTATAGAGGTAAAAAGTGAAGAGCATCCCCTAATAGGAAAAATAAGAGACTGGGAAGAGAGTAACTACCCAAAATCAGTAAGGGGAAGTTTAAAGGTTAAAGCCCAAATTCACAATGAGGAAATAGAACAGAGGGGGGCTGAATCTCGAGAGAGAGACAAGAAATTAGTAAAAAACTGGTAATGGACAATGAAAATAAAGCGAGTTATGAAAAGAAGATAAAGTAGAAATTGAAGAAATAGAAAAAGAACAGAGAGATAAATCTCATTAATTCCCTAGTAGATCTTTTCTTGATGATTTTGATGAGTTTATTACTCCCTATACTAAACGTGTTAGACTAGATCCACCATCTGCATGTCCCCCTGATATCTCACATATTATAAGTTCATTTGTTCCAGTATTAACAGAAGATAGGGTAGGGGTGGAACAAAAAACAACTCAATTGAATGGACATCTTGTGAAACTCCTCAAGGAAATAAGAGATGGAATAGTGCTAAATAATGACCTACTTTTAAACTTTACTTCCTTGTTAAGTAAGATGTTACTAAAAGATAGTAACAATCGAAATTGTGTTCAAGCAGAAAATGAGGATGAAAGTTATAAAAAAAAGTAGGGAAAGGTGGGAAAGTTTATGAGAAGCCCAAAGAAAAATCTGTTAGAAAAATAAGAGAAGAAATAAGTGAGAAGGAAATAAAAGAGATGGCTTCCCTGGTTCAAGAATTAGGAGAGAGAAAATCAATAAAACAGAAAAACATCAAATGTAAAGAGGGACCAATAATAGCAAATGCAATATCAGAAAGGGCGAAGGGGGCTTGTGATCTAAAGAAATCTACTAAGAATGAGCTAGGGGAAAATAAAAATAAAAATCAAAGGGAAGGAAACATTAATATACATCGGGATAGTGGAAATAAAAATAAATTACATCAGTGGGCGAATACAATTTCTAAAATAATAGAACCAACTGGCCCAAAGGAAATAGAAGAAATTATACCAAAATTTATAATGAGTGTTGAAGATAGGAAAAGAAACATTTTAATTGAAAAAGGGGAAATGCTTCCTACACTGTATTTCTATGGGATCCCCAAGGTGAAAAATGAAAATAACGTTACTTTGAAAATTGTAGTATACAACATATGTAAGAGAATCTTGGGTAAAAGCTTTATATGGACTGATATAAGTTCAATATATAGATACTGGTCGGGAAATGAAAAAGGTTGGATATGTTTGGTGGTGAAATCCCCTAGAACAAGGTTAAACATGTTAAGAAAGAAAGAGCAGTTTAAAAGTCTGGGGGTAAAACTACAGGATACAACTGAGACAGACAACCAGAGATTTGTGGTAAATACCGAATCAATACATATGATTAAAAAGATTAACCAATCAAAACCAAATGCAAAGGTCCAACAGAGAATAACAACTTATATAGTACCAGATGCTCATGAACATTATCTTCTCCCAGAAGAAGGGGCTATTTACAGAGAACAAAGAAAAACCATAAGAGGAAGATTTCAATAAGGCCCTTGAATAAATAATAGTGTTTTACTAATGGAAGAAGAAGAAGAAGAAGAAGATGAAGGTAGTAAGGATTGGAGGGAGGTTTCGGATATGTCAGCTGTTTCTATAATAGAAAATGATTATTGTTCTAGTTTAACAGATCAAAATCAGTTTTGTATGTTGGAAAATATAGAAGAAGAATGTTGATGTCTAGTGCAAAAGGTACCTCCTATACAAGGTAATATGGAAGAAATGAAAATAATTTGTTGGAACATTGCTGGTTTAGTAGGAAAATTGAAAGATATTGGATGTAGAAAACTACTGGAAAAGTATTCAATAATAATGTTACAAGAAACTTGGTCAAGTACCATAGATCATTGTCTATTGGAAGGATATCAGGGTTGGGTACTTGAAGCCAAGAAAACTAACAAATATGGAAGACTGCCAGGAGGTGTTTGTACCATGGTTAAAATAGGCTATGAATTGAAAGGGTTATGCATTTTTAAGGAGTCTATATATTTTATTTTAGGAATTCTTATACAGTATAAAAAAGTAAATGTTGGTATTTTTGTGAATGTATATCTCCCCCCACTTCCGATAACATCTCCCAGTTTAAAGGCAGTACTTTAAATATTAAAAGTAACAATAATGAAGTTACAAACATCTTACCCAGGTCTAATGATAATAACGGCAGGAGATTTTAATGCTTGTATAGGAGAATTATTGGAAGAAAAAACAAATGGCAGAAATTTAGATGACATCATAGGAGTTCCAATAAGGAACTAATTGGACAAGAAAATAAATAAAAAAAGGGAATTGCTTATGGAAGTTTTTAATACTTTCAATATGCGGGTGCTAAATGGGAGATGTAATGGTGACAAAATTGGGAGATTAACACATAATCATTATCGTAGTGGGTGTACCTTGGATTATGTCTCGGTGGATATGTTTGCATATAATAACATATTAAATTTGATGGTTTATAGTACAAAAAGAATAAAGTGGACTCCGTATAGTATCCAGAAACTTCAGTATCTATTAAATGATTCAAAGACATTAATCAAGAAAAGGCAAATCCAGGAAAATGGCCACCATGATAATTTAAAGGAGAATCAAAGTGAATTACAACAGTTGTATATAGAACTGGAAGATTATCTTTATAACGAATTAAAAAAATGTCAATCCGAAATTAAAACCAAAAATTTGTATAATGCAAAATGGTTTGATGATGAGAGTAATTATATGTGTAAAACTATAAACCAATTAGGGAAAAGGGTTACAAGATGTAACAAAGTAAATGATAGAGTAGCATTAAAAAAGGTTAAGGAGGAATATAAAATACTTATAAGGGAGAAGAAACTTGAATTTGCTAAAATTGTATGGTTTAATTTACAGAGTGCAATTGCCTGTAAAGATAACACATCATTCTGGCAACTTGTCACCTATGGTATAGGCAAGATGAGATTTAATCTTGAAGTAGTCATGTCCCAAGAAGTATGAGAACATTATTTCAAAAAAAGTTTTGATAAAACTCCAATGTTCCTTGAAAATGGGGATGTTATACCAATTAGTAATATAGACACAATGAAGCAAGAGGTAAGGAATTTACTCATCTCTAAATAAGAAATAATTCCAGCTATTAAAAGACAAAAAAGAATAAAGCACCTGGGGTGAATGGAGTTAGTGCAGAATTATTTCAAGTGAATCCAGAGTGGTGGGCTGATGTTTTATTACCCTTTTTGAGAATATAATTTAAACTAATAAAATACCTGATAGGTGGAATACAGGGGTTATAGTTCCCCTACATAAAAAAGAATTATTAACACAACCAGAAAATTATAGACAAATAACTTTATTGAATATAAGTGCAAAATTATTTACTAGAATACTTCTTAATAGAATGCAAACTTGGATAGAAGAAGATAACATACTCTTCAGAAATCAAGCTGGGTTTGGTAAAGGGAGGTCAACTATTGAACAAATCTTTATTCTTCATTATATTATGGAGAAATATGTGTTCAGGAAAAAAGGGAAAATGTATATGTTTTTTCTTAATATAAAAGCTGCATTTGATTCAATTAATAGACACATTTTATGGGATATTCTTAGTAAAAAAGGGATTAATAAAGACCTCTCAGAAATTATAAAAACTTTGCATTCTAATAATAAAGTAATAGTAAGGTATAGTAAACAAGGTGAAATGACTGGTAATATAAGAGTAGAAGCTGGAGTTACACAAGGCTGTCTACTAGCTCCGACCCTATTCAATTTATATATAGATACACTAGTGGATGAGTTAGAAGAGATAGATACGTTCCCTCCAAATGTAAATAAACAGAAAATAAAAATTATGTTATTTGCAGATGATGCTGTACTAACATCTCAGACACAGCTGGGTTTAAAAAGAACATTAATAAAAGTGAAGGAAACTCTTGTAAAACTTGAACTTCAATTAAATATAGAAAAAACTAAAATAATGGTCTGTGGTGAGGGAAGAAGAAATGTTAAAGAGTGAAAAATAGGGGTAGATTTTATTGAAGAAATTAAAGAGTTTCAGTACCTGGGGGTTATGATAAATAGTAACCTAAGTTGGAATACACATGTAAAGAAAACAATAAATAGTGTCACTAAGACAATGTTAGCAGTTACAAGATTTGCAAATACAATTGCAAATAATTTCTTTATTGCACAGAAAAGGTGCTATGAACCTAAGATAAATGCACAAATGTTATACGGTGCAGAAGTTTGGGGTCCTGGTACTAATCTTAAATCTATGGAGATAATGCAAAATGTATATCTAAAGAAATTACTTGGGGTCCCCAGGTTCACCCTAAATGCGGTGATAAGGGCAGAAACAGGAATATTGCCAATTTCAACAGTAATTAAAAAAAGGAGTTTAAATTAAAAAAAAAATAATGGAAGCACCTGACGATAGTTTACTTCATCACTGCTGAATAGAAGAAAAAGTGGAAAAAATTGGAAAAACTTATTGTTTAACCAAGAAAGGGTGGTTTAAGATACTAAATGATGAATTTAATAAGAATGGAATACTGTATAATAACATGTACACTGAGACATGTGACCCTAATAAATTTAGAGATATAGCTACTCAGAGATTGGAAGATACTGTTTAACAACGAGATATGAGCAGTATAAGGGACTCATGGCAGTATATAACGTATAAGAAAATAAAACATACTTTTAATGAAGAGAAATATTTAAGGGTTTGAGAGAATGCAAAACAAAGAAAAGCCATAACAAGACTAAGACTAGGACTACTATCAAATAATGGAATCCTATGTCCAGGCAACCCTGTTTACTTATATATTTGTAAGGAGATGACAAATCTTGTAACCAGACATATTATACTAGAATGTCCTGCCTTTGAAAGAGAAAGAGAGTTGTTCCTATCCTTAAAGCTAAATAAATTTAAGTGGATGAAAATTAATAAGAGACTGGAAAGGATTCTTGATCCAACTGAAATAGTAGATATTTTTGCATTAGCTAGCTTTGCACAATGAGTACCATATAAGTTTGAAGATCGAGTAAAACTATAAGTGATGTGGGGAATTATGCTGTATAAGAATGAAATTGTACTGTAATGACTGGTGTTGAGAAACTTGCCTATTTTAATCTTATTTTTATGAATATTGTGTATAACAAACATTGTTTTATACATGCTGTCAATAAACTTTAACCTACCCTAATCTACAGCACTTCAAGTACTTGGCGGTTACCAGTATTGACAGCAGTCTGACATATGCTAACCACATACAGTAGCTAATACTGCCAAAGCCATTAATACTCAAATTGGGCTCCTTTACAGGCACAAACAACGTCTGACCCCTGAAGCCCTAAACTTGGTCATCCACAGCTCTGTCATGTCCCTGGTAGATTATGGGCTGGTTATCTACAATACTGCCACCGACACGTCCCTCCAACACATCACAATGGCACTTAACACAGCCTGCAGGCTTCTCACTGGAGCTACACACCAGATGCATACCTGTGACCTCTATGCTCAGGCAAACTGGCTCCAACTAAAAGGTAGAATCACCTACCAAACTTGTCTGCTGGTGAAAAAGAAAAAAATACTCACCTTAGAAATTATGTTTCTTCTAATGGAGTCTTGCTGTATTCTGACAATTGCAGTTAGCCCCAGTACTCAAACTGCCCCAGAGGAAGAGGGTTAATTTCTATGCAGAGCATAGAATGTTGAGCTGAAGCTCAGTTCAAACCTCTGTCTGCTGCACTTTGAAGTGCAACTGTCAGATTCTTATGAGCCAATACTAACTAACTACTATATGGAAATTGTACAATTTTTACTAACCAAATGGCAACCAAATATTTTGGATCCCCAAAAGACTCAAGTCAAGAAATCCAAAATCAAAAACCAGGTAGTAAATAACTTAAGACTGTTTAATAATATGACCCACTCCCCCTCTCTAAAAAGAGGGAGTACCCAAATGCACCCCTGGGGTGCAACACTGCACCTGCCAGCCCACTTCCCAAACACAGGTTCTGAGAGGGGAGGTAAGGAGGGAGGTCAGAATACAGCAAGACTCCATTAGAAGAAACAACATTACTAAGGTGAGTAATTTTTTCTTCAAACAACATGAAGTCTTGCTGTATTCTGACTACTGCAGACTACCAAGCAGCACTTCCACAGAGGAGGGAATCAAACCTACCTTAGGAATAGGCTCTGCAGTACTGCTGTATCAAACTGAACATCACTCCTAGCCTGGATGTTCAGGGAGTAATGCTTGGTAAATGTATGGACTGTTTTCCAGGTGGCTGCTTTACATATCTCTAGCAAAGGAATATCCCTGGCCAAAGCCAGGGAAGCAGCTGTACCTCTAGTCGAATGAGCCCTCAGGCCTGAGGGAGGTATTTTGCCTAGCTCCTCATAGCAGAATTGAATACAAGAGACAATCTGTCTAGTTCTCTTAGTGGCAGGTTTGCCCTTACCCACTTCCCCATAAGTGAGAAACTGAAGGGAGTCAAACCTGTGAGTCTTAGTATGCTCAATGTAGTAACTAAGGGCTCTTTTTTAACATCCAAACTGTGTAAACTTCTTTCTCCTGAAGAAGAATGATCAGTGAAGAACACAGAGAGAGAGACATAGATTGGTTCAGCTGAAAATCTGACACCACTTTAGGTAAAAACCTCCTATTAGTTCTAAGGACCATCTTATCTCTATGGAATGAGATAAAATCAGGCTTCAATGACAGAGCTTGGAATTCACTGATATGCCTGGCAGAGGTAATAGCTACCAGGAACACAGTTGTCCAAGTCAAGTACTTAAGCTCTGCTGAAGACAAAGGCTCAAAAGGGGGTTGCATAAGCTGAGCAATGCAAACATTAAGATCCCAAGCAGGGGTAGGATCCCTAAAGGGGGGATTGGTATGAAGCAATCCTTTGGAAAATGTACAGCACACTGGGTGAGATGACAGTGAGGAAGACTTTCCCACTGACAGAAAAGCAGAAATAGCTGACAAATGTACTTTGAGAGTAGCTGGTTTGAGGCCTAGGCCATTAAGATGAACCATATAATCCAGAACCGTAGACAGTTCAGCAGTGTCTGGGGATATATGCTTCTTGGAACACCAAATGCTGAATCTTTCTATTTGGAGTTGTAGGTTTTTATGATGACAGACTTTCCAGAGGCTTTGAGAACATCCAGAACCCCTTGGGACAGATGCAAATCTGCATACTCTAACTCTTCAAGAGCCATGCCTTGAGATTGAGAGACTGAAGATTGGGGTACCAAATCCTCCCCTGAGAGGAGGTTAACAGGTTGTAATTCCTGGGAAGAAACAGGGGATGATGGACTGCTAGGGACAGCAACACAGGGTGCCAATGCTGCCTGGCCCAGTCTGGAGCAATCAGAATCACTTTACAGGGTTGTGAGCTTACCTTGACCAGAACCTTGAACAGTAGAGGAAAGGGAGGGAAGGCATATAGAAATTTCCCTTCCCAGTTCAAAATCAGAGCATCCAGAGAAGAAGAAGAAGAAGCATCAACATTTATATAGCGCTTTTCATACTTCCAAAGCACTTTACAAGCAATGCTAGACTGGTAGTGAAGTGACTGAATGTGTGGTGGCAGCCATATTGCACATCATCACCCACACACAGCCTGGATAATTGCATGAACTGGTTTATGGGAAGGGGAATGTTGGCCAGGACACCAGGAATGTTCCCTACTCTTTGCAAAGAGTGCCCTGTGTTCTTTTACTTCCACCTGGACACCCACCAGGACAACACCAGGATGGGTAGAAGGGACCTGGGTTTAACGTCTCATCCGAAGGACGGTACACCCCAGCAGTACAGCACCCCCCCAATACTGCACTCGGATGCCAGCGATTTTTAGGTGCAATTCCAATCCCGGTGTGGGACGAGAACCCACGACTTTCTGGTTCAGAGGCGGATGTGCTACCCACTGAACCACACTGACACCAGAGGGACTGAACCCAAGACTGGGGGTCTGCAACAAAGCAAAGGAAGTTGATGATTGTCTGGGGCTGCAAAGAGATCTATCTCTGAAGTGCCCCACCTTGAAAAAAATCACTTTCAACACCAGAGAGTCCAGGGACCATTCGTGATGGCCCTGGGAGATCCTGCTAAATGCATCTGCTAGCACATTGTCCTTCCCTGGAGGGTGGACTGCTATCAGAGAGGTCTGCAGAGAATAAGCTAGGGACCACAATTCATAGCTTCCATGCACAAGGCCATGGACTGAGTGCCTCCCTGCTTCTTGATGTACCACATGGTGGTGGTGGTGTTGTCTGTCCTGACCTGAACCACCTTGTTCTGCATTGACTGAGATAAAGCTTGCAGGGCCAGAGAGACCACCCTGATTTCCAAGAGATTGATATGAAGAAGAGATTCCAGAGGGGACCACAGTCTCTGGGCTATGAGAACCCCCAGATGGGCTCCCCACCCCAATGGAGAAGCATCTGTGGTTAGGACCAAAGAGTGAGACTGAGTGATGAATGGGACTCCTTGCCTGAGGTTACCCTGATCCTGCCACCATTGGAGAGCCTGGATCAGAGTTTGGGTCACTGCAACTAGTTTGGTTAGAGAATCTTTCTTCTGAGACCAAAAGGCCCTCAGGTGAAACTGAATGTCCCTCATCTGAAATCTGGCCCCTTGGGCCACTGCTGTAGAAGCTGCCATGTGGCCCAGAAGCTGAAGGAAGTGCCTTGCTGGCTGAGAGACCAGAAGGTGGAATGAAGAAGCCAGCTCTACAATTGCCCTTGCCCTTTCCAGGGGAAGAAAAGATCTTGCTTTGACTGTTTCCAACTCTGCTCCTATGAAGGTGAGGAGCTGTACAGGCTCGAGAACTGACTTGGGAAGATTGAGAAGGAATCCTAGGGAAGTGAGCACTTGCTGAGTCACTTGAAGGTCTGGCTTGACTTGGTCTGGGGACTGACCCACAATGAGCCAGTCGTCCAAGTATGGAAATATGGAAATATTTTTCCTTCTTAAAAAGGCCACCACTACTGCTAGGCATTTTGTGAATACCCTTGGAGCTGATGTCAGACAGAAGAGCATAGCTTTGAACTGATAATTGCCTGAAGGCAATTCGTACCTTCTGTGAGAGCACCTGATGAGAATGTGAAAGTAGGCATCTTTTAAGTCCAGGGAGGCTAGCCAGTCCCCTGGCCTTAGAGCAGGAAGGATTATTCCCAGAGTCACCACTTTGAATTTTGGTTTTAAAAGATGTTTGTTCAGGTATCTTAAGTCTAGAATGGATCACCACTCTCCTGTCTTTTTTGGGGTAAGGAAGTACCTGGAGTACAGACCTTTGCCCCTGTGCAATATAGGAACTCTCTCTATAGCCTTTAGAGCTAGTAGAGATGAAACCTCTGCCTCTAGGGCAATGGTTTCAGAGATACTTGCAGGTGGAAAAGATCTGGCCCTCAACTTTGGAAATTTCTTGGAGCTGAGAACCAGCCCCTGGCTTATCACCTCCAGGACCCACTTGTCTGAGGTAACAGACATCCAGTCCTGGATGAAGTAAGCCAGCCTGCCTTCTACAGGAATGGAGGAGTCGACCCGGGCTGACACATCAGGGTGTCTGCTTGGCAGGATCCTTAGGTTGAGGGATGGATGCAGCCCTACTCATCCCCCTTCTGCCTCTCCCTCTGAAGAACCCCCTCTTAGGAAAGGGAGAAAAGGCCTGTGCTTGGTAGAAAGGCCTATGAAAAGGCCTGCCCCTGCCCCTAGCCTGCTGCCTTTGAGGTGTTGCCTGCTTTTCCTTGGCCTGTGCACTCCTATAGGTGGTTCTATACTCATCCATCTTTTTCTTGTAATTCTCTGTCTGCTCCCCAAACAGAGAATTACCCACCATGGGGAAATCCATGGCCTTAGCCTGGGTGTCCTGTGAGAGGCTAGTACATCTGAGACAAGCCATTCCCCGAAGAGTCACAGATGTAGCCATGACTCTAGATAACACATCATTTGAGTCCACAGTAGCATGGAACTGTATCTTAGATGCCTCAATCCCATCATCAGCCACCCTCTCCAGCTCCAAGGCTAGCTGGGAGAGGCCTGCTTAGCCAGTACCCGTACAGTGTCCCACCTGGACTTCTGGTACTTGGCTGCATAGGCCATATAATTAGCCTGCCTGAGTCCCAAGGTGGATGCCATGTACTGTTTCTTTGCCATGGTATCCAGCTTCCTAGAATCTTTATCTGGGGGGTGTGAAGCCAAGGATATATTAGCCTTATCACAGGCTGCAGCCTGCACAGCCCCAACATGGCTGCATTGTTGATACAAGCACTCTGTACCTGAACCTGATAAGGTGTACCTTTTGTCCATTCTTCTGTCAACAGGAGGTACAGAATTTGGAGTTTTTAAAATCGTTTGTGTCTGTTTCCCAAAAGACTTATGAAGGGGAATAGACAGTCTCGTGGACTCTGGGATGTCCATCATCTCCACATAACCAGGTTCCTCTTGTAACTATACATCTTCTTCCACAGGGAACTGGAGGGTTTCTGCCACTTTCCTGTAAAACATGTAGTGGGAAGGGGGTTCAGAAAGCCTAGGAGGAGAAACACCAGAAGGCCTGTCTGGGGAGATGTCCAGTTCAATGGGCTCAACCAGACCTCCCACACCATCGTCATCATCATCATAATCTTAATCCCCCTCCAAATCCAGTTCATAGAAATCTTCAGAGGCATAATCTTGAACCCGGAGGATCCGACCGAACCTAGCGGCTGACAGAAGGCGTCGGATCAGACGGAACCGGGTGAAGCAATTCTACAATACTTACCGCATTGGCAATCTCTTTGGTGGTCGGAAAATGGGTCTCTGGACCCAAACCAACCGATTTTTCTTTTCTTTTTCCTTTTGTAGGAACTGATCCCTCAGGATTGGCTCTCTTCTTGCCCGAAGAAGCATTGCCCAGGTCAGAGGACATTCCCTCAGGTTCAGTCGGAACCGAACTGGGCTGGCCATCCAGGTCAGCAGACTTCACAGCCTCCTTATCCCTGAGCCTACATAATCTTTTTTACAGTGTAGACTTAGGGAAATTTTTACAGATTTGGCAGTCTGAATCGAGGTGGTCAAACCCCAGGCAATAAACACAGGTGGTGTGGGGATCTGCCTTAGCAAAGACCTCCCCCCACACACACACTGCAGTGTTGAAACTCAGTGGGCCTAGTATTTCTTTTGAGTTTCTCTGACTTAACCATCCTAACCACAGACTTACCCTTTTTATGGCAAACAACCAGGCAAACCACCCTTATCAGTTTCTAACCATGTCACAGGTATTGGAAAAAAAACACAAAAAAATTTGCTTTTTTTTAAACCGATAAGGACCGGTAACCACACTCTAAGTTTAAAAACAAAGACAGAATATATAAATCACTAAATGGCCAGTTCAGCCAAACCAGTTGAAAAATCTATTTTTACAATTTCCACAATTGTTCACTATATCTAGTTCACTACCTAGTACTTACTGTACTACAGACAGAGATCAGAACCAAAACTTGTGAAAAATAATCAATAAAACCGAGGATGTTAACTGACTTTCAAACTGTGAGCAAAGGAGAAATCTCTGGAGCGGCCGTTCAGTTAGGCGGAGTAAAGAATCTGTCAGTTGCACTTCAAAGTGCAGCAGACAGAGGTTTGAACCAAGCTCAAGCTCAACGTTCTGTGCTCTGCATAGAAATTAACCCTCTACTCTCCAGGGCAGTTTGAATGCTGGGGCTAACTGCAATAGTCAGAATATAGCAAGACTTCATGTTGTTTGAAGGGTAGCCTAAGTCTCATGTTCCTAGGGATTCAGAAGCTTCTTAGCCCCTATAGAAACCCCTGTCAAACTAGAGGCTCAGACAACCAGATTATTCTGACCCCATGCTGTCACCCTTCCTTAGGACAAAGATCCTTTGTCTATCAAGCCCAGTTATGGATAAATTCATTACAAAATGAAGTCCCCTCTATAAACACACTGGGTTTGTTCAAACATAAGCTCTGACAGTACCTAGTAGCTAATGCCTCCTGTGACTCCTTCCATTAATTTTTACTCACTGCCTTCATACTGACCCCCGCCAGCACTTAGTACCTGCCTACTGAGATTGCCCTACCTCTCCTGTCATGTATATTTCCCCTCTCCAACACTAATCACCCCCTCCAACTCCTGCACCTCACTTCCATCCTTCCCCTTCCTCACTTCCTACCTCCTACCCACTCCTCTACTCCATCCTCTTACCAGAATCTTCCTGGATGAGGCTTTTGGGCTGATCTTATGGTTATTGTATTGTTGTTCTGATTGTATGAAAACACTTTTATATTATTTGTCTGGCATACGTTGTACAATGCCTCCCCATTCGGGTACTCATGTGTTATTGTTATCTGTTCATCATTCTGGCTTGTTTTGTCTTACTGACATGGAGCCTATGTAAAAGAGTCTATAGCTCAAAGGTGTTCTAATCTGAGATCTGAATAAAAAATTGAATAAAATACACTAAATGGTAGAACAGAATAACAAGCTAAACCGATTTTTGTTGTGTTCAGCTCTATCAACTGAACAATTTAGAAATCAAAATACTGTGGAAAAAAAGCATCAAAGTGGCCCAAACATACACCATAAGGAGAAAAAAAACACTCCAATAGCCACTGCACTTCTACCATCTGAGGAAAACCCCCTTGGTCGAAGTACTGGAGCTGTTTGAGTGATTTTGTTTGCTCTCATAGTTTGTGTTTTCTTTACCTTGACAATTTGTTTATTTTTGCATAGTATTTTGATTAATAAATGTTTCAGAGAGCTGTCTACACCAGACAGCCATCAATCTCACTATGATGTCTTGCCTTTGATAACAAACACTACCTTTTGTTTTGCCACCAACAATATAAGACTGCAGTTAAAGTTAGAAGGAGGGTGCCTCAAATATCAAGCACAAGAAGCAAAATGCATAAGAAAAAAGAGGGTGAAAGGCCATGTCAAAAAACAAAATAAATGCAGTACTAATGGACATGCAAGATTTCAGAGTAGTTATTTACAAAGAGATAGGTATTGGGTGACATGGGGAGGGTAAAATAGTATATGCACAGTTTCAGGCATGTAAATCAGCTATCCCAGCTTTTTAAATTAGGTCTCATGTATTTTATTTATAGCTACTGCCTATGAACCACTGGTTTTACATAGCATTTATACTACAGCTGTATCTATGGCTTTGAGAAAACAAGCTGGAATCGCAGCATTCAAAGGAATAAACTGGAAAAGCAAAACAAGCTGTTCAATAAATAATGAAATTCAAATGGGTGATGCAGCAAAGAATGCACGAGTCCATGGCACTAACCCCAGTGCTTTGGGTCTTCTCGTGACCCTTTGTCAGGGGGTGTGGCCAAAGATACACTGGCACTTGTATTTACTCAAAAAGTTATTAAAGTGATACACATATCAAGTGAAATATAATTCATTAAAACTTTACTCAGTGCACAAATGGTACTATATATGTACATAAGTTACCTTCATAAAATATCTTTTCCTTTAAAAATAATTTGAAAATGAGAGGGACACTGGAAAGCGGATACATGTAATATAACAAAAGAATCACAAGGCAAGGGCAAGAGGAGACAGAAAAAGAAAGAAGAAGAAGATAGAGAGTGGGGGCGAAGGAAAGAAAAAAGAGAAAAAGAGAGGGAATGGGGGAAAGGGACCAGGGGTTGAGGGAAGGACAGTAAAGTTGAGGTGTATTGATTTAAACTACTCTCTTAGAATGTGAGGGACCAAAAGGGGGGGGTGACTCTAGTACCCCACAACAGAATGGGTTACAAATCACCTGGATGAAAACACTAACTGGCCCAGTTTTCTCATGGTCCACTATTTTGGCTAGTACCCGCTCATTATCTCAGGGTGCTGCTCCATTTGTGCAGATTTTTATGGCATTGGCTTGGCCCGTCCTGCCTTTTCAGAGTGGTAGTGACTGCCAATAGTGTCTGTATGCTATGGGACTTATGCTTTGTGACCGCACTGAAGAAAGTAGGAGAGGGAAGAGCCCCAGCACGGAAGTGGGTGCCATACTATTTAATTCTTTCTGTTCCCCCATAAAATGCAGAGCCACCAGATTTGTTGTTGTGCAGGCTCAGCAGAGCTCCGAAGTCAAATGGAGGGTGAAAGTGATTAATATGTAAATAAATATTGCAGACAGAGTCCGGTCTCCCCTGTGCTAATCCTGTTCAGAGTTTGGGCTTACCTGTTTCAGCAGGAGTTGATTCAGCAGTGGGGAGTATGGCTGGTCAATATACAAAAATAAAATAGCAAAGCACTTGGTTATATGGCAAAATAAAACGGCAACTGTAATAAAAACACAGTGACAGCAGCCTAACTGTACCTCACAACCCCACCAGTAACAGGCAGCAGTAATCAATGGAAAAATGGCTGTTGCTCATCTCATGAGAGAAACCCGGTGAGATAATCCCAACAACATTTCCTGTTGAAGGTGCCCTGCTTTTCTTTGCCTGTTTCACAGATTTAGTTGTAATGCTCGAGCATGCCATGTTAAGGATGATGAAAGTGCTGGAAGCACAGCACTCAACCTTGCAGTCCTGTTACTGGTGTAGTTGTGATGTACAACTAGGCTGCTGTCACTGTGTTTATTTTTATTAGGTTGCTGTTTTTTGCATAATGGCCATCCACACTCTCTGCTGCTAACTCATGGCCCTGGGGCACATCTGTCCATTGGGCTCACTGTGAATGGAAATGGTGTCCAGTGAGGAGAATCAACTTATACCAAAACAAGTAAGCCCAGACTCTAAAAAGGACTAGCACAGAGGAGGTGCGGTTTGTGATATTAATGCTGGGCGGGGGGTTCAAAGTAACTTGGCTGCATAGCAGTTGACTTGTAGGTCGTTCAGAACCTGGGGGACTAGGCGCTTCATTGAATCATGCCTGCAGTCATGCAAAGTGGTTCCTCCAGGGCTCCAGGTCAAGTAGTGCGAGCGCACAGTGGTACATGGTAAACAGAGGTGGAGGCACTTTTGTCACCTCATGATGTTGTGCATTTGCAAGCTGTTTTTCAGTCCTCCCAAGAGGACTGCAGGGCTATCCCCACTCAGCCCTAAAAAGGGCACTAGGGTGAAAGAGGTTTAAAATAAAGTTTGGACGATGGGGACAAAAAAAGGATAAAAAGCACACAACTTTTATATTTAGAGTTGGTACTACCACACACTACAGTAAGCTCCAACACACAGCTCCTAATCTAGCCAAGAGAAGGTCAAAGTGAAAGTAGTTCACTGACTTCCTGCCTAACTCACTTCCTGCCTGCTTCATGTGACTTGCAGACAGTCAGGCATATGATCTGTGGGCTGTTTCTCTCAAAGTTCACATTCTCAAAATGTAACCTGAAATTAATGCAAAGTTAATAATGCGAATTCCATTAAAAGGGGAATTTCAACCTTTTAATTGAAACTTTGCATAATGATATGCAAATGTGAAGTTGGACACTTTGCTTTAACTTCAAAGGAGTAGTAAAACTTCACTGCATCTCTAATTACTATTTTTAAGTTGTCACAAGAACAAAGAACAAGGTGAGAACTGTAAAAGCAGACCATAACTGCAGCAGTTACCTGGAATTTTCAGTGTCAGACTTTTGCCAATGACTACGTCTTGATTGCTGTTGTTTTTACCCATAATTGTAGCCCCCTACAAATTCATAGCAATCCAAGGGAGGAGTACAGAATAGGTGGGGAAATTCTGGCCACCACAAGTCAGGAGAGAGACCTGATGGACTGCACCAGAAGCCCTATGAGGAAAGACTTAAGGACCTTAATATCTATTCACTGGAGGAAAGAAGGGAGAGGGGAGATATGAGGAGACTTTCAAGTACCTTAGGGGAATAAACAAGGTAGAGGTGGAAAGCATATTTCAGAGAAACCTCTGCACAAAAACAAGGGGTCAAGATATGAGGTTGAAGGGTAGAAGGCTCAGGGATAATGTTAGGTAGTACTTTTTCACTGAATGGGTGGTGAAGTCATGGCACAGCCTTCCAACAGAAGTGGTGGATGCCAAAACAATATAAGAGTGCATGGGATAGACATAAGGGTACCTTGAAGATGTGCAGAGCAGGAGAGCTGCAGATCAAATAGGATCTGGGCTGCAGCAGTGAATAGGAAAATGGGCAGACTATGTGGGCTGTATGGTCCTTACCTGCCAACAGATTCTATGTTTCTGTGTAACTCACTGTGAGCTAGAAGCAGACACAATTTAACTATTGCTATGTTTGTAGTGAGTGGAAAGAGGTGAAGTTTTTTGAATGCTGATAAGAAGGAAGAACAATGTGTAGGATGCATCAATAAGATGACATATAGTTTCCATTTTGAATGGATTCTGTAAACACACAAATAGTTCAAAGCATCATGCATATGTAATTCCTATGGAAATAAGCTGAACAGGAAATAGTTAAACTGATACAGCATTACGTGGACCATGTCACTATGCAGGCAATGTTATGTGCACACTATATGATAACCTTTTCTCCTTCAGAAACCCGCAGTCATGATTATGAAGTGTCATATTGTTTATATGAAAAGAAAAAGTATGTATTAAACATAACTTTTCACTGGACAGGAAAAATCTGGGAAGCTGATTGGTCGGCAGCATTCCATACTCATACTTATATTTCCTATTAACGGAATGGGTAAAAACAAGACCCCGGAGCAGACACTGTTTACCTATAGCAAGATTCCTACACTCTCTCAAAACCTTTCCTTGCAGAAACTCCTCCAGCTTCCTTAACAACAGAATTGGAAAAAAAAACTAACTGCTGTGAATGCCCCAGTAAGCATAATTAATTTTATGAAATGGGCATCATAAAATAGGAGTTGTGATTGGCTAGTAGGGATGTGATATTCATTCTGATGCACAGGAAAAAGGACCAGCAGTACCCTGTGGGCATTGATCTAGGTGATGCTGCCCACTCAGAACCTTAGGAAAACAAAACTCAGCCATCTTGAGCCAGAAGTGGTACCAGCCTAACTGTTAAAAAAAAATAAAGTAAGTACCTCTGACCTCCTGTTCACTTCACCTCAATCTTTCAAAAATGTCTGTGTTTTAGTGTCTCCTCATGAATGTATAATGTATGAAACAAAAAAAAAAACTGAACAGCCGCGATCTTTCTCTCCCATCCCACCCGCTCGCTCTGAAAAAACTGAACAGCCGCGATCTTTCTCTCCCAGGCCACCCACTCGCTCTTAAATGCTTCTGTTTAATTCCAACTGCCTCTCTCCTTGTGGGTTCAGCATGTAATAAACCAGGAAAAAGATAAATGAACAGCCATGATCTCTGAGAATGCACTTCTTACAAAAAATAAAATTAACGAACAGCCGTGTTGTCTCCCAGCCTGCCCGCTCATTCCGAATCCGAATCTACTTGTTTGCAAGGTCCCAGCCCACCCACTGGTTCAAAATAAACTTATTTGAAACAGCAACAGAATTAAAAAAAAAAATTTCATCTTAGTTGTCTCCACAAAGCATTGTGTGTGTGTGTGTGTGGGGGGTGAATACTGCCATGACAACCAGAGCTAAACTACTGATTCCTTTGTAGGACAAAATTCCTTCAGTCAAAAAATAAAATACACAACACATTTAGGCGGAGGAACTATTTTATTAAAACTGACACAAACACACATGTTTTTTCCTACTTAAAATTGAGAATTTTACCTACCAAATGCAGTTGCACTGCAGAGGGCCATTTCATAAGTGCAATAAACCACTCCAGGGTGTGCGTTAGACACTTTAACACACGGCTAGGAGGCTGGATGCACTCGGCCGATGGCCTCGTGCCTCACTACGCCTCCTAGCCGTGTGTTAAAGTGTAACACACACCCTGTCGTGGCTTATTGCTTACATAATACCTTTTAAACCAGTTTAATAACTTATTTTGGGACTACTTCTATCCAAGAAACTCCACACATGGAAAGCATCTCTACATCCTGAAGACCTTTTTGTAATGCCTCTTACCCAAATCCTAAATTGCAGCATCACTGTTTTTCTTTCTCTCAAGCTGATAAAAATTAAGACAGTATTTCAAAAGTCTGTTTGATTCTAAACATGTAGATGTCTGCTTCAAGTCACTACATGCACCCAAAAGTCATTAAAACCATGTGTGAAAAAACTCAAGTGAGAACCTTAGCATGTGCATCAATGGGAGCACTAATGCACACGCTCAGGAGTTCATTTGGCTGTCACAAAATAAAAGTAATTTAAATTTAAAAACATAATAATTAAATGTTATTTGCCTCTTAATCCTCTTCTCTCTCTCTCTCTCTCTCTCGCGCACACACACACACACACACACACACACACAACTAAAAAAAAATCTTGTCACAGATGATATGGCTGTGCAGAGCTTTTACCTGTGGTGGCAGTGGGGCATGGGTATTGGACCAGCAGGAAATAGCTATCAGAATGGCGGCAGCAGCTTTTGGAGTGGCAGCAGCGGTTTCAGAGTGGATGGCACAGCTGTCGAGTGGCGGTGGTTTCCCATTTGCAAGATGGCAGTGGCACTGTAACTGTGCATGCTTGATACTCACTCATGCATAGTTCTGACAAAAGTGCAGAACTAAAGTAGTGTGCCATGGGAGTCGGGGTGTCCGTCCTGCGGAGGGGAGCTCCATCGGCAGAGGACAGCTCCAATGGAGTCAGTGCTGAACAGATGTTGGTGCATCACTGTAGGAGAACACAGGGTTGCATTCCATTCTCAGAACCTTTTTCTCCTACAGTGATCACAAAGCATCTGTGGAGCTCTGCCCACACAGCTGTAAAAAAATAACAGCTGTTGTCTATGCAATAGCAGTAGTGATTGTTTAAAACATGTTCCTAGACATGAATAAAGATTACTGTTTCTTTTCAAGTTCAAGTTTATTGCAGGAAAACTCCATTGAGCAAGCTCATTCGCAAGGAGGTCCTGTAACTTTTCATAGAGTCATACTTTATAATTAAATCCCTGTTAAGGTTTTCTTATAGTAAGATTCCTCATTGTGAAATGAATAACTTTCTGTAACATTACACGTAATGGTCTTAGGTTAACTTTGAACAGCCTGCCATTTCAGGTCATAAAGGTTCAAGCCTGGGTTTATGCTTAGAAACACAGAAACATAGACTTTGACAGCAGATAAGCACTACTTGGCCCACCTAGTCTGCCCATTTCCCTATCTATTGAATAAGCTGCAGATCCTAGTTAACCAATAGCCTACTTCCTCCTATCCCCCCCCTAGAATTTCCTTATGTCTGTCCTATGCATGCTTGGATTTTTCCCACTGTTTCTGACCCCAAGACCCCCTCAGGAAGGCCGTTCCATGGGTCCAACACCATCTCCATGAAAAAATACTTCCTCACGTTGCCCCTGAGCTGTTCCACCCTCTATCTTCAAATTGTGCCCCCTTGTTCTTGCACATCTCTTTTTCTGAAAGATGCTACTCTCTTGGACTTTGTTGATTCCCTTAAGGTACTTGACACTATCTATTATATCCCCCTCTCCCTCGTTTCCTCGGGGGTATACATATTACATTCATTTAGTCTCTCTTCATATGACTTCTGATGCAGACCCTGCACCATTTTAGTTGCCCTCCTCTGGACTGCCTCCATCCCATCTATGTCCTTGTGGAGATGGGGTCTCCAGAACTGCACACAGTACTCCAGATGGGGTCTCACCAACAGTCTGTACAGAAGTATAACAATTTCTTGTTTTCTACTTGTGATACCTCTCCCAATGCATCTCAGTATCTCACCAGCACTCCTTACTGCCTTCTCACATTGCTTGCCTACCTTTAGGTCATCTGATATGGCTATCCCAGGTCCATTTCCATTTTTGTTGTTGTTAGTACCTTCCCCCCCATTGTATACTCTTCCACTGGGCTTTTGTTTCCCAGGTGCATTACTTTGCGCTTCTGAGCATTGAACCCAAGCTGCCATACCGTTGACCATTCTTCCAACCTTTCTAAGTCCCTTCTAATCCTTTCTACCTCCCTTGTGTATCAACTCTGTTGCAGATCTTTGTGTCATCTGCAAAGAGGCACACTTTTCCTTTCAGTCCCTCAACAATGTCATCTATAAAGACATTAAAGAGGACCAGTCCCAGTTCTGAACCCTGTGGTACCCAGCTAGTAACCCCCCCTTTCTTCGGAATGGACTCCATTTACTGTTACCCCCGTGTCCTCTTATCCAGCCAATTGTTTACCAAGGCTAACACCCCGGGACCCAATTCCAGGCTGACCAACTTGTTTATTAATCTTTTGTGTGGGACTTTGTCAAATGCCTTGCTATAGTCGAGGTTGGCCATGTCTATAGCCACTTCCTGGTATACTAAGTTTATTATTTTACTAGTTTTGTTGTTTTCTCATGACACTTCTGGTAAAACAAAAATTTTCCATGGAAATCTCTAGTCTGATATGCAGTATGTGTTCTTGACTTGTTGCTACTGTTATAAAGTGTACCTATGTTGGTTTTGCGATGCAAACAGAATAACATTTTGTGATGTGTGTCATTTACTCTCTAAAGTTCAAGCAACAAGAATCTCACTAGTGAGACATGTTGAATTTAATCCAAGTTGTAGACATTCAACTGAACAGAAATACCAATTTCACCTTGTTCATCCCACAGGGTGCTATTCATATAGCAAGCATAATTTTCTGTTACCTTGCATAACAGTGTTTATTTTCTTACTCTTTCTTGTTATTTGTTTGCATTTCCTATGTCTGTCTGAGTACAGATATTGTTTGCCTTGTCAAAAAAAAAAACTAAAGCTTGTTGACACATTGTGCAGTAATCATGTGGTGGGATTAGAACCCATGTCACTTTCTTCATGTTAGCAGTACTGCAACATTCAGAAAAAAATATTAGTAATAGTAAATAGTAAAATAGTAATAAACTGAATGAGTGGTTTATGGTTCCCTTCTTGTTTTCAACTGCCTGACCCCTGGGTATCCCATTTCCTCTGTATTGTAGTTCTGTTTTATACTTGCAGTGCTCCTTCACAAACTGAGGAAGTGCAGTTTCAACTCAGTGTGTTACTTGGGATTTTACTAAAAACAGTATTGTCTGTGAATTCTTCAAGTATCTAGAGTATTCTTCCTGCTTTTACCCATTCCCTGTTTTTGAGATATGTTGCAAAATAAAATGGTTTGCTTTTGAGAGAACATTCTGGTAGCAAACAGCAGTAAAACAGTTTTGCACAGGAACTCATTTAACTAATGTTTCTTGAATTAATGTGATGAACAAGTGCTGGCAAAAGGTAGGAGCCACAGACCTCATTAAAATGTCACTGGAGCATAATGACATTTATTTATTTTTTATTGACAAGGTAGGAACACTAGGTAGAGACTTCCTATTTTCAGGTATAGCCTGGGAGAATTTAACTTGTCTCTCAGCCTTGCATCTGTGGAAGAATTAAGCTGGTCTCTCAGCCTTGCATCTGTTCCTGTCTCATGTTACCTCCCACTGTTAGCTACATTCCTTTGTAAATTAACCCATTCACCACTGAGTTTAGTATACTTTCATGTGGGAAATGATAGAAAACTTCCAGCAGCACGGAAAGAAGTATACACCACACAGCAAGCCTACCAGTTCACTGTGTGTGTACAGCAGGCAGCACAGGTCTGGGGGGGGAACAACATGGCAGGCATAGAAATGTAAACAAAAACAGAAGAAACTGGGCCCTCTTTAGCCAAATGTGGCACTGCACAACAGAAGTTTAAACAGCTACATGTTCAACAGGTCAGAAGGAAAATATCTGTGTGGTTCTGATATTGTTTTATATAGTACTGCTACTTTAAGCAGGAGGCAGAGATATGTGCCATAGCACCAGTCGAAACACTTAGGACCACTGCCTCACATTCCTGCCACATGCTGCCACAGTAATTTCTCTCTCCTACATCATGGCAATACATCAGCATAGCTCCACCCAACCTCTTCTTGGCCTCTTGGCTAAGATCAAGTGTAGCATGGCTCTGCCCATGCAGCCATAAAAATGAAGTACTACAGTACTCCCAATTTAAATTTATGGTGTTTCTCTGTTGACCATGAAAAATCACCCTCCTATCCTCACCTGCTTAGTGGGTAAATCTGTGATTTTTAACCTTTTACAGAAAAGCAAAAGCCCTGGATCCAGCTAAGGCCTTCTGTAGTGTAATAGTGGGCGTGAACATTCTGCCCCTAGAACTGAGCAGGGATTTGAATTATTTTTTTCCATACATAGCAAACATTCGATCTCTTGATTTCAAACCCAAGATAAGTATCTTAAACTGCCTTCTTAGATACACTGCAGTTTAATATATTTGCAACTGTTCAATATGTTTGCATGAAATTTCACATGTACAGTCTTGAGGGGAAGATCTCTTAACATGCCAAATTCTGATCAAGTCAGATGGCAGATTCTGAGAGTTGCATAGTGAAACAAGTTAAAAATCACAGTTTTTTGTCATATTTTTTTCATAGTCTAGCTCCCAGATGGTTTGGAACTGTGGTCTGAAATTTTAAGGGTAGAAAGAGCTTGACCCACAGATGTGCTTTTGTCTGGTTTGGTGAAATAATATTAATCCACTCCAACAGAAAACAGACAGTCAACCTGCTTGTGTCCAGGAGCTTGGCATCATTTTCCTCCAACCCATCACCAGTGTAAATACTGTAAAGCAACTAAAATCGTATTTGTTACACCTAACAGTAAAATGTAATAAATAAACAAATGATGGCAGGATAGTTCTGCAAGGGAGTACAGTAAATGTGGTTAAATGTGTTTAAATGTTGTTACAATGCAGTTAGACATTCATTCTTTTTTGTGTTTCTTTTTAATGTATAAAAAAATAAAAAAGACAGTCCATGACATGATAAGGGACAACAGTATCTCTATATGTTATAGCTAAATTTCTATTTCAGTACAGTTAAGCTATCAAATGTTTTTCTTCTGTTACATATTTTGTTTTAAAAAAGAGGAAAAAAGGATGTGCAAACAATTGTAAGTGATGCAGACTAGTTCTGCAAAGGACTACTTTATCTCAACGTCATGGGCAACTTTAATTGCAATAAAGTTAAACCTTCATATTTTGCGCATCTGTTTATTGCTTAATCAATGAAGTCATGTTGAATTTTTTATAGGCATATTATAATTGCAATAAGGCAGTCCAGGGTGTGCGTCGCAGTGGAATAATGGCACACATAGGGTGGCCGAAGTACTCAGCCTTTTGCCTCACGCTTCAACCCACCCTAGGTGTGCCATTATACTACCATGATGCACACCCTGTCATGCCTTATTGCTTAAATAATTTAAGAATATAAATAAATTCCAGATTGTTTGCTATAAATCACTCTAAGCAACAAACATGCATTGTAAACTCCAAAACTTGTGCAAAATATCAAGGGTATAAAAGCCATTTTGTGGGAGAGTTACTGGGTAGAAAAGTCTCTCTTAAATTAAATACTATTTTATTGTGCATGTAAAGTACTACCAGAATTTTATCAAAGAACTAATTGGGACTAAGAGATGCTCAAGCAACCTTTCTCATTTCACATTCCTATTTAATTCAGTTTTCTTACTTTTTTCTTGCCCACCTCTGTATCTCTTGGACTGTATCACTGCACTGTGTGTTACTTTGTTTCATAAGTGAAAAGCAAACAAGGAGCCATACTGAATTGTTAGCTTGTGTAATGTGTAAGAGTCTCACAAAAGATAAAAACAGTTTAACACTACAATCACTTATTCTTTAAAGACCTACCAGGTCATAATGTTGTATGCTTAATAGAGTTCATCATTATGCGTGAACCCCAGACCTGTGCGCTCTCCATGTTGGACCCCCCTGAGTTAGAATCCTAATCGGGGAAGTTGCATTGCATTCTGACGTGCGACATTTTGACCCCGTGCCCTTTAAAGAGCCTGTGACACAACTTGCTGTGCTTTGCATAGTATTTTATAAGAAACAATAAAGTGCTCCTTATCAATTTGTGTGTTTACTTACTTCTGAAAGCTATTTTTTTTATTTTTGCCTTCACTGTTCCCATACACTTTCCCATGAATCTTGAGCTGCCTCTCAGCATTACAGGACTTGGTGATGTCAGATTTTGGTGTCCAACTCTGTGGGAGTGAGGGAGGCATGGCTCTTGGCATTGGTCTTGTGATGAGTGTGGAGCCAATATCAAGAGAATAATTTTGCGGCGCCAATTCATCAGATGAATCACAAACTACTAAATTTGCTGTCCAAGTTTCTGCCCCTGTTCATCTCAATTTCAGTTCGCCCTGTCCCCATCCAACCAAACTAAACCTACATTACGAGAGTACCCCGTTTCACAGCACAGTACCTTCACCAATAATTTTCCAACCCTGGAATCTCTCCTTGCATTTGGTATTATACTGTGTTCATAGTTGTTTTTCACATATGTGGCCAGTAGTAATGCACCTCCAGTTGCATCCTTCCGCTGCCCCAAGACACACACCACAAACAACTCCTACCCCACACCTCTTGTTGCCAAGTAATATGTATATATGTATTGTTTTTATCTTATATATTATGTTTCTTCCCAGACTCAGTGCTTGAGACAGTAGCCTCAAATGGGCTAGATGGGCAAACATCGCTAAAAAGATACACAGGTGGACAGCAGAAACTCACCCTTTTCCTGCTCTGCCCGGACATCCCACCTCACAACAGAAAAACTCTGTGTTAGTCTACAATCATGTGCATCTATTCAGGTTTGGCATTGCTGCCCCCAGGTGTCATCACCCTACCCTGGCACTAGCGACATCATTATGAATGCACTAATTGCGACAATGGCTCTTTGTTATCACTAACCCTCAGCCACACAATGCACCCACTACTTAGTTGTCTAGTCTCCTATTGGACACACCATACAGTTCATCTGATATTCACCTAACTGTTCCCTGTAGTCCCTCAACAGTCTATGGCCATGATTCATGCCTTAACAGTGCTGGCACTTTATGTAGTACCTATCCATATATGCCCCCCCCCACACACACAGCATTCCTGCTCACAGTCTAAATTGATGTGTCACTCCCTGTCTGATACTCTGATAGTCTGGTGCCATAAATACAATCCAACCCCCAAAAAACAACATAGGTGCTTGTACCACAAAGTAAGCTGCCAAATCCCCTGCTCATATGCTCAACCAACCATGGTTGCTGACCATTGGTTGTTGTGGGATTGTTATGACTAGTTAGTTGGTTGTGTTTGAATGGTGGGGGGTGGATGATTTGGTTATGGTTTACCTATAGCGCTTCGACAGCGCTAGCGCCGACATCCCCTATAGTGACAGCTACAATGCCGACTATCAGCATTGTAGCCACAGGGATGTTAGCACACACAATTAGGGAGATATGCCCCCTGAACCCCCCCTTGTGGGGGGCTCCAGCCCCACACCCGCCGGTCTCAAGGATTCTAACTCCGACTTGGGGAGCAAACACCCAGTGAGGCAGTGCCGATTGCCACACAGTTCATCACAGTGACAGGTGGGTTTTACATGATTCCTGTCGCTGTGATGGTCTTTGTGGTGTTGGAGTCACTGCGGTGATGGCATACCTTTGGTTATGGGGGGGAATTCATGGGGTAGGTGATGCTTCTCTTTCTTTGGTAGACTGCACCGATTGGAAGTGCATGCATTAACTATTCATAAAGTCACCTGAACATGCACACAAATCCATAGCCAGCAGCAGAGAGAGCTGTTGTGTGCGCTCCTAATTGCTGAGAATTGGACACCTGTATGTGTTCCATGTCTTGCGTGGCAGCCACAGTCAGACTCACAATCATGTTATTAGCATTTCATGGGCAGCCAGATCAGATGCCTTCAGTAGCATCACTGTCTGGGACAGTGCCATTGGGGAGCAGATGTAGAGAAGGGGAAGGGATGGGCAGAGACAGCCAAGGTGATGGGCTTGTGGCATTGTTGGTCAAATTCATAATGAGTGGAAGAAAAGGAAACGGGGGAGAATCAGAAGCAGTCAATACAACACTGAATACTAATCTTTTACTAGTGCCAGTAGTGATACAGATATGAACAGCCATTATACAGAAACTTGAATGTAAACTCTTCACGTCAGAGAATGTCAAATACAAAAATGTATAAATTATGTTGAGCACATTGAACTCTGCTGATTGCACAAGGTGCAATACTTGAATATCAGTGCAGGTTGGGACGGCCTGAGTAAAGAGGCAGCATTTCTTCGCTAAGAGGGTGGTGAGTTGCTGGACTAGTCCTCCAGATGTGGTAGTCAACCTATCCATGCAAAGTGATCATAGCTAGTGCCCCAAACCCTGCCCCTTTACTTGTCTATCTTTGCTATGCACCAGTGAATACCACACATGCAGCACCATCATTACCCACCCAACAATGCCTTGCAGATTGCATGTGGAACAAACAAAAAAAGGAAATACTCTTTGAAAGGTTAGAGGCAGCGTAGCATCAGGCTTGTGCATTATTTCCTCTGAGCTGATGAAAGGACAAGATGTTAGTATTAGGGAAGAGGATGTTCAAATCAGTAGTTTTGTGGCTTCTTTATATAACAAAATGTCATAAAACGTTGTATTTCCAATGGCCCCTGGGTTTGTGTGACACCCTCTAATACATAAGAAAAAATATTTCTAGATAGGCCCGTGGCCCACTTGACACTGTATGAAAAGTTCCTGAAGAGCCAGTTACAGGCTAACCATGGGGAGATGGCTGAGAGGTCTTGTCTGTGCCTGACTTGGTTCATTGACCTGAGTGGCCAGATGATGTTGGCTATTGTGTGTGCAGAGTTAGTAGTTCTAGACTGAACCTCTGCTGTTGTGGTACCCTCTGGCTCAAGGTTGGGGGGGCTCTACCTGTATCTTACAATGAAGCAGACATGGCCAAGTATTGCATGGTCTAGTACCACGTCAATGGATACCATACTAATTGAATTTGCAAGTACTGTTGAGACCAGAAAGCCCACTTGATATCTGTGGTCAGAATTGTAAGGTAAACATTATGCTGCCAATGGAGTACATGATAAGAGTCCTGAAGAAGAAGAGGGGGTTGATTCAGATGCTGTTGGTAAAAAACTGCATATCTCCTAACTATTGCATGCTTCCAGTACATGATATGTGTAATAAAGAAGAAGCTGTTGGGGGGGGATTTAAATGCTGTTGGTGGGTAACTGGCTACATCTTAACTTTTTCATGCTTGTGAATCAAACTTTTTCTATGTTTTTCCCAAAGTGTGTCTTTGTGAGCCTAAACACCATGAACTAGACTCAGAAAGTGATGTAAAACATCAGAGTCACATTTTTTTTTTGGTGTTGAATATCCATTCACAGTCAGGCTAGGTCACATTGCTGTAGGTACTGAAATGGATAGCAACACTTATGAAGTTGTGTTACACCTGCCCAATTATTTTTATATTCATCTACAAAATAAAAGTGAAAGCCATTCTCAGTAAGCCTATATCTGGTGATAGGTACTGGAGTGGATAACACCACTTATGAAGTAGTGTAATGATTCTCCAATTCTTGTATGTCCAGTTTCTTATTGTTATACATGTGGTCAGAACATTCAGAAATATGATCAACCCATGGAAGAAACTGTATGAGCCTTATGTGTAACATGTCAAGCACAAAGCTGTGCCCATAAACACTGCACACAGAATGCCCTGAAAGTTGTTTTGGGGAGTGAGGGTTGGGGTGGATGAAAACTGAATACAAAGGATCCCTGTCAGTAATGAACGACAACATATATAAGACAAATATAGAAAGGCAATTTTTTTTGACAAGACAATAACAGCTGAAAAAGTATGCCATTGATTTACTGGCCACATTGGTCTGCGAAACCCACCATATCCTTCAGTAGCATCCTTGGTGAGAACTGGAAGTCAGATCCTTATGATTGAGCTGCATGGCCATACAGCTCAGCTGTGAACCTGAGGGGGAGGGACTATCACAATCACTGCAATGAAACAGCACAGGGAATCCATAGAACCTAAGAATTTTGACTGGGGGAAGGGGAAGGATAGTTTGGTGCCAGAGACAAGCATAAAATTATCAGCTGGGGATGGAAGTAACTGCATGAGTTAGGGTAGTGCTCTGACTTGCCCAGAGGAGGGTGATGATGTGCATAACTGATGGGTCTGGTTGGCTATCAAATACCAGGGATTGCTGTCAGTAATGAAACAAATACAGCTAGGCAGACATCTGTGTGGTCGCCAAAGCTAGCCTGTTGTGGGGAGGGTGTTAAGCAGCATGGAGTGGTGTCCAGCAGCAAACAGTGGCAGTGTACTGCACCAGATTGCCACTTGTGAACATAGTGATACACACCACACAACAGCCAGTATGGGGCAGTAAACAGTGCAGAACGTAATCTGAAAAATGCTGTACACTGCCTTGGCACAATATATCCCACAACCAGCCCAACCAGCTCACTAGCATCCCAGCAATTGTTAGTTTATGGAACTGGGGTCATTCGTTATGTGGGTGAGCAGTTTTTTCTATGTGGCACTTGGGTATCCATAATTTTGGCAATATACAGGAAAACAGCTGAACATGCGGGGGGGTGGGTAAGAGCAATAACATACATGCACAAAGAGGCAAAGTACTGGCTATATGGATAAACACAATCTCTCTCCACAACACAGGCAAATCTGATGAGTTGCCACAATAGGCACAGAAAAGCTTAGGCAGGGTTAGGAAAGCCACAACTGGAGTATTCAATCTGTGTAACAGCCTAGTAGGAGGCAGTCCACACGAGCTCCCGACAGGGACAAGAGACTGGTATGCCCTCGTATGTAATAACTAATACACTAGGAGACACTTTGGAATGGTATAGACTGATGGAGCTGTACAACATCATTTCTAGCAAGCGTTTCCTAATTTGCTAGTTTACTGCTGGGGTCAGGAACAGAGAGCTGGGAAGGGAACCACTGTCCATCAAAACAGGACCCTCTGACTGCCTTCAGAATGGTATAGACTGAAGGAGCTGTATGACATCATTTCTGGGAAGCTTTTCCTAATTAGCTATTTTACTGCTGGGACGGGGAACTACTGTTCATCAAAATGGGACCCTCTGACTACCTTGTCAATGTACTCAAATTCTGGCTGTGTTACCTTTTACTGCCGCACACACTCAGTAGTTTTGAATAAAGCAGCTTTATAAACATATATATGGACTCATGCAGTGTAACTGTGAGAGAAGCATAGTAATCACAGGGGAGGTCCCAACACTGGAAAGCATGAGAGAGACTAACTACTGCAGATACCTGCTTGGTAAAGTACAACTGTATTTCAGTCTAGAAATGCAACATGATGCTTGGTACGAGAAGAAAAAAAAACACAAACACCACTTTAGTTCAGGAAATTTATCTTTATTAGCCTTATGCAGAAAGACAAAGAAAAACAGTGTTCAGTATTCGGCGATGATCATCCAGTAGAACACTGGCTGGGACTGTGGCATCATGCTTTGTATTCCTAACATGTCTTCACCACAAGCAGATGCATCCCACAGCCGTTCAGCAGAGAAAGAGAGACAAGCACGTTCATGAGCGCCAGGAAAAATTATAATTTCACATGGAATACTGATATTAAAATCCATGGACAATGGGCAGCAACCTCTCAATACACCCACCGGATTACAAATGGGAGTTGGAGAACGAGAGGTAGATTGTGTCACCGGCTCTTTAAAGTAGCAAGTCAATTACAGACCAATGAAGGAGGCACATATTACAGTCATACATACAGCAGCATGCAATAGCACAAAAGCAGTATAACAGAGAGACAGTCTGGAAAATGATTAGTTACAGCATGTAGAATGCTTAAAAAATACAAGAAGATGTATCATTTCCAATTTGTTCTTCTTTTTGTAAATCTCTCTAAGCCATATACATTAGAGGTGCGCAAAAAAAAATGTCTGCTGGCAGAATTTCCACGAAAGTCAGATTTTCGCTTCCACGAAAGTGCAGAAATCAAATTAGCAACTTTTGTGGAAATTCTGACTTAGAATGGCAGAATAAATGTATAAGTTGTGGACTATTTTATTAAACTGTGAAGAAAAATGTCCACAAAACTGATCCCAGAACAGCAGAATAATTACATGTACTGAAGAATAATTCATTAAACTGCAGAAAAAAAATCCTTAGAACTGTTATTCTGCAGTTCATGTGTATTATTCCACAGTTCAGCCCCAAAAATTCTGCAGAACAGGGCAAAAATCTATGAAACACATTCGAAAAATTCTGATCTTGACACTGGCGGAAGTTCAGAAAATTCTGCGAAATTTCCAAATTTCAGCAAAAGTTCCACAAAAGCGGAAAACACAACTTTTGCCCACCTTTATACATATACTCTACAGCCTGGAAAAAGTGCAGAGCACAATCTGTATATAAATACTTAGTAGGGAAGTAAGCTTGCTAGGACATATCTCCACTGATAGTACATTTTGCTGAATACTGTACATCACTCTGCAGACAGCATCACAGCCAGCTCAAGCAAAACAAATGGTAACATAAATCTATAGACAATGCACACATAACAATGGATGATGCAAGACCCAATCAAAATATCAAAGATACAGATAAAATACAGGATGGGCAACCCCATGCAGAACCAATTTTTTCTGCCACCTCAGGGTATGATTCCCAAGGACCTCTAGAGCTTTACTCTCAAAGTCACAGGGAATCATACCCCTCTGTGGAAGAGCACACTGGTTCTGCATGATTGCCCATCCAGTATTCTCTATAGACTTTTATCATATCATTATCATATCACATGTTTACTATCATATTACTACCAGTTTCCCTTTGCTTGGAAAGTGCTTTGGGATACAGTGTGTATGAAAAGTGTTATATATGCTTTTTTATTATTTTTCAACTTCTATTTCTTCAGTTTTCAATTCACTTGAAGCTGACAAAAGCATTATATTAATATGTATTACAATTTTATTTATATAGTGTTTCATAGCAGAATATGCAAGGCAAAGAGAATACTGCCCCAATGCTGTGGTTTGCCCAGGAAAAAACACTGAATCTAGGCAAAAAAATCCCAGGACCACCAGCCACTAGCCACACAATAAATCAGTAAGAGGACACCTTTTGCAACTGAAATCAGTAGGAGGTGATGAGGGGGAGCTGCACACTGCTGAGCTGTGGAGTGAGTTCTGAGAGCAGGCTCTGTTGAACGCTATATTTTTACTTTTAAAAGGTATGCCATCATTTGTTTGAAAACAGCAGATCTTTTATCAGAAAATCTTGTGCTGCGCCTTGGCTGGTGTGTGGTTTCAAGTGTTCTCTGTTCTTTCACAGAAGGAAAGCCTGCAAAGGAGGCTGGATTGAGGTAGAGCAAAGAGGCCCTTTGGGAAGGTCCAAACCTGAGATGCCTGCCAGAGAAGGAAATGAATGGAGCATCTATGTGAAGGATCCACAGAGGATTGGAGAACCGAATAAAAGTCCATGTGAAAGAGCTGTAAGTATCTATTGGAAGGAGCAAAAGAGGGCCAAAAAAGATTCCCTGTCTTTCATTATTGCTGGTCTGGGCTGGGCTCCATGCTGGGCTCCTATTGAGTCATTATCATGACCAGTCCAAGGAGCGTATTTTTTAGAGACTTTTAAAATTTCTTGGACTTACTGACTTTTCCAGTTCAGCACTGGAGTTGTTTGCTTGTGGAGACATCTGATTGTGGAAGATTCAGTGCATAGAGAGTTTGATTGCTTGCCACAATTCTCTGGACATGCTAACAGTATACTTTTTCATGCAGGGGAATATTTTGACTGTGTAGTTCACTCTCTAGTTCTGATTTAAGCTAATTTAAGCTTTTTACTATTTTTTATGTGAATGGTAGTCTTGCAAAGCCTTGCAGAGTTTATATTTCCCTTTTATATATGTTTTTCTTCTACCTTTAAATTTTCACACCCTGCATTCAATGCTTGTCCCCCACTGGTGTGAGATAACACATGGTATGTATGCATAAAGCCCATGTGCAGCATTGTGATGACCATATTCACCATTTTTTCCTGATGGTGGTGCAGTGTGCACGACGGGCTGAGTAGTGCAGCATTTTCAACGTGTTTCAGTGTGTTCCATCCAGTGTTTAAGAGCAACTTGTATTACCTTGGAAGCTTCATGCTTATTTTCAAGATGTTACCGTAAGTTTTTATCCTTGGCATTCTCTGACTATTATTGTTCTGTTAGGAGGTGCTTTGGGTTTTATGCTTTAAGTGTATAGTTTTAAAACTGCTCTGAAGTGAGGGACACATATTCAATATTTGTATTTGAAGGCAAAGGAACAGTAATAGCAAGTGGTAGTGAGATCTTTTTACATATTTTTTATGTATGTTGTTGACCAAGTTAGCTGTATTTTACATTTTATTTTATTTGGTGTGTTCTCTTTTTTAGAACCTTTTGTGGTCAGCAATACAGCTGTTTGGCTGCACTTTATTTTATGAACATTGGCTTCATCAGAAAAGGTGGAACTTTTTCTGGCTGCAGACTTTGGCTTTTACTGTTTTTTACTGGTTAACAGTATTAGTTTTAGGGCTACCTAAGGATGATTATTGCTGCTGCTGCTGCTGCTGAAGACTGAATATCAATTTTACCTATCTTTTATCTCTGGAAAGCACATCTAGAGCTATAAGAACTATAAGCCTACAAATGTTATTTATGAAGAGTGTGGCCTATCCTGTTGAGAATTCTTTGAAGGAACTCTCTAGCAGTGCAGTTTACAAAGGGAAATTATCATTTACTTTCTCTCAAGCTACCACTATACAAGAGTAAAAGACAACATATGACTCTTCCATTATTCAAATAATACTTCCATATTGTAAAGAAGATTAAATAAGTTGTGCCTTGTGACTTTATCATTGCGCTTATATTGTCTCCTATTAAGCCTCAAAAGGTATTTAAATACTCATCGACTATACATCACACTTTATTATCATCCAGTTTGTTCCTAATTGTGACGTGTGCTTTTTCTGAATGTGTATAACCTGATATTGGTAATATTTGTGATATCTGTGGATTATAATTTTATTGGCATATTGCTAAGAAGGGAAGGAAATGCACTGTCTTATTTGGTAATCCTGAACTCAACCTACGAATATGTCTAACACAGTGCTAAAAGAATGAGAACCTATAGTTGTAAGTTTGTTAAAAAAATTGCAAAATCTGATGTTAAGGGACAAGAAGTTTCTGCAACAGGAAAGATAACACAATTTTTACATCCTAATCTTGATCAAATTGAATTGAGAGGAAATTGAAAAATTACAAAGCACTTTAATCCTAAATTGACATTGTCCTCTTTTAAAATGAGTAATAAAAGTTTATCAAGCATCCATTCTATGCATCCAGTATTGGAAGAAATTAGAAACTTAGGAGAAAATGTTCTGGCATGACCTAATAGGTTGCAGTCCAGCAATTTAATTGATATTACAAGTCCTGACTTACACGTCTGACCTAGATATGTCCAAGCAACAGAATTTAGACCTGAAAATTAGGAATATTGATCAAACTGAGGTTCCAGTGTCAGATAATGATAATAATGGCCTATGCAGTGCACAAATTGAAGATGATGTTGTAATTTCTCATACTTCAAATGTGTCTAATGTAAACAATATTCAAGATGTTAATTGTATGTTAAATAAGGAAGGGAAAGTAATGCCAATTCCAGAAGCTGTTGTAAAAATTGACAAACAAGTGGTTAGTCCACAAGTAAACAAACAAAACAATATTAATGGATCATATCTTGACCAATTTGATACATTTTGACCCCTTATATAAATAAACATACCTTGGGCCATCCATCAAAGAGGGATGACAAAGTACTGCATTTGTGGTCAGATGGACATCCTTGTAAAGAGGATAAGAAAGTAACTATTAATACTGAAATAGCATCTAGTATGGATCATGAAGCAAATCATAATAATGACACATTATTAAGTAAAATTGAGGAACTTAAGAAAGAGATCTGCTTTGGTAACACACAGTTTCTGAAGCTGGTCACGCTTTTCCACACTTTTATTGAATATTATGTTAAAAAAAAACTGAACCCTGTGAGGAAATTGTAGAGAAAGATGATCAAAATGTTAATGAGGGGGAATCTGGTCCTGTTACAGTAGAAGAAATGTGTGTGAAGGGAAAGGGTAAAGGTACCCCAGAAAATAGTTGCACACAGTTATCGCCTAGTAAAAACTTCTGGAAAAAAAAACACAAAAATAGGGGATATGTGCTGACCATACACGGGATACATGATTTATTTAAATGAGCGGTGTGTGACCTTGGTTGACCTCATGAGTGGTGGAGCCACGAGTGAGGTACCAAGGTCACACACTGTGAGTTTAAATAAATCATGTATCCCATGAATGGTCAGCACATGTGCAATTTATGCAACATTTTTTGTTTTATTTATAATGGTTGTACATTTGTTTATTTAGTATTTTTATGGGGTTCTATTTATGATGCGTATGTTTTTTGGTGGAGTTTTACTGTTTGTGTGGTTTGGTTGTGTGTGAATGATGATTGGTTGTGTGTGGTAGTGTGTGGAATGTGATTGGCTGTGACTTTTGTGAATGAAACTGTTCATTGTTTTCTATTGGTTTACTTGGCATGGGAAACTGTTTGTGATTGGTTGGTTTGTTGTGGGAATGGGTTTGGAGTTGTAGTGCAGTTTGCGAGTGTAGCAGGTCGAGTGTTTGAGAGGGAGTGCTAGTGATGCAGTTACAGATGGTTGCGTGGCTTGTGGAAGGGGAATGTTCACTGGGAGTGCTTGGGTGACAGTGCTTGTATGCTGGATAGAATATAATGTGAAGCCAGTAGTGGAGATGTGGATTGGCCACCTTGATTTTTTTTGTGGGAAGGATAAAGATTGAGAAGAGACATGGAATGCATGTACAGTATTTTGATGAAGGAAAGTGGAGGATGTGAGGCATGAAGAGCCTGAAGAGAGTTTTGGTAGTGGAAATTGCTTCTTTGCTGTTTTATTTTTGGGCTGGGGGGGATGTTTAGATGGATGTGGGACATGAAGAGTCTGAAGACTGGAGAAGATGAATGTGTTTTGTAATGGGTATCAATGAGGATTGGGGCATGAAGAGCTCAAAGAATGGTTTTATTTGCTATTTTTTGGGGGCGGGTTCTATCGGTATGGAGTTTGCAGAGGTAGTGGGTTCGAGTCCCTTATTGTGTGGAAAGTGGTGTCTGGATTGAAGAAGCTGCAGTGAAGACATCAACAGGTAATGGGTGAAAATGAACATTTATTGAGAGCTGAAATACAGAAGAGATACTTTGAGAAGATTTGTGGTTAACTGTATGAAGAAGCTACATTTTTTTTCTGTTAAACAGTTTACAATGAACTATGTTTAATATTGCAATGCTTTCATGCTAATTGGTTATACATTTTTATGGCAATTTACAGTCAGAAATATGCTTTTTAAGTATTTATTTCAGAACAATTGTTTTATTACACTTATAGTGCTAAGACAGTGCTATGATGATTCGACTTTTAGAACCCAGAAAAGTAACATTGCTAAACAGGGCTAAAATACATTTGTACATGTTTGTTAGCGATAGTAGGTGCATAGTTTAATCAAAATAAAGTGAGATGAATAGCTAGTGTTATATAGAGTGCTGGAACATTTTAAGTATAGGTATAGTTTGTAATTATTAGTAGAAGAAGATCTTTTTTTTAAAGCAGATCTTTCTTATGTCTAGTCACAGCAGAAAATACAGTTTTTTTTTGTCTATTCAGAAAACAAAAATTACATCTTTGAAATTAAGATTTCCTTTTGACAGGATCGTATTTTTTCCTAATGTATACCGCAGTTCTAAGCTTTAATGCCAGTATAGTACTTTGCAGTATATGACTTATGGTTTTAAGTGGTATGCCATTTCCTCTGACATGTGTCCTTCACTGTTGCTTTTTTTTTTTACCATTGAGAAACTTCTATGAGACTGCGGCTTTCTGGTATGCTGAGTGTCAGGCTTAGGAAGTTGTTCTGTTTTTGCAAAAAATCTTGATTCAGTCTTTTTCTGGTTTCCTTTTGAGTTTGAAGTGTTTTGCTGGTCTTGTCTGTAACCATTAGTCAGAGTCAGTATCAGAGTGAATGACTTGGGGTCTTCTTTTTGGTAAGGTGTCATACTTGTTTCCTAAGGGGAAGAACAGAAAAAAATATTTAGTTGTGTTAATTGAAAATATTGTTGTATTTTGTGTGTGGAATGAGGTTTGGTGGGGGTGGTGTGGGTGGGTGGAAGGTGAGTATGTTGTTGGGATTGTATGATTGTGGGTTGGGTAGATGGTGGGTGGATGAGTACATATAGAGGAAGGTGTTATGCAGGATAATGCTTGCCTTGTATGATGCTGAAGGTTATGTTCTTTGCTGTTATGTTCAGCCTGTCAAAGCAGGTTCCAAGTAATTGGTCATATTTAGGTGGAGTTAAAAGTTGCTTAGGTTTTTTCACTCATGGTGGAGTGGTAGTATCAGTTGTTGTTCCACTGAATAGTTTGAAGATTTTTCATTGTTTTTCTTCATTTATTTTTGAGTAATCATTTAAACTTTGTAGTTGTTTATGTCCAGATATCTGAATGATTTCAATAGGTGCCACTCCACTGTCACATAGCTTCTGCACTAGGTGCTTTCTAGCTGAGTGGTTAGTGAATCTTTTACTGGTTTCAACATTGGCTGCAGAAATCATGCATTTTACTATAGTGGACAGTTTGTTTATTCCAATGGGCTGATTTTTATACCAGGTGCCAGCTTGTTGTTGCTGCTGTATAGAGGTGTTTGCTGAGAGGAAGAAAGGAGCATTGGGTTGTAAGTTTTTTCTGGCCTTTTTGCTTTGTAGATGCGATAGTTGGCTACTGGGCACCTGAGTAGATTTTCTGGTAATTCATATGGTCTTGGTTTCAACTTTTGATGTTCTTTTGGGTTGGCACCAGTTCTGGTTTTTGTTTGACGTTCATGGTTGTATTCCAGGAATTGTTTGCCATTTTCGTCTTTCTTTAACTCTATATCTTCCCAGCAGAGGGAATGCATTTCTGTGTTGCCTCGAAGTCCAAAGCAGAGACTGATGGTTAGCCACATGGTGTTGGTGACAGAGTCAGGGGTGTAGGCACCAGGTTTTTTTTTTTTTGTATGGAGCTCATTAATAATTTCATCTGTAAGTTCATCAGCAGCTTTTGGCTTGCACCCTTTGCCAATGCTCTTTAGCTGTTTCTGCTTGGATTTTAGAACTTGCCTGGCAGTTTCAAATTGGAGTGCTGTTGATAAGGAGAGTGGGTAGTTGTTTTCTGCCACAAGCTATCTAGTTCCATTTTTAAATGCAATCACCTGACTTCCTTCTCTCTCTCTCTCTAAGCCACTCCCACTAATTCACAGTTTCTTTTTCACCTAGCTAACTGCATAGATAACAATTCTTTCACCCAACTCAGACAACCACACTCTCTGTTTGTTTGTTTTTACACTAAATTGAAGTTCCCATTAGTAGAGTTCAAGTTCTTTAGTCCAGTAGAGTAGTAAAGTTCTAAGAGCAGCTCCTTCCTCTTGCTGTTTATAGAAACATTCTATGGGGTTGTTTACAAGAGGCCATTTGACAAAAAGATTCTCAAGCCTTCTGGACCTTAGTGGTCTATGGGTGTGATGATAGGAATATACAATTTAACATGCTATGTATGATAACAGAAAATCAGTGGATTTTACATTTTAATAAGATTTATGGTAATAATGCAGTAGTAGAGACACTTATATCTTGGACCTTGTTTTTTGGAGTGCTGATTTGGATATTAGGGATGTTAAAATATCTGACCCTATTGGTGGCAGTGACCATAACTCTATCCTAGTCACCTTACAGAAACATTTCATACATAATTGCAGTTCCACTACTATATATTTGTATGATAAGGCTGAGCTTGCTGCTATTAAGCAGACTCTTAAAGAAATTGATTGGGTATCTACCTTTTCTAATTCATCACCACAACAAAGCTGTTTCAGATTTAAGACCATCATCACTAGATTAAGGGACACATCCACTCCAAAATAAAGTTCCCTAATGGTAAACAGGTACCTGAATGGATGAACCATGGCATTAAAAACTTATCAGATGTAAAGATAGAAAATACAGAACATTTCTCAAAAATAAAACTCAATCTAACTGGGAATCTTATACAAAATCTAATAAGAAATGTAAATCTAGTATTAAAAATGCAAAGTCTAGATGGGAACTCAAACTGGCCCACACAGCTAACAAAACTAACAGTAAACAATTGTGTTCTTATATTAATTCCTTAAAAAAAATCATGCCAGGTAAGGCCACTTTTAACTGACAATTAACTAATTTATGACCCTAAAACTACTGCTGAATTATTCAATATGGAATTCTGCAAGATTTTTTCTCCATCAGATCCAAATAAAATCCCACCTACTACTAATAATGTTGATCCCCTAATAAGTTTCCCTGAGGAGCTCATATTTAATAAACTACTGACACTCAAAGGTAAATTTTGCCCCAGCCAAGGTAATATTGCTGGTCATCTACTGTATTTACCGGCTGATAATATTGTCCTTCCACTGAAAATTCTTTTTTAACATTTTCTATCTAATAATTACGTCCCCATTGAATGGAAAGAGGCATCAGTAGTACCCATTCATAAAAAAGGTCCCAAACATATTTGGGAAAATTATAGGACTATAAGTTTAAGTTCTTCTATTTGCAAAACTTTGGAAAGTCTCCTTAAGGATACCATCTCACCAATAATTGATGCCCAAGATCCAGAACAACATGGGTTTAAAAAAGGAAGAGGCTGTCTAACAAATCTGCTTTGTTTTTATGAACATTTTAGTACTCTTTTGGATAGTAGGATATCATGTGGTATTTTCATCAACTTTAGCAAGACATTCGATGTTATGCCTCATTGGGTCTTATTCATAAACTTGAGAAACTTAATATTAATAAATACATAATTAATTGGATTTATAACTGGCTGCATGACAGGAAACAAAGGGTGATAATAAATGGCATTTTATCTGACATGGGTAGGGTTCTGAGTGGGGTACTCCAAGGCTCTGTCCTTGGCTCCTGTCTCTTTCGAGCATTTATTGCTGATTTAACCAACAATTGTTCAATTACCACCAAATATGCAGATGATGTAAAAATTGGGGGACCTTGTTCAAATACTGATCAAATAGACACTATTCAACGGATCTTGATACCATTTCTGACTGGGTTGATACTTGAGGAATGAAATTGAATACAACCAAATGTAAAGTGATGCATTTGGGACCCAAACACCTTAATCATCTGTATTCATTAGATGGTTCCAATCTCTGTGCTACTACAGATGAGAGGGACCTGGGAATTACCATATCCAATGACCTCTCCAATTCAAAACATCTGCAAAATGTAATTTGTAAAACTAATAAAGTTGTTTGGTCAATCTTACGCAACATCAAATCTAGAGATCACAATGTTTTAACGCCTCTGTTTAGATCATACGCTAGACCACATCTGGAGCATGCTTCACAGCTGCGGTGCTCCTATAAGAAATCTGAAGGCAATTCCGCAGTAAAAGTTAAAAGAAAATTTACCAAACACATTTCTGGACTTAAATCTGTATCATATGAACATATATTAGCAACAATTAAGCTTAAGTCACTTTCAACTAGATGCCTTAGAGGTGATCTTCTGTTTCTCTATGATATGATTCAGGATAATTATGTTATGTCTGAGTCAGGGCTTGAATTCAAGACTTCATCACACAATACCAGAGGTCATCCTTGGCAGCTTGTTGGCAAACTGTATAAACACACTAGCTGGAAATATTTCTTTACCCTTCATACTATTGGACCATGGAATAAACTTCCATTAAATGTTGTTATCTGCGACACCAGGAACACTTTCAAATACCGTCTTGATAAGTTAATCAATTCTGTTTATAAAATTTGATATTATACACAGGCTTAGTTTAAGAGCATCATGCGCCTCAGCCTACTTGCTCTTTTCCCTCACCTTAGTATGAACCTTAGTGTGACTTAGATATAACAAAAGTAAAAATATAAAACATTCAAATCTGCTTATTTTCTCATGAAATGAGGTAAAGGAAGCAGTACAAGTGCAAAAAAGAAACAAGGTGGCTGGGGTGGATGGTGTTCCAGCAGAAGTTTTTCTGCATAACATCGATCACTGGGCTGAGGTCTTGACCTCAGTATTTCTGTTAATAAGTCAGCATCAAGTTATCTCTAATAATTAGAACAAAGGAGTTATTGACCCCATTTTAAGAAAGGTCAAAGACAAGACCCAAATTGCTATAGGTCAATCACCCTTTTGCCAGTTATCCAAAAAAATTATACAAGACTATTGTTTCATCAACTTACATCCTGGGTGGAGGAAAATAACCTGGTCTCCAAATTTCAGTATGGTTTTAGGAAGCATTTTAGTACCACAGATCTTATTTTTACACTAAACTACTTGGTCAATATCTATGTTACGTGGAAAAAGAGCACCCTATATGTTTGCTTTGTAGATATGAGAGCTGCCTTTGACTCTTTAAATAAGAATAAGCTATTGGAGTCTCTGGAAGCACTAAAAATGATTAAGCAACTGCTGGATATGTTACTAGTATTACATCATAACACTACAGTGCAAATACGATACACCAGGGATGGAGCCCCATCAAGGGAAGTAAAAATTGGGAAAGGTGTGAAACTAGGGTGATTACTGACACGCTTGTTGTTCAGTAAATATATAGAGACCTTGATAAAGGATATTAGGAAAATAGACACATTTGCCCCTGCAATTAATATTGAAAAAATCCAACTTCTGTTATACGTGAATGATACTATTGTAATCTCTTAAACTCCCCTTGGTTTGAGAAGGAGAGTTACAAGTTTAATGAATTCCCTTGACAAGCTGAACCTAAAAATGAATGTAGAAAAAACAATTATGACAATTGGTTGTAAAAGGCCCATTAAAAAGCATTGGGAAATAAATGGTACAAAATTTGAGGAGGTGAAGGAGTATATATACCTTGGGGTTAATTTTGATAGTAGCATGTCTTGAAATTCTCATATTTCTGATGTGAAAAATAAATCAAATAGCTCAATCAATGTAATTGGAGCATTTGCAAATAAGTTTGCTAACAACTCCTTTTCTGCCCTTAAAACAACTTCTGAAGTGAAAACAGTTAGCTAAACTTTATATGGGAGTGAAGTTTGGGGTATATATGTGAATGAAACAAAACTGGAGGCCGTACAAAATTATTTTATAAGAAATACACTTACCTTACCTAGGGATTGCCCAATGGCCTTTATGAGACTAGAAATTGGCCTGAGACCTTTGTGTGTAAGAATTAAAATAAGGGCAATCAAATTTTGGAAACAATTAAAGGAAATGCCTAATGATAAGTTATCAACATTATGCTGGCTAGATCATTTGGAAAGGTTACAATCTGGGGCAAGTCCAGTAAACTGGTTTACAATGTTAAACAAGATTATGAAGAAAGATGGATGGAAGATCTCTGGTCTAGTAGAATAAAAGCAAATGTGAATTAATTTATAAAATAAATCACATAGAGAATATATAGCATTGAGATGCAGAATGATTTGGGAAAACATGCATAATGTGTATATAGGAGGCCTTTATTCCAGCATAAAGCTAAATTGGGTCACATAATACTATTTATTACACTGTGAAAACAAGTGTCACTAAAATAACTTGTGCAGACTGAGATTAGAAAGCTGGGAGGAAGAGGAATAAACCTGTTTGTACTTGTAAAAATGAGAAATTTCCAAATGTAACTCATATGCTCCTGGGGTGTGACACTTTAATGCTGGACAGAAAGAAATGGATTATACCTCTGCTTCAAAAGTACAACCTGGGAAAAGAAGAAAATTGTATGAAATATCTTTTAAGTTTGGATAAAATAAATGTCATTTATGGGATGGCAAAATTTATAAATAATTACTACAGATGAGCAGTGAGTCTGTCAAAGATTTTATATGGACTTAGCACTTTATGTATTTATGAATGGTTTACTGTAAAACTGATATTTTGTATGATTGTATTTAATCAGATGATTTTAAAATTGTGGGATGTAACAAATTGTGTGTGATTTTATACATTTGTTAATAAACTTAACCTCTAAGGTGATGAGTTGTTCCCTGTCTCTTGATAAAGGGTATCTTTGCACACTATGGACTTTAAATGTGATTTTGTTTTGTGTTTCTGTGTCTTACTGATTTATTGTGTGGCTAGTGGCTGGTGGTGCCAGGATTTTTGTGCCTGGATTCATAGCAGATTATCAAAGTGAAAAAGTTTAAAGGTGGTGTTGTAGATGTCTATTATGGTATAAAAGCGTAGTTTGTGCAGACATAACCATTCAGTGTTGCTTCTCAGTAGAGCTGTGCAGAATATAAAATTCCACCTGCAGAATGATCATGGAATTACCATACTGATTCTGTGGAATTTCACGGAATGTGCACTAAAATTCATCAGAAGTTTGCCAAATTTTACATTTCAGTTCTTTTGCTCTAGTTTTAAAACTTTGCATCCAATTGACACCACATTAGGAATGTTGACAGTTGGTAATAACTTACATAAGTGTACCACATTTCAGTGGTGTAGAATGAAAGGGGGCCAGAGTTATAGGAGGCCAAACATTTAATCAGAATTACATTTTCAGTTATTTCAATCTAATTTTAAAATTTCTGATCCAAATTTCTCCACAGTTTCAGGATTTAGAGAAACTTACAACATGAGTACATATACCATGTTCTAAGTCTCAAGCTTCATTGGGCCTGAGTTATAGGTAGCCAAAAGTTTGCCAAAATCTAGATTTACGTTATTTTAGTATCATTTTGATATTATTCATTGACTTGTTTTACAAATTTTACAGGTACACAGGTTATCACTACATTTCTATATGTACATAGATTCACATTTCTAGCATCACATGGGACTGAGCTATAGCCTGCCAAATATGTTGCCAACATTTAAATTTTTATTTCCCTCGAATTATAAAAAAACATATCCAGATTTAACCAGATTTGAAACATTAAAAAAAAAACTATTTCACTGCTCAGTTCTGACAAATGTCATATCTACAGCTTTAAATGGGACTGAATTAAAAGTAGTCAGATTTTCACATTTTAAAATGAAATATTGCAAGAATGTAAACAGCAAACTCATAAATCCCTGAAACTTACAAACTAGACAATAGAATTACATTAAATTTAGCAGATTCTTAGACTTTACAAAGAGACTTTGTGTGTCAATTTTATTAATTGCTTGCTGCCTTAAATTGCAAAATAACATATGTATTTAAAGTCAAATTCCACAAGTCTTTGTGAAAATTGTGGAATTTCATGAAAATGCCATAACATTGGAATTTGCTAGTTTCACTCAGCCTTATCAGGGGATTCAAATTAAAGGACAGGGGTATGAGAGGAAGGTAATGCAAGGGGTCAACAGGTTCAGGAGTTAGATGCACAGTTTCACTAAGAAATGGACAGGTCAGCTGGTTAGCACACCAGTGGTAGCCTCCCCAGGGAGCAAGAAAGCACAGAGTGGCAACAATTCCAGCCTGAATGCAGGATACATAAGGATCATGTCCAGTAAATTGATGATCCAGGGAGCATGATGTACATGCAAGTCTGGGACATAGAGGTACTGAAAATGCTATAGTAGGGGGAGACAATATCTGTGACAGCAGGAAGGACGCATTCTGGCTGTTCCAACTGGATAGGAAAATGAGTAGGTGACTCCCGTTATAAGGGATTTTTGTCACTGTAAAAAACAAAGAGGATATCAGTGGGATCAGTAGTTCTACTGAGTTAATCTGGCTATGCTAAGAAAGAAGGGAGGAAGAAAATAGTCACCCAGAGAAGAACAGCAGGAGTGCAAAAAGCCCAGCCCAGTTTATTAAATGACATAGTGATACATGCTTTTTGAATGTTAAATTTTACAAAAAGAATTCTAGATGATACTTCTTTATGCTACCATAAATATTTGAGAAAATGTTGCCAATATTCTTTGTGCTTTTTTTTTTTTTTTGACTGTAAATTTAAAACAACCAAACCAATTTTTCCAGTTGTGTTAGACACCAGGAAATACATTAGATACTGTATGTATGTTAAATGTTAAATATACACCTGCAAAAGCAGAGAAGTTGCAAACATACACATTTTTGAGAGCTTTCATAAGATTTTGTAAATATTTGCATAGTAAAATGCTGACCCTCTGTAACTTACAAATCTCTAGTCGAATCCTCTCCTTATTTAGAAGATTCTAGAACCATTACAAAAAGGTTATTCATTCTAATTTACACATGTCTAACTCCAAAGGTGCCTGAGTTTTATGCAGATAAAATTGTTCATGACATTTTCAGCAGAAAATAAAATAACAGGCATGTGTGCCCATTGATAAGGCTGGATCGCAGCTGTCAGTGCCCCTAGTTCACCCAAGTGAGTGAATGTTCTGTTAAACTGTTCACCCAAGAGAGTTCAGTTTGTTCTTTGGCCACCCCAGTGTGTGATGAAGTTAAAGTGTGGGACCACTAGCATTTCAGTGGGAAATGGGGTTTTCAATGGTGTAACACTGAAGAATGGCAGAGACTGTCGGTTGGGGCAAAGGGTGGGAGGGATGCCATCTAAGTGCTTACAAGGCAGGGCTTCCTGGTTCATAAAGGGTACCAGTTATACCAGAGCAAGGGTCAAGCTGCAGGTTTAGGTGTGTGGCTGAGTGTCACTTACAGTAATTACACCTATGTTCAAAGAAGAGTTCTGAGTTTGTGACTTAGATTCACTAAATGACACGTGTGGGAGGAAAATGTTTGGGTGCATGACCAGGTGTCCACTAAATGCACCATTTGGGAAATTGGGAAGAAGATGTTCTTTTGTGTGTTCATGAACTGTACTACATGCAAGGAGAGTTTGTGAAATGTACCTGTCCTGTCTAGACCTACCCTTGGAGGTCCACTTCTGCTTTAAATTTCTGTATGTTGAATAAAGCCGTACTGCACAATCCCAGTTACTGTTCTAGACATTCTGATTATTGCTCTTGGTTGTGTGGATTTACTGGGGCCCCCTCAGCAGTTTAGATCTAGCATATATCTAGCTTCCTCCACCCAGGGCCTGGGTTGTAATGTTTACACAAGGTTCATGTTGTTTTGTTTCTGTACTCCCAACCCTCTCTTTCTCTAGAAAATTAGCCAGGTATACATCCTAATGCCAAGGGTGTTACCAACCTTTTGTAAAGTAAAATGGTATACCAGTATGTGGATACCAGTGTCCAGATTTAATGGGGGTGTGTGCTAACTAATTTTAAAGTAGCCGTGGGGGTTACACAGTGTACAATCAGTATATAAATACTAAGTAGGGAAGTAAGCTTGCTAGGACATATCTCCACTGATAGTACATTCTGCTGAATACTGTTCATCACTCTGCAGACTGCATCACAGCCAGCTCAAGCAAAATAAATGGTAACATTACCCTACAGACAATGAACACAACAGACTGCATGATGCAAGACAAAATATCAGCGGTATGGAGAGTCAAGCTATCACAAGCAGAAATGCATAAGAAATAAGATATAATTTCTTGGTCAAGTTATACTGAAAAAAAAACATAGTGAGTTTCAACTTGTTTCATCAGCAACACCCACCAGAGTGACCAATCAGCTGGTGCAACCATTGCCATCTTAGCTGAAAACTAGGACAATTTACAATGGCCCACTCACACATTTAATGAAGCACAAGGCCTACTTCAAGGCCTTGCTGGTTCAAGGACTACCTAACACACAGAAGTCAACATGTAAAAATTGGGCACACAGTATCTAGCTCCAATGAGGTATCTTTAGGGGTTCCACAGGGGTCAATACTGGGTCCCTTACTATTCAGCATCTTCCTAAATAATCTTCCTGAAGCCTGTGACACTAAACTGATACTTTACACAGATGATGCTGTGCTTCTCACCAGCAGTTCATCAATAGTCGGACTCCACTCCTAGCTGCAGGCATCATTCTACAAGCTGGAAGACTGGTTCTGTAGCCATAAACTTCCATTAAACTACAAAAAAACCAAGGTGATGCTCACAGCCAGCCCACAGCACAAAAAGAAGCTCCCTCCCCTCACCATCTCCAATAAAGTCAGTGAGCTGCTGGAACAAGTTCAGACCTTCAAGTACCTGGGGATCACCATTGATAACTGCCTCACCTTCACCCAACACATTGATACAGTGGTAAAGGCAGTGAATACCAAGCTGGGTGTACTATATAGCCATAAAAAGTATCTCACTCCAGAGGCCCTCTGTCTCTCAGTCTCCAGCTCCATCCTTTCTACCATCGACTATGGATTGGTGGTCTATGGTGCAGCAACAGTCACTGCACTAAAAAGGATTCACATTGCCCTCAACAAGGCATGTAGGCTCACAATGGCTGCAGATCAAAATACCCACTTCTGCTCCTTATACGAGGAGACCAATTGGCTGCCACTAAAGAACAGGATTATATTCCAAACATGTCTCCTTAGAAAAAAGGCACTAATGGGTAAAACTGCCCCATGCATTTCTAGCATCCTAACACCAAGTGCTACCAGCTATACCACCAGAGGCAGGATGAGGGGCCCTATCAACACCTTTCTGTCGAACTGTGCAGGGACAGCATGCTTAGCTATAGGGCCCCCCAATGGCTCAATGAAATCCCACTGCACATTCTAAACTCCCAATGCATCTCGCAATTCAAAAATGGCCTAAGGCAACACCTTCTTACTAGGACAGTTTGTGACTGCCAATAGGACTCTAACACCCATAATGCCCACTCATCCACATTCTCCTTCCCCTTCCTTTAACCCCCACTCTTCCCTCTTGCCCTATCCCTCTGTCTTCCTCTCCCCCCTGTGCCTTTTCTACCACTGGATAAAACTTAAAACCAATCTACTTCCACTACCTCCCAAACTCCTAGATAAAGCCACTTCCTTTGGCCACCCCCTCAAGTCTCTCCTCCCCCTCACCTTGACTCCTCCTTGGACTCTCACACTAGGTGTCACACCTCCTTATCTCCTTCGCTACATATAAACACTGTCCTTTACCCTAGTTGAATGCTCTTGATGCTGTACTATCACCACTGGTACCATGAATGACATTGTAACCTTATTGTATACTAGCTACCTACTATTCGAGTATTGTATGTAAACTGTTTGTTATTGCTGTCATTATCACTGTTTGACATGGAACCTTTGTAAAAGCACTCTGAGCTCAAAGGTATGATCCGAATCCCTAGATAAATAAATAAAATAAAATAAAACCACTCCATGAAGTATCCATTACAGTCAAATGCAGCATGAGAGAGAAGCAGGTTGGAAAAAAGACAAATATATAGCATGCATTAATAGGTTCTAAGTTATAACAGTGATCATGAAAAAGCAATCATCGTTTGGACGAGTGTACATCGCTGAAAATGAATTACAGCGATGTACACTCACAGCGAACTGCAAGGTGGCAACTGGGTCTTTATGTTATGTGGGGGGGGGCTCTGCCTCCGCAGACTCCTACTTGAGGATTCTCAACTCAAAGGGGGTGCATGTCGGGGGTGTAAACTCAAAAAAACAGAAAGCCTGAGCTGACTCAAAAAGCGATCGCTCTAGAACCAAACCCTACACCCTCCCAACCCCAGCCTGCCCCCTACCCACCATGCCACATGGCCAGCTTGGCAGCCAACTGCTGCACTACACCCCAGATACCCTCCCTCCCCTTCTACCAGTTGTGTGGCATGTCCCCTTCCCTCCCCTCCCTGTGCTTGTGTGTGTGTGTGAATATATATATATATATATAGTGACATCCTGTCACTATATAAACCTACCCCTATATCCAATCACTACCCTGCCAGATAGCCCAGAACAGAGGTGCTGTGCTTGAGTCACCCTTGTTGTAAGCACTCAATCGTGGTCGCCATGTTCACGGCATACCACATTGATGATGTAAGAAAAAAGATAATTTCTGATTTGTTTGTTTTTGTAAATCTCTGTAAGTCATAGGAATGCATTCTAAAGACAGTGAAAAGCATTATGGGTAGAGATGCAGCAAAGTTTATCTCCACAAGTGAATTTGTGGCAAAGTTGCCAAATTGGCGTCCACAGAGCACTTTTATGCACTATCTAGTTCTATTTAGATGTCACCTTGCTTTTTGGGATTTAAATGCAAATTGCACTTAAAACCCCAAAGCAAGGAGAAGTCACATCCCCTCCCCACAGCTGGCAGCCTGACTTCCCTCCCTGGTGTCCAGTGGACCCCCCACCCATCTCACCACAACAACCCACAATATAAAAAAAATATTTTTTGAATGAAATCCTTTCTGTGGTGTCAGACAGTGCCCCCCCACCACCGATCACTATCAACAATAAATCCACCACCCCAGCTGCTGGCACACTGCCCTGGTGTCTAGTGGCCCCCCACCCCCACCGATTGCTGCCCGGCCAGCACCCACATCCACAATACTGTCTTGTTAAAAAAAAGTTTAATTTAATCCCTGGTGTCTACTGGACCCCCCACCCCACCACCCTATCAGGTAGTGCCACAATCCCACTCTCCCCCAACCCTGACCCGAGCGGGCCACCGGCACAACCCTCTACTCACCTCCATGGCCGGCAGTTTGACTGAGCTAATGAATGAGCTGTGCCTGTACAAGCACACGCTCATTCATTGGACAGCTTGTAGTCATTTCCTTCTGCTTTTCAGGGTGTTGAAAGGGTAGGGGACAGCGCTGATGTTCCAAAGGGGAAGGATGGGGAACAGCACTGTGGACTCGGACCCCATCCCATCCCCCACCAGCGACCGAAAAGGAACAACGAAAAACAAATATTCTATAGTAAATTCTAACAGCTGAAACATTTTATTTATGAAAGCACATGCCGACGCGCAGAGTTGCTCTTAATATACAAAGCATTAAATAATGCAAACTGAAATTTCGTAAGCAATTATAAAAAAAAGATAAGTAATTTATTATAAGAAAAAATATAAGTTCTGTAGATTTACTGATCTGGTATACAATGCCAAATTATGTGAAATTCTTTATTTTTACTGGTTTGTAGGCAGTTTAAATTCAATAGTTTTACATGGTTTTCTGGTAAAAAAAAAAACAGTGGCCTTGATCATTGTCCTGGTAGCCTGCCTGGACTATGCCCTATACTATCCATTTTAAATATTAGCAAATATAAAAAAGTTGCAATACGATCTGCATTTACATGTAGACTAAATACTAAATAATGAGGATATTACACAGCCTTGCAGAACAGCTGGCACTTTTTGAGGACACCCAGCATGGGTTTGGGGAAGGTAGGTCCTGCCAGATTAAGAAACAATGAAACACTTGCACTGACCAAAACCATATGAGTGCAGTCTCAGGTTACCAACCACATAAACTCCAAACTCAAAAAGAGATGCACTCCAAAAAATGAAACCAGTAAATCAGGTTTTGCTGCAAAATACAAGGGCTGCTGGTTGGGAGTTCACACTCACCCTGTATAAACTTTTACTTTTGATTAAAGTCTTATATTTTGCAACAAAACCTCATTTGGCAGTTTTGTTTCTTGGAGTGCATCTCTTTTTGAGTTTTGAGGTCCTGCCAGATTAAATTGTTGTCATTTTTGAGCAATGATATTGATAAACTGCCACTCATAAGTGCGTGCAAAGTGTTTAAACTTTGTTATATGTAGAATTAAGCAAAGTGTCCCAACACTGCATAAGGCAATTTGATATATATCCCATAGTACTTTGCTTAGGAAGTGCTCACTTCCCTGAGCAAAAGCTTCACATAATGGCTCTTCACCTATGAAGGTGCCACTTTACATGGTTCTTGTCAGTCATGCATAGTGCCATTTTTGCTGACAAAATGCTACTATGAATATAGTGCTTCCTTTTTAATGAAACATATGTTTTGTTTAAAACAAAACACCCACATTTGATATATATACCACCCTATCCCAACACATCTGATTAGAAAACCATTACCCCAATTTCTACACTTTTAGCACCTGCCTCCATGTTCCTCAGTGTCACAGCAAAGTGTCCATTATTATAAGTAAACCTTTCCCCATCCCAGTCATAGCACTTTGTGCACCAAATAACACACAGTATTGATCCTACCCCACCCCACCCTACCCTAACTCTATTAAATAATCAGTACACATATCCAATACCTAGTGGCACCCAGCCTCCCTCCTCTCCTCCCATTACATGAAGGATATATGCCTAATGTACCTGTAAAAAAGGAAAACATCTCCTGCAGCAGTGAATAGCTTCTCTGTAAAAGCATTGTTCACCTGCTTATTCATTACAATGAATAACTTGGTGATGATATGCTAGTAGCAACAGCTGATTGGTCATTGGGTCAGCCAATCATCTGTTACATCTAACAAGCATCATGAGAAGACAGACAGGAGGGCTGGGGGTTACTGGGATGCATAGGGAGAGGCATCACCAGTAGAAAACAAGAAGTTGTTATCTCTCTGTACAGACAGCTGCTGAGACCCATCTGGACTACCGCATGCATTTTTGGAGACCCATTCTCCACATGGACATAGACAGGATAGAGGCAGTCCAGAGGAGGGCAACTAAAATGGTGCAGGGTCTGCAAGAGAAGCCGTATGAGGAGAGACTAAAGGAGCTTAATATGTATACCCTTGAGGAAATAAGGGAGAGGGGGGACATGATAGAAACTTTCAAGTACCTCAAGGGAATCAACAAAGTCCAAGAGGGTAGCATCTTTCAGAAAAAGAGATGTGCAAGAACAAGGGGGCACAATTTGAAGATAGAGGTGGGCGGCTCAGGGACAACGCAAGGAAGTATTTTTCATGAAGAGGGTGGTGGACCTATGGAACAGCCTTCATGAGGGGGTCATGGGGTCAAAAACGGTGGGGGAATTCAAAAATGCATAGGACAGACATAAGGCAATTCTAGAGAGGGGTAGGAGGAAGTAGGATGTTGGTTAACTAGGATCTGCAGCGTATTCAATAAGTAAGGAAATGGGCAGACTAAATGGGCCAAATGGGCCTTATCTGCCATCCAAGTCTATGTTCTATGTTTCTATCACCAAGCTATTCATTGCACTGAATGAGCTGGTGAACAATGCTGTTACAGAGAGAATGGTCACTGCTGTTGGGTATGATTTTATTTTTCTACAGTATACTCATAGGCCCGGATATTTAGAGCTGTGCAACTGAGTTGTGCCAGTGCAAGTATGGAGATGCACCACCGAGCAATATTCAGGGGGAGCCACTGCACAGCGCAAATCCCATTGTGCCAATGCGTAACTATAAAATATGACACGCAAGTGCAGGATGCGTTCCCATGAATATGTGGTGCAATGGGATATTCAACCGGGAAGCCATGGCGCAAGTCCAGGGCAAACCCAAGATGCGCCGACCAGACTTGTTCCTATAAAAACAGGGTGCAAACATACAGACAGTGGTTGCACCAAGGGAGAGAGAGAGAGAGAGAGAGAGAGACAGATAGACACAAGAACAAACACAGAGGGAGAGAGATGGAAAGGTGGAGTGGGAGAGGGAGAGAGGGGCAGAGAGAGAGAGACACACACAAACAGTGTACTAGGGTGGCAGACAGACAGGCATAGAACAGCCCGGGGGACACACAGAGTGAAGGAGTGATGGAGAGTGTGCCGTTCCTTATGGAGGCTACAATGAGGAGTGTGAGTAAGCAGGAGAAACAGCTACATGGCTGACAAAGGGCCCGTCGGCAGTATGCCCAACACAGGTGGTGCCATGCCTGCATCACCTTTGAGAACTATAGCGACACCGAGATCGTGGGTCGGTACAGCCTGAACAGGGCCATTCTGAGGCAGCTCTGTGAGCTTTGCAGTGAGGAGATGCAGGCACCAACCAGATGTAGCCATGCCATGTCTGTGGAGACCAAGGTAACTGCCATCATGTGCCTCCTCATCACAGGCACCTTCCAATGACCAACAGGGGACACCATGGGCATCACGCAGTCAGCCACATCCCGCCTCCTCACACATTTCCTCAATGCTCTGCTGCCACGTGCTTCGCAATTCATACATTTCCCAAGCACACAGGTGGAGCGTACAGCAAACATGCAGGGCTTCCACAGGGTGGCTCGCATGCCCACCATGATTGGAGCCATTGACTGCACCTACATGGGCATCCACATGCCACCTGATCCTGAGGGCATGGCATACATCAACAGGAAGGGGAGCCCGAGCAACAACTGCCAGGTGGTGTGCGATGCCACTGGGTGCATCATCAATGTCTGTGCCACACATCCTGGGAGTGCACATGATGTATTCATCTGGCACAGCTCTGCACTGTGCCATAGGTTTGAACATGGGGACATGCTCATGGGCCACCTTGTGGGTGAGTATGGCATGGGAAAGGGGCGATGGGCATAGCAGACCTGGGGATGAGGGAGGGCAGGGTGTGCATGGTAGTGTGGGTGCCAGTGACAGGCAAGGGGTGCAGTACAGCATAGCATAGGGCTAACCATGTAAATCTTCACACAGGTGACAGCGCATGCCCGCTGAAGCCCTGGCTGTTCCCCCACTACCAGCGACCATTGTCCATGCAGAGGAATGGTACAATGAGGCACACGCTAGCATGTGCAAAATCATCGAGTGCTTCTTTGACATGCTGAAGGCATCATTCCATTGCCTAGACAGGTCAGGCTGTGCCCTACAATACAGCCCCTCAAAAGCCTGTGGCCTATTCCTGGCCTGCTGCATACTGCACAACATGGCCATTGACCGTGGGATAGCTGTCGAGGCTGATGAGGATGACAGTAATGGTGATGATGGAGACAATGGGCAGGACGGGGGGTGGACAGTCACCCCCTGGGAAGAGGGACCCCCAACTCCTGCAGCAGGCATGACACCACCATGACACGGTTGCACAGGAACACTTTGGCAAATGCAGGTAGGTGGTATGTACACATGCATGGGCCACACAGACCAGCACACCACACATGCAGGGCCATGCATGGTGAGGGGCATGTACAGACAGTGGCACTAAGCAGGGGTAGTGGAGGCAGTGGCACACAACTACATACAGCAACACACACACACGCTGCACAGGCATGTGTACACACACACACACACAGGCGGTGGAACATGGCATGGATCAGACGCATGGCTCCACTGCACAGGTGCACCTGGTGCTAGACTGCCCTCATCATGCCCATGCCACATGGTCCAGCAGCCTGGTATGCACACACAGACAGCCTGTGGCATGACATACATGCATTCATGCCACCACAAGTATGACACACTCCACCCATGTGCTCACAAGGCAGCAGCAGCAGACTGTGGCAGAGCAGCACACAGCTCAGGGCAGCTGCATGGTTCCATGGCCACCACGGCCATGGGGGTGGCCACACTGGGGCTGATTGGCAGCCACAGGCTGTGCAACAGCCACAGGGGGTGTGTCCAACAGCCACCCAGAGGTAGAAGTGCAGGACCATGACTAGTGGAGGGTGTAGGTGACTGAACAGGTCAGCCCTGGGTGTGCCTGGGATGCCTACATCGGAGCCTGGCATCCACTGTGTTGGGGTCACCTGATGCCAGGTCTATGGGGTGGACAGCACACTGCGGGGGATTCCCTGTGCATGGGCATGCCCTGTGGCAGCCAGCAACGCAAAGCCATCAAGAATTGCACCGGCAATGCAATCCATGGCTGCAGTCTTGGTCTTCTGCATGTGTTGCAGCCCCTCCAGGATCTGCACGATGACCCTGTCCTGCTGCTCAGATAACTGGTGCACCACCACCCACAGTGCATGCACCCCAGTGGTGAACAACACCTGTTGCTGAATGGAAGCCCACAGCAGCCGTGTGTGCTCAGCCAGATGGTCCGCATCCTGTCGCTCCTGGATGGGATGTGGATCATCAGTAGGTGAGCTGCCATGCTGTCCATCCCCTCTCTCCCGTGGATGCTGCAGAGTGGAGGCTGCAGGGGGAAGGGGTATGGCAGGAGCACTGGCAGTGGACCCTGTGTCCGGCTGCTCGATGTCACCCACAGCCTGCTGCTATTGCCCTACCACCTATGCAGGTCACAGCAGTGGCACTGCACACCACTGCACACACAGTGCTGGCAGGCAGCTGTGCTGCCACTGGCATGGCACTGGGCCCTGATGCTGCCTGTGATGCCAGCAGGGGTGACTCCCCCACAGCGTCGCCCTGTGATGCCATCATCAGAGTTGGACCCTGCCCCAATTTGTGTCTCTGTGCACGGGACACCAAGGCTGGCATCCTGCAGAAACACATCCAGGGCCTCATCTGACCCTAGGCCAAGGACACCCACAGGCACTGTGGTGCTCAGCCATGGCCTGTCAGGCCCTCAGATGCTAGTGGACATTGACAGTTCATCCTCAGGGGCTGTGTTGCACAGAGCACTGCCAGTGCCCTATTCTCTGCATGGAAGCGTGTTGGTGCTGTAAGAGAAGAAAGGAGTGTCAGTGATGCATTGCCCAAATGTGCCCCCCCGTATGCTGCTGCCATATGGGTCCAGCAGTGTGGCATGCACGTGGGTGCACACACGCGCACATGGCATGCAGAACAGCGGCATCCACACCAGCATGCCTGTGTACACGCCCTCCGGGCCAGTACCTGTGCATGACTGATGTACATACCATGCAGTGCTAGGCTGCCACCCATCTGGAAGCCCCCTCCAGGCACACCCTCCACTGAGGTGTGGTGGATGGTGGCTACCACCATCTCCTCTGTTGGCGTCACTGTGGGTGTGTTTGCTGGCCCTCCTCCGGTGGCAGCATGGGATGCTCTGATGGCTGCCACCTTCTCCTTTATGCACCCCCTGTTCGTCCCAACCTTCTTGCAGCACTCCTGCACTGACCACTGGTGGCATCCGTGCAGGTTGACATTGGCTGCCACCTCCTCCCATCCAGTGGCTCTGTCCTGTGGTGTGCCCGTGGCACTGCTCAACAGGACCTCCCTGTCGAGGTAGGCCTTGAATAGGGCATCCATCTCTCCCTTAGTGAAATTGAGCCTGCACTTCTGTGCAGGCCCATGTTCCTCACCCTCTTCCTGCCCAGACACGTTGCCTCCTGTAAACATGGACAGCACAGTGTATCAGTGGCAGCATAGCCCTGGGCTGCCCCACCATGTAGTGGTGGCATCTCCTTGTCTGTTGCTGCGGCATCCTCCACTTACCTGTCAAGGTTGCAATACCAGTCCATGACCTGTGCTGTTCCATGGTGCTTATGAGGCACAACACATGCAAATGAGGTTGTGCACAACAGTAATGATATGCTAATGCATCCCACTGCACCGCGCATTGGCTGATGAGCTCATTTGCATAGGGCATTTAAATATCACAGACATGCGCTGCATTCATTGGTGTTACACTGGAGTAAGCCTTGGGTGCAATACCTGTGCAAGCACAGTGTGCATGCCTGCAGTGCACATGAGCGCTACATGTTCAACATTCCAATCGTGCACCATGCGCAGACTGTGCAATGCATCGGCACTGCACATGTAGTGCATAGAGGGCTCTGCACATGTTCGTGCATACTGCCATGCACCCTATTGCACACATGCACAATGTGTGCAATGGGCAGTGACCTCTGATCCATGGGTCACCTACATGACCTGTGACCTGACTGGGCTGTGCGTAGTGCGCTTGTCCATCATTGCGCAATGGTCCAGCACTGTGCATCCTGCTGTGCATTCCTGGGATGCACAGTACTGCTCGTCAATAGTTTATCAAGCATCCTGTACCTGTGGCATCCACGTGCGCATGTCCCTGCCATTTTCACTGCCACACCATTTCAAGACCATGATGCAAGGGAGCCGTCACCATGCAGACAATTGGTCTGATGTGGAGGTGATCAGCCATACTGTATGTGGACCAGCTCTTTGGACAGATACCCCTGTAGTAGGCCAGGAACATGCTGTGACACACCATAGCAGTGGCATTGGAGAGGAGGACTGGAGTTCCACAGGTCATGGAGCAGTGCAGGCACTGGTATGGTGGCCTGTGGAGAGGGAACCCGTGACCTGCTCCCGAGGATCCAGGCATGCATCAGACATGGTGCAGTGCCACAGCCAGGTAGGTATACACATGTTGCATGTCTGCTCTGGATTTGTACTGTGGTGGTGGCATCCCTGCCTGGCATGCCCTGCAGTGGGATACACTGTCATCGTGCACATCACTGACCATCATGGCCAGCTGCCTCATGTGTTATGGCTGTGCTGGTGTGCAGAACACATGATGGGCAGGGGTATGCCCTGTGCACAGTGGGCTGTGTGTTGGGGGGGGAGAATGCTGATGTGCTCAGGTACTGATGTCCACCTTTCTTCTTTCCATTCCTAGGGCCGGAGGACTGCAGGTGGGCCAGGGCAGAGGCAGACTGCAATCAGGTAGTGCACCCTGATGGGGGACAACAGTCACCAGCTGCACCACAAAGGACAGGTAAGCAATGTCATGGTCATTATCACTGTACATGGGGGTGCCAGTGGGGAGTGGGTGCAGCCATGGCCACCTGTGCCATGTGTCATGACAGCTGTGTGTGTCATACTGTGTATTGTGCATGCCACTGCAGTGTGTCCATTGGACACATGTGCCAGCTGTTGATGGGGTGGGCATGCACATGGTTGCCACCATTGTTGCTGCAGTGCTGCTGGTGCAGTGTGCCATGTGACTGTCACTGTGCGGTCGTGTGGCCATTGTGTGGCAGGGGACAGCCTCTTTGCAACACCATGGTGCGCCGTGTTGATGGCAGGCATTGGCCCCCCCTCAGGTGTCTGTTCTGCATTCCCCAGGAGTGTGTGCTCCCGCTGACCATTGCGCACTGTGGGTGGGCATGGTTTCCTGGGCCATTGCAGTGATCACTTGTCCTTTCCCTTGCCATAGGTGTCAGGTGTCTGGCGGCCAGATGTCCATGGAGGATGCTTTCAGGATTGCTGCGTCAACTCCTCCTTGTGGTGTCAAGCATCCTGGAGGTGGTAGTCGCCATCAGGTGAATGATGGCAGCAGACCGGTGAGACAGAAGGCATGGTGGGGTTGCCAGACAGGGCCGCCATTGACTGTTTTGTAGATAGACCCTGTTTTCTCTGTTGCACCTTCCCCTACAGTCCCCCCTCCTGCTGTACAGTCCCTGCTCCCTGCCCCCTTCCCTCGCTGTACCTACCCTATCCCTGCCCCTGTTTTCTGTACCTCCTTAATCACCATTTTATAAAGCATTTATCACATACATGCCTGTGTCCATGTCTGCTTTGCAGGTGGTTGTGGAGCCATGCTGCAATGGCCCAATGTCTATCCATGGTGTGTGCATGGGGGGGCACATGTTGTGCTACCATGGTTCCCTGCTGTGTCCTGTGGTATGTCATGGTGTGGTGGGGACCATACCCTGGTTCAGTGGGTGTGCTTTGGGGTGCCCATGGGGCAGCAGTCAGGGATGTGTGGCTGGTGTGTACGTGATGGTGGCTCACAGCCATGGTCATTGTTCTGGTCATGTCTTCATACTGGGTTGGGGATCTCTGCTTCGCATTGGGCACCCCATCCCATGTGGTCTACCATGCTGCCTGCATCCTGGCCCATTCAGTGTCCGGTGTGTGGGCTCCCTGTGTGACTGTGCGGCATGTGTGTGCTTGGCTCCATGGTCCTGGGGGTGGACTGCCACAGTCACATGGTGGGAGGGCAAAGCCAGCTGGCTAGCTCTGGGGGAGCACCCATGGCAGCCTTGCATTGGCCGTTGTCCACTCCTGTCACCTGCTATCCATACCACAGTTGTGTTCTGGGGTCTAGTGCCTGGGTGCCTGTGTGTGCCCTGCTGTGCCTTGCTGGTGGAGACGTCCTTCAGCCACTGTCACTGTGCTTTACTGGCTGTGTCCCTGAGCATGTTTTCTGTGCCCTGCCCCCCTCTGTTGCTGTGCTGCTCTGTGCTTCCATGGCTGCACCAGCGTATCTCTGGTTGCACCATGGCACACTTCTGGTTGTGTAATGGTGCACCTCTGGTTGTGCAATGGCACACCTCTGGTTGCACCATGGTGCACCTCTGGTTGCACCATGGTGAAAATGTGCCATATTCAGCTGTGTTGTGCTGGAGCTGTTCAGCCTGCGCAACCTCTGAATATGGCATCCGTTGTGCCATGGCACATTGGATTTGTGCTGCGCTGGACTTGCACCTGCCTTTGGCGCATTTCTGAATTTCTGGCCCATAGAGTATCCTGTATTCATTTTGCTAATCAGAGAGGAGGGTGCCACGGTGCCAGTGGGTGTATGAGGTGTGGTACTGATTACTTATTCTACATGTTCTGATGTAAGTAATGGGTAAGGGGGTCAATCATGTGCATTATTTGATGGACCCTTGCGGTACCCCAGATCTGTAGAAGTCCCTGGGGAGCACACTGCTGAGGTCAGTGAAAGCATGATTCAGCGAGTTGGAAAAAAGCAAAGGGTCCAGTGTTGGAACCCCCTCAACAGAAAGCATAGCAGGGGTAGTTTTGGAGTCTTTCCCTGTGATGTCATTAAGATTGGCCCAGAAAGACTTGCTGCTGTTCCATGAGTTAGCAAGGGCTTCTTTATAGTTTGTACTTTTAGCACAGTGGATAGCTTTTGTACATGCATTGCAGACTTTTTATATCATTGAATGTTTGCTGCAGTCCCCTGCACTCATGCTAGTTGCCAGATATGGTCCCTTAAGGCAAGTTGCTCCAGGAGTTCTGGGGTTATCCAGGGGTTGATAGGCCCTTTAGCTTTTCTTGTAGTAACTGGTGCATGTCTGTCACAGACAGCATTGAATTTTGACACAAAGAGGTCAAGAGCAGTGTCCACATCATTGGTTTCATGGCAGTCCATCCAGTCAATGAATTTGAGGTCTGACTTTAGTTGTGAGAGGTGGCCTTTTAGTAGCAGCCATTTTTTTTATAGTTCTAGTGGGGGGTTTGCAGTAGTTTTTGTTCCAGATGCATTTGACAGGGAAGTGTTCCCTTAATGATTCGGGGAGAATGGTGAGATCGGAAATATGAGCAGGACAGTTGGTGAGCACCCAGTCCTGCAGCCTACTGGTGCCAGTCTGGTAGTTGACTCTTGTCAGACTCTCCACCAATTGGGAGAAATTGATAGCAGATAGGGTATCTTTGATAGGGGCAGAGGCAGGCGAGAGCCAATTTATATTAAAGTCTCCCAGCAGAACAGTTTCTGTGTTTAGACTCAGAGTGTTGATATAATCTTGCAAGTTGCTGACATCTGTCATGGTAAGTTTTGGTGGAATATATACTGAGAGCAGAGTAAGCTCTCTATTGTGTGCCCCTAAAAGCAGTTTAATGGCCTGAACTTGCAGGTTGTCACTGCTCCCCAGGGGTGGTAAGATATGTCCCTGGAGAGAGCCTTTGGTGTAGATAACACAGCCCCCACCTCTTTTTGAGTGATGGTCCTGTCTGTACAAAGAGTAACCAGAAAGAGTGATGGCAGAGTCTGGTATCTTCGCGGATAACCAGGTTTCCACTACTGATAACACGTCTGGGTTATGACGAGCGATTCACACCTTCAGGCAATCCTTTTCAGGGAGGAGGCTGCAGATGTTCAGGGAGGTGAGCACAAGTCCTATGGTTTTCTATGGTTGGGCATTGTGGTCAAGTGGCGGGCCAGGGTTGGGATGCACATTGCCAGACATCAACAGAAGGAGTAGTAGCAGAAGGCATACATTTTGTTCCAATATAAGCTTACTGTATAGAGACCACTGTCTTTTACTGGGTGTAAGGGCTTTCATATTCCCAATGTGGATTACAAAACCTCTGATGAGTGGTACCATGGAGGGATCCTTGGGCGGGTATTCCAGCCCAGTGTTCATAGAGGGTAACTGATGGAGGTTGCAGGTTACATCAGGGTAGGAAGAGGTAACTGTTCCATATACATTAAGACTGCCTTCTCATGGATAGCTCGAGAAGAATTGATAGGTCCATTACAGGGGCCTGAGGTGGTGATGATGGTGAGTACAATGAGGCATTGCTAGAGTCCTGTGAAAGTGGGAGACATTGCTGGTGCACATGGAGGCAGGTAATTCGGTATTGGAGCAGGCAGTGGGTGAGGCTTTCTCTCGGAAATTAGTCCCAGAGCGCTGTTGTCAGAGTTGAGGCCTTCTCTCACAGAGAGCTTTTGTCTGAGTCGATGAAGAGAATAGGGCTAGGAGCAGTGAGCAAGATACACTTTCTAAGTAGAAAGCAGCAGCTGTGTATAGGCTTCAAATGGTGAAGCAGATCCTTAGTAAATTACAGGGCAGCACATGACCCCTGTAACAGTATGGCGCATAGTGTCAGCAGGAACAACTGGAGCTTTTTTTTCCTTCTGTGGAGAGAGCCTTGTCAGGGCTTCCCCGGGAGCTTTCATATGTATTTAAGGAGCATGGTACTGTGGTAGATTTTAGGAGAGGGGTGTATGATGACTAAAAAGTGCAGTGTAGAGTAATGTATTAATTCCCTCTGAGGGATGGCCTTTGCACTAGACCAATAGAGTATGCACTTAGGTTAACTGAAAATTAGAGTGCTTGTCCCTTTAAGTGGTAGCTTCTGTCTGATTGGAGAAGGGGTGGGTTGCTTATTTCAGAAAGTGTATTTAATACTGGAAGGAAGACGGAGGGAGGGTGGGTGGGAGAAATCAGCCTAACAACAGTCTGAGAGCAGAGCAAACGTGAGTTTAAGCTTTTTTCAGCAAGAGGAGAAAGTTTGCACCACTGGGAGCAGCTTGAGAGGCTGGGCACCAGATTCAAATGTCCCTCTCTGTACCTAGCTTCTGTGAGAAATCAGTCTGGCAGCTATGCCCCAAAGTGATGTTTCGAACCATGTTTGCGGTTTGATTGAGGGTCACTTGCCCAATCAGGGCTGGGGTCCCCTAGAGAAATAAGGAAAGAAGGCAGAGATATTAAAAGCAGAAAAGGGGAGAGCTAACAATAAAACATTGGGGGCTAGAGAACAGAGCAGGGACTGCAGCAAGATGGGGGGGTTGGTAGGAGTGGGGAGGAACAGCAGTCTGATATTGGAGCAGGGGGATCAATTTAAAATTACAGCAGGGACAGGGCTCCAAAATCAAGTACTAACATACTTAATTCATTTTAACTTATATCTCTAAGTTTGCTCTAATCTTAAATGGCTCTAAGATTTACAAAAAAAATCATTTTAACACATGCTAAGCTTAACAGTAAAAAAATCAGCCTAATAACAGTCTGAGAGCACAACAAACAGGGATTTAAGCTTTTTTTAGAGAGAGGAGAAAGTGCGTGCCACTGGGAGCAGCTTGAGAGGCTGGGTGCCAGATTCAAATGTTCCTCTCCATACCTATCTTCTGTGGGAGATCGGACTGGCAGCTGTGCCTCTAAGTGATATTTCAAACCATGTTTGCAATTCAATTGAGGGACACTTGCCTGATCAGGGCTGAGGTCCCCAAGCTTCTGTGGGAGATCAGACTGGTGGCTGTGCCTCAAAGTGGTGTTTTGAACCATGTTTGCGGTTTGATTGAGGGTCGCTTGCCCAATCAGAGCTGGGGTACAATGTAGTACAGCAATTTTTGATACATGTGTGTCTTGGAGTGCAATTGTATATTATCTGCTGATTGTCTTTTACTGGTACTGAAACATTCAGGCTGCATCTGTTGTACTGTATACAACGGAGGAGGCAAGCCCAGAATGCATCATGGTACCATGCAGTAAATGACATGCCATAGTAGTTCTCTTAGGTAGAGTTGATTATATTGCACAGTTGGATATACAGTATAGGAATTCAACCAATATATGGTTAATGAAATCCTATACAGTTTTAAGGTATAATTGCATATCAGCTCTGCCTTCTACATTTTGATTGTGAATGTTCATTTGTGTTATAATTCCATCTAAAACTGGAAACGGGAATACTTATTGCAGATTAGCATATTACATTGAATAACAGAACAATGGGGTGATAAAAACTGTGTACTGTGGCTTGCTTGGACAAGTACAGAAACTGTGATTAATTGACCTTTATGTCTAGATATGTCTGATGGAAATGCAATTCTTGACTGAAAACGTTTAATAGTTAAGGCTGGCCTAATTACAAGGTTAAAGGATATTCACAGTGCATTGCCACAGTATGAAATAGGCCTATGGTCTGATGTGCAGTTGGGAGCCTGAAAAAAAATACATTGCCTCTACTACTGAATCATATTGTGTAACTGAACATTAGAAACCTTATTGAATCTAATATCACTTACTGGGAGTTTTTGTAGTTCAGAAGGACTTAAGATGTACCATTGAAACTGCATTCTAGAAACTCTCAGATGAGTATCATCAACAATGAGAACATTCCAAAGTTAAAATGTCCTTATTTAATATCTCCCTTATTCAAAACCCATGCATCCAAAAATAATACAGTACTTTTTTATTTAAATATGACTAATCGCTTTTTTCTGTGGTGCATATTAAAATGTTTACATTTGAGGAAACTTTTCTTTGTTTCTGTATTACATAATAACATCATAATAACTGCAGAGTATTTTCTCCCTTAGGGAAGGCTGGTCATAATTTGTCATTATAACCAGCTAGTTATAACAGCAAATACGTGCTTGGTTTCCCTCTCACCACATAATGTGCATACTGCCTCCCTCATGCACACACTTCAATCAGCACCTCACAGTAAATGGGGTACGTTTCAAACCTCTGTCACATTACTGAATTTTACTTGCCAACATAGTTGTTCAGTTGGGTTTCTCTCTGCTTTTGGGGTAATCAGGGGAAAAGAAAAAAAAGTAAGTGTTTAAACTGCACTTCAGCCTGACCATGCTATTGAACTAGCACTACCAGAACCGCTGCCCATACTGATTTCTATAATTGCTGGGTAGTGTTTTTAACGTGAAAAAACTACCCAGCAATTATAAAAAGCAAAACATGGAGAGGTGTGTAAAATCTGAATTTTACACACACCCTGTGTGGGATGCTTTTATAAACCTCTCAAGCTTCACTCTCGGGGATTATGTAGTATCCCACACCTTGAGTGTGTGTAGAATTCTCATTACACATGCCTCCACATGCATTATTCTGTATGTAATTTCAGGTTAGAAATGACTCTAGGTTCATCAAGTCCACATACACACTGTGCCCCCTGTCAAAGCCTCATATTTGGAGGGGAAATGTTAAGGACTGTTGTTCTTGCCATCTGTCTCGTGCCTGAAGTGTAATTAGACTTTTTGCACTTTTTTATACAAATAAATAATTATTCACCTCATTTATTCTGGTCTGTGGTCTTGTGTGCAAATTATACACTTGAGCTTTTTGTTGGCCAACAAGTATGTTATAGAAACATGTATTAATGTATAGGGGGTTCCCACCTACCCTGCCATCAAGCCTGAGATTCCTTAGTTAAACAGAAATTTTTCCAGGCTTAGTTTGAAGAAAGCCTGTGCTGTGCTCCTATCCACTGTCTCCATTTTCAATATGTTCACCACTATCTGAGAGAAGACATGTCCCCAAACATTGCTGATTTGCTGTAATGTTCGTCCTGGGATTGACCACAGAGATTAGACTGTTTTTTAAGTATCTCTTAGAGTATGGAGGGCTTTCCAGCCAGGCTTTGCCACTCAAAAGTTATGGTTCTGCCCATTCACATAAGAAGATAAATGTCACCTGGGAACAAATGATTTGGTGGGGAATGAGGTGAGAGTTCTCCAGCAGAGGTTCAGGGAGTTGGCAGAGTGTTAGAAGATAGTAGCAAGCTCTATAACATTCTCTGAAGTTATTCCAATATCCTGCACCAACACAGGGAGGAAAAGGAGTATAGAAGACTTTAATGAATGGCTGAGGGACTAGTGCAGGGCAGAGCATTTTTTTGTTTGTTTTGGAGGATGGGGAAACAGATATTTGGATGAGGAACTTTTTGCTAAGGATAGACTGCATCTAAGTGAGGAGGGGTCAAAAGTATTTAGTGGGAAGTTTAAAGGGTATATTGATGAGGTTCTGAAGTTAAACTTTTAAGGGGGGAGTATGAGACTAGGAAGGAAAAAGGGTCATCAAGGAAAATGGGAACCTAGCTGGTGCTTCTCCAATAGTGGGGAATGAGAGTAAAATGGGAGATGGTACCAGTGGAGGGAAAAACACACAAAGGGCCATGTGTATGAATGCCTATAGCTTGGGAAATAAAATCCCATACTTAGAAGCTGTCATAGTGAGACAGGACCTGGATCTAGTGGCAATCATGAAAACTTGGTGCAAGGAGCATCACGACTGGGACTTGGTCATACCTGGTTTTACTCTATTTAGGAGAGACAGGAAAGGGAGAAGGGGGAGGGGTAGCTCTTTATGTAAGGGACTACATAAAGGCTACAGAAATACAAGTGAGATGGGGGACTGGAGGTACTGCAGTTCACATTAGGGAAGAGAAAAGGATCAGTTATTCAAATGGGGCGGTATACAGACCTTCAGCACAGGGAGAAGAAGAGGAGGATAGAGAGCTGTTGCAAGCAATGCAAATGATGGTTAGCAAGGGAGAGTTGCTATTGGTGGGGACTTCAACCTTCCGAATGTGGAGTGGAGTCTCCCTGCAGTGGCAACCTCAAGGAGCAGGGATATCCTAGGATCTCTGCAGGAACGAGCCTTATGCAACTTATGATACAGCCCACTCGGGATGGTGCAGTACTAGACCTATTACCAACAGATGGAGACTGTGCCAATAATGTAGAGGTTTCGGACCACCTGGGGACCAGCGACCATTGGTTGAAGAGGTTTAATGTAAGAAATGAGCCAGAACCAAGCCACACCAAAATGAGATTTCCAGATTTCAGGAGGGCAGATTTAGAGAAAATGAGGGCATGCCAGATGGGAGCCTTGGCAGAACTGGGGGAGAAAAAAGGAGTGGAGGAACAGTGGGCTGTATTTAGACATAGTATTGATAAAGCAAACAAGCTATGTGTCAGCAAGAACAGGAAGAGGAGGAAGCCAATCTGGTTTACTAAGAAGGTGGCGAAAGTAGTAAGGGTGAAAAGACTAGCCTTCATTAACTATCAAAGAATGCAGAAGGAGGAGGAGGATAAGGAATGTTACCAAGAGAAACAAAGGGAGGCGAGGAGGACAGTTAAGAGAGCAAAGGCATTAACAGAAGAGACTATAGTCAAGATAATAAGGAAAGGGGACAAGACATTGTATACATACAGGACATTGGAGAAAGGAAAACAAAGGGAGGAATTATTAGGCTGAAAGGGGAGGGGAGGTTTCACATATTTATTTATTTTTATTTATTTTATTTAGTTTTTGTTGACCGGGTAAGTGCACTAGACAAATCCTGCCTATTTTCAGGCATGACCCGGGGGAAGGGGATACAGATGAATGCCAACTAACCTTGAACCAGATTAAGCTGTAGAGGATGACCATCAAAAAGTGAACATACTGAATAGGTATTTCTGCTCAGTATTCATGGAGGAGGGGGAGGTGGCAGGGCCGGAGATGCAGGACAGGGGCCTAACCAGCAGAGAGGTGGACTCCAACCCCTTTATGGAGGGAAGAGTCCTGAGTGAGCTAAAGAAGCTAAGGGTGGATAAGGCGATGGGCCTGGATACAGTGGACCCCTGGGTGCTAAAGGAACTCCAGGAAGAGTTGACTGCACCCCTCAAAGAGTTGTTCAACCTATCGCTAGAGACGGGGAAGTGCTAGGGGACTGGAAAAGAGTGGATGTGGTCCCACTCCACAAAGGTGATGATAGGGATGAGGTTGGAAATTGCAGGCCAGTCAGCCTGATTTCAGTAATGGGCAAGATAATGGAATCTTTGCCAAAGGAATGGTTAGTTGAATACCTTGATATGAATGGCCTACTAGACCCAAGATAATATGGTTTTACCAAGGGGAGATCCTGCGTGACAAATCTAGCAGAGTTTTTGGACTGGGTGACTAAGGTAACGCACAAGGGCAGGGTAGTGGATGTGGCCTATCTGGACTTCAGAAAGGCCTTCAACACCATCTCTCATAAAAGACTGATAAACTACACAACCTAGAAGTGGATCCTAAAATAGTACTAAGGGGAACTTGCTTATTGGCAGAACTCAGAGGGTGATGGTAAATTGGGAACACTCTGAGAAGGGACAGGTATCAAGCGGGGTGTCACAGGGGTCAGTGGTCTGGTCCTCGTCAATGTCTATAATGGGGATATTGTAGAGGGGCTGGAGGGCAAGGTACTGTATACCTATTCGCAGATGACATGAAGATATGTAATAGGGTGGATATGCCAGAAGTGAAAAGATGAGGGAGGACCTTTTTAAAAATGGAGGAATGGTCTGGAGCATGGAAACTGGGATTCAATGCAAAAAAAGTGCAGGATCATGAACATGGGGCACAAGAACCCAAGGGTAACTTACAGACTAGGAGGGGAGGTACAAACAGCCACAAAGCAGGAAAGAGACCTGGGAATTATCATTTCAGATTACCTAAAAGAGGCTAAGCAGGGTGACAAGGCAATGGGGAAGGCTTGCTAGATGCTTGGATGCATAGGGAGAGGTGTCATAAGTAGAAGGAGGGAAGTATATTTGCCCCTGTGTAAGACACTGGTGAGACCACACCTGGAGTACTGCATCCAGTTCTGGAGGCCCCATCTGAGAAAGGACATAGACAGAGTGGAGGCAGTGCAGAGAAGGGCAACTATAATGGTGAAGGGCCTGCAGGAGAAGACCTATGAGGAAAGACTAAAATAATTAAATATGTATTCTCTGGTGGCAAGGAGGGAGAAGGGGACATGCTAGAGACATACAAATACCTCCCATGTATGAACTGAGTACAGGAAGGGGGCATCTTTTAACATAAGAGATGTCCCAATACAAGAGGGCACAGTATGAAGTTGGAGGGGGGGATGGCTCAAGGGTAACATGAGAAAATATTTTTTCATGGAGAGGGTGGTGGACACTTGGAATGGCCTACCAAAGGAGGTGGTAGGGGCTAAAATGGTCACAGGATTCAAGAAGGAGTGGGAGAGAAACAAGGGTTTCCTGAAGGTAAGGGTGGGGGGGGTGCTCTGGAGTTCAGTTTGTGCAGCAGACCTCATACTAGGTAGGGATAAATAAGGCAGACTGGGTAGGCCAAGAGGTCCTTATCTGCCGTCAACCTCTGTGTCTCTATGACATATTCTAAGTCTGGCCACTGTGTTGGTAAAATAAAAGTAAAAACTAAAATATATATTTTTTGTTATTCTTTTTGTAACTGGGGAAGGCAGAAGGCCTGTTTTCAAGGCTGACCCGGGAGCACTGGGGAAGTTAAGTGATTTGCTTGGGGTCACACGGTTTGCAAGTGGGGATTGTGGGAATTAAACTCACATGGGCCAGGTGTACCATCTCATTCACAGCTCATTATTCTAACCTCTATGCTCTACCACCAGACCATTTTTACTGTGGAGTCAGCCAGAACACAGCATAGTACCTTGCAGTGTTTTTGCAGAGCGCTGCTTTATGGTTCAGTGAATTGGTGCTGTTCAATGGCAATAAAACTTTTTTTGCCATGCAGGAATTTGCGTGATATCTTTCACTGCATTTGATTTTGGCTGACTCCACTGTAAGTCTGTGATGTCACAACTGTGACATCACTGACTGTTTTGAAAGTTGTAACATCCTCAGCCACCATATATCAGAGCCGGCCATGTGTGCACCGCGCAGACGGGAGCAACGCATGGCAATTAGCGAATAGCCAGCTCAGGGTATTATTCAGGTAATTAGTGCTCACTGAATGGAGTTTGCAAACTGCCTAAATATGGAGCTGTGCCAGAGCAACACATAGCGATTTTGTGCTGCACTGACACAGTCCACAACTGAATATGGCCCACAGGGGAGCCCAATGGTAATACGAGTCCCAAATGGAATAGTACAAGGGCTCCTGTGAGCCACATTCAACACTAGCAAGCTAATGAGCCTTTTGGCATGCAACACACTAATTGACCATTAGCTTGCCCATAACTGGATCATTAGCATATGTATGCTGCCCCCCCCAAGGAAACATCCAAGCCAGGTAAACACATTATCCCTCCTCCCAACCTGGTGATCTAATGGTCCCCTCACTGCTGATTACCCTCTATATAAATATGGATCTCCTCCCTGGTGATCTAGCATTGTCCCTCACCCCAAGACTGCCTGACAGTGCAGTGTAGGCAGCAATACATATTTGTTTGTCTGACATATTTCTGTTCTTAACATGCATGGGGGATCATTTGCATGGACACAGGTATATTTTGCATGGTCACCAGGGGCCTTTAAATATGGTCTCAGCCCTGTCAGCCAGTGCTATTCATGGTTAGTGAGAAACTAACCTGGTTAGTGCCACACTAGCCATTTGAATGTGGAGGCTATCATTAGAGATGTTGCAAAGTTAAACTTCACCAGGAAAGTTTTCGTAAAGTTTTAAAACATTGACTTTGCAAAGCTTTGTGAAGTTCCCATTGTCATCACCAACTTTAACTTTGCAACATTTGTTTCAGGCAAAGTTGTACTTTTTTCCGCAAAGTTGCAACTTCACAAATGGATTTTGGCCACTTTGCAGTAAAAAGTGTGACTTTGTCTGGCAATAAACGCTGCAAAGTCTGCACTCTGAACTTTGCTAAGTTGGCCAACTCTGCGAAGTTTTGACGAAGCAAATTTTTCTCAACGTCGCACATCGCTAGCCATCAAGTACAGTATGATACAAAATATTGTATAGATAGGATATTCAATGGGCTGAATGTAACACTGAATATATTTACTGTGGAAGGTAATTTTGAATTGAGCCTAGCACTCATGTCTCTTCTGTGCTCCACCACAGTAACCAGCACTTTAATTAACCCAGGCCCTTTAAATACTATTCCTTGTGGTCATGTAAAAGTTGTTTTTTTTGTAATTATGTTATTATTTTTTATTTTATTTATGTATTTACTGTATAGGTCATTTTATTTGCAGTATGTACTTTTTTGCACGTAATCTTTATTAATTAAAAAATAACATCACAAAATACAAATAAACAATGAACAAACAACTTACTATTGTTACATGATGAAAGGCTTTCAAGTAATATAGGAAAATAAGTATGTTATAGGTTAGTACAGGTCTCCATTCCTGTGCAGTAGGGACCTCCACCATCCTCCACCTTCTCAAGAGAAGGCGCTTAACCTCAGTCCTGGCTGCCACCAGCTAATGTACCTGAGAGTTGGTATACCCCTTAACAGGAGGAGGAATGTCCAGGAGAAGCATCAATGGGGTAGTATGGAGAGAAGCCCCAAATACTATACCAGAGTCAGCTTGCACTGCCACCCAAAAGGACAGTATGGCAGGACAGGAACACGTCATGAAGTAAGGATCCTCCAGGGGTCCCATATCTCCAGCAGCAGTCATATAAACATAGAATCTGTTGGCAGATAAGGACCATACAGCACATCTAGTCTGCCCTTTTCCCTACTTGGTTTGGCAATCCCTACTCTTTTCTGGACTGCCTTTCCCCCACTCTGCTGTATAGCAGGGTGCCTTTATGCTTATCCCATGCACTTTTGAATCCCTGTACTGTTTCCACTTCTACCACCTCCGCTGGTAGGCTGTTCCACAGATCCACCACCCTCTCTGTGAAAAAATACTTTCTTGCATTCCCCCAAACCTCACTCCCTCCAGCCTCATGTTATGTCCCCTTGTCCTTGTGCACCTTCGTCTCTGAAATATGATTCCCTCCTGTACCCTGTTTATTCCTCCGAGGTATTTGAAAGTCTTTATCATATCGCCTCTCTCCCTCCTCTCTTCTATTGAATAGATGTTTAGTTCCTTGAGTCTTTCCTCATAAGGCTTGTGGTGCAGTCCATGTGTCACTTTCATTGCTTTTCTCTGGACTGCTTCCATTCTGTCTATGTCCTTCCTGAGATGTGGTATCCAGAATTGAACACAGTATTCCAGAAGAGGACTCACCAGTGATCTTTACAGTGGCATCACCACTTCACTCCCACTGGTTATGCCCCTTCCTATGCAGCCCAGCATTCTGTTTGCCTTCCCCACTGCTTTTTTGCATTGTTTGGGTGACTTCAGATCATCAGATATGATAACCCCCAGGTCTCTGTCCTGACTTGTGGTGGCTATAACCTGCCCCCCCATCTTGTATTCCTCTCTTGGGTTTCTGTGCCCCAAGTGTATTATCTTGCACTTCTTAGCATTGAAACCCAACTGCCAAACCCTTGGCCATTCCTCAAGTAGTCTTAGATAATTTCTCATTTTATCTAGCCCCTCCTATGTGTTGACTCTGTTACAAGTCTTGGTGTCATCTGCGAATAGACATAATTTCCCTTCCAGTCCCTCTGCAATGTCGCTTATGAAGACATTGAACAGAACTGGACCCAGCACCTATCCCTGTGGAAGCCTCCTGGTCACCTCCCCCTCTTCTGATTGTATGCCATTTACTACCACCCTCTGGGTACTGCCTTTTAGCCAGTTTCCAATCCATTTTACCACTTTAGAGCCCACACCCAAATTCCCCAATTTGTTAAGCAACCTTCTATGAGGAATGGTGTTGAAGGCCTTACCAGAATCCAGGTAGGCTACATCCACCGCCCCTCTCTGAACCACCACCCTGGTCACCCTGTCAAAGAAATCAATAAGATTAGTCTTGCAGGACCTACCCTCAGTGAATCCATGCTGCCTTGGGTCTTTTGTACTGCTTGACTCCAGGAACTTCACTATATTAAATATCAATACCATTATGTAAAGCATGGGCAGGGTTTTATATCAAAGATGGAGCATCTTATTTTGAATTAAAAGACTTCAGCTGTCAGAACAGGCCAAATAGGCCATCCTCCAGGCAGCAGTTCAGTCCTTTGGGGAATGGGGGCCACAGGGGACTCCCACTGAAGCCTGGCAGCCTCTGTTTGGTCAGGAATATCATCTAGTATGCACCTGTAGATCCTGCCTACAAGGCTTCAAGCACATCTACCCCATGAGGCAAGAATCGAACACCCTTCTACCTCCCTAGGACATGAATGGAGTACCAGTGCCATGATGCTCCTTATCTGCAGGAACCTCCAAAACTCCTTGAGGAATGGGGGAACTGAGATCGAAGTCCTTCAGAGGAATCAAGATGGAGGATGCCCAGAAGAAGCAGGTCCTTAACTTGATGGATCCCGCTGTTCCTCAATGTCTGCCAGTAAATTGAGGCCTTATCCACACATATATCCCTGTTGCCCCATAATGGCATACAATTGCAGAGGAGTAAGAGGAAGCTTTATTAGGTGAGAGAGTTGGTGCAGGGCTTTGACAGAGGCATGACAGGTGGGGCACTGCTTGAGCTCCTGAGACATTCGATTGTATAGCAGTAGCAAGGAGGAAAGTTCCCCCACACAAGTCACACTCCATTTGGAGCCATAAGGATATCCCAGTATGTGGAGAGGTCATCCATTTAAACATAGAAACATAGAATTTGATGACAGATAAGGACAGCTTGGTCAATCCAGTCCACCCTTTCTTCCTACCTACACTATTACCACAGACCATGTCCAGTCTACAGCTCCATCTTCCTCCCCCTTCCTTTCCACTATGATTCCCTTGTGCTTATCCCATGAATTATTGAACCTCACCACTGTTTTTGCCCCCACCACATCCACTAGATGGCTCTTGCAGGAATCCACTACTCTTTCTGTGAAGAAGCAATTCCTCACATCTCTCCTGAATCTGTTGAAATTTTAGTTTTTCCTATTTGGAGTTTGGTAGATCTGGGAATGCTAAATGGAAAGAACTGGCCATGGCAGCTGGAAGGAGTTAGGCATTGGCTCAAAGGGACCAGTGGCAGATAGTAAATGAATATTGAAATATTTTTGACTGCTTAAGGGCACAACCCAATTAAGTGCACAAAATGCTGTATTCTCAGGCTGCACCCTTAAATAAGTGCACAAAAACACTGTGTTATGAGGTTGTGCACGGGATGCATTCCACAGTATCAGTTATATTCAGATAACATATTTTGTGAACTCTTGAGACCCTGAGCCATTCGGTTCTACCAGTACACTCACGATCACATAAAATATGAAAACAATCACTCCACTGAACGCAAGCCATCAGCACGATTGACTTTGTTTTTCATGGTCAGCAACCAAATAGTGAAAAAAGGAAAGAAACCTGAAAAGTAAGAGCCACATTTCCAACTGGCTTTCATTCCAGACAAGGAAGCAGGATGTGAAGCCGATGAGTATTCTCAAGGCAGGCAATGAGGAAGGAACGTGAGAGTGCTGTGAAGCCAATCGTGAAGATGGCTTTCACTTGCCTTTCTTTTGGTTGTTTTCTTTTTTTTAATTAGTAAAAGACAACATCTTGTGGTGAATGTGTGAGGGATTTGGATTAAAGAAAGCCAAACAGAAATGCAGCTCTTTCTTTGGCTGGCACTGGGAAGCACAGAAGCCAACATCAGGGACAGCTGTGGACTGATTGATCAGGGCAGATGAGGATAGCTGAAGCCGATGGCAGTGACAGCTTCGCTTTCTGGTAATGGCTGTCTTAATTCAGGGATATTTTCTTTTCTTTTTTTTTTTCCACTGTTTTCTTTCTGAGATCTGGAAACTGTAATAGAACATGACTGCATGGAGTGGTGGGGGGGCAAGCGACTAGACAGGGCCACCCATTACAAAGCCACAGAATAGAATTACTTTTTAAAGCAATATCCTTCCACAATAAAAATCTCCAAAAAAATACAATTAAAACACTGTTTGTTTTTATACCTATTTCTAATGTAAATGAACCAATGTAAAATAAGAATAATGTCTGACAGGGTGGGTGTTATGGTGGGATAACATCCCTTCTCGTGTGTTGGACGCCATCAGCCTGTGGCCTCGGGCCCAACTACCCGAGGCAGGATGATATCCCAGCATAACACCCACCCTGTTGGGCATTATTCTTTTAATGGCAGCAGTACCAAATTGTTTGGTCTTTTCACCATAGGTGATCAGAGGTGCAGGCTGAATAATGAGCCACCACTTGTAGTGCAGTCTTACCTGCTGACTTTGTTGCACAGTGTCCCTCATTTTACACTGAGCTTTCTTTGCCACTTTATTATTTCAGTCAGTACAGTTGTAGCCATCTGGTTGTCCAGAAATATCCAGATAGTTTGTGATATTTATAAAGGAAATCCTTCTGGTGGCCTTATAGTGGTACTCTATGCAGGCCAGTCAGTTTTCTACAGATATCACAGAAAATTCAGATAATATCAAGACATGTCAATGGCTGCAACAGTAGTTATAAGAGTGGCCACACAGAACCTTCTCTAGATAAGATTCACCATTTTCCCCTACCACATTATGTGCCCCTTCCTCCTAGACCCTAAGTTGTGGCGAGAGATATTGGCCCCCTCTGATGTTCACAGCTCCTGTTCCTTAATTTCTAGCAATGTAGCCTAGGCTTATAAAATGTATGAATAGTGCTTGATCACCACATGGTAATCCCAGAGCTGCTGGATATAAAACATGCAGATAGCCAAATTACCCAATTAGAACAGGAGACCAAATTACCCAATTAAAAGACACTTCTATTTCCCATTGTTTGATTAATTGGTTATTGATGCAGTCTATGAATATACACTGCAATTAGAGTTGCGATCAATAATGAGTCATTCATTCTATCCCTAGTAAACATAATGTACTACAAGAATATTGATGTGTTGTTCAGTGCTGTAAAAAGACTAACAACACTTGAACAAAGTAAAATTATGTTACTACTGAGTTCTATTGTAGCATTTAAAATAAGCAATTTATTTTCTTGCATAACCTGTTTGCCACAAAAATATCATAACATATACCTCTGCATAGTCAATAACTCCAGGAGGCATTTCGTTATTCTTTGTGTCTGTTATTCTTCAGTACGGTATGTGTAATGCCACAAATACAAAATGTTTGATGATGTATGTATACTTCTTAGAAGGGAAATTATTCTTTCCAATCTTTTCCAGATAGGTTTGGTACTTATGTGCTTGCAACCTGTATTTTATATTGTATTTGCTCTGAAGTCTGTTACAGCCGAGTGTGTTTTGTATTATTTCTGTTCACCAGGATATCCACATTTAGGCTGCAAGCCTAGTTTTTCAAAAGGTCCCAGGAGGACAGAGACAGCAGCATGGGTGACAAGTAAATAATAAAACAGGCACACATGTGAAGGTTAAAATAAAACATATGAGTAAGCTATGCAGGTTGTAAAAATACAAATAACTAAAACTGCAATAGTAATACTGTATATTATATGCATGTATAAAATGGGTAGGGAAATTGCAGCAATAACATTAGCTGAACAGCATCACATGATGTCGCATTATATCAGAGTGCGACACACACCTGCACTTTTACCCCCTCCAAAACAATTTTTGACATTTATAAGATAGATAAACCACTCTGGTGTTCGGTCACGCTCTGATATACGCACGCATTGGGTGTTTGACGCACTCGGCCGTAACTATGCACATCAAGGCATGCATATATCAGAGCGCTACCGCACAACTCAGAGTGGTTTATCTATTACATATACATATTTACAGAGCTTAGGTGACAAAGAGCTTGTCTAGTAAAGAAAGAAGTAATGGGTGGCTAAGAAGCAGGTGCTGGTAGGGTGGGTGACTTGGCAGTTGCAAGGGGTACCAAGTTTGTTAAATATGGCACCCTAAATGCAGTTGTTGGTGCTTCTTTGATGCTAGTGGTGAGGGAGTTCCAAGTAGTTTTCGTAACTTTTGCAAGGGTTTAGGTTTAAATGACCTTCAGTTTCCTTGTACTTGGAGGAAGTCCTTATTTTGAGATCTCAGGATATATGATAACTTCAGCAATTGTAGAAGGCTGCTGAGGTAGGTGTGTTTTGTCCCTAAAAGAAAATATAATTCCATGAGACCCATCACATTTTTTTTTCTGGTGTATGAAGACTGGGGCTATTTTACAGAAAACAATGGTGAGTTGCTTCACTACAAGCTAATGCAGAGCTGCAGGTAATGTTAAATGATGAGCTGAATTTTGCAGCAGAAGAGTTGGAGCCATCCAGTAGATTTCAATGCTTTATACTTGAGTTTGAAATAGAGACTACAGTGAGAATTAGCCAACTTGTGTTTGACTATTAACAAATGTGAATGCAGTGTAGTGTCCTGAGTGTTTGGTGAACACTTCTGAATATTTTAGTGAAGCGGTCTGTACAGCTGATTTTTACTGCTTCAGTGGGAGGAGCCCTGTAGCTGTCTTGCTATCGGAGGAGAAAAGCAGCTGAGCTCACTCCAACCAAAGAACAACATTTTGGACTTGCAGTACTCTCCCTCCACCAACATAATGTCACTCCACTATCTCCATTCAGAACACCACTTGTTTCACCTTGATTTGTCTCTGCTCCCTCTCCCATTTGCATTACTGTATTGCTCTATCACTGACGTCTGATATAGCTAGCACAAAGGGGAAACAGCTGTGAGATGTGCCCTTCAAATACAAAAAAAAAACAAAGAAAAGATTTCTCTCTCTCTCTCTCTCCTTCTCCCTAATGTGTGGCATTTCAGTTATGAGATCAACACATTCCAAAGAGCTGTATTTTCCTGCATTTGTGTGTGTGTGTGCGTGTGCACATGAGGCACTCTGTTAACCCTTTCCTGGTAGATTAACCTTTTCCTAGTCAGTTTGCAAATGGCTGTAATGCTATATGGTAGCAGTGTGCACTGTTCAGAACATGAAATAGTGTGTGTATGTGTGTACTGCACTTTGTTCCACTTCAGCTGATCATCATGCCTTAGATTAGTACAATGAGTTAGTGCAAAACACAGTGCTTATCCTAAATACAATAAAAGTTAGGGTTAGATGTATAAGTAACTAAATGCCATATAAGGTAGTTCATGTATTATTTCACATATGGAAGATAAATGAGCACAGGCAGTCCCTCCCCTTTCACCAGCATGCAGTACACAGCTCTTATGGGGCCATGTCACCTCTCTGTGTAGAACCAGTGCTACTGAGCATCACTCCCCAGTGCAGGCAGTCCCTCACCTTTCACCAGCACACAGTACACAATCGTTATGGGTGACATGTCACCCCACTGTGATCATGCAGTGCTTCTGAGCATTGCTCCCTGTGCAGGCAGAGCCTCACCTTTCACCAGCACACAGTACACAACAGGGATGGGTGCCATGATGCCCCACTGTGCTTATTCAGTGCTTCTTAGAATCACTCTATAGTGCAGGCAGTCCCTCACCTTTCACCAGCACACAGTACACAATCGTTATGGGTGCCATTTTGCCCTATTGTGTTCATGCAGTGCTTATTAGTATCACTTCACAGTGCAGGCAGTCCTTTACCTTTCACTGGCATGCAGTACGCAGCAGGGGTGAGAGCCATGACTCCACACTGTGTTCATGCAGTTCTTCTGAGCATCCATAATAAGTGCTGGCAGTCCCTGACCTTTCACCAGCACACAGTACATGACCGTGATGGGTGCAGTGTTGCACCACTGTGTCCATGCAGTGCTTCTGAGCATCACTCCACAGTGCAGGCAGTCCCTAACCTTTCATCAGCAGGTGATACTCCACCATGATGGGTGCCGTTTTGCCCCACTGTGTTCATGCAGTGCTTTCTAGAATCACTCTACAGTGCAGGCAGTCCCTCGTCTTTCACCATCACCCAGTGTGCAACCTTTATAGATGCCATGTTGCCCCACTGTGTTCATGCAGTGCCTCTGAGCATCACTCCAAAGTGCTTTCACCTTTCACCAGCATGCAGTTGGGGCTGGCACTATAGCCTAGAGGTTAGAGGAATGAGGTGTGAACAAGATTGATACATCCAGCAAACTAGACCTAAGTTTGATTCTCACAACCTCCACTTGCATACTGTGTGACTCTGAGCAAGTCACTTAAACGCCCAGTGCTCCCAGGTCGCCCCTGAAAACAGGCACTTGGGCCTAGTGGGCCTTACCTGGCTACCAAAGACTAAAATAAAAGAAATAAAAAGTATGCAAGAGGGATGGGTGCCATGAAACTCCACTGTGTTCATGCAGTGCTTCTGAGCATCACTCCACACTGCAGGCAGTCCCTATCCATTCAACAGCTCACATAACACCACTGTGATGGGTGCCATGTTGTCCCACTATGTTCATGCAGTACTTCTGAACATCACTCCTGTGTGCAGGCAGTCCCTCACCTTTCAACAGCATGCAGAACACAGATGTGATGGGTGCAATGTCACCTCTCTGTGTTCATGCAGTGCTTCTGAGCATCACTCCACAGTGCAGGCAGACCCTGACATTTCCCCAGTACACAGTATGCCACCATGATGGGTGCCATGTCACCCCACTGTGTTCATGCAGTGCTTCTTGGAATCACTCTACAGTGCAGGGAGTCCCTTGCCTTTCACCAGCACCCAGTGCAGAGCCGTTATGCATGCCATGTCACCCCACTGTATTCATGTAGTGCTTCTGAGCATCACTGCACACAGCAGGCAATCGCTTTCCATTCAACAGCCCACATAACACCACTGTGATGGGTGCCATGTTTCCCCACTATTTTCATGCAATGCCTCTGAACATCACTCTCATGTGCAAGCAGTCTCTCACCTTTCAGCAGCATGCAGGATACAACTGTGATGGGTGTGATATCACCACACTGTGTTCATGCAGTGCTTCTGAGCATCACTCCACAGTGTAGGCAGACCCTGACATTTCCCCAGCACACAGTATGCCACCATGATGGGTGCCATGTTGCCCTACTGTGTCCATGCAGTGCTTCTGAGCATCACTCTAAAGTGCATTCAGTCCCTCGCCTTTCACCAGCACACAGAACAACACTGTGATGGGTGCCATGTCACACCATTATGTCCATGCAGTGCTTCTGAGCATCGCTCCCTTGTGCAGGCAGTCCCTGACCTTTCACCAGTACACAGTACACCACAGTAATGGGTGCCATGTCACACCGCTATGTCCATGCAGTGCTTTTGAGCATCACTGTCCTGTGCAGGCAGTCCCTCATCTTTCAGCAGCACACAGTATGCTACCATGATGGGTTCCATGTCACCCCACTGTGCTCATGCAGTGCTTCTTAGAATCATTCTACAGTGCAGGCAGTCCATTGTCTTTCACCAGCACCCAGTATGCAGCCATTATGGGTGCAAAGTTGCCCCACTGTGTTTATGCAGTGCTTCTAAGCATCACTCCCACGTTCAGGCAGTCCCTCACCTTTCACCAGCAAGCAGTACACAAGAGAGATGGATGCCATGTCAGTGTACTGTGTTCATGCAGTGCTTTTTTGTTTTCAATTTAATGTATATTAATATTAAAATATAATATGTAACAAAATATAAAAACAGCATAACACAAAAACAGAATACCAAATACATACAGTACATCAAATTGGCAACATCTAAATGTTATGTATTTCAAAAAGAAGATACAACAAAGGACAAAAAGGAAGACAAACAACATTAAACAGACAAAACCACCTCTACCCCTCCCACAAACCCTCCTCCCCCCATCTCTGCACACCACTTGACAAAGAAAAGGAAAAAAGTACAAGGGGCAATGTAACCAGGGAGACTAGAAGTAACATATATAAGGTTTACCATTTAGATCTGTATGCGGTTATAGATTTAAAGAACTTTACAATACTTTATTCCATATTTAATGACATAAACATTTCAGTCAACCATTCAGACCAGGTAGAAAGAGCTGGGTTCAGCTAATGTCTCAAAATTAACAATGTGTTTACCGCAGAAATCATAGCTATATGTGCTTTATGGGAAGCACCCACTAATGCTGATTAGTAATCCACAATACAAATGTCCAGAGTAAAAACAGCTTGGAGACAAAGTAATGGGTCTATTTCAGACTGAATTCATTTCCAGAAAGTAGCAAATTGGGGACACCCCTGTAACATGTGAAATAGAGATCCATCTGACTCTTTACATCACGGACAGGGGGTGATGCAGCTCTCCCCATTCTATATAATTTTGTGGTTGTCAAATATAGGCCATGCAGGATGTTAACCTGCTGCAAGTGAAATCTAGCATGCTTTTTAAATTTATGGATATCCATCCATATATGGAGCCAATGATCATCACCATAGTCAACACTGACAGTATGAACCCAATAATAAGCAGCTGGAGATGTTGACTTCCATACTGCCTGGCCTACATTATTATACAGTCTAGAGATTGGACAATCTTATTGGATGACCTTTGTTAAGGTTGAAAAAAGGGTGCCAGGCTTAGTAAGCCAAAGAAGAGAATTTAAAAACCTTGTGAAGCAGTGTCATAATTGCAAAAAAAAAAAAAAAAACTGGTAGCAGGGGACCCAAACTTTTCTTGATATTGATCAAAATAAATAAATACCCCCTCCACTATAAAGTCACTGAGATCAGAAACACTTAACTAGCCCAGGCCTTTTGAAATATGGGTTGATTATTAAATAGTAAGGTTTAAATTTCGGAAGAGAGATCAATGCTCCCCAGTGCAGGTAGTCCCTCAGCTTTCACCATCACACAGTACACCACCATGTATGGCATGAGGTTGCCCCACTGCATCAATGCAGTGCACGTGAGCATCACTTCACGGTGCAGGCAGTCCCTCACCTTTCAACATCTTGCAGTATGCAGCTCTTAAGGGTGCCATGTTGCCCCTCTGTGTTCATGCAGTGTTTCTGAGCATTGATCCCCAGTACAGGCAGGCCCGTACCTTTCAGTAGCACACAGTATGCAACAGGGATCGGTGCCATGATGCCCCACTATGTTCAGGCAGTGCTTCTGAGCATTGCTCCTCAGTGCAGGCAATCACTACTCATTGACCACTCCACATTACAATGCCATGATGGGTGCCATGTTGTTCCACAGTGTTCATGCACTGCTTCTGAGCATCACTTCACAGACCAGGCAGTCCCTCACCTTTCACCAGCACACAGTACACTACTGTAATTGGTGCCATGTCACCCCACAGTGTTCAAGCTGTGCTTTTGAGCATCACTCCACAGTGTAGGCAGTCCCTCGCCTTTCACCAGCATGCAGTACACCACCTTGATGGGTGCCATGTCACCCCTGCGTTCATGCACTGCTTCTGACATTACTCAATTGTGCAGACATTTCCTCATCTTTCATCAGCAAGCAGTACACCACCAAGATGTGTGCCATGTCATACCAGAGTGTTCATTTGGTACTTCTGAGCATTGTTACACAGTGCAAGCAGTCTCTCACCATTCACCAGCACATAGAACACAACCATAATTGGTTCCATGTCACCACACTGTGTTCATGCTGTGCTTCTGAGCATTGTTACACAGTGCCAGCATTCTCTCACCATTCACCAGCACACAGAACACAACCATAATTGGTTCCATGTCACCACACTGTGTTCATGCTGTGCTTCTGAGCATTGTTACACAGTGCAGTAGACCCTACCCATTCACCAGCATGCATTACACCACCGTGATGGGTGCCATGTCACTCCACTGTGTTCATACATTGCTTCTTAGCATCGCTCCTCTGTGCAAGCAGTCTCTTATATTCCACCAGTACACAGAACATAACAGTAATGAGTGGCATGTTGCACCATTGTGTTCTGACCTGCATTTGAGCATCACTGTACTGAGCTGGCAGCCATTCACCTTTAACCAGCACGCAGTAGACCACAGTGATGGGTGCTTTGTCTCCCCTCTGTGATCATGCAATATTTCTGAGTATCACTTAGTGCACTAGGGGGAAATCATGCCAGACCAACCTAACTGAGTTCTTTGATTGCGTGACTCAGGTAATTGACTGGGGAGGGGCAGTGGACATGGCCTATCTGGACTTCAGCAAGGCCTTCGACACTGTCCCTTATAGCAGGTTGGTGAGCAAGATGGAATGCATGGGATCAGGAGGGAAAACAGCAAGCTGGGTGATGGCCTGGCTAGCAGGGAGAAGTCAGAGGGTAGTGCTTAATGGGATGCACTCTGAGATGGCAAGGGTGAGGAGTGGAGTGCCACAGGGATCAGTTTTGGGTCTGCTCCCCTTTAACATCTACATCAGTGATATTTCGGAGGGTTTGAGAGGGAAGGTGTGCCTATTCTCCTATGATACAAAAATCTGCAATAGGTTGGACACCCTGGAGGGAGTGGAAGACATGAGGAGGAATCTCAAGATTCTTGAGGAGTGGGCCAGGAAATGTCAGCTGAAATATAATGCCGAGAAGTGCACTGTGATGCATCTAGGGAGATAAAACACATGAGTGGGGTACACGCTGGGGGGGTCAAAGAATCAGAACAGGAAAGGGATCTGGGGATCATATTCTCCTCAAATCTTAAGGTAGGTTTCCAATGTAGTAGGGCAGCAGGAAGGGCCAATGAAATGCTGGCATGCATAGGCAGGGGCATTACTAGCAAAAGGAGGGAGGTTATAATGCCCCTCTAAAAAGCCATGATGAGACCGCAGTTACAGCACGGGGTTCCATTCTGAAGACCACACCTCCGCAAGGATATAGATGCACTGGAGAGGGTTCAGAGAAGGGCAACAAAGATTATGCAGGATATGCAGAGGAACACATACGAGCAAAGGTGTAAAGAGCTGAATCTGTACACGCTGAAAACAAGGAGGGAAAGAGGATACATGATTGAAACCTTTAAATATGTAAAGGGTCTCCATAAAGTAGGTGAAGGGGGTCTGCTGAGGTGGAAGGAGGGAGCCAGAACTAGAGGGCACAGGCTCAGATTGCAAGGAAATAGGTTCACAGGCAATGTGAGGGGGTGCTTCTTCACAGAGAGGGTGGTGGAGCCCTGGAACATACTGCCAGATGGAGTGGTAGGAGCTGAGATGGTGGAGGAATTTAAGAGAGCATGGGACAGGCATATGGTACTGAATATTGGGGGAAGGTGTGGGCAGGTGGGGAGGGTGGTATGTGAAAGAGGAGGGTTGGGCAGACTAGATGGGCAGGAAGTGTCCTTTTCTGCCATCAAATTTCTATGATTCTTTGACTCTATAATTAACAATGCAGGCTGTCCCTCTCCTTTCCGCAGCACGTAGAACACCACATCACCCAGCTGTGTCAATGCAGTGCTTCTGAGCATCTCTCCCTAGTGCAGGTGGGTTCCATGACACAACACTGTCTTTATGCAGTATACCTCTATGATGGGTGCCAAGTAGCCTCACTATTGATCTGTTGATCTTCAGTCCCTAGACCACCATGATGGGTACCATGTCACACCACTGTGTCGATGCAGTGCTTCTGAACATCACTTCCCTGTGCAGGCAGTCCCTCTCCTTTCATCAGCACACAACTATGCTGGGTGCCATGCGACTCCATTGTGTCCACACAGTTTTTTTCTGAGCATCACTTCCCTGTGCAGGCAGTCCCTCTCTTTTCATCAGCACACAGCAAACAACCATGCTTGGTGCCATGAGATTCCATTGTGTCCATGCAGTGCTTCTGAGCATCACTCCACAGTGCAGGCAGTCCCTCACCTTTCACCAGCACGAGGTACACCACCGTGATGGATGCTATGTCATCCCACTGTTCTCATGCAGTATGCCTGAGTATCGCGCCTCAGTGCAGGCAGTCTCTCACCTTTCACCAGCAAGCAGTACACAACAGAGATGGGAGCCATGTTGCCCCACTGGGGTCATGCAGTACTTCTGAGCATCGCTCCTCAGTGCAGGCAGTCCCTTACTTTTCACTAGCATACAGTATACCACTGTGATGGGTGCCATGTTGCACAACTGTGTTCATGAAGAGCTTCTAAACATCACTCTGTGCGAGCAGCACTGACCTTTCATCTGCAACCAGTACACCACCATTATTGGTGCCATGTTGTCCCACTTTGTTCTTGCAGTGCAGTCTCTCACCTTTCACCAGCATGCAGCACACCACCGGCATTGGTGCTTTGTCTCCCCACTGTGCTCATGTAGTGCTTCTGAGCATCATTCCACAGTGCAGGCAGTCCTTCACCTTTCACCAGTACATAGTACACCACCATGATGGGTGCGATGTCAGTCCATTGGGTTCATGCATTTTTTCTAAGTATCACTGACTGGGCAGGCACTCCCTCAGCTTTCTACAGCATGCAGGACACCACTGTAATGGGTGCCATGTCACCCCACTATTTTCATGCAGTTCTTTCTGAGCATCACTCCCCTGTGCAGGCAGTACTTCACCTTTCATCAGCAAGCAAAACACAACAGAGATGGGAGCCATGTTGCCCAACTGTGTTCATGCAGTACTTCTGAGCAACAGTCCTTAGTACAGGCAGTCCCTTACCTTTCACTAGCACATAGTACACCACCATAATGCATGCCATGTTGCACCACTGTGTTCATGCAGTACTTCTAAGCATAGCTCCTTCATGCAGGCAGTCCCTCACCTTTCACCAGCATGTTGTGCACCACCGTGATTGGTGTGATGTCACTCCTCTGTGTTCATGCAGTGCTTCTGAGCATCACTCTACAGTGCAGGCAGTACCTCATATTTCACCAGCATGCAGTACACCACACAGATGGGTGCCATGTCACCCCACTGTGTTCATGCATTGCTTCTCAGCATCGCTCCTCCATGCAGGCAGTCCCTTACCATTCACCAGCACACAGTACACAACCGTGATGAGTGGCATGTCACCTCATCCATGGGGCAAAGCTGATTATCTCCTTCAGCACACTGACTTAACCCCATCTAGGCCAGTCTTCCCAGCCCCATCACCCACCTTCTCTGGAACTAACCTTTTTTCAGGTGGTTCTGTCACAGGACCTTGGATCAGAGGTCACTAGTCATTGGTGTGGGGCCTGCAAGGAAACAGGCCATCACTGTTCTATAGTCAGAAGGCTTTTTTGCCTATTTTCTCAAGCACTGGGTCCAGACATGTGTGTGCTTGGCCTCCATGTAAACACCTCAGGCATCCAAGTACTGTATGGAGTCCCTTCCCACGGCCTCAAAGCATTGGCACAAGATTTAGGGCTAATAGATGTCTGGCAGCTGGTACACCCTACCAATGGAGACTACCCCTACTTCTCTGCCCTCCACCAGACATTCTGCTGAATAGATATGTGGTTTACACCTGCAGTCTGGTCACCCAATGTGCTAGAAGCACGCACAGGGACCCTTATGATATCAGACCATGCCCCAGTCTCTTTCTCGTGGCTGACCCCAGGGGGAGCTGACGACAACAGGGGCAAATGGTGATTTAATGCATCCACACTTAGTGATAAGAACTTCTGCACAGGCCTTAGAGTGGATATTAAGGGGTTCCTGCAAGACAATAAACCTGGGGACACCTCAGCGGCCATAAGGTGGGATACACTAAAGGCCTACATTAGGGGTAGGTGCATAAGTTGCAACTCCCACTTGAGAAAGATTCAAGATAAAGACTTGAAAGAGTCACAGACCAAGCTCAAAAGGCTGGAACTGGAATACTGGCACAACAGGGTGGCTTGCTTCCTGACATAATAGGCCTCAGATGTCATATTAACACCCGCCTGCACAGGAAAGCCGAGTATGCTCTGTTCCGGTTGAAACAGTTCTTCTGGGAATCAGGAGAGAAACCTGGCCCCCTCTTGGCTTACCAGCATAAGAAGTGGCAGGAATGCTCCATAATTGTCTCAATAAAACAGGCAGATGGACATGTCACAAGGGATGAAAAGGAGATCAGCAACCCTTTTCATACCTTCTATAGTCATCTCTACAATAGTGAATCTCAGCCCACAGAGGCAGAGTTTAACCAATTCCTAAGGGAACTGAGACTCCCTAGCCTTTCCCCGGATCAACTAGAATGGTTGAACAGACCCATAGACCAACAGGAATTGGAGATGCTACTGAAATCCATGCCAGCAGCGAAGACACCAGGAAGTGATGGACTTCCACCTGAATTTCTAAATGTCTTTCAGTATGTCCTCATACATCCTCTTCAGGATGCTTTAATGGAGGCTAAGGCCACAGGAATTTTTCACTCATCAATGAGGATGGCCTAGATCTCCTTAATATCCAAACCCGGGAAGGACCTGTCCGTATGTAGCAGTTATAGACCAGTTTTGCTCATTACCACAGACTGTAAGGGCTTCTCAAAGGCTCTGGCCAATAGACTGAAATCCCTTCTTGTGGACTTGGTCAAAGGGGACCAGGTGGGTTTGTTCCTGGGTGTAGGGGCACTGACAATACCAGAAGACTTCTAAACTTGCTTTGGAAGTCCAAATCAATCCCTCTCCAAAGACCTTCTATCCCTGGAAGCCGAAAAGGCATTTCACAGGGTGGAGTGGGGTTATCTATCAGCCACCCTGGCAGAGTTCAACACTGGCTCAGAATTCCAGTCCTGGATATGAGCAATGTATGAGAGAGTATCTGCTGAGGTAATTACCAAAGGGAAGGACCTCCTCCCCACTTCACCTTCACCAGGGAGCAAGGCAAGGATGCCTCGTCACCCCTCTTAGTCATCTTGCTTCTTGAACCCCTTTTTCAAGCCATCAGACAGGCCCCAGAGATTACAGAAGTGAACATGGGAGGCAAGCATAAGTCTCTGGTGTATGCAGATGATATGCTGCTCCTGTTAACAGACCCATCCAGATCCATCCCAAAGCTCTTAGCCTTGATTGATTGATGTAGTCAGCTGTCCGGGTACAAACTCAATACTGCATAATCTCAGTTCTTTGCCTCTACTCCAAGAATAGCAGACTCCCCAGGCTACCTCTGGGGTTTTCAACATTTGCAGCACTCAATAGACTATATGGGGGTCAAGTTTATTTGGAATCTGGTGCAACTAGGGGAAGAGAACCTGGCTCCATTGCTAACAAACTTGGACAAAGATTTCCAAAGATGGAGACTCCTCCATCTTTTCCATTGGGGAAGGGCACAAGCCTTCAAAATGATGGCTGCTCCAAGATACAATATATCTTAGCTAACCTCCTGCTTCAAATAGACCCAAAACAGATAGAGCGGATTCACTCCAAGGTCAGATCTTTCCTTTGGGACTTGGGGCCTAGAGGAGTGAACTGGGTTAAATTTACCCAGCCACTGAGAAAAGGTGGCCTCAGTCTCCCTGATTTCTGCTTGCAAACCACAGCACATGGTGTATTACAGCTGGCACAGTCTGCAACATGGGGCCCTCAGCTCACATTCTCAAAAATGGTCAAAATGTGAACTAACGCAATAGGTGGCCCTCTAATCTATTCGATACTATTTGACCCCCCAAGGAGGCCTATTCACCTTCTGATCACTGTGTCTGATAGGATGAAAATGTGGGAGAAGTTTCACAGGTTATCCAACTGGTCACCAGAGCAGGTGAAATTCTTTCCCCTCTGGAATAATGCCAGCCTAATGATAGGTGAGGACCCAATAATTTATCAGAAATGGAGGGAGGTGAGATTTCACACCTCTCAGACATAATGCATCCCTCCCTGCACACCCTGAAATCCTTCTCCCAGTTACAACATGAGCTTGGTCTCCCCCAGACAACAACCCTGGAGTTACCTGCAATTAAGACAAGCTATATAAATTGGGCCTCAAGCTAGAAAGCAAGGGGGTGAACCAACTGGACACCCTACTCTGAACAAAAGAAGAGAATAGAGCTTGCAGCAGAAACATATGCAGATACTTAATGACCCCACTTCCCAACACAAGGGATTGGGTCAGATAGAAATGGCTAGAGGAGTTGGGGCTTGAGGTTACTCACAATATCTGGAACCAGTGCTGGAGTGCAGTCCAAACTGCTATGAAAAATATCAAAAACAGATTCACTCAATATAAGATCCTGCATAGATGGCATGGGACCCCCCATGAACTCCATGTTTGGGGCATAATCCCCACAGAGAGCTGTTGGAGATGCTCCTCTACAGGCACCAACATCTCGCACATACTGTGGAGCTGCTTCACTATCTCCTCCTACTGGACAAAGATACAAGACATCTGCAGCGCCATACCGGGTACTAAAGTAACACTTACATTCCTGTTGATAAGGCTAGGGATACATCAGGGCACCTGTCCTAGATCCTGTCTTCCCAAAGGCCAGAAGAAATGGTTATTAGGGGCTCTTATAACAGCTAAGTGAAGTCTCTTAAGACAGTGGAGGGAGATCCCCTCCCCAGGGCAGAAAAATGGCTGGGGGGTGTAGGTAAGGCAGCTAGCTTTGAAAGGGTCCTACATGTGTCCCAAGGCAGACTGCAGGCTTACATGGATATCTGGGGCCCATACCTCTCCTCTAACTACTTCAGATTACCCTTGAATAGTTCCTTCCCTTCTCTCTGTACCTTGACCAGAAGCTTGGACAGGGTAGCACCCACAAAGACACTATCTAGGAACCAGCCTATCACCTAAATGGCACAGATACTCAGTCTCAAGCCACAGGCAGAGTGAGTAGTCACCCATGCTTTCACCCCCCCATACCAGTTACACCTTGGGTAGCACACTAACAAGCTCAACAACACAAGTACCCTGCCCTTTGCATAGGCATGCACCAGTACCCCAGGCACCAGAGAAACAAGGGAACCTTCACTGGTAGCCTACACTGCAACCTGTTCCTTCTTATCCAGCACATATCTGCTTTCTACTGTACTGAAATATCTTTCTGATGTACTGACTTGCATTATGTTACACGGATGTAAGCCTGTTTCAGATTTTATGTTAGTTGCTTATTACTAGCCTGTTCATCCATGGGCATAATCCCAGCTAGGACATTACTGGTTGTGTGTTTTCACTTATATGCTGTTACATTAAGTACTCATACATTGCAAAGAAAAAAATTTACTAAACTTTGAATTATAAAAAAAAATCAGTGGACAGGACAGTCACAAGTGAGGTGCTGCAGGGATCAATCCTGGGTCCAGTCCATTTCACCATAATTATCAGCAACTTAGGAGACTATATTCAAGATGTGTATTTTGCTGATGTCACAAAGATTTGCTGCAGGATTGACAGTGAAGAAGGGGTAAGGTAACTGCAAATGGACCTGAAACAGAGAGATGATCTAAGCTTTGGCAGCTGAGATTCAATGCCACAAAGTGTAAGACGATGCACATAGGGAAGAGGAACCCTAGGACAGAATACTGGATGAGAAGGTCAGGTTGTCCACTACTTCTGAAGAAAGGGACCTTGGAGTCATCATACCTGACTCCCTCAAATAGATCACTCCATGCAATAAGGCCTACAGTAAGGCAATCAAAATGTTGGGGTGCATTAGTAAGGTTTTAGATATTAGGAGGAGGGAGGTGATATTGTCACTGTATTGATCACTAGTGAGGCCCCTTCTGCAGTACTGTGCCCAGTTCTTGAGTCTCCACATAAGAAAAGAATGGGAATTAAAATGCTGCCTCTTCGCTGTGCAAATCTTCCAGCACAGCACCTGTCTTGGTGAATTACAGGGACTAGAAAGTCTGGATACTTTCTCATGAAATGATAATGCCTGTGTGGGGTTTGGATCCAGATGATGAGCTTCATGTGTTGTGTGTGGGTGTTCTACCAACACAGGTAAATATTGTTTATTTTTTTTTTTTGGGCTGTGGGGAAGGGAGTGGAAACAATGTATTTCTGATTATCTTTTTTGGTCCTGTTTTTCTATTTTTAGGTATCTATCACTAGCATGATGAAATTCTGTTGCTCCATTGGTCTGGCCCAGATTTGGTTATTTAATTTAGCAGTGTGTTTCCTACCAGGGAAGGTAAGTATTTTTTTTTTTATTTTCCATTTTTGCTTTTAAATTTTTAAATGATATTCATATGTTACTCTCTAATTGTCTTCTGCTTCTGTTACTCTTGCTTCAGGTATTTTGTTCAGCTGGATGAGAATTTAGAACCAGGCAGCAGCGTCACACTGATGCTGCTGAAATGGCACTAAGATGCCCCAGAGGTGGTGGAGGAGGAGGAGAAGAAATCTTACATGCTGGACAGAAGGTAGAGAGACAGGAGAACTGTGAAGACAAGATTAAACTATTTAGACTTGACTCAAATAACCACTGTGGGTGACCACACAGATTTTATATCCATTGGCCACACCTTGTCTTACTATACCTGTCACCTGTAAAGAAAAAAAGAGACATTATTTACCCTCACTTGGCCACTGTGTACCTGTGAAAGAAAAACTTAAAATAAGACAGTAAAAAAAGAAAAAAAAATCATCCAATGATACCGACAAATTAGTGAGAGCACTGCTGTGTACTGGCATGATGGTGCTAAAGAGAGGGGGGTTAGTAGTGGAAGAGGCAACCTAAGTTGATGCCTTGTGTGATGTCTGGCATTGCGACTGTGGAAATGGTCAAACCTACAGTGAGAGGGAGAAAGAAAGAAAGAAAGAAAGAAAGAAAGAAAGAAAGAAAGAAAGAAAGAAAGAAAGAAAGAAAGAAAGAAAGAAAGAAAGAAAGAAGGAAGGCATTCGAATGTCTTCCAAGCAAGGTGGGAGACCCTCATGAATGAGGACAGGCTCACCACCCACACTAAGGATAAGGAGTGTGAACAACAGTGGAAGTAACAAATCACACAGCAGACAAACTTGGGCCTTGTTGGACCTCAGGTTTTGCTGCCTTGATGGGTTGGTTGACTGGAGACTTGGCTTGTGTACTGCCTGCCTGGCTGGCTGTCTGGCAACAGAATCTATTTTGCTTAACAGTGTGTGTTTCTGAGTCTAGAGACACATGTGTTGGAGGTGGCAGTGGCCCACATTGTTGGTGGAGATGGACACAAGTAGACCAGAGGAGGAGGAGGGGCTGTCTTGATTGTTGAAGAATGCATGGCCTGCATGGGTGGCAATGCCATTTACACTCACTTGAGTCCAGGTTTTTCAATCTGTATGTGTGCAGTGGAGGTTGTGGTAGCCAATGTTACTAACATACTAAAATAACAGCAGAATAGGCCTAACGGTCTTTCGCATCTGCTTGTTTGGTCAGCCCCCACCCTGGGAGCTGACCTTGCTGCCCCCTCACCTTCTCTGGCTTCTCCCTTCCCAGTTCTGGATATTCTCACTGTATTGGATTTTGCTTCCAGAACCCTTCCCCTGTATCTGTCCCACCCCCTCTTGAACCCCTCCACCGTCTCTGTCTCCACCAGCCCCCTAGGCAGTGCATTCCATGGCTCCACCACCCTCTCAGGGAAGTAGAACCTCCTCCTTTCTCCCCTGAATCTTCCCCCCTCCAGCTTCCACCCATGCCCTCTAGTGGCCCCCTCCTCCTTCCTTTGAAGCACCCTGACTGCTCCTCCCCTATTTACCCCCTTCATGTACCTGAAGACCTCTATCATGTCCCCCTGGTCCCTTCTCTCTTCCAATGAGTACATATTTACATGTTATTGTTGTCAAACTTGGCATTTAATGATATAGTGCTCACTGCTTTTATAGTTTGTAGGCATAACATCAGAGAAGGTGGATGGAGGTAATCAGACAGATGCACAGAAAAGCAGTGCATCTTGGGGAAACATATGACAGGAAAATAAAACTGAATCATAAAGAAAAGGATTCAACTAATGAGGAGGAAAGTAGGGGAAGAGCATATTTCTTTTGTTGTTTCAGTTGTCCTCATCAAGGAAGAAGCCATCACAGTCATCAGACTGGAACTGTCCCCACGTGGAAATTCTTTCTCCATCAGTTCATCGTCTATCTCAATAGAAAGCAGCTTGCTAATGCCGATAACATCAGGCTCTTCAGGTTCAATTTCACCACCACTGCCACCTTTATTTGGAAGTAACACAGATGTGATTGTGTTGCATGGAAATTGCACTGCATTCATTTAATAAATGTTGGTATGCCAACATTTCCCAGAGACAGATTTATACCTGTCCCATACAATTGCTCCTACCCCACATTGATACTCAAGGGTGGACAGGTCAGGTTTTTGACTGCTTCGGAGGTCAATGCAGGCAATCAGTGACCTTGCTACTCCAGTACAGTAAGGGCTATTCCTTTTTGGTACGTTGCCTGGTGTTTGCCAAATATGCATCCACCATGTGTTGCACTGCCTGCAATCCTGCTGCCTCATTAGCCTCCTGCTCCTTCTTTTCCTACATGTCTTCAATTCCCACCTATCACAAAAGTTACCAAAGTGGATTTGTGGGTGTTGTTCTGTTACCTTGCATGTTTCATCAGTCCATTTATCATGTGAGGTGGTGGCAACAGTATGTCCCTGTTCACTTTCATTTTGTGTCTTACTGTAACTGTGACTTTAACATCTGTATCCTTGGTACCCATCTTATTTGCTGATTGGTTACATTTTGGACCTGATCACATCCCTCTTCAAGTATTGGTGACAGGCCTTGTTTATATCTTGGGCCCACTATGGCAGTAATCCCAAAATCTGCAGACTGAAGAATGCAGGAAATATGGCTACTGCAGTCCAAGACATGGCGCATGTGTTCCATTAAGGCACAGCTTCCTGTATCACCACCTGACTCCAGCACCTGTACAAACAGCATCTGTCTCAGCACCTGTAGAAGTGGGATGGCCTGACTGAAACAGCCAGTGTTCCCACTTACTTCTTTTTTTGCATGTTCAAATTGTCTTAGAATTATGATCAGGCTTTCCAGTAATCACCACTGGTTTGCTGTCAGAGACATGAATACTCTGGCACCATCACAGCTTGTATGCTGTAGCATATATTCAAAGATTTTTTTTTTACTACTCGTACAAGTGCTCTGTCAAGCACAGGGTCGCGTTCCATCTGCCCTCTCATGATGCTGGCCCAGTGTTATGGAGGGCTGAGGAGACCAGTATCTCACCTGCCGCCACAAAGGTGACTCGGGTTCAGGAACAGACCTGGTGTTGGCAAGGGTGGGAGAGGATAGAGTGTCTGGAGCACTGCTCCTCTCTCCTGGAGAGGGAGGGTTACAGTGCCTGATATTAGTCTGGGCCCTGCTGTTGGCTGTGGGTATGGAAGTCATGGGCTATCTTGATGGGGGGGCAGTGTGTCAGCTGATGAAGTCCCACATGTGGTAGTATTCATGGAAATGACTGGGCTGCATTGCACATCCACTCTGCAAGGGAGAAAACAGAAAATGGATTCTAGGGTGGTTGCCGACTTCCAACTACCCAGTAGCCCTGCACCCAGTGAATACACAGTGATGGTAAGTCCTGCTGGAAAATGCAGGAGTGGGATCTGGGGTCCTGGCATCCAGATGGCTGCTCAGGGCCAGGGGATAAAAAGAACTAACTGCAAAAAAAAAAAGAGATCCATCTGGTGATGAGCTCCAGCTTCATAAGGTGCTGAGGCAGTTTGTTCTGGATCTGCAGGGGCCTGAGATGGTCACATGACTTTCTGGAAGGGGCAAAGTGGACACAGATCTGACAGACTACAGTTAACATGGACTTGATCTCAAGATATGCTATAAACTCCTGCACAATGAGATTAAGACAGTGTGCCAAGCATATCATATCAGGTTTCATACTAGGTTTTAATAGGAGATAGAGAGCAAGAACGGTCCATAATTTACTCCTATATGTTAATAATAACTGGAGATCAAACCAGAAAGGATATATTTATCCAAAAGTGTTTTACAGATCTGTTTAGAATTACTAGTAATTACTTCTAAAGGCAATGCATTTATAACTTAATAACCCTTATTCTACCCATTAGCACCATATGGCATCAGAACCATCCATTGGTTAACCTGACCCAAAATGGCAGCATCAGATGGAATGAGTTAACGAAAAAAAATTATTGCCTTGGGAGAAAATTGAATTTTTTAAGTTGTAACTGTAAAGGATGTCCTCTGAAGTTGTAAGGTACATCTTTAAAGTGAAAACCCAAATTAACTATTAAATATGGATCATTTATGATGTCATACATAGGGAGGAGATCACCCCTTAGACGCCTTAATGATAAAGGCATTAAGTGTAGAGAGTTTAGTCTACTCTCATATGGTACGTTTCTTAGATCTCTCACCATTTTGGTATATTTTCTCTGTACCTTTTCTAATACTGAGATATCCTGTTGCCGATATGGGCACCATAATTGGAATGAATAATCCAGATGTGGAATAACATAAGCCTTAAAAAGTGGCATCAGTACTCTTTTGTCCCTAGATACAATATTTTGTTTAATAGACCAAATAATACGATTTGCTTTTAAAATAACCTCATTTATATGTGTGGTAGGCCAAAAATCAGCTGATATTTGGACACCTAAATCCTTTTCAGAAGATGTACTTGCCAATAGTTTATTGTCCAGTGTATAAGTATGCCTAGGGTTATGAACTCCAAAATGCATAACCTTACACTTAGATAAATTTAGCTTCATCCCCCGGGTAACAATCCATTTGGACACAAAGTCCAGGTCTTTTTAAATAGTAGATATTTGCCCTGGATTTGCACATGGCCCTCCAATTTTTATATCATTGCCATATTTAATAGTATTTGAATAGTTTTCTTTTGTTATGTCTGATATGAAAAACTGAAATAAGGTGGGGCCCAGTACCGATCCTGTGGAGCCCCGCTGGTAACTAATCCCTTACATGAGAGCTGTCCATTAATCATTACTTGTTGTGATCGGCTTTCCAGCCAGTTTTCTATCCATTTAATTAAGTTTGAATTTATATTCAAAAGATTTATTTTTTTATTAATGCCCAATGGGGAAGATAATCAAAGGCTTTACTAAAGTCTATATAGACTACATCATATGAGAGTCTTTTGTCCAACTGTAAACTTACTGTAAATCTTCATAGAAGCATAGTTAGTTTGCCAAACAGCTTCTACCTTTCCTAAAACCATGTTGTTCAGTATCAATATTTTCAAAGTTAACAGTTATGAGGTCCTTAAAAAGACTTTTCAAGATCTTTCCCATCGGTGATGTCAAGCTTATAGGTCTATAATTTTTTTTTTCCAATTAAAGTTTATTAAGTTTTTAAACAAACAAAAACATACATACATACAATAAAAGTGAGAAATGATCCAACAGAACATTGTAAATGTAACAAGAGTAGGAATACATTGTACAGGAGTCATTCTCATACCCTCCCTCCCCCAACATACTCCAAAACAAAAGAACTAAATTCCCCACTCACCCATCTCCCTTACAACACAGATCGACCAAGTAGATAAATAAATCCAGTGAATCTAGAAAGAACAAACCAGGAATATACAAAATGGATATATTAGAGTGAAAACAATGTGTGTAGCGATTCCCATTTTTTCTTGTATCTCTCAGGTTTATTATTAAGACTGGCAATATTTTTCTCTGTCCTCAAATTAGCTAATAATTCATTAAGCCATTCAGAATAAGCAATGTCATCACAATCTTTCCAATGCCATAGAATTAATTTCTTAACAGCCATAGAGATAAGGGCCATATGATATCGTCTGATGGGAACAGTAATTTTACTATAGTCACCTAATACACAAATTTCAGGGATAAATAAATCATTCAGGCCTAATAAAGGGTCTGTATGTGCTGAATATTGGCCCACAGGGCAACAGCTTTGGAACAAGTCTAGAAAATATGATATATAGAGCCTTCTTCTTTCTGGCACCAGATACAGGTAGGAGTAGCTAAGAGACCAAATTTAAATAATTTTTGGGGGGTATAATATAAATTGTGCAGTATATGAAATTGAGTAAGACATAATCTGTCTTGGGAGACATATTTGTGACAATTCCACCATAAAGTTTCCCATTGTAATTCTTGAGTGGGGAAAGAGGAGGTCCAGTAATCTGAGGGAGCAAAACACTTCGGATAGGCCCAGTTATATAAAATTTTATAACATTCAGAGACCATTTGTTGGAGCCAATTAAAATACCTAGTTCACTCCTAAAGGCTATTGGGCTTATTTGAGGGGGAGATACCCCAAATACCTTTACAATAAGATGTCTTAATTGATAAATTTTAAAGATACATTTTATAGGTAGCTTCAGACTAGTTAATATCTCAGTGGAGGAAAGCCAAGTATGTTCATTTGAAATTAAGAAAGCGGGAGATAAGTCATTAATAGACGTAAGCCAGTTGGCAGAGAGTAAATTATTATTTATTTTCCAGTTGGGATTACCCCCAATAGGTTGCATTAAATCCCATGTATGATTGTATTTAAGAAAATTACATAACTGTGAGTGAACTTTAATGGAAATTGCTATAGGCGTGACTTTTAACTGGGCTGGCAATGAGCTAACCTTAATATAAAAAAGTTCTGCCGGAGTTAAACCATGGGCGGCAATGAGGGATAGTTCAATTTTAAGCCAAAGAGGAGAAGATGAAGAAGAAAATACTTCCTCCCTAGGTGAGAGCCAACGCAAATATGTGGCAATGTGTCCAGCCCAATAACAGAAAGTGAGATGAGGGAGGTGTAAGCCTCCTTTGTCTTTAGGAGTGGCCAACTTGAAATAAGCCAATCTGGGCTGTTTATTAACCCATATAAATTTGGTAATAATTTCATGGACTTTGCGGAACCAAGAGAGGGGTAGCCAAATATTAAGTAAGTGAAGGGGGTAGAAGAGCCTTGGAAAAACATTCATCTTAATTAAATTAATTCTACCGCATAAAGAAATAGGAAGTTTAGACCATCTATCAAGGTCCATGCTGATAATTCTGATTAAAGAGTCCAGGTTCAGTTTCTGTAAAAGAGCAGGATTTCTAGAAATAGTAATTCCCAGGTATTTTAGAGATTATTGTGCCCAGGAAAGACCAAGCACCATAACGGAACTTTTGAGGACTTTATGATTGAGGGGAAATATGATAGTCTTATCTACATTTAGTTTATAATTGGATAAGTGATTATATTCTTCAATGAGAGTAAGCATGGGAGGAATCAACCTATCTGGGTAGGATAATTGTAAAAGAAAGTCATCAACATAGGCCGAGATCTTAATTTCTTGATCATGAACAGGGATGCCTTTAATCTGTGAACAACCAGTTAGACGGCAAATCAAAGGTTCCAAATATAGGTTAAAAAGTAAGGGAGATAGGGGGCAACCCTGTCTAGTACCAGACTGTAGTGGAAAAAGGGTTGACATCACCCCATTAGCAGTAATCCGTGCAGAGGGAGCATTATATATAGAGTCCTTATCCAATGTTGAAATATAAGAGGGAAATTATAGGCCTTAAGAGTACAAAACAGGAAATTCCAATTCACCCTATCAAAGGCTTTCTCTGCATCCAGAGAAATAAGAGCTACTGGGAAATGAGCATCCCTCAAAACTGATAGAACATGCGATAGCATTCGAAGATGATCCACAGATGAGTGCCCTTTCATGAAACCGACTTGTTCCGGTCCAGTAAGAGTGGGCAATACCATATTGAGATGCACAGCTACTAATTTAGTCAGAATTTTAATGTCCTGGTTTAATAAAGAAATAGGACGATAACTAGTAGTTAACTCTGGGTTACGACCAGGTTTAAGTAATAACACAATCAAGGCCTCGAACAACATAGGATCTACCTCAGCTCCCGTTAGAATGTATTGAAATAAAGATAATAATAAGGGGGTTAACTGTTTCTGGAATTGTTTATAAAAATTTGCAGAATACCCATCTGGGCCTGGTGATTTATCAGAAGATAAACTTTCAATTGTCCTAACTATCTCTGCAGAGGAGATAGGAACTACAAGTAGCTGTTGTTGTATATTGGAAAGAGTTGGTAAATTAGAAGCTGTTAGGTAAGAATCCAATTCTTGAGGAGAAGGTGGATTCAGCATTGAACTATATAGGTTGGAATAATAGGTTTTAAACTCTGAAACTATATCGGCCAGGGATGTTTTCAACGTGTCATCTTTCAGAGAATGAATAGAGGATATATTTAGCAGATTCCTGTTGTTTAATTCTGAGTGCTAAGAGACGCCCTGCTTTTTCTCCCTGATCTGTGTAAGAGGTCTTAGTCCTCAGTATGGCAAATTCCGCTTTTTTTCCTAAAATTTCTAAGTACCTGTCTTTTAATTTAAATAATTTTAATCTTACTTCTTCCAAAGAGGAGGGAGTCAATTGTGCTTCCAAAAGGCGTATTTGTGTAAGCAGAGTGGCTGATTCTTCTTCCTTTTTCCTTTTCCTTTCAGAGGAAAGGCTGATCAATACCCCTCTAATATAAGCTTTAAATGCACACCATAACAAGTCGGACCTAGTTATGGATCCAATATTAAATTCAATAAACTGCTCAATATGTTTAGTAATAGTGCTGACCATTGCATTATCTTTTAACAGCTGGTTATTAAATTTCCATCATGTCATTCTACCGGGAGTAGAAGCTATGGACAAGTGACAAGTTACCAATGAATGATCAGAAGGAGGGCCTGGCTGAATAGATGCCTCCAGAACTCCGACCAATATATTTCTAGAAATAAATATGTAATCTATTTGAGAAGATGTCTTATGAACAGGGGAAGTAAAGGTATAACCCCTGTCAGCGGGATTAAGGACTCGCCATACATCACATAGGCCCAAATTATCAATAAATTCTTGGAAGGCCCTTTGGGCTGGTGAGAGTCCTCTATGATGTCCCGAAGAACGGTCTATCATAGGGTCAAAAACTATATTCATATCACCACCCAGAATCATAGGTAGTGATAGGAATGGAGTTAAAACATTAACCAGTTGCATAAAAAAAACCTGGGGAATCACTATTAGGTCCTTACACACTTCCTAACATCAGTTCAATAGAGTATAAATGACAATGAATGAAGACATATCTGCCCTGTGGATCATTAAGTAATTGAATAAGTGTAAAGGGAATTTTTATGGATATCAATATTAGGACCCCACAACTTTGGGTTGTACCTCCAGAGGAGAAAACATGGTTTACTTGTTGTCTCTGCATACGGAGAGCCTCAGAATCCATTAAGTGAGATTCTTGGATAAAAACAATTTCCGAGGATAATAGTGCCAAATGTTTAAGAACTTTGTACTTTTTCAATTGTTGCCTAATTCCCTTCACATTCCAAGTGGCAAACTTAATTGAACCAGTCATGGTGATTCAAACTGAGCAGTTAGAAAAGAAATGTGTGGGAATACCTTAGTGATCCACTGTTTTAATAAAACAATTAACATCCATACCACCGTGTTGTAAGTGCCCCACCCCAATCTTCCCACCCCTTACCCATTTAGCCCTTATAATACCATTAACATCTAATAAAGAAACATATACTAGAAACCCGAGTTTACTAAAATTCCAGCCCCCACCCCTCCCTTATTATTATGGCCCCAGAAAATAGCTAACCAAACAGAAACCCTCCCATCCAGCCATCCTGACCAACCAACAATAATTAAAGACTTAACTTAGACACCAAGGCTATAGTATAACATCACTGAAAGTCAAAACTTAGCCAGAATCATGGTGGCTCTGTATATACTGTGTATCATAAATGAAAAATCAAACCCCAAAATTTAACTATTAATCTGGTAGCATGATACTAGAAACCCCCCTCAAAAATAGGTTAAATGAGGACTAAAGTTTCCAGACTATTATAACAATGAGCATCAAAATATACAAGCTCTCAGATTAATAAAAGCAGAAAGGGAGTAGATGAAAGAAAAAGAAAAAAGGGAAAAATAAAGGAGGGGAAATAGAAGTTTAATGCAGTTAAACATGGATTCCCAGTCAAAACGTTAATTGTACTACCATAACTCCAAAATGACCTACCCTAGTTAGAGTAGCTTGAGAAACAGTAAAATTACATACTACTTCTCATACGAACGAAGGTCTCAAACAAAACAACCATCAGTTGCAGAGTTTAGTCCAAAAGACAATTTGTACATGCGAAGCAGTAATCGTTAAAGGGAATGCCCATGGAACAGTCTGTGGTTCCCTCTAGTGGCCAAAAGTGAGAATCGCGCACAGCACTCTCTTTTTTTGTTCTACACAAATGAAAAAGCAAGCTCCTTTGTTCTGTATCTTCTTTACAAGGGCGTTGACCTTGAGATCTTCAAAGTTCCCAATAACAAATAGTTAGACAGGGGAGTGTAACAATCTTTCTAGCTAATAGCTAGAATTAACAGTCTTTTCAATCACAAGAACCTTCAGGACCATCAAAGGAATGTATCCTTCTGAGCATAAGAAGGGTATTCACAACTATTTCCTTATAAAATAAAGATTAGAAAGGAGCTCAGGTGACTCCTTAACTTTACAGCAACATGTACATCCCATTCCTCCAGGGAATTAACACATATTGTCAGCAATCACGAAATAACTCAGGAAATGAGATTTTTAGATTAGTTGTAGCTGAGTCTGCATCTTCAAAACTGGTCCAGCTACCAGCTATGAGGACCTGGAATCTCGCGGGATAGCCCATCCGAAACCTAATTCCAGCAGCAATTAATTTGATCACCAGCTGGTGAAATGAGGCTCTTCTTTGCCTCACAGAAAGCGGCAGATCCTGGGCCACTCGGACCTTCGCATCCGCCTATCTAATTTCTTGAAGCCCTTTCACTTTGATAATGAAATGTTGACGTTCCTGATAATTGAGAAAAAGGAATATAAATGTATGGGGAGGGGACCCCGGAGGTGGAGGTGGGCAAAGGGCTCGGTGGGCACGCTTAATAATGTATTTATCTCCAAAAGGAGATGGCCCAGCTACAGATTCTATAAACTTTTGAGCAAAGCCAAAGGCATTGGGACCTTCCTCCTTCTCTGGTAACCCGATTAAGACAGCATTATTACGCCGACTACGGCCTTCCAAATCTTCCACTTTATTTTCCAGACTTTTAATCCGTTGTCGGGTAGAGGTTAATTCCATTTCCATTTTCTGTTGTTTTTATTCATTTGATAGCAACCGGGCTTCATTATCAGAGGTACGAGAGGCAATGTCCTCTATAGCCTGAGACATCGATTTTATTTCTTCCGAAATCAGCCTAAGTTCCAATCGAAAGGGTTTAAATTCTTCCAGGAATTGGGCCAAAGTGAGCGGTTCCATTTCAGGATCGATAGGCATTGCACTTATGGAGCTGGCCATTCCAGTGGCCCATGATTTCTTTGGAGCCATTTCTGGGGTAGATGGCAGCGTATGTTTGAGCGCTGATTTCTTCATACCTTCTTCCATCCAGTCAAATATCTTACGGTACCGAGGAAAAGAGAATATTTAGATATACGAAAATGCTCAATTGCACTTAAACTAGACTTTTTTTTTTTTTTTAACCGAAATAGGTGGTCAGATGGCTGGAGCAAACTCAGGAGGCTGCTACTTGGAAAGCTGCATCACGTGGTCTCAATATAGGTCTATAATTTTCCCACTCATTTCTTGATCCTTTTTTTATAAATAGGTATCACATAAGCAGTTTTCCATATTTCTGGCACAAAACCAAGATTTAAACAATATTCAAACAAAAATTTCAAGGGAGTGGCCAGACTATCGGCTAAAAGATATAATAAATGTCCTGGAATATCATCTGGAAATGTGCTAGTTTTACCTTTCAGTTTTCTTAGTTTGGTAAGAATGTCAGATTTTGCTATAACTATATAGTCACCCGAGTGGAGGTCAAAAGTCCCATTAGTCTGATGCTTTTGGAACACACTACAGAAATTGGTGTTAAACAGATTTGCCATATTGAGTGGGTTGCACACTAATTCATCATTTGTTTGTATGGGACCAATTTGACAGACAGATTTCTTTAGGGAATTTATGTATGCATAAAAGGATTTACTATTATCTTTACATGCATTTAAAGCTAAATTTATCTCACACTTTCTTTTTGCTCTACGTATACTGTATTTACATTTTTTTTGGCTGTCCAAAAATAAACTCCAGTTAGCAGGTGTACGAGATTTTAAATAAATTGCATAACATTTATCCTTCTTTTTTTAAGTGGAATTATATCTTTGGTCATCCATTTTGGTTTTAAATTATATGAAGTTTTTTGTCTGAATGGAACATATTTGTTCCTCAAATCAATTACGTTGTTATGTAAAACCTCATAGTACTCTTCTATTTTCTTGTAACTAAATATGTAAGACCAGTCCACATTATCTAATTTGCTTTTTATGATGTTAATATCAGCTTTATTGTATAAATAAATGTTAGTATTACAGGATGTCACTATATATACAAGTGCTATAAGAAACCCGATAGTACAGTGATCACTGTTGCCAATTGGAGGAAGCCTAGAGATATTAGTTAATGTCAAGGATTTACTATGCAAAACAAGATCCAGTAAATTCGAACCACGGATCAGAAAATTAACTCCTTAAGCCAATTCACACTGTGCACATATGTTGACAATCTTAGTCCCCGATATGGATGTGGCAATCATTTTGTCCCAATCAATATCAGGTAGATTAAAATCCCCAGTCAAGATGATTTCACCCACTGAAGAGGCAGTTTCTGTTTCCTCAATAATAATGTCCAAGTAAGCACTAGAGGCACTAGGTGGGCTATAACAAATCCCCAATATAATAAACTGTAGATTATTAACTAGTATTTTGATCCATATAGTTTCAGTAATAGCATTTTATTTTTTTATTTGTTTTGAAATGTCAACAGGTTGTAGGTCACTTTTTAAAAAGTTATCAACACCACCTCCTTTTTTTCCCTTTCTCTTACACTTATATAAGGTATATCCAGGAAGGGATACGTCCCAATTTGATTTGTCATCTCCCCATGTCTCTGAAATACAAACAATATCTGCCTCATCTGTCATAAGGGTAACTTTTAACTCATCAAGTTTATTATGTAAGCTGCGTGCATTAAAATACAGACATTTTAATTTACTTGAATTAGTCTTTGTACAAGGCAACCTACATGAGGGTGGATATGAACATTTTAATTTACTTGACTTGATCTTTGCAACAGGTAGTCTGCATGGGGGTACCAGTCCCTCCCCTAAACCAGTTAGTTTAAATGATTGTTTATATACTTGAGGATATGGTCACTTAATAATGAATTACCCTTATAATTCAGATGTAAACTGTCTTTACAGTAAATATCCATTCTACCAATGAAATCTTCCCATTGAGTAATACATGTCTGCTCCTGTCTCAGGCAATGTACACGAAGCCAGTTGTTGAACATTCATATTTTGTTATTATGTTCAATTGATGCTCTTGGAATTGGTAAGATTTCAGAAAATGTTGTTTCACATCCTCATCCTACTAAAATGTTTGAAAGACCAGCCAGATCCTTTTTTTATTTCCAAGGGACAGGAGTGCATAAAATCATTTGTACCAACGTATAATACTACTAGAGATTTTGAACCTCCATCTACCAAAATATTTGGAGCCATATACGTGATGTCAGCTATTCTAGCTCCCCGAAAACTCAAACAGGTACAATGCTCCTTGTCAGGATTGCAAATGGCTCTATCCTGGTGCTTTAGCATGGAGTTCCCAATAACATAAACCTGCCTCTTTGGCCCATGTAAATGATCATTAATAACAATCAACATACGTGCTATTTCAGGGTCAGTATATGCAATTGGTTGGGGTGCAGCAATAGATGGAGTACGTAATAGGGTAGAGAAGTATCCTTGAGTACATCTGGGCATAATAACATATTAGCAAAACCTTTATTTGCTGTTTCAATTGGTTCATTTGGCACAGGCACACCTTTATCTATATCAATTAAATCTGCATTCTCAGCTTGATTAAACACTTCAAACCTGTTGCTAATAGGCAATGAAAAATGTGAAGCCTTACGGCCCTTTTTATTAACACCTTGGCTTTGGACGTCATACCATGGCTCATCCAGGTTGTCAGTATGTGCATTATCCCTACAGTGTTTTTTAATTACTAATATGGAGTGTATCACTTAACTCATTATGTAAAATGGAGTTGTTTGACTTATTTTGAGATGTATTTTTTGGCTCTGAAACATCCACAGAATTTTGTGCTGAGGTTTTATGTAAAGCATTGAATCTTGCCCTCATTTTGGCTAGATTCAAGGTCAGACAGCCTATTGTGAAATAAAGCCACTTCTTGCTTTAAAATGGTATTTTCTACATACTTAGGACATATATATTCTGCAGTTTCATCTGTAGTCGTGGATATATTTATCATATAACACTGAACACACTGCAACCCCTCAGCAATAATTGGCTTAGTTTTTAATTGGGCTATTTAATTGGTGTACACACAACGTCAGAAAACAGATTTTCATAAGTTTGTGGAAAAAAAACTCAACAATGTATCTACATACAAAACTAAGGGTATTTTACCTGAACTAAGCCTTTCCTGATACCACAATCTCCCGCACCTCCCACAGGACACGTCGAAGACATCTTGGCGTGCGTGTCTCTCATGTCTCCGGCTGTCTTCGCCGTGCCCTGCTCACCAAGCTCCTTCAATATATATTGGAGCTGCCCCGGAAGTGCTGAAAAGGGTCAGACAGCACCTCAAACTCCCACCTCTAATTAAAACTGCTAAATAGCAATAAACTTGCATTTTCTGCACCTCGCAAAAACTGCTATTAGATGCAGTCACAAGCTAGTGAGCCTTATACAATGTTTATATTCAATTTAAATAGGCTGTAGTTCATCAGTCTGAACTATGAACTACAGTCTCTCTTCCAAGTTCCGGTAGTAAGGAACAAGGGCTCCACTCACAGAAAGACATCAAGTTACATTAACACACAGATGAAATAAAACTTAAAAAGGTGTATTCAGAGTATATTTACACAAACAGGGCACTTATGGCCTCAGTATATAGTAAATCAGTTCTCAAGTTAGCATGGCACCCTGAGACCCCCCTCCACAATTACTGATGTATTTCATTACATTCAAGCCATTATCATTCACAATAAAACCCACCTGCAATGAATGGGGGTGTAGCCACTCATCATTCTCAGTGAGGAACAATTCTAGCATTTTATGACCCATGTGTGATGCAGTTACACTCTTCTATGCTTGTGTGCTGGTGAATACCCAGATTGTTGCTACCACCTCAGTTGGGCTTACTACAATCTTTCTTCCCAAAGTCAAATACTACCTCAGATACCTGTGCCCAATGTGTCATAACGCACAGATTGGAGCTACCAGTTGTTGGGCCACTGGCCCACATATCCATACTGATATATATCTATAGTGATGCTGAATGCATTACTGTGCATGAAACCACCCCACAAAGTTCGGGAATGGTATGTGTGAAGAAGAAAGTTCTTGAGGAAATCTGCCATTTGGGACAGGCACATACCCTCAATCTTCTAAATCTCATGTTATTCACAAAAGGAAATCGCAGTAGATCAATTGCCAGCATTTCAGTTGGTGCTGCATTCAGCTCATGTGCAGTAGAATGATTGAGTGGGTATTTGTGATAAACCTCAAACAAGCTATATAGCATAGGCTGGACATTTCTGGGTGTTGGGCTACCAAACAGATGGACTCTGTGTGGTGGCATGGTTGGTGGGGCAGTATCTGACTCCTGGTTGTTACAGGGTGCTGCTCAAATAAAGGCAGTGATTTGGAGTGTTTTCTGCACTGGGGTTGTTATGGTTTGATGCCTGTAGGTGCTAGTATGCAACCCATCACTGCTGCCGTGACCACCACCTGGCAGTCCTACAGACTCCTACTCATTTCTGTAGTAGTCCTCCTCAGTCAATCCTCCCTCCTCTAGGACAATTTCCCTGCCACTTCTGGATGCCTTGGCAAATGGTGTTGATAAAGGAGAGGGACACCCTGTGAGTCCACATCATGACCACACAAAGAGACAGCATGGTCAATAACAACATCATTATCAAGAATGCAAAAAAAGAAAGTGCATCCATGTAAAATAGAGATGATTAAAAAAACACTTCAAGAAAAAAATTTCTGAGGCAAAAACCGGATTTGGCAAAACACACACTCATACAAAAGTGCGTACTCTATAACTGCAAGATTAAATCAGTTGCTATTTTTGATATTTTTCTTTTTCTTCTTGTATGGTTATGATGGAGCAGTTTTGACCAGACTTTTTTAGATGGCGTGGTTTTGACAGGAGACACACCTTGCCCGGCTTCCATTTGTTGCAGAGTTCTGCAAAACAGGTGCCTGAAATTCAGGTGTGTGTATGTGTGTGTGTGTGTTGGACACCAGCGCCTACTTGGCTGCCCTCCCCCCCCAAGCTAACTCGCACTTGACACAGCTAACAGGTAACAACTGTTTCATCAGCTGGGTCTGGTATATAAAAATCCCAAGCTAGGGAATTGGTACCCCTTTGCTTTTTGGGATGACTTATGCACTACAGCACTGTCTGACTCATGCAGTGTAATGGGCTCAAAACTGGTGAGAGAAACAACTGTTGAAGTGCTGGGGGGTTACTTTGGTAGTTCCATGACATACTGGTGTACAAAGCCCCACATGTTCAGTAGCATCACACTTACTCTTTCTCTTTTCCAGTTCCCATAGAGGATCCAGATTATCATCCCCTCCACTGCTGGCATCTCCCTCCTCCTGATCTTTGTCCTGCTTATCTTCACTTACTCCATACTCTCTTTCCCTGTCATCATCTTTAGTGACAGGCACATTTTTAAATTTAGACTTTTTCCAACAGTGCAACAGTCAGATCTCCCTCCTCAGGTTCTGACACATGGTCGAGATCCACACTCTCATTTGGGAATGGAAAACTATCAAGATACCTGGATGGCTCAAAGCCACCATCATCAGGAGCCAGGGGGACAGCAGCAACCTCCTCCTTGACCACTGTGCATGAGTCAGAGATGTTGCTGCCACTTGGATTGCTTCTCTTGTTGCCTTCTCCCCCAGCCCCACCAACACAGAAGCCACTGATATGGCAGACAAAAAGTTTTGCCACAATAATGCCACCACCACTGGCACCAACTACTCCTTTACCACTACTACTACCACCAACCCCAGAGCCAATAGATGATGCTGCAGACATAGTTTTTTTTTTGCTGCAACACCCTTCTGTCCCACAAAACTTCCACACCACTTTGTGGCCTGTCTGGCACCTCTTCCTTTAGTCAAGCATCTCTTCCCAGTCATTTTATATATTTAGATTTACAATATTGTGAGAAAAACAAAATTAAAGGAACCCTACAGTAAAACTAGATCACAGCAGCAGACAACACTTCCACTCAGTGATTAGCAGTGTGTTCTGATTCTAAACAGAACAGTTTACTGAGATAATAGTAGCTACAGTAAAACCACACAAAAAAGTTTATTTTTGTTCATTTTCTTAATGTGACAGGGTTTAACAAGACACACACACAACAGGGGTAATTAAAAAGTTACTGTAAGTAACACAGCCACTTAAAGAACTAAATGAAATAACAAAAACAAGGTGCTGCATCAGCATGTAGTCTGAAAACAAAATAAAATGGTTATAGTAAATGCATGCTGAAAATAGAAAATAGAGTTAGAATTCGACGTTTCAACTGTAGGTCTTCTTTAGGAAATATCTAAAAAAGCAAAAGCAAAATTAGTGTAGAGGATAGATAAAATAAAGAATACATATATATATATATGGGGAATGAAGAAAGGGGGAGGATCTGGGAGAAGAAGTGATAAATGGAAAGATAAAGACAGAATCTGGGAAACAAAAAGCTGATGAGGGGAGTGACAAGGCATAATAGCAGTGAATGAACTAGAGAAGTCCCCAGGTGTGGACTAATTTATTTATTTATTTTATTTATTTGTATTTAGGATGACACCTTTGAACAGAGGGCTCTTTTACAAAGGTTCCACATCGAGCCGGCCTGGTGGTGCTGAGGGTTGAGATGCTGTACGCCACGCCTTGCTTCATGCCGGTGCCCCAGGTTCGGGAATGAGCTGAGATTGCCATGGGCCAGCAGGAGAGAGAGGATTGAGCATCCGATGGACTGCTCTCCTCTCTCGGGGAGGGATACAGGGCTAGCCAGGTGCAACAGCGGCCCCCAGTGAAGACCAGCAGTGCTGCTATGCACTCAGGCTCTCACAACAAGGGACAAATTCGGGCAGCTACCTCCAGACATAGGTGGAAGCATCTACATCACAGGCTGGGTGGCATTGAATGCCTCACATTGGGGGGAAACCAGAACAAAGGAAAACACTGGTGCCAAAGGATTAGGTGATGGCACCTATCCCCCATGCCCTCCACCGGGCTTCTTCGACTCGCCTTCAATTTCCCCTGCCAACTCCTCATCCAATGCCTGAGCCTGCCTTACTGCGAGCACCCAAAGTAGAAGGGGGGGTGATCCACCCAGGACAGGGTTAGCTGGGGGTGCTGGTATTGGTGAGGAGTGAGAGAGGAGGCACAGATCGAGATCCTCAGGCAGGCAGGACAAGGATAGGATGCCTGAGAGAGGTCCTCTGGGCCATGATGGGAGTGAAATAGAGTTGCAAAAAAAAAAAAATAAGGTTACACATAAAGGCAATAAGGACAATAAGGTACTAAACATAACATGATCATTACAATGGAACTTGCAAAACACAAAAAGACAAGTAAGGTTACAATAATAGCAGCCAAAGGCATTGTCAAGGAATTGTGTTGTGAGTTAATTATACAGTACAAGTCATAGACTGCTCAATGAAGTTTTGTTAGGAATGGGTTAGTAGGAAATGAAAAAGAAGAGTGGTGGTGAGGGGGTGGTATGGGGGAGAGAGAGAGAGAGAGGGAAGAGGGGAGAAATAGGGAAGGCATTGCGTTGGGTATGTGGTAGATGGGAAATAGCAAGGGAGGAGGAATGGGAGGAATGAAAAGGAAGAGGAGACAGATTCATCCTATACCCAGTAATGTGGGGTAGGAGTGGAGGAGGAACTGAGGCAGCGAGGAGGGATGCTTGAGGGTAGTGTTCCTGGAGGGGATTATAAGAAGCAATCATAGAAGGCACTAGCCATGAGGTGTTGACGTAGTTTACACTTAAAAGCAACAATTGTGGCAATGTTGGAGATTTCTGTAGGTAGCAAGCCGAACCAGGTGGAGGCTCTAACAAGGTAAGAATGCTGAGCTTGAGAGGTCTGGCAGTGAGGTATTGTAAAGGTTAGACTGTCCAATCTTCTAGTTAGGCAGTGGATATGCTGCAGGGTCAATATTGATTGGATTCCAGGAGGCATAAGGCCCAGTGATGTCTTCTTAGCTAGGATGCAGATCTGGTACTTTAGCTTGCCAGATAGCTGGAGCCAGTCATCCTGCTCGTAAATGTCACATGTGTGAGAAAGGTGGGCAGCTGAAATAAGGAATCTACATACCTTATTAAGGGCTACAGCTATGCACCGGAGTGCAGTATCAGTAGCAGATCCATACATAATGAGCCCATAGTAGCCATAATTAGCAGGGCCTAGTAGGAAGGCTGAAAGGCGATAAATGTGGGGGAAGGAGACATAGATGGAGACATCTGTGGAAAAAGGCAATAGATGTGTACATATACAAACAGACTTTAGGGAAAAGAAGGGGTGGCTGAAATATAATAGTAGAAAATAAGTCTATCATTTAAACCGGATGGCTTGCTCGGAGCCAAGGCAGATGATCAGCTTGGTTTCCATGTTTTTTCTATGGTCAGAATCCCAGAAGCCCTGCTGAAGGACACAAACAGAAAGATCATTGACACTGTGGTCCCTGGAGATAAAGTGGGGTACAATGGGTTTATCAGTGTCCATTCCTGACTGCCCTGTAGTGTTCCCTGAAATGGTCAGCAAGGCGTCTACCAGTTTCTCCAATGTAAATAGCTGCACACTTCCTGCAAAGAATACACTATACCACATTAGTGGAGGTGCATGTGAACTCTTTGGTGATGTAAAAAACACCTGTGTTCCCCCCGAATTTCAGTGGCACTAGAAATAAATTTGCAGGTGTAGCAGTGAGTTCTGTTGCAAGGTTTGGTACCTGGTAGGGAGGAACTGTTGGGAGCAGGTAGGCTGCTACTTACCAGGAGATTCCACAGGTTGAGTGGTTGACGGTAGGAGGCAATAGGTCATTCTACAAAGGAAGCACTAATGTTGTGGTCATTTTACAAAACAGGGAAGTTACTGGTGATGATCTTGTGAATAGAAGGTGTACTCTGATGGAAGGGAAGCACTGATGGAATCTGTCATTGTTCTTGCATGACAGTATCCTTCCTAATGGGGAGCAAGGTTACAGGGCATGTTTCTGGTCTGGGAGAGTGCTCTCTCCACTGTGCTTTTAGGGTATCCCCTGTTAATAAAAAAACTGCAGTATTTGGGCCTGCTCAGCAAAATCATCATTTTCACTGCATAACTTGTGAAGTCTAAGAAATTGTGAATATGGCAGGCCATTCTTGACACGTTTAGGATGGAAGAAGCTGTTGAGGAAACTGTGTGAGTCAATGGGTTTGTAATAAACTGATGTCTTCAGACCAGTGTTCTGCACTGACAGTTTGATATCCAGCAAAGGCAGTATAGAGGAGGATACTTCAAAGTATACTGATGGGAAGGATGGGTCATGGTAAACCTGTCCAAGAAGATTTGGTGGGTCTCTTTGGAGCAGGAGGTAGCCCCTACACAGTCATCTATGTAACATTTGTAGAGTTTAGGCACAGTCCCTGTGAATGAGAGAACAAACTGTTCCTCCACCCAACCCACAAACAGACTGGCAAAGCTGGGACCCATCTTGGTACCCATGGCAACTCCACTGACCTGCTGAAAAAAAACTGTTAAATGAAATAACTACAGTTATTATAGAAAGAGATTGGCACAATACTTAATCACACCAAACTGTACTACAGAAATAAAATGAGATATCACAGATCACAGGCAAAACACATAATTAACAAGAAAGACTGAGGAAAACAAATATGAGTTATCTGTTGCTCACAGACTAGTGACTCATAGAAAAAAAAGTTCACGGTTACTGATCTTTATAAGCTGCCTTGCTACCTAACTCCATCAACACATATACACACACACACACACACACACACACACACACACACACACACACACACACACACACACACACACAGCAACACTTCAGTAAACAAAACAAAACCACTACTTCAAAAGCAGCTGACACCTTCTGGAGACCTTTAACAAAATATAATATTTACACACTGTCTAACTTGTATTTCACATTAGTTTTATAATTCTCCTGTCCATTATTTATGACTGAGGTCAGTTGCATGAAAACAGTATATTTGCTTCTGAAGAGTTTATCTATTCCTGCTGCTTTCTCCCTACCTGAGGTCATAATGCACTGCTTGTGACATCACAGTTACTCCCACAGCAGCAGATTGTGATGTCACAACACAGGGTTATGATTTTAAGGGATAACTATCATGTATTCATGCAACTTTACACAGAACGCAAGCTGAATTGTACCTAGTTACTATATTTTTCACATTTTTCTTTGAAGTGTCAGCAGCTCTTTAAACTAAATAAATCAGCAACACCAGAAACAAGCAACACTAATCTACCTGCACAAGGCCCTCTATATTGTTTTGAGTGATTTGGTTTCAAAATACTCATTTTTGGGATTCATTTTTATGTTGGCTTGCAAGTACACACAATCAACATCTTGTGGTAGTAGCACATTTCAGAGGTGTGTCAGTGTTGTGGCCAATTCAGGGGATGCTTTAGTGGGTGTGTCCCTCAGCTGCCAACCAGTAAGCATACTGCTGATGACAGCAGTTTCAGAGACAGCCACGGAACTGAAATGAATCTGCCTCTGCAATCAGAGACAGGCTTGTCATTGCAGTGGCAGATGACACTTCTCCATTACGTGCCTTTCCTGGTGAAACATTTCAATAAATATGGCAGCTCCTGCCGTCTGCCACGCAATCCCCAGAAAGCCTACATTGGGGTGCCCAATCCCCGTGTTGGCATGCCCTCTCCCCACACACACACGCGCATTATGTGCACACCGTAACATGGCAGATCCTGCCACCTGCCACACACTCCCGAAAAGCTGACATCGGGGTGCCCAAATCCCATGTCGGCATCTCCCTTTTAGTGTGTCTTTCCTGGTTAAACAGTTTCCCCTTTTCTTCCGACACTGGGATGCCCACTCCTGGTGTTGGATGCATGCCCCCCAGTCTATACGCCTTGCTGACATCAGGGTGTCCAATTCCTGTGTCAGACCCCCCACCTCAGAATTGTGGCACACTGGGAGTCTACCCCATTGTGCCTATTTTTTTTTTTTGTGTGTAACCTGTAAATGAAGAAAACCTCCCCTCGCAGTCTTTTTTCCCTGCGAACAAGAAAATGGTCCACTGTTGCTCCCTCATCCCCCTCCCCCATCCCCATTCTCCGTCCTTGCACCCACCTCCTTGCACCCCCCTCACCCATACTTACCCTTCAGAGGTCAGGAGCAGCAATCTTTTCTGAAATGGGACACGTCTGCACTCTTGAAAGCTGAACTGTGAACTGAAGAAATGACGGTAAGCATTATAATGGGAGGCAGTGGGGGTTTCAACTTAGGCTGATATCTCAGCCATTTTTGGGGACTGTAGCCCCAAATTTTCAACATGGAGTTCTTGGTACCCTGCCTCATGAAAATGCCACTGTCATTTAGTTTCTCTGTCCCAAAAGGTGATTTTGCAGTCTCTGCTTGGAATTACCTTTTGGGACCTATTAATGAAACAACGGTGCCACTGTTCATGAGGGGAAGTCCCAAAAAGCCCATGATGCAAATTTGATGAAAAAATTCCAAAAAATGACTGAGCACTGAGTGTGCTTTGCACAGTTTCTATGCATGCTTGTAACTTTGCCAGTCTTTAATATTTTCTCTCCAGATGTTCAACATTGCCATTTTTCACATTTCCTTATGAACAGTATAGCTGTCATTTTTCACATCTTCCTGAAAAGTGTTTTCACACCTGTGGTGCAGAATGGCGTGGTTGCTGTGAGAAATCGACTTTAGGGACAGATTAACAAAATCACAGTGCTACTGTTCATGAGGAAAGGTACAAAAATGCCAGTTGTTAAAAATTTGGTGAAAAAATTCCAAAAAATGATTGCGATACAGGCATGCAATGTGCAGTTTCTATGCGCATTCGTAACTTTGCCACTTTTTCATATTTTCACTCCAGATTATCAACATTGCCATTTTTTCACACCACCTAGTGAACAGCATAGCTGTCTTTTTTCACATCCTGACAGAAAGGTGTTTTCATACCTGTGGCACCAAATGGTGCAGTCATTGTGCAAAACTACCTTTCGTGATTGAATAACAAAATGGTAGTGCAAGTGTTCATGAAGTAGGGTCACAAAAATCCCATTTTTAAAATCTGGAGTGAAAATAACAACAAACAGCTAGGGTGCTAGGGTTTCCAATCATAACGCCCTACTCTGTAGAGACTTACAGGTGTCGGGGGTGTGACTTGGGATCATAGGCTGAAATGCTCACTCCATTCCACTCCCACCCTGCAGCCAGTGACAGGCTTTGAGGTATGCCTTGGGGTCTTTGGTCCCAGCATTCACCCCATTCCCCAATACTGCACCCATTGTAGCATATTTCCTTATGGAATGAGGTGAATATAAGGTCCAAAGACCCCAAGGCACATCACGACACCTGTTAGTGTCTGCAGGGTAGGGTGAGGTGAAATGCTGTGAGTATTATGGCTGACAACCCAAAGGCACACCCCCAATGCCTGTCAGTTTCTGCAGGGTGGGGGTGGGGTTGGCATCAGTTCAATACTTTATTGCCATTCCTATTATGCATCTCTCTAACTCCTGCACTACCAATGCCAATGCCAGCAAGCCAACATTCGGCATTCACAAATACTTGTTAAGATTTGTGCTCAGGCAATGAGGGATAGATTTCTCTCCAACTCTGTCTTCAAAAGACTGCACTCAACACAGCCTCTGAACAGCATACAGCTCATTTCAGTACTATGTGACCTTCAATCCCATAGTACATAGTGAACTTCACCTGTTGGCCCCACTTCATTGGTGAAATTACCAAGTTCACAATTCTCAGAGTTATCCCCATATTGCAAATTAACACTTCACGAGGTGGATTAACTTCACAAATCCTGGTAAAGTAGTGAAATTTTCCAACTTCGTACACCACTACTGGCAGTGGTACATCCTTATTGCAACCCACTTTTAGCCAAATTAATCACACACAGACTGCATTCCAGCATGGGTTTAAACACAAAAAAAGTTGTTTGTTTTCATTAACTCACACATCTGCAAGTCCCCTTATGAAGGAGAAACACAGATGTACAACTCTCACTCTGCAGCAGAAGATCAACATTATAGAGCATCTTGAAAATCCTGTTGTTAAATAAGCTGACTTAGCACAAGAATTTGGCATTACTGTTTGCACAATATTGAAGATAATGACCCAAAACAGAAGCTGTATGCTAAGTAAGAACTAGAGGCATGCAGGAAAAAAATTCTGCCAGCAGAATGTCTGTGAAAGTTGGACTTTTGCTTCCGTGAAAGTTTAGAAATCATTTTGGCAAGTTTTGCAGAAATTACATCTTAAAATGGCAGAATAAATGTATGGACAGTAGGATAATATATTAAACTGTGAGGAAAAAATTCTGCAGAACTGACCACTGTCAGTGGTCAGCTCTGAGGCTTTTCCCCTGAAGTTTAATACATTAATTCCCCACGCTGATCGCTGCCTGCTGCATCCCCGCTGATTGCCAGCCTCATGTAAAAAAAAATACCTGGTGTCTAGTAGTCCCCCCACCCACTGATTGCTGGCCCCACATAATAAATAAAATCCCTGGTGTCTAGTAGTTCCCTCCCACCCACAGGTTGCCAGCCTCAAGTAATAAAATTCCTGGTGTCTAGTGGTACTCCCCACTAGCCGCTTGAGGGCCCAATGTAAAACAAAATGTAAATAGTTTCCCCTCCCTGGTGTCTAATGGACATCCTCCCTACCCCAACCCCCTTAGTGAAATATTTCCTTCATTCCTGCTATCTTGAGGACCCCCACCCTGGCAGATAATCCCCATCACCCCACTCCCCTATCCAGACCCCGAGTGAGCGACAAGCAAAGCCCTCCTGTCTCCTCTGCGGTTGGCCACCTATTGAACTGTCAATGAATGAATGTGTGCTTGACAAGCACATACTCATTCATTGACAGCTCCTGTTCACTGGCAGTATCACACTCTGGAGGGTGGAAGACAAGAGCAGAGGCTGCTCTGGTGGCTGGTGGGGGGTGGGATGGGTGAGGGAATGGCATGGTCCTCAGGTCCACCACCATTCCCCATCCCAACTCTCTGTTGAACACAAACAGCTCCTCTGCTCTTGTTTGCTGTCCCACAGAATGCAATACTACCAGTGAGCGGGAGCTGGAATGTCAAAGAATGAGTGCATGCTTGTACAGGCATTTGCTCATTCATTGATAGCTCAGTGGGCGGCCAGCCATGGAGGAGTGAGGATGGCTGTGCTGGTCCCCCACTTGGAGTCAGGATTGAGGAAGTGGGGTTGTGGGGGACTACCTGCCAGAGTGGGGGTGCTGGAGGGGTCTACTTGACACCAGGGACTGAGGGAAATATTCTACTATGGAGATTGGGGATAGGGAGGGGGGTCCACTAGACACCAGGGAGGGAAAATTATTTAATTTTTTTTTTTACATTGGGCCCACAATGGCTGGATGGGAGAGGACCACAAGACACCAGGGATTTTATTATTTAGGGCCAGCAATCAGTGGGTGGAAGGGGACCACTAGACACCAGAGATTTTTTTTTATATGGGGCCGGCTATTGGTGGGGAGGTGGGGGAACCACTAGACACCAGATATGTTTCTTTATATAGGGGCCGGAGATGAGCAAGTGGGGTGGGGGGCCACTAGACACCAGGAAATTGGATTTTTTTAGAAGGAACCAACAGTCAGTGAGTGGAAACCACTAGACACCAGATATTTTCTTTATAATTGGCGGTGATTGAAAGTGGGGGGCACTAGACACCAGGAAATGTTTTTTTTTATATTGGGTCAGCAATTAGCTGGTTTGGGGGGGACCACTAGACATCAGGTATTTTTCTTTATATGGGGCCAGCGATCAGTGGGAGGGGGGACCATTAGACATTAGATAATGGGATTTTTTCATATGGGGCTGGCAATCAGCGGGTGGGAGAGCTGTCACAAACACACTACACAGGTCAGGCCCTCTGCTCCCTCAATGCCAACCTCAGAGCGGAATAGTGTGAACAGGTAACAGACAGGGTAACCCTCCTATCTGCTTTGGATCACAATCACCTGCTAGCCTCGAGTTCTGGAGGGATTCAAACTGTGAACCTATGCTAGCATACCTAATTAACAGACTCAGATATGTACCCTCTTTGGGGGATGTGGTACAATCCTTCACCCAGGGGCACCCAGTCAGGTTTTCCAAAATGTACCCATAGAACTCTATATGAGACCTAGGTATTTCTTACCTTTTAAGCAAGCTCAGTAACACAATCAAGCCCTTATCAGCTGTCAGCCTTAAATACAGGTTCAGCAATCACATATAAAATAACAGAAGAACACAGGCAGTATTTTAAAGAAAATGTTGTTTACTAGAAAATGGTAAAACAGGTGAAATAAAATACAGAACAAATTTTATCACAAACCTCACAGTCATCTACAAATAAAAAAAAGGAAAGCTACAGAATACAAACTCCTACCACAGAGACTTAATTCTTCTCTAACTGTTACCTTTCTAAGTGCTTTCCAAGTCAGAGAACTATCTCTCTCAGAGTCTAGAATCATATAATCCACATTTCCCAGATACAATGTTTCATTTTAACGCTATATTTCCCCAACCCCTTTGGTGAGTCAGCTAGCTCCTCCCTTAGAGTTCATTCTAACATAATGTCTACAAGGAGGTATTTTAATTAATGTGAACATCAGAAAAAAGCCTTATCCTACATATGACAGCCTTTAATCAAACATTTCTCTTTGAGGTTTTACAACCCCACAATCTGTCACTAAGGTGTGAGAAAGACAAGGGAAATCAGCCAAATTACGTCCTTTCCTAGTGTCATAAAATTTATATTCAGGAACCAACATCAAAGCAGCAGCAGTTGAGAAGGGGCCATAAACTATCCCTCTGGAAGGGAAGCACTAATTAAGTTTTTCCCTGGTCAGTTCAATGACATACTCACTGACACCTTGAAGGTTAAAAACCAAACTGTTAACTTGTGTGAGAATTTCATACACAGACCATTGATTTGTAATACAAATATTATACAATAACCATTAGCAGATGGCAAAGGGTCTCAATCCTCCCCACCTATACTGAATTTGGGGGCTGCATCCCCTGCATGGGATGAGCTCTTCAAGTCAGTTCATGTATCGTACTGACATGACAATCCATCAGCATTTTCATTAGCTGCCTCTGCCCTGTGGGAGACCATCATGTCATACCCTTGCAAGGCAAGACTCCATCTTAGTAGTCTACCATTTGTTTTACCCATTTGTGCCAGCCAAACCAGAGGGTTGTGGTCAGTTTGTACCTCAAAACGCTGCCTGTATAAGTATGGCTCTAACTTCTTTAGGGCCCACACCATGGCAAGACACACTTTTTCCACAGTAGAGTAAGCCTGCTCTCTGGGAAGTAACTTTTTACTTAGGTACACTATGGGGTGATCTTTCCCTTGGTTGGATGTCTTCCTTAGCACTGCCCCAACACCCACATCTGAGGTGTCAGTCTGGACTATAAAGGGTCTGCTATAGTCTGAACTTGTCAATACAGGAGCACTGCACAGTGCCTCCTTCAGTCTAGTAAAGGCTTTTTCACAGGCTGGTTCACCAGTAACTTTCTTAGGCATCTTTTTCTTTACCAGGTCAGATAGGGGAGTGGCCAGGGCACTGTAATTGGGTAAAAATTTCCTATAGTACTCTGCTGCCCCCAAAAAACTCCTGACCTGCTTCTGTGTTTCTGGTCTGGGCCATGCCTTGATCACCTCTATTTTTACTTGGTTAGGACAGAGCTGTCCCCAGCCTACAACATGTCTGAGGTATGCCACTTCAGCCATGGCAACCTGGCACTTCTCAGCTTTGACAGTGAGCCTGGCACTCTGTATCCTGCCCAGCACTTCCCTAATGTGGACAGGTGTTCCTCCCAGCTAGCGCTAAAGATGGCAGTATCATCCAGGTATGCCACAGCGTACTCCTCAGCACCATTTAACACCTGGTTCACCAACTTTTATAAAGTGGCTGGGGCGTTCTTCATTTTGAAAGGCATTACTTTAAATTCAAATAACCCTATCTGAGTGATGAAGGCTGACCTCTCCCTAGCTCTGGCAGTTAACTCTACCTGCCAATACCCCTTTGTCAGGTCAATAGTTCTAAGGTATGTTGCCCCTCCCAACTTGTCCAGGAGTTCATCAGTCCATGGCATCGGCTGGGTATCTGACTTTGTGACTGCATTCAGTCCATGATAGTCCACACAAAAATGAGTAGAGCCATCTGGCTTGGAACCAAGGACTATGGGTGAGGCTCAGGGGCTTTGGGATTTCTGGATTACTCCTAAATTCACCTCCCTCCTAATGTCCTTCTGGACAGCCTTTGACACCCGATATGCTGTTTGTGGTATGGACGCCTGCATCCCTGTCTCCACATCATGCGTCGCTAAGGGGGTTAGTCCAGGCTTGGTGCTAAACAGTGGGGCAAAGTCTGCTAAAACCTCCCTTACTTCCTGGGTCTGGTCCGGGGTCAACAGGGGCAACATTTTAATTGCCTCCAGCAAGTCCAGAAGGGGTTCTCCTTCGTCCATCCCCTTCCCAGGACTACACACTGCAAACACCATGTCAGCCCTATTAGCATATGGCTTCATCATGTTGACATGGTACATTCTTTGTGTATGTCTCCTGCCAGGTAACTCTATAATATAGTTTACGTCATTTACCTTTCTGACTACTTTGTATGGTCCAGTCCACTCAGCATGCAGCTTGTCTTTTTGGACTGCGATGAGGACCATCACTTCCTGACCCACCGTGTACAAGCGAGCTCTGGCTCTGCGGTCATACCACACTTTTTATTTTTGTTGAGCAGCTGCCAGGTTGCTCTGGGCTGTCCCCATTAGATCTTTCAGCCTTTCCCTAAACCTAAGGACATAATCCACTATGGGAGTTCCCTGGTTGGCGTGCTTGCCTTCCCAGTCCTCCTGGATCAAGTCTAGGGGCCCACATACCTGGCATCCATATAAGAGCTTGAAGGGGGAAAACCTGTCAACTCTTGGGGCACCTCCCTGTATGCAAACAACAGGCTCTCCCAGTCCCTCCCATGCTGTTCAGCAACTGCTTGGAGCATTGACTTAAGAGTACTGTTAAATCTTTCCACTAGCCCATTTGCTCATGTGTGATAAGGTGTTGTGCATCTCTGCACCATCCCACACTTCTCCCATAAACATTTCATCAGGTCCAACATGAAGGAACCCCCTTGATCAGTGATAACCTCCTGTGGAAACCCAACATGGGAGAAAATTCCAAGTAAGGCATCTGCTACTTTGTCTACCCTCAGTGAGGATAGGGTGACTGCCTCTGGATACCGGGCTGTGTAATCCACCACAGTCAGGATAAACCTCTTCCTGGAGGAGCTGGGGTATTTAAAGGCCCCACAATATCCATTCCTACCCTCTGGAATGGCTCCTCCACTATGGGCAATGGAATTATGCTGGCTTGGGTTTTCTTACCCGCCTTCCCTATTTCATAGCATCGGTGACAAGACCTGCAATACTTCTTCACCTGCTGGGTGAAGGTGGGCTAATAGAAATTTTGGGCCAACCGCTGCATAGTGCGTGTGATTCCCAGATGATCAGACAAGGGAATATCATGTGCAATCTTGTGCAACTGCTCACGGTACCCCTGGAGAATGACAAGCTGCCTGCCTATCACCCCTCCCTCTGTCTTAGCAACCTGTGTATACATCAGTCCAGTTTCCCAATAAACCTTATGTTTCTCATCACCTCCCTGTGCTCCGTCAGAGTCTTCCCAAGCTCTCAGCTTCTCCAGACTAGGGTCACTTTTCTAAGCAGTTGCAAATGCCTTACACATTCCCAAGGCATGGGACAGGTCCCCTTCAGTGTCTAAACTAGGATCCCTAGCTCTAGCATCAGGGCACTCAGGATCACTGCCATCCCCAACCCTCTGACAATGGGTCACCCCTCCTTCCTCAGAGTAACCCTCCATAGCTGTTGGGTTAACTGCTACCGGGGACATTTCTACCCCCCTTTCATTAGTCTCCATCTCAGGAAACCCAGGCTGGGGAACCAGCCTCCCAGTGGTTTCCACAGAGGCTTCTATGGATTCCAAGGACCTACTATTTTCTGTTGCAATTTGGCTATGGGTAACTGCGCACACCATCCCCTGTTTGAGATTGTTGCAGAGAATTACATCAACTGCTAAAGTTTTAGCTACAGCACATTTCCCCCTGTCTCACTCTAGTCTAGGAGAATACTAGCAAGTGGCAATGTTTTCTCCTCCCCAGTGAACCCCTATACAGTCACAAATTGATTGGGTATAAGCTGACCAGGCTCTACTAGATCCCCTTTTACCAAAGTCAGGGATACCCCCTTGTCTCAACCCTTGTGTCTGTACACAATTCACAGTGACTGGGTGCATGTGTTCCCTCATGTTTACTGGCATGCTTTCAGGGACACACAAACAACCCACTTCTTGCCTAGCATCACTCTGTGTACTGCTTGTCCCTTTGGGACACTGTCTGGCAATATGCCCAATTTCTTTGCAAACCCAACATTCGTTTCTTTTCTCAGGTAACTCTTTTCTTTGTAGCCTGGGGCTACTTGGTTTCCGTGAAGGCAGTGAGGGTTTTAGCTGCCCTGAAGGTGCACTTTTCCCTTTCTGTGCTTCCCCATTCACTCTCAGAGTAGGTCTGCTCCTGGTATAGCAGTCTGAGAGTTCGGCAGCCTCTTGCACTGTTTTTGGATCTCGGTCCTCCAGCCAGGCTTTCAGCTCTGCTGGGCATGCCCCCAAAAACTGCTCTAACAATACAACATTTTCAATTTTATCTACAGAGTTTGCTTCAATTCCTTCCCATCAACCTTTTAAAAACTGAAGTTGTTTCATGGCTAGCTCCTCATAGCTCATGTCAGGGCTTCTCCTGAGCTTATGGAATTTAGCTATGTATGCTTCTGCAGTTAAATCATATAAAAGTGCAGTTTTCAGTTTACTGTAATCATTACTGTCCTCATTGTCCATTTGAACTAATGCATCCTGAGCTTTCCCGGGTAAGTAGCAGGGATAGCTGGAAGCTCCAGGACTCTCTAGAAATATTTACCTGAATGCAAACCTTTTCAAAGGAATTTAAAAAGGCATCCATATCCTCCCCCTCTTTAAATTCAGCTATCAATTCAGAATTTAATTTGTAACCTAGTCCTGTAATTCCAGTTAAACCCAGGCCACTTACCTGCTCTGGTGCTGGTCTTGGGAGTTGTAGCTTCTCCAATTCAAATCTCCACCAGTGCTCTCTCTCCTCTTGTTCAGCCTCTCTCTAATGCTGTCACTCTTCTTGCTCAGCCTCCCGCTGTTCTCGCTCCCTCTTCTCCTCTTTTTCCATCTGCAGTTGGAACTTTTTCTGTTCAAGCTCCAGCTCCATCATTTGCAACTTCATCTGCAGCCTGATTGCTTCTGGCTCTAGAATGTTGGTGATGATTGCTTCTGGCTCTAGAATGTTGGTGACCTTCCCCTGCTGCTGTGGCCCTTGTCTTGCACTGGCCCTGCTGCCACAGACCATTGATTTATAAAACAAATATTATACAAAAACCATAAGCAGATGGCAGAGCATCACAGGGACCACTAGACACCAGGTATTTTGTTTACATGGTGACAATGACTGGTGGGTTGGGGGGCTACCAGACACTGGGGGCCAGGGGAATTTACAGGCAGCAACCAATTGGCAGGGAGGGGCCATCAATTGCTAGCCCCCTTCCAGGTCCAAGCCCTTGACTGGGCAAGCAAGCCCAAACTGCGGCAGCAGCATGGCTTCACCTCAGCTGGCTGTGCCTTCTCCAACTGCTCACCAGCTCCAGGACCATATTCAAGGTACGATTACTGGCACCAGTGAGCGCTGACTTCATCGGCTCCCTGCTTCTCCAGCTGGGGCTTACTTTGGCAGCTTTCTTAGCTCTCATTCTGCAATTGGCTGCTGCTTAAATCTGAGCTATCTGGACCATGGCTTCCAATGGCTCCCTTACAAAAGTATTTTCAATTGATTCTGCTTTCTGTATAATCATTAATTTTAAGAAAGTTATTGCCAGCCTTTTACTGTCTAATTAACTTGTGCTGCTGCTTGCTAGTTTACTTTACTGCCATCTGTTTTAAGAAAGTTATTGCCAGTCTGTTACTGCCTAATTAACCTTTGCTGCTGCTTGCAAGATAACTTTACTAGCATCTGAAAATTGTTTTTATGAGTGCTGCACTGTGCTTGTTTTATTTGTCCTGCTTCTCAGGACATCTGCTCTCACTGTCTCTTGCCTGCAATTTCCCTCTTTCTTTCCCTCCTATTTGCAAGCCACAAGCCTTGTCCCTTTCTCTCTGATGTACCTGCCTCTACAAGCCCTAGACTTGCCCTTGCTGTAGATTTAATTCTGTCCTACCACCCCACTCCCTGTCTTCAGTCTACTTTAATTCAGTACTAGCTGCTCCCATTACCTTTTACCCAAGATGATCTGTTTTTCTGCATGCCATGCTGTCCTTGGCTTGCTAATTACATTTGGTGCCTTTAGGTAAGCAAACAGCAAGAACCCTCTCCCCACCCCTTCTCTTCGAACTATTCTCCTCCCCAGTGAGTCTGCTCATTGTAAACTCCAACCCCTCCCATCGATTTAACCAAGTGCTGGCCCTACAGCCTCTACCTATTTGAAGCTTTACAAATTTATCCCTCTCCCTCTTCCAGGTCCTCGTCCTTGACTGGGCAAGCAAGAGTGACCTGCAGCAGTGGTACGACTTCACCTCAGCTGGCTGTGCCTCTTTCAACTGCCCGCCAGCTCCAGGACCATATACATGGTACAATTACCAGCACCAGTGAACACCGACTTCATTGACTCCCTTCTTCTCTGGCTTGGACTGCCATTGGCAGCTTCCTTAGCTCTCCCTCTGCAATTGGCTGTTGCTTAAACTGAACTATTTGGACTGCAGCTTCCAGCAGCTCCCTTCCAACTGTATTTTCAATTGCTTCTGCTCTCTGTATAATTTTTCCCAAAAGCCCACCCTGACCCTGGACTCTATTAAAGATACTCTGGCTACTCCCATATTCCACTTCCCCTCTATCATCGGCCCTATCTGACAGCTGAATATTTCTGCATACAGGCTGCTCGCTTCTGCTCCCATGCCATTTCTCTTTTTCACAAATAATTGTCCACACATATAGAATGCACACATAGTGATAGACACTTCCTTCTGCATGATCTCATTATTCTCACCTTTAAGTAATTATTTCACTCTAAGTTATCCATTTAGAGCTACTGCACTCACTACCCAGGGACTTATTTAAACTGACCACTCCTGTAAATCAAGTACGAGTGGCATCCTAGGATGCATTGGTAGTGGAATTACAAGTAGAAAGAGTGAAGTTATCATTCCTCTCAATAGGTCCTTGGTGAGGCCACATTTAGAGTACTGCAGTCAGTTTTGGAGGCCCCACCTCAAAAAAGACATAGACCACGTGGAGACAGCACAGAGAAGGGCCACAAAGATGGTGCATGGACTTCATCGTGAATCATACAAGGCAAGATTCAGGGAACTAAATCTGTTCACCTTTGAGCAGAGAAGAAACAGAGGGGACATGATTGAAACTTTTAAGTATTTTACGGGAATCAACACAACACAAGAAAGAAACCTCTTCCAGCAAAACAGGGATGCATGTACAGGGGGGCACAACTTGCATCTGGTGGGAGGCAGGTTCAAAAGCAGGAAGTACTTTTTTACAGAAAGGGTCATAGACCCATGGAACAGCCTACCTCAGGAAGTGGTGGAATCCAAGACAGTACGCATGTTTAAACTCACACAGGACAGACATTGTGGACACATCAGGGTGCAGTCTAAATAGGGATGGGGCAGAAACACGGGCAGACTAGATGGATGATTCAGTCCTCATTTGCCAAAACAATTCCCTATGCTCCTACTACACTAGTCCATATACATTATAAGCGACCTTCCTAACTGACCTATATTAGAGCTACTTACAAACTACCAAGGGACTTACCCTAAACTACTGCAACTGGAAATTAAATGCTACTATAGTCTATAATCATGTGACCTTTTTTATTAGATCCTATTGTAGCACCAAGCCTGTGCCTGAGATTAATTCCTGGGCATTCACTATGGATGTACACTCCCTATGGCCTCTTGTACTATATAAATGTCACTACACACCCCCTACCTGACCATGTTCTCACTCCCCAGCATTCTCCTTTTCTGTATTTCGGTCCCATCCACCTGCAGCCTTCCCTATCCAGCACTACCTCCGAACTTAGCAGAACCTCCAGACTGCATTGAGGCTGTGCTCTTAATTTCTCAATCTAGATCACACCCTCACCCTCCCTCCACACTCCTCCACCTATACTCAATCACCCCATGGGGCTCCCATAATTCCCTACTGGTGGTATTTCTCACAGCCCCCCACACCAAATTAATTCATGCCTCACTGATTTTCTATGCCTTATGCCCCTCCTACCTTCACTACCCTGGCACCCACATGCCACCTACTCATCCTCTATGTAGATGCCCCAAACCCACCAAAGTTAAACTGCTTTGCAGATGGCTCAGTAATATAATCTTCCTGTTGCTAATCTGTGCAGGAAATGTTGAATTAATCCCTGGCCCACCACAAACTCTAGCATCTCCAGCTGCCTTTGTAGACACTAAGGGTCCAAGGTGCCTGCACCTTAATGTGTGCAGTCTATTGAAAAAGGTAGACCTGGTCCAGGCCTGGGTTTCCCACAAAGATCCAGACATACTAGTCTTAATTAAAACATGGCTGAAAAACTCCACCCCCCAACATAGCAGTATCCCTCCCCTCCTATAACATTTATCGTAGTGATAGACCAACCAGGGGAAGGGGTGTAGCTATCTATATCAAGGACAAACTTACTGTCTCTGACATCACCCCGACTACCATAATGAAAGAATTCTAATCCATGCTGATAAACCTCTCCTTATCCTCCACGGAAACCCTAATGGTAATAGGTTGCTACAGACCACCGTCCGGGGGGGCATGGAACTCCTAAATCACCTGCTCAACATATCTGATGCAAGACAAAATCAAATCATCATCCTCAGCGATTTTAATCTTGATTGGCAAAAACCCAGCAATAAATGCTCACAAATCAAAGATTTTTGTGATGAGGCTGGCTTCAACCAATTGATCTCAGAGTACACTCATCCAAACCCTAAAACACCTTCTAACAGGTCACTGATAGATCTCATCCTAACAAATAGACCCCATAAGTTCACACACTTACCTGTTTTTCACAATGATGTCAGTGATCACTGTGCCTAGCCCATGTTAGAGGGCAGCAACCCTTCAAGCTAACAAACAAATTCATATGGAAAAGGAGCTTCCACAAATTCAACCTATCTCATTACTTAGCCAACCTCAGAGACATAGACTGGACTAACTTCTATCTGACCACAAATATCAATGATGCAACCTCCCTCTTCAACAACATCTTAGGCACAATCATCAATAAACATGCCCCTATGCTAAAATGTAGAACCTGGAAGCTTTCATGCCCTTGGTTCATGGTTGACCTTAAGACTGCCCTTAATGTAAGGGACTGCCTCTGGGCTACAGTCAGAAGAACCAAACTCCCAGCAGACTGGGCGGCCTTCAGAGCATGCCAAAATCAGTGTACAAAACAGATCAGGGCCACAAAAGCTTCCTACTTCCTAGCAGCCTTTGACTCAGCAAAGCGAAACTCCAGATAATTCTGGTGTATTATTAAATTGGTAGAAGGCAATCAATCTTCCTCATGTCTACCCTGTAAGATCTTCCTTAGGGGTCAGACCCTCTTCGATAAGTCTGACATACTACATAGCTTTAATTACCACCTCTCCACTGCAGGTCTCACATTTGATACCTCAAAAGCAGCCACCCTAATGCACAACTCACCCAGTCTTTTCCCACCACCGACCAACTATATCTTCTCCTTAACTCCCTTCCAGTACAAAGAAGTAGAAGACCTCCTACTCCATCTAAATGTCAACAAAGGTGCTGGTGCTGATGGGATAGGACCATGCTTCATTAAAGTTAGCTTCAGATACCTAACAGCCCCCATCTTCCTCCTGTTTAATATGCACATCAGTTCTAGCATTGTGACTGCACCTTGGAAAATAGCTCAGGTGCTCCCCTTATCTAAAACAGGTAACCCTATAGATCTGAATAACTACCACCCCATTTCCATCCTTCCCTTGCTCTGTAAGCTACTTGAGAAGTTGATAAATACCCAAATGAGAGGCTACCTCAACAAAAACAGCCTGATAAATACATCCCAGTCCAGCTTCAGACACGCCCAAAGTACCACATCAGCTCTAGCCTCAGTTATAAGTGACAGGCTCATGGCTGTGGACAAGAAACAAGTCACAGGAGCAGTTTTTTTGACCTCAACAAAACATTCAATACTGTCAATCACTCTTTACTCCTGGACATGCTATGCTGCATGGCATCTCCAGTTCCACTCTGTCATGGTTCAACAGCTACTTTACAAATAGAATGCAACAGGTGAAAGCTGGTGGCTCACTCTCCCCACTCCTCTCTCTCTCTCGAGAGGAGTACCACAAGGCTCTATCCTTGGCCCCCTCCTGTTTATGCTTTACATCAGCACCATCGGAAACAACATCAGTAAAGCAAAACTACATCTATTTGCAGATGACACAGTAATATATACATCCAAACCCTCGGCCCATGTGGAACTCCAGTCAGAATTTGATCTCCAGCTCAGCCTTCCACAATCTAAACTGCTCTTAAATGCCAAAAAAACAAAGGTCATGTACTTCTATTCCAGTCATCAATCTGCCACTCAAAGTGAACTTGCATCCCTGCCCCATATAAAGATCCTCCTTGTTGACAACCTTGAGTTAGTCAACAATTTTAAATACTTAGGCTGCGACCTTGACAGACATCTAGCATTCGCTACCCATATTACCTCCCATGCAAAGAAACTTCAGCAAAGAACTGGCTTCTTTTATAGAAATAAATAACTGTTTAACAGTGACGCCAAGCTTCGATTGGTCCAGATAACCTTCATACCACACCTTGATTACATGGACATTCTTTATGGCCATTGCACAGACTGCCTGCTACACCAACTGGACACACTATACCATAGAGTAATAAAATTAATCTTAAATGCCCATCATCACACTCACCACTGCAATTTATATCTCTCCCTGGGTTGGTCCTCTGTAACCACCAGACGGCTCTCACTCCCTCCCTTTTATCAAAACTCCCCCCTTATATAACTAATCTATTCCGGTGTACTACCTCCTATTACACCTTACATAGTACCAGCTACATTATGTTGGATGTCCCTAGTATCCACTCCCACTCTGGAGGTCTGACTATAAGCCATGCTCTATCAGTTGCTTGGAACAAAGCACTGTCAAACCTCAAGTTGCAACAGCTAATCCCCCTGGGCAGTTTTAAAAACCTGCCTGCTAGCAAACTATGTGACTCGTGCACATGCTGCTGACCTCTTATCCTGCCACAGACTATTTGACTTATACTTCTTATCACTATATGGGTGACCACACTCTTCTCAAACGCCCCCTCCCTCTACACCTACCCCAACTCTGTTACCCACTCATCCACTCCATCCTCCCTTTCCACACCCACCATACACTTCTACCATCCCCACCTCCTCCATCCCTCCCAAGTTACCCTGAATGAGCCATCTGCACATTCACCCTCCACAAGCTTGACCACCCCTCCTTGTCTCATCCCCTGCTAACCCTGACCACCCCTATTTTGCTCTGACTTTGCTAACTATCTTACCTTGTCCTATTACTCTTGCTGTCCATTTCCTTCCCCAAATTTCCATGCCTCTCCCATCATGCCTCTCTTCTCTTCTACCTGCCACCGGATGTTAAAATGCTGCCTATTACAAACTGTGTTACTGACTATCTGCAGTTTTCATTACAATGTTTCTTATGCATCTCCAGCTATGAGGTACTGTAACGTCATAAATAATGTATTCTATTACGCTGTAAAGTATGTTCACGCTTTATGGGAAACTTCATGGTGTTTATTCCTTTGTATATAGTTTGCATTTTTTCTTCTTTTTTTTTTAAATTATATGTTCCCTCCCTTGTGAACATTACTGTTGTATATCCACTTGTGTATTTATTGTCTTTGTTATACTGTACATGCTATGCACTTTACTTGATTCAGGACCTCCTTGTAAATGAGCCTGCTCAATGGAGTTCTTTCCTGCCAATAAACTTTGACATGACTTGTATTATGAAATAATTCATTAACCTTTGGATAGAATAAATTCTGCAGTTTAATGTATTATTATGCAATTCAGCCAAAAACTCCATGGAGCAGGGTGAAAATCCATGAAACACATTCAGAAGATTCCGAGCTCGCCAATGATGGAGACGCAGAAAATTTCGCAAAATTTTTGAAATTTGTGGAGGTTCCATGAAAGCAGAATTCGTAACTTTTGTACACCCCTAGTAAGAATGTGGTTTTAATCATGACATTAAGAGAAAATGTGTTGGGAAAGATAAACTTATAGAGAGTGCTCTGCTGAGATGGTTTACTATTTGCCACACAGTAGATGCCCCAATAAGCTCTTGACCAACAGTGATAAGTATGTTAGTCTGCTTTTAGTAACAGTTCATTTACAAGAACATTCCCATACTTAAAAATAGGCCTAATGCTCAACTACCTCATATCACTAATAATTAGTTAATTGTTAATTATTCCTCAGTTTTGCTTTGGTTGATTTTTCCACATGCAAATGAGTTAGCGGCTAACTCCTACTAGCACAACCTACTGCTAACTAATTCTTAACAGTTTCAGCAGTTAGTCATTGACCTATTTCCTAATTAAGAATTAACTAATCCCCATGAATTGAGTATTAGTTTGGTGTTCATTAATTACTAGTTGAGCTTATACAAAAAAATAGGCCAAATGTTTAACTGCCTCAAATCACTAATAATTACTTAATGTTCAATTATTCCTCAGTTTTGCTTTGGTTGATTTTTTCACATGCAAATGAGTTAGTGGCTAACTCCTCCTAGCTGAACCTACTGCTAACTAATTCTTAACAGTTTCAGCAGTTAGTCATTGACCTATTTCCTAATTAAGAATTAACTAATCCCCATGAATTGAATATTAGTTTGGCATTCATTAATTACTAGTTGAGCTTATGTAATAAACAATTCACGATCAATACTCAACTTGTTGAGCATTAGCTGATAAGTAACTGTACACCACATAGTAAGCATAGTTATTAATTAAGAATAACTAATTTTTAACCAGCCCATTTGCGCAGTACTGCTAGGAACTACCCAGCTGGGAGTCCAGGTAAGCTGTAGGAGCACATCCACTCCTCACTGAAGGTGCCACATATCTGACTGAGGCACGCTTAGGTATCCCTCCACCCCCCAAAGCCAGAAACTAGTCTCTGTCTGGGGTAGGCTCCATCCCGCCGGTACAGCCCTTGGGAATGGCCTGAATGTTAAACAGGAGGCAGAGGTAAGTCCCAAATGACTATCTGAAATAAACTGCATTTATGCAAGTAAAGACTCCCTTACCCAGCTGGAGTCACTTGTTTGTAATTTTGTAGTCACTTACTAGCACATAGACTGGGTACATGCTCCAAATGTGCCACTAAAAATTCAAGCAACTTTATGGTAACTATCAAGCAATCGACTGTAAGTGCTGAGTAAACTGGGAGTGTGTTGTAAAAATGCTAATGAAGTGCCTTATAGTTGTTCCTGATATACCTCCAATGGAGTACCTTCTCAGTTGGGACACTCCTGCATTACTCCAGAAAAGCACCTTTAGAGTGTGTTCCAAAAATGTTATTGAAGTGCCTTGGAATTATAGTATATACACTTCAAATTGGGTACCTGAATTCTGCAAATGCACCTAAAATGCAATTTAAGTACCTTCTTGAGTAAACTTCAATCTTTCAGTGTAAAATATCCTCACAGTTAGGGCACAATTGTAAATTAAAACTTTCCAGAAGAGACCGATGCCACACTGGGGTGATGGGCCCATCGCTGTAGCTTCAGTGCCCTCCCAAAGAACTGAACTAGGCAAATCTGGTACTCAGAACATGCTCTTGCCCTCATGTCAGTTTCTCAGCCTCTGACCTGACTAGTCACAAATCTGCAAGCAGAGCGGGACTAAGAAAGTGGATGGGGTGTGCATTTTAATTTTTTTAAATGAGGTTTAGGGAGTCCTGGAAGCCATCACATAGGAGTGTACAAGTACCTTTTTTCAAATTTTCACTGGCAAATACTTGCACCTCAGATACTCTGCTATTCAATACTCACTATTCATATTCCTTTTCAAGCTGCCCCCCCCCAGTCAGCAGCATGATGTCAAATAGTGTTTTATCACATAATGATCAAGAAAACCCTAGAGATGCAACATTTCAGTGGGGTCCATCTTCATATAATTTTACATCTTGGAGCAGAAGTTCAATGGAGATCAAGATCACTTTCTCAGGGACACAGAGTGAGTCAGAGGCTGTGGCTGTGCTTGAACGCAGATATCCTGCTTCACAGTTTCAGAGACAATAGTATGATGGAAAGAAGGTCCAACTAACCACAATTCAACACTGCATCCCCCCTTCCATATCTTTGGACATTTACTTACTGGTGGTGGAGCTTTCTTCAGGAGGCCGCTGGTGTACTTTCATTTCTGCTCATTGAATTAAACACAGTGAAGTCTTCATCTTTCTCAAACATTAACTTTTTCATAATTTCTTTGGAGTTAAATCCTGAATGTGTTCAGAAAAGAAAGGTTAAGGTCATAAACACTGTTTAGAAATGAAACTGAAGCCCATATTAGACCACATTTTTCTATCATGAAATTCAACGGACACCGTCCTCAACTCTCTCTCTGTGTCTTCCTAGAAACTGTGAATACTCCCAATACAGCATAGACACTCACAGTGCAATGGGAGGAAAGGAGACTATTGTATCATGAGTAAATGCACTCTTTGGGGGTGTTCCCAATGTTCAAGAAGCATGCAACAAGAGTAGCTCAAGGATTTGCAACAAAATGGGAATAAATACACTATTTGCATGCATTTCAGTTAAGCTAAAAAAAAAAAGCACAGTGGTAAAAACGACCAACAATTTGAATGAACTGTAGAGAAGATAAGCAATCATTAAACATATTTTTTCAATTATAAATAATATAATGTAAAAAGCATTGACAAGTGTCCCTTTAACACCAACTTTACACCAAAATGTTTATGTGATGGTCAAACAACAAAACCTTTCAAAAGTAATTTTACTGTCAACTAATTATTTTTCCCAGTTAGTCTTATTTCTCCCTCATGCACTGGCAGCCTCCATTATACTGGCCACCCCAGCCAGCACTCCCCAGGACTTGCTATCCCTCAGAGGCAGCATGGTCTGGGTCATCAGGTACAGGGGTATAGACAGCTGGAGTCATCATGCAGCCAGTGCACAGATTTTCCTAGTACTCCCCCTAAAGTGTAGCATGCCCCCATGCACTGTACACTTGACATCTGCCTCTCCTCTTCCCAACTCTGGTGGTTTCAGCCTGCTTATCCTCAGCCACTGATAGTATCTGGCAAGCACCAAACTCTTCTCCACCCCACCCTGAGATGAGCAATCTAGCAGGAACTCAATCTTCTTCCCTCTTGCTGACCCTCCAACTCCCAAGATAACACTTGAAACTTGGGTCTTCAGCACTGCAAGTACAGCACCATCACTGCAATAGTGGGCCTGCGAAAATTTAAGATCTGTGAAATGTAACTTGTCTGCACATCCATATGTGTAGTCGTAGGTCCTGTCATCTTATTTTTTGTGGCTATTTCTGCCCTAATAAACACAGAATCTGTCAGCAGACAATGACCATATGGCCCACCTAGTCTGCCCATTTCCCTACTCACTGCTGCAGCCCTAGATCCTATCTGGTGCATTTTTTTAAACTGGTATTTATTGCCCAAGAACCCTCTCAGTCATTAAATAACCCCTAAAAACACCATAATGATGACATTTGGTAGGGGATGAGGCTGCAGGCACTCTGTGGGCATTGCAGTGGGATCGAGGAGGGGGGACACCTAAATATACTTGGATCATCTTTGCCGGCAGGTATACATGTATGGGGCTATTTGCCTAACATAATCATTATGCTGTTTTAGGGCTAGGGCTGCAGTGCTCAGTAGCCACTTGACTTGCACAAGGAAATTATAAGCCAGGCTTTATGGACTAAACTCTTTATGCAAACCAAAATATGTGATATGTGGCTAAAATAGCTTCTGCAGTAGGCACCATCATGTTGTGAGTTGCCTGCCTGGAACTAGCAATCACGTCAGTTGCTCCTAGAAATGCAGGCCCTTCCATTTCCATGTGGAACACAGCAAGCTGGAACACGCAGATGAAGCTGCAAAAGAAGCAGCTGCTTGGTTGGATACCATATGGGGTTCAACAGGCCTGGTCACAGGTGGATTAAGAGCAAGACTAAGCATACAGTAGCAGTGATACAGTGTATAGTAAAGTACTATTCTACAAAGAAACCCATAGTTTTCAAAATGCTGTTGTACCACAGTTCAAACGTCATGGAATGTGATTGTAGCCTTCTGTGGTAGAACGGCATTCTAAAACCTCTAGAGACATGCACAAGATAATTTCACTGTGAAAGAGAAATATAAAATAATGCATGGAGAAGTGTGGTTTATGGGGATTTTATGCACCCCAAGGTGTGTGATGCCCCATGAAGCCTGAGGGGTTTCTATGGGCATCACACACAGAGATGGTGCATAAAATCCCCATAGAACCACACTTCTCCACGTTTTATTTTTTCATTTACTGTTTTTTTGGTTTAAATTGTCTTTGACGCTTTGTGAGGGTAACTGTTACCGCCGACAAGCTTGTCTCACACCGAGTGACCGATTGTGTAGCACTTGTGAACGTCCAGCACGAGGACAGCTTGTTCAGTGGTTTTTCAGGTGATGCTGCAGTACTGTTCTGCCCATGGTTTATGGAGCTCCAAAAACAACACATGTGGTTTACGAAGTTGTTGGGCACTCACTGGTAGTGGTTTACAACCACTAACTAGTAAATATAAAAACAACAATATACCTATTTCACATAATAATATACACTATAAAAAGACAGGATGAGCAACTTTATGTATAACCAGTGTGTTGTGCAAACTCAGGGTTCTGATTCCCATGGACCACTCGAGCTTCATCCTCAAAGTCAGAGAGAATCACATGCCCTCTGTGGCAGAACACTCTGACTGTGCATAATTACCCCATTCAGTATTTTCTATATGCTGACGGTTACCCAGTTTGCTGCATATCAATGTGCTAGTTTTGTTTTGGGCATCATCTACAAACCACTAGCAAGCTGGGAAGAGCGTTGTTGTGGAATTTTGGCATGGCCATCACCCAAACAACACTCCCCCCTAGTTTGGACAGCCTTTCCCTGCACAAGACTGATACCTCCTCCTCCCCATCCTGTAACAGGCATTCCCTGCTGTACAGTGCCACCCTCTTTCCACTCATCCTATATGGACCACTACCTGGTTTCTAGTGGCACCTTCTTCCCACCCCATGCAAAGTTTTCTGTTGTCTAGTGGCATTTGTCTGGCTTTCCCAATATTGTGTCATTCCCTGGCGTCCGGTGCCCCCAACCTCCATCTCTGTGATAAACACTATAGTGCATGGTGGAGCGTCATTGTGTATGGAGATCTATACACTGTGGAATGGTCTGGCATGGAGACAGGGACTCCGTTAAGCCACACAAGGGCAAAAGTATTAGATATCAGGAGGGCATCTTTCAATGAAATATGTAGATGTTTAAGAGCAGCCCTGGGAATAGAGGGTGTGGAGAAACAGTGAGGGAGACTAAAAGGAGTCATTACGGAGGTAACTAACCAATGCATTAGGATAGTGGCCAAAGGAAAAAGAAGAAAGAAAGAAACCACTATAGTTCTCTAAAGAGGTGGGAGACTAAGTAAGGGCTAAAAGAACAAGTTTCAGGAAGCAAAAGGGAATCCAAAGGGAGGAGGAGTACAGGGATGTGAACCTTGAATGTCTAAGAGAAGCAGGGAAAGGCTGTAAGGAAAGCCAAGGCACAGACAGAGAGTTTAGCACAGACTGTGAAAAAAAGGGGACAAGACTTTCCACAGGTACATAAACAAAACGAAGGGTGGGACTGTGAGGCTCAAAGGGGAGGAGGGAGAGTGTAAGGCGAAGATTTAAACAAGGCAGAAATACTGAACAAATACTTCTGTTCAGTATTCACTGAGGAGGGAGAGGGTCAAGGACCACAGTTGGGGAGCAGAGGCAATTGGGGGGAGAAGTGGACACCAGTCCATTCACAGTGGAGAGAGTTCTGGAGGAACTCACAAAGCTGAAGGTGGATAAAGCCATGGGGTCAGATGACATACACCTGAAGATATTATGGGAGCTGCACAGGGAACTAGCAGCGCTCTGGCCACCCTTTTCACAGAGTCACTCAACACAGGTGTGGTTCCAGAGGACTGGAGGAGGGTGCATGTAGTCTCACTGCACAAAAGTGGCAGTAGGGTGGAAGCAGGGAACTACAGGTGAGTCAGCCTCACTTCAGTGGTGGGGAAGATCATGGAGGCATTGCTGAAGGAAAGGACAGTGGCACACCTGGAATCCACTTGTGCCTAGGATCTAAGGCAGCAAGGATTCACATCAGGAAGGTCTTGTCAAATTAAGCTGATAGATTTTTTTTATTGGGTGACTAGGAAATTGAATCAGGGAAGGGCCATAGATGTCACCTACCTAGATTTCAGAAAAGCCTTCAATAGCGTCCCACACAGAAAGTTGGTTGACAAGATGAGTAGCCTGGGCATGGGGCATAAGGTGATACACTGGGTTAGAAACTGACTGACAAACAGAAGGCAAAGGGCAGTGATAAATGAGATCCAATCCGGGGGAGAGAGGGGTGACAAGCGCGATACCACAAAGATCAGTTTTTGGACCAGCCATGTTCAATGTCTTCATTAATGACATTGCAGAGGGGCTGGAAGGAAAGGTCTGCCTATCAGCAGATGACACCAATATCTGCAACAGGATGGATACTCCATAAAAGGTGCAGAAAATGAAGAGGGACCTGGAGAAGCTTGAAAGATGGTCAGAGGTGTGGCAACAGAGGTTCAGTGCAAAAAAGTGCAAGATAATGAACTTGGGTAGGGGGAACCCCAGGGAGAGCTACAGGATGGGGGGGGAGGTGCTGTTACCAAAGAGGAAAGGGACCTAGAGGTTATCATATTTAATGCCCTTAAGGTACCAAAGCGGTGTGCAAAGGCTGCAAGAAGGGCCAGTGACATGCTGGGTTGCATAGGCAGGAGGTATTACTAGTAGGAGGTGGGGTGATGCCATTGTATAAAACACTGGTAAGGCCTCACTTGAAAAACTGCATGCAGTACTAGAGACCACATACGCATAAGGACATTAACAAGGTGGAGGCTATCCAGAGAAGGGTGGCAAAGATGGTGCATGGTTTGCATCACACAACATATGAGGATAGACTAAGAGACCTCAATATGTACTCACTGGAGGAAAGGAGGGTATACTATCAGTACAGCAACAGAATATTGGCACCAGGTAAAAACGGCGATTCATATTGGATGCTATATTCTTGGGCTACCCTGCAAGAGTAGCAACTGTACACAAACTTGAGGGTAGTGGACTATGTCAGGAAGGGAGGGATAGTGAGGGGAAGGAGAGGGACAATGAAGGGGTTTTGAGAGACGGGTGTGTCTGCTGCCACTGAGCTAGCCTTGTGGTGTGGGTGGATAACTCTGGTACAGCAGGTTCAGGGTTCTGAACCGGGGGTACATTAACTCTGCTGCTGTCTGTGGCACTTAATTTTTGTGCAATATGGAATTTTGCCCCCTGCCTGACATGCACCCCCCTGGAGTTCATAATCTATATTCAGAGGGGTGCAGGGGGCATAGCCCACCCCACAAACACTTTTTACCCTTTCTTGTGACATTTAAGTTTTTTGGTTTCCTGAATTTGTATATGATGCATATAATACCTTACAATAAAGAAAATAAAAACAAAAATTTGCATGTAAGATACATTTCTTTGAATTTAAAGCAGTGTACCATGTGAAAAAAAGTGCTTTTTTGACGGTTTATTCCCTGTGCTCTGCTAAGCATGTACCTGGTACTCTTTCCCACCAGTATTGTACTATCACCCTGTAATTTATTCAGTTATCCTATGATTTTACTTACATTTCTGCTGTCTGCTGCACTGACAGCAGTAGTACTAGATAGCAGCCGCCATATTTTCTGTGGTACTACAACAGTCGTAACAGATCACTTTCTGATTAGGTAGCACTGCTGCTTTAAAATGTACAATAATTAAATGTACGTGCCTAACACAAGATAAATACCAACTAGTATGCATCTGAGTAAAAGACTCAAAGGGAAACCCCTATGAAATTAGAAAGACCCACCTTATATATAATGGCTGAAGAGCTCGGTCTACATTTCAGCCACTCTCGGATGGCTTCTGTTAGCTGTTATACTACCAGGGCTGCCAACTCTGCCATTTGTTGGTAGCCCTCATTAGCATAACCTTTGTGGTGGAAGCCATCTGGGGTGTGAGAAATATCCACCAAGGGCTCTGCAGCCATTATAGATGGAGCTGGTCTTTCTAATTAAAACCACCTGACAGAAGGTAAATAAAATAATTTGTTTTATGTTAATAACCCTAATCGGGCATTTCTGCAGCAGCTGCTGCACTTAGGGGCGGTACAGGAGTTTCCCTTTAAGAAAATTCTAACTCAGATTAAAAAAACAGAGAGACTAATGTCTTAATCTATCATTTTGTTTTGTTTTTTTTTTTGTTTTTTTAAGAAGCAATATTTTCATTTAGATTCCTGGATTAGAAGACATATGAACTCCAACAACAAATTATTGAAATAAAATTCAGATTTTAAGAAACAATGTAACTGTCAGAAAACAATTGTAGTTGTTCATGTTATTTTAGACAGAAAATTGTTTACATATTTGGAAACCCATTAGTATGGATGTGTACAACATTTTTTTCTTCACAAAAATCCCAACCAATTTTTTTAAGCTTTAGTTTGCTTACAGTAACTCAGAAAAATGTCCAGATCTAGGCTTTTGATTATTTAAATTATGACAATATATCTGCAGTCAGAGGGTGGGTCTATCTCACTTTGATAAGCTTATAAATATGCATCCTAATTTCTTCTGTTTTCAAACTATAGAGGATGGGATTTAACATAGGTGGGATAGTATTACCAAAGATAATGTTAATATTCCTTATATCTGTTGAAAGCTTGACACATGGTATGATAACATGTATAAAACTATTAATGGTACATAGAATGTGGCAACCAAAAGCAGGTGAGAAAGCATGTAGTTATTGTTTTCTTTCGACCTTCCGCTGTTGTGATGTGCATCACTGCAATGACTATAGCAATGTAAGTGATGACAATGAAAGACAGTGGCCCAAACAATACAATAAGGGCAAGGACTGGGGTAACCCCTATGTTCGATGAGGGATCACTGCAAGCTAGCCTGTGCACAGAGCCACCGTCACAGAAACAGGTATATATTGTCCTGGAAGCACAGTAGGGCAGATGTTTTTTTTTTTTTGCAAATAATTGTACTTTATTAAACCAAAAACACATTACATACCGTACATGTGCACAAGAACAATATATGTATCATAAACTCCAGCGTATACAGTGTGCAGGGTACCCATACTAAAAGTATCTAAACAATTAATTAATAATAAAGGAAAAAAAATTAATTAATAATAAAGGAAAGAAAAAAAACCCACAACCACATCCAATCCCTCTCCCCCCCCCACCCCTCAAGAGCTATCCATACAATTAGGTATAGCAGAATACTACTTAATATAAACATTATAGTCTTAGCCCTAACAAAACCAGTCTTAGGAAGGGGGAGAAAAGGTGTAAAATACTACTGCTACCTAAGAAGGCAACTTAAATCACACCCGGGAAAATGGCATTAATAAACACACGAATCATAGAAGAAAAAATGAACGGAGGTATAATCCAAGAGAAAAATTAAAAGAGGAGGTAGGGGTTGCTCGCTACATGTTGGAATATTAATGTTAGACAACTCAAATGTTTACAGGTTTAGTATCCATATCTTTCTTTCAAACAATACGTAAAACTTTTCCAATATTTATCAAATTTATGCAGGGAATGAACAGATGAATATACCATCCTTTCGACATATAACGCATTTAGAAACTCCTCCCACCACTCCTTAAAAGATGGCATCCATGCCTCCTGCCAATGTCTTAGCATCACTAACTTAGTAACCGATGCTATTAATGCCATACGTGCCTTCAAGATGTTTCGTGGAATAGAGTCATACCTCCCCAAAATACAGATCTCTGGTTTAAAAAAAAGTGAGAGATCGCAAAAAGGTTTCAACCCCTGCTTAACCATTTCCCAGAAAATAACACTCTTGGGACATGTCCATAACTTATAAAAGTAGTAGCAATAGAACCATTACAGCTCACACATGCTGAGAAAATTGGCAGTTCCATCGATGTAATTTTGCCAGGAGATATAGATATTGTGTAGCAGCTTAAATTGGATATCTCTTAACCTATCCTGCTTTATAAATACATAAGTGTCAGTCCAAATTTTTTCCCACACTTTCTCAGGCCAGTCTAGGGACATATTTACCTTCCAATAGAAAGAGACTGGAGATAAGTTAGCACTCATCTTCATAGTAATATATTGATAGGTTTTAGATATCAGTTTACCTGATAGGCAGAAACTTAACAAATTGTCCCAAAAGTCCCCCACCTGGACCGAGAAAGTACCTTTACCAAAAAAGATTGGATACAACTTCTAATTTGAGCCAATCTCAACAAGGATTGGGGTCTAACCCCAAATTTTCGCGCTAAGCGAGAAAGCGAAAGTATGGAGTTGTCTCCATAACAATCAGAAACCCTGATCTTGGAAAAAGATGTTGGGAAGAAACTGGCTATTGGACGATTGCCAATAACGAAGTTTGGGTTCTTCAGTAGAGGCTGGGAAAGATCAAATCGTGGGTTAATCTTTAGTTCAGCATTCAGTTGGTGTATAGCCCTAACGTCCCACCCGAGAGGTGTGTTCCTAATCTTACCAGGAACTTTACCCCAGGGAATGTATAAGAGGGACTCCAAATCAATCTTCATTTCGTTAGCAAAAGTCCTGTCCAGCTCTAGACCTGCAGGGGAACTAACACACTTACCTGACCAAAACACAGCCCTAGCTGTGTGAATTGCTAGATGGTATCTAAAAAAATTGGGTAATTGTTGACCCCCCATTTTGCGTTGCCTGCAAAGCTTGATATAAGCTCTGCGAGGGGGTTTGCTTTCCCATATAAAATTTGAACACAGTCTGGATAATTTCTTGAAAAAGGTTTTAGGGAGGTATATATTCAAATTAAGGAGGGGGTAAAGAATTTTCGGCAATACCACCATTTTGATTGTATTAAACCTCGCAGACAAAGATAAGGTAAGCTTCGTCCACCTTTCCAGGTCCTCTTTGATGGATTTGATGGTAGGTTTCAAATTTAACTGAGCCAGGTCCTCTAAATTTTTAGAGATTTGAATACCAAGATATACTAAAGACTTAGTTTGCCACTGAAGACCTAAATTTAAACACCATTCCTTGACCAAAAAGGTTGATAGGGGATACAATGTTGATTTGGCTAAATTCAGTTTGAACCCTGAAAACCCGCCAAAGTTCTCAATAAGCTCCAAAGCTCTAGGAAGCAATGCAGTTGTATCCCTAATATGTAGCAAAAGGTCATCAGCAAAGGCCGACAATTTATGTTCCTGGCTACCTACCCCAATACCATGAATCTTTGGGTCAACCTTGATAGCTCTAATTAGGGGTTCTATATAGAGATTAAATAAGTAGGGTGACAGGGGACATCCTTGCCGGGTGCCTCTGGAAAGTGGAAAAGACTCAGAAATTAAATTGTTGTTTTGAATTCTGGCTGATGGACATGAATAAAGAATTTAGATTAACTGGATAAACTGTTGGGAAACCCAAATTTGTCCAAACTTCAAACATAAAGAACCACTCCTCCCGATCGAAAGCCTTTTCCGCATCTACAGAGATCAGAGAAGCTTCCAAATTGGGATCTGTGGCCACAGAAATTAAATAAAGTAATTTCCTGAAGTGATCAGCCGAAGTGCAGCCCTCAACAAACCCGGCTTGCTCCGGACTAATCAGTCCGCCCCAGACCTTCTTAAGTCTGGAAGCCAGAATTTTAGCAAATATCTTTACGTCCAGATTCAACAGCGAGATAGGTCTATAATTCCCCACCAAATCTGCAGGTTTCCGGCTTAGGTAATAAAATTATTCTTGCTTCAAGAGAGATTTATCTTTGATACCATGAAGGAACCAGAAAGTAAATAATTGGTTTAATAGCGGGCTACTTCCAGTTTAAATGACTTATAAAAAGGTCAAAACCATCTGGCCCCGTGCCTTATCAACCTATAGTGAGTCAATAGCTAATAAGACCTCTTCATTGGAGATAGGAGATGTTAAGTAAGACCTAGACTCCTGTGACAAATAGGGAGTGGTATATCAGTCAAAAAGTTCTCATATTGAAAGGACCTGGGGTGTAATGTCGGCTCATATAAGATCCTATAATAGGTCACGAAAATCTGAAGGATATCCTTAGGATCCGTAACTAGATAATTTGAAACAGGGTGCTTCAGGGCCGCACCCATTTAGATTCAGCTCTTTGTTTTAATTGCCAGGCCAATAATTTCCCAGCCTTACTGCCCTGACCGATATAGGCCGCTTTTAGTTCTACCCAAGGAACTCACCACTTTCTCCTTCATAGCACCCGCATACCATGCCCTTAACGAGATAGTTCCTGATCCTGAGCTCCTGATCTTACACCCTCTTGTATATTCTCAAGTAATTTAATCCTATTTAAACAATCGGACAGCTTCTGGTTATATTTTCGCTTTACCAAGCAATCCTGATTAACTCCCTCTCCACACTGTTTTAAGGGCTGCCCATGATTGGTCAGTATTCAGAATTGAACCCCAGTTGAAGCTGATCGATGTTTGCACAAAGGAACGAAATCTGTCTAGCACATGGCCATCTTTAGTATATTGTTATTTAAGGACCATGAATAGGACTCCTTAGAATATGAGAAGGAGACCATACAAGCTGGACTGGAGAGTGGTCCGAAATTACTCTAGGAAGCAACAGTGTCTCATTAACCTCTGGGATACACTGTTGACTCACCAGAAAATAATCAATCCTGGAAAGGGTTTTATGAACCGGTGAGAAAAAAGTGTAGTCTCGGGTTAAGGGATTAAGCAACCTCCACGGGTCCCTCGGTCCTAGAAATGAAGTACATTCATCCAAAGCATGCTGAGCTGCAGAAGTTTGCAAATTCTTACTTGCAGATCTATCCAGTCTATTTGACTGGACCAAGTTCCAATCGCCTCCCAGTATAATCACCCTCTCCTTGAAGGGGGATAAAATTTCTGCCAAATGAGCAAAAAAGGAGGGGGACTCTGTAATGGGGCGTAAATTGATCCCAGTACCAGACTCACTCCACCAGAGTGCCAGAGACTATAATAAATCTACCCCTTCGGATCCGTAATTATATCCGATTGTATGAAAGGGACTCCCGAGCAATCAAAATTGCCACACCCGCTAGATGAGGAATAGCCAGCCCCAAATACTTGACTAACCCATTTTTTCCTTAAATGAGAAAGATGGCTCGAGAGCACATGGGTTTCCTGTAAAAATACAACTGCCGGATGATATCGAGCAAGGTAATTCAAAATTAAATGTTTTTTACAATTATCTTCCCCCCTTTAATGTTCCATGTGAGAAATTTTAAGCTAGAAAACATACAACCTAATAAACATCAAAACCATAATATGGATAGCTGCCCCACCCCAGAAAAAGCCCTTAAGAACCCCATACACTCCCCCAACCGCCGCCCCCCAACCCCAAATTAACCCTCCCAACACTGAACAACTTAATAGCTACCCCCTGGCTCCAAAAGCCATCTCCGCACAAATTGGTTCATAGTGCGCCATAGAGGCAGGGCCCTTCCCCAAATTAAGTTTCGTATAACAATTGAAGGCATGCAAAATTGCCAGCTAGAAGAACTTCTGCAAATAAGAGCCCTCTCCCTCACAAAATTATGACAGTAGCTACAAACTGTGTATTCCAAGTAAATAAAGACTAACAGTCCAGAATAATCAGTCTTTCAACGTCCTCTGCTGGTCATAATGAGAAACTACAAATTCCTCAGCTGCATAAACATTGTACAGTCCCATCCAGTAATCATGAAGGAAATGAGACAGGTCCCATGATTAAAACTGCAATGCTTGAGACTAGGTTTCGAGACATGTGAAAAAGATCAAATTATCAAACTGCAGAGTAAATAACCATGACAACTAAGATATGTCCAAAAATAACGCCCCAGTTTAACAAATAAACACCGAAGGCTATCCTTATTCTGGCATGAAATCAGCTTATCGGGAACAGATCAGGCATCAACCCACGAAGCGAAGTTAGGGCCTCTTCTGCACTCTCAAATCGTTTCTCTCCATCTTTAGTAGAAACCTCCAATTTGGCTGGGTACAGCATACGGTGTCGGATACTCACAGCCCATAGCTTTGATGTAACGGGGCGAAAGGAGGCCCTGACTTGCTTCATTTTCCAAGTTAGATAGGGTGCCAACCGAAGCTTCCTGCCTTCCCATTGCAGTGAGGATAATTTCCTCGTTTCACGTAGGATGTGCTCCCGGTCCAAATAATTAAGGAGCTTAAATATTATTGGCCTCGGGGGGTCCGGTGGCAAGGGTCTGGCTCTCAGGGAACGATGCCCCCTCTCGATCACATACTCCGGCCCGTTTGGCGAGGGCCCAGCTGTTTTTTTGAGGAACCTCTGCAGAAATAAAAGCATATTAGAGCCTTCCTCGCCCTCAGGCAAACCCAGTAGCACTAAATTGTTCCATCGGCTTCTATTTTCTAGGTCATCCAGCCGGTCCTCTAGTTTAACAATGGATTTTTTACATTCATTAATGGTAGGCCTCGATTTCTCCATCGCCCTTTCCAGAGATGAGATCCGAGCCTCTGTATCGGTAACACAACGTGCCAATTGCATCAAAGCGGGCTTAAATTCCGCTACATCGTCGACAAGCTTGAATAAAGCTTCCTTAATTACAGCCAGATCGCTGTGGATCTTGCCCAGTGAAACTTCCTCCTCGGTGTCTAGTGGAGAGGAGCTATGGCACGGTTGCTTCGCCTTTAATTCCTGCTCACTTGTCTGCATTGCGGAGCACCAATCCAAGCGAAAACGAACTCGGGTACACAGCAGAATTCTCTGAGGTAGAAGAAATTAGTTAGAGAGGCGAAATGACCCCTAAAAGCTGACAAATTGCTGATCGGGATCGGGAGCCCACAACAGACACAGCTAATCCTCCATAGGCGTCACGTGATCCCCCCATCATTTTGTTTTTTAAATAAGTTAACTGTAATTCTCAAAATTTTGCTTACTATTTATTCTGGGTGTACAACATGGCAATATTTTATAGCGAAGTACAAGTAGTACAGTTACAACTTTGAAACTCTAGAAACTGCTGCCCAATTTAAACAATATTACCTGATGAAGTGAGCTTCTCCTGGTCTGTTACTGACTTGGAAGCTGTCAAAGGGCACGAGGTGAAGCAAAGGCCCTACCCTTTTCCAAGGTCAATAACTCCAGAAGATGCCCTACACTTCACAGGGTAATATTGCTATTTTAACAAGCATTTGTCAATGCCGAATGTTGCTTGCTTGTATGTGCTGTGTAGGTATTTGGAAGTCAGTGGAGTGCAAATATTGAAAATTTGCAAACTTACGAGCATGCGTAGGAATTGCGCAACAAACGCTCGTAAAACAGTAATTTTTAGGAAGTCTGTCACCAAATTTTCAACATAGCCATTTTAAGACCTCTGCTCATGAAAAGTGTCACTGTGATTTTCTTAATGTGTCCCATACAGTGATTTCGCACACCGACTGCGCCATTGTGCGCTACATGGGTGGAAACACATTTTGGACGATATGTGAAAAATGACATCTGTACTGCTCATTAGGAGGTGTGGTAAAATGACAATGTTGAAAATCTGGAGTGAAAAAATTGAAAAGTTGTGAACTTACGACCGTGCATAGGAACTGTGCACCGCACGCTCGGAAAACAGTCATTTTCAGGAATTTTTCCAACAAATTTTCAACATAGGCTTTTAGAGAGCCCACCTTATGAACACTGGCAGCGTCGTTTCATTAATTGGTGCCAAAAGGTGATTTTGCGCAGTGAATGCGAAATCACACTTCGGGCCGATTAATGCCATGACAGTGAGAGCACTCATGAGAAGGGGTCCCAAAAACCCCATGTTGAAAATTTGGTGCAAAAATCAAAATGCCTGAGATATGCAGCAAAGTTGAAAACCCTATTTATTACATTATACAGCTTACGGCATTTCCTTAGTTAGCGATGCGGCTTGAAGGTGCAGGCGTGTTCCAGTCCACGGAGATCATCGCTGGAGTCTGGAGGTAAGTATGGGGTGGGGGTGTGGGAGGCAGGGTGCGCAGTGGTGGGCGCGGTGGAGGCACAGACAGCTGAGGGACCGCTTTTGTGTTTCAGGGTTTTTTTTTGGTTTTTTTTTTAAAAAGGACAACGACGGGACATTTGCCAAGCTGGGGTGGGCCCTTACGTGGCACAAGGACGGACTGTTTGGGGGTCATGGAGCTGACAGGGATTGGGCACCCCTGGCCGGCGATAGTATCTGCTGCCATGCTGGGGTGTGTGGCTCTTACATGGCACCCTGTACCTCGGGGGGGACAGTGGAGCCGACGGGGATTGGGCAATCATCAGCGATACGCGATGTGTAGCCACGCTGGGGTGGCACCCAGCATGGCATGTGGAACTCTGTTTGGGGGAGCAAAGCACAGCCGACGGGGATTGGGCACCTCTGGCCGGCTATACAGTGTGTGCGTAGCGAAAGCACGCAGTATGCGCATGTGTGTGTGTTTAGAGGGATGTGCGCGAGCAGGCTTATATCTTATCACTGCTCACTGAAGCGTAGCTCCCCTTTCAACTGTACTCCACTGCATTTTCGACTGCTGTCATAGACAGCTCCAGCAGCCATTGGAGAACTGCGGCCGCGCCTGCAAACACACTGAATGAATTGGAAGAGGGCTGCCACACCTCTGAAAACTCGGATGATGGCACTATGTTTCTTGCACATGCATGCAAGCAACATAAAAATGTTTGAAAACTCACCTTTTGGTGCATTTTAAACAGTGTGAGTGGCTGGAGTGTATGCTTAGACTATTTGTTTACATTAGCAGACTCCTTCTGTGAAGTTGCCTTCTTGCATAGCCAGTTAGTGCATTAAGACATTCAGCCCAATGCTCTAGGTATATGATGAGGATTATTTCACCTCTTTGGTTGTTGAATGGCAAGGCAAGGCAAGTTTTATTTAAGAGATGCCAATCCCGGAGGCTCTGAGCGCCATACAACAATCAAAATAGATACAAAACAACATAATAATAAACATTTATATACAATATACCAAACAGTTAAATCAGAATTTACTACCCCCGAGCAACTAAAATCAGAATAGGTAGAAACTAAATTAAACATCCATTTTTAAAAGACAAGTAGGGACTATAAAACATAGTCTGGGAAGGCCTGATTATACAAGAAGGCCTTGAAGCGGGCTCTAAATACCTCCACAGAAGGGGACTCCCTGATGGCTAAAGAAAGCGAATTCCACAGGATGGGGGCGGTAACACTAAATGCTCTGTCGCCAGCAGTTTTTAACCTCGTCCTGGGAATCGTGAGGAGACCCCTAGAGGAGGAGCCGAGGGAGCGGACCAAGACAGCAGGTGCAAGAAGGTCCTTCAGGTAGCCAGGGCCCAGGCAGTGTAGGGTCTTAAAGGTGAGCAAACCCACCTTAAAGAGGACCCTCCACCTAACTGGCAGCCAGTGCAGTTGACGCAGCACCGGAGTGATGTGACACTACTTACGCTGTCCTGTCAACAGCCTCGCTGCTGCATTCTGCACCAGCTGCAGTCAGCGCAGGGTACCCCCAGAGATCCCAAGATAGAGTGCATTACATTAGTCAAGCCTGGACGTCATGAAGGTATGCACCAAAGTGGGGAGGTCCAGTGACAGAACTAGGGGCTTTATCCTGGCGATATTCCTCAGATGATAAATACTGGTATGGACAATGGATACCACCTGAAACTCAAGTGTCAATCTGCTGTGAAGAATAACGCCCAGATCATGTACCCTAGAGGAGGCCTTCAATGGTACAGAGCCAAGACAAATCCTTGTCTCTGCACCAGAGACCAACCTATCACGCTTTCTGTTCCACTCCACCACCAGTACCTCCGTCTTACTGGGGTTCAGTCACAACCAGCTGGAGGCCACCCAGTCATTGATCTCAGCAAGGCAGCTGTTAAGCACTTTCACTGCACAAGATGTTCCAGGGGGCAAAGGAAAGATACAGCTGGGTATCATCAGCATAGCAGTGAAAACCCAGACTGTACTTCCTAATGAGCTCTCCCAGGGGCAGCATATACATGGCAAACAACATCAGTGACAAGACCGAACCCTGGGGAACTCCACATGACAGGTGGCCAGGGGAGAAGGAGGAGAAATTCCCCATCACTACCCTCTGCCTCCTGTTAGATAGAAAAGACTCAAACCAGCAGATGACAGTGCCGGCGAGTCCGCAGAATTCTCTTAGGCGGTCAAGTAACACTCGATCATCCACCATGTCAAATGCTGAAGAGAGACCGAGAACAAGAACTGTCCCCTCCCTTCTATCTCTAGCCCTAAGGAGGTCATTATGTACCCAAACTAGTGTAGTTTCTGTACTATGCCTCACATGAAACCCAGACTGGAGCAGCTTGTACAGATCATGGGCCACGAGATGCTCCTGAAGCTGAAGCGCCACCACCTTCTCCACAATCTTACCCAAAAATGGGAGATTGGAGATAGAACGGTAATTTGCCTTGACGTCAGGGTCCAACAATGCTTTTTTCAGAAGGGGTCTCGCCAATGCCTCCTTCAAGACATCGGGGAAAACTCCCTTCAACAAGGAACACCGGACAATCAAGGCAAACACCAGGCCAATGGAGTCAACACATCTCATTAAGAAATGAGGTGGCACCGGATCCAGTTCACAAAAGGTGTGCCGAAGCTTGGCGGCAATCTCACTGACCTCAGCCACCTCCACCACTCTAAACTCACCCCAACCAGGCAGAGTGCTCTCCGGTCGCCCATGGCAACCACTGTTAGCCAAAGTCTGGTCCACTGCCTGATGGCAGATACTCTGCCCAAGAAAAACTGAGCAAACTCCTCACACAATGTATTCGAAAAGGCTACCTTCGGGCCTTAGACAGGAAGAAAGGAAGAAGAAGCCTGTTCGCAGACCAAAAGAGCACAGTTGGTTGGTTCTTCCCGGCAGCAATCACCCTGGACAGGAATTCAGCCTTCTTATGGTTGATTGCCCCCTGGTATGCACTGTAGTGCACATGCAGGGCCAGTTTGTCTATCTCCAGGTCGGACTTCCGCTAGAAGTGCTCTAATCTCCAACCCAAAATCTTCATTACCTTGAGCTCCCCATCATACCAAGGCGACCTCAAGTGAGAAGACCTTGGTTGTACACGGGCTGGTGCGAGGGAGTCGAGCGCACCAGACAGCGCCTTATTATAGGCATCCACTGCCGTGCATCCCCCCCAACACATGCACTGTCCACACTAGATAGTTCAGCCACCACTGAAAAACCCTCAGGGGTCAACCCCCTCAAAGGACGATAGCTGACCATCTCTGCAGAGGGAGGGCTATCAAGCGGGGGCCCGAACCAGAACTTCACTGTGCAATGATCGGACCAAATGACCCGATCAATGCTGAGACTATTTATCTCAAGCCACAATGAGAACACCAGATCCAACATGTGGTCACCCTGATGAGTCATGGAGAAAACTCCTTGAGCAAAGTCCAGAGATTACATCATCTGGAGGAAGTTGTAACCAAGCAGAGAAAATTCATCCTTGGTCCAAACATTGAAGTCCCCCAGCACTAAACATCTGGGGGCTCCAATGTTTCCCCAACGATGAAATCGGCCATCTCCTGCAAGAAATCTCCCACCACACCAGAAGGGAGGAGAATCAGGCGACCTGCACCCGGACCCCCACGGATGGCCACACATTCAAATGAATGTGGTGCTCTCACTGAGCGCAGAGTGACGCACTTTGTCTTTGGCCTTTTGTCTTAAACTTCAGAGTTCCGCAACCCTCCCCCTCACCCCTGTCCCCCATAAATGCATGGCCTGCCCAATATTTCTAAAGAAGTGACTATGTCCTATTGGGTATTGTTTTCAATTCAAAGAAATGGAAATGAAAGTCTATGAACCATGCTTAATTTAAATACTGTATATGCTGTAATTTTTAATTTTTTATTATCCTTTAAATGTTCCCTCACCCGCAATGTAGTTTACAACTGCAGCGCTAGTACCAGTGGGGAACTGATGTCTTTGGGCAGCTGAGAGCTTACAATGAGGTGGTGCCAAAGTATCTTTCTAAGGAAGTGCCCAACTGCATTGTGTGGCCTCGGCTGCCCCAGACAACAGTTCCCCACCAGCGATAGCACTGCAAATGTAAACAAAGTTTTGGGGGCCGGGAGCTCAAAGAACTGCCGATGCCTCAAAACTTTGAAAAACATACTGTTTGGGTACAATTCAGCTTGCATTCTGTATATATTCTATAGAGTTCTCCTGGTCCATTGATTATTACTGAGAACATTTGCATGAATATGTGATCTTTATTTCTTAGAGTTCATCTACCTCTACAGCTGACTCCCTACTTCAAACTGTTGTCATGGGAGAAACTGTGATGTCAAATCAGTGCAGAATGACCTCGGGTAGGGAGAAAGCAGCAGGAATAGATGAACTCTTCAGGAACAAAGATTCTGTTGTCATGCAGCTGACCTCAGTAATAAATAGTGTGGAGGAAAAATACAGAATGAATGTGAAATATAATCTGAACTATGTCTAAATATAGTTGTTTTAAGTTCTACTGAAGGCGTCAGCTGCTCTTTAAAAGGTAACAAATAAAAAAACTAAATTCCAGTACTTTTTTATGGTTCCCTTGCTCTCCTTTCTCATTTCTTTGAGTTGAAAAGCAGTGGCCAATAGGAGATAGCCAGACTTAAAGTAAGCAATAACCCATAACAGACCATGGGTGAATTACATACGTACAAAGAAGCCAGCAGAAGAAAGCCATTTGGTCTGTCAAGTCTGCTCATATTGCAGGGTCCACAGCTTGAGCTAATGTCGCTGCCCTCCCTCCCCACTCCTCCCATCCCCCTACCCATGATCCTAACCTTTCCCCATGCCTATCCCAGCCTCTCTTAGAGCTGCCCACTGTCTTCAATGAGATGTCCTCTTCCAGCAGTGCACTCCAAGTGTCCACCACCCTCTCTGTGAAGAAGTGCTTACTGACCTCCCTCCTAAACCTCCCATCCTCCAGCTTAAAACTGTGCCCCCTCATGTTATGGTTGTCAGTCAGATTAAAGAAACTCTCCTTATCAACCGTATTTATCCCTTTCAAGTACCTGAAGGTTCCAGTAATGTCCCCTCTTTCTCTCCTGTCATCCAGGGAGTATATGTTCAGTGCCCTCAACCTCTCCTTGTATGCCTCACCCTACTGACTGGCTATCATCTTTGCAGCCCTCCTCTGGACCTTCTCCAACAGGTTAATACCCTTTTTGAGGTGTGGGCACCAGTACTCAACTCCATACTCTAGATGTGGCCTTACCAGTGATCTGTACAAGGACAGTACAACCTCCTCTCTCCTACTACTGATCCCCCTAGCTATGCATCCCAGCATCTTGTTTGCCTTTGCTGCTGCTTTCTTGCACTGTGTGGAGTGTTTCATTTCACTAGTAATCATCATTCCCAGGTCCTTCTTCTCCTCAGATGCAGATACTCGGACTCCACCCAGGTAGTACTCTGTCCTGGGATTCTTGGCTCCAAGATGCATAAGTTTGCATTTACAGGCATTAAAGCCAAGCTGCCAGATCCTGGACCACCTTCCCAGCTTTTCCAGATCTTCCTGGAGGTCCGGTATCCCTTCAGCTGTGTCCACTCTCCCACAGAGTTTGGTGTCATCTGCGAATAGGCACATTTTGCCCTTAATGCTATCCCCACTGTCACTGATGAAGACAGTGAACAACACCAGCCCCAGCACCGAGCCCTGTGGGACCCCACTGGTTACCCTCTAGTGCCATATAACTCTCCCCCCACAACCACCCTCTGGGTTCTGTCCTCAGCCAGTTTTCCACCCATCTAGCCATCTTTTCCCCAACTGCAAGATCCACCAACTTCCTGATCAACCTTTTGTGGGGCACAGAGTCAAAGACCTTGCTGAAATTAAAGAGGATGTCTACTGCTTGGCCCCTGTCTACTGTCTTAGTGACACAGTCAAAGAAGTCAATCAGATTTGTTTGACATGATCTCCCCCACATGAATCCATGCTGCCTCTCATCCTGGAGACCATGCTCCTCTTAGATATTCCATTAACCCTTCCTTTAGAATGGTCTTCATAAGCTTGCCCACAATGGAGAATTGGGGTATTAATGCATGCCCTGGGTGAACTGTGAGGCATGAGGGCAAAGTCTGAGTGCTCTCTAACCACCCATGAACTGCAATAAATTTCCCTCCTTTCATGATGGTGGAATAATAAAAGAACAGTTTAGAGATGTCAAACCCTGCATCACCAACCACCTAGCAAGTGAAAGCCTACAGTTAGCACCATTACAGATTAACATCCTAGCACAGATAAGAGGTCTCTTACCAGGTTCCTGTGGACCCTGGGATAATGGGGTCTCAGGAGACTATCTAGTTGTACCTGTAAAACAAAAACAGCAATGGGGTCACAAAGGATCTGCAGCTCTTTATGAAATAACAATGACAAACAATGTAGGATAAACAAAAAACAATACTTATCTGGCACATGTGGTCAGTGTCCTCCTTCATCCAGTCAGCATCCTGTCAGACTTGTGGACATATAAGGGAAAATGGGTCACTATGAATAATAAAAATACTGATCAGCTGGGTCAACTGGGAAGGACTTATAATGGTTTAAAAAAAGTGGGTTGTGTGTTGGGGGGGAATAGAGACTGGTACCTCACCATTGACCTGGGTTTTAAGAATGGACTCTGCTCACTAGGGGCCATCATGAAGGAAAGTCAGTGCCCCCAGAACTGATTTTCTCTTGGGGGTGGGGGGGGGCATTGTACTCCAGCAATTGACTGACACAGGGCAGGACGAAGACACCAGCTGTTATTCTTCTTGTACCATTGACAGGGCTCTGGACTGCCAAACTGGTAAAGCATCTTGGGATGGGTTGCCATGGCTAATGAGAAGAATGACCCTTCTCCCCTGCCTCCCCAACAGAGGGAGTGGCTGTACTGAAGGTCCAAATTTAGTCCATGGGATGGTGGGTGATGTTGCTAGGTGGATGGTGGCAGTATGGCACTTCTCCATGGTGCAGGGCCTGCTCTGACTGTGGCTTCCTACTGACAGCTGCTATTTTTCCCAGTTTTCATGCCAGCCCACCTCATGCGACAGTACATAGTCTTGTCAGACCTCACCATGTGCGCAGATCCATGTATTTTTGAACTCTATCAGTCCACCACCAGAAAAAATTAGAAGAGCCAGCTTCCCCACTGCTTTCACCAACATGGGCATTCTATTCACCACACCCAAGCGAAAAACAACAGACTCTTCCACCGTACCAACATGAGTAGCTCAACAGCCTACCAGCATTGTCAGCCTCCCTCTCCTCCAACTAAAACTAACAGCCAGCTTCCCTTAACCCCACAGTCTTCCTACCAACAATGCCTCCCCTTTTCCCAGCATAGCCAGCTACCCCACCACATGGCCAGCCCCAGGGTTTTATTTAACTCTAAAAATTGTTTAGCGTTTTGCTCATAAAAACGCTAAAACATTGTGAAAATGCATAGCTCCTCCCTCACTGTGTTTAACAAACATAACACTTCTAGAAAACCTATATAAATACTTTCTGAACAGTTAGTATTGTCCCAAGAAAAAAACTGCTAATCAATTATTTAAAACCTGCCAGCCCCCTTGTCACTCACATTACACTCCCCTTTTCCCATACATGTGCTTGCCCAGGTCACTACATCCTGTCACATCCATGAACAACATCCAACCTCACATCTGGCTATCCTCCCCTTCAAATACAGATGCATCACACAACATCACCAGGGCCACCTTACTGACCACACATCCAGAGTCCACACCCTTCCATTAGCACAGCGCTCCTTACTGGCACACTGCACAAGATCAACATCATTCAGCCTGCTCCCCTCCAAGCATAGACCAAACCCCCACCACCAGCATAATAATCTAGCTGCCCCACCCAAAATCAGTCACATGTATCCATGTCCAAATCAGCTGTGCCACCAACCATAGTGAACCACCTTGCTGTACATTACCCCCCCAAAACCACCACCACTAAGAGCATCACACTGGTGGTACCTCTAACACTTCATATAACTTTTTGTCTTACATTCTGGAACACTTGCCTGTGCAACTGGATGTAGTTGGCAGGCAGTAATCTCCCCCAAAGTTCCTTGCCCTTTAGATCCTGCCTAATTTGCAGGCAGAAAATGCTAGAAGACACAAGATAAAAAAATGTGTTGTACTATGGCTGGCAGCATTCACAGAATTATAGCCCCAGCAAGCCAACACCCAACACTAGTATAAACAAACTGGCCAGATGAATTTCTCACCCCACACTTCACAACACAATATAATATATATTATATAGGCAGCCCTGGCAAACAAAACTGCTGTAGGCTTTCCTTTTTAAGTATTTGTTTGCAGTTTTATGTCCAGGGCCATACTGCAGATGTGATTTTCGAAAAAATTACCCCTGCAAGATTTGTTTCCACTTTGTACGCAGCATCACAAATCTTACCCCTGTCTACCACCCCCCACAATGCCACAACACAACCAGCAGACAAACAGTGTGCTTCCCATTTTTTCAAAGTTCAAACTGGCACAGGTTTTAAAAGGAAAACTGCAGTAAATAAGAATGATCTACCTTTAATGTGCGTCAGCAGTGTTGCAGGCAGGTATGGCAAAGCAGGGTTGCAGTGGGCTGCATACTTTTTGTAAAGGAGAAGTCTCTTGTACACTCTAGGAGTTTGTTTTCCTCTCCTGATCAGCTGTAATTGCTCCTGGAGGTCTCGCTTGTAATATACTGCATTGTTTTTTGTTTTTTTTTAAATCTGCTGATTGGTAAAGTTTTTATTAATAAAATAAATAAATATGCAGTCTGCCATCCATTTGAGCTTGAAGAGGTCCTTTTCACTTTGTCATCATAGCAAGTCTTCTATGGTGTCACACTGAATGATGTCCCATGTTGCGCAAGTACTGCCAACATGTGGTTCCACCGGTCAGTAAATGGGAGACAGAAATAAGTGACGCACATTCATTCCAGTGTGTAGTGCAAAGTGTCAGAGTGCTGCTGTGTCTGAACAGTTGTTAATGACAGCATATGCTTAACACAGAGAATGTTTGAATGAATAAATATTGTAAACAAATGATCTGTGTTATGTTCAGGTTTCATATCTCCTTATGTATCACAAGCATGCACTTCCTTATTTATTTTTTTTTTATTTAGAATATCAGTGCATGGAATCCATTGAATCTCAGTCCCAAGGTATTGCCACTTTCAGTATTGATTGGGTCACATACCTGTAGTTTTCCTCCAAAAAACATATCACAGACTCACAGATTTAATAATCTGTTTCCATACATCAGCACTGAGTGAATGAACTGATCACCCTGGAATTTCATTTTTCATATTTTTTTTTCCATTTAATTTCATTTTTATTGGTTAAACTGGAAAAGCATGTGAGCATTGCTGCCTGTTTACACAAGCATCCAGCATCACCTTTGAATTTATTAGCAATTTGTTTTTTTCCAGCATTACTGAAGTACTAATTCTAACTCATTGTAATACTGCATACCTTCCAAGGGAGGTATGAAGCTTTGCTAGATTATTTTAGCAAATTTTCAGGAGATTTCCTGAAGGAATAGTTTATCTAAATGTTGGGGGTTTGGGGACTGCTATGACCTCAGAAGCTCTGTGGTGCATTTTGAAGCTTATACACACTTATGTGTACGTAGAATTCAGTAAATGTAATTACTGTCCTGCAACACAGCAGTGTCCTTTGTGTTTGATGAACACTGATGAATGTTGAGCCAACTTCTTGTAACTGTCAGAGCCAGAAATGACCACATTAACATCCATGTGTAGTGGGCTGTGCTCAGAGTCCCCAGCATGGGATGGGGGATGGCTCTGGGAGCCTACGGCAAAGGGGGGATCACAGTTGGTGGTTAAGTTAAAAAAAAAAAGCAGAGGTCCAAAGAAAGGGGGAGGGGTTCATACAAACACCAGCTGCCAATGGCCCTACTTTAAATTTCCCATTACATCAGGGAACAGCATGCTACTGTCACCATAATTTGATGTGCAGCCATACATCAAGGATTGCAGTCTGCCACACTGCTCACTTCCTGCTTTTACTCACCTACGTAAAGCTTGATGTCACTTCTGCTTGTTTTATTTCTACTCATTCTGGTCACTCCTTGTGTAACTCTTTGAGGTTTATTTTTTTGCGTTAAACCAGTGTGCTATGTCCCATACATCCTCTGTTCTGTGTTTCACGGGCTACTGAACCAGAAGTCCAAATTTACAATACTTCCTGACCAGTCTTGGAGTTCTCGGAAGTCTAACACTGCAAAGCTTCCTGACCAGTCTTTCTTTCATTCAAGTTCTGTGAGAAACAAGTGTAATCCCTAGGTGGAGCTATCCCAAGGAATACTACCCCTGCCTGCATGACTAGGCGCAGGTTGATGGGCCTGAGCTCGGTAAACAGGTGCCACCACCGGAAGAGTTGATTTAAGGGTGGCGTAGCTTCTCTGGGTATAGCCTTTCCGGACACTGATACCCCCCCAATGGCTTGCACTGGTCAGCAGATAAACAATCACTGTTAATGTCAGAATACAATGTTGAACCCAATCTTGGCACACTTACCACCAATGCTGGTTCAGCTGCACTGGACCTGGAGACCCCCCTGTAAGACAGGACCTGCAATAGAACAGTGCAATGGCAATACAGTATCCCCTCCACAAAGGTACACACCAGCCAAGTTAAATGCAGAAAGAACAGAATCTGGTTTATTCAGAGAACATGAACAAGGGTGGGGCAGCAATCTGGCATTTGATTTCCTATCTGATTTAGTCAGGTTAAACTTGCATACACTAAGAGTCCCTCTAATATGGTTGTCAGAACCTGGTGAAGTTCTGGTTTCTGGTCCTGGGTTAGAACTTTGCAAATAGTTCTAGGGTTCTAATCTTCTTTGGAACTCAAACTCTTTTGTGTGCAGGATCGGAGAGAAAGAACAGATAAAGATACTGAGAGGAGATAAAAACATACATTAAAAGAGCTGCACTCTCTGCACAGCCATAATATTGGTTCACTGCACATGCAGAAAAGAGAAACACATTGAGCCTCTCAAAGTGCAAATGCCAAGTATAACAATTCCATGACTTTAGCACATCTGCATATGAGCAGCACATTCTCTCATTTTCTCCCTCTAAAACATTTTTAGCATGTAATTCCCAATAATGAGTTTGTTTCCAGGCTGGCGTCCCCTGCTTTTGAAATGTGTGAAGAAAAAAAGCTTTTTTTTAGTAGTTAGAACCCTTAACACTTAGAACCCATGGGTGTTCTAGTTCCAAATTAGAACTCGAACCCATGGGTTCTAAAAGGGTTCTAATCTTTCTAGAACTAGTTCTGACAACCCTACCCTCTAGCACAGTTACACACACCCTGAGTACACAGTTATTACTCAGGCTAGCCTGATGCATTGCCCGGGGTAAGCCGGCACTGCAGTTGTTGTTGGGGCCCTTAGAAAAGAAACAAGCAACATGCACTTTAACCCACAATTTATATTCTGGAGCTGGATGGCTCAGTCCATAATGATCAACCAAAATAAATCAGATGACACACAATACATACAAACATACAAATCTACCAGTAGAGCAGACCAACTGGTCTATCAAAGTCTGCCCAAGTGTGCAGCTAGCACTCTTGATTGCAGCTGCCCCAGCCTCCTCCCCCACTGTCCCTCCCATACCTGCCATAGCACCTGCCCCCCAGACCCTTCCTCTTGCTTTGTCCCACTCCTCCTTAAAGCTTCTTACATGTTACTACCCCTGCTGGCAGCGCATTCCAGTTAGACACCACCCTCTCAGTGAAGTAGTGCCTCCTCATCTCCCTCTTAAGTCATCCCCCCTCCATCCTTAGTCCATGCCCCCTCGTCTCCTTACCTTTCCTCCATTTAAACACCCACTCAGTGCTAGGTTTATTTACCCCCCTCAAGTATCTGAATGTTTCAATCATATCCCCCATCCCTCCTCTCCTCCAGTGTGCACATATTCAGCTCCTGCAGCCTGACTTCATAGTCCTTTCCTTCCATCCCCTTTAATATTTGTGTTGCTTCCTTTGTACCTCCTTTAGTAATTTTATATCTCTCTTCAGGTATTGCCTCCAGTATTGCACACAGTACTCCAAATGCGGTCTGACCAAGGATCTGTATAGAGACAGGATCACATCCCCATGCCCGGATGAGAAACACCTTGCGATACAACCCAGCATCCTGTTTGCCTTAGCCGCTGTTTTCCTGCATTGGACAGAGTTGTTCATGCTCACTGTTACCAGCACCCCAAGGTCCTTCTCCTCCTCAGTGATCCCTAGCCTCACCCCTCCAAGCAGTAGTCCCTCCTATGGTTTTTTTCCCTGAAGTGCATCACCTTACACCTCTTCACGTGGAATCCTAGCTGCCACTTCTCCAACTATGTCTCTAGTTTGGTGAGGTCCTTGTGCAATTGTTTCCATCCATCCTCTTCATCCACCATCGCCCCCATTTTGGTATCATCTGTGAACAGACTGACCCTGCTCCCAACTCCATTTGGCTATATTGGAGATAAAGAGCCCAAATAGCACCAGGCCCAGCACTGAACCCTGTAGCACCCCACTTGTCACTGCTCTGGGTGTTGAGAACTCCCCCCCACAACCGCCCTCTGCACCCTCCCCTGTAACCAGTTCTTTATCCGTTTATCAGCTTTTTACCCACCCTTACAGCAGTCAGCTTCCTCCAGCCTCCCATGAGGCACTGTATCAAAGGCCATGCTGAAGTCCAAGTACAGACAATTACCACATAGATTCAGTGCTAAGAAGTGCAAGGTAATGCACCTGGGAAACAAAAACCAAGGGGAAGAGTACACAATGGGGGGTGAGATACTAACAACAACAAAAATGGAAAGGGACCTGGGGGTAGTCATATCAGATGACCTAAAGGTGGGCAAGCAATGTGAGAGGGCAGCAAGGAGGGCTGGGGAGATACTGGGATGCATAGGGAGAGGCATCACCAGTAGAAAACAGGAAGTTATTATTCCTCTGTACAGACAGCTGGTGAGACCCCATCTGGAGTACTGTGTGCAGTTCTGGAGACCCAGTCTCCGCAAAGACATAGACAGGATGGAAGCTGTCCAGAGGAGGGCAACTAAAATGGTGCAGGGTCTACACCGGAAGACATATGAAGAGAGACAAAAGGAGCTTAATATGTATAGCCTCGAGGAAAGGAGGGAGAGGGGGGACATGATAGAAATGTTTAAGTACCTCAAGGGAATCAACAAAGTCCAAGAGGGTAGCATCTTTCAAAAAAAGAGGTGTGCAAGAACAATAGGGCACAATTTGAAGATAGAGGGGCGGCTCAGAGGTAATTTAAGGAAGTATTTTTTCACAGAGAGGGTTGTGGATGCATGGAACAGCCTTCCGGAGGAGGTTGTGGAGTCAAAATCAGTGGTGGAATTCAAGCATGCATGGGACAGTCATAAGGCCATTCTAGGGGGTTGGGGTAGGAAGAAGTAGGCTGCTGGTTAACTAGGATCTGCAGTTTATCCAGTACGTAGGGAAATGGGCAGACTGGGTGGGCCAAGCGGTCCTTATCTGCCGTCAAATTCTATGTTTCTATGTTTCTATGACCCCCATCTAGCTCCTTTGTTACTCAGTCATAATTCTCTATTAGGTTTGGTTGACAGGACCTTTCTGAGACAAACCCATGTTGCCACCCATCCTGGAGGCCATTAACCTCGAGGAATGCCACCAGCCTCTCCTTCAGTATAGTCTCCATAAGCTTTTCTAATGTGGAAGTGAGACTGACTAAACAATAGTTTCCTGGCTCTTCCCTAGGCCCATTCCTGTTTATGGGCACCACGTGGGCCACCCTCCAGTCCAGAGGCACACACCCTGTTTCCAGGGAGGTGTTGAAAAGATCTGCCAGTGGTTCAGCCAACACCTCCGCCATCTTCCTCAGCACCCTGGGGTGGATGCCATCAGGACCTCGTGCCTTGTCCACCCTTAACACCCTCAGTCCCTCTAGCACTCTATTCCTGATGATCATTTTGTCTGTCACCTCCTCCCCCTCTTCATCCACCCCTCCAGTCCATAATGGTAGTGGTCCATCCATCTCCTTAGTGAAAGCAGAGCAGAAGTACTCATTCAGTATTTCTGCTTTATTTGCTCCCTCTTCCATCCATTTCCCTCCCCACTTTATCCATGTGTTCTTTGCCCTTCCTCTTTTCCCTGACATATCTAAAAAGGTCCTTCTCCCCTCCCTTTAGGCCCTGTGCTAACCTTAATTCCCTGGAGGCCTTGGCTTTTTTCACCTGCTTGGCCACCTCCTTAGACCAACTCCCATGAAGCCTCCTTATCCGCTTTTTTCCTTCCTTGTTCTCCTGTACTTCCAATATGCAGCCCTCTTTTCCCTCACACCCTGCAGCACTTCACTGTTCAGCCAGCATAGCTTTCTGGCTCTGCCTTTCTTACTCCTGGCCCTGGTGCAGGCTATTGTGGCCTCCATTAGCCCAGCTTTAATAACTTCCCACTTTTGCTCTGCATCCATCCCAGGCCTTATATCCTGGAGTCTCCCTTGCAGTATTTCTCCCATCCTCCCAAAGTCCACCCTCCTAAAGTCCACCACCTTCATGCTCATGCCTCCAGTCTCCCCTGCCCAATGTGAGTATGAACCACACTGTTTGGTGGTCACTACTAGCTAGTGTGTTCTCAACCCTTACCTCCTCCACTGCCTCACCATTTGCCAGTATGAGGTCCAGTGTGTTACCAAGCCTTGTAGGCCCACTTACCATTTGTGTCAGAAGGCCATCCTGGATCGCATTCAGGAGTACATGTTCCCTGGCACTGTTGGTGGCAGGGCTGATCCAGTCAACCTCTGGTAGGTTGAAATCCCCCATCATCACCACACTCCTCCCCCTCCTACACACCCTCCTTATCTGCTCTGCCAACTCCCTATCCAGTTCCCCCTACTGGGTTGGTGGTCTGTACACTACCCCCAGCCTCAGCTTTCTACCCTTGGAGTCCAGAAGCTGCACCCAAATTGCCTGCGTCCTGCCATCCTCCTCCTCGTTCCTCATGCATTTGATCCCTTCTCTCACAAAGAGTGCTACCCCTCCTTCCAACTCCTCGGTCCCTCCTGTATATACTGTACCCCGGCAGCTAGATCCAAGTTATGGTACTCAGTGGCCCAAGTCTCTGTTACTGCAGCAATATCCACATTCCCCTCTGAGAGGAGTGCCTGAAGTTCCGCAATTTTGTTTCCCAGGCTTCTTGCGTTTAGGAGACCATCTTACATCCGTACCCCTCTTTCCTCTTTCCCCTCTTCTCCTTGGTCTGCTCTCCTCCTCTTGGTAGTCATACCCTTTTTTCACCTTGTTATTACAGGGTGGTGGTGCCTTCTACACTTCACGCTGCCTACCCTGCATGCCCCTTCCCTGAGTCACTTCGCCTCTACCTTTACCCGTATCTAGGAGGGTGAGCTCACTAGGCTCCCCTATCCGGACCTTTTTACTATCCTCAGTCCTCTTGCCACTCCCCCAGTTTAAATCCACCTTAGTTGATATATACCCCTCAATTCCACCCTTTAGTATTGACCCCCTATTCAGTGTTTCTCCCTTGTTTGGTTTATGCTGTGTGTGGGTGATGATGTGCGATATGACCGCCACCACACATTCAGTCACTTCACTACCAGTCTAGCATTGCTTGTAAAGCGCTTTGGGATACTGTGTATGAAAAGCGCTATATAAATGCTGATTCTTCTAATTCTTCCTTCTCTTCTGCTGTGAATACTGAGCAGAAATATTCATTCAGTATCCCTGCTTTTTCACTGTCACCCTCTGCCCACATTCCTTCCCCTTTATTAAGTTTCTGTATCCCTTCCTTGGTCTTTCTTCGCTCCCTAATGTACCTATAAAAGGTTTTATCCCCCTTCTTAACAGAGTTGGCTATCTTTTCCTCAGTTTGTGCCTTTGCTATTCTGAGTGCCTTCCCTGCCTCCTTCGGCTTTAACTGATAACGTTCTCTGTCCTGCTCCTTCTGTGTTTCCTTATATTTCCTGAATGCTATCCTTTTCTCCTTAACCATCCCTGCCACCTCTTTTGAGAACCATAGTGGTATTTTCCTTCATTTTGTTTTGTTGATTTGCTTCACACAAAGGCTTGTTGCCTCTGTGATGGCTGTTTTGATTATTCCCCTTTGTTTCTCCACCCCTCCTTCTTGCCCATTTGCTAGTGCTTTTCTGAGGCACTCTCTCATTTTCCCAAAGTCAGCCTTCCTAAAGTCCAATACTCTTGTTTTTTGTATGGCTTGACTCTATGGCTGTGTTTATTGTGAACCACACTGTTTGGTGGTCACTTGTTCCCAGATGGCTACCCACTTCTAAATCTGAGATCCTTTCTCCTTCCCCATTTGAGAGTACCAAGTCTAAGATTGGTCCCTCCCGAGTGGGTTCCAGCACTAGCTCTCTGAGGCATGCCCCCTGTAGGGCATCAAGAATGACCCTACTCTTGGATGTGCCTGCAACAAATGTACTCCAGTTAACATCTGGCATATTCAGGTCCTTCATCAACAATATCTCCCCTTTTTCTGCCATTTTAAGGATGCCTTCTATCAATTCCTTGTCCATTTCCTCCCCATGAGATGGGGGTCTGTACACAACCCCCCATGCAGATTGTGGTGCCATTTCCTGTCTCCAGGGTGACCCATAGTGACTCATCAACTTCCTGTTTACTCTTTAGTTCTGTTGCTTTGTCCCTTCCCTTATATAGTTTGCTACTCCTCCTCCTCTTTTACCCACCCTGTCTCTCCTGTAGACTGTGCATCCTGGTATGTTGACATCCCAGTCATGGTTCTCTGTGTACCATGTTTCAATGACTGCCACAATATCCAGGCATCCCTCTTCCATCAAGGCCACTAGATCAGGGAGCTTGTTGCACAGACTGCAGGCATTGGTACTCATCACCTTCCATGTATTCTTTATGGCCTTACCCCTTTTAGCCCCATCCCTGCCCTTACTGCCTTTTTCTGCATTTATCCCTGTAATGCTCCCTACTGGCTTCTCTGCCTTGTTGTTTACTTCTATAACTACTGTGATTTGTGGGGGGAGGCTGGGATTTCCCTGCTCCTTTTCAGTGCCCCCCCTCTTGGCTAGTTTAAATGCTTGCCAATGAAGCATTTAATCCTGTCACCTAGGATCCTGGTTTCCCCCACCCAGGACAGCTGCAGACCGTCGCACCAGTATAAGCCTGCATCCCTCCAGGTGGCTCCCTAGTCCCCAATGAAGCCAGAACCTGAGATCCACACCAGTTTTTCAACCATTCATTGAATCCCATGGTGTGGAATTCCCTAGCATCATCCTTGCCATAGACAGGCAGCACCTCCGAGAAGGTCAACGTACATGCTACTTATCTAAGGCCCCTCCCCAACTCCACAAACTCCTCTTGCACTGCTCTGATCCCATTAACAGCCAGGTCATTTGTCCTTAGGTGGATAATGACATCCAGCTCCATCCCTCATGCAACTGCTTCCGTGATCCTGTGGATTCACTTCCTGTCCCTCTGAGCCATGGTGCTAGACAGGCACCTTAGCTCCCTATCCCCTTCATCCCACACTTCTACCCCCCAATGATCGAGTCCCCCACCAGGAGTTTTTGCATCCCCTGTGGGGTCTCATGCCACCCTCCTGTGGGTCTCCTTTGTGGAGGTTTCCAGCATCCTCCTTGGTCTCCACTGCAGGTGCTTCCATAGAGGAACCACTCTTTGCCAGAACATCATATGAATTGTGGAGAGGTACAACTGGAGGGATGCACATCTGTTCCACCACCCTCTCCCTCCCTGAGCCCACTTTGGTCCAACCACTCCTCTTTCTTGTCAACCTCTGAGGTAATGGTGGTGGCCCTGGTGGTCCCTGGGTGGGGGGAAGAGCTTTCACAAATCCTAGCCAGGTCAGCCTGGACACGGGCAACCTCCTCCCTCAGACCAGAGAGGTGCCTACAAACAGGGCAGCATCACAGCCTCCAGAATGTCTCCCAGAACACTGCTGCCCCACAGCCATTGCACTGCACCACTCCCCTCTTGACTTATTTTGTGTCCCCTCTCCTGTTGCTTTGTATGCTTACTGTCTCCTCCCTCTATGTATTTTTACACTTACTTTCCTACTGCCTATGTGCCCTTACAACTCTCACTCTTCCTGTTCTTGTTAGCTTGGTCTTGGGTCACAAGGTTAGGGGTAGGGGAAGAGGAATGGGCTTTATGGTTGAAAAAAAAATAATAAAACCCTTATTCATTTTAGTTAAGATTTTGTTGACTGGATAAGAATCTAACAACAAACATTGTCCATTCATGGGGGGACCCAGAAACAGAAAATTATACATTTAGTAAGACAAATTTTCAACTTCTATTCAGAGCACCTGTAACTGGACAAAAATAATAAAAAGGCACTGGCTAGTGCAAAAAAACAAATCTTTTATTAGACCACAGTATCTCAGTACAAAACAAAAAACCTGCACTGGGCATGAGCTGCCTGATGCATTTCATACTCATCAAAGTGCTTTCTCAAAGGCATGGCACATCAGGGATGACTTCATTAAATACAGCTCCCTTAAAGTAACAGTAATCTAATTACAAACATTATGAACACAAATACAACATGAAACATAAGGGATAGGGAGTGAAGTTAAAAATGCAAAAGTTAAAATGTAATTATGGAGAAGAGCACATATTCATATAATAAATTGATACCAAAAACATTGGCTACATTATCAATCCTAATTGTGCTCCTTCTCACTAAGGTCGATACTGTAATAAGTGAAACACCACTGTGGATGCCAAAACCAAAATCAAAGAGGATTCAGATGTATCCCATCGATTGGCCATTTTTCTTGGGTACAGAAGAATTACTCCTCAGGTACAGATCAAAGGACATTGCTGTAAAAACAAAAGAAAAGGAGAGTTAATGTAACAGGGTGATATATAGCTGCCTTAAATCAATTTTCCAAAAGGGTGCTAGATCAAAACCACAATTCAGACCTGGCCACTCATTTGTCGCCGAAGTAAATATCCAGAAGGCCCTCTTTGCAATGTCTTCTGGTCCAGGTCTTCCTATCCCCTTGGAATGGGCTCTACTTTCTCAGTACCACAAAATTTAAATTTGTGGATACCTCTAGTGTTGTGGACATGTGCTGCCATGACATAACTCAAGTTTTTACTCTGTATAGCATGATAATGCTTGCCCACCCATATACATAATTTCTTGGTAGTTTTACCTACTTAGTAAGTTCCACATGTTCACATAGCTATGTAAATCACCCCCATGGTATCACAGATGATAAGATCCCTAATTACAATAGTCTTGCTTGTTTGGGGGTTTATTAATTCTTTCCCTTGTGAAATAGTATCACAGTATGTGCTCCTTTTACAGGGCTAGCAGGCCTGACAACATGTTGGTAACCTCGTCTTGAAGGTGCCCTCCCTCTTCTCTTTGGCTTATTTACTATGTACAAGCTCGTCCCATAGTGTGGTTGCCCTGTGATATACTATATGTAGGGTGTTACTCACATGCTTTTCTAAAGCTTTACTCCCCCTTAAGCATGAGTCAATACTTTGTGATGATACTTTCAACATATTTTGAATCGTCCAAAAAAGTAGTATCAAAATGAATTCTGTTTTGAATGTCTGGGGTATTGTTAGTTCTATACAATAAATCCTCCCTTTTTTGACCCTTAGCCCACTTCTCAGCTGTTTCTATCGTGCTATGAGAATACCCTCTTCTTTTGTGCCTGAGTCATATATCATCAACTGGCTCACATGTAACCATAACCTTATACACTTACAAGTATGAGTGTCTTATGTTTTATCTTGTTTTATTACTTATATTACTGTTCTTTATTATATTTGCTAGTGTTATATTTGTATGTAATGCATTTACCTATATACTATGTTTCTGTCCTATATTCTGCTATACTCATCACTCATATTCTGTTATTTTCCACTATTGTGACACATTGTGTGCTTTTATGATTATGTTGCAAACATTTCCAGACTAACTGTCTGGAAATAACAGATAACAGATAACACATATTCCTGCTGAATATGAGTTTCCTTTGTTCAGAGATTCTTGCTTAATTTCCTATGTAATTGCACAAGGGAGCCACCTTATTTACATGCCTTATTCAATGCTGTATGTTTATCATATCTGTAACTGTACATTTATCAGTCATATATAACTGTATGCACACCAGCTACTTGGACAGAAAGTGACCATCCTTGAGGAAAGGTGGGAAATTGGCTCCCTTGTGATTGCTTTGCTTCACTTGTTATGGCTTGAGTATGTAATAAACATATTTTATTACTTCTGCTTGTTACTTTCTTTGTCCAGCACACCATGCAAAGAACCTAAGGTGTGATCTTTTCACATTTGTAACACTTTCTAGAATTATTTCTCTTAAACTAGTGGCTTTTGCTTCAAAATTTGAATCAGTGCTACAGTATCTCCTAAGTGCGACATAATAAAAACAAAAGCAATCAACAAAAACATTAACAGGTACATTTTAGCAATAAATGCATTTTGTAATAAGTTTCAATAAATGTATATGTTAACATCAGACCACTATGATAAGATGGGATTCCACTCTTTAGCAAAGACATACAGTATGTAAAACTTATTTGCCCCAGTCTGTATTTTCTAAAGAGGTTAGCCAGAGGTAAATGAGCAGAGCAATAAGAGCCGGGTATAGGCATTGAAAGTGAAAACAAATTAGCCAGGGAACAAAGACTAGTCCCCTGAATAATTTTAATGTAACTGCTGATCCCGGATACTGTAAACAAACCATTCAAGAGGTAGCCTGTTCAGATCACTATTGGAATAACAGTGGTGTGTCCTACTATCAGCTGCCAATAAAAATTGACATACACTGTTTAAAATGTTTAAAACAAGTGTCAGTGGCTCAGCAGGTAGTACACTTGCCTCTGAGGCTGGGAGATCTAAAGGACGTGGGTTATATCCCCACATCAGGCACTTTCTTACTTGGAGCTAGCCTCAGGACTCCCTATACTGCCTCAGATGAACCATGCAACTGAAAGAAGACTCAGCTATCCACACTCCTCCCAGGTCTCTGCAGGAAACTCTTGCTTCTACTATTACTGTGCTCCAGTAATGTTGAGCTTATTCCAAGCCCTCCAGTAGCCATTGAATCCCCAGCTGAGTTACAAAGTCTCAACGGGCATAGCTTCTTGCATGTTAATGTGTGCAGCTTATCAAAAAAAAATTACTTCAGTACAGTCCTGGGTATGTCATACTGCTCCAGATGTCTTGGTAGTTAAGGAGTCATGGCTCCAACTGGCAACCAGTAATAACAAAGTAAACATCCCCTCCTAGTCTTTGTTTAGAGCTGACAGGCAGGCAAGAGGTGGTGGGCTAGCCATTTTTATCAAGGATAAATTCCCTGTCTCTATTATCAACTCAACCTCTGTCCCAAAAGAATTCGAAAGCCTGTCCTTAAGAGTTAAAGTTGCTACTGGAGTCTCATTATGTATAATAGGTTGCTACAGACCCCCATCAGCTGGACTACAGTTGTTGAAATATCTTGGAAATGTCCTGGGTCCTACATCATCAGAGTATATCATTCTAGGGGACTTCAACTTACACTGTCTCTCCAGTGCATCCACTCACCTTAAAATGTTTATGATTCCCTTGGGTTGTCACAGCTAATAAATGAAACCAGTCATCCTAACAAGCTCAACCCCAATGACAGTACTCTCTTGGATACCATTTTAGTTAATAAACTCCATTTGTTCTCCTACACTGGTGTCTTTTTCTCTGACATTAGTGCCCATTGCTTTATCGCATGTGTCAGATCTACCCATAAATCTACATCTGCACCAAAATTTTCCGTTAAAAGGTGCATAAGTAACTTTGATCCCTGTGGGTATATCACAGAGCTAAGAGACTCCCTGCATTGACAGGACTTCTATCTAGCTAAGTCCCTGACTACAGCTTATGACATCTTCTCAGAAATTGTGCTAGGGGCTTTCAACAAGTATGCTCCCCTAGTAAAAGTTTGTACTAGGAACAAACCCTGCTGGTGGTTTATGGAAGACCTGAAAGATGCTTTGCAGAGTAGGGACATGCTCTGGAGAACCACCAGAAATATGAATCTAACAAATGACTGGAATTCATTTAGGATGGAGAGAAACCTCTGCACCAAAATGGTCAGAGAAGCTAAAGCTAATTTATACCACTTGCAGCTGGAGAACATGTCTATGTGATAACGGCAAATGCCTAAAGGTGATCACCATCATCGCTCAGAGTGCTGAACACATTTTCGGCACTCTGACAACCCTGGCACACCAGCACAATGGCGCCAGGTCATATTTTTCTGTGGGGTGTTTCACCCCTCAAGACTCCCCTACTTTAAGGATTCCCAACCCAAGGTATGTCGGGGAGTGAAAGTAGTAAAATAAAATATTCAGGCCGGGTGCAATAAAAATCACACCACTGCCCAGACCCAAACCCAGTGCCTCAGCTACCCCAGCCGTTACCCAATCCCTAACGCCACAACGCAGCTAAACCGACAACTGCAGTGCCACCCCCTACAGCCTCTCCACCCCATCCCAGCCCATGTTCACCTTTGCTCTCTCCCACCCCCCTGCATGCGTACGTATAGCGACATCCTGTCACCTAGTTGGCCCACCCCCTCATCCTGCCGCCATACCTGTCAGTCGCCATGAGTGGATTGCGCAAGGAAGGTGTCGCCGTAATGGACGGCACCCTTCCTCACACACCCACTTCATGGGTTACCCTGGAGAACTCCTGAAGAAATTCCTCCAAATTCTGGAGAATGATCAAAAGATATTAAAGGCCATACCACTGGTAATTCCCTACCTACTAAATTATTGATCGCCAACACTGACATCACCAACAGACCAACTATCCTCAACTCCCTCAATAATCACTTTGCTACTGCAGGGCTAGCCTTCTACTCCTCTCCCGCCAATACCCTCCGCCAACAATTTGGAATAGAAACACAAGAAAAACCTATTTCTAGTCCATCTTTCTCCTTACAGCCTACTTCTCTGAAAGAAGTTGAAGATCTCTTCCTACAGTTAGACATCAGGAAAGTGCTGGAGCTGACCTCATTGACCCATATTTCTTAATGGTCGGCAACCATGTCCTTGCAGTCCTAATTACACATCTTTTTAACCTATTTCTGTCCCACAGTGACCTACTGCCCATCTGTAAAAATGCAATTGTGGTCCCTCTGTTCAAATCAGGAGATCCTAGTGACCTTAATAATTACAGGCCAATTTTCCTACTTCCTATCCTGTCTAAGATGCTGGAGAAAATAGTGAGCTGTCAGCTTCAGAACTATCTGGAATCAGAAAAACTTCTCAACCCCTTACAATCCAGCTTTAGGGCACATCGCAGTACAATCTCAGCTCTAGCCAAGGTGGCAAATGACTGCCAACTTGAACAGGACTTGGACTTAAGCAAGGCATTTGGTACCGTTGACCACAGTCTGCTTCTGTCATCCCTTCAGAATATTGGTTTAGATTCCCTATCCCTAAAATGGTTTTATAACTACCTCTTGGGCCGACTTCAGCAAGTAAAGGCAGAAGGGGCTGTTTCTCCATTAAAACCCCTTTTGTGGGGTGTACCGCAAGGCTTCATTCTAGATCCCTTGCTCTTCACTGTTTATAATAACAACATAGAGGCCTCCATCAAAGAAGCACAAATACACCTATTCACAGATGATACAGTGCTTTATGCTAGTAGCCCCACCCCTGATCCTGCCCACAATGCCTTTCAAAATGAATTTTATCTGCTGCAGCTTCAGCTTCTAAACCAGAAGCTTCTTATAAATGCAAAAAAAAAAAAAAACAATGTTCCTCTCACCATTTCATCATGCAACAAATCCTGCTACTGCTGGGAAGCTCCTGCAGATTACCACCATCCTAGGTGAACAGTTAGAGTAGTTAATAAAGTTCAAGTATCTGGGGATCTGGTTAGATCATAGACTCTCCTTCACAGATCATTTAGAAAAGTTGGCAAAGAAACTTAGACAAAGACTTGGTCTGTTCTAGAGGATCAACAATCTCCTCACAAGAGACGCTAAGCTGAAACTGGTTCAAACTACATTTCTCTCCTTATTGGATTATGCAAACTTTCTATACAGTCAGGGTCCTGCTGGTGCACTAGCCAAACTTGACTCGCTTTATCACAGAGCTATAAGATTCATCACGGGTCCTCCGTACTCAACCCATCACTGCACCATGTATGCGGCAATGGGATGGTCATCCCTTGTTCACAGATGACAAAAAAACGCTGCGGTTTGGACCTACAAAGCTATTACAAATAAACGAACCCATTATATCTCTGTCTGTTTACCATTTTGCACTCTTAGAAAGTATGCCCTGAGAAGTACCTCATATATCTACCTATATGTATATAAGGTAAAATCACGCACTGGCAGAGCAGCCATTTGCTTTGTGCTTCCTCAAATGTGGAACAAGCTACAGAAAACTTTGAAACTAACTCACCCCATCAGCTTAGCAGCTATTAAACCACTATATCTACATCATAATATGGAATCCTGTGCCTGTTTCCCCTAATTCATGACTCAAAAAAAAATCCCAGTGCACTCCAAATCACCACTGCCATAAGACTGTTCACATCTAATAATTGGCTCTTCCCTCTCCCTCTTTGTGCTCTCCACATCTGTCTTTTCCACACTCCATTGATTCTGGATCCAGCCCTAAATTCCAAATCCTTCTTCCCTCCCCATCCCTTCGCACCCTCTCTAGGTCTGAACCATCCCATCTCTAGCTATTGTGGTTGTCTATACTTTAAGCCTTCTTCCTATTCCCTACCTCTGCCCCCTGCCCTTATCCTGCTGGTAACACTAACCATTTCAAATACCCCCTCTAAAGTCACAAACTAGCTTAGCAATGTGATACTTTACCCTTATACTAGATCACTTATACTATTTCACACTGTGTTCTATTTATATTTGTGAATCCTTTGACTTGTATATTATTTACATATATGAAAAATTGTGTCCTATCTAAAACCTGCTGTATCTTCTAACCTATACATATTTTACTGTCAATGCTTCCTGCTGATACTTATTGTATATACTGTATTTTATTTTATCTTATTTTTGTTACATCCTGTTTATAATGTTCCTTGTTGACAAACCCAGGGCCATCTTGAAAATGAGCTTTGCTGAATTGTGATTGTCAGGTTAAATAAAGATTTTGATTGATTGATTGATTTATTGATTGACTTTGGTTAAATCCCAATACTGACACTGTAGTACAGCATGGGGGTGGGTGCTGCACTCCTGAGGTGCCGTCTTTCAGATGAGATGTTAAACCAGCATCCCATCTGCCTGTTCTGGTGGTAGTTCAGATGGATGTTAAAGATCCCATGGCACTTCTCGAAAAGAGTAGGGCAATTTCCCCAGTGCCCTGGCCAAATTTCCCCACATTCACTAAAAATACCACCAACAGCTCAATCTGGTTCAGGGTCAGCTGGAATTCATCTGCATCCCCTTCTCCCAGGTCATGCCTGAAAATAGGCAGAATTTGTCTAGTGCACTTACCCGGGCAACAAAAATGAAATAAATAAATAAAAATAACTGAAATTTGGGACTGTGCATGTGTGCCCATTGAGGCTATATATGACTTCATATGCTTCACTTCACAGCACTAAAATTAACAGAATCAGGGCTGGTCTGGTGGTGCAGAGGGCTGAGGTGCAGGTGCCTTACCTCGCACCATGCCGGTGACCCAGATTCTGGAACAGACTTGGGGAACTGGGGGTTGGCCGTGGGAGGAGAGGGTTGAGCGTCTGTAGGACTGCTCTCCTCTCCTGGGGTGGGTAGCAGGGTCACATCACTTTGCAGCAGTCCCCGGTGGTGAACGGGAAGACTGCGTGAGTGACACAACAAGGGAAACACCAAAAAAGCAGAAATTGCTTCAGGATTGGCCGGATGACAGCTGCCTGTCTGATGACACTTCCAAAACCCCTGAAGTAGCCATGTCCACAACAGCAGTGCCCTGGGGCCAAGAGAAAGAGTGTGCTGGCTGTCCCCACTGGTGCCTTCCCCCTTATCAGAGGAGGAGAGGGACTCACCTGGCAAAGGACTATGCTGGGTTATTCTGAGAAGGCTGAGATATGAGGTAAGGAGGCTCGAGGGGGTAGTAGGAGGTATGTCGGGGACCGTAGCAGCATGAAGGAGTGGCAGATCCCAGAGCACATAGGGGACAAAATAAATAATGCAAAAAAAAATGAACAGAATCCCTAGCATTTGGTGCAATTTTATAGCATAAGTGGTCGGGGGAGGTCACAAAGTACAATGGAAGGCTATCCTTGGCAAAAATCAGTGTGTTTTTTCAAGAAAGCTGAATTATAGAAGGTTGGGACTGGGCAGAGAGGTGATGCTAAAGATGCCCAGGAGGCCTCAGAGGAGGTTATGAAGGTGCTGTAGCAGGCTGAGTCATCCCAGGTCCTGGCTACACTGACATCAAAATTAGAAGCTGTATCAGCTAAAACAAACTCACTGGCTAAAAAGTATTAGGAACAAGCAGGAAGAATCATGGCCACTGAACAGAAGATTTTTCAAGTCGAGGATGACATGGTTGGAATCTCGGCTAGGGTTGATAAACTCAAGAAGGAGTTAACTGAGCTCTGTAAACATGTGGACTCTCAAGAAAATGATCAATGACCAAATACCATAAGAATAAGGGCTCTACTGGAGGGCACAGAAGGCCCAGATATGCTTTCTTTGTATTAAGAAATGTATCCCCAAATATAAAGTTAAATTGTTCAAATGATAGAATTAAAATAGATAGAACACATTGAGTACTGGGGCCCAAGCCTGCTCAACAAGACAAGGCGGTATTCTGTTTGCACAATTTTCAGGTCAAATAATTAATTCTGAAGGCATACCACAAAGCAGGGACTCTGAAGGTGGGAAACAGCCAAATCTTCCTTTTTCAGGACTTCTCCCTGATGATACAGCAGGAAATGACCACATTTTCCCACTTATGAATAAGCTGCAACTGAGTGGCATCAAATTCTGATATGCCTACCCAACAGTGTTAGTGATTAGGATGAAAGGTCAGTCATACTCCTTTTGAGAAATAGAGAAAGCCAGCAGGTTTGGCACTAACAAGAAGGTGATGTGAGAGACCTATACTGTTGATAACAAACTTGTAATGGTGGGAGCTGGAGGTGATAGAAGACCATGTGCTGATGGCATGAGGTTCCTGGGGAATTCCCCCTTCCCATGTTACAAACTTACTGTGGAACTGCTGACTTGAATTACTACATCCCTAGCAACCATGAAGGACTTCTGAGGGTTTGAGCGAGGTGCTGCTTTTCAAATAACTGAGTAGATGGACAAGAAAATGCTTTCACCATGGACCTCACTCACAATCTAAGGATCTGCAATGTACATCACTGCTGCTATCCTGCTTCCTTTCCACTGCCCATCTCAGAACAGCCCAGGGACTGTAGCAGGAGCAGAGTGCCCGTAAGTATATTGGTGCAGGGCACACTTGAACTTTAACTCTTGCACAGACTGATTGCTTTATCTTAAAATACAGTGTTGTCATTTATGAGTCAGGGAGGGTTGGTGGAAATAGTGTAACAAACCAGTTGAAGGGGTTAATGGCATAGCTTCTCAACAGTGTAAAAGGCTTATGAGTAAGAACCAAATGAGAGAAAAGCACATCAGAAAAATTCAGCACAGGGTGAGGGGTAGGAAGACTTTATACAGATAGATGCCTTTGGGGCTGGGGTCTTCCTTAGGGTTCCATCATATACTGAAAACATTACCTGCAGTGAAAGAAACAGTAAAATATCACAGGGAGGGTATGGATAATTGGGGGTGGTCTTGCAGAGGACTAATAATAAATATTTGGCAAGAGGGGTTATACTGAAATATAAATAAGAGGTTGGGGATCAGTGGAAACAGTTATGTGCTGTCTGGGGTGGGGCTGGAAAGTTGAAAAGAGTAGCCTGCCGGTACAGTGGTGCAGAAGACTGAGGCACTATGCATCTTACATCTCACCATGCTGGTGACCCAAGTTTGTGAATGAGCTAGGGGCAAAAGGTGTTAACTGGTGGGGGAGAGGATAGTATCCCATGGACTGCTCTCCTCTCCCAGGGATGGGAGGGACACCATCTCGCTTCATGGTATCTATCTGATGGAGGCCAGGTATCAGCACAACGAGACTGAGTGCCATGTAAGGGTGGGCCATGGTTCCATAGTGTGCACATGCCTCCACATTCACACACTTACATGCTGCTGTGGAAAGGGTTAAAGGGAGAAAGGAAAGGACTGGCTTCATGAAGCCTTGACTGCCTGCCATATTCCTGCATCACCACCCAGCCCTGTCCCAGTTCTCAGGGGCAATCTGTGAGAGAATCTTGGGTGGCTAGGTTGCGGGGTCAGTGCCAAACAGGAGTGGCAGGAACAGGGCTGAATAGCCCACTAGAGTGGACACAACAGAAAAAAAATAAATATGGAAAAAAAGAAAGGTGTAGACTTTGCAAAAGGAGGAAGAGTGTGATCCATCTGACGGGTTGGCAGAGACAACATGGAAAGGATTCCTACTGTTTTGTTATGTTATTGTTAACTGCTTCACTGTTAATGACACACAGTTAATATTGCCTTTATGTGACTAGTTGTTCCATGGGCTTACACAACTTAGTATAGTGTTACACCTGTGCAACTTGTTGATAAATGTTTGTGGCCATTTGCCTCTCTATTCCATGGGGAACACTACCCTGTAGGGGTACCAACAGTAAAGAACCTTGGAGGACAGTTCCACTGCTAGAGATGCCACAGGAAGAATTCCCTTGGCTAAAGGGACCTAGGATGAAACCCCAAGGAGTGAGGTGAGCCACTGGAGGAGGAAGGAGGATGATGGGCAAGAAAATCCTTCTGAAGGAGAGTGGAGGGCCTGCTTTAAATAGCACAGACAGGAGATGTGACTGGTTGCTGGTTGCTTCAGCATTCTGAACCACAGACAAAGTCTTTCAAGCCTGTTGAGAAAGTGTGTGGTATCTAGCTGTGGAGGAACACTGATAGAGAGTGGGTATGGACCTGTGCTTGAAAGAGCATGGTCTTCCTCTGACCTTCAATGTAGGATATCAATGACAGAAAAGGTTACAGTGTGCACCTGGAAAGTCCAGGACATTTTCTCCCTCATGAAATGGAAAAGGATCCTACATGTGCTTAACCCAAGTAATACACAAATTACTATGCTGCAAGAAACTCATCTAACTGAGCAGGAACATCAAAAACTGATCATATAGTGGGTGGGCCACTGCTATTCATCCTCTTTTAGTGTCCACAAGAGAGGTGTTGTAGTACTGCTACACTGAAACCTAACCTTCAAGAAAGAAAAGGTGGTGGTAGCCCCAAGCAATGGCAGGTATATTTTTGTGAGGTGCATGATCTATGAGGAAAGGGTCATGTTAGGGATTGTGTACACCCCTGCTATGCATAATCTGGTCTTTTATGATCAAATGCTAGACTTACTATGCAAAGAACAATTTCCCATTCTAATTATGGTTGGTGACTTTTATTGTGCTCTGGACCCAAGACTAAACAGATCAGGAGGGTACGAATGCCTGGATCTAGCAACTGCAAAATGTGGAGGTGGGCTCAGTGAGCTGGGCCTAGTAGGTATTTGTGGAAGCTATCCCAGGATCCAAAAAGTACAGCTTTTTCTTGAACCCCACAGATCATGGTCTGGAATCAATTACCTGATGATGCCCAGAACATGGTACCAAAAAGTGGTCAACACACAGATAAGCTCAATTTTAGTGTTGGACAACACCAGCATGTTATTGACTCTCCACATGACCCGATCTAAGCTGCAGGGGAAGAGTTGGCAGTTCCAAACCTACATGTACTAAATGAGCAATTCAAGAGGCACCTTGGGGAACAGTGGCAACTGTATAGGGGCGCAGATGCTGCCACAGCCCCATCTAAGACAATCTTCTAGGAGGTGGCTAAAGCCATCATGAGAGAGACAATGGTGGAATTTATGGCAGATAAGCAGAAGAAAAAGAAATAAATGTTGAAGAAGATGGAAAAATGAGTAAAGGAGCTGGAAATAAAACTTTTAGGCAGCCACCTGAGAAGGTACATAGACCATTAAGGGAGGTAAGAGAAGCAGCTAAGTGGCAGCTAACAGGAGGGGCAAACACAGCATTCTTTTATGTACATCAACATTTGAATATGGCAATTTTGGCTAGGCTGGCTAGGGGAGAATGAAATCAAACTACATATCCAGAATAAGGAGGGAATCTGGCACTGTGGCAAGTGTTCCTGCTAAAAGTACCACCTCTGGAGCACATGACCACTGAGCTGAGAGGTGGGTAGAAAGGTTTGAAAGGCAGTAGGGCCCACATATTGTGGAAGCTGCACTGATTCAGATGGCAGGATAATGGGATGCAGCCTATAGAAATGAGGCACAGAAAGGAAAACAAGCAGCTTTATAGGTGAGTAACTATAGAACTGTAATGATGAGTTGGTCAGAATAAAATTAATTATTATAACTAAAGATGTAAATGATCATGTATTTCATGTTGTCTTTGCTAATTACGATGTTATATGCACTGCATATATGGTAAGCTTAGTCAACAAGATTACGCCAAACTTTGCAGTGCACTCATTTGATGTTACCCATTGAAATAATGAAACTTTGCATATATGGGCATTTGCATGTACTGTTTGTCATGTTGCATGTTACATAAAAAAACTTATAATAAAAAGAAGTTTAAGAAAAATATAACTGAAACCCTATTCAGGCATGAGTCAGTAGAAGCAAAATAAATAGGAAGGCATTAGTCAGTTAAAAAGGCTATCAATCCCAATGCCAGATTTCTCTCATTTGAGGGTATTGAACCATACTGATGCATTATTGTACAGAATTTTTTTTTCCACACAGTTTCCCTACATTTTCAGAAGGTAGAGTTATAACTTGCTTCCCCCATGGCCATCTGAAACAGAAGTGGAATCTTAACTTGTTTTGAGCCCTGCATGAAAACAGCAGCAGAGTACTAACTTACATTTTCATTTTTTAGACAGAAGAGTTGTAACTTTAGGCCCTACATAAAACAGGAGCAGAGGCATAACTTGCTTCACACAGATCCTGCGCTGAACCCCTTTTGAGTCATTACCTGGATGGCTCCCCTCTCTCTACCATTTTGAATTTTAAATATCTGGGTATCACCCTAGATCCAGTCCTTGACTTCTGTCTCCACATCTCCCTGGCCAGTTAACTCCAGACTTGGGCTTGCTTACCGAGCCAAATGCTCCTTGATTCCAAAGGCTAGTCTAGCCATCTCCAGGGAGTCCTCCTCCCAGACAGCAATATGGCCAACTAGTCTTCTCACAGGGACACTAAGCTGCTCTCTACAAGTGGGAGGTGACCTATAATGACATCAGTTACTTCTCGCCGCTTCTTCTCAAATTACCCACCATTGCTCCTCAATGCATCCCAGGACTGGCTGTCTCCAGCAGCATTTGAGTCTTACCTCTAGGGTGCTTTATTAATAAGCTTTTAAGATCCTCATCCCCTGATCCTCCCATTACACTCCCCTATATTCCCCACCAATCTTACTCACTCAGGTCCTCAACTGCATCCCTCCTCCTTGTTTCCACATGCTCCACTGAGATAAAAAGAAGAGGCCTTCTCCATCATTGCCCCAAAGTTATGGCAGTCCTTTCCCTTTGGCATCTGCAGCCTCCCCTCTCATGGGCTCTTTAAAGGAGCATGTTGGAAACACGTTAAAGCTTCCACTACTTGCTTCTGCCCATGCTAATGCCTAGGCATCCTTCTTGCACTTCGTGACAGTATTAATTACTTCTGTGAGCTTTTCAACCAGCACTGTGTACTAAAGGCATTCAAGTGCAGCTGGAAACTCTTTACCCAGGATGGTTATCTTTTGAATGTTATTTGTTGTGTTCTAGTGAGATAACTGTCCCTTGTGGGTTACTTGCCTTAGGTAAAGTATTTAGTTCTCTGCTCTAGTGGAGCTTTACCCATTTTGTTATATGTAACTGTATTATACTTTGTCTCATGTTTTCATGTCACCTTGTTTGCCAGGTCCACTGGTGCTTTTTGTTCTCTGTATTTGACCTGTGTGCATATTGTGATGTTTTGTATTCTCCGAGGTCATACCTATAAATAGGACTTTACTTGTCTAGTGTACCCTACCTGGCAATTAATAATTAAATAAATGCAACAGGAACCATGTCCTAGCTTGCTTCATGAAGGGCCCTTTAGGAGACAGAAAAGAAGGCCGACCTTACTTCACACAGGGCCCTTTGTGTTCTGCACAAAGAATGCCAAGAAGTGACATTTGGGCCCTGAGTGAAATATGATCTTAGTCCAAACCTGCTTCATGCAAAGCAGAATATGCAGGGCCCTTTGGACAGACTGCAGGCATTCCGAGAATCTGCATTAGGGTGCTGAACTATTAGGTCACCAAAATCAGGATTCGCCACACCCTCCTCGAGGTCTGCCTGCCTGAAGTTGGTATCTATAGTTAGGAGGGGTGCAGGGGGCACAGTCTCCCACAAAACCAGTGGTCAGCAACATTCCCAAGTGGTTCCCTAATGGCTCGGCACTGTAACACTGGTGCTTTCAAGGTGGAACCTTTGGAAATTATGAAAACAGAACCATAGTTCTAACTTGCTTCATGTAGGTCTCAAGGATGTGCAGGTCCTTCAAGCCCTGCACATAATCGACTAATTCATATCTAAGCCATTTGCTTGAAATTTTGGCCTAAATGTTTTGGGTACACAAGTCAGCACCCCTCCTGACTACCATGTAAGTGGGATATTATCAATATAACCAATAATGTGTTTTGGGGGTTAACACTCCAGACACATTTTGGATCAGATTTAAAAGATACCACTTATTTTGTTAAGAGTTGGAGTGCTGACTTGGCCATGCTGATCATTTGTGCCATATAGTCCAAAAATGGCCAAGATATGAAGTCAATCTTGAAAGTACAAAAATAATTGCCATATTTTCTAAGTTCAAGAATATATTGCGATGTTCCTGGACTTAGTGCACAGTGTGTGTCAGCCTTCTTGGTGTGCCAGCCCTGTTGGTTGAAGACAGATGATTACATTGGGCATCCTGCTAAATCACTCAACTAAGGACACTCAGGAATACAGGTAAGGTTCAGTATGAGGTAGGATGAGTGGTAAAGATGCTTGTGGTTGGGTGAGGGTGGGGAATTCCTTCCACAGGCTGAAGTTGGCCAGCCATGGTGGCAAGAAGGTTCTCCTGGTTACTTACCATAGGATCTCAAATTTATTTTTAGTTATAGACCATGGACTGAGAAGAGTGGCATAGCTAAGGTGGGGATTACTATTTTCTTTAGATGTGGGATTGGGATAGGGAAGGTACACAGACAGTGACTGGGTCAGCCACTGTGGGAATAGATACATTATTTAGGGTCAGTGGGATAGGGTGGCATGAATGCCAGAGAGGAGGCTTTTGCCATCTGTGTCCCTCACAATCAGTGAGGGATACAGATGGCAACAGGCCATGGAGGTGGGAGGGCTTTGCCAGTCACCTACCAGTGAGTGTGCCTGTTTTGCCAAGCCTTTCCCCCCAACAATTGCTGGACTCCAGACCAGAGTGGGGCTCCCAGCAAATGCACAGAACCTGATCCAAGCCCTCCTCTGCTCCATCAGCCAATTGGAAGGCTGTTTTGCTTGTGGAGGTGGAGCACTCACTGAAGCCCACCAAATTTAAAACTCAGAGCAATGTCTCCCTACAATGCAGGTCAGTTGCATTGGAATATTTCAGGGGTCAAGAGAGCACATGTTTTGCCAAGCCCTTCCCCCCAATGATTGCCAGACACCAGACAAGAGTGAAGCTCCCAGCAAATGCACAGAACATGATCCAAGCCCTCCTCTGCTCCCTTAGCCAATTGGGAGACTATTTTGCTTGTGGAGGTGGGGCACTCACTGAAGCTCACTGTATTTAATACTCATACAATACAGAAGTGAAGCCATATCAGGGGATTTCAGGGGTTGTGAGGACACCTGTTTTGCAAGCCCTCCCCCCCAATGATTTCCAGACACCAGACAAGAGTGAGGCTCCCAGCAAATGCACAGAACATGATCCAAGCCCTCCTCTGCTCCTTTAGCCAATTGGGAGACTATTTTGCTTGTGAGGTGGGGCACTCACTGAAGCTCACTGTATTTAATACTCATACAATACAGAAGTGAAGCCATATCAGGGGATTTCAGGGGTTGTGGAGGACACCTGTTTTGCAATCCCTTCCACCCAACAATTGCTGGACACCAGACCAGAGCAGGGCTCCCAGAAAATGCACAGAACTTGATTCCAGCTCCTTCTGCTCCCTCAGGCAATCGTAAGACTGTTTTGCTTGTGGAGGCATTGCCCACTCTTTTCTTAACCAACTCATCACAAGTGGCCCTCTGAGCTGCAGAGCCCTCTGTGTAAGGACCGCAGTACAAAAAACAACAAGGGAGTCTGCCAGGAGGGAGTCAGCCAGAGGAGGCAACCAACAACCAGTCTCCCTTCTTGACTCTGTACAACCAATAAGATACACAGGCACAATCAAACAAACTGATACTGCGATCATAACTATATATTATACTATCAGATGGTAGTATGCTGTTATAATATGTATTGAAGCCTATTATATCATTGTAGTGCATCATTAGTGAAATATAGCATCATACTCTACAAGCATTGTTCCAGATCCCTTCCCCACAAAAGAGACACCACACTCAATATTGTAGATTTGGCTGCTCAGTTGGCAAAACCTTTTACTTCCATATAGAACATAACTATATACACTTTATACAGTATTGATTTCCTTTTCCTTCTTTCTTCTGACCCTTTTATTCAACTCCTCTTTCTTTTTCAGTTTTTGTTTCTTTTGTTTTTCTCCCTCGGCATTGAAACCCTAGGGGTCCTGTTCCCTCCTTTTCCTGGGTGTAAACCGAGCTGGCCTTGTAATTTCTTTTATTTCTTGGGCAGGTCCAATTCCTGCCCCTTTCCTGTTCACTTACCAGGGTGTCCATACCCTTTACCATCCTCCAGTTTTTCCATTCCCCCCACCTTTTGTTTTCCCCTAGCACCCCATGCCCCTTTCCCCCCTTTTTCTTATCAAATCTTTACTTCCTACCTTCCTCTCTCTTCCTTGGGGTGGTGGGTGGGTCTAGAATTTACTTACCTAAGAACCTAGCAGAAAGTGGCAGAGCCCTTCTGTGTTGCCCTTTTTAAACCTCCCTTTGGTTCACCCCTCACTAGCCTTTCTTACTCCCCCATTTGGTCCTTTTTCCCTGCCCCTTCTCATGATGCTGTTATGACTTCATGAGGGACTCCCCCCCGACCTCACTTCCCCTTCCCTACCACTCCCATTTTCTTCCCAGGCTCCTACCCTATCCTCTCCCCCCTCACCTCTGTCCCCCACCCCATCCTTGCTGCTATACTAGTCTCTTTTTGGTTCAGCTGGCCTGAACAATGGGAGCTGCCTCTTATGGCAACCCATTTTTGTTCCAGATCCTTTCTCCACAAAAGAGACAACACTCTAGTATTGTAGATGTGGCTGCTCAGTCGGCAAAACCTTTTATTTCCATATAAAACATAACTATATACACTTTATACAATATTGAGTTCCTTTTCTTCTCTTCTGACCCTTTTATTCAACTCTCTTTCTTTTCAGTTTTGTTTCTTTTGTTTTTCTCCCTTGGGCATCAGTACCCTAGGGGGTCCTGTTCCAATCCTTTTCCCAGGTGTAAACCTGAGCTGGCCTTATAATTTCTTTATTTCTTGGGCAGGTCCAATTCCTGCTCCCCTTTTCTTGTCCACTTACCAGGGTGTCCATACCCTTTACCATCCTCCAGTTTTTCCTTCCCCCCTTTTGTTTTCCCCTAGCCCCCATGCCCCTTCCTCCCTTTCTTATCAAATCTTTACTTCCTACCTTCCACTAGCTTGCCTCAGCTATGCGTTGGATGGTAAGCTTCCCCTATTGGCACCCAACTTCAACCACTGATCTATACCTCTACCTAGCCCAGTGATGAATATGCGATTTCCATTTGAGATAAATGCACACCATCCGTCCTGTATAGGCCATGTATCTCTCTTCTATTTCATCATACCTGATGGTAGCTCCTCCATTTTCTATCATAAACCTCCCCACCCTACTATTCATCCTCCTCCTCACCTTCTCTATAACCTTGTGCTGTCTGGCTTGTCTCCCACGCTCCGGAAATCATTTCGGACCACATAATTGTTTTGCTGGCCACCATTGTCCTCATGACCTTGACATCCCTCTGTATGCTGTAAAATTTCTAGCCAGGTGCACGTGGCCCAAGTCATTCCCCCAGGTGTATTATAAGGAGGTCTAGGCCTTGTTGTTCTTTCTCATTTCTATCAGTAAAGGAAGGAGCTGCCCCATCGCATTCCCTGTATTCCTTTCCACAGGATCCTTATTCTTTGTGGGCAAAACCCAGTTGTTTTCCACCTTTCTTCTGTGCTTCCTCCCTTTCCGCCCAGCAAATGTGTGAGTGCCCCACCATCCATATGTCCTTCCTTTTTCATAAATCTACAACAAACAATTAGAAACCATGAGAACAGAAACATCCATGTGTTTTTTTTGTTTTTTTTCTCCTCCTCCCCTCTTCTTTTCCCATACCTTATACCTTCCATTCTTTCCTGTAGGGAGACAAAATACTATAAGATTAATGTATTGCATTTCTAATGTACTTTTATAGCAGTCTGACGACCATTGCCCTAGGGCTTTTATGTCCTCACTCCCTTTACCTTGTGCTGCCGCCTCTGAGGCTGCCCCAGTCTGAAAGGAATGAGATGAAAAACTGTCTGGGTTTTTCCCAAGTTCTTTACATTCCACTTCAATACCCCAGACACTTGACTTCCTTTTACCCCTTTTCTGCTCTCATGCACAAAAACAGCTCCCCTTGTTTTGGCCTAATACTGCAGTAATTTTGCATAAGCTGGCATGGGCACAGGTCAGGGTCATACTTGGGCTCAATCCTTACTCTGTAACCCTTCCCTGTCTGGTCCATCTTTGTCCTTGAAATTTTTAGGTGAGCCCTTCCTTTTCCACTGTATATCACCTGATTGGAGACCTTTTCCCGGGGAGGTGTGCGCCGGGTCCTCAATTTCAGACACTCTGAATGTTCCTTGTGCAACACCATAAACACCTTGAATAAAGTTACTTCAAATGGGGAATAGCAGATTTCCGCCAGTTTTTCTAGTATCTTTGCTAGTAAGTGTTCCGAAATAGGTTCTCTTGTATCCCTCTCCTTTCCTTTTACTCTCTGCCACCCAATCATCATTCTTCTTACCAAAATACTATTGCAAGGCTCTTCCCAACCTTTCATTTGGCCAACCCAACCTATTGATGCTAGATGGACTCTCACAGTGGCACAAGCTGCTCCCTCTTCCCAGCTTGCCACTACAAACCTCCCTACCTGTTCCTCTGTGACTGCCCCACTACCTCCATGTTGTGGTGGGCTCTGAAAACCTCTAAAATTCTCCATAAGCTTTCGTAGCTTTTAGGGTGTTGTCTTCCCATGTACTTTGAAAGAGGTACGCTGCTCCTCCAGCCAATCTCCCATAGCCCTCTGGGATCCTCTGTCCCATTGGATCTGCATTGGAAGCTAGTACCAGAAACCGTTCCATCTGTAATCCGAAGAGGCTGTCAGCTATAGAGTTGTTTATCCCGCAATGTGCCTAGCCCTGAAACTCATGTTGAACCACAGCCCTGCAATACCAGCTGATGTAAGATGCGGAGTACCAATGCTGACCTTGACCATCTGTTTTTAGCACATCAACGACTGCCCTGTTGTCGCACCAAAATGTGACCTGCTGGTTCTGTAACCATGCTCCCCACAATTTTGTAGCCACCAGAATTGGGAAAATCTCCAAAAGTGATGTCCTTTGTCAAGCCTCCTTCTATCCATCTTTTTGGCCAGGGTTCCGCTATCCACTTTCCCCAGAAGTAGGCCCCCACCCCATAGCCCCCTGAAGCATCCGTATAAAGTTCCAGATCCGTGTTGTATAGCCATTCCTCCTGCCAAAAAGCTATCTTGTTGTGTGTTTTTATGAATTGCTCCCAAATCTTTAGGTCTTCCCTGGTCTCTTTCCCTATACTGACCCAGTGATATGGCTTTGAGCCCCTCACCATGGCCCTAGCCAGACGTCATGTAAACGCGCGTCCTGGCCCGATTGCCCTACAAGCAAAATTCAAGTGACCCATTAGTTGCTGGCTGTTAATTAGGGGCACCCTTTTCCTCTTTCCTATGTCTACCAACATTTTTCTCAGCTTAATTACCTTTTGTTCTGGCAGGCGGAATAGCCCCTGTTCCACGACCACCTCTATACTTAGGAATTCTAAACACCTACTGGGGCCTTCTGTTTTTTTGTAGCTAATGGGACTTTGAGCTCCTTGCACAGCTCCTGTAAGTCCTCCAGCATCATCCATACCCTTTTTTCACCCTCCCCTAGGAACAGAAAATTGTCCAGGTAATGGACTACCGTGTCATGCCCGTATCGGACCTTGAATACCCACTGTAGCCACGTGCTGAATTTTCAAAATGGAACATGCCACTGAACACCCCATCGGCATGGTCTTGTCAAAATAATACTCCCCTTCGATCTGAAAACTTAACAACTCCCAATTTCCCTGGGACTGGCAGTAACTGAACGCAGACTTGATGTCCGTCTTGCTGCCAGCCATGGGGTGCGCCTTGCCCTGATGATCTCCACTGATCTTCTACAGTCCCATAGGACACCCTACTATCCTCCTCTGAAATGTGGTCATTGACTGATTCTTTTCAGGGTAGGATAGGTAGTGAATACCTGATATTCCCTGCTTGTTTCTTAGGACTAGGCCCAATGGCGATACTCACAGGTGTTGTAACGAGGGGGTCTTTGAAGGCCTTCTATCCTACCTGCCACTTTTCTATACCAATCTTCTTTTTAGCAGTGCCTCCTTTCTTTTTATTGAAGCTAGATTCTTGCCCATGTCTTAAACCTCATTTCTTGGTAATGTAAACTAAATCCCTTTTGAAAACTGTCTATTAACTCCTGCACCACTTTTCTATTCAGATAGTCCTTCATCCATTATTCTATCAATTCAGCTCTAATCTGTGTTTTCACTAGCTGGTATTGACCTTTTTTATTTTCCCCCATGTTGATACCCTCTCCCGCTCATGTACCCCATCCCTCTTCCTGTATTATCTATCTGCATCCCCCTGTAGCAACTTCCTTGTCCTCCTCCAGAGTTGGCTTCACCTTAGGATCTACATCGAGAGGCTGGGTGAGTTCCCCAGCATTTGGAACAGGCATGCCTGTACCTGCAGAGTGGGAAGGAGCATTGTGCACTGTTGTACCCACAACAACATTTTTGATATCGCAGACCTCCCGTCTACCATTCCCCTTCAGCTCCCCCTGCCACAGTCATGGTTTCCTACCATAGGTCATTGTGTCTAGAATCCGATCGACAATCCTCTCCATAATTGGCCATACGGGTCCTGAACTTTTCATCATACTGTAGCCAATTAGTACCTCCCTTCATCTTATACGCATTTCTTATGATCGACGAGTACGCTAACAAGGGAATGCCCAATTACGGCTTTTTCTCTTCCGCTATAGCATTGTAATATGTGAACCCCAGGGCACAAGCCTCCCATGTTTTCTCTTTATAAGTGGGTCCCTTCTGTTCTTCTCCTTCCTTACTAGAACTATTGCTGCCTAATTCTTTTTGCTGAAACTCTTTTTCTTCATATAGCTCAGCTGTTTTCTTGTCTACCAAGGCAAAGATATTAACAAATTCTCCTTTCCAGATTTTTCTTTTGTTGCTATTGGCACATAGTCCCCTATCCGTGCTCCTCCACCCCTTTTTCTGCTCCATCACTTCCTTTCCCTATCTCCTGTTTTTCTTTCTTCTCTTCCTCTAAATCCCTAGCACCTTTTCAACTTCTTGACACCATCTCCCCCCATGCCTAAAAATAATTGCTCCACATACTCCTTCATGGTACTTTCTAATGTCAACACTGTACCTGATTCTCCAAGGGGGTCCTTTGCTGGTCCAATTGTTGCTTTGTCTCCTGGTTCCGTTCCCTCTTGCAGCCTGGTATTTGGGGCCTGCTGGTTACTACCAGTCCCGGGTTCGGTCGTCCCACTGTCCGGTTGTGGTATCTCTGGACGGCTAGCTTCAGGAGCAGGAATGTTGGGTCCCAGTCCTGGGTGAGGCCTAACCTCCTCCCTTGGGCTGAGTTCCAGTTCAGGCATCGGCCCCTCCAGACTGGGCACAGGTATTGGGTCGGGGATGGCATGGGTTGTCAGTTGCTGCCCTGGAGAACTTGGTCTAGGGCATTTTGGCACCGGTGCCCCAGCTCCCTTCCCTTTTCCTCCTGCCCCACTCTGCCACTTTTTTCTGACCCTCTCTTTTTGTGCTGGTACTTCCCCCATCTCTGTGTCTTCCAGTGTATCCAGGACCTTGTGGGCCCTGTCTATAATCATTTTCATAGCATCTGCTTTCATTGCATTGGATCCACGGGTGTTCATTCTGTGTCTTTTCCCTGCTCACACAAAATTTAATGGTTAGTTAGCTCATTGGATCTGTTCCCTGCTTATCCATTTGCCTGTCAAATACTCCTGCCCTCTTTATTCTTTGTTGGTGGATGTTTCTCCTCCTTAATGCCCATCCTGTATTTCTAGTTGCCTTTTGGGAAGAAAACCTTGCAAAAAACTCTCCCAATGCTCTACAGCGAAACAGCCTCAATGTTCCCAAGATGGCCGCCTTGGGAGGGGAGGAGGAGGAGGAGGAGGAGGGAGGGGGACGGGAGGGGAGGCTGGATGCTGGTCCCATCCAACTGATCCCGGTCCTCCTGCTCATTAAATCATTAAATTCATTAAAAAAAGGGGTGGTGTTTTCGTGCTTCATTTCCCTCTTTTTGATACACCACCCTAATGGCATTATTTAGCATACTAGTCTTTTCTTTCCTTGTGTTATCCACTACAGCTATTTACTGCCACTGAAACACATTCTGTTTTTTACAGTTTTTGTAGGCCTTCTAAAAACCTTTCCAGGAGAGACGGCATTCTCCCATAACCTTAATAAGCATCCCCACTATGTACTGTAATTGCTCTTGTCTGAAAAACATACACTGGGTTCAGAGCGAACACATCAGCCCCACCATGCTACTCTCACTGTGGCATGGTCTCCGGGGAGTCCTCTGACCCAGCAACCTGCCTTCCAGCTTCAGTTCTTCAACCGCCAGACTCTTGGGCTCTAATGACACATGCCGCTTCCCAGACCCGATGCCAAAGCGTGTCCATTTCGCTCTGACCCCCCTCAGGCCAACCACCCCCGAAATTCCTCCGTTCCTGCTCATCCCCAAAGAATTCAGCCACTGGTGATCATCCTTCTCTTCATAATCCATCCCCCTTCCAAATCTGCACCCGCTCACATTGTTTTTCCCCCAGCCCTTTGTTCCCTTTCCTTGCAGTCCCACGTGGTCGCTTCACCACCGGCCTAAACTCCACTTTTAGCATACGCTCTGCCTACCTTGCACCCTGCATACCCCCTAATTCACTTTATTTTTTGGCCCCCGCTAGCTAATCATCTCTCTTTGTCCCATACACCCCCCTTCCCTCCCTCGTTGCAGTCCATGCACTGCCCAGGGTTCTCGCCATGTGGGCCTCTGGGTCCTTGCCTTCACGCTAAGCTACTGTTGATCTGTCAGGCGTTACTCACCCCATGGCTCACCGGGTCCTTGTCCCGCTCATCTAGTACCTCTGGGGACCCCCCTTTTTTTTTTAACCCCACCTTTTCCCATGTTGTTCGGTGTTAACTACGTTGTATGACTTAAGACTGTAAGTTTTGCCTTGGGCCAAGTTGGGTTCGCCAGATGCAGGGAAAACTAACTGAAAGGATATACAGCAGCACTCTCTGTGACTTTTCTCTCCTTTGAGGCTTGCCTTACTGCCTCCTGCGACTGCGGCAGCTGCTTGCTAGCTCGCTACCCTCCCAGATATAACCCCTTCGGCCTTCCTCCCATTATCCTATGGTCACCCTCTCCTTTTGCTCCCCCTCCTTTCAGTGCATTGCAGCATTATCCGCCATGTGCTCACAGCGCCTCCTTTGTTCCCTATTTTGCATGCCTGAATGACTCTCCACTCCCTGTTCTGAAAACGCCATCTTCCCCTGCTTCTGCTCACACTATCTCCCCCATCGGCTATATGCTTTAATCCCAAACTCCCCTCTATATTTTTTTTTTTTACAAACCTTTTTGTCAGCCTTGCCACTCAACCACACTGGGTTCTGCACTCCCAGCCTTACAGTTGTGTTTAGCTTCCCTCACTCTTCCTTCTAGATATTCTCCATTCTTTAAAAGACTCCATTCCCTGCCTAAAGCACTACACCCACTCTCTGAAAACCTCCTCCGAATTCGATTACCTGATGCTCGCTCAATTTCTCAGCTTGAGTTGTATCTCTTCATGTATTAATCTCATAATTACCTTGTATGTTTATAATTCTAGCTAAAATGGCTAAAACCTTCTATTTAAACCTCCTACTTATCAGTATATCAACCTTCGTTGTTGAATCCTCTTTTCTTACCTTATTCCTAGGAAACTCCCGACTGATGTACTAGGTTCTTTTCTTGAATTTACTTACCTAAGAACCTAGCAGAAAGTGGCAGAGCCCTTCTGTGTTGCCCTTTTTAAACCTCCCTTTGGTCCACCCCTCACTAGCCTTTCTTACTCCCCCATTGGGCCTTTTTCCCCTGCCCCTTCTCATGGTGCTGTTGTGACTTCACGAGGGACCTCCCCACTCTTCTCAATTCCCCTTCCCTACCCCTCCCCTTTTCTTCCCAGGCTCCCACCCTATCCTCTTCTCACCCTCACCTCTGTCCTACTACCCCATCCTTGCTGCTATACTAGTCTCTTTTTTGGTTCAGCTGGCCTGGAACAATAGGGGCTGTCTCTTATGGCAACCCATTTTACACTCACTGTACTGCTAAACATGCTAAAACTGTATTAATTGCTCACATTTACCCTGTAATCACATGCTACAAAAAAGTTGTAAATGCCTGAAACACCCGATGTGAGTGCTTACATTAAACACTTTTTTGATAATGTGCCTGCAGCACTGACATTACATTATATGCTCATACTATAGTAGTAGTTGCTTTCCTTTAATATCCCTAACCTAGTGACACCTTATCTGGGTGAACATTATACATTTGTTGGTATGCAGCCTGTTGTTTTTAATATGCAACCTGTTTTTATTGTGCAACCCCAAGTGCAGCAGTCAAATGTAATTTATCTCAACATTGTAAGCTGCAACTGGGAATCTCTAGTGTAGTCCTCAACTGGGCAAGTTATGGGGTCGTTCAGCTCCAAGGAAGCACAATTTATTTCAGCTTGTCCCAAAATGTGGATCTTCATCTGCTTATCTTTGTGCTGTATACTGAGCATGTATCCTTCTTTGGAGGCCAGGGGGCTGGATATGCAACTCATACCCCTGACAAGTGTGGACAGTGTATGGCATTCATTTTGGTCACTACAAATTATTCAGCTAAGGAAGATACTGATTTTTATCACAACCCCTGCCTATAAATCCATTGTGGAAATCTAGCACTCAGCTGGCAGGAAATGATCCACATTGGAGCTCAGCAACATAGTTTCAATATCAGACACACTAAATGTGTTCTCAAAGGTACTACCTATTTAAGTAAACAAATCCTTATCCTCTTGCTACTCTGTTCTGGAAATGTTGAACTGAACCCCGGTCCTATATCCTTAAATGTTACCCCCACTGAGTCTGCAAATACGAACAGTGTAAAATTTATAACCATCAATATCCATAGTATGTTAGGCACATTGGGCGATTTAAAATTGTGGGTAACCCATACAAATATAGATGTGTTTGTTCTGACTGAAATATGACTAACTTCCGCTATAGATTCCACTATTATCTCACTCCCTGAATATGACCTACTGTATACAGACAGGATCACCTTTCTCGTGGTGCGGGAATTACGATCTTTGTTAAAAAAAAAACTTTGACCTCCTCTTTAATTGTCTCATTATCCAAACCAACTGCATTTGAATGTATAGCAGTTAATATAAGAATCTAAAAAAGATTAAATTATCATGATTGGTGCTTACAGACCTTGTACTGCTGAATCAGAATTAATAAACTACTTATCGAGTTTTTCCAGTGCTAATAATGGAGAAACCCTTATTCCAGGGGACCTTAACCTTGATTGGCCAATGCCTAAATCTCAGAGTTAAAAAAAATGTATGATGAATTTGGTTTCTCACAACTTGTCTCTGAACCCATGAGACCTAATCCTAAGAACCCTTATAATTCATCATGATTAGATATTATCTTAAGTAACAGACCCCAAAAGATAACCAGCCACTGTTGTCTTTGATAATGTCCTCAGTGACCATAATATGTTGGCTTATGTCAGAGGAAAGAAAAAGTCATATAGTAAACCCTTTTTCATTTTCAAATGCTCCTTCACTCACTTCACTACAGAAAAATGTCTTTACCATTTTGCAGCTATAAATTAGCAACAGTTTTACTTAGCTCTCTCAGTGCATGCTGCGCATAAAAGTTTTCTCCAACAAATGTTGCAAGTTATAAACTAGCTCGCCCCTATCACCAAACATAGAACAAAAAAGAAAAGTTCCCCATGGTGTGCTAATGAATTGAAAACTGCCCTGAGGGACAGAGATCTATACCAGAATAAAGCTAGATTCACTTAAAAGATATTTGTAGCTGCTTTTAAGCCTCTTCCCTGTGCATGTATCTTTATGAACATCCACCTGGAATCAACGCTTGTCAGGACATGAAACCATTCAGTTATTCTCAAAACCTTCTCCTGTCCTTGCCTTCTTTACCTATATCCTTTTCCCCCTAATCTCTTTAGCCCCTCCCTCCTCTTACCACTCATTATCTACCCCTCCATCGTATTCCACTACGTTCTCCTGTTATTTTTAACCCCTTCCTCTTACTTAACTACTCTCTCCTGTCTCAGTTCAGTCCCCACATTTTCTACTTACCACTATCGTATGCTAATAATCCCTACCCTGCACTGTCGTAATTGAACACCTGGTATTATATGAACCTTACTATACCTCGTTTTGCTGTGATGTACTTATATAAATTGATGCATATTAATCTTATGTGTATATTGTGTCATTTTGCTTTTTATATGTTGCCTTTTTATGCAAAGTCTCCTGACTGTGTACATGATTTAGGACCTCCTTGTGAATGAGCTTGCTCAATGGAGTTTTCCTGCAATAAACTTGAACTTGAACTTAGACTGCACAGGAGTGGACCACCTTCAGATGAAAGAGAAATTACTGTACTAAATTAATTCAGTCTGACAAGGCAAACTAATACCTAACTTTACTTGACATTAATAAGACTGATCCTTCAAAATGTTGGAAAGCCATTAAGGAACTAAAGGAGGTTTGATCAACTCATTTCTACCTAGAAAATATAATATTAAAAACAAAATAATTACTGAGAAACAAATAATAATAGAGGAATTAAATACTCACTTTGTTTTTGCCGGTATGGTGTTCAATAATTCTCCTTTATCCATTATCCCCGTAGCTGACCAAAGCTCTCACCACCCATCAGTAACAAACTCTGCACCATTCCACTTCCAGCCCTTCTCTTTCCAGTAGGTGGAACAGCTTTTCCTGAATCTAGACAAAAAAAGCACATGTGCTGATAATACAGAGCCCATATTTCCAAAAATAGGTTACCACATTCTCACAGCTCTGCTCACCGTTCTTTTCAATTTATCAGTACCGAATAATGAAATACTACTGCTGTGGAAAATTGCTCACATCATTTACTTATTTATGTCAGGAGACAAGACTCTAGTTGGTAATTACAGACCGATATTTATTCTCCCTGTTTTATGGCTAAAATGCTAGAGAAGCTAGTGAATTCCCAGAGAAGAGACTATCTTAAAAAATACAGTATTATCCCTCCTGTGCAATCCGGTTTTCACATGAAGCATAGTACAACAACTGTTTTAGTTAAAGTTACTGATGATTGGTACACTGCCCTTGACCAAATACATACTAAAGTAGCTATTTTTGTGGGGGTGGGGGACCTCAGCATGGCATTTAACACTGTGGACCATACTATTCTTCTGTGTAAACCTTATAAATATTGGTCTTGGACCAGATACAATAGTGTGATTCAAAGAGTATCTTACCAGTGGACAACAACAGATAAGATTGGAAGGCTTATCATCTTCCTGCACCTGCATTTGCAGAGGAGAACCACAAGGCTCCATACTCAGACCACTCTTATTTACGATTTACACAACTGATCTTGGCACAGATATTGTAAAGGCAAAACCACACCTTTATGCTGACAATGCAGTTTTGTATGTCTCTACCCCCAAACCATGACTATAGAAATATTGCAGGAGGAATTTGATAAAACTCAAATCAGCCTGTGCACCTCAAAACTCCTGTTTAATGCCTCTAAAACTAAATATATGGTTTTCTCTACCAAACCTCTTCCCCTATGCAGTACCAGACATTGTGACCTTAATAGGAGACAAACTTAAATTAGTACATTCTATCAACTACCTAGACTTGTGGCTAGACAGCAAGCTATCATTTAGTGTACATATTGATAATCTGTGAAAAATGCTATGACAAAGATTTGGTTTCTATTATTGGAACAAAGTTTGTTTTAATTCTGTAGTCGAAAAAGGCTTGTCCAGCTGACATTTCTCTTATTACTAGACTATGATGACATTATATACAAGAGTGCTTCAGCTTCACATCTATCTAAATTAGATGTATTGCATCACAAAGCGCTGCACTTTATCTCTGGCCTGCATGCCAGAACATTTCATTGTGACCTCTATTCAGTAGTTGGATGGATGTCACTTACTATCAGAAGGTTAAGAAACCTACACTTGTGGTCCCTTAAAACCATACAGAGTCTGCTGCCTTCTTACTTAACAAATCTAATTCAGAAATCCAGAGGGACATACAAGATAAGAAAGCATAGTATTATTCTCATCGATGTCCAAAGGCACTTTTCAGAATTTGGCAAAATGGCCTTCAGTTGGACTGTCTCTTCATTTTGGAATACCCTACATAAATACAGTAGTTCAAAATGAGTATCATTGCCACTCTCTCTTATTTTAAAACTGTTCTTGATCAATAGTGTGTTGATAAATGTGAATGCTGTTGATAATTGACATAACTATACAATTTGCTGTACTCCTATTACTGTACTTGTTCTAGAGCCTTTCGCCCAAAGAAGGACACCACACCCAGTATTGCTTTTGGCTGCTCAGTTGGCATACACTTTATTAAAACTTTGTCATTTAAATTTCCATCAACAATACCGAGTTCCTTTACATACCATATTTAAAACATCTTATTTTCATGTTCTCTTTATTTGAACTATCATACTTTATATAACATTTTCATCACCTTTCTTATCACATTTTATATCATACTTTTCTTCCCTCTCCACCCTCTGGATGTAAACCCGAAGGGGTCTTTCTTTCCTGTCCATTTTCTCTTTCACTGCCCCCTATGTAAACCTGAGGGGTTATCTCTTAATGCCTGGGCCAGGTCCAATTCCTCCTCCCATTTCCATTCCTGGGTGTCCACACCCTTTCCTCTTGTCTGGGCCAGGTCCAATTTCTGTCCCCCATTTTCTATTCCTGGGTGTCCATACCCTTTTTTCTCTTACGCCCCACCTTGGTGTAACTCCAGAATTCCCTCCCTCCCCTCCAGAAAATATTTTCTTTCTCATTCTTCACTCCCTGTATCCCATAATTCCTTGGGTGGTGTTTGGGAAATCAAAATTTGCCTAGCAAAAGTGAGAGAGCTCCCTTTTGTAGCCCCTTATAGCCCTTCTTTTGCACCCACCCCTTTGCTCTCTTTGTCTCTCTCTCTCTCTCTCCTTCAACCTATCCCCGGCTCCCATTTCTTAATTTACAACCCCATTTTGTAAGGCCATCCTCTCTGGATTCTGAGCCCCCCCTCTTCTTTCCCTGGCCTTCCCCCTATGACCACTTCTTCCAAAACCCCACTCCTTTACTCCCAGTTCCCCCTACTCCTCATTCTCTGTCCCTCCTTCTAGGCTTCTAGGCCTATAACAAAGGGGCTTGTCTTTTAAGAGACAATCCTTCTTGTTCTAGAGCCTTTCGCCCAAAGAAGGACGCCACACCCAGTATTGCTTTTAGCTGCTCAATCGGCATGCCCTTTATTAAAACATTGTCATTCACATTTCCATGAACAATACTGAGTTCCTTTACGTACCATATTTAACACATCTTATTTTCATATTCTCTTTATTTGAACTATCATAATTTATATAACATTTTCATCACCTTTCATATCACATTTTATATCACACTTTTCTTCCCTCTCCACCCTCCAGATGTAAACCCGAAGGGGTCTTTCTTTCCTGTCTGTTTTCTCTTTCACCCCCCCCCGATGTAAACCTGAGGAGTTATCTCTTAATGCCTGGGCCAGGTCCAGTTCCTCCCCCCATTTCCATTCCTGGGTATCCACACCCTTTCCTCTTGTCTGGGCCAGGTCCAATTCCTGTCCCCCATTTTCTATTCCTGGGTGTCCATATCCTTTTTTCTCTTACACCCCACCTTGGTGTAACTCCTGAATTTCCCCCCTCCCCTCCAGAAAATATTTTCTTTCTCATTCTTCCACTAGCCCATCTCCAGCTTGCGTTGGAAGGCGGGCTCCCCCTAAACTCCTACCTTCCTGCAAAATCCTCAACCCTGCATCCATGCCACTCTTGATTTGTGATGATAATGTGTTTGCCCCTGCCTACCAGCTGGGTCCCTCTGTTCTATGCCACCCAGCTACTTTTTCTTTATGTCATCCTGCCACCATCAATTTCGCCCCCCAAGACTTGAAAGAATTTTTTGTTGTTGTTCATTCTCTTTCTGGCCCCTCTCTATGTTCTTTTAGGGTGCCCCCTTATCCCCTTCTTACTGCCATCTTCCACTACCCAACCTGACCTTAGGTCTCCTCCCCCCATGCACTCTCCAGACAGCCCTCCTCTGATTACACATAAGAAACCACAGACGTGCCCATAAATCACTTGTCACCCAGGTGTACCATAATGCAGTTAGGTTCTGGCAGCTTCCATCCACCAATGGCATAACAGGGTCTTGATGCACCCTTTCCATGCCCTTCCACCGGATCCATACCTTTTTTGCCAAAAACATTTGTCCCCACCCCCCCGGCTTCTGTTCTGTCTTTCTCTTGGCACACCACAGTCGGAAATGTCTCTTGCTTCAGTACTTCTGTCCTGCAGCTGGTCTCTACAACACATAAACAAATAATGTAAACCATTTATTTTTATATGCATGCTGCACCCCCCCCCATTTGCTCTAGTTTTCTGTGGATAGATGAAACACTTCCTTCATGATTTCCACTTCCGATGCCCTTTTTTTTTCATGTGTAAGCCATCCTTCAACCCCCATTGGTCTGCGGCCTCAGTGGCTACTCCAATCTTATTGCATGTGATAATTATTTTCTTGGGTTTTCCCTCATGGGGCCATGCCCCCTTTTCTTTGCACCATGACTATGATTCACTGTTGCACCTTATCCATTCAGGTGAATGGACAGCCAGTCCCCCTTCCACCAGTTGGCCAAAAAGCCTGAAATTCCCTCATTACTCAAACTGGGTTCTTAGCACCACCCTATAACTTTTTCTTCCCTTAGCCACCATCTGCTGGCTCCCCTAGTCCATGCCCATGAACCTGCCCCCACCATTGACCTCCTCAATGGTATAACGGCAGACCTGTGAGTCCCTCCAAAGGGTCCTCCCCATGCAACTGTTCTGATATGGGCCTTCTTCTATCCTGCTCTTTTTCTGTTACTCAATCCTCATGCTTTTCCGAAATACTCCCCTACCCAGAACCTCCCATTCTTTCACAGTACTTGTGCCACCTGCCTCTAGACCACTTTTTTTTTGAGTAATGTACTGCTGTCCAATACCATCATATTTTGTCCCCTTCCTCCCAATGGCAGATGAAGCTTTCTCTCTAGACCTGGGGATCAAACCTGAGACTTAAAGATGCCATGATGGAAGATTACTGTAGTTCTCCAACCCATGGGCTGCAGCGGCAAAGGCCAAGTGGGTAATGTAAATCCTTCCCCAGTCCAAAGTCATTCCCTTCATTTTAAGTAGTCTTGCTATACATAGGTCATCTGGCCCCTCACTGTCCCCCCATCCCCTTCTCACTAATGGTGTCACCGTATCCCACTCATTGACTGGCACCCAAACCATCCCTGTTATCTTGAAGTGGAAGTGGAGGTGAAGCTCCTCCCAACCTCTGACTGGTGTTAAAAAAACCCTACACATCACATACACCTCCCTCCGACTTACAATTGTCATAAAACCCAACTGTACCTCCACGGCTTAGGCCGGAAATGCTGTGCTCTTCCAATGCAACTGTTAGGAATTATTAATAAATTTTAAGGTTGACTTCACCCCATTCTCCTTCCTCTCAGTGCAACCCGCGGACCTGAACACTCTAAGATATTGCATTCTGTACCACTCGTCCTGTCTGCCTGCCCCCCCCCAGAATTCACCTCAGGCCAAGGGCCTTCCAAATTTCATGGCACCATTAGCAGAGTAGCCCCCAGCTGGAGTGGATACCTCTCCTCCCATGCCTGGATGATTGGTTGATAATGGACAGATGTCAGACACTGTGGCAAGCAACTCCCAGGGCAACAGCAACAGCTATTGCAGTACCATGGCACTGTGGTTGGGGTTATCAGAACTGCTACTATATTGGTGGGGGGGGGGCTCCCCAATGATTGCTGTTGGATACTGTGCAATGAAAATTATGGACCTCTCACTATCCTCCCCTAAGATAGATGGGCAATGCCATCCACATCTCCACCAGACGCAATAATTTTTCAGTCTGCAATCCAGCTTGCCTGGGATCCTGGCCTCTTACCTATATCTCTCCAGCTGCCCATGACCATTCCTGCCACCCCTAGTATGATTCCTCTTCTGCACTGGGATTCTGCTACCAACCCCTCCAGGAGTCTTTGTTGTTTCTTCTAGTCACAACCTTCATCTGCATAACCCTCCTCACAGCCACCCTAAATGGCCACTAATCTAGCCCGACACCTCCCACTAATGGTACATAAGGCTGCAAGCCTCCAAAGCTGGGGATACCTTCAAGCCACTGCCATGAACCAATTAAAAGTGATCCCCAACTGAATTGCACTTCCCAGCAATATGCTAGGAACCAGTAATACTGTCAGGCTATCCCACACATGCACACACTTTCACAGCATTGGGCCTATGGGCGTACCTGGCTGAGGGCCTGGCCTTGACTTCGGCACTGGTACTGTATTGTGTGTAAGGGGAAGCAAATACTGTCTCCTGTGAGCAGTTAGTGGACCCCCCTGCAGTTGCTGCCATATGAATTTATTTATTTTATTATTTTTTTGATGCCCATAACCTCACCTGTTACATTGGTTCTCATCCCAAGCAGATTGCCCCCCAGAACATCGGGCCAAAATTTAAAAGTGTTGTATGGTCTCCCCTTGTAATCCTAACAACAGGAATTTGGAACAAACTAACCTGTTCTCTTTCCTCCAATTAGAACCAGCTTGCCCCCAGCTGGACTGGGAATACTATCACCAAAATGTGCCTTCTTCGAAGTAAATCCCCCTCTTGTAAGATAGAATGTGCAGGTTAAACTCAGTATTTTCTTTGTTAAGTTGACCATTTTCAAAGCATACTTGGGCACTACCCCTTTAAGTACCCAAGTACTGAAACTGGGATTATTGTCAACCAAAACGTGCCCTTTACGGGAAAACAATCCCTTTTTAAGATAGGAAGTGAAGGTTAAACCTAGTATTTCATTTGTTAAACTGGACCATTTCCCAAAGTATACTCAGGCACCGCTCCTTTTAATACCCAGGGACACAACTATTTTAACAGCTCTGATGGGACTCATCACCTAAATATTGCAGCGCCACTCCCCAGGGCTATCCTGATGAGCGGCACTGATCAATTGCAAGCCTCTTAGAATCTCTGCTGTTGTTACCATGATAAAAGGTTGTTTTTTGTCTTTTTTTGGCACTATTGTTCTTCTTCCACAAGCCCTGCCCATTATGCTTTTACTTTATTTATATTATTTTAACTGTGCTTCATTCCAAAACTGTTTTCAGGTCAATTGCCCCTACTCCTCGGAGTTTACACTTATCATGGTGCTGTCCTCCGATTGCTAGCATGACCTTAAAATGGTGGCTGCCATGATGCCCCTCTTCAAAATGACAACAGCCACCCTGCCCCAATTTCAATCAGTGGCTGCCATGCAGTCCCCTTTTTAAATTCCTAAACTTCTGCTCTGCTAATTCAAACTTGGTGTCTGCCCTGCCATAAAACCATCCATGCTGTCCATGCAAATGAGCCTACATGGCTCCCCGACAGCTTCCATTACATGCGGTCTTTGTTAAAACCTTGGAGGCCCCATGCGGCCCTTACTTTCCTATCACCAGCCACTCTGTCCCTGATTCAACCAAAAAGAATCCCCATTCGAGCTACCACAACCAAAAAATGCCCATTGTTTTAAAAGATTTAGTCTGGGGCAGAAAAAAACGGCCACAAGGAGCCATAAAACCATTCACAGGGTGATCTGATGCCTGTAAATGAGCCTATGTGGCTCTCTGACAGCTTCTATTACATGCAGTCTTCTTTATTAAACTTGGAGGCCCCATGCGGCCCTTACTTCCCTACCACCCGCCACTCTGTCCCTGATTCAACCAAAAAGAGCACCCATTCGGGCTACCACAACCAAAAAATGCCCGTTGTTTTCAACGATTCAGTCTGGGACAGAAAAAAACAGCCACACAGTGCCTGACATCCTCCCACACCCCCCCTTCCCATGTAAATCCCCCCTCCTGCCGTCATCCCTGTTCCAGCTTAAACAACCCCAGCAAAATACCAAGTGGTCCTCTCTTTCCTCTTTCTTTCTGTGGATTTTACACCCGTCCTATTCCCAGCCAGGCCTGAACCAAGCCTTTTGTATGCTACCAACACTGTTCCAAGGTAGCCTTGAGCCCATGCTGCATATCTGCGACAGCCCCCGGTCTTCCGTCCTCATACCAAGACGTTCTTCCAACCACCCCACCTATTTTGAGTGGCACCTTGACCCTGTGCGGGCCCGCAGTTGTCCGCAACGATCCTCCTATTCTCTCTTCAACCAAGACCCATGCATTTTCAGTGGGCTTGCATTTGCATCGCCCTCCCAAGGTGGATCCCTAGCTCACTAGGTTTAGCTAACCTGCCGTTTTGTACCAAAGTCGTCATTATGCAGCTGCCCAAAAACTTTACAGGACAAATACTTTTCCAGTGGGCTACTGATCCCTTTGAGTGCTGAAAACCGGTCTCTTAGGTTCACAACCTCTCCAAAATTTGTCTATTAAGTTGAACCCTCCAATAGACATAAATGAATTCTGGAGGTCAGGGTAAAGGGCAACAGACTTCTATGAAAACATAAACTGAACTTACAAGCTCAAATGGGTAGACGGGGTGGGCCGTAGCCCTTATCTGCCGACATTGTCTATGTATCTATGTATCTATGTATCTATGTGATGTCTTGAATGATCCATTTTCTTATTATTCCTTCAGTCTAATTTTATAAATATAGCGGCCCCATACCACTCAACTTTCAACTTCTAGTTTTAACCATAAATATCCTCTGCTGTCACAAAGCTAAACATTGCTACCCCCTCTTTTTTTTTTTGGAAAAACAAGAAAAAGTTTGCCTTACCAAACAAAAAATCACTTGCCCAGGAACTCTTCAACAGATGTGCTAAACAAATCAACATTTGCTTAGCAAAAGTGAGAGAGCTCCCTTGTGCAGCCCCTTAAATCCCTCCTTTTGCACCCACCCCTTTGCTCCCTTTGTCTCTCTCTCTCTCTCCCTTCAACCTATCCCCGGCTCCCATTTCTTAATTCCCAACCCCATTTTGTGAGGTCATCTCCTGAACTGAGTCCCCTCTTTCCTCATCCTCCACATGACCACTTCTTCAAAACCACCCCTTTGTCCCAGTTCCCCATACCCCTCATTCTCTGTCCCTCCTTCTAGGCTTCCAGGCCTATAACAAAGGGGTTTGTCTTTTAAGAGACAATCCTTCTTGTTCGTTAGCACTCCATATGTTTTTTCCTTTTTGTATTAAGTCCTTCTAGCATTAGTAATGTTGTAGTCACTCTTTAAGTCTCTGTATTTGTGAGTATGCACTATCACCTACTGTGTGTATTATCCATTATTTGTTTACCTGTCCTACTTAGGGCTTTCTTGTAAATGAGCGCTGCTCAATGGAGGCTTTTCCTGGTAAAATAAATGAATGCAAATACAAAAATAGACTCTGTCACAGTATTGGGAAAAAACTATAACAGCAGACATGACAGGGAGGCCAACATACCAGAAGCAGAATGAAGCACCCGGCTTTGGAAGATACCCTTGGTATAATGGCATACCAATGGTGGGATATGGCTCTTGCTGTTGAGCAAGTATAATTGGCAGATACCAACACACCAGTTTCAGGATTGGGCACCCACCATCAATAACAAATAAGGGTGGGGGATACATCCTAGCATATTGACAGAGGGACTTGACACCTGCCTTTAAAAAAAAATATCTGGGACTGGTTTTCAAACTTTCTGTAGGAAATCACCATGATTTACTACAGAAACTAAAAGGAAAGTTAACAATTTTGAAACATCAAAAGTAGGGAAATCAGATGTTAGGGGTTTTCTGAAGTCCCCCACACATGAGTCCTATGAACACCACTGACTTGACTGTCAAAACACAGTACAAATCCCAATCCTAACCAAATAAGATATCAGGTCCTGTTTAGCACAGGACCCAAAGGTCTCCCTCAGTGCATCCTGCTACCCAAGCCTGCATTAAGAAAGATTGAATTCAGATCCTGTTCTGTGCAGGACCTAAATGGCTATGTGTGAAGCAATTTAGGATGTAGCTTAGCCCAATGTGCAAAGCGGGTTAGTAGTCAAAGCCTGTTTCACAAAGGGCCCTTTTTAGGACTGCAGTGGGCGGATCCCTGCAAACCTCTTGCGATCAAAAAAGGACTCACAACTCCGACCGAGAAACATGTAGGAGTTACATCACAGTCACCTCCATAGTCTGTGAAACACTCCCTCTTGCAATCAAAAAAGAACTTACAGCTCTGCTGACTGAACAACATGTAGGAGTTACATCACAGTTATCTCCATGGTCTGTGATCTGTGAGTAGTGCAGTCTTCGGATAGGCACTCTTTTGCTGCCATTTGGAGGACTGCAATGCACTACTTTATTCAATCTGTGGTCATGGCAGAACACAGCACAGTCTGCCATGTCCAAGATGGCTGCCAATCTCTACTGTGCATATGCAACTATTTGCACATCCGCAGTATGGTTTGTGGCCATCTTGGTCACAATGCACTGTGCCGCGCTCCATGATTTATGTTAATGAACTCCCAAAACACTGTTCCGTGTCAACTAGCATTTACTTATATGCAGATGATACTATTCTGTATACAAGTGACAAGGATTTAAATATAGTGATTAATAATATACAGCAAGATTTCAATAAAATTCTGGATGTATTACTGGACTTGAGGCTATTATTAAATGTAAAAAAAAAGGTAAGAGTTGATTAAAAAAATGAAGACACATCTCACTTAAAACTACTTTATTTATTTATTTATTTAAAAGTTTGTAGCCAGGAAAGGCACGCTGAGCCGAGGCTCATTTCCAGGTGCGACCCAGGGATTAACAGACACTTACTGTACAGGGGAAGAAGGCATTTCAAAATAGTAGAAATACAGTGGTTATGTACAGTTATAGTACAGATAAGTAATACATAATTATATATATATATATATATATATATATATATATATATATATTAGATAAAATCGATTTAATGCATTGTTAGTTATAGTTGTTCCTGGGGTGACTGACAGGAAGTTAGCCTGATTTCACGGCGAAATTTCACGACAGTGTGACATCGCCAGCCCCAACTCCCCATGACATGTGTAAATCAAGAAGTATAGAGAATGGGTGAGAGTTAGACCCACGATCCCAATGCGCACTCCCAATGCCGTTGGGGGGGTGGGTGGGGTCCAAGGGGGTTTCAACCCTAACAGCGAATTTCTCACTTTGTCGCTGTGGAACAACCCTAACTAATGCATTAAATGGAGTTTTTTGCCTCTAATTTCCCTTCATTTTGAGAATGATAACTAGAAATAGTGAATGTACGAAGGCGAAGAAGGGCCCTAAGGCCTCGCCCATACATGATGTGTTGTGGCATAGTAACAGGGACAGCAACGCAAACAGAAATGCTAACAGTGGCTCATATGGTAACACAAGCACGTAATGAGAACAGAAAGGGTAATGTATTATGGTATGACGGAATGGTGCCACGCCGCGATGTGTTGTCACATAGTAACATGTGCCTGCAAACAGAAATGTCAATGGGCATGGTGGATATAAAGTGAAACAGTAAATAAACAGTACTGTAGACAGAAATGGCAAAATAAATATAAACGCAAGCGCAAATGAAAACGCAAAGGATAATGCACATGGTGGCTTAGGACGCCAATGGTAAGTGAAACGGGTACGGATCCGCAAGCAGAAAGGGCAACAGTAACAGTAATGAAGCGCACAGGCTGGTTTTCCCTAAAACCTGCATTGAGAAAGACAGTGAGTACAAATAATGTATGCAAAATAATGAGTATCAAGCGCAGAAAATGAGATCTTGAATACTAAATACATTATATCTCAGGAACCGCGTATCGTGAGAAAAAATTTAAAAGTCATATTATTTACAACTGTCCTGATTAATTTGAATCTTAGTCCCATGATGGGGCTAAGAAATTTCATTTAAAGTCCAGATCTCGGACTGCTTCGAGATACGGCCTCTGAGAAAGGCGCGGCGTAACGCCGTAATGTTATCCTATGGGAAAAAGAAAAGTTTGAGTGCCATAACTTTGCCTCCCTGTAATGTTTTTCACCAAACTACTGAAAGGCACATCTGTGGGCTGTTGGCTGTCTTCCTACCAAATTTCAGGAAAAGACTAACCAGCTATTTTGCAGCAGGGCTCCAAATGATTTCTGTTAAGTGTCGGCTACCAGAATGTTATCCTATGGAAAACTCATCAATTTTGGAGTGCCGTAACTTTGCTGCCATGTGATATTTTTTCACCAAGCTACTGAAAGGCACATCTGTGTACTGTTGATTGTCTTCCTCCAAATTTCAGGAAAAAGACCAAACTGCTATTTTGCAGCAGGGTGCCAAAGGATTCTGTAATGCTTCAACCAGAATGTTATCCTATGGGAAAACTGTCAACTTTGGAGTGCCATAACTTTGCCGTTGTGTAATATTTTTTCAATACAACACTGAAAGGCACATCTGTGAGATGTCGGCTGCATTCCTCCAAATTTCAGCCCAAAACTCCTAACGTTATTTTGCAGCAGTGCCAAAGAATTGCTGTCATTTTCCACAGACTAGAAAATTACTGTCGCACTTATTTTAAAAGCTTTCGAAAAATTTAAGTGACATCTCTTCGTGGAGCACAAAAAGTAATTTCTTAGTACTCTTTTTCCAGAAATTTGAAAACATATTTCTGGGTGTTTACCACAAAAATAAAGACATGGCAAGCATCCTCAGGGCCCTGACTAGGTGAATACAAAAAATTAGATTGTTAGAGGGTCCCAAATTTAAATGCCAACCATTTTTCTGATCACTAACTGAAACAAATGGCCGATTTGTGAAAGTAACAGGCCCATTTGTGAAAGTAAAAATACATTTTATAAAGTGTTGAACTTTTGTTAACTTTTCCCATTGACTTATAATGGGAAACTGTTTTTTGAATAACTTTTGAACCGTTTAATATTTTTTCATGAAATCTTTGAAAGGCACATCGGGGACCCTGGCTTCACATTCCCTGAAGATTTCAGGCCAGTCACGCAAACCGTATGACCTGTAGGTGCGACCACAGAATTCCAGAAAAGAGTAAACGCATGCACAGATCACGCTTAATAACTCCGCAACTGTATATCTAATCAGTACAAAACTTGGCAGATCCCAAGGCCTATGGGTCTTGATCATACATTCCAAATTTCAGGCAAATACATCAAACGGTTGCAAAGTTATTAAGGTGCAAAATTTTGGTTTAACATGGAAATGGTTTCAATCTTTAATTATGGTAGTAATTACCGTATACTATAATATATATATATATATATATATATATATATATATATATATATATATATATATAGGGTGTGGTCATGCCCCTGTAGGTAGGGTTATGAAGGCACTTTAATGTTAAACTTGACATTTTGCATGTTAATAACTTTGTACCCATTCACCAGATTTGCATGAAATTTGGTATGCCTGTTGGAGCATGATAGCTCTCTTGATTTGCCAAATTGCACTTCCGTCAGACTTATGGTTTTTGTGCAGTGAGTCACTTGAAAAATGCACTTTCACCAGTTTTGAGGGCAGTTTTTTGGATTTTGTCTGTGGTGCTCTGCAGCCACCATGTGGCCTACCAGTCTGAAACTTGGCATGTAGAAAGAGCTTGAGTGAAGGAATATGGCACCTTTTGTTTGGTGAAAAAATATGAATCCATTCAAAAGTTATTAAACTTTTTAACTCCCATTATAAGTCTATAGAAATAATTATATGGTTGTTTTGCAAAAGAAGAATGGAGTTTTTGCCATCTGGTCACTCCTCATGATCAAAGAATTTGCAGTCTCGCAATCAAAGATTCTTTGATAGTGAGAAATTTATTGTTCGCGATAGTCGCCATCTTGTTTTCAGTTTGGGTTGGAAAACCAATATCTCAGCTCAGGGGTGACTTCCGAGGTAAAACTTGGATGGGTTTTGCTCAGGGGGCTTCCCTATGTTGAGCTATGCCTGTGGTTTAATATAGTTGTGTCATAAAATGGAGTTTTAAACTTTTAAATTCTTTGATCGTGACTCACTAACAATCTTTGATCATGAGCATGCAAATTCTTTGATCACAAGAGTCTTTGATCGCGATCTTCATTCTTGAGGGAGGGATGAGGTGGCCAGATTTTTGTGCTGGAAAAAATAAATATTCAGCCTCAGGTGTACTTTGAAGTAAAACTAGGGATGGCTTTTGCTCAGGGGCTTCCCCTATTGAGCCATGCCTGTGGTTTAATGTAGCTGTGTCAAAAAATGGAGTTTTAATGTTTTTAAATTCTTTGATCGCGAGCCTGCAAATTCTTTGGTCATGAGATTTCTTTGATCGTGAGCTTCATTCGTGAGGGCAGAATGAGTTAGACAGATTTTTGCTGAATCAGATTCTCTGGGAGTGACCAGATAGCCCACATTTCAAGACCAGATGTCCCCTCACGATCAAAGATAATCTTTGATCACGAGGTCACGGCCGATTCTCACAATCAAAGAATTTTTAAAGGTCCAAAAACTTTCAAATTAAATATCTAGAAAATGGTTTGGTCTTTTAACTTGAAATTTGGAGGGTGTTGAGAGGATGTTCTGTATATGTGAATTATGGTGCTTAGGTGTCAGAAAATTAATTTTCTGCAGAGATATTGCTTGATACAATTTACATTTTGTGGATAGCGTTCTGCATTGTGGTAGTGGCTCCAACTTTATAGGGAAGCTAGCCTTACTGCCATGGAAGTACTTTTTAGTGGTTAGGTGTGTAAAACGTAAACAGGCATAGAATTATGCCACTCTGATGAATGAAAATGTAAAACTTTAAAATTAAATATCTTGGAAATGGTTTGGTCTTTTAACTTGAAATTTGGATGGTGTTGAGGGGATATCCTGCAGATGTGAATTGTGGTATTTAGGTGTCAGAAAATGCATTTGATGCAAAGATATTGCATGACACAGTTTACATTTTGTGGATAGCATTCTGCATTGTGGTAGTGGCTTTTGACATTTATAGTGGTAGTTAGGCCTACCACAGGTAATTTTCTTGTTGTTAGATGTGTAAAATGTAAACAGGTACAAAATTATGCCACTTCAACAAATGAAAATTTGGTTTGTTTCAAGCTGGGGAGAGCGTGGGGCCCAATGGGCTCTGTGCTTCCACCTATATGCACTCCCACCAATACATATGATATTCAGTACTTGTACTGTTATGGTAGGCAGAAATGTGCAAGTTGGTGGGAGCATGGGGCCCAAAGGGCCCTGGGCTCCCACCAAATTGTGCAACATTGTACTACTTACCATGCTTTCTCAAAAGTAAGGAAATTCTTTGCAAAAACTGCATTAATGCAACAGGTAGGCTTTTTACAGTGACAAAAGTGAGGAATTTCTGGGGTTGCACCTTGCAACCCATTTTCTCACCACATAGTATATTTCTTTGTAAAATTATCTTAGGTACTTTCATCGTGCTCTCATTTCACCTCAACAGGTATCGGGTGTTGGGTCAGTCCTAATCTCACCCCATTCTTCTATACTGTACCACCTCAGCTATTTACATGGAATGGGGTAAGAGTTAGGCCAATGACCCCAATGCACACTCTGATGCCTGTTGGTGGGGGTGGGATGGTCATGGGCACAAGGGTGGTAACCCTAATGGTGAATTTCTCACTTTTGTCACTGTAAAACCCTAATGGTTGCATTAATACCATTTTTTGCAAAGAAATATATATATATATATATATATATATATATAATATATGTATATATATATATATACACACAAGTAGCAGCACAGTGGAACTATAATACAAAAGTAATGTGCATCACAGTGCAGGTAGGGAGTAAAAGCAGAAATTCAAAATGTAGTGAATAAAGGCATTGTAGGATACATTTATATGAGAAGATGTCAGTTTCACCAGAAGGTCAGATCAGTGGGTCTAGGATGCCTTGGGTAGAAGCATTACTGTACCAGTGTGGGGGGGTGGCTGATTAGTGAGGGTGAGGGTGGGGAAGGAGAATGGGGAATGACATGACCATAAATTGGTAGGAAACAGCTCAAAGCAGGGATTTAAGGGCTGGGAAACTGGTGGAGTGGCAAGTGTCCCATGGTAGCTGATTCCAGAGGTGAGGGCAATGGTAAGATAATACTACATGACTTGAACATGTGTGAGGATGGTGGAGGGAGAATGTTTCGGCATCCCTGGAACAAAGGGAGTATGTGGAGGATCTAGCAGGTGATAGGTAGGTCTTGAGGTGGGGGGGAGAGTCCCAAACCAGAATTTGGCAATGAAAATGAGACTATGGACCTGGCACCTTGAAGGCAGAGGCATGAAGGAGAGGGAGGAGTAAAGCAGGCAGTCGTGAGTGAGGGGGGAGGAGATGGTGAAACAAAAAACTACTTTAGAAGATTATCAGGTCTTTCAAGGGAAGCAGCAGGAGCAGAACCATAGACAATGTTAGCATAGTTGATTACAGGTAGAATAATTTTGGTGACTAAGTCTCGACGGGTTGACATGGATCGGCATTTCTTGTGGCATTGCAGGGCACTGAGTTTAGGGGAAATTCGGCACAGATGGAGTCAATGTGGTAGAGAAATCAAGGTTGGAATCAAGCCAGACCGCTAGATATTTTAAAGAACTGACTGTGTCTAATGGTGAGCCATCCAGGGTGGTACATGTCGGGGGATTCTGGGATTTGGACAGACTTTGCCATGATCCAAAGAGCACAGATATTGTTTTTTTGGAGTTTAGTTTTAGCTGGTTTTGCCAGAACCACTGCTGCACTTTATCAAAGTCACAATGGAGGGGGTCAGTTACATCAACAGTAGAGGAGCCAGAAAATATATCACAGTGTCATCCATGTGCCCATGGATTTTCAAGGGAGCGCAGACAGATGGGAGGTCATTTATAAATATAGAGAATAGAGCTGGGCCTAATATAGATCCTTGGGGAACAATGGCCTGAACTAAAACTAATATTATAAAATGGCAAGAAAGAATGTTGGGATCTGATTGGTTGGTATGGCACTGAACCCATGGTGTTATCCTGGCATAACACCATGGATCTAGTCCCATTACACAAGTGACCGCATGTTAAAAAAAACAGCATCTCTCCACTGCCTACAAGCAGCTTTACCCATCCCGGTCTGCCGCTCTCCTCAAAAGCTGAAACCACCCACAAAACTCTGAGTACATTACACTAAAAAAATTCCCTCCCATACCACAGCAACAACTGTAATTAAACCCACAGCCCTGTCAGATGCTTCCAAATCCCCAAATTTGTAATTTTTTAAAATAATGAAAAACGTTACCAGGAAGCCACACATGTGATCTGTTTCAGCACTCCCCACTCGCCGCGAACATAGACAGTGCATGTCCTTAAAAAAAACAGACCAGTAACTCCCAACACCATGTTTTCTTGTGTGCCATTTTGTTCCACGTTTTGTATTCTTTTCCCAGTACAAAGAGAAGTAAACTGTACTGGGAGAACCACACCAGCAGAGATCGTAAAAATGTTTTGGCATATTCACACAGACAGGAGCACGGGAGCAAGCAACTCTGCGTCTTCACTGTAAATAGCACTCACTTGGTCCTTGTCAATCGGGTCACCCTCTTCTTCATAAAGGAAAATGTTTTTTCTATCTCCTTTCTTAGTCAAGTTATCTGTATTAGAAGAAGCAGCAGTACAGTCCCTAGACAGAATGTAAAAAAGTGAGCTTGGGGGATGCAGGCAGTGTGATGGCTTCAGTTTCACTATCTTACTCTCTCTTCAGCATACAGGTCAGTGCTGTTCTATAAAATGAAAAATCAAATATCTTTCTCCCTGTAGCAGAGCAAGCAGCAGGACTGGTTAAAAATTGTGACCTGTTTGTGTATGTTGGGGGCAAGCAGCCCATAAGACTATTTTTCCTCTATGTGTTCCTACTCAGTACAAAAATGGTATAAAAATACTTTTAAACATATTTCCATCTTTTTTTCCTTGTATTTTATTACAGGAGAGCCATTGTATAATAGGAATAATGCACTTCAGGGTGTGTGTCATGCTGGATAGCGTCACACCTTGCGTGTTGGATGCACTCAGACTGCGGCCTCGTGCCCCAACCACCCAAAGGCGTGGAGTTATCCCAGCACGACACACACCCTGTCGTGCATTATTCCTTTATTGCATAATAACGTTGAAATTGCAAACACTCTTAATGATAAATATTTGAGAATTATATCGGACACTCAACTTACATTTAAACCCCATATTTCAAATATTTCATCTAAGGTAAAACCGTTATTTTTTTTTTTTTTTTTACAAAAAAAATCCCACATTTTTCTTCCTCTAAAAAAACTTTTAGTTAATTCCCTGTTTCTGTCTGTTATCCATTATGGAGATTGTACATACAGAAATAAAACAAAATCAGTATTAGATGTTCTTTACCCCCTCTATCATTGTGCATTAAGATTTATTACTAGTTTGCCCTGGAATGCACAGTGTTGCCATTTTTATCCTGCCTGCGGGATGGGGCTTATTATCAAAAAGGAGACAACAACATAGGTATTAATTTGTATATCATTTTATCTTGGGTAAACTTCTTCTTTGCTCTTGAACTTATATATATATATATATATATATATATATATACACATATACATACATATATATATTATATAGTTGAATAGGCTGTGGAAGCAGGGGTATCTGTTAAGGTTTGGAGGTGGTTTGGCTCTGACCTGGGGGATAGAAAGAAGCAGGCACAAGTGGGAAAATAACATTCAAACCATGAAAAAGCATATATGGGGGTTCCCCTAGGTTCAATATTGGGACTATTGCTGTTTCTAATCTATACAAATACTTTGCCAAATATACTAGAAACAACACAGATGCGCATGCACGCAGATGACACTATGATAGTGTCACCTGGTACAAACATAAACTCAAGTTCAACAAAACTTGCAGATAGATTTACTTCAAGTTCAGAAGTGGTTTGAAGATTCAGATTTGATGCTAAAGAGCAAAAAGTCACAGATTATGATTTTTTACCCAATTATAAAAAAGGGAAGATCAAAGAACAAGAGTTAAAATTAAAAACTAGAACAGCAAAATGCTTAACCCAAGTAACACAGTATAAATATATTGGATTTTGGATGGATAATAAACTGAAATTTGATTATCATATAACCACATTAGTAAAGAAATTAAGTGTTAAACTGGGAGCTATAAGAATAACTGTTAACTGGTTGTTGTATAAATTTGGGTATGAGAATGAAAATGATCATTTAGCTTTTACTCCCGATTTTGGACTACATAATACACATATATGGACTTGCAAACTCAACTAATCAAAGAAAGACAGAAATAGTATATCATCGGTTAGTCCGGTTCGTATGGAGAGAATATCAAAGAACACATCATTGCATTTGACATGACAAATTAGCATGGCTTACAATTGAAAACAGAGTGGGCAAACACGGTTTATAAAGTAATAAATTCAGCCAAACTACTAAATTTGTCTGATAAGTTGGTAAAATCTGAGTTTAAATATGCCTTGAGAAGTTCAAACAAGGGCTTCTTTAAGGTACCAAGTCTAAAAAACAAATGTGGCAAGAAAACATTCTCTTTTACAGCTGCACAAGTATGGAACAAAGTTATTTCAAGTGTTGCCCAAGCTACAAAAAATAAAAAATGTTAAACACTGCCCTAAGACTGGAACTAGCAGTACAATGTAACTGCAATGATTAAGCTGTATTGTACTGTAATATGTGTACAGATGATTATTCATAAGTTTTTTTTATATAGATTTTTCTCCCCATCCAGTGGGGCTGGAAGGCAGCTCCAGCCCCTCCCTTGAGGGGCTTATTGTCAGGTCTCCTGACTCTCCCATATCTGACCCTCCCAATAGGTTCCCTATGGGCTACCATCCCCATGGCAGGACTGAGCCGAAGGGCATTGACTTTATCTCCCCCCGGAGACCAACATCTAGATTCTGGGGGCTGGCATGGGTGCTGTAGGGGCCATCATGGAGACTACCAGCTCCAGCTTCACTTTTTCTCCTATTCTTTTCCTGCGGCCGCTTGGGCACATGTGAAGGCACAAGCACGCAGTGATCTGTGGCACCCTCCTGATTCTTGCCGCTCCTGTCTGCACTACCCTCGGGCCTCCACCTGGGGGCAGCCCCACAGTGGTCATGACTGGGTCACCCAGGAGAGGAGAGCTGCCTAGTGGCTGCTCAATCCACCTCCCAGCCTACCCCCCCCGCTGACCCCTGACAACCCAGGCTCGTTCCCAAACCCTCGGTGTGGCATGAGGTGTGGCACCCAGTGCTTCAACTCTCAGCACCACTGGGCCAGCTATTTTTCATAAGTTTTAAATGTCTTTACTATTGTAATGTAACATTTTGCAGGATCACCTTGGAAATGGGATTAAATCCTAATAGTGTTATTACACTACATTTCCTGTATAAAAATAAAGATTTGTACTACTTACTACTATTATTACTACTACATTATGTGTCAAGCAAATAAGTAGACATCATCTTAGGTCATGCATACTACCAAAGTTTGTTATCCCTAGAATTTGTTCAAAAATGTGTGATTATGTCTTATCTGTCTCTGTTTCTCAGTCTTGGGAAGAACTTAAGAAAAGACTAAAATTGGGTTCCCTGATCCCTGTCTCTCAATTTAAATTATTTATTGCAGGGTCTCTTCAGAAACAATGTGAATGTTTTGGCTGAATAAGTGCACTTGTTGTTTATAATAGGATTTATTTTATGTAATGTGTTTGTTTACATTATGTGTCTTGTAATGTTGTGTAACTTATTGTTATTGTAAGTTTTTTAAGTATGAACGCAATTGTAAACAAGAGTTTCTCTCAATTTGCTTTCCAACAAATTGATGATTGATTGATTTTATGTGTATATATATTTTTCCTTTTCCCACCCAACCCTCCCTCTCAGCACCCACTCCTCCCGAAACATAGCAGTGACACTTGGGGTACCCAATCTTTCAGTGTCTCAATAAAGATTTTCCTCCCCACCTGACTCTCCTGTCAGCACCCACCACCCTCACCCCCAGCCCAGAAACATAATAGTGACACTGGGGGTGCCTAATCCCCCAGTGTCACAATAAGCATGTTCCTCCCCCCATCCACACACCCCCATGATAAACATAGCAGTGACACTGGGGTGCCCAATCCCCCAGTGGAGGAATCCTCTATCACTCTTTTTTTAACTTGGAAAAACACGTCCATTGATGTCTTTAGTGACACTAGAGGGTGCCCAGCCACCTAGTGCAGGACTCTTCTGTCCTGTTTTTTTTTTACCTGAAAAAAATGGTCTATCGATGTCTTTTGAGGCAGTTTCAGTCCCCCAACTTTTTTTTTTTTTATGCTTTTTAACCCCGAGCCCTCCTGCCACCGTATTCTCAGCCCGGTCAAGGGCTGCCAGCCTCTGTTCCCCAGATCGGGCCGCTGTCCCCGATACCCGTGGCTTTCCCCCATGTGGTGGGCCCTGCGCGCACCCCTTATGCACCGCAGGCACTGGGATTAGGTCGGGGCCCGGCCTGAGAATATATCGAGGCCTTGGCAGCGGGCTTCATTCTGGTGGCAGGCAGGCTCATCTTTTCCATTTTCCTGGGAGGCGGGTCGCAATGATGATGTCATCCGCCCCGCCTCCGGTGAGCTTGTCAAGCCGCGGTCTGCGTAGGAACCCCCGGTCTCCACTAGGGGTCCCCATGCACCGCACACTACCCGTGCCCTCCCCCCGGAGAAGGAGAGCTGTCTACGGATGCTCGATCCTACTCCACCTCGTCGCTGCCCACGCACCCGAGTCCGTCTCAACCCAGGCGTCGCCCAAGGCTCAAGCTGAAATCCAACCGCTGCGCCCGAGTGGGCTGGCCTCTTTCAGTCCCCCAACTTGACCCTACCACTCATCAGCCACCACTCCCACAAACCCTTACTTTCCTATTGGGAGTCCAATGCCATAATCCTTTCTCGACCGCAGACATGTCATCACTCTTCAAAGCTGGACCACAAACTGAAGAAACAGATATGAATTTCAATGGTGTTTTGAACTTAGTGTCATAACTTGGCCATTGTTGCATATTTTGGGCCCAAATTATCAACATGCCTTTTTTTAAGACCCCACCTTATGAAAAATTGTACTGACATTAGGCAAATCTGTCTCAAAAGGAAATGTCATGGTCCATGAATGAAGTCACCTTTTAAATAGGAGTTGAACATTTTTTCTACCCTTGTTCATGAGGTGAGGTCATAAGAAGGCTATGTTGAAAATTTGGTATAAAAATATAAAAAAAAAAAAAATTATGAGTCTAGATTAAATTTTGCAAATACAGCCTCACAACTTTGGTAATTTTCAATATTTTTATGCAAAGTTTACAACAGAGCCATATCTTTACAGTACCTCACGAATGTGTCGGCTGTAATTTTTTAAATCCAGGCCAAAATGGGGTTTTTTTACATCCCAAAAGGTGATTTTGCAGTCCATGTGTAAAATCACCTTTCAGGCAGGAGTTAAAAATATTCTCTGCCCTTGTTCATGAGGTGGGGTTATAAAAAGGCTATGTAGCAAACTTGGTGTAAAAATATTTTAAAAAAGCAAAGTTATGAGCCTACATTGAATTTTGTGAACACATGCTCAGAACTTTGGAAATGTTCAATACTTTTACCCCAGTTTCTTCAGCTGCAGCTCTAACAGCTCTGGCCAGAGTTTATTTTTTTCCTGCTTCAAACAGTGATCTAATGGCCTAATGTGAAGGAAGTAAGGATGTACCTACTGCTTCATGCAGGCCCAGCATAAGGCAAGTTAGTTGTCAGGTCCTGCATCCTGCATTTAAGATGTCAGATCATGCTTTGCACATATACAAAAAGGCCCAGCATTAAACAATTTACTTTTCTACATTTTCAAATACAATGCTAAGGATGGATCAACGTTTTATTGTTTCAAAAACCCTAACTGGTGCAGTAACATAGTTTGCTCCACAAATCCCCTGTATTTTCTAAGCTATCCATAGTATCTTGGTGGATGGATCATACAAATCTACAAAAGAGGAAATTAGTCCAAAGTTCATGCATGGCCCTTCAGGAAGTGAATCCTAACTTGCTTTGTGCAGGGTCCTTGATGCAGGAACTCCACAAATTAGGAGGTAAGTCCTAACTTCCCCACACTCTGCAAGAAGCAGGATGTGCAGATCAGGAGGTAGTCCCATGGCCTGTCTTTAAGCAGGACATAGAGGACACTTTGAACCCTGCACAAATCAGGAGTTAGGTTCTTACATGCTTTTCAGTGGGCCTCTAAATCAAAACTTGCTTTCATAGGGACCTTTTGGCCTACTGCAAATCAAGAAACGTAGTGTCCAAAGGAGCTGTGACCTAACTTTGTATTCCCTAACTCCAGGGTTTTTCTTTTTTACCCTTGCAGGGCCATGGACTGATATATCAATCCAAAATTCCTATACATTCTAATCCTGTTGGCAGCCTAAGGGTTCATTTTAACCCCAGATTTTCAATGTGGTCTTTTATTTCACCCCACCATTAAATCTGACAGCTGTCATTTTTCAAACCTCATCTGAAACATCATTTTGCCAAATGACCACAAAAGGCATTTCAGACAGGATTTAGGAAAGAATTACGGCTATGAGGTTCATGAGGCGGGGTGAACAGGACCACGCTGACAATCTTGGGGTCAAAATCTCAAAAAACAATAAAGTGATGAATCAAAATTGAAAGATATTTCACTGTTAACACCAGATAACTATTGTTTTTGCTTAGTTTATTTTCATTTTTTTCTTATATTTTTATTTTTCTTTGAGATTTTTACCACAAATTTTCAAAACAGCCATTGTTTCACACACAATATGAACCTGCCAGCTGTTGTTTCTCACAGCAGGTTCAAGTGGTGGCATGAATAATGGCTATGGTAAAAATATGGGGTAAAAATATTAAGAAACAGAGCCTGGCTTGATGGTGCTGCAGGTTGAAATGCTGCTGTGCATATTGCTGTGCCCTGTGCCTCACCAGCAACTCAAGTTCAGGACTGAGCTCAAGTTGCTGAGGTTCATTGGGGAGGTGAATTGAGAGTGGATGTAGCAGTGGCCAGACAGCTATCCTCTCTCATATTAGGGAGGCTTGCTGACTCTGCTGTTGGCTGTCACCAGTAGGAGGGCTGGTGACAGCGCCAAACGTCTGAGCGGCAGACATATGTTTCTCAGGGGTGGGGGGAGAGACACAGGTTCCAGGTCACATGTGCACCTCCACACATATGCACAAATCATGTGGTCTTGGATGGCATAGAGCAGAAAATGGAATATGGGACCCTAGAGTTATCTGGTGCACATCACACTTCTGCAAACCCAGACCACAAACTGGGCACCTCAGTGCAATCTGGATGTATTCACTTAGGGTAGTATTGCCCTCCCCCAACAGACCTGCCACATGTGTAATCTATGAAGAACATGCACAGAGGTACATCCAGGGAAAGTGGTAACAAGCCTGGGGGAGGTGCAGTCGGAGCAGTCAGTAACCCAAGGGTTAAAAAGCTATATGGAAAAACAACAAAAAGATTAGCAAAGTGGTGAAAACATTTTCATAAAGACATGAAAAAACCTAAGTCCCAAAATCTCTATTCAGTTCAGTTTGGTCTTAAATATGGCAGGGTACACATCACATAAGCAATAAGACATAATAGGGTATTGGATTTGTTAGTTTTATCACATGCCCAGGTACATAGTAAGGTATGATGCTGCAGACTGAGTGTCCTCAGCCACTGCACGTGATGGTGAAACCAGCACAACCAATACCCTGAAGTGTTTATTGTGCTTATAAGAATAGTCTACTGGCAAATTGAAAAAACAAAACAAAGACAAGGTGCAGGATTCACAAAGGAGATGTGCTCGGCACATCTTGACTGCCCCGGCACAGTGGAGATGCACTGAGCACATACTGTGGTATTCACAGAGGATGCATGAGGGAATGTCCCCAGCACATCCCCTCTGTGAATGCCACAGTTGTGCCCAGCCCAGGCAGCACTGGTGCATCCCCCACATCAGGCTGGGAAACTAATGGGGCAGCACATCTCACAATGTGCTATGCCCAAAACTGCGATTCATAGCAGACAACATGCAAAATGGGCTATTAAACATGCAAGGTGCAATGGGCCCATTTGCATGTTATTATGGCCCCATTTGCATTGCACTTCCAAGGATGCACCCGGCAAATATGCCAGGCTCCCTGCAAGGGCTGTGTGCCCTCACCACCATACATTGATGCCCCGGTTGGCTAGTGGCACCCCCCCTTGCCCGCAGTCCCATACCAATTCTACAGTGCCCCATACATCCCTGGTGGTCTAGTGTCCCCCCATTCCGATCTCCCCATTAGTACGGACACCCAGTCGAACCTCTGGAAGTGATGTGGACCCCCATCCCTGCCCCGACACGAGTGCAGCAGCTGTAGAATAACCATCATCTCTCTGGTGGTCCAGTGGACTCCCCACCCACCCAAGCACCCCTCTGCACCCTGCTCCCTGTCCCAGCTAATGCCTCATGTCGGTGGGTGGCACATCCACCACAAACCACCATGGCTACCCACTGACTGTGCTGTCACTGAATGTACAGTATGCCTGTAAGCCCATTGATAGCTCCTGTCAACCAATGGGCTTGCAGTGTGTAGTGTATGCTTTCACTCACAACTATGAGACAGTTGGGTCAGTCACACTGTTGTGAATGAAAGCATACAGTACACACTGCAAGCCCATTGCTTGACAGGAGCTACCAATGGGCTTACAGGCATACTGTACATTGTCATTCAGTGGCAGCACAGTCAGCGGACTGCCGTAGCAGTTTGTGGGTAGGATGTGCCACCTGTCTACATGAAGCATTAGCTGGGACAGGGGAGCATGGTGTGGAGGGGGTTCCTTGGTGAGTGGGTGGGGGGTCAACTGGACCACCAAGGAGATGATGGTCATTCTATGGCTGCTGCACTTGTGTCAGGGCAGGGAGGTGGGTTCACATCACTACCAGGGGTTTGGCTGGGTGTCCATAGTAATGGGGAGATGGGTATGGGGGGACACTAGACCACCAGGGATGTGCAGGGTGCTGTAGAATTGGTTTGGGACTGCAAGCAAGGAGTGAGCACACTGTACTGCCAGGGTGTGCTGGCTGCTGTGCAGCTGGATGCAGTATGGCAACTTGTCTGTGGGTGGCCACCCACATAAGTCTAGTGTTACTGGACTTATCTTTCAGTGGCACGTCCCTGGACATGCCCCAAGCGATGCACCACTGATATGGGCTGTGAATGGGGCTGCTCCTGGTATGCATGGGCATGCCCCCTTCACAGCACCTCCTGATGCGTCGCATATCTTTGCTGGCTTCATGTGGCACATCTGCGATGTGTTGGCACATCGGGGTTGTGCTGGTGCATCAGACCCCTTCCAGAATCTCTTTTTGGCACTTCTCAGAAATGTTGGGCATGTCCCTTTTGAGAATCCTGACCAAACACTCTAATGGTCACTCTAATGATTACAGTGGTGGACCTCTAAACAGGTAAGTGAGTGACTGGAGGAGTGAATGATTGGCAGGGTGCTAAGGGGCTCATTGTGATCTGTGGGAACAGGTTGGGGAGAGATTTAATGATCTACTGCTGTATAAATGTTATTTTCCTTAGTGTACTCATTGTCATTTTTATTGCCTCCTTATTTTTTGTAAGTTGGAAAAATGAGTTGCCTCTTGGTAATTTGTTTTATGTTACTTTCTCTTGTCTCCACTGTTCTGACTTCAAGGTATGATGGAGACTTGTGTCGGCATTTTTCTGGGTATTTGAATTCTCTGTATTCAGTGGGAAACAATTCATTGTTCAGAATTAACCCTTGCAGGGCCGTGGACTGATATATCAGTCCAGAATTCCTATATGCTCTAATTCTGCTGGCAGCCTAAGGGTTAAATGTATCAAGAATGCAGGGTTTATCGAGCAGAGTTAAAAGATTTCTCTCTTAAGTATACAAGTACTGGCAATTTTGACTGGTAAATCCATCCTACCTGATTAGTTGTTTTGGAGCCTTAATTATCGTAATTTTCCAGGAACTAATCTCAAAACCAACTTTTGGGGTTTTGATTTCCTTAACTTTTGTTACCTTTTAGGTTCTGCCAAAAGGTCATCCTATCAAAAGTATAGAATAACAAAGTTGCAATGAGTAAGATGCCTTAAACACCAAACACTAAGGCAATCACTATTGCTTTTGCTACCAATCTCCAGTAATGTTCATCCCCAGCCAGAGCATAACCTTTTGACTGGAGTTCTAATCTTCCCAATAAATGTGTTTTGCAACTTAAGTTAGCCTACATAAACATTTGTAGTGTTCTTTCCAAAATGGTGAATTGGAAGCTTGGAATTTTGAAGATAAATTTGAAGTGATTGGTTTCTCTGAGACATGGTAAAGCAATTCTACCCTAGATGGTGAAATATTTTCAGAAAAGTTATGAAACCTATCAAAAGCATAGAATGTGTAAAAAACGGCGGGTGGTTGCCAGTTTTATGTTTCAGAAAACATTTTAAGTGGTTGAATTTCTGGCATCAAACTGGCCCTTGTGATTTTCTATCCTTAAATACTACAGTACAAGTCACATTAAACTGCCCCATCAACTCACTGGTGTATCATTTTTTTTTTTTGAGATTCTACTGCAGTGGCAGCTCGAATTGTTGAAGCTTTTAATTCTTTTCCAACCATTCTGCACTGCCTATTCAACTCACTTGTACCTGTTTAGTGATATGGCAGTAGCTGTTTTGCAGTGTTTATGCAATGCATTTTCATGGCATTGTCTATAAATATCACAGCATTCCTTAAGAGCATTGTTTATAAATATCACAGCATTCCTTAAGAGTTGTTTAGTCTGCCTTCTGAAATGAAACTCATAAGCACTCCTCTGAAAATAAAGCTTATAGTCCTAACAGCTAGCTGCAAACCAATACTAAACTTTTAATAATTCATTGAATTAAACACTGCACAGATTAGGAAATTCATTGAATAATGCTACACCAGTGAGTTGAGGGAACAGTTTAATGTGACTTGTACTGTACACTGGGGATTAATAAGATAACGATGATTGGCTAGACAAGTTTTGAGACCCATATCTTAATTCTCCACAACTGCACAGGATTGAACATGTTCTTGACACAGTCTCTCACTGAAATGTTGCGTACACACAGTTTTGTAAAATTTGTAACAGTTCTCTATGACCTACTGGTTCCTCTAAAAACATTCTTATCAGGGGCTACAGAAGTGAGTGACTAACTTACGATTTACACAGACTCTTGTGGGAATACAATAGGAAATGGGCTCACTACCAAAACAAGTTCTAGCCAGAGCTGATAGGGCTCTGAAGAGCTACCAAGTGACGATGGTTACACATGTGCATAGAAATAATTCAACGCCCAGGTGTAACTTGACTATTTTTTGGAGGTGTTACACCAAATTTTCAACATGGCCTTTTTTGGACCCCTTCTTATGAACAGTGCCAGTGTCATTTTGTTCAATTGTCCCAAAAGGTGATTGCGCAGAGCAAATGCGCAGTTCTGCGCCACAGGTGCAAAAACATATTTTGGGTAGGTTGTGGAAAATGACAGCTGTACTGGTTTGAAGGAGGTGTGCAAAAATTGCAATGTTAAAAATACAGAGTGAAAATATTAAAAAGTGGCAATGTTAGGAGTGTGCATTGAAACTGCACAATGCATGCTCCTAACACAGTCATTTTGGAATTTTTCATAAATTTGCAACATAGGCTTTTGGGATCCACCTCATACATGTACAGTGGCTTTTAGGACTCAGTCCCAAAAGGTGATCTCCATGTAGTGACTGTGAAATCACCTTTGGGGACTGAGTAACAAAATGACAGTGACAGTTTTCATGAGGTGGGGTCCCAAGAACCCCATGTTAAAAATTTGGGACAAAAATTCTAAAATGTCTGAGATATCAGCATAAGTTGAAAACCCCATTGAATGGCTGTATATCATGCTTACCCTTAATTCTTCAGTTTGTGGTTGGGCTTTGAAGAGTGAAGACATGTCCCGGTCCAGAGAAGATGACAGTGCTGACCTCTGGAGTAAGTATGGGGTAAGGGGTATGTGGGAGGTGGGTGTTCTGTGGGAGGGTGGGAAGGGTGGAAGGGGACTGCAGTGATGACGAGGGACCATTTTCCATTTCACAGGGAAAAAAACGATAACAAGGGACCATTTTCTAATTTACAGCAAAAACAAAAAAAACATTTTGGCACACTGGGGTGGGCTCCCAGTGTGCCACATGAATGCTGACATGGGGATTAGACACTGTGATATTGGGCAGAACTTGAGCAGGGGGGTACCAGGGAAAAAAGAAATGTGATGAGGGACCATTTTCTAATTTACAGGAAAAAAAAAATCTGCACACTGGGGTGGGCTCCCAGTGAGCCACATGAGATGTCAGGCATGTTTTGGAGGGGCTCAGAAAATACTGAATGGCATTTTGCCATTCACAACATGGTGGCACATGCAGAACTGCACATGCACATGACTCTGCACATGCACATGAGCCATGCGCATGTGCAGTTCATGCATCAGAATGTGGAAGTAACAGCCACAATAGTGCGGCTGTTATTCCATAGGCCGATCATGGCAGAGGGATTTAAGCTACATTGGGCTTTCAGAAGGATACTTCCAAAGGTCCAACAGAAGGGGTTCTGCGATCGGCCATTTTTAGAGCTACAGAGCTCTCGCAAAATGGCAGTAGGCTCCACCCACAGCCCTAAAAAATCTCAGGCTGATTGGCTACATTGGAGTATAAATAAGCTAGTAGTCATTGCATTTGTAAAGTAGAAATGGAATTCTATAAAGCAAAACAGCTGAAAACCACATCCGACCCCTGTCATTTCTGGCAAACACTTAAGGATCTCACTAATCATTGGAAGGAGGATAACTTTCCTCCTTTTCTTTGATCAGTGAGGTCATAAGTGACCCTACTGTTTTGACTGAGACATTGTTTTTTGTACCCACCGTGCCCCTCATTGTCAAAGTTATGTGAATGTATAAGAATGGATCAGATGGTTCATTTCTTATCTCAGTATTGTCTTTTGTCTCAAGTTCAACATGGTTTATGTTCATTAAATAGCACAGAGACCGCTTTATTGAGGTTCACTAACTATGTTTATTAAGCAACACATTCTTGGAAATTTTTGGAATTGTGTGGCCTCAGTGTTCATGGTTCTCCCCAAAGCATTCAACCTAGTTGACCATGGTCTGCTGTTGTAGTCACTGTCACAATGTTATTTTTCTAATGCTGTTGTCAATTGGTCAGGAAACTATCTCTTGGGTCGTGAACATAAAATGATTAATCAGAACCCTTTTTCTAGTTTTATCAAAGTCTGTGTCTCTCAGGGCTCCATCTTGGAACCTCTACACTTCTCCCTTTTCTTACATGACCTTCCTTCAGCTTGTCCATTCTCTGAAATGCTTCTTTATGCAGATGATGCAGCCATGTTTAAGATGTTGAGGGACATAGGGGCCCTAAATACTATTCTTAAAAAACAGTTTATTAATTTGCAAACATGGTTCAATGCCTGGGTATGGTCCTCAACACCAAGAAAACTAAAACCATGATTATGAGTAGAACTAAGAAATTTGGAAACAGTGAGTTCTTGTTGAAAGCTCTTGACTGAGAAATTATTGAGACAGTTAACACATTCAAGTACCTAGGAGTCATTCCAGATTGTGTTTTATTATATGAATCACTTGTTGATTGAATGGTAAAGACTATTCTTAATGGCTGGGCTCTTTATACAGAGATCAGAATAACCTTTTGCCAGAAACGTGAACAATGTTAGTGAAAAACTTACTGTCACCAATCCTGGAACATGGAATGTTATGTTACACCAGTCAGGAAGTAAGGTGTTATTCATGCTAAAAGTTGGATATAATTCAATCTCTTGTTTCATTACTTGTCTTCCATTACATACCCACCATTGTTTGTTATATCACGCTGCAGTTACTCTTGTTGGATAATCATGTGAAAGCAAAAATATTGACTTCCTTTCACAAGATCATCATAAATAAAATAAAATAAATAAATTGTACTAGATCCCAGGAATCAATCTTGTTTGAAACTCCTTTCAACAGAACTTGTTTTGGTCAAAGAGTGTTTGATTATGCGGGACAGAATGTTCACAGTCATTTACCAGTCTTAAGTCTAGCAAATGTATATCTACTGTATATTTAAGAAACAGTTGTCCAATCTGTTTACTAGCCAGTCTTTTTGCAACTGTGACAAATTTATTATAACTTGTGTGCTTTTAAACATTTGTATTGTAATTGTAAATGCTAGTCACACTTGAAAATGGGCAAATCTGATCAATGTGCCTTTCCAGGGTAAACAATAAATGAAATGAAAAATGGAAGACTGTTTTCTTATTTCCCAGGTAAATTACTGGTAGATGAGTTGGACCATTTTCTTTTTTACAGGAACTGAATATAGTGACAATGTGGGACAGTTTTACATTTTAAGGTGGTTTTGTCATAGAGAGAGGGGGAAGTTGGTGACATGGGTACTAAGAGGATGGGAGGAGGATTATATAAAATAAATGGCCTATAGCATTGGGCACCCCAATGATCATATGCTGTACATATCAGGTATAGCCACCATATTTGGGCACCATGGTGGCCAACTACAAAAAATAAATAGAAGACACAGGAGCAGCACATGCAGGAGCAATAAAAAGGCATCACAGACAGGAATGACTGCAAAATTGTTTGGTTTAAAACCAAAATCAACAAGACATGACAGCACAGAACAGAAGATACCCTATAATATCAAAATCATGAAGACATGAGAGCACAGAACAGGAGATACCCCAGTACTTTGCCTCTACCCCCTCGAGGCTTTGTCCTTGAGGATTGCTGTGCGTCTTTGTTGCTCCTACATGCACTGCTCCTGTGTCTTCTGTCAAGTTAAGTCTCTTCTAGCAACTTGCACTGTCAACAGAAATTTGAGTGCTTCAGCTGTGTGCTGTATAAAAATAAATAGCCACCTGGTTTGGGCACCCTTGTGGCCAAACAAAGAAAAGGGGGCACAAGAACTCAAGGGGTACTTAAGGGCCACTGAGCTTGTCTCCCCATAGCCAAACAAAAATGGTGTGGTAAATATTTTTGTTTTTATGCTATGAGACACAAACACAATCATTTCCTTTTTTTTACACTTTTGGCCATAACATGACTATTTGGGGTCTGATTGACACCAAATTTTCAGAATGAATAAATCAACTACTCTTCCTCATGGACACATAATGGTCATTTTGTTACTGCACCCTGAAATGTGTTTCTGGGCTTTACATTTTGGGGCACATTAACAAAATGACACTTATGTTTTCATGAGGTTGGGTGCCGACATGCCCACCCTGAAAATATATGATCAGTCTGTGTACGGACGTTTGGTCCTGGACATAATGTCATGGTTAATTAGAAGCAGACATTATGTTGCAGGGACAAAATATAGTGCACAAAATCATCACTAGTAATTATTGACAATGGACATAATGGCACTAATTACAGATGAGAAAGGTCAATTAGTCACCGTTTCCACACGCACATACATACACTATTTAAGCTCCCTTCCTTCCTGCTTAGTCTATGACAGAGCAGGGAGTGGAGCAGGTTCATTGAAGCTGCCTGAATTGTGCAGTCATACTCCAGCACAACATACCTCTTTCATTCCTCCCTTCTTAGCTCCGTAGTTCTCCCTCCTGGCACACTGCTGCCTGTTAGCTCTGTCTTGCTCCCTCACGTGAAGCAGTTGCAGCAAATAAGCAGCAGCATTTTGGAGCATATAAGATAAATAATTATAGCACTGTGTGGCAACTAAGAATCTAAGAAACTGTATCAGATGGTGTGTGCAACATGTAACAAAAAATAAGAGCAGTACTGAATACAAATGTTTTATTTCTTCATGATTTCTGATCTAAATCTAAAGTGGGAACTGTGCAAAAGTTATGAAAAGTCTGGACAAACTCCATGGCTTACAAAACATGAATGAGATCCTACAGTCTCACTCACCTTAAATAGAGCCATGCAGTTCCCCAACCTGTGAGAACTTAATGAGACTGGTTCCCTTTATTGCCTGCTGCTGTCCCTTTAAGAAGCATGTGCTGGAGGGAGACTTGTAAGAAAGAAAGGGCAGGGGGATTGTATAGGGATGCTTCACCACAGTACCACTCAGAACATGACGAGGTACCAGATTTGCTTTCTTGGTTTGCTTTGGTAGAAGCCACATTCAAACTCGACTAAAATGTTATCCATGCCAAAAGGTCGCCAGTATTAGGTCACCAGTATTAGGTCGTGATAGCAAAATCTTTACCACTACCACTTATACCGGTACTGCATTTGTTTTCTCCCAAATGTCTGCAACCATTTGACTGCAGCTACGAGTACAACAACATGTCCATATGCTGGTCAATCAAATCCCAGATGGTCAAGTTATGGTTCAAAGTTTTAAAAAAGTTGTTTTCATGACACAATACATACAGTTTTATTGTGGAAAAAGCCTTATCAATGGTCTGTGCAAACTGTATTTTGTGCATGCTTGACAATTGCATAGATATGTAAATGTTAAGAACTTAAAAACTAAACATTTTCAAATAAAACCGCCAATCAAAGTGCACCTCCTTTGGTTAATCTCTAACAAACCTGAAAGTTTAAAGTTCCAATTGTCAGCCATTTAATAGCTATAGGAGATTAAAAATGTCTTAATTTGGTGATTTTTATGTATTTTTAAACTTCTAGAACTTGCGCAGTGCTGAACAGATTGCTACAAAAATTTCACAATCCAGAGATCCTGGTGCCCAGAACACCCATGCCAAATTTCAGACTATTCTTCCTTAAATGGGTACATTGTTAAGTAGCAGACATAGGGGTTCAGCATAGAATTGCATTTGAACACCACAGCTGGCATCAGGTTCAAATCAACTCTCTTTCCTCCAGGCATCTGTGGAGAGATTCGGGCCAGGCATCCGTCTCTGCTTCTACTCCTGGGTGAAACAATTCCACTGATTTTGCTTCTCTGCATGGCTCACCCAGACCTATGGAGGAGCAGCCCCCCACATCGGGACCTAAAGAGGACCACCTCCAGTCTTCTCATTATTCTTGCTGATGCGATCAGCACTCTTCAGGATCTGCTCAGCTGATCACTCTGCTCCCTTCGGAGGATCATCCTTGACTGCGGTCTTGACATCCCAGCTTGGAGGCATCTTGAGTCTGTTCTCTCCCACTTCTCCTCCTGCAGAAACTGCCCAAGAGGACCTCCTGGACATGTCTGCAGCTGCTTCAGACTGGACCTCTTCTGCATCAGTGGACCCTCAGCATAGTGACACTCAGGCTTTACAACATGGTTCTGTGCAGGGTTCTGACCTGGATTTGATGTTTTTTGAGGATGATACTCCTTCAACAGTCCCTTCCCTACAGGCTGCATCACCAATGCAATGGACTTCAAAATAGGCTCCTCCATGAGTGGACTGCTCATCTCTATGGGCCTTTTATTATGATGGTTTTTTGCTTGTTTGTTGATTAATACTGTCCAATTGCACCTTACTAGCTAGCTGAAATGGTTCTCCAGGATATTTATTTCCTTTTAGCCTGCTGGTCTTTGGCTCACGACTGCTGTTTGGCAGGGCTCATATTTGTCCTGTGCTGCTGCTTTTTCTATTTTTTTTTTCTTTTTGAGTTTCCTCATACTTCTGGTTTGTCCACCTTTGCCCCCTGCTCAGTTTGATTTTTCCTGCCTCCCCTTTGTTTTTTACCCTCTCTTGATCTGTATTATTTTGGTAGGTGGCAGACTTTTATTTCCCTGAGGGTTTTGGAATGTCCATAGTGGGGTAGCCTGACCACCTTGTACGTTTTTTTCTTTTTACTCAGAGGTGGGTTTCCTTCCTGTTTGACAGATTCCACTGCAACCTGGCCAGAGTGTCTTAGATTCTGATGAGTTACACTACTACACCCCCTGTTTAGAGCCCCTGTTCCCTGGGCATGTAGATTTTGGTGCCACTTTCCATCACTTAAGATGGGTGACCCCATTTCGTGTTGTTACCTTATTTTTACCCTGTTTATCAGCCAGTTGTACAATTTGCACCTACTGGTACTGACTGTTTCCTTGTTCTGGTATGCCTGTTTTTACTATCACCTATAAACATTGTATTTTTGGCTAGTCTGTTGCATTTTACCTTATCTTAGCTGTTTTTTTTGATAGCTCCAGTTCTTTTAAGAATTTCTTTTACTAGTTGCACTGGGGATTTTTCTTGCTTTCTTTATATTGTACCTCAACTTTGTGATATATTGTGGTGTCCACTAGTAAGCTTTTTGGGGCTTGATCTGCTGTTCCCTTTTGCTTTTGGTGTATTGATACTCCATGAAACACTGTTTCTACAGTGGCCATCTCGCCAGTACATATGCTGTCCTGGAATGTGAAAGGCCTTAACCATCCTGTTAAGCAAATGAAGGTGTTGTAATATCTGAAATCGTTGAGGGTGGATGTTGCATTCTTCCAGGAAATGCATCTCACTGCTAGGACTCCCCCCGGATTGTGTAAAGGTTGGGTGGGTCAGTTGGCTCATAGCTCTGCATCCAGTAAATCTAGAGGCAGTATGATTCTGTTCCACAGTGCTTTACCCTTGAAAATGGTACACACTGTAGCAGATAATGATGGTAGGTGTATTCTTGTTAAGGTTCACCACCCGGGTGGGTATATGTTGTTAGTTTCTGTCTATGCCCCCACATCTGACAACCCAGATTCTTTCACCGCCTATGCCAAACTTTGGCGGATATGCAGGTCAATTGCCATTTCCCTGTGCTGATTGGTGGGGACCTTAACATCACCCTTGACACTTTTTTGGATAGGTCTAAATCCTCACCTGACTCTTGTTCTAAATCATGAGTCGTGCTGCTGGATCTAATGTCTGAATGGTCTTTAGTGGACATATGGAAGCTCACGCACCCAATGGACCATGACTTCTCCTTTTATTTTCATTTCCATGACTCCTTTAGTTGTTTGGACTACTGGCTAGTTAGTGAATATTCTCACTGCTACTTTCACTGATACATCATGTGGACATACTGTAATCTCAGACCATGTCCCAGGAACTCTCTGCTTTCACCCCCTGACTCTGAACTCTCTTCAACCTGATAGAGGTGTAACTCTTAATCCTACATGACTGTTAGATACTGCTTTTTGTGACTGGATATGACAGGAAGCCCAATTTTACTTCACGGTTAACTCCAGCCAGGATGTTGGGCAGGGGGTCATTAGGGAGGCTTTCAAGGCTTACCGCAGAGTTGCATCATTCCTTACTCTGCCCATAGGCAAAAGAAGAGAGATGTGGAGATCTCTGAGCTGATCTGCTCCTTGGCCCTGTTAGAGCCATGTTTTAAGCAAAGCTCTTCATCTGATCCTGCTTTGCAGGCACAAATCTTAGGCCTTTATTATAAGCTTAATACTCTTCTCTCATGCAAGGCTGAATGGCAGTTGATTCATATGGGATATTTCTTTTGGGAGTCTGGAGAGAAGAGCAGCAGACTCTTGGCATATTGTTTACATAAGCAGCAGGCTGCTTCTCAGATCACTACTCTCCATAAATTGGCAGGCTCCATTGCTTCATCTCCCCTAGAGAATAACAGCACTATGAGGCAGTTTTATAACCAGCTTTATTCTTTTGCTGCACCTACTTCTACCTTAGCTGATCTTCAGTCCTTTCTGGGACCTACTCGTGGACTATCACTTCCCCCTCAATTGTGGGAAGAGCTGGATGTGCCTGTCACAGAGGCTGAGCTCTGCTCATCCCTGGTGACTCTTGCCAAACATTAAGCTCCTGGGCGGGAAGATATTCCTACTGACTTATTTATTTATTTGAAAGTTTCAGAATTACAAACCTTTGAGTCATAGACTCATTTCCAAAGACTCCTTGTCAATAACAGTACAAGACACAATACAAGGTAATACAAATAATATGATACATTGCATAATACAGATAACCGTAGTAAATACAATACAGTACATCAGGTGCAATTGTCAATCTAACATTGTTTGTGCGTTGAGCAAAGAGATTACATGTATGATGGCTCTTACAGTGTTGTAGCTAAAACACCTGGAGTGCTTATAAAGAGTTGTAGCTAACATACTTGGAATGCAGTGGCACGATTGTCAAAACAGGCATCGTTGTACATAGTACATAGCGGTTACACGGATGATGGCCTATACAGAGTTGTAGCTAATACATATATAAGTGGTCTATCCAGAGTTGCAGCTAGGACAGGTCACTTAGCTAACATAGACAAGCTGGCATTAAGTCTGACTAAGAGAGTTGTCCAGGTTGGACATTGTCAGGGTGCTGCACTTATACCAGTTAATGCCAGACGTTATTATTCCTCCTCTTTTGGCTGCTTTCCAAGAGGTCCATCATAAAGGGCAGCTTTCTTCTACTCTCCATGAGGCCATCATAACTCTCCTTCTTGAGAAGTAGGATGATCCACTGGATTGTGCTAATTATCACTCACTTTCCCTTCTTTTTACAGATGCGAAAATACTGGCCAAGGCTATACCTGTAAGTTTAGAAAAGGTGGTCCCCACCCTGGTCCACCCTTCCCAGGTAGGATTTTGAAAGGGTAAGTCAATCGTAGATCATCTGTGCACACTTCTTAATTCAAAGCGTTATGCCAAATCTGTCCCTAATCTCATGGACATGCTTGCAGTGGACTTTCGGAAAGCTTTTGATTCCATCCAGTGGGGCTATATGAATAATGTCTTGGAACTTTATGGCTTTGATATCTATTTTCACTCCTGGCTTTGGGTCTTATATCACACTCTGACTGCAGTTATCCTAACAAACCATACTATCTATCCTCCGCTCCCCCTACAGCAAGGCACCAATCAGGGCTGCCCTCTTTCCCCTCTTTTGTTTCTGTTGGAGTTGGATACCCTCTCCTGTAAGCTACTGGCCACTCCAGAGATATGTGGAATCTGTGTTGGACACCTCATGTCTCTTCTCCATTCTTACATGGATGACTTGCTGCTCACTTTGGAATCACCCTTGCAGTCACTTCCTCTGGCCCTTGTCATATTTCATCAATTTGCTGACCTCTCTGGTCTAGCTGTTAATATTTCCAAGATGATTTTAGCCCCTTTAAACTCTCTCTGTGATACCTCCTCATATTCAGGGTTCCTGATTATGTGGGCTAGTGATGTATTTAAATATCTGGGCATCCTAATCACGTTTTGGGGGGAGGATCTTATTTCTGCAAACTACACTCCTTTACTCTCTGCCTTGGAGCATGAGACACAATGTTGGCTTAAACTGCAGCTGTCCCTGGTGATGAAATTGCTGCTCTTCAGATGTTTGTTCTTCTTAAGCTTGAATATTTATTCTACAACCTCCCGCTTGTTATTCCTTCTGCTGTTTTTCATGCATTAGACCATATTGTCAGTTGGTTTCTTTGGGCAAACCTCCTCATCTTAGTAAAATGAAGCTATGATCCCCCTGGCCTATGGGTGGCCTAGGCCTTCCCTAGTTTGATGGCTACACTTTGGCATATCGTATGTCCCAGGCTTATTGGTGGTTCAGTCCTTCATCACTGGATGTCCCTGAATGGGTCCTCCTGAAGGCAGAAATGGTGCAAGTGCCTTGTCTTAATCTACTTTTTAGGAACAAGACATGGCAGACCCTCTTGGCCCACCCTATTATTAGCACTTAGAATAGCTGTATGTTTCTCTCTGCCATACCTCCAACAGTTCCATTTCCCCCAAGCCCCTGATGTACCTTTTGGATAACCACCATATACTTGTAGGAGGTGAATCCATTTGCTGGCCTGCTTGGGCCAACATGAACATACAGCTCATTGCGGTTATCTCCATTCCTCATGCTGATGATCTTCTATTATTTGAGCAGCTGTAGGACAAATATGCCCTGTCTAGATTTGATTTTTTGGGCAACTACAGGCTGCCATCCAAGATTATAGAAAAAAAGTCACCTTTCAGAATTTCTGGGCTTGGCTTACTGATCTTTATGGGGACACTCTCTCTAAAGGCTGGGCAGGCAAGACATATCGTATTCTCTGTGATGTCTTACCCTTGGCCATTAGTCACTGTAAAGGAAAATGGGAAAAAGAACTACATACCTTTATCTCAGATGATGACTGACTTACCAACATTCATCTGACCCATCAGTGCTGTGATACTAATTGCCATCTACTTCATTTCAAAACCTTGCACTGCAGGTATAAAACCCCTCAGGCCCTTCAGTCAATGGCTGTCACTTAGGATTCATCCTTTTGGTGCTGCTCACATAGAAACATAGAAACTGCCAGCAGATAAGAACAACTAGGCGCATCTAGTCTACCCATAGGTCCTATACAGTGTATGTGACCACTGACCCTATGTGATCAATGGATTTTCATCACTCCTTCCCCTCTCAAGGTTCCTCTGTGCCTCATAAGCTTGTGCTGGACTTTTACATATCCTTTGTAGCTGCCCTTGCCTCTCCAAGTGGTGGGCTGCTGTTATTTCAGATTGTGCTACAGTTTGCATGTGCCTATCCCATCCCATCCCATCTCAGATTAGTCCTGTTAGGCCTTCCCTCTCAGTTACCCCCACTTCCCTCTCCTCAGCAGCATCGGTTGGTTGTTGAGCTGCTGGAGGCCAAGAGGTTACTCCTTAAATCATGGAAATCCTCCTCTCCTCACATGATACTCCAGTGGCACACTGCTCTTTTGTATCTCTCCCTTTTCATCTTGTTGACTCTAATCATGTCAGATAAACCTGATGCTTTCTACAGTAAATGGGACCCTTTTCTCCACTCACATGTTTGCATGGTGCCTCTCCCTCAACCTGCTAATCCTCCCATTACTTAGGAATGAGGCTTCCTAGTGGATCATCTTATACTGTTTCTGGGTTATTGACATTCATTTGCTACTCTATCCTCTTATAATATTTAGCTTCTGGGTACAGGGTATATACATTACTGCAACTGACATGGATTTGTATACTATCTGCTGTAAGCATTTGGGGGATTTTTGTTGTTTGTGTGATGTTGTGTCATTACCTGCTGTATATTGTGTGGTTGCTATTTTTTCCAAATGTTTATCTGAGTTTTCCTCAGTGCACATTATCTTTAACGGTTTCTACATTGTTGACAGTTTGGTGGTTCTTCTCATGTCCATGGTTGTGTGTTGTGCTGTTACATATGTTGTTTTTTTTGTGTTAAAAATTTCAAAGTGTCCTACCAGGCACACATAAGACTATATTCTGTATGTAATACAGTGCAGTCCACCATAATTAAGCACTCTACAATTAGATGTCACAATTTTCTGCATGACAAATTGGAATAATTATCACTGGATTACATTGGTTCCTATAGTATCCTGCAAGACATCAATTGCTAAAACTGTGCTATAGTGCCTCTTCCGGGGGCAGCACTATACAGTACATGCTCAATTATCAACAACTCTCTTACCTGAAATACAGATTATCTGAATTCATTGTGTATCTACAAGTAGCACAGCAGTTTCCCATTATTACTTATTAGCACGGATTGCCAGTTTAAATACCTGTTAGTCTCAGCTAGCTCAATGATCACATTTGCAATGAATGCCAGACAAAAAAGGAGTGCCCTCAACCTCTCAGAGAAGTTATGAGTGCTTCAGTGTCTTGAGAATGGTGACTGATGGCACAATGTTTGGTGCAGAAAAAATGTAATGTGGCATGAGACGTGCAGGAACATTTCAAAAAGTAATGCAGGTTTTAGGTTGGGATGAATGTTCAAATATTGGAAGCAGTAAGAGACACAGATCTGATGTGGAGTGAGTGGTCAAATATTGGGAGTGGTATGAATTTTATAATGGCTAGGGGCAGTCATTTTAGAAGACAGCTATTATATAAGCCCAGTGGGTAAAGAAAGACTAGTGAAGATTGCTTAGGGAGGGGAACTATACAAAGAGGACCTTTGCACTTTATTCATTCATTTAATTCAATATGTGCTATAACTGTTGGACAGTCATACACAAACATACTATTGAAAATCATAATAGCTACACATATCTCACCATATTCAGCAAGAAATGCACTATATCCATATGTGAATGGTAAAGTACTAGGAATCAATAGAAGTAAGAAGAGAAATGTTACACACACTGATGCTGCTGAGCGACAAAGAAGAAATGATGGCATAATCCAACAAGAATCATATAATTCCAAGTCAGATTCTCTGCACTTTAGCTTCTTATAGTTTACTTTTAAAGTTTCTCAATTGAAAACTAGGTCATTACACTAGAATTTACAAATACATAACACTCAGTATAACAGATAGCAATCCAACATGGCATCTTAAAAAAAACATAAAATAATAAAATACATAAAAACATTGTAAACGTAAGTGCAGATGGATTTTATGTGAAATTTCACATTTTATAAAGTCATATACGGTGCATGAAATACACTTTATATCATTTAAAATAATAATTTAACACAGGGAAGCTGTATTGAAGATTTATATTTAAAAGGTGTTACAGATCTAAATACACTGAATAGCTGTATAAATATAAAATTGGTCTATTGAAATAAAATCTGTGCAATTAACTATTAACTGAGTTTCACAACCTTGAGTTTAATGAATGAGGACATTAGTGATGCAACCTCTGGCACTTTATTGGTAGTCTTTTCAATATTTTGATAGCCAAGGGCTTGAAAACTGTGTCAAGCTCACTGCCTTGTATTTAAGAATAAATTATATATCTGTTTACTTGACTGCACACACACATGCATACATATATATGGATTTATGCCAAAGTGTCCTGGAAACACTGAACTGTAGAAGCAGAACTGTGTCCATGTCAATTCATTATTTCAGAAGATAAAGAAAAACAGTGACAGTTTAGATATTTTTAAATTAAATGTGGGAGCTTTATTTTTACACCTTCATGGGTAACCAGAGTTATCTGACCCATTCATTCATAATTTCTGGTATTTATCTTGAAACAGCCAATTCCTTTGGGAACTAAAAACATTTGCCTATCGGTTGCATGAAATATGAATGGTCATGTTGTTAATACCTTGAAAATATTTAAAGTGCCCCATATAACATCGATTTTTTTTCTAAAAGCGCTGATATAAGTAATATAGTTTTCCTGCACAAGATATCATCTGCTAAGAATGGACATCTGAGCATATTCTTTCCACATGAGGGTTTATTTACATTTTGGCATAAACTCAAGTAGCATTATCAAGAATCTTCAAACAAATAGCTACAAAAAAAAAAGAAAAACGAAAAGAAAAAAAAAATAGTCATTTACTACCTATGATGTTTAAGCTTAAAAGAGGAAAAACTGAACATTGTTAAAATGTTAATTTGAATTTTGAGTCATTAGCAGCAAACGATGTTACACTGCATTATATAAGGGAGAAATGTGTTGCACAAGGAAAGTTACAAAACAAATTAGAAGCAAATGCACTACATAAAACAGAATAGTCGTTAAAAAATCAGAAAAAGCAATGTTCTATGTAAAACTTTCAACATGACAAGTTAACTACTTCAGTTCTACTTTTCACTCATTGTCCGGTGGTTGTTTTTGTTCTTTTTAACTTTAGACCCTTGTGCTGTAAGGTATTAATTTGCCATACATACAGTACTTATACAATTTTTCTGAACAGGCCCCATCCCCCTTTTCCTGAACAAACACACCTGACACCAACATATCTGTCTGTCTGTCCATCTGTCTGTCCATCTGTCTGTCTATCTATCTATCTATCTATCTATCTATCTATCTATCTATCTATCTATCTATCTATCTATGTGTCCATGTATCTATGTATGTATGTATTTATTCATTTATTTTTGTATGAATGCTTGTATTCATTCATTCATTCATTCATTCATTTAAGTTAAATTGGTGCCTGGAAATACTAACATATGAACATGCAAAATTGCCAGGAGATACAGACCATTTGGTCTATCTGGTCTGCTCGCGTGTGCAGCACCTTTGTCCATTAGATAGCAGCTGACCCCCATATGCCCCCCATCTTGCACCCCCTCCCAGTTTGTACCCTCCTCTTGAATCTGTCCCTCCACCTCTTGAAGACCCCAACACTCTGCAGCAATACAACTTCCTCTGGCAGAGAGTTCCACCCTGCCACTACCCTTTCTATGAAATAGTGCCTCCTCCATTCCCTCTTGAACCTGCCTGCTTCCAACTTCATAGAGTGTCCCCTGGTTTCTCTTCCTCTCTTCAGACTGAACATACACCTGGTGTCTACTCTGTTCAAACCCTTCAGGTACTTCAAGGTCTCAATCATATCCCCTCTCACCCTTCTTTTATCCAGCGTATACATATTGAGCTATCCCAGTCTCTTCTCAAATGATCTGTCCCCCAACTCCAGAATCATTTGTGTTGCCCTGCGCTGTACCCCCTCCAGTAGTTTGATGTCCCTTTTCAAGTAGTGGTGCCAGAATTGCATGCAGTACTCTATGTGCAGTCTCACCAGAACCTGTACAGGGCAAGATGACCTTCCCACTCCTGGAAGTAATCCCTCTTGTTATGCAACCTTGCATCCTGTTTCCTTCCACTGCTGCCTTCCTGCACTGAACAGAGTGGTTCATCTCCCCAGTTACCAGCACTCCCAGATCTTTCTCCTCCTTGGATTTTCTTAATGGGACACTCCAGCCAGTAATTGTGCCCTGGGTTCTTGCCTCCTAAATGCATCACTTTGCTCTTCTTGGCATTGAAACCAAACTGCCAAGTGTGAGACCATTCTTCCAGTTTTGACAAATCCTTCTGAAGTACTTTTGCTTCCTCCCTCCCATCTACCTTGGCACAAATCTTTGTATCATCTGCGAAGAGACTGATCTTGCTCTTAATCACTATTGCAATGTCGGCGATGAAAAACTTAAACAGAATGAGTCCCAGCACTGAGCCCTGTGGTACACCACTTGTTACTGCCCTGGGTTCAGATGCCTGCCCCCTCACTATTACCTTCTGCTGTCTACCCTGCAGCCAGTTCTCAGCCCATCTGATCAGTTTTGTCCCTGCTCCTGGACTCTTCAAGTTGCAGGTCAGCCTACCATGTGGCACTGAGTCAAAGGCTGAAATCCAGGTAGAGGACATCCACCACATGTCCCCTGTCCAGTGCCCTCGTAACCCAGTTGTAAAATGCAACCAAGTTCATCTGGCAGGGTCTGCCTGAGACAAACCTGTGCTGCCTGCTGTCCTGGAGGTTGTTATCCTCAAGAAATTGCACCAGCCTTTCCCTGAGGATTGTCTCCATCAGTTTTCCCACAATTGCAGTAAGGCTCACCGATCTGAAGTTCCCTGCTTCATCCTTGGCCCCACTCTTATGGAGAGGTACCACATGTGCTTCTTTCCAGTCCCAAGGCATGCACCCTGAGTTCAGAGAGATATTGAACAAGTCCACCAGTGGCCCTGCCAATACCTCTGCCAACTCTCTCAGCATCCTGGGGTGGACTCCATCTGGGTTTGGTGCCTTGTCCACCTTCAAGGACTTAAGGCCCTCCCTCACCCTTTCCACCATGATTTCCCCACCTGTGGTTACTTCTCCCCCACCCTCTCCCACCTCACCCTTCCTCTCAGGTATGGGCCCATCCCTATCCTTGGTGAAGACTGAACAGAAGTATTTATTAAGTACTTCTGCCTGCTCATCCCCCTTTTCTACCTACCCACTTCCCCTCCTGATCCTAACAATTTGATCCTTGCTCTTCCTCTTCTCTTTGATATATCTGAAGAAATCCTTTTTCCCTCCTTTGATCCCATGTGCTAACCTCTGTTCCCTAGCCGCCTTTGCTGCCCTTACCACTCTGTTCACTTCTCTGGATTTCTTTACATATTCTTCTTTGTCTTGTACACTGTTGGATTGCTTGTAGGTCCAAAATGCATTCTTCTTTCCTCTCACCTTTTCCACTACCTCTCTACTCATCCAACTAGGTTCTTTGGTCCGGTTTTCTTGCTCTGGCTCTTGACACAAGTTTTAGTGGCTTCAGTCAGTCCTGTCTTGATGACTGCCCCTGTTTGTTCTGTGTTCATTTCTGGGTGGATGCTTGCCATATGACTTTCCAGTATGTTTCCCATCCTGCCAAAGTCCGCCCTTTTGAAATCCAGGAGCCTAGTTTTTGTAGTGGCTACCTCTCTACCCAGGTGATTGAAAACCACACTGTGCGGTGCTCAGTGCTTGCCAGAGGTTTCTCCACCTTTACATCCCTGATCTGTTCTCCATCTTCCAGTACCAGGTCTAGTATATTCTCCTCCCTCATTGACTCCATTATCCTCTGGGCAAAGAAGCCATCCTGGAATGCTTCCAGGAGGATCTGCTCCCTGGAACAACTGGTTGCTGGGATGCTCCAGCCCACCCCTGGTAGATTAAAGTCCCCTACCACCACTGTGCTCCCTTTTCCACTATGTCTCCTTATCTGCTCCCCAGTTCCTTGTCAATGTCCTCCTTCTGGGCCGGAGGTCTGTAAGCAACCCCCAGACAGATCTTGGTTCCTTTCTGGCTGTGTAGTTGCAGCCAGATTACTTCTGACCTGCCCTCCTCCCCTTCCTCCCTATTACCTCTGATCCCTTCCCTTACATAAATGGCAACCCCCCCAGCCATCCATTTATCTCTATCCCTCTGGAAAAGTTTGTACCCTGGGATGGTTAGATCCCAAACATGGTGCTTGGTTGCCCATGCTCAGTAATGGCAGCTATGCCCACTTATCCCTCTGCCATCAATGCTTGCAACTTTGCCAACTTGTTCCCCAGGCTCCTAGCATTAAATGAAACCATTCTCCATGGCACACTGAACCAAAGCTCATTTTCAGCCATGCACCAGCAGAAGGAAAACAGGGGAGAACAGTGATACAGAAGTCCAGTATGATATTACAGTCAGTCAAAAGTAATAACTGAACCTTATTTCTTATAGTAGTAAGGCAACAAGCCAAACATCATACAGAGTTACAAGAAACGCGGCCCTTCAAAATAGTGAATAGAAAAAAATAAAAATAATGTAAAATCCAAAACAGGTGAGACACAGCCATATATTTACTTACACAACTTTGGATGTTACAGGAATATGTATTGTGTGCAGCAGAAGAGTCTTGTTCAAGCATCCTTAGGCCTCAGCAGGTCCTTTCCCCTGTGAAAGGCTTGCTTTTTCAGACAATAGGACTCAAGCACACACTCTTCATAACCACTTGTCCTTCTTAGGAAAGGGGGGTCCTCAGAGCAGTTGCATGGCAACATACCTCCTTCTAGCAGACACCTCACCCTCAGGACAAGCCCAATGAAAACCTTTGTGCTGCTGTCAAAAAAGCCAATTGAACACTGATGTGTAGTAAAAAATGTTAATATTTGTAGTAGGAAACATAAACAATTGTAAAGGTTGAAGGGCAGAGGGAGTGTTCTTGGCAATTGGGTGGTATGGAGTGCAGTAAATTTGAGAAATGTGGCTTCAGTAGAGATTGTTGTACATACATAGGTGGCAGACAGGTGTAGGTCATGGTGGAGACCATCAGCAAACACCTGTCATAACTTTAAAAAATTTAAATGCACAAGGCTAGAGGGATGGTTCTTGGCTGCTGGGTGTTTGGATCAGGAGATACTCATGTGTTCAGTAGTAGGCCATGCCTCATTCAGAGGCATGCAATTGCTCACTTATAAAACTGTACCCCTTGTAATGTGTTATCAGCATTTGCATAATTTTGCAATTGAAAAAAAAAATCTCGCAATTTCCAACTAGTAGCGAGTAGGAAAATTGCAATATATTCACTGGGCCCCTACCAGGCTCTGCCTGCTATTGAACAGTTTGTTACTAGTACCTTACCACTACATTCTGCAAAACCCATCATGCCCTGCTTTCCCTATAGTGCATAGTGCTACATAAAAGTACTTTCTGACCCCTTGTTCCCTCTCATTTGATGCTAGAGGGCAAAAGATGGGTGCACCATTTTTTTGTGATTGAGCCTTTCACCCATTTTTGCAATAACAATTCATAATATGACCCTTTAATCCAAGCACTGAAGGATGGTTTGGCAGTTAATGTCTGTCTCATGTTTTCCTGTCTAAAAGTTTTTTTTATTGAAATGGTGGTTGAGAAATAATGAAACAGAAACAACCTCAGAGGATGCAAGAAAGTAAAAAATAAAGTGTATGGATTTCTACCTGATCACCTACATTGCAGGGCATCTCTGGTTGCTTGACACTCTGATTCTGGGAAGTAAAAACAAAAATAAGTATTTCTGTAGATACTAAATACGTAGAAGAAATTAAAATAATTGAACAGAAAAATATTAACTTACAATTGTTTGGGGTCTGCAGGCAAATCCAGGGGACACGCCTGGTACACTAGTACCAGTCCAGTTCAGGTGCCTCCTTTGGCTCTCACAATCTTCTTTAGTTCTTGTAGGCCATGCTGCAGTAGATTGGCCAACCACTTTTTCAGTTCTAGGTGATGTGTAACACCTCTGTTTCTCTGGCCATTTTTCTGGTAATGTTTGTCGTAAATCCTACTGCTCACCCGTGACATTGGCCTAAGTAGGCTATTTAAATATCATCATCTTCGCAATAACTAGTGCCAGCTCTGTGGCACTGAATTTTTGGGTGTACCTTCCAGAAACATTAACTGTCTCACTGGACTTCCAGGAAATCTGTTTGCCTGTCTATCTTTCTGTCTGTCTGTCTATCTATCTATCTATCTATCTATCTATCTATCTATCTATCTATCTACCTACCCTCTCTCTGTCCTTACTCATGCACCTCTCATCTGTTGAACCCTGATAAATTACTTCCAGTAACTGCAACACACTGTCTTCAGGAAAAAAATGTGTTATTCCAAAAATGAAATACAGTGAATGTGCTCATTTATTTGAAATATTTAAAATACTTACAAATAACACAACTCACCGATTCAGCAAGCAGATACAACACTTTTTATTAACATTGCACATTTGAGAAGAAATAGCATTTTGAAAAAAATGCATGGTTTGGGGAAAAATTCTATTTGAAAAAATGAAAAGCTAAATTATGTTGAATTTTGGTAATATTTTGTGAAAATTGTGTGGATGCTCAGCAACTTTACACTCTTTTGCAAACATAAATAAATGTCACCCTACACTACTGTGGAGAAGAGCACATAAAACTACATAATTATTTCAGTCAGTGTACTGAGATATTAAAATATTAAGTTGAACTAACTATAGTTAAGGCAAGAATTAAACATCATGAGCAAGGAGAAAAAGCAGACCAGTTTCTTGTGAATTCTTACTATATACTCAACGAAATGTTTTATAAGACAAAACAGTCCAACAGAAAGAAAGCTTTTTTCAGTTTTGAAAAGTATATGCTAAGCAACAGTATACTCTGGAGAAGTTGATCCAACCGAACATCAGGTTAGTACTTTTTTGGTTTTTTGAATAATCTTTTTATTCAAATTTCAAACATACAGTACCACCAAGTACAAACAAATATACACACACAAACAACCAGTAAAACATACAGGTAGAACATACAGATGCGATCAGACACATATAATGGATCTTATCATATTCTCAAGATCCTAATAATGCATTATACCATATTTTATTCTTACTATTTTGTTTTTCAAGTATATTCCTTTAATAGGGTCCTGCCTAATACCCTACTCCCCATCTCCTGCTATCTTTACACCTTCCATCCTCCATATATGAGCCTGACCAACAAATCTAATTCCTTAGATTGTATTACCAGCTTATTTCACCCTAATCCCATCCTCAGCATTATTTCCTCTGCTAGGCTTAAAGAGGACAGGAAAGGGGCCCATTCCCTTAAGAATGCTTCTTCACCATCTCGTACCACCATGGTTAATCTTTCTAATGACAAGGAATGCATCATTATCTGGTGCCAGTAGAGGACCCTAGGCTTTATGTTGAAAACCCAAGTATTCTGGATACAATGGCGTGCTATCACCAGTAGCGTTCTCATCCATCTTGGAAGAGGATGCCACTCCTCCCCTTCTACTGTCACCCCAAATAAACATATGATTGAGTCCCTCCTCCAAGGTACACCTGTTATTTTGGACAGCTCCCCCATTATCTCTTCCTAAAACTTCACCAGAACTGGACACATCCAGGAGCAGTGTAAGTAAGTACCCCTTCCTCTCCCGCACCTCCCACATATTGGGGATACTAAAGGTTGCGCCTTGTGCACAACAGCCAGGGGATAATACAGCCTATGCAGGAACTTGTAAAAGGCCTCTTTGAATTTATTACAGACCATGATTCCTTCAGGCATATGAAGAACCACATTCCAATTCTCCTCAGAGATATCCTGCTCTAAGTCTCTTTCCCACAGGGCTTTAGTGTTACCTGTCCCATCTGGTAGTCTTTGTTTCCCTTGCTTAGCTGCTTTCCCCAAAAAGCCCTTGGGTTCTATCTTGACCCGATAAATTAACTGTTCTACTTGGTCCAGTTCCAACCTAGGCCAGCTTTCCCTATCCATTTTCCCCATGTACGCCTGAAACTTCATGTAATGATACATGTGCCGGTCCTCCAATTGGACAGTGTGCTCTAAATTCTCAAATGTACATAACTCTCTTTTGTCCACTAGGTGTCCCACACTGTTCACCCCCTTTTCCTCCCATTCCTTAAAGCCCCTGTCCTCAAGTCTGGGCAAGAAAAATGCCACTGGCAACAGCACAGTCTCCCCTTGCCCCACTAATTTCAGCCTCCTTAGCCGCAACCATGCCTCCAACACCACTTCTATCAGTGGGTTGCGCTTCTCCAGTGCTCTATATGCCCTTAAATCTTTGGTATGTATGTATGCTGAGAGTCTGCCTGGGGTACATTCCTGCTCAAGATTTACCCAGCTAGCCACATTTGGCCGGTGTACCCAGTCTGCCACACACCGTTGTTGAATTGCCAAATAATAATTATCAAAATCTGTGAAGTTAAATCCCACCCTTTCTCTTCCAGCTTTAAGCCTTTGTAAGCTGATCCTCTGCTTTTTCCCTCACCAAATAAATTCTGAGAACATTTTTTCTAATCTTTTGACATCCCCCTTGGTCAGTCCCAAGTGCAGCATCTGCATTAGGTACTGTATCCTGGGGAGAACATTCACTTTTATCAGATTTATCCGCCCCAACCAAGAGATTGGGAGCTGTGCCCACTGCCTAAGATCAGCCATAATAGTTCTTATTGGGTGGGGATAGTTTAGCTTATACAGAGATCCTAAGCCCCGACCTACTCTTACCCCAAAATATGTAAACCCACTTTGTGCCATTTTTAACCCTAGCTGCTCCACTGCTCTATCTCCCTCGGTGAAGCACATTAGTTCCAATTTGCCAAGATTGATCTTATAGCCTGAAAAACTGTTGAATTTTGCTATTATTGACAGCAGGGGGGGCAGAGATGTCTGCAGGTTTTGAGCAAATACCATCATATCGTCTGCATATAAAGCTACTTTGTGCACAGATTCTCTTGCGCCCCTCACCCCTTCACCCCCTCCACCTGCTCATGCTGTCTAATAGCCACTGCCAAGGGTTCAATTGTCAGTGCAAACAAGAGGGGCAATGAGGGGCACCCCTGCCTTATTCCTCTAACTAATGGGAACTGCTCTGAGAGGTTCCCATTAACCAGGATTCTTGCTTTAGGACTCACATACATTGCCCTCACCCATGCCACGTACAAATCACCCAGACCAAACCAGGCCATCACCTGAAATAAATAGTCCCATTCAACCCTATCAAACGCTTTCTCGGAGTCAATAGTTACAATTCCTACCTTTTCCTTCCCTTGACTGGCCTTCCAAACAACATTAAGTAATCTGTGAATATTATGATACGATTGATGGCCTTTGATGAAACCAGTTTGGTCTGGGTGGATCAGTTCTGACAAAATGCCCTCCAATCTAGTTGCCAGGATTTTTGCAAAACTTTTAATTTCGCAATTCAGCAGGGATATAGGTCGATACGTTGCACATTCGGTGTCATCTTTTCCGGGCTTGGGTATTAGGCATATAGTGGCCTCGTAAAAGGTACCAGGTAACACGGGTAACTCCTCTCCTTTCTCCTCCGCCAGGAGTTCACACATTATATCCACCATTTGCCCCCCCAACACTTTATAATACTCAACAGGGAAGCCATCCGGGCCGCTCACTTTCCCCTGGTGCAGCCTCTGGATTGCCCCCCAAATCTCTGCTCTGGTAATAGGCTGGTTCAGCAGCTACCTTTGTGGGTCTGCGATCTTGGGGAGAGGTAAATACCTCAAGAAGTCTTGTATTTCACCCTCTTTTCCTTTATATTCTGTGAAATATAGTTTCTCCTAGAATGATGTGAAACAATCTCTAATATCCTTTGGGTTCGTACACAGCTTCCATGCCCCATTCCTCACCCTCAAGATACACGTTACTCCCCTGCCACCTCGCATTAAACGCATCAGCAGTGGGCTTGGTTTGTTCCCCCATTCAGATACCTGATGCTGACAATATAGCCATGTTTTCCCAGCATCCTCCTTGAACATCGCATTCAGGGCTGCCCTAGCCATTGCTAATAGCCTGATTGATTCTCCCTTCTCCCTTCGTGCCACTCTTCTTTCCAAACTTTTTAACTGCTGCTCCAACTCTTCCCTTTTTGCTTGCTTCTGCTTCTTAATTTTAGCCATATATGCAATTATCGCCCCCCTTGTGAAGTCAAACCTAATATACCTGACCTCAAAAAATTTTTTTTTTTATTTTAAAAGTCTGTTGCAACAGCCCTCTATCTTATTTTACTCCTCTTTCTATCTGTCTTTATATAGGATGGCCACCTATATAATCATATTTTTTCCTCCTTTATTTTAAAAGCAGGTCTTGGTATTTAAGGTGTGACCCCCCCTCCAGAATGTATAAATATTTCATAAAATAAAATCGAAGCCATAGTGAAAGATTTTGGACTCTCTGGAGTTAGTATGTAAGTTAGTAAATGGTAAAATAAACTTCTATTCAGGTTAAAGTAATCTCATTAATATTGAATCTAAAGGAAACGGTTTCCCGATATGGCCCCTCTATTAGAATCCTTCTGAGGTAATAGCATTAAGCATTGAATAGCCGCATAATTTTTTTATTATTTAAATGCAGCTCAGTGCATAATTTTGCCTCCTTACCCACTTATTTGGTGTTTTTAGTGTAAATCGCCGTTCCATCTGTGCGCACATTAGCGCTAGTTATAAATTTTCCTTCGCGAACGTGCGCACAGTTGTGTAGGCTTTTTCTAGCGTATCTGGCATTAGAAGGATCATTTTTCTGCTCCTCAGCCTAGTTCTTAGTCTGCCAGTCCTCCGGAGCCAAACGGGAGCCTTTTCAGCCTGAAATTGAGTTAAAAGTAAAACGAGGGAAATTGTACCTTTCTCTGCATTTAAAATCAGTCTTCTTCTTTCTGCAGTCCTTTCTAAGAGCCAGCCATATCCTGTCCCCTTTTATAATATTAACAGAGGGGGTGGTGCTTGCTAACACTGAAAATGAAATTTAAAGCTTTCATTCTGAAAATAATTGCAATGTGTCAATATATAGAGATTTGTATAAGGGTTTAAAGGCATACTGCTATAATTTTTTTAAAAAATAATAAGTGAATAAAAAAATATGGTTTGTAGTATCATGTAGAGGTGGAGCTAGGTTACCACCTGACCATTGTTCTGTATAAATTCAAAGTACCTAAACTAAATGGTCAGATAGTCTTGGAGGTTCAGTCCTGTGCTGACCTCAAGAAAAGTAGTGCTCTAGCTTATTCTAGTGCTACTGAAAGTCAGTTTTACTTTCTGTATGGTTGCAATTGTTTTTGTTTCTTTGGAAAGTCCGGCTTGTAATTTTATTTGTCGCTAATAAATTTATTTTGGATTTTTGGTCAACTGAGTCGTTTGGTCCTCCTTTCAAACCCACTCCTCACACGTGGTGGCAGTGGTGGGATCTTCTGGAGGATACTGCTATAAGTGTCCAAGGAAGTTGGAAAATTGTGAATGTCCCAGGAGGTGCACATTGGGGTGTTGACCAGAACCATGGTGGAGAAAGCAGGGATACCTTTTCAGCCCGGACTACCTGATGTAAGACGAAAACTGGTGAAGCCTAAAGAAGATGCTGATGTTTCGGATGAGGAACCAGAGGAATTGGAAAAAGGACCCTCTACAGGTGACTCACAGGAACTCCTACAGTGGTTATGTATGCAACAGATAGCGATGGAAAAACAAAGAGACAGAGAAATGAGAAGGTATGAGGCAAGGTGGGCTGACACCTTAAAGGCTATTCAGACACTCGGTGTCAGTAGACCCCCTCCCTTACCAGCAGGCGACACTCCTAAAGATATAAAAATGACTAAGTTAAGTGATTCAGATGACATAGAGACTTATCTCACTACCTTTGAACGCATAGCCAGAGCCTGTCAGTGGTCTAGGGACCAGTGGGTAATTCGACTTGCTCCTTACTTGACAGGGAAAGCCCAATTGGCCTATGGCAGAGTGGAGGGTGCTATGAGTGACAATTATGATGCGGTTAAAGAAGCAATTTTAAAAAGATATGATATCTGTCTAGAGACATATAGACAGAGATTTCGAGCCCTAAAATTTCAACCCTCTGATACTCCTCAAGAAGCATTTACCCGACTTAACGACTTATGCACTAAATGGTTACAGCCTACTATGAACACCAAGGAACAAATGTTGGAAGCAGTTGTATTGGAGCAATTTATACGGATTTTGCCTCAAGATGTCCAGATGTGGGTACGAGAGCACTGTCCGGAGACAGCTAAGAAGGCAGTTCAACTGGCAAAGGACTATCTAACCAAAAGTCATTCAGGAACTGGTACACCACATTTCCCTATGGTAAGAACTTCTTCTTCAGTGACTACACCTCTACCGAGTGGTCCGATTAAAACTGTAGGAATTCATAAGTCCCCCACTAATGAAGTGATATGTCATTATTGCCAAGGAAAAGGACATATCGCAAGGTTCTGTCCAAAAAAGAAAGTTGCTTCCACCCACCTAGCCCTAGCTAATTGGGGACAGTATTTTATTCTGGTAACAGTGAATGGTAAAGAGATGGTGGGGCTATTAGACTCTGGTAGCCGACAGACTTTAGTAAAAGCTTCTATGATATCTAAAGTACCTAGCATGTCTCAAACCGAAGTAATTTGTATCCATGGAGATACACATGTATACCCTGTACAGCAAGCAAAAATACAGGTACAGTCAACTACCCGAAATATGGAGGTTGGGGTGGTTCCACAACTACCTGTGTCAATTATAGGACAGGATCACCCAGATTTTCACCAGTTACTGGACAATGCTAATAAGATTAATGCCATGACTACTAGAGCACAGGAGAAAAAGAATGTTGATCTTCAATATTCCTTTCCCTTTGAGGACAGTTTATTTGAACTTCCAGGGAAGACAAGGAAGACAAGAAAACAAAAAAAACAAGAAAAACAGGTGTGGAAACATCTACACAAAGACTTTACAAACACTGGGGACTTTAAAAATATAGAGTTAAAAAAAACTTTTAAGGAATTACAAATGCAGGATGAGTCCTTGAAACCCTATTTTTTGCAAGTAGGAAATGAACAAAATGCCAATCAGAAATTTGTAATTGAGAAGGGTTTATTATATAGGAAATGTGTGAATCTGAACACTGGGGAAACTGTACTACAATTATTGGTAGCTACTGTATATAGGGAACACTTATTGACACTTGCACGTGACATACCCATGGCTAGCCACCAAGGAAAGGAGCAAACTTTAAAAAAATTATTGTACCGATTCTTTTGGCCTGGTATTCACGATCAAGTAACTGAATATTGTAAGTCATGTGTACAATGTCAAAAGGTACGACCTGTACTTAAAAAGGATAAGGTACCCCTACAGCCTTTGCCTCTTGTGGAAACCCCATTCACTCGAATTGCAATGGACGTAGTGGGTCCCTTACAAAAAAGTACCAAAGGAAACTGTTTTATTTTAGTTATTTGTGATTACTTCTCAAAATACCCTGAGGCTATTCCTATGCGGACAGTTACAGCAGAGAAGGTCTCAGAGGAATTTGTAAAGGTCTTCTCGAGGATGGGTATTCCCAAAGAAATAATCACAGACAGAGGTAGCAATTTTTGTTCACAACTTTTGCAGCGCCTGTATCAAGCTTTAGGAGTCCACTCTATATTTACATCCCCTTACCATCCCCAATCAGATGGGTTGGTAGAACGCTTCAATAAAACTCTCAAACAAATGTTAAAAAAATTTGTTGCGGATGAAGGTAAACATTGGGATAAGTATCTCCCATACTTGATGTTCGCCTATCGTGAGGTCCCTCAAGCTTCGACGGGATTTTCTCCCTTTGAGCTACTTTTTGGAAAGAATCCAAGGGGAGTATTAGACATAATTAAAGAAAATTGGGAAGGGTCTAAAGCAGATGTAATCCCCATTTCTACTTTGGAGTATGTCTCGACATTACGACAAAGATTAATGAAATATGCTAAAGTAGCCCGACAGGTTAATGAAGGACATCAATTAACCCAAAAACAATGTTATGATAAGGGAGTGGGGACCAAAACATTCCGACCAGGTGACAGAGTTTTACTACTATTACCCTATTCAGAAAATAAATTACTGATGAAGTGGCAAGGACCCTATAGTGTTCACAGACAGGTAGGCCCCGTAAATTATGAAATTATCTGCCCTGAAAAAAAACAACAGCTGAAAATTTATCATGCAAATTTATTGAAACTATGGCATGAAAGAAATTCCCCTAATTTTTTTGTATATCCTGAAACAAGTAAAAGCGAAGTAGATCTCACCTATGAACGTTTAGAAAGTCAGGACGATAACAAGAAAATAGTTATCAATGACAACTTGAACGTTGTACAGAAACAAGACATAAAGAAATTAATACAAACTTTTCAAAATACATTTACAACAAACCCTGGGGTAGTGGAAGAGATCGAACATCATATAGAAGTTACTGATATCAAACCTATTAGACATAAACCCTATAGGATACCTGAAAGCTTAAGGGAAGAGGTGAATAAGGAACTGTTGAAAATGCAGCAAATGGGGGTTATCAAGCCTTCTAAAAACCCCTGGAATTTTCCTATGGTGGTTGTAAAAAAAAAAGAAGGAGGAGTAAGAGTATGTTTGGATTTTCGTAAACTGAATAGCATATCTAGATTTGATGGGTATCCTATGCCCAGGATTGATGATATTATAGACCGATTAGGTAATGCCCAATATATTAGTATGTTAGATCTTTCCAAAGGTTATTGGCAAATACCCCTTGATGCTGAATCCCAAGAAAAGACAGCATTCAGTACGCCAATTGGGTTATTTCAATTTACTAAGATGCCGTTTGGATTAAACGGAGCCCCAGCTACATTTCAGAGATATATGGATCAATTACTGCAGCCATATACAGAATACAGTGCAGCATATCTGGATGATGTGATCATCTTTAGTACATCCTGGGAAAAACATCTAGTTTATTTACAAAATGTTTTGTCTGTTATAGCTAATGCAGGACTGACTATAAATCCTCATAAATGTTCTATAGGTATGCAGGAGACCAAATATTTAGGTTTCATAATTGGACAAGGAGAAGTAAAACCTGATATCAGCAAAGTAGAGGCGATTGCTAACAGTCCTCAGCCACAAACAAAAAAACAAGTCAAATCTTTTTTAGGACTAGCCAGTTATTATCAGCGTTTTATACCCAATTTTTCAGATATTGCTAGCCCTTTGATAGAGCTGACCAAAAAGAATCATCCCGGAAAAGTCTGTTGGGATGAACAATGTAATATAGCCTTTAATACATTAAAGGCCAAACTTTGTTCATATCCAATATTATACAGTCCCGATTTTCGAAAATCATTCCTATTACACACTGATGCTTCTAATAATGGAATCGGAGCTGTACTATCCCAGATGGATGAAGAAGATGAGCACCTGATTATATATATCAGTAGGAAATTACATCTAAGAGAAACCAGATATTCTACAATAGAAAAAGAGTGCTTGGCTATTTATTGGGCAATAAATTCCTTAAAATTTTATTTGTGGGTAGACCATTTTTACTACTCACAGATCATAACCCGTTATGCTGGCTAAATACAATGAAAGACAAAAATCCTCGCATTATGCGGTGGTATTTGGCTCTTCAGCCGTATAAATTTGAGATACAACATAGGTCAGGAAAAAAACATGCCAATGCTGATTATTTATCCCGTTATGGAGCAGAACAAAATAATACACCAGACTTCAGAGTAAGTGAAAGTACTGAATAACATTCCTGTCTGATTTGAATTAAAGGAAAATTATTGACAATTGGGACTCCGGAGTGGAGCTTTGGGAGTGGGAGGGCTAAAGCTCCATTTTCCTTATCAGAATAAGGAAGATCTGGTAATATTTTTTTTTTTATGAAACCAATGAAAATAGATGGTAAAATATTGGTTTCATTTCAATGGGGGAGGAATGTGAAGTCAAACCTTATATACCTGACCTCAAAAAAAAAAAAAAAAATTTTTATTTTAAAAGTCTGTTGCAACAGCCCTCTATCTTATTTTACTCCTCTTTCTATCTGTCTTTATATAGGATGGCCACCTATATAATCATATTTTTTCCTCCTTTATTTTAAAAGCAGGTCTTGGTATTTAAGGTGTGACCCCCCCTCCAGAATGTATAAATATTTCATAAAGAGGGTGGTGGAGCCATGGAATGCACTGCCTAGGGGGCTGGTGGAGGCAGAGACAGTGGAGGGGTTCAAGAGGGGGTGGGACAGGTACAGGAGAAGGGTTCTGGAAGCAAAATCCAATGCAGCAAGAATATCCGGAACTGGGAAGGGAGAAGCCAGAGAAGGCGAGGGGGACAGCAAGGTCAGCACCCAGGTTGGGGACTGACCAAACGAGCAGACACGAAAGACCGTTAGGCCTATTCTGCTGGCATTATAGTATAGTATAGTAAAATAAAATTGAATCCATAGTGAAAGATTTTGGACTCTCTGGAGTTAGTATGTAAGTTAGGAAATGGTAAAATAAACTTCCATTCAGTTTAAAGTAATCTCATTAATATTGAATCTAAAGGAAACGGTTTCCCAATATGGCCCCTCTATTAGAATCTTTCTGAGGTAATAGCATTAAGCATTGAATAGCCGCGTAATTTTTATATTATTTAAATGCAGCTCCGTGCATAATTTTGCCTCCTTACCCACTTATTTGGTGTTTTTAGTGTAAATCGCATTCCGCTCTGTGCAACATTAGCTTAGTTATAAATTTTCCTTCATAACGCAAGCATACAGTCGTGTAGGCTTTTTCTAGCGTATCTGGCACTACAAGGATCATTTTTCTGCTCCTCAGCCTAGTTCTTAGTCTGCCAGTCCTCCGGAGCCAAACGGGAGCCTTTTCAGCCTGAAATTGAGTTAAAAGTAAAACGAGGGAAATTGTACCTTTCTCTGCATTTAAAATCAGTCTTCTTCTTTCTGCAGTCCTTTCTAAGAGCCAGCCGGCCATATCCTGTCCTGTTTTATAATATTAACAGAGGGGGTGGTGCTTGCTAACACCGAAAATGAAATTTAAAGCTTTCATTCTGAAAATAATTGCAATGTGTCAATATATAGAGATTTGTATAAGGGTTTAAAGGCATACTGCTATAATTTTTAAAAAAAATAATAAGTGAATAAAAAAATATGGTTGGTAGTATCATGTAGAGGTGGAGCTAGGTTACCACCTGACCATTGTTCTGTATAAATTCAAAGTACCTAAACTAAATGGTCAGATAGTCTTGGAGGTTCAGTCCTGTGCTGACCTCAAGAAGAGTAGTGCTCTAGCTTATTCTAGTGCTACTGAAAGTCAGTTTTACTTTCTGTATGGATGCAATTTTTTTTGTTTCTTTGGAAAGTCCGGCTTGTCATTTTATTTGTCGCTAATAAATTTATTTTGGATTTTTGGTCAACTGAGTCGTTTGGTCCTCCTTTCAAACCCACTCCTCACACCCCTCATGAACGCCTTTCCCGCCTCCCAAAAAATGGCCTTGGGGACGGCAGCCTCTTTATTAGTTTCCACATAGTACCTCCACAGCTCCCCCAAATATTCCTTAAATTCTGTATTTTTCACCACATATGTGGGAAAACTTCCATTGTGGGGGCCCTTACCTGCATCTACCACTGTGTAACTTTAAAACCACCATGGCACGATCCTAGATGTGGATAGGTCTATGCAAAACATTGTGGATTTTATTGCACTAATGCCTTGGTGTGCATATATATATATATATATATATATATATATATATATATATATATCTAATCTATTCGGGACCACGTCTTATGTGGATTAGAATAAAAGGTATATGCCCTGGCACCCGGGTTAGTAGTGCCCCAACCATCCACCAAATCCAGGTCCGCCAGCCCCATTTGCCACTGATCCATAGCTTCAGAAGCTCTGCCCTTCCCCTCTGAGTGATCCATACAGGCATCCATTGTCCAATTAAAATCACACCCCAAAATCAACCCTGGAAACTGTTCTCTTATAAGCAAATCCAGTAAAGACACAAAAAATTGTGGTTCATGTACCGCTGGGGCATACACACACACCAAAAGGTAATCTGTTCCCCTTTTAGGGTACCAGAGATAAAAACATATCTTCCCCCATTAGGGTCCTTCACTATCTGTTTCATTTCAAAAGGCAGGTTTTTTGCAGTAATATTGCCACACCACATTTACGGGAAGAGTAGGATGCAGAATAACATTTCCCTACCCAGGTCAGAACCAGTTAGGCATGCTCCATCTCCGTGAGGTGAGTTTCTTGAATTAGATTCACTTGAGCCCCCCCTCCTTCTCAGTGTGGTCAAGAGCGAAGTTCTCTTCACTGGATTTGCTATGCCCTTAACATTCCATGAGACAACATTTATATTCTGTGTGTTAACCATATTTAAATCCTTGCATTCCCTTAGATCCAACACATTGTGCCCATCTAGCCACCTCTCTCAACGTTCTTATCTTGCCTATCCAGACCCTAAGGCCCCCAATATATTGTACAATAACAGGGTTCCCATGCTCATCTGAGATTGCATCTGTACAGTAAATAAACAAACAACTATTAACAAATTAACCTGAACTTCCTCCCCCCACCCTCCCTCTTACCCTACTTTACATTAGCATTTATTTTCCTTGCCTTATTTCTTTGCCAATACCCCTCCGTTCTTCTCAATTGTTTCCCCTTCCCATACTTCTCTCCCCTACTCTTCTTTCTCATATACCGATGTTCTTGATCCCTCTCCTCCTTTTGATTTGCTATTCTCCCTTCTCATTTAACCTTCCTAACCCTCCTCTTGAGTATACCCACCTGACCTCCCATCTGTTCCCCCAACACTAATCGCCATTTCAGCTTGAGTGTCATTATCTCTTTGCCAGTAGACAATAGCACCCCATCGCCCCCCCCAAAGCTGATCTGCCCCACTGGGCAATACCCCAATTACTGTCCCCTTTATTTAGTTGTGCAGCATATCCTTTTCTCGATGATCCTCCCCCTCAACTATCCCCATCTAGTCTTCCTCATTCTCTTCTTGATCTCATTCATTTCCTTTACTATGCAGCTTTCCTCCCCTCATCCCCCTGCATCTTACCCTTCTCCACTTTATCCATATCCTCGTTTACCCCTCTGATGTCCCCACAGTTAGCCATCTTTCGACCATAAACCCCCCTCTGTCCCACCATAAGGCTCAGTAATCCCTTTGTGCCACATTCCCACAGTCCAAATGTCTTTCAAGTCAGTGCACTGGCCAATGCCTGCCCCAGAGCATCAACACAGGAGAGACCAGGCCGCACCCTTAAACAAACATGCAGCGCCCGTACTCCCTATGTCACACTCTGGTAGGGTATCAAGACAGCACCTTGTGCTGTGGTTCCAAGTCCTTTCCAATGGAATCCCTCTGCTCATTCTGCATATGCTGTCTCTGATGGACCATCACCAACCAAATTCTCTCCCCTCTGTCACATGTTGAGCATCGATTACCAGTTTCACCTTATGCGGGGTGTTAGTCATTTAAATATCAGCCTGTTAAACTCCCTTGTCTCTTCAAACCATCAACTGTTCAGAACCACAAACATACAACGCAGCCCAAGGGGACAGTGAAAACAACTTCCCTCTTAGTCTTAGTTCCATGAACTCTTGAAAGAAACACAACTGGCAGTAAACCACAACAAGAGAATGAACACACAGCCACTCCAGTTTTTCTTCAACCCACTTTCTTTTGGAGGGTCTTCACAAATTCTTCCGCTCTCTCCATGTCCCAGAACGAGAAGGTTGCTCCCTGGTGTTGAATTTTTAAGGTAGCCAGATACACCAGAACATTCTCCACCTTCAGACCCCTTAGCTGAGCCTTGATGCCGTTAAACATCTTTCTCTTTTTAAGTAAGCACGCCTAATAGTCTTGTGATATAAAAAGATGTGTACCTTCATATGTAAGTGTGCCCTTCTCTCTGTATGCCTTTAGGATCTTCTCTCTATCCTGAAAATGATGAAATCTCAAAATGATCTGCCTCGTGGGTTGATCTGCCTGAAGCCATGGCATAATGGCCCTATGGGCCCTCTCCAACTTGATATTCCCATTCTTAGGCTGCAGCCCCAGTAACTCTGGTTATATTCTACTACAGAAATCCAGGGCTCCCTCCCCTTCCTGGACCTCTGGCAGTCCCCTCAGATGCAGATTGAGGCCTCTCTGATAGTTCTCTTGACAATCATATGATTCTTTAAAGTCTTCAAGTTCTTTTTGAAAAGCCATCACTTGTCCCGGAACTAGCAGCAGTTCGTCCTCCAGCTGGGAGATTCTCTCTCTTCAGCCTCTGCTATTCGGTCCCCTGATGAGTTTGCTGTTCTAACAAATCCTGTAAACAGGAATCTAATTTACTTTCCAATTTAATCAAACGAGGTTCCAGAGCTGCAATGACTTGGCCAGTAAGCTCCCAACTGAGTGCGGTAACCTCTGCAGCTGAAAGCGAGACTAGGCCTGTATTTTCTCCCAAGCCTCTTGCCGCTACCTTTTTCAGAGTTTTCCCCCATACTCTGCTGGGATCTGGCTGGGTCGGGGGCCAAATATTCATCCATTACCCCTTTCAACATTTAGTTCTGCTGCGACTCACTTGATTCGCAGTACTTAATAACTTCATATTACTATTATTTTTGGCTGCAAACCGAGAGTGACATGAAGACGCGTCTGTCGAGTTAGCTGCTCATCAGCGCTCCCCTAGTACTTTTTTAGATGAAGCTATATTACCAAAAATATCAGTTAAGTATATTACTATATTACACTGTTGATTCACATTGGAAGAAGCGCAACAGCAACTCTTAGTCTAAAATTTGATACAGCACCAGGTCTAGATGGTTTTACAACAAAGTTCTATATGAAATTTAAAAATATATTTTCAAGGTAACTATTACAGGTATATAATTACTGGTGACCCCCTGTAATACACAATCTGGATCTGTTTTTAAAATGCCATAATAACTATGTCATGCAGTTATTACAGCATTTGCTTTAACTTTTCCATCAGCCAAAATCATCGCACTACCTCATTGGTGCCTATTCTGTAAGTTGGCAGACTGAACAGTTCCGAAAACATTATGGTTCCATTTCCACTAAGTGATGAACCATCACACCAGCAGAGTTTCCGTTATTGATTGTCTCTCCAACATACCCAATTGAGGTGACAAGCAGGGTGCCGTAGGGCTTGATATTGGGCCCAGAACTGTTCAAATTATTCATATAAGACATATGGACAGGATTAAAGTCAGGGTATAGTGTATTTGTCTATTATACCAAGCTTGGGGGAAGGGTGAACACAGTGGAAAATCATGAGGCACTGCAGGCAAAGTTAGCTAGATTGGTGAACTGGTCTCAAAAATGGGGCACACCATTTAACTAAAATAAATGCAGGGTGATGCATTTTGGAAAGAATAACCCTAGATGTGAATATTTTATAGTAAATCATCAGCTGGACGAAACCACAAAAGAAAGGGACTTCAGAATAACCATAACAAGCAATTTTGAGTGGCAGAAACACTGTTCTGCAGTGTTTAGGAAAACAAACTACTTGAATGCCGTTAGCAGGAGTTTTGTGAGTAAGGCATGCGATGTGAGACTACACCTATATAATATCTACATGAGACCTCTTCTAGACTATGGTTCCCAGTTCAGGGGTGGATTAAATATGTCAGACAGTCACAAATTGGAGAGGGTACAAAAAAAGACAACAAGGTCAATATCAGGTTTCAGGGGCTTTCGTATGAACGGCATTTAAAAATTTTAATATTGAATTCACTTCAAGACAGAAGTATGAGAGGCGACATTCTGTTAATATATAGAATTGTCAATAACACAGGACTCTTGGAGGGAATGGACTTCACATTTAGAGTCAAGAATAACTTAAGAGGCCATGACAAAGTATAGCCCTCAAAATTCGGAATCGAGAGGTGTAAGAAATTCTTTACACAGAGAATAGTGAATATTTGGAAATGGGTTGCCATCAGAGGTGGTGGCTAGCGAGAACTTTGCTATGTTTATGTCAAGGTTGGGCAAATATCTAGCGGGAGAAAAAGTGATGACTTTGTTGTTGATTGAAGGGGCAGTGCACACGGGCTACAGCCTGCTGCTGTCTCAGAATTGCAAAGTAAATCCAAATATTATTTTTTTTTTACTCATCCAGTTGATTCTATCTTTTAAATTAGTGAAATTTATCTGGTTGATCCTGCAGTGCATCAGTTTTGAGAAATCACAAGCCCAACCCAGCATGATCACCAGAGGGACTGTGGCTGACTTTTTACACTGCAACTTAAGCACAGTTTGGCACTCTTAAGAAGGAAATAGCTTTTCAGTCTTTGTCACTAATTTTTCATAGTAGAGTCAATCACCATCAAGAATGCCATTTGGAAGGGTGTGCGTGTGTGTGTGCGTGTGTGTGTGTCTGTTTGTGTGTGCGTGTGTGTGCACGCGCATGTGTGTGTGCATGTGACAGAACTTCCTGCACCAATAATTATAAAAAATAAAGTTTAGGCAACTGTGTTTTATGGACTTTGTTTATACAGCTTTGGTGTGTGATGTCCTCATAAACTTTTCAAGCTTTGCTCTTGAGGTTTATAGGTCATCACACACCTTGGGTGTGTAAAACAATTCCATAACACACAGTTGCCTGTCCATTATTCTGTATATAATACCTTTCAAATAAACTGCTCTTTGTCCAACTCAATAAAAGAGAAATACATAACATTAATACAAAAACAAGGTAAATATATTTTGAAACATAGAAACTATAGATCAATCTCATTATGAAAAATAGACACAAAATCTAGGTCAAAATTCTGACATCTAGGTCTGATAACATTGGAACATATGCACAATGGCAACACGGTGTGCACAGGGGTGCATATGGCTTGCATGTAGGTGGCTTCATGTGAACCTTGTGCATGTCATGGTGGTGAGGCATGCACAAAGGGTGCATGGGAGCCTGTGGAGGAAACCTGCCATGTATGTGAGGTGTGGCTGCATAGGGCTGCATGCATCAACACATAGCCCACATGCACAAAACCAGGTACAACAGCCAGGCACGCAGTTGTAGGCATGTACACCTACAGCAGGAGGAGGAGGGCTGCCATAGATGTCCAGACAGCATAGCCAGCTGGCAAGTACACTGAGCTTCATGGCTGGAACCTGGACCCCATGGCAGTAACACCCAGCCCCTGCCTGAACCAGACACCGGGACAAGCCACAGTGCTCATGTGCCATAGCACACAGGGGACAACATGTGCTGAGGGGTGTGCATGCTGAGAGGAAGTAGCCTATGCAATTGAGAGGATGCCCAGGGCCTCACAACACTGATCCTATGGCATGCAGACCAGTTATGTAGCATAATGTGCAGAACATGTGTGCATTCCTGGGCATGTGCGAATGGCAGTTCAGGTCAATGCACTCATATGAAAGGGAAACACCAAGGGGCAGGGACAATGCACCCATGTCACCACCACACCCCACACCAGTGCATGCAAAGCACACTCTGTGGAGGGATGCCAACATGGTGGGCACTGACAGAGAAACAGTCCTGGAATGCCCACAGGCACACCAGCATGCAGTGGGATGGCACGGCCAAGGCACAGCCATGAGGGCCGGCAACAGTAGCACACAGATGATACAGTGCACAATAGTCCTGACGTCTAGTGTGTGGCTCATGATGTTGGCTGCACTGGTGTTGGGAGGATGTGGCATGTTGGGTGAGATGCAGTGGTGGCATGTTATGGGTGCTGCACAGGGTGCTGCAACTGTACTGCACAGCAGCGTGTAGTGGTTGTGTATGTGTGGCAGCATATGCCATGTAGGATGTGGGGTAGGGACTGTTCCATGGTGTCACAGACTGTTTGGGGCATGTGCAGTGTCCATTGTGTGGCCAGATTATGCTTCTGTTATGCATGAGTGTTATGTGGTGCTTCTGCTGTGTCACTGCCCTTGTGGCTCATAGGGTTTTGCCTATAAGCATGCCGAGGACTGTGTACCCAGTCACCAGACAGGTACATGTTGATAGTTCACAGCCTGCAGGTGCCTGCTGACCTGGGACTCATCAGAGCCCTGGCCCTCTGAGACATCCTCATCAGTCAGGATGTGGCTGGTGATGTAGCCTTGTATGTCCCCATGTACTTTCAGTTTCAGGATCAGGCACCACTGTGCTTTGTGTCTCTCTGGACCTCATGTCTGCCCTGCCTGCATCCTGTGGCATGTTCACCTGTGTGCTGCCTGTGTCACGCTCCTGTGTGTCCATATCCTGCTCTGGGAAGGCCATGCCAGGGGACACCTGTGTATGGCCATGTGCCACATGGGGTGGTCCATGTGGTGCATCCCATCTGATTAGGTGGTCCACAAGCCTCTCATGTACATTAGAAAGTCAGTCAATGCCACATCTCATATTCTGCAACTCATTGGTCAGGGTCACCAGTGCCTCTGTGTTGTGGCATTGTGCTTCCAGCCTGCCCAGCTCCAGCTACTGCAGCTCCCTATACTATGCCTCCATGAAAACATGGCTGCATGCTGAACATGTGTGCCCCGGAGGCCATGACAATGGGCCTTTGTTGTCACTATCCATGGGGCATGGCAGTGCCCTTCGTCTCCTGGCCCTGCCATCCTAACTCTGTCATTCAGCTCTAGTTGCTTCAGAGTTGGTGCACAGTATCTCAGCACCGGTTTGTGACTCTCTGTCTGGCACCACACAGACCTCCTGTGTCCCATCATCCAGTGCCACCAGTGCTCTGTCAGCATCTGTCTCAGACTCCAGCTGTGTCTCCCTATGCAGCTCAGTACCTGCAGGGGATTTGAGGTTGTTAGTATGCCTCTTGTCACCTGCTGTCACCAGTTGTGGGTGGAGAGGTGCCACAGTTATCCACCTGTGCCTGTCTCCTCTTGCCTGGTGCCACTGCATACCACCTGCACTGCTGGTGTGTCCACGATGTGTGCAGATGATGCAGCTGTCATCCATCCATCAGTGGCTCTGTCTGTGGGTGCAACACATGGCTGTAAGTACACGCATGCTGCTGCATCCCTGGGGTATCCAAGCCTGGACATTGCATGCATACCTATAATGCTGTCTACTCCTTCCACCTCATTGTGGATACTTATGTCATTCAGGGTGTCCACCACCATCCTCTCTACTGGTGTCAGCTGGCTGTCAATGCTCGGTGGGCCACCTATGGTGCCCTGGAGTGCCTGTGTACCCACAGCATCCTTCTTCTTCACCATGGAGCACAGGTCTTACCATTTGTGTTTTGGCTGATGGTGTCATGGCCTTCTGACTGGTGGCATTAACGCTGGCCTGGATGTCCTGCCACAGGTGTGCCTTTACCTCAGGGGTAGTGAACAGTGCCTAGGGCCCATGCAGCTTGCTATAGTGAGCACACATGTCACTCATCATGGACGACACCTGGCCACTGGTGAAGTTTGGTGCTCGGGGACATGCACCACCCTGTGTCCAGACACAGGTGCAGTGCTGTCTGCCTGCATGGCCTACCCATTCAGTCTGTGCCAGTGGTGGGGAGTGACCCTCTGTGCCTCTCTCTCTCCATTATTCTCTATATTTTGGTCTGCTACTCAGTATTCACTTCCATGCCATTGCATGGGGTGGGAACCATGTCCTTATATGGCAGGGTTTAAGGGAGGGTCCGCATATCCTTGGCATGACTGTGTGCACTGTGCATTCCACTACATGTACCCTGTCATTCCGCCCCGGGTATGCGCATCCAGTGTGGGCAGTCATGCATGCTGCATATTGAGGGTGCCATGCCACATATCACAGATCTGACAGTCACATGCCACATGCCACATGTCACAGATCTGACAGTTTTGCTCATTCTTTATGCATGTTCATGCATAGGTACCATAATTCCTAATTTTGTTCTTTACTAAAGACCACACCACTTTTATGTCTGGATAAGTAGCTGCGGAAAACTTTGGAAAACTATTTCATACTCTGTCTAAAGGTGTGCACAGTCAGGAAACCACTTAGCACAAATCTCTGTGAAGTTTCCTGACTTTGTGTAGTGCAAAAGGCTACTCTGGATAGTTCTTCACCAAGCAAAGTTCCTTCTTCACCCATCTATGTGTAGTGGCACTTCACTGAAGAAAGTTTGGAATAGTTCCAGTTTGCATAGTTTTTCCTGGAAAGTAACACTTTGCCAGCACAGAACTATGATTAGTGTGCTCCACTGCCAATGACAACCCTGTCTTTTTATTTACAAACCCACCCCCACAAACTGGGCAAAAATCAGCTACTCCCTGTTTTCCTCCCCGATACTGTTCAGACATCTCAACTCACCTAACATCCTAGTGCCAACCCCCCTCCTCCCCCCCACAGTCCTGGCAAGGGTATCAGGTCTAATTACTGTAATAGTCAGCCATTACTGCTAGCTGTAAAACAGTCCCATCCCCCACCCTCTCAAACAAGTAACCTACTTACACCCATCCCACTCAGACTTCCAACCACTCATCCTATCCCCATAGCACCCAACTTCTCTTGTCTACTAAGGTCCCCAAAACTGGAAGGATACAAGGAGTCAATGGCATTGGAAAGTTCAGAAATGTACACCCCTCACAAGATCAGTAAGATCTCTTCACTATAGATTCAATTAATGAAACAGCATCCTGAGTAGTAATACCTAATTGATTGAATTTTCATAAACTTTTCAGACCATTTTAATAGCATAATGCCAGCTGTGTATACATGTGGAATGTTTGAAAAGGAACAGCATTTAGGGAGAAACTGTATAAAGAGAAACTGATGATGATAGCAAAAAAAAATTCTAGCATAGAATCACAAAGAATGAATTCTGAAATTTTCTTATGAAATTTCAAACTGTAGGTAATAACAGCACATACAGTCTGAAAAAGCTTTGAATGTACACAAAAGAGAAGATTTAGAGATATAAAATTCCGAACATCAAATGTAGTATATGGGAATAAATGCCATTACAACCTTCTTTATATTGGGGAAAACCAAAAGGCAAAATCAGTGTACATGCCACAGAACCCAAAAGTGCAATAAAAAGGCATGACTAGTGATGTGCGAAGTTGGAAAACTTTGCTTTGTGGATTAATTTGCAAATTCACCTCATTTCATGAATTAATCTGCCATGCAAGGTCACAACTTTGCCAGTGGAGTTAGGAATAGAGACAAAGTCTCACAAAAATATGAAGTTGTAACTTCACCAGTGAAGTTTGGTAAGGAGGTGAAGTTTGCTGTGTACTATGGGATTGGAGGTCACATGTTGCTGAACAGCCTATACCACATGGAGGAGGCTGTCTCTAAGTGCAGTGTTGAGAAGAGGTAGTATAAAGAAGCCCGTGTGCTTGTCAGAGCAAGAAAAACCTTTAAATACATATAAAATATGAACTTTTTGGAATCCAAATTGCTCACAAATTGCTGTAAAGGGCCTTGTGCTCCCAGATTTGTGTGTTTTGTTTATTTGTTTGGTGATTATTTACTTTAAAGTAGTGTTTTCTGTTTTGGCAGTCTGTTAAGCAGTGATGTGGGGGGTAGGTACTGTAAGCAGCAAGGTAGCAAGGCAGCCCAGAAAGATTTGGAGCTTTTTTTGTAAGCAGGAGATTTGTGTTATATTGTGTTGTGTTTTTGTTTTCTCAGTCTTTCTGTCCTGTTTTATCTAATGTCACTTCACTGCATGTTTTTATTGAATCTTTTGTTTCATGTCACTTACTCAACAAGGAATCGTGCTGCTTAATTTTTGGGTGCAGCCCTGTTTGTTTACTGAATCTTCTGTTTCACATCATTTACTCATGATCACACCTCTTAATTTTTGTGTGCAACCCTATTTGTTGAAATGGGACTTCACTTAATCATTTAGCAATGATGTTTAGTCAAATTTTTTTTCTAAAGTGGCAGTGTTCTGTCACTTTTTTTATACTAAATATTAAATGACCCCTATTGGCTGACTGTTGAAATCATAGATTTTGAAAACTTCTTTTCTCAGTTGGTGTTTCAGTGTTATTGAATCTTCTGTTTAAGATTTGAAGAGGACCCAGCATCAGTTTATTACCATCATTAATGATTTTGGGTATGGGAGAACTATTTCCAGAAGTGAGAAACTTATATCTTGTTCTTGGTAGTTGTTTGTACTAAAGTGCTGGACAACAGAGACTGTCTGAGAGGGTGAATTAAACAGCATAGTAGCTCAGGCACCATCAGAAGATTATTACCAGCATTACTGGTTTGGGGTTTGAGAGAACTATTTCCAATAGAGCGACATTTATATATTGTGTTTGGCAGTTATGTGTACTACAGTGCTCGAGATTTGGACACTTGAGACAAATCATGCAGAAACATAAGTAATGCATGTTTGAATTAATGCACAACTAACACAAAATGCATCAAGAACAGTGTTGGTGCAGTGACTCACAGTGCAGTACCATGTGGCAGTGGCACTACTACTAACCTGTAGCTGCCTGACTTATTTAATCTGGTAGTTGAGAAAAATTTCAGAAAAGATAGTGAGAAACAGACAGAAAGGAAAGGTGTGATGTATGGAAATTGTAGACATAGCATCATGAAAGGAAATATAGATAGGAAATGCAATTTCTGTTGTTTTTAAATATAGAACTGAAGCAGATAGTATAGAAATACAGACTGTGCAACAGTAACAGAAATAAAGAAGTACAAACAGACAGAGAGAACTAAGGAAGATAAACAAACTTTTTTCTTTTTAAGTATATTTTATTTATTTTCATTTTTTTATGACTTAAGAAGGGGAAAAAAACAAGACAAAAGAAAATAGCCAGATTGGAGGGCTATGACCTGGGGACAGAGGGTGCAGCACCACTTCTGAGATCCATCAAACCCTCCAGAATTGTTTGCTGGTTGCAAAGTACCACCTTCAGAAACTCCTTCATCCCTGCAACTTGCTGGGAGAGCTCCCCTACATCCCTGTGGAGATGTCCCACTTCCACATGGGTGGATGTTGTAGGATGATCTCAGGCCAGTCTCTCAGGTGCCTCTCGCTGCACCAACCAAGACAGACTGCAAGTCCCTGTCACATTCCACCACCATCTCTCCCACCTGCACTTGCGCACCACCACATTTCTTTTTCTTCCCCTTTCCTGGCACAAAAGAAGCACTAGGGGAGGCAGCACCTACACTCCCTCACCACTTTTCTGTCTCTGATGTTCCTCCCACACTTTAAGGTGCCTCCCTCAAAGGAGTGTGTCCTGCCCACCTATCCCCAAATGACTCCCCTGTTTCCCACACTGAACAACAGTGTGGCAAAGTTTGTATATGGCCACACTGTTGTTAGTGGGGTCCAGTTCAAAAAAGTCCCACACAAGGAACTTCAGCTGCTGTTAACAATGGGAGGAGTGAGATGATCCTGGCTGCATCTCTTCCTCCTCATGGTTGCACAGGTGCTAGTAATGGTGGTCACATGATTGTTTGCGGTGGTGGTGCCCTTGCCTCATCTCCTTTCTTTGGCTGGGGTTGCTGCTGCTTTGTGGGGTGATTGATTGGTTGCTGTTGTCTCCTCCTGTTTCTGCAACTGCCAAGGGTCAGGTCTTCTTCAGGAGAAAACTGCATCTCCCCTCTGCTGCCTGCATCCCCATCTCCTCCTGACCAGACCCAGTCCCATTCATTTTAAGTACAACATAAAAACTAAGTAAAAATAGTGAATAAAACATAATAAAATATGTAAGAAAAACAGATATAAGCATGTTCAATATAAGCAAAATAATGAGTAAACAACAACTAAACAAAGACTCACTAACTGTAAAGTAAAAATAATATATATACAACAGGCAAAAGAAAGGTGAAAAGGTAGGGTTACCACCTGTCCCTATTTTTGCAGGACAGTCCTGATTTGAGCAGCTGCGTCCTGCGAAAAAACATGAAAAAGGCTACACGTCTTGACATTATAGTAGAAAAAAATATTTTCAGACTTTCCTTTAAATGTTACAAAAACTATAGTACCTTAACTGAAACACTTTAAAATGATAAGTAACACTAGGAACACCTGAAAAACTGCAACACTTAATCTTAATTTTGATTATTTAGAGAAAAAAGTCTGTTGCATTGGTTGAGGTTACATATTGTCCTGCGAAAAAATCAGGTTTCAGTAAGAAATGTCCTACTTTGGGCTACTTAAAAGGTGGTAACCTTAGGAAAATGTGTTTTTTTGCTCTTGTAACTTTAAGCAAAAGTGCAGATCTGTCCCCTTCCACTCATTAGCTCAGACTGCAAAGTGAAACTAAGCACAAACAAACAAAGCCACTCCATGCCAATATCTGTTCCTGGCCAAATTGGAGTACAAGAAAAGCAAAAATGCCGGCACCAGATGCCGTATAAACCATGTGTTGGTTATTTAAATACAGTTCCAAACACAGCAGTGTGGTCAAAAAGTCAAGCTCCCGGCTGGTTTTGCCACAAATGAGGCTTTTTTCAAAGGGATACCAGTTTGTGTAAAATGTGTGCTTTAAAAATACAATGTAGCCAATAACTGGCTTAACATAGTATGAGCTCATCATTTAAAGTGTCAGTGTATAAATGCTACCAGTGCTTATGTTTTAACACATACCTCATAGTGTTAAAACAAGTGCAATAGAAAAAGGGCAATATTATTCTTCCTCAAAGAGCATGTACATAAAGTTCACTTCCTTCATCAAGAATCATTAGTATTGCAAAGAATATTGTATATTGCTCATCCTTTTAACCTTTAGCTCTTAAACTATTTTAAATGGAGTTTAACAATTTATTTCTTATAGGGAGCAGCAAAAATGATATATCTCTAAGTACTGTATCTCTGGGCTTTCACTTGTGTATGAGATGGGTCTATGCTGCCCACCTCTGGCTGGCTTGTACCTCCAGCTCCTGCACACTATATTGATAAAAAGCTTCCCTGGGACCCAAATCATAAAAAACAGTGTGTTAAACAATATCAGCACTACATCTGACATCACATGCATCAGTTGTTTCAACACTTTCAATCATCTTTTCTTTTTAAGTAGTGGCATTATAATTAATCTTTCATTAAGACCTGGTCTATAAAGTCCACCCAACTGAAAATCCACAGTGCCTCTCTTTGTAGTAACAAATCATCAAGACTGCCTCCCCATTTTCCCATTATAGCTTTTTCTATTCCACAAAATCTGAAGGTGTGATTATTACCTGCAGGGCTGTCTAACACAAGAATAGCAAGTGCATTTCGTATGTCACCTTTTTGATAGCCCTCATGTGCTCTCCTACCCTTGTCTTAAGTGCCTTAGTGGTTTTACCAACATAGAACACTTCACAGCCACACCTATATATGTAACTATAGCAGTAATAGGGCTACTACTGTCACTTTTTTTTTTAAATGTTTGTCTATGGTCATGCCCACTTAACAGAATATCGCTAATTAGAAAATCTAATTTAAATGAATAGAAACCCTATTCCCCATTTTTTTTCATATGCCCTCCATTATAAAAAGATTGGTTTATTGACTTGAAACTACCCTTGGCAAAAAATTAAGTTTAGGCAACTGTGTTTTTATGGACTTTGTTTATACACCTTTGGTGTGTGATGGCCTCATAAACTTTTCAAGCTTTGCTCTTGAGGTTTATAGGTCATCACACACCTTGGGTGTGTAAAACAATTCCATAACACACAGTTGCCTAGCCATTATTCTGTATATAATACCTTTCAAATAAACTATATATACATATGAATAATTTCCAGCGTCCCCTGCACACAGCTTCTGCAATCCCCATAGTACTAACAGATAATCTATAACCTGTTAACTGCTGTTAGTGGCTCGCTGTCATAGTAATTAACTAAATTGCAGCTAAATTGCTGCTCTCACTCACCTGCCATCAGTTGTTAATATGAGCAATTAACACCTTCCTCAATAAAAGACCCTTTTATACCCCAGCACAGTTAGATCACTCAGGACATTTCTCTGTCAAGCTGTGCTTGCTGTGCTGTCTGACTTGCAGTGTACCGGGATAATGACAGATGAAGAGATTGCTGCCGCTGTGGGAGGGGGGTGCCAGATAAAGCCGAGGAAGAGGATGGAGAGGAGGAAACACCACTGCCGGCACCAACATGCATGGATGTTCAGAAAAGTTTAACAGTGATCTGTTGGTACATAAAGCAAAATGCTTGATCTGAAAAGGATTACAGGCCTTTTTATGAGCTCAAGCATGTATGCTCAAGGGCAACAAAGGAAAGACAGTGACAACTGAAGCTTACAGAGCACTTCACCATTATTGCTGAAAAGTGAAGTCACTGTCTAGGAAGTCTCAGACATTTTAAAATAAAGGCAAAGAATAAACCACTAACCATTTCAACAGTACAGCACAAGCACAAAGAAAACTTACCATCAAACACACAATCCCTTGAGTACTGTAAACACCTTCGACTCCTGCAGTAAATCCTTCATCCTTCATTAAATTTACACACAGCATCACAATTACAGCCCCATACATAAAGACAGGCAGGTCACTTGTCCCCCTGAACAGTGTTAAACTTCATTATGCTCTGCTGCTACATTTCCGTAATATGCAGACACGTATTATATTGCAGACGCTCAAGATTGCATATAGGAATAAACCGCTTAAATGCATAATTGGCTGTTGTCACATGCCTATGCATTTAAGAAGATTTGACTTTATAAGTCTAGGTCCCAGATGTAGGGTAGTGCAACTGTTCAGTAGCCTGGACAAAAGATAGTGACAAGCAGGCAAAACATGACACACACTCATAGGGCATATGCACTGGATGAACGAGTGCACAAAATGACTCATGAGGCATTAAAATTAGCTGCCATTCCTGGTAAGAGAAGTGATGCTTAAATGCTGCTACAGCAAAATATATTGTTTAAAATAAAAAATGGTGAAATGCATTGGAAGAATTTCTTTACTATTATTTCTTGTTGGAGCCATATTTGGCCAAGAGAAGCAGCATCTTATAAGACCAAAATGATTTTAGGGTGAGTGTTTTCACTGTTTTCAAATAATGGGTTGGAGATAATGTGCTTGCATAAGGTTAATTTACAGACACAGGACTGAAGATGTACAGTATAAATACAATAGTTTTTATATCTATTTTTCCAGAGTGAAAAAAAAGAGACTGTAAATGTTGAATATAATATAACAGAAGTATTGTTTTGATGTAAAACAATAGCTTTTAAACTACAAGGACCCAATATTCTAAAGATTATTCGGCGCAAATCTGAGTTTGCCTGCACAAACCAGGTTTTGCTAGGATGCGCAATATTGAAAAGCCTGGTTACCACGGGCAAACAGGTTTTGTGCACGGGCAAGATTCAGAGGGGAGAGCAATGCGACATGTAAATGAGGGTGCTCAGACCTGAATATTGGCACAGTCCCTTATTCAGTGTATGTGTGCTGCGCAAGGCCCTTTTGCTAGGTCCCCTTGTGCAGTGTACATACCACCAATCAAAACCTCAACTTACTCCTTCACAACCATAGTGTTTGGCGAAGGAAGTTCAGTGGCTCCCCTGACCTTCAGCACAGTAGTCCCAAATGCTATCAGCACCCCCCACCTATTGTTGGCCTGATATTAAACAAAAACTACTCCTCAGTACTACTGGTCTCCTCCTGGTGATCACCATCACAATGTTATAATGGACCATTCCCAGGTGCTAGTGGTCCTCCCCCTTCCTGATCACCAGCACAATGTTATAATGGACCATTCCCAGGTGCTAGTGGTCCTCCCCCTCCCTGATCACCAGCACAATGTTATAATGGACCATTCCCAGGTGCTAATGGTCCTCCCCCTCCCTGATCACCAGCACAATATCATACCAGATCATTTCCTGGTTCTAGTGCCCCCCAGCTGATCGCCAGCCAGATATTACAAAAAATCTTTCCCTGGTTTCTAGCAGTCACTCCCCCAGCTGCACTCATGCCCGGTGACATATGTGCTATTTGCTGGTGTCCAGTGGTCCCTTCCCCTACCAGACCAACCATCTGACATACTGACACAGTGTCCACTGGTCCCTCCCATCCTGATCTCCTGTAGTAAATGAGTAAACCATTCCCTGGTTCCTAGCAGGTCCTTTACCCCAGCAGGTAGTGCTCCACTACCCCACTCCCACCATCCTGATCTCAAGCTGCTGACCAGCAGTGTCATCCACTCTTCACCACAGCAGGATGCTGACTGAACTTTCAATGAGTGCATACTGCATACAATATGCGCTCATTGATAGACATCTCAGTTGGTGGCTGACCATCATAGAGAGTGGAGGGCTATGCCAGTCACCAGCTCGGGGTCAGGATGGGGGGACCTGAGTGGTGGGGCACAATCTGCTGGGGTGGGGGTGTCCACCAGACACCAGGGAGAGGTGTACATTCCTATTACAGGGGGTCAGGGATAGAGAGGGGGGTTCTCTAGACACTGGGGAACAGTTCAACTGTTTACTACAGGGAGTCACAATGTGGGAAACCACTGAACACCAGGTACACTGTATCAGTATGTCAGGTGGGTGATCAGGTGGGAAGAGGTATCACTGCACACCAAGGACTGGTACAAACATCATCAGGCATGGGTGCGGGTGGAGAAGGTACTGCTAGACACCAGGGAAAGATATTTTGTAATATCTGGCCTATAGTTTGTGGCAGTGGGGAACCACTAGCACCAGGGAATAATCTGGTAAGACATTGTGCTGGCAATTGGGGATCCACAACGGGTCGTTGACAACATATTTGTCAAACAACCCAACAGTGAAACTGGCAAGTCAACTGCATTTTGCAGTTGACTGCTGGCTTGCAGAAGCAACAAGTCTTTTCTTTGGGGGGGCTTTGCCCCCAAACCCCACATGGGGGGCTGCACCTCCCCACTTAGGATTCTCAACTCTGAGTCGGAGCTAAATCAAGGGGGTGCAGGACCCCCTACAGACAGTGCCAGGTGCCAACGGGTTCCCTTCAGCAACGTGGCACTGTTGTCACTGTAGGGGACTCCGCTGTCGACATGTCGATGTCAGGGATGTATACCGTGGTTGTTGGGGGGGGAACCAGTAGTACCAGGGAACAGCTTTTATTTTATATCAGACCAGTGATTGGCAGTGAGGGGGGCGACTAGACACCAGGGACATTTTTTAAACATTGAGATGGCAATTGGCAGAAGGGGGACCACTAGCACCAGGGAAAGTATATATTTAACTGTCAGGCTGGTTATCAGCAGGGGCAGGTACCACTAGCACCAGGGATAGCTCATGGGAATGAGCAACAGGGGCAGTGCCATGTAGTCCAGCCTCACTCCCCTGGCAAATAGGCCCATAATGAGCATGTAAATGACTTCTTAGTGCCTTGCATATCCAATGGGTTCATTTACATGGACACATTTGAATATAGGAATTTTAGCACTGGCTCAAGCCATTGTGATGCCCTATTTTGGGGTCCATGTCTGCCCAGCACTACATGGCTTAGGGCTGGGCCACAATGGCCTTACATTCAGTCCAATAGCACCCATGTGCTATTCCACTGAATATATCATTTTTGGAAACCTGGGAAACTGCAATGGCAGCACAAATGTTTGTACTCCCCTTTGCCCAGTTTTGAATGTTGGGCCCCGGTGTTCTGAAGTGATGGAAATTAGACTAAAAAATAAAAGCACAATTGAGAAATTTCATTAGCTTAACCTTTAGGCTACTGGAATGATTTTGGTTAAATAATACATGTTTTAATCATATAGTATTCTATCTCTGATTGTTTTAAATAGTTTTATTTTTTATATGGAAATAAATAAACTTTGATGAATTGTCTTTAGATAACATGGTCACCTAGAAAAAATTATCTTTATCTTTGTCATGAAACAGTTGATAACCATGGATCTTGCATACTATATTTTTATTCTGAATAAATTATGAATATTTTGAAAGAATATTACGGGTGAGCAGGACTTTCACACAAACTGTTTGCATTGTCAGAGATAATTTTTTAAGCAGACTCCTCTCTGTCAGTTTCTTTTTACAGGAGCAGTTAGACCACAGTGGGTCAAGTTCCATTCCATTTTTTTTACCTACAGTACATTGCTGCTCCAACCAGCCTCCATCTGCAGCCCCTTGCCCAGTCCCATCCCCTACCTTTTCTGGAGCTTTTACCACCCCTTTCCCAGGCCCACTATGTTGTGGGTGCCACAGTCAGAGATGTGTGGCTTACGAGAGTTCCTTCATCCTCCTGCTGGCTGAGGTTCTTTTTTTGGAGTTTTCTCCACTGAGGGCCACTCACATCATGCAATGATGCATGCACTCATGCTTGTCGCTTACTGTCAGTTTTTGTGTCAGAGCCCTCCTCCCCAGTGGGTGGGACATCCACTGCTCAGAAACCCAGCCTCCCCAAAATGATGAGCTCATAGTGGTATGCACCGCCCCCACTCCACGAAGAAGGAGAGTTCTCCATTGGACACTAGATCCTTGCTCCCTCAACTGGCCCTGGAGTGATCTGATCACCAGCAAAGCAAGTGGTAGTGCTACTGCTGTGATACTGGGCTGACCCATTTTCTAGTTTGTAAATAAGTAGCAAAATAAAGTGGTGTTTTTTGCGCAGCCCCCTGTGACTGGGGAAAGCCCTCACTCCACGGCCAGATTCATCCCTCCGGTCAGTCGGCGCTTCTGAAGCCGCCGACTGCATTGCCTAGCCCAGGCTCTTCTCCTGCAAAGGTATGGCCCCCTTCCAGCCAATCAGAACTCGGGCGCCTCTTACTGAATGATCCCGATTGGCCAGGAGACACGGACTTTTGAACTGTGCTTTTTTCCACCCAAAGGACTCAGCCTCTCCTCTGTTTTTGTCCCACCCCCACCCTCCTAGGCCCCTATTAAAACGTCATAACCCCAACCATGGCGGCATTGCTACCTCTCCATTGGCCCACAGCTGGGCCTATTCCTAGTGCTCCTTCACCACACAATAGGATAAGGTGTTCTCTCTATCTGCCATAATACTTCACCTCCTCCTGGAATCATGGCATACTGCACCTACAGTATTTTACTGTTCTTCTGCTGTGCACCTATTGCCCTTCGCATAAAATACAAATTAGGACCCAAGCCAGTCTTCATCCCCCCAACCTCAGATAGCCATGCCCCCCGCTGGTGCACCTCACTCCATCTTGTGCTCCCCCCTTCACTTGTCTACACCTCATTATCCCCCATTACACTTCCTGCTTCCTCATCTTTGTCACCCAGAGCTGACACCAGCAACAACAGGCCATCATTGCCACCCACTAATAAACGGCACAAAAGGGACAAAACATTCAGGTCTTTCCTGAGCTCACTTAAGAAATTATTACTCCGACTACTACTATGCTCGGGTAACATGGAGTTAAACCCCAGCCCCACCACCCTGCTTACTTCTCCTACTGAGTTTACATCAGCCCCAGGTCTTAAAATAATGCTAGTTAATATTCTAAGCCTGCCCCAAAAAATTGACCAGTTACAAGCAAGGGCTTTACACACAGAGCCCGATCTCATCATTATCACAGAGTCCTGGCTAAAAAAATCTAACCTGGGTCAACACGTTACCCTTCTGGGCTACAAGCTTTATAGAGCAGACAGGGGATCCAGGGGAAGGGTAGTAGTTACTTACACCAAAACCAAGTTATCAGTTAGTGATATCTACTGCAACTCTAAACAAAAGGAATACAAAATAGTATTCTTAAAGTTACACCTCCCCTCCACAGAATGCATTACTATTATAGGTGGTTACAGGCCCCCTAGTGGTGGAACTGACATCCTTAACATCCTCAAATTGTTAACTACCTCTGCCAACTCTGAAGTATTAATCCTAGGGGATCTCAATATGGACTGGCTCTCACACAAATTGCACACTTTTAAATCTCTCTGTGATGAACTTGGTCTTACCCAATTAGTGTCCGAACCTACTAGAATCAATAAGGTAAACACAGCAAATAGCTCCCTTCTGGATCTTATACTATCTACCCATCCCCACAAAATCCTTCACTCGGCAATATTTCTTCATGATATGAGCGACCATGGAATTATAGTCTGTACAAGGTTACAAGCTAAAACTCGTCACCAGCCTAAGCTTATAACCCAATGGTCTTTCCGAAAATTCCACATATCAAACTTCCTAAATGACCTTAGTTAGGTGAGATGGCAAGATCTATACCTTTCTAAAACACCAGATGAGGTAGTCATTGCCGTAACTGATAATCTTAACAACATAGCAAATAAACATGCAACGTTCATCAAGGTCAGGATGTGGAACACCTCACACCCATGGTTCTCACCTGAGCTTAAGACCACTCTCTCCACACGTGATAAGCTATGGGAAAGGGATAGACATACCAAGAGTCAGGTGGATGGGCAGGCTTTTAGATCCACCAGTAATACCTGCATTAAATGTATTTGCTCCGCCAAAGCCAATTTCTATGTCACCACACTAGAACAGGCCAAAGAGTACTCCCAGACAATCTGGAAGACCCTTAAGTCCATTGAAGGGTGACCGGTGGCTCCCCCCTACCAACAAAGATCATCAAAAATGACATGACTGTGGAAAACAGTAGCCAAATCCTCGAAGAATTCAACTCCCACTTCGTCACTGCTGGCCTAGCCTTTCGACTCATCCCTGTATGCTGCATAAGTAAATAGCCAGGTTAGTGCTAACCCCACTCCTTCAGCAGTGGTCTGTCCTTTTCAGTTACTCCCCCTTAACTTTAAAGAAGTCGAAGATGCTCTTAATACCTAGACACCAAGAAAAGTGCAGGGGATGACAGAATTGAACCACTTTTCCTAAAACTCGTGTACCCTTACCTTACTGCTCCTATCCTCCATATTTTCAACCTTTCTATTTCATCCTCCACTGTCCCTTCATGCTGGAAATTAGCCCACATCCTACCCCTATTTAAATCGGGGGACCCATGCAATCTAAATAACTACAGACCCATCTCTATTTTACCTGTCTTCTCCAAAGTTTTTGAAAAGCTGATTTATGCACAACTAAAACACCACATGGAAACCTTTTCACTCCTAAACCCAGCCCAATCTGGCTTCCACTCTAACCACAGTACCGTCACTGCACTGGCTAAAGTAACCGATGACTGGATCTCTGCCATGGACTCAAAGAAGATCACGGGTGCTGTCTTCTTAGATCTTAGCAAAGCATTCAATACCATAGACCACACCCTAATTGAAAACAACCTTGCTAAAGTAGGTGCCACCCTGCCAACCATCCACTGATTTAGCAGTTACCTCTCGGAAAGGATGCAAAAAATCAAAGCCGGTGGCATGTTCTCCTCCCCCTACCAATCACCAGGGGAGTCCCACAAGGCTCCATTTTAGGTCGCATCCTCTTCTCACTATACATTAATGACCTTGACCGTCACATATCCAAGTCAAAACTTCACTTCTTCGCTGATGATACAGTTCTCTATAGATCTGATGCATCTCTATCTGAGGTTAGAGATGTCCTCCAAGCCGACTTTGCTCAGCTTGAATCCAATCTCAATAATGCCAAACTTCTTCTAAATGCTAAGAAAAGCAAAGCTATGATCTTTTCCTCTAATACATTACTCTCCATATCTACCTCCCTGCCAAAGTATTTTATAGTTACCTCCCTAGGCAAGCCACTGGAAGTCACCCCTAAATTTAAATACCTTGGATTTTGGTTATACAGCAAGCTCGCCTTAACAGAACACCTGGATGACCTATCTAGAAGACCAAAAATAAGGCAAAGCTTCCTGTTCTGCAACAGGTCACTTTTCCCACTCGAGATTATAACTAGACTTGTCCAAGCCACATTCCTCCTGCTACTAGACTATGGGGATATAATCTATACCTCTTCTTCAACCTCAGATCTAAATAAACTGGACATTCTCTAACACTGTGCTCTGCACTTCATTATGAACTCCCCATTCCGGACACACCACTGCAACCTGTACACAGCTGTAGGTTGGACATACCTGACTACTAGACGCTTTCTCCACGCTGGTATCTGGACCCTAAAGCTTCTCCTTAACAAGCTTCCTAGCTATCTAACTTCCCTTATCCACACTTGCCACAATACTTACTCACTCAGGAAGTCAGACTTTATCTTCTTGGATGTCCCCAAGACTCGCACCTCCTTTGGCAAGCGCTCTTTCTCCATTACCCTCTCTGCTATCTGGAACCAGCTACAATCATTTCTGAAACTACCCAAAGTAATCTCTATCAGTCTCTTTAAAAAGCTATCTACTTGAAAAATAAAAGATGTCTGTAGTTGTCGCTAAAACCCATTCCTCTATGATTCGTCAAGCCTATCATTAGCCTCAAGGTCCACATGGACAGTACCAGCACTTTATGTAAGAGTGTGATGACCTACTACAAGTGATATGGAATACTGCCTGAACACTTGTCTCATATGTATCATATTAGCACTTGAATTTCTGTCGTGCACAATTACTGTATGTTATATTAGTCTTGTTAGTATGTATATACCAGGACCTCCTTGTGAATGAGCTTGCTCAATGGAGTTATTTTTCCTGCAATAAACTTGAACTTGACCATGCACAGTCCATTTATGAAAACTTGAGGCAGTTTTTGTGACTCACTTTTCATTTGTCATGATATGTAAACAATTTTACATGTCACAAAAACTAAAACAAATAGTTGTCATAGTACTATGGAATATATATCCGTGACCTGATTTTGAATTTTGTAACATATTTAAATGAGTTTTCATGACTTGGTTGTTAGTTTTTGATGTTTAATTTGTGTAAAAAGGTAGGTTTTTGTAGCTTGGTTTTGTTTTTCATGACATGTTAAACCAGTTTTCATGACTCACTTTATGGATTTTCAGAACATTGTTAGTGGCTTTGGTGACAGAATGGTACTAGATGGAAATTATCTGTTTTGTTTTGGGGCAGGGGAAAGACTGCTTGCTTTGTGCAGCAGTCTGAGAACCCTGCTGGAAGTCTGATCCACATACTATTTTGAAAGCCCTTCATAAAGTGGGCTAAAGCTCAGGTTGGGTCTTGGACCAGGATTGATGCTGTGTGTAAGAACCCAAAGGTCCAGTCAAAATTTTAGAGCTGTGCAGAATATAAAAGTTTGCCCATGGAATGCCTGCAGAATGACCATTCTGATTCTGTGGAATTTTGCAGAAGTTTTTGTTGAAAATCTGTAGAATTCCATCAAATTTTAAATGTCAGTTATTTTGCCATACCGTAAGTTTAAAAGTACATATGCAATTAACACTAAATTTGAAACATAAACAGAGCACAATGATATACAAATGTTTGACAAATCTCAGAATCATAGGTTGAAAGAGGCAGTGGTATGTGTGGACAAACATTTAATCAAAACTAAATTTTCAGTTATTTTGAGATAATTTTAAAATTTCTTATTCAAATTTCTCCATAATCACTGGATTTAGACAAACTCCAAAAATGGGTATATACACCACATTCTAAGTTTCAAGCTGCAATGGTAGCCAAACATTTTGCCAAAATTAAGATTTCTGTAATTTAGTATAATTTTGATAGTATTCATTGAAATGTTATAAAATCTGACAGGTATACAGGTTATCATTACATTTGTATATGTACATAGTTGCAAATTTCTATCTTCAAATGGGACTGAGTTATAGCCTGGCAAACTTGTTGCCAAAATTTAAATTTCAGTTATTTCCCTTTAATTTTAAAACAACATACCAAACTTTAACTAGAGTTGAAACATTTAAACTACTATACCGCATGGTTATTTCTGAAAAGTTCATATTTATAGCTTTAAATGGAATTGAATTAAATGTGGTCAGACTTTCACAATATTTAAAAATTAAGTTTTGCAAGAATGTAAACTACAAATGTAAGCCACTGAAACTTTAAAACTAGAGAATGTAATACCATGAAATTTGACAAATTCTTAGACCTTACAAGGAGACTGTGCATGCCAATTTTACTTATTGCTTGCTGCCAGAAATTGCAAACTAATAGGGCTGTGCATGGACTGAATAGTATTTCCCAAATACCAGGAATAGCATGCTTGCTGAATATTCTGGTGGACTTTCTGAATAGTCCACTATTCAGCTGCTATTCAGGAAGTACTATTCGATGGGTTAGATTTCAAAATCTCACAGAGTTTTGTTGGCCAATGAAAGGCTGATTTTGGAGCTCACAGTCAGGAACATTATGTGATCTCCTCACTCTGAGTGTGTAGCATAGAGTTCAATATATAGTGGGAACGTCATTGGCTCAGTTGAAGCCATGTATCCACCATAATGGAGGAGAATTGAGGTGCCAGCAGGATAGCAGAAACCCTTCTTGAAACTTAGCGAGCAGCACCAGCACATTGTTCTGACAGCAATCTGCTGATCCCATTGGGTAAGACGCATCATTGATAGAAGGGAAATAATAAAGTGGACGCACATTGTGGTGACAAAAACAAGGTATGTTTGTCCTTTGCTTGTATAAGCAGTCCGTTACTCGATTGCTGTCAGAACAGTGTGCTGTGCTGTACTGCTATCTATTTACTGCATTTGCAGCACCATCATTTCTTGTAGTACCCTTTGCGACCTTTGTTAACATATAGAGATTGTCACTTAACTTCAAATATTGATGGAGTTATGGACTATTGAAGTTCCAGTGTTATCCTATGGGAATTGTTATGTTTTATTACTTGCTTTTTTTAATGGCCACAATTTTTTAAGGGTGCAACATATGTTATTCTTGAAAAACCTCTTGAGTCCTTTGAGACCATATAGAGACTGTTAGTTAACTCCAAATATTGAAGTAGTTATGACCTGTTGAAGTTCACGTGTTATCCTAAGGGAATCATAATGATTTATTATTTGCATTTTTAATGGGCACAATTACTTAAGAGAGCAGCATATGTTATTCTTATAGAACTCACTGAGAACTTTGTGACCATATAGAGATTGTCACTTAACTCCAAATATTGATGGAGTTATGGCCTGTTGAAGTTCCAGTGTTATCCAAAGGGAATTATGTTTTATTACTTGATTTTGAAATGGTCACAATTCTTTAAGGGTGTGGCATATGTTATTCTTGTAGTACCTTTTGGAAACTTTGTGACCCAATAGAGATGTCACCTCTGTATCCTTCTGATGCACCAGTAGCACAAGTCGGCCTCAGGAAACTGTGGCACTAACTTCATTCTGGCAGAGCCACATGTTCCTAAATGACAAAAGGGACTACTTGCCATTGAAATTACATTATTTTAATTAGTAAGACTGCTGCAGCATTCTGCAGAGTGCTGCAAAATGCTTCAGAACTGAGTATCATCCTGGGTGACACCACTGTATTTACATAGTTAAGATTTCAACCCCTGTAAAGTAAACATCTCTTATCCAAATCAATTTATATTTAGGTAATACCATAGGCATTACAAAAAGGTTATTCATGCTAATTTACACATGACTAGCACCAAAGGTGCCCGAGATATATGCAGATGAAATATTACCTTTAGCTGCTGCCAGCCTTGCTTGTAGAGCAGAAAGCAGCTAACTAAAAGAAGCTACATTTTCTTATTAATTTAAAACATATAACTCAGCAGGAGTCAGTGTCTGTTAAGATTAAGCAGACAGATAACTTTATTAGAAGTAGAAGGGGTCTCATTTAGGGTTAAAAAAAGAAAGGAAAGAAAGAAAGTCAGTGTGTGTTCTTAGCAGGGAAGGGTACTGTATCAGCTGTCTTTGCTAAACCAGTAGGAGGAAAGAGAGCTTACCTGGGGGTGTGGTTTAGACAGTACAAAAGCAGGTGAGTCAAATTACAACTTCCTGTTGCAAGCCTCTCTTATAGAGCAGAAAGCAGCTAACTAAAAGAAGCTACATTTTCTTATTAATTTAAAACTTATAACTCAGCAGGAGTCAGTGTCTGTTAAGATTAAACAGACCGATAACTTTATTAGAAGTAGAAGGGGACTTATTAAGGGTTAAAAAAAGGAAGAAAAGAAAGAAAGAAAGAAAGTGTGTGTTCTCAGCTGGGAAGGGTACTGTATCAGCTGACTTTGCTAAACCAGTAGGAGGAAAGAGAGCTTACCAGGGGGTGTGGTTTAGACACTATAAAAGCAGGTGAGTCAAATTACAACTTCCTGTTGCTAGCCTTGCTTGTAGAGCAGAAAGCAGCTAACTAAAATAAGCAACATTTTCAAATTAATTTAAAACTTATAACTCAGCAGGAGTCAGTGTCTGTTCAGATTAAGCAGACAGATAACTTTATTAGAAGTAGAAGGGGTCATATTTAGGGTTAAAAAAGAAAGAAAAGAATGAAAGAAAGTCAGTTTGTGTTCTTAGCTGGGAAGGGTACTGTATCAGCTGACTTTGCTAAACCAGTAGGAGGAACGAGAGCTTACCTGGGGGTGTGGTTTAGACACTACAAAAGCAGGTGAGTCAAATTACAACCTCCTGTTGCTAGCCTTGCTTGTAGAGCAGAAAGCAGCTAATTAAAAGAAGCTACATTTTCTTAATAATTTAAAACTTATAACTCAGCAGGAGTCAGTGTCTGTTAAGATTAAGCAGACAGATAACTTTATTAGAAGTAGAAGGGGTCTTATTTAGGGTTAAAAAAAGAAAGAAAAGAAAGAAAGAAAGTCAGTGTGTGTTCTTAGCTGGGAAGGGTACTGTATCAGATGACATTGCTAAACCAGTAGGAGGAAAGAGAGCTTAACTGGAGGTGTGGCTTAGACACTACAAAGCAGGTGAGTCAAATTACAACTTCCTGTTGCTAGCCTTGCTTGTAGAGCAGAAAGCAGCTAACTAAAATAAGCTATATTTTCTTATTAATTTAAAACTTATAACTCAGCAGGAGTCAGTGTCTGCTAAGATTAAGCAGGCAGATAACTATTAGAAGTAGAAGGGGTCTTATTTAGGGGTAAAAAGAAAGAAAAGAAAGGAAGTAAGTGTGTGTTCTTAGCTGGGAAGGGTACTGTATCAGCTGACTTTGCTAAACCAGTAGGAGGAAAGAGAGCTTACCTGGGGGAGTGGTTTAGACACTACAAAGACAGGTGAGTCAAATTACAACTTCCTGTTGCTAGCCTAGCTTGTAGAGCAGAAAGCAGCTAACTAAAAGAAGCTGCATTTTCTTATTAATTTAAAACTTATAACTCAGCAGGAGTCAGTGTCTGTTAAGATTAAGCAGACAGGTAACTTTATTAGAAGTAGAAGGGGTCTTATTTAGGGTTAAAAAAAGAAAGAAAAGAAAGAAAGTCAGCGTGAGTTCTTAGCTGGGAAAGGTACTGTATCAGCTGACTTTGCTAAACCAGTAGGAGGAAGGAATGCTTACCTGGGGGTGTGGTTTAGACACTACAAAAGAAGGTGAGTCAAATTACAACTTCCTGTTGTTAGCCTTGCTTGTAGAGCAGAAAGCAGCTAAATAAAAGAAGCTACTTTTTCTTATTAATTTAAAACTTATAACTCAGCAGGAGTCAGTGTCTGTTATGATTAAGCAGACAGATAACTTTATTAGAAGTAGAAGTGGTCTAATTTAGGGTTAAAAAAATAAAGAAAAGAAAGAAAGAAAGTCAGTGTGTGTTCCTAGCAGGGAAGGGTACTGTATCAGCTGACTTTGCAAAACCAGTAGGACGAAAGAGAGCTTACATGGGGGTGTGGTTTAGACACTACAAAAGCAGGTGAGTCAAATTACAACTTCCTGTTGCTAACCTTGCTTGTAGAGCAGAAACAGCTAACTAAAAGAAGCTACATTTTCTAAATAATTTAAAACTTATAACTCAGCAGGAGTCATTGTCTGTTAACATTAAGTAGACAGATAACTTTATTAGAAGTAGAAGGGGTCTTATTTAGGGTTAAAAAAAGAAAGTAAAGAAAGAAAGAAAGTCAGTGTGTGTTCTTAGCTGGGAAGGGTACTGTATCAGCTGACTTTGCTAAACCAGTAGGAGGAAAGAGAGCTTACCTGGGGGTGTGGTTTAGACACTATAAAAGCAGGTGAGTCAAATTACAACTTCCTGTTGCTAGCCTTGCTTGTAGAGCAGAAATCAGCTAACTAAAAGAAGCTACATTTTCTTACTGATTTAAAACTTATAACTCTACAGGAGTCAGTGTCTGTTAGGATTAAGTAGACAGATAACATTATTAGAAGTAGAAGGGTTCTTATTTAGGGATAAAAAGAAAGAAAAGAAAGAAACAAAGTCAGTGTGTATTCTTAGCTGGGAAGGGTAATGTATCAGCTGACTTTGCTAAACCAGTAGGAGGAAAGAGAGCTTACCTGGGGGTGTGGTTTAGACACTACAAAAGCAGGTGAGTCAAATTACAACTTCCTATTGCTAGCCTTCCTTGTAGAGCAGAAAGCAGCTAACTAAAATAAGTTACATTTTCTTATTAATTTAAAACTTATAACTCAGCAGGAGTCAGTGTCTATTAAGATTAAGCAGACAGATAGCTTTATTAGAAGTAGAAGGGGTCTTATTTAGGGTTAAAAAAAGAAAGGAAAGAAAGAAAGTCAGTGTGTGTTCTTAGCTGGGAAGGGTTCTGTATCAGCTGAATTTGCTAAACCAGTAGGAGGAAAGAGAGCTTACTAGGGGATGTGGCTTAGACACTACAAAAGCAGGTGAGTCAAATTACAACTTCCTGTTGCTAGCCTTGCTTGAAGAGCAGAAAGCAGCTAACTAAAAGAAGCTACATTTTCTTAATAATTTAAAACTTATAACTCAGCAGGAGTCAGTGTCTGTTATGATTAAGCAGACAGATAACTTTTTAAGAAGTAGAAGGGGTCTTCTTTAGGGTTAAAAAAAGAAAGAAAAGAAAGTCACTGTGTGTTCTTAGCTGGGAAGGATACTGTATCAGCTGACTTTGCTAAACCAGTAGGAGGAAAGAGAGCTTACCTGGGGGTGTGGATTAGACGCTACAAAAGCAGATGAGTCAAATTACAAATTCCTGTTGCTAGCCTTGCTTGTAGAGCCGAAATCAGCTAACTAAAAGAAGCTACATTTTCTTATTAATTTAAAACTTATAACTCAGCAGGAGTCAGTGTCTGTTAAGATTAAGCAGGCAGATAACTTTATTAGAAGTAGAAGGGGTCTTATTTAGGGTTAAAAAGAAAGAAAAGAAAGAAACAAAGTCAGTGTGTATTCTTAGCTGGGAAGGGTAATGTATCAGCTGACTTTGCAAAACCACCAGGAGGAAAGAGAGCTTACCTGGGGGTCTGGTTTAGACACCACAAAAGCAGGTGAGTTAAAATACAACTTCCTGTTGATAGAATTGCTTGTAGAGCAGAAAGCAACTATCTAAAAGAAGCTACAATTTCTTATTAATTTAAAACTTATAACTCAGCAGGAGTCAGTGTCTATTAAGATTAAGCAGACAGATAACTTTATTAGAAGTAGAAGGGGTCTTATTTAGCGTTAAAAAAACAAAGAAAAGAAAGAAAGAAAGTCAGTGTGTGTTCTTAGCTGGGAAGGGTACTGTATCAGCTGACTTTGCTAAAACAGTAGGAGGAAAGAGAGCTTACCTGGGGGTGTGGTTTAGACACTATAAAAGCAGGTGAGTCAAATTAAAACTTCCTGTTGCTAGCCTTGCTTGTAGAGCAGATAGCAGCTAACTAAAATAAGATACATTTTCTTATTAATTTAAAACTTATAACTCAGCAGGAGTCAGTGTCTATTAAGATTAAGCAGACAGATAGTTTTATTAGAAGTAGAAGGGGTCTTATTTAGGGTTAAAAAAAGAAAGGAAAGAAAGAAAGTCAGTGTTTGTTCTTAGCTGGGAAGCGTACTGTATCAGCTGAATTTGCTAAACCAGTAGGAGGAAAGGGAGCTTACTAGGGGGTGTGATTTAGACACTACAAAAGCAGGTGAGTCAAATTACAACTTCCTGTTGATAGCCTTACTTGTAGAGCAGAAATCAGCTAACTAAAAGAAGCTACATTTTCTTAATAATTTAAAACTTATAACTCAGCACGAGTCAGTGTCTGTTATGATTATACAGACAGTTAACTTTTTTAGAAGTAGAAGGGGTCTTATTTAGGGTTAAAAAAAAAGAAAGAAAGTCACTGTGTGTTCTTAGCTGGGAAGGATACTGTATAAGCTGACTTTGCTAAACCAGAAGGAGGAAAGAGAGGTTACCTGGGGGGTGTGGTTTAGACACTACAAAAACATGTGAGTCAAATTACAACTTCCTGTTGCTAGCCTTCCTTGTAGAGCAGATAGCAGCTTACTAAAATAAGTTACATTTTCTAATTAATTAAAAACTTATAACTCAGCAGGAGTCAGTGTCTGTTATGATTAAGCAGACAGATAACTTAATTAGAAGTAGAAGGGGTCTTATTTAGTGTTAAAAAAGAAATTAAAGAAAGAAAGAAAGTCAGTGTGTGTTCTTAGCTGGGAAGGGAACTGTATCAGCTGACTTTGATAAACCAGTAGGAGGAAAGAGAGCTTACCTGGGGGAGTGGTTTAGACACTACAAAAGAATGTGAGTCAAATTACAACTTCCTGTTGTTAGCCTTGCTTGAAGAGCAGAAAGCAGCAAATTAAAAGAAGCTAAATTTTCTTATTATTTTAGAACTTATAACTCAGCAGGAGTCAGTGTCTGTTAAGATTCAGCATACAGATAACTTTATTAGAAGTAGAAGTGGTCTAATTCATGGTTAAAAAAAGAAAGAAAAGAAAGAAACAAAGTCAGTGTGTGTTCTTAGCTGGTAAGGGTACTGTATCATCTGTCATTGCTAAACCAGTAGGAGGAAAGAGAGCTTAGCTGGGGGTGTGGTTTAGACACTACAAAAGCAGGTGAGTCAAATTACAACTTCCTGTTGCTAGCCTTGCTTGTAGAGCAGAGAAAACAGCTAACTAAAAGAAGCTACATTTTCTTATTAATTTAAAACAAATAACTCAGCAGGAGTCAGTGTCTGTTAAGATAAAGCAGACAGATAACTTTATTAGAAGAAGAAGGGGTCTTATTTAGATTTAAAAAAGAAAGCAAAGAAAGAAAGAAAGTCAGTATGTGTTCCTAGCTGGGAAGGGTACTTTATCAGCTGACTTTGCAAAACCACTAGGAGGAAAGAGAGCTTACCTGGGGGTGTGGTTTAGACACTATAAAAGCAGGTGAGACAAATTACAAATTCCTGTTGCTAGCCTTGCTTGCAGAGCAGAAATCAGCTAACTAAAAGAAGCTACATTTTCTTACTGATTTAAAACTTATAACTCTGCAGGAGTCAGTGTCTGTTAGGATTAAGTAGACAGATAACTTTATTAGAAGTAGAAGGGGTCTTATTTACTGTTAAAAAAAAGAAAGAAAAGAAAGAAACAAAGTCAGTGTGTATTCTTAGCTGGGAAGGGTAATGTATCAGCTGACTTTGCTAAACCAGTAGGAGGAAAGAGAGCTTACCTGGGGGTGTGGTTTAACACTACAAAAGCAGGTGAGTCAAAATACAACTTCCTGTTGCTAGCCTTCCTTGTAGAGCAGATAGCAACTAACTAAAATAAGTAACATTTTCTTATTAATTTAAAACATATAACTCAGCAGGAGTCAGTGTCTATTAAGATTAAGCAGACAGATAAATTTATTAGAAGGAGAAGGGGTCTTATTTAGGGATAAAAAGAAAGGAAAGAAAGAAATTCAGTGTGTGTTCTTAGCTGGGAAGGGTACTGAATCAGCTGAATTTGCTAAACCAGTTTGAGGAAAGAGAGCTTACTAGGGGATGTGGCTTAGACACTACAAAAGCAGGTGAGTCAAATTACAACTTCCTGTTGCTAGACTTGCTTGTAGAGCAGAAAGCAACTAACTAAAAGAAGCTACATTTTCTTAATAATTTAAAACTTATAACTCAGCAGGAGTCAGTGTCTGTTACGATTAAGCAGACAGATAACTTTTTTAGAAGTAGAAGGGGTCTTATTTAGGCTTAAAAAAAAGAAAGAAAGAAAGAAAGAAAGTCACTGTGTGTTCTTAGCTGGGAAGGATATTGTATAAGCTGACTTTGCTAAACCAGTAGGAGGAAAGACAGCTTACCTGGGGGTGTGGTTTAGACACTACAATAGCAGGTGAGTCAAATTACAACTTCCTGTTGCTAGCCTTGCTTGTAGAGCAGAAAGCAGCTAACTAAAATAAGCCACATTTTCTTATTAATTTAAAACTTATAACTCAGCAGGAATCAGTGTCTGCTAAGATTAAGCAGGCAGATAACTTAATTAGAAGTAGAAGGGGTCTTATTTAGGGTTAAAAAAAGAAAAAGAAAGAAAGTAAGTGTGTGTTCTTAGCTGGGAAGGGTACTGTATCAGCTGACTTTGCTAAACCAGTAGGAGGAAAGAGAGCTTACCTGAGGGAGTGGTTTAGATGCTACAAAAGCAGATGAGTCAAATTACAACTTCCTGTTGCTAGTCTTGCTTGTAGAGCCAAAATCAGCTAACTAAAAGACGCTACATTTTCTTATTAATTTAAAACTTATAACTCAGCAGGAGTCAGTGTCTGTTAAGATTAAGCAGACAGATAACTTTATTGGAACTAGAAGGGGTCTTATTTAGGGTTAAAAAAAGAAAGTAAAGAAAGAAAGAAAGTCAGTGTGTGTTCTTATCTGGTAAGGGGACTGTATCAGCTGACTTTGATAAAACAGTAGAAGGAAAGAGAGCTTACCTGGGGGTGTGGTTTAGACACAACAAAAGAAGGTGAGTCAAATTACAACTTCCTGTTGTTAGCCTTGCTTGTAGAGCAGAAAGCAGCAAATTAAAAGAAGCTAAATTTTCTTATTATTTTAGAACTTATAACTCAGCAGGAGTCAGTGTCTGTTAAGATTAAGCAGACAGATAACTTTATTAGAAGTAGAGGGGGTTTTATTTAGGGTTAAAAAAAGAAAGAAAAGAAGGAAACAAAGTCAGTGTGTGTTCTTAGCTGGGAAGGGTACTGTATCAGCTGACTTTGCTAAACCAGTAGGAGGAAAGAGAGCTTACCTGGGGGTGTGGTTTAGACACTATAAAAGCAGGTGAGTCAAATTACAACTTCCTGTTGCTAGCCTTGCTTGTAGAGCAGAAAACAGCTTACTAAAAGAAGCTACATTTTCTTATTAATTTAAAACATATAACTCAGCAGGAGTCAGTGTCTGTTAAGATAAAGCAGACAGATAACTTTATTTGAAGTAGAAGGGGTCTTATTTAGATTAAAAAGAAAGCAAAGAAAGAAAGAAAGTCAGTGTGTGTTTTAGCTGGGAAGGGTAATGTATCAGCTGACTTGCAAAACTACTAGGAGGAAAGAGAGCTACCTGGGGGTGTGGTTTAGAACACTATAAAGCAGGTGAGTAAAATTACACTTCTGTTGATGAATTGCTTGCAGAGCAGAAAGCAACTAACTAAAAGAAGCTACATTTTCTTACTAATTTAAAACTTATAACTCAGCAGGAGTCAGTGTCTATTAGGATAAGCTACACAGATAAATTTATTAGAAGTAGAAGGGGTCTTATTTAGCACTTAAAAAAAAAAGAAAAGAAAGAAACAAAGTCAGTGTGTGATGTCAGCTGGGAAGCGTAATGTATCAGCTGAATTTGCTAAAACCAGTAGGAGGAAAGGGAGCTTACCTGGGGTGTGGTTTAACACTACAAAAGCAGGTGAGTCAAATTACAACTTCCTGTTCCTAGCCTTCCTTGTAGAGCAGATAGCAGCTAAGTAAAATAAGTTACATTTTCTTATTAATTTAAAACTTATAACTCAGCAGGAGTCAATGTCTATTAAGATTAAACAGACAGATAACTTTATTAAAAGGAGAAGGGGTCTTATTTAGGGTTAAAAAAGAAAGAAAGAAAGTCAGTGTGTGTTCTTAGCTGGGAAGGATACTGTATAAGCTGAATTCATAAACCAGTAGGAGGAAAGAGAGAGGTTACTGGGGGTGTGGTTTAGACACTACAAAAGCAGGTGAGACAAATTACAACTTCCTGTTGCTAGCCTTGCTTGTAGAGCAGAAAGCAGCTTACTAAAAGAATCTACATTTTCTTAATAATTTAAAACTTATAACTCAGCAGGAGTCAGTGTCTGTTATGATTAAGCAGACAGATAACTTTTTTAGAAGTAGAAGGGGTCTTATTTAGGGTTAAAAAAAGAAAGAAAAGAAAGAAAGAAAGAAAGTCACTGTGTGTTCTTAGCTGGGAAGGATACTGTATAAGCTGACTTTAGCTAAACCAGTAGGAGGAAAGAGAGCTTACCTGGGGGTGTGGTTTAGACACTACAAAAGCAGGTGAGTCAAATTACAACTTCCTGTTGCTAGCCTTGCTTGTAGAGCAGAAAGCAGCTAATTAAAATAAGCTACATTTTCTTGTTAATTTAAAACTTATAACTCAGCAGAGTCAGTGTCTGTTAAGATTCAGCATACAGATAACTTATTAGAAGTAAGGGGTCTAATTATGGTTAAAAAAGAAAAGAAAGAAACAAAGTCAGTGTGTTCTTAGCTGGTAAGGGTACTGTATCAGCTGACATTGTGCTAAACCAGTAGGAGAAAGAGAGCTTACCTGGGGTGTGGTTTAGACGCTTACAAAGCAGATGAGTCAAATTACAACTTCCTGTTGCTAGCCTTGCATGTAGAGCAGAAATCAGCTAACTAAAAGAAGCTACATTTTCTTATTAATTTAAAACTTATAACTCAGCAGGAGTCAGTGTCTGTTAAGATAAAGCAGACAGATAACTTTATTAGAAGTAGAGGGGGTCTTATTTAGGGTTAAAAAAAGAAAGAAAAGAAAGAAACAAAGTCAGTGTGTATTCTTAGCTGGGAAGGGTAATGTATCAGCTGACTTTGCAAAACTACAGGAGAAAGAGCTTACCTGGGGTCTGGTTTAGACACCACAAAAAGCAGGTGAGTCAAATACACAAATTCCTGTTGATAGAATTGCTTACAGAGCAGAAAGCAACTAACTAAAAGAAGCTACATTTTCTTATTAATTTAAAACTTATAACTCAGCAGGAGTCAGTGTCTATTAAGATTAAGCAGACAGATAACTTTATTAGAAGTAGAAGGGGTCTTATTTAGTGTTAAAAAACAAAGAAAAGAAAGAAAGAAAGTCAGTGTGTGTTCTTAGCTGGGAAGGGTACTGTATCAGCTGACTTTGCTAAACCAGTAGGAGGAAAGAGAGCTTACCTGGGGTGTGGTTTAACACCACAAAACAGGTGAGTCAAAAGCCTAACTTCCTGTTGCTAGCCTTCCTTGTAAGTGAAAGCAACTAAATTAAAATAATATATTTCTTATTAATTTGGAAACATAACTCAGCAGGAGTCAGTGTCTGTTAAGATTAAGCAGACAGATAACTTATTAGAAGTAGAGGGTGTCTTATTTAGGGTTAAAAAAGAAAGAAAAGAAGAAACAAAGTCAGTGTGTATTCTTAGCTGGGAAGGGTAATGTATCAGCTGACTTTGCAAAACTCCCAGGGAGGAAAGAGGCTTACAGGGGTCTGGTTTAGACACCACAAAAGCAGGTGAGTTAAAATACAACTTCCTGTTGATAGAATTGCTTGTAGAGCAGAAAGCAACTATCTAAAAGCTACATTTTCTTATTAATTTAAAACTTATAACTCAGCAGGAGTCAGTGTCTATTAAGATTAAGCAGACAGATAACTTTATTAGAAGTAGAAGGGTCTTATTTAGCGTTAAAAAAACAAAGAAAAGAAAGAAAGAAAGTCAGTGTGTGTTCTTAGCTGGGAAGGGTACTGTATCAGCTGACTTTGCTAAAACAGTAGGAGGAAGAAAACTACCTGGGGAGTGTGGTTTAGACACTATAAAGCAGGTGAGTCAAATTACAACTTCCTGTTGTTAGCCTTGTTGAAGAGCAGATAGCAGCTAACTAAAATAAGATACATTTTCTTATTAATTTAAAACTTATAACTCAGCAGGAGTCAGTGTCTATTAAGATTAAGCAGACAAATAGCTTTATTAGAAGTAGAAGGGGTCTTATTTAGGGTTAAAAAAAGAAAGGAAAGAAAGAAAGTCAGTGTGTGTTCTTAGCTGGGAAGCGTACTGTATCAGCTGAATTTGCTAAACCAGTAGGAGGAAAGGGAGCTTACTAGGGGGTGTGATTTAGACACTACAAAAGCAGGTGAGTCAAATTACAACTTCCTGTTGTTAGCCTTGCTTGAAGAGCAGAAAGCAGCAAATTAAAAGAAGCTAAATTTTCTTATTATTTTAGAACTTATAACTCAGCAGGAGTCAGTGTCTGTTAAGATTCAGCATACAGATAACTTTATTAGAAGTAGAAGTGGTCTAATTCATGGTTAAAAAAAGAAAGAAAAGAAAGAAACAAAGTCAGTGTGTGTTCTTAGCTGGTAAGGTAACTGTATCATCTGTCATTGCTAAACCAGTAGGAGGAAAGAGAGCTTACCTGGGGGTGTGGTTTAGACACTATAAAAGCAGGTGAGTCAAATTACAACTCCCTGTTGCTAGCCTAGCTTGTAGAGCAGAAAGCAGCTAACTAAAAGAAGCTACATTTTCTTATTAATTTAAAACTTATAACTCAGCAGGAGTCAGTGTCTGCTAAGATTAAGTAGACAGATTACTTATATGAAGTAGAAGGGTCTGTTAGGGTTAAAAAAAAGAAAGTAAAGAAAGAAAGAAAAGTCAGTGTGTGTTCTTATCTGGGAAGGGACTGTATCAACGACTTTGATAAAACAGTAGAAGGAAAGAGGCTGCACCTGGGGGTGTGGTTTAGACACAACAAAAGAAGGTGAGTCAAATTACAACTTCCTGTTGTTAGCCTTGCTTGTAGAGCAGAAAGCAGCAAATTAAAAGAAGCTAAATTTTCTTATTATTTTAGAACTTATAACTCAGCAGGAGTCAGTGTCTGATAAGATTAAGCATACAGATAACTTTATTAGAAGTAGAAGTGGTCTTATTCATGGTTAAAAAAAAGAAAAGAAAAAAGAAAGTCAGTGTGTGTTCTTAGCTGGGAAGGGTACTGTATCAGCTGACTTTGATAAACCAGTAGGAGGAAAGAGAGCTTACCTGGGGGTGTGGTTTAGACACTACAAAAGCAGGTGAGTCAAATTACAACTTCCTGTTGCTAGCCTTGCTTGTAGAGCAGAAAACAGCTAACTAAAAGAAGCTACATTTTCTTGTTAATTTAAAACATATAACTCAGCAGGAGTCAGTGTCTGTTAAGATAAAGCAGACAGATAACTTTATTTGAAGTAGAAGGGGTCTTATTTAGATTTAAAAAAAGAAAGCAAAGAAAGAAAGAAAGTCAGTGTGAGTTCTTAGCTGGGAAGGGTACTTTATCAGCTGACTTTGCAAAACCACTAGGAGGAAAGAGAGCTTACCTGGGGGTGTGGTTTAGACACTATAAAAGCAGGTGAGACAAATTACAACTTCCTGTTGCTAGCCTTGCTTGCAGAGCAGAAATCAGCTAACTAAAAGAAGCTACATTTTATTACTGATTTAAAACTTATAACTCTGCAGGAGTCAGTGTCTGTTAGGATTAAGTACACAAATAAATTTATTAGAAGTAGAAGGGGTCTTATTTACAGTTAAAAAAAAGAAAGAAAAGAAAGAAACAAAGTCAGGGTGTATTCTTAGCTGGTAAGGGTAATGTATCAGCTGACTTTGCTAAACCAGTAGGAGGAAAGAGAGCTTACCTTGGGGTGTGGTTTAACACTACAAAAGCAGGTGAGTCAAATTACAACTTCCTGTTCCTAGCCTTCCTTGTAGAGCAGATAGCAGCTAAGTAAAATAAGTTACATTTTCTTATTAATTTAAAACTTATAACTCAGCAGGAGTCAATGTCTATTAAGATTAAGCAGACAGATAACTTTATTAAAAGGAGAAGGGGTCTTATTTAGGGTTAAAAAAAGAAAGGAAAGAAAGAAAGTCAGTGTGTGTTCTTAGCTGGGAAGGGTACTGTATCAGCTGAATTTGCTAAACCAGTAGGAGGAAAGAGAGCTTACTAGGGGATGTGGCTTAGACACTACAAAACCAGGTGAGACAAATTACAACTTCCTGTTGCTAGCCTTGCTTGTAGAGCAGAAAGCAGCTAACTAAAAGAAGCTACATTTTCTTAATAATTTAAAACTTATAACTCAGCAGGAGTCAGTGTCTGTTATGTTTAAGCAGACAGATAACTTTTTTAGAAGTAGAAGGGGTCTTATTTAGGGTTAAAAAGAAAGAAAAGAAAGAAAGAAAGAAAGTCACTGTGTGTTCTTAGCTGGGAAGGATACTGAAAAAGCTGACTTTGCTAAACCAGTAGGAGGAAAGGGAGCTTACCTGGGGTGTGGTTTAGACACTACAAAAGCAGGTGAGTCAAATTACAACTTCCTGTTGCTAGCCTTGCTTGTAGAGCAGAAAGCAGCTAACTGAAATAAGCTACATTTTCTTATTAATTTAAAACTTATAACTCAGCAGGAGTCAGTGTCTGTTAAGATTAAGCAGACAGATAACTTAATTAGAAGTAGAAGGGGTCTTATTTAGGGTTAAAAAAAGAAAAAGAAAGAAAGTAAGTGTGTGTTCTTAGCTGGGAAGGGTACTGTATCAGCTGACTTTGCTAAACCAGAAGGAGGAAAGAGAGCTTACCTGGGGGTGTGGTTTAGACACTACAAAAGCAGATGAGTCAAATTACAACTTCCTGTTGCTAGCCTTGATGTAGAGCAGAAATCAGCTAACTAAAGGAAGCTACATTTTCTTATTAATTTAAAACTTATAACTCAGCAGGAGTCAGTGTCTGTTAAGATTAAGCAGACAGATAACTTTATTAGAAGTAGAGGGGGTCTTATTTAGGGTTAAAAAAAGAAAGAAAAGAAGGAAACAAAGTCAGTGTGTATTCTTAGCTGGGAAGGGTAATGTATCAGCTGACTTTGCAAAACCACCAGGAGGAAAGAGAGCTTACCTGGGGTCTGGTTTAGACACCACATAAGCAGGTGAGTTAAAATACAACCTCCTGTTGATAGAATTGCTTTGTAGAGCAGAAAGCAACTATCTAAAAGAAGCTACAATTTCTTATTAATTTAAAACTTATAACTCAGCAGGAGTCAGTGTCTATTAAGATTAAGCAGACGATAACTTTATTAGAAGGAGGAAGGGTCTTAGACAAGTTAAAAACAAAGAAAAGAAAGAAAGAGTCAGTGTGTGTTCTTATTGGAAGCGACTGTACAATCAGATTTGCTAAAACAGTAGGAGGAAAGGAGCTACTAGGGGTGTGAGTTAGACACCACAAAAGCAGGTGAGTCAAATTACAACTCCCGTTGATAGCCTTACTTGTAGAGCAGAAATCAGCCTAACTAAAAGGAACTACATTTTTCTTAATAATTTAAAACTTATAACTCAAACACGAGCTAAGTGTCTGCATGATTATGCAGACAGTTAACTTTTTAGAAGTAGAAGAGGTCTTATTTAGGGTTAAAAAAAGAAAGAAAAGTCACTGTGTGTTCTAGCTGGAAGGATACTGTATAAGCTGACTTTACTAAACCAGAAGGAGGAAAGGAGGTTACCTGGGGTGGGCTTAGACACTACAAAACATGTGAGTCAAATTACAACTTCCTGTTGCTAGCCTTCCTTGTAGACAGATAGCAACTACCAAAATAAGTTAATTTCTAATTAATTCAAAACTTATAACTCAGCAGGAGTCAGTGTCTGTTATGATTAAACAGACAGATAACAATTAGAAGTGAAGGGTCTTATTTAGTGTTAAAAAGAATTAAAGAAAGAAGAAAGGTGGTGTGTGTTTTAGCTGGAAGGGAATTTGTCAGCTGACTTAAGATAAACCAGTAGGAATGAAAAGAGAGCTTACTCTGGGGAGTGGTTTTTAGACACTACAAAAGAAGGTGAGTCAAATTACAACTTCCTGTTGTTAGCCTTGATTGAAGAGCAGAAAGCAGCAAATTAAAAGAAGCTAAATTTTCTTATTATTTTAGAACTTATAACTCAGCAGGAGTCAGTGTCTGTTAAGATTCAGCATACAGATAACTTTATTAGAAGTAGAAGTGGTCTAATTCATGGTTTAAAAAAGAAAGAAAAGAAAGAAACAAAGTCAGTGTGTGTTCTTAGCTGGTAAGGGTACTGTATCATCTGTCATTGCTAAACCAGTAGGAGGAAAGAAGAGCTTAACTAGGATATGGTTTAACACTACAAAGCAGGTGAGTCAAATTACAACTTCCTGTTGCTAGCCTTGTTTGTAGAGCAGAAAACAAGCTAACTAAAAAGAAGCAAGTATTTTCTGATTAATTTAAAACAAATAACTCAGCAGGAGTCAGTGTCTGTTAAGATAAAACAGACAGATAACTTATTAGAAGAAGAAGGTCTTATTTAAATTTAAAAATAAAGAAAGAAAGGTCAGTATGTGTTCCTAGCTGGGAAGGGTACTGTCAATGACTTTTGCAAAACCACTAGGAGGAAGAGAGCTTACCTAGGTGTGGTTTTAGACACTATATAAAAATAAAATTGAGACAAAATTACAAATTCCTGTTGCTAGCCTTGCTTGCAAAGCAGAAATCAGCTAACTAAAAAGCCACATTTTCTTACTGATTTAAAACTTATAACTCTGCAGGAGCTAGTGTCTGTTAGTAAGTAAGACAGATAAACTTTATTAGAAGTAGAAGGGTCTTATTTACTGTTAAAAAAAGAAAGAAAAGAAAGAACAAAGTTGCGTGTATTCTTAGTTGGAAGGGTAATGTATCAGCGACTTTGCTAAACCAGTAGGGAGGAAAGAGCTACCTGGGGGTGGTTTAACACTACAAAAGCAGGTGAGTCAAAATACAACTTCCTGTTGCTAGCCTTCCTTGTAGAGTAGATAGCAACTAAGTAAAATAAGTAACATTTTCTTATTAATTTAAAACTTATAACTCAGCAGGAGTCAGTGTCTGTTAAGATTAAGCAGACAGATAACTTTATTAGAAGTAGAGGGTGTCTTATTTAGGGTTAAAAAAAGAAAGAAAAGAAGGAAACAAAGTCAGTGTGTATTCTTAGCTGGGAAGGGTAATGTATCAGCTGACTTTGCAAAACCACCAGGAGAAAGAAGCTACCTGAGGTCTGGTTTAGACACCACAAAAGCAGGTGAGTTAAAATACAACTTCCTGTTGATAGGTGCTTATGAAACGAAAGCAACTATCTAAAGAAGCTATAATTTCTTATTAATTCGCTTATAAACTCAGCAGGAGTCAGTGTCTATTAGATTAAACAGACAGACAACTATTAAGTAGAAGGTCTTATTTAGCGTTAAAAAAACAAAAGAAAGAAAGTCAGTGTGTGTTTTTATGGGGACACTGTATCAGCTGACTTTGCTAAAACAGTAGGAGGAAAGAAAGCTACCTGGGGTGTGGTTTAGACACCATAAAGCAGGTGAAGTCAAATTACAACTTCCTGTTGCTAGCCTTGCTTATGAAACAGATGTGGCCTTCACAAAATAAAGATACATTTTCTTAATGGTACAAACTTATAACCAGCAGGGAGTCAGTGTCTACTAAGAGTCAAGCAGACAGATAGCTTAATAGGAAGTAGAAGGGGTCTCGTATTTAGGCTAAAAAGAAAAAGGAAAGAAAGAAAGCCAGTGTGTCTCTTAGCTGGGAAGCGTACTGTATCAGCTGAATTGCTAAACCAGTAGGAGGAAAGGGAGCTTACTAGGGGTGTGATTTAGACACCAGCAAAAGCAGGTGAGTCAAATTACAACACCTGTTGTTGTATAGCAGAGAGCAAGAAAGCAGCAAATTAAAGAAGCCAATTATCACATTATTATTTTAGAGACTTATAACTCAGGAGTCAGTGTCTGTTAAGATTCAGCATACATAACTTTATTAGAAGTAGAAGTGGTCTAATCTATGGTTAAAAAAGAAAGAAAAGAAACAAACAAACAGTTGTGTGTTCTTAGCTGGTAGGGAACTGTATCATCTGTCATTGCTAAACCAGTAGGAAGAAGAGAGCTTACCTGGGGTGGGTTTAGACACTATAAAAGCAGGTGAGCGCAAATTAACATCCCTGTTGCTAGCCTAGCTTGTAGAGCAGAAAGCAGCTAACTCAAAGAAGCTACATTTTCTTATTAATTTAAAACTTATAACTCAGCAGGAGTCAGTGTCTGCTAAGATTAAGTAGACAGATTACTTTATTAGAAGTAGAAGGGGTCTTATTTAGGGTTAAAAAAAGAAAGTAAAGAAAGAAAGAAAGTCAGTGTGTGTTCTTATCTGGTAAGGGGACTGTATCAGCTGACTTTGATAAAACAGTAGAAGGAAAGAGAGCTTACCTGGGGGTGTGGTTTAGACACAACAAAAGAAGGTGAGTCAAATTTCAACTTCCTGTTGTTAGCCTTGCTTGTAGAGCAGAAAGCAGCAAATTAAAAGAAGCTAAATTTTCTCATTATTTTAGAACTTATAACTCAGCAGGAGTCAGTGTCTGTTAAGATTAAGCATACAGATAACTTTATTAGAAGAAGAAGTGGTCTTATTCATGGTTAAAAAAAGAAAGAAAAGAAAAGCTGAAAAGTTCTTAGCTGGGAAGGGTACTGTATCAGCTGACTTTGATAAACCAGTAGGAGGAAAGAGGCTCTGGGGTGTGGTTTAGACACACCACAAAAGCAGGTGAGTCAATTACAACTTCCTGTATAGCCTTGCTTGTAGAGCAGAAAACAGCACTAAAAGAAGCTACATTTTCTTGTTAATTTAAAACATATAACTCAGCAGGACAGTGTCTGTTAAGATAAAAGCAGACAGATAACTTTATTTGAAGTAGAAGGGCTCATTTAGACTTAAAAAAAAGAAAAGTAAGAAAGAAAGTCAGTGTGTTCTTAACTGGGGAAGGGTGCATATCAAGCTGACTTTGATAAGCAGTAGGAGGAAAGAGGCTTGCTAGGGTGTGGTTTTGAACTTCCACACAAAAGCAGGTGAGTCAAATTACAACTTCCTGTTCCTAGCCTTCCTTGTAGAGCAGATAGCAGCTAAGTAAAATAAGTTACATTTTCTTATTAATTTAAATCTTATAACTCCAGCAGGAGTCCAGTGTCTAGCTAAGATTACAGACAGATAACTTTATTAAAAGGAGAAGGGTCTTATTGAGGTTAAAAAAAAAAGAAAGAAAGAAAGTCAGTGTGTGTTCTTAGCTGGAAGGGTACTGTATCAGCTGAATTTATAAACCAGTAGGGAGGAAAAAGAGAGCTTACTAGATGCAATAGACACTATAAAACCAAATTGAGACAAATTACAGCTTCCTGTTGCTTCTTGCTTGTAAGAGCAGAAAGCAATAACAAAGAATCATTTCTTGTAATTTAAAACTTATAACTCAGCAGGAGTCAGTGTCTGTTATGTTTAAACGGACAGATAACTTTTAAGAAGTAGATGGGGTCTTATTTAGGGTTCAAAAAAGAAAAGAAAGAAGAAAGAAGAAAGTCACTGTGTGTGTGTTCTTAGCTGGGAGGATACTAAATAAGCTGACTTTCATAAACCAGTAGGAGGAAAGAGATGCATCGGGGTGTGGTTTAGACACTCACAAAAGCAGGGGTGTCAAATTACAACTTCCTGTTGCTAGCCTTACTTGTAGAGCAGAAAGCAGCTAACTGAAATAAGCTACATTCTTAATTAATTCAAAACTTATAACTCAGCAGAGTCAGTGTCTGTTATGATTAAGCAGACAGATAACTAATTAGAGTAGAGGGTCACCGGCTAGGGTTAAAAAAGAAAAAGAAATAAGTAAGTGTGTGTTCTTAGCTGGAAGGAGGCTGTGTATCAGCTGACTTAGCTAAACCAGAAGGAGGAAAGAGAGCTTACCTGGGGTGTGGTTTAGACACTACAAAAGCAGATGAGTCAAATTACAACTTCCTGTTCTGTGATGTGGGTAGAAATCAGCTAACTAAAAAGCTACCTTTTTCTGTTAATTCAAACATAACTCAGCAGGTCAGTGTCTGTTAAGATTAAGCAGACAGATAACTTTATTAGAAGTAGAGGGGGTCTTATTTAGGTTAAAAAAAAAAGAAAGAAAGAAGAAAAACAAAGTCATGTGTATTCTTATTCAAAGGGAAATGTATCAGCTGACTTTTCTAAACCACCAGAAGGAAAGAAGCTTACCTGGGGGTGGGGTTTACCACAAAGCAAGGTGTGTTAAATTGCAACTACCAATGATAGAATTGCTTGTAGAGCAGAAAGCAACTAACTAAAAGAAGCTTCTACTTTCTATTAATTTAAACTTATAACTCAGTAGAGTCAGTGTCTATTGGCATTTGCCAGACAGATAACTCGATTAGAAGTAGAAGGGTCTATTGAGTGTTAAAAACAAAGAAAAGAAAGAAAGAAAGCCAGTGTGTGTTCTTAGCTGGGAAGGTACTGTATCAGCTGACTTTATAAAACAGTAGTAGGAAGACAGCCTAGGGATGTGGTTTGGAGCACTATAAAGCATGCAGGTCAAGTCCAGCTTCCTGTGGCTAGCCTTGCTTGTAGAGCAGATAAAGCCAACTAAAATAAGTTACATTTTCTTATTAATTTAAAACTTAAAACTCAGCAGGAGTCAGTGTCTATTAAGATTAACAGACAAGGACAGCTTTTATTGGAAGTAGAAGGGTCTTATTAGGTTAAAAAAAGAAAGGAAAGAAAGAAAGTCAGTGTGTGTTCTGAAGGAAGGGTACTGTATCAGCCGAATTTGCTAAACCAGTAGGGAGAAAGGGGCTTACTTTTAGAGATTGTGGCTTGGAACACTACAAAAAGCAGGTGAGTCGAATTACAACTTCCTGTTGCTAGCCTTTGCTTGTAGAGCAGAAATCAGCTTACTAAAAGAAGCTACATTTTCTTAATAATTAAAAACTTATAACTCAGCAGGAGTCAGTGTCTGTTATGATTAAGCAGACAGTTAACTTTTTTAGAAGTAGAAGGGGTCTTATTTAGGGTTAAAAAAGAAAGAAAAGAAAGAAAGAAAGAAATTCAGTGTGTGTTCTTAGTTGTGGAAGGGCATGGTATCAGATTACTACTAAATGATGGGAGAAAAGAGAGCCTACCGGGGTGTGTGCCTAGACACTAGAAAAACAGGTGAATCAAATTACAACTCCTAACGCTAGCCTTGCTTGTAGAGCAAAATCAGCTAACTAAATGTAGCAAACATTTTCTTATTAATTTAAAACTTATACCTAAAGAGGAGTCAGTGTCTGTTAAGATTAAACAGACAGATAGCTTTAATGCAAGTGAAGAGGTCTTATTTAGAGTTAAAAAGAAAGGAAAGAAGAAAGTCGATGTGTGTTTAGCTGGGAAAGGTACTGTATCAGCTAGATATTGCTAAACCAATGGGAGGAAAGGGAAACACTAGGGGTGTAGCTTAGACACTACAAAAGCAATTGAGATCAAATTACAACTTCCTGTTGCTAGCCTTGCTAGAGGTGAAATCAGCTTACTAAAAAGAAGCTATGCATTTTCAATACCAAAATTATAACTCAGCAGGAGTCAAAGTGTCTGTTATGATTACAGACAGTTAATTTTTAGAAGTAGAAGGGTCTATTTAGGGTTAAAAAGAACGAAAAGAAAGAAAGAAAGAAATTGTGTGTGTTCTTTTCAGCTCAGGAAGGTAATGTTTCCGCTGACTTTTGCTAAAACCAGTGGGAGAGGAAGCTTACCTGGGGGTGTGGTTTAGACACTACAAAGCAGGTAAGGTCAAATTACAAATTCCTGTTGCCTAGCCTTCCTTTGTAAACAGACGCAGCCAACTAAAATAAGTTACATTTTCTTATTAATTTAAAAACTATAACTCAGCGGAGTCAGTGTCTAATAAGATTAAGCAGACAGATAACTTTAATAGAAGTAGAAAGAGGGTCTTATTTAGGGTTAAAAAGAAAGGAAAGAAAGAAAAGTCAGTGTGTATTTCTTAGCTGGGAAGGGTACTACTTATCCAGCTGAATTTGTTGGGAACAGTAGGAGGAAGAGAAAGCACTGAGGATTTGGCTTAGACACTACGAGACTGATGAGTCAAATTACATCTTCCTGTTGCTAGCCTTGCTTGAAGAGCAGAAAGCAGCTCACTAAAAGAAGCTACATTTTCTTAATAATTTAAAACTTATAACTCAGCAGGAGTCAGTGTCTGTTATGGTTAAACAGACAGATAACTTTTTTAGAAGTAGAAGGTGTCTTATTTAGGGTTAAAAAATAGGAAAGAAAGGAAAGAAAGAAAGTCACTGTGTGTTCTTAGCTGGGAAGGATACTATATGATGCTTGCTAAACCATACCAGGAGAAGAGCTACCTTGGGTGTGGGTTAGACACTACAAAAGCAGGTGAGTCAAATTACAACTTCCTGTTGCTAGCCTTGTTTGAAGAGAGGAAAGTAGCCACACAGAATAAAACACATTTTCACCCAGTAATTTAAAACTTATAACTCAGCAGGAATCATAGTGTCTGCTAAGATTAGAAAAGCAGGCAGATAACCATTAAGTGGGTAGGGATCTTATTTGAAGTTAAAAAAGAAAGAAAGAAAGTAAGTGTGTTCTTAGCTGGAAGGTTCTGTATCAGCTGACTTTGCTAAACCAGTAGGAGGAAAGAGAGTCACTTGGGGAAGTGTGGTTTAGACCACAAAAGCAGATGACATGATTACAACTTCCTGTTGCAGCGGCTTATAGAGCCAAATCAGCTAACTAAAAGAAGGATTTTCTATTAATTTAAAACTTATAACTCAGTGAGTCAGTGTCCATAAGATTTAAGTGACAGATAACTTAATAGAAGTAGAAGTATTCCCGGATGTAGATTGTTAAAAAGAAAGAAACACAAGATCAGTGTGTATTCTTAGCTGGGAAGGTAATGGCTGTGACGCTTTGCTAAACCACCTGGAGGAAGAGAGCTTACAGGGAGTGAAGTATATCACTACAAAGCAGGTGAGCTAAATATAACTTCCTGTTGATAAATTGCTTGTAGAGCAGAAAGCAACTAACTAAAAAGAAGCTTCATTTCTTATTAAATTAAAACTTATAACTCAGCAGGACAGTGTCTATTAAGATTAACAGACAGATAACTTTATTAAAGTAGAAGGGTCTTATTTGAAGTTAAAAACAAAGAAAAGTAAATAAAAAGTCAGTGTGTGTTCTTAGCTGAAGAAGAACACTTTCACAAAACCAGTAGGAGGAAAGAAGAGCTAATTGGGGTGTGGTTTAGACACTACAAAAAACAGAATTGAGTCAGAGTACAACTTCTATTTAGCCCTTGCTTGTAGAGCAGAAAGCAACTAACTAAAGAAGGTACATTTCTTAATAATTTGAACATTATAACTCAGCAGGAGTCAGTGTCTGTCAAGATTAAACGACATGAACTTTACTAGAAGTAAAAGGGTCCTGTTTAGTGTTAAAAAAAGAAAGAAAAGAAAGAAAGAAATTCAGTGTGTGTTCTTAGCTGGGAAGGGTACAGTATCAGATGACATTGCTATACCTGTAGGAGGAAAGAGAGCCTACCTGGGGGTGTGGCTTAGACACTAGAAAAACAGGTGAGTCAAATTACAACTTCTTGTTGCTAGCCTTGCTTGTAGAGCAGAAAGCAGCTAACTAAAATAAGCTACATTTTCTTATTAATTTAAAACTTATAACTCAGCAGGAATCAGTGTCTGCTAAGATTAAGCAGGCAGATAACTTAATTAGAATTAGAAGGGGTCTTATTTAGGGTTAAAGAAATAGAAAAGAAAGAAGTCACTCAGAGTTCTTAGCTAGGAAGGTAATGTATTAGCCTGACTTTGCTAAACCTGTAGGAGAAAAGAGAGTAACCTGGGGTGTGGGTTTAGACACTACAAAAAAGCATGAGATAAATTACAACTTCCTGTTGCTAGCCTTGCTCGTAGAGCCAAAACTCAGCCACTAAAAGACTACATTTTCTTATTGATTTAAGACGTAAGAAACTCAACAGAGTCAGTGTCTGTTAATATTAACAGACAGATAACATTATTAGGAAGTGAAGGGATCTTATTTACAATTAAAAAAGAAAGAAAAGAAAAGAAACAAAGTCACTGTGTATTCTTAGCAGGAAGGTAATGTTCAGCAAGACTTTACAAACCACCAGGGGGAAAGAGAGCTTACCTGGGGTGTGGTTTAGACACTAAAAAGCAGGTGAGTTAAAATACAACTTCGTTGATAGAATTGCTTGTAGGAGCAGAAAGCAACTAACTAAAAGTAGCTACATTTTCTTATTAATTTAAAACTTATAACCCAGCAGGAGTCAGTCATATAAGATTAAGCAGACAGATAACTTTATCATGAAGTAGAAGGGGTCTTACCGAGGTTAAAAAAAAAAAAAGAAGAGAAAGAAAGTCAGTGTGTATTCTAGCTGGGAGGGCTGTATCCAAGCGAGCTTTGATAAACCAGTGGGAGAGAATTTCCTGGGGAGGGTTAGACACTACATAAGCAGGTGAGTAAATTACAACTATATTGCTAGCCTTGCTTGGTAGAGCAGAGAAAACAGCTAAATAATAAAAGCTACATTTTTCTTATCAATTTAAAACTTATAACTCAGCAGGAGTCAGTGTCTTTTAAGATTAAGCAGACAGGTAACTTTATTAGAAGTAGAAGGGTCTTATTTAGGGTTAAAAAGAAAGAGAAAGTCAGCGTAATTTACAGCTGGGAAGGTACTGTGTCAGCTGACACCTGCCCAACCAGTGGGAGGAAAATACCTTACACAGGGTGAGGTTTAGACACTACAAAAGAAGGTGAAGAGTCAAATTACAACTTCCTGCTAGCAATTTTGCTTGTAGAGCAGAAAGCATGCCAACTTAAAGAAGCTTACATTTCTTAATAATTTAAAACTTATAACTCAGCAGGGTCAGTGTCTGTTATGATTAAGCAGACAGATAACTTTTTTAGAAGTAGAAGGGGTCTTATTTAGGGTTAAAAAAAGAAAGAAAAGAAAGAAAGAAAGTCACCGTGTGTTCTTAGCTGTTAAGGATACTGTATCAGCTGACTTTGCTAAACCAGTAGGAGGAAAGAGAATTTACCTGGGGGTGTGGTTTAGACACTACAAAAGCATTTGAGTCAAAATACAACTTCCTGTTGCTAGCCTTGCTTGTACAGCAGAAAGCAGCTAACTAAAATAAGCTACATTTTCTTATTCATTTAAAACTTATAACTCAGCAGGAATCAGTGTCTGCTAAAATTAAGCAGGCAGATAACTGAATTAGAAGTAGATGGGATCTTATTTAGGGTTAAAAAAAGAAAAAGAAAGAAAGTAAGTGCGTGTTCTTAGCTGGGAAGGGTTCTGTATCAGCTGACTATACTAAACCAGTGAGGAGAAGAGAGCTTACCTGGGGTGTGGGTTTAGACAAGCCATAAAAGCAGATGAGCTGTTACAACTTCCTGTTGCTAGTCTTAATAGAGTCAAATCAGCCAATAAAGAAGCTTGCATTTATTAATTTAAAACTTATAACCAGCAGGAGTCAGTGTCTGTTAAGATTACAGACAGATAACTTTAATAGAAGTAGAAGGAGTCTTATTTAGGGTTAAAAAGAAAAAAGAAAAGGAAACAGTCAGGTATGTATTCTCTTAACTAGGAGTGTCTTTCAGCTGACTTTGCTAAACCAACTGGAGAAGGAAGCTTACCTGGGGTAGTGGTTTAGACACTACAAAAGCAGGATAAAAATACAACTACTGTTGATAGAATTGCTTGTAGAGCAGAGAAAGCAACTAACTAAAAAGAAGCCATTTTCTTATTAATTTAAAACTTATAACTCAGCAGGTCAGTGTCTATTAAGATTAAGCAGACAGATAACTTTATTAGAAGTAGAAGGGTCTCATTTAGTATTAAAAAAAACAAAGAAAAGAAAGAAAGAGTCAGTGTGTGTCCAGCTGGGAAGGTACTGTATCAGCTGACTTTGCTAAACCAGTAGGAGAAAAAGAGAGCTTACCTGGGGTATGGTTTAGACACTACAAAAAGCAGGTGAGTCAAATTACAACTTCCTCTTACAGCTTTCCTTGTAGAGCAGATAGCAAAGCCAACAAAATAAGTTACATTTTCTTATTAATTTAAATCTTATAACTCAGCAGGAGTCAGTGTCTATTAAGATTAAGCAGACAGATAGCTTTATTAGAAGTAGAAGGGTCTATTTAGGGTTAAAAAAGAAAGGAAAGAAAGAGTCAGTGTGTTCTCAGTGGAAGGGTACTGTATCAGCTGAATTTACAAACCAGTAGGGGGAAAGAAGCTACCTGGGGGTTGGGTTGACGCCATAAAAGCAGATGAGCCAAATTACAACTTCCTGTCATAGCCTTGGTTTGTAGAGCCGAAATCAAATAACCAAAGAATACATTTTCATTAATCAAAACTTATAACTCAGAGTCAATGAGAAGATTACAGACAGATAACTTTATTAGAGTAGAAGGGTCTTTTGAGTTAAAAAGAGAAAAGAAAGAAACAAATCAGTGTGTACCTTAGCTGAAGGGTAATGTATCAATGACTGCTAAACCACCAGGAGAGAGAGCCACTGAGGGTGTGGTTTGACACTACATACAGGTGAGTTAAAATACAACTTCCTGATAAAATTGCTTATAGACAGAAAAAGCGCCAAAAAAGAAGGTACATTTTCTTAATAATTTAAAACTTATAACTCAGCAAGAGTCAGTGTCTGTCAATTAAGCAGACATAGAACTTACTAAAAGAGAAGGGTCCTGTTTAGTGTTAAAAAAAAGAAAAGAAAAAATCCAGTGTTCTTAGCTGAAGGTACAGTATCAGATGACATTACACCTGTAGGAGGAAGAGAGCCTACCTGGGGGTGTGGCTTAGACACTAGAAAACAGGGGAGTCAAATTACAACTTCTTGCTACATCTTCTTGTAGAGAAGAAACCAGCTACAAAATAGCTAAAACTCTTATAATTTAAAACTTATAACTCAGAAGAATCAGGTCTGCTAAGATTACAGGCAGATAACTAATCAAATTAGAAGGGTCTTATTTAGGTTAAAAAGAAATGAAGAAAGAAAGTCACTGTGACTTAGCTAGGAAGGCACTGTAATAGCTGACTGCTAAACCTGCAGGAGGAAGAGAGCTTAACTGGGGGTGTGGCCGACACTACAAAAGCAGATGAGTTAAAGTACAACTCCCTGTTGCTAGCCTTGCTTAGAGCCAAATCAGCTAACTAAAAAAAGCTACATTTTCTTATTGATTTAAAACGTAGAACTCAGCAGGGCAGTGTCAAAGAAAGCCTACAGACAGATAACATTATTAAGTAGAGATCTTATTTACAATTAAAAAAGAAAGAAAGAAACAAAGCAGTATTAGCAGGAAGGTAATGTTTCAGCTGACTTTGCTAAACCCAGGGAGAAAGAGACTTACTGGGGTGTGTTTAACACCAAAAGCAGGTGATTAAATACAACTCTGTTGATAGAATTGCTTGCAGAGCAAAACAACTAACTAAAGGCTACATTTCTATTAATTTAAACTTATAACTCAGCAGGGTCAGCGTTAATAAGATTAAACAGACAGATAACTGTTAGAAGTAGAGGGTCCCATTTAGTGTTAAAAACAAGAAAAGAAAGAAAGAAAGTCAGTGTGTGTTCTAGGCTGGGCAAGTACTGTATCAGCTGACTTGATAAAACCAGTAGAGGAAAGAGAGATTCCTGAAGTGGCTGAGAACTACATAAGCAAATGAGTAAAGTACAACTGTTGCTATTGCTTGTAGAGCAGAAAACAGCAATTAAAGCTAGCATTTTCTTATTAATTTAAAACTTATAACTCAGCAGGAGTTGTGTTCTTTAAGATAAGCAGACAGGTAACTTATTAAGTAGAAGGGTCTTATTTGGGTTAAAAAGAAAAGAAAGTCAATGTTCTTAGCTGGGAAGGTACTATGTCAATGACTTTGTAACCAGTGGAGGGAAGAAGCTACCTGGGGTGGGTTTGACCTACAAAGAAGGTGAGTCACCCACAACTACAGTTCCTCCTTCCAGAACAGAAGAATGCTTAATAGCAAATAAGTTACATTTTCTTATTAATTTAAAATCATAACTCAGCAAGCCAGTGTCTAAGATTACAGACAGATAGCTTTATTAGAAGAAGGGTCTGAATGAGGGTTAAAAAAGGAAAGAAAGAGAGAGTCAAGTGTGTTCTTAGTGGGAAGGGTACTGTATCAGCTGAATTTGCTAAACCAGTAGGAGGAAAGAGAGCTATTTAGGGATGCTAAGACACTACAAAGCAGTTGAGCTAAATTACAACTTCCTGTTGGCAGTTTCGCCAGGCAGAAAGCAGCTAACAAAAGAAGCATTTTCTTAATAATAAAACTATAACTCAGCAGGAGTCAATTATGCAATATGATTAAAACGGAACAGATGACTTTACAAGTAGAAGGGCTGAACTAGGGTTAAAAAGAAAGAAGAAAGTCAAGTGTTTCTCAGGAACTGTATCAGCTGACTTAGCAACCAGTGGAGGAAGAGGGTTACCTGGGGTGGTTTAGACACTAAAAACATTTGAGTCAAAATACAACTATATTACTAGTCCCTTGTACAGCAGAGCAACTAACTAAAATAATACATTTTCTTATTCATTTAAAAAACTATAATCAGCGGAGATGGTGTCTGCTAAGGTCAAGCAGGCAGATAGCAATTAAGTGATGGATACTGTTGCAGGTTCAAAAAAGAAAAAGAAATAAGTGCGTGTTCTTAGCTGGGAAGGTTCTATCAGCTGACTATATAAACCAGTGGAGAAAGAGGCTACCCAGGTATGGTTTAGACGAAAAAAGCAGATGAGTCAGTTACAACTTCCTGTTACTAGCCTTGCTTCAGAGCCGAAATCACTAACTAAAAGAGCTACACATTCTTATTAATTTAAAACTTGTAACTCAAAAGGAGCCAGTGGCTAATAAATTAAGCAGACAGATAACTTTAATAAGTAGAAGAGTCTTATTTAGGTTAAAAAAAAGAAGAAAAAAGACAATTATGTATTCTTAGCTGGGAAGGTAATGTTTCAGCTGACTCTCTAAAACCACCTGGAGAAAGAGGAGCCACCTGGGGTGTAAGTTTAGACACCACAAAGCAGGTGAGTTAAATACAACTACTGTTGATAAAGCCTTGTAGAGCAGAAAGCAACCAACTAAAGAAGCTTCATTTTCTTATTAATTTAAAACTATAATCAGCAGGAGTCAGTGCTATTAAGATTAACCAGACAGATAACTTTATTAAGTAGAGATATTTAGTATTAAAAAACAAAGAAAAAGAAAGAAAGTCAGTGTGTTCTTATGGGAAGGTACTGTATCATGACTTGCTAAACCAGTAGGAGGAAAGAGAGCTACCTGGGGGTGGGTTTAGACACTACAAAGCAGGTGAACAAATTACAACTCTCTTGCAGCCTTCCTTGTAGAGCAGATAGCTAACTAAAATAAGTTACATTTTTATTAATTTAATCTATAACTCAGCAGAGTCAGCGTTAATAAGATTAAGCAGACAGATAGCACAATAAAAGTAGAAGGGTCTTATTGAGGGTAAAAAAAAAAGAAAGAATAAAGTCAGTGTGTGTTCTTAGCTGGAAGGGTACTGGCATCAGCTGACTTTGCTAAACCAGTGGGAGAAGAACTCTGGGGTGTGGGTTTAGACTACAAAAGCAGATGAGTCAAATTACAACTTCCTGTTGTTAGCCTTGCTTGTGAGCCGAAATCAGCTAACGAAAAAGCTACATTTTCTATTAATTTAAACTTATAACCAAGGGAGTCAGTGTCTACTAGATCAAGAACAATACTATTAGAAGTAGAGGTCTTTTAGGTTAAAAAGAAAGAAAAGAAAGAAACAAAGTCAATGTATTTGAATAAGAGGTAATGTATCTGCTGACTTGCTAACACCAGGAGGAAAGAGCTACTGAGGTGTGGTTTGACACTACAATAGTGAATTAAAAAACAACTTCCGTGATAGAACAGCAGAGCAGAAAGCAATACTAAGTAAGCTACATTTTCTTAATTTAAAACTTAAGCATCAGGAGCCAGTGTCTACAGATTACAGACAGATAACTTTATTAGAAATAGAAGGGTCCTGTTTAGTTTAAAAAGAAAAAAAAAAGAAAGAAAGAAATTCAGTGTGTTCTTACCTTGAAGGGTACAGTCAGATGACATCATACCAGTAGGAGGAAAGAGAGCTACCTGGGGGTGTGGCTTAGACACTAGAAAACAGGTGAGTCAAATTACAACTGTTGCTAGCCTTGTAAGAGCGAAAGCAGCTAACAAAAGAGCCATTTTCATTAATTTAAACTTATAACTCAGAGACTTAGCTCAAGATTAAGCAGAAGATAACTTTATTAAGTGGTCTTATTTAGGGTTAAAAAAAAAGAAAGAAGAAAATGAAAGTGTGTTCTTAGTGGGAAGGGTACTGTATCGTGACTTTACAACCAGTAGGAGAAAGAGAGCTTACCTGGGTGTGCTTAGATGCTACAAAACAGATGAGCCAAATTACAACTTCTGTTGCTAGCCATGTGACAGATAGCAGCTAACAAATATAATTACATTTTCTTATTAATTTAAAACTTATAACTCGCAGGGTCGTTGTCTATTGAATTAACAGTCAGATAGCTTTATTAGAGTAGAAGGGGTCTTGTTGAGTTAAAAAGAAAGGAAAAGAAGAAAGTCAGTGAGTGTTCTTAGCTGGGAAGGGTACTGTAGCAAGCTGAATTGCTCGCTCAGTGGGAAGGGAGCTTACTAGGGAGATTGGCTTGGACACTACTAAAAACAGGTGAGTTAGATACAACTTCCTGGCTGATAGAATTGCTTGTAGAGAGAAAACAACTAACCTAAAGAGATACATTTCTTATTAATTTAAAACTTAACCAGGAGGAGTCAGTGTCTATAAGATTACAGACAGATACTGTTGAAATAGAAGGGGTCTTATTGAAGTTAAAAAAAAGAAAGAAAGAAGAAAATCAGTGTGTGTTCTAGCTGGAAGGTACTGTATCACCACTACAAAACAGAAGGAAAGAAACTTACCTGAGGTGGTTTAGAAACTATAAAACAGGTGAGTCAAATTACAACTTCCTGTTGCTAGCCTCTTGTAGAGCAGATGAACAACTAAAAAAGTAACATTTTCTATTAATTTAAAACTTTAACCAGCAGGAGTCATTGTCTAATAAGATTACCAGATGAATACTTTAATAGAAGTAGAAGGGTCTTATTTAGGGTTAAAAAGAAAGGAAAGAAAGAAGTAAGTGTTCTTCAACAGAAAGGGTACTGTATCAGTTGAATTTCCATAAACTAGTAGGGAGGAAAGGAGCTACTAGGGGTACATGGCTTAGACACTGCAAAAGCAGAGTCAAATTACATAACTCCTGTCGGATAGTCTTATCAGAGCAGTAAGAAAATAACTAAAAGAAGCTACATTTCTTAATATTTAAAACATAACTCAGCAGGGTCAGTGTCTGTTACGATTAAGCAGGAAGACAACTTTTAAGTAGAAGGGCTTATTTAGGTTAAAAAAAGAAAGAAAGAAAGAAGAAAGAAAGTACTGCAAGTTCTTAGCTGGGAAGGATACTATAAGCTGACTTTATAAAGCAGTGGGAGAAAGAGAGTACGGGGTGTGGTTTAGACACTACAAAGCAGGTGAGTCAATACAACTTCTGTGCCAAGCCTTCCTTATGAGCAGATAACAATAACTAAAATGATTACATTTCTTAATAATTTAAAACTGCCTCATCAGCAGGAATCAGTACCTAAGATTACAGACAGATAACTTAAATAGAAGTAATGGTCTTGTGGGTTAAAAAGATAAAGAAAGAAGAAAGTAAGTGTATGTCTTAGCTGAAGTACCATCAGCTGACTTTATTAAACCAGTAGGAGAAAGAGAGCTACCTGGGGGTGTGGTTTAGACGCTACAAAAGCTATGATGAGTCAATTACAACTTCCTGTTAAGGCCTTGCTTGTAGAGCCGAAATCAGCTAACTAAAAAGAAGTTTCATTTTCTTTAATTTAAAACTATAACTCAACAGTAGTCAGTGACTATTAGATTAAGCAGACACATAACCAAATTAGAAGTGAAAGGGTCTTATTTAGGTTAAAAAAAAGAAAGAAAAAGAAAGAAACAAAGTTAGTGTGTGTATTCTGGCTGGTATGGTAATGATCAGCTGGATTTTGCTAAAACTACCAGGAGGAAAGAGAGCTTTATATGGAGTGTGTATTTTAAAAGCAGTGAGTTAAATACAACTTCCTGCTGATAGAATTGCTTGTAGAGCAAGTAACGAACTAAAAGAAGCCAAATTTCCTACTAATTTAAAACTTATAACTCAGCAGGAGCAGCGTTTAAATTAAACAGACAGATAACTGTTAAGTAGAAGGTTCTTATTTAGTAAAAACAAAGAAAAGAAAGAAAAAGTCAGTATGTACCTTAGCTGGGAAGGTACTGTATCAGCTGACTTTCTAAATAGTAGAAGAAAGAGACACTCCTGGGTGTAGTTTAGAGACTATAAAAGCAGGGAGTTAAAACGACACCTGTTGCTGTGCTTGTAGAGCAGATGAGACAACTAAAATAAGTTCATTTCCTATTATTTAGAAACTTATAACTCAGCAGGAGTCAGTGTCTAATGAGATAAACAGACAGATAACTTTATTAGAAGAGAACTCCTGTTTAGTGTTAAAAGAAAAAAAGAATGGAAAGAAATTCAGTGTGGCTCTTACCTGGGAGGTACATCAGATGACATTGCTAAACCTGTGGGAAAGAGCCAACTGGGGGTGGAGCTTGAACACCAGAAAACCAGGTTAGTCAAATTACAACTTCATGTTACTGGCCTGCTTATGAGCAGAAAGAAGCACAAAATAAGCTACATTTCATATTAATTTAAAACTTATAACTCAGCAGGAATAATGTGTCTGCTAAGATTAAACAGGCAGATAACCTATTAAGTAGAAAGGTTCTTATTAGGATTAGAAAAAGAAAAAGAGAAGAAAGTCAGTGTGTTCTGAGCCTGGAAGGTACTGTATCAACTGACTTTGCTAAACAAGGAGGAAGAGAAACACCTGGGTGTGGTTTAGACCCTACAAATACAGATGAGTCAAATTACAACTTCCTGTTACTAGCCTTGCTTGTAGGCGGATAGCTAACTAAAATAAGTTACATTTCTTAGTAATTTAAAACATAACCCAGCAGAGTCAGTGTCTATTAAGATTAAACAGTCAAATAGCTTTATTAGGAGAAGGGTCTTATTTAGGGTTAAAAGAAAGGAAGAAAAAGTCAGTGTGTTCTTAATGGAAGGGCACTGTATCAGCTGATTTACAAAACCAGTAGGAGGAAGGAGCCACTAGGGGTGATGACACTACAAAAGCAGGTGAGTTAAAATAACCTCTGGTGATAGAATTGCTTGTAGAGCAAGCAACTAAAAGAAGATACATTTTTATTAATTGAAACTTTGAACTCAGCGAGCCAGTGTCTATTAAGTTAAACAGACAGATTACTTATTAGAAAAGAGAAGGGCCCTACCCAGTGTTAAAAAACAAAGAAAGAAAAGAAAGTCAGTGTGTGTTCTTAGCTGGGAAGGATACCGCAGGTGACATTGCTAAACCAATGGGGAAAGACAGTTTACCTGGGGTGTGGTTTAGACACACAAAAGCATAACAAGTCAGAGTCACAACTTCCTGTTGCCATGCTTGTAGAAAGCAGTTAACTAAAGTACTTCCCATTTCTTATTAATTTGGAAACTGATAACTCAGCAGGACAGTGTCTCTTATGATTACAGACATATAACTGACTAGAAGTAGAAGGGTCCTGTTAGTATTAAAAAAGAAAGAAAGAAGAATTTCAGTGTGTGTTCTTAGCTAGGAAGGTCAGTATCAGATGGATTACTAAACCAGAGGAAAAGAGAGCCTACATGGGGCTTGAACAAGATACCAGAAAATAGAGTCAAATTACACCTCCCTGTTACTAGCCTTGTTTGTAGAGCAGAAAGCAGCCAATCAAAATAAGCTATACTTTTCTTATTTTTCAAACTTATAATAGAGAGTGTGTCTGTTAAGTGAAGAGACAGGAAACTTTATGAGAAGTGAAGGTCTTGAGTTAAAAAAAAAAAGAAAAAGAAGAAATCATTGTGTCCTAGCTGAAGGACTGTATCAGCTGACTTTGTAAACCAGTAGGAGGAAAGAGCTTACCAAAGTGTGGTTTAAACACATAAAAGAAGGTGAGTCAAATTACAACTTCATATTGATAGCACCGCACAAGAGCAAAAGCAGCCAATTAAAGAGCCAAATTTCTTATTATTTTGAACTTATGCTCAGCAGGAGTCAGTGTCTGTTAAGACTTACAGAATACTATTAAGAAGAAAGTGCTCTTATTCAGGGTTAAAAAAGAAAGAAAAGAAAGAAAAGTCAGTGGCGGTCTTAGCTGGAAATGTACTGTATCAGTCAATTTGCTAAACAGTAGGAGGAAGAGAGCTTACCTGGGTGTGGTTTAGACACTACAAAAACAGGCAGTCAAATACAACACCGTTGCTAGCCTTGCTTGTAGGCAGAAAACAACAACAAGCAACTTATTTTCTTGTAATTCATATATAACTCAGCAGGAGTCCAGTGTCTGTTAAGATAAAGCAGACAGATACTTTTTAGAAGTAGAAGTTCTCTTATTGAATTTAAAAAAGAAAGCAAAGAAGAAAGAAAGCCAGTGTATATTCTTAGCTGGAAGGTACTGTCAGCTGACTTTGCAAAACCAGTAGGAGGAGAGAGCTACCTGGGGTGTGGTTAGACACTATAAAGCAGGTGAGTCAATTACAAATTTCCGTTGCTAGCCTTGCTTGTAGAGCAGAAAATCAAAGCACCAAAAGAAGTACATTTTCTATAGATTTAAACTTAAACTCTGCAGTCAGTGTCTAAGATTAAGTAGACAGATAACTTTATTAGAAGTAGAAGGTTCTTATTAGGGTTAAAAGAAAGAAACAAAGTCAGTGTATCAATGCCCAGCTAGGAAGGTAATGTACCAATGACTTTACAAACACAGGAGGAAAAGCTTACCTGGGTGTGTTTAAGATACTACAAAAGCAGGTGAGAAATTACAACTTCCCATGGCTTGCCTTCCTGTAGAGCAGATAGCAGTGCTTCAAAATAAGTTACATTTTATTAATTTAAAACATAACTCAGCAGGAGTCCATGTCTAAAGATTAAGCAACAAATAACTTTATTAGAAGTTGAGGTCTTATTAAGGTTAAAAAGAAAGAAAGAAAGAAACAAAGTCAGTGTATTACCCAGCTGGAAGGGTAATGTATCAATGACTTTGTAAAACAACAGGGGAAAGGAGCTTACCTGGAGTGTGTTTTACTCACGCTAAAGCATTGAATCAAATTACAACTACCAACGCTGGCACACTCGAGAAGAGAGAAGTAGCTAACTAAAATAGCTTCATTTTCTTATTAATTTAAAACTTATAATCAGCAGGAATCAGTGTTCATAAGATTACAGGCAGACAACTGAATAGTGAGACAGTCTTATTGTTTAAAAAAGAAAAGAAAGAGTGGCAGGTTCCTCTTAGCTGGGAAGAGTACTGTATCAGCCTGACTTTGCTAAACCAGTAGGAGGAAGAGAGCTTACTGGGGTGTGGTTTAGGCGCTACAAAAGCTGGATCAAAAACAGGTCAGTCAAATTACAACCTCCTATTGCTAGCCTTGTATGAAACGAAAGCAACCCGACTAAAAAGCTAGATTGCAATAATTTAAAACTTATAACTCAGGAGAGTCAGTGTATGATAGATTAAGCAGACAGATAACTTTATTAAATTAGAAGGGTTCTTATTTAGGGTTAAAAAGAAAAAGAAAGAAAGAAAAGTCAGTGTGTTCTTAGTTAGGAGCGTACTGTATCAACTGACTTTGCTAAACCAGCTGGAGGAAGAGAGAACACACGGGGTGTGGTTTAGACACTGAAAAGCAGGTGGAGTCAATTACAACTTCTGTTGCTATTGCTTTTTGAGAAGAAAGCAGCTAACTAAAAAGTTACATTTTCTTATTAATTTAAAACTTATAACTCTGCAGGTCGGTGTCTGTTAAGATTAAGCAGACAGATAACTGATAAGTAGAAGTGGTCTTATTTAGGGTTAAAAAGAAGAAAAAAAAGAAAAAAAGTCAGTGTGTGTTCAGTAGCTGGGAAGGTTGGTTTATCAATGACTTTGACTAAACCAGTTGGAGGAAAGAGCTTTTCAGGGGGTGTGGTTTAGACACACAAACCAGATTACCAAGTACACAGCTACTGACATAGCCTTATGGGCAAATAGCAAACTAAAAACTACATTTTCTTATTAATTTAAAACTGATAACTCTGAAGGAGACAGTGTCTTATAAAGATTAAACAAACAGATAACTTTATTAGAGTGGAGGACCTTATTTATGGTTAAAGAAAGAAAGAAAGACAGAAGAGTCAGTGTGTGTTCAAAGCTGGGAAGGGTAGTGCATCAGCTGACACACTGAACCAGTGGGAGGAAGAAGCTTTCCTGGGGGTGTGGTTTGACACACTACAAAAACAGGCTAGTCAAATTACTACTTCCTGTTAGGCCTTTCTTGTGAAACAGAAGCAACAAACTAAAGAGCCACGCTTGATGATTTAAAACTTATAACTCAGCAGGAGATCAAATGTCTGTTAAGATTGAACAGACAGATAACTTTTAAAGTAGAAGGGTCTTATTTAGGGTTAAAAAAGTAAAAGAAAGAAAGGAAGAAAGAGTCAGTGTGTGTTCTTACCTGGGAAGGTACTACTGTCAATAAACTTTGCTAATCCAAGTATGGGAGAAGGGATCTTACCTGGGGTTGTGGTTTAGACACTAGAAGGCAGGTGGGTCAAACTACAACTTCCTGTACTAACCTTGCTTGTAGAGCAGAACGCAGCTATCTAAAAGAAGTACTTTTTCTTATTAATTTAAAACTTATAACTCAGCAGGGGTCTGTGTCTGTTAAGATTTAGCAGACAGGTAACTTTATTAGAAGAAGAAGGGGTCTTATTTAGGGTTAAAAAAAGGAAAGAAAAGAAAGAAAGAAAGTCAGTGTGCGTTCTTAGCTGGGAAGGGTAGTGTATCAGCAGACTTTTCTAAACCAGTAGGATTAAAGAGAGCTTACCTGGGGGTGTGGCTTAGACACTACAAAAGCAGGTGAGTCAAATTACAACTTCCTTTTGTCAGCCATGCTTGTAGAGCAGAAAGCAGCTAACTAAAAGAAGTTACATTTTCTTATTAATTTAAAATTTATAACTCAGCAGGAATCAGTGTCTGTTAAGATTAAGCAGACTGATAACTTTATTAGAAGTAGAAGTTGTCTTATTTAGGTTTAAAAAAAGAAAGAAAAGAAAGAAAGAAAATCAGTGTGTGTTCTTTGCTGGGAAGGGTACTGTATCATCTGACTTTGCTAGACCAGTAGGAGGAAAGAGACCTTACCTGGGGTGTGGTTTGAACACTGCAAAAGCAGGTTACTCAAATTACAGCTTCCTGTTGCTATCCTTACTTGTGGAGCATAAAGCAGCTAACTAAAAGAAGCTCCATTTTCTTATTAATTTAAAACTGATAACACTGCAGGAGTCAGTGTCTGTTAAGATTAAGCAGACAGATATCTTTATTAGAAGTAGAAGGGGTCTTATTTAGGGTTAAAAAAAGAAAGAAAAGAAAGACAGAAAGTCAGTGTGTGTTCTTAGCTGGGAAGGGTACTGTATCATCTGACTTTGCTAAACCAGTAGGAGGAAAGAGACCTTACCTGGGGGTGTGGTTTTGACACTACAACAGCAGGTGAGTCAAATTACAACTTCCTGTTGCTAGCCTTGCTTGTAGAGCAGAATGCAGCTAACTAAAAGAAGCTACATTTTCTTATTAAATTAAAACATATAACTCAGCAGGAGTCAGTGTCTGTTAAGATTAAGCAGACAGATAACTTTATTAGAAAGTAGTAGGGGTCTTATTTAGGGTTAAAAAAAGAAAGAAAAGAAAGAAAGAAAGTCAGTGTGTATTTCTTAGCTGGAAAGAATTTCTATCAACTGACTTTGCTAAGCCAGTAGAAGGAAGAGAGCTTACCTGGGGGTGTGGTTTAGACACCACAAAGCAGGTGAAGTCAAACTACAACTCAGTTGCCAACCTTGCTGTAGAGCAGAAGCACAGCTAACTAAAAGAAGCTACATTTTCTTATTAATTTAAAACTTACTACTCAGCAGGATTCAGTGTGTGTTAAGATTAAGCAGACAGATAACTTTATTAGTAGTAGAAGGGGTCTCATTTAGGGTTAAAAAAAGAAACAAAAGAAAGAAAGAAAGTCAGCTTGTGTTCTTAGCTGGGAAGGGCACTGTATCAGCTGACTTTGCTAAACCAGTAGGAGGAAAGAGAGCTTACTTGGGGGTGTGGCATAGATACTACAAAAGTAGGTGAGTCAAATTACAACTTCCTGTTACTAGCCTTGCTTTTAGAGCAGAAAGCAGCTAACTAAAAGTAGTTACATTTTCTTATTAATTTAAAACTTATAACTCTGCAGGAGTCAGTGTCTGTTAAGATTAAGCAGACAGATAACTTTATTAGTAGTAGAAGGGGTCTTATTTAGGGTTAAAAAGAAAAAGGAAAGAAAGAAAGTCAGTGTGTGTTCTTAGCTGGGAAGGTTAGTTTATCAGCTGACTTTGCTAAACCAGTAGGAGGAAAGAGAGCTTTTCTGGGGGTGTGGTTTAGACACTACAAAAGCAGGTTACTCAAATTACAGCTTCTTGTTACTAGCCTTGCTTGTGGAGCAGAAAGCACCAAAGTAAAAGAAGCTACATTTTCTTATTAATTTAAAACTGATAACTCTGCAGGAGACAGTTTCTGTGAAGATTAAGCAAACAGATAACTTCATTAGAAGCAGAAGGGGCCTTATTTATGGTTACAAAAAGAAAGAAAAGAAAGACAGAAAGTCAGTGTGTGTTCGTAGCTGGGAAGGGTAGTGCATCAGCTGACTTTGCTGAACCAGTAGGAGGAAAGAGAGCTTGCCTGGGGGTGTGGTTTAGACATTACAAAAACAGGCTAGTCAAATTACTACTTCCTGTTGTTAGCCTTTCTTCTGAAGCAGAAGCAGCAAACTAAAAGAAGCTTCATTTTCTTATTAATTTAAAACTTGTAACTCAGCAGGAGTCAATGTCTGTTAAGATTAAGCAGACAGATAACTTTATTAGAAGTAGAAGGGGTCTTATTTAGGGTTTAAAAAGTGAAAGAAAAGGAAGAAAGAAAGTCAGTGTGTGTTCTTAGCTGGGAAGGGTACTGTATCAGCCGACTTTGCTAATCCAGTATGAGGAAAGGGATCTTACCTGGGGGTGTGGTTTAGACACTAGAAAAGCAGGTGAGTCAAACTACAGCTTCCTGTTGCTTCGACCTTGCTAGTGGGCAACATGCTAATAAAAGTACTTTCTTATTAATTTAAACTTATAACTCAGCAGGAGTCTGTGTCATTAGATTGTAGACAGGTAACTTTATTAGAAGATGAAGGGGTCTTGTTGGGGTTAAAAAGGAAAAGAAAGAAGAAAGAAAGTCAGTGTGCATTCTTAGCTGGGAAGGGTACTGTATCAGCAGACTTTTCTAAACCAGATGGGATTAAAGAGCTTACCTGGGGTGTGGCTTGGACACTACAAAAGCAGTTAGGTCAAATTACAACTTCCTTTTGTTAGCCTTGCTTGTAGAGCAGAAAGCAGCTAACTAAAAGAAGCTACATTTTCTTATTAATTTAAAATTTATAACTCAGCAGGAATCAGTGTCTGTTAAGATTAAGCAGACAGACAACTTTATTAGAAGTAGAAGTTGTCTTATTTAGGTTTAAAAAAAGAAAGAAAAGAAAGAAAGAAAATCAGTGTGTGTTCTTAGCTGGGAAGGGTACTGTATCATCTGACTTTGCTAAACCAGTAGGAGGAAAGAGACCTTACCTGGTGGTGTGGTTTAGACACTGCAAAAGCAGGTTACTCAAATTACAGCTTCCTGTTGCTATCCTTACTTGTGGAGCAGAAAGCAGCTAACTAAAAGAAGCTACATTTTCTTATTAATTTAAAACTGATAACACTGCAGGAGTCAGTGTCTGTTAAGATTAAGCAGACAGATATCTTTATTAGAAGTAGAAGGGTCTTATTTAGGGTTAAAAAAAGAAAGAAAAGAAAGACAGAAAGTCAGTGTGTGTTCTTAGCTGGGAAGGGTACTGTATCATCTGACTTTGCTAAACCAGTAGGAGGAAAGAAACTTACCTGGGGATGTGGTTTTAGACACTACTAAAAGCAGTTCAGTCAAATTACAACCCTGTTGCTAGCCTTGTGAGAGCAAGCAGCTAACTAAAAACTAGATTTTCTTATTAATTTAAAACCTATAACTCAGGAGGTCAGTGTCTGTTAAGATTAAGCAGACAGATAACTTTATTAAGTAGAAGGGTTCGTGTTAGGGTTAAAAAGAAGAAAAGAAAGAAAGAAAGTCAGCGTGTGTTCTTAGCTGGGAAGAAATTACTGTATCAGCTGACTTTGCTAAACCAGTAAGAGGAAGAGAGCTTACCTGGGGTCTGGCTTAGACACTACAACAAGCAGGTGAGTCAAATTACAACTTCCTGCTGCAAGCCTTGCTTGTAGAGCAGAAAGCATCTAACTAAAAGAAGCTACATTTTCTTATTAATTTAAAACTTATAACTCAGCAGGAGTCAGTGTCTGTTAAAGTTAGCAGACAGATAACTATTAAAGTAGAAGGGTCTTATTTGAAGCTTAAAAAAGAATGAAAAGAAAGAAAGAAAGTCAAAGCGTGTGTTCTTAGCTGGGAAGGGTACTGTATCAACTGACTTTGCTAAACCAGTAGGAGGAAGAGCTTACACCTGGGGTGTGGGTTGAACCTAGAAAAGTAGGTGAGAGTCAAATTACAACTTCCTGTTGCTAGCCTTGCTTGTATAGCAGAAAGCAGCTAACTAAAAGAAGCTATATTTTCTTATTAATTTAAAACTTATAACTCAGCAGAAGTCAGTGTCTGTTAAGATTTAGCAGACAGATAACTCTATTAGAAGTAGAAGAGGTCTTATTTAGGGTTAAAAAAAGAAAGAAAAGAAAGAAAGAAAGTCAGTGTGTGTTCTTAGCTGGGAAGGGTACTGTATCTGCTGACTTTGCTAAACCAATAGGATGAAAGAGAGCTTTTCTAGGGTTTGATTCAAACACTACAAAATCAGGTGAGTCAAATTATAACTTCTATTGTAACGCCTTGCTTATAGAACAGAAAACAATAACCTTAAAGAAGCTACATTTTCTTATTAATTTAAAACTTATAACTCAAAAGGAGTCCAGTGTACTATTAAGATTTAGCATACAGATAACTTTATTTGTAGTAGAAGGGGTCTTATTTAGGGTTAAAAAGAAGAAAAGAAGAAAGAAAGTCAGCGTGTGTTCTTAGCTGGAAAGGTATGTATCAGCTGACTTTGCTAAACCAGTGGGAGGAAGAGCTTACCTGGGGTGTGGTTGGAGACACTAGAAAAGCAGGTGAGTCAAATTACAACTTCATGTTGCTAGCCTTGCTTGTATAGCTGAAAGCAGCTAACCAAAAAGCTATATTTTCTTATTAATTTAAAACTTATAACTCAGCAGGAGTCAGTGTCTGTTAAGATTTAGCAGACAGATAACTCTATTAGAAGTAGAAGAGGTCTTATTTAGGGTTAAAAAAAGAAAGAAAAGAAAGAAAGAAAGTCAGTGTGTGTTCTTAGCTGGGAAGGGTACTGTATCTGCTGACTTTGCTAAACCAATAGGATGAAAGAGAGCTTTTCTAGGGTTTGGTTTAAACACTACAAAATCAGGTGAGTCAAATTATAACTTCCTGTTGCTAGCCTTGCTTGTAGAACAGAAAACAGCTAACTAAAGGAAGCTACATTTTCTTATTAATTTAAAACTTATAACTCAGCAGGAGTCAGTGTCTGTTAAGATTTAGCAGACAGATAACTTTATTAGAAGTAGAAGGGGTCTTATTTAGGGTTAAAAAAAGAAAGAAAAGAAAGAAAGAAAGTCAGCGTGTGTTCTTAGCTGGGAAGGGTATTGTATCAGCTGACTTTGCTAAACCAGTAGGAGGAAGAGAAACACCTGGGGTGTGATTTAGACACTAGAAAGCAGGTGAGTCAAATTACAACTTCCTGTTGCTAGCCTTGCTTGTAGAGCAGAAAGCAGCTAACTAAAAGAAGCTATATTTTCTTAATAATTTCAAACTTATAACTCAGCAGGAGTCAGTGTCTGTTAAGATTTAGCAGACAGATAACTCTATAGAAGTAGAAGAGGTCTTATTGGGGTTTAAAAAGAAGAAAAGAAGAAGAAGAGTCAGTGTGTTCTTAGCTGGGAAGAATTGTCTGTCAGCTGGCTTTGCTAAACCAATAGGATGAAGAGAGCTTTTCTGGGGTTTGGTTTAAACACTACAAAATCAGGTAAGTCAAATTATAACTTCCTGTTGCTAGCCTTGCTTGTAGAACAGAAAGCAGCTAACTAAAAGAAGCTACATTTTCTTATTAATTTAAAACTTATAACTCAGCAGGAGTCAGTGTCTGTTAAGATTTAGCAGACAGATAACTTTATTAGAAGTAGAAGCGGTCTTATTTAGGGTTAAAAAAAGAAAGAAAAGAAAGAAAGAAAGTCAGTGTGTGTTCTTAGCTGGGAAGGGTACTGTATCAGCTGACTTTGCTAAACCAGTAGGAGGAAAGAGAGCTTACCTGGGGGTGTGATTTAGACACTAGAAAAGCAGGTGAGTCAAATTACAACTTCCTGTTGCTAGCCTTGCTTGTATAGCAGAAAGCAGCTAACTAAAAGAAGCTATATTTTCTTATTAATTTCAAACTTATAACTCAGCAGGAGTCAGTGTCTGTTAAGATTTAGCAGACAGATAACTCTATTAGAAGTAGAAGAGGTCTTATTTAGGGTTAAAAAAAGAAAGAAAAGAAAGAAAGAAAGTCAGTGTGTGTTCTTAGCTGGGAAGGGTACTGTATCAGCTGACTTTGCTAAACAAAAGGATGAAAGAGAGCTTTTCTGGGGTTTGGTTTAAACACTACAAAATCAGGTGAGTCAAATTACAACTTCCTGTTACTAGCCTTGCTTGTAGAACAGAAAGCAGCTAACTAAAAGAAGCTACATTTTCTTATTAATTTCACACTTATAACTCAGCAGGAGTCAGTGTCTGTTAAGATTAAGCAGACAACTAACTTTATTATAAGTAGAACGGGTCTTATTTATGGTTAAAAAAAGAAAGAAAAGAAAGAAAGTCAGTGTGTGTTCTTAGCCTTTAAGGGTACTGTATCAGCTGACTTTGCTAAACCAGTAGGAGGAAAGAGAGCTTACCTGAGGGTGTGGTTTAGATACTACAAAAGCAGGTGAGTCGAATTAAAACTTCCTGTTGCTGTGCCACTTCTTACGAATTGCCCTCTTCCCCACCCACCCAAAGCCAGTTCTTCTTTTATAGCCACTGGATTTGACTGTCAACAGTAACTTCCTGTTTGGCCGTAGGAAGGAAAGGATCATAGAGAAACATTGTTTTTGTCAACCATTAAGGAAAAAAGTAGCTCACTTTCCCCCCTCCAGCTGCTGGTGGTCTGATATTGAGTAAGGAAGAAAGAGGCTACTGAAGAAGATAGGAAGTTGTTGTCCCAGAACAGGAAGGGTCAGAGTTTTAATTAGAGGAAAGAGTAAACATCCAGAGAAACAGTAGGGAGGACACAAAATAAGACATGTTTGGAGTGGTGCAGTGCAATGGGTGTGGGGCAGCAGTGTTCCGGGAGACATTCTGGAGGCTGCGATGCTGCCCTGTGTGCTGGCACCTCTCTGGGCTGAGAGAGCAGGTTTCCCATCTCCAGGCTGTCCTGGCTAGGATTCATGAAACCTCCTCCCCCACCCAGGGACCACAAGGGCCAATGCCACTACCTCAGATGTTGCCAAGAAAAGGAGAGGCTGGACCAGGGTGGGAGAGGGTTGTGGAACAGAGTTGCATCCCTCCAGCTGTACCTCTCCACAATTCTTTTGCACTTCTGGTGGATAGTGGTTCCTCTATGGAGGCACCTGCAGTGGAGACCAAGGAGGATGCTGGGAACCTTCACAAAGGAGACCCACGGGAGGGTGGCATGGTACCACACAGGGGAAGAAAACAACTCCTGGTGGGGGACTCAATCATTAGAGGGGTAGAAATGGGGGTGGAAGGGGAGAGGAGGTAAGGTGCCTTCCTGGCGCCACGGCTTGGAGGGACAGGAAGCGAATCCTCAGGATCGTGGGAGGAGCTGCACAAGGGAGGGAGCTGGATGTCATTGTCCAGCTAGAGACAAATGTCCTGGCTAGGAATGGGATCAGAGCAGTTCAAGAGGAGTTTGTAGAGTTTGGAAGGGGCCTTAGACAAGTAGCGCATGGTAACCTTCTGGAGGTGCTGCCTGTCTATAGCAAAAGGAGATCACTAGGGCACTTCTCACCAGGGAATTTGATGGGTGGTTGAAAAAGCGTGTGGAGCTCAGGGTTTGGCTTCATTGGAGACTGGGGAGCCACCTGGAGGATGCAGACCTATATTGGTGCAATGGTCTGCATCTGTCCGGGGAGGGAACCAGGATCCTAGGTGAGAGGTTTAAATGCTTCATTCACAAGCACTTAAACTAGCCAAGGGGGGGAGGCACTGAAAAGGAGCAGGGAAATCCCAGCCTCCCCCCACAAAACATGGTGATTAGTGAGGTAAACACCAAGATTTAGAAGTTACTAGGGAGCAGAACAGATTTAAATGTAAAAAAAGGAAAAGGCAGTAAGGACAGAAATGGGGATAAAAGAGGTAAGGCTATGAAAAAGTGGAGGGTGATGAGTACCAATGCCCGTAGTCTGTGTAACAAGCTCCCTGAACTAGTGGCCTTGATGGAAGAGGGTTGCCTGGATATTGTGGCAGTCATAGAAACATGGTACACAGAGAACCATGACTGGGATGTCAACATACCAGGATACACAATCTACTGGAGGACAGGGAGGGTAAAAGAGGAGGAGTAGCTCTCTATGTAAAGGAAGGGATCAAAGCAACAGAGCTAAAGAGTAAACAGGAGCAGATGAGGCACTTTGGGTCACCCTGGAGACAGGAAATGGTACCACAATCTGCATGGGGTTGTATACAGACCCCCATCTCAGGGAGGAATGGACAAGAAAATGATAGAAGGCTTTCTTAGAATGGCAGAAAAGGGAAGATATTGTTGATGAGGGACCTGAATATGCCAGATGTTAACTGGAGCACCTTGCTGCAGGCACATCCAAGAACAGGGTCATTCTTGATGCCTTACAGGGGGCATGCCTCAGACAGCTAGTACTGGAACCCACTTGGGAGGGAGCAATCTTAGACCTGGTACTCTCAAATGGGAACGGAGAAAGAATCTCACATTTAGAAGTGGGTAGCCACCTGGGAACAAGTGACCACCAAACAGTGTGGTTCACGATAAACACAGCCATTCTATCAAGCCATACAAAAGCAAGAGTACTGGACTTTAGGAGGGCTGACTTTGGGAAAATGAGAGAGTGCCTCAGAAAAGCACTTGCAAACAGGCAAGAAGGAGGGGTGGAGAAACAATGGGGAGTGATCAAAATAGCCATCACAGAGTCAACAAGCCTTTGTGTAAAGCAAATCAATAAAACACAATGAAGGAAAACACTGCTATGGTTCTCAAAAGAGGTGGCAGGGTAGGTTAAGGAGAGAAGGAGAGCATTCAGGAAATTTAAGGAAACACAGAAGGAGCAGGACAGAGAACTTTATCAGTTAAAGCAGAAAAAGGCTGGGAAGGCAGTCAGAATAGCAAAGGCCCAAACCAAGGAAAGGATAGCCAATTCTGTTAAGAAGGGGGATAAGACCTTTTATAGGTACATTAGGGAGCGAAGAAAGACCAAAGGAGGGATACTGAAGCTTAATAAAGGGGAGGGAATGTGGGTAGAGGGTGACAGTGAAAAAGCAGGGATACTGAACAAATATTTCTGCTCAGTATTCACAAAGGAAGAGGAGGGTGAGTTACCTAAACCAAACAAGAGAAACACTCTGAAGACGGGGGTCGATACCAGTCCATTTACAGAAGAAAGGGTTCTGAAAGAACTAATAAAATTGAAGGTGGACAAAGCAATGGGGCCTGATGGGATTCACCCAAGAATTCTAAAAGAACTAAGGGTAGAACTAGTGACACCGCTGACTACTCTCTTTTATAAATCATGGGAGGATGGGGTGGTACCCGAGGACTGGAGAAGGGCAGATGTGATTCCTCTTCACAAAAGTGGGAGCAGGACAGAGGCAGGAAACTACAGACCTATTAGTTTGACCTCAGTGGTAGGGAAAATGATGGAATCACTTCTAAAGGAAAGAATTGTTGAGTACCTAGAGGCCAGTGGGGCACAGGACCCAAGGCAGCATGGATTCATGATGGGAAGGTAGTGTCAGATGAATCTAATAGATTTCTTTGACTGGGTGACCAAAGTAGTAGACCAGGGAGGGGCTGTGGACATGGCCTACCTAGATTTTAGCAAGGCATTTGATACAGTCCCACACAAAAGATTAATACACATGATAGCCAGCCTTGGAGTGGGTCCCAAGGTGGTAGCCTGGATAAAAAATTTGCTAAACAACAGGACGCAAAGGGTAGTAGTCAATGGAGTACACAGTGAAGAAAGGAGGGTTACTAGCGGGGTACCGCAGGGTTCAGTACTGGGACCGGTCCTTTTTAATGTCTTTATAAGTGACATTGCAGAGGAACTGGAAGGAAAAGTATGTCTCTTTGCAGATGACACAAAGATCTGCAGCAGGGTTGATACGGATGGAGTGGAAAGGATGAGAAGGAACTTGGCAAGGTTGGAGGAATGGTCAAATGTATGGCACCTCAGATTCAATGCAAAGAAGTGCAAGGTATTGCACATGGGAAACAAAAACCCAGGGGAAGCGTACACAATAGGGGGTGAGATACTGACAACAGTATAAATAGAAAGGGACCTGGGGGTAATTATATCAGATGACCTAAAGGTGGGCAAGCAATGTGAGAAGGCAGTAAAGAAGGCTGGGGGGATACTGGGATGCATAGGAAGAGGCATCAATAGTAGAAAACAGGAAGTTGTTATTCCCCTGTACAGACAGTTGGTGAGACCCCATCTGGAGTACTGTGTGCAGTTCTGGAGACCCCATCTCCGCAAAGACATAGACAGAGTGGAGGCTGTCAGAGGAGGGCATCCAAATGGTGCAGGGTCTGCACCAGAAGACATCTGAAGAAAGACTAAAGGAGCTTAATATGTATACCCTTGAGGAAAGAAGGGAGAGAGGGACATGATAGAAACTTTCAAGTACCTCAAGGGAATTAACAAAGTCCAAGAGGTAGCATCTTCCAGAAAAGCGATGTGCAAGAACAAGGGGCACAATTTGAAGATAGGGGGATGGCTCAGAGGTAATGTGAGGAAGTATTTTTCACTGAGAGGGTTGTGGATGCATGGAACAGCCTCCCTGAGGAGGTTGTGGAGTCAACAACAGTGGGGGACTTCAAGAATGCATGGGACAGGCATAAGGCAGTCCTAGTGGGGTGTAGGAGGAAGTAAGCTGTTGGTTAACTAGGATCTGCAGCTTATCTGTTAGGTAGGAAAATGGGCAGACTGGGTGGGCCAAGCGGTCCTTATCTGCTGTCAAATTCTATGTTTCTATGTTTCCATGAAATTTCACAGAAAAAATAAAATGACAGATTTTGAGCACCTATCATTTTGAAACTATCTATTCAAATGTATTGATATTTTGAACCTCCACCCAAAAAGTTTGCATGCCAAATTTCAGAGCTTTAGCTCAAGCGACAGCTGAGTTATGCCCAAATTACTAAATTAAAAAAAAATCTGCAACATTCCAATAAAAATTCATTAAATTACATGTAATGTCATGAAATTTCATTGAAATTCTGTGAATTCAGAATTTTCCCATTCCGCACAGCTCTACAAAATTTGTTATTAGTCTGGCAAGAACTGCTGCTTCACATAAGGGCCCTGTATGAAACAAGATACAGGTCCATTCCCTTGCCCAAGGTCTCTTCTGCTTTGCATATGGCCCACAGAATCCTGGGTAAAGCAAAATACTGGTCCAACCCCATGCCCAACAGGACCACTGCACCTCATAGGGCCCACAGGACACAGCACAAAGAAAACTGCAGGTCTGATTTACTTATGTTCTTTGTAAATGCTCCATGAGTGGCCTGACTCACAAAGCAAACTGCATCTCTGACACAATGAGCATCACTAGGCAGTTTTCATCATTAGGTTTAAAGAACTAGTAGCACCAAAATATCAGACAGAAAATTAGGCAATTATGAAAAATATCTGAGTCCAAAAATAGCCAGGAACTCAGAGATTTAAAACAAAGTTAGTGATTTAAACAGAAACACTGACAGCTCACTCTACACTGCACACCTTGCATGAGATGGAATAAACTTGTTATGGAGATTTTGGCTTCCAGTATTTTCTGTTAAAATCACTAGCTTTGTTTTTAATCTTCAAGTGCTTGGCTCTTTTTGGACTCACAGTATTGTGTTTAGGGGACCAGCAACCCCCACCCAGACCCCAGCTTGGACTCCCACCACTGCAAAGCACACTTGTATCTGCCCTCCTGTTAATTTTTAAAAGTAGCTCCTTGTTTGTTTTTTTTAAATTTTGATCAGAGTGCACGTTTTGTTTTGTCATTTGATAACACTCTTCAGGAGCCTGTTTATGGAGGACAACTGTTATAAAATCAGAGAATATTTTTCATTATGTCCCAGTAAAGTACCTATGCTCCTTCTTCCTGATCCTTCTCCTCCCAACCCCCCTCGTGTGCATAGATTCATCCAACATTATATTTCACCTTTTAACTCTCATCTGTTTATATTATTGTTACTTACTTGGAAACCAAGAGCTGAGTATAGTTTGGGGGTACTGACAGTTACTAAACAGGAAAAAGATCTTGTGGTTATTATATCTGATGACCTCAAAGTGGCTGGGCAATGTGACAGAGCAGTGGGTGGGGCCATTGGGATGCTGGGATGCATAGGAAAAGATATCCAGCATTAGGAGGGATGTGGTGTTGCAACTGTATCGCTCACTGGTGAGACCATAGCTGGAGTATTGTGTCCAGTTCTGGAGGCCAAGCCTCAAAAAGGAAATAGACAGAGTGGAGGCAGTCCAAAGGAAAGCAACTAAAATTGTGCAGAGGTTGCATCAAATTCTCTATGAGGAAAGACTGAGGGATTTAAACATGTACACCCTTTAATAGAGGAGAACAAGATGATACATGATAGATACCTACAAGTACCTCACAGCTATGAACAAGGTGCAGGAAGGGAGTCCCTCAAACAAAGAAGAGCATCAAGACCATGTGTTGAAGCTGTGGAGGGGGTTTCAGAGAGATATGAGAAAGTACTACTTCACTGAATGAGCAGTGGATGCCTGGAACAGACTGCCAGCAGAAGTGGTTGAGGTGAAAAGAGTAGAGGGCTTTAAGCATGCATGGGATAAACATATGAGAATATTAGTAAAAAGGCATGGAGGAGGGAGGATTGCCAGAGACCATTTAGGGTCTTTGGAGACAGACTAGGCCTGGACCATCGGGGCAGACTGGGTGGGCCAAGAGATCATTTTCTGCTGAAACATTTGATTTTTTTATATTTCTAAATTACTGTCTGTTAGATAAAACTTGAAAGGTCTCCAAATTCTGGAAAATGTGTTATAGCCCCCCCTCCCCCAATGACATAGTAAATCCTTTCAATTTTTAGTCAAATAATTTAATTATTCCATAAATCACCAAGGGTCCTTATAATGCTGCAATATGATTTTTTGTCATTAATACAGTAGATGCTATATGTTTGAGTAGATAATCTCCGGATTGTTATTTATATCATTTGTTGTAATAGGTTCAGTTAACATCAATTTAAAGGCAAATTACTTTCTATTTTTTTCGATCCCTCCTATAATTTTGCTTTAAAAATCATTTCAGCTCAGGACATGTGATAAATATATGTAACAGGAAACCTTTATTACCGGTGCATCTTGGGCAGCAGTCAGATTTTTCACTGTTAAATGTATGTAATCATGCAAGAGTGAAATAGATTCTCTGAATGATATTAAATTGGTTTTGTCTTGCCCAGAAACCTTTTTCTACCTTTCTGGGGATATTGTTATGCTTGCTTCCATACATCTGTGGGACATTTGGTTTCTAGTCTGTCTCAAGGGTAATTTTTGCATGACTAATTCAATATATAAATCATCTTGCAGAAGGGCATGACTGTTACCAATTATTTCATCTTCGGCTATGGTTTCTTTAAAAAGAATCTCAAACAGAGAATGATTGAATACATTCTATGATCCATAAAATTATCCATATGGGTTTTTCCTAATATATTACCCAATTTACAGATAAAAAATATAGTGGCCCAAAGGTAAGGTAAAATGATCCTTCAAAACAACAATGTTCAGCTTTTTTGGTCTTTCATAAAGGTCACCCAGATACGTCAAACCACATTGATCTCATGGTCATTAAAGGCAACTTAATCTACCAGATTTTAAGAATAAATTACAAAAATTGGTGAGCAAATAGAGATTAAAGTTATATGGGCCAGTAAAGCATTTGCTTCATGCAATACCTCTTCCATTATCATTAAAAAGTGGAACAGTCTTTAAACTGTGGATGAGAGTGTACTAGCACAGCTCATGATAGGTTTATATCTTTAAAAGGTGCCAAGCTCAGTTCAACTTTCATCCACTGGGGCACTAAAGGAGAGGAGGAATAGAAACTAGAAAGCTGCTTCAACTGGGATGCAGCATATTGCAGATATAAATTTGTAAACTCAAGTTCAGCACATTCAGATGAAGTATACCATTTTCCCATTCTGGGCTTCTTATCCTACCATAGAAGCTGTCGAATAAATTTTTCCATATTCATGAAATAGTGCTTTGTGACTCTAACAGGGAGGGCCTAGACAGAAATAAAAAGCATGAAAGAATATACATTTTTCACAATCTTTACCCTCTGCATCAAAGTCAAGGGCAACAATGCCCATCAGTTCAAGCCCAATTTCAGTTTATTTATTAATGTAATATAAATCAAGTCAACTAGGTTATCTGATGTTTTTGAAGGAGTATTTTATCTCCTTTTTTTCTGACCAGCCCCATTCCAGACCGCCCTCCCCAGCCCCATCTCCTGGCTTCTTTGGAATTTACCAGTTGACCATCTGTCCTCTTCTAGGGGACCAGGTAGCCTAGTCACTGGTGTGGGGCCTGTGGGGGACAAGGCCTCCATTCTTCTAGCCATGGGTTTTCCCTCCATCTTCTCCCCAGGTCCACAGCACATGTAGTGCTGCAAATTTGATCCCTTCCTTTGCATGCCACTGTGCTGTCACCTAGAACCTCCAGGTGGCAGCTGCCTAGAAAGATGCAGAGACCTCACTCCTTGAGGGAGGAGATCTGTCCTTGGGATGCTCCATCTTCCCTCATCCCTCCTCCAGACAACCCCTGAGCAACCTGCATCCATTTCTGAACCTGGGTCCTTTTCATGGCATGAGGTAAGACATCCAAATCCTTAGTCCTCCACACCACTAGGCCGGCTAGTTATCCAATTTCTGTATAAGAAATACCCCTAGATACCTAAGTGAGTCTTTGACAGAGGTTAATGGATTTATAGACCTCTGGAAGTCATTTCATAAAGGCATCATTTCTGTTTTATCACAGTTTATTTTATATTCAGAGACTATTAAGAAATTCTATACTAGGTCAAAAAGATGTGTTATTGCATCCAAGGCATTATCTAGATATATGCGGACATTGCCAACATAAAGAGAAATTTGATGGCATGTATTTTTAATACCTATCATGTTATTTCAGAATTATTGGGCTAACAGCTCCATCTAGAATGTGAATAACAATGGGGGCAATTGGGGCCCCTGCCTTGTATCACTATATAGAATTATCTATTTTGATAACACCAAAATAGCATGCACTTTTGGGGTTTGCATTTTATAGATTAGTCCAATGCAATGCAAAATGATTGGACCCAAGCTGGTGTTTGACAGGTTCAAAATCAGAAAAGACCAATCAATGCCACTAAAGGCCTTCTCAGAGTAAAGTACTACTGAAACTGCATCTCCCACCTTTGCTTGTTCTATTATGTTAAGTGTATATCATATATTATCTGAGAGCCTCCTACCTTCTATAAACTCACTTTGATAATCATTAATTAAACTTGCAATTGTAGTATTTGGTCTTGGTGCTAGAATATATGGAAACTAAACCTTGTCGTACATGTTCATTAATGAAAGCAGGCAATAAGATGAGCAAAGCTCTAGTGGTATGATGATGATGATGATAATTTATTTTATGCAGACTTAACCATTAGAGTAAGCTCTATTTTGAAGAGAAAGCCAGCACAAATTATGCTACAGAAATGGACTGCGGTATTTACAAAATTTAATTATCAACTAAAACAATCCAATCATAAAATGTAGCAATCAAGACAACAGCATTTAGCATTACTTAACACCCTGAAACAATAATATCATGTACAAATGTGAGTCAGTTATGGATGATGTTATATGGTTGTATGATACAGTGACACTGGTGATTAAAATTCGAGGGACAAATTTTATGGTGGTTGTGGGAATGGTCAAATCTCTTAGGAAATTCTCTCTTAATGGATACCTGGTAGTCAATTTAGATTTAAATATGAGACAATAATTATAAGGATGGAGTGGCACAGAATGTAGAATACTAAAAATCAAATGCAACCAGCTATTTTGTCTCCTAACACTTAATAGTTGCCATCCAGTACTATCACACATTGTGCAGTGGTGCACTAGGGGCTTACAACATAGCACAAAATATTACATTTTACTGTAGGCAACATTAAATTTCTGTAATTAAGATGTATTTGCAAACTGCTAGATTGTATTGCCATACTCTACATTTGGTAGGAGTAATGTCTGGGCTATATTTTGTCTGTCCTCCAGTGTAAGGTAATAGGCTGCCCTATGGATAGCTTCCAATATATAGTATTTTTCATTTTTGTGGCCACAGTACTTGTATGTGATGAGAAACTCATGGATTTGTCCAAGTAGACCCCCAAGTATTCATATTGGTCTGTTTTAATGCTTTTTGTACCATTTGGGGAAATTGAACTTATTTCTTACCTGTTTTCTTTGAGACTTTTGAAAGTACATATACTAAGGAAGGCCTGATTACAAAAAATAGTCACAGAGATTTTTGAAGTCCTCTTTCACTGTAAATTTTTTTATTAGAAGCAACAGATACTGTGTCATCTGTGTATGATCCTGTACTGGTGTGTCTTAGAATATAAAGCAGTGGGTTAACAAACATTAGGAACAAAAGGGAACCTAAAATGGATCTCTGGAGGATGCCCCTCCTATTGCAAGTGGTGAAGATAATGAATTGGCAACCAAAACCTACTTCACTTATTTCTTTAACATATGACTTGTACCAAGGTAGAGATTGTGATTCTACTCTAATTTGCTTTAGTCTGTGTATTAACAATAAATGATTCACCAAAACAGCGAAAAAAAAAACTGCTTTGATATGGCTATGAACCCTGCCCCCTTCTGCTTACCATAATTCAGAGAAGAGATTATAATGTTATGGAAGTCAACTTGGACAGTGTTTGTGGAGTACTGTGCTCAGAATCTTTGTTGGTATGGAGATAACAAATAATGGTGTTCAAGAGTTTTAGAGAGAACAGAAAGCAGGGAAATAGGTCTGTAATTCAAAGGTGTCAGTGGCTCCCCACCTTTAGGGACTGGTATTACTTTGCTGATTTTCTATATGGTCTGTAATAAGTTTCTTCTTACACTTCAATTAAAGATATAGGGTACTACAGGAACTATCTCAAAAACTGTTATTTTTAAAATACAGCCTCCAGTTCATGACTTGCAGGGGATTTCAGCTTTAAGAACTTTAGGGATTTGTAGACCTCCTTTTACAGCAATAGTTTAGGATTAAAACTTGCAGTATATCTCAGAAAAATATTGTTGCTGTCCATTCCCTCCAAACTACAAACTGATATATCTATACCTGGCAGGTAACCAAAATATTAATTTAATGTTTAAGCTACTGTTTCTTTGTCCTCAAAAATAGAGGAGTCATTTTTCAAAGATATTGTAGAAAGCTAAGGAGTGGGGCTCATAGGTTTTTTAGTTAGTCCCAAATATTTTCTGGGATCTGAATTCTGACTTACTTTGGTTTTATGAAATTTCATTTTTACCTCCAAATTAAATTTATTTTGAATATCCTTGAATGACTGCCAATTGACTGGACTTTTTTTCTTGGCTTTTCCATACTCTTCTTTTGTTTCTGATCAGTTTATGCAACTTCTCAGATAATTCAAGGCAAGTGATTTTGTTTCTTATTTTTATCTTCACCCATGGAGCCTGCATATTATACACCTCAGTGAAAATATCTGAGAAGTATTTGATAGCAAGCTCCAGGTCTTGGATCAGTTAGAAAGGGGTTCAGTTTACATCTGATAAGCTATCTCTAAATTTGACTTTATTAAAATTTTTGAAGAGAAATTTATATAGGGGATGTTGTGAAGATTCAAGCAAAGGTTTTGTAATTAAAGTACAAGATACAGGACAATTAGGCTGGTCTTCCAGCATAGCAGTGGCACTACCTCTTTTGATGCTGATGACCCTGGTTTGGGAATGAGCCCAGAGGATCAGAGGGCCAGCCAGGGAGAGATGGACAGAGTGTCCACAGGACAAGGTAATGCACATGGGAAACAAAAACCCAGGGGATGCGTACACAATGGGGGGTGAGATACTGTCAACAGTAAAAATAGAAAGGGACCTGGGGGTAATTAAATCAGATGATCTAAAGGTGGGCAAGCAATGTAAGAAGACAGTAAGGAAGGCTGGGGGGATACTGGGATGCATAGGAAGAGGCATCAATAGTTGAAAACAGGAAGTTGTAATCCCTCTGTACAGACAGTTGGTGAGACCCCATCTGGAGTACTGTGTGCAGTTCTGGAGACCCCATCTCTGCAAAGACATAGACAGAGTGGAGGCTGTCCAAAGGAGGGCAACCAAAATGGTGCAGGGTCTGCACCAGAAGACATACGAAGAATGGCTAAAGGAGCTTAACATGTATACTCTTGAGGAAAGAAGGGAGAGAGGGGACATGATAGAAACTTTCAAGTACCTCAAGGGAATTAACAAAGTCCAAGAGGGTAGCATCTTCCAGAAAAAGAGATGTGCAAGAACAAGGGGGCACAATTTGAAGATAGAGGGGGGACGGCTCAGGGATTATGTGAGGAAGTATTTTTTCACTGAGAGGGTTGTGGATGCATGGAACAGCCTCCCTGAGGAGGTTGTGGAGTCAAGAACAGTGGGGGACTTCAAGAATGCATGGGACAGGCATAAGGCAGTCCTAGGGAAGGGTAAGAGGAAGTAAGCTGTTGGTTAACTAGGATCTGCAGCTTATCTGTTAGGTAGGAAAATGGGCAGACTAGGTGGGCCAAGCGGTCCTTATCTGCTGTCAAATTCTATGTTTTCTATGTAGACCCACCTCCCACCCATATGCAACAACAACAATGGAAACAGTAATAAAACTCCAGACCCACCCCTCACCCCCCGCAAAACAACAGTGGAAACAGTAATAAAACCCCAGATCCACCCCCCCACAACAACAACAACAACAGTAGTGGAAACAATAATAAAAACCCAGACCGCCCCTCCACCCCTGCAACAACATCATTGACATGATGAAATAAAAGGGTTCCCCACCCACATCACCAGCATGGCATACCTACAACATCATTCCTTTGCAGGACCACCACCCACACCCCACAACAATGGCCCTTTGGCATGTTCCACACTCCATGCCCTCAACACTGCTTCAGTGCAGACAGTAGGGCATGGAGGTTCCCATGAAGGTTCCCTACATCCCACATGGTAGCCTCAAACAAGCCACTTAGCAACTGGTCTCTGTCCATAGGTGGTTGCAGTGGTGGGACAGGGCATACTGCCCATCATCCTAGGCCTCGGTCTGCTGTACATCCCCCTGGTCCTCACCCTCAGTGGGCACAATGTCAGCATTGTGAGCCTCTGTCCCAATGCCCTATATGGCCCAAGGACTGCCAGCCTCCTCTTGGTGTGCTTCCACCACCACCACCTCCTGTGCATTGCCCTCCACCAGCAGGACATGTCCATGTCCCACTTCACCCTGCACCATGTGTGCACCAATACCATAGGCAGTGTCACAACTGTCTATTTGTGCCCCTCACTGACCATCCTGGCCATGCTCCATGGGGCCTGCTGTTGTCCATCCATGGCCTCATGGTCATCTGGCCTGGTGGCTGCTTGCTTTCCCTGGTCATCACTGGCCTCATCACTGGTGTCTGGTGGCAGTGGCCAGGCCCTCATCAGCTGGTGTATGGTGCACATTTCATAGGCTTGTGCATCCCTTCTCTTTTGCTTCCCCCATTGCCTGCTGAAGGACTCTGTGGCATGGGCTCTCGATCCGTGCTCCAGCATGATGTGCGGCACCTGTGACAAGGGAACAGAACACATTTCAGTGAGCGGTAATGGCAGTGGCCATGCAACAGTCCAGGGGTGATGGCACGTGGGCGGTGGTTGACACCCTCCTCAATACATGATCTACACATTACACTGGCACCCCAATTGTGCCCATGCCACCACTTGCCACCTCTGTGCTGCCCCCAGCATCATGCTGTAATGCCCCATTGGACCCCTGGTGCACAACATGGCCCATCCCCACCTCATGTGCCACATATACTGCACATACATGCTATATGTGTGTGACACACCATGTCCACCCATTACCCTCGGGTACATGGCTGGTGGTGGTGAGTGGTCCACACAACAACATGCAGATATGCAGCCACACCCTGGCCCTGTTATCTGGGAGGCCCCCCACTTACCTTGCCATGCATGGCTGGGCATTGCCACATGTTCTGCTGCCTGCTGCACCTGGCTGACATCACCACTGTCCTGTGCTCCTGCAGCTGCATGGTTCTGACCTGTGGAGACAGGATTGGCACACATGTGTGAGTGTGCTGGTCACATCACCATGCACTGGATGCCATAGTGATTTGCCAGGGTGGCAGTCTGTGTGTCCTACCTACTTTCTGCAGCTTGCTGGGCAGTCCTAATTGCTGCATCACTACTGGAGGCCATGTCCAGCAGCCACTGCATGATCATGGTGTCATGCCTGGTGAGGTCCTGCCAGCTGTGTTTAGCTGGCTGGGGGTGCACCCTGACACCAGAGATCCTCTCCAGACATGCCCCAATCTGTCTCCACATACTGTCCCTCACTGTGGGGGTGTGCCTCCTGCAGCCTGGTGGCAGCAGTGTCCTCCTCCACTGCTGCACCAGGTTGACCATCTGTGGAGTCTCTTCGCATGTGAAGTTTGGTGCTCTGCCACTCAATGTGGTCATCTTTAGTGGCTATGGTCAATTCCCAGGCCTTACAGTGACTCTCCTGCACTTGCCATTGTGTTTGCAATGTGTGGCATCATGCGGTAGCATCTGCATGTGTTTCCACATGAGACATGTGCGTGGAAATGCCTACTGCATTTGCGGTACTTTTCAGACGCAAATCGCATCAGTGCAGTTTTCGCCGCATAACACATGTGCATGTCCCTTCACATATGCACATCTGTGAGGAACATACAGTGACAGCTTGGTCAACATGCTGTTTCAGGAGGAAGAACTGTCTGCCTCATGCCACACACCAGACAAGGCATCACTGTATGCCAACTAGTGAACGTGGCTGGTGGGCAGCACCTGGCTGGACCACTCCCACTGGTGATCTGGCAATTGTTCACAATATGTTGACATGAGACACATGTGTCACAATGTCACGCATATGCATTTTGTGTGATATTGGTGGTTGATTGCATGCACATCACAACTGTCTGTTGTTGCTGCAAATGCAGCCTGCGTCGAGGCATGTGTGGTTCTAACATCACACATGTCTTGTTGCAGTGTGCTGTCACTCATAGTATTCATTGTATTTGTGCATGTCCCACATATGTTGTTACACACTACACAGTGTTCCATGCACATCACACATTCCCCCCATACTGTCAGCTCTGTGGATATGTGCAGCTTCCCACCATTGTCCCCACCCCCCCACCATGGTGCATATCTCAGTGTGTATTGGCATGCTGTCTGCAGTTTGTCCTGTTACCTTGCCTGCCTTGTGTTCTTCACACACCACTGCATGTGGCTATGCCCACCAGGTGCTGACCACCTGACATGGCCACTGCCTGCTATGTACAGTGTCACCATGTCTGGTGCATACAGTAGCACAGTGCAGGATGGCTGTGTGGTGGTATGCTGTCCATGGGCTGTTCACCTACTGCTGCCGGTGTCACCTATTGGTGGCTGTTGTCCCTCAGGTGAAAGGGTGGGCTAACAGGTCATGGCTGGCAAATTGCCCTGCCTGGCACAATGCAGCATGGTCATGTGGCTGTCTGGCATGCTCATCATGGTTGTCTTCATCACCCCCATTCTCCTCCTCCTTGTCCAGGACTTGTAGTGGCACACAGTTCCTGAGTGTCAGGTTATGCAGCATGCAACACACCATGAAGATTTTGCAGGCCATCTCAGGGCTGTACTGCAGTGCCCCTCCTGAATGATCCAGGCACAGGAAAATGCCTCTAGGACACCATATGTCCATTCAGTCACAGCCCTGGTGGAGGCATTGGCCTCATTGTAGCACACATTGGCCATGGTGTGTATGTTCCATAGTGGCATCATGACCCATGGCAGTTGTGGATATCCACTGTCACCTATGGGATGTAAGTGACACATCATTAATGTAGAGGGCACATGTCATACACACAGGCATGTTGCTTCTGCAGGGACAGGGGTGCTTGTTTGCAGGCCAGTAGCACATACCAATGAGCCATCCACCTGTAAGCTGTCCCCTCCCAAATGCCTCATGTAGACCACAGTTACAGAGGATACAGGAGTCATGGCAGGAGCCAGGGAACTGGGCTACCACATCCAGTATGCAGCACTGGTTATTACATACCACCTGCGTATTCATGGAATGGAAGCCCTTTTGGTTGATGTACACCTCCGCCTCACCTGGTGATGCCCTGATGGCCCACATGTGTACAGCTGATTGCCCTAAGCACATGGGGGAGCTGTGCAACAGCATAAAATGCCTGCTTTACCACCTGTTTCTGCTGTGCATTCCTCGGGAATGCAATGTAACTGTCCATCTGGTACATCATCGCATCCAGGAACTGCCTGAGGCACCTGGACGTGGCTGGCTGTGAGATGCCACACTGTCACCTGTGGGAGTTTGGAATGTTCCGGTGGTGATGAAGCACAATGCTGCACTTCCCTTCACCTCCACAGGTACAGGATGCCCCCTACAGGTGGCGCTGTGTAAATCTTCCCATAGCTCATCGGACAGCTCAGCTATGGTGGCCTTTGGCAGGCAGTTGCATGTGATGCACTGCTCCTCCATGAGATCCAGGTATGACGTCCTAGCTCTGTACACCCATGGCACATGGTGTCTAGTGGGTATGTGCTACACTGGTTGCTGCCTGTTCCCCTGGTTCCTGCCATCACGACACCTGCAGTGCCTATGCCACCACTCCAGTAGCATTATGCCCAATGTGACTGCCAGTGCTGCAACCACTCTATCACTCTCAGCAGGTGTGTCTGCACACTGCTTGCTCCACAGTCAATGTTGTGCGAAATTGGAAAATTTCACCGAGTGAAATATTTTGTGGAATTTGCGCATTTTGCAAAATATTTAATCTGGTGAAATGTGAAATTTCACCCAGTGGGTGGGCGAAATTTCACCACCCACAGACAACATTTCTTGATTTCACCACCAGCCCCCAATCTGCCAAAGAAAAACAATCCCCTCCCAGATCCCTGATGTCTAGTGCCCCCCCAGACTGATCACTAGCCAAATTCAAATCAAGATAGAACCCTCCCTCTTCCCCCAGTCACCCTGAGCCCTGGCCCTGTATCTTTGCAAAAACAAAAATCCCTTCCCCTGTCCCTCCCTGATGTCTAGTGGCCCCCTCGCCACCTACCCTGTCTTAAGTCAGAGAGAGCCCACCCCACCCCCCATACCCCAATCGGGCCACGGGCACAGCCCTCCACTCACCTCCATGGCCGGCAGCCCATCTGAGTGCTCAGTAAATGAGCACATGCTTGTTGTTTTTTTTTTATTACAAAGATAGGGGGCCAGGACTCAGAGTGACTGGGGGGGTCTTGATTTGAATTCAGCCATTGATCAGCCGGGGGCTACTAGACACTTGGGACTCAAAGGGACACAGAATATTGGCATTTGACATATCAGATGCAGGCAAAATTGCAGGTGAAATTTCACAATTTTGCCACAATTTCTTGAAATATTTTTCACGGCAAAATTGCCGATTTTGCAGCAATTTCACTGGAGAAACAAAATTTTGCAACATCTCTGACCACAGTGACTCTGCTGTGTCTGTCTCACAAGGCCCCCTTTTGTACTCTGCTGCAGTTATTCCTGCTTCCCCCGGTGTAACCTACACCTTTTGCAAGTGGCATATCTTGTCCTTTAGTTGCTTCCAGAATCCCAAAAAAGGAGATACTGCTGCTTTTCTTTGGTGCAAGTCTATTTATGCCAATGCACATCTCAGGGTTTGGCACAAGTGCGGCATAAGTCAACTTTGGTGTATCAGCTTTATGACATGGTGTATGCCACATTCAGGAATCGTGCATGTTGCAATTTTTGGTGCAACTCGCACTTTGTGCCATTCTCATTTGGCACAACTGAGTTACACCTGACATACGTTTTTGAGAATTGGGCCCATTATGCTTATAAAATCCCTCCCTGATTTTATGGGGTTTATTTTGTTATTCCCCTTGTCACTGTCAACCCTCCCACAGAGCTTTATGTCATCTGCGGAGAGACAATAACCTTCCCCAGATTCTTTCTCTTTCTTTAGGAACAGTCTATGTCCCTATGCTTGCCTCTGAATATATTTTGGTACCCCCCACACATGTTACTCATGTGACAATATTTACTGGAACTTATATGAGTAAGAATTCATCAAATTAGACCATTTTGCAGCTTGAATTCTGTTATGTTTACATTGTGTTGCCATCACAAATATTGCAATATTAATATGTTGTTAGTCTTTACTTTTCTATTTTTTCTTCTATCTTTCTCTTAGCTTTCCCTTCTTTACCTGACAACCACCTTCTATCTCTGGATGTGTCCTTAGGATCTAGGAGAGCACAGCATCCCTGTCTTCCCAGACAGTGGCTTTCTAAGGATATTTCTGTTCTGGGATAGCTCACTGCTCTGGATGCCTAATTTGTCCTCCATAAGTTGTACATGTGGCTAATATGGCTCCACTGATACTTTCCCTTTTCATCTAGAGAAATAATAGTGTTCGGTATGTGGTGCATTCGTACTTGAATTATTTACATTTATTTAGGGTATTAATTTCATTTATTTATACCAAGTCCTTTTAAAGACTTGTTTTACAATATCCTTGTGTTACTGTATATTATAAATTGCACCATTTTGTAACAAGTTATACATAGTGCTATGTTTATCTGATTTAATAAAATGTTTTCTTTACTTTGATTTGTTTTGTACTTAAACAGATATGAGAACTTTGCATGCAGGTGTTCTGGGTTTTATTTCCACTTTGCACGTTCTTCACAAGCACTGCTTTTTACTCTGTAAAGCAACATTTTTGATTGGTGCTGGTGTCTAAGAACAGATATTTAGGGGAAGGATTTCTCCAGGTACCCACACCCTGAAGAAGTGCCAAATGAGCGAAATGCCAGGGCACCCGGACTGTGGCTTTGGTGCATATCACAGTGCATTCAGTTGTCCTGCCTTCTCTTGCAATACATTTTCCATGGGCAATTACACACTGAGTGCTGGCTCATTGTTTTGAGCAACACTGTGAGCCCATTTGGTGTGCTGCGCTATCTTGCTGCCATTGTTTGTTTTGTGTAGTTGCATATCCCTAGCAGCAGCACCCCAGATCATGTACCAACTGAGTATATACTATCCCAGGAAGTGGGCCTGCACCTGTGCTCATGCCAGTGACCTGGTGCATATTAACCAGTCATGCAGGTATAGTATGATTTGTACACCTGTCTCATATTTTGGCTGCAAGTAGACACCAGTGGATTCCCTTGGGGGTGCATCTAGTCCAAATGGTGGAGTTTGGGACTGGTAATGGTGGCCTAGAATGTGAAATCTGAAGTACTTGTGGTGTGACAGTCTGATTGGGATGTGCAGGTATGTGTCCTTCCTATCTCTGGAGGCTAAGAAATCCCCCCATGTGGATTGTATTGTTTCCCTTTTGGATTTCCTGTACTGTATGAACTGATTTAAGTATTTCAAACTGAGCATAGTAAGTCTCTGATTTTCTTTGATACAATAAAGAAGGTTAAATATATTCCCTGACCATTTTGTTTCTCTTGTATGTCTGTGATTGCTCTGTTTTTGTTTGTTTTTTATGAGTGAGTTTAGTATGTGTTGTACTTGCTCTGGATTTGCTTTTCTTTTTGAAACTTGTGAGTTTATGAGTCTCTTTCTTTTGGGTGTATCCATCAATTCTATTGTGTATTCCTTGTGTATGATCTCCTGAATGTACAAATACATGAACGTACCAGAAGAAGAACAAGACCTTTTGGTCTATCAAGTCTGTTCATATTGCAGACTCCTCAACAATAGCTATGGACTCTGCCCCTCCAACCAATATTCTGTCCCTTCTAGTTACACCCTTTTTGACCCTGACTTTCCTCTTTACCTTGTCCTAATCTCTTCTGAAGCCATCCACTGTTTTAAATGATACCACTTCCTCAGGAAGTCCAGTCCAACCTGGTCCTACAGAAATGCCTCCTCGTCTCCTTCCTAAACCTTTCTCCTTCCAAGTTAAGACAATGCCCTCTCATGTGTTTGTCCTCGCTGAGCCTGAAGAGGCTGTCCTTGTCCACCCTGTTATTACCTTTCAAATACTTGAATGTCTCAGTCACGTTCTCCCTCTTGCTCCTCTTCTCCAGGGAGTACAAGTTCAGGGCCTGCAGCCTCTCCTGGTATTTCCTACCCTGTCAACCCTTAACCATCTTTGTTGCCCTTGATTGGAATGCATCTAGCAGGGTTATATCATTATTTAACTATGGACTCCAGCCAGTGGCGGTTTTAGGCAGAAGCGAACCAAGCGGCTGCTTGGGGCGCCAGCACAGAAGGGGCGCACTGAAGTAGAACATATAAGCAGAAATCATCTTGAAATGCAAAAAAGTGTCAATCTAAAAACCATAATTCTCACCCCAGGTATTCTTCAATATTCCTTACTCTCTGTAGTCAGCCTCCTAAATAGAACTGCCCAGAGACAGAACGTTATACAAATGATGGAACCTATCATTGGCTCATGCCACTGATTCAAACTACTGCCCTTATCAGCTGCAATGTTCCACCAACATATCAGATTTCTTTCTCTGCCTGACAAGTCAAGATGCCTCGGAGACTTCCCTCTCAGCCATTCCTTGGGTGGTTCTTCACTGAAAATAAGTATTTTAATTATTCCTACTGCTGCGTTTATTTCTGTTTAAATTCCTACTGTTAGTTTAGCACTTATTTTAGTGTTTTTGGTTTAATTTTCTCGGTTCCTCACGGTTCGGTATAACTGTTGGGGAACCAAGCCTTAAATCCCTTTCCAGGGCTTTTATTTCCTTAACTCTAGTTCAGTTTAGTTATTTTTAGTATTTTATTTTAAATAAATTCTTGCTTTTGTTAGATGCCAAGCCGGTTCAGTGAACCGCTAACCCAGTTCAAGTTGTTCGGTTCTCGGTTCAGTATTGGAACTTTCACCAGTTGCTGAACTGAACGCAACCCGAAAAAAAAAAAAAAAGAGTATACTTTATTTGCAGTTCTGTTTTTCTTAATCAGTTTGATGATGGCAGAAAAACCTAAGAAAAAGGCTGGACCCCCAGATTTTAAAAACTGCCTTAAGTGTGGGGACATTGTCTGGCCTGGTGGACTGAGGGCTGAGGTACTGGATGCCACACCTTGCACCACACCAGTGATCTGCATTAGGGAATGAGTGTGGGCCACCAGGGGTCGGCAGGGAGGAGATGGATTGAGTGTCTGACGAACTGCTCTTCATCTCCGGGGGGGCGATCTGCGGTTGGCGCGCATTTGACCCCTGGCGGAGGCTGGGGCTTGATGTTACACTGCCGCAAGTAAGGGGGATGGAAGCTCAGCAGACGCTTGGTAGGGACATGCGCGGGTGTATGCGTGTGCCCTCTGCTGGTGTTACTGCATGGCGAATGCCCGTAAGGGAGAAAATATGTAGGAAAAAGACCCTGGTGGCTGGTTGTGGTGGCTTGATGGCTGTCCCCTGGCACTTCATCTCTATTGGTAACACCATGAACTGAATCCTGCTGGGCAGGTGAGTAGGGGGCTCCCCACAGCCCTGCCATGGGGGGTAAGCCATGGGAGTTGCAGGGGTGAGTGCCTGAAGGAGCAAAGCATGGGGATGGCAGCTGGACAAGGAGATGACCAGGGCCAGGGGGGAGAAAGATAAAAGCAAAAAAACAAGTGTGGGGATGTTTTTGCCAAGGCAGAGAAGCATGGCTTATGCATGGTCTGCCTTGGAAATGAACAGTTTTCTGCAGATTGCGAAATCTGCTAATCATTTCCACAAAAGACAATTGACAAGAGGCTAGAAAGGCTCAAAGAAAACTTGAGAAGGGTGCTATGGATTCTGACCAACCCACACCCTTTAAACATGCGGGTGAAACCTCACTGTCCAAACTGAGCACCCCCTGACAAGGGTGACACAGCTTCCAGTAAAAAGGTGGGTGAACTGGCTGACTCCCCAGTTTCTGCCCAAAAGACAAAGAAAACAAAGCACGTTGAACCCCTGACTGAGAAACCAAGGAGGTTTCATCTGTGCCTCACAGCCTGCCATCCTCAGAAGAAATTGTCCAGGCCATGAAGGCCATACAGGCTTTGCAGGGTCTTATACTTGCTCCCAACTCCTCCAACACTGATTCAAGTCCTGGTTGGATCTTCTTCTGTCCCAACTCCATCCCAGGAGCAGATGCAGTTTGAGGAGTATGATTTTCCTGAAGTAGATGAGGGTGAACCTATTGAGGCTGAGATCTCACCTGAACAGGAATTTGGGTCTCCTCCTAGAGCAGAGGATTTTTTCTCTCATTTTCCCTTCATAAGGAAAATAGTGGAAGCCCTTGATTTGGCTACCACAGAGGTTACAGAGGATGAGGAAGAGGCCAAATATGTGAAAATGATGGGGTTAACACCCACAAAGAAGATATTACTCCCTATCAACAAGTTTTCAAAAAAGACTTGTTTAAGGTTTTGCAAACTCCAAATTCTGTCCCCCCCGGACAAGAAGGCAGAAAAAAGTGCTAGCTGGACAGACAGGGGACCTTGTTCCTCTTCTCTCACCCTGACCATCAAGGGATAATCCAGCAAGCAGCCTGTGAGAAGGAAAGGGTGACAGTGGCATCACACCCACCTGAGAAAGATTCATGCAAAATAGGTAGTATGGCCAAGAAGGGCTACCTGGCATCCTCACAGGGAGTCAGACAGGCTATTTACCAGGCTTATTCTGCACAGTATCAAAAGTCACTGTGGCAGTCAGGATTGCCTGTGGTAGATAAGGCTCCTTCGGGCCTCTCAGATGATTTGGCTGAGATAGCCAGGTTTGGGCTGGAAGCAGCAAAATACCAAGTTCAGATGGCAGCAGATGGCAGTGATACTGCTTCCAGATGGATGACCCTTACCATAGCTCTTAGGAGGTTGGCCTGGTTTAGGACCACTAATCTTACACAGGATACCCAAACCAAGGCTATGGATTTTCCTGTGGAGAATCATTCAATATTTGGCCAACAGACTGAGGCTTATATGAAGAAGGTGGATGAGTACAAGGCCACCTATAAGAGCAACTCGACTAAGGAGAGACCCTCCTTCTCCTACAGGTCATACAGAAGGGGAGGCATAGATGGAGCAGCCTACACCAGACCTTTTTAATCAAGCCCAGGCTGTCTCTCAATATCAGCAATATCCACAGCAGACAAGGTAGTTCAGAGACAGGGGTAAAAGGGGCTCCGAGGAGGGATTCCAGACTACCCAGGCCCAGCCCCAAGCAAAACAGAATCTCTGACTCAGTGGTCAAGGCCATCTCCCCCGGCCGTATCCCAGTAAGGGGCAGGCTGGCTCACTATTTCCAGGCTTGGGAGTCCATTACCACAGACAAGTGGGTCCTGGATGTGGTGAGTCAGGATCTGCCCCTAAGTTTCAAGTAATTCCCTCTCTTGAGAACAAGAGTGTTCAAAACCAGCTTCCCTCTTGGAAAATAAACTATTGGAGAAGGAAGTTCAAAGCCTCTTCTTGTTAAAAGCAGTAGAACATGTTCCACCTCAGCAGAAGGGAAGGGGTTTCTACTCAAGATACTTTCTCACCAAAAAGAAAATTGGGGAGTGGCGACCTATTCCAGAACTCAGTCTACTGAACAAGTACTTAGTAAAGCTGAAGTTCAAGATGGTCACATTGGCAGTTATTCTGCCAGTCATTCAGAAGGGAGATTGACTAGCATCTCTGGATCTGAAAGATGCCTATTTCTACATTCCCATAAGAGAATCTCACAGAAAATATCTCAGATTCAGACTTCCATCAGGACATTACCAGTTTTCAACCCTACTCTTCAGTCTCTCCTCAGCCCCAAGGGTATTTGCAAAGCATCTGGCATGGTGGTGGCACAACTAAGAAGGTTAGGTTTATCAGTCTTCCCCATCTCAATAATTGGCTGGTGGTGGGAAGCTCACCCAGGCATGTGCAGGATCACCTGCAGGTAACACTAAACCTGTTACACTCACTAGAGTTCCTGGTAAATCAGGAGAAATCTGTTCTCACTCCAGTACAGGTTCTGCACTTCATAGGAGCAGAACTGAACACCTTAGAGGGAAAAGCTTTCCCCCCTCAGGACAGAGTGCAACGCATCTGGCAAATAGCTGCTTCTTTCAGGCTGAATGAGCCAAAGCCAGCAAGAAAATTTTTGCAGCTTCTGGGACACATGGCTGCAACAACAGGCACAGTTTTGGGTGTCAGGTTCCAAATGAGAGACATACAGATTCACCTTGGTGCACATTGGTGCCAAAGGAAAGACACTCTTTCAAAACCAATTCCAGTAACAAGAACATTGCTGTAAGCCCTTCAGTGGTGGAAGGAAGCAGACAAATTCAGGGAGGAGGTATCCTTTCAATGGGAAACCCCATCAGCCATTCTTACAACCGCCTCCCTGTTAGGGTGGGGTGCCCACTTAGGGGAACACACCACTCATGTAACGTGGTCCAGCGCAGAGTCACTCCAGCATATAAATCTGTTGGAGCTGAGGGCAGTGTTCCTGGCACTGAAAGCATGTGCACCACTACTGCAAGGAAAAGTGGTTCAGGTCAGGACAGACAACACCACAACAGAGTACTGCATAAACAAGCAAGGGGGGACAAGGTCAGGCCCCTGTACATTGAAGCAGTGAAGATCTGGAGTTTGGCTTACACACTGAAGGCCTCCCTACAGGCCATTCACATGCCAGGGAAAGACAGTACCCTAGCAGATGCTCTGAGCAGAATCAATCCGGTCCACCACAAGTGGTCCATCAACAAGCAGATACTGGAGGCAGTGTTCAGGAGGTGGGACACACCAGAGATAGCTCTCTTTGCATCCCTCGAATCATCATCTACCTCTTTTCTGCTGTAGACCACCAGCCAAGTGTACAACCCCACTGGATGCTTTGACAATGGACTGGTCAGGAAGAAGCCTATATGTTTTTCCTTTTACTCTCATTTTCAGAGTTCTGATCAAACTTGGGTCACAACCTGCATCAATGATCTTGATAGCACCAGACTGGGCCAGACAGCCATGGTTTCCTCTGTGATTCTCCATGTCTGTAGCTAAACCAATACATCTACCCAGGAGGCACAACCTGCTGATCTCCCATCAGGGCAGGATCCTGTACCCGAACTTCAGATCTCTTCAACTCAAAGCATGGCTCTTGAGGACTTAAGAGTTTGCACACTCTAAGTGTCCTGGATATCCTAAAGAGCTACAGGAAGCCTTCTACTAAGAAGACCTATGCTTCAAAATGGAAGAGGTTCTCTGTTTGGTGTGCTCCCAAAGGTACCTCCCCATCTCACGTGGGGATACCAGCTGTCCTGGATTATCTTACCTACTTACACTCCCAGGGTCTGCAACATACATCCCTGAAAGTGCATTTAGCCTCAATATCTGCTTACATTTCTGCTGGGAGGAGCACCTCCATGGCATCCAGTCCCATTTTCAAAAGTTGTTTTGAAGGTCTGTGCCATTTCCACCCACCTATTAGGGAACCAGGACCAGCATGGGACCTGAACATATGCATTACCCAGTTCATGAGGCCCCCATTTGAGCCCATGGCTTCAGCAAACCTAAAGTATGTTACCTGAAAAACTCTTTTTCTGGTTGCTATCACCTCAGTTAGAAGAATTAGTAAGCTTCAGGTCTTGTGTGTCTAGAAGGATTATCTTTCCTTCAGAGACAAGGTAGTATTATGAACAAATAGAAACTTCCTCCCCATGGTGGTCTCTGACTTTCATTTGAACAGTCCATTACCATGACAGTCTTCTTCACTGAACATACTAGTTCAAGTGAGCACAGACTCCAAAGTCTGGATGTCAAGAGGGCATTAAGTTACTACATGATCCACACCAGAGATCGTGGGCAAGACAAACAGTTGTTCCTGACTTATGGGGATGTGGGTAAAGGTAACCCAGCTTCAAAGAGGTCCACTTCTCACTGGATAATCCAGTGCATTCAGTTTTGCTATTTGAAAGTTGGCAAGCAGGCTCCTACAGGGCTGAGAGCTCATTCCACAAGGGGCACAGCTGTAAACATGGCAGTAGTCAGAGATGTTTTATTAGTGGAGATCTGTAAAGCAGCTACCTGGAGGACAGTACACACCTTAACTAACCACTATAGCCTAGACACTTAATCTAGAAGTGATGCCAGTTTTGGCACAGCAATCCTGCAAAGCCTCTTTCCAAAAAAATAGGTTCTGTGCCCACTTCCAAAGGTACTGCTTTGAAGTCTGCAGAGAGTTAGGAATATAGAAGAATACCTGTGGTGAGAAGAAAAAATTACTTACCATAGTAATCTTGTTTCTTCCAGGGTATTCATCTATATTTCTAACTTTCCCACCCTGCCTCCCCTTCCAGAACCAAAGCCTCTGCACTCCTAACTGAGCTTTTAAATATGGAGTCCCAAACACTGACATACGTTGTTTAAACCCTAATGGGTGGAGTTTTTTCTTCCCTTCTTTTTCCAGGTGATTCTGGCACTCGGGGGGGGGGTGTTGGGTTTATGTTAATATTTGTAGTTTCTACTAGACAGTATAGTTTTGTTGTAGATAGATAGATAGGTACTGTATAATTATAGTTAAAATCACCTTGCAGGCTCCTTAGATATCTGATACGTTGGTGGAACGTTGCAGCTGATAAGGGCAGAAGTTTGAATAAGTGACATGAGCCAATGATAGGTTTTATCATTTGCATAACGTTTTATCTCTGGGCAGTTCTACTTAGGAGGCTGACTGCAGAGAGTTAGGAATACAGAAGAATACCATGGAAGAAACAAGATTACTATATTAAGTACTTTTTTCTTGTTGTCATCATCCTTACATTCATAGAATTTTTATAACTTTTTGGATGTGGATTGGGGAAGAAGGGAGGATGGAGGGTGATGTGAAGCAGTGTGGGGGCACCACAAGTATTTCTGCTTGGGGTGCCATTAGGTCTTAAACTGGCTCTGACTCCAGCACTGCACACTAACACTAAGAGCAGCTGCACAGAAACCTGTGCAGTGGGAGTATCACCTCCTCCTGCCTGCTGCTGATCACTCTAGCTGTGCAGATCAGCATTCTATTGACCTTGACTGCTGCCTTTCTGCAATGTGGGTAGTGCTTCAGGTTACTAGTGATCATCACCCCCAGGTTTTTTTCCTCTTTGGATTTGGTCACCAGGACCCCTCCCAAGCTGTATTCTGTCTTCTGATTCTTGATCACAGTATGCATAAACTTGCAGTTTTTAGCATTGAAGCCATGTAGCTAAAGTCTGTACCACCTCACAAACTTAGTCAGATCTTCCTTTAGGTCCTGTAACTCCTTTACTGCATCCACCCTCCCACAAGGTGTTCACCACAGACAAACATATTTTGCCCTTTATGCCCTCTCCAATGTCATTGATGAAGACATTAAAAAGCACCAGAGCAAGCACTGAGCACTGTAGGACCCTGCTAGTGACATCACTAGCACCCAAGAGCTCTTCCCACCCCAGCCCCTTGAATCATGCCTTTCAGCCATCTAGCTACCCACCCAGTCAATTTCTCTTCTACACCCACATTCTCTAGATTCTTGATTAGTCTCATTTAGGTAACATAATTAAAGTCCTTGCTGAATTCCAAGTACAGGAAATCCACTGCTTAGCCTTTTTCCACTGTTTTATTGAACAAGTCCAAGAAGTCAATCAAGTTTGTCTGGCATGATCAACCAGCCATGAATCCATGTTGCAGCTCATTCTGGAAGGCATCATCTTCCAGGTATCTTACCAGACTCTCTTTAATTGTGGCCACCATGAGCTTACACACAGTTGAGGTCAGGGTGACCAGCTTGTAGTTGCTTGGGTTATCACTGGGTTTGCTCTATTGGAGCAACATTACATGTGCCACCCCAGCCCAGACTCAAGCAAACTATTAAACAAGTCAGCTGGGGGCCCACAAGTTCCTTTGCCAGCTCCCTCCATGCTCTTGGGTGTATGTCATCAGAGTCAAGGGATTTGTCCCATTTAAATCCATTTGTCCAGTGTTGACAGTTTTCAGTTGTGAAAGATTGTTGGAGGGTCATTACTATTGGTGGGTGGGCTAGACTGAGACTGTGTGGGCTGTAGTCACTGGCTGGTCTGTGTGTTGGTTCTGAAGGAATTGTTAAAGCAGCCCCTTCCTGAGGTGGTGGTGAGGTGAGAAAGGACATTAGCATGCTGGAGGTGTAGAGACAAAACCCTTGATGGAAAAAGTATTTTATTTTTATTATCAAGAAATTTTTTTTAATTATTTTTAATTATTATTATTATTATTATTATTATGTGATTTTTATGTGGTATTAAGATGGGAAATGTTTACTCTAGTTTCTGGTTGAGTTTAAGGTTGATTAAGTCTTAAAAACATTAAATAATGCCATTTAAAATAGAGTCCACTTTAGAGTTCAGAAAAAAAAAAATTTTTAAGAGAATGAATTTTAGGGCTCTGTGCTCTAGCTGCAAAACAGAGATAAGATGGTGCCTTACTTACATGTTCCACATTCCAGGGAAGACACTTTGATTAAGATGTATGGATGTTTGTACCGGGAAAGTCTTGGCTAAAGCTAGGTATTTATGACTACAATCAGATAAGAACTCATGTAACTGGTACAGACTTTAAAAAAAATTAAAAAACCTTTCTCTGTTTAAATTTTGTACATTTATTTATTTAGTTTTTGTTAACCGGGTAGGTGCGCTAGCCAGCAGGTGACTATTTCCAGGCACGACCCGGGAGAGTACAATACATCATATCACGTGAGAAACAGCAATACAATTTGAGGCAGCAACCATACAATTACAATCATACATTTAGGACATAAAGAGGCAGTACCAGCTAGACTAACATGATAAGGGCTAAACTCAGTAGAGACCATCAGGTCAAGAGCAAGGAGGTGTTAACAGGGGGATATAGGTTCAGGTGAGGGTTGAAAAGGGCACGGGTCCAGAGGGACTGCATACGGTTATACTGGGCGTGCAAGGAGCAGCCATCTGAGCAGCAGAAAAAAGCATCGGGTATACGGCTTTGGCGGTGGGTATGGTATAGCAGCTGGGATCGTGGTTCCGAGGCTGGGCAAGAGGGGCCTGCGGCAGTCCCTGGCCAGAACATCCGGTGTAAATGGAAGCCAAAAGAAAGGAGGCGAAGGTCGGGATTTACAACATCCACCTGTGATTAGGTTGGAGCAGTGCACAGCTGGCGCTGAGAAGACACGGAGGGAGGGAGGAGGGCTAAGAAAAGGAGGCGGTAAGGAAAAGGACCTGGCGGCTTTACGCCTTTAGCGGACAATGGTCTGGGGTGAGGCCGAGCTCGTGGTCATGGCTCCACTGTCAGAGATGAAGAAAGGGGAGTGGAGGGTGGGGAGTGAAGGAGACTTGGATACGGCTTTAGCGGTAGGAGGCAGAAAGTGCAGCCGGGCTTTGCGGTTCCGTGGCTTGGGCATAAGGGGCCGGTGGTAACGCTGTCCAAGGCCAAACGGTAATGGAGGACAGAAAAAATACATAATACAGTAGTCCTGTAGGTAGTAGTAGATAAGTGCAAGACATAAATAAAAACTATACATGAGTGTAATCTGAGATGATAGTAGGTGAGGGGTTGAGAAAAGGGGAGAGAGAGCAAAAAGGAGGGTAGCAAAAGACCAGTAGCAGGGGAGAGGAGAGTAGCAGCTGGGGGAGTTTGAGGGATCAGGTAGGATCAAAGCAGGTGCATGGATCTGAGGTGGCCAGGTGACGCTTCAACCCACGTTTAAAAGAGGGGTGCAAGGGTGCTTGCCTTAGGTCAAGAGGGAGCTGGTTCCATAGTTTTGGGGCTGCCTATTGGAAGGAGCCTGTTCCTTTATTTCAGCGGCAGCAGGAGTTTCCAGCAGGTCCTTATCTGCAGATCTGAGGGGCGGTTTGGGATCACTGGGAGAAGGAGCTTCGCCAGTCACGGCGTGACTTTGCCTCAGTATGGAGTCATTTAGGCAGGCCAAAGTAGCTCCTGATAGCCGGAGAGCCACCCAAGGTCCTCAGTATAGCTGGCAGTGATGAAGCAGTCGTGGGGATTGTGAGGCATATCTGCATATGTTATTGTGGCAACATCCCATCTGTGCAGTGCAGCTTTGAGCGGAGGAAAGATAGTGCAGGCAAGTGTTGGTAGCAGGATCCCCTGGCTATGGCAAGCCTGGTGGAGGAGGTGAGCATATAGCTTGTTCTGTAGGCTGCCCCTAGCTTACAGTTAACGTTTTTGCAGGTGGCTTGGATATGGAGGCTTAAGTCAAGCGATTGATCAAGTAGGATTCCCAGGTAGCGAAAGGAGGTGACTGTCTGCAGAGGATTTCCATTAGAGTCAAGGATGCTTAGGGGAGTGGGGCACCTTCGGATCTTTTACGTGGTCCCAAATGGCATGGCATTTGTTTTGGTGGAATTCAGAATGAGGCGGTGGGTGATTAACCAGCTCTGGACACTGGAGTAGGCTCTATTAAGCGAGGTATTAATAAGCTCAACATTGGGCTAACTGGTATAGATAACTAGTCATCAAGCGTGAGGAGCGAGGAACAGGCAGGTAAAGCGCCTGGAGTTTGTTAATGAAAATAGAGAATAGAAGAGGACCCAGAATGGAGCCTTGGGGCACTCCAATGTTCGTAACCACAGTGGAGAGATGGCTGAGTTGAATTTGACAGCCTGGGATCTGTTAGCCTGGTAGCTCTTGAACCATTCCAGTACAGGGAAGGAGCAGCCTATATCCCTCAGGGAGGATAGAAGCAGGGGGTGGTCTACAAGGTCAAACACCTTGGTTAGGTCTATAAAGACAGCCCCTGTGAGCGTGCCATGATCCATACCAGTGAGGATGTCAGTGGTGAATTTAGCCAGCGCTGTTGCGGTACTATGATTTTTTCTGAATCCATGCTGTGCATCGTTGAGCTGCTTGGTAGTGTCAAGGAAATCCTGGAGTTGCATGGCAACCAGTTTCTCTAGGATTTTGCAGAGTGGGGATAGAATGGCAATAGGTCTGTAATTAGAGATATCTCTTTTGTTCCCTTTTTTAAAGATGGGGGAGATCCTAGCCATTTTCCAAAGATCAGGGACTGTGCTGCTGGAGAGAGACAAGGTGAAAATTCTTGCTAGAGGTCTGGAGATGAAATGCGTGGCTAGTTTTAAAAGGCGAGGTTCAAGTTGGTCGGAGCCGAGACTGGTGTAGTCTGACAGTTTTTTTAGATGGTTCAGGACCTGAGAGCTGGTAATAGCTTTAAAGTAGAGGAGGTGTGGTATAGGATTTGAGGTACTGGCACAGGTGGCAGAATCTGTAGGCAGCATGGAGTCGTCAGTGGAGGCGGCTGGTGGCATAGCTCTAGTATAGAGGGAGAGGTCAGAGAATAGGTTGTTAAAGGCATTTGCAATGGTGATGGGGTTGTTGCAATGGGCGCCATCTATAACCATGTCAGATGGTGTAACTGATTGAGGTGTCCCCAGGAATGTTTTTATGTGCCCCCAAAATTTACGGGGGTCATGGGCTGAGTTCTTTAGCAGGTTCTGATGGTACACTTTTCGCCAGCCTTATGTTTTTCCTGCAAGAATTTCTTTCTTGCCTGTAGTTTGTGTAGTCCCTGATTGAATGAGAGCTTTTGTAGGATGCCCAGAGCTTGTCCCTATGACTTAGTTGTTTAAGGAGGTCTTTATGTAGCCATCTGGTTTGTTTACCCCTGACTCTTCGCGTGGTTTTTGGGGTGTGCTTATTTTGTAATGGGAGAAAAAGCTGTAAAAATATGTTCAGGGCAGCCTCTACATTCCTCGTACGGTATATATCCGACCAGTCAATGTTAGAGATGTCCCAGAGGAAGGATTCTGTGTCCAGGCTTGCAAAATTCGTGAACGTGACCTGCCGAGGTGGGGGGTGACTGCCCGGAGCGCCACTGGCAGTAGATAGGAGTGTGATCGGTGATGGTATCTGCCATGACCCCAGAGCAAATAATATGTTCAGGTCTGTTTGACAGGATCCAGTCAATAAGCATACCAGACTGCGGCCCAGACAGTCTGGTGTTTTCCGTGATTTGTTGGTGGAAGTTTAGGCCTTGAACTAGTGAAGCCGGGAATTTTGAGAGGGGCCTAGCCAGTTCAAGTTGACATTCCCAAGGACTATAGCTTCATTTTTGACTCATTTTAGGGTGAGCTGGAGTGTCTCCTGAGTCCTTTTACTCCCCAGAGGGAGGGTTATAGACGAGATTATGTGGAATTTTTTGAGCCAAGAGACAGGAGCGTGCAATGATTCACTCATTGTATGGGGGTTTGAGTCACTGAGTATGCTAATGTTCAGGTAGGATTTGTGGTAGAGGCAACTCCTCCACCTTTCTTAGACCAGGTCTGTCCGTCGAATGAGAGTAGCCAGGTATGGTGCAGAGGTATCGGGGTTCCAGGTTTCAGCCAGGTTTCCGACAGGCAGAGTATGTCGGGATCATGTACCTTGAGCCATGCTTCAACTTCAGGCAGATGATTAACGAGGCTTCTGATGTTCATGTGCACTATGTAAAATCCCTTAGATTTATTGGAAGATCCTGTCGGGGGTGCCCCACTGCTGGGCGGGCCAGGATTCAGTTCAATGTCACCAGAGAGTATTATCAGGAGTGATGCAAGGTACAAAAGCGGTGTGCTAAGGAGGACTGGAGCATTCTTGCATCGCATCCATTTGATTCTGAGGGAAGACAGTAATTTGTATGTGCAGCCTTTGGAGGAGCAGGTGTTCCCAGGAGGGTTTTGGTCTTCGGTCTGTGATCATTAGGTTAGAGAACCTGAAATCAGTGGCTGAGGGGGGAGTTCTGGGAGTCTCGAGGTGCACTGACAGAGAGATTACATTTATACCCCAGAGTAGTGAAAGGAAGATCAGGAAGATAATCCCATTTGGTCGGCCGTAGGGGCACAGTGCCTTTGTAGACAAGGTGGACATGGTTCTCACTTAGGTACCAGCAACTTATATGTGGGTTGATGAGGGGTTTTATAGTAGTGGGCTGGTGTGGGAAGAGAGAGAGATAGAGGAGAAATAGGAGTGCAAAGGATAAGGGAGTGTTTGGAATAAGTGTATCTCTAGGAGAGGCCGAGTGGTTTAACACTGGGCTGGCAAAATTTGGCGCGAGGGAGATTACGAATTTTTGGCGCGAGGAGCAAAGTAGAAAAACAGAGTTAATTTAGATGGACGTTAAGGTTAGATCTCCCCTAGTGGTGAGAGAGTATAAGGGACCAATGGGAAAGTGGGCACTTAGTCATATGACACTGGGAGAGCTATAAATCTAAAGGGTCGACCAGGGTGGGTGAGGGGGGGAGGTGGGGGAGCGACACGAAGCCCCAGCGGGACAAACTACACCGAGGGGCTGTAACACTTAAGTCTTGAATCCGCTTAGGGTTAACCTGAAGTGGGTAAGGAGGCGCTTTCAAGCGGCGCTCAGAGTCCCGGTCCAAGAAAGGTTCTCCAAGGCCAGCAGACCAGGTGAAAACAGCCGCTTTTCCAGAGGGAGTACAGCCAGGCAGCACTACAGAGTGGGCTGGAGGCAACCGGCAGATGGAAAGTGGTGAAAAACGTACCTGGCAGCTTTACGCCTTTAGCAGGACAATGGTCTGGGGTGCGGCCGAGCTCGTGGTTCTCCTCCTGGTCGTGCGACTCTGCGGGCGGCCCCTGTCAACGGTCTTCCTGGAGGGGCTAAGCAGGACTTTGGCGGTGCAGCAGGGCTGGCTGCTCCTCAGCGGTTCCTGGGCAGGCAAACGGAGGGTCCTCGGTGGCACTGGGGGTCCGTTGGTGGGTTCCTAAGCCCCGGCGGGCTAGGAAAAGGACCTGAGGAGAATAGCAAGGGAGAGACTTAAGTAGGAGCAGCTGCGGGACAGGGCGCGGTCAGAGGACAAAGAAAAGGGCGGGAGTGTGAAGTTGAGGAGGGGAAACAAGAAGGCAGAGAGAGAGGAAGGGCAGTAACAGGCTTAAGGCAGGTAGGTCAAGTTTAAGTAGTAACAAGATTGCTCTACAGATTAATGACTTAGGCTCTATGTAAACAAGTACTAAACAGTAAAGGAGGACTAAAACACAGAGAAAGGCTCAGTTACATGTTCAAAGTACAGCAAACAGGGCAATAGGCCAGATTTGCTTAAATTCTAGGGAAAAAAGTCCAATCAAACTGCCACCGAAGGGACTGTAACACTTAAGTCTTGAATCCGCTTAGGGTTAACCTGAAGCGGGTAGGGAGGCGCTTTCGAGCGGCGCTCAGAGTCCCGGTCCAAGAAAGGTTCTCCAAGGCCAGCAGACCAGGTGAAAACAGCCGCTTTTCCAGAGGGAGTACAGCCAGGCAGCACTACAGACTGGGCTGGAGGGAACCGGCATATGGAAAGCGGTGAAAAACGTACCTGGTGGCTTTATGCCTTTAGCGGGACAATGGTCTGGGGTGCGGCCGAGCTCATGGTTCTCCTCCTGGTCGTGCGACTCTGCGGGCGGCCCCTGTCAACGGTCTTCCTGGAGGGGCTAAGCGCAGGACTTTGGCGGTGCAGCAGGGCTGGCAGCTCCTCAGCGGTTCCTGGGCAGGCAAACGGAGGGTCCTCGGTGGCACTGGGGGTCCGTTGGTGGGTTCCTAAGCCCCGGCGGGCTATGAAAAGGACCTGGCGGCTTTACACCTTTAGCGGGACAATGGTCTGGGGTGCGGCTGAGCTCGTGGTTCTCCTCCTGGGCGTGTGACTCTGCGGGCGGCCCCTGTCAATGGTCTTCCTGGAGGAGCTAAGCACAGGACTTTGGCAGGTGCAGCAGGGCTGGCGGCTCCTCAGCGGTTCCTGGGCAGGCAAACGGAGGGTCCTCGGCGGCACTGGGGGTCTGTTAGTGGGTTCCTAAGCCCTGGTGGGCTAGGAAAAGGACCTGGCGGCTTTACGCCTTTAGCAGGACAATGGTCTGGGGTGCGACCAAGCTCGTGGTTCTCCTCCTGGGCGTGCGACTCTGCGGGTGGCCCCTGTCAACGGTCTTCCTGGAGGAGCTAAGCGCAGGACTTTGGCGGGTGTGGCAGGGCTGGCGGCTCCTCAGCGGTTCCTGGGCAGGCAAACTGAGGGTCCTCGGCGGCACTGGGGGTCCGTTGGTGGGTTCCTAAGCCCCGGCGGGCTAGGAAAAGGACCTGGCGGCTTTACGCCTTTAGCGAGACAATGGTCTGGGGTGCGGCTGAGCTCGTGGTTCTCCTCCTGAGCGGCGACTTCCGCGGGCGCTCCCTGTCAACGGTCTTCCTGGAGGGGCTAAGCTCAGGACTTTGGCGAGTGCGGCAGGGCTGGTGGCTCCTCAGCAGTTCCTGGGCAGGCAAACGGAGGGTCCTCGGCAGCACTGGGGGTCCGTTGGTGGGTTCCTAAGCCCCGGCGGACTAGGAAAAGGACCTGGCGGCTTTATGCCTTTAGCGGGACAATGGTCTGGGGTGCGGCCGAGCTCGTGGTTCTCCTCCTGGGCGTGCGACTGTGTGGGCGGCCCCTGTCAATGGTCTTCCTGGAGGAGCTAAGCGCAGGACTTTGGCGGGTGTGGCAGGGCTGGCGGCTCCTCAGCAGTTCCTGGGCAGGCAAACTGAGGGTCCTCGGCAGCACTGGGGGTCCGTTGGTGGGTTCCTAAGCCCCGGAGGGCTAGGAAAGTATTTTGCTTATAACTTAAAAACCCAATATGCTGCCACCACGAACATTGGACAGTTATTGGACAATAGTATGATAAATAAGCTTACCAAGTTTTATGATTGCAGAATGAAGAGTTTAAAAGTTATGCATACTTATTTAATATAATTTTCTTATTTCAAAACTAGACAAATCTAGTATCTCATGACAGCTCACATCTTAAGCAGTCAAACAATATGACCCTTAAATCTGTAGTTTGTTCCTATAGAGAAAAATACCATCTAAAAGCTTATAGTAAATTAACTGTTTTAAAAGTGATTAATGTCTTTAAGAAGAGAACAAAGATCTTTTGTGTTTCTACAAAAAAGTTATGTCTCAAAGACTTTAAGAATGACTTTTTCTTACAAATCTTATATGATTCTGTGGCTTAGAATACTAAGAGCAAGACTATCATTTTATTTTAAGAAGTTTTATTAAAATTATTAAGTCATAACCTTAATACAGTAACTTAGAAAATCTACATGTCAAAAACATCAACATTACACCAATATGACTTGCTCAAGGTAAAACACCTAAATATGTAAGTTTAATGTTTAAATTAGGTTAAGTAAAACTTTTATTTAAGTAAAATAATTTTAGCCATAAACAAGTTTGAGTAAGAAGGGGAGTGTTTTAGGAGGAATTTCTGTATGTCATCATTTATCTTCTGAGATGTCCTACCTTTCTAGTGACTCAGTCTAATCAAAATCTGGTGATATCATCAACAAGGCAGTTTTATATTAGTAAATCTGTCTGGGCAACCCCATTCTGGAGGATAACATCGATGCAAAAAGATCTACGTTAGGTTAACTAAAAATTTTAAAGGCTTTATGCTGTAGCTAGGCCAAATAACTTTGGTCCTTGCCTGTTTAATTGCATGAACCAATCTGAGGAGTGCCAAAGCTTATGCAGTGCTGCTAAAGGATCCATGTGCAAGGGCAGATGGAAGGACATTCTCACGTGTATAAAGCAAGGTCCATGTTTTATTTGCTGAGCATTTTGATGAGTTATGTTGCCTGCTGAGGACCAGACACAGATTTATCTTTAAAACTCACACAAGCTATACAGCATGCTAAGCAAAAATAGGACTATTGTCCTAAGGTTTTAAAAGTAGATGCACAACATAAAAGAATCAATAAGCTCCAGTTGTTAAAACAACTTGCTATTCACAACAAAAGTTATTTGAATCCAGTATTGCTATGGACTGTGCAGGTTGAAGCTGGGTTCTACAAATCTAAAATTGACTTTTATCAAAAGTTTAACTTGCAGAGTGTATCCATGTTAAAAGAAGTTCTAGGGTCAAGTTTAGCTGACAAATAAATTTTTTCATCAAGAGCCAGACTCAACCAGGAGTTCTAAGTTAAAAAAAAATAACAACTTCTACAACCAAAAATATAAGTATCCCTTACTAATTACTTTCACTAATTTTAATTAATAGTCTTAGTAATTTAAATTGGCTTATCTAAAAAAGTAAAAAAAGACCCTTAATTTTAACTATAAAATCTGGGTATCTAGTTTAAGCTTTGAACTAAAATATTTTGCATGATTTAAAAAGTTAAAAATGAGTTTTATGAAAGTATAGTACAATTCACTGATGTAATGAGTAGTTGCCAGTTTTCATACAAAAATATATTTTATATGCTATAAAGTTTTAAAACAAGTTTTATACAAAAATAATCTAAGTCATTGATCTTATGAGTTTGCATGTTCTTATGCACAAAGGTTATGCTAAATACTATGGATGATAAAAATTTAGGTTAACTATTACCATTTATCATAATGCATATTGCTTATTGATATGCAATGCTTATTTTCTAAAATGTGTTTTATTAGTTTGCTGGATTATCTGAAACTATTTTGTTGATGTTTACAGTATTATGCTTAATATTTATGCTAATGAGAAATATGAAGAACAATTGTATAGGTGTAAATAAAATATCTATTTTTCATATAATTTAAATTTGTTAAGCAGTGTCATTTGCCATTATACTTAAATATGGCAAGCATAGAATAATATCACATGTAAATATTAATTAGTTTTAGTAATTTATAAAATAATTTTTGGGTAAGGTCTGAGGTGAATCCAAATGCATCATTGTAAAAAGTGATATTGTAAGCCTTTGTTCTGACATCTTTGGGGGCTTGTTTGGGATATATAATTGTTAGTAAATGACAATCCACAACTACAGTGTTTAAAAAATAAATGCTGTTATTTTTAGTATTTGCAAAATTTCTAAATTGCAAAAATAATACTTTTCTGTTTTGTTTTTCTGAGTCTAAAGTTACTTTAAACAAAAGAAAAGGAAAGCTAAAGCTAAAAGTAAACAAAATAAAATCACTAACAGTAAAGCAGCAGAAAAAAACCTTTTAAAGCCTAAAAAAAGAGACTTTGTTTAAATTGTCGTGTAAAAAGTTACTGCTGTTTCAACTGTTTTTCAAAAAAATACTTAATTGTTGTTAAAAGCCTGTAAGCACTATTGCATAGCCATGACAACATTTGCTGTAACTGCAGATATGCTTAGCACTGAAACAATAATTTATACCCCCAGCACAGCTAACTTTTATTAAAAGTAGAAATAAAAAAATATAACAGCTAAACAAAATGTTGGAAGATAAATGTTTTGAGTGTGGTAGGTTTGCAGGCCAGGTAGACATTTTAAACAAACATTTGTCAATGCTGAATGTTGACTGCTTATATGCGCTGCTTAGGTATTTGGAAGTGAAAGTACGATGCCTAAGAACAGTCATGTGGCCCCCAAGACATCCACTGTATCTTTCTGTTCAATATTCACAGAAGAGGGGGAGGGGGAAGGACCACAGCAGTACAGCAGTTGCAAAGGCATGAAGAGGTGGACAATAGTCCATTCACAGGCAGAAGAATCCTGCAGAAAGTGAGTAAAGTGAAGGTGGAAAAAGTGATGGGACCAGCTGGCATACACCCAAGCATATGAAAAGAACTGTTAAGGGAAATAGCAGTACCTGTGGCAGCCATCTTCACTGAGTCATTCAACAGAGGGGTGGTACCAGAGAAGTTCAGAAGGGCACATGTGGTCCCTCTATAGAAATCTAGCAGTAGGGAGGAGGCAGAGAACTACAGGCTGGTCAGCCTCACTTCAGTAGTGGGGAAGATCATGGAGACACTGGCTAAAGAAAGGATAGTGGGGCATGTAGAAGCCATCGGAGCCCAGGGCCATAGGCAACAAGAATTCACAGTGGGGAGGTCATGTCAGACAAATCTGGTTGATCTCTTTGGGTGACAAAGGAAGTAAATCAGGGTGGGGCAGTGGACAATGCTTACCTTGATGTAAGCAAAGCGTGTGACACCATCCCACATTGGCTGAGTAGGGTGGGCATGGGGGAAAGGGTGGTAAAATGGGTTAGAAACTGGGTAAGAGACAGGAGGCAGAGAATGCTGGTAAATGGGGTGCAGTCAGGGGAGAGGGTGTGACCAGTTGAGTGGCACAGGGATTGGTTCTGGGGCCAGTCCTGTTAAATGTCTTCATTAGTGACATTGCACAAGGGGTAAAGGGAAAGGTCTGCCTGTTTGCAGGTAACACCAAGATCTGTAACACAGTGGATACCCTAGAGGGAGTGGAGGAAATGAGGAGTAACCTGGGGAAGGTTGAGAAATGGTCTGAGGACTGGCAACTGAACTGTACTTCAAAAAAGTGCAAAAGTATGGACCTGGGACACAGAAACTCTGGGGATAGGTACAGAATGGGGGGGGTTGGTGGCAGTGAGAAGGAAAGGGACCTGGGGGTTCTTATCTCAGATGACCTGAAAATGTCAAAGTGGTAAGGCATCTGGAAGGGCTAGTGACATGCTGGGGTGCATAGGCAGGGGTATCACTAGCATAAGAAGGGAGGTAGTGATGCCATGATATAAAACCATGATCAGGCTTCACATGGAGTACTGTGTACAGTTCTGGAGGTCGCACCTTCATAAGGATATTAACAGGCTGGAGATGGTCCAGAGAAGAGCAAATGAGATGGTACAGAGGACCTCAGTATGTACTCACTGGAAGAGAGGAGGGAAAGAGGGGATATGATAGAAACATTCAAGTACCTGAAGGGTATAAATAGAAGTACTGAGAAGCAGGAGCCAGCTGCTATAGGGATATGTGCCAGCTTCTGTGTGATATTCTTTTGTTCTTATAAATCTGTAATCTCCAGTATTTCAGTAACCACATTACCACACTGTCTTCTTTAAGTAATTTTATGCTGGATGATGCCTGGTGTCAGATGTCAGACAGAGGGCTCACCAGATTGTGTTGCCATTTGAAAAACTTCATAGAGTGTTCCTTTACTGGTAAGCATTTTGGAAAGCTGGTGAAGGTCTCACAATTTTTATTATGATTTATCTCCTTATGTCTGTCTCCTTTGCCCCCCCCCATTCCCACACCCCAACAGTCATCAGTGGCCACAGCTTCAGCCTTCTTCTTGCCAAAATGGTGGGTGAGAAACAGAAACATACAAGTTGCCAGCACATAAGGACCACTTGGGCCACCTAGTCTGCCCATTTCCCTACCTGATGGATAAGCTGTAGATTCTAGTTAATCAACAGATTACTTCCTCCTACCTCCCGGTAGAATTGCCTTATGTCTGTCCGTGAGCAGCTGCCTTCACAGTCTGTGAAGTCTGACCTCTTTCAGTACCGCTTATTGGTCGTCTTCCAACACAGGCGAGGTGCTGCCAGCCCAAAAGTAACTCAGGACAAGCAGGTTTTCAAAGTGGGGAAGAAATGGAGTGAGCAAGAATCAAGTACTCATTCAGATGCGGTGTCTATTTTAAGATCAGCATACTGGTGTGGACACTGCAAATAGAACCCCAGCTCTTTAAGCAGCCTTATGAAGAGTAAAGGCTTCTCGAAGCACTGGGGTTCTGTTTATTGCAGTGTAAGTGGGCTGCATCTAATTCAGTAATTTACTGTAGCTTACATGTGGATGAATGGTAGGCCCAACTTTAAATAAACACTGCACCTGAATTAACACATGATGCGATAGAAACAGAATTCGTCAGTAGAGATGCAGCGAATTTAAAATCTGCTGGTGAAGTGAATGCGAAGTGGGCACTTCGCATTGTCACTCCGCTATGCGGAGTAGGCAATGCAAATTGCTCACTACCACTTCACGTTGAGGCTGAATGACAATGCGAAGTAAGGCAAAGTCATTGATTTCAATGGGCTTTGCATGCCTCATTATGATTCTAAGTGATCCACTTGGTGTTTCAGACTTGGCAGCCCCCCCACACATCACATGGCTTACAGTACTGTGAGTCACATGCTCTCTAGCCAGACAGAAAGGAGGTGAGTCATACAGACAGTTTCACTTTCTCCTGTGCAGACTGAGAGAGAGGAGTGTGGACTAGAGAGAGGAGTGTTTTGATAGCTGATAGTTTGAGATCAGAGTGAGGAGGAGAGCTAAAGTTTGATAGTAATAACCCAACAGCTTTTTTAAAAGCAACATTTTTTTGTCTTTTCTGTACAATTTTTTAATTAATTTGTTCTTTCTGTAAATTTTATTTTTCTTACCTCTATACTTAGTTGTTTGTCTGTGTGTGTGTGACTGTGTGTGTGTTGTGCTTGTGTCGTGTGACAGAGTAGTGATTGCTCAGACTGAGGGAGCACAGTAGGAGAAATGGAGCAGGTTGAGGGAATGTCTGCGTTGGGGGCAGCTCTGGGAGAGCATGGTAGTACGTGTCATACCGTGCGCATGTATGGGGAGCATGGGCACCCATTTGTGTTGGACCGCTCTAAACTTGTGAGTGTCCAACCCTCAGAAGCAGGACCAGCACCACCTCTTGACTCTGAGGCAGTTCAACCACCACCACCACCACCACCAAGTCCAGTACAAGGTCCTTTGGAGCAGGATATGCCTGTTCCCCCAGGCCCAGGTGTGGATCCCATCAGTGTTGAGCAGTGTGAGCAGCCTACTGCCAGTTCATCTGGCCCTCCCCATCCTGTGCCTGGTCCTTCCCGCACCTCTGTTGTTTGGCAGTTTTTTGACTGTGTTCGGGAGGACAGCAGTGTGGTGAAGTGTCGTGTATGTGTGGTGGAGGTGCACCGTGGCCCCTGGAGGAGTCACCTGGGGACTGGGGGCCAGCGTACCCATATGCTTAATCACCACCAGTTGGAGTGGCAGGCTGCCACAGAATGGACCATGTCTGCACCTGCTGGCCATTCCGTGGCAGAGGGTGCCACTGTGCATAGCGGCATCCCTAAGAAGAGGAGGGCCACAGCAGCACCTGTTGCTCCACCAGCACCCCTACCACCATCAACACCACCAGCAGGTCAGCCTGTCAAATGAGTGGACACCAGAGAAGTGTGTGTAACACTGTCTGACTTGGCAGTTCTCTGGAGTGCTGTTGAGGAGAACAGCGAGAGGATGAGTGCTGTGGAGCAGCGGCTGGATGACATAGAGGGACATCAGCTTCAAATTATGTCCATGCTGGAACTGCTGCTGGATCACCATGGGATCCCACATTAGTTTTGTTTCCTCACACCATGGTCCCCCCAACATCTTCCTTGCTGTGTCACAAAATGTATTCCTCCACCATCCCTGACCCTTGTAAGTAATTATGCCCTTTTTTTGTTGTCTTCCGTATGCGTTACACTTTGCATTCTGGGCCCCCTTCCTTCTGTTAAGTGTTTGTGTGTGTGTGTGTGTGTGCACTGTTTTGGTGCCTCATTTTTCTGCATCCACAAAAGGCATTTGTCTTGTGTCCAGAAAATTGACTAACACGGTAAAATGAGAGTGTTTCAGCACATACAAACTCCCCCAGAATTAATGGTGCACTCAGTCATGCACATAAAAGTGGCACAGAGTCCCAGATTTTTTAAGCAGTCCCAAAATGCATCCTCCATGTGTGCAGAAATTTGACAAGTGGTAACAAAGTGAAAAGAGTGTTTAAGCACATACAAAGTCCCCCAGAATTAATGGTGCACTCAGTCATGCACGCATTGCTGGCATAGAGTCCCCAGATTTTTTCTGCAGGCCCACAATGCATCCTCCTTGTGTGCAGAAATTGACAAGTGGTAATGAAGTGAAAAGAGACTGTTTCAGCACATACCCTAGTATAAAATGATGACTGTGAGATTCGTGTTGCTGGTCCAATGTGTTGTGCAAGATGATTCCACCAAATGAAATGTGATCATTTCAACTGGATTGAAAAGTGCTACTGGATGTACACAAATAGTAGTCTTGGTGAGTAGATATATATATATATGTATATATATATATATATATATATATATATATATATATATAGATATATGGTTGTGTATTTTGTAGGTGATGATGGGGGGGTTGAACTTGACATGGACATGTACTCATGCTATTGTTCTGCATCACACAGGTGACTCATAAACTGTTGCTGTGCACATTCCAGTGCTTGATGAGAATTTTTTGCACTTAAATGGAAATGGATAACTCTCAAGCTCATGAAGGTAAGTATTTCTTTTTTTTTTGGGGTGGTGAATCATATTTTCAGTTTTGTCTGTAATGGTTTCTTATTTTTTTTACTTCTTCACAGATTTCATCAACATCCTTCTGGAGTCCGGTTATTAATGATGGTAATGGTCATCTAATGAAACGACTTCTGCTTGTTGCATGTGTGCCCAAGCTCGGGGAAGGGGTGTGCCTGATGTTGAAGAACTTTTTTGGATAAGGCCACTTTGACAGAACAACAAAGCATTATGGAAGTTTCTAAAAAGAAATGAATGACTTCTTACAAGTTACAGCTTCATTGTTATGTGTGTCCATCCCTGGTTCTCAATCTCAACTCTATTGTCAAGTTACATTTCAGAGAACATCTTGTCAACTACTAAGACAACCTGTTGTGTGCAATATTTGCAGCAGTCTTTACAAAGCAATGAAATGGATGAAATAAAATCTTATACTTACCAGAATGGATTTCACATGGACATCACATTGGTTCGTCTCTGTACGGTATAGCTACAGCATCTTTCCCAATGAGTATTAGCGATGGAGCCTGTTTTTGCTCTCCTGTAAAAGAAACAAAAGAAGTGTACTGTATGTGTTTTGCCACTGCGGCTCTGAAAAGTTACTGAAAACAAAACATACAACTTAAGGAAGTGAGGCAGCATAACAAACATGAGTGTACATACTCACTTTATGATTTAAATATTAAGAAGCTTGTGGTGGTGGTGCACCGGTGGACTGGAGGTCCTTGGGGGGCAGACAGACTCATGGTGGCAGACTTGCATAGCATCAGTCCTGGTGGTGGTGGTCCTTGGGGGGCAGACAGACTCATGGTTGCAGACTTGCATAACATCAGTCCCGTGGTGGTGATGGTGGTGGTCCGGGGGGGGGCAGACAGACTCATGGTGGCAGACTTGCATAACATCAGTACCGTTGGTGGTGGTGGTGGTCTGGGTGGGGGCACACTGACTTTTAAATACTGCAGTTAAAACCTGCCAACATTAACCACATCATCATCCTCATAAAGAAAACTGCCCTCACAGTCATCGATGTCTGAAGTGTGACCACTGGGAAATTCTTTCTCCATTGTGTCATCATCTATGTCAGTGGTGGGCCATTTCAGGTAGCCACTGCCACTGCCACCAGGATGCTCCATTTCCACATCAGCAAGACCACCATGACTAGGCCTGTGTATGAATACCGAGGTTGCAGTCTGTGCTGGTATGTGCCTCTCATTCATTTTAATGAATGTTAGCAAACTAACATTTGCAGGAGACAGGTTTGTCCGATGATCCCTGACTATTGCATCTGCTGAGCTGAATACCCTCTCAACACTTACACTGGAGGGTAGGCATGTGAGGTACTTCAGTGCCACTGCAGTCAGCTCTGGCCATTCACTGACCTTTCCACTCCAGTACAAAAGAGGATCTTCACTTATTGTCAGATGCCTGTTTTCAGGCAAATATGACTCACCCATTCTCTGTGCCACACTAAGTCCAATTGTTGATGCATCAGCCTGTTCCCCAGAATCATTGATTTCACAAATACCCACTTGGGACAAAGCCTCCCAAATCAGGTTTTTGCCAACCACTTTGAATGACAGACCACCTGGAACTACAGTCCCCTTACCCGTGCATGATATGCTTACTGGTCCTCCAGCTACACCTTCAGCTGGATTATGCTGCTGAGGTTTGAAACTGGCAGACATGACTTCTGTGCCCTATGAACCAAGCGAACCAGTTGACCACTGATATTTTTTACCTGTTCAGGCCCTCCCTCCAGTACTGATGCAATTCCATGTTTGTATCATGGGTCCAGCATTGTTGCCATGGCAAAGTTGTCACTTCACTGAATGCTCACAATGTGATGATTCTGGTCTAATACTGTCAGCATGTGTTGCAGCAACATACTGCTACCATCGTCTCTGGCAACATCAAGACTATGCTGTACATTCACCAATGTCTGCCTCAGCACCTGCAGCAGTGGAATTGATTGGCTAATGGAGGCAGACTCACCACTTACTACCTGTGTGGCATGTTCAAAAGACTGAAAAATTGTTATTACAGAGTCCATGAGGCGCCACTGTTCAGTCGTCATAGACATGGAGGCTGCAGAACTGTCACGGCTACTGTGCATAACAAGATATTCAGAGATGGTTTGTATTGTTCATACAACCTCTCTGCCATGTATAATGTGGAGTTCCATTGAGTGACAACTTCCAGCTTCAAGCGGTGCTGAGGCAGGCTGTTTTGTATCTGCACCTGCCGCAGTTGGTCACGGGCCTTTCCAGATCTTGAAAAGTGAGAGCAGATACGTCATGCAATGGTCAGCATTTCCTTTATGTCAGGGTGCTGCAGAAACTCCTGAACCACAAGATTTAAATAGTGGACCATGCATGGAACATGAAAAAAACACCATTCGTGATGCATTTCACCACATTTGACCCATTGTCAGTTGCTATGAACCCAGCTGTCATGGACAGAGGGTGTAGCCATCTGTCAGTTTCAGTCAGTACCATGTCCAATATGTTCTCACCAGTGTGTGAACAGGTCACACTGCGCATAGGAATTGTTGCATGCTGGCGAATTCCAGGAAGATTGCTACCATAACAATCCACCTTCCTGCACTGATTATTCACACTACCAGCATCACAAACAACCCCCGGCACCTGCACCCAGTGTGCAGTTATACACAGATATGAACTCCCCGCTGTTTTGCCACTTGTCCACATATCAATACTTAAATGGATGAACAGACAGGAGTAATGTTGAAGGGCATGTCTTACTGAGTCTGAGACAGTACAGAACAACTTGGGAACAGCATGGGTAGAAAAGTATGTCCTGGATGAGACTTTCCATTTTGGACAGGCACGGGCAGCAAACCACTGGAAGCCAGAATTCTCCACAAAGGAGAAGGGCAAAATATCGATTGCCAGCATTTCTGCTACAGCAGCATTAACTTCACGTGACACTGTATGATTGGGGGGTACTTCAGCTTATGTGCAAAAACACTCTGTAACGTGGGCTGACTTAAACGTTTTACACGGAGTGTGTTGTTGGTCACAAATGGTTGTGCTCTGTGATGAATGCCATTGGCAGGGGGTGGATTGTGGACATTTGATGAAGATGGTTGCACAGGTGATGATGACAAACCCAGAAATGATGTTATTTTTCCAGATTTGCCAACCGGAGTTGATATACCACTTGCACTAGACATACTGCATTCACCACCACCACCACCACAAAATCTGCTACTCTCATCAGCACTGGAAAACATTTCAAAGTCATTATGGTCCTCCACCTCATCATGCCTGTGGTAATCCTCTGCTCTTATTACCGCACTTCTGCACACATTTCATTTCCTACTGGGCTTACCAGTCATGGAAGGGGATAACATGCTGGCTATGGTTGCCGCCGGTGATATAGGTGAATGCCCCAGTCTGGTATTAGCTGCCAGCTTGTGCTGGGTCCACAGAGCCAAGTGCCTATTCTTATGATGCGTATGCTGTCCTCCAGTCCCAAGATGGCTCCCCTTTTTACCTTGACTCACATGCACATGGCAAACCTGGCAGATTGCAACTGAATCATCATTTGCATCTTGAACAAAAAAATCCCAAACAAGGCAGTGTGATGCTGTGCTTTTAACATGTCCATGATGATGTGGCTTATTTAAGTCTGTTATTTTAAGCACTGAAGTGGGGGGGGCATGTGATGTTTCTGGCACTGCAGACCAGAACTGCAACTGACCACCATGACTACCTATCATATTGATTACTGGGTCGCCATCATCATCATCAACTAAAACTGGTAAATCACAGTTTTACCGGAGGGATTCCTGCAAACAGATTCAGACAGCTACTTTTAATTTCTTTTCTCCAGTTCCTGACTGGGTCTATTACATCACCATCACATTTATCAATGTCACTGTCACACACATCCACATCTTCTGCTTGGATGCTAACATGTGGACTGCATGTTGCAACAACAGCAACATCATCATCATCAGCATCATCACATTCATCATCACCATCTACACCATCATCACCTAATATTTTTTCACCACACTGTGAATCACTGCATGGAAAATGCATGATGTTAAGTGCCACGGTGGCTGGAATATCATATTGTATGCTATTGTTGACATAATCATCTGAATCAGGTTCAGTTAATGGGATGTTACTGGGAAGTATGACATCATCTACGCTGTCACTCACTTGCACTGCTTCACACTCAATATGTTTGAATATGGTACAATGGTCGGAATTAGAACTTGATGCAAAAATGCTAATACAACCTCCACCACCACTAACACCACCGGCTGAGAAAACATCATCTCCTCCATCATCTCCTCCAACTATCAGTGAAGCTACTGATTGGGCTGTAAAAAACATTGCAGGAAAAATACCTTTTCTCACATCAGCAATGCACTTCTCCAACCACATACTACTACCATGCCCACAGACCCGCTTACGGCCAACATTGCCATGGCCAGAAACATCTTTACCTGCATGTCTCTTTGCAGGCATTTTGGGGGATCAACAACAAATATTACCAGATTCAGATTTTGATACATTCACTTTCTGACTGGAGGGATGCTGGCTGGATGTGAAGCAAACTGAACAACTGTGGCTTCAGCAACAGATAAGAGACTACTGTGTTGTGACACTGTCTCAGTATTAAAACAACTTCAGTAACCAGTGGTGCTGATGGGGTGACAAAAACAATCCAGTCTGGTAAAAAAATACATTTTCAATGTGGGGAGCACTGAATACAGACAATGTTGATTTTTACAGCACTACAAGCAGCAAAACTAAGAACAGAGAACACGATTGCAGTACAAAATCAGGCAGCTAGGGTGGATGAGTTCACACTGTTGCGTTTGGTTGCCCTCACTAGTCTGTATCACAAATTTTAAAAGGTGTACTATATTTGATGCACACAACACTGCACACAACACAGAACACTTTGTGTACAATGCTGAACAAGGAATGCGATGCAAATGCAAAAGTTCAGTGTACTGCCACGAAATGTAAATTTGTAATTTAAACAACCTGACCTTATGAAATGCTGCACCACATTCACACAACAAACAGCAAGAAAGTGTGTACTATTACTGACAATTTTACTATGTGTACAGTAACACAGTCAGTTATATAACAAAAATATAACCAAAACACAAAGAAATCACTAGTTCTCCAACTTAAATCTACCTCCCTCACACAGCACACTTCACTGTCTTTCACCACACACACTCAATGTTGTAAACTAACATTCAAAATCCACACACAATCAAAAACGCTCAATGATGTGCACACAGGAGGGTTTCCTACAATTGATGAACTATGGTTGATCCCTCAAAAAGCAAAAATGCTTTTTGAACAGCTTTTTAAAAGATTCCTACAGACAGCTATCAAAGCACATTGTCTCCTACTCCTTCCTACTCATACTACCCCAGAACTGAGGCTGTGGAGATCAATATAGATCCCATATGACCTGAACTCCCATGGATCACTGCAAAATCATCCTTTGGAGCTCAAAAGCAAGGCAAAGTGAGGCGAAGTGAACTGCCACCAATGCACTTTGCCTTAAAAATTGAAAGAGTAGTGACCAGTGGAGGCGGAGTAAAGCAAAGTCGCTGTTCCCAATGCACCTCGCGTTCCTCATTATAACCCGAAGTACTCCGCTTCACATTGTGGGGCACTCCATGAATCTGCCTGTGCTCCGCGAAATGCTTTGTGGAGCAGAATGAGCCCACTTCGCCCACCACTATTTGTCAGCAGAAAAGGACCACTCAGCCCACCCAGTCTGGCCAAGTGTTCTCTACCTACATGTAACTCCTGCCTGTATATGTTAGTGCATGTCTTATTCTGCATTCATCCATCAGGATCTCCTTGTGAATGAGCTTGCTTAATAGATTTTTCCTGCAATGAACTTGAACCTACTCCACATCCATGGCCCTATTGATCTCCATTGACCCCCTCCTTCTCCTTTCTGTAATATACCCCTATGTTTATCCTATGCATGCTTAATGCCCCTACCATTTTAGCGTCCACCTCTTCTCCTGGCAGTCTGTTCAAGGCATCTACCACCCTTTCAGTAAATAAATATTTCTTCACATCTATCCTGAATGTCCCCCCAGCTGCATTTATGTCTCTTGGTTTGGGTGCTCATCCTCATTTGAAGAAAACTCCCTAACTGTACCCTCTTTACCCCTGTGAGTTACTTTGTAGGTCTTGATCATGTCATCTCTCGGTCTCCTCTCTTCCAGAGTGTACATGTTGAGATTCTTCAGCCTTTCCTTGTAGGGATTCCTGTGAAAATTCTGAACCATTTTAATTGCCTTCCTGTGGAAAACCTCCACCTTATGTCCTTTCTGATGTGTGGACTGTAAAACTGTACACAATACTCAAGCTGGGGGTATATCAGAGAGTGATACAATGACAGCACAACGTCCCTCGTCTTCCTACTGGAGATGCCAGTCCTTATGCACCCCAGAATTCAATTTGTCCTGCTCATAGCCTTGTCACACTGTACTGCCATCTTGAGGTCCTCTGATATAATGAACTCAAGGACCCTTTCATGTCTAGTGAGTATCAGTACCTCCCCCCATCGTATACCCAGCATCTGGGTTCCTGTGCCCTGGGTACATGATTTTGCACTTGGTGGCATTGAACCCCAAGTAAGTAAGAAAATGGAATTGATTTGAATGAACTTCAGGCTTTTAAGCAGCTTTTTGGGGAGTGTGTATGTGTGTATTTGTGGGGGTTGTGGTACCAGCAGTACCTCCAAGAATGCCACCGACTTCCCAACCCCCACACTGCCTGCCCAGGTACTCAAACCTCCCCCTCACTTCTTCCATAGTGTCCCCCAAGTCATTTGTAGCCACATGCAACAGTAAATGAGGTTTCTTCCTGCCCCTCACTGCACGCTTGAGCAGTGCCTGCCCTGCCCCTCCTGCACTCAACCTGGGGACAGCTTCAATCCAAATATGGGTGTGCCTTTCCCCCTTTCCACCCCATCTCACCCATTCCAGCATAGAATCCCCCAGGATGAGGACCCCCTTCCCCTTACTCCCTTTCCCTTCTAGTGCCCCTTCCACCACCCTGGTATTCATTCTTTCCTGTCCCTAACCCCCACCAACTGCACCATCTGTGACTTCTATATCTGTAACCCCTATTTCCACCTCACCCCTTTTCTCCACCTTATTCCTCCCATCCCCCTCGAACCCCTTCCCAGCCTGACTACTTCCTATTGAGCTTCCCATGTTGCCTTCTCTCCTCCCCTGCTGATTTCTAACCCCTCTCCTATCCCTGCTGTTGTCGATTTAGAGACCTCATTCCCTTCTACCCCAATAGTGATGCCCCTCCCATCCTTCCCCTTCCTGTTGCCTTCTCTCCTTCAGTCTCCACCCCCTCCTTCCTTACTAGCCCCTACCCTTTTGTCCTTGCTATCTCTTCCCCTACCTGTTGCCATCCCTCTCATGCCCCACTTGTCTTCCACCTTCAGTATGTTCCTGCTCCCCCTCACTATCCCATAGCAGAGGTTTGAATCTATTCATAATCAATACCTGTCCTACATATCTTACCACTATCAGATCCCCCCTCCTACTTGTTCCCCTCCGTGCCACCCCTGGTGCCTCCCTACCCACAGCCATCTGCTCTCTCCCCTGGCTCTCCTCATGGTGTCCTCCTCCCCATCAGGAGGCAGCCCAGGCCTCACCTTGGGCACCCCTTCCCTTCTCCTCTCTTTTCTGCTAGTGCCTCTGATACTGGGGTTGGTTTCAGTCCCTAGTTATTCTTCCTCTGTTTCCCTTTGCCTTCCCCTATTCCCCCCTCAGGATGCCTATCATATTCATCTGCCTTGCCACTTACACTCCTCCCTAACCTCCACAGTTCCTCCCTCAAACTAGCCAGTTATCTACAGACCATACATCCCCATCCTCCAAGCCCAGTCCAGGAGCATGGTACACCCACACCCTGTACACCTCTCCACCCTTCCAAAGATGGCAGCCCTAGTGACATGTTGCACCTGCCCCATTGTGGCCCCCATCTTATGCTAGGGGCTCCTACCTCCAGGTTCTGTACCCTACTACAAGTGGTAGGCCCCTATTTACTCTAATTGCTGTCCCCCATTCTAGTCCCCCTACTGACCCCTTGCTGATGGGGACAATTCAGGCTAAAATGTCATCTGTTAGACATTGAATTATTGTAGCAATCCTAAAGCCTCCTTGTCCATTTTTCACCCCTCAGCTACCATACCTTTTGTTCTCGGCTCTCACATAGTTTCACTTAGCCCAGTTAGAAATTCTATTGCACTACAAGTATTACTCAGTTCAGTTAGAGAAATAAACAGAAGAAATAAATATGTATTATTACAGCAATCATAACAGTATAACTCAGCACTTAGCTCATTTAGAGAAACAGAAGAAGTAAATCTGTATTATTACAGCAATCCTAAAGCATCCAATCATTGCTTTGTCTCAAGTCCAGAGACCCTGCTGTAATAGAGTATCACAGAGAAGACTGGGCAGAAGGGTGGGCAAATGTAAAGTCCCGGCAGAACTCCATTGAGCTCATTCACTCCCCCCTCTCACTCACTCGTTCCATTTCTCCCAACACTGCAGGCTGTCCTTTTGTACTGGGCTCCTGCTTGCATTGATGCCTTCTTCTGCCCATGAAGAAATCCACAGCAGTCCCGACACAGCTCCGTTGAGCTTGCTCACTCCCCCCATCACTTGCTTGTTCTGTTTCTCCCAGCGCTGCAGGCTGCCCTTTTGTACTGGGCTCCTGCTTGTGTTGGTGCCTTTTTCTGCCCACAAAGAAATCTGCAGCAGTCCTGACACAGCTCCATTGAGCTCACTCACTCCCCCTTTCTCACTCATTCGTTCTGTCTCTCATGGCACTGCAGACTGCCCTTTTGTACTGGGCTCCTTCCTCTGTTGACACATTTTTCTGCCCACAAAGAAATCAGCAGAAGTCCCAACAGAGCTCCGTTGAGCTCTCTCACCCCCCCCTCACTCACTCTTTCCATTTTTCCCGGCACTGCAGGCTGCCCTTTTGTACTGGGCTCCTGCCTGCATTGGTGCCTTTTCCTGCCCACAAAGAAATCTGCAGCCATCCTGATAGAGCTCCATTGAGCTAGCTCAGTCCACCTCTCTTACTCGCTCATACTGTTTCTCCCACTGCTCCAGGCAGCCCTTTAGTACTGGGCCCCTGCCTGCACTGATGCCTTTTTCTGCCCACAAAAAAATCTGCAGCAGTCCCAACAGAGCTCAGTTGAGCTCGGTCACTCCCCCCCACTCACTCGATCTTAATCTGTCCCAAACACTGATTTCCCACAGTGACCGTGCTATTCTGCAGCAGGAGTGAAAAAACATATTTTGGTAGGATGTGAAAAATGACAGCTGTACTGTTCATAAGGAGGTGTGAAAAAATTCCAGTGTTGAAAATATGGCATAAAAATATTACAAATTTGCGAAGTTACAAGAGTGCATGGAAACAGTTCAACGCACACTTGTAACACTTCATTTTATGGACTTTTGTCACCAAATTTTCAACATAGGGTTTTTAGGACCTCTGCTCATGAACAATGTCACTGTCATTTTCTTAATCTGTCCTGAACACTGATTATCCACAGCGATGGCACTATTCTGCACCGGAAGTGCAAAACTATATTTTGGCCAGGATGAGAAAAATGACAGCTGTACTGTTCATAAGAGGTATGAAAACAATGCCAGTGTTGAAAATCTGGTGTGAAAATATTACTGATATATGAAGTTACAAGGGTGCATGGAAACTGCACAACGCACGCTAGTAACACAGTCATTTTATGGACTTTCAGCACAAAATTTTCAACATAGGCATTTTAGGACCTCTGCTCATGAACGGTGTCACTGTCATTTTCTTAATGTGTCCCAAACACTGATTTCCCACAGCGAACATGCTATTCTGCACCGGAAGTGTGAAAACACATTTTGGTCAGGATGGGGAAAATGATAGCTATACTGTTCATAAGGAGGTGTGAAAAAATGCCAGTGTTGAAAATCTGGCAAGAAAATATTGCAAATTTGTGAAGTTACGGGCGTGTGTAGCAACTATGCAATGCACAATCATAAAACAGTCATTTTTTTGGATTTTTTCCACCAAATTTGCAACATAGGTTTTTTGAGAGCCCATCCTTCTGAACACTGGCACTGTCATTTCATTAATCAGTCCTGAAAGGTGATTCCATGCAGTGACTGAAAAATCACCTTTTGGGGCTGAATAATGCCATGACAGTGGCTGAATTCATGAGGAGGGATCGCAAAAACCCCATATTGAAAATTTGGTTGCAAAATTCCAAAAAATGCCTGAGATAAGCACCAAAGTTGAAAAACCCTATTTATGCCATTATATAGCTTACTAGCATTTCTTCCAGTTGCGGTCCGACTTTGAAGAGTTCAGAAGTGTTCCCAGTCCACGGAGATCGCCGCGATGAGCTTTGGAGGTAAATATGGGGTGGGGGTGGGGGAGGTGGGGGCGTGGGAGGGGTGCGGGTTGGGGGAGGGGCACAGATGGCAAGGATCTGTTTCCTTCTTTTCAGGGTTAGAAAAAGATGCCATGGGACTTTTTTCTTTACAGCTTTTGGCATGCTGGGTGGGCTCCCAGCATGCCACCTGCATGTTTTGGGGTGGGGAACTGGAGCTGATGGGGATTGGGCATCCCCATTGGCACATACTGGTGTGGGGGTCTCATGAGCTGAGGGGGATTGGGCACCTCCTCGGCTCACAAGAACTGGGGGGCATACCAATGAGGATTGGGCACCCCCGTTGGCAAAGAACTAGGGGGAGGGGACATGCTGCCAAGGGGGGATTGAGCACCCCCTCAGCAAACAACACAAACCAATGGGGACTGGGCTCCCTGTCGGCAAACTGGTCAGGGACTGCAAGGGAGCCATGCAGTGATGGGTTGCTCCCTCATTGCAGTGGATGGTGCTGCAATGACTAGATGGCCCCTGATTGCAGCGGCTAAAACGTTTCAAGGTGGTGGCATGCTGGCTGAGCTAGTATCAGCAGCAGAGTGCCACCTCATTGGGAACCATGGGCCAAACCTTAAAAGGAGTGGGGGCATTGGCCACAACAGTGCCACACCTCCACAACCTGCTTCTGCAGCAAGCTGCTGCAACATGTTTCTTGTGCATGTGCACAATCAACATAAAAAGTTTTTACATGAGCATAAAAATGACCTTTCTAATAACTATTGTGACTTAGTCAAGCTAAAGGATAAAAAAGCTGTCTTGCCAAGTGAGTTAAATGCAGTTAAACAAAACCAAAAATAGTGTTTAAACTTAAAAAGAGAAAACGTTAAACTAGCAGATGCTTATACACAGGTTAACAAAGATTTGGTTGAATTAATAGAAAAATATTAAAGTTTACAGAGTAAAAGTTATGTTAAAAATTTAATGAAAGCATTCAAAAGGTTAGATGATTGTTTAACTGATTCTGGTATATCATTGAGCGTGTCGTCTGACTCAAAAAAATATTGCCTCAGAGCAAAAATATAATTTCCTCTAGGCAAAGAGGGAATTTATATTCTCATTCAGAGCATAAAACATTCAAGAGATACAAAAAAAAGCACAAAATTTGACCAAAAAAAAAAAGACTTCTGTACCTCAAGCTAAGGAGTTTGAGGCTACCACCTCTAATACTCTGGCTAAAAGGGGAGACAATATACCTCTGTCTAACAAAGAAAAACTCTCAAAGCCCATGCTTGGTCCACCTGGGGCTTGGCAGTCTTATTAAGACCCAAACCACTGCCTACACTGGAGTCCATCTCAAAAGGAAGAAGGCCCAGGTGCAAGGTATGGCTGTGAGTATGGTAACAAAACTGACCACGGGGGTGCCACTATCCTAACTATAACAAGCAATGTTACAGTGCAACTCAAAACAGGTCTACACGTAGTTGTACAAGACTAAAGGAGATCCTTAAAAATTCACAAAAGGAAACAAAGGAGGCAAAAAAGGATCTAAACAAAATGCAAGTTTTTATTCAAAGCTATGTACTCCAAGTTTCTCAGTCACCTCCTGACTTTCTCTCCTCTGTAAAAAAAAATGCCTCCTCAACTGTAACGTGTACAGATGGGACTAGTAGTGCTATGTGACTTGCAGATCCTGTTCACACTATTGCTGACATAGTTATGGACACTGCTATTGTTATAAAGAATGATAAGATTGAAATGAGATTTAAAAATAAAATGCCAAGGAAAGTTAAAAATGCTATTGCTGTGCTTAACCTTTCACAAAAGCTTCATAAGCTAGTATCAACCAGTACAATGCCATTTAAAAATAACCTGCTGTGTTGCCAGGAAAGAAAAACAAATTCTACCTGGGCAACTTAATTCCAAAAGGAAAATCAAACAAATTTTACTGTAACATAAACATTAAGAACAGTCTAAATCATGAGGCTTTGCTTAATTCTGGGGCTAAAGTAAGTCTCAAGTCTAAAAGTCTGTATGATAAAGTGACTGATGCCTTAGGTGACTCCAAGAAGCTAAAACCCCTTCCTAACAACTTACAAATTGTAAGTTATAAAGATGAAGCTCAAAAGACCTTAGGTCAAGTTTGGTTAAATTTGAGATTTGGTAAAATGGTGATTAAACATCTAGTGTATGTTACAAACAAAACAGGTAATAGTTTCTTAATTAAAAATTACCTTCTATGAAGGTTCAATCCTATTCTAGACTATGGCCAAACAAGTCATATGGTCACAGGTAAAAAGGTCTATTCCATTTAGGAAAAGTCAGTAAAGTTTCTAAACAATAAAATTCATGCTACTGTAAAAAAAAAATAATTAAACTAAATTTTGTAAAATTTAAAATAAGTGAACAATTTACTTTTGGCAATTGTAAAACATAGTTAAGTGGAGAAGTAAAGCTTATGTGTCTTGTGTGTCAAAACAAGATGTGATAACTCTGTAATTAAAACAAATGCCTAACTTTCTTCACAAAGAAAGTAAGTACTTTTTTTTCCCAGTGTCATTCTGTATTTGACAAAACATTAAACTCTCAAGTACCAAACCTACAGAGGACTGTAAAACAAAGGTGCCACTCAATAAAACAAGAGGTAATGCTAAAATGCAAGACAACAATAGGACTGGTAAGGTCCTGTATTGTCCAACCAGTGCACAGGTTTACCCAGTTGTAAAATGAATGGTTACAAATGTTCCAAACCACAAATAAAGTTTACAAAGAATAGGCATTGCCTTAAAATTCCAGATATAAAAAGTATACCATAACCTGTATGTGATACAAGGTTTGACATCCCCCATGCCTTAAAATTAATGCACTTGTACAACTGGGTGTCTATAAACCTAGCCAATAAAATGTGGTCACAAATAAGGAAAAAACTCTGTCTTATCAAATAAAGTGAAATCACCAGCCTTAAGGTCTGAATAAATTATTTCTCAAGTGTGCCAAATGGTAAGGTGCTCACTGCAACAATTTCAAATAAAGTAAATGAATTTTCTGTTAAGGTTAATGGAAAAGTGTTATAAACTGTATTGACTGTGTCTAGGTGTGTACACTAAAGTAATGCATGATTTTCCAAGTATGTAAATCCAAAAACAAATCCTGTCACTTTTAATACTAACTGTGGTTAGTAAAAAGTGAAAGGGAACCATCCTTTACAGTGCAAATATTTGTTGTTCCAGCTATTGGGGAGACTAAGAAAAGTATTACATTAGAGAGGAAAAAATAAAGGTTTTAAAGAAGCATATGTAGTTAATAATAAACTAAAGTGGTTGACAATAAAGAAAATGTAAAAAAAATAAGATAAATTCAAATGTTTTTTATTGTTGATAATTTTGAGTCAAGAAATGTACAAAAAAATAAAAAAGGTTTAATTTTATTTAGTAAAAGTATAATAAGGTAACAACATGGTAAAAAACTTTTGTAATTTCATTTAAGTAATCCCAATGTAACTATGATTGCTATAAAGGTAAGCTACAAATAGAGCTTAAACTTAAATCCATGTAATACCAAAAAAGTAACTTCAAATCAAGAAATGATATCTTGGTAAACACTGGTAAAAGTTGCAAGTGCCAGTTTAGTAGTGCCTTCAGCACATGGGGGAACAAAACTTATGAAAGGTAACAATAAGTAACTACTAGCCTTATTTGTACTGTAATACTAAAGATTAAAAATGGCACAAAAATGTAAAAAGAATGGCATTAACGTACAAGATGGGGGACCTTAATATGCCAGATGTTAACTGGAGCACCTTTGTGGCAGTCACATCCAAAAGCAGGGCCATTCTTGATGCCCTTCAGGTGGCATGCCTCAGACAGCTAGTTTGGAACCAACTCGTGAGGGAGCAATCTTAGACCTTGTACTCTCAAATGGGGACAGTGAGAGGATCTCAGATCTAGAAGTGGGTAGCCATTTTGGGAACAAGTGACCACCAAACAATGTGGTTCACAAAAAACTCAGCTACAGAGTCAAGCCATACAAAAGTGAGGGTTCTGGACTTCAGAAGGGCTGACTTTGGCAAGATGGGAGAGTGCCTTAGAAAAGCACTAGCAAACAGGCTAGAGGGAGGGGTGGAGCAACAATGGGGAAATATGAAAATTGCCATCACAGAGACAACAAGCCTTTGTGTGAAGCAAATAAACAAATCAAAATCAAAGAAAAAGCCACTATGGTTCTCAAAAGAGGTGGTGGTGAAGGTTAGGGAGAAAAAGATAGCATTTAGGAAGTATAAGAAAACACAGAAGGAGTAGGACATAGAACTGTGCCAGTTAAGGCAGAAGGAAGCAGGGAGGGTAGTCAGAATAGCAAAGGCACAAACTGAGGAAAAGATAGCCAACTCAGTTAAGAAGAGGGATAAAACCTTTTAAAGATATATCAAGGAGCATAGAAAGACAAAGGGAGGGATAGTGAGGCTGAATAGACTGGACAGTGGGTGGGCAGAGAGTGACAGTGAAAAAGCAGGGATACTGAATGAATACTTCTGTTCAGTATTCACAAAAGAGGAAGTGGGGGAGGTGCCAAATCCAATAAGCACTCTGGGGGGGGGGGTTGATCCCAGTCCTTTCACAGAAGAAAGTGTTCTGAAAGAACTCCTAAAACTGAAGGTGGACAAAGCAATGGGGCCAGATGGAATTCACCCCATAATTCTAAAAGAATTAAGCAGAGAACTAGTGGCACCACTGACTACCATTTTTAACAAATCATGGGAGGATGGTGTGGTACCTGGGGACTGGAAGAAGGCAGATGTGATTCCCCTTCACAAAAGTGGGACCAAGACAGAGGCAGGAAACTACAGACCTGTCAGTTTGACCTCTGTGGTAGGAAAAGTGATGGAATCACTTCTGAAAGAAAGAATTGTTGAATACCTAGAGGCCAGTGGGGCACAGGACCCAAGGCAGCATGGGTTCACAGTGGGAAGGTCATGTCAGACAAATCTAATTGATTTCTTTGACTGGGTGCCCAAAGTAGTGGACCAGGGAGGGGCTGTGGACATGGCCTACCTAGACTTTAGCAAGGCATTTGGCACAGTCACACACAAAAGATTAATAGTCAAATTAACCAGCCTGGGAGTGGGTCCCAGGGTGGTAGTCTGGGTAAAACATTGGCTGAACAACAGGACACAGAAGGTAATTGTAAATGGAGTCCACTCTGAAGAAAGGGGTTACTAGTGGGGTACCACAGGGTTCAGTATGGGTCCAGTCCTTTTAATGTCTTTATAAGTGACATTGCAGAGGGACTGGAAGGAAAATAGGCCTCTTTGCAGATGACACAAAGATCTGCAACAGGGTTGATACACAAGGAGGCGTGGAAAGGATGAGAAGGGACTAGGCAAGGTTGGAGGAATGGCCAGAAGTATGGCAGCTTGGATTCAGTGCAAAGAAGTGCAAAGTAAAGCACCTGGGAAACAAAAACCCAGGGGAAGATTACACAATGGGGGGGGTAGTAACAACAACAAAAATGGAAAGGGACCTGGGGGTAATCATATCAGATGAACTTAAGGTTGGCAAGCAATGTGAGAAGGCGGTAGGGAAGGCTGGGGGGATACTGGGATATATAGGGAGAGATATCACCAGCAGAAAACAGGAAGTTGTTATCCCTGTACAGACAGTTGGTGAGACCCCATCTGGAGTACTGCGTCCAGTTCTGGAGACCCCATCTCCGCAAGGACATAGACAGGATGGAGACAGTTCAGAGGAGGGCAACTAAAATGGTGCAGGGTCTGCAAGAGAAGCCATATGAGGAGAGACTAAATGAGCTTAATATCTATACCCCTGAGGAAAGGAGGGAGAGGGGGGACATGATAGAAATGTTTAAGTACCTCAGTGGAATCAACAAAGTCCAAGAGGGTAGCATCTTTCAGAAACAGAGATGTGCAAGAACAAGGGGACACAATCTGAAGACAGAGGGGGGACGGCTCAGGGGCAATGTGAGGAAGTATTTTTTCACTGAGAGGGTGGTGGACGCATGGAACAGCCTTCCTGAGGAGGTTGTGGGGTCTAAAACTGTGGGAGAATTCAAGAATGCATGGGACAGACATAAGGCAATTTTTGTGGGGGTTAAAAGAAATAGGCTGTTGGTTAAATAGGATCTGCAGCTTATCCTGTAGGTAGGGAAATGGGCAGACTAGGTGGGCCAAGCAGTCCTTATCTGCCGTCAAAGTCTATGTTTCTATGTTAAGAGTTAAACTAAAATGTTAATTGTAATGCTAATCTTTAAAGTTAATAAACAAAGATAATTTGTTGTATTTGTAAAATGTTCAAAACCTTGTAAAATATGTTATTTTAAAAGTGTGCATAGTTGTAATCATGTTTAAGCATGTTAGCTCATGTAGTACTGTACACATATCTATGCAAACGGTATGTCTCCAATAATTTAATCCCGTGATGTCACATCTATGATGTTACATCCTATGATGTCATATGGAATGTGCTAATTGTGAATGTGCTAATAATGTCATGTTACCACATAATAACACAGCTTTGTCTTTTATGTTTCCTTTTCCCTGAAATGCTTAAAACTATATACTGCTATATAGTAAAATTATCCTTTTGAATTGCAAATGCATTTTTTGGGTGCATTTTAATTCAAAAGGGGGGGGGAAGTGTAAGGACAAAACCCTTGGTGGAAAAATTATTTTATTTTTATTATCAGGAATTGATTTTTAATTATTATTACTACTATGTGATTTTTATACGGTATTAAGATGGGAATGTTTACTCTAGTTTCTGGTTGAGATTAAGGTTGATTAAGTCTTAAAAACATTGCATAATGCCATTTAAAATGGAGTCTGCTTCAAAGTTAAAAAAAATGATTTTAAAGAGACTTTTAAATTTCAGAGCTCTGTGCTCTAGCTGCAAAACAGAGATAAGATGGAGCCTAACTTACATGTTCCACATTCCAGGGAATACACTTTTATTAAGATTTATGGGTGTTTCTACCTGGAAAGTCTTGGTTATAGGTATCCATGACTACAGTCTGATAAGAGATTATGTGACTGGATCACACTTGAAAAAAACAAAATAAAAAAAACCTTTGTCTGTTTAAACTTTATACATTAGGAAAGTATTTTGCTTATAACTTAAAAACTCAATATGGTACTGCCATGAATATTGGACAGTTATTGAACAACAGTATGATAAATAAGCTTACCAAGTTTTAAGATTGCAGAATAAAGAGTTCAAAAGTTATGAATAAAATTTATTTAATATAATTTTCTTATTTAAAAACTAGACAAATCTAGTATCTCGTGATAGCTCACATCTTAAGCAGTCTAACAATTTAAATCTTAAATCTGTAGTTTGTTGCTACAGAGAAAAACAAGTCTAAAAGTCTTTAGTAAATTAACTGTTCTAACAGTGATTAATGTCTTTAAGAAGAGAACAAAGATCTCTTGTGTTTCTACAAAAAAGTAATGTCTTAAAGACTTTAAGAATGAATTTTTCTTACAAGTCATATATGATTCTGTAGCTTAAAATACTAAGAGCAAGACTGTAATTTTATTTTAAGAAGTTTTATTAAAATTATAAAGTTATAACTTTAATAGTGTAACTTAGAAAATATTCATGTCAAAAGCATCAACATTACACCAATATGACCTGCTCATGGTAACACACCTAAATGTGTTAGTTTAATGTTTAAATTAGATTAAATAAAACTTTTATTTAAGGAAAATAATTTTGACCATAAACAAGTTTGAGTAAGAAGGGGGAGTGTCTTAGGAGGCATGTCTGTATGTCATCATTTATCTTCTGAGATGTCCTACCTTTCTAGTGACTCAGGCCAATCAAAATCTGGTGATGTCATTACCAGGGCAGTTTTTTATTAGTAAATCTGCCTGGGCAGTCTCAGTCTGGAGGAAAACATTGATGCAAAAAGATGTACATTAGGTTAACTAAAGATTCTAAAGGCTTTATGCTGTAGCTAGGCCAAAGAACTTTGGTCCATGCGTGTTTAAAATGCAGGGACCAACCTGAGGAGAGCCAAAGCTTATGCAGTGCTACTAAAGGATCCATGTGCAAGAACAGATGCAAGGACATGCTCATTGTGTATAAGGCAAGGTCTGTGTTTTATTTGCTGAGCATTTTGATGAGTAATGTTGCCTGCTGAGGACCAGACACAGACTTAACTTTAATACTCATGCAAGTTATACAGCGTACTGAGCAAAAAGAGGTCTATTGTCCTAATGTTTTAAAAGCAGATACACAACATAAAACAGTCAATAAGCTCCAGTTGTTAAAAAAAAACCTTGCTGTTCACAAAGTTCTTTAAATACAGTATTGCTATGGACTGTGCAGATTGAAGCTGGGTTCTACAAATCTAAAAACTGACTTTCAGCAAAAATTTTACTTGCAGAGTGTATCCATGCTAAAAGAAGTTCCAAGACCAAGGTTAGCTGACAAATAAATGTTTTCATCAAGAGCCAGACTCAACCAGGATTTCTAAGTTAAAGGAAAAAGAATAACTTGTACAACCAAAAATATAAGTATTCCTTTTTACTTACATCCACTAATTTTAATAGTCTTGGTAAAATAAATTGACTTATCTAAAAAAGTAAAAAGGAAGTGCACTTTTAACTATAAAATCTGGGTATCTAGATTAAGCTTTAATCTTAAATATTTTGCATGATTTAAAAAGTTAAAACTGAGTTTTATGAAAGTATGGTACAATTCACTGATGTAATGAGTTGTTGCCAGTTCTCATACAAAAGTACATTTTATATGCTATAAAAGTTTAAAACAAATTTTATACAAAAATAATCTAAGACACTGATTTTATGAGTTTGCATGTTCTTATGCATAAAGGTTATTTTAAATACTAAGTATGCTAAAAGTTTAGGTTAACTATTACCATTTATCATAATGCATATTGCTTATTCATTTGCAATGCTTATTTTCTAAAATTAGTTTTATTGGCTTTCTGTATTTGAAACAATGTTGTTGATGTGTACAGTATTATGCTTAATATTTATGCTAATGAGACATTTTTAGAACCATTGTATAGGTGCACATAAAATACCTATTTTTCATATAATTATAAGTGTGGTAATCAGTGTCATTTGCCATTATACTTAAATCTAGAGAGCATAGAATAATATCATGTAAATATTTATTATTTTTAGTAATTTATAAAATAATTTTTGGGTAAGGCTTGAGGTGAATACAAATGCATCATTGTAAAAAGTGATATTATAAGCCTTTGTTCTGACAGAGGAGTGGTCAAGGGTGTGGCATCTTGGATTCAGTGTGAAGAAGTTTAAAATCATGTACCTGGAGCACAAAAATCAAGGGGCAGAGTACAGGATAGGGTGAGGTACTGGCAGCAACAAAGCAAGAATAGGGCTTGAGGGTAACCATATTAGATGACCTAAAGGTGACCAAGCAATGTGAAAAGGCTGCAGGGAAGGCCAGCAGAATGTTGGGGTGCATAGGGAGAGGCATCACCAGCAGAAAATAGGAGGTGGTTATGCCACTGTACAGATCACTTGTGAGATCACAGCTGAAGTACTTTGTCCAGTTCTGGAGGCCACATCTCTAGAAGGACATAGACAGTATAAAGCCAGTCCAGATGAGGGCTAACAAGATGGTGCACGGGCTGCATGAGAAGACCTATAAGGAGAGGCTGGAGGAATTAAATATGTACTTCCTGGAGGAGAAGAGAGAGAGAGAGGGAGATATGATCAAAACATTCAAGTACCTCAAGGGTATAAACAAGATAAATGAGGGTAGCATCTTTCAAAAAAAAAGAGATGTACAAGAACAAGGGTCCATGACACAAAACTGGAGGGGGGTAGCATTGGGGCAACAGGTTTTATGTGATGAGGGTGCTGCTGTTTAAGCAAGTCCCCAGTGGGTGAATGCAGGAAACAGAATACAGAAAGGTTGATGGGGAACTATGGTGAGCAGCAGAGAGACTGCAGGCAGGAGGCAGAGGCTGCAAGGATGCATTGCACTGTGCACCTATGCTATGGGATGACATGCAATGGGCAAACCCACTGTGGCAACAGAAACAGAGCCTGTGCACCTGTGCGCTGAGACAAGAGTGCCCTGTGGTGGATGAGGGGACAGGGCGGGCAGTACATGGCACCATGCAGTGGGTAGCTGGTGGATGGTGATGGTATTATATGCTGCACATACAGGTCACCTCTGTGTCTGTTTCTCTGTGTGGGGGTGCTGACATGGACAGCACGGGTGGAGGTATGGGACACCAGGGGTGGATGCCAACAGCATGGAACCACCCATGCATGGAGCAGGCATACCATGGCAGGGCTGTGTCCTGCAGCACACAGCGGGGGGGACTGGCACACAATGGATGGCCGTGTGGATGCAGGCAGTGTGCACGGTGCCCCTTCCAACCCTGCCCCCTATTGGTATCAAATGTCCAGAGCCCCCATGTTGCAGCAGCTGTTGCCACTGCATCCTGGTGGTCTTGCCAACAACACAACCTGAAGGGCTGCACTTGGGCACTGGTGCCGCTGCAGGTATGTGACTGTTGGACTGGAGGGGCATGTGGCTCATGTGAGGGGCCTCTGCAGCAGTACAGCATGGGTGTGGAACATTGTCCAGTCATGGTGGGGGCTCCCATGGGCCTGCTGATGGGGGGCTCAGCTGTGGTGGCCTTCTTGGCTAGGGGGCAGTGGTCATTGCCATTGTGTCATGTGTGGCCCTATTTTGGGTCCTGTCTGCCATGCCCCTCACTGCCAGCTACACGAGCTTCCCCAAGCCCTGTCCAGCAGGGTTTCACCTTTCCTGCTGCCCGCAACCAGGTCTCACTTCCATGCCACAGAGGCTTTGTGTGCTCATGGGATGGACTGTAGCCACTCCAGTTTTCATCCTTATGGAGCTGTAGCTACAGTGGCTATTGCACTGCCATTCTGCTACATTGGGCATTCACTGTTTATGTAGCTGCTCTTTTGGTAAAGCCCACCCCAACTGCATTGTTGTTTTAGCGCTCTTCCTGGCTGGCTACCGGGGCAACACGAGAAAGTCACAGTAGAATGCTGCAGGTACAGCATTTCTTTGCCTTCACTATAATGCCTGCAACAAGGAGACAAAAGGAGAGAGGGTGTGTATGGGATTGTGTAATGTTGTGTTGTTAGATGATGATTAGACAAGTCACAATGACACAGAAGGCATTCATTCTCAATATGGATATTTGAGGAGTAGTCATTGGTCAGTTGATGCCTTATGCAGCTATGTCAGGGAACACTGGTCAGTTGCAGTAGCCTAGGACAGGCTGAGCATATATGCATTGTGGTCCATTCTGTGTAGCACATACAGAGCAAAACCTCCTTTCTAGTTACAAACTGATTACCGGGAGTGGTGCAAGTCGGGCCATTTCCAGACCTCATAGTGACTTGGCTTATCTCACTAAAATGAGTGATGGAAGTGATGTGACAAGTTCTTTCCTGGCCTGTACAGATCTTTGTAGCTGTGCCAAAAATGTCTGTTAGAAGTGATACAATTTGCATCACTTCTGGGCTTCTCCAATGCAACCATGTTCAAGATGGCAAATGGAAGTTACACAGATTGGGTCACTCCCATGGCTGCTACCTGTCTCAGTGTTGTGGTAGCATGGCAAAGGATTCAGCCTCTTAAAACTCAGTGCAGCACACTGAGGCATTGTAGATCTCTGCATCTAGTGACCTGTGCCAGAATCCAAAATGTGGGCACAGAGGTGAGCCAAAAGGGAGGTTGTGTAGCTAGGCACTGTATAAAGCAGCATGGCACCATTGGCATCCACACTGATACAGTGGTATCCTAACATCTAATGCATCGCTGTGGTGTTCTGATGTCATGCAGTCAAGCGTGCATGCATCCTGGCTGAGGAAGGGGGGATGATGTTATCAACCAATGCAAAGGCAAGGATGTTGTGTCAGGCATAACACATGCCCATTTCTTAGTCTCTGCCTGATATATTTCGCTGCTCAGTGGTACTCCTGCCTGCTTTGTTATCTGATGCCATTACAGGGAGGAGGTGCAGCTGAACTGTGGAACCTTTAGCAGTGTTTCCAGATGACCAATCTGCATGTCCTACCGGGAGTCACAAGAGAACTCCATTACCCAGGCGAGTGCTCTGTGACTCGAGGACATGCAGTGGTGTGTGTGACTGCTGCAATACAGGTAAAGCATCTGCAATAGTCAGCATGCCAGTCTCACTAGCAAGGAGGTGGGCATGGAGGAAATCAAGGGGAAACAACCAGGTGATAAATTTGAAAAAAAAAAAAACTTTTCATGAATGTAAGCAGTATATAAGCATTCAACAATGCATAAGAATCTGACTAGTGCTACTGCTAAACAAAGTGTAACTCTATGAATTCACTGCATAGCTTGTTCCAAGGTAGATGTGGAAGGTAGAGAGAGCAAAATGTACATAGAAACATAGAAGTTGACGGCAGATAAGGACCGCAAGGCCCATCCAGTCTGCCCATTTCTTTTTCTACCTTATAAATGTGCCATCGGCCTTTGCTCTGTCAGTGGCCTATCTATTCATAGTCATTTGTATTGCTCCCTTATGCCTATCCCATGCCTGTTTGAAGCCCTGCACTGTATTCATAGCCACCACTTCTTGTGGTAAGCCATTCCATGCATCCACCACCCTTTCTGTGAAAAAATTTCCTCACTTCCCCTTAATCGCTCCCTCTAATCTCATGCTGTGTCCTCTTGCCCTGCTATTTTCTTATATTTAAACATGTTAGACTCTTTCACCTTGTTTATGCCCTTAAGGTGTTTGAATGCCTCGATCATATCACCTCTCTCCCTCCTTTGCTCAAGGGTATACATATTGAGCTCCGTTAATCTGTCCTCATATGTCTTCTGATGCAGTCCCTGCACCATTTTGGTTGCCCTCTCTGGACTGCCTCAATTTGGTTAATATCCTTGTGAAGGTGTGGCCTCCAATACTGCATGCAGTACTCCAGATGGGGCTAACAGTGTCTTGTACAGAGGATTATTACCTCCCTCTTACGACTTGTGATACCCCTACTAATACACTAACACCCCCTAGCCTTCCTACTGCTTTAGAGGTCTGCTTGGATGATTTTAGGTCATCAGTGATGATGATGCCCAAGTCTCTTTCTTCCTTTGTGACTGCTAGCAACTCCCTCCCAGCCTATAGGTGGCTTCAGGGTTTCTCTTCCCTATGTGCATGATTTTGCACTTCTTGCATTAAATCCCAGTTGCCACTCTTCTGACCATTCTGCTAGTTTATCCAGATCTCTTCTCATTCTGCCCACCCCATTTGGATCATCTACTCTTGTTGCAGATCTTGGTGTCATCTGCAAACAGACAAGCCTACCCTCTAGTCCATCTGCAAGGTCACTAATGAAGATGTTGAAGAGGACTGGCCCCAGGACTGATCCCTGAGGTACCCCACTTGTGACTTGCATCTCTTCTGACTGTATACCATTTACCACCACTCTCTGTTTTCTGCCCGTCAACCAGTTTGCCACCCAGTTGACCAACTTCTGACCCACCCCGAGCCTACCCAGCTTATTTATCAATCTTCTATGTGGAACAGTGTCAAAAGCTTTGCTGAAGTCAAGGTAAGCGACATCAACTGCTCCCCCTTGGTCCACCACTCTGGTTACCCAGTCAAAGAAATCTATGAGATTAGTTTGACAGGACCTTCCTTTTGTAAACCCATGCTGTCTTGGATCCTGTGCCCTATGGATTCCAGGTGTTGCACTATCCTTTCCTTAAGAGTGCCTCCATAATCTTGCCCACTACTGAGGTAAGACTGACCGGTCTGTAGTTCCCGCCTCCTCCTGCTACCACTCTTGTGGAGGCGGGATCACATGAGCCTTCTCCAGTCTTCTGGGACCTCTCCTGTGCTCAGAGACTCACTAAACAATTCTGCTAATGGCTCTGCTAGTTCCTCCTTTAGCTCCTTAAGTACCCTGGTATGTATGCCATCAGGTCCCATTGCCTTATCCACCCTGAGCTTAGCAAGCTCTTGTAGGACCCTTTCTTTTGTGAAGGGAGTAGTGCTCACCTCCCTCCCCTGTGTCCATGATGCTGAGCTGTGGGCCCTGCCCTACCTTCTCTTCAGTAAATACTGAGCAAAAGTATCTATTTAGGATAGATGCCTTTACAGGGTCCTCCTCCTCACATGCTCCCTTTTCTCCTTAGCTTAGCAATACCCCCTCTGGACTTTCTCCTTTCACTAATGTATCTATAGAAAGTCTTGTCACCTTCTTTTACTGTTCGTGCTAGTGTTTCCTCAGTTTGGGATTTTGCCTGCCTTACTGCCTTACCTGCTTCCCTTAGGGCAGTTTGGTATGCCTCCCTATCTTCATCCCGCTGTGTTTCCTTATGTTTCCTGAAGGTCAGCCTTTTGGCTCTGACCTTTTCTGCTACTGTATTTGAGAACCAAAGTGGTTTCCTTCTTCTTTACACTTCCTTTTCTGTCTAACACAATGGGATGTTGCTTCAAGTATTGCATCCTAATGCTTGCCCACTTTGCCTGTACCCTCACCTGTGTTTCTTTTGCCAGGGCTAGCTTAACTCTGTTGGCCATCTTATCAAAGTCAGCTCTCTGAAGTCCATATTTTTGCCTTGGAATGGGATGATTTAGATGTAGTAGCCAACTTGAACCATACCATGTGATGGTCACTGGCCCCAGGTGACCTTCTACCTGGAGATCTGTGATCCTCTTTGTTAGTCAGTACTAGATCTAGGATAGCCCTGTCTCTTGTGGGTTGCTGTACCAGTTGTTTGAGGCCCTCCCCTGCAGGGAATCCACTATGAGTCTAGTTCTGGCAGATGTTCCTGCTGGTATTGACCAATCTGTATCCGGCATGTTGAAGTCTCCCATTATCAGAACCTCCCTTTAGCTGTCATGTTTTGTATATCTTCTAACAGTAATGTGTCTATGTCCTCCTCTGGTCTGGGGGCTGTAGACAACCCCAGTTCTTATGGCTGTCCCATTTCCTGTTTCCAGGGTGACCCACAGTTCTTCTGGCTCCTTATGTGTATTCTGAATTTCTGTAGCTTTGATATTTTCATTAACATACAGGGCCACTCCTCCCCCCCTTTTTGCACCTCGGTCTCTTCTGAACAATACATAGCCAGGTACTGAAGTCTCCCAAGTGTGGTTACTGGTAAACCACGTCTCACTAATTGCTACTATGTACAGTTTAGCCTCTGACATTATTGCCTGCAGGTCTGGGATCTTATTTCCCAGGCTGTGAGCATTTGTGTACATGATTTTTCATTGGCCAGATTTTGGTGTGTTAGTTGTTGGGTGAAGTTTGTCATTACCCCTGTGCGTCGTATGGGGAGACAAACCTTTTTTCTTACCTGGTGATGCAAATGAACGGCAAACATGTTGAATTCCTGTTTGACCACTAGCTTAGGGGGGAGGGGTGTTCTTCCCATTCGACGTATGGGGTGCTGCACCCCTCTCCCCATTTGCTAGTTTAAATATTCTGCAAAGACATCAAACTTCTGCCCCAATGCACTGACTCCCTCTTTAGTCAGATGCAGTCCATCAAATTTAAAGAACTCCGCTCCCAGAACTGTTGCCAGTCCCTACAAATCTGTGTCCTTTTTCCTGGCACCAGCCCTTGAGCCACGTGTTTAGCTCCCCTATCTCCCCTTCTCTGACCTTCCGTCCATCTGCTCCCCTCTCCCAGACTGGCAGGATCTCAGAGAAGGAGATGCCGGATGAAATAGATGATAGTTTGTCACCCAGCCTAGTCAGGTGTTCCTTGGTCTCCACAACTGACTGGCTGGCGAGATCATTAGTCCCTATGTGTGCTAGGACATCAATGTTTACAACAGAAGCATGAATGAATATATATATATATAACAGATAATTCACTATGTGGTGTGCAGTCATGCTCTGATATACAGATGCCTCGGGTGTGTTGTGAGGCACGAGGCAGCAGGCCGAGTTCACTCAATCACCCTAGGTACTTGTATATCACAGCACGACCAGATGCCCTGTAGTGGATTATCTGTCTTATAAAATGTCCTGAAGGTTCTGAGGGATAAAAAGAAATGCAGGTGGTTGGTCATTATGAAATAATGCATAGTCATGTGATGTGTTTCATTCAATCAGGAGACTAGATTTCCATAGATTTTTCCTACCCATTTAATACATACAGTATATATAGATATATTCTTTGCAAAAGACTCAGTTAATGCATCAGTTGGGGTTGCTACTAAAGTGACAAAAGTATTGAAATGCAATGTTAGGGTTTTGAACTCTAACTCCACACCCCAACCCCAAACAGCCAAAGGAGGCAAGGCAACACAAGCAACCATCCTTCATCAGGTAAGACAAACAACATACAACCCTTTCCACATGACACAAGAGACATCCATCAACATGTTCCAGTGCTTCTGCAGCCATGGATACACATGCACACTTGGACACCACCTGAGAAGTGCGGTAAGAAATTCCAGTTGGATCACATTGTAAATTGTAAGTAAGGAATAACACATGACAGGGTGTGTGTCTATATTAAATTATTACATGCCCCAGGTGGGTAATGAGGCATGAGGTGCAGCTGAGTGCCTTCAACTACCTGGAAAGTGCAGTATATGACTCCCATAGGATATCATTGTAAATTATAAGTAAGCAATACCACTTTGCAGGGTGTGTAGCAATGTTAAATTGCTGCATGCCCCAGGTGGGTTGTGAGACATGAGGCACAGCCAAGTGCCTTCAACCATCTGGGAAGTGCAGTATATGATTTACATAGGATCATATTATAAATTTTAAGTGAGCAATACCACATGGCAGGATGTGTGGCTATGCTAAATGACCACATGCCTCAGGTGGGTTGTGAGGCATGAGGCATAGCTGAGTACCTTCAACCACCTGGGAAGTGCAGTATATGATTTCCATAGGATCACATTATAAATTTTGATTGAACAATACCACACAGAAGGATATGCAGCAATGTTAAATTGCTCTATACTAAGGTGGGTTATGAGGCATGAAGTGCAGCCAAGTGCCTTCAACCTCCTGAGAAGTGCAGTATATGATTCTCATAGGATCATATAATAAATTTTAAGTGAACAATAACACATGGTAGGGTGTGTGGCAATGCTAAATTGCTGCATGACTCAGGGTGGATTGTGAGGCACAAGGCGCAGCCATGTGCCTTCAACCACCTGTGAAGTGCAATATAAAATTCCCATAGGATCACATTGTAAATTGTGAGTAAACAATAACACACAACAGGGTGTGGGGTAATGCTGAATTACCACACACCCCAAGTGGGTTATGAGGTGTGTTGTGAGGCACAGTGCACACTGAAGTGCCATTAACCATGTCTTCATTCAGGTGCTGAAGGCACCTCTCAGGGCCTCTGCTTCTGTGCTCACATGGATGATTGCATGCAGGTACCAAGTGCCTTGAACCACCTGTGGCATGTATTCATAGCTACAGAAGCACTGGACCATGATATTGGATGTCTCTTGTGTCATGTGCAAGGAGTTGTATGTTGTTTGTATTACCAGATGATGGATGTCTGTGTTTACTTGTGTTGCTTGTGTTGCTTTGCCCCCTTTAGCTGCTTGGGGGGAATGCAGAGTTAGGACTGAAAACCCTAACATAGCATTTCCATACTTTTGTCACTTTAGTAGCAACCCTAACTGTTGCATTAATGGGGTTTTGGCAAAGAATTCCCATACTTTTTGACATAGTATAATCATGTTCTCATTTGCCTGTGGTAGTGCTGGGACCTCCAGGCCCTGCGCTCCCATTCTTCCATACATGTGGCTCTTCATTGGCACTCCTACCCCTACATAGATGTGAACACATATGTTACTGTGGAAGCTCAGGCCCCAGGACCCTTGCATTTGTAGGAGAACAGTGACCAAATTATCAGCATAGCCTTCTTATTACCACACCTCATGAATCCAGAACTGAACATTTTCAAATCCCCACCGAAACATTATTTCATGCCGCAGGAACATCATTCCGTGCCACAGGTACAAAAATCCAGTTTGGGCAGTATTTGAAAAGCAACAGCTGTCACATTCATGATGTGGTGTAAAATGAGTCACATGATGAGGTTGACTAAGTAATAGCCTTCTAGCAGAGCTCCTGCTCTCCAGGAGAAAAAACTACCTAATTGGATCAGAAAATAGCTGTTTTTCTTTCTCCTATGGCAACTACTAGTCCTTTAACAACTGGGGCTATTATTTGGTGCACTGCTGGTGAAATTATGGATGCTGAGATGGGCTCAGCCCCTTCTAAACATATACCCCCTCCCACGCCGAAGAAACAAAGCAAAAAGTCTAAGCTGCAATTCTTGGCCTCTGGCAAGACGTCCAGCGCCACTCCAGATTTGAACTTGCTCACTGTGGACTGTTTTCTTGAGGAGTTTAGACCATTCAGAGATGAGGTAAAATCATTTATCTCTGAAGTTAAGTCCATGGCTGCAGCACTCGAGGATATTTCCAGGTGCACCGGAGACAACAAGGCATGAATTAAGTTGCTCAAAAAAAAAGCTGATAGGTTGACCCTGAATTTGCCCTTACCAGACAGAGGATTGCCTGACTCATGGTGAAAGTAGAAGATCTTGGGGGTCGTAGTCAGTGCAACAACGCCATGTTAATTGGGTTACCAGATAAAGTAGAGGGGACAGATGCAATCATGTTTATTCAAAAACTGGTGCAAAAGTTGGCTGGTCCTTCTCCGTTGGGCCTTCCTACTGTATTGAAAGGGCCTACAGAGCTTTATGGCCAATGCTACCTTAGAGGGGAACTGATTAGTCTAGCCTCTAACAGGAAGAAGAGGACAGAAGAAAAGATCTATAAATTGTTGACACAGATTAGGCAATTGGAAAGAACTCTCCCCCTCTGTGGTGACGAAAATGCCAGAACTACCCTCCTAAAGCTACGGGAGTCCTATAGTGAACTACTGAGAGAAAAGGCAGAATATGACATTCTCAAGTCCCACTCATTCTATATAGTTCAGGGTGAGAAGGCTGGACATCTGTTGGCCCTGAGGATGAAGCATCAGGAATCTGCAAGGATAGTAAAGACCATCAAATCAGCCACTGATGGCTCCCTTAAAGTCACCCCTAGGGAGATAGTCTCTGAATTCAAGCAATACTATAGGGACTTGTACAATTCTGGAACAAACCCACCTACTCCCCAAAAAATTAAAGCATATTTGGATCCGCTTCCCCTGCCATCACCGGGGGATGAGAAGAAAAACCTTTTGTTAGCCCCCCCTTTCAGATGCATAGGTCAGGGCCACAATTCTTGAGCTCCCTTTAGACAAGGCCCTGGGTCCAGATGGATTTTCCCCTAATTTCTGTAAAAAGTTCATGGATCAGGTAGCCCCATGGTTATATAGATTTTTCACCTTTTCTATATCAGAGGACCCTGTGGACCCTTGTATATTAGAGGCCTTAATAGTAGCCCTTCACAAACCATGTAAACCGGAGGACACAGTCATGAGCTATAGACCCATCTCTTTAATTAATAACTATATCAAGATACTAGCTAAGTTGTTAGCAAACAGACTGAACAGGGTGATTCCTATCTTGATAGGGCCTGAGCAAGTTGGCTTCATGGCAGGCAGGCAGGTCGTCCAAAGATCATTTAAGGAAGCTTGCTCACATTTTCTCTGCATCCAGGGACTCCAATCACCCAGCAGTGCTGGTGTCCCAGGATGCAGAGAAAGCCTTTGACAGGGTAGACTGGGGTGTTATGTTTGGGGTGTTAGGTAAGTTTGGCATACCTGTTCAGTATATCCGGTGGATTCGAACACTATATACAGACCCATGTGCTAAAATATATGGTAATGGAGTGTTCTCCCCCTCCTTCTCTTTACAGTTGGGTACTCAGCAGGTATGTCCTTTATTGCCCCTTTTATTTAATTTATACCTGGACCCTCTTTTGTGGAAACTCAAGAATAATCCTAGCATCCATGGGGTAAGGATAGGATCCTACGAATTGAAGGTGTCGGCCTATGAGGATGACATTTTATTGCACCTCATCCAACCTTCTCCTTAAATTCAGGCTGCCTTGGAGACTATAGTAGACTATAGTGTAGTCTCAGATTACAAGGTTAACCCAGGCAAGACCCAGGTCTTCCCTCTAAATAAGAGATCCCATAGTACCTTTGTGTGCCATACCAGTTTATGATGGTCCAAAAACAGCCTCAAGTAATTAGGTATCACCCTGGCCAGAAGCGACACCAAAATGAGGCAACTTAATCTAGACTCTTTGCAATCCACTGTGCAACAAGATTTAGCACACAGGAAAGACATGCTCTGTCTCTCTGGGGACAGAGTAGTCTGATTAAAATGAATATTCTGCCATGATTGTTTTATCCTCTTAACATGCTGAACATGTCAGACTTCCTATGGTGCAGCAAGCCCCCAAGGTGTGCATATCATAAACTAGCTGCTCCAAAGAAGAAAGGGCTCCCTCATTTTGGCCTGTATTATTGGGCCAGCATTTTAAGCAAATATCTGAGGTGGCTACAGCCAGTTGATGATTTGCATACATTCTCATATGTCCCATCTTGGCTCTTCATAGAAAAAGAACTAATTGACTCATGTGGCATTTCTCGCGATGCCATGCTTCATATCCTGGTCAAGGATCTTCTCAGAACTTGGCTTGGATCCCTGATTGCTACCTTGGTGAGGGTACATTCTCAGCTATGTACATTCCTAAAATATAAACCCCTCAAGGATCCAGAACAACCAATCCTGCAGAATCCTAATTTTCATATGGGGTACCCCCTTGTTGGAGACTTGGCTCCCCTCACTCAAAGGAATAAGTCCTAAGGACCTGGTATCCGGGGAATTTTACCTCTCAGTGAGGGATATGATGCTGAAATTTTCATCGGGTCCTGGAGGTTTTTTCAAACTGTACCAGGTCCAACATTTACTGATCACTAAGCAGTTTTTGTTAGGAGAAGGTAGGAAGAAACTCGAGATCTTTCAACCTTTAACTGATCTAGCCCAACAGCCACACCCCATTTCCCATATTTACGCTAATCTCTATGACTTAGCCTTCCCTTTAATAAATGGAATCTCTACCTCCTGGGCAGACAGATTTCCCCAGCAGGCCATCAACTGGGAGAGGATATGGAGGTTTTGCCACTCGCATATCACGCAAGACAGATTGTGTCTTATGCAGTTCTTGATCCTCCAGAACATGTATCTGACTCCAGTTAAGCTACACAAGATGGGCAAGCTCCCCTCTTCAATTTGTGGTCATTGCCACCAAGTGGAAAGTACCTTGCACCACATTTATTGGGATTGCCCACCTATTGCCACACTTTGGGAGACCATCAAACAAAGAGCCAATCCCCTCCTGGGCATGGAGAATTTATTTTCCCCTGAAATTTGTCTTCTAGGTGAATTTACCAGAGTCCAGGCCAAACAACGTAGATTCCACATGTCAATGATTGCTCTTTCTCTCCAGGCCTTAGTTCTTCATCCCTGGAATTTCTTATGCAGAATGGCTCCAAGAGTTGCTACTGTATCTAATCTATGGGTTGAGAAAATGGTGGCCAGTCTCCATAACTGTATGTCTCAATACAAAGACAGGTGGGAATTCATGCATTCTTTATATAGTCTATAATGTTGTACTATGTATAAAGGCACTTTTGTGCATTCAAGTGGGGATCCAGTGGTGATATCTGGGGTGGCTGGAGGAGGAAGAAGGGCTATTTGTGTATGTTTATATGAAAGTGTTGTCATGCTTCTATGTGATAAGGGCAACTGCAGGACAGCAATCTATCCAAAGAGCACAAAACTCCCTGGACAATGAAATCACAGAATGTTTTATCAAGGGGCTTCTCACCCCTGTATCCCTTTGTGGGAGGGCTTTGCCCCCCCACACCCCCCTTACTTAAGATTCCTACTCTGGGGGGACACAACTTGGGGAAGGGGGCAACCCCAGGTTGCACAAATTGTCGGCACTGTTGTTCTGTTGCCCTTCTGACGGATCACCATCCTGCAGGTGCCCTAATCATGGGATACCGTGTTGTCACCTATTATTGTATTGTGTCATATTGTTGTTTAGTGAGTGGTTTTATTTTGTATGTTTTCCTTTGGAAAAGTCTAATAAAGATTAATTTAAAAAAATGAGGTGGTGTAAACTAATTGCTGTGTTGAAATTTGGGGTCAAAATATTTTAAATTACGGAAGTTATGAGCAAGAAAATTTCAACCAATGTGCATAACTTTGCCATTTTTAAATATTTTGAGGTTCATTCAAGAGGTTTACTGACTTGTCATGGCAACCTCTTGAAAGAAATATAGCGTTGTTGTTAATGGAATTTGCCCTTTAAGGGGCAGACCATGTTGTCCTGGTGCACCCCTTCCCTCTGTCATGGAATGATTGTGTTCAGGATGAGAGGGGGAGGAAGGGGTGGGGCTAAGGGCCAGAACAATGGTCAGGTAACAGGAAAGGAAGGGGCAAAGGGAGGTACATAAGGGACAGCACAAGGAGGCCTCAGCCACTTTTTGCTGGAGTTTTTGATTCTACAAACAACTGCAGCACGTCAGATTGGCATAATTAATTGAGGTTGGTTCACCTGAAGGAAAAAGGTAAGGAAGCAAATGACTGAATTGGTGGAGGGCAAAATGAAGTTGTTTTTTTTAAAAAAGGGAATATATAAGAATAAAGAGGATATATAATGTATTTTATAAATATAGTTGGGGCAGACTGACATAAGGTATGAAAGACAGAGAAAGGTGTGTAATAGCAATAGGATGCTGTAAAAAAAAGTAAGAAAAAGGGGGAGCTGATGTGGTGATGGCTGTTATAATTGTACAATTCATCCCCTTTTTGTTTGAGGCGCAATGATAGTAGTGCATGGTTCAAGAAGGACTTGGCAGGCATGTGGGCTTATAAGGCAGGGGATTTTATCTTGGTGTAGAGATGTTTAGTCATGAAAGAGAACGTGAGGTGCTAGGCAGCTGGAGAAGCAATTGGTGCTGAAGCCATTTTTAGTTTTCAACAGACCACACTGTTTCCCCCTCCGGTGGCAAGGGGCTTAGTGCATGTAAGTGTGGAGATAAGGTGGTGTGTGTGTTGTTTCCTTGAGATCTGGTGGCATGGCATAGCCCGGCGGTGATGTGGTAGCACATGTAGAAGGCAAGGAACGGAACCATGCCAGAGCTTAAATGGGGTTTTTCCACAGAGAGAGCGGTAGCAATGGAGACCGAGAATACAGGGGGCACGTCTACAGGGAGGGTGAGGAAATTTTGGCACGTTTCCATGGGAGGGTAGGCCTGGAAGAGGCCTTGAAAGCAGAGTGGAGGGGTGAGAAGGAGCAGGAGCATGAGCAGGCGACTCACAGCGGTGTGACGTCACCGCCTGGTATTCAGTGAAACAAGGCCCTAGCCTGTTTTTCCTGCCATTTGCAGGAGGGCCTGGGGGTTACAGCATTACAGGCCTAGGAGGGCTGAATCCTTCGTTTAAGGGAATTTTGCTGCTGCTTTTTAGCCAGGGTATCGAGGCAGAGTTCAGGGTAGTGGCTGTGGGGTGTTGGCCACTGATTGAAGGGGCTCTTGGGGGGTTTGGTGAGACCCATGAGGGGAGTAGATCAGGAAGGGGCCAGCAGGGAGGGGCCCTATAACAAGGGGAGTGGGAGCATGCCATGGCGACCGCGCGGCGTGACGTCACACGCCGCACAAAGGTCACGAGGACAGGGGGAAGGGGAAGGAAATGAGCAGCGGGGGTAGAAGAGGGGAAAAAGGCAAGGGAGGTGGGTGTGTTGTACAGGGGGAGCTGGCTAGCAATGGGCAGGGGGAGCGCGGAGGCACATGCAGGCCAGTCGGTTTGAGGGTGGAGACAGACACTCCCACACCCCAAGGGAACCTCGCGGCAGCCTCCAGTTGTTGTGGTTGTGGTTTGTGGTTGCAGGGAGAGCAAACCTCCTCAAGTAGCAACTGTATTCATAGCCTGGCATTGCCCATGAGGGAGATATAGGGAAAGGAAGGGGAGGCACACAAAAAAAAAAAGGGGAGGGAGAATTTTATACATAACAAGGGGTCAAGGGAACGCTAAAATGGGGTCAGTGGAGAGGCGCAGAGAGGGGCAGCGAGTGGCCACGTGGCGTGGCACACATGCCAAGTGAGGCAGGGAACAGGCATCTTGAAGATTGTTGCCCATTGGAAGGTGAAGTCCTTAAAAAAAAAAAAACAGACAGCAACCTTGGTTGCTCAAGAATACCGGGTGAAAGGGGGGCACATGGATGCAAAGGGGCAAAGCAGAGCAGGATGGAGGCCTGTTAAGGGGGGGCCTGACAGGACATGCTGGAACATGGCAGAAGGGACACGCAAAAAAAATTTTTTTCTTTTAAATAATAATACAGGTATATAATGAATCTTGTTCTCTTCCCGTAGTTGTCTTCACAGAGAAAAGGAGTGAAGGATATGGCACCAAAGAAAAGCAAGCCGTCGAAGGAAGATGCCTACAGGGCTATAATTGAATTGGCAGAAAAAGCCAACAGAATGTGGGAACTGGTCGAAGGCGAGGAACCAGGGAGACCCGGGGAGAAAAGAAAAGTGGGCCCTGACAAAAGGGTCAGAGAGAAGCGACCAGCCGAAAGGTCAAGCAGCCCCACTAGGGTACCACTGCTGGTAGTGGGACCTGCCAGGGCAGCAGATCCAGTACCTCTGCAGCCTATAGATGCGGCAATGCCAGTACCTCCCCCTGAGCAGGGTGGGATCTCCTTTGGTGAACCCGGACCAGATCCCCAGAATGTAGCATTCCCTCCACAAACCCTAGTAGTCCACCCTCCTCCTCAATCACAGGAAGAAAAATGGGGACACTTGGAAGACGCCAGGCAGCACGGCCCAGACAAGGTTACAGGTAATTCACCCAGCGCAGTGGGGGACAGCATAAAATAATATATAGGGCAAATTGTGTCAGCGCTGGGCACAGGAGGGTTAGGGTAGATGGAATCGGCTCTGGCAGAGATTAGGACGGAGAAAGAGGTGCCGGGAGAAAATGAAGGGAGTACAGACAAAGAAGGAAAAGGTACAAGGGAGATAGGTGCGCCCAGGATGAGGATAGGTGAGCATGTTCCACTGGCCACAAAGGAAAGAATATGGAAAGGGGAGTATGTAGATATATTCGCCTTGGTGAGCTGGGAAGCGGCAGCAAAGTATGAGGAAGCTGAGAGCACAGGTAAGAGTGAAATGGCAGCGGCAATAGTACTTTTAGGAAAAAAGGAGGAGGACAAGTTCATGAAAGGGAAGACTTGGGACGGGTGGTTTGTAGGTTTTGCCACTTTCTCAGCATCATCTTGGAAAAGAGACCGGAGCTGGGCATCCCACTCATCACTTATTCCTTGATAATAAGGAGGGGAAAAGCGAAGGGGGGGGTGGGTTGGTTATACTATGACAAATTTTTTCGACAAAGAATGGCAACATTCGGGGATGTAAGATGGGACACGAAGCAGCTATACTTATGGACAGACTATGTAACAGATCAGTCCACACCCGAATGGGAATGGGGGAAAAAGGGGCAACACCCCAGAGATACTGCTGGGCTTACAACAGGGCATTTTGCTCATGGCCTCAATGTCATTTTCAGCATGCTTGTGCAAAATGTGGGGGAGGACACCCAGCAAGCAGATGCAGGACGACATGGGGCCAAGGGGCACAGGGACACGGGGGTCAAGTGTCAGGTCAACAGTTCTTTCGGGAAGGGCAGGGGTTTAGAGGGCAGTCCTGGAACAGGGGAGGGAGGGGCCGGGGGAACACGAGTAGAGGGGGTCAGAATCACTGACCTGAAGAACCTTACACAACGTGGTAGGGCGGGGAGGGGGAGAAGCAACGGGTGGACTGACAGGGAGCAGTTTGGGTTAGCTAGAACCCCCGTCAACTTAGAGGCATGGACAACCTGTTTGGACAGATATTTGAACAAAAGAGTGGGGGATATGATTATAAAAGATTTTAGCATGGGGTTTTTACTGCAGTGTGGGGGGCCCAGATAAGCGAGGGAGGCGAGCAACCTGGGGTTGGTTAAAGGAAAGGAAGAAATGTTGAGACAGAAGATAGAGAAAGAAAAGGCAGCAGGGAGGGTAGAGGGCCCATTTGACACCCCTCCCCATTGCGAGACGTGCGGATTTTGCCATTGGGTTTGGTATCCAAGAAACAAGAGGGGGAGTACAGGGTGATTCACCACCTGTCCTATCCAGAAGGGAATTCGGTGAATGATTTCATTGGGGAGGAACATAGTAAGGTGACATATGCGACATTAGAGGATGCAGTTCAGATAATCTGGACTACTGAGGACGCATGGATGGCAAAGATGGATATTGAATCTGCTTTCAGACTGCTGCCAGTTAGGAGAGAAGACTGGGACCTATTAGGTTTTAAGATTGGGGGGCAGTATTATTTCGACAAAGCCATGCTGATGGGATGTTCCATAGCATGCATGACATTCAAAGCATTCAGCACATGCTTGCAGTGGATATTTCAGGAAAAAACTGGTTATAGAACAGTAATTCATTATCTGGATGACTTCCTCTTCATTGGGAGGGGGAGAAGGGAGATGAAGACGATGCTGGGCAAGTTTCAGGAATTATGCAGGGAGCTAGGGGTTCCACTGGCACCAGGAAAAACAGAAGGGCCCAGCAGGGTGATGGAGTTCCTGGGGATTGAGATAGATGCCCTAAATGAGATATTCAGGTTGCCGGACAAGAACGTGAGGAAACTGAAGGATCTGATACATGTACACCCCAGCAGGAGAAGGGTACAACTAAAGCAAGTGCAACAAGTACTGGGGCACCTAAACTTCACCTGCAGGGCCATTGGACCAGGGAGGGCATTCACAAAGAGGTTAGCTAGGGCTACAGCAGGGGTTACCAGACCACATCACTGGGTGGATCTGACAAAATGTGTCATGGAGGATTTTAAAATATGGGAGGAATTCCTTAGCGAGTATAATGGCTGTTCATTCTGGCAAGAAGAGTGGGTGTACAACACAGACCTCGATCTCTACACAGATGCAGCTGGGGGGTCTGTCATGGGGGGTTACCTGAGGGGCAGGTGGTTTGCAGAACCATGGCCTGATTTCTGGGTGAAGAATGGGACAATAAGAGATATAACATTGCTGGAGATCATGCCCATATGGGCATGCTCCCTGGTATGGGGGGAGGAACTACGGGATCAGAAAGTGACCTTCTGGTGTGATAACAGATCAGTGGTAGAGGTCCTAAACAATAGGGGAGCCAGGTCAGATACGGTCATGAAAGTATTGAGACATTTAGTTTTAAGGGCTTTGCAGCTGAACATGTCATTCAGAGCAAAACATATAGAAGGGGTACACAATACCCTGGCTGACAGCCTTTCCCGTCTGCAGCTGGACCATTTCTGGAGGCTGGCACCAGCAGCAGAGGAACAAAAAACACCTATACTAATGAACATCTGGGACATTGGCAAGAAGGAGCAGAACTGCTGTTTCACAGCTCATGGGCACCTCAGATTCTGAGAGCTTATGATGGGGCCTGGCGAGTGTTTCAGACACTCAGGGCTGAGCACCAGATGGAGGTAAGTGGGCCACTCACAGAGGAACAGTTGGGTATGTTCACCATGGAACAGTGGCAGAGAGGGACCACACACACCACAATGGGGGTTTATCTAGCAGGGATTAGTGTTATCTGCAGCCTAAAGGGGTGGAAGGACATGACAAAATCACTGATCATCAGGAGGATGATGCAGGGATGGAGCAGGTTGAAACATGGGCCAGGAGATAATAGGAGGCCAATAGGGGAGCAGTGGCTAATAAGGTTAAAGGAGGTGCTCCCAGTAATATACAGATAAAAGGCTGAGGCCCAGCTATTTCACACAATTTATGTAATAATGTTTCCAGGGGCGATGAGAGTGAGTGAAGTGGTAGGCCATGGGAAAGAGGACAAGGAAGGAGGCTTGGAGTGGGACGATGTAAGTTTGGGGGTGAAGGAGATACAGATCAAGATCAGGAGGTCAAAAACAGACCAAAGAGGACAAGGTTCCATGTTGACACTGAAGGGGCAAGGAGAGGTTGCAATATGCCCAGTGCAGGCTCTGTGGGCTTTCGGCACAGAGCAGGGGACCAGGACGGGAAAGCTATTTGTACATGGTGACGGGAAAAGGGTCACCGGCTATCAAGTCACAGCATTGCTTAAAAAGGGCATGCAATTCATGGGGGAGGACCCAGCTAATTACTCATTCCATTCCCTATGAATTGGGGCTGCCTCACAGTGGGCAGCAGCGGGGGAACCTGTGAAGGACATTTTGGGAAAAGGGCGCTGGTGGTCAGCCAGTTATAAGAGATACATTAGAGCACTGAAATAAAAAAAAAAATTGTGTGTTGAAGGAAGTGCTCCTAGCGGGAACTGCAGGTCAGATGGGGGAAAAGGGAAAAGTTGGGGGGGCAAAAGGGGAAGAGTTGGGGGGAATAATACGGTGCTGTCACTAAGAGTATGTATAAAATAATTAATTTTCCTTGAACCCCATAGGTAGAGGGAGGAGCACGGAAGTCTGGATCTGCGGCCATTCTTATATTTATTGGGCTGAAAAAAGAGCAGAGAAGAAGACTGGGGGAAAGCAGCTGTACCAGGATGTGAGACAGTGTAGGATGGTCTGGCACAGCATGTGTGGGATGAGATGGGCACAGCACCTTCCTGCTTTGAAGGAACTCAAGGATCGCCAGCCCAGTCTAGACCTAATTATCATACATCTAGGGGGCAATGACCTGGCGGGCAGACCATGGATAAACACATACTTACAGATAAAAAGGGATCTGGTGGCGATACAACAGTGGTGGCCTCAGGTGTGCCTCACCTGGTCAGATATGATACCGAGAAGGGTATGGAGGCAGGAGCACAGCCACGGGGCGGTAGAGAGGGCCAGGAGAAAGATGAATAGGAGGGTGGGGACATTAGTAAGGCAGATGGGGGGACAGGTGATACTGCAGGGGGTAGAAGAATGGGTGGAGGATTTCTACAGGTCAGACGGTGTGCACCTGTTGGATATAGCCATAGACATGTTCAATACAGAAACAATGAGTTTCATAGAGACATGGAGGAAACAGGCAAAAACTGGAATATAAAAAAAAAGGGGAAAAGGATTGTCCCTGAGGTAAGGGAGAGTGATACCCTAAGTATGGTGGAAGCTAGCCATCCAATGCAAACTGGAGACTGGCTAGTGGGGAAAAAGGGGGGTGGAGGAGGGGAGGGGGGAAGAAAAAGGAATAACACAAGAAGAGGAAGAAGATGAAGAAGAAAGCGGTTTTGGTTTTCACCGTTACCTAGCAGGAAAGGAAAAGAAGAAGGCACTCAGGTTTTCACCTGGGGAGGGATAATCAGAGATTGATATATGGATGGAAATAAATGAAATTTATAAAAATAGGATAATAAAGAAGTGGAAAATGGAATATGGATATAAATAAATTAATTGCCAAATCTGAGCACAACAACAAACAATGGTCTCTGACTTTTTGTGAGGGAAAAGGGGGGAATCTGGGAAAATGGAGTTTGCCCTTTAAGGGGCAGACCATGTTGTCCTGGTGCACCCCTTCCCTCTGTCATGGAATGGTTGTGCTCAGGATGGGAGGGGGGAGGACGGGGTGGGGCTAAGGGCCAGAACAATGGTCAGGTAATGGAAAGGAGGGGCAAAGGGAGGTACATAAGGGACAGCACAGGGGCCTCAGCCACTTTTTTGGGTTTTGATTCCTCCACCCACAAGCTAGAACAAAGAGGAAGACAGTCAAGATGGGACTGTATGGTGGGTCTGTCAAGGTGGATGACAGACGCATCCGAGTTGGACAGTTTGTACTGCCAAAAGTGGATGGCAGGTGATAATAAGGTTATGGACATGGTCATGGACTGCAAAGGTGGATGGCAGGTGATAATATGGTTATGGATATGGTTATGGACTGCCAAGGTGGATGTGCAGGTGGAAAGAAGTGGAGGAGGAGGGGGAAGAAAAAGGAATAACACAAGAAGAGGAAGAAGATGAAGAAGAAAGCAGTCTCAGTTTTCACCGTTACCTAGCGGGAAAGGAGAAGAAGAAGGCACCCAGGTTTTCACCATTACCTAGCGGGAAAGGAGAAGAAGAAGGCACCCAGGTTTTCACCTGGGGGAGGGATAATTAAAGATTGATATATGGATGGAAATAAATGAAATTTATAAAAATAGGATAATAAAGAAATGGAATATGGAATATGGATATAAATAAATTAATTGCCAAATCTGAGCACAACAACAAACAATGGTCTTTGTCTTTTTGTGAGGGAAAAGGGGGGAATCCGGGACAACTGATGCAAAGCCATTATACTATATATATGCAATTCAGTTTCACAGCTATCCCGTCTCCCCTTCCCACATGCATAACCCTGCCTGTTCAACTCTGGACACAAACCACAATGAAGAGGCCATTCATTTCAGCCAAATCTGTAAACAAAAGAAAAAAATAATTATCTTTCAGGAAAATCACCAAGCTATAAACTATCTTACAACCCAAACTGCGGCTCGAGGTGCAGTTCAGTTTCACAGCCAAACCACCACCCCAAACAATATTGCTCATTAAATTGGATCTTCAAGGTCTCTCCTGTTCACACTGATTGACTTTCAGTCCAACCCCGTCTACAGAAACTGCAACCAGCTGCTGCTAGAATTGTGAGCATGGTTCAAAAACAATGTACAATCTGCAAGATATTCACATGATCTTATGGCACTTTGTTTACTTTGCACTCCACATATACTGCATGCCTGCTCCCACAACAGACAACAGCTAATATGACACTGAGGTTCAGTCCAGTATCTGGCCCTAAGAATAAATGATTGTAAGGCTTTATTTTAACCTTCCCCCCATTCCTCTGTTCTTCAGCTGCCAGCTAAATAGTTGCCCATGAGGTTATTGGGTGTAAAAATCATCACCAACTATGAATACACTCAAAGTAGAGACCTGCTATTTCAGCCCATGCTTGTATGCGTCTTCCAAGCCCAACTGCTGCTGGGTGAAATCTGCTGGGGTTACCCCAAGAGTGATCCCTGTACACAAATCCTGTGGTTAATTTGAGAGCTAAAAAAATATTCTCAGCATGCAGCATGATTAATCTTTTGAGCTCATTTAGTGATGCTATATATGGCAAGGAACGCTTAATTATTTAATATATTTTCATAAGAAATGTATAGTAGAACCAAATAACAATCCAGCAATCCCAACTACAGGCTGCCATCAATGTTGCAGCCATGACCACTAACTCGATGCTGGTGCTCAGTTTTCTAAAGGCAAATGGCCAGTCTCAGCAAAATGCTTAGCCACAAGCAATGGCTCCTTGTAGCCATTCTCCTATCCAGCACGTGAAGCCTGAGTCAGATTACTGTAATTGACATCATTGAGACTTGGGCTTCACAGCGCTTCTTATCAGTCTGTTTTATTTTTTACAATTCTCAGCTTGAACAAGAGATCTGCTGTGACAACAACTCCCCAATACTCAGCAGCACATAACAAATACACTTAGGACGCATGGGAGTGTTTCTTTACCCACTACTAAAAAGCAAAACTGCCATATACCTATTTTCACTACCAACCTGCTCTTTCCCATCGTGATAAAGGATCTTTTTTCCTGACTCATAATACAAAAAATGATTCTTTTTTTTGTATCACATGTTACGAAACAAGATTTATAATATAAAAAAAAAAAAATGAGGGCGTTTCTACAACAATAAAGTGCAGATTACACCTAATGGGGTCCCAATAAGCCAAATAGATGTATTGGTCTCTCTCGAGGATGTCATTTTTGTGGCTTTTGAACATTTTTTATTTAGAAAAAATGGGAACAAGATGGCTGCAAATGAAAAAGAAGTATTCCAATATGAGAAAGGATTCCTTTTCTGTTTCATACAGCAATCTTGAAGCACCTACTAAGCATGCCCCGAACCAAATTTTTCAAATTTTCAAAATTAAATAACTTTGGAAAAGGTTAATATTTTTTCACCAAAACAAGCAAAAGACACATCTGCGAGCCAGCCCTGTTCTACCCTAAACATTCTAGACTGAAATTGCAAGCCATATGGGCTGTAGACAAGTTCATAGCAAAAACCCAGCAAAACCATGGAGTGAAAATTCATTTTTGCACTATCCAGAACTCAGAATCCACACATCCAACCAAACTGAAACTTGGCACATCCACCAATCTATCACAACAGACCGTGCATGCAAAATCTCATTTTTATCCATTGAATGGTTGCAAAGTTGTAAAAGTGTACATTTGGGGTTTAACATTAAACTGCCTACTCAACTCTAACTACTGTACAAGGGTGCAACTGTGCTCCTATTTTATGTGTGTATATATATATATATAAACTTTAATAACTTTTGAACCATGTAATGGAAATGCACATAATTTTGCATGCCTAATTTTAAGGGGGTACATCTCCTGAAGTGCAAATTTTTGTGTGAATCCATCGTGTGGTGTTTGAGATACAGAGTTTCAAAAAATTCTAAATTTATGTGTTTTTTGTTGTTTCTTTCTACAGCTGTATCTCAAAAATGGCTTTAGGTTGTGGTCTGAAATTTTCAGGGTAGAAAGTCTTTGCATCACAGATTTGCCTTCTGAAGGTTTGTTGAAAAATTATTAATCCATTCAAAAGTTATTACATTTTGAAATTTCCATTATTTCCTATGGGAAAGTTAGATGTTCTGCATGAAAATAATTTTGTTTTCACAGAAGGTACTCCATTTTTGCATGTAGGTTTACATACAGCCTAGTTTGTTCTCACAGAGATCTCTTGTTTTTGTAGGAGCTACTATCATTTCACATGTAGGGTCACATAGAGCCTACTGTATTTTCACAGAGCTCTGTTGTATTCTCATTCTTGTTTTCCTGCTAGCGAGAGATTGAAAGTAAAGAAGACATGTCAAAATGAATATAATACAAAACAAATAATCAGAACTTAGCTAAACAAGACCTGTTTAGCTACATTATGATTTTTTTTAAATTGTGCCCAGAAACACCTTTTGTAGACACCCAAAATCTTATATGCCCAGGTTAGCCAGAAGACTGCTTCTACAGCATTCTCTGTATGAGAACAGTGGGATTTTCTTGACTACTGCAGCCACAGCTGGAACTTGTGCTGCTATCTGCCAGTTTGTCTGTAGCCAGCCATTTTCCTTGGTGTCTAATGACTCCCCTCACCCGCCAATCATTGAACCTTATCCCTGGTGCCTAGTGGGATCCCCCACCCTCTCATTGTCATAATTGTTGTATTTTATAATTTGACACTTCTAGCTATGTGTGAAAAAATTTCCATCAGTGGAATTTCTGTGAAAGTAAGACTCTCGCTTCTGCAAAAGTTCAGAAATCATTTTCACAACTTTTGCGGAAATGCCTGCTTAAAATGGTGGAATAAATATATCAACTGTGGGTTAATGTATTAAACTGCAGCAAAATAAATCCACAGAACTGATCACTGTCAGTGGTCAGTTCTGATGCTTTTATCCTCACAGTTGATTACATTAATCCACTGTCCACCACCCGTCGGTCACGGGTCCCATCCTATGTAAAAATAAAAAAATATTAGATGTGTCTAGTGGTCCCCCCACCTGCTGGTCGTGGGTCCCCTGTAAAAAAAAAAACTTTGATCCCTGTTGTGGCCCCCCACACCTGCCAATCACAGGTCCCGTGTACAAACACCCTCCAATCCTTGCTGTGGCCACCACACACCAGTCTATCACAGGTACAATTAAAAAATCTCCAATCCCTGGTGTCCAGTGGTCACCTCCACCTACCAGTCATGGGTCCCCTGTAAACAGAAACCCTCTGATCCCTGCCATGGCCCCCCACACACCAATCGTGGGTCCAATATAAAAAATTAAGCTCCAATCCTTGGTGTCCAGTGGTTCTGCCACCCACCCCGGATCATGGCCACAAAAAGGTTATAATTCCCTGGTGTCTAGTGGACCACCTCCCTATCTAGAATCCCCTTAATAAAAAAAACATCAGTCCATCAACTCCATCTCACTCCATTTATATTAATCCCCGGTGTCTAGCGGACCCTCCTCCTTATCCTGGATCCCCTGAAAAAAATTAATCCCAATTCCCTGGTGTCTAGTGGACCCCCCACCCCAACAGTTAGTTTACCACCACCCCACTCCATCCTGACACCCCAACCCCAAGCAAGCCATTAGCACAGTCCTCCTCTCTCCTCTATGGCCAGCAGCTCACTGAACTGTCAATGAATGAGTGCATGCTTATATAAGCAAGTACTCATTCACTGAAATTTTAGTGGTGGCCCACTCAGGGTAGGGGTGTGAGGGGGGAGTGGGGTGGTGGTAGACTAACTGTCGGGGTGAGTTCATGTAGGGGGTCAATATATGTTTCTATGGAGGGATGCGAGTGCAGGGCAGGGAGAGCCCTGTTCTCCCACTGACAAATAAGGATACAATGCTGGCCCAGTGGTGCTGAGAGCTGATGGCACTGAGTGCCTTACCTTATGCCATGCTGGTGTTCTATGTTCAGGAATGAGCACAGGTCACCAGGGGTCAACTGGGGGGGAGGGCTGGGATTGGATAGAATGACTGACAGGCAGCTCACCATTTCTGGATCAGGGAGGTCAGCTCTCTCAGCCAAAGATCACCACCATATGGGGGGTGTAATGGTGGTGCAGGCAGTAAGGTAGTTGGGTGCTAGGCCAGGGATGGGCAGAGTAGAGTCGGCTGAACCAAGGCATGCACATGCACCTCCATGCACATGTCTGATCTTGTTTGGGGCTCTGGGGAGTAAGGGGAAGAAAATGCAAAAAAAAGTGGGAGAGGCCGCTGGATGACATCCCCATGCCAGCTACAGTGGTCCTGATGGGGAAGTGGGGGTAGCCCCAAAGGGACTGCAGATCTCTGGAACAGGCAACCGACATGAGAAACTGGTCCACCGGGATGATAAAAACCTATATTGGAAAAAATTAAAAAAGGATATACTATCAGAAAAAGCAAGGAAATTCATTTAAAAAAAAAACTTTGTTGATGCATCAGTTAGGGTTGTTGCTAAAGTGACAAAAGCAGGGAAATGTGATGTTATGGTTTCCAACCCTAACACCCCATGTCCAGGCTGTAGACATTGACAGGCATTGGGAGGGTGCCTTGGGGTCATTAACCCTAATGCTTACTCCATTATCCTATAAGGTACCCATCTCAGCTCATTAACTTATGGAATGGGGTGAATATTAGGGTTGACTACCCCAAGGCACCCTCCCGAAGCCTGTCAGTATCTGCAGGGTGGGGCCAGGGTGTTAGATTTGGAAATCCTAACACCACATTCCCTTTTTGTGTTGCTTTAGTAACAACCCTAACTGATGCATTAATGATGTTTTTACAATACATATATATATATATATATATATATATATATATATATATATATAGTGGCATCCCCAGGATGAAATGCAATTCTGCAGCATTTGTAGCACTCAGCAGAATGCTGCAGTAAACCTACTGAATAAAACAATGTAATTTCAATGGTAATTAGTCCCCTTTATCATTCAGGAAAATGAGACACTGCCAGGATGAGGTGAATGACACAATTTCCTGCATGACAAAGGGGACTAATTCCCATTAAAATTACATTGCTTTATTCAGTAGGTCTGCTGCAGCATACTGCAGAGTGTGTTAAAAGTGTGTTTCATCCTGGAGGATTCCATTATATATGTATATATGTAGTGGCACTGAAATGGCAATGAAACTGTGGTTTTGGTGGACACCACAATGTTATCAGATGGGAAAAATTCACAACTTCAGAGTACTATAACTATGGAACCATTGTAATATTTTTCACCAAACCACCAAAAGGCACAACTGTGGTACAAGGGCTTGCCACCCATCAAATTCCAGCCTAAAAGCCCAAACCATGTAGTTGCAGTGAGGTGGCAAAGAAACTATGATTTGGGGGGTTTGAATCCTAACACCCCCCCATCAATGCACCCCACCTCACCCTCTGCACATCAACAGGCATTGGGGTGTGTGTTGGTGTTGTCAACTCTTATTTCAACCCCATACCATGTCAACGTAGGCTGAGATGGTACAGTATAGGAGAATGGGGTGACAGGCTCAATGACCTCAATGCACACCCCAACACCTGTTTGTGTGTGGAAGGGAGGGGTGGGGGGTGTTAGGATTCAGATCCCTAATGCCTAATTTCCCTACTTTTGTTGCTTTAACCCTAAATGATGCATTAACAAAGTTTTTTGCAATGAATGTCCTTACTTTTTGAGAAAGTGTTATCTTACCCTTATATGTTTGTGGAAGAATAGGGCCCCCATCAGTCTATAGTGTTTTATGGTTGCACAGGGCCTCAAGTGCAGGGCCATCTGTATCCTTTGTTTATATATATCCATAAGTGTATATACACTGTAATTAACCTTCATCCCCCTGTGGGAGTGCAGGGCTCTCTGGACCTTGTGTTCCCACCCTGTTCCATAATGGCACCAATTTTTGGGAGTGCAGGGCCATTGGGCCCTGTGCTCCCATCTATCCATAAGTGTAGAGGCATTGTAATGAACTGTCATATCCCTGTGGGAGTGTAGTGCCATCCGCAGGGCCTAAAGGGCCCTGTGCTCCCACTATTTCACACTGGAAGGCTCTGCAGTCCCATTACTGCATACTGGTATCCATATGTGGGAGCACAGGGCCCAGAGCCCATCTACCTATAATTTTGGAATTGCAGCGCAGGCCTAGAAACATTCCAAGTAAGCCTTGTGCTGCAAATGGTGCAATATCTCAGTAACTGTAGGAACATTTGAAATAATTCCACCGTAGTTGTAATCGTGGACTGGCAGCCTGCTTTGTTGCTTACATTTAGTGAAAAATCAGTATCACAAACCTTTTTTGAGATCTAGGTGCCGAAAGGTACTGCATCCGCCACAATGTTATTCTATGGGAAATTTCCAAATGTTGAAATGTTGTAAGTATGGAAGTAATGTAAATTTTATCACCAAATCTGCAAATGTCACATCTCTCGGGTAAGCCCTTTGTAGCCTGAAAATGTCAGCCAAAAAGTTCCAACCGTTTCTTTGCAGTGAAGTGACAAAGAAACAATAACCTTTTTTATGAGGTGTCAAAATCCCTTTTTGCAAGCCAATTCCCTTTTTGCAAGGTGTCAAAATTCCTTTTCATGAGGCCTAAATCCCTTTTTGTATCATGCAGTTATCCAAAAGACTGAACTGAGCATGCTCAGATCACAAAATTGCAAAACTGAATACCTTTGGAATGGATTAATATTTTTTCACCAAACTAATGCTGGCTTGTTTTTTCAGGCAAGCTCTTTCGATCCTGAATATTTAATACTAAAATTTCAAACTGTGTGGCTGCAGTGCGATGAGGAAAAAACAGGAAAAAAAGGAGAAACAAGTGATTTTCACATATTTTTTACTAAATGTAACATGAAATCCGCAAACCTGATCAAAACAAAACTTTGTAAATCAAGAGACCTACCCAACAGGACAGCCCATACCAAATTTTGAGCACATCCATAGAACAGTTGCAAAGTTATTAAACTGCAAAATTTTAGATTTAACATTAAACTGCCTTCTCAACCACAACTATAGTGGAGCTACCACACCACTATATAGATAGATAGATAGATAGATAGATAGATAGATAGATAGATAGATAGATAGATAGATAGATATTATAGTGGCACAGTCGCACCACTATAGTTTGGGTTCAGATGTCACTTCTATGTTAAAGTCAAAAATTTGCACGTTAATAACTTTGGACCCGTTCAACAGATTTGCCTGAAATTTGGCATGCTTGGTGGGGCATGGTAGATCTCTTGATCTGTCAAATTGTGTTGCTGCTGGGCTTATGGTTCTTGTGAAGCAAACACTAAAAATGCAAAATTATCTGTTTTTGGTAGCTGCTTTTGGGATTTTGGACGTGACCTTGAGTGGCCATTGTGTGGTATGCCACTCTGTGAAATGGCTCATTTGATAGAGCTTTGGTGGCTGAACATGTTGCTTTTCATTTGGTGAAAAAATATTAAGGCATTCAAAAGTTATGCCAGTTTTAATTTCCCATTATAAATCAATGGGAAAATGTATATGTGTGTTTTGCGAACAAAGAATGGGGTTCTGTCCATCTGGTCCCGCCTGGTGATCAAAGAATTTGCAGCCTCACAGTTCAAGAATCTTTGTCCCCGAGAATGTTTTAAATTCTTTGATCGCGAGGTCTACCATCTTGTTTTTGGTTTTCAGATTGGAAAAACACAAATATCTCAGCTCAGGGGTCACTCCTGAAGTAAAACTTGGATGGGTTTTACTCAGGTGGCTCTGATCTATCAAGACATGTCTTTGGTTTCATCCAAATTGGTCAAAAAATAGAGTTATAAGCTTTTAAAATCTTTGATCGCGGCTCACTAACGATCTTTGATCGCGAGCCTGCAAATTCTTTGATCGCGAGATTCTTTGATCGCGACCCTGCGTCGCTACCTAAATACACAAATATCTCAGCTTAGGGGTGGGCTAGGGACACAAATGAGGGTGTGTTTTGATCAAGGGGCTTTGTTCTATCGAGGCATGCCACTGGTTTGGTTGAAATCAGTGGAAAAGTCAGGCTTCATCATTTTGCAGTCTTTGGTTGGGAGCATGCAATTTCTTTGATCGCGAGCCTGCAAATTCTTTGATCGCGAGATTCTTTGATCTTGATCATGCATCGCGAGTGAGGGATGAGATGGTCAGATTAAAAATTATTATTTCTCAGCCCAGGTGTGTCCTAGGAAGACAACTGAGGGTGTATTTTACTCAGGGAGCTTCGTTCTGACGAACCATGGTGGTGGTTTACCATAATGTTCATAAAAATGTTGTACCAAATTGTGACATGAGGGGTTAATTTTCAAATGCAGAGTAGATAATTTTTCTCTAGCATTTTAACATGCCATGATCCTACAGTGAAAAATGCACTGTGTTGCAAGATAACTGACTTTTAAATGACCAAAAAAAAGCTTCACTGTTCTGAATCTACCAGTGGACACCAACCTTGTGTTCTGAATGTACCAGTGGACACCAACCTTGTGTTCTGAATGTATAGTGGACACCAAACATGCATTGTCAATGTGACAAAGACAAGCAAACAACAATGTAGGTTTATAAAAGTTTACTTGTTGTGATCTATGTTGTCAAGAATTACATATTTGTGCACTGAAGTGCACTGAAACAAGAAAAAAAATCAACAAGGTGTAAAAATAAAAACATCATAGACAAGATTGTGCTTAGCAAATTATCATACTGTCCAACACTTCAAATGCTGTCAATTCCTGCAACTCTCGAGCTTTTTATATTTTGTGGCGATAGTCTGCAGTTCATCCTGTGCAATTGTAAAGCTTCCATTTCCTTACAGATGTACAGGTCCAGGCAAAAGTCTCTGCTGTCTCGCCATATCATTGTCCTGCTGTTGTGGGACATGTGAGACGCCGATTTGCATGCTGATCCTGGAATTTGACAGTGAAAGTATGTTGTAGTTCATTAAATGCAAGCACTTGCCTGATAAAAAAATGTTTGGAATAGTAGACTGCATAGAATTTTTCCAGCTGTATCTTGTCTGGGTTTAATTTTTTTTAGCAGGTGGATAGTCAGTAAGCACACTAGGGACAGAAGCAGTGGAGAAGGCCATTGCTGAATTTTCATGAGTAGAAGAATTGTCCATTGCTTCAATGCCTGAAGCAGCAATCAGGTCGGTTGATGAAGTGCTAGTTACAGCAGAGGGGGTCTGTCAGTACAGTGGCAGGAGCAAAGGAGGGGTCAAGTCACTACGGTCTGTCAGTAGAGTGGCAAGAGCAGAGGAGGGGTCAGTCACTAGAGTGCTGGAAACAGCAGGAGTGTCTGTATCTGCAGTGCTGTGCTCATGGGCACTCTTTTTTGTGCACCGAGTTGTAGAGGAGTGTGTCACTGGCATTGCTGGACAGTGTCATTCCTGAGTTTAAGTATTTGAGCTGTCTGAGAAGTACTGGTGCTGCAGTGTTTCAGTTTGAGCCTCTTTGAAGTCCAGTGATCCACATGCTCCATGTTCGCTCATGGGCTATCATCATTTTGGCACTTACGGCAGACACAAGACAGTGCTCTGGTGGCACCCACACCACCTTCCATAGATCTTACACTCTGGACATGTCTTGTCCCAGGAAAAGCTATAACATCAGGTCATTTTGATATGTTTATGGATTTGTCAGGCACCCAGAAACATTTTCTCTTGGAATGCCCACACCCATCACTTGGAGGCTCTCTGGTCAGATTATCATGGCATTACATGAACATCTCTTCTGCTGTTGAAATGATAGCTATTTGTGATTTCACGGCCCTGGTTGCTGACCATTTCACCACACCACTCTCCCCATCAGAGGGGTGCTTACCATAATGTGATCCAATAATTGGCACATTCAACAGAGAATCCACACTCTGATGAAGCCTTTGAAATTTCACAGAAGGACCATTTTGATTTGTCCTGACTGGCACAGCCATCTGTGAAATGTACCTTCTTTGTAATGTTTATGTGGTGAATGTTCATGATGTGCTCACTGGCCATCTTACCAAAATGTCGAACCACTCGGTGGTAATGTGTGAGGTCATCTGAGATGAATACCAGGTATTCCATGACAAGGTCATTACAATGTGAGCACCTGTAATATCTAACTATCTGGTGCACTGTAGCCCACTCGTGATGCCAGTGGCAGGACTAGATCTCATATTGGTACTTGCAGGCATAGTTTTCAGCAAAGTCCAGCACAATGATGACCCAGCCTTGTGGTAGATTTGTCTTGAGTAATACGAATTGCATTATTTGCCACAATGCCACATGTAGATGGTGACAGAGAAACTGTAGGCCTTCCATTAAGTTGTTGTAACGTGGTCTTGTTGTTGACCAACACTTTGCGGGATGTTTTTGTGTTAATGCCATCATTTGTTTTCTTCACTGTGATGGTTTCCCACTGGTACCATCTCAATATTTCTAACCCATGTTGATTCAATAGAGCCTTTGCATGTTTTTCAATTGCCTTCACTGCACAAGCCCCACATACCTTCTCCAGACAGTCTTTTCTGAAAAACATGGAACCTTCATTTGCACACATTGTCAGCTCCACAGTTTTGTAAATATTGGTGACTTTGTACTCTGGCAGTTTGTAAAAATCTTCCATGTGGTTTAATGATAGCAGTTTTAATGTGGCATTTTCACAGTACTTGCATAGGCACTTGTCCAGTTTCTGGTGTCTGGCACGTTTTATATGCTTGGAGCACAAACTGTTGAACTTGATGGTACTGATATGATACTCTGGGTGTTGCTTCAGAAATTCTGCATGTAGTAAATGAAGGAGTTATGATAGGAACAATTTGAACATTGACTTCTTTTTAAGAATGCCTTCTTGTATGGCAGAGGGGTTGCTGACTGTTCAAAAAAGCCTTATACTTTGTAATTTCCTGAGGCAGTACAGAATTGTGTATGCTTTTTACATGATTCTATTCACTATGAGATGCATTCACGAGTGTTGTCCAGCTAATTTCAAGGGTTGTGCTTACGTACATAGCATCTTGTATTTTTTCAGCACCAAAACTGCTCTGACCCGCTCTCATTCCTTTTGTCTATTCTTCATGTTTTCCTTTATGACATCCATAATGTTTGCCTCCAAATTGTGACATCATTTCATGTTTAGTCCTCTTCTTGACACTGCTGCCTGCTTTGCACGTGAACCTGATATTATCGCTTATCTCTTTATTGTTGATGCAAACCATGCAGGTGACTTAGGCAGTCCTGCTTGCGTCCTTTGAATTGCCTTTCGGTTAGCACCATCTGATCAGGTGTCCCTGACTGGAGCTGGATCACTGAAATTTACTTGCACTGCTACTGTTGTGGCTGTGTTTATTTGTTTCATAGTGGAGGAAAGGAAGAAACAAAGAGATTGCCCATCAGTTGCTTCACAGCAGATGAAATGGCAGAACAGAAAGTGGGCAATTACTTCACAGTGGGAACGAGAAAGAAACAGAGATTGACCATCAGTTACTTCACAGCACATGAAACAACAGAATGCAGAAGCTGGACAATTAAATCACAGCTGGTGAAAGAAGATCATCCATCAGTTGCTACACAACACAGTGTTATGAATGTAGGAAGAATGGTGCACTGCAAAAGCAGCTAAATTCCAGTATAGCTATCATTTGTATCCCCACCACCACCACCATCACACTTGGTCTTAAAGTGAATTTCTGACTAATTGCTATAAGGTATTGGGCTTCATAGCCCAATACCTTATAACAGCATGAGCTCACCCCTGCAAAAAATTTAAATTTAAAGTTCATAGTTTTAGCATGGGACGGGATCATAATTGACGCCAAACACTCAGTCAGTCGATCCCTTTCAGCTTCCTGGTGCCCCCGCTCTGCCCTAACTACTCCTCTATGCTCTCTGAAACTGTGACTTGTGGAAAGGGAGAATGTGTGGGTGAGCCCCATACAAGTCTATAGGGGTTATTTTTAAAGCCATTTTTTTAGTAATTTGTAACAGTCCTAGAGGAAAATTAAAGTCGTCCCTTAACTAGTAGGGTCCCTACTAGTTAAGCGACTGCTTTAATTTTCCTCAAGGACTGTTAAAAATGACTAAAAGTTGGCTTTACAAATAGCCCCATAGACTTTTATAGGGCTGGCCCTCACACTCTCCATGGCCACACATCACAGTATCAAAGAGCGAAGGGGTGGAGTTGGGATATAGCGGGGGCACCATGAAGCTGGAAGGGATTGGCTGGCCAAGGGTTCAGTGGCAAGGCAAGGCAAGACATAGCAAGGCAAGGCAACATTTATTTAAAAGACGCCCAATCCCAGATGCTCTGGGCACCTTACAAATTTTAAACAAAATTTTAAAAGCACAAAATTGAAACAACACAAAATTTATACAAAATAAGAATAAATAAGTCTAATAAAAACACAGCCTTTACTGTATATACTAATCTAAATATCAAAGGCTTGGAAAAAAAGAAATGTCTTCAAGCGGGCCTTAAAAATGTCCACTGTGGGGGCTTCCCTGACCTGAGCTGGCAAAGAATTCCACAGAATGGGAGCCGCAACACTAAAGGCTCTATCGCCAGCTGATTTTAGCCTCGTTCTGGGAATGGTCAGGAAGCCACCACTAGAAGATCGAAGAGGACGGGCAGGGAGGGCAGGTAACAGAAGGTCTGACAGGTAAGCAGGGCCCTGCCCATGTAGGGTTTTATAGGTGAGAAGACCCACCTTAAAGAGGACTCTCCACCTGACTGTCAGCCAGTGCAATTCGCATAAAACTGGTGTAATATGGCAAAACTTTTGCTGCCCAGTCAACAACTGGGCAGCTGCATTTTGCACCAGCTGCAGTCTGTGGAGCGATCCTCCTGTGACCCTGAGATACAGCACATTACAATAGTCAAGCCTAGATGTGACTAAGGCATGTATCAAGGTAGGGAGGTCCAGAGGCGGAACAAGGGGCTTAATTCTGGCAATGTTTCTGAAATGGAAAAAACAGGTGCGAACCATGGAGGATATTTGAGCCTCCATGACTAAGTTCCTGTCCAGAATCACTTCCAGATTTTGCACCCAAGAAGAGGCCTTCAATGACACAGCTCCAAGGACAAGCCCAGTTTCTGAGTCAGAGGCCATCCTATCACGAACTCTGTTCGACTCCATTACCAATACCTCCATCTTGTCAGGATTCAGTCACAACCAGCTGGAGGCCATGCAGTCGTTAATCTCGGCCAGACAGATGTTAAGCACATCCACTGCATTGGATGTTCCTGGGGCAAAGGAAAAATATAGCTGAGTATCATCGGCATGACAATGAAAACTCAAACCATACTTCCTAATGATCCTTCCCAGGGGCAGCATGTACACTGCAAACAACATTGGGACCAGTACCGATCCTTGAGGGACTCCACAAAATAGGAGACTGGGTATAGATAAAGAATTCCCCATCATGACCCGTTGCCTTCTGTTGGTAAGAAAGGACTCAAACCAGTTGATGACAGTACCAGTGAGTCCACATAACTCCCTAAGGTGGACAAGCAACACACAATGGTCCACAGTGCCAAATGCTGAAGCGGGATCAAGGAGAACAAGAATTGTCTTGTCCCCACGATCTTTTGCCCTGAGGAGATCATTCTGCACCCGAACAAGTGCAGTTTCTGTGCTATGTCTAGCCCAAAATGCTGACTGGAAAGGTTCGTACAACTCATGAGTCACGAGATGCTCTTCCAACTGAAGCGCTACCACCTTTTCCACCACCTTCCCCAAAAATGGAAGGTTGGATATAGGATGGTAATTCACCTTGATCTCCGGGTCCAAAGATGATTTCTTTAAGAGGGGTCTCACCAGAGCCTCCGTCATGGCATCCGGAAAGACTCCCTCAGAAAGGGAACACCATACAATCAAGGCAAACACCGGGCCAACAGAGTCAACGCATCTCATTAAAAAATGCGCTGGCACCGGGTCCAGTTCATAAAAGGTATGCTTCATGTTGGCTACCACCTCAATAACCTCACTAGCCTCCACTGGTCTAAACTCTCCCCAACTAGGCAGATTACTCTCAGAACACATCAGGTGACCACTGTCAGCTATAGTATTACTAGCTGAAGAAGCCACCTGCCGGATCGAGGACACCCTGTCCAAAAAAAAACCGAGAAAACTCCTCACAGTCTATATTAGAAAAAACCCTCCCGGGCTGCAGACAGGCAGGATGAAGAAGCCTGTTCACAGTCTGGAAGAGTAAAGCTGGTCAGTTTTTCCTGGCAGCAATCTCCCTAGACAGGAACACTGCCTTCTTACAGTTGATTTCCTCCTGGTACGCACTATAGTGCGCACGCAGGACCAGTTTGTCTGCCTCCAGGCAGGATCTCCTCCAGCAGTGCTCTAATCTCCAACCCATCTTCTTCATCTCCCTGAGCTCCCCGTCAAACCATCGGGACCTCAGGTTTGAAGTTCTGGGTCATACACGGACAGATGCGAGGGAGTTGATGGTGTCAGACAGCACCCTATTATAGGAATCAACCCTGAGTTCAACACCTCCAGCACATGCAGCACCCACACTAGACAATTTAGCTGCCGCCAAAAAGCCCTCAGGGGTCAAACCCTCAAAGGGCAACAGCTAATCATCTCAGCAGGGGAAATGCTTATGGCTGGAGCCCCAAGCGTGAACTGCACCATGCAGTGATCAGACCAATGTACTCGATCAATCCTGAGATCACGGATCTCAAGCCCCAGTGAGAACACCAGGTCCAACATGTGGCCATCCTGATGAGTTGATGCAGTAACAGCCTGCGTCAAATCTAAAGAGGACATAGTCTGCAAAAAAATCACAGCTACATCTGTGATTCCCGTTGTTGATCCAAACATTGAAATCCCTCAGAAAAACACATCTGAGGGATCCCAACGTTCCATCGGTGACAAATTCTGCCATCTCCTGCAGGAAATTCCCCATCGACCCAGAAGGGCGGTAGATGAGGAAGATTCTGCAGCCTGCATCAGGTCATCCACAAATAGCCACACATTCAAAGGAACCTGAAGTTCTCACTGGGTGCACGGTGAAGGTCAGGCTAGATCTAAAACAGATAGCTACACCACCACCTCTGTGTTCCACTCTGGGGCAGTGCACCACGGTATATCCAGGAGGGACTGCAGCCTCAAAAATCGGGCCTGCATCATCTCCCACCAGGTCTCTGTGATGCAAGCCAGATTGACTGAAGAAATCAAGGCAGCAATAATTGCCATCTTATTTCTGTTTGATCTGGCATTGCAAAGCACTGCCATCAGGGGATTGGAGGGTGGTGCAGCCCCACGGGTTACCAGACCACTTGGTCTGGTGGACTCCATGGGAATAGGCACCAACCATGTCTGGCCTCTCCCAGATGCCCATCATAACCCAGGGCACCTTCTGGACCTAACAACCTCAATCCTACCACCACCCATACATAGGTCACACCCCACTGTTCACGACTAGCACAATCCCTTCCAATCCCCACTTCCCAACAGTGTCTGACAGTGGTGTCTGACACTGAGGGGGGATAAAAGGGTGCAAGTCGTGTAACAGTGAGCTCCCATAAATAATCCTGGCCCCCTTAAATCCTCCCATATAGCCCCTGCACATCCCAAGCAACTAATACAGTACTTAACTATCAGACTATAAACAAACACAATTTATATCTAAAATATCTGCATGGCCAACTCAAATAACAAAGCTTCTACTATTAATTAACATTTAAAACAAACCACAACTGCTTCGCACTAATGTTGTCTAGCTAGGATATTCCCCTTCTTCAATAATAATTTAAATAGTAAGATATAAACTAATAAACTTTAACACTATTTAGAATGGATAAAAAGAAAAACCTACCCTTTTTCATTCATTAATTACTAATAAAATTTCAGTTCTGAGTGGTGCTCGTGCCACTCACACGCTCGCGCTTGTGAGTGGTGCGGCAATTTAAAGGGATAAAATCCCCGACCCTCAGACTCTCAGGTCCTTGCTCCCCCCCACATACACCTCTGGCAATAGAAAAGCAAAGGACCCACTGCACAGCCTCTCATGCAGTGCAGGACCTTCAATCGAGAGGGTAATTTCAGGCTTCAATGCCCAGCACACAGGGGGGCACAAAGTCGTTCATCCTTCTAATTCCTAGCTGTTTATGAGTGGCATTGCAGTCCACAAATCCAAAAGTTCAAAGCACACAGGTTAGTTACAATCCCTTCCCATGCTTCCCATGCTAAAATTACTAACTTTAAAATTAAACTTTTTGCAGGGGTGAGCTCATGCTGTTATAAGGTATTGGGCTATGAAGCCCAATACGTTATATCGGAAACTTCCTTTTAAATGGCTGCACACTGAGTGCCTAACAAAAGAGGACTATATTCAGCATGCAGCCAAGTTAAGACTATGCAGGACACATTAGGAAGCACATTTCAGAAAAACATTGAGAAACATTTTAAAAACAAGCCCCAAAGTACCTAGGCACCAACCCATTCCCACAACTACATGGTCTGAACATGGCTGAGGGTCAAGAAGCAAACAATGGCCTGTTCAGCACCCAGCCATGTGGTAGGTGGTTACATAAAAGCAGATGGACATCAGGGCCCAGCACCACAGAAATGGGCACAGCAGGCAAACCATTTCACAGAAAAACATTTAGTAGCAAACAGGCAATACTTTGCACTTCCCCCCATCCCCCAAATGACCACAGACTGCAAGGTGTCAAAATGACAGAAGGTTGAGCAGCAAGCAATGGCCTGGTCAGCATCCAGACATGTGGAGTGCATGTGGTGGGTGGTTACACAAAATTCTGTCAGGCATGATTAAGCTGGGGGGATTCTGGGAAGCATAGGGAGAGGCAACACCAGTAGAAAACAGGAGGTTGTTATCCCTCTATACAGAAAGTTGGTGAGACCCTATCTGGAATACTGTGTGCAGTTCTGGAGATCTCATCTCCACAAGGACATAGACAGGATGGAGGCAGTCCAGAGGAGGGCAACAACAAGAATGCAGGGTCTGTACCATAAGCTCTATGAGGAGAGACTAAAGGAGCTTAGTATGTATACCCTAGAGGAAAGGAGGGAGAAGGGGGACATGATAGAGACCTTTAAGTATCTCAAGAGAATCAACAGTGTCCAAGAGGGTAGTATATTTCAGAAAAACAGATATGCAACAACAAGGGGCCACAATTTGAAGATAGAGGGGGGAGGCTCAGGGCAACGTGAGAAAATATTTTTTCACAGAGAGGGTGGTGAATGCATTTAACGGCCTTCCTGAGGAGGTTGTGGGGTCAATAACAGTGGAGGAATTCAAAAATGCATGGGACAGATATAAAGCAATTCTGGTGAAGGACAGAAGAAAGTTGTCTGTTGGTTAACTAGGATCTACAGCTTTTCCAATAGGTAGGGAAATGGGTAGACTGGGTGGCCAGGCGATCCTTATCTGCCATCAAAGTCTATGTTTCTATGTTAAACATCAGCACAGCAAAGCATAGATTTTAAAAAAATACAATGGACATTACAAAACATCATGGAGACTATTATTACCCATTGACAATATGAAATGCAACAGAAACAGCTTTTTTGGACCAGCCCAAACAATACTCCCCCCCCCCCAACAACCACAGATTGCATGGTCTCAGCATGGTCTGCTCAGCATCCAGCCATGTGGAGACCATACAGTGAGTGGTTTTAAAAATGGTATACAACAAACCATGGATTTAAACAAGCATTTTGGCAGCAGGAAGGGCGAGCATAAGTACTAAATCACCCTCCAGCCACAGAAGCAAACATCAGCGGGCAGTAAACAGTAAATAAATCACACTGCTGTAGTCCAAATAAGCTGCACAATAATCCCCTGTCCCTTAAACTGGAAGACCTGGTCAGAACCTTACCTTTTGGTGCTTGGAGCACACTTTGGATGACTGGGTCTCTTCCTCATTCTGAATGCACAACAGCTGCTCCAGGTGGATACCAACACTTTCTGCTGTACAAAAAACAGCAAGAAAGGGGGCAAACACTTATGTGCAGCAGATTTTACACCTCCCACTGGCCACCTATGTCTCAGAGGAAAACTGGAATCCCAAAACAATCGGGCAATTAATTGGGGGGAAGGGGGCATTCTGAATGTACCTAATAGGAGCATGGACACCATTGGTTGGAAGGGTTGAAAAGATGATCTGACTCAAATGATAAAGAGTAGACAAGATGTACTACCTGAAAATATAGCAAGGAAGCACTGGTAGCAGACAGGAGCATTAAAAAAAGGGATGTGCATATCAAAAAGTAATTAATTGGCCATGTTCTGAATGTACTAGCTGAGGACACCAACTAGTACATTCAGAACACATTTTGGAGGCGCTTCAAACTATAAAAATAATGGGTAAAATAACATAGGTAGGGTAAAAGAACTACAGGACAGCATCTGGATTGTTGAAAGCATATCTTATTTAAACAAAAAAATGGCAGAATTGACAGAAAACATACAACTAAAACCTACAGACTTTCCATGTCACAATTTAGGACCAATAAAACAGCAGGAAAATTGGGTTGGACAACAACAAAAAAAATTCCAGGCAGCTGCGGACCGCTGTTTTATTATATGTATCTCTACATATACAAAGCATTAAAACAGTATTTCAAATATTATTTTTAATTTTTTCCTTACTTTATATCCCACTCTTAACATTTCCATTCCATTGGTACAAGATTTTCATGAACATAGCCATTAGTAATATAGCAGACACTGTAACATTTTATATTTGAGTATAATTGTACTTTTTAAGTAATCTCTTGATATCTTTTAACACTATTTTATGTTTGCTAGCAGTTATTTATTTTGAAGTGGACCAACCAATATCAAGATGTTAAAAACAGATGAAAACAAGTAAAGAATTTGTTGAATATTTGACAATATCATGGTGTGGTGAGGATAGCCCATATCACAGCCATTTTTCCACTGATGCTGAAAAGTTTGGCCCATCTACAAATCAATGTCTTTTTTGAACTATTTATCATTTGTGGAACTGGGAAAAATTACTCATCTGACCTCCAAAACATGGACGATCCTGTAAAAGCAAGAACATACCAATTGTTTGTATTGTGGAGCAGAAATACACAATCATTTTTGACATTATCTGTTGAATTATCAGTTGCACACATCTGCACAGATATATAGAAATGTATTGTACAGTTGAAATAGGCCAGATTATCACATGTATACATCTCTACACTCAGCTATGAACAATATCAACAGTAGCACTTAATGCAATGCAATAACATTAAATGTATGGATACAGCAGTTTTGGGACAGTTAATGAACGAATGTATGCAAATGTTTTTTTTCAACAAACATAAATAGCTCAGAATCAACGTAAGCAACATAGATTCAATCTGCAGATCAGCACTATATACATATGTACAAGTGTGAGTCACATTTTTTTGGTAAAGTTTGTCGTATTCAACGTTGAGAGTGTAGTCCAAGAACAGTGACAGATAATCCTGTCAGACACTGTTCAAGAAATGCAGTTCAGTGCTAGCAGATGATGTCATAATGTAGGAAGTCATGTTGTTAACATGAGTCTAATAACTACATCTGCCAAGACATAACTCACTAACTGACGTGTGTAATGTGCAGCGCCCTCGAGTCTGCTTGGATTTGGCAGAAGTCAATTCAGTAAGTATCATAGTCAAGGTCAAGAATGTAGACAACTACAGGAGAAGGAGTCAGAACTTAACCTGATGTGTATTGTTCAAACAAGTATAGTTCTCTACACAATATGTGGAGAACAGTGGTTGCAACTCTGGTAAGCATGTTATTATATTACTGATTTTGTCATCACCATGTAAAATTGCACTGTGAAACAACTGAATACACAGTAACATGTGCAAAGACATACAAGCTTAACTGAGGCATCTGCAAAGAGACATGACTCACTGACTGTCTAATGATTACAGCTCAATACCCTCAAGTCTACTTGAGCAGGAACATGGCAGTTATTGTAGTAAGTACATCAAAGTTGCAAACACTCAATATTACAATACAACTGATGTTTGAAAATTGTATTGCAATAAATGATGAAAACAATATTGTTTTGCATCCAACATATCAGAATAACAGTGAGATAAACAAGTAATTGTCTACTACAGTCTGTTACATTGGTGTACTATTGTGGTTGTCTTCTGCAATGGCAAAGAAATCAAAGTAATTAACATGGGCTGTAGCGATAGTGTACAACAAGTAAAACACATAGATCACCATGAGTGGTTTCACACAGCAGTAGTTTTAGATGAAAGGTGTTACTTCTTCTATTAAATAAAAATAAATATGTAAACTGGTTTAAAGAACATGCCATCTGGATGGAATATACACATGGAATGTTATTGTTGTAAAGATGCTGGTTAAGTGAGGTGTTGTGATCAGATAGCATCACTCCTCCACATATTGTGCAACATTGGTGAAACGGAGAATGATGATGTATGCATCTTTCAGATTCCTTGGTAGTCTTTCTTTCAGAGTGCATACTGTATCATTGCATTCCATCCATCCCTTTCTGAACCTTTGTCAAGTACCATAGTGGCCAGAGTGAATGGATAGGCCGTAATGGAAGATAATTGCATGAGTGTCAAATTGACTTCCTGAGATCATAGTTCTCCCAGCAATAAAGTGAGAAATTTGTGCTGTGAATTTCCTGCCTTGAGAGTTAAAATGTTGCAATACAATCATTATATATGAACTTGAAGATGTAAATCTCAGAGAGCAAGCACAAGAATGACCACATCTTCGGCACAGCCAACCAGTTTCTGCATTTGCAAACAACTTACAGAACTTCACGGTTCTCTGTTCTGGGACATAGACAGACAGCCACCACATGTTCTGAGTTGCTTGTGATTCTTTGTGGCCATATGACAAACATGTGTATTTGCACACATAGACAACTTTAAAGTGTTGATGCAGATCAATGCCATCATCTGATAAACTGTTTATCATTCCCATCATGAACTTTGTGACATCTTGTTGTGCATTGTCAGCAAACATTGATTGTCCTGCATATTTTCCAAGAGTTGGTCATAGAGGAGTCAAGCTTTGTAAACTGGGCAACTGCTCTTTATTACCTCTAATGTCTCTCTTTAATGCTTCTGACAGAGGTGTCGACTGACTTGAGCTCAAGACATCAGCAAACTCAGGGATGTGGAGAAGTCCCTGCATTGTAGCATTTGCATAGCAGTTTACTCCTCTGCTGTTGTCAAATATTGGCAGTGTGTGAACCCCGATACATTTCTTCACAGACGGAGATGCGAGTTGTTTATGGAGAGACTGCTTAGTAATAGAATGGTGAGGTAACAACTGTGGAGTCTTAGTGTGCTTTCTCTTTAATTTACATCCTTCATCCATTTGGGACATCTTTTCCTGATGCATATCTAGGAACTGGTAACAAAGGAGCATTTGGTTGGTACAATATATGTAATCTATTGTACTCAAGAATGCATTTTGTGTCAGCATGTATTTTACTTTCTGCAAGATTTACTATGTGTAGTCCAGACAACTGTCTCACATGAGACAAAGCAATATAAGATATGCCATCCTTGAATATACCAGTGCCTGTATCTACAATGGCACTATCAAGGCTGAGCCCTTGTGACTTGTGTATGGACACTGCATAAGCAGCACACAATGGAAATTGATTCCTTGTCACATATATGTCTTTCACAAGCTCAGACTTGACTATAACGCTGTCTATTGGTTGAGGAGTTTCACAGTTGTCAAATGTAGCAAGCACAAACTCCACAGTTGTCTTTTGCACATTATACTGGAACTCATGGATGTACCCCATGGCTCCTTTCACAAGACCTTGCTCAACATCAAGGTTTCTGCAAAGCATGATGCATGCATTTCTACACAGTGGTAGCACAGCTTCCAAGCCAGCAGTACATGACACATCACTTGTGAGCTCTGTGAGATGCTTAACCATTTTTGATACCACTGTTTGCGATAGACTTACACCATCTATGGTATCTATGCATGTGAGAGTGACAATAGGTTGATGTTCTCTCTGCATCATGATCTCATTGAACTCTGCACACTGTTTAAGTCTTGGCAATATACATACAACATTTACCCTGGATTTCTGTACATGTGCAAAGGTATCACAAGCATCCTGAACTGGAGCATTATTTCTAATGATCATGCATTGTCTTAGCATTTCAACATGAGTGACTGACAATGCACCAATGTGAGCCTCATCAAACAATGTTTTGTAAGACATGTCACCTTGCAGTCTCATATTCTGTGAGAGTTCAACATATAAGAAGAACTCCCACAGATTGACTCCACCTATGCATCCAATTGTTTTCTTTGCCTCTTCAATGGAGAGTACACAAAACATGTTTGCCATTTATAGGAGCCAGCTGCAGGAGATCCTCAAGAACAAGAATATTCTTATCACCAAATGGCATGTCATCATTGGTACCAAATATCTTCTGAAGACGTAGGTGGACATATGTAAGGAGAACATTTGAAACCATGTTGATCTCATCTATTATCTGCAAATGCATCTTGTCAAACATTGACCTCAGTTCAGAGGCAACATCATATGACAATTTCCTGTAATCACCACGTTTTCCATGTTCAACTGGCAACATGAATAACCTATGAAGTGCATTACCACCTATGTTATAAGCTGCCAAACCTGTAGGAGCAGCAACAATAACTGAGGTTGCAAAGCTAGTAAGGTCACACACACCTTTGCTGATAGCTTCAATCAAGAAACATTTTTTCCAGTTCCAGCAGCACCACTAACAAACATCCTCACTGGTGTGTGCTCCTCACAAACACAGTGTCTGGTACTGTGCTGAATAACGTGTTGCACAGCATGTACCACAGAGTGATACACAATGTTTTGATGCGCGTTCAAGTTGTCAACAATGTTTGCAGCTGACTCTGAGAACTGCATGCTTTGTTGCATTGTACCCTCTACCACTGACATTAGCACAGCTGGGTCATTAGGAGGAAGGGGGCACCAAGAGTCCCTTCTCCCTCAACATCAACCATTTCCTGTGATGTTACTGGGGTGTAATCATCCAGAATTTGCTTAGCTTTCTCCAGCTGATTTTTTCCAATTTCAAGTCTGTCAATGTAAGTGTCAGAAACATGACTCTTAAAGGTATCATATGTTTCCATGAAGTCTTGTTCATATGTGTCAGATAACCTTCTCAATTCAGACTCTGATCTCCAAGGCTTGAACAGAACAATAGAGCAAAATAGTAATGTTCTTTGTTTTCTGTTGTGTTCAAGCTGAGTTTGCAGTGGTCAATTAGCCATGGTTTTCACTTTTTCACAAGTGAGCAGTCAAACCCAGTGACTATATATATATATATTTTTTTAGTTATTTAACCAGGTGAGACACACTAAGCTGAAAGCTTTTTTACAGGTGCAACCTGGGAGCACAGGGAAGTTAAGTGACTTGCTCAGGGTCACACAGTATGCAAGTGGAAGCTGTGGGATTCAAACTCAGGTCTGGTCTGCTGGATGTCACCAGATTTGCAGTTCAGAGCCTTAAACCACTGCACTATACTGCCTCCCACTGCCTATATGCTCTTCTCTGGTTCAGAAGAAACACCCCACTTGTAATCCTACCATTGAGCAACTTCAAAGAGACACAGATTGTCCATAGCCCTGTGGCACTGTGGATAGTAGCTGTCAATTAAGTTGCTCTTGGGAATATTTGTGGATGTTGGTCTTGTAGTAACAAGATCCTCAATCTGTTCATGGCTCTTAAGGACATGACACCTGTTCTGCTTGTAGTTCACATTCAAAAAACAAATGGAGTCTGACTTGCCATATAGACATACACTTGTAAGGCAGTCACTTGCTTCATAGGCTCCACACTCACGGTGTGACAGTCTTAAGTCCCAGTGACCATAGCCTAGAAGACATTGACCTACCACAGTTAGACAACTCTTACCACATTTCTTGCAGGTTTCTCTGCTCATGCTTAGTGATGTATGATGTGACATACCACACCAGAGCCATTAAATTATCAGCAACAAACCGAACATTAATGTTTGCCTGCCACATCAACAGAAGAGAATTGCTATAGTCATTAATATAGACTTCTGATTCTCTGCGAGGTAGTGTCACATGGCAGAAAAGACATCATTCAGACAAGCATCTGGGCAAGCTCATCTTGGGAAACCAAATGGCACCAAGTGTACCACTGTCCCTTGTTCTTCACTTTCCTATGACAGTACTTGCCACACAGGTGTCGTTGGAATTTCTGAACCAGTTTCCAAAGTGTTGCACTGTCATACTTGTCTGGAATCTGACATGTGACATACTTCAATATGACATTTAGGATCTCACTTGTCTCATTGTCACCAATACTTGGGGCATCTTTTATCCACAGCAACATGTGTATGTGTGGAGCTCCACGAGCTTGGTCCTCAACCCTTCAGAAGTAGTGCTCGACAATGCCAAGAGGAGGATTTGTCTTACACAGTATGAACTTCAAAAGAACATGGAACCGGTGGTGGAAGTAACATGAAACAGTTACTGGATCAAGTGAACATAGTTCAGTGAGTGTCATACTTTGTATGCTCTCAACATCAGAGGTTGCCCATCTGAGAAGATCAAGCAGATCATCCCAATAATATTCAGCACAACTTAGTGTCACAGACCATGTTGCTGGTCCAAACTCTCTCAACATACACATCACCTCAGAGTGTTGTCTGTACCAATATTCTTCAGTACCATGCATGCTGGGCAAAATGGAAGAAAGACTGACTTGGAGTGTTTCATCTTTGTTCTGCAGCTTATTTAATAACTGTGCAGCTGTCATATTGGTGAACTCTGTACCAAGTCTCAATGTATGAGCAATACTAGCAGATAGGACACTAAGTTCTAGTTCAGAGGAGCTGACTTTGATAAGATGGCCAACAGAGTTAAGCTAGCCCTGGCAAAAAGAAACACAGGTGAGGGGGTACAGGCAAAGTGGGCAAGCATTAAGGATGCAATACTTGAAGCAACATCTCATTGTGTTAGACAGAAAAGGAAGTGCAAAAGAAGAAGGAAACCACTTTGGTTCTCAAATACAGTAACAGAAAAGGTCAGACCAAAGGCTGGCCTTCAGAAAATATAAGGGAACACAGCTGGATGAAGACAGGGAGGCATACCAAATTGCCCTAAGGGAAGCAGGGAAAGCAGTAAGGCAGGCAAAGTCCCAAACTGAGGAAAAACTAGCACAAACAGTAAAAGAAGGTGACAAGACTTTCTATAGATACATTAGTGAAAGGAGAAAGTCCAGAAGGGGTATTGCTAAGCTTAATGGAGAAAAGGGAGCATGTGAGGAGGAGGACCCTGTAAAGGCATCTATCCTAAATAGATACTTTTGCTCAGTCTTTACTGAAGAGAAGGTAGGGAAGGGCCCACAGCTCAGCATCATGGACACAGGGGGGGGAGGGAGGTGAGCACTACTCCCTTCACAAAAGAAAGGGGTCCTACAAGAGCTTGCTAAGCTCAGGATGGATAAGACAATGGGACCTGATGGCATACATCCCAGGGCACTTAAGGAGCTAAAGGTGGAACTAGCAGAGCCATTAGCAGAACTGTTTAGTGAGTCTCTGAGCGCAGGAGAGGTCCCAGAAGACTGGAGAAGGGCTCATGTGATCCCGCTCCACAAGAGTGGTAGCAGGGAGGAGGTGGGGAACTACAGACCAGTCAGTCTTACCTCAGTAGTGGGCAAGATTATGGAGGCACTCTTTAAGGAAAGGATAGTGCAACACCTGGAATCCATAGGGGCACAGGATCCAAGACAGCATGGGTTTACAAAAAGGAAGGTCCTGTCAAACTAATCTCATAGATTTCTTTGACTGGGTAACCAGAGTGGTGGACCAAGGGGGGAGCAGTTGATGTCACCTACCTTGACTTCAGCAAAGCTTTTGACACTGTTCCACATAGAAGATAGATAAATAAGCTGGGTAGGCTTGGGGTGGGTCAGAAGTTGGTCAACTGGGTGGCAAACTGGTTGACGGGCAGAAAACAGAGAGTGGTGGTAAATGGTATACAGTCAGAAGAGATGCAAGTCACAAGTGGGGTACCTCAGGGATCAGTCCTGGGGCCAGTCCTCTTCAACATCTTCATTAGTGACATTGCAGATGGACTAGAGGGTAAGGCTTGTCTGTTTGCAGATGACACCAGGATCTGCAACAGAGTAGATGATCCAGATGGGGTGGGCAGAATGAGAAGAGATCTGGATAAACTAGCAGAATGGTCAGAAGAGTGGCAACTGGGATTTAATGCAAAGAAGTGCAAAATCATGCACATAGGGAAGAGAAACCCTGAAGCCACCTATAGGCTGGGAGGGGAGTTGCTAGCAGTCACAAAGGAAGGAAGAAAGAGACTTGGGCATCATCATCACTGATGACCTGAAATCATCCAAGCAGACCTCTAAAGCAGTAGGTAAGGCTAGGGTGTTAGGGTGCATTAGTAGGGTATCACAAGTCAAGAGGGAGGTAATAATCCCTCTTACAAGACACTGGTTAGCCCATCTGGAGTACTGGTGTGCAGTATCGGAGGCCACACCTTCACAAGGACATTAACCAAATTGAGGCAGTCCAGAGAAGGGCAACCAAAATGGTGCAGGGATTGCATCAGAAGACATATGAGGACAGATTAATGGAGCTCAATATGTATACCCTTGAGCAAAGGAGGAGAGAGGTGATATGATCGAGGCATTCAAACACCTTAAGGCATTAACAAGGTGAAAGAGTCTAACATGTTTAAATATAAGAAAATAGCAGGACAAGAGGACACAGCATGAGATTAGAGGGGGGCCGATTAAGGGGGAATGTGAGGAAATTATTTTTCACAGAAAGGGTGGTGGATGCATGGAATGGCTTACCACAAGAAGTGGTGGCTATGAATACAGTGCAGGGCTTCAAACAGGCATGGGATAGGCATAAGGGGGCAATACAAATGACTATGAATAGATAGGCCACTGACAGAGCAAAGGCAGATGGCGCATTTATAAGATAGAAAAAGAAATGGGCAGACTGGATGGGCTCTGTGGTCCTTATCTGCCGTCAACTTCTATGTTTCTATGTAAGTTCACTCTCCCAAAGAAGGTGGAACAGGTATGCAATGTTTCTTCGAAACTTGCCATCCTTATGTAGAACTTTTGAGGTCTTATAGTCAGCTCCTAGGACACAAACTTCTCATTTATCTAATCTACCACCTGAGCCAAGTGGAAACAGATTAGGAAAAACACGAGCCTCTAGAATAGCCTCCCATATACTTACAGGATTGTCCTCCACTTCAATTCAATGTTATCCATCACTGGATCCTTCCCGTGCAATGGGTGTATGGTGAATTGCTCATAGATGTACTGTACAGATGCAATGTCAGCCTTCAGCATTACCTGTAGAAAGACCAGCAAATGCATCAATGTCAATGTCAGCATAAAAAAACATTATGCTTGTTTAGGTATCACAAAGCATGCTTTACCTTCTTAACATTGACTATGTCCTGCCATATTGTTTTTGCCTTAGTTGGGATATCATTCACCAAGATGACAACACTATTGTTCTGAGAAATAGTGCTGGCATTTCCTTGCAAAGGCAAATATACAACAGAGCCCTTCAGAGACCGTACCAGTTCTTTGTTTGGTAGGTCTCGCATCTTTTTATTCAGCCTGATGATTGTTTGAAATGGCTTCATGGTCTGAATTAGAATCTACTCAAATAAGTTCAAGACTGCTATCTCAGGAGAAGTTGATTCAACTTCCATTTTATTAAGCACAGACTGAGGAGGCAAAGTGTCACAACAGTGTGTTGTTACAACACTAAGTACAGAGTGAACCAGTTTCAACTTCTCCAAAGTCTGACTTTAAAAGAAGATATGCATGAAGACATCCCCACATTACTTTCCAGCGTGAAATGTTCTGCAGGTCTATTTTGACACATAACTCTTTGTAGAACAGGTGCTCACATGATACACAGATAACATTGAATGTTTGTGTCTTGCTAATTTCAAATTTAGCAAACTCATGACCAAAATTCCTCAGAAGCTGAGCTTCTTGCACCACTGATGTGTACATTGTGTTTGTGTGTTCACCAACAGTAGCATTAGACCTCAATCTTTGGGTTGTTTGTAACTCTTTGATGAAGTCCATATTTCCTTTTACATCTCCATCATCAAGCAATGTTTGAAAGTGCATATAATCTCAGACAACAGATCTCACTTGATATAATCTCTGTACAAATTTCTGTATGCCAGAGTTATGCACTGCTATCATGTGAAAGTGATGGAACACACTGTCACAGTTTGTGCTCTCTAAGCATGCAAGGGAATGACCCATTAGGCCTGTGTGAGGCTGAATCTCACACTTGTCAATGGTGTGAATCAGTCTGTGTCATTCAGATCTCTTTGTGGTTAGAAATGTTGACAGAAAAGTTTTAATTGACATTATTGATTCTTCCCTGACATTGCATGTAGTGTCACATGCCCCTTTCTTAGCTGATGACTTTGGGTTACTTGCAACCTGTTCAATTTCAGCGTCATCATGAAAGTCAAGGCCTTCATGAGATATAACTAAGACATTCTGAAGTTTACCATGTTCATCAATTGTCAAACTGACATTTCTGTTGTGTGCATGGTATGTCTCTTCCCAGAAGAATGCTTCTGGGTATTCTGAATGAAACCAGTCTCCTTGAAACACCATGGAGATATTTTCTCTGTTCAAATGTTCAAAAGACAAAAGTTTGCTTCTCATCTCTTCAATCTTTATCTTTAAACTTAATTTATCAATAGCTGACATCATTTCAGCCCATAACTGGGAACGGATTGCAAGAACTACATTAACAAATTGTCTTACTCTCAATTGCAACTTCATTAATGCAACCTTACTATGCAGTCTGTTCCCTTTGCATCTCACTATACTAGAGATCACATGGTCAATTTTAGCTCTATGGACAAGTTTTTTTGAAATAATTGCCTTACTGTGCTGTGCAGTAGCAGAAGTTACATGTCCAGAATTTTTTGTCTGTCTCGCAGATGTATGCCTTGCTGAAGACAGTGCTGGACATTGTGTTTGCACAGTCCCTGTAGAAATTCTACTGATTGTTACATTACTAGAGGAGGTGTTGTCTTTGTTTACATGTGTAAATTTTTTGATATGTCTACTTGTAACAGAAGAAATTGTCTTTTCCTTTTGCTGACATCTTACACCTTTACTGTTTACATGGCATGACAGTGAACCAGCAGTACACCTAGCACTTTTAATTTGTCCTTTGACTTTATGGCAAATTGTCATGATGGAATATATCAAGTATGTGTTCAATCTCTTTTCTGTTGCAGTCTCCTAAGAAAGAAAAAAGAAAACAGCAAACATTAGTACTACTAATTGATAAGTTATGTGTAAGAGTAATGTGCTATAGGTTCATGAGAAGTGCATACTCATATGTCATTAACAGCATGTAATAGTACAAAAATGCTGTTTTTGTTAAATGCTAAAATTTGAATCACAGTGTGTAAGCAGTTTCAATAGTTCTCTGCACTACAGTGTTATCTGAACATTGGGTCAGATTCTAGAAGAGTAACAGTTGCTGAAACACCAGTTGTGGCAAGTACAGTGGTGCAAGTATCTGCTTACAACACAGTTACAAGTTGTGAAATTGTAAACTGTGACTTGCAACATGTTGCAGACCACTTGTGCCAACCAGTTGTTATGACAGCAGGTGTGTCATTAAACATGCTGCAACATAGTATGATACTTTTAACAGGAGGAGTTGCAGCATATTCTACTAGGAGATCAAGAAAGTGCAGAATATGAGGATTGTGGACAGACCTACAGAGGAAGAACAGCAATGTAAGTAAGACCAGTACTTAGGTGGTCTAAGTTTACATACATCCTGTGAGTGGGGGTTGGGTGACCTGCTGTTCATAGTACAAGATTCCCTCCCCCTCCTGTCAATGATAGTGTTGTGAGTGCTACACAACGCATGCCACAAGGATGACACGACACACAATCCACCATGGCAGATGTGTGCATCCGGGGAATCTTGCATACCCAGCTGTCAGAATCTCAAAAATGTCAAAGCAGTTGAGGATAGCCCACAGACATCATGCTCTGATCCCACAATACTAGTATCATGTAGTGTGGCTGGCACCTCCTCCCCTCCACCTAAATTAGTAACCATTACAAACTAACTGATGCAAATGGTACATAATAACATTGCCATGTGATGCTTGGTAGTCTAATCACAATAGTTCTCCCCACATACTAGTGATGGTGTATACACATGTCACTGTCACCCTGATTGCTAGCCAGTGACTGGCACATTCCATCGCTCTAGTGGATGGTCATCTGCTGAGTGAGCAATGTAGAGTCCTTATTGTATACATGCGATCCAAGATGAATGACTGGGCAAAGGCTGGTAGACTGCCAGGCATCTTCGGGTAATTGAATAATTAGTCATTTTTTGGCATTTACTTTGAGGGAGGGACTGGCTGGTGGGGTGGGAACACAGCTGCCTTGCAGAGATTTAAAGGGTGCCTTATACTTGCTGAGGGGGGCAGCTGTGACTTGTGATATGCCTGTCAGGTATGGTTGTTGGTTCATCTGTGTTTACGCATGTCACATGTTGGAGGAGTTAAGTGCACAGACCCTACCCCTTACAGACTAGGTTTCAGGGTGTATGTCGCAATGACATTTGGCACTAGTTGTCTTTGGCAGGAAGTTGCAAAACATTTTAGAATTGAAGTCATGGTATGCTATTTGCAAGCTGAGTCTTTAGAAAAGATAAGATATATAAGGAAGTAATTATAACGTGATAGGGTGGGTACTATTACCCAATGAACATAATGCACAGTGGTATAACTATGCACAACAGTGCAGCTGGAGCTCTTTATAGTGTCTGGAAGGCATTATATTACCTATGTTGATCAATCTAAGTACATATTTCCATCAATGAGATGTTAAACTGAGTAAGAAACTCAAGCTACAGAAAAGTACAGGAGTTGTACATGTGAAAGTTCACGTTTTTTGTCACGACCGAAGAATTTGCTGCATCACGAATGAGCCTAGCAATCAAAGCCAGTCACGATCAAAGAATTTGCATGCTCATGATCAAAGATCATGAAAATGCAATACAATACTTGTAAATGTTTATTTATTATACTTACTGCGGTAGACAGTTCTTCTAAACTATTAATATACATGTGTGTATATGGTGTGGTGAAAATGTATGAGAAAATAGAGTTTTTTTAAAGTGCACCTCTGGATCAGTTCAAATCTCACGTTATTCTCATGATCAAAGAAATTGCAAGCTCAGGAATGATCCTCGTGATCAATCTGGGTGGTGATCAAAGATTTTGCTCACTTGCAATCAAAGAATTAAAAGTACTATAATTTTTTGAAAAACTATGAAATATTATTTCTTTGACATACAAGTATTATAAGTATAATATATATATAATTATAAGTTGAGGCAGTATAGCGCAGTGGTCTAAGGCTCTGAGCTGCAAATCTGGTGACATCCAGCAGACCAAACCTGGGTTTGAATCCCACAGCTTCCACTTGCAAACTGTGTGGCCCTGAGCAAGTCACTTAACCTCCTTGTGCTCCCAGGTCGCTCCTGTTAAAAAGCTTTCAGCTTAGTGTGCTATACCTGGTTAAACAACTAAATAAAATAAATAATTAAAAGAGATGTGACCACACAGTCTATTGAAAACTGCTGATAAACATGTAAATTTTACATTTATTATCTTTAAAAATTAAAATCTCGCATTATTCTCATGATCAAAGAATTTGCATGCTCGCAATCATAGATTGTAAAAATATTGTTAATTTTCACTAAACTTTGTAAAAATAATTGTAGTAATATTTATCTCTGATTAGTAGTAGAAAGACTCATGACTGCTCATTCTGTTAAAAAATAAAAATTATAAAATTTTTAACAACTATAGAGGCTCCAGCAACAAACTCTCATGTTATTCTCACGATCAAAGATTTTGCACGCTCACAGTTGATCCTCGCAAACAATGTGAGTCGTAATCAAAGATTTTGCAGTCTTGCGAATAAAGAAATGGCTAACTTCATCATGTGACTTCTCTGGGCCAATACAATCAAAGAATAACAGTCTGGCAGCCATTTTGAGACTGATACTTGAGCAGCAGCAACTCCAGGGCTATAATAGTGAGTAGTAATCATGGTCTAATTTTAAAACATTACAGTTAAGTAATAAGCTACTTGGAAAGCATTTATCAGGTTTTTACACAGGATTACAAGTACTGTGCCATGAGTCATGCGTTTTTTTTTCCCAATCTGTTGTTATCTCTTGGTGTGAGAACTTTAATTTTAAGGTTTGATTGAGACTCTTTTAGAGTGTTTATGATAGTTATATAAAGAGTGTTATACAGAGAATAATCATAAGAGGATGGTCATACTGCACCAACTTTGCCATTGTTTGTACCAGTTTGCCATTTTTATAACACATTTGCCAACATTTTACACTTGTTGCAGAAAGGGAGATCTACTGCATTTTATTGCTAATACACTCTGTGCTACTTGCTTAATTGTGATGTGACAATAGTACAACAATTTGTTTAAATAAGTACTTATTTTAGTCCATGTACAATGGTATCTGGGACTTATATTCTGTGCTGGCTATGTTAAGATGGTATTGACTGTGTTACTGTTATTAGAGAGAGTTTCAAACTTATTAGAAGCTCAAATATATACTATAACTAATTCTTTGAAAACACATACTAAGCACTGAATAATCACAGCTGTAATTATAGTATGCTAACAGAATGAAAAAAGATAGTAGATTTTTAAACTGTTGAAGACTATATCTGTGAGGTACATAGCTATACTTCCACTCACCACTCAAGCTGCTGGCTGAGAAAGAGAGGGAGTTGAGCTTCACATACCATTATGACTACTAAGTCTATCCAATGAAAATGGCTGTTGTTGGCTAGTCATAAAGTGTGGCCAATGATCAGGCGGTGTTCTCCCACCAAACCAAAAAGAATGTTTAATAAACAAAATACCAATAGAAACAGTCTTTACAGACATAACTAAATATTTTAGGCTGTATGAGCCAATCTGGGATCAGAATATTAGTTGTGATTGTTCTGACTGTATTTATCTTAGAGATACAACTCAACACTAGTCATTCTGCTGATTAGGCTTGGTAGTGCTTGGTAGTCAGACAGGCATAATTCTGATATTTCTTCATCTGAGTTTTTAGAGGTTTCTTACTCAGCATGGCAGAAAAAATCAAGAGTGACTGTATGGATAGTGGGATCAAGTTTGGTAAGAAGGGCAGCAGCTTTTAGTAGAGGTAGTCATTTTGGCAATGACTTGCATCTACCTGACTGCTCAGTGTCTTGGTTTGGGAAGGGTGGCATGAGGTGGGAGCTGCTCATGCCAATCATGTACCACTTGCTGGAGACACACCCAGAACCAGACATACTCCTTATACATCTCGGAAGTAATGATTTGAGGAACAAAAGGGCTATTGTTTTAATTAAAGCTGCACAATTTGACTTGCAGCACATTATCAGTATGTTACCAGCTTGTAAAATTCTGTATTCAGATATTACACAGTGCATGATCTGGAGAGGTGAGGATTACTGTTCTGCATTTGAACGATCACACAGAAAGGTAAACATACAAATATCTGGATTTCCCTGTGCTATGGGAATGCATACCTTTCGTCACCCCCAAACTACATATGACAAATATTAGCTGTATCTAAAAGATGGTGTGCATCTCTCAAGCACAGGTAATAACATTTTTGTTGGGGACCTTCGAAATGGCATCCTTACACTTCTGTGATTGTGTACCTGTACAACTGTACTTCTTGAGCACATGACATAGGCAGTGACAAAATCAGCTCTTTTAAGAGTCAATCTAAATGGTTAAAAAATAGAAAAAGTTACACTTTACACATCATTGTCTGTAGCTTAGAATGTGAGTGTTTGGTGAACATACAGTAAATGGTATTTCTATCAGGGAGGTATTACATTAATGGTAATCAGTTGGTTGGAATGTTGACTTGTACTCAGGATGTTATACCTCTTTGGGGGGTGACATATTGGTTGGCTGTTGCTGTGCAATTGTTTGTTTTTGTGACCTGTGTTCATCTGGTTTGAGACATGTGTACTGTTAGTATTCACAAGTTTTTCTTGGTATGTGAGTCTCCACTGAGGATGGAGTATGGTTGATTTTAAGGTGGGTCTATTGTCTGACTAAGGACATGCAACTCCTCAGTGTTTTAAGTGCTGTGCAGTTGCTGTCACCCACTTATGCTGAGCCAGTGGCAGTGAGGCTTGACTTGCGGGATGCCACACCTTCATCCACACCAGTGACCTGGGTTTGTGAATGAGCTGATACCATTTGGGGTTTTAAGGGGAGGCCTGGGATCAAGCAGCTGATGAGTGCTCTGCCAGTACTACTGAAAATGGTGGGATACAGACCCATGTCTGACAGTCTCTGGGGAAGCTTGCTAGTACCGTGAAAGTGCTCGTGTCTGTAAGAGGGGGGTGCATGATGGACATCTGGATGTTGCTGCATGGATGCCATTGCACATCTGTGCTCCTATTGTGGTGAAAATGAAAAAAGGAGGGTTGAACAGAGCAACTTTATGGCTGTACCCTGACATGCAGTGAGCAATGTCATGGAATCTTACTGGAGTGGGTTCAGTGCTGGTGCAGCAGTTAGGGAAAGGGGAGCCCTTCAGTGTATTGGCTATGGATGTGCCAGAGCCTTGCCACATCATGTTACTGATATGGTGGCTCTCCCTGCAGGTGAGGCAGGTGGGTGGATGCCCTCATTGGTAAGGTGCTGCAGTGGTGGACAAATCAAATAGAACTGTTACAGAAAATAAAAAAAGTGATACAGTTATACTATTAATGTTCATGGCTTCAGTTACATTGTTTTCTGTAGTCAGGATTTAGTACATGGGAAGGGGGCATTGCTTGGATGCTACTGTTCATCTTCTAAATGTTGTACTATCTGTGCATCTACTTTCACGGAGGTATACTATTGATGTACATGTCTTTAGTTTTGGTGCGCAAGTGCACTCATCATTCATTTCCATCTCTGGAGAGGGGGTATTGGAAGTATTGGCTGGTTGGAGCTGTGAAACTGCTCAGTGTTCTAACTTGTATGCAGCTGGTATGATGGAGCTATACTATTAATGTATAAGCTTATTTGAGCTGTATATCTATAATGAGCAGCAAGTACCTGGTCGGGTGGCAGGGAGGTATTCCCTGGGTGAGGCTGTGCAATTATTTACTGTTGCAAATAATGTGCAGGTCGTATGACAGATGTATACCATTTATGTGCATCAGTTTAGTTCACCTGTGGTTATGCAGTCTAGATCTAGAAAATGTTCTTTTTTGAGGTGTGGAGTGGCATTGTGTGACTCAGATATTGTGTTTTGTTTTGTTTTTTTGCTATTGACAGTTCTCTAATAGCTTATGTCTATTTGTTTCAACAGATAATGTATAATACTTTGCAGTCACATTTCTCTGTGCTCAAACAAATCTAAAGTAAATAATCCTGTTTTTTGTGTTTTTTTGATGCTAAGCAGCTCAGTACACTGATGCTACATTGAATGATGATTTAAGTACTATTTTAATTTTATATTTGTCAGCCTGTTTTTTCTAGGTTCTGCTGTCTTAGGTACAGACAACAGTGTGAGGGGGTGGATGATGCTATTCTATTAAAACACTAATGTTTTAAATATTTTCACAGTTGTCGGTAGAACAAGCAGTAGTGACCACCAATACTACTACTTAGATTTGTTAATTTGTGTGTTGTGGGCAAGACAGATATGAAGAAAGGAAAATCAAACAATCATGTGGCGCCATACTGACTGTCAGGCACTATTGTACTGTTGCCTGGCACTTGATAGTTTATGCAGTTGAAAACAATGCATGGTGTTATGGTGGTGTGTAGACTGTGGTTGCATGTTTGTGGTACAGCAGTTAGATATACCTAGAGTCACTGTACTTATGTTTTAGAAGCAGATACTGAGTATATTACTAATAGACCTTGTACTTGCTTTTTAAATGACACTACAGCAGGTGTCAATACAACATCCTGCTTACTACCACTATACATGAATCACGGAGCACTTGTGCCTCTGATTGCTACATCTTTATGAGGTGGAGAAAGAAATGCCTCTGCCGTGATAAGATGAGACTTGATTGCATTCATTTCATTTAGAAAGGGCTGGTAGTGGGTGAAACAAGTATTTGTCAGCCAGGACAAGTCACTGAAGAGTAAATCAATTGATTTTCTAATGTGTCACAAAATTGAATATCACATTTACACATGTGTATACACACATATATATATATATATATATATATATATAATATATATATATATATATATATATATTTTGAAAGTCTGTGCCTTTCACGTTACTATTCTGTGTCACCGATTGGGGAGGGGGCATTCAATTGTTTGAATGATATACTGCTTTAAAGTTCCCAGTTCATTAGTTGTCAGGAATATACTATTTTGAGTGTAAAGAAGCAGAAACAGATCTTAGATAGTTACACCATAATATATGTTATATTTAAATTTTTGTAGCCAAATGCATATTTAATTTTTTTTACAGATGAAAAAATGCCCAAATCCTGGAGTCATAGAGAGGTGCTGACCCTTGTTCAGGCTGTTAAACAGCATGCTAATCCTGGGATAGTTATGTGAGCACCTAACCTAAGCCTGATACATACCTGGGGCAAGGTAGGTCATTCATTTAATTGAGAGATGACTGTTTTTTTTAACTGTTAAACATAGTACAATAATGATAACTGTGGATATATGCCATTCAAGTACAGTTTAGTAAGACATATTGCATTGGTAGTAGATCTCATTACATTAACATGTGCAAAGAGAATGAGTCATACAGCAGTTAAACGTTGTTTTGATGTATAGAACAGATTGAAAGATTTATTTTTAAGAGTGATGACAAGCCACGGAGACATATTTCAGTTTGACCAGTACAGTGTGGTACTTAGAAGAGTTTAACATGTACAAGAAGTATCCTGAGATAGTGGGTCAGATTTGCTATCTAGACAATTAACATGGTGACAAGCCTTGTGTGTGAATATTTAATGATCTGCACATGGCAAAGACTTATTGTTACACTTTGTTAGTAACAGCTGTTGTTGTGTTTTTTGTAAATCTGCATATTTAACTAGTACAAAATGATTCACAGTACTTTCTTTTTATGTTTTTATGCAGGTTAGTTGCGCCTTGGGGAGAGAGGAGATCACAAAATCTCCTGATGAGTACAGGAGGAAATGGAAAATCACCTGCCAGACCTTTTTTAAAGTGAAGGCTGTGGCGGGTGATATGTGCAGGAGTGTGAGGGAGTGTTACGACATAGCTTATGCTATGTGGGAGGATGCAGGGAAGCCTGAATTTGGTGACTGTCACCATACCTGTAAGTATATTTTACTAATGGTACTGATGGAAATATACACCCTCATATCTTCTGTGTGGTATTTATTGCCATGTGAGTAGACATCACCTTTGATTTTCTTTTAATTAAGTATGCAAATATTTTTGCCTCATTTTCCAGTTTGTGGTAGACTATGTGATTGTCCTGGGAGTTCTCATATGGTAATGCAGCTTTCAGTTACAATTCCATTCCAACAGCCATCAACTGAGGACTGCCATTGCAGTGATAGGGCCTATTTTGAACTACCAGGCAGACATAAACATTTGTTTACTTCCTTAAAAGCTACATTATGAGAGTTGTATACTGCCATGGAAACATATCACATTTAGAAGACATGACGTTGAGTTACCTTTAAATGTTTTCAATATTATATCTACAAAACATATGAACATATGACATTTCACTGCGGATAAGGTATTAGAGTTCTATCAAGTGTGACTCAATGTAAAGCTAGCAGTACGTATTTTGCAGCTGCTCTTTTCTGGCACACTTTCCCTCTTGGTCTTCCTGGAGGTTGTGGTTGCATTTCCTACTCACAGCTTTATGAGTTTTACCTTTGGTTATTGTAAATGCTAGGTTGCATTTTGGTCAGACACCCTTTGACCACTATCCCTAGGTTTTCTAAACTGTAGCAGCTGAAGATGAGCAGTCTTTTGCCACAGTTCACTGCTTTCATACCCATGTGCAATGTTTGCCATTGTGAGTGGTGCTCAATCCCTAAGAGTGTTTCTAACATGGTTAGTTTGTCAGATATGACAGTTTTCACAGGAGAAGGTCTAGGGTATTTCCTAACCTAGTTTCTTCACTGACCATTTGAATCAAGACACTGTCCTACAAGGCATTCAGTAGCATGTCCTAAATACTATTAGTGGTTGTTGGGATTCTCCAGTACATTACTGGCATGTTGAAGTACCCCACGATAACTATACTATCCTTCACACAGTTCCTTGTGCAAGTAATGTATTAGAGCAGTAAACTATTTCAAGTAACAATCTTAGTATGTTGGTAATTGAGGGTGTTAGTACTTAAGAATTGTGAACTTTTGCTATGCGATTTGCTAATTGTCATTGATTTTTTTGTCTGTTGGATTGATTGTTAACACATATAAAGAGGTTGTCTCCATCAGAAAACGATCTCTTTGATGTCAAGATTTAGGTATGCCTGATGTGTTCTTTGACACCAGCATACACTCGAGATTCTATGTACACAGGAAGTATGGCTGCATCCTGGTGTCATCCACACCATTAAGTGTCTTGTTACATTTCGTCTTTATTACTACTAGGCACTGGTTGATGTGCTATTTGTTTTTTTGCTTGAAAAATACACTGAATAGTATGGAATTTAGTGATGTTATTGCATTTCATCTGTTTTTAAAAAAATTACAGTTTTGGGTATGCAGTTGCTAGTGCTATTGAACTGAATAGGTAATGCAGGTGGGTGAACTATTTTATTTGTAAAGTGGTATTGATGTTAATCATGAAATGGTTAGAAATAATGTTGATTTCTTTTTCCCTCACTCAGCCACTTCACCAAGTGCCCCTGCTTCTTCTCATCTTGTACAGCTGATGCCACTCCCAGAAGGTGTGGCATGAGGGGCTTCCTTCGAGCAGCTGCTTGTGCTCAACTCTGCTGATGAGTTACAATGATGTACTGACAACTGTCTTTTAAGTCAATGTCCACTATCTAGTGTTACATGCTATGATTATAGTGTGTGGAACAGACTGTACAGGTAATTTATATTGTTACGTATGGCCTTTCATGTTATTCAAAATATTATCTTCATGTTAAGAGTTTTATTTCTGGTATTTGTCTGTGCTGTAGATGTTATGCCCAATGTTCACAGTCTTACACATACTGTCCACTGAAGCTATGCATAGTTTTATGTAGCTGGAGGTATCCAGTGGTGATATAGTTAATTTTGGATGGGAGTGAGATATATTGCCTGAGTCACACTATTTTACTCTTTACTACATTGTGCTCCGGTGGACTGCTCTGGGGATAGAGCAGATTGTCTCAATGAGACAGTACAACTTCTCACTTACCTGATATGTAGTGAATAGTGGAATGTTGTTCTATGTTGAATTTCACTCCCTGTCTGAATGCTGTTCTTCCACAGTTCCAAGGTGATGGGATGCTGTTCTACCCTACTGTTGTAGGACAGCATTCTAGAACCTCTAGAGAATGTATGAGTAAGTTTTGTTTTGAGAATAAAAGAAGTCAGAAAAAACATTTTTCACAGAGTAATATGCACTATGAAAAATGCAGCATGAGGAACTCTATGCAGAAATAGTGTGATTTGCATATTCGGGGTTCTGATTACCACGGACCACTCGAGCTTCACTCTAGAAGTCCGAGAGTATCAGAATCCCTCTATTGGAGAACACATGGTTCTGCATAGTTGCCCATTCCAGTATTCTCTATGTCTACAGCTGATGTGAAAGAGGTATGTGTTCAATATGTGCAGTTTTACTTACCTGTGTCTCTACATTCAGGTTCTAGTAGCTGTTCTACATATGTCACACCATTGCAGGGTGATGCCATACAAGTCATCAGTGTTGTTAGCAGTTGTGTGGAGTTCCTATAATGAAAGTTCTGTATTGATTTTCATGACTTTCATTGGCTGACTGGGAAGAATAAGGGCCATTTTCTCAGTAGGCATTTTAGACTATTTACCTGTGTACATTGTGTGCAGGTATATCATGGGTGTATTCCATTCATGTTAAAATGTTTAGCTAGTCTGTGACTGTGTACTTAGCATGTAGTACATCTTCTAGAAAGAGCATAGATATAGAGGATTGTGTGTGACCATATTCTTGTATTAAGAGGTTTTCTTGGTGACAGATGACCTCTTGAGTGCAGCTTGAGAGGTACTCTGTTGTCAAGGGAACCTCCAGATAGAAGAATTTCTTTGTTAGTGTATCACTGCTGATACACAATCTTTTATAGTGTATTGGCAGTCACAACATAGACAATCACACAAAACCAACTGGACAAGACAACAGAGAATAGAAATGTTAACATTTTCTTTTTTAAAAAGTGACACAGTGTGCTGCAGATGCTTCTACAAGTTCAAGTTTAAAAAAAGATAAAACTTCCGGAGTATTCTGTGGTTCATACTTTGAAAGTAGTTAGCCCAATAGGGAGAATGAGCAGCACATTGTCTTGATGAGGCCTTCAAATTCCTCCTCAAGTAACCTTGTTTGCAGCTACTAACAAGGCAAGAATACTAGTTAGTCTTCTGATTCAGAGAGGAAGTCTACAGTGGGTTGGGAATTGCAAAGTAGATACTATTGGAGTCATCAGGATTAACAATTTAGTACAAGTGATAGTACTGAGGTATATATACTCATACTGATATTCACAGACAAGTAATGTTTTGTCTTTTACTATGTTTTTTACAGAGGGCGAACCATCTGCAGAGGGTTCTGCTGCAGGAGAAGACTCCACAGAGGGTATTGAGATTGTGGAGATAGAACCCTCTGTGGAGGTGACACCAGACTCTCCAGCAGCGGGTCATCCATCAGATGCTGTAGGTCCCACTGGGCCTCCAGCTGAGGAATGTAAGTAGCTTCTATCATGTTTTTAAGTTTCTTTTTAAACAGCATTACTACCCACTCAGTACACTCATTTGTATCGATGAATTCCATTATGGCTGACAGAGCACTTCCTCTAGATTGCAAGGCTAGCTCTGCTGTCTCTATACCTTCATTCTCTTCCTACAGACAACTTGTACTGCAGAGTCTGTCCATGGGTTGGTGACTGGAGCTGGGATCAATCATCATCCAGCCCTGAGAGGGGTGTTTGCTGGTTTTCTTCCTCTTGGTCCATCTTCCCATAATGGTGTCAGTACAGAGGACTGATATCCTGGCAGACCCTCAGCGCAAATAAAGCCATTGACATCATTGGTATACCTCACTGATATCAGCTGCACACAAGTTAGGATATGGCACACTTGTACAACATTAGTGAGGCAATGATCCCCTCCCCAGACCTGCAGACTAGGCACTGTGTACTGACTGCACATCAAGACCACAATTAAAGTCATGGACATCATTGGTATACATCAGTTATGCCACCTGTGAGCAAGTTAGGGCACTGAGGTGTTGCACGACATCAGCCAGACTATACCTTCCCTCTGCCCCCCCTGTCAGGTACTGCATACTGAGTATTGAGTCACATAGAAACTGAAGCAATTGACATCATTGGTATGCCTCACTGATTCCACATGCAGAATAGTTATGGCACTGACCAGTAGCAGAGCCTTAGCCAGTAAATGCAACTCACCATCCCTCTTCTAGTCGATGTAGTGGATACTGAGTGCAACAGTAGAGCCGAAGTAAACACATTGAGATCATTGCTATACTTCATTAATAACAAGTGGAAACAAGTTAGGTGATTGAACAGTTGCATGTTGTCACCCAGCAATGATATGTCCCTCCACATCAGGTACTGCATCATCAGTTCAGAAAGACAGTGCAAGTATAACCATTGACATTATTGCTTCACCTTTGTGAAATGACATGCACAGAAGTTAGTACACTGTGTGGTTCTATGGTGTCAGCTAGGCAATCCCCTACCCCCTTACCCCGATCAGGTACTGCATCCTGAGTACAGAGGCACATCCCAAGTAAAGCTATGGACATCTAGATCATAGGTATACCTCTTTGATACCAGCTGCACACAACTTAGAACAGTGAACAGTTACTCTGCCTCAATCAGACAATGCCCCCCTCCACCCTGAACAGATCAGGTTATGCATAGAGACTCCAGAACCACACCCCAACTGAAGTCATGCACATGATTGGTAGATGTTTCTGATATGAGTTACACACAAGTTAGGATAGTGAGCACTTGCCCTGCTTTAGCCAGGCAACCTCCCCCAAGACACACCAGGTGCTGTGTCCTGAGTACAGAGCCACAGTCCAGCTAAAGCCATGGGTATTATTGGTATACTTCACTGATACCACTTGCAGAAAAGTTACCCACTGACCAGTAGGATAGCTTTAGCCAGGCATTGCCCACCTCACCTTCCTGTCCAGACCAGGCACTACATCATGAGTGGAGAGCAACAACCAAACTAAAACCATTGACATCATCATTATAGTTCACTGATAGCAGCTGTATACAATATAGGTCTCAAGCATTACCCACCAGCCATTCGATTTTTTGTTGAACAAGTAAAAAGAAAAAAAATGTGAAATTTTCGAATTTAGTATAGAAGTGGCTTCATTATCCTAAAGCTGCATTATTAGATAATAAGACAGCTGGTGGCTGAAAAGCTAGTGTGCTAACACAGGCTGTTGTCTAATGACCACAATGTCCTTACCAACCCAAGTCTGTAGAGATGCCTAGTGCCCTAATGCCCATTCTTTTAGTGACACTGCTGCATCAGGTGCTAAATGTACTCTAGGAACCTATACTAGCAGGAGTAGAGCATCTGTTGGTATGGTCAATCATCTTTCTACCCTCTGACCGGTGGTGACCCGTGTAGGTTTTATCAATTTTATATGTTTTTGTGTATATTTCTATGCAAGAAGTTGAATCACAATATTATTTCTTGTACTTTTTAACACTTTAAACAACATATGGTGCATATTCTTCAGTAGAGGTAGATGGGGATCAAGGTAAAATTTGTGATTGTGAATGATATTCTTGATGGGCGGATATCAAGTCACAGTTGCACTGCTGCATTACATTTCATTACACTGCAGCACTGCTTTTGCTGGTGTGATGTTGATGATATTCTGTTATATCTGATATTTGAGACCTCCAATTCACAGAGATGAACAGTTGCACCAGCATATTGAACAGACATACTGTACTTAATAGGAGTTCTCGGGAAGATTAGTATGTCTGAGAAATATTAACCCACTAAGTTGCACTGTCTATAAAGATCTATTGTCACTGAAACTATGTTGGTATGTGGGTGGAAAGGGAGTATACAAACATTTTACTGTTGTTCAATTTTAAAATAATTTGTTACTGTATGAACTTATTTTCAGCTTTGTGAATATAGTGCTGCATTAACACAACTCTTGATATGTGGTTTGATCAATGAATGTACAATTTTTGGATGTTGCTTTGTATGAATAGAAATCTAACAACAGGTACTTAATTTTCCTTGTTTTGCTGAACGTTTGTTTATAGGTATGACAGCTACTAGTTATGCAGATAATGACAATTTATTATATTTGTATTCATGTTGCTTGATCTCAGATTTACTGTTGAAGCACACTTACTGTATGTTCATCCGGGAAAGGTGTGGTACAATTCTGTTACAATCAATTTATTTGAACTATGCTGTCTGACCTTGAGAAACCTGATGAATTGGGAAGGGATCACAGAGTAGTGTACAAATGGTAGTCTTGCCACATGGGATCTCAGGACTACCTTGCCTGTCAAGCAGTAATGTGTGACCCACAGTACACCCTGAGAGACCCACACACATGGTGGTGAGAGACACACAACGGGCTAAGAAGTGTACTTGTGGAATACTGTGTGACTGGAATGTAGGGCATCTGTGTACCTCTGTGAAGGGGGTGTGGCATCTGTGGCCCCTTAACTAGTGCACTTACACACCTGTTGCCTTGTTGGACAGGCCGTCCCACACAGTCAGCATGAATGAGCATTACTGAGTGTATACAGTTGTGCGTCATTGTAGGCTGCCTAGCCATTATAGTGCCACAGTGCAGACAATTAACAACACGACACATCTCAGCAGAGTAGGGGGGGTCAACCGGCCACAGATGCTGAGGTTTCATCATTATACAACTGTTGCACATACTGCCATACAGATGTTCTTGAGGTCTTTCAAGAAACAGCATTAACTGACACCTATTCTGGGGTTTACAGTACCACATTCTGCTGGAAGAACTGTGACATCATAGTATCTGAAAGGGAAGGGGCAAATGTGTGACTAGAGATGGGCGAAGTGGCCCCAATTCACTTCGCAAAGTGATTCACAGAGTGAAGGTGAATTTGCGGAGTGCTCCACAACACGAAGCGGAGTACTTCGCATTATAATGGGTAACGCGAAGTCCATTGAAAACAATGACTTTGCGTTACTCTGCCTTCCCAAACCACTACACCACCAATTCTTAAGGCAAAGTACATTAAAAACAATGTACTTCATCTCACTTCACCTTATTTTTAAGCTCCAAAGGTGAATTTTGCAGTGATTCATGGGATTTCAGGTCACATGGGCTCTAGAGTGTTCTGCACAGCCTCAGTTTGGGGTAGTGTGTGTAGGAAGCTGTAGGAGACAATCTGTTCTGAGAGTTCTCTGTGACTCAAACTTTCTAAAAGCTGTTAAAAAACCTTTTTTGAGTCATTTCTTTTGCTGAAACTTTAGTTCATCGATTATAGGAAACCCTCCTGTGCTTATATCATCGAGCGTTTATTGTTTGTGTGTGGATTTTGAATGTTAATGTACAACATTCAGTCTGTGTACTGAGAGACAGTGGAAGTGTGCTTTGGGGGAGGGGCATATCTGTAGTGTAGGTAGATTAACTTGGAGAACAAGACAGTGCTTTCTGTTTAGGAGATATTTTTCTTGTATAACTGTGTTAATGTACACACAGTAATATTTTCAATAATTCTTGCCATTTTTTTGTGATTGTTGTGATGCAGCAGTGCATAATTTTAGTTTGTTTAAAATAGTTGCTTATATTACTGAAGTTTTTAATTTGCTATGCATTACTTAGTGTGTGTGTGTGTATGTGTGTGACGTGTCATCAAATCAGACACCTTTTATTGTGTCACATAATATCAGCAATGTGAGCCTGCTATCCACTGCAGCTGTGTAATTTTTGTACTTTTTTGTGGTATCTTTACTGGTATTAGTGACTGTCACTGCAGCAGTGCAGTACACTGCCCCCCCCCAGCAGCCCGCCCCAACCGGCAAAGGTATTCTTTTTCAGATTTGAATTTCTGATGGTGAGCACTGGTTAGGTGTTGTGCCTTTGCATCTGCATCTCTTCAGTGTGAAGTGCAATCTTAATCTCTCTGTGCATTTGTATCTCTTTAGGGCCCAATCTCCATCTCTAACTTAAGTCATAGTTGTTTCTTTGACTTCCCTTCAGGGTACTGGACAGGTGAGGTGCATAATTCTACATGAACATTGTACTCATTAATATGCATTTTTAAGTCAAGACCATCATCACGAGTCACTTGTAAAACAAATCACGTTCTTCATGATCACGATCACAAATACAGTCACAAATCACAATTTACGATCACGTCACGAATCACAACATACATTTTTTTAATAGTTACTTGGATGTATTGTAAGCCTGTTTTGTAGTATCTCTCCAGGCTTCACTATCCCACCAGTGTACTCATTAATAAATGTTTTAAGTCAGGGAGTTGGACAGTGTCTGCAGTACATACACAGACTGGAAATAAGACTGACTGCACACATGCAGTTTAGCACAGTATACTTGCACTTCTCAGAATACAAAGTGCCACACATACGGAAGACAACAGAAAAAGGGTGTAATTACATACAAGGGTTGGGGATGGTGGAGGAATACATTTTATAACACAGCAAGGAAGGTATGCGGGGACACATGGTGTGAAAAAAAAAACTAATGTGGGATCCCATGGTGATCCAGCATCAGTTCCAGCATGGACATAATTTGCAAGTGATGTCCCTCTATGAGATCCAGCAGCTGCTCCACAGCACTCACCCTCTCATTGTTCTCCTTGACAGCACTCCAGAGAACTGCCAAGTCAGCCTGTGTTACATGCAGTTCTCTGGGGTCCACATGTTCAACAGGCTGACCTGCTGGTGGTGGTGGTGGTGGAGGTGGCAGTATTGGTGGAGCAGCAGGTGTTGCTGTGGCCCTCCTCTTCTTAGGGATGCCGTCATGCACAGCAGCACCCTCTGCCACAGAACAGCCAGCAGATGCAGGCATGGTCCATTCTGTGGCAGCCTGCCACTCCAACTGGTGGTGATTGAGCATATGGGTGTGCTGGCCCCCAGTCCCCTGGTGACCACACTGCTGCCCCCCCTGACACAGTCAAAAAACTGCCAAACAATGGAGGTGTGGGGAGGACCAGGCACAGGCAGGAGAGGGCCAGATGAACTGGCAGCCGGCTGGTCACAGTGCTGAACAGGGATGGAATCCACTCCTGGGCCAGAGGAAACAGGCACATCCTGCTCCAGAGGACCTGGTGCTGGACTTGATCATGGTGGTTCAACTGCCTCAGAGTCAGGACAGGCTGGTCCTGCTTCTGGGGGGGGCACTCACAAGTTTCTAGTGGTCCAACAGGAATGGGTGCCCATGCCCCTGATGCATGCGCACAGTACAATGTTTACCACTACCACTCTCTCCCAGAGCTGCCCCCACCCCAGACATTCCCTCACTCTGGTCCATCTCTCCTACTGAGCTCCCTCAGTCCAAGCAATCACTACTCACACTGTCACACAACACACACACAGTCACACAGACACAGACAAATGACTAACTACTTATAAAGGTAAGAAAAATAAAATTTGCAGAAAGAACAAATTAAGTAAAAAAGAGTACAGAAAAGACAAAAAAATGTAGCTTTTAAAAAAGCTTTTGGGTCTAAATCAAATTTTAAATCTCCTCCTCGCTCTGATCTCAAAGTATCAGCAGTCACAAAACACACTCCTCTCTCTTCGTCTGCACAGGAGAAAGTAAAAGTGTCTGCTTGTCTGACTCATTTTCTTCCTAAATAGCTAAAGAGCATGTGACTTACAGTACTATAAGAAGTGTGATGTGTGGGGGGGCTGCCAAATCTGAAACACCAAGTGGATCACTTAGAATCATAATGAGGAATGCAAAGTCCATTAAAAACAACGACTTCGCCTTACTTCGCGTTGCCATTCTGCCTTAATGCGAAGTGGTAATGATAAGGCGGAGTGAGCACTTTGCATTGCCCACTCCGCATAGTGGAGTTGCAACGCGAAGTGCCCACTTCACGTTCACTTCACAGGCGGAATTTAAATTAGCTGCATCTCTATGTGTGACCAACAAACGTAAATGACAGTATTATAAAGTTAACACAGGTTTACTGATGTGACATAGATGTAAATACATCTCACCTATCATTAATACAACAAATAAACACAGTTCATTGTTGTATATTATCACACAACACTACAGAACAGCTTACTTTAATAGCATGTCTATTCTTGTATTTTATTGTCTCCACAGGGCAGATAGCCGTTCTAAATAAAATAAGTGACACCCTCAGCCAGCTGCTGGAGGCCGTGCAGGGTGGCAACAGGGTTGCAGTCGACCACGCCCATGACACTGCAGCAAAATTAAATTACATCATAGGACAAGGGGGGAGCTAATAGCTCAACAGGAAGAAATAAAAGATTTGCTGAAGCGTCATGGCCGTGTGGGGCATGTGGCCTTAGTAGCCACCTATGGGCTCAAGCAGAGCAACAGGGGTCTCACTCAAGTGATTTGCTCGCTAAGAGAACTGGAAGAGGCCTCTGTTGCTTTGCTTGAGTCCACACATGGTCTCATGGTGCGACTGGCTGAGAACCAGCTGGAGGCCACGGAAGCTATCCACCACCTGCTCCATCAGGACCTGCAGTATTTACAGGATGACCAGCCCTCCACAGCTCCTCAGCAAGAGCCCCTCAAAGGTGCCCTCCAACAACACCACCATCAGCTGCAGATGAGGGGCACCAGGCTGCACCTACTCCTTCGCAGCCTTCCTTTTCCTCCTCCTCATCCTCTCCCCAAGGCCCAACAGCCTGAATGGCCATCACCTCCCTATCACTCCTAGCCACTCTTTGTAAATAGTTAATTATATAATTTATTTTATTTATTTATATATTTATTTATTTATTATTTATATGTTCCCCAGTACAAGTGTGAAGTAACACTTTTATTTTATTTTTCAGTACTTTTATTTTAATTACATTTAATTTATTATTCCTTCCCCTTTCTATGTGTGAAGAAGCACATTTATTTATTTTTGTATTTGTGATTTTTATAAGTATATTGTATATAGAACTTTTATATTTTAAAAAATATATGTTATTAAATATTATAGTTTTTCAATGATGTGCTTGACTCCTTATTACAAATATGTATGTTCTACTACTATAAGAAAGTACTGTTTAGTTTGCATCTGTGTCTACAGCTGTGGTTTTGTACCTGGTTTATGGTGCGTCAGAGCATTGTTTGGGTCACCCTATGCAGCTTACCAATGTCCTAACAGGTGGAACTGGTATCAGTTATGTATCTTGTATATGTCAACACCTTTTTGTTGACTTTAGCTGTGTACTCATGCTACACTGAGTCATGTGCACATGGATGGGTGCGTTCACTGATTGGTGCTATCCAACAACTGAGTGTCTTAGCATGCCTACAGCTGATACCAATCACATATACTGTTGATGTTTACACTCTCATTTTACTTGTGGCTCTGTTGTGAACATTAAGTACCTAGGTTTGGGAGGGGTGGGACATTGTTTGCGTGGCAGCATCTAACTGCTCTGTGTTTTAACAGGTGTATACGTGTAACGTGCAGTTATGCAATGGGGTATGAAAATCCTGTAACCTCATTAGTAAAAACAGATTGCATGTCCATGGTATATCTGGTAATAACTCACACCTGAGAAATGGCACTTATAAAAAACATACTTTAATAAATTTAGAATTTATTTTACACATGGGTCCATTGTATAGTGACAATAATGCACTCCATGTTTTGGGCTATTGGGGTATTTACCCACTTATTGTGTGGTTGAATAATTTGTCGTGCCTCATGACACAGCAGACAAGGTGGTGAGAATACCCAAATTACCCACACTCTCAGTGAATATTCAATACCTCTTTGCGGTGGGGGCACATTCTGTCTAACACCATGCAACCCGTCAGTGTTCTACCTTTCCAGCCAATGTTTTATGAATCTAGGCATTTCATTGATGTACATGCATTTAGTTGGACTGTATCGCCCTTACTCAGCATGAAATTAGTGGTATGTTATGGTTCGACCATTTCGGCTCTGTACTTATGCAAATTCATGACTGTCAGGAATAATCTAAGGGCGCTATAACAGCTGTGTGACGTTGATGTATATCTGTTTACTTCAGCTGTGGTTTTGTACTAAGCATGTGCCACATGTTTTGGGGGACATTGCCTGAGTCAGTATGTAAAGTATTTGGTGTTCTGACTTATATGAAGGTCCAATGACGAAGATGTGTCGTGAACGTGTATGGCCTTAATTTGCCTGTTGCTGTGCACTCAATGAAAATTATTGGTTACAGAGGGCTGAGCTCATTGCATAGCTGACAATGGAGTTTGTCCTTAAATTAGCTGCATCTCTATGTGGACCAACAAACGTAAATGACAGTATTATAAAGAGTAACACAGGTTTACTGATGTGACATAGATGTAAACCATCTCACCTATCATTAATACAACAAATAAACACAGTTCATTGTAGTATATTAGTCACACAACACTGCAACAAGCTACTTTAATAAGCATGTCTATTCTTGTATTTTATTGTCTCCACAGGGCGAATGGCCGTTCTAAATAAAATAAGTGACACCTCAACCAGCTGCTGGAGGCAGTGCAGGGTAGCAACAGGGTTGCAGTCGACCACGCCCATGACACTGCAGCAAAATTAAATTACATCATGGGACAGGGGGGCTAATAGCTCAACAGGAAAGAAATAAAAGATTTGCTGAAGCGTCATGGCCGTGTGGGGCATGTGGCCTTAGTAGCCACCTATGGGCTCAAGCAGAGCAACAGGGGTCTCACTCAAGTGATTTGCTCGCTAAGAGAACTGGAAGAGGCCTCTGTTGCTTTGCATGAGTCCACACATGGTCTCATGGTGCGACTGGCTGAGAACCAGCTGGAGGCCACGGAAGCTATCCACCACCTGCTCCATCAGGACCTGCAGTATTTACAGGATGACCAGCCCTCCACAGCTCCTCAGCGAGAGCCCCTCAAAGGTGCCACTCAACAACACCACCATCAGCTGCAGATGAGGGGCACCAGGCTGCACCTACTCCTCCGCAGCCTTCCTTTCCTCCCTCCTCATCCTCCCCCAAGGCCCAACAGCCTGAATGGCATCACCTCCCTATCACTCCTAGCCACTCTTTGTAAATAGTTAATTATATAATTTATTTATTTATTTATATATTTATTTATTTATTATTTATATATTCCCCAGTACAAGTGTGAAGTACACTTTTATTTTATTTTTCAGTACTTTTATTTTAATTACATTTTATTTATTATTCCTTCCCTTTCTATATGTGAAAAAGCACATTTATTTATTTTTATTTAGCGAGATTTTATAAGTATATTGTATATAAAACTTTATATTTAAAAATATATGTTATTAAATATTATAGTTTTTCAATGATGTGCTTGACTCCTTATTACAAATATGTATGTTCTACTACTATAAGAAAGTACTGTTTGGTTGCATCTGTAATACAGCTGTGGTTTTGTACCTGGTTTATGGTGCGTCAGAGCATTGTTTGGGTCACCCTATGCAGCTTACCAATGTCCTAACAGGTGGAACTGGTATCAGATGTATCTTGTATATCTCAACACACTTTTGTTGACTTTGGCTGTAACACTCATGCTACGCAGGTCATGTGCACATGGATGAAAGTAGTTCACTGATTGGTGCTATCCAACAACTGAGTGTCTTAGCATGCCTACAGCTGATACCAATCACATATACTGTTGATGTTTACACTCTCATTTACTTGTGGCTCTGTTGTGAACATTAAGTACCTAGGTTTGGGAGGGTGGGACATTGTTTGCGTAAGCATCTAACTGCTCTGTGTTTTAACAGTGTATCGTGTAACGTGCAGTTATGCAATGGGGTATGAAAATCCTGTAACCTCATTAGTAAAAACAGATTGCATGTCCATGGTATATCTGGTAATAACTCACACCTGAGAAATGGCACTTATAAAAAACATACTTTAATAAATTTAGAATTTATTTTACACATGGGTCCATTGTATAGTGACAATAATGCACTCCATGTTTTGGGCTATTGGGGTATTTACCCACTTATTGTGTGGTTGAATAATTTGTCAGTGCCTCATGACACAGCAGACAAGGTGGTGAGAAATACCCAAATTACCCACACTCTCAGTGAATATTCAATACCTCTTTGCGGTGGGGGGCACATTCTGTCTAACACCATGCAACCCGTCAGTGTTCTACCTTTCCAGCCAATGTTATGAACGAGGCATTTCATTGATGTACATGCATTTAGTTGGACTGTACGTCTCTACTCAGCATGAAATTAGTGGTATGTTATGGTTCGTACCATTTCCTGGCTCAGACTATGCAATTCATGACTGTCAGGAATAATCTACAAGTGCTATAACAGCTATGTGACGTTGATGTATATCTGTTTACTTCAGCTGTGGTTTTGTACTAAGCATGTGCCACATGTTTTGGGGGGGGACATTGCCTGAGTCAGTATGTAAAGTATTTAGTGTTCTGACTTATATGAAGGTCCAATGACGAAGATGTGTCGTGAACGTGTATGGCCTTAATTTGCCTGTTGCTGTGCACTCACAATGAAATTATTGGTTACAGAGGGCTGAGCTCATTGCATAGCTGACAATGGAGTTTGTCCTTTAAGGGGCAGACCAAGTTGTCCTGGTGCACCCCTTCCCTTTACCTGAAGATGGTGTGCTAGGGGGAAGGGGGGAAGGGAAGGGGAGGGACAGGGAGACAGAACAATATGCAGGCAACAGGAAGGGGAGGGGCTAAAGTAGGTACATAATGGACATCACAGGAGTGGTTCACACTTTTGGCTGGAGTTTTGATTTACAAGAAACTGCAGCATCAGATTGATGGAGTATCATTTGAAGGTTTGTGCACTAGCATACAGCAGGTAAGAAACCAACAGCTATGGCATGTTTAAGAAAAGTATATAAAAAAGAAAATGTTATTATGTCATTTTAATGAACTTTGATGGAATGGCTTGTTTGAGGAGCAGTGTGTGAAGAGTCTTCATGAGATTAGTTTTCTTTTAAAATGCAGATTGTCTTGGAGGCTGTCTTGAATAGGCCTCCACTGGTTTTTAACATTGCTGGTTCAAGTGAATTTGAATTTAGTTGGTTGGAACAAAATTTTGAAGCTTTACTGGGTTTGTATGCTCTGGCTTTAAATCTCGAGGCAAATAGGTTCAAGTGAGTTAGGTTTGTTGCAAAGCGTTTTTGGGTCCAGAGAAGGGTCATTCAGTTAAAAAAGCTGAGATTAGTTTTATGGTAAAATGTAGATTGTTTAAGAAGCTGGCTTGACTAGGCCTCCACTGGCCTTTAACGTGGCTTGTTTGAGTGGAATTTGTTCTAGTTGGTGGGAACAGAATTTTGAAGCCTTACAGTGTTTGGTATGCTCTTGCTTTAAATCATTGGGGAGATTTCAGCTGTTTTGGCACCATGAATTTACTAGAAAAGGAGACCCCTGGGCTATGGGTACACCGGAGCATCACTCACTGCTTATAACAAGTCCTTTGTGCTCTTGATTTCCCTAAGAGGTCCCAAAGTGGCCAAGTCTAGGAAGAAACTCTCCCTTGATGCTTCCTGTTTCATTGGATGAGCTGCTCTCCACAGAGCATTCCACATGCCTGCTTTACCGCGTGGCTTTAAAATGAACCCCCTTCCCCCGATCTCCCTGCTACCTCCTCACATCTCCATGTGGAGATTACATCCTCCTTTCTCTGGGTGGCCTCCTAGCTTTCCCCACAGAGAAGACTGCTCAGGTGCCAGCATCAGTCTCACTGCCCCATATGGCGACACGGTAGGACCCATGTGGCCTTAAAGGGGGTCCCTACAGGTTGGCCAGGCTGAATGCTACAGGGCTTAGCACTTCAGATGGGGACATGCAAATGTTGCAAAAGCTAGTAGAGCAAGGAGAGGCCTATGGAAAAGGCCTGGTGGGGGGGAGACAATCTGCCATATGGCGTGACATCACACACCAAGAGAGCAGGCCAGAAACGAGCAGCTGGATGAATGTCTGGGGCAGGGGATGGTTGCCTAATGGCAATGGGATAAGGGCTTGGTTGGAATACAGAACAGTGTGTCCTTTTGGAAAGAGAACACATGGGTGCCACGAGGCAAGGAGGAGCAGGAGCAGGAGCAGGCCAGAGGTCTGGTAAAGAGGGGCCTGGCCATGTGGCATGACATCATACGCCAGGAGGATCAAGCGACAGAAGGAGGCTCAGAGAAAGGATGTTATGGAGCAGGGATGGATTATGGGAAGACGAAAAAGAAGTGGAAGGTTCAGAGAGAGGGGTCAGCCACAGGAGGGGATCGTGGCCTTGGGGGGGTCGCAGTTTTGGGGGCAGACAGCACCCAGCAGTGGGGCTGAGAGCATAGCAACCCAGAACACAAGGGGACACAGGACAGTTAGGCCTGGAAAGGCAGCGAAAGAGGGTCAGAGGCACCAAAGTGGAGCAGGAGGTTTATGCAGCCACAAAGGGGGGTGCAAAAGAAGGTTGTTCGCATGTTTACAGCATCGCTACAAGCACAGAAAGAAGGCGTAACATTTGGGTGATAAGTGGGATCGACAGAATTAGATGGCGGTGCATAAATAATTTGGCATCCAGGAGTATAGGCAGGGCATAAAAAGGCATGTTTTGTTATCGTTAGTCGACTGTCTCTTGAGAAAGTGGGCCTGGCCATGTGAGGGACTACTGCAGGCAGAGGTTTAATAATGGAATTTTTATTTTTATTTTCTTCAGTTGTCTTGACAGTTTGCAAGAAGCAAGGAACATGGCACCAAAGAAGAGCAGGCCTTTGAAGGAAGATGCCTACAGGGCTATAGTGGAGCTGGTGGAAAAAGCCAGTAGAATGTGGGAGCTGGTGGAAGAGGAGGAACCAGGGAGATCCAGGGAGAAAAGGAAAGCGAGGAAGGGTAAAGGGGGCAGAGGGAAATGGCCAGCTGAGAGGCCACACGGCACAACCAGGGTACAACCACTGACAATGGAACCTACCAAGGCGGCTAGTCCAGTATCTCTGCAATCTGTTCGCCCGGTACCATCATTACCTCCCCAGGACCAGGTTGTGGTTCCCCCAGTGGAGCCCAGACCGGATCCCCATTGCACAGTGGTTCCTCCACAGTCACTATTAGTGCAACCAACCCTTCAACCACTGGGGACCATACTGGGGCACCAGGAGGACAACAGGCAGCAAGGAATGGACAAGGCCACAGGTAATGCACCCGGCTCTGTGGGTGACAGCATCAAAGAGTATATAAGTCAAATTGTTTCAGCACTCAGGACAGGGGGCTTGGGGCAGATGGAGTCAGCACTGGCTGAGATTAGGGCAGACAAAGAGGTGCCAAAGGTGAAAGAGGGAAAGGGAACAAGGGAGATAGGAGCTCTGGGATGAGAGTAGGGGAACACGTCCCATTGGCCACAAAAGAAAAAATATGGAAGGGAGAGTATGTGGATATTTTTGTCTTAGTAAGCCAGGAAGCGGCAGCAAAATACAAAGAAACAGAGAATATAGGAAAGAATGAAATGGCAGCAGCTTTAGTTTTGTTAGGTAAGAAAGAGGAGAACAAATTCATTAAAGGGAAGACTTGGGAGGGATGGTTTGTAGGTTTCACCACATTCTCAGCCATAGTATTGGAGAAGAGGCCAGAGTTGGGCATCCCACTCATCACATACTCCCTGATAATAAGGCAGGCGAAGGCAAAAGGGGGTGTGGGATGGATATACTATGACAAATTCTTTCGGCAAAAAATGGTGACATATGGGGATGTAAGATGGGATATGAAGCAATTAGATTTGTGGACAGACTATGTAACCGATCAATGCACGCCTGAGGGGGAATTGGGGAAGAAAGGAGTGATGCCACAGAGGTGTTGCTGGGCTTACAATAGGGCCTTTTGTTCCTTGCCACAATGCCGCTTTTGGACACGCATGTTCAAAATGCAGGGGAACACATCCAGCAAGCAGATGCAGGATGACACGTGGATCCAGGGAGCCCAAGGATCAGGGGTGCAAGGAACAGGTCAACAGTTTTTTCGTGAGGGGCAGGGGTATAGGGGGCAGGCATAGAATAGAGGGGGGAGAGGCAGGGGGCATGCAAGTAGAGGGAGTCAGAATCACTGACCAGCAAGGCCAGGCACCGAGCAATGGGGAGACTGTGGCGGAGGAGAAGGGAGGAAGGCAAGGGAGCAATTTAGGGAAGCAAGAACCCCCATCAGGATAGAGGCATGGAAAGAATGGTTGGACAGATACCTGAATAGACAGGTGGCAGAGATGATTGAAAAAGGTTTTCGCACAAGTTTTTCATTGCATTGTGTGAGGGCCCAAGGCAAACGAGAAAGGCGAACAATCTGGGTTCGGTAAAAGGTAGAGAAGAAATGTTAAGATGTAAGATAGAGAAGGAAAAAGCAGCAGGGAGAGTAGAAGGACCATATGATACCCCACCATTGCAGAATATGAGGATTTCTCCATTGGGCTGGGTCCCCAAAAAACAGGAGGGATAGTACAGAGTGATTCACCACCTATCCTTTCCGGAAGGGGATTCGGTGAATGATTTTGTCGGCAAAGAATATAGTTAAATGACATATGCCACATTAGAAGATGCAGTCCAGATCATCCAAGCAACTGCTGATACATGGATGGCAAAAACAGATATAGAGTCCGCTTTCAGGTTACTTCTGGTTAAGAGAGAAGACTGGGACTTGTTGGGGTTTAAACTCGGGGGACAGTACTATTTTGACAAAGCCATGCCCATGGGATGTTCTATAGCATGTGCAACATTCGAAGCATTCAGCACCTGTTTACAGTGGATATTTCAAGTATGAACTGGGTACAAAACAGTCATTCACTATCTGGATGATTTCCTGTTTATAGGCAGTGGGAGAAGAGAGACAGAGAAAATGTTGACCAGTTTTTCAAGAGCTGTGCAGGAATTAGGGGTTCCATTGGCATTGGAAAAATTGGAAGGGCCCAATAAGGTGCTAGAATTTCTAGGTATTGAGATAGATGCCACAGGAGAAATATTTAGGCTGCCAGACAAAAAAGTGAGGAAACTGAAGTAGCTGATTCAAATACATACCAGTAGGAGAAGAGTACAACTAAAAGAGGTACAACAAGTATTGGGACACCTGAACTTCGCGTGCAAGGCTATTGGGCCAGGGAGGACTTTCACTAAAAGGTTAGCAAGGGCTACAGCCGGGGTGACCAGACCACACCACTGGGTAGACATGATGAGAGGAGTCAAGGGTGATTTTAAGGTATGGGAGGAATTCCTCAGCGCCTATAATGGCTGCTCCTTCTGACAGGAGTAATGGGTTCATAACACAGACCTTGATCTTTACACAGATGCAGCCAGGGGCCTAGTTATGGGGGGTATCTGAGGGGCAGATGGTTCGCAGAGCCGTGGTATACAGACTGGGTGAGGGACGGTAAGGTAAAATATATAACATTGTTGGAGATCATGCCCATTTGGGCCTGCACCCTGGTTTGAGGGGAAGAATTACGGGATCAGAAGGTGACATTCTGGTGTGACAATTAGGCAGTGGTAGAGGTTTTAAACAGCAGGGGAGCCAGGTCAGAAATGGTCATGCAGGTCTTGCGACGTTTGGTGCTAAGGCCTTGCAATTGAACATGTCATTCAGAGCCAAACACATAGAAGGGGTACACAATACCCTGGCTGACAGCCTTTCCCGTCTGCAGCTGGATCGCTTCCGGAGGCTGGCACCAACAGCAGAGGAGCAAAAAACACCTATACCAGTGAACATCTGGGACATTGGCAAGAAGGAGCAGAACTATTATTTAGCAGCTCATGGGCACCATGGACTCTGAGGGCCTACGAGGGGGGCCTGGCGAGTGTTTTAAACATTCAGGGCAACACACCACATGGAGGTAAGTAGGCTACTCACAGAAGAACAGCTAGGGAAGTTCACTGTAGAACAATGGCAAAGAGGAACAGCCCACACCATGATGGGGGTCTATTTGGCAAGGATTAGTGTAGTTTGCAGCCTAAATGGGCAGAAGGACCTGATGAAATCAATGTTCATTAGAAGAATGATGCAGGGGTGGGGTAGGTTAAAACAGAGAACTATGGATAGTAGAAGACCAATAAGGGAGCAGTGGCTTGCCAAACTAAAAGGTGTTTTACTGGCAATCTGCAGATCAAAAGCCGAGGCCCAGCTATTTCACACGATTTATGTGGTAATGTTTGCAGGGGCCATGAGAGTGAGTGAGGTGATGGGGCATGTCAGTAAGGAAAAAGAAGGGGGATTGGAATGGGAAGACATAAGCTGGGGGATGAAAGAGATACAAATCATGATTAAGAGGTCAAAGATGGATCAAAGGGGGCAGGGTTGCATGGTAAATAAAACTAAAGAATCACATAGACAGTGCAGTGTGCCCTGTAAAGGTTTTGTGGGGTTTTGCCGCAGAGCATGAAAACAGGACAGGGAGAGTATTTGTACATGAAGATGGAAGGAAGGTCACAAGTTATCAAGTCACGGCCTTGCTCAAAAAAGGCATGCAATTCCTGAGGGAGGATCCAATTAATTACTCATCCCACTCCCTACAGATAGGGGCTGCCTCACAGTAGGCAGCGGCAGGTGAGATGATGAATAATATGTTAGAAAAGGGGAGCTGCCATTCTTCCAGATAAAAGAGATACATTCGAGCACTGCAGTATGGAGACTAACATATCACCTGTGTTTTGTTACAGATTCAGAGCCACATTCAGGGGTACATGGAGGGGTGATATGGGAAAGGGGAAGCTAAGACCATATATAAGATATTTATTTTGCTTAAACCCTATAGAAGAGGGAGGATCATGGAATTCTGGATCTGCGGCCACTCTTATATTTATTGGGCGGAAAGGAGAGCTGAGAAAAAGGCTGGGGGAAAACAGCTGTACCCAGACGTGAGAAAATGTAGGTTGGTGTGGCTCGGCATCCGGGGGATGAGATGGGCACAGCTGCTTCCTACCCTGAAGGAAATAAAGGAGCGGTGACCCACTTCAGACTTAATTATTGTACATCTAGGGGGTAACAACCTTGGGGGTAAGCCATGGGTGGACACACACATGCAGATAAAAAGGGACTTAGAGACAGTACAGCAGTGGTGGCCTGGGGTATGCCTTGCCTGGTCGGATATGATCCCAAAAAGGGTTGGAAGACATGAGCACAGCCATAGAGCTGTAGATAGGGCCAGGAGAAAGATGAATAGAAGGGTAGGGTCACTGATAATGAAAATGGGATGACACGTAATACTGCAGGGAGTGAAAGAATGGGTAGAGGATTTCTACAGGTCAGATGGCATACATCTGTCAGATCTGGCCATAGACATGTTTAATACAGAAATGATGGGTTTTATAGAAGCATGGAGTAGGCAGGCAGATAATGGAAGATAAAAAAAAAAAGAGAGAAGGACCAGGAAGGAGTTCTCCTGAGGAATAGAGGAACAGGAACAATACCCTAAATTGAGGGGAAATTCAGTTATCCAACGCAAGCTGGGGACCGGCTAATGGGGAAAAACGGGGCTAAGGCAGGAAGGGGGAAAGAAAAAGGAATAGGATGAAAAGAAGAAGAAGCTGAAAGAGGAAAAGTGGTCTCGGTTCTAACCGTTACCTAACAGAAAAAGAGAAGAAGAAGGTACCCAGGTTTTCACCTGGGGGGAGCGAGAAGAGGAAGAAATGAGCGATAATCAGAGATTGATATATGAATGCAAAAAAATGCAATTGTGAAAGGTATAATAATAAAAAGATGAAATGAAACATGGAATTATGATACATAAATAAATTAATTGCTAATCTGAGCACAACAACAAACAATGGTCTCTGTCTTTTGTGAGGGAAAAGGGGGGAATCCGGGACAACATGCAAATCATGACTGTGAGACCTAGTGAACAGTTGGTATCAGACAAATATAGTGTTGATGGTCATGGTCTTGTTTGAAACATAGAAACATAGAGGTTGACAGCAGATAAGGACCACAAGGCACATCCAGTCTGCCCATTTCTTTTTCTACCTTATAAATGTGCCATCGGCCTTTGCTCTGTCAGTGGCCTATCTATTCATACTCATCTGTATTGCTCACTTATGCCTATCCCATGCCTGTTTGAAGCCCTGCACTGTATTCATAGCCACAACTTCCTGAGTTTGGCTGTTCCATGCATCCACCACCCTTTTCTGTGAAAAAGAATTTCCTCACATTCCCCTTAATCAGCCTCCTTCTAATCTCATGCTGTGTCCTCTTGTCCTGCTATTTTTCTTATATTTAAACATGTTAGACTCTTTCACCTTGTTAATGCCCTTAAGGTGTTTGAATGTTTCGATCATATCACCTCTCCCTCCTTTGCTCAAGGGTATACATATTGAGCTCCGTTAATCTGTCTTCATATGTCTTCATGATGCAGTCCCTGCACCATTTTAGTGGCCCTTCTCTGTACTGCCTCAATTTGGTTAATGTCCTTGTGAAGGTGTGGCCTCCAGTACTGCATGCAGTACTCCAGATGGGGCCTAACCAGTGTCTTGTAAAGAGGGATTATTACCTCCCTCTTATGACTTGTGATACCCTTACTAATACACCCTAACATCCCCCTAGCCTTACCTACTGCTTTAGAGGTCTGCTTGGATGATTTCAGGTCATCGGTGATGGTGATGCCCAATTTTCTTTCTTCCATTGTGACTGCTAGCAACTCCCCTCCCAGCCTATAGGTGGCTTCAGGGTTTCTCTTCCCTATGTGCATGATCTTGCACTTCTTTGCATTAAATCCCAGTTGCCACTCTTCTGACCATTTTGCTAGTTCATTCAGATCTCTTCTCATTCTGCCCACCCCATCTGGATCATCAACTCTGTTGCAGATCTTGGTGTCATCTGCAATCAGACAAGCCTTACCCTCTAGTCCATCTGCAATGTCACTAATGAAGATATTGAAAAGGACTGTCCCCAGGACTGATCCCTGAGGTACCCCACTTGTGACCTGCATCTCTTCTGACTGCATACCATTTACCACCACTCTCTGTTTTCTGCCCTTAAACCAGTTTGCCACCCAGTTGACCAACTTCTGACCCACCCCAAGCCTACCCAGCTTATTTATTAACCTTCTATGTGGAACAGTGTTGAAAGCTTTGCTGAAGTCAAGGTAGGTGAGATCAGCTGCTCCCCCTTGGTCCACCACTCTGGTTACCCAGTCAAAGAAATCTATGAGGTTAGTTTGACAGGACCTTCCTTTTGTAAACCCATGCTGTCTTGGATCCTGTGCCCCTATGGATTCCAGGTGTTGCACTATCCTCTCTTTAAGGAGTGCCTCCATAATCTTGCCCACTACTGAGGTAAGACTGACTGGTCTGTAGTTCTCTGCCTCCTCCCTGCTACCACTCTTGTGGAGTGGAATCACATGAGCCCTTCTCCAGTCTTCTGGGACTGCTCCTGTGCTCAGAGACTCACTAAACAGTTCTGCTAATGGCTCTGCTAGTTCCACCCTTAGCTCCTTAAGTACCCTGGGATGTATGCCATCAGGTCCTATTGCCTTGTCCACCCTGAGCTTAGCGAGCTCTTGTAGGACCCTTTCTTTTGTAAAGGGAGAAGTGCTCATCTCCCTCCCCACTGTGTCCATGGTGCTGAGCTGTGGGCCCTGCCCTACCTTCTCTAGATGCTTTTACAGGGTCCTCCTCCTCACATGCCCCTTTTCTCCTTTGAGCTTAGCAATACCCCCTCTGGACTTTCTTCTTTCACTAATGTATCTATAGAAAGTCTTGTCACCTTCTTTTACTGTTCGTGCTAGTGTTTCCTCAGTTTGGGACTTTGCCTGCCTTACTGCCTTCCCTGCTTCCCTTAGGGCAGTTTGGTATGCCTCCCTATCTTCATCCCGCTGTGTTCCCTTATGTTTCCTGAAGGCCAGCCTTTTGGCTCTGACCTTGTCTGCTACTGTATTTGAGAACCATAGTGGTTTCCTTCTTCTTTTGCACTTCCTTTTCTGTCTAATACAATGGGATATTGCTTCAAGTATTGCATCCTTATTGCTTGCCCACTTTGCCTGTACCCCCTCACCTGTGTTTCTTTTTGCCAGGGCTAGCTTAATGCTGTTGGCCATCTTATCAAAGTCAGCTCCTCTGAAGTCCCATATTTTTGCCTTGGAATGGGATGATTTAGATGTAGTGGCCAAATTGAACCATACCATGTGATGGTCACTGGCCCCCAGGTGACCTTCTACCTGGGGATGTGTGATCCCTTCCCTGTTAGTCAGTACTAGATATAAAGCCTAACGTCAAAGTTCCTCACTTTAGTAGCTGTAAAAAACCCTAACTGTTGCATTAACACAGGTTTTTGAAAGAATATATATATATATATATATATATATATATATATATATATATATATATATATATATATATATATATATATATATATATATATCATAAAAAGCTCTGTTAGTGCATGTGAGTGTTGATTTTCACACCAACAACAGTGTGGAAATTCAGTGTTAGGTTTCAACCACCCCATACCCACCACCACACACACAACAGGTGTTGGGGTGTGTGTTGAGAGTCATTGGGCCTAATTCTTACCTCATTCCATTTGTAAACAAGCTAAGCTGGCACAGTACAGGAGAATGGGGAGAGAGGCCCGATGACCACAGCACACACCCAATGCCTGTTGGTGTGTGAAGGTGGGGTGGGTGGGGTATTAGGATTGGAAACCCTAACATTGAATTTTTGAGAAAGTGTAATGTTACTCATATGTGGTTGTGGAGGGCTCTGAGCTCCCTTGTATACATAAGTGTAGAGATATTTTAATGATCTTGCATGTCCTTGTGCTCCCACTGCTACATAATGTAGGGCACTGCACTCCCATTATTGCATAATGGGATCCATCTACCCATAAGCATAGAGACATAGCAGAGGCCTAGAGCCATTCCAGGTAACCCTTGTGATACAAATGTGGCAATATCTCAGTAACCATAGGAACTTCAGGAAAAATTCCACCACAGTTGTAATCAAAGCCTGGTATCCTTCATGCATGCTTAGTATATCAAAAGGTGTACTAAGCTGTGCTTAGCAAATAATCCATATCTTGAACCATTTATGAGTTATAGCTGCAGAAATGTTGTGTGTATGCCATTGTCATCCTATGGGAAATTTCAAAACTTTGGAATGTTATAACTATGGAACCGTTATTTATTTCACCAAACCGGCAAAAGGCATTTCTGTGGTGCAAGCCCTTGCTGCCCTGCAAGTTTCAACCCAAAAGACTTAATCATTTTTGGGCTATGAAGTGGCAAAGAAACTGTTTTTGAGGAGGGTGTACTTCCACCAAAGTCCTGTGGAATATCACAAAAGTTTTGCAAAAATGGTAGTGCCACTATAGTTAGGGTTGAGCAGCAGTTTCTATGTTAAACCTCAAATTTTGCACGTTACTAACTTCACAATCTTTCAACAGATTTGCACAAAATTTTGCATGCTCACTCTCCTTGGGAGGATCTCTTGATATGCCAAGTTTTGTTCTGGTCAGATATGTGGATTCTGAGATCCAGATAGTGACAAAACTTTAACATTTGCCACTTTTCGCAGTTTTTTTCACATTGTGCTGCCCAGAAGCAGTGTGGAAATTTGGTCTGAAATTCTTATTGCAGACTCAGCTTGAGTCATAGTACAGGCCACATTTATTTGATGAAAGAATATTAATCTGTTCAAAAGTTACAGCATTTTTAAATTTCCTATTATTTTCAAAGGGGTTTTTATTTTTCAGGATAGCTGCAAGGTACGAACAAGGATCCTTGCCTGTGAGGGACCGATCCTTGTCCATCAGTTGCCAATCCTTGCACGTGAGAAAAAATTCTTTGTTCGTGAGCCACCATCTTTTTTTTTTTTTATTCTGCCCTGAAAAAAGTGTTATAGGTCTGCCCAGGGGCATCTGTGCCAGACATCTAAGTGTTGATGCTCATTAGGAGTTGATGAGCTGTGCTATGTGTTTTGTGGCATCTTTATGCCCTCAGAAACATTTATTTTAATTTACTTAAATCCTTGTTTGTCACTTGCCAACTTCCTTGTCTGTCAGTCTTTGTCTGCCATGACGAAGAAGGAAAATGGCTGGCTGACAAGGATTTCTGATCTGGCCATCTGGTTGTGAAATTTGGGCAACCAGATGGTCAGACCAGGAATCCTTGTCCATCAGCCATTTTTCTTGTCCGCCATGTTGGACAAAAACTGACAGACATGGAATTTTTCTGATGGACAAGGATTCCCCTGTGGTCATCTGGTCATCCAAATTTCATGACCAGATGGCCAGACCGACAATGCTTGTCTGTCAGCCGTTTTCCTTCCCCATCATGATGGACAAAGACCAATAGGCAAGGAAGTCAGTCAGTGAACAATGATTTTGTTTTTGTTTTTTTCTTTTTCATCCATTATCCCTGGTGGCCAGTGTCTCTCCCCATCTCACCTGAATATTTTTGTATGCTGTTTGTTTCATTTTTATGTATATACAGTTTTTTTTTTTCCACTGATTTAATAACTATTTTTGGGAAATTTTGTAGTGGTTTTCTTGCCATGTCTCCCTTGTGTCCAGAGGTACTCCCCCAGCCTCAATTGCCCCATTGGTGGCAGTGGGTCCAATTTCTGTGTCCTTTAATTTTTTTCCTCTGAAAATTAGAAAATTGTCCCTCATTGTCTTTTGCAGCCGTTTGCCCTGTAAAGAAGAAAAACATCCATCGCCGATCGTTCCCTTATTCCCCACCCAACCCTCTACTGTGCAGCCACCTCCCCACAACCATCTGACTTCCCCCCAGATGACCAATCACCTGAGGAGGTCCCAGGTTCTTGACCCGCTCCACAGATCAAAGACACATCTTGCCGCTGGAACCAGCGACTGCATTGTGAAATAAGGTACAGTATTTCAATGGTGGGTTTTAACTTTTGGCTATAACTTGGCCATTTTTTTAACATTTTGGCCCCAGATTTTCTACATGGAGTTCTAGGACCCCACATCAAGAACAATATGGCTGTCATTAGACAACTCTTACCGGAAACATGATTTTGTGGTGGGTTGGTGAAATCACCTTTCCATAACCTTTCTAGTGGGATTGGCATAATGACAGTCACACTGTTTACCAGGTGGGGACATTAGAAGGCTATGTTGAAAATTTGGGGCCAAAATTTTGAAAATTGACTACGTTATTGGCATTCATTACAATCTTGCTACACTCGCTCGTAACTCTGGGAATTTTCAGTATTTTCACCCCATATTTTCAACATGGTTTTATGACACCACCTCATGTACTGTATGTGACAGCTGTCATTTTTCAAATCCTGGCCTAAATGTGTTTTCGACCTGTGGTGTAGAATGACATTGTGGTTGCATAGAATTGTGTTTTTGTGGGGCTTTGAACATTTTTTGTACTGAGTACATGCAGTGAGGTCTAAGAAGGCTATGTGAAAAATTTGGGGTAAAATAAGGATACTGTTATATAATGTCAATGGAGGGATGGCATCACAAGGTTCTATGCTCCCATTGTAATATAAGGATATTGTTGTACTATCTCAATGGAGGGATGGTATCATGGGGTCCTAAGGACCCTGTGCTCCCACTATAATGTAAGCATACTGTTATACTATCTCAATGGAGGGATGGGTGCACAGGGACCAAAGGACCCTGCATTCTTACCATACCATATGGATCTGTTATACTATCTGAATAAATGGACCCTGCACTCCCACTGTAACATATAAATACTGTTATACTATATCAATGGAGGGATGGAAGCACAGGGTCCAAAGGACTCTGTGCATCTACAGTAAAATGAGGATACTATTATGCTATCTGAAAAAGTAAGGAAATTAGTTACAAAAGCTTCATTAAATCATCAGTTAGGGTTGCCATGACAAAAGTAGGAAAATGAGGCATTTGGGTTCCCCATAACACCCAACCCTGCGCTATGAAAACCAGGAGGCATCGTGGGGAATGAGGGAAGCACTGGGGCTGGGAACCCTAACATTCACCCATTCTTCTATACTGTTGCCACCCAGCTTATTTTACAATGGAATGGGCTGAGTGTTAACTTTGGTGACCCCAGTACCACCCCTTCCCCTTGATGCCTCCTGTCTCCACAGGCCAGGCTTGGGGTGTCACAGGGAAGCACTAATGCCTCATTTCCCTACTTTTGTTGTGGTAACCCTAACTGATGCATTAGCAATGTTTTTGCAACATATATATATATATATATATATATATATATATATATATATATATATATATATACTGCATGACGAAATATTCACTGTCTTTTATTTTTGCTATTTTAGTCAGTTACATGTTAGCGTGTTAGCATGTAAACAAAAACACAGTGACTATTAAGTTAATCACTATACAGTAGCAGCACTAGTGTTTAACCAATGAAAATAAGATGGCATGAACATGCGGGTGTGCTTGAAGTGCTAAAATTAATGGGTGTGAATTTAATACAGTATATGTGTGTGTGTATATATATATATATATATATATATATATATATATATATATATATACATACATATATATATATATATATATATATATATATATATATATATATACACATATCTATATGGGATTGATGATGGGCAGGAGTGGAATATGGAAAATATTCTCACTTCTGCAGTGAACTCTGGATATTTCATGAGTGCTGAAGGCATGAGTGAAATATACAGTGCTCATAATATAGGAGTGAGAATATTGTCCATATTCCATGATCTGCACATCATGTGTGCTATTTATACCATGGGGGTGAGATAAATTTTAGCGAGAGAAGTATGTTTGTTGTTGTGAGGTTCATGTCACTTTAAATGATACTGGTGCTGTGGTAGTGTGTGTGTGAGGTTTTATGAATGGGTGTTTGTAGTGAGCTGTGATTGGTTGATATGTGTGTGTGTTTGTGTGTGTGTTTGTGTGTGTGTGTGTGTGCATGTGTTGATTGGGTGTGGTGTGTTCCTGGTATTGATTGGCTATGTGTGGGGAACGTTCTTATGTTTGGTGCTTGGAAAGAAACTGATGAGTTCTGTTTGCTGGTATGCCTCTTCATTTCTGGATGTGAGTATAATGTTTATTTACATGTTCTGGGATGTATTTTTATAATGTTTGGTTCAGATTTGACATTTATTGTGCTGGTCGTGTTATTTTTACATGAGTACTTGTTACAGCAGTGTCGCTATTGTGAGAGAGTTTTTTTATTTTTTAGTTCTGGAACAAGTATTTTAAAGTAAACAAGTTTGTAAATCATAGCTTTAAAGCATTGCAAACTTCTTATAATGTGATATGTGTGGTTGTAAGTTTGGAGATGTAAACTATATGAGTGTTCACAGCCATAGTGTGCTTTAATCTGAGTCGGAATCCAATGACTTTTGAAATGCAGCACGAGAGATCTGCAGCTTGCTACAGCAAAAAGCAGTGCTGCGGGTGAGTGTGATTATGAATGTTAATACTAGTGTTCGTTAGATTATAGAGAGTGTTTGAGAAGTAGGCAAATTAGAGGGCTGTTTGTTAGTGCTTTCACGTGCAGGTGGGTGATGTCAGCAGAGTAGGTATAAATGGTATTTATTTTAACTCTGATGATATCAGGAGTATTTATTCACTGCAGTGAAAATAAGATTTATCTGACTGGAATTGATCTCATCCCAATGGTATAACTATATATATATATATATATATATATACACATATACATATATAATAGATAGGGGACTGTGTATTACAAGGCTGAACTACCATTGAGAGGTAAAGTCTGGGCACATGGGAACCTCGATAGTGAAGCTCGAGAGGGTCCAAGGTTCCAATATGTTCCCAGAACCTTCAGATGGCATTACAGCCCTGTAATCCACAGTCCCTTACCTGCTATTTTTTTTAATATATGGATCCAAGAATGGGTGGTGAGGCTAAGGAGTGAGGGCATCCAGAGAAGAGGTTTACATTGTGTGGCAGTGTTGTCGGGTCCGTTGTGGTGCACTGGTATAATATTAGGTCGGTGAGGCAGAAAGTTAGTAGTGGCCACTGTGTGGGCTCTGTTCAGCCCATTTTTAAAATTTTTTTAGTTAAAATCTCAAAGTCTCTGGGTGACAGTGCATGCAAACAAAACCACATCATGTAGCAGAGTGGTGGCAGTGAGAATGAGCATCAGGGAGGTGTTGGGTGGAGTATGAAGACTCTGCCTCAGGAATTGTCCACAGAACCAACACCAAAAGCCTGCATCTTGTTTGGTAACTCCATGTTGGAGAATGAATCAGTTACTAAATGAACAAATCACTGTCTAGCCAACATCAATCCAGCTTGAGTTGTTTTTGTAGGGTATCCTGTGAATGGAGAGTTGGCTTTTACTGTACACGATACTTATAGTAAAAGCCGACTCCCACTCAGTATGGGGAATTCATGTACTTGTGCTCTGCTGCTTTTGTGATAATACTATCATTCAGAGCTTTGAACGAAACTATTATGGGCTCTGAATGATAGTATTATCACTTTTTTTGCCATATACATTTTTGGCCCCTTTGAGTCTTGGCAGGCGGCTTCAGCCCTACAAATGGAGAGACTCTCTCTCCGGCTCTGCTGCTCCTGTACTAGGCAGACCAGAAATTCTCCCATGGATTGGCCCCCGTGGCAGGGCTGGGGGGAGTTTGCCAGATTCTACGTCTCCTAGGAGACCCAATCCAGACTCTGGGACCGTTCCTGAGGATGGCAAGCTATCATCATGCCTGCCAGGCTTGATTTCCATTATTCTCCCATCCCCCCTAACTGCAGATGGACAGACATAGGCTGCTAGCCTCCTGACCCATACTGTCCTCCAGCAGGCAGTCAGCTAGTGGGATGACTTAGTCTCCCTCCCCCCAAGAGAGGAAAGCAGTGCACCGGATGCTCAATCCTCTCTCCCCCTGCCAACCCCCGGTGGCCTAAACTTGTTCCAAAACCCGGGTCAATGGCATGTCGTGAGGTGTAGCGACCAACGTCTCAACCTCTAGTGCCCCTGGGCCAGCCCTAGTATAATCAGTTTTGAAGTGTGGTATTATGGGAACATTTTTGTAAGACTTCCAGTACTACTACTGAATGAGTTCATATTATACTGGCTCGGTCTTGCCAGTATAGACAGGGTGAAACTGCACTTCAATGTTAAAGTCCAAACTTTGAACCTTAATAACTTTGGAATTGTTCAATGGATTTGCATGACATGTGGCATGCATAATCTCTAGAGTTCTCATGACCTGCTTAATTGTGTTGGAATCTGTTGAGTGGTTTATGAGAAATGAAGTGTTGAAAAAAACAGAAAAATCCAGGGTTTTTAACATTTCTTTGTCATCCTGGATCTCAGAAATTGCTATAGGTTTTGATCTGAAATCTTCAGGGAAGAAAGCCTTTGGGTCACAGATGTGCCTTTTAAAGGTTTGGTGCAAAAAATATTAATCCATTAAAATATTATTGCATTTTAAATGTCTTCATTATTTCCTATGGGAAAATTTATATGTCAGGCATGAAAAATATATTTTTCACACAATACGAGTACTTTGTGCAAAATACCAGCTTCTTTTCACAAAGAAGGATGGTATTTTGCTCAAAGTTCAAAGTTGTTCGATCAATTAAGTTGGGTTGTGTCCGCCATCTCGTTTGCCGCTTAGTGAGGATCTTGAAGTACAGAACATTTAAAAAAAAAAAAAAAAAACATCAGAACACAGCTAAAGAAGGTACATTCTGATGGGTTGGGTTTTGGTTTTAAGCTGGCCCCAAACAATTTTTTTTTTTTCAGGTACCAGCTTACAGATAATTGCTTGTAGCCCATTCTCTGTATGAGAAGAGCAGTATTTTTTTTTACATCTCCAGCTGCAGCTGGAACCCGTGCTGCTAGCTGTACAGTCAAGGAAGACCCACTTTGTTTGCACCAACAAGGGGTGCCCAATCCCCATGTCATTATGTATCCCCCCCCCACACACACACACACACAAACACTTATTTAGCACATGGGAGCCCACCCCAGTGTGCCCTACAGTATTTTTAACCCTGTAAAATAAATAAAACCATCCCCCAATGTCTTTTCTTTGATGTAGGAACCTGCATTGAACTATTCTGCTCCTCTTTACTATTTTTCATGCCGACATTGGGGTGCCCAATCCTCATGTCAGTGTGTACCCCCCTCACAGTATTGTGGCACACTAGGAGCCCACTCCAAGGTGCCGAGATAAAGGGTGTTTTTTGTTCAAACTTTCTGACAATGGGATGCTTACTCCTGGTGTAGGATGCCCCTCCCAGACCACTTTTATTACCAGTGGGGGTGCCCAATCCCCTGTTGGCATCATGATTCCCCCCAACTCATGTGGCACACTGGGAGTCCACCCCAGTGTGCCCAAATTAATTTTTTTACAGGTTTACCTATGAATAAAGAAAACTGACCCTCATCTTTTTTTCATCTGCAGAAAAGATAGTGGTTCCTTGTCATTTCCTCACTCCCCCTCCCTGCCCTCCATCTGTGCACCACCTCCCCGCACCACCCCTTACCCAATACTTGCCTCCAGAGGTTGGGAGCAGCAATCTTCTCTGGACCGGAGACACGGCTGCACTCTTCAAAGCCGAACTGCAATCTGAGGAATCAAGATATGCTGTATAATGGGAGTCAATGGGGGGCCAACTTATGTTGATATCTTTGCAAATTGTTGGGAATTTTGGCTCCAAACTTTCAACATGAGGTTTTTGAGACCCCACCTCATGAACACTGACACTGCCATTTTATTTATTTGTCCCTAAGGGTGATTTCATAGTCACTGCACTGAATCATCTTTTAGGACTGATTAACAAAATGACAATGCCACTGTTCATGAGGTGGGTTCCCAAAAAGTCCCTGTTGCAAATCTGGTGAAAAAATGCCTAAAAATTACTATGTTATGAGCGTGCATTGTGCAGTTTTTACACACGCTTGTAACTTTGTCAATTTTTAATATTTTCACTCTGGATTTTCAACACCTTCTTACGAACAGTATAGCTGTCACTTTTCACATCCTGCCCCAAACGTGTTTTCGTACCTGCGGCACAGAATGGTGCAGTTGCTGTGCAAAATCAACTTTTGGGACAAATTAACAAAATCACAGTTGCACTGTTCATGAGAGGTGGTCCAAAGAATCCCATGTTGAAAATTTGGTGAACAAATTCCAAAAAATGATTGCATTATGAGTGTGCATTGCATAGTTTCTACGCACTCTCGTAACTTCACCAATTTTTCATATTTTTACTCAAGATTTTTAATATCACTGTTTTTTCACACCACCTCATGAATAGTACAGCTGTCATTTTTCAAATCCTGCCAAATATGTTTTCCCTCACTTGTGGTGCAAAACAACACTACAGTTGTGCAGAATTTCATTTCAACGGGGATTTGAAACTTTTCTGTACTGGGTACATGTGGTGACGTGATAAGAAGGTTATGTTGAGCATTTGGGGTGAAAATTATTTAAGATGACTATTTGTTGCAATTTCACTATGCCTGCTCATAACTTTATGTGTGGAAGCACAGGGGCCACAGGACCCTGCATTTCCACAGCTTCATGCATATATGCATCTGTGGAGGGATTGGAGCTTTGGTACCCTGTACTCCCACTGTGACATATGGATGTTGTGCTATCTCAATGGAGGGATGGGACTGCAGGGTCCAAAGGACCCTGCACTCCCATCATGAGATATGGACACTGTTGTACTCTCTCGATGGAGGGATGGGAGCAGAGGGTCCAAAGGACCCTGTGCACCCACTGTGACATATGGATACTGTTGTGCTATCTCAATGGATGGGTGGGAGTGCAGGGTTTGAACCATGAGATATGGATGCTGTTGTACTATCTCAATAGAGGGATGGGAGCACAGGGTCAAAAGTACCCTGTGCTCCCACCATAACATATGAATACTATTATACTATTTGGATGGAGGGATGGGGACTATGTGCTCCACTGTGACATATGGAAACTGCTGTATGGATACTGCTGTACTATCTGAATGGATGGATGGGAGTGCAGTGTCCAAAACAGTAAAATGAGGATACTATTATGCTACCTCAAAAAGTAAGGACATTAGTTTCAAAAACTTTGTTAATGCATCAGTTAGGGTGAACACCATTGCAACAAAAGCAGGGAAATGAGGCGTTAGGGTTTCCAACCCTAATGCCCCACACCCAGTGTTCCCATTCTCCCACCAGACCCCCACCCCGTACCCTCCACACATCAACAGGCATGGAGCCATGGGGTCATCAGGCCTAACTCTCACCCCATTGTCCTATACTGTAGCATGTAAGGTTGTTTACACATGGAATGGGGTGAGTGTTGGGCCTGATGACCCCATTGCGCACCCCAGTGCCTGTTGGTTTGTCGAAGGTGGGGAGATGAGGGTGGGGTGGTGAAGTGGGAACCCTGGGGGTTGGGCATTAGGGTTGGAAGCCCTAACACTGCATATCCCTGCTTTTGTTGCTGTGGTATTCACCCTAACCGATGCATTAATGAAGTTTTTGCAATATATTTATAAAATGGGTAGGGAAATTGCTTGGGATTTATTGTATACTGATCATCACATGACCATGCGTATATCAGAGTGTGACCGCACGCCTGCACTTTTACTCCTTCAAAACAATTTTGACATTTTATAAGATGGATAAACCACTCTGAGGTGTGCGGTCGCACTCTGATATACACACGCCTTGGGTGGTTGATGCACTCGGCCTGCGGCCCCATGTGTACAACGCACACCAAGGTGTGCATATATTTAGAGCACGACCACACCTCAGAGTGGTGTATATATATATATATATATATATATATATATATATATATATATCTATATCTATATCTATAATAGTGCCACGGTAGTAGCACTATAGTTAGGGTTGAGTAAGCACTTTAATGTTAAACCACAAATTTTGTGCCTTAATAACATTGCCACCATAAGACAGATTTGCACGAAATTTTACATGCACAGTCTGGTACCATAGATATCTGGATCTGGCAAGTTGAGTTAAAGTCAGATTTACGGTTGCAGAGATGCAGAATGTCAAAAAACACACACAAAAAAAAAAAACAGACTTTTTGAGTGTTTCTTTGCTCGCACCCACAGCCCACATGATTTGTCCATTTGGTCTGAAAATGCTAAGGAGTATGCAGTTTGGTTCACTGATGTGCCTTTTGAAGATTTGGTGTTAAAATACTAAACCGTTCAAAAGTTTTCAAAATACAAATTTCCCATTATAATCAATGAGAAAAAAATATATGTGTCTCACGAAAACTGCCACCAGTACACTTTACTTTTGCAAATGGCCCTTTTATTTTCATGCTGCTGCCATCTTGTTTTCAGTTAATGAGAGAGAGAAAAATACCTGCCATTTAAATTTGGTACCCCGTAGGTAAACACTGACTATTGGGTTTACGTAGTCGGGTCTTGAGGATGCCAGCCCTATCTTTTTTGGGGGTTAAAACCCCCCAGAAATGCCATTTTAAAAATCGGCACTGCAGTACTTTCGCAAATTGAGAAAGAAATGGCCACAACACTTTCACAAATGCAAAAGCTTTGTGCTGTGTGTTGCAAAACTTTCACAAGTGCGAAAGTATTTTGTTCAAAAACTGCAAATCTTTGCCATCACCCTGCAACAAAATGGTTGGGGCTTTTGGGTTGACATTTAAAGGATGGCAAGCCCTGGTTCCACAGACGTACCTTTTTGTGGTTTGCTGCAAAACATTCAACAGGAACAAAGTTACAGCATTCTGAATCTGAGATATTTCCCATAGGATAACATTGCGGTGTCCATGACAGCTTTCAGAGCCCGTATCTCAGAAACGAAGCGAGATACAGAGTTTGCTACCTACAGCTTAGATCATCTTTAGAGCACCACCTTTAGAGTAGATCTCCTATGCTGTAGCATGTCAGCTTGTTTACATATGGAATGTGATGAGCGTTGGGTCTGACGACCCAGTGGCACATCCAGACGTCTGTTGGTGGTGTGGAGTGGGTGGGGGGGTGGAGTTGTAGGTTGATAACCCTAACACCACATTTCCATGCTTTTGTTGCTGTGCTATGAACCCTAACTGATGCATTAACAGAGTTTTGCAATTATATATATCTATCTATATATATATATATATATATATATATATATATATATATATATATACACACACTGAATATATATGCTATAAATATGTAATAGATAACCCAATCTAGGGTGTGCAGTCACACTCTGATATACACACACCATTGTGTGCTTTGTGATGCACAAGGCAGCAGGGCAAGTGCATTCAACCACTCCAAGGCATGCATATTTCAGTGCACCACCGCACACCTTAGAGTGGGTTATCTATCTTATAAAATGGCCAGAGATCTGTTTTGTCATTGTTTGGGGTGGTTTGCAAAAAGTAGTCCTTATCCATCTGAATATATACTTTTATCAAGGTGATCTGGTTAATCGTACAAGTGTTTTTGTGGCAGAAAAATAGGTTTATTGAGGTTATCTGGTTGATTCTGCCATGTTTACCATCTATCAGACTGGCACACAAGTGGGGCACACTCACACAACTGACACAGAGCCTGCCACCACCAGTGCCCATTAAATCTGCATAATTGTCCCACCCTTATAAGAATTATCTGGTTGAGCCAACCATCATGTCCATACATAAATACTGATAAAAACAATAACTTATCTGGTTGATCCTGCCATGTTGTAATCGCTTTCACTGTCTGCTATTAACGCAGCATGACCTCACGCAAGTGGTGTTAACTGTGCTAAAGAATATGCTAAGAGAGTCTTTTGACAAAAAATGTTGTATTGAAAACCATAGATGTTAGGTTCATTCAGAGTTTTATGCTTTTTTTTTGTACAAGAAGCTGCCAAGTGAAGAGCGGAGAAAGTGTAGATTAAAGCGTGAGCAAGTGTTACCATGGCAACACTCGCTCACGCTTCCAGCTACACTTCTAAAACCAGTGGCTCACTCATTTTCCTCACTCTTCACTCGGCAGCTTCTTATACAAAAAAAAAGCATAAAGTTGAGATTGAACCATGATTTGCAATACAGCGTTTCTTATCCCAAGACTCTCACAGCATATTATTTAGCACAATGAACACTGCTCGCTCTCGGTCATGCTGCAGTAAAAGTGGAAAGCAAAAGTGATTACAACATGGCAGGATCAACAAGATAAGTTATTTTTTTATCAATTTTCTACCATAATTTTCAAGACGTGTCTTGTCCTAAGACTCTGACAGTATATTCTTTAGTACAGTGAACAACACTTGGTCATGCCACACTAGTAGCAGAAAGTGAAGGTTATTACAGTATGTCAGGATCAACCAGCTACATTATTTGTATCAATTTTTATATATGAACATGATGGTAGGATCAACCACATAATTCTTTTAAGGGTGGAACAACTATACAGATTTAATCGGTTCTGACTCTGGCAGGTATGTGTGCCAGGTGTGTGAGTGTGCCCCACATGAATGCCAGTCTGTGCCAGGTGTGGAGTGATCTCACTGGTAGTGAGAAGGTAATGAGGGTTGGAAAGTACTGCAAGCATGTGGTTGTACTGGGAGATGTGCTGTCATTGAGGAATAATGCATGGTCATGTGACATGCTTCATCCAATGGGGACACTAGATTTTCACTGATTTTTGTTACCCATTATATACAGTATATATATATATATGTTTGTAATAGATAAACCACTCTGAGATGAGTGGTCGTGTTCTGAAATATGCACATCTTGGTGTGCACTGTACGCATGAGGCCGCAGGCCGAGCACGTCAACCACCCAAGGCGTACATATATCAGAAGTGTGACCACACACCTCAGAGTGGTTTATCTACCATATAAAATGTATAAATTGTTTTGGAGGGGGTTAAAAGTGCAGGTGTGCAGTCACGCTCTGATATACGCATGGTCATGTGATGCTTTTCCTCCTATAAGATTTCAATATTTTCCCTACCTTATATATATATATATATATATATATATCTATATATATATATATACTGTATACTGTATGTAAATATATGTATATTTATATATACATTTATAAATATATATATGTGTATATATACATATATATATATACATATACACGTGTATGTATGCATATGTGTGTGTGTGTGTGTGTATATATATATATATACATGTACATATCAAAAACTTTGTTAATGCATTAGTTAGGGTCTGAGTTACAAAAGTAGGGAAATGAGGCATTAGGGTTTCACCCTAATGAACCACACCTGCCCTGCAGAGACTATGAGGTGTCAGGTGAGGGGGGTGGCACTGGGGTCATGACCCCAACACTCACCCCAATCTCCTGTACTGTTGCCACTCAATTTATATTAGAATGGAATGAGGTGAGTGTTAGGGTCGGCAACCCCAGTGCCACTTCCCTCCCCGACACCTCCTGGTCTCCACATGACAGGGTTGGGGTGAAAGGGTGAAACCCTAATGCCTCATTTTCATACTTTGGTAGTGCCAACCCTAACTAATGCATTAACAATGTTTTTGCAACTAATTTCTTTACTTTTTGAAGTAGCATAATAGTATCCTCATTTTACTGTGGGAGCACAGGGTCCGTCCCTCCATCTAGATAGTACAACAGTATCCATATGTTACGATGGGATCTCAGGGTCCTTTGGACACTGCACTCCCATCCTTCCATTGAGATAGTATAACGATATCCTTATTTTAGCCCAAATGTTAAACATTGGCTTTTTTATGACCTCACCTCATGTACCGAGCACAGCAAATTTTCAAATCCCAACCAAAACATAATTCTGCACAACCGCAATGCCATTCTATGCCACAGGTGCAAAATCATGTTTTGGTCAGGATTTGAGAAATGACAGCTGTGATGGACATTAGGTGGGGAAATAAGAAGAGTATGTTGAAAATATAGTGTGAAAATATTGAAAATTTACTGAGTTATGAGAGTGCAAAGTGAGACTGCACCAAATGCCCATAACGCAGTCATTTATTAAAATTTTGACCCCAAAACTTTCAACATAGCCTTCTTATTACCCCACCTGATGAACAATGTGACTGTCATCATGCAAATCCCACCGAAAAGGTGATTTCGCCAAGTGACCGCAAAATCACTTTTCTGGTGAGAGTTGCCTATTGACAGTCATATTGTTCAGAAGGTGGGGTACCCAGGAGTCCACATTGAAATGTTGGGACCACAATCTTAAAAAATGGCCATGTTATGGCTGAAAGTTGAACCCTCCCTTTGAAATAAATAGGACCTCATGTATCTTAATTCATATTGCAGTCACTGATTCCAGCATCAAGACGTGTTTTTGATTGTGAGAGCAGGTGTCAAACCAGGGACCTCCTCAGGTGAGTGGTGGCCTGTGGGGATGATGGGGGTGTGTGGGGAGGTGGGTGCAAAGTGGGGGTTCGGGTGTGAGTGCGGGCACAGTCGGCAATGGATATTTTTCTTCTTTGCAGGGGAAATGGCTGCAAAAGACAATGAGGGACAGTTTTGTACATTGCAGCAAAAAAAAAGGGGGTAAAGAAATGGATGGATCCACTGCCACCAGTTATAACTGGGGCAATGGAGGGTGGGGGTACCACTGGACACCAGGAAGATGTGGCAAGTAGCCATTAAATTTAAATGAGTGGGGCAATGGAGGGTGGGGTGTACCACTGGACACCAGGGAGACGTGGCAAGTAGCCACTAAAATGACACACATTTTCACAAAACCAAAGCAAGAGTTTGGCTTGGAGGGCATCCTGTACCTGCCCATGCCTTTAGTTTTGTGTACTTTATTTAAAAAAATGATAATTTTAAAATTTTAAATCCCTCTTCATGATCCCTTTTCACCATCTGATCCTCATGAAAAGGGATCAGCTGGTGAAAAGGGATCACAAAGAGGGATTTGACATTTTTATAATTGTGGATTTTTTAAATAAGTACACAAAACCAAAGGCATGGGTGGGCACAGGGCGTCTCCCAAAGCCAAACCCATGCCTTGGTTTTCAAACAAAAATGTCCCTAGAACAAGTTCCAAGATTTTGTTTTCTCCCCTCTCCAAGCAAGAAAACAAAATGGTGGCTGATGAACAGGGATTTTCTTGTGAAAAGTGATCCCTGTTCATGAGCCGTTCATGACCAGAAACCCTTGATTGAAGCTATACATCTATCCCAAAGACAGAACTAAGCATGTTCAGAACCCGAATTTTTAAAAATGTAATAACTTTGGAACAGATTAATATTTTTTGACCAAACTAATGCTGGATTGTTCCTTATGATAACCTCTTTCTACCCAAAAATTTCAGGTCAAAATTCAAAATGGTGTGGTCACAGTGCGATGCTGAAAAAATGGAACGATTGAAAAATTTGGCGAAAAAAATGTTTTTTCACAATTTGTTGAACAAACTCCATAAATCTGATCAAAACGCAACTTGGCCGATCAAGAGATCTACCACCTGGCACCTTCTATTCCAAATTTCATACAAATTCATTGAATGGTGCAAAGTTATTAATGTGCAAAATTTGAGATTTAACATTAGAGTGCCTGATCAATCCTAACTATATGGGAGCTATCATGCCCCTATAATTAATATATATATACATATATATATATATATATATATATATATATATATATATTACTATTATGGCAGTGCCAGTATAGTTAGGGTTGAGTGAAAACTTCTATGTTAAAGCTACATTTTTGAACTTCAATAACTTTTGAACTGTTTAACAGATTTTCACAAAATTTGACATGAATAATCTCTGGGGGTAGGTCTCTTTACGTGACAAATTTTATGTGACTCAGTTAATGGTTCTAAACTTATTAAACTTTAAAAATCCCTAAATGTACCAGTTTTTTGCTGTTTCCCTGTCCACCTATATCTCAGAAATGGTTTTAGGTTGTGGTCTGAAATTTTCAGGGTAGAATGCCTTTGCCTCACAGATTTGCCTTTTGAAGGTTTGGTGTAAAAATATCAATCTGTCAATCTGTTCAAAAGCTATTCAATTTTCAAGTTTTACATTATTTCCTATGGGAAAAGTTAGATGTTCCACAAGAAAATACTTTTGTTGCTGCAGTAGGAACTGCATTTCTACATGTAAGGTCACATTGAGCCTAGTTTGTTTTCACAGTACTGTCTTGTTTTCAGAGAAGCTACTGTCATTTCATATGTAATGTCATGTAGAGCATTCTGTTACTTTCACAGAGCTCCATTGTGTCTGCCGTCTTGTTTTCTCATTAGCAAGACACAAAAAATGTTAGGAAACGTAAAATGAATGCCATTCAAAAAAAGAAACATCAGAACTTAACTAAACGAGACTTGTTTAGCTACATTCTGATCTTTCTTTTTTTTAATTGTGGGCAGAAACGCATTTGGTGAGCACCCAAATTCCCAGGTGTCGAGGTTAGCGAGAGGATTGCTTCTCCCACGTTCTTTGTATGAGAATAGTGAGATTTTCTTGACTTGTGCAGTAACAGCTTGAACCCGTGATTCTGGATGCACTCTCATGTGTGACCCCCTGCTTCCCTGGTGTCTAGTGGCACTCCCCACCTGCTGTTTACTGTATACAATCCCTGGTGTCTAGTGCACCCCTCCATGTGTTTCCCTGGTGTCTAGTGGCACCCCCCCACCCTCTGATTCATTTGTTTATTTATTATAATCTGACACTGGGATGTCCACCCCTGGTGTTAGATGTACTCGCCCCAGAGTCCATTCTCTTGAATTTTCCAACATTGAGGGGCCCAATCCCCCTGTTGGCATTAGAAGATCCCCCAAGCAGTGTGGGACACTGGGAAACTGACTCCCAGTGTCCCAAGATATGTATTTGTTTCGTACCTGTAAAGAAGAAAACCATCCCCATCATATTTTTTTGCTGAAAAAAAAAAGGTCCCTTATTGTCTCTGACACCCATCCCCTATCCCGACCCTCCCACTGAGTACCCACACCCTCACACCCCCCCTTACCCTATACCTACCTCTGGAGGTCATCTGCTGTCATCTTCTTTGGACCAGGACATGTCTGCACTCTTCAAAGTTGAACTACAAACTAAAGAATCAAGGTAAGTGCTGTATAATGTATTTCAATATAGTTTTGAACTTGTGTTCATAATTTTGTAATTCTTAGGTATTTTTTCACAAAATTTTTAACATAGGCTTTTTTGGACCCCTCCTCATGAACACTGTGACTGTCATTATGTTAATTGGGCCCTGTAGGTGATTTCACATTTGCTGTGCAAAATCACCTTTTGGAACCTTGTAATGCTTCTGCTGAAGCTCTTAACTTCCCCTACCTCTCCTGACCACTAACCCCTACCCCCTTCCCTCTCTCCCCTCCCTAATTCAGTCACTAATAATTGACAGCTCTCCTCTTTCCCTTCTCTTCATGCTCAAATGTGACATCAATTGCCTATGTATAATCTAGTCCTGATGTGTATAGAATCTATAGGCATCTAGATACTGTGTTCGTGACTAGCTCTACATTATTGTATCCACTGTACAATGTATAACATGTTTGATACTGTACTGTACTGACTCTCTCTACAATTGTTCTGCTTTACTGTATCATTTGCGATTTCAGTTTGACCCTGAAAAAGGGACTGTAATTGTCTTAGTGGTCCTACCCGGTCACCAAAACTCAAATAAATAAATAAAATAAATCATGAAATGACAGTGCCAGTGTTCATGATGTGGAGTCCCAAAAAGCCCATGTTCAAACTTTGGTGAAAAAATTCCTAAAAATGGCTGAGTTATGTGCATTCATTGAAATTTTACTATGCACTCTTATAACTTTGGTAATTTTGAATATTTTGAGTACAAATTTTCAACATAGCCATTTCTTCACACCACCTCATGAACAGCACAGCTGTAATTTTTTACATCCTGTCCAAAACATGTTTTTGCTTCTATGGCAGGGAATGGAATTTTGGCATGGATTTGAAAATGTTTACCTTTGGGGTTAATGAGATGGGATCATAAGAAAACAGTTGAAAATCTGGAGTCAAAATATGAAAAAATGCCAAAGCTATGACCATTTATTGCAATTTCGCTACACCCACTCATAATTTTGTAAATGTTAAACATTTTGACCCCAGATTTTCAACATAGCCTTCTTATTACCCCCACCTCATGTATGTCAGCTGTCATTATTCAAATCCTGCCCAAAATGTGTTTTCACACCTGAGGCATGAAATGGCACTGCAGTTGTGCAGAATTATGTTTTGAGGCAGATTTGAAAATGTTCTGTACTGGGGTACATGACATGGGGTAATAAAATGGCTATGCTGACAGTTTGGTCACTGTTATCCTAGAACAGATTACTACATAAATATACACACCTATGGAAGGATGACTCCCACAGACAAATAAGAATATGATTATGCTATCTAAAAAAATAAGGAAATTCATTGCAGAAAACTTCATTAATGCATCATTTAGGGTTGTTACTACAGCGGCAAAAGCAGGGAAATGTAGTGTTAGGGTTTCCAACCCTAACACCCCACCCCCACCCTGCAGAGAATGACAGGTTTTGGGGGTGTGCCTTGGAGTCATCAGCCCTAACACTCACCCCATTCTCCTATACTGTACTCATCTCAGCTTATTTACTTATAGAATGGGGTGAGCATTAGGGCTGATGACTCCAAGGCACCCCCAACACCTGTCAGTCTCTGTAGGGTGGGGGGTAGGGTGTTAGGATTGGAAACCCTAATACCACCTGCTTTTGTTGCTGTACTAACAACCCTAACTGATACATTAAGAAAGATTGTTTGAACTGAATAAATATATTCTTGAAGTGACAAAGGCATTTACAAGTGCCACTAAGTACCTGGGCACAAGATGTGGTTTGATCTGGGCAATATTGTGGTGATAGAAAAAAGTCACTCTGTACTACAGCTGACACCTGAGATTTCAGTGTCATCTTACAGTCCAAGGTGATGCCAGATTCTTCAGCACCTCCATAGCTTGAAGTGTATTGCCATTTAAAGCAGGCAATCAACATGGCATTTGCCCTTTTTACTGCTGACCTATGCAGACCATGTTCAACAAGCATTACCTCTGTATTACCTGGGTTAAGACTTAGCTACAGTAGCTGTAGGACATGAAGTCATTGATTTCACCAAGGCATTGTTTCACCACCAAGACTATGTTTTTCCCATCCTCAGGTACACAGGGAAAGTACAACAGATTATCATCTGTATAGAAGTGAAACTCAACAATATACCACCTGATGATTTCTTAAATGGCACCATGTACAAGGCAAACAACATGAGAGACAAGACTGGAACCCTGCGGCACTTCATAGCTGAGCCCAGCAGAACTAGAGATGAAATAACCTAGTACCACCTACTGTGGTTTCCCAGTTAGGTGGGACTCAAATTATCAGAAAACTGTGCCAGTGAGTCCCACATAGTGCCTCAGGTGGTCCAATAACACTCCATGGACCATTGTGTTAAATAATGAAGAGAGGTCTAGAAAGACCAAGACAGAGCTACGCCATTTATCTCTCACAATGAGGAGATCATGAAGCATCATGATGAGAGCAGTTTCAGTACTATGACAAGGCCTGAAGTCCAACTAAAGAGGCTCGTAGATGTCAGATTACATCAAAGTTCACTGCCACCAAGTTATTGATCACCTTCACTAAAAAAGAAGGTTTGATACAAGTTTTCTAATTCATAGGACAGTCAGGGCCTAATGATGTTTTTTTTTCTGAAGGAGCCTCACCATAGCCCATTTCAGTTCTACAGGAATAACTTCTCTAAAAGGGAACACCTGACAATTTCAATTAACATCGGCTCCCAGGGATTTTTGATAACCAATCAGCAGCCAGTTTGGTTTGATGTCCAATGTACAGAAGTTAGGTCTCAGCTCAGAGACCACTCAGAGCGCCTCTGCTTTTACAACTGTCTAGAACTCTTCCCAGGATGGCAGTGTGTCTATAAGCCACCCTCCAACTGGCCACTGCTGGTACATGACACTTCAGGAAATCCCAGCCCATAATAAGGACACTTTGTCAACATAAAAGTGGTTTAACTTGTTGCACAATGCTGAAGAATAAGCTCATTTGGATCTAGGACACAGGATTTATCAATCTGTCTACAATGTGAGAGAAGCAAGCAGGATGAATATTTGCTATGGTAATCACCCTTAACAGAAGCTATGTTTTTTCAGGGTTGCTGCCAGTTGATAGGCCTATAAGGTGTCCTCAGCACTATTGTCTTTTTTTCTTGAAATTTAATATATTTTATTAAAGTTTAAATATACCAATAACAACAAACAATAACAACAATACAAACCAATGACAAATAGAACACCCTCACAATAATGCACCCCTCAAAACAGAGAATCATCCAACTCAGTGAAAGAGGCCTAACCAATAAAACCTGGGTTACATTCTCAAAACTAACAAGGGACAAATTGCTATACCATAACAGATAAACAATGCAATTAGTAAGTGTGCTATACTGCTAAATAGAAGGTAAGCAATTTAAAAGTTACTCAGCACTAATTTGAATGGGTTGCCAACCAAGAGCATTGCAACTTCTGTCATTCAGTCTTCAGCCACTGCAGCTCATCATCATACCATGGTGAGCTGCGAAGGGATGTTGAGAGATAGACAAGATAAGGTGACAGGGAGTCCAAGATAGCTGAACATGCCATATTATAGATCTCTATAACTTCTCAGCTCCCATGGCAGAAGATGACATCATATTCGAGATGACTAGGTATGCAACACTCCAATGCATCTGATTGCACTGGGTGCAGGTAGCCTATAATAGACTAAATGATTGTCTCACAGTAGTCCACATGCAACTCAAATAACAGTGCCTACACTCTCCATGTCTTTCAGCAACACCTGTTGCTGCTGCGTCTGCTGCATCCTTCTCCCTAGCCCATAATCACTTAATCACAGTGGCAGGATTCTTTAAAAAAGTCACACCTCCATAGTACCTGCACAGGAGCCCAACAACAACACCACAGTACCTGACGTAGCTTTACTGGGTACAGTCCTTTGGAGGTTAAAGGCAACATGTTGAGGCAGTCATATCACACTGTTTATACTAGCACTATTGGCATGAGGACCAATGTAACTTCTCGTTTGCTGGCATATGAATAGCAGATGATTTGCTTGACAATCATATGATATGTGCTTATTTGAGATGCCTGCTTAAATCAGGGGGACGTCTAGGAAAAAAAAAACAGATCAGAATAGAGACTTTCTGAAAGGAGAACTCTCATTCCAAGAGCTAACAACTCCCCAAAAAAAAAAATAATAAAATGCCTAAATTAGGCTTTTCATGCTAAATTAAATCTTTTTTGAATCCAGGCAGCAGAAAATAATAAAGTTAACTGTGAAACACCTCCAAAATGAAAACACTTCTAGGTCTGGGTGTCACCATCTCATGTTAAAAACAGTGCATGGTTGGCTGACTAGACTACTAGCTACAGTGGAGCTGGTCATGGTACAGCACAAAACTGCAGCAGAGTTATTGCAGTAAACAAGACAATTTCTATGGCATTTAATCCCTTTTGTCATGCAGTGTCAAATGATACTGTGTTGCTTCCTGACCTGTTCAACTGTAGCTGAAAAAATTGTCAGGAGGTCTAAACCTCACTCTCAGGTTCTTGGCAATATTGGGAATGCAAGGAATCACATACATGTTGCATAAGAGTAATATACTTGTTTATTACTGCCAAAAAGGATAATTACAGTTGCCCTAAGCAGTTCTTACCAACACAAACCAGAAGCCAATCCTATGTGTTCTCTGTACCTCGAGGCTTCTCCCTGCCTCTTGGGGTCTTCGAAGTAGAAGACGTAATGTCTCACATTATATACCTATGATAATTACTATGGTTATTGTAAGATAGAAACATTTCTAGTTACAGAGATGAGCCCTATTGGCTAAATTAGAGGTGGCTCCACGGTCCAAGACAACTCTATACAATTTTGTAGAAGTCATCACTTTGTGAAATTAAAGAGTACAGTTCTACATATATCAGTGTAGTAGTACAAATCACCAAAAGGTGGCAATGCTGACTTATATATCATAGTCATTACAAGAACACAGATGTCCCAACATCTTATAAGCAAGAAATACATATGAAATGTATATATGTATTAGAAAGCAATACTCGCCAACAGAATTATATTGCATTTTAACAGTAGGCAATCTCCACTTTTGCAACTGTACCGGGGAGGTGTAGCTGGCCTTGGAAATCCATGTTGACAGGCGAAGAACCTCCTCTCGATAAGATTGGTAAAGTTTGTCTGGAGACAATGTTGGGTCCAAAAGTCTGTGCCATTCCTGCTGATGTCATCGTTCATGGAAAAGGACAATCAATACTGTTGGGAGAATAACCACACACAGGTAAATATAGCCCTTCTTAGCACAGCAGTCTGTGTGCGGGGCAACCCAGGCATCCAGGCAAGGATGGAAGACCAGTAGAGGAGGCAAGTCCAGGTGTTCCCTGTAGATGTCGTCATCGAGGTGCCAGATGGAGTGAACAAAAGCAAGCTTGTTGAACAAGGCTGTAGTGGGATCAAAACATGGTAAAGAGACAGTAAAAGAAACAAACATTGTATCTTTGATAGAACATTTCTTAGAAGTAAAACATGGACCAGTGTTAGGGTGTCTGGTTACGAAACCCAGATTCCTAGCTGTAGAAAGAGGAATAGTTAAAGATTGTTGCATACACATAGCAATACAGCTAAGGGGTCTTACATCATGGACAATACCATTTAGAAATATGTCTTTCATGTATTATATCAGGGATCCTTCCAGATTCTAGATCATGGAAGAGATTGTTGATGGTAGTGATAATATATGAGCCATAGGCTGAGCATAAGATTTCTCTTGCAATGTATTGTTTATCTGCTTCTTTGTTGTTCTGTGCAATGAGTAAGTTAATCTTATCTTTAGAGTCTGTAAATGCCTTAACAATGTTGTGCATGCTATAGACAGTGGCCCAGATATTCAAAAGGGTTGCACATGGCGCAACCCACTGATGTGCCCCGGCGTGATATTCCAACGGGAATTGCACCTGGCACAAATCCCGATGCGCCAGAATGCATAAGTAATGTATGCAGGTGCAGGTGGGGGGGGCGTGCCCATGCATACTCTGCACAGCCCGATATTCAGCCCGGGATGTGCGGAGCCATGCATGCGCAACCCCTACCTGTGCCAGCACAAAGTTGATCCAAAGAAAAAAGGAACAATGGATGGCCACCCACAGGTGAGCTGCCGCATTGCAGGGTGCAACACGGCAGCTGCCACCTGTGGGTGGCCACCCGAGCTCCGGCTGCATCTCCATGGTGGTTCCCCCCATGCCTGATCGTGGGCATCAGTTAAAAATAGAATGAACTCCTATTGCCCTGGTGGTCCAGTGGACCTGATTGCCCGATCATGGGCTGAAGTAATAAAGAAATATATCTCTATACCTGTTGGTCGAGTGGACCTGACTGCCCGATCGCGGGCTGAAGTAATAAAGAAATATACCTCTATCCCTGATGGTCCAGTGGACCTGTCTGCCCGATCGCGGGATGAGGTAAAAAAGAAATATACCCATCTCTCTGGTGGTCTAGTGGACCGAAGTCTGCCCGATCATGGGCTTAAGTAAAAATGGATTAATCCTTTATCCCTCGTGGTCCAGTGGACTGAAGTCTGCCCGATCACGGGCATAAGTTTGAATAAATAGAGTACTCCTATATCCCTGGTGGTCCAGTGGACTGAGGTCTGCCCGATCGCGGGCTTAAGTGAACTAGTACTGACCCCCATATCCCTGGTGGTCCAGCGGACCCCCCTCCCCACCCACACACTGATCCCCACTGTCCTGCTCCCCCCTGGTCAGTGGCGGGCGACAGCACACCACCCGCCTGCCACCCTGCTGCCCACAGACTGACACAGTCGGTAGGGCTGTATGCCCATTAGTCCACAGCGTGAGCCAATGGGCATGTAGCCTATACCGTTCTACACATTCCAGATATGTGCATGGATCCATTCACATATCTGGAATGTGTAGTACAGTATGGGCTGCACACCCATTGGCTCACGCTGTGGACCAATGGGCATACAGCTCAATCCAATTTTGGAAAAAACAACTTTCACACATCTCTAGCTGGAATTTGACACACATGCACACACCCAAAAAAGAACCATTTTCTTATGTTTCATGCATATTGTATTATATACATTTATTTTTACATCACAGTGCTTCTTCAGTTGGTTCATTTGGTTCATTTAGCAGGATTTCACACTAGGATAGAGAGACAGATAGCTATATTAGATAGACGATTTTATTCATGTTTCATAGCAGGAGGACATTATCATTAAATTATACAATGGCAAGAAAAAATCCTGGACTCTGATTGGTCAGTCTTGGGCTGGACCTGTGATGTTATCCCAGTACAACATCACGTGTCCCGTCTCAGCCTCACTGTGAACCAATGTAGATGATGATATGGCCATGGAGCTTGCTCCTTTGTTTTTAGCATCTCCTCTTAAGAAACAAAAATATTTTTCCACACTAAAAAACATTCTTTAAAATTATTTTTTATTTTATATATAACAATGAGCCATTGTATAATAGCAATACTGCCTCCAGGGTGTGTGTCATTTGGGATAACGTCATGCCTCAGTTGTTGGACGCACTAGGCCTGCGGCCTTGTGCCCAACCACCTGAGGTGTGACGTTATCCAGCACGACACACACACCCTGTTGGGCATTATTGCTTAATTAGAAGGCTTCAGCTAAACCCATCTCTGAGCTGTGCTCAGCCCTGGAGGACATTGCTCTTGTTAAAAACCCCACTCCTAGTGTTGCTTAGCTCAACCCAGGTTCCCTGCTGGGACGTCTTTTTCTTTTGTAAATTTAATTATTTAGTAATAATGCCATTGCCCTCCTGTGCTGAATTATTTTAAAAGTAACAATGTTCCACTGGCAGCTATAGTGTTACGAAAAAACACAAAAAACATGTTCTCTCCTAGCTCATTTGCTTTCCCATGGAAAAGTGTTGTTTTTTTACTCCTATTGAAAATGTGAATTTGGATTGCAATCAGCAAATGCTGCAACAAAAATAATGTGGGGCTCTTTTCCCAGATTATATCCTTGCAGCTTCCCCCAAAATGATAAAACTTAGATTTCCATGTAATTATTTTGATTTCTATTTTTAAATAGGATGAGAATGTTTTCTGAGTTATTTTATTGATATCTTGAATTAATGTGATTTCAAATTATCTGATTCCTTCTTTTTAAATTTGTATACCAACAGAGTCTATAACTGATGTATTAAAATGTGTTGTTAAAGAAAGGGCTTATGTTTTTAACAAATTCACCCAACAATTTTTTTGCAGCAAATGAGAACACAAAGCCTAGACTGAATAATGCCAGTAGTCCCAAGTAAATCAGTGTCCAAAAATAGCAACCAGAAAATCCTAAGTCCCTATGTAAATATAACCAGAGCTCAGAATGTGCTTCCAGATTTTCAGTTCCTGGCTTTTTGTCCCTGCTCACACCAGCTAACTTACACTGATAACAGTCAGAGCATTCAAATGAAATACAAATGGCAGGTTACAGCCATTAGCAGCACCAACTATGGACTGATATTCCAACTATGGAAAACTGGCTGCAGACTGTACATCCCACTACTCAAACAATTACTCCCTGTAAGCCTTGCATCATAGTCTTGTGTGTGGTGCACAGCAGATAAAATATGATTTCATAACATTGCAGAGATTCACAGCTAAATGGTAATCCTGTGTTGCAGCATCAACAGGAGCTCCATCACTGTTACTTGTGTCTTGCAGTCAATTTTCAGCTCCCTTTGCAAACTGGAAGTTCTGCTCCAGCAGGAGAATTCTTGCTGTGATGTGAAGCTCCAGTGAACCAGTCAGCAACAAAGCAGAATAGACGGCACCAGTTCATAAAGCTCCAATAGTACAAACCCCTAGCAGGCAGCAATGACAGGAATGCCGTTGTAGTCATTTCTCACACCTGGAAATAGCTCACTGCTCACAGCTCCATCTGTGTATCGGGTGCTAAGAATTCTGCTCCAGTAAGTAAATCCTTGGTCCATGAATGACTCTGTCGGACCAGCCAGCAGCTCCAGATGGGAGGGGATATATTATACAGCATCATAAATATAGGTAACAAAAAAGTTTTAGTGGTCAAAACTGTTCATTTTAGACTGCTGCAACATTTGCACTTGGCTAATTTATTGGAGAATCCAGATTGCATGCAAATAGAACTTAGTACAGAGTTTATTATAGCAAATATGGGTCACCGCAAATATGTCACTTCATGGGGTTGGTTCCAGGCAACAACTTTATTGGAGCATATTCCCAGCTTATTTTTCAAGTTACACTGTGCCATGTCTGCCCAGCATAAATCCAGATCACACACAGAGAGGGCTTAGTACCACAAATACCATTTATAATGCTGCTGTTTTCAGCATCATTCAACTCATACACAGAGAGATTCATGTATTGATACATTCCTCACAGAAAACATGTAGCCGGGGCTGATCAAAATATCACTCACACACATCCCCCACGACTTGCTCGCTCACTCTTTATCACTCACATCTCTCTCCCTAGGTATCAAAGGGAAAAAAATACACGTATGACAGCACTGCACTCAGTTCATTCTCTCTGTAGGAGCTAGGAGCTGCATCTTCCAAAGTCTGCAGCCACAAATTCCGTGATTGGATGTGAATTCCGTCATCAGCTTCTTTTTCCGTGGGTGCCCACAAATTCCACGGGAGGAGTCAAATTCTGTGGATAATTCCACAGTTAGCTGATCCCGTGGAATTGTGGAAAACTCGGGGCCTTGATCATGTTCCTAAGGAGCAAGATCTTTTACTCGATAAGATCTACATCTGCAGCTTCTTGTGTGAGTTATTTTCCTGCTTGGTAGGCCATCCAGAGTCTCTGGTGGTGAGTTGCTGGACTTTCCTTTGCATACTGTTTTACAGGGTATGCAAGCATCACTTCTACTACACCTGGGCTGTGCTCAGAAATGGGTTCAGCTACAACCTCATCAAAGGTGGCGTTGCCAGCCTGGAAAATGGCATCGGGGACTTTGGCCCATAGTCCAGGATCAATGGTCTGGCGTAGGATCTGGACCTGGTAGTCTGTAGCGAGACTAAGCATTTCATATTTAGCAGGCACCTTTTCCAAGTGACAGCTGAGATTGTCGGACAGGCTCATCTGACCGATACTGTCAGCTATTTGCTGAACAGAGTAGGCCATTTGTAGGGGATTATTGGGATGATTAGGTGGAGGTAGGTTGCCTCAGGCACCATCTAGGGCTGCCTGAGCTGCGGCCTCCACCACAGTATGAACCATTCCCTCCCAAGTAGCAGCCTTCTGCAGCATCTGTCTGATCTGTGTCCAGATTGTCCATTTGCTCCAGTTGGGTAGGGTCACATTGCCTAAAGTGGCATCTATCCTTTTCTCAATCTCCTCCTTATCATGCACAGAAATAATGGCTACCAGTGGTGCCATTGGGACTAGGCCTGGGCCTGCTCCCCCTATCATTGGGGTCACCATGTTGGCATCACCCATGATTTGCGTTATGACATTGATGATGTATGACATGGTGTGGATGTAACGGGGATCCGCCATGTTGTGGATGGTGGGGCAGGATCTCTGGCCCATAGTAGGGGTGTGACTGGGCATTGTATTGAGAGATGTCATCATCTGAGAGCTCCCTTTCAGATGGCATAGTTAAGGCAGGGGCTACGCCTCCCATTGCCTTAACATGTCCAGCCAGAACCTCTTGCTGATAGTGCAGTTTCTCCATCTTGGATTCACATTCTGCATGATTCACATTTGCAACATTCACATCAACCTCATCTTAAATTGTTTCTGCAACACTCTATACACAGTGCTCAATTCGTAGTTGTCCCTACTAGCCACTTCTAAGTCATTATGTACCTGGTTTATCTCATCCTGTAGCTCTCCCAACTCCCCACTCAACTGTTCATTTGTTCTACTTAACAAGTCATTCATATTCAAAGCCTGTCCCTTATCCTGTCTCAAACTTTCCCACTCCTGTTTCAAAATACAAATTTCTTGCTCGCTTGCCTGTAAGGAATGGTGCAAAAGTGAATCCTTTTCATTCCACAGAGTTTGAAGTTCAGACTCCAAATTCTGCTGCAATCTCACGCATTCTGTTTCCTGCAAACCCATTTCTTGCTTAAGAGATGAGATTTGCAGTTCAAGGGTTCGAAACCTCACTTCAGAGGCTTCCAAAGCAGCATAGAGAGCTGTGACCAACAGACCTGTAGCTTGGCACTTATTGGCTGTTTGTCTCATCTCAGTGTACTGGGTTGAAATCCCCAGTATAGGGTTTTTGGATTTACTTGTGTCCTGCATGAAGTCAGACCATCTTCCATGGGAGGTAAGGAAGTTTGAGACTTCAAGTCTCAGTTCTGTGCAGATGTTTGTTACAGTGGCCTTTGTGTGGGAGGGAACAAAAAAATCAAACTGTGAAAAAGGCACCATCCTGTGTATTGATCCACAGCAAGAGTACTTCATACACAGTCAGGCTACTGTACACTTGTGAGCTTGCAATTCAAAACTGCCATGGATTGGGTCGAGTCGGCATCGACCACACCCAGAAAGCAGCCAGACTTTGCAAGTGATTACAAAGTGGTCTTAAAATGGGAGAGGTGATGTGGGAATGCACACCTACAGTCCCTGTTGGGAAGGGAAAAGTTGTAAGCAGCAAGTGAAATCTTACAAATACCAAATATTTCCTGCACGTGGTCCTCAATTGTCAGGAGGTCTAAACCTCACTCTCAGGTTCTTGGCAATATTGGGAATGCAAGGAATCACAGACATGTTGCATAAGAGTAATACACTTGTTTATTACTGCCAGAAAGGATAATTACAGTTGCCCTAAGCAGTTCTTACCAATTTGAACCGGGAGCCAATGCTACACATTCCCTATTCCTCGAGGATTCTCTGTGTCTCTTGGGTTCTCCGAGGTAGAAGACATAATGTCTCACATTATATACCTATGATAATTATTATGGTTACTGTAATATAGAAACATTTCTAGTTACAGAGATGAGACCTATTGGCTAAATTAGAGGTGGCTCCATGGTCCAAGATAACATTATACAATTTTGTAGTAGTCATCACTTTGTGAAACAAAAGAGTACAATTCTACATATACCAGTGTAGTAGTACAAATCACCAAAAGGTGGCAATGCTGACTTATATATCATAATCATTACAAGGACACAGATGTCCCAACATCTTATAAGCAAGAAACACATATGAAATGTATATATGTATTAGAAAGCAAAGTGTATAACAATAATATGCATACATATCCTGACATCTACTTTTATACAGTAGATGCCCTTAGCTCTATATGTTAGTATAACATATACCTAAATGCTAGCTGTCTATGGTGTACCTCTGGGGGTACCAATAAGGGTATAGGGACCTTGTGTAACAAAGTGATCACTGAGTGTTGTGAGCCAGTGCTATAACACACAATGACATCATATAGAAGATCCATATCTGTCAGGCCTGCATTTTAAAATATTTCATCAGCAAAGTTGAGCAGGTAAGCAGAGTCACATATATTATATCAGTTGAAAATCTTAATTTGGGGGGTTGCTTTTGGGGTTGTGGTTCTCTGTAAAAGACACTTCTCCATGAAAGTTGAAATAAAAACATGTTATTACAGATACATTGGATGTTTTATTCATGTAATGGGTGTCTGATTTACAAGTCTAAGCACCTTCATGAGAAATTACATTTCTTAAATTTGTTTGTTTTATTCTGTCAGCACAAGCCCCTTGGTGGTAGCGACCATTGCACAGTGTGTTCCAGGTTGGACATGGGCAGGGAGAGCTTCCCCACTAAGACGAAAATTCTGGATTTCAAGAGGGTGGACTTCGGAAAGATGGGTGAGATGGTAAGAAGCCACCTCATGGACAGCAGAGTGGATAAAGAGATGGACCAAAAATGGTCCACCATCAAAAAAGGGATATTGGATGCCACAATGAAGTGTGTTAGGCTCAAGAGCAAGAATATGGGGGCCAAAGCACCCAGCTGGATCAGTTCTTAGGTTGCCCAAGCAGTGAGGGACAAGAGGGCAGCCTACAAGAGCTGCAGAAGGACCAAAAGAGAGGTGGATAAGGAAGACTACCTAAGGTTCGCCAAGGTGGCAAGCAAGGTAGGGCTGCAGGCTAAGGCACAAAAAGAACTCCAGATAGCTGAGGAAATCAACAGTTCAAAAGCTTAAAGTTTTTCTGTAATATCTGTTGGTCCAAGAAAGGCACCAGATCACCTAATTTGTGCATCTTGGTAAAGTTAGATCATTTATCTAGTTGATTCTGTGTTTCCCGTATGTTTAAAATGTGAGCGATGAGTACAACTTGTACTATGTGGAGAAGGAGAGGGAGCTCTGTACAAAGGCCTTCAAGTAATAATAAAAGGAATGGTGCAGAGAGGAGGGATATTGCTACATTGGGTACTGACAGTCAACCTGGAAGGATAAGAATCTATACTGACGTGATAGCCAGCTTCCATTAAGGAAGGAACCATAGTCCTCAGTGGATGATTTAAATGTTACTTCGATGAACATTTAAAGTAGCCACTGGGGGTGATGGAAGACATGGGGGAGGCAGAAAGTGGGCCAAAACAGGCTGAGATAGAGAGAAGGGAGATCCCAAAGGGGAGAGAGTCCCACCATAATGCATGTCATTCAAGTAACCAGGGAGTTAGCAAAGGTGGAAGATGGAAAAGGAGTAGTCAAAGGAGAAAGGTGAGGAAGGAGGAACAACTGGAAAAAGGAGAAAGCAACAAGTAGACAGCTGAGGGATGTCAAAATGGTGCAATGTGTGCATCAGAAGCCCTATGAGAGGAGACTGAAAGAGTTCAATATGTACACTCTGGAGAAGAGGAGGGAGAGTTGGGATATGATTGAGCCCTTTAAATTCCTCAAGGGGGTTAATAAGGCACAGGATAAAAATATGCTTCCGAGAAAAATGTGCTGTAGAACAAGGGGCCATGCTTTGAAGCTGGAAGGAGGTAGATTGAGAGAAGATATGAGGAATTATGCAATGGCAAGAAAATTTCCTGGTCTCTGATTGGTCAGACTTGGGCTGGACCCATGATGTTATCCCAGGACAACATCACGGGTCTAGTCTCAGCCTCACTGTGAACCTGTAGATGACCTATATGATGAGCTAGATGACCTCTTTTTTTGCATCTCCTCTTAAGAAACAAAAATATTTTTCCACACTAAAAAACATTCTTTCAAATTATTTTTTTTATTTTATATATAACAATGAGCCATTGTATAATAGCAATAATACACTCCATGGTGTGTGTCGTTTGGGATAACGTCATGCCTCAGTTTTTGGATGCACTCGGCCTTGTGCCCAACCACCTGAGGCATGACGTTAACCCAACATGATGCACACCCTGTCAGGGATTATTGCATAAGTACTTCTTCACAGAATGGGTGATGGATTCCTGAAACAGTCTTCCATGGGAGGCAGTGGGGGTGGAACTAGTGATGGGTTTCAAAAATGCCTCAGATTGGCACAAAAGAATTCTAGGAGAAAGGAAGGGGGTGGAAGAGATAGTACTGTAGATCAAGTTGGGTCTGCAGCAAAACTGATCATAATTAAAAATGGGCAGACTAGATGGGACCATTGGTTATTATCTGCCTTCAGTTTCTATATTTCTATGTATGACAGGTTATGTGATTCAAATGGGTACAGTGTAAAATTATTAATATGTGCAACCTGCTACTGTAAACTGTGTGGCACATATAATTCATGTTGTACTATGCTACACAGACATGATAATCAAATTGGCAATATTATATACATTGAACAAGGGAGAAAACATCAATGGGAACATGTGTGAAGCAATATGCTACTCATAGAGTGGTGACACCACACACTGTTTGAAGTTACTATATTATGATGGTACACAGCTGTATATCAGTGTTGAGTTAGATGCAATATGGGATTTTATTTATTACATTCGCTTGTACTTGTGCAAGAAATGTTTAGTTGCACTGATGACATCTTAGAGGTGTGTCACTGCTGAGCCAGTTGCAGCTGAAACTGCAATGGACTCAGCAGTGCAGACCAATGACCAGGCACTCTGGACATGATGCTAGTACTGCTTGCTGGGCTGAAACCTAGTTGAAAGCACTGAACTGCTCCAATGAGAGAGCGATTCAGTGCTTTCATTTGCGTAAAGCTGGACGGCAATGCTGGCCTCCAGCTGTGCTCCCAGTTTTTCCTGGTCTGCATTCCCTTTCATTCAAGTGAACATTCAGTATTGACAAATGCTTGTTTTTGTTTTATTTTTAATAATCCAGACATTGACAACCCAGTAATGACACATAGCCAAGGATGCTTTGTTGTGACTGGACTTCTCTACTGGGACTATATTGCCCTCCTTCCCTCCACCCCCTGACCCAAAGCCACTTCTACTTTAATAGGTACAGGATTTGACTGACAACAGGAACTTCCTGTTTTGGGAGCAGGAAGTGTGTGATTACAGAACCACCAAAGACTCACCATCCTAGAAGGGCAAGAGTAGCTCTCTGTCCCCTTCCCCCAGCTGCTGGAGGTCTGCCTCTGAGCAAGTAAAGAGACAACTGAAATATAGGATCTTCTTGTCTCAGAACAGGAAGATCAGGAGCTTAAAGGGCACAGAGGCAGTAAGTAAGTAGGGAGAAAAAAATAAACTGAGGAAAGAGTAAGTATTCCAAACAACAGTGAAGGGGCTAGAAATAAGACATGATGGGAGTGGTGCAGTGCAGTGGCTGTGGAGCAGCAGTCTTCTGGGAGATGTTCTGGTGGATGTGGTGTTGTACCATCTGCAGGCACCTCTCTGGGCTGATTGAGGAGGTTGATCATCTCCAGGCTGAGTTGGCCTGGATTTGTGGGACCTCCTCTCCCATCCAGGGACCACCAGGGCCACTGTCATTGCCTCAGAGGTTGCAAAGAAAGAGGAGTGGATGGACCACAGTGGGCTCAGGGAGGGTGAGGGTGGTGGAACAGAGGCACATTCCAAAGTGTGGTTCCTCTATGGAGGCACCTGCAGTGGAGACCAAGGATGATGCTGGGAACCTCCAGAAAGGAGACCCACAGGAGGGTGATATGGGACCCCACAGGGGAAGAAAACAACTCCTGGTGGGGGACTCCATTGTTAGGAAGGTAGAACTGGGGGAGGAATGGAAGATGTAGGTAAGGTGCCTGCCTGGCACCATGGCTTAGAGAGACAGGGAGCGATTCCTCAGGATAGCTGGAGCAGCTGCACAGGGGAGGGAGCTGGATGTCATTGCCCACCTAGGGACAAATGACCTAGCTAAGAAAGGGATCAGAGCAGTGCAGGAAGAGTTTGTGGATTTGGGTAGGGGCCTTAGACAAGTAGCACGCATGGTAACCTTCTCGGAGGTGCTGCCGATCTATGAAGTAGGTGAGACTAGGGTGCTCCACACCATGAGATTCAATCAGTGGCTGAAAAACTGGTGCAGATCTCAGGGATTTGATGTCATTGGGGACTGGGGGACCACCTGGAGTGATGCAGGCCTATACTGGCATGATGGTCTACATCTGTCCAGGAGGGGAACCAGGATCCTAGGTGATAGGTTTAAATGCTTCATTGGCAAGCATTTAAACTAGCCAAGGGGGAGGCACTGGAAAGGAGCAGGGAAATCCTAGCCCCCACCAAATAAAATCAGGGTAGTAAGTGAGGTAAACACCAAGATAGAGATATCGATAGGGAGAAGGGCAGGGGTAAATGGAGAAAGTTACAAAGGCAATAAGGACAGGGATGGGGCAAAAAGAGATAAGGCCATCAGGAAATGGAGAGTAATGAGTACCAATGCCCATAGTCTGGGCAACAAGCTCCCTGAACTGGTGGCCTTGATGAAAGAGGGATGCCTGGATATTGTAGCAGTCACAGAAACATGGTACACAGAGAACCATGAGTGGGATGTTAACATACCAGGGTACACAACCTACAGGAGAGACAGGGAGGGGAGAAGAGGGGAGGAGTAGCTCTCTATGTAAGGGAAGAGATAAAAGCAACAGAACAAAAGAGTAAACAGGGAGGAGAGGAGGCACTGTGGGTCACCTTAGAGACTGGAAATGGCACCACAGTTTACACAGGGGTTGTATACAGACCCCCATGTCAGGGGGAGGGAATGGACAAGGATATGATAGAAGGCATTCTTAGGATGGCAGAAAAAGGGGATATTCTGTTGATGGGAGACCTGAATATGCCAGATGATAACTGGAGCACATTTGCTGCAGCCACATCCAAGAGCAGGGCCATTCCCAATGCCCTACAGGTGGCATGCCTCAGACAGCTGGTTTTGGAACCCACTTATGAGGGAGCAATCTTAGACCTCATACTCTCAAATGGGGACAGTGAGAGGATCTCAGATATAGAAGTGGGTAGCCATCTGGGAACATTTGACCACCAATCAGTGTGGCTCATGATAAACTCAGCTACAGAGTCAAGCCATAGAAAAGTGAGGGTACTGGACTTCTGGAAGGCTGACTTTGGCAAGATGGGAGAGTGCCTTAGAAAAGTACTTGCTAACAGGCTAGAAGGAGGTGTGGAGCAACAATCGAGAAACATCAAAACTGCCATCAAAGAGGCAACAAGCCTTTGTGTGAAGCAAATAAGCAAGTCAAAATGAAAGAAAAAGCCATTATGGTTCTCAAAAGAGGTGGGAGGGAAGGTCAGGGAGAAAAAGATAGCATTCAGAAAGTATAAGGAAACATAGAAGGAGCAGGACAGAGAGCTGTACCAGTTAAGGCAGAAGGAAACAGGGAGGGAAGTCAGAATAGCAAAGGCCCAAACTGAGGAAAAGATAGCCAACTCAGTTAAGAAGGGGATAAAACCTTTTATAGGTACATCAGGGGCATAGAAAGACAAACGGAATAGTGAGGCTGAACAGAATGGACGGTGGGTGGGCAGAGAGGACAGTGAAAAGCAGGGATACAGAATGAATATTTCTGCTCAGTATTCACAAAAGAGAGGAGGGGGAAGTGCCTAATCCAATTAACAGAAGTACTCTGGATAGGGGGGGTCAATCCCAGTCCTTTCACAGAAGAAAGGGTACTGAAAGAATTCCTAAAACTGAAGGAGGACAAAGCAATGGGGCCTGACAGAATTTGCTCCAGAATTCTAAAAGAATTAAGGGGAGAACTAGTGAAACCACTGACGACCCTTTTTAGCAAATCATGGGAGGATGGTGTGGTACCTGAGGACTGGAGGAAGGCAGATGTGATTCCCCTTAACAAAAGTGGGACCAAGACAGAGGCAGGAAACTACAAACCTGTCAGTTTGACCTCTGTGGGAGGAAAAGTGATGGAATCACTTCAGAAGGAAAGCATTGTTGAGTACCTAGAGGCCAGTGTGGCACAGGACCCAAGGCAGCATGGGTTCACAGTGGGAGGGCATGTCAGATGCATTTAATTGATTTCTTTGACTGGGTGGACAAAGTAGTAGACCAGGGAGGGGCTGTGGACATGGTCTACCTAGACTTTAGCAAGGCATTTGACACAGTCCCACACAAAATATTAATAGTCAAATTAACCAGCCTGGGAGTGGGTCCCAGGGTGGTAGCCTGGCTAAAACATTAGCTGGACAACAGGACACAGAACATAATTGTAAATGGAGTCCACTCTGAAGAAAGAGGGGTTACTAGTGTGGTACTGCAGGGTTCAGTATTGGGTCCAGTCCTTTTTAATGTCTTTATAAGTGACATTGCAGAGGGACTGGAAGGAAAAGTATGCCTCTTTGCAGATGACACAAAGATCTGCAACAGGGCTGATACACAAGGAGGCGTGGAAAGGATGAGAAGGGACTTGGCAAGGTTGAAGGAACGGTCAAAAGTATGGCAGCTTGGATTCAATACAAAGAAGTGCAAAATAATTTACCTGGGAAACAAAAACCCAGGGGAAGATTACACAATGAGTGGGGGAGAGGTAGTAACAACAACAAAAATGGAAAAGGACCTGGGGATAATCATATCAGATGACCTTAAGGTTAGCAAGCAATGTGAGAAGGCAGTAGGGAGGGTGGGGGGATACTGGGATGTATAGAGAGTGGCATCACCAGCAGAAAACAGGAAGTTGTTATCCCTCTGTACAGACAGTTGGTGAGACCCCATCTGGAGTACTGTGTCCAGTTCTGGAGACCACATCTCCTCAAGGACATAGACAGGATGGAGGCAGTCCAGAGGAGGCCAACTAAAATGGTGCAGCGTCTGCAAGAGAAGCCATACGAGGAGAAACTAAAGGAGCTTATTATCAAGGCCACTGTTTTTCTGTTTTTACTGGAAAATCTGGTAAAATTCCAGAATTAGGGCTGCCTGAAGACCAGTAAAAACAAAGATTTCATGGAATCTGGCATTTTATATCAGATCAGTAGATCTACAAAACTTGTGTTTTTCTTTTAATTCCTTCCTGTACTATTTTCAATTTGCTCTGTTTAATGCTCTGTATATTAAGCCTTCTTTAATTCTGATTACTTATGCGCATACTAAAAGAATGATAGCAGAATCCCAGTAAAATCCAGAAATTAGAGTAACAATCACCGGTGTAATTCCAGAATCTGAAGTCTTGAAAATGGAATTTCATTATTTTAATCACCCTAAATCAGTGGCCTTGCTTATTATGTATACCCTTGAGGAAAGAAGGGGGGACATGATAGAAACGTTTAAGTACCTCAGTGGAATCAACAATGTCCAAGAGGGTAGCATCTCTTAGAAAAATAGATGTGCAAGAACAAGGGGACACAATTTGAAGATGGGGGGCCATTTAGGGGCAATGTGAGGAAATATTTTTTCACAGAGAGGGTGGTGGATGCATGAAACAGCCTTCCTGAGAAGATTGTGGGTCTGAAACTGTGGGACAATTCAAGAATGCATGAGACAGACATAAGGCAACTTTTGTGGGGGTAGGAAGAAACAGGCTGTTGGTTAACTAGGATCTGCAGCTTATCCTGTAGATAGGGAAATGGGCAGACTAAGTGGGCCAAGCGGTCCTTATCTATCGTTAAAGTCTATGTTTCTATGCTGCTTACAATTTGCAACGATTTTTTTACCACTTTATTCATTTTTGGGAAATCACTCTTTTTTTACAAGAGAGTACTGTATTTATTAATGTTAGTGCACAATGTTACCCTTAGCACAGGTTGTGGAGTGCATATGAAGAGATGTAAAAATTGTGATGCTGTACTGTACATCAAGTAAAAATGGTGTCCCTGATTTTTAGCATTTGCCACTGATTTTAATGGGCAGTATCTCTCATTGTGGTGCTGGCAAGGTGAGAGGTATGCATTCCGGGGTAGCCAGGTGTTGCAGTAGTTGACTCCCTATGATTTTCCTTGCAACATCCGGAAACCCCTAAAACATTAGTTGCCTACCATTTACCACACCTACAAATATAAAGCCATAAGAGTTCCAAAGCCACTAAGAATTAGATAGGTCCTGAAAGGGTTAACATAAACCTACTTTTCAGAGAAGATACATCATTGCCACACACACATTTGGGAGAGTTAGAAATGTAATTTTAAACTCCTTTGCAGTTATTTCCTCTAAAAACTTGCTGTGTCCTCTGTTGGAAGTTATATCAGTAAATTAGTTAAGCTCGAAAGACTAGCCAATCACATTTCAATAATAAATAAAATTAACAATCCAGCAAGTGAACATACTAAATCCTGTGTTAAAATGGTATCCCATGACTTGGGTGAATGAAAAATGGTGAGCCGAAAAACAGTGATGGCTTTTGGGCAAAGTCAAAAATGGTGACAAAGATTTTCTCCCTCCTCGAGGTGCTAGAACCTTGGAGTTAGTAAATTTAGTAAGGGGGGTGCAGGAGACATAGCCCCCCCAAAACAATTGTCACCATATTTATACTCGCCCGAAAGCCATCACTGTTTTTGAGCTCACTGTTTTTCACTCATCCAAATCACATGGAACCTTTAAAAAAGGTCAAATAGACTTCTGATGGATTTTTTTTTGGTGGGGAAGGGGAGGTTACAAATGCCTGGTACATTTCTCTGTCTACAAACTGGAGATCTCTCTTTCTCTCTCTCTCTCTCTCTCTCTCTCTCTCTCTCACACACACACACACACACACACACACACACACACACACACACTCTGTCTCTCTTGTCAAGAGATAAGTAGCTGGCTATTCAAGCAAGGCTTTTTTGACACTAATATGCTAAAGAAAAATTCTAATTGTACTGTTGAAGACAGTTTAGCTGCTTCAAACAAGTGGTGTAAGTAACTTCTCTTTGTGCCTGAGACACTAACTGTCAGGTCACTTAAAGCAGGCATAATGAGAAAGACACACAAGACGAAAAAATAGTGTTGTAACCAATCTACTGAATAGACAGAGGGGGGTGCTTTATTCAACTGGTGTAGTGATTTGGAATTGCATAAGCATGTACCGCAACTCTAAATTTGTGCTTTGGTATCCCATTTTTACATCTACAGCAAGATGGCCACAGACTCCACCCACTACAGCTGTAAATATGGGGAGAATGCCTTCTTCTGTTAAATACGAAAAAAAGGGACAAGATGGACAGGGATGAATGGGTAGAGGAGAATGGGGGAAAGCCTGAGGTACAGAACAAATAATTCTGCTCCATCTTCACTGGCAGAAAAGATGGGCCAGTGCCTACAGGGGGAGAAGGGGGGTGGGGAAGGAAGCATGGATGTGGTGATATAGAAGAATAGAGTTAGGGAGGGGCTGCTAGCACTGAAGATGGAGAAATCACTGGGCACGGACAGCATACACCAAGGGATACTGAGAAAGCTGGCAAGGGAGCTTGCAGGGCCACTTGTAGACTTGTTCAACAGTTTTCTGGAGTTGGGTGTCATACCACAGGATTGAAGAATGGCCCATGTGGTGCCCCTCCATAAGAATGGCCCCAGGGATGGCCTGTGAAATTACAGGCTGCTCAGTCTGACCTCAATCATGTGTAAGCTCATGGACACCATACTTAAGGAAAGGTTGGTAGGGTATCTAGTGCAAAATGGTTTCCAGGATGAGAGGCAGCATGTGTTTGTGGGAGGGAGATTGTTCCAAATAAACCTGATTGACTTCTTTGACTGGGTCACTAGGGCAGTGGACAGGGGCCAGGCAGTGGACATCCTTTATATGGACTTCAGCAAGGCCTATGACTCTATACCTCACAAGAGATTGATCAGGAAACTGGTAAATCTAAGAGTTTGGGAGAAAATGATCAGGAGAGTAGAAAACTGGCTGAGGGACAGAACTCAGAGGAGGGTTGCAAGGGGAGAGTTATCCAACACCACGGAAGTCACCAGCAGGGTCCCACAAAGCTAGGTGCTGGGCCCGGTGTTGTTCAATGTTTTCAACCATAATATTGGGGAAGTCATTAATGGCAAAATGTGTCTATTTTCAGATGACACCAAACTCTGTGGGATGGTGGACACAGTGGAAGGGATACAAGACCCGTGGGAAGACCTGAGAAAATTGGTCAAAGATGGTCAGCAATTTGTCAGGTTGGCGTCAATGCCCAGAAATGCAAAGTTATGCACACTGGAGCCAGGAAACCAAAGATAGAGTACTACCTGGGAGGATGTCCAGGTATTAACAATGGAGGGCAAGAACGATATGGGAGTGATAATCACTAGCGACCTGAAGCACTCCACACAGCTCCAAAAAGTAGCAGCAAAGGCAAATAAGATGCTGGGGTGTATAGCCATAAGAAACAGCAGTAGGCAGAAGAAGGTAATACTGCCCTTGTACAGATCACTGGTGAGACCACATCTATAGTATGGAGTAAGATACTGCTGTCCATACCTTAAGAGAGACATCAATCTGCTGGAGACTGTCCAGAGGAGGGCAACTAAAATGACAGTGGGTTAGCAGGGTAAGACAAATGAAGAGAGATTGGGTACCCTGAGGATGTAGTCCCTGGAGGAGAGGAAGGAAGGAGGGATGGGACATAATAAAGACCTTCATGTTTTTGAAAGGGATAAATAAGGTGAATAAGGAGGTTCTCTTCAAGCTACTGTAAGTGGCAGCCAAAGCATGAGGGGACACGTCTGAAGCTGGAAGGGTTGAGGTTTAGGAGGGATGTAAGGAAGCACTTCTTCATAGAGATAGTAGTGGCCTGTTGGAATATGCTTCTGGAGGAAGTGGTCTCATTGAAGTCAACGAGCAGCTTCAAAAAAGACTAGTATAGGCATAGGGGGAAATCATGGGGCTGGGGGCTAGACGAAGAGGTAGGGAGGACCAAGGAGGGGGTGCAGGGTTGGTAGTATAAGCTGAGGAACCTGCAATTTGAGCAGACTGGATAGACTGAATGGCCCTCTTCTGCTGGCTTCTTCATATGTTCATATCATTTACAATCGCTCTCACTTCTCTTGAATGGCTCACAGACAGCACACAACAGTGATTACATGAATTCCTCTATGACTGGCCATACAGTGAATTCAGAGCAACTTTACTACAGCTGACTGTTCCAACCTGAAGACACATCTGTCTCAGATCAAGGCAAGCATATGCTCCTTTAAAATAATTGGTCTGTTGTGTATTGCGTGAGAATTGATATCAAATCATTGATTCAAATTATGCCATGTGAATTACTATTAAACCATTAATGCAAATTGTGTTTTTTTTATTATGTTGGTAAAGATTATATTTACATTTGAATCTGTTCTGCATTTTGATGTGATTTCCCACCTTTCAGATCATGTGCAATCAGTTTATGGTGCAACTGCACGATTTCAGTTTAAACTAATTCTGCTGAAAAAAATGAACTGATTAGACAATACACTCTCAATCTTTTCAAAACAAGCTGTATGTGGTTGTGCTATCACCTAAACATACTGCTGTGCAGATTTTTTGAGTGTTAGTTCTAATACTGATCAGGGTATTAACTTGTGTTAATAAACATTTCCCTCAATCTAGATGTGTTATCTCGTATTACATTTAATTGTGTATATAAGCAACATAATCTAAAATTGATTCTGCATACCGTAATACTTTTAGGGTGTCCTTTGTAAATACATTCATATAACTGATTTGATTATGAGGTAGGTTTATTTTTCTAAGGAGAAACTGAACGACTTACAAAGTCTACAGGTAGCATGTGCATCCAGTTCAAATGCCAATGAAGATACACTGGCATGTAAATGAATTTCTCAAGTAATCAGTATCTATTTATGCATGACAGTATAAATTATGTTTAGAATTACAAAATACGTAGTCCAGTTACTTTTCTGTGTTGAATTTATTGCTCATAATGGTGAATTTAATTTTATTTTTTCCTTTATCATTGCACGTTTTGATATGTGAGTGTGTTGAGGGTGAATATTGATTATCTGAATCCTTTACTTCATCTGAATTTTGCAAAAGAAATGGGGTAGATAAACATCTGCACAAAATCATGTGAGAGATATTATATAATTTGATGTCAGTGACTTGTTTGACTGTGATGGTGTCTGGAATGTAGTATGTTTGATTAGAATGTATATATAGGAATTTAAGGAAAGAAGTATGTATCACATCTACATGTCACAGGCCATCTCTGCTTTGTATAGGTAGTATGAGGGAGGTGGCAGTTTTATAACACATTGGACCCAATTTTAAAAGCATTAAAATTGACACAAGTGGCTTTCGTTGAAAGAGTTTGATGCAAGAGGTGACTTGCATCACAACTTGCATCAAACACGATTTTAAAATGCAACCTGTGTCAGATCCAGACACTGCTCCTCCAAAGCCCCTTTGCACCAGGTTTGCATCAAACAACCCAGTGCACCAGGTTGCAAATGGGCTTGCACCATGGTGGGGCTGCAACATCCCCTTTTTGGGGTTTTACAACCCTGCCATGGATGTAGCAAGGGGCACCACTTAGACCAGTGAGAAAGTGGTCTAAGTGGCTTGAGTCAGTGGGATGGGGTCTTACTGGGGGCAGTAGGTGTGAACTAGGGGCATGGGAGGTGGCAGTGTGGGTGTCAGGGAGACAGCTGTGCTCACAAATGTGTGTTTCTTTGCACCTGTCAGGGTGCATTTGCAGTATGATGTTACTGCAATACATCTACATGATACATTGTTACATACATTTTGCCCACCTTATCCCCGATGTCCCCCATAAAAAAACAAAACATCTGTCCTCAGTGGTCTAGTGGACCCCCTCCCCCTGATCTCCCCCATTAATTCATATATACCCTTCCCAGGTGGTGTAGCAGACCACCCTCCCTATCTGTGATCACCCCCATATAGTATATTAACTGTTCCTGGTGGTCTACTGGACCTCCTGCCCCAACCCTGTCAGGTAGTGTCCCTCCACCCCTCCCCTTATTCCAAACAGGAGCTGGTGACCAGCATAACCCTTCTCTCACCACCACAGCTGGCCACTGACTCAGCTCTCCATGTTTACAGTACACTCTAATTGATTGACAGCTGCTGTCATTCAATGCATTTGTACTGTATACAGTATGTGCTCATTGAGAATTCAGTCAGCGGCAAGCTGTGGTGGTAAGAGGAGGGCTGTGCTGGTTGCCAGATCTGATTCAGGAAGGGAAGGGAGTGGTGTGGTGGGACACTACATGACAGGGTGGGAGCGGGGGTCAATTAGTTGACCATGGAAAGTTATCTTATACTATATGGGGGGTGATCATGGATAGGTAGGGGGGTCCACTATGCCACCAGGGAAGGGTATATACTAATTAATGTGGGAGATTAGAGGGAGGGAGTCCACTAGACCACCAGGAACAGATGCTTCATTTTTTTATGGGGGTCATTGGGGATCAGGGGAGCCAAATGTATGTAACAATGTATCATGTACAATATATTTATTACAGTAAGGCCATACTGCAAGTGCACCATGAGAGGTGCAAACAAAAGCACATCTAGATGCACAACACTCTCCCCAACACCCCTACTGCCACCTCCCCTGCATATTGTGCCCCTGCCCCTTCTAACATGCTGTTTCTTCTATCCTCACCATCCCAGCCCCTCTAGTGCTGCACAGGGTGGGGGCACTAGATCTCTGCAGCAATGTCTGAAGATGTGCCAACTGTTTGGCACAGCTAAAGACTTGCAGGAAACCCAGGGAGTTTGGTGGTGGGATCTTGCTTTTTATAAAATCAAGTGCAGGGTCACTGCTGCACCTGGAAGTTGCTGCAACCCTTACAGCAATGAAACTTGCATTGCTCTAAGGGCTCTTTTAAAATCAGATCCATTGACTGATATGGGAATTTTTTAATTTTTTGATCTCACTTTCATTATATGTAGATGAACAAAATGGGTGATTTGATACCTTTTATTGGACCAAAAAGAGATTCACAGAATGTTTTAAAATTTTGAACTTCGAGTCCTTCATCAGAAAAATGGCAGTTACATAAAAAAAATAACTTTAAGTACTGTACATGGGGCATAATTGGTATAAATCAGAGACAGAAAACAGAGATAAGAAAATAGTCTTTGAAAACTTAGGGTGCAAGTCTGCTTCTCTTAAGATGGAAAGTGATGCAGCAGCAGAATGCTTATAAATTATCTGTTCCTAATTACCTTCCTAAAAATAGACAGCAGTGTGTGTGTGTGTGTGTGTGTGTGTGTGTGTGTGTGTGTGTATACGTGCACACAGACAAATGCTCAGCACTGAGAAACAGCCCTTTTGTGTGTATGAAACCAAAAGGTATGACATCAAACATATAAATATAGTTATATATATTAAATAGAACCATGTTAATATATAAATGCAAATTAAAAATATTTATAACAAATATAAGACATGTACAATATATAGTAAGTTCTGTATCTGAGACAAGAAAAAGGCAGTTGCAGTTTAAATTGTGTAATGGATCATGAAATTAAGGTCCACATTCATTCCACCATTAAATGTATTGAGAAGAAAAATATACTAAGTCGGACCTCATATGCCCACCTTTCTTGTGTCCATTGAGAACCAGATGGAGTTATCGCTGTTTTCTCTCTCTCTGTTTTATACCAGTTCTGCCCCATGCACTTAAAGTGATTTCTTTGTACAACTGCCATTCTTTTGATGAAGAACTCTGTGAAAATTCAAAAGCTTAAAACATTCTGTGAATCTCTTTCTGATCCAATAAAAGGTATCAACTCACTCATTTTGTTCATCTCTTTGTACAAGGACCAAAATGGCAACAAACTATTCTTGTCATTATATGTATTCATTGTTATTATTTTTGTTAGATAACAATGATGAAAATATAAACAAACATTTTCTTTATGTTTGATAATTTCATTGGTGTCATGTTCATCATGCACCTTATCAATTATACATGTCAATGTAACTTATCATCCGGAGCATATCAGTAGTCAAGCCATCACAAATTATTATGTATTTCTTGGGAAAAAATGAATTCAAAAATAATAATAAAAAAATGGTACAATTATTTATTACAAAATGTTTATGTATTTGTTTTGTTTATTTTTTAAGACACTATGGGCTGGATATTCAAACTGCGCCCCAAAAGTGTGCAATAGCAGGAGCAAGCACAAGTCCATTGCGTCCATGTGCAATAGAGGCGATATTCAAAAAAGGAGCAAGCCAAATTGCGCCTACAGCTAACGTCTGAATATCGCACAACCTGCGCCATAGTGCAACTAGGGAGGGGAAGCTGAGCAGATATGATGTGCTATGGTGCAACAAGGGATGTCCAGCTGAGCAGTCCAGAGGTGCCATAGTGCAAGCAGGGAGCCCCCCAGCTGCAGAGCAATGTAACTGTACAACCAGGGAGGTAGGTGCCCACCACCCATGCCACAGATGGGCACAGGAACACACAGCAGAACTGACATTGTGCCCCCACACCCCAAGCACAGCACAACTGGGGGAGGGCTGGAATAACCACCGGCCCATGGGGACAAGCAAACAACCCACAGCTGGGCCATGGTGCCCCATCACACCCACTGGCAAGCTGAGACTGCCACACAAGGAGGGCGGACCACCCCGTGCCACACCATCCCCCAGTGCACAGCACACCCTGCACCATAACCCCCAGACACCCCCCCATGAGCAGTGACCACCACTGCAGGAAACCCTATGCATACCACCACCCCCACTGTCACACTGCAACCTCGTGTACCACAGAACCATACAAGCCAGCCCCACCATGAGCACCCAGCAGTGGGTGGCAGCACACGGCAATGCAACAACGGCAGACACAGTGCCAACATGCACAATCCCCCTGAGGCACAGCTGAGAGACTGACCATGTGTTGGCACAAGAGGTACCCCACACGGGAAAGGGCGTGCCCCTGACACCACCACCATTGATACAGCACCCTGCACAGTAGACAAGTGACACATCCCGACCCACCACTGGCCACAACAGCCAGCACAGACACCCACAGTGGTGCATGGAAGCATGCATCACACCGGATGCAACACAGTGCAGGGACAAACACACACCCATACCCAAGGGGACAATAACACAGGGACGCAGTAGCGTGGCAACCAAGCCCCCAGTGTGGGCCCATGGAAACCGTGCACACACAGCCTGCAGTCCTCCATGGCACAGGAGTGCCAGCCACCCTGCGCAGGCACTGTGGACCCATACGCCACCATCATATGCCTGGAGCACAAGTCACAGACAGTGGTGCACAGCCCCTGCAACACACACAAGCCACAGCATGGAGGTGGGACAACAACCGCGGAGGCCACAGTGTCACCTGAGGCAAACATGCACCACACCAGTGACAAGAGGCAACCCAGCATTGTGACGGTTACAGTGGATGACCTGCATGGACAGCCACCACTGACGTGGCAACAGACCTTTCAGGTCACAGACATGCAAGGGTGTCAGCTGCACAGGCCAAGGACGGGTTGACAGGGGCACCATGGACACAGAGCATGCACCATGGACCACTGCACACAGTAATCCAATGCACAGGGAACAACACACACACCACAGACACAGATTGATAGCTACTCCCACACCATAGTCACTTCCCAATGCACATACACCCATACCCATGACTGCACCACCCCAGACGCCATGCACACCACTGCAGCTGAGCACCTATAGCCCGCTGCAAATCCGAGACCACCACAGTATTCATATCAAAATAGATGTATTGTAACAATCAAAATTCAACTATATACAGACATATATACAGAGGGGGGGTGAGGGACAGGAACAAGGTGGGGGTGGGTAAGGGGCAGGGGTGAACATATGGGAGCGGGAAGAAGGGGTGTGAGGGTGGGTCAAAGGGGGAAGGTGGTAGTAGGGGCATGGGGACATCAACGGCTGCCCTGGTCCTCCTCCTCCTGGTGCTGTTGTCTGGGCCTCCTCCTCCTCCTGACCCCCCTACTGGTTCATGTCCCGTAGGAGCTGCAGAGTCTCCTTTGTCACCTGGAGCAGCTCATTGACAGACCTCTGTAATTGCAGGAGCCTCCAGTCACCTGGGACGAGGGAACAGAGTAAACACAGAAACATAGACTTTGACAGCAGATAAGGACCGCTTAGCCCATCTAGTCTGCTGATTTCCCTACCTACAGGATAGGCCGCAGATCCTAGTTAACCAACAGCCTATTTCTTCCTACCCCCCACAAGAATTGCCTTATCTCTGTCCCATGCATTCTTGAATTCTTCCACAGTTTTAGACCCCACAACCTCCTCAGGAAGGCTGTTCCATGCATCCACTACCCTCTCTGTGAAATAATACTTCCTCACATTGCCCCTGAACTGCCCCCCTTCTATCTTTAAATTGTGTCCCCTTGTTCTTGCACGTCTCTTTTTCTGAAAGATGCTACCCTCTTGGACTTTGTTGATTCCACTGAGGTACTTAAAAGTTTCTATCATGTCCCCCCTCTCCCTTCTTTCCTCAAGGGTATACATATTAAGCTCCTTTAGTCTCTCCTCATACGGCTTTTCTTGCAGACCCTGCACCATTTTAGTGCCCTCCTCTGGACTGCCTCTATCCTGTCTATGTCCTTGCAGAGATGGGGTCTCCAGAACTGGACGCAGTACTCAGATGGAGTCTCACCAACTGTCTGTACAGAGGGATAACAACTTCCTGTTTTCTGCTGCTGATGCCTCTCCTATGCATCCCAGTATACCCCCAGCCCTCCCTACTGCCTTCTCACATTAAATAGGTGTGACTGTCCATCCCCCTGCAGCCCACCCATTGTGCATGGCATACAGCCATGTGCCATGCCCCTGTGATGGTGTGCACCCACCCACAGTGACCGTGTCCACAAGACCTGCCCATCCAGGCAGCAACAGCCATGTGGACCACTGCATACACCAACCGCCCATGTCCTGCACAGCACCACCAAGGCCATACAGTAACATGGCTATGCGGTGTGCAGGCAGTGCCACAGCCATGTGCCCGGTGCACGCATGGACCACCACTGATGCACTCCCAGACATGCAGTGCCACTGGACAGTGCCGACTGTCACAAGTCGCGTGCATGGCAGTGGTGTCCATGGATGGTGGCCATGCCCTGCTGCTCACCCTGTTAAACAGCATGCAATAGAAATCATGGAGTCATGGCACTCACCCTCATCGGGCTGGTCAGGTCGGCGATGATGGTCCCCATCCCTCCTGGGTGCTCTGTCCTCCTCCCTCCGCTGCTCCTCCCTCAGCCATCACCGCTCGTCCATGCCTGCGGGGGAAACAAGGAGAGAGGAACATCAGTACAATCCCGAAGCAAAGTCCCCCTGCCCCAATGTGTGTGCCCACCCACCCAGCCAGACCCACCCACCCCACACCCTGTAAACATCGCCACAGCCAACCCTAGACTATCCCTTCCCTATGTGCTGGACACATAAAGCACTGTTACCCATATAGACAATACAAGTGTGTAGACGTATCACCCACCTGGATGAGGCACCATGCCCCTTCTGGCATGCGACTGCAAATGGGCAAGTAGCTCTGGCTCCCTCCTCCTGAGGTCCCCATAGCAGTGCCTGCACTGCTCCATGGTCCTCCTCCATCCTGTGGCCTCCCCAAGGCCAGTGGCCACCTCCTGCCAGACCTGGATCCTGGCCCTGTCCAGTGGCTCCTCCTCAAACAGAGGCCCATGGTGTGGCTCCACAATGGCCACAAGGTTTGCCAACTCAATGGCAGTCCACTGTGGGGCTCTCCTGTGTGCCATCTCAAACACTATAGTAGGCAATATGGCACTCTGCAGCGCGGTACCCCAAGTGCAAATGCTGAGTGGTACAGCGCCGCCATTCCCTATCGCGCTGTTACCAAGCAGCGCGATAGAGGTGCAGCCATGCCGGACGCATGGTGCCAAGGGGGCAAAGGTCGGGTATAGGGTCAAGGGTCTCTGACGCAAGGCCACGCACAGCGCCATTGGACAACTACGCGTATAGCGCGATTGGTTGCCTGTTTGCCAGTGCCACAGCGGACTATCGCGCAGTTATGCCATTGTGCCTATGGAGGCCCATTGCCACAGCGTCATGTAGTGACCCTCGCTATAGCGCCACTGGCACAATGGTGGCCGTGCCCTGCATTGACCATCGTGCACAGCATGTCATCAGTGCAGCAGACGCCAGCGTCAGCAGCCTGGGCATGCGCAGTGAGGTGTACTACACATGCCACAGAACTGTGCCATTGGCTCAGCCTGTTCAACACAATTGCACAAAGTGCAAAAGCGCGATATTCAGCTGTCATATGTTAATCATCCGATCAGCCATGCAATGGCACAGCACCGCGATTTGCATCTAACTAAAGTTGCTCCTCATTTAATTTGCATGGATTGCGCTATAAAACTGTGACGATGTTCTGCAGTGGCCATATTCAGTTACTGCAGTTTATTGGTGAGTTGCATGCTGTGTGGGAGTGTGGACTGTGGATTCAGGGACATGCTTTGGACTGCACAGTCAAAGGTAACCATTGCCATCCTTACAGGCTGAATAATGACTGATCAAGGTCTGGGTGAGGAGGACAACGATGGTGGGCGGAAGAGGAGGCCCAACTTCACGAAGGCCGAGACTGAGGCACTTTTCGAGGCCTACCTGGATCAGGAGCCACTGCTCAGTGGACGACGGGGCACCCCTCCGGCCCGTGCTGCTGCATGGGAAGAGGTGGCATGTGCAGTGAACCTGCATGGCAGCCACCAGCACTCCATGCAGGAGTGTAAGAAGAAGATGGGTACTGACAGGAGGAGGGTGAAGGAGAAGGTGGCTGCCATCAGGGTGGCACGTGCTGCAACAGGCGGTGAATGGCCTGAGGTGGTGCAGCTCACACCAGCAGAGGACAGACTTGCTGCAAGCATGCCCCGCAGTGCCATAGAGGGAGTTCCGGGCGGTGGCTTCCAGACGGGTGGTGGCCCATCTCTGCATGGTAAGCCATGGTGTGCCTTTGGGGGGGGCTGGTTAGGTTACACGCAGTAACGTGACTTTGCTTTCCCTTACAGATCCTGAGTGTCTGCATGGGTCAACGTTGGTGGGCCTGTCCACTGAGGACAGTCAGACAGAGTCGGAGTTTGGACCATCCACCTCCACAGGTTTCTGTGGATCGGCATGACAGTGGTGCCGCATGGCTGTCCACACTGATGTCATTGAGACAGGTGTGGGGGAAGCCCTTCCTGTGTCCCAGCGTTCTGGCATCCAAGGATGCCAGCATGCCATGGCTGTGGCTGGGGCAGAGACCTGCACCAGTGATGAAGACACGACCGTCATGGGCAGTGATATGTGTATGCCACGGAATGGACACACGGCAGGTCAGCTCATGCCCATGGCTCTGGCTGGTGCCGCCTTGTGGATCAGTATGTCAGCACAGTCCCAGGCTGTGCCTGTCAGCACCAGTGGGGCAGCACCGGTGGCTGGTCAGGACAGTGGGACTGTTGCAGCCACAGCGGTGGCACTACTGAGCCCTTGGGCACAGCGGTTGGAGGGGCAGCAGCAGCAGTCACCCACCGGGGCTAGGGGTTCAGGATTCAGCGGCACCATCTGTGCAATGCCTGTGGACTTGCCCATACTTGGTCCTGGTGTCAGCGCCCACCCTCAAGGGGTGCTGAACATCAGGTCCATGTACACCCTGAGGGACAGGATGCCGAGGAGGCAGACGACCTCTTTGATGAGCACATCCGCCTACTGCAGGCATCGGTCCAGCAGCAGATGCAGCTTGCAACGTCCGTGGAGGCACTGTGTGTGGCTCTGGAGTGGGCAGAGGAGAGTCACAGCAGGGACACCGATAGGATCCTGTAATGGATTGACCATTTGAGGGAGGATGTGACCACTGCCATTGACAGGCATGCACAGGTGTCCATTGCTGTCATGGCCACAATGGGCACACAGTCAGGTGCCCATGCATTGGTCACACTATGCAGTGTGCTATCCACTTCCTGTTCCCAGCATCGTGCGACACCCACCCTGTCGATGCCGGGTTCAGCTGTGGGCATCCCAAGCACTCCTGGTGCAGGCATGTTTGGTGTGCTGCAGACCCCTGCATGGGCCCGGTTGCGTTCGCGCAGTGGAACCCCTGGGGGACCATCGGTGCCACCCCATGAGGCCTGTGGTCAGCCTGCCAGTGCTGGCGGGGCTCAGCGGGGCCACCCATGCATCCAAGGTGGCTGTGGCACTGTGCCGCGAGAATGACCTGTCTCCCAGCACGGGCACTGTCTGGTGCTGCCCTGTGTGCATTGTGTGTTTTGATGGGCAGTGCATGGGTGGGTGCCCAGCCATGCACGCGGAAACACGGTCCACCTGCACACCCTCCCAGCTGCTGTCCACAGGTATGTGTGCATGATGATGCCTGAATTGCGCTGTACACCAAAGTGCGATGATGCATAGCATCTGACACACACACATGGACAGACAGTGGATGTGGTGGCCTGTGGACATGTGTGTTGCTAGTGTTGGCGTTCTGGCTCGGTTTTCCTCCTGCCCTCTGTGCACGTTTGGTGCATTGTGTGTGTCCGTGTGCGTGTGTCCGTCCATGTGGTGTGTTGCTGTTCACCCATCCCTGGTTGTGTGTGTGTGTGCTTCTGTGCCCTGCCACATCCCTTGCCAGCATGCACTCCTGGTGTGTTTCCATGCATGTTTGTGGGCTGTTCCTTAGCCACTGGTGGTTGCGCATAGCACCATGACTTACCTGGGTTGGCTATAGTGCTCCTCTGTGATGGTGTCCCGGTGCAGCTGTGCCAGCTGGATCAGTTGGGGGTCCTGTCGGCCAAGGGGGGGCAGCCCATCACCATCATCACTGGCATCCCCATCGTCCCCATCGATGACCCCCTCTTTGACCTGTACAGCTATCCCACATTCTTTAGCCATGTTGTGCAGGATGCAACAGGCCAGGAATATCCCACAAGCCTTTGAGGGGCTGTACTGTAGGGCACCGCCAGAGGTGTCCAGGCAATGGAAACATGTCTTCAGCAACCCGAACACCCACTCAATGACATTGCGTGTGGTGGCTTGTGCCTCATTGCAGCATTGCTGCGATGGGATCATGGGCCACCGGTAGGGTGTGAGCAGCCAGGGACGGAGTGGGTATCCACCATCACCTGTGTGCAGAGAGTGGAGGTTAGTTTTGTGTTCAGCTTCGGACTACCCCAAGCCCTGTGGGCCACACCCATGACACCTCTGGCCATGCCCCCCAGGCCCACGATATGTCCATTTCATTTGCATACTCACCCACTAGATGTCCTGTGGGGATGTCCCCACTCTCGAAGCGATGGCACAGTGCTGACTGGTGCCAGATGTATGAATCATGTGCTTCCCCAGGGTGCGTGGCACAGACATTGATGATGCGCCCACTGGCATCGCACACCACCTGGCAGTTGACACTGGAATAGCTCTTGTGGTTCACGTATGCAGCCCCCTCCTCACCAGGTGGTGTGTGTATGCCACATGAGTGCAGTCTATTGCCCTGAGCATGCCAGGCATATGTGCTACCCTGTGGAACTCCTGTATGTTTTCTGTGCACTCTGCCGCAGTGCTGGGGAAATGGATGTACTCCACAGCATGTGGCAGCAGTGCGCTGAGGAATTGGGTGAGGATGCATGATGTGGCCGACTGTGTTATGCCTGTGGTGTCCCCGGTTGGTCTCTGGAAGGTACCCGTGGTAAGCAAGCACATGCAAGCTGTTACCTTTGTCTCCACTGACAGGGCATGACTCCGTCGTGTGGGTGCCTGCATCTCATCACTGCACAGCTCACAGAGCCACCTCAGTATTGCCCTGTTCAGGCGGTAGATGCCCACAATCTCAATATCTGTAAACAGCTCAAAGCTGGTGCGGGCTCGGTACTGCCTGTTGGGGGCATACCGCCAACGGGCCCTTCCATGGCCATGTCCCCCTGCTGCATGCCTTCTCACCCCCCTCATTACGGCATCCGTGTGGAAGGTGGCACTGGCCATGTCCCTGGCTTGCGTTTCCCCCCCAGCAGCTGTTGCTTTGTTCCCCGCTGTTCTGACTGCTACCTCCCCTGCACCGGGTACACCTATCTGTGCTGGCCTCTGGTTTATGTGTCACCACACACCTTCTCTGTGCCTCTCTTCTGCAGTGTGGTTTCCCTGGCCTGCCCTGTTTCTCACAGTTTCCCTGTGCCTGTCTCTCCCCCTGCCTCATGTGGCTTCCGTGTCGCGTTCTTGCGCCTCTTCCTTGATCCTTTTTATTTTGGCTCATTTCCGCTATGGCGCAACTTCCGCTTGCTCCACTGTTGCACATTGCGCAAGTCTTTGAACATCGCACCATGCCCTTTATGCATGGTTCCGCCCCCTTCGGTTGTGCAAGCCTTCATTATCATTGCACTGTTGCTCAGCATGTTTTCAGTGGCGCAACTGCCTCCTGCTGAATATTGTAGAATGGAGCATTTTCAGACTTGCACTGGTGCAACCCTATTGCGCATGGCGTAACCCTTTTGAATATCCAGCCCTATATATATATATATATATATAAAATAAAAGAGGCAAGATTTTCAAGTAATCATGACAGTGAATGTGGAAAACTAACATGTTCAACCATGGATGATTCTTCCATACACTTTTGAACCAATAGCAAAGCAAACATTAAAAGAGACATCAGAAGCAGTGACATCTGCGATGTATGCAGACTCTGAAATTAAACAGACCCCTGACTTTTCAAGCACATGGTATTTAACTTCCAATGGTAATATGAGATTTAATAACACATGACTGCTTTATGATATTTATATAATTACATTCTGAAAAGTGTCAGTTTCATCTACTTTAAAATGGAATTAGTATTCCAGTGCCTATTCCATTCATTCTTGATTGCCACAAATGAAAACCGTGGTGGGGCTCCTGAATGCATGATATAGACATAAGGAAATATTTATAGAAAGGAAGGGAGGAGAGAGTCAAGATCCAGCAGTGTCTGTGGAGACACTGTAGGTAGGGAAAATGGACAGACTGGGTGGGCCAATTCTGACCATTTTTTTATATTCCTGTTATGTCACAGCATATCTTATCTTATCTTGTCTCCAGAAATTTCCCCACTCACTTCCACCCCACAACCACACAATTACATTTATTTCTACTTTCTTATGGCTATCCTATTCATGTTTGCAATCTCCAGCAGTTTCTGCCCCATCATCTTTTGTGGCAAGTTGTTTCAGGTATCCACCATCATTTAAATGAAGTAGTATTTCATCACATTCATCCTCAATTCACCATTTTCAGCTTCATTGCATGCCCTCTTTATTGTTTCACTTCTTCATTTGAAACACGAGGCCCGATTTTCAATTGCAATTAAAGGGATGCAAGCAACTTATGGAAGAGAGTTTGTCATAAGTGCCAACTTGCATCCAATTGTGGGGAATCAAAAATTTTAGAACTGCAGCTGACACAGATCTTCAATGCAAGTCCCTTGTGTTCACTCCCCCATGATGTAATTTTGGATCTGTTGAGGAACTGGTTTATGGGGGGTGCACCACAGCTGTGGTGCAAGCTGCTGTAAATTGAAAGCACTGTTGCAACTTGCATCCAGAGTTATAAAATTACTTGCAAGTTGTGACAAACCCTTGGCTGCAGGTGTGGCAAACTTTGTGGGGTCTCATGGCTTGGTCACAAGCCCTGCTTCCCCATTGGCAAAATTGGGCCCATGATCTCAACTTTTAAGTTGTTAAATCATGTGACTGCACTTGCAGGTCTGTCAGAACAATAGGCTGGAATACTAATTGGTTATTATGGGCACTCAGCAAAGCCTTTTGCCTCCTGTCATAAAATATGCATAAAACCACATAAACAATTTAAAACTGGCTTAAACCTTACTTTACAGCCTACTGTATAACGTTCTGGATAAGTATGAATAATGTTTCCACCACACCCTTTTGTAGTATATAAAAAATAGATTTTATTTTTCACTGTACAACATAACTAATTTGTAATAACTTGCATAGATATAAAACATTGTAAACATTATGAAAAACAGCATAAATACATAACAACAAAGATTTCAGAAAATAAACAAATCAAAACACGCACCTTGCAGCTTTGGTAACTTTTGCAAACATTAAAATGGTTCTTGTATAAAGATTTCAAATAGCTCTATTTTATTATTATTTCAAAACTTCTCTTTGCAACTTATTCAAATACCTTTTCTTATGCAAATATGTTTATGTATCATTACTTAAATGTGAGCTCCTATATACCCAAGCTTCAGTGTTTAAGAAGTTATTTTTCCATGAAATCTTCCAGCTAAGCCTGATTAGAATATTATAAAAAATATTTAAAATAATACTCAATACATTGAGTTAGCTGCATAATCTAGATTTTCTTCTTGATTTCAGAATCTTGGTGAATTCTCTTCTTCTCTTGGATGGCAAAAGTTCTTTCAGTAGCTGGATTTTGTTGCTGTTCCTTTTTTTTTTCCCTGACCACAGTCGAACCCTGGATTTTGAACCCATCTGTTGTCAACACAGCAATTCAAACTTACTTCTTGGCTGATGGACATCAATAGGCAGTCCACTGTCCTTTCTTCTGGTTTTGGCTGGAACGTCAAAAACCATACTTAATTGGCAACATTGTCCATGCCACAAGCACATAACCTCTCAGCAGCTCAGAAAGCAACTGACCAGCCCCTTTTTGGAACTGGCTTCTATTAACACTGGGCCAGAGTGACATCTCTCTCTGGCTAGGTCATTATTGCACCAGTTCTGATTGGTCCTTACAAAGGAGGTGGGATGTCTAGTTTTTTCCTTCTGAGACTCCGCCTCCTTCTGCTTTGATTCAAATTTTAGTTCAAAGTTAATTTTCCTTATAACCTTTGAAGGTAATAAGAAGCAGTTTTCAAACAAACAAACATTTCCAAGCTTGGTTCATTAAAAGCAGTCTTTTAAAATGTCTTTCATATATGTTTGACAATTATTTTCTGAGATAAGTTTGTAATGATTATAACTTTAGTTCTCAGCAAAATCTTTAAAAGATTAAATAATCATTCTACTCTCCATGTCTCAAGCTTCAGAATAAAGTACGTTTCTTCCAGTTTCTGGTTGGGAAAGTTCTTAAAAGCACTGAAATCCCTTGTAGATAATGTGGGCTTTGTTCTTCCAAGAAAACACATTCAACAACCTGTCAAACTAGTTTACTTCATACTCTTTAAGACAGTTTATTTATGTTCAGCACCAAGTTGCACACACAAAAAATTATATCTTTGAACTTGTTATGATGCCAGCTATCCTTTAAAACCAAATACCAATGTGCCAGTCCTTATACTTTTGATATAGGATACTCTTACAAATAACTCACATTCTCCATCAGTTGTAAGTATCAAACTTGGCTAGTCAATAGGTTGACATATTCTTTATCAACTGTGTAAGTTTCACGTCCACAGCATGTTGCATTCTCTAGTAACAAATAAAAGTTTATTCCAATAATAAAAACACATTAAAGACTCTTTTTTTTTCTTTTCTTTGGCGATAGCTGCTTCTGGGGTAAGGCAGTACTAGGCTGTAAATCTTGTTTTGACAGTTTAGTATGTGGCTGCTAAGCAACTTTATCAGAAAGCAACTTCTCTTGCATCTGGCTTGACACAAGTAAGAACTTAGAGCAAGGGGCCTAGCTCTTCCCAGGGTCAAAAGGTTAGATTTTAAAAAGCTCATATTTTAACTATCTGTCTACTTGCTTACCTCTTCTTGTTTATGTACCTGAAAAAAGTATTGCCCCTTATGTCACCCGTTTGGGTATCATTTCTTCTGTTTGCACTTTGCTTGCCTCAGTGCTCAAACTACTTCTCTCATTGTTACCTAATACTTCCCCCGTTCTCTTCTCTGGGTGTTTTTTGTGCCTCCTAAATGCCACAATGTTTCCTTCTCTTTGTGGCCACCTCCCTAGCATATCAAAGTGAATATTTCCCTGCCTGCTTTTGCTCACTTCATTCACACAGGGGATTATTTTTAACTATGTCCTCCATAATTTGTCTCCTTTGTTCTTTGATCTTCCCTTACCCTGGCATTTTACTGCTATAAGGCAGATACTAAGCCCTTTGCCAAATGTTTTGATTGATTTTCCAATGAATAACTTAACAATTATTTGTAAAATCAGAATATCACTAGTATAATTGAAACTTGCTGACTCCATGGTGCCAAACAATGGGAGATGATTCTGCCACACTGGAAACCTCGGTTTGCATCCTACATCCAGGGAGCCAAGACCAGAGATCAGCAGGGATGATCAAGAGCATTGCATGTACACTCTCCTTCCCCTGGTTGGAGGGAAGCTTGCAGTGTCACACTTTAGTGGCTGCTGGTGGAGGTGTTGGTGACAGTGTAGGTGACCACACACTGTCAGAAGCCCCCCAGGTCATCAGTGTGTTTGTGCAACCAATCAGAAGGAGGGTTGGTGGGACAAGAGCAAGGGAACATGCTGCACTGACACACTGAATGATGTCCTGCCTGCCCCTCCCCATGTCAGAACCCTCTCTTATATACTCAGTGGGCACATCCCCTCTGAGTGTCGCAATGACACTCCTCCACTATGCTGCAGCATCATCCCATGGTGAGGACAGGCTGGTCAATGGAGAGAGATAGTAAGGAGCTCTCATGTGTATGTTCTGCAACAACAGCCAGGAGAGGGCCCTGGTAGAGACACACCAGCCTTTGGTGCACAGTGGTCTGGAATGGATGCATGCCACAGTGGAGAGTCATTTTGGGGTGAGTCTGATCAGTAATGGAGGTGGTACTGTGGGAGTCAAAGGAGAGGGTTGCCAGTGGAGATGGAGGGAGCAACAACAAATAATAATTGACAAATAAATTATAGATTGTGCTACCACATGCCCTACTAGTATGTTTATCAACAAGTGTCTTCTCATAATATTGAGTTTATCAAGCATTTCTCTTAAAGTGTGATATGCTCAGAACCCATATGTAGTAGCATATTATGGTCATATGTTTTCACATCCATTGTTTTTATGTTATGTTACTCTAATAGGCAATGATCTGACTTAAAATATACTGTGAACCATTTAATCTATTGTGAGGTGGCAAACATACTGTAAGTTATTTGTGTCAGTGCAATTTGTGAATTATAATGAACTTATAAATATGAATATAACTTACACATTTTGTGTCTGCTCAGTTCATATCACTTCATTACACAATAACTGTGAGAATAAGATTTTGCAGATGAATGCATTTTCTTTTTTTTTGATTTAGTCTTTTTGGTGCCTGCTCCGCTTTGCCAGGAATCTGCCTGGTCATGGACCCCTCAGCTGTGGCATCCTCAGATAAGCCACATTCCTGGGATCCCCTGGATTACCCCCCCAGGGCAGAGACATGGCACCCCCAGCCTTAGGGTGTCGATAACAACTGGATAGGGCGGAAGTTGTCCTGGGGAGCCAATTGAAGCTTAGGGGCAGACTTCTTTTAGGCAGCAGAGGCAGCCTAATTTTTCCCTCTCTAAGGGGGGCAGGAATGTGTAATGACACCAGCATCCATCCCGTCCACAGGAACCTTGTGGACTTTGGTTGCGGTGGCACCCCTGGTCCCTGCTAGGGGTCCCCATGCACCGATGATGACCCTGGCCCTCCCCCGGTGAAGGACAAAAGTCGTAGGATGCTCAATCCTTTTCCCTCAGCCAGCCCTCAAACAACCTGAGTCTGTTCCTGAACCTGGGTCACTGGCACCACAAGCGGAAATCCAACCACTGCACCGGCGGGCCAGCGTAGATTAATGCATTTCTTTTCAAGTGTGATAGGACTGAAGTGGAAATAAATTATTTATTTAAATCTTAAGTTGGTCATCAACATTTACTTCCACAACAGGCTGGTCACAAAGGAGCTCTTAACCAATGGGAGAACAGCTTGCATAATGCCTGATGCCATCACAATGGCATATGCTGTAGTTAAAAATAGATCAGTGAAATCACACAGAAATAGTAAAATCTTCACTGAAAGAACTAATCTTGCCAGAGAGGTAATGCCATTGTATAAACAACACGTGCCATGGGCTGATTAAAATTACCACATGTATTTTTATCTGCAAGGTTTGACCTCTATAGACCTCACTCATGCCTCTGCCACTCATGAGGACCTGGAGGTCAAAACCTGCAGATAAAAATAAATGTGACATTTTTGGTCAGCCCATGGCATATGCCATATATATCAAAAATCATATGTGAACATTCAAACTGAATATAGATAGATACCAGACTCTGTCATTGACACTTTGTGGATTGAAAATGGTCAAGCTTCACACGTTTGAATGTTTTATAATTACACTTGTAGTTTTATTTGTTTACTGTTGTAGTTGTTCTTGTGGACACTGCCAAGCAATGACAACTAATAAAGAGAACTTGTGTTTGTAGATCATACATGAAAATTTAGGATCAAGTTGAGGTGACTGACGTCACCTGAAAAACTGAACATCTTGGATTAAATTCCAAGTGGCAGGACATATAGTAACATAATAATTGATGGCAGACAGGGAAAGATAGGCCCATCCAGTCTGCCTGTATACCTTACCTTTATTAGCGGTCGCAGACCATATTTGGCCCACGGCTTTAGCCTCTGCTTCCCACCACTTGGGTTCCCTTGTATCTCTTCTGTGCATGTTTAAATCCCCCCAATGTGCTTGCTCCCACCACCTCCCGGGGCAGGTTGCTCCATGCATCCACCACCCTTTCCATGAAAAAAATACTTTTCACATTTCTTCTTATTCTGCCTCCTTCCAATCTCATATCATGCCCCTTCATTTTAGTACTCCTCCTGTACTGAAAGTTGTTGCCCACTTGCACCTTGTTTGTGCCCTAAAGATACTTGAATGTTTCAATCATATCTCCCCCTTCCCTCCTCTCTTCATACCTATATCAACTAGAGACAGGATATTATGAATATATTTTTGAGGATGTTCTTCAAAGTGACTTTGAACCAATACATGATTAAGTATTTAAGTATAGTTATACAATAGACAGTAACTCCTGAAACATGATTGATCAGTTACGGTCCTGCAGTAACCCACGGCTTTTGAAAGACATTTATAGAAAAATTGTTTTTTTTGTTAAATATAGTTTACAGATGAATACAGTCTACAATCGCAGTTCTTCATTCAATGATGTGTGTTATTGGGTGATTTATCTGCTTCTTATGTAGTTATGTCACTTATCTGCACCTCATGACATGCCACATTCAGGTGTGGTTAAATCCGCCAATAACTCAAAATGGTCATGCAATACTGCTTAAACATATGTTGACAATAAGACACTTATGAAATTCTTACTTACTTGTGGAAAAACAGACTGTAAGGTCTTCACATTGTAAAACATTTTTATGCTATGCATTCCTTTATATCTGGCTCATAGGAAGTTACTGTTTGCAGTAGGCCCCAGTGTTAGATATGGTAACATGGGCAGATAGGTGTGAACATCAAACCTTTTTTTGTCATCATTGTCTATGTTTCTGTATTTCTATGTGTTCCTACATTGTTACCCATTCTGTTTTGAATATAGATGTAATTTGTGAAGTCCATCTGGTTCTATGTGATAACGGTGACTGCCGAAAGGCGAGCCGCATTATCACGATGTCAGAGTGGAAAAACATTTTCGGCACTCTGACATCCTTGGCACATGGAAGAATGGCTCCGGGGACTTAGGTTTTCATGCTTTCTGTGGGGGGGCTGTGCCCCCCATACACCTCCACTCAGGGGGCTTTGCCCCCTCACCCCCTTACTAAAGGATTCTCAACTCCAGGGGGCTGCATGTCAGGGGGTGTGAAAGCATGAAAAATAAAGTTTTGGGCCGGGCGCAATAAGATTGCACCAGTGCCTGGACTCGAACCCGGTACCTCACCCACCGCAACCGCAGGCCAACCCCTGATGCCATGGCACAGCTAGGCAACCCACAGCAGTGCCACCCCCTACATCCCCTCTGCCCCCTCCCAGACCATGCTCACTGTGCTCGCTCCCCCCAGGCGCGTATACATATAGCATCATCCTGTCACCAGATTCGCCCACCTCCAACATCCAGTTGCCTTACCCTCCCCATCACCATTTGGGTTTTCGCCCATAACGTATTACCGTTTCGGATGTCGCTGTACTACAGGCACCCACATTACGTGCTACCAGTCCATCCTCATTATTCACAGTCTATCAGTCTGTGAATTGTTGCTTTGTTGATAACTCGCACATGAAACAGTACTGCAAACACAGCGACTATTCTGAACCTGACTGAACAGAAAACACTCTCCTCCCAACTTCCCTTGCATTAGTCCAACAGTCACTGTGATGGGCACTGACAGATGAGTTGAAATTACTCCATATCTGCTAGCACTACAAATATGTAATGAACTGAGATACCACCAAGTCATTCTTCATCAATGAGAAAATGTCAAGGTTGATTGAGAAGGGGCATGATCAATCCCTTTAAAATCAGTCACTTAGCTCTCAGTCTACATATATGCAATACTTCAGTATTTGGGATGAGCCTTGTGCCTTGTTCTGCAACTGTATTTGCACTTCTTCATTTTATTTATCTGAATAGTTAACAGGGTATTAAAACTGGAAAGATGGTACTTTTTCATTTTCAACCCTGGCTGAAGCAAGTTATCAGTACACATATGTTTTATAATTTAAGTTAATTTATATGTAATTCTTTTGTTGTTGATAGCTCCCCTGAAAGGAAATAACATGGTAAATCATGATAAACTATTTGACATACATAGCAGATCAATAATACAAAGGCACAAGTGGAAACTTGTTGGGGTGCAGGGTGGGGATGTTCTGGTGGGAGGTAAGGAGGTCTTATTCTACAGAAAGGGTGTTGGAGCTGTGGATCAATCTGCCAGATGATATGGTGAGCACCAAAACTATTAATGGTTTCAAATATGGGTGGGACAGATTGATGTGTTAAATAATTGCTCAGGGTGGGAGTGGTAAGGGCGAGGAACACAGGGTGGATACTGTGGATCTGAACCCTGAAGGGACAATAGAGTCTGTGATTAGAGCTATATGATTGGCTATAAGCATGCTATCAGTCTTATATTAAAGTTTTATAATTAAATGTGTAGAAAGAAAGGCAGCTCCTGTTTGTACAGGAGGTACTTTGAGCCAGGTTGTTCTACGAGCAAAACATCCCAGTTGAAAGTAGCATAACAAAAATATGTAATCCAATGTACTAAAAAAGTTCCAATTTCATACCCACAATAAGGCACTCTATGGTGTGCATTATGGTGTTCTAATTGACCTTCTTTACTGGTGAAAGCACTTGACTATGTATTGTGTTTCAACTTATCCAAGGAGGGCCGCTATTCAACCGTAATGCACCACCTGTCATGCTTTATTGCTTAATTAACATACATGTAGAGCATACTTATATGCTGAACAAGGTTTAGCACTGTTTAAAATATTTTTTTTTGTACTGTAACAGAAATAATGCACTACCATTGGGTATGTTAATTAAGCAATAAGGCATGACAGGGGTTCTTATTGTATGAGAACAGCAAACTGAAATGTGAGCGGTTTTGATACCATAAGAATGTAAGATTACTCTTAGAACAGTTAAGAGTTGTCTCGGTGGTGGTATTAATATATTATTGCTTGAGCTCAATAAATAATATATAATAGAAAAAAACTTTATCCACATTTGTCCATTTCCAGGGGAGCTGCTCTTGAGACAGTCTTCATGGAATAAGAATGTCTTATATGTAGAAGAAGGGAGGGCTCCAATTTGATCAGGGGCATGCATTTGAGCTATAGTAGAGAACTATGTGGTTGAAAAGGGGTCTGTATATTCAGTATTGCAGTATTTAATATATCAATAGGAAACATGAATATTTCAGAGTTCACTAACCCTTGCATTGCTGCAGACTGATATATCAGTCCAAAATTCCTGTACATTCTTATTCTGTCAGCAGCCTAAGAGTTAATAATCTTCCCATCTTACTTACCTTTTTTTTTCAACAGGTTATACTGTTATTTGGCATATAATCAAGTTATTAGATGGATCTTCATTCAACTGGCCAAAAATGTCAGAAAAGGGAAGTATTTCCATCTGCACAGTACTGTGTGATTAAGAATCAACAGTTCACTGTTGATGATACACTGTGAAGTTTGTTCTAATATATTATACATTATTCCAGTGGTTACATATACAGAAACTTGAGTTTTATGGAAAGTAGCAGTTATAATGTTGTTAAAGAATATTGTGATTGGACCATATTTCAGCAGTTCTGTTATTCAATGTATGTTTGACTTATATCATTATTACCTGAATTATAATTGCAACTGATGGGCGGGGCAAGGTGACGAACAGCTGCACGCTATTCTACTGAGGAGAAGCAGGAGTAGCAGGGTGCTGTAATGCTTGCCTTTTACATAGAACAGGTATGCCATTATTGCCTGAATTTAGAGACAAAGTCTGGTAAAAGAAAGCTGGCAGTAATGGCTCACAATACAGCACCTTTCCAGGCTGCCTTGTGCTGCAGAAATTAGACACAGTATTGAATTCTTGCTATAGTCCATATTGCACTGGGTGCTTGGAGTCTGGGCAGTGGTGGACCCCAGTCCCACTGCAGAACAAGTAAAGCAGCCCTGCAGAGATCTGAGCAGCAAGGAGGACTGCTGAAGGAACTTGTGCTTCATGAAGAAGAAGGAGCCCTTTTTCATCCTCTTTGTCTTCTTTCTCCTGTACTTTTCATCTTTTTGTCTTTTGTGTCATGAATAATTAGCTTGTCTAGCTTGAATGAAGTATGAAACAAGAAATAGTTTTTATATAAACACTTTAAAATCTAGCAGTCTTTTTACCTATAGCTAAAGCTAAAGCTTTTACTAATGTTCGAAAATAGTGTGTGTCTCCTTTAAGTTAATTGTTCAGGTTTTTTTTATTAGTCTTCTTCAAAGAAGCATTTTAAAGGAGGAAGCAGATAAGTTTGTTTTCAAACTACTTTCTTAGTTATAGTAAGCAATTAGGAGTCTCCTTTGGTCAGCTGACCTTGAAAAGGGATAGAAGTACACGTGCATGATGTTTCTAAATCAGATGCACCATTCTCTAAAACACAAAGAACCTCTGTGCGTAAACACTGAGGCAAGGGTTACCCCAAAAGGCATTTGGCTGGGAAGCCAAGTTTCAAGAAAATACAAAATCACACATGCCCCCCCACAATGCAAAGCATCATGGGCTGCATATGCAAATCACCACAGAATGTTATGCTGGTCCAACTTTAAGCAGAATTGCATGGTGCCGAATGGCCTCTCACACAGTTTGCAAGGGTCCTACCAGGACTCATCAGTGTCCCTCGTCTGTTTGACACCCCAGTGGAATGGACCAAGTACCCCTAAGCCAGTGTGCCTGGGATATATTGTGAGTGAACCCATTAAAATAACAAACTATTTAAAAGATAAAGAACCTCTGTGCGTAAATACTGAGGCAAGGGTTACCCCAAAGGGCATTTGGCTGGGAAGCCAAGTTTCAAGAAAATACAAAATCACACATGCCACCCACAATGCAAAGCATCATGGGCTGCATATGCAAATCACCCTGTTTAAGCACAGAGGCTCTTTGTCTTTTAAATAGTTTGTTATTTTAATGGGTTCATCACAATATATCCCAGGCACACTGGCTTAGGGGTAGCTGGTCCATTCCACTGGGGTGTCAAACAGACGAGGCATACTGATGAGTCCTGGTAGGACGAAACACGTGTCTATGTCTTCTGTTAGCACCCTTTGCAAACTGTGTGAGAGGCCTTTTGGCACCATGCACTCTGCTTAAAGTTGGACCAGCGTAACATTCTGTGGTGATTTGCATATGCAGCCCATGATGCTTTGCATTGTGGGGCATGTGATTTGTATTTTGAAACTTGGCTTCCCAGCCAAATGCCCTTTGGGGTAACCCTTGCCTCAGTGTTTACGCACAGAGGTTCTTTGTCTTTTAAATAGTTTGTTATTTTAATGGGTTCACCACAATATATCCCAGGCACACTGGCTTAGGGGTAGCTGGTCCATTCCACTGGGGTGTCAAACAGACGAGGCATACTGATGAGTCCTGGTAGGATGAAATACATGTCTATGTCTTCTGTTAGCACCCTTTGCAAACTGTGTGAGAGGCCTTTCGGCACCATGCAATTCTGCTTAAAGTTGGACCAGCGTAACATTCTGTGGTGATTTGCATATGCAGCCCATGATGCTTTGCATTGTGGGGGGCATGTGTGATTTTGTATTCTCTAAAACAGATTTGCAGTGCAGGTTAAGAGGCTTTCCTGAATTTCTGCTCACAGTTTGGAACAGAGAACAAATTTATTCTTGATGTTTCCATACCATCTGGCTATACTCTAACCAACAGTAAGTTTGCAATATTTTTTCCCAAAAAATCAGTAACGGAATAATTTGCATGGCAGGCATGGCAGACAGTACTGTTTGCCTTATATTTTATATTGCACTCATACTGCTAGTTATAGGAAAACAAAAGGTACATAAAAATGATCACTTGTTTGGATAGCTACTTCCTTTTTTTCCTTTGCTTCATTTTACCTAGTGTCTTTGATGAGAGAAGCTGAAAAAGATCAGTGGAGACAATTTTTACCAGAAGCCCTGAATACTGCATAGAGTCTTGAGGTAGAAGTGCTTTTAAGGAACTCTTTCCTGTGTCCTCTACAGCCCTTATCGTTAAATCCTGCAAGCTCCTCGAGCTGCAGCCCCAGTGTACCCGGACTATACCATGAGGATTTTCAATGTAGAGGGACTATCCAGTTGAAACTCCTGAAGTTTCTGAAATTGTGTTGGGACACAAGGTCACATTTTCTATATCTTGGTTTTGAAATACATGTACTCATTATTATTGGCACTACCTCAAGCATTTCGGTTTAATACAACTTGACTGAACCTAAAGGAGTACATCTGAGTTAACTGTTTTAATTGTCCTATACAGGTGTTATATTTTATAGACTCAAGAAGTTTGACCCTATCGGACTCTGATTATTTTAATCTGTATTACATTTTGACTTGTGTATATTTGCATCCATTGCTTGAATTCCATAGCATGTGTATATCACCTCTTGAACCCTGCATTATAAAATGGTACTTACAAGGAATCAGGCATCTTTCACTGAACTGCAGGGGGCAAGCAGTTTTGAGAGAAGGGAGGAAGATAAGACTTGTAGGAGCAAAACAAACATTGAAAATGAAACAGATGAGACTGAGATAGATGAGATTGATGTAAGTATAAAAGCCAGACAGCCAAATAAAAAAAGACCAAAAATACAAAGCAGAAACTTTTTTTTTATTAAATATGCTTTATTTTGCTTTAGTCATGCATACATAGTATTACCAGGCTCAAACACAAAAAGGTGAATAAGTACAAGTATTTATGGCCTTGAGGTTACATCGGCCTATTATTAACTACTATCCCTAAGTCTAAACACATACCACACTAAATACCTTCCATTCCCCTATCCCATTCCCCCCCGCCCCCCGTAAGTGCTAGGGTTAAGGCCTGCTAGCAGGCTTCTACTGAGGTGCCAAGTATATTCATGGATTTCCGCCACCAGGTCCTTACTTTACCTTGTAAGTGAGGTCAATGTATAAATCTTGCCCCATTTTTTATCAAAGCTAGCTGGGCTGTGTCTAAGACTAGCAATATTTTTTTCTGTTCTTAAATTATATAAAAATTGCTGCAACCATTCAGAGTAGGGAATAAGTTGGGAATCCTTCCAATGCCTTAACACTAATTGCTTGACTGTGTGGGAAATTAAGGCCATGGCATATCTTCTTTCTATAACTGGAATTTGGGTGTAGACTCCTAGGATACTTATTTCGGGTTCAAAAAGTGGTTCCAATCCAAGAAGTGGATCAAGTTTGGATTTAATCATGTTCCATAAGGACTTGACTAAGGGACATTCCCAGAGCATATGATATATAGTAACCTGATTTAGGCCACATCTATTACATCTGGAATCCTGTATTTTGCCCATGGTGACTGACTTTACTGGAGTAAAATACATATTATGTATTAGGAAACTTAGAAAATATCTTTCAACTGTAAGGTCAGGACATATTTTTCCTTGTTTGCAGAAACCCATCTGCCCAAATCAGGGCAGGTGGTAACCCTATATCCTGTCCCTGTTTACTTGTCTGTAAGACACAGCTTGCCTACTGCAGTCTGCGGGAAGGGACCCATCAGAAAATGAGATGCTGTGCCTGCGTCGCAGAACTCCCTAGGAGCAACAGTGAAATCAGTCCCCCGATCCCCTTCAGATGGTGTACATGTACTGCTGAGCGGACCTGGTACTCCAACACCCCCTCCCCCCACACTCACCATTTCTCCATAAAAAGGAGAAACTTAAGACACAGAATAAATTAGCCCCAAAAATCAAAAGGTACCTGCAAATAAAAATATTCAGGATATAAATACAAGCGATAGAAGTAAGAATCAGACCAAAATAAATAAACATTTTTCCAAAACATGTTCTGCCTTTTTAACAGAGAAAGGTGATTTAACAAAAGATTCAACCACATTACTGAATCCTGTTGTGCCTTTTAGGCTTTCTTCTACTCCTAAGATTTTTAACATAACATCACAAAACAGGGACTCTAGGGTCTTTTAGGATCCTGATAGAGAAATAAGTCCAGATAGTCCTAGTAGCCAGACAACAGTGATTGAATTATGTGAAACAAATGAATATGGGTCCTGGGAATCACAGCATTCCCATAAAATAATACTGAGTCCATGCAAATGGGGTATAAGGATAGCCTATCATTCTCTCTGGAGGTTTATACTCCAGTAACCACTTCTGTGCAGTATTTTTCACAAGTCCAACAAGCCATCTTAAATGAGATTATGGAAGAATTACAAAGTATCATCTCTGGCCTAAAATGGCTTACTACAACCAGAAACAGAGCTGGCCAATGTTGCACTTTGAAGGATATTCAGAATGAACCTACTGTCTTAAGTGAAAATGTTAACAGATGTATTAAAAAACCCTTTGCCATGCACATAATGATATTAGATGAGATACTTGGTTTGCAAAATGAAATGGAGTCTATGAAGCAGAATATAGCAATAAATAGCTGTAGACTTGAAGATATTTTACTCAAATTAGGTAGAATTGCACCCACCCCTCCCTACTCTACCTCCATATTGGAAGAAGAATGTGACCAATTGAGACTAGAGATTTCTGTTATAGAAATTTCCAATGCACCAGAGAATCCTAGACAAAAAAAATAACAAAGAGGAAAAGCAGAAAGAAAACTAGCAATAGTACTGGTAGGGGGAGAAATGCAAACCAAAAAAAAGGGAAGAATACAGAGAAAAAAACCTATAATCTCTGCAATAGCCACAGCAAAATTCCTTTGGAAACCCTGACACCAGAAGCTCATTTAAGTTCTCATAATTCTTTTAGTCTGTAACTAAATTCCAGATTATTGGACCAGAATGAGACAAGAGAGGTTGAAAACACACAGGGGTTTTTTAATCAACCTCCACCTCAAAAAAGTAATAAGGCATCAAATAATAATGTAAATGAGAACTGTGCTATTAAAGAGGCATTTGATGCCCTGGAAAGTGAACTTAAGACAATTAGACAGGAAATTAGAAATTGGACAGGCCTTGGGCCCACCTGTGAAAATAATCCCAAGGAGTTCCCTTTAGTTCAGGCAAACACAGAAAACAGAAATGCAAATGAAAATGATAGGACAGACATAAGTAAATGTGTAATTCTGTATCTCTATGGGTTTGTATGAAAATCCCACAGATCCACAAGTTTTAAAGGCAATAAGATTATATACCTCTAAAGGGCAGCTGCTGGGATTCTTTTAGAAAACAAAGATTTTGCTCCTATTTGGAGGGACAAAGATGAATGTGGTTTTGAATGTGTTTTTCTATTTTGTGGATTCCCTCACCTGGACAATAATATATGGCTGAGTAGGTTGTCACTTAGAATACATCAATAGAAATGCTCTTAATAAAAAGAGTATTGATCAGCAGGCTACTCACGTTCGAATCAGCATTTTTGGTTTTAGAAGAACTCCAAGGGAGAATGAAAATAAGTTAAAGAATGCTCTCCAGAATCTATTTACTGTACTTCTTTTCTAAAATTCCCTTTTGGAGAGATAAAAATACTGAGAGCAATAAGGAGGTTTCATGACAGTCCTTACACACAGATAGTTTTATTGGTACAAAGTCAAGATATGGCAGTTTTGCTAATTCAGAAAATAGCATTATTAGATGAAATAGGTATCTATGTAATAGAAAGTGCAAATATTGATAGTGTGAGTAGTTCTAGACCTTCCTCCAAAACAGTAGCCATTTTTGGCCTCTCTTGGTCATCAAGTGAAAGTACACGTACACTTAATTTTATTTTGAAAGATCTTTTTTTTAATTTACATTAAACATGGCTTTAAGTCCTACTACCACATTTGCTCCAAGGCACGTAGGTCAAAGCAATGAGGATGACCAACTGTTGTATACAATTACTTCAGAAGAGAGATATATACTAAATTAATGGCATCTACATATATTTTGGACAGGGTAGTCATCTGTGTGGTGGACTGGGAGGCCTGGGGCCTCAAAAATCTCTGCACCAGCCATAGAAAGCACAGTCCAACATAATGCACCTGGGGACACACTGATTATGGAAAAGCCAATCATTTTTAATATATCAACCAACAATAGATTTTCTGGCCTGCTCAACACAGAGGCATTATTTATGAATGCTGTACCTTTGCTCAATGATTTAAATCAAGAAAAAAATAAAAAACATAATTGAGCATTATTATCATGGAACATTGCTGGCATATTTAATAAGTTTGTAGACAATGACTGGAAGAACTTTATTCAACTACACCACATAAGTTGCCTCTAAGAAACCTGGAACCTTCAAAATTCAGATGTCTCCCTAAATGGGTACACATTCTTTCAGGTGCCAGGAAACAAGAAAGTCAAAGGAGACAGGATGTCAGGTGGTCTAATTACATGGGTCAAAGTTGAGGATAAATTATCTTTCTCTCGTATAGCTAGCACTTCATTTGCACAATCACTTAGGTTACAGATCTCTGAGGTCACTTGTTGCCCCATAAATGTTTATCTTCCCCCAAGCAGCTCCAAATATTATTACAATCTAATATGGGAGGAACTGAAGAATTTTCTAGACTTTAGATGGACAACTACAGGATGTAGTAATATTTTACTTTGTGAAGACTTTAACTCATGATTAGGTAAATATGACGGCTACATGGATAGTGATATACATGAGTGGATTTATAACAACTCTGAAAAATTCCCTAGACTCTCCACGGACACTAAATGAAATGCTAGTGGAAAAAAATTAGTAGATATATTGCAAGTATGAAACTTAACCCCATTAAATGGGAAAATAATTGGAGACCAGTCAGAGAATTTCACATATAGTAACTCTATTAGTACCTCAACATTAGATTTCCTCTTCTGGAATGGGAATATGGAAATCTGACTCTCTCTCTCTCTCTCTCTCTCTCTCTGTGTTTCTACCAGAGCTGAGAGTGACCACTCTCCCCTGACTTTGAAGGGCACGGGGTCATAATGTCACAAGACATTATGCCACATAGCAAAATCACACTGCCAATACAGAGCGATTTCTGCCATGAAGTGTAAGTCTTTTTTCTGTGAGGGGTTCAGCCCCCCACACCCCTGTTATGGGGGGCTTCACCCCCGAATCCTCCCACTAAAGATTCTCTACTCCGGGGGGGGGGTTCAACTCTGGGAGTGCACAAGTGAAAAAAAAATAAAAGTTCCTGGGACAGGGAATCAAACCCAGTCCCAGACTCAGTGCCTGGGTTCTTGCTGCTGTGGCTCAGTCCTGTAAACCACAGCATCTGCTTGATGGAGCTCACTCCCTGTAGAGGTCTTATCCTCTACCTGGGAAAGTGATAATGGTGCAATACCGCGTACAGCAGTATATGCAGTATTGTACCGTTAGCACTTGCATACTATGCTGCACCGGTTTAGGCATAATGTTGTACGCTATTAAGTGTGTGACATTATGACCTGGTAGGACTTTGAAGTGGGGTTATATCTCAAGAAGAAATGAAGCAGAAATGAGAAATTTTGAAATCTGCAATTATATTAAAATTAAGTGGAACCCAAGCCACATAGAGGTAATTCCTCCAATTGTGGAATAGGCTGTCATACATATGAATGCTAAACCCTGAGATGCTATAACCTTGGAGCAAATAAATCATATCTTGCAGTCAAATTTGCAGACCATCTGGGAAAAACTAGCAGTGCAAAAATGCCATACATCAGGATATAGAGGCATGAAGACTTGATTTGATAATGAGTGCTTACAGTAGAAACAAGCTCTAAGACGTCTGATTAGAAAAGCAAAAATACTAAAGAGAGAGAAATGTGTATAAGGAGCTGAAAGCAGCCAGGAACCTATGTAAAATGTTTCTAGTAGATAAGCGTACAGCCTTCCAGAATAAGAAATGGGAAAATATGCTTACTGTAATCCAGAACAATGACCAACAGTCATTCTGGCTGCTTACTGCAAGAGACACAAATAACAGTAAAAAACAATTGGACTCATTTGTCCCAGTTGAGCAATGGGTAACTCATAATACTGGCCTTTTTTATGATCCTAGTATAATACACACTCGGTCCATTGAAACAAATGGATATAACTTCAGACCTATGGCAAAGCAAGAAATTTACCTTGCCGTAGGTAACTTAAAGAAGAACAAAGCACCCAGTCCAGACCAAATTCCAGCAAAAGTCTTTCTTAGTGCTCCATCATTATGGGCTTCAATTCTATTTACTTTTTTTTAGCTTATGTATCTTTCATGGGAAATACCCAGACTATTGGAAAGGTGCAATAATTGTATCTATTTCAAAAAAAGGTGATAAGGCAGACCCTAAAATGTATTGTCTATTTCCCTACTGGATATCAGTTGCAAATTTTTTCAAAAGTTATCCTAGAAAGACTCATGGAGCAATTAAATAATTTCGGTAATCTTTCAGAGCTTCAGGAAGGATTCTGAAAGGATTTAGTACTGCAGATAATTATATTATAATATCCCATCTTATAGAGAAATATGTTTTTTAAGAAAGCAACAAACATATGTTGCTTTCAACGACTTTAGAACAGCATTTGACAATATATCTAGGGATCTGTTATGGCACATTGTGCTGCAGAAGGGGTTTCAGTCAGAACTAACTCATATTATCAGAGACCTATACATGAACACAAGGGCTCAAATTAGAACTGGAACTCTAGGGCAACTTTCAGCAAAAATGTGCACAAACAAATGGGTATGACAGGGCTGTGTTATGGCTCCTGTCCTTTTTTGCATTTATATAGACAATTTACTGGACCAACTGCTGGAGTCTCAATCAGACTCACCTTTAATTGGCACTAGGCATTGACCAGCACTTGCCCATGCCAAAGATCTTGCTATTATAGCTTTATCCCTGTCCTGTCTTCAAAAGAAGCTGAACATATTAAGTGAATTTGCCCAGACCCATAGTTTACAAGTTAATGAAAAGAAGAGCCAAGTGATGATATTTGGATCAAGAAATAGCACTAAAGTTTAGCGTGTAGGAAATAAAAGAAATAGTGACAGTTGGCTCATATGTTTATTTAGGTTTGACTTTTGCAAGCAATGGACAGTGGCATTTGCACAAAAAAAGCCCTGGTATCAACATTAAAACAAACTGCTGGTGCCTTGCAGAAATGTAACTTAAAGTAGGGGACAACACCTTTAGGCCCTTATTGAAAGCCTCACAGGCCAAATATACCCCCAGGTGCTATATCTTGGTGAAATCTGGGAATATCATGACATACAAATCCTTGAAACCCCCCTAAACAAATTGCTTTGTTCATCACTTGGTTTAAATAACTGTCTCCCTATACCTCTGATTAGGACAGAATTGGTTGCTTATCTCTCAAAGCTGCTTCAATCACCAGATTTTTGTGTTATTGGATTAGGATCACTAGAATGAATCAAGTTAGACTCTCGCATGTCTGTCTGAAGGAAAAAGAAAGTCAGAAAATTAATAGATGTAAACAATATAAATGGCTCACATATCTCCAATAAATTTTGTGTTGTTTTAATCTACAGTACCTTCAAAAGTATGTAGATAGAGATATCAAAATTAGTCTAAAATACAAACAATATTGTACTAATAAAATTCAAAATTTCTATAAGAATTCAAACTGTCAGCTAATAACATCTTTAAAAATTGCTCCATGGCTGGTTAAAAATGATGCTAGGCATTTTTATTAGCCTTACTTGAACATACTTACTAAGCCTGAATTGTGAACAAATTATACTAGATACAGAATGGCGTACTTTGCCAGCAATGTACTCAAAGCAAAATATAACAAATTGTGTGATCCAAAGTCTAAATGGTGCAATTGTAGCAATAACAAGGTAGAAGATGTCACTCATGTCATCTTCTCCTGTACCTGGTACAACAGTCCCACAACCTGTTGGCTGCTTCTGCTATGGTCTGCAGTTGATACAAATGAGAAAAGTATCCCGTTTGAGCTTATGTTCACCTCACAGGATGCGTTAATAGTTAGACAGGTAGCCAGACACTTTAGACCAATCTCAGTTACAAAAAAGAAAGTTGATTGTATCAGGGCCAAGCTATGAGTGCTATAAAGATTTAACAACTGACGTATAAAACTACCTCATGAAGAATGAATTGTGTGTTTATATGAAATTGTATTACTGTAGTTCTATGACTGTAATTTTAACTCTAAGTTGTATTTTAAAATATGTGTGATTTTATGTTTGTAAAGGTCTATGACCATCAATAAAAGCCTTTGATTGATTGATTTGCAACTGACATTGTATTTTTTATTAAGCACAAATAACAGAAACCATATTCATCTGACACCTTTGGATAATAATGAATTAGTTAGATAATGAAGAACATGCAGATTTTGTTTAATCCTAATACTGACTTTTTGAATTCTTAATGTTAGTTATACATGATAAACTGTGTAAATCTTTACATAAAAATGTGTATTAATAATATTTTAAAAAGCATTAGCCACATTTAGGTCAGGTAACTGATGACAATTGACTGCCTGACACACTATCTGAGATATCCATATTTTAATTTTTTTTGTTCATTGACTAATTAGTAATTAACCTTACTAATAGAACAGTCCTACTACCTCCCTTTGGATGAAGCTGACAAAGTTGAGAAGGAGTTGCATCACTATAGATAGGGTTAGAATGTTATCTGTGGTATAGGTTCCATTTGCACATCAGTACAACTAATAAAAGGCACTGATCCAGATAATTAAACAGGAGCACAAGCCCCATGGAAATATTTGTGGTTGTATTAGTGCCTGACCCTGTGGCTGCTATATTCAGCTGGATAGCGGGTTGTGTGATTTGACTGAATATCAGGCCATATTGGTGCAACAATAAGTGAAACTGCAGTGCCCTGACACAGAGCTGAACTGTATTTAGCCTATAGAGAATTGCACTGCCTGAAACAGATAGCACTAAGACTGCAATGGGCTATATTCAGCCATAACATGCAAATGAGTCCATTGACCATACAAGGTGTAAAGAGTCCATTTGCATGCCCATTATGGGCTCATTTGAATGGAGCACAGCAGACCCTTATCACTGGCCCCAACAAACATATCCACCCTGGTGGTCTAGTGTGCCCCCCAGCCCCAATCATCCATTATATGATTTTACAGCATTCCCTGGTGTCTAGCAGTACCCTGATCACCCATTCCTGCCCATACAATAATGCATTGGTGTCTACTGGAAACCCCACTCCTCGATCACCTGTTTACAAATAGTATGAATGCCCTAGAGTCCTGTTGTTTCCCCTTGTCCCCCTCTAAGCACCTGTTGACAAAAGTAAAATGAATCAGCGGTGGTGCAGCATCCCCCCAGGCATCATGCTGGCAATCCCAGGGCATGTTAATATGGTGCAACCAGGAGCGCTTGTCCAAATCTGAGTTAACACTCCTGATTACCCTGTTAGCAGGTGCTCTCAGGTCACTTGAAGTGGTATTATCTGTATGTCAGTGTCATATGTTGTTTTATAGGAGGGTAAGCATTGGGCACTCTGTAGCTTTCTCGCAAGCAGGAACTGGGATCACCCTATTATTAAGGCTAATTAAAATCATTCATTAAAAAACTGAAATATGGCTAATGTAGGTCAGGTATGAGTCAGTTAGTATACAATAGTTAACTACCCCAATCATTTGAAGTTGCTTGTAGTTGTTAAACTGATATTATTTATATTGGCCACTAATACTTTCAGAAAAATCGCTAATATCGAATCAGTATATTAGATAAGCCCAATATAAATATCAAAAACCTGTCAATGTGATTTAACTCATTAGATTTATGGCCAAGTTTTACTGGGTGGCATTGGTGGGCTTAGTGGGGTGTCTCTTTTTTCAAAGGCCCCATCTCTGAGCTGTGCTGGGGCCACTAATATTTACACCTAAGTCATCTCTCTCTTTTTGGTTCGACCCTCAACAGGTTTGCTACATTTTTCCGTCTCGCTCCAGATTATACCATTGGCAGGTACTGTAACTGTCTTTCCCTACTTTGGAGGCAGTGAGAGAGCCTCAGTGGAACTTAATACTTCTTAAAACTCAGTTTTTGAGGCAGTGAGAGGGCCATGTTCTTTTGGACATTTTATTTTGACTGGGGTTGGGTGAGAGCTACACCTGTTGTACTAACTTTAAAAGGACTTGACAAATTCCTGAAGCAGTATTATACAAAGACATTTGACATTATACTTTATTGGACAATAACAAGTGACTTAATTTAGAGCTGTAGCCATCCAAATTTTTAGGGATAGTTGTTTTATGGGTTTTAATTTGGGGAGGCTTGGGAATACTTTGATTTTATTGAGTTTTATTTATTATCTAGCCTGTTTACTCTTATAGTTTAGGGTATAAGAGTATTGTTATTAAGATTAGATTTATTGGATTTTTGTTTTGTGGTGGGTTGTTAGGTTTTAGAGTGTTGTGATCTTGCTTTACTACTTCGTATAATAATGTGTTGGGGAGGTTTAGTGACAGTCAGGCACTACTCCCCCACCAGACTCAGGGAATTAGGTCCTTTTGAAAGTCCCCCATTATCACCTGACATCTATTTTAGGTGTCGTGCCTTGGGGATAATTAGAAAGCATATAAGAAGGGGGAGACCTGGGCCTGGTGGGGGAGAGGAAAGGGGAAAGCGAATTGGAGTCATGAGGTCCAGGAGGCACCCTGGGGCAAAATGGAGTCAGGACAGAGGTCCTCCCTATCTTGTCTCCACAACCTAGAGCTCCGATATTAGCAGGCAGGTGCTGATGTCTTCCCCGACAGCTCATCCCACCTGGGCAGTGTTATGCAATGCCAGATCTGTCAAGAACAAGACAGCCATTATAGTTGATCTTGTTGGAACAACTGATCTGGCTTGCATCACCATGAGCTGGCTGGATGAAATGCAGGCCCTGTATTTGCCTCTGTGTTCTGGTGATACACCACCAAAGGTTGGATAGTAGGGGCAGGGGTGTGGCCTTTATATTTAAGACTGAGCTGGGCCTTGTGGATGTGCCATTGGGAAGTACCAGATTCTTCAAGTATATCCTGAGAGAGGGTGTTGGCTGTGGGATACTTCTCATCTACCATCCACCAGGAGATGGTGGAGAATTTCTGCAGGAGACAGTGGACTTCATCGTCAACATGGTGTTGAGGTCCCCCAGATAGATAGTTCTGGGGGAATTCAATGCCTGGGTTGATGATGAACTCTCACATTTTGGTCAAAATCTCCTCCAGCTGATGACGACACTGGGCCTTACACAGATAGTTACCTTCTTGACCCATGCAGGGGGTCACTCGTTGGATCTGATCTTCCTTTTGGATATGGAGATAGCTGACTTGGGGTGGAACCAGTCAGCTGGTCTGACCATCACACCTGAAGGTTTAGTTTCAGGGCCCCCCCAATAGTTCTGCCCCTATGGAGATGGTTCAGTATTGCTCTTCAAGGGGACATGCACCCAGTGACCTATCTGTGGTGCTGGACCTATCGGGCTTGTCGGGTGAATGCATGAGTCCAGGTGATCTCATATTAGCCTATAATAAGGCTGTGGGAGATGCCCTGAAAAAGATTGCTCCTGTTCATGTTTGGCCTCTCACCCTTCTCCCAAGGAGCCCTTGGTCTGATGGTTCCTTGAAGGAGTTGAGGCGAGTTGGCTGAAGGAAGGAGAGCACCTGGCAGAAGTCTGACCTTTATGCTGGTAGGCTTAGGTGGATGCACATTATGATGGCTATCAATCAGAAATCACCTGTAAGAAGGCAGAATTCCTGTCCAGGGAGATGTCTACTGTGTAGAATCGACCAGCTCAGCTTTTCAGGACTGTTGACAGACCATGCAATCCAGTCTGTCTCTAGCCCAGAGAAGCCTTTTCTCAGCTGAAATGAGAGGAGTTTGCTAAATTCTTCACAGATAAGGTTGCCAGCATCAGGTCTGGCATTGGTCTGAACTCTCCTATGAGGGATTGTGGAGATCGGCAGGAAGTGGCATGCACTCAGTCTATCTGAACACAAAATCCAAAAAAGATCTGCACTCATAGTGCTCTGGGAATCCTGAATGAAACACCAACCTCTTTTAAATGAACATGAAGGTTTTTATTTTCAAGGTGCCCAGATTCACAATAGCGCTGCTCCTTAATTTTCAATCCACAAACCAAATGTTAGTGCATCTAACAACAAAACGCACTAAGTCCCAGCACTTTGACCACGCGTGTGGTCTTCTTCAGATCCCCTGAAGAAGACCACCTTCATGTTCATTTCAAAGAGGTTGGTGTTTCATTCAGGATTCACAGAGCACTACGAGTGCAGAGCTTTTTTGGATTTTGTGTTTGGACATTTGGGGCTAACAACCCCTCATTCTGCACTGGGGCTACATTGTGCACACATCTGTGGAAGAGTGGACTACTCAGTCTGTCTTGTCAGATTTCTGCTGGCCAGAATCCATGGACATTGTGAAGAGCGTCCAAACGTTGCACCCAACCAGCTGTAGTTTGGATCTGGGCCCGACACCCCTTTTAGTGGGATGTGCAGATGTTGTCTGCCTGATCCTTGCTGAAATTGTCTGGAAGTCCTTGGAGAGGGGGGTCTTCCCAGACCCTCTTAAGGAGGCGGTTGTTCGACCACTCCTTAAGAAATCCTTCCTGGATCCAGATTGTTTAGCCAAATATCGGCCTATCTCTAACCTGCCATTTGTTGGTAAGGTTATTGAAAAGGTGGTTGCGCTGCAATTGGACAATCACCTCATAACTCACAATGTCTATGATACTCTCCAGTCTGATTTTAGGAAGAAGCATAGCATAGAGACTGCACTTGTCTGGGTATTTAATGACCTCCTAATGGCAAGAGATTGAAAGGCACATACCATTCTTGTCCTTCTTGATCTCTCTGCTGCATTTGACATTGTAGACCGTGGAGTGATGTGGAGTGCTTGTGGCTTCTTTGTGGACTGTCTGGTACAGTCCTCAAATGGTTTCATTCATTCCTTGCGGGCAGGTCTTGGAGAGTTGCCACCAGAATTTATTCCTCTGGCGCTCACCCCCTGCCCTGTGGGGTGCTGCAGGGCTCCATTTTGGCTCCCATGTTGTTTGCAGTGTACGTGCTGCCATTGGGAGATATCATCAGGTGATACAGTCTGAGTTTTCACTGCTATGCAGATGATTTTCAGCTGTATATGTCCTTTCTACCTGGACAAAATGATGCACTTTCTGTGCTAAGTAATTGCCTTACCAAGGTCAGAACTTGGATGAGTACCAGCTGGCTGAGACTGAATCCAGATAAGACTGAAGTGTTGGTAGTGGACACTGGTCATCTGGAGGTGGGTTTGGGGGCTGGACAGCAATCAGGTTTATTCCTTGATGACAAACCGCACATTATCTCAGACCAGGTGTGTAACCTGGCCATTATTTTTGATTTTGGTCTGACACTAAAATCCCAGGTGTCAGATGTTGTAAAATTCTCTTTTTACCATTTGAGGAATATCGCCCGGGTGAAACACTTGGTTCCTCCTGACGATCTTCCAACATTGGTCCATGCCTTTGTCACTACCCACCTTGATTACTGCAATTCCCTCTACCTAGGGCTACCAGGTGTTGACATCCACCATTTGCAGCTGGTGCAGAATGCAGCAGCCAGGCTCTTGACTGGGACTCCAAGTCCAGTCATATTGCGCCTGTGCTCCATGAGTTGCACTGGCTGTCTGTTCAGTGGCAGATCACCTTTAAGGTTGGCTTGCTAACCTTTAAAGCCCTGCATGATCAGGGACTTGGCTACCTGCAAGGCCTCCTGGTACCCTACTGCCCCCTCTGTCCTCTCTGATCCACTGACGAGGGATTGCTAGAGATTCCCAGGGTGCGATTGAAGACATATGGTGCCCATGCTTTTTCTTTTTCAGCTCCAACCCTGTGGAATTCTCTATCTCATCAGTTAAGAGAATGCCTGACCGTTGATAGGTTTAAAATTGAGCTAAAAACTTCTTTATTTAATTTAGCCTTCTCTGGCTATGTTTAATGTGTCTTTATTGCCCCTGTTTTAAACTTATAGTTATATTTATCTGTATCTGATTTTATGTACAGCCTTGGTTCTGAAAGGTGCTATAAAAATAAAATTTGATTTGATTTGATTTGACAAATGTTCTTGTACAAAAATAAATGTCAGATATTACATTATAGATACATTGGTCTTTCAAGATGTCTTTCGATTTATCAAGAGTGTCATCATGTGCTTTCTTAGTGTTTTAGAACCACAAAATGAATCTGAGTGGCTCTGAAGCTCTTAGGAGGCAAGAGATGATATAATTGATAAATCAAGAGGCATCTCATATGCCCCATTAAACTTTTATAAATCATGCAGCAATCATGCAAATGGCAGCTAACATTAACTGATCTACCGCACCCCATCTGACCAACATCGTAGCTCAGAACACCCGTTAGAATTGTTTCAACTTCATAATTTAAAATAAATTGAGTTCTCTCATCAAAAGCAGCCAATGTCAAATTAATAATTACAAGTCACAGATGATTCCTACAGTTTGCTGTGTACAGTAAATGCATATGGAGTTTGGGGTTGAAAAGAACAGATGTGGAAGGTGGTTACTGAAGTGCCAAAACCTGAATTATTATTTAAACTGATAAATATTACATCAACATGTGCACTGTGGTGATATAATGTTAATATTTTGGCCAGTTTACAATGAACCTGTTAGTACAGTGTATGTGTTTGGTGGGCAGGGTGGACAAACTGTCATGAGGGAAGGTGGGCTTCAAGTTGCATATTAATCATGGGAATCTGATTTTCTGTAATTTGCTATTAACAAAAAATACACATTTAGCTTGTTTTGGTCAGAAAATTCAGTTCATTTAAAATTCTAAATATGAGACAAAATTGACAAGTGTTTAGGAGTTGATAAATAAAATTATATTCTATGGGAACTAATAATAACATGATTTAAAAAAAAAAAGCATAATATGCATCACATAATCCTGAATGTCAGGCACTAACTTATTGCCTGATATCAAATGACTGCATTTCTGTTTATTATGTTTCAATAGTTTTCACTATTTATGGGAAAGGGAAAAGAGGAAATTATTTAACCAGAAAAGGCACATTAAGCCTAAGCTTGTTTTCAGGTATGACCTGGGAGCACAAGGAAGTTAAGTGACTTGCTCAGGGTCACACAGTATGCAAGAGGGGGCTGTGGGATTTCAATCTAAGGTCTTCAGATTTGCAGCTCCATGCCCTAAACCACAGTGCTATACCACCTCTGTATGCAACCTAAAATAAACTAGTTCAAGCAATACTGCTCAAGTACATTTGATATATGAATTATGACACATCTCACAATTCATTTGTTTACTTGAATATACCTCGATACTGTGGGTACTTTGTAAATCTTTACCACCTATTCAAACATAGATAGTTAATAATTCAAATATGACAATTTTCTTTAAGCATGTAATGTATCACTAAGGTCATGTAAACAATTTCCTCTGGTGAGATTATTGTTAATTACTCATTTTGCAAATCATTCTTAATAAAACTCATGCTTTAGTAATGTCGTACTGTCAAAAACTCCTTCTCCATATAATACATTTCAATCTAAACAAAAAGAAGTATTGTCTTCATTTAAAAATATGATGCAGACTGGCTGTTTAAGACATATATTACTGTTACTGATGTTTGCTCAAATGAACAAAGGTCATTCATAGAAAATTAGCATGTTTTTTTGACAATAATGGCAATTGAGCAAGTGATAACCTGAATTTATGCATAAAGAACATGTTTAAAACAAAAACTATGACTATTACCATTGGGGAAATAGAAAGAGAACTTGAGAATGTTCCAGTAACAGGAGTAGAGATGTGCAAAGTCCTTGAAATTCACAGATTTTGCAGATTTCATGTATCTATTTCACAAAATGTACAGCCTTGAATTTCATGGATTGCACAGTAAAATGCACAATTTTGCCCTTGAATTTCACACTTCATCTGTGAAATTCGCACTTCGAGGTAAACAGCTGTAAAATTCTGTGAAACTTTCATGCAAATTGCACAAATCGATGTTCCAAAGATTTTTGAAAACTCTACAGATTCCATGCAGTGCAAATTTTAGATGCTTCACGTGAAATTTGCAGGCAAAGTTACATTTCAGAACATCTCTAAACAGGAGTGAAAAATGTCTATGGGTATAGTGTCAAACAATAAATCTTTCATCATCTAATTTTAAAAAGTATAGATTTAAACCAGATAAATACTTTAGTTTACACTGTAATGACTGTCTGGCTCTGCTTTAACCAGATGTCATAAGTCATTTACTTCAGTCTGTCTCCATTATCAAATGGTTTATATCCACATACCAAATAAATACATTGTTCAATTTTTTTAATCATGGTGAATCCCATCCACTTCACAAAATGAATGCAATGTTTTTTTTTCACAAGTTCCAACTTTTCATGTCCTGAGAATGTGTGACATGCATGTTCTGGTACATCAGCTTTGTAAAGTGCTGTAGCCAAAGCACCCACTGGATGCAAAGCCCTCGGATGGAAGATACAATCTTTCATTTCTTTCAAGTACTCCAGTGGATACAAAAATAAATATTACAATTATGATAGTTAGTTAACATATTTATAGAAACAAATTATGAAAGCACTTGATTGTTTATTTATGGATAGGGATGCAACAAATTGAAATTTGCTGGCGAGATGGCCAAATTTGCTTGGCAGAGCAATTCGTGACATTTTTCTGCATTATATGGAATGCTTAGGCAAATTTTTTTGCCTGTGTACCCACTTCAAGGGGTAAAATTTTCTTTGCCAGACGGTGGAATTTCTCCATGGAAGGTGAAATTCACCACTTGCCAAATGAAATTCTGCATTTCGCTCCACAAAATGGGTGGAATTTCGTGGATTACTCCGCAAACTGAATTTTGCTCACTTCCCCCACCACTATTTATGGATGCTCATACATTATATTTTTGTTTCCAGAATGGTTTTTGCCCTCCCATGCATAATGTGCAGCTATCAAATGAATAATGGGCAGCTATTAACCTTGTCCCCATGAGCCATAGCTGTACAGATGTCTGCTGTCCAGGGCTAGTTCCCCCATGGATCCCCAGTGAGTGGAGGAATATCCTTCCTCCCCGAAGGGGCACACATATCCAGAGTGCCTCTGGCTGGAATGCAGAGCAGGCCATGATTGCACTGGTTGGACTTCACAAAGCCTGTCTCCTTTTTTTCCCCCTTATTTTTCTCCCTTCCCTGCTGCTGGGACAAGCAATATGTCACTACTACAGTTAAAAAAAACTTTAAATGCTGTCACAATTCTGCTTTCATCTATCCAATCCAATGGAAGATTTTTTTACATCAGCCCATACATTACCTGTACGAAGTGGAATGGTAGATGAGTTGTTCAGTTGTTTGCAGAGTCTAATATGTGAGTCATCATGAGGCTAACTGCTGCATGTATTGATGCAAGCAGATCTAGTTTTTTTGTGACAAAAAACATAGTACAGGTATGATCAGCTATAAGAAATAAGTTGTCAATCTCAGTAAACAGTTTAATAGTGTCTTATCAATATTGTGTTCATCAGTAATACTGTAATTACATCAGTACAACCACCTATGTTGCATATGCATATATGGCTGATTCAATATGGCAAATTATGTAGGAAGATTGTTTTTGTTTTTTTAAGTAAGAAGATAATTTTTGGTTTTTTCTTTGATTTTAGTTTCAACAAACAGAAACAGAAACAGCAATAGATTCAGTCACTAGCCACACACTGGATAAATCATTTGATCACATACTCAAAAGACAATTGGCACTTTATAAACCACTTGTACATTAAAATTTGATGCACATAAGTTGATTATACTGTATGGCATTTAATATCATTTTTTTTTCACATTTAAAATAGAATATCAGAATCATGTTGTATGTTTGTTTGTGTCTGAATATAAAAGAACATAAAGACATTAGTAAGGCTATGTACAGAAAATGTCAAATATCAATATTTACCATACGACCATGGTATCTTGATTCACAATAGACTCTCTTTTTCCATACTTGAGCTAGAATATGCTTTATTGTTGTTGTTGCCCATCTCTGATGACTGCTTGCACTCTGTTACTGATCTCATCAAAGTGGAGAACAGCTAGAAGTAGACTATAAAGGACAAGCCAGTGCTATGACCATGACTGTGAATAACTTAGCTTCAGCTCATCTTTACTAATTATAAAGTTTTAACTCAATAATACTAACTGAGCAAACAGTGTGGAAAAAGAAGTGAACAGATTTCTGTGCAAAATGCATCATCACCTTATGGTAGGCTTTCACAGCCAATGTTTGATCTATTGGAGAAAGCTTTGACATGTTCTTTAGCAGACTAGCTTTGTTAACAAGCAGCTTGAGTTTATTGTGTTCCTTACTACAAGTATTTAAACATAGCAGAATGACAGTATGACCATACAACATATAAAGTGGTCTATGAATTAAAGCATACTGCTAGATTGCAAACATCATATCAGCCTAATACTGATGTTATGAAAAGATACACAACTATACAGTGGTCTCTGTCTAAGATAATGAAACAAAATATGACACGTTGAATGGACCTGTGGTCTTTATCTTCCTACAGTGTCTATGTTTATATGTTAAGCCATTTGTTCAAGGTTGCACCATGATAATTTGTCTTTCTTCAGGTCTTTCTCTCTCTGTAACTCTCTTTTCAGTGACAAATCTAGAGTGCGGTTGGCAACAGCACCTATCAATTGCCTCGTGCCATGTTGGACACTTAATTTAATTACAGATAGTGTTTCCTTACCTAGTGACTGATTCCCAGATCCACACATAAACTTAATGGCTTTTATATTTATAAAATGTAATAAAGAAGTAGTAGTAAATAATATACCAACTTTCACCCCCAAGTCCCAGCCATTATGTCACTCTCTCTACCTCTCTATCTCACCCTATCTCTCTCTGCATGTCTGTCTCTTTATCTGTCTATCTGTCTGTCTCTCTCGCTCTCTCTCTTTTGTTCTGCATATCACTTTCTGTTCCTTTCTCCCTCTCTATGTATGTCTGTCCTGCTTTTGCAGTCTCAATGTCTATCTCCCTCTATCTCTGTCTCTCAGCCATTCATTTTTCATATGAAATTACAGTTCTTCAAGTTTGCTTCTACTAATGATTACAATAGTACATTAATACCTGAACAAGCTCCATACTCAATATTGTATTTTTCTACATGTCCATCAAGCTGCAACATCTATATTTTGTCAAAAGATCAGGAGAACAACACCGAGCATCTCCACCTAGGTATACAAAATCTGTACAGTCTCTCAACATTTCCTGCTGTTTTGTTTTACATACTTGATCAATATCTAGTATGATATATGACCGTTGCAATAGACAGAATGTCTAGTAAGACAATGTGGGTATTTTCATGGTATTAAAAAGAGTAACTGCCTTCCTAGATATAACTTAAAAACAAAACAATAAATAAATTGCAGTTGCAAGCTCAAGATTCCCTACTGGCAGTCTTCCAGAGAAAGGCTGACTGGTCCATTGACCTTTATGTCCATGAACACATACAGTACTATCTCAAAAGTAACTGAAATCCTAATATGGGGCAAGCTATTTGAAACTTTGCTTTGGGCACAAACTGTTTGTGCCAGATTTGCACCAGGTTTGCGTGGGTCCCCTATATTCAAATGACCAAACAGCATGGCCAAACTGAATTGGCACCAGGCAAAATTATAATGTATGCACTGGGCAAAGAGAGGGGGACATGTACATGAATACAGGTGCTATGCTATATTCAGCACATTAGCACAGTGAAAAGTGTGTTTGTGTGACATTGCATGACACTTTGCGAGTTGCAAATTACTGCCCAGAAAAAGGTAGTCTTAACTCTGGGCAAAACAAGGGTAGGGGGCATGGACACAGCAGCAACAGGCAACATGACCGCAAGCAACAACAGCACCATGGTGCACCTGATGACTGCAGCCAATGAAGAGGCAGAGAGGGCAGATGGCCACCCTGGGCCACTCCATATGCCATGGAAGAGACATGTTGCACACAGATGGCATCACCCACATCACCATCATCTGGCAATGGTCCCAACACTGCCAGTCATTTGTGGATGTCCAGCTCCCAGTGGACACCTTGTCAGTGTCAATGCAGCACACACATTCAGTCCCCCCATGGGGTACACCACCACAATCCAACACACACATGCAGCACTGGGGGAATTGAGGGTACTGAGGAGAGGGTGTACAGATGGCCAGACTATACCACATAGTAGATGATGTCACACAGCTGGGGTCATCTACGTAGTACACATGTGCCAGTGATGGGACTGCCCTTCGCATCAGTGTGCCTGTATGAAGGTATGTGTCTGCCCCCCCAGGCCACATACTATACACCTGACCAGGCTCACCATCACACACGGCCAGCCATATGTATGTTAGTGTGGGAATCCCATGCCACTGGCACAGTATAAGTGGGTCACAGGACAGTAAGACTGTGGTGTCCACAGTCAGAACACGCCTGCCAGCAGTGCATGTCACTGTGTGGATAGCAGACGCCATTATTCCCTGACACACACCAGGCATTGCTGTGTCCCTCACAATATTGGTTACTATGGTACTGTACCATCTGATACACACTGTAGCAGGAATAACAATATGTCTATGGCATGCAGCACAACCATCTGTTCCTGTGGTGCTAATCTCCTGGGCCACAATAGTCGGTGCTGCTGTGTCCAAACCCAGCCTGCAGCTACTCTCCTCTTGTTCCAGACTGACATACAGGTGATGCTGTGTACAAACCCATCCTGCAGCCACCAACCTGTAGTTCCAGTCTGACATACAGGTGGAGCTGAGTGCACCATGAAATAGCACCAGGCAGTCTACATGGTAATGTATGCAAAGCAGGCCATTATGAGATGCTAATGTGGCTGTTGGCCCATGGATTGCCTAAGTAGGCTCATTTGCATAAGAATTCTGAATATAGTGAAATTTTGTCCAAGGCAAACGTGGTTGTGCAGGGCAAATGTGTTAGTGCCAGGCTAACAAATTTGCCCTGGGCAAACCTGTCAGAACCATGGCATGGTTCTGTAGTATTTTGCCTGCAAAATTGTTTGCAGTTGTTGTACACCATGGGCTGGATATTCAACCTGGGCGCCCATTCTGAGGCGAAGCCCCGCGCCTGCTAAAATAGTTGTGCAGGGTGGTCTAGGTGATATTCAAAGAGCCGCTTATTGAGCAACTCCCTTGAATATCACCCCAGCCACAGCCACTGTGCATGGCACAGTGAAACTTGCACCACCGCAAGTTGTCAGAGTGGAGCGTTCAACTTGCGGTGGCCAAGTACCATTGCGCCATTCGCAAAATCACAATATTCAAAAGGTGACATGCAAATGGGGCCATAATTCATGCAAGGCACAGGGGGGGCCATTTTCATTTGATTATGGCCCCATTTGCATGCCATTAGCATGTAGGTGCACCAATCCCCGAGGACTTGCGCCTGGCCGCCCTGCCAGGCAGCAGCCGTCGGGGACCGACGCACCCTGTAGCCCGATCGCGGGCAGCAATGTGGCTCCCCACCTCCTCCCATACATCTCCCTGGTGGTCCAGTGGACCGTAATGCCTGATCATGGGCAGATTGTGAAATGAACCCCCAACACGCTTTAAAGTGTCCGATCGCGGGCAGATTGTGAAATGAACCCCCAACATCGCCTTAGTGCCCGGCGACGGCAGATGTGCAAATGAACCCCTAACATAGTTTCTAGTGTCTGGTCAGGGCAGAATGTAAAAAGAACCTCCCCAACATCTCCCTGGTGGTCCAGTGGACCGTGAATTACCAAGGGCAGACGTAAATGACACCCTGCTCAGCTCAACATCTCTTTGTGGTTGTGTTCCCACCCCACCCTACTCACTGTAAGCCTCACCACCCACTCCTCGGCAGCTGGCAGGCGGCAGCATCCCACTCACCTGCCGCCCGCCAACTGACTGCCTCAGTAGGCTGCACTTCCATTGGCAGAGCAAGAACCAATGGGCGCAGCAGCCCATATCAGACAGATAGTCCAGATTTGTAACGATTCACCACAAAATTCGGACTGTCATATGGCGAGCTGCACGCCCATTGGTTCTGTTTCTGCACCAATGGGCATGCAGTTTATAGTCATACGACAGTCCAGATTTGTGAATGATTCATTCACAGATCTGACTGTCATGTACAGTATGGCTGAATGCCCATTGGTTCCTGCTTCCAGCGGGCGGTAGCCCTACCAGGCAGTCAGTCGGGCGGGTGGCGGGTGGCAGGGGGATGTTGCCGCCCGGCCGCTGCTGGGGGAGCCGGGTGGTGGGGCTTCGTGGTGGGGTGTGGGGACACTAGCCACCAGGGAGCTGTTTGGGTGGGGGTGTCTATTTTATATTCTGCCCGCGATCAGGCATTACGGTCTACTGGACCACCAGGGAGATGTTGGAGGGGAGGTTCTTTACATTCTGCCCAATGATAGGGCACTAGGAACGCGGTTCGTGGGGGTTCATTTCACTTTCTGCCGACGATCGGCATTACGTCCACTGGACCACCAGGGAAATGTTTGGGGGTTCACTTTACTTACTGCCCGCGATCGGGATTTCGGTCCACTGGACCACCAGGGATGTGAACGGAGGGGAGCCACATTGATGCCCGCGATAGGCCTGGTGGGGGGAGTACACTATGCCCATGATCGGGCTGGGGGGCACAGGATCTGAGTTGAGCGGCCATTGCGGCGGCAGCTGCTGTGTTGCACCCTGCAATACAGCAGCTCACCCTGTGGGTGGCCCCTCACTTAAGCCCTTTTTTTGGCTCAAGGTCCTGCAGGCTCAGGTTGGGGTTGCGCTACACAACTCTGCACAGCCCAGCTGAATATCGGGTTGTGCAGTTTATGCATGGTTCCTCCCCCTCCTGTTGAGTATGCATTCATTTGCATTGCGCTGTTGCTCAGCCTGTTTTCAGTGGTGCAACTGCCTCCTGCTGAATATCGCAGAATGGTGCAATGTAGGACTTGAGCATGCGCAACCCTGTTGAGCATGGAGCAACCCTTTTGAATACCAACTTGTGGAACACCTGTTATCAATTACATGTACCCTGTACCCAATTTGTATTTGTCTGTCCACAATGTGACGTGGCGCCTCTGTTGAACGCCTATTGTTTTGCAAATCTTTGCTATGTAACCAAAACACAATGTATGTCTTTATGTGACAAAGTACCTTTGGAAACGAGCCTCTGGCTCAAAGGTTGTAAACAGATTCTTAAATAAATAAATAAAATAAATAAAATATCTGGTCCCACTTCTTTGCTAGTACCCACATTGGCCACCTACTGCAACTCTGCTTTACTCCACCTCTGTGTACACTGGGCTGCTGTTGCAGTTTGCACTGCATGGTTGCTATATTCAGAGCTGTCATATTTGCCTGGCTATTTTTGCACTGCACTCTCAACCCTGTTTGCACGCCTTCATTTGCAAGCTATATTCAACTGATTTAGCCCTTGGACTATTCCTTTGAATATAGTGTGCAAATGGTTCTGAGCTATTTCTGCATGCTGGGCAGTGCTAATTTTGCCCCAGGGCTATGTTTTGAATATTGGGCCCTAGATGCTTTATGTGCACATTTGTTTGAGCATAGTATGTTTTGCATGTTGACAGTAATGCAAGCAATGTTGATTCATAAACTATTAACTTTTTCTGATTCCCTTGGTAGTGATTTGTCGATCGACTGCTTTGCACCATATTCAGAAAAGAAGTTAGAAGAAATTAGTAAACAAGTAAATAAAAATGTTTAAAATAGCTATTCTAATAGTCTCACCAAAAAGAGTAACTATAAAAAGATATCACTAATTATGAATGCTCTGACAAATAGACACATTAGAACAAATTAAAACATATATGTATTTAACCACAGGCAGCACAGTTAGCACCTGTTCAAAAGGTGTGATTGACAGTATTAATGTCTGCAGAGCCCCTGTCTGGAGGACAAAGTGTACGTATAACTGATGTTTGGTGTGGATATAAGCAAATATTTTATCATTAAAGTATATAGGATTGGGAACAGGACATGCTACTTTTGTGTATACAACTGAAATGTGCATACAAGTGGAATGCACTGTACCATAGTTGGGAATTACTGTTTAGTCAACAACCTGTTAATCATACCATATTAGTGAAATAAGATGCATGACACATCCGATTTCCATATTGTACATCTTCTGAGATTAACTAACTGATATTTTAATATTAACATAACTTGTGAATGGGCATCACATGATATTGTCCTACTTCTACAAACAGTCAACTACCCACCAACATCCCACATCCATGCACCCCCCCAAAACTGGAACACAACCCTCATAATAAACACACAAAGCTACCATGATGGTCCTCCTGCCATATACGAGTCCACTCCCTGAATGTGTTGTTGGTGAATGCATGCACTGTAGAAACAACTTTTAATACTGTACACTTGCTTAATGATAGCTCAAGTGGCAACTGGCCATGTAGCTAAGAAGAGCGCTGTGCAAATCAGCATATGTAGATTTAAGAACACTGGACAGTGGGGCAAAGGGTGGGGTGTGGAACGTGGGATGACAGTGGGCTTGTTGGGTGGGTGAGTGATTTCTGGGGTTGGGGTGTGGGTTTGAATAACAACTGGACCACCAGGGTGGACTACATAATTATATAACAGGGGCTGAGGAAGGGGGAGGAAAGGAAACTATTTGGCCACTATGAAACACTACAATACTGGATAATGGCTAGTTGGGTTATGGGGTGTGGAGTGGGGAACACTAGACCAAAAAGGAGTACTACAGTACTACTCGACAGCCATTCACAGGTTGAGAGAACCACTCAATCCAAGTTGTTTTTTTTTACTATGCCAGAAAAAGGGAGATATGGTTAGGGGGTGTATTTGAATGTCGATGATCTCCCAGATAAGTGGTGGTTTTCTGCGGCAGTTAAAAGTGCCACCTGAGGGATGTTGACCACCAGCACTAAAACTTGCATACCACAAAGTCACGGGTTGAGTTGCTGGATGCCACAACTCACTCCATACCTGTAACATGATTTTGGAAGTGGACTTGGGTTGCCAGAGGTAGGCCAGGGGAGAGAGAGGACTGAGCAGTCAGAGGATTGCTTTCATCTCTCAGTAAGGGTGGACTTGCAAGCCCGGTCTATAACTGACACAACTGAAGGGCTTGTGGTAGTGTAGACCAGAGCGGCATGGAAGAGAGGGCCACAACTTGGTGGTGCATTCAAGTCTCCACATGCACACATGATGTCAGCTGCAGCAGGGTGGCATGAGTAAAAAAATAAAGGACAAAATAGAACCTGGGCTTAATGAAGCCCTGTCCGGTCATCCGCAGACTTGTGCCATTGCTGGGATGCCTTGACCCATCTGGATGAGTTCATTGGGGGGAGGATCACCCACCCCTCTCTGACCCTGTCATGGAGGATAATTAAGAACTGAAAAAAAAATCACTGTGCCCACTTTAGAGTTGAAACTGAACAGCCATCATATTGTTTTTCCTCTAACTAAGCAAGCGTAGTGAGTGAGTCAGTCCTCCCTCCCAACCCTGCCCCACATAACACAACAGCACTATAACTGGCACAGACTTTAATGTCAGAAACTAAAAAGCATATTTTTTTAATAAATAAAAGTTGTAGCATTAGCACAGAGCACCATTACATGTGACCTCTACTCATGCACCTTACTCCATCCATCAGCCTGCATTCTTTACTGCCACAATCTGGCAGCACCTTTACACTGATGTGGAACAAGACCAACAAAGTACTTCTTTAATGTCTTTATAAGGGACATTTCAGAGAATCTGGAAGGGAATGTCTGCCTATTTATGGATGGCACTAAAATCTGAAACAAAGTAGATAGTGTGGGGGAAGGGGATGAGCAGAGACTTGAGAAAACTTAAGGAATGGTCATGAGTACGGCAGCTGGGTTTTAATTCAAAAAAGTGCAAAATAATGCACTTGGGGCACAGAAACCCAGGGGCAGAGTACAAAATGGCTGGAGTGTTATCGATGACCACTGAGCATAAGAGACACCAGGGGCAATAATCTCTGATAACCAGGTATCCAGGCAATGTGAAAAGCAGTTTGGAGGGCTAGTGGTATGCTAGGCTGCATAGGGAGAGGTATCACTAGCAGAAGGATGGCGGTGGTGCTGTCTCTGTTTAGATCACTGGTAAGACCTCCCTTGGAATAACATGTACAGTTCTGGAGACCACATCTCCTGAAGGATATAGACACAGTGGAGGTGGTCCAGAGGAGAACAACTATAATGGTGCGGGGCCTACATCACAAGCCGTATGAGGAGAAACTGAAGGAATTCGATATGTACACATTGGAAGAGAGAAGGTAGAATGGGGTATGGTAGAAACCTTTAGATAACTCATGGGAGTAAGTAAGGTACAGGAGGGAAGTATGTTTCAGAGAAAAAAGATGCACAACAAGGGGACATGCTGTAAAGCTAGGGGGGCTAGGTTCAGGAGAGATGTGAGGAAGTACTTATTCACAGAAATGGTAGTGGTTTCATGGCATAGCCTAACACAAAGGTGGTGGGGGTGAAAACAGTAATGAGGTTCAAGAATGTATGAGATATGCATAAGGGGAAGTTAGTGAAAAGAAGTGGGGGAGGGAAAAAGAGCAGGAGATTGAATAGGGTCTAAGGTGATACTATAGGTAGGGAGAAATGTGCAGACTAGGCAGGCCCAGCGGTCCCTATCTGCCAACAAAATTCTATCTATTATCAGCAGTATCCTGCTGATTCTTAAGTTCTCCTGCAAACCAGAGGGTGGGCAGGTGACTGGGAGGAGGAGGAGGAGGAGGGAAAAATTGCTATCTACTGGGGAGGGTATTAAGCACTCTATAAGTGAGAGTTATCACTCAAACAGCAGCACCCTTTACTAGTATGTGAACCTGCAAAGGGACTACTTTGCAACAAAATGATTTTCTATTCAGTTTTATAGTATTGTAAGTGTTTATTTTTACATGCATGTTTTATTAAAATCTAAACAAAGATCCATTTTCTACATGGAATAATACGCTCCACGATCGGTGGTATTGAACTATAATGGACAGCCCAATGCTGTAATAAGGCCCACCACCACAGGCAAAAGGGTCTTATAGCCCTAGATGGTCCAGTACAGACCACTCCACCTACCCTAGATGGTATTATCATTTGTATAAATAAGGCTTATGGTGTCCCAAACCCTCCACCCCACTCACAATCACCTATCATAACAATCCCCATTCCCAAACAACCATGTTCTCCTCACAGTTTCACATATTTTAAAATTGTTATCAAATTGACTGTTACTTAATTTGTCAGGTTTGACACACAATGGCAACATCTCAAAGAATGCCAAACACATTTATACATCAACAATTCTGTTAGTCTAATACTTTCTTGTTTGTCTTAAATTGCAATTAAATTAAATACAGTACACTGAAATTATTAAGAAAAGAAAGTGCCAGCCTGGTGGCACAGAGGGCAGAGGCATCCATGCCTCACCTGCTACCATGCCAGTTACTGGGTTTGGTGGTGGACTTGGTGCACCCAAGCTGGCTAGGGAAAGGAGGACAGAGCATCAGTTGGATTGCTCTCCTCCTCTGGGAGGGAGGGTTATGGGTTCTTGGCACTGGTCTGACCCCTGGTAGAGGCTCAGGGCAATCAGTGCACATGTGGGGTTGGGGGAATGGCAGCTGCTGACACCTCATGCACGGTAACATGAGTGGTGCATCTATGGTGGCATTTCTCACCCATCCCTCCCTATGGAAAAAAGGACACAATGGTTGGGTGCAGCATGGATGAAGCTGACCTCTCCCAGGCTCTGTGCCAGACTATGTGACCCTTTTCCCACATCGGATCCATTCATTGGTGGGTGGTGCCCACTGTGGGACCCCTGTCATGGGGAAGGGGGCTAAGCCATGGGAGAAGCTAAGGCCAAGGATCCTCACCAAATCTATTTATTTATTTCCATCTAGGATTATAATACCTTTGAGTGCAAGGTGCTCTTTTACAAAGGTTCCACATCAGTAGGAGAAGGTAACAAACAGACAAAGGAATCCTAAACAGAGGTAATCTAAAATGACAAATGAACAGTTAAAATCCAGGAGCACTAACAGTGGTAGTCTAAATGACACAATAACAACTTGAATCAAGGAAAATAGGTAAACACAGTAATTATATCAGCAATTAAAGAAAGATGAGGTAAAGAGCAGTTATGGAGGGGCAAGAGTAGCAGCCTTGGGCCTTGTCAAGCTAAGCAATAGGCAAAAGGGGGTGGAAAAGATAGACCAAAGGGGGAGCTGAAATGGGGCACAGGAAAAAGTTGGGAAGGGACAGGGGGTGAGAGTGGAGGCAGAGGAAGAAACACCAGGAGAAAGGACTGCTGTGTGACTGAACTTCTCTGCTGGGACTAAAGTAGAAGAACTTTTGTACTTGGACCTTTAATTTAGGGTAAAAAAACTAACATACAAAAAAAAAGTGTGTGTTTGGGTTAACTGAACTGAATGGGTATCTGAAGAGTTATCTAGGTGTAAATCTCAGGTGACTGAAAGGACTTAACTGCTGTGAGGATTAAATTACTTGTAGAAAGATTTGGTAAGTAGGGGGAGTGGCTTAGCTAGAAGGAAGCTACATTTAAAGACTGCCTTAGAAAGATTCTGCTAATAGCTTGGCAGAAGACACCAGGAGAAAGGACTGCTGTGTGACTAAATTTCTCTGCTGGGACTATATTGCCCTCCTTCCTTCCCCTCCACCCCAAGCTAGTTCTATTTTTATGGGCACAGGATTTGACTGACAACAGGAACTTCCTGTTTAGGGCAGGAAGTGAGTGATCACAGAACCACCAAGGACCCACCATCCTAGAAGGGCAAGAGTAGCCTCCGGCCCCTCTAGCTGCTGGAGGTCTGCCTCTGAGCAAGTAAGTGGTCTACTGAGAAATATAGGATATTCTTGTTCCAGAACAGGACAATCAGGAGCTTAAAGGCACACAGGCAGAAAGTAGGAGAGAGAGAGAGAGAGAAAACCAGAGGAAAGAGTAAGGATTGCAAACAGTTAAGGGGCCAGAAATAAGACATGATTGGAGTGGTGCAGTGCAGTGGCTGTGGAGCAGCAGTCTTCCGGGAGATGTTATGGAGGATGCGGTGTTGTCCCATCTGCAGGCACCTCTCTGGGCTGAGGGAGGAGGTTTCTCATCTCCAGGCTGAGTTGGCCAGGATTTGTGGGACCTCCTCTTCCATCCAGGGACCACCAGTGCCACTGCCGTTGCCTCAGAGGTTGCCAAGAAAGAGGAGCGGTTGGATCACAGTGGGCTCAGGCAGGGTGAGGGTGGTGGAACAGAGGTGCATCCCTCCAGTTGTACCTCTCCACAATTCCTATGCCATTCTGGCAAAGTGTGGTTCCTCTATGGAGGCACCCACAGGAGACCAAGGAGGATGCTGGGAATCTCCACAAAGGAGACCCACAGGAGGGTGGCAGGGGACCCTGCAGGAAGAAACAACTCCTGGTGGGGACTCCATTGTTAGGAAGGTAGAACTGGGGAGGAAGGGAGAGGAGGTGGGTGCCTGCCTGGCGCCATGGCGAGGGACAGGGGCGAATCCTCAGGATTGCCAGAGCAGCTGCACAGGGAGGGAGCTGGATGTCATTGTCCACCTAGGGACAAATGACCTGGCTAAGGAAGGATTAGAAGTGCAGGAAGAGTTTGTGGAATTGGGAAGGGCCTTGGTCAAGTAGCATGCACGGTAACCTTCTCGGTGGTGCTACCCATCTATGGCATAGGAGAGGCTATGGTGTTCCGCTCTATGGGATTCAATCAGTGGTTGAAAAACTGGTGTGGAGCTCTAGGATTTAGCTTCATTGGGGACTGGGGTCCACCTGGAGTGATGCAAGCCTATACTGGCATGATGGGCTGCATCTGTCCGGGAGAGGAACCAGGATCCTAGGTGATAGGTTTAAATGCTTCATTGGCAAGCTTTTAAACTAGCCAAGGGGGAAGGCACTGGAAAGGAGCAGGAAAATCCTAGCCTTCCCCAAATAATCAGGGTAGTAAGTGCGGCAAACACCAACATAGAGGTGTCGATAGGGAGAAGGGCAGGGGTAAATGGAGAAAGTGACAAAGGCAAGAAGGACAGGGATGTGGTAAAAGGGAGTAAGGCCATCAGGAAATGGAGGGTAATGAGTACCAATGCCTGTAGTCTGGGCAACAAGTTCCCTGAGCTGATGGCCTTAATGGAAGAGGGATGCCTGGATATTGTAGCAGTCACAGAAACATGGTACATAGAGAACCATGACTGGGATGTTAACATACCAGGGTACATAACCTACAGGAGAGACAGGCAGGGAAGAAGAGGGGAGGTAGCTCTCTATGTAAAGGAAGGATGAAAGCAACTGAACAAAAGAGTAAACAGGGAGGAGAGGAGGCACTGTGGGTCACCTTGGAGACTGGAAAGGGCACCACAATCCGCACAGGGTTGTGTACAGACCCCATGTCAGGGGAGGAATGGACAAGGATATGATAGAAGGCATTCTTAGAATGGCAAAGAAGGAGATACTGTTGATGGGAGACCTGAATATGCCAGATGTTAACTGGAGCACATTTGCTGCAGCCACATCCAAGAGCAGGGCCATTCTTGATGCCCTCAGGTGGCAGGCATTAGACAGCTGGTTCGAACCCACTCATGAGGAAGCAATCTTAGACCTCGTACTCTCAAATGGGGGCAGTGAGGATCTCAGATCTAGAAGTGGGTTGCCATCTGGGACAAGTGACCATCAAACAGTGTGGTTCACATTAAACTCAGCTACAGAGTCAAGCCATACAAAAGTGAGGGTACTGGACTTTAGGAGGGCTGACTTTGGCAAGATGGGAGAGTGCCTCAGAAAAGCACTAGCAAACAGGCTAGAAGGAGGTGGAGCAACAATGGGGAATTATCAAAACTGCCATCACAGAGGCAACAAGCCTTTGTGTGAAGCAAATAAACAAATCAAAATGAAAGAAAAAGCCACTATGGTTCTCAAAAGAGGTGGCTGTGAAAGTCAGGAAGAAAAAGATAGCATTCCGGAAGTATAAGGAAACACAGAAGGAGCAGGACAGAGAGCTGTACCAGTTAAGGCAGAAGGAAGCAGGGAGGGAAGTCAGAATAGTAAAGGCCCAAACTGAGGAAAAGATAGCCAACTCAGTTAAGAAGGGGATAAAACCTTTTATAGGTACATCAGCGAGTGTAGAAAGACAAAGGGAGGGATAGTGAGGCTGAATAGAATGAACGGTGGGTGGGCAGAGGGAGACAGTGAAAAAGCAGGAATACTGAATGAATATTTCTGCTCAGTATTCACAAAAGAGGAGGGGGAAGTGCCTAATCCAATTAACAGAAGCACTCTTGATAGGGGGTCGATCCCAGTCCTTTCACAGAAGAAAGGGTTCTGCAAGAACTCCTAAAACTGAAGGTGGACAAAGCAATGGGTTCTGATGGATTCACCCCAGAATTCTAAAAGAATTAAGGGAGGAACTAGTGAAACCACTGGCTATTCTTTTTAATAAATCATGGGAAGATGGTGTGGTACCCGAGGACTGGAGGAAGGCGAATGTGATTCCCCTTCACAAAAGTGGGACCAAGACAGAGGCAGGAAACTACAAACCTGTCAGTCTGACCTCTGTGGTAGGGAAAGTGATGGAGTCACTTCTGAAGGAAAGAATAATTGAGCACCTAGAGGCCAGTGGGGCACAGGACCCAAGGCAGCATGGGTTCACAGCGGGAAGGTCATGTCAGATGAATCTAACAGATTTCTTTGACTGGGTGACCAAAGTAGTAGACCAGGGAGGGGCTGTGGACATGGCCTACCTAGACTTTAGCAAGGCATTTGACACAGTCCCACACAAAAGATTAATAGTCAAATTAACCAGCCTGGGAGTGGGACCCAGGGTGGTAGCCTGGGTAAAACATTGGCTGGACAACAGGACATAGAAGGTAATTGTAAATGGAGTCCACTCTGAAGAAAGGGGGATACTAGTGGGGTACCGCAGGGTTCAGTATTGGGTCCAGTCCTTTTTAATGTCTTCATCAGTGACATTGCAGAGGGACTGGAAGGAAAAGTATGCCTTTTTGCAGATGACACAAAGATCTGCAACAGGGTTGATACACAAGAAGGCGTGGAAAGGATGAAAAGGGACTTGACAAGGTTGGAGGAATGGTCAGAAGTATGGCAGCTAGGCTTCAATGCAAAGAAGTGCAAAATAATGCACCTGGGAAACAAGAACCCAGGGGAAGAATACACAATGGATGGGGAGGTAGTAACAACAACAAAACAGGAAAGGGACCTGGGGGTAATCATATCAGATGACCTTAAGGTTAGCAAGCAATGTGAGAAGGCAGTAGGGAGGGCTGGGGTATACTGGGATGTATAGGGAGAGGCATCATCAGCAGAAAACAGGAAGTTGTTATCCCTCTGTACAGACAGTTGGTGAGACCCCATCTGGAGTACTGTGTCCAGTTCTGGAGACCCCATCTCCACAAGGACATAGACAGGATAGAGGCAGTCCAGAGGAGGGCAACTAAAATGGTGCAGGGTCTGCAAGAGAAGCCGTATGAGGAGAGACTAAAGGAGCTTAATATGTATACCCTTGAGGAAAGAAGGGAGAAGGGAGACATGATAGAAACTTTTAAGTACCTCAGTGGAATCAACAAAGTCCAAGAGGGTAGCATCTTTCAGAAAAAGAGACTTGCAAGAACAAGGGGACACAATTTAAAGATAGAAGGAGGGCAGTTCAGGGGCAATGTGAGGAAGTATTATTTCACAGAGAGGGTAGTGGATGCATGGAACAGCCTTCCTGAGGAGGTTGTGGGGTCTAAAACTATGGGAGAATTCAAGAATGCATGGGATAGACATAAGGCAATTCTTGTGGGGAGTAGGAAGAAATAGGCTCTTGGTTAACTAGGATCTGCGGCCTATCCTGTAGGTAGGGAAATGGGCAGACTAGATGGGCCTAGCGGTCCTTATCTGCCGTCAAAGTCTATGTTTCTATGTTTCTTATCCATTAGGTAGGGAAATGGGCAGACTGGGTGTGCCAAGCGGTCCTTATCTGCCGTCTAATTCTGTGTTTCTGTGAAGAGGAAGAGAGGTTGAGGCAGGAGAGGAAACAGAGAGGAGGGGAGGAAGGTGTGAGTCTAGGGGAGGCATTTGACAAAGGGTAAGATTTTGACAACGGAGGCAGTGACATATGCATGATAAGGGGAGTCACTGGAGGAAGCGCTCACAGGAACTGTTAGATACCAGGTACTCTTTTAGCAGGCACTTGAACTGGCCAAGTTTAGATAAAGAAGATCCATCTAAATGCAAGGAACTGAACCAAAGGGGAGCTCTGTAGGAGAAGGATTGCTGACCTTGGGTAGTCTGGCATCTGGGGACATGGAGTAGTTGGTTGACAGATGAGCTATTGTGCTTGGAACTTCATGAAGGTGTCAGTAGTGCTGCAGACCCAGGAGGAAGTAGGCCAAGGAGCACTTTTTTGGCAAGTGAGCAGGTCTGATATTTAATCCTACCACTAAGCTGTAACCAGCCAGTCTGTGCTGAAGTTCACAGGTATGCATCACGTGGTCGGAGCTTGTAAGAAGCCTGCATGCCTTATTGAGTGCGGCAGTTATCCTCCGAAGTGAGGGGAAGGGTAGAGCCATAAATAACAAGGCTATAGTCAATGATAGTGAGAATGGAACTATGAATTAGCCAGTATGAGGGCTTCAGCATTAGATTATGCTTATGCCAATAGAGGAGCCCAATGTTTATATTTACATGCCTTAGCTACATTCTCAATGTGCTGGGCAAAGGTGAGGTGGCTATCTAAGGTAACCCCCAGACATCTGAAATGCTCCACCAGATCAAGTGGAACACCACATTGGTTTTTAATATCGAGGGCATGTGCTTTAAACTTAATACACGAGGTGCTGAACATCATAACCTTCATTTTTTTGTAGTTTAATACCAGTTTCTAGTCATAGAACCATTTTTCATCTTCCTCAAAACTGAGATGAAGGTGGTATTTGAGAAGAGTGGGGTTAGTTTGGCTTCAGATTATGACAGCATCATCTGGGTTCTATGTGATAATGGCGATCATGGAAAGGCAGTCACCATTAGGGCAACCATACATAGGCCAAAAAACATTTCATAGATGTATAGTCCCAGCGCACAGCACAATGGCACTGGGAACTTAATTTTGTTTTGTTTATATGGGTGTCTGTGCCGCACTTTTAAAAATTTCTCAACTTGGGGGCGACAAGGTGGGGGAGAGCAAAAGTAAAAAAAAAAATTTCTCGACCGGCTCAAAAATTCCGATGTGCCCAGCACCAAACCTTGCATTCTCCCAACCATAGCTTGCCATGAACTTGCCATGCCACACAGCCGGCTCGGCAACCTACCGTGGTGCTACCCCTCACAAACCCTCCCTCTCCTTCTGCCCATCACATGGTGTGCTCACTCCTTCCTCCATGTGGACGTGTACACATAGTGACAGGATATCACTCTACCCCCATTTGCCCCACCTGTCCACTCGCCATGAGAACAGGCGCTGCTATTGAGTCACCTTTTGGTAAGTGCTCAATAGTGAGTGCCTTTCTCACAGCACACCCATCATCTGCATACAAAGTTATTCATTGATGGCAACAGTGCGGCAGTTTATTTATGAAAATACTGAAGAGGAGAGGGCCAAGGATGGATCCTTGAGGCATGTCTGAGTGTACATTCTGCTGGTCAGAGGTGACATTGGAGATTTTTACCATTTGATAGCGATCCTCCAGATAACTTTTAATCCAGTGCATAGAGTCAATTGAGAGCCCTGCTGAGGTTAATTGTTTAAGCATCAATGCATGATTCACCATATCAAATGCCTTCATTAAATCTATGAAGGCTGCCCCAACAAGACTCCCTTAGTCGAGAAATTGAGGAATGAACCCAGTGAATTCCAGGAGGGCAGTTGTCGTGATGTGCCCTTTCCTGGAGCCATGCTACTGTGAGCACTGGATGGAGTATTTTTAAAGGTGGTCAATTAATTGGTCTGCCACTATATGCTCCAGGACTTTTAACAGAGGGGGGAGGATTGAGATCGGTCTGTAATTTATGTGTAGGGTATGGTCCCCAGATTTGTGTACTGGTGTTATCAGAGCAGTTTTCCAGCTAAGACAGAATGGAGAGTGACTTAGTGATAGGTTGAAAATCTTAGTGATAGGAGCTAATACGTCATCAAGGGTAAGTGCAATTAGCTCTAGGTCAAGGGAGTTGCTACTGTGCCATGACTTATCCAGGACCTTGCGTAGGTGCCTTTTAACCAAGGAAACTGATACTTTCTTAAAGTAGAAGGGAGTGTTAGTGTTGCAACTACTGGGAGGCACATTAAGTGAGTCTTCTTGCTGCATTGTTGATGTAGAGGAGTGTGATTCATCAAAGAAGTCCAGAGGGAGGACACTACTCATATCAGAAAAAGCATTGTTGAAGATATTTGCAATATTGAGACTGTCCATAGTTGGTACTACATCAATGTTGAGCACTGATGGTGCCACCTTTGGGACCTTGCCTGTGACATCCTTAATGTTTGACCAAAAATGTCTACTATTGCCCCAGGAGTGGGCAAACATTTCTCTATGGTAGTTTCTTTTCTCCTGCTGGATGATCTAAGTGCAAAAATTCCTAGCAACTTTGGAGGATTGGATATCAGCAGGTTTCCCAGTGGTTTTTGCCCAGTACCAGAGGTTGTCCCTTAGTTTCATCTTGATTAATAGTTTGAATGTGATCCAGGAGTTAACCGTATAATGGACTTTCCTTATCCTCGATGGAGCATGGTTGTCACATTTGGCACTGAAGCGAGAGATGAAAAGCTCAAGCGCTGTGTTAACATCAGTGATGGAGTCAAGTTTAGACCGTTGCTGTTGCTCAGGTGTAGTTTTAGAGTTACAAGGTGCCCACGTTTGAGAACTTGGCTAAACTGTTTGAGGGGGTGATTTAGTGAATTTATTTGTCCAAGATCAAGAGACTGGGGAGTGGTCACTTACAGAGTCAGGCTGTCTATCCAGCAGCATGATGTCCCTGATGATCCCGCACAAGGGGGTAAACTATGGAGAAAGCTTGGGTGGAGGTAAGTCCCTGTGTGTGCTGTTGAAGGGGCTAGGGAGGTGGGAGGGGGGTCAGGCTGCATCATGGTGGGGAGGATAAATAGATTTTCAAAAGAAAGAATGTGTTATATTATTCACCTATTCAATATTGTGTGTTTTTATGTTTAAGCTTGGTCATCTTGGTAAGGTCAATGTAAGCAACGGTATAGTCATTGGCACAGGCCCCATGTTAAAATCAAGTCTAACATATCCACATTGGCAAGCCAGTTCAGATAGCATGGTGAATTCTGTTTTCTCAAAATGATCTTCACATTTCACAGACTTGTCACAAGGTTGGCAATTTAATTCCTGCCTGCATACTCTAACCCATGCATTTCATATTTTTTTTTTTTCCTTTGGGAATGTACATGATGACTTTCCACTTTTGTCCTCATTCTTGCATGGTGGATATGCACAATACACCATTTTCAGCAGCTGTTGTTATTTTAAAAAGATCACAAGTAGGAGAAGTTCCTTTTTACAAAATTAGATAAATATATTGATGTCAATAATGACAGAAGTGCTATTCTGTAGATCTAAGCACTGAGTTTATGATATTTTTTTTTAAACAAGACAATAGTAAATCAATAATATCTACCAAGGTTTATGTTATTTGAATTGTGCATATAGGGAGAAAAATAAGAACAGTATATACTGTCTTGGGGTTTATTCAGCATCCTACACCTCATGTGTGTATAATATTCTCATTATGCACACCACCTCATGTATTATTCTATAGAGTAATAAAAAAAATGATGCAGTTTTCCTAGATAATAAATACAGTACTGCTATTTTAAGTTTAACTGTCTTACCAATAACTGATGGATCAGGTTGTGTTTGTTCTCCCAGTCCCTCGGGTACCTCCTCTTCTCCTCTTCCACTATTCAACTGTCTAATTGTATAATATTATCACATAAATATTTCACAGATTTATTTGTGTAATAGTCTTAAATAAATTTCTTACTGTAAAGTAAGAGCAAAAAATGCCAGGATATACTGCTATTATTATATGAATACAGCAACAGTGCCTTATAATTTTATTTCCGTCTATTCTATACATTGATCAAAAATGAACTGTTAAATATATATAATTGAAAGAAAACAATTTGTTAGGCTATGCAGTATTCATACTTTAAATATAGACAAAATTAACATTGGTAAAATTAGCCAGCCCGTTGGTGCAGCGGTTGAATTTCTGCATGCGACACCGGCGACCCGAGTTCGGGAATGGACCAGGGTCGCTGGAGGGCCGGCCAGGGGAGAAAGGATAGAGCGTCCCAAGGACTGCTCTCCTTCTCCGGGGGGAGGGTGGGGAAGTGCCTGGAGCATCGATGACCCCTGGCGGTGGCCAGGAGTCACACAGCCACCAGCACTAGCACATACAGGAGGCGGGGTGGATGCCAGGCATTATTGCACGACCCCGCCTCCCTCAGAAAATAGAAAAATAGACAGCTGCCAGCCACCTTCAATGAAGCCTGCCACGGCTTCAATTAGCTCCTCAGGCCAGCCCTCCGACCTATCCCGAAGACTGCAGCATGCAGGGGGAGTGACTCAGCCCAGCATGGGGGTAAGCTTACAGGTATCGGAGGGCCCGTGGCTGATTTGAGAAGTGGAAGTCCGTGGCCTGTGACCGGTCCGAAAGTACCGGGTGGCAGGCAGCTTGGGAGGAAAAATAATAAATAGAAAAAAAAAAAAACATTGGTAAAATCAGCTAAACTTACAAACTGAATTTATGAAACAAAAGTCAAACAAAATGTGCCCTGGCTATGTCAAAATATTTATGCAAAGCCTGATTAGACATGGACAGAATATGTGTTTCTCACTGACTGTGCTAAAAATCATTACAGCTGTCGGTAATTAGTTGGCAGCACTATTTATCAAGAACTGGGTTATGCAAATGTATATAGTTAGGAAAAAACACTTGAAGCAATTTTTATTCAAATGACACCAAGTATGGTATACTGTATGAGGAAAGCTAATTACAGCTGTCAGATTTTAAGTCACTCAACTTCTGAATTCAAAATAGGCTGGCGCATGATCTGCAATCCCACTTCACTAACGATACTGTACTTTCAAACAGTAAGCCCGGTATTTACAATTATTTTACATAACAAACCTATATCACTACATTTACCAATGCAAAACTATGTTTGGGCAGATTCATTATAGAAATGAGACAATGAAAAGCAATTCTCAAATTGTTAGCTGACAATAATGATGACTGAATGACAAACATCTGATCTTACAAAGTACGGCTGAAACTAAAACAAAATTGATATGTGTGCATACCACTGTCAATAGCATTCAAAACTTTAGTTGTTTTTTCATGATGTAAGTTATGAGATCTAAAGTGACTAACACCACTTTTAATTTTAAGAAGATCTGGCATCAGTGACAAGCTGTCGAAGATCACACTGTGGAAATTTAAAGGTATGGCTCTGTGAGCAGAGGTAGTGGCATGGCAGTCAAGTGAAATAACAGTCTCCAGGTAGTTACAATATCCTTTAAGTTCATTATAAATCTTTGACAGATGAGGGCCTTTTGATAACTGGATATCAAATGTAGAAAAAACAATCAGTCTTGGGCTACTTCTGAAATTCACAATATGTGTATAAAGTTTATTTCTTTATCTTTTTTTTTGGTCACCCACCCCCCCATACCAGGGGATCTGGGCCCCCACCCTGCTTACTGCCCCCAAAATGTCCAGGCTTACCCCCCAGGCAGGGTCACTGGGCAGGAACCCCCTCCTCGAGAAACACAGTTGCTTACCCTGGCTTGCCACTCCAGGGTGGGGCCATGGGAATGGGACCCCCTCCTGGAAGACATTAATCACTACAGGAGTGGCAGTGGAGGCAAGGGACATCATGACTGGGCCCAGGATATTTTGCTATGCAGTTTTCCGGGGGCAGGGATGTGCAATGACACCTGTGTCCACCCCACCCTCTAATATGTTGTGCTGGCCATGGCAGTACCCCCAGCCTTCACCAGGGCTCTGCATAGCACTGGACACTCTTCCCCATCTCCCTAGAGAAGGAGAGTAGTCCCTGGGATGCTCAATCCTTCTTCCCCCAGCTGGCTGTCTTACTCACAAGTCGGTTCCCAAACCCAGAATATCGGAGCTGCAGAAAGATGCCTTGCCGCTGTGCCGGCAGGCCAACCCCAAGTTTATTTCTTTATCTTTTATAGCTTTTAAATTTCAACATCCAGTGTTTTGAGATATGTTAATTTATCTCTTCTTCAGGTAAAATCAGGAAACCACAAGTACTTTTTGTTTATCATCCCAATTATCTAGGATTAAGATTTCAATAGGATATTTATTTTTAATTAAGCTCTTTTGCCCTAGAAAATATCTCCCACAAACCATGTTTCCAAACTCTGTGAACTGATAGAGTGGTGTTCCCACGTTAGATACACATAAACAATTGTTACTTGATAGTGTGGATATTGTGAACTTGAAACAAAGCCAAACAGCTTGACTGCAAACGTAAAACATTTTTTTGCTGACTATGAACAGCATCAGGCAATGACTCCCTTTGTCACACATAGTTGTGATTACTAGACAGTTTCTGATAATTTGAACTGGGCAGGAAAGGGTGTCAATTCTGATACAGGAGAAGGTAATGTTATGATGATGCTGTCTCTACCTGATCTGCCCAGAGTGCCACTTTCCAAAAGGAAGGAGGAGGAGAAGCTCTCAGAAACCACAATGGCAATTTGAGAACACCAAAAATCAGAGCATTCCAGCAGAGCATCATAAGGTATGAGTACATCTGATAGTAAGCAACAAAAGAAAAGGCCAATTTGAGCATGATTAATAAAATCTTTCTAATATCATTTCAGCCAGCAAAATGCAAAAATTCAATGGTGCTACAAGAGTTTGTAAATAAAATATGTGGTAAGTGATTTGCACATGAAATGAAGTAATAGTTGAGTAGCAGTATAAAATAAGATTTTTGATCAATGGTTTCCATTTTACACAGAACCTAACAAAAAATATGAGGCACCAAACTAAAAAATGATTACTGAGTAGCACACAAGTTAAAATTAATAATAAATTGGTAAGAAGCAATAGCTTTACTTTTATTTTTTAAAAGCATATGAAAGAGGTTTTTCAACAAAACTGTTTAAGAAACTAGTATATTAGGAAAATTAAAAGATTGTTTATAATAAACATAATAAAGCAATCATCAATTCCATGAAATTTATTACGCAAAGATTTGATGCATGTTAATATTAGAATATATATATAAATATGATGATAAGAAGAGATTTTTTCTTGTGTCTTTTTAGCACATGAAAGAAAAAAGGAAAGCAAAAGATTACTTTGTACATAAACATTGTGATTAGTATATAAGGTAACTAGGATATTTATTCACTCCTATGTTTTGAACTAAAAGAAGATTATTTTAATAATATTAATACAGAATCAATATTTGTTTAATACTAACAAGAGCACTTTTTCTCGGATTGTTTGGATGCTGAAATTTAAAGGCTGCATATTAGTATGACAAATTTTGCTGATTTGGATACATTAACTGAGATTAGATCTGACACAATCAGTTATACTGAAAATGATGAAGAAAGGATTACAAACATAGTAACCAACACATGTAATCTTGATAAACCTAAAGTAGCCAAAACTGAAAGTCACAAATTAGAAAACCTTAAACAACATGACACATGCTAAGATTGGCATGCTGCTACTTGGACTGCATATGTTAAACAAAAAAGGATACCTAGGGGCTTACACGTGCTAGAATTTAGGTTTTACTGTTGAAGGCTTCTAAGAAAAATGGGATGGGATAAGATATATATGTTCTTTTGACCTCATGTTGTTGTCCACAGAAACCTTAATTAACAAAAAAAGAAAGTTCAAAAAGAAATTGAGGATTTAGAAACACAATCAAGAGGTAAAATGGAGATGAACAAACTAAAGAATATTTTAGTCAAAATAGAAAAAGGTCTAGTAGAATACGATGAAAACTGGAGACAAGTGAAACTGAGCAAATTTCACAGAGATATCAATGATTATAAAGAAGGAAACGATTATATTTGGAATAAGGACATACAAAACTTCAAATTTTTCATCTACAAGGATCAGATCTTTACATCAATTGTAGTGTTTCTGATGGCAATTATGAAATAAGGGAATCAGGTTACTACTCCAAATCTCAACCATTCTGAATGAATAGACAAAGATATAGACCACCAAGCAGACCCTATTATAATCATTTCAAAATGCCTCCATATCATGGGACTAGTATGGTGATTTTCAGAGACAGGACATGGCAAGGTGAGGGAGCAGGAACATGTCTACAGACAGCGAAGAATACACTCCTTCAATGTCCAGTCAGGTCAATATGAGAGAGACAGGGCATACTATTCCAAAGATTCACATAACAAAACAACAGGGAAAGAAGAATTCATCATTTTGGATTTATCAGATCATATTTTAACATCTGTTGAGGAGAAAGTATTGAATAAGGGCCCTGGGTTCTGCCATTAACAAAACTTAATGGATTTGAACTAAAATTAGATGTTGAAAGATTCCTGAGGAAACTAAAAGTCAAATTTTACTTTGATCATAAAGATGCCCCTTTAGAAACAATATCACTAACAGAGAAAGCAAATAATAGACATTTACAAGAATCTCTAAAGGTAAAATCAACTTTCCTACCCCTCTCAAGTCCAATCACACCAAATATTCAAACATATAGGCCCAGATATTCAAAAGGGTTGCGCCATGCACAACAGGGTTGCACATGCGCAAGTCCTACATTGCGCCATTCTGCGATATTCAGCAGGAGGCAGTTGCGCCACTGAAAACAGGTTGAGCAACAGCACAATGCAAATGAATGCATGCTCAACAGGAGGGGGAGGAACCATGCATAAACTGCGCAACCCGATATTCAGTCGGGTTGTGCAGAGTTTTGCAGGCGCAACCCCCAACCTGCGCCTGCACAACTTTGAGCCAAAAAAAAAAGGATCAAGTTGAGGGCCACCCACAGGTGAGCTGCTGTATTGCAGGGTGCAACACAGCAGCTGCCACCCGTGGCTGGCCCCAACTCAGTCTCTGTGCCCCCCACCAGCTCGATCGGGCAGAACGTAAAAACAACTCCCCTGCCCAAACATCTCCCAATGCCCGATCGCGGGCAGAACGTAAAACAACTCCCTGCCCAAACATCTCCCAATGCCCGATTGTGGGCAGAACGTAAAACAACCCCCGCCCAAACATCTCCCAATGCCCGATCAAGGCAAAGTATCATGACAACCCCCAGTGCCCGATCACAGGCAGAATGTAAAAGACCCCCAACCCGAATATCTCCCTGGTGGTCCAGTGGACAGTAATGCCCGATAGCAGGCAGAATGTCCAGTGACAACCCCCAAACATCTCCCTGGTGTCTGTGTCCCCACCCCACCCACCCACAGGCCCCACCACCCGCTCCCCTGGCAGCCCGGCGGGTCGGCAGCATCCCACCCGCCTGCCGCCCGCTGCCACCTGACTGACTGTTCGTAGGGCTGCACGCCCATTGGTGCAGAGCTAGAGCCAATGGGAGTGCAGCCCATACCGTACATGACAGACCAGATTTGTGAATGGGTCAATTAAATATTTTTATGATGTTTCATTTCAGCCAGCAAAATAAAATAATTCAATAAATAACTAGTGCTATAGGAGTTTGTAAATAAAATATGTGGAAAGTGTTTTGCACATAGAATGAAGCAATAGTTGAGTAGCATTATAAAATAAGATTTTTGATCAATGGTTTCTATTTGACGCAGAACCTAACAGCAAATATGAGGCACCAACCTAAAAAGTGATTACTGGGTAGCACAGAGGTTAAAATGAATAAGAAAACTGGTAGGAAGCAATAGCTTTACTTTTACTTTTTAAAAGCATAAGAAAGATTTTTTTCAACAAAACTGTATCAGAAACTAGTATATCAGAAGGAGAATTAAAAGAGTGTTTATAATAAATATGATAAAATGTTTATAAAAATTAAAAAGAGATTTTTGAGCAATTACCAATACCATGAAATTTATGATGCTAAGATCTGATGTTTGTTAATATTAAAATACATGTATAAATATGATGATGAGAAGAGATTTTTTCTTGTGTATTTTTAGTGCATGATAGAAAAATGGAAAGCAAAATATAAATATGTGTATAAACCTTGTGACTAGTATATAAGGTAACGCAGAGATTTATCCACTCCCATGTTTTGAATCACAAAAAGAATATTTTAATAATACAAAACATTCAATACTAATTAGTGACATGGCAGTCATATGACCTATTTCCAGAGGGGCTCTGTTGCCACTTCTTGGCAATCATGATCGTAGACAGGAAATACATTCAATTAAACATACAGACAACTGAATATTTCTTTTATTATTGATTGAAATGTGGAAAACTAAAGCAGTAGTCAGTCATACAGCAATCTATCTCAGCACAATGCTGTTAAATCATCAAATATTACTTAACATTTCACCTTTAAAGAGGAACACTCCATCTGGATTGTGTTCGGGGGGGGGGAGGACAGCCCTCCCACTCTGGCCCTGCCAAGGGGGGGGATCCATGGGAGAACAAGTAAATCTGGGGGAAGTGGGTGCCAGCTGAGGAGAGCTGGTGACAGGTGAGAAAGGGGAAACACCCAAGTAGAGTGTGTATTATTGAGTGCTGCACATTTCAGCGACTCAATAATAGCACTCTAAAAGACAGCGAGTGGTGCAATACCTCGCTATATCCCATATAGCAAGTACAGCAAGGAGCTGTTCCTACGATACAGGATATAGCATCCTTTGTGGTCAATTCCCACTGAGGTGCTTGCATAGCATAGTGGTGTACATCACCACTTGTGATGCAAGCAGGCCCGGGTCCGGCTACAGGCAGGAAATTGTTTATTTTTTTTAAGATCCAGTAACTTGCCCCATGGTCCGCACCCCCCTCAGAGTTGTTTTTTTAAATTTGGGGGGTGCAGAGGGCTTGCCTCTGCAAGGGGTAATGAGGGCACAGCCCCCCATAAAAAAAAGATTTGTGTTTGATTTAGTTAAGTATTGTAACAACCTTCACTATTTGCAATGATCGGTACAATATTTGTTGCCCTTTTGACTACGGGCTTAAGTTTGCTCATTCTATGTGATAGGCTGTCTTTGAGACTTGCCTTTATCACATAAAACCATGAAAGGAGCTGCCAAAGTAATAAAAAGCTTTTTTGGGGAAAAAAAGAGGAATGTTCCTGTTTGAAGCCACACCTATGTGTGGGATACATTGACTCTGATTTGAAAGGTGTGGGTTTAATGACTTTGTTTATTTACTGTCATGCTGGTAAAACTGCTGTTTATCTGGTGGATCATGGCATACCACAGTACAGCCATTTCTCACTCAGTGTCTCTAGAACTACATCACATAACTTTACCATGGCTGATATCAGCCACACTCTCCAACCAATGGAAAACCAGTACACAGGATTAAGTAAACAAGCTTTATTAAGCTTGGATCAGATACTGTCCTGTACTGTTGTACTCACTTGCTCCTGAGATTCCAGACAAACTATGCCACATCAAAACTGTCAGGACAACAGACTAGTAAAATATTATTTGAGAGAGGTAGAGAAGATGGGTTTTAGGCAAAAGTTTTTCATTATTTCTTGTGATTTCTGGGGTGAGTATGAGACTGTCAAAATGGTTTAATTTGTACAAAAAAAAAAAGAAAGATAAATCATTTAAAGGCACCAAACTGGTGTCTGTTTCTAAATAAAGTGCCTGGTGGAAAAGAATTGCTGCAAAGAAGCTGCATTATGTGTGGACCATATTTAGTCTTAGGACTGGAGTTGAGTACAATGGAACTGAAGAACACTAACAGCTGACTTGAAGATTTACCAAGCTCATGCAAAGGGCTTTTTTTAATGGCATTGGAGTAATTGAAAACATTTTTAAAGTCACACATCTCTACAATAGATGTAGTCTTTCACATTGGTGTAGCTTGTTATCATGCATATGAACATTCCACCTTAATAATTTGCTTAGCTCTGCTAGGGACCCACGAAGGTTCTGGAGGAACATAAAAAAACTTAGTCAGTGGCTCCTCCAGCTCTGGGGTATCTTATATGATCCTTGTTGGGTCAAGTTGTAATAACCCACTTACGATTGCAAATGCTTTTATTTCCCACTTTTCAGACCTGTCTGCACTTACCTCCCGTTTCCCTGCTGCAGAGAACATCATTGGCCCCTCGGCCTCCGTTCCTCAGGAGGCACACTCCTCTCACCCATTATTCTATCTCAAGACTGTGTCTGTCATGGAGATGCAGAGACTTCTCTCTGGTCTCTCCCCACACTCCATTGCTGGCCATGATAATATTGAGCCCAAGCTTCTGAAGCTGGGTGGCCCCCTCATTGCCTTCCCAGTGGCACATATCTTCAACCTGTCCCTTGTCACTGGTGTTATACCTGATATTTGGAAAGTGGCGAGGATTGTTCCCATCCCAAAGCAGGGTAACCCCAAAGTCCTGGACAACTACCGTCCAATTGCCATCCTATCGGCTATTAGCAAACTCCTGGAGAAGGTTGTGGCAGAACAACTCACGGAGCACATTCAGGCCCATAAGTTGCTGTCCCCTGCACAGCATGGCTATCGAAAAGGATATGGCACATTCATGGCCCTTGTCCATGTCTCAACTAGCATCAGGGTGGCTATAGATCAGGGCAAACCCACTGGGGCAATCTTCATTGATCTAGCCAAGGCCTTTGACCTTGTAGACCATGCATTACTTTGCTCATAGATGTGGTCCCTTGGCTTGTCCCCCCCGCCGCCTTGAGTTGACTTAGAAACTAACTCCAGGGCAGATTACAACAGACCAAATTCAACAAAGTCCTCTCTGACCCCACTCTGGTGACCTCTGGAGTCCCCCAGGGATCAGTTCTGGGGCCCCTTCTCTTCTCTGTATTTGTTAACAATCTCCCTCATGCTGCTTCCAACTATAGCGCCACCCTTTATGCAGATGATCTTGTCATCCTTGCACATTCCCAGGACATTGGGGTTCTCAACCTTCAGCTGAGCAAGGACTTTAAGAATATTCAGCCCTGGGTATCATCCCACAAACTGATCCTCAATCTATAAAAAAACTCAGGCCATGCTCTTTGGGTCATCAGCCAAGATCAAGGCCTCCCCTGCCCCTCTGTGTGTCAGTGGAGAGGACGGCGCTCCCCTCCTAACCACAGATTCTATAAAACACGTTGGGGTGACACTTGACCCCCAACTCGACCTGGGTGTCACATCCTAAATGTTTGCAGAACCGTAAATGGTAAACTGGGTCTTGCCTACAGGGCTAAGAAAAATCTGACATCTGTCACTCACTTGGCATTGGCCAGAGGAGTGCTGCTACCTTCACTTAGCTATGGCCTTCTCCTATTCGCTAGCACCTTCAAGATCCACCTTGCTCGGTTGAATATAGCCTACAACAACATCTGTCACTTTGCCCTGGCAGCCCCATGCCTCACCTATCATTGTAAATTATATGACAAACTGGGCTGGCTTTCCCCGGCCAATCACATGAACTTTGGGTTGGGCTGCTTTGTATGAAAGGTGCTCATAACTGGCACCCCTCTGGAGCTAGCGCAGCATCTCAAGCTTGCTGAATCCTCCTCCTACTCTCTTAGGTCTCAGAGTCATGGGGTGCTCAAAGTTCCTTATACTCGTACTCAAATGGGGGCTAGGGACTTTTCTGCATGTGCTTAGAGGCTATGGAACTCCCTTCCTGACCACGTTCGTTCCTCCTTCTCCCACTTGAGGGTCCGGAATTCCCTGTGGGAGCACCGAAACTGGCCTCTGTGTGTCCCAAGCCACCTTAACCAGGTCTCTCAATTGGTTTCACCCAACTCTGGGATACTCCTTTCGGGATCTAATTATGCTGCCCACTGTCCTTTAACTCTGGGAAGCATGTGATTTGTCTGTTTATCTGCTCAGGAATGACTTATTTCTGTGGCTCTAATAAAACGGTCACTCATACACTGAAATTACTGTTATTGCTACTGAGTGATTTAGCCTATTTTATTCTGTATGTATATATGTATATATATATTTTATCCATTACTACTTACTATAGACTATCTATGTTCACCTTGCTCTTTTTGTTACTCTGTACAGTGCCCCTCTTGTTGTTCTGTACCCTGTTTGAACCTGTATTTTTCATTGTATTATCCCGGGTTGTACCTGAAAATAGGCATATAACTTGTCTAGTGTACCCACCTGGTCAACAAAAGCTAAATAAATAATATACTTTAGCTTTGTGATGGAGGGAGGCTTAGGTGGTGCAGTGCTGTGATGTGAGTGTTGACTATGAGTTTTAAAAATTGACTTGCCAGAAAACAGTGGCGCCTGTGCAGTTAAGATCCTCTTGGTGGGGGCATGGTGTATGCCACATGCTGCTCCAATGAACCATGGACACAGGCCAACTAAACAAATAACTCATGGATTTTCAGGTCTCAGAAAAGTGACAGATTAATATTTAATTGACCAGTAGAGCTGTGCAGAATACAAAATTCTGCTGGTACAATGCATGTAAAGTTTCCACTTCGATTCAATGGAATTGTGTGCTATTTGTGCAAAAATTCCACAGAATTTCTCCAATTTTAAATTTCAGTTATTTTGGTCTAGTTTTGAAAGAACATATACAAATGATACAAAATGTGGCACATAGACAGGCCCGATGGCATACACAAATGTAGCAAATTTCAGAGTCTTAGCTTGAAAGGGGGCTGAACAACAGTCAGTCAAAAATTTTCATCAAAATGTGATTTTCAGTTATATCCATCTAATTTAAAAAATATCTCATCAGCATTTCTCCGTAGTTTCAGGACTTGAGAAACATGTAGCATGGGTGTGTGCACCAAGTTTTAAGTCTCAATCACTAAAGGGGGCTGAGGTATTGGTAGGTAAATATTTTGCCAAAATTTAGATTTTAGTTATTTCAGAATAATTTTGAAAGCGTTCATTTAAATGTTACAAAATTTTAGACATACAGCATCTTACTACAGTTATATATGTACCTAGCTGCAGATGTCTTACTGCAAACGGGACTGAGTTATAGGCTGACAAACATGTTACCAAAATTTTTATTTGACTTTTTTCTCTATAATTTTAAAACAACATATCTGAATGTAAACACATTTGAGACATTTAAACTACTATACCACATGGTCATGTTAGACATGGTTCACTTTTATCTAAATAGGAGTGAATTAAAAGTATTCAAACTTTCACAACATTTTCAATTAAAGTTAGCAAGTATGTAAACTGCTAATTTATAAACCCCTGAAGCTTTAAAAATAGAGAACTTAATATTATTAAATTTGGCAGGTTCTTAGACCTTAAAAGGAGACTGTGTGTGTCAATTTTATTAATTACGCATGTTATAAGCTGCCAACGATTGCAAAGTAACATCTGTACTTAAAGTTAAATTGCATGAGTCTTTATGAAAATTGTGGAATTTCATAAAAGTTATGTCAATGCCATATTTATGAATATTTCCAAGTCATACACCTGACCGGCCATGCAGGAGACAGGGAGAGGCTACTGAGAGTAATAATATGGCTTGGTTCATATGGGGACTCCATTGTAAACAAAGCTTGATAGTTGGAGGGGCATTGCAAGACCTTTATACAGTATACCCTGATAATAGTGAGCGAATATGGGCAACTGTCAAAACAGCGACTCCATATTCGGCGCTAATGGGATGGGCTATTGACAAGGGTAGTGACTACATCGACCATGAGCGAAGGGGAAGGTGACCAGAAAATGGGATTGGCAAGAGGAAGGGGAGGGATAGGGAAGAAGATTATTGCAAGGGGATTTGCCTGCTGCCACCGAGCCAGCCATGTGATGTGGTGGTGAGGGTGGCAGGCTCCAGCATGGTAGGTACAGGGTTCAGGGACAGGGACAGGAGGGTTTAAATTTTGCCACTGCCTGTGGATCCAGTCTTAAATTTCTTTCCCTGAATTTGTGCCCCCTCTCTGACATGCACCCCCCTGAAGTTAGAAATCCTTTGTATGGGGGGTGCAGGGGGGCAAAGCCACCCACAAGGGGGTATGTGGGGGATGCAGCCACACCTTAGGTTGCTGTGTGTTAGTTCATTGGTAAGTGTATATCGCCGATTTGCTTTTCAGTGATATACACTCGCCATATGAGCGATTGCCATTCTGCATTCGCTGTTATGACATAAAACTCCTTTATGCAAATGCTGGAAAGGTAATGTTCCTGCCAGCATGCAGTGCAAGTCAGTTGAGTGTGATTCATAGCTAAGCACTGCACATAGCGATAGCTGGCTGTTGTGTGCTTTGTGATAGGAAGTACAAGTGCTAAGGACATGAAGATGTCACTAATTCAATGAGAGATGTTCCCAAGGGAAAAGATATCCAGAGGGATATTCTCTAAGGCCCCCATGGGTCTGAGGCCTTTGAAGAATGACAGTGGCATCAATTTAACAAGCTATTTTTTTCTAACATTCCATTGAAAGAGTCTTATTGTTCTGGGAAGTTAAAGAGCATGGGCAAGGAATGTCTGCATGCTCAGAATGTGCGTTGTTATGCCAGGAGAGGAGGTACTGGTTTTTGTCAAGGGACATGAAGTCTGGGGTAGGGCTTGGCAAACCTTATATTCTGGCAGTAAAATTCTGGCAAAAGTCTGATTTCTCTTTTGTGAGATTGTATGAAATTTCCCTAAAATGTCATGAAATTTTACCACAGATTGTTGAGTTCAGATATTTTCATTTAATTAAAAACATACTTGTCCAAATTGTACCACACTTTAGTATGATGACTTTGTAAAGCTTTGTACATAAGTTTACTAAGCTTGAGATCTGTATATTTAAAGGTGACTGAGTAATAAGCCTCCAAACATTCAGAATTTTCAAAATTACATTTTGCAATTATGTAAACTACAGAATTTTATGCCCTCCTAACTTTATAACTAGAGAACAGAATATCACCAATTTTGTTTGGTTCATTAACCCTAAATATTAGGCTTCCCCCCCCCCCCATGGCCCATCAGCAGAGCATTGCACTGCAATGCTGATAGAAACATAAAATTTGATGGCAGTAGTAAACCGCTAGGTCCATTGAGTCTGCCCATTTGTTTCTGACCTATTTTGACACTCTAGTTGCCATTTGTAGCCAGGGCTCACTTGTGTCTATCCCATGCATTCTTGAATCCCCCCCACAGTGTTGACCCGGGTTTGGATGTGAACCTAGGAAGTCATGTCTGGAGACAGACGATGGCCAAGATATCTGCTGCTTGGAAGTTCATCTTGGTCAGGGAGGGTTAGCGGTGGGTTCCACTAACACAGCAACCCCTCCAACTGGGACAAGAAGCTTGCTCCTGCTACAGGAGAAGCTGTGGCTGTGCAAGCTTGACAGAGACACCACCCCCACCAGGGGAGATGGGAGAGAAAAAATGTGGAGAAAAATCTAGTAGCCAACTGAATGATAGTTGGGTAGCTGGGTTCTGCCTGAGCAGGGTATATCATTGTAAAGCAGGGTATATCCCTGAGACATGACCTGCCAGCTGGGAGAAAAACCAATATGGAAAAAGAAAAGAGGCTGTCTGTAACAAATATCTAATCTCTTCCTCAAAGGCTGGCTAAGTTATAAGCAGCCAAGGATTCCAAAATAACATCAGCAAATCAAGTTGAAGTCCATGAGCTTTTGTGAAACTGTGGAATGTTGTGATACTTTTATCAAAGCCGTGTCTCTGAGTTTTGCTTAGTCTTACATTTGAGTTGCCATTTTACAGGAAGGCAAAGGCTGGGTAAAGTGGCAGTAAGGTAGCATTCATAGGAAGTGCCATAGTAAAAGCATAGTGGTGCCAAATGTCAGGTCACTCTTTTGAGTGATAAACCATAAAAAACAGTCATGAACATCACTGTGCACTAACCTGAATTCTTGCAGTATGCCAGAAAACCACTAGCCTTTCTGGCCATCTGTGCACTGGTGGTAGTACGCCCATCATTAGGGTGCCACATTGTGGAATTCTCTGCCCCCTCCCCAAGGTCCACCCCCCCAGAGTTAGAATATTTAGAAAGGGGGACATGGGGTTCACAGCTCCTCACATGGGGGTGTGAGGGGTGTAGCCTCCTGTAAAAAGAGGGTACAGCAACATCAGGACGTGGTGCCCTAATGACTTGCACACTGCCACCAGTGCTCTGTATAGGTGGAACCAACCACTAGAGGTCACTGACTTAATAACTCGTGATAGCACATGTCTGTGCAGCATTGTTTCTGTACAGTGCCATCTGCTGACTCTTTATCAACCTTGTAGATAGCAATGAATGCTTTTACTATTTGAAAACAGTGGCACCAAGTGATGCCAAGCCTCAAGCCTTACAACTAGTTGCAACATTAGGCCAATGTGGCAGAAGTACCTGGGTATCATGATAAAGTATGGTGCTGGGCATCACTGTTAAAGGAGTGTTGGAGGAGTATTGCAGGATCATGACGCTAGTGCAAGTAATGTGATTCAGTGGTGATAAGTACTATGTGAAATTTAAATTCCACAAGTGGAAGTCTAGTGGCATTACCTATTATGTATACATGAATTTTTGAGAAAATGTTGCCAATTAGCAATTTCTAAAGTATCCACAATATATTTTAACCCACTAAACCCCATTTGTCCCGGATTCCCAAGAAGAGGCTTACTCAGTAGTGGTGGGTGCTCAAATCAGCAATTATTTTATTCTTTTACGCAGCCCCATATATCATTATTTTCCTTAAATCATGTTTACAACTTGAAGACCATTTGCCCCAAACTTTCCAATAATCTTCAGCATTTTTATATATCATTTTTGTGCTTATGTCCATTTCATTTATACCAAAAGCTCAAAACATTGATTTTCTTTCTTATGCATTCCTCTTTCTTCATCTTCTCACCCCCTAGGCGTAGAACCTGGGGGGTCCTTCTCCTTCTTCTTGGGAGGTAACGGTGTGACACCCATTAACGCATCTCTTCTCCTCTTTCTTTGTTCTCTACCTATGTGTGCTCCCTCCTCCCCCCATGGCAGCTCTTATACTCTTCTTGCCACTAGGCCATCTCCAGCCCGCGCTGGATGACGGTCTTCCCCCCGTTCCGGGACCGATTACTGCTAAGCCAAGCTGTTTCTCCATTTCTCAATGCTCCCCATGGTCTCTGAGTTAAATAGGTCGACCTCTATGTCTGACAAGTGCACCCCATCTGGTCTGTAAAATTTATCCTCCCATTCTTCTATGCCCTCCTAATAACCCGGTCCCCATGTGCTATGAACCATGTACCTACCCTTCTGTTCATTTCTGTCCTTACCCTATCCATTGCTAGGTGACTATGTGCATGTCTCCATACCCTGTGGGGTACCATGTCTGACCATGTCAGGGCTACTTTTTTTTTTTTTTAGTTGTTTAACCAGGAGTAGCACACTAAGTTGAAAGCTATTTTACAGGTGTGACCTGGGAGCACAGGGAAGTTAAGTGACTTGCTCAGGGTCAGACTGTATGCAAGTGGAAGCTGTGGAATTCAAACCCAGGTCTGGTCTGCTGGATGTCACCAGATTTGCAGCTTAGAGCTTTAAACCACTGAGCTATACTGCCTCCATGCGCTATACTGTCCACTTGTGGCCACCATTTCTTTATTATGCCAATGTCATATTTGATTTGTAGAAAAATGTCCAGCCATGGTGTGGCCCCAATATCCTTACAGTATCTCCCAAATGTATAACAATCATGTCTGATGGTGCCCTTCTCTCTCTCTTAGGTCTCTTAATGTTAGGAGCAGCTGGGCCCACTTCATGCCCCTGATGCCCTGCCATGTCACCCAGCATTGTCTGGGGTCTTGGTATTGTTGTCTGCCCCCCTCTTTTTTGGACGCTCTCCTTTCTGCCCAATAAATGTAAGAGTGTCCACATAACCATACCTCTAGCTTCTGCCCCTTACCTGCTGATAGATTAAAGCATGTGTGATTAACAGGATATTCCTGTTAGTGATGTTCTCTATTGCATCTATGTCTGTCCCCCCTTTTTTATTTATGTCTCTCTTCCTCTTTTTTTTTTTAAATTGCCCCCTTTCTTTCAAAACCGTCCTTCACCTGTGAATAGAAAATGGAGAGATATGGTTAGTCATTTGCTTAGTGGCCTTACATATCTTTTATAGCAATTTGAAATCCAACGTCTGGCCCCTTGTACTTGTTCGACTGACCCTCCTTCTGCCACCAGCTGTGACGCCCGCCCAATTTGGAATGAGTGTGAGGAAAAGTTCTTGGGGTTTTCCCCAAGGAATTCCATGCATTTTTTAAAAATCACTGTTACTTGATAGCCTGTGGTTCTTTTCCCATCCTTAGGCAGAAGAAGTGCCCTGGTTGAGCAGGACGATGTGGTGTAAGCCCACAGTACCCTGACCGGGCAGCTAGTTGGCTCACTGCTTTTTTTGAGCGTAAGCTGGGCCCCTGTGCCCTCTTGATCTGTCTTTGATTTCTTGTTCCATATGTCAGTTGCTTCTCCCTGCCATGTAATGTCGTCCTGTTCCAGCCCTCCCCCGTGCCCTCCCTGTCATGCCCCACTGTCTCACTCACCCTCAGGGCCCCATGATACATGGTTGCGAATATGGCCTGGAATAACAGCTTCTCAAATTCTTTCCTGCATATGGCTGCTGTTGCCTGCCCCATCCCATCCAGCAGGCTTTGTGATACTAGCCTCCTTTCATCCCTTGCTTTTGTCCCCAGCCTGCCCACCCTTGAACCATACGTCTTACTAACATGGTCTTCACTGGGTAATTCCATTGGCTCAGATTACAAATTAAGCTAATGGCTGCCAGGTGTACTCCCATAGTAGCCTGTGCCTTTCCCGTTTTCCATTGATGTACTATGTATTTGCTCACTTGATCGGCCATGACTTGCCCACATTACTCCATGCATTGTTGTTCCCTGAAACTTTGGAATGTGCCCCAGGCCCCTTCATAGGCTCTGACCTCCTGGTAGACCAGGAGTTGTGAAACAGGACTTTGGCTCCTTCCAGCCAACCTCCCATATATCCTCTGGTATCAGCGTCAGTTGCGCCTCTGCTTTCGGGGCTGAGGCCCGGAACCTGTCCAGCTGAAGATGAGAGAGGCTGTCAGGTATAGTGTTCTGGATCCTCACTATGTGCCTAGCTCTGAATGTCAGGCTAAGCCTCAAACCTTGTAATACCAATTATTTCAAGACCCGTAGCATAGGTCATGTCGATGCCCTCCTGTTGTTGAGGACTTCCACTACAACTCTGTTGTCACACCAGAATGTCACTTCTTACTTACTTAACTCATGCCCCCAGACTAATGTGCATGCCCATACTGGCATGATTTCTAGTAGGATGATGTCCTTGGTCAACCCCCCTTCTATTCAGCTACTTGGCCATGCTTCAGAAAACCATTTTTCTTTACAGTAGCACCCCATCCCGAGTCCCCCTGCAGCATCTATAAAAAGCTCCAGGTCGGTATTAAATACCCAGTCATCTTGCCAAAAGGATGTGCCATTGAACATTTCTAAAAATATTGCCCATATCCTCAAATCCTCCCTTGTGTCCCTGGTGACGTGCACCCAATGGTGTGGCTTTGTCTCCCCCCGAGTTGCATGTGCCAATCACCTAGTGAAGGCTCTTCCTGGACCGATGGCCCTGCATGCAAAATTGAAATGCTCTACCAGTTGCTGGACCTGCCTCAATTGTTTCCTTCTCCCTTTCCTGTGCTCCCTTAAGACCCCCCTCAGCCTATTTACCTTGTTTTCTGGCAACCTAAACACCTCATTCTGTGCATCTCATTCGATGCCTAGGAATTGTATGATTCTGATGGTACCTTCCATCTTGTCTGGTGCCAATGGGACCCCCAAGTGTTTACAGAGTGCCTGAAAACTCCTGAGCATTGTCTCAGTCTCTCCTCTTCTCTCCCACTCCCAATCAATAGGAAGTCATCTAAGTAGTGTATGACTTATGCCCTGACCATCTTTGAAATATACCCTGCAGGCAAGTGCTGAACAGATTGAAAGAAGCACAGGCCATGGAGCAAGCCATGGGCATAGCTTTGTTGAAGTAATATTCCCCATGAAGTTTAAAACCCAATAGGTCCCAGTCCAGTGGGCAGACTAGTAGGAGTATGAATGCCACATCTATGTCGTTTTTTGCTAGCCATGCCTGTGGTGTTGCCCTAATAATTTCCACTGCTTCCTCCAGGGTGGCATACATCACTCTGGAGTGTCTTTCCTCAGTGTAATCATTTACTGACTCCCCCCGGGAACGATAGGTGGTGAATCACCCTAAATTCCCCTTGCTGTTTCTTAGGCACTAGACCTAGTGGCCATACTCTCAGATTGTCAAATGGGTGCCTTGAATGGGCCCTCTATCCTCCCTGCCTCCTTTTCTTTCTCCAGTTTTCTCCTCAGTATCTCTTTTTCCCATTCACTGAATCTAAGTTTTTGCTTTCCTGGTACTCCCTAGAGCCCCAACAATGAAGGCTAAAACCTTCCTTAAAACCCTTCAGTAGTTTCTGTGCTGCTGTTTGGTCAATGTGTCCTTATAATGCCACCTCCCAATTCCTGATCCTGATTGGTGTTCTTGCCATTTATTTATTTATTTATTTATGAGATTTACCAGGAAGGCATACTGAGCAACATGCTCGATTCCAGATGCGACCTGGGGGCCTAGACCCAGTACATGGCAAATATTAGAAACAAATACAAGTACAGAGATTGTAATAAAGAAACAATAGCATATGATCTGTACAACTATAATACAGTATAACATGTACTGCAGGTATAGTGGTACAGTAGATTACAGACAGATATGCACATAACAGGAATAATTACTGTACATTATTTAATTATTAGAGAGCTGAACTTGCAGCATTAGCAGGAGCAGCTGGAGGAGAAGTGTGCCTGGAGTAGTCTGGAGCAGAGACCGGGATTATGTGCGTGTCTGATGGGGGCGGTGGGCGTTCCAGATCTGTGGGATTCTGAATTTAAAAGCTGACTGGCCTTTGGTGGTGTGCATAAATGGGATATGTAGGAGTCTGGGATCTGTGCCTCTTAGGGAGTATGCAGGGGGAGGTTGTTGGGATAGGTAAGATGGTGGGGGGGAGAGGGTCCCGAATTTAGCGGCAAACCTAGCACAGTTTATTAATCTGCGGTCATGGAGAGATGGTAGGGCTAGAGAGTTATATAACTTACAATGGTGAGTGGATTGTGGGGAGTCGAGGATGAAATGACAAAAGGAGTGGAATAGAGTGTCTAGGCTAGCCAGGGTGGACGCAGGGGCGATAGAGTAAACTATGTCACCATAATCCAGTACCGGGAGTATCATTTTTTGGACTATGGTGAGCCTCGTTTCCTGGGGAGACAGGTTTTGTTTGGTGGAGTGCCCCAGTTTTGTAGCAGCCTCTTATGCAGGAATCTATGTGAGAGGCAAAGTCAAGGTGTTGGTCGAGCCAGACACCTAGGTATCTAAAGCTAGTGCATTGCTCAAGGGGTGCTCCTTCCAGGGTTGAGAAAGGAGGACACAGGGTTTGGCAGGAGAGTCTTTGTTTGGAGCCAAACCTAAGTGACACCATTTTTTTAGGGTTTAAAGATAGGTGGTTCTTCCTGAACCAGTGCTGGATGGCTGTGAAGTCCTCCTGTAGGAGAGGAGCTACGCTGCTTGTGAAGGGGCTGGATGCGTACAGAACTGTATCATCTGCATACATTTGGATGGAAGAGTGGGAGCATGCAGCGGGGAGGCCATTAAGAAAAATGGAGAAGAGTATTGGACCTAGGACTGATCCTTGAGGGACCCCAGAATTGACTGGAAGGGGGATTGATGTATGAGAGGCCAGTCTGACCACTTGCATCCTACCCGCAAGATAGGCTTGGAACCAGTCTATAGTTGGGTGAGCTAGACCTGCGTCCTTAAGTTTTGAGATGAGAAGGGGATGTGAGATGGTATCGAAAGCCTTGGCTAGATCAATGAATATGGCTGAGGTGATGTGCCATGCCAAATATCTGCCCCTCCCCCCAGTCTACAAGGCTTTGCCTTAATATCTGCTTCCCCCAAAAACCTCCCTTCCCCCTGAAACCCCTGTTTCCTGAAACTTCCTTGGTCCCCCCAAAAGGACTGACTGTTGGTGTCCTGGGTCCTGTTGGGTTGTCCCCTGGCCACCCAGCTTGTCCTGCATCTCGAGGCCGGGTGGGTCCCCTTGCATTTGGAACATGCATGGCAGAACCTACATTGTGGCCAGGAGCAAAAAGCCCAATTTTATCCCCAACAGCACTTTTGCACCAATGTGGCCTTCCTTGCCCTTCTCCATCTGGTGTGGACTGATCTGTAACATAATCTGTCCACAGGTCCAACTGTTTGATGTCCCACCTTATGTCCCCCTAGGTGGCCATCCTTTGCCTGAAAAATGCATCATAATATATCCAACCCACCCTTCCTTTTGCCTTTGCCCTCCTTATTATTAGCTGACAGGTTATCAAGGGAATTCCCAACTTGGGCTTTGTCTCTAGCAGTATTGCTGCATATGTGGCAAAGCTCATGGACCAACTGTCCCATGTCTTGCCTTTCATAAATTTGTCCTCCTCTTTCTTCCCAAGCAGGACTACTGCTGCCAGCATCTCTGCTTTCCCAATGCTCTCCCTTTCATCGTACTTCATCACTGCTTCTCTAGTGACCAGTGCAAAAACATCTACATATTCTCCCTTCCATATCTTTTCTTTTGTTGTTATGGGTACATGTTCGCCTATTCTCATCCCTGGTGCACCTATGTCTCTAGACCCCCCTGGCAGCAGTTCCACTTCTGTGTGGTCCTGCTCCTGCTCCTGCTCCTGCCCTTTCTCCTTTTCCTGTTTTTATTTCCCCCAAAGCTTTTTCCAGTTGTCCTAGCCCGTCTTGCCCATAGCCATATTAATTTGCTCTACATATTCCTTTATGCTGCTGCTGACATTACCTGGTGTTGGGATTGGCGATTGCCCTTCAGCTCCTGGTGTCGGTGCTCCTGATGAGTTTGTTGTTGCCAGTACCAGTCCAGGCATCTCAGGCCACAATAGGGTGATTGGTATGGGAGCTGGGACCAGCGGGGTGGTAGGTATAGGGGTCGGGGTCTCTGGCTCTGGTCTTTCTGGGCTTGCCAGTCTGGGTGACAGCCTTTTTGGGCTAGGAGACTGGGCTGTCTTGCATCCCCTGCCACTGCTCTCCCCCTTCCCCCTTTCTGTTTCCCCCGGTCCCTGTGCATCCATATCCTCCACCAATTCCCATACTTTATTGGCCCTCTCTGCCAATTTGATGATGGCCTTGTAAGCTTCTTCCTTGGTTGACCTGCTTTTCTTTGGTGCCATCATCTGTCGCTCTTGGGCTTGCATCTAATGTTAAAAAACACTGCTGTAAAAGAAAATGCACATGGTAATACCTCTGGTTCAACAGGCTTTCTTCGATACCGGTGCCTGGGAGCCCCCCCCCTTTTCAGTTGTTCCGTGAACCATGCCCGTCAATCCACCCCTAAGAACCGATCCGCTTCCCCCCTTTTTAAATTGCCCCATTCCATGTGTCTTGTTTGACCTCCATGGCCCAGTCTAGGTTCCCACTTTTCCCAGGTTTATCCTTAAATTTGTAATATATCTATATGCGTATTGGTATCTTTGCTTCCATAATGTATGCTGCATTTGCTAAATGCAACTTGCATATTTTATATAGTTAACTCCTAGATTGCATTTGCTAGATGTGATTTGTGACCTGCTCTTTTTTTTAAACCACTTATAGACCGCATTTGTTAGATGTGACTTGCAAAATGACTAGTTTGAATAACAAACTCACATAGGCTGCATTTGCTACCTGCTGCTTACTAATTTTTAAATTAGCCAAATCATAGAGAGCATTTGCTACATGCTACTTGTGACTTGCCTATTTTTAAATAAGAACACCTCATGGCAGCTCATCATGATTCTTCTGAAATGCTTGGAAGTCTCCTCTTGTTTTCTTGCCGCACTCCCCTCATGCCACCCTTCTCCCTATGATCCAGCACCATGGCATGGCTCAAAAGAATCTAAAGGTAACACATGTTGCATTCCTAGCTGCAATTTGCAATTTTCTTATTGTGAAGAAACAAAACTCAAGTAGGCAACAGTTGCTACCTTCTACTTGCGACTTGCTTATTTGTGAATGAAAACCCTTCATAGACTGCAGTTGCTACCTGCTACTTGCAACTCACCAATTTTAAATGAAAACAATTCATAGACTGCATATGGTACTTGCTACTTGCAACTTGCCTATTTTTCCTAAGAACCACTCATACGTCACATTTTCTAGATGCGACTTGTGACTTGCCTATCTTGGTCTCCTTTCTTGACTTTGTTGTATTCCTATCCATTCTCCAAATGAACAAAACCCTTGTTTTTCTTAGATATAAATAACTAGTTGGAACTTTTAAAACAAGCTCGCATAATGGCTCCAAATTCAATTGAGATTGCTGATCCGAAGTGCTGCTGTCTTTTTTCCACTGGAGAGTAGCAAGCTAAAAAGAGGGTTCTTTCCCCCTCTGCAGCCCCTTAAAAAGGCTAGTGTAGCCCCTCCTTTTCCAGTCTGTCTCTCCAATTGGCTTGCTTTTCCCCTTTCTTTTCTTCACCCCTCTCGTGATGTCATCCCCCTTCAACTCCTCTTCCTTCTGACCCCTCCTTTCCTCTGAGTCACCCTCCTAGCCCCTCCCCTTTTGATGAGTCCCCCCCCCCTTTTTCTTTCTTTTTATTTCCACACAGCCTTTACTTGGGTGGCCACCCTGGACAACCTGGTCTGCCCTTTAGAGGTAAACTCCATTATCCAACTTAATTAGATTCCAGGATATATTTACTTTAGTGTGCATGCCAAATCTTGAGTGTATACCTGTAGTAGCAGAAGAGCTTAAAACATTTAAACATTTTGAAAATGTTCACATAATTTAACAAATAATTAAATTGTGAAATTTTGAACTCCTGTAACTTATAATTTACACAAGCAATTACCTCTCTATTTAGCAGTTTATATGACTATCTCAAGAAAGTATGCATATAAAGTTTCACTTATCTAGCACCAAATGTTGCTAAATTGTAAGCATAGAAATATTTTCAGAAATTGTCACAGGAATAATAAATTGCCATATTTGAGCCCCTATGACTTCCCCCACCATTCATCCAAATGTCACACAACTTGGCATTATTTTTTAAAACATATGGATGTCACAGTTCAGATCTTTAGCTACAATACTGTCCAAGTTATGACCATATAAAGAACTTGAGAACATTTTGGAAAATTGTGCAAAATGTCATGAAATTTCAGAGAATTTCATAAACATTCTTTGAAATCTAAATTTGCTAATTTGCCCAACCCTATCTGGAAGACTCAAATCAAGGGATAGGGGTTGGAAAGGCAGCTAGTGAAGGAGGGTCACCAGTTGCTGGAGTTACCGCAGATGCACAGTTTTACCAAGAAATGGACAGCTGAGTTAGGTAGCACAACAATAGTAGACCCCCCAGGTGGAGCAAGGAAACAGAGTGTCAGCAATTCCTACCTGAATGCAGGATATAGAAGGATCACACCCAGTAAACCGATAATCCAGGGAGCCTGATATACTTGCAAATCAGGGACTTAGAGGTGCTCACAAAGATTTAGTGGGGGAAGAAAATGTCTGGGGCACCAGGGAGGAAGAATCCTGGCTATTCCAACATGATAGGTTCATATAAAAAGGAGCAGGTGACTCTCATTTTATGGGATTCCAATGAGTCTATCTAGCTACGCTAGTGGTGTGTGTGTGTGTGGGGGACAAAATAGTCACCCAGAGAGGAACTGCTTGATTGCAAAAAGTTCAGCTCCACTTTCAGATGAAGTAGTGATACATGCTTAGTATATGTTAAATTCCACAAGAAGAATTCTGAAGGTTTTTTCTATATGCTACCATAAATATTTGAGAAAATGTTACCAATACGTTTTTCCACTGTAACTTTAAAATTGCTAAACCAAGTTTTTCCAGTTATGTTAAATACCAGACTGAAATTAGCTATGCGTGATGAATGTTAAATCTATACCTGCAAAAGCAGAGAAGTTACAGACATCCACATTTTTTGACAGTTTTCATAAAACTTCACAAATATTTACATTGTAAAACTGTGAACCCCAATAAGAAAATCTCTAATCAAATTCTCTAAATATTTAGTCCATTCTACAATCCTTACAATAAGGTTATGAGTGCTAATTTACACAAATCTAGCTGCAAAGGTGCCTGGGTCATATGCAGATAAACATTTTCATGAAATTTCCCGCAAAAAATAAAATGATGGAATTTGAGCACCTGCAATTTGCAGGTGATGCATCCTAATGTCATGGTATTTGGCACATAGTTACATAGAAACATAGACTTTGACGGCAGATAAGGACCACTTGGCCCACCCAGTCTGCCCATTTTCCTACCTACTGGATAAGCTGCAGATTCTAGTTAACCAACAGCCTACTTCCTGCCACAACCCACTACAATTGCCTTGTGTCTGTCCCATGCATGTTTGAATTCCCCCACTGTTTTAGCCCCAACAACCTCCCCAGGAAGGCAGTTCCACACATCCACCACTCTCTCCGTGAAAAAAGATTTGCTCACATTACCCCTGAGCCATCCCCCCTCTATTTTTGAATTGTGTCCCCTTTTTCTTATGCATCTCTTTTTCTGAAAGATGCTACCCTCCTGGACTTTGTTGGTTCCCTTGAGGTACTTGAACGTTTCTATCATGTTCCCCCCCGTCCCTCCTTTCATCAAGGGTATACATATTAAGCTCTCTCAGTTTCTCTTCATATGATTTCTGATGCAGACCCTGCACCATTTTAGTTACCCTCCTCTGGACTGCTTCCATCCTGTCTATGTCATTGCGTAGATGAGGTCTCCTAAACTGCACACAGTACTCCAGATGGGGTCTCACCAACTCTCTGTACAGAGGGATAACCACTTCCCTTTTTCTACTTGTGATGCCCCTTCCTATGCATCCCAGTATCCTCCTGGCTCTCCTTACTGACTTCTCACATTGCTTACCCACCTTTAGATCATCTGATATGACTACCCCCAAGTCCCGTTCCATTTTTGTTGTTGTTAGTACCTCCCCTGCTATTGTGTACTCTTCTCCTGGGTTTTTGTTTCCCAGGTGCATTACTTGGCACTTCTTTGCATTAAATCTAAGTTGCCATATGTCTGACCATTCCTACAACCTTGCCAAGTCCCTTCTCATCCTTTCTACACCCCCTTGTGTATCAACTCTGTTACAGATCTTTGTATCATCTGCAAAGAGGCCCCTATAAGCTTGCTATCATGACAGATATCAGATTTCCAGCTCAATAGAGGGCTGTTATGACCAAATTAATACATTTCAAAAATTCCACAAAAGTCTAATGAAATTCCTTGGAATTTCACATAATTTCGGGGAATTCCATCAGAATTCTGCATATTTAGATTTTTTTTTCATTCTGCCCACCTCTACTGACCGGTCTTTTCTAGATGACATTGTACACATCCTGGCAGTGGCACTCATGCTATGGTCATGTTTACTAATCAGATGACTCACTGATGTGCATCAGTGGTTTTCACCATGGCACACACATACACACAGGTAAAATAATGTTCAATAACTTGCTCTTTTGGGGGATTAAACTTCATAAAAAGCAACATTTCATATATGATTTTTTTTGGGGGGGTTGCTGTGGGTGGGGGTAAAGGAACTTAGAGATTTAAGTTTTTTATCCTGCATTGAACTATTGGCCTCACACCAAAGTCATGGCTAGCTACTACTTGCTGCCCAACCAATACAAATTCACTGGTAATATACAGTACCTTGTCTGGTAAACACTGGCCTTAGACATTTAATATTTACAAGTAAGTACAAATAGTACTAGTCCAAAAGATGCTGGGCATTTATTTGAATCAGGTTAAGCAGCAGCAGTCTTTGTGCCCCATTGAATATCGCTTCTGAGGCCAGGGGTGGATACCAACCGGGGGGATTATAATATGCAGTAAGTGAAAAGGTATAGGACAGGTTAGCTTTCAGCAGCACATACAGCAGAATGTTCACGACAGTTGCTATTTATCAGACCAATAAAACTGTTAAAACAATGCATTTTATATTTTCCTAAAATATTTAGAAAACTGTCATTTCTGCAGTTTTTTAATTAATGGCTCATGTCAACAACGATGGCCACCAGATGAATGTAAGTAATATGCACAACAGGGTAACTCACCCATATGTGGATTCTGGAGTTGAGTTAGGAGATTTGGGGACTGAAATCTGGTATTTAAATGAGTACAGTACATTAACTAATAATTGCTATGGACAATTTTTTAAAATCTCTTATATTCCATTTACTTTTTTAATGAGATGACTAAAGTCATACACTAGATGATGTATTTATAAACGTGATGCTACCATACATTCTGGATATTAAACAATACAAAACCACACACAGATGTGTTGTTTTCTTTTAGTGGTCATGGCCAAAGCAGACTGGAGCAGGGACTTGTAAAAACTAAATAATTACATTATAATAACTGGGCTTAGGGTATTTTTTTTCCATATGGGAAGCCAGTTATAATTTGTTGTTATAACCAACTCACAGATTCAAAGTAGTCAGTTTGGGTTTCTACCAGGTTCAGGCATCTGAGAATCGATATTTACATTAAGAATGCTATGTGAAAGAGCTCTGAAAATGCAAAGAGAGGTCTTTCTGTGGTTTGTGGACTATGAAAAAGCCTTTGACAGAGTCCAATATGAAAAGCTGATGCAAATCATTAAAGAGTGTGGCAAAAACAAGCAAGATCTATTGCTGATATAAAATCTGTACTGGGACCAAAAACCATCCATCAGTACTGGAGGTGAGAACTTAGAGAGCTATCACATAAAACAAGCATTTGTCAATGCCAAATGTTTGCTTGCTGGCATTGGCATTGGTATTGTAGAAGTTACAGAGCTGCATAATAGGAATGGCAGTGAAGTATTGAACTGAAGCCAACCCCACCACCACCCTGCAGAGAGTGACAGGCATTGGGGTGTGCCTTTGGGTTGTCAGGCATAACGGCCATGCCATTTCACCACACCTTACCCTGCAGACAATGACAAGTGTCACGGTGTGCCTTGGGATCTTTGGTCCTTATGCGCACACCATTCCATCAGGAAATATGTTGAGATGGGTGCGATATAGGAGAACGGGGTGAACTTTGGGGCTGAAGAGTCCAAGGCATACCTCGATGCCTCTCACTGGCTGCAGGGTGTGGAATGGTATGAGCATTACAGGCAAGAATCCCAAGTCACACCCTTGACGCCTGTCATTCTCTACAGGGTGGGCATTATGGCTGGAAACCCTAACACCTCAGGCATTCATTGGTATTTTCACTCCAAATTTTCAGCATGTTTTTTTTTGTGACCCCCACCTCATGAACAGTGGCAATATCAGTTTGTTCACCGAAAGCTGCTTATGCACAGCGACTATGGCATTTGGCACCACAGGTACAAAACACATTCGAACAGGATGTGAAAAATGACAGCACTTAATGTGGGTGGTGTAAAATGGCAATGTTGCAAATCTGCAGTAAAATATTAAAACTGGTGAAGTCACTAGCGCAGATAGAAACTGTGCAACGCACACCCTTAATGTAATTAGTTTGGGAATTTTTTACAGCAGATTGTCAACACAGGCATTTTGGTACCTCCGATCATGAACTGTGTCACTGTGATTTTCTGTATCTATCCCGAACAATGATTTCCCACAGCGACCACGCATCTCTGCGCTGAAAGTGTGAAAACACATTTTGGCCATGTTGTGAAAAATGACAGCTGTACTGTTCATAAGGAAACATAGAAAAATGCCGCTGGTGAAAATTTGGACTGAAAATATTACAAAGTCATGAACTTATGAGGGTGCGTGGAAACTGTGCAATGCTCACTCGTAACATAGTCATTTTATGGACTTTTGTCACCAAATTTTCAACATAGCCATTTTAAGACCTCTGCTCATTAACAGTGTCACTGTGATTTTCTTAATGTGTCCCATACATTGATTTCGCACACCGACTGCGCCCATTGTGCGCCAATGGTGAAACACGTTTTGGGCAAGATGTAAAATGACAGCTGTACTGCTCATAAGGAGGTGTGGTAAAATGGCAATGTTGAAAATCTGGAGTGCAAATATTGAAAATTCTTGAACTTACAAGCGTCGTAGGAACTGCGCAATGCATGCTCATAAAACAGTCATTTTAAAATTTTTCCACCAAATTTTCAACATAGGCTTTTTGAGCCCACCTTCGTTTAGTTACTCAGTCCGAAGGTGATTTCGCACAGTGACTGTGAAATCACCTTGACTCGAATAATCCATGACAGTGAGAGCATTCATGAGAAGGGGTCCCAAAAGCCCATGTTGAAAATTTGGTCAAAAATTCCAAAAAATGCCTGAGATATGCAGCAAAGTTGAAAAACCCTATCTATCCCATCATACAGCTTACCGGCATTTCCTTAGTTCGTGGTCAGCTTTGAAGAGTGCAGACATGTTCCCGGTCCACCGAAGATCATCGTGCTGGAGTCTGGAGGTAAGTAAGGGGTGAGGGGGGGTGTGGGGAGGCAGGGTGTGCAGTGGGTGGGCGCAGGTGGGGGCAGAGACAGCGAGGACTGTTTTTGTGTTTCAGGGTTTTTTAAAAAGGACGATGATGCGGGACATTTGCCACGCTGGGGTGGGCTCTGGCGTGGCACAAGGATGGCTGTTTGGGGGTGGAGTCGGCCATGTGATAGCCACGCTGGGGTGGGCACCCAGCGTGGCATGTGGAACTCTGTTTGGGGAGCGAGGCACAGCCGACGGGGGATTGGGCATCCCCATCAGCTATACAGTGTGTGAGGGTCGAGCATGCAGTATGCGTGTGTGTGTGTGTGTGTGTGTGGGGGGGAGCGCGCATGAGCAGGCAATATCTTATCGCTGCTCACTGAAGCGTAGCTCCTCCTTTCAACTGTACTCTACTGCATTTTTGACTGCTGTCATAGATAGCTCCAGCAGCCATTGGAGAACTGTGGCCGCACCTGCAAACACACTGACTGAATTGGAAGAGGGCTGCCACACCTCCGAAAACTCGGATGATGGCACTATGTTTCTTGCACATGCATGCAAGCAAACATAAAAAGGTGTCTGTCAGGGATGTGTTCTTTCACCAAGACTGTTTAACATCTACTTGGATAGGATAATCAAGAGCAGCCTGAAATATGACCAAGGCATACGGGTGAATGGGGTGTACATAAATAACATCAGATATGCTGATTACTTGGTGTGCAAAGTGTCATCTGAAAAGCAGCTGCAACAAATGATCAATGCAGTTTGGAATGAATATTAATACCTAAAAGACTTAATGTATTGGAGTAAGTGAGTTACACAATGCAACATGTCAAATAAATATTGAATGTGTACCAGTGGAGAAAGCTGACTGCTTCAAATAATAACAGCTGATGGTCAATACAATACCGAGAGCAAGACCAGAAATCAGCATGCAAAATCTGCATTTAATAATCTTCTGAGAGTTCTTTGCTACTGCAAGATTAAACTAGAGTCAAGATTTTGACTGCTAAAGTACTACAGTACATATGGTCAATAATCTTTTATGGGTGTGAGAGTTGGACCCTCAAGAAGGACCCCAAAAGATGTTTCAAGGACCTTGAATTCTGGTGTTACAGGAACATGCAGAAAATTAACTGCATGAAGAAAGCACAAAACAGTGAGATATTACAAAGTATAGCACTGGCCAGAGTACAGCTTGTCACTATGGTAGCCAGGAAGAAAATACAGTTTAGTGGACATGTCATGTGACAATCTTGCATAGACTCCCTACTGCCACTGATACTATAGGGTAAGATAGAAGAAAAACCATCTAGAGGAAGGAAGAGAACAAGTTATGTGGACAACATGGTGGAATGGGCTAGAACTAACACTACGAAGGGTGGAGTCACTGAACATGGCAAGGAACTGTGAGAAGTGGTATGGCGTGATCTACAACCTCTGAATAAGAGACGTCACCTAACAAATGAACCAGCTTTTAATAACAGCATTCACGTGCCAGTTTTCCCTCAAAGAACACATGAGTGCTGATGGAGCTCTGTGTGAAAGTGAACTATCTAGCTGCAGTTTCAACTCTCAGATTGTATGGAGGTCAGGCTATAGCCAGCTCTGTGTGGGTGGGAGAAGGAGCACAGTATGAATCTTGGTTGGTGGAGGAAGCTGTGAATAGAGTGCCTGCCTCTTCTGACCCAGTTGACCACTCCCACTTGTTTTTCAAGCAACAGAGCAAGTGTGGCTGGAGCTGCAAACTTGAAGCCATAGCACAGCTGTGCTGGGAGTGCCCAAAGCAGCTGCAGTAATTATGATTTAAAGAAATAGGAGAAGGCAGGTCAGGGGGCATAGTTTACTCAAAAGGAGAGGATTTGTTAATTTGTCACCACTGCTGTTGGCTAGACCCTGAGGGGCTAACATAAAAATCGGAGGGGGGGGTGACAAACGTCTTAGAGGGTGAACAAAACAATCCCAGCAAATATAAACAAAAAAAAAAACATGGGATAGTTTATTAAACTTTAATTGTATACACACTGTCAGCATGAGCTTTTATAAACCATTCAGACACACTAGAATTCATGGCAACCATCACCTCTGGGACTCCCCTAGTTACTAACCTGTCTCAGGGAGCGAGACAAAGATTGGAGGAAGCATAAGGCCTCCCAGTTTGCCCCAGACTATGCCAGGTATCACATGTTAAGAAATGCCTGCACAAAAGCTATCAGACTTGCCATCTGAATATTTTAAATAATCTTTTCTCAAAAACATTAATTCCCCCTGTGGTACATGCCCTATTCCCCCCCTTCACATCCGCCTCCCTCAGTGCTTAAAATAAATAACTCATTGGTCTCCGAACTGTGCGCAGTGGCTCAAGAGTTTAACTCCTATTATACCTCCTGTGCCACAGATCTTCCAAAGTCCTTCCCCTCTAATCTCCCCCCTTCCCATTCTCCCACACCCAGCATTCAACCTGTCTGCACCCACCCTTCCTTCTCCTATTCTTCTGTCTCCCCAGAGGAAACACTAATGGACCTTCTCTTTCTTAATCCTTCTAAAGGCTCATCACCAGATGACATTGACCCTAAACTCCTCTACCTTTCAGCTTCTGCTGTAGCCTAACCTCTCTCCTTAATCATAAATCTCTCCTTCTTGTCCTCATCTGTCTCTTCATTCTGGAAACATGCGATGGTCCTCCCTGTCCCAAAGGGTGGTGACCCTTCCTCCCCTGCAACTTTTCACCCAATCTCCCTCCTCCCTGCCCTTGCTAAGCTCTAAGAACACCTGGTCCTCTCTCAACTAACCTCCTTCTTTGTTGACTTTCTTTTTCACCCCATTCCAATCTGGCTTTCGGAAGAACCACTCCACTACCACCTCCCCACTCAGGCTCACTGATTCCATCCTCAATAGGTTGGATAATGGCCTCATTACCTCTGCTATCTTTGTCGACCTTATCAAGACTTTTGAGACAGTCTCCCATGCCTTACTTCTTGACTCCCTTGTGGCTGCTAGACTGTCTATTTCTGCCCAAAACTGGTTTAGAGCTTACCTTTCATGCAGAACACATTCAGTCAAGATTCAAGATACAGTCTCTCCCCCCTCCCTATTTCCACAGGAGTCCCACAGGGCTTGGTGCTTGGACCCATTCTCTTCTCCATCTTCCTAAATGACTTGCCCTTAGTATGCGCCCCTCCTCCTTTATTCATATGTATGCTGATGACAGCATCATTTTCTTCTCTGGCAAATGCCCCACTGATGTAGCAACCACCCTTCAGCATGACTTCCATGAAGTCCAGCTATGGTTTACCTTACATCAACTATTCCTAAATGCCAAAAAGACTGTCTCTATGACCTTGTGTACTAGGCAGAGACTCTATAGGCTCCACCCTTTACCTTCTTGCCATACCCTTGATGGGACAATCCTACAGGACACCACCTCATTCAGATACCTTGGGGTTTGGATGGACCAACACCTCAACTTCTCTGGCCACATTGATGCCATCCTGAATAAATGGTGCCCCAAGCTTGGTACCTTATCCAGGAACTGTAGTTGCATCTCTCCTATGGTGAACTAGTCCAGAAGATGATCCTCCCCATTTTCAACTACTGTGATGTAGTCTATGGTGCCACTCCCAAATCCTCCCTAACCAGATTGGACACTCTCTTTAACTCCTTCTGTCATTTTGCCCTTGATGCTCCATCACGCACTCATCACTGTGACCTCTACCACATTCTGTCCCTTCCCCGACTTGCCAACAGGCACCTCACTCATTGTGCCAAACTCGCTTCTAAATTTTGGTTAGGAGAACTTCCCTGTTACCTCTCATGCTCACTGTCTTCCCCTTCCCCCCCACTCCCTCAGATCCTCTGACACTCCACTTTGTTGGTCCCCCATCGAACCACTCTCATCGGTCAAGTCAGGCTTCACCCATCATTTCCCACAAATCTGGAACTCACTCCCCCCAAAATACAACACTCCTACTCCTCCTCCTCCTACTCCCTTGCCTCTGCCTTATATAACTTTCTCGCATCTAACTGCTCCTGCTTTAACCCTCCTTAACCATCCTCCTATACCTCTGCTCCTCTCCATAACTCACATCCCCTATTAAGCATTTCTCCCCCTGAGCCTGCTTCTCAACATGCTTTCCTTTCCCTTCACCACTTATCCCCTCACTCCTACCCCTAGCTTTCTTCCATTACCAACTTGCCCCTGCTTGGTTTTGACCTCTGGCAGGGTTCTCAGCATCCTGGAGGGGTCTAGCACTGGGCAAGCCTCCTCCTTCCCTTCCCCACCCCCTCTCTCCTTTCTACCAGACTTGTCCTTGCCTAAATCTGCCCTGTGTTGGAATTCTTAGCACCCTGGTGATGTTCACTCTCAGATAAATTTCTTCCCTCCCTCCTTTTGTTTTCCTTTCTTCTTCTTTTATCCCCCTATTCCCTCTGCCCAACTTGTCCTCATCTAATTCTATCCCCTGGCAGGGTTCTCTGCATCATGGAGGGGCCCAGCCCTGGGCAATTACTTTTCCTTCACTCCCCCTCCCCCTCTATCCTTTCTACCCAACTAGTCCTCACCTGATTCTGCACTCTGGCAGGGTTCTCAGCATCCTGGAGTGGCCTAGTCTTGGGCAAGCTTCTTCTTTCCCTTCTCTTCCCTCCTTTCCCTTCATCCTTTCTTTTGTCTCTTCCCAACTTGTCCTCACCTAGTTCTCCCCCCTGGCAGGGTTATCAGCATCCTGGAGGGATCCAGCACTGGGAAATTACTTTTCCTTCCCTCCCCTTTCCCCTCCATTCTTTCTACCTAACTTGTCCTCTCCTGACTCTGCTCTCTGGCAGGGTTCTCGCCATCCTGAAGAGGCCTAGTCTTAGGCAAGTTTCTCCCACCCCTCCTCCTCCTTCCCTTTACCATCCCCTCTGCTATTTCTACCCAACTAGTCCTTGCCTACTCCTGCCCCTTATTCTAAGTCTTTGCCACATTCTGCCACTAGCAGCAATCTCCACACTCTGAAGGGGCCAATTCCAGGTATGATTCATCCTTCCCTACCCTATCCCTTACCCCCACATCTCTCCCTCTCCCCTCGCTACCCCCTTGCACTTAAAGGAATTAGTTCACTTGAGCTAATAACTTGCACTTTTTATTCTGTCTGAGGTGCTCACAGCTTGCACTAGCCCTGTGTTAACTTGACCCTCAGAACTGATTTTTTGCTCACTTTGTTCCGCTATGTTCCCCTTATATTTATCCTCTCCTTCCCCAGCTGGTTTCCCCTGTTTACCCCCTCTACCCTCCTTGATGTCTCCTCACTGCACCTCATTCATTCAATAATTGCTTAATAATCTTCCTTTTAACTGTAATCCATTCCTGCAAGAAGTTGGCTCCCAGGCTACATTAAATTTCTGTACTATGTTCCTCAGAAATGCCACTTGCAATTAAATGCAAATTCCACAGGAACGATATAGTTAACTGTATGTTATGTCACAAATGCGATTGTATGATTATTTATGATATTTTTTAACTGTAAGTCTTGTTACAAATGTAATTGAATGTTTAATTACTCAGATAAGTTAAATGTTAAACTGTATGTCTAATTCTTCATCCAGTTTTACCCCCAGGCTGCATCGGGAGATGAGCAACTTGTTGTTCAGTGTGCCTTCCTTGTGAAACATTTCAATAAATAAATAAATAATAAACTCCTCAAGCTTTACTCTTGGGGTTTATTTAGCATCCTACACCTCAGATGTGTATAATATTTGTGTTTTACACACTATCCTATGTATTATTCCATATATTAATAAAAAAAGAATGATGCAATTTCAACAGATAATGAATACTGCTATTTTAAGTTTAAATATCTTACGACTACTTGAGGGATCAGGTTGCACTTGATCTTCCAGTACCATGGGTGTCTCATCTTCTCCTCAGGCCCATTTCACAGAATTCAGGCATCTCTTCAAAGTCAGCAGGACAGTACCATATGAGGTCATCCCAGTGGCATTTTAGTTGGGCCACTGGCTGCTTTACTCCACTGTGTGCCTCCAGTTTTTGAGAAATTCATTGCCACAAGCATGTTTATTTTGCAAGAGGCAGCTGTTTTATGCCTTTATATAATTTCTCTTCTTGTCTGTGCACCCAAAAAAACATTTTTATGGTCTCATTCTCAATCCACAGATCTAGTGGTGTTGTTGCTGTAAAACTTTGAATTACTGCCACAGCCAGCCTCCTTTCCAAAGTCTCAAATTTTAGACTTGGAGTTAAGCTTCTCCATTACTTTGAAAAATTCTCAGTACAACTTTCAGGGAAATAAGGGTGTCACAAGTCTTGCGGGAAAAGTCTCCCACAGTCTTGGTGAAACATTCTCCAACAAGATAGACTATTTTTACCCATGGCATGATGTTGTCTCACCAAACTACTTTTTATCCAGGTATGTTAAAAGTAATGCAGTACACAATTGCAGTCATAGATACATACAGATATTTCCAGATAGTTTGTGACATACCTAAAGATATTCTCTTTGGTGGCCCACAGTAGTACTGCAAGCAGGCAGGGAATTTCCCTAGAGATACAGTATCACAGAAACTTCAGGAGGCATATGGCCATGTCTGGCTGCAATTGTAACATTTTATTCTGGCAATGAATGGTCTTTGAACAAAGAGAAGATTTTATCAATTTTTAAGTGAGTTTCATAGAATTCCACAAATGGAAGAAATGGCCATGTTGCAAAACTTTGTGTGATTTTGTGGTGGAAAAAAAAATTCTGCACATCCATACATTCAACACTTTGTGCTTCATTCCTAATAGATGCATAAATGTATTTTTTTCTTTATATGTAGTATAAAGCAAATATACAATGTGATGACTCTTCATAAATTAATAATAATTTGTAAGCAGCATGACTTTCATAACCTACTTGTAGCTTCACCACTAATGAGTTGTGGAATTGCCATTTTCTCAAGAAGTTAAGTGGCATATATTCTGAGTCAGGCCATTGCACATCCTCTACATATTTAATGGAACAGTCCCCCCAAAGAAGCAGGGATGATCTGTGTGAAACAGTTGTTGTGTAAACAGGGGCCATGATATTGATAATGATGCCCATTAACCTACAATGGTGAGTATACAGGCACTTTTTCTGTGTGTGTTTATCTTGGAGCATCTTACAGCATATGTTTCCTACTCCTTAATAGTCCATCTTCTTCATACTTTTAGTGTTTCCCAAAATAAAACCTTCAGTGATATACTAGTAATAGTGGCATCATGTTAACTTGTTGCTAAGTTATTATGATACATTTTCTCCCAGAGGTGTGACATGATGCTGCACAGGCAATTCATCTCCAGTATAGAAACATAATTTGTTGGCAGATGGGACTGTTTGGCCCACCCAGTCTGCCCAGATGGCTCCTGACTAGTATGTCACTGCAGACCCTAAATGGTCTGTAATCCTCCCTCCTCTCTGCCTATTTACTAATATTCCCCTATGTCTATCCAATGTATACCTGATGTCCCTTGCTGTTTTCACCTCTGCCTTTTCCACTGGCAGTCTGTTCCAGGCATCCATCACTCATAGAGTGAAGTAATACTTACTTACATATTTCTTAAGTCCCTCCCCTCTTCGAGCTTCATCACATGCCCTTTGGTCCTGGTGTTCTTTTTCCTTCGAAAGAGACTCCCCTCCTTACTGTGTTAACCCCCGAGAGGTACTTGTAGGTCTGTAACACATTCCCTCTTGCTCTCCTCTCTTCTAGGGTGTACATGTTGATATACCTCAGTCTCTCTTCATACGACTTTTGATACAACCACTGCATCGTTTTAGTTGTCTTCCTCTGGACTGCCTCCACCCTATCTATGTAATTTTAGAGGTGCGGCTTCCAGAACTGGACACAAAACTCCAGGTGGGATCTCACCAGTGAGCGAAACAGTGATAAAACTACATCCCTCCTACTGCTGGGGATACCTTTCCCTAAGCATATCAGCATCCCACTGGACCTACCCACTGCTTTGTAACACTGCCATGACACATTGAAGTCATCAGATATGATAACCTCAAGGTCCCTTTCCTGCTTAGTGACTGTCAGTTCCTCCCCCTCCATGCTATACATAGCTGTTGTGTTTCAATACCATATGCACATGATTTTCCACTTTTTGGTATTGAACCCCAGCTACCATGCCTTAGGCCACTTCTTGAGTTTCCTAAGGTCATTACACATTCTAACAAATAGTGAGGGTTGCACTCCTATGGTCTCAGCTCAATGAAATAAAGGCAAAAAATACCAAGTTGTAGTTGTGAGGTAAGGATATTATTGTAAAGATCAAGAAGACAACTCAAAATGCTGTACATGTACCAGCAAAACATCCCTCTGCCATAATTCAGGTGTCCTTGGCATTTTGCACCGTATTTCATTGAACTGAGACTGTAGGAATGCAGTCCTCACTGTTCAGTATTCTGTTCAATGTTGTGGTTAATGGCACCTGACATGCACACTGTCTTGCATCAGAGAATGCAGACCTCCACCTGTTTTTTACTATGCATTCTCTCCACCCCCTTCTGAGTATCTGCCCTATTACAGATTTTGCTGTCATCTGTAAATTGGCATACCTTCCTTTCCATTTGTTCTGCAATGTCACTTTTGGAAGACATTGAAGGGGAACGGTCCCAATACTGAGCCCTGGAGCACTCCACTAGTTACTCTCCCTTCATTAGAGTGAGTGTCATATCACCACCCTCTGTCACCCATCCATTAATGAGTTTCTTGCTTAAGCTGAGATAGGCCACATCCACTGCTCTTCCCTGATCTATTTCCCTGGTCACGCAGTTGATGACATCAATCAGATTTATCTGACATGACCTCTCCATGTGAATCCATGTTGCCTTTCATCTTGTAGTCCCCTGGATTCAAGATACTCTACTAACTCTCCTTTAACAGGTTATTTATTAATTTCCCTGCCACTGATGTGAAACTCATCAGCCTATAGTTGCTAGCCTCCTCCCTGCTGCCTTTCTTATAGAATGGGACTATGTCTACTCTCCTCTATTCCTCCGGAACCATGCCTGTTTCCAGTGAGGTGTTGAATATTGCCATCAGTGGTGCAGCTTGCACCTCCATGAGTTCCTTTAGTACCCTTGGGTGTATCCCATCCAGTCCCATAACCTTGTCCACTTTTAGATCTGCAGATCTTTTCAGGACTCTTTCCTCTGTAAATGGACTTAAGTCAACCCCCCATTGTTTCTGCTGCACTCTGGTAGTCTGTCCCTCCCCTTCTCCCTCCACTGTCAAGACAGAGTAGAAGTATCCATGTAGGATGTCTGCCTTTTCTTAATCCTCTTCTGTGCAGTATCCCACTAGCAGGCTCCTTATCCGCACTATCCCTCTCTTTGCTTTTGTCTTGTTGCTTATGTACCTAAAGAAAATATTATCCCCTTAAGCTATTCTTTCTTCTGTCTGTAGCATGGCTCCCCTCACTGCCTTACCTGCTTCCCTGTTTTGCTTGGTACACCTCCCTATATCTTTCCCTCTGCATTTCTTTGTACCTCTTGAATGTCACCCTTTTTTCTTCACCACTGTGACCACTTCCCTAGAGTACCATAATAGTCTTGTTTTTCATTTAGCTTTTGCTCACTTCCTTCATGGAAAGGCTGGATGCCTTAATTATACCCTGTCTTATTTTTCTGCACTGTTCCTATATGCCGACCTGGCAATCCTCCCCTACTAATCAGTTTCTAAGGCAGTCTTCCATTCCTTTAAAATCCACCCTCATATTATCCAGGACCCTCATCAATGTGTGGTTTGCCTCTGCGTCTGTCTTAATGTTGAACCACATGGCATGGTGATCACTGGTACCTAGTGGACTGCCCACTATGACATCTGCAATGCTATCCTTGTTTGTGAGTACCAGGTTCAGGACTGCCCCATCCCTAGTTGGCTCAATGACTAGATGCCTGAGAAATTCCCCCTGTAAGGAGTCAAGAATGGCCTTGCTGCTTGTCAAAGCTGCAGTTAGAAGACTCCAATCTACATCTGGCAGATTGAAGTCTCCAACTAATAGCACCTTCCTTTTTTGCTATCCAGATAATGGTTCCTTCTAGTGCCTTATGAACTACTCTCTCTGTGCTGGAGGTCTGTATACAACCCCTGTAGAGATATTGGTCCTAGTTTCTGTCTCCAGGGTAACCCACTGCACCGCCAGCCTTTTCTATTCCTCTGGGTGCTATTTTATTTCCACAGCCTTGATCCCCTCCCTCACATGTAGAACAACCCCTCCTCCCCTCCCTATCTATCCTGAACAGAGAGTATTGTAGCATATTATGGCCATGTTTCAGTTGTGATTGTCTGTGCACCCCAACTCAGTTATGGCCATCAAATCCTGACTAGCCTTCTTTATGATGGCCTCTAGGTCCATAATTTTACTTACCAGACTCCTTGCATTGATCAACATGGCTTTCCATACCTTACACCTTCCTTGCCTGTAAGCCCTCTTCCCCCTTCTGCCTTAGCTGCTCCTTGAAGCTCCCTCTGACCCCCTCTTCCCTCGTTACCCTCTGAGTTTCTTGTGTCTTTTACTCCACTCTTTTTGTATTTTTGATTTATACCAAGCCTTGCCCTCTGCCTTGTCTGCATCCATTTCTCCTTGTGCCCCTGCCCTGCGGGAGCTTCCTTCCTTCAGACCCTCCCTACTTGTTGCTTCACCATGTCAGGGGGCAATTTCTTCCTCCCTTGGTAACACATCCTCCCTATTGGCTAGTTTAACTGCTCATCCAAGTAACATTTGCACCTCCAACTAAGGACTGTAGTCCCCATCCTGGAAGGATGAAGGCTGTCGGTCCTATAGAGGCACATCTCTTCCCATACTGCCTCACAGTCCCTAACGTAGCCAAAGCCCTCCTCCTAGCACCGTGCCTTCAATGAACTGTTTAAAGTCCTAGTGCTGACTGTCCTATCCTTCCTTTGGCCATACACAGATAACACCTTGGTGAACATCCCCTTGCACACTACCTGTTCAAGGCCCTTCCCCTTCTCCCTGAAATTACCCTGTACTACCTGTACCACATCCCTTGCCAGGTCATTTGTCCCCAGGTGGAAATTGTACCTAGCTCCTTCCTGTGACCGGCCTTCCTCACAATCTTCTGGATCTGCCCTACATCACTTCAAGCTGAAGCACCAGGGAAGATCGTTACCTTTCTGTCCCACTCACCTAGCACTCCCAAGTCTGTCCTCCTAATGGTTGAGTCCTCACCAGCAGCTGCTTCCTCATAAACTGGGTGCCTTTCCCCCCCACCTTGGAGCCTCACCTTCTAAGGACCCCCACATCCTTCCTTGCCACTGCTTTGGGTGCTCTCTACTGTCTGTTCCATTCTGCCAGTACAGTGAATAAATTTTGCAGTGGCACAGGCTGATAAGTGTGTACCCTACCCACCACCAAAGGCCTACCTAAATCCACCAAGGTCCTATTGTTCTGCTTCTGCCTAAGCCTCCCCTGGGGTAGCAGCAGCAGCCTTGGTGGCCCTTGGGTGGAACAAAAGGTTCTTTGCACCATTGCAATTTCCATCCATAGTCCAGCTACCTCTGCCCTCAACCCAAAGAGGTAAGTGCAAATGGGCCACACTTTAGTTTTCAGAAGGTGTCCCAAAAGACTGTGGCTTTACACCAGTTAAACTTCCTTTGCAAAATGGTTGTGATTCAGGAGGCTCCCATGATCCAGTTTTTTATTCCCCAAAACTTAATTTCTTCTTTGTTTCAGACAAACATATAAACATTACCGTGGGTACCCCCCCCCCTTAAAAACAGCAGCAGAATAAGCTGAAATGCTGATGAAAAAAAATCATGTTTTAAAATATTTCTATGACATTTTATGCAGATGAGTAATTTTCTACAGTTAGAATACCACTTTTGCAAAGCAGTCTTCTAGATTTGTATCTGAAGTTTACTTTGATACCATGAAAAATGTAACACATTGTTATTGGTCTTATAAACAGAATCTTTGGAGAAAATATACAAAATAAATATATCATTTGTCAGTAATGTAATTTAAGCTACTGTGAACTGAACCAACAGCATTTCATAAAGGTCTTTGTCTTCTGGGAGTACTTGAATGGAAGAATTAAATTGAACAGAAGTAATAAAATAATTAGTTATTATCCAACTGCTCATCAGAGTTTGGTGAAAGGTCATATATTTTATGCTTACTGCACACATTGGGAGCCTAAAATAGACTCTTAAAAGATTATTTTAAGAAGAACAATGAAAGCATTATACTGGAGAACTGGAAAAATGGAAATAATGTACTCTGAGATAAAAAACTGCACACAGTTTTGTTTAAATAATGTGTGAGAGAAATGGGCTAGTTGTAACTTTGATTTGTCTGCAAGTTGTTGCCCACAAATTTTGTTTAACTTCAAGAATTTAGCCAAACCTCTTCAGCTTTAAATGCAGTAATTAGCATTGGGTAAAGCTGAGTACCAGTGGGAGTGAGGGGAAAAGTAAAAATGCCTTCAGGTCAGGAATGATCTTGAATTACTCTAGTTTACTAATGCCAGGTGGTGTTGGCATACATCTGCTATTGATTACAGTTTGTGGTGTTGTGACAGAGTCTAGAAAACCCACCAAGACCACCACAGCCCAGTGTGATCTACAGTAATAGTTACTATTTATTGTTGACCTGAAGGACTATAACAACTGTAGTGTCTGCTTTACCTCCATGACGATTACTATATTCTCTTTGGCCACACCTATTTTCAAACTCTAGCATGACCCCCATCCCTCTCCACCATCAAAAACAAGCTATGCATCAAAAAAGATAAATATAAAGTGACATTAAATGTAAGCATTGCATTGCTATTCAATACAATATTTTCCAAGCCTAGGACAGATATTTTTTCTTTCTATTGTATGTATTACATTGATTGAACACAGTTTGAACACAGTCACTGCCCCTGACAGTCAAACCTAAACTTGTTAACTACTGACTACATAATAACTGACTGGAGAATTGTGCATGGCTGTGCATGATTGGTCAGGTCATTTATTTCATCTTTGTCCTATTTACTGTCAGTGGGCTGATGGGACTTGTATTCTTGGTGGCACACCTGATAATTTTGAGCTTGCTGATAATGACAATAAGAAAGTTATTGTAGTGTCAGCAGGAGGATGTGTTGATCCTCTACTGCTGGGAGTGATGACCTAGGCTGATATCAGTGCCAGTGGGAGGAGTTTGGGGAGACTTGCCACCAGGAGGTGTAGGAGTGGTAATGGTTGTTGATGTCAAAGTATCCACTGCAAAATTCAGTGACAAAAGGACATGCAAAACATAGTGGTGATACCCCTTGTGTAAAGCAGCTGACAACAACTTATGGGTGAACTCCTATATGTAGCAAGTGTCTGCTATATGTAAACAATTTTGTGCAGCACTTGAAAATTGGATAGTTTCTTGCTGTGCTATACCAGGTAAAATATTCCCTGTCTTGTCTAGATAAACTGCATCACATATTCTGGTAAATGATCCAAGACTTTTTCCAAAATATCTGCAGTCAGAGCTCCCAAATATTCATTGTTGTCTCTGGGTCATCACTATCCAAATAATTTTCCATGTAATGCTGAAGCCTTGAGCTGGCACTGCATGAAGTTAATAGAAGAAAAGGAGGAGAATGACCAGGAGGTTATGTATGCACCTTCTTGCTGTCCCCTTTAAGCTTTCTTTGCTGCTCCACCATACAGTACAGACAGTATTTAATTTTAGTTTCTATGATTTGACAGCTCATTTTTAATTACTTGATTTTTGGTTGTGTTTTATTTTTCTATTTTGAGTTTTATAAAGCATTGGATTTGTACTGTACATAAATGGAATGTATAACTGGTGATATATGTAAATAATTTTGAAAATAATTCAATAAAAAAACTGTCAATTCATTCCCAATAAGGCTGAAAATCAGTAGACTTTATGCTTCAAGCTCATTGGTTTTGAGTTTATTCAATGGCCTAGCAACTCCATATCAGCAAAGTTGCTCTAAAGTTTAATGTGGACTGTATTATAAGTGTAGAAAACAGTTTATGTTTAATACTTAGAGGTGTTATGGAGTTTTAATTCACAGGCCAAGTTAAGGTGAAGTCACCAAATTCACCTTTGTGTATCATTTTGCAAAGCTTTTTCTATTTAATAGGACATTCACCATTCAAAACTTTGCTTTGCAACTTTATCTGTAACTTCTCCTTGGGGTACACCAAGGTGAAGTTGGGTCAATTCATCTTGCAACTACACCTATAACATCTCCTTGGGGTACACCAAGGTGAAGTTGGGTCAATATTAGGCTGATCCTGAGCCAGAGATTTTGATACCTCTCAGAATGATCCTCCTACTGCCACCTCCCCCAGCACCCACCTGCATGGATGTCAAAGATGAGGCAGAGAATAATTTGACAACACAAATGCTTCCACCCCACTTCTACCAACTACTCATTTTGGGTTGTTTAGGCAGGTATGCACTGCCGACAGTGACACATTTACAGCGACCATGAGTACAGTGACTATAGCGGCAGGTCACTGTTCAGATGGTCGCTGGACCCAGGAACTGTATTCTGGGGATTTGCACCCCTTCCCCAAATCAGCTCTGACTCTGAGTTGACAATCAAAAGTGAGAGGTTCAGGGTGAAGCCTACCAAAGAAAACAAGGTTCCAACTTGGAAAGTGTCTGGCAACCGCAAATGCGGTTGACATGACGGTTTCACTGTCCGGTTGTTCGACAAACATTTTTGTCGAACACTGGTCATAGATCCGTTTAGGTCTAAGTCAATTTTTGTTGAATTTATCTGAACCTTGCTATGATTGGGGGGTCGAAGGAAGTACCAGGAAACTATAGACCCATCAGTTTAACCTCGGTGGTGGGAAAATTAATGGAGAGTATACTAAAGGAACGATTGGGGGTTTACTTGGAGGAGGTGGGAGGTCTGGATAGTCGGCAGCATGGGTTTGTGCCAGGTAGATCATGTCAAACCAACCTTGTGGAGTTCTATGAATGGGTAACATCAGAACTGGATAGGGGTAAGCCTGTGGATGTATTATTCTTGGACTTCAGCAAGGCGTTTACTCTGTCCCCACAATGGTCTGGTGGAGAAACTGATGGGGTTAGGAGTAGGCCCTTTGATGGTCAGATGGATTGAAAACTGGATAGCTGGACGCACTCTGAGAGTAGTGGTCTGTGGGAGCTCTCGAACCCTCAAGAGGTTGGTATGGGTACCACAGGGCTCGGTCCTGGGTCCAATCCTGTTTAATGCATACATATCAGACATCAGGGATGGTATAGGGTGTGAAATGAGTCTCTTCATGGATGACTCCAAGATGGGAGCAGTAGTTGAGGGAGAAGAGGGGAGGTTGGCCCTGCAAGGGGACCTGGACACCCTGGAAAGCTGGGCTCACACATGGAAATTAAATTTCAATATCACCAAGTGCAAGGTGTTGCATCTTGGTCGGGGAAACCCTAAACACAGGTACACCCTGGGAGGGGAGGTGCTGGAAGCCTCAACAGGGGAAAAAGACCTAGGGGTCATGGTGGATACATGTATGAATAACACTGAGCAGTGCAGGAGAGCAGCTAGCAAGGCAAACAGGATGTTGGGATGCATCGCAGGGGATCACCTCTAGGAGCAAGGAAGTGATTCTGCCACTGTACAATGGACTGGTTAGACCACACCTTGAGTACTGTGTACAGTACTGGAGACCACACTTGAAGAGGGACATACAGCTCCTGGAGAGGGTACAGAGGAGGGCAACAAAGATGATACGAGGGCTAGGGATTTGACTTACGAGGACAGACTTGAGGAGCTCTGCCTGTTTTCATTGGAGGAGAGGAGAGACAGGGGGACATGATTGAGGTCTTCAAGCACCTCAAGGGAATAAATAGGGTAAACATGGAGGGATCTTTAGACTAAAGCAGGAGGCATCACCAGAGGGCATGGTTTGAAGTTGGAAGGTGGAAGGGTGAGGGGGAAAAGAGGAGGAGGTTTTTCACTGAGAGGGTAGGACCCTTGAATGCTCTGCCTGGTGAGCTGGTTCAGAGATCCACAGTGGAGAGCTTTAAGAGAGGGTGGGACAGACACAGAAAGTGGATGTATCAGATGATGGCCTATCCCGGGGGGCTGGGGATGGATGATAGGGGTTTCTGGAGCACAAGGGATGGGAGGGTCTCGGCACCCAACTAAGGATCTAGGTTCGAGCAGACTTGATAGACCATAAGGCCTAATCTGCTGGCAAATAGTATGTTAGTATGTTAGTATGATTGTAGTCCATGTGTAGATGCATATTTGGTACATATTTGATGATTATCAGACTTAAATTGTGTATTTGGCACCATGGTCAATTTGGGAGGTGATTTTTTGCTGTGCATGCCCCATACATTTTTCCATGGGTATTATGTGTTACTATTGTACTCATTGAGACCCTTGTTTAAATAAATAGTGTCTCTTAACTCCAAAGACTGGTGGACTTATGGCTTGTTAAAGTTGCAGTGTTATCCTTTGGGTCATTAGGGGTAGGGTTAGAGTTTGTGTGGTCACTTGCTTCCTATGCAATAAACATGTCCCCAGGATAAGCAGGAGACCCACACATTACTAGGAGCCAGAGGACACATATCATGGCAAATCACCAGGCCAAGTGGGATGAAAAGCAGAGGAACATGGTGAATGGGGCTGGTGGAGGTGGTGGTCCATTCATGCTGGCAGCAGTTCATGGAGGGCATAAGGGAACTTCCTGTGTCATGGTGGGGTGGTGGGAACACCCTGTGGATGCATCAGCACCCTCTGTTGAAATTCAGAATCCATATGAAACAGCATCACCATCAGCACCCTCACCATCACCAGTTTTGTCTTTTTTTTTTACATAAACAATACACAACAGGGATTTCAGGGACTAAAGGATACACACAAGATGCAATAACTCAGGAAATTAAAATGACTACTGTGTACACAAAAAACTGCCAACTTCAATCAATAAATAAAAGTGAAATCAATATAGTGAAAATACAGTGACAAAAACAATTCAATAAAACACACCTAACTGTTCTACAGAAGTAAATTTACAAACCAAAGAAAACAGGGAAAAAATCACACAAAATACAGACTGCAACAACACTTGTACTGCTAATACAGAAAAGGCTGTGTAGTGTGCCTTTTTACAGCTGTAGTAGGCAGAACCTGAAGACGTTTTGCATGTACAAAAGGAGTGATGTCATGTTTTCTGTTGTGGAACTGACTGAAGGTGTAAATAGTCTCTTCCACCTTACCCTCCTCCAAGCAATGTTTTCCGCCCTTAAATAAATATGCTTTCATGTTAGTCAATGGTTGCAGGGTACTATTTCCTTTCTTAAATGGGTGGTACAAGAACTGGAACCTGAGTAGTGGGAGGCAGCATTAGTTTTTTTGGTTGGAGTAAGATCCACCCCCACCTCCACCTGAGAATCTTCTAAAGATTCACCCCAACTTTTTTTTGATTGATGTGGAAGGGGCATGAGGTGGTTCTATCATGCTGTAACAAGACACACTAATTTGGGACCTGTATCAACAAACAGAACAAGTCTGTGCAGTGATCAAGTTGTGGAGTCCCTGCATTTTTATAAGGACTAGGAGAACAGAAGCTATTTAATGTCTTCAAACTGACTTAAAAAAAACCTTTGGAACAAATGATTATCAGAGTCACCTGGGGCCTCAGAAGGAGACAGCAATTAAGGAGTGAAACTACAGCTCTCAAGGAAAACAATAGACACAGCGTTCTAATTTACAGTAAGTTGAAAGAGCCACAGGTTTTTCTTAAACATTTATATACTAAAAACATAAAGTTCAGTTTTAAGGATTAACAATATTTGTTTACCATATTCAATGTATATACATATACATATAAGAGGCAAAAAAAAACATTTAATGCATCAGTTAGGGTTGTTACACAGCAACAAAAGTGAGGAAATTCAGTGTTAGGGATGAAAAGCCCCCTTGGACCCCCCAGCCCACCCCCAACTGGCATCGTGGGGTGCATTGGGGTCATCGGCCTAACTCTCACCCCATCACATGTGTGAAGAAGCAGAGGTATAGAGAATGGGGTGAAATTGGACCGATGACCCCAACGCCACCAAGATGCCGGATGGGGTGTTGCCAGGTCCAGGGAGTTTTCAACCCTAACACCGAATTTCCTCACTTTGTCACTGTGGAACAACCCTAAATGATGCATTAAATGGAGATTTTTGCCTCTCCTTTCCCTTCTTTTTGAGAATGATGATGACAAATAGTGAAAGTAATGCAGCGACTGATGCGCGGGGCATCCCGCCACTTGATGTCTAGTTACATAGCAACAGTAGCAGCAACACAAACAGAAGTGCCAACAGTGGTGCACATGGTAATGGAAACATAAATAGTAAAGGAAACGTTAATAGAAACGCAAGCGTAAAGTGATGACAAAGCAAACAGTGACTCAAACAGACATTGAAACATATACGAAAACACAACTGGTAACATGAACAGTGATGGCAGCAGTATTTTAAATGGAAATGTTAAGTGTCAGAGCAAAATGAACGTGAAAGGGAAAAGAAACGGAAACACGAACCCGAGCGCACATGTAAACGCAAACCGCAATGCGCACAGTCACGGTACCACAATAGTAAATGCAAATGGTAAAGTTAACATGAAGAATTATGCCAAAGGAAACAGAAATGTAAACAGGAATGGAGGCACGTACGGAAACACAAACCGTAACGAGCATGGTCACGGAACCGCAATTGTTAATGCAAATGGTAATGGTAACAGCAACAATAACGCCGAAGGAAAGAGAAATGCAAATGCAAGCGAGTACAGAAACACAAACCATTATGTGCATGGTCATGGTACCGCAATTGTAAAAGCAAATGATAACAGTAACAGCAAAAATAACGCCAAAGAAAACAGAAACAAAACAGAAATGCAAGCGCGTATGAAAATGCAAACCATAACGCACGTGGATGGTACTGCAATTGCAAATGAAACTGGTAATGGTAACAGCAATAATAATGCCAAACGACACAGAAACGCAAATGCAAGCGAAAACGCAAACTGTAACGCACACGGTGGCGTAGACGGTAATGGTGCCACAAACAGTAATGGAAATGCAACTGAAAATGCTAACTGGCACAGTAACGAAAGGACACACCCTTCTTTTCCCCAAAAAATGCATTTGAAAACACAGTGAAAACAAAGAATGTATACATAGCAATGGGCCTCGGAGCAGAAAATGAGGACTTGGAATATTAAATTGCTTATATCTCAGGAGCGGTACGACATAGAAAAAAATGTAAATTTCATATAAATTACAACTTTCGTGGCTAGTTTTGTAAGCATTTTTGTGACAAAAAGTCCGTATCTCGCACCGTTTCCGAGATACAGGCCCCGAAAGGCTCGACAGGTGCCGTAATGTTATCCAATGGGGAAAAGTGTTAACTTTGGAGTGCCGTCACTGTGCCACCCTGTAATATTTTTTTGCCAAACCACCAAAAGGCACATTAGTGGGATGTTGGCTTTCTTCCCTCCCTCCCTCCAAATTTCAGCCCGAAAGGCCAAACCATTATTTTGCAGCAGCACGGCAAAGGATTCCTGTAATGTGGCAGACACTGTAATGTTATCCTATGGGAAAAAGTGTCAATTGTGGAGTGCTGTAACTTTGCCGCCCTGTAATATTTTTTCACCAAAACAGCGAACAGCACATCTGTGAGATATTGGCTGCGTTTTCTCCAAATTTCAGCCCAAAAGACCAAACCGTTCTTTTGCAGCAGTGTGGCAAAGAATTGCTGTCATTTTGCCATAGTCTGGAAAAGTAGTGTCGCAATTTGCGAAAGCTTTCAAAAATTTTGCAACACTTTCATGAGTGCGACACTACTTTGTGAAAGTACTTTTTCCAGAAACTTGAAAAACATATTTCTAGGGTGTTTAATCTCAAAATAAAGACATGCCTAGCATCCTCAAGGTCCGACTAGGTTAACACAAAAAGAATTGTGTTGCTAGAGGGTCCCAAATTTAAATGCCAAGCATTTTTATGATCACCTACTGAAAACAAAATGGTGGATTTGCAAAAGTAAGAGGGCCATTGCAAAAGTAAAAACTACATTTGCGAAAGTGTTCAACTTTTTGTTAACTTTTCCAATTGACTTATAATGGGAACTTGTTTTTTGAATAACTTTTAAACCTGTCAATATTTTTTCACAAAATCTTCAAAAGGCACATCGGGGATCAGAGGTGCATGTTCGCTGAAGTTTTTGGACCGGTCGCGCAACCCATGCGACCTGTAGGTGAGAGCAAAGAAATCGCAAAAAAGCATAATTGCACAATTGGTTGCTGCATAGTAACTCCGCAGCCATATGTCTGACTGATACAAAACTTGGCAGATCCCAAGATCTACCATGCCCAATTGTGCATACCACATTTCAGGAAAATCTGTTGAACGGTGGGAAAGTTATTAAGGTGCGAAATTTGACCCTTTAACCGTAAAAGTGCTACTCAACCTTAACTATGGTAGCACTACCGTGCTACCATAATATAGATATAATTTATATATAATGTATCCTTTTAGTAGTTTCAAAACTTTGAAAGCACTGGTGTTAGTAATGCATTTAGAAATACATTTTTTTAATTGTCTTTACAGTTAAACATGCAGTTTCATATCAAGGTACATTTTTGGGGGGGTTCAAATTATTTTAATCATGGGCACAGTACTTGGCAAACACAATCAATGATGATAAAGTGTGTTTTTTTTCTTTAAAGTTTGAGAAGTATGTATTAGAAACATTGAACAAGAAAACAATTGGTGATTCTAAAAGCCATTCTGATCAGAGCTGACATTAAAATAAATCTCAACTGTCTATTTTATTTTATTTTATCAGGGACACTAGAAACAGGATGTTAACATTTACTCCTTGGAACCTGCTATTCAGGTTTTTTTTTATTGCATCTTATTCCAGGCAATCTTCCCAGAGTGCAGTTTGTCAGGGCACATTTTTTTTGGGGGGGGGTTCAAATTATTTTAATCATGAAGCATTGGTGTTAGTAATGCATTTAGAAATACATTTTTTAATTGTCTTTGCAGTTAAACATGCAATTTCATGTCAGGGCACATTTTTGGGTGGAGGGGGTTCAAATTATTTTAATCATGGGCACAGTACTTGGTAAACACACACTTTGATGATAAATTGTGTTTTTAATTTTTTGTTGTTGAAGAAATAGAGAACTCCCTGTTGTGGTGGTGCCAAGTTCAAAATTAGAATTGCTGCTATGACACACAATGGGACAGCACACATCTCTTTTCAATGGAGTGAGCAGGCCTCCTTCATTTTCCATTTGTGTGGGTTCAGTGATTACCGTTGGCACATCTTGTGATACTAGTGCCAAGACAGCTCTTTATTGAAAATATAGGTGTCTCAATACAAGATGATAAAGAGCAGCTAGGAAAAAAATAACATCCATGTAGAATTCTTACATATTTGTTTAATACATCAGCTCAGCGTTCAGCTGTTAAAATTATCAACTGATGTTTTACACTTTGTGCATCCTCAAAGTACTGTGCAGCAATTTGTTAGCAATAATTTAAGTTCTGCCAGAGGGTATAATAACCTGGCAATGGCCGTCCATTGATCCAGCTCTTAATTACATGCCTACATTGCTTTGGCATGCAATTGCTAGGTAACCATAATGTCACCTGTTACATATTCATTCTTTGGCTCCTAAATGGCAAAACAGTCCATTATACACACTTAAAACAGGCATTTAAAATGTGTTCTTTTCAGGCTAGAACAGGAGACAAGATCAACATGAATTTTTTTCTGTTTCAAAAATGGAAGCTGCAGTCCCAAACAACTCTTGCCTCCCCCCATCCCCAACTGTTGTACCTCAGCATGTCTCGTTGGTAGAATGACTGACCTGTGTGTTTTTTTTTGTTTTTTTTTTTTTATAACAGCCTACTCTCTAGCCAGTGAAGGAGCACACCTTGCTCCTGTAGACACTTAGCATATCCCAAACCACTGACTGTCATCATTTACATTAGTCCGGTCAGAAGAAAGGTGCTACTTCTTACTATCATTAAATTAAAAAAAGGAGGAAAAGCCTAATATCTTGAAACAGATTTAAGAAAAATTATTCTGCACTTACTTTGAGGCACATTTTTTCAGCTCTCCTCTTTATAATCAGAGCTGCTGATGCCACAGTGAAAACTCTGAAAAAAACTAATAACTTGGCATAACTCAGTTTACATTCTAAATATATTCTGTAGATTTCTCCTGCCTATCTTTTATTACAGAGGAAATTTGGATGAATGTATGATCTTTATCTGTTAGAGTTCATCTGCCTCTATTGCTTACTCCCTACTTCAAGTCATAATGCTATGTTGTGACATCACAGTCTGCTGTCATGGGACTAAATGTGATGTCACAAGCCATGCATTATGACCTCAGGTAGGGAGAAAGCACCAGGAATATTTTAACACTTCAGGAGCAGCGGTCCTCTTGTCATGCAAATGATCTCAGTGAAAAATAATAGGGGGAAAATACAGAACTAATGTGAAATATAAACTGAACTGTGTCTAAATATGATGTTTATTTTCACTTATCCTGAAGGCGTCAGATGGTCTTTAAGACTGGCACTGTGCTTGGGGGAGGGTGCATATTGGAGCAAGGTGGCAACGCATATGTTACATGTATGTTTCGGTGCTAAACTATAACACAATTGCTTTCATTGTTTTTCCTGTACTATAACTGTTTTAAGACAGTCCAATACATGCTTAAACCTATAGGCGATTACTTACAGCAAAATAGTGCTGCTTGAAATGTTTTTCAACCCAAATTACAGTACAAGTCACATTAAACTGTTTCCCCAACTCACTGGTGTAGCACTGTTCAATGAGTTTCCTAATCTGTGCAGTGTTTCATTTAATGAATTAGTAAAAGGTTAGTATTGGTTTGCATCTAGCTGTTATGTACTGTAAGCTTTATTTTCAACTGAGTGCTTATGAGTTTCATTTCAGAAGGCAGACTAAATAATTCTTAAGGAATGCTGCGATATTTATAAACAGTGCTCTTAAGGAATGTTGTGATATTTATAAACAATGCCATGAAAATGCAGCTACTGTCATTTCACTAAACAGTTACAAGTGAGTTGACTAGTCAGTGAAGGATGGTTGGAAAATAGTTGAAAGCTTCAACAGTTCGAGTTGCCATTGCAGTAGCATCACACAAAAAAAACATGCTACATCAGTGAGTTGATGGAATAGTTTAATGTGACTTGTACTGTAGTGAACATGACTGTAACTCTAGGGGCAGTTGCCTCTCCAAAGACTGTGATAACTATAACTTCTCTCTCTGTCTGTCTATCTGTATGTCTCTCTATGTAATTATCTATATTTCTATCAATTGCATCTATCCCTATTTTTACCTACTGTATATGTAAAATAAATCTGCATATCGCATTTGCTTGCATTCTGAACACATACGTATGATACAGTGCATATGTGTACTCCACTCCTGTATAGACCTCATACTGTCCTGATAATCCCATTATCACAGCAATAACTACCTTAACCTTATCAACTGCAACTCCTTATAAAAGTTATTATCACATTTTCTCTCCTAATGAAGTCCATCATTACACCTGACTGCCTGACGTCAACACATTATTTAAATATAACTTACAGCACTGCATGGGCAAACCCCTTTTTTCTCTATAAAACTGTGTAAATACTCCCAAGACTGAACATATGCCAGCCATTACTTTTTCATGTACTGCCATCTATTGTACCCATCAAACCTATATTGCTTACCATTCCTTCCATTGAAATCTACACCTCCATATCTTTTCCTAATAATGTGTCTGCCTTCCTTAGAATTCAAAATAAAACAAATCTTACTAGTTAAAAATCATTGTGTTATTTCTCCATGTCTCCTTAACAGTTCCACACAACCTCACTAACTTCATTATGCAGCCGTGGTGGATTGGACCAGAATTTGTTCTTTCTATCAAAGTTGATGCAGCTAAGCTCCCTCCTCCCCACAGCACTGCCTCACTACACAATACAGAAAACAAAACTACAACATTAAAGTAATAAAATCACAAAAAATACCACAAATAATTGGTGCTCTAGAGGCACAAGGCACAACAGACACTTATTGGAGTCATTTTTTGGAAAAAAGGCTTGTTTTAAATGCTTTCCAAAGGTTTTTTAGGCACAAAGATACAGAGCACACTTAACACCAACTGTTTCTTCCTCACACTGCACTGAAATCAGCCTACTTATAGCAAACTAATGCAGTTCATTGCAATGCCATGTGACCTCCAATCCCATGGATCCTTGCACACGTCTCTTTAAAAACAAAATTTGCAGGCGGAGTTCAAATTTTGTTATTTGCAAAGTTCTCCTTTAAGGTGTGGCAGAACTTCGCTTTAAAGGAGAATTTAATTTCTCCATGAAGTGACATTTTCTAACTTCGCCCATCTCTGTTATTAGTCCATGCATATGGGGGAATGAACACATAATTATAGCTGGGATCCAGAAGTGTTACCATGCCAAATTATGTACACAGTCTAATGCTGTCAAACCTGTCAGCAAGTTTGTTAGAACTATTTCTGCCACATCTTTAATGAGTATTTGATGCTGCTGGTGCTGCTGCTATGATAACGCAGTTGAACTACTGAGGCTCAATTCTCAAAGCCATGCGCTTGATGCAAGGTGCATGTACCATACATGAATGATGTGAGAGGCACCATGTGTCAAAGTGTGCACCCAGAATTATTCTCAAAGGCAGCCTTTGCCAACCACAGGCTGCCTGCCCCAAACAGGGCTTGCACCACCTATGTACCCAAGTACGGTTTGAGACATGGCACAAGAGGGCATGTGGCTGACACAAGTTGCCACATCCCCTGCATCAGTATTCTCAAAATGGTCCCTGAGGGAGAATTTCAAACTACCCATAGACCAGCCCTAGCTGGTCTAAGGGTACTTAGTTAAAGCTTCATCAGGGAAAGTCAGACCATATGCGGCAGTGTGCTTGTCCATTTCCCACTCCCTGCTCCCAGATAGTGCCCCAGTAGTACTTGTAGTCCATTCCCCGATCCCTGATAGTGCTGCCAATATTAATAATAGCCCATCCCCCCATCCCCGATGATGTCAGTATACATGTTAGTACCCACTCACTGACAGTTCAGTCGGAAGCCAGTCACAGAGGTGTGAGGTGGGCTGTGCTGGTCACTGGCTCTGAATATCAATATTCATGCTGCCACCTGTGGGGTGAGGGGGGTATAGGTAGGTACTAACAAGTATACTGACTCCATCAGGGATGGGGGCTGGACTATTATTAATATTGGCAGCACTATTGGGCATCAGGGAATGGACTACAATTACTATTGGGGACACTATCATGGAGCGAGAAGTGGGGAATGGCCATTACTTATTACCGGGGGCACTACTGGGTATCGGGGAGTGAGGAATGGATGTTGAATATTATTGCAGTCACTATCATGTATTGGGAAGGGGAGATTGGACTACCATTGTTACTTATGGCAGCAGTGGGGATGGGGGGTAGCTATGGCAATATGGTTGGGGTTGCGGCCATCTGATGTATGATGGGGCATGCCAGGGAGTGGCAGAAGGGTGCTAGCCCAACAGGGACTAGAGTGGTGCACTGCCACCTCGCAGATTGCAACCAACACAGCCAGTGTGCCATATGTTAGGTGCCCAGCCCCGGTTGATGCAGGCTGTGGGTCTTAGCCGCCGGGACCCTGCCCCATAGAGAACAGGGTGCAGGTCCATGGTGCAGGAGCATTGGTGCAAGTTGCTAATTGGTGCAGCTAGCACCACTCCAAACTACTGTGCTAGTTTGACACTCTACTGCTGTCCTTCCCCCCCACTGCCTCCCTCTTCCTCCTCACTGATGCTCTCCCTTTTTCCATTCCTAGTTTACCCCTATTTTCTCCAGCCTCCCTCTGGTCACCCACCATATTCCACTCCTCCTCCCTGCCCCCCTTCTCTCCTCTCCTTTCTGCCTGGTTCTGTCCCCCTTGCAGAGTTCTCTGTCATCCTGAAGGGGTATAGATCCTGAGTCCCTTTCTTCCACCCCCTGTTCCTTTTCCCTCACTTTCTAATCCTGACACCCTTGCAGGGTTATCTGTATCCTGAAGGGGTATAGATTGGCTCTCTCTCTTTTCCCCTTTCCCTTTCCCCTCACTTTCAAATCCATCACCCTCCCACCTACCTACTTCCCTATCCCTCTCCTCCCCTCCTGTTCCTCCGCCCCTCTCTTCTCTACCTCCTCTGTCCCTTTATCTCCCCTCCCTTATTGCCTGGTCCATTCCACCTTTCAGGGTTCATGACATTCTGAAGAAGTTAGATCTTGGCTGTCCCTCTCTTTCCCTTTTCAATCCCCCACCTTCTACCCTTTGCCTTTCCACTTCCCCACTTATCTTATAACTGCCCTCCCTTGGGTATACAATAGCACTTCGAATCATATGCTCAGCCTACTACTTCAAGCACTTCAAATGTGTTATCTCTCTTCTAACCTTTACCCTACTGGGATCACCTGTTCTTAGGTTGTTGCACTGTATGCTATATCCAAACATGGTTTTGTTACCATGGCTGGTTGGTCTGGGTTATTCCTGCTCTGCAATTATACTACACTGTTTTGTTTTAGTAATTGTATTTGTATTGCTTTGTTATTGCTATGTGTTTGCCTGTTCTCCCAATTCTTATACCTCCCCTCCACCCAGGACACTTCTGGAAATGAGCTGTTTACAGCTCATGTTGTCTTTCCTGGTGAAACATTTTCCAAATAAATAAATAAAACTCTCATTTGAGAATCGGGCCTGTGGTGTTACCACCTGCTCCTCCCCCAGTATAATTGCTGTTTCATTGACCCTGCTTTAAGTGCCACCACAACTTCCACCCCCACCAGCCTTGCTTTGTTGGGTTGGTGTAGACGATCATACATAACCGAATGTGTGGCATTCAAGTACACTCACCGTGGGAATGACCATGCTATGGGATGCTGATTCAGCATTGAAATCTTTATTGGCCTGTTCATATGGTCACAGCAGAGTAAGTTTTTGCAGAACACACTATTGCACTCATGACAGATATCCACATCAGGCTACATTATCATATTATATAGCCCCAAAACACAGGTTTCTCTTCCAAGAGTTTCTCTACCATATAACTCAGAGAGTTCTAACCTTGTGAAATAAGTAAACAGTACTGAGGAACATTGCTGGTAAAGGCAGAGTGACTCACCACCAGAATTAGTGAGTAAGCAAAACAAGCTATGTGGGTGAAATCCTCATTATTGATCACAAGCAGCAAGTTACAGCCCCTATTCATTATGAAGACTCCCACCATAAGAATGTCAGGGCACATCTACATATCTAGTAGTGCCCGGATGAACCACAGAATGTTCAAGCTACTGTGCTTCACCTCCAAGACCAACACAGTAAATAAAGCACTTCCTTAAGTGGTGTGCATCTGTGAGACTATTTGCTTCAATATAACTTGTGAAGAGGCAGGTGGTTGTGGAGGCAAGACAGGAATGGTGCTGGAGCTTGATTTGGAAGAAACCAAATAGGCAGAGGAACTGATGATGCTTTGACTTGAAGGCATCATTAGTGAAATGCACATGACCCCTTGTGCCTCCTTCAAAAGGGTCTTCATCTGTTTGCATACTCCTTCCTAAATAACGGAGAGATCATGCATAGAAAATGTGAAGCAAGATGAAATATATTTTGGCTTTACTGCACACAACATTCTTTGAAAGTCAGTGTCTTCCATGATGCAGAATGACTGAATAGTAAGGGCCATCATTTTCTTAATGAATTGTGTCATTCAAAATGAACTTGGGTGAGTAGGGGGCAGTTTAGTGTTGGGATCTGGCAGTGTTGTTTGCTTTGTTGGTGGTGGTGGTAGTAGTGGTGGTGCTTTTGAAGCTGTTTTATTACCTGGGGAATGCATCAGTTGGCTGCTGTGATTGCCAGTGTGCCTGTGTTACTTAAATAAAATGTTTAATCTCACTGTTTCCCATACCTGACTTTTGCTGATACTGCCATTTGCCCATCAGACCAGGTGGGGTTTGGAAACTGTCCTGTGGGTGCAGTGGTGCACTGTCATTCACAATGCTAGTGACTATGCTTTAGAAAGAATCCTGACTCATGGGAGGGCTGCCTGAGGGAGGAGCAGGACTGAGCATCACAGAGGATTTCATTTTCCTTGAGATGGGTGGGTCACAGTCGCTTTTGTAGTACCACAACCTTGGCTGTTACTGCAGGAGGGACACAGACTGGCCTTGACAGGTGCAGCTATGCATCAGAGTGCATGTGTGCATCATTGAGCCCTTGTGCTTAGCATCTGTAAGGGATGGTGAGAAAAAAGAAACACCCCACAGCTGTGTAAACTGAAGCTGCCGGCACAGTCGGGCCACAACATGCTTATTGTCTTCTGTCTCCTGTAACTGTGTAATTTGTTGAGGAGGGTAGTCTTGCCAACTCCCCACTGACCCCACCCCAGAGGGGAGAGTCAGAGATTAGAGAAGACAGGTACAGTGAAGCCCACTAGGATGCAACACTGTGCCTCAGGGTACTACATGACAAAAGAGGTCAACTGCCATTGAAATAGCCTGTTTCCTGCAATAACTCTGCTGCAGAATGCTGCAGTATTATGGTGCATCCTGGAGGGCTCTACTGTAAGCAACACAGAAGGTATGAAAAGGGCCAGGTTGTTGTTTGGCATTTGGATGTGGCCACCACAGAGAACAGGAGAAGAAGTAATAGAATGTAAAGAAAGAGTGGGGATTTGCAATGGATGTGGCTGTTGTGAAGATTTCATGTTCACATTTTGAATGATTAGCCAGCACACTAGTTCCCATTTTTCAAGTAAATAGTCCCCAAGATCCCTGCAATGCTATGGTTCCATGGCAATAGTATGTTCTGCCAAACTTGCATCATGCAGCAGAATATATGTAGTACAGCAGAAGTTGTTGCTCTGGGTGAGTTTGCATTCAGTTATACAGTTTTTCTATAGTGTTTGGCTTTCCCTCCCCACCTTATAAATCCTGAAGCCCCTCCTCTGTGCTTAGCATGTAAAGTAATTGATGACATTGCATGATGTTTTAGCCAATAGCCAGAATGCATTGGGCCACAGAAATGGTTAATTAGTGCCACAGTATTGAACAAACACTGCTGCAGAAGCCAGGGAGTCCAGCGACAGAAACCAGGACTGAAGTGACATGGTGCACTAGCTGCTTTGGCTGTCCCCATTTGACCGTTCTACCATATTGATTTCAACATGTGTTCCATGGATTAGTTGGTGTCATTTGTAAAATACTTTTAGAAAAGAGGGACCTCAACTCCTTTTGTGATGTTTGGAATAAATTTATTATTTCAATAAAGTTTGCAATCTGGATATAAAGACAGCTGTGCAGACATTTTGAGGCCAGCATAACTTCTTAAAGGCTGTATGTTACAAAATAGTCTTCTCCTAACTCCCAGGGTTCTCATGCATGTAAATTCACATATTGTGGTTTTAATGCCAATTTTTTTTTCTAAAGAGCTTTGCAGTGCTGTTCCAGTAATCCTCAGTCCTCTGTCTTGGCTTGCAGCATTCCTGTTCCAGAAAAGGGTCTGAGCTTCCAGATTAGCATGCTCCTCATAAGGAAGGCCCTGAGCTGAGACATTAGAATACTAGAGGTTTACTGGATCAGCATCTCAGAGCTTTTAAGGAAACAGACATTAAAATATCAATCTGTGGATTTACATGCATGAGAATCCAACAGTTATGAGACATCTATTTTTTGAGATAACAACACAGCCTTGAAGAATTGGCACATGCCACAAAATGCCAGCAGCAGTATCTTTATACCCAAGTGGCAAAGTGAATTTGAATAATAAATTGATTCCAAGATTACAACATGAGTTGAGTTCCCTCTTTTCAAAACATTTTTGTGATCTACTGCACTGTATAGCATAACATTAAGAGGATGGCATCCCAGAACCCACCACAATACAGACTGCAAAATGTGCCCAGACTGGTGAAGATCTCTTTATTTTTATTTTTTTATTTATGTATTTTTGGGGGGCAGCTGAGCAGTTGGAGGAAAAACTGGACAGGGATTTAAAACTCCAGTCAGGTTAGCAGGACCTGCAGACTCCTCAACACTTACTTCCGACTGAAAATATTGCGTTTGAAAATAGTAAAACCTATAATGAAAAGCAGATCAAACAGATTTTTGCTTGTTATCTGTTATACAATCCAGTCATACAATTCCTCCTCCATAAATGCTGCTTTTACAGGACAACTTTGCTTTACCAAATGAGAATGTATTCTAGACTAAAATGTATGCCTTCCAGCAAATAAAACTCTTCAAATTTTTTAATAATTCATATGGAAAGAATAATGAATGAGAAGGAAAACAAAAATAATAGAGTGTTGTTATAATATTGTCAGCACTGGAGATGACCAAGGCTTTATTGTCATGTTTTTCAATCTTAAAAGGGCTTCTTTTTTTTAGTAAAGAAAAGCTGAGATTTATCCATATGACTAATTGGCCACTTAGCAGTGTAGGAAAAGATTTCTGACTTCTAGAACAAGGACATATAATGTAAGGATTGACTCTGAGAGTGATACAAGTATTAACAATGTACCTTTCCGATATGTTATAGAAATATTTGAATTACAGTTTACTAGAGAAAGAGATTTTACCTTTATGATAATCTTTTTGTCTTATATTTGTGTCTCCAGTAACTACTCTCTATCACCATGGACAACACCAAACATTTAAATAGGTTATGCAGAATTAAAAAAATGAGGTTGAAAGTTTTACTTTTTGTTTCATACCATTTACTGGGTCCAGTAATTTGTTAAATCTTATGTTTTAAATATGTTGCAAATAGCATCATACCATACCATACCATACCATACCATACCATACCATACCACCAGTCTCTTTCCCACCAAGGGCCACTCCAGTCAATGGTGAGTTTTATAAATGGCCACTTAACAAACAGGACTGCATTAAATGTGTTAGTTATATCCAGGACAGAGATGCCTAATGTAGAAACAGCTGACTTTCTTCCAGTTGGGAATTTTAATTAAATAATCTAGACACTCATTTGTACAACACCCAAAGCAGCTGATTTAATTTCAGATTGGAATGCATATTATTCAAAGGTTCAACTGTCAAATTTATTGAAAAAGGCAACGTATAAAGTCAACACAGATACAGCTATATGTATTAAAAATATATATATATATATATATATATATATATATATATATATATAGTGACTTGCAAAAGTATTCAACCCCCTTGAAAGTTGTCAGATTTGTCTGGATTACAAATGAGAGACTTACATATATTATTCCAGTCAGTATTTTTATTGCAAACTCATATGCTCTAACAGTATATCCTCAAAGCTAAAATTAATTATCCGTCAGCACATCTTTTAAAGTAAATTAAAAACTGGAAAATGCTGCTTGCAGAAGTATTCAACCCCTGTGCTCTGGAAGCTCCAAGTTTACACAGATGAAAAATATTGCCCTAACGAGGACACAATTGGCTTACAATTGGCCTCACCTCTGAAACATTAAAGTAGCTCACATTTTCTGATAACCCCCCTTCAGTTTAATGACCATTGGTCAGACTGTGAATCTGAAGGAAGGTGTGAAAATGAAGACTAAAGAGCATTCTAAGGAAGTTAGAGATAAAGTAATAGACATGCATAAATTAGGAAAAGGGTACAAAATAATATCCAAGTGTTTGGATATCCCAGTGTGCACTGTTGGATCAATAGTGAGGAAGTGGAAGCTGCATCACACCACCCAGGCACTACCTAGACAAGGCCGTCCCTCAAAACTCAGCATCCGAACAAGAAGGAGACTAGTGAGGGAAGCCACAGAGAGGCCAACAATCACTTTGAAGGAACTACAGAGTTCAATGGCTGAGAGTGGAGTGAAGGTGCACCAGTCAACCATATCAAGAGCTCTGCATAATACTGGCCTGTATGGGAGAGTGGCTAGAAAGAAGCCATTACTCAAAAAGAACCATATCAAAGCACGTCTGGAGTTTGCCAGAAAGCATGAGAGTGACCCAGCTAAGATGTGGCACAAGGTTTTGTGGTCTGATGAGACCAAGATAGAGTTTTGGCCAAAATTCAAAGCGCTATGTGTGGCGCAAACCTAACACTGCCCATGCCTCGAGAAACACCATCCCTACAGTGAAGTATGGTGGTGGCAGCATCATGCTGTGGGGATGCTTTTCATCAGCAGGGACTGGGCATCTTGTTAAAATTGAAGGAAGAATGGATGGAACAAAATACAGGGAGATACTGCAAGAGAACCTGCTTCAGTCTGCTAAAAAACTGAAGCTTGGGAGAAACTTCACCTTTCAGCAGGACAATGATCCCAAGCACAAGACCAAAGCAACACAGGAGTGGTTAAACAACAAAAAGGTGAATGTCCTACAGTGGCCAAGTCAAAGTCCAGATCTCAATCCCATCAAGAATCTGTGGCACTGTTTGAAAATTGCGGTCCACAAGCATCACCCAACCAACCTGAACATCCTGGAACAAATCTGCCAAGAAGAATGGGCAAGAATCATTCCCGAACAGTGTGCAAGGCTGGTAGATACTTATCCCAAAAAACTTAAAGCTGTTATTGCAGCAAAAGGTGGCTCTACCAAATACTAATGTGTAGGGGTTGAATACTTCTGCAAGCAGCATTTTCTAGTTTTTAATTTACTTTAAAAGATGTGCTGACGGATAATTAATTTTGGCTTTGAGGATATACTGTTAGAGCATATGAGTTTGCAATAAAAATACTGACTGGAATAATATATGCAAGTCTCTCATTTGTAATCCAGACAAATCTGACAACTTTCAAGGGGGTTGAATACTTTTGCAAGCCACTTGTGTATATAGATATAGATATAATGTATAACATGTAGGACAATGCCTGGGATTCAGGTGACAACTGCACTATAATCACCTTGAGTGGTTGCCAGGACAGCATAGTAAACCTCGAGAGCGCAGAGAGGTTTGCTGTTGTCCTAGAAACCACAAGAGGTTGTTTCAGCTTGGTTATCACCTGAATTCCATGGCATTATATTTTATAGTGTATGGCCAAAAAAATCTACTGAGCAACAGAAGAAACTCCTTAATTTTAATTGTTTGCCTATAGCACCGCTCTCACTTAGCGCCAACTCACCACCATGGCCATTCATTGTGCCCGGCTAATTCAGAGCCACACATGCTCAGATCTGCTACTGTTGTTTCGGTATTGTTGTGACATAGCCAAGAGGGGTTACAACCTCTCAACATCACAATACCATAACAGCAATATAAACTTGTTGATTTTGCGTGTTAATAAGGGATCCCCATACATTACATAGCACATTAAAAAAGCATATAAAAGCTAACCAGGTATCCTGGCATTTACAAATGATAATATTTATTTTTTTATTCAGAAAGTTTTACAAAGTTTTCACAACAACACCTGTTACAGTGTAACCAGAACATTGACACATATGTAACCACCCAACTCCCCTCCTCCCACCCATCACAAATGATAATATTGACAAAGTGCAGATGTCTCCCAATATTATCTCTCATTGTCTTTAAATAAAAAAAGCATCAGTAACATAGTAAACAAGCTTGTTGCCGATTAGTTCTATCTGAAATTACTCTTAGTGCAATGGATACCATCACAAATATTGTTACCTTATTATTGGTGAAAGGTAACATTCCAGTGTCTCTTTGCTAAATTTATACTTGTCCAGATCCCATATTGGGTAAATCTAACATCCCCTTTCACTTTCAAATTCAGGGCAATTAAATAACATAGACACATAGAAATTGTTGGCAGATAAGGACCATCAGGCCCATCCAGTCTGCCTGTAGACCGTATACATTGTATGTGGCCACTGACCCTATGTGTTCAATGGCTTTTTATCACTCCCCCCCAACAAGGTTCCCTTTTGCCTGTCCCAGGCATGCTTAAACCACTACACTGTGCCTGCTGCCACTACCTCCTGTGGTAGACTATTCCAAGCATTAACTACCCTTTCTGTATAGAAAAACTTCCTCACATTACCTCTTAATCTACCCCCTCCAATTTTACATTGTGCCCCTTTGTTCTAGTACTTTTTCTACATTAGAAAAGGTCCCCCATCTGAATCTTGTTTATGCCCTTGAGGCACTTCAAAGTTTCAATCATGTCCCTCTGCTCTCTCCTCTCTTGTCCTCCAGTGAGTACATATTGAGGTCCCTTAGTCTCTCCTCATATGTTTTTTGGTGCAAGCCCTGCATTATCTTTGTCGCCCATCTCTGGATAGTTTCCACCTTGTTTATGTCCTTGCACAGGTGTGGCCTCCAGAACTGCATGCAGTATTTCAGGTTAGGCCTTACCAATGTTTTATACAATGGTATCACCACTTCCTGCCTCCTGCTAGTGATACCCCTGCCTATGCACCACAGCATGCCACTGGCCCTCCCCACTGCCTTTCCGTACTGCTTTGATACCTTAAGGTCATCAGAGATGATAATCCCTAGGTCCCTTTCCTCCCTCATGACAGTCAGCTCCTCCCCACCAACCTGTAGCTCTCCCCTAGGTTCTCTCTATCCAGATGAATTATTTTGCACTTTTTTGCATTGAACCTCATTTTCCACATCTCTGACTATCTTTCAAGCTTCTCCAGGTCCATCTTCATTTTCTGCACCCCTTCTGGAGTATCCACCCTGTTTCAGGAAATGAACTGCTTGTAGTCCAACACCCTCCTCCCAGAAGCATCTTCCTGCTAGCATATTGAGCCTTGTAAATGTATAGAGAGGAGAGCCAACATCCAGGATTCCCAGTTTCAGTTGACACAGTGTTTTTTGGTGGTATTTTTCTCACAGAATATTAATTAGTAGTAGTAGTATATTTTATTCAAGACTATGAAAACAAAACACCCCACTGAGCAAAGCTCATTTCCAAGGAGGTCCTAGTTACACTCATTCGGGTACCATTCAATCCATCAAGTATTAATAAATAGTACATTTCAAACTTAACATAAATATCTAAAATCCAAAGAACAAGTATGGGGAACAATAAAAGACTTTATGCCTAAAAAACAAAAATGCAAGTAATACTTGACTGACAACACGGTAGGAGTGTTGCACCCAAGTCATGGAATCATTGTTTTAAACAGTGTTTCTTATTTAGGACATTTGCATTCTTAAATTAATTGGAATTGAGTTCCACACCACAACACCTTTGTGTGTCATAGATGACCACCCTATTTCCAGCCTGCAACTTCAAACATTAAATTCTATGCCCACTGATGCTCTCAGGCATTGTTTTACAGGTCGGATTTTAAACAGTTCCTTAATATGATTAGGAGCATTGCCCCTCAGTACTTTTAACATGAACAGTGAAACATGCATGTCCCTCCTGTACTGCAGACTAATCCACTTTAAATGTTGATACAATTGACAGTGGTGTGTTTTATATTCAACTTCTAGAATATGCCATGCTAACCAATTGTACAATACATTGATTTTCCCAAGCCAGATTTTAGTAGCCCCAAAATCCAGAATATCCCCATAATCTAGCAATGGTATAATTGTGGTATTTATCAAATTCAATTTCACATCTCTGGACATGTAATGTTTTGCTCGATGCAATGCTCCCAATTTTATGTTGGCTTGCTCTTGCGCATGAGTCAACATATTACAGTAGTATCAGATTTGCAGGTGCAGTCACTGTGGGAGAATGCAGGGCATGTATCAGTAGGTGCGTCCATCACTTCCCAATAAGGCAGCATGCAGGTGCCACACCAGCAATATGGAATATGGCCACCATATCTAAGAAAAGGTCCGCTGCAATGAGAAGCAAGCTTCCCATTGCAGTGGCACAATAACACGCCTCTCAACATAAACATGGCAGCACCGACTGCCGCTGTCTGACTTCAGGGTTGCCAATCCCCTGTAGCATGCCCCGACCTACTTCATTTGCCAATGGGGGAGCCCACTCCCCATCTGTATAATGACCCCCCGAAGTGTGTGCCGAGGGGGTGCCCAAGCCCCTCATCATCATGAGTTTCACCCAATAGTCTTTCTTTGCCAATGGAGGGCTCAGTCGCCATCAGCTACAGTCCCCCTTACCTGTTTATTTTGCCAATGGGGGAGTCCAGTCCCCATTGGCATAATGTCTCCCCCCATCTGTTGTGTGCTGAGGGGGTGCCCAATCCTCCTTGGCTCTTGCCCCACTCCTTTCATATGTGCGAGTGGGCGTGCTCATTCGCCAAGGCAGCCTCCAAAATAATCAGGTGGCATGCTGGGAGCCCAAAGCAGCATGCAAATGTCCCGGAAAAAAAAATCCCACGATGTTCCCTTTTTTTTTTCAACTGTAAAACAGAAAATGGTCCATCACGGTCTCCCTGCCTCCTCAACCTGTGCCCACCCTCTTCAAACCCTGCCTTCCCATCCCCCCTCACCTCATACTTACCTCCAAAGTCCGGTGCGATGATCTTCGGTGGACTGGGAACACGTCTGCACTCTTCAATGCCGACTGTGAACAGAAGAAATGCCGGTAAGCTCTATAATGGCATAAATATTTTTTTTTCAACTTTGGTGTATATCTCGGGCATTTTTGGGAATTTTGACACCAACTTTTCAACATGGGGTTATTGGCACCCTTCCTCATGAATTCTGTCACTGTCATGTTATTTGGTCCTGAAAGGTGGTTTTACAGTCACTGCATGGAATCATCTTTTGGGACTGATTAACGAAACAACAGTGCCACTGTTCATGAGGGGGGCTCTCAAAAAGCCTATGTTGCAAATTTGGTGGAAAAAATTCAAAAACTGGCTGTTTTATGAGCATGCATTGCACAGTTTCCACACATGCTCGTAACTTTGTGAATTTGTAATATTTTCACTCCAGATTTTCAAAAATGGCATTATTGCACACCTCCTTATGAACAGTACAGCTGTCATTTTACATATCCTGGTTGAAATGTGTTTCCACACTTCTGGCACAGAATAGCATGGTCACTGCACAAAATCAGTTTTTGGGATAGTTTGAGGAAATGATGGTGACACTGTTCATGAGCAGAGGTCCTAAAATGCCTATGTTGAAAATTTTTTGATGAAAGTCTATAAAATGACTGTGTTTCAAGCGTGTGTTGTGCAGTTCCACACACCCTTGTAACTTCGCAAATTTGCAATATTTTCATGCCAGATTTTCAACACTGGCATTTTTTCACACCTCCTTATGAACAGTACAGATCTGTCATTTTTCACATCCTGCCCAAAATGTGTATTCACACCTGTGGTGCATAATGGCATGGTCGCTGTGGGAAATCAACTTATGGGAAAAATCAACAAAATCACAGTGTCACTGTTCATGAGGGGAGGTCACAAAATGCCTATGTTGAAAATGTGGTTAAAAAAATCCCCAAAATAATTGGCTTATGGACTTGTGTTGCACAGTTTCTATGCATGCTCATGACTTCTCCAATTTTTCATATTTTCACTTCAGAGTTTCAACGTTGCCATTTTTTTACACCTCCTCATGAACAGTACAGTTGTAATTTTTTGCATAATGCCCAAAATGTGTTTTCTGACCTGCGTTGCCAAATGGCATAGCCGCTGTCCAAAATCACTTTTCAGCTAACAAACTGATAGTGCCACTCTTCATGAGGTGGGATTGCAAAAAGCCCATGTTGAAAATGTGGAGTGAAAATACCAACACATGCCTACAGAGTTAGGGTTTCCAACTGTAACACCCCACTCTGTGCAGACTGACTGGCATCAGAGGTGTGACTTGGGATCATCGGCTGTAATGTTCTCTATTCCATCCCTACCCCCACACTGCAGCCAGTGACAGACATTGTGGTGTGCCTTGGAGTGTTTAGCCAAAAATATCGCCCCATTCTCCTATACTGCACCCACCTCAGCATATTTTCTTATGGAATGGGGTAAGTATAATGCCCAAAGACCCCAAAGCACATCACGACACTTGCCAGTGTCTACAGGGTAGGGTGAGGCAAAATGCCATGAGCGTTATAGCTGATGATCCAAGGGCACACCCCAATGCCTGTCAGTCTCTGCAGGGTGGGGGTGGGGTTAGCGTCACTTCAGTGCTTCACTGCCATTCCTATTATGTGTCTCTAACTTCTGCACTACCAATGCCAATGCCAGCGAGACAACATTCAGCACTGACAAATGCTTGTTTATTAATGTTACAAACTATCATTTTGATATGCTCTTCCCACTTGCGTGAGCTATCCAGCCACATTCTCAAATATTTGTAGCATGTAGCTAGTTTTATAACTTCCCCTTGTTTTGTTAAAATTTGCTGCTCTAGATTGGGAGAGGATTTATTTATTCTTCTGAACTGAATTGTCTGGGTTTTCTTTACATTAAGCTTCATTAAATGGGTCTCCAAAAAAAAATTTGAATATGAACAAATGCAGTCTGAAGTTTAAATTGTATCTGAGCTATAGATCTCCCCTCAGCATAAATCACCATGTCATCACTATAGGAACTTTACATCCACCATGGAACAAGTCCATTAACATAGCAAAAGTAGGAGTCTAAGGATAGACCCCTGGGGCGCTCCCAATTTTATTTTTCTCAGGAAAGAGCTGTAGAAACCCAATGACACAAACTGACTCTGGGCCTACAGTTATGACCTAAACCACTCCACTGCTGAAGGGGAGAGGCCAAGGTCCATGAGCCTGGACAGGAGAATGTGATAGCTTAGCTTATAAAATGGCAGGGTAAAATCATGTAATCTGATTGACTCTTATTTATGTGTAAAATACGGTTTACACAGGGGTAAAAAAAAGGACTGGTCAGCAGTGAAGAGTCTGCAACATAGATCAATGGGCATTTGGAACACAGGAATTTCAGTTAGCCCTCTACTGCTAGAGCTGATCTTCCACCACAAACATGGCTACTACCTTTACACTGTAAAAAAACTTCAACTTGGCCCAAAAAATAAAATTACCTTAAATAAAAAATAAAACAAATGAATTAAATGCTGTTTCCCTGATTATCACACTCTCCTTACATACATAAACAAATTAGAAACAATAAGTATTGTTTATAGTTTTCACCATAACTGTTTCTTTGCTGACAGTCAAAAAAATCCCCTTTCTGTCTTTAACTGCTTATCAGGGAACTCTCTTCTTCTTGCCCCGACAGTGAGATAACTGAGTCTCTGGCTGTAACAAAGGCCTTTGTTGTCTCTGAGTCAGATATTCAGACTGTGCTGAGCAGTGGCGCAAGCCTGGGCACAGTGTAACTGGGCTGCACTTGGGCCAGGACTAGGTGATATTCAACTGATGCGCCATGGTGTAGCACCATTTAATATGGCAAGGTCAGTGCACATACTGTGCATGGTACAGTGGCACTGCACCAGCACAAGCCACAAAGAAGGAGCATGGGGATGTGCCAGTGCAAGTGCAGTTGTGCTAGGTGCATCACCCATGAAATTCTGCTGGGGGCATGCAAATGAGGCCATAATATATGCAAGGTGCAAATGGGACTATTTGCATGTCATTATGGCTCCATTTGCATGCCTTGTGCAGGGCAGCCCTGTGAATTGCACCTGATGCCCTGCACAGACTAATGCATGCACAGTGTGGGTCACAGGGCATCCCCTGCCCCGTAGCTGCAATCATGGCAGAACACCATAGGACAAGTCCTCAGTAGTCTACTGGTACCTCCCTCCCTCCCTCCCTCCCATGTCCCTGATCACCTATACAGCACAGTAGTAAACCCACTGGTAGTCTAGTGGCACCCCTCCTCCTTTGTGCAGTCACCAGTGAATACCATACAACATCCCTGGTAGTCCAGTGATACTCCCCCACCCCTAGCCCTGATCACAGTACAGCACCATCTGTAAATGCCCTGGTACTCAGTGGTCCCCCACCCCCACCCTTTGCCACAATTGTGGTGCTGTTCCAGTGAAAACTTGGTGATTCAGTGCCACCCTCCCACCCACAGAGAACTCCTTGCCCACTCCACTGCCCTCCCTGTCATCAGTGGGCAGCTGAAACCGCCCACACACCACTGACAGGCAGTTGTAGCCTGTCCATGGTGGACTAATGGGTTTACAGTTCATACTGTACTAGACAGTCCCACATATGTGAATGAAGTCATTCACATATTTGAAGCATCTAGTACAGTATTTCTGTAAGCCTCATTGGTCCACACCATGGACCAATGGGCATAGCCTATACTGTACCTGTCATTTGGCATGGGTGGGTGTGGGGTGGTAGCAGCTTCCCACCAATAACAGGGGAAGCAAGGTGGCAAGGCATTCTCTGTGGGTGGAGGGTGGGGTGCCACTGGATCATCAGGGCATTACACTGTGGAGCGGTACCATGATCACGGCAATGGGTGGGGGGGACAACTAGACTACCAAGGCATATACAGACAGCACTGTACCGTGATCGGGGATGGGGTGGGAGGGCACCACTGGACTACCAGAAAGGTCATATGGCATTAACCAGTGATCATGGCAAAGAAAGGGAGGGGGTGCCACTAGACTACCAAGGATATTACAACTGTCTTGTATGGGCAATCAGGGACATAGGAGGGAGGGGTTGCCACTAGACTACCTGGGTTAAGGGTGTTTGAGGATGGTGTTCTGGGTGGGCGGGTGGCCGCTATGTTGCACCTTGCAATACAGCAGCCCGTCTGTGGGTGGCTAGGCTTTGTTCCTACTTTTCTGGGGCTCAACATTCAGCCTCCCTATGCGGCGCACTGTAGGGTTGCACCAGCATATGCGTCACACATCCCAGGCTGAATATCAGGATGTGCAGCATATGATTACATTGCACCCCAGCATATCGGGATTTGTGCCGCACCTGGCAGCCCTTTCAATATCCTGCCGGAGTGCACTGCGGGGTTGTGCTGGTGCAGCACTGTTTTGCCAGGATCAACCTCTTTGAATATCCCGGCCACTGTGTATAGTGTGTTGGGAAAGAAACATTCTGCCAGTGGAACTGAGCAGAATTTTGAATCCATATATTCTGTGGTAAACATTCCATATCTTGAATGTGGGGAACAACAGAGAAAAAAAAAACAGGAAGAAGAAAGTAGGCAATAATACAGTGACATTACCAGTGACATCACTTGGAGTGTACAGAAGGGTTATTTTATTACAAGTGCACAAAGTAAATCTATTTTACTCCACATAAACATGCTTTTCCCAACAGTCAACAGTAAAAAAATAAAAAGGAGTCAATTTTAAAAGAGCAATGAGGCACTCAGGGGTGTGTGCAAACCATATTTTACAGCATGGCCAGTAGCTGAAGTCACTCGGCCATTGGTCTTGTGCCTTACTATGCCCCTGGGCATGCTGTAAAATGTGGTTTACATACACCCCTTTTTGCCTTATTGCTTACATATCAAATGCTTTTGATAGATCTATAAAAATTAGGGTTCAGTGCAGCTAATATTTTATGTATTCTATAGAGTTCTAGATCCCTGTGATATTCTGGCAGAATCTTTCTGCAAATATGTCTGATAAATTTTGAATTGCCCTGTAATTTCTACTATTAACAAGAGCTATTCTGACCAAATGTGAGGAGGCCAGACTTAAAGCAGCAGTGCAAAGAAATTGGGGAAACAATTTGAACCTACCTTTTTTCACTCTAAAATATTCCAGGCATATTCCTATTTCATTGAGTGGTAACATTTTTTTGTTCCAACAAAATTAAAATATTTTACAAATATTTACATTTTTTTATTCAACAAACAAGATGGCTGCCACGTTTTGTTTAGAAATAGCATTGAAGATGGCAAGGGTTAGGATCGATAAAAAAAAGTAATGGCTCCCAGCATAGAAGGTGTTTGAAAAACAGGTTTGACAGCTAGCCTAGTATTTTTATTAACTATAACTCAAAAAGAAGTTGCCCCTTTAAGGGCAGCCAAAATTGCCAGGGGTATCCCTGGATGAAAGCCAAGGAAGAGGGAGGTGGCTGGAGTGTGGTAGGCTAGGACAAGTCAGAAGGCATGGGAGAGGTAGAAGCTGGGAAGGGGCCCAAGGAGGAGAGGCAAAGAATGATAGGTAGGATAGTGGAATCACAGGCTTGGACACCCTGCAAGGAGAGGAGAGGGGTCACAAGGGGTATATAGGTGGATGCAAGGGAAAGGAGAGCACTCTTTCTTGCTAGATTTTCCAAGTTCAAAACCATCTTGGGGATCTAGCACTTTGATCGGCCAAGAAGGTGGTTTGGGGCTGAAGTATCAGCTAATTCCAGTAACACTGAACAGTTGGCTAGATAGATGGAGGATAAAATGACTGGAGAAGGTAGCCTTGGAAGGTTTCTTCAATTTGTTATTAATATGTGTTTTTTTGTGTGGAAGAAGTCACTTGCAAGCCAAAAAGAAAATGTAAGCATTTTTTTGACTGTAGAGTTCTGTTGTTTGAATCGGGTAAGGGAATGGCGACAGTCATGGTAAAAGGAATTAAGAGCAAATGGCACATTGGTTAAGCCATTTACTGTGAGTTTATGTTTCATCAAGGTGGTAATAAAAAAAAAATGTATAAATTTTATTTATTTCATTTTTGATTAATGGGTAAGTGCTCTAGACAAAGAAATTACCTATTTTCAGTCACAACCCGGGAGAGTTACAGACATAGGTAAAAGCATATCACATCACAACGGTTACTATTAAATAATACAGACTTGGGTCAAACGCATTACAGTATAGACAGGCACAGTGATAACTACTGAACAGGAGAAATTAGACATTACACTCGGCTCTTCATAGATACAGGGGAAGGCACAATACAATTTCAAGGAGCTAGACCATACAGTATAAGTAAATAGAGAAACTATTCCAGACAGTCTCACAGTGAGATACCTCACAGCCTGTCCTTGTCTGCTATTTAAAAGTGGGCGAGAATGATGAGTGCCTGAATATATGCTGACGGGACATGCAAAGGAAGCATAACTAGGTGTCCTTCCCAGGGGTTAAGTTGCAAGTGCATCTGTCAGAGGCATGGAGGCAGGTATGGAACTTATTTTTAAAGATCAGGTGTGTAGCAGAGTGCCTCACAGTTGATGGCAGGGAGTTCCACTGCTTTGGGGCAGACACCATGAATGCTTGCTCACCCATTCTAGTGATGCATTTGGATGTATTAAAATGTGACTTTTTGGTAGGTCTCTGCTGATAAATCTGATGGGCCAGGTTCATCAAGCATGCAAGGACAGGGATCATATCAGGCACCACGCGGTGCAGTAGTGAGAGAGAAGGGATTGCTTAGACACACACCAGCCATAAGGAAATGTGTGTTAAAAAGAAAGAGGAGCAGTTTTGGAGAGTCTCAGGCAGCAGGGCACAATAGCAGAGGGATGAGCACAGTCGGAGAAGGGCAAAGGCATTGAAGCCCATGGCTAAAGCATGGAATGGAAAGGGGAGTAGACAAAGCAGTACAGGCACCAGAACACAGTTTAAACTGTGTGGGTGGCATCTGAGATCATTGATAGGCACAATGAGAGGGGGAACAAGCTGGTGGGGGGAAAAGGACAGGTGTGAGGCCTCCATAGTTGGCAGGTTCAGCCAACAGCCAGTGGGGCGTTGCAGTCCATTTTTAGTTGCATGGGTCCCTGAGGGTCGACAGTGGGATGCTGAAAAATTAGGCAGATGGTGCAGAGCAAGACATGGGGCAGGATCAGTCTGTTTATGACGGGGGGGGGTGATGCATTGGAGACGCAGTCACAAAGTGGCATCTGACAAAAGAGGAGACGGCTTTCAGTTCTGAACAAAAAAAAAAAGGAAAAGGGTAAAGTATGGAAGGGAAAGGGTGAGAAGAGGGGGGGGTGGGGGACCTAACAGTCATTCTGGTGGATGACCACGCGCTGAAGCCATTTTGTACTAACCACGTGGTTGGCAGGCTGCGGGATGGTGGCTAGAACACAATGTGGGGCAAGGGTAAACCACTGTCCCAGCAATGGGCTCAGGAGGTAGGAAGAGAGCAGCAATATAAATACAAAAAAAAAGAAAGAAATAATAAACCATGCCTGTTTATGAAGGGTGGTACCTTGCAGTCGCTAACAGGAAAGGACACATTCATGGAGTAGCATGGGTTCTGCAATATGGGATTAACAAAACAAAACAAAAAACAAAGAGAAGAAAGCAAGAGGACCACTTACCAGGGGGCCAGCGGAGGCAGCCAGAGTGAGATCTGAAGAACTAAGCCAGTAGAGGAAGGCAGTTAAGGGGCAAGCTGAGGCAGGCAGTTCGGCCTAAAAAAAAAAATTGAAAGACCCAAAACGGAGCATTGGTCACAAGTTATCTATAAGCAGAACATCAGCTCCAAGCAATCTATGCGGGCATCTGTTCTCAGGATGCTAAAGTTAAGAGCAGAAAGGGGACTCCATGTTAACAAGAATTGTATCAGTAAATTCCTAATCAGGAGAAATGATGTACATTTCGTAATAGGCACTATCTTTTTACGGAAGTAGTGGCTAATACCAACAAGGCTATGATGGGGGGGATTAGTACTGGATAGTTACTCAGACAAGGTGACATTGCTGGCAAGGCAGTGAAGGTCCTGCAGGGGAAAGCCTGATTGCAAAAAAAAAAAAATAAATAATAAAAATAAAAGAGGGAAGAAGGTAGGATACAGGGCTGGGGGTAGCAAAAGGAGGAACAGAAGAGACTGCATGGTGTGAAGACGGATCTTTTTTACTTTCACTTGCGCGTATGCGCAAGGAACGTTTTGGGAGAGTTGCACACTTAGAGGTGTGCCTCTCCCACCCAATGCACTGCTCCTTTGAGCAGGCGTGGCGGTCCTGCACCAATGGGTGCAGCAGCTCAGTATGACAGCGGTGTTCCTCTGCTTCAAAGAAAAACACCGCTGCCATACTGAGCGCCGCCCCCCCTCGCGTCACGTGCTACCTCCCCCCTGCGCACGTCTGTCACGCCACCCCCCAAAGCTGTGCATGCTGGGAGCCCACCCCAGCATGGCAAACATTGTTTGCCGATGGGATGCCCAATCCCCATCGGCTCCACGGCCCCCAAAGTTATCTTTGCTGCCACGCTGGGAGCCCACCCCAGCGTGGCAAACTTTGCTTTATTTTGCCGATGGGGTGCCCAACTCTGTCAGCTCTGGCGCCTCTTCCAGCGTAGTTTGCCGATGGGGTGCCCAACCCCTCGGCCCCTCGGTCCCCCAACCATCTTCTGCCATGCTGGGAGCCCACCCAGCATGGCAAACGTCCGCCATCTTTTTTTCTTCAAACCTGTAAAACAAAACTGTCTCGCGGCGTCTCCCAACCCTCCCACAACCCGCACCCACCCACTGCGCACCAGCCTCCCCACACCCCTCACCCCATACTTACCTCTGGACTCCGGTGCGACGATCTTCGGTGGACCGGGAACACGTCTGCACTCTTCAAAGGCCACCGCGAACTGAGGAAATGCCGGTAAGCTGTATAATGGGCTAGATAGGTGGGGTTCAACTTTATTGCATATCTCAGTCATTTTTTGGAATTTTTGCACCAAATTTTCAACATGGGGTTTTTGGGACCCCTTCACATGAATGATGTCACTGAGATGGTGTTATTCGGGCCTGAAGGGTGATTTCTCAGGCACTGCGCAGTCACTGTGCAAAATCACCTTTGGCCTTGAATAATGCCATGACAGTGACATCATTCATGAAAAGGGTCCCAAAACCCATGTTGAAAATTTGCGCAAAAATTTAAAATGACTGTTTTACGAGCGCAAGGCAGTAGTTTCACGCAGGCTCGTAAGTTCACTAATTTTCAATATTTTCACTCCAGATTTTCAACATTGCCATTTTACCACACCTTCTTATGAATTGTACAGCTGTCATTTTTCACATCTCACCCAAAACGTGTTTCTGCCCAGGTAGCGCACAATGGCACAGTCGGTGTGTGAAATCAATGTGTGGAACACATTAAGAAAATCACAGTGACACTGTTCATGAGCAGTGGTCTTAAAATGGCTATGTTGAAAATTTGGTGAAAAATTCCTAAAATGACTGTTTCACGAGTTTGTTGCAGCACAGTTCCTAAGACGCTCATATGTCTGAATTTTTCAATATTTGCACTCCAGATTTTCAACATTGCCATTTTACCACACCTCCTCATGAGCAGTACAGCTGTCATTTGTCACATCCTGCCCAAAATGTGTTTCTGCCCATGTAGCGCACAGTGGCGCAGTCGGTGTGCAAACTCAATGTATGGGACACATTAAGAAAATCACAGTGACACTGATCATGAGCAGGGGTCTTAAAATGGCTGTGCTGAAAATTTGGTGAAAAAATTCCTAAATATGACTGTTTTATGAGTCTGCGTTGCGCAGTTCCTACGCACGCTCGTAAGTTTGTGAATTTTCAATATTTTCACTCCAGATTTTCAACATTGCCATTTTACCACACCTCCTTGTGAGCACTGCACTGTCATTTTCACATCTTGCCCAAAACATGTTTCCCATGTATAGCGCACAATGGCACAGTCATTGTGCGAACTCAGTGTATGGGACACATTAAGAAAATCACAGTGTCACTGTTCATTAGCAGAGGTTTTAAACTGCCAATGTTGACATTTGGTGAAAAAATTCCTAACAATCACTGTTTTACCAGCGTGCATTGCACAGTTCCCACGCACGCTCCTAGGTTTGCGAATTTGCAATATTTCCACTCCAGATTTTCAACATTGCCATTTTACCACACTTCCTTATTTGCAGTACAGCTGTCATTTTTCACAACCTGCCCAAAACGTGTTTCCACCTATGTAGAGCACAATGGGGATAACAAAAAGGTCATGCTGACAATTTATTGTGCAAATACCAGCAGTCGCACAGGGCATTAGGGTAAAGCACCATACATGCCAAACACCACTGCAAACACCTGCAAGCGAACGTTCGGCATTGACAAATGCTTGTTTTAAATCAATATGCTTTACTACGTTTTTTTTTCCACCAAAAGATACAGAACAAGACAAAAAGGATGAAACACTCATTGCAACTAGGCATAAACTTGAAGCCAAGAGTCCAGGAATAAAAGAAAAAAATTACACACAAAAAAGAAAAACAGCCCCCAACCCACCCTCCCAACAGATCAGCTCTCCCTTATCTTATTGCAAAAGAGTACAGGAAAATGGTCCCCCCCATCCCATTTAGGGAGGGAAAGAGAAAATGAACAAGTGCAGCCACCTGGAGAATATTAGAGGAGAGAGGAGGGATATTAAGAGTACAACCTCACTGAAGTAATGGATAAAATGCATAAAGTGATTCCCACCTACGTTGAAAAAGATGGGGATGCTTCACTAAAGAAGTAATATGTTTTTCCACCATAAGTGCCATCATCACTTCTTGATGCCGCTCCTGGAGTGAAGATGAATCTTGATTTCCATAATTTCTGAGTTTAGCAAGATGGCACCCAAGAAGACCCCTAAGGCCAGAGTCAGCAGCGAGAAGTTGGCCCAACAGGTGTAGGACCTCATGGGTCAGGTCCAGACATTGTTGAACAAGACAAGAAAGGTGAGACAAGGAGAAGGAAACTGGGTAGAGGAAAGCCACAGATGGTGAAGACTGGTAAATAGGGAAAAAGGGCAGCTACTCCAGTGGAGACAGTGACACAACAGGCCACGGGTAAGGACCCATTCATAGCCCTATGGGTCAATGGGAGTTTAAAAGATTACTTGGTGGGTATCATTGCTGAGAAGGGCAAGAAAGGATGGGAAGAAGTAGAAGCATTACAGCAATAGAAGGCCAGCAAGATGTCAAGACAGGGGAGTGGGTGGGGAGAAGCTGGAGGAGAAGGTGGCATCAATGGTATGACACTAGGGGATCATGTAACACTGTCCATTAAAGAGACAATTTGGAGGAAGGAGTATGTGGACATGTTCGCCCTGGCCAATAAGGAAGTTTCCAAAACATATGAACAGAGAAAGATGGTGGGGAAATCGGAGATGGCTATGGCACTGGCATTGGTCAGGAAAACAAACGAGGACACTCACTTATAAGAGGAAAATGTCTGACACATGGGTAGTAGAGTTTGCACATTTTAGCGCAATCCTGCTGCAGAAGCAGCTGAGTTAGCCATACCACTGCTGACACATTCGGCTATTATAAGGGATTCATACAAAATAAAAGGTGGCTATGGGTGGTTACACTACAATGAAAAATGTCTTCAACGAATGGTGATGCAGGGAGACATGCAATGGGATTCCACCCACACTCACCTGTGGCTTAGGGCAATGTCAGGTCATGGTGGGGGGGGTTAGAAGGAGCAAGAGGGAACATGGCACCCAGGTGAGGACGTGTTGGTGATCTAATAAACCCACCTGTAACTGGGCAATTTTAAATTCAAACATGTACTCCAAATGAGGGGGCTTCCACCCAGTTCTGAGATGTATGGCCATGGGTAAAGATTGGATTTTCAGCAGTATGGGGGGGCAGATCTTTTGGGGAGGTTTTGGGTGGCACACGGAAGGGAGGGTGGGACAAGGAGTCAGAAGGAGGGAATTTAATGGGTGAAGGGCATTTCAGGACAAACACCGGGGGCAGCTAAGGAGGAGGGAGGACACCCGACAGCAAGGGGGGGGTTCACGTTGGTTCGGAACCCCAATCAAGACTGGGATCCAAGTAGACTGAACAGAGGGATACACAGATCGGGCAGCCAGGGAGATAATGCTGACAAGTTTCATAGGCAGTTTCAATATATACAGTATTATGAGGGAATAAGGAAGGCCATGAAGTCAGGAAGCCTGGGTTCGGTGAAGAGGAAAGAAGACATAGTATAGAAGAAGACAGAGAAATATAGCTGTGGGTAGGGTAGAAGGGCAATTCTTGGTCCCCCCTTTGCAGGAGCTACAGATCTCCCCATTGGGGTTGGTTCCCAAAAAGCAACCGGGGAAATATAGGCTGATTCACCATCTGTCCAGCTCAGAAGGGGAGTTGGTGAATGACGCAGACTCCAACGAACAGCAAGTTGTGTCATACGTTATGTTGGAACAAGGGGTAGAACTGATAAGGGTGGATGAGGAGGCTTAACTAGTCAACACAGACACAGAGGCGGCATTCCAACTGTTACCAATTCAGCCAGAGGCAGGGACCTCCTCTGCTTTAAGTTCAGGGTTGAGAATTACTTCGACAAGGTGATGCTTCAGGGGTGTTAAGTAACATGCGCAGCATTTGAAACATTTAGCATCTGGCTCCAGTGGGCATTTGGGTACAGATATGGCCACAAAGCAATCATCCACTACTTGGATGACTTTCTGTTGGTGGGCCAGGGGAGAGCGGGGTGGCTGAGATGCTGCAAGGCTTTCAGGTGATGTGCAACAGACTGAGGGTACCACAAATGGCAGATAAGTCTGAGGGACCCACCCACAAGCTGGAATTCTTGGGGATAGAGGTAGACACAGAGGCGGTGGTGTTCCAGTTGCCAAGCAATAAGGTAGATCAACTCAGAGAGCTGATTGGTCATGTGAAAGGAAAACAGAGAGTGTAGTTGGCAGTGGTACAGCAGCTATTGAGGCACCTAAACTTTACCTGCTGGGCAGTGATGCTGGGGAGGGCTTTCACGCACTGATTGGAGAGAGCCACAGCAAAAGAAAAGCTCCCCATCACTAGGTGGACATATCAAGAGGGGTATGGCAGGACCTGCAGGCCTGGGAACAGTTCCTGCACCAGTACAATATAATTACTTTTTGGCAGGAAGACTGGCTTTTCAACACTGATCTCGAGCTATACACAAATGTAGCAGGGACCGTAGGCATGGGATCATACTTCAGTGGGGAGTGCATATCTGAAAGGTGGCCAGAAGAATGGACTAACAGGGACATCTTGAAGGATGTAACATTTCTATAAATGTTTCCTATATAGGAGGTGGTAAACAGCTGGGGGGAGAAGCTGAAGAACCAGAAGGTTATTTTTTGGTGCAACAACTGGGCAGTGGTGAAGGTGCTGAACAAACAGGCAGGGTCCACAGAAACTGTCACAAGGGTGGTAAGTCAGCTGGTGTTAGAAGGTCAAAGATTAAATTCATCTTTTAAAGCATGACACCTTGTGGATCAGTAAGTAAGTAAGTAAAATGTATTTTTAAGTGCTTTTCTTAAACCAAAGCGCTGTACAGACAATAAATAAATAACAGAGAAATAGCAAACACTGACAATAATAAAATCAGACATCATAAGCTTTTGTAAATAAAAATGTTTTTAACTCTGCTTTGAAGCTCTTGACGGTCAGGCAGCTTCGTATCCGACGAGTGAGAGTTCCACAGAGGCAGGAGGCGGCATCACAGCATGCGTGCTCGAATGTTCAAGCAAACCCTGGGAATCTCTAGCAATTCCTCATCAGCGGATTGGATCGAGAAAGAAGGGCAGTAGGGAGTAAGGAGATCTTACAGATACTGCGGTCCCTGTTAGTGTAGGGCCTTATAGGTCAGTAATCCGACCTTAAAGGTAATCAGCCATTGAACCGGCAACCAGTGCAGCCCATGCAGAACAGGCGTAATATGACTATTTCTAGATGTTCCGGTCAAAAGCCTGGCTGCTGCATTCTGCACTAGCTGCAGGTGGCAGATATCAACCCCCAGTAGCCCCAGGTAAAGAAAATTACAGTAATCAAGGCAAGTGGTCACAAAAGCACGGACCAAAGTTGGAAGGTCAGCCAGAGGAACCAGGTGTTTCACCCTTGGCAATATTCCTCAGATGATAAAAAGAAGACTTAACAATGGCTGACACCTGAGATTTCATGGTCAAACCACTGTCAGTAATAACACCCAGATTATGCACCAGGTTTGAGATCAAGGGCTGGGCACCACCGAGCCAAAGGCCTGATGGAACCCCAGCTCTTTGACCTGCTTCCAGGTCCACGATCAATATCTTAGTCTTTTCCAGTTTTAACCTCAGCCAGCTGGCACTCATCCAGTCATTGATCTCAGCTAGACAGCTGTTAATCAAAGAGACTGCATCATCCTGTCTTAGAGTAAAGGACAGATACAGCTGGGAATCATCTGCATAGCAGTGAAAACCCAGACTGTAACGCCCAATGATATCTTCTAATGGCAGCATATAAACTGCGAACAACATGGGCGCCAAAATAGAGCTGATAGATGGATGGTAGATGGTAGATGCATGGTAAATGAAATGAGGAAGCTGGCAGCCTTTCCCAGCTTCAGTTGGATAAGTTCAGGTCAATGGTGCCTGGGGTGGCAAACAAGAAAACGTCAGTCCCACCAGAGTTTTGGGAAACTGAATGAAAAAGGCCCCGCTACTCTTCCAGGTTTCTTGGCACCAAACACACTGAAGGCATATGAGGGGGTGTGGAGGGCATTCCAAGAGTTCCATCGGCAGGCTGGGAAGTAGGTAAGAGGGCCAGCAATGGAAGGCCAGATAATGAGATTCATGATCCAGAAGTGGGACAAAGGCATGGCACACTCCACCATGGGGCTTCATTTGGCTGGCATAGACCTGGTATGCAACTTGCAGTGTTGGGGGAGCCTAAAAGATATCCAGTGGTGGGGAGGATGTCCCAAGGGTGGAGGAGGCTGCAGAGGCAGACAGTCAACATTAGGAGGCCCATAGCAGGGGAGTTTTTGGAGAGGCTAGTGGGAAATTTGAGGCATGTCTACAACTCAGCATAAGAAATATCCTTGTTCAAGGCAGTGTTTCTGGTTATGCAAAAGGGGGCATTCAGGGTCAGTGAGATAGTAGCCAAAAGCAAGCTTGATGGGGAAAGAGGCATACAGTGGGAAGACATGCTTTGGGGAGGAAGTCATTAAAATTTGGCTCCAAAAATCCAAAACAGATCAAGCAGGCCAGGGGGTAAAAGTATGTTTCAGGGGAATGTTGGACAAGGGCACCTGTACAGCACAGACCTTATAGAAGTAGAAGAGGATCAGGCCTCACTGGGTGGGGGGGGGGCTGTTTATGCACAGGATTGGCTCCCCAGTGACCAGCTACCAGCTGACAGCAGTCCTTAAAAAGGGGATGGGTTTCCGGGGAGAGAACATGGGCAGGTTGTCCTCCCATTGTTTTCGGATGGGAGCAGCCTCCAAGCTGGGGAGTCAGTTGAAAAAATTAAGGAGTTGGTGGTCAAACTGCTACAAAACATACATCAGGAAATAAGGTACTAACCAATATTTTGTTTCACCCCCAGATGCCACACACAGTAGTAGAATAAGTATTCTGGAGCACTCCTTTATTTACTGGATGGAGTGGAGAACAACAGAAATGCCAGGCGGGAACCACAGGGAACCAGAGTATACTGGAAAGGGGTTCGGGGGATGAAGTGGGCACAGATGCTACCATTGATAGAAGAACTTAAATTAAAATGGCCCAAGCTGGATCTGCTGATTTTGCATGCTGGGGACAATGATCTCAGGAACCAACCCTAGGAAGAGCTGTTACATGAAATAAAATATGGCATTGATTTAATGAAAGAATGGTGGCCAGGGCTAGTCATGTCTTGATCTGCCATGTTTCCAAGAAGGGTATGGAGGCAAGTGAGGTCGATCAGAGCCATTGAACAGGCTAGAAAATGAATAAATTGACTAATGTGAGTATTTATGATAGAAATGGGGGGGTATACAAAGCCCATGATATTTATTATTTATTTATTTTAATTTTGGTAACCAGGTAGACCCACTGAGACAATGACAGTCCCTTTTTCAGGGGCAACCAGGGATTAATCACAGGTAAAACATTCCATACATTTACACACAATTACAGGTGGACATTCAATTAGTTTTCATAGTTTACAACATATAGTATATAGTATTTACAACACAGAGCATAGATTGGTGCACATCAGATGTTACAATGTTCATATTACAAATTCCTGTTTATGTTTTGGCAATTTTCAACACTTAACGCATGTTAGTTTTTAGGTGACATTCATGGTTCAGACAGACTGCAGTAGGGAATATAGGTTCCAAAATGAGGACTTCAGTTTTCAATGGTTGCAAGTGCATTGGTTAAGCTCTAACAGATGAGCCTTAAGTCCTTTTGAGCCCCTGAGGAAATTACATACCTGTACATTTGCAGGAAGAGCATTTCAGAGAGGCATGATGCTGGCTGAGAACGACCTCTGTCCTTGGGATAACCTGACTTTAGGCACATTGAGGAGCTGACAGCTCGAGGATCTGAGGGGCCTGCAGTTTAGCAGATAATGTTTTAGCCAGGCTTGGTAGTGCATTATCTGACCTTAGCTTGAAGGCTAAGCATAAAGATGGGTACTTAAATCGCCCTTTCAATGTTGGCCAAGACAGGGCTTGGAGCATCTGGCAGTGGGGCTCCCTTGGCTGAGCACCCATAGCAAACTGTCACACTCTATGATATAGGGTGCTCAGTTTTTCCATTTCCCTACCTTTAACTGTGAGTAGCACTAGTGACCCATACAGCAGGGTGGGTAGTAGGGTTCCAGTTGCAGTCCTTAGCCGGTAGTCCTGTGTGAGGAAAGTGCTAAGGCAGAACAGTAGTCCAAGTTTCTGATTTACTGTCTTGGTCAGTAGTTCAATATGTGTCTTGAAAGTGCAGTTCTGGTCTAAGATAATACCCAGGTACTTTATTGTATCTACTACCTCAATCTTTGTGCCATTTTATAGTCTGGGAGTTAGGATTGAGGCTTTATCTGGCCCTAGGCTTGTAGGGCCAAATAGAATAGATTTAGTTTTTTTTTTCCTATTTAGCACAAGTTTATTGCTAGCCAGCCAACCCTCGAGGAGTTGCAGATCAGTTGTCAGTGTATTGTTCAAATAGCCCAAGTCCTTGGACATCTTGTAGAGCACTGCATCATCTACATATAGGATTATGTTTGCCTCACCGCAGTGATTTGGTATGTCATTTATGAAAACAGAGAATAGTAAGGGCCCCAGGATGGATCGCTGGGGGACCTTGTTGAGAATTTGGCAATTTTCAGATTGTGCACCTTGCCATCTGACAAACTGGGATCTCCCCTGAAGGTAGTCGGTAAACCACCAATTTGTCAGACAGTCTAAGCCTATGAGTTTGAGCTTTGCTAGGAGCAATGGATGTCCACCAGGTCAAAGACCTTGGTGAGGTCTATGAAGACTGAACCAGTGGGATGGCCTTTATCAAGAGTTGTGAAGATACGATCGGTGAGGCAGACAAGGGCTGTGTCTGTGCCATGTTTTTTCTAAAACCGTGTTGTCTAGATGTAAATATGTTGTTCCCCTCAATATAATCTGTTATTTGGTTATAGATGGCCCTCTCTAGTACCTTACTTAGGATGGAGAGGAGGAGAGGATCAATATGGGATGATAGTTTTCCACATGTTCACTTGATCCACCTTTGTGGATGGGCATAACCAGGGCCACTTTCCAGAGTGTTGGGACTTTCCCTTCAAGGAGTAATCTATTGAGCAGCCATGGGACTGGAGCAGCTGTGGGTGAGGCTACAATCTTGAGCAGTCATGATTCCAGCTTGTTGTGCTCAGCTGAACCATGGAGCTTTATGTTCATAAGTAGTTTTAGGACCTTGTTAATTGACAGCAATTTGAAATGGAAGTTTGGGGAGAGGGGAGTGTTATTAGAGTTGGGTAGGGTGGGTAGGGGAGCCTCTGTGTAGGAGTCTTGAATTTATTTAAATCTGTGAAGTAAGAGTTGATTGCATTGGCAGTATCCACAGGGTTTTTTTTAGGTGCATAATTACTGCGTTATGTTAGTCTTGTTAGCATGTATACATCAGGACCCCCTTGTGAATGAGCTTGCTCAATGGAGTTATTTTTCCTGCAATAAACTTGAACTTGAACTTGAAGGTGGGTGCCATTGGCTATTATAGCACAATCACCCTCAGTGGGACTACCCTTGATAAGGTTGTTAATCTGTGACCAGAATTTTCTTGGGTCAGAGAGATTTTTTTTTCTGGAGATCGCTGATGTATCAGTTTTCTGCTGTCATTAGCTCTCTTTTACACTTGATCCGTACTCTTTTTTTATACTTCTCTCTTTTATACTTGTAGTATTCTCTTTTACACTTGTTGTGCATGACTGCACAAGTGACTACAGGCAGGATGGGGTGCACCTGTCAGATGTGGGCAATGACATGTTTTTCCTGGGGTTAGAAGAAGCCATAAAAGGTTGGGAAGCCCAGGGGAGTGGATTGGGGAAAGCCCATTGTCTGTAGCTAGGTCTGGAGATGGGCTAATGGAAAGATGAGAAAATTGGGGGGAAAGGAGTGGGGAAAGAGGGGCAGGCAGAAGGATTGGGGTGAGGGGGGTATGGGGTGAAGGTGAGGCACAGACTGGGTTAACACCAAGCTGTGTTGGGGCACCTCTTACAGTTATCACCTCGGGGTGTGGAACTGGGGGTAGGGTGGGACATCCAACCCCAGGAAAGAAGAATTAAAAAGGACAAATAAAAGAGGGGCATTGGATATACACCTGAGCCACTGAAGAAGAAAAAAAAGAGGGGTATACAGAAGGGAGCAGTAAGGATTGGAGAATGGATTGGGAACAGGATTTCAATATGTGCAGTAATGAAGATAGTGATTATGTAAATAATTGTTGTAAATAAAGATAAATTAGTGATGTAAAGCAAGGATGTTCTATGAATAATAAAACCTTGACCAACTGAGCACCCAAAGTTAGACTGTGTTTTTGTTATTTCATGAAGGAAATCCCCATGACAAAGGGGATTGCCCTTTTAAGAGCAGCCAACATTTTCAGGGGTTTCCCTGGGTGAAAGCCAAGGAAGAGGGAGGGGGCAGGCTATGCTAGGACATGCAAGAAGGCATGGTAGGGGAGGGGTGGCCCAAGGGGGAGAGGCAAAGGATGATGGGTAAGATGGGAGGAAGCACAGGATTGGACACTCTTCAAGGAGAGGGGTGGGGACACAAAAGGTATATAGGTAGACGCAAGGAAGGGGAGAGTCCTCTTTCTTGCTAGATTTTCCAAGTTCACCCACCCACCAACCCTGGGTTAAGCAAAGGAAAGAAGTTAGCAGACAGAAAGGGGGAAGGGTGTTGCTGAGTGGGCCATCAAAATAGGATGGCAGGTCAGAAAGGGGACAGGAAGAATAAAAAAAAGGGGGCAGGGTTGCTGAAAGAGGGCAACAGGAATATAAGCCAAGCAAGGGACGGGTTGCCAGTGGAGGGTAACAGAAGGTAATTGCCAATAGAAGGGAAGGATGACAAAAAGGGTGGGGGTTGAGGGATGGGCAGAAGTATTTGGGGGAGCAGTGGGCACATAGATAAGGCGAGGCATGGGCTGGGTTAACATCTGCCCATGCTGGGGCACCTCTTGGGGTTATCACCTCAGGAGTGCAGAACTTGAGGGTCAGGTAGGAAATCTGAAACAGGAAATATGGATGAAAAAGGACAAATACAAGTGGGGCATTGGAAACACACCTGAGCCACTGAAGGAGAAAAAGAGGGGTATATGGAAGGGAGGGGTAAGGACTGGAAAATGGAATGTGGACAGTTTTTCAATATGTGCAATAATGGAAATGGTGATGATGCAATAATTATTGTAAATGAAGATGAGTTAGTGATGTATAGCAAGAATATTTTATGAATATATAGATAATAAAACCTTGGCCAATTGAGCACCCAGAGCTGGACTCTAGTTTCATTATTACATGAGGGAAATCCTCATGACAATTAGCTTTTGGCATTTTTTTTGCAATGCTGCTTTAACAGACATGGGGCCCAATTCTCAAAAGGTTACACCTTGCGTAACTTGACTTGCACCAAACTAAATGGCGCAAATAGCAAATTACGCCAGCAGTTGCAACATATGGTATTCTGCAGAGCAGCCTGCAACATGTCACAGGCTGCTTGCACCAAAGTGGACATATGCCACCAGTTATGCCCTAAACCCCCTGTGACATGGCGCTAGAGGTTTTACAGCAGCAGTTGCACCCTATTCTGGAAGAGCAGCAACCAAGTTCCCCAGGGCACTATTCTCAAACAACCCCCGGAGGACATCCACCAAAGTACAGTTACACCAGCCTTTATCTGGTGTAAGTGTACTTATGCCCTCCGGAGGTTGTGTGTATGTGCCACCAGCCTAACACCCGATGCCATGTCACCTTCCCCTCCACAACTGCCCCACTCCCCATAATACCACATGTAATGCCCCATCCCCCTGAATGCCCCAACCACAAAACATCTGAGTTAAAGCCTTGCAGGGCTATATCTGCCCGCCCCACTGCCTTGACCCCAACAAATCAAGTGAAAGCCCCGCAGGGCTATTGCTGTCCCCCCCTACCCCGACCCCTGAAAATGCAAGTTAAAGCCCTGCATGGCTATTGCTGTCCCTCCCACCAAATGCCCCGATCCCTGAAAATGTAAGTTAATGCCCCACAGGGCTGTTCATGCCCCTCCATGCCCCGATCCCTGATTGGCCGCATCCCACAAACCACATTTCATGTAAGAGTTAGATACCCTTTATCCCTGGTAGTCTAGTGGTCCCCAACCCCCCACCTGGCAGTGGCAAACCACCCCACTCCCCCAACACCCCTACCCAGCCGGTGACTGGCACAGCCCAACTCTCACCACCACAGTCAGTTCTGACTGAACTCCACCAGAGACGTATTACCTACATAATAATATGTGCTCATGAATATTCATTGCAGTATTATGTGCAGCAGTATGCGCCCGCGGAGTTCAGCTGGTGGCTGGCTGTGGTGGTGACAGGTGGGCTGTGCCAGTTGCCAGCTGGGTAGAGGTAGGGCAGAGCATGGTGTTCTGCCACTGCCAGGTGGGGGGTTGGGGGCTACTAGACTACCAGGGATAAGGGGTATCCAGCACTTACGGGAGATGTGGTTTGCAGAAGGCGGCTGATCAGGGATCGCGGCATGGGGAGGCATGAAGAGCCCTGCGGGGCTTTTACTTGCATTTTCAGGGGTTGGGATATTTGGGGGGAGGGGCAACAATAGCCCTGTGGGGCTTTAACTTTCTTTTTTAGGAGTCAGGGCATTCAGGGAGGGACAGCAATAGCCCTGCAGGGCTTAATGTTCCCACAAGTGGGATTGGGGCATGGGTGGTGCAACTTGCATCCTTCAGGTCTGGGGATGCGGCCTGCGACAGTCCCTTCAGGTATCACTTTGTTTGGTGTACCCGAAGGATTGTCGCAAATCGCGGGACATAGCTGGGGGGCCCCTGCCCCTTCCAGAATTAGACGCAGGATCCTCAGTGTAATGGGGTGTGGGGCAAGTTGCCTTTGGCGGTGACTTGCACCATCCTTATAGAATCAGACCCAAGGTATTTAATTTCTGGAACCAGGATTTCAGCCCTGGACATTATGATGCCTCTATCAACAAATGCGTATAATTAAGTTATGAACCAGCTTGTAAGTGGCCCAACCTCAGTAAAAACAGCTGATGTGTGGTCTAACTGTGTTTTACAAAAGTATCGATATCAGCTTCAATATATTACATAGACAGCATTCTGTTATGTAGGTCTGGTTAACCATTTTTATGCGCAGAATGATAGTTGCATTGATTGGATGTCAATAACTGCAGACACAGGACTGTGGACATTATTATATATTTTTTATGCCCATTATCTGAGGGATGATCTCTTTCTGGAACTGCTCCAGTGTATAGTTGCCACAAAATACTTACAAAAGTGAATGCTGTAATAGTTTGTGGAGATTCAGAGAAGCCAGACTAGCAATGAACACACCAAACAATAATATCTGACAGGATGGGTGGTACTGCCCATCTGCCCACCCTGGAGGGTATTATTGTGCTTAGAAAATGGGCTATAGATAACATTTTTAGGAGTAGTCTGAAAAACTAAAAAAAAAAAGTAAAAAAATGAGTAAAAATTAAATTAGAGTTTTATTTTTGGTAAAGTAGTCCTTCTACTGTCAGAGTTTCAGACTTTCCAATAGAGGGCAATGCAGTAGTTCACATGTGCTTTTGTCTGAGGATGGCTACTTCATGATTCCTTCTCCCCCTCCATCCAAGACAAAAGCTTCCAGTTTCCAAAGTCACTGTCAAAGTTAAGCAGCTAAATAATCTCAGCAGTAAGGTACCTGCATTTAATAAGTGAATGTTCTGTTGACTGTGATTATGAATTACCTATCTTTAACATTTAATTGTCTGGGATGGGCATATGGGAGAGCTGAAAATAAAATTTGTAGAAAGGGAGAAAGCAGTTGCCAGAGCCGCAAAGTTAGTTTTCTACCTTTTCTTTTTAAGGAATTACATTTTGTGGTTGTCTGGTTTTGTTTTCATGATCAATACTGTTCAGTTTTTCAGGGTGGTTGGGGCAGGGACAGGAGCGGGACTTTTCTCAAGTCACTCCCAGACCTGGAGTCACGTTGCCAACTTGTGGCATTTCCCCCTCGCAGCACCATGTCGAAGGCCTTCTACTCAGTGCCACATGGTAGGCTGACCTGCAAGTTGAAGAGTCTGGGAGCAGGGAAGAAACTGGTCAGATGGGTCGAGAACTGGCTGCAGAGTAGACAACAAAATATAGTAGTGAGGGGGGAGGCATCTGAATCCAGGGCAGTAACAAGTGGTGAACCACAGGGCTTATTGCTGGGACCGGTTCTGTTTAACATTTTCATAGCCGACATTACAGTAAGGATTAAGAGCAAGATCAGTCTCTTCGCAGATGACACAAAGATCTGTGCCAATGTAGATGGGGGGAAGGGAGCAAACGTACTTCAGGAGGATTTGGCAAAACTGGAGGAATGGTCTCATGCTTGGCAGCTTGGTTTCAATGCCAAGAAGTGCAAAGTGATGCATTTAGGAGGCAACAACCCAGAACACAATTACTGGCTGGAGGGTTTCCTGTTAACAAAATCCAAGGAGGAGAAGAATCTGGGAGTGCTGGAAACTGGGGAGATGAACCACTCTGCTCAGTGCAGGAAGGCAACAGTGAAGGCAAACAGGATGCTAGGTTGCATAGCAAGGGGGATTACTTCCAGGAGCAGGGGGGTCATCTTACCCCTATACAGGTCTTGGGTGAGACTGCACCTAGAGTACTGTGTGCAATTCTACTGGAGGGGGTACAGCACAGGGCAATAAAAATGATCCTGGGGTTGGGGGACAGACCATATGAGGAGAGACTGAGAGAGCTCAATATGTAAACCAAGGAGGAAAGAAGGGAGAGAGGGGATATGATTCAGACCTTCAAGTACCTGAAGTTTTTTTTTTGAAATTGTAGTTTTTCTCTCCTCCCTACACCAGAGCCCTGCTTAGTCAGAAGACGCCAAGGGAATCACCTCCTGCTGCCTTACCTGGATCCCCAGAAGACCCCCATGGAGCTGTAGCTATGCCCCCAGGTGGGTACGAGGTTGGGCCCCTAGACCCCAATCAATTATTATTTCATCAGGTCCCTCGATGGTCAGGTAGACAACAGCTATTAGGGTCCATTCTGGGTGCTCCTTCCCCTCGTCGGTCTGGTGTCATTTTCCCCTGTTCTAAGGGAGTGGCTATGCCCTGACATCAAGGTGTCTTCACTGATGTCCTCACTCCCGACCCTCTTTTGTGTGCTCATGCTCTTGCTGTGCCTCCAGCTTCTGCCAGAGGCCAGTCAAGTGCAGAGTCAGAACCCCCCCTCCCTCCTGGGAGAGGAGAGCTGTCCCCTGGATGCTCGATCCCCCTCCTTCCCCTGCCAACCTCCAATGGCCAGAACTCATTCCTGAACCCGGGTTGCTGGTGTGGAGCGAAGTGTGGCATCCAGCGCCTCAACCCTCAGCGCCACCGGGCTGGCCATACCTGACAGGTTTGAACAGAGTAGACACCAGGTGTGTGTTCAATCTGAAGGGTGGAAGGGAAACCAGGGGACACTGTGATGTTGGAAGGGGGCAGTTCAAGAGGGAATGGAGGAGACACTATTTCACAGAAAGGGTGGTGGCAGGGTGGAACGCTCTGCCAGAGGAAGTCGTGTCACTGCCGAGTATTGGGGGCTTCAAAAAGGGGTGGGACAGATTCAAAGGGAGGGTACAAATCATGAGGGGCGAGAGATGTGGAGGGCACATGGGGGGGGCAGCTGCAGTCTAATGGACTGAAGTGCTGCACACTCAAGCAGACTAAATAGACCGAATGGCCTGTATCTGCTGGCAACTTTGTATGTTTGTATGATATGGAGTTTCTTGCACGTTCCTCTCCCCGGCAGTCTCATGGTTGGCATCATTCCAGCACTAACAAATAAACAAAAAAAATAGTTTTCTGCTGTTCCTAGAAGACTTTTTTTCTCCCTCATCAGCAAGCAGCGGGAGAATGAGTCAGTAGTGAGAGAACGGGTCAGTGGAGAACTTATTAGGAGTGGCAGAATGAGGTGCATACTAGAAGTGAGGAAGTAAATTTAATATTATTTGCCATGCATATTTTTCCTTTTTTTGCTATAAAAAGCATTGCACTGTTGGAGCCTGGAGTACAGTGCAGAAGGACCTGCTTACAGTACGTTTGTACAAGGGAAGCATCAGAAGCCTACTGGGAAACCGAAAAGAAAGCAGTCAGAGGAGTGATTTCTTCAATAAAGGGTGTTGGAGTTGCACTACCATGCAGGCTTTTACTACTTTTTTATATGGGTTTCAATGAGGTGCAGAGTATATGGCAGGCAGCAATTGTGTTATACCTATTATGAAAAGGGGTGCAGTGCCATTTTAAAAAAACACCCTGACCACTGCAGTTATGTGACGCTGATCAGAGTGATGACTTGCTTTTCATTTTTAAATGTCTGGTTACTTTTTCTTTCATTTAGTGTATTACGAAGTAAGCCCAGTGGAGGTTGGTGTGTGGGTTCATAGTAGTAGTAGTAAAAAATTGTATTTTTATACAGGAATAATACATGTCATTTGGATAAAATAATCCAGTTTTCAAGACAGTCCTGTGCAAGTTTTCCAAGTTTCACATAATCACACCAATTACAAACAAGCAATACAAATTATATAAACACAAAATCACAAAAACACACACAATTGGACAACAAAATTAAATCACATTCACATGAATACACATAATACATCTTTAACCCCTTAAGAAATGTTTTTTCAATTTTCTGTAATTGCAATAAAGGAGGGAGTGTATTCCAACACATTGGTGCTTGTGTCGCCAATGTTCTGTCCCCAAATTTATTCTTGCGCTTATCTGGATCTATTCTATTTTGATACAAAGCCCTAGCTGAATGTTTCCTAAGAGCAGAATCTTTATCTGCCAATATTTTAGATATATTGTGATTCAAATGAATTGTCCTATATTTATATATGAATAAGGACCAACTATACCTATATTCTAAGTCAAGAAGTAACCAATTTAACTTAGTCAGCAGATCACAATGATGAGTCCTAAAACTACAACATAAGACATATCTTGCCACCCTATACTGTAATTTATCCAATTTAGTTAAAAGTTGTTTAGCTGCAGTCCTATAAATAACCTCTCCATATTTAATTACTGAGAGTATGAGCTGTTCTGCAATCAGTTTCCTATCTTGCAATTTTAAGGACTTAGATGTTCTCTTCAATGCTCCCAATTTTTTATGTGTTTTTGTAATAACAGACTCTATATGACTCTTAAAGGTTAATAAAGAGTCAATATTAACTCCTAAATAACAATAATTCATGTGGCAGCTGGCATTGAATTCAAGAGTGTTTGGGGGGGGCAGTATCTCTATCTAAAGTGAGAAAAAAAATGGCGGCAATTTTAAATTCATGTGGGTGCTTTGGGCCAATGAGCAAGGAGGGTGGGCACAGGGTACTTCAATGGGAGAAGGGGTACTTGGGCTGATACTTTTAATAACCAGGCTCTGTTATCTGATAGATGCCCACCTTACTGGGGCTACAAGCCAATCAGAGCTCGGAAATATCTTAGACGATTTTCTTTTTTTTAGTTAATGAGTTTTATTGTTTTTTTTTCCCAAAACACATTACATGGTACAAGAGCACAATGGTAAATATAATGCACAGTACAGTTACAGGTTCAGAGAAGGAGTACAGTCTGGTATCAAGCATCCAGTTTGAAAGCAAACTAGAAAGTAAGTATACAAAAGGGGCAGCACCTACCAGGGGAGGGAAGGCCTATAAGCAGGTGGATATAACGTTTGTGTAATCCGCCTTGCCATACCTGCAGATCCTGGGGTGGCTTCTATGACCTGAGAACAGAAACATAACGACCACAAAGGATCAGGCAACAACTCCAGAATAAGACCTCATTTAGCATCTATGGGATCACACATCTTAGTCTAGTTTACTTAGACCATTTCTAAACAAAAATAGAGACTATTCTCCTATTCACTTGTATGAAGAGATTTTTTTTTAATTCTATTTGTGCTCCTCTGTAACCCCCTTCAGAATGTTTGCTAGGTCATTCCAGTCCCGTCATCCTACCATCCAGCCAAACCAGGAGACTTTGACTTACCCCCACAGTGGGGCTTCCAGACTCTGAGATCGGGGGGAATCCCAGGAGGAAGGAGGGACCCTGATGCTAATCCTTGTCAGCCTCAGTGGCTGCAGAGCCTGTGAAGGCCTGGGTCCTCATGATGTGGCAGCTGGAGGGGTTATACCCCTTAGCTAATACATGCTCATTGGTTGTGGTTACCATAGGAGCAGTACACACAGTCATGCATGCTGCCACAACCAGGCTGCAGTCATACACCATCCCACATATGCTGACACCTCTGACTTGTACACCACCTGTGGTCACATAGGTAGCGATATTGAAGCAGATTGTTACCATCCTTATGGAGGTGGATAGTGTCCACTGGGATGCTCAATCGTCCTCCCACCAGCTGGCCCCCAACAAACAGGGATCACTTCAAAACTGAGATCACAAGCATCACAAGCTGTAGAGCTACCAGTGCGCCGACAATCTGGCTTATTTTGTATGCAGAGTTAGCTGCTATACTGATTGACTATTTGTATTTTGAGCTCTGCCCCATGCCTATAAACCCCATATGTAAAGGAAAGTTCTCATTCAGGTCCATTCTTGTGTTTGCTCTTAATGTTACTTTGAAGATTGTGTTCCCAGTGCAGTCCACAACATGTTGTATCCAAATACATTCTGTAGATCATCATTAACCTTTATTTATTTCCACCTTCTGCGATCCCAATCAAGGTGCATTACAGTCAAAACTTATGGTATAAATTTATTTATGTATGTATTTATTTATTTATTCTTTGGTAACTGGGTAAATGGGGGGGGTCCTTCATGTTGGTGTTGACTGGCTTTAAGATCTTCTAAACTTAAAGTGTGCACTTTGCCTTAATAAATTGTGTATATAAGTTAAATGTACTCCAGTTACTTTGTTTACAATTCTGAATTCTGTGCTTCAATTTAAATGGCCATCGCATTACTACAACTATAAAGGCATGTTGCTGACTTTAAGAAACTTACCAGAAATGATGCTATTTTTTTGCTATTAAGTTGTTTTTTTATAATTGATAACACCAAGAGTTCAGAACAGGCAATCGAAAAGCAAACCCTCAGCTAACATGAATGAACTGATAACAGTGCTATCCCTAAACAGAGCTATAGACAGAAAAATAGTACAGAAAATAATAATTAATAGTGGTACTACTGTACAACAACCATGGAAAGGTACGGTCATCTTATGCCACAGCATAAGATTTAACAGTTTTGACCTCCAATAAAGTGGCCCCCACATGAGAGGTAAGACAGTGAAAGGGGTTGAGATTTCCTGTTCTGGCAAAGAAGGCTGAGGGTTCAGTCTACACAGTGTTGAGTTTAGGTTTTGGGCCTATACTCTGTAAAAGACCAGCAGAGACCCTAGATAGTCATGTGCAGCATTCAAGACAGGGTCACCAGTTGCTGCACTGTGCAAAGTCATTCCAATATGTCATGAACTTCCACCATTCTCCACCTCCTAATGAGCAGCCTATTGGCTTTAATACCCATGGCTAGTAGCCAGTGGGCCATATACTTCAATCAAGGGAAACTGGAGCAGGGAAGACTCAGTCAAAACATTTGGGGAAACAGAGGGATTGGAATGGTACATACTATTGAGCACTCTCAGTCCTATCATGCCATCTCTGACCTCTCTGTCCTGGTTCTCATAAGACATTTCAAAAATACACAACACAGATGAGTGTTTGAGGTCAAACTTATTTTATTCTGAATATGGTTGATGGTATGAATGTGAACAATAGTTTCATATCCCATTACACTGTTTCAAAGTTCTCCTGCTTGTTTCTTGTTCCAGGTACAACACATGGACAGATATTGTTTTACATATTTCTAATATGGTTATATATAAAATATTTCTATCTAATCTATACAGCTATGTTCATTTATAAGCTAAAGGAATAATGCACTCCAGGGTGTATGTTGTGCTGGGATAATGTCATGCCTTGGGTGGTTGGGCACTATGCTTGAGCTGAGTGTCAACACCCAGAAATGATGTTATCACAGCAGCTACCTAATTAAATTAATTATTCCTATTATATAATGGCTCCTGTGTAAAAAACAAAAGATAAAAAGTACATATAGAAGGATATTTTGTTTTCCTTTTTTTCCCAATGGACAAGTATACTTTAAAAAAAGTGCTGATTGCCTGTATTAACCAGTAGGTGGAGCTGCTGTTACTGTGGCTATGCAGTCTGCCACACTAAGCCCTCTCTATGTTATCTCTGCCTGTGACACATTGTCCCTGCCGGCCCCCAACCCCAGTATCTCTTTTGCGATTGTTCCTGGTTTCCTACCAGGATACTGAAGCTGGATACAAAAATCTCTCTTGGTATAGTTTTGGGACCACAACATTTTGCAGTGAATCTGTCTGCCCACCCACCACCTAAGAGCGATCTTATCATTGAGTACAGTGTCCTGTGGTGTTTCAGATTGTGGATGGTTCTGGAAGTATTAATAAATTTTGAAGAGTCTCCCTGCACAGTTATTTGTTGTAAGTGTCTGTGCCAGGACACCACAAAATAAAACAAGAAGACTTCAGGGACTATACTGTTGAAATGCTGATTACAAATACGGCTTTGTAAGTGAAGCACTGAGCGTGTGTGCACCTGCTAAGTCTGTTTGGGCTAGGAGGGGGAACGAGAGGTGGGAGTGGACTGTCTTGAAGCCGATCACAATGATGGCTTTTTCTGAGATTTTAGTGAAATATTTTGTTAATATTAGGACTTTATAGTTATAACCAGAGAAGAGAGTCATGCGCTGCTTTTTTGAAAATCATGCTGCTGACTGTTGGTTCAGTGAAGCCAATCACACTGACAGCTTCACTTTATTTTTTAATGGAGTTATTTCTTGACACATTTGATATGGTCTTCTGCTTGCTGGGACTAGATCCATGATGTTATGCTGGGATAACATCATGGGGCCAGCCCCAGACTGATCAATCAGAGGCCAGTATTCTTTCTTGCCATTATATAATTGATTTTAACTGGTGGGTGGTGATTTCAGGGGCTTTAGAGTCATACAAGCAGAACTGCTGTTTCTAGTGCTTAGTGCATGCGCGCGCACGCACACCACACACACACACACACACAGTCTATAGCTTAGCTTCAGTAAGGCATTTAACATTAGATAATTTATAGACTTTCCTCAACTACATAACATTCCATTCTGTTACATTTTACCTACACAGAATTATAGTTTCCAGGATGCTTTCCTATTTGTGGTTGTGGTTATTATCGAATTACTCCCTATCACATTCATGAGTAAAATGTTCTTTTTCTTTCTAATATTGTTCTGTGCACCTAAAAGGAAGCTCTTTTAAGAAAACCACCACTTCCTTCTGAGGAAGAATTATGTACGTTTGAAATCTTAAGGAATTTCTGTAAATCTCTGTTGGTCCAATAAAAGGTATAACATTACTTAATTTGTGCATCTTGTTGCACAATCACCAATAACACAAAAAACTATGTTTGACTCCTCTTTATGTAACAGAGAAGAGAGGTTAGCTGAACACAGTTGGGAGAGGTCAGGTGTAAGATGACTACCCAATTATCAAATTGACCACAGGGACCAGGTTACACCAAAAGCTTGGACAACTGGGCCCAAACAGAAGGAACTGAGGGGAGCACTTTTCAGCCTTGACACACAGTGGAAATTTTAGAAGTCTGAAGACAGGAGGAATACCAGTAGTTTTAGCATTCACCAAAAGGATGAGCCAATCATCGGCATATAAACTGGTTCAGTATTCCATCAGCCTCACACAGACACCCTCCATGTGAGGATCTTCCCAAATCACTACCACCAGGGGTTCTATTTTGAGGACAAAAAACACTGGGAAAATTGAGCAGCATTACCTGGTACATGTTTGGGGGGGGAGGTTGTTGATGTAGAGTAAAGTAGGTTGTTCATAAACATCATAGATGAAGGAGCCACATAAAGTGCCCCAACCAAATGCAGAAAGAAGGGATAAACCCCCATTTTATTAATTAAAATTGCCCTCATCAAGGGTTTGGCAAAGGTCATAGAAAAAAACAGTAAGCAAAGACCTTCTGTTTTAGCAACATGACACACAAGGGACCCATTCAGAGATCTGTGAAGCAATATCAGCCCCCCCCCCTGTTTACTATGTGCCTCATACTCTACACAATCCTGTCATAACTTGTTTGCCTCAAAGGACACCAATTTGATTTCTTGAGGGAAGAGAATCTGCTTCCAAAACAGACCTCTACCTGGCTGTAAGGGACGGGCAAAGTGAGAGAGGCAAAAAACTCATCATAGTATACAGACTCATGCAAATGTGCCACCACAGCATTAGTACCTGTATGGGTGGTATGTACTTCTGAGTTTCCTCCTCATAACACCAGGATGTACTGCTCAGGTTGCAGCTTCCTGAGGCAGTAGAAAAGGAGTTTGTCCACTTTTTCATCCCTTCCCAATAACTGTGACAAGTCCAGAGGAGGGCCATTTCCACTTGCTGAGTAAGGTGAGTGTTTGACTGTATGCAGATTCCACTAAATTTGACTAGTAAGGCAGGGTCCCTAGCTCCAGGGCTTTATGCTTGTATAGATGTTCTTTGTGTAAGAGTTTGGCCTCCAGGGACCTATCCTTTGTTTTATATGCTTTATGTTATTTGAAACCAAAGAAAAAATAATGCTTCTATGAAGAAAAGCCTTAAAGGCTACTCAAAAGTTAGCAGGAGAAGTCTCTCACCATATCACTGATATTCAAAAAGGACGACACCTCCTGTTTAACCCTGTCAGGAAAGGAGTGGTCCCTAAGTAAAAGTGAGTCCAGCTGCCGATACAAGGACTGAATCGACTCTGTGCACCAAACCATGGTCCGAGATACCAGTGCATGGTCAGACATATGGGGAAGAGGGCTGTCGAGGAAGAGACAGCTATCTGAGAAATGTTGGACTAAACCAGTCAACAATCTATGTGGCTAGCTGAGTCATATGAGACAGAGTAACAGGAAAAATCTCACTCTGTGGGATGAAAGCATCTGCAAATAGAAAATAAGCATAGCTCCTACTGTATGTGAGATTTTTAACAGCAGCTGTGGCCCTTGGGTGGTCCTGTGGCTGAGCCATGGACCAACATGACCAAGTTCCAAAGTTAAATTAAAATTGCTCCACACTAAGATCGGGATTCACTGTGAGGCAAAAACCTTATGGGCTTGGCTGAGTTCGTAGAAAAAACCCTGAGACATCTTTAGCGGGGCCATACAAGATCCATAGGAGCAGGAGGCAATCTTGCATCTGCATTCAGATCAGTAACCACAGATCTCCTGTACCAGCCACAGCAAGCTCCAGAGACCACTTCAGAGATTTATGAAGCTATATAAACAGCTCCTGTTTACAGGAAAGGTTGCAACAATACATGCCTCAAACCCTACCCACTCCTGACATAACTTATTTGCCTCACAGGACACCAGCTTCATTTCTTGAAGGAAGGCCACCTGCATTTTCAAGCATTTTAAAGGGGCCAGAGCCTTTTTACATTTAATCAGGGAGTTCAAACCCAGGACATTCCAATTAACAAAAGTAACATTTTTAGCTATTTATTTTTCAATTCTGTGTTTATTTATTTCAAAAGTTTAATCAAAAAAGACATACTGAACTGGTAGTAGATAATTTCCAGATGTGTGCTATGGGAAGGGAGAAGGGGAGAGTGCAGTAGAATTACAAAATACAATGTTCAGAATGTGCAAAGAATATGTACATTAGAGCAACAAAAATAAGCAGTTTACAGGACAGGAAATATGCAGTACAATAAAAATAGAGAAGAAAAGAAAGAGCAATCTGCAATGCAGAACAATGTAATATCATGTAGGGGTGGGGATAATGAAAGAAAACTGGTCGAGGCCTATACTAATTGCAGTGCAGGGAGGAAGGCAGTGAACAAGTCAAGGACCCAGAGTCAGGAGCAACTGTAGGAGTGAGTAATTAAATCACAGAGGAGAGATTTCAGAGCATGAAGGGAAGGAGCTGAAGGATTGTAACAAGGTAAATTAAGTAAGTAAATAAATCTTTATTTAAGAAGCACACTATCCCTGAGGCTCAGGGCACTATGCAGTGTACAGACAGTGAGATAAGAGTGAATCCACAGTTAGAAACGACACTAACAAAGTAGTAAATGCATAATTAAAGAACATAAATGAGATAGAATCAGTTAAGATCATAAACCAATATAGCTCAGTTCCCAAACATTTCCTTGAAGATATGTGCTTTCACATCCCCCGCTTAAAGGCCTCCCTCAAGGACCTTGAAAGAAAATTCCACAGGGCTGGCACAGTCACTGCAAATGAGCAGTCACCAGATGTTTTTAGCTGGGCCAAGGGAATTGCAAGAAGGCCTTTCTCAGAGGAACAGAGTGAGCACTGAGAATGATAGGGAGTCAGGAGATCAGTCAGGTAGCTTAGACCCAGACCATATAGGCCTTCATAGTTGAGGAAAGAGCCCAAGAATTAGGGAACTGAGATGAGAATGCAGCTTGCCAGAAGGAAATTTCACTGTGGGGGTGAAGGAGAACAAGAAAGCAACAGCAAGAGTTACAAAGGGAATAAGACATACTGTAGTAGGAGGAAGAGAAGAGAAAGGCAAGGTAAGAGGGTAGGGAGCCAAGTAGGGCTGGGCGGACTGTTCCATGGGAGATCCGGACCCCCGGATTGAACCTGCAATCCATGGACCTGGATAAATACTGACTTCAAAATAGAAGAATGGTTCTGGGTCTGTGGAAGTGCCATTTATGCCATTGTGTCTATTGTTGCCATGGGGATGCTGTCGGTATGCTTGCTCCATGTACAGGTGGCATCCAGTCAGGCAACAGATGGTCATGAGATGCACTCACAGTATATAACCATGCTGAGTGTGCAACGTGGCCCAGACAAGAGGAGAACAGGTTGGAGGAGCACCTTGCTTATCACTGCAGCAGCCACCAGAAGAAGTTGCTAAAAAGCAAAACAATAAAAACACACAAATATATATATATATATATATACATTTTGGAGGGGAGGGAAGTGAGAAGGAGAAAGAAAGGACTCAATTTACTGGTGCGAGGGAGGGAGAGAAACTGATCATCGGGGGAGGGTGTCTTGTCAGGACTGGAGAAAGGAGGAATCCAGAGGGACTGGGGAGATAGTGGTGGCCTGGGTGCTGCTGGGGTGAGGGAGAGAGGCAAAGGCAGGGAATGTGGCAGTGTGACTATGTACATGAGCAAGGGCAGGCTGGCTAAATCCAGAGGAGAGAGGGAGAGACTACTGGAGGCCCAAAATAAATTTTACAGTTACAGAAAATCCCAAATGAAAGTTGTTTTCATTTCTTGGCCTCAGACAGTGTAGCTGTGTGTACGTGAGCAAGGGAGGGCAGGCTGGCAAAATCTTTGACTTGCGCCATTCCAGATCCAGATCCAGAGGAGAGAGGGGGAGACTACTGGGGTCCAAGAGAAATTTTACAGTTACAGAAGATCCCAAATTAATGTTTTTTTCTTTTCTTGGCCTCAGACATTATAGCTGAGTACATGAGCAGGGGGTGGGCAGACTGGCAAAATCATTGCCTTCTGCTATTCCAAATCTAGATCCAGAGGACAGAGGGAGAGGGAGAGGGAGAGACTACTGGGGGCCCAAGAGAAATTTTACAGTTTCAGAAAATCTCAAATGAAAGTTTTTCTTCTTTTCATGGCCTCTGACAGTGTAGCTCTGTATATAAGCAAGGGAGGGCAGGCTGGCAAAATCTTTGACTTGTATCATTCCAAATCCAGATCCAGAGGAGAGTGGGGGAGACTACAGGGGGCCCATGAGAAATTTTACCTTTACAATAAATCCCAAATGAAAGTTTTTTTCTTTTCTTGGCCATGGACAGTGGATAAGGAGGCTGTGTACATGAGCAAGGACTAGCTGGCTAAATCTTTGACTTGTGCCACTCCAGATCCAGAAGAAAGAGGGAGAGACTACTGGGGGCTCAATAAAAAATTTTACAGTTACAGAAAATCCCAAATGAAAGTTTTTTCCTGGCTTCAATGTGGCTGTGTGTACTGGGCAGCATGCTAGCAAAATAAATATTTGACTTGTGCCATCCAGAGGAGAGAGAGAGAGAGACTGCAGGGGGTCCATGGGAAATTTAACAGTCCCAGAAATCCCAAATATTTTTCCACCTGGCTTCAGTGGGGTTGTGCTTACAGGGCAAGAGCAGCAGGCTGGCAAAATACATTTTTGACTTGTGACATCCAGAGGGGAGAGGGAGAGACTGTGGGGGGAGGGCATAAGAAATTCAACAGTCTCAAATTCCAAATAATGTTTTTTCCTGGCTTCAGTGTGGCTGTGTGTACAGGGCAGCAGGCTGGCAAAATAAATCTTTGACTTGTGCCATCCAATCATGAATCATGATCACTTGTAAACATTCATTGACGATTTCATGTATTAAAAAAAACTACTGTTCAGGCAAACAACATACAAGTTGATGCACCTGTGCTGCTGGCTGTGGGTGACCCAGGGGATAATCTGATCTTGTGACGCATAGCAGGTTGTTTACACTACAACACAAGTAAAGTACAACTACTGTACACACAAGTGTCATCATCATCATCAATCATTCCCCATCATTTCTCCTATAAGTTTTATAGTATATTGTGTTACATTATGTATAAGCATTAACCAACCACTCATGTGGGACTGTGCTGCATGTGGCTATACACCAGATGTGTCTGCATCTCCAGTTCAAATTCTGAAGCACACTTAACAGTTGCTGAATTTGGTCACTTAACAGTAACTATCTGTACTGTAGGAGTTAGTAGGGTAATCTTGGAAGGAAGTGGTAGACTGCTGTGCTGTCAGTGTGCTGTGTACTGTCATGAGTCATGACAGTAAATTTGTTCCTGACCTGTGGGTGGGAGTCATCAGAAGGATATCACATTAGTTAGAGGGATCTTGTTTTACTGGTTAGAATACTAAGAAAAAAATGGATCAAAGTATTAATGAGGCACATTCTGTTTCTCAGGTAGGCAGTGTCACTGCAAAAGACAGCAGTCAGCCTGAAACGGGAAAACAAAATCAAACCTCAAAAAGTGATTTTTTCATGTATAAGGTTTTGTCTGACAAGCAAATGCTTGAATACAAAAAAAGTGAATGTCTTGGATCATCATCAGTCCCAAGTAAAAAAAAAAAAAGGTATGTAGTTAAAAAAACTAAAGGCTTGGTGGGTACCATTCACAGAGGCACCCAATGGTATGGAACAATTGCATACTATGCTACTGCCAGTCCCTCGCCCTCATCTGATTCTTCTGAGGTTGAACCTGATGCGGGTACTAAAAATAAAGATGAAGAGAATAATCAGGCAGCACAAGGTTTACAGGAGGGGAAGGAAATTCAGAAAAGGAAGAAACAGGCAGAAATTTGGCTGCGGAGGGAGGCAGTGGAAATAAACCACAACAGGAACAGGCCCAAAACAAATCTGGTGGGGGCCCTGAAAAGGTGACCAAAATGATGTGCCTTCCTGGGTAAAAAAATGAAAAAATAACCATCTTTTGTTTGGGCATACTTCTCCATTAGTGCTTCCAGTGAGTTGGTAGCAACATGCTCTAGTTGTAAATGGCCAGTCAGCAGGGGTAAAAAGAAAGGGGCACTGGGGACTTCAGCACTGAAAAGGCATCTAGACAGATGTCATAACCTTACTGAGAATTCCAGTTGTGAGTCTTGAAAAGAAAGTGGCACTGATACCTCACTACACTAAGGGCAACTCCCATAGATGAAAGCAGTGGCAGCCCCCCGCAGCACTATGTAAATACCTCCACCACCACTTCCACCCATTTAAAGGATTCTTACTGTTACTGAAAGTGATCATGCATTTAAAAGCCTTCCTCCTTCAAGGAGACAGCTTACCATCTCAGAAACATAGGAGCGTAAAGCCAAATATGTCTCGACTCACCCTGTTGCTGTTACAATAACCAAAGAAATTTCAGAAATGATAGCTGTTGATTTGCTACCATATAACATGGTTGAACATATAGGATTCAGATGGCTGCCTGAGTACCTCAGAGCTCGATATAGTATAACAGCATGGAAATACTTCTCGACAACAGAGATTTCAGAGCTTTATGATATCGTATGTAGAAAATTAAGATGCGTCTTGTGCGATTTTGTTGTGAGGGTGTTGCATCTCACAACAGATATCTGGATAAGCAGTCAGCCTGAACCCTTCATGTCTGTCATAGCACATTGAACATATTTTGATAATTCACTTGGGACTGGGGACAGGGAAGCATCGCAGTTTGCTGTTCTAAGAATGTTTTTTTTTCCATATAAAAATACCTTATACAACATCAATGAAGAGCTCCAAAAACCAATACAGCAATGGCTCACTTTAAAAGGACTGTCAGTTAGCTTTATAGTTGCAGATAATGGATCCAACATAAGGAAGGCCTTGGAGATGAGGGAGCTTTGTTCACATCCGCTGCTTTACGCATTGCTAAATTTAATAGTTCGTAGTTTTCTCAAAGACAACAGGGAGATTAAGGCTCTTGTTAGCACTGCTTAAAGAATATGCACTCAGTTCAGTCACTCAAGCAAAGCCTGTCGCTTGCTTGAAAAAATACAGCAGGAGCACAGTTTACCTTTGTATAGTCTGATCCAAGACATTTCTACTCGATGGAATTCGACCTTTTATATGTTCTAAAGGCTGCTGGAACAAAAGTAAGCTGTCAGGCAATACACCTTAGAAAATAAAATGTTGATGCAGATGTCTATATTACTCCACTACAGTGAACCATGCTGGAGTTTCTAATTTTCCTGCTCCAACCATTTGAGGAAATCACCAGGGAGGTTAGTGCAAACACAGCAACTCTCAGCCAGGTGATACCCCTAATAAAATGTTTAAATTCAGATTGAATCCGATTAGGGAAAAGATAGAGAAGCAAGACAGTGCCATGATCACACAGGCTGCCAGTGGTGCTGCTGGCACATGCAGGTTGCCCCCAAGAATACAACAAGATCTAATGAGACATATGATCAAAAAAGTTGAAGAAGATGACAAACTATGTAAAATGCTTCATTCTGAGTATTACATTAAAGCAACAGTCTTGGACCCATAATACAAATCTAAGCAACTATTGAGTAATGATGGTGACACTTGTTTTGAGATAAACAAACAAGAAATAATTGTAGAGGTGTGTGCTGTCATGGAACAGAGTACAACAGCAGCACCACATTCAGGATCTTCTTCATGACACAGCACAGCATCAGGTAGCCCATCCTCTACTGTTGCAGTATTTTCTCCCTTTTCCTCCTCAGTCACTGCAGCCAAATCTTCTTCGCCACCAGCCAAGCATAGCAGTGTCCCACAGTCACTTGGTTCAGCTTCATGTCTCTGGAATCACTCAGAAGATGTAATTGTAACATCTTCTTCATCTGCCTCTTGTAACACAGCCTCCACACAGACCGTTGTTGAAATATGCCTGGCAGAGCTCAATATCAGCTGGAATGCTGATAATTTGCAATACTGGAAATCCAAACAAAATATGTAGCCTGCTTTAGTAAACATTACAATGAAATACATGAATTGCCCTCCTACTAATGTCTGTTCAGAATGATTGTTTAGTTTAGCTGATAACATCATTATTGACACATGATCCTGCTTGACACCAGGAGGCTGAGTGCCTCACATTTCTCAAAGTCAACATTCCTCACTTTAATTCCAAATATGATACCTGAATAAAATGTACACTGACTGCTCTGATTAGGCCTTATCCACAAAACTCTTTCAAGAATTTGTGCCTGTGGTGAAAATCTTTTGTAAATATGGTCTACTACATGAGGTAGCAATTAATTGCAACAAGTCTGGTGAGGACGGACTAGGCCAGGGCACTATTACTTGAATGATCACATCAGCAGCACAGAACATAAAATAAAAATAATGACATCAGTGGGTTCAGAGTCCAAATACAGCAAGAAACTGCATTTCATGTCACAAACTTACTTGGTGGTACCTGGTACCACTATCTGATCTGGAAGGTATGGTACTGCTGTTAACTACTACTTCTATCAGTTTTTGTCCTCACGAGTCATGACTACTACTTATCACTCTTTGTCCTTACTCCAGTCCTCACTACTACTACTACTTGTCACTTTGTTTGCCCTAAGCAACTGATCCTGACTGTACTATATTAATTTTCATAAAGTGCGTGGCTTAGCAGATGCCTGAAACCCAGACACTGAATAATCTTTGTGTATGTCTCATATCCCCCATATTTGGCTGTGAATACTTCACAGAAAAAAATGCTACTAAATTGAAAATTCATATAATTTCATTATTGTTTGTGTGTGCATGTTATGCTTTCCTGGTTACATCTCACTAATAGAAACTGTGCTGAGATTATTATATTACTATATTTTATTTTTGATACTTACATTGCTTTGCAGTGGCTGGTAGCAATTGTGGAACCAGGAAGGATGGAACTGTGTTGTGTGTCTGTCATCAGGTCTTCAGGTGGCAGTGGGAAACTTTTTTTTATAATGCACTGCACATGACTGATGTGATGTGTGACTGGCTGCCTGCCTGGGTGGTGGTGATGATCACTATGTCTTTCGTTTTTCTTCTTTAAGGATTACGTGTGTTGATCAGATTCAGTAGAAGTAGTCATAGTACTAGAAAACATTACCACCTCTTGGACCAGGTAGTGTACCATATAGCACAGTACACGAGGGCATGAGAAGCAGTTGCATCATTCACACGAGTAGGGTGGGTGGGCTCTCTTAGTGCTGGTCACTTGATCATTCATATCCATTTCTGCAGCCTGTTTGGCTCTGACTGGAACATCCATTAAAATAAAACCCACACAGCACCATTAATAAACAAAAAATCCTAGCTGCCTGGCAGTGCCTGTAGTGCATGGTGGTGCTATGAAATAGGTATTTGCATCTGTCTGTCTGTCTCTCTCTTCATCTCTCTTTCTGTCTCTCCTGCCACACTCATGTCACGGACCTGTGCAGGATATGCCATCATTATTGTCCAGCCATGAAGGGGCTAGTAGTGAGTGACTGCTATTTTATTCAGCAGTTTTACATAAAATTTTATACAAATAATCCATTAAATTATTTCCTTTGGGCCTCTGTGTCAAATGAGACCAACTTTGGCCATTTTTATTCTTTTATTTGCATTTTTTCAAACATTTGTCAATAAATCAGAACTAATCAAAACTAATCAGAACAAATCAGAACTTCACTGTTTTCTGGTTCTTATTTAATAATGGTCAGAACTTCACCTAATTCTCCCAGCCCTAGAGTCAAGACAGAATTTTGAGATGAAGGTTGAGTGAGGGAGAAGGAGGTGCAAAAAGAACAGTGGTGACTGTGTAGTGGAATATTGAGAGCAAATCAACAGAAGGAGTGAAAGAGGGGTCTAGTCTGGCTAAGCTGGACTTGGGAGCTGCGCTGTTAACTATATCACCATAGTTGAAAATTGGTAGTATCTTCTTCAAGAAGACCTCTCTCTGGGCAGGACAAGGAATGCTTCTCTTTATTTCTGTGAAGTGCACCAACTTTGGGATGGAACATATGGTGGATTACATCCACATAAACAGAGAATCTAGGTGACAGTCCAGCAAGACCTTGAGGTATTTGAAGAAAGAGACATCTTCAATCATTGCACCATCAAGGGTATGGAATGAAGAGAGAGAGTTGAGTCTAGCAAGCCTCTGCCTAGTTCCAAAAGTCAGGCAGACCTTTTTCCTGGTATGAAAGAACAATTGGTTTTCATATAACCAGTGCTGGACATTGTTAAAATCCAGTTGTCACTGGACAATGAAGCTGAGATAGAGGAGCCAGATGTAAAGAGTACTGTGTCATCAGCATTCATGTGAATTGATGCAAAGGAGCAGGCAGTGAGAAGGCCATTTAGAAAAATGGAGAAAAGAATTGGGCCATGATCTTACCCTTGAGGGAGGCCTGAGCAGATTGGGAGTTAAGGGGGAGATGCAATCTCCATTTGGAACAGCTTGAGACCTGGCCTCAAGGTAGGAGTGGAACCACCTACCTAAAGAGGTGGAGAGTTCTGCATGCTATGTTTGCCCAAGAGAATGGGGTGGGCAAAGTGTCAAAGTCTTGACCAAGTTGACAAATACTGTGGAGGTGACCAGGACTGATCCATGCCAAAGAACATAGTGTTTTTGAGCTGGATGAGGGAGGTAGCAGTGGAGTAGGACTTTCTGAGACCAGATTGGAAAGGAGTTAACGAGGAGAGTTGGGAGAGAACAAGGTGTTCCTAGAGTTTAGCCAAGTTGGGGAAGAGGAAGAACATCTGCCATTTAAGGACACAAAACATTGATGAGACTGTAAAGGATGTAATCCAGGGTGCAGAAGTAAAGTGGAGTGCTGTAAAAAAGGCAGCTCCTCAATTCTTATCACCCATAAAGCCATGATAGTACACACATACTTGAACCCAAGCAATTAATAGGCAGCAGCACTGAAAATGCATAACAAGACATTAAAACAGCATAAGAAAACAACATAGAGGAACTCAAACCACATAATGAACAAGGGATTGAAGTGTCCAATACCAGCCAAGTGCTGCAAGATGCCCAAGGCCAGAGCAACACCAATATCGGCACGGACCCTGATTGAGGGGGATCATGTGTGGGTGATCGAGCTCACCCAGAAATATCTGACACACAAAGATGATGTGGATCAGATGTCTAGAGGCAGCTGAGATAAACTATTCTCAGTTCCCCATTGAACACAATCCAGGGGACCACATAATGTTACAAAACTCAGAGCTCCAAACTTCTAGGAATCTTTCTTAGTGAACAAGAGTGTTAGGCCCATAGTCTGCAAAAAGTGGTAGGGAGGATGCCAGGTTTAAGAAAAGAGAATGGTGGCAGCAAGTCATAAGAGGCAAAGGGGACCTAAAAGAATATGTCCCATTCCACCAGGGAGCAGTAAGGCAAAATCTGTAAGTCAGTGTGGTGCCAACCACACTAAGAACAGGGGTCTGAGAAGCAAGGGCCAGTTCTCTTACCCATTCAGAGCACTAAAGAAAAGATGGCACACAATCTATAAAGGCTACTATTGAGGACAGGGCAGACAATCAGGTTTAAAACTGGAGGGGTTATAACATACCGATGGAAATTGGAGTGGGGGCTTCAGCCAGAGGTTAAATGTGTACTTTTTGGGGGGGGGACTTCTCCAGGATGTAAGCTAGTGTTCCTACTGTATGTTAGGCCAGCCATCCAGCACACAGATATCATACATGAATAACAAAACAGTTAAAACTGGTCAAGGATCTGCCACCAAACAATTTCCCTCTCCCTCTGGTAAACCCAGGATAAATGCAAACTTGTCCAAATGGTAGTTTAAGGTACCAGGGACAGACAACTGAGCTCCACTGTCACTGGCAGGTGAGGGGAAGAGAAAAGTCAAAGTACACAATGTCTCCAGTGGCCCAATTTTGGTGCAGGAAGCAAACTGTAGGAGGCTGAAAACACAGTCTGGCTGAAGTCAGGGAAAGGCAAGTACCAGGTCAGTTCAACACATCACACCGGCAGCCACAGATAAAATATGGGTCATGCAGAGGTTGAGCAGAGGCAGCAAACCAAGGATCAGGAAAATGGGGGGGGGGGCACTTGACAAAATGAGTACAGTAAGCCTCAGCAAACATAGAAGCTCTTGGCCCGCTTCCACCCCAACCCCTAAACAGCAACCAGTGTACTCATTGGGAAGCAGTCAGCATCCTCCAGTTGTGAAGGGGCTTTTCTCCAAGGCCAGTCTACTGCAGACAGCACTTCTGCAGTGAGCCAGGGTGATCACCCTGGACTTGAGTAAACCCCTTAAGACAGGGGTGTGATAACTGCAATGGCTGCCCATGACGTAGTCACACCCGCTGTCTGAGGTAAGAAGATGGACAGCAGTCAGTGAGAGTCATCCAAGGCTAGCTATGGCATAGGCCAACCCAAGGCCTGGAACTTATTGGGAGAGAGAGGAATGTCTCTGCTACCCACAGAAGAGACAAGTGAATGCAAGCTCTGGCTATGACTTTGACTGTGGGAATTCTTCTCTGGCAAAGTAACTTCCTTTGGAGCAGACCTGTGGTCTCTCCTATAATGCCTGTTGCAACATGCCAGAGCCCAGTCTTCAGAGGAAGTTGGCAGGTGATGGACAGATTACTCCCTCATGGTGTTGATAGGGTTGGTGGTCAACGGAGTGACATCCATATGAGATTATCATGCATCTGGGTTGGCTGGAGTACCAGAGCAAAGGGTGGGATGAGATGCTGGAGAATGGAGCTGTCTGAGAAATGTATCCACCACTTCACCAGTGAGTGGAAGTCCTGGGAAACCCTATTCACAATGACTCAAAGCAGAGCACTGTAGCACATCATAAATTGTATTCCCAGTTGTGCTGGTTACTTACAGGTGACTGTGTGTGCCCTTCTCTTTTTGACACAGGCTGATGGCATGGCCATGCCAGGAAGGAGGATCCCTCTCATGGGAGAGCCATAACATATTTTCATTGACAGAGTAACACAATAGCTTGGCCAGAATTGGTTGAGGATGATCTCTGGGTCCTGTGCTGTGTGGACCATCGTGGCTTTCAGTTTGGTAATGTCCTGTAAAATCTGGACTAACTTCATGGTTATACCTTGCAGATTAGTGGCTAAAAGAGTGGAGGTTGCCATTGCAAGTAAGTGAAAAGGGAGCAGTGAGGAACAGAGCTTTTAGGACACACAGGTGAGGCAGAACATAGCTGGCACTGAACTGTGGAGAAAAACAAAACAAACTGGCTGAGTGGATATAGAGTAGTAAGTGACCTCGGTACCTGAGGGTAAGAGAGTAGGCTGTTGAATTTAAGGCAGATGGTGGGGGATACACAAAGAGCATAGGGACAGCTGAAAGATCACCTTGTCATCTTGGCTGAAGTCAAACCACACCTATCAGAAAATATACTATTTACATTTTACAAAGGTACAAAATTGCAGGAAGAAAAAGGCACATGGTCTATTAAGTCTGCCAGATTGTAGTGCTTTTGGATTAATACCACTGCAGCTGCCCCCTATCCAAACCCCTCCCTCCATCCCCTCTGCCAATACTTCCCCCCATTGTGTTCTTGTCTGTACTAACCCTGCCCTTGACTCTATCCCAACCCCGCTTAAAACTATCCACTGTCCTCAGTTCAATTAACTTCTTCAGCAGTGCGTTCCATCCCACCACCTCTCTCTCTGTTAAGTAGTGCCTCCTCATTTCCCTCCTGAACCTTTCCCCTTCCAGCTTCAGACTATACCCCCTAGTGACCCTACCCCCCCCTTAAGTGGAACAATCCTCCCTCTCTGACTTTGTTTATGCATTTCAAGTACTTAAAGGTCACTATCATATCTCTCGTTTCCCTTCTCTCCTCTAACAAGTAAATGTTAAGCTCCCTCAATCTGTCCTCATAAGGTAAATTCCTTTGTCCCGTGATCATTATTGCAGCCCTACACTGCCCCCACTCCAGTAATCACACATCTTTCTTGAGGTATGGGTACCAGTATTGCAAACAGTGCTCCAAATACGGCCTCACCAGTGATCTATACAAGGGCAGGATGATCTTCTTTCTAAAAGTGATCCACCTGGCAATGCACCCCAGCATCCAATTTGCCCTTGCTGCCACCCTCCTACACTGTGTTGATACCTTCATATCCCCTGTGACTATGTAGCCCCAGGTTCTTTTCCTCCTCTGAAGCTGCTGCCTGCACTCCCCCAAGCCAGTAGCTGATCCTGGGATTTCTGGCTCCGAGGTGCATGACCTTTGACTTCTTAGCATTAAACCTCAACTGTTACTCCTTTGACCAGTGTTTGAGTTTAGCTAGATCCTCCCTGAGTGCTTGCCTCCCTTCCTCACTGTCCACTTTTGCACAAATTTTAGTGTCATTGGTGAAGAGGCTTACTCTTGACCCCTTCTGCAATGTCTCTGTCATCGAGGCACAGGTCAGGACGCATTGAGAAAACCCAGGAGCAGTTGTAAAATTACTGTTTATTTGTAGTTGCAATAACATAAAATAAAATAAACCTGTTCAGAATAACTGAATACAGAAGCAAAATAAAATCTCTTGTAAAAAATCTCCCTTGCAGCTCAGCTTAGCTGTTTGTATAACTCTTTTCAACCCCCATCCTTTGCAAGCATCCTGATTACTATGGACAATTTTAACATATTTTTCCAGCTTCTTTCTTAGGGCACACATATAAGAAGATACAGATTGTTTTTGAGTGGGATTCTCTTCCCACATTTCTTTTATCATATCCAGTGGCCCCCTTGGCTGCCTACCGTACAGCATTTCAAATTGTGAAAACCCTGTTGATGCCTGTGGCACTTTTCTGTAGGCAAAAAGTAGGTAAGGCAAGTATTGGTCCCAATCTTTCCCTTCCCCTTTTACAAACCTTTTTAGCATGCATTTTAGGGTTTGGTTAAAACGCTCAACAAGATTGTCTGTCTGAGGATGGTAGGCGAGGTTCTTATGGAAGTGATACCTAGCAGTCTGTACAGCTCCTTAAGCAGTGCAGCACAAAAATTACTACCCTGATCAGGAATAATTTCTTTAGGTATGCCCACTCTGCTGAAAATGTTGGTTAGCTCTGCTGCAACTTTTGGGGCTGTAACAGTACACATTGTAACTGCTTCTGGGTATTGAGTAGCATAGTCATATACTACCAGGATAAATCTATTATCCTTTTTACTTTTGTCTAAAAGACCAACCACATCCATTGCAATTCTCTCAAAAGGCACATCTATTAAGGGTAGGGGTACAAGGGGCACCTTGTCTTTTCTAGTGACTGGGGCTACTTTCTGACTCAGCACAGGAATTATAATAGGTAGCAACATCTTAATGAATTCCTGGCAAGTAAAATCTATACAGCAATCTGGCAAGGGTGCGATCCCTCCCTGATCGACCAGCCATAGGACTATCATGTGCTATCTGTGGCAATTCTGTTCTATACTTCTGTGGTATAACCAATTGTTCTGTCTGTTCCTGTGTCTGTGGTTTAACCCAAACTCTGTACAGTAATCCATTACATTTTTTAAACATTGGTCCACCCTGTTTTGGTTTTATCCCTAGCTGCTTGAAATAACCCTGGAGAGAATCACTGTTAGCTTGCGCTGAAAGAAAATCACAATCAGTTATCAATTTAGTTTCAGCATTTTTATATTTTAACCATTCATGTCCATCCGTCATTTGTTGCCACAGTTTCTTCAGGCTTTGTCTTTCTCTCCTGGATTTCCAGATCTTGGAGCTGTACTCAAACAAGTCCGAATCAAAATCACTGAAAGCAAAAGTGTCCCCACTGTCTGAAATTTTCATTGACTGAGCTCTTGTCACTGAAACATCAGGACTTACTCCCTCTTTGATCAATTCAGTAAATCCAGGAAAGTCATTTCCAATAATCACGGGTACGGGTAACTTTGGTACTACCCCCACTTTCATTTGGTGTGATACACCCTTAATGATCAGAGTCACTTGGGTGGTGGGATAGTATCGAGTGTCCCCATGGATGCAGATGACACCAGTACCTGGTCCCTTTGCACAGTGTTTCCCCAGCACTTTAACGTGCACTAGGGTCTGTCTGCTTCCCAAATTAATGAGTCCCATTACAGTCATATTCCCCACCTTCACATCTGTTAGGTACTTGCCCCAGTTTCCAAAGACAAATCTGCTCCAGTGTCACTCTCTTTATTACGGCAGTTTCTTGCAAAATGGCCTGGCTTAATAGAGTTATAGCAGATAACGTATTTTGGCACAGATTTGTTACCCCCACCAGAGTTCTTAGGAGGCTTGGAATTTAAATGGGAAAGAGTTTCTTACCAGTGCTTGGCTGTTACCTCACTGCTGTGGCCTCTGTCTGGCCATTTGGTAGTCCTCAGCCAGAGAAACAGCTTTTTTTCCCATTCACTGGTTGGTGTTCCTTTACCCACAGCTGCACATCTGTAGGCAAGATGTTGATGAATTGCTCCATGGCAAATGTGTTGATGATCTGTGGAACTGTTTTGCTCTCTGGTTGGATCCACTTCATCAGGAGTTCTTGGAGTCAGGTGAAGGCTTCTCATGGATTGTCAACTGAGTTGTACCTCAGAGATTGAAAACTCTGCCTGTAGGTCTCTCGGGAGATGTCATACCTTTTCAGGATTTCGCTTTTCACCAGGTCATAGTTTTCTGACTGTGCAATGTCCATACACAACTAAGTGTCATTTATAGAGTTGTGAATGAATGCTTACTGTACTCACTGCAAGCCCATTGGTCAATGATGTTGACCAATGGTATTGCAGAGCTTACTGTAAACTGTCATTCAGTGACAGCGCAGTTGGCAGGCAGCAGTGGAGGTATGTGGGTGGGTGTTGCTGCCCGCTGGCTGTCATGCACATGCTGGGATGGGGGAGCAGGGTGGGGTTTGATTGCTTCAGTAGGTGTGGGGCTGGGGGGGTCCACTGGACCAACAGGGTGATCTGAGGTGTGGGTTTTCTGTAACTGGGACAGGGGGGTACCACTAGACTATGGGGAGATATTGTAGCTATTAATACTATGGACAGGTGTTGACATGGGGGCCACTATACTATCAGGGATGGATTACAATATTATTTGGCTCAATTGGTTATCAGAGAAGGGAGGGGGGGTACCACTGGACTACTAAGGATAATATGGAATTTATGTCTGCGGTTGTGATTGGGCTATGGGGAAGTGGGGGGCCACTAGAGCACCAGGGATGTGGGGGTTGGGCTGCTATGTTGTGCTGTGTAATACAGTGGCCTGCCTGTGGGTGGCTACTGCTTAGGCATGGTTTTTCCATGCCTATCTTTGCACTGCACATCTCTGAGATGTGCAGGCCACTACGCCACACATCTCTGATGAATATGGAGATATGCCACATATGCAGGGAACAACCCCTCTGGATGTGCTGTATAAATAATCTTTGCACTTTGGCACATCTGGTTTTGTGCGGTGCATCAGCGCTTTTTGAATATTGCCCAAGGGTGCATTTCAAGGATGAGCACCTTCTTTGAATATCCATTGTGTCTCAACAGATTCTGATCACTCACAGCTTTGATTCCTTGTACTATGGATTATTTTCAAAATAGACAGAAACTTATACGAACATCAGACAATATTTACTTATTTTATTTTTATTTGTAATTTTTGACCAGTAAAAGCACACTAAGCTATTATAGTGTGTTTCCATATGTGTTTTCGGGAGTGGGTTTCACAACTTGTTTTAATGTTTGCATTTTAATAGCCACATTAGGTTGACTCAGTCTTATTGTAATCCCACTTCATCAGACCATCTTACTAACTAGTTACGTTTTTAGAACAAGATGCAAAATTGATGTTTCAAGTTTAGCAATTTAGGTATGGTGACATGCTAGCAGTACTGTTTAAATACCAGTTCTCAAACTGTGTCTCACTGGTTGTTGTAAAACATCTGACTGCTGTTCCAACATGAGGGCTTGGTGAACTAGGTTACTTGCCCTTTGTAGTGAGATATCACAGTACATTTCATATCCGGGTGGCTTCATATTCTGGGTGGCAAGTCATGTTGCTGAACTGAGAGGCAACCCTTGATTTCTAGTTTGGTGTCTCATTAAGTTGGATGTTTTTTATGTAATGACAAACATGATGTCAATGCTATATGATAAGACACTTCTCTTAAATATCAATTAAAACAGAATAATTGCTACAATATATAAATATGTTGTTAGGTATATCAGTTTAGCAGTTAATGTGGTGCCCAAGCAAATTCAGGGAAGGGGCTACAGCAATACACCAAACCTTATATCAGTATAAAAGACAAAGTACCTCAGCACAAAAGCACGGAGGCAAGGGTTGCTCAGAGAGGGCATTGGCAACAAAATCAGGTTTCCAACTTCAGCCTAGCCTAAGGCACCTTTATTTTTACTTTTTACTTTTGCCATGAAATGTAAGCATCTGCCTCCACTAACTCATCTCTTCCCTCCCTTTTCCTCGATGTGTTGTTGTATTTCTAAGACAATTATACTATGGATACTGTGGATGTTATAAACCTTTGTGAGACACCCTGTCTACAGATGATAGTCTTTATCATTACTGCAATCTTTGGGTATGTATTATCCTCTGTTACTTGTTGTCTGTACTGCTCACTCTTTGCCTTATAAAATGCTTAAAAGCTCTCAATAAAATATTATACGATAAAAAAAAATATTAGGTGTCAAAGAAATATAAAATTACACACATCCCAATAACACAAAGTGTTGTGGGAAGTATGCAAATCATCATGAAATAATTTTAAATTGCTCTGCTTTAAGCAAGAGTGCATGGTACCAAGTGACCTCTCACATACGCTACAAAGGCTGAAAACAGAGGATAAAGACACATGTTTTGTCCTATGCATGACTCATCATTGTGCCTCATCTGTATCAGCCCAGAAAGATGACTCAGTCACTTTTCCTAATTGGACCTGGAATTCACACAAAGTGCTTTACAGTAAAGCATTGGATTGTTTTTGCCATTACATACATTATAGATGGAATACAGAGTAAAGTGAATCCATTCATAATTGACTTCAGTGGGTTCTGGTTGCTCCCATTACTGGCAATTGTATTTTTTTATATTGAAAACCTGAACAGAAGGATATTGAGGAGGGGATAATGAGCTGCACTCTGATTTGCACTTTGATTCTATGGTAATTCTATATTGGGAAAAGATGTTCCTCTTTTTATTCATTTTCTTTTACACTACACTTCTTTGAAAGATTGAGAATTTCTTCAGTAAACATGCTGACTGCTGCTGTTTGAGGCCACTACGGATCTCTAATCATTGTCCTAGTTTTTCTTATTTATTGTTCAGATGGATAATATTAGATATATGATATGGAATGTTAAAAGAGCTATGGAGAAATTGAAAATTAGAAAACAAAATTTACAGTGCCAGTTCATAGCAAATTATTTGCCTTTTTCACAACAAATCCATTTTTTGGGGAAAGAATTCCAGGTGTCTTCCTAATTTATTTATAAGCAAGGGCAAGGCAAAGCATTTTTATTTATATAGTGCCACTTCCCCAGTGCTCAGGGAGCTTAACTAACAATAGTAAAACAGACATCATATAATTCAGGAAAAACATTCAAAATATACAGAGTTACTTGTTCAACACAAACTAAATCAGCAAGTCTGTAGGCCATTTTAAACAGATAACTTCCCAGGACCTGTTTACATGCCTCCATTGAGGTGGCAGTGCTGAGATGGTACAGTAAGTTCCAAATTGCCAGTGCCTCCAATGAGAAGGCCCTATTACCAGACTGCATCAGGCTTGATCACTGGACAGCTAGCAACAACTCTTAGTGGAGCAGAGGGAGCGACTGGGAGCATACCAGGCCAAGAGATCTTTCAGGTAGACAGGGCCCAATGCACACAGGGATTTGTATGTTAACAAAGCAGTCTTGAAGGTGGTGCATGGTTTAACTGGAAGCCAGTGCAGCTGCCATAGCACAGGTGTAATGTGATCTCTATATGACACACCTGCTACCATCCTGGCTTTGGCATTCTGCACCAGCTGTAGGTGATGCACCAAATGCCACATAGCACTAGGTATAGAGCAGCATTACAGTAGTCCAGTCTCGAGGTCATGAAGACATGTACTAGGGTCACCAGGTCCTCTTGTGCTAAATGAGGTCCAATACAGGAGATATTCCTTAACTGGAAAAATCCTCCACAGACCATAGCTGAAATCTAATGTTCGAGAGTTAGATGTGAGTCTGCAATGATTCCAAGAATCCAGACCCTATATACAGTTGTCAGAAATGTGCCATTCAGAGATGGAATTCTGAAAGCATCATATTTTCTAGTTGACTCTAGAGGACTTAGTTCCACCAGTAACCACTCCTTCTTGGTTGGATTGAAGCTCAGTCAGATGGAGGCCATCCAGTCAGAGATTTCCTGAAGACCGCACTCTGGTACATCCACAGCCTCTCACCCCTTCAGTGTGAAGGACATGTACAGCTGAATATAAAATGGGCAAAGAAATCCCTGTGTCCAGATTGGCTGAGACTTAGTTCTAGCCATGGCGGTAAGACAGCACTGCCAATGGCTAAAAACAAGTCCCTGTCAACCACAGCAACTCACAGAATTCATAAGCCACTTACTTCCTAATTTCCATCACAAACATGGCTGCAAACTTTACTCATCTATACAAAAATTCAACTTGGCCCTAAATATGAAAGTGCATAAAATTAAATAAAGTTAGTAAATAATGTATGTTATTTTCACACAAGAGCCCCTCCTTACACACACATACGCAAATTTATAAAATCAAGCACTATTCAGAGTTTCCATTACTGGTGCTTCTTTGATGACCTTGAAAATCCTCCTCCTATCCCTACTGGTTTCCCAGAGAACTCCCTGCTCCTTACCTGGCAACAAATACAATTGAGGTTCTGACTCCACTTGAGGCCTGTTTTTGTGTCTTTGTTTGTATACTGGTGGAACTCTGAAGAATTTTGAATTCATGTATTCATGTTACTATTGCATGTATGTATGTGAGGGGGTGGGAGAGCATTCTACTACTGGAATAATGCAGAGCTTTGAATTCTTCTTTTCCATGGTAAACAATCACACAATGTATTGAAAGTGAAGAAAGACAGATGACTGACAGGTGAAAAATATCTGTGGAAGGACTATTTTACATTATTTAGCAACATTTTATTCCATTTTTTGTAGTGGTGAAAACTTTTAGTGTTTTTTTTTTAACAGTTGTTTATGGGCCCATTTTATACAGACAATAAGGCACTCCAGGACATTGGTGGTACTAGGTTCCCCCTTGGTCAGGGGCCTAAAGACACTCAACTTCACCTCATGCCTTATCAAGGGTCTCACTATGCCCCTGACCATGGGGGAAACCTAGTTCTACCAATGCCAAGTCATGCCTCATTGCTTAGGTATCATCTGCAAGCAGCTAAAACCCAACCCGTAGTGTCTGATTACCTGTCCTAGCAGCAGCATGTACATAGTGAACAACATGAGGAACAGAATCAAACCCCTGGTAACACCACAACTTGATTGCAGCTTGCTGCAAGAAGAAAGTTCCCATCACAACCCACTGTGACCTGTCAGTCAGGAAGGACTCAAATCACTGTAATATTATCCTGGTGACTCTCCCATATTCACCAAGGTGTTCTATCAAGACCCCATGGTCTTCAGTGTCAAATTCTAATGGAAGATCAAGGAGAATGACAACTGAGTGCTCCCCCATCTCTCATTAGGAGCAGATCGTCAAATACTTTAATAAACATGGTCTCTGTACTGTGGCACAGTCTGAAATGGACAGGAATGGATTATAGATGTCATGTCACTCAATGTGTGCCTCCACTACACCACCACAACCTTCTCAATAACTTGCCCTACAAATGGAAAGTTTGAGGCCATCCTGTAATTTTTCAGCACATCAGGTCTTAAGATTGTTTCTAGAAGAAGAAGATCAGCACAGCCTGTTTTACAGCCAAATGAAATAGCCCTCTTCTAGAGAACCCTTGACTATGCTGACAAACAACTGTGTATGTTTGCTAAGGTAGCCCAGAAATTACATATGATTCCTTTTTCCATTTCAGAAATTAGTGTAAGTCTATTGTCCATTTTGTCAATGTATATATAAATATTGTCTGTGTATACTGGTTGACAATGTGAATGGGTCTTTGTCCCATGGACTCTCCAGTTTAAATAAATAAAACAAGCAAACGCCAGACCCAGGGTCCCCTGGTAGTCAACCAACAACCTGATAGGTCCCAGCTCTGAAATACAGTAGGTGGGATGCAGTACTGCTATCACCTTGAGCACATCCTCCATATTAACTGGCTGGAACTCACACCAGACCCACAGAGTGTCCTTGCACCTTTCCTTTAGAGTCTAGACCACTGCCGGCCCCTGACAGACCACCTGTCAAAATTCCAGCTCAAATGGAGGACACTGTCCAGAAATAAAAACCCAAACTCTTCACTCTTCTCTTGAGACAGACTCCGCTGGACTGAAGACATCAATGATTAATCAATCTGTCCACAGTGTGGAAAAGTTAAGTGTTTTTTTTTTTCCTCTTGAGGTAATAACCCGTAACAGGAATTCTGCCTTTCTCAGGGTTAATTCTCTCTTATACTCCTTGTAATGGGATCTCAGAGGCATCCTGGCACCCATTGAGCTGAACCTCCTCCAGGAACCCTCCTACCTCCATCCTGTTGCCATCAACCACCTCAGCTTGTCATTGTATGATGGCAAACTGTGATGAAAGGCCAGTGGATGGACACAGATGGGTGCAATGGAGTTGAGCGCCTCAATAACGGCCAAATTATAGCCATCAGCAGCTGCCTCCATTGCATACTGCTTCCATGCTCAAGATGTCCAATACCATCTGGAGATTATTTTTTTCTTTTTTTTCCATATAGGTTTTTACAACCCCTGAGTATGGCAGATGGCTTTGGTCCCTCCCTTGGAGGGACTCAGTCTTTGGCTGCACTGTTCCCTGACCCAACACCCCTCTATTTCCCCCACAGGCCCCTCTCTGGCAGGGCCAGGTTTACCCCACCCCTGGAGCAAAATCCAGATGTCAGGGAGTCAGCCATGGTGTTGGTGCAGCCATCATGGAGCCTGCCAGCTCCTTTTTCCTTTTTCTCCCATGTCCCCTCCCCACTGACATAAGGATGCTAGTACATGCCCTCCTGATCTGTACTGCCCTCCGGCCACCATCAGAGGGCAGTCAATGAGTGGGATGACAAATCTACCTCCATGAGAGAGGAGAACAGTCCTCCAGATGCTCAATCCTCTCTTGCCCCTGCTGACCCCCGTTGGCCTGGGCTCACTCCCAAACCCAGTTTGCCAGCATGGCACAAGGTGTAGTGACCAGCACCTCAGACTCCAGTGCTACTGGGCTGGCTTACATTCAGGAAATTTTTACCATGTCAAAGCACCTCAGGAATAGTATTGGGTAACCTCCACCTTGGGGTTTTTTTTGTGGGATCCATGTAAGAAAGCCAAAAGCATGGTAGTCCAACCAGTCTACTGGATTCACTCTGACATTAGAGATGTGCAGCCCCAAAGAGAAGACCAGATCCAAGTTGTGGTCATGTTCATGTGTGGCAGAGGAAACAACCTGTGTGAAGCCAAATGGTTCCATAAACTGCAGGAATTTGTAAGCAAATTGTGAGGTTTCATTGTTGACCCATGAATTGAAATCTCCCAACACAATAAGGTTGGAGGCATTCAGCGATAGGTCAAAGTGAAAGCTGCAAATTCTCATAGCAGCTTCTGTTCCCCACCTGGAGGGTGGTAAACCAGGAGAATTCTACACATCACACCCACATCACCCTTCACTGCCAAACATTCAAATTACTCCTCCTCCTCTCTCAATGGGTATACCATTGACTTCAAGCAGGATGTAAGACAAATGGCCACCCTGCCACTGCTGCACTTCCATCTTGAGTGGTGTATAACCAAGAAAGCAGTTGCTATTGCCACCTCTAGGACTGGCCCAGATTCATTGCCAAGACAAGTCTCAGTAAAACAAACCAGGGGCTCAATTTTCAAAGGGTGATGCAGGGCTTGCATCTAGCCCTGCATCAAACCCATTTTTGGCACAGCTGCACCAAACTCCTTTGACACAATTGCACCTGATTTTAGTACATTGGGCATAGTTGTCACAGTTTCCTCAGTTGGCACAAATTAGACCAAGGAAAAGCTGGTCTAATGTGTAGTATTTGGTACTTGGGATTGAAAATCCTGATCGTCAGAAGGAGAATGCCGCAAGTCCTGTGCGGCAAACTACCAGCACACTGAGTGCTTGCAACATTCTTGGATCTTTGTAAATCAAGCCCCAGATCTCCAGAGGAATCTGCAATAAAATATTATATGACAGCTCTTTTGTTCTTGAAGGGAAGGAGTTAGAGCAGTCAGTCCTTCTACTGCCTTTCCCTTACTTCTAGAGGGCTCCCAGAGGATCGAGACACGGCAGCAAGGACCCTGCTCCATGACACTCCTAAACCTAATGCATCTGCTCAAGTTGACACTCCCAGTCCTGTTCTCCCTGGCTCCTACTCTTGGATCACCTGTCCAAATGGTACCCTGCCTTCTCACTATCCCAAGTCTCTGGCAATGGTCCAAGACTGTCTTCAGAGAAGCTGGGGGCTGAAAAGGATTGAACTGGTGAAGCAGTTCTAAGGAACAGGAGCACCCTGTGGACCAAGACCTACACAATTACTGTACCTCCTTAAATAATTAAAAACAGTTTCAGCTACTCACTGAAATACCCGCAAACCCACTTAAAACAAATTATTTAAACCCACCACTTCACCCCCCACACTACATTCATCCAATAAGTATAAAAATAATGCAATGCTTTCTAACCCTGAACACGAAAAACAAAACTATTAAATGTAGACCACAAACAAAAAAATCAAATAAATAACTATGATCCACAGCAGCTTCTCTTCAGTTATCTAAGCACTATTGTACATGTATCTTCATATCGATCCTTAGTTCTTAACATTTCACTTTTTGTTAAATTCAGTCCCATTACCTCCCTGCCATGGGGGAAGGGGCAAGTCAATAGATTGATATAGCAGAATGCCAATTCTTGCTTAGCCACAAAAGCACAATTTCAGACACAGAATCAAGAGAAAGAGTCTTGTGACACTCTCTCACTGCATTCTCCTCTGGCATTACACCAATACTGGTCCCAAAGAAATAGGGTCCTCCCAAAACTGCACCAGGGCCCAACAGTGCTATCATCCATTCTGACCCGCTGCCGCTCACCTTGGTCTGGGAACTAATTTGGGTCAGTATATAACTTGACCCAATGGTTCTGGCAGATAATTTGTGCCTCTACCACCACAGCATACAGGCTAAGACTGGAGCATCAGAACCTGTAGCCTGTTACAGTTTTGGTCAGGTTGATAAAATGATTCAGCTGCCAAGCAGGCCCCTGTTAATGCCTCACAGGTTCATAGGCTTAGGATCCAATAAATCCAAATAAATAAGCAGTCCAAAGTCCTAAGATGGTTAAAGAAGTCCAACGCAGAACAGATCTAAAATTCCCAAGCCATATAAAAAGACAGGCTGCTTGATGAAAATCCATTGGGAGGGAGCTCCTTACAACCCCAAAGTACAGGGCCTCAGCGAGGAGAAGCAAAGGGGAGAAGATGGCAAAGGGGAGAAGACACTTTTCCACTGACACATCTGCCCTCTGAATGCAGCTAGCATGAACTTCTGAGACCTATTGAACTGCGTTCATAGCACAGTTCCCTAGTACCACATCTAGCCAGCAGAAAGCTGTCATCTAATGCTGCAGTAAAGGATATTCCTCAGCACCATGTCAAAGTCATCTTCACCACTTCCCGGAGCTGTGAATTTAGCATGTTAGTGTTAAAATGTGCATTCTTGCAATGCTAACAGCTTGCAATACCTTTAGAATGAGCCAATGAGCAAACTCCCCACTAATAATGGTGTGCTTACACAAACCTGGCAGTTGCGGCTTCTTCCACACCACTCACCCACCACTTCACTTGCCTAACTTCCAATCTGTGTTTACATGGTGAGAGTTGTGTGCTGGTGCATGGTCAGTCTGCGCATCAGACTGAACTTCCTGCTGGGTGCTACTGGAGTTTCGGGGGGGGGAGTGATAAGTGGCAAGCAACAGTCTGGTAATGGGAAAAAAACTGTTAAGCCAAGTGCAACATTCCATTAATGTATACAGACTGTACATCCCCAGTCTTGGTCAAGCAAGCAGGTGTCGTCCTCCTCCACACAATCCCACCTCTCATGCCACCTGGAGTCTCTCCTCTTGGTGAGCCTTGTTACATCAGAGCAAGCTGTGCAGTCAGGCCACATGGCTGCTTAAACTGCTCTCTCTATGTTCACACCAGTTGGTGCCCTCAACTTTTCTGAGCATAATAGAGCACTGTAATGATTGAATTACCATGAAGTGGTAAATGTCTACACAGAAGCATTTGCACCAGAGCACCACAAGCAATTAGGTTGCTCCAGTGCAAATGCAACCATATAAACCAGCCTTTTGTAATGAATGAAACTGCTACTATGGTTCCAATTTGAAAGTGAAACTGCTGATATTGTATCAATTTACCAGCCACACTAGGTCCTAACACTTAAAACAATAAACCGTCTCCAAAACTTGCATACCTTACTGAAGGTCTTAAGTAAGTTAAAAATATAAACTACTAAGTAACCTAAACTAAATGAACTTTAAAAGTGCTAAATACCACTGCTGGAGCAGAATTTAGCAGTGTTTGTTTTTTCCTGAGCTAACTTGGAGCTCAGCTGATGGACCACCCATCACAGCAGCCATCATTCATCAGAAAAAGAAGGGCTTCAACTCCCCCTACTTGGCCAAGTGCAAAAGAGTTACTATAATATTTATGAATCGTTTATAAGGTGGTTACACTGTAGATAAATAAAGATAAACCAAAATGGTAGATCTATTATTGCAATTTAATGACTTCTTCTTAAACATGGTATTCTTTTAGTTCTCATAAATTTTAGCATGAGGTTTTAATTTAAAAAGCTAAGACAGAGGCTTGGACTATTCTTTAGAATAAAGCATTACCTAAACAGTGACTCCAAAAAAAGGTTAATTAAGGCCTCATTCCTATCCCTCATTGATTATGCTGATTTTCTATACTGCCATTGTCCAGGTCATCTCTTACAAAAACTGGACACCCTGTATCACAGGGCCATAAGATTTATTACTGACCTTCCCCAGCACCCATCATTGCTCCCTTTATATGGCAGTCAATTGGACATCATTACAGCACAGAAGGACTAGGAATGCTGTTATCTGGACATTCAAAGCGTTAACAGGCAAACTACTACCTATATCACTGATTGCTTTACCCAAATTACAACTAGGCCATACACTTTAAGGATCAGTAAACTTATCATGTTACAGGTCCCATTGCCTGCACCCGGTATGGGAGGTGCTTTCAGCTATACTTCAGCAGTTGCATGGAACTCTCCAAAATCCATGAAGCTAGATAGCTTTCTACCTCTGACATCCTTCAAAAGACTGTTCTCCGCCTTTTCCAGAGCTCTGCAATTGCTCTTATAAACCATAATCCCTACCTACCTGACCCACCTTTCTTTTCAAGTCCATTATATTGTTTCATATTCTATCTTCCGACTCACCTATCTATTCTCACAAAAGCTAGTTAGACCCTATAATTTTATATTTATTCCTGCTATACCCTTTGCCCACATTTTTTCTTGCAGGCAAAATGGTTCTACTACTCCTTGTATATATGTAAATTGTTGTATACATTCATTTCTTGCCATTTTATTGTTATTTATGCTATTCTTGTCTATGTAATAATATTTGTACCCTCATTTGTATGACCACTCAGGTCCATCTTGTAAATGAGCTTTGCTCAATGATGTTAGCCTGAATAAATAAAGATTTTGATTGATTGATTGATTGATTGATTAACTTTCAACCCATTAGACAGACCTTAAGGTCATTAGAATAAAAAACTAGTCATTTCAATAGTAAAACATTTTACATAAGGGCCCGGATATTCAAAGGGGTTGCTCTTGGTATAACGGGATTGCCACAGGGCAACCCCGCATTGTGCCCAGGCTGAATATTGAGAAGGCTGCCTAGCGCAGCACAAATCCTGATGCACTGGGGCGAATGATAGTATGCAGGCGCAGATGCAGGGGGCATGCCCATGCATATGTGGCACATCCCAATATTCAGCCCGGGATGTGCGGTGCATAGGCAAACACATCCCTGTACTGTGCCACATAGGAGGGCTCAAAGTTGAGCCCTGCAGAGTAGGAGCAACTCCAGGCCACCTACAGGTGGGCTGCTGTACTACATGGTCCCAAATATGTGAATGGAATCATTCACAGATCTGGGACTGTCTAGTAGAGTTTGCCCTGCAAGCCCATTGGTCCACACTGGAGACGAATGAGCTTACAGCCCATATAGTGCCTGTCATTCAGCAGGCGACTGGGCAGTGTGCAGGTGGGATGCAGCCACCCACTGATGATGGGGGTGGGGTGGGCAAGGGTTCTGTATGGGTGGGTGGGGTGAGGGTGCCACTGGATCACCAGGGCATTGCAATCGGATGGTTCCACGATCACAACAATGGGTGGGAGGGTTTCCACTAGACCACCAGGTTGGTCATATTGGCATACATCTGGGCATCAGGGACTAGGGTGGGAGGGGGGACCACTAAACTACTAGATCACTAGGGATCGGCATGTTGTATACTCATCAGGGAATCAGGGACTGGGGGGCACTAGACTACCAGGGCTATCTTTAGATACATTTACTGCACGATCACGGCTATGGGGCAGGGATGCCCCAGGATCCCCACAGCACACGTCATGCTGTGCAGGGCACCAGGCGCAAGTTTCTGGCCTGCCCTGCACAAGGCATGCAAATGGGGCCATAATGACATGCAAATGGGAACATAAGTAGAAGGCTGGTAAGGACAGAGGTCTGGGGTTATATTCTGTTTTAACTGAAATATTTGAATAGTTTTGTAAGTAAAATTAGTTCTATGTGTTAAAAATTATTACCTTGAGTTAGAACTGTTACTTGGGCTGTGATATTGTAACTTTGGAGGCTTGGGAACAGTTGTTTGGCAGTGATAATTAGAGTGAAATTTAAATGTGTTGTTTGCCTGGTGTTAGGGGGGGGACATTAACTGGAATTACCTTGTCTTTAACAGGAATTACCTTGGCTTTCATTATTCACTTGGGAACATAAGCAGAAGGCTGGTAAGGACAGAGGTCTGGGGTTATATTCTGTTTTAACTGAAATATTTGAATAGTTTTGTAAGTGAAATTAGTTCTATGTGTTAAAAATTATTACCTTGAGTTAGAACTGTTACTTGGGCTGTGATATTGCAACTTTGGAGGCTTGGGAACAGTTGTTTGGCAGGGATAATTAGAGTGAAATTTAAATGTGTTGTTTGCCTGGTGTTAGGGGGGGACATTAACTGGAATTACCTTGTCTTTAACAGGAATTACCTTAGCTTTCATTGTTCACTTGGGAACATAAGCAGAAGGCTGGTAAGGACGGAGGTCTGGGGTTATATTCTGTTTTAACTGAAATATTTGAATAGTTTTGTAAGTGAAATTAGTTCTATGTGTTAAAAATTATTGCCTTGAGTTAGAACTGTTACTTGGGCTGTGATATTGTAACTTTGGAGGCTTGGGAACAGTTGTTTGGCAGTGATAATTAGAGTGAAATTTAAATGTGTTGTTTGCCTGGTGTTAGGGGGAGGGGACATTAACTGGAATTACCTTGTCTTTAACAGGAATTACCTTGGCTTTCATTGTTCACTTGGTAACATAAGCAGAAGGCTGGTAAGGACAGAGGTCTGGGGTTATATTCTGTTTTAACTGGAATATTTGAATAGTTTTGTAAGTGAAATTAGTTCTATGTGTTAAAAAGTATTACCTTGAGTTAGAACTGTTACTTGGGCTGTGATATTGTAACTTTGGAGGCTTGGGAACAGTTGTTTGGCAGTGATAATTAGAGTGAAATTTAAATGTGTTGTTTGCCTTCTTAAATACTGAAAAGCCACTGGGGGTTGGGATTGAAGGGCTGAGTGTTTCTGTTTGGGACTGAAATTCGAAGCAACAGGAGCTGGTGGGCCTGTGACATCATACGGTACCTGATGTCTGCATACACACACTGTTAGTGGGACTGAACACACACTGGACTGTATGTGTTTGTGAGACTTGGGAACTTTATTGGTGGGGTTGAAATTGGGTTTGTAAATAACTGCAGTCAGTATAGAGAGAAACTGTATTCCTGGGAAAGGGACTGAGAAAAGGGGGTGTGCCATTATAAACAGAGGGGGATAAACAGGGTGGCCATATTCCACCATGGCAGGCATCTTCAGAAGGGTTGTAGGCTGCACATGCTGTGGGATGGCAATAATTCTCAATTGGGCCTGGAGAGAGGGAGGCTGCCCACTCTGTAGACAGCTATCTTGTATCAGGAGTGAGGTATATTAGTTAAGGAGTAAGCTGGGAGCTGGGGGTCAAGGATGGGGGTGTGGATATGGGCAGCAGAAGGGTGGGGCTGAGGGAGGCTGGGGCAACACTCCTGAAATTACAGGACGTTATGTTACAGCAAGCAGGAGGGGATATTAGGGGACAGGACCCTTAGATAGGGATGTTGGCTAAGGGAAAGCATACGGGGTGAACATTCTGAATACAAAGAGAGTGGAGGGAAGAGTCAGGAGGGCTGTTGTGCAGAAGCCCAAAACAGCAGACTGTGGGAAGGGAGCTCCTAAGGTGAACAGAGCAAGAGGGGAAGAAGAGGGACCATTTAGAGGTGCAGTCAGGGGAAACTCGGGTTACTTGATGGAGGCTGACATAGAGTGTCACAATAAATTTGAGCTACTAAGCAACCTAGAGGGGGAGGAAGGGGTTGTGGAAATGAGGAAACTTATACAGAGGCCGGGGGGAGGGAGTCGGATACCCATAGGGCATCAGAGACCGGCAATGGAAAGGATAGAAATAGTCTCAGAGGAGAGGGGGAAACATAAATGTTAAGCAAATGGGGGAGGTGCAACATATTGCAGACATGAGGGAGGAGAGCATGATTGGAGAGAAACTGGGAGACAAGGAGGTGGGAGCGGAGCCCCCTTCAGCAGGGGGGTCAGTACCTAGGATGGGGCCCTAGCTAAAGGGGACCCACAGAGGGCCTCTGGAGGCAGGGGTACTATTACAAGGGGAGGATGGCAGTGTGGGGAAGGAAACCATCAGGGCCAGGATAAATGGTTTGGATAAGAGAGGGTTAAAGGGACACCTATTCAGAGGGTTTGAGTTAAGTGGGCAAAATAACGAGGGAGGCAGAAGGGAGGGTGACAAGGGGTCTCTAATAAGGCAGGAAGACTCCCATGGAATTGAGATCATGAATAAAGGGGGCAGGGGGCTGAGAGGGCATAGTGGAGGTAACCATAAGGATGATGGCGGTGTTAAGGTTCTGTTATTGGGAGACTCGATGATTAGGGGTATCCAGTGGGAGAGACAGGGAGTGGATGCCATAGCCAGGTGAAGGCAGTGAGTATCTCTGGGCTGACAGTGCACAGAGCAAAGTTCATGGTGTATGAAATGGTTAGGGATTGTGGAGGGAAACTGGATTTCCTGGTGCATTTGGAACTAACGATCTAGAGGGAAATAAGCGTTTTGGAAATCCAAGCAAGGTTCCAAGAACTTGCCAGAGTCTGTCGGGATAATGGATGCAACATTTCCTTTTCGGAGATATTGCCAGTACCAAAGGCCTCAGTGGAGAAAAAAATGAAGCCCACAGAGGTTGATGACTGTCTCAGGAAGTGGGGTGAAGAGAGTGGGTTGGGGGTGTTAGGGAACTGGAATGGAGTTTGGGAGGATAAGGGACTATATGCCAAGGACAGGCTTCATCTTGCCCCATTAGGGAAGGAAGTACTTAAACAGGGGATGGCTGACTACATTCAACAAAGGTGGGGTTTAAACTTGTGAGGGGGGGAAGGGATAAGGGAGGGGCTGACCAGAAGCCCTCTCCTCCAGATGAGGGGAGTAGCCTTCAAGCCCAAGGGGAAGGGGAAACAGACTGGGGTGGAGGTTTCAGGAGGAGCAGAGGGAGGATGGAAGTATAAGGAATTTGGGTGGGGTTCGACAAAGAGGATCAGGGATAAGGGGTGGGGGTTGGTGTTAGTAAATGCCAGGAGCTTGGGAAACAAGTTGCCAGAGTTCCAGGCCATGCTGTTCGGGGGTGGATGTGGCGGCGGTCACGGAGACGTGGGCCAACAAAAACCATGACTGGGACCTAAACATCCGGGGGTACACTATGCTTAGGAAGGATAGAAAGGAGGGCAGAGGGGGTGGAGTGCCTATGTTCATTAGAGATGACATAGAAATTGCTAGGGTAGAAGAGGCAGAGGGAAACGTGGAGGCTTTATGGGTTACCCTACGATCTCTAGCAGGAGATAAGGTCAAGTTGGGTGTAGTATATAGGCCCCCTGGGATGAGTGATGTTCTAGAGGATGGTTTGCTGGACAACATCATTGCCCAGTGTGGACCAAAAGGGGAAGGAGTGGTGTTGATGGGGGACCTTAATATGCCAGGTACAAACTGGGGAACCATGTCCTCTAAGGTGGCCAAGGAGTAGAGGCTTCTGGATGGCTTCCAGGATGTGTTCTTAACGCAGCATGTGATGGAGTCCACAAGGGAGGGGCATGTCCTGGACGTGGTTCTGGCAGATGGGGATCTGGTAAGGGACCTGGTTGTACAGGACCCCCTGACTGGGAGCGACCACAATACTGTCTGGTTTCAAATAAGCATGGGGAGATCTAGGACACTGGCAGTGGACTTCAGGGAGGCAGACTTTGAGGGCATGGGAAACATTCTCAAGGATCACTTGAAGGGGATTACATCATTGACAAGTGTGGAAAGGAGATGGGAGGTCATAAAACAGGGACTTCATGAGGCAGTCAGGATCTGCGCTAAGTTGAAACATAGGGGGCAAGTCACATAAACCATGCTGGTGGTCCAGTGAGGTACAGGTAGCAGTCAGAGAAAAGAAGGCGGCCTACAAAAATATAAAACAACAAGAGGGATAGGGATAAAATGTACCATCTTGCATCTAGAAAAAGTCACCCATACTGATGAGGGGCAAAATCCAGTAAGATCAGCTGGCACAGGGATACAAGGAGGAAAAGGGGGTTCTTGATACATTGGGAAGCGGAGAAAAAAGAGGCCATCTCAGCAGATTGAGATCAGAAGGAGGTGGGTGGAAGGCGAGGGACCAGGCAGAGGTATTGTAATGCGTTGCCATCTGTGTTCACTAAGTGAGGGGATGGGATATCTACAAAGCAAGGCATGAAGGGGATAGAAGCGGCAGTGAGTGGGATCAGGGGAGCAACAGAAATGGAGCAAGAGGAGGAGAGGTACCCCAGGGTGTCACATCTGGATAAGGATAAAAGGCCAGTAAGGTGGAGGGACGGATGATGCTATCTCCGCAAAGGGTGTGGTTAGCCCTCAAGGCCCTAAAGAAAGACAAATCTTCTGGGCCGGATGGCATTCATCTGAGAGTACTATGGGAACTGGCGGACATACTGGCTGCACCCCTGGCGGAGCTCTTCAACAGGTCACTTGAGACAGGGAGGGTACCTAGGGATTGGCGAGAGGCACATGTGGTGCCAATCCATAAAGGGGGGTCGAGGGAAGTACCAGGTAACTATAGACCCATCAGTTTGACCTCGGTGGTGGGAAAATTAATGGAAAGTATACCAAAGGAACGATTGGGGGTGTACTTGGAGGAGGTGGGAGGTCAGGATAGTCGGCAACATGGGTTTGTGCCAGGTAGATCATGTCAAACCAATCTTGTGGAGTTCTACAAATGGGTAACATCAGAACTGGACAGGGGAAAGCCTGTGGATGTATTATTCTTGGACTTCAGCAAGGTGTTTGACTCTGTCCCCCACAATGGTCTGGTGGAGAAACTGATGGGGTTAGGAGCAGGCCCTTTGATGGTCAGATGGATTGAAAACTGGCTAGCTGGACGCACCCAGAGAGTAGTGGTCTGTGGGGAGCTCTCAAACCCTAGAGAGGTTGGTAGTGGGGTACCGAAGGGCTCTGTCCTGGGTCCAATCCTGTTTAATCCATACATATCGGACATCAGGGAGGGTATGGGGTGAAATGAGTCTCTTGTGGATGACTCCAATATGGGAGCAGTAGTTGAGGAGAGAAGAGGAGGTTGGCCCTGCAAGGACCTGGACACCCTGGAAGCTGGGCTCACACATGGAAATTAAATTTCAATATCACTAAGTGCAAGGTGTTGCATCTTGGTCAGGAAACCCTAAACACAGGTACACCCTGGGAGGGAGGCGCTGGAGGCCGCAATAGGGAAAAAAGACCTAGGGGTCATGGTGGATGCATGTATGAATAACTCTGAGCAGTGCAGGAGAGCAGCTAGCAAGGCAAACAGGATGTTGGGATGCATCGTAAGGGGGATCACCTCTAGGATCAAGGAAGTGATTCTGCCGCTGTACAATGGACTGGTTAGACCACATCTTGAGTACTGTGTACAGTACTGGAGACCACACTTGAAGAGGGACATACAGCTCCTGGATAGGGTACAGATGAGGGCAACTAAGATGATACGAGGGCTAGGGGATTTGACGTATGAGGACAGACTTGAGGAGCTCTGCCTGTTTTCATTGGAGGAGGGGAGAGATGTGGGACATGATTGAGGTCTTCAAGTACCTCAAGGGAATAAATAGGGTAAACATGGAGGGGATCTTTAGACTAAAGCAGGGAGGTATCACCAGAGGGCATGGTTTGAAGTTGGAAGGTGGAAGGTGAGGGGAAAAGAGGAGGTTTTCACTGGAGGGTGGTGGACCCTTGGAATGCACTGCCTGGCGAGCTGGTTCCAGAGATCCACAGTGGAGGCTTCAAGAGAGGGTGGGACAGACACAGAAAGTGGATGTATCAGATGATGCCCTGTCCCAGGGGGGTGGGGATGGATGATAGGGGTTTCTGGAGCACAAGGGATGGGAGGGCCTCGGCACCCAACTAAGGATCTAAGGTTCGAGCAGACTAGATAGACCATAAGGCCTAATCTGCTGGCAAATAGTATGTTAGTAAATGGCCCCATTTGTGCCTTGCATATATGATGGCCTCATTTGCATGCCCCCTGCTGAATATCATGGGTGATGCACCTAGCACAACTGCACTTGCACTGGCACATCCCTGTGCTCCCTATCAGTGGCTTGTGCCAGTGCAGTGTGTGCGCTGTCTGTGTCATATTCAATGGTGCTGCACTATGGTGCAGGACCACTGAATATCATCTGGACCTGGCCCTGGTGCATCACAGTTGCACTGTGCCCAGGCTTGCGCCACTGCCTGGCGCAGTCTGAATATCCCGGCCCAGATCTAGATTTAGTTGACATTTTCCAAGATACTCATCAAACAATTACAAAAGGTCTAATTTTTCTTGCATACTCTTACATGTCATACTACTCCCAAAACAATTTTTGTTTTATATTCCGATCCTTTCTGCATAAGTTATCTGATCGTTCATGTAGTGCAATAAATATGTTCAGAGAATGCTCCTTATTTTCTTTTTCCATCAACTTCTTTGATAGTTCTTCAAAGGATTATATATGGAGACTAAATATTCCCTGTCTTCTGAGAGAGCAATCCTTTATAAAATTTGGTTAGAAAATACATATTAGATTACATGCTTTTTAATTCTCAGAAAACACATACTGAAATATAACTCAGGGTTTTTCACCAGCCTATATAAAATTGCTGATTATTTCTTTGACAGCTAACAAAATGTGAGACAATACAAGGATTTTCAGAGATTGTGAGACACAGCTTGCTGCAGCAGAAACCAACCATATCAATTCCAGCCTAGGCAAAGATGTGAAGACAATACCTTTAATCAAGGATCAGTGTCACAAAACTACCAAAGCACAGGCACAAGGTGCTTTATGCAAGGCCAAAGTTTGCAATTACTTTTTTAATGACAAGCGGACAAACCTCTAGCATAGTATGTCCAATGTGAAAAGATCAATATTACTAGCAATTTGATTAAAGATGAGAGTGAACAACTAATTCCAGACCACAAGGAAATCAAAAACATGTTTGTTAAACTTTTGCCAGAAATGCTGTATTTCAGAACCATCTTCAAATCAGAAACAAATCAAAACACGTTTTACAACTGTGATATTATGGATCAAGAATATTTATTTCTAGAAATTATTCACTCTGAAGTATTAGACATTTTAAGACCTCTACCCCATTAAAATCCCCCATGACCTGATTGCTTTAGCAGTGAATTTTGTAAATTTGCTGAAATGACTACTACCTATCTTAAGAGATCGCTACAGGATAAGCAGTTTTTTTTTAAATTGGGGGACTTGTCCACTTCCTTCAGTGAAGCCCGTATCTGCCTTATTCTTAAAAAGGATAAACATCCAGAGTTATGTGGTTCCTATAGAACAATTTCGCTACTTAACATTGATTATAAGATTTTTGTCAAGATTCTAGCTGGTAGGTTGAAAATAAATGTTCACAATGTAAGCCACCTGGATTAAACAGGCTTCACTGAAGGAAAGAGACTTCATGTAACATTAGATGGGCCCTAAATATTATTGAACAAGTTTCTGTTCATAACTCAGTACTCCTGGAACATGACACAGAAAAGGCATTTGACCTGGTTAGTTAAGAATTTTTAGTGCAACAGTGGAGAAATTTGAATTCTGTCAGAAATTAATTTCCTGGATAGGGTTAATTTATACTTCACCTCATGCTATAATCAAGACGTTCTCTCAGCTTAGACCAAATTAGATTATTACAGGGAGCACAGCTGGACTTTCCTCTGTTCCTGTTATTTGTTGGTCTATTCATGGAAACTGGTCCAAGTTGTTTGCAGCAACACAGGTATATAGTGGAAGTATGGATGAAGGGTACTGGGCATGTAATAACCCTTTCTGTAGGTGATGTTCTAACTGTTTTACATCATTTTAGATCAAGACGTACATGCTAGCCAACACAAAACCAGGAGTGAAACAAAAAGATAATCATTTTACTAGGTAAAGATAATACCTTTATTAGGCTAACAACAAGTTAAAGATAAAAGAGTTTGAGGCCTAAAGTGCTGTTTCTTCTTTAGGTATATCAGATGAAGAGGCAGTACTATAGACCTACATAGTTTTCATCTTTAACTTTTCATTAGCCTAATAAATGTATTATCTCCACCTAGCAAAGTGGTTATCTTTTTGTTTCTCTCCTGGTACATGGTTTTACTAAGTTCCTCTCACCACTGCTTGACTTAGTTGCACATTTCAGTTCTTAGGCAATAAAATCAACTGGAAAAGTCAGATCTTTAGATCCTACACTAAACTGTTTCTCAGGTATGCATCCACTCCCTGGTCCACTAAATTTAAAATGCATTGGAGTTCAACTTTCTAGAAATCTCTGATCATTATAAACTGAATTTCACCCCTTTATTGCAAATAAAATGTGCAAATTTGAATAAGTGAGCACCCTCCTACTGACTCTGCTTGGAAGAGTGAATGTAATTAATATGAATATTTTACTAAGGATACTTTCTTTGTTCTAACTCTTCTTATTTGGTTAGTAAGAATGATTTTAATCAAACTAAGAAAATAATTAGCAGTTTTCTTTTGCAAAACAAAAACTCAGGATTTCCATGAGTAAACTATATGCACCTATAAAAAGAGCTAATTATGGGCCTTCCAAATGTTCTAGGGTATCATTATGAGACAGAAATGGAGCACACTTATAGATGGATTCAACTAGCTATTCAGTCTTGCAGCTGGTCAAGTACTGAAGGAAACGACAAGGGGGGCAGAGAACTCCACACCACGTGTTTCTATGCATGGCTGAAGGACTGGTGCAGAGCAGAGGGATTTGGCTGCATTGGGGACTGGGGTCCCACCTGGAGGGATTGAGGACTATACAGCAGAGATGGTCAGCATCTATTCAGAGGGAAACAGGATACTCAGTGAAATGTTTAAATGCTTCATTGGCAAGCATTTAAACTAGCCAAGGGGGAGACAGAAGAAAGCAGGGAGAATCAATATGCCACCCCCACAGGAGGAAACAGTCGATAGGAATGACCCTGGCCTACCCGGTGGCAGTGAGGGCTGAGGTGCTGGATGCCTTACCTCACACCAGGCCGGTGATCTGAGTTCGGTAACAGACTCGGGTCATAGAGTAGCCAGCACTAGGGGGGAGGTCAGAGCAGGATTGAGCAGCCGGAAAGCAGCTCTCCTTTCCAGGTGGGTGGCCTCCACACCCCTTCAGTCCTGCTTCCACCGGGTGGAGGCCCGGTGGTCAGCGTAGGTGGTGGGGCAACACATAGTGGGTGGGTACCTCAAGTCGTGGCATGCACATGCCTCCACATGCATGCACATGTCCAAGGTAGGGGGCTGGGATATGGGGAGAAAAAATAAATAAGGAGGACACTAAGGATGGGAAATTATCAAAGGTACCTAGAACCAGACAAGGTAGAATGTCAGAGAAAAGGAAAAATGGGAATAAAGACAGGAGGGGTAAAGAGGTAAGGCATGAGGATAAGAGGGAGCTGTCAGAAGGGGAGGTACCGTAACTTGGAAGACCATGTGCACAAATGCTCATAGCCTGGGAAATAAAATTCTGTATCTAGTGGCCTTGATGGGGGAGGCTGACCTGGATATTGTTGCCATTACTGAGGCATGGTACAATGGGAACCATGACTGGGAAATAGCCATACCAGCTTATACTCTATTCAGAAAAGACAGGGTGGGTAAAAAGGGAGGAGGAATGGCTCTTTACATCAGGGAGGGTATAAAAGCAACTGAAGTACAGGGAATGCAGGGAGGGATGGAGACACTGTGGGTCACCTTAGAGATGGTTAATAGCAGTGCTATTCACACTGGAGTGATCAACAGGCCTCTAGCACAAGGGGAAGAGTTGGGCAGGGTTCTAGTGGATGCCATCCATAAAATGGCAGCTAAAGGGGAGGTACTGCTGGTGGGAGACTTCAATTTGTTGGATGTTGATTGGAGCATCCAAAATGTAGCCTCAGCCAGGATCAGGGACACCCTGGACACCCTACAGGGGGTATGTCTCAGGCAGCTACTGGTAGAGCCCATCAGGGAGGAATGATACTGGATCTAGTACCCACCAATGGGGACAGAGTTGCAGATGTCACGGTGGGTAGCCACCCGGGGTCCAGTGATCACTGTACAGTGTGGCTCAATATGAGAACAGCGGCAGAGTCAAACCACATGAAAGGGAGGGTCCTGGACTTCAGATAGTTCAACTTTGCAAAGGTAGGGAAATGCTCGTACTGGGTCAATACCGTGCAGAAAAGACAGCACAGTATTAACCATGCTGTATAGACAGCACATGTAATAAGAGCGACAGGGTAGGAACAGTGGTAGGAAATACCGCTACCCCTGTCATTGTGTGATTATATTGGGAATAGATCAAGTTTCCATGTGCTGGGTGTCTGGTCAAGCCACTCCTGTGGTGGAGTGGCTAAGGTACCAGGCAACAGAGACCAGGGATCATGGTTCAGTTCTCACCAGGTCTCTGTGTGCTGCTACTTTTTGCGGCATTATTTTTTTATTGTAAACAAACTTTTCCCCCTCCTGACTTACTCCCCATCCCCAAAGACCACAACCCCCTGGAGTTTGTCATATCAATTCCAGGGGGTGTGGGGGATGAAGCCCCCACAATAAAAAAAAGAGGCCCATTGATTTACAGGACATGCGTTCTTTCTGTTGGGTTGGTGTTTTGCCCAACGAGATTTTGGCGCACACTCTTTTCTTGCTGCATTTGTTTCCGCGCGTTTTTTGCATTCGTCAAGATGACCCTGTGCCAGAAATGTCTTACTAAAGCCCTTGCAGGGGGATAGGATGGGGGGCTGCTGAGGGACAGTGGGCAAATCTAAAAGGAGCCATATAGGAGGCAAGAAACCTTTGCATTAGACAATTTAGCAAAGGCAAGAAGAAACAAAAAGCAATACGGTTCTCAAGGAAAGTGAGTGAGAAGGTAAGAGGGAAAAGGCTGGCATTCAAGAGGTACAAGGAAACAGAGATGGAGAAGGACAAGGAAATGTATGTATAAAAAAAGAGGCAGGCAGGGAAAACATTCAGGAGTGGAAAGAAAAAATAGGTCAGGCAGTAACAAAAGGGGGCAAGACATTCTTCAGGTATGTCAGCGAAAGAAGAAAGACCAGGAGTTGGATTGTTAGGCTAAAAAGGGAAGGAGAAGAGTTTGCGGAGGGGGACCTGGAGAAAGCAACAATCTTGAACAAAAAATTTTGGTCAGTATTCGGAGAAGATGGGGAAGGTGTGGGACCTCACTTAAGCGACAGGAACATTGATGGAAGGGAGCTGGACACCTGTTCATTTACAGAGGAGAGAATCCTACAGGAACTCGCAAAACTGAGAGTGGACCAGGCAACTGGGACAGACAGGATACATCAAAGAATATAAATTATAGAAGTGTTCACAGCACCACTGACGGCCACGTTCAACAAATTGCTGAGAAAGGGAGTGGTTCTGGAGGAGGGCAGATGTACTGTAGTCCCTCACAACAAAAGTGGGAGCAGGGAGGAGGCTGGCAATTCCAGTCTAGTCTGTCTAAACTCAGTTGTGGGGAAATTATTAGAATCACTGCTTAAGGAAAGGATTATGGTATGTCTTAAATACATAGAAACATAGAATTTGTCGGCAGATAAGGACCACTTGGCCCACCCAATCTGCCCATTTCCCTACCTACTGGATAAGCTGCAGATCCTAGTTAACCAGCAGCCTACTTCTTCCTACCCCAACCCCCTAGAATTGCCTTATGACTGTCCCATGCATGCTTGAATTCCACCACTGATTTTGACTCCACAACCTCCTCCGGAAGGCCGTTCCATGCATCCACAACCCTCTCTGTGAAAAAATACTTCCTTAAATTACCTCTGAGCCACCCCCTCTATCCTCAAATTGTGCCCTCTTGTTCTTGCACACCTCTTTTTTTGAAAGATGCTACCCTCTTGGACTTTGTTGATTCCCTTGAGGTACTTGAACATTTCTATCATGTCCCCCCTCTCCCTCCTTTCCTCAAGGCTACACATATTAAGCTCCTTTAGTCTCTCTTCATATGTCTTCGTGCAGACCCTGCACCATTTTAGTTGCCCTCCTCTGGACAGCTTCCATCTTGTCTATGTCTTTCTGGAGATTGGGTCTCCAGAACTGCACACAGTACTCCAGATGGGGTCTCACCAGCTGTCTGTACAGAGGGATAATAACTTCCTGTTTTCTACTGGTGATGCCTCTCCCTATGCATCCCAGTATCCCCCAAGCCCTCCTTGCTGCCCTCTCACATTGCTTGCCCACCTTTAGGTCATCTGATATGACTACCCCTGGGTCCCTTTCCATTTTTGTTGTTGTTAGTATCTTACCCCCCATTGTGTACTCTTCCCCTGGGTTTTTGTTTCCCAGGTGCATTACCTTGCACTTCTTAGCATTGAATCTAAGCTGCCATACATTTGACCATGCCTCTAACCTTGCCAAGTCCCTTCTCATCCTTTCCACCCCACCCTGTGCATCAACTCTGTAGCAGATCTTTGTGTCATCTGCAAAGAGACATACTTTTCCTTCCAGTCCTTCTGCAATGTCGCTTATAAAGACATTGAAGAGGACCGGTCCTAATACTGAACCCTGCGGTACCCCACTAGTAGCTCTCCTTTCTTCTGAGTGGACTCCATTTACTATTACTCTCTGTGTCCTATTCTCCAGCCAATTCTTTACCCAGGCTGTCATCTTGGGACCCACTCCCAGGCTGGCTAACTTGTATATTAATCTTTTGTGTGGGACTGTGTCAAATGCCTTGCTAAAGTCTAGGTAGGCCATGTCCACAGCCCTTCCCTGATCTACTACTTTGGTCACCCAATCAAAGAAATCTATCAGATTCATTTGGCATGACCTTCCCACTGTGAATCCGTGCTGCCTAGGGTCCTGTGCCCCTCTGGCCTCTAGATACTCAACAATTCTTTCCTTCAGAAGTGATTCCATCATTTTCCCTATCACTGAGGTTAAACTAACAGGTCTGTAGTTTCCTGCTTCTTCCTTGCTCCCACTTTGTGAAGGGAATCACATCTGCCCTCCTCCAGTCCTCGGGTACCACCCCATCCTCCCATGATTTGTTAAAAAGGGTAGTCAGTGGTGTCACTAGTTCTACCCTTAGTTCTTTTAGAATCCTGGGATGAATCCCATCAGGCCCCATTGCTTTGTCCACCTTCAGTTTTAAGAGTTCTTTCAGAACCCTTTCTTCTGTAAATGGGCTGGTATCAACTTCTGTATCCAGAGTGTTTCTACTGTTTGTTTATGTACCTCCCCCTCTTCATTTGTAAATACTGAGCAAAATATTTGTTTAGTATCTCTGCCTTTCACAGTCTCCCTCTGCCCACCTCCTCCCCTTTATTAAGCCTCACTATCCCTCCTTGGTCTTCCTTAGCTCCTGATGTACCTATAAAGGTTTTATCCCTTCTCAACCGAGTTGGCTATCTTTTCCTCGGTTTGGGCCTTTGCTGGTCTGACTGCCTTCCCAGTCTCCTTTTGCTTTAACTGATACAGTTCTCTGTCCTGCTCCTTCTGCGATTCCTTGTACTTCCTGAATGCTTTCTTTTTCTCTTGAACCTTCGCTGCCACTTCCTTTGAGAACCATAGTGGTTTCTTACATCGTTTTGTTTTGTTTATTTGCTTCACACAAAGGCTCGTTACCTCTGTGATGGCAGTTTTTATTATTCCCCATTGTTCTTCCACCCCTCCTTCCTGCCCATTTGCTAGTGCATTCCTTAGGCACTCACCCATTTTGGCAACGTCAGCCCTCCTAAAGTCCAGTACTTTTGTCTTTGCATGGCTTGACTCTATTGCTGTGTTTATTGTGAACCATGCTGTTCGATGGTCGCTAGTTCCCAGATGGCTACCCACTTCTACATCTGTGATCCTCTCTCCATCTCCATTTGAGAGAATCAAGTCTAATATTGCTCCCTCTCAAGTGGGCTCCAGTACTAGTTGTCTAAGGCATGCTCCCTGTAGGGTATCTAGAATAACTCCACTCTTCGAAGTGCATCACAGGATCCTAGGTAGCATGGCAGCCTGGGAGTGAGTTAACTAGGTTGGAAATTGGTTAAAGGACAGAACATAGAGGGTGGTGGTAAACAGAGTTCATTCTGAGGAGAGGAGGGTGACCAGCGGGGTGCTACAAGGATCAGTTCTTGGGCCAGTCCTCTTTAATGTCTTCATAAGCAACACTTCTGGTGGCTGGAGGGGAAGGTATGCCTCTACAGACAACACTAAGATCTGCAACAGGGTTGACACCCGGGGGGGGGGTTGAAAAAATGTGGCGGGACCTAAGCAGGACTGAGGAGAGGTCAAGAGCATGGCAGCTAACTGAAACCAAGGGGGGGGGAGTACATGATGGGGGGTGGAGGAACTGACTGCCACCAAACACGAGAGGGACCTAGGGGTAATCATACCTGATGACCTAAAGGTGACCAAGCATTGTGAGAAGGCTTTGGGGGGAGCCAGTGGGATTCTGGGTTACATAGGGAGAGGTATGACCAGTAGCAAAAAGGAGGTGGTGATACCAATGTACAAATTATTGGTGAGACCCCATCTGGAGTATTGTGTTCTGTTCTGGAGGCTAAATCTCTGGAAGGACATAGACAGAGTAGAGGCAGTTTAGACAAGCACAAAAACAAGGGTGCAGGCTCTGCACCAAAAGTCATATCAGGTGAGACTATAGGACCTCAATTTGTATACCCTGGAAGAGAGGAGAGTGGGGGGCATATAATAAAAACCTTCAAATACCTTAAGGGTATAAATAAGGTACAAGAGGGGTCGCATCTTTCAGAAATAAGATGTTCAAGAACAAGGAGTCATGATATGAGGCTGGAGGGGGGTTGACACAGGTAACGTGAGGAAGTATTTTTTCACAGAAAGGGTGGTTGATGCATGGAACAGCCTCTTAGCAGAGGTGATGGGGGAAAAAACATTAGGAAAATTCAAGAATGCATGAGATAGGCACAAGGGAACCATAGCACTAGGAAAGAGCAGTAATAGATGGAGATCAAGTAGGATCTGCGGTATTGCAGTAGGTAGTGAAAATAGGCAGATGATGAGGCCAAGCAGTCCTTATCTGCCATCTTTCCAGAGTTTATTTTGTATCTGACTTAACAAAAACAGTGTTCATCTGTGTTTTCACATAAAGAATGCTATAAGAATGATGCCTTTTGGTGTTTGTTGTGCATTCAGCTAACAGCAGGATATCACCTTTTGAGCACTGAAATCTATTTCAGCATTTGCCAGAGACAGAATATCCATGCAACATAAGCCAAACACTGGAGGACATCAGAGAAATTAAGATGACAGTACACTAAAAAGTGGGATGTGGGGCTTATGAGCATGTGAATCCAAATTAAATGGCCAACTGAACAAACCAGCTGCTAATTGAAGAATTTGAGGACTGGTGCCAAAGTACTGTGTTAACGTAACTAAAATCATAAACAGAAGTTTGACTTTTTTGCAATAATTGATTTATTTTGGTGTTGTGATTGTAAAGAATTTGTCATTAGTGTGTCGATTTTAAACCAAAAGTTTTTCTGACTGCTCCATAGTTCTGTATCAGGGGCTATTGTGCTTCAGAGAAAATAAAAAACGCAAGAGATGCACACAGAACACGGGCTAAAAGGCTAAACTTACAGCTGTGGTTCCCCAGCACTTAGAGGGTATAAACCCTCTTCATCGGGGGGGGGGGGGTGTGTGGAGTCATCTAACCCAGTGTAATCTTAAATACACATTGTGCTGTGTGACGTGATACATCAAAATTCAAATTGACCAATAAATGCAGTGCTATATCTTAAAGTGACATTATGTGCAAATCTATGTAGTTCTATTTAAAAACACAATGTAGCATCACACAATACAATTCATAAAGGCATTATTACTATAGCAAATAAACTCTATAAGGAAAATATTTCAATATTTATATTAAAATAGAGATTTTACACATTCTATAATGTCATCACTTTCAAAATTTAAAATTCTGGAGGTACAGAACCACTAAGTGCATTAAATTTCCTTTGTATTTCTTTATATTTTATTTTTCCTGGATCTGCTAACCAGCGATCACATGTATGGTGGTAATACATTAATTTTTCATTTTACCACCAAAAATTACCAAAGACCAGTAATCAAATCCTTTATTAAAAGGATTAGCACACTGTGTAAATCAGCCTCCACACCTTTTAATACAGTAGTATATACCTATAGGGGCCTATTCTCCAAGCCAGTGAGAAGGCACGCAAAAGGCACATAAACGGCTGGCGTAGGAACGCGCCGTGCAGGAAGTGCCACAGATGCTGTATTCACCAACACACCCATGTGGCTGGGCAGAGACAGGGGCAGCCACGGTGCAGGCACAGGGTGTGATCCGGAAGCCCTGGTCCAGCAACCTCACCACCCCACAAGTGACCACCCTGATCTTTGAGATCTGAACAAACTATAGGGTTATATACAGTGACCAGACACTGACGGCACCCGTGGAGACCAAGTAGAAGATCTGGCTGGACATCCAGGCTGTGATCAATGCTGCAGGACTGGAGGCATGGAAAGCGCACCACCATTAAACATAAATGGCGTGACATCTGGTCCACTATGAAGAGCAAGCTGACAGCCACCCATAGAGCACAGATGGCCACCAACGGTGGAAAGCCATCACCCAAGCACACATTGGACCCCCTGGAGAGGACCATGGCTGAGACAATCTCAGACTACACATGGCAGGGGGTGCCCGAGGGATGTGACATGTTAGCAGGTATGTACAATGCATGCAGAGCTGTACCAGGGGTGGTGCTGTCATGATGGAGGGCAACTGACCATACCCACTGTTCCCCACATGCACATCTGCTGGCAGCAGTGGTGCAGCCTGACCTGACACCAGAGGATGGAACTGAATCATGGCGGAGGATGGTAGGTATGCCACAGAATGGGGCACAATGGACCCACACCTTGCGGGCCACAGAAGTGCTAATCTGGTGCCATGTGTTCCCCCATAGGTAACAACCCGGTGACAGCAGCAGCAGTGGAGGACGCAGCTGAATTGGAGATGGTCCCAGCATGCACTGGCCAGGAGGAAGTGTACAGCCTTGTGACAACACTGCTGGGAGCGGGCACCAGTGGAGTCACGGGACAGTGATGATCCCACCGCAACATGCATGACCAACAGTGACACACCTGGAGTCACAGTGCCCCTGCCGACAACACGTCTGCACACCATGGCACCACCAACGGGGGGGCCAGATGGAAAGCACCATATATGAACGCAGGACACAGGTGGCCAGGACATAGAGGAGCAGCACTGGGAGAGGCGGACTGAAGGGATGAGCATGCTGCACACCGACTACCCAGAGCTGCACCGGCTGGAGGAAGACAGGCTTGCGGCATACCGGGATAACAAGGAGGCCCTGTGGTGCCTCACCTGTGTGGTTGAGCAGATGGCGTGTGGCATCAGCCACATTGGCGACATGCTGGAGAGGGTCACGGAACACATGCAGGCAGGCCATGGTGCACACACACCACCCCAGGTGGCCAAGTGCACCATCAGTGCCACCCAGACAGCAATGACAACAACAGCTGACATGGCCACTGACTGCCCACACCCACAGCCATGTCCAATGGCCAGTGCACTGGCTGCACCCCCTGCACCAGAGACCCCCTGCCAACCCAACATACAGGTGCAGGCACCACCATCTTCACCCCAGCAACCGTCACACCCCCCCAGACCCCACCTGCCCCAGCTCCTGTCAGCCAGGCCAATGGCCCTAGCAATGCACACTGCCCCAAATGACTCAGTACGTGCAGTGCCACGTGGCACGTTGGGGCCCATGGCACAGAAGCAGGCACCCAGGCTGGTGGATGTGGCCCCGGTTGGGCTGCAGCTATGATGCAGCAGACCACATGCAGTCGCACAATGTAGCAAACCACAGCTGCGACTGGCACGATGGTGCCCTGAGCAACCTGGCCCTCACTGGACCCAAGAGTTGATGACTGCACACAGTATGGCATGTCCAAACCCCCATCAGCCACTGGACTGTGCACATGCATGGCCCCCCCATGCATAGTCATGATACATTAGTGCCAGGGTGCTGGGCGCAGCATGGAATGGTCACACCATGGCCTGGGTCACTCAGCCTCCATAATCATCATGGTGTCCCTGGGCCACAAACCTATCTTGTGAAGGTACCATGTGCCACTGTGGTGTGGACTGAATGGCCATTTGGCATTTCCCATTGCTTGTCCTGCTCCAGAGGGCCATCAGGGGGGTGCTATGTCACATGGGAGAAGGGGTGGGGCCAGTACCCTGTGGCAGATGCAGATGTTATGCAGCATGGCACACATGGTGAACACTCTGCAGGCCATCCCAGGTGCAAGCATCATCATGCCACCGGTGTGGTCAAAGTACTGGAACCTCATCTTCAGGATGCCAATGATGCGCTGCATGCAGGCACATGTCCAACAACGTGACTCATTGATGGCCTCATCAGCAGGATCGTGCAGTGCCAGGTACGGTATCATCAAGGAACAGACGCAGGGGATATCCACTATCACTTAGGGGGAGGGAAATATGCATTAGTATGGTGGGAACCACCTGGGGACACAAAACCACACACACACACACAGACACACACACAGCTGTAGTAGTCCGCTCTGGGGGTACCCACTTAGTTGCCATCCATCTTCCCCACCATCCGTGACCATTAGTTCTTCCAGGCCAGAGTAATCAAGCACGTAGATGTTGTGGCAGGACGCTGGGTACATCGCACAGATGTTCATGATGAAGCCATGGGCATCACACATGACCTGACAGTTTATGCTGTGGAAGCCCTTCCAATTGTGTATGCAGCCTCATCCACATATGGGGACAGTACAGTCACATGTGTGCCATCAATGATGCCCAGTGTATTCAACATCTCATGCATGGCATAGAATGCCTCCTTTGTTGCCTGCTGCTCCTCCTGTGTGGCTGGGAACTGTATGTGGGAGCCCAATGTCTGCAATAGTACATCTACCACCTGATGCATGGCCCATGACATGAATAACTGACTGACCCTCATCACATCTCTGCACACATGCTGGAAGGACCCTGTGGCCTAGTAGCATAGTGTACACAGGACCTTGGTCTCCACAGGCATGGCCTATGACCACTGTGTCTGTGGTTGGATGCTGGCATGGATCATGTGGCACAGGTACATTACCATCCCATGGTCCACCTGGAAGCGGTCCATGCACTGCATATCCCTCAGGTCGGCTGCTTGCAGCCGTGGCCGATATGTGTGTGTCTTGTTTCTTGCATGGCATGCATGTCTGCCTGTGGCAGCCGAGTCATGCAGGGCCACATTCAGTAGTACATAGAGGCACATCGTTGCCACACCCAGTCTTGTCTGCAGCACACTACAGGCTGCCCTACGCCAGTGCCGTGCAGCCCCCTGTGTGAGCCATGTTTTGTCGCTACCTGATGGAGTAATTGCTGTGCATGGACCATGACTCCATGATGCACCCTGTGGGGGTGGCACATGGTATCGGGCAATGCGTGATGTCATGGCACATCTGTGGTCAGGCATGCTGCCTACTCACAGAAGCACTGGAGGATTGCATCCCATTATTATCAGGATGGCCTCGATGGCAGGGCCATTTGGCGAGTGACGGAGCCGCAGGAGGTGGGTTGGGTGCCTGTAAGGGCAGTCACAGGTGTGGGCCTATATTCAGCAAGCAGTGACTGATGCCATGCATTTTCTGTTATTGCAGGATTACAGGGGTTTGCCTGAGGCATTCACCATCGAGCTATGTGACCTCAGCAAGGAGGTGACTGGTCAGGTGGTCGCCAAGTGGTGGGCCTGGGCACAACAGCTCTCGGACTTCATCACCCTGTGGGTCGGTGGACAGGTTATATACTACAAGGAAGACTGCAGCATGTACCAGAGTATCCTGTAGCCCTCTAAGGTAGGTCTCTCTGCTTACATTGAGGACTGTTGGTGGGCATAATGCTGTGTCCTGAAGGAGACTGATGGGCATCTCTGTGTGTTTCCTTGCCAGGGTTACCATGGGCAACTTAGGAGCATAGTCCTTGGACAGTGGGGGTTCACAGCCACGACCCTGGAGAGGTTGTCAAAGGACTCAGAGGTGGAGGATGAGCCTGTCTAGCTTTGCCGTGGCATTGTCCCTGGGCATGCATGGTTGCCCACCATGTTCTGTGTTGGGGTGGTTGTAATGCTGTGTACCATGTACCATGTAAGCCTCAGTAAACATAACGTTCAATGTTCCACTGTGTCCATAGTCTCCTCTGTGTGTCCTGTTGCTTCTCTGCTGTTCTTTCGGGGGAGGGGGGCAGGTGGATTGGGTGGCCCTCTGGACTGTACTGGGCTCCATGCTGTGTCACATCACAGTACCCTTCCCCAGTCAGAACATATGCATCACTGTGGGCACGGCACCATGTACATGTCATGTGTTGCACCTGATGGGTCTGTGCTATGTGCTTTTGTGGCCATGTGTGCCCCAGCTGTGGCCATACCCCTATGGGAGTGCCTGTACGTGTGTTGGGATTGTCACCGGTGGCAGGCAGGGCCCTGTGTGCCACCCCATTCCAGTTGTCCTGGTGGACATGTCCTCCCTGATGTCTGCACACCTGCACATGTGGCCTTGAACCATGGTTAGAGGGGGACTGTGCCCACCTTCCTGTGGTGTCCTGCCACCCAGGCCCTCCCACCTGTGTGTCTCTATACCCCATGTGTGCTGGTAGGTGGGGGCCCCACATGGTACCAGCATCACTTCCAACAGCTGTCCATCGTTGGGGGGGTGGCCGCAGTGGGTGGCACACTGCCCAGAAATTGGTACCGGTGTCCACCATCACCCTTGCCTACCACCACATGCTACTGTGCAGCCCATGATGCTCACTCCCATGGCCCGTGGCCCTGGCCAGCCTCGCTGCCCTGCTGGTGTGTGCCACGGCTTGCTACCCTGCCAAGTCCGGCTCTGCCATGCCTCTGTCTGCCTTGGCCCTTGTACACAGTGGGGTTTAAGTCTGCTTCAATGGGGCATCCAGCTGCATTTGGTTCTGCACACATGTTGCTGTCATAACCACTTTCGTGCATGTGCGTGGCAGGCTGCCGCTGTCCATGCTGTGTAGGCCCGCCCCTCTGTGTGTGCAGTGTGTGGCATGGAAGCCCTTATGCGCTGCCTGCATGCACCATTGCACGCCATTCATGCATGCCACCTGGGCTTTTGCATGGAGTGTCCTGCACGTACCCAGGTGTGAGCATGGCCTTTGCAATTTGCGCACATTGGAGAATCCCCCCAATAATGAACTGATTTTCTTAGTGAATTGCAGTTCAGAAGAAAGAGACAAAATAAACTGAGTGGGTTAGAAAAAGAAAAACAAAAGAAGAAAAGAATAAAGGGAACAACAGAAAACCAAAAAAGGAATAGAAATAGAAAACAAATTAAGAACGCATTAGAAAGAGGGAAATTAGGAATAAGGGGGAGGAAGGGAAGGGAAGGAAAACACCAGAAATTGGAGGGTGAGAAGCTAAGTCTGTCTTAATAGCTACAGGTACACACCGAGTTCCAGATCTTTGTTTAAGCCATTTGGAAAAAAAGTGTTTCCAATGTTTAGATCCATTTAGACTCTTTTTGTAAGAGTACTTGCTTTCTACTGCCTTTCCTTGGGAATTGTCTAACATGTTCTATAATTGTAAACCTCATGGACCCATCAGATTGCTATCATGCTGGGGCATATAATGCACTGCTAATGATGACTCCCAGTTGTTGTTTTGATGTCCCTAAGATGTTCCAAGAAACATTCTTTAGCACATCCTATAGTTCTACCCACATACAGGAGATTGCACGGGCACTGTGCCACATATACATATATATATGTTTGTCTGTCTTGTGACCTTGCCCTATCTAGTGCCTGATCTAGGTTAATAATATCATATCCTCTGACAGAAAATATTTTTAGCATGTCACTGGCTTGGGCTTCAAAAACCTGCTCCAAAGAGCAGTTTCTTCTGAGCCGCAAAAACTGCCCAAAATGAATAGAATTGATCAAAGCTGGTGGAAGGGCACTCTTGGCATGTAAATTAGGATTTCCTGCTGTTTCCTTTCTATAGCAAGAGCTCTCTATTTTTCCTGCTTGGGAAGCAAGTAATGTTAAATCTCAGAAGTCTATTTGCGATTTTTCAATCCTATAGGTGAATGTTAAGTTCATGTCGTTAGAATTTAACTCCTGAACAAACATTCTCTCTTCCACTTCTGTTCCCTGCCAAATAATCAGCAAATCATCAATGTATCAACTCCAAAAGCCAATGTTGCCTAAATACTTATTTCTAGTGTCAAAAATATACGATTCTCCCACCACCCTAAGTACAGGTTACCATATGTGGGTGGCTATTGTACTTCACACTGCAGATAGAAGCAGGATTCCACTGAAGAAAATCACACAGGGCTCAGTACTCGGATTAGTGTTATTCAATATCTTTTTTGCTGACATGGCGGATGGTGTCAAATGCAAAATCTGCCTATTCACAGATGATACTAAGCTCTGTGGAGGAGTGGGCACAGAGAAGGGGAGACAGGAGCTCAAGGAGGATCTGGCTAGGCACCAGAATTGGTCTGGCATCTGGCTGTTGGAGTTCAATGCCAAGAAGTGAATGGTCTTGCACCTGGGAGCTAGGAACCTTGAGGCCAGCTACTTGCTGGGGGGTGACCAGATGTCCAGTTCAGAGGAGAAAAAGGATATAGGGCTGATAATCAGGGGAGACATGAGACACTCTGTGCAGTACCATAAATCGAAAGCCAAAGCAAATAAAATGCTGGGCTGCATCTCCAGAGGAATCACCTCCAGGAAAGAGGAAGTAATTCTGCCATTGTACAGGTCTTTGATGAGATCATACTTAGAGTACTATATGCAGTTCTGGTGCCGTTCTTGAAGAAAGAACTACTGGAGGAGGTACAGCTTTGGATGACCAAGATGATTCATGGGCTGGGGGACAAACCATATAAGGAGAGATTAGAGAAGCTTAGTATTTATTCCCTGGAGGACAGAAGGTAGAGGAGGGGATATGATAGAAACCTTCTAGTACCTAAAAAGTATAAACAAGGTTGGATAGGAGGACATTTTCAGTTTAAAAAGGGAGGGAACCACAAGGGGGCACAGTCTGAAACTAGTGGGGGGTAGATTTAGAAAGGAAATGAGGAGGCACTTTTTCACAGAAACGGTGGAGTCAAAGTGGAATTTACTACCAGAGGAGGCAGTCTCATTGAAAATGGTGGCCCATTTTAAAAGGGAGTGGGACAACGTAAAACAGACAGTCATAACTGGAAGGAGGATGGGGGGGGGAGAGGATGGTGGAATATAACTCCAGGCAGAAAGGGGGGTCCCCAGTCAAATAGAGTGAGCTGCACAGTTGAGCAGACTTAAAAGATCATTATGGCCTGTTTCTACTGGTGTTTTTGTATGTTTGTATGAAAATGAGATGTTTGCAACTCATTTAAGCTATCCTGGATAAATAAATTGTAAATAACATTAGGATGCTCTCTGTGATGTCAGCAACTCACCAGTTCCATATTCCCATGCTGACATCATAAATCCACATCTTCTGCTAAGTGACACATTGTGTAAATAACTACCTGTATTCGCCAAAAGCTGGATCCCTCATCACTATTGTGAAAATACATTTTAACAATGGTTACAATTGGGACCCCTTTGAAAATGAGATACTGCATGTTAGCTGAGCTATCCTGGTTAATTACATTGTAAAAATAAATAAAAACAGCACACCAGGAAAAATGAGACATTACATTTTAATCTTAATGGTTTTCTTTTTATTTGTCTGCTATTATGGTGTAAATGTGGGACTTTTACATCACAATATTACAAGCACAGCTAAGTCACACATTTATTCTTTATCTCTTATCACATTAATGCATTAGCAGGCATTGTGACTCTGATCAAAATTTATTATTACAGCAGTAAGGTACTTCCATGAGTTATGTTACTGCTCGGTTAATCACCCTCTAGGAGCATATAGCGATCAGTTATGCCTTGTTCCAGATTAAACCCCAGAGGGTTGTTAATAGAACATTAACAAAACCCTAGTCTTGCCTTATTGATTAAGAAATCTCCCATTTCCCCTCATAGCCTATATAATTAAAAACATCCATAAATGGGCAGGAGTCATATTTTTCAGATCAGAAATGACAAGGCCCTATCTCATCTTAATCAATTAAACAGTTATCCTATTTTCACCAGTTTATAGCAACTAAGGCAAGCCTTCAACATCCTTAGCAACACCCAGTGATCCTTAGGTCAGACACTCTATCAGTAAAAAAATATAGATAATAGCAATGCTATCTCATTCTCTCATCTGGAGGATCTACTAATCAACTCCTTGTCAAATGAAATGTTAGTAAGTAAAATGTATGCACTGATAATGAGGCTAGTCTCTTGCACCTAAACAACTTCAAAGAGGCCTAGAAAGAGAATTGGGCATTGAATTGGGAAATAAAAATGGTCATACTTGCTCTCTTTCTCCTATGTCATACAGTAGGAAGGAATTTTACATTTAAATAAATACAGTTCAATATTCTTCACCAAACTTATTAGAACTATGCAAAGCTTGATAAATTTGAAAATGCAGTATTGGACCATTGTCTGAGTTATTTAGCCTCAAAGGCTTGATATCCCATGTTTATTGCATGTTCATGATTTAAGAAATTATTAGGGTAGAATCCACAAATCAAATCAAATCAAACTTTATTTTTAATTGCCTTTCCACAGAAAGATCAAAGTGCTTTACATAAAAACATTAAAATCTGAATAAACAACAATAAAATACATTAAAATTAGAATAATTGTAACTATAAGAGATGGCAGCTCACTGGATTTCAATTAAGTCAGGAAAAGCAAGGCTTAATCGATGTGTTTTTAGAGCAGTTTTAAAACTCTGGATGGTCCAGGCGCTCTCTTACCTGATGAGGTAGAGAATTCCACAGGGTAGAGGCCACAAAAGCAAAAAATTGGGCTCCAGAGGTCTTTAATCAAATCCTGGGAATCTTTAGCAATCCCTTGTCACAGAAGTGGGGTGATTGGAGGGGGCGATAGGGACAGAAAACATCTTGCAGGTAGCCAGGTCCCGGTCCTTGTAGGGCTTTATTGATCAGTAACCCAACCTTGAAGGTGATCCACCAATGTACAGGCAGCCAGTGCAGGCCGCTGAGCACAGGAGTGACATAGCAAGACCTCGATGTGCCAGTCAACAACCTGGCCACTGCATTCTGCACCAGCTGCAGTCAGCGGATATCAACCCTCGGTAGCCCTAGGTCTAGGGCATTGCAGCAATCAAGGCATGAGATTACAAAGGAGTGAACCAGTTTTGGAAGATCGCCAGGTGGGGCCAGTGTTTTATCTGGGCAATGTTCCTCAGATGGTAAAAAGAAATCTTAATGACAGCAGACACCTGAGATTTTAGTGTCAGAATGCTAACAAGCATAACGCACATATTCTGTGCATGGTCTGAAGTAACCAGCTGATCCTCCATGAGCCAAAGCCCAGATGGTTCTCCTACTGACAACCCCATACCTTGGTGACCTGGCTCTACCACCAACACCTCGGTCTTGCCTGAGGTCAACCTCAGCCAATTGGCACTCATCCAGTCCTGGATCTCAGAGAGGCAGCTGTTAAAGATCGAGATCACCCCACCCTGCTTGGGCAAAAAGGACATGTAGAGCTGAGTATCATCTGTATAGCGGTGAAAACTCAACCCATACCACCTTATAATGTCTCCCAATGGCAGCATATACACTGCAAACAACATGGGGGATAGCATGGAACCCTACAGAACCCCACATGACAGGGAGAGGAAGGAGCCGAGGAATAAATCCCAGACACCATTCTCTGAGTCCTGCCTGTGAGGAAAGATCAAAACCACCGGAAAACTGTGCCAGACAGTCCACAGAGAAACTGCAGGTGTTCCAGAAAAAAAACCCTTCCTGCATGTTGTTGGCTGGATAGTGGGAGTAGACTTCTCTTTTGACTCGGTTATCCTTTTGCTAGGGTCTAGAATCTCCCTATTACAATTTTAACCATATAAAAAAAGTGTGTTAATTTCACTCTGGTTATTGTTCGAAAGGCGGCATCATTGCGTTGGAAGCATTTGCAGCCCCTTTCATATAATCAATGATTGTATGTAATAGTGGATTCTGCAAAATTAGAAATACATTTTATCAAATGGAGTGTGAACTACACCAATTCAAGCAAATATTTTTTTAAATAATCTTGAATTTATTTTTATAAATACAGAAATCACCGTATACATGGCTTACAAGATGCAGCATTAAAAAATCTCTAATATTACATTTGTAAAACTAAACAGATCTCTAATACATTTCTGTATGTACTCAGGTTATATACTAAAGCTTCTACTCCCCCCCCTCCCAGTTTGTTGAGGCTTTTTGAAACATGAAAAGCTTCTTATAGTAGATTTCTGAATGTATTCTAGACATCCTGCTTATATTCTTAACAAAGGAGGTAAAGAATCTTTAATTTCTATCCATGTAGAGCCAAAAATACCTGATTCATCTAATACATACATGAGATTTTCATACATCATGATCTCTAAACAAATTCCACCAATAATTTATAGCAAACGTAGGTAGATTGTTTTTATTCCAGTTTTCTAATATTTGTCTATTCAAACCATTGTTGCCAATGCAAAAAAAAAAATGTTTTGTTTTATTCTTTATAATATTCTCACAGTTGTTAAGTAAAAAGAGGTCTGGCTTCATTGGTAACCGGATTTCTAAAATGTTCTGAAGAATTTCTGTAATTGTTTCCTACCACTGATATATCTGTGGGCAACTCCAGACACAGTGGTATACATTTGCTCTTAAACCGCATTTATGCCAACATGTATCATTATAGGTAGGATTTACCCTGGCTATTTGTACAGGTGTAACATAAGCCCTTTCTGTAAGTTTCCTCTGTATGGTTTTATTACGTGGAGAAGTATATATTTTACTTGCTAATATTCTCATATTTACCCATTGTTGGCTAGTAATATTTAAATCGGCTTCTTGGTTCCATTTCATATTAATTTTTGATCTTTGGTTTTTAATATTTCCAACAATTTCATTAAAATTCTGGACAAAAGTTTTTCTGATCCTTTTTTTATGATATTGTCATGTTGTATATGTATATTGGGAATAATAATTACTTTGTCAAAATTATATAATTGACATAGTTTTTTACATTTGTGTTGCACTGTACAGTATGTTAAGTAATTTAGTTTATAATTCTCCATCCATACTTTAAGTTGATAGAAAGTGGCACAATTACCATTGCTTGTTTGGTCTTTCTAAATATGAATTGTGTTTGACACAAACGGTAGTTTATTTATTGAAGAGATTTTCTTCAAATTTCTTTACAAGTCCATATGTCTGAATATAGCCAGGGTACGTCCAACCTACCCTTGATATTTTTCATTAAGTTTTAAACCAGTGCAAACCAACAACTGAGAGAATGATAGTTTTTATCTGATATTCGTAGGTTAAAATCACATTTATTTTTATGTTGTCCTTATTTTTTTTTATCTAATTTTTGCACAATAATGTTATATTCATTTTTAAAAAAGATCCAACACTGAATCTGAGCGATCACATGGGACTGTATGTATATAAATGGTTCGGGGCATCCAAGTCCTTCTAATTTTCTGGGGGTCATTAATGACAACCAGGCAATGAAAGGTCCCCCCCCCCCCCGCCATATACATTTTTTGAATAATCTTTTTTTAAATCTTTAGACTAGCTAATTGAAGGTGCTCCTAACATGGTTTGCATGGTGTAGATAATGCATGGCATGGCAATCATTTTAACGTATTGATAATGGAATTTTTACTCAATTGGTTAGCAATGCTTGCATTTTTTGTTTCATTTCATCAAAGTTTATTTTAATATTGTTATTCTGATTCAGAGTTAGGGTTATTCCTAAGTATGTAATACTTGTCTCTATTTTAAAATCTCCCATAAAGTCTGACTTGTGATTTGTGATTGGATATTTTCATTAGACTTGATTTGATTTTATTTAATTTATAACCGGAAACTGAAGAAAAGGTTTCTACTTCTGCTAAAAATGCTTTTAATGAGTTGTTTATATTTTTCAGAATTAACAAAATATCATTGACAAATACACCAAGGATTTGTTTTTCATTCTGAATCTTATTATCTTGAATTTCTTGATTTGACCTAACATTTTGTAGAAATGGTTCTAGACAAAGAATGAAAATTGTTGATGAAAGCAGGCAACCCTGCCTTACTCCATTAGTTATGGTAAATTCCTGTGTTAAAAGTGAGTTAATTTGGAACTTTGCAGTTGTTGCTTGGTAAAGATGTTTCATTAGATTTGTAATGTTGGGTGTTAAATTCCATTCTTTTAAAGTCTCACTCATAATTTCTATCAATCACGTCAAATGCTTTACTGGTGTCTAATGTTACAGAATGATAAATGTCTGCTTCAAATTCTTGACATGAATTTATAAGATAAAAAAAGGATTGTAGTTTTCTCATTGCCTGAGGAATGGATCTTCCTTTAATAAAACCTTATTGATTTTTGTGTATGAAATTATCTAATAAGGGCTGTATCTTATTGTTTGTAAGTTTGGACTGGATTTTTGTAATCTATATTCAATATAGAAATTGGCCTGAAACTGTCGGGGAGGTCAAATGGTTTTCCTTCTTGATGATTTTTGCTTCTTGTATTGTTTTGGGAAGATTTGCATTATTCTCTATTAGGTCTTCAATTATACAGAGTAACCAAGGGGTTAATTCGTCTACAAATGTGGTGTAAAATTCATTTGTATATCTGTCTATTCCAGGAGCTTTATTCCTGGGTAATTTTTAAATCATATCTGTTACATCTTTTATTGTGAATGGGATATAATCTACATGCATTTGTTTTAACTTTGTCTTGTTTAGAAAGTTGCTCAGTTTACCTCAGTCATTTTTTGTCCATTTTGAAAAATGGATTTAAAGAATTTAATAAATACAGTACTTCAGCTGTAGCTTTATCTTTGATTATTATTTCACCTTGATCAGTCTTTATTGAAGTAGCCATATTTCTTTATTTTTCTTTTCTTAATAAATTCACCAAGAGTTTTCCCTTATTTATCCATATGGAAATATTTAGATTTTTTTAATACTCATATAATATGCATGTTTCTTGATTAATCATATTTTGTTTCTGGAGTTTAAGTGTATTCCTTTCTGTGACACGTGTCCTGAAGTATTGATGAGTCTATTTGTTTCAATTTCTGGTCTAAGGATTCAGTTTCTAGTTTTTTTATTTTATTTTTCTTGATCTGATGGGTAACAATCACCCCTCTTATAGTCCCCTTGAATGCATCCCAGTGGCTAGTATAGTTCAAGAACCAGAATTCATTCATTGCCTGTTTTATGTCTGGAACAAAATCTTTTATTTTTAGCAACTCATTATTGAAGGACCAGTTTCTTGTAAACATTCTGTCTGGATTTGTAATCTTTAAAGTAGTGTTATTTAAGGCATGGTCCAATATTATCATGGATTCAGTTTCAGCTTGTATTATGTTTTGTACTAGTCTGTTTCACACTATGATATAATCAATTCTAATAACAATGTTATTCTTTTTATCAAAAATGGGAATATTACCAGTAGATTCTATCTGATAATGGTGACTGCCGAATGGTGAGCCGCATTATCGCGACGTCAGGAAGGTGAAAACATTTTTGCCACCCTGACATCCTCAGCACATGGAAGAACGGCACTGGGGCATGCTTATTTTGCTTTCTGTGGAGGGGCTTTACCCACCCACACACCCCCACATGTGGGGCTTTGTACCCTGCACCACCCTACTAAAGGATTCTCAACTCCAGAGGGGTGCATGTTGGGGAGGGCAAAAGCAAAAAAAACAAGTTTTGGGCCAGGCGCAACAAAAATGCAGTAGGACCTGGACCCAGATCCAAACCCAGTTCCTCCCACACTGCAACCAGATGCCAACCCCTAATGTCACGGTGCAGCTCAGCATCTGACCACAGTGCCACCCCCATCATCCCCTCCACCCTCATCTGAGCTCATGCTTGCCATGCTCGCTCCCCCCGTGTGCGTGTACATATAACGACACCCTGTTGCTGCAGTAGCCCACCCCACCACATCTGGTCACCCTATGCCCCAATACCCATTCGGGCTTTCACCCACAACATGTCGCCATTTTGGATGCTGCCATCTTTCAGGTGCCAACATCACAGGCTACCGATTTTTCCTGATTAAGATGGTTTGTATACCTCCAGCTATCAACCAGATTTTCCTGTTGAAGAAAATTGTTTAATTTGTTTGTTGTATGAATATTACTAGGGGTAGCATTAATTGATTTGTCCAGTTTATGGTTAATCATAGCATTGAGGTCACTTGCTAGGATTACAAAAATAGCTTGAAGCTTATGAAGTCATTCAACAATAGTTGCCAAAAACATGTATTTGGAAAAGGGTGCATACAATGATCCAATTGCCACTTTCCCATTTATTGCAACCTTGACAAGCATTATTCTACCATTTGAATCCATGAACTGGTCCACCATTTTAATATTCAAACCCTTCTTGATAATTATAGCTACACCACAACTTTGCTTGGTAGCTAAGTTTTATAATAAATGAGACATACATTTTGTCTTTAATTTGTCTATTTCTTTTTTTTCTAAATGAGTCCCTTGGAGACATATCATGCTAGCATTAGGTTTTTTAATATATGTTAAAATTCTAGCTCTTTTAATGGGAGAGTTAACCCCATTCACTTTTAGTGATGCAAACTTTACTAAATCTTTATTAGCCATGGTTATTGCTCCATTTTTTTCAGGTAACTTGCCTTCCCCCCAAAATGGTCTTTTTTGATGGATGTCTACATTTATTACAGTCCTGGCTTGCCTGTTCCAGTACTTATTAGAACTTAATCTGTCTTTTAGATCTTTTTTCCTTCTTTAGTGAAAAAAACAATGCAGTTCTCATTTTCTATTTTTTCTCATCATGTTTTGCACCCTGAAAGTATACATTAGATATAGTCAACTCTTGGCCCTGACTTACATTCTCTAACCCTTTCTCCTCATACATTCCTTTCTCTATCTTTAATAGGTAACTTAATCAATACATAAGAGTGCAGCTCACAAGAATTGCCTGCAAAAACTCCCATTTTGCTGCCATATTTTGATGTTGCCCCCCCCCCCACTCACATCACTTTTTTATTAAACTGTCATATTGGACCTGATATTTTTAATGAAAAATCTGTGACAATTTCTCCAGTAATCCTTTGAGTGCCTCTTGCGGACTTTCATAAATAACATTATTCCCTTCAATGTCCACTCATAATCTTGCTGGGAATAGCATAGTTGTTCTTATACTGTTGTGCCATAATTTCATTCTAATGAAATTATATTTCCTCCATTCTTGGATGAGGTCAGGTGGCTGGTCACTGAAGACTATGACTGTATTTAATTTTATTCTTTTTATATACATAAGGATATCTTTATCTTTTGACCTGAGGAATTTCATTACTATTGATCTAGGTGGGTGATGTATTGTCTTGCTTTGTTAGTAGGCCCCTGTGAATTCGATTTATTTCAAAGTTGATATTACTAAAGTTATAGTCTAGATAAACTGTGGTTGTTTGTTGGAAAGTCTCCTGCAATGATCTAGATTTGTACCAATTTTTAGACACTCCAAGTATTCTAATATTTTTCCTCCTTGCTCAGGTTTTGAAATCTAGGAGTTTAACCTTCAGGTCTTTATTTGATGCTTCTGTAGTATTTACTTGTCTCTGTAGGTGCATTTGTTCTTCCATAACACAGATTTTCGTAGCTGTTGAATTTCCTTTTGTGTTTCATCTTGTTCCTTAAGTTTTGTGTTAAATTAAAGTACTTCTACAATTTCTTCTGCTTTTCCTTTTTCTGATTCATCTTTTGTGTAATTATGTTCATTTGATTTATCAAGCTTTTTGCTCAGTTTTGTGGTTCCTTCGACCTTTGTTGGCTGCAGACTATGATTCAAACTAGCTCAATATATATTCTGTATTTCTCTATCTGATATGTTAGTTGGTAAATTCAAACCACTGCCATTTGCGTTTTGCTCATATGTTCTGTCTTTTGCTTTGAAACAGTCTTTTTGTGAGTTCATAGTTTTAACAGTGGGGAAAAGATTTAATGAAGTTGGGGCTTACTGTAGTATTTTCTGATAAGGACTCTGAATCAGAAAAATATGGTGTCCTTTTTTCATTGGCAGTAGTCCCCTCATATTCTTGTTCATGTGCCATGCCTTTTTCTCTCCATGACATTCCATTTTCAGGCATTGAATCCAGCATTCTGAGTGTTCCTCCATAATTTTCTGTTAATTTGGCTGCTGTGCCGAGCTGTAGGGGACAAGAGTTCTCCTTCTCTAACACTCTGCAATCCAACAGCTCATCCATCTGTGAGGTCCTACTCACTCTTGAATCTTTATGTTTGGCAGTGACCTGCATATTCAGGTCTTCTTTATTGGAAACTTCCCTTCTGACAGTTGTCAACTCCATTGTGGATCCTCAATCCTCTTCAGGTGCGTCCTAGTATCTCTGTTCTCTAGGTCGGCTCTGGCTCCCTTCTTCCTCCTGTGGCAGCGGCAGCTCAGGTAAATGGATTGAATTGCCGGTGTTTGGTAATATTGATTTGGTTATTACCATAGTGTTTTGTGCTATTTGCTAATCCTTCCTTATCTCGAGTGGATTAGTATCTGACTTTTGGCTTAACTCTGACTTCTCTGTCAGCTCTGCTTCTGTTGTTGGGTTCAATGCCTTTTCATGTTGGAGAAATACCAGAAACAAGTGAGTTGCATTGTTTGTCCATGGTACAAGAGTATCGACAGTTATTGAAGTCATTTTTTTGTTTGGTAATGGATGAAGGTTTTCTTGTCTGCATTGTTTTATTTGTTTTAGCCTTTGATAAGTTCATCAGATGTTTAAAATCTTTTTTCAGTGTCATTGTTCTGTAGCTTAATAGAGCTTTGGTATCCTTTTTAGCAATCTCTTCCTCAGCAGTATTTTGGTCCAATCTTGAATAACATGCCAGACTCGCTGTTCAGCAGGATTGTGGATTTATCCACTTGGGGGGAGAGTGGCCTCACTATATTCATGTTTGCTACCATAGCTAATGGCCCAGATCCTATTGGTCTCAGGATACTGCTTTCTAATTCCATGATTTCATATTGGTTTCTAAAATAGGGTCAGCCACAAAAATGTTATGATAGATCCTCGGTGCCATGCTACTTAGAAATAATACAGGTAATGATAAACTGCATCTTTTATGAAGACTACTATTTTTCCATTTTTCAAGATTCCATGATTGATGGGAAGATTGTATGAACCTCTGTTGATTAAAAGTCTCTGAATAAAATAAAAACTGAACAAAAGAAATTCCAAAACAAAAGAGTAAAGCTCATCTAGATAGAAAACATAAGTATCCTGGACAGAAAACCTCAACAGCAAAGCAATAACTTTGAAATCACGTGTCTGTATTATGTTTTTCAGCACTAGCCTTAAGAAGACCCTACACACACTCAGATGATAAGTCCTGCTGCTGATGAATTAGTTTGGGGGTGAAGAAGAATCATACAGTGCTTCATAGTGGACTGACAATAGTCCACACCCACGCACATGCACAGTTGGCTATGGTGGCAGCTACTGTCATGTTGTTCATAAAACATTGACAGAAGTGGGCTTGCTTTTACATATCTGGATGAATCTATTCTATCCTGGATAAGGGAACTGGAAGCACTAGGTAAGGGAGAGGGGGAGAATGCTGTGTTTCTGGATTGCTCAGGTGGTTTAATCACCAGATGTACTGGATGACCTCCTGTGAAAGTTATTTGCAGTAGGAGTGGAATCAGTTGGATTCTGAAGACAAAGGTGATATTGTTTCTTTGGTTCAACTATCATACAGCCAGCCCTAGTCCTCCTTTCTGAAGTAGCAGCACTACTACAGCTCTCAGTGCCTGTCCTGATTCCGTCTCCACAATCTCCACAGACATGGTGGAAGCTTTCTGTGCTCCTTTCCTTCTCATAAAAACCCAGAGCATACCTTCCTTCTTAACCTAATCCTTGTAAGCAAGCCTCACCTCTTCTCTCACTCAGGTGTATTCTTTAACAACATCAGCAACCACTGTGCCATTGCATACATAAGGTCGGCACAACTCCAAACCTCCTCTTCCTCTAAATACATCCATAAGAGATGTAAATGGATCTTCTGCCCAGATGCTTTTCTCTACAACCTCCAATATGCTGACTGGCAGAAATTTTACCTCGCATCTTCTGTGGAAGAAGCACACGAGGTACTTCATGTAATACTCACCGGAACCCTAGACCTCCTTGCCCCAGTTGCCAAAAGCAGAAATAAAATAAAATTCTGTCCCTGGTTCACAGATAACCTAAAGACTGCCTTATGGCATAGGAATGCTCTTTGGAAAAGCACCAGAAAGTCTAAATTGGCCACAGACTAGTCTGCTTTCTGAACAGCAAGGAATTTCTGCACTAAAACTATCAGAGCTGCAAAGTTTAGTTATTTCTACTCTAAGCTTAACGCATCCACTAACTCTGCTACTAGGTTTTGGAAACTTTTAAGGGCGGTAGAAGGCCACAACAGCACTGGCACATTTCCCCACAAAATTTTGACTGGTGATACCCACACTACAGATAAAAATTAGATCCTTGACTTCCTTAACAATCACTTTTACACAGCAGGGATGGCTTTTGAAACCTCCCCAGCAAATGCCATCAGGACACAGTTCCTTAGTCAGTCATCTGATTGCCATGATCTGGAATCTATTGACCCTTACCATTCTTTCTCCTTCTGTCCAGTCACCATCAAACAGGTTGAAGATCACCTTCTTCAGCTTGATACTAAGAAGAGAGAAGGTGCGGATATGATTGAGCCTTTCTTCCTAAAGTTGTCCTACTATATTTTGGCTTCCCCTATTACCCACCTTTTCAATTTGTCTCTCAATCAGGGCTCCCTCCCCAAAGTCTGGAAGACAGCCCATGTCATCCCTCTACTCAAATCAGGGGACTCCTGCGACCTAAATAATTACCACCCAATCTCCTGGCCTTGTCAAAACTATTGGAGAAGTAGTAAATGAACAGCTCAGATCTCATCTGGAAAGTTTTAATCTACTAAACCCAATTCAATATGGTTTCTGTCCCATGCATAGTACCTCCACTGCCCTTGCTAAGGTTATAAATGACTGGCAGTCCACACTTGCTAACAAACAATACATATGCACCTTGTTTCTGGACCTTAGCAAGGCTTTCGACATGGTGGACCACAATTTACTTCTGGTGACCCTGAAGAAAGTTGGGGTGGACAACCTGGCCCTAAGTTGGTTGCAAACTATCTTATGGACAGAAAGCAGCAGGTCAAGGCTGAAGGAGACCTATCACCAAAAAGTCCTTAGAGGTGTCCCCCAAGGATCCATACTTGGTCCACTTCTCTTTGCCGTTTATATTAATCAAATTGACACTGGCCTAAAGTCATCTAGTATCCATCTCTTTGCTGATTATACAGTGCTATACATTGACAGATCAACTCTGGATCAAGCTATTTTGGACCTCCAGAATGATTTTGACATCCTCAAAAAAAATCTACTCAACTTGAAACTCCTGCTCAATGCCAAAAAAACTAAGGCCAGGATTTTCTCTCCACTGGCTCCTCATCTCAAAAAAAATAACTCCAGATAAGGTTCCTCACATAAGCATCCTTTTGGGAGAAGCCCTGAAGTTCATTGAAAAATTCAAATACCTGGGGGTATGGATTGACTACAAATTGTCCTTCTTGATCACATTGATGAACTCACTAAGAAACTGTGTCAAAGGCTCAGTATTTTCTTCAGGCTCAAGCACTCACTAACCCAGGAGGCTAGAAAACTCTTAGTCCAAGTTACCTTCTTGCCTATCCTAGACTATGCAGACTTCCTATATGCCATAGTACTAGCACAGCTCTCTCCAAGCTTGATACCCTATACCCCAGAGCCCTTAGGTTCATTTCAGATGCCCCTTATGATACACACCACTGCATCCTCTATTCTTCCATAGGCTGGACCTCCTTTAGCTTCAGGAGGCAAAAGAATGCTATTCTATGGACATATAAGGCAATCACTCATAAATTACCTCAGTATCTCATAAGCTGCCTAACTCCCTGCATCCCTAGTGCCTATTCTCTCAGAAGACTTCCCATCTTATCTCTGGCTATCCCTAAAGTTAAAATACGCTTTGGTAGAGCCTCAAAAAGCTTCACTCTTCCTATGCTCTGGAATAAGATCCAGAAAACCTTTAGGCTTGCTACCCCATTATGTTCTCCCTCTTCAAATCCTTGTTCCTGGGGACCTTTTCCAAGGTCTGTCATTGTTTCATGTCAAGGTCTTAACATCACAATTCATTACTGCTTTAAATTCTGGATTTAAACCTCTATGATTCCCTGAGGTGTCATTTGAGTCCTCCCTTCTGTTATTGTCCAAATCAAGGTCCCAACAACATGATCTGTCTTTGCTTCAAATACTGGACTTAAACCCAACCATTGCCTGTGGCATCTGTCATGTTCTCCCATCAAACAGTCATTCCTCCTTAGTCCATCATGTCTAACCCTCTCCTATCTTGGCTGACCTTCCTTCCCCACTTCTTATACCTCCCTTCCCTTCCAACCCCACTTGCCAGACCATGCCTACAGTACTTATCAAAGGACTCTTACATCTCAGTCTTCTTCACACTTTGATGCTAGAGGAACTGCCACTCCTGCTCACTATGACTCCTCCAATGATGTTTACTGTATAAACTTTAGCTCATTACCTTACATCCATATAGCTGTATCCATGCAATTGTATTTAAATGGCACTACCTCCTGTTGAACTTATTGCTATGTTCTGGTGCAAATATCTTGTCACTTACGATGGTTATATGTTATTATGTTGTTATTATTACTATGTAATTGTTATGTACGTTCACTCAACCTGTGATGTTTTAACCCTGTTGGCAATTGTTTTGCCCCAGATCCATCTTGTAAATGAGCTTGTCTCAATGATGTTCCACCTGGCAAAATAAAGATTTTGATTGCTTGCTTGATTGATTGATAAATCCATTTTACCTATAGTTTTGTTCCTCAGGGTTTCTGCCTGATGCAACAGCAGATGCCCACACAAGCCCATTATCCATTGACACACACTGCTCCTCACCATCATTGAGATACCAAATATTTGCACTTCTCAGAATCTGTGGAGTTATCAAAAAACTTTTGAACTTTGATTTGTGTGAAATTTTCACCGCAATTTGCATTTTTGTATTGTGAAGCATGAATTTAGCAGGTGAAGCACAAAGTTCGCTGATGAAATTTTGTGTTTTGTGGTGTAAATCATGAATTTTGCAGCCACTAATTTCACAAAATCACTTCATGAAATCTTTAAAATCCACAAATTACCTCACGGAGCAAATTTCGTGGACTTTGCCCATGTCTTCCCAGCACCACCAGTAGTCAGTAAAAAAATGATTCGTCAAAATCATTTGAAACTGCTTCCTGTACCCAGTCTACTAAATTCACTCTACTGTGCTCCTTCTACATGAGGAAATAAAACAACAATATTGTTTGGTAAGCCCTCCACATCACCAACACTCACAAAAAATATTGTCAAAAAATCCTTCAAGATCCTCCCTGCAGCTTTCCCAGTCTACTCAATTCCATCCATCCTGCTTGTGCTCCAGGGCCTGAACTTGATAGTATAGGTTCACACTGTTAACTCTCCCCTCTCCTCTGCAGCATGATTTTCCTAGCCTGCATGAAACTACAGTTAAATGTAGTGAATTAGCAAACTGAAATGATAACATATATGACTCTTTGATCATTTCTAAAGTGTTCTGATCAAATGATACTCTCTTTTTGATAGATTAAATGGAGCTGAAGTAGCCAGGTTCTTCCCTGTGGGAGAGAGCTGAAAATGGTATTGAGATCAATGAAGCATGAAGAGTTCTCAATCTCCAGTGCCACTGATTTGTAGCGGCAAGTCATGTGGCATTCCAACAACTTGGACATGCTCAGGGTGTGTTCCCTGTAACAAGTGCTCTGTCATGACATCAAAGTGCTGAAGAGAAACCAGTCTATTCAGGTTGGCTTTGCAAGTTCCCAAAATGTAAGATTTTGGCACATTCATTTAATACAACTTCAACATTAGCTTATTCTTTGTGTAAATTCTAGTTCTTTCTAAAATATTGAGTTTTCTTTTCATTCCTTAACATTAAAGAAGGATTTTTGCACTCTTAAGTATGATGTGCCCAATTCTGAGTCTACATTGGAGATGTTTCAAACTGGCTGACTTCTGGATGACTTCATTATTCCACTACAAGATTCTGATGTACACAGAGGACATTCACATTATAGTGGTCTGGAGTTTTCCTCTGAGTGTGATGCAATACAAATTGTCAACCCAGATGTTACCATGAGCTACTGTATCAGGAGCAACATTTATTGGGTTGAACTGGGGAAGGAGTATGGGAATGGAAATTGCTTCAAGGGTTGGGGGAAAGGATTTTGGAATGGCTACTATGAAATATGTTTTTATTTGCTGGGTCTGGAGGTGGTGGGCAGTATGAGTGCTACAAGGAGGAGGGATTTTGATAACAATTTAAGTGTCATTAACTATACTAAAACTACTGTATAGCTACATTGTAACTGCACTGTAACTACTGTATAGTTACATTTAACTATTCTGTAATTAACTAGTTTCACATTTCCATGTTGTGTACTTACACACAATTAGCATGATGTAACTACACTGCAACTACTGTGCAGTTATATGTAACTACTATGTAGTTTTTAACTAGTTTCACATTTGCACGTTGTGTACTTACACAATTTACATGAAGTAATACTTACACATGCAACTACTACTGTCTCCCTTTTAGCACAAATTAATTCATTCTGACAAGTATAAGTACACACTTAATAGATGTTGCAAAGTGCAACAGAAAATCTGTTGTGCAACTACCAATGTATCTCTTCTGGCATTATGTAATTTACTCTCACAAGGGCACCTGCATGTGTAATAGTTACTACAAATTGTAACAGCAAAACTATTGTGTAACTACTATGTTACTTATTTTGGCATTCTTAAATTTGTTCTTACAAGTGTGACTACATATGAATGCAGGTATTGTGCACTGTTTCAACCATCTATGTATATTTGACATTTATTTAAAATGCAAACACGCAGAAAAAAATTAAAAGTGTAATCAGAATGGTAACTAAAATATGATTACAATGTAACTTCAGTCTGCTACATTTATATGCACTGACTGGCATTACATTAGATGATGTCCCATGTCTGCATTCCAGTTTTTCATTAACTTACAAGTTAAGAAACATGCAGTCTAATACTGTAAATTGATATAAAAATGTACACAAATATATTTCATTTGCATAATTACTCTACTGATTGGCATTGTAACAATATTGTGACTAAGAAATAATGGTATTGTTTTCACAGTTACTACCTAGGTAACACCCATTCTCAAGAGCGCACATTTACATTTACCAAATGCTAGTACTGTAGCTGTGATGTAAGTTCTCATTTAGAAATAAATCCCTCATGAACTTACTGCTTACTTAGAAACATAGAAACATAGACTATGATGGCAGATAAGGACTGCCTGACCCACCCAGTCTGCCTATTTCCCTATGTATTGAATAAGCTGTAGATCATAGTTAACCAACAGCCTACTTCCTCCTACCCCCCTACTTGAATTGTTTATGTCTGTCCCATAAATTCTTGAATTCTTCTAATATTTTTCACCCCACAACCTACTCAGGAAGGCTGTTCCATGCATCCACCACCCTCTCCATGAAAAAAATACTTCCTCACATTGCCCCTGAGCCGTTACCCCTCTATCTTCAAATTGTGCCCCTTGTTGCTTGCACACCTCTTTTTCTGTAAGATGCTACCCTCTTGGACTTTGTTGATTCCTTTGAGGTACTTATATGTTTCTATCATGTTCCCCCTCTCCCTCCTTTCCTCAGGGGTGTACATATTAAGATCCTTTAGTCTCTCTTTGTATGGCTTCTGGTGCAGACACTACACCATTTTCATTGCCCTTCCTCTGGCCTGCCTCCATCCTGTCTATGTCCTTGCGGAGATGGGGTCTCCAGAACTGTATGCAGTATTCCAGATGGGGCCTGGATCTTAGATTAGAGAATCTTAGATTACTGTCATACCCAAAGGATAGGACCCAAGGGGTGCTACAGATTTTTACTGATGAGAAATGTTAGCCAACACACCTGAAGAAATCCCCTATTCATGATAAGTGCCATGGGATCCTTAACTTCCACCTGAACAGCCACCAGAAATGGATAGAAGAAGAGACCTTGGTTTAATGCCTCATCTGAAGGACGGCACCATAACAGTGAAGCACCCCCTTGTACTGAACTACAGTGTCAGTTTTGGGTAGTACCCCAAGTGCCTGGTGTGGGGCTTGAACCCATGATATCTGATCTTCCATCCACAGAGGCAACATGCTTCCTACTGAGCAACTGACACATAAAAGATATACCAGCACTCTGCAGAGTATTACTATGAACATGAAATAGATACCTGATGTTACTTTCAAGGGGAACAATTGGATAGCAGGCTTCACTTAGGTTTTGCACTCCACAGATGTAGTTCCTCTGAGGATGGACTGCAGGTGGAACCAAAGAATTTTTATCTTTTTACTTCTTATTCAGATTTTGCCCAAAAGGAGGAAGCGGGTGAGGAGGTAGGAAGTTGTGATGCTGAAAATGCAGATGTTTGAGGTTCCACTGTGGATAATGCAAAGAGTGGCAGATTAGGTGCCACTAGATCAAAAATGTTTAAAACTGTGCTAAGTCCCAATCCAATGGGGGGGGGGCTGGAAAAGGTGCCACAGAAGTAGACATCCCTGCAGCCCAATTCATTTACTAATTTATTGAGTATCGGGATGGTAAATAGAGATTACAGTCCTGTTTACAATTATAACTCATGGTAACCATGACAAGGCCACACATGGATGTGACTAACATGCAATCTAAAATTGGACCCTATTCACATAGGTGGTAGGGAATGTGTCAAATGTGTATACTCAGGCCTTGCAATCAACAGCAGCCATCCAGTTAGATGGACTGTCCACCAGCAGACTGGGTCCTGCACTCTGTGTGGAGCAGGGAATTGTGGGACATGGCTGGTCCTCCCAGTACTGCTGTTTTCCAGTAAGGGGATCTACTGGTCTGCCAATATTCACCGTCATGCTCACAGCCCTCATGGTATAGTCAAAGGGGCAGGGCAGCTTGGTGTGAAGGATGGTGCCATGGCCACCACCCCATTCAGCCAGTGGGAAGGCTATGTAATGGCTAAGGAAGGGTCCTTGCCTGTGCATCTGGCACCACTCACCAGCACTCCACCCAGCAGATCAGGCATAAAGCATGGCATGTAGCCATATCCCACCCTCAGCCACCACCTGGGCAGCAGCAGGACAGGGTTTTGGTGCAGAAGAGGTGTGGGTGTGGGTAGTCAGAGGTGTGGGTGTCACCCCCAAGCCCCACCATACTTAATATAATCAACTCCGAGGTCAGACATAAATCGAAGAAAGGAGCAATTTTCCATACCTGCATGGTTTTGCCCTTCATGGTGGCATCAGTCCCCAAACCACCCTTAAATACATTTAATAACACATCACACTTATAATGAAGCTGATGGAAAAAAAGGGAAGGGAGACTTGAACCATGGTCACATGCAAGCACCAGCTATTCACAGGCTGTCATCCTAACTTTTAAGCCATGCTTTCTGCATGCTAACATGCAGCACATCTGCATACTTACAGTGTTCAGCCAGACCAGAAGCAGGTACAGGTACAGTGCAGTGCCACACAGTGCTATTATGTTCCATTAGGGCATACATCTTTCATGCTTTTTACTACGTGTATTGACCATGCACTAATGACATTCGCGGAGCCATCATACTACCAAGACAACAATCTCATCTTTCTTAAAAGGTGGTGGAAGATTTACTTGTGTTGCATTGTTTGATTTAACACTTTCACTTAAATATTTATTTTTATTAAAGATAATGGAACCATTCAGATCTTCATATATCATTTATTATTATCTTCCACCAATTTTCTCTAACATTAATTGATTTTTCATTACATCTGTCCTCATTTCTGTTATTTCTTCCTTAAGGGTCCAACTTGTTTGTAAAATTGTAGTATTAGCATTATATGGATCCTTCATATGCTCTAACAGATCCTCAGAGAAAGGAATCATTTCCTCTAAGTTATGTTTTGTATTACAGTTTCCTTGAGTTTCTGGAATACCGTTCTATGAGAATGGTTGCCACGTATATTCTGGTGGAAATTCTGGTGAAAACATTTCTCTCCCATTAGATAAGGATACAAATGAATTACTCCCTTCTCCATGAATGTTAGGAGTTGCAGAAGGTACTAGAAGTGGTGTTTGTGGTAAGTTTTAATCACTGTGTGTTAACAATAATTTTAAGACATCACTTATAGAGTATCCAGTGAAGACAGTGTGAATTTCACCATAGGGTACAAAACCATTCAGTGTCAATAGCAGCTGTGAAAAGAGCTACAGGGAACTTATAGTGTGGATATAACAGGGCTATTCCTGTGGCTGTTTTCATCTTCCAAATGTGAGCTTGGAAGTACGCTGTCACTGTGGCTGTGTGGATATAGCAACAGGCTGTCGATAGTGGCAGTGCCTAGGGCAATCCCAGGTTCAGTCCCACCTCACCACACTTCTTTTGTTATTTTTTAGTTTGTTTTTTGGGGGATTTCTCAGTTGTCATGTGGTTTCCCCCTTGCTTTCCCTCCCACATGTGCTGGACTATATCCTCTGTTCCCCAAGCTGTTCCAACCCCCAGCTTACCCCTTGTCCTCTTTCCCTCCCCCAAGGAGAGTGCACCATGGAGTTCCTCCAGTGACTCTGCCCACCCACCCAAATCACACCCATTCCCCCACACGTGTCCACCCTTGGAGGTGATTATATTAGAGAGGATGTGTGAGGAACTCTGGAGGGTGCACAGAGCAAAATCCCTCGTAGAAAATTACTTTATCTAAGAAATGTTGTAAGCACTATTTTCTCTGTGTGATTTTGTACCGTGCTATTCTGTACACACCATTATCACAGTAAACTCAATTGTAGTGCCTAAATCATTAATAACCTGAGTGAACTGAGATTATACCTTTGTCTGTTTTGTCAAGGATAGATTTTCTTTAATTAGAGTGGTACTTTTATCAAGAACTGATAAGTTTGCATTGTTTTCTTTAGTTGCTATCACTTCCTTTGTTGGGTTTATATGTTCTTGATTTTTTAATGAATTTCCATTTAGAGAATCTGTACCCAATTTTTTAATTACAGGTATTGAGATATTATTAATTAAATCAATTATTTTTATTGAGTTTTCTCCATTTTTTTCTGTTTCTGTTTTTTTTTTTTTTTTTGTCCTTTATCATATCCTCTTCTTGTTGAGTCTCCTCATTTTCCCTTGTGTCTAGGCTAAACTCTTGTTTTAAATATTCTATACTTTCACTCTTTTTTGAGATTCTTGTTCTCATTTTACCAGATGTTTTATTTGAGCCAGTTAGTGTTTTATTTATTTCCTGTTATTTATTTCTTATTAAAGAACTATTTGTTCTAATAGCACTTTATTAAGGAATCTCTAGCACCTTGAAAACTTATTAATGTATTAATAGATTAATTTGTTTATATCATAAAATGGTTGATTAATCAATTTACCAAAATCTTTTTATGTATAGGAATTTCCAATCATTTCCAAGAATCTGGTTTAAAAAAAAATACATAAATCAGAATTATATCACTTTTAAACCTTATAACAGATTAATAAATCAGCAAATATATAGCTAATTTACCTGAGAATTGTTCAACAAATATATTGCTGAACGTTAATTTAGATTCCAGTGAGAACTTATTTAAACACTAGATATCAGAATAAATATTGTAAACAGTAAATATTATTAGCAGCAACCTTTATATAGCCTTTGAATAGAATGAGAATACCTGGATATGCAACAAGCAATAAATCCTGATAATTATAAAACGTTAATAACAATTCTCAAAACAGGGGAGAAACAGAAAGAAATGTAGAAATAATGAGGCTACAATGACAAGTCCCTCATATTAAACACTTGTAAAAGTTGACGGGGAACTCAGGGAGTCAAAGATTAAGGGTTGGAGGTTAGAGAGGCGCTGGAGGAGATCTGGCCTGATGGAGGACAAATTGGCCCTGGTGTCCAATTGCAGGGATTATCAGGGGCAATCTCCTGTAAGAAGGCAGAATTTTTGTCAACAGAGATTGCTGGGGCAAGGAACAGACCAGCTCAGCTCTTCCACATGGTGGCTAGGTTATTACATCCTGCTTGCCTCCGTGTGGGAGGAGCAGGTTCAAGCACTAGGTGTGAGGAGTTTGGTCTGTCTTTTGCTAACAAAGTGTCTGCTATCAGAGCTGCGATCTCCTCTGCCATCATTCAAAGGGATTGTGGAGTCCACTCTGAGGTGTTGCAGAACACTCCTCCTGTTTGGACTGAGTTTGATCCAGTTGGGGTGGAAGAGATGGTGAGGGTCCTATCGAGACTGAACCAACACATTGTGATCTGGACCCAGGTCCCACACAACTTTTAGTTGCATGCATGGACCTGATTGCACTTGTGGTTGCTGAGACTGTCCAGAGTTCCTTGAGGAATGGGGTCTTCCCATTGGCTCTGAAAGAGGCATTGGTTTGACCCCTATTTAAGAAAACCTCATTGAACCCAGACTGTCTCACCAACTAGAGGCCAGTCTCTAACCTCCTATTTTTAGAGAAGGTTATAGAAAAGGTGGTGGCAAGTCAGCTTCAGGAGTGTCTCACTTCCTCTTCCACCTATGAGATTTTTCAGTCTGGGTTTAGGGCTGGGTATAGTTCGGTGACCACCCTCGTGAAGGTGCTTAATGATCTCCTAATGGTGAAAGACAAGAGATATCATTCCATCTTGGTCCTCCTGGATCTCTCAGTGGCATTTGACACTGTGGACCATGAGGTGCTACTTGACCAACTGCAGTTCTGGTGTGGCCTGTTTGGTAAAGTCATCAAATGGTTTGGGTCATACCTGCAAGGTAGAGTGCAGAGGGTAGTGGTGGAGTTGGCCTCATCTAACCCGAAACCTCTTACCTGTGGTTTTCCGTAGGGGTCAGTCTTGTCACCCTTATTGTTCACAGTGTACATGCTGCCATTGGGAGACTTTATCAGTCGGTATGGACTGGGTTTTAACTGCTATGCGGATGATACCCAGCTATACCTGTCCTGTGCACCAAGTAACCAAATAGCGGACTCTGTATTTGACAACTGCCTGTCCAAGATTTGGACTTGGATGTCCCATAACTGGATGTGACTCAACCCAGACAAGACAGAGGTGCTGGTGGTGGACTCGGGTCATCGCGGGCGGAATAGGGTTTGTGGAGACCACCTAATCTTGTCCTTGAGGGGGGTGCCACTGACTCCATCCAAACTGGTGAAGATTCTGGGTGTGATCCTTGACAGTGGCTTGACACTTGATGCTCAGGTGTTGGCCATTGTTAAGAGAGGGTTTTATCATCTGAGGAACATTGCATGGATTCAGAACTTGTTACCCCCCCCGAGGACCTAGCCTCACTAGTGCATGCTTTTGTAACATCCAGACTGGATTACTGCAATGCCCTGTACCTAGAGCTATCTGGAGGTAACCTCTGCTGACTACAGCTGGTGCAGAATGCAGCAGCAAGACTATTGATGAGTGTGTGTAAATACGATCATATCACACCCATCCTTTGCTAACTGCACTGGCTGCTGTTTAGGTGGAGAATTGCCTTCAATGTCAGGCTTCTGACCTATAAAGCCTTACATGAACGGGGACCAGTCTATCTGCAAGATCTCCTTGTGCCCCATCATCTGTCTTGGACTCTCCGTTCCACCGAGGGTTGTCTCCTGGATATTCCTAGGGTGAGATTGCACCATTCGGGTGATTGATCATCCTCGGTGGCTGCACCCAGCCTGTGGAATCAATTACCTAAACAACTACTGGAGGCACCCTCAGTGGATACCTTCAAAAGAGGCTTAAAAATGTATTTATTTAACCAGGCTTTCAATTAAGTTTTTAGATAACTTTGTTTATTGGAATTGGTCAGATAGATAATCTTATTTATTATGTGTAACTGGATAATGATGTAGATTTTAATTATGTGTTTCTATATTTTTGATATTGTGTTATTGTATTGATTGTGAAGTGCTCCAAGTCTCAGGAAAGGAGCGCTATATAAATAAAGTATCTATTTATCTATCTATCTATCTATCTATCTATCTATCTATCTATCTATCTATCTATCTATCTTAGCCAAACTCTGCCCCCAAATTTCTTTGAAGTTCCCAGCACAGCTCCTACATCCATCAAATCAGAAGATGCCTTGACCCACCCAGGTTTCTACTTCAAACCTAGCTCAGAAAATAAGACCAAGACATACCTACGTAAAGATGTAGGAGGAACTAGGACAAGCAGTGATTCCCTCAACCTGAAACTTCTTACCCTAACCCTAGATGAAGTCCTATCCCCCCCCCTTGACCAAGCTTCGCAATCGCTCCTTCATACTTTGACAATTCCCCCAGATTTGGAAATCCACTCTGGTTACACCAGTTTTTAAGATTGAGGACAAATTATTACCTGGGAATTATAGGCCAATATCTATGCTTCCCCCATTGTTCAAACTACTTGAAATGATTGTTGCTGACCAGTTTGTGGAGTACCTGGAAAAATACAACCTACAATGCTTCCAACAACATGGTTTTCAGAAAGGGCACAGCACATCTATGGCCCTACTGGAATTCACAGGTTTCATTCACCATACTTTTATAAGGGTTAACTTGTTGGTGCAACCTTTATTAATCTGTCTAAAGCATTTGACATTGTCAATCACCATTTGCTGACACATCAATTTGCTGGGCTTGATATATCTTCAGATGCCCTAAAGTGGATCAACAGCTATCTAGTAAACAGCACACAACAGGTGAGAATAGGGTCTACCCTTTCTGCTAAACTGCATGTCTGCTCTGGGGTTCCTCAAGGACTGATACTGAGACCCCTTCTATTTAGCACCTTCCTTAATAATCCTCTAGCATCCTGTTGCAAACCAATACTCCTCTACACAGATGATGCAGTCATTTTCTCAAAGACTGCTGTCCCTACCCTCCTTCAGGCCCAACTTCAGAAATGTTTTACTGAAGCTGAGTCCTGGTTCACCTCTCATAAGTTAGTGCTTAATTGCTAAAAAACAAAGGTCATGCTCTTCCAAGCTACCCACAACAAGCACAAAGCCAAACAATTGGTGATTAAAAACAGTGCGGGTGTTATCCTTGATCAGACTCAATCTTTTAAATACCTAGGAGTTACTCTGGATAGTATGCTTTCCTACTCCCACCATGTTGAGAATGTTGCCAAGGCAGTTAACATTTGCCTTGGCCTTTTACACAGATACAAATACTGCCTTACTACTGAAGCCCTTAGATTGACTATCCAAAGTTCAATTGTGTCTATTATTGACTATGGTTTGGCCCTTTATGGAACCGCCATGGACACAACCCTACAGTGGCTTGCCACAGCTCTGTATAAGGCATGCCATCTACTAACTGGTGCAGCGTATTGTACTCACACTTGTGACCTTTATGGACAAGCAAATTGTCTTCAGCTCCAGGCTTGCATTGAAGATCAAGCCTGCCTTCTGGCTAAAAAGACAGTACTTGGTCTCCTACCACGAGGTTCCCTTCAGCTTTTCAGTCCCTTCAAGAGCACTCATAACACATGAAGTTCTGTGAGCCAAACTTTTACCGTCCCTTGCTGTCAAACCTCACTCTGACAGCTATATATTCTAGTTAGAGTGGCTAATTTATTTAATTCCCTTCCTCCTGAGATTGTGACAACTGCAACCTTGGGACCATTTAAGTGGAAGCTGCATCAATTCCTAGTTTCCAGAGCATCTTGTGACTACTATACCTAACATTTGCAGGCAGCTGAATGCACTGGGACCCCCCTCTTTTACAATTCACCCCTGTATAGTTCTATCCTGTTGCTGCGCTTTATCACTTATAGTACTTCATTCCTTCATCCCTTTCCTGGTCCCATCCCTGCCCTCTTTTCATCCTACCTCCTCCCCTTCCTCTACCCCTCCACTCCCACTTACCCCTTCCTCCTCTGTGTTTCCTCACCTTGTTCTCTCCCTCTACCCCCCCACACCCAATGGGTCTTTTCCTGCAATAAGCTTGTGGCAGCTCCCTCCTTGCTCTTATTTTGCTCCTTCCACACCCCAATTCACCCCTATCCTTCTCTCCTTGTAATCCCTTCCACCCCTCCTCAGACAAGGTCATTGGCTGCACTTGACACAATATTTATCTTGCCATATTATTCTTTTGTTTATGTAATTACTTTTCTCATGTTGTACTACTTACTGAAACCATTGTAATCTGTTATTCTTGTGACTTGACTTGGAACCACTGTAAAAGAGTCCTTGGCTCAAAGGTCTTTCCAATTTGTTTAAAATACATAAAAAATAAAAAAAAATATCTGTGAAAAGAAAGACATTTAAATAAATTACAGCTTTGCAGTTGATCTTTAATATACATATGAGACTGATGTTCATCCAGGAGAGCAACAAAAAATAACTGATGGTCCTACACCATATCCAGACATTCTAGGGTTTCATGTATTTATTGATGGGCATCTCATTTTGTCAGACAATCAGTCCATTTAAACTGGTTAGGTGATGATGGTCCTGGCTGAGCATATCTAGTCAGTATATGACACTAGCTTAACCAACTGTGAATATATGTCTGGTGTCTGCAGCTTCTGGATATCTCCACAGTAATTAAACTTGTAAATTACTGAATGCAAAAAAGAAAAAATAATCATTAATGTGGCAAAGTCAGCCTTCTTCTTTTAATGCCCATGGAGGAAAACTCTGCCTTCTGTACAACATTTCCACTCTGCTCCAGCTTCTTATTTCTATGTGCTCCACACCTAACTATAACAGGAACAGCATTGCTTGTCTTTTATGATGCATAGGGGGCATTTACCTGTCAGCATGATACAGCTGCTTTAATTAAACTTAAGTTAAGGTTATGTCAGCCCCCATAATTATGGGCAGTTTTATTTACAATATTATTAGCGGGGTATTCAAGTCACTCGGAAAAAAATATATTTTGTGTCTCATTTGGGCTGTCCTGGACTGGTGCAGTTGCACAGAAGTTTTTTTCATGATTGTTGGGATTTATGGAGGCATCTAAAGTCAAGCCAGATACAGGCTTGGTAATAAACAAATGTTATCAGTGTCAAGAAACACTAAACTATGTAGAAATAAGAATTATTGGTAAGGAGTAAATTGAACAAGGGAGGCAGAACAAAAAACATACAATTCCTGCAAATCAAGTCATGTAAATAAAATAAAATAAGTTGAAGGATGTTGTTCCCCCTTCTCCTGACATTGATCCAGCAATTTGCTCTGGTAAACCACAAGATTCCGCTACAGAGTTTTTTCTCTAAGCAATAAAGACCTTGATGATAAATATGAATCTATAAACCAGCAGTTTCTTGTCTTGATTAAAGAAATGTCCAGTATTGATCAACAACCAGAGCAAGGGGACTGATGGGTCCATGTGTACTAGAAGTCCCAGAGAACAAAAAACTGAAGCAGTTTTTCACAGTTCTGTTCAATGAAGTTGCAATACTCCTTGTTGAAGCATGGATAAACAAATGGACAGTGCTTATCATGCACTTATCCCATGTCTCCTTTTGGATGCTTGGCCTCAGCTGGGCCTGGTGTGGTTCCATTAAATGTGGGCATCCTAAAACTGTTGAGACAGGTGTGCAGTATTTCATGAAAGGGAGCACAGATCTCAATATGTTCTGATATGGTTGTCAACCTCTCACAAAATCATGAAAATTTGACAATGTTAAACTTTTACCTTATCAGAAGCAGATTCTCTTTGCTTTTATAATGCCAGCCAAAACTGCACTTTAAGGGTGAGGGGGAATTGCAATTATTTATCATCCCCCAAAAAGCATTTAATACTGTTCGAGCACTTCATTCCTAAGGGACTATACAGTCAGCAGTTTTGTTTTTCAGAGAGCAATGCTTGGTCTCTCCAGGCCTGGATTAAAAATTGGACATAAATGTCAGTTGGTCAGGGCCCCAAGTATGAGAGTGACCCTCAGAAGTAGTGCAGTTTATTATTTATTTATTTTAACCTCAGTGCTAGTTAGTGGTGGGCAAAGTGGGTCAATCTGCTCCCCGAAGCAATTCCTGGAGCAAAGGTGGATTCTCGGAGTGCTCCACAATGAGAAGTGAAGTACTTTGCATTGTAATGAGGAACATGAAGTCCATTGGAAGCAATGACTTCATGTTACTCTGCCTCCCCAGGCCACCACTCTGCCAAATTTAAGGCGAAGTGCATTGCAGGCAGTGCACTTCGCCTCGCTTCTCCTTGTTTTTGAGATCCAAAGGCAAATTTTGCAGTGATTCATGGGATTTCAGGTCACATGGGCTCTATATTTATACTGTATATCTATACTGTAATTGCTACTAGTCTTAGCCTTACTCAATCATCATGACAAAGCTACCTTTTAAGCTGCTTATTGATTGCCTAAACCCTGTTATTGTATGCATCACTCCTGCTTGTACCAACTTGCTGTATTTTCCCCTTTTGTACTTATTACTGTCGTAATTTACTGTTGTACTGTGTTATGTCTTCCTGTGACAAGGTACCTTTGTAAATGAGCCTCTGGCTCAAAGGTTTTTCCAAACTGCTGTTCAAATAAATAAATAAAATATTGATCTGCACAGCCTCAGTTCGGGGTAGTATGAGTAGGAAGGAATAGGATACAGTGTGCTCTGATGGCTGTCTGTGATAGGAATCTTGTAAAAGCTGTTCAAAAAGCATTTTGGCTTTATTTTTTGGAATACAACTTTAGTTCATCGATCATAGGAAACCCTCTTGTGCTCATATCATCGAGCGTTTTTGTTTTTGTGTGGATTTTGAATGTTAATTTACAGCATTGAGTGTGTGTGGTGAAAGACAGTTAAAGTGTGCTTTGGGGAGGGGCGTTTCTGTGGTGTAGGTAGATATAAGTTGGAGAAATAGTGATTTCTTTGTTTTTTGGTTATATTTTTGTTATATAACTGACTGTGTTAATGTACACACAGTAATATTGTCAGTAATAGTAGGAATTTTCTTGCTGTTTGTTTTGTGGATGTGTTGCAGCAGTTCATAAGTTCAGGTTGTTCACATTACAAATTTACAATACATAACGTGGCATAGTACTAAACTTTTGCATTTGAGACTCATTCCTCATTCAGCATTGTACACAAACTGTTCTGTGTGTGAGTGTGTGCAGTGTTGCATCCATCAAATAATACACCTTTTGTTGTGCCACAGACTAGTGTAATTGCATGCGCAGTAGTGTGAACCTGCTATCCACTGCAGCTGCTTGATTTTGTACTGCGATCGTGGTATCTGTTCTTAGTTTTGCTGCTTGTAGTGCCGTAAAAATCAGCACTGTTTGCATTCAGTGCTCCCGCCACCCCCACATTCAAAAGGTATTTTTTTACCAGATTGGATTGTTTTTGTGACCTCATCAGCACCACTGGTTAGTGGTTACTAAAGTTGTTTTAATTCCGTGACAATCTCAGAGTAGTCTCTTATCTGTTGCTGAAGCCACAGTTGTTTATTTGGCTTCACATCCAGTGTCCTTCCAATCAGAAAGTGAATGTATCAAAATCTGAATTTGGTTATAATATTTGTGGTTGATCTCCCAAAATGCCTGCAAAGAGACATGCAAGCAAAGCTGTTTCTCGCCATGGCAATGTTGGCAGTAAGATGGTCTGTGGGTGTGGTAGTAGTACACAGACGCAGAAGTGCATTGCTGATGTGAGGAAAGGTATTTCTCCTGCAATGTTTTTTACAGCCCAATCAGTAGCTTCACTTATTGTTGGAGGAGATGATGTTTTCCCAGCTGGTGGTGTTAGTGTTACTGGTGTTAGTGGTGGTGGAGGTAGTATTAGTATTGTTGCGTCAAGTTCTAATTACGATCAGTGTACAGTATCCAAAAATATTGAGTGTGAAGCAGTGCAAGTGAGTGGCAGCGTAGATGATGTCATACTTCCCAGTAACATCCCAGTAACTGAACTCAAGGATTCTGATAATCATGTCAATGATAGCATACAATGTGATATTCCATCCACTGTGGTACTTAACATCACACATTTTCCATGCAGTGAGCCACAGTGTGGTGAAAAAATATCAGGTGATGGTGGTGTAGATGCTGATGATGAATGTGATGATGATGATGTTGCTGTTTTTGCAACATGCAGTCCACATGCTAGCATCCAAGCAGAAGATGTGGATGTGTGTGACATTGATGAATATGATGATGATGATGTAATTGACCCCAGTTGGGAACCGGAGAAAAAGAAATTAAAAGTGGCTGTGTCTGAGTCTGTTTGCAGTAATCCCCCCCGTAAAAACTTGTGATCTACCAGTTTTAGTTGATGATGATGATAACCCAGTAATCAATATGATAGGTAGTCGTGGTGGTTAGTTGCAATCCAGGTGTGCAGTGCCCAAAACATCATGTGTCCCCCCCACTTCAGTTCTTAAAATAACGGACTTAAATAAGCCACATCATGGACATGTTAAAAGCAGAGCATCACAATCCCTTGTTTGGGATTTTTTTGTTCAAGATGCAAATGATGAGTCAGTTGCAATCTGCCAGGTTTGCCATGTGCGATTGATTCGAGGTAAAAAGGGGAGCCATCTGGGCACAGGAGGACAGCATACGCATCTTAAGAATAGGCACTTGGCACTGTGGATCCAGCACAAGCTGGCAGCTAATACCACAGTGGGGCATACACCAGCATCACCAGCAACCATTACCAGCATGTTATCCCCTTCCATGACTGTTAAGCCCAGTAGGAAATTAAACGTGTGCAGTAGAGCGGTAATAAGAGCAGATGATTACTACAGGCAAGATGAGTTGGAGGACCATAATGACTTTAAAATGTTGTCCAGTGCTGATGAGAGTAGCAGTTTTTGTGGTGGTGGTGGTGATGGTGAATGCAGCATGTCTAGTGCAAGTGGTACATCAACCCCGGTTGGCAAATCTGGCAAAATAACAGCATTTCTGGGTTTGTCATCATCACCTGTGCAACCATCTTCATCAAATGTCCACACTCCACCCCCGCCAATGCCATTCATCACAGAGCACAACCATTTGTGATCAACACACCCCATGTAAAATGTTTAAGTCAGTCCATGTTACAGAGTGTTTTTGCACATAAGCTGAAGTACCCCCAAATCATACAGTGTCATGTGAACTCAATGCTGCTGTAGCGGAAATGCTAACAATTGATCTTTTGCCCTTCTCCTTTGTGGAGAATTCTGGGTTCTGGCAGTTTACTGCATGTGCCTGTCCAAAACGGAAAGTCCCATCTAGGACATACTTTTCTACCCGTGCTGTCCCCGAGTTGTTCTGCACTGTGTCTGACTCAGTAAGACATGCCCTTCAGCATTCCTCCTCTCCAGTCATCCACTTAAGTATGGATATGTGGCCAAGTGGCAGAACAATGGGGAGTTCATATTTGTGTATAACTGCACACTGGGCGCAGGTGACGGGGGTTGTTTGTGATGTTGGTAGTGTGAATAATCAGTGCAGTAAGGTGGATTGTCGCAGTAGCAATCTTCCAGGAATTCAACAGCATGCAACGATTCCTATGAGCAATGTGACCTGTTCACACACTGGTGAGAACATGTTGGATGTGGTATTGACTGAAATTGACAGATAGCTAAACCCTCTGTCCCTGAGAGCTGGGTTCATAGCAAGTGACAATGGGTCAAATGTGGTGAAATGCATCACGAATGGTGTTTTTTTTTGTGTTCCATGCATGGCCCACTGTTTAAATCTTGTGGTTCAGGAGTTTCTGCAGCACCCTGATATAAAGGAAATGCTGACCATTGCATGACATATCTGCTCTCACTTTTCAAGATCTGGAAACGCTTGTGACCAACTGCAGCAGTTGCAGATACAAAACAGCCTGCGTCAGCACCGCTTGAAGCTGGAAGTTGTCACCCAATGGAACTCCACTTTACACATGGCAGAGAGGTTGAATGAACAATACAAAGCCATCTCAGAATATCTTGTTATGCACACTATCCATGACAGTTCTGGGGCCTCCATATCTATGACGATTGAACAGGGGCACCTCATGGACTCTGTAATAACAATTTTGGGGCCTTTTGAACATGCCACACAGGCAGTGAGTGGCCAGACTGCCTCCATTAGCAGTCATTTCCACTGCTGAGGGTGCTGAGGCAGACATTGGTGAATGTGCAGCATAGCCTTGATGTTGCCGGAAATGGTGGTAGCAGTATGTTGCTGCAACACATGCTGACAGTATTTGACCAGAATCATCATGTTGTGAGCATTCAGTGTAATGACAACTTTGCCATAGCAACAATACTGGACCCACAATACAAATGTGAAATTGCATCAGTACTGGAGGGAGGGCCTGAATAGGTAAAAAATATCAGTGGTCAACTGGTGCACTTGGTTCATGGGGCACAGAGGTCATGTGCCAAGGTCAGCAAGCCTCAGCAGCATAATCTGGCTGAAGGTGTACCTGGAGGACCATCAAGCATATCCTGCAAGAGGAAGGGGACTGCAGTTCCAGGTGGTCTGTCATCCAAAGGGGCTGGTGTCAACCTGCTTTGGGAGGCTTTGTCCCAAGTGGGTATTTGTGAAATAAATGATTCGGGAGAACAGGGGTGATGCATCAACAATTGGACTTAGTGCAGCACAGAGAATGGTTGAGTCATATTTGTCTGAAAACAGGCATCTGACAATAACTGAAGATCCTCTTTTATACTGGAGTGGAAAGATCAGTGAATGGCCAGAGCTGAATGCAGTGGCACTGAAGTACCTCATATGCCCACCCTCCAGTGTAAGTGTTGAGAAGGTATTCAGCTCAGCAGGTGCAATAGTCAAGGACCATTGGACAAACCTGTCTCCTGCAAATGTTAGTTTACTAACATTCATTAAAATGAATGAGAGGCACATACCAGCACAGACTGCAACCTCGGTATTCGTACCCCAGCCTAGTCATGGTGGTCTTGCTGATGTGGGAAATGGAGCATCCTGGTGGCCCTGGCAGTGGCTGCCTGAAATGGCCCACCACTGATGTAAATGAAGACACAATGGAGAAAGAATTTCCCAGTGGTCAGACTTCAGATGTCGATGACTGTGAGGGCAGCTCTCTTTATGAGGATGATGACATGGTTAATGTTGGCAGGTTTTAACTGAAGTTTTTAAAAGGTGATGTGCCCTCCTTGGACCACCAACACCAGGACTAATGTTAGCCACTGCCACCATGAGTCTGTCTGCCCCCTGGACCACTACCACCACCGGGACTGATGTTAGCCACTGCCACCATGAGTCTGTTTGCCCCTGGACCACCACCACCACCACCACTGGAACTTATGTTATCCACTGCCACCACTGCACCTGAGTCTGTCTGGACCACCACATCCATCAGCCAGAGACACAAAGCTTCTTAATATTTAAACCATAAAGTGAGTATCTGTACTCATGTTTGTTATGCTGATTCACTTCCTTTAGCTGTATGTTTTGTTTTCTGTAGCTTTTCAGAGCCACAATGGTAAAACACATATGGTACACTTATTTTGTTTCTTTTACAGGGTAACAAAAAAAGGATCCACCGCTAAAACTCATTGGGAATGGTACTCTAGCTGTACCGTACAGAGAGGAAGCGATGTAATATCCATGTGAAATCCATTCTGGTAAGTATGAAGATTTTATTTAATCAGTTTCATTGTTTTGTAAAGACTGGAGCAAATATTGCACACAGGTTGTGTTAGTTGAAAAGATGTGGGTTTGAAATGTAACATGACTTTAGATTGAGATTTGAGAACCAGGGAGGGACACATAACAATTAAGTTGTAAGAAGTCATTCATTTCTTTTTTTAGGAAACTTCCAGATGCTTTATTGTTCTGTCAAAGTGGCCTTATCCAAAAAAGTTCTTCAACATCAGGAACCCCTGTCCCCCGAGCTTGAGCACACATGCAACATGCAGAAGTTATTTCATTAGATGACCGTGACCATCCTAAGACAACTGGACTCCAGAAGGATGCTGATGAAATCTGTGAAGCAGTAACAAAATAGGAAACCATTAGAGACAAACCTGCAAATATGATTCCCCCCACCCCCCCCAAAAAAAAAATACCTTCATGTGCTTGAAAGTTATCCGTTTCCAATTTCAACGCAAAAAATTCTCATTGAGCACTGGAATGTGCACACCAACAGTTTCTGTGTGACCTGTGATGCAGAACAATACCATGAGTACATGTCCATGTCAACACCCCACCTCACCTACAAAATACACAACACAACCATATATCTATATCTATCTATATATATATATACACAATAGGGGTGTTGGGTGTTGTGTATTCATTGAGAATAAAAGCATGTATTCTCACCCCAGTGAGACTATCAGGTGGTGACATAGCTGAAGTGAAAATAAATCCATTTACTCCTATAGTAGCTATGTCCTCACCCAATATTCTCGCTGCAGCATCAGTTAAGCACTGCAAGCTGGAACTTCTTTTAAAACTGAAGATGAAATCATCAATCTACCTAATTACACACAACCTGTATAGTGCAAAACTTTTACTTGCAGTTTCTAAAAAGTCAGAAGCTGAAAGCAGTACACTTGGAGCAATACTTAGCATTGAAAACAAATTACACAAACTTGACTAAAAACAGTATTTCTGTACAATGAGCTTTTCAAAATTAATTCCTAAACATTGAAAAGCACCACAGATGAAAAAACTAAAATGACATCATCCACTGAAAACAATGAACCTGGAACAAGAGATTTTCTTGAGCTGTTCTCAGTACAAGTAGGATAAGGAGCCACTTCTAGACCCATCAGAAATAAACAAATAATGAATATTCTACCTTCTTCTGCACACATTGACACTACAAGTCTCCTCCCAGAAAGTGTTCAAAGCAGCTCACCAGTGACACAGACTCTGAATAACCAGTGAAGCTCCTCTGTCCCACATCTACCTGTTTTTCTCTGTGAGCCTTGGATATTTGTGCCACATCTCCACCTCCATCGATATCTTAATGTTGATATCCCTTCTCAGAAGCTGTGATGCAGAGAGGGCTAAAGAACTAAATTAATGTTACACTAAGCACTACCAACACAATATAAAATAAAATCTCATAAATAAATAAATGTTATTCACACTGTACCAAAACAATAAACAGTCCCATTTCACCAATGGTCATGGAAGCACTCTGGAAGTAAACATACTACACATATCCCGCCCACAAGCACCAGCAAACCAATGAAATCACTCATTCCCCAACACATACCTAATCGCACCAATGAAAAAATAAACTCTGAATCCACTACCAGCACAACCAAGACACCACTACACACCATATCAACCAATCACAACAGAGGATCCCAAAGCATCACTAATCCCTATCACACAGTTGAGCAGACTAACACACAGCAGGCAAATCACTGAATAATAACACCAACTTAAAAAGTAACAACAAAACGGACCTCAGACACAATATTTAAATATCAAAACCATACAGAAACAGTTGTTGCCTATTGTATAAATTGAACACATGATGGGCAGGAGTGGAATATGGAAAATATTCTCACTCCTGCATCATGAAGCATGGCTATCCCACTCGTGCCCTCGGCACTCATGGAATATCCATGCCTCACGCTGCAGGAGTGAGAATATTTTCCATATTCCACTCCTGCCCATCATGTATCCTATATATATATATATAGCTGGTCCATTCCACTGGGGTGTCAAACAGACGAGGCATACTGATGAGTCCTGGTAGGATGAAACACGTGTCTATGTCTTCTGTTATCACCCTTTGCAAACTGTGTGAGAGGCCTTTCGGCACCATGCAATTCTGCTTAAAGTTGGACCAGCATAACATTCTGTGGTGTTTTGCATATGCAGCCCATGATGCATTGCATTGTGGGGGCATGTGTGATTTTGTATTTATATATATATATATATATATATACTCACCAAGGCTACTACTAGTCTACAGCCAAAAGGCATCCTTCAATCCAGTTGAGATGATCACATTGCATTTGCTGGAATCGTCTCACAGAACACATTGGACCAGCAACATGATGCTCACAGTCATCATTTTATACTGGGAGATGTGCTGAAACAGTCTCGTTTTGCTGTGTAACTGCTTGTCAATTTTCTGCACAGAAGCAGGATGCATTTTGGACTGGCAGGAAAAATCGGGGACCCTGTGCCACCACTGCATGCATGACTGAGTGCGCCATTAATTCTGGGGGACTTTGTATGTGCTGAAATAGTCTCATTTCACTGTGTAATCACTTGTCAATTTTCTGCACATACTGTAAGCAGGATGCATTTTGGGCTGGCAGAAAAAATCTGGGGACTGTGTGCCACTTTTGTGTGTTCTGTGATTGTTGCTGTGAGCTCATGATGTCATACTGACATTTTTACAATTAAAGCAGCATTGCAAGAATGTCCTTACAGTTCTGAACTGTACTTTTTTATGCTACTCTACATTGCCACAGCCACCGCTAGTTACCTCCAAGTTGTGACTTGAATGATACACTTCTTTTCACAATTTATGTCTGCTTTACTTACTTGACTACTTTTTGTCATGTATGAAAAAAATGAGCATGCCTTCCAATATTGTTCGGACCAGGTTTGTATTTATTTGCAGCTGCTTTTCAATAACTATTGTTCCATGGTGTCATAAAACACTGCCTGATGCATAACTGTTAAGTAACAACAGAAGTGATATATAACAACTACTTGATGTGATGGAGAAAAGCAGAGGAAAACAATGACAAAGACCTGGTCAGCACCAATTTAAAAGGAATGCTCCTTTCATTATTTCACACATGAAAAAAGGTAGTACAGCAGACTCAGGTACTGCAAATTCTTGTATCATTCCAGTCAGTCAGGATGTAAGTAAAGGAAGTTGTAACATAGCATTAAAAAATATAGGTCAGAGTTATCAACAGATTGTTGTGCTGCTGCTTTACAGAGATTCACCACACTACATAGTTATGGTGATGCACATAAACTACTATGAGGGGGCATTTCTCCCACTGGAATATTTCTTGCTCCACAGAGTGCAATATATTTCTGTGAAAACCACCCATAATTTCATTACAGTGAGTCACATGATGGAGGAATTACCGATCGGAAAAGCCACCCACATTCTGCCACCCTTTCTCAACGTTGAGACGTGATGCCAGGGGGAGTGCAGGTGCATGCTCCACTATAGTGAATGTCCTGCAGCTATCCCAATGTTTCCTTATGTCACAAGGTTGACTTTGTGGTGAAATGTGGGAATGTTTCCACTAAAAAGGCTCTTCTTACTGGAAACATGCCCACACATTTCACCACAAACTGGCCATTATAACATAAAGAAACATTTGCAAACCTGCTGGACAATCGGATATTCACTGTAAGGAGCATGCACAAGCGCTCTCCCTGCCTTCACATCCTAGCGTTTCTGAGAAGGGAGGCAGAATGTGGGCAGATTTTCAGAACAGGAATTCCTCCATCATGTGACACACTGTAATGAAATTACAGGCAATTTTCACAAAAATGTATTGCACTATGTGGTGCAAGAAATATTCCTCTAGAAGGGAAAATGTGTATGATTAAACAATGACAAAGAAAAAACACAGAAAAACAGTACAACACAGTAGTGGGGTGGGGTCGGAGTGGGAGTGGTGGGGCAGAAAACAATCCCCTCACTTACTATGGCCATGGGATGCCGTGGTGGTCCAGCAGCAGGTGCAGCATTGAAAGTATTTGCTGCTGTTGTGCTTCTACTCTGCTCACCTGCTGCTCCAAAGCACTGAACCACTCATTATTTTCTTCAAGCACTGTCAACACCAGGCTGATGTCAGACTGTGTTGCAGGGATTGTGGCGGGGTCCACTGTAGTGGGGAATCCAGGTAGTAGGGCTGGTGGTGGACAGGGTGGTGCTGGTGGTTGTGGTGGCAGTGGTGGTGGTGGTGGAGCAGCTGCTGTAGTAGCCCTTCTCCTGCTGCAGCGGTGACTGTGAGGCACATCTCCCACCTGAGCAGCACCCTCGGCCAATGCCACGGAAGGGCCAGTAGGTGGATGACTGGCCCCTTCCATGGCAGCCTGCCACTTTGCCCTGTGGTGGTTCAGCATGTGGTACGCTGGCCATCGGTCCCCAAATGTGTCCCACAGGGGCCACGGTGTACCAGCACACCACCCACACAGCACTCCACCACTGTGCTGTCTCCCCCCACACAGTTAAAAAACTCCCACACTGAGGAGCTGTGGAGGGGGACCAGACAGTCCTTGTACATCGGGCGCGAGTCCCACCACCACCTACAATTTCTGGGGCCACCTCCTGTCACTGTGGAGGTGATGGAGGGGGTGCTGCTGGAGCCCCAGCAGCTGCTGCTAGTGGTGGTGGTGGTGGTCGTGGTAGTGGCAGAGAAGGTGGATGCGCAGCAGCCACTGGTGGCACTTGTGCTGCTGCTGCTGCTGCTCCTGTTGCTTCAACAGGGGAAGCAACACCGGCCAGGAGTTGGGAGTGGTCAAACATGGCATGACCGCCCCACCCTGCAGGGGTCCGCACTCCCCTCCTACTGCTCCCACAGGTCAGCAGCTCACCTTCTCCTAGGTCCATCCTCCTGAAGTCCACAGGCCGACACACACACAGACAGTGGACACACACACACACACACACACACACACACACATATATACACAGTCAGTCACACATACAAAACAAAATAAAACAAAACTTATACAAAAAAATTCACTAACAAAAAAAACATAAATACAATACAAAAACTAAATAAAGAAATCACTTTTAAAAAAGCTGTTTGTTTTCTTCTGGCACTGAAAAGAAAAGAAGTGGCAACAAGGCAATCAAGCAGTAACTCCTCTCCTCTCACAAACGCTTTCTCCCTCTACAAATGCAAAGGAGAAAGTGAAACTGCTTCTGTGACTCACTTCCTTCTTGCCTGGCTAAAGCATGTGACTTACAGTACTGCAAGCCATGTGATGTGCCCATTTTCTTTTCACTTCACCTTACTTTGCATTAAGGCATAATGGCAATGCAAAGCGGCAATAATAATAACGCAAAGTGAGCACCTTGCAGTGTCCACTACGTGTTGTGCTTGCCATGGATGGGTGCCCACTTTAAGGCCCATTTCATGAGCTAATTAAAAATTTGCTGCACCTCTATTGCTGGTGTGCTTGCCAGCCACAGTTATTTTTTTTTTGGAGGGGGGTGAAGCGGGGGAGAGAGAGAAAAGCCATGCAATTGACACTGAGGAATGATTGAAATGCTCATGCAGATCGCACTGCTTGAGCAGCATCCATTCAGGTACAGTGCTAGATTTATATCCAGTCCTATCCAGTCTGTTTTTCAAGATATAAGGTTTATAGTTTAAGTGGAAGGTAGCTGGCACCTTCAAAACTGCGATGATAATTAAATGAAATTTAACATGAGCTGCTGACACTTGCAAGAAATAAAAAAGAAGGCGTGAACATACCTTGAACATATGTCTGTAAGCACGTAGATTGATAAAAGCAGGCACCTTGGATTATTGCATAAGGTATGCCAGCTTCTTCAGCATGTCAGCATGGCTCAGTTGGTAGCACATCCACCTCTGGGCCAGAAGGTTTTGGGTTCTAGTCCCACACTGGGACTGGGATCATACATAAATGCTGGTACCTGAGTGCAGTATTAGGAGGTGCTGTACTGTTGGGGTGTGCTGTCCTTCAGATGAGATGTTAAACCAAGCTCCCGACCTTCTACCCATCATGGTGCTGTCCTGGTGGGTGTCCAGGTGGAAGTAAAAGAACCAACGGCACTCGTCACAAAGAGTCGGGGACTTCCACATGTCCTGTCCAATATTCCTCTTCCCAATAACCAATTCATGGAATTGTCCAAGGCTGTGTGTGGGTGTTGAAGTGTGATATGACTGCACTTCACACACAGACACTTCACTACCAGGCTAGCATTGATTGTAAAGCACTTTGTGATACACTGTGTATGAAAAGTGCTATATAAATGCTGACTTTTCTTCTTCTTCTTTTTTTTGCAAGTTAAAGCAGCTTATATTAAATTTCAATTTGTTGCTGTTGTAGTTTCACAGGTGCCAGCTACCTCCCATTTGAAGTGTGACTATTATCATTTTAGCATGGCACTGTGGCTTTCCCAGGTGTGGCCTTGGATACTTTCTTCAGATTTATACTTTGCAGTTAATGTCTCCTGATTTAATTTGTTCTGAGATTCTAACTTAATGTTTAAATCACACAGGTTAAAGTGCCCCCATTAAACAAAAAATGTAAATATCAAAGAGGATTGGCAGGGGTTTAACAGTCCATGTGTTTATAATTATTTTAAATTATCAGTATGAGATGAAAGTAGAACCACTCTGAATTTTTGATCATAGTTCACTTTATGCATTTCAGGTACAGTATTTACAAATGCAATCAAAAGTTTGGGTCCTGAACCTCCAACTGTAATCGTAAAAGCTGTACTTCACCTGAAATGCATAAAGAGAACTATGCTCAAAGTTCTTTATTGGACTCATAAATACTGGGCAATAATGAGATGCAGAGAAAGTTTTTCCATTTCTGGCAGTCATTAGATTTCATTCTGGAAAGTATATCATAATGAATAGTTAGAATGTTTGGTGAGGGTATGGTTTTGTTGAGTAACAGTTCAGATTACAAAGGGGTACCTTACTTTTAAGAACCACAGTCAATATTGATATATGTGTTTGTATAGTATATTCATCAAGACTAGTGACCACTAACTCAACAGTTTTCTTCTTTTCTGTAGTTTTGCCAGTGCTACACACTTTGTCCTCCAGTTGAGCCTTGAAGGTCCTTGTAAATTGAAATGATTCCAGGTTAAAAAAAATATGCATTCAAAAAAACAAACAATTTTTTTTCCCTAATTGTGTTTCCTTTTTATCCTGGAGACAGTTCATATCAAACTTATCCTTATTCCACAAATAGGGAGCTAAATGGCAGCTGCAGGGCATGTTGACCTAGTGGAATGTGTACATTTATACATAGCTGGCATCCTCCATCATCAACGTTTTGAAGCCAGCGAGATGGAGTATGAGTTTCTCTATGAGCTGGCAGCTATGAGATTCTGTGATTAAAGTATTGCAGGTTTAATTTGCTTTTGACACAAAATGTTTAAAGTATATGTTTGTGTGTGCATGTGTGCATTTATGTGTGTGTGTTCGTGCAAGTGTGTGTGTGTGTGTGTGTGTGTGTGTGTGTGTTTCTTCATTGCCCTTAAGTTCTTCTTTCTGGACATGTGGACCAGTAATCTATACCCAGATAAAGGTCACATAATCGTGTCTTGATAGAAAATATTTAATACTGTGCAACATTTGTCTAACAAACCACAGAACTGCCTGTAATGGCATTTAAGCCATCTTAGTTCACTAGGTGCCTTCCTAATGTGTTACTAATGATAATATTGTTCTACGGTTATTTTGACAGTAAATGTACCTACTCAAATTATTGTAAATCAATATACTAAAACAGAACACAATGCAATCATACAAATTGTTTAGAATGTGTCGCATAAGTAATGTTAGAACATGTCTTTTATCACACAGTAAGTTTTCATCACTTTTTGATTTCATGTTTTACCATTCTCCTATCACATTTCAGTGGAGGAGTCTGTGTTACATTTTGCCTAATAATGCTGCATTTGACACCTCAAGCTATTCATAAGCTGCAGCTCAAGACACTGTTGTAATTGTTGAGGTGTGGGACAGCATGGAGAATCCCAAGAGTGCATTTGTTTCCTTTGTGTTCTGTGGGGAAATCGCCAGTGGTGCTGGTAAACTTGTGCTTGGGTCAGCCAGTAATAGTAGCTGACCTGCGTGCACTAGGGTAGTGAGTAGTGGGCATGTATCAGAAATTCTGACATAGCTGTTTGAAACAAATACAATACTAATTTAATAGAAGTGCACATCTTTCAATACATCTCATTTGTAAAATGCAACAAAACTTGAAATAAATTGATAATTTGTGAGGTGCATGCAAGGGTTCAGCAGGTCAATGCATTTCAGTAAATCAAAATGATAACTCGACAGTACAAATGTCTCATGTGAAAAAATGCAGCTGAGATTTGGGGGAGGCAGTGCTGAAGAAAGAAAACCACTTAACAACTCTAATATAATCATTTTTTGTTAAATAATCTATGGTCTCAAGACATTTAAAATGTAAAAAAAAGAAGTGAAGTGATAACACAAGACATTAATGAAATCATCTTATCGTTCCACGCACACAAAGAAAGTGAATGCTGTAGTCAGTTAATTTGAAAATAGTATCATACATAACTGAAGGCTCGAAGGCTGTGCAGACACTGCGAATATCACATTAAACTCACTATGCTCATACTAGTCCCAGCCTTACCTTATATACTACTGTATTATGAAATAGGTGAAATGTTCACTATGCTGATTTTGAATGAACATGAATCAGATTAACTTTTTAACCTGAAAAATAATAACAAAATAATGTATTACCTCTAGAAACTCCATGACAGTTAATTTCATCAACCTGTTTAGTTGATAAACGCATAATTAATTTATTTCTATTTCTATGTATTGATTTATTTATTTGTTCATACTTTATGAAAGTTTACGCTCATTTGCAGCAAAAACTCTCCTGTGACAAGACTGACAGCAAGCCACTAATCACTGTCTCAAGCAGCTAATCCTGTGATACTATTAGCTCATCCTCGTCCATACATGTGAACACCCATGACTGATACAAGCACAGTAATGTGCTCACCATGTTCAAACAGTATCCCAAGCATAGACGTCCTCACATCAATGGCCACAGCAACTGGGTATGACTGGAGATTTTGACCACAAGACAAATGAGAAAAAAACTGACACAGCTTTTGTTTTTTAAAAAACACATTTATTCACTGAACAATAACCAATTAACAAACTATCCATAGGAAATTGTCAAAATAATCTAAAAGTCTTAACAAGCCAATCGACACAGTCTCTTTACACAGAGTGTCCCTTTAAATTTCTCTCAAGGAGGTTACGGCAGAACACAACACAGTCCACCATGTCCAAGATGGCTACCAAATTGTACTGCACATGTGTGACTACATGTACATGCACAATAGGGTTCAGCACCCATCTTGGACATGGCAGACAGTGCTGTGTTCCACCGAAATCTCCTCAAGCAAGACCACAGATGAGACGTTGCTCATCTTTTAGTTATAGGCTGCACAGGGGGATATACTTGATTTTTTTAGATTTCAGCTTCAGGTTAAGCAGGTTTAGGCTTCCAAGAGTGGCAGCTGATAATACTGACAAGAGAAAGATCAACCACTCTGGGAATTATAAGCATACTGTCCTGCTCAGATGCTGTAGGCAAAATAAACGCAACCTCTTTCTTAATGTCTCCCCTCTCTTTTTTCTTTTGTTTTTGTTTTTCACTTAAGCAGGAAACACTTCCTATTTTACTTGCATGTGCGCCCTATTTGCTTTATAATGTACTGAGAGAGAGAGAGAAATAAACATAGCAAAGGCTTAAACCTCTCCTCTCTCTGCATGGAACATATACAGTACAGTTGGATTCAGCAACCAGAGATCCCAGGCAAACCACAAAGGGACAACAGACACAAGTCCTTGCACAGCCAGCTATAGCATTTTAAATTGCAGATTTCTGAAAGTGACGTCGAGCAGAGCAGAAAAAAATAGGTTGGTAATGTTGCAAAGATGAGAAAGGAAGTGAAGAGATTTCTCGTGGGGTAATGCCGAAAGTTAAAACAGCAAGACTGCAATTTCCCACAATTTCTATTCACATAGTGTTTATAAAACAAACAAAACGTCATACTTTACAGGAAATGTAATGTAACCTAGTTAAAACATAAAAACTGTCTGGTTTGTCACTGTCTGCAATTTTTTGCTAGTGTACTGCAGGTGTACTTAGTGTAATTAACTAAATTCCTCTAGTGTATAGTGGTTAAAACCACATCAGAGGGAATACGTTTTGCCTGCTAAATTATGTTATTCTTATCGATGGCCTGTTATCAAAATACCATGTCATTTTACAGTAGGTGTGTCACAAACAAAAATAAAACCAATCAAGTGTGTCAAAATGCTGTACTTAACTAGCAGATGAAAAGCTAAAACAATGCTTGATGACATCACAGTGAAGCTATGCACGTGGCACTCTAACCAGAGTAGTGAAGTTAAAATGAACAGCACTTCGAAACAGTTCATTTGAAAGGTTTACTTTTGAAAATGTGTGGTATGTATAAGAAGGCAGGCAATGGCCTGCCTCAGAATATGGCACTTATGAGTTATTGCCCCCTTACTCATGAAGCTAAAAGGCATAGTCTCAGTCAGGCCATTGAATATCCCCAATAATACTGTACAGAATGATGATAATTTATATCCTGCTCTGTGATGAATGTTGCCCTGAAACTGTTTATATGCAGAAGCACTAAGGCTAAATTAGGCAGGCCTTAAAACATTGTACAGAGACAACACTAATCTCTACCTGCTACTGATAGCTCTGCAGTAAAAGGCCTGCAGGCTGAGCCAGTCCACTGGTGCAAGTGACAGTGCTACCACTTGCGGCATCATTGGCCCAGATTTAGGAATGAGCACAGAGCATCAGAGGGTTGGCCACAGGGGGAAGGAGGAGGAGGAGGATGAAGCATCCCAGGGACTGCTCTCTTTCCTGCATTGGGGGGGATCTCTTGACTATGGTGTACAACTGACACCCAGTAGACCACACACTGAGGTGCATCAGACAGTGGCAGACATCTGCAGAATGTGTGTGGGAGCATGCAAGTCCCATGCTGATGTCATTGAATGTCTGCGCTCCAGGGGGCATAAGAAGCTGGAAACTCCTTGGAGCAGCCACACAATGAAGCCCCTGGACCTCTACCGAATGACGTCCCAAGTGTAAGCCTCAGCTGTGGCCTAGAGGTGGATCTCAGTCTCTCTCCTTAAGGAGTCCCACTATAGGCACAGAAGTTGTGGGCCTCCCAGTCTGGGTGAGTTGGGGGAGATGTCAGGTTGCTGATCCAAGCACCGAGAGGGGGAGTACATCCCCACCTGTTACCTAAGTCACAAAAAACAGAGTTAAGAAAAAAAGGCTAGCAAACTGTCGTCTTTCCAAATTATTCATGACAGTTCCCCTTTATTGATGAAGTCCATCTTCACCCTATTACAAGGCTAATTTTTATTAAAAAAAAACTCATTGCTAAGATCATGTTTCTTATGTATCCTGGATGTTTCAAGAGCACCAAATTGGTAGTGCTTAATGGAAAACTGAGTCACAGATAGATTGAATTTATTGTGCTTTTAGTTCCTTTTTACCATTTCAGATAAAAGAAAATGTCCATGATGAAACATAGCAAGGTGCTACATCATAGCCTAAATGAAATTAACTAGTATATTGAAAGGCCATCAGAACTACTTCTGTAGCATTAATAAGTGCATCTGAGGTAAAGACATTTGAATTGATTCTCAGTACTGCTGCTTGACTTGGGAACTCTAATATCAGCAGTAGTACAGTGTAGTTCCTAATGTACTAAATACTGTAGCAGGATTGTGCTGTGATGTGGCTGTCCCCTAAGTGGTGACAAAGAAAAGGAAAGGTTTTGAGTGGTATTCCATCACTGAATAAGTGCATGCCACTTGATCAACCCAGCTGAGGAAAAAACCTCAAGTGGTACTACAGCCAGTCGCCACCTGGAGAAAGACTAGATTGTCTATTAGGTCTGATTCCATCTTGTGGCTCCTAGGTTCCATTAGTGGTTGTCATGATGAGGACTTGTAAAAAGGAGGAGACAATAAATAAGGAAGAGTACAACTGAACAGAAAACAGAAGGTAACATGTCAAAAGTCAGTGAAGCAAGAAACCAACGAGTGGAGGTACCAGTAATTATCATTGATACCATTAGGAAAGTTGGAAAAAGCTTATGTGGCGTCTGATCTGAGACGTAGAGTACTGTGCATGGTCTGAGCCAATGCCAATCAGAGGTAAGAGCTGAAAGTGCTTCAGCAGGGTGCTTCTACTCTAGCATTTATGCAACTGCTGCACATTCCTGGACTTGAGGTTAACTAAAGGTAGCTTGATTGAAGTTACTTTTCTTTTCTTTTTGCAATCTTTCCTGAAGTGTATGAGTGAATTATAAATAGGCTGTCCTGAACCAGAAAAATAGCAAGAGAGTCGATAACTATACTTCACACTAAGAAAGAGCAATGTTCAAGAATAAACTGCCAAGATCACAGATCTTTTGTTTGAAGTGGGGGAACAAGTCGCTTATACACACAAATTTTATTTTTCAATAAAATATCCACTTGAAAACTGAGCTCTGTGCTGGTAGTAGGGCTGGGCGAAAATTGCAGATTCCGCTTCTGTGAAAAATTCATGGAATATTAAAATGGTATAATTCAAAACTGTAATTTTCTGTCATTTCATAAAATAATGCTACGGTATGTCCCAAAAGTCCACTGTTCGCTAACATTTTCTTCGGAACACACAAAAAATTCTGCAAGCAATCCTGCAAGCAATTCAGTCACCTGATCTTTTTTTGATTAGGTAGGAGTCTATGGGTCAAACTGTGAGTTGCTATAGCAAGCCTCTCTTTCTCTCCCCCCCCCCCAAGTGACTGCTCCTCCTACTCTACTGGGCAGTTTAACAGCAGGTGTTGAAGAAAAAAGATCTGCAGCTCTTTGCAGTATGAATCAAAATGTTATATTTCAAAGCACTTTGTGTCATTTCTTATTTGTGAAAGTTGTGGGTGGAATCTCTGATGTTTGCAGTGTTTTTCTGCCATGTAATGGTTAGCTTATTGATTTTAGATGTTCTGAGATAGGTATTTGTTTGTACACTGGTGGGTGATGTAAGAAGATGGATCTTGTGGTGGCAGAAATGTGGCCATCATTGAGCAGTGGTGGTGGTGGGCATGGAGGCAGTGCTGGCACCCTCTGCTTAGTGTCGAATGTTCCCACAATTGGGGGGTGGTTCAATCAGCTGGGGCCAGCATCAATATTGCTAGTTTTTTTGTGGGACAGGATGTAACTCTAAACCAAAAGGTAGTAATGTCTATATCAAGTACAAAAATAATTCAGGCAGACCTGTGACAGCTGTGACAGCACTAATGCTGGACACGGGAGATACTGGTTACTTATGGCAGTGAATGCAGTTGAAGCAGCAGTTGTGACTAAAGTATGAGTTATTAGCTTAACAATGAAAGAGGAATCCACAGTTTGCATGATGTTCTGAGGTTTATGTAGGCCATTGCTTTTTTAACTTTCTCTTTATAATCCTTTCCTGTCTCTCACACTTAGATGAAGATAGATAAAAACTTTGTTTTTATACAGGAAATTCTTATCATTAGGATTATACAATCCTGTTCTCGAGATAGTCCTGTGTATGACTCGCTAAGTTGCAAATAAACATATAAACATATAACATTACCCAAAATAAATACAAAATACATACAATACAGAATAAACAATATCCAAAAACCACATTAAAACATAAATACAAAGGAAAAAAAATACAGAATTACACAATGAAACACCCCAACCAGACAATCATATACAATTACACTCTGTTTTGCAAAGTTTCAGAATTTCATTTTTAAAAATCGTGTGTTCTTCTAAAGATCTTATTGGAGGCGGTAAGATATTTCATACTTTAGCTGCCTGACTTTGAATGGAACTATTACCATATTTGTTATAAATTTTTATAGAACAGACTCTATGTCTATGCACAGATCTTAATAGCTCATACCTTCCTTTACTAACTTTGGGAAAAAGTATTTGTGTAATATAATGTTTGGGGTACAATATCTTATATTTATGTATCAATATTAACCAATTTTTTTGAGAAATCATTTCTAAAGACTGCCAATTCAATCTTGTGAACATATCACAATGATGGGTTCGATATGAACACTGCAGGACATATCTAGTTATTTTATATTGCACCTTATCCAATCTACTCAACTGATATTTACTCGCTGTTCTATAAATAGAATTCCCGTACATCAGGGTTGGCATAATCAACTGTTCAGCCACTTTTTTCCTATCCTTAAATTGCAAGCATTTAGTGATTCGTCTTAAGGTTCCTAATTTTTTGGTCACACTTTTTATATTGTTATTTATATGGGTGTCAAAAGTTATCAAAGAATCAAAAGTCACCCCCAAATAACAATGACTATCCACCTGTTCTATAGGTCTATTTGTGTGTGTAACAATATGAATCTGTGATTTTAATTTCTTATTTGAAAAATAGACTAATTTTGTTTTTTTAACATTCATCAAAAGCCTTGACCTGGTGAGCCACTCCCCCACCCTGGCAAAATCTGTTTGAAGTGTCTGTTGAAGATCCGAAACAGAACTTCCAGAGGTGACGATCGCAATATCATCTGCATACAGTCTTACGGCTGAATGCCTTACCACCTGGGGAAGGTCATTATTAAACAAAAGGAATAAAAATGGTCCTAAATTCGACCCCTATGGAAAAAGGAATAACAATGGTCCTAAATTCGACCCCTGTGGAACTCCTCTACTAACATTTCTAGATGTAGACAATGTCTGTGAGACCTCTACCCTCTGAGTACGTCCTGTTCAATAGGATTTTATCTAATTTCTTGGCCCATCAATTATACCTATATCTTTTAATTTATCCAGTAGTAGGGAGTGGCTCACCAGGTCAAAGGCCTTGGACAGGTCCACAAATATAACAGCTGTTTCCATTCCCAAATTTAAAGAAGTACAAACCAAGTTTTTAAATTCTAACAATGCTGTAGTTGTAGAGTGGCCCTTTCTAAACCCTGATTGATGGGGTTTCAATAGTCCATATTTGTCCAAGTGTTCGGAAATCTGCCTATTAACACACTTTTCCAGGAACTTAGACAATATAGAGAGTAGGGCCATAGACCGATAATTATTCAATTCTGCAGTATCACCCCCTTTGTGAATTGGGATGATCTTGCTTTCTCTCCAAGGTATAGGAAAGTATTCAGACTATAAACTCCAATTAAAGATATAAGTTACAATTGGAGCTACAAAATCTGCCACTAACTTAAGAAATCTATGCTCAATTTCATCTGGCCCTACTGATTTATGAACATTTATGGACCTCAATTCCCTACATACTTTACTTCTGATATTTTCAAAGCCTTAAATCTAAATAGTGGTGAACTAGGTAGATTTTCTGATTGCATAGGCATATCACCATATGTAAAGCCTCCCAAATCATTACATCCTGGTAAATCTATGAAGAAGTTATTCAGGGCCTCAGAAGTACTTTCTGGTTTATCAACTAAATTTGCCCCAATCTGTAAATTTAGACTTAATTGTGCTCCGTATTTACCTGGATTTGTTAAATGATTTATAGTATGCCAAAACTTATGTGGGTCTGAATTACAATCCATCCTGTTTCTGTAATATTGTGCCCTAGTCTTCTTTATAAGATGTTTACATACATTACGCTTAACTTTAAACAACTCCCAATCAGAGACTGATTTAGATTTTAAAGCCTTTTTCCACAACCTATTTTTTTACTCTAATGTTTTTCAAAATCTTTTCATTAATCCATGGTAACCGAGCATGTTTATTGCGAGATTTAACTTTTGGTGCATGATTATCACAAATTGTACGAAAAGTAGTAGAAACATATTCCACTGCCTGGTCCAGTTCTGGTACTAACTTACATCTTTCCCAATTTTCATTTGCTATATTCTGCTAAAATCTCTTGCTTCCTTCAGGAATTCACAAGGCAAACACAATCTCCTGTACTCCTACCTGCGATGGCCACCCTCCATGGACAGCAGGTAGTCATGTAAAGTGGCATTTTTTAAATAATTATTTGCCTTGAAAGGGCTTTTTTTAATAACTGTATCCTGTCAGGATGCCCCAAATGTCATTAAAAGGACTTATTTATCTTGAAGGTCTTAAAAGGAATTTTTATTTTAAATGTATTTGTTTATTCCTTTGTTAACTGGGTTGGTGCACTGATCCAAGGACCTTTTTCAGGCATGGCCCGGGCCAGAGACAGGTAAATACACAGTGTTCTACAGTAACAAATTGCAGGCAGCATAGATCTAGTAGCTACAGAGTGTTTGGCAGCAATAGCTGCAGCTGAGAGTTAACATCGAGGGGGTAAACAGTAGTATTGAACAAAAAATCTACATACTATTTACAAATTATAATTTATGGGAATAGTTACAAGTTTTAGGTAGTAGGCAGCCGACTCCAGCATAGTGTGCTGGCCAGCAAGCCAGTCCCTAGTTAGGAGAAGAAAGAGATGGCAGGGGGCAATGGAGGCCTAGACAGATTACGCAGGAGCGCCAGTAGCTTGGAGACAGGAACAGGCCATGGAGAACAGGAAGTGGGTTTTTAGTGGGGTATGTAAATTCAGCAGGAGGTCATTGGAACGCAGTGGGGGGAGGGGGGAGGGCATTCCAGAGGGAGGGCCAAGCAATGGAGAAGGCCCTTTGACCCAACCTGGTTGTAATATGTGGACTGACAAGTTGAAGGTGAGATGAGCAGCACAGATTGCGGCTATGAGTCTTGGGGCAGATTAGACGAGATAGAGGGGAGTACGAGGGGCAGTGGATGGCATCCCCAATGTTCCAGGCCAGTAAATAGTAGTGCCAGACATGAGAGGAAAGCCAAAGAAGAGACGTGTAGAGAGAGTAGTGATGCATGGAGAGAGAGGTGCAAAGGATGAAGCATCAAATCTGGCCAGTCTGTGTGCCCTTAGACCTTAAAAGGACTTGACAGCCACTAGGCCCTGATGAAGACTTTAATGCCAGCCTGCATTTCTTTTTTTTTTTAACCAGGAGTAGCACTCTAAGCTGAAAGCGTTTTTACAGGAGCATCCTGGGAGCACAGGGAAGTTAAGTGACATGCTCAGGGTCCACAGTATGTAAGTGGAAGCTGTGGGATTCAAACCCAGGTCTGGTCTGCTGGATGTCACCAGATTTGCAGCTCAGAGGCTTAAACCACTGCACTATACTGCCTCCCCTTCTTAATATGACCTTAGTTAGCAAGCCTGGAAGAATTTTTGTTTTTATTTTTCTCCTTCCTGCCTACATTCACTCAGTTCTTTAAAGGACTCACTAGCCCTCACGCCCTGAAAATGGATGTAATATCAGCTTGTATTCACTAATCCCTGGAAAGTTTTTTTTAGGATTTTTCTCCTGCCTGACTGCATGCCTCTAGTCCCTTAAAGAACTATCATTAGCTCCCGAGCCCTGCAAAGGGCTTTATAAAATGAATTTGATGCTTGCTTGCTCTGATACAGTAGGTCTTTATAATTTTTTATCTCCAAGTTCTTAAAAGAGCTTTTAACTATATATTATGCCGCACTGCTGAGGGTCCCTAAAACTCCATATCAGTAGCCTTTAAAAGGATGGTATGTGAGTACTGATTTAAAGCCCTTAAAGAGATGTTTCTCTGTGTGCTGCCTGGTGCTCTGACAACCAATTCAATGCCCCACTACAACATGTTCTGATGGGCTGAACAGCACTCACCAGCAACACTTAATGGAGGAAGGATCAGTTGCCAGGAGCAGCCAATTAATGCCTCAATCCAGACTGTGATCTGATGCATAGTGAAATCACCTGTCATGTGACACCAGCAGCATGACTGAGTCAGCACGATTCTCAGTGTGCAGACTTTGTGGTCACAAGTTCTCCACCGCATGGCTTCTTCCTGGTCCTGGTTTCTCCACTACACCTAAGAGTAACTGCTCTGATGAACTCAGCAATGCTAATGCTGCACCATTGCAGATGGCACAGGCACTTAGCAGGGGGTGGGCTGGTGAGATGGAAAAAAAAAGGTAGGAGTACAGGAGAAAAAATGAAGATACAGTAGCACTAATGCCTCAGTTGACCCAGTGGGCAGGCACTGATGGGTTGTAAATGTCTTTAGACAAAAGTTCTTGCCTTAGGGTACCTAAAGTGTAGGAATTTTGTACCCTGGCAGTGTCTCAACCCAGCTGAAAATGTTTCTCCTCACAGTTCTGTTAGTGCATCCCACAGTATTCAAAATTACTCATATTTCACTAATGCTTATTATATCTGTGTCATCCCAGCTCCACCAGTTGCTACTCCCAGTTCCACCAGTATCAGCTGCAGCAGTGTCACCTCCCAGTTATTTACTTTCTCCTCCCAGTTACACCAGCATCTCCACTTCTTAGTTTCGGTCCCAGAGTCCCAGTTACACCAGGTTTTTACTTACTAAATAAAAGAAAAAGGCAATCCGTTCTGCGGAAATATTTTCCACACTTCACCACATTATTCCCAATACATGCCAAAATTCCACAGTTTAAGGTGGAATTTCATGAAATTTTCCTCCATTTTTCATGGAATTTTGCAGAAATGTATTCTGCATTTTGCAAGAGTTCTGCTGGTAGAATTTAAATTTCATGCAGCCCTAGCTGGTACCAGTCTTACTCTGGATTACCTCATTGCAAGACATATCTTAGTCTTCTATGAGATCCCAATCAAGCAGACCCCACCCATTCACAAGACAGAAGCTCACTTCACCACAATTCAGTTAAGGACCTCACCCCCAACTACCCACTAGCCCCCATCCATTCTCCTTCAGAACTCAGAGAATGCTATGTGAAGTAATTAATGTGTCCCACGGTGGAACTGCTTACACTGGTCTTCTTTTTGGTCTGTTATATAGTACTCCACCCAAAAAAAGTCACTCTATAGTTAACATTAAGTTAGCAATACCAGCTTTATAAAATACTATTACTAAAATACTATTCAACAGGGCAGGACTAGTCATTATAGGCAATTGTCATTTAATCATTTAATCCTCAGTTTGTCAGAGATTTATTTTGATGGCTGTTGGTTTATAAAACATAGATACATAGATACATAGACAGTGTCGGCAGATAAGGGCCTATGGCCCACCCAGTCTGCCCATTTGAGCTTGTAAGTTCAGTTTGTTTTCCTAGAAGTCTGTTGCCCATTACCCCTGACCTCCAGAATTCCTTTATGTCTATCCCATGCATTCTTAAATCCCGTGATTGTTTCAGCCCCCACCACTTCCTCTGGAAGGGTGTTCCACTTGTCCACCACCCGTTCTGTGAAGAAATTCTTTCTTATGTTTCCTCTGAATCATCCTCCCTCCAACTTCATCCCATGCCCTCTAGTCCTGGAACATCTTTTTCACTTAAAAATAGTGTTTTTCTGCACCCTGTTCCTCCCTGTAAGATACTTGTATGTCTCTATCATATCCCCTCTCTCCCTCCTCTCCTCCAGGGAGTACATGTTCAGTTCCTTCAACCTGTCTTCATAGGACTTGTGATGCAATCCATGCACCCTGTTCCTCCCTGTAAGATACTTGTATGTCTCTATCATATCCCCTCTCTCCCCTTCTCTCCTCCAGGGAGTACATGTTCAGTTCCTTCAACCTGTCTTCACAGGACTTGTGATGCAATCCATGCACCATCTTTGTTGCCCTCCTCTGAACCTTCTCTACCCTGTCTATGTCCTTACATAGGTATGGTCTCCAGAACTGTACACTGTACTCCAGGTGGGGCCTCACTAGTGTCTTGTATAGCGGAATTATGACCTCCCTTTCCTGCTGGTGATGCCCTCTGCCTATACATCCCAGCATCCTATTTGCTTTACCTGCTGCCTTGTCACACTGTTTCCCTACCTTGAGGTCATCTGAGATGATAACCCCAAGATCCCTTTCCTGCTTAGTGCATGCTATATCCTCACCCCCACAACTGATATATTGTGCCAGGGTTTTTGTGCCCCATATACATTATCTTGCACTTCTTTGCATTGAATTTCAACTGCCAAACCCCTGACCATTCTTCAAGTTTCTGCAGGTTCCTTCTCATTCTGTCTACACCCTCTGGTGTGTCTACTCTGTTACAGAGCTTTGTGTCATCAGCGAACAGTGAAATTCTGCCTTCTAGGTCCTGCGCCATGTCACTGATGAAGATGTTGAATAGGACCGGTCCCAGCACTGATCCCTGTGGTACCCCACTGGTCACTCTTCCTCTGTGGAGTGACAGCCATTTACCACCACCTCTGTGTCCTGCCACCCAGCCAGTTACCTACCCACCACACTACTGTCCTTCCCACACCCATATTCCCCAGTTTGTGTAATAGTCTTCTATGTGGCACAGTGTTAAAGGCCTTGCTGAAGTCCAGATAGGCCATGTCCACTGCCCTCCCTGATCCATCTCCCTAGTCACCCAGTCAAAAATTCAATGAAGTTGGTCTGACATGACCTCCCCTGGTGAAACCATGCTGCCTTGGGTCCTGTAGTCCATTGACAACCAGATGTTCCACCAATCTCTCCATCAGTAGTGCTTCCATGATCTTCCCATACGAGGTGAGGCTGACTGGTCTGTAGTTCCCTGCTTCCTCTTTGTTCCCACTTTTGTATAAGGGGACCACATCTGCTGTCCTCCAGTCTTTGGGTACTCCCTGTTTCCAGTGATCGGCTAAACAGGAGCCAGAGGTTCAGCCACCACCTCTCTTAGTTCTTTAGGACCCTGGGGACACCCATCTGGCCCCATTGCTTTATCAACTCTTATTGCTTCCAGTTCCTTCAGGACCCTTTCTCGTGTAAAGGGACTTGTGTCCATTTCTGCACCATTCTCACCCCTTGTACTCCCTTCAGACCCATTACCCTCCTCTTCCTCCGTAAAGACTGAGCAGAAATACCTGTTCAGTATGTCAGCTTTACTGTTGTCATCCTCCACGCGTTCTGGCTTTCTTTTTGCTTCTGGTCTCTTTCTTTCCATCCTGCTAGTCTGCTCCATTGCCAGTTCAGTGTCCTTCCTCTGCATTCCACAAAGCAGGTAACACACTGCTACCTGCAGGAAAAGGCATGGAAGACTAAACACCATCAACGGAATTCATTGGGGGATACAAAGTATTATTATTTTGTGCCATTTTGTCTGTCAGGTCCCCTATCCTGAGTAAATACATTGTAAAAATGGATAAAACAGGACTCCATTGAAAATGAGATGTTGCATTTCAGCTTGCACATTCCTGATGCAACTGCAAGTGGTCCCGTGTCTCTGCTCCTCCTGGCTCCTCATCTATGTCTTCGGCTGCAGCCCTATCGGCTCTGGTCAGAGTTTGTTTCTGACAGTGGATGCTGCTTTCTTCACAGTTCATCAAAATGGCAGATGCATAGTCTATTGCAGCACAGCTCAATCTCTCCTGGACAGCAGCACTACTCAGACACATTTCCTCCCAGATCTACTTAAATATTATCTCAGCCCCTGCTCTTGTTTATGGGCAATGGCAAATACCATTGGTAAACAAAGGGGTCAATCAGTTTAGGCAGTCCTAGTAATTAGATCCATGGCAGGCAATTGTCTGATTGAAATGCAACTCAATTAATTAGGTTTACCTGTAGTCCATAATCCCCTGTGGCTTCCATTCCCAGGCTGTGCAGCATGACTAGTTGCTAGTGCAAACCGTGACCCCTGTTGCTGTGGAGAGGGGGTCAGAGTTCACAAATATGATAATATCCCAGCATACTGAGGGGCTCAGTGCCACAGGTACATGGGTATAAAGGCTGTACCCAGTAATAGGGTACAACACACCCACAGTGTGTTTTATTTTATACAAAATAGAAAAAATAAATAACTATAAATAAAACAGTTCAAACAGAACAAGAAAATAAACAATGCCTCCAGGTTGTTTCACCTTAATTCAGGTATCTCAAAACAATTCATCAGTTTTCCTGATGTTAGTGATAAATTCTTGTTCAGACAGAGGTCCTTCTGCTTACCTTCTTTCAGGTAAGTAAGACTGGCTATGTAGCTAATCTGACTCTTGATGTTTGAGGCGGGCTTACATAGCCCTCCCACTTATGGAAAAGTCCCTCCCATAACATCCAATTTGTTCTAGAATGGTCTGTATATAGGGAAACTCCTCCTCTATTACATAATGTGGTTTTAACTCACAGGGTATAAATACTGCCCTCCAGGGGCCACTGTCCCCCTATAGAACATCCCCTTTCCTGAGATCTTGCTAACAGGTCAGCACCTATTTTCTACATATGCAAACAGTACAAACATTTATTTCATTTATACATGTGCTGTATAGTTATAATATAGACACTAGCCCTTTATCTTATATCTCAGGGTTCTATATATATAATGGGGCATAATGGGCACCTATAGAGACCTGCAGTGTCTCTTTTTTCTTTAATTTGCTTAATTTCTTTATTGTGTTTAGTTTATCTTGCAGCCCTCTTCTTATTCTGAGGGCTACTAGAAATATGCTGCATTTCCGTATATAGGGATGGTCTTGTTCCTTTAAATCATTTGTTTTCCTGGGTGCAACAGAGCGGCAGGCTGCTAGACAATTATTTATCTTGCCACTCTGCATTGGGGCTCTGCATAGCTTTGGTAAGCCCCTTTTTATTCTGAGTTGTAGCTTTTATGTCCAGGGACAGCATAGTCCCTTTTTATTTCAAAGCTGCTTTCAGAGTGCACTGCATACTGGGAAGCAGGGTGGCTGAGAATAGGTATTTGCCACACTGCTTTGAACTGCAACACAGCAGTTCAGTGAGAGAGCACGCAAGTGAGGAGCGACTGTGTTCCTCCTTTTAGCAGTAAAACTGCTCTCTCGCCTCTTAGACCCCTTCAGGGTCTTTTCTTTCATTTTATGCACTGCAGCACTTTAAGCATTTATTTATTCATTTATTTCTCTGGCACCTTATACATTCAGTGTTTCTGTACCACATATAGACATAAACTGGCATAAGCATTTTAGCTTATAAAGACTTAATTAAGCACTTTAACTCATTCTATGCATTCTACTGCACTTTATTCAACCAGCACATTATACCTCTTTAAAGACACTTTGTATCTTTGGAATTAAATGCCATAAATGCACCTTATTTTATTCCTGCCAGCTGGCCTTAGCCTGGTGCATCATTTTGGGCAGTTCTTGGTGAAGGATGGATATATAGAAATTAGAAATAAAGGCAGTAGAAAAAAAAGATTTAGTAAGAAATAGAAAAGACTGATGTAGGTGGCCAACCTATGCCAGGGGAGGAAAAAGGTAAAGTATAGTATAGAAAGATACTATTGTGCAATAGATTAAATTAGGAAAAAGAAGAAGATAGGAAAGGCATCCCTCCACCGGGGTTATTGAACTGGCAGAACACAGTTCTGCCACTCTTCCCACTTTATGAAAAAAACAGTAACTCTTAGAACACTGGTTTTAGCAACAAACCTCCAGAATGTATGTACATTCTGTACTGATAGGGGTTTGGGTTACAGCTTCCACTCACCCATGTTTTAGAAGCTCCACCCCAGGGTCTCTTTAAACAATAAACAAATTACAGTACAGTCTTTACTTTACACACTGTAATTACATCATTACCCTGGGGTTTAAAACATTTTGCACTATTAACCATCATAGTACATCATTATAACAATTCAAGAGATACACAATCATACTCATGTTTCATTCTTCACTATATCTGCCCCATTTCGTAACAATCAATGTTTTGAGTTGACTTCCTGATCTATATTTTACCACAAAATGATGAAGTTGCAATGTCAGGTACCCCCGCATGATGCGGGAATTTTGGTCTTTCATTTAATTAGATTGTTATCTGTAAGAAGAGTAAACTCTGCACCCCACAAATAAAAGTGCAAAGCTTCAATTGCCCACTTGGTGGCTATGCATTCTTTTTGATTGCGGCATACTTTTGCTCCATATCATGTAGTTTCCTGCTGATTTAAATGATAAGGTGCTCCTCTCCTTGAATAGTTTGACTCAGGACTGCTCCTATCCCTGTCTCAGAAGCATCCATGTGCACTTCGAAAGGCAGACTAAAATCAGAGCACTTCAATACAGGTGAGACTCACAAGGCTGCCTTTATAGCTCTAAAGGCCTCATCACACTCAGGACTCCATTTTACTAGGTAACTACTCCTTTTCTTTGTCAGGTCTGTTAATGATGTTGTTATTGAGGCAAAATTAGCTATAAACTGGTGATAATATCCAACTAGGCCTAGGAATGACCTAACATGAGCCTAGCTTCCCTGACCAGGCACTCATCCCCCCACAGTGGTGCGTCTGTTTGCACCACTGCCGCCCGCTCCTGAGAGCAAGCTGACCCACCAAAGCCTTCATCCAGCAGCCTAGCACTTCCTGACCGGGTGCTCATCTCCTCACAATGATGTGGCTTTTTGCACGCCGATACCCATTCCTGCGAGCAAGTCCACCCACCAAAGCCTTCATCCATCAGCCTAATGTTCCCTGACTGGGTGCTCATCCCCCACAGTGGTGCAGCCATTTGCACCACTGCCGCTCACTCCTGCAAGCAAGCCAACCCATCAAAGCCTTCATCCAGCAGCCTAGCGCTCCCTGACTGGGCGCTAATCCTCTGACAGCAGTGCGGCTGTTTGTACTGCTGCCACCCGCTCCTGCGAGCAAGCCGGCCCACCAAAGTTTTCATCCAGGTACGGTCCCTCCATTGAACTGTAGTTTTTAATTCTTGGTGCCTTCTCTTGGGTGCAGCCTGATTGGCCTCTCTCCTTCACCAGCACTCACTGATTGACTCCCTTCTAGCAGACTGCTCTAAGCCTCTCACTAATGTTGTTAAACAGTCGCTTGTCAGCTGTTTTCTCCTTACTACCTGCTACTACTGTAAGTGAGAATTGTGGTTTGATTATTTTTTCCCACTGTTTAAATAAGGAAGCAAATTTGTTACACTGTTTACCAGGGCCAGTTTGTTTATTGCCTGTTATCCGATTATACAGCTTATAAGTTTAATTGTTATACTGCTGTTTTTATTCCTTGCTGTTACTGAAATGAATGCCTGATCTTATGTTTTTTCTCTGTGTTACTTGCTGTCACTAATTTAACTTCTTCCCTTTCCTCTGTGTTCTCTCCCCTTCTGGCACTACACCTCCCCCCCGCCGAGCCCCTTTCGGTGCTCGACGCTGACCCTTCCTGTCCCCTGTCTCCTCTCCTCTTAATTGCTGCTTCAGCACCCCTAATTAAACATAATTCCTTCCTTGCAGTCTCCAATCCCCATTGTTCGGCTATCTGCTGCTAACGCCCCCCCCCCCGATTCAGAGCTACTTTACTTTCTTTGTCCCCTGCTGCCTATTGTAACCCACCCCCATCTCTTATCCCTTAATAATCTCTTACTCTGTTTTGTTCTCTAGCAGCCTAGCACTCCCTGTCTGGGTGTTCATCCCCCCACAGTGGTGCAGCTGTTTGCACCACCACCCGCTGCTGTGAGCAAGCCAACCCACCAAAGCCTTCATCCAGCTATAGTCCCTCCATTGAGCTGGAGGTTTTAATTCTTGGCGCCTTCTCCCGGCTGCAGCCTGATTGGCCATTCTCCTTCACAGATGCTAACCTATTGTCTCCTTTCTAGTAGACTGCTCCATGCCTCTAGCTAATGTTGTTAAACTCAGCCACTTCTTGACTGTTTTCTCCTTACTGCCTGCTACTACGGTAAGTGAAAATCTTTCCGCCCACCCTCCCACCCCAGCACTCTTTAATCCACTTGCCTACACATTAACCCCACCCTATAGATCTCTGCCTCCAATTGTTTTTACAGCTATCAATTCCCCTCCAGGCTGTCCTAGCCTTGACTGACAGAAGGCATCTGATTGCAGTTGTAAGCTCTAAGAGCCACTAAAAGGACTTACCAGTGCAGATTTTCCCCTGTTCCTGCTGTTAGTCTTCTGTTGACTCCCTGGCAGTATGTAATTTACAATAATCTGCAGCTAAGATAGCTGAATATTTTTCTTTCTCTGGAGGTGTCACTGCTTACGAACGCTGATAACTACCTACTCAGTTCAACTCCAGTTCCCTAGTACTGTATTCCATGCTGATCTGTCTACTCCTACCCCTCATTACAACCCACAATTACTCCCCAGTATCTTCTTCTGAGAGTTACTAGGCTGCTATCATGTCTCTTTGTGCTATGTATCTAGCCCCTCATTGGGTACTTTACACTATCCTCCTTGCACCCTTCCTCTCCTCACCTTTACACCTGCTCACACTCATATGGTGACTGACCCCATCAGTCCCACCTTGTTCCATAACCTATTTACAACTTGGCAACTTCCCCATCACCAGTGCTCGTTAGCTGGACATACTACCCCATCTGACCGAGCACAACTCTCCTACCTATACCAACCTACTTCACCTTGCTACACATATTAAAATTTCAACCTCCCCCCTCTCATCTCCCCTTACCTACCTATTAGATCTCCACCAAGGTACAGGAGTGTGAAAATCCACTTCTTGGTCATCGCACTCCTACTCTCATCCTCAAGCAACATAAACCCCAATCCTGGGCCATACCCCTCGGGTACCACTGCAACCATATCTGCAAATGCTGCCCCATCCTTAAACAACTCCCTTACCATTCCCCATGGTTAAAAATCCTGCATTTAAATATACACAGTCTGCTCCCTAATATTGACCTACACCTACCTTTAGTTGCCTCACTTACCTCTGGAATCATCATCCTTTCTGAAACATGGTTAAGTAACAAAATAGGGGACCCCGCCTTCTCTATTCTGGATACTCTATATCATGGCAAGACCATCCCACCAGGGGTGTTGGAGTGGCAATATACATCTCCTTATCCATTCAGTTCAGCAGCATTCTTGCCTCCGCTGTCCCCAAGGCATTTGAGGTTCTGATTCTTAAACTTTCCCTTCCCTTCTTGGTACCTATCTATGTGGCAGGTGCATACTGATGCCCTGGTCTCCCCACCACTACCATCACTGAACTTATAAATACTATAATCTTGCACACCCCTGCAGGTGAAACTTATATATTGGGTGATTTCAACCAAAATTGGTTATCCACCACCCTTACTAAAACACGTAATGGTATCTCTGCCCTAAACCTGTCGCAACTAATTTCAGAACCAACCCACATGAATCTTAAGTCCAGTAACCACTCCCTTGTGGATTGGGCCCTTACATCCAACCCACACAGGGTAATTAAATCTAGTATCCTACCAGATGCCATTAGCGATCACCACATGATCCTTATGGTATGTAAAATACACAGAACTAAAGCCCCCCAAAATGCTATCATTCCACTCATATAAATCACTGAACCTTTCTCCCCTCCTCCAAGAACTGGCCCACACTAACTGGGAGCCATGATAGCCATGTCAAATTCTAGAGACACTGTGTATAACTCTTTTCAAGCTAAATTTCTTGAGGTCTGGAACAAACATGCCCCACTACGGTGTGCAAGGGTGAGAGGCAACCACCTCCCTTGGATTACCCCTGAACTCATAGCATGTCAAAGAGCTAGGAACCAAGCTTGGAAAACCTATAAAGCTACCATGCTCCCTCTTGCCTACAACAGCTGCCTGTCTCTGCACTACAAGTGTACAAAAGCCACTCGCTTAGCTAAATATGATTACTTCTGCTTGACCTTCCAGTCCAACATAAATAAATCATCCAAATTCTGGAAGGGAATTCACTCCTTTTTCCCGCCCGCCTGTCCTGCACACCTCCTTAAAATAAACAATATTCAAATTATCGATCACCTTAGTGTTGCCACAGAATTTAACCCATATTTCACCTCCTGTGCTTCTGCCCTCCTATCCTCCTTGCCTCTACCCCCTCAGTGCAACCCCCCCACCCTGCTCAACCTCCTCTCCCAGTCTACCCACTGCATCCCCCTCCTTCTCTTTCTCTAACATTACACCTGCTGCCACCATGAAAGCACTATGTGCCCACAATCCCTCCAAAGACAGTTCATCTGATGGTTTGGACCCCAAGCTGCTGTACCTATTGGCACCTGCTATTTCTGCTCCACTATCTGACCTACTTAACTCTTCTTTCACCACAGCTTGTATTCCATCAGTCTGGAAGCATTCAACTATCCTTCCCTTGCCCAAGGGTGGTGACCCTTTCACCCCTGCCAACTATCACCCCATCTCTCTCCTTCCTACCCTCGCTAAGCTCCAAGAGCATTTAGTTTTCTTTCAACTTACTTCCTATCTCTCTGATTCTTTTTCACTCCCTTCCAATATGGGTTGCGGAAGAATCACTCCTCCAGTACCTCCCTGATTAGGCTCACTGATTCCATCCTCTCAGGGATGGACAGTGGTCAAATCACATCTGCCATATTTGTTGACCTAGCAAAGGCTTTCGACACTGTCTCTCACACCCTCCTTCTAGACTCCCTCTCCTTGGCTGGCATAACTGTCTCTGCCACTAGCTGGTTCAAAGCCTACCTAGTAGGTTGGACACAGTCAGTTAGAATAGCGAATGCCATATTGCCTTCTCTTCCTATCAACACTGGCATAACCAAGGGTTCCATGTTGGGCCCTATCCTTTTCTCCATTTTCCTAAATGACCTCCCCTCAGTCTGTTCATCCACCTCTATCCACATGTACGCCAATGATACAGTTATCTTGATCTCAGGTCAATCCCTTGCAGACGTTGAAACTGGACTACAACATGACTTCAAAAAAGTTCAGCCTGGTTCAGCTCCCCCCAACTCTCACTCAATACCAAGAAGACAGTCTCAATGATCTTTGGCACTAGGCAGAGACTCTCTCGACTTTTCTTTCTACCCTCCTTCCACACCCTAGATGGGAAAGTCCTTGAGAATACCTCTTCCTTCAGGTATTTGGGGGTTTGGATCAACCAACATCTCAGATTCTCTGGACATGTTGATGCCATCCAGAAGAAGCTGCACCCCAAGCTTGGTGCATTATACAGGAACTGTAGCTGTCTCCTGCTACTGGCCAGATGTGAACTAGTCCAGAAGATGATACTACCTATCTTTGACTACTGTGATGTAGTCTACAGTGCCACTCCCAAGTCCTCCCTAACCAGATTGGATTCCCTTTTTAACTCCTTCTGTCACTTCACCTTAGATGCCTCCCCTCTCACCGAGCACTGATCTCTCTACCATTCCCTGACTTTCTCCTCCCTAGAAAATCACCACCACCACCTCTGTGCTAAATTTACATCTAAATTTTGGTTTGGTGTGCTCCCTCCATATCTTACCTCCTCCCTAACTACTCTCCCCCCACCAGACCATTCCCTCAGGTCATATGACTCTTGGCTACTCACAGTTCCTCGTCAGTCTACTACAGTGGGACAGATGCCCTTCTCACATCACTTCCCTAAGTTATGAAATGCCCTCCCTCCTCAAATTTGCCTTTCTTCCTCCCCCACTCTATCTCCTTAGCCCTACAAAACTTTCTCGTGATAAACTTTACCTGCGGCTAAGTCACTATTCCCTACTGTGACAGCTGGTACACTGTAATATATCTCCTGTTTCTACTAGCTGCTCACATGACAATTGCACTTTTCATTCCTAGTATGCATGCAATTGTATTTTTTTCTTTTTAAAGCACTTAACTGCACATTTCTGTGATATTTTGCACTACTTCTATGTAGATCTGTACCAACGGTTTTCATGCTGCTAGATGTATGTATTATATAGTATGTTGTCTGTTTTGCACTGCTTAATCTGTCATACTTCACTATAGTACTGTGCAAATTGTTTAATGCTGCTTGTTGTATGTATTGTACAGTATGTTGTATGTTCTGCACTGCTTAATCTGTCATACTTCACTATGGTACTGTGCAAATTGTTTAATGCTGCTTGTTGCATGTATTGTAAGCTGTATGTTTGATTCTCCTTATGACTCTCCCCCACAGGATGCACCATGAGATGAGCAACTTGTTGCTGTGTGTGCCTTTCCTGGTAAAACATTTCAGTAAAAAAAAAAAAATCATAAAAACATGTTTTTTGGTCTTAGGCACAGCACTGTTAGCTACTGCCTCTACTTTCTCTATTTCTGGCCTCACACGCCCATTACCCAAAAGAAACCCAAGCTACCTGGTTTCTAACATAGCTATTGCATATTTTGCTAGGTTTATAATAAGTCTAGCTTTCTGGATGGAACGCAACACATTGGTCAACTGTGTGATGTGCGTTGACCAATCTGGATTATAGATGACAATGTCGACCAGATAGGCGGCAGAGTAGACAGTATGCGGAGTCAGGATCTGATCCACAAGTCTCTGGAATGTTGCAGGGGCTCTGTATAGGCCAAAGGGCATGGTAGTGAACTGGTATAATCCAAGTGGTATGCTGAATGCTGTTTTCTCACTAGACTCAGGGGATAAGGGAATTTGCCAATATCCCTTAGTTAGATCCAGTGTGCTAATGTATCTAGCATTGCTGATGTTGTCTATGATATCATCTACCCTAGGCATGGGGTATCCATCAAAGTGTGATTCATTACTGACCTTCCTGAAGTCCAGGTACAGTCTGATGCCACCCTCCTTTTTAGGGACCACCACTTTCGGAGATGACCAGGCACTAGTGGATGGTTCGATTATGCCAAGTTTCTTCAACTTCTCTATCTCCTGCTTCACCCCTTCTCTGACTTTTTCCAGAAGCCTCTAGGGTTTCTGCCTGATGAGGCTGGACTCAGTTCTAATATAATGCTGTACACCAACTGTCTTTCCTGGGACACTTGTTAACATGGGTGCAAAGGTTTTTAACAGCTGGTGTATGCCCTCTTTCAGCTGTGTGTCTAGCTCTGGGTTGATTTTTATGTTAGAGAGGTTGTCCTTTTCCTCTAATGTTTGATAAGCCAACTCCAACTCAGACATGTCCCTCTCTGGGAAAATGTACATAGTCCCTGTAGCTTCCTTTTTCTCTACCCATTTCTTTAAAAGATTGGCATGGTAAATCTTTCTCCCTGGGTATTTAACTGGTGTCTCCACTTCAAATGGTACTGCTCCTGTTTGTCTGATGATTGTGTATGGCTCTTGCTACTTCATTAGTAGCTTGTTCTGGGTGGTGGGGAGTAACAACAGCACTTTCTCTCCTGCCTGCAACTCTTTGGGCTTACAATTCTGATCATAGAAGGTCTTCTGCTTCTCCTGATACACAATACTATTTTGGTGTGCCCTTTTTGTGTAATCTATCAACCTTTTGCAAAGCCGAACCATATAATCAGTGATGTTGGCTTGTCCCACATTGGTTCCCTCTTCCCAAAACTCTTTTACCACATCCAGTGTCCCTTGGGGATTCCTTCCATACAGTAAGAAAAAAGGGGAGTACCCTGTAGCTGCTTGTGGGACATCTCTGTAAGAAAACAACAAGAAGGGGTGGTACCTACCCCAATCCTTTCCCTCATCGTGGACAAATTTTATTTAACATATGTTTCAGTGTTTGGTTGAATTGTTCAACCAATCTATCTGTTTGAGGGTGGTAGGGTGTAATTCTTATTGCCACTACCCTCAGCAAATGGTACAGTTCTTTATGTAATGTAGCCTGAAAGTTGCTGCCTTTTTCAGTCAATAAATCCTTAGGTATCCCAAGATAGCTGAAAACCTTAACTAGCTCCTCTGCTATTCAGGGAGAAGAGTCTGTACACAATGGTATGATCTCAGTGTATTTTGTTGCATAGTCACAGATGATAAATATGTATCCTAGGGCACTTTTCTGTAAGGGGCCAACAATGTCCATTGCCATCCCTTTGAAGGCCGTGCTAACTACGGGCAAATGTGCCAGGGGCACAACATCATTTTGGATTACCTGGAACTTCTGACACTCTGGACAGGCTCTGCAGTATTCCACCACTTGCTCATGGATACTGGACCTGAAAAAAACATTGTAGTAGCCTGGCCAGGGTTGCATCTCTACCTGCATGACCTGCCCATGGTAAGTCATGGCCTAAGTACAAGATTTGGTTCCTAAACTGTTTAGGGACTACTAGCTGTTCCAACAGTTTCACCTGTATGGGGGTTATTGCATATCTGGTACAATATTTGGTTGTTACATTTAAACACAGGGGCCCCTGGTGGTTTCTTACGGTCCACCTGTTGAGAAAAAAAAAGCTAATTTGTCATCCATACAGTGTTTCTGGGCAAAATCACATTTAGGACACAGTTTATCTACAGTGTAATTAGTCAGTCCAGTTTGAGCTCTCCACATCTTCTGAACTTTCTTCTTTTCCCCCTTCAATCTCCTGTGGGCACTTGCTGTTTCAAATATATCCCCATGAAATGCAAATGTATCTCCAAAGGTTTTTGCCTTGGTCTGTGACCTAGAGGTAATGGGCGTCACATTTTTAGTGGTCAACAATGCTGAAAATGGAGAAAGTCTTGCCCAATAACCACAGGTCCAGGCAGCTTTGGTACTATTCCAACCACCATTTCTGCTTCCTGTCCATCAGCGTTTAAAGTCATCTTGGTGATGGGATACCAATGAGTGTCCTCATACACATAGCATACACATCAGAAATTGGGGCCTTTTCAAGTATGTCTGGGTGTACTGATGTCTGTTGACTGCCAGTGACAATTAAACCCATCATTTTCTTCTCTCTGATGATGACTGTTGTTGAAAAAGTACCCAAATTAAGAAGGGCCAGATGGGTAGCCTCACTCTTTTTCTTGTAATAGAACCATTCTTTATGGCCTTTACCATTACAGTATCTACAGACCATATCTGGATTATATGGCCTACCCCCTCTGCCTTCTTGTCTACCTGCATTTCTCCCTGGGGGACATGATGGGGTAAAATAAATTGGTCTTACTAGTTGCTGGGTGGGGGTGATAGTTGAGTCTGTTGTGTGGTATCTCCTCCTCACTGGTTGCCTGGCCACCAGGAAATCCTCTGCCAGGGTGATTACAACTTCTGCCATTTCTGGCTGATGTTCCCTCACCCAGTTCTGGACTTCTGCAGATAGAATCTGAAGAAACTGCTTCATAACTACAGCCTCAATTATATCCAACAGTGTCTTACCCTCTGGTTGCAACCAGTTGTTGCAAAGGTCATTTAGATGTGTATACGTCTCTCGGGGAGTATCATTCCCTTGGTGTTTTAGGGAAAGAAAATGCTGCCGATAGGTCTCAGTATTAATATCAAAGCACTTCAAAATCTCCTTTTTGACAAGGTTATACTTCTCAGTGGTTCAATGGTCCATGAGTCTATAGGCTAGTTGTGTTCGACCCGTTAAATAGGGAGCCAACCTAACCACCCGCTGCTCTGGAGGCCACCCACACACATTTGCTACACTTTCAAAGGTGGTAAGATATGCCTCAATGTCACATTTAGCTGACATCTTGGTCAATTTGATGTCTTTAGGGTGGGCATGTGTACCTTCGCTGGATTTACTGGTCCCAATGATCTGTAGGGCCCTCAGTGTGTCTGCCCAATGCTCATCTTGCCATCTTCTTTTCCTCTTTGGCACCTGGCTGTCCTTCTCCCAAAGCTGCTCCATCTCTATTTGTTTCCTTGCAAGCCACTTCAATAGCTTGTTCATGTCTTCCAGTGGTTTCTTGACTCTGTCTTCCTCCAGTCCTTCTTCCTTTTTGCCGTCTTCTCCTCCAAAGGAGTCTGTTGACTGATGCTGCAACTTGGCCCTTTGTTTCATCTCATACTCAAGACCTGGAAGCAACTGTTCACCTGTTAGCTCAGCCTGCGCTCTGGTCAGAGTGGGTCATACAGGAGTTGTCATGATGAGAAAAACGTACCACCGTGCCATGGATTACCTCGGTATCAGGTCTGACATTTATTGTAGTCCACAGAGGACTTCCAGCATCCCACTTCTTACACCAAATGTTGTAGGTACATGGGTATAAAGATAACACTGGACACAGTAATAGGGTACAACACACCAGCAGTGTGTTTTATTTTATACAAAAATAGAAAAAATAAATATACATAAAACAGTTCAAACAGAGCAAGAAATTAAACAATAGCTCAAGGCTATTTCACCTTACTTCAGGTATCTCAAAACAATTCATCAGCTTTCCTGATGTTAGTGATACATTCCTATTGAGGCACAGGTCCTTCTGCTTACCTTCCTTCAGGTAAGTAAGACTGTCTATGCAGCTAATCTGGCTCGGTGTTTGAGGAGGGTGTATATAGCTCTCCCACTTATGGGAAGTCCCTCCTATAACATCCAATTAGTTCTAGAAGGGTCCATAAACAGGGAAACTCCTCTATTACATAATGAGGTTTTAACTCTCAGGGTATAAATACAGCCCTTTAGGGGCCACTATCCCCCTATAGAAAATCACTTTCCTGAGATCTTGCTAACAGATCAGCACCTATTTTCTATTTAAGCAAACAGTGCAAAAATGTATTTCATTTATACATGTGCTGTATTGTTATAATATGGACACTAGCCATATATTTTATATGTCAGGGTTTGCTATATATATAATGGGCCATTATGGGCACTATTAGAAACCTGCAGTGTCTCTTTATTCTTTAATTTCTGTATTGTGTTTAGTTTATCTTGCAGCCCTCTCCTTATTCTGAGGGTTACTAGAAATATGCTGCATTTCCATATATATAGGGACGTTCTTGTCCCTTTAAATCATTTGTTTTCCTGATGGCTGCAAAGCAGCAGGCTGCTAGACAATCATTTATCTAGCTGCTCTGCTTTGGGGCTTTGCATAGTTTAGGTAAGCCCCTTTTTATTTCACTTTATTCTGCACTGTAGCTTTTATGTCCAGGGACAGCATAGTCTTTTTTTGTTTCAAAGCACTCACTTTTCAGAGTACACTACATACTCGGGGAAGTGGGGCAGCTGAAAGGGAAAGTAAAAGTCTGCCATCCTGCTTTGAATTGCAACGCAGCAGTTCAGTGAGAGAGAGAGAGAGAGCATGCGAGTGAGGAGTGACTGCACTCCTCCTTTTAGCAATAAAACTGCTCGCTCTGTCTCTCTCTCTATCTCTCTGTCTCTCCCCTCTTAGACCCCTCAGGGTCTTTTTTTTTCATTTTATGAATTGCAGCACTTTAAACATTTATTTATTCATGTATTTCTCTGGCACCTTATACATCCAGTGCTCCTGTACCACATATAGACATAAACTGGCATAAGCATTTTAGCTTATACAGACTTAGTTAAGAACTTTAACTCATTCTATGCACAAAATGCACTTTATATTACTGCACTTTATTCAACCAGCACCTTATACCTCTTTAAAGGCACTTTATATCTTTGGAATTTAATGCCATAAATGCACTTTATTTTCTTCCTGCCAGCTGGCCTTAGCCTGGTGCATTATCTTGGGGAGTTCTTGGTAAGGAATAGATATATAGAAACTAGAAATAAAGGCAGTAGGAAAAAGGATTTAGTAAGAAACAGAAAAAAGACTGATGTAGGTGGCCAACCTATGCAAGGGGCGGAATAAGGTAAAGCATAGCACAAGGAGGTACTGTTGTACAACAGATTACAGTAAGAAAAAGAAGAAGAAGATAGGAAAGGCATCCCTCCACCAGGGTTATCGAACTGGCAGAATGCAGTTCTGCCACATTCAGTCCCTAAATGTCTTAATTCAGAAAGTTCTTCTGCCCTTAAACAACTTTTTGCTGTCCCCTGGCTCCTGTGTGCAGTTGCACTATGTGTCCAGTTGGGCCATATGATGGAGAAACCTCGATACAGTCATGAGCTAAGTTGCTCACTCTGTCAGTAGTAGGTGGCTGCCATTGATGTGCGGTGGAACCACCAGTTGCACACTAGTACAGGAGACACAAAAGGAAATCCTGGCTTCACTCTCCTGAATGCCTCTCCTCTAGTCTTCCAAGACAGAGCAAAATTCCTTGGGGCTGGAGAGATCAAGGAAGGGTGTAGTAGTTCTACTGGTGCTCTGTGGAGCCAAAAGGTAACCCCCCATGCTTGGGGGGTTATATATATGTATTTATGGTTTTTATTTAATTTGAGAGAGGAAAAATATGGAGCCAGGATTTCCTTTTGTGTCTCCTGTACTAGTGTGCAGCAGGTGGTACCACTGCACATCAGTGGCAGCGCCGAGCTCACCGGATGGAAAGCAGCTTTCTGGTGGTTGTAAGGGACTAGAACAGGAGCCCTCTCCCTCCTTCAAGTGCCGAGCTCACTGGACGGAAAGCAGGTATGCAGAAAATCTGTGACACAGGAATTGGGATTTGTAATTTGGAGCAAATGGCTGTAGACCGCTTGGCTGTGTAAGGTGGAGTGTGGGCTGAGTTTCGAACCTGGACCTTTTGGTACCAAAACCACCAACTTTAATTTTATTGTCACCACAGCAGTGCCGATAGTTATTTTTGAGTTCTAAAATTTTAGGAGCAACAATGTTAGGGAGCATTTACTGCCAGTTGCTTTAATTGCTGTGATTTAATGTGAACTAAAGTTTGTTTTAAAGGGTGCTGGTCACTTTAATTGCTATTTTAGGGAGCTAGCCATATGACTGTAAATGCTCCAATCTCACAATACACACCATAAACCTATAGAGCATAGTGCTTCCTTAAATCTGCTTGCTATACCCCCGTGGTAGTAATTGATTAATTTATCGGCACAAATCTGGTTTGAATTCTGTTTCTCAAACCTGATACCTGCAACAGTGTGCTTTCTTGCCTAATAACAAAATGGACCCTAGAGTGTAACAATTATTTTCTGTGCTCCATTTTCAGGCACCTTCAGCCTAAGCCAGCAGTAAAAGTGAGATCTCTTGCACATTCTGGCTTTCGGGACCCCTCTCCCCATTCCTCAATTTTCCCACTGGGCTCAAGTTTTAAAAGTAAAAGAGGCAGGGTTTCTGAGTTCTTTTTGGGGCTCCTGTATTATAGTTGTGAGCCAGACAAATTTTCCCTTCTATTTAGGTTTCTCCCCCTCCCATTTTTTGCATCCCCTCCTCCACCTACCTATTACTTAAACTCTTCTCCTTCCTCCTGCAGCTTTCCGGTGGTCGTGAGGGACTTGAACAGGAACCCCCCCCCCCGAGCACCGAGCACACCAGTGGAAAGCAGGTATGCAGAAAATCTGCGACACAGGAATTAGGATTTGTAATTCAGAGCAAACAGCTGTAGATGGCTCAGCTAGGTAAGGCAGAGTGTGGGCTGAGTTTGACCCCACGGTGCTCTGCACCGCTGTCCCACCGCCCCACCACCACCCTTGGTGAGCTCTGCCACTTATAGCACACTATCATGTGGTAAAAAAGCAATTAGTCCAGTTTGCCATCTGCAGCTTATCAGATAACACCACTAGTGGCCGCTGCTACTTGCTACCATAGGATCTCTACTTTTTCCCTCCCTGAAAAGCCTTACAATCTCCCCCTAAATACACACACTGCAGAAACCTTTAAACACGGCAACTAAGTCTTTCCTCTTACAGGATGGACTTTCTACTGACCCGGGTTGATGGGATGGCAGCAAGACAAGCCATCTATCTATTTGTCTGCTCCTTTGTGCCTCCTGGGTGGCCCAGTGGGGTCTGGGTGGCTATTACTCCTGGATTCTCACCTACAGGGCCTTTGTAGGGACTGGTAGGTGTGACCTTGCTCCTTACATATTCTCTTTCCAGTATATTGGTCTGCCTCAGGAACAGGTTTGCATGACATGGGGGCTCCTAAGCTTCTCATGAGGGGGGCTAGACCCTTCCCTTTCACCAATGTCTTCACCATTGGCCTGCTCACTGTAATGTACCTCCCTCTTCTCATTGCTGACAGTTCTCCTCCCATGGGGAACCCCTGGGTCTCACCTGGACAGTTTGAGGAGACAGATTTTACCTTCTGTAGTTTAATAGCCTGTGACAGACAGTCTCCCTGGCCTATCTGCTGTCTCGACCTTAGGTGCTTCCTGTAGCCTGTCATGATGGTCAGGTGTTCTGGTTGCAGGCCATCCATTAGTGTTGGCTTCCCCCTTTAAGGCATCTCCTCTGGCTCCTTCTGGTGCCCCTCGCACTTGCAGGGGACGTGGAGCTCAACCTTGGTCCTCCCTACCAAGCCTCCGCCTCTCCTGTGGGCTGGCTGTCAGGCAATGGGTTGAAAATAGCTTACCTTAATAATTGCAACCTTCTGCCCAGCTTGGCTGAACTCCTTGCCTGGGTCACCCACTACAAGCCTGACATCCTTGGCATAACTGAGACTTGGCTTAAACCCTCTACCTCTGATTCAGCCTATGCGCTCCCTGGCTTTGATCTTGTCAGGCAGGACCATCCAGGTAGAAAGAGGGGGGTGGTATCTTGGTCTACTACAAGAGTCACCTCAACCTGTCAGTTCTGTCCTTCCAACAGCCTGTGCAGTCTTCCTGTGAGCTACTGCATACAGTGCTGTTACTCGGGAATACCAAAAAGCTACACATTGTCTGTACTTACAATCCCCCTGCAGGTGGTATATCAAGGTTATCCTGCCTCCTTGATTCTGCTGGCTTGAAGACTTGGAATAATTAACTTTTTATCCTGGGAGATCTTAGCCTTTGCTTGCAGGCCTCTCACTGTCCCAAATCATCAAAGATCCTACTAGGTGGTCATCCACTGGTGGTATTAGCTGTCTCCTGGACTGGATTCTGATCAATAGGCCTGGGAGGATTAGCTCTTCTGGCACCCTCCCTGACTCCATCTCTGACCACGCCCCAGTGGATTGCATATGGAAAATCTCCACCCTGAAAATTCCTCATAAAATCATCCCAGTCAGGGATTTCTCCAGGTTTGACCTGGGGTCATTCCATGAGGATCTTTGGCTCACTGACTGGTCTGCGGTGATGAATGCCCAGAGCACCCCCACTGTAGTCCATCATTTTCTCAGCACCTTTGGGGTGCTGCAGGATAATCATGCCCCTCCTATCAGATGAAAGGTAAGGGGGTCTGCTACTAAATGGTTGCATGGGAGCCTCCTTGCCCTCATGAGGACTAGAGACAAATGCTGGGCCAACTTCAAGGTCATGATGGACCAGGCCATATTTCAGCAATGCAGGAGGCTCAAAAATGAATGCAATAAGGCAATCAGGGTTGCCAAAAGTGAATTTTGTAAAACTGCCTTACGGAATTCAGCGAAGGACCCTAGGAATTTCTGGAGGAACATTAAAAACATAATGCATGGTTCCTCCAATTGTGAGGCCCCTGACATGCTCATCGCTGGTGCTAGCTGTAACAATCCGCTAACCATCACCAAGGCATTTAACTCACATTTCTTGGACCTGTCCACCTTGACCTCTCTATTCTTTTCTAGTGGATGTGATAGTCATGGCCAGGTCCCTCCTCCTCAGCTGGCCCCTATCTCCTGTCCATTATTCTACTTCAAGGCTCTGACGGCACAAGAGATGCAGAGATTGCTCTCTAGTCTCTCCTCATTTTCCAGTGCTAGCCATAATGGCATGGAACCTTGGCTCCTCCATCTTAGTGCCGCTTTTATTGCCTCTCCGGTGGCCCATATCGTCAACTTGTCCTTAGCCTCTGGGGTTATTCCTGACCTATGGAAAGTGACAAGGGTCGTCCCTGTTCTCAAACAGGGCAACCCTAGGATTCTTGACAACTACCAACTGATTGCTATTTTGTCTGCTATCAGTAAGCCCCTCGAGAAAGTTGTGGCTGGGCAACTCACGGAGTACATTCAGTCTCATGAGCTACTGTCTCCCTTGCAGCATGGATTTTGTAAAGGGCACAGCACATCCTCTGTCCTGGTCACTGTCACTTCTGGGATCAGGGCTGCTATGGACCAGGGCAGACTCTCTGGTGCCATCTTTAGTTGATCTCTCCAAGGCCTTTGACCTAGTTGACCAAGTCCTACTTTGCTCTCAACTTAGGTCCTTTGATCTGTCCCCTCCTGTGCTTGGTTCTCCAATTACCTTCAGGGCAGGCAGCAACTCACCAGATATAGTAAGGTTCTCTTTGATGCCACTACCGTGTCCTCAGGAGTTCCCCAGGGGTCAGTTCTCAGGCCCCTGTTCTTCTCCATATTTGACAACAATCTTCCCTCCTCCTCCACCTACTGCAGGTCCATCCTTTATGCTGATGACCTGGTCATCCTCACTCATTCCTGGGACACTGGGGTCATTAATCATCAACTGAGTGAGGACTTCAGGAGTATCCAGTCCTGGATATTGACCCACAAGTTGGTCCTCAACCTTAAAAAAACTCAGGCCATGCTCTTTGGGTCCCTGGCCAAGTTAAAGGCCTCCTCTGTCCCTCTGTGCATCACTGGTCTTGACGGTGCTCCTGTCCTTATCACTGACTCCATCAAATACATTGGGGTGACACTTGACCCTCAACTTGACCTTGGACACCACATCCAAAATGTGTGCTGAACTGTTAACTGTAAACTGGGTCTGGTTTACTGGGTGAAGAATAATCTCACTTCAGCTGCTCGCCTTGCTCTGGCCAGAGGTGTGTTTCTCCCCTCTCTCTGCTATAGACTCCTCCTGTTTGCTTGTGCTTCCAAAGTCCACCTAACTAGGTGGACCATAGCTTACAACAACATTTGCCATTTTGCTCTTGCTGCCCCTCACCTCACTCACCACTGTGATCTGTATAGCAAGCTTAACTGGCTCTCTCTGCCCAATTACTTAAATGTTGTCTTGGGCTGTTTCACGGGCAAGGTTCTGGGCACTGGCACCCCTTCTGGACTGGCAGAGCTCCTTGTTCCTGCTGCCTCCTCTTCCTACTCCCTCAGGTCTCTGGGCCTTGCTGTTTTTAAGGTTCCTGCTACTCGTACTCAAATGGGAGACAGAGATTTCACCTTGTATGCCCCCAGATTATGGAACTCTTTTCCTGTCCAGGTCCGCTCCTCCCACACATGCCTTCGAACCTCCCTATGGAAACACTTGAAGTTTTCCTCAGTATGTCACTGTCTTAAACCTCCATGATTACCTCTGGTCCCCTATACTGGACTCGAGTGTACCATTTCCTGAACCTTGGCATGGGTCCTGCTGAGGTAGCCTGCCTGCTTGGGTGTGGCCTTGTATAAAATGTTTTCACTCTCTTGTTCAGGCATTTGCTTTGACTGTGATTCTACTAGGGGTCCCGAACTGTATATATTTGTATATAATGCAGCGCACTTTGCCGTGTTGACTCGCTCGCGCGCTCTCTCTCTCTATATATATATGTATATATATGTAACCATGTTAACTTACTGAACATGTTATGCATCTCCTGACTCTGTGTAACTGCCTTACTTTTATCATGTTGTCCTCTGTATCGAACTCATAATTCCTGTACTCTCCCGGGTCGTACCTGAAAACAGGCATATGTTTTGTCTAGTGTACTTACCTGGTTAACAAAAGCTAAACAAATAAATAAATACACTGCAGTACAGTTTGATATGAGAGTTGCTTGGACAGTGTATTATACAATCTGGTTAATTATTCAAAACTAGCTGCAATATGCAGATTTGGATGGGTAGACCTGGATAATGAGTATTTTGACTTGATAATTTGGAATAATTGTATATGGTAATAACCAGGACACATACTTATTCAATCTGGACCCCATATATGTGTCGCAGATGGACATCTGAAGTACTCAGTGTTTGTCAAACTGACCTAGTACTACCCAACTTTTAGGTAATATCTGTTGTACACATGTACTGCATTTCAAAATACTTACATCACAGGACTACATACAACAAACTATCATAAAGTCAAATGCACATCCCAGAAGTATGCAATTAGAGATAGACAAAAGAACAAAAGAGTACTCAAAGCAGACACAGATTTATTTATTAATTTAAAAGTTGGTAACTGGGAAAGACACACTGAGCCAAGGCTCATTTCCAGATGTGACCTGGGAGAAAGAGTAATGGGTTATCTAACAGACAGAGATGCAAAACATTGAAAACACCTGGGTGACTAAAGTAGAGCAATATATATCTAGGTAAAGGAAATACAAACAAGGAACATATTTGGAGTAGCATAAATTGACAAGGTGAAGAGTACAATAGGCAGCATAATACAGCGTAAGCAATATATACATATACTAAAATAAATATATGCATAACTACAGTAGATTTTTAATCTGGGCACATGGGTATACTAGGTATACATATGCATAAAGCTAGGAATACCCATGGCGAGGATTGAGGAGAAATTAAGGGTAGGTGGATAGCATGGTCTCAGAAATTTTGTGAGAGAGTAAGGATATGGATAGGCAAAGTGTACAAGGTGAGGGAGAAGTTAGGGAGGGAGGGAGGGAGGAGGAAGAGTCAGGGGGGAAGAGGAGGAGCAGTTGCATTGGGGCAGGTGTTTTAATTGCTTTTTGAGTGAAGATAGAGTGGGCATGAGGTGGATCGAGTGGGAGAGATGATTCCAAAACTCAGGGAGCCTGAAGGAGAAAGGACCTTGCCTGATTGCAAGTGTGCATTAGGGAGAGTGAAAATGTGGGAATCATGGGTTCTGAGTCAGTAGCCTGAATTTGATGAGGGGAATAAAAGTCTGGAGAGATGGGAAGACAGCTCTGAACCAGAACTTGCCAATGAAAGCAGCACAATGAGCAAGGTGTCGAATGGTGAGAGAGAGAATAGGGATGGGGCAAAGTATAGGGAGCAATTGTGAGTTTGAAAGGGGAAGTTGGAAGTAAAGTGACAAAAGGCATTATACAAGGGGTCTAGTTTTGTGAGAGATGATTGTGGGGCCGAGATGTAGACTACATCAGCATAGTCTATCATGGGGAGAATTAGTTTGGTGATGAGCTCTTTACAGGTTGGGAGGGAGAGACAAACCTTAAACCTATACAAGGCTCCCAGTCTGGGCCAGAGTTTGGAATGGATGGAGTCAATGTGCTGGGAGAAATATAACCTGGGGTCTAAACAGACCCCTATGTATTTGAAAGACTGCACTGTATCTATTTTTTTACCATCCAAGAAAAATAAGGATGGAGTGGAGGGGAGCTTGGATAGCCTTTGGTTTGTTCCAAAAGCCATGGCAACAGTTTCTTTAGTGTTGTATTTGAGGAGGTTTCCCTCAAACCAATTAAGGGCATTGTCAAAAGCAGCCTGCAGTGATGTCTGGATTGCTGGGAGAGAGGAGCCTGAAGCATACATGACAGTGTCATCGGTGAACATGTGCATGGACAAGCAAGAATAAGGAAGGTCATTAACAAAGATTGAGAAAAGAGTATGGTCAGAATTGACCCTTGAGGTACACCAGCATGAATGGGGAGGGGGTGGATTTAGAGTGGTCTAGCTGTACGTATTGGTATCCATCAGAGATATGATCAAAACCAGTCTGTAGAGGGGAGGAAGAGTCCTATGGAAATTAATTTGTTTAGTAAGAGAATGTGGAAGACCAAGTCAAAAACCTTAGTGAGGTCAATGAAAATTGCCAAGGTGAGGTGACCTTTGTCCATGGCTGAATGAATGTGGTTAGTAAGGTGGAGCAGAGAGAAGGATATGGAATGGAGGCACCTGAAACCATATTGGAAGAGACTTAAAGTGTTAGAGGTGTCTAGGAAGGAAATTAGTCTTTTGGAGACGAGTGCCTCCTGGATTTTGGAGAGAGTGGGGAGGAGCGAGATTGGCCTGTAGTTGCCTGGCAGAGAGGGATCATCTCCTTTGTGTAGTGGAATGACCTTAGCCAGATTCCAAGGACATCACATTGTTTGATGGATCAATTGAAAAAATGGGCGAGGGAAGGGGCGATTGCCAGAGCAGAGATCTTAAGTAGTTTTGGCTCAAGGCTGCCTGGGCTCTATTAGGAGGAATTTAGGTTTTTACAGCCCAGAGTATTTCTGTCATTGTAATGTGAGGAAGGAGAACCCATCAGTGGTGGCAGTGAGTGGGGAGTGGAGAGTAGGAGATGGGGAGGGGGCAGGAGGAAGAATGCAGGTGGTGAAAAAGAGATTGATAAAGGAGGCTGGAGAGGCAAGATCTAATTCGACTGAACTGTGGAAAGGAGGAATGGTAGGGGTGGAGGAACCTAGGAGGGGGTGAAGGTCTTCCAGAACTCTGCAGGTGAGGTCCTGTTGTCATTTAATTGTTTTTGGAAAAAGTGAGCTTTGGCAGAATGCACTGCCTTCATGCAGTAATTTCTTAATGTTCTGTATTTTTGCAGGTCAGCTTGGCTTGAAGTGGTTTTGAAAGTGTGCCACGCATGGTCTCTGGATTTGAAGAGGGTGATTAGGTTATGGGTAACCCAAAGGAGGTGTTTTTGACTTAGTTGTAGTCTTTTGAGAGGGGCATGCAGATCAAAGATTCTGAGAAGGGTAATGGTGAAGGACTCAAGAGTGGAGCCCATGTCTGGAGCAGTGAAGACACCACACCAGTCAGCCAGGTATACTGCAGGTCTGACAAGAGGGCTTGGATATTGAGAGATCTGAGTGGGCGGAACCACAGATGCTTTGGGGGAATTTGGGTGGCGAGATTTTCTACAGCAATATGTCATGCAATGATCACTGAAGGCATCAGGTAGCATGCCAGCAGACAGGTATTTGAGTGGATGTGAGATTAAAATCCTGTCATTTAAGGAATGGTTGGCAGAGTGGGGATTTAGTCTAGTTGATTTAGAGATTAGCTGGGCAAGGTTTAGAGCCTCATTTTCTTGGGTGATAGATTTGGATTGTGCAGAGAGAAAATTTAAGTTGAAGTGCCCAGAAGCAACTGTTCACTAGATTGGGTGAGAGAGGCGAGGGATGCTAGGGTGGATTCTATGGCAGAGGACTGAACTTTGGGCGAGAAATAGCAAACTCCTATAAAGATCAGTACAGTGGATGGGTAGGACAGTTTAAGGAGCAGTAGCTCATGTGAAGAGTGGAAGACCTGTTGGAGTTCAGTGGAGGAGGGGAGAGATTCATGACCGTGTGTCGCAACACCACCTCTTCATTTCCCTTTGTCTTGCCTATACATTGAGTACCCAGGAGGTCCACTGAGGGGTTGGGATTCTAGAGGCTGGCCAAGTCTCAGATATGCATAAGATGTCTGGGGAGTTTAGTGAGACCCACCCCTATAATAGTCCATTCTGGGCAGCAAGCTTCTGGCCTTCCTATGATAGATGCCAATGCTTCAAGCTGGAGTACCAATAGGGGAAGTAGGACCAGGGCTGGATTCGACATCACCAGCCAGGAGAAGAAGGAAGCAGGGTAAGAGAAGTCTAGAGTAGCGTCTTTTTTTGAGGTAGTTGAAGGAGCAGGCTCTCGATTTGGTGGTAAGTTCTTAACAGCTGCTAGGGGGAGAGAACTCGAGGAGACAGACAGGGGTGAGGGGGGACTGGGGTGGTGGAGAAGGTAGGGGAGAGTGGAGGTAAATAGGGAAAGATCAATTTGGTGTCTAGGGAGGATGTGAGAGTAGTTTGGGGAAGATGTGGACACAGGAGGTGAGTGCTTGGGGCTGGGAGAGAGATGGGGAGGGTAATTAGTAGGAGGGTGAGAGGGAGCAGTATGTATAAGGGTAGGAGTGACATGCTGCCAGTAAGCAAACTGCATAAGATGAGGGGGGGAGGCCATGGGAGGGACTAGTATGTACCCTGCTAGAATACTTGATAGCAGTATAGCCTAGAGCAAGGGGGGGAGGTGGGAGTATGTACCCTGCCAAAACATTTGATGGCAGTATAGCCTAGCACAAGGGGGGGAGGCTGTGAGAGGTACTAGTATGTTCCCTGCCAGATACTTGTTGGCAGTATAGCCTAATTGTCATGGCACCGGCGCTGTGGATGAGCCAGGCAGCTGCAGTCTTAGATTTCATTCCCACAGTGTTCACACATAACCATGTGACTTAGGTCAGGTCATTAATCACTGAGGGTGATAGAAGTATAACTTTAAGCATGTGATTTTTTCCAAAGGGGGGAGGGAGAGTGGAAGGATCCAAGATCACTTCCGGGAAGGGCTGCAAAAGTGGGCTGATTGGTTCTGACCGTAGCTTTAAAAGTAGCACCACCCCTGGGTGGGTGGGTGGTTGGGGTGGGAAGAGATCTGCAGTGCTGCTTGAAGTGTGGCACTGCTCTGCACTGTATGTGTGGCATTGCAAAGATGGAACCTGACACTGTTTCCGAAGTTCCCACCTGTAAATGCTGGTGGTCATCTGGGGCAGGGGGAGGGGAGCAAGCTCTGTTCACACCACCTTTAGAGGCTCCAGTGGTTTCCAGGATCTGAGGACATCTGAAGGAAGAAGGATAAGGATGGTCAAGATATCGTAGGCAGAGGAGATCAGAGAATGTAAACGGAGCCTGAGAGAGAGAGAAATGTGAGAGGGAAGCAGGTAGTGGAATTGGTGCTGAGAGGGAAAGGCCAGTGGCAAGAGAGACAGAAATTAAGCATGCAAAGCTCACAAATAAATCACTTTTCAGCAGGTATACATAGTAAGGTTCACTATCGCAGTACAGCCTGATGTCAAACAACGGTATGTAACTGAGTACAGTCAGTGGATTAAAAACAGAATACAACTAGCACAGTACAGTCTCAGTCAACAGAATGCAGAATGACCTAACAAAACACACTGAACTGAGTGAGCTAAGCATAAAAATGAGAGACACTAGCATTTAATGCACCTTTTGAAACTAAGTGCAGCAGCATGGAATGCCTGGGCCCCCAAAAACAATCAGTTGAGTTTGGCAGACAAATATCCTTTTAACTACTGTGTGTGTGGCCTTGCAAAGATGGTGCTTGATTCTGTTTCCAAAGTTCCCACCTGTGAGTGCTGGCAGTCGTCCGGGGCTGTGGGGGGAGCATGCTTTGTTCACACAACCCTTAGAGGCTCCAGTGGTTTCTGAGATCTGAGAACATCTGTGAATGCTGGTGGTTGTCTAAGGGCTGTGGGAGGGATTGCAAGCTCTGCTCATGCCATCATTAGAGGCTCCAGTGGTTTCCAGGATCTGAGGATGTCTGTGAATGCTGGTGGTTGTCTGGGGGATGGGGGTGCAAATTCTGCTCACACCACCCTTAGAGGATCCGGTGGTTTCTGGGATCCGAAGGCATCTGTGAATGCTGTTGGTCATCCAGGAGTTGGGGGGGGGGAGCAAGCTCTGCTCACACCACCTTTAGAAGTTCCAGTGGTTTCCGAGATCTGAGGACATCTGCATCCCTCTAAGTAATACAGGAAAAAGGACCAAACACAAACAGTGGCCACCTGCCTCATCAGGGACATATAGGCAACTCATTCTGTACTAAAAGTGCTTTAAGTACATGACTGCTGTAAAGATACAGGTTGCCTAAAAGTCAAAGAAGAGTACAGAGCACACTGTAGGACTACAAGACTAGAAATAGGAAATCCAAGGCAGGGCTGGATGTCAGTAGAGCAGTAAGAGTTGTGGACAACATCAAACTCTTCCTCCAGTATATAAATGGAAGGAAGAAAATGAAATAAGGGCTTAGGCCCCAGATACAAGGGACTAGAGAAGGGGAGTGAATGGGAGCCGAGGCCTAATAGGAAAAGATCAAGGATGGAATAGGTAAGGCAATGACATGCTGTTTGAAGGAAGCAAGTGGTGGAGAAAGGAGGAAGATGCTGCTATGGTTCTCAAAGGAGGTGGCTAGGGCAGTGAAGGAGAAAAAATAGCATTTGGGAAGTACAAGGAGACCCAGATAGAGGGAGACAGGGAGATATGTCTGGAAAAGCAACAGTAGGTAGGAAGGAAGGAGAGTGAGGGTAGCTAAGGCATAAACAGAGGAAAGGATTGCCAAGGAGGTAAAAAAAAAGGGATAAGACTTTCTTCTGGTGCGTAGGTGAAAAAAGGAAATCACAGGTTGGGACAGTGAGAATCAAGAGGTTGGGGGGACTGTGAAGAAGAAAATAAGTAAAAGCTAAAATTTTAAATAAGTACTTCTGTTTGGTCTTCATGGTAGAGGGGTGTGGACAAACAAGTATCAGCAGGCACTGGGGGAGTGGACAGAAGTCCAGTTTTAGAGGAAAGAGTCCGATAGGGATTGGGAGCCCTAACGGAGAACAAGGGGGTTCTTTTTTTGTAATTAAAAGTTTATTGATTTATTAAGCACAATACCACTGTATAAACAACAATATCAACAACATTATTCCTAGCTGGGATTTCTCCCTTGGATTAACAGACTATAGTACATATGAACATACAAACATACGAATTTGCCAGTAAATAAAGGCCTTATGGTCTATTGTGTCTGCTCGAGTGTGCAGCTAGTAACCCTGATACTGCAGCGCCCCTCCCTCCCCTCACCTTCACCCTCCCTCTTTCCCTATCCCTTCCCCTTTTGAAGCAGTTCACTGTTCTTCAGGATACCACTTCCACAGGCAACACGTTCCACCCAGACATCACTCTCTCTGTAAAAAAGTGTTCTAATTTCCCTCCTGACCCTTCCTCCCTCCAATCTGAGATTGTGACCTTGAGTGTCCCTATCCCCCCTTAACCTGAATAGTCCCTCGGTGCCTGTCCTGTTTATTTCCTTGATGTACTTAAAGGTTTCGATCATATCCTCCTGTCTCTCCTCTCCTCCAGTGAGTACATGTTCAACTCCCTCACCCTGCTCAGGTAGGATATGTTCCCCTAGTCCCTAGCTCATCTTTGTTACCCTGTGCTGCACTCCCTCCAGTAACTTAATGTCCCTCTTCAGGTATGGGCACCAGTACTGCATGCAATACTCCAGGTGTGGCCTAACCAGTGACCTATACAACAGCAGGATCACCTCCCCTGTTCTTGAAGATATACCCCTGGCAGTACAATCCAGCATTTTGTTGGCCTTCACAGCTGCCTTCCTGCATTGTGCTGAGTTGTTCATTGAGCCCATTATAATCACCCCCAGATCCTTCTCCTCCTCTGTCATGGCTGGCTGAACCCCCCCAGCTGGTAGCTCCTTCTTGGATAGTTTGCCTTGAAATGTAGCACCACCTTGCACTTTTTGGCATTGAACCCCAACTGCCAGGTGTCCAACTAGGTCTCCAATTTTGACAGATCATCCTGCAGCCCGTGCCACCCTCCTAGGACAGTAGTAAATCAGTGGGTCATGCAACCAACTAGAGGAAAAAATCTTCTAGATCTGGTAATTTATAGTAATACGCATTTAGTGAGGGAGATTAATGGTATGGTATGGTAACATTTTATTTATACAGTGATACAGCCATTAGGGTTCCGAAAATCCCTGTTCACAAGGCTTACCTGTTTACATTATGCAAAATTATTACAACTATATGTTTATAACAACACAGATTACAGAAAAGTACAAAACAATACATCAGAGTTTACAAACTCATCAATAACAGGCATATTAGCATTTTTAGATTTACATTAATTTCACCTATTGCAACAACAACGAAAACTAAGTTTGTGATTCAGGCCATTTTTAAAAACATAATCAGTAGTTGTTAGTTCACGTAAAAAAGGAGGAAGACAATTCCAACTTTTAGCTACTTGATATTGAAGGGTCATAATGTACTTTCACTAATTGGTAACAGTGATCACTATTCTATTACCTTTTCTATTAATATAACTCCTATAAAACAGAGGTAGGAGGTTGTTCAGAAAAGAGGTTTGGTTTTATCTTCTGTTTTAACTGAAATATTTGAATAGTTTTGTACTTGAAATTAGTTCTCTGTGTTAAAAATTACTACTTTGAGTTAGAACGGTTACTTGGGCTGTGATATTGTAACTATTGGGGCTTGTGTGCTGGATGTGGGAATACTTGTTTGGCAGTGATAATTACAGTGAAATTTGAATGTGATGTTTTCCTGGTGTTAGGTGGAGGGGAGATTACAAGAATCATCTTGTCTTTCATTGTCCACTTGGGAACAGAGGTAGGAGGTTGTTCAGGAAAGAGGTTTGGTTTTATCTTCTGTTTTAACTGAAATATTTGAATAGCTTTGTACTTGAAATTAGTTGTGTCTGTTAAAAAAATACTACTTTGAGTTAGAACTGTTACTTGGGCTGTGATATTGTAACTATTGGGGCTTGTGTGCTGGGTGTGGGAACACTTGTTTGGCAGTGATAATTAGAGTGAAATTTAAATGTGATGTTTGCCTGGTGGTAGAGCCCTCCCACCCACCATGTTTTGTAGGCTTTCTTAAATACTAAAAAGCCACTGGGAGTTGGGATTGAAGGGCTATACATTTCTGTTTGTGACTGAAATTTGAAGCAACAGGAACTGGTGGGCCTGTGACATCATACGGTACCTGATGTCTGCATATACACACACTGTTAGTGGGACTGGACAGACACTGGACTGTATGTGTTTGTGAGACTTGGGAACTTTATTGGTGGGGTTGAAATTGGGTTCCTAAATAACTGCAGTCAGTATAGAGAGTATTGCAGGGGGAAGGGACTGAGAAATGGGGTGTGTGCCATTATGAACAGAGAGAAACAAACAGGGTGGCCACATTCCACCATGGCAGGCATCTTCGGAAGGGTTGTAGGCTGCACAGGCTGTGGGATGGCAATAATTCTCAATTGGGCCTGGAGAGAGGGAGGCTGCCCACTCTGTAAACAGCTATCTTGTATCAGGAGTGAAGTATATTGGTTAAGGAGTAAGTTGGGGGGGTGTCCAAGGATAAGGGGTGTGGATATGGGTGGCAGAAGGGTGGGGCTGAAGGGAGGCTGGGGCAATGCTAAGAGATTATAGGACATTATGGTACAGCAAGCAGGAGGGGGGATATTAGGGACAGAGGAACCTTAGATAGGGATGTTGATGCTAAGGAGAAAAAGTATGGGGTAAACATTCCGAATATAAAGAGAGTGGAGGGGGAAGAGTCAGGAGGGGCTGTTGTGGGGAAGCCTAGAAGAGCAGACAATGAGAAGGGAGGGGCTGTTGTGGGGAAGTCTAAAAGAGCAGACTGTGGGAAGGAAGCTCCTAAGGAGAACAGGGCAAGAGGGGAGGAAGGGGGCAGTTTAGAGGGGCAGTCAGGAGAAACTCAGGATACTTGATAGAGGCTGGCATAGAGTGTTACAATAAATTTGAGCTACTAAGCAACCTGGAGGGGGAGAAAGGGGTTGGTGGAAATGAGGAAACTGATACAGAGGCCGGGGGGAGGGAGTCAGATACCCATAGAGCATCACAGACTGGCAATGGAAAAGATAGAAATAGTCCCAGAGGGAGAAGGGGAAACATAAATGTTAAGCAGATGGGGGAGATGCAACATATTGCAGACATGAGGGAGGAGAGCATGACTGGAGAGAAACTGGGAGACAAGGAGGCGGGAGGGGCCCCCCTTCAGCAGGGGGGTCTGTACCAAGGATGGGGCCCTAGGGAAGGGGACCACAGAGGGCCCTCGGGAGGTAGGGGTACTATTACAAAGGGGAGGATGGAAGTGTGGGGAAGGGAAACCATCAGGGCCAGGATAATGGTTTGGACAAGAGAGGTTAAAGGGACACCTATTCGGAGGGGGTCTGAGTTAAGGGCAAAATAACAAGGAGGCAGAAAGGGAGGGTAACAAGGGGTCTGTAATAAGGCAGGAAGACTCCAAGGAATTGAGGTCACAAATAAAGGGGGATAGGCGGGTTGAGGCGCGCAGTGAGGTAACCATAAGGATGTGGCGGTGTTAAGGTTCTGTTATTGGAAGACTCGATGATTAGGGGTATCCAGTGGGAGGGACGGGGGGTGGATGCCATAGCCAGGTGAAGGTAGTGAGTATCTCTGGGTTGACAGTGCACAGAGCAAAGTTCAAGGTGTACAAACTGGTTAGGGATTGTGGAGGGAAATCGGATTTCCTGGTGCATTTGGGAACTAATGATCTAGAGGGAAATAGCATTTTGGAACTCCAAGCAAGGTTCCAAGAACTTGCCAGAGTCTGTCGGGATAATGGATGCAACATATCCTTTTCAGAGATATTGCCAGTACCAAAGGCCTCAGTGGAGAAAAAAATGAAGATCACAGAGGTTAATGACTGGCTCAGGAAGTGGGGTGAAGAGAGTGGGTTGGGAGTGTTAGGTAACTGGAAAGGAGTTTGGGAGGATAAAGGACTGTATGCCAAGGACAGGCTTCATCTTGCCCCGTTAGGGAAGGAAGTCCTTATACAGGGGGTGGCTGACTACATTCAAGAAAAGTGGGGTTTAAACTTGTGAGGGGAGGGATAAGGGAGGGGCTGACCAGAAGCCCTCCTCCAGATGAGGGGGTAGCCTTCAAACCCAAGGGGAGGGGGGAAACAGACTGGGGGAGGAGGTTCAGAGGAGCAGAGGAGGATGGAAGTATAAGGAACCTGGGTGGGTTTGACAAAGGGGATCAGGGATAAGGGGTGGGGGGTGGTGTTAGTAAATGCCAAGAGCTTGGAAAAAAGTTGTCAGAGTTCCAGGCCACGCTGTTCGGGGGGGTGGATGTGGCTGTGGTCACTGAAACGTGGGCCAACAAAAACCATGACTGGGACCTAAATGTGCGGGGGTACACTATGCTTAGGAAGGATAGGAGGACAGAGGGGGTGGAGTGGCTAGGTTCATTAGAGATGACATAGAAATTGCTAGGGTAGAAGAAGCAGAGGGGAATTTGGAGGCCTTATGGGTTACCTTACAAACCCCATCAGGAGGTAAGGTCAAGCTGGGTGTAGTATATAGGCCCCCCGGGATGGATGATGTTCTGGAGGATGGTTTGCTGGACAACATCATTGCCCAGTGTGGACCAAAAGGGGAAAGGAGTGGTGTTGATGTGGGACCTTAATATGCCAGGTACAAACTGGGGAACCATGTCCTGTAAGGTGGCCAAGGAGCAGAGGCTGCTGGACAGCTTCCAAGATGTGTTCTTAACACAGCATGTGATGGAGTCCACAAGGGAGGGATGTCCTGGACGTGGTTCTGGCAGATGGGGATCTGGTAAGGGACCTGGTTGTAGAGGATCCCTTGACTGGGAGTGATCACAATACTGTCTGGTTTCAAATAAGCATGGGGGGGAGAGATCTAGGACACTGGCAGTGGACTTCAGGGGGGGAAGACTTTGTGGGCATGGGAAATATTCTCAAGGATCACTTGAAGGGTATTACATCAATGACAAATGTGGAAGAGATATGGGAGGTCATAAAACAGTGACTTCATGAGGCAGTCAGGACCTGTGCTAAGGTAAAACATAAGGGAGCAAGGTCACATAAACCATGCTGGTGGTACAGTGAGGTTCAGGTAGCGGTCAGAGAAAAGAAGGCGGCCTACAAAAAATAAAAAAACAACAAGAGGGGATAGGGAAAATGAAATATACTATCTTGCATCTAGAAAAGTCACCCGGATGGTGAGGGGGGAAAAGTCCAGTAAAGAGCAGCGGCTGGCACAGGGGATACATGGAGGGGAAAAGGGGTTCTTCCAGTACATTGGGGAGCGGAGAAAAACTAAGAGCCATCTCAGCAGATTGAGATCAGACGGAGGGTGGGTGGAAGAGGTGAGGGTCCAGGCAGATGTATTAAATGAGTACTTCGCCTCTGTGTTCAATAGGGAGGGGGATGAGATAGCTACAAAGCAAGGCACAATGGGGATAGAAGCGGTAGTGAGTGGGATCAGGGGAGCAACAGAAATAGAGCAAGAGGGAGGGAGGGAGAGGTACCCCAGGGGTGTCACATCAGGATGAGGATAAAAAGGCCAGTAAGGTGGAGGGGACGGATGATGCTATCTCCACCGAAAGGGTGTGGTTAGCCCTCAAGGCCCTAAAGAAAGATAAATTTCCTGGACCAGATGGCATTCATCCGAGAGTACTATGGGAATTGGCAGACATACTGGCTGCACCACTGACGGAGATCTTCAACAGGTCGCTTGAGACAGGGAGGGTACCTAGGGATTGGCGAGAGGCACATGTGGTTCCAATACATAAAGGGGGGGTTGAGGGACGAACCGGGTAACTATAGACCCATCAGTTTGACCTCGGTGGTGGGAAAATTAATGGAGAGTATACTAAAGGAACGATTGGGGCTGTACTTGGAGGAGGTGGGAGGTCTGGATAGTCGGCAACATGGGTTTGTGCCAGGTAGTTCATGTCAAACCAATCTTGTGGAGTTCTACGAATGGGTAACATCAGAACTGGACAGGGGAAAGCCTGTGGATGTATTATTCTTGGACTTCAGCAAGGCATTTGACTCTGTCCCCCACAAAGGTCTGGTGGAGAAACTAACGGGGTTGAGAGTAGGCCCTTTGATGGTCAGATGGATTGAAAACTGGCTAGCTGGATGCACCCAGAGAGTAGTGGTCGGTGGGGAGCTCTCGAACCCTAGAGAGATTGGTAGTGTGGTACCGCAGGGTTCGGTCCTAGGTCCGATCCTGTTTAATGCTTACATGTCGGACATCAGGGAGGATATACAGTGGGAAATGAGTCTCTTTGCTGATGACTCCAAGATGGGAGCAGTAGTTGAGGGGGAAGAGGGAAGGTTGGCCCTGCAGGGGGACCTGGACACCCTGGAAAGCTGGGCTCACACATGGAAATTAAATTTCAATATCACCAAGTGCAAGATGTTACATCTTGGGCGGGGAAACCCTAAACACCGGTACACCCTGGGAGGGAGGCACTAGAGGCCTCAACAGGGAAAAAGACCTAGGGTCATGGTGGATGCCTGCATGAATAACTCTGAGCAGTGCAGGAGAGCGCTAGCAAGGCAAACAGGATGTTGGGATGCATCGTAAGGGGGATCACCTCTAGGAGCAGGGAAGTGATTCTACCGCTGTACAATGGACTGGTTAGACCACACCTTGAGTACTGTGTACAGTACTGGAGACCACACTTGAAGAGGGACATACAGCTCCTGGAGAGGGTACAGAGGAGGGCAATTAAGATGTTACGAGGACTAGAGGATTTGACATATGAGGACAGACTTGAGGAGCTCTGCCTGTTTTCATTGGAGGAGAGGAGAGGAAAGATGAGGGACATGATTGAGGTCTTCAAGTACCTCAAGGGAATAAATAGGGTAAACATGGAGGGGATCTTTAGACTAAAGCAGGAAGGTATCACCAGAGGGCATGGTTTGAAGTTGGAAGATGGAAGGGTGAGGGAGGAAAAGAGGAGGAGGTTTTTCACTGAGAGGGTGCCGGACCCTTGGAATGCGCTGCCTGGAGAGCTGGTTCAGAGATCCACAGTGGAGGGCATCAAGAGAGGGTGGGACAGACACAGAAAGCAGATGTACCAGATGATGGCCTGGCCCAGGGGTTGGGGATGGATGACAGGGGTTTCTGGAACACAAGGGGGGGGAGGGCCTCGGCACCCAACTAGGGATCTGAGGTTCGAGCAGACTCAATAGACCGTAAGGCCTAATCTGCTTGCAATTAGTATGTTAGTATGTTAAAACATCAAAGTTAGACTAAAACTTTCCTTTATAATAATGCAGATATAGATAGTATCAAACAAGAATTAGGTTGTATGAACTGGGAATCTATCATGAGGAATAAGGGCCCACATGAATATTATAATATTCTCTGTAACATATTATATGTTTTAAGAGATACATTTATACCTTACATATATAAGGACAATGTAACTAAAAGAAAAACAAAATGGATGACAAAAAACATTGTCAAATTAATCAAAAGGAAAAAACGGTGTTAATAAATATTTAAAAAATAAAACCATATTAAATTGGAATTCTTATCTGCGTATTCAAAAAAAATGTACTCACAGTTTAAGAAAATCAAAAAAGGAATGGGAACTAAAACTCGCAGCAAATACTTCTAAAGACAATAATAAAACATTTTATGCATATATAAATTCTTTAAAGAAACAAACTTGTCAAGTCGGCCCACTTACATTAGACGATAAGTTAATTCATGATCCCTTGAATATGGCTAATGTTTTAAATGATTATTTTTGCAATGTATATCAGATACACCATAAAGAAAACACTACTGATACATTAACAGGCAGTCCTATAATAGTTTCAAACTTAGATGTTCGTACTAAACTTAAAACGTAAAAAGGTAAAACTGATGACACCCCAGATGATATCCCTTGTCACTTACTGTATCTATTGGCCAATGAACTTTCATCCCCATTACAACTATTATATGAACATTGTTTAAACACAAATTATGTAACAAACTTATGGAAAAAAGCATATGTTATACCAATTTATAAAAAAGGGTCCTAGAAATCTTAGTAGCAGTTATAGACCCATTAGTCTAACATTGTCAATCTGCAAACTTTTAGAGTCTCATTAAAGATATGCTTTCTTCTTGTACACAAAACATTGATTTGGAACAGCATGGATTTAAATCTGGCAGAGGATGTTTATCCAATCTGATGTGCTTTTATGAAGATGTCAATTCTAGCCAAGACTGTAGAATTCCTTATGATGTGGTATACCTGGACTTTAGTAAAGCTTTTGATCTACTACCACATTGGGCATTAACCACAAAACTGCATCACATAAATATTAGTCCTTCTTTAATACAATGGATAGCTAATTGGCTGAATATGAGGTCACAACAAGTCCTAATAAATGGTCAACTTTCACATCTAGGAACCATTTCTAGTGGAGTACCTCAAGGCTCTGTTTTAGGCCCATGGCTTTTCTATCTATTTACAATGGATATTTCTAGGACTTGTTTTTCAAAAATTATAAAATATGCAGATGATATCAAGATCGGAGGACCATGTGAAAATGGTGAGCAAATAAATATAATACAAAAAGACTTGGATAGTATTTCCCTATGGACTGCAAAATGGGGTATGAAATTAAACCACGATAAATGTAAGATCTTGCATTTTGGGGCAAATAATCCAAAACATGTCTATATGTTGGAAAACAAACTACTTCTTGATTCAGGAATAGAAAAAAAGATCTGGGTGTTATTGTAATTGACAAATTCCTTCCCAATCTTCAAATAAATGAAGTAATATGCAAGGCAAATAGTGTCATTTGGGCAATAAGACGGAATATTAAATCAAAGGAAAAAGAGGTACTTATGTCACTATATAGGGCATATGTTCTCCCCCATTTAGACTTTATGTCACAGTTTTGGTGTCCTTATAAAAGACAAGATATTATTAAAATTGAAAAAATTCAATGGAGATTTGCTAAAATGATAAAGGGCTTGAAACACATGTCATACGAGAATAGACTAAAATCTCTTAATCTAATGTCATTGTATACAAGAAGATTGCGAGGTGATCTTCTGTTAATGTATGATATTGTATATGACCCTTTTTTACTGGAAAATCTTGGGTTTAAATTTAAAGAAGACACCCATAATCTCAGAGGATATCCATTGCAGATTCAACAAAGACGTTATAAACATTTACCAAGGAAGTACTTCTTTACATTATGTGTTGTAAAGATTTGGAATACTCTTCCAATTGATGTTATTATTAGCACTTCAAAATAATTTTTTAAGAAACAGTTGGACAAATTTATCATAACACATCCAACTTCTGATTATTATTAATAAATAGGAACAATTATGAGCTTCATGCTCCGTAGCTCCTAATACAATCTTAGTATAGTAGGGAAGTGCTCATAGTATACCGATGTAATAACAGTGGTAGGAATTGCATTTAGTAATAGAGACTAATAAGGTTATATGCAGTACCAGAATGGTTAAGTACATAGTACACTTGTCTTAACTCATTGGGTATTCACAAGCTTAAGCTGTAACACATTCTTAATGTCTGAATAGGTAAAATGATTTTTAAGTAACACTGAACCATTTTAAGATGTAAATTACTAAATAGCAAGTCAACTGTAGCCATTTTAGTAGATGCCCGGAGCATGCCTATCCAAAACTGATACCTGCATCTTCACTTATTTACATACAGTATGTACCACTATTGCTAAGAGAGTAGAGTACTAATGCCCCTGTCTATTCCACCAGGTTGTCTCCGGGTACTCCTTCCTTTAGTTGCATGGATCCACCTTGGGTAGTGTGAATGTCAGGAGCCATAAATGAAGAGGGGGAAGGGGACTGCCAGCTTCATTTGACTAGGAACCGAGGTGTTGAGTTAACTACTAGTCCTAGGGCGGCTGACCTATGGGGTTTCCCTGAAGCAGATGATGTGGCATATAGAATGCTTGGGGTATTCTGCAGTACTGGGATGAGAGATATGGGCCCATAGCTCCTGATAATATTCCATTTTACCATTGACATTGTAGTGAACTCTCTCATATGCCACCATTTTGCCCAGCTCTGTCAGACACTCTGCAATGTTAGGGGCCAGGGGGTTCCACCAGTGTCGCAGCAGAACATATTTGGTGATTATCAGTGCCCCTAGGGTCCATCTACACCTCTCCTATGAGAAGACACCCCTGTTCTTATCCCTCGAGGGAAAGCCCAGCATTACTATACTATCAGTTAGCATGATCATGCTACCAAGTATGTCCCTGAGAGTTCTCTGAGCCCTGTGCCAGAAGGTGTGGAGGGCAGAGCACTCCCACAGCAGGTGAGTGATGGTTTCCTGTGCTTGTGTGCACCTCCAGCACTTATCGGAGGCTACAAGTCCCCAGCTATGAAGTTATTGCAAGGTCCTGGGCCATTGATGCGCTAACTTGAATTGTGTGAACCTATTCCTTGTGTCCCATGCAGTGAGCCAACTGACCTGCCACACCTTTGCCCAATCTTGAGAGATGTTCCTGTGATGCTCCACACTCCATTTTTGTCAAAGGGTTTCTGTGTGGTCTGGCTGGAGGTTTAGGAGCCGCTTGTATATATCCCTTGCAGAGGGTGGTGCAGATTCTTTGTGCCACATTAGAGTATCCATGGGCTGCTTGTGTCCCATCTTAAAGTGGAGGCTCCAAGAGAACAAGCAGGACATGTCTCAGTTGGAGATAATGCCAGTGCTGCATTCTGCCCAGATCAAGTTTGGTCTGAAGTTGTCAAAAGGTTTTCGGATACCCTGTGCCAGAGTCCATGATCTGGTACAGACTATGTAGGCCTTTTTGGGACCAATCCAACCAGCTTGGAGACTCTTGGCCAATCTAGATAGAAACATAGAAACATAGACTTTGATGGCAGATAAGGACCGCTTGGCCCATCTAGTCTGCCCATTTTCCTACCTACCGGATAGGCCGCAGATCCTAGTTAACCAACAGCCTATTTCTTCCTACCCCCCACAAGAATTGCCTTATGTCTGTCCCATGCATTCTTGAATTCTCCCACAGTTTTAGACCCCACAACCTCCTCAGGAAGGCTGTTCCATGCATCCACTACCCTCTGTGAAATAATACTTCCTCACATTGCCCCTGGAACCGCCCTCCTTCTATCTTTAAATTGTGTCCCCTTGTTCTTGCACATCTCTTTTTCTGAAAGATGGTACCTTCTTGGACTTTGTTGATTCCATTGAGGTACTTAAAAGTTTCTATCATGTCCCCCCTCTGCCTTCTTTCCTCAAGGGTATACATATTAAGCTCCTTTAGTCTCTCCTCATATGGCTTCTCTTGCAGACCCTGCACCATTTTAGTTGCCCTCCTCTGGACTACCTCTATCCTGTCTATGTCCTTGCGGAGTTGGGGTCTACAGAACTGGACACAGTATTCCAGATGTGGTCTCACCAACTGTCTGTACAGAGGGATAACAACTTCCTGTTTTCTGCTGCTGATGAATCTCCCTATACATCCCAGTATACCCCAGCCCTCCCTACTGCCTTCTCACATTGCTTGCTAACCTTAAGGTCATCTGATATGATTACCCCCAGGTCCCTTTCCTTTTTTGTTGTTGTTACTACCTCCCCCCCATTGTGTATTCTTCCCCTGGGTTCTTGTTTCCCAGGTGCATTATTTTGCACTTCTTTGCATTGAATCCTAGCTGCCATACTTCTGACCATTCCTCCAACCTTGCCAAGTCCCTTTTCATCCTTTCCACGCCTCCTTGTGTATCAACCCTGTTGCAGATCTTTGTGTCATCTGCAAAAGGCATACTTTTCCTTCCAGTCCCTCTGCAATGTCACTGATGAAGACATTAAAAAGGACTGGACCCAATACTGAACCCTGCGGTACCCCACTAGTAACCCCTCTTTCTTCAGAGTGGACTCCATTTACAATTACCTTCTGTGTCCTGTTGTGCAGCCAATGTTTTACCCAGGCTACCACCCTGGGACCCACTCCCAGGCTGATTAATTTGACTGTTAATCTTTTGTGTGGGACTGTGTCAAATGCCTTGCTAAAGTCTAGGTAGGCCATGTCCACAGCCCCTCCCTGGTCTACTACTTTGGTCACCCAGTCAAAGAAATCTATTAGATTCGTCTGACATGACCTTCCCGCTGTGAACCCATGCTGCCTTGGGTCCTGTGCTCCACTGGCCTCTAGGTACTCAACTATTCTTTCCTTCAGAAGTGACTCCATCACTTTCCCTACCACAGAGGTCAGACTGACAGGTCTGTAGTTTCCTGCCTCTGTCTTGGTCCCACTTTTGTGAAGGGGAATCACATCCGCCTTCCTCCAGTCCTCAGGTACCACACCATCCTCCCATGATTTATTAAAAAGAGTAGCCAGTGGTTTCACTAGTTCCTCCCTTAATTATTTTAGAATTCTGGGGTGAATTCCATCAGTATCCATTGCTTTGTCCACCTTCAGTTTTAGGAGTTCTTTCAGAACCCTTTCTTCTGTGAAAGGACTGGGATTGACCCCCCTATCAAGAGTGCTTCTGTTAATTGGATTAGGCACTTCCCCCTCCTCTTTTGTGAATACTGGGCAGAAATATTCTTTCAGTATCCCTGCTTTTTCACTGTCCCCCTCTGCCCACCCACCGTTCATTTCTTTTCAGCCTCACTATCCCTCCTTTGTCTTTCTCACGCTGATGTACCTATAAAGGTTTTATCCCCTTCTTAACTGAGTTGGCTATCTTTCCTCAGTTTGGGCCTTTGCTATTCTGACTTCCCTCCTGCTTCCTTCTGCCTTAACTGGTACAGCTCTCTGTCCTGCTCCTTCTGTGTTTCCTTATACTTCTGGAATGCTATCTTTTTCTTCCTGACTTTCACAGCCACCTCTTTTGAGAACCATAGTGGCTTTTTCTTTCATTTTGATTTGTTTATTTGCTTCACATAAAGGCTTGTTGCCTCTGTGATGGCATTTTTGATAATTCCCCATTGTTGCTCCACACCTCCTTCTAGCCTGTTTGCTAGTGCTTTTCTGAGGCACTCTCCCATCTTGCCAAAGTCAGCCATCCTAAAGTCCAGTACCCTCACTTTTGTATGGCTTGACTCTGTAGCAGAGTTTAACGTGAACCACACTGTTTGATGGTCACTTGTCCCCAGATGGCAACCCACTTCTAGATCTGAGATCCTCTCACTGCCCCCGTTTGAGAGTACGAGGTCTAAGATTGCTCCTCATGAGTGGGTTCCAAAACTAGCTGTCTAATGCCTGCCACCTGTAGGGCATCAAGAATGGCCCTGTTTTGGATGTGGCTGCAGCAAATGTGCTCCAGTTAACATCTGGCATATTCAGGTCTCCCATCAACAGTATCTCCCCTTTCTCTGCCATTCTAAGAATGCCTTCTATCATATCCTTGTCCATTCCCTCCTCCTGACATGGAGGTCTGTACACAACCCCAGTGCAGATTGTGGTGCCCTTTCCAGTCTTCAACGTGACCCACAGTGCCTCCTCTCCTCCCTGTTTACTCTTTTGTTCAGTTGCTTTTATCCCTTCCTTTACATAGAGAGCTACTCCTCCCCCTCTTCTCCCCTGCCTGTCTCTCCTGTAGGTTATGTACCCTGGTATGTTAACATCCCAGTCATGGTTCTCTGTGTACCATGTTTCTGTGACTGCTACCTTACCCAGGCATCCCTCTTCCATCAAGGCCACCAGCTCAGGGAGCTTGTTGCCCAGACTACGGGCATTGGTACTCATTACCCTCCATTTCCTGATGGCCTTACTCCATTTTGCCCCATCCCTGTCCTTTTTGCCTTTGTCACTTTCTCCATTTACCCCTGCCCTTCTCCCTATCGACACCTCTATGTTGGTGTTTGCCACACTTATTATCATGATTATTTGGGGAGGCTAGGATTTCCCTGCTCCTTTCCAGTGCCTCCCCCCTTGGCTAGTTTAAAAGCTTGCCAATGAAGCATTTAAACCTATCACCTAGGATTCTAGTTCCCCTCCCGGACAGATGCAGCCCATCATGCCAGTATAGGCTTTCATCACTCCAGGTGGACCCCCAGTCCCCAATGAAGCCAAATCCCTGAGCTTCACACCAGTTTTTCAACCACTGATTGAATCCCATGGTGTGGAACACCCTAGCCTCTCCTATGCCATAGATGGGCAGCACCTCCGAGAAGGTTACCGTGCGTTCTACTTGACTAAGGCCCTTCCCCAATTCCACAAACTCTTCCTGCACTTCTCTAATCCCTTTCTTAGCCAGGTCATTTGTCCCTAGGTGGACAATGATATCCAGGTCCCTCCTCTGTGCAGCTGCTCTGGCAATCCTGAGGATTCGCTCCCTGTCCCTCCAAGCCATGGCGCCAGGCAGGCACCTTACCTCCCTCTCCCCTTCCCCCCCAGTTCTACCGTCCTAACAATGGAGTCCCCCACCAGGAGTTGTTTCCTTCTCCTGCAGGGTCCCCTGCCACCCTCCTGTGGGTCTCCTTTGTGGAGGTTCCCAGCATCCTCCTTGGTCTCCACTGCGGGTGCCTCCATAGAGGAACCACACTTTGCCAGAATGGCATAGGGATTGTGGAGAGGTACAACTGGAGGGATGCGCCTCTGTTTCACCACCCTCACCCTCCCTGAGCCCACTGTGGTCCAACCGCTTCTCCTTCTTGGCAACCTCTGAGGCAACGGCAGTGGCACTGGTGGTCCCTGGATGGAAGAGGAGGTCCCACAAATCCTGGCCAACTCAGCCCGGAGATGAGCAACCTCCTCCCTCAGCCCAGAGAGATGCCTGCAGATGGGACAACACCGCATCCTCCAGAACATCTCCCAGAAGACTGCTGCTCCACAGCCACTGCACTGCACCACTCCAATCATGTCTTATTTCTGGCCCCTTAACTGCTTGCGATCCTTACTTTTTCCTCTGTTTTTTTTCACTCTCTCCTTACTTTCTTCCTGTGTGCCCTTTAAGCTCCTGATTGTCCTGTTCTGAGACAAGAATATCCTATATTTCTCAGTAGACCACTTACTTGCTCAGAGGCAGACCTCCAGCAGCTAGAGGGGGCCGGAGAGCTACTCTTGCCCTTCTAGGATGGTGGGTCTTTGGTGGTTCCGTGATCACTCACTTCCTGCTCCCAAACAGGAAATTCCTGTTGTCAGTCAAATCCTGTGCCTATAAAAATAGAACTAGCTTTGGGTGGAGGGAAGGGAAGGAGGGCAATATAGTCCCAGTAGAGAAGTCCAGTCACACAGCAGTCCTTTCTCCTGGTGTCTTCTGCCAAGCTATTAGCAGAATCTTTCTAAGGCAGTCTTTAAATGTAGCTTCCTTCTAGCTAAGCCACTCCCCCACTTACTAGATCTTTCTACAAGTAATTTAAACCTCACAGCAATTAAGTCCTTTCAATCACCTGAGATTTACACCTAGATACCTGTTCAGATACCCATTCAGTTCAGTTAACCCAGACAAACACACACTTTTTTTTGTTTTGTATGTTAGTTTTTACCCTAAATTAAAGGTCCAAGTACAAAAGTTCTTCTACTTTAGTCCCAGCAGAGAAGTCCAGTCACACAGCAATCCTTTCTCCTGGTGTCTTCTGCCAAGCTATTAGCAGAATCTTTCTAAGGCAGTCTTTAAATGCAGCTTCCTTCTAGCTAAGCCACTACCCCTACTTACTAGATCTTTCTACAAGTAATTTAAACCTCACAGCAATTAAGTCCTTTCAATCACCTGAGATTTACACCTAGATTACTGTTCAGATACCCATTCAGTTCAGTTAACCCAGACAAACACACACTTTTTTTTTTGTTTTGTATGTTAGTTTTTTTACTCTAAATTAAAGGTCCAAGTATAAAAGTTCTTCTACTTTAGTCCCAGCAGAGAAGTCCAGTCACACAGCAGTCCTTTCTCCTGGTGTCTTCTGCCAAGCTATTATGCCAAAATGTGTGGGTTTCACCACAGGGGAAGTAGGGGTGATTTGGCCGGCTCCTACTTGGATTCCTTACTGTGTTGCGCCCATGCTGCCTTAGTGGGGAGTAGTGTGGGATGAGTAGCTATCACCACTAGTAGTTTCAGGAACATGATTGCATCATACACACCTTTACCTAATATGTGAACCTCACAGTTGGCCCATTTAAGGGGCATAGCATTGTTTGTTTTAGGCAGCGTATGGGCCATTTGCACTAGCAGGTGTGTATCATGCTTCAGAAGAAAGTCGGCAGCTTCCAATCTCCTTGTTCTGGGGGCCTGTCTAATTTATGGTTACTGAGCCTCTTGGGTCACATGCTTCGGATAAAGGCAAGCATTTGTTTGTGTAGCCCATGCAGTATGTCTGGGCTGATATGGATGGGGAGGTTGTCCAGTAGATATTGTACAAAGGGGGCCGCCATGATCTTATATGCATGCACTCTTCCCCAGTGTGAAGGGTGCAGTCTGCTCCATCTGTCCAAGTCCTTGGCCAAGTCCTTCTGAATTTGTTGGCAATTGAACAGCCCTAGAGATGAAATATTCCATGCAAACTGCACCCTCAGAATTTTTAGTTTTCCTTATTCTTTTTCTCCCAGCAGGAGGCTGGCAGGCGAGGCTTCGTCTCTCTCTCTCTCCCTCTCTCTCACTTGAGATAGCTCTGTTCAGCCCTAAAGGGCATCATGAAGCCTGCCAGCATTCCTTTTCCATTTTCTCCATGTTCCCTATTGCTGGGGTGCACACATCAGCATCTGCATGTGGGGGCGCACGCACGCTGCAGAGTCCCACAGCACCTTCCCACCTGTTATCATCACAGACCCATGCTACCATTAGGCCTCCACCTGGTGGCAGTCATTCAGTGGGAATAACAATCCACCATCCCCAGGAGAGGAGAGCAGTCCTACAGATACTCAATCCTCTTCCTCCCCACCCAACCCTCAATGACTCAAGTCTGCTTCCAAACCCAGATCACTTTCATGGTAGGAGGTAAGGGGTTCAGTGTCACTGGGCCGGCTAATACCAAAGATATTTGAGGCACATTTGAGCTGGCTGAAGACCCCATGGAAAGTATGGGAGTGTGGTGATATTCTCCTGCAAAGAATGAGGGACTTGGACACATTTGCCTTGTATCCTGCTAGGGAGTCATATTTGATCAGTAGATCAAGCACTGCTGGAACTGATTTCTCTGGCTTCTAGAGTACTAGCATACTGTTTTCCATGTATGCCATGGCTTTATATACCTCCCCCATATGTATTCCATGTATAGCAGTGTCCTGCCTTATAGCCTGCAGTAGGGGTTCCAATGCTAGAATGAAAGACTGGTGTGATAGAGGGCAGCCCTGTCAAGTACCTCTCCCTAGCAGAAACAGGGTGGATATTGTACTGTTTGTGGTGACTGAGGCTGAAGCCTCCTTACATAGGGTATGGATATAACCTATAAAGTTATCCCCCAAGCCAAAAAGTGTTTTAGAACCCAAAATAGGTAAGACATTCCACCCTGCCAAATGTTTTTTTCTGCATCAAGCGAGAGGAGCACCACCTCTTGATGAAAGGATGTTACTTTCCGGATAAGATAAGATTCAGGAGTCATCAAGTGTTGTCCATAGCCTTCCTCTGTTGGACAAAGCCAACCTGGTCTTAGTCTATTAGTGTGGAAATGGCCTCCTTTAGATGGGTGACTAAAGCCTTTAAGTAGGCCTTAAAGTCAGCTGTGATGAGGGAGATAGGTCTGTAGCTGCCACAGGCTAAAGGATTCTTGCCCTCCTTGGGTATCAGAGTAATGACTGCTATCTGCAGTCAGATTACCCTCGCAGTTGGCTTCTAACAGAGCCTCTGTGAGAGGCTTCAGTAGTAGCATTTGGAAATGAAAGAGGAACTCTGCAGGGAGGCCATCTGCCCCAGAACATTTAACCCCTGGCATAGTTCCCAGAGCTTCTTCTATCTCACCCCCAGTAATGGGAGCTCCCATGTGGTCTCTCATCGCTTGATCTGGTTTTGTTAACTGCAGGGGCTCGAGGAACTGGTCAAGATTCTGCTCAGTGGGCTGGACTTCTTGTTTATACAAGGCTTGATAAATGTCCCTGAGACCATCATTGATCCCCTTTGGGTTCATCTTAATCTATCTGTGGCTTATCTTGATACCTGCTATTCTTGACCATTCTTGACGCTTCTTTAGCTGATATGTTAAAAGGTGACCTGGTTTCTCCCCTGACTCCTAGATGTGCTGTTTGGTGCAGAAGAGAGTGAACTTCACCTTTTGGTGCAGATATATATTGAGCTTATATCTTGTGCCAATTATGTCAGGGAATAGGCCTTTTTTTTTAAATCTTTGGTAACCGGGTAAGGCCCACTAGGTGCAGGTGCCTGTTTTCTGGGGCAACTTGGGAGCACTGGGCAGTTAAGTGACTTGCTCAGAGTCACACATGCAAGTGGAGGTTGCGAGAATCAAACCAAGGTCTGGTCTGCTGGATGTACCAAGCTCGTTCACAGCTCGTTACTCTAACCTCTAGGCTATACTGCCAGCCCTAACTACAGGACATATCCTTGACTGGATATGCCCTGTATCTGCCTTCTAGTTGTTTAAGTGTGGCAGTCATCTCCTCCAGGCGTTTACACTTGCTGCATTTGGTATGGGCGGTATAGTTAATACAGCGTCCTCATATGTATGCTTTCAGGGTGTCCCATCTGACCACCACAGATTTGTCCTCTACACTGTTTGGGCCCGATTCTTAGTCGGGTGCGACTGACGCAAGGAGGTTGCAGCAAACACTTTTGATGCAAGTGGTGATTTGCAACAAAAATTGCTGCAAATGAGATTTTCCTATCTGGCTTGCATTGGATCCAGGGACAGCTGCGGCAAAGTCCCCTTATGCCAGGGTTATGGCCAACAGCGCCAGTACACCAGGTCACAAGAGGGCTTGTGCCATGGCGGGGCTGCCACGTACCTGTAATTGGGATATTCAAAGCCCCACCAGGGATGCAGCACGGGGCACCATTTAGTCCAGGCAAGAGGTGGTCTAAGTGGTTGTGGCAGTGAGACTCCAGAGGACAGCAGGCAGTGGGGTGCAGGAAGGGCAGGGGAGGAGGGGGGTGTCAGGGCACTGCTGTTTGTCACCCTGGAGTGCCTTTGCACCCAGTGGGGTTCCACCACAGTGAACTTATTTAGGTGTAAAACAGATCCATTCATAGTGAATCCCCTGTCCCAAGGCTAAAGTATAATCCTGATGCTATAGTGCCCTCCTAAAGATCTACAATCACCCCCATGAGGCAGTTGTGCCCGAGGAATAGCACCCCCTATCTGCCCCCCAATCTGGAATGTCCTGCAGGACTAAACAAACCCCACTGGTCATGCTCCCTGGTGTTCTACTGGCCTCCCCACCCTCCCCACCCTGACAGACAGTGGTCAACCCCGCTACCCTCCATCCTTGAGGCCACTTCTGCTACTGGCACTGTCCTCCTCACACCACCATGGCCAGCCACAGAATGCATTATGTGCATATTGTATACTGTTATACAGTACATGCATAAGGCATTCTGCGGCTGGCCATGGTGGTGAGTGGAAGGAAGTGCCAGTCTCAGAAGCGGCTTGGAGATGGGGGATTGTGGTGGGTGACCACTGCCTATTGGGGTGTGGAGGGTGGGGGACCACTAGACCACCAGGTAATACTTTGTAATTGTGTGTGTGCATGGCAGCAATGTGTAGGGGATGGAATGGGACAGGGCTTTTTGTGTCCACTTAAGGAGGAGGATCAGGGCTACATGGGAGTTGGAGGGGTCACTATAGCACCACCACATCGATGGGAATTGGTGGAGTAGCTCTAGACTGCCACAGTAGGCATTACACAATAGTGGCACATGAGTTCCCCAAGCATCCTGGGACAGTGCCCTATGGGGACAGACTGCCCCATGCCACAGCCTGATGTCGGCTGCTCCTTTAGTGACCCCTTTTCCAGGCTTGCTGTTCCTTGGGGCACCCAGGGTGCAACCTGCACACTAGTCTGGGGATGCGTCCTGACCCTGTGCCATGGCCTCTCAATGTGCCACTCATCTTGGCACAGGACCACCCCTTGCGGCTATTCCAGAGGGTTTGCTGCAAGTGACTAACTTTCTAAAACAGCACCTTTTCCATTTGCTGCAGCTGCATCGGACACAGCCCCCTACTTTGCCAGAAGTTGCATACGATGCAGGCAGCTTTTAAAAATTGGGCCCTTTGTGTCAAAAAATAGGTGCATTTCTAGAGCAAATGTTTTACTTAAGGATTCATCCTTATGCGTGGAGGCACTGAATCTCCACTGTTTCTGGAGCATGTGTGTGTTCAGAGGTAGCAATATGAAAGAAACTGTAGCATGAGATGAGAAAAGCATTATTCCACTGAAGGCATTTGTTACCCTACATGACAGCATTTTCAGGATCATCTACAAGTCAAGCCTAGAGAATGGGGCATGAAGGGTTAAGTAGAAAAAGTATTCCCGCCTGTTAGGGTGTGCCAGGTGCCATATGTCTACAAGGACCAGTTCAGCTGCCAGTTCTACCAGAACATCAGACTCAGGCAATCTGGGTCTGGCTGGGGCTTTATTTCTGTCCAAAAAGTCATCCATTACTGTGTTCATTTCACCCTCAATGACAGACGAACATAGGAATTTGCCAGCAGAAACAGGCCATGTGGTCTATCAAGTCTGCTCAAATGCGAAGCTAGCTCCGTTACCTTGCAGCTGCCCCTCCCCACTCCTGCCTTCACAATACCCCCTCCCACTCACCCTGTCCCATCCCCTTTTGAATCTCCCCACTGTCTTATAGGATATCACCTCCTCTGGTTGAGTGTCCCATTCTGCCACAACCCTCTCCATGAAAAAGTGTCTCCTCATTTCCCTCCTATATCTTCCCCCCTCCAATCTAAGCCCACAACCTCTCATCTCCCTCTCCCTCCTTAATTTAAATATCCCTTATGTATATATCTTGTTGATCCCCCTTAATACTTAAAGGTCTCAATCATATCCCCCCATTCCTCCTCTCCTCCAGGGAGTGCATATTCAGCTCTCTCAGCCTCTCCTTGTATGGCCTGTTCCCCAGTCCCTGGATCATCTTAGCTGCTCTGCAGTGTACCCTCTACAGTAATATGATATCCTTCTTTAGATATGGGCACCAGTACTGCATGCAGTACTCCAAGTGAGGCCCCACCAGTGACTGGTAGAGAGGCAGGATCACCTCCCTGTTCCTGGAGGATATTCCTGTCACAATAGACCCCAGCATCCTGTTGGCCTTTGCTGCTGCCTTTCTGAACTGCTCCGAGTTGTTCGTTTTCCCAGTTACAACCATTCCAAGATCCTTTTCCTCCTTGGTGGAACCTAGCTGTACTCCACCCATCTGGTAACTTCTCCTTGGGTTCTTTGCTCTGAAGTGCATAATGAGTGACCCTGTCATGTGTGTTGCCAGTTTCTGTGCAAGGGCCTTAAAGAAACCAGTCTCTGTGGAGTTGGGATCATAGACATTGCACAGGGTGACCTCCTGTCCATGAAGCTGTCCCATGATGATGTTGCACATACCCTGTTGTCTGAAAAAATCTCTTTCAATTGAAAGGGGATTGATTTATAGACCAGGATAGCTTCTCCCCTGCTCCTTGAGTTATATGAGCTACCAAAGATTTGGGAGACCCAGCCTGTCTTGAGTTTCTCGGTCTCAGCCTCTGAGAGGTGGGTCTCTTGTAAATAAGCTACACCCGCCCCTTCCCTTATAAAGTTGTCTAAGATCTTCCTACACTAAATGGGGGAGTTAATGCCCTTAATGTTCCAAGAAATACATTTTAGAGGGTGACCCGCTATTGCATACGATGTGTGAGGAGCAAGGGGATAAAACTATTACTGTGTGTTTTGCCCATTCAGTGGTGAGGTATAGTCAGGCCCTCGGCAATTTTCTCCCGTACTGGTCCTCCACTGTTTGCAGTAAGATGCAGGTAATGAATGAATAAGGCACAGGTTATCTAATCGAACATGTCCATTTCTAGTTATAAACAAGCATAAGAACAAGAAAACCAGCAAACAATAGTTTTACCTTGGCCACAGTTCACTCTTTCTGGCTCTATGGACCTTAACGTAGTGAAGTAACTGTAAAACATTTTTGGTGAAGAGGACCTTAGCCTGCACAAGGACGTAGACCCCCATGGCAGATACCCCCTGTCCCGTGCACTGCCACTGGTGTGGGGAATTGTAGTACGTGGGTGCATGCCCAGAGATGGTAAGTTCAAAGTGCACCAAGACCAGCTCATCCTACAAATCTGTGTGGTAGGGCAGACTTGCTTTCAAGGTATTGAAATATATCTGTGGGGGTGGGGTGGGGTAGGAGTAGGATCGTTCTCACTGGCCATCTGAGTGGGTAGAGTTTTGGTCCTTGGGCAAGGCATTGTGAGCCTGCAGGTCCAACTGAGTGGGAATATCAGTGCCTAGTGGGCCTTACCCAGTTACCAAAGACTAAAATAAAGATAAAATAGAAAAATAAAAAAATCTGTTGTTCCTCCACTAAGACTCAGCTGGTTCCTCATCAATTGCAACAGGATGATGACATCCTGACATGACATGGCCTTTGCCTCCTAATGATATTTCTATGATTCACTGAATGTTAATAAGGATCACGGTGGGTAGACTTTCCATTCGCCTTATCTATATGTTAGTAACAATAAGGATAGGCACACCTTGTGATTCCTTGTACTGTTTACTAGAGACTCCTAATCTGACCAAGTGATAAAGCTACATTTCACCTCGCAGGTGAAGTTAAAGGTAAACTTTCAAAAACAGTTGCCCTCATTGTTTTAAAACCTATGAAAAGCTATTTCAAATGGCAACTTAGCAGGCTCGGCCAATTCCTGACAAGGCTTCATGCCTGTATGAACATGCACCTGTTTGAGCAGATTTCAGTGCTGACAGCCCCTGACAGCTGCCACTGTAAGCCCTGTTCATTGCTGTACTTGCAGACATCACAGGGACTTGGCAGAGGCCTGGCTCATGGTGGGGCAGTGCTGATTCCACCAAGCACATTGACAGCTGAGGACTCCTGTCAACAGTGGCCCAAGGATTGGTGGTCTGTGCACCCAGATGTCACTGCCTCCACATGTCACACCACACACTTCCATTGTCATCACTGCCAGTATGTACCACAGAGCTCAACACAGCAACCAAATGAATCCAGGTGGCAATAAGAGGAGAAGAGAACAAATATTACAATGGGCTTAGCCAGAGGGGTTACACAGTTGGAACTGGGTAGTCATGAATGAGTAGGCATGCAGGAGCCACCCTTCCCCCACCAAGGGTGGGTTGGGGGGTTGCGCTATGATACTGCAGCTATGCTTGGTGAGAGGTGGCTTGAGCGGCAAAGCATTCAGGTTTGGGCCCATGTCCCCAGCCACTATGCCTGGAATTTAAGGCACTTACTAGAAGAAACATTCATTAGAAACATTTGACAAATCATTCCTGTAAGTCCCAAACATTATCCTTAGGATATGCAGCCATGTGCCACCTTCATGTAGCTGCTGCCTCTTTCTCTGAGCCATGAAGCTTGGGTTTCTTTGGGGTTGCTGCCATCTCTGAACATGATCGGGTGTCTGGGGCATTCTCAGTGGCAGGGGGGCTTCCTTGCACTTGGCTGTTGCAAACTCTGCTGGTGTCAGTCCTTTGTTGGGGGTGAAGACTGCTCCCATCCACTTCGGTGCCAGTTCACCCAAGGAGTTTGAACTGGTGGCTGAGTGCCCAGATCTCAACTCTCCAGTTGAGGATCCTTATCCCTGTGGCTATGGCCCAGTCTCTTCTTGTCCCTGCTTTTTCAGCCAGAGTGCTTTCCCTTTGAGACCTGCCAATCCATGGCATAGCGATGTCCTGGTTTGGGATTATGGAGAGAGCGCTGCAGATTCCATTCAGTTCCAGAGGGTTGTTTCCATCCTGTGGACTGAGCTACCCCCTCCTTGCTCAGGAGTTGCTGTGCTTTATCTGGCCAGTTCCAATGGATTCAGCTCTCTGCTTCATCTAGGGAATTAACAGATGTGATACCCTGTTCCTCACAATGCCTAATTTTGCTGGATACTGCAGGTGATATTGTATGTTTAGCTCCTGGAATATCTTATTGGTCTCCATATATGCTTTTCAACATTGTGCCAGGTCCACCGACTAATCTGTGAAAATGTGGATTATGTGGCCATTCCCAATAGACTGGGCACAACCAGAGCTAGTATTTGCACCCAGTCTGTGATGTGCAGAAACCTCGCCAAGATGGGTCTGGGCTTGTTGCCAGCCTTGGGTGGCTCCTAAGCGTCAGTGTGCCTAGTCTTTTTCCAAGGACTGCCTCCAGTTGGTTTTGAGGAGTTGAGGAAAGCGATTGTGTCCTGTTGCTCTGCCCCCTCAGGGAAACCAACAAACTAAATTATTCCTGCAGCTTCTATTTTCAGAGTCTTCTGCCCTCTCCCATAGCTGTGTCACCATGTGTTCACATTCCTGGATACAGGCCTCATGGCACATATCTTTATCATCAGTGTATGATAAAAAGGTTTCAGGGGGCCCTGGCTCTATTTTGTAGCTCTTGTATTTTGTCTTCTAGTGTGGAGACAGAGGATTTCAAGATTGATTCCTTGAGGACCATTTGCAGCATGCCTTTAATCTTTGTCACATTGCTTGAGAAGCCTGGAACTAGAGCCTGTTCTTCCCTTCCTAACACATTCTGCCAGCCAGTGCCTTCAGAGTCAGATTTCTGCCCAGAGGTAGGAAATTTCATTTTTGATGGTAGCACTGTCATTGAAGAATATTTTTCTCTATCTGTCGGTGCCACATTCATTTAATTTGGTGCTGTTTTGGCAGATCTTAGAAGAAAATTTGGTCTCTGGGGCACAGAGTTCTCATTTAGTCAGTCATGCTAGTCCCCATGCTGTGCATGCCTTACTCAGGGGGTTTTAAAAGAACTGAGCTTGGTGCTAGCCACCCCTCTGGCAACACTATTCTGCACCACATTGGAGATGGGTAGTTCCCAATAACTGGAGGAGAGCAGATGTGATCCATCTGCCCAAGAGTGACAGCAGAGAGGAGGCTAACAACTACATACCAGTCAGTTTCACATCAGTGGTGGGGAACTTAATGAAGACCCTGCTGAAGGAAAGGTTTATGGCACATGTGGTGGCATATGGGCTGCAGCACTACTTACAACATGGTTTCACAGAGGAGTGATCATGCCAAACAAAATGGATCAGAGGACAGCAATGGATGTGGCCTTTCTGAACTTCAGCAAGGCCTTGGATACTGTGCCACACAGGAGGCCAATTAAGAAACTAAGCAGACTGGGAGTGGGGGAGAAAGTGGCAAGCTCAGTATCAAACTGGTTGAAGGTCATGAGGCAAAGTATTGTAGTAAACTGCAGACACTCAGGGAACAAGACAGTGACTAGTGGGGTGTCACAGGGATCAGTACTGGGTCCAGTCCTCTTCAATGTCTTCATAAGCAATATTGCTGAGAAACTAAAGGGGAAGGTGTGTCTCTTTAGTGATAATACAAAAATCTGCAACAAGGTGGAAACTCAGGAAGGAGTGGTGGGAATGCAAAGGCATCTGTGGAAACTGGAGGAGTGGTCTGTGGTATGGCAGCTATAGTTCAGTGCCAAAAATTGCAAAGTCATGTATAGTGCCTGGGGTGGGGAAACCCAGGAGCTGTGTTTGAGATGGGAAGGAGGTATTGAAAGTCACCAAGCAAGAAAGGGACCTTTGGGTAAGCATATCTGATAATCTCAAGCTGGCAGGACAGTGTGACAAGGCAGAATGCAAGGCTAGTAGGATGCTGGTGTGCAAAGGGTGGGAGATTTCTGGCAGGAGAAGGAAATTGGTGTTGCCACTGTATCACTTACTAGTTAGATCCTATGTTCCCCCTAAGGTGTGTGCACATGCGCCCGCACAGCAGTCAGAAATAACCCGCACACAGCTACAGTAGTAGAGCACAAATCAGCTGACAGGGATCCTCATGTTTATGAAGTAGTGACTACAGTCATCACTCAGATTTAAGACTCAGACAGCAGGACATGAAAGTGAATGGGAAAGAAACATTGTATGCCCACCCCGAGACCACAACCCAATAGCTTAACAAGCCAGCAGTTAATAAGCCAGACATGTTGCTCTTGCTCCACTTATTGAACAATGGAACCAATCTGCAAAATTCCAACCAATCGGCTTTGCAGTTATAGCAATGTTTTTGGCTTGACACCTCTTTTCAGCAAGGCAGTACTTGATAATGAACAGTATTCCCCTGCTGTTCACAGAAATGGCATGTTTTATTTGTTTGGTAGATTCCTCCTAACAAAGCAATGCGAGAGATTCTCTGACATAGGGTATATATTATATTATTTCAGTTTTAAAGTTGCACAACATAAGTGTAATCTGCTTCCTCCCCAAGCAGCTTCTCACATACAAAATGTGTTTATAATGGATTTAAAGCCTCACCGTTGAAAGCGTGTTCACTTTTTTTTCAGTACAAGAAAATGGGAAAACTATAGCTTTTGTTTACAATAAAAGCATCAAAGCAACCTACTGTCTGTTTGTGTCATTTTTTTATGTACTTGTTGGGGGCTGGGATGGGTATAGCCTTTTCAAGTTAGCAGGCTGAGACACTGACTGTACATATGTCTAGAGAGTTGAGACTGTACTTCTCTTTAAACAGAGTCTCACATTATACACACATTTGAGATTCAATGAATCAGTGCTTGTAAAAGGTTGCCCATGTTGGCTATATGGAGATAGTAATTCTAGAATGGACAACAAGAAGTAGCAGTGCAAAAAATGTCCTTTTCATTTAATTTCATAAATTCAGACTGCGCTTAGTATGGATTCAGAATGGAAGAGAAATACAGTCTCCTAAATGCATCTCCTCTCTCATATCACACTGACTCACTCACTACATTGCAAAAATACATTTTAAACCCCCCACTGAGCTTGACAATACCCAGCATAGTTATTGTAAACTATACCTAGGGTAAATGACATCACATACAATTATGCATGCATCCATCAAAGATCCCATTGCTAAGTATTGCTTTAAGAAGCTGTCCAACCCTGAATACCACATTGCCATAACAGTATTAAATGATGCACTTGTGGAGTTGGCAGAGCTGTCTAAGATGTTTCAGAAAGTGATCTAACAACAGTTGAAGCTGTACAGATTGCTAGGGCAAAATTAAAAAAAGATCAGAAGCCAGTACCTAGGTGAAACTGTCTACTGGAGCCCACCAGTAAAACTGCTTTTGGCTAATTGCACTGCTGAAGTAAGCACAACAGCAATTTTGCAATTAATTGGCCTGTTATGTGACCATCTGGACAGCTGATGTCCTGCAGGTGAACTTTCTGACTGATCTGCCTTTGATTTTGCAGCAGTGCCACATTGCAGCTTTGAGTCTGGCTTATCAAATATTGAGAGACTGTACAGCAAATATCAGGACTATTTATTTTCATCAGTGGACCAGGCAGAAATTGTTAGCCAGTACAATGACTTCAGATTTATAGTTGCTAAAAAAGTAAAGGGAGGATCATTAAAATCCTTTACTGACATGATCCACTTTGCTTTGACTAATGTGCAGTACAGCATGGTGGCTAAACTTATTGATATATGTGCTACATTCCAAGCTAAACATGAAGCTATCATGTATAGAGGTTCCTACACAGTCTTATCCTTCCCCAGAAGAGATTTTCCATAGGGAGGTGCAGAGTGAGAAGGCTATGACAGCACAGAGAAAAATCTTGGGAGTGATAGAGGATCATGTACTGAAGCAGAGAGAAGTATGGCTGAGTAGGACCATAACTATCTTTGGGTGGAAGGTTTCACTCAAGGATTCTCATACGAAAGTTGGGGAAGATTTGTTGCTACTCTTGGAAAGAGCATTAGGATTTTATATCTCCAGAAATATGGTGGAGTCCATAAAGTTATACGGAGATCCTGAGCCCACAACACAGATAGATATTACATTTAAAAATCCTCATACAGCTAGCAGCTTGCTTTCTGTGGCCAGCAAGCTGGATTGTTTGGGAATACATTCAGTTAACACTTTAGACTTGGGTGAAGTCTTTTCATGGTTTAAACAGACTAAGGATAGTCCGGAATCAATCTTAGAGGCAGATAACCCCCGATTGACTTTGGAAACCTAATTGAGCCTAATGCTTACTCGCCGCTGACAGTTTTTGATTAAGCCTGACAAATGCAGCCGGTAGATAATATCAAACAAATGAACTCTGAATGCCAGCTGAATTTGGATAAGGGAGCTGGGGATCAAGATGTGGATGCCCTTGCTATGCTTTCATGGAATATTGAGGGTATCCATCTTAAAATAATTGACCATGAAATAGTGAGATTTCTAGATAATTTTGATATTATTGGACTGCAAGGAACCTGGTTTACAGAAAATGTAACTCCCAAATTGGCTGGATATTCTGTCTTTACTCTGCCAGCAACTAAAAATAAAAAGTTTGGGAGGTTTAAAGGGGGTATTTCCTTTTTTATCAAAACGTTGCTAAATTTTCAGATCACTAACATTTCTACTAAGTCAGAGGGTATTTTGGCTCTAATGATTAGCAAGGGACAAGAGAAGATCATTCTCTGCAATATATACTTGCCACCTCGCAATACAGCTATTGATCCCGCTGACCTTTTCATATAGGATCTGAAAATGGCACTTGAAGAATTGTCAGATAAGAGTATACCTTGTCCTATAATTATTTTGGAAGACTTTAATGCCAGAATTCTTTCTCATTTCTTGGAGGATGTATATTCAGATATGATCCATACAATATCTATAATTAATCCAAATATCTCATATACTAGGACTGCTCAGGATCTAAAATCTAACCTCAGAGGTAGGGAATTGCTAGCGGGCTTGGCCAGTAGAAATTTCTGCATTTTAAATGGTAGAACTCAGGTCAATCTAGTCAGATCCTTAACATGTAGAGGACCTACTGGTTCTTCAACCCCTGATCAGGTTTGGACCAATTTGGAAGCAGTAAAGCTGATCCAAAAGTTAGAGGTCATGGATAGATTGGAATCAACACACTGTGCTATTGTAATTAACATCAAATGCCCTTTTGGAACTTTAGGGAGTGAGTCACAACAGGAAGAGAGTCTGGAAGTCATAAACAAGAGAAGGATTGGATGGGAGCCGATTCATCAAGCTAGTTTCAAAGAAATTCTTGGTACAGGAGTCTTAGGTGATATTCACTAGTTGGTCCTGGACAAAAGCAAGGCCTTTAATATTTTGGAGAATTGGGAAACTATTCATTCTTTACTTGGACCTAGATGTAAAATAACGTACCATCCTAGGTCCCTTTATAAAAAGTCTTAGTTTAATTCGGTATGCCTACAGGCAAAGAAAGATTTTGGAGGAAAACTAAGACAGCATAAGATAAAAGAAATAAGTCTGCAGCAGATTTTAAATTGCTAAAGACTGAAAGAGAAACAAATAGGAACATTCTCGAATGGGAGAGACATAAACATACTCAGGGACTTTGGGAAAAACTGAGGCAGGCTGTTTTGTATAGTGATGGAAGGCAATTTTGGAATATTGTTGCCCAGGGATATAATAGATATGCCAATAGGATTGAAGCCTGTATTACTCCTGAAGTTTGGGCATCTCATTTCTCCACACTCTATCATTCTCATGAAGAGCAGGAGACACATGATGCTTTCAAAATACAGGAGGATTACATTTTTCCAAGACCTATCTTGATCACAGAGGACAAAATCCGAATGGCACTGATTGACCTTAAGGCAAATAAAGCATCAGGGCCGGATAGGGTCCTAGGTGATCTCTATAAGGTTTTTACCAACTGATGGATTCCTTTTCTTCTTTTGCCATTTAATGGCCTGGTTCCGGGATACTCTTATCCTGCCAGTTGGGCAGGTAGTGTTATCTTCCCAATTTTTAAAAATGAGTATCTGAATGACCCAAGGATGTATAGGCCTATTAGTTTGATAGATGTTTCACAGAAGATTTTCTCTAGGATGATTCTGGGCAGATTGCTGTCATGGGTCAAGGAGAACTCAGTATTGAATGAGGCACTGAACAGTTTCTGGATGGACTGTTCTACAGTACAACACTATTATGTGCTTCAGCACTGGTCTGGAAGTATACTAAAGTGAGAAAAAACAGATTATATTGCTGTTTTGTGGACTTCTGCTTGACCTTCAACAGTATTAGTAGAAAAACCCTTTGGGCTACATTAAGGGATCTAAAGTTGGTGGCCTCACTTCCTGACGTTATTAATAGACTGTATGATAATATGTGGGCAAGGGTCCAGTATAATCAAATGGTCATCTAAATGATAGATTTGAGACAAATGTGGGGAGCGGGCAGACAGAGGTGTATTTTGGCCCCCACTCTATTTAACATCTACATTAATACAGTCTTGGATCAGCTAGGTAACTCAGATTTTCATATTCCAAAAATTAATGATCAAAGGATTGAATGTTTAGCATATGCAGACAATTTAGTCTTGCTCTCTACTTCAGTTCTAAGTCTTAAAAGAAAATTGGCTCACTTTGAATCTCTCTGTTCTCAAAGGAAACTAAAAGTTAATCTCAGCAAGACCAACATTGTAGTTTTTGGCTCTCAAACCAAGAATACGGTAGGCTTTAGGCTAAATGGTAACCATATAGACACTGTTAAGTGTTATGACTATTTAGGTGCCTGTTTTGCCTATAGCCTATCTTGGACCAAACATTTGGAGGCTATTCAATTTAAAATGGGATCTTCTGTAAATGCCATAAAAATATTTAACAGCAAGATGCAGAATTCACCGGTGAGCGGGGTATTAAGAGTTGTTAATGCCGAAATAAGAACAAGCATGTTATATGCCTCTGAAATCTGGGGTTATACTAAGGTTAGAGAATTAGAAATAATTCTGAATAAACTCTATAGATACATCTTAATATTTTAAAATGGAACTCCAAGCTGTATTCTTGCCTTGGAGGTAGGACAACATTCCTTGACTTTTCTCATCTGTGAACGACAGATTCTCTTTCTGTTGAAACTTTTTCTTTTGCCCTAACAAAGATATCCCAGAATGTGTGTAGTGGAAGCCATCAAATTGGCCAGCATGGGATATGTACATCCCTTTATTCAACTTATTAAGGAAACAATAATGCCGGCAGGTTTGGGCCACCTCTTATATAAAATGTACACAAAACCATTTGAGAAGATTAGGCAGGATGTCAAATTGAGGCTTATTGACTTAAGACATAAATTCTTTCTATGTCCAACTCTCCAAGATTAAGCTATATGGATTTTATAAAAAAGTAAAGATTTTATGGGGATATGAGCCATATCCCTCTTTTTTAACCTGTCCTAAACAAAGAAGAATCTAAAGATTCAGAACTGAAAACTATAATGCTCAATGCATTCACTTCAGACAAAAGAGAGGGGGTAATTTTTCCATATTGTAAATGTGGAGTGGGGACTATAGATGATCTCAAACATGTGGTACTCTTGTGTCCTAGGTATGAATCAACTAGGAAAAAACTGCTGGGGGGATCTCGGCCTACCCCTGGAGGATCTTTTGGAATATTTGTTTACTATGAAAGAGAAGAACATGTAAGAGATCTTTGCAAGATTTTTAATTTCAACTCATTTGTAAAGTTTATTAGGGGGACTTGAAGTCCTGTGGAGATTTTTTTATGTGAAAGATTACTCTGTTAAATTGAATTGCACTGTAAAGATATTTAAGTTCCTTGTTTATTTATTTATTGTCTATTTATATTTACTATGTATTTTGTCTTGATTTTAGTATATTGTAACTGCTTTATGCTGAACAATAAATTGTACTACTTCTACTTTCCAAGCTTCTAGTGCTGACTGTGAAAGAGGTTTCAGCCTCATGAACTGCATTAAAAGCAAACAAAGAAACCGCTTGGAAGAAAGCCATTTAGATATGCTGATGCGAACAAAATTGTTTTTAACATCTTGTGGAAAAATGGATCTTAATAAAATATAAGTCCACTGGAAGAATAGGAAAGACAGGACAGAAAAACAGTAAATGTTGATTTCTTAGCAAGCAATGCATCATCAGCAGCACCCCTTTTAGATGCATGCAAGACTCTTTAAAATGTACATAGTTTACACAAGTTTCCAGTTCATACTGTTATTGCGAACAATGCACATCTAAGCTTTGGACTGTCTCAGAATGTATATTTATACTTTGCATTGAGTATTTGAGTGTTTGGTTATATTTTCTACTGTTTACTGGCAATAAAATAAGTCACTTGTTTGGGCCTCCCAATATGAGCACATGAATAAATTTTTTTGCACAAAGCGCTGCACACACATATCAGTCGCCCACCCACAGAGACTAAAAATTAGAGGGAACATTGGTTAGATCCCACCTTCAGTGCTGTGTCTAGTTCTAGAGGCTACCCTTCCACAATTACATTAATGGTGGAAGCGGGAGGAGGTCTACCAAAATGGTGTGGGGTTGTACAAGAAGCCTCACAAGGAGAGGCTGTGGGATCTCAGCATGTATACCCTGGAAAGAGAGGAGAGCAAGAAGAGAATATGATAGAGGCCTACAAATATCTATTAGTGGTGAACAGGGTGCAGTAGGGAAGTCTTTTTCAAATGAAAATGAGCACCAAGACAAGGGGGCATATGATGAAGCTTGGGGAAGTTTAAGAGGGATGTGAGGAAGTACTACTTCAGTAACAGGGTTGTAGATGCCTGGAACAGGCTTCAAGTTGAAGTGGTGGAGGCAAAAACAGTAGGGGACTTCCAGCATGCCTAGTCTTATATATTTTTGAGGCTGTGGGATCTTAACATGTACTCCCTAGATGGGGAGTTAAGTGAAAGGGAACATGACTGAGACCTACATATACCTCACAGGGGTGAACAAGGTGCAGGTGTGGAGTCTCTTTCAGAGGAGGAGAAGCACTGGGACATGCAATGAAGCTAGTGGGGGTGGAGTTTAAGAGGGATATGAGAAAATACTTCATCACAGAAAGGGTGACAGACATCTGGAACAGACTGCCAGAAGTGGTGGTGGGGGTGAAAATATTGAGGAGCTTCAAGCATGCATGGTATAGGCACATAGGCATAATAAGTTGAGATGAGGGAGGCGGTGGGGGGCTGCCAATGACCAGATTGGGTCTGAGGTGTTGGAATAGGCAAGTAAAAATAGGGCAGACTGGATGGACCTCTTTGTCTTTTTCTGTCAACAAATTTTATGTTTCTATGAAACCAGTAAGACAGCTGGGGTGATAGCTGAGATGCTGAATGGATGCTTTTATCCTATAAGCAGAAGAATGAAGTTTCCAGCTGAAAATACATTTATGCAGCTCCTTCAAATTTCAGGCAAAACCAGCTACCAACCAAATATTTGTGATTAAGGGACCTCCTATACAGAGCCTTAGCAGCTCAGATGCCACTAGGCTAGCATCTAGTTGTACAATAAGTTTAATGTTAACTGTACTGTTCTTTGCTTCTGTGTTGAAAGGGCCTTCTGGGGAGGTAACACAGGTTGCCCATAAGAAAAGTTCATTGCATTAAGGGTAGCCACGCTGCAGCCTGGGGTCATTACTCCATGTTCCATCCCTATAACTGACTACCTGGCAAAGATCAAGCCAGCTAAAAACCAAGAAGCAGACAAAATGCCTCCCACGTTCATAGGGAAATTAAAGAAAACAATAAAAAACAGAAACAGAGTATGCTTGTATATAAGGACTGCTTGGTCCACCCAGTGAGCCCATCTTTCTCTACCCACAGTATCACAGCAGATTCTACTAATCTACAGCCCACTCTCCCTCCCCCCTTCCTTTCCCCTAAGATTCCCTTATATCTATCCCATGCATTCTCGATCCCCAATACTATTTGCACCCCACCACCTCTGCTGGAAGGTTGCTCCAGGAATCCACCACTCTTTCCGTGAAGGATTACTGCTCCACATTTCTTCTGAATCTACTCCCCTCCAGCTTCATTGCATGTCTCCTTGTGCTTGAGCACTTTTTTTTCTGAAAAAAAATGCTTCCCTCCTGTACCTTCTTTAGCCCCAAGCAGTATTTAAGGGTCTCTACAGATCTCTGTAGGTCTGTATAGAAAGCTTAGTATAGTGGTAGGTCTGCATAGGAAGCATAGTACAGTAGTTGAGTTAAAGACTATCAAGCAGTAAAAGGTACGGGGCCTGGGTTCGATCCCAGAGAGGAACATTTTTGGTGAAATCAGACATGCGGCTGCATATTGTGGAGGGGGTCAAGAACAGAGAAAAGCAGTTTTCAGATATATTAGTGAAAAACTGAAAAACGAGGAGGGCATCACAAGGCTCATTGGGGGGTAGGGTGATAGAGGAGGATGGGCAAAAAGCTACTATTCTGAATGACTACTTTTGCTCAGTATTCAGTAAGGAGGACTGGGGTCCGTGCCAGAGAGCGGCATCAAGACAGCAAATTAAGGAGTCCTAGAAATGAGACAGCTATTGATCACTAGCCAAAGGATCCTGAAAGGACTGGCAGACGTTAAGATACAGCACAATTCACATTAAACTGTTCCGCCAATGAGTTGATTTAGCATTTCTGACTGAGTTACATAAGTGTTGCTGGAGTCAGTACAGAGCCTTGTACAAATTGTTTCCTAAGAGGTACAACTCAGTTTTGCATTGCATTGTGACTGGGCTTCAGGTACTTTCAACTGAGTTGCAAATACATTTTACAAACATTACTCTTGAGCTGATAAAGTGCTTAAAAACAATACAATGTGAGTTGTCAATGTATTGCCAGCTGTAAAAAACAATGGTAAACTAACTCATTGGTGGGACAGTTTAATGTGACTTGTACTGTAGATAAGTCCCCAGGACCAGATGGGTTTAATCCAATGATACTTAGGGAATTAGCAGCAGAGATGGCTGAACCACTGGCTGGGCTGCTCAGCAGCTCATTTAGGTCTGGGGAAGTTCTTAGGAATTGGAATATGTCAGGCATTGTATTGGTTCATGAGAGGGGGGATAGGGAGCGAGTCACGTGATGCAGAGCACTGAGTAGCATTCTCCTCCACGAGCTCCTGCCCCCTGTCCTATTTTATACTGATTAAACATTGTTTGTGAAGCGGTGAACTATTCTGCTAGCTGTAGGAATCTTCTCTGCAACCGGTGTTCACTCGACGAAGGTTAGATGGAAATAGAAATGAAGAAAAATTTCCCCAAACACACCCCTCCAGTAACTCCCGAGAAGGCCCTGAAGAAGTTCAAGGCCTCTACTGCACTACAGATGCAGACTACTGGTGCCGGGAATACAGATTCAGAGCCTTTCACCCTCGCTAGATTTCTTGAAGAATTTCAGCCCTTTAAAGCTGAAATACAGGTAATTGTGGGGGAAATTAAAAGTATATCCAATGTTCTAGAATCCCTTTCACAGAGGACGTCAGACAATGAGGCTCGTATACATTCATTGGAGCACAAACAAGACCAACTTGATCCAGAACTGGTGGCCGTGAGGCAACGACTGGCTAAGATGGAGAATAAAGTGGAAGACCTTGAGGGTCATAGCTGCTGCAACAATGTGGTAATAATAGGTTTGCCCGAACGTGAAGAAGGTACAGACCCAATTAAATTTGCCAAGAAATTCGTAGAGAAAGTAGCAGGTCCTTCTCCTTTTGGCTCTGACTATATCATCGAAAGAGCCCATAGAGCGCTGCGACCAATGCCACTGCAAGGAGCTGCCCCCAGGACTTTCATCTTCCGATTTTTGAATTACCAAGAGAGACAGCATTTTTTATCTAAAGCACGGGAAACCAAGGATCTTATGTGGGAAGGAACCAGGCTGAGGGTAGCGCAAGATTTACCTCTGACAGTACGCCAGAAACGGGCTACTTATCACTCAATAGTCACAAAGTTAATAGCGGCAGCAATCAAGTTTAAAATGAGTTATCCTGCCAGATTTCAAGTGCTGGTGACAGGTTCCTGGACAACATACGAGGATGCGGAGTCCGCAGCTGCTGGCCTCAAGCTAGCATTTCCAGAGTTATTCTGTACTCCATGAGGTAGGGGTCAGATATGGTTGAATGGGAGCCTAAGTAACAGAGTCTATTGCCTGACTTGGATTTAATTAAAATAGTCTGGCGGCTGATGGGGGCTTCGCCCGCTGTCCCTGAATGTTTAGTGAGCAATATCAAAGAATTGGGGAGGCCAGGGGTATAGCTTGCCTTGATAGTTTTGTGATCTTAGCAGCGTCTGTACCAGCTGGTCTCTCAAATAAAAATAAGATGAGACAGGTCTGCCAGTACTGCGCCGTACACCCTGAGGTAAGGGAAAATATATTTCAGCCGATAACTTTCCTTTCTTCCTTTTTCCCCTTTCTGCAAAAGGTGCAAGGCTCGTGTTAATTCATCCAGTTAACTTTGTGACTGTTGGGGCTTTGTTCGTTATCCCTGGAGGCTTCGGGACCTGTTCTAAGAAGCTGAGGAAGCTGTGAGAGCGGTTCACACAAAGGACTTTAAGATTCCTTGGACCTTATGTTTCACAGTTCAATCCAGATTTGTAAGAGCGATTTTAGAAATGAGGGATCATGCAGCTCTCTCTATAAGTGTAGTATTGTTACCTGCCTTGTAACCCGAACCTGTAGCATGGACTTTTCGCCACTAGATGGCACCAGAGACTGTATGTTGTGCAAAATCACACAGACAGAGTTTACGTTGGGTCTTCACAGAGAAAGGACTTTTGGCAGATGTAAATGCTGTGTTTTTTGATGTTTCCTTTTTGGGGGTTACAGGTTTTGAATTTTTATCTCTTTCTCCAGATATAAACATAAGGGAATAATGACTGAAGTGGGTAGTTAATATATGCTTTATTTGTTTATGTACAAAATGAGGAGGGATTAGTCTATTAGAAGCGGTTTTTGGCTAGATGCCTTTAGGAGAAGATTTCCCTTTTTTCTTTTCCTGATTTATAATGTTAGGATAAATGCCTTTTCCCATGGTGTGAGTTCCTTTTTGAGGTATGTACAGTGTTTAGGTCAAAATTGCTACCTCAAGTTGTATGGTTTGAAGGGACTAACATTTTCTATGGCTTGTACATTTGGACTCTGCTGTATTTAAATAATTGATGTTTAATTGTAGTTTTTACTGGTTGATTAGGACAGATATGTATGTAGTATTAGAATAATTAAACTAGTTATTGAGGGCAGGGGAGGGGGTAGGGGATGTTTAGGTGAGCTGTTTATCATGTACCAAGAAATATGGGGTGGGAGTGGGGGGTTGGGGTTTATCAATGTTATTTGGGTTGTTTGCTTGGAGGTTTCTTATTGGGTTTAGGGTGGGTATGGGTAGGGGTGGGGGTGGGAGTGCAAGCTCAGCATATACCTAACAAAGGGTGGTAGTAATATTATATACAAGTGTAGGTGGTATTCTATAAAGCTTCCAAGGATTCCAAGGGGCTAGGAGTATTCAGTGTATCACTTGGAATGTTAAAGGGGCAAGGCATAAGACCAAACAATATAAAATTCTGAAATATTTAAATCATTTAAAAACAGAAATTATGTTTTTACAGGAAACTCACTTACTCAGTGTTGAAGCCGATAAGATGAGGCATCAACAGGTGGGACAGATTTTTGCTGCACAAGGCATTACCCATAGCAGAGGAGTCATGATTCTTCTACATAGATCGATTCCTTTCAGACCTCTCCAAAGTATTTCTGACCCCTCAGGGAGGTTTCTATTTATAAAGGTAGATTGCACACTTTGGACATTGTTCTGGGTAGCGTCTATGGTCCTAACATGGATACTCCAGGGTTTTCTGTTAAAATATTGGAAGTTTTAACTCCATTCCTTGATATCCCTATGATTATAGGGAGTGACTTCAATTTGGTGTTCGACCAGTCTGTAGACAGGTCGGGCTGATTTCGGCAAGGCCTCTCGCCAGCTCAACGGGCCTTTAGGGACCTGTTAGATTCCACTGGGCTATGTGATGTGTGGCGTGTACTTCACCCCAAAACTAGGGAGTACACATTTGTTTCACAAGTACATGGTACCTCCTCTTGGATCGACTACATTTTTATTTCCCAAATTCTCCTGCCTGGGGTTTTAGATTCCAATATTGTCTCAGGTCCACCATCGGACCATTCCACAGTAACCTGTCAATTATCGGTGTCATCTTTACCCAGAAAGGAGAGTAGATGGAAGCTGAATAACCAAGTTTTGAAGGAACTGGATAAGGTTGAATATATAGCATCTCAAATACAGCAGTTTATGGCTCTAAATAATAATTCTATAGGACGATTCGATATGGAATGGGGGTCTCTTAAAGCTTTTTTGAGGGGGATTATAATTGGCCTAACCTCGGAAAGGAAAAAAAGAACGGGAAAATAAAACTTCCCATCTTTTGTCCCAAATTAGGAGTATGGAATCCCATCTTTCCCCAGCCTCATTGGAGACTTTTAAGCAAGAACTAGTTAAATTGAGGGATACTTACCTTGACTTGTTAAGGGAGCAAGCCGAGTTTGCTATTTTAAGAACGAATGCAGTCTATACTGACCAAGGGGAGAAGGCTGGGCAGATGTTAGCAATGCATGTTAAACATCAAGAGTCCGCCAGATTTATCGCTGCAGTTCGCTCTTCAGAGGGTGACTCCCTTAAAACTTCACCTTCAGAGATAGTAGACGAATTTACCAGTTATTTTCGGGTTCTATATGGTCCCATGGAAAATCCCCCTTCAGAGGAGGAATTGCAAGAATATTTGAGGGATTTACATTTACCCGCCCTCACCAAGTCTCAGCAAGCTATATTAACATCTGCTATTCCTGAAGATGAAATAGAAAAAGTAATTAAATCTCTTCCGTCTGATAAAACCCCCGGACCTGATGGGTTTTCTTCTAACTTTTATAAAGTTTTTTCCAAGCAACTGATTCCCATTTTGTTACCGCTTTTCCAATTTCTCCTGTCTGGTCAAGCATCTTACCCCTCTCTTTTTGAAGCCCTGATTGTTTTACTGCCCAAGCCAGATAAGCCACATGACCTGGTCTCAAGCTATAGACCGATTTCCCTACTTAATCATGATATCAAAATTTTAGCCAAATTACTGGCTGATCGTGTGAATGTAGTTCTTCCCTCCATAATAGGGGAGGAGCAGGTTGGTTTCATGAAAGGAAGATCATCAGTTGACCACCTGCAAACTCTGGCTCACGTCTTTTCGGCCTCCAGGGATGCCGCTCTTCCAATGGCTCTGGTCTCCCTGGATGCTGAAAAGGCCTTTCACAGGGTCTATTGGAATTATTTATTTGCAGCAATGGAGGCATTTGGTTTTCCCAGGAAATGTCGGAACTGGGTTCACTCATTATATCTACTACCCTCAGCTAGAATTTCCTGCAATGGGGTGATCTCAAATCTGATTAAACTGCATGTGGGAACCAGACAAGGGTGTCCCCTGTCCCCGCTGCTTTTTAATATATACCTAGAGCCCCTTATTCGGGGGTTAATAAGAGCCCAGGATATCTCAGGTATTTCCCTAAATGGACATGTAGTTAAGGTAGCTGCATATGCAGATGACCTCCTGTTGCAAATAACGAATTCAGTCACATCCATCCCCCTATTCTCAAGATAATAGAGGGTTTTAGCAAGGTTTCTAACTATAAACTTAATATAGGAAAAACTTTGGTTTTTCCTATTAATCATAGGGTCTACAAACAAGAAATTACCACCTTTGGGCTTGCGTGGAAGTCTGATTCTATTAAATACCTTGGAATTATTCTGACATGGAATACTGTGCGGCTTAAGCAGTTAAATTTAGACTTGTTGGTTCATAAAATAGACCAAGATCTTCACAGATGGACCCTACTTCCTCTCTCTTTATAGGGCAGGATTAATTTAATTAAAATGAATGTTTTTCCCTGCCTTTTTTATCCCCTTAACATGTTGAATATTGGGCTTCCGTCATCTTGGTTTAAAAAAGTCCACAGTATGATTTCCAAATTTGTGTGGGAGTACAAAAAGTCAAGAATGGCGTTCCATAAATTAGCTGCGCCCAAAGGAAAAGAAGGGTTAAGACTTCCACATCTGGGGCTGTATTATTGGGCCAGTCAGGCCAACAAATATCTTAAGTGGCTGATTGAGGACCAGTTATTAGCCCAATCCTTTTTCACTCCGGCATGGCTAAGAGTAGAATTAGCCATTATAAAAAAGCATGGATACCTTCCCAGTGCGATGTTATATACTAATTTAGGATCTCTTCCTGTATCATTACGTAATTCTCCCATAGCAGTATCGATCAAGGCCCACACTCAGTTGTGCGCATTTCTCAAATACGAAAATACTAAGGATTTATCTCAACCCATAAGAGGTAATCCTAATTTATAATTAGATAATAAACCCCTATTACCCAATTGGCTTCCTCAGATAGGAAATTGTCAGCTTGAAGATTTTATCACAGCTGATAGACAATGGTGTTCTTCAGCTGGAATCATGCACAAGTTTATGATACCTGGTATAAATATTTTCAAGATTTTCCAGCTTCGGCATCTCTTGTTAAAAGTATTTGGAGTAATCCCACCCCAAGGCACTCATATCTGTTTTCAGGCCACCTTAGCGGAGTTGGCCGGTTCGCCTCACATGGTGTCTAAGTTATACAGTGTCTTATTTACGTGGGCATACCCTGATAACTTTGCCCCTGTTGTTTATTGGTCCTCTCTTTTTCCAGATAAGAAGTTAGACTGGTCCCTTCTCTGGCACAACTGTCACAAATTTTTGTTACAGGATAGATTTAGGCTAATGCAATTTAAAATCTTACATAATATTTATTATTCCCCACAGAAACTGGTCTGGTTGGGTGTTCTGTCCTCTCCGCTCTGTAAAAGATGTAAGTTGCAGCCTGGGGACCTTCTTCATATCTTCTGGAAGTGTCCCAAAGTTGTTCTACTATGGACCACCATTAAACAAAGGGTTGACCCGCTTTAAGGGCTTTCAGATTTGTTCACACCTGAAGTATATTTCTTGAGGGATTTCTCCTCTATTCCTGTGGTGTGTAGGAAATATCACATGGCTATAATTTCCTTGTCTGTTAAAAAAGTGGTCCTTAGACATTGGAAAGATACTGACAATTTGACTTATCTTGAGTGGCTCCAGGAGCTCCTCGCTAATCTCAGAACGGAGAGGACCATTCTAATAAAATTAAGAAGTTCAACAGGATATGGGGCCCTTTACAAACCGTATACTCCTTGCAAGTTTGAAACATACGTTTGTTATAGTGTGCGCTGTAACTTTGTTGGTATGATGCTGCGCTGAGATTTGGGGGGTTATGAGGGTGGTGGAGGGAGGATAGGAGAGAATGAATCATTATAAAATTTGTAGTTGTCTTACCTTCATTATGTCAAGGGTGTCGTGGATTTGTTCTCTGTATTGAAAACGTCAATAAAAGTTGAATGGGAAAAAAAAAAAGAGGGGGGGATAGGGAGCAACCAGGGAACTACAGGCCTGTCAGCCTGACCGCCATTGTGGTGAAGCTGATGGAATCACTGATCAAAGAGGACCTCATATACTACCTGGAAAGCAACAGACTCCAGGATAGTAAACAGTGTGTTTTATTTGGCTGGAAGGTCTTGCCAGACTAACCTAATAGTTTTTATTGACTAGGTGACAAAGGAAGTAGACAAAGGCCATGCTGTGTATCTGCTGTACTTTGACTTCAGCAAGGCTTTTGATTCAGTACTATACAAAAGGTTGCTCAAAAAGTTGGAAGACTTGTGTGCAGCTACAGCCATAGTTAACTGGCTGGGTAATTGGCTGGAAGGAAGGCAGCAGAGGGTGGTGGTCAATGGGGTTAAATCGGAGGAGGGGGAGGTTACCAGCAGGGTTCCACAGGAATCTGTCCTGGGTCTTGTCCTCTTCAACATGTTCACTAATGACACTGGTGAGGAATCTGGGGCAGGTTGTGTCTCTTCAGAGATGACACAAAACTATGTGGGAGGGTAGATAGTAATGGGGGAATAAGGGATATGAAGAGGTACCTAAAAAAATAGAGGAATGGTCAAAGGTCTGGCAGTTAACATTCAATGCGAAGAAGTGCAAGGTAATACTCCTAGGGAAAAATAACCACAAGACAGAGTACTGGATGGGGGGGCGCTTAGCACTATAGAAGAAGAAGGGAATCTAAGAGTTATCATCAGTAATTTCTTTAAACAAATGAGCCAGTACAACAAGGCCTATAGCAAGGCTCATAGGATGCTGGGATGCATTGGGAGGGGTATTGATAGCAGAAGAAAAGAGGCAATACTTCCCTTGTACAGATCCCTGGTGAGGCCTCACCTGGAGTACTGTGTCCAGTTCTGGAGTCCTCACCTCAGAAAGGACAAGGATAGGTTGGAGACAGTGTAGCACAGAGTAAAAAAAAAAAAGATTCAGGGTCAACAAGGAAAATCCTATGAGACGCGCCTCAAGGCACTCAATAGTATTCACTGGAAACCAGAAGGGAGAGGGGAGATATGATGGTATCCTGTAATATGGGTGACTCAAACTGTGCGAGGCAAAGTGAGCAACTCAGTTTGAGCACCTGCGCAAATAGCAAGTGTGAGAAAATAGTGATAGTCTATAAATACCGATGATGAGAAAGTAGCGAGTGAGAAAACAGTGTGTGTGTGCAAGAACATTTATATGACAAAATAGCTGCACACGTTGGGAGCATTGTGCGGTCTCTGAGTCTGTTATGAGAGTTAATGGGAGGTGTGTAGGGCAAAGCCCCTCGCAAGCATGCAGTGTCCTCAGTTTATTTGTGTTAATTGGGCTTTTCTTGGGTTGCTGTAGTGGGCAGGTACTGAATGAGGTGAGCCGGGGTTTCCTCGTAATGTTTGATGTGGCCGTTTTTTTTCCATCGGAAACTCGCTATTTTGATGGTAGATGTTTTTTTTTCATGGGGTGGTGTTGTATTCAGCGTTACGCGTTCACTCATTTGTTGGTTGCTATTTTAGTTTCACTAATATCACATAAAACTGATATGATAGAGACCTTCAAGTTCTTTAAAGGAATTAACAAAGTGAACTGCAAGTAATTATTTAGCCTGAATAGCAACTAGCGGTCATGTGGCCAAGAGTGGAAATTAAGAGCTGGGAGGTTCAGGAGGAACATGAGGAAATATTTCTTTGTGCAAAGGGTGGTAGAACTTTGGACCAGTCTGTTGGCTGAGGACATGGGTGTAATACTGTCAGGAGATTCAACCAGGCCTGGGACAGAATTAAGGGGATAGTGGTTGCCTGGGTAGACAAGACCAGGTAAGAGAACGGGGGTAGGACGGGGAGGGTTAGTACCCTGGAAGAACAATATGTTCCAGGAAAAGTTCCAAGTATTATCAGTATTATGGGTAGACTGGATGGACCACTAGTCATTTTCTGCCATCATGGTCTATCAATCCGAGGAGAGGGCAGTGACCAGTAGGATATCTCAAGGATCAGTCCTAGGGCTAGTTCTTTTTAATGTCTTCATTATTGACAATGTGGAAAGGTTGGAAGGGAAGGTTTGCCTGTTTGCAGATGACACCAAGATCTGCAACAAGGTAGACACTCCAGAAGTGGTGGAAAAAAATGAGGAGGCACCTAGGAAAGCTGGAAAAATGGTCCGAAGTGCGGCAACTGGGGTTCAATTTGAAGAAGTGCAAAATCATGCACCAGGGGTGCAGAAACCCTGAAGAGAGCTACAGGATGGGGAGGTAGAGCTGCTGATGAGCACTAGGGAAGAAAGGGATCTGGGAGGTATCATATCAGATGACCTAAAGGTGGCCAAGCAGAGTACCAAGGCTATAGGGAGGGCCAGTGATATGTTGGGGGTGCATAGGAAGGGGTATCTCTGGCAGAAGGAGGAAGGTGGTGATACCACTATCCAAAATACTGGTGAGGCCTCATCTGGAAAACTGTGTACAGTTCTGGAGGCTGTATCTTTATAAGGACATAGACAGGGTGAAGGCGATTCAGAGGAGGGCAACTAAGATGGTGCAGGGCTTGTACCAGAAGACATATGAGGAGAGACTGAAAGACTTCAACATATAAACACTGGAAGAGAGGAGGGAAAGGGGAGATATGATAGAAATCTTTAAGTACCTTAGGAGCATAAACAAGGTGCAAGTGGGCAACATCTTTCAGTATAGGAGTGGAACAAGAATGTGGAGGCATGATATGAAATTGGAGGGAGGTAGGACAAGGGGAAATGTGAGGAAGGTTATTTAATGGAAAGGTGGTGGATGCATGGAATAACCTGCCCCAGGAGGTGGTGGGGGCAAGTACAGTGGAGGGATTCAAACATGCATAGTATAGGCATAAGGGAATCTTGGAAGTGAGGAGGAGTAGCTAATGCCATTGAACAAGTAGGGTCAATGGCCACTAATAAAGGTAGGGTATATGGGCAGACTAGATGGGCCTAGAGGTCTTTATCTGCAGAAAACTTCTATGTTTCAATGTTTCTGTGTTTCTATCAAATCCCCCTCTCCCTCCTCTCTTCCAATGTGTACATATTTAGCCCCCTTAGCCTTTCCTCATAGGGTTTTTGATGCAGACTCTGCACAATTTCAGTTGACCTTCTCTGGACTGCCTCCATTCTTTTTATGTCCTTCTGGAGATGTGGGGGGAGATATTCAGAGCAGTTGTGCCAGTGCAACTGTGGAAATGCGCCGTCGAGCGATATTCTCACTGTGCCGTGGCACAAATGTAATGTATGCAGTGCAAGTGCAGGGGGTGTTCCCATGAATATGCAGCACAATGGGATACTCAACCAGAAATCATGACGCAAGTCCGGAGCAAATCACAAGATGCACCTGCCTGACTTAAGCCTATAAAAACTGGCTCAAACACACAGACAACAGATGCGCAACCCTGTGACAACCCACAGAGAGACCTATACAGAGATGGATGCCACACTATTCCTGATGGAGACAGTAAAACAGTAATGAGGGGTGTCTGGAGGCAGGAGGAACACCAATGTCTGTAATGAAGGGCTCAGTGGTGGTATGCCAGACACAGGTGTTACCATGCCTATATCACATTCGAGAACTATAGTGATACAGAGATAGTGAGTCAGTATCGCCTGAACAGGGCTATTCTGAGGCAGCTCTATGAACTGTGCAGTGAGGAGATGCAGACACCCACCAGACGTCATGCCATGTTAGTGGAGATGAGGGTGATGGCTGTAATGTGCTTGCTTGCCATGGGCACCTTCCAAATGCCAACAGGGGATACCACGGTCATCACCCAGTCAGCCATGTCCCTCCTCCTCACACAGTTCCTCAACGCTCTGCTGCCACATGCTTTGGAGTACATATGGTTCCCCAGCACACAGGCAGAGCATACAGCAAACATGCAAAACTTCCATAGGGTGGCACGCATGCCAGGTGTGATTGGGGCCATAGACTTCATCCACGTGGGCATCCACACACCACCTGGGCCAGTGGGGCCAATATACATAAATAGAGAGGGATACCCATCGATCAACTGCCAGGTGGCGTGGGATGCCACGGGTTGCATAATCAATGTCTGTGCCACACACCCCAGGAATGCACATGATGCATTCATCTAGCACAGCTCTGCTCTGTGCCAGAGGTTCAAACATGGGGACATCCCCATGGGCCACCTGGTGGATGAGCAGGGCACAGGCCAGGGGACTTGCACAGCACAGCAGTGGAAGGAGTGACAGCAGACTGGGTGGGTGTGGTGGAGCGGGTAGTGGGTGACAGAGACAAGGTGGCCACAACAACACAGCACAGAGCAAACCATGCCCTTCCTCACACAGGTGACAGCACATATCCGCTCACCACCTACCGGTGACTGTCATCCTCCATGGAGGAGAGATACAATGAGGTACACACCAGCACACGCAGTATCATTGAGCGTGTCTTTGGCATGCTGAAAATGCAATTCTGTTGCCTAGACAGGTCAGGCGCTGCCCTACAATACAGCCCATTGAAAGCCTGTGGCTTATTCCTGGCCTGCTGCATTCCGTACAACATTGCCATTGACCGTGGAATAGCCATCCAGGCGGATGATGACAACAGCAGCGGGGACGATGGTGAGGATGCGCTGAAGGGTGATAAGCAGCCACCACCAGGGAGGAGGGACCCCCGCCTGGCACTGGAGGCCAGGCAGCATCGTGATACTATCACACAGGAGCATTATGAAGAGCATGAGTAAGTGCACCGACACACATGCATGGGACACATGGACCGGCACACCACACACTGGCCGGTATGCACACAGCAGGATGAATGAGAGGAATGGGGCACTCTGCAGGCATGGTGTATGTAATTGCACACAGACATACGCACACTCACACAGAGTACAGGCATGCGCACAGACACACAGGCTGAGGGACATGGCATGGATCAGATGTATGACACCAGTGCGCAGGCACAACCGGCACGGAGCTGCCCTCATCACACCCATGCCACATGTCCCAGTAGCCTGGACAGCACACACAGGGGGCATGTTCCACAGTACACAGGGGCTCCACCACATGCATGCTCCAACACCACCACCCACGTGTGCACGGGTCAGCAGCAGCGGGCAACAGGTCAGGGCAGAACACACATCAGGCCAACTGCATGGTTCCTCGGCCACCACAGCCAAGTGGCTGACCATGCCGGGGTGATCAGCCACAGCAAGCTGCACATTGGCCATGGGGGCATGTCTGACACCCCCTCAGGGGCAGAAGTCCTGGACCTCGACCGTGTCCTCGCAAGGGTGTTGAGGCTGCCAAACTGGCTAGCACCAGGGGTGTCTGGGATGCCAACATCAGAACCCGGTGTCTGCTGTGAGGGGGTCACCAAACATTGGGACTGTGGGGTGGACAGAACAGTGTGGGGGGTCCTCTATGCATGGCAAAGCCCAGTGGCTGCCACCGACGCAAGCCCGGCCACAATGGCACTGGTCATGTAGTCCATTGATGCAGTCGTGGCCTCCTGCATCGGGCGGAGCTTGCAATGAAATGTGCAGTGCCTCTGTCCTGATGCTCGGCCAGCTGATGCACCTCCGTACTCAGTGCATGCACCTCTGTGGCAAGTAGCGCCTGGTTCTCAATGGAAGCCCACAGCAACTGGGTGTGCTCAGCCAGCCGTTTAGCATCCTGCACCTCCTGGGCTGGACGTTGGGCTGCTGGGGGGAAATGGCACACTGCACAGCATCCCGCTTTGGTGTGCACTGCACAGGGTGCCATAGTGGGGGAACAGTGTCCTCAGGTGCACCAGCAGCTGACTCTGGGTCACACTGCCCTGTGATACCTGCATCCAGTTGCTGCCGCCCTACCGTTTGCTGGGCAGTGCCCCGTGCAGCCACCACAACAGCAACACTACCCACACCAGACTCAGCGGTGGCGTCACACACCACCATGCCTGTGGGGATGGGTGGCAGCTGTGCAGCTGCTGGCGCAGCACTGGGCCCTGCTGTTGCCTGTGAAACTCCCAGGGTCATGCCAGGCACCACAGCTCCTTCGCTGTCCAGGATCAGCGTTATGTCATCATCAGAGCTGGACCCAGCCCCCAGCTGTGTCTCAGCACACAGCACTGGCAGACAGGCAGGCATCCTGCAAAAACTCAGCCAGGGTGTCATCCGACCCCAGGCCTATGACATACACCTGCCCTGCACAGCCGAGCCATGGCCTGTCCCTGCTCTGGATGCCGGTGGAGGTGGATGGTATGGCATCCATGTCCCACGGCCACATCTGCCTCTGCTTGGTGCTCCCCATGGAGGCATGATGGTGCTGCAAGACAGAAACAGAAAGATAGTGGTGTTGTACCGTCCATGTGTCCTCCCCCCCATGTGCATGCCTCCATTGACACTGGCCATCGTGGTGCAATGCAAGGCTGTGGTCACCCACGCATGCGGCATACAGCACGGCAGCAGGCACACCTGCATGTCCATCCCACACCTGCCAGGCATGTCTGTTGAGTACATACTCACCATGCAGTGAGGGGGCTGCCACCCGTCTGGAAGCTGCCACTGGCACACCCTCCACCACCGTGTGGCTGATGGTGGCTGCCACCAGCTCCTCCATAGCCGACAGTGGTGGAGTGGTTGGCAGACCATGGCAGGTCACCCTGTGGGATGCCTGTATGGCCGCCACCTTCTCTTTGATCCACCTCTTGCCTGTGCCAACCTTCTTCCAGCACTCTTGCACAGTGCACTGGTGCTTGCTGTGCATGTTCACATACCGTGCCACCTCCTCCCAACCTGCCAACTGCTCCTGAGGTGTACCCGTGGCATCACTGAGCAGGTCCTCCCTGTCCAGATATGCCTCAAACAGGGCATTCTGGACTGCTGCTGTGAGTGCAGGCCCACGATCCTCCACTGCTTCATTTGCTGACATGTTGCTACCTGTGAACAGGAACAGCACAGTGTGTCAGTGTCAACACAGCCCAGAGCATCCCTCTGTAGCAGTGGTGTTGTAGGCCTTTGTTTCCCTAGGTTGGCAGCCACTTACCTAACAGGTTTCAATACTGGTCTATGACCTGTGCTGATCGGTGGAGCTTATAAGGCGCAGCACATGCAAATGAGCCTGTGTGCAATCGTAATGATTTGCTAATGCACCCTACTGTGCCCGCATTGGCTGATGAGGTGATTTGCATATGGCGGCTGAATATCACAATTTTGCACCGTGCATTACCAAGTTGCACTGGAGCAACCCTGTGGTGCATTACCTGCGCATGCACATTGAGTGTGCCCTCAGTGCGCATGTGTGCATGACGTAGCACATGCCTAATGCATGAATTGTGTTCCTTGCATGATGTTGTGCCATTGCCATGCGGTGCTGGGGTGACGTCATGCATGTACGCGGTCCCTGATACTGCCCCCTATTGCACACATGCTCACTGTGCATGAGGTAATAACCTCTGACCTCTGGGTCGTATGCATGACCACATGCACCTGCCGGGCAATGGCATGGTGCACATACCTGGGACTGTGCTATTCACCCACACTGCGCAATGTGGTCAAGCATACCCATGCTGTACGATTGCATCCTTCCATTTGTGATTGCGCATCGTACATGGGTTGCCCCCACGTGCATGGTTTCCCGACCAGTTCCATCAGCATTGCTTCTGCTGATCGCAGGCATGGTGCAGGGGAGGAACAGATGCTCTAGCAACTGGAGTGACATTGAGGTTATCAACCTGGTTGCTATGGTGCAGCCCTTTGAGGGGCAGCTGTACAGACAGGTGCCACTCCAACAGGCCAGGGGTGGCAGCAGGTGTCCGTGGCTCTGGAGATGCGGACGGGGGTGCCTAGGACCCTGGAGCAGTGCCACCATCATTATGGGGACCTGCAGAGGAGGGACCCGGAGAGGCTGCGCATGCTGCATATGTGTGTCCAGCGTGGGGCAGTGCCACAGCCAGGTAGGTCTGCGCATGTGGCATGCATGCCCAGGTGCTCAACTGTAGTGGGTGTAGGTCTGCATGGCATGGTCCGCAGTGGGGGTTCATCACAGTTCTGGAGGCCACTGCACGTCATGCATGGCTGCTGCATGTGTTGCAGTCGTGCAGGCATGGGGGCCACAAGACAGGCAGGGACACACCCTGCGCCATGCGGGCTGTGTGGTGGTGGGGGGGGCTCTCTATACATGCATGTGTACTCATGTCCTCCTCTCTTCATTCCTTCCAAAGGGCCAGAGGACCACAGGTGGGCCAGGGCAGCCAAAACAGTTTAGGGGGACCCTGGTAGGGCACAGCGGCCAGTGCCCGCTGCACCGTGCCAGGCAGGTAAGCTTTGCCACATATCTGGTATGTGTCTCTGTGGGATAGCAGTGAGGACAGGATCTGGGCGTGGTCACCACAGCCATGTGCCTGCACAGCCATGGTTGGTGCACTGTCTGTTGTGCATGCCACCCACTGTGGCACGTCCCTTGGCCACCTTGTGCCGTCTGGTGGGGGGTGCACATGGCTTCCACAGTGTGTGCTGCGGCAGTGCATTCACTCTGTGCCATGTGACCATGCCTGTGCACACATATGCACACTGTGCTACACTGTCCACCTGTCTGCATCACTGTGGTGTGCTGTGTGGCTGGCTGGTGTGGCCCACCATGCGAGGGTCCATTGTGGTCTCTCCAGGGGCATGTGCTCCCACTGTCCACTGCATGCTGTGGGTGGGCCAGGGTCTTTGAAGCATTGCACTAATTGCCTGTCCTGTCTCTTCCCCCTAGGTGGACGATGGATGGTGGTCCAGAAGGGGGCTAGACCCCTATTACAGACCCTGCTGAGGATCCTGTGGGTGCAGAGGAGGAGGATACTTGCAATCCAGTGCCACCAGCTGAGGGAGATGGCTGCTGTGCAATGGGCCATTGAACAGCAGGGGACGTCAGGCAGTGGACATTGCTAGGCCATTCCTGTACATAGTCCCGGTTCCCTAGCTTACCCTGTTTCCTTGCAGGCCCCCATCCTGTTGTATAGCCCCTATTTCTTGTCCCCATCCTCCTTTCACCCTCCCCGTCCCTGCCCCGGGTTTTTGACTTTTGTATGGTTGCTGCTGTTCCTATGAAGCATTTATTTTGCTACATCCCTGTGTCCTTGTCTGCTTTGAAGGTGGCATGGGGAGCCATGCTGCAGATATCAGGTGCTAGTCCATGGGGTCAATGAAGGGGGAGGGTCACATGTAGGGTTCCTGAGGGGTCCGTGTTGTTTCTAGTGGTGTTTCACATGGTCGTGGCAGATATAACTGAGGGTCAGAAGTGTTTGGTGTGTCTCTTCACGGACAATGTGGGGATTTGTACTGGGGTGGGCAGCCGGGTGGGGGGTGAGTATGCACACTGAACTAGGTGTCCTGGAGGCCTGGTCCACCTGATGGCATTTGGACATCAGTGTACACTGGTGCAATTCCAGTCACATGGGGAGGGGATGCCTGACTGGGACTTAGAACCTGGGGGGTCTGGCACCAGTGGTGCCTGTGAGGGTGAGGGATCTGGGTTATATTATATCCAGGAACCTAGGGATAGCCAACTACTGCAGGAAGGCCTTGGCCATGGCTAGCAGGATGTTGGGCTGCATGGGGGGGGGATTCACAAGCAGGATGGCAATTGCCATTATCCCCTTATGTCACCAGTTGGTCAGGCCACATTTGGATTCTGTGGTGCAAGTCTGGAGACTGTTCCTGACACACAGACATGGACCAGCTGGGGAGGGTGCAGTGTGCAGTGCCTATGATGGTGGCTGTGCTCCGTTACCTGATGTGCGGGCCTAGCTTGGGTGGACTGGTTTTGTACTCACTGGACCATGGACAGGATGGGGGTTTCTGACAGGATTGTTTCACTGTATGGTGGGGATGGACAAGGGCCAGGGGATGGCCTTCCTAGCCCATGGGGCAACAAGGGGCCCAGGGGGCATATGGTACTGGTGGTTGGCGGTGGATTTAGGGGATACATTAGGTGGAATTTTTCCTCTCACACGGTGGTGGTCATCTGGTTTGTGCTCCGAGGGCAGTGCTGGTGAGGTCACAGTACATGGCTTTCTGAGGCATGGGATGGACACTTAGGTCTGGTGTTGGGGGGTGAGGTGGGGTGGTTGCCACAGGGATGGGTGGGTTATTAGGGCTATCCTAGCCTTCTGCTTAGTGCCATGTTTCCATGTTTCTGTGTTTCACTGTTTTTATATCTGTTGTTCTGCTGTGTATTGCCGTGTCTCTGGTAGACCTCCACCATCCCCTGGGCCATAGCTCCTGTGATCACTGTGCATGTGGGCCATTTCCCTGTCCTGTGCGTGGCCCTGTGTCATGTGTCCTGTGATGGCCTGTGTCTGCCCCTGCATCTTGTGCACCTGTCTGCCTTGCCTGCTATCTGCCTGTGGGACTGCGCATGTCCACTGTGGGTGGTGCTGCATTGCCCCTCCCCACTACAGCCAGTACCCTTTGTGGACCTGTGTGGTCTGTGCCTTGCTTGCCCCATTGCACCTGCTCTTTGTGTTTGCCCCGTCTCCTGGCACCATGCACATGGCACCATGTGGGCCTGCCTGGATGGTGTCTGTTCTGTGTCCCTGCCAGTGGCATTGCTGTGGTGGCAGGGTTTTGGACGGGTGCTTCTTCCATGGTTGGTGGACTGGGGTTCTCTGTGCACCATCCCCTGGTGCCCTGTGTTCCCTCCAGATCATTGCTTCTGTGTACCCAGGTGTACCCTGCTGGTGGGGTCCTCTGCCCCTTGCCCTGCTCACTGGGTTTGTGCTCAGGTCTGCTCTGCGCATCCATGGTTGCACCTGCTCATCTTTGCCATATTCAGTCAGCTTGCACTGGCACATTTCCGGTAGTGCATCTTCTGAATATGGCTCCCAGTTTGCTATGGTGCATCTGATTTGCACTGTGCCGAACTTGCGCCAGACTTTGGCACATGTCTGAATATCTGCCCCGTGGTCTCTAGAACTAGACAGTACTCAGAGTGAGGTCTTACCATCAATCTATACACAGTCAACATCACCTCCCTTTTTTCATTGGTGATACCCTTCCATATGCAGCACAACATCCCACTAGCCCTCCCAACTGCCTTGTCATACTGCCTGGCCACCATTAGGTCATTAGAAATGATCACCCCCAAGTTTCTTTTGTGCATGGTGGTAATCGTTACCTCCCCAGCCATGTTGCACTCCTCCCTTGGGTTTTTGTGCCACCAATGCATTAGTTTGCACTTTTTTGCTTTGAAACCAGGCTGGCATACCCCGGACCTCCTTGAGTTATTATTATTTTATTTATTTATTTAATTAATTGTTTCACCAGGAAAAGCACACTGAGCAACAAGATTCTCATCTCCCGGTGCAACCTGAGTGGAGGGGGTATAGAGGATAGGATAACACACAGGTTATCAAGAGAACATTTAACAGTAAGCAAATAGCAGCATTAGGACACATGTGTACGATTTTACAAGCAGCACATGTTGAATACATTGGATACAGTTAGGAGCATAATAACAATTACGTGACATGTAGTAGTAATACAAGGGCAAATTAACAACACAAGAAGTACAAGGGTTTAAACAATTGAAGACGTAGAACACATGAAGTACATGACAATAAGTGCATAGGGTGGGTCAATACGCCAGCTTCTGTAGCTATAGCTAAGTGCCGCTGGTCAGGCAAGGGGGGGGGAGCTTTGGCACTTGACGGAGTCAGGTGCAGGAGCAATTTGTAGTGAGGCAATTTGCCAGGGAAGTGAATAGAGTTGGCAGAGGAGGAGTGGTGAATTTGTGGTGGGAGATCATTTCAGAGCTTGGGTAAGCAGTGTGAGAAGGCGGCTTGGACGACAGTGGTCCTCCGCCTGGGAATTGACAGTTGGTGGGAGTCACAGGATCTAAGGGAGTGTGTGGGAGTGGGGGCAGCTGAGAGTAAGATGGAGAGGTAGGATGGGATGGTGCCAAGCCAGAGGTTAGAGACATATTTAGCACAGTGCATAATGCAATGGTTTTCTAGGGACAGTAGTGCCAGGTAGAGGTAGAGGTCGCAGTAATGGGTAAGATGTGAAGCATCAAGAACAAAGAGGCAGACAGCATTGAAAGGGTGTCCAGTTTAGATAATGTGGACTTTGGAGCTGCACTGTAGACAATGTTGCAGTAGTCGAAGGAGGGGAGTATCATCTTCTGGACCAGCTCATGTCGAACAGGTAGAGGGAGGCTACTACGGTTCCTATGCAGTGCATCGAGCTTAGGGAGCAGTTGTTTTGAGATAGCGTCAATGTGGTCAGAGAAAGAAAGATGCCAGTTGAGTCATACCCCTAAGTATCAGAATTAGGTGACATCCTCAAGTTTTTGTCCATTCAGGGTGCGGAAATAGGGAAGGGTTGGGAGTCTGGACAGGCGTTGTCTTTTGCTGAAGGTCATCGTGACAGTTTTTTCAGCATTTAGGGAGAGCTGGTGAGAGCTGAGCCAGTGCTGAACTTTGTTGAAGTCAGCTTGGAGGTTAGATTGTCCCGCTTCTGGGGAGGTGCCTGAGGAGAAAAGTACAGTATCATCTGCATACATGTGGATTGATGAAGTAGAGCAGATGAGTGGCAGATTGTTAAGGAAAGTGGAGAACAGAATGGGTACAAGAACCGACCCTTGGGGGACGCCAGTAGTTAAGTGAAAGAGGGTGGAGATGGCATCTGAAACTCTTAACGGATTGTGTTCTGTCAGAGAGGTAGGATCTGAATCAGTTGGTGGCAGCAACAGAGAGGCCTGATTCAGGGAGACACGAGAGCAGTAAGGGATGGGAGATGGTGTTGAAAGTTTTAGCAAGGTCGACGAAGATGGCTGAGGTTATCTGCCCTCTGTCCATACCAGTTAGGATGGTGTCAACAAGCCTTGTCAGGGAGGAGGCAGTGAAGTGATCCTTCCTGAACCCCGACTGGAAGGATGTGAAGAAATTAGAGTCGGAGAGAAAGGATGTAAGTTGGGTGAGCACAAGGTGCTCTTGTAGTTTTGCAAGAGCTGGGAGGAGAGAGAGAGGGCAGTAGTTTGAGGTGGTGGTGGGGGCACCTCCTTTAGGGAGGGGAATGATGATGGCGTGCTTCCATGCCTCAGGGACTGCTGCAGTGACTGGCAAAGGATTGGTTTAGGAGGTTGGCAAGTGGGGTTGCTATGGCAGGGGCAGAGAGGTAGAAGAGTTTAGGGTCCAAACCATCAGGGGATTTGCCTTTTGAAGGGTTGAGAGATAGTAGTGCAACAAGGGCATCCGCTGTTGAGATGTCTATGAAGGAGAAGGTGCAAGGTCTAGTAAGATTCTTTAAATCTGTGGTGGGTGCGAGCGGTGCAGGATTGGGAAGGGAAGAGAGAAGAGTGGCAGCACAAGTGGAGAAATACGTGTTGAACTCAGTAGTGACTTCTCTTGGTTCCGCGAGAAGGGAGTTTTTAACATTTAGAAGTGGAGTAGGATTAGCAGCAGGTGGAGCGAAGAGGGAGTGAATGACCTTCCAGAATTTTGAGAGGTTATTTAAGTTAGAAGGGAGCTGTTGAAATACTCTGCTTTAGCTAGACGAGTAGCTCTGGTACACTTGTTTCGGAGCATACGGTATGTGGAGAGGTCATGCAGGAGGCGGGAGGATTTATGCGCTCTCCATGCTTTGTCCTGGGTGATTTGACATGCAGTCAGTTCTTGGGTGATCCAAGGCAGGTGGTTGCCACGTACCCTTGTACAATGCAGTCGGGCATGGGTATCCCAGATGCTGAGGAATGTGTTTCTGAAGTTACTGTTACTGTTGATCTCTTCCACCTGTCCGGAGTCTCTACCATATTGTAAAGTTTGGTGCCATCTGCAAAGAGGCAGACCTGCCTTTCCCGCTTTTCTGCAATGTCACTTATAAAGACATTAAAGAAGACCAGTCCCAGCACTTATCCTTGCAGCACTCCTCTGGTCACCCTCCCTGAACTATAGCGCAGTGGTTAAAGGCTCTGATCTGTAAACTTGGAGACCTGGGTTTGAATCCCACAACCCCCACATGCAAACTGTGTGACCCTGAGCAAGTCACTTAACTTCCTTGTTCTCCCAGGTCACACCTGTAAACAAGCTTTCAGCTTAGTGTGTCTCTCCTGGTTAAAAAAAACTCAATTTACCACCATCCTCTGTCCCCTATCCAATTTCTTACCTGGCTTACCACCTTTGAACCCACTTCTTAACTACTCAGTTTGCTTACTAGTCTATTATGTGGAATGATGTTAAATGCCTTACTGAAATCTAGGCTGGCTATGTCCACCTCTCCACCCTATTCTATTTCCTTGGTCACTGAGTCAAAGAAATCTATCAGATTCATTTGACATGACTCCCCCCCCCCCAATGAATCTATGCTGCCTTGGGTCTTGTACCTCATTAGATTCAAGATATTCCACAGTCCTTTCTTTCAGCAGTGATTCCATTAACTATCCCATCACCGAAGTCAGGCTGACTGGCCTATAATTGCCAGCCTCTTCGCTGCTACCACTTTTGCGAAGTGAGACTACAGTACATGTGCCCTTCTTCAGTACTCCAGGACCACTACTATTTCCAATGAGCTTCTAAATAGGTCCATCAGTGGTACAGCAAGTACCTCACAGAGGTCCCTCATTAGCCTTGGGTGGATCCTATCTGGCCCCATTGGCTTTGCTTTCAGATTTGCGAGTCCCTTCAGGATTCTCTCTCTCAATTGGCAAGCCACTTGTAGTACTCCTTCAGGAGTCTGTCAAGACAGCTGCAGTGGAAATACCAAGGAACAGAAAAGTGAATAATATGGTCCCCATCTTCAAGAAGGGGGCAAGGTAAGACTTAGGAAAGTACAAGCCAATAAAGCTGCCATCAGTGTTGTGCAAAGGTCCTGGAAGACATTATCAAGGAGAAGTTAGTGGAGCATTTGGTTGAAGCCAAGGTGTTGCCCCTCTCATTACGGCTATATGAGGTGCAGATCATGCCAAACCATTTTACTTTATCTTTAAGGAAGTGACCAGTGAGGTGGACAAGGGCTGGATTATAGATGTAGTCTATCTTGACTTAATTAAGGCCTTTGACAGAGTGGCACATGAAATGCTTCTGGGCAAAGAACACCAATGTAGTATACATTGAAGCCCTGTAGGATGCAGTGCAGTATCACAGATTACAGCAAGACAAAAATGGTTAACTGTCATTGAAAGTTGACTTGTTCTCTGCAGCAACTCTGCTGCAGGATCGTGCAGAATTGGGTTGCATCCTTATTGTACATGAGGAATATGCAACGTGGATTGCTAACTGACTTGAAGGCAGGATGCAGAGGGTGATGATGGATGGTGAGGGTGAGCTGTGCTGAAGCTGAATCTATTGAACCCACTGAAAACTAACTGTTTAGCTCCAGCAAAGGAGATTTGAAGTTGCAGCCTTCCATTCAGCAATTCAGCACTTTTCTTTGTCTAAAAAGAACAAATTTTTCCCTCCTAGGTGGTCAGGGCTAGTCCCATAACTGCTCTCTCCCTGTCTTAGTCACTTTACTAAAGAGGTTGACATCAAGTAGGAAACTTTGCCCTTTGTGAAGATTCACGAGGTTCCCAATGGCTTCACCAACTTCTCCAAACTTTAATCTCCCCACCCACTATTCCATCATCCCATAATTCACCTGTATTCAAGACAGACATAGTAACTCACCATGCCACCCTCAGCCCCCAATGTTGAATGAAACCAGACAATCAGTATTTTCTATAGACAAATATATCATCATTCATTCATGCCATTATGGAGTCTTATGCAGAACAGGGTGGACACTCTGTACAAGGGAATGATTTTCTTCCTTTACAGGCCAAGAAAACCAGATTTGGGTGGTGTTTCAGTCAACATTGGGGTCTGGATGGGTGGGGGATGGCGGGGGGAGTGATTTTTGGTGTACAGGTGAGGGGATGGGATAAATTAGATGAGATTACAATTATATAATGCCGGCAGCAGACTTTAAAAGGAGGTAGTAACAGGGGGTATGTTTTTATGCAGAGGGGTGGCAGGGTAGGTTATCATACATGTCCTGGGTAGGGTTGAGTTGTGGGATGACAGTACAATGGGTGCGGGGATTACAAATATTGTAAAAGGTATTTTCATGCCCACCAGCACAGCAGTAATATTGCTGCTCCTCTTGTTGCCAAGGGATTATAAATATTATAAAAATTCCTTTCATGCCTGCCAGTGCAGCAGTGGTATTGCTGCTTGTATTGCCAGGGGATTACAAATATTATAAAAACTCTTTTCATGCCTGCCAGTGCAGCAGTGGTATTGCTGCTTGTATTGCCAGGGGATTATAAATATTGTAAAAACTCTTTTCATGCCTGCCAGTGCAGCAGTGGTATTGCTGCTTGTATTGCCAGGGGATTATAAATATTGTAAAAACTCTTTTCATGCCTGCCAGTGCAGCAGTGGTATTGCTGCTTGTATTGCCAGGGGATTATAAATATTGTAAAAACTCTTTTCATGCCTGCCAGTGCAGCAGTGGTATTGCTGCTTGTATTGCCAGGGGATTATAAATATTGTAAAACTCTTTTCATGCCCTGCCAGTGCAGCAGTGGTATTGCTGCTTGTATTGCCAGGGGATTATAAATATTGTAAAAACTCTTTTCATGCCTGCCAGTGCAGCAGTGGTATTGCTGCTTGTATTGCCAGGGGATTATAAATATTGTAAAAACTCTTTTCATGCCTGCCAGTGCAGCAGTGGTATTGCTGCTTGTATTGCCAGGGATTATAAATATTGTAAAAACTCTTTCATGCCTCGCCAGTGCAGCAGTGGTAATGCTGCTTGTATTGCCAGGGATTATAAAATTGTAAAAACTCTTTTCATGCCTGCCAGTGCAGCAGTGGTATTGCTGCTTGTATTGCAAGGGGATTATAAATATTGTAAAAACTCTTTTCATGCCTGCCAGTGCAGCAGTTGTATTGCTGCTCATGGTGCCATTGACTCAGGCTCGAGAATGAGTCAGGGCCATCAGAGGACCAACAAGAGTTGGGGCGAGGATTAAGCATCCAATCAGATGTGCTTCATTGTGGGAGGGGGTTTCTGCTGTCCACTGTTCTACCACCACCTGGGTGACCACAGGTGAGGGTGCAGGAGAGTAGTGATGAATGGGGAGTTGGAGTGTGTGTCTGTCATCTGGGTGCATCAGGCATGACATGCCCCGCATTGTAAGCATGATCCTGGGGGACGGGAATTCCAGGGGAAATCACACAGATCAAGCAGATGAAGCCTCTATCAGCCTACCATGTTCATATCAGGTTCCAGCCATTGCCTCCTAGGGGACACACCCAGTCTTAACCTCCAGTGAAGGTTGTGACAGGGTGGACCCTGTCTTGTGATGGTGCCCTGCTGGGGAGACGGAGGTCTTCCCTTACACCACCCCCCCATTTAGTGCTTTAAATACATTGCCTGAATATAAAGAAATCAGTAATGTGCCATGTGCTTATAGTATTTAATGCATGAATAAAGTGCTGGTAGTGCTTACAGATATGTTAGAAGTGCACATGTGCATATTTACATGAGGAATATAATATGTAGATGCACTGCGGAAAGCAATGATCTGTTTATGATAGCAATAATGCTTAGAACCTTGGTGGTATTGTTGTAAACATGTGTACAGCGGAGGGTAGTAATATTCTGCTGCCCTTTGAATTGGAGAATTATCCCGTTTGCCATGATGTTTTGGAAGTAGAACTCTATTTTTATTCAATGTAAAGTACAAAACTGCCTTGATGTAACCTAAACTAATGATGGGTAGCAGAGACCCTTAATTAATTAAATCAGAGTCTGTCATGGAGCGGCATTAGTAATTCCACTTTCTTTGCCACCGCTCCATAACTTTCACAACATTCGTATGCCTTCCTAAAATAACAGAAATGTAGAAAACCACTCGGGGTATGGAAACAAGAAAAAATGTCCCACATAAAACAAAGAAACTGAAATATTGGTAAAAGCATGTGACTATAGGAAATGGCAGGTGCTGTTTCAGTGCTGTTGACTTTGATTATTGTACGATCGGTACAAATGAAAGTAGACCGTGGTAAAGGAAAGCTTCCACTTTTTAGTTCATTTTTGAGGAAACAGTGCACCTCGCATGCAAGGCATTGTGCCTGTGCACTGCACACTTCTGAATTCTTAAATTAGCTGTGGCACTATGGGGAAGTTAGAAAATCCTTAGAGGCTAAGAAGAAGAATGAAATCCCCCATAGTTGCCTGTTCGAGAGAAAAGCCACATTTGTTTCTTGGTTCTTTAGAATAAGGGAGTGGCTTAGCATGCCACTCTTCTGATAAGCAGTCAGTTGCAATGAAAAGTTTGCCTACAGGCTGAACTTTCAGTAGTCGGATGGCAGGTCAGCATATTAAATATGGAAAGGGTTCCCCAAGGGTTTTGTTAATTTTTGTTTAAGCCCTCTACAGACAACACTGAATGAAAGAAGCCTCTGAAGAAAGGGAGAGCAAGGGAAAATAAAATAATTTAAAACATGTTAGCTCCTTGCCTCTTTCTCTCTCTCTCTCTCTCTCTCTCTCTCTCTCTCTCTCACTCTCTAAACCTGAGTCGCAGCAACATTTGGAGTGGGTGGCTGGTTCTGTCCTTTAAAGGACTTCAGCCACCACTCCGCTCATTTATACCCCCATAAGATATAAAACACTGTGCTCAAAGAAAGGGATTAGAGACATTAAGGACTGTTATCCTGGTGCACCTTGGGGGAAAAAATAAAGCAAATTGAAAAGCTTGGCTGACGGCCAATTAATAAAGTAAGACGGGCCAAAATGAAATGTTGCTTGATGGTTGACAATTTCAACGGTCGGATAAAAGAAAAAAGGTTATTGCTCGTCCTAGTGCCCAGTGGAAAAAAAACATCTTCACCCTGCGGGTATACCATTGTAACAGCGACTCTCTTTCAGCAACAGCAACCTGCTGACACCCACAGTGTTGACCGGGTTGCCAGAGCGATGGCCGAGTCATCAACTCCGGAGTTTGCCCACTCTCCCCCAAGATCCGCCTGCCTCCCCCAGAGTTGGAATCCTTAAGTCCGGGGGGGGGTCAGAGCCCCCTCTCATGAGGTGTGCAGGGGTCACAGCCCCGTTGCATGAACGCCAATCATGTGTTGGTGCATTCTCCAGTCAGGGACCAGAGTCGGTGGCGTCAGGGATGTTGGCAACCATGTGTCACTGTACGGGAGGTCACCGACATTCCTGTCACCGCGGCATGGTGGAACCCATACTGAGAGGGTCTAGGACTCTAAATGTATTGTATTAGAAATAATGAACCCTCTAAAGAAAAGAAAAGAAAAGAAAAGAAAGGGGGTTGAAATGAACTATCAGTAAAGTCAGCTTGTGGAAAGATTTCATGGGTTGGCAGGAGAAGTGAGAAGGGGAGCACATCCTCATTTTCTCATTCCCTTTGCCAGACCCAGTGAAATCTTTGTCTATAAGGAATTTAAATAGTAGGTTAATAGCATGAAACAAGGCCACTGTACCTGTGAGAAATCCCTTTTGCATGATCTGTATCAGGAGTGTTACAATCCCATGACCTACTATAGGGCTAGCAGCCATCCAACTGCCTTTAGTTATAGTAATCCGAAGATGTGAGGTCACTGCCAAGAGGATGAGATAATAGTAATTAAGGCTGGTTACCTATTCAGAGCCTATTTTTCAGCCTATAAATGTGTTATAGCTATTGGAATCATGGAATAGGTTGACTAAATAAACAAAGTGCGTTAAACTTTTATTTTCTTGTGGTGTCCCTCTGTTATCTGACACCATTACACAGGTGACTAGATGGACAGTGGAGATGACATACAAAAGGAGATGAAGGCATACCTGTCCCTGGATTGTAAGCCAGGGGCAGCACATCAGTCAGCTGCCAGTAGGCTGTGAGCTCCTTTTAAGTCTGGCTAATGGAACTTCAGTGGGTAGAATAAGGGCACTGTAAAGAAGGTAGAAAGAAGTCTTGCCTGTGATCAGGAAGTAGACAAGGTTTGAAAAGAATAATAATTTTATAGTGACAAAGTGGCACGTCAGCATAGCTCTTCACAAGCAAAATGCTACTTTGTTCAGTGAAAACTACACAAAGTGGCATTCTACCAGTAATGTCTTAACTCGAGGAGTGGTCAAGAGCATGGCAGCTGAGGTTCAATGCCAGAAATGCAAACTCATGCACATAGGGAACTGGAACCAAGGAGCAGACAACAGGATGTGGGAAGATACTAGAAACATGGAAACATAGAATTTGATGGCAGCTAAGGACCACTTGGCCCACCTAGTCTGCCCATTTCCCTACCTAATAGATAAGCTGCAGAACCTAGTTAACCAACAGCCTACTTCCTCCTACCCCCCCACTAGAATTGCCTTATGTCTGTCCCATGCATTCTTGAATTCCCCCACTGTTTTTGACTCTATGACTTCCTCACGAAGGCCATTCCATGCATCTACAACCCTCTTTGTGAAGAAATACTTCTCACATTACCTCTGAGCCATCTCCCTCTATTTTCTAATTGTGCCCTTGTTCTTGCACATCTATTTTTCTGAAAGATGCCACCCTCTTGGACTTTGTTGATTCCCTTGAGGTATTTGAACATTTCTATCATGTCCCCACTCTCCCTCCTTTCCTTGAGGCTATACATCTTAAGCTCCTTTATTCTTTCTTCATATGTCTTCCGGTGCATACCCTGCACCACTTTGGTTGCCCTCCTCTGGACAGCCTACACCCTGTCTATGTCTTTGTGGAGATGGGGTTTCCAGAACTGTACACAGTACTCCAGATGTGGTCTCACCAACTGTCTGAAGAGAGGGCCAACAACTTCCTGTTTTCTACTGGTGATGCCTCTCCCTGTGCATCCCAATATCCCCCCAGCCCTCCTTACTGCCTTCTCACATTGCTGGCCCACCTTTAGGTCATCTGATATGACTACCCCCAGGTCCCTTTCCTTTTTTGTTGTTGTCAGTATCTCACCCCCATTGTGTATTCTTCCCCTGGGGTTTTGTTTCTCAGGTGCATTACTTTGCACTTCTTTATATTGAATCTAAGCTGCCATACATTTGACCATTCCTCCAACCTTGCCAAGTCCCTTTTCATCCTTTCCACCCCACCTTGCATATCAGCCCCTAACAGTCACTAAGCAGGAAAGAGATCTTGGGGTCATCATGTCTGACAACATCAAAGTGGCAGGGCAATGTGCAAAGCAATGAGAAGGGCTAGTGGGATACTGGGCTGCGGGGAACTACAATAGTAGGAGGGAGGTAGTGTTGCCTCTATACCACTTGCTGATGAAACCCAACCTAGAGTACTGTGTCCATTTTAGGAGGCTGCATCTCAGGAGGACATAGACAGAGTGGAGTCAGTCCAGAGGAGGACAACTAAAATAGTTCAGGGGCTGCAGGAGAAGCCCTATGAGGAGAGACTGAGGGATCTCAACATGTATACCCTAGACTAGAGGAGAGCAAGAGGGGAAATGATAGAGGTCTACAGCTACCTCACAGGGGTGAACAGGGTGCAGTAGAGGCATCTCATTCCAATGAATGAGCACCAAAAGAACAGGGAGCATGCAATGAAGGTGGGGGGAGGGGGGTTCAGAGGAATCTGAGGGTGTACTACTTCAGTAAAATGGTGATAGATGCCTGGAACAGACTGCTAGTGGAAGTGGTGGAGGAAAAAACAATAGGGGGCATCCAGCATGCATGGGATAGACATAGGAGAATATTAGTAAATAGGCAGGGAGGAGGAAGAGTCACTGAAGATCAGTTAGGGTCTGCAGACAGACTAGGAATGGACCATCTGGGCAGACATGATGGGCCAAGCAGTCCTTTTCTGTAGACAAATTCTGTTTCTATGTTCTTTGTTATTTTCAGACTATGTGTCTATGTTTAATATGGACAATTATACAATGGGCAAGTTAAATCCTGGCTTGTTATTGGCTAGCTATCAAGATTTACCACGTGTAAATCCTGGTAGTACCCCATGGGAAAAGTACCAGCTGCCCCATGCCCTTGTATCCAATCAATATTGCTCCGACACTGCACATCAAAGCCACTGGCCGCCATTGCATCTCTGCTCTCTAAGAAACACAGTAAATTTAAAAACCTCCACATGGACTGCTCCTTTAAAATAATTGCTGAAAGGGACCTAGACCACATATTCTGTAACATTACAAACCCTTACCAGCTGCTACAAACATTCAGGCTTCCAAAGAAAACTTACCTAAAGTAACAGTATTACTCGTTGAGCAGTCCTCTCGCCGCTAACTCCTCAGAAGCACCACCAATGCTACTAACTCCCCATCCTATAACATCACCAGCTCAGCCTACTGTGAACACCCTTTCCGCTGCTCCTCCACTAGTAACAGGCCTGCCAGCTCCACAACTCTAGCAAGAACTATTGTTTCCTTCAAATCAACAGATGTATGTCTATATTTATAATATATACATATTTAAAATAAACCATCAATGTTTTCTGATTCCATCTTCACAATTCCAAGTTGTATAATAGCAATATCCCACTCGAGACTGTGGGTGATGCCCAGATTTTCCCACTTCTGGTGTGTTGTTGGTAACTCAGCTGCACCTTGTGACTGAACAATACACCAGGTGTGGGTAAATCCTGGCATCACCCACAGCCTTTCGTGGTATATTGCTTAATTATTAGGCTTAAACCCATGTATTACTTTTTGGTACTTCTATTTACTTTTCTGTTTGCTGTTTAGAGATTTAAGTTGTTGTATCTTAACTCTCTATCTTTTGTCTGAGAAAACAGCAGGGAACTTCCAGCATGCATAGCCCTATGTATTTTAAAGTCAAATTACTTGTGCTTCACAAAGATTTGATGAAATATTGCATTATGTTAGAACTATTTTTGGACACACTATTAAAAAATTAAACTAACATGATAGAAACAAACTCACCCTCCTACCTGCTGGTATGTCAGTTTAATGAATGCTCTAATAATTCTGATATGTTTGCAACAGTGTGGAGTCCGGTGCCAGTTTTGTGTTTTATGACAAGAACATCCCCAAAGCTCTGAGGTGGGAAATTCAGAGATAACATTAGCAGGACTTCACACATTTGCAAGAATTCAATTAAAAAAAAAATCCAGTCACTGAACTTGAAAACAGTTTCTAAACTGCTTAGTACCTGTAGTACAGGTTTAGATGAACAACTGCAGTTCATGGAAACTCAGTCTAGAGCTAATGTGTTCATCAGGTGATTCACAGCAGATCTTCACCTGACATTATCTTCATGCAGGATTTTGCAGTAGTTAAATATTTAGAGGAAAATAATGTATCTCACTGACATTTATGAAAGATGCTTCAGTGCTGAGACTAACATTAAGAGAAACTTCTCCCAGAATGTGATGAGTGTGTCAGCAGTCTATGAGTTGAGACAGTGGACATGAAAACAGTACAAGCCTTGAATGTAAGCCTGCACAAATGCATGCTTAGCTAACAATTCACTGGGTGCCCTGGGTAGAAGGGTGGGTATGGAATCCTAATAAGTGAGTAAATGTTTAAACAGCCTACTTACAGCAGTTATCCCTTGTTGTGAAGGAAGGAGGAAGGGTGGATGTGATGGAGAGACATTTCTGACCTTAAATTACTGTGTTACTGTATTACAACACCTCCACACACCCACAAAGCCCAGGTGCAGCTCACAGACTATAAATTACAAATATCACATTACTCACTGTTTTTTTTAAAAACAGTATGTTGGGCAGGCCAGCCCACTTTCCTGAATAAGCACCTTTCTTGTCAGAAACCCAAGTAATCAGTTAAAATAACTATGTTCTGCAAATATAAAGAGCACTTCCATGTGATATAATTACAAAAGATGGCACAGTTACCAGTCACCATTCTTGAAGCTAGAGTATAACACAACACTAGTAAAGAACTGAACAGTGTAAATTCCAGCTGGAGAAATCAAATTTCTTTGGTTAAATGAAAACATTTCAATGTTTAAGTCATGGGATTGTTTGGCTGACATCTGTCAACACAGGCGACAGTATTTAAACTGTTTTAATAACTGCATTACATGTTTATGTGTTATCTACTGTATAGCTCGGGCTATGTGGAACCCCTTGGAGCAAATTCAACTCATGCTTACTTACCCATGCCATGCATGTACAACTGCCAAAATTAGGGCAGGACCAATCAGCTCAGGATATGGTGTTTACTAGCTGTACACCCATGTAATCTAGTTCCCAGGACCTTTTTAGAATACCAATTATAATTCTATCTCACTCATACCCTTTCAGCTACTAACACTATACAGGCTGCTGTCCAAATAAAATGGAATGCAACTGAAGCATTATTCTTACTGAAACATGTCTCTGAAGTTGACAAATGAGTGCTGCTATAGCATCTGAAGGAGGAAGTCAAGGTCAGCAAAGTAGTGAATTTCCAATTAGATCCCTTCTATAATTTCAAAATGTTAGTAATCTTTTGTAGCCTAACTAATAGATTTTCAAATCCTAGTCAGAAGTTAATAAACAGTGATTGGACAGGCAGGAGATTAAAAGCCATAACCTGATTGTAGCTGTAATAAATAAATGTCCAACTTCATGAATTACTTATTTCCCTTAAACTGCTGGATAAAAAAATAAAGGCATATGTCCTACTTTTTTTTACATTAGAATTTACAACAGTGAACAAAGATCATTAAATGGTTAATCAGTTACTATATCACTCGTGTGGCAGAATTATATTTTTACATTACATTTTTAATTTTTTCCTTAAATCTCAAATTACACAGTATATTGTTCTTTCATGATCCAGTTATGGTAAATGAAAGAAATACATTTTCAGTGAAAAAGTGTCTGCAATTTATTAAAGAGAACTTTGTTAGATAAGTCCCTTAAGATGTATTATTTTGTTTACCAGCATGCCCTGTACAGTACTTGTTCTTAGTCTAAGAAAGATAAAGTTCCTGATTATCAGTCACAGTTTTCTGAGGGAAAATAGGAGGTGCAAAGAAGACCCCATTATGACAACCCATAAAACTGCTAGTTTCAAAACTAAGCTAATGCACCAGGGGTAGGTGTTCCCACGTACATAAACCAGACTGCAAATTAGGCATTACAGATATTACCAGGCATAAACTGGGTTTGCACCTAGTAACATCACAAAATAAGAAGTAGGACTATATGACTCTTCTAAAGTTTGACCTCATGAACTTTGGCCATCAAACTGCAGAAAGTTTGTCAAAGTTCTGTTAACAGTGAACTAGTTCATGAGGATTTGACCATTGAAAAGCATAAGGGAATGAGATAATGTGGAATGTAATGCACTGTGCTAATGAAATAGCCAAATAACAGCAAGATGATACAGTGGGCCACATTTAGGGCTACTAGTTACAAAAATTGGCTTCCGGTTATGCCATGGTTAAGTGTTACACACACACTAGCTCCACTGGCAACATTGCCCCAAAACTTATTAATTCAGCCTGTGCAGGTCTGGCAAAAATCAAGTAAACATTAATCCAAGGAAGAAATGAGTGAGGACAACAGTACAGCATCACAGTGTGGGCTACTGGGGTTCCAAAAATGTGTGCTCATTGGGACAGTGCCATACATAGACAAGACTTCCAGTAGTGCCATGACTAAGTATTGTTTAGAATTCTTGCATGCTTAATGTTGCCCACAAAATGATTAATTTGGCCAGTACAGGGCTAACAAAAATTGAGCAAACATTAACTGAATAAAGACAACAGTGCATCATCCCTCAGTGTGTGTCTAGGTTACTGGGTCAAAAACACAAAAAAAAATGGACACAGAAGCCTTCCCCATCCACCTCATTATCCTCCTCTGTCCTTAGCCTAGCTGGAAGTGTAGGAGATGCATCCTCCATAAACCATGGCAAAAGGGACTTTGGAAAAAGGAGTAGGTTACTTTTTTTTGAAAAGTGAGCATTTCCACATTTTCAGTTGAAAGGCACTTTCTCTGGTTAGTGACAATATTTCCTGAAGCACTGAAAATCTTCTCTGAGTACATACTTACAGGTGGGCAACTGAGGTATTCAACAGCTACCTGTGTGTCAAAGAGGGTCAAATGGTCTTTTTGGTACCAGTATAATAGAGGTTCATCTCATTCTGCTAGTGGCATGTTCTCATCCAGATAATCCTGCACCATTTTGTTTGCTAGCATCTCAGGTATAATTGTGTTAGAAAGTGACTTGACATACTTTTTCATCAAGCCATAATCAGACAGTTGTTTCTATTGGATGTACTATGGTATCTGGAAACTCAGTATCCTGCCTCTCAGGATACCGAGTCCAGATGCCTGAAATTCACAGACCTGATGGCACCACTTGCCCAATGTAATGTCGGGCAACACAGCAACATATGCCTATTGTTACAATGCAGGGGGCTGCACCCAACACCCACCCCAGGTAGGGGGCTTTGTCCTCCACATCCCCATAACTAAAATAACTAACTCCAAGGGGGAGCAGACCCTGGAGAAAAAATCTCTTAGTCATGGGGCGCAAAAGGATGAGGCTGGACCAGAACCTGGATCCAACAGTGCATTAGTCCTCCACACCACAGAGGTAGCTTGGCCAGCTTCCAGATCTGATGGTGTTTTCAGGGGTAAGGTAGCAACCTCTCACATACGCTACCTTATCCCCTCCTGTAACACCATCGGGCATGTATCCATTGAGATGATCTGTATCAGGACACAACACCTGTCGGGCAATAGTGCCCTGGCAGGTGCATGTCGGAATAGTGAGCCATGGGAACCCATAAGGGTACATTCCATAGTAGTTTGTTATCCATTGCTGTCTTTCTCGGGCAGTGCAGCAGCAGCACAAGTAGTAGGTTGACTTGCAGACAAACATGTGTGGCTCCTGTGATGTTCAGTAACTGTAAAAACACACTAAGCTCTTCCTTCTTCCCTCTCCTCCACCTGGCCTGTCACTGCGATTACATCAAAGTGTGGTGATGAGTGTTGTTCTTCTGGTTTATTTGTGTCCCTTTTCCTGATTTGTGCCATACATACAGAGACCAGATGGATAAGTAAGGCTTTATAGGAATGCTGATCCTTACTGCATTCTTGTGCATCAAGGAATGTCTCAAATGTGTCTTAACCAAGGGTCCAAGAGAGTGGCCAGGATGTAGTGGCTCTGTGTATGCATTTTTGAAATGCACATGCAATTCCAGAAATGTGATTGTATCCTTTCTTCATGATTGAGAGAAGTGATAGCCTCCTTTTTCTCATATTGAGCATTCAGATGAAGAAGTCACAGGTTAATGAGGGCAGTGAGGGTGAATACTTGGCTTAGACCTGCTGCATCAGCACTAACCAACCACATGGCCTCCTCAGTGGGCTTCAGCACAATACAGAGGCTCTCCATCAGTCACCACTGATTTGAGCTCTTTACATCTCCCTTGCCAATAACATGCTCTATGATATACTGGAAGATAGCCTTCTGTTGTTCTAGCAGCCATTCCATCATGTAATAGGTGGAATTCTATCTGGTTGCCTAATCCTCTTTCAGGTGGTAGAAGGGAAGGTGGTTCTGCAGCTGAACATTTCATAATAGCTTTTGTGCCTTTGCAGAGTGGCTAAAATGATCACAAATGTTTTTGATCAGACCTAAACATCTGCCCAGTGGTACCTTCTTCATCTAGGAATCCTTGAACTACCAGATTCATAAAAGTAAGCAGAACTGACTTTACAGTGTTCTTTGCATTATCTAATACTATAAAACCTGCTGTTAATGAGTGTGGTGTCAGCACTCATCAAACTTCTGTTGAAGGAAGTATAACAAGTTTTCTGCACGATGGCCATTGTCAAGGCTAGCAATTCATAATGCTGCCTGCTTGCAGAGGTTGTGGAGCACAGGTAAGTGCAGATACATGTGACACAGTCTTGTAGACAATCTGATACAAATCAGGAAGAGTCACCATGGAAATGTAGGTATGGCTGGGCACTTGATATATTCGCACAGCAACCTGCATTAGTGACAGAAAACCAGCATTGCTCACAAAGGAGAATGGCAGCAAGTTAGTGGCTAGCATTTCCACCATTGCTCTTATTAACTTTCTGACTCAGGTCTGTTTAGTGAATTTTTCTGGCCAGTTTCCAGGGACTTGACGAGTGGGAGTTGAGTGCTTTTCTATTTTCCTGGATGAGACCATTAGCTACTATTTTTGCCACCCTAGGGGGTGAAAGTGGATGGGGATTTGTGACCCCTCAGAGGTGCGGGACTCAATAGGCTAAGGAACTGATGAATGGAAGATGTTGGAGTTGTGCATCAGCTACCACTTGAAAGATTTTCTCCCTTCTCCTCTCTACCAGGTCTCCTAATGTTCTCATCCCCCTGGCCATCATCATCATCATCATCATCATTTTGATCATCAGTTTCAATGCCTGGTGGTGCTGCTGCTGATGCTGTGCATGGGCATGCCTTCACATAGTGAATCTGTGGGGCTTCCGCAAGTGCCTTTTCATGGTAGATGTTCCCTGCCTCCTTACCCTGACTCATGTGATCTTTACATAGAAGGTACACAACGTGTCCATAATTATTTGCCCACTCTAAAGAAATTGAACACCACTGATGACACCAGTTTAATGTTTACTATTGGTACTCTCAGCTGTTGCCTTATAGGCAACCTATTATGGGCTGCTTCCACATCATCACAATCTTTGTCTTCTTCTGCCAGTTCTCCAGGGCCAGGGAATGGTTCTTCTTCTTCCTCTACCACCAGTTTTGGTCTTTTTTGATTTCTTATGTACACCTGCCCATAGTCAAGCTGCCACCTGTTCCACCTTCTCCTCCTGGCAGAACAGCTGCTGCCATCACTTCTATTAGGTATCTAATCATAATCTGTATCTATGTCCCCAACCTCTGTCAAATCACTGTGCTCCCCAAACTCTGCTTGTGTCACTACCTGAAGCATTCCTTTTTTCATTCCTTTTTTCTACGATTGCTTGTGTTGAAATCCTTGCAGTGCCACAGCAAGTGGTTCCTACAATGTTAGATACATTATGGACCACTGCTGTCATCTTTCTCTACATTTGTAGCTCCCACTGAGTCAGAGGGTCCATTACCAATCCCACTATACTTTTGTTTTTCTTTGTGACTGGACAATACCATGCCACCATTTTCTTGACCTCTCTATTGCTCCTTTTCTTAATGCTTGCACCACTACTCAGCCACTTGGGGAACGAATGATCAAGAGTAAGGCTTTATCTTATTTAATATTTTGTTCTATTTTTTATTTTTATTTTACTTTTTCATTTTTTAATTTTTTATTTTACTTGTTCATTCTATTGTATTTTTTATTGTTTTGTTTCTCAATGGGATGCCACCAAGGATTACTATATGCAAGGCACTGAGTCACTACCAACAGGCACACACTTGCTGCTAACAACCCAGATCACATTGCAACAGCACATCTCAAGATGACACACACAGGCTGCTTCAACAGTCAGGAAGAAGGAGCTACTACAATTTGGGGGAACATGAAGACTAAGGCCTCAGTTCTTGCTGATCGGTGCCAGCTGCTTGGAAAGCAGCTTGTGCCAGTTGCAGTGTGCCAGGGACCCTGCACCCAATTCGCTGTTGGGCAGATTCCCAGCAGCACTGTCTCATGGCTTCTGGCAAAGAAGGCAGTGCACCAAAGAGATGGTGCAACTGAGAGGTATGCCGCATGCTGCGGGCACATTCGGGTGTCACTTGGCAGTCCCTGGTGGCTAGGGCCCCCCACCCTTATTCCATTTTAATACATATAATCACATCCCTGGTGGTCTAGCAGAAACACCTCCCTATCCCTGATCTCCCCAATAATTAATTGTCTGTCCCTTATGGTCTAGAGGACTCCCACCCCATCATCAATCATATATCTATATATATATATATATATATATATATATATATATATATACATATACACATAGATATACACACACAGATACACACACACACACACACACACACACACACACACACACACACACACACACACACACACACACACACATACACACACACACACACACACACACACGTCCTCCAGGATGAAACCTACTTTTAAGGCACTCTGCAGTATGTTGCAGCAGACCTACTGAATAAAGCAATGTAATTTCAATGGCAGTTAGTCCCTTTTGTTGTGCAGGAAACTGTGGCATTCACTTCATCCTGGAAGTGTCACATTTTCCTGCATAACAAAAGGAACTAATTGCCATTGAAATTACATTGTCTTATTCAGGAGGTCTGCTGCAGCATTCTGAAGAGTGCTGCACAATGCTACAGAATTGGGTTTCATCCTTGGGGACACCACTAAATATATCTATATTTCACCAAGAAAATTTATATAAATATTTATATGGAGAGCTGGGATAGGGAGGGGGTCTGCTAGACCATCAGGGAAAGATATTTAATCAGTTATGGGGAAGAGCGGAGCTGGGTGGGTTGATAGAACACCAGGTACATGATTATTTTAATAAAATGGGGCTCAGGGTCCAGGGTCTGCTAGACCACCAGGGACTTGATTATTTTATTAAGACATGGGATCGGGCCGGGGAGGGGGGGACCATGGCTCATTGGTGCACTTCTGTACTCTCCAAGAGAAGACTGCTAAGTACCCTTAGACCAGCCTTGGCTGCTCTAATGGTTCTTAGAAATGTGTCCTCTGGAAGGATTTTGTGAATCCTGAAATTGGGGATATGGCAGTCCTCTAGCACCATGTTGCAGTCCATTTTGTACAAGCTCCTTTAGGTGCATGCAGCCTGTGTTTGCTGCAGGCTGCTTTTGTGAATTGCTCCTGACATTTCTTGTGGTGCAAGCCACACATTGCGCCATTCCTTGTGGTGCATGCCCCTTGCACCATTCAGGGGGGGTTTGTGAATCGGGCCCCACGTTTCCATTTCAAAACTGCCACAAAAGGAAAAAAAATAATGGGGATGCCACCAAGCTGCTAACTACCAGGGCCCAAGCACTGGCACACATTTGCTGCCACTGCACAGGTTACGCTGCAACAGCACAGCTCAGGATGACGCACACACACGCACACAGACAGACACACAGACACCGACACAGACTGCTTCAGGACTCAGGAAGTGGTGCATAAGGAAATAACTTCAGCAGCTTGATGGAATGTGGAGAATTTTGTGTTTTCTTTTCACTTTTGTTAGTGGGATGCCATCAAGCTGCCAGCTACCTGGGACCAGGCCCTGATTCTCTGCCAGATGGCACACACTTGCTGCCCACTGCCTAGGTCACATTGCAATAGCACAGCTCAGGATGAGACAAACACACACATACATGCTGCTTTAGGACTCTGGAGGAAGGAACTGCTGCAACTTGGGGGGTTGTGATGACAGTTTCCATTTCAAAACTGCAACAACAAAAAAAAATGTCATGGGATGCCACCAAGGTGCCAACTACCAGGGCCTGGGCACTGGCACACATTTTCTGCCCACACACACTGCAACACCACAGCTCAGGACAGAGCACACACACACACACACGGAACCGCTGCAACTTGGGGGAATTTAGAGACTAAGAGTTTAAATTTGACAACAGCCACAAAAGGAAAAAAAAATGTTTAATGGGATGGCACTGAGGTGACAACTGCCTGGGGCCGGCACCAGTATGCTGCAAGCTGGCACACTCTTGCTGCCCACTGCCCAGGTCACACTGCAACTGCAGAGCTCAGGACACACACACACACACACACACACACACTCACACAGGCTGCTTCAGGACTCAGAAGGAAGGAACTGCAACTTGGGGGAACATGAAGACTAAGTTTCCATTTTAAAACTGCCACAAAAAGAAAAAAAAAATGGGATGCCGCCAAGGTGCCAACTATTAGTGGCCATGCACTGTCCTCATGCCATCTGGCATACATGTTTCTTGAATAATACTCCCCTCTCCTCTCAAAAAAAGTTACATCTCAAAAAAGTTATATCAGGCTTCTGCCATGGGGCTTAAAAAAGTTTTTTTTTTCTGAAATTCCCTGGTAAAAGGCCACCTCCGAAAAAGAAGGGTGCTGCACTGCTGACATTAAATTATTCTGGCAAGTTAAGTGGGTACTGGAACATTGCCACCTCATTCCCCATCTGCCCACTGTCCAGGCCCAAGCACACTCCCTCCTCCTCCAGTCCTCTGGAGAGTGCAGCCTTTCTCCCCTCACAGGCAAGCTCTTGGTCCTGCAGGCTTGCTGCAAGCCTGCACAAAGTTGGCACTAAGCCTGCCTTTCACTTTTCTTTCTTTTTTTCTCTTCCCTTGTGTCCCTTTCTTCTCCCCTTCAGCAGCCCTGGTTGATTTTAAGCAGCTTTTGCATTTTTTACAATAATTTCCTAGCTAGTGTAACTAATCTCAGAAATAAATCTTACAGCCCTGACTCTACTGCCTAACAATCTGGTGACAAGTGCATGAGTGAGTGTTCTCTGTCAGTAATGTGATTGCACTCAGACAGGCAGCTCCTAAACATGGCTGGAGCCTAACATCTCACTGAAACTGAGAGCCCTGCAGTACACTGTATTTTTTGACAAAATGTGGTTTGTGGTTCAAGTGGTTCATCTGGTCTGCACCATTCAGAGCCAGGTGAACCAGCTGAACCCAAAGTCCAATGATTTCAGCAAAAAGTTCACCATGGTCAACAAGAATAAAACACCAAATGTTTGAGGTGTCCAAGTCTTGAACCGAACATAAGCCCTTAATAAGAGGTCATGTAAGTCTGTGCATGGTAGAGTACCATCCACAGATATGCATGTGAGGTACTGCACTCACACTCAAACCCCACCCTATACATTTGGTAGATTTGGGGATTAAGTTTACTTTGTTGTTTTCTATCACTCATTGGTGTCCTAGGAAGTGCAGTGGCCCTAATTCCCAACACCTGGCTGAAAAACATTGCTGTTTTATCAGTTTTATTTATTGTATACATTTTTTCAGGTTTGGGATCTGCGTGGGACCAAGCAGAAGTCTGCAGCCAACTAAGGTGGAAGGAGTGCTATGCTGGCCACCTACTGTGGAACACAAAAAATTCTAGGTATAAGGGTGGCAGTGGGAGGTAGGTGACATGGGAATCAGAGTGTAGATGATGGTGGGTATTTATCTTTTAGAATTTTTTTAAGATGTACAATCAACATGCAACAAGAAGAAGATGGCAACCAACTGAGTTGGCAGGAGGGATGCGCAAGTTGCCTGGCATGGATCCCCAAATATTGTATTTACTGAAGTGGCAGTGGTGGTTGTAATAGGATGACATGGGAGCTAAAGGGGGATGAGGGTGAGGGGGGTTTCTTTGAAGATGGGTATGTGAGGAGGAGTGTGGTATGTTGTACCAGGGTGTGGATGAGAGTGTTTTTTTTTTATACAATGTTTATTTTTGTTGTTTATAACTGACTTGAGAAATCAGTCACAAATTAAACAAACTCTAGCCAGAGCTGGCATGGCTGAAGTCGAGCTCATGGAGAAACACGGCACTCTCTGCAGTGTTCAAGTTGTCCGTCGGAGTTTTCTGCGCATGTGCAATGACTCACGCATGTGCAGTGAACTCCAGCAGCCATCTTGGACATGGCAGACTGTGCTGCCGGAGTTCAGTGATCATGCACGAGTCATCACGCATATGCAGAATACTCCAGCGGTCATCTTGAATGTGGTGGACAATGCCGTGTTCTACCGATGGGCTAAACTGTGTAGTAAACGTGCAGTGATTGCCGTTCACCTCCACTATTTAAAAGTCCAGTCTGTATCTGGTGAGCTTCCTTTTCTCCACTTTGCTCACAAGATGGCTACAGGTCTACACTCACTGCAGCTGTAACAAAGGTCATTTTTTCAGCTATTTTTTCATGGTGACTGTGGATGCACAAGTTCAGTGTTTTTTTCTTTTTTTTTTACTGACACTGTAGTGATTATATTTTGACTTTTTTGGTAAAAAAAATACATTACTCAGTGAATATATGTAATGAACTTGAAAGCTTCAGGTTTAAAATCTGTATCTTTTTTTCATTATCCAAGTTTAAAAAGAATATTAAAATGGAGGATGTTGTATAATTTATATAATCTGTAACTTGAAAACTGCTGAATCTATTACTTTGAAAATTGGCAAGAACATAGCATCAAACCCCCCAAACCCCAGGGACTAAGACAGCCAAGTTATAAACTGTTCAAAGATAAGGGGCTTGATTCACAAAGATCGACGCAAACTGCACCAATGGCAGTTTGCCCCAATCTCGGGTATGTAAGAGACCCTGCATCTGATTCAAGAACAGGTGGAGTCCCAGCACCAAAGTCCCACAGCTTGCAGCAAATGTGGCCATGTGTCAAAAAGACAGGGCACCTGAGAGGTTTGCTGCAAGCTTCAGTGCGGTTTGATAGCATCTGCTCCCAGGGACAGGGACCTACTGGGAGGCTGCCAGGGTCATTGGGGGATAGGGCGGTGCATAGGGAGGGCTGGTGGAACACAGATGGGTGATGGGAGGGGTGTCACCATTGCCCAATGGGGTGGACCACTGCCATGCCTGTGTTTTGCATGTGTGCCCTCATGCTGGGCACCATGGGAGGGACTGCTGCAGGCACCACACCACAAAGGGTTCCGTATTTATTTATTTTTGTAGTTTTTGGTTACCGGGTTGGTGTACTAGACAAACACCATGCCAATGCTACTATAATGATGTGGGGGCATGGAAGACCACGGACGGGTGGCGGCACACATTCCCTCCTGCTTAGGGTTGGCTCTGGTGGTGGTGCATGGATCATTAGACCAGCACTTGGCAGGTCTAACTGTCCTGGACAGTGTACTCTCTGGGAGGGTTTCCTGAATCCCCCTGTTGGTGATATGGCAACTTACGCCTGCTGCAAGCCCACTATCACCCTGGGCCAACCATATGCTTGGCATAGACCTGGCACAACGCTAGTCTGGTGAAAAAGATCCCTGGTTTGGTAATGGGGGCCTTCCTGACTCAGGAATTTTGCAGGTTTTGATGTAAGGTTCCCCTTGTATCAATTCTATGAGATGCAGGCACTTGCGTCAGCTTTGGACTTTTCTGAATTGTGGTCATGGGGTTTTGACACAAACACTAACTCATATCTAACATAGTGTTTTTTCCACTACTCGAGTTGCACTCTGCTCTTCAGTTTCTGCACTACAGTACTGTTTGACTTCTATTGCTGATATATATATATATATATATATGATTGTCTTTGTACTCTGTGCCACTGTGCTGCTGTTATGTTTTGTTGTACTTCTCCTGGGTTGTTCTTGAAAACAGGTATTGCACTGTCTAGTACACCTACCTGGTAAACAATAATGAAATAAATACATACATACATACATAAATAATAATGTATTTATAATTGAAGTACCCTTCCCCTGCTGGTAGAACCTAAATCCCTTAATCTCCACCAACATGAACTGCTGTTTTTTTAACCAGGAAAGGAGGTCTAGGAACTATTGTTACCCTACCCTCAAAGCCGCTGAATCCCCTTCCTCCCGCACACACCTGTGCAATCAGATCCTCACCCCATACCATGTGAATTTTAAAAAATTCCATGTTCCATCACCTTTGTATTTCCGCCTCTACACAGTGTCATAAAATATGCCTCATCTATATCCCACCTCTTGTGTAATTGTACTTAAAGATTACCCACCTGTGTCCCACTTACACTGCAATCCCACCATACCCCATCAATGTAATAAAAATGTTCCTCCCATGTCCCATCTTCTGTGCAATTTTACCCTCTCTTCTTTGAAATAAATACATATTCTCTATACTCATCCCACCCTCTGTGCAATATGAAACCCATCATAGACATTTTGATGAAATCAGCAGCCAGTCCCGAATTGACACACGAAAACCACCCCAAATAACACACAACCACATAATTACACCTTTACTGGGAGCCCATTCCCAGTACCAACAATCTCCTGTAATAAAAAATAATTCTCCAACAGTTTCTAACTTCTTCAGCTTAGAACGATGATGCCAAAGCCGATCTCATTAAAAAACTTCCTTGAAGAGCCACTGACGCCTTGAGAAAGAATTTGGAAAAAAACAATATTTGGACACAAAGCAGCTTGCATTTCTCATAAGCTCTGTATTTCCAATCTCCATTATTTATTACTAAGGTCATATGTATGAAAACAGAACAGTTGTTCCTTGAGCATTCATCAGTTCCTATTGCTTTTTCTTAACCTGATGTCATAATACTCTGCTTGTGACATCACAGTTATTCCCATGGCAACAGACTGTGATGTCACAACAGAGGAATATAGTCTCAAGTAGAGAATAAGTTATGGGTGCAGATGAATGCCAAGAAATAAAGGCCTTGTTTTTGTGGGAATTTCTTTAGTAATAAATAATGGAGAGGAGAAATCTATAGAAAATATATGAAATATAAGCTGACTTGTGTCTAAATATTATGTTGTTCATAGTTTCCCCAAATGTGTGAGCTGCTCTTTAAATAAGTCCATTACCAGACATTAATCATCATCCTCTTTGACATATGAACACTTCAGAAAGGCTTCCACCCTTCTCTAAAATAAGACACTAAACTGTTGTTTGTGGAAGGGGATTCTAGAATAGTGCACCTGTGGTGCACTCTGTGGCACAAAACATAGAGCAAAGTTGGCAGAAAAAGACTTTTAGTCCATCATGTCTGCCGACTTTCCTACCTGAATCATTAAAACCTATCATTGGACATGCCTTGGCCAGTGCCATAGTGGCAGTTCGGCACATTCCCCAAAGACCCCACTCAACATCTCTGCCTTTGATTTCATCAAACCCTTATAGCTATCCCAATCTCTTGATATACATTACCATATCAGGGTTTTGCACCTCTCTAGACAGGCTGGTGTATCTATCCATCACTCTTTCTGTGAGGAAATATTTCTATATGTCCTTCCTGAATCTAGTATCAGTTTTTTTTTTTATACTTGCAAGCCAATGGGCAGAAGTGCCTGTTTTCATTAGCGACAAGTCTTAAACAATAACAACATATGTAGGACATTACAACTAACAAATGCAATTATACAGTTCCTAAATATTATTACAAGTACAAACAGTTCTAGAATGTATCCAATCCTTGAGTTAAACTTCAAAAACATGTACAGTAATTGAATTCTTAATCAGAATGGGTAAAGAACTGAAATTCACCCCACCAACTTATAATTGGGCACCATGATTCTTGACCCCTTGAAACATTGTAACAGGGCATGACACTCTCCCATTTTTAGTCCCCTCAGGTATTTAAAGATTGCTATCATGCCCCCTGTCTCTTTCCTGGCATCTAGAAAATACATGTTAAGACTTACTAGATGCTAATCATGTGTTTTTCCCTGCTGACCCTGCATTATCTTTGTAGGTCAGCTTTGGAAAAATGTTATAGTTCTTTATCCTTTTTCAGTTGTGAGCCCCAGGACTGATTACACACTCCAGATACAGCAAAACCAAGGATTCATACATGGGTAACAGTACCGCCTTTCTCCTTCAGGAGAACACCCTTCCTATACATCCCAGCATCCTGTTTACTTTTCCATTTATCCTGGTGCATTGGGCTAATGGCTTAAGACTATTAATAATAATAGCCCCTGAGCCATTTTCATCTGTGGTCACAATGTTTTTGTATGCAGTTCCCCATCCAGTATCCAGTAAAGGTGCAAAAATTTAGAAGGGGGTATTGCTTGCTGGCACAGGGGATGAGCTATTGCTGTCAACATAGAAACAGATTCTAACAGTCTAACAGAGTCTAATGACAGAAGGAAACCAAGTGTCTATCAAGTCTGTCCATACTACAACCTATTGTATTGGTGGGTTCACTCCTTTTTCACCTGCAGCCTTGAACCACCTCACAGGCTCAGCTGCAAAGAGTTGCTCCACAGGTACATTCATCGCCAAATCCGCCTCTCAGCCAACAAAAGGATTTTGAGCTTATGACACCTGATTGCCGATTGGACTAGGCTTCTAGTGACTTTTACTGCTGGCTATTGTGGTGTTTAGCTCTACCATGGGAAATTACAGCTGGTTCCTTGGTGTGTCACTAACTTTACTAGCACTCAGCTCAGTTCTTCAGAACCCTCATTCCTCCCTAAAGTAGAATGACCCTTGTGCTTCTCCATGTCCTGCGTCCAACTGCTCCTTTCAGGTAGCCATTCTGGACTATTGGGCTTCTCAGCTGTCTCTGCTAGGGAGTGGGACATCTCCCGAGCTGCCTCTGTAGATTACTCCCCCATCCAGACTCGAGACTTCCTACTCATGGCACATTTCTGCCAGGACACTAGTGGCTGCATCACTAGGCCAGTATAACACCAGGAGTGGGTACAGGCCTACCCATCAACACCGCCTCCCCTATCACCCCAGAAATAGTGTTTACAAATTACAGTTCGCTGCCTTAAAAAGAATCCTGCTTCTTTTACTATTGTGCTCAGGCAATGTTGAACTCAACCCAGGACCATTAGACACCCTTGCTTCTCCATCAGACCTGGCAGGAATCAAAGGAATGTCTTTTATGCATATTAATGTCTGTAGTCTGCTGAAAATGTTCACCCTTATCCAGGCTTGGGTCAGCCACTCCCTACCTGATGTCCTAGTGATCACTGAGACCTGGCTTAGGCCAGCCATCCCAGACAATGAAATCAATATCCCAAATTATTTACTCTTCCGAGCGGATAGGCAATCAAGAGGAGGTGGGGTGGCAAGTTATGTAAGGGACAAATACTCAGCCACATGCATAGATGCATCATCCTCCCCCAAAGAATTTGAGTGCTTGACCCTAAAGATCGAACTTTCTCCTTCCAGTGCACTCTGTGTAATAGGCTGCTACAGGCCTCCTTCTGCCGGGCCTCATATCCTGTCTCACCTCAGTTCCACACTGGGGCTCAGTTCCTTGGTAACCATTATTCTTGGTGACCTGAACTACGATTGGCTATCAAGTGCACCAGCTCCCTTGAAATCCTTTAGAGATACTCTAGGGCTGGTGCAACTCATTGACAAGCCTACTCACCCAAATAAAAAGAACCTTAACAACAGCTCCCTCTTAGATGTAATTTTGGTTAGCAAGCCACACCTGTTCTCTCATGTCAGAACATTTTTCTCAGACATTAGTGATCATTGTATAATCACCACCATTAGATCCATGCACAAGCCACAGTTTGTGGCAAAGCTCTGTATCAAGAGGTGCAAACACAACTTTGATTTGTTTGCTTAAGTTCACAACTTGAAACATTCACCGCGATGGCAGGAATTCTTCCTAGCCAAAATGGTTAACAAGGCATATACTATTTTTTAGGATATTTTAAGTGAGGCTTTAAATAAGCATGCACCCTTGGTTAAGGTGTGGGTCAGGAGCAGCACCTACGTTTGGTTCTTGCCTGAGCTCAAAGCTTCCCTGTTAGAAAGGAACACTTTATGGAAAAAAGCCCGAAGAAGCAAGAATGACTCGGATTGGTGTCTTTTTAAGAGAGCACGTAACAAGTGCACCAAGTTGGCCAGAGCAGCCAAGGCCACCTACTATCGTTCCGAGCTAGCCTGTGCCTCAAGAAATCCTTCAAAGCTCTAGAAAACATTAAAAGACATGTCTGGACACACTCCTGGTAATTCCATTCCAGCAAAAATTAAGTCTGGTTGCAGCGTTATCTCTAACCGATCAGAGATATTGGAAGACCTCAATAACCATTTTACAATGGCAGGGCTAGCATTTGATACCTCTCCTGCCAATGACCTCCGTACAGCTCAGGGCCCACCAACCCTTGAGTCCCTCTCTACCGAGGAGGCCTTCTCCCTCCTGTCTGTCTCTCTAAAGAGGTGGAAGACCTACTGCTGCAAATGGACACCAGGCAGGAAGCAGGCTCCGACTTCATAGAGCCATACTATCGGAAATGTGCCTACCATGTGCTTGCGGTGCCAATCTCCCACCTATTCAACAAGTCACTCTCCCAGGGTAGCCTCCCCCCTCAATGGAAAATAGCCCATGTCATCCCTGTATTAAAAGCAGGTGACCCCTGCAATCTAAATAATTACAGACCGATCTCCCTCCTCCCCATCCTGTCTAAATTATTAGAAAAAATAGTGAGTGGCCAGCTAGGGGTATACTTATTTTTTTTTTTGAGTTGTTTAACAAGGAGTAGCACACTAAGCTGAAAGCTTTTTTACAGGAGCGACCTGGGAGCACAGGGAAGTTAAATGACTTGCTCAGGGTCATACAGTATGCAAGTGGAAGCTGTGGAATTCAAACCCAAGTCTGGGCTGCTGGATGTCACTAGATTTTCAGCTCAGAGCCTTAAACCATTGCACTATACTGCCTCCCAGAAGCCTATTAAACCCAGTTCAGTCTGGATTCAGAGCAAAGCACAGCACCATAACAGCCCTAGCTAAGGTGACCAATGATTGGCTCCTAGACCTTGACAACAAGAAGCATGTCTGTGCCATTTTCTTGGATCTTAGTAAGACATTCGACACAGTCGATCACAGCCTGCTCCCTTCCTCCCTAAGCACCTTAGGCCTGGACCATAATTCTATGTGCTGGTTTGCAGACTACCTTGGAGAACTGAAACAGCAGGTTAAAGCTGAAGATGATCTTTCTCCATTAAAACCTATGCTGAGGGGGCATGCCCCAGGGCTCTATCCTTGGTCCCCTCCTCTTTGCAGTCTACATTAACAACATCAATGACCCCATCAAAAAAGCCAACAACCCCTTATTTGCGGATGACACTGTACTGTACTTGAGTCGTCCCACACCTGAAGCAGCCTGTGAAGACCTCCAAGCTGAATTTAACCTTCTACATTACCAGCTCATAAACAAAAAGCTTTTGCTCAGTGTGAAAAAGACTCTCCCCCTCCTTGCATGTGGCATTCCTGCTGGGGGGGAGCTATCAAACAAATTACCACTGTTCTTGGAGAAACACTAGAGTATGTAGCTAAATTCAAATATCTAGGAGTTTGGCTTGATCATAAACTTTCCTTCACTGACCATCTTGAAGAACTACAGAAGAAACTAAGGCAAAGATTAGGACTATTCTACAGAATTAACCACCTGCTCACAAAAGAGGCCAAGATTCAACTGGTTCAAGCTACCTTCTTATCTTTAATAGATTATCCAGACCTGCTCTACAGCCACTGCACTGCCTCTGCACTGGTTAAGTTGGACACCTTCTACCACAGAGCCATCAGGTTCATTACTGGCCTTCCACTTTCCACACACCACTGCTCCCTGTACTCATCGTTAGGCTGGACTTCCCTTCACTATAGAAGGAATAGAAATGCTGCCCTATGGGCCTTCAGAGCGGTGACCAATAGCTCCCCTCATATGTCTCAGATTGTATTTCCCTGAGTGTGTTAGGCACCTACGCTCTAAGGAGCTATTCCCTAATTGCCCTCGAAGTTCCAAGGGTCAAAACTCATTTCGCCAAAGCTGCTCTAAGCTTCTCTTTACCCACATTGTGGAACAGTTTACAAAGGAACTTGAAGCTGAGCTGCCCTGTTAGCCTGAATATCGTCAAGGTGCTCTATGATAGCTACATGAAAGCACCTTGCAAATGTTTTCATCACCGCTAGCCCACTAATTCCACAACTCCCCCTTTCCATCCTGATGCTCGCCATGTTTCTACCCCAGGCTCTCACTCTTTCCCTATTAACTTTTCCTGTTGCACCCACCCTTCCTTGTCTGCTCCAGCCTGGCTAAAGTCCCATCCCATCCATAGTAGTGTCCCAATTATCTACAGCTCCTCTGTCATTATCATAATAAACAAGTACACGACAGCCATAGTCACTTTCTGCTGTTTTAGCCCAATGTATCCCCCAGTCATCGGTAATATATCCCTCCTCTTCTTTACCTTTCTAACCTGCCACCCTATACACGACCTCTTTCCCCTGTATGTGTAGTTGCCAGCTGCCTCACTCAAAAGGTCTCTACTTATAACTCCTGTATGCCTATGGTTAATTGTACATCTGCTGACTTCTTCAATTGTAAAATATTGCTGTTTTAATTTTTTCATTTATTTCAACCATGTATTGTACTGTATACACTGTATATACTTTTTCTTCTTTGTACATTATTGCTTTTTGTATACCTGCTTCTGTACTGTACTTTGATGTATTCATGACCAGGTCCACCTTGCAAATGAGTCTTGTTCAATGGTGCCCGCCTGGATAAATAAAGATTATGATTGATTGATTGACCTGTTCCCTCACCACTCAGTCCTATGCTACCCTGCCTAGGGACTATGAGTTCACTTACACGGTCCCAGCCATGTTTAAACCCATTTAGGGTAGTTGCCCCAACCACTTAAACCAGCAGTCTGTTCCAGGGTTCCACTACCATTTCCATGAAGTAAACTTCACTATGTCTCTCTTGAACTTGCCCTCCACCAGCATGCAGTTGTGCCCCCTAAGATCGGTGTCTCCATTCCTTACAAAACAGTTCTTCACTATTCACCCTGTTTATACCACTTTGACACTTACAGGTTTCTGTCATATCTTCCCTCTTGCACCTAACTTCCAGTGGGTACATATTTAGGTTCACCAGTTGTTCCTCTTGGATCAGTTTTGCTGGCTCTAGGTCATCTTGGTAATCCTTCTCTGCACTGACTCAGTATGTCTATGGCCTGTCCTGGTACAGACTGCAGAACTGAGCACATTACTGCAGATGGGGCTTGACCAGGGATTTGTAAAGGGGCAGTAACTATCTCGCTTTTCCTTCTATGAAAAAACCCTTTCCATACACCCCAGCATCTTCGATATCTTACCATATGCTTTGTTACAGTGACTCATTTATTTAAAGGAGTCACTAATAATGACCCCCAGATCCCTCTCCTTTATTGAGGTGGCAAGCATAATCTCTACTATCCAATATTTTTTGTGTTGGGTCTGTCTCCCTAAGTGCATTGCCTTGCACAACTTGGCTTTGAATCTCAACTGTGAGATCCTAAATCATCTCACCAGCTTTTCTAGGCCCATCTGGAGCTCCTGTACCCTTTCCTGGTAATCTACCCTGCTGCAGAGTTTTTTGTCACCAGGAAATAGACACAACTTGCCCTTGATACTTCCCCCATGTCACAAATGAACATGTTGAATAGATCAGTCCCTAGCACTGATCCCTCTGGCATCCCACTCATGACATACCTGTCCACAGCTTGGCTCCATTCACTACTTACTTTTGTTGCTTACCTCCAAGTTAAATTCCTGCCCACCTGACTAAACCCTGCTCCATTCCCAAGTCATTCAAGTGTTTCAGCAACCTCCTGTATGGTACAGAATTAAAGACTTTGCTGAAGTCGAAGTAAAGCAAACCTAGCACTTCTCCTCTATTACCTTAGTGACCCACCCAAAAAATAGTATCAGGTTGGTCTCCCCAAAGCAAACCAATGTTACTTGCTGTCCTGCTGTCCATTATCCTCTAGCTAGGCCACTAAGCTTTCTTTGACTATGGACTCCATCAGCCATATATGTAAGTATTAGGGTGAGTTGTGTCCTGAGAATGGGAATGGACTCCCAGCACCAGCACAACTACTTTTGGGGAGGATTGCTGTTTTCCATTGATAGCCACCAAGTATTGGCACAAATATTTTGGAAGAGGAGTCATTGCTTGAAGAAATACATTGTATGCCAATATGTCCTTATATTTATGAACTCTTTTGCAATAAATAAGGCAGCAAGTACTGTATACTGACTATAGACAAGTTAAATGTGCCTGTGCAGCACACTGTGTGAATGTTATGAATTGTGACATACAGCAAAAGGTTAGAATGCTATTTGTAAACCCAAATTAGTCAAGCATGAATTTGTTTTCGATGTGAATACACAAGGAACCTATAAGAAGTTAAGAACTGTTTTGCCTGAAATCTTTGTAATTTAATGTTTTGCTATTTTATCTGTTCCCAGTTTTGGAAAATAAATCTACAATGTTTTAGTCTATTAATGATTTATGTTTTCATGTTAACTGTATTTCAGCAGATCTGCAGTTGGTTTCCTGAGAGATGGGTGTGTATAAACTGGAGGTTTGCATAGAAATGACTAGCAAGCTGTAACTGGCTATGCTCCCATAAATATATGTCTCCAGTAAAAGTGAAAATGGATCATATTACAATACCATCAGAGCTGAAGGCAAATAGCATCATATATGAATACGACAAAAATTATCATGATGCTGTTTGATAACTATGTATAAATTAAATGATACCACAGTGCAGACCTACAGTACTACATTCATATTTATTTACTGTATATTGTACCTCAAGTGTCTCATATATCTGTAATAGTAACTCCATGTGCATTCTTAGGGTGAGAGAACTGCAAACGAAAGTTATGGGTTCTGGCACTCTACACTATTTTCAAATGTAATCAACACTCCTGGCATTCAATAAATGTATTACAAATAATGAAATAATCTTTGATGATGTAAAATAAAAAATAAGGTCCCCATATTCAGAGTCAGCCAGATGCATGGGCAAATTGATGCACTGCATAAAAAAAATTGGACCAGCCAGCTCTGACGTGATATTCAAACAGAATGCTTGATTGGAAAAAGCCTCAGAGTGATGCAAAATGTTGGTTGTGTACATGGGAGAGGGGTGCTGCTGGATGTACATGTGTTTTTAGTTTATGCTCATTAAACAGTTTTAATGGGACCAAGCACTGTGGTCTCCTCTTCAGCTACCGTGCTGCCCTACTTTTCTACTTTTATGATTCGAACATATCATGCATTCTGTTTGAATATCAGACCCTGGATGCACAGCACAAAGCAGGCAGTCATTGTGTCTGGTGTAGCGTATCCTGGGTGCAGGGCCTAGGACCACCCATAGGAGAATGTGTGGTGCATACCTGAATGCTCTGACTCCCCCAAGGGTAATATGCAGCCAAAATATGCTAATAAGCTCATTGATCATGCATGGCACAAAGAGGCCTCATGCATGCCCATTATGGGCTCAATAACATGACTGCCCCCAGTAGAATGCACTGGGTGAGCCCTCTCTCCAGCCCTGATCCCCACTGTAAGAACAACATGTAGCACCATTCCACTATTTGCCATAGTGCAGTGCCTTCCTTCCATGGCCCAATCCCCGTTGTAAGAAAAAATATCTGTCCATTCTCCATTTTCCATGGTGCAGTGTCCCCCATCACCTGCGGCAATCCCCATTGTAAGAAAAAATATCTGCCCATTCCCCATTTTCCATAGTGCAGTGTCCCACCACCCCAGCCCTGATCCCTATAATACTGCCACTGTCCACCCCCCCTTTGACCCTGGTGGTCTAGTGGGGCCCCCCTCCCAGGCCCAGCTCAATATGAATGGTAATGCACCCACTTTGACACTGGTAGTCTAGTGGAGCCCCCCCCAGCCCGATCTCCATATGGCCACAAACCTGCAACCCCGGTATCCCCAGTACTGAAGTGCCCCCCCACCTTGGTAGGATGTGGTACACCACCCTGCTTCCCCCTGGAACTGACAGATATTTTTTCTTGCAATAGGGATTGGGCCGGGAAGGGGGACACTGCACTATGGCAAATAGGAGAATGGTGTTACATGTTATTCTTACAATGGGGATCGGAGCCAGGAAGGGGGATCATATGACCAGCCCTGCAGAGTGTGTGGGGTACCATCCTGCCCCACACACAGTTAGGGTAGGGTTTGGCTGGCTTATCTTTGTGCCAATGCACCCAGCCATGTCTTTGCCAGGGGATTATTAAACATTGTGATACGGGGACTATGCATGAGGGACCCCCTCGTTTGCATGCCTGCATCACAATATTCTGTGAGACAGTGCAGTTGGATATGCAGGGTGCATCAGGGACTTCTGAATATTGCCACACCCCCGATGGCCCTCACAAGTCCAGAGATGGGCAGTTGCATCAAGAGATGCACCGCGCATCTCTTTTGAATTTGTGGGTCTAGGTTTACAACTTCTAAAAAAAAATTATCAAACAAGGTTCACCATGTTGAGGAAATGAACATTCCACTTTTTAAATCCTTCATGAGTGGTCCTCTTATTATTATAAAAGGTCCTCCCGTGCAGGTGAAGTGCACAATTGGTACTCTTATGGTTATAAAAGGTCCACCACTTCAGATGAAGTCACCTCAGCAGTAATTGTTTGAATCAGTTTGATTACTTTTAATAAATATAAATGTATAATAAAAAGCTTCCTCACACTGTCTGTCACATCATGTAGTAAGACGCAGCTCCAGATGCACTTGTACATTAAGGGCTTGCTCCACAAAAGTGGTGGGTATTATGCTTGAAATGAGTGTAACCCCATCATGCTGATGCACACCCTGAGAATGTGTTGGTCAAGGTGCAATCCTCAGCCCTGTTGCCCTGACCCTTATAGGCTCGGATCCCCCTCATACGAGCTGTTAGCAGTCCAGGTTGGTTCTTCAGTGGATACCTTGTTCAGTGCAAAATGAAGATTCACAAGATATGGCAGCCCATGTCAGTTCTCCATGGGCTGCCATATCCCAAATGGACACTGTGTGTTATTTACTGGTGGTTATCGGCTGGTTCCAGTGACACCCCTAGCCTGTAACTATACTCCCAGCACTGGAGGTCACTGGAGCGTAGGCCATTCTTGCCCAGATTGTTCCAGGATTTCCAGGAGTAGAGGGCATGTAAGCAATACAGCAGTCCTTAGAGCTGCATAGCATCCTCCCCCTCCTCCAGCCATGCAGGCTGACCAGCAGTACTGTGAACAGGGTGACTGTCTGCCCTGCTCCCTCAGCCCACCCTGACCTGATCCAATGCGGAACTGTCCACACGCTTGGGGACTGGGCATGGAGAGGACATGCAGCCACAGCTATGGATGTTGTGGAGTGCCCCAGAGGTGCACATCCTCTGCATACTGGGCACTCTTGTGGCTTTCCATGGCCCTCCATGTGTGCCGAGTGGCTTCTAGTTCTTTGATGACCGAGCCCTAATTTTTCAATGTTCAGGTTATGCTATAGCTGTAGTCTGTCCTGTTTTTCCATAGCTAGATGCTATAAAAGTAATAGACATATGTAGAATAATGCATGGGCTGAACTTGCATGTTGCAATTTTTTAAGCACCTGATGAGTGTATGATGCCGCATAAGCAAAAGAGAGAAGTTGGAGTAGTTTATACTGGTATTGCATACCACAGCCATATAAAATAGGAATGGAAGGGGAGAGACAAGGACCAGAATTAGACAACGTAGGCATAGAGGGGGGGCCGTGGTGGACCCCAGTCCTTTTACAGAGGAGAGTGTACATAAAGAGCTTACAAAGCTAAAAGTGGACAAAGTCATAGGTCCTGAAGGCATTCATCCCAGGATCCTGAAAGATCTGAGGGGGGAGCTGGCAGCCCCACTGGCAGTCCTGTTCACTGAGTCCCTAAATGCTGGCATAGTCCCTACAGACTGGAGGAGGGCAAATTTGGTCCCTTTTCACAAGAGTGGCAGCAAAGAGGAGGCAGGAAACTACAGGCCAGTAAGTCTCACATCAGTGGTGGGTAAGATCATAGAGACACTCGTCAAGGAGAAAATAGTGGAACACCTGGAATCCATTGGGGCGCAGGATCTGAGGCAACATAGATTCACAGCAGAAAGATCCTGTCAAACAAATCTAATTGATTTCTTTGACTGGGTAACAAAGGTAGTGGATCAAGGGGTAGTGGTGGATGTTGCCTACCTAGATTTCAGCAAAGCCTTTGATACCATTCCACATAGGAGATTGGTCAACAAGCTGGGTAGTCAAGGGTTGGGCCACAAGGTGGTAAACTGTGTTAGCAACTGGCTGAGGGACAGGAAGCAGAGGGTGGTAGTAAATGGAACCCAGTCAGAGGAAATGGAGGTGGCCAGTGGAGTACCTCAGGTGTAAGTTCTGGGGCCAATCCTCTTCAATGTCTTCATCAGCTACATTGCAGAAGGGCTGGAGTGTATGGTTTGCCAGTTTGCAGATGACACCAAGATCTGCAATAGGGTTGATATGCCAGAGGGCATGGCAAGGATGGGAAAAGACCTAGAGAAGTTGGAAAGATGGTCTGAGGTGTGGCAACTGGGCTTTAATGAAAAGAAGTACAAAATCATGCACGTGGGGAGTAGAAACCTGGAGGAGAGCTATAAGATGAGAGGAGAGCTGCTGTCAGTCACCAAAGAGAAAAGAGATCTGGGGGTCATTATCACAGATGACCTGAAGGTCACCAGGCAGGCAGAAATGGTGGTAGGGAAGGCCAGTGAGATGTTGAGTTGTATAGGAAGGGGCATCACAAGCCGAAGGAAAGAGGCACTGGTTGCACTGTACAAAAACACTGGTGAGGCCTCGTCTGGAGTACTGTGCACAGTTCTGGAGGCTGCACCTTCGTAAGGACATAGACCTGATGGAGACTGTGCCGAGGAGGGCAACTAAGATGGTGCAGGGGATACAGCGTAAATCATATGAGGATAGGTTAAAGACCTCAGTATGTATTTGCTGGAACAGAAGAGGGAGCCGGGGGTGGGCATGTTTGAAATGTTCAAGTATCTCAAGGGCATAAATAAGGTGAAAGGGGAAAACATCTTCCAGTTTAAAAATAGTACTAGAACAAAAGGGCATGACATGAGGTTGGGGGCCGTACAAGGAGAAATGGGAGGAAGTTATTTTTCACTGAAAGGGTGGTGGATGCATGGAATGGCCTCCCCAAGAGGGTGGTGGAAGCAAGCACTGTAGCAGGATTCAAACATGCATGGGATAGGACCAAGGGGAGATGAGAAGGAATAACTAAATCAGGTGACCTACTACTGGCACTGGCCTCTAGTACAGGTAGGAAAAAAGGGCAGACTAGATGGAACTGGTGGTCCTTTACTCCAACAGATTCTATGTTTCTGTGTTTCAATGCTGCCCATATTTTAGTTTTTATAAATGCTGTTTGTTTGTGTTTTTTTTACAATTTTTAAAATAGGTGCTGACCTACAAAAATAAAAATGTACTGTAAGTATAATAAATCCCAATATGCACAGTTGTGCAGTTACTGTATATCCATATATTATGTGATTATAATAACTGGTCAGCAATTTTTTACATTGCCTGACCCAGTTACAATTTCTCATTATAACTCGTGAGTTATAACGGGGAACATGAGTCATGTCACTCAAACAAGAGCCGCATCCTAATTGGCTCTTTACGCCTCCTGGGCGGGTTTTCCATTAAAAGAAACATGGCGGCTCCTCCGTTCCATGTAGCGACGAGTCGCCACACCAACAGTGCAGGTGATTTTATTTTTAAGCATTTATTCTCTCCTCTACTCAATCTCGCTGATCCTGCCATTCAGAACTGCACCGTGCAGTTTTCATCCACAACAGAGAAAAACTGGCGCTGGGAATCACGATGCGCTTCAGAGGTGAGCGCTAATGGGACAGGACAACCCAGAACCATGCGTGTGTGTGTCAAAATAACCAAAAAAAAGTGCTGACCAACAATTATGAAAAATAACAGATGGGGTGGTGATGCAAACTGATTTACTCACCCTTGTTGGGATGTTAGAGAACCTCGGGCTTCGCCCTCGGGTTTATGTAGCATCCCACAACTCGGGTGTGTGTAAAATCTCATTATATTCACCACCCCATCCATTATTGTATATTGTATGGCACTGGTTCCAGGTTGGTATCAGCCTTAACTTGCAATTAAATATATAATTCATGATATCCACTGTAATTCTTATTTAAAAGGGCATACTGTATTACAACCTAGTTGTCTAGGGACATGATAAACCAGGGAAGCAAAGCTCAAATGTTTTGTGTCCTCAGAATCTGGGTACTGAACTGCTTCCTTGTAATTAATAATTTGGGGTAATTTTTTATTTTTATTTTATGTGATATATGGCTAATTTGTTCAAAAATAAGTGTATGGTAGTTAGTCACTATATACCTTACAGTATCTAGGTGTTTCTTGCAATTGTCTATACTGTGCAATTGGCATTGTAGATAGGCAAAAATATATTAATTTCTTTCTTTTATTTATGGTAGTAGTGTTTTTTTTTAATATGTGGGCTGTCTGTTTTTGGGTGCTGGCTTATGCAGAGTAAAGCAGCGAGGAGATGGGAGGCACAGTAGGTTGGGTGAGGAAGCAAGTCAGGGGTGGGAGGTAGCTTGTGTGAGTGAGTGAATATAAGTGTTCTGGTACACAGGGTTTTTAGTTATTTATTAGTTTGTGTTTTTGTATATATATATATATATTTTTTTTTTTTTAACTGTGTACACTGTCAACACATACAGTACTTGAAATTGAGGAGTTACATTGTAGCATGAGTAACCACACAGCTAAACACGAATCAGCAAGATGACTGAAAATGTTGATTGACAACAAGTTGATAACTGACAGTTTAAAACATTGTGGATATGAATTATCCCACTTGATTAATTGAAACTGTGAATGATCAACCTTGAATACTATACTGTCTATAGGAATTATTCTTCTTTAGGCATTTATTATATAGACAGTATGCGAAATCATTATGGATATGTGCTATGCTATCACATTTTTGAACAAAGCTGAGAATTTACTGCACAATTCTTATTAGTTCAATGCTTTTGGCAATTGCATTATGCTACAGTTTTATACTTTAACACAAGTACTGTAGCACTTTGATACTGCATTTTACTGTACTATATATATATGACCGATCTGCCATTATAACCAGCCATTTACAACCACAAGCAGTTCATTCACTGTCCATGGTACCATTTTGAATATCCTAGCCTGTGTCACAAATAACATTTTTTATATGTGCCCACTTCACTAGTAACAACCCTCATTTCTGAGAATTCTACACTGAACAAACCCTCACTATGTTGTCTCCCACATGAACATTTCCAATCCTTGTAATTGGTTTCTTTTCTACATCCAGGTCAGCCAATTTCTTAAGACGTCTTTTATGTGGAACAGAGTCAAACACCTTTCTAAAGTCTACAGTAGGTACACAGCCACAGCCTGGCCCCTGTCAACAGCCTTTCTCACCCATTCGAAGAAGTCTATCAGGTTTATCTGAGAAAATCTTCATCTCACAAACACATGCTGTCCACTGCCCTGTAACTAATTAACCTCCAGTAACTCCATTAGCCTTTCCTTACTAATGGACTAGGGAAATAGATCAAGGAAGGGGATTGGACATGACCTACTTGGACTTCAGCAAGGCCTTCAACACGGTGCCATGTAGGAGAGAGATAAAGAAACTGTACAGTCTAGGGCGTGTTCCAAAGGGATAAACTAGGTAAAAAACTAGTTTTTGGATATGAGTCACAGGGTGGTGGTGATGAATGGCACCCACTGTGATAAAGGGAGAGTAAAAAGCTGGGTGCTGTAGAGCTCGGTACTGGAAACAGTCTTTGTCAATGTTTTCATAAGTGACATTGCAGAAGAAAACTGGAAGGGGAGGTAAGCTTTTTTGCAGATGACACCAATATCTGTGATAGGGTGTATACATAGGGGAAGATGGAGAGAATGAGCCAGGACCAGTAGTAGTAGAAATGCTTATTATTCGACAAATAAGTCATTACAATTAATCACAATGTTTTAAAATGTTGAGTACAAATAAAATACAATGTAATTAGATTAAAATTCACTTCCCCACATTTACATGAGTGAAGATTAAACAATCATTGTTTACATAAGAAATTAGTTAAAATTTCAGTTATTCAGGTAAGAGGCTGCCTTCAGCCTGAATAAAGATCAATCAACCCTTACTGGAAACTATAACCCATTAAAAGTATATCACAGAAATTCAGTGTCCAGGAGCTGTTCAAAACTTTAGCTTTGGGCCATGTTAACTCATTACCTCCAATAGCTCCATATAAAGTCCGAACTATCCATTATTTACCTGACACAAAATGGCTGCCGAGGAGGTAGTGAGTTAAAGAAGCCCTTCTTTGTAATACTTTGTGCAAGGTCTGGGCTGTGACCATATCTTTTACTAATACCTAACAATTCCTACTGTTGGTTGATTAGATTTTAGACAAGCAGACAATAATATGGTTGTATCTATATTTTTCACTTTATGTTGTCTTATTTTGCTAATCTAAATTAAATATTTTGCCAGCCTATCAATGGACCAATCATCATCTGTGTAAATAAATATTTTATTTAGAGTATTTTTGTCAGCATTACTCCAGTCATTTACAAAGGGACTTGGCCAGTGTAATCTGGCCTTCTCATGCAAGGAACAATTCCATAGGACTTGTAATACATTTTCCTTCTCACTGATCATACAGAATCATTTCTGTGTTATTACTAGAAGTTTATGAAAGTGTGCTTTCAAAATGTTGCTATCAAAGCATTCAAATTTATATTTAGTAAACACTTTTCTTAAAATCAGATTTGTAAGACTGTCCAAATAATACTTAAAGCTGAAAGTTCCACTATGTGTCACACACCATGGGGAATACCTTGTGAATACTATTGTTTCCATATTAAAATTCACCCAAAAATTGTGTATTCTTAATTTGTTGTAGTCTTTGTACTTCCAGGTAAGTATAATATTTCTATCCAAGTACTCAGATAGCTTAGAAAGGTCATACTTCCTTAGACTTTGCTAAATTTTCTGATACCAGTTGGAATCTGAACAGCCTCTATTAGCCCAAATCCTTTGTTCCATTAAACATTTAAATGGGAGTCTTCTGTGTGCCATCCTGGTTATTTTTAACTTGTAGCTGATCTTTCTAGTGTCTATTATAGCATTTATGTTCTGCAGTCCCAGCTCAGCATTGATATATACCGCAGGGCAGGAATGGCCCAACCTCAATGTCTGCCTCAGCAGATTGTGGATGGGGACGGCTAATTTATTACAATTTTTACTATCCCAAATTTCAGTCCCATACAATAATTGTGAACAATATTTTACTTTTACTGCCACAATCAATGGTCTTACTATTAAGCCACCATAAATAGCATTATCAATCAATCACTCAATCAATCAATCACATTATTTACCAGGTAAGTACAGTGTGCCAAAGCCCATTTTCCGGAATGACCTGGAGCCTCACAAAGAGGCCAAGAAGCATGGGAATAAAATAGAACACAATAACAAAAATATAGAAATAATATACAATAATGATAACATAGATAACATTTTAAAACATGTACAAGTCATTAAGGATTGCAAATAATTGAAAAAAATGTTTCTTAAAAATAAACTGACTCAAAATATTTTTACAGTACTGAGGTATTAAACTTCTTAAGTCCAAGCATTGCTTTTTTTACACTATCGAGATGTTTATTGACATATTTTTTATTTGTTTAACCAGGTATAGCACACTAAGCTGAAAGCTTTTTTACAGGAGCGACCTGGGAGCACAAGGAGATTAAGTGACTTGCTCAGGATCACACAGTATGCAAGTGGAAGCTGTGGGATTCAAACCCAGGTCTGGTCTGCTGGATGTCACCAAATTTACAATTCAGAGCCTTAGACCACTGCGCTATACTGTCCACGTCACAGAAGAGGTGAACGTAATACCCAAATAAGTGTATTTATCAACAGCTTCTATTTTATGATTCCCAATAGTCCATGTCCCCTTTGTTCTCTTATGTCCACAGATCAGAGTCTGAGTTTTATCAATATTTATTTTTAGTTTTAGATCTTTTGCTTTTGCTTCTAATAAATCTAATTTTCTTTGTAATCCACTTTTGGATAATACTATTAAAATTAAAACAACAGCATAATCAATCAATCAATCAATCAATCAAAATCTTTATTGTGATTGGTTGGCATCTCATGGCACTCCAGACGTTACCTCATGGGTTACAGCCCACCTGATAGGCTAATGATGCACATGACCCAGATCAGATTTCCAGTATATCCAGGTCCCAGGAACCCCTGCTCTCCAGTTGTAATTTGTGCATCTGAATAGGCAAGAAGCATCCAGAGAACCCCTGTCTGCTCTCATCCTTTAAGGTAGGAAATGCATTTTTTTTAGCCTTCTTGGGCTGTTGTTCAAGAACTATGGATAGCATTTTGTGTTACTGTTTATGAAGGAGCCTCTGGCTCCAAGAAATTCTACATACATACAGTCCATTCATTTTAGGGGATTTCTCTTTCATGTGGCTAGTTATGTGCTTCTATCATTTCCTGGAGGCCTCTCCAGGCATCTTGAGCCCTCCTACAGCACGAAAGTGTCATTCCCTGGTGGGCCCTTCAGACCAAAAACCAGCGTGCTGCCTTCCTCTGCAACCACGTGGCACCACGCGTCCCCCCTAGCAGGCCCACACCGCCAGGAACTCTCATTAGTCGCCTCTGCTCCCGCGACTCCAGCAGTCTTCTATCTCGACACCTCCCGCTCCTGGGGCCTTCTCCTCGCTTCTGCCCCTTGAGTCGCCTTTCTCCCGCGACTCCGCAGCACACCAGCGTCCCCCGCGAGCCTTACTGAAACACCGCCTAGTCCGCGGCCTGTTGGTCGGCCCGTGAGTCGCCTCTGCCCCACGCGACTCCGCGGATTGCCTACACCTCCTCCCTTGCTGCAAGGCCTATTACTAGGCCCACGAGTCACCTCTACTCCCCGCGACTCTGTGGGTCGTCTGGACCTACACGGCCCCCTTCACCCTCAGGCCGCGGCCCCTTTTCAGCCTCGCGAGTCGCCTCTGCTCCCCGTGACTCCGCAGATTGCCTACACCTCCTCCTTTGCTGCAAGGCCTATTACTAGGCCCACGAGTCGCCTCTACTCCCCGTGACTCCGTGGGTCGTCTGGACCTACACGGCCCCCCTTCACCCTCAGGCCGCGGCCCCTTTCAGCCCTCACGAGTCACCTCTGCTGCCTCACCATGAACTCTCGGCCACTCCCCGGCCACCCAAGAAATTCCAGGCCTCGGCCCAATCCACAGTCACAGTTGCCTCTGCTTCCCGCGACCGCTGCCTATACCCCACGCCCCAGCGCAGACTCCGCTTAGAACTCCTCACCCCCAAAAAGCCCTACCTGGGTGGGGTGTGGACAGCGACACTCCCGGGCCAGACACCGGCCTCCTGATCCCTCGGGGGAGCTCAGGGGACGTACATCGGGGGAGCTCAGGGGACGTCCATCCACCTCTATCCCAGGCCCCTAGCAGAGCACGACGGGAACAGGAGCTGTTATATGGTCTGGTGGAGGCAGTTTATGTTTTTCTGGTACTACAGGATCCAGGTTCTAACCTGGGCAGCAGCTTTAGGGATGCGACTCAGTGGCCCCACGCCCGCGCAGGCCTCTGCCTGGACCACCTCTATCCCCCTCACTCCCTCCATGAGCAGGCAGGTGGTCTGGCCAGTGGTTTAGGGCCCTGCAGTGCACTCTCCAGCCCTAAGCTCCCCCCTGTGTGGATCTCCACTGTCTCCTGTGACGCCAGCAATGGGGGGTCCATCCATGGACAGCAGCCTTTTTTTCACAGGGGCCTCAAGCCACTCATTGGCCTCCTTCGTTTGCAAAAAAAAAAAAAAGGGTGAGACTTAACAGTTCACTCGGGTCCCTCCCATAGCGACCCCAGTTGGACACCGCAGAGCTACTGCCCGGGTACCTCACACAGCGACCCAGGCAGATCCTGTGATCCCCATTCCCCAGCTCGGGGGGTCATGGCCCCCTCCCACAGCGGGCCCGCTCTCCCGAGCAGGATCGCCAACCTGGGGATAAGGGGGAAAGGTTTCGACTAGAAGTCTCCACCCACGCGGCTCGGGATAAGGGCCCTCACACAGCGCCTTTACCACAGAAGCCTTCTAACTGGATCTAAGAGGGGAAAAACGCCAGAGTCCTTTCCTCTGCTCAGATCTCTTTCTCTTATCTTGCAGATGGTTAAGGCAAAGAAGTGCACCACGTGCAGCGTGAACCTCCTCCCTCAAACTCCAGGGCCCCTATGCTCAGCCTGCCTCATGGACGACGAGCTGTCCTTAACAGAGAGAACTCCACCGCTGGCTCCTTCGCTACCCAGTCCCAGCAACTCGACATGGGTGGACCCGGGCTCCCTACTGATTCAAAACCAGCAAGCTGCGGTGGCCATGATGGAGAGCCAGCAAAACTTCATGCTGAAGATCATGGAGAAGCTGGAGTCACTTACACATAACAGAGCTAGACCGTCCAACGCGGAGCCTCCCCGTCAGACAGACCCTCCAGAGGAGCCACCGGCACCAGAGGAACCACTCCCCAGCATTCCCCAGGATGGCAACATTGAAGAGAGGGAGAAAGAGGACGAGTTCGATGAGGGGAGGAGGAGGAGGAACACGGCATGGATTCGGACATAGAGGACCTCGAGCCAACTCGTCCCTGACCTCTAAACTGTGCGCATTCGAGACTATTCCCGGTCTCATGAAAGTCATCAAGGCCACCATGGGCCTCGCCACGGAGGAACAAGGAGGGAGAAGACGGAATCCAAGCTAGACCCTATGATCCAGCTAAGGACCATCACCCCAGAGACTCTTTCCCAGTCTGCCCGGCCATTGAGGAACTGATTCACACCGAATGGCAATCCACGGATCCGGACAGAATGCTGAACAGAAGGAACTTACTCAAAATGTACCCGATTCAGGCGACAAGTCCGGCGCCTGGTGCAAGGCCCTCCATCGACCCCAAGTGGCAGCCTTGAGCAAGAAGACCGTGCTGCCGCGGCGGAACCATAGCACTCAAGGACCCTACCGACAAGAAGATTGAGGACATGCTTAAAAAGACTTTCGAAATCGAAGGTACCATGGCCAAGGCAATGACAGCGGCGATCTATACCTCGAGGGCCCAGATCCGCTGGTTGGAGGAACTGCAGGAGCAGGGAAGTCCAAAGTCGAGGGAGGTTGAACTATTAGACTGCACCCTCGATGCAGCCAGGTACCTCACGGACATGGCAGTGGACTCCTTGCGCCTCCAGGCCAGGGCATCCGCCATCATAAATCGGGCCCGCAGAGCACTATGGCTCAAACTCTGGGACGCCGACTCAGAATCTAAGACTTTGCTTCAAAATTTCCCCCTTAAGGGGGGTCATGTATTTGGTGAAGGCCTACAGACTTATCTGAAACAGAGGGAAGAGGGTAGGGACCTCTTAAGGAATAGATCAAGACCCTCACATCTACCAGCTGCTAGACGAAGGTTTCGGCCCGGGGCCAAGAACCAAAGCCTTGAAAACCCTACTCACAGAACCATTCCTTTCGAGTCGGGTCCCCACATCCTTCTCACTGTAATCCCCCTTCAACAGCTACAAGTCCCTCCTCCTTCAGACCTAGAGGTCAAGGTCAGGAGGCAGTGGAAGAGGATTCAGGGGAAAACAGTGACTCCGTTTCCCGAGAACCCCTCGGTACCCTCCGGGTCGGCCAGCGGTTGGCTCTGTTCGCCCACCGCTGGGGAGATCACCACGCCAGACAGGTGGGTCCAGGACGTGGTCTCCAGGGGATACACCATAGAGCTGACTCACCAGTCCATACCCCAATGGTTCGCCCTGCCTCCCATCTCCAGAAGGAGGGCCTCCACCACCAGGTACAGAGTATCCTGGCAGATCTGATCCAGAACAGGGCCATTCAACCAGTCCCAGTTCAGGAGCAAGGGAAGGCATGTACTCCATCTTCTTCCTAGTGCCCAAAAGTCGAGGAGCTCAGGCCCATCCTGGACCTAAAACGCCTGAACAAATACGTGCTCCTCGCCAGTTCAAGATGGAGACTGTCCGTCCATCCCACGGGGATCAGAGTAGGGACTTCCTAACCTCAATCGATCTAAAGGACGCCTACCTACATATCCCCATCATCAAGAGCCACAGAAGGTTTCTATGCTTCCACGTACTGGGTCAGCACTTCCAGTACCGGGCACTCCCATTCGGTCTGTCCTCAGCCCCCAGGGTCTTCACCAAGGTCTCCATCACCTTGGTGGCCAGGCTCAGGGAACAAGGGCTGGACATAGTTCCATACCTAGACGACTGGCTCATACGCGCACGGTCCAGAGATCAGGCGCACGCTCATACAGAGCTCGCCGTATGGGCACTCAGGGACCACGGTTGGGTGGTGAATGAGGAGAAGAGCCAGCTCCATCCAACCCAACAGATTGAGCATCTGGGGGCCATCATCAACTCAGCAGACGGCTGGGCAAAGCCGACCCCAGTGTGGATCCGCAGTCTCTGAAAACTGGCCGGGCAGTTAAGGTCGCACCCTCGCACCACAGTGGCAGAGGTCACGAAACTCCTGGGCTGCATGTCCTCCTGCATCGACCTCGTCCCATGGGCCAGGTGGCACATGCGTCCGCTCCAACATTTCATCCTGGCAAACGGAGCCCCAAACGAGTTCAACTTGCACTGCCCGGTACAGCTACCCGCGGAAGTGAGATCTTCCCTGAGGTGGTGGGTCACTCCGGGAAATCTGACCAGAGGAGTTCCACTGGAAGCACCTCCCCCCCGATTCCAATCAAGACAGACGTGAGTCTCTCCGGTTGGGGAGCCTGCCTGGGGGACGAGTCAGCGCAGGGCACCTGGTCCCCAACGGAGGCCCTACTTTCAATAAACGTACTGGAGATGAGAGCGGTGTTCCATGCGCTAAGGGCCTTCCAGCACATCATACAAAGGCAGTCGGTTCTGATCAAATCAGACAACCGCATGACGGTGGCATACATAGCAAAACAGGGGGGTACCAGAAGCAAGGCCATGTCATGGGAAACCGCCAGAGTAATGAGCTGGGCTCAAACTCATCTATCCCACCTAGGGGCGGTCCACTTAGCCGGGAAACTGAACATAAGGACGGATTGGCTCAGCCGCCAACAGATTCATCCCGGAGAATGGCGTCTGCACCCAGACCTGTTTCGTCTAATCCAGACAGTGTGGGGCCCTGTGTCCATAGACCTAATGGCATCAAGGGACAATGCCCAGGTGGACAGGTACTTGTCCAGGTTCAGGGATGTGCACTCCAAGGGCACAGACGCCCTGTCTCAGGAGTGGCCTCGGCACGGTGCATATGTGTTTCCCCCGCTGCCCCTCATTCCTCAAGTCATGGAAAAAAATCTGGAAATCCCAAATCACTGTCATCCTGGTGGCCCCATACTGGCCCTGAAGATCGTGGTTCACAGCGATCACAGAGATTGCCTTGGCCAGCTTCCGATTCCCGACCCAGACAGATATGCTGTCGCAGGGTCCCATGATGCACCCGTCCCCTCGAACTCTGAAACTCACGGCCTGGCTCCTGAGAGGGACCGACTATCAGCCTCCGGGTACCATGAGTCGGTCATAGGCACGCTCCTCCGGTCGCGTCGTGCCTCCACCACCTCTACATACGAGAGGCAATGGGCCGTCTTCTCACAGTGGTGCCAACGTCGAGGCTCGGTACCGGAACAAGCTGATCTCCCCACTATCCTGTTGTTCCTGCAGCAGGGGGTGGATAAGGGACTGGCACTCTCCTCTCTGAGGGTGCAGCTGGCAGCCATAGGGGCAGCCAGAGGTCTGGTCGAGGGGCACCCACCAGGAGCCCACCCAGACACAATCCAGTTCATAAGGGCCGTGGACCTCATGCGACCCAGGGCCAGACCCAGGGTTGCACCCTGGGACCTACCTCTGGTACTGGACTCCCTAAGAGCACCACCATACGAACCCCTCGCCGAAGCAGACCTCTTCTGGGTATGCCTGAAGACCGCTTTTCTCATGGCCATCTGCTCGGCCAGGAGAATTGGGGAGCTTGGTGCGCTATCCTGTGCACCGCCCTACACCACCTTCAGCTCCGCAGGAGTATGGCTTCGGACTGTCCCGGCATTCCAACCAAAGATCCCCATGAAGTTCCATAGGGAACAACCAATAGACCTACCCACCCTGACCCGCCCTACTCCACAGGACGGAACAGTTCCACGGACCCTCTGGACGTCGGGTCAGCCCTCTCGGTCTACCTGGCCAAGTCTCAACCCATCCGCAAGATGGAGAGACTCTTCATCGTCTCGAAGGGTCAACGACAGGGGCTAGCGGCATCCAAAACCACCATCGCAGGCTGGATCAAATGGGTCATGCTCCGCACCTATATGGAAAAGCGTCTGACCCCGCCACAGGGGATCAGAGCACACTCCACAAGGGCGGTCTCCACCTCCTGGGCGGAATGAGCACTGGTATCTCCTGAGGACATCTGTAGGGCTGCTACTTGGAGCTCCCTACACACCTTCGTGAGGCACTACAGGCTAGAGCAACTCCAGGCTTTCAGGCCGGCCTTCGCCTCTCACGTCCTTGCAGCGGCCCCATCTCTCGGTCCCTCCGATCCATCCGAATCCCACCCAGAGACTTAAACTGCTTCTTATCTCCCATGAGGTAATGCCTGGAGTGCCATGAGATGCCAACCAATCACAATGGGTGTTTACTCACCTGGTAAAGGTGATTGTGTTGGTTGGCATCCATGGCACTCCAAGTCCCTCCCTCGGGTATGATCGGAGCGTACCACAAGAAAAGGAAGGAAGAGATTCAGGAGGTCCCTACTCCTTCAAACTTATTCCACTGCAACAGAACTCAAGTCGAACCATGGTTCGAGGTAGTGTGTACAGAATAGGCATTAAATTCAGGCCTCTGGCCCCATTATTGTACCCTGTCATTGCATATCTCATCCTTAATAGTCTTTATTGTGTGCATTGCTTGCTTGTGTTATATTCTCTTCCTTTCAGCTATGGAAAATTCAAACTGGAGAGCAGGGGTTCCTGGGACCTGGATATACTGGAAATCTGATCTGGGTCATGTGCATCATTAGCCTATCAGGTGGGCTGTAACCCATGAGGTAATGTCTGGAGTGCCATGGATGCCAACCAACACAATCACCTTTACCAGGTGAGTAAACACCCATTTATTCAGGCGAACATCATTGAGCAAAGCTCATTTACAAGATGGACCTGATTGGTCTTAACAATATAAGGTTACAGTTTTACACAAAAAACAAGGTACTGATTGAATACAAATACAAAGATTTATAAATGAAACAGGCATACAAATATTTACATATGTACAAGGCAATGTGACATTGGATCTTGGTTATACTAAAAATGAAAGAAACAAACAGTACTGGAGGGATAAAGCTAGTGTGATGGGACTTTGGGGATCATTTTTGTACGAAGTAGGTTGGAGAAAAACTAGAAAACAAAAAGTAGGAGGCAGTGCAAAAAGGGTAGGGAAAGAGGGGTTGTGAGAGGACTAGGCCTTATGGAAGCAATTGCATGATTCTGGGAAGAGACTAGTGTACAGCTTTTGAAGGATGTTAATGGAATGAGGGTATCCAATTTCAGGGTTTTTGAAGAGAATTCCAGATAAGTGCTAGGGAATAGCTGATTGCAGCCCTTCCATACCGGGTGCAGGTAATAGGAATCTTCAGCATGATGAGTTTATTGATCCTTAGGGCATAAGGCCTGGATATGATCTGGTTGAAACAATCTGAAATGTAGGATGGGAGTTTGTTTGTCAGAGCTTTGTAGATCCAGACAGCAGCATTTTTATTTCTTCTATGGTGTAGGGATGTCCAACTGACTGCATTGTAGAGAGAGCAATGATGGGTGCTGAAGAGAAGATCTGTAATGAATCTAAGAGCTCTATGATACAAGGTGTCCAATTTATTTAAATGGGAGAGGGAACAGTGACCATAAAGGAAGTCAGCGAATCAATGAGGGATAGGAATGATGCCAGGATTAATCTTTGTTTGGAGTCTCTGGTCAGGTAGTGTTTGATCCTATAAAATAGGCCAAGTCTCTGTCTAAGCTTTTCAGGAGCTCTTCAATGTGGCTAGTATAGTCAAGTTTATTGTCAATCCAGACTCCAAAATATTTGAATTTGTCCACATATTCAGATTTTCACCAAGGATGGTAGATAATTGGGGAGGGTGAATGATGGGACAGTGGAAGAGAAGCTCTTGGTGGCAAAAGAACATAGCTTTCTTTCTTGGCATTTAATAGTAGTTTCTTTCTAGTAATTTGTGCTGCAGGAGGGAGAACTCAGATTGTAAAAGTTACAGGCTTTTGATGGTGAAGGATTACTGACATATAGGTCAGTATCATCTGCAAAGAGGTGAATATTAGATTGTGAGAGATTGGAGTCAATATTGTTGATGTAAATGGCAAGAGGATTGGGCCCAAGATGGAACCTTGTGGTACACCTCTTAGGAGTGTTTAGAGGTAGATAGGTCACCTTCATTTTTACCTGTTGTATTCTTCCGAGAGATAGCATCTGAACCATTTAAGAGAGAGTGAGTCAAGGTCTATGGAATTCAGAGAGGAGATTAGTAGTTCATGGTCCACAGTGTCAAAGGCTTTGCTTAGATCCAGAAACACAGCACAGATGTTACTCTTTTTGTCTAAGTCAGTCTGCCAGTCATTTGTAACTTTTGCTAAGGCAAAGATGGTGCTGTGCATGGATCTAAACCCAGATTGAGCTGGGTTAAGGAGATTACTGGTATCAAGGTAGGCACTTAACTGGATTTTCACTAACTTTTCAAGCATTTTGGACAGTACTGGTAAGATGGATATGGGCCTATAATTGTTGAGGTCCATGGGATCACCTGCCTTAAATAGGGGAAACACTTGAGCTGTCTTCCATATTGAGGGAACAGAACCAGTGGCTAGGGACAAACTGAAAAGGTGAGTTAGGGGGGCAGCTAAGGCGTGCAATGCTACTTTTAGAAAGTAGGGATCCAGAGAGTCTGCACCTGCGCTTTTAGTTGTATCTAATTGGAATAGTAGGTCCTCTACTTCTTTTAGAGTATTGGCTTAAAGGAGAATGTGAAGCAACCTTTTGTCCCTCAGTAGATTGGAAGTTTAATGATGACCTCTATTAGATTTGCAGGTGAGGAATCGAAAGCTAGGCCAGCTGTAGTGAAATGATTGTTGAAGGCATTCAAGATTTCTTGCTTGTCAGTGATTTCCACACTATTTAGGTGCACTTTGGGTGGTAAGACAGGGGTAGAAACTTGACCTAGGATCCCTTTTATGGTACCCTAGAATCTGGAAGGGTTGTGGTAGGAGGCATCCAATTCAGCTGTGTAGAAGGCAGCCTTGGCATTTCTCACTTGTTTTGTGCAGGAGTTTCTGGCTTTTCTGAATTGAAGCCAGTCATTTGGATCCTTGGTCTTTCTTGCCCTTTTCCAGAGTTTATCTCTGGCAAGCAGTGCAGATTTAAGGTCAGCAGAGAACCAGCGACAAGATTTGAGCTTGGTTCTGACACTGGTGAGGGGTGCATGTATATTGAGGGCACTTATGATAATGTTGTTTAAGACCTGAAGAGCTGTCTTTATTGAAGCTGTGAGATAGAATTCTTGCCAACGTGTGGTATGGCACAGATCATGAAGATATCCTGTGATATTAAGGTTCTTTTTAGACCTTGGGAGAAATTTTGCAGGGTTGGGTGGCTTGATTGTTGATCTTATGCCAGCTATGGGACAGTGATCACTTATGTCACTGAATAGCACTCTAGCATGAGAATACAGATGAGGCTTATTAACCAACATAATGTCCAGTAGTGTGCTGTTGAATTTGTTCTTTGGATTAACTCTTGTTGGTTCTTTGATTAATTGAGTGAATCCATAAGTGTCACAAAAGGTTACTAGGGTGCAGATGCATTGGCTAGCCAATTTAAATTCAGGTCACCTAAAATAATGGTGTCTTCAGGGCCTAGTTTAAGTATAGATCCCAGGTGGGATAGGAGTTGAGGCCTGCTGAGGGGGGCCTATAGCAGCCAATCAATTGAAAAGATGACATGTTGGGAAGGGTTATTTTAAGTGATAAACATTCGAATTCCTTCGGCTGTGATGTAATATTGAGGCAGGATGCAAAGATATTTGCTTTGACGTAGATGGCTACCCCACCGCCCCTGGATGGACTGTCAGATCTGAAGAGCTGATAGTTAGGAAGATTTATTTCACTATCATTTGTTGCAGATTTGAACCATGTTTCGGAGATTACCAGAAAGTCAGGTAAGGTGTGTGCAACCCAGGCCTTTATTAGTGAGAACTTTTTTAGGAGGCTGCAGACATTGATATGAAGAAAACTTAGGCCTTTTATGGAGGCTAATTCAGCTGGGGAGATAGAGCTTTCTGTGGGTCCAGGATTGATTTCAACAGTGCCAACACAGATCAGCAGAAAGAAAATTAGTTTAATGAGGGCACCAAGTGATAGGAGTAGGGAGTAATCAGAGGATTTTCTCTTCTTGCTTGGGATCCAGTGTATAGAGGACGATGATCCTGCTATATGATTATAAATTTTGTCATAAAGTACCAGCTTAATGGACAGGTATAGGGGGTCATTATAGTGCCAATAATGGAGCAGGGGGCTTGTGGAGTACAGAACTGGTTGTGAGCCTTTTTGTGGGATACCCCAAGGATTATAGTGCAGAAGTGGTAGTACATACTTGAGGAACTGAGGGACATCCATTGGGGATAGCAGAGGGGGGCAAGCTTGAGTAGCCGCCCTAATCACCAGGGCGTGGGCTGCTTCAGTTCTCCCTCTGGATCTGAGGAAGGTGAGAGGCAAAGCAGCATTAGGAGGAACAGCAGCATGGTGGAGGGTAGCTAGGGTTAAAAATACTAAAGGTGGTGTGAAGAAAGGAGCTCGGAATTGGCTAGGAGTTAGCTATGGGCGGAGATAAGAGATTCGTGAGGAAGGTGTATAAAAGAAACACCCAGGAGGGGGAGGGAGCGGGCCAAAATTTTCTGCTTTCTCTGCACTTATTCTGGCTGTCCTCCTGGCCTCCTGGTTCCTTCTCGTTGCGCACGGCCGCCCACAGGCTCATGAGCCCCATGGTCTCTGGGTACTGAGGGCAGGGCCGGCTGGAAAGGAGGGACAGAGGAGAGGGCAGTCAGAAAGCACTAGATTGCAGCAATCTGCAAGTGGTGCTAAAAAGATTTGCACAACAAAGACTGGGGGGGGGGGGTTAGGCGCCTATGCGTCTAGCCCAGCACAAGTCCCACCAAAGGACTGTAATCACAAAATCAGCAAGTAAGAAGGCATTTCACAAAATTATACAATAATAAAAGGTAAAAACAGCTCTTTTTGGAGAATTTTACATTGAAAAAGCAGTAATCCCGGCCAGTTTTGGAGGTGCAAGCAAAGCAAAAGTCAATGGGGAAGGTGCACCAATCTGAGGCAAGGCTTAGCTGGCGGTCGCCTTCCGATTGGCTGCGGCTGTCCCGTACCTTTCTGGCTGTCTCTCCTGGCCTCCTGGTTCCCTTCTCGGCTGCGTGGTCGCCGCTCGCCCACTGGCGGCTCGGAGCCCCTACGGTCTCTGGGTACTCGAGGGCAGGGCCGGCTGGAAAGGAGGGGACAGAGGAGAGGGCAATCAGAAAAAGCACTAGATTGCAGCAATCTGCAAGTGCTGCTAAAAAGATTTGCACAGCAAAGACTGGGGGGTTAGGCGCCTATGCATCTAGCCCAGCACAAGTCCCACCAAAGGACTGTAATCACAAAATCAGCAAGCAAGAAGGCATTTCACAAAATTATACAATAATAAAAGGTAAAAACAGCTCTTTTTGGAGAATTTTAGATTGAAAGAGCAGTAATCCCGGCCAGTTTTGGAGGTTCAAGCAAAGCAAAAGTCAATGGGGAAGGCGCACCAATCAGTGGCAAGGCTTACCTGGTGGTCGCCTTCCGATTGGCTGTGGCTGTCCCGTACCTTTCTGGCTGTCTCTCCCGGCCTCCTGGTTCCCTTCTCGGCTGCGCGGTCGCCGCCCGCCCGCTGGCGGCTCGAAGCCCCTACGGTCTCTGGGTACTCGAGGGCAGGGCCGGCTGGAAAGGAGGGGACAGAGGAGAGGGCAGTCAGAAAAAGCACTAGATTGCAGCAATCTGCAAGTGGTGCTAAAAAGATTTGCACAACAAAGACTGGGGGCGGTTAGGCGCCTATGCGTCTAGCCCAGCACAAGTCCCACCAAAGGACTGTAATCACAAAATCAGCAAGCAAGAAGGCATTTCACAAAATTATACAATAATAAAAGGTAAAAACAGCTCTTTTTGGAGAATTTTAGATTGAAAGAGCAGTAATCCCGACCAGTTTTGGAGGTGCAAGCAAAGCAAAAGTCAATGGGGAAGGCGCACCAATCAGAGGCAAGGCTTAGCTGGCGGTCGCCTTCTGATTGGCTGCAGCTGTCCCGTACCTTTCTGGCTGTCTTTCCCGGCCTCCTGGTTCCCTTCTCAGCTGCGCGGTCGCCGTCCGCCCACTGGCGGCTCGGAGCCCCTACGGTCTCTGGGTACTCGAGGGCAGGGCCGGCTGGAAAGGAGGGGACAGAGGAGAGGGCAGTCAGAAAAAGCACTAGATTGCAGCAATCTGCAAGTGGTGCTAAAAAGATTTGCACAACAAAGACTGGGGGTTAGGCACCTATGCGTCTAGCCCAGCACAAGTCCCACCAAAGGACTGTAATCACAAAATCAGCAAGCAAGAAGGCATTTCACAAAATTATACAATAATAAAAGGTAAAAACAGCTCTTTTTGGAGAATTTTACATTGAAAGAGCAGTAATCCGCCAGTTTTGGAGGTGCAAGCAAAGCAAAAGTCAATGGGGAAGGCGCACCAATCAGAGGCAAGGCTTAGCTGGCGGTCGCCTTCCGATTGGCTGCGGCTGTCCCGTACCTTTCTGGCTGTCTCTCCTGGCCTCCTGGTTCCCTTCTCGGCTGCGCGGTTGCCGCCGCCGCTGGTGGCTCGGAGCCCCTATGGTCTCTGGGTACTCGAGGGCAGGGCCGGCTTTCTGGCTGTCTCTCCCAGCCTCCTGGTTCCCTTCTCGGCTGCGTGGTCACCGCCCGCCTGCTGGCTGCTCAGAGCCCCTGGTCTCTGGCATTTCGAGGGCAGGGCCGGCTTTCTGGCTGTCTCCTGGCCTCCTGGTTCCTTTCGGCTGCAGGGTCGCTGCCAGCCGCTAAGTGGCTCGGAGCCCCTACGGTCTCTGGTACTGAGGGCAGGCCGCTTTCTGGCTGTCTCTCCTGCCTCCTGGTTCCCTTCTCGGCTGCGCGGTCACCGCCCGCCCACTGGCGGCTCGGAGCCCCTACGGTCTCTGGGTATTCGAGGGCAGGGCCGGCTGGAAAAGCCAATATAAGACAATGCAGGGCATAAATAGTCTTTGATTTTTGGAGAGTATGAGTTTAAATTACAGAATTCCCTTAACATATTATCTATATACAGTGTATACTAAAAAATGGTGGGGTCAAGGACATAGCCTTGCCTCAACCCCTTGCTGGTTGGAATAATTCTAGTTAAATCACCTCTTGTGCCCATCCTGATCCTAGCCCAAGTACTGGAATATAGATTGGAGTGAAGCAACAGCAAGATGGCCGCTCTGCTGCTCCACTCAACACAGCTCTGATTTTTGATCCTAAAAGAACTTGTTTTTAGAGACCTCCCTTGGCTCAAAGCATTGCCCAAAGCATTGCTTTTGTATACTTTATAATTATTTCATTCACAAATGTTCTATCTTACGTTTCTAGTTCAGCAGCCAGCTTTGCTTGTGTGGAGCAGGGAGAATGCTAGGTGTCTTGTTCAGTACTTTGTTCTGTAATATACAAGAGCTGCCTCTACATGGCTATTTATGATATTTATGATGTTATTGCACTATTGTACTATTGAAGTGAGGGGAATACATTGAACTGGATTGCATAAGTCCATTGGGATGCTGATGGAGAGTGGAAAATTTGGTGTGCTCACAGACATTAAGTGAGGAGTGAAGGAATTGGGGAAGGACCTGCTCCGGACTGTCGGAGGTGTCTGCTAATTGGAAAAGGCACATTGTGTGCTGAAATGCGATACTGAGTTTTGGAGAAGAATGGGGATCTGAGGAGGGATGCCACACATGTGCTTTTAGGTGTCTAGTCACATGACCTAAGTTGTGTGAAATTTAAAATGCAAGGAGAAAGGTAAAAAAATACAAAATTTTAAATTAATTATGAAAAGTGCTATTGAGAATGTGTTCTAGTGAATCCACAATTAGGAAATAGTATATATGATGGTAGTAATCCAGCATCACTTTGCCCAAGCAAACCAGCCAAGCTCTGTTGGTGAAATTCACTTGGAAGCCATCCCCTCATTTGACTGAAATATCCTTGTTCAAGTCCTTAAGAGACAGCAGCCTTTTAAATCTTAAAGAGAAAAGGAAAGCACAGTTTTTCTTTTGAGGGCCAGTTCTTGGTGTGAGAGTAGAATATAAAGCAACTGATTCTAACAAGCCATCACAGAGGCACCCACTGCAGAGCTAGCCGTTGGGCCAACAGTGAAAATGGGCTCTCCAACTGTGCAGACTCCAAGATATTCTGTTGGTCCATGGTGCAGTGAGAGGCTTACAAAACTGAAACCAAACAGCACAAGTTGGCCTGGAAAGATCTTGGCGTAGCTCTCTAAACAGCCAATGGTGGCATACCTTTAGAAATTTAAAAAAGTGCCTATCATCAAGCTGCTTCTGCTGTGGCTGATCCAAACAGCACTACAGCATGCAACCACTCTCTCACACACCAGCTCCTCTCCTCTCTAATGCTCTGAGTCAGCACCATAGAAAACTTGAGAAGTGGTCAATGGCTTGGCAGCTAGGGTTCAAGGCAAAAAGTGCAAAATCAAGCACCCTGCACAAAGTGGAGTATAAAATGTAGTGGGGGAGGTACTGATGGTAAGTAGGCAGGAATGAGACCCTGGGTATCATATCTGATGAACTTAAAAGTGGCGGGGCAGTGTGATAAGACAGTGGACTGGGGCAGCAGGATGCTGGGATACATAGGAAGAGGTGTCACCAGCAGGAGCAGGGAGGTGGTGTTACCACTGTGTCAGTCACTTGTGACACCCCATATGGAGTATAGTGTCTGGTTCTGGAGCTTGTATCTCAGAATGGAAATAGGGTGGAGGCAGTCCGGAGGAGGACAACTAGAATAGTGCAGGATTAAATCAAAAGCCCAATGAGAAGAGACTGGGGGATTTTAACATGTGCACCCTGGAACAGAGCAGAGAGAAAGTGGATATGATAGAGACCTATGTGTACCTCATGGGGGTGAACAAGGTACAGGAGGAAAATCTATTTCAAATGAGGATGTGCACCAGAAACAGAGGACATGCAATGAAGCTGGAGTGGGGAAGTTCAAGAGAGATGTGAGAAAGTACTTTTTCACTGAAAGAGTGGTGGATGCCTGAAACATTCTGCCAGCAGAGGTGGTGGGAGCTAAAGCAGTGTGGGGTTTCATGCATGCATGGGATACACCCAAGGGAATACAAGTAATAAAGGCAGGCTGGGGTGAGGGTCACCAAAGACCAAGTTGGGTCTGTGGAGACAGAATAAGTGGTGAACATATGTGAAGACTGAGTGGGCCAAGCATTCCGTTTCTGCTGACAAATTCTATGTTTCTGTGCCTGTACTGCATATCTTGTGTGGTGCTGCTACCTCTGCCCTCCAGTTGGCCGATACCTCTTCTATATCCAGAGAGCAATTAAATATGTCTGTTGGGGGTGTGGAGATTACTTACCCCATCTCCTTTAATACACTGGGGTGCAGACCATTTGGACTCAGGATTTGCCTATCTTTAGTGACTCCAGACCCTATATGTATGTTCCCCACCTCTTGCCTGGATGGGCCTGATACCACACAATGGGAGAGGCCTGTTCTTTTTCGCCTCAAAGACAGAAGTATTCATTCATTATGTCTGCCTTGCCTATGTTATTCTTCTCACACCCGTCCCCCTTTTTAGCCTGAGAACTCTTTTTTTTCCCCCTGACATAATGGAAGAATGCCTTTTCCCTCAATTTCAATTTCCTATGCCATTTTGAGTTTGGCTCCCTCTTTTAACTTCCTCACCTTTCAGATTTAAGCAAATCTTGAAGGCTTCATCTCCCTCACCATCATCCCTATCTCTTCTGCACCACGGACTCCATATGCTTCTTTTTCTTGTCTACTTTCCTGTTGTAGGGGTAAGTTACTGATTCTAACCCCTTCTTGATTATGCCTAACTTTCTGTACATTCCTTCTACCAGTTTCACCCTTTTTATTCATTTCTATGTGATAAGAGCAAATAAAAAACAGCACTGACAAAAAAACTGTGTGTGCACATTGCTGAAAGTCAAAATGGCAATGAGCACTACAGCACGGTGCAGAAACAATGACAGGTGGCCACATTTTGCAAGGGGGGTGTGACATGTACTGACTTTGTGTGTGGAGTGCTATGCCCCTTGGACCTCGCACACCCCCAATCTCTAAAATAACCAATAGGGAAAAACTTGGGAAGGGGGTAACTCCCTAGGGGAACAGAGGTAGGCAGGGGAAGAAGGGAAATGGGTGTTCAACAAAGGGAAAACAAAACAAATTTAACAACTGCAAAACAAACAAAAACAAAAGTACATCCCATAGCCAGCCCTGAACCTAGGTCCGCTAGCTACAAAGGCAGTGACTCTCACCACTGCACTGGATGGCCAGCTTGGAACTGACTTAACCAGCAAATCCCTATGTACTACAAAAGAAGTACTACTCCCTACTGAAAGGAAATCACTGGACTTACTGTAATCCCCTACCCACAGGTGGGGGTGTACCTGGCTTCCCCTTGGGAGCTCCATTCTTTTTCCTGTTCTCCCGTTGCCTCATGCTGCCAAGTCATAGGTCCTGAGGTTTCCTCTAGTCTCCATCTGGCCTCCTGTACTGTTTCTTAAAGTTCTGGGGCCAGAGGAGTTTAAAGTTGCAAGACCACCTTTGGTCTAGCACTTTGAAAGTGCCAGAGGAGTCCATGCATGCGTCATGGAACAAGTTAATTTTCTCTCTGCTGTGGGGGCTAACTAATTGCCTCACCAGTGGTCTCAACCCTCCAACTAAGTTAATCTGGGGTTGGACACATGGAGGAGGTGCAGAAGAAGTTGCCAGAACATTTTGTTTAGAAGCGCCAATAAGCACTAAAGAAGGGGGAATATATGAATATAAACACAAACCTGAATATTATTGACCTGCCTGGTCGCTGTCTGGGGAGACAGTATAATGGGACCAGCGACAAGAAAACTAATGTTTTCAAATACAATTCAGTAGCCAGGTGACAGGCGGCAAAAGCTGCAGATAAACACAGAAACATAGAAATTGTCAGCAGATAGGGATCGCCTCACCCATCTAGTCTGCCCATAAGTCCTTGTACTGGATTACTGCTTCTGACCCACCCACTGCTGTACCTCTATGGTTCCCCTATGCCTGTCCAAAGCATGCTTGAATCCATCCACATTGCACAATACCACTACCTCCTGAGGCAGACCATTCCATGTGTCCACCACCCTCTCTGTGAAGAACTTCCTCACATTTCCTCTTAACCTCCCTCCTTCCAATTTCATGTCATGTACCCTCGTTCTTGTGCTCCTCCTGTATTGGAAAATGTCTCCCCACTGCATCTTTTGTATTGCAGAGCACAGTGCATTGCTGCACCTTTACACATAATGGAGTCCCCATAGCATCCACCACACTTCTGGGTCGCAGACTTTTCTCTACTAAAATAAAATATGTTGCAGCTTGAGAAAAACGCTGCAACATACTTCAAAGGCTTAACCAGCGGATAAGCCTTGCAGGAGGCAGGAGCTCTTGTTACTGACTGCTTCATTTTAAATATATGCATACACATGCATATATTCATGCTACTTATTGCCCTGTTATTATAATCCAGTGTCTCAGTAATGTTTACTTTCTATTGTGGAGTGGTTGTGGTAAAGCAGGACTGAGCAGTGCAAGTATAATGTGCTAAATTGCATGTGTGCAGTCACTGGTGTTTCCTGTGTGTGTGACATCAGACATTGTCCAGCTTCTTGCAAACATATATATGCTGACTTGTTGCAGTGTTTATGGTATAAAGAATAGATATAAGAATATATAATGTATATTTTATTGTCATCATCATCATCATCAGCGGACTAAGTGATATGATATTTTTTCAGAGGTGTCTGTCCAGAGTGCACCTTAGTCACATACTGCACAAATGACTTTTAGGAGAGCATGTGTTTTTTGTGCTATTATCTCCGCAAAGTCATGTGTGCACTGTGAGTGACTTGAGGTGCACAGTGACCCGAGACCTCTGAAACAATATCATATCACTTACTCCGCTGGTGCTGATGGTACAAATAAAATATACGTCATATATTCTTTCTTATGTTTATTCTTTACATACTGCAACAAGAGGTGTATTATTCGATGTCATGCACTGCACACACTCACACAATTTGTCTACAAGTAAAGTGTAGTAAATTGAAAACTTCAGAATATACAACGTATTTTAAGCAATCTGAAATTATGCACTGCTGCACCAGGTCCTCCAGACCACAACACATACAATCAGCAAAGAAATGTCAACAATTACTGAAAATATTACTGTGTGCACATTAACACAGTCAGTTACACAAGAAAAATATAACCAAAAAATAAAGAACTCCCTTTCTCCTGCTTAAGTCCATGTACACCACAGATACGCCTCTTCCCCAAAGCACACTTCCACTGTATCTCAGTACACAGACTGAATGTTGTACATTAACATGCAAAATCCACACACAAACAATAAATGCCCGATGATACAAGCATGGGAGGGTTTTCTACAATTGATGAACTAAAGTTTGAGCAAAAAAATGACTCAGAAAGGCTTTTGTAACAGCATTTAGAAGGTTTGAATCACAGAGAGCTCTCAGATCAGACTGTTTCCAACAGCTTCCTACACACTACCCTGAACTGAGGCTGTGCAGAACAATCTAGAGCCCGTATAACCTGAAATCCCATGAATCACTGCCAAATCCACCTTTGAAGCTTAAAACAAGGCGAAGTGAGGCAAAGTACATGGTTTTTAGTGTACTTCACCTTCATTTTTGTTGAATAATGGTTTGGGGAAGGCGGAATAACGTGAAGTCATTGTTTTCAATGGACTTCACTTTACCTCCTATGATGTAAAGTACTCTGCTTTGCACTGCTGAGCACTCCGTGAATCCTCCTTCACTCTGCAAATCACTCCACAGAGCGAATTGAGGCCACTTTGCCCACCACTACTCCTATGTGAGATGGTGTCAAAGGCTTTGCTGAAGTCAAGGTAAGCAACGTTCACTGCCCCACTCTGATTTACTTCCTTTGTCACCCAGTCAAAGAAATCAACCAGAGTTTGTCTGACATGACCTCCCTGCTGTGAATCTGTGTTGCCTATGGTCCTGGGCTCCGATGACTTCTAGATGCCTCACTATTCTTTCCATAAGTAATGTCTCCTTGATCTTTCCCACTACTGAGGTGAGGCTGACTGGCCTATAGTTCCCTGCCTTCTCCTTGCTGCCGGTTTTGTATAGAGGGACCACATCTGCCCTCCTCCAATCCTCTGGTACCACCCCTGTGTTGAATGACTCAGTGAACATGGCTTTCAGAGGCTCTGCTATCTCTCTTTGCTGTTCCCTTAATATTCTTGGGTGTATGCCATCTGGCCCCATCACTTTGTCCACCTTCAATTTAGTGAGCTCCTGCAGGACTCTTTCCCCTGTGAATGGACTATTGTTCACCTCTTCACCCACTTGGCAACTGTTGTACTGCCGTGGCCCCTGCCCCTCCCCCTCTTCTGTGAATACTGAACAGAAATATTTATTCAGTATTTCTGCCTTTTCCATGTCACCCTCCTTGCATTCCCCTCCCTCTCCCTTGATCCTTGCAATCCCCCCCTTGTTTTTCCTCGTTTCGCTGATGTACCTGAAGAATGTCTTGTCCCCTTTCTTAACTGACTGTGCTAAACCTTCCTCAGTCTGTGCCTTTGCTCTCCTTACTGCCTTTCCCACTTCCCTAAGACACGCTAGGTACTCCACCCTGTCCTCCTCTCTTTGGGTCTCCTTATATTTCCTGAACCCTTTCCTTTTTGCCCTGACCTTTACCACTGCCTCTCTCGAGAACCACAGTGGCTTTCTCCTTCTCTTGGCTTTGGATATCAATCTGATGCATTGGTTTGTTGCTTCCAGTAAGGCTTCCTTTAGACGCTTCCCCTGTTTTTCCCCTCCTCCTCCTGCCCCCGTTCTCTCCAGGGCTCTTTTGATATCCTCCCCATTTCAGCAAAGTCAGCATTTTTGAAATCCAAAATCTTTGTCCTAGTGTGACTTGAGTGAGTCTTTGACCCTATGTTGAACCACACAATGTTGTGATCACTGGATCCCAGTTGCCTTTCTACCTGGACATCTGCGATTCGATCCCCATTTGTCATTACTACATCTAGAATTTCCCTGTCTCTGGTGGGATCAAGCACAAGCTGCCTGAGTCCAGCCTCCTGGAGTGAATCAAGGATGCCTCTGCTTCTGGCTGAAGCAGCTACAATGGTGTTCCAATCCACGTCTGACATATTGAAATCCCCCACCAGTAGAATTTCACCTTTCATTGCCATCTTGTGTATTTCCTCAACTAGCTCCCTGTTCAGTTCCTCTCCCTGTCCTGGAGGCCTGTATATCACCCCTGTGTGTATTGCTGTGCCATTTCCAGGTTGAAGGGTAACCCACAGTGCCTTGGCCTCCCCCTGCCTATCCTGTACCTGTGTTGCCATTATACCCTCTCTGACATAGAAGGTCACTCCCCCTCCCTTTTTGCCCTCCCTATCCCTCCTGAATAGAACATATCTTAGTACATTTGTTTCCCACTCATGATTAGCTGTGTACCAGGTTTCAATTATTGCAACTATGTCCAGGTCTTCTTCAATTATCAAGGCCTCCATGTCTGGGACTTTATTTCCCAGGCTGTGTGCATTTGTCAACATGGCCTTCCAAGTTTTACTGCCTGACCTCTCTCTCTTCCTGTTTTTGGTCCCCTGCATCATACCCCCCCTTTCCTGATGTTTTTCTCTTGCATTCCCGATTTCTTTCCTACTCCATTTCTGCCAGACTGCGATGACCTTGATATCAACTCCTCTTCCTGCTCCATTTTTCTGCTTTCTCTACCATGTGGTGATGGGCTGCCTGAGTATTTCTGCTCCTGTTTCACTCCTTCTCTTGCTAGTTTGAATGCTTGTCAGTAAAGCATTTTAACCATCCATTGCAGGCTGCCTTCCTCTTGCTGGACAGATGCAGTCTGTTCCCACTGTACAGGGCTGCATCACTCCAGGTGGGTCCCCACTCCCCAGTGAAGCCATACTCCTTCTCATTGTATCAGCCTTTCAACCATGTGTTGAAGTTACTAATGCAGAGACTCCCCCCCCCTCCGCTGTGGACTGGCAGCACCTCCAAAAATGTCATGGAGCTTGCTACTTTCCCCAGGCACCCTCCCAACACTGTAAAGTCCTCCTTTACCTACTCTAAGCTTGCCTTATCCTTGGATAGGTCAGTTATCCCCAAGTGTATAATGACCTCCAGCCCTCCCCTCCTTGTCACATCTTCAGCGATCCTTCCTGGCTGTGCCTCCTGGAAGGCAACTTACCTTCATTTTCTCTCTACTATCTGTGACAAGATCCATTCCCTGTACAACTGAGTCCCCCAACAGGAATAACTTTTTCCCTATGGGGTTCTCTTCCTCCTGCAACTAGGTCTCCCTGCTGGAGGACTCTCACCTCCTCCCTGGTCTCAGCCTTGGGTTCCTTTGCAAGGCTGTCCCATTCCTCCAACACTGTGTAGGGGTTCATAAGCTGGACTGGATGGGGATGTGTCTCTGACATCCTACCCTGAGTCTTACTGAGCCCACTGTAGTCCATCCTGCCATCTTCCTGGGTGGTCATTGTGGCATTGGCTGGGGACCTGGTGGCCTCTGGGTGGGGGCGAAGGTTCCCAGTGTTCTTGCCAGTTAGGTCCAGAGACTGGCAACCTCCACCCTGAGCCCAGAAAGATGCCTGCAAATGGGGCAGCACTGCAGTAACCAGAATGTTTTCTGAAATTCCTAAACTGCTGCTATAGAACAATGGGGAAACTGTGTGTATAAACTGTCTGGTTTGGCTACACAAACTCTTTAAAGATAGGAATACTGTTAAAACTGCATGGGACAGTGTGTTTAACAGCCATGTTGTCATACTATTACTCCCAATGGACAGCCAATCAGCTATCTAGGTGCCCAAAAACTGGTTGTGATGGCTTATGGGAAGAGGTGTGAACTAATTTCTGGTGCCAAAGACCTTTGCCAATTAATAATCAAAGTGGGCTAATATGTGTGATTGCCAGTGAGAACCAACCAATCAGGAGCCAGAATTTTTGAGTGAAACCCTTGGGACATTGGACAGTTAAGTTAATCTTTGCTGGGCTCCTCTTGAGTCAAGAAGGGCTCATGCTATGTGTGTGAAAATGCAGAAGGCCTTCTTTAGGCCTTAGTTTGGTTAATCGTTAAAGTGGCTGTGGATCAGAAAAGGACTTTATTCTGGGAGAAGTGTGACATTGCATCCGAACACCTAAGACATTTTTGGTGAAAAGCTCCTGGAAGTGTTGGAGATTTAGGAATTTTGCAGCGAGCCAACCTCGGTGTGAGAAAAAAACCCTGAGCAAGTAAAAGGGGTGTTTTTTGGAACTCTGAGTGCCAGAACCAAAAGGCATTGCTGACTTAAAGCTGAAGATATTGGAAGGAAAAGGTTTGCAGGTGTTCAGTGATTCAGGAGCCTGTAGCTTGCTGAAAGCCAGCTGTCAAAAGGTGGAGGTTCGAATCAGAGACTGACAGTCATAAGCCGAAAGCCACTGGGAAGGTGGAAAGATCAGAGAACCTGCTTGCCGCACACTAGAGCTGTTTGTCTTTGCTCAGGAGAAAGATGGAGTTTGAGAATCATCACAGTGCAACTTGGAGCCGGGTAGTGAACCTGCAAACCTCTACCGAGTGGGGCAGACTTGGCTTCAGGGGGCCTAGGCATATGCCTGAGTGTTAGGGCACTCTGAAACCATTGGGGGATCCTGAATGTGGAGTCACTCCTGGGTCTGGATCCCTTGTGGCCTTGTAGGCTTTGCACTTGGGCTCTGCACTGGGCCTGGAACCAGGCAAAAGGGGCAAGCTTCTAGACCTCCAGGCAAGTCAGAAGTGGACAAGCAGCTAGACCTTCAAGCAAGTCCAAGGCTGAACCAACAAATCTTTCCTGCCCATCTGTTTGCTGCCCTCTGCACCTGATTGGCAGTTCCCTGAACTGCCAGGACCCACTGTGCCAGTGACTGAATCCCGGTTTCAGGACTGTGAGTAACCCAGGGCTTACAATGACAAAGAGGGTAGTAAAGGTTAGGAATTGTTAGCATTCTATAAAGAATTGTTTTAAGTGCCCCAAAGCCAGCCAACTTGTGGCATATAGCAGGCCTGCTCAAAACCTGGGTACTCAGCCAGGACAGTTTGGACATAGGAATTGTACACTGGTGCCAGTGGGGGTGAGCACAGTATATGTTTCAGCCTATGGACCTTGTTAACTCATTTAACCAGTTTTTCTCACTCTCAGCTATCCCACTCCTAGTACCCCCTTTCCTAGCACCCCCCTAAATAAAGGTGTGGTTTATTTGTTGCATTTCCTGTGAGGTGGCATTTTGTTGTTAACTGTCAATTATATGTGGTGTACAGTATTGGGAAACAACATGGTATCCAGTGGGTAGGGTGGCTGGAAGGGGAGGTGGGTAAGTACTGCATCCCAATACCAATAAAACACCTGTCCCAATGTTACTTTACTCTGGGTGGAGGCACCACTTTATTTTATTTCTATTCTGGGATAGAACCCCCGATCACCACTGCAACAGAACCCAGGCACCTTAACCTGTGTGGCACTCAACAGGCAGGGGTAGTAGCCCACTGGCACATAACACCTGGTCTACATCTTTGGAAGCACCACTGGGATCTCCTGTTTGCCTGCCACGCCCACCATGGATAGCCACGGTGAAAAGGCCACTGTTGCTTCCCCCACCCCTGGTCCTACCCCCCAAACCCCAAATCATGGTTAAAGCAGAAGACAAGGTAAAATTGGTCAAGTGGAATATAGTCCAAAATGCAAAGGGTCTGAGGGTAATCACAAATGTTCTTCGTACAGTATGGGGTGGAGCTTGGTCGTTAGTGGTAAAAGTTCCAGAGAAAATGTTTGTATGACCGCTCTGGCTAAAAATAGCCCAACACAAAAGTTATTCTTTCAGGTTCTATTATTCAAACAACATGGCCACAACATTTTACCATATTCAGCTAATTCTGGGGAACTATAATCAACTGATAAATTATATTTTTAATATACATTTTAATCACTTTGTATCAATCATGTCTCATATGAAAAATTATATCTATTGCTGGCTCAGTGGTGCTGAGGACAGAGGCGTGGTCACCACACCTCACTCTACGCCAGCGACCAGTGTTCGGGAATGAGCATGGGTCACTGGGGGTTGGCTGTGGAGAAGAACTGAGCATCTGAAGGACTGCTCTCCTTCTCTGGGGAGGTTGGGTCCATGGCATTCGGTGCATGGTTGCCTTCTGGCGGAGGCTGGGAGACTATGCACTCTGTTGCACACAGGCGTGGAGCTGAGGGTAGACATCTGGAGGGAGCGCATGCGGATGCATGCGCTCCCCTCTCCGGCAATGTCATTGTATGCCCTCGGCTCTGTGGGTGAAAATGGGTGCCTAGTTGAGCGACTTGATGGCCATCCATGAGCTTCACCTAGTGGCTGGGCACCCAGGCTGGATCCGTGTTCTGTGGGGAGTCAGGGAGGGCTCCCTGCAACCTTGCTGTGGAGGGTACAACTGCAGGGGCATATGGGTACCTGGGACTGGCCAAGTAGAGGCAGATGGCATCCAGAATCCCTGGACCAGATGCGGGGACAAGAGAGGGGAGCAGATTGAGGTGGCCAGAAAAAAGGTGGTAGAAAACTAGTGTCAAAATTTATATCTATTATCACTCTGGCTTCTCAAAACAATTACTGTGAGCTTACTATAACATCCCATACATTTAAATTATATTTTTTGTATTTATGTTCACTTTATACTGACATTCAGATTTGCTGGCTAGATCCATTAGCTTACAGTATTCAAGTGTGCCCAAAAGGCTACCTACTTTTTTATCCAGGCTTCTTCCTCTATGGTTGCCACATGCCTAGTTTTCTTTCTTGTATCACCTTGTGCTGAAGCATATTACAAAAGTAAAGTCATTCCCTACAACATGTTTTCTTTTTCTTAAGTACTATTACTATATATTAACACATTTCTTACTGTAATATGTATCATAATCTCGTCTCTGACATGTTGTTCTACCAAAATACTCTAGTTCACTATTTATTCAGGAATCTCCTTTCATTTCATACATTTCTGTTCTTTACTTATCTCTATTGCACGATTTTCTGATCCTCCACCTTTTTTTCACATATACACTTTAAGCTTATTTTTTATTCTTAACCCTATCAATGCATCAGGATTTTATTCTGTATTTCTGAAGGCCCTCCTTCTTCTGCTTTACAGTATACCATTTCTTCTATTAGTACAATATAGACACTGTCCCTTTAAGAAAAAATTCATTAAGCTTTTACTTCAGAATGTTTGTTTGTGCTTTTCAAAAACTGATATCCTATGCCTCTTGGTTTATTTTCTTTAGTCTAGTGACATAAAAACAAAAAAAGTGGTTATCAAGTGTTTTCTTGATTAAATTGCTGTTTTACATTTCTAAATTGTTTAAAATGCTTGCTTATTTTCACTACTAGTCCTGATACACTCTGTTGGTATTCATTATATAATGGCATCTTTTAGAGAAAGACATTCACTTTAAAATATTGTACATAGTTATCTGCTGTTTAACATTTGTTTAATTCTTTTCAAAATACTGCTCTGATAACAATGCATAAACCTCTTACTTGAATGTTCAGCTTCTGTTGTGCTCTGCTTCCTGGTTCCTACTGAAGTGGCAGCAAGAGAGCACAGTGAGCCCTCCCCTCTTATACCTGTGTGGAGTCACATGCTGATTGAGTCAGCAAGCATTGCTAAGCAGCGCTGTTGCTAAGCAACTGCTTTTCCACACAGGTACTGTATATGAGCTGGTGGCATTCTGTGTAGTAATACTGGCTCATAATAACTATAACTTTCAATGTTTTCCATTTGACTATGTTGTACACAGCTCTTGAATCTGGTAGTTCTTCTGTTGTTATCTTTGTTAAACATGCCTGATACTTCAAAATTCTATGCCATTAGTGTTTTCTGCATGTGACTTTGCTCTCTGAGTCCATTTCTGATGTTTCTGACTAGAGATACAGTGAATTGGAATTCTGCCGGCGAAGTGCCGCAAAGTGGGCACTTCGCATTGTCACTTCACTATGCGGAGTGGCCATATGAAAGGCTCACTTCACCATGTGATTATTACTTCAAATTGTCATTCCACCTTAATGTGAATTAAGTTGAAGTGAAAACAATATTGGCAGCCACACACACACACAGTCACCAGAATTAAAGTGCTACTGTATTGCATCCAGAAAACTCCCCAGTGCTGATGAAGTGAAATGAGAGCACAACTGGAAATGCAAAGTTTCCCAGAATTAATGGCACACTCAGTCATACAAGCAGTGATCACACACAGCCACCAGAATTAATGTGCATCCCCAAAATGCTACTGTCTTACATCCAGAAAATCCCCCAGTGCTGATGAAATGCTACTTTCTTGTGTTCAGAAAATTTCCCAGTGCTGACAAAGTGAAATGAGAGCACAAGAAATGCAAAGTCTCCCAGAATTAATGGCACACTCAGTCATGTGAGCAGTAATCACACACAGTCACCAGAATTAATGTGCATCCCCAAAATGCTACTATTTTGTGTCCAGAAAATTCCCCAGTGCTGATGAAGTGAAATGAGAGCGTAACAAGAAATGCAAAGTCTCCCAGAATTAATGGCACACTCAGTCATGTGTGCAGTGGTCACACACAGTCACCAGAATTAATGTGCATCCCCAAAATGCTACTGTCTTGTGTCCAGAAAATTCCCCAATGCTGATGAAGTGAAATGAGAGTGTAACAAGAAATGCAAAGTCTCCCAGAATTAACAGTGCACTGCAAACGCATAGACAGATTAAGATTACGCTGTGCACTCAAGAGATACATACGAAAAGGCACAACAACTAATCTGTGCTCACAAGTCACAAATCCAAATCTGGAAAGGAATACCTTTTGCCGATTGGGGGATTAGTGCATGGCAGTAACAATCCACTACCAGTAAAGATACCACAAAGCAATACAAAAAATTCATGCAGGTGCAGTGGACAGCAGGTTTACACTGCTGAAATTACTCTGTGGCACAATAAAAGGTATCTGATTTAATGGCATGCATCGCACGCACACACTCACACCACACTACAAGTAATGCATAGCATATTGAAAACCTTTAGTAATATAACCAAATGTTTTAAACAGACAAATTGTACACTGCTGCACCACAACAATCAACAAAAAAATATCAAGAATGAATGAAAATATTACTGTGTGTACATTAACACAGTTATACAAGAAAAATATAACCAAAACAGAAAGACTGCCTTTTTCTCCCAGTTAATGTGCCTACACCACAAATATGCCCCTCCTTCAAAGTACACTTCACAGTACACAGACTGTTCTAAATTAACATTCAAAATCCACACACAAACAATAAACACTCAATGATATGAGCACAAAAGGGTTTCCTTCAATCACTGTACTAAATCTTGAGCAAAAAAAAAGACTCAAAAAGGCATTTTTAACAGCTTTTAGAGGTTTTGAATTGCAGAGCTCTGAGAGCAAACTGTCTCCAGCTACCACTACACGCACACACTACCCAGGCCAGAACTGAGACTGTGCAGAACAATCTAGAGCCCATGTGACCTGCAATCCCATGAATCACTGTAGAATTTCATTTGGAGCTCAATTACAAGGCAAAGTGAGGCAAAGTACATTGATTTCAATGTACTTCGCCTTAAAATTGTTGGAGAAATGGTTTGGGGAAGGCGGAATAACACAATGTCATTGGTTTCAATGGACTTCACATTACATAAATACATAGATACATAGACAGTGTCAGTAGATAAGGGCCTACAGCCCACCCAGTCTACCCATTTGAGCTTGTAAGTTCACTTTATGTTTTCCTAGAAGTCTGTTGCCCCTTAACCCTGACCTCCAGAATTCCTTTATGTCTATCCCATGCATTCTTAAATCCTGTGATTTTTTCAGCCCTCACCACTTCCTCTGGTAGGGTGTTCCACTTGTCCACCACCTGTTCTGTGAAGAAATTCTTCCTCACATTTCCTCTGAATCATCCTTCCTCCAACTTCATCCCATGCCCTCTAGTTCTGGAACATCTTTTTTGCGTCAAAATAGTGTATGCCTGCATCCTGTTCCTCTGTGTAAGATACTTGTATGTCTCTGGCATATCCCCTCTCTCCCTCCTCTCCTCCAGGGAGTACATATTCAATTCCTTCGACCTGTCCTCATTGGACTTGTGATGCAATCCATGTACCATCTTGGTTGCCCTCCTCTGAACCTTCCCTACCCTGTCTATGTCCTTATGTTCCTTATTATGATGCAAAGTACTCTGCTTCACATTGCGGAGTACTCCAAAGATTCCGCGTTACTCCGTGAATTACTTTGCTGAGCGAATTGGGGCCACATCGCCCACCACTGTTTACAGTACAGTAACTCACATGCTGTACAGGAAGGAATGTGAATGCCTATAGCTGTACTTCCCTGATGAGCTGAGCCTGTATCATAAAACTCCCCAATTTAAAAACTCTTATTAATGAGTACAGTGGTGGTGATTGGGTGAAGCCTGGAGAGATGCTACAAAACAGACTTACAATACATGCAAGTAACTAGTAAAATGATTAATTTTGTGATTTGTGACGTGATCGTGAATTGTGATTTGTGACTGCATTTGTAACAGTGATGATGAAGAACATGATTCAGTGTGAGATAACCAATGTGAAACTGTATGGGAACGCAAATGCCTAAGGCTGTACTTCCCCGATGTCCTGTAGAAAAAAACTCCCCAATTTAAAAACTCATTAATGAGTACAGTGGTGGGGTAGTGAAGCCTGGAGAAATACTACAAAACAGGATTGCAATACACCCAAGTAACTAGTAAAAAAATTTATTTTGTGATTCGTGATGTGATCGTGAATCGTGACTGCATTTGTGACTGTGATGATGAAGAACATGATTTGTATCATGTGTGACTCGTGATGATGGCCCTGACTTAAAAACACATATTAATGAGTACAATGTTCATGCAGAGATATGCACCACACCAGTCCTGTACTCTGAAGGGAAGCCAAAGAAGCAACTGTGACTTAAGTAACAGACAGAGATTGGGCCCTAAAGAGATGCAAATGCACAGACAGATTAAGATTGTGCTGCACACTGAAGAGATGCAGATGCAAAGGCACAACACCTAACCAGTGCTCACCGTCAGAAATTCAAATCTGGAAAAGAATACCTTTGCTGGTTGTGGTGGGCTGTGTGGGGGGGCAGTGTACTGCGGTAACAGTCACTCTAGTACTAGTACCAGTAAAGATGCCACAAATAAGTAAAAAAATCATGCAGCTGCAGTGGATAGCAGGTTCACATTGCTGCATTTACTAAGTGGCACAATAAAAGATGTCTGATTTGGTGACTCGTGTCAGAAACACACTAAGTAATGTGTAGGAAATTGAAAACTTCAATAACGTAACCACGTATTTTGAATGAACTAAAATTATGCACAGCTGCACCACAACAATCAGCAAACAAATGTCAAGAATTATTGAAAATATTACTGTGTGTACATTAACACAGTTATACAAGAACAATATCACCAAAACAGAAAAAAATGTCTTTTTCTCCAAGTTAATCTACCTACACCACAGATACACCCTTCCCCCAAAGCATACTTCCAGTGTCTGTCAGTACACAGACTGAATGTTGTACATTAACATTCAAAATCCACACACAAACAATAAACTCTCAATGATATGAGCACAGGAGGGTTTCCTACAATTGATGAACTAAAGTTTGAGTTAAAAAAATTACTCAAAAAGGCTTTTTAAACAGCTTTTAGAAGGTTTGAATTGCAGAGAGCTCTCACAGCAGACTGTCTCCTATAACTTCCTACACACACTAACTTGACCTGAGGCTGTGCAGAACAATCTAGAGCCCATGTGACCTGAAATCCCATGAATCACTGCAAAATTCACTTTTGGAGCTTAAAACAAGGTGAAGTGAGGCGAGGTACATTGTTTTCACTGTACTTCATCGTAAAATTTGTGGAGTAGTGGTTTGGGGAAGGCGGAGTAATTCAAAGTCATTGCTGTCAATGGACTTTGCATTGCCCATAATGATGCGAAGTACTCCACTCCGCATTGCGGGGCACTTTGCAAATTCGCCTTGACTTCGCGAATCGCTCCGTGGAGTGAATTGAGACCACTTTGCCCACCACTACCACTACTTCTGGCCATCCGTTCTTTATTATTCTGTGGTGTTTTGGCATTTGGTCTGCCACTAAAGGACCACTTACCTTCTGGTACTCTGCATTCCCATCTGGTGCTTCTGCTGCAGGAGTCACTAGGTACCAAACGAACTGAGTCAGACACATAAAATAATGCATGCAATTACCACATGGAACATCCTAGCCTCCCAGAGGACAAAGGAATTTCCCCTTCCCTAGCCCCAGCTGGACACCAATTAGCATAACGTGTGACCATAGCTGGCTGCCCAATACTGTTGCTAGTTAAAGGGGCGGCAGCTAATCTTTAGCCCCATGCTCAACTCTGTACTCCATATCACCCCGGGTATTGTAAATGTGAGTACCACTCGAACAAGTAAAGACATCATTATGCATGAACAACAAAAGAAAGTAGCAAAACCTTAGTAACAGTAAGATAACATTTAACAGTATTGTGGAGACATTACTAGAAGACAGTTGGTTAGTAGTTTAATTGAAAATGCTAACATTTAGAAGAGAAAAAAATTGAGATCATACAAGAATTGAGAAGCAATTTGCAGATTAAGACACAGAATTAACAGAATCACTGCACTGAGTCCAAATAATAAGTTCACGGGATTCTGTGGCTTTTACGGTCAGTTGGGATTGCTGAGAGGGTGGCTTGAACTAGTGCTTGACAGGATGTGATTAAGTCAGAAAAGGGGATCCATGGGTTGTGAGCACTGTTATACCCACACCATTTAACACGGTATGACCAAGATCCATTGATGTACTTTTTGTGCAGATTCTTCTCGATCTGATACACTGTTTGGGGTATAAGAGAGTCCTGAGAAGACGCAAGAGGCTGAGAAGTTCCAGAAGGTTCATCTGGTTGGGCTGGAAGAATGAGATCTGGCTGATAAGTGTCAGTACCATGAGGTGCTGGTGGAACTGTTGTCAAGTTGTCAGCAGGAAGTTCAGTTTCTGAAAGGATTGCAGGTTCCAAAGAAGCTTCATTACTTGGGTGACTGGGATAATCTGGGAGGGAATCATGCAAGTACCCTTGCTTCAACCTGTTAATGTGAATTTTATTGTGTACCAGCTTCCCATCTGACTTTCAGCTCAAGCGAACATGAACTGGGGGAAGCTTTTCCACAATGTAAAATGGCCCAGTCCATGGGCGAAGCAATTTTCTGGTGGTGTCTGGAACAAGGACAGGTCGATACAAATATATGATGTCCCCACAGAAAATGAAGGATAGTGACACTTGGCTGTAGACATTTTTTGCATTGCCATTTTTCTCTGTCCCAGGGTGTCAATAGCAACCCATCTCGGAAGTTCAAGCTGTTCCAACATTGGATGATGAAGGAGGAAGCTGACTTTGGGACCTCTAGCAATGATAGATCTTTGTCCAGAGGTGTTCTTATGTGATGTCCATGGGCTAGGAAAAATGGGGTGTACTCTGTGCTGTCAACACAAGGGCTGGAGTTGTATGCAAACTGAATGAAGAGAACAAAACTATCCCAAGTGCCATGAGTCTCATCCAGGTACTTGGATAGTGTGTTAAGAATGGTCCACATCATTCTCTCACTTTGTCCATTGCACTGTGGATGGTAACTGGTTGTATGAGTCTTCTGATGTCAAGAAGTTTGCAGGTTTCTCACAAAATAGATGAGAGGTAGTTAGTGCCTCTGTCTGAATGCAGGTACGCTGGGGTACCGTGACAGAAAATGATTGTATTATTGATGAAGGCACGTGCCACTGTAGCAGCTTTAATGTCTTTTAATGGGATCATTTCCAAGTATTTAGTTAGGTAGTCCACAAAGACAAGAATGTACTTGTTGCCGGAGTCAGGGCAGGTAGCCAAGGGCCCAAGAATATCTGTGCTGACTCTTTGGAAGGGTTCTGTGGCTACATGCATTGGCATGATGTGTGCCTTGGTTGGTTTGGTGGGAGGCTTTCTTTGGGAACAGGGCTAGCAGGATTTTACAAAATGGACAATGTCCTTGTTCATGTGAGGCCAGAAGAAGTGGAACCTTGTCTTTTCACGAGTTCTGTGAATACCCATATGACCTCCACAAAGTGGAGAGGCATGAGTGGATTGAAGAACTTCAAAGACAAGAGAGGCTGGCACAACTAACTGTACATGAGTTCTGTCTGTGCGATGGCTCTTACCCTCCTTGGTACAAATGTGAAAAAGCACTCTGTCATTGAGAAAAAACTGTGACGCAAAGAATTGTACATCCTGACGGTGTTTCTTTTGTTGTGGTAAATTTCCAGACTCAAGATGAGTGATGATGTCTGTAAATTGAGGATCAGTTCTTTATTGAAGTTTAATTGTGGCCAGGGAGATATCGGTGCTGGAGGTTGTAAGAAGCTCTTCAGCTGCTTGCAATAGCTGAGGATTTGTACTTTTTTCCATACAAGCAATTGGAAGCAGCAAAGTGACTTGAGGTGCTGTAGGAGTGTCCACAGGGAGCTCATCTGTGGAGCAGAAGGGGGGAGCTTGTGGGCAGCTTTCTTCATCAGTAGAGGTTGCTATGGAGGGATGCCGTCTCTGGCTTATAGCATTGGCATTGGAGTGAACTCAACCTGGTCGGCATTGGATTTCAAAATTGTAGCCTTGCAGAATGGCAACCCATTGGGCAAACTTTCCTGCTTGTTCCTTAATTTCAAACAACCATCTGAGGGCTGAGTGATCCAAGATGGCTGTGAAGGAGGAGTAGCGAAGGTAGCAGTCAAACTTCTTTACAGCAAAGACCACAGCTAGGCATTCTTTTTCTGTGATGCCGTAGTTTTGCTCAGCTGAAGAAAGACAGCGCCCTGCATAGGAAATAACTCATTCTGTTCCATCTTGGATTTGACACAGCACCGTGCCCACTACAAAGGAGCTAGCATCTGTGTAAAGTCTGAATGGCTGGTCGAAGATGGGATAGGCCAATACTGGGGAAGAAATAAGTTTGTCTTTCAAGGTTTTAAAGGTCTCTTTGCAATCAGAAGTTCACATGTAGTCGCATCCCCTTTTCATGAGAGCGTACGAGGGAGCTGCAATGTTAGCATAGTTGCAAATTAATTTTCTATAGTAGCCAGATAAACCTAGGAAAGCTCTAAGGTCTTTGAGGTTTGTGAGTTCTGGATAGTCTTTTACTGCAGAAAGCTCATCTGGGTTTGGTGAGATGCCGTGCAAATTGACCACGTGTCCCAGGTAATGGATTTGGTGCTACGTGAGGCAACATTTCTCTGGATGGAGTTTGAGGTTGACTTGCCTGAGATGTTTGAACACCTCTTTGAGATGCTGGATGTGTTCTTGGAAAGTTCTGCTGAAGACAATAACATCGTCGAGATACACTAGGCAAGATTTCCAAGACAGTCCATGCAACACAGCCTCCATGATGCGTTGAAAGGTGGCTGGGCTGTTCCGAAGTCCCATAGGCAGACGTTTGAACTGGAAAAGCCACAAGTGGCAGCCCCAGGCTGTGTACAGACGTGAAGCTGGATCAATAATAACTTAGTAAAATCCAGTATGGAGATCTAGAGTGGTGAAGTAGGCTGGGCTGGCCACAACTAGGCTCTCTATGGCATCCTCTGTGGTGGGTAAGGGATGAGCATCCTGTACTGTGAGGGCATTGAGCTTTCTGTAGTCCACCACAAACTGATACCCTTTGTCCTTCTTGACTACCAGCAAGCAAGGTGCACCCCAGGGACTGGTGGATTACTCAATAATGTCCTGTTCGGGCATGTCTGTGATTAAGTTCTCCAGGATTTACTTTTGTTTGTGTCCCACTTTGTTGGCTCGCTGATGAATTGGTTTTTGGTTGGGCTGCACCTCAATGGTGTGTTGCAGGGTATTGCAGTGTCTGAGCTTATTATCAGGGCCTACAAAGACACCTGAGTAGGTTTCCAGGAACTCCAGAAGTTGCTGTTTCTCTGTGGGACAGGCTGGGAGTTTTGAGGCAGAGAGACACTGGCTAAAAGGCATGTGCATTTCTTGTGAAGTGGGGGTGGTTGTGATGGTACTGACAGGATGACTGCTAATGGAACCAGGCTGTGGTTTGGCTAGAAGCTGAAGCTGATCCCCTTAAGACTGACAAACAAACTTCCCGATACTGGCACCCTTGGTGATGACCACTGGTTCATCCATGAAGTTGCAGCACTTTTGGAACTCTGAACCGCCATGCACAGCAGACAGGGTGTTCCCTGGAAGGAGACCTGAGGAGTGCAAAGCTGGGGATCCTGTGATGCTGACAACAACACCTTGGGGAAGGGGGTCACCTCAAATCTTGGCAATCAAAACCATCTCTGACTTAGGAGGTACAGTGACTGAGTCTATAGTTGTGAGTTGCCTCCAGGCATCTAGTGACAGTTTGTTTGATGCAAAGTCTGGTACGGCTTTGTGTGCCTTGAGAAAGTCCAGGCCAAGGATCACATCTGTTTGAAGTTCAGGCACTAAGTAGAATTTAACCGTAGCTTGCTGTGAGCCGAAGTGGAGCTTGAGATGGACCACTCCGGTGATAGGTATGGTAGCAGTACTTGCAGTGTTGATGTATTTTAGGTCGGCTGGAGCAACAGTAGGTGCATGGCGAATAGCTGGATTGTCTAGGATACTGCTGTGGATCACAGAGATTTCTGCTCCAAAGTCGACCAAGGCATGCATGGACCAATTGCCAATAGTGATGGGGACATAGTTTGCAAGGAGGGGTGATCTGATGACAGGAACTTTGGCTCCTTTAGGTGAGATTGTGCCTGACTTAGCAGCTAGAGGGTGCTGTTTGTTTGTGTTATGTGAGTCAGTGGGGCAGTCAGTTGCTTCATTTTCCTGCCCAACAAGAGCCCCTAGTTTGTTGGGCGGTGCTCATTTCCCTGGTCCTGTGAATAGTTACTAGCATATTGCTGATTGAGCAGCGGTGGATGCCTGTGGCTGTCTTGAGTCCTATGAAAGTTTTGCAGTTTGTGCAGACTGCAGCAGTGTGACCCCTGAACCCACACAACTGACAGGTCACTGGCTCCCACGAAGATGGAGGTGGCTCAGGTCACTCTGGAGGTGGCTGTAGGGCATTAACAGGAGTTGCAGTGGGAGCTGCAGTGGGGAAATGTATGCTGTTGACAGTTAAAATGAACTTGTCAATCATTTTTTGCTGCTGTTGGATGCAAGTAGCAAGTGCAACCAATTGTGAGGACTGTGGGTCCTGAACAGTGGTAGGCCGAAGCAGGAAAATAGACTCTTGAGCTAACCGTGCCACTTGGATTGTGTCTAGCCAAGTGGTTGGATTTTGTTGGATAATGTAGGTACGAAATTGTGGAGGCAGGCCCCGGACAAATGCTGTAATCTGGTCTTTTTCTGACTTTTGCAGACATTTGCATCATGATTCAATGCCCACTATAAAATGCTTCCAATGATTCGGAGGGTTGCATAGTGCGCTCCCATAGTTGCTGTTCTAACAACCAGGGTGGATGAGCTTGTAAGAAATAGTCCTTGAAGTTGGAATACAGGGTGACATTGTTCCCACTCATCTGGTCTGGAAGGGCATTGAACCACAATATGGCCATCCCTCTCAGGAGCAAGCGCATAGCATTGGAAATTAGCAAGGGATTCATCCAACCATTGAAGGAGATCCAGGCCTAAAATTGTTCGAGCTAGGCGACAGCATCTTCATGAGGTAGTGCTGAGAATGGTACTGGCTGCAAGCAGGAGTGGACTGTTGAGTGCGTGGAAATAGCTTTAAGGTAGGCAAGGTCATCCTGGATGGCTTGTATAGTAAGTGTCCCTATGGCTGGAATGGATGACCGGATGTCATGCAGCATAGTTTCAATCTTGAGACCCCATGCTCTCGATGGTAGGTGAAGGTGGACCCCAAGAGCTGGCATTGCTTTGGGCGTCGGTGTCCTCGGAAGACATGGTTGAAGAGGGGATGGGTGGCCCTGAACCAAGGTCGTAGAGATGAGTAGGAGTGGTTGTCATGGAGAGAACGAGACACCTTGGAAGAAATGATTTTTTGAAAGAATAAAAACTTTTGTTGTTTGTTTTATTTTTTTTTTTTGTAGACAACTATAGTTATATGTAAGCAATTTTCATCAATGGACATCTCAATAAACAACTTCCACTCTAGGTTGGTGTTGTCTGTTATTGAAATTAACTTTTTTTTTGCAAGATGCAGCTATTTGTTGCAGTGTCCATTCATTTCAATGGGTGCCCCTCAAAACCAAGGCCGCCATTACTTTCCATGGAGTGAGGTCATTTTGAACAAGCTGATGCCCCTCACAAAGATGGCCACTGGACCAGTAACATAGGCTTCTTGGCTAATTTGACATTCCCAATATGGCTGTCAATGGGGGGGAAGGGTTGCTTCCTGTTTTGTAGTTATAGGCAGTTGCTTATGTCAGGGCAGATGAAAGAATGCAAGATGGCCACTCTGCAGTCTGTTCAAAAGATAAATGGCAGGCTTTGGTTTGGCTGAGTGACTCCCACCCAGACTATCCAAAGTATTTGTGTTGAGAGAGATTTATTGCTTTCTTCAAGCTTTAGAAGCCTCAAATACTTTCTTCAGACAGATCTGGCAAAACAAATGTCTGTGTATTGGAAGGCACCTCAACTTAAAATAATAGGGAGCCATATGTCTCTGGTTTAAGAGTTAATGAACAGGCAGTCTCCAGCACCCTGGTGCTCAGGCTAGCATGATTGTAATTTACAGTTCATTCAGTTAGCAGGCTTGTAAAATGCAGCACATTTTTTTTCTCTCATAGCCTACAATGTTAGAGAAGGGCTGCAGGCTGCTAGTTAGCGGGGTTAGTAAGGAATTAGCATTTGCTGGTGCTGCAACCCAGAGACAGCATCAAGAAAAATACTTTAAAATTTTGTTGCTGCTTTGCTGATTTTATAGTTTGGTGGCTGGTCCCTGCAGCAGAGGGCAGTTGGGCAGGGATTGCAGTGTATATTCTGTGCTTTCTAGACATGGAGTTTGCAGAAGCCTGCTGGGGTTTGTAGCATGCAGCTCCATGGGGCTGCTGGAGCCATAAAAGAACTTTGTACCTTAGTTGCACAGACAGTGTCCTAATTTGGAGCACATTTATATGCAAGGAGACTTATATATGCTGAGGCAGAATGCAGGAGGCTTACTTTAACAGAGAACAGTTCAGTTTTAATTTCTCTCTCTGCTGCCAAGTTTATTCTTTCTGAGCATGAATACAGTTCAGGCACATTTGAGTGATGACTCTGGGGTACCCAATGACGCAGAGCAAGTGAGATGGGGGTCTGGGCAGAAGAGGAAGGGCCACATTCTCCACCATGTGTGGCATTTTGGTATTTGGTTTGCCACTAAAGGACTGCTTATCTTCTGATATTCTGCTTTCCCATCTGGTGCTTCTGCTGCAGGAGTCACTAGGTACCAAACAAACTGAGTCAGACGCATAAAATAATGAACAATATAAGGTTTATTTAGGAGCTTAGGAAGGCACATGTCATTAGCACAGGGAATATCCTAGGTTGCCCAGAGGGCAAAGAAATTTGCCCTTCCCTAGCCACAGCTGGACACTAATTAGCATAACATGTGACCATAGCTGGCTGCCCAATACTGTTCCTAGTTAAAGGGGTGGCAGCTAATCTTTAGCCCCATGCTCAACTCTGTACTCCACAATTCCATATTCTGTTTTAATGGGTCTCTTAGGTCCTTAGTTTGTATATTTAGTTCTCATGCTTCTGTTCCCTCTCATGCATTCTTCAAGTAGGGGGAAGGATACTGTGTGTGTGTTGGGGGGATGTTGGGCCTTAACTACGAATCTTTTTCTTTTTGTTCTCAGCAGCATGCCTGCCAATTTATTTCCTCAATAAGGCCCCAAAAATGTTCCTATTTCATAAATCCTCCAGATTTCTCTTCTCTTCAACACTTTTCTAAAGTCACCACCTCTGCCAGGTTCTTGCACTAACTCCAGTCCCCAGAATCTGAGGTGCATCACTGTGTGGTCCCTCTCACTAAAGTGTTGTGCCACTGATGAGTTCTCATCTTTTTGCCTGATTCTGCTTTTGTGCTCCGAAATCCATTTCTTTAGCTCCCTTTAGCTCTTTAGCTCCTTCTGGGTCATTCCTACATAGAGGGTGTCACAAGTCACTGCAATAGGTATATCACGCCTGTCGAGTTACAGCCTATGTGTCCTTTTATTATGTATTCTTTGCTTGTATATGGATGTTTAAATATCTATTTTCTGCTAGTGTTACCACAGGCTACACATCTTTTGCAGGGGAATATGCCATCTTTTAAAGTCATAATAGCAACTTTGCAGGAGTGTAGCCAGAAATTTCCATTTTGTAAACAATCTCCAACAGTTACACCCCCCTAATTAAAAAATGTACACATCCTTTCCAAATGGCACCCCCTTCCAAACAAGTCAGATTGTTGTCAGATGACTCCTCTACTCTCTAAAGAGGTTATACATGTATTGGACACTCCTCAGTGGCCTACACTAACCCAAATCCTACAGATTAGAATGATAATATTAACAGAGTGGCTTATGGTTTGTGACAGGCACTCAACAAAACAGTACACAAATGTGTACAGTGAGTATGCCTGTCTACACCCTTGCAACTTTGCCTGTTTTTGTTTTTCTATTTTGTGTTCTGTTTTTATTATTTTATCTTTAATTGTGGGTGCTTTTCTGGATGTAACTAATGGTTTATTATGTGCTCTTTAGAAGGGTGAGATTGTAAAATCTGCCAGTTGTCCAGGATAATCTTTCTTATTGGAGGCATTTCTACACAATGCTTAGTGCTAAATGTTAGCTTTTTTGTCTCTCCCTGATTTTTTTGCTTTTTACTTAATGCTTCTGTTCTGGTCATTTTCAAAACCCTGTCCACCAGAGTGGAATATAGGCCAGAAAATGGACCCTTAGAAATCCCTACTGCTTCTGGGTGTACCCCCTGAACTAGAGACATAGTTCATAGAGAGGCACTTGTCTACCATAAAGTGGCTGGGTCAAGTAACTATTCGGGATCAAATGTTAGAGTCTGTTACAGAGACATTGACTGTTCTAGTGGAATGCAAAAATGTAATAGAACCTTCCTGGGTAGCTGAGGCTTTAGTCCACAAAGGGTTAACAGAGGCATGGTCTGTTGTGACTATGATTAGTGTAGTCCCTTTGGGGTAGACAGTACCTGAGCTAAAACTAACTCCCACACCTGATGAGTGGCCCAAGCCCAGTTTTGGGCCCTCCTTTCCAGATTGTTACAGAAAGTTGAGGATGTTTTCTGGGGGTGAGGCCCACCCCAGCTGGTGAGGAGGATTACAAATTATTGGTTAATTATGTGGTCCCCTTGCTGCAGGATTGGCAATATAGTGAGGGGGGAAAACTTAAAAGGTTAACGGAAAGTTTGAAGGGTCCTGCCCTCGATGCTATTTGGTCCTTGTGTGTCACCATCCCAGAAGCCAGTGTGGGAGACTATATTGCTGCCTTGGACAGTGCCTTCGATAGCACTGAGTCCAGGGAGGACATGTGGTGGGGTTCTAGGTCAACCCGGCAGCAACATGGTGAACTCCTTTCAGAGTACATCAAAAGGTTAGAGAGGGCCCTACAAAAAGTGTACCGCAAATGGGGGGGTGCAATCCACTGACCTGAACAAAACACTCTTAGAACAGGAAGTACTCTGAGTTAATGCTGTTAAAGCTGGGTCTAAAGGATAAGTTGGGTGATTCCCCCCCCTTCCTCCGGGTCCTGCTCAGGGAAGAATGGGAGGTGAAGGAATGAGATGCTTAGTGGAGGCAGGCTCTGCTATTGTGACTGCTACCCAGATTGTTGAGGATACCCCTCTCAGAGAGTACAGGGAAGCACTTGATAGGGCTATCTCTGGCTGTAATAGAAATACTGGTACCTCTCCCTGTCAGTCTACCTCAATAGCCCCTGCCAGCCTCCAAGTGATGGGCCTGGGGGTACAGGCCCAAGTGTCCCCCGTGGTTTCCCCTATTGAAACCTGCCTCCATGAACTGTGTCAGGCTGTCAGCGAACTGAAAAGTCAAGGGTTGCAAAGACAGTGAGAAACAGAGTGAAAAGTGGTAATGGCCCAAGCAATTGTCCCGCTCCCCCCTGAGTATCATTGACAACCCAGTCACCAAGACGCCATGCCTGATGTTGAAGTCCCCTACTCAGACAGACAGAGTCGAGGGGGCACATACTGCCATAGGTGTGGGAGGGATGGACATCTTTGCAGAGAGTGCTGATCATGTGAAAATCCAGCTCAAGTGAGGGACTGGCTGCTGGCAGAGAAACACCAGCATCAGGAAAACTTCAACGGGGCCTGGTAAGGGGGCATACCAGGGCCCCCGCCAAGCCCAGCTCCATGGAGTATGTGAGAAGATCCACTGCAAAAGTTGCTCACTCTTCCCTACCAGATATAGAAAAATTGGTGGTATTGTCTAACAAGACTACCATTACCATAAATGGGGTGTCCACTCATGCCATCTTAGACAGTGGCTCCCTGGTGACCATCATTTTAAGCCCTGGTATGATCAACACCTGTCCCACCTGGAACTGCAACTGCTGGAGGGGTTAAATGTATGGGGCCTTAGCGACAAGTCCTATCCTTACCTGGGCCATGTTACAGTATGGATGGCTTTTCCATTTAAGGTGACCAGAGTGGGAGATGCAGTTGAGACCCTGGCTTTGATCTACCCATAAACTGGAATATATGATGGGGTGCCTGTGTTGTTGGGTACAAATGCCCATATGTTTGGATGGTTGGCACAGCTCTGCCAGACTTGGGAGACTGAGCAGAAGGAGGGGGCTGTCCATTCACCCAGCAGTGAGGAAAGCTTACAGGAAGCAAGTACAGACTTTGGCTGACGATCCAGATGAGCTGGTGGGCATAGTTTCGAGATGGAATGGAAAGAAAATAATACTGACCCCAAATGATGTGTGTTATATCAGTGGTGTGGTACATTTGAAGAAGAAAGTGAAGAACAAGATTGTCATGTTGGATAGATTTTTTTTATTTTGACAGCAGATAAGGCCCACCTGGCCCACCTAGTCTGCCCATTTCCCTACCTACTTAAGCTTCCTATCCTAAATGATCAGCAGCTTACCCTCTCTTTTCTATCACTAGGGTTGCCTTCTGTTTATCCCATGCATTCTTGAACTCATCAATTGTTTTAGCTTCTATGACCTCCACTGGGAAGATGTTCCATGCATCCACCACCCTTTCTGTTAAAAAGGTACTTCTTCAGATTACCCCTGAGTCCCCCCACAGCCTCATATTGTGACCCCTTGTTCTTGCACATCTCTTTTATTGAAAAACACTGCCCATCTGGACCTTGTTACTTCCCCTGAGGTACTTGAATGTCTCTATCATACCCCCCCCCTTCTTCCAAGGTATACATATTGAGGTCTTTCAGTCTTTCCTCATATGTTTTCTGGTCCATTCCTTTCACCATTTTTGTTGCCCTTCTCTGGACTGCCTCCATTCTGTCAATGTCACGCCAGAGATGCGACCTCCAAAACTGAACCCAGTATTCCAGATGTGGGCTGACCAATTGTCTGTACAGCGGCATTACTGCCTCATGTTTTCTACTGGTAATGCCTCTCCCTATGCACCCCAGCATCCTCCTGGCCCTCCCCACCATCCTTTCATATTGCTTGGCCAACTTCAGGTCATTCGTTATGTTTACCCCCAGATCCCTTTCCAGTTTTGTTGTTGTTAGTATCTACCATCACCCCACCCCCATTTTGTATTCCTCTTCAGGATTCCTGTGGCCCAAGTACATGACTGCTCATTTTTGTACTGAATTTAAGCTGCCACACTCTTGACCACTCCTCCAATTTGTCTGGCTCTCTTCTCATTTTTTCCACCCCATCTGGAGTGTCTACTCTATTGCAGATCTTGATGTCATCAGCAAAGAGGCTTCCCTTCCCTTCCAGCCCCTCCGCAATCTCACTAATGAAGACATTGAAGAAGACTGGCACCAGAACTGAGTTCTGTGACACTCCATTTGTCATCCCCCTCTCCTGGGATTGAACTCCATTTACCACCACCCTCTGTGTCCTTCCAGTAATCTGTGCTCCAGATGAGCACAAATTACCAGCAGGCCTGCTTGTAAATCCCAGTGTACTACCTGCCAGGGCCCACGCCTATATTAGGAGTGTCACCGAGCAAGTGAAAAATGTGACAGACTGGGAAGTGGTTGTAAGGAAGGGCTATACTTTAGCCCAGGTATATTGTGCAGACACAGCAGTGCAGTCATCTTCCCCAAGGGAAGGTGCCCAACCTGGTAACTATCCTAGTTTTTTTGACCTCAGTAACTCCCACATCCCAGAGGAGTGGAAGGCTCAGATTTGGCAAAAACTGTCAAGAAGGACTAATGTGTTTTCCCTGCATGAGTGGGATATGGGCTGCATGACAGGAGAGCAGCACTAATTTATGGAGAGGTCTCAGTGTTTAGCGCCAGCAGATATCGATGATGTAAGGTGGCATATCCAATAATTGCTGGCTACAGGTATTATTCAGGAGTCCAGGAGCCCATCTGCCTCATCCATAGAGGTAGTGAGGAAGAAAAGAGGGTCTGTAAGGATGTGTGTGGATTATCTGACACTGAACAAGTGGATCATACTAGCAGAGGTGGTTTTAGGCACAAACAGTCCAAGAGGCCACTTGGGGTACCAGTGGAACGGGGCACTCTGAAGTAAAACGTTTAAGCAGAAATCATCTTGAAATGCAAAAAGTGTCAGTCTAAAAAACATAATTGTTGTCATCACCCTTGTTTTCATAGAATCCATATCACTTTTTTGATGTAGGATGGGGAAGAAGGGAGGATAGGGGTGATGGGAAGCAGTGTAGGGGGCACCACAAATATTTCTGCTTGGGGCACCATTAGGTCTAAAACCGTTCCTGCATGCCAGACCAGTACACAGTACTCCAGATTCGGGATGCCCTGGACTGCTTGAACAGCAGCAAATGGTTCTTAGTGTTGGACTTGAGGAGTGGGTATTACCAGATCCCCATGCCTCTGCAAGATCGGGAAAAGACTGCTTTCATATGCCCCCTTGGGTTCTATGAGTTTTTGTGGATGACCCAAGGCATTTCTGGTGCTCTGGCTACATTTCAGCACCTTATGGAGAGGGCCATCAGGGATATGAATCTGCTGGAATTCCTCTTGTAAGACTTTGGAAAAAAAGGATCTATGTGATAACAGCGATCGCCGAAAGGCAATAACTCTAGGACTGAATGTACATCGACAAAATCCATTTCGTCAATGTGCACTCCTAGCGCACAACAAAGCAATGCTTGGGACTTGAATTTTTACTTATAGGTGGGCTACGCACACCCCTACTAAGGATTCTCAACTCTAGGGGGTATGTCAGGGGGTATGAAAAGAAAATAAGTAAATGAATCGGACTGGCGCAAGACTCCCTTCGCACCCAGCACCGAACCCTGCACCCTCCCAGCCATAGCCTACCATGAACCCACCACACTACATGGCCAGCTCGGCAATACACCATCACACTAAACCTCACATACCCCCCTTCCGCCCATCGCATGGCATGCTCGCTCTCCCCCACGTGTGCATATACATATAGTGACAGGATGTCACTATATCCATATCCGCCCTCCATCCACTAGCCCTGAGAACAGGCACCGCTATTGAGTCGCCCTTTTGGTAATCCCTCTATAGCAGTCGCCCTTCTCACAGTATACCAGAAGAATATGAGGTGAGGGTATTAAAAGTATTGGATCATTTGGAAGAGTTTGGTATACAGCTGTCTATCAATAAGTGCCAGTTCTTTCAAGCTTTTGTCAGGTATTTTGGGGGTATAGTGTCAGCCTAAGGCATCCAAATGGACCCCAGTAAGATCAAGGTGCTCACCACCTGGTCCAGGCCTCAGAATCTAAAAGAGTTACAGCACCTGTCGGGTTTCTGTGGGTATTATCAAAGATTCATCAGGGATTATACCCAGGTAGTTAGACCACTTCTGAATCTACTACAAAGCTATCCCCCAGTCAACCAAAGCAAATGACTGAAACCACCAGGCACTCCCGGCGAACAGCAGCATTACTTCTAACCCTCCAAGCCATTTGGGCCCAGGTGGACTGAGGACTGTGAGAGAGCTTTTGAAGACATCATTCATGTTTAACCCATGCTCCAGTCTTGGCCTATGCAGACCCACAGAAACCTTACACCTGGTATAGAGTAAGAGGGAAGGTCAAGGGAGGGGTGACGAGGGAGTGGCAGCTGCAAAATAAGGGTTACTAGCTGCACAACCGAGCAGACATGGTAGACCATAAGGTATTTTTCTGCTGGCAATTTTCATATGTTTATATGTTCATACCTTACACACCAACACCAGATTCTGTAACCTGGGAGCTGTTCTGTATCAGACCTATCTGGAGAGCGTGTGTTCAGTTGCTTATGCTAGTCGGAGTTCGAATCCAGCAGAGAGAAGGAACCCGATGCATAAAATGCAATTCTGTGCACTCAAGTGGGCCATCATAGACCGGTTCCATGATTATCTATATGGGGCCAAGATTACCATGAGGACTGATAACAATCCATTGACTTGCATTCAAACAACAGCAAAGTTTGGCACAGCTGGTCATAGGTGGCTGTCATCCTTGTCCACCTATGATTACTGAGTTGAGTATCACCCTAGGTGAAATTGTTCTGATGCTCCACGGCCCTCCTTCAAGAAAATTAAAAATGGGTAATAATATCTGAACAGACTGTAAAGGCACTGTGTAAGAAATTTGACACTGAAGAATCCTCAGCATCAGAGTCTGCCCCTCAGCTAATGGACAGCCTGGGAGCTCCTGGAAATTGTCTTCCTGTAGCATACTGCCACCTGACCACTTTGGACTTGAAGTCTTTACCCCAGCTAACAAGCCAAGATTTGAGGAGGGAGCAGAGGTACTATAAAGCCATTGGGGAAATCCTGTGGGTTCTCCAGAGAGGACACCAGAGACCCCGATGCTCGGTTGATGCTACGAGAATGGTCAAAGTTAAAGATAAAGAATGGCTTACTGTATCATGAGGTGCAGGACCAACAGGGGGCACTCTGAGTACAATTGGTGCCCATCTGCTTGCTGACCTCTGCAATTGATTGGTGGCTCCCCGAACTGCCAGGACCCACCATGCCAGTGACTCAACCCCTGGCTTCAGGACTGTGAGGAACCCAAGGCTTGCCCTGACAAAAAGGGAAGTAAAGGTAAGGAATTGCTAGCATTCTATAAAGAATTGTTTTAAGGGCCCCAACGCCGGCCAACCCATGGCATCTAGAAGGCCTGCACAAAACCTGGGCACCCAGTCAGGACAGTTTGGACATAGGGGTTGTACAGTTGTGCCAGTGGGGGTGGGCACAGTTTATGTTTTGGCTTATGGGCCCAGCTAACTCCTTTAACCAGTTTTCATCCATCACAGCTATCCCATTCCTGGTACTCCCTTTCCTAGTCCTCCCCCTTAATAGAGCTGTGGTTTATTTGTTGTAATTCCTGTGTGATGAGCATTTTGTTGTTATTAACTATCAAGTATATATGGTGTACAGTATTAGGGAACAACATGGTATCCAGTGTGTGGGGTGGCTGGAAGCGGAGGTTGATAGGTACAGCATCCCAGGGGGTTGTACCAATCAAACACCTGGCCTACTGTTACTTTACTCTGAGTGGAGATGCCACAGTATTTATTTATATTCTGTGATAGAACCCCCGATCACCATCGCAACAGAACCCAGGCCCCTTAACTTGTGTGGTAGTCAACAGGCAAGGGTAGTAGCCAACTGGCACAAGGCACCTGGGCTACAATACAATGCACTATAAAGTACAAATAGCACATTTGACAATTGCTATTTTCACATCGCCTAAATTAACTCGTTTAAATTGAGTCGCTCTATTCAAAGGATACCCTTTTAATCTACCGTAAGTAATTTTCGGTAAAATCGATTCTTCTGAAATCCAGCACCATTTTCCTGGAATTGTTGTGAGTAGCACTCAGCATTATACTTTATCATATGGATTGATGGTCACTGTTCCCTAGTGGTTCTCATAATGAAAACTTCCTGATACTGTCCCAGTTTTTAAGTACCAGCTCTAGAATTGTGCCTTCCCTCATCAGTTCATCAATGGATTGTATCAAAAACCCTTCCTAGAATGCCTCCACCACTCCCTGGCCCCTGGTGCTTGATACTGTTAGGACACTCTAATCTACATTTGGCATGCTGAAGTTCTAGAGAAGCACCAATTTGCTCTGGGCTAAGTCCCTCCTACTCTCTTTCCCCTGTACATCATCCTCTGTTTTCTTATGATTTAGTGGCCTATAACCTTCCTGTTTTTATGACCCTTCCCCTATTTGCAGACAACTGCACCACTAGGATATCAATGGTGGTACTCCCCTTTGTGTCCCCTATTATCTGTGGTTTTAGTACCCTCACTGGTGCCCAGGGGTACCCTGCTCCTTTGCCTTCTACTGTGTCTTTTGTGCAGAGACTGTATCTGGGAATTATGAGTTCCCAGTCATGGTGCTGCATTTCTGTCATGGCTACTAGGTCCAAGTGAGCCTCAGCTACTGTATTAATTTCTGAAGGTTAGACATTTTATTCTCCAGGCATCTGGCATTTGCACACACCTCTCTCCAGAATGTCAGCTGGCAATCACTTACTGTTCTGCTTCTTACCTTTTGTTCCTTTCCCTTTCGTCATCATGACTGCTTCCTGTGCTCTACTCCTTCTATGAATATTATATTCACCTTCCCTAGCTCCATGTGGGTCTTCCACCCCAGATCCTTCTCTTGAATTGCAAGTCCCTCCAAATTTCCCCGTCTCACTTCTCCTTTGTTTCCGGTTCCAGAATCACTTATTTTGTTATAAGTACCTGTGCTCTGCTTGGTCCTTGTCTGTGTAAGGGGGAGGTTTGTTTGGCCTCATTTTCTCATGTGCATATGCATAGACTCATCTGCACTGCCTTCCTCTTTCCATAGTTCTTTTTATAGACATATTCATGCTGGTAATAATCTGTTGCAGTATATACCCTAGTCCCAGGTATATAAACTGATTCAGGCTGGATCTTCCGGGCTTCTGCCTTGTCCTTGTCTGACCAGCATTCCCCCAGCTTTCTCTCCCTTGCAGGGGCTTCAGGAAGAGGATCTTTCTCCCCACTGAAGTAGTCCACTTGTGTGGACAGGATCCTGTGGTGGTCACCATTAGGACCTGCTCACCACATGGGAACCTGCATATCCTATAGCCAGCATATGGGTCTTTCACTGTTTTGTCCCTTCCTTTCCTCTCTTCAGCATGGGCTGAGCTCTTGAGGCTGAAGCTGCTTGCAGTGATGTCTTGCAGAAGGAGAAAGCATCCATAATCCACTGCAGGCATTTCTATGGCACCAGTTGCCCAGTGCCATTCCTATCAATTACAGACCACTACCAAGCAGCATCTGTTGCAGCTAGGTCTACCTTCCAATACAGATTCCCAAGCTTGCTCCTGAACTCAGGTAGCCTGGATAGCACCATGAAGTACTGTTTTTGGCCAACAGAGCATCCCACTCCTTTCCCAGCTTAACTGAGTTGTTATGTTTGCTGCAAGTCTCTGCCTTCCTCTGCTTTCCAACCCTAATTCCACATCCCCTCCCACAAGCTCCCAAGTGTTTGTATGTTTTTTTTTTGTGACAGTCAGCATCTCATTGTGTTATCACATGCTGTGCTGTATGAGATCAGGTGATGGCACCTAAAAGGTATCACCCCCCTCTACCTTGCCTCTATCCTTAGAACCCCCTTTTGATCTAGTTGTACTTTATTTTCCAGGGCCAACTGGCCTATTCCCTGATAGCCCAGTGGCTTCCACACATGACCCAAGAATCTAGCACTCACAGGCATACAGAAGTCAATCAATCAATCAATCAAAATCTTTATTTATTCAGGCGAACATCATTGAGCAAAGCTCATTTACAAGATGGACCTGATTGGTCTTAACAATATAAGGTTACAGTTTTACACAAAAAACAAGGTACTGATTGAATACAAATACAAAGATTTATGAATGAAACAGGTATACAAATATTTACATATGTACACGGCAATGTGACATTGGATCTTGGTTATACTAAAAATGAAAGAAACAAACAGTACTGGAGGGATAAAGCTAGGGTGATGGGACTTTGGGGGATCATTTTTGTACGAAGTAGGTTGGAGAAAACTAGAAAACAAAAGTAGGGGGCAGTGCAAAAAGGGTAGGGAAAAGAGGGTTGTGAGAGGACTAGGCCTTATGGAAGCAATTGCATGATTCTGGGAAGAGACTAGTATACAACTTTTTGAAGGATGTTAATGGAATGAGGGTATCCACTTTCAAGGTTTTTTGAAGAGAATTCCAGATAAGTGCTAGGGAATAGCTGATTGCAGCTCTTCCATACTGGGTGCAGGTAATAGGAATCTTCAGCATGATGAGTTTATTGATCCTTAGGGCGTAAGGCCTGGATATGATCTGGTTGAAACAATCTGAAATGTAGGATGGGAGTTTGTTTGTCAGAGCTTTGTAGATCCAGACAGCAGCATTTTTATTTCTTCTATGGTGTAGGGATGTCCAACTGACTGCATTGTAGAGAGAGCAATGATGGGTGCTGAAGAGAAGATCTGTAATGAATCTAAGAGCTCTATGATACAAGGTGTCCAATTTATTTAAATGGGAGAGGGAACAGTGACCATAAAGGAAGTCAGCGTAATCAATGAGGGATAGGAATGATGCCAGGATTAATCTTTGTTTGGAGTCTCTGGTCAGGTAGTGTTTGATCCTATAAAATAGGCCAAGTCTCTGTCTAAGCTTTTTCAGGAGCTCTTCAATGTGGGTATCCACAGAAGTATCCACCTCTCCAGCCCCAGCCTCTTCATGAGTGGTCTGGATGCCATGAGTTGCAATAATCTAATTTCCCTGCTGGCTCCTGTGTTTTTTGTTTCAGCTTTGTGAGCCCTATACTGTCTATGTACAGTAGTTCTATAGGCAGGAGTGAGTCACAGACTTGACAGGGTTAGAGAGGGTCGCCATGCTTTGAGAATGGCAGTCACATGGCAACCCCTGCTCTCTTCCCTGCATGATCACAACATTTTTTATAAATGGAAGTGCTGCTACCCACTCTGTGCATATCACCATAGGGATAAATGGCATGGGATCATAATGTTGCCAACAATAACATCATGGCAATAAATGCCACAAGCAGCACCGTGTGTGCCAAAATAAGGTCAGAAAAAACACCGAGCGCAACACAAATAGCACACCCCATTGAAAACAGTGGGACTTTGTTTTTTAAATAACAAACTACAAGGTGGTATGGACTTCGAGGATGGGGAAAAACCTGAGGAGGGGAAAAAAATTCAATTCCCCCCAAAAAACAAACAAAAAAGGTACATCACCGGGAGAACTGGGGGGGAACTGAACCATGGTCCCAGGTCTCCAACCCTGCCGTGTGCTGGTGCCTTAGGCACTCCTCCACAGGAGTGGCTCAACCAGCCACCACGCACACAGCAACTTGATCCTTCACCAATTACAGTGCACAGCAACTGGAGTAGCAGTAATTCCATACCGCTTTTATAGCCCTGTCGCACTTAATGATTTAGCACTTTACACAGCGCGAATATTGCCACGCTGTTTTTGTAGGGCTGTATTGACCTGGTACCAGGAAACAAAATCTTGACTCTCACTAAATTGCCACAGTGACTAGTTACTTTGAAATTATCCCTGTGACTAAGAATGAGGTAATTGTGACTGTCATCACTCTCATAAAATGTATTGATCAGCTGTTTGATCAATAGTCTTCCTGAATCGTTTGATACAGAAAACAACTGTTTCTCCTATATTAAATGGTCTTGAGGAAGGGCAAATGCAGTAAATGTATTTTATATACTGTGCACAGTATAACATCATAATCAGTTTGGTCATCTAAAACTGAGAAGATTATGCAGTTTGTGAACTATATCCACAGTTACTAGCATAGCTGCTCTTTGTTTGAGTCAATCCAAAGTAAAATAATTGCTGAAAGCGTACATTTGGATATACAATAAGTTGAGGTATATTTGCATCTTGCAGGCAGTTAGATTTTCTTCAGTTCTACAAACTGCAAATCATGAAGCTTCAGCTGTTATGTTCATTTTAAACAATAGAGATGATTGACTGCAGGAATGCTGACTGACCTGATGTCAACATTGCCTTTCTATGCCTTTGGATATGCTAATCATGGTTTCCTTCCATCATGTGAGGTAATATTGTTCTGTCTACAGAATTTGTCAGTTAAGTAACTTCAGAGTCTGTAAAATTTTCACTTCTCAAGTTTGGGCTCATTAAAAATTTCAAACTGTGCTGCAATCTATTCTGTGACCATTCATGCCATATATACAGTGTGTTCTATAACCCATGAGGCTGTCTCCCAGAAGACAGGTATAACAAAGCTAGACAGCTCTCAGTAAAATGGTGTTCCAATAAGCTGTGGGTGGGTGGGTTGAGGGCAGGGGTCACCAATTCATATTGCTCTTAGAATAAGACATTGAGTCCTCTATACATTTCTAGGTAATCAACATAAGAAGAGTTCTTGCCTTCCCAATGTCAAAGGGTCCAGGTGCTGGTGAATTTATACTGCCATAGTTGTTTTAAGAGGAAGTGTTTTTCCAAAAATGTTTCCTACTTTTCTGACCATACATCACTATGCTGGAATCTTGACAAGGAATACTGCAAAGTCTCTGGGTGTAAATTTAATTTACAATATTATACAAATATGTAAGCACAACTGTAAAAACTTATATGAATTTGTGCTGTAAAAATATTCACACTGGAAACAAAAGCTACCAAAAAGTAATCTGAGCAGGAGGTTTTAAAAATTAGATTATGTATACCTTTGTTTTATTACTATTTTAACCTTGCTGGTGCTGAGGTTAACTATTTTATTTTATTTGAATCCATGGTGCAAAACATTTCTGACATGACTTTAAGATTGGACTATTTATTATTTATATATCATTTAGTAACCAGGGTGGTTCATGAGCAAAACTGACAGTTTTCATGGGTGTCCAAGAACATACACAAAAGGCAAAGTAGGTTACATGCATACAGCAGATACTTTATATATCTAATGCTTTCTCCATTTCTACATTAGGGACAGCAGAGAGAAACTCTTTAGAAATCTTGTGAAATATCTGGAAATAGCTGGCAATGTCTGTGGCTACTGTCGTATTTGGATATGTTAAAGGCACTTGAGAAAAGAAGATCATGGTGTTACATACTAATACTGTAGAATAAAAGTATTTATCATTTGAAATTTTTCTTACATATTATAGATACGTACAGTAGGATCCTTTGGGTAATAGACATCAAATAGTTTACTGCTGTTTCTGTAAGCCAGTTATAAAGTCCCATTAATATTCTTCCACAGTGAAGCATGTCAACATACAGTATGTCTGCTGGATGCAGGTGATATGTTTATAGGTGTCCCTGATGTAGGGATTCAGATAAAAGAGTTTAGAAAGGAATTCATTATGGAAGAGTTGAGAGGAGCTATACTAATAATCTAAGGGCAACAGAGCTAATTGCTGTTCAGTTTCTACCTCCTTTAAGTTCTGAGTGCATATGTTTGCAAATAATATCAGTCTATTGAGTGTAGTCTTCAGGTGCAGTGAAAACTCAAAGCAAAATCTCCTACAGGACTTGCACAGCCATGGATGAATCTATGAAAATACAGACAGACAAAACATAAGTAACAGCTTGATTACACAAGCTCTGACGAAAGTTAAACAATTCACATTTTCATACTGTAGTGGTTATCATATTTGCCTTACATCTGGAAGGTCTATAGGATGAAAGTTGGTAGAAATATAATTATACTGAAGAGAAAAATCAGATGAAACTACTTCATATAATTAGTGATGAACACTTATAATGGTGTTTCACAGCATGTGGTATCACCTAATTCTGTAAGACCTTTAAATTCAGTCTTAAAGTACAGTACTTTGAAAAAAAATGTATGAAAGTGTATTTCCAATGAACGTGTGGGAGGGAACTTGATAGACCAGTACATTTCTTTCTGTGCTAATCTATCTTCGTTTCAAAAAACTTTGTTAATGCATCAGTTAGGGTTCAGTTTAAAGTGCCAAATGTAGGGAATTGTAAAGTTTTCCAACCATAATTCCGCATCCCCTCCAACAAGCAGTGAAAGGAGTAAGGCACAAGCAATCCGAGACATCATCAGGTAAGACAAACAACATGTAGATCTCTGCAAATAACACAAAAGACATCCATCATCATGGTCCACCACTTCAGTAGCCATGCATACACACCCACACTTCAACACTTACATACTCACTTCAAGCTGCAGGTTTTTTAGCTGTAGTATGTCAGAGAGGCAATATTGTGTACCTATGAAGTAATGCAATCATTGGGTTATAATTTGAATGTAACATTTTGTGGAGCATTGTAAAACCTTGCACCCTGAATTGGTCAGCTCTTCCTAGAATCCTCCAGGCATCAGTCTCCTGTCTACTCCCTACTGCCTAAGGGGATCCTTGCATCCTGAACAGGTCAGTTCCTCCACATCCCTCCAGGCATCAGCCACCTGTCTGCTCCCCACTGCCTAAGGGGATCCTTGAACACTGAATGGGTCAGCTCCTCCACATCTCTCCAGACATAAGCTGCCTTCCTGCTCCCCACTGTCTAAGGTACAGTGCAATTTGAAACTGAAATTGCTTTACTGGAACTGGAGGCTGCTTAACAGACTACCTCTCTAACTGACCAGTGCCCTCGGACTGTCCCTATTTTTATTTCATTACCTTGGGTAAAGTTCTTAAGCAGTGTGAAGAGCTAGGATCACTGCAGCTCTTTCTCTGGGTGATTTTTGGCCCACCTCCCCTCCTCACCTTCTTTCTTTATTAAATACACTTTCTCTCTCCCAGTGACCCACCCCATTTCTCTCAGGTTTCTCTCTCTCTCTCTCTCTCTCTCTCTCTCTCTCTCTCTCTCTGTTAAAGTGGTAGTGCTTTATTCTTGAGGCATTTCCTCTTTTACTGTGAGATCATCACCTGTGGAACCCTCAAGTGTTGTCTATCTCATCTGCTGATCTACCAGTTTAATAAGCCCAATACTGTCTTGAACCCTGTAACTTGTACACCATAGTTGGCACTATTCCACTGTGCTATCTGGGTGCCCTACCTTGACCCTGCCTATTTCTGTCCTTACCTTGCTCTTTTAGTACCCCACCAGATACCAGAACAGCACCCATCCACCCCCACTATCTCCCAGTCAGACTTCATAAAATGTAACTACCCTGGATCATTCAGATAACTGCCTGCCTGTTACTCCTACTAGCTCCTGCATCTCACTCCAATTCTCCCCCCATAGGACCCATGGTCCCCTTAACCAAACTAGCCCATTGTAGTGAAACTATTGGTGCCACCCCAACAATTGCTTCCCAGCTTCTCTGGCCAAACACTAACCTCCACCACACAATCTTACACTTATCTGCCCCACTAGCTCACCACATCAGGTCCCTCCTCACCCCAGTGGTGGGAATCTAACCCCAACCCTACCCATGTTATCCCTCTATTAAACTCAGACTGCTTAAAATTGCAGTTCTCTGGCACACACTTTTTCTCTTACTTCTATTCAGAAATATTCACCCAAACTCTGGTCCTTCCCCTTCCATCTCCTCCTCTAAGGACAGGACAGACAGCCTCAAAATTGCTTCTATAGATATATGCAGCTTCCTAAAAAAGTATGACATTCTACAAGGCTGGATAGTACAGCACAAAACTGATATCCTGGTTGTGGCTGAAACTTGGCTCACCCCTAAGACACAAGACTCTGCTGTGACCATCGCGAGTTACTCCCTATTCAGAATTGACAGGCTTGGGAAAAGGGGAAGTGGCTGTGCTCTTTTTATAAGGGAAACCCTACAAGCCATTCTTGTCCCATCTGCTCTGCTCTGCTCCCCCATGGTGCTCAGGCACTCACAATTAAATTGTTAGTGAGCAACTCTGGTAAGTCACTTCATATCATGGTGGTTTACATTCCACCCAGAAACCAAAAACTGACCTTCGGTGCAATAACCCATTACATAGCTCAATTTCCCCCTAAATATGAACTCATTGCTCTAGATGACTTCAATGTCAACTGGCTATCACCTGCAGCAGCCCACTTTAAGGACAATATAGCAGCCTTGGACTTCACTCAAGTCGTCTCATCCCTTACGAGACTTAATATAAAACCAGCTCATCCACCCTTTTGAACCTAATCCTTACCAACTGCCCCCAACATATATCAAAGATCACTGTCTTCTGGATGCCCTAAATGAACATTCTCCTGTGCTCTGCTGGTGGTCTGCTAAGGCACTAAAACCACCCCCCAAACTAATCTATTTCCAACATCTGAAAAAAGGTTCCCTTAGCCTATTTAGGGACCATCTCTTGAATTGTGGTTGGTCCCCTATTGACACTGCACAGTCCATTGACAGTGCCTTAGCTTACTTTATCTCCACTTTCAACACAGTGTGTGACCTCTTTGCCCTGTCACAAAACAAACCATTAAAGTCCACACTGCAACCTGGATCACCCTAGCCCTTCTGGATCTCATGCAATACAGGGATAACCACAAGTGCAAAGTCCGTGAATCAGGCCTCCTCCTTGGCAGACAACATTACAGGGAAGCTAGAAATAAATGTTCTTGGGAACTCCGTAAAGCCATGGCAGCCCACTATCAAGAAGTGCTCACATCCTCCTGCGGCTCAGGGTGTAAGTGCTAGAATAACATCAAGGAGCTCAGTTGTAAATCATCCCCCCTTCTCAATTTATCATCAATGGTGCTCTCTCACAGGACCCCAAGATTATAGCTATTGCCTTTAACTCCATCTTTTTGGACCTTAGTAGCGTGCTTCCCTCCAACTTCTTTGACCCACCGGTTATGTGCACACTCCCTCTCCCCTGAAACACCATTCTTCTGCTTCATGATTATCTCCACCTGTGAGGCCCAATCCTACCTAACTAAAGAGCTAGGCAAATCCTGACGTAGTGGTGACAACCTGGACCTTAAGCTCCTTTGCCTCGCCCTTGACGCTGTCCTTGCCCCCCTCACCTAAATCCTCAACCTTTCCCTCTGTCTAGGCCAGTTTCCAACACTCTGGAAACAGGCTATGATTACTCCCATTCATAAAGGTGCTGACCGCACTTCCCTGGACAATTACCGCCCAATCTCTATCTTCCCCCCTTATCTAAGGCCCTTGAAAAAATAGCTGCTGACCAACTAACTGATTACCTGTCAAAATATAACCTACTCTCCCACAAACAGCATGGTTTTAGAAAGGGCCACAGTACCACCACTGCCCTGCTGGAATATACTTCATTTATTCACAAAGATCTTGATCATGGACACTTAGTTGGGGCAGTCTATATTGACTTAACTAAGGCATTTGATACATTTACTCATGCCCTCCTCCTCAAGACCCTGCTATCCCTTGGGCTTTCACAGGAATCCACCTCTTGGTTTGAGAACTACCTAAGTGCAAGGTCTCAGTAAATTAAAATTAACTCTACCCACTCCTCCAGCCTGCCTGTTCTCTCTGGGGTCCCTCAGGGATTCATTTTAGGTCCACTCACTTTAGTCTCTTCCTGAACACACTTCCCTTAGCCTGTACAGGTTGCCTTCTTCTTTATGCAGATGACACAGTTATATACAGTAGCCACCCAAACCTGCTCACCCTCCAAACTGACCTACAGGGGTCTATGTGATAATGGTGAATGCCAGAAGGCGATCATTGTTATCACTCAGTCAGAGTGCCAAACACATTTTCAGCACTCTGACAACCCTGGTGCACCAGCACAATGGCTCCAGGACATATTTTTACCATGATGGGGGCTGTACTCTCACACCCTCACGGGAAGCCACCCACTGCACCCCTACGTAAGGATTCTCAACCCAGGAGTGCATATTGGGGAGGGGGAGAAAGTAGTAAAAATAAAAAGGTTCAGGCCGGGCACAATAAAAATTGCACCAGTGCCCGACCCGAACTCGGTACCTCAGTCACCCCAGCCATTAGCCAATCACTGACACCATGACGCAGCTCAACTGGCAAATGCAGCACCACTCCCTACAGCCTCTCAACCCCCTCCCAGCCCATGCTCATCGTGCTCACTCCCACCCCCCCATGCACGTACGTATGGTGACATTCTGTCACCTAGTTTGCCCACCCCCTCATTCGGTTGCTCTACCTGTCCATCACCATAAGTGGATTGCGCTGGGAAGGTGTCACTGTGATGGACAGTGCCCTTCCTCATGTGCCCACTTCATGGGTTACTGACCTACAGAGCTTCTTCTCTGAAGCAGAAGCCTGGTTCACTGAGCACAAACTCGTGCTTAACTATAAAAAAACAAGGCTATGATCTTTGCCCATCACCAAAACAAACAAAAAGACTTTCCTCTTCACATTCTTAACTATGGAACCGCCCCACTTGAGCTGGTAAAATCCTTTAAATATCTGGGTATCACCCTAGACTCCCATCTTACCTACCATGACCATATCCATCATCTAACCAAGTCCATTAACTAAAGAATTGGCTTAATGCACAGACACAAACATTGTATGCCTCCTGCAGCCCTTCACCTGGCCGTGTCATCCTCAGTCCTCTCCCTGGTTGACTACAGGATTACTTTCTATGGTACAGCTGATAACACTGCTCTCAGTCATATCAAGATAGTGCTAAACAAAGCCTGCTGGCTAGTCTCTGGGTGTAATAAGTGGACCTACACTTGTGACCTTTACAAGCTAACAAACTGGCTAAACATTGAGGCTCTACTAAAATACCAAACCTGCCTTACAACCAAGAAAATCTCAGCTGGTTTCTTCCCTATGGGGCTCTGTGATCTAATCCAGCTTGCCCCTCAGGCTAGATCCACCAGAAGTTGTACAAAAGACCCACTCCTAGTCCCTCACTGCAGGATGTCCGTGGGGCAATGTGCATTCTACTCTAGGGCCCCCGTCTGGATGAATGCCCTACCTGTAGATATCTCCATGGAACTGAAACTAGGCCCCTTCAAATCCAAACTTAGCAACCCTCTCTCTCCTCTCCTCCTCCTCTCCTCTCCTCTCCTCTCCTCTCCTCTCCTCTCCTCTCCTCTCCCTCTTCTCTCCTCTTGTGTTCATGACTGCTATAACCTTCCTCCCTTCCCCCTACTCTCCTTACTCCTCCTACTTTTTCCCCTATTAGCTTTCAGGGGCAAAGTCTTTTCCGACAGCAACCCCCTCCACTCCCCTTCCCTTCCTCCTCCATGCCTTCTCCCCCATCTTTAAAATGCTGTGGCTGTATCTGCCTCCTGAGTGGTCCCTCTCATCTATAAAATGATACGCTTGTACCTGCTCCTGAGTGTTCTCAGTTATATTGCTGTTCTATGTTACTTATACTATCCTAATGTAATATGCGGTTTGTTGCTTATCTGCTTGTCATGACTCAGGGTATAGTTGTCTACCCTCTGTATGTCTGGCACCCAGCTCTGTATCTCATGTATCCACTTGTCTTTTTAATTTGTATTGTACTGTTAAGTTGTATTTTGAAGTGGAGCCTTTGCAAAGGAGTCTCTGACTCAAAGGTTTGTAATTTTGATATGTTCAATAAATAAATAAAATACAAATGAATGTCATTTCTGCGTAAATATGGAAGTATCATAAACAGTTGTCTTTGTTTTCTTCTCACTAAGAGATTTACTTGTGATATAGGTTGCCAGAAATGGTTCCAGAATTATGTGTAATATTGTAAGGAAACAGTTGTATACTATTGTCAGAGTGTTAAGTTTTTGGGTCAGTATAATATGCAGGTTCACTACTGAATATATTTTTCCTTCTGGTTTAGAGATCCAGTCATATACACATAATAGTGAGAATGATAACAGAATGGTACACAACCAAACATATGTAGAATTTTATGGTAACAAACCATGTGTAGGAGTGATGTCATATCATAATAGCATGTAGTATGTAAGTTCTGTTGTTTTTTTTTTGGTAGTGAAGTTTCCATGAAATTATGATTTGATGTGACTGTATGGCAGAGAAAGAAGAAATTTCTTTATACTTATCATCATTTCATTTTCTGTTAGCTCCAGCACTGTCAATGGGTATTTAGCACAAATGGGTAATGTGCATCCCTACTATGGGAAATTGCACGAATGTTCAAAAAAAAGTTGGATACTTGTGTTCTGGAAAAATATGAAATGACATAAATGACTTTGGCAAGCAAATTATGGAAGCAAGTTTAACAAAGCTTGTGCAACCTATGAAACCTATGAGCCCAAAGCCTGTTACAGTATAGAATCTTGGGCACATAAACATTCTGGACAGCAGCAACTCTCCAGTCACTTTTGTCTACACAGTGCCCCTAAGTATGTGAAAGTAGATCTGTAAAGCATTATACTTTACGTCATGTCATGAACCAACACATATACGCTGTCTATATAAGACAAAGCTCTAATCAAAATAATGTATAGTAAAACAGTTCCCTACCTTGCTAGGTGACAGGAAGGAAGGACCAAGGCCCATCATCTACTTCTATGAGGTTGTAGAAGTTCTTTGTGGAACTGAGCCAACTAGAAGACACTTGCCAAATGAATTAATAAAAAACAGATAACACCGGATATGAACTGCAAGCAGTGTAAGCACTCACCTGTAAAACAAGTATCTGTCAATGCCAAATATTTATTTGCTGGCATTAGCATTGGAAGTGTAGGAGTTAGACAGATGCAGAATAGGAATGACAGTGAAGTATTGAACTGACGCCAACCCTACCCCCACCCTACAAAGATGGACAGGCATTGTGGTTTTCCTTTGAGTCATCGCCCATAACGCTCACACCATTTCACCTCCCCCTACCCTGCAGACACCGATAAGTGTCTAGGTGTGCCTTGGGGTGTTTGAGCTTTACACTCACCCAATTCCATAAGGAAATATGCTGAAATTAGTGCAGTATAGGAGAATGGGGTGAACTTTGGGGCTGAAGAGTCCAAGGCACACCTCGATGCCTGTCACTGGCTGCAGGTTGGGGGTGGAATGGCATGAGCATTACTGTCGACAATCCCAAGTCACACCCCTGACACCTGTCAGTCCCTACAGGGTAGGGCGTTATGGTCAGAAACCCTAATGCCTTGGACGCTTCTTGGTATTTTCACTCCAAGTTTTCAACATGGGCTTTTTGTGACCTCACCACATGAACAGTGACACTATCAGTTCATTAGCTGAAAGGTGATTTTGCACAGCGACTGCACCATTTGGCACCACAGATGTGAAAACACATTTCAAACAGGATGTGAAAAATGACAGCTGTACTGTTCATGAGGAGGTGTAAAAAATGGTAATGTTGAACATCTGGAGTGAAAATGTGAAAAAATTGGTGAAGTCACAAGAATGCGTAGAAACTGCGCTACACACACCCATGATGCAATTATTTTGAGAACTTTTACACCAGATTTTCAACATAGGCATTTTGGGACCTCCGTTCATGAACAATGGCACTGTGATTTTCTTAATCTGTCACGGTCGTTGATTTTGCACAGTGACTGCGCCCATTGTGTGCCACAGGTGTGAAAACATGTTTTGGGCAGCATGTGAAAAATGACAGCTGTACTGTTCATAAGGTAGTGTGTAAAAATGACAATGTTGAAAATTTGGAGGAAATATATAAAAAAATTGGCAAAGTTATAAGCGTGCATAGAAACTGCGCAATGCACGCTAGTAATGCAGTTATTTTTTGGAATTTTTTCACCAAATTTGCAACATTGGGTTTTTGGGACCTCTCCCTATGAACACTGTCACTGTGATTTTTTAATCTGTCCCTAACATTGATTTTACACAGCGACCGTGCCATTGTGTGCGAGATGTGCGAAAACACATTTTGGGCAGGATGTGAAAAATGACAACTGTACTGTTCATAAGGAGGTATGGAAAAATGGCAATGCTGAAAATCTGGACTGAAAATATAAAAAAATATTCTCGATATTACGAGCGTGTGTGGGAACTAAGTAATGCACTCTTGTAATCCAGTCATTTTTTGGAATTTGTTTACCAAATTTGCAACAGAGCCTTTTTGGGAGCCCACCTCATGAACAGTGACACTGCTATTTCATTAATCAGTCCTGTAAGGTGATTCCATGCAGTAACCACAGAATCACCTTTCGGGACTGAATAACGAAATGACAGTGACTGGGTTCATCAGGTGGGGTTGAAAATTTGGAGCCAAAAGTCTCAAAAATGGCGAAGATAGCCACCTAAATTGAACCACCTCCCACCACATTTATGCAATTACACAGCTTACCAGCATTTCTTCAGTTTGCGGTCAGCTTTGAAGAGTGCAGATGTGTTCCCGCACCACCGAAGATTGTCGCACCATGCTCCGGCGGTAAATATGGGATGAGGGGTGTGAGGGAAGGGGGTGCACATAGGTTGGGTGAAGGGTTGGGGAGGGGGGCACCACAGACAATGAGGCACTGTTTTCTTGTTTCAGTTAGTAAAAAAAAAAAAGAACACCAGACTTCATGGGACCATTTTCTTTATTACAGGTGAATTCTGACAAATGTTGGGCATACTAGGGTAGGCTCCTAGTGTGCCATCTGTGTTTTTTGGGAGGGGAGACTAAGGCTGATGGGAATTTGGCCCCCTGTCGGCAAAGAAAGTATGTCTGTGTTTGGGGAGGCATGATGCCTAGTGGGATTGTGCACCCCCTCGGCAGACAAATTCCAATAAGGGGGACATTAAACCAACAGGGATTATGTTCCCCCATTGGCAAATGAACTGGGGAGGGGGCATGATGACATGGGGATTGGGCACCCCTGACATTGGATTTGAGAGGCAGACAGTGACAACTGCCACCATGTTTATTGAAATTTTACACCAGGAAAGGCATGCCCTGCAATGAGGGGGTGCTCCATCATTGCAGGCGGTGAATTTCTTTCAAGTTGGTGCCACACTTCTGAGCTGCTGTCATAGACAGCATGCTCATTCATTTGTGCCACAGAGACAAGCCCCAAAAAGCAGCGTCGGCATTGGCCACAACACTGCCACACCTGCACAACCTGCTACTCCATCAAGCTGTCACAATATGTTTCTTTTGCATGCACGCAAGCAAACATAAAAAGGAGGCACCCTTATTTATCCCAAAAGTCAAACCTGTTTATTCTGTGTGTCAGAAACCAATATTAAAATGTAAAACTAGTCCTTTTAGATAGATAGATAGATAGATAGACAGACAGACAGACAGACAGACAGACAGATAGATAATCACAGCAGGTAAAACATTCAATGATGTCCAGACAGACTTACAATCAGAATTTTGTTAGAAAGTGACAGACATCCCTATACTGGCATGCTGGATAATATTCTCTCACAGGAGCAAGGCTCCCGGGTGGATCCCATTGACAATCTTGGAGCCACCAGAATAGGAAATTACAGTAAGTATGAAGAAATTTCTTCATTCTATAGCTCTTTAAAATGTCAATGGGTATTCAGCACAAATGAGTTGTAAGAAGCAATACTCATTAAAAGATGGGTGGGGGAGAATATTGTCACATGCATAAACTACAAAATAGAAAAGGAGTTTACCTGCTAATGGCTGCCTGAAGAAATCTGCCACCATCCAATCTGTAGTTCTTGGTGAAAGTGTGGATGGAGGACCACATTGATGGTTTGCACAACTCCAAAATAGATGCCTTACCTTTCTGTGCCCAGGAGGTGGCCATAGCTCTAGTGGAATGTGCCTTGATTAGGGGTGGGCGAAAGTGCGGATTTCTGACGTTGTGGAAGTTCGGCAAAATTTTGAACATTTCATGGAATTTTCCCCTCTTCTGCCTATGGCGGAATTCTGAACTTTCACCAAATTATCACAGATTTCCACCGAGTAATGCGGTATTTCATTACAAACTGTGGAACTTTTCTTATTAAATGCAGAAAAAAATGTCTTGTAATGTAGTTCGCTGTTTCAGTCAATTTTCCACATTTTTCTACAAGATTCTGTGTTTTTTTCCTGCCAGCAATGTATGATTATATTTGTTGTTCTAGAGGTGCTATTGTCAATTTGAAGTACACATAGTGAATGTAACCATCCAAGCTGGTGAGCACCTTAAGTGTGGGGTCAGTAATGAACCTTGTTCTTTTGTTTTTTAACTGCTTCTTTTTTCCCTTTTCCTTTTGTTATTCCGTATTTCTTTCTTTTGAATTATACGGAACCAAGAACTGCATACTTTTAAATTCTGCAGTATAACAAAAATTATGCACTTCACCACAGAAATTTCTCAGAAAGGTCAAATTATACCACATGTAGCTCTGGTCACATGCTTTACAGCTCTGCAGTTACATGTGGTGCAGAGGGAGGCATCAGGTGGCAGCATACATTTCTCACTGCATAGCTTCTTACTTCTGAAGAGATTACTGAAGAGGAAAGAGCTGTGTTTGTTCTGCTCCACAGAACGGGCTTTGTGATTGGTAATCTGGCAGTTTTTTTCTTTTGCTCCGGAGAAGAAATTTACTGCTGGTATCTGTCCTTGGAGTGCTGGAGCAAAGATATTTCAGCACTTTTGTTGATCTTTGTGATTATATCGTATGTAACTTATTGCACTGTGTGCATGTGTGTGTGTGTATGTGTGTGTGTGTGTGTTGTTCAGCATTCCCAGTCTTTAGTTTAGCTTCATTGTTTTTTAATATTTGGTGGTGTTTAAGGTTTTAGTGAAGCACAGAAAAGTACAACATGTCAGGGAAAGGCAAGAGGAAGCATGGAGGATGTGGAAAATGTGCTAGTGGTAGTACTAGATCACTCTCGAGGGAGGTCACGAGGAGGTGTACAGCATGCTGAGGAAGGAGTCAGTAGAAGCAGCACTTTTATGGAACTGCAAGTTCTGGTGAAAGTGTGATGCCAGGTACCATGCCACATACTGCGCCCGTGTCAGCCACAGTTAGACTCAAAACTTCCAGCTTCTTTGGTATGCAGTGCAGTGTTGCTATTTCAGGCGCAGCTGTTGCACAGCATAAAAATGAGGTAAAATGACTGCCATGGATGTCACTGCACTACTACTGAGCAAGTCCCTTGGGTTTCAGGAGGGGCAGGAACATATTGAACAGTCCCAGTCACAAGACTCCGAGGAGTTAAGGTAGGAGCTGCTAGGGACTGAGAACAAAGACAGTTTGATTCCAGTAGCAAGTATTATCAGTGATGATGGCAGTAAGAGTGGTGCTGGATTACTTACTGTGGATGGACTAGAGATTGAGAAGGAGAAACAGCACAGAGAGCTTCAAAGGTTCTCAGAGGAGCAAGATCCTCATCGCAGTGAACATCTTGTTAGTGCTACTGTTCATGCTGAAGAGAAGGCCAGTGAGGAAAAGGAGTTAGGGTACAGTCAGCCCTTACTGTCACAGCCTGACATTTCAGTAAGCAGTGAGGGTACTACTGAGGAGGGTGTTGAGGGTGAGGGTGATGGTGACCCACTACTGGACTCTACTTCCACAATCGGCAACCACAACTGTCAGTGGTAAAGTGCCAGCACCCCTTTAATGTTGTCAGTCCACAAGCAGCAACCAGGGAAAAGGGTTAGCATTTGTCAAAAACAGGTCATGGGGATCAGCAGCACTTGCAGGAGCACCCTAAGAAAAGAATATCACTCACCCCTGCCCCCCGTCCCCATCTGCCCCGCCCATGAAAATCTGTTGTGCCGGTGGACATTCACTTGTGTGGGATTTCTTTGTCATCGATGAGTCTGATAACAGCTTGGCTGTCTGCAACATCTGTCATTTCAAAATTAGCAGGAGTAAGCCACGTTCACACTATGGGATGATTGGTATGCAGTCATAAGAAAAGTAAGCACCCCATTAAATGGACACAGCATAAGCGGTTGGCATCCATGCCCAGTTCTGAGAGTTCTGCACAGTCTGAAAAAGAGGGTCCACAGCCTGGTGATGAGGATGTGGAAACATTTGGCCCCTTGCAGTGTTCCACCCCCTCACATGTTGATACAAGTGGTTGTAGTCAAGGTGATCCATCCACCGGCACATGGATAGAGAGCTTTTTCAAGCATGTCCCTGTTGGTGGACAAGACAGCCAAAGACACAAGAGTATACCTGGCAAGGCCAAAACACACCCCAAAGTTCAGCACACTTTTAGGTTTAAGCAGCCAGATATTAAATTAGCATTAACGAAGCATACCAAGTATCATCGCAAACTCCCAGTGACTAAAGAGCTGAACATGGCTATTGCCAAGATGCTGGCAAAAGACCTTTTGCCATTCTCATTTGTCGAGAATTCGGGTTTCATTGAACTAATGGAGAAGACTGCACCTAAATATAAAGTTCACAGTCAAACTTAGTTCAGCACTAAGGCTCTTCCAGCAATGTGCAATGACCTAGCCTGCATGGTGTCTCATGCTCTGTTCCACTCTGCTGTAGCAAACATTCACCTCACCACCAAGATCTGAACAAGTGCCCCATCACTGGGTGTTAGTTATATGTGGATAACTGCACACTGGGCCTATTTTCCTTGGGTATATGCCTTGCATTCATGTCCCTCATCTACCTGTCCCCTGACTACTGGCAGCAGCAGCAGTCTTACTGTTGGTCGACAGCATGCCATGTTGAGCATGCAGAGTATGCATGGGTCACACACATCTGACAGAATTTTTGCACGCATTAATGAGGCCATTACATACTGGCTAAAACCACATGGTTTAAAAGCTGCTTATATTGCCAGTGACAATTCCAGGAATGCCATCAAATCAATTTCTGATGGCTGCTTTTATCATCTCCCCTGCTTTACACATGTGTTGAATCTCATTGTCAAGTCCCTTCTGGATCACAATGCAGTGAGTGCCATGTTGGCCACCAGCCACAAAATCTGCAGCCATTTCAGTTGCTCTGCACTGGCTACAGCAGAGCTCAAGGCTCTGTAGAAGGCCAGTAATGTACCGCAGCACCGCTTGAGGCTTGATGTGCCAACCCAATGGAATTCAACACTCTATATGCTTGAGAGGCTGTATGAACAGTACAAGCCACTGAATGAGTACATAATGCACATGCGTGATTGTGAAGCACAGAAAGCTATGTCACTGAGTCCATCCTAGTGGTTTTTTATGGTTAGTGTTATCCAAGTACTCTGTCCTCTTGAACAGGTGACACTGGATGAGAGTGCTGAAAATGCATGTTTGAGCCAGGTGATACCATTGCTGTGGGTACGACGCCAGGCACTGGTCAATGTAAAAAGGGCAATTTGAAGTGGCTGCAGTCTCTGTTGGAGTGGAGCTGGCTGACTGCATCATGCAGCTGTGTGATGATGATCCCAGGGTCATTCACATTAATAACTCTGAGGCATACATCCTGGCAACCCTGCTTGACACCAGGTACAAGCATGGCATGATGGCACTTCTTCCAGGTGGGAAGGCTGATCTTGATCACTCTGTATCCATCCTGTGGGGCAAGGTCCAAAACTGGATGATGCACTCAGGGTATGGGTGGAAAAATCTGCTGCAGTACAGAAAGCTCAAGCAAAAATGACCCCTTGCTCCGTATCCTTATCCGCCACCAGTATAGTGTCTGCACCATCACCTTCATCATCACATGGTAGCACTGGTGGCACAAACCCCCTATGGTCCATGCTGAAGGACATTGGTTTGTCTACCTGCCACCATCAGGAGGGAGACACAGAACTCCAGCTGTCAGCATGCCATATGGTGCAGTCATATATGGATGACCCACAGCAGCTAACAATTGATGATGAGTGGCTGTACTGTTGACATAGAAAACTGGAAATCTGGCCTGCTCTGACAGCTATTGCCATGGAGTACCTCACCTGCCCCTCTGCCAGCAAAAGCTTGGAAAGTATTTTCAGCACTGCAGGTGCCATTGCAATTGACTGCTAAAGTTGCCTGTCTGATCGGAATGTTGAGCATCTAACATTTGCCAAAATGAACTCCCATTTCTTCCACAAGCAGTACGTTGTGTCAACAACAGCGACATTACAAGATCCTGCTGAAGAAGGCTCTGAGCAGCAGGACTCATTAGAGGATGAGGAAAGTGTGTCAGTATCATCTGATGAAGATGCAGCGGAGGGGTTTATGTTCTCCTGAGTAAGAGACAGAGTCTCATAACATATGTGCTGTGTGCATAAATTGTGTTGTGAGGTATCCTAACACCTTGTGTCTTCAATTACGTTAGCTGAAAAGTAAAGAGCCTTGCACCTGGATTCAGTGAGCAATGCCAGAATCTAAATCTCCTGTGTTGCCAATAATGTTGGTGATGATGAAGCAAAGGATTACTACATCCACATTTAAGTTGATAATTCACAGTGACATCAGCAGTTCTCTACTTATGAAACTGCATTACTTTCACGTTTCCTAGTTTGCCGCTGTTCTGGCACCCTCCCCCATTAAAATAAGGAAACCCCAAACAAATTGAAGTGGACATAGTTCTTGTCCTCAAATGATATTAAGTGTTTACCAGTTTCCCAGTTTGCCTCTGTTCTGGCCCCCTCCCCCCCACACACACACACATAAAATAAGAAAACAAAAATTGAAGTGAACATTGTTCTTGTCCTCAAATGTTAAGTTTTTACCGGTTTGTCAGCACCCCCCGCCCACACCAACACATCCCAAAAGAAGTAATTGAACCTTGAAACACAGATGAAAAGGAAGTATGGTTTCAACAACAAACTGTTTATATAGCAAATGAATAATTTGAAAACAAACCCTCAAACACAGAACTTGTAGAAGAAATGTGAACATCCAAAGTATACAAACAAGAATAACACCCCCCCCCCAAAAAAAAGAAGAAATCAGTTGGGCATTCTAAATGTTAGAAAAAATTAATTTAAATTGACTTATTTTAACAAAAACTATTTACAAAATGTTCAATCCAGCATGGATGTCAAAAATAGTGGCTGGCTGGCAGTGGCTGTACACCATGCTGCCCCTCAGTTAGCACTGCCGTCTTCTCAGGGCAGATGCCTCATGACTCCTGATTTGGTTGTGCCTCCCTCCCTCCCCTTGATTGACTTAAGATGGTGCAAGATTTTTTTGTCCACCTTCTCCAACCTTCCCAATCTAATCTCCACCCTTTTCAATCTGACTTCAACCAATCTCAGGCCATTATGAAGAGCAGCTTGGCATTTCCCAATCAGGGTGGTCCTCCTCTCCGTTTGGCCCTCTGGTACCATCTGTGGCTGGGTGGGTATTAATGCCATGGAGGTTGTCTGCAGCTTGGTCTGCTGCTGCTGTTGTGCTGGCTGGTCCCACGGCACAATGCTGCTCACTGCTGACTCTGAGGGTGGATCACCCTTGTCTGCCAATTCTTTGCACATGGTTTTCTGTGCACTTGCTCATTGGCTTTGCCTGTTTTGTGGCTGACTTGGCCCCCATCTGTCCCTCTGATGGCTGGACTGCTGCCAATGTTTCAGTGTTGTCTGCAGTACAGAAAGAAATATGCAACTTCAGCATAATCTGATTTCCTGAAGTCCACAGTCCAACTAAGGTATATCTTAACTGCCTGATGCAAATCCAACTTGTGCAACTCCTTATCTTTTGGCTGAGTTGGTTGTGGACAGAAGGGCAGAAAGCAAATTCCCTGATTCACATAAAAAGCTGTGGGAACCTTCAGAATGAAAGATGGAACAATTCTCAAAACAACCTTGTTCTTATGCATGATGAGATAAGGTTCTTTGTGGGAAAAGGGCTGGAGCTCACCAATTCTCCTGGCTGGACACATAGCAACTAAAAATCACACCTTGTAGGACAACACTTGAAAGGGAATCAATGACAGTGGTTTGAAAGGTTCTTTACAAAGAGCATTCAGTACCACATTCAGATCCCACGGAGGAACAGGGGATTGGAACAGAGGTCAGGTCCTGCTGACAGCTCACATAAAATTATTAACCTCCTGGTTCATGCCTAGGGCCCACACCTGATCACTCAAGGTGCTCAAGGCCAAACCTTTTTCCACTCCTTCCTGCAGAACATCAAGGCTCTGCTGAACACAAGCTGAAAAAGTGGTCCACACATGAGCATAAGCTGATGATATGGAATTCTTTCTGGTAGTCATCAGGTGTCCACTACCTTTTTCCATAAACCCTGTTTCAAGAAAATCCTCCTTTCAGGAGCAAGGGTGTGAGCTGCATCGCTCCCAGATTTGGATGCAGAATTGGGCCTTGGAAGGGAAGATCTCCTCTATACTGGAAGTTGAACCAGAGTGTGCTGAGCTTGGTTTACTAGGTCTGAGAACCACAGCTTTTTGAGGCATTCCAGAGCAAGCAGAAGAAAGCTTCCTCTTGAGTGTCTTTTTTTGCATATGACCTTTGGAAGGAGCAGCAGAGGAGGAAAGGCATAACCTTTGTTGAAATTCCACAACTGACAGAGTGTCCACTGCCTCCGACTGTGGACATTGGAAGTGGCTGAAGAACCACTGCACTTGCACATTCTTGCTGGAGGCAAATAGGTTGATCTGTGGATGACCAAATATTTTACACACTTCCCTGGGTGGCCATTCTCATGGCCTAGCCAATCAGCCTGATTGTTCAGCTCCACCGTCAAGTGAATTGCTGACAGAGAAAGAGAGAGAGAGAGAGAGAGAGAAAGAAGGTTCTCCTATGCCCACAACAGATCAGTTGCTTCTTTTAGCATCTCTTTGTGCCTCCTGTATTGTTTATGTATGCCACCATGACAGCTATGTTGGACTTTATTTTCATACCTCCTGACTGCACCCAATTTTGAAAATGAAGGAGCACTAGGTGCACAGCCCTCATCTCCAGAAAAACAGATGTGCAAGAACAAGGGGACACAATTTGAAGACAGAGGGGGGGATGGCTCTGGGGCAATGCAAGGAAGTATTTTTTCACAGAGAGAGTGGTGGACGCATGGAACAGGCTTCCTGAGGAGTTTGTGGGGTCAAAATTGGGGGGGATGGAATTCAAGAATGCATGGGACAGACAAAGGGCAATTCTGGTGGGGGGTAGGAAGAAGTAGGCTGTTGGTTAACTAGGATTCACAGCTTATCCAATAGGTAGGGAAATGGGCAGACTAGGTGGGCCAATCAGTTCTTATCTGCCTTCAAAGTCTATGTTTCTATGCTGATGTGTAGGTGCTGTTCCTGTGCAGATCAAGTCCTCTGCACAGGAATGTGATCCAGCACTGCCTCGCAGCCCACAGAATGGCATTGGTTGTCAGGGTCATCTCTGGAGGGACTTCCAAGGGAGACCCTTTGGTCAGATTATAAAAACTGACCCACCAACTCAGGGACTGCTGCAATAGTGTGGAAATTGGAATCCTGGCCTGATACTCCTCTAAGGTCAGATATTAGGCCAACAGCAACTCAATCTGGAGGGGTCACAGATGAAGACAAGCCCACGGAACTAGCTCTATTTTTGCCATCATGAGGCCCAGAAAAACAATAAGCTGTGAGCTGAAGCCGACAATTGGCTTCTCAGCCACTGAACCTCTCTCAACAAGGTCTCTTTCCTGGCTGATGAGAAGAAGCTCTTCCCCCTGTCCATCCTGAACACTGTTCCCAGATGCTTCAGGGTCTGTGATGGCTCATGAGGGCTATTCTCCTGATTCACTACCCAGCCATGAGACTCCAAAACCTCCAGTGTCCTGGTCACTGATGTCCTCACTAGTGGAGCAGACTGAACTTGAATGAACAAGTTATCCAGGTAAAGATAGACACGCTGTCCTTTCTGTTGGAGTTGAGTCACCAGGACTATAAGAACCTTCAAGAAGGCACTGGAGACTCTTTCCATCCCAAGTGGGAGCACCCTGTACTGGAAGTGTTGCCCCAGGACTGTAAACCTGAGGAACCTCTCCTGAGACTGATGGATGAGAATGTGGTGATATGCCTCCCTTAGATCTATGGATGCTCTATAATCCCCCAGCTGTATATCACAGATGACTTGAATGTTAGGACTCCGTCATGATGGTCATGTGCTACACAAACTTCTCAACGTGTTTCAGATCCAGAATAGGACTGAAAACCCCCTGACTTCTTGGGAACTACAAAATAAATTGAGTAGAATCCATAGCCTTGTTCACCAGGAGGCACTGACACAATTGCCCCACTCAGTGAAAGGTAACATAATGTTCGAAACACTGTTTGTTTCTTCATGGGATTGTTTAATACAGGAGACAGTAGAAAACATCCCTTTGAGGGAATGGTTAAAAATTCTAATGCATAACCTAGGGCCAAAATCTCCAGAACCCAAACACCTGATGTTATCTGGGCCCATCTTGTGTACAAATAGTGCTGTCTTCCATCAAGGGAAGGGAGGTAGAGATGGACCTATGTACCCTCATTGTGAGGTGCCACCTCTTCCACCATTACATCTTTTCAGGCCAGAGCTCCTCTACCACTATTTTTCTTGAATCCAGAATAGCATTCTTTAATTCTGTGATTCCCAAAATTTCGAAAGGGATGAAAACCCCCTTGATACTGCCTGTGTCGGCTGCCTCCTTGATTTTCTAAGGTTGAGCTGACCTTTTGCTGTTGTTTGGATGCTGGAAGGTGACCATTTTTATCCTGGATATCCTTCAAAATGCCATCCAGGCCTGAACCAAACAATAATCCTCCCTCAAAGGCTAAGTTAAACAACTTGGTCTTCAATGTCTGGTCAGCATCCCAATGCTGAAGCCACACTGCTCACATGGCAGACACAATATGATAAGCAGATCGAGCTGACATGAATAAATTCTCGACCATGGCATCCCCCCAGAATGCTGGAGGCCATGGTTTACCAACTGCAAAATGCTCATCACCCCTCAGAATCTGGGTGAACGAAGCTATATAGCATTGTAACCCACAGGTTTAAAGCTCTAGCAATAGTAAAGGAGGCATAGGAGGTGCAGAGGTTTGCACCATTGGAAGCAAAAGCTCTTCTACACGAAGCATCTACTTGCTTGTCCTGTGTGTCAGCTAAGGTCAAAGACCCCTCAACTGGGATAGTCATGTGCCTCATGGAATTATGTACAGATTTATCAGCTGGGGAGGGGTTTCCCATATGCGGATATTTTCCTCCATAAAGGGTAAACACTGTACATTGGGTTTTGGTAGATATTTTCATTGGTGTTCATCTGCCTATTGTTGTTCGGTAACCTGGTCACAGTGAATGAAGTTTGGAAAACACTTTGGAGCAGAGGAGGATGTGGACAGAATATGGTTCATATCTAAGGCCTCCATGGATTGCACCTCCTTCAGCTGTAATGTCCTACAAGCCTTAGTTATCAGATAGGACAACTATTTTGTATCATAGAGAGGAGGGATAGGAATCTTCCTTTTCGGCTCCATGCACTTCCCTTCCTTCTTCTCCTCCTCCTCCTCAGAGGGTTCGTCCTCATGATCATCATCAAGTAGCTGCTTTAGGTCAGGATTTTCCACATGATCCCTGACTACGGGTGGGCAAAAGTGGGATTTTCTGCCACGATGGAACTTCTGTGAAAATTAAGCAACTTTCGCGGAAGTTTCTGAACTTCTATGTATGGCAGAGCAGAAAACTTCTGTGAATGTTGCTGGTGAAGTTTCACCCTTTTTTACACTATTAAAAGCCCTGGTGGCTGGTGGTTTCTCCCCCCCCACCTGCCCCACAAGTACATCAACTATCCCTGGTGGCTAGAGGTTCCTCCCCCACCAGATCACCTGCTGCCAGGCCTAAAAAAGCTAAAATATCCTGCCCTGGTGGTGACAATTGCAATCCCTCCCCCATCCCATCCCTGCACCACAAATGCCCTGGTGGCTAGTGGTCCCTCACCCAAAGTGTCCAGTTAGTAGTAGTCACCCATCCTCATCTCCGTCCATAAAAAATTCACTTGGTTTAAGTTGTTTCAAAATCAAGAGAGACAACCCCCCTCCCCAACTCAAATCTGACCCCAATCCAGTCCTTGAATAAAAAATATTTACGTAATGGTCTAGTGCCCCCACCCCCCACCCAAGCAAGTGTCCTACCACCCTGCTCCAACCCCATCCCAAACCCCCAGCGGGTGGACCGGCACAGCCCTTCTATCTCCACCATGGCCGCCCACCCACAGAGCTGTCAATGAATGAGCATCTTCTTGTGTAAGAAACCATTAAGAAGTCAATACATCTTTTGCATATGCTGATGGAATTTTTTGGGGAAACCATTTAACATACCATGTACATGATAGAAATACTTTTTTATGAACTATATCTGAATTGATTATAATGCAACCACTGAACATTTAGTCATAATGTATGAAGAAAGAAGCAGAACACATGACATATGTTTAAAGAGGTGCTGATGCCACTGGGAAAACTTTGAAAATCATGATATTCAGATACAAATCAGCTTGTATTTCATATATCTGGTATAGATTTTTCCCCTCCATTATTTGTCAATGAAGACATTTTCACAAAAACAGCATCTTCATCCCTTAAAGTTAATTTAAACCTATAGCTTATTCCCTACTTGAAATTATAATGCTCTGTTGTGACATCACAGTCCTTTGTCATGGGAATAACTGTGATGTCACAAGCAGAGTATTATGACATCAGGTTGGGAAGAAGCAACAGGAGCTGATGAACCCTCAAGGAACAACTATCTTGTTTTCATGCATATGATCTCAGTAATAAATACTGGGGATAAAAAAAAATACAAAGCTAATGAGGAATATGAGTTGTTTTGTGTCCAAATATTATGTTTTTCAAAGTTCTTCTTGAGGCATCGGTGGCTCTTTAAAAAAAAATGCAAAATGCCAATTGAATTAGAAACAAATTAGAGCTGTGTTCCTAAAGAGGGCAAAAAAACAAGTACTTTAAAAAAAAAAGAAAAATAATCTTTTATTACTCAAAAAGTGACACTCAACTGGCAAAAGAAAAAGATGGTTGACTGTTAAGAAAATATGTACAGCATAACATTTCTAAACTACTTATAACTATTTACAGGAGTGTACTTGATAAATTCCACCCTTGAGCTGTTAGTCAGGGTGATCCTATTAAAAAGCAGGAACACATGATAACCAGCAATCTAGGTGCACAACTGAAACACAATGCAACATTTTGTTTTCAGCTTGTCAATTACAAAGGTTTTATATTTTTGGAAGCAATACAAAACTTAAAGTGACATATGATTACTTAACTTGTAAACCATTTATTACTTTACGAATGTAGACTGTTTGCTGAGTAATACAACCACCAATATATGCAGCAACGCACACAGACACCGACTGCATTACTCTTCAAAGTATGTAATTGCAGCAACGGTAAAGCAGTATATTTACACAGGAAGAGATTTTCAACCATATATTCATATTTACAAATCTGAGTCATAATTTCGTAGTCACTGTGAAGCCTTTCAGGCATGATGAATTTTAAAGTGCATGGTTTGTCAGAAAGTTTTCAATGATAATGTTATGCTCGCATCTGAATGAGAACTACTGTCTATTTTTCTTTTTTTTATATAATTCAATACGCTTTATTTATCTTTTTTTGTTATGATTATTATAACAATCGTTGACAAAGATGTGGGCAGCAGTAGGACACTCAGGAGGAGTACCCCAAATACAATGTAAGTATCAATCTAGAAGTACAATAATGGAATAATATACAGATCCAAGGTAAACCTCCCTCCCGCACCACACACTTTAACCCCCTAAAACCTCCCCCACCCACCCCTAATAAAGTGTGTACATCTTTAATCAGCTAAATATACATATGCAGAACTTATTATGAGTTGATCGGTTATGATTTGCACGCAGTAAGTAGGGAATCTAGTGGACCCCACCTAAGATGATAAATATGCAACCGATTATTCATAACTAGAATGTGCTTCTCTAATTGGAGGGCAAGTAACAATTCCTTATGCCATTCCATCTCTGACAAAACTGCATTATCTATCCAGTGTCTCATGATAATTAACTTGGCTGTGGCAGAAATCAGAGCCAAGTGTGCTTTTCTAAAGTTGGGAGTACCCTTTGAAAAATATATAATAAACAGATCTCGGGAGTAAAAAAGGAATCAATACCCACAGAGGGTCTAATATTTGTCTAATGGACTGCCAAAAGGTCTGGACCACTGAACAGGCCCATAGCATATGATATAAAGTTTCAGAGGAATTGACGCATCGAGCACAATCAGGGGAAGACAGATGACCCAATATGAAAAGTTTAAGTGACGTAAAATATAAATTGTGCATAATAGTAAAATGTGCCAAACACAATCTGTCTTGTTTTACAAATGTATATAGTGATTGCCATAATTCCATCCAGAGTTCAGGTTTAGAATAAAGAGAGAGCACTTGAGACCAATAGTAACAAACCCCCTGAGGTAGGGCAGGATCCACTGATTGGATTTTTTTTATAAATTGCAGACACTGCATGAGGTTCCCTAGTCATCTGCAGAAGTCTGTTAAAAATATCAGGGGACTCTAAGTGTATCTCTTCACTACCCATATGGACTAAAATGATTTCTCTAAGCTGTGTATATTTGAAAAAAGCTGTTGCAGGCACTGTAAATCTAAGTCTAAAGAGGGAAAAGGGGAGTATTTTATCTTCAGAATGTAGGTCAAAGACCTTCTTATTGGTCAAAGGAGGACAAAAGTTCGAAAGGAATGGGTTTATGCCCGATTTTAAAATGGGGATTTCTCATGATAGGTTGATTCAATGAAAGGTGCCAGTTATGTGAAATATGTGTTTGCAATTGCTGTAAGGCTCTAATTGACCAGTCAAATGGAGTATTCTGAGGAGTCCTAGGAGCACTCTAAGAATAACATATAGGAGGGCAAGCAGGGGGCAATGATGCTGAGCCACTAGAAATCTTTCAATATCTAGCAACAAGGGGGAGTAAGTCTTCAAATCACTATCCAACATCTCCTTTGACCAATTTGACAATCTACTGAGATGGTGGGCACAATAATAAGAGAAAAAAGAGGGTATAGATAACCCCCCTTGCAGTTTTGGTGCAGATAGTTTCAAGTAAGAATGTCTAACACTCGTGCCCTTCCATAGGAATGCTGTTAGTATGGCTTGCAGCTTTGAGAACCATTTCTTAGGAAGAAACAAACCCAACATCCCAATGGGGGTACAATACATGGGGCAAAACATTCATCTTTACAGTATTTATTTGTCCCCATAAAGAAAGATGAAGATCTCTCTATCTGTCCAGGTCAGCTTTGATTGTGGTCACTAAATCTGTAAGATTCAATTTAAGCATGGTAGGCATCTCTCTGGTAACTTGAATTCCAAGATAAGTGAGAGACTTGGGTTCCCACAGAAAATTAGTATTGTTCAGCACCAACCGAGGGGTTTTATTATTCAAGGGAAAAACTTTAGTTTTAGACTTGTTAAGCTTATAGTGAGAGACTGCCGAAAAGTGATCAATCTCCTCAATAAGAGCTGGAATACCTGTTAAAGGGTTTTGATGATATAATCGAAGGTCATCTGCATAAGCAGATACGGTGTAATGTTGGTCCCCTAGCCTAATTCCCTGAAGTTTTGGGGAGGCTATCAATCTCCAGATCAGGGATTCTAGGTAGAGGTTAAACAATAGTGGGGAAAGGGGGCAGACCTCTCTGGTCCCTCTCTGAAGTGAGAGGGAGTCTGACAGTATCCCGTTGCACCAGATCTGGGCTGACGGGGAGGAATATAGTAATCTAACCCATCTGAGGAAACTGAAAAGGAGACCAACATGGGTCAGAGTTGCAAAAAGGAAATCCCAAGAGACCATATCGAAAGCTTTCTCAGAATCCAGGGATATCAGTACTGCTGGGAGATCTGAATCCCTGGATACTGAGAGAATATACATTAATTTACACATATGGTCCACTGATGACCTATCTGTCATAAAACCAATTTTGCTCCCTTCCAATAAGATTGGGTAGCACAGGTCCCAATCTAGTGGCCAGGATCTTGGCTAGAATCTTAACATCAGTATTAATTAACGAAATGGGTCGGTAACTTTCTGGATATGTGGGATCCTTACCAGGTTTGGGAATAAAGTTGATTAATGCATTAAGGAAATTTGATTCTGATATACCCTCAGAAAACCAATAGTTATATACATCCACTAGAAGGGGAGCAAGTTCCTGTATACATGCTTTAAATATGTTATTAGAGAGCCCATCTGGTCCAGGGGATTTATCTAGGGAAAGCTGTTCAACTGCAGCAACAACTTCATTTGTGCTAATCAAGTTACCGAGTGAAGCTGCTTGTTGAAATGATAATTTGGAGAGATCAATTGAATTAAGATAACTAGAAATAGCTGCAGCTGCAGGACTATCCATTTGATCTTCAGAGTAGAGTTTCTGGTAATATGTTCTTAAAACCTCAACAATTTCTCTAGGTGCAGTAACCAATTGGCCATCTTTATCAGATTTGATACATGGGATAACATGGAAAGCCATAGATTGCTGAAGCTGAATGGCAAGTAATTTGCCAGCTTTCTCCCCTGTATTGAGATACTGTACTTAATGTTGGTACGTCTCAATGCAAGTTCCACTTTTTGGTACATGAGGGCTGAGTATTGGGCTTGCAAGTTATGTAAATCTGCCCAATCAGCGTCTGGGGATTGCTGGTTAAGAGAATGCTCCAATTGGTGAATAGCATGAAGCAAAGTTTCCTGCTGAGATTGGAATTATCGATATTTTGTAGCAGACAACCAGAGACACTCCCCCCAAGGGAGTATTTCAGGGCTGCCCAGATCATATCTATTCTGTTATTAAATAGGAAATTAGAAAGGACATTTTTGATGTGCTTTAGGGAGCTGGATTTTTGGAGCAACTGATCATTCAATCTCCAGAGAGCATCCCTTCTAATGCCTGGCCCAAGGAGATATGTAAGAGAAATGGGAGCGTGGTCTGATATGACCCTCATATGTATATCTGCATTTAGTACTCTAGGGAGGGAGAAAGAGCTCAAAAGGAGGAAATCAATGCAGGAAAAAGATTTATGTAGAGGTGAAAAAAGGTATATTGGCATTCTCCAAGGTTTAGTGCCCTCCACACATCCAAAAGATCAGCTTCTGTCAGGAGGTCATGTAGAGTTCTTTGTGATGGGGATAGACCTTGCTTTCGGGAGTCAGATCTATCTATGTGTGAGTATGGTACAATGTTTCAGTCTCCCCCCAGCATGGTCAGAACAAGCAGATTAACAGTCAGTAAGCCCAGCAGATGTGTGAAAAAATGAGATGACTCACAATTTGGGCCATATACAGCCCCTAAAATAATGTGCTGCATTTCTAATATTCAATAAAGAATGATATATCTACCATTAGGGTCCCAAATTTTGCTATTAATCTTAAAATTAATTTTTGCACTTATTAGTATTGTTACTGCCCCACTACACATAGACTTGCCTGCACTGTATGCTTGTCCTACCCAGGTTTTGGAAAATGAACTGACATCTTCTCACCAAAGATGCATCTCCTGAAGACAGGCAATCCCAGTTTTTAACTGAAAGAGATGTCAAAGAATAACTTGTCTCTTGCACCTATCCTGTGCACCTTTAATATTCCAGCTTATTATCTTACATGAGCCACTCATTATTGTAATTTATGGAGGAGGTGGTGGTGAGTAAGCCTGAAATACCCAGAGTGAAATAACTCTTAAGATTTACCAAACTGAGAACTGAGAAAAGTTCTACATAAGAAGGTTGAATTAGCACACTTGACTTGTTACCCCAATACCCATAAAAAACAAAAACAACTAATTTTTATAAAAGAAAACTTATTCTCCCTTATATCCTACAACCTTACCCTTATATTAATCCAATCAAAAATATTATCTTACACTAAATTCCCCTAACCCCAGTTCAAATTAACTGCACTACTGTCGAAGCCCTGGCAAGTAATGTCTTTGCACAATGACTGAGTTACACCAGTTAAAAGCCCCCTCCTGCTCTCACCTTCCCCCTCTACCTAGTAATTATCAAGGTATTAGAAGCTTCCAATACTAAGCAGTTACCACAATAAATCTATAAAACTCTGCAAGGTTAAGTAGTAGCTAAAGAGAGCAATATTTAACATTGAACCTTATTTGTCAAGGCATCATAGTGTGCTCGAGACTGCATAAAAAAAGGTTGCATAACAAATATGTAGCCCCTGACTATCTCCAGTGGGGCTTGAGGCCAGGACCCTGAAAAATGTCCTGTAGATATTCTAAAGTTCTACCAATTATAGGTAGTGCATCGCGCCAACAGGAAAGTCCAACAACAGTCCTTCAATATTAGAATCAGAGGATAATGTGGCTTAGATCGCCGACATTGAAATGTTGGCAATCTACATTCTTTAGTCAGATAACAGTAAATATAAAGTTATAGCCAATGTCTAACCACTGTATTAGCTATGTGTCAGCAATCTGTTAAAGAGACATCAAAATGACCCCCCTCAGTCAGAGAACATTGCTCTAGCCTCAGCGCATTTGCATGTAAAAAGTAGCTGAACTCAAATGAAGGTGGGTTCTAGCATAAAATCACAAACTCTTTCAGCAGGATCCTCTCAGGTTCTATTGAGCTGAGTTTCTCAAATGCTGCCAGATAAGTAAACTATCCAGATAAGTAAGGTACCTGTATCTACATGTACACAAAGCATAATTTTGAGGGTTTTTTTTTTAGGATAACCTTATGCGATGTAGATGAAGAGCCTGTTGCTCCCTACTCCCATCCTTTAGGAATTTATAGTACTTAAAAAAGATTACTTAGGAGCTTATGATGCATAGTCGGTTCGAGCTGAAAAGTTGAAATATTGTCATATGAATTGGCTGTGCTCCTTAGTTGTGTAATCTATAGATTCATATTCATCCCTTCTACAAACTTTTTTAATTTTTTTTGGGTGCTTTTAGAATAGAATAATAATATATAGTGCAACAAAAACATCTGGGAGATGAGATATTAGGAATTGGGGGAAGAGGGGAATGAGAGTGTCGCAACAGGCCGAGACGTAGGGTGTTTTTTACCTTAACACACTAGCATGTCTTTTTTCTGAATATAAAAGGTCAAGTAGGTTTGGTTGATTCAGAAATTAATGCAACCACATCAACAAAGCACAAGGGATGCCGTATAATGCATCTCTGCAATATAGGGGAGGGCTGGTGTCCAATGATTTCCCCAGGAGGGTATATGGGGGGGGCTGTTAGGAATTTTTTGGAAAAACAAGAGGAGTAGGAACTTAAATAGAATAAGGGAGAGATAAAAAAACAGGAGGAAAAGAAATGAAATTGGAGAATTTTAAGGGAATAAAAGAAAAACAATTTGATAACATATGGAAGAGAATGATCCAGGCTAAAAATAGAAAAATAAAATGTACACATTAAATATACTAACATGAAATGTTAAAAGTGTAAGAAACAGAACAAAAATGGTTAAGATAATAAATTACATAAATAGTAAATATATTAATTGCTTGCTAATACAAGAAACATATTTTTAGAATCAGATTTTGGTTGGTTTCAGACAAAATGGGGAAAGGGTGTACATTCACCATACACTTCACAAGCTAGAGGGACTGCCACGTTTTTTAGCAGAAGGAGCCTTCAACCCCATATAGGGAAATATTTTAGAGATCAAAATGTAAGATATGTTATCTCTGAATTAAAAATGGATCATCATGTATTTACATTAGCAACTATTTATGGTCCTAATTATAATAATCCATCTTTCTTTTCAGACTTTTTTTTGCAGTTGTCAAGTTTTAGCTCACCTTATATTATAGGGGGAGATTTTGATTTAGTATTAAATAAAACTGATAGAACCACAGATGCAGAGAATAACTTTAAAGCATCAATAAAGGTTATACAAAGTTTCATCGAGGATTTGAAACTGGTAGACCCATGGAATCACTTGAAGCATGCAAATAATCAATATTCTTATTATTCTAAAACACATTATTCATATTCAAGAATAGATTATTTCTTAGTTTCAGAAACATTACTATTTATGGTTAAAAAAGTGTTGTACACAGGAATCTTCATTTCAGACCATTCACCTTGCTGGTTGGAATTACAATTAACTCATCAAATGCTGTTCACTCCACAGTGGAAAATGAACTCACAACTTTTTAAGGATACAGGAAATAATGAAACAATGGCAAAAGAAATAAAGCAATTCTTTAAAAGGAATATAGAACAAAATATAGATATAATGGTGATCTGGGATTCCTTTAAAGCATGGATAAGAGGATTATTACAGGAACTAGAGGGAAAAAGGAAAAAAAGTGAACACAACAATATAAGTCCCTAGAAAATGATATTAATATACTGAAACAAATTCATTCTTCAACTCAAAATACTTCTATTTTTAGTCAACCAACAATAAAAAGAGATCTATACAATAAATTGATTGCGGAAAAAGCAGAGAATCAAATATTAAGAATGAGAGCAAATTATTATATAAATGCAGGCAAACCTTTAAAATTAATGGCCTGGCAAGTAAAGAAAGATCAAGAGTGAAACAATATAATTCAATTAAAAGATAGTAAGGGAATATTATGGAAACACCCGACAGACATAATGAATATATTTGTAGAATACTATAAAAAATTATATACAGCTCAGGAAAGAACTGAAAATCAGATTAGCATCTTAGAAAAAGTGAAGTTAAAGCAAGTAACAAAAATAACAAACTTCCAGCAAGATGGCGGCCATGCTAGGCTAGCCACTTTTGAACTGCTCTGCTTCATTTCGTTTATTTTGATTTGTCTACTCTATTTTATTCATTTGTAATTTTGCTGCTCTTTTAAATTTCCTGCGGCATTATTTTATCTTTGTTTTTACCGGTTTTGTTTGCCCGCCTTGTTCCGCGTTAACAGACTTGGTCCATTTATGCGTTTTCCTCCGTTTTGGTTTGGCCCGTTTTTGTGTTTCATCTTACGGGTCGTGACCTTGTTTGGGGTTGGATTGTGAAACCCGGGACGAGCCGTGGTGTTTTGGCACTGAGGATTTAGTGAGACTTAGTGACACCCGGTGTGTTCAGAGCTTTAATGCTGAACAACACGAGTCAGGTCTTATTTTAATGAAATTGACTTTTGGTGTCTGGGAAGAGGCTTGATGCTCCGAGGGTGAAGACCTGGAGAGTCTTGTGGTGTGTTTCAGGGAGTTCTGAATGAATCCTGGTATTACTCAGCAAATGTCCCAGAGTCATCGTTCATTTTTTCTTATGAAGGATTTGGATCATGTCCTCCTGTGTGGTCTGAGCTATTTTTTTGTTCTAGGAGAGAACTGTTTGATTTGTGGCTATTTGGCTCATTTTAAACTTTGCTCTGAATTAATAACCTGGATTTATGGATTTTATCTATATGGCTGTGTTCCCTATTTCTAGACCTATTCCTGGTCAGTTGGATCGTGGTGATTAGTGATTTGACAGAGCTGTCCTGAAGAGCCTGCAAGATAAGTGACTTTGAAACTTTTAACGACATTTCTGACTGTTTAAATATTATTCTGAGGAATTGACTTTAGTTGGCCTATTAGCTGGGCTTGCAGTGTTCTGGTGGGCCCTGGGTCAGTGTTACACACAGAGGAGGGGAGCGGGGTAGGCTGGAGGGCCTGTCCTTAATCTCCCCCTCCTCCACACTCATGGGGCGGCTGGCCAGGGAGCTGTCCTCTCTTGGAGTGGAAGTAGTGGGCCACTGATCTTTTGGGCTGGCCGGATCCTGTGGCCTGCTGGTGGCCTTTTATTCAAGCCAAACCGATGTGGATCTTGAAACCCTGGATTTTCAGAAACTGAACTATACTTGTTGATGTTGGGCGGGTTACATTATATTTATATTTTGTTGTATATGGATAGGATGTTTATTGTTTGAAATTATTTCATTTGAGGGAACAATTTAAGCAGTGAGAGTGCTTTATTACATCTTTTATTCCACCTGTATCTGGTTCGGTGACAGAGTCCTGGAGGGTGGTTTTCAAATTATTCCCTCTATTTATTATTTTATTATTAGTTTTACGATTTAATTATTACTGTTTTTTGTTTTAAGTATCAGGTAGTGAGAGGACCTGGGAATAATAATTTAGAATTGTGTTGGTTAAGTTTTGGTTATCCCCCAGGCCGTGAGAGGGCTTGTGGGATAAAATAATTAATTAGGTTTTGTGTTAGGGTGCTGGTTAAGTTAAATTTTTTATTTTAAGTTTTTAGTTGTAGGAAGATTGTGGGTTGTTTTATTATATTTATTGTTTTAATTTTGAGCAGCTTGATGTGCCTGCCTGCCCCGCTTGTCTTGTGTTATTCGGCCTCCGATCTCCATGCCCTCCGCCCCATCTCTTGGCCCCCCTGCCTGCTCATATCTACCATCGGTGTCGGGCACTAGGGATTGTTCAAAGGGGAGGGGGAACTGGGGGGTGGGGTTGTGGACAGCTGGAGTGAGCTGTGCTTCCCATAGGGGTGTTAGGCTCAGAAGATGCCCTGGGAAAAATGACTCTGGAGCGTGGTAGTCCGCTTCTGGTTCCCATACCCAAGGGCACCTCCAGTTTTGGAGGGCAAGTGGTTGGACAACCACAACCTCGTCTAACTCGGGCGTTGTTGTGCAATGTTAGATCTGTCTGCAACAAGACTGGTCTTATTGCAGATTTTGTTGCAAGGGCAGATCTGGCTTGCATTACTGAGACCTGGTTGGATGGGAATGCGGCTCCCTTTTTAGAGGCCGCTGTTCCAACCGGGTACTCGGTTATACACCGCCCGAGATTGGACCGTGGGGGGTGGCGGTCTGTTTCAAGACCGAATTGGGGCTAACTGGTGTACCAGTTGAGGAGGCCAGGTCATTTGAGTATACTGCGGTAGCTGGTGTAGGGTGCAGGATTGCTCTTATTTATCGTCCACCAGGTGAATGAGAAGCTTTTCCTGCAGGAAATTGCAGATTTTGCCACCGACATGGCCTTGGAGTTGCCCAGATTGATGGTTCTGGGTGACTTCAATGCTTGGGTCAACGATGAATCTTCACTTTTTGGTCAACATTTCCTCCAGATGATGACATCTCTGGGCTTTACACAGGTTGTTTCCGCAGCTACACACAAGGGAGGTCACTCTCTTGACCTGGTCTTCCTCCTGGGGATTGAGGTTTCTGATTTGGTGGTGGAACCAGTTGTTTGGTCTGATCACTACTCAGCTGGGTTCAATTTTGAGGCCCCGGAGGTAGGTCGGCCCCTGTGGAGTTGGTCATGTACGGCCCATTGTGGGACATTGTCCCTGAAGACCTGATGGCGGTTATTGACCTCTCATTGTTTGACGAGTTTTGCACTGATCCTGAGCAGCTGGTAGTGGCCTATAATAGGGCCATATTAGTGGCACTTGATCAGATTGCACCAGTCCGTGTTCACCCCCTCCCACGTCGTCCCATTACCCCATGGTTTCATGGGGCTTTGAGAGGGCTGCGGAGGTTTGGCGTAGGTTGGAGTGTCATTGGAGGAAGACTGTCTCTGATGCTGACCATCTTATTTTGCTAGAGCATTATAAACTCTACCAAACAGCAATTTCCCATAAGAAGGCAGAATTCCTGTCCAGGGAAATTTCTGTCGCACGGAATCAACCGGCTCAGCTCTTCAGAACTGTTGACAGGCTGTGCAACCCAGCCTGTTAGCAGATCCATCAAGCTTTTACACAAACTGATTGCGAGGAGATCGCCCGATTCTTTGCGAATAAGGTTGAAGACATCAGGAGGCAGTGCCTCCAACCTGACTCCAAGGTTGTTGCAGTTGATCAGTGTCTTGTCGCAGAGCCCAGAATTTCCTGGAGTACCTTTGACCTGCCGGATTTCGTAGACACTATGAGGATTGCCCATGAGATGCGTCCAACATGCTGTAGTTTGGAACCCAGCCTTACTTCCCTGATTATGGGTTGTAGTGAGGTCATCAGCCCGGCCTTAGCTCAGATTATCTGGTGTTCTTTAGATACGGGAGTTTTCCCCTAGCTCTCTGAAGGAAGGGGTGGTGACCCCTCCTTCTGAAGAAAGCTTCTTTAGACCCGGATGACCTAGAAAACTACAGACCAATCTCTAACCTCCCTTTTGTGGGGAAGGTTATTGAGAAAGTTGTGGCGGTCCAACTGGATAACCATTTGACCATCCATAGTTTATACAAACCTCTCCAGTCTGGTTTTCGTAAGAGGCATAGTACTGAGACTGCTCTGGTTCGGGTGCTCAATGATCTCCTGATGGCAAGAGATCAGAGACACCTTTCCATTTTGGTTCTCCTTGATCTGTCATCAGCTTTTGATACTGTGGATCATGGGGTTTTGCTTGAATGCCTGAGGTCCATTTGTGGACTATTGAGTACAGTCCTCAGACGGTTTTCATCTTTACTTGAAGGGAGAACGCAGAGAGTGGTCTTGGGTTTGTATTCATCCGGGGCCTTCTCTCTGCCTTGTGGGGTATCTCAGGGCTCAGTGCTTTCCCCCATGTTATTCGCAGTATATATGCTACCCCTCGGAGACATTGTAAGACGGTATGAGCTGTGGTTTCACTGCTATGCTGATGATACCCAGCTCTATCTGTCTTTTGCACCTGACCAGGTTAGTGCCATCTCAGTACTGAACAACTGCCTCGCTGATATCCAAGACTGGATGAACACCAGCAGTCTAAAGTTGAACCCAGGAAAGACTGAGGTTATGGTGGTGGACCCGGGTCGCAGGGTAGAGGGTTGGAGGACTGGGCTCCCCTTTGGATTAATCCTGGGGGTGGATCAGATCCTCACTTCTGAATGGGTGAGTAGCCTGGGAGTGGAGCTTGACACTGGTCTGACCCTCTGTTATCAGGTGTCTGCAGTTATCAAGACTGCATTTTTTCATCTTAGGAACATTGCCAGGATTAGGCACTTGTTCCACCTAGTGACCTGCCGGTTTTGGTCCATGCCTTTGTGACATCTCACCTTGATTACTGTAACTCCCTTTACCTAGGACTTCCTGGGGTTGATATCTGCCGCTTGCAGCTAGTGCATAATGCGGCAGCACGTTTGTTGACTGGGGCATCCAGAAGTTCTCATATTACCCCTGTGCTGTGCACTCTGCACTGGCTGCCAATACAGTGGCGGATCACCTTCAAAGTGGGTCTCTTGACCTACAAAGCCCTACACGGTCTAGGTTCTGACTATACGAAAGAGCCCCTGGTGCCCTACACCCCTCTGAGACAGCTCCACTCAGCTGACATGGGGTTGCTGGAGATTCTGAGGGTAAATTTGAAGTCTTCTGGAGCTCGTGCTTTTGGATTTGCTGCACCTACCCTCTGGAATTCTCTGTCCCGTCAGCTCCGGGACAGCAGGATGGTGGGGAGCTTCAAACAGGCACTAAAGACTTTTTTATGGGAGAAGGCATTTCCTGCTTTGTTGTAACTGTATATTATAGTTGTGTAATATTTGTTTAGAGTTGTTTTATTGTATGTAGTGAATATGTCTGTGTTTTTCTTGATGTACAGTGCGTTGAAAACTTCGAAAGGCGCTTAATCAAATACATTTTATTATTATTATTATAATTATTATTATTAAAATAAAAAAATGTGTTAGATCAACCATTCACATATTCAGAAGTAGAAATGGCAATAGAAGAAATAAAGTTAGGAAAGTCACCTGGTCCAGATAGTTTACAACACAAACTCTATAAGAACTTTAAAGAGTTATTAATCCCTATTTTTGTTGAAATGTTTAACTAAATTAATGTAATGAAAAAATCCCGAAATCCTTTTATGAGGCAACAATCTTCCTCATTTTAAAACAAGATAAAAATCTGGATTTGTGTAATTCATACAGACCATTGTCATTATTAAATTCCGACTATAAAATATTTGCCAAAGTTCTTGGCAGGAGATTAGATAGCTTTATGCGAGAAATAATTAATCAAGATCAAAATGGGTTTATAAGAGGAAGACAAATAATGGAAAATATCAGACAAATCATAAACTTATTGGAAAATAGAGATAACAGAGATTCTATGTTAGTAACGGTTGATGCAGAAAAAGCATTTGATTTCGTTGAATGGGAATACAAACTTTGAATAAAATGAACTTTGGCAGAAATTTTGTGGATTGGATAAAAATAATATATTATCAACCTACAGCTCAAATAAAAATTAATAACTTGTTGTCCCCAGCATTTAACTTTCATGAGGAACCCATCAGGGATGTCCTGTATCTCCTTTGATCTTTGCATTTTGTGTAGAACCATGGGCAGAATGTATAAGACAGAATGAGAACATTAGAGGAATTAAATATAGTGATACATACCACAAAATAAGTTTATAAGCAGATGACGCTCTTTTGTATTTAGCCAATGATCAAGAATCCATTATGGAATTTATAAGGATTACAGAACAGTTTGGTAAAGAATCAGGTTTCAAAATTAATTATGAAAAAACTTCAATTCTAAAAATTCTAGATACAGGAAGAGATATATTTAAAAACACCATATATTGTTTGGAAGTAGAGGTGTTCAAATATTTAGGAATGAACCCTTAGGCTGCCGGAAGATTTAGAACGCATAGGTTTTTAGGACAAGATATCTTGTCGAAATTACTAAAAAATAGACAAATTAATAGCAGTAAATCATGAAATACTTTTACAAACAACAAAAACAGATTTTAGGGAATGGAAGAGCCTACAATACACCTTAATAGGTAGGGTAAATCTGGTAAAAATGTAGGTTTTACCTAAATTATTGCATGTGTTCCAAGCCCTCCCAATAGACGTCCCAATGGCATTCTTTAAATCTTTAAAAAAGAATATTACTAACGAAATTACTAAAAAATAGACAAATTAATAGCAGTAAATCATGAAATACTTTTACAAACAACAAAAACTGATTTTAGGGAATGGAAGAGCCTACAATACACCTTAATAGGTAGGGTAAATCTGGTAAAAATGTAGGTTTTACCTAAATTATTGCATGTGTTCCAAGCCCTCCCAATAGACGTCCCAATGTCATTCTTTAAATCTTTAAAAAAGAATATTACTAATGTTATATGGTTAAATAAAAATCCGAGGATAGCTTACAACAAATTGGTACTTCCTGTAGAACAGGGTGGATTGGCTCTACTCATCTTTTATAAATATTATCTAGTTTCACAGGTGACTATAATATGTAGCTGGATAAATGGCAAGTTAGAAAATTCAAATTCTGTTATAATGGAGAAATCAATAGTGAAGTATTCAACTTTAATGAATTTTCTATTTTCAGGACAAGAGAAGGATAGAGCTAAATTAAAATCCCTTCCAATTTCAATGAGCACAACTCTTAAATGTTAGACTCAACTTTACAGGGTTTTGAAATTTGATATTGGTATCCAAAATATCCCCACTGTATAATAATTGGAAATATCTTTCATCTATTAATGATCAGATCACTAAGTTATGGATTTCGTATGGCTTGACAGAAATGGGTCAATTATTTGATCAGGAAGTCTTCTTGACATTTGATAAATTCAGAGAAAAATATCTCCTACCTCTGGCACATTACTTTAAATATATACAAATTAAACATTACATAAAAGGGTAAATGGGGAATTAAAATTAAGGTCGACACCAATTTAAAAAAAATTAGAGGAATAAAAAGAAAACAAAAAATTGATATCAATATTGTATAGATCTCTGTTTATGATTACTATAAAAGAGTTGGATAAATTAAATCATAAATGGCAAGAGGAATTGGGAAAGGAAATTACAGATAAAATCTCTGAGGATTTATGGTAGAAGATTCTAGGATCAGCATTTATGAATATCAAATCCACTAATTTAAGACAAATTCAGTACAACATTTTACATAGCACATATCTTACTCCATATAAACTGCACAAAAGGAATGCAGAAATAAATGATAAATGCTCAAGATGTACTACAACAACAGGCACACTGATTCATTTAATTCATAGTTGCCCTTTTTTAACAAATTTTTGGTCTAAAATATATAATACGATTAAGAAAGTTGTTAATAAACAAATAGCATTTAAGATTTTGTTCACCATGTTTGGTATAGGGGGGCAAGGAACTAGGATTGATCAAGCCCAACAAGCCTTTGTCTCAATAGCAATGACAACTTCAAAAAAATGTATATTAATGAAATGGAAAGGTCCTATACCGCCAACTTTCAAAACATGGTTAAATCATATGGTGGATACTATGAATCTAGAAAGGATTCAGTTTATTAAAGAGAGACAAAAGGATATATTTGGAAAGACTTGGCAGCCCTTTTTTGATATTATATCTGAAGGTATATAAAAAATAAAAATTGTTTTTTGATAGTAGGAAAAATATATTCAATGATAGGAATTAATTTGAAAGCCTGGATCAGGTCCCTAGAATAGAGTAGAGTAGAGTAGGAGATAATGATGAAAATGACATTAATGGGTAAAAATCTGATGCAATATAAATATCAGATAAAATATATTCTTGTTTGTTCTGAACCTCAAAAAAAAAAAGTAAGTAATCCATCATTGGAAATATAGGCCACCATCTTAGAATTCAGAACAAGTCCAGCAAATGTAGCACACAATTATACTTTGAAAAAAACAGGGGCACTTCTACATACCCTCGGAGGTCTCCTCACTTAAAGAGATCAGGGAAAAGGCCTTTAAGCTTATTCATAGACTGCTCATGTGATTCAAAAGAGACCCACTGATCACCAGATTTCACCTGAAACACCGCTGGATAATTCATTCGAAATGCTGTTCCCGTGGCAATAAACTTTGATACAATTGGATGCATTTCTTGCCATTTCACTCATACTGATTGAGGAAGATCTTGGGTGATCCTGATTCTGTGCCCTTCCCATAAGACATCCTGCAAATCCTGCACCTTTGCGAGTACATGTTGCTTGTCCAGGAAGTTAATAACTTCCTTAAGTTAGCACTTAAAAATCAGAGGCCTGGGTGAAGAATTAGGTGGTGGAGAAGGGCAGAGGGCACGATGGGCCCTTTCTTTTTTTTTGGTCCCCTGCCAGCCGTCGGGCTCCGCTCCAGTCATGGACCCCCTTGCCTCCACCTCCAGACATGCCCCCACTCACCCTGTCATCCCTGGCTTGCTTCCCAGAGAGTGGGGTCATGGCACTGACCTCGTATCGGGCCGCGCTTCAAATATCTGGTCCGGAAGCCAGCTCCTGGAGGCTGATCTAGGCATCAGGGGCTGAGCTTCATTAAGACGGCCAGGCACAGGATGTTTTTCTCCCTTTTTTTTGTGAACAGGGGTGGGGCTGTGCAATGATGACCAGTGTCTGACCCACTCCTAAATTCAGTTTGGCATCAGTGCTTGTGATGCACCCAGCCTCCGCCAGGTGTCACCATGGCTCCAAGTACACAGCTCCCCTCCCCCTAGAGAAGGAGAGCAGTCCTATGGATGCTCAATCCTTCTCCCCAGCCAACCTTCACGACAACCTGGGTCCGGTTCGAACCCAGGTCACCAGTACTGCAAGGTCCAACCACTGCACCGGTGGACCAGCCAGGCCCTTTCAATTATATAGGTGTCACCATTCGAAGAGGGTCCTGCAATTTTTTCACACAATTTCTGAAGGAAAAGAATAGGTGTTTCTCCCTCTTCTTTTTCTGATATCCTGATGACAAGGAGATTGTTTCTCTGACTTCTACCCTCCAAGTCCTCAATTTTCTCTTCAAGCTTTTTAAGTCTCTGACCACACTGTGTCACAGACAGCTCAGTCTTATCATGTTTTTTCTACAAGGAGATCAATTTGGCTTCTGAATCTCCCACTCAGATATTTAAGGAGTGAACTGAGGTCTTGATTTGCTGTAAGTCATCAGAGATTTCAGCTATTTTGTCTTGTAAGGGTTGCATTATTTCTAGAAATCTCTCCTCCAAGAGTGTGCTCACTGTGGTAGTGGATTTGCTCATGCCCAAAGGCTGGTGCTTGGGGCATTTTTGTGGCCTTGTCCTTCTCCGGAGTTGGTGGCGGTGAATGTCTTGGTGGTGCTTTATTCATGTAAACCTCCATAATTGAATGAGCTCCCTGAAGTCCCAGTCTCTCAACAGCTAAGATTATGTAGTTTGTGGCTCTCTAATAAACACAAATACTGCACAGAAAGACTGAAATGAGTATCCGAGGCATGAAGCAATGGAGAGCTGCTGTTGCTTCTCAAGCTGCAATCATGTGACCCCTCTACTGTCTATTTTTCAGAGGTGTTGCCACAATAAAGTTCTATATGGGCCAATATACGTTTTGCTCACTGACTGTACATACAGCCATCCACCCTTGTATGTGCCCACTCGAACTGTAACTAGTTCATTTTAATCGGTAGAGCAAATTCAGGCATTACATGCAGAGAGAAACAGCAAAATAAATAATAGTTTTCATAGTACTTGAGGGGAATGGTATTCAGATCTAATTAATCTAATTGACGGATCTATGCATATCAATGAGTTTTAAGCACAGGTAACTAAGAGGCATATTATGAGGAACTATTGTTCTGCAGCTTGTACAAATGACTTATTTAGAAGAACCAGGACATATACATCCCTGAGATTCTTTGGCAATCTCTCTTTAAAGGTGCATATAGCACCATTACACTCTATCTACCCACCACTGTATCTGAGCCAAGTCAGTTAATGATTGGAATGCACAGAAGCAGCTCCATGGCGGAAAATCATCACATGAGTGTCAAAATGTATGTGTCCAAACATGACTCTACCTATAGTAAAGTCTGTTATTCATGTTACAACTTTGACTCCTTGTGAGTCAAATCATTGTAGAACAAGCATGAGGTAATTTGCAGAATGGGTTACTCTGAGTGAGTGTGTGCTGTTCCTGACACACCTTAGACACTCCTAGGCAGATTTTTTATGGCTTAAAAACTTTCTGAATTTCACAGATGGCTCATCTGGGAGATACAGAGAAATCCATAGCATGTCATCTGTTACTTCTCTGTCTATATTACCACAGGATTGACATACAGTATTTACTTGCAGACGTATGAAACAGTGAAGCACTACCTTACTGGAATGTGTTCATCTTCTAAAGTATTGATCATAGCCATCATAGACTCTATAACATCCTGTTGAGTGTTCTCAGCAAATGTTTTATATTGATAAGCTACCAGAGCAAGACAAAGTGATGTTAGTGTTTGCAAACTGCTAATTTGCTGTTGACTGGCACTTACAACTTGCGTCAGTGAATTAGTCAAAATTGTTGATCAAGAAGCACTTATGTCAACAAACTCTGGAATATGAAGGAACACTTGCATTGCAGAGTTACTATTGCAATTAACTCTAGTACTGTTGTCAAATGTTACTGTCACAGAGAGACCAAGACACTTCTTTACTGGAGGAGATCTGGTGTGATCAACAACAATAGATCACCCATGACCTCTGAAGATGGAAGAATCACATGCACTTCTTCTTCTTTAACATCTGTGACATGTCTAAATGCACACCTTGCATCACTGCATCACTTGTTACTAGGATCAGAGATAGGTTGGATTGGTACAGAGTCCACAGGAGATTGTACTCAACAATGCACTTTTTCTCAACTTGAAGTTTACTTGGTGCAGTGTTTACAATGTACAGTCCTGCCATACGTCTGATGTAAGACAAAGCAACATAGCTCATACCATCTTTGAAGATACCATTGCCTATGTCAGTCATTGCTGTATCCAAACTCAAACTTTGAGACTTGTGACTTGAAACAGCATATGCAACACACAGCTCTACTCTGTGGGTAGTCAAGATTGTAAAATTTCACAACCATCTCAACAAATGTTCTCTGAACATTTTATTGGAAGTCTACTACAGTATATGCCCCATTGCACCATTGACAGGCCTGTGATCCACATCAAGATTATGATGTAGCATGACACATGCATTGTTACACATTGTAAGAGCTGCCTCCAAACCAGCTGTCCATGACACGTCTGATGTCTGTTCTTTCAGACATTCAACCATCCTCAATACTATCATTGGACTTACAGTAAGCAAACACCATCAATTAAATCAAGAGATGATATAGTGAGAATCAGTAGCTGCGGTGTGTCCAGCATAATTTGATTGAATTCTGTGCATTACTTAAATCTTGGCATCAAGCAGACAATGTGTATTCCATCAGTGCACAGCTTAGAAAATAGATCAGATGCAACAATCATAGACCTATCACTGTTGCCTATAGCACGTGTCTTCAGCAGGGATGCATTGGAAGGTGACAAGCTTCCAACATGAGGTTCATCAGGTAGAGCTTTGTTCTAGTGGTCACCACTCTGTCTCATATTTTGAAACAGTTCAACAAAGTTGAAAAACTCCCACAGGTTTATTCCACCAATGCATATTACAGTCTTTTTAACTTCCTCTACAGAGAGTATAGAAAAAACATATTCACCATTCACAGGTGCTAGTTGAAGAAGGTCTCCAAAATATACAATACTTTTTCTCTCAAAGGGACAAAAAAAACCACCACCAATCCCCCAAAGGGAACTTCATCATCTCTGCCAACAATCACCTGTAGCTGTAGATGAATGAGGGCAAGAATAACATTGGAAACCATACTGATCTCATGAGTAGTGCAGTGGCAGTGGCTCAGCAGGTTGCACACTTGCCTCTGAGTTTGGAAGATCAAAAGGCTGTGGGTTCTGTCCCTGCACCAGTCACTTGGGATAAATCCCAATACTGACACTGTAGTGCATCATGAGGGGGGTGCTCCACTCCTGAGGTGCCATCTTTCAGATGAGACATTAAATCAAGGTCCCATCTGCTTGTTCAGGTGGATATTAAAGATCCCATGGCACTTCTCGAAAAGAGTAAGGGAATTTTTTGTTATAACTTCAAAATCAAATAGGTTCAAACAGTGTTAATTCACCCAAAGATAATATACATATACGAAACAAAAGAAATCAAATAAGTATGTCAGTCATACTCCTTTCAGGTCACCTTCAAATAAATATTTAACATGATAAGAAACTATGAAAATTAAACAATACACCCTTCCCCCACTATCAGAGTAGGGGAATTTTGATGACATCTGTAAATCAAATATGTACAAATGTTGTCACTTCATTCCAACTCACTATATAAATAAAACTAAAGAAAGTCTAAGGGGTATTTCAGTCCTACCCCTCATGAATTGCGTCCTATTGTGTATATAAAGCTAAAATAAATAAAAAAAAAGTCGAGCAATACAACCCCCTCCACTAAAAAGGGTATCTGCATTATTGCTTTTATCTTCAGATAATAACATATTACATCTTAAAAGTCACATGGGATCAATATATAGAACATACTCAAAATAAATGTCGGAATAGGTATTTCAACATACTCCCTACCCATCCTCCCACCTCCCACCTCCCACCACCAAAAAAGAGGAATCTTTAATAGAGCTGCAAAAACACATACTCACGTGTGCTTTAAGAGTCACAGTACATTGTCAAAAATCCCTGAAAATAAAACATAAAACATAATCAGAATGTGAAAATAAGAGTTTCCAGTCTACTTGTTCCCAGTTTCTCACTTGGGTACCAGTGGAAGAATGTCTGTCTCAGCTTTAAGCCATAATTGACCCCAAAGAGTATCAATGCTTACTAGCAAAAATGAAAATCAGACTATAGTGCAAATGAAGCTGTGCACTTAATCAAGATTAAACAATACCAAATATTCTCTTCCTACCCCTTTATGACTTCTTTAGTACTTGTATGTGTAACCCTTTTTGCCCCTACTACTAAGGACTGGGTGATATCAAATGTTAAATAAACTAATCATTCAAGCTGTACGATGTAGGTATACACCACCAGCAAACTGTCTGTCCCAGACCCAAATAAGAATACTAATGCTGTTAGTAAAATGCCAGTACCTCCCTGTAGAGGTCCTGCTGGCAACATAACTTGTCATATCTACCCACACCTGGAAGATAACTGGGTCTACTTACTCCATCTGATTTGAAGGCATACCTGGAGTGTCTCTAGGTGATAGCAGCCTTCCATATGTCTTTACTGAATCCAGCTGATGCTGCCCCACCACGCTTGATGTACCTGAGTAGAAAACAATCATTGTTCTTTAGACTCCAATTTTATAATAGTATTCTCTATCATATAAAACAGTTGTTCTTCAGAGATTGTAATTTGCTGTATTGAAAGTCTACACAGCACATGCCATATATAAAGCTTGAAACACACTAAAAACAGCCACATGATCTGTTTGTCATGCTTTGTCCATAAAAAAGGCAAAATTCCTAGGCATAAAATGTCTGGAGTAAGGCCATAAAATGGAGAAGCAAGCCATTTATGCCATACAATTGCCCAAAACTGCACTATAAATGGACATTCAAAAAATAAATGAGACATGGTTTCAATTGTAGTAGTGCACGTAGGCCTAGGGCAAAATCTTTCTTCCATACCCTTATGTTTTAAGTTTTCTTTAACATTTAATTTCCCATGAACTGATAACCAAACTACATCCCACATCTTGGGCTATATTCAGGGTAATACCAACATCTTCCCTATGTTTTCCTTTTCCTGCTTAGGATGAGACTCAAAGGCCTGGATATTCAAACTGCGCCAGGCTGTGGCGCAAGCCTGGGCATAGCTCAACTTGGTTACGCAGGGGTGTGGCCTGGGCGATATTCAACGGAGCTGGGCTATGGCTCAGCAGCTTTGAATATTGCACCCTGGCCACCCCCACTGTGCATGGCACAGTGGCACTGCGCCAGTGCAAGTGGCCAGAGTGGAGCATGGAGATACGCTAGCTCAAGTGCCATTGCGCAATTCACAGCACCTGTGATATTCGAAAGGGGACATACAAATGGGGCCATAATTTATGCAAGGCACACATGGGGCCATTTGCATGTCATTATGGCTCCATTTGCATCCCATTAGCATGCAGGTGCGCCGATCCCCGACGACTTGCGCTTGGCGCCCTGCCAGGCAGCAGCCGTCAGGGACCGACGACCCCTGCAGCCCAATCGCAGGCATTTGTCTAAAAAAAGAAATCCTCATCTAATATCCCTGGTGGTCCAGTGGACCGCTATGTGCCCGATCGTGGGCATTGGTATAATAACCCCCCGTCCAATATCCCTGGTGGTCCAGTGGACCGAGTGTTGCCCGATCGCGGGCATCTGGTTAAATAAAAAAAAAGTCCTATATCCCTGGTGGTCCAGTGGACTACTATGTGCCCAATCATGGGCATCGGTATAATAAATCCCCCCTGTCCAATATCCCTGGTGGTCCAGTGGACTGATCGCTGCCCGATCACGGGCATCTCTTTAAATCACACAGCCCACTGACCAGTATCCCTGGTGGTCCAGTGGACCACACGTTCCCTGATCGCGGGCATCTATAAAACATAAAAAATGTCCTATTACCCTCATGGTCTGGGGTACCTCACCCACCCACCACTGAGCCCCACAGCCCCGCTCCCCCCCGGTCAGCTGGCGGGTGGCAGCACCCCACCCGCCTGCTACCCTGCCACCTGCTGACTGACAGCTCGGTAGGGCTGCCATTTAGTTCACAGTGTGAGCCAATGAGTGCACATATCCGTACTACATAAGTCCAGATATGTGAATGATTCATTCACATATCTGACTGTAGTACGGTATGGAGTTGCAGCCCATTGGCTCATGCTGGGGAACCAATGGAGTGCAGCCCTACTGAGCTGTCAGTCGGCGGCAGCGGGCGGCAGGCGAGGGTGCTGCCACCCACCGGCTGACCAGGGGTGAGCGGGCGGGGCCTCAGTGGGCGGGTGGGAGGGGTACCCTAGACCACCAGGTAATATGATGTTTTTATGTTTTACAGATGCCCACGATCGGGCAGAGTGCGGTCCATTGGACCACCAGGGATACTGGCCGGGGGGGTGATTTAAACAGATGCCCGTGATCGGGCAGTGATCGGTCCACTGGACCATGAGGGATATTGGATGAGGGGGGTTTATTATACCGATGCCCACGATCGGGCACATAGCGGTCCACTGGACCACCAGGGATATTAGATGAGGATTTCTTTTTTTAGACAAATGCCCGCTATTGGGAACATAGCGGTCCACTGGACCATAAGGGATATAAGACTTTTTTTTTTATTTAACCAGATGCCCGCAATCGGGCAGCACTCGGTCCACTGGACCACCAGGGATATTGGAGGGGGGGTTTATTTAAACAGATGCCCGTGATGGGGCATGGGGGTGCTGCCAGGTGCAGAAGGAATTAGGCTACCCACAGGTGGCAGCTGCATGTTGCACCCTGCACGCGGCAGCTCACCTGTGGGTGGCTATCATTTGTTCTTTTTTTGGCTTAACTTTGTGCATGCAGTAGGGGTTGCACATGCATGGATCTCACATCCCGGCTGAATAACCGGGCTGTGCAGGTTATGCTATGTGCATGCCCCCCCACCTGTGCCTGTATACATTACTGATGCGGCCCGGCAAGATCGGGATTTGTGCAGCGACTTTTCCTTTTGAATATCGTATCGGGCACATCAGTGGGTTGCGCATGGCGCAACACTATTGCACCATGCGCAACCCTTTTGAATATCTGGGCCATAGTGTTTACATGATTTTCTGTTAGGATCCATAACTTGATTTTCCCAAAACATTGATTGAAGATACATTGGGAGAGTGTTTAGGGACTGTTGTCTTGGGATTTCTCCATGCACTGACCATGCTTGCAGTATAGGTTCCAAACTATCTTGGACCCATGGGATCCATACCTTGTGTTGACTCAATAGAACAGGTTTTATGTTGGCATTATTAAACATGGAAAAGTAAAAGGGTATTGGGTAAACCATTTTTATACCTCCCTGTGTTTTATCCAAAAATAAAATGCTCCATTGATGGGATTTAACCTGCTCCCCCATATGCACATAAAGAAGCAACTATACACTTCTGTTTCCAGTTGTTTTGGCAGAGTCAAAATGCAGTAAGATGTAAAAATATAGGTAAAAGAAAAGTTTTAACCATAAACACCCTTTTTAATTTTGACATCCTCCACCTATTCCATTGTGTAACTTGATCATATGCTTGTTGGAGTTTTTTCTGCCAATTCAGCAAAGCCAGATCTCCATTCCCAAATAAAATACCTAAAATAGAGCAAGTGCCCTGTACAACAGGAATATTAATGACAAGAGCCCAAAGGTTGTGACATCTCACCTATTGGTATGCATTTACTTTTAGACTAATTAATCATTGAGCCAGAAATCCTAGAGAAGCCAGCCAACATTTACCCCACCTGATTACAGGAATCTCTGTCTACATGAACTAAAAAACATCATCCACATAAGTGATTGTTGCTATTTCTGGATCCAAACTAGAAAAGGATAATCCTGTTATTGAGGGGGAACCATTTATTCTTCTCAACAGGAAATCCAAAGTCAGCACATGCAATGGGGGACTAAGGGGACACCCCTGATGTACACCTCTGCTTACTCTACACTCCCAAACCTATCCACCCATTACAGTATGGCTTTGCGGCAGCCTGTGCATAACAGGCCTGAACCCACCCTATACATTTTGCAGGGATACCATAGGCAGCCATACAATCCCAGAGATAAGAATGCAAAACCTTATCGAAGCTTTGGCTTGGTCAAGACTTAATAAGAAACCTGACAGTTCACCTTCCTAGTCCTGTGCCAGTATTTCCCATATTGAAGTCAAATTGTCTGAGATAATCCTAGCTGGAATTGCACAGGTTTGAAAGGAGTGAATAATCTCTTCTGCTACCAAAGCCAGTCTTATTCAGGAATATCATAAAAGATTTGAAGTCCGCATTCTATAATGTTATAGGTCAACTGGCCTGGTGGCATTGAGGGCTGAGGTGCTGGCTGCCTTACCTTGTGCTACGCCAGTGACCCATGTTCAGGAATGGGCATGGGCCACTGGAGTTGGCAGTGGAGGAGAGGGATTGAGCGTCCAAGGGACTGCTCTCCCTCTCCAGGAAGGGGGGATTCTAGTGGTTGGCGTGTGACTGGCCCCTAGCGGAGGCTGCGTGGCAGTGCACTGATGCTACAGAAGAGGGGCTGAGATGGGGCAGACACCTGGAGGAGCATGTGCAGATGCATGCACGCTCCCTCCACTGGCATCATTGCATGCCCCACTCATTTGGGGGGAGAAAACGTGAAATGGTCCCTGGCCATGCAGGATGAAGCAGCCACCCGCACCAGGCCCTGACCCTGAATGTTGATCCCCAAATTTGATCCTGGTCAAGGTGAGTTGAGCTAGGGGGGGGCTCCTCACTGCCCTGACACAGAGGGTAAACCATGGGGGAAGAGGGGTTGCTGCCTGATGTCGGGGTGTGGGGCTGGACTGGTGGCTGAGGATGGTTGGTGACCGGACCCATGGAAGAAACAGATGAAGAAAAAAAATAATTTTATAGTTCTCCAATTTGATAAGACACTTTTGTCACCTGCTTTATACATTAGAATTACTAAACCAGTATACGTACTAGTTGGTATTTCCTTAGTGCTTAACATATCATTGAAAAGTTGTACAGCTTCATCCAGTAACTCCGTCATTGCACACCTATATAATTCATAGGGAATGCTATCTTGCCCTTGGTCCGAACCCTCTTTTAAGGTGTTAAGTACGCCTAAGCCTTCCTGTTTCATAATGGGTTGTACAAGGGTGTGTTGTAGCTGAATAGAAAGTTGTGGTAATGCACACTTCCATTCAGTCCTCTATGTGGAGGGGATTCCTGAAATAATTGGGCAATATGATTATCAATCTCTTTTAAGATGGCTGATTTTGAAGTAACCGACATACCAGTAGATGTAGTAACATGGGAAATACATTTTTTCTGCTGCTGCAAGTGACAGAATTGAAATGGATTTACAAAATGTTGCTGTTCTTGGGTTCCAAATCTATGTTCCTGTTCTAATGATTTAAGTCTATCATATTGTATGTCTGACATTGTTTGTTTTAAATCAGCAATTTGTAAGAGAGATCCTTATTGGTTTGGCAGTGTGAGGACAAAAACTCATATAGTTGCTCCTTATAGTGGTTATAAAGATCTGCTTTCTCTTTACCATTTAATTTCCCCATCAATTTAAAATAATCCTGTACATCACATTTAGTATCCTCCCAACAGTCTTGGGATTAGTCATATAAGGATTTTACTGACTTACAGGCCTCCATAAGATTAGTGAACCCTTGCTTAATTATAGGGACAGCCAGGAGGCTCAGTTTCATCCTCCAGTACCCTGGCCCTCTTCCCATTTTGTCATAATTAGCAACTGTCATGCTTAACATGGCATGATCTGAGACAGACTGATATCACCTTGTATTCTTAATCTCAAGGCTATCCGAGATAAACCAGTAATTAATTCTTGTAGCTAAATTACCCTGAAAATAAGTTTTCTGTAATGTAGTCTCTCCCTGAGTGAAGGCGTCTATGAGTCCTGATTGTGATACCAGATTATTTAAACAAGTTGCATCACAAAACATTTTGGTTGTTTTCATACCCCTATCGGAGGTGAATCTACTACAATTAAAGTCTCCACCCAGCATTACATATTTTGAGGTAAACAAAAAGGGTTAAATCTTTTGAAATACCTCAGTTCTTACAGCCTTAGTTTGTGGGGCATAAACATTTATGATTCTAATGTCCAGCTTATATAAAGTGATATCTAATAGCAGAGCCCTCCTGGTACTATATCGACCATACAGATTATTTTAGCTGATGGATTGTTCCCACAAATGCCCACCCCACTGCAAAACTCCTTCCCCATTGACCAGTGGGATTCCCTCCATAACCAAGCAGTGCTAGCATCATGCATTTCATTAACTGAATGTGGGAGTGTATCTTGAAAAAGGACAACATCATAGAAGTTAGTTTTGAATTGTGCAAAAGTGAGCAACCACATTCTCTAGGTGTTTATGCTGTTGACATTCAAAGATGCCACAGCTAAATCATAAAGGGGAGATTTCATGGGTTACATCATCATCTTTTCATTTTTACCCATACTCTAGTCCCCATTCATTTCTGTTGTGGTTTGGGCTCCATATCTTCCCCCACATGCTCCATGTCCGACCCTCCACCTGGTTGTGAGGAGTGAAGGAAAGTGGAATCTGATTCTGTGTCCATGTCTGCTTCATCATCCTGAAGGACAGTATATTTGTTCTGTGCAGTAACCTGGGGAGCTGTAAACTTCCCTTTATTTGAGCTTTTCTTTCGGAGTCCACTTCTTTTCGTCACCACTGTATAGGACTCCTCAGTGGGCAAAGGTGGGGGGGCATATCAGAGTCAGTGGTGCCCTGCATGACCTAAGGGTGTTCTTGCTTGGCTGGGGATTGGGTCACTCTCCCTGGGTCCTCTGTTACTTGAGACACCTCAGCTTGAGCACCAACATGTGTGTAGGGATAACCTCAGGGATGGGTGTAGCATGCTGTTGTGGAGTCATGATTGGGGCTGGCATTGGTCTTGTAGTCTTAACTGCTTTATTAATATAAAAGTCTGTTTTTTGTTGTTTCTTTTTTAACTCTATTTCTATCTCCACCACACCCGGGCATCCTTCTGGGGTGTTCATGCAACTGCTTCCTCTACTCCCAGTCTGAACCCTGCAATGCACAGAGGGACCCCCTGACCACCCAGGCAGATCTAGCCCCCTGCATCACCTCCTGGTGAGGGCCCGCCCTCCAGTGATGGCTTTTCTGGGATTAGAGAGGTCTTACCTGGGTGGCAGGTTGGCCATGGAGTCCTCTGAGTGCAGGGCTGATAGTGGGATGTGGGCAGTGTCCCTGGAACCCTCTTCATCTCCACGAGCGTGGCAGGGTATTTCCTTTTTTTCCCCCCCAAATGCAGGACATGCAATGCTGCCCTGCCCGTGGCATGGATGCTTCCGCCCATGTCCGGAAGGCAGCCACCTGACATCTTCCCCTACGTTCAGCCCCAGGCATTACAGTGCCTCCAGTCTCTACCGGGGGCCACCGCAATGCCATGCTGACCCTGGATCCCTCCCCAAGACAGGAGAGGAGTCCTCCAGATGCTCAGTCGCCTCCTTCCCCTGCCGACCCCCAGCTGCCCAAGCTCATTCCCAAACCTGGGTCACCGGCATGGCACATGGTGTGGCATCCAGTGCCTCAACAATCAGCACCACTGGGTCAGCAGTATAAAAGTCCTGAATGCCATAATCCACATTGTCCATATTATGTGCTGCCCATGGACAGTCTGTGAAGGAATGACCTTGTTCACATAGGCTACATTTTAAGGGGTTTCTACAATGAAACATTTAGTGTCCCACCTCAGCCCACTGAGCACACTTTACCACCTCACAGGAGCGGCTAAGATGTCGGGGGAGCCACCTTTGTAACAATGTTGGGGTGATCCTGGGTAAAGTATTAACCCTTTATCTTGTCTCAAATAAAAACAATTTGGGAGATGCTGCAGCCCTGAGATGCTCTGTGAGAGATTTATTATGAAAATGCCACCCCCATTCCAGAAGCATTCATCATCTAGAATTGGCTTCAGGTTACCATGTATTTTACAGCATTTCTCCAGCCAATAGATAATGTCAGTAATGTTCATGCCTTCACTATGGAAAAGGACAGTTATTACTTTAAAAGTTTGTTTTGTGAGTGGTATGGCTTGAAAGTGAGCACAGGCTTGGTTTGTTTTTTGGGTGGCATACTTTATCCAGTACCTGTCCAGAATGTCAGGGATTCTGAAACTAATGTCATACATAGATTCACCTGGAATGTGGATCAGAGCATAAACCTCAGATGGAAAAGGAAAAAAAAAAATTTGCTTTAGCAGAATTTTCCCTACATTAAATCTGTCAGGCATGTCATCTGTGCTCCCCAGATACGTCAAGTGCACTGCATTGTGCCTTTTTGCCAGCTCTACCAGTTTTTTAAACAAGCTGGCATAAGTTGGGACTGCAGTCGGCTCAGCTTCTACCACCACTGGAACATCAGTAGCTGACTCTGAGGTTGCTTGGTTTCTAGCCTCTGCAGGAGCCTGAGGCACCATTTGCATATCAAGAAAACCATCTGCGGCCATGTCATCCACAGGTGAAAATGAAATACTACCTTCATTCTTCCCAGGCGCAGTATCCTAGAGTGATATACTCTTTGCAGGTTCAGTGTTCCTTGTAGCTGTCCCTGTTTGTAGCACCTCCACCACCTCTACATTCAGTTCTATACTTGTTCCTGGAATCACGATGTGAGGGTCTGGAATCCAGGACACATCCTCTTTTTGCAACCAACCCGCTTCACTCAGGGCTTTCTCTAGGGATCATCTTCGTTCCCCTGGCTGCGCGTCACTCGTCTTCTCTATTCTGGGGTTTTGTGTATTCTCTTCCGGTGCAGGAGAGTTGCCGGAAAGCATGAACACTTTTGCAATTTTTTCGGCCAACAGATCACGTGAGTTCAGAGAGATTCTTTTCTGTTTCTTTTCCTCCTTGATCTTCTGTTGTGCTGTGAAATATTCCTGTTCTGCTTGCAGCAAACACTGCTTCATTTCCTGGAAACCCTTTTGTAGTTACATAGAAACATAGAAACTTAGAATTTAACAGCAGATAAGGACCGCTTGGCCATAATACTGTCCTTTTCCAGTTGAGACTCTTCATGTGCTGAATCCATCTCTGACCACTTGCTCAGCTGGGGGATAGACATAGGTACGTCCTCTACTGTGGTGTTGATCACACCAGAAATTACTGACCCGACAATGGTTAACAGTGTAGTTACAACCAGAAGAGCAGTACCACTGTTGATACTGCCTCTTCCTTCATTGGCTTCCAGAAGCACACTGGATTCCTTGGCCATGTTCACAGGGATCTGACACTCCCTACAGCAAGAGTAGAGGAATTTTGGGGGGAAATAGGAAAATAATAATTCAGTATCAATCCATAACATGTCTGAAACTTCCATTTCTGTCAAACAACAGGAACTTGTCTGTCCATATATTCGTCATATCGTCTGTTTCACTCTCTCTTTTTTTTTGCTGTTTCCAATTGTACAGTGTCCTGCTTCTCTCTATTCTTCTTTTTTTTATAACAAGTTGGTACAGTCAAACCACTCCTCATCCATCTTCTTTTTTGTATATCTTTTCTCATCAGATCCATAGACTTGTCTTAAAGAGACCTGCACATTCTTGAAAAATACTTCTTTGCTCGCATAACATTGCTGTAACACCCATTTGCATCTAGACTGCCAAATGTAATATTTAATAATTCCAAAAATTACTTGTAAGGTTTTTGCCGAGTAAGAGATCCAATCTGAAGAGTATACTAAAAAAATCAGTTCAACATATGATAGTGAAGATAACCACATAATTTTCCAAATCCGAATAACTTCATCCCATAGTTGCTGTTCATAAGCACATTCCAAAAAAAGATGTTCTTGAGTCTCCAAAATACCTTGACATATATTTCTTGGACAAAATCTTTCGTCTCTAGATTTATGTTTGTTATTATTTTTCACATTTAGTTTTCCATGAATAGTCAACCAAAGTAGATCGCAGGCAAAGTCTGGTATTCTGTCATTTGTCAGTTGAGAGATAGTTATAATCATTCCTCTGGCTGGGCAATTGGGTAAAATAACTACCTCCTGACAAGATGCTTTCATGATGAAATTATATACTTTTTGTTCAGGGGCCGTCAGAAGTTGAGTACAAGAAACTTTCCATTTTATTAGTTTCTGCAAGATTGGCTTTACAAATGATGGTATAATATTCACTCTGGATAATAACCTACTCTTCCCCTGTGTCCATGCATTTAAACACATATCAACCCATTCAGAAATACTGTCCTGCCAAACTTTAGTTCTCTGACCCTGCCAATTTATAATATTGACATATAGAATTAAACTATAATAAAAGACTACTGGATTAACCATCCCTATTCCCCCTTCCTTAATAGGTCTATAGGTCACATCCCTTTTAATGGGGTTTAAACGACTGCCCCAAAAGGATCTAAAAAATACTATACAGTCTAGTTTCAAACTGTGTTGGAGGAGGAAAAATACCAGTAATATTTAAAAATATGGGTATCAATAAAGTTTTTATTAATAATATTCTTTTCCTTTTAGAGATTTGCCGATTAGCATAAGATTCAGATAAGTTTTCTGCCAGACCCATTTTCTTTACCCAAATTAAACTAGCTAAATCCCTAGGTCCAAATAATACTCCCAAAATGGGGATGGGTTCTTGCGTCAATTTAATCCCAGCATATGAAGTTTGTACCAAGTCCTTATCTCTCAATTGTAAACCTGTTCTATTGTCAGGATTAATATGGGATCCAGAGACCCCAGAATATTCTGCTGTCATACTATTTCACCTTCTTCAGTCTATTTCCAAAGAACTAAAACAATGTCATCTGCATATGCCAAAATGGATATTGGGGCCTTACCCACTGTTAATGGGAAACCCACTATCTTATTATTTATATGAATGGCTCTTAACAAGGGGTCAATACAAAATATGTAAAGTAAGGGGCTAAAGGGGCAGTCCTGTCTTACCCCTCTATTTATATGTACTGGTGTAAGTGGCCATCCATTCATCCTAGGGATCACCTTGGCTAATTTATAAAAGTTCCTAATCCACTGGATTAATATGTCAGGTGTACCAAAAGAATACAAGACTGTAAACAAATAACTATGGGCAATAGAATCAAAGGCCATTTGCTGATCCAGGCTCAACAAAAACCCTTCAAATACATCAGTTTGAGTTTTTTGAAACAATTCCCTTAAAATAATTAAGTTGTCATGTATGCCACGATTTTTAATTGAACACGTTTGTACCTCACTTATTAAAGTTCCAGACACCACACCTAACCTATTGGCCAAAATTTTCCCAAGCAGTTTGAAATCAGTATTCAAAATGCAAATAGGTTTGCAATTTTTCAAGAAATCCTTATCACCCGTTTTATATAAAAGGATCAGTTCAGCAATAGACAAATTATCTGAAATCCGGTGTGATTGTAATAATTCATTAAACACCTGAGTCAATTCTGGGAGTAATTGAAACATGTATTTTTTATAAAACTCAGGGGTCAGACCATCGACCGCAGGAGCTGTACCCCTTGACACTGAGGAAATTACAGACTGAACTTCCAATTGTGATATAGGTATTATTAAAGCCTGTTTTTGCTGATCTGATAACTGTGGAAGCTGAAGTTTAAATAAATAATTTTGTGCATTATTTACCTCAGGGGATGTACCTAAGGTATCACAAACATATTGATGTACTGTATCCAAAAAACAATTTTTTATATTATGCAGGTGTCCCCTACTATCGCTCAACTGTGGTATTCTCTTATTCCTAACTGTTTTTGTATTATCTTTATAGGGATCAAAAGTTTGTTTATTACCATCCGTTCCAAACCTCAGTTCATGTTGCAAGGTTTTAGCTCTATTATATTGTATGTTATACATTTCTTTTTTAAGAACACCAGTTTGCTTTGTATAATCAATTCCTAATGTTTCTGTTTTATAAATCAAAGAATGAAGTTGTTTTCTGAAAGTCAAGTAATTCAAATAGAGATGTGTATTATGTTTTTTGGTTAATTTCTGAAAAAATGTTTTAAAATTCAGTTTAGAGTCTTCCCACCCAGGCAACATATAAGTCATGCAAACATATGACTGATTTCCTCGCCAACCATAATTGTTCCCATTTCTTATTGATATACCCATCTTCCATTAATGAAGCATTAAGTCTCCGAGGGCTTTTCTCACAGGGAGGTACGGTGCCCCAACTTATCATAATTTCTATTGCTCTATGATCGGAAAAGGCCAAGTCCCACATCTTCCCCCTAGTCACCTCTAAAAAATTTGAAGCAAAAAGGAAGTCAGTCCTAGTGGAGTGAATCCCTCTAATGTAAATAAACCCTCCTTGTTTCTGAATAACCCTAAAAGAATATTTTAAATTGGAGGCAGAAATAATCTTCTTTAAAGCATTACTATCACAATACATTTTATTTGTAGTAAATCCTCTGTCCTCTGTTGACAAAATATCCCCCCCCCCCAAATAACTGTTCTAGCAGTATGCAAGTAAGGTTGAATTTTTTAAATAATTCTATCCAATTACTCTTACCTTGTGGAGCATGCATATTTATTAATCTTAATCTAGTGTGAGCATATTGAATATCTAAAAGTAAGGCACATCCCAATTCTATCTCCACTAGTTTATTAACTTTCAAGTCAGGACTTAGAAATAAGATACCCAGACCATCACACAAATCCAGTCCTTAAACCAGAAAGAAACTCCTTTATCCCATAACCTAGTGGCCTGGGCAATCTCATACAAAGTATTAAGTCAAGTATCTTGTAGACATATAAGATCCACCCTATACTGTGATAAAGCTGTCATTACTGTCACCCATCTTTTGTTATTTTTAATGTTATTAACATTTAAAGTTAAAATACTAAGGGATGACATTTAGAGTACAAAAGGGTTAACACTAGATTTTTTTTTCTTTACTGAGCCTTATGACTGGGATCTGGTTGACCATTTCTTTCTGACAGTGTCTGTAGAAACAGTATCCTCCACCCCTGATGAATGATCTTTTGATAGGGAAGAAACAGAAGAAGAGTCAGAATCAGCGTCATCTAAGTCTACATTAGATAAAGCTTTATATTGATTTATCATGGACCATTTAGGTTTATCTTGAGTTATTTTCCTGCCTTTCCTTTGGATCCTGCTTTTACTATCTGTGTTGGCCCGAAGCCTTTGTTATAGATACAGTTTCAAAGGAGCTCCTTGTCTACCGGAGACTTTGGACTCAAGAACCGGAGAAGGCCCCGGTTCTCGTGAAACTGTGGGCTCATTTTGTTCTACAATCTCGATTTCTTGTTCCGTAATTTCAGAGAGTATACCATCCTGTGGTTCATTAGACTTTTCTAGAGGAGTACACTGTTCCTGGTCCATCTGGGGTAGTATTCCTCCTGGTAGTTCGACATGTGGACCTGTTTGTTGTGATGTTTCTTGTTCTTTAATTTTGTCTTTTTCTTTTTCCTGCTGTCTATAAATTTCTTGCATTCTAAGTTCAGAGGCCACTGCACAGCCTTTCTGCTGTGCCTGCATGATTAAAGCTTCATGGGTAGTAACATCTTCTCCATTATGTGAGGCCCATGGGCACCTAACATAAGAGTATCCTTTCTCCTCACATAAATTACAACATGTATTTATACAAGCATTTGCAAGGTGACCATGTTCCAAACAGTGTGCGCATTTTTGGGTATCGCAGGCATTAAGTGTAATCTTGATCCACACTGGTGACATGACTTTGGTTGACCTGGGTAGAAAAGAGATTCCCTGTCCTTCCCCATGAAAAAAACAGCTTGGAAGATGACCAATTTCTGTATTCAACATAAACAATTTGCATTTCACCCTTCATCCTCCTGTCCAGATTTGCTCAGAATCCATCATTGGAATAGGCTGTTCTAAGACTTAGCATCTTTTTTTCAACCAATATAAAATGTCAGATATACTCACTCCTTCATTTTTAAAAATAATGGTTACAGTACGTACAGCAGGTTTTGCAATAGGAATGACCATAAAGGGAGACCAGAGAGGTGAATTATTCAGTTCATTATGTTTTACCCAGAATCTATCCAAGGCTTTAACAGTTTTAAAACTGATGTCATAGTTGTACTCGTCCATATGAATTAAGGCCAAAATCTCAGAAGCATAGAATTTCATTGACTATTTTTAATAGAGTTCATTCCACATAAACCCTGTCTGGAGGAGTCTCTAGGCCACCTTTATAAAGTAATCTAAGGACATTTCTAAGAGGTGCTGGTTCACCTTTAGTCTTAAATAAATCTGCCATGTGAAGCATATGCTTGAAACATTTTCTTTTATTAGGGTGTTTTAAGTTTTGTTCTCCAAGCCCTATCGATAAGGTCTCATTTCTTCTTATCTGCTCAAAGCTAGATGTGCTGGGTTTAATATGCTCAGTATTGCCATCTGAACTCTCATTTGTACCCTGTTGAAAAATATTAGTACCATCCTGAACAAGGCCCACTGTATCCCTTTGCAAAACTGCCACACACGATATTAAATGACCAGACACTTGTGGTTCTCTCGCTTGAGCTACATTTAAATCAACAGGATTAGACTGTTTAACAGAGTGAAGTACAGCCCTGTTTGGGGATTTAATCATTTTACCTGTGCTGGTAATCACAACATCGTTATACTGTGCAACTGTAGGATCTAATGGATCTGGTTTCCAAGAGCCATTCCCTCCTCTGGAAACCAGCCAGCATCCTGGAGCACTTCAACAGGGCTCCAAGCAGAGTTTCTCCATGGCTGTCTGGGTTGAACACCCAAAGTTTTCTTATGTGATATTTCTTGTTCCAGCACTCCTGAATCAAGATCACGGTTTGAGCTCCCTGCCGTTCTTGCAGGCTGGGCTGCCACATCAGCATTCACCAGCTCACAGGGTGTGGCAGCTACTCGCTGCTGCTGCAGATCATGACAATTATCAAACAAAGGAAAAGATTTTGTCTCACCAACAGTAGTAGAAGCTCGTTCCTTTGACTTGGCGATTTCAGGGGCTGATTGCTGTTTTTTCTGTTCAGTAGACATCACAAATGGCAACTCTCTTGCATCTACCTGAATTAAGTGAAAATCTGTCTGTGGTTTTTCCGACTGAGACGAATCTACTTCCACTTCCATTTGGACATCATTGAACAAATCTTGATCTTGAGCAGTCAAAATTGCACTCCCCTCCATAACATTAGGAGAAAATGAAACATTTGCAGAATCTTCGGTCTCTAGAATTTTGGAGGTAGGGGAGGAGACAAGCTCCCCATCCTTTCACACATCCTCACTCTCTGAGGACCAGCGTGAAGTTGCCATCTTTCCAGACAGCAGTGCCCCCTACCAATGAGTAGGGGAATTCCCCTGGTGTCCTGACCAAATTTTCCCCATCCACTAAAAATAACACCAACAGCTTAATCTGGTTAAATGTCAGTTGGCATCCATTTGTATCCCCCCCTCCCCTGGACAAGGCTGAAAATAGGCAGAATTGTCTAGTCTCCATTCCCGGTCAACAAAAAACTGAAAAAAAAACAAAAAAACAAGAGCTCCATCTTGCCAAACATGGTCCATATCTCAGTTGTGACTTTAAATGGTAGTCTGTGGTAATCATCTGTCTTGCCATTTTCTACAGGCAGCATAAAAAGATGGTGCAATTTTACTCCACCTATATTGTATACTGCTAGGCCAGTTGGAGCTGTCATGTTTGCAGACATTGCTACTCTAGTATGTTTACATATTTCTATACTAATCGTGTAAATAAGGAAACTCTTGCCTCTCCCAGTAGAACCACTCACAAACATACACTGTGGTCTGTGCTTATCACAAGTACACTACTTGTTATGATGACACATCGCATTATTCATGGCCTACATAGCAGCAGTATACACAACTTTCTGCTGTGAACTCAACTGCTGCTATATGACAGAGCTGTCAGTGGTAAAGTGGCATTCATGCTTCATAGCACTTTCAGCCTGTGATATCGGTACTGTTGGATTATTCATGGGGAGGGGCACTCAGAGAGCTTCTTCTCCCTCTGGGTCACAATGATATTACTGGAGTGTCGTCCTCCAGTTGTAGTCAGCCTTTTCTAGCTGCTGCTTCTTCAAGTCTAATCTGTTAATATGTGCAACTGTAGCTTCAGTCTTGAAGGTCACATAGCTCAAATAGAACTGCTCCTTCAAATGTGTCACAGTCACGTTTCAATTAGCTTTCCATCCTCCATGGCTTGAAAAGAAAGGGAAGGGTAGAATAATAATGCTCTCTTTTCTCTGCAGTTTTGGACTGAGCTTGCAATGGTCAGTCATCCGAAGATTGTGACTTTTTTATGAGACTTCCTTGCAAGCCTGTCACTTGGTGGATCTGTTTTGTAGGGTTTGACTCAGTTTCAGAGTTGTAGTTATACCATTGTTTGACTTCAAAGAAACACCATGTTCTCATTGGCATTATTGCACTGTGGATAGTATGTGTCAATCAAATTGTTCCTCAAGATATTTGTTGAAGATGGCCTGTTTGCTGCAAGCTCTTCAATCTGATCATGAGATTTCAGGACATAATGACTGTTTTCTTTGTAGTTCACATTCAAGTACCATATTGACTCAGAATTCCCATATAGGCATGTTCTGAGCAACCTGTCACTGGCTTCATAGGCTCCACACTCACAGTGTGAGAGATTTTAATCCTAGCGACCACAGCCATGAAGAGATAGATCTGCTACTGATGCAGAATCTTCTGAAATAATAATGTATTAATATCTGATACATTTGAGATATATATATATATATATATATATATATATATATATATATATATATATATATATATATATAGACATGCCATGACTCTGGCTGAAATACTGTATCTATGATATTTATTCGAGTGCCGTGTGAAGTATGTTATCATGAGTGTCGTAGCCACGAGTGATGTCACACTTCAAATGGCACTAGAATAAGTATCACAGATATTTCAGTCGGAGTCATGGCATATTCAATTTATGTTATGGTGTGCAGTTTTTTTTCACGGTTTGTGATGTGATTTTAAGGATATTTTAAGTTGTAGTTTTATCTTCTGAGTTTTAAATCTTGGGTGCAAGGAATTTTCTGGGTAGCTTGTTCATGATTGGGCATTACACTGTGGGGAAAATGTTGTGATTGGATGGAGGTGATGGGTCCCATGTGGGATGTGTGCTATGATTGGTCAGAGGTAGGCGGGATGTGATTGGTCAGGGTGGCGTGACTGTTATGGTATGCGTGTGTGTGATTTGTGTGTTTGTTGATTGGGTGGGGTATATATTCCGAGATTGCGCAGTTTCGTCAGTTGCCAGCCATAGGGTCTCGAGGATTGTGGCTGCGCATGGTTGCTCTGTGTTCAGATGACACCATGGAAGTTCAGGCCTGCATGGATGTTGGTGGAACAGTGAGTGATAGTTGAAGGTTGTGCAGTGGGAGTGCGCGGTGTTCGGTGTGATTTTGGAGAATCAGCGGTGTTGACTATCAGTGGATTTACTAAATGGGTCATTTAGTTCGAGTCAGCAATGGACATGGTGAGCTTGGTGTCATGGGGCCAAGGAAGGATCAGTCACGTTGTGTCTATCTGCTGGATTGTTTATTGCGGCTTGTGTTGGGATTTTTTTTTCTAAGGTGGAGTAGAGTGAAGGACAACTGCATTTTGCATCAAGAAACTTTTATTGTTTTAATTGAACTGAAACACTGATACAAGATGAGTGCAATGAAAGGTAAGAGCACATTTTGTTGGATTGAGGATTGGTAGGGATGTTAGTTAGGGTAGGGTAAGGCTCAGAATCGTTGTTAGTTTACAGCTTTTAGAACCATTTTTACAAGATATGCAACTTTAACTTTATTTAGTACAGAAACAAACGTTTTAAATGGCAAACACAAATGGTGTAATATATTGAAGTAGTACTATGCATCCCAGTAACCCCCTGGCTCTCCTTACTGACTTTTCACATTGCTTACCCACCTTTAGGTCATCTGATATGAATACCCCCAGGTCTCTTTCCATTTTTGTTGTTGTTAGTACCTCCCCTGCTATTGTATACTCTTCTCCTGGTTTTTTGTTTCCCAGGTGCATTACTTTGCACTTCTTTACATTGAATCTAAGTTGCCATATGTCTGACCATTCCTCCAACCTTGCCAAGTCCCTTCTCATCTTTTCTACCCCTCTAGTATATCAACTCTGTTACAGATCTTGTGTCATCGCAAAGAGGCATACCTTTCCTCAGGGCCCTCTACAATGTCACCTATAAAAAATGTTAAAGAGGACTGGACCCAGTACTGAGCCCTGAAGTACTCCACTAGTAACCCCCCTTTCTTCGGAATGTGTTCCATTCACTATTACCTTCTGTGCCCTGTTGTGCAGCCAGTTTGCTACTCAGGCTACCACCCTGGGACCCACTTCCAGGCTGGCTAACTTGATTATTAATCTTTTGTGCAGGACTGTGTCAAATGCCTTGCTAAAGTCTAGACAGACCATATCCACAGCCCCTTCCTGGACTATTACTTTGGTCACCCAGTCAAAGAAATCAATTAGATTCATCTGACATGACCTTCCTGCTATAAATCCATGCTGCTTTGAGTCCTGTGCCCTGCTGGCCTCTAGGTACTCAACAATTCTTTCTTTCAGAAGTGATTCCATCATTTTCCCTACCACTGAGGTCAAACTTACAAGTCTGTAATTTCCTGCTTCTGCCTGGCTCTCACTTTTGTGAAGGGGAATCACATCAGCCCTACTCCAGTCCTCAGGTACCACCCCATCCTCCCTTGATTTGTTAAAAAGCATGGTCAGTGGTGTCACTAGATCCTCCCTTAGTTCTTTTAAGATTCTGGGGTGAAACTTGTCAGGCCTTATTGCTTTGTCCACCTTGAGTTTTAGGAGCTCTTTCAGGACTCTTTCTTCTGTGAATGGACTGGTGTCAACCCCCCTACCCAGAGTGCTTCTATTGTCTGGTTTAGGTAACTCCTCCTCATCTTCTTTGGTGAATACTGAGCAAAAGTATTCATTCAGTATTCTGCCTTTTCACTGTCTCCTCTGCCCACCTCCTCTCCTTTATTAATCTTCACTATCCCTCCCTTAACCTTTCTATGCTCCCCAATGTACCTATAAAGGTTTTATCCCCCTTCTTAACTGGGTTGGCTATTTTCCCTTGGTTTGAGCCTTTGCTGTTCTGACTGCCTTCTCCACTTCTTTCTGCTTTAATTGACACAGTTCCCTGTAGTGCTCCTTCTGTGATTCCTTATACTTTTTGAATGCAGCGTTTTTCTCCTTAACCTTCCCTGCCACCTCTTTTGAGAACCATAGTGGTTTTTTACTCCGCTTTTGTTTTCTTTATTTGTTTCACACAAAGGCGTGTTGCCTCTATGATGGCAGTTTTGATTTTTCTCCATTGTCCTTCCACCACTCCTTTTTGGCCATTTGCTAGTGCCTTCTTCATGTATTCACCATTTTGCCAAAGTCAGCCCTTCTAAAGTCCAGTATCCTTGTTTTTGTATGGCTTATCTCCATGGTTGTGTTCACTGTGAAGAACACTGTGCAGTGGTCACTTGTTCCGAGATGTCTACTGACTTCTAAATTTGTGATCCTCTCTCCATTTGAGAGTACCAGGTCTAGTATTGCTCCCTCCCGAGTGGGTTCCAACACTAGCTGTCTAAGGCCTCCCCCCTGCAGGGCATCAATAATGACCCTGCTCTTGGATGTGGCTGCAGTACATGTCATCCAGTTAACATCTGGCATATTGAGGTCCCCCATCAACAGTATCTCCCCTTTTTCAGCCATTTTGAGAATGTTCTCTATCATTTTCTTGTCCATTTCCTCCCATTGAGATGGGGTCTGTATACAACCCCTGTGTGGATTGTGATGCCATTCTCTGTCTCAAGGTGACCTAGAGTGCCTCTTGTCCTCCCCCTTTACTTTTTAGTTCTGTAGCTTTGATCCCTTCCCTTATGTATAGAGCTACTTCACCTCCTCTTTTACCTTCCCTGTCCCTTCTGTAGATTGTGTACCCTGGCATGTTGACATCCCAGTCATGGTTCTCTGTGTACCATGTTTCCGTGACTGCCACAATATCCAATTGTTCATCTTCCATGAGGGCTACTAGCTCAGGAAGCTTGTTTCCCAGACTACGGGCATTGGTACTCATTGCCCTCCATTTAATGTTGGCTTTATCCTTTTTTCCTCCATCCCTGCTTTTATTGCCTTTGTCTATTTTTCCATTTACCCCTGTTCTGCCCTGTGTTGAGCTCTGTACCTCAGTGTTTACCTTACTACCTGCCATGTTTTGTGGGGGGAGGCTTGAAATTTCCTGCCTCTTATCAGCACCTCCCCCCTTGGCTAGTTTAAAAGCTTGCCAAGGAAGCATTTAAACCTGTCACCTAGGAGCTTGGTTTCCTTTGTGGACAGATGCAGTCCACCATGCCAGTATAGACCTTTATCTCTCCAGGTGAACCCCCAGTCCCCAATGAAGCCAAAGCCCTGTGCTCTGCACCAGTTTTGCAACCATTCATTAAGCTGCATGGTGTGCAGTACCCTAGCCTCACCCCTGCCATGGACTGGCAGCACCTCTGAGAAGGTTACCATACTTACTACCCATCTGAGGCCCTTCCCCAACTCCACAGATTCATTCTGCACTGCACTGATCCCATGCCTAGCTAGGTCATTTGTCCCAAGGTGGACAATGATATCTAGTTCCCTCTCCTGTGATGCTGCTTCTGCAATCTTGAGGATTCGCTTCCTGTCCCTCCAAGCCATGGCACCAGGCAGGTACCTTACTTCCTTCTCCTCGCCCTTCCCCAGTTTTACCCCCTAACAATTGAGTCCCCTATCAGAAGCTGTTTCTTCCCTGTGGTGTCCCTTGCCACCCTTGTGTGGTCTCCTTGTGGATGTCCTCAGCATTCTTCTGGGTCTCTACTGAGGGTGCCATCATAGAGGAACCTTGCTCTGCCAGAATGGCATATGATTTGTGTAGAGGTACAACTAGGGGGCAACGCCTCTGGTCCACCACCCACACCCTCCCAGAACCCACTGTGGTCCAACTGCTCTTCATACTTGGCAACCTCTGAGGCAGTGGTTGTGGCAGTGGTGCTCTTTGGGTGGGGGAGGCCTCCTTAGTCCTTGCTAGTTCAGCCTGGAGGTGGGTAACCTTCTCCCTCAGAGCTGACAGTTGCCTGCAAATATGACAGCAATGCAGTTTCCAGAATGTCTCCCAGAAAACTACTGCCCCACAGCCAGTGCATTGCACCACTCCCCACATGCCCCTCTCCCTTATAATATACAATATGTAATATATATATATATATTTTTTTTTTATTATTATTTGTGGTGTGTACCTACCCTTTATTCACTGTGCTGGGTTATTAAGAATATGACAGTTCTGCCCCAAGACCTGTTGAGGAAGTGATGTCAGAACTTTGGCTATAAAGGAAATGCCATGCCAGGGGTGGGGTGTGGGGAAGGGTGGGTGGGTGGTCCACAGCCACTGGTGACTGTTAGAAACAATGAAATACACAACTGCTCCACCACACTGGTGAGTACTGCCCTCTATAGTAATTCAACTAACACCACAATTTACTAGACCACTGCTCCTACGCAAACCACTGTACTGAGTCCAGGGATAAAAATGAACTCACTCCTCAGCCAGCAGGACACTTTTAAAATGTTGCAAAAATATCCTTCCAAATCCTAGGTCTCAAGCCCAGGAATCAAGCAAATTCAGTTGTATCACACTCCCTCTGGTTTTAAAATTACTACACTTTTAATGGAATCCTGCAATTCTCTGCTTAATGCCAATAAGGAAAAAAAAAATAAACTTTTTGTAGAAAGCATAGCTCCCCTTCTTAACAAATCCCCAACAATATTATGCCTTACCAGGTTTCCGGATCCTAAACAGAGTTATAGTTTGTTCTTTGCAGTGTAGCAATGTTCTCAGCTTCCAACAGACAAATCAAAGTCATTCTGACTGGCTTCTAACTGTGAAGGATGCCTAAGACAGCACAGCGATGAAACTCTACCCAGAGCCAATTGATTGACAAGTGACCCCTGTGATGTAAGCAGGCCTTTCAATGTAGGCACTCTGCTATGTCTGATTACAATACACAAAACCTTTCAGTGAAACCAGGGATAAAAACTTAACTTCTCAGCCAGCAGGACACTTTTAAAATGTTGTAAAAATATCTTTCCAAATCCTAGGTCTCAAGCCCAGGAATCAAGCAAATTCAGTTGTATCTCACTCCCTCTGGTTATAAAATTACTACACTTTTAATGGAATCCTGCAATTCTCTGTTAATGCCAATAAGGAAAAAAAATTTAATCTTTTTGTAGAAAGCGTAGCTCCCCTTCTTAACAAGTCCCCAACAATATTATGCCTTACCAGGTTTCCAGGTCCTAAATGGAGTTGTAGTTTGTTCTTTGGAGTGTAGCAAGGTTCTCAGCTTCCAACAGACACTTCAAAGTCAGTCTGACTGGCTTCTAACTGTGCATCTGCTGCTGTTTATTTTGTAGTATTTTTGTTTTTGCTGGCATTCCTGTATGCTTCTATTTCTAGAGCTGTGAGGTCATGCGTCATTAAAGTTGTGCTGTCAGTAGTTTCATGGCTGTTTTCTATTATTTCTATTGTGTGTTCTTCAAGGAGAGGGTCGTCTTGTGTGAAGGCTTCTATGAGGTTGTCACACTCTACCTCAAACCTTATATTTCCTGAAGCCATTTGGTGTTTTTTTTTTCTTCACAGGAGTAGCTTTTGCTGTTGTTTTGTTCACCCACTAGGTGTGATCTTCACGACAGTTACAGCTCAAATGAGACCTTTTAGAATTTTGAACTCTGTTCATGAGGGAATGTCTAGTGCTGGTCTTGTACTGATAGGGAGAGTGAAGACACCTGTGTGTGCTATGTGGTTGGCTGAAAGAGGGCTTGTGCAGGCTGTGATATGCCAATGGGAGAGTTTCTAGGGGGGCTCTGCTTATGTGCAGTACTTGTCCGGTTATTAGTGTAGTGAGAATAAATGGCCTGCAGTGAGAATAAACACAATATTCTTACTGTAGGTCTGTTTTGGAGAAAATACTGCTGTTATTTGTCACTTTTTATACTCACCCCCATTTCATGAATATATATATATATATATATATATATATATATATATTATAGGGGCGCAGTCACGCCCCTATAGTTAGGATTGAGTAGGCATTTTAATGTTAAACCTCGAATTTTGCACGTTAATAACCTTGCAACCGTTCAATGGATTTCCACAAAATTTGGAATGCATGGTCTGGTATGGTAGATCTTTTGATTTACCAAAATGTGTTTCAGTTGGACATATAGTTTCTGCACAGCAAAATGACCAAAAATGCACTTTTCATCAGTTTTGACAAGTTTTTTGCCCTTGGCACTGTGACCACACCGTGTAGTCTTTTGGTCTGAATTTTTGAACATAGAAAGAGTTTGTGTAAAGGAACAATATAGCATTGGTTTGGTTAAAAAATATTAATCGATTTAAAAGTATTTACATTTTTAATTTTTGAGTTCTGCACATGATCAATTCACTCAAAAATTTATATGTATATTTTGTGACCAAAGAATTGTCTCATGGTCAAGGATTTTACTACCTCACAAAAGAAAATCCTAGCCTGTCAGAAAAATTCCTTGTCCACAAGCCGCCATCTTGTTTTCAGTTTTTCAGCCAAACAAAATGTCATAGCTTTGTCTATGGGTAACTTTTGGGCCAAATGAGGCATGGGTTTTGTTTAGGGTGACACCCTCTGCAAAGCCATGCCTTTGGTTTGGTTTGTTTTTGTCAAAAAATAACTTTTTAAAAATTAAAAAGTCTTCTTTCACAACTTGCTAATGATCCTTGTTCGTGAGCCTGCAAAATCTTGGTCCATGAGATGATCCTGCACTGTGAGCATTGTCCATCAGGGGATGACCAGATAGCCTGAATTTCATGATCAGATGCCCCTGGGCATGACCAGATGTCCCTGGGGACAACCAGATGGCCCTGATGGCATGATCAGATGGCCCATCACAGACTAGAATTTTGCTAGCTTGTGGAATAGGATTGATCTGGTGGCCCAGGATTTTGCTATCTCATGAATGAAGAATTTTTAAAGGTGTAAAAACTTTAGAATTGCATAGCTCATTAACGGTTTGATCTTTTTACTTGAACTTCACATGGTGTTGAGGGGATGTTCTACAGGTGTGAATTATGCTGTTTAAATGCTGGGGAATTAAAAGGTTCCATATATATTTAACATCACAAAGTTGAGATTTTCCCTGTAGGATTACATTGTGGGGTCTGACAAGCCTTTCAGTGCCCTTATCTCGAAAATGAAGTGAGATGTAGAGTTTTTGTTACTGGTAACTTAGGCCACCTTCAGGTGACCTATGCAACTGGAACAAGAGTTTAAACCATAGATTAAGCCTGCAGTGGCACTTTTTTCCATGGGTTGCACGGTTAAAGAGAAATTGTCAAATTTGTGTTACAAGGGTTCCTTGCCCTATAGGGCTGCTGTATGGCTCTGTAGCTATGCATAAGTGGGAGCACAAGCCCTGGGCCAACACTTCCACAGATGCATATTGTTATGCAGAAATGGGCAACTTGATGGGAGCACTCCCACCAATACATGTTTTTTACTAGTTATATTACACTTTTTCAAAAAGTAAGGACATTCATGGCAAAAAAAAATGCATTTAATGCATCAGGATTAAAGTGAGGAAATGAAATGTTAGATTGATTAGCCTAATCCCCACATCACACCATCCTTCCTGACTTCCGCATGTTGTTATGCCATGGGTTCATGAGGCCTAACTATCACCACATTCTCCTTTACTTTAGCATGTCAATCTGCTTACAGATGGAATGGGGTGAGAGTTTGGCCTGATGACCCCATGGCACACCCTGGCATCTGTCAGTCTGTGGAGGATGGGTGTGTGGGTTATGTGAGGGGGTTAGGGACTCAATCCTAATGTTTCATTTCCTCACTTTTGTCACTATAACCCTAACTGGTGCATTAAATGCAGTTTTTTTGCCATGAATATGTATACATATACCTATCTATCTATCTATCTATCTAAATCTATACATTATACCTGCACAGTAGTGCAGGTGTAGTTAGGGTTGCATAGCCACTTCTATGTTAAACCCCACATTTTGAACCTTAATAACTTTGCAACTGTTAGTCGGATTTGCCTGAACGTTTGCATGCTCAGTGTGGTAGTATAGATCTCTGGATCTGGAAAGTTTCATTATGATCAGAATTATGATATCTGAGCTGCAGAGCATCAAAAAGTGTGACAAATCCTCAATTTGTTTGCATTTATTTCATCTGTTTTTTTCCCACGTAGTGTGTCTGTTTGGTGTGAAATTGAGTTGGGTAGATGTAGACTGGGTCAAAGGGGTGCCTTTTGAAGATTTGGTGAAAAAATATTAATCTGTTCAATAGTTATGCCATTTTTTCATATCCCATTATAATCTATGGAAAATATGGGCAGCATGAAAATGTTTGCGGCAACATTTTTTTTTCGTTTGTGCTCTGGGAAAATTTGTTTGTGCTGCCACCATTTGGTTTTCAGATAGCTAGAGACAAAAAATAGTAGAACTCAAAAAATACTGCCCCTTTTAAAATACCACCACTCATGTTTACCTAATCAAGCCATGAGAAACATGCCCCTGACATCAATTTTTGTCAATATGGTCTGAAAATACATGGTTTTGATTTTTGATCGAGCTTACGAAATTTCAGTCGCACAAACATAATTTTCATGCATGACAATATTCTCAGGAAACACGAAAACAATCACGCAAACTTTCTGATTCACAACATCCTATTAAAATGTATAGGGGTGCAGTAAAAAGTTTGGCATTTCCTTTCAACAAGGTCAATTGTGCATTTTGACTACAATTTATAGGGTAAGAAGCTGTTGACTCATAGTTGTGCCTTTTTCATGTTTGGTGAAAAAATATTGAGTGGTTCCATAGTTACAGCATTTTGAAAATTGAGGAATGTCCCATAGGATAACATTGCAGTGCCCATGGTGTTTTCAAATGCCTGTGTCTCAAAACGGTTAGAAATACAGATTTTTCATTGCAAAAATTCTTAGTCCCCCTATGGGCACTAAGTTCAGATGTAGGTTGGAAATACATAAATACCATGAATTTTGAATTCTTTTCTCTACCTTGTACAGTTATTGAAATATTTGGACATAAGTATTCCAATGCCTCATTTTCATGTCTGTAGGCAAATATTACACCCTCAAAGTTAGCACCCACAGTGCTTTTTGGTGCCCATATCTCAGATTACAGTGTGATATATGAATTTTGTTGATTTATCTCTTGTGGAGGTCTCACTGTCATGATTACAACAGCACTGGAATTTTTTTCATAACTGCTACGGTTGCTGAGATATTAGCAAATTAGTGTTACAAGTGTTTCTTGCCCTATAGGTCTGCTGTATGGCTCCGTTGGAATGTGGAAGTGGGAGCACAGGGCCCGGAGGGCCCATGATCCCACAGACAAATATCATTATACACAAATGGGAAGCTTGGTCTGGCCCAGCACTCACACCAACACATATCATTTACTATTTATATTACACTTTTTCAAAAAGTAAGGAAATTATTAGCAAAAAACTTTGTTAATGTATCAGTTAGGGTTGTTTCCACAGAGACAAAAGTATGGAAATTCAACATTAGGGTTACCATCCCACCATCCCACCCCCACGCCCCTATCCTCACAACAGATATCAGAATATGCCAGTGGTCATTCACTCCTAACTCCTCACCCCATTCTCCTATATTGTAGCATGTCATCTTTCTACACATGGAATGGGGTGAGAGTTGGTCCTGATGACCCCATGGCATGCCCCAACATTTGTTGTTATGTGGAGGATGGAGGTGTGGGGTTGGGGTGGTGGGGTGGTCACCCTACTGTTGAATTTCCACACTTTTGTCACGGTGGAAACAACCCTAACTGGTGCATTAAAGAAGTTCTTTTTGCAAAGAATATATATATGAATAGCCTTTGTGTGAAACAGATAAAGAAAACAAAGTGGAGTAAAAAAACACTATGGTTCTCAAAAGAGGTGGCAGGGAAAGTTAAGGAGAAAAGCGCTGCATTCAAAAAGTATAAGGTATCACAGAAAGAGCACGACAGGGAACTGTATCAATTAAAGCAGAAAGAAGTGGGGAAGGCAGTCAGAATAGCAAAAGCCCAAACTGAGGAATAAATTGCCAATTCAGTTAAGAAGGGGGATAAAACCTTTTATAGGTACATAAGGGCACATAGAAAGGTTATGGGAGGAATAGTGAAGATTAATAAGGGAGAGGGGAGGTGGGCAGAGGGAGACAGTGAAAAGGCAGAGATACTGAAGGAATACTTTTGCTCAGTATTCACAAAAGAAGATGAGGAGGAGTTACCTAAACCAGACAATAGAAGCACTCTGGGTAGGGGTTGACACCAGTCCATTTACAGAAGAAAGAGTCTTGAAAGAACTCCTAAAACTCAAGGTGGACAAAGCAATGGGGCCTGATGGGATTCACCCAGAATCCTAAAGAAGTAAGGAGGACCTAGTGACACCACTGACCACACTTTTTAACAAATCATGGGAGGATGGGGTGGTACCTGAGGACTGGAGTAGGGCAGATGTGATTCCCCTTCACAAAAGTGGGAGCAAGGCAGAAGCAGGAAACTACAGACCTGTAAGTTTGACTTCAGTGGTAGGGAAAATTATGGAATCACTTCTGAAAGAAAGAATTGTTGAGTACCTAGAGGCCAGTGGGGCACAGGACCCAAAGCAGCATGGATTTATAGCAGGAAGGTCATGTCAGATGAATCTAATAGATTTCTTTGACTGAGTGACCAAAGTAATAGACCAGGGAGGGGCTGTGGATATGGCCTGTCTAGACTTTAGCAAGGCATTTGACACAGTCCCACACAAAAGATTAATAATCAAGTTAGCTAGCCTGGAAGTGGGTCCCAGGGTGGTAGCCTGCGTTGCAAACTAGCTGCACAACAGGACACAGAAGGTAATAGTGAGTGGAATACATTCCCAAGAAAGGGGGGGTCACTAGTGGAGTACCTCAGGGCTCAGTACTGGGTCCAGTCTTCTTTAACATCTTTATAGGTGACATTACAGAGAGTCTGGAGGAAAAGGTATGCCTCTTTGCAGATGATACAAAGATCTGTAACAGAGTTGATACACAAGGTGGGGGGAGAAAGGATGAGAAGGGACTTGGCAAGGTTGGAGGAATGGTCAGACATATGGCAACTTAGATTCAATGCAAAGAAGTGCAAAGTAATGCACCTGGGAAACAAAAACCCAGGAGAAGAGTACACAATAGCAGGGGAGGTACTAACAACAACAAAAATGGAACGGGACTTGGGGGGTAGTCATATCAGATGATCTAAAGGTTGGTAAGCAATGTGAGAAGTCAGTAAGGAGAGCCAGGGGGATACTGGGATGCATAGGAAGGGGCATCACAAGTAGAAAAAGGGAAGTGGTTATCCCTCTGTACAGACAGTTGGTGAGACCCCATCTGGAGTACTGTGTGCAGTTTTGGAGACCTCATCTACGCAAGGACATAGACAGAATGGAAGCAGTACAGAGGAGGGCAACTAAAATGGTGCAGGGTCTGCATCAGAAATCATATGAAGAGAGACGGAGAGAGCTTAATATGTATACCCTTGATGAAAGGAGGGACGGGGGACATGATAGAAGCTGCTCAAGTACCTCAAGGAATCAACAAAGTCCAGGAGGGTCGAATCTTTCAGAAAAAGAGATGTTAAGAACAAGTGGACACAATTTAAAGATAGAGGGAGACAGCCGTGTAATGTGAGGAATATTTTTTCATAGAGAGAGTGGTAGATGCGTGGAACTGCCTTCCTGGGGAGGTTGTTGGGGCTAAAACAGTGGGGGAATTCAAACATGCATGGGACAGACACAAGGCAATTGTAGTGGGGGATGGCAGGAAATAGGCTGTTGGTTAACTAGAATCTGCAGCTTATCCAGTAGGTAGGGAAATGGGCAGACTGGGTGGGCCAAGTGGTCCTTATCTGCCGTCAAAGTCTATGTTTCTATGTTAAATATTTATGCAATATGCATGGACATAAATTCTATGTGACAAATCTGAGCTACTATGAGATAAATTCAAAATTTTACATTTGTACACATAGTAGATACATCATCTCAGATTGATATACATAGTAGATATGTCACAATCACTCCGGAACTCATTTAGAACGTTCGGCCTCAGTAGCAGTACTAACTATATTCAAATGCAAATAACTTTAAAATGAAAAAAGATAGCATAGCGCTATGAGCATGAAACTTATGCAGCACAAAATTATCTACAAAATGAGTTGTATTTCATTTATAGATACCTTATAGATTTTTTTATAATTAGCAAAAAAGAGCAGAAAATGCAATTTTGTGTACACTTTTTTGACAAACATATGCAAAAAAAAAGATAAACAATCAAAAGCAAATGTCCCCCATATAGCTGCAGCAGATCTGAATAATGCAATATTCAATGGCGAATTAGTCCTTTTGTCATGCAGGAAACTGTGGCATTCACTTCATCCTGCAGTGTCATATTTGCTTGAATGACAAAAGGGACTAATTGCCTTTTGAAATTATATTGCTTTATTCAGTAGGTCTGCTGTAGCATTCTGCAGAGTGCTGCAAAATGCTGCAGAATTGGGTTTCATCCTGGAGGATACCACTATGTGTGTGTGTGTGTGTGTGTATATCTATGTATATATATATATATATATATATATATATATATATATATATATATATATATATATATATATATATATATAGATATAGATATAGATATAGATATTATGTGCTACCATAGTTAGGGTTGAGGGCCATTTACATGTTAAACCCAAGATTTTGCACCTTAATAACTTTGTAACCATTTGACAGATTTGCCTGAAATTTGTAATACATGATCAAGACCCATACACCTTGGGATCTGCCAAGTTTCGTACCAGTCGGATACATGGCTGTGGAGTTATTAAGCGTGATCTGCGTGTGCGTTTACGCTTTTTCTGGAATTCTATGGTCGCGCCTACAGGTCGCATGGTTTGTGCGACTGGCCCAAAATCTTCAGAGAACATGCGGCCGGGGTCCCCGATGTGTCTTTCGAAGATTTCGTGAAAAAATATTAAACGGTTCAAAAGTTATTCAAAAAACAATTTCCCATTATAAGTCAATGGGAAAAGTTAAAAAGTTCGACAGTATCGCAAATGCATTTTTACTTTCGCAAATGGCCCTTTTACTTTCACAAATCTGCCATCTTGTTTTCAGTTAGTGATCAGAAAAATGCTTGGCATTTAAATTTGGGACCCTCTAGCAGCCTAATTCTTTTTGTATGCACCTAGTCAGACCCTGAGGATGCTAGCCATGTCTTTATTTTGGGTTAAAACACCCCAGAAATATGTTTTTCAAATTTCTGGAAAAAGTGCTTTCGCAAAGTACTTTCGTGCTCTCGAAAGTGTCACAAATATTTGCGAAATCTTTCACAAATTGCGACAGTACTTTTCTAGTCTATGGCAAAATGACAGCAATTCTTTGGCACTCCGCTGCAAAAGAACGGTTGGGAGTTTTGGGCTGAAATTTGGAGGGAATGCAGTCGACATCTCACAGATGTGCCTTTCAGTGTTTTGTTGAAAAAATATTTCACAGCGGCAATGTTACTGTACTCCAAAATTGACACCTTTTTCCCATAGGATAACATTACGGTGTACGATGCATTGCATCAATCGTTTGGCGCCCTGCTGCAAAATAACAGTTTGGTCTTTTGGGCTGAAATTTGAAGGGAACACAGGCAACATCCCACAGATGTGCCTTTCAGTGGTTTTGTGAAAAGATATTACAGGGAGGCAAAGTTATGGCAGTCCGAACTTCTGTTTTTTCCATAGGATAACATTACGTCACCGCTTCTAGAGCCCGTATCTCGAAAACGGTATGCAGATAATGCACTTTTTGTTGAAAAATTTCTTAGTCCCCTTTCAAAGGCTAAGTACAAAACTAGTCAGGAAAGTGATAATTTATATGACTTTTAAATTTTTTTTCTGTGTCATACGGTTACTGAGATATAAGCAATTTACTATTCCAAGTCCTCATTTTTGTGTTCCGAGAGTCATTATTTTGCATACATTCTTTGTACTCACTGTCTTTCTCTATACAGCTCTTGGGTAAAACCAGCCTGTGTGCTTACATTACTGTTACCATTATCGTTTCTGCTTGCGGTTCCGTACCAGTTTCACTTATCGTTCACGTTTACACCACCAAGTGCGTTACCCTTTGTGTTTTCATTTGCGGTTGTGTTTGCGTTGTTTTAACATTTCTGTCTACAGTACTGTTTCTCTTTCTGTTTAGCTTGCGTCTACGCCATATTCTGATTTGCATTTGCGGGCACAATGTTACTATGTGACAAGACATCACCGATGGCGGGGCCCAGCGCTCCCGCCGCCGCATTCATTCACTATTTCTCATTATCATTCTCAAAAGAAGGAAATTAGAGGCAAAAGCATTTAATGCATCAGTTAGGTTGTTCCACAGTGACAGGAATTGATAGTTAGGTTGAAACCCCTCATCCTCCAGCCCACCCCCAAATGGAATCGTGTCATTTGGGGTCATCGGTCTTAACTGTCACCCCATTCTCCTATTCCTCACCTCCTTTCCACATGTGATTGGTGACACTTAGGGCGATGACCCCCAATGCGCACTCTTATCCATTTGGGGGTGGGCTGAGGGTGCAAAGGGGTTTCAACCCAACATCGATTTTCCTCACTTTTTCGCTGTGGAACAACCCTAATTGATGCATTAAACAGAGTTTTTGCCTCTAATATATATATATATATATATATATATATATATATATATATAGATGTAGATATATCTGTACTAAATCCAGCTGAATCTAACAATCCTGACTCTTGATTGTCTGACTCCAGAAGCCCGACTAGTTTGCTATCCCAACACTTGAATTCCTGACTCTGCTAATACTGACTCTTAACATCTCGACACAGTATTAGAAGTGCTATTTATTTAGACCCAATAATGTGTTTTAGCCACAGAGATGAGGTGAAATCTATATGTCTATATATCCAAGAGAAAGAGACTGCGCTTCTTTTGTCAGTGACAGTGGTTCTCTGTCATCTCGTCTCTTGTCTCTCCACGATGTAGCTCCTCCACAAGTATTTTATCTTCTTAGTAAATAAAATTATTAAAATAATTGTTAAATATGCAAGAGATCCTTAGAAATCCATACAAGGTCCCAGAAGCACTGACTGTTGTCCGAAGTCCTGAAACGTACGGTTTCATTTTGAAGTGCCAGGCAAACAGTGCACAAATTAAAATAAATTAAAGTCCACACAAATAAGTGCACACAAGTACTGACTACACAAAGAATTACAGGACATTGATCCTCACAAGGCGGGGAACTGTTTTTAGAATTTGTGGACTGGGAGTTGAGATTTTTATAGAAGGCTATTTAGGTGCCGGCAATTTCGGAAATGGGATTATAGTCATGACAGGATTTTGGAGTTGGTATTTCATTTGTTGGTCATGTATAAGTAGGGATTTTGTACCAGACTATATATATATATATATATATATATTTATATGATGCAAAAAAGTTAATGCTCCAGTGAGGGTCAAAGTGACAAAATTTGGGAAATAAGGCATCAGGGTTTCCCTAACACCCCACCCTCCAAACCAGGCAGGAGAGCAGGTGTGGGGTGTGCCTGGCTTCTCAAGCCTAACACTCACCCCATTCCATCTGTAAATAAGGTCAGATGTCTAGACTTTATGAGAATGGGGTAAGCATTAGGCTTGAGAAGCCCAAGGCACACCCCACACCTGCTTGCCTGCCTGGTTTGGGGGGTGGGGTGTTAGGGAAACCCTAATGCTTCATTTCCCAGCTTTTGTAACTTTGACCATAACAGGAGCATTAACAGTTTTTTTTCAGCTTATTTCCTTACTTTTTGAGATAGTATAACAGTATCCTTATTTTATTGTGCTCCCATCTCTCTGTAGATGCGTATATGTATGTAGCTGTGGAAGCACAGGGCGCAGAGGGCCCTGCCCTTCCACTTATAGGACAACACTGACTAAATTGTCAGCGTAGCCATCTTATTTACTCACCTCATGTACCCGGTACATAACATTTTTGAATTCTCATCAAAACGTAATTGTATGTAACTGCAACGCCATTCCGCACTACAGGTGCAAAAACACATTTTGGGCAGGATTTGAAAAATGATAGCTATGATATACATGAGGTGGTGTAATAAGAAGGCTATGTTGAAATTCTGGGTAAAAGATGGTCATGTGATACCTGCGATGTAGTAGCAGCTTCTCCTCAGAGCTCCTTGGTATTGCCTGCAGTTTTATTTTAACAAATCTCATTTTTTGGTATCAAACTCGACTTTATCTTACCTCATCTGCTTGGTGTAATGACTGAGAGTACCATGGCTGCATTAGAAGTTTCCATGGAAGAAGCAGTTCCCAGAAAGCCGTCTCCATCTTCCAATGGGGAGGATGATCCATCAGCAACAATGGAGGCCAAGCTCCCCTGCCGGAGCATCTCTCCACTACAGCCTGATGACGCTTCTGCTGTGGCCCTAACTGACCCTTCACCCTTCCAGATTGGATCAGACCTTTCAATTATTAAACAAGCAGTTCTTACTTTGATAACAGACATGAAAGAACTGAATCCTGCTATCCGGGCACTCTCTCAGTGGATATCAGATACGGAGGCATGCATCTCTTCATTGGAAGATCACCACTCCCAGCAGGATCCCAACACTGTGCTCATTAAAAGATTGGTTGTGGTCCTGGAGAGCAAAGTTATTGATTTGGAGGGCAGCAACCACCAAAATAATTTGGTGATTATTGGGTTACCAGAGGGGGAGGAAGGGACGAACACACTGGACTTTGTCCAGAAATTATGTGGAAGGCTGGTGGGACCCTCCCCTATTAGACCACATTATGTGATCAAGCGGGCTCACAGGGCATTGAGGGCCACACCTCCCCCTGAAGAGCCCCCCCCACCCAATCATATTTAAACTTTTGAATTACCTGGACCGTAATCACATTCTTAAAAAAAGTCAGACAATTGGACTCTGTACGATGGACAGGAAGGGAAATTCTGATTGTATAAGACCTCTCACAAAGGTCCACCAACCTCAGGCTGCTTATTGTCTGTTACTTAACAAACTTTGGGCAGCACATATCCAGCACAGACTTCTGAATCCCTCCAAGCTGGAAGTGACAATGGCAGGGGGTAAGAAACGGCTTGATATGGCTGAGCAGGCTGCTGCTGCACTACAGCAGATCTTACCCGATTTTTTAAAGCCAAAACATGATGTGCCAGCTCGACTACCTCTGCCTCCAGCTCGAACTGGGATTACTGGTCACTGTTGAAAAACCAGTTTGCTATTTGAAGTTCTCTGGCTACTTCACTGATGGTACCTTATTTTTCTTTATGCTCTGAACACCTACATTTAAGCCGCCACAGATTCTTAACAAGATTTGTGGGATTGTGCTTAATTTGGTTCTCCTCTTGAGCTCTCCTGTTTCTTTTGCCTGGTCCATTTGGGCAAAATGAGTGCTTTTATTTTTCTTACGACCGGGTGCCACAATTGTGGGCATTTTAAGTTTGTGCAAGTAGTTATTGCAATGTAAAGTCCTCGCTAGATGGCTGCTCCGGATCTCTGACTTTTGGACACATTTCTGTAATGTTCTTCAGTCGTTAAATGTACTTTATTGCTGTCTACCCAGATCCTCTTTTATTTCATTTTAGCAGGTAACTGTACTGCTGGTCTCCCTATTGGTGCCTTAGTCTTTCTTGTGGACCTCAGCTACAGGTTGGTACCCATTGACATTTGTTTCTCTGGTTTTGGGCCATTGGATCCTTGAACTGCACTGTGACTGGCAAGCCCTTACAGAAGCTTTGATGCCTTAATGCTCATTATTGCAAAGCTCTCCTTGCAACATTTTGTGGGACATTATATCTGGGCGGCTCTTTTTCTGCCATGTCCTTTTTATCCTTTGAGGAGAGACTTTTATACTCCCATGATATATATATTTTTTTCTTTATGTATATAACTGTCTGGACATCGTATAACAGTTTTTCATATACTATATTGCTGATTGTAAGTTTAGACTGGGAAAATACTTTTATTCCCTCATTGTTTACTTTCAGGGGTCCAGGGCTGTTCCCTCCTTATAGAGGGATTCTTATTATTTAACCTGCTGGTTTGTCCACAATACTGCATCTTTTTCTTCCCTGTCTTTTATAGTTTCTACAAGCACTAGTTATGTATTTTGTTTAACCTATCTTTTAAGTAGCTATACAATGCAGGATGTGGGGTTTTCATTTGATGGTTCATTTTTTAGCAATGCTTGGGGGTCGGCATTGCCCCATTTCAGATTTTTACATACTATGAGTTGGCTTTAGGCCTGGGATCTTAGGTTGTTCTTGTATATGGTTCTTTATTTAGTATAGTGTCTAGATAGTGTGTTAATACTGTTTTTGAACTGGGAAGGGAATCATTTTAGTGTTTGTGGGGTTTTTTTTGGTGGGGGGTGGTTCTGGTGCATTTGCCTCAATAATGCTTTGGTATCTATTTTTGTGACTTGTCAGTAACCTATGTCCACGGCATTCACATTTATCACGTGGAACATAAAAGGGGTAAAGATTATAGAAAAAAATACACGGTACTGAGATACCTCCATCATTTTACCTCCATGTAGTGTTTTTACAAGAAACTCATCTACTAGACAGTCAAATGTCCTTCCTAACTAAGTCCTGGGAGGTTAAGGCCTTTAGTGCTTCCAACAGCTCATGCCAAAAGGGTGAGGCCATTTTCATGTCTAAATCAGTCCCCTTTACCCTAATGTCAGAAATTATGGACCCTGAAGGTCATTACATTTTGTTACATGGTTTGTTGGGAAACATGGAGCTAGTGCTGGATTCAGTTTATGGTCCTAACTGGGACACTTCTAGTTTCTTTCCAACATTAACTACCTTTTTGGCCCCCTTCAGTCGCTTGTCCCTAATTTTAGGAGGTGACTGGAACCTTGTTCAAGTTATTGGGCTGGACCTTACTTATAGAAGGAAAGCTGGTATGTCCCTGGGACAAAGAGCGCTGAATGAGTTCATAGACCTCTTAGACCTGGCTGATCCATGGATGATTATCCACACCACCGCTCATAAGTATACCATTTTCTCAGTCCCCCATAATATATTCTGTAGAACAGACATTTTTCTGGTAAGCAAACACTTGATTCCTGGTACTATATATGCCCATATACAAGCCAGGGTGATTTCTGACCAATCCCTAGTTGTTTTAACTTTAGATCTCCCCCTCTGGTCCCCAACGTCTTCACACCTGGACTTTAAATAATCAGTTGTTGCAGGACCCAGAGATTCATGCCTATTTTATGCAATACATGGAAACCATTATACAGTGTCATTGAGGTACTTCTTTACCCTTTGTTGTGGTGTGGGGTGGTCTAAAGGCTACCTGGTGAGGAGAATTTATTAGACTAGTTTCCCTCAGAAAAAAGAAAAAAACAGGCGCAACTGGATGAGTGGCTTCAGCAGATTAAGGCCTTGGAGAAAACACTCACCCCTTCATCCCCAAATTCAGACAGGGAAAATCTGAGCCAACTAAGGGCTCAATATGCTAAACGCCTTCTAGAACAGGTAGATAAAGTGGCCACCAGATTGAAAGCCACATATATTAGCCAGGGGGATAAAGACAGCAAACTCTTAGCCCTTAAGATAAAGCAGCAATCTAATTCTAAGTGGATATCTTCCTTAACTGATCCTTTCACTGGGATGCCCACTACAGCTCGTAAACAAATGTTGTGAATTTTTTCACAATTTTACCAATCTTTTTATACCTCCTCTTCTCTTGACCTGGCTGGTGTGGCCATTCAGGAAGCCTTTTAGGTCTCAGCCCAAATTCTGCACCTTACTGAAGCCCAAGCTTAATCTCTGCTCAGCACTATTACGACTTCGGAGGTGCACTCCCCTATGGGTTCCCTATCCCCTGATAAAGCCCTGGGCCCTGATGGATTCACAGCCCTCTTTTACAAATCCTATAAAGACATCTTAATCTCTCTTTTGACTGACCTTTATAACTTTTGAAGCACTAGCACCCCTTTTGATACATCACTTTTTGATGCACGTATTGTTCTGTTACGCAAACCAGGGAAGGATCTATCTAAATCTGAGAGCTATTGTCCTATATCACTAATAAACAATGATGTCAAGTTATATGCCAAATATGAAGTGTCCTTCACCCTCAGAGCAGAGCAGTTAATTGCCAGTGTCCACCATTGTAAAACCTCATTTACTAAAAAATTGGGGGAAACTACATGCCCTCTATTTGTCCTAATTCCCCTTTGTTGACAATCTCGGGCATCTCCACGATTACTCACAGGATGGACTCTAGCTTGCAACTCACCTACTCTACTTATTTATATACCTATGTTAACCTTGATGCGATATGTCATTTTGCTGTCTTGCACCTCGCTTTGGGGGGGGACATGAGTTAGATGGGGGTGAGATGGTCGGGGGGATAGAGGGTTTATGTTATCCAGTTCATACATTGATCCAATTTTGTACCAATACATTGATGTTTGTATCTTGGTTGTAAAATCTAAAAAACTCTTTTGATGTAAAAGAAAGAAAGTTACATGCCAAAATATTGGCTATCAGGCTCTCCTTGGATTGGGAATCCCTACTGGGATCTGAACAAGTGGGTTTTGTTGCAGGTAGAAATTCAAGTGAGCACTTCTGAAACACTTTTCATCTGTTTTCTGTGTCCAGGGTAACCTCCTCAGAGTCTGTGCTGGTCTCCCTGGACACAGAAAAAGCATTTACCTGAATTTTTTGGTCACCACTTTTCTGGGCTTTGGAACATTACCACTTCCTTCCTGAGTTCATCAACCAAATTAAAGTAATCTACACTTTGCCCACTGCTCGTATTTTGTGAAATAATGAGCTCTCCACTCCATTCTCCCTAGCTGGGGTACCCCTCAAGGATGTCCCCTTTCTTCCTATTTATTTAATTTGTACCCTGAACCCCTGAAAAGGACTGTAAACTCATCTCTTTTAATCAAGGGAATGGATGTCAGAGGAAGCTGTTACAAGCTTTTGTCCTTTGTGGATGACATCTTATTACACCTTGCTGACTGGTCCAAGTCCCTACCCATGGCACTGGATATTATATCCACCTTTAGCACCTTTTTGGGATACAAATTAAACCCCACTAAAATGGTAATTTTCCCTGTTTCCACTCTGAATCCCAAACCCCTTTGTCTGCAATTGGGATTTAAGTGTGAAACCTTGCCGTTGAACTACCTAGATATTAAACTCATTAAAAACGTCTCCCAGCTCAAGGCCTTGAACTTAGATCCAGTCCTTCAGCAAGTTGAAAAGGACTAAGCCAGGTGGCGACATTTCCCACTTTCATGCTGGGGAAGGGCTAGTCTGTTTAAAAGTGTGTTCTTCCCAAATTGCTCCATCCCCTTTATATGTTTAATATCTGTCTTCCAAAGAAGTGGTTCCAGAAACTTCATTTCATCTGCTCAGCCTTTTTATGGTTAGATAAACCCTCTCAACGGGCATATGGGAAATTATGCAGGCCCTATATTTATGGTGGGTTGCAACTGCCAGACTTTTACAAATATTATTTAGCTTTACATGGGTCTAAATATTTTCATGGGGGCACTAAACTTCTTTCAGCGTCCCCCTGTCTGATTTGGCTAACTATTGACCATTCTGTTAGGAAGTCTAAACCTCACTTTCAGGTTCTTGGTAATATTGGGAATGCAAGTAATCACAGACATGTTGCATAAGAGTAATAAACAAGTTTATTACTACCAAAAGAATAAACCACAGTTGCCCTAAGCAGTTCTTACCAATACAAACTGGGAGCCAGTGCTAAGCGTTCCCTATACCTCAAGGTTTCTCTGTGTCTCCTGGGATCTCCTGGGGTCTCCGAGGTATAAGACTAGTGTATTACATTATATACCTATGATAATTAGTATGGTTACTGTAAGATAGAAACATTTCTAGTTACAGAGATGAGCCCTATTAGCTAAATTAGAGGTGGTGCCACGGTCCAAGATAACATTATACAATTCTGTATAATCATCAGTTTATGAACAAAAGAGTTCTTATACAGAGTCTTACATAACTCAGTGTAGTAGTACAAATCACCAAAAGGTGGCAATGCCAACTTACATATCATAATTACTCCGAGGACTCAGATGCCTTGGCATCTTACAAGTAAGAAATATGCAGAAAATACATAGAAGAATATATGTATTAGCAAGCAAAGTGTATTACAACAATATGCATTCATCTCCTGACATCTACTCTTGTAACGGTAGATGCTCTCAGTCCTATATGGTAGCATAACATATACTTAAATGCTAGCTGTCTACAGTGTACCTCTGAGGTTACCAATTAGGGTTCGGGGGCCTTGTGTAACATTCCCCCCTTGTTGCCTCCAAGGGCAACACAGGCAAATCTAGGGAAAGGCCAGGGAGCAGTGGTCATTTACAAACCCGACGCGTGAGCTTTGTAAAGGAACTCGAGCTGCTCACGGTGTTGGCGCAGTGTGTGCCGTAGGCAGCAGAGCATAATAATCAAAATAAAGATTAAAAATGCCTGTATAATAACACAAAACCTTTAAAAGTAATCTCTAACCAGGTGTTAGTCAATGCGTCATTCATGTCATCACCATTAATCAATGAGAGGATAGCGTCATTGGCCTTGGTCATATTATTGCTGATGTGGATGAGGTGTGTGTCTTTCCTGTTTAAAAGTGATTTTAATGTGAGTGTCAGTGGGTCTATGTGTACATTAAAATATGGTAAGTATTCAGACAGTGTGAGCAGATAATCGGGGTTACCATCAATGATGTCTGCATCTAGCAGGGGGACGTGGATTATAACGGTATGTCCAATGACAGTCTTCTCTTGGGGGACAAAACAGAAATTGGGGTAATCAATAACACATGTAACAGATCCATAAGTATAGCTTTTAAAATTCATAACCATGCAGTACTCTCCATCAGAATTAGGGAGTCTCCACTTTTGCAACTGGACAGGGCAGGTGTAGGCCGTCTTTGAAATCCGTGTTGACAGGCGATGAACCTCCTCACAATATGAGTGGTAGAGCTTATCCGGAGCCAGAGTTGAGTCCAAGGAGTTGGTGCCATTCTTAGTGATGTCATCATCCATGGTGAAAGTCCAATCAATGCTATCTGGAGAATAACCACGAACAGGTTGAATAACATCAATTATACCATGGACCTTAGACAACAACGAATCAGAATGGCTAACTGGCACCTTACCACCATTGTAAATCCTCTGATAATCACCTCAAAAGGTGCCAGTCTTCTGCATGCTTAAAAAAAAAAATCCGATCCCAAAATCACTGATGGCCGACCGCCATCTTGTTTGCCCACTAAGCGAGCGTCACAAAACTACACCTCCACACATCGAAGTCAAGCAACGTTCAACTCACAGAGAACACACGGACTGTAGCAGCGACACACCAAGTAGCAGTTTTTTTCCAGTCACAGCAATAAATAATAACACAAAAACTGTTACCTGACTCATGTCAGAAACCATGCTCCGTTCCCAATATTAGCTACCCGCTGTAGCGCCACTTCCACACCACCTTCACAATGTGACTCCCCATTCCCACATAAAAAAAAAATAAATTCCGCATGTCTCAAGGGTTTGTTTGTTTTTTTCTTGCCAGAAGCTTGTACCCTGAGGTGGCAGCTCTTAGCGTAACGCTCCCGTGTGCACCACACATACTGCCTGCTCCTACATAGTAGCACTCCCGCGTGCACCACACAAACTGCCTGCTCCTACATAATATCATGCCGTCTCCATCATAAACTGTAGGCAAAAACCCAAACAGCACACTACGTGGCTTTGTGTGTACACAGGAGGGAGAGCCTGTGTTAGAAACCGTGCAGCGGCTGAAAGGGGGGACGGGGGTGAAGCAGCACAGCACATCTTCTGCCTAGCAACAGGGCACTATTTACTATAGAGGAAGAATACCTCACATTAAAATCAATTTAATATTTTTCTAATCCTTTACTTCCTTCCAATGGTATAATCACAATAAGCCACTCGGGGGGTGTGGGTTATTGGGAGATTTACCACGGCTGGCGAGGATTTACCCACTCAGCTGTGCCTCGTGGCCAAACCACACCAGCTGTGGTAAATCCCCCGATAACCCACACCCCCTCGTGGCTTATTGCTTAAATACATCACATCGGCACAAGTAAATGTATTGCTTCTTCGCACAGCAGTCCGTGTGCGGAGCCGCCCAGGCATCCAGGAAAGGATGGAAAACCAGTAGAGGAGGTAGATCCAGGCATTCTCTGTAGATGTCTTTGTCCAAATGCCCAATAGAATTAACCAGTGCAAGCTTGCCAAACAAAGCTGTAGTGGGATCAAAACGTAGTAAAGAGACAGTAAAAGAAACAAACATGGTATCTGTTATGGAACATTTCTTAGCAGCAAAGCAAGGACCAGTATTAGGGTGTCTGGTCACAAACCCCAAATTCCTAGCTGTAGAAAGAGGAATGGTTAAAGAGTGTTGCTTACACATAGCAATACAGCCAGGGGTTATACATCATGGACAATACCATTTGGAGATGCGTCTGTCATGAATGATATCAGGAATTCTTCCAGATTCTAGATCACGGAAGAGATTGTTGATGGTAGTGATAATGTATGAGCCATAGGCAGAGCAAAGGATTTCTCTAGCAATGTAATGTTTATCTGCTTCTTTATTGTTCTGTTGTATGAGTGCGTTGATCTTATCTTGTGAATCAGTGAATGCCTTAGTGATGTTGTGCATGTTGTATACAGTGTATCTTTCTTCCTGACCAAGGCCATCCACACCATGCAATAATGGGGGTAGTATATTGTTAACCAAACCAGTGGAGAACTTGGCAGAATGAGCTTTGATAGAAGCAATGTCTGCTTTATTCCAAATAGACATAGCTGTACCAAAAAGGCCTGTGACAGTACCTGTTGCACCTGTAACATCAGAACTGTCAACTTCACATGTCTTTTGTTTATGAGTTAGATCATCAGGAGTGGGTTTTCTCCTGAAGTTGCCTCTTTGTTCAGTAGAATGGACCCTGGCAATAGGGTCTTGAGTATGAATCTGAAATGCAGCTAAACTTTCAAGCAATAATGAACTATAAAATGCTGAAGTGTTAGTATTGTGACACAGACCAAATTCTTTCATATTCCAGTAAGTAAGATTAAACAAAACAGGTATATGCATAAATTGTAAGTTATTAATTAAATAACCTGGGAGGGCAGTGGCTGTTAGACCACTACGGGGACCAGGGGTATGCTTTGGACATTCCAAAAGCTGTTTATCAGTAGGTGGTAACACAGAGAGGTACATGGCTGCAGAAGCCATGTGGTGTATAGCACAAAATTTCCAAGCAGAATCCCTCGACAAAGAATTACAGTATGAAGGATCAATTAAGGCAGTAATGTTGTACAAACCAGAATGTCTTAATGCAGTTTGTAACAAGGACAGAGAACCATTTGGGGATAATTTAGCATTGGGCAAACCCTGGAAAGTTCCTTGGAGAGCTTGGCCACAGGGAAAATTTGTCCTTACGATGTGGTTTGCCACTCAATTTGAAGGGTAGATTTATCAGGAGCAACAACCGAGGCAGTGAGGTAGGCATCGGAACCTTCCTGGACAGTGATCAGACTATCTGGAATATTGATGGATACTCCCTCTGGAGGAGGTGTTGGAGGATCGAGGTGTCGTAGGCGGTTCGGTACCGTGCCTTGGATGCAGGGGATAACTCCTGAGATGAGGAGACATTGGAACAAGATAGCCATCTTGTCAGTGTATCTGTAAAGGAAGATCAAAGATTAGTATATTAGTACTATTCCACCCAATGGGGTGAGGAAAAGTAGTTAAGCTCCTTTATACAGTTTCAGCTGGTTTGCATGTAACCATTTATCAGTCAACTTATTGTTATGCAGGAGTCTAGCTTGATAGACTGCTGGACTGAGCTTGTTGACAATGGGGTATGGGCCTTCCCATTTATTGGAGAAGCAGTGGGTGGGATGTGAAAATCAGAGTACCATTACCTGATCTCCAACCTGCCAATCCACTTCTCATGCGTGTTTGACAAACTGTATTTTGGATTGTTGCTGGGCTTTGCCCATGCAGTTGGCAACATACAAGTGTGTGTGTAGGAGGTCTTTTCTGAGTTTTTCCACATATTGATCTACAGACACATAGTCTGCGTTGGGGGTGTGCAGATCAAACAACAGGTGTTCAGGTAATCTCATCTGTCTGCCAGTCATCACCTCAAAGGGTGTGAGCTGGGTGGTGGCTGAGGGTGTACCCCTAATTGCCATAAGGAGTAATGGCAGTAGGGAATCCCAGGTTTTAGGATTGTCCTCAGTGAGTTTAGAAAGCATTTGCTTAATCCATCTGTTGGCTCTCTCTACTTGACCTGAGGATTGAGGGTGATAGGGTATGTGGAACTTCTGCTGAACTCCAAGGAGTTCAAGGGATTCTTTCATCAACTCACCTGTAAAACTGGTTCCTTTGTCAGAGTCTACTTTGAGGGGTAGACCCCACCTGGAGAAAATCTGTTCTACTAGGATTTTGGCAGTAGTCTTTGCTGTGCATGTCTTAGTGGGGAAAGCTTCGACCCACTTAGAGAAGAGATCAGTTACCACAAGTATACAGTTACAAGCATACTTGTTATTTCTGCTGGTGTTGGTCAGAGGGCCAATAAAATCAATCTGTACGGCATGCTAAGGGCCAGAGTGTCGTTGTGGTAAAAGTTTTGCATTTCATTTGGTAGGGATGGGGTTCTTTTGTGCACAAACAAGACAATTGTCTATGTACTGTTTAACATCTTTGGTGACATCAGGCCACCAGGCAGTGGGCTTGAGCCTTTGGAGGGTATTTTCCACTCCCTGGTGTCCACCAGTGGGTGTATCATGCACTTGGTGCAAGAATTTGGATCTTAGGTGTCTGGGGACCAGCCACAACTTGGTGGTGGAGTCAACCAGATGAGCTTGTCATCTGGTGACAAGCGTAACTTACCTTCATGCCTCCGGTAGGGGTTGTGTGTGGGAAGTTTCTCTTCGGTACCTTTATCAAGGAACCTGAACACTTCTTTGAGTTCAGTATCAATATGTTGGGCTGCTGAGAGGTCCAAGGGGGAAAAAGGTTCAGGTTTCTTCCTGAGTGCTGTAATCTGTATGACCGCATTGGCCTCTGGATGGTCCATCATCCAGATGTCCCCCCCTTGGGCCCTTTCCTTAACAAGGGTGTCTGCTGTGTCATTGAAGGCATGGTAGGGGTCATGGAGAGAATGAGCTTTTACTTTATGTACATAGAGTTTGTGTGTAAATTTCTGTGCCAGTGAATGTATGTATATTACCAATTCCTTGTACTTCACTGGGCTGCCATCAGAGGAGAGGAATGAGTTCTTCTGCCAGAAAGGAAGAAATTCTGTAAGAGAACAACAACCCAATTAGAGTCTGTAAAAATGAAAGTATCCTTGGTCCCATGCTGGATGAACTCGAGGGCACAGGCCACCACTGCCATCTCTGCATATTGTGATGATGCTACACTACAGCGCTTAGATATTTTGACAGTATTCCCATAAGGGTAAATCACTAGAATGCCCATCCCTGCGATTTATTCTCCCTGATAGTAGGGTGCTGAACCATCAGTAAAGACGTGACACAAAGAGGTGTTATCAAGTATTTGTGGCGTGGCAGGGAGGAAAGGACCTGGAAGATCAGGTGACTGCAGTGTACAGTCATGGGGTTCTCCTTGGAAAAGGAGTCCATGAGCCAGCATAGATGGAATTTTTTTCGGTTGTACCTGTATGTCTCTATCCTGGAGAAGAAGTGACCAGTGTGTCAGTCTGGTGTTAGAGACTGACCCATCCTTCACTCTGTCTGAGAGCAGGAAGGTAGTTGATGCGTGATTGGTGTTAATGATCAGTGGAGAGTACCCAATGATATACAGAAAGTGCTTGACAGCCCAGTAGGTGGCCAGAAGGTTCCTTTCACAAATGCCATACTTCTGTTCCACTGGGATCAAGAGCTGTGAGGCATAAGCAATGGGTCTCAAGGTGCCATGAACCTTCCGGGCCAACACTACTGACATGGCAATGTCAGAGGTGGCACATTCCAGATGAAATGGTAGTGCTGGATTGAGATTGACCAGCGCTGGGGTGGAGGCCAAGGCCTGCTTCAGTGACATCACAGCCTGGGTGTGTATAGGGCCCCAAGTCCATGGGATGTCCTTTTTGAGTAACTCATACAGAGGAGCAGCTTTCTGAGCAAAATCACAAATAAAATCTCTTGAATAATTCACCATACCTAGAAACCTTCGAAGAGTTGCCACGCTGGTGGGCAATGGCAAGTCTTGTAATTCCTGTACCTTTTTCCAGGTAGGGCTTTGACCTTGGTCAGTTATCTTTAGACCTAGAAAGAGTACTTCTTTCTGACATAGTTGTGCTTTTGCTAAATTGCATTTCAGGCCTGCTCTCTGGATGAGAGTCAGTAGTTCGTCCAAGAGATCCAGATGTTCCTGTGTGGCTGTTGCCAGCAACAGGTCATCCACATATTGCAAGAGACACTGGGGAGTAGAGAAACTCTTGAGGGTGTCCATCATGTGCAGATGGAACAGGGACGGACTATTATGGAATCCTTGTGGCAAGCAAGTCCACATGTACTGTCTTCCTTCAAAGGAGAAGGCAAACTTATATTGACTCTTGAGGGCCAATGGTAATGACCAAAAACCATTGGAATTATCCAGGGCACTGAACCATTTCAGGTCAGGGGTCAGAAGTCATAGCACATCAGGTGCTGATGTCACAGTTGGAGAACAACTGGGGGTGACATGATTCAGTTTCCTGTAGTCAATAGTAAGTCTCCAGGCACCTGTGAGTTTTTTCACAGGCCACACTGGGGAGTTGGCAGTGGAAACACAAGTTCTGATTACTCCTTGCTTGAGGAGTGACCTGATCGTCTCTAAGGGAAGGCAAGGCCTCAGTTGGGAAAAGATATTGCCTTTGCCTCTCATGTGCTGGGTCTGGCACTTCGATGACAGTGTGCATTCTACCACAGTCATGTTTGTTAATTACAAACGCTTTCAAATGTTGTTGCAAAATGGGAAGAAGCTTTGGGAAAAGTTCATGAGTCTTGAACAAATCTATGATGTCATACTCCTTGTCATTGGCAGATATTGTTGCCACGACATGTGAATCAGGAATCAAAATGGTATGATATTGGCCCTGAATCTGTATCAGTAGCATGTTAGCTAGGTCCACCACACAGCCATGCGGTGCAAGGAAGTCAGTCCCTATGATACTAGGATGATCATGCAATACCATCAATTGGAAGGTATGTGAGGCCTTTAGATGGCCTAACTCTACCGATAAAGGTAGAGAACGGTATGCAGGTAGCCTAGTACCATCCACTCCTGACATGTTGGTCCTCCATCCGGTGGACCAAGGGGATGTGTTTGGGTGTTCATCATGTAATACAGATACAGCTGCACCTGTATCTAGCAAGACTACTAGTAGGAGGCCCCCGATCTCGGCCTCGGTGCAGGGCCTTCTGTTTATATCCAAGACTAGCTTGTTTACAGTCCAGACTGGGGCCTGTTATTGTCAATCTGTACTGCTGGGAGCATGGAGAGGTTGGGCCTGACTCTTGAGAATCACTTCACCAAGCTGCACTGATGCTATGTAGGGAGGAGCTTCTGGGTTCAGGCCTATATAGGCCTGAGGGCCTGCACCACCAGTGTCCCCATGGCCCGTCCGGGTCTGGGTTGCTGGTTGTACCAACGCAAGGGCCTGTGCAGGAACAGCATCCACTACAGAACGCACTTGTCCCAGGAGCTCTCAGAATTTCCGATTCTCTTCGGCTATCTCCCTATTTGAAGGGCCTGTTCTTTGCTGTTGTGGTTTACCTTTACCCTTATGCTTTTTATACTTATTCCAATTCTGGTTTCCACCCCACTGTTGTTGCTGTTGTTGGTGATGGGCCTGTTGGGGGTGTTAGTTATCAGCTGGAGGGGCTTGCTGATGTTGGGCCTGCCCTTCCACAGTGTAGCGCATCATGGCCTCTGTAGTAGGCTCCACAGCAGCTACATTCTTGGAACTGGAGCCCAGATCACGGATACAGAGCTGGTAAACTCTCTCGGTTTTCTGAAGGATGTCAGCAAACCTATCCATATTGGGGTAGGTGGTTGGCTCTACCTTTTCTCGTACTGCTGGAATCATGTTCCTAAGGAACAGGGTCTTATATTCAATAAGATCTACATCCACAGCTTCTTGTGCCAAGTGCGTTCCTGCTCGGTAGGCCATACAAATTATCTGATGGTAAGTCACTGGACTTTCCTTTGCATTCTGTTTTACAGGGTATGCAAGCATCACTCCAACTACACCTGGGCTGTGAGCAGAAATGAGCTCAGCTGCAACCTCATCAAAGGTGGCATTCCCATCCTGGTGGATGACATCGGGGAGTTTGACCCTCAAACTAGGATCAATGGTTTGGCGTAGTATTTGGATCTGATATTCTGCAGCGAGGCTAAGCATTTCACATTTAGAATGCACCTTTTCCAAGTGACAGCTGAGGTTGTCGGATGGGTTCATCCGACCGATGCTGTCAGATGTTTGCTGAACAGAGTAGGCCATTTGTAGGGGTTACTGGGTCGATCAGGCAGAGGTAGATTATCTTGAGTGCTGTCCAGGGTGGCCCGAGCTGCAGCCTCTGCTGCAGTGTGGACAAGACCTTCATGAATGCCAGCCTCTTGCAGAAGCTGCCTAATCTGGGTTTTAATGGCCCATTTACTTCTCTCAGGAAGCAGTATATTGCCTATGGCAGTTTCAATCATGATTTCTATCTCATGCCTATCTTCCACATTAATAATAGCTATCGGTGGTACCGTCGGGACCAGGCCTGGGCCTGCTCCCCCCCATCATGGGGCCCGCCATGTTGGCATTTCCCATGATGGGTGTCATGATGTTGAGGACGTATGACATGGTGAGGGTGTAGTGGGGACCCGCCATGTTGTGGATGGCTGGGTGGGGTCTCTGGGCCATAGTAGGGGTGTGACTGTGCGTTGTATTGAGAAATGTCATCATCTGATACCTCCTCTTCAGATGACGTCTGTAAGGCGGGGGCTACGCCTCCCATCGCCTTAACATGTCCAGCCAGAACCTCCTGCTGCTGGTGCAGCTTTGCCATTTTGGTTCGACATTCAGTTTGACTAACGTTTGCAACATCCATATCAACCTCATCTTGCTTTTGCTTTTTCAACACTCTTGCTGCTTACTTTAGTGTGTGTTGATATACTATTTCTATGTGATATACTATTCGTTCTAATGCTTGTTGTACTATTTGTTTGAAGTTTGGGCACTTCCTGGTTGGAGCTCTAGGCAGTGTGGGATCTTGGAGGACTGAAGGGCTAAGTCCCTGATTCCTCCTATTAAAATAACTGCTACCTACTGTCCTCGAGCACTAAAAAAAGGTGACTGCAATATCCTAGGCACATTAGTACGTGCCAACTAGTCTTTTTAAAGGCTCTTTTACATTATTTGCAAATTTAACATTAGCGCGAAACCGGAAGTTGCGCTACGACGCGCTTCCGGTTTCTGTGCCTTCAAATATCTCGCATTAGTGAGCGGGGCGAGCGTGTGCGGGGCCACGTGCGGAGACGCGCGCAGAGACACGCGTGTCATAGCGCGTGTCTATCGTGTCCATCGAATTCATCAGGATTGAGGCCCGAAAGGTTTAATTGATTTCAATAAGGTAAAGTGTTTATAGTTTAATTTAGTTAGGAAAGTAAACACCAGTATGAAGAGAGCAAACAAGTTTTGTTCTACATGCCAGATGTATGCTATTGGCAAACAAACTGCCAAATATATTTGTGAGAGATGCGTGTTGGTTAAAACCCTACAAGAAGAAGTTGCACGTCTTCAAACCAAATTCGAAACTGTCCCCTGATACAGCCAAATTAGTTATCAATCCTGAAATCGAAGCATTAGAAGAGTATATAGACCACATGTCACTTCTTCTAGAGGCCACTAATATAACTACTACCCATGTTGATATTGTTAATACCACCGCACCATCGGGTTTCTTATCAAAATCTCCGTTGAAGCAAGACACTATAAAAAATGCTTCAACTCCCTATTCCCCAGTTTTAGCTTCAAGATTACACCAGTTATCAGATGAAATACCATGGTCTACCATTCCACATACCAGTTCCAACTAGATGAGAGAACCACACTTTAACTCCTCCCCCCAATTCCACTACACAACTCCTTTGAACCTTTGGACTTTATCACAGTTGACACAACCAGCCCTAGTCGGAAACAGTGTAACACAGTTACAAATGTAAACTCTGACTCCACCTCTACAATTAATACTCTTCCACAACCATCTACTCAACACGGAAGTAAACATATTCCAAATAATAGCCAAGTGGTACACTTCCCCAAATCTACACCAAATACTAGGCAGGTTTTTGTACTGGGTGATTCCATGATTAAGTTTATCGATCGAGCAGTCTGTAACCCTGATAAAGAGAACCGAACCTGCTCAAGCTTTAGGGAGGCAGGAGTCTCTGACATAACATCTATGACTAAAGTTGCCCTTTCTGCAACAGGAAATAACCATTTAGTTATCATTCACACTGGAACTAAAGATATCAACAAAATCCCACTTCGACAACTGAAACAGGATTTTGTCTCACTATGTAATATTCTAGAAGACAGGGGGTGCAGTATTTGTATATCAGAAATCCTCCCAATTCCTCGAGCCTCAAATCGAACCCTAAATAAAATCAAAGCACTAAATGAATGGCTCCACAAATGGTGCTATAGGCAAGACATTGCCTGTCTTACACATTGGGAAGAATTCAATGAAAATCCATCTCTCTTCTGCTGGGATGGTTTGCACCTCAGCAGAAGAGGGAGTTCTCTTTTAGGTCGTCAGTTCTCAACATTTATCAGAAATCATTTAAACTGACAACGAAGGGGGAGACTAGGCCATTAACGCCATTTCTTAATATTTTACCACTACATAATAATAATCTGAATGTTCTATCATTCAATGCACGGTCACTTAACAATATAAAAATGGTTGAACTAGAACTAAAAATCCAGGAATTCAAAATAGGACTAATAGCCATAACAGAAACATGGGGAAACTCCGATAAACAATGGACTATGGAAATTCCAGGATTTAAACACTATTGCAAAAACAGAGTAGACAATAAAAAAGGAGGAGGTGTGAGTCTTTATGTCACTAACAGTATTCCGTCTTTTGAATCTACATTGCCAACACAGACAGAAAGTATATGGGTACACTTACAACCTAATGGTCATCCTCAGATCCTAGTCGGTACTTGTTATCGCCCTCCCTCTTCTGAATTTTGCTATACTAAACAACTAACTTCAGAAATTACCCAAATTGCTGACAAGGGATCAGTAATTATCTTAGGCGACTTCAATCTTCCTACCATACATTGGGACACTTTAACAGGTACTAATCAGCATGACACACAGTTAATTTCAACGATTATAGATCTTGGTCTTACCCAAGTAATTAAAGAACCTACTTGAGGGATAAATACATTGGACCTAGTTATAACTAACATGGAGGCCTCTCTGATTAATCTACGTGTTATGGACCCCATAAGTAGCAGTGACCATATGTCAATTCTTTTTTCCATTCCCTTGGTACATAAAACTCCCACTAACAAACTTATGATAAAACTTTATGATAAAGCTAATTTCCCCAAAATTAATGAACAGCTTAAAGCTATACCATGGGACTCAATACTTTCGCCGCTAAATATTGATGGCGCTTGGAACATTTTCAAAGACATTATCTACGATCTAGAAAAACAGTATGTTGCAGAAAGAAAGAAATACAACAATAAAGGCAAAATTCCCACCTGGCACAACTATTCTATTAAGAAACTCAGTATTCGTAAACAGAAATTATTTACACTATTGAAATGGTGTTGGTCAGACCAGATAGAGGGAATATTACTAAAATACAGGAAGGCAGTTAAGGACCTTAAACATCCATTGTACTAGCTAAATGGAACTTGGAATTTAAAATTGCTCACACCAAAGATTCTCATAAGTTTATATTCCTACTTAAATGGAAAAAAGGGAGACACCAAAAGGGTAGGCCCTCTAATTATAGATAACACTACCATTATTTCAGATAAGGTTACTGCAATTGAATTTAATAAACACTTCTTCTCAGACTTTGAGCAAGATATAGAGCCTATGCCACTAGTCAACTCAGGTATGAAGCTTAGTTATTCCGTCACATTTCATGAAACATGTAATCTCCTAGATACATTAAAAAAAATATAACCTCTAGATTTCTTATAGGAACATCTGATTGTATTGATATTCCACTCACTATTATTTTTAATAAATCACTTTCTGAATCCAGGGTCCCTTCGGATTGGAAAACAGCCAGTGTTATTCCAATCTTTAAAAAAGGACTACATTGTAAAGCTGAAAATTATAGACCCATTAGTCTCACGTCCATACCCTGTAAACTACTGGAAAAAAAGATTAGACTATTAATTGAAGAAGAAATGCTGTCTCTGAACATAGGAGATATTACACAACATGGATTTAAATCAGGTTATTCACGTACAACAAATTTGCTATCTTTTTACAATACAATTAGCAAAAACCTGGACCTTAATATCCCAGTTGATGTTATTTTGCTTGACTATAGTAAAGCCTTTGATAAGGTATCACATTCTATACTGATAAACAAACTAACTAATCTGGGGTTTTCACATAGCATTGTGTCATGGGTTCGTAGCTGGCTGTGTGATTGAACTCAGAGTGTTAGGGTGAATGGGGATCAATCGGAAAAGAAAAAGGTGTCTAGCAGTGTTCCACAGGGCTCTGTTCTGGGACCCATATTGTTTAGCATCTTCATTAGTGACCTAACCATTTCATCAAATAATACTATTTCAAAATTTGCAGATGACACCAAGTTGGGTGGATGTGTTGACAATGATATCAACAGGAATTCCTTAAAAAATGACCTTACTAGGATTGAACTCTGGGCAAATGTCAACAGGATGTCCTTCAATGTGTCAAAATGCATGGTATTACATATGGGTAAAAAAAATCCCAAACAAACATATTGCCTTAATGATATTATCATTAGGGAATCGTTTGTGGAAAAAGACCTGGGGATATTAGTAAATAACACATTGTCATCTACTGACCATTGTAATAAATTATACCATGGACCTTAGACAACAACCAATCAGAACGGCTGACTGGCACCTTACCACCGTTGTAAATCCTACGATATACCCACGGCAAAGGTGCCAGTCACCCGCACTACCAACAAAATCAATCCGAATTTCGAATTTAAAAACCTACAGTCGCCATGTTGAATTCTCGTAAACGGGCGCCCCCAGCCATCTCCTACAGGTCACGGAACATTTTAAAAATACTGCCTCGCAGACATTAAATACAAATTCCACACTCCTGGCATTTCTCAAAAAGTAACTGCAGCCTAAAAAACATTATGCCAAATTTTCTCACAATCTTTACTGTAACGCTCGCTCACTCCGAATTCCATCGAACTGGCTGCAGCACAAGCACGCTTCCTATCTTCCGGCTCCTGGTTCACACCTCCTAAATAATAGAAGCACACTACTACCCATTCCTTCTGCGCGCAACAAAATAATGATGATGACAGGCAAAATAACAGAAAAAAACTATATTCCTACACACTACTACTTCCTATAGACTGTAAATTCAAACCGGAAGCATACGCCATTCACAGATGACAGCCTGCATCATTCACAGCAGACCAGGATTATTTTCTATTGCGCACCAAGAATCTAAACAAAAACAGTTAAAATGGAGAGGAGAAAAAAAGTTGTTTTATTATTTATATATATTTTTAACAAACTCAAGAGTATAATACTTAATAAATACTCGGGGATGTGGAATTTATCGAGAGGATTCATGGCTGGGCCAGTTACCCACTCGGCTGCACCCTCGTGGCAAACCACTCCAGCCGGTAGACCCCCGATAACCCACACCCCCTCGTGGCTTATTGCTTAAGTAGCTAACCACGCCAATGCTCTTCTCCACAGAATTAATAATACATTTGTTCTTAAAACTGAGGAATGTATTATGTCTCTTTACAAATCACATATTAGACCTTATATGGACTACGGATCACCTTTTTGGAGTCCCTGTTTGATTGTGGACATCACTAGAATTGAACAAGTTCAGAGAAGAGCTACAAAAATCATACCTCGTCTCTCACAATTGGATTATGGAACTAGGCTCCATAAAACAGGACTATATTCACTTAGACTTAGAAGAACAAGAGGTGATCTTCTTCAGCTATTCAAGATCACCCGCTCTGCTACCCTAATGAACTTATGTGGACTGTCTTTCACATCAAGAAATATTGTAGCAAGGAATCACAATAAACAAATAGGAGTTGACTAAGCAAAAACTAATAAAAGGCAACAATTTTTTACAGTCAGAGCCCCTAGAATCTAGAATTCCTTACCTCAGGATATTATTAACTGTGAAAATATAAACATCTTCAAAACTAAACTTGATAAATGGCTCCTAGAATCAACATAATGGTATAATGATCCACAAAGTGTGGAGGACAACCTTGATGGGCTTTGGCCTTCTCTTGTCCACTAACCGAGTAACCGAGTAACAGAGTAATACATGGCGCTCAATTTGCAATTGTCCTTGATAGACACTTCTAAGTCATTATGTACCTGGTTTATCTCATCCTGCAGCTCACCCATTTCCTCACTCAACTGAGCATTTGCAGCACTTAGCAAATCATTCATTTGCAACTCCTGTCCCTTATCCTGTCTCAAACTTTCACACTCCTGTTTCAACATACAAAGTTCCTGTTCTACAGTTTGAGCTGAATGATGCAATAGTGAATCCTTTTCATTCCGCAGAGTTTGGAGTTCAGACTTCAAGTTCTGATGCAGTCTAACACATTCTGTTTCCTGCAAACCCATCTGTTGCTTAAGAGATGAAATTTTCAGATCAAGGGTTCGAAACCTCGCCTCGGAGGCTTCCAGAGCAGCATATAGAGCTGCGACCATCAACCCTTTAGCTTGACGCTTATTGGCTGATTGTCTCGTCTCCATGTACTGGGTTGAAATCCCCAGTATAGGGTTTTTGGATTGACCTGCGTCCTGCGCGAAGTCAGCCCATCCTCCATGGGAGGTAAGGAAGTTCGAGACATTGAGTCTCAGTTCTGCGCAGATACTTGATACAGTGGCCATTGTGTGGGAGGGAATGAAAAATCAGACTGTGAAAAAGGTGCCGTGCTGTGTATCGATCCACAGCAGGAATGTTTTATACACAGCCGGGCTACTGTAAAAGTTGTAGACTTACAAATCAAAGCTATAATGGAGTGAGTCGAGTAGGCGTCGACCACAACCGAAAGGATGACAGCCAGACATTGTAAGTGACTACAAACTGGTTTAAAATGGGAGAGGTGATACGGGAATGTACAACTACTGTCCCCGTGGGAAAGGGAAAAGTTTCAGCAACAAGAGAAAACTTACAAACACAAAATATTGCTTGCACACAGTCGCCAATTTGTTAGGAGGTCTAAACCTCACTTTCAGGTTCTTGGCAATATTGGGAATGCAAGTAATCACAGACAAGTTGCATAAGAGTAATAAACAAGTTTATTACTACCAAAAGGATAAATCACAGTTGCCCTAAACAGTTCTTACTAATACGAACCGGGAGCCAGTGCTAAGCGGTCCCTATACCTTGAGGTTTCTCTGTGTCTCCTGGGATCTCCTGGGGTCTCCGAGGTATAAGACTAGTGTATTACATTATATACCTATGATAATTAGTATGGTTACTGTAAGATAGAAACATTTCTAGTTACAGAGATGAGCCCTATTGGCTAAATTAGAGATGGCTCCACAGTCCAAGATAACATTACACAATTCTGTATAATCATCAGTTTATGAACAAAAGAGTTCTTATACAGAGTCTTACATAACTCAGTGTAGTAGTACAAATCACCAAAAGGTGGCACGCTGACTTACATATCATAATTACTCCAAGGACACAGATGCCTTGGCATCTTACAAGTAAGAAATATGCAGAAAATACATAGAAGAATATATTTATTAGCAAGCAAAGTGTATTACAACAATATGCATTCATCTCCTGACATCTACTCTTGTACGGTAGATGCCCTTAGCCCTATATGTTAGTATAACATATACTTAAATGCTAGCTGTTTACAGTGTACCTCTGAAGGTACCAATTAGGGTGCAGGGGCCTCATGTAACAATTCCTTAGCCCATTCTCATGGTATCTCCAAAGAATCTTTGTTGAACACTCTCTATTCTAAACTTCCTAACTCACTATGTACTTCCTCCATAGGTTGGATTATATGAGCACACTCCAAATCGTGTCAGTACATGAAAGTAATTCATGACAAGACTTTTATGCAGCCACTTTTTAATAATCTTAATTTTTGTATAGCTGGTAAGCCTATTCCACCAGACTTTTGGCCTACCTTATCTAGTACTACATTGGGGATCTGGTCTCTGACAACAAGGTCATACCCTTTCAATGCTTCATGAAGATTTTTTCAGTTCCTCCCAGCTCCATGTTTAAATATGTTCAATTCGGCCATTGTATCAAACAGTTTTTGGGGTCTACTCCTTGGCTGCAGGACTCTGCTTTTCCCACTCAGGAATATACCCAGTTAGTTAGCCAAAGAAAGGCAATCTCCAATGTTTATAAAGCTCTGGTCAGGCACGACTGCACCCTGGTTTCTCCAGTGGCATATTACTGGCATAATCTTTTCAGACTCACCTGGTCCAATTCCATTAGCATACTGTTTGGAATTCTACCTATCATTACATGAAGTAAGACAGGCTTCGACTGTTAAAATTTAATGTTATGCACAACTTATATTGAACTCCCTATATTCTATTCCATATGCACAAGCTGCCCTCACCCATCTGTCCTAGTTGTGAGTCACAGGAGGGAACGTTGTTTCATAAACTATGGAAATGTCTCATAGTCAAATTGCTCTGGTCTAAGGTTCAGGCTAAAATGTCCCCCCTTGTTTGGTTCTCATAACTACCTTGTGTCAGAGGTTTGCCTGACAGGGGACTATTCTGGTATTAGCATAGCTGCACACAGGTACCTTATGGCCTTATTCTTCTTGGTCACCAAGCTTATTATAGTACAACACTGGCTACGTAATTGGTCTCCCTCCCTTTCGTAATGTGTGCAAGAGTGTTTGATGGCTATTTCAGCTGAGAAAGCCATTGGAAATTTTTTCCCATTCTGCAGCAGGGCTAGGTAGTGTTGGACAGAGCTTTATTCTTACCTTGCACAGTAGTTCTTTAGACTCTTTGTCTCTTGTGTATGTCAGTGTCTGTGGGCATGCACCAGAACTTGCAGTCGGAAGGAGGAGGGTTTTTTTTTTTTTTGCCAGGGGATGTGTTTTTAGTTCCTTTCATGTTTAGTCCCTGTGTTTGTTTCTCCTTATTACTTTGTTCCTTTCCTCTTGTGATGTTTCCTTGTGTATTGTTATTATTAGATTGAAATATTAATAAAGCATATTAAGTTGCAAAAAAAAAAACTAAGAAAATCTGGGTAAAAATATTTAATAGTTCCAATGTTATGAGTGTGTGTTTTGAAATTGCAATGAATTGTCATAACTTTGGCAATTTTTCATATTTTGACCCCAGTTTTTCAAAATAGTCTTCATATGTCCCCACCTCATAAACCCTGTAGGTGAAAATTTTGAAATTCATGGCAAAACGCCATTTCACACCACATGTGTGAAAACACATCTTAGACAGGATGTGAAAAATGACAACTGTACTGTTCATCAAGTGGTATGAAAAAAATGGTTATGTTGAAAATGTGGAGTCAAAATACTGAAAATTACCAAGTTTTATGAGTGTGTGTAGAAAAATGTCAATGAATGCTCATAACTCAGCCATTTTCTAGACTTCTTTCATCAAATTTTTAACATTTCCATTTTAGGACTCCACCTCCTGAACACTGGTGGTGAAATTTCATTAAACAGTCCAGAAAGGTGATTTTTAGTAGTGACCTCAAAATCACCTTCCAGACCCAATTAACAAAATGACTGTGCCAGTGTTCATGAGGTGGGGTCCCAAAAAGGTCATTTTGAAACTTTGGTGAAACAATGCCAAAAAAATGGAAAAGTTATCAACATAAGTTCAAAACACCATTGAACGACATTATATGGCACCTACCTTGATTCCTCAGTTCACAGTTTGGCTTTGAAGCATGCAGACATGTCTCAATACACAGAAGATGACAGCTGATGACCTCAGGTGGTGTGTATTGGTTAAGGGTGGGCTCCCCAGTGTTTCACACTGCTATGGGGTTTGTAATGCCAACACAGGGATTTGGCCCCTGATATCAGCACCATTAATAAAACAATGGACTGCCGGGGGGAGCAGGCATTCAACACTGAGGGTGGGCATTCTAGTGTTGGATTTTATATATATATATATGGGAGATGGTGATCAGAGGGTGGGGGTGTCACTAGACAACAGGGACTTAAAAAAAATTAGGGGATGGGGATTGGAGGGTGGGAGGTGACACTAGACACCAGGGAATATATATTTTATTTATGGAGGCAGTGATCGGGGTGAGTGGTTCCACTAGATACTAGGCCAAGGGGGCTCATAACACACACTGCAGCTGTCAGCATAAGTTCAGCTGCAGCTATAGAAGTCAAGAAAATATGTGGTTCTCTTACTGAGAATGTGGGGGAAGTGCTCCTCTCGTTAAGCTGGGCACCCAAGATTTTGAATGCCCACAAAAAGTATTTCTGGCCCTAATTATGAAAAACAAACACCAGAATCTAGCTAAATTGGGCCCGTTAATTAGGTTCTGGTGTTTGATTTGTAAAATGATAACATTTTTATGTATTTTCCAAACATTTTAGCTTGTGGGGAAAAAAAACAAGATGGCAGCTGACGAAAAAGGGAATTATTCTGATGAAAACAAATTGGCCCCTCACAAAAATGAATCCTTTTCCATGAGATCAAACTGTTTGTCAAACTTTTTACCTGTATCCTGGAAAGTGATCTTCCCATTGAAAACTATAGGAACTTAAAAATTGAATAACTTTGAAACAGATTAATATTTTTTTTTTTTTGAAGTTGTAATTTTTTATTATTTCATTTTTTCAAACAATGACAGCTTACAGGAAAGGGAAAAATAAAAGAATTCAAATACACTGTTGCGAGAAGTAAAATCCTGTACATGCCCAAATTTAGACAGTATCGGTTACAGGTACAATTAAATGACCAGCCATATACAATTAATAAGGTGATTTTCAAGGCTAGTTAGAATGTCTTAGGCTGGACTGTGCATTTCTCACCTCGGTTACCCCTTTACTCTAGATCTGTAGCCTCTTAATTAATAACTACTAAACAACATCAAAGGAAAAAAGAGAGAAAATAAGAATAATAAAAAGATAAAACACTACTCACACAGTAACATGAAACAAACAATTCACCCCCACCCCACCCTCCAACCCGTGATGAATATATGTCAATCCCTTTTACAGCATAGGATGCATGAATGGTGCCTGAGTAACTTTGCTCGACACGGAGGCTGGAGTTAATACCATATTTTGCCATCAGTCTAAGACTTCTCTGGCCAAAATCTTTAAAGTTTTAACTCCTTCTTTGGTGCCAAGATACTCAAAAAATGGAAACCAGCGAGATTTGTATAGTTCAGGCTTTAGATTCAGGTTGGCCGTAAGCCTCTCCATTACTTTAATTTGGTTACAACACGACAACCACTGTTCCTCTCCTGGGGGTGTCTCAGACAGCCACAGCTAGGTGATAGCCTTTTGAGCTGTGGCTAACAAGATTGGAAATAAATAATTAGCTTTAGGACCTTTCAATCCCTGAGGAGGCTCCCCCAGCAATAGGTAATGGGGCTGTTCCAGAACTTCTATCTGTAAAATCTGACTCAGCCTTTGACTTATAATTTTCCAGTAACTCCTGATTTTGGGACAGCTCCAAAAAATGTGTTTGTGTTTCCCAACCTGCCCGCAACCTCTCCAGCATTTATCTAAGCAGGTTTGTCCAAAATGTTTGGTTATCGCTGGTGTTCTAAAAAATCTTGTGTGCACTTGACACTTAAACTCCCTCCATGTGGGTGAGGCTGTAGTTCTGTGTGCCATCTTCCAAATTACCTCCCACCTTAGTACTCCCTCCCCCAGACCCAGTTCCTTTTCCCAGAGAGTCTGAATCCAGGTTCTAGAGTCCAAACCCACTGGCTCCCCTGCTGAGTATAACTTAGATATCAGATGTGTCTTACACGGAGACTCATTAAGTAACTCAAGAAGGAGCTCCAGGAGTGGGTTGATGTCACTGGGCCTCTTCCCTGTGCCCCCCCCTCCACTTACAAGTAGTGCCTAATTTGTAAATAACCATAAAAGTCAGAGGATGGGATATTGAACTCCTGCTGAACCTGGGTGAAACTCTTTATGGTATCCCCAGTAAATATCTGTGAGAACTTCCTGAGCCCTAACCTTTGCCAACGTATAAACATCGGGTTCTCCCTCCCTGGCAGAAAATCTGCCCTGTCAAGAATCTTTCCCTGCCTTAACACCAAGGGTTGTAATCTTAGCTCTTTTACAGTATGCAGCCATAGTGTAACCAATGTCTTGAACCATGGACTGGGTAGTCCTTGTATCACCCTGGATTCCTTTTGTTAAAAAGGATTGATGAGAGGGTGTTTGGTTTTAAAAACTGTAGGTACATTTTGACCCAGCTTTGCACTGCTAGGAGGATGTGTATGCTGCCAAGTACTGTAATTGAGCTGTTCTGTAATATCTCTTAAAATCAGGGACCCCTAAACCCCCCCATCCTTAGGCAACTTCAGCAAGGTCCAGCCCAACCTGGGCTTCCTCCTGGCCCATATAAAATTACTTATCAGCTTTTGAATATCTGACCAGAACTTCCTTGGTGGGCACAGGGGGATTGCATTGAACAGGAAGAGCATCCTTGGGAGGATATTCATTCTCACCGATTCTACCCTGCAGGTAAAAGTAAGTGTCAGGGTGGCCCACCTGGCACAGTCCTCTCTCACACTGTCCAACAATTTAACATAATTTACTTGGTATAACTTGCCAAGATCTTTTGGGATGTGGATCCCCAAGTATCTGAAACTAAAGGTATTCCGTCTTAGGTTGGTCAGGGATTTTACTGATGAGGGGACACGGGTGCCCAATGAAATTATTTCTGATTTGGATTTGTTAATTTTAAAACCTCAGATGGAACCAAATTCTCTGAGAATAGCCATTGCAGCTGGTAAGAATGTCAGGGGGTCTTTCAAATAAAGTAGGGTGTCATCCACGCATAGAGAGATATGGTTGTCTACCTCACCCACTGTAATCCCCGTGATGCCCTCATGTGACCGAAAGGCCTCCGCCAGGGGCTCCATACATAGGGCAAAAAGAAGGGGTGAGAGGGGGCAGTCCTGTCTCATCCCACTCCTGATGGAAAAAGACTGGGATAATACCCCATTCAGTTGTACCCTTGCTGAGGGGTTGGTGTAAAGGGTGTCTACCCATGCTTGAAATTTGGGGCCAAACCCAAACCTCTTAAGAACCTCACCTAAGTACCCCCACTCAAGGTGATTGAAGGCCTTTTTGGGGTCAAGTGTGATCACCACTGCTGGGTCCCCCTTTCCCCTAAACTGAGAGTGAGCCATCACTGTAAACAGTTTTCTAACATTATCATGGAGGTGTCTCCCCGGCATGAAACCTGATTGGTCCGGGTGTATCAATTGGGTCACCACCCCTTGAAGCCTATTCGCTATCATCCAGGCTAAAATCTTAACATACAAATTTAGCAACGAGATAGGGCGATAGCTACGCACAAGGTGGTATCCTTGTCCTGTTTTGGAATAATGGATATTAGGGCTTGTGCCCAAGTATCCTGGGCTTCAGAGGATATGTGGGATCTGTTACACACTTCAAGTAACAACAGAGATAACTTATCATGGAACCTTTGATAGTACTCCGCTATATAGCCATCAAAGCCCGGCACTTTATTGTTCTTAAGCTTTTTAATTACCTTCGTCAACTCTGACTGTGAGAAGGGCCAATTTAGTTATTTTTCAAGAGTGCTGGAGAGTCTGGGTAGCTTTAAACCACTAAGAAATTTTTTAATCATGTCTGGTTGGCTAGCACAGGACTCTGACTCATATAAGTCCTCATAAAACTTTTTAAAACAATCCGCTCTTTGGGGAGATTAATATTTTTTTACTAATCAAATGCATGGCACTGCTGTAACCCAAGCTGCTTCTACCATTAAAAAAATCACACTAAAATTCCACATCATCTGGGTGCAAGACAATTAAGAAAAAAATGCAAAAACTGGCAACTTTTAAAGAGCTACTGTTGTCTTAAATACATTTTTGAAAAATGTAATATTTAAGTACATTTAGCTTGAAGTCCATATAGTTTCTATAGATTTCACTTTCCCATTATTTATTACTGAGGAAATTTGCATGAATGCATGATCTTTGTCCCTTAGAAGGCAGTATAGCACAGTGGGTTAAGGCTCTGAGCTGCAGATCTGGAGCCCTGGATTTGAATCCCACAGCCACCTAGGTGCATACTGTGTGATCCTAAGCAATTCACTTAACTTCCTTGTGCTCCCAGGTTGTACAGTATTTGGAAACAAGCTTTGGCTTAGTATGCTACTCCTGGTTAAACAATGTTCTATTTCCCTTTCCCTTAGGATTCACCTGCCTCTAAAGCTTATTCTCTACTTCAAGTAATAATCCTTTGTTGTGACATCACAATCTGTTGCCATGGCAGTAACTGTGATGTTACAAGCAGTGCATTATGACCTTGAGTAGGGAGAAAGCAACAGGTATTGATGAATTCTTCAGGATCAAAGGTCTTGTTTTTGTGCAAATGACCTCAGTAATAAATAATGGGGAGAAGAAATACAGAACTAATGTGAAATGCAAGCTAAACCGCATCTAAATGGGAACACGAGCAGGGGAAATGGAAGTATAGGGAAAGGGTGGAAGGTAGTCCTGCTAAATGCCAGGAGCTTGGGCAATAAAATGCCTGAGCTCCAGGCAATGCTAACTGAGGGAGCGGTGGATATGGCAACGGTCACTGAGACCTGAGCCACCGCAGGACATGACTGGGACCTGAACCTAGAGGGTTACACTATGTTAAGGAAGGACAGGGAGGAGGGAAGGGGAGGAGGGGTAGCAATGATAGTCAAAAACTGCATTGGCATGGGGGAGTAGAGAGGGCGGAGGGAACCATGGAGGTGATTTGGGTCACTTTAATAACAGGGGGAGCAAGAGAGTAAAAATAGGAGTGGTGGTGTATAGAACCCCCCTGCACTGGCAGAGGAGCTGAAGGAGAGTCTGGTGGCAGATGTTGGATGACACTGCAGACTGGGCAGGGGAAGGGTAGTGGTGCTGGGGGACTTAAACATGCCAGGAACAGACTGGGAGACTATGACATCCTCGGTGGCCAGGGAACAGAGGTTGTTGGATGTCTTTCAAGACGCATTCCTAACTCAGCAGGTGGGGGAACCGACCAGGGAGGTGTGGGTACTGTATGTGGTCCTGGCAGACAGTGACCAGATTGGGGGCCTAGAGGTAAGGGACCCATTGGCGGGGAGTGACCATGCCAAGGTCTGGTTCTGCCTGGACCTAGGAGGGGTAGAAGGCTGCAAAAAGACGGAGGTAACTGACTTCAGGGGGGTAAAATTTAAGGAAATGGGAAGGATCCTTAAGGAGCATTTGGATGGGATTGGGTCAGACATGGACGCTGATAGTAGGTGGGAAATCTTCAGGAGAGGGTTTGCAGGATGCTACCAGCACCTGTGCAGGAGTAAGACGAAAATGCGGTAGGTCCCGAAAACCCTGCTGGTGGACCAGGGAGGTACAGGAGGTGGTGCGGGCAAAGAAAGCAACCTATAGGTAATTCAAGTGCTCACAGAGTGAAAGGGATTGAGGGGAGTATGAGCTGATGGCTAGAAGGGCCACTAGGGTGGTGAGGGTGGCTAAGGCAAGGAAGGAGCAGAACCTGGCCAGGGAAATCAGGAGAGGGAACAAGAGGTTTTTTAGATACATTGGGGAAAAACAAAGGGTGAAGGGGCAGATTAGCAGCATTAAAACAGGGGAGAGATGGCCACAAGACCCGGGGGAGCATGCTGAGGTACTAAATGAGTACTTCACCTCAGTTTTCACCAAGGAAAATGGGGGTGCTGCATCATACATGGGAGGAGACAGTGATACTGAGGAGGGGGACCCTTACCGATCAGGCGGGTCTGGGGAGAGGGGGAGGCATCACTGGCAGGATGGGGGAAGGCTAAGCAGGGAGAAGAGGTAGCAGAAGTGGAAATCACAGCAGAGAGAGTGAGGGAAGCCCTCAGGTCCCTTAAGACAGAGAAAGCACCGGGACTGGATAAATTACATCCCAGAGTGCTGAAGGAACTTGCGGATGTCCTGGCGAAACCCCTGGCAGAGCTTTTCACCATCTCTCTGAGGACAGGGTGGGTGCCCCAGGACTGGAAGGTGGTGCATATAGTGCCTATCCACAAGGGGGATCAAGGGAGGTGGCATGGAACTACAGGCCTCTCAGCCTGACATCTGTGGTGGGCAAGGTGATGGAGGGCATTGTCAAGGAGAGGCTGGGGGGGACCTGGAAAAGTCAGGGTGCCTGGACGATAGACAGCATGGATTCATCCCCAGGAAATTGTGTCAGACAAAGCTTGTGGAGTTCTATGACTGGGTGACAAGTGCCTTGGACCTGGGTAGACCAGTGGAAGTCATCTTTCTAGACTTCAGCAAGGCATTTGACTCTGTTCCTCATGAAGGCCTGTTGGATAAGTTGGGAGAAATGGGGGTGGGAAACCAGATGATCAGATGGATAGGCAATTGGCTCCAGGACCAGACCCAGAGGGTCGTAGTTGGTGGGATAGTCTCATCCCCAAGGAGGGTCATTAGTGGGGTCCCACAGGGATCAGTTCTTGGACCCCTCCTGTTCAATGCATACATCTCTGACATAAGGACAGGTATCAGGAGTGAGATAAGTCTCTTTTCGGATGACTCAAAACTGGGGGTGGTGGTGGATGGGGAGGGTGGCCCTACAGGGGGACCTGGAGGCTCTGGAAAGATGGTCTAGAAAGAGGAAGCTGAGGTTCAATGCCGGGAAATGCAGGGTACTGCACCTGGGGGCCAGAAACCTGTGCCAAGTGTACACCCTGGGTGGGGGGAATGCTACAAGTCTCGATGGCTGAGAGGGACAACTCTGAGACTTGTAGGAGGGCAGCAGCCAAGGCCAACAGGATGCTGGGATGCATCACTAGGGGGATCACCTCCAGAAGGAGGGAAGTGATACTCCCTCTGTATAGCTGCTTGGTGAGGCAGCTCCTCGAGTACTGCGTGCAGTTTTGGAGGCCACACTTAAAGAGGGACATTAAACTCCTGGAGAGGGTCCAGAGGAAGGCAGCCAAAATGATTTGGGGCTTGGGGGACAGGACCTATGAGGAGATGCTCGAAGAGCTAAATATGTACACATTGGAAGAGAGAAGGGACCGGGGGGACATGACAGATGTCTTCAGATACATGAAGGTGGTAAATAGGGGAGGAACAGTCAGGGTGCTTTGAAGGAAGGAGGAGGGGGCCACTAGAGGGCATGGGTGGAAGCTGGAGGGGGGAAGATTCAGGGGAGAAAGGAGGAGGTGGTACTTCACTGAGAGGGTGGTGGAGCCATGGAATGTGCTGCCTAGGGGGCTGGTGGAGGCAGAGACAGTGGAGGGATTCAAGAGGGGGTGGGACAGGTACAGGGGAAGGGTTCTGGAAGCAAAATCCAATGCAACAAGAATATCTGGAACTGGGAAGGGAGAAGCCAGAGAAGGTGAGGGTGCAGCAAAGGTCAGCTCCCAGGGTGGGGGCTGACCAAACGAGCAGACTCAAAAGACCGTTAGGCCTATTCTGCTGGCATTTTAGTATGTTAGTAAATAATATGTTTTATTAAAGTTCTCCTGAAGGTGTCAGCTGCTAGTCACCCCGGTGGCGCTGATGTTTGAGGCACTGGATGCCACACCTCATGCGACGCTGGTGACCTCGGTTCGGGAATAAGCCCGGACCACCGAGGTTGGCAGGGAAGGGAAAGGATTGAGCATCTGAAGGGTGGTTCTCCTCTCCTTGGGGTGGGTTTGGGAGCTCCTCAGTGCAGTGGTGACACCTGGTGGAGACCGGGTGTACTATCTGTGCCTGGAACACACGGGGGAGGAGTGCTGTGGATGGTTACAGCTTCTCTGTGCAGTCGTCACTGCACATCCTGCTCCTGGGCATACTTATGCAAAAAATCTTCTCCCTGGAGCAGCATGAAAGCCACCAACAGATGACCTGATCAAGTGGGCCAAATAGGGCCCGGCAGTTGGGGACGTGGGCTTAGGGTGATGAGGTCTCCTCTCCCAGTCCCCCCTCACTGGGAGAGACCCCGTTGTGGTGGGCAGGCCAAGGTACTCCTCACTTCAGCGGTCATGGCGGAGGCTGACTCCACCTAGACCAGTTTAACATCAGCGTACATGGTCTGATTAGGGTAAGTACACCCCAACCTGCAGTGGACTGTACAAAGAAAGTAAAAAAAAAAAAAAAAAAAGGTGTCAGCTGCTCTTTAAGGTTTTTGCACTATCAGGTCTTCAAATCTGTACATCAGACCAGCGTGAACCTTCCATGTCAAGAGATCTGCCCACAGGAAAGTGCATGCCAAATTTTGTGCAAATCCATTGATTGGTTGCAAAGTTATTAAAGTGCAAAATTTGAGGTTTAACATTAAACATGCTACTCAACTCTAACTATAGTGGAGCTATCATATCACCATTAGTAGGGCTGAGCAGGGGGTTCTATGTTAAATCTCAAATTTTGAATGTTAATATCTTCACAGCTGTTCAACAGATATGCAGAAAATTTTGCATGCACAGTCTTGGGGGTAGGTCTCTTGACTTGCCAAGTTTCATTCCAGTCAGATAAGCAGATTCTGAGACACAGCTAGCATAAAAACTTAAATATTTGCTGTTTTTTTTTGTCACTGCTTTGTGCACAGACAGGTTCAAATGTTGGTCAGGAATTTTAAGGGTAGAAAGGGCTTGACCCACTGATGTGCCTTTCACTGATATGATAAAAAAATATTAACCCATTCCAAAGTTATTATATTTTAAAATTTTGATTTCTGAGCATGCTCAGTACAGTCTTTTGGATAGATGTTTGGAACAAAACAGGAAGTTGGTTCATAAGAAAAGGCATCCTTTTTTATTTGAGGCCAATCCTTTTTCTTTTAAAAAAATCCTTTTTCATTTGCTGTCATCTTGTTTTCTGTTTTTCTTAAAAAAATGCCAAACCCACAAAAATGACATCCTGCAAAGAGAACAAGACATGTATTTTGCTCGTCGGGAATCAGTTAAGTGCATTCTGCAGTTAACTGTTGGAGACCTCGAAATGTGTTTTATTTTTAAATACTTTTTGTGACTCACTTCTGCTTTTGTCTTAAGGGCTTTTTTGTTCAAACGAAAAAGGATCCTTTCAAATGGAAAAAAGTTTTAGATTCAGGTTTTTTTTTTCATTTTTTCATTTCTCCTTTTCATTTGAACGAAAATGGATCCCTTCATGTTCCATTGATACAGAACAAGATTTCAGGCTTAGGTTTTTTGTCCATTCTTTTTTTGCTTGAAGGGATCCTTTTCTGTTTGATATTTTCATTCAAACAAAAAAGATCTGTTCAAACGGAAACAAATTTTGGACTTGTTTTTTTTTTGCCAATTATTTTTTTGTTTGGAAGAATCCTTTTTTATTTCCTTTTTTTCATTTGATAAGGAAAATGATTCCTTCAAACAAAAAAAGGATTATTCAAGGTGTCCCTGTAATTATGTGAATTTTCCCTGGTATCTAGTGGTACCCCCAATCATTGTCCCCATAAAGTTTTACATTTCCCCTGGTGTCTAGTGCATCCCTCACCCTCCTATTGTGATCCCTGCAATTTTTTTAATTTTTACCTGGTGTTTAGTAGCACCTTCCCACCCCAATTACCATCCGAAATTGTTACTATTTTTCCTTGGTGTCTAGTGGCACTCTTCTCCCTCTGATAGCCATCCCTGGAATTGTATAATTTTACCCTAGTGTCTAGTCATGCCCCCACTCTCTGATAGCCATCCCCACAAATATTTAATGTATCCCTGGTGTCTAGTGGCACTCCCACCCTCCAATGGCCATCTCCATTAATATTTAATTTGTCCCGGGTGTCTGGTGACACCCCCCCCAACATCTGATGGCCATCCTCACAGTCCCTATAATTAATAAAGTCTTTTCCTCATGTCTAGTGGTGCCCCTCACCCTCTGATGACCATCTGAATAATTATATAATTTTACCCTGTTGTCTAGTGGTGCTCCCCACCACTCAATCACTATCCCCATACTTATTAAATATGTCCCTCATGTCTAGTGGCACCCCTACACTATGATGATCCTCCTTGAAAATATTTAATTTATCCCTGTTGTCTAGTGGCACCCCTCACCCTCTGATGGCCATCCCCATTAATATTGAATATGTCTCTGGTGTCTAGTGGCATGCTCCACCCTCCTATGGCCATCCTTGGCATCCCCATAATTAATAAAAGAATTTCCTGGTGTCTAGTGGCACCCCTATGCTCTAATGGCCATTGTCTGATGAAATTAAGAGAGTGGTCACTTGATTTTTTTTTTACAGCTGTAAAAAAATGTCTATTGCTGATCTGACCCCCCACCCCAACCTCCCACTAAGCACCCACCACCTCCACCCCCACACACACACTAACTCACCTGAACAGGTCCCAGGGTGAAGATCCATTCTCCAACCAATGGCATGTCTTGCTGCTGGAACCAGTGACTGCTACATGAGAAATAAGGTAAGTGTGGTTCAATGTATTTTATACAGGTTTTCAACTTTGGTGCATAACTTTGCCATTTTTGCATATTTGTACACCACATTTTCAACATGGCCTTTTTGATACCCTACCTCATGAATGATGTCAGTGGAATTATGCAAATATAGTGAGAAAGGTGATTTTGTGGTTGCTTGATAAAATCACTGTTCAGGCAGGATCTGAACATTTTTACCACCCTTGTTCATGTGGTGGTGTCATAAGAAAGGTATGTTCAAAATCTGGGGTCAAAATATGTTAAAATGGCAAAGTTATGTGCATCCATTGAAACTTGACTTATGCTCCCTAATAACTTGTAATTTTAAATATTCTCACCCTAAATTTTCAGCATAGTCATTTTTTTACATCACCTCATGGATGTGACAGCTGTTATTTTTAAAATCTTGGCCAAAATGTCTTTTCACATCTGTGGCATGGAATGATGTTGTGGTGGAGTGAAATGTTGTTTCCCTGGGGATTTGAAATTTCAAGTACCAGGTTCATGAAGTGTGGTAATTTTTATTTATTTTATTTATTTATTTAGTTTTTGTTGACTGCATAAGTGACCTAGACAAATCCTGCCTATTTTCAGGCACAACCCGGGGGAGGGGGATACAGATGAATGCCAACTAACCTTGAACCAGATTAAGCTGTTGGTGGTATTTTTAGTGAATGAGGGAAATTTGGCCAGGACACCGGGGAAATTCCCCTACTCTCCATTGGGGGAATTGCTGGCTGTCTTGCCAAGATGGCCTCTTCTCCTGAGCAGGCATTGTGTGAGGATGCTGCTGGGACAGGGGTTCAGGCCTTTGCTCCTGTCCTGTCTACCCAAGAGGCTGAAGATCTCGCTATTGCTATGATGGACTCTTTGGACATGGATCAAGGGTCTGACTCTCTGGTCATTTTGTCTGAAATGGCTGATTCCACTGACTCTAGTAAGTGTGTGTTTGGTACTGCTCTGGAGCCTATTTCTGGTCCCCTGTCACAGCAGGACTGTCTGCGTAAATGTGTAGGCCATTCCAAAATTTCACAGTGTTGTCTAAGCCAAAACAAAATATACTCTATATTAACACCCTCAATTTTAAACATAATAATAATAGTTTTAATTAGGGGCTTAGTTAAGGAGACAGCTTGAAAGGGGACCCAAAGAGGGCTATTCTTAAGTATGTGATATTGGGACCAGAATCTATCCAAAATAGTTACATTTTTAAAACTGATAAATAAATAAATAAAAACTGATATCAAAGTTCCCACTACCCAAACTGAAAAGGGCAAACATTTCTGAAGAAAAAAACTACATAGAGGACTTTAATAGTTGCTTGGCAATAAATAGCCTGTCTGGAGGAGAGTCCAGGCACCCTTTATACAGTAACCTAACAGCATTCCTCCTGGGGGCAGGTTCCCCATTTTTGTGGAAGAGATCAGTTAATTTAAACATTGGGGCCATAGAAGGACCCTTCAGAGGGTCACCAGCTACTTCAGAAGTAGGCCTAATTTGAATCACCTCAGGTTTTTCCTCCCCACCCACAACCATAGATACAGTATCACATACAGCAGAACAAATACTTGCACCAGTCTTAGAAAATAAAGAATCTTTACCCCGGGGATTGTTGGAGCTCATCGAAGAACCAGCGTTGGTGGCCACTGTAGAAAAGGAAGACTTGTATAGTCGTTGGTAGGAAACATCGGTCGGGTCAGGAATCCAATGACCCGACTGACTGTGCACCCATCCAGTGTCGGCTAAAGCCAGTTCCGGAGACTAGGCATTCACAGTAGGTCTCAACACACTCGGGAGGGGTAAGTGGTGGTAAATCTGGAACCAAATTACTCCAGGCAGGTTCCTTATCTCGGTCCCAAAATGAATAAATGACCTTCTGGGGAGAAGTGTACAGAAAAGAGGCAGTCGTATCCTCCACAATCTGATGGTTTGAATCTCGACTCGGTGACTCCAAGTGCAGTCGCTGCTGTTCCGTTTCCCCAGCAAAGGCAAGCGACTCCCGGCACACAGCAGATTCGCTGTTCACACTGCCAGCCGCATCACAAGTCTGAGCGGTGAAACTACAGGAGGTCGAGCCGACACAGAAGAGGTAACTGATTTATGCCGCTCCCTTGCCGGCGTCCACTGTGGCAAGGAAATCTCCAAAACTGCTGCAGAGTCAGACATGAGACAATGGACACATTTAAGAAATGACCTGATACATACTGTCATTTACATGCTATAGGAGATTACTCTCTTTGAGGAAAAGGCGAGCTGTATAAGGGCTTACACCTGTCTTGGCTCTTATCCAATCCCTATGATACATATAGACATCTATGGAGGGATGGGAGCACAGGGCTGGGAGGGCCCTGCACTCCAACAGTCAAATAAGGATACCATTACATTATCTACTAAATTATGTATGTATGGATGGGAGTGCAGGCTCAGGAGGGCCCTGCATTCTCACAGGCAAAAAAGGATACCATTTTACTATCTCAAAAAGTAGGGAAATTCAGTGTAAAAAAAACTTTGTTAATACATTAGTTAGGGTTAAAGTGATAAAAGTAGGGAAATTCATATTTACTGTACTCATCTCAGTTTATTTACTGGTGGAATGGGGTGAGCTTTTGGGTTGACAACCCCAAGGCACACCCCACACCTGATTTGTGAAGAGGCAAGAGAGGTGAAACTGTAATGGTTTTTCCTATTGCCTTCTGCAGGGTGGAGTGGGGTGTTACAGTTGGAAACCCTAATGCCACATTTCCCTACTTTTGTCACTTTAACTCTAACTAGTGCATTAACAAAGTTTTTTGCAATGAATATATCCATCTATCTATCTACAGTGTCTGTCTGTCTATCTATCTAGCTATTTTCTTTGGAAAAAACTGCATTAATGCAACATTTAGGATTCAGCCTAAAGTGACAAAAGTAGGGAAATGTGATTTTAGGGCTTCCAACCCTAAAATTCCACCCCCACCCATGATGCAAATCAGGGGTGCAGTCTTAATTGGGGTTATCAACCCAAATTCTCACCCCTTTCTAAACACTCTTGAAACAGACACACCTTTGTCCATCACATCTGAGCTTTAGAGTTGACAACCCCAAGAAAGACTGCACCCCCCAATTTGCTTCAGGGATGGGGATGGAGTTTTAGGGTTGGAAACCATAAAACCACATTTCCCAACTTTTGTCACTTTAGACTGAACCCAAAATGTTGAATTAACAGTTTTCTGCAAAGAATTTCCTTAGTTTTTGATACAGTATAATTTACTCCTCATTTTCCTGTGGAAGTGCACTTCCATCCCTCCATAGATGCATACATGTATGTTGTTGTGGATGTGCAAGGCTCAGATTTTAAGCAAAACAGCAACCAAATTGTCAGCATAGCCATCTTATTACCAACCTCATGAGCCTAGTACTTACATTTTCAAATCCCTGCTGAAACGTCATTCCACGCCACTGAAACAAAAACACAGTTTGGCCAGGATTTTGAAAATGACAGCTGTCACATTCATGAAGTAGTGCAAAAAATGACTATGTTGAAAATTTGGAGTCAAAATATTTAAAATATTTAAAATTACCAAAATTATGAGTGCCCATAGTAAAATTTCAATGGATGCACATAACTTTGATATTTTTATATATTTTGACCCCAAATTTTCAACATAGCTTTGTTATGACCCCAGCCAGTGAATACGGGTGGTGAAAATGTTCAAATCCCACCCAAAAGGTGATTTTGCAACACAAGAGCGAAATCACTTTTGAGCCAGGTTTGCATAATTCCAGTGCCACTGGTCATGAGGCAGGGTCCCAAAAAGGCTATGTTAAATTTGGAGCCAAAATATGCAAAACAGACGAAGTTATGCATCAAAGTTGAAAACCCCATTGAAATACATTGAACTGCACTTACCTTAGTTTCTCATAGTGCAGTCGGCAGTTTCAGCACTAAGACATGTCTTTGATCAGAGAGTGGATGTTCATGGGACCTGTTCAGGTGAGTGAGGGCGAGTTGGGGGTGTGGGGATGTGTGTAGGATGGTGGCTGCTTATTTGGAGGTTGGGGTGAGGGTGTGGATTGGTGAGGAGCTATTTTCTTTTTTACAGGTGAAAAAGACAACAAGGGAATGTTTTCTTTATTACAGCTTAGAAAATGGGTAACATGAAACTCGCCTCCTGATTGGCTAAAACAGCCTGGCACCCGGACTGTTATTTCTTAACAACGCCCGCAAAATAACGAGTGCTGCTGTCTAGTGCCCCATTACTCAAGACATCCTGGGACTACCCCATCATTCAAATCTCGCTACCACCATTTATTTTCTGGTCGCAAAGCGAGTGATTAAGTACTTGCTACCTACTTCAATTACAGCTGCTCGCTGAAGCCGTCAACACCTGGTATCCCTGTACCCACGCTCCAATAAACACTCTTTTTACTGTTCACTTAGTGAGAGAGTGAGCTATAGGCCCCCACACACAGACAATCTTCAAACCAGTCCATAGTAACAGAATACGGAGAATCTTGTTTTTGTTTCCCCCCCCCCAAGCCACTCCTAACTACGGCACTCGCAAGGTCCATAACCTCGGATCCTCTGCCCACTTTCGCAACTGCCGCTACCCGGCACCATGACTCCATCTCTGCCAACGATTCACACGAATGTCCCACTCCTTCATTCACAACCAAAAGTAAGTACCTCCTTTTTTTCTCTCCAGAGGTCATCGGCCAACTTCCGTGCCCCAGATGGCGTGCCACAGCACACCGTGCCATTTCCACTCCACAGCTAAGCCTCTCTCTCTCCGCTCCCAGACTAGCAACCAAAACAATGTGTATCCACATAGCGTGAACAGATGAGGGGGGGAGAGACAAAAAATTTAAAGTAACAATTCCCTGGATAGCACTATAAAAAAACGTGACACTCCCAGGTAGTACCAAAAAAAAAAATAGATATCACAAACAGCAGCACCCTCTAGTGGCACTAAAGAGACTATTTTACAGAACCTGACATTTTAGTAAATTTTTAATAACTTTTTACCCTTTTTAATGAAATTATTATTTGAATAAAAATAATGTAAGCCCATTTTCTAAGTGTAATAACACCCTCCAGGGTGGGCATTATGGGATATAAAAGGACCTTCCAGGGGCTATACGGATCTCCGCCTGCGGCGTTGGGCCTCATTACACCCCTGGGTGGTCCGTTATATCCCAATAATGCCCACCCTGTTGGGTATTATTACTTTCTTAGTGAACTATGGGGTCAGTGATTGGATGGTGTAGGGTGCCACTTGACACCAGGGAAACATTACAAAATATGGGGATGATGATCAGAGGGATGGGAGGTGCCACTTGACACTAGGGAAACATTAATGAATGCAGGGATGGTGACGGGAGGGTGGAGGGGTGCCACTAGGCACCAGGGAAACATATATTTATTATGGGGTTGGTGATTGGAGTGTGGAAATGCCAAATCAACATCCCCAAACATATAGCAATAAAAGTAGCAAATGAAAAATATGGGTTCATTTAGGAAAACCACCATTGAGCTGTAGTTTTTTTTTTTATATTGCCCCATGATCAGTGCAATAGTTGCTTAACATACAATGTATTACATTAAAATATCACACACCATGGTATATAATACACAGTCAGATATATTAGTGGCATAAGAAACATTAAAAAAGTCATTACTGACAAGCTGTTAATACTATTCTTAATGTTAGAAGCATTACATTGTTAATATGATTACTTTAAAATTGTTACAGCTTGTGTGTCTCCTTGGAACAAAAACTGGACACATAATGTGCATGCTGCCCTGCAGCAAACAATCTAACTTAATGCATCAGCTGTTAGGAAGAAAACAAAGGGTAACTTTGTATTGTTATTGGCTAATACTGGTGCTGGCAAATGTTCAGCAGTAGCAAGTTCATAACCATTGAATTCCTTCAATAACAAAACAAGGACACAGCTAAATTACAATAGACTTGAACAGGTCTAAAAGGACAGCAATTGGCGGCATCATGAGACACCAGGGAAACAGCAGCTCACTGCTCTCACTGCAGCCCACAGCACGAGTTCTAGCTGTGGCTGCAGAAGTCAAGAATGTCCCGCTGTTCTTATACAGAGAACACGGGTGAGCAGCTCCTCTTGTTAAACCGGCATCCTGGATTTTGGGTACCGAGAAAATGTGTTTCTGCCAATTTGTATAAACAAAGGAGCACCAGCATCTTGCTAAACAGGTCCCATTTAGCTATTTTCACGTATTTTTTTAAAATACATACTTGGTATGCATTTTTACTATTTGTAAGTTTAAACAGTAAAAAGAAAATGGCGGCCATATGAAAAAGGACTTTTTCATCATGAAAAAAGGACTGGCACTATATGAAAAAGGATCTTTTTTATGTATGGACCAAATTCTTTTTCCATTCCAAGCAGCATGCTTTGAACCAACATTTTTACAATTTAATAACTTTGGAACAGATTAATATTTTTTCACCAATCCAGCAAAAGGCACATCTGTGGGCTAAGTCCTTTCTAGCCTGAAAATGCCATACCAAATTTCCAAACTGTCTGGGTGCAAGATGATGACAAAAAAAACAGCAAAAAACAGCGATGTTGTTTTACGTTTTTTTACTATCTGCATCTCAGAATCCGCACATCTGACTGGAATGAAACTTGGTACATGAAGAGAACTACATCTCAGGGGCTAGCCTGGTGGCACTGAGGGTTGAAGCCTTGGACACCACACCTTGCCCAACGCTGGCAACCTGGATTTGGGAACGAGCTTGGGACACTGGGGGTCAGCTGGGTAGGAGAGGATGGAGCATCCATTGGACTGCTGTCCTGCACTGGGAGGGAAGGGGGACTGTTTCACACAGACAGTGACACCTGGTGCAGAGACGATACTGGAAGGGGAACATTGAGAGGCCGTATTCCGGACATGTGCAGGAGCACTTATGTAGATGACTGGATGGCATTGCACATCCCATGCATGTGGGGAGGGCACTAAGTGAAAAAATCCTCTCCCTTGGGGATAGGTGAAAGCAGTGATGAAAGTGGGCAGGAACGCACAGGAACTCAGCTCCTGTACCTTTTTTGCAGCAGGAACTGAGTTCCTGTACTTCTTTCCATTGACACTGGAACTGAACTTCTTAAACCAGCAAAATAATGACAGTGTCTGGGCCTGTGACCTGAAATCAGAGATTCCATCACAAAATGTGACTTGTACAAGAATATTTTCCTAGAAATACTTCAGTATCTCTAATTGAATCCCATAGTATCTATACAATTATCCTTCAGATTCAAGAATTTTGTTCTGCGTTTCACATTTGCAAGTGCCTGAGTTCCTGTACTTCTTGTCTACCACTTGCACCACTGGGTGAAAGCACCTCCACCCCAGACCACACTCCCACTACCGGGTGCTCTCCTTTCTCCTGGCTCCTCTCACTTAGCCCGGCACTCTATACTATAGATAGAGCACCATGGGTGGATAGGGTGGTCCCTCTCTGGGGGGGCTCAGATCTGAGGGGATGTGTCAGGTGAGGTGAAGGAGATAAAGGAGAGGAATCTCAGGTATAAGGTAGAGATCATTGGCAGACGATGCCGGAGAAAGTTCTTGAAGGTGAGGTTCCAGAAACAGAATTCGAAAAAAAAAGAGAACTACATCTCAAGACTATGCTTGCAAACTTTTGTGCAAATTTGTTTAACAGTTTTGAAGATGTTAAAGTGAAAAATCTGAGGTTTATCATAGAAACCCCTGCTCAACCCTAAATACAATGGTGCAACCGCACCACTATAATACATATATAACTGTATTATAGGGATGTGGCCGCACCCCTATAGTTAAGGTTGGTACATCACTTTAATATTAAATTCAAAATTTTGCACCTTAATAACATTGGCAAATTTCAACGAAATAGCCCAAAATTTGGCAATCACAGTCATTCTATCAGAGTCTCAAGATATGAAAAGTTTCATGATGGCATCTCATATGGTTTTAGAGATGTAAAGTGGTAAAAAATAGAAAAAAATGCTTTTTCCTTTGGTTAAAATGGGATTTTTTGAAACCATCTGCAGACCAGATGGAATGAAGTTTTTCTCTGAAATTTTCAGGGATGATGAGGTCTGGGCCTAGGGTGTGCCTCCTGATGGTTTGGTGAAAAAAATATTTTACCATTTTTGAATTATAATGATTTTTGTGACAGCTGCAAGACAGGCAGGTAATGACAACAGTTCAACTGTAAATTTACTGTTCCTGCTCAGAGATATATTGCTTGTGATGTCTTGTTTTCCGAACAATTTGCAAAATAGTGTTGTACACAACTACTGCATGGTAAGAACAGCACATCACCTGTATTTAGGTCTCAGTGATATGCTTAGTTCCATGTTCCCCTAACGTATTCTGGTCTCATTACCTCATCATTCCACATGCATCCCTCCTAACGTTACCAAATTTCTTTGCTGTTCTCCACCTCCTGCTTCCTCACTATACCACTCCCTTCTACCTCACTCACTTGGCCTCTAAGCCCCATCACTCCAAATCCACAAAGCTACACTTCCTCATCCTAGCTCTACTATTACTCGCCTCAGGGGACATCCACCCCAGCCCTGGTCCTGCTATTTCCTTTACCCCTACCATCTCCCCCAGTGCCACTGCCCATACCGCTACACCAACAGCCCTCATAAAGGGTTTCAATATATTACACTTAAACATTTGTAGCCTACTTCAAAAATTAGACCTCCTGCAAGCCATGGTTGCTGCCCTGAAACCAAATATTCTGATTATAACAGAAACATGGCTAAAGAGCACTATTCCTGACCACTTAGTCTCCATCCCCGGTTACTCCATCCTAAGGCTAGGCAGAGCAGGCAGGGGTGGTGGAGTGGCCATGTCTATCCGTGCCTCCCTCCAGTACTTCCCAGTCTTCTCCTCCTCCAACCCAGCAACCCATGACACTCTAGCCATCAATGACTCTCTTCCTTTCTCACTCCCTATCTTTGTAGCCGGTATCTATTGCCATCCAAATGTCCATCCCACTGTCTTCGTTGACCTCCTAACTTCCATAACTTCCCTCTCTCAATCTGGCAAGCTTTATATCCTTGGCAATCTCAATTTAAATTGGTTGTCCCCAACAACACCTACCATAAGAAATGCTATCAGTGCCCTCAACCTCACATAACTAATTACAGAACCCACCCGCCCTAATCACAAGACCCCAAACCACTCCCTACTTGATTGGGCCCTAACTTCCCATCCCCATAGAATCGTTGCCTCCAGCATCCCTCCAGATGCTCTCAGAGACCACAATCCAGTTTTCCCAGTCAGAAAAGTTCACAGCCCTAAATCCCCACATAAAACCCTAGAAATACGGACCTATAAATCCCTAGAATTGGAACCTCTCCTGCATAGCCTTGCCCTCTCAGACTGGTCCCCTCTAGAAAGCACTTCCTATGTTGATAAAGCCCTGATCTATTTTAAAGACATCTCCCTAGCAAATTGGAATTCCTTTGAACCCCTAAAACAAACAAGGGTTAGAGGTCATCACCTGCCCTGGATTACCCCTAAATTACTAGCCTGCCACAGAGCCAGAGATCGGGCCTGGAAATGGCACATAGTCTCCCAGCTTCCAAATGACCTTCTTATTTACTGAAAACTCCATAATGCCTGCACCCGGGCTACCAGACTAGCCAAACAGAGTACTTCAAATCTACCTTTGCAACAAACATCAACTCCATCTCCAAGTTCTGGAGAGTGGTCCATACCCTCTTTACCCCAATCCTGTCCACCCACCCCATACTTAAGATAAACACCACTCTCATTTCTGATCCAGTTGCAGTAGCTACTGAATTCAATTCCAATTACACCACTTGTGCTGATGAGCTACTCCAATCCCTCCCAAGCTATTACCCCTCCCTCTCCCCCTTCCTATGAACAACTCCCCCGATTTCCCCTTCTCCTTCGCTACTGTCTCCCCAAATCACTCCCTAAATGCCCTGCTAGCGATCAACCCTTCAAAATGCTCCTCCCAGGATGGTCTTAACCCTAAACTACTATCCCTTTCAGCCCCAGCCATCTCCTACCCAATCTTTATTATCCTAATCCTCTCCTTCTCAACTACCTCAGTTCCTTCCCCATGGAAACATGCAGTGGTCCTTCCCCTCCCCAAAGGTGGAGACCCCACCTCCCCTGGCAACTACCACCCCATCTCTTTTCTCCCTACTCTTGACAAACTTCAGGAGCACCTAGCCCTCTCCCACCTCACTGCTTACCTCAATGACTCGTCCTTCTTCACCCCTTTTCAATCTGGCTTCAGGAAAAATCACTCCACCACCACCTCCCTTCTTTGGCTCACTGATTCTATCTTCATGGGAATGGACAATGGCCAAATCACCGCCGCCATTTTGGTCAATCTGGCCAAAGCCTTCAACACAGTCTCCCACTCCCTTCTCCTTGACACTCTGATCAACAGCTGGGCTAGCCCCCTTAGCCACAAACTGGTTCAAGGCATACCTCACTGGTAGAACCCAATCACTCAAGATCTCTGATGCAATTTTCCCACCCTTCCTAATAAGAACTGGTCTCACCCAGGGATCAGTGTTAGGCCCCATACTATTCTCTATTTTTATAAACAATCTCCCATCCACCTGCTCTCCATTCTCCTCCATTGAGATGTAGACTGATGATACAGTCTTCTATGCATCTGGCTCCTGCCCCACCGAGGTTGCAACCAACCTGCAGCATGACTTGGAAAAAGTTCAGTGTTGGTCTGCAAACCACCAACTATCTCTCAACACCAAAAAAGCAGTCTCCATGACCTTCAGCACCAGGCAGAGACTTACCATATTTCCCTCTCTACCCTTCTTCCACACCTTGATGGGACTTTCCTCGAGGGCACATCCTCCTTCAGATATGTAGGTGTCTGGCTGGACCAACACCTGAACTTCTCTGGTCATATCAACTCCTTTCAGAAAAAAATTGCATCCTAAGCCCAGTGCCTTAGTCAGGAACTGTGCCTGCATCCCATCCATGGCTAGGCATGAGACTGTCCAGAAGATGATCCTACCTATCTTTGACTACTGTGACATACTTTATGGTGCTACCTCTAAGTCCTATCTGGCCAGACTAGATACCCTCTTCAACTCCTTTTGCCATTTTGCCTTTGACACCCCTCCACACTCACCAGTGTGATCTCCACCATGCCCTATTCTTCCTTTCCCTCCTTCCTTCCCTTCCCTTCCCTTCCCTTCCCTTCCCTGACAAACTGATGTCTCTTTCGCTGTGCAAAATTCACCTCCAAGCACTGGCTGGGTGAACTTTCCTCATATCTCTCCCCTGCCTTTACAACCACCCCCCTCCTTCCCACTTCTTAAGATATACTGACTTACGAACCCTGGTGGTCCCACACCTCTTCACCCTTATTGGCCAATCGGGTTATTCTTATCGCCTCCCAAAAATCTGGAATTCACTTCCCCCTCAAAGTCACCACTCTTCTTCTTGCTACTCCATTTAATCTGCCCTCAAGAACTTCCTTGCCCCTTCCTGTGCCTGCCATGACCCCCTCTAATACCCCCACCATCTCACCTAAGCCCATATTACCATATGCCTTCTCCCCACCACTCCTATTTCCCTCTGATCATGCTCTTCTTTGGCCCCTACCGTCCCTCCTCCTAAACTGTTCCTCCCCCTTCTTTCTCTACCCTTAATCTATCTCCCTCCTGTGGGCTCGATCACTGCCTTGTGCAGGCAGGATCCATAGTGCACGGTAGGCAACAACTTTAGCCCCTTCCCACTATTCATGCTCCTTCTTGTCCCCTACTCTCCCTCCTCCTAAAGTGTTCCTCCCCTTTTTTCTCTACCCTTAATCTATCTCCCTCCTGCGAGCTCGATCACTGCCTTGTGCAGGCAGGATCCATAGCTCACAGTGGCCAACAACTTTATCCCCTTTCTCCTATTTCTCCTTTTTCTGCACCCCCTCAGTCATTGCTTGATCACTGCTTTGTGCAGGCAGGGTCACCCAGTACACTGGAGGGGCACTACCTCCCTACTATACTTGATCTCTGCTTAGGCTCATATGCCTACTCCCCATCACTCCTATTTCCCTCTGATCATGCTTCTCCTTGTTCCCTACTCTCCCTCCTCCTGAAGTGTGCCTCCCCTTCTTTCTCTACCCTTAATCTATATCCCACCTGTGAGCTTGATCACTGCCTTGTGCAGGCAGGATCCATAAAGCATGATGGGCAACAACTTTACCCCTTGCCCTATTTTTCCTTTTACTGCACCCCCTCAGTCACTGCTAGATCACTGCCTTGTGCAGGCAGGGTAACCCAGCACACTGGTGGGGTACTACCACCCTACTATAGTTAACCTCTGCTACCCCCTCCCACAACATCCCCCTCTCTCACATCACTATATATAAATAACTCTCATCACCTATAACTGATGTCCTACCAGTAGTGCTGTCCACTGCTCTACTCAGATAGAGATAACAGGACACTGTTGTATTTGAACTCCCCTCCTTCCCCCCCTTGGATACCCACCACCTACAATACTTCTCTGTCATTCACCCTGCCACACTCTACCTCTCCTGTCCTCTCCTCCTACCCCCCTTCCAGTTAACGTAGCCTAACACTGGCCTACCCCTACACGTAATTAAGCACTTATAACCAACCCCTATACTCCTCTTATATGCACATTAGTCTGCCCGGTTGTCTCTGTTTGCCTCAAAAATCATGTTCTGTCTTCATCTCTCCATAAATTTTTCTTCTTCTTCCATTCTACCCTCCACAATTTTTCATTTCCTACTTCCATTCTTCCTCTCTTTACTCCACTCATTGTAAATCTTGAATATCTATGTTACACTAATGGCTACCAATTACTATTGGGTCACCTTACCATCTAATGCTACATACTGTTACCAACTTATTATATGTGTTCCAGTGTTACCATCAGTCACCAACTGTTGCCAATTTGCTGTATGTGTCTTCATATCTACTATACTTAACTGCTGTATTGGTAGCCAATCTTATCCATCTGTAATCCCTCCTGCTCTCATTGTATACAAGTAAACAAATTGCATTCCAGCACTGTAACATATCTCTGCATTCTATCCCATTGTTCCCTACCCCCCAGGTCACACCAGGAGATGAGCAACTTGTTGCTCAGCATGCCTTTCTGGTGAAATATTTCATTAAATAAATAAAATAAAATGATAATCTTAAAATTAGTATACGTACTCAGCACATATGCGTTTTTTACTAAAAATCATGTCGCCTGTCACTACCTAAGTTATTATTGTTCAAATTGTTAACAGTTTGAACGTTAAATAACCAGTCACACTTACTAAAGAGGGATTCCAGTAAAATGTGGTGCTGTGCTGCAAAAGGTAGGAATTCAGAACCTGTACCACAGAAATGCTGTATGTTTTAATATATTTTCATGTAGAGCTTACTGTCTCAGCTCCCATGGTCAATCTGTGACCTTCGTCACTACATGGCTGTTGACAGCTCAATGTGTGAGAGCAGATGTCAATATGTCACAGCCAGAATAGTACTGCTAGATTAATTCAGCTGGGAGAAGAAAGAGCATTTCAAAAATATTTTATAACTTATGAAATGCAGTGTAATGACTTCTGAAGGTAGCAAAAACAGAATTAAAAAATTTTCTTATGAGCTGTTTTCAGATCCTTATCATCTGGACACTGTTTTGACAGCCAGCAGCAGCAGAACATCTTCAGAGATGGATGAAATGGAGGAAGAGGAGGAAGTAGCTCTTGTCTTCTCATAAATGACTGGTGAGGCAATGCAAAGTACAGTATGCTGCAACAAAATGCATACATCAATTTGTTGAAAAATGTCTAGATATTGTGATTTGATAGACAAGTGTGATTGCTGATAAAACCACTCATACTGCAGCGCTGCTACAGGTGACTCAGTGGGGTACCATAACTCACATTGTTAAAAGGCTGAAGATATGAGTGCAGTATTCAAATCAGTGCCAGCATTTTATCTATGTTGGGGTGGGGTGGGGGGAGTATGAATGCTATTAACAATCCAGAACTGGACCATGGTATGCTATCTGATCATCACTGGTTGAGATCATGCATGATACAGTACAATGGAGATGGTTGTGTAGCTTAGGGGTTATTGAAGTGAACAGGAGTTCACAGGCAAAGATACCTCACAGGCATTGACTCATTATGTGACCCATAAGCAAGTTACAGTACTTGATGTCATTGTGCTTCAGTCCTTATAGAAACACATACATTGTCAGTAGAAAAAGACCACTGGCCAGTCTAGTCTACCCTATTTTATTTCACTACGTTACATGGCTAAGCAAGACCCCAACTGGAAAACAAGATGTTTCAATTCAGTTAGGATATCCTGTGTTAGTAAATGGGGGGGGGGACACTACTCATTACTGCAGCTGAAAGCTCATAGGTTCAAATAGAGGTACTTTTCAAATGTTTTTCTGGAAGTAAGATATTCAGATTAGTACAGTTACCTCCACCCTCCACCATTCTCTGATCACCGTCCTGTGTACCATTCATAGTCTAGTGATCCCTACACCCCTCCCATTCTCTGATCACTATCCTGTGTATTGTTTTTTATTCCCTGATATCCTAGTGGTCCCCCTCCCCATTCTCCGACTGGTGTCCCTTGTATTATTTTTTATTCCCTGGTAGTCTAGTGGTCTCTGCCCCATTCTCTGACTGCCATCCTTCTGTTAATGGTATATGTCCCTGGTGTCTAGTCGCACCCCCACCCCCCCATTGGTATTGGTCCCTGAAGTAAAGAAAACCATCCCTTGATGTTTTTTTTTTTCTTTGTTCCTGTAACGGCAACAAAAAAAAGGTCCCTCACTAATAAGCACATCCCACCCCTACCTCCCACTCAGCACCCACACCCCACACTCCCAGTACACCCCCCCACATACCCTCACTCACCTGAACAGGTCCCAGGTTTGGGATCCACTCTCCAATTGAAGACACATCTTGTTGCTGGAACCTGCGACTGCAATATGAGAAACTAAGATAAATGTGATTCAATGTATTTCAGAGGGGGGGGGTTCAACTTTTTTGTATAACTCAGCCATTTTTTTGAAATTTTGGCTCCAAATTTTAAACATGGCCTTTTGGGAACCCACCTCATGAACAATATGACTGTCATTCTGCAACTCCTGCCCAAAAGGTGATTTTGTGGTTGCTTGGTAAATTCAGACTTCAGGTAGCATTTAATAATTTTTCCTGACCTTATTCATGAGGTGTGGTCATAAGAAGCCTACGTTGAAAATCTGGAGTCGAAATATGTAAAAATGGCAGAGTTATGACCATTCCTTGCAATTTTGCTACACATGCTTGTAACTTTGGATGTCTTAAATATTTTGACCCCAAATGTTCAAGATACACTTCTTATTATCCCATCACATGTATGTTACAGCTGTCATTTTTAAAATCCTGGTCAAAATATCTTTTCTCACCTATGGTGCAGAATGGAATTACAGTTGTACAGAATTATGTTTTTGTGGGGATTCAAAAATGTTCAGTGCTGGGTACAAGAAGCAATGCAGGGATTTATTTAACTCTAAAAATTGATTAGCGTTTTGGTCATAAAAGTGCTAAATCTTTGTGAAAATGCATACCTCTTGCCTCACTGTGCTTAACAAACACAGCACTTCTAGAAAATCTATATAAATACTTTCTGTACAGTTAGTATAGTCCCAAGAAAAAAACTGCTAATCAATTATTTAAAACCCTGCGATGCAATAAGATGTTTATGCTGACAGTTTGGTCACTGTTGTCCTGTAAATGGAAAAGCAGCGCCCATCCACAGGTACATACATATATGCATCTATGGAGGGATGGCAATGCATGTCCAAAAGGGCCCTGTGCTTCCACAGGCAACTAAGGATACAATTACTCTATCTCAAAAACTATACATGGGTGGGAGTGCAGGGCCCATAAGGCCCTGTGCTCCCAAAGGCAAATAAGGCTATGATTAGACTATCTCAAAATGTAGTGCAATTTGTTGCAAACAACTACATTAATGCATCAGTTAGGGTTGAAGATACAGTGCTAAATATCGGAAAATATGAAGTTAGGGCTTCCATTCCTAAAACACCTGCCCCAACCTTGAAGCGAATGAGGGGTGCAGTCTTCCTTCAGGTTGTTAACTCTAATGTTCATCCCATTGTATGCACTCATAAAACGTACACACCTGTTTCCATCACATAAAGCTAAGATGCAATGGAGGCAGGTGTATAGAAACATAGACTTTGAAGACAGATAAGGACTGCTTGGCCCACCTAGTCTGCCCATTTCCCTACCTACAGGATAAGCTGCAGATCCTAGTTAACCAACAGCTTATTTCTTCCTACCCCCCACAAGAATTGCCTTATGTCTGTCCCATGCATTCTTGAATTCTCCCACAGTTTTAGACCCCACAACCTCCTCAGGAAGGCTGTTCTATGCGTCCACCACCCTCTCTGTGAAAAAATACTTCCTCACATTGCCCCTGAGCCGTCCCCCTCTATCTTCAAATTGTGTCCCCTTGTTCTTGCACATCTCTTTTTCTGAAAGATGCTACCCTCTTGGACTTTGTTGATTCCACTGAGGTACTTAAAAGTTTCTATCATGTCCCCCCTCTCCCTCCTTTCCTCAAGGGCATACATATTAAGCTCCTTTAGTCTCTCCTCATATGGCTTCTCTTGCAGACCCAGCACCATTTTAGTTGCCCTCTTCTGGACTGCCTCCATCCTGTCTATGTCCTTGCAGAAATGGGGTCTCCAGAACTGGATGCAGTACTCCTGATGGGGTCTCACCAACTGTCTGTACAGAGGGATAACAACTTCCTGTTTTCTGCTGGTGATGCCTCTCCCTATACATCCCAGTATCCCCCAGCACTCCCTATTGCCTTCTCACATTGCTCGCTAACCTTAAGGTCATCTAATATGATTACCCCCAGGTCCCTTTCCATTTTTATTGTTGTTACTACCTCCCCCCCATTTTGTAATCTTCCCCTGGGTTGTTTTTTCCCAGGTGTATTATTTTGCACTTCTTTGCATTGAATCCAAGCTGCCATCCTTCTGACCATTCCTCCAACCTTGCCAAGTCCCTTCTCATCCTTTTCACACCTCTTTGTGTATCAACCCTGTTGCAGATCTTTGTATCATCTGCAAAGAGGCATAATTTTCCTTCCAATCCCTCTGCAATGTCACTTATAGAGACATTAAAAAGGAATGGACCCAGTATTGAACCCTGTGGTACCCCAGTAGTGACCCCTCTCTCTTCAGAGTGGACTCCATTTACAATTACCTTCTGTGTCCTGTTGTCCATCCAATGTCTTACCCAGACTACCACCCTGGGACCCACTCCCAAGCTGGTTAATTTGATTACTAATCTTTTGTGTGGGACTGTGTCAAATGCCTTGCTAAAGTCTAGGTAGGCCACGTCCACAGCCCCTCCCTGGTCTTCTACTTTGGTCACCCTTTCAAAGAAATCAATTAGATTCATTTGACATGACCTTCCAACTGTGAACCCATGCTTCCTTGGGTCCTGTGCCCCACTGGCCTCTAGGTACTCAACAGTTCTTTCCTTCAGAAGTGATTCCATCACTTTCCCTACCGCAGAGGTCAAACTGACAAGTCTGTAGTTTCCTGCCTCTGTATTGCTCCCACTTTTGTGAAGGGGAATCACATCCACCTTCCTCCAGTCCTCAGGTACCACACCATCCTCCCATGATTTGTTAAAAAGGGTAGTCAGTGGCATCACTATTTCTCCCCTTAATTATTTTAGAATTCTGAGTGAATTCCATCAGGCCCCATTGCTTTGTCCACCTTCAATTTTAGGAGTTCTTTCAGAACCCTTTCTTCTGTGAAAGGACTGGGATCAATCCCCCTACCCAGAGTGCTTCTGTTAATTGGATTTGGCACCTCTCCTTCCTCCTCTTTTGTGAATACTGATCAGAAGTATTTGTTCAGTATCCTTGCTTTTTCACTGTCCCTTTCTGCCCATGCACCGTCCTTTCTAGTCAGCCTCACTATCCCTGCATTTGTCTTCCTACGCTTCCTGATGTACCTATAAAAGGTTGTATCCCCCTTCTTAACTGAGTTGTCTATCTTTTCCTCACTTTGGGCATGCCTTTCTTAATGTCCAGGCTTGACTACTGTAATGCACTCTATCTCGGGGTCTCGGGGGGTACCCTGCACCAACTTCAACTGGTGCAGAATGTGGCAGCGAGGCTGTTGTCGGGACAGCTTAAGTACTATCACACCACTCTGGTGCTGCATCAACTGCACTGGCTGCTGGTTAGGTGGAGGGTCCTCTTTAAGGTGGGTTTGCTCACCTTTAAGGCCTCACATGACCTGGGCCCTGGCTATTTGAAGGACCTTCTTGCACCTGCTGTTTCGGTCTGCTCCCTCCACTCCTCCTCTCAGGGCCTCCTCACGATTCCCAGGATGAGGTTAAAAACTGCTGGTGACAGAGCATTTAGTGTCACTGCCCCCATCCTGTGGAATTTGCTTCCTTCGGTTGTCAGACAGGCCCCTTTTGTGGAGGTATTTAAGGCCTGCCTCAAGGCCTTCTTGTATAATCAGGCCTTCCCAGAATATGTTTTTTAGTCCCTACCTGTTTTAGGAATTGATGTCTGATTTAGTTTTTATTTAATTTATTTAGTTACTGTCGAGGGTAGTAATTTCTGTTTTAATTGCTTGGAATATTGTATTCAAGTGTTTGTTATTGTGTTGTTTTGTATTTTTTCTGATTGTTGTATGGTGCCCAGAGCCTCCCGGATGGACGTCTTTTTAAATAAAACTTGCCATGCCTTGCCTTGCCTTTGCTATTCTGACTTCCTTCCCTGCTTCCTTCTGCCTTAAGTGGTACAGTTTTCTGTCCTGCTCCTTCTGTGTTTCCTTATACTTCCTAAATGCTATCTTTTTCTCCCTAACCTTCCCCGCCACCTCTTTTGAGAACCATAGTGGCTTTTTATTTCAATTTGATTTGTTTATTTGCTTCACACAAAGGTTTGTTGCCTCTGTGATGGCAGTTTTTATGTTTCCCCATTGTTGCTCCACCCCTTCTTCTAGCCTGTTTGCTAATGCTTTTCTAAGGCACTCTCCCATCTTGCCAAAGTCAGCCCTCCTGAAGTCCAGTACCCTCACTTTTGTGTGGCTTGACTCTTTGGCTAAGTTTATCATGACCCACACTGTTTGGTGGTCACTTGTTCCCAGATGGCTACCCACTTCTAGATCTGAGATCCTCTCACTGTCCCCATTTGAGAGTACGAGGTGTAAGATTGCTCCCTCATGAGTGGGTTCCAAAACTAGCTGCCTGAGGCATGCCACCTGCAGGGCATTGAGAATGGCCCTGTTCTTGGATGTGGCTGCAGCAAAGGTGCTCCAGTTAATGTCCTGGAGTGAAGTGGCTGCCTCATGCCCTCTCTTTCTTTTCTGCATAGTCTTTAGCCATAAAAGTCCCCCCGATGGTGCATTTAAAGGTTTGCCATATATGGCATTGTTTGCAACTGATCCAATATTTTCCTTAAATAAATTATCTGCACAGTTTTTAAGTTTCTCTAGTGTGTTGTAGTCTTTAAAGAGGTTATTGTTGATTCACCAGGTTCTATCCACCTCCATGAGGCTGGAGGGTGAGAAGGACAAGAGGACTGGTGTGTGGTCAGATTTTACTGTAGCTAGTATCTCATATTTGACTGTATTGGAAAAGATGTCGGGGCTGGTTAAAAAATAGGCAGGAGGCAGTTTTGTGTACAGGGGACAGGAATGTGTAGCTCCTGTCACCCAGATGGAGGATTCTCCAGGGTTCAGTTAGCCCCAGGGTGTCCTGGCACTCACAAAAGGCTCATTGATTTGGGGAGAGTCCTATTTTCTGATTGTTAGATGTATCTTGGGTTATGTCTTGCACTGTGTTCCAGTCACCTGCCAGTATCATCAGCAAGGGTAGGTGTTTAGCTGTTTCCAATAGGAAAGAGGTGAACAGCTGGAGATCCTCTTTCTTTGTCCCATAGCCAGGAGAAGTTCAGTTCTGCCCAATGCAACCTTTAGTCTGATAAATCAACCATTGGGATCAGAGGATTGGCAGTGGAGTTGGAAAGGGGTAATTCAGTGTGTAAGTATTGCAGTGCTTTTTTTCTTATTGCCCATGCCCGCTGCATACACTTCACCCACCCATGTCCTCCACCATAAGTTAGCTTGGCCTGTGGGTGTATCGGTTTCCTGAAGAAAAGCAATATTCACTTCAATCTGCTTAAGATGCTTTAGGATCTGGTGTCTCTTTTCTTTAGTTTAAGCTCCCTTTACATTCCAGGATATTAAGTTATACCCAGAATGTGCCATCTAGTATGGCAGGTAAAATGTGAGGGAAACAAATCCATGACTCAGTTTGTAATGATGTCTTTCATCCCAAAGTGTCTGGCCTAAGGTGAGTATGCTGGGCTACAGCTGTAGGATGTTGTCTTCACAAGGAAACCCATCTGCTTTGTGTACTAGGATAGCGACTTTGACTTTCAATAATGTTGTATATATTGCCTGAAGAGATAATACAGAGGTCTGCAGAAAGAAGTAGCAATTTGGTGACTAGACATAATCTGTTTACAACGGCATGGGGTCATAATGTCGCATGACATTATGCTGCATGGTAAAATCGCACTGCCAGTACAGCACGATTTTTGCCATGCAGCATAACTCTTTTTTGTGGGGGGCTGTGCCCCCACACTCCCCGTTCCAGGGGGGCTGTGCCCCTGAACCCCCCAGTAAAGATTCTCAACTCTGGTGGGGGGGTTAACTTGGGAAGTGCACAAAGTGTTAAAAAAAATAGAAGTTTCTGGGACCGGAAATCAAACCCTGTCCCAGATGCAGTGCCTGGGTTCCTAGCTGCAGTGGCTCAGTCCATTGAGCCACAGCAGCTGCTCAGCAGAACCCCATCCCAGCAGAGGTCTTATCCTCTGCCTGGGATGTTTTGAGTGGTGCACTACCACATACAGCAGTATTTGCGGTATTGAACCACTCGCTGTAACCTACAGCACTTTGCAGATTTAGCCATAATGTCGTACGCTATTAAGCTTGCGACATTATGACTCGATAGGGTGCACAACTATCCCCTTCTGCATAACCTAAGAGAAATGGATATAACTACTTCTAACAGTAATGAACTAAAAAGACTAGTGAACCTAAGAGAAAAACTAATAAGGCTAAAAATGTAATTAATACTGAAAAACCTAATAAATCTTAAACTAGACAAAAGGGTCTTGCTAGAGCCTAACCCCAGGCTGGTTAAGCTTCCTGACAAAGGGGTAGCAGAACCCCAAAGCACTAAAGCTGGTGTTATTTTGTGTGGGAGCTGAAATTTCAGTGTTGGTGCTTGTGTGCACCTTTATTTTGTTGTAAGTACTACATTTTTAATAAAAAACTCTCACTGAGGGGGGATCACGTGATGCAGGATACCGAGTAGAAGCTCCTCTGTACAGCTCCAACCTCCTAATCGCAAATAATTGCTATTTTGGTCACAATTTCTTCCTAAAAGTCAGATAATTTATAAATTATTGCCTTCTTAATATCCTGGGCTCCTGTTTGCTTGTTGCCAGTGATGATGGAGGTTTATATGAAGAAGCCTCCGCAGAAGCATATACCGCCGACCACTCCCGAGAAGGCCCCGAAAAAATAAAGGGCCTCAAGTGTTGTGGATAAACCAGAGCTTCAAAGCCTGATCTCTGAGCAAGAGCCCCTAACTCTGAGCAGATTATTGGAAGAATTCAAACCCTTCCGGGAAGAAATTAAAGAAATCTCAGCTGAAATGAAATCCCTTTCTAAAAAACTTAAGGAGGTCACGATGAAAACCTCAGACAATGCAGCCCTTATCTTATCTCTCGAGAAGCAAGTGGAAAAAATCGACCCCAGTCTCATAGTCATGCGGCAAAAGATTTCTAGCTTGGAAGCTAAGTTGGAAGATTTGGAGGGCCGCAGACAAAGAAATAATGTTGTTATCCTGGGCCTTCCAGAAGGAGAAAAAGGCCTGAATATGCTGGGGTTTGTGCAAAAGCTGATTGAAAAGATCGCCGGTCCCTCTCCCTATGGGGCTAACTACATCATTGAAAGGGCGCATAGGTCCTTGTGACCCAAGCCATCCCCAGGAGCAATGCCACGTCCCATTATTTGCTGTTTTTTAAATTACCTAGAGCAACAGCAGTTTCTGGGAAAGGTGAGAGAGTTACAAGAAGTGAAATGGGAAAATACCAGGCTTAGAATTGCCCAAGATCTACCAGGGTCAGTCAGGGCAAAGCGTACTGCTTTTCATCCTATGGTATCAAAAATTATAGCTGCAGGCCTTCACTTCAAAATGGGGTATGCAGCTAGGCTACAAGTTCTAGTGGACGGTACCTGGTTAGCATATGAGAATCCCGAAGTTGCTCTCTCGGGATTGAAGGCTGATCTACCTGATCTGTTTCGGGACACCTGATCTGGTTGGTCGGTCTTACCACACCCAGTTTTGGAAAGGAGAAGAATTCCTTCAAGTTGTTATACCAAAAGAGGACTGAGTACTAGTCTGGTTTTGTGGACTCTCGAATTTTGCAATGGAGGGAACTATCTTCAGCAGAGTCTTGACCTTTTGTATTTTCCATCTCAGCGCTCAGTGTTTTGGAGCATCCTCACACCTCGGGACTTTCTCTCTGGGCGGGGTAGTGTTTTGTCTGGGAAGTGCCCCCATTCTACTCACATAGATCACATTTTCCAGTTTTTCTTTTCCAGGGACACTTAATTATCTCACATGATATAGTTAATATGACGAAAACCCTCAAGTTCGATGGTTTTGGTTATTGGGGCACGGTTCGAGAGAGTGTCCTTTCGGTTTCAATGTTTTTTGAGATATTATCACTGAGGGCGCTTTTGCTCTAATTTTGGTGGTTCAACCCCCCTTTATCTATTTGTTTCTGGAATCTATTTCTATCGGGTATAGAAGCAGTGGGGGCTTGGACACAGATGGAAACCCCCTACTTGGGAGCATTTAGTTTACTAGTGAATGTACGTTTCGGGGAAAGTTTTCAACTTTATTAACGGCAGCAGTTAAGAGAGCATATTCGGTGAGTGTGCCTTACATCGTGTATTTTCTGTTTTTTCTCAGGAATTTGGGGTTTTCTGGATTGCTCCCAAATAGGGGTTGCTCTCTTCTTTATTTCTCGTTCTTGGTATTTTTGTTCTGGATTTCAGGAGTCCAGTGCTTACCTATCATTTTCTACATTACCTTTATCTTTGATGTGATGTTATTGATTACTGATTCTTTAAGAAGGTTTACAGTCTAAGGCAGGTTTTTTGGGTACGTGTATGGGAGGTTGGAGGGGGAGGAATGAAAATGGTATTGTGCTGAACGTTGCTCAAGACAGTTGGGAGGGAGGGGAGGGTGATATTGTGTTCAGGGTTGTCATATTACTTGTTAGTTGGAAAGGGATGGAATATTTTTGGGGGGGCGGGGGTGGTGGGAGGGAGGAAAGTTGATATTCGGGCAGGAAGGGTATACAGCAGCAAACAGGGGTTCGGATCACTGAAGTATGATTGTTGTAATTCCTGGATTTCATATAATGTCCTTTCTCTTTTTCTGTTTAGATGGCCAGTAGTATAAACATTGCTACATAGAATGTGAAGGGGATAAGGAAAAGAGTTAAACAATACTAAATGTTAAAACACTTAAGTTTATTATCTTCTCAGATTACATTTCTGCAAGAATCTCATTTACTGGAAAGTGAATCTCTGCAACTTAGGAGGCAACAAATTGGGCAGGTTTTTAATGCCTCAGGGTCCACTAATAGCTGCGGGGTTATGATTCTAATTAATAGAGGCATTCCCTTTATTTCCAAACAAGTTTTCAGGGATCCGGATGGCAGATATGTCCTAGTTCAAGGGAGTCTCTGGTCTATGCCTATTTTACTTGGTAGCATTTATGGGCCTAATGCAGATGATCCGGCCTTTTACATGACGCTTTTCTCCATACTCCTTCCCATGCTTCCCATTGGTATAATAATAGGCAGGGATTTCAATCTGGTTCTTGATCCTGAAATAGACAGGTCCGGTACTGGGTTGAGGGGCTTAACACCTGGACAGAGGGCCCTTAGGGATTTTCTGGATCAGTGCAGACTGTGCAATGTGTGGCATGTGTTACACCCTAAGGATAGGGAGTATACCTTTAACTCACCGGTGCACAAAACCCAGTCTCACATTGATTATCTTTTCCTCTCTCAGGCCCTTTTGCCAGGGATCTTAACTACCTCGATCCAGCCAGGTCCAGTGTCTGATGACTCTGGTAACTTCCAAGCTGGCCTTCCTTAACATTCCCCATAAAGAAACCCAATGGAAATTAAATGGTCAATTGCTGAAAGACACTAACTATTGTAATCTGATAAAGGAGCAGATTGATTTCATTTTCTCCACTAATTCCTCTGAGGATATGACACCTGATATTTTGTGGGGTGCTTTCAAATCATACATGAGAGGGATCATTATTAGTTTAGCCACAAAAAGGAAAAAGACTCGAGTGGCGGGATTACTAGCTTCATTATCTCAAATTAGGTCTTTAGAAACCAGGTTATCCTTTAATGCCTCGGAAGAGGATATGAGGAGGCGCTCGGTAGCTAAAGATAAATATTTAGATCTATTGAGGGAAACAGTAGAATTATCTATTATTTGTACCAAAGCAAACTATACTGATCAGGGGGGAAAGGCGGGTTGCCTGCTAGCCTTAAGGTTAAAGCAGCAAGAATCAGCTAGATTTATACCTCCAATTAGGGCCCAGGCAGATGCATCCTTGAAGGTATCGTCTTCTGAGGTCATGCAGGAGTTTGCCTCTTAGAACGAGGATTTATATAGGGATATGGACAACCCTCCTTCCTTAGAAGAGCTTGAGGCCTACCTAAGGGATTCCTCTCTACCCTCTCTATCGGAATCGCAGAGGAATTCTCTATCCTCACCAATATCGCTAGAGGAAATTTCAGAGGTCATTGGGGCTTTGCCCTCAGATAAGGTTCCAGGACCAGACAGTTTTTCCACTTTATTTTATAAAACTTTTTGATCACAATTATTTCCAGTTCTCCACCGGTTGTACTGTCACATTCTTTCTGGTGCAAAAATAGATACACATTTGTTTGAGGCCCTGATTGTACTTCTCGCTAAACCCGATAAAGATCCGGAATTAGTGCAAAGCTACAGACCAATCTCCTTATTGAATCAAGATGTTAAAATTCTCTCTAAGATATTGGCTGATAGAATAACACGAGTTCTTCCTGACCTGATTAATATGTCTCAGGTAGGGTTTCTGAGGGGACGTTCATCAGCTGACCATCTACGCACTCTGTCACACGTAGTCTCGGTGTCCAGGCATGCTGCCTTTCCCGCGGGATTGGTCTCCTTGGACGCTGAGAAAGCGTTTGATCATGTCAATTGGAATTTCCTGTTTCAGGCCCTTAAAGTATTTGGTTTTCCGGCTAAGTTTATAGAGTGGATTCGGGCCTTATATCAAACTCCATCTGCCAGAGTCTCTGACAACGGAGCATTTTCCAAACCCTTTCCTTTGTCTTCCAACACCCGGCAGGGCTGCCCTCTCTCCCCCCTTTTATTTAATTTATACTTAGGGCCTCTTATACGAAACATTCTCAATAATCCGGAGATAAGCGGTATCCCGATTGGCAATCAGGTGGTGAAGATCAAGGCTTACGCTGATGATCTCCTTCTTCATTTATCTCATCCAAAAACCTCAATTCCATCATGTTGAGGGAAATTGCCAAGTTCAGTGCTCTCTCGAATTATAAGTTGAATATAAATAAATCCTCCATTTTCCCTCCTAATCATAAGGTTTTTAAAAATGACTTGTCGTCTTTTGGTCTCAGTTGGTCTCCACGGGTTCTCAGACACCTTGGCATTAAATTGACACATAACCCCTCCTCCTGGTTTAAGGAAAATTTGGACCCCCTCTCCCAAGTGATAGTTCAGGACCTCAATAGATGGTCCAAACTCCCTCTCTCTCTTTGGGGTCGCATTAATATCATTAAAATGAATGTTTTTCCCCGTTTGTTTTATCCCCTCTTGCTTCTTAACTCCTTTACACCGTTATCATGGTTTCATAAAATAAATGGAATTTTCACAAATTTTATCTGGTCTAATAAACAAGCCAGGTTAGCATATTACAAACTAGCTGCTCAAAAACTAGATGGAGGACTGCGGATCCCCCATCTTGCAATTTATTATTGGGCTAGTCATATTGCAAAATATTTGCGGTGGGTTAATCCGGGTCCGGAATATTTAAAACCGGTCTGGCTCAAAATCGAGTTGGACTTTATTCAATCTGAGAATATTGACCCCCGGACAATGTTCTATCTTAAAATAGCCTCCCTTCCTATTAGTTGTCCCATTATCCGAACGTCCCTCAGAGTTCACACGCAGCTTTGTTCATTTCTGCAGTATTCCCCAGAAATGGACCTGTCCAAGTCCATTTGGAATTCCCCATCTTTTTCAATAAACAAAAAGATGATATCTCATAAATGGTTGCCCCAGATTGGGGATGGGATAATCTTTACTTTCCTGGATGATGCAGGGGAATGGCTCTCAGTTTCTAATATAATTCGCAAGTTTGATATACCGTTAACTTTTTACTTCAGGGTGGCCCAATTGAAACATTTACTCCCCGCAATATTTGGTAATATCCCTCCTCGTCCACCTGCTTTTCTGTTTGTATCGGATCTCTCCCCTTTATTGGGATCACCAGGTGCTATCTCTAAAATATATCGTGTCCTATATCAGTGGAAATATGGGAGACCTGAAGGCCCCACTAGGCTCTGGGTTTCTTTTTTTCCTCAATATACTCCTAACTGGTCAGCTTTATGGAAGTTCTGCCATAAATATGTTTCTCAGGATAGACTCCGCCTTATGCAATACCATATATTGCATAACATGTATTGAACCCCTGTGAAGTTAAGGAAATGGGGTCTTATAAGTTCGGGGACCTGTACCAGAGGATGTCAGGAGGAAGGTACACTTCTCCACGTCTTTTGGTCATGCCCGAAGATAAAGCCATTATGGATGGCCATACAGAATAACCTAGACCCCATACTGGGTTTGCAGGAATACTTCACTCCAGACGTATGTTTGTTGGGGGATTTATCCTCTATCAAGGTTAGACTCAGAAGGTTTCATATTTCCATGATTGCACTATCTGTTAAGAAAATTGTGCTTCGGCATTGGAGGGATACATTAAGCCCAACATATCAGGAATGGGTTAATGAAATTTTGGCTAACATACATACTGAGAAAGCGATAGCGAGCCTCCACAATAAGTTGCAATGGTACAAGAATACTTGGGGTCCCCTTCACACGTTAATTATGGTCAGAGCTGCTTAATGAGTCTGTATATCCAGTGCTTTTTGATCTGTGATACTATATTGTATTCTTCTATTTTTGTAAGTACCTTGCTGCTGTATGGGGTGGGGAGGGAGGATGGGGACAGCTCATGTATTATTTGTGTACATGCACTGTATATGGTACTTCTCTGTCCCCTGTATTAGTAAAAAATTTACCAATAAAATATGAATTATAAAAAAAAAAAAAATCTCTCACTGAGCTTATTTCCTGAAGTCTGGAGTGCTGGATTCTTTTCTAAGTTTGGTTAAGCGAAGGGGTATGGAAAGGTAGGGACATGCCCCTGGTTTGTATGGTCTGTGTAGTGCTCTCATGTGCCTGTTCTTACCTTATTCGACATTTTACACTGAAAGTATCTAATTCTACTTCTCTAACTAGGTGTGGATTGGCTTTTGGCTATTCTGTATGTTGATCTTATCCAGCTAGCCCCCACCCAAGGCACTTTACAGAGCTGTCTTTGTATTTTTTTTTCAATTCTGTTTATCTCCGATTGCCAGCTCCCAGAGGAATCTCTCAGGTGGCCCACCCAAGTCCTGCCTCCACCACCCACCTGAACTCCTCCCCCAACTGAGGAGTTGAGTACTGGATCCTCCCTCTCCCACTGACACTTTGCAGGAGGAGGAGGAGGAGGTGGGGACCATGAAAATTGAAGTCGGGTTGGAGTCGGCACTGGGCATGTAGACTTTGACCACTGTGGTCCACCATTTCCTCCCCGGTAGCTGGGGTATTCCACTTTTTTCTGTTGCTTCCCTGATGCACAATGTGCAGTACTGTCCTGTGTGCAGCATGTATGATTCCACACATGCCTACAGGACAGCCACTTGACATCATCCCCTTCCTGCTCCCTTGACTGCAATGCACCCAGTCTCCACTGGGTGCCACTAGCATTGTGGGACATAGACCCCCCTCCCTCCCAGGAGAGGAGAGCAGTCCAACAGACCCTCAATCCTCTCCTCTCCTTTCCTCCCCAGCTGACACCCAGCTCCCCGGGCTAGTTCCTGAACCTGGGTCACCAGTGTTGCGCAAGGTAAGGCAGATGTCTCAGCCCTCAACACCCCAGGCTGCCTTGTCTTTCTAGTTTGAGTGCTTCTGATTGTCTGTTGTAGTGTGCGGGGCTGGACAGTACAATCATTTTTTTTTATTGTGGTTTACAGTTTATATGGTATTTCTGCATTATGACATGTGTCATTATTACTAAGGTATGTCCATAGTTACAATTCAGTGTCCATTGCAGTGATCAGCCACAGTACATATCCCTGTCCCTATTTCTGTCTGCTGGCTCCATCCCTAATTGTGTTTCAAAAGCCCATTTGTGATAGTTCTAGCATTCTTTCCACTCCTCCGTGCTTGTCACTACAGTACTAGGTTCTCATCCTATGTCCCCTCGGTACTGAGCTCTGTCATCAGCCATGATGCTACAGGCTGTTTTCCTGGGGACCCCGGGGGTGGGTAGTCATATCCCCCAATTGATCCACTCATGGGAGGTTGGCAAGTAACTGTACTCTTGAGTTACCACAGCAGGGAGAGGCCGAGCAGAAACTGACACATGGAGACTTTTTGGCAGCTGAAATACCTTGTCTGGTGATGCCAGTTTCATACTTTACTTGGGGCTGCTCCTATGCACAAAATGTGTGCTCCCATGAGTAGTGAATCACTGCTGCTACCATTAGTCCATGATGGTTCTTACTCCATGCACCTCCCTTCCCCCCACTTGCCTCTCTGTACTATTTGTTTTTATTGAGGCATCAGGGAGTGGGTCTCTTTGTTGTATTTGCTGGAGTGCTAACCTCTAGATTTGCCCCCACTGGACCACTCCATCCCCCTCTTGAGTGATGTCACTTCACACTCTGCTGGCACCCCACGGTGTCCCAGGCTGTAAACTCGTGGCCTGCTGGGACACTCCAGTATAAAGAGAGGGGTTTCCAGGGTTGAACCTTATCTTACCCATCTAGGGTATCAGCCTTGATGCTGATGAGTGAGGAAGAGGGGGACAGACAAGCTCACCCTTCACAAATTCAGCCACAGCCATCAGATCAGGACAAATTAGTGTCTGTGTGTCTAGATGAATCTTGGCTTGCATTGCAGCTCCTGGAACTTTGCCGGGTATGTGTTTCTCGCTGTTGATGGGATAGTTCCTGAAATCAGGGCTGTCAGTTTTTATTCAGAGTTCGAGAGAGCTGTGTCTTAAGTGATAGCTGTGGACATCCCTTAGATGTAGCCTGTCTCTGTTTATGGTGATCAGATTGGGCAGTGTTTGTGATCTGCACTGCATGCAGAGGATGTAGAAGCAACCAGTCGGTTGCAGCATAGTGAATGAGACATTGTTGTTTACTCGGTTTACTCGGTTTGATTAGGTAGAAGAAAGTCCGAAGACCCATCACGTCTACCTCTCCACACCATGTGGAGTAAAACATTTAGTTAACCAAAAGGTATTTATCAAGATAACTCTTAAAGTGCTCAAAATTAGATGTGTCAACTATGTGTTGTGGAAGCTTATTCCAGAAATTAGCAGCTCTAATTGTGAAGAAGTATTTCCTTTTATCTTTGTGTGCCATTGGCACAAATAGTTGCCTATTATTGCATCTAAGGACACCGATTTTATTGGCAAACTAAAACCCACAGTCTGCTTTCAAAGTATTATCTTTTAAGATATTAAATAATAGGAATAAATCACCTCTAGTTCTCTGTGTATCTAAATCATATAGATTTAGTGCTGTACACCTATCCTTGTAACTGATATTCTGTAGTTTAGGGATTAATTTAGTTACTTTTCTTTGGACACTCTCAAGTAGAATTGTATCCCTTATAAGATAAGGCGCCCAAAAGGCAGCACTGAAATCTAGATGTGACCTAATAAATGAATTGTAGATAGGAAGTATACAAGCTTCCTGCTTACAGAAAAATGATTTCTTGACAGCAGATATAATTCAATTTGCTCTTAAAGTAATATGTCTACAGTGTTCTCCTGATGTTTCTTGTGGATTTTACTTAGTAGAAGGTTATTTCTTTACTTTCTTACTACTTCTAAGGGGCTAGCAGGGTATTGTTTTGGGGCTGTTGGAATTTTGAAAACTGTTTTGGTGGCTATAAGTGGGCTCATTTGTTTGATGCATCACTGCGTAGCAGGCTGCATTTGTAGAGGCCTATTTCTTCTGATTTAAAACCTATTTGGTGTGATTTAACTGGGGCTGCTTCTTTGAATCAGAGACCTATATCTTCTAATTTCAAGCCTATTTTGATGTGTTGTTGGTGAAGCTGTTTGAATTGGAGACCTGTTTCTTTTGGTAGCAAACCTATTTAGGGGGCTTTTAGTAGAATTGTGATTCATTTTTGCTGGCTTCACTAGCTGCAAAGGTTAGTGCATAGTGGGGGAAGGGTGCTAATGATCTGACCAGGTGGGCCTCAGCTACCTGATTATTTGTGGAAGAATTGGGTTGGTCCCACCTGCCCCAACCCCTCACCCCACTTGCCCCTGGTCTATGATTTCCTTTATACCAGGGGTTCAGACATCACTTCCTCAAACGGGCAAAGGATATGCATCTGTCATAGCAGAAGCAGAAATCCAGGAAAGGAACAGTAGCAAGTGAAGAGGTGACTGCTATCTCTTGGTCGGGAAGGGAAGTAACTGCAAATCTAGGAGCTTTCATTGTTACTTCTTTGCTATTGCACTGTGGAAAGGAGGAGTAGGAGTTTGAAGAAGGTTGTGCAATAGCTACTTAAAGTCTCATTTTGAGTGTGGATAGGAAAGTTAGGAATATAAAAAGCAGCTGCTCAATCTTTTTAAACATGTACAACAAAGGGGGTAAGGGAAATTAAGAAAATAATGTTTTGCACTGATAGTGGAGGGGGAGAGGGGAGACTTGGGGGAGTATTTGGTATCCTGCATCTGGAAGGGTGGGGGGTCGCTGGTGGGCAACAACAGCAACGGGTAGGTTAGTAGGCTGCAACAACTGCAGTGCACCAATCATTCTAAAAATTGCATGAAGTGTGTGAGGATGTTTAGTGTGCAACCACATAGAGAAACTTAGAAAGGAGATTGAGGGTCTGCAGGAGGAACTAAAACAGGCAAGGCAGACTGGGGGTGGGTTTAGCCCAATACTGGAGAGAGGAAGAATGGGAGATGAGGGAGGGCAATTTAAGCCAACAGTGGTGAGGAGAGGGTCAGAAGAAGGGAAGCAGGGACAAGGGAGACCAGGCCAGGAAGAACGATTGCTGGGGAAACCAGGTCAGAAGAAAAAAGACAAATGGAAGGAGGAGATAGGGATTTGTGAGGAGAGGCGAAGAAGTGGCAAAAGTCATGGAGTGGAAATGAGAGAACAGGTTACTATGAAGAGAGAGGGAGCGGGCATTTGTGAAGGGTCTTCAGAAAATAGTTTTGCACTGCTAGAGAGGAAGAAGTCGGAGGAGAGAAATGATGAAATTAGAGGAGTAATTGATAAATACCTGGACCAAACCGGAGAGGAGGGAAGTTCTGCTGGGAGAACTGCAACCGGGGAAAAAGGGGGAAATAAGGTGCAGGAGGAAGAAGAGGAACCAGAAATGAGAGAGGGAGATGAATGGAAGCAAGCAGGGAGTAAGAGTGGTGGAATCTTAGTGCTGGGGGACTCAATACTAAGAGGAGTCAGGTGGGGTAGCAAGGGGGAGAGGCATAGTCGCATTTGGGTGGATGCCATGCCAGGAATGACAGTTGAAAGGGTGGGACAATCTGTTCTGAAATATGCTATAAGGGGTAGGGACAAGCCTCATTTAATTATACATCTTGGGACGAACGACCTGGCTGACAAGACAGTAGATATAGTCCAGAGGAGGTTTGAGGAACTATGACAATTATGTGAGTGGGCAGGAAGATCAGTAACTTTTTCGGAGATACTTCTAGTGCCCAAGGCAAGCACAACAAGAAAGCTGAGAATAGAGGAATTTTTTTTTTCTATTTAAAGTTTATTAATAGTTTTACCATACATGACAGATCTTCCAGTACAGATACAATTCACATAGACAATGTACATTAGTCTAGATCTGTCCACTCCCCCCTTTCCCTTCCCCCCACCCACATCCCCATTCCCTCCCCACTAGTACAGTCTTGAATTAAAACCTGTTCCCTACCATTCCCACAGCACAGACAACACAATGATAATAAAGTACCTCAGATAGTAAAGTCCTCACTCTGAGAAGCTCTAAATCGAGAGTAACGTGTATAAGGGGTCCCATATTTTCTTGAACCTATCCAACCTATTACTTAAACTTGCAATAGCCTTTTGTATTCTGAGATTTGCAAGGAGCTCAGATAGCCATTCCCCATACTTGATTTCAGATTGATCTTTCCAGTGTCTTAGAACTACTTTCTTAAGTGACAGGGATATCAAGGTCATATAATATTTTTTATTAGGGAAACTAATACCTGAAAAGTCACCTAAGATGCATATTTTGGGATTAAATAAATCCTCTATACCCAAAATGAGATCAATCTTATTTCGAATGGTGGTCCAGAGAGGCATTATTTTGGGACAAGTCCAAAAAATATGAAGTAAGGAGCCCTCGTGTTTAAAGCATCTCACACATTGAGAAGAGGATGTTAAACCGTACTTAAACATTTTCTCAGGGGAAAGATATACATTGTGTAAAATAAACATTTGCATCATCCTTAATCTGTCTTGCATTATGAATTTATGACAATTAAGCCAAAGATCTGCCAAATTAATGCTGTAGCCAGGGAAGTGAGAAGACCAGTAATGAGTTGGACCATAGCAGTCTGGATACGATCTATCAAACAAAATACCGTAAATCTTGGAGACCGCTTTCTGCTGGCCCGCCAATTGAGCCAAATCCAGCACTATGGGAGGGTCTGTATATGGGCATAGCTTTTGCCCAAACACTTTAATTAACAGGTGTCTGAGTTGGATGACTCTAAAAAAATGTTTAGTAGGGATCTTAAACTTTGCATTATACATTGGCCTGATAACCAGGCGTCATCATCCCTATTAAGGAATTCAGTGGGTATCCTTCAGTTGAGGTAACCAGTTAGAGGATACATTTATCACTGATCTTAAAATTGGGGTTTCCGAACAGGGATTGATTTGTGTCTCTTTTATTATCATATTTAAGAAAACGACACAGTTGAGAGTGAACTCTAAGTGATAATGCCATGGGGGGGTATTTTTTAACCTGCTGGGAAGGAGATTCTCTTTGATATGCAGTAGGGCTTCTGGTGCTAAGCCACTTACGTTGATCTGGGCCTGCTCTATTTTGAGCCATGGCGGGGTGTAACTCATTGATACAGGTAGTGTCCATCTCAGGTATTTATTAATGTGGCTCACCCAGAAATAGAGCCCTAGGTGAGGCAAGCACAAACCACCTCTCAGTTGCACTTAATTTATGGAACACGATCCTAGGAGTCTTTTATGCCCAGATGAACTCTAAAAACAAACTATTTACCTTCTTGAACCACGATACTGGGAGCCAAATATTAAGCATTGACAGGGGATAGAAAAGCCATGGAAATACATTCATTTTGAGCAGGTTAACTCTTCCCCAAATAGAAATTGGGAGGGAGGCCCATCTGCTGAGATCCTGTTTGATCACATGTAGCAGGGGAATCCAAATTCAATTTTATAGTGTTTCCCATAAGTCTGGATAATTTGATACCTAAATATCGGAGGGAGTCCTGTTTCCAGGCTAGTCCCATTTCTAGGATATCCGCCTTGTGGAGCTTGTGGTTAAGGGGGAAAACAGTTGTTTTGTTTACATTTAGTTTTTAATTAGAGACTGAACTAAAGGATTTAATAATCTTTAACATTGGGGGGGTGGAAGAAACGGGGTTGGCAACTTGGAGGAGAAGGTCATCTGCGTAAGCGGAGACCTTGACCTCACATGGGTAAATCGGAATTCCTTGTATCTCTGGACAGGCCTGCAGTCTACAGATTAGTGGCTCTAAATATATGTTGAACAATAAAGGAGAGAGAGGGCAACCTTGTCTAGTTCCATAATAAAGGGTAAATGGATCTGAAATAACTCCGTTGCCCGATATTCTTACAGTGGGAAAATGATAAAGGGATTTGATCCAGGTCTGAAAGGCATTAGGAAATTTAAAGGCTTCCAGCATCTGGAATAAGTATTGCCGGTTAACTCTGTCAAATGCCTTCTCGACGTCCAGAGAGATTAGAGCCGCAGGATATGGAGCATCTCTGGATGCCGAGAAGACATGAGCCAGGGTGCAGAGGTGGTCCGAGGAAAATCTGCCTTTCATGAATCCCACTTGTTCAGGGCCAATAATGGAAGGGAGAATCAGGTTAAGATGGCAAGTTATTAGTTTGGCCAGTATCTTAACATCCTGGTTCAGAAGGGAAATCGGTCGGTAATTTGTGACTAGTTCAGGTGCCTTGCCCGGCTTAGGAATAAGCACAATTAGTGCTTCAAAAACAGAAGTGTCTACTTCAGCTCCAGAAAGTATATACTGGAATAAAGGAAGCAACAAAGGGATGACGGAGGTTTTAAACCTTTGATAAAAGTAAGCTGAAAAACCATCTATCCCTGGGTTTTTGTTTAAGGGTAAAGTACTTATTACTTTAAATATCTCATTGCTTGTAATAGGTGAAATTAATGCCCTCTGCTGGTCTTCAGTAAGACTGTGCAAGGGGGTCTCCCTAAGATAGCTTTCTAGCTGAATCCGGGTTGGGGGGTCTGGCATAGGGCCATATAGATCAGTGTAATAGTTAAGGAATTCCAATACTATGTCATTCGGGGCGGTCTTCAGAAGTCTGTCTGTTTGAGATAGGATTGAAGCAATATACCTAGAGGATTCTATTTGTTTAATTCTACGAGCCAAGAGGCGTCCTGCTTTCTCCCCCTGGTCAGCAAATGATGCCTGTGTTTTTAAGATAGCGTATTCCGCTTTTTCTCAGAGAATCTCGAGATAGGCCGCCCTTAATTTAATGAGCTTTTGAAATGTGGGTTCTGGTGTGGCAGGAGACAGGTCCTTTTCTATGGCCCTTATTTGAAGCAGCAGCTGGGATATCTCCTGCTCCTTTGTTTTCTTCCTATTAGAAGCTAACCCAATAAATACTCCTCTTAGGTAAGCCTTAAAGGCACACCAGAGGATGTCCGGCCTTCGGGTTGTGCCATGATTAAACTGAATAAACTGATCTATATGGTCCTGTACTGTACGAGCCAAATTAGGGTCTTTAATGAGTTGATCATTAAGTTTCCATCTTCCTCCACCTCTTCGCAGAGGTTCTATAGTCAGTTGACAGCTTACGAGGGAATGATCTGACGGGGGTCCCGGCTGTATTGAGGAATCAATAACTTGTGGGATGTAAGCCCTTGAGATAAGCAAGTAATCTATTCTGGACGAGGTTTTATGGACCGGGGAGATAAAGGTATATTCCCTATCACCGGGGTGTAAAACCCTCCAAATATCACACAGTCCAACCTGGTCTAGTAAATCTCTAAACGCACTTTGGGCCGGAGATAATCCCCTCCTTGAGTGCCTGGTTTTATCTACCGTCAAGTCATACACCAAGTTAAAGTCCCCACCAAGTATCATTGGAATTGAGAGGAAAGGAAGTAAAGTGGTAATAATTTGCGTAAAAAAACCTAGGGGAATCCTGATTTGGTCCGTAAATATTCCCCAGGAGTATTTCTTTTGCATATAGGTTACCTATAATGAAAATAAATCTACCCTTGGGGTCTTTTATTATTTGTGTCGAGGTAAAGGGGAGTTTCCTATGGACCAAGATCATGGTACCGCCACTATTTGTGGAGCACTCGGCTGAAAAGACCTGTCCCACCTGTAGCCTCCGCAACTTAATGGCCTCAACATCTAGTAGATGCGTTTCCTGTAGAAACATGATTTCTACAGCAACCAAGTTTAAATGCTTTAAGATCGAATACTGTTTAGTTTTAGATCTATCCCCTTTAACGTTCCATGTTATAACATTCAATGGTTTAGTCACTGACCTTTAACTATACAATTCAATAGTAGTGTAAATGCAAAAAGGAATCCACCGGAAGTATTGCGGTGGAGTCTGTATATGCTGTGCTGTGCCCTCCCCAGCTCCCTTACACCCAGCCCCTTATCCATTCCCTTTATTTTCTCCCCTAAACCCTTCCCCCCAGACCATATAGTGACTACTATCTTTGCCAAATCGATGACCCAAATTGCCCCCTCTTCTATTATTCCCACTTTGTGCAGAACCACTTTTCACTACTCTCCCAGTTGTTCTGCCCCATCACCTGACTTCAAGAAGAGTCACTATAAAACTATACAAAAACTTTTAGAAGGCTCAAAATATTTACTTCAGGGGAAACCCCCATACATATTTGATGGGATAATCCCCAACATGATAACAACACTGACTAGTCCCTTCAATTAAAAGTGAACCACACTAATTATAAACTGCAAACTTGGTTATAGGTTTGTTAGTGTAACAGTACCTAATCAGGGGGGTGACTACAATATGGCCTAAAAACGAACAACTGCACTTAGTTGTGACTACTTGGCCAGTTTGTATGGCCTTATTGTAACCCCTTGGGAAAGATAAAGCGCTCTGAAGATGGGGGACTTTATCTTCATGCATAGGTTTGATTCCCATTTACTCAAAGGAAGCCCACATATATCAAAGAGACCCCAAAAGGCTTGGGAGGTGATCCTCCTAAAACGAAATCCTATGTGCTCAAATCAACAGATAGCTATCCCTAATCCACGGGGTAACATGAAACAAAACCAAAGAGCGCTTCTCTGATTATTATTAAACCAACATACTGTCCCCTAATAACATCTAGAGGCAGAGCACACCATCTCAATCAGTGTCTTCAATAAAGAAACAACTAAAAACTACTGTGAAATAAACACAAGAATTAGGACCAGAGATCAGACAGATCGCACTGCCGAACTAGCCGAGCTATAAGAAGTCCAGATTTTGGCTCGCTATGCATCCCCACATAATGTCCATTCATTCTTCTTCTGTCTTCTGGGGACCTCTAGTGGCAGCAGAGCGCAACCGCAACTTCCACTCGCTCGGAGAAACTGGTAGCAATTCCCCATATGCCAACTAGAACTCTTGGAAAAGAGTTCCTGCCCTTCAAATATTATACACTGTCCGAAGTTTCAGGGCTCCTTTTCAGGGTAAAAGTCTTTATATAAAGGATTTTACCAAGGCTAGACTGGGATTCTGAAGCTTGTAGCCGAGACGAGATGGGGGGGAGGGGGCGATCTTCCACATGACAATTATCGGGATTTCATGATCAACTACTTAAATTTCAGCTTTCTTGTATTGGAGGACACAGCTACCAGAGTCCCAATTAATTACTGTCAGTGATTGCTAACCAGGTCAGGCAGGGACTTCTGAAGGGCCGCTTTAGCCACCTCCACCCCCTCGAATGCAACCCAGAAGCGTCCAACAGTACTTGCAGCCTGGCAGGGTATCCCATTTTGAACTTTATACCAGAAGCAATTAGTTTTGAGACAATTGGATGGAATTGTGTGCGATGTTGCCTAATGGATGCAGGGAGGTCTTGCGTTATTCTGATTTTTACACCCTCTCATCTAATTTCTTGCAGCTCCTTTATCTTTCCCAGTAAATATTGCCTCTCTTGATAATTAAGGAACCTGCATATTATCGGACGGGGCAAGGCTCCAGGTGGTGGCATGGGTCGGAGAGCTCTGTGTGCATGCTCTATCATGTAGACTTTACCAAATGGAGAAGGGCCAGCTAGTTTTTCCACCAGTTTTTGAATGAAGCTAATAGCATTTGGACCTTCTTCTTTTTCTGGGATACCAAGAAAGACCGTGTTGTTTCTGCAGCTCCTTCCTACCAAATCCTCCAGTTTGGCCTCCAGTATTTTGATCCTGTGACGGCTTTCTATTACCTCCTCCCTTATGCTGTCTGCTTTTTTCTCCAATGAGACAGTACAGGCTTCATTGTCGGTGATTCTTGTGGTTAGGTCCTCCAGTACCATGGTCATCTGTTTAACCTCTGTTGTAAGGGACTTAACATCCTCCCTGAATGGGGTGAACTTGGCAAGAAACCGTTCCAGCTTTAGAGGGATTTCCCCGAGTTCTCTCACTGGAGTGGCGCTGTTAGCTGCTACCTTGCCGGCATGACTTTGCTGGGCCTTAGGCCGTTTGCTCTGTTTCTCAGGGGATACAGGCGGGGTGTGTTTAGGGGCGCGGAACGCATCTCCACCTCCATTTTCGTTGACCGGACTCTTCTCCTGTCCTTGATCAAGTAGTTAGCCCCCAGATAACGGCCTTAAGAAGAAATGGATGCTTCAAAAAGGACTTTTTAACATGCCAGGCGATGGGAGCTAAACTAGTGAGCTGCTACTCGGCGTGTTGCATCACGTGGTCTCGAGAATAGAGGAATTTAATGGATGGCAAGGGTATGGGCTGTTGGGGGGAGTGGGGAAGGACCTGGGAGGACAGTAGTCTCTATGCCAAGGACAGACTACACTTGAGTGAGGAGGGAAAGAAAGTGTTGAAACAGAAGATGGAGGAGTACATAGAGGAAGTAGGGAATTTAAACTAGGAGTGGGGGGTGGCAATTGGGCAAGAGACATACAGAGACCACAGGTTGGGAAACCATATGAGCTTATCTCCCATAACAGTGACAAAGGACAAATGGCAAGTAGTATTGGTGATGCTAGTAAAGGAGGGCAGGATAGGAGGAGGGGGAGGGTGGAAGGTGGTTACCCTTAATGCTAGGAGCCTTGGGAGGAAAACTGCCGAGTTACAGGTGATCATGGCAGAGGGAGAGGTGGACATTGCAGCCATCACAGAAACATAGACCACCTGATACAATGACTGGGACCTGTCTGTACCAGGGTACTGGTTATTTTGTAGGGACAGGGTGATTGGGAAAGGAGGGGATGTGGCACTATATGTGAAGGAAGGACTGAAATGTATAAGGGAGGAAGGGGAGGAGGATAATACGGAGTCAATTTGGATACAAATCCAGGATTCCAAGAATAGGATTCTTAGAATGGGAGTGGTGTACAGGCCACCATCTCAGACAGAGCAGTTAGACAGGGAACTAGTGGGACAGATCAGGAGGACCTGCAAGAAGGGTAGTGTGGTGATTGTTGGGGACTTCAACATGCCAGGAGTGGACTGGAGTACCCCAACAACCAGGAACAGAAGGGAGCAGGTACTGCTGGATGCCTTCCAGGACAGCTTCCTGCTGCAAATGGTCAGTGAACCAACCAGGTTAGGGAATACCCTTGACCTTGTGCTGGCAAATGGGGACTTTGTGAGAGAACTTACAGTGGAGGAACCGCTGTCAGGGAGTGACCACCACTCAGTATGGCTCACATAGGATATGGGCAAGGAAGGAGTGGAATTCTGCACAAGAATGCTGGACTTCAGGAGGGCCGACTTTGGGAGGATGGGGGAAGTGGTAAAAGAGTACCTGGCCTGAACTCAATCTAGTATGGACACTAACCAGAGGTGGGAGCTCATAAAGCTGGGGATAGTGGAGGCAATCAAAACGTGCTGCAAGGCCCAGAGCAAGAAGGCTAGGGCTAAGAAACCAAGCTGGTTGAGCAAGGAGGTCATGGAAAAAGTAAGGAGGAAAAGAACTGCCTTTAGGAAGTACAAGAAAACAGGGAGAGGGGAGGACAGGGAGGAGTACTTGATGGAATCAAAGGAGGTGACAAGGGCAGTAAGGGGAGCCAAGGCATCTATGGAACTCAGGCTGGCACAAGGCATTAAGAAGGGGAAGGACTTCTTTAGGTACATCAGGGAGAAAAGGAGCTGTAAGGACCACATAGTAAGGATCAAGAAGGAGGGTTGGGTGGAAGCAGGGTGCGATAAGGCAGAAGTACAAATGAGTACTTCTGCTCAGTATTACTAAAAGAAGAGGGGGGTGACACCCAATGGGGGGAGAAATGGCAGAAACAGAGGGGGAGGGAGTGACAGATGGGGAAATCATGGAGGGTAGAGTTTGGGAGGGTTTGAAGGCACTGAGGGTGGATAAGGCACCAGGCCCAGATGGCATCCACCCCAGGGTATTGAAGGAGCTGGAAGAGGTCCTTGCAGGACCTTTGGCAGACTTATGTAATGCCTCACTACATTCGGGGTGTGTACCTCAGGACTGGAGGATGGCTCATGTGGTGCTCCTCCACGAGATTGGCCCCAAGGATGAACTGGGAAACTACAGACCAGTGATCTTCACATCCATCGTGGGTAAGCTAATGGAGACTATCTTGAAAGAAAGGCTGATGGTCCTCCTAGAGGCCAAAGGACTACAGGACAGCAGACAGCATGGCTTCATACAGGCAGATCCTGCCAAACCAACCTGGTGGAGTTCTATGACTGGGTAACTAGGCAACTGGACAGGGGCCATGCAGTGGATGTCCTGTATCTGGACTTCAGTAAGGCATTCGACTCGGTGCCGAATGGAAGGCTGGGAAAGATTAGTAGTAGGCATAGGGCGGGTGCAAAGCTGGTGAGATGGGTAGGGAACTGGCTCAGGAAGGTAACAGAGGGTGGTGGTGGTGGGGAGCTCTCACACCCAAGGGTAGTGACGAGCGGTGTTCCACAGGGCTCAGTGTTGGACCAGTGTTGTTTGGGATATTCATTGCAGACATATCATTGGACATCAAGAGCAAAATCAGTCTGTTTGCTGATGATACCAAGGTTGGAGCAGTGGTGGATGACCTAGGAGGATGGCAGGGGTTGCAGAATGACCTGGCAAAGCTTGAAACCTGATCAGACACCTGGCAACTGGGGTTTAATGCCAAAAAGTGCAAGGTGCTGCATTTTGGGATGAAGAACCCAAGGAGGAGTTACCAGCTGGGGGGAGTGCAGGTAGCCCAGACAGAGGAGGAGAAGGATCTGGGGGTATTCATTACAGGGTCAATGAACAACTCGGCACAATGTAGGAAGGCACGTGCAAAGGCCAACAAAATGCTGGGCTGTATTGCAAGGGGTATATCCTCGAGGAGGGAGGAGGTGATTTTGCCACTGTATAGGTCATTAGTTAGACCACACCTGGAGTACTGCGTGCAGTACTGGTGCCTGTATCTGAAAAGGGGCATTAAGTTACTGAAGGGGGTGCAGCGCAGGGTGACAAAGATGATCAAGGGGCTGGGGGACTTATCATATGAGAAGAGACTGAGGGAGTTGAATATGTACTCACTGGAGGAGAGAAGGGACAGGGGGACATGATTGAAACCTTTAAGTACATGAAAGGAATAAACAAGACATGTACAGAGGGGCTGTTCAAAGTAAGGAAGGGGAGGGACACCAGGGGCCATGATATGAAACTGGAGGGAGGAAGGTTCAGGAGGGAGATGAGGAGACACTTTTTGACAGAGAGGGTGGTGGCTGGGTGGAATGCATTACCTGCAGAAGTGGTATCCAGTAGAACAGTGGACTGCTTCAAAAGGGGATGTGACAGGACAAGGGGGATGGTCAATGAAGGGGAAGGTTGGAAGGAAGGGGCAGCTGCAGAATAAGGGGTGCTAGCTGCACATTCGAGCAGACTTGATAGACCTCTAGACCTTTATCTGCTGGCAAATTTCGTATGTTCGTATGATGTTTATTGGTTAGTTATCAGAATACCCAGGTCTCTCTCCGATGATACTGATCTAATCTCTGAACCATTAAGGTAATATTTAGCATAGTGATTTTGAGTCCCTAAATGCATAATGACACATTTATCATTATTAAAAGATATTTTATTGTTTAATGACCATTTTTCAAGTACACTAATATCATTTTGAAAAGAGTTGATTTGCTCGATGGAATTAACCTCATTACAAATCTTTGTATCATCTGCAAAATTGCTAATATGAGCATTTAAGCTGTATCTAAATCAGATATAAAAATAGTAAATAAAGTGGGCCTGTATCATCTGTTGCAACAGGTTTAGGTGGTTGAGATGTTTTTTTGTGGGGGGCATATCATCTCAGGTGGTGTGGACCAGGGCCTCAGTAAAGCACACTCTGCATCAATGTTATGTTAACTGGTAGCCCTCTGATATTTATTGATTTCAGATGATTTTAGCCATGGCTTTGGTAATCTCAATCACGGAGCTCTGAGGGACACGTCTGATCAGACTGAGCCCATCACGTCTCCCCCCACAAAAGGTATTTGTGGCTCCTGTTTTCAAAAACAAACAACAGAATCTAGCTAAATGAGTCCCATTTAGGTAAGTTATGATGTTTGTTTCTCAAAATGCCAGCTTTTTAATGTACCAGTCTTGTTCTGACTTTTTTTTTAATTAAAGTATTTTTTGAACATTTTCTTTTATAATTTGATCTGTTTTTTATCATTTGATCTGTTTTTTTATCATTTGATCTGTGTTGTTTTTTCGGTTGGAGTTTGACTTTATCACAAAAAAAAATGCAATTCAAATACTGTCCAATATTTTTGAACCAAGCCATCCTAAGGCACACCCTCGGAATAGACCACATCATCCCTGAAAAATTCATATAAAAAGCCCATACTGTCTAGACTGTAGGTGAGACCAAAAATCCCCATGTTAAGTATAGGGGAAAGAAAGTGTTTGTTTTTTTTCACTTTTTTGACACGCCATGTCTCAGAAACCATACAAGATGCCCTCATGAAGCTTTCCACATCTTGAGACTGACATCCTGACCATGCATGCCAAATGTTGTGCTAATTCTTTAAACAACTGCAAAGTTATTAAGCGGCATAAAATTGAGTTTAACATTAAACAGCCTGCTCAACCCTACAGTAACTATAGTGGTGCTACCATGCCACTATAGTTTGCACACATTATAGTGACTTGATAGCACTACTATAGTTAGGGTTGAACAGGGCTTTCTCTCTTAAACCACAAATTTTGCACTTTAATAACTTTGCAACTGTTAAACATATTTTCAAGGGGGGGTAGTTCTCTTGTTGTGCTGAGCTTCATTCTGGTCAGATGCATGGATTTCGAGATGAAGATACCAAAAAACATTAAAACGTGCTCTGTTTTTTGCCATTGCCCAGCACCCAGACGGTTTGGAATTTTGGTCTGAAATGTTCAGTGTAGAAAGGGTTTGGATCAGATGATTTCCTTTGCTGCTTTAGTGAAAAGATGTTAATCCATTCTAAAGGTATTACATTTTAAAATTTTGGATTCTGAGCATGCTCAGTCAGCATTTTCAAATAACTATATGAAGTTTCCATATGGGGAACCCTTTTTCGTGAGGGAAATAATCTTTTTTTGTCTGCTGCCATCTTGTTTTCCCTTTTTTTTCCTAAACATTAAAACCTGAAAAAACACAAAAATTACATTCTGGAGAGTGACCAAAACATGTAGCTTGCTTATTGGGACCCCCTTAACTGGATTCTGCATTTATGTATTGGAGAAATGCCCTTGAAATGCTTTTTTCATGACTAGTGATTCCTTATTCATAAAAAAAGATCCTTTTTCATTAGGGGAAAATCCTTTTTCCTTTGCCGGCATCTTTTCCCTGGTGTCTAGTGGCAACCCCCATTATCCAATCTTCCTAACAACCAATGTTCCTTTAGGTGCATTTTCCAATAATGTGACTTCATAGATGGCTTGACTGAAAATGGGGATGTTATCACTGACATGCACAACAATAATGTAGATTTCAGCAGTGCCCAATCTCTTTGGAATTCCACCATCAATAGCTATCAGTGTCAACAGAAGCTTATTTTCCAGTTTGCGATCCAATGCCTTGTCAAGCATAAGTTCACTTATGTCACTTCACTACCAGTCTAGCATTGCTTGTAAAGCGCTTTGGATGTATGAAAAGCGCTATATAAATGCTGATTCTTCTTCTTCTTCTTCTTCTTCTGCTTCTTCTGCATATTTCCCCCACTCTTTCTAGTTCTGATATCCAACTTACAATATTTATTGGAGCTCAGTTCATAATTCTGAAGTGAGTTAACACCAAGGTCAGGGTGCTCAGCATTTCCCAGAGATAAACCTGTTCACAGTGAAACAGATTCCAATATTTCTAATCTAAAGCTACTATTAGCGAAACATGGGTTGTTATCATTAACGTCTGTAATCCCAACCTCTACGTGATATATGTTTAATGGATTTTTTACAACAACCTCAAATTTCAACAGGGAGAGTGAGTTCTGCCCACATATTTCCTCACTGTCTATTGTTTCTTCTATATGGGAGTGCAGGGCAGTGGGGAGCTTTAAGCAGGCACTGAAGACTTTTCTGTGGGACAAAGCTTTTCCTGATTTTCTATGATTTTATTCATATTTATTGTTTTATTGAATCTGTTGTATTTGTGAAGCGCCTTGAAATTTTGAAAGGTGCTATATTAAATAATGCTATTATTATTATTATTACATAGATTTCCATTTTCTAAGTTCACCTTAAAATGTTTTTTTTTTGCTCCAGAAACAATACAAAATCTGTGATCCGAAAGGTTCCTTGTGTTCAAACCCAAGTCTTTTAGAATATGTCCAACTACAGAACCTTGTTCCATTTCATCAGGAATCGAATAACGTGTCTGCCCACTAAGTGTGTCAAACATCACACACACAATAAAGATGGACAAAAAACAGTACCTGCCCCTGTGCACCCAAGTATCATGGGTTGTGTATACATCCTGGTGGTAATCAGCTTTTCCAGATACCTGCAAGATTAAATAAGACTGTACTTGTATTTTAAATCCAATGTTGGTTAAAGAGGTTAGTAGGAGGTAGAATATACTAAATCCATACTATTAAAAAAAGTTAACAATTCTTTCTATAAGAGGGACTTGTGACTGCATACATTGTTTTCCAGTTGCAGTCTGCACTATGTGATTCAGGGAATCAAATGGACTTAAAGCAGCAGTATTCATTACTGTATTTTTTTACACAGAGTAACCAACTGATGCTATTAACCTATTCATTTTCCATTTCATGGATATGGTGTTAGTTGGTTGTTTACATGTTTCAGCAATTTAAAAAATAAATATTTATATTTAATGACTCATTTTGTGCTGCCGCTGGTATGGGTCAAGAGTCTGCCTGATGACGGAGGCATCCATTAATTATCATATGCACGTTAACGCTAATGCAAGTTTGATTGACAGCCCAGTAATGAAATCATTTTTAAGTTGAGCAGAATGATAATATTTCAAAAGTGCATGCCCTGGCCATGAAAACAGTCTGTAGCGCTAACAACTGATTTTGTATAGCAATATTATTATACTTACCCAATGGATCTCAAACGCTGCAGTATTCTTTGCATCAGCTTCCAAAAAGAAACTAAGCCGTGTAACAGATTTGCAGCTTCATGTGCCCAACACAGCACTCACCCCCAGCCCCAACCACACACTTTCACACATAAATTCTCAAGCAGCAGGAAAAAATGAGAATAGGCACCTCAGCTACATGCCCTTCATATGCTATGCTATCAGAAATATTTCATCCTGTATTACTTACATGTTGCTAAAGTTTGTAAAAGCTGCATTTATTACTGAGTTTGTGTGACTCATATACTTGCAGTAATCTGTAAATGTAGGATCCCAAACTTTGTAGAATTCCTTGTGTCAGCTTCCAAAAATTGAGCCCTGTTAAGGATTTGCATCTCCATATGCTGACACAGCACTTACCTCCCCAACCACACATTTGACACATAAACTCTCAAACAGCAGGACAAAATGAGTATAGACACCTTAACTACATGCAGGCATGACCCTTCATATGCTGTGCTAGTTGTTACAGTGCTCTGTAAAAACTCCTTGAGCAGGATTTTCAAAACCCTGATGCAAGCTGTTACAATGGAAGCTTGTGTTGAGTGCCGGTGCATCCGGGACCCTGTGCCTAATCTTCCAATGGACAGGATCCCGGTGTCTAGGTCCTGTGGCTTGTGGCAATAGTGGCAGTGCACCGAAGAGATGATGCACCCACTCAGATTGCCACAGTGGCCAAGGGGCAGATGGGGTGAGAGCTGCACCCTTGGATAGGGGCATTGGAATGGCTCATGCCCCACCATCACCATCATGCAAGAATCTACCGGTAGGGTACTCAGTATCCCAGGAGTACCCCAATGCCCTCCCTGCCCCAATCTACCCCTTCACTGACATGTGAGGTGAATGTACTCCCTGGTGATCTAGTAGCTTTCACCCCCACCTCAGCGGTAGTACCTCACCACTGCCTCTGCACCCCAGATTGGAGGTTCGGCACAGCCCCCACACATCACTAAGGCCAGCCACGAATTAACTGACAGAGCATGTACCATATCAGTACATGCTCTAACAGTTCATTCAGCAGCTGGCTGTGCTGGTGGGTGGAGGGCTATGCCAATCACTGAATCTGGGGTGTGGATGGGGGAAGAGGGGTGGTGGGCATTACTTGCCAGGTTGGGAGTCTACTAGATCAACAGGGAGAATTCTTTTATTATAATTGCACTGTCAGGGTAGATTGGGGTGGTGGGGTACTAGATCACCAGGAAGAATTATTTTATTACAATTGCACTGTCGGGGTTGATCAGGGTGGGGAAGGGGGCACTAGATCACCAGGGAGAATTCTTCTATAACTAATTCACTATCAGTGTAGATTGGGATGGGTTGAAGGGTCACTAGATCATGAGGGATAACTTCAATACAAGTGTACAGTTCTCCTGTGCTGTGTAGGGGCAGGTCGGGGGGGGCTGGCACACATTGGACATCTCTCCCAAGTGATAGCTAAGCTCCGTTATACCAGCCCTTGGCTGGTCTAGCAGTACTTAGCTCTCTGTCTCTGGGGAGAGCTTTGAGAATTATAAATTCACAGTTGTGGTGGCCAGGGACCACTGAAAGACCCCTAGCACCATGCTGCAACCACTTTTGTGGCACAAGGCTGGCACTAGCACACTTGGTGCAAGCAGCCTGCTGATTGACGCAGTCTGCTTTGTAAAATAGCTCAGGTCCTTACCATTGGCGCAAGGTGCTTGTTGCGTCCAACATGCTGGATGCAAGCACCTTGTGCCACTCTAAGGACTTTGAAAATCCTGCCCTTTGCATCTAGTATGGTACAGTATATCACTGTTCATGCGTAGCCACAACACAAAATGAGCTGAGAAATTAGTTCACACCGTCAACACTGCAACTAGGTGGAAAAATCCCAGCAAAAGAGGGCTAGCTGCCTGTGAGCTGCCCTTAAATAGCCCATTAGGACCCCAATCAGGACCCCTGTTGGCCCCTCCCCCTGGCCAACCCCACCACAAGTTTAATTGTCCCTTGACCCCCCCCCCAGAAATGAACCACCAACACACCATTTTGAAATCTTTGGATGCTCGTTGACAAACATATTTATTTATTACTATTGGCACAATCCATCCATCTACAGTTCAATTGTCATGTCCAATCACATAAATTTATCATAACATAATTTAGTCTTCAACATTCTTCTACTTCTGGACTCATCTTCCTCCTGGTTGTCATCTTCCTTCCATTCTTCCAGGTCCAGACACTGAATCCAGCCCCCCACTCCATCACCAGGACCAGGCCAGTTCCCTGTTGAACCTGGGCCTCCTCTTCCAGTCCTGGACACTCTGTGTCTGGTACCCAGAAGTATTCCACCTCCCCCTTTTAATCCACGGCTGGGGTCCTTGCCCCCAGCCCATGATCCTCCTCCTCCCTCCCCTCTTTATTTCTTTCACTGCCCCACCTCCCGATTGTGCTTGGATGGCAGGGCTCCCCCCTTGTGGGTTAAAACCTCAGACCATTTTGGGCTATCCTCCCCACTAGCTCACTAATTGCCCTTAGGAATAGACACATCCCAAACTCGGTCAGGTGCACCCCATCTTATCTGTAGATTGCTGCCTGCTCATATGTTATGTCTCTGTGCTGGATGTGTACCCCCCATCTCTATCACCGCTCTCGCCACCCTTCTGTTGAGCCACTTCCTGACATTTTCTATGAGATTGACATCCTTGGCTCCCCTCCATACCCTCCTGGACATGATCTTGGACCAGTCAATGGTCACGCCTGGCCACCACCCTTGAATGGTTTCAAAATCCCCAAGCATTTTTTGCCCTAACTCTCCTCAGGGTATCCCTCCCAGGTTGTTGCCACCTAAATGCACCACTATGCAATCTCTCCCCCTTGCCCCTTCAATTCTTGCAGAAGAGGCAACAGCTAGGCCCATTTCATACCCCTGATGCCTTTCAATTGTACCCTGGTGCAATTTGGCTCTGGGTACAGTTGGGTCCCTCTGCCCATGGTGGCTGCAAAAAATTCTGCTCAGTACACAAATGAACGCCCCATGATCCACACCTTCCATCTGGTACCTGCCATGGGAACAAAAGAAAATAGTGTGAGTCATCATTTGTTAGCACCTGACATACTGTTTGTAACTGTCTGACCTCCAGCGGTCAATTCCCTTCAGTTCCTTCACTGTGTTCCCACTTTTTGCCACCTCTGAGGCCACACCAATCCTAAAAGAGTGTGGGGAGAATTATCCCGGCTCTTCCCCCTATCAAGGCCAATGCTTTTCTCATCACTGCCCCCACCTGGAATGCCATGATTGGCGTTCTGTCCCCATGCCAGACCATTGTCCTTCAGGCACTGCCCCTGTGGTTCTCATACTCCTCCTATGCAGCCACCACACAACTCAGTGTCCTGGGCTTCTGGTGCAGGGTCACTGTGGTCCCCCACCCATTCTGGTCCATTTTTGACCTGGCCAATCTGATGGAGATGGCGTCCCCCTCTGCCCATACCCTTTCATGTTGCAATGAAAGTTTGGGTGCCACTTTTTGGGTGGCTACCACCTCCCCCACCCTGAATGCCCCAGCTGCCATTATCGCGAAGACCACCCTGAAAAGACTGGCCTCCTGGGCCAAGCTGCACATGCTCCATGTGGCTCTCAACACCTTGTCCAACAGCTGTCTCCCGATTGGGTGCCTGCCATCCTTCCTGCTCCCCTTCCCCTCCACCATCCGGCGAGCATCCTCTTGACTGTCCTGTCCGCCATGGCATCCGGCCACCCTATGTCCAGGCATACTCAGCTCACTCCTGCTAACTGAACCACTATCGTGGCATGCACCATCCCTGATTCTCATTTTTCTACCACAAACCTCTTGACCTGCTTGTCCCGGACCAGTTTTGTCCTGTCTCACCCTTGTCTAGCTCTGAACTCCTGGAAGCTGGCCCAAGACCTGTGGTATGCCCTCAGGGTCCTGGTTGCCCAGGAACCCCAGTACAGCCCCCCTGCAGTGTATCTCTAATCACCCACATCCGGTCCAGGACCCTGGTCCTATGTGCCACTGCTTGTGGTGCCAGACTCTGGAACCTGTCGAGCTGTAAGTCAGAAAGATGGTCAGCCAATTTGATCCCTGTAATATGCTGTGCTTTGAATGACACATTCAGCTTCAGCCCCAACAGTACCAGCCTCCTCATTACTTGGTCCACTGTCTCTGTGATCCCACCCTGCCTGTTGATGACCTCCATCATCCCTTTATTGTTGCACCACATCATGATCCGTTTTCCCCTCATCTGTGCTTCCCAAACCTCCATAGCCACCCAGATAGGGAATATTTCCAAAAAAGTGATGTCTCTCAACAGGCCTTGCTCCTTCCATTGGCTTGGCCAGGCCTCCACCATCCATTCCTCTTTACATTATGCCCCATTCTGAGTGCCCCTGAAGTGTCAGTGTATAGCTCTAGGTCCGTGCGGCTCCCCCCAATGATCTGAAAATCATCCAGGTAGTGCATGACCCTCTTGTGGCCATATTTCTCCCTGAACACCCACTGGACCCAGGAGCTGAAAGTCTCAAAGGTTGAGCAGGCTACTAAACAGCCCATGGGCATAGCCTTGTCAACATATAATTCCCCCTCTAACTGGAAACCCAGCAGGTCCCAGTAGGCCGGGCTGACTAGCAGTAGCCAAAATGCAGACTTTATGTCCATTTTCACCAATCAGGCCCCTTTATTGCCCTGACCAGCTCTACTGCTTAATCTAATAAGGCGTAGGATACTGCTCATAGGTGGTCTGGAATGCCATTGTTCACCAATTGCCCATCTGGGTATGACAAATGGTGAATCAGCATATATTCATCTGCTTGCTTCTTGGGGACCACCCCCAAGGGGAATACCCAGAATCTGGGGCACGGTGGCACTGTTAGTGGCCTCTCCACCTGCCCCACCCTTATCTCTTTTGCTATCTTTTCCCTGACCACCCCTTCCTTTCCTCTCACTGACCCCAGGTTCTTGGACCTCAGCCCTTTTCACAGCCTATGGAAACCCATCTGGAAACCTTCCCTGAAACCCATCCAGAGGCTCTTGCCCACCTCCCTGTCCGGGTAGTCCAGGGTCCACACTTCCACCACCTCCCGTACAATGGGGGTGAGGGCCAGCGAATACCCCCACCTCCCACTTTCCTGCTCTTTTCTAATAACCATTGGTGGCCCCAAGGCCTCCCCTGTTATGTCCCCCTTCCTCTGTTGGAGCTTCCCCCCTGGTGCCTCAAAAGGGGAGGTCCTGTTGATTGCCGCTCCCCTGTCTTGCCCTCTTCCCCCTTGCCTGTAGGTTGTCAATGGGTGCGCTCCCCCACATCTTGAGCAAACATGCTTGAATTTACAGTGTGCCCAGTTGCAGGATGCCTTGTTGAACCCCCAACAGGTTTTGGTGCCTGCAGTTGGTAGGGTCCACCTCATGGCGTGCCCCCCCAGTTGGAGTCCCCTGGCCTGACAAGCACATGGTCTTCACCCACAACTCGGAATGTGTACTGCCCCACCTCAAGTCTCCCCTTGTTACCATGTGCCTCTGGAAGGCCTCATCGTATTTGAGCCATCCGAAGCCCAACTTGGCCTTGTATGCATCCCTGATGGTCGCCATGTAGGTCAGCAGTGGAATGGCTAGTTCCAACCTCTTTTACAAGACTATGGTGCTATAGACTATGAACCTCGCTTGCCAGTTATCAAAGGTTTTCCCTTTCCATTTGGCCTCCTCTGCATTGTGCCCCACCACTGCGAGTGCCACGGTCATCTCAGATTTTCTCACTAGCTCCTTCTGCTCATACTTCTTGGTGGTGTCCTCATCTACCAATCCGAATATGAACACAAAATCCCCTTTCCATATCAGCTCCTTCAGCAAGGCTGTCACGTGGTCACCCAACATGAGCCTCGGGGGCCTGTTGTATTTCTGGCACCTGGCAAGGGCACCCGCCCCTCCGCTCCCCTTCTGTCTCCATATGTCCTGGAGTGCTTCCTCCATTTTGTCTATCCCTGCCTCCCCATGTTCCCCAGCAGCCCTTCCAAGTACTCCTTGAGGTTATCATCTTTGGTGATATACACCATGTCCTTACCCCCATCTGGGCTTCCGTTATTCAGCTCCAGCTCTGCCCATGGAACCGCTGCAGGCTTGGCGTTTGCCCTCGCTCCTCAGGGCCTCTTTGCTGGTTGCCTTTTTCCTGTCTGTTTGTCCCACTCCTTCCATTTCCACTGTGCCTCCTCTTCCTCCTCTTTCTGTTTCACTGCCACCATGAGCTCAGACATCTGGCTCATCCGCTTCACGGTCTCCTCCATCATCCTCTTGATGGTCATCTGGTTTTTCTTGGGTGCCATCTCTGTAAGATTACTAGGGGTGGAGTAAGAGAACATGTCAAAACTGGTCTTTCCGGCCCTGTCTCTGCTGGCTTGCCCTGGCGCTATGCCTCCAGCCGTAGCCATGCTTGCCTCTTGCTGGGGGTTGTCTGTGACTGATGATGACTGCCCACCTGTCTACCCCTCCCCCATCCCTGTGTTTCTGTTGTCTGGAGTTCCCCTTGTTCCACACCTTTGGGCTTTGTGTTCCCACTGCCCGCTGTGCCTCCCTATCGGGAGCCCTTCCCTGTTCCCATCCCAGCTCCTGGTGCTGTTGATCCAGAAAAAACTCCCCTTCCATGGCCCATCTGGGGTATCGCTGCTATTCGGTCCTGACGCATGGTTTGTTGCTGGGCCTATGCCCTGCCTGGCCCTCAGGTGCCCTCCTGCCAGACCCTGTCATCCCTGTTGCCGGGTGCGCCCCCAAGGGGGATGTCCTCAAGAGAAAAAATGCCCACAACCTAAGTCCATGGACACTCTGGGCCCCTACTCCCTTCAAGGCCTGAAAAAAAAAATGCACCCCCCAATGGGTGCTTCTGCTCCCCACGGTGATCTCCCCTTCTATACTGCCACAAAAGACTCCTTTCTTTTCTTATCCACAAGGCCCACCCTTGGGCCAGTGCACCATGTCTCGTGGCATACATCCTAAGCCAAGTTCCCACTGCATGGGCCTCTCCCCGTGGTGCTGCACCATCTCCCAACTTCCCCAGTGGTATGGCTTGACCCCCAGTTGGGCCCGCTGTGCCCAACACCCCACCGCAAACCACTTGCCCCAGATTTAGAAAAAAAGGCCCCGAGGCTCTATATAACAGTGACTCATATCACTACACTTGAATGGCCACATCTAGGGCCTGCTTCCGGGCCTGAACACTGTCACGGCACCTTGCAGTCCTCAGTGCCTTCCCCCCCAAGCCATCAGCAGCTGCAACTGCAGAGAGCCCTCCCGGTCCATGCCCTCCCTGCACAATAGCAGCACCTATGGTCTGGCCTTCTCTCATCACACCAGCCTTGGATGAGGTGCCCCTAGCTCCTGCCTGTCTCCCCATACCTAGCAACCAGACAGCCCATGCCTGGGCCTCCCCAGCTGTAGAACAACAACCAAGAACAACCCCGTAGCATGGCCTGGTCCCAAGCCTTTTCCCCTTATTTGGCATCCCAGTCACAAAATGAGTTGCTGTTAACAGCCCAACCAACAACCAATTCACCATTACGACTTCACTGGCTACCCTACCATGCTGGTTCTCCAGCTCCCACATAGCACTGCAGCCACATGGTCTGTCCACAGCCTAGCCCATGATTTTGCACTTTCCCTTGTGAGCTGAGCCCAGCATTCCGGCTCATAACCCCCCCAAACCAGAGAGCATTGCCTTTTAGCCAAAAAGGCCCATGGCATCTAGTCCCCTTTCACAACCCGCCCTTGCCTGCATCCGCATGGGCCACCCGCAGCCTACAAATCAGTGCTCGCCTCAAGGTGCAGCTTCCCCAACATGCCATTTAAACAACACCACCAGTACTATGCCTTTTCCAACAAAACCACCCTCCTGGCCTTTAAAACTCTTCCATCTACCACTTCTTGCTGCCACGTGGCCGGCCCTCAGACCTACCCACCATGCAAAAAATTTGCGCTGTCAATTTTTCACAGTGCCATTTTTATTCCAAATAAAAGAAACAGAACTTTTGCAGCCATGCTGCTGACAGCCACCACATGGTTCACTAACGGCCTGCACACCACCAATTGCCTCAAACCTGCAGTGAGGCATTCTCTAGCCTTATGGCTCAGCTCATAAACTCCAAAAAACACAGAAGTTGCTACATTATTCTTAGCAAAAACCCCAAAACCCAGCAGTTGCTACATTCTTCTTAAACAATTAAGGTTTCTGCATGGCTGGCCCTTTTTTTTTTTTAAACCATGCAATTTCCACTGGGCCTAGCCATGCTACCCCACATGGCCTGCAGTGGCCTCATACAGCAAACACAGCAGTTGCTAACATACTTCTTAAAACCAATCTTGTATCTGCATGGCTGGCTCTTTTAAAAACCATGCAGTTTCCATTGGGTCTAGCCATGCTACTACCACATGGCCTGTTGTGGCCTAGTTAAAAAGATTGTGCCTTATCTTGTTCACCAAAGAATGTGCTGAAACTGAAGAAAATCCCAGCAAAAGAGGGCTAGCTGCCTGTGAGCTTCCCTTAAATAGCCCATTAGGACCCAAATCAGGACCCCTGTTGGTCCATCTCCCTGGCCAATCCCCCAGGCCTCTGGGCTCCTTGTCATATGATGCCTACCCTTGTCCCTTCCCTTGCCTTGTGATGTCACTGGCTCCTCCCCTCCCCTTCCCCCTTAGTCCTAGGCTTCTTACCTTGATTTCTGGGAGGGGCCTGGGACAACCTGGCTTGCCTTTCAATTGGCAAGCATATATAACAAAGTTTTTTGCAAAGAATGTCCCTTCTTTTTCAGATAGTATAATTGTATCCTCATTTTACTTTGGAATCACAGTAGGGTTACCACCTTTTAAGAAGCCCAAAGTGGAACATTTCTTACTGAAACATGATTTTTCACAGGACAGTATGTAACCTCGACCGATGCAACAGACTTGTTTTCTCATATAATAAGAATTAAGGCTAAGTGCAGTAGTTTCCCAATTGCTTCCATTGTTTCTTATCATTTTAAGGTGTTTTAGTTAAGGTATTATAGTTTCCTGCAACATTTAGTGGAAATTTATAAAATACTTTTTCTACTATAAAATCAGGGCATTTAGTAATTTTTCATGCTTTTTTGCAGGACACAGCTGCCCAAATCAGGACTGTCCGGCGAAAATCAGGACAGGTGGTAACCCTGGATCACAGGGTCCTTTGGGCCCTGCACTCCCATCTCTCCATCGAGATAGTACAACAGTACCCATATGTCATGGTGTTAGGGAAAAATATGAAAACCTAGCACTGAAAAGTGTATGAAAACAGTGTGAGGGCTGGATTCCGCCATGTGTTTTTTTTTCCTTTTAGAAGACTTTGGTAGGAATAAATGTGTACTTTTTCCAGTCACTATACTTTTCAGCCTGCTACAGTGGTAGGGAATAGCAATTATGAAAACTTAGCACTTAAAAGCGTACGAAAACAGTGTGTGAAAACCTCATTTTCGCAAACATCACATTTGTGAAAATCTATCACATTTGCGAAAATCTATGATAATTCTAGCACATTTGCGGAAATCTTGTTTTTGCAAATTGCCCATATTTGTGAAAATCTCAGTTTTAACTTTATTTGCAAAAATCTAGCATGTTTGCGAAAGTGTTGTTTTCACAAATACAGTAGGCCATATGAAAATCTCAGTTTTGTGCTAAACACAACTTTTCTCATTGGAAAATAAAAACTTTAATAACTTTTGAGTGGATTAATATTTTTTCACCAAATGTTCAAAAGGCTTATCTGTTACCCAAAGGCTTTCTACCCTGAAAATTTCAGCCCACAACATAAAGCCAATTCTGAGATTCAGGATGACAAAGAAATGACAAAAAATCCCAATTTTCTGTTTTTTCAAAACTTTATATCTCAGCAAGAACTAAACTGATTCCCAATAAATTTGGAAGGTCAGGAGACCTTCCCCCAGATATTATGCATACCAAATTGCTTGCAAATCCATTCAACAGTTCCAAAGTTATTAACCCTCAACTTTTGAACTTTAACATAGAAGTGCACTTTCACCCCAACTATATTGATTTTTCTGTTTTTTCAACACTTTATATCTCAGAAACCATTCAACAGATTCCCACCAAACTTGCAGGTAAAGAGACCTACCTCTAGAGATTATACATGCCATATTTCATGCAAATCTGTTGAATGGTTCCAAGGTTATTAACCCTCAAAGTGAACTTTAAAAAAGAAGCGCACTTCTACCCCTCATACTGATGATTTTTCAGTTTTTCAACACTTTATATATCAGACAACACTCAACAGATTCCCTCCAAATTTGGCAGATAAAGGAATCTACCCCCCTAGATGTTATGCAAGCCAAATTTCATGTAAATACATTGAACAGCTCCAAAGTTATTGGCTCTCAAAGTGTGTGAAAATCTAACATGTTTGCAAAAAACTTGTTTTCACAAATTGGCCATATTTGTGAAAATCTCAGTTTCGTGCAATACACTTAATTTTTACCATAGGAAATAATGGGACATTAAAAGCTTTAATAACTTTTGAACAGATTAATATTTTTCACCAAACTTTCAAAAGGCACATCTGTGACCCAAAGGCTTTCCATCCTGAAAATTTCAGCCCACAGCATAAAGCCACTTCTGAGATCCAGGATGACAAAAAAATTTCAAACAATCCAGATTTTTCTGTTTTTTCAACACTTTATATCTCAGAAACCATTTAATGGATTCCCACCAAATTTGGCAGGTCAAGAGACCTACTGCTAGAGATTATGCTTGCCAGTATCATGCAAATCAGTTGAATGGCTCCAAAGTTATTAACCCTCAAAGTTTGAACTTTAATATAGAAGTGTACTTTCACCCTAACTATACTGGTGCGACTGCACTAGTATAATATGTATGTATATATATATATATATATGTATATATATATATATATATATATATATATATATATATATATACACACACACACACATTATATATATAGATATATAGATATATAGATATATATGGGATATGACATGGCCTGAGTGAAGATATCATATTTATCTTCACGAGAGGCCAATGATATCATGATATCTCACGAGTGGTGAAGCAACATACACTGGCGCTTCCTACTCCTGTTTTAAAGTGGACTACTCGCTCGCTGTGCTTGTGTTGGTAGAGACGGTCCCTTCTATTAAGTAAAGCATGTTATCGGGAGATAAAAGCCAGGATTTTCTTTACAGTGCAGACACTTATTTTAAAGCTGTGGTACCAGTAATCTGCTCATTTACATGCCGCTCGGTCACGCTACAGTCCGGGGGGAAAGTGAAAGCATTACAGCATTTTGCCGGTAGCACAGGGGGACAATCAACCAGGTACCTCTTTATATTACTATTTTTAAATACAAATGATGGCAGGATTAACCAGATAGGTTTGAGAGGTGTGTGTGTCTTTTTTTTGGGGGGGGATGAAGCAGGAACTAGAGAGAGACTTCTCTGTAAAGAGAGTGAAACATGCTTTCACTTTCTTTGCAGTAACGTATAGGAACATAGAGATATCACCATGACGTATAGGAACATGGAGATATCACTATGACATATAGGAACATGGAGATATCATTGATATCTTCACTGCCTATCTGAGATATCACTTTTTATCCCCACATTTATCCCAAAACACATGTTGTATAAATATAGATATATATATATATATATATAGATATCTATATATATATATATATATATATATATATATATCAATCAACATCTATGGATGGAGGGGAGCTCCAGGTCACTTGGCCCTGTGCTCCCAACTGAAAATAAGGATACAATTATACTGTCTTAAACATTAGTGATGGATGAGAGTGCAGGGCCCAGAGGGCCCTTTGTTCCCACAGGCAAATAAGGATACGATTATACTATCTCAAAAACTAAGGAAATATATTACAAAAAACTTAATTAATGTACTAGTTCAGGTTAAGGCAACAAAAGTAGGAAAATGTGGTGTAAGGGTTGCTAGCCCTAACACCCCACCCCCACCCTGCAGGCACCAACAGCCATGGGGTGTGCCTTAGAGTTGTCAATGCTAACACTCACCCCATTCTCATATACTGTACCCATGTCAGCTAATTTACTCATGGAATGGGGTGAGTGTTAGGACTGACAAACCCAAGGCACACCCCAGACTTATTGTTGCCTGCAGGGTGGGGGTGGGGTGTTAGGGTTGAAAACTCTAATGCCCCATTTCCCTACTTTTGTTGCTTTAACCCTAAACAGTGCATTAAAAAGGTTTTTTTCTACAATATATATATGATAAACAATCCCCCCACTGGACATCTTGTCAGTATTTTTTGTTCAAGTCAGTGTCAATTGACCTGATGACATCATGAGTGGTGAAGCCATGAGTGATGTCACTGGGTCAACTGGCACAAGAATAAAAAATATTGACAATATTCCCAGTAGTGGGGCTGTGTTTTCCATTTATGCCACACCTACAAAATAGTGAAAAAAGTAATTTCTTGCCATTTTTTGCAGATTATAAAAAATCTTAAAGTAATCTATAATGTACCAGAGTGCTGCAAAATGCTGCAGAAGTGCATTTCATCCTGGGGACATCACTGTGTGTGTGTGTGTGTGTGTGTATATAATATATATATATATATATATATATATATATATATATTATATATGTAGACGGTAGTGCTACCATAGTTAGGTGTGAGGAACCATTTCTATGTTAAACCCCAAAACTTTGCACCTTAATAACTTTGCAACCATTAGATGGATTTGCCTGAAATTTGGAATTTATGATCAAGAACCATAGGCCTTGGGATCTGCCAAGTTTTGTACTGGTCGGATATACGGCTGTAGGTTATTAAGTGTGATCTGTCTTACATTACGCTTTTCTGGAATTCTGTGGTCGCGCCTTGCAGGTCATCGTACGGTTTATGGACTAGCCCGAAATCTTCAGGAATGTGCAGCCAGGGTCCCTGGCGCTTTTTCAAAGATTTCGTGAAAATATTAAACCGCTCAAAAGTTATTCAAAAACAGTTTCCATTATAAGTCAATGGGAAAGTTAACAAAAGTTCAACACTTTCTCAAATGCATTTTTACTTTCGAAATGGGCCTGTTACTTTCGCAAATCGGCCATTTTGTTTTCAGTTGGTGATCAGAAAATGGTTGGTATTTAAATTTGGGACCTCTAGCAACCTAATTTTTTTGTATTCACCTAGTCGGACCCTGAGGATGCTTGCCATGTCTTTATTTGTAGTAAAACACCCCAGAAATATGTTTTTCAAATTTCTGAAAAAGTACTTTCAAGAAATTACTTTCATACTATGAAAGTGTAGGCAAATTTTTGTGAAAGCTTTCGCAAATTGCGACAGTAGTTTTCTAGTCTGTGGGAAAATGACAGCAATTCTTTGGCACTGCGCTGCAAAAGAACAGTTGGGAGTTTTGAGCTGAAATTTGGAGGGAACGGAGCCGACATCTCACAGATGTGCCTTTCAGTATTGTATTGAAAAAATATTACATGGCGGCAAAGTTACGGCACTCCAAAGTTGACAGTTTTTCCCATAGGATAACATTACGGCGACCGACGCATTATAGAAATCCTTTGGCACCCTGCTGCAAAATAACGGTTTGGTCTTTTTTCCTGAAATTTGGAGGGAAGACAGCCAACAGCCCACAGATGTGCCTTTCAGTAGTTTGGTGAAAAAATATCACACGGCGGCAAAGTTACGGCACTCCAAAGTTGACATTTTTTCCCGTAGGATAACATTACGGCACTAACGATAACAGAAATCCTTTGGATCCCTGCTGCAAAATAACGGTTTGGTCTTTTTCCTGAAATTTGAGGAAGACAGCCAACAGCCCACAGATGTGCTTTTCAGTGGTTTGGTGAAAAACATTACAGGAGGAAAAGTTATGGTGCTCTGAACTTTTCTTTTTTCCCATAGGATAACATTACGTCGGCGTACCTTTCACGGGCCTTATCTCAGAAAGGTGATACGGACTTTTCGTGGGAAAACTTCTTAGCCCCCAATGGGGCTAAGATACAAATTAGCCAGGACAGTTGTAAATAATATGACTTTTAAATTTTGTTTCTACGTCGTACGGTTCCTGAGATATAATGTATTTAGTATTCCAAGATCTCATTTTCTGCGCCGATACTCATTATTTTGCATACATTATTTGTACTCACTGTCTTTCTCAATGCAGGTTTTGGGGAAAACCAGCCTGTGCGCTTACATTACTGTTACTGCTTGTCTTTCCGCTGTGGTTCCGTATCTGCTTTACCTCTTCTGGACGCTCATCCACCATGTGTTATCCTTTATGCTTTCATTTGCGCTATGCTTTGTTATTTTTGCCATTTTCTGTCTACAGTACTGTTTATCTTTCTGTTTCACTTTACATCACCATGCCCATTGACATTTCTGTTTGCAGGCACCATGTTACTATGTGACAACATATCACGTGGCAGACCATTCCCGTCTACGCCACCATGTGCGTTACCCTTTCTGTTCTCATTCATGCTTGTGTTACCATGTGCACCACTGTTAGCATTTCTGTTTGCGTTGCTGTCCCTGTTAGTATGCCACAAGACATCATGTGGCGGGAGCCGCTGCATTACATTCACTATTTCTCGTTATCATTCTCAAAAAGAAGGGAAATTAGAGGCAAAAAACTCAGTTTAATGCATTAGTTAGAGTTGTTCCACAGTGACAAAAGTGAGGAAATTCGCTATTAGGGTTGAAAACCCTTGCACCCTACCCACCCCCCAACCGGCATTGGGGTGTGCATTGGGATCATGAGTCCTAACTCTCACCGTATTCTCCTATACTTCTGCTGCTTTACACAGGTCATGGGGTGAGAGTTAGGGCTGATGATCCCAATGCACACCCCAATGCCACCACGTGCATCATCCTTTGCGTTTTCATTTGCGCTTGCGTTTCTGTTACTTTTTTGCCATTTGTGTGTACCGCACTGTTTCTCTTTCTGTTTCACTTTGCATCACCATGCCCACTGACATTTCCATTTACAGGCACCATGTTACTATGTGACCAGACATCACGTGGCACACCGTTCCCGTCTATGCCACCATGTGCGTTACCCTTTCGGTTATCATTAGCGCTTGTGTTACCATGTGTGCCACTGTTAGCATTTCTGTTTGCATTGCTGCTCCTGTTACTATGCCATAAGACATCATGTGGCGGGAGCTCGGCACCCACCACTGCATTACATTCACTATTTCTCAATATCATTCTCAAAAAAAAGGGAAATTAGAGGCAAAAAACTCCGTTTAATGCATTAGTTAGGGTTGTTCCACAGCGACAAAAGTGAGGAAATTCGCTGTTGAGGTTGAAAACCCTAACTCCAATCACCCCAGCACCACACACACACAGACACACACACACATTCAAGTATGGGGGAGGACCAAGTCAACACAACCAATGACAGACATCCAGCAGCAGGTGACAGAAATAACAAACAATTGTCTAAATGTACTACAAGACATCACCACCCACCTGACCAGGTACTGCATGCTCAGTGGAGATCAACAGCAAAACTGAGGCCATGTACACCAAACGTACACATCCCTGATTGCAGCTACACACAACGTACCACACTTAGTAGTTGCATGGCCTTACCTACCGATGCCCCACACCACACCACAACTGGTACTGTGCCGTTATTCAATATAAATGCTGAAGGTGCATGATGACAGTTGTAGAAAGGTTTTAACACTACTGAGTATACATTAATTAAGAGAAGCACATAAATTAACTACAAGACACTAGCATGCTCAAGATAAAAGTAGTTACATTTAGTAGGTGATTTACATAGTAGTACATTTACTGCAATGGTTTACTCAACATAGAGAGGCTGATGTAAACGTATGGAAAAGCATTGCCTGTTCAACGCTGTGAAATTGGTATTGCCAGTATCACATGCATTCTTACTGATGAAGGTGTACTGCTGATGTACATACAATAGACCTTCGTGTGTTTCAATATTAAAGATGCAGTAAGTATTCTTTGTAAGAAAGATTGTAATTGCATGGATCAGGGCAAGCAACTTCTAAATATCATAGCACTACTGAGCCAACAATGATGTACCTGTATCGGACATGTATATAGGATAGATTTTCCTGTAGGCACTTATTGAGTATGTTGTACCTGATAAAGACAATCTCATTGCATCTGTGATGACTAACTTATTCAAATAGTAATACATTTGCTATTGTTGCAATGAGTGATCTATGCCACTTATGGACACAGTGTGATTTTTTAACAGTTGTTTTACTACTCAGGCTGTATGCCTACTGTTTGGGTTTGCCACACTTCTGTCACTGATGCTATCAAAGTGATAACTATGTTAATTCTGCTACAACAGGAATCAAGTAGGTATGGTGTAGATATAAACAGAATGTCTTTTAGTATTGATTTAACTCATAATGGGGTAAATGTACTAGGACAGCAGGGGTTATCCTCTATCACCGAGTCTGTCAGTTATAATCACACTAGGGTTTCGATGACTGTAATGATCAAGATACACTGTTCATCTTCATGAGTTCTTATTCACAGCCATTCTCCAGCAACTAGACAGTGTATGGTGTAACTGGGTGGGACACTGTGTTGCAAAGCTGCTGCAGTTCCTAGCAGAGGGAGAGTATCTACTCATAAAGACAATTAAGCAATAAGGCATGACCAACAGTTATGTTAAATGGTCTGTTAATCACCCTGTAGGGGTTTAATGTTGAATGAGGCATATCCGAGTGCCACATGTCGCTAGACAGTGATAAACTGACCATTAACATAATACCTGGGAGTGGCTTATTGCTAACATAAAAACTGTTTTTAAACAACATTAAACCATGTTCATCATATGGTTAGGCTCTACATGTATGTTAATAAAACTAAACATAAGGCTGTTACAATGTTTACAGTCAATAGAAAGCTGCATTTCTCAAACCCTTGTTATAATCAGAGATATTATACCTGTACAACTTCTTGGTTTTGCTTAACTCTATTGCTCAGGTGGCCACCACAGTGGTGTGGTGTGGTGTGGGGCATCGGTAGGTAAGGCCATGCAACTACTAAGTGTGGTAATGCTGTGTGCTGCTGCAATCAGGGATGTGTACGTTTGGTGTACATGGCCTCAGTTTTGCTGTTGATCTCCACTGAGCATGCAGTACCTGGTCAGGTGGGTGGGGATGTCTCATAGTACATTTAGACAATTGTTTGTTATTTCTGGCACCTGCTGCTGGATGTCTATCATTGGTTGTGTTGACTTGGTCCTCCCCCATACTTGAATGTGTGTGTGTGTCTGTGTGTGTGTGGTGCTGGGGGGTGGTGGTGAATTCAGAGTTAGGGTTTTCAACCCTAACAGCGAATTTCTTCACTTTTGTCACTGTGGAACAACCCTAACTAATGCATTAAACGGAGTTTTTTGCCTCTAATATATTATGGTAGCACGGTAGTGCTACCATAGTTAGGGTTGAGGAGCCATTTCTATGTTAAACTCCAAAACTTTGCACCTTAATAACTTTGCAACAGTTTGATGGATTTGCCTGACATTTGGAATGTATGATCAAAAACCATAGGCCTTGGCATCTGCCAAGTTTCGTACTGGTCGGATATACGGCTGTGGAGTTATTAAGTGTGATCTGTGCGCGCGTTTACGCTTTTCTGGAATTCTGTGGTCACGCCTACAGGTCGTACGGTTTGTGTGACCGGCCCAAAATCTTCAGGGAATGTGCAGCCAGGGTCCCCGATGTGCCTTTCAAAGATTTCATGAAAAAATATTAAATGGTTCAAAAGTTATTCAAAAAACAGTTTCCCATTATAAGTCAATGGGAAAAGTTAACAAAAAGTTCAACACTTTCGCAAATGCATTTTTACTTTCGCAAATGGGCCTGTTACTTTCGCAAATCGGCCATTTTGTTTTCAGTTGGTGATCAGAAAAATGGTTGGCATTTAAATTTGGGACCCTCTAGCAACCTAATTTTTTTTGTATTCACCTAGTCGGGCCCTGAGGATGCTTGCCATGTCTTTATTTTGTGGTAAAACACACCAGAAATATGTTTTTCAAATTTCTGGAAAAAGTACTTTCGCAAATTACTTTCGTGCTCATGAAAGTGTCGCAAATTTTTGCGAAAGCTTTCTCAAATTGCGACAGTAGTTTTCTAGTCTGTGGGAAAATGACAGCAATTCTTTGGCACTGCGCTGCAAAAGAACCGTTGGGAGTTTTGAGCTGAAATTTGGAGGGAAAGGAGCCGACATCTCACAGATGTGCCTTTCAGTGTTGTATTGAAAAAATATTACACGGAGGCAAAGTTACAGCACTCCAAAGTTGACGTTTTTTCCCATAGGATAACATTACGGCGCCCAACGCATAACAGAAATCCTTTGGATCTCTGCTGCAAAATAACGGTTTGGTCTTTTTTCCTGAAATTTGGAGGGAAGACAGCCAACAGCCCACAGATGTGCCTTTCAGTGGTTTGGTGAAAAAACATTACAGGGAGGCAAAGTTATGGCACTCTGAACTTTTCTTTTTTTCCCGTAGGATAACATTACGGCGTTCGCCTCGCCTTTCAGGGCCCGTATCTCGGAAACGGTGCGAGATACGGACTTTTCGTCAGAAATTTCTTAGCCCGCTAATGGGGCTAAGATGCAAATTAGCCAGGACAGTTGTAAATAATATGACTTTTAAATTTTTTTTCTACGTCGTACGGTTCCTGAGATATAATGTATTTAGTATTCCAAGATCTCATTTTCTGCGCCGATACTCATTATTTTGCATACATTATTTGTACTCACTGTCTTTCTCAATGCAGGTTTTGGGGAAAACCAGCCTGTGAGCTTACATTACTGTTACTGTTGCCCTTTCCGCTTGTGGTTCCGTACCCGTTCACTTACCGTTGACGTCTCAGCCACCATGTGAGTTATCCTTGCTTTCATTTGCGCTATGCTTTCTGTTATTTTTTGCCATTTTCTGTCTACAGTACTGTTTATCTTTCTGTTTCACTTTACATCACTATGCCCATTGACATTTCTATTTGCAGGCACCATGTTACTATGTGACAACACATCACGTGGCAGACCATTCCGTCATACCACCATGTCGTTACCCTTTCTGTTCTCATTCGTACTTGTGTTACCATATGCTGCACTATTACTATTCTGTTTGCATTGCTGTCCCTGTTAGTATGCCACAAGACATCATGTGGTGGGAGCGTGGGGCCCAAAGGGCTCAAGGCCCTGGGCCACCAAGATGAGGTGGTGGGAGCGCTGGGCCCAGAGGGCACCAAGGCCCTGCTGCTGCATTACATTCACTATTTTTGTTATCATTCTCAAAAGAAGGAAATTAGAGGCAAAAACTCAGTTTAATGCATTAGTTAGAGTTGTTCCACAGCTGCAAAAGTGAGGAAATTCGCTGTTAGGGTTGAAAACCCCTTGCACCCCCACCCACCCCCAACCAGCATTGGGTGTGCATTGGGATCATGAGTCCTAACTCTCACCCCATTCTCCTATACTTCTGCTGCTTTACATAGGTCATGGGGTGAGAGTTAGGGCTGATGATCCCAATGCACACCCAATGCCACCACGTCGTCATCTTTGCGTTTCATTTTGCGCTAGCTTGTTACTTTTTGCCATTTGTGTGTACCGCACTGTTTCTCTTTCTGTTTCACTTTGCGCCACCATGCCCATTGACATTTCCATTTACAGGCACCATGTTACTATGTGACCAGAATCACGTGGCACACCGCTCCCGCTTCACGCCCAATCGCAGTATTACCCTTTGTGTTATCATTCGTGCTTGTGTTACCATGTGTGCCACTGTTAGCATTTCTGTTTGCATTGCTGCTCCTGTTACTATGCCACAAGACATCATGTGGCGGATGCGCAGGGCCCTTACATTCACTATTTCTCAATATCATTCTCAAAAAGAAGGGAAATTAGAGGCAAAAAACTCCATTTAATGCATTAGTTAGGGTTGTTCCACAGTGACAAAAGTGAGGAAATTCGCTGTTAGGGTTGAAAACCCTAACTCCGAATTCACCACCCCCAGCACCACACACACACAGACACACACACACATTCAAGTATGGGGGAGGACCAAGTCAACACAACCAATGACAGACATCCAGCAGCAGGTGACAGAAATAACAAACAATTGTCTAAATGTACTACGAGACATCCCCACCCACCTGACCAGGTACTGCATGCTCAGTGGAGATCAACAGCAAAACTGAGGCCATGTACACCAAACATACACATCCCTGACTGCAGCTGCACACAACGTACCACACTTAGTAGTTGCATGGCCTTACCTACCGATGCCCCACACCACACCACACCACTTGTGGTGGGCCACCTGAGCAATAGAGTTAAGCAAAACCAAGGAGTTGTACAGGTATAATATCTCTGATTATAACAAGGGTTTGAGAAATGCAGCTTTCTAATTGACTGTAAACACTGTAACAGCCTTATGTTTAGTTTTTATTAACATACATGTAGAGCCTAACCATATGATGAACATGGTTTAATGTTGTTTAAAAAACAGTTTTATTATGCTAGCAATAAGCCACTCCCAGGTATTATGTTAATGGTCAGTTTATCACTGTCTAGCGACATGTGGCACTCGGATATGCCTCATTCAACATTAAACCCCTACAGGGTGATTAATAGACCATTTAACATAACTGTTGGTCATGCCTTATTGCTTAATTGTCTTTATGAGTAGATACTCTCTCTGCTAGGCACTGCAGCAGCTTTGCAACACAGTGTCCCACCCAGTTACACCATACACTGTCTAGTTGCTGGAGAATGGCTGTGAATATGAACTCATGAAGATGAACAGTGTAACTTGATCATTACAGTCATCAAAACCCTAGTGTGATTATAACTGACAGACTCGGTGATAGAGGATAACCCCTGCTGTCCTAGTACATTTACCCCATTATGAGTTAAATCAATACTAAAAGACATTCTGTTTATATCTACACCATACCTACTTGATTCCTGTTGTAGCAGAATTAACATAGTTATCACTTTGATAGCATCAGTGACAGAAGTGTGTCAAACCCAAACAGTAGGCATACAGCCTGAGTATGAAACAACTGTTAAAAAAATCACACTGTGTCCATAAGTGGCATAGATCACTCATTGCAACAATAGCAAATGTATTACTATTTGAATAAGTTAGTCATCACAGATGCAATGAGATTGTCTTTATCAGGTACAACATACTCAATAAGTGCCTACAGGAAAATATATCCTATATACATGTCCGATACAGGTACATCATTGTTGGCTCAGTAGAGCTATGATATTTAGAAGTTGCTTGGCCTGATCCATGCAATTACAATCTTTCTTACAAAGAATACTTACTGCATCTTTAATATTGAAACACACTGAAGGTCTATGTATGTACATTAGCAGTACACCTTCATCAGTAAGAATGCTTGTGATACTGGCAATACCAATTTCACAGCGTTGAACAGGCAATGCTTTTCCATACATTTACATCAGCCTCTCTATGTTGAGTAAACCATTGCAGTAAATGTACTACTATGTAAATCACCTACTAAATGTATCACTACTTTTATCTTGAGCATGCTAGTGTCTTGTAGTTAATTTATGTGCTTCTCTTAATTAATGTATACTCAGTAGTGTTAAAACCTTTCTACAACTGTCATCATGCACCTTCAGCATTTATATTGAATAACAGCACAGTACCAGTTGTGGTGTGGTGTGGGGCATTGGTAGGTAAGGCCATGCAACTACTAAGTGTGGTACGTTGTGTGCAGCTGCAATCAGGGATGTGTACGTTTGGTGTACATGGCCTCAGTTTTGCTGTTGATCTCCACTGAGCATGCAGTACCTGGTCAGGTGGGTGGGGATGTCTCGTAGTACATTTAGACAATTGTCTGTTATTTCTGTCACCTGCTGCTGGATGTCTGTCATTGGTTGTGTTGACTTGGTCCTCTCCCATACTTGAATGTGTGTGTGTGTCTGTGTGTGTGGTGCTGGGGGTGAATGGAGTTAGGGTTTCAACCCAACAGCTTAATTTCTCACTTTTGTCGCTGTGGAACAACCCTAACTATGCATTAAACGGAGTTTTTGCTTCTATATATATATATATATATATATATATATATATATATATATATATATATATATATATATATATATATATATATATATATATATATATATATGTTATATATATACTGTATGATGTTAGCCACATACTCAGTATTCTGAGGCATATGGACGAGCACAGAGCGTTTTGTCACTGCTGCAAGAAGATGACTTGCATAAGGTGGATGAAGACAATGACTTGGATGCAGATCAGAGAAAGTCATGCTGTCTCACATGGACATTTCATTTTACATGCAATATTAGATAAATCTCTTTTGATGAGGTACAAACATTTCTGAACCTTTTTGTCACCACAAAGAGAAGTGAGAAAAACAAAGACATCAAAAACATTGACTACTGTGAAATTAGATCACATCATGGGTTACTGACCATTCTCTGGGATGTTCACAAACTGAAGCTTGTGACACCGTATTTCACCACTTCCACATGATAGCTGTACATAACACAGAAATGCAATAATGTGTGGCAAAATTGTATTGTGTAAGAAGTGCTTTTTATAACTTTACATGGCTGGATACTTTATTTTCTGAAGGTGACATGGAAGGTGCAGTTCTTTTTATTAAACAGCTGGAAGACTGTGAATGACCTTCTGATAAATTTCCAGGACAGGATCCAGAGCATGCCTATCACTGTGCGACAGTGAAAGAATCAGACGTGATTCATGACTTTGGTAATGACATTGGGACATTTGAGCTGGCCAAGAGACAAAAATTTGAATATGAATGTGTCTCTTGCAATAGCCTGTTCTAACATGACCACACATATGCCTCAGTATATTGAGTATATAGCCTACATCCATCAAATATTAAGCAAAGGTTGTCACTGCTGAGATGTTCAAAGTCATCTAATTTCACTTCAATATTTTTTTGTTTAAATCATCAATTTGAGCCATCATGTCTGCCCACAGCTGTGATTGTACATTGATGGCCATCTGCACAAAGTGTTTTACTTTTCAATGTCGTTTCATCAAGTAAATTTTTCTCTTTATGTTCTTACCACCACATCTCATTATGGCAGATATAATTCAGTCAGTCTTGGCTCTAGCAGACAACATTCTAAAATACTTTGCTCTCTCTTGTGATGACTGCTGGCTACAGTGACATTTTTGCTTTTTCTGTTTTGTTTTGACTTGTGTCCTAGTCTCCTTTTTATGGTTGACTCTAGACTTCTTTATTGTTTGCCTAAGCTGCATTTTTTTGTGTGCCAAACAATGAGCTTTGAAGTCACATCTTGCATACTTTGCTATGTTTCTGTTTTGGTCTAAGCCAGAGGCATCACTTGTTGCCTCATGCGTACAGACTAATACTGCACCATCAGCCTTATAAAGCAATTCATTGATACCAAAATACCTTTGACGTCTCTTCTTATTTTTCACCTTCTGTCTGGTAGACATATTTTCTTTCCAGTAAGAATAGTCCAATTCAAATGATAAGCTTCTGTAGAATCTGTAAAAACAGACAAAAAAAAAGAAAAAAAAATTACTACATTGTACTAAACTTTTACAACTGTGTTTTACCTTAGTGAAAAACAGGTACTTTACTTTAAAACATAAATTAAATAGTAATACCATACTTTCTGAAAAGATACATAGACTACTATGTCACAAGCAGCTAATGGAAATTATGTGACAGCTTATCATCCCTATATTAATTGCACCATGAATGGAGATACTGAGTGACATATACCTTTTGACAGTCACAGTGTGATCCTACTAGAATTACCATTTTTAACACTTCTTATATTTTTCCAACATGTCATTTATGTTACTATTCATTATGCAGTGAACATTGTGGTACAAGTGACCCCAAAGCAGAAATATGTTGTCCTTAAATGGGAAATTTTCCATAGAGTCATAACTTCTTTAAGTAACAGTTATATCATATGGCAATTTTCATGCTTGAATTCCTATTGGTTTGCAATGTTTCTTTTTTTGATTTGTGTTTGTTACCCAATCATGCTTGCAATATAGATTTACACCTATTTAAGCAACAAGGCATGAAAGGCATTGCTTGTACAAGGTTAAACCCAAGTTCTGCACTGCTGCAAGGCAAGAGGCACAGCTGAGTGCTTTTACTCCTGCTATAATTTTTCACTGGCTATCAAGTGTTACTCTTGTACTACCCCTTGAGATGTGCCCACTGATGATATCCCTTATCTCTTAACTGTGTAGTTACAGGCTTATATAACCAATATAAGCAAACAAAACAGTTGGGCTTAGCTCGCCTATCTGAGGCAAAAGGTCTACGTGCATAATAGCAGGGAAATACACAGGAACAGTTCATCCAAAATTATAGTTCTATATGCACTCTATTTAAATAATGGCTTTCTACCACTTTTTTTAGAAAAGCACTAAACAATGTTATTAAAGCAATTTTATTAGTCAGTTTTCATGAGTCAAGTTTTCATCAGTGCATAATTTATAAAGTCAAAAGACATTCTTAGAAATGCACAGTCAAATATTTGAAAGTCACTGTACCGAAACACTATGTGGCTTGCGTGTCCCAGCTGGTAAAAATATTCTTGGCTCAATTGCCTAATCTAACACAGAAAAAAAAAATACCTTTTTCATCCTTCCAGCTTTAGCTTTGGTTTCTCCACTACAGTGGAGCATATGCAGTCACTAATGTTGCCAGAGCAAACTTGGCTGACCCCAGAATGTGTTGGTAATGTTGCAATGTAACCCTATGATCACTTGGGAGGTCACTGTGCAGTGCTGTGCACAACCCATGAACTAGTCAGTGTGTATTAACTATTAGTGTTCCACTAGTCGCATTACTGTTGTAGTACACATTCACAGCTATTTAAGCAATAAGGCAAAAAAGGCCTTTGGTTGTGCAAGGATAACCCCACACTCAACACTGTTACAAGGCATGAAGGAAATCTCTGGCATCTGGAGTCTAAGGCTCTGAGCTGCAAATTTGGTGATATGCAGCAGACCTGACCTGGGTTTGAATCCCACAGTTTCCACTTGCATACTGTGTGACCCTGAGCAAGTCACTTAACCTCCTTGTGCTCCCAGGTCGCTCCTGTAAAAAAAGCTTTCAGCTTAGTGTGCTATACCTGGTTAAGCAACGAAATTAAAAAAAAAAATCTGAGTGCCTTCAGCACCTTTTGTAATTTCTATGTGAGTATGAAGTGTTACACTCCCAGTACACATTCTGACTTCTCCTTTCATATATACCTTATCCCTTAACTGCAAAGTCTGATAGACTTATGTGTTGGTATACATGCAATTTGATCCTGTGGTCACTTGGCAGATAATTTTGCAGATCTATGTACAACCAATGAATTTGTGAGTACATATTAAGCATTACTATTCTACTACTAACATTCTTGTTGTAGCACACATTTATAGGTATTTAAGTAATAAGGCACAAAAAAGCCATTGGTTGTAGAAGGTTAAGCCCACAGTCAGTGCTGTTGCAAGGTATGAGGCAAAGCCAATTGCATTTAGTCGATGCTATAATTTCTTGGTGCATATCAATTGTTACTCTTGTAGTGCCCATTGAGACATCTCCTTTAATACATGCCTTCTCCCTTAACTGCAAAAAGTGATGCAGTCATGTGTTGGTAAGGTTGCAATGTTATCCTACGGTCATGAGAGAGGTAATTTTGTAGTGCTCTGCTCAACTCATGAATTTATGAGTGTGTATTAAGTATTACTGTTATGCTACTTACATTCTTGTTGTGCAAAACAGCTGTTTAACCAATAAAACACAAAAGCCCATTGTTTGTACATGGTTACGATCAAACTCAGCAGCATTGCAAGGCACAAGACAAAGCTGAGTGCCTTCGACATGTGCTATAATTTCTGTGTAGCTATTAACTGTTACTGTTCTAGTATCCACAGAGACATCTGTTTGGATATACATCTTGTCACTTAATCGGAAACACTAATGCATTTATCTGTTGGTGAATTTAAAACATTATCCTATGGCCATGTGGACTGTAATTTTGTATTCCTGAGCACAACCCATGAACTTGTCACTAACTATTAAGTATTAGTCTTCCAGTACTCACACTCTTGTGTTAGTACACATTCACACCTACTTAAGTAATAAGGCACCAAAGGACCACACTGTTATTGGTTTTGAAAGGGTAACCTTGCACTCAGCATCAAAGGAAGGCAAGCCCCTTCAGCACATGCTATAATTTCTCTGTGCCTATTAAGTTTTACTCATCTAGTACCCATTAAGACATCTTCCTTCGTATATAATTTATCCCTAAAGTCCAAACAGTGATAGATGTATCTGTTAATAAACATGCAATGTTATCATATGATCTCTTGGGAGGTAATTTAGCAGTGCTTTGCACAACCCATGAGTTTGTGACTGGGTATTGACTATTAGTATTGTACTCACATTCCTGTTCTACTACACATTTGCACCTACTTAAGCAGTAATGCATGAAAGACTATTGGTTATACAAAGTTAACCCTACAGTCAGCACAGTAGAAAGGCGTGAGGCCAAGCCAAGTGCCTTTAGCCCCAATATATTTTCTTGCTGGATATCAAGTGTTGCCCTTGTACAGAACTACCCATCGAGATGTCTCATTTTATATATATATCTTATCCCTTAATTGCAAACACTAAAGGACTTATGTGTCGGTAAAGATGCAGAGTTATCATATGGACACTTTATGGTTCTGTGCACAACCTATGAATTTGTGAGTCATTGTTAACTATTACTTTTCTAACACTCACATTCTTGTTGTACTACACATTCAAAGAATAAATTATTTAACAGCAAGGTCATTACAAATATGCATACTTAAAATGTTAAAATCAACACAATTTATCAGTATAGAACAAGATTAGATAAAGAATTCAAATTCCACAATATTTGCTAGTTACATTAACCCATTCACAGCTACTACTCATGTTTTTGTTGTAGGACACATTTACAAGTATATAAACAATAATGCAGGAAAGGCGATTGGTTATACACAGCTAAGCCTGCAATGAGCACCATTAGTAGGTATGGGACATAACCGAATTCCTTTGGTTGCTGCTATAGGGCTACCCACTGGGATGCTCAGTCAGGTAGTGCAGGTATCATCTCTTTTTGGCCAGGCAGGGTAGTTTAGGTAATATACTGTACTACCCTACCCTGCATAACAGTGTAATTCTCAGGTCAGGCAATTTGGTACGGGTAACAGGTAAAGGACATCCAAACAGGCATTTAAAGGGAAGTCTGTGGGGTCCTTAACAGAGCATAAAGGAGAATTGGAGCACATGATGCCAGGTTAACCCCTGATTGGGTAGCGGTGTCTGTGCTCCATCTGCTGCATGGAATCCAGCCGGCAGAAGTCTGTTGTGTGTTGTGTTGTGTCAAAGCAGCTCTGTGGGCACTCACCCTTCAGCATCACAAATCACGGCCATAGAGTTGATGAATTTTTGATTAAGAAAGATGAAAATAAAAGTTTTATTACAGTTAATCTATACTACAAGGAGCAAAGGGACTGGGAGAAATAGTGAGGCACTGAGAAACTATATCAGCTGGGGGGGGAGGTCAGGCTAACCTCAGTCATGGAGGTGGTGCTAGGAACTAGGGAGAGAATAGAAAAGGAAGGTGGGGGAAAAGATTGACAAAAATAAGGCACTGGGCAGCTGGTTTGAAACTATAGTACAGTAAAACCCCAGTTATCCTAATGTCATGGGGCACATAAAAAACAATGAGATAAACAGGGTTTCAGTTAATCAATGGTGCCATATTTATAATGTACCACACACTGTATAAGTCATAAACAAATGAAAAAGCTTCCAAACAACTGTCCAATGTGTGCTTGAGTTTTGAGTTCAGCACTCTGTCCAACATTTCAACAACACTACAAATGGGCTTCTGTCACTGCCAGTGAGAAACTTGATACTCTTCTGTGTCTCTGCCTAGCTGCTGTAAGGTAGAGACACTCTGATCTACTAAAAATACGGCTGTTGTTTCACATTCGTCCCATCAAGGATAGCAAAGCAACACACTCAGGCTGCTTCACATTCATTCCAGCAAGCACAGCATTACTACAATCACAAATCAAAAAATAACTGACCCGAGCCATTTTCTGAGCGTGATTCTGGTGAGCTTTCACTTGTTCTCCTTGGGTCTGGCCATGTTGCTGACTGGTTCAGGATGTTAACGGCTCTCTCACTTGCTTTCTCTCACCCATGAGAGCTGGAGCCCTGCATGAAACACTAGATTGGAGAGAGACTGTGTTGGCTGTGTGACTGACAGGTTCAGGATGTTAACAGTTCTCTCACTCACTTTCTATCACCCACGAGAGCTAGAGCATTGCATATCACACTAGACCGGAGAAATATTAATGGGCTAATGATCTGTAAAGACCTGTTAAGTGCATGACACACAGTATATTAGGTGTTGGGAAGTAGGTGCTCTGCTGTGATGTGCTGATTAGAGGTTAAAAATATCATTTGCACTTCTGCTTATTACCAGACCAGAGAAACAGTTGAAATTGTTGGGGGACACAATCTGGTTTTGGTTAACTGAGAGTTTTGGTTATCCGGGATTTGGATAACCAGGGTTTTACTGTATTACACAGTTTGTTAGGTGCCTCTGCACCTTGTTATTTATTACTGTGACATAAGTTACACTGTCTGTCTTTGCAAAATAGTGAAAGCCTTTTATGGCTCTATTACACTCTTAGATGCCCCCCGGGCTGAGCCCTGTCATTTATTACTATGACGTAGTCAACTACACTGTCTGTCTCTGAAACATAGTGAAAGCCTTTTACATTTGTATTGCTACTATTACACTGTTAGGTGCCCCAGGCTGAGCCCTGTCATTTATTACTGTGACGTAGTCAACTACACTGTCTGTCTCTGCAGCATAGTGAAGCCTTTTTACGGCTGTATTACACACACTGTCTGTTAGGTACCCTGAGGCCTGAGCACTTATTACTGGGACATAGTCAGCTACACTGTCTGCACAGCAGTTAGTGAAACAGTATCCTTGCATGGCTGTGTCTACTATGTCTCATAATTCCCAGTCTAAGTCTCCTAAAAGGATGCTGCATGTGCAGCTGGGAAAGATATGGACAATATGAATCATAGCACTAATGAAGAACATAGTAACAATAATAATAACATGACCAGGACTGGCACTAAACCTCCTGAACAAAAAAAGCATGTTAGCAATGAAATGACAGTACAGATTCAGAAAGAACTGACTGGAGTTAATTGTAGAGGTACTGAACATTTTGCCACATGTGCCAGGATAATTCCAGCTGCTAAAGCAGCATGCAGGGAGGCATCCTCCTCAAATATAAGCTCAGATGCTGAGGCAGTGAATGCTGATAGAGATGGTGGTGACTGGGCATGGGATAGCCCAGGCTATGTCCCCCATAATGATGATGACACTTCCAGTTCTTCTGAATCTTGTGGTGATAAAGTCAGTAGTCTCAGTGAGGGGGTAGGAAAGGATGCCACTGTAAGGCACGAGAGGCAAGTGCAGAAAAAAAAACATGTTAAATGTAAGAATAAGAAGATGAGTAAGAATGAGAACAATTCCTCTAACAAAGAAATGGCAGTGCAGGGTTTCCTTCAGGTCCCTTGACTGTACAAGGAATAGTGCCAGGCACCATGGCACAAAGCAAAAAAGTTAAATCTTTAATGTGGAATTTATTTTACATTGACCCTGCCGGCACCTCTTGAGATGTACTGTATGCAGTCTGTGCAAAAAGAGCATAAGTCATGGTGGCAAACCAGAAAATGTTGGAGCATCAGTAATGATGTGACATGCTAAGGCAAAACACCCAGTTGAGTGGGGCAGGGCAAGGGGCAGTGTGGTTGGTATGAGTGGTAGTGGAGGTGGTGGTGGCAGTGACCATAGTGATAATGAACTGGAAACAGTAACTGACATTGAATCACTTGATGTGTCCTTGCAGTCTTCCCAGACAAACATAGATTGTTTTCTGACACCACAAAGGACTGGAAAATCCCAAAGCTGTAATTCATGTGAAACAGATGCGAGAAATACAGTCCCTCAAAATTAAAAGATCTTGTCAATTAACATTAAAAGACAGTGTTGCCGGGAGTCACATGATGTGTCCGCCGAGTTCAGTTGCCTCAACTGCAGCACCGCTACTCAGGGACATAAAATGTTTTTTTTTTCGGCCGGAAATCATCGTTATTTACTACTTAATGTATTTTTGCTAGCAGGCTAAATTGTCAGCGCACTCAAGTTTGACAGATGGTAGCAGAACAGACCCATAAATTCTGACAAATGAATGGACATAGAGTCTGAGACCCCCGAGTCCACCAGGGCTCCTGTGGGTAAAAGGTACTAGGCGGGATCTGATCCCAAATCACTGCCGGAACAAACTATAGGTAAAATATTTCCAGATAGACTGGAATCCTTTTTTGTTGACATGGCAACAATTAAAATCTCTGTGTTTGCAATGGCAAGTAATCTCAAGGACATTAAACCCACTCTGGAAGCCCTCAGAATCAGTGCCATAGATGTTGAAGTGCACATTAGTTCAGTGGAAGACACCCAACTCAAAGAAAGTGCCCAGTTCAACAAACTAAAAAAGATGGTAGAAAAACTGGATTACAAAGCAGAAGAGCAGGAGGAAAGGAGCAGAAGTCCTGGTCAGAGTTCATTAGAAATCAGAAGGTAAGAACTTACCTGCCTTTGTGGAGAAGCTCCTCCTAGAGGTTGCAGGTCTACCCGAGGCCGGCACAGCTTATAACATAGTGACCACCACTCATCCCATTCAGAGTCACTGTCATCTGACAAACCCCAGGCTATAATAATCCACTGCCTGAGCTTTATAGAGAAGAGGCGCATCCAACAACTAATATGGATCAAGGGAGACATATACTGGCAAGGCCACTGAATACATATCTTCACTGATGTTACACCCAAAGTCCGGGGCTGGCAACATGAACACAAGCCCATTAGAAGAGCATTGCAAAAAACAGGCATCAGATACCGAATGCTATACCCAGCACTACTGATAGGCTACACAGCCCAGGGGCAAAAGGAATTTGAATCGACTGCCGCTGCAAGGAGTGAAGTGCCTGAATACATCCCTCAACTGAAAATTGAACCAGACCATGGCAAACCCTCCAGGAACAGCTCATCCACTGCTAGCAGCTACCAAAAATGATAAAGTCTAACTACTCAAGGCAGACCTCTGGGACTAACTGTTGCCTGACAGGTAACGGGATATACCACTAGCCATGCTCAACACCTAACTTTATGATGCTCTACAGTGGACAATGAGTGTGGCCCCATCTGTCTGAAGCAGGCTCCCCTTTTACATGCTATAAGGTTTCAAAACCAGAGAAAAATAAACTCTGCAGTTAACCGGCAAAGCTGAGGATTGTGGCTATGAGAGAAAACTCTACTACCTCAAATACACACACCACTTGCATCCATTTGAAGTGTATCTGGACCTAGTACTTTACTGCTACATGGTGTATTATTATGGAGGATGGATTTGGACAAATTGTGTCTGGGACAGTATGGCTGCCATAATCGAATGATATCTCCTCAACCCTTACCACACCCCAGCCCTCTCTTATATGGCTCTTTCTTCGGCTCACAGATCTTTCCCACCAATGACCATCTCAACTTTCAACAGAGCCTTGAAGAAGACTACCCCCCTAAAACTTCAAAAGATGGATGACCCTCTCAGATCTGGTCCCTCCTCTGACTACTCAACACCCCACTACCAAGGAATGACCTTGTATTGCAGGGTCTATCCTACCTTAACCCACTTACTATTGAAAAACCTTTAACCATCTCATCAGAGCATAGCAGCAACACCAGTCCGAGGCACCCTGCCACCCCCGAGAACCACACCACTGACCTTTGTATCAACATCCAATGGACCTCTGAAGGCATACACTAGCAATGCACTACCACACTGAAAAACAGCGCATACTTGAGCTGAATGCAATTGGACAGTTTGACTTAATGGACTGGGCACAGCAAGTACCATATGATTAAGCTGGGAACTGTAAGGGGGAGTGTGATGGGGGGTATGGTGGTGGTGGGGTTAAAAATGACAAGACATCTAGAACAATGGGGCACTGACAAGAGGGCACTGAGCTATGCAGATCTCCATGCCCTGCTGATGGGTCTAACAGCCGAAGGATCACGTCAGTTTTACGGACAGCCTAACTAACAAAGCTGATATCATCCATCCCAGAATAAAATGTCTCAGTGATCAGCTATACTGTGTGGATTGGCTGGAGATTAATACAGTAGGGGCATAATATCGTAAAGGGAGGTGTGGGAGTCAATGGGGTGGAGGGGCTGTGGGGGGAGGAGTGATTTTGTGGGCCAGGGAGCTAGAATGTAAAAAAGAAACATGCTGGGGAGACTTTCAGTCTAAATAGCGGAGAAACCATGGAGGGTGCTCTCTCTTATTTTAGTAGGGCTGATGCTGCTGTTAGGAATGTGCTTGATTCTTTTTTTTTTTGTAAAATATTTTTATTTTGAAAAACATTTTACATTCAAGACAGTACTGATCAAATTTTCTAGCAATGTGGGTACAAACAGAGCTTTCGATGAGCCAACATTTCACAGGGAATTCATAGGTGAAGTGAATTAATTATTACTTGTTCCTGCTTAGGTTATGTGTTTATAGTGATAAGTATTTGCATGGTGAGAGGTGGTATCATGGGTAAGAGCAGGGCAGATATCAGCAATAGGTACAAGTTTTTTGTAAAACAGCCAAGGGTAACAAAGGTATACATGTATATGGAAATGCAATTACATTTTTACACAGGAAAGATTCCCTCCCCATAGCCTTCTCCAATGGCAACCATATTTTTTCCAATTGCTTGCTGGTGCCATTGGCAGTATGTTGTATGTTTTCCAAGGAGAGGCACTGTTTCAGATTATTGACCCATTGCTGAATCACTGAGGCATGCACTGACAACCACGTTTGAACCAATGTTTTCTTAGCCTTGACCAAGGCTATTCCCCATAATGGGTGAGTACTCTCTCCCTGGGTTGTCACCGGTCCACCCCTAGTAGTAGCTCTGTTGGAGAGCAGCATAGGTGTTTTGCAAGTATCCTCTCCATTACTCTATGGACCTCGTGCCAGAAAGGTGCCACCCTCGGACACGTAAGAGCCATGTGTAATAAGTCTGCCTGGTCCATCTGATATTTCGGGCACTTATGTGAGCTTTCAAGGCACATGGCATGGAGCCTATTGGGGGTCAAGTAAGTTCTATACAGGAAGTTAAGCTGAACTTGCCTCAGTCTGTTATTCCTGGAACATGCAATAAGGTGTTTCATTGCTAGACCCCAGGTGTGATCATCTATAGTGACACAGAGATCTTTCTCACACTTCGATCTAATGCACAGTGAGGTCTCTGAGCCAATTCCTAACATGGTCCTATAGTAAACAGACAATGATTTAGTACTGGGGTGGGGATTATATAGCCCCTCCTCTAGTGGGGTAGGGTCTGCTCATTTTGTCTTCGGACAAAGGCACTCTCCAAGCCCATGTTGCAGTGTCTGGTATACAAAGTAGTTCCCAAGGTCCATGGGCCATTTAGCCCTCACTGCTACAAACTCTAGAATCCTGCCACCCTCAAAAAGCTGCAGGGCATGCTTTAATTCCTTCATTTTCCAAAGCCTCAGTTTTTGATGCATATGTATTGTGTATGTGCCTTTAGTTTTCATGGCCTTGACAAGGTCAGTGTAAGGTGATTGACCACTTCCTTGAACAGACCCTAGTTTGCTATGTGCAGACGTCCAGGTTTTGATCAGATTTAGAGTACAGGGATTTACTATATTAGTCTTTCCATTATATTCCAAACCTCTAGACATGCATTGACACCGCAGAGAGACTCCCATTTGTTCCTCCTCCATAGCAACCCATGCCACATCCAGTGGCCCCAAACCATTGGGGAGAAATGCCAGCTGAGCAGCCAAAAAGTATAGATGAAAGTTGGGGAGTCCCAAACCCCCTTTACTGGGAGGTTGTTGGAGGATCGACCTCTTGATACAGGCTACTTTCCCTCTCCAAATGAAGCTATGCATTAGAGCGTTTATTTGCTAGAAGTGCAACATAGGTACACTTATTGGTAATGATTGATATAAGTAACAAGTTGGGAGAATCATCATTTTAACTGTATTGATCCTTTCTATGCGGGTCGGGGGTAGATTCTGTCATTTCTCACAGTCTTCTCCCAGTTTTCTAGTTAAGGGGCCATATTTGATGGCTTATAATGTTCCTAATTTTACTGACAAGAGGATACCCAAATATTTCAATTTATTTACCATAACTAATCCCCCCAATACCTGTGACAGTTGGGGTTGCTTCAGTTGTCCTATAGGATGGAGCTCACTTTTTTCCATTTCGCTTTGTGCCCTGGTAGGGAACCATATTCTCTCAGGAGGCCATGTACTACAGGTAAGTCCCTAGCCAGGTTTGTTTATTTCAGTTATTTTTAATAAGTATTACAGATACATACATACATACATACAAAACTGGCTATTAGAACAGGTTGTGATGCAGGGTTACAAGCAGGAAACCAGATCAAACATTAGACTTCAAAGTTGAAAGAGCAGAGAGGGGAGTAAACTGATAATAACAGCCACGCATTGAGAAAGGAGCATTTATGCATACAAACATTTGACAAACCAGGCTCCATAGAGACAAAGCACCAATCAGGTTGAGGGTGACACACCCTGAAAGGGGGCACAGACAAGAAACAGAGGTATATATAGCTATGAGCAACTCCACCAAGTCTGTGGTGACTTCTCTGCCAAGCAAGGCAATAACCAATCCAAACATAAACCGGGAAGAACCATCAATTGGCTATGTACAAGTAGAAAAGGTAACAGGGTGATTAATAGCAATTGCACGAATGTATTGCTTCTGGCACAGCAATATTGGTTATCAGGCTGGGGAGAGAAGTAGTGGTACAACTTGAAACAGGAAAAGGCACATCCGATACCTGTTTTAGGTTTTAAGTAGGTAAGGAAGGGGGCCCAACAGGCCGAGTAAAGGTCAAGTTCATTAGCAAGGGTGTGTGTTATACGATCAAGTGAAGCTAACAATGAGAGTTAATGCAGGAGCTCCGACATGGAAAGGACTTTAGTTGACCTTCACTTGCTCAAGAGAAGCCACTTGGCGGATATGCCAAGCAGTGCAATTTAGTGGTGATGTGTGGAGTTTAGACGGATATCAGAGGGAGGAAGACCTAGAATCCATACTAGGTGGTCTAACTGAATTAAGCATCCTAAGATCTGGGAGGTGAGCTGGTACACCATTGACCAAAAGGAGGCGAGCAGGGGGCACTGGCAGAGGACATGATACAAGTTCCTGGAGTGAGCCATGCACTTCCAGCATAGGTTATTATTCAGGAGCTTAGTCTTGTATAGTACATCCCACATTCTGTACCAATGATGAAGTATTTGGTTCTGGATAAGTCGACTCTGCATATTTGGGTAGCTTACATGAGCCAGCTTCCAGCATTAGCTCCATTGTGTGTATGTAAAAGTAAGATTCAAGGAGTTTTCCCATTTGAGTTTGGATTCTTTGGATTGAGAGGCAATGCTTTCACGTATGGCTGCATATATCGTGCTGGCCTGACCTTGAGGGAGCGCAAGCCAGTCAGTCAATTTCTGTGGTCTAGCTATACTAGGTGGGTGGTGCATAAGGTATTCTGACAATGCACTGCGCATTTGCAGATATCTCCAGAAGTCTTGCTTTTCTAGGCCTTTCATCAGGGAGAGAACTTGGAAGGATGCAAGTCCTTGCCCTGAGTTGTCAGTAATATCTGACAGAAGGGAGATGCCTTTACTTTCCCATCTAGGCCATAAAATGGGTTTGTTTCCAATCAAAATGTGGTTGTTGCCAAATAATGGAGTGAGTGAACATGGTTTCTGGTTTGCTTTGATCCTGGCATGTACCTTGTTCCATATGTGCACTGCCGGGGGAATCATAGGGTGCGTCATCATGCGTTTGGGTAAGGGATTATAGATTAGGAGAGGGAAGCTGTGGACTTGGGCTATTGCTTTTTCAATAAACAGCCAGGGGGGGTCTTGAGATAGTGTGGTGAACCATTTCAGGGTCTGAGAAACTGAAATGGCCCATGCATAGCCCTCTAGCCATGGTAAACTCCAGCCCCCAGCTTTCCAGTGAGAGTGCAGTTTGCCTCTGCTAAAGCAGAGCCTGTGGTTTTTCCTGAGGACGTGCCCAATGGATTTATCTATAATTTGGAGCCATTTAGCCAGGGAAGCTAGTGGAATATGGGAGAGGGGATGCAGAATTTTAAGAATTGACACCATTTTGAGGGCTGAGATTTTCCCAGCTAGTGTAAGATGGAGCATTTTCCATCTGTCCAGCTTGGTTTTGAGTTCTACCACAAGTGGCTGCATGTTGCGGTCCCAGATTTTAGAAAAGTCAGGGGAAAGGTGTATGCCAAGATATACCAGGCTACCAGGGGTCCACTTCAGCCTGGACAAGGCTATCATGGCCAGAGTGCACAGGGAGCTGAGGGGAAGTACTTCAGTTTTAGACTTGTTCACCCTCAGTCCCAAGAGATCTGCAAAAACTGTCAAAAGGGGGAGCAGGTTAGGGAGGGATACAGACACATCTTCCACGGTGACTAACAAGTCATCAGCATACATATGTGTGGCATAGGCCGACTGTCCAACAGGGATGCCTAAGTGCTGTCTGATAGCAGCAGTGAGTGGCTCCACCGTTAAGACAAATAAAAGGGGGGACAATGGGCAGCCCTGCCTGCTACCTCTACCCAGCAGAAAGGATGGCGAGTAAGTGGTGTTGGTTTTGATTCTGGCTGTAGGTTCCCAATAGAGGGCGTGCACCCAATGCCGGAAAAGCTCCCCAAACCCAAAATGACACAAAGCCACGCCGAGATAGTCCCATTCAAGGGAATCAAAAGCTTTTTAGAAGTCTATAGCAATTGCAGCAGAAGCAGTGGGGAGCTTCGTTGCCTGATGCATAAGGTTTACCAGAGATCGAATATGATCTTTGCTGTATCAGCTGGGAATGAAGCTGACTTAGGAGGGGTGAATGAGGGAGGCCAGAACCAGGTTTAGTCTGGAAGCTAGTACCTTAGCAAAAATTTTGCTGTCCACATTAATGAGTGAAATTGGACAATAACTGGAGGGGATTGTGGGGTCTTTACCCTTTTTGGGGAAGACTGTGATGGCAGCCTCCCATAGGGTAGGAGGAAAGATGCCCTTATCTAGGGCCTCATTGTAAACAGAAGACAGGAGAGGAGAGATCTGGTGAGCCAGAAACTGCCAGAACTTGACGGGAAAGCCATCACCTAGAGGCCTTACAGGGGCCTTACCTCAATCGGTGTGATGAGGCGGTCGAGCTCCACCGCATAGGAGATTGTGAGTGTTGGAAGCTGGAGGGTGGACAGGAATGTCTGGACTCTTTTTGGATCCATCCTTCTGGAGGAGGAGTACAGGTCCATATAACAACATTCCATGATGGAGTTGATTAGTTGTGGGTCAGTTTGGGTTTTGCTGGTCTGGTCCCGGAGACCGGGGATATGTCTATCGGCCTTTTGTTTACGGAGTCTATAGGCAAGGAGCTTGCCACCTTTTATCCCCTCCCTCCCAGTACTGTTGGTGAAGCTTTAAGATAGCAACCTCAGCCTTGCAGGAAAGTAGGTCCTTGATTTCCATACAGGTTTTAAGCAGAGTTTTAGCTAGGGTGGAGTTAGGGGATAAGCATGGAGTGGCTTTGGTTTGGGCTTCTAGTTGCTTCAGCTGTAGTTCTGGGGAGTCCAAAAGCTGATCCTGACACTTTTGGCTCCTGGCCACATATCTGATGATAGCCACCCAAGCTGTGGCTTTAAGCACTTCCCAGGTAATGCCAGAGGAGGTGTCCAGAGGTGGATTCTCTCTTAAAAAGGAAGCCATCCATGAAGAGATCCATTTCACAAACTCTGGGTCCTGGAGTAGGAGGGGGTCTAGCTGACTACGAGGAAGGTTTGGGGGAGCGTGGGCCCCAGAGAACATGTAGGTGGTCCAGACCATGGTCAGAGAGGACTATGGGCATGATTTCAGTGCCAACTGTAATTTGGGAAACCTCTGCAGACACCAGCCAAATGTCCAGTCGGCTATGACAGCCATGCACTGGAGAGGTGAAGGTGAAATCCTTCTCCTTTGGGTGAAAGGTTCTCCAAATATCAGAAAGGCCTAAGTCGGTCATTAACTGATGTAGAGCTAAGCAGGCCTTAGGGTGTTGCACAGAAGTCATGGAGCTTCAATCCAGTTGGGGGGCCATGATCAGACTAAAATCCTCACCCAGCATTATTGGAGTCTGGGGCAGGACATGGCGCTGATTTCTTGGGTGACTTCATGAAAAAAGAGGGCGCATCCTCATTCAGCCTGTACATGCAGCCCAGGACCCATCGTCCTTGTGAGTCAGATTTGGTCTGGGTGGGGGACCAGGCCAGTGATTTATAAAGGAGTATGGCAACTCCCCTTTTCCTAGAGGGGGCAGAGGAGGAGAAAACTTGCCCCACCTAATCCTTAGCCAGATTGTCGTGGTCATGTTTCGATAGCTTCATTTTCTGAAGGAAAGCCAACATAGCCCTCAGCCTGTTTAGATGAGACAACACCTGTTTACATGTTACCTGGGTGTTTAGGCCCCGCACGTTCCAGGTGTATCCATGAAAGTCACCTATGATCATTTATGAGTACGAAGGTGGTGACGGTGAATTAAAAGTCACTAAAGGTAAGGCTGAGGAGGGGTCTGGCAATCCTTGCAGGGAGTGCCCAAAATACCCTTGAAAGCCAGAGCATTCAATCCGTGCAACTCCAGAACACATAGCATAGGCAACGAACACCCAGTCTCAACAGTTTAAAGCTACAAATAGCTGGCAAGCAGCCTGCAATAACACATAACTATTTACATCAACACTTGCATCCAAAATTACCAAGTTGTAAGAAAGGAAATAGTAAGGCCAGGACACAGGTTGCCAAGGCCATCTATACCCTTCTTGTGGGGTGGGAAGCAGGAAAAACCCAGGTAGATAAGTTCCCATAGGGTAAGGCTCTTAACAGCGAGCATTACTCCACAGCAGCGGGAAGTAAAGTTAGAGGGGTAGGACATGGAGAAAGGGACAGTGAGAAGCCAGAAATGAGAGCATAGGACATGAAGGGGACCTGCTGTGAGCCTTTTTGTGGAGTGGGGAGTGTGCCCCTGCTGAAAACAGAGGGTTGTGAGTGTCTTCATGCTTAAACTGCAGGAGGATGAAACAGCCAATGGGGAGTGAACAGCAGAAGCTGGGGGAATTCAGGAGCAGGCTATGAAGGGACCCCAGTCTAGCAGACATAGGCAAGAGGCTACAGGGCAAGCTTTGGAGGGGTAGACCTTGTATTCACTACCAAGAAGGGGCATAGAGGGAGAGAGGTTGGCATTTAATGTGGAGGGACACCCCCCTATACCAAGGCCTTCCGTACAAGGAAAAAGGGTGCCCCATGGGCCTCAAAGGAATTGAGGTGAATCCCAACTAGTAGGATGGAGGTAAGCTACACCTATGCAGCACCTATAGAGCAATCATTGCCAGGGGAGGGACCCCGATCGATGATACCACTAAAGAAGGGACAGCAAACATGAGCAGAGGCATGTAACAGGAGGCACAGCAGTAAAGCACATAAGCAGTAGCAATTTAGCATGGTCTACAAGGCTTCCTGAAGACACACATAGTCCATATGAAGTGCCATCTGGGGGCCATAGGAAGCTATCCAGTTCAACCAAGATGGGCCTCGGGTGCTGGCCACTCCAAATTTATGCCAGGTGGCATGCTGGGCCAGGAGAGTCACTCAACAGGGGCAGAGTAGAAGACAAGAAACCGGGGCTGTCATAGGCAATGGGGGGCAATGGGGGAGGTAGAAGGTCCTCAAAAAAGAAGAGTAGTGTAATGGCCCTTCATGTAGAGGTAATTCAGCCCCCAGACAACTTAGATCAGTGGCAGTAAGGATGATATAGCCCAAAGAAAATTGCTGCCTCGAGAGGGATCAGAAGCGTGAATCACATGGCAAGGACAAAGTCTCGAATACCAGAGTTTCAGTCACTCACAAGAGGCAACCCCAGAGCCCCCACCCAGTTGCTGTATCCACAGAAGTACCAATAAACTGAAAAAAGGACTTAGCTGGAGAGTTCAGGTTGGGGTGTCTGGAGTATTAGCAGTGGTGGTGGCATCATCCATCCGCTGGGGCTGTGAGTAGCTGGGGGGAGTCCGAAGGCTGATCGGTCATGATATCCTGCAGAGATGCAACAGCAGCAGTGGTTGCAACATGGAGCTGGTCAGAAGGGTGATCCTGTGATGAGGGCAGCGTGGCTGATAAGGGCTTGTCCAGTGTGGTGCACTCAAAGATTTCAGACAGGGAAGCAAAGCGATTGGGGGAGTGAAACTGACGCAGGACCGAGACGTCATCTTCTGGGTCTTCCTTCTTTTGCCAGTCGTCTGGAAGCTGGCACCTTTCTTGATGGAGTGTTATGGGGCACTTCCTGGATTGAGGAGGGTGGATGGCCTCGAAAGTGAGCACATTTGCTCAGTCAGACAGCATAGATGGGTCCAGGGATTCATCCGCGCAAGGCTGCTTGTCGGGGGAGCCCTCCGGGGCAGAGAAGAGACCAGGATCCTGGAAGTCCCATGGGAAAACCTTCCTGAGGTAATCAGAGAGGCTCTCTTGAGTAGAGAACAGCCGGGGGGAGCCATTTACAATGATCCACATAGTGGCCGAATACCTCAGGGAGAAAGGGACCTTGTGGGCGTTAAGGATCTTGCAGTAAGGAGCATTTGCTTTCCGCTTTTGGCGTTCTCCCAGGAGAAGTCCTGAAATATTGATATCCTGTTTCTGTTTCATAAGAGAGGATCTTTTTCTCTGGCAGCATCGGTAATTGCTTCTTTTTGCCTGAAGTCAAGAAATCTCACCAGGATAGGCTGCAGTCACTCCCCGGGCTTGGGTGGGGGAGCAAGGGATCAGTGAGCTCTCTCAATTTGCGGGGAGAGGGGGGAGGAGAGAGACCAAGAATTTTGGGCAGTGTTGTTTGTAGAAAGCCAACAATGTCTCATTGCTCTGATCCCTCTGGAAAGTCCACAAAGTGTAGATTATTGCAGCGGCAGCAATTGTCAAGATCATCCACCCTGTCTTGTAGTAGGTGAGTGAGACAAGCTTGCTCCCTGGTGATTACAACAAGATCCTGGAGGGCAGTGTCATGGGCTTTAACATGACGCTCAGTGTGGAACATCCTTGCTTCAATTGCCTGCAGAGTTTTAGTGTTAGAGTTCATAGCAAGAGTCATTTGTGCCATCTGGTCCATGAGCTGAACAAACATGTATTCTGCCTTTGCAGGGTCCCCCATGGTTGGCAGAGGAGGCTCCATCTTGCAGGCTGCAGGCTCCAGCAGCAACACAGGCCCTAGGAGGAGTGCAGCTTCAAGTAAGTCTCTCTTCCCGGAAGAACATTAAGACTCCCAAATGGTACCAGGTAAGTCCTTTTTCATATAAAAGCCCACTGAAGTAAAAACACTGAATCCAGATGCCAGAAGGCTAAGGATTCTGTCCCACAGATCAGGAGCTCAGGCTCTAGTCTGCCATCTCTGTTCAAGGCTAGGCTATGCCCTTCCCTAGCCAGATTTTGAAGGTATAGTAACAGATCATCAGCATATAGTGCTACTTTATGTTCTCCCCCCCTTCCCTGAAATCCTTGGATCCCATTATGGGCTCTGATAGCAGGAGCCAGTGGTTCCGGTGCCAGTAAATATAGGAGTGGGGACAAGAAGCCCTGTCTAGTACCCCTCCCCAGGGTAAATGAATGGGTCAGGTTTCTGTTTACTAAAATTTGGGCAGAGTGTGCAGTGTATAAAGTTTTAATCTATTTTAGGATCCCTGGTCCCATACCCTGGTGTTTGAGGGCTTCAAACATGTATCCCCATTCGACCGTATCAAAGGCCTTCTCAGTGTCAGGTGCCAGTATTGCTGCCCCATGCTTAGTAGCCATCCTTCCCCAGGTATGTAGAAATTGAATGTCCTTCTAATGTTATGTTTCCCCTGTCTGCACCGTACAAACCTGAACTGGTCCGAATGTATTATGGAGTAGAAAACAGGATCCAACCAGGCTGCCAGCACCTTAGCCAGAATGTTATAGTCTGCTGTTAGTAAGGATATGGGGCAGTATGAGACACACTGTGTAGGGTCTTTACCCAGTTTGGGGAGAACGTGATGGTAGCTGCTCTCATTGATTAGGGCATAATTCCCCTTTCCAGCCCTTCCTGCAGTGTATCATACAGGGGGTCCATGAACAAGGCCAGAAAGGACTTGTAGAAGTCAATAGGTAGCCATCTGGGCCAGGGGCCTTTCATCCACTTAAGGATTTGATGACAGAGATTATTTCAGTCTTTTCTAGGGGGTTGTCTAGTTCCTTTGCAGTATTCAGAGGTAGTTCTAGGATTGGGGCCTCATCAAAGATGGTTTGCATTTGTTGTGGGTCAGATTAATTTCTGCTGTGTACAACCTGTGGTAGAATTTCCCATACTCTGCCCCATCTCAGAAGTGGAAGTTGTCACCTTCCCATCTGTAGTCCAGATTTGAATAATAGCCCTGTCCCCTTCCTTCTTCAATTGCCAGCTAAAAACCTCCCACCCCCATCCCCATCAAAATATGCACCAGCCCTGGCTGGAGGATAGCTTTCTCAATCCTAGCCATGTTCAAAAGGTTAAATTTCCATTTTAATTTTTGTACTATTCTATATAGGGGTTGAGCTGGATTTCTCATGTGGGCTTCCTCGTATGCCTCAATTTGCTGTCTGAGATGTTCTATTTCTTCCTGAGCATCTTACTTCTTGTGTGCAGAGTAAGAGATAACCTGTCTCCTAATATAGGCTTTCATAGCTTCCCATCTAGTCACATGTGATGTCTCCCCTCTTTTATTGTACCTCAAAAACTCCTCCTGTGTTTGGGTCATAAATGTAAGAAAGTTACCATCTTTTAATAAGAATGGGTCCAAATGCTATGTTCTATGCTGGGGTGGTCCCCCCGATGGGGGACCCAGTTCCATGGGTATCGAGAGATGGGAGTGATCAGATATCAGTACTGGTGAGTAACTGGCCTGTTCCATGGTGCCCAGAAGGGTGGCACTGGCCAGAACCTGATCCAATCTAGCATAACAGCAATGAGCGTGAAAGTAGAAGCTGTAGTCTCTATTGGTCAGGTTGTGATGTCACCAAACATCTACCAGGGAGTAGGCATTCTCAACTTCCCACAGGGCAGCAGCGTTCCTTGTTGCTTGAACTGGGGCAGGGTTTGGTCTGTCCAAAGTTGTGTCCCTTGCACAGTTAAAATCCCCTCCCAGTATTCACGGGCCTGGCAGGGAAGACATGTCCATGGCCAACTTTTGAAAACAAAATCTTGTGTCTTCTATATTTGGAGCATAAATTGAACCCACAGATATGGGGCCTTCCCTCTCCATTGTTAAGTTGGCCAAAACATATCCCCCCCATCTCTGATTTCACTGTGTATTTTCACTCTTGTGCCCTTTGGCACCCATATTGATACTTCTCTTGCCTTGGATGAGAAGCAAGCTGGCACCCACTGTCCCCCCATACTTCCCTCAAATTTCAGAACCTTCTGCGGTGACTTGTGGGTCTCCTGCATCAGCACCAATTGAGTCTGTCCCTGCCTCATTTCACCCATCACTTTTCTTCTCTTCACCATGGACATTAAACCATTGACATTCCATGTCACCACCTTCACTGGACTACTCATGGTCAGCGATGTTGGGTAGAACTTTGGCTTGTCTCTCACCTAGTGACACATTTATTGAATAATGTTGCTTAAACAGTAGTGTGAATGTACCCACTTTGCTTATTTTTTGTTCCCCCCGGCCATACCACCCCCCAGTGAATGTAGCCAAATATAAAATCCCACCACAATGTGCCAACTGGGCAACAAAACATCCCCGTTTCCCCCCCACCCCCAATGACTGGGCTCCCAACTGCCCTGTCAATATCCCTTCTCTCGTAGATGACGAGTAGTGTGTGTGATTGAAAATCTTATTGACTAGTACTTCAAACCCAGATCCAGCACAAATGTATACCCACATTGCAACAGCTAGTATACCATCACAGCCAAATATTTTAGGCAGCATCCTTTCTTTACCTGCTGTCCCACTTTGGGGATTTGAGTGGTGACAAAGAGCTTGGTTCTGTGGAAAACAGAGCACCAAGTGTCTAGTCTTTATGCAAAACTATTCAGCGGGTCTTCCACGTCTGGGTTTTACACCCCCCCCAATGATTTGCCTTGTTCCACTGCTCTGGTATTCCAGTTCAAACAAATAAACATTTATAGAAACATAGACTGTGACGGCAGATAAGGTCCACTTGGCCCACCTAAAATAAACATTCCTAGTTAAATCATGCTCGGAACAAACTTATTGGGGAGCTTCCTAACTATGAAATCTTATGAAATGCTTATTAATGTGCAGGCAACCAAGCAACAAAAACTTTTATAACAATTAAATGAGTGTACCCCTCCAAGATTGACCCTTACGAACTGATTAGTTCCCCGAGTCCCTTCCTTGGTGAATTATTTAATCTTCTATTCCATCAGTTGATGACCCTGTATAACATTTTGCAAATTAGGAGTGTTATAATCACTTTCTTTTAACCCCCTTTACCCTCGTAAAGCTTAGTGAGGGGTTAGCAGCAACTTACCCTTCGACCAGGCCCTACCTATCCAAGTATTACGCAAGCTAGCAGCGTCCAGCTTCTTACGTCTAAGTGCCCCCCAAATAGGTCAGCTTGTTAACATGCTTGTATAAAACAGTTTGATCCCTTTAAGACAGAATATAGAAAACATAGACTATTCTGTATTGATTTGATCCCCCTTTACTCGTTAGAGCAACCAGAAAGCACAACACAATCCTGAATGTCAAGTAGTACTTCCCTGAGTTTTTTTAATCCAAGGATACTGGAGCCAGAAACAAAAAGGCCACCCACTGACACCCACATCCCCAGATGTGGTCGGACTGACCATCGAGGAGGACTGACAAAGTGATTCAAGCCACAACTCCGAAGGGTGCCGTTGGTGGAGTCAAAAGCAGCTGATCCCAACGTGTAGCAGAACAAGCAAGAGGGTCAACAGTCCAGCAATCTGCTCCAGATGAAGTTCCTCTTCAAACTGATCAATCACCCTCCTTACAGTACTAGAGTCAGATCGCCAGCTCTTGCCTCAACTAAGTAAGCAACATGGATTAACAAACTCACTGGCTAAAAAAATCCCACAGCGTTTCTGAGCCTTCTGATCACCATGCAGTGTGATGCAGTCAATAAAGGCACTGCCTTATGCTAAAGATTAGGCCGCATCTCACAGATGGCCCTCGGGTGTAGCAATCAGCCAGATCGCATTGAGGAGATATCGGGGAGCTGGGGAAAATTATTGGGAAACATCCAGTTTGCAAACCCATCATCCGATGAGGTCGAAGCCCCCAGAACTGAACACAATTATTTACAATTCCACATAGCTTATGAGTGATGTCCTCTGGTATTGTATCCAGTGGCAGACAGTTGTGGTGATTTGACTTACTGTGAGATCTCACCAGTCTGGGGATCTTTTTTTTTTCCTGCCTAATCGCCTCAGTAACCCACTTTTCCATATCCATATGATTTATGAAAAATCTGTGGGGTGCTCCAGGTCAGGTGATCCTGAGTTTGAATGGATAAAAAAGGAGAATGGCCATCCCATTGAGGGGAGTTTCAACTTTACCACATTGAACTTTTGGCACTTCCCCTGTAGGTCTTGGCTGCAGTCCTGATAGATCGCTACCCTGGAATTACTGCACAAGATCAATCCCTGCTTTCTAGCTGCAGCTAGAATCAATTCTTTGTCTGTATAATGGAGGTATTTGATCAGACAGTGCCATGGGCGGTCAGCTAGTTTAGGGGGAGGGCCCACTCTATGCGCCAGTTCAATTTCTAACTATTCAGCCTCCGGTGGTATGTGAAGGTTTTTTGTGATCCATTGGTGTAAGCCTGAAGCTGGATGCTTCCCCTCAGTACTCTCTGGGAGGCCCAGAATGGGGAGATTCAAATGATGAGAGCAATTCTCCTGATCATCCATGCGCTCCCGTAGGTCTGCGATTGACTCTACATAGTTAGACCTGTCTCTGGTCACCGTAGTTAGCGAGTCCTCAAGATCTCTTACTCTTTGTTGGAGTTCTCCCATTTGTGTGCAGTGGTTTGTTGTTGTTTCAGTGAGCCCAGTCACTACGGACTGCAAGTGCATAATTTGGGCTGTAATGTTACTGAAGCCGGTCCTCATCTCATGCTGCATAGTTTTCAATGTGGATGGCACCCCTGCCAGAGAGCGCTCTAGAGCAGACATACCAGGCTCTTCTGCCACTGCTTCTGGGGCCTGCTGGCACATATGAGTATCTGGAGCACTGCGTTGCTCTTTTTGAAGTTCTGCAGCCCCAAACTGAAGTTTTGACTGTCGGTTTTTTGATTTGGAGGATGCCATAAGCCGTCGCTCTCTTTCCCTTATCAATAGCAATTTCAGCCTGTGTTGGGATCTGTGTTAAGTTCGATTTCAAGTTTGATGCCTAGGGAGCTGAACTAAATCACGACCGCCATCATGCCTGCACAAGCCAAACCACCCGTGTTCTTGATTCTTGCCTAAACATAAGTGTGAAATTGTGAAAAACACAAAAACTACTCCACACCACAGAAAACCACAGCAGCACTGGGGAAAGCTGGATGAGGGTAAACACTTCAAAGTAGACACAAGCACCAATAGGTCAGGCTCAGAAAGAGCCCTGCTCTATGCGGTAGCTGATCTAGGACAGCCCACCCTGCAGCATATGCATAAACAAACAGATCAATACACAGACCAATGTAAGAGAACCCACTGCACACATCTGCCTTCCATTAGTAAACATGGAACCGCTATGCAACATAGCAGATCCTAGGGACAAGACTGCAGGATCATGGGGGACAATGTAAGGGGGCTGGGGAGTGATCTCCTTTGGGTTTGGGGAAACAGAAATGGAGTTAGGATTTCTATCAGAAGTCACATGATACCAATCCTAAACCAAATCACCATCTCCACATGCAGAAGCATACTGCAGAAATGGCCTAATTAGGAACAGGGGACTTGACATGAACATTAGATCACAGGCCGCAACCCCCCCCCCGATGACACCCACCCCTGGGCACCCCAAGACATACCCGAGAACCCAACATATAAAAGGTCCCCCACCTGCCATGAACACAAAACACAGCAGGAAGATGAAACTGCAAATAACCACAAGAAAGCCAGCAGGGAAAGGGCAGCCCAATTAAGGTGACTGTCGGTAGTCACCAGAATTCCAGGGGACCACCCCAGATGCCCCTGGAATAATACCTCACTACCTACAGGGATGGCTTAGTAGTGTAGTGTTCTAGCCTAACATCACACAAGCCTAAATTAAATCCACCACAGCCAGAAGGGAGGGCAACCGGTCAGCTGAATCAGGGAATTATGATAGCACCCCCCTCCACACACACACACATACAGAATACAGCATGGCTGGGGGACTCAAATCAGACCTTATGCATGGAAAGTCACTGGTCTTCCCAATCATTCCCCAGCATGCTCCCCTCGCCCCGCATCTGAGGGCACAAGACAGGACTAAGACACCTGGACCCAGACTGCAGCTAGCCCTCCTCAGTCCAGGCCCAACTGAATGGCACACAATCAAAAGAGGGAATAGCCAGACAGTGATGACCTTGCATCTGCAGGTGACTGAAACAACGTGGTGGGGCAACTCCACAGCACACACAACTACATAGCAACCCCCTATAAACAACAGGGGAGCAGCATATAGTAGTCCCTCAGCCCAATCCCTTCCACTGTAGACAACTAGGGTGCCACTCTCACAGGGAATTGATAGATTCAAGATGTTTGGCTCAAACTGCTTCTGCCAAAGCATCAGCAAAAAGAGATACAATCAGAGTTTAGCGGAGAGGTTAGCAGGTACTCATTCAGACCACTCATGGGCCTGGCACTGGGACTCCTACGGACCCGGATCATGCTCCTGCCACAAGGGAGTGTCCATGCTGGGACCCCGTACAAACCCTCACACCACTCAAATACAGCATACAAAGCTATCACATCAGCACTATTTTCACTTTGTACATAGTATTGTTGCGTGTTTTTCTGTGTTTCTATTTTGCTCAGATCCTAGGCTGGCACACATATGTTTTATACTCTTTGCCTTCTACTATTTGTACCTCATACTGCCTCTCTGTTGCCTTGACCACCCCAAACTGGGAAACAGTACACCGACGGGAACAGCGTGGTCTTACCTGGGGGCCAGGAGGGACAGCATGAGTAATGCATACCAAATCCCTACTCACAGCCTATCTTGCTCTCCACAGAAGCCCCAGTCAGTCTGGATGTTGCCCAATGGTTAGCACCATGACATGATTCCACACATGGAACATCAAAGGGAACAAACAGCCCAGAAAAGACATTAAGTACTATGCTACCTCAAATCCATTGGCACCGACATCACTTTCCTCCAGGAAACTCACACAGTAGCCAATAGTGAACCTTTGGAGGTGTGAATGGGTGGGCAAGGTCCTAGCCTCTGGAAGTGACACCAAGAGAGTTGGAATGGCCATCCTGATATGTAGGGACATCCCCTTCTCCTTCACGGACATAATCAGGGACTCTGATGTCAGATATGTCATCGCCAGAGGGGTTCTTGACCAGAGAGGGGTTGTCCTGGCCTCTATATATAGCCCAAATTCAGACAAATCACACTTCTTTACAGGGATCATGGCCCAAATTGTGGCTTTCGGCAATTTCTTGATGATCATGGAGGTGACTGGAACATAGTCTTTGACAACTACTTGGATAGATCCAAATACCCTCAGAAGGGCCTCTCCCCCAACCAGAGAAGAGCCAAGGAGCTGCAGCACTCCCTGGGACTCTGTGAGATATGGAGAACACTTCATCCTCAAGACCTTCTAGTCCGCACCCCATAACTCCTACTCAAGAATAGATTACTTTCTCATCAGCCAAGAACTATTGGAAGCTGTCCTTAAATAGCCTGGAAAAGAGGAGAGTAAGGGGATATTTGATGCAATTGTACAAGACAAGGAATTAATGGAGGAAATAGGAGTACAGTTTCAGGTTAAACCAGATTATTTTAGGGCCCATAAAATGCAAATCAAATTGGAAACAGCAAAAAATAATGAAAGATATCATTTCTTTCTTCAATACAAAGGTAGAGTATGACACAGCCTTCCGTGTGATATAGTTAACAGTGTGAGTATAAAGATATTTAAGAATAAACTTAACATACTTCTAAATGAGGGGACTTGGTTCTGCTAATGTGGGTGAATGGAATGTATGGGCACTAGTGTCTTCTCCCATTCAAATCCCAGTATGATAATCCAATATGACAAATGTGAGATGGGGCCAGGGTGATCTCAGATTATGCAACGGTCTCTCTCCCAGTCTTCACCAGTGATCCCTCCACCAAGGATAGGATATGGAGACTCAATAACTCCCTCTTTAAAGACCCTGAGCACTCAAGATTATAAACCAGATAGCAGAATGCTATTTCTGAGAAAACCTAGGGTTGTTTTCTGATGTGGAATCCCTCTGGGGGCTTTTAAATGTACAATGCAGAGAGAATTGATCTGCCTAGCTGCAACTAAAAAAAATGAAAGAGGATTAAAGAGGGTGACCAACTACTGTGAGAAATTAGGTCCCTGGAAACCCAACTCTCTCTAGTAGGTCTGCACAGGAAGCTTGGGTTCGACTGAATGATACAAGAGCCCACTACACCGAGCTCACCAGCAAACAAGCTGAATTTGCTATGTTACAATCCAAAACTAAATATGTTGATCAGGGAGAGAAAGTGGCTAGACTATTAACCATTGGAATCAGTCAGCAGGAATCTAAGAAAGCTATCCATGCTGTCCACCTCTCCCCCAGGGATGCCCTATCACAAATCCCAAAGAGGTAGCCATGGCCTTCCAATCCTACTCTGAATCCCTATATAGAGATGACCCCAAACAAGACCCCACCATCATCCAGGAGATCCTGCAAAATGCACATCTCCCATCCATGAACCCAGAGCAGGCCAAACAGCTAGCTCACAACATAACCATAGCAGAAATACATCAGGCCACTAAGAGTCTCTATGCAGACAAAGTACCAGGGCTGGACGGATTTTCAGTGAACTTCTACAAGGCTACCACAGACATAGTCTCCCCTCGCCTCACCTCCCCTCCCTGTTCAGCTTTTCCAGTGTGCATGACACCCTGGACCCAGCTTTCCAGGAGGCGCTGATCACACTCATCCCAAAGCCAGACAAGGACTCTGAGAACCTGGGAAATTATAGACCAATCTCCCCCCTCAATACTCACATTAAAATCTTGGCCAAGGTCCTATCTGCAAGAATCAGCATGGTCTGGCACATGCTGATTGGTCCAGAGGAGGTGGGATTTGTGCAGGGTCAACTGGCAACAGACCATCTGTGCAAACTCAGGCACTTACTAGAAGCAGCAAGAAATTCCAGATGACCAACTGTCTTAATGTTCCTGAATGCAGAGAAGGCTTTCAACAGGGTCTCCTGGCCATTCCTCTATGCAGCCCTCAATAAGTGCAGCTTCCTGCAAAGCCTCATTGCTTGGATTAAGTTGCTGTATTCTGGCCCATCTGCCCGAGTATAATGCAATCACATCCTTTCACCCTGATTCTCCCTCCAGAGGGTGACGCATCAGAGCTGCCCCCTGTCCCCATACCTATTCAACCTATACCTAGAACTTCTAACTAGACATCATCTTCTCTGAGAGGAAATTGAGTGGGTCCAGGTGTGCACCGGTAGGTACAAAATCTCAACATATGCTGACAAAATCCTCCTTCAACAGCCAGCCCAGTAGCACTGAGGGTTGAGGCACTGGACGCCACACCTCCTGCCATGGCAGCGACCCTGGTTCGGTGATGGACTCGGATGGCCGGGGGTCAGCAGGGGAGGAAGAGGATGGAGCATCCAGAGGACAGCTCTCATCTCCCTGGGAAGGGATCCGGGACTGCTCGGTGTCCTAGCAGCTCCTGATGGAGATCGGGGATACTGCAGGTACACCAGTCAACACAAGGGGCTTAGTGCAGCAGATGCCAGCAGAGCAGCCGGGCACAGGTGTCATTGCATGCCACACTTCTGGGGACCAAAACATACAGAGAAAATCCCCATCCTTGGAGATAAGCAATGGCACTCTGCCCCCGCCGAGCCACACTCCAGCACTGGCTTATTTCCCAACCAGGGCCGACCACCCAGCCAGCATATCAGATTGTAGATAGAGTGCTCTGGGTGGATAGGGTGACCCCACCTCTGGGGGTGCTGAGCTGGGGGATCTACCAGGCTGGTGCAGGGTGGAGAGTGAGCATCAGGTGGGAGATAGAGATTGTACTGCATGGAAGATGCCAGAGAGAGTCCCCCAGTGGCATGGTGCAGAAAAAAGAATGTACAAAAAAAATTCCTCCTTCACCTAGAAGACCAAGAGGTCTCGGTCCCGGCAGCCATCTAAGTAATGACTAGCTTCAGACAGATTTTAGGTTACAAGCTCATGCTGTCAAAAACCAACAATATGCCTCTAAATGAAGTCACGTACAAAAGCCAAACCTTACAGAATGGGGACATCTGAATACCAGATGGCCTGAGATACCTGGGTATTAACATCCACAGGAGCAAACACATGCGCCTCTTCAAAAAGATGGGCATCCTACAACAGTTAGTGAAACACGATCTTTAGTGCTGGTCCACTTTACACCTGATTCTCTGGGCTAGGATAAACATAATCAAACTGAATATTCTTCCCCGAGTATTGTATCCCATAAGCATGACGGGAGAGTTAATTCTGACATGTTTCACCAAGTTAAAAGAGACAGTTAACTTATTCCAGTGGGCTTGCAAGAAACCCAAGGTAGCATATAAATCTTTGTTCCTACCCAAGGTGAAAGGCGGCCTCCAGCTACCAGACTTCAGCAGATACCACCTAGCAATGCATGCCTGCCAATTTCTGTGGTGGTGATCAGGCCAAGTTGAGACACCTGGGGCTGGATATCTCCCCCACTGGAAAATAATTTAAATAGATCTCTGTCGAACCAACAAGATCGACATATCTGCACTGCTGAGCATACCCCTCCGCAGACTGCCGCATGCATTAAAACAGACGTCGACTGGCACATCCCTCCTCACGAGCAGATTACTGCACAAAATAATTGGTACTTCCCCTGTACTGGACCCTGCTCAAACCATCACCCAGAATCCTAACTTCAAGATAGAGGGGCAACCAATTCCAGGGGCCAAAATGGTTCACCCTGTCCAGCTGGTCTTGGGATCTTTCCTGGACGGCGGCACTGTGCAATCATACATGCACTTAACAGAAATGCACCAAGACTGCAGAATATCTGCATACACATATGCACAGCTGCAGCACAAGCTCAGTAAGACTCTGAGACCTAGACCCTGGGATACTTTCACCTTCTCAGAATGGGACAAACTGTAGGCCATAGCCACACAATGGCATGCAATGTCTGGGATTTACAAGCAGCTCTCCACACGTTCGGCACCCAATGTGGGATTACAAAGCCATTACTGGAACAAAGAATGTCCTACCCTTGAGGGAACTGAGGCCTGGACTGAAGCATGGGAGAGCACACACAGATATTTGAAGTTTGACGGGCTTCTCCTCACCCAATATAAAATACTACACAATGCATTCCATACCCCCCAAAAGCTCAAAAGGATGAGACTCCGGAGCTCGAACAACTGCAGCAGTTGCCGGTAGAGCACAGGGACCCTCAAACACATCTTCTGAGATGGTGACAAAAGTCAGGCCCTATGGGAGGAGATCAAAAATTTCATTGATCCCTTGCTAGGCCTGTATGAGGGCTTCACTCTATACATCTGTATTCTGGGAATCAGCCTTCATTCCCTGGGAAGGACAAGAGCTCACCATATCACCCTCATTGCCACCATGGCTAAGAGGGTCATTCTGAGACACTGGATGGACAACATTGCCCTATCACATTAGGAGTGGCATAATGCATTCTAGAAGCTCTGCATATGGAAAAAATTATTGGCTCCATGAGGAACACCACATATACATACCCCAAAAGGTGAGGTCCTCTTGAGGCAGTCATGTCAATCCCATGAGAGAAGGAATTACACTGCTAAGCCTCACTAAGAACACCGTGTCTCCCCCCCCCACACCCCCCGGCAGCAGTGGCAATGCTGGAAGCCAGGTGCAGTGGATCAGTCACAGAGAATGCACCGGGCCTAGGGGACAGTGAATCCAGGCAATGAGCAGGGCTTACATAAACGTATCACTGCCATCATGACCAGCCACACCAGTCTGATTGAAATCATTGATCTGTAACTTTGTATTGTATTGTAGCTAGTATTGTATTGTGTATTGTGTATATATGTTCTTTGTCTTTTGATTTTCTCCGGTAAAGTTTATCATTTAAAAAAAAAAAAAAAGTGTTGCCAGGAGATTAAAATGTACCCACTAGCACTCAACATGACAGCTGTTAAATAGAGCTATTGCACAGCTTTTGGCCAGTTGCCAACCCCTTTTTACTTTTGTTGCCCCAAAAAGTTTCCTTAACTTCATGAACCAGATTGAATCATGGTACACCTTTCCCTGTCAAATGTATTCTCGAAAAAGGCTGTTCCGCAGTTGCATGATGTGGTTCATACTGAAGTCATTAAGCAATTGAAACAGCTGAGGTGAAGCAGGTTCACATAACTACAGATATATGGACCAGCACACAACAATTGACTACATGACTGTTACAGCTCACCGGGCAAGTTTTCAGTCAGAAAGTAATAATCCCCACCACACCATAAGCAGTAGGAAGCAGGCTGTATTGTGAGTCACCACTGTTTAGGAAAACTGCACTGCTGTGAATATTTTGCAGGAGCTGCAAAAAGAGTTCCAGAAAAGGCTTACTCCATATTCTTTATCTCCGGGGCTCATAGTGTCAGATAATGGTGCCAGCATAATCAAAGCTGTTAGAGATGGTAACTACCAACACATTCCTTGTTTTGCACATTGTTTAATCTTCTCATCCATAATTTATTAAATGGAAACAGAAATGCTGAAAACCTGTTAGGTCTTGCTAGGAAAATAAGTGGGCATTTCAGCCACTCTCTGAAAGCACAAAAAATCAGAGGTCAAACAACTTACCACTGCATGTATTAAAGCAGGAAGTTCCAACCCAGTGGAATTCAAAATTTTGCATGTTTGAAAGCCTTCCTGAACAGAAAAATGATGCACATGACTACTCCATGCAGCATTAAATAGGTAAAGTAGACATCATGCCCAGTTCCAGCACTTGGAGTCTAGCTGATTAACTAGTCATCTTATTGGAGCTATTTGAGGCAGCCACATGTGATGTTAGTGCAGACACTGCAACTCTGAGTCAAATTCTTCCTCAAATCATATTTCTTCACATTTTCTTTGATGACATAAAGAAAGACTTTCAGTCAAAAGAAGACACCACTGTTGTTATGCTGGCAGATAATTTGAGTCTCAGTCTGTCGACTGATCATTGAATAAATGCCATGTTAAAGAATGACACCTATGTATTGGCTGAGTTGCTAGATCCTCACATTATGGGGAACATTGAAGCCATTCTTCCTGTAGGGAAAGACGTTGAGTATTGGAGAGATCTTTTACTAACCAAATGTGACATTGCCCCACCAACACCATTAAGTGATGCACAGCAGTCAACCTCTGCTGAACCATAAAAGTGCATCTTTAGTGCAGATCATAGTACATTTATAAATTCTTCACAATCACCAGTGCTATCTGCGAAGGCAATGACACGTACAGCTGCTTCTTGGGCATCCTATGTACAGGGCCAGAAAGGCCAATCAATTCTGAGTCACCTGCAACAACATGGACTATTATCTAATAAAGAAATTGCAGCTGGTTCATCTGCCAGACTATTAACTGTCTCACACAGCACAATGATCCAGGAGTATTTTCAGACCATACTGTGACTGGTATGGAGGAAGATCTATTACTCTATTGGAAGTAAAACAGAATAATATCGCCAGATCTAGTAAATCTTGCAATAATGTACCTCAGTTGTCCACCTTCAAGTGTATATTCAGAATGAATATTTAGTGCCGCTGGAAGAATAGTCACTGACCAAAGAACACTGCTAAGTCCTGTAAATGTGGAATGGCTTACATTTCTAGGAATGAATGCTTACAATTTCCCAATTGCCCCAAACACTGAATTATGTGCTTCTGACCGTAAACATGAACAACTGTCCTCAAAAGTGATACTGTATATGATGACTTGTGTAAGAAATGAATAGAAACTCTGTGTGGAGTGGTCTACTGCCAAATTGTGTAACTTAACATTGCTAACATGTCTCTTTCTCAGCAGTTGCAACTGTCCCTCTGAAATAAATCCTGCTATGGTCATAGACAGATCATAGATAGACATGTTATCATTTTTCTGACAATGTTAGCACCATCATTTAAATTTGAATTCACTTTTTTTAATTTTTTTTATTTTCTTGTCAAATGTGTTGACATGTCACACACTGTTTAAGTCCTGCTCTATATGAGTACTACACAAATTCTGGAAGGACGGTTTCTAATAACTTATAGGCCTCATATCATAGTTGTTACTGCAGTTTCTTCCATTGCCATCACTTTCCCTCAGTTTTACTGTCAATCTCCTTAGACACATACTACTGACAAATTATGCCATCACCACTGCCACATGTGCCACACTACACTTAGTTTTGTCAATCATCAGTTTATTATGCTTGATGTCCGCCATGGGTATCATGTTTGGAAACAGCAGCAGCCTCACTCACAGCAGCTGCACCTCTCGTATCTACCTCATCAATGCCCAGCAATGGTATAATTCTTGGAAACAACAGCTAGCTCATTCAGAGCAGCTGCACTTCTTACACTTGCTTCAGCAATGCCCGCCATGGGTATATGTGGAGGGCTGTGGGATAACAGATGGAACAGACACTTAACTTCAAGTTCAACACACAATCTCTGTGTGATGTTTATTTAAAACACAGGGGATAACCTTAAGCAATGGCATATCCCTTCTTCAATACATCAGTTTGCAGCAAAAGACTATGCATGTCCTGCTTCTGCACTTAGTCAGCACCTACTGACCCACTGATCTAGTGATTTATCTCTTTAGTGAAAATGATTTCATTCCCTATGTTGGTCTTGTGTGTTTGGGAGATGGAGAGCTCAAAAAAGGAAAAATTAAAAAACAAGCTAAATACAAAGAATCTCAGTGCAGAAGCACTGAAGCAAGGGTTACCCCAAAGGACACTGGCAATAAAGCCACGATTCAAAGAAACACAACATCACACATACCCCCATACTGTAATGGCCTCTATATGCAAATCAACATGACATTTTAGGCTTGTTCAGCTTAAAGCAAGACTGCATGGTGCCAAAGGGCCTCTCAAACAATCTGTAATTTACATGCATTTTAAATAACACAACTAACTTAATTTTTATAATACAGTCCCCTAGTAACTTTTTACCTTTATCAAAAACACCTAGTGCCATGGTATTTTCAACATTTACAGGTTTCATACACATAAGGCATATACATCAGGTATTTTATGACATCATGCTGTTGCATACTAAATCCGACAATGAGGAACATAACCTATTGTTTTACATCAGGTCGGAGGTCACTACAATAACCTCCCTGTATGAGGACCTGAGAGGGAAAAGGAAAAATAAAGAGGACACTATAGCATAGTCAAGAAAGGGGAGGGGTGCTCATAGGTGGCCAAACTTATGAACTAGAAATCGTAAAGAATAGAGTAGGCTAAGAAATAGAAGAACTGTTATAACATATTTAAGAAAAGATCAGTCCTCAAGAGTGGCAGGATCTCCTTGTCACATATCCCCCACCTAAAGAGGGAAGCAGTTATTTCAGACTGTTTACCACCTTCCTGTCCCAGGAAGGGATGGAGCTCCTTCCATCCATCTTCAGAAGCTCCACCTCAGGGTCCCTATTAATGATAAATATTTCATCATAAACATAGTAGATATCATCATTTTTGCCCTTAGGCATTAACATATTTTTCAGCAGAGACTAATGTTACCTTCCCTGCACTACCTCCTTTAAGGGAAAGTCTGTCATATTTCACTTTTACAGCAATTCCTGCACCATTTCTAGACATGAAAGCAGCATTTACATGTTTTTTTCCTGCCCTGTGGCACACAGTAAATCGATAGGGCTGAAGAACTAAGTACTACCGCATTATAGGGGAATTTTTTTCTCTCATTTGGTGTAACCAGCAAAGGAGTTATGAACAGTTACAACCTTAAATTCAGCCTCCCACAAGTAATATTTTAGAGACTCAATAGCCCTCTTCAGAGTTAAGCATTCTTTCTCTACAGTAGCATATCTTCTTTCCCTATACTATTCTCTGATGCATTGGTTTGAACCTCAAACACTTGGTTGAAGTCAAGATTTTCAATACAGAAGCTATACATAGAATGGCCTTGACATTCCTAAAAGCCTCATCACAAATAGGAGTCCACTGAAACTTATTCGGACACCTCTTTTTAGTGAGATCAGTCAAAGGACTGGCAATGGCTGAGAAATTAGGAATAAATCTCCAGTAATAACCAGTCAGGTCTAGAAAAGATCTCATGTGCTTTTTTGTGGTAAGTATTGGGCAGTTTGCTACTGCTGTAACCTTCTCTACCTTGGGCTTCACTAGTCCATTGCCTAAAATGAACCCTAGGTATCTTGTCTTTGTCTTTGTTAGGGCACATTTAGCAGGATTAATGGTCACTCCTGCCTCCTTTATTGCTTGCAATACCTAGGACAAGTGTCTACTATGGGATTCCCAATCAGGGCTAAATATGACTACATCATCCAAATAAGCTGCACATTACTCAGTGTGTGGTCTTAGTATGTGGTCCATAAAATGCTGAAAAGTGGCTGGGGCCCCATGTAGTCAGAATGGCATTGTGACAAACCTTCATAAACTGATTGAGGTGCTAAATGCTGTTTTATCTTATGAATCAGGTGACAAGAGGATTTGCCAATATCCCTTAGTAAAGTCAAGGGTGGAGATATACTGTGCATTGCCTAGCCTGTCAATGATATCATCTATTCAGGGCACTGGATAACCATTGAATAGTGATGCATTGTTAAGCTTTCTAAAATCTAGGCTTAGACATATCTCACCCTCTTTCTTGTCCATTATGATCATGGGTGAAGACCATACACTCTTTGATGGCACAATTGTGCCTAACTGCTCCATTTTTTCGACTTCCTGAATCACCTCATCTCTCACCTTCATGGGCAATCTTAGGACTTTTGGTGTATGAACATGTCTTGAATGGCAGTTATGGTGTGCACAATTCCTTTCACCCTTCTTGGGATGTTTGTGAATATGGGCTCAAATTCTTGTAATATCCCCTACAAATCTTTCTGTTAAGGCTCCAATTCAGGGTTTATCTGGATCTCCCCCAACTGTACTGACTGCTCTAGCCTTTTATAGGCAACATCCAGCTCTGACTCCCTAGCTTCAGGATGGATATAAAGTGAGGGGTTAGACTTCTCACGCCAATTCCTAAGGAGGTTCACATGGTAAATGTTCTGGGGGGTCTCTTTCCTGGCATACTAAGCTCATAATTCACTGTTCTTGTTTGCCTCACAATGGTGAAGGGGCCCTGCCATTTCATGAGTAGTTTGTTCTCTGCGGAGGGAAGAAGTAACAACACTTTGTCCCCTAACTGAAATGTTTTAGTCTTCAAACCCTGGTTGTATCTTTCTTTCTGCAAGTCTTGCTTCTGTTCTAAGCTCTGGTGTGCCAAATTGATATACCGCACCAGGCGTTTGCATAACTGAGTCATGTACTCTATGATATTAAGATGTTCCACCTCCTACCCTTCTTCCCAGTGTTCTTTAACCACATCTGGTGGCCCCCTTGGGTTCCTCCCATACAATAATGAAAAATGAGAGAAACCAGTGGATGCTTGAGAGATTTCTCTGTAAGTGAAAAGTAAATAGGGCAGGTACGTATCCCAGTCTCTACTCTCTCCTTTTACATACTTCCTCAACATTCTCTTTAATGCCTGATTAAACCTCTCTACACGGTGATCAGTCTGTGGGTGGTATGGAGAAGTATGCACTACTACCATGCCCAGCAGACGGTACAATTGTTTTAGCAGGTGTGCATTAAAATGACTCCCCTGAACAGTAAGTATTTCCTGGGGATTCCCATGTGGCTAAATACCTTTGCTAGTTCCTCTGCTATCCTCAGGGTGGTGACAGTTCTCATGGGGATAGCTTCAGGGTAGCGTAATCACATATGACTTGCACAAATCAGATTCTCTTGGAGCTCTTTTACAGTGGGCCCACTACATCCATGCCTATCCTGTCAAAGGGGTTAGTCACAATGAGGATGGGTTGAAGTGGTACTCTGTCCCTTTTTCTGGCCTGAACTGCTTTCTGACACTCAGCACATGCTTTACAATACTCAGATATGTTCTCATGGATAGAGGACCAATAAAACCTGGGTAATATCCTGTTCAGGATGCTATCTCTGCCCTGCATGGCCTGCTAAAGGGATTTCATGCACCAGATATATGATCTGGGAATGGAACTTTTCTGGAACCATCAGTTGGTTTCCTTCCTCTCCAGTTCTGGGGTTAGTGTATTCTTTGTACAGTATTCCCTGTTTTTAAACAAACTGAGGGGCACCTTTTTTCACTTCCTTCCCCACCTGTGAAAAAAAGGGTTAAGTGGAGGATCTGCTTTTTGCTCATGCTGCAGATCACATTTAAAAGTGTGTACCAAGTCTGACTGTACACCAGCATGAGTATCCATCTAGACCTCCTTTAGCTTCCCCTTCTCTGCTTTAATTTTATGATCCTTTCCAGGATCCTCAAAAACATCATCATCAAATGGGAACACAGCTGGTAAATGTCTCTGCTTCACTTAAGCTCTGGTGGTTATGGCAACTACAGCAGAGTCCTGGGTGGCATGACAATATATAAATGAAACAAAATTCTGGATGGTCATGCCTGATGACAACTGGCAACCGGTAGGTGAGGTACCAACCCCACTTCTACCTCATGTGTCTTTTCTTGAACAGTCATTTGTATGGTTGCTCTAGGGTAGCAATGGGTACCTATGTGCACACAGAGGAATGCTGTATCCATTCCTTTATTACTCCCAGTCACCAGATGTGCTTGCACAAGAGTCTGGTGGCTTTCTGAATCAATCAGTCCCATCATCTGTTGTGACCTAATCTGCACAGTAGCCATAAAGTGACCCCAGTTCACTAAGACCTTGTGAGCTGTCTTTTCCTTAATATTAGGACAGTTTCTTATATAACGTCCCTTCTTTTGGCACCCATGATATACAGTACAATCTCTGCTACTGGAATTCATCCCTCTCTCTCTGCTCTCCAGTTTTGTTTCACTAGGGCTGGATTTGACAGTTTATAAGTAAAAGGGTTCCTTAAAAGATTGCTGGTGGCTGCAGCTGCTGATGTCCCTTGGAACCCTCTGGGTCTAGAGGGTTGGGCTGCCAGGAAGTCTTCCTCCAACATGATGTTTTTATCAGCAGAATCAGGCTTATGCTCCTGAACCAAAGTAGTATAACCTGGGGTAAAGCTTTAATAAACTGTTCAATAATTACCACCTCCAGAAGTTGGTCCTTGCTCTTGTTATCTGCCTGAAACCATTTGTAGCAGAGCTCCTTGAGATGGGCATAAATCTCTCAGGGGGATATTCAGGGACTGCATTTTAAGAAACCTAAACCTCTGGTGATAGATTTCAGTGTTTATGTCATAGCACTAGAGGATCTCCTGCTTTACATGGTCATAGTCCTCTGCCTCTCAGGAGTCCATGTGGCTATGAACCAACTGGGCACTGCCTGTAAGGTGCAGTGCCAGTCAAACAACACACTGTTCCCTTGGCCAAGTGCATGCTTGAGTGATCCTCTCAAACACTGTGAGGTAGGTTTCAATGTGATCACTGTCCAATAGTTTGGACAGATTAATGTCTTTTGGGCTACTGGCTCTTTCTGTTTGCCCTGCATTGATGGCATGCAAGACCCTCAGGGTATCCACCCATTTGGCATCTTGCCTTCTCTGCTCAATGTTTCTATTGCTTTCCCTCTGCACCTGTTTTATGCAGAGCCATTTCATCAACTCTCCTACAACAACAGGTGAAGGGGCCTTCAAGAAGAGGTAGCGCCCTTGATTCTTCCTCATCCCTTTGCATCTCTTCATTGTCTTCTGGCTTGGCCTTCTTCTGAGATCCCAGGTCCAGTCAAGGCAGCAGCTTCTCTTCCAGTCTGTCGGCCATGGTTCAGGTCAGAACTCCACAAACCTTCTTCTCTGGGTTCTCCTCTGGTGACTCCTGCCTGGTGTATCAGTCCACCTGGGATATTTGGGCGATATCCACCAGAAAACATCCCCCTAGCCCAGTCCAGATGTTTCCAGCAAGAAAACCCACTTCTGACACTAAGTCTGTGGAGGGGTTGTGGAATGACAGATGGACCAGACACAGAACTTCAGGTTCAACACACAATCTCTGTGTGATGTTTATTTAAACATAAAGGATAACCTTAAGTAATGGCATATTCCTTCTACAATACATCAGTTTGCAGCAACAGACTATGTATGTCCTTCTTCTGCACTTAGTCAACACCTACGGATCCACTGATCTACTGATCTATCTCTTTAGTGAAAATTATTTCATTTTCTATGTTGGTCTTGTGTGTTTGGGTGGTGGGAAGCTCAAAAAAAGAAAATCTCAAAAACAAGCTAAAGACAAAGAACCTCAGTGCTGAAGTAGTGAAGCAAGGGTTACCCTAAAGGGCACCGGCAATAAAGTCAAGTTTCAAAGAAACAGAACATCACACATACCCCCATAAAGCAATGGGATTTATATGCAAATCATCATGAAGTTTTAGGCTTGTTTAGCATAAATCAGGAATGCATGATGCCAAAGGGCCTCTTAATCTGTAATTTACATGCATTTTAAATAACACAGTTAACTTAATTTTTATACTATAGTCCTCTAGTAACTTTTTACCTTTATCAAAAACACCTATTGCCATGGTATTTTCAACATTTACAGGTTTCATACACATAAGGTATATACATCAAGGTATTTTATGATAGAGTGCTATAGCATACTAAATCCAACAATGAGGAATGCAGCCTGTTGTTTTACATCAGTTCAGAAGTCACCACAATAATCTCCCTGTTCAAGGAGCTGAGAGGGAAAAGGAAAAATAAGGAGGACACTATAGCATAGTCAAGAAAGGGTAGGGGTGCCCATAGGTGGCCAACCTTATGGATTAGAAATTGTAAAGGATAAATTAGGCAAAGAAATACAAGAACTGTTGCAACAGATTTAAGAAAAGGTCGGTCCTCAAGAGTGGCAGGATCTCCCTGTTACAGTATAATTTTTGGAAACAGCAGCAGGCTCAATCAAAGCAGTTGTGCCTCTCATACCTAACTCAGCAATGCCTGTCATGGGTATAATTTCTGAAAACAGCAGCAGGCTCAATCAGAGAAGCAGTGTCTCTCATACCTACCTCAACAATGCCCATCACGGGTAAAGGTTTTGGAAACAACAGCAGGCTCAATTACAGCAGCTGTGCCTCTTGTGCCAACCTCAGCAATGCCCACCATGGGTATAATTTTTTGAAACAGCAGCAGGATGACTCACAGCAGCTGCGCCTCTTGTACCTGCCTCAGTAATGTGCACGATGGGTTTAACTTTTGAAAACAGCTGCAGGCACTCTAATAGCATCTGCACCTCTTGTACCTGCCTCAGCAATGCCCACCATGGGTATAACTTTTTGGAAACAGCAGCAGACTCCCTCTGAGCACTTGCACCTCTTGTACCTGCCTCAGCAATGCCCACCATTGGTATAATTTTTGGAACCTGCAGCAAGCTCAATCAGAGCAGCTGAGCTTCTCAAACCTGCCTCTCCAATGCCCATCATGGTGGTCAGGGTAGGGTAGGGCAATAAGGTAGTAGAATGAATTGGGTAGCACCTACCCTACCCGAACCAACTACCCATTTTTCATCAGAGTATTTTTATGGTAATTTTAGTAGTTTAGAGATACCCATGGGTAATTGAGCCTGCTGCTGTTTCCAAAAATTTTACCCGTGATGGGCATTGCTGGCTCATGTGATTCTGCTCCACAAGAGTGGTAGAAGAGAGGAGGCAGGGAACTACAGACCAGTCGATCTTACCTCAGTAGTGGGCAAGATTATGGAGGCACTTCTTAAGGAAAGGATAGTGCAACACCTGGAATCCATAGGAGCACAGGATCCAAGACAGCATGGGTTTACAAAAGGAAGGTCCTGTCAAACTAATCTCATAGCTTTCTTTGACTGGGTAACCAGAGTGGTGGACCAAGGGGGTGCAGTTGATGTCGCCTACCTTGACTTCAGCAAAGCTTTCGATACTGTTCCACATAGAAGATTGATTAATAAGCTGGGTAGGCTTGGGATGGGTCAGTCATTGGTCAACTGGGTGGCAAACTGGTTGATGGGTAGATAACAGAGAGTGGTGGTAAATAGTATGCAGTCAGAAGAGATGCATGTCAAAAGTGTGATACCGAAGGGATCAGTCCTGGGGCCAGTCCTCTTAAATATCTTCATCAGTGACATTGCATGTGGACTGGAGGGTAAGGTTTGTTTGCTTGCAGATGACACCAATATCTGCAACAGAGCAGATGATCCAGATGGGGTGGGCAGAATGAGAAGAGATCTAGATAAACTAGCAAAATGGTCAGAACAGTGGCAACTTGGGTTTAATGCAAAGGAGTGCAAGATCATGCACATAGGGAAGAGAAACACTGAAGCCACCTATAGGCTGGGAGGGGAGTTGCTGGCAGTCACAAGGGAAGAAACAGTCTTGGGCATCATCATCACTAATGACCTGAAATCATCCAAGCAGACCACTAAAGCAATAGGTAAGGTTAAAGGGATGTTAGAGTGTATTAATAGGTGTATGATAAGTCAGAAGAGGGAGGTAATAATCCCTCTTTATAAGACACTGGTTAGGCCCCATCTGGAATACTGCATGAAGTACTGGAGGCCACACCTTCACAAGGACATTAACCAAATTGAGGCAGTCCAGAGAAGGGCAACCAAAACGGTGCAGGGACTGCATCAGAAAACATATGAGGACAGATTAATGGAGCTCAATATGTATACCCTAGAGCAAAGGAGGGAGAGTGGTGATATGATCGAAACATTCAAGCACCTTACGAGCATTAACAAGGTGAAAGAGTCTAACATGTTTTAATGTAAGAGAAATAGCAGGACAAGAGGACACAGCATGAGATTAGAGGGAGGCTGATTAGGGGTAATGTGAGGAAGTTCTTTTTCACAGAGAGGGTGGTGGATGCATGGAATGACCTACCTCAGCAAGTGGTGGATATAAATACAGTGCAGGGCTTCAAACAGGCATGGATAGGTATAAGGGAGCAATACAAATGAGTATGAATAGATAGGCCATTGACAGAGCAAAGGCCGATGGCACATTTATAAGGCAGAAAAAGAAATGGGCAGACTGGATGGGTCTTGCAGTCCTTATCTGCCAACAACTTCTATGTTTCTATGTAACATTTTTAATTGGGTATTTCACTACCCGCAGTTGACAAGCTATAACTTCACAGTGCATATGAAGTGTTACTCTTGCAGCAGTAATTGAGACATATCCATATATATATATATATATATATATATATATATATATATGTATATATATTTATAAAATGGGTAAGGAAAATTAGAGAAAATCCACTATGCTCATTGGCTGAAACATGCCACATGACCATGCATTATTCCACAACGACAGCACGCCTACCAGTATGACTGCAGGTCTAAACTACTTTGCAGCCCTCAAAACCTTCTCCCCAGCAGTGAGATCACTCCACACCTAGTGCAGTTAGGCAGCCACATACACACACACACACACACACACACGCAACTGGCACCCACAGGCATAACTAAATATACCAGTAGTAGTCCCACACTGTACAAGCTGATGTGCTTGATCATGCCATTCATTTTTAAATAAAATGTCATGTACAAATCAAATCCTACCTGCCATTTTCACAGTCTTAGTGTAGAGCCACTAACTTTTATTACTGTATGCCGTGTCACCAAGCAGTCTCAATTCTACAAAAAAATGTGGTGGAAGGTGTTTAACAGAAACCTGTGTACAAAAAAGCAAGACAAAGTACATCTCTTTTAGTTTTGTACTCTTACTTTCTGTGAAAAAAATCTCCATTTGTAGGGAGAGTCGAGCGATAGTGGAGCACTTTCACTTTTTCTTGCTGAACTATAGCGTGACCGAGCAGTGCGCATTGCGGAAAGTGACAACCTGTTACGAGTTCAAAGTAAGTTCTTCTCTGTTTAAAAAAGATGAAAAGTGTGTCCCTCCTGTAAGGTTGTCTTAGGTTTGAGCAATAGAAGCTGCAGACTGTATGTAGGGCGAGGACACATCGGTGAGTCGGCAGCTCTAAGAACATAGACGGAAGCCAGAGCGAGTGTTGCTATGGCAACACTCGCTCTGGCTTCTGACTACCTTCCTAAAGCTGCCGACTCACTCAGTGTGTCCTCGCTCCTTTCTGCATACAGTCTGCAGCTTCTATTACTCAAACCTAAGACAACGTAACAGGAGGGACACACTTTTCATCTATTTTGAACAGAGAACGACTTATTCTGAACTCGTAACAGGTTGTCACGTTCCGCAATGCGCACCACTCGGTCACGCTATAGTTCAGCAAGGAAAAGTGAAAGTGCTCCATGATCACTCGACTCCCCCTACAAATGGAGATTTTTTCACAGAAATTAAGAACAGACTACTTAAAAAAACTAAGTTCTTACTTTTTTGTACACAGACAGGATTAGTTAAATCCTCTGCCAGCATATCATTTAGCAACTGCATTTTAGCAATTACAGTAAAGTGCTCCCCAATCATGCTCTCCTTCCTCTCCCTACAAACACCACCTTCTTTAACAGAAATGAAATGCATACAAAAAAAATTAGTTCTCTTACGTTTTTCAAAGCAAGCTTATCTTAAACCGCTGCCAGCATATCATTTAGCAGCTATAGAGAGAGGGATTACTTTTCCACCCACCCCCAAAAAAATGTGTGCCAATTTTATAAGCTAGATAACCCACTCTAGGGTGTGCGGTTGCGCTCTGATATACTCACGCCTTGGGTGGTTGAATGCACTAGGCCTTCGGCCTTGTGCATCACAACACACACCAAGGCGTGCGTATAACAAAGCACGACCGCACACCCTAGAGTGGGCTATCTATTACATATAAATATATATATATATATATATATATATATAGGTTATGCATTAACTACAAAGATTGATGGACTTATGTGTTGGTAAACTCAAAATGCTATCCTGTAGTCACTTGGGATGTAATTTTGCATTACTGTGCAGAACCCTTCAATTTGTGACAGGGTTCTAAGTATTACTCTTCTAGTTCTCAGATTCTTGTTCTACTATGCATTCACACCAATCTAACAAATAAAACACAAAATGCATTGCTAGTGCAAGGTTATCTTCACTATCAGCAGCACTGCAAGGCATGAGACAATGCTAAGTACTTTCAACCAATACCATGGCATATGCATGCTATATCGAACAACCATGAAGTGCGTTATTACTTATATAAAAATGTAGCCATATGCCTCTTTATGAAAATAAATATATTGACTATTAAGTAGTCAGATTACCACATTTAGGGCTTCTCTAAATTTCAACATATGCTTATAACTGTATCATTTTTGTGACTGTGGGTGGAGCCTACACCTATATCACATTAGCTTGAAAAAGGGCTTCCATGGAACACATCTTTTAGTAGTTTTCAGTGTATCCTTCCATAACACTTCGAATCCCTATGGTAGTTAAAGAAAAACTTCCTTCTTTCTGTTGAGAATGATGGACACATAACTCAAAGCTGCTTTTCTCTGAGCGCAAATGTGTACACCTTCCAAACAAATCTAAATGTCTTTAAAACTATTTAAGGTGCGCAAAAACAACCAGTATGAAAGCTGTTTAGGGCAAAAAGACCTTTCACATGAGGGTAGTCACTAATCTGAATTCTTTATATTTTGTGAAATAGGGTGTTCCAAACAACCTTTTTTTTCTGAGAGAACACAGTAGGAGTCATGCCAAAGAAATGTAAATATCTCAGAAAGTACACAAGTTAACAATATACAAGCAACATGAACGTTGTTCAGGACAAAATGACCTTTCACATTAGGGTAGTCATTAATTTGAATTCATTAGATTTTTTTTTAAATATAGCCATCCGAAAGGTGAAAATTGTAAAGAAAAATGAAAATTCACATAATCAGATGGTCATAGTTTAAAAAATATAATTAGTGCAGCTAAACAAATAGGTTCATTTGAAAGGTAGTTTTGTCCTGAACAACTTTCATACAGATGAGTTATGAGTAACTCCTATACTTTCAAAGATATTTACATTTGTTTGGCAAAATTTTAATTGTATGTCTGACAGCCTGAATTCTGAAACCACTACGCTGAGAAGAGAACATATGGGGCCCAATTCTGAGACACATGGCGCAACTCACTGGTGGCTGTGAGTTATGACATATGCTGCTATGCTGAGGACCCTGTGCCAGATTCCAGAACAGGCAGGGTCCCCAGCACCTATGCCCTGTGACTTGCAGCATTGCCAGGATTGCACCACAGGGAGAGCTCACCTGATCTGGGTGCTGCAAGTCACTGACAAGCCCAACCACTGGGTGCAGCCTCCCAAACTCCAAGTCCCAGAACATGCCTGCAAAACCCTGTGGGCCATGGGGAGGTGTTGGCAGAGTAGCACTGGCACCGGGGGGGGTGGCATCAGCACATTCATACTAGGATTCATACTAGGATACTGTATGAGGCAACAAAAGGCTAAAATGCCCATAAAGGCCTCGAGCCTACAGTTAACAATTTGGAAATTTTTTCAAATTCCTGAAGGCATCAAGTCTATTTTTAAAAGTTAGCTTATTATCACTAATTACAACAGCAGACCTGGGTGCCAGTGGGTGGAACCCAGGGATTGCTGGGGGTGGGAGGTTGCTCCGTGGTGGGGGGATCTGTGTGGCACAGCAGTGTGTGGGTCAGGGTACTGACAGGGGCAACAGGCAGTGGGCCAGGATGGAAGCCTCATACACCAGCTAATAGCTGGTCTAACCCTGCAGTGCCACAGGGCCTCTTGGAATGGTGTTGTAGGGTTATGACAGCTGCCCTTTCAGAATAGGGCAGAGCTGCTGCCATAAACCTCCTTCCACCATGCCATAGGAGCCTTGGGTGGCATAAGTCCCCTTGGGCACAGGCTGCCTGCACCATGTTGCAGGTCGCCTCTCGGAATCCTGGCTGGTAGAACACATGGCACAAGGTGCAACTAATGCCATCTGTGTTGGTGCAAGTTACACTGCGCCACAGTGGAGCCGACTTGGAATCGGGCCCCTGGTTTCTATCTTGTCATGCCTAATTTAACAGCAGATGCTGAAGTTATTCTAGCTATGTAGAGCACGTCAATGGAATTCTTTAGTTCTTAATATGAACAAAAAAACCACTTGAAACAAAATGATCTGCTTACTGGGGGCACATTAGATCTTTTCAGGATGGGATCATGTTAAATCTTTTCAGGAAAAAAGCAGCAGATTAATTTTAGTAACTATTAGTCAGCAGTATCTATATGTGAAGCTGTCACTGACCAGATAGGGGGAAGAAGGAAGACACAGAACAAAACAATGCTCACACACATAAAGAAGACTTGGCTGTCTGTGAAACTTTTAGAAGCAAATGATTTGATACCTTTTAGGCATCTGTACTGTACCACTGATTTTTTTTTCTTTTATTATGTCCTCTTTGGCAACTTCTACTATTAAAATGCATTAATTGTATAGTTAACTAAATCTTGACCTTGGGATAACTCTTGCATGACTCCTATATAAGTTTTAAGCCATTTCCTTTATGGGAAGTCAAGACCTGTGCAAAAGTTCAAGTGTTATTTTTTCATATTTTTTTTATAAATTTCTGAAGTAAAAGTTTGGAGAAATAGAAAAGTATGTACAACTAATCTCCTTTGTATTTTCAACTCAGACAGAAGTTAATATTTGTGCAAAATCAAACTCAAAGTTTCTACAGTTTTTGTTCTAAAGTAATGTTATTCTAAATTTTATTCTAAATCTTCGCCACCTTCTACTCTGGTTTCCACTGCTACTCCAAGGGAACTCTCCACTTCCACTCGAGACTTGTGCTTGGTGCACCGTTTGGATATTCCTGGTTACTTAACCTGACCACTACTGTCAACAAGTGTGGCCACCTCTCTATACTGTACTACCTTGCAGTCCATATGGGATACCGCCTGGAATCTTGAAACCTCTACTCCCGGAAACAACGATCAAAACTATCTCTCAAAGAGCTGCGACTCTGCTCCTTAAAACTCCTACTCCTCCTCCTTCTCATCTCAGGCAGCGTCTATCCCAATCCTGGCCCTAGAAGCTCAGGCCACATACAAACTCCAGGTGCCCTTATCCTTGCAACCATTTATATCTTTAGCCTACTACCAAAGCTGGATGCACTCCAAACCTTCATATGCCAACACAACCCTGACATCCTTGCAGTGGTGGAAACTTGGCTGACACCTAAAGTTCCTGACTCAGCAGTAACAATACAGGGCTACAATGTCCACAGGCTGGACCGGATATCCAAAAAAGGCAATGGTTGTGCAATCTATATCAAAGACTCCCTGTCTTGGCACCCTGTAGCAACTCCATCACTTCCTGCCTCGGCCCAGATTCTGCCAATAAAAATCATCTTAGGTCCCAACCATAAAGCCCTGACTATTGTCTCCATATACATCCCACCCAGGGACCCTAAACATGGCTTAAACAACATCTTAAACTTTATCAACTCTCATCCTCCTGAAGCTGAACTTATTCTACTAGGGGATTTCAACATAAACTGGTTAGCATCGAGCGCCAGTGCCTATAAAGACTCCATCTCAGCTGCTAACCTCATGCAAATGGTAAACTCCCCTACTAGGATTAATGACAAGACTGGCACCAGTACCCTCTTGGATTGGGTCCTCACCACTCACCCCACAAGGATTTCTCATATGACCACTCTCCCATACCCTCTCAGTGACCACTCCCCAGTCATGTGTACATGGTCTAACAAATTCCTTAAGCCCCCTCCCAAAATTATCACTAGCAGACTCCTTCCTCGTGGAAAACTTCTACATCTCAAACAAAACCTGCTTCTACAAGACTGGCTACCCATCAATGAAGCAACAGATGTTAACTTGGCTCTTGATCACTTCATCTCAATTTTCAACAAAGCCTGCAACCTCTTTGTCCCTGCTAAAAGGTGCAAAACAAAATCTCTCTCTAACCCATGGGTCACTGCAGTTCTTCTCTCACAGCTGAAACTAAGGGATCACCTCTGGGCAGTTGCCAGGGCCACTGGCAAACAACTGGACATCCAAAATTGCAAACAAGCATGAAATACCTGCACAAAAGCCTTACGGCTAGTGAAATCCACCTATTACAAAGACGGTCTCACCAATACATGGGGAAATGGTCGTGCTTTCTGGGACAATATCAAGGATGTCACAGGAAAGCAGCCAAAAACCTCTCCAGCCATGTTAATGGTTGATGGATCCTCAACCCTTGACCCCAAGGTGATCACAAACATCTTTAACATGAATTTTTCAGACCTTACTGCTGTTCTACCCCATGACTTTTTCAAAAACAGGGCCTACTCCCCAAATACCTCAGCCCCTCAGTCTAACCATCCCCTCTTCTTCTTTTTTTTTTTTTAATTTTATCTTTTTCCATGGCAGGATCCCATCATTAATCGGCCCTGGTCACAGCCCTTGGAAACCTCCACCACCATCTATGGCTGCCGAGGTCCCCCAGTCACCCCCGTCTTGCCCCCCAGAATGTGGGGCTGCGGCCACCTCCTTCGGTGACCACAGAACCAGTATCTAGTTGGGGGACCTGCAGCGATGGTGGTGAATCGAGGTCTTCCGGGAGGGCTTCATGTAGATGGTGGTCCTTGCCCACCTCGACTTTCTGCCGTTTTCCTTACTGAGGTGGGGACGTGCAATGACACCAGTGTCAACCCCGCCTCCCAGAGCTGTGGGTGTTGGACACCTGAGATCCCCCGGCCTCCGCCAGGAGTCCTCAGTGCACTAATCGCTTCCCCCACCCTCCCCCAAAGAAGGAGAGCAGTCCTTGGGATGCTCCATCCTTCTCCCCACGGCCAGCCCTCCGATGATCCGGATCCATTCCGAATCTGGGTCGCCGGTGTCGCGAGCGGAAATCCCACCTCTGTGCCAATGGGCCGGCACCATCCCCTCTTCTACTTCAGGGAGGTAAGGCTGAATGAAGCTCACTGCTATATTACTGCAGCTATGTCTAAATCTAGATGTAGTAGCGACACCCTAGACCTTAAGCTTCTGTTGTTCACCCTCAATGAGGTAATTCATCCATTAACAAAAATCCTAAACCTCTCTCTCAGCTGTGGAAAATTCCTGGACCTATGGAAAACAGCCACCGTGACACCTGTCCATAAAAGTGGGGATAAGACGAATCACTCAAATTATCACCCTATCTCCATACTGCCCCCACTCTCTAAGGTACTCGAGTGCATCGTGGCTGATCAACTTACCGGCCACTTGGATAAATACAATATACCTTGTCCACAACAACATAGCTTTCAGAAAGGTCACAGCACCACCACAGCCCTTCTTGTGTTCACTGGAGCTTTGCACAAATCCCTTGACACCAGCCTTCTCACAGGGGCCGTTTTCATCGACCTCTCCAAGGCCTTTGATACAGTACACCATGGACTACTAATTCACCAACTACTGAATGCCGGGCTATCACCTGACTCTTCTCTCTGGTTTAAAAGCTACTTAGAAAACCAGTTGCAGAGAATAAAAATTGCGACGCTCTTTCTGACACCCTGCCTGCTCGCTTGGGTGTCCCACAGGGATACATACTGGGCCCCCTCCTTTTTAGCCTTTTCTTAAACTCCTTCCCTTACCACTGCTCTGAACAGATCATACTATATGCCTATGATGCTGTTGTATTCGCCACTCACAAAGATCCTGCAACTCTTCAACACAACCTTCAACTTGGCTTCAGTTCTGTAGAGACATGGGCCTAGATATTCAAAAGGGTTGCGCTGGTAACAGTATTGCGCCATCACGCCCAACCACTGATCTTGACAGCAATATTCAAAAGGGAAAAAGTGCACGGCACAAATCCCGATGCGCCGGAGTGCATCAGTAATGTGTACAGGCAGAGGTGGGGGGGGCGTGCCCATGCATAACCTACACAGCCCGATATTCAGCCTGGGATGTGCAGAGCCATGCATGTACAACCCTTACCTGCGCCAGCACAAAGTTACACCAAAAAAAAGGAACAACCGATGGCCACCCACAGGTGAGCTGCCATATTGCAGGGCGCATCATGGCAGCTGCCACCTGTAGGTGGCCACCAGAGCTCCAGCTGCACCTGGCAGCACCCCTCCATGCCCAGTCATGGGCATCTGTCAAAAGATAGAATAAGTTCCTATATCCCTGGTGGTCCAGTGGACCGCTATGTGCCCAACCTCAGGCATCTGTCCAAAAAGAGAACACCGTCCTATATCCCTGGTGGTCCAGTGGACCACTCTCTGCTCAATCTCGGGCATCTGTTAAAAAAAGAAAAAACAGTCCTATATCCCTGGTGGTCCAGTGTACTGCACTGTGCCCGATCATGGGCATCTGTTAAAAACTCTATTACCACCAGGCGATCTGGTACCTCTCCCCACCGCCCACTGACCCCCACCGCCCCTCTCCCCGGTCAGCGCAGGCGGCAGCACCACCCACCTGCCACCTGCCACCCGCCCGACTGACACCTCGGTAGGGCTGCACGCCCATTGGTTCTGGCGTGAGCCAATGGGTATGCAGCTACCTACTATATCGTTCTAGATATGTGAATGAATCATTCACATATCTGAATGTGTAGTACGGTAGGGAGTTGCATGCCCATTGGCTCACGCTAGAACCAATGGGTGTGCAGCCCTACCGAGATGTCAGTCGGCAGGCGGTGGTGCTGCCACCCGCCGGCTGACTGGGGGAGCTGGGCAGGTGAGGAGGGGGTACCCTGGCAGTGGGGCTCAGTGGGTGGGTGGGGCAGAGGATACCCTAGACCACCAGGGTAATAAGAGTTTTTTTTTTATAGATGCCCGCGATCAGGCAGAGTGCGGTCCACTGGACCACCAAGGATGTAGGACTGTTTTTTCCTCTTTTTAACAGATGCCCGAGATCAGGCACATAGCGGTGCACTGGACCACCAGGGTTATAGGATTTTTTTTTTATTTTTACACAGATGCCCATGATCAGGCTGCAGGGGGTGTCAGTCCCCAATGGCTGCTGCGTGGCAGGGTGCCAGGTGCAAGTCATCTGGGATCGGTGCATCCTGCATGCAAATGTTGCCATAATGACATGCAAATGGCCCCATGTGCACCTTGCATAAATTATAGCCCAATTTGCATGTCCACTTTTGAATATTTCTGGTGCTGTGAATGGCGCAATGGCACTTGTGCTAGTGCATCTCCATGCTCCACTCTGGCCACTTGCAGTGGCACAGTGCCACTGCACCATGCACACTGGGGGAGGCCAGGGTGTGATATTCTAAGCTGCTGAGCCATGGCACAGCTCCGTTGATTATCAGCCAGGTCACACCCCTGTGCAGCCAAGTTGAGCTACGTCCAAGCTTGCACCACAGCTTGGCGCAGTTTGAATATCCGGGCCATGGTTTCTTAATCATAAACTGGTCTTCAATGACAAGAAAACCAAATCTACGCTCTTCTGCAGTACTCATAACCCACACAAGCTACACCACTTGGCTATCTCCAGCACCCAGGGGAACACTCTAGATCAGGTGGGGTCCTTCAAATACTTAGGGATACAGCTTGACCCTAATCTCTCCTATGGACTTCATGTAGATAATGTAGCTAGAGCTGCTAATACATGGCTTGGTCTCCTCTACAAACACAGACCACACCTCATGCCACAAGTTTGAAGGTTGCAGTCCTGAGCTCTGTGATCTCTGTAATAGACTACGGTCTCATCATTTATGGCTCAGCTACAACCACAACCCTTAGATGCCTCTCAACTGCCTTAAATAAGGCATGTCGGCTCATCACTGGTGCTCATCGTCTCACCCACACATGTGATCTGTACGCTCAGACCGGCTGGCTCCAACTATCAAACCACATAAAGTTTCTCACCTGTTCCATGGCAAAAAAAAATCTACCTTGGCCTTGCACCTTCTGGGGTCTCAACTCTGTTACAACACCAAATTAACAAATGGTGCCTTAGGAGATCCATGCTACAGCTACTGAAAGTCCCTCACTATCACATTTCACAGGGACAATGCTCTTTTGCTTATCGAGTGCCACTCTGGTTCAATGGCCTCAGCCCCACCATCTCCTCTGCCCCAACAATTGGTATGTTTAAAACTAGGCTCTGGGACTATCTCACTACGAACAGCTCCTGTGACTGCCCAACTTATCCTTGTTTCTCCACTTCCCATCCTGCTCTAGTGCTCCCACCTCCCCTCCTCACTGGATTCTACCCTCACATCTTGGTATACCCAATACTGCACTTTTCACCCTCTCCCTACCCTTCCTACATTCCTTCTCCCCCCTCCCCTCTTCCCTCTCCCTATGACTCTGGCACTTCTTACATGTTGTCTATTTTCTCTGACAAATGCCGCTGGCTACCTTGTTACAATGCTACCCTTGAATTGTATTAATCTGTACTCTGTTTGCAATGTCCACATTGTTGTAATGTCTGTCTTGATGTTCCCCATAATTTGTATTTCTCTGACGTGGAACCTTTGTGAAAGAACCAAGGCTCAAAGGTATTTGTAATCCTAGACTTGATAAATAAATAAAATAAAATAAATATTGATGAACTGAGCAAAGAAATGTTTAGATAAAACAAATTGATGACTGCAGGATTGGGAGGTCATTAAAATTGCAAAAGGTCAAATTATAAAACCTTAAATGCACTCATTAAGACCGTTCTTCTTAGTGTGTAATTATAATGAATTAAAGACATTTGAATATAGACCTACAATTATACAGCCATTGTGATACTTATTTTTAGGATCAGAGGAATGATGCAAGGCTGCCAAAATTGTGGTGATCTCACTGCTTCAACACTTCAGTGTGGGTGGATCAAACCAAAAAGAGCCATAATAAAAGCTTCTATCTTCTCAAAAAAATAATAGTATTTTATTGTATTTGATTTAACCTGAAAATACAAAATAGTAATAAGGAAGCAAAACAATCAAGATGAGATTTCCAAATTCTCCTACCATACATTGAAGCCTAATCACAATAAAGGCTTCTATCTTCTTCAAAGCAATAATATTTTATTTTGATATGTTTAATATTCTGTATCTAAGTAGACACTAGAAAAAAATGTCTTGGGTGTTTGGAAACAGACAAATGCAACCAGACATGGAAGGAAGTAAAAAGAGAGTAGCAAGCTAGTATCAAGTCTAGAAGTTCACTTGACCACCCCAACGGGGGCCACCCACCAACACTACTGACCACTGGTGGGCACTGGTAGCAGTGGAGGAGCTGGGCAAATGCTGCAAGCAGTCAGTATAGAAGGAGGAGGAGGAAGGGGATGGCAGGATGCCTGCCATAGTCCAGCTCTTGTTTTAAATCCCTGGTGGTGTCTGAGTGGCTGCAGTAATCATCTTTGCAGCAGCCCTCCATCTGTAGGGATGCTTCCGTTCTTTGATATTATGTGGAGCCTATGAAAAAGATACTTTGATTCAAAGGTATTAATTCCAAGACTGAAATAAAATAAATAAAATAAAAGGAGACTCCATTTAGCTGTCCTATTGTATTCAGGCAGGCTTGAGCTCCATTACAGAAACAGGTCTGACTGCAGCCCTGGACCACCAACTCTGCTACTTGTACAGGGCTGACTGCTTGAGAGTGAGGGATCCTCACTGCTTGCAAAGGAAGTGGTATGGGTATCAGTTGGTGTTTATTTGTGTGTTGAGGCAGACAGGGGGGCTGGTTGGGCAGGAAGGAGTGACTTTAAATGTAAGGACTACTTGTGTCTGAACTGTTATGGATTGCATGGGCATAGGCAAGAGGGTGCTCAGGGTGTTCACCCCCCCCCCCAAAACTACCTCAGAAAATTTCAAATTCTTGTATTTTATTTTCAGGTTGACTCAGGCTCAGCTGCACAAACACTCAGTGTCTCAGCAGTCTCCATAGTGGCTGGCACTAGCTGCACACAATGTGCATGCATGGGACCATTGGTGGCTAGGGGAGTTATAGACATCATCAATAGAGACAGCAGGAGATGCCTGGTGAGACAGACTAGCGAGCATGCTGCTGTGTTGCATCATCTGTACAGCGCTGAGCAAGTTGTGGTGTCCTGTCGACTGTCATGATGGTAGAGTAGGACTATGTGCTGCTCTCCTCTAGTCTCACTTAAACCTGTGGGAGAACTTGAAGTATGGTCTACCCCAGAAAGAACAGATCCATCTGGGGCTGAGCTGCAAGCAACGCACAGTGCATCTTCTTGGCTGTGCGGGATGCTGGCTGGACTGGTGGTGTGGTCTGAAGAGAAGACAGGAGAGGTTGAGGAAAAATCTGCCCTGACCTAATGGTCTGTAGTCATGTCTTGGGAGGAGAGGGACTGTTAAGGCAAGACAGCAGAAGGATAATCAGCAGAAAAGTGATGAGTGGAGAAAAGAATAAAGACTGACTCGGGGAAGGGAACTTCTGTCATTCAGAGTGGTGGTGAGGGGTATTGGCACCATCTCCCAGGTTAACCCACTCATTACATTTCAATTCCACCAATGTTCTGCCCAACTTTGAGCTTATCATGTGGAGTGGGAATAGGTGTAGAAAGGCAGATGCCTGACTGACATCTTTGTCTCTGTCTGTTGCAGAGTGCTCCCATGTGCAAAGGTGGAATGGGGTTAGGAGTACTCTCTATAGCGGTGGGATGTGGTAGAGGAGGAGTGATGCAAATGTGTAGAGGTGTCCACATGTCTAGGAATTGGATGGATAGGGAGCAATTACATAAGACACTATGTCCTCTATGTGGAAGACGGCTGGAGAAGGAGAATTGCACCCATATGCAAAGGAAGCATAGAGGGGGAGGCATGTTCTCTATATGCAAATGTCTAATGGAGGGGGAGGAGTGCTCCCCATGTGTGGAGGTGGGATAGGGGGGATAGTCACTTAATGGACACCACCCTAGATCCCACTACAGCATGTGTGAAACATTTTGGAATGGGCACAGCTTATGATGGGGCAGATGTACAATACACATCTCTTCTCTGGCTGCTGTAATGTATTGGGTTAATAGGTGGGGGGTGCAAGAGGGGGTACCTGTCACTCAGGAGCACCGATTTTATCCTATGCCCCATCCCACCCGGCATAGATGGAATAGTTGAGGAGAGGCAGATACAAGATCCACATTTTTATATCTCTATTTCACTAAAAATACCAACAACAGCTTAATCTGGTTCAAGGTCATTTGGCATTCATCTGTATCCCCCTCCACCGGGTTGTGCCTGAAAATAGGCAGGATCTGTCTAGTGCACTTACCCGGTCAACAAAAACTAAATAAAATAAAATAAAAAATATCTCAGTACCTCAGAGTGCTCTCCATAGGTAGAGCACATTATTTGGGAGAGCCTCTGGCTGAAGCAGAGTGTTCTGCAAGTGTAGAGGTGTGGCATAGGGTGATGAAGTGCCAATGACCCAAAGCCCACCCCAACCTTCATGCTAGCTCTTGTAGAGCAGGGATGGGTATGAATTGGCCGATGTGCAACTTATATCTCTCCCTGGCTGCTACAGGGTGTTACCCTTGTGTGGAGGTGGGATGGGCAGATGGGGCATCATTCTCCCACAGCCACCTGCCTGGAGCCCACCTCTGGCTCTGGCTCCATCTGAGTGCTCCTTTTGTGCAGTGGTGGAATAGATGCACCAAGTTTGTTTTACACTATGTCTCTCACTCTTTCTCTAACATCCACTCCTCCATGGTGAAAGGAAAACTCTGCAGCACTGCTCTCTGTTCCAATCATGGCGTTCTTGCTGCCACTTTCTCTGCCTCTCTGTATGTGCTGTCTGCTTCCATTGAGCTTCAGAAAGATAGAGAGTCAGACCAACAGCAAGGTGCTGGAAGAGTGAGTGGAAATAAAATGGATGGCAACCGAGCTCAGGCGCACACTGTACTCCACTTCTCTGTTTGGTGGGGGGGGAGGTTGACACCTTCTCTGACTGGAACAGATTGGACCTGCACATATATGCCACACTGGAAGTTGCTCTCACTGTTGCTTTGTCTCTGTTGGGGGGTCAGGTTGAGGGGGTAGACACTGCTAGGGGACAGGCCACCCATTTAAATGACTGTTTATTCAGGTGCAGGTCTGGGAGCCACCAGTCATCATGGTTATGGTCACTACAGTGCACTGTCTTCAATTTCACAGTGCCAAGGTGGTGCTGCAATAGTGACAGCCTGTCACCTGGTGATCACTCTTATTCCCCTTACTCGCCACATCTCAACATGTTGCTGTCACTGTTTGGGGGCTCTCTCTCTGCTCTGTCCCTGACACTGGTGTCACTTACCATCTCTTTTGATCCTACTCTGTCTTTCAGGGGGGGGCTCTGTTGCCTCTCCTTCTCAGTGTCTGTCCCTGCAGCCTGTGTCTCTCTCTCCCTGCCATCCAGGTTTAAGTTACAGCTCTGTAGGCAATGCTTCCTCACATCTCAACACTCTTGCTGCTTCTATTGTGTGGTGAGGTGGGGGGCACACTGAGGCAGCATGGACACTAGCAGATCCATGGGGTGGGTCAGTAGGGCATTGTGGCACACATGAAGCACTGCAGGGAGAGGAGGTCATGGACAAGAACATGCACTGTCATTCACAGAGACACAAACAAGTTCAACGTGGACGTCTGTCTGGAGAAGGATAATTAGTATTTATTTATTCTTTACTGCTAGGACTGTTTACTGCTTATGGCACAGAGATTGGGGGAAACATTCTATGGCTGGGTACCTAGACATATGCAGGATGGGTGGGGAGACAAGCAATAAGATCAGTAAGAGCATGAATGAAAGGAATGAAGTGCTGTCTTTTGAGCACTTTATTTCTTTCAACTAGAGAATGGATTCCAGCTGTGAAACTGTGACTAGTGTCACAGTCTGTTTGCATGCTCAATGGTCTGTCAGGGACAAGCCCACTGTAGATTGCTGTGCATTGGACTCATCACTGACGCATCTCTGAAATGTCGTTCTACCACAAGATGTTTCTTACACACATGCAAGGAAACATAAAAAACTATAAAGAACTTAGATTAGTGACAACATTCATTTGAAAAGCATTTTTGTCCTAAACACAAACATGTAAAATAATGCACTTGGGGTACAGAAATCCAGGGGCAGAATACACATGGGTGGAGTGGTATTGACAACATTAAGAAATCTCACATTTAAAAAAAAAAGAGCTTTACATACAGTTGATTACTGTTTAACAATCTTTTACATCTATGGCTGCCACTGTACATCTGATGCAAACCCATAATGACGTTCCTCACTTGAAGCAAAAAGGTGAGGTGGAGGCCATAACTGACTCCTTGTTTTTGTGTTAAATGGGTAAGTTTCTTTACAGTAAATACAAGGAAAGGCATCATTTCTAAAATGTGCAGACAAACATGGGGATCACTTTTTTCCAGAGCATGCCACCACCGACAGCTACAACTTCAAGACTGCTACTACCCTGCCTAATACAATCAGGAGAAAACCAGAAGTAGTCTGCCAGCACTGAGATAAATATGGCTATGGCACATTTGCCAGAAATTAATGCTTAGAAAAGAATGTGAAAGTGACTGTGATGATGAGCAAGTCCCAGACCAGATCTCTAGTTTGCTAATAGACTCGTCCTGAGTCTGATTTGTATGACTGCATGGGCAAGGCTCCATGGATCTTATGCCATCATCAGATTTGCATAAAAGCATTCTGGCAGCATGTTACCGGACCACTGTCTGATGTGCTGCTTCAGTGCTCCGACATAGTTTCCAGTGATTCTGTTTATTATTACTTATGGCTGACTGCAGTGCAGTGAAAGCATTGCATATTCTTTTCCACACTAGTGCCACTCCTAAAAGCTTTCCACAGTCATATTGACTCTGACCAGAGTTTGTTAGATTTTATAATCCAGAAATTTCAAAAAAAAGCTTATTATGACACCATCTCATGAATAGCAGCACACAAAATGTTTAAATCCCACACAAAAGTGCATTTCACTGAGTGATGGCAAAATTGCCCTTCAGGGCACATTTGCAGAACTGCACCACCACTACTCATGAGTGTCACTGTCCTACAACAGCATTTTGAACATATAAGGGAAAACTGTAAAACAAATTCCATCTGTATATATCAATAGAATTTTACCTAGTACCAACCAAAGAGTTACAGATTAATTTCACTTTTTAATACCAATACACTGATCTGCATAGTAGCATTTCCCAAGATGTACATGTTACTTAATGCACACAATTATGTAACTTTTCTCCCTATACCTACTGTAGCACATAGCCACATAAAATATAATTTTGGGATATTTGTGCCAAATTTCCCATAGTTTTCCATATGAAAAAAAAGATATTTTTTTCTTGAGTTGATTTATTTTCCCTAAGAAAAATCATCTTTTTATGTATGGGTCATACAAAAAAAAAAAAGAATTTTAGATCACAAAAATATTTTTGAAAACAAACAGAAAATGCACCCTAGCAGCCAAATAGAAGCATGTTTTCAGCTGTAAACAAGACAAGAAGTCTGCCACCTTGCTTTTTCAAATGGAGAGAAACTATAGCAAACATTTTAAGTACTGCTCTAAATTACATTATTAATTACTTATATAAAGTTAATTTACAAAGACAACAATAGTGGCTCCTAACATATAACTGTCTAAGGTCAATCCACATATAAATTTTACTACTGCAGCTCATGTTTTTTTTTCAGTAGAAATGTCAATAAAAAATAACAGGTATAGTTCAGTGTTACCACCTAGGATGCCAACCCAAATAGGATGGGAAACAGCCTGTGTAGAAGTATGCATAGGTGTCCCATGACCATTGGTAGAGCAGGATATTGTTAGGTTTGAAATAGAATATCAGACATTTATTATTTCCCTCAAAAACAACTGTGCATTTTTAAACAATTTAACCAATTGCAACGGAGATAACAGTCATTCTGAACTTTGTTTTTTAAGATTGTACACAGTCATGGGTGCTAGACAATGAAATGATAGTTGATGCCTCACTGTGTGCTCTGCCTGTTAACTGAAAAAACTGCTAAAGTGAAATTATTAGTTGGTAGAGAGTGCCAAGAAAGACACACACATTTAAGACTGCTGATACTTGCACTATCTTGAAAGAGATTCAGGATGGCTGAACGTTTCACAACAACAGTTTGGATTGTTGGCAGTTCACATTTCTGAAGGGGAGCACAGTTTGCCCAAAGAAATCATTTTGGGAATGATTTGCAACTGGAAAATTGTGATGTCCACTGCTTTGTTAAGGTTGGCATGAGGTGGGAGCAGCTCATGCCAACTATGCACAGAATTTTGAACACTCAACCCAAGCCAGATATACTACTGGTGTCAGAGTGGCTCAGTTGGTAGCACATCCACCTCTGGACCAGAAGGTCATGGGTTCTCGTCCTACACCGGGATTGCACCTGCACCTAAAAATCGCTGGCATCTTAGTGCAGTATTGGAGGGTGCTGTACTGTTGGGGTGTGCCATCCTTCGGATGAGACGTTAAACCGAGGTCCCTTCTGCCCATCCTGGTGATGTCCTGGTGGGTGTCCAGATGGAAGTAAAAGAACCCAGGGCACTCTTCGCAAAAGAGCAGAGAGCATTCCCATTGTCCTGGCCAACATTCCCCTTCCCATAAACCAGTTCATGCAATTATCCAGGCTGTGTGTGGGTGATGATGTGCGATATGGCCGCCACCACACATTCAGTCACTTCACTACCAGTCTAGCATTGCTTGTAAAGTGCTCTGGAATACTGTGTATGAAAAGCACTATATAAATGCTGATTCTTCTTCTTCTTCTACTAATGCATCTTGGAGGTAACAATTTGAGCTATAAGGTGGGTATAGATTTAATAGAAGCAGATAAATCAGATTTAGCTGTACTCCATGGAATGATGTCTAACTGTAAGATTTTGTATGCATATATTACAGAATACATGATCTGGAGAAGCCAGCACTATGCTCCTGGAATTTAAAGATCATCCCGAAAGGTGAACATTCAAATATCTGATTTTTTGAGTGATCTGAGTATCCACATTATTAGTCATCCCCAAATTAAATATAATAACAATTGTTTTTTTCCTAAAACATGGTGTGCATTTCTTGGACTCCCAACCTCAAACATGGGATCCGAAGTGTGTTGTGATGTGTGGTCACAATCAATACACATAAAAGCAGTTCCCTAATGCCACCCCACAACAGTTTTTCTCAGAGCCACATCTATGATGATAAAAAATATAGATGAACTACACCTACATCACATGCATACATGATACTATGGTATTATCTTTTTTCTTTTTTTTTTTGTTTGTTTATTGTGATTTTTTTTTATAATTTCTGTTTATGCCCCTTATCTCCAGCCCCCTTGTAGCCCTCAGATCTGCCAGCCACTTTCTGAGCCTTTCCCAGCTATGGTCACTTACCACCATGGAGCTCTGGCTTGTGCTCCCCAGGTACAGTTGAGGGAGGAATATCCCTGTAGTTATACATTTGATCAAACTGTGCCATGTTGGGAAGTTGGAGGCCAAGAAGCAACATGGACTTCATCCTTGATGGGCTGGAACCTAATTTTTCTGAGTTTTCTCCCATCGCCCTAAAGACACGGCATACAAGGATGCCAAAGCAGGCCTGAACACACTATGTGTGCATCTGACTGCCAATGCCAGATGTGTCTTCACACATTGTTTGGCCCTACTAGCTGCACTGCCACTTGTAGTCACCCGGAAGGTAGTATTGTGACAGAGCTCAGTGCCCTCTCTCCCTCCCTGGAGGAGGACAGCATCCGCTGGGGTGCTTGACCCTCCTCCCCTCAGCTGACCCCTGACAACTCGTGCTCCTTCCTGAACTTGGGTTGCTGGAATCACAAGTAATAGAGCTACCATTGTGCTGGTGGGTTGCCCAATATTGCAATGAGCAGTTCTGCTGCAGTACTGTATAAAGTCACTATCCTGCATCATCTATTACATGTATGTAGTTATTCCAGTAACTTGGCAAAGACGGCCACCCCCACAACACTCAGCAGAGTTCCCCAACTCCAGGGTGAGACAATGTAATCCTTGCTTGGCATTAGACAACAATCCACATCTGTTATTCGATATTTTCTGCAGTTCTACTAGTTTTTCTTTTTCCCCCAGCTCTGCCTCAATCCTCCCCTTAGTATGTCAAGCCTCCCTATCACATATCCAAAGGTTGCCATGCATGATCATGAACAGTTATGTTCTTATCAAAGTCACTGCACAACACCTGCAAACCTCCCACCCCCCCCTTAAGACATACCCTGTGGACACACTCTGACAAAAGACTCCCCCATTATGCAGTGTTCCTGAACTGTAGTAGGATACAAATTAATTGGTTGCACCCATTGACCAAGAATGCAACTGTACACTATTCAGTATTGTATTCAGAATTCAGGATGACAGGCTGACCATTGGCCTCATGGGGTGGCAATGACGGTCCCCCAGGGGTGACGCTGCGGGAACGACCGTGTTAGAGCGAGGGATCTGCAGCTCACCTAACATGCCTATGCCGCGGGCATGCTCGGGCTCACCAGCTGAACCCGGTGTCAACATGGAGGGTGTCAAACAACGCTGGGAACAGGGGGTGGACATGATACTGCGTAGTGTCTGCGGCACATGGGTAACAAACTGTGTGCCCAATGTGGCCATGACAGCTGTGAAAGCACGTGTCTGCCTGTCAATGGCAGTGGTCACATCCTCCCACTGCCGGGCCATCTCTGCCAGGAGCAGAGCGTGATCTCTGCTGCGCCTCTCCTCTGCCTGGAGCAGAACCGCACTGAGTACATCCACTGCCCTGACAAGCTGCTACTGCTGATCCATGGAAACCTGGAGTAGTCAGCTGTGCTCATCAAAGAGGTCATCCGCCGGATCAGCATGACGTCCCTCATGGTGTTTCTGGCCCTGCTGGGCATCACTCTTTGATGATGGGCACTGCACACCACAGCCATGCCAGGGAATGGCCACATGCGGTGCACTGACGCTGCCCCCGACACTGTCCCCCTGTTGCCATTGGCCAACTGCTGACACTGCCCCTCCGGCCGCCGCTCATCAGGGCTCAACGGTGCCACCACAACGGCACCAACAGCCCCACTGGCCTGGACACGCACCAGTGCTGCCCCACTGGTGCAGACAGGCACAGGCTGGGACTGTGATGTTACACAGGCCTCCACAGTGGCACCACCCATGGATATGCCCATGCTGTTACCTGCTGTGGGTCCATCCTGCATCCCACACATATCACTGTCCATGATGTGAGCTCCATCATCATCGGTGATGGATCTGGCACCAGTCCAACTCTCAGCATGCTGGAATCCATGGACGCTGTCATGCTGGGACATGGGCAGGGCATCCTCCGCACCAGCTCCACCAACTTCAGTCCGGACAGACAGGTGAGTACACTGTTGCCCTGACCCTTGGACACCTCTGGAGGTGGATGGGTGCTCCTCTGTGTCCAGGGTATCGCCCTCAGTGGACGAATCCACCACCGCTGACCCATGTAGACACTCAGGAGCTGTAAGGGAACACAGTAGCATTAATGTCTCTGCTCTACCCTGTGGCATTTCCACCAACCCCCACACAGTGACAGATCAGGATCTACCAAGCAGTGACGGGCTGCCACCCATCTGGAAGCCACGACCTGGAATGCCCTCTAGGGCACAACACTGCATGCTGCCAGCCACCCACTCTTCCTGTGGAGTCAGGCGTGGGATGCCAGCTGTCCACCACCAGTCACAGAACGTGCTGCCCTGATGGCACCCACCTTATCTGTTATCCTCCTCTTGTCCGTGCCCACCTTCTTCTTGCACTCCTGCATGGATCGCTGGTGGCTGCCATGCTGGTTGATGGCACACGCCACCTCATCCCATGCCACAGTACGGGCCTGTGGTGTTCCCCACTGTCCGCTGAGTAGCAGTTCCTGGTCAAGGTAGGCCTCAAACAGGGCATCTGATTCTGCCCTGGTGAAGTTGGGCCTCCTCCGTCTCCCACGTCTCTGTTCCTCCTCCACCTCCACCTCACTTTCGGTCATTATTGATCCTGTGGGAATGGCAGGTGTTACCGCTGAATGCGCAGTCCCATGCATCTACCACACACCACAGTCCACACTGGCAAACAGCATGCAACCCACCACAATAGACTGCAATACCAGACTATGGCCTCTGCAGCCCCATGTCACATTTATATAGCGCAAGCATGCAAATGAGGTGAGGCTCAATTTTAAGTGGATGCTAATGTAGTAGCTGCACCATAGAATTGCTGATGAGCTGTTTTGCATATGCCGGCTGAATATCATGCTGTTGCGCTTTGCGCAATCGTGTTGAACGTGCTCAGGTGGGGCGCAGCTCTGTGACGTGCGCAGTAGACACTGCCCGGTGCATGCCTGGGGTGCCGACACCGATGCCTGCTGTGCTACTGATATGCTGAGTGTGGCAGGCAGTGCAAGGCATGTCCACCACTATGCCAGTGGTGCTAGTGCGCTGTTCATTTGTATAGCGCCCTTGCCCTGGTGTGCCGTAGGTGCTGTGGTGCCACAATGCAGTAGGCCACTACAGGAAGTGACACAGAGGTGCCCTACTGCCCTACATGTGGTGAGTATCAATCGTGCTGTGGTGGTCTGTGCACGACAGACCCTTGATCCTGTACCCAACCTTTGCCCCCTATCACGCTGTTTGGTGACAGCGTGATGGGGAATGGAAGCGTAGTATTGCACAGCATCCACACATGGTGGACCTGAGCTAGGGAGCGCCATTTTGAATCAGAGATGGTCCAAAGATGGCCCAGCGATGAGCAGCGATCTGGAGCCAGGTAGAACTGGCAATCCTAGTTGCACTAGTTGAGCCTCATGCTGGTGCTGTGTTTGGTGAGGCACCCCTGGACAGGGCCAGAAGTGCCATGTGGGAGGAGGTGGTGGTGGCACTGGAGGAGGCAACAGGGATACAGAGGACAGCTGAGCAGTGCCAACACTGGTACGGGGACCTACAGCAGAGGGACCCGGACAGGAGAGGTGCTGTTCCACGGCCAGGAAGGTGCCCCATCCATACACTGGTTGCGTCCATATGGGTATCACAGTGGCCATGTGTCCACCACATGGGGGGCATCCAGTGAGGGCAGTGGTGGTGATGGTGGTGGTATAGGGGTGGGGGGCTGATTGGTTTGGCTGTGTGGGATCACACACACATGGGGGGATGGGGGTCTTTGCTACTGGATTGTACTGATGTTCCTCTCACTATGTTTGCACCCTAGGCCCTGTAGAGCATCGACATGTGAGGCTCTGAGAGGCAGAGATGTGAGCCACATCCCCATGCCAGAGCTCCCATACAGGCTCAGTGCCAGGACCAGCCTGATGATGGTAAGTGCCTTACATCCAGGTTTTCTGTGCATGCTGTGTAGCAGGGCGAGCAGTGGGGCATGGCCACCATCTATTGACACCACTGCCATGCACACCACATGGTACAGTCAGCACTGTCCAGTGGCACTGCATGTCTAGGTGTGCATCACTGGTGGTCCATGCATGCACAGGGTACATGGCTGTGCCACTGCCTTCACACCGCAAAGCCATGTCACTGTACAGCTATGGTGGTGCTGTGCGGGACTTGGGCAGTGGGTGTGTGCAGCGTTCCGCATAGCTGTGTGTGCCTGGGTGGGCAGGTCTTGTGGACATGATTACTGTGGGTGGTTGCACACCATCACAGGGGCGTGTCCCATGACTGTATGCCATGCACAATGGGTGGGCTGCAGGGGGCTGTGCATTCATGCCTATTGATTCTGCTCCCTTGTCCTAGGTGTATGATAGATGGTGCACATAGAGAGGACACTTCAGGAGCTGCTTCAGGTGGTCAGGGCCTCTCTGGAGATTCTACAGAGGGTGGAGCAGCATGCTGTGAGATGGAGACATGGCAGGAGGCACCATAGGAGCAGGAAGCGGGGATCCCGCTGAACTACTTCCAACCCTGGACTACACTTCCCCCCCTGGACCCACCCTCACACCCCTCCTTCCCTCTCCCATATGTTCACCCCTGCTCTTACCCACCCCCCACTCGGTTGGTGGCCCTCACCCCTTTTGTTTTGTAAATATATGTACATAGTTTTGTTAATACTGTTACAATGCATTTGTTTAGTTATGCCTACTGTGGTGGCCTCTGATTTGCAGCGTGCTAATGGTGCTCAGCTGGCATGGCGTCAGGGGTGGTGCTCTCATGGGCGTGTGTGTGTGTGTGTGTGTGTGTGTATGTCCATAGGGGAGGTGGGTTTGGTGTGGGCGTAGCTCTCAGTCACTGTCTGTGGTTTGTGTGTTGTTCCCCGTGCACTGGATGATTGTGTGCAGTGGTACATGGTGCATGCACTGTGTCCATGGCACACCTGTCAGATCGTCCATGGCCTGTGCAGCTGCCACCCTTGCATATCTGTGACCTGCACAGTCCGCTGGCATGTCAGTGGTGGCTGCCCATGCTGGACTGCCACTGTACCCAGCACAATGCCGGGTTGCCTCCTGATACTGGTGTGGTTCATGTCTGCCTTGGGTGGCAGTATTGCCTTCGCTGTTGTTGTCCCACCTCGATGCTGTCACTTGTGTCTGTTGCAGGGGATGTGCTCCACTGTCTGTCACTTGTGCTCCAGCCGCATGCTGGTGGTGTACGGCGTTGTGGTGCCTGCACAGGGTTGCTGGCACACCTGTGCCATGGAGGGGTTCAGGCTGTGTGTACACGGCTGCCGTGGCCACACCCCGGGGGCTTGGTTGACCCGCTACTGTGTCCCTGTGTTGGTGTGCCCTTGGGTATGGGTGATTGTTTGTCTGTGCACTGTGTTGCATCCTGTGTGGTGCATGCTTCCATGCAACACTGTGGGTGTCTGCATTGGCTTTTGTGGCCAGTGCTGGGATGGGGTGTGTCCGTGGGAGGGTGTGCAGGGTGCTGTACCACTGGAGGTGGGGTCCGAGGCATGCCCTGTCACGTGTGAGGTACCTCGTGTGCCAACGCATGGTCAGTCTCACAGCTCAACCTGGGGGGGGATTGTGTGTGGCAGCAATGTGTATGTACTCATTGCATTGCTGTCTGCTGCCGCTCACTGACAGGTGCTCATGGTGGGCCTGCCTTGCATGGCTCTGTGGTGCAGAGGGTTGCATTGTCACAGTGGGGGTGGTGGCATGCTTAGGGTGTCCAGCACTGTTGGGCGCTACTCCTGGGCAGGGTGTATGGGGATTGTAGTGCAGGGTGTGCTCTGCATTGGTGGGATGGTGTGGCACAGGGTGGACGGGCATCCATGTGTGACGGTCACAACTTGCAAGGGGGTGTGCTGGGCACCATGCCCCGGTGGTGGGTTTGTTGCTGTTGTCCCTGTGCCAGTGATTCTTCCTGCTCTCCTCCGGTTATGCAGTGCATGGGCTGTGGGGGGTGATGTCTGTTCTGCTGTGTTCTCTTCTGCCCATCCCTACCATGGGTGGTGGGCCCCTGCATCCTGTCCCTGTGCATCCCTGATTGTGCTATTGCACTGCTGCCCTGCTCCACTAGGTGTCCCTGGTTATGTTATTGTGCATCTGACCTGTGCCACTGCACATCTCTGGTTGCGCTATGGCGCAGTTGGCGAGATATTCAGTCGTGTGCCACAGGCGCATCTTGACCTGCACAGTGTTTGAATATCATGTGTGTTGCACATGGGCGCAGTGGACTTGTGCCTGCTATTGCGCACCTTTGTGGCACAGTTTTAACATCTGGGCCATTATGTAAAGTGTAGGACTTGGCGAGGGCACATGTGGCACTGCCAGTGTTGACATGGAATTAATAAGGTGTGACTCCACCAGAACATATTGGTAGTACTTCAGACTGCCAAAGAAACAGGTTATTAGTGTATCCTCAAACAAAAAAAAAAGTATCAGATACTGTGCAAGTGAAGCAGGGTGTTATAACATAAGATGTTTCCTTTATCACTGTTATATTCAGTCTGGTATGGGGGACAATAGAATGCAACATATTTTCTTACAACATTTAGAAATGTTCACAAAATAGTTATGTTCTTTAACTGCAGTACCAACTAGTCAAATGTCATGTTGTCTTTTAAATATCTTGGATAGATTAAAACCCATTTTCTTTCAAACAGACTTGGCTAATAGAATGTGTTTATATCATCTCCATTATTGCAGAACATCCAGGCTTCCCTGCAATGCCAGCAGGCAGTGCTAGGCTGGAACCAGTCCCAGCTGATCTGGTGGATTAGAATCAAGTGATTCATGACAAGGAGATGCTCCTTGTCGAACATGACGGTGTGCAACAACTGCAGAATGACATTTAATAATATTAGTTAGACATCCCCCATACTAATATGTACAGCGGTACCAATTCACATGACAGATCAAACATTACAGTAACACGAAGGACGTCAACTGTCTGACAAAAAACAATACAGTGCATGTGTTAACACTGTTTATTAAACAGGTAGGGAAACTACTGCATCTTTATTAGTTAGGACCTGTGTGTTGTGAAACCACAACACACAGTTGAAAAATGTGCTAGCAACAAGGGCACAGCACGCTAACAACATCTGTGCCTTTTTTTAAATTCATGGCTTCCATTATAAGCATAGCTGCCACCTTTACTCACCCCAAAAACAAAATAATAAATCACCTAACAATTAAACTCCCTCAATATAAACAGAACAATCAAACTGACTACAGATATTCTCTTTCTGTACATTCCCCTCGTCACACACATAACAAATTACAATGAAGCACTTCTCACAGTTTTGGTTTTTCAGAGACTTTTTTTCTGGAAATGAATCCCCCCCACCCCATCCTTACCTGCCTACCTGGGAAATATTTCCATCTTACTCTTCCCCAGAAACAATTGTATCTGTTACTTTACTGAGGCCTTCTGTTGTGTGTTCATGTGGGGAGAGGTGAACATTCAGCCAATTGAACTCTGCAAACATTTAAGTTCCTATATTCCAAGAGAAACAAACATTGTATCTGTTGGATGCCTGAATATACAGATGCTTGAGAGCTAGGAAGGGATTATTATTTACTGATTACTTTTAACTAAAAAAAGCTGTTTTTAAATAAAAAAAAAGTTACTTTTGTTTGTTTTTAAATATTCTCAGCTTATCTATTTTATAAGCACAATTATACATTCCGAGGTGAGTGTTGTGCTGGCACAACTCACTTCCAAGGGCTGAAGGCACACTGCCTGTGCCATTGTGCCTCACTATGCCCCTGGTTGTGCATTGTGGCAGCACAATGCACAACCTGTTATGTCTTATTGCTTACACATAGTATGCAAATACATGAGTTTATTGAGATAAAAACTGGAAAAAATAGCATTCTTTTTCAACAATCACACCTGCACTGTGTATCATGTGCTTTCTCTTTTTAGTGAAGTTGTACAAGATGTTGCAACTAATAATACAATTTCCTGTTTAATTTCCAATTTATAATGTAGGCACAATTGGTTCTCACAGAGACCATTCTCATAATAACAACACCTACAAGGAAATTGTGCAAATGTCAGTGCATGACAATATAGAAATGTTTCATACTGTACACCATTACAAGAAAAGCTATTTGCATCCCCCATGGTGATGAATATATTTAACAGATTATTTGGTTTCAGAGGTACTACGTCAAAAGGGTGACTACACAATGGCGACTTATCTTAAGAGTGAATGTTTAAGGGTGAAAACCATTTGAGCAATGGACCAATACAGCAACCTGGCAAAAGAGCGACATATACTGTAAAAAAAAAAAGGAAGCACAGGGAATGCACAGAGAAAACAAACAATACACGGATACCAAAATCTGCAGTACAAACCCAAGGATGCATTTATAGTCCACTGTTCTTCCATAACACCATACAATAGAGCACCCACAAAACCACACTGTACATAGCCCACCACATGGAAAAGCACCCAACATACAGTAGTAAAACAGTACACCTGCTGCTTAAAATTACATGCTACACCCATTAAGTAATTGTAACAAGGCATTTCCACATGGCCTCCCCACAGGAACACAGTATTCAACACACCTGATGTCCACTGCAGTGCACCTCATGTCAGGACAGCAACACCTCAGAAGGATGGACCATTATGGCACCATCTGCCATATGTGGGGGGCAAACCCCACACTTCATACAATCATCCTCAGAGCCACACAGTACACCACAAGAGTGGCATCAGGACACCAGTAAAGCAAATGTCACCTGGCATTTACTTGTCACACTCGCTCATATTACTGGAGTCGCCCATATTACTGTCACCCTTTCAGTTTTATCCGCTTGCATTCATTCTTTTTACAGAGCCCTTATAACCAGACACCAGTTTCAGACAGTCTTGCAGTAGTAAAGTCAATGTAACAGTCAAGTATGCAATACAATAGGAACACAACCTTCATGGCAACCGTATAATAAAGTATGTATTATGATGTTATTAAAGTGTTCAGGAGGTCTCATACTATATTAAGGAACAGCAATGTTTTGTTGCCATGCTGTACAAGTATACAGTATATCGCTAAACATGTTTACATACTAGAATACCAGAAAAGTCATGTCAAATTAGCATGCAATATAGTATTACATGTGTCTGGTGGGTCGATAGCAAGGAAATAATATGCATATTTTATCATAGTTCTAAAGTTTGTGTATTTTGTTGTGCATTCCAGATCATCAAAGTCTGATAAGTGAGACTTATGACATTGAGGTCTCATACCTTAGTAAAGAATAGCAATGCTTTGTTGTCATACTGAGCAACTATTTATATAACAAAATGTTAAAATTACAGACTATCACACAAATGGTGCCAAAGTAGAATACAGTATTGTATTACATATGACAGTAGGTTGAATAGGAAGAATACAATTGGTATGTTTTACTACAATGCTAAACTCTGTGTATTATAGTGGCACAGTGGTACCACTATGTAAACCTCAATTGTTGCATTTTAATAACTTCACAACCATACCATGGATTTACATGAAATTTTGCAAACACAGTCTTGTGTGGTAGATCTCTAGAAGTGCCAAGTTTTGTTCCAGCTGGATATGTGGATTATATGATCAGGATAGAGAAAAAAGTGATTTCTTCAGGTTTTTTTGCTATTTCCTTTTCAGCCCCTAGCACTCAGACAGTTTGGAATTTTGGTCTGAAATTTTAAGGGTAGAAAGGTCCTGGCCCACAGTAGTGTCTTTTGCTGGTTTGCTGAAAAAAAATATGAATCCATTCCAAAATTATTATTTTTTTTTTAAATTTCAGTTCTGAGCATGCTCAGTAAGCACTTCAAGATAGATGTTCGGAACAAAAAAATAATTTGGCCATATGAAAAAATATTCTGTTTCATATGGGAACAATCCTTTTTTGTTTGCAAAAAATTCCTTTTTCGTTTGCCACCATCTTGTTTCCATTTTCTCTTGGAAAAAAAAAATCAGAGTCCCCCAATATGACATCCTCTACAAAGACCAACACATGTATCTTGCTCATTGGAATCTATTGGGTAGATTCTGCACTTAAATGTTGTATGAATCACCCACAAATGTGTTTTTTTTTTCAATTGCAGATCCTTTTTCGTGGATAGCTTCCATTTTTTTCATATAGCCAAACAAAAAAGGAATTCCGCCATATGAAAAAGGATCCCATCAAATGAATAAGATTTTGGACTTAGTTTTTTTCCCCAGATTCTTTTTTCACTGAAGGGATTCTTTTTCTTATGTTTTTTTTTCATTTAAATAACATATGATCCCTTTATATGGAAAAAAGATTTTGGACTTAATTTTTGGAAAAACAGTGAGAGCAGCTGGTACCTGTAACCTGATGAACTGACTCTCTTTCACATGCTGCCACTTGATTTACAGTCTGTTGTTTTCAATGAAATGAAAAACGTTCTTACTTGGTGGTTTTCCAAAAGTGATTTACTTTATTAATGTGCAAAACAGTGCAAAACATGAAACAATCCAAACAGAGCTTAAAACAAAGATGAAACTTGCAGGCTTGTACAATCCACAATCTACCCTCAACTCACAAAAGGCACATCACTTGATGCATTTCACTCAATTACAGGTTTTTCAAAGGCTGATGTGCAAGTACTAAGTAGCATCTTTTATGCAGGCCATCCTTAAAGATACAGCTGTATGGGAACCCATGCAAACCTCAGAGTAAAAGGTCAAATAGTGTATTGTGTGAGGACTCACCTGTGTTAGCAGTGCCTCAGCTAAGGCCGGTAAATTCCAAAACAAGGAGAGCAGCCGGCACCTGCAACCTGATGGATTCACTTTCTTTCATGTGCTGCCACTTGATTTACAGTCTGCTGTTTCCAATGAAACGAAAAAAGTTCATACCTGGTGGTTTTCCAAAAGTACTTCACTTCATTAATGTGCAAAACAGAAAACAATCCAACCAGAGCTTTAATCCAATATAATCATATGTAGTTTTAAGTTAATGAGTTGCATCGTCCAATCAGATAGCTCAAAATGAATGGTTGTAAAGATTAGTATTATATGAAGTGAAGTGATTGCTGGTGACATCTTATGTTTTTAACTTAATGCAGTTTATGCAGTTTTAGGTTAAGAACTGCATTGTCCAATCACATTGTTCGAAATGGATGGCAGTAAAGATTTTTCATTCTTTGTGTCTCTGCTCAAAGGAAGTTTTATCTTGTATGTTGTTTATGTTATTGGGTTTACTTTTTGCACTATTATGGCACTTTCTGTTAGTAATACATGTATAACTTTTTTTCTGTGGCTTGGTGTAATAAGACAAAGGAGGCCAAAGGCCCATTGAATTGTTTCCCATGCCTATTGGGTGTATTATAAATGTCTACTCACCATACAGCAATCATCAAGCCCTTTCTTAATGGTTCCAAAATATTATTTATTTACTAAATTGCTAGGGAGCTTATTCTATAGTCTCACTTATCAGACTGTGAAATAATTGAATCTTTTTGTGGTGTTCATCCTCTGAATGACTGACTTAATCATGTGACCAAAAATTAAACTGCACTCCACAATGATTCATAAGTTCTGGATTGTTTATAATATTGAAGAGTGATGGCAGATCACCTCTCTTTCTTCTATCCTCCAAGTAAAAGAGCTCTAACGACTGGAGTCTTTCCTCATCAGTCAAGGCAACTAAACCATATATTAACTTTGTCACTCTCCTTTGAGTTCTTTCTAGCAACTGTACATCACTTCTTAGATAAGGGTTCCAAAGCAGGGATCCAAAATCTAGATGGAGATAACATATGTTTTGTATAATTGCATTATGCATTATTTATTTCTTGAGATAAATGTATATTGAATAGAGTGGACCAATCTATCTGTGATTTTTGTGACATGGTTGCAATGATCAGTTGAGGACATATCTTTATTTACTATAACCCCCCCAAGTCCCTTTCTTTATCTGCTAATTTAAGTCTTACCCCTCCAAGATTATATGAAAAATTTGAGTCAGTATGACCAAAATGCAAAACAGTGCATTTAGAAGGGTTGAAATTCATTCTATTCATGGTTGCACATTCAAATATCAATTGCAGGTCCTGCATCAGAGAAATATATTTATCAATGCTAGCCACTTCTCCTCCAAGCTTTGCATCATCTGCAAGTTTTGTTAGAGCATTTTTTACACCTACGTTTATATCAGTTATATAAAGGCCAAACAAGACTGGTTCCAACACTAAACCCTGAGGGACATCACTAGTCGCATTGCCCTCATGTGATAGGGGCCTGTTGATTCTTACTTTTTCAGATCAATTTGTCAGCAAACTGTGAATCCATCTCACTATGGCTAGACTGAAGCCCAATTGTATTAGTTTTTTGACCAAAAAGTCATGAGGGACAGTGTCAAAAGCTTTTCCTAGTCCAGTAGGATAACGTCAACTGGTTTTCCTTTATCAGTACTACAACCTACAATGTTATAGAATGAAATAAGGTTGGTAGTGCACGAAAGACCTTTTCTGAATCTGTGCTGCAATCTGTCCTCTATCCCTAATGTTTTTATTTCCCAGTCAAGTTCCTGCTTTTTTAGTTTCTCAGCCAATTTACAGCATAGGGGAGTGAGACTTATGTGTCTATAATTTGAAACAATGTTTATATTGCCTTTTTTATAAAGTAGAAATATAATTTCACTTCTCCAGTCAGATGGTACATCACCTGAATCTAAAGATTTATTAAACAGGATCATTAGGGGGCAGGCTAAGAAGTTTGACAATTCTTTCAGAAGTCTAGGATGTATATTATCTGGACCTGGAGAGCTATTAGTTTTAACATTATTTAATACATCTAATACAGCAGGCTCTTTAAGATATGGTGTCATGATTTCAGTAACTCCTAACTCTGACTTATGTTGACTTGTGATATTGAATACTGAGCAGAAGCACACATTGAAAATGCTGGGCCATCTCAACATCATTAGATATTGTCTTACCATCACAGAGAAGGGGACCAACTTTTCTAGTAGAGCGTTTGTTGTTATTAATATAGGCATAACATTCTTTGTTATCCTTGTTGTGAGATCATTTAAATTCAAGATTACATTTTTCTTTCCTGATCATTATGTTTGCTTGCACACATGTACAAGAAACAGTGCCACCATACACATTTTCGTAGGTGTGCCACTCAGCTTCCAATGCCCTGCTCCCTTTTGCAGGCGCTGTCTCACTGCACCAATAAATGTTGGAGCTGTCTATGACAGCAGTTCAGCAGCAGCCTTGCCTCCCTCCCCAACCTGTGCCCACCCTCTGCACAGCCACCTTTCCACACCCCCCACCCCATACTTACCTCCGGAGCCCTGTGCGATGATCTTCAGTGGATTGGGAACACATCTGCACTCTTCAAAGCCGACCTCGAACTGAAGAGATGCCGGTAAGCTGTATAATGGCATAAATGTTGTTTTTTTTACTTTGGTGCATATTGTGGCCATTTTGGGGAATTATTTCACCAGATTTTCAACATGGGGTTCTTGGGGCCCCACCTCATGAACTCAGTCACTGTCATTTTGTTTTTCAGTCCTGAAAGGTGATTTTGTGGTCACTGCATGGAACCACCTTTCAGGACTGAGTAATGAAATGACAGTGTCACAGTTCATGAGGTAAGCTCCCCAAAACCCTATGTTGAAAATTTGGTGAAACAATTTCAAAATGATTATGCTTTATGAGCGTTATGCTATGTCGTCCTCAAGCACGCTCATAACTTTGTGAATTTTCAATATTTTCACTCCAGATTTTCAACACTGCCATTTTATCACACCTCCTTATGAGCAGTAGAGCTGCAATTTTTCACATCTCACCCAAAATGTGTTTTCGGAAATGTAGCGCACAATGGTGCATTCGGTGTGAGAAATCAATCTTTGGGACAGATTAAGAAAATCACAGTGACACTGTTCATGAGTAGAGGTCTTAAAATTGCTATGTTCAAAATTTGGTGACAAAAGTCCATAAAATGACTGTGTTATGAGCATGCATTGACCAGTTTCCACGCACCCTCGTAAGTTCACAAATTTGTAATATTTTCAGTCCAGATTTTCTACAGTGGCATTTTTCCACACCTCCTAATGAACAGTACAGCTGTCATTTTTCACACCCTGGCCGAAATGTGTTTTCACACTTCCGGCACAGAAATGTGTGGTCGCTGCGGGAAATCATTGTTCGGGACAGATTACGAAAATCACAGTGACACTGTTTATGAGTGGAAGTCCCAAAATGCCTGTGTTGACAATCTGCTGTAAACAATCCCCAAACTAATTATATTATGGGTGTGCATTGCACAGTTTCTATGCACACTCGTGACTTCACCAGTTTTTTTATATTTTCACTCCAGATTTTCAACTTTGCCATTTTTACACCTCCTCATGAACAGTACAGCTGTCATTTTTCACATCCTGTTCGAAATGTGTTTTTGCACCTGTGATGCAAAATGGCATAGTCACTGTGCAAAATCAGCTTTCAGCTAACAAACTGATATTGCCACTGTTCATGAGGTGAGGGTCACAAAAAACCCATGTTGAAAAATTGGAGTGAAAATACCAATGAATGCCTGGGGCATTAGGGTTTCTGGCCATAACGCCCCACCCTGTAGAGACTGACAGGCATCAGGGGTGTGACTTGGGATTGTCACCTGAAATGCTCATACCATTCCACCACCACCCACACCCTGCAGCCAGTGATAGGCATCGAGGTGTGCCTTGGACTTTTTGGCTCCAAAGTTCACCCTATTCTCCTATTCTGCACCCATCTCATCATATTTCCTTATGGAATGGGGTAAGCATAAGGCCCAAAGACCCCAAGGCACACCGTGACACTTGTCAGTGTCTGCAGGGTAGGGTGTGATGAAATGGCATGGCCATTATGCCTGATGACCCACAGGCACACCCCAATGCATGTCAGTCTCTGCAGGTGGTGGTGAGGTTGGCTTCAGTTCAATACTTCACTGCCATTCCTATTATGCATCTCTCTAACGCCTACACTACCAATGCCAGCAAGCAAACATTCAGCATTGATAAATGCTTGTTTTCTTTAGCTTTTGTTATTCAGGTTTATATTTAATGGTTAATTCCCCCACCAGGCACAACTATAGAACAGGCAACAGCACTCAGTTAGACCTACTTTTTACCAACCATCCTGAAAGGTTTATGGTCACTGAGGTCTTATCTGACTCGCTCAGTGACCACTATTCCCCGATTATCAGCTTCTGGTCTAATAAGGCCCCTAATCTTCCTCCTAAGGCAATTTACCAGCACATTCTGAAAAAAAAGCAGCGGCAGCAGTTCTTATGTTACTTTCAGCAGTGTGATGGGAGACTATTTTTTCAGCTGTTAATGTTGGCTCTGCATCAGAATACTTTATCATCACTTTCAATGCAGCCTGTGATATCTTCACCCCTCTCAGAAAAAGGAAATCCAAAGGTGTCTGTAACCCCTGGATCTTCACCTCTCTCCTTAATCAGATGGCTGCTCGAGATCATCTCTGGCATAAAGCCCATACCACTGGGAACCCCTCTGACTGGGAGAGGTACAAGGCAGCTAGGAACAACTGCACTTGTGCAATTCGCCTTGCTAAATCTGTTTTTTATAAAACTGTGTTTACTGACACATGGGGTAACAGTAGGAATTTTTGGGAGAACATCAAGGAACTGACTGGCAGGCACAACAAAACTCCATCCTCACTTATCAACATCAGCGGGGTTTCCACCCAGTATCCACAACAAATTGATGATATCTTTAATAATGCCTTCTCAAACCTGAGTGGTGTCTTTCCCCCGACTTCTTCTCTAATGCCTCCTCTACACCTGGAATGCCTAACAGCTCCCCTAGAGTTATGACCACTCCCAACTCCCCCTCCTTCTACTTTAGGACAGTCTCAGCCAAAGAGACAAAAAAGTACCTCCTTTGGGTGCTTAACAGATCACTCTACAGCAGTAATTCCCTTGATCTAAAACTTCTCTATCTTGCTCTAGATGCAGCACTGCTCCCCTTACCAAGATTTTCAATCTGTCCCTCTGCCTAGGTCAATTCCCTCTCTTGTGGAAGGCAGCCATAGTTACCCCTGTCTACAAGAGTGGAGACAAGGCCTTGTACTCTAACTACTGTCCCATCTCTATACTCCCCCCCCAAAATGCTTGAATGTATTGTTTCTGATCAGCTCTTTGATTTGCCTGTCCAAATACAACTCTCAATGTCCACAGCAACATGGGTTTAGAAAAAATCATAGCACCACTACTGCACTTCTTGAATATACTACATTTATTCACAGAGCACTCAACCATGGCCACCTAGTTGGGTCCATCTACACTGTCCTAACTAAAGCATTCAACACAGTTAACCATTCCTTACTTATTGAGTCTCTCCCTGTCCTTGATCTTTCACACGCAGCTACCTCCTAGTTTCACAACTACCTTGCTGGCAGAATGGAACTGGTGAAAATTAGGGGTACCCTCTCCACCTCCCATCTTTTGCTCTTCGGTGTACCACAAGGTCCATTCTTGGCCCCCTTCTTTTTAGTCTCTTCTTTAGTTCCCTCCCCCAGGCCTGGCCCAGTCAATTTCTCCTCTATGTGGATGATGCCATCTTATTCATGAGCCAGCCAGACCCCTCCCTCCTTAGTAGAGAGTTGCAGTACAGCTTTGCCCTGATTAATCCTGAACTGTAAAAATAACAAGGTGATGCTATTTGCAAATTCTCACAAGCATGTCAGCTCAACTCACCATCCTTAACAATAGTTGTGATCCTCTGGAGCAAGTACACAACTTCGGGTTCCTAGGCATTACACTTGACAGCACCTCATCATTTAATGAAGACATAAGCATCATTTCTAAGGCTGATAATACTCCAATAGGGCTTCTCTAAAGACACCCTCACAGCTTTAACCTGAAGCACTCCATCTTGTTGTCAACAGCTCTGTCCTCTCTCTTGTAGACTATGGGTTAGTCATGTATGGAGCAGCTACTTACAATTTTCTTAAATGTATTAAGGTTGCCTTCAATAAGGCTTGCCAATTAGTTTCTGGGGCTCACAAGTACACCCAAAACTGCGATCTGTATACCCAAACCTGCTGGCTGGATCTTAGTGGCAGGATCATATCCCAGACCTGCCTACTAGGTAAGAAGATCTGTCTGGGTCTAACCCCTCCAACAACATAACATCTCTTTACCCCAGTAACCAATCCTCAAAGAATGAGATGCGCAACTAGACCTACCTATCAGGCCCCTTTCTGTCAGACTAATCAATCACAGTGGGCCTTTCTCTACAGCACTCCCACCTGGCTATCTGATCTCCCTCTTGGTTAGAGATGTAGCAAAATTAAATTTTGCCAATGGAATTCCTGCAAATTCTTGAATTTTGCCTCACAGTAAATTTTGCTAAATTTGTGGATTTTGCTGATGAATTTTGCGAGTTCAAAATGAAAAATTCCACTGGTGAAATTGTGACTATTACCCAAGAGTGGTGAAATTCTGCCATTTGTGGGCAAAATTCTGCATTTTGCAGGCAAAATGCACTATTTTGTTGGCGGAATTTTACATTTTGCACCTGCTAAATATTTTGTGAAATGCATGAATTTTGCAAAATATTTCACAGAATGAAATTTGCAGATTTTGCACATCTTGACTCTTGATGTACTAACTGCCTCCAAGTTAGGACAGTTTAAACACAACCTCAGGCAGTACCTTCTTTGTCTCAACTGTTGCGACTTCCCAAAGTAAGCTACTTCACCCTCACGTATCCCCTCATTTCCTGGCTAAACAGCTGCCACTCTCCCCACCCCTCACTTCCTCACTCATCCCCCCATAGGTACCTCTCTCTTGATGTGTCTCCTCTCTACTTCACTTCACTCTGTAGCTGCTGAACCCTGATTTCCACCTATTCACCCTCCTCCCTCTTTCCCCTTTTTCACTGCTCCTTTTTATTTGTCTTGGCTGACCCATGTTAACCTATTGACTTTGACAAAGTTATTCTTGACCACCTATTATCACATACTAATACATTATTGTATTGTATCTTAGATGTTACCCTGGCATCTATTTTTAGTTCTTATTTGTCAACTTTGACAAAGTCTGATATAATGACTGCTCTGAGTGTTTTTGGTTTTTTGTTATATCCATGTCATGTTTTTGTTAAATTATTGTATTTAGCAAATTTTTATGATTTCTTTTGGATGTGGAACCTTTGTAAATGAGTCTCTGACTCAAAGGTATGTCAAAGTCTGAGACTGTAATAAATAACATAAAATAAAATAAATAAAATTAAGTTTAATGGTTTCTGAAGGTTTATTTTCTGCTTACTGAATGCTTTATTTTTTCTTCTTATTTGCCATTTTATTGTGCTAGTCAGCCATGGAGGGATTTTGCCTCTACTGTTGTATTTTCTCTTAGTAGGAAAGTACAAGAATTCTAGTCCCAAGATAGACTGTTTAATAAACAATCAACTGTTTTCCACATCAAGATTTTTTTAGTTCATTTCCCCACTGTATTGTTGCTACAGTTTCCTTTATTTTTGCTGACTGTGTTCTTATAATCCCTAAATTGAACAGAATTGTTAGGTTTGAATTTACAATTTGTCAATGTACACTTGACCATACAGTGATATCTTTTTTTCCTAAATGATTTACAACAGATAGATTATTTATTCTATTTTCTATGTTGGTAATCACCAAGTTAAGAATATTTAACTCCCTTGTTGCCTCAGTGACTATTTTTTCAACTCCATTTGAGGCTACTCTATTGACAAAATCCCTTTCAAATTCATTTGTTCCTTTTAGGGTCTTCCAGTTCAAATCTGGTGCATTAAAGTCTCCCATTATGAGGGGTTCCCCCAAACTTGATGCAAGCCCAGTTTCATTTAGTAATGCATTATTACACACAGTGCTGCTGGATGGGGGCTTGTAACAATTTAAATGAATAATTTGGGGGGTGTTTCTAAATTGTAAGCTGAGCCACAGTGGTTCTGTTATAGCATTGTGTTGATCTGAAAAATTAATCTCGCAACAATTTATATGATTTTTAAAAAAGCAACATATGTCACCACTCTTTCTGTTCACTCTATTTTTATAACATAACTGAAAACCTGTTAACCATTCATCCAGGCACTTGGCATCATCCCACCAAGTCTCTGTAATACATGCAGTGTCTATGTTATTTTCATAGAGATATGCTTCCAGATCAATTTTTTTTATTTGATTTCAGCTTCTGGCATTAGCTAGTCAAAAATTATACTCAGAATTTACTTTTTGTTGAGCAAGATCCAGAAACTAAGAGTATTCCTTTATCCCCCTTCTCACCTAGTTTAAAGTGCTCAATATTATCTTTCAAAATTTTCTGCCAAGCAGTAACGATCCCCACCTTCTCAGAAGAAGCCTGTCCCAACTGAAGAAGCCATAGTCATACATACATGTCTCCCAGTGGGTGACACACAGGTAGCCTTTTGATAGGGTTTATTTTGTGAGCCATTCATTGATTGATTAAATGTTTCTTTCCTTTATATGGCTGGCTCTAGGTACAGGCATGATTTCATAAAAATGGATTTCACATTTTAATTACTCAAGGATCTCCCTTAGGGCTATCAAACCCCTTTTAATTTCATCAGCTGTTGACTTACTGATATCATTAGTCCTGATGTGATAATAACCAGGGGTTTCACTCCAGCATTCTTCAGTATATCCTTATACATTTTATTAATGTTGTTTATTCTAGCTCCTCTGGAACTACTATACATCCTATTCTGTTTATCAGGGTTACAAATAATTGTGTTAGTGAATTTAATTATTGACTCCCCAAGCACAAAATATTGACTTTGATTGCTGGCAGAAGTCCTATCTACTTCGTCATTTGTATGCTCACACGTAGATCTAATGTGTGAATGAGTAATCACTGGTTGCACTGTATGGGCCAAAGATGATGCTGCTTCACTACTCAGTGCATGATTTTCAAGTAAATCCACTGGGGTTTCAGTTAGACTCTGGGGGAAAATAGTATAGTGTAGTATGACATAGATTTCGAATGGTCTTCCCCAATAATATTATCCACTAAAAGCTCAGTCTGTTCATTAAGTGTAGGGGTGTCTGAGTCATCATTTGAAACTTAAATCAATGGTTGGAATCTGTTGGTAAGTTCAATATTGAGCCACATAGCCCTTCTATCTCTTTTCTGTACCCACCACAGTCCACTCCTGCAGATCCTTTATGTCAAATTCATTATCGTCCCCTGTCCTCTTCCTTTACCAGGGATAAGGTATTTATCTGGGACTACATTACATTTGTCCACTATTATTGGTGGCTGAAAATGGGTGTCTCCTACTACCTGAGGCGTGGTGCTGCTTAAATAATCTTTACTGTGGGGGGGCGCATTAAGGGATGTTCTATATTAATCTTCTTTATTTTCAGGGACATATCTGCCTGGGACATTTCAATTGATTCCAACTTTATGTAAAAAGGTTTTAATATCTTCTCTTAATATACTGTTGTTAATGCATTTCTCACATACATAGATATTGTGATCTGGAAGTTTATCCAAAATGTTATACATGTGGCAATTTATACATTTTAGTCCTACCTCTCTATCAAGAGTCATGATGGCATCCCCAATTTTTTCCCCATCTCTTTATTTGGTGAAGGACTTGGAGTTCAAATGGGCAGATATGATAAAGGACAACAACGTTTGTCAGTACTTGCTATATAGACTGTAGAGATGAGGTGTAGTTCACAGTTTAAAGATCTTAGGGTACAATGCTACAAAGGACTTAGACAATACAATACTAAACTGATTATTAAAACCAATAGTATGATTACTAACAAGAGAATCAATCCTGTGAATAGTGGTAGAAGGGTAGAAATAAAGTACCTGGCCCTGCTTCCTGCTGTCCCTGCTGGACACACTAGACACATGCCAAGATGCACTTGTCTCTGTGTGTGTCTAAGCATATGCTGGCCTGCTTAAGCTCACCTTGCTCGCTCGGACTCTTACTTTTATAGTAGACTAGGAAGTTCAATGGAGGTCACATGACTGTCTGTGGAGTGCAGCACCGACTATAAAATAATTAAAATGCAAGGTGCAGAGTGCCTTTGCTAAACTATAAAGTGCTCTTCTGCCAAAGGAAAAGCTAAACAAGGAGCCTTTCTGCAGCCAACAAACATTCACTGACTATTTGTAGTAACCAGCCTAGCTGGAGAACTTCACTTCCCAACTACCCTTGCTGTAGTGTCCTAGCAAAAGGATTTGTATACAGCCTTCCCACTGCAGAGCAAAGATCTATTGCTCTATAACAACTGTCACAAGAATTAAAAGTAGCAAAATATGCAAAATGATTTCAAGCTGCCAATGCATTTCACCACAGCTGTCACTCATATCTCGTCCCACTTAGTCAGGGGCTCCCTTTTATAGTAGACCAGGAAGTTCGATGGAGGTCACGTGACTGTCCGTGGATTCCAGCACAGATTATAAAATAATTAAAATGCAAGGTGCAGAATTCTTTGCTAAACTATAAAGTGCTCTTATGCCAAAGGAAAAGCTAAATAAAAAGCTTTTCTGCAGCCAACTTACATTCGCTGGATATTTGTAGTTCCCAGCCTCGCTGGAGAACTACACTCCCCAACTACCCTTGAGTAGTGTTCTAGCGAAAGGACCTGTATACAGCCTTTTCACTATAGAGCAAAGATCTATAGCTCTGTAACAATTGTCACAAGAATTAAAAGTAGAAAATGTGCAAAATGATTTCAAGCTGTAAATTCACTTCACCGCAGCTGTCACTCATATCTCATCCCGCTCACTTGGGGGCTCCCTTTTATAGTAGTCCAGGAAGTTCCATGGAGATCACGTGACCATCTGTGGACTGCAGCACAGATTATAAAATAAATAAAATGCAAGGTGTAGAGTGCCTTTGCTAAACTATAAAGTGCTCTTGTGCCAAAGGAAAAGCTAAATAAAGAGCCTTTCTGCAGCCAACAAATGTTCTCTGACTATTTGTGGAGCTGTGTCTTTAAGGAACGTCTGCATAAAAGGTGCTGCCTAGTACTTTCATATCAGTCTTTGAAATAGCTCTAATTGAGTATAGTGTGTCAGGTGATGTGCCTTTTGTGAGTGTAGGGTGAACTGTGGATTGTACAAGCCTGCAAGTGTTATCTTTGTTCTAAGTTCTGGCTGGATTGTTTCTTGTTTTGCACTGTTTTGCACATTAATAATGTGAAACACTTTTGAAAAACTAACAGGTATGAAATTTTGTCATTTCATTGGAAACATTTAAAAGAAAAGAGTCTCCAGCTACTCTATATATTTATCAATTCACTGGTTCATATGTTCATTTCATTTCTAAATAACAAATAGATCCTCTGGTGTCAAACAATGTTTCACCCAACGTGGGCTTCTTGAGGGGCCAGGAATCTAAATTTAAATAAAATTCAACATAACTATACTGTTGTAGACCATGTCTACTATCATTTTTCAATTTTTTTTTAAATTCCATTTTGGCATCCATTTTGGACATGATCTCCTAATTCGTCATTCAATACACTTCAATATACTCTTAGCAATTTTCTTAGTAAATACCTCTAAATCATTCATTCGTTATAAGCATCCATTGTTACTCCTTGTGCACCAGTGTCTGTGAGCTACCCCCAAACTCAAAAACATATCCAACATGCTATAAATATTTATGTAATCCACTTTAAATGATTCCAAAACAGTCTTGCCTATTTCTGTTTGTCATAATACAATTATGTGAAAATGTTACATGTCTATAACTTATTTCCTTCAGGAACATTCTGACTGTTTAGGTTCAACTGTCTTCTCTTCATACCTAAAGGCAATATAAGCATTCTTTATCACTCATCTGCATCTCAGTTTCAATGTTAGTATCATTTAACTAAGATACCTATTTCTCTGATTTTTAATAATTTCTGTTTTTCAAAGTGATTTATTTGTTCATTATTCCTTTTTGCTATTATATAGCCCTCTACAAAAAGTTAAATTTTTTTAATTCCTTTAATAAATTGCTGTATCTATAAAACATTAATTTGTACCTAGTGCATTTGTTATAAACATCCATTGTTATGCCTTGTGCACCAGTGTCTTTGAGCTACCATGAGCCAAATAGATGTGTTGGTCTCTTTCTAGGATGTTATTTCAAGTCTGTTGAACATGTTTTCCATTGTTTACATGGAGCATCAACCAACTACCTGCACTTACCTCCTGACATCTCAGTGGGTTGAGGGACCCCAATCCCAGCACTTTAGGTTACACCTACCCCCCGTAATCATGATATCACTCACACTTCCCTACCTCCTCAGATGTTCCAACTACCTTACTCCTTCCACCCATGTTTGCAACCCCTCCTCCTTCTCACCTCTGAGAGCTTCCAAGTAGGGTGTTAACCTCCGACCATGGCTAGCCTGCTATACTGCCTAAACTGTTTAATGCTGTTGTATCCTGTAACTTACCTGTACCTTATGTAACCCCGTCATCTGTATTGTATTGTCTATGTAACTGACATGGAACCTATAAATGTGCATCTGTTCACTGGTGTAATCCAAGGCCTCAATAGATAAAAATAAATAAATAGTGTAATCACATTAGAAAACATGTTCTACAGACTTGAAATGACATCCTAGAGAGAGACCAACACATCTGTTTGGCTCATGGGGAACCTACTGGGTGGATTCTGCACTTAACTGTTGGAAAAATAACCCCCAAATGTGTTTTTTGTCACATTTTAAATCCTTTTTCATCACTCACTTCTGCTTTTTTCATTTGGACGTTCATACGAACAACAAAAACATAATTTTTTTGTTTTTTTAAACTCGCTAGCACACAGACAGTTTGGAATTCTGGTCTGAAATGTTCAGGGTAGAAAGGGGCTAGTCCACAGATGTGCCTTGTGCCTTTTGCTGGTTTGTTGAAAATATATTAATCCATTCAAAGATTACATCATTTTGAAATCCTGAGTTTTGAGCATAATCACTAACTACTTCTAAATAGCTGTATGAAATGAAAAGGAACTCCTTTTTCATTTGGGACCAATCATTCTTACTTAGGGAAAATCCTATTTCTCTGGTGTCTAGTGGTGCCCCCCACCCTCCCATCACCATCGCCATACTGTTTAATGTTTCTCTTGTGTCTAGTGGCACCCCTTATCTTCCAATTGCCATCCCTGTAATTAATTACTTTTTCCCTGGTGTCTAGTGGTGCCCCCACCCACTGATCACTGTCCCCATATTGTTGATTATTTCCCTGGTGTCTAGTGGCAACTCCCCACCCACTGGTTGCTGTGCTGCCATAATAAAGAAAACAGTCCTTAACGTCTTTTTTTTAAATCTCTCATAAAGAAAATGGTCTCTTACTGATCCCACTCCTCACCCTGACATCCCACCGTGCACTCACCACCCCATAACCCCACACCCACAGACACCCTTACTCACCTGAACATGTCACAGGGTGAATAGCCACTCTCTGACTGAAGATGAGTTTTGCTGCTGGAAATGCCATCTGCTGTATGAGAAAGTAAAGTAAGTGTGGTTCAATGTATTTCAAAGGGGTCTTCAACTTTGTGCCATAACTTTGCAATTTTTGCATATCTGGAGCTTACATTTTTAACATGGCTTTTTTTTTTTGGACCCCACCTCATAAACAATGTCTGTAGAATTCATAAATCAAGCCAAAAAGTCACTTGGTAAAATTACATTTTGGGTGGGATTTGAACATTTTCACTGTGGTTGTTCATGAGTTGGGGTCATAAGAAGGCTATGTTGAATATTTTGTGTCGAAATATGTAAAAATGGCAAAGTTATGCACATTCATTTACATTTTCTTAAGCTCCCTCATAACGTTGGTAATTTTAAATATTTTTACCCCAAACATTCAACATAGCCATATGTTAAGTAAGCAATAAGACATGATGGGGTGTGCATTAGACAGATCTAATGCATGGCTAGGGGGACGTAGTGAGGCACGAGGCCACAGGCCAAGTGTGTCTAGTCCCCTAGCCATGCATTAGAACTGTCTAATGCACATCCCCGGAGTGGCTTATTGCACTTATAAAATGGGCCTGTGTATTCTAAAGGGGGTTTCTAGTTTTAGCTGTGCATTAGACACATCTAATGCACGGCTAACAACTAATCAGATTGCTTGAAATCCTTTGCCCATTTTATAAAACCATGTTATGAACATGACAGCTATCATTTTTTTCAAACCATGCTAAACATCTGTTTACACACCTGTGGCACGTAATGACATTCCAGTGGCACGGAATCAAATTTTGTCAGGGATTTGAACATTTTCAGTATTGGGTTCATGAGGTAGGGTAATAAAAAGGTGTTGACAATTTGTTTTCTGTTTGGCTACAATTGCAAGCCGGGTCCTGCATTTCCATTGCAACATGTATGTCCGCACCTGGAGAGATTGGAGCACAGGACCCTGCACTCCCACAGGCAAGTAAGGACATCATTATACTATCTCAAAAAGTATGGGTGAATGGGAGTGCAGGGCCTGGATGGCCCTGTACTCCCACAGGCAAATAAAGATACAATTAGACTATCTCAAAAAGTAAGACAATTCATTGCAAAAAACTGTGTTAATGCAGCATTTAAGGTTGAAGGTACAGCAAAAGGGTAGGAAAATGTGGTTTTAGGGTTTCCAACCCTAAAACCCCACCCTCATGCTTACAACAAATCAGGTATACAGTCTTCACCGGGGTTGTCAAAACTAAAGCTCACCCCATTCTATAAACTCCAGAAACATACACACCTCATGGGATGAATACTGAACCAATCACAGAGCAGCTTTGCATAACACTTGTCAGTAGGCAGGACTTTCATAACTTATTATCGGCTCCGCCACTTGAGAGTTATCGTCTTTCTCACTCACACTTGAAAATAAATTCCATAGTTTGAGCCACATAATTATATGTCCTCTGCATAGCTATGCAAAACAAGTATTATTTTATGAACATCAACATGCATTCAATAAAATCACCCTGGAAAAAATAATGATGATTAATAATATCAGTATACCAATAACATGTAGTAAATTACAAAGTATTCTTACATAGTCTGAACTTCTGTGTTACATAAAGTGGGCTTGATATATTTGAAGGTATTGATTGTTTCTAAGACATAGTAATCATTCACAGATGATGAGACCGTGGCATGGAATTTAATTATATATATATAGAAACTTTCTGTAACTGAAATTGTATACTTTGCACAGGACTACCTTGTAAACAGGGACCTTTGATCCTAAAGGTGTGATTGTCAACTGTTTTCCTGTATAAAAATAAAGATTTTACTAACATATTTTCAACTGATGGTACACTTTCTACAACAGTCTCTGCCTGAAATTAACATACATATCACTGTAATAATATATTATGAAATGTGACAGAATGAAGTTGGGAAATAATTTATATAAAACGTATAAATAATTTTAATAAATTTCAGCTGATAAACCATTTCCAATGCCATCACCCAAGTTCAAGATAGTGATGCAACTATAGAGAATATAGACATGAAGTGCTAACAAGAGCGATGGGTTACAAGAAAAGAGCAAAAGTTGGTATGGAAAGTCATTAGCGAATCATGGAAAAAATAAGTCAGATGTTTGAAAAAAAAAGACAATAATGAATGTGCAGCCATTCACAACAAAGCTGTGTTTCTATCAAGGGGTTCTAATTACATCTTATGGCCCATGATTGTGAGCTTGATCGATCTATAATGTGATACGAAGCCCAAAATGAAAACACAGCAGAGCTGTAGATGAATGCCCATCTTTTATTTTGTACAGTATATGGTTTGAAACATAAATAAAAAAAAAAAGACTGCTTTTCTTTACCCTATGAAAACTTTGCTGAAAGCTTTTCATTTACAACAGAACAGAAATCCATTGTGTTGAGTTGACCATCCATGGTACACCAGACCTTACATCATGGGTTTTAGCCCACCTGATAGGCTAATGATGCACATGACCTAGGATCAAATTTCTAGACCCCAGGTCACAGAAGCGCCTGCTGTCTAGTTCTCTCTAGTTCAAATTGCGCATCTTATCAGGCTACAAGCACCCCAGGAGTCCCTGTATTGTGCCAGGAAAGGTAGGCCGGTGGATTCCACAGAATTCATAAGTTTATCAAGCTATTGTTTGAGCCCGCCTACAGTAAATTCTGAGCAGTTTTTTAAAACACTTCAGTGTTGTTCAAACTTTTTTTTGTTGCTGTTTATGGGAATGCATGCTGCTAGTTTGAATTGCTGTTGGCTGCAAGGTAGAGCAGATTGTGCTGCTTTGTTTTAATTTTATTCGTTGAATCCCATTTTTTGCTGCCGCTTGGATGTTTTTTATTGTCTTTCTCTGTTTTTAAATGAGTTGTTTCAAGAGGGGACTAAGTGAGGCACAGGCTTGCCGATGTCTGTCGCCCATAGCCCTGAGAGTTAAACAATGCACCTGTCTTTCCACCATCAAGCTGTTTGTGGGAATACTGTATGCCTTTTTGTAGAAAGTCAGCTCACCCACTTTGGTAAGGTAACAGCCAGATTACTTCATAGCTTGGGCAGAGCATGCTGAGGACTGCATGGTCACTATGACCCCCACTCCACCTTGGTCCTAGGCCTTCAGCCCTAGCTGTTGTTCCGCTCGCATGATGCCCTAATGTGCATCGCCAACCTGCTATGGTGGTGCGGTGCATCCTTGCACCATGCATTCTGCGTGATGCAGTTGCACTTGTCTGGCAGCCCCACCATCCAGCGTATGGCCAACAGGGATTGATCTTGCTGCCGCAGCCAGACCCCTGAGCTCTCTCTCTCTCTCTCTCTCTCCAGCAGCCACTCAAACGCTCAAAGCTGCAGCTCTAGTTGCTCCCCAGAAGACAGAAACACAAGACCGAGAGAGAGAGAGACAGTCGAGAGGGGCTCAGCTTGCCAGGGAATCCCTTTTTTTTCATCAATTCTGTTCTCGTTACATCCAGGGTGGGCCCTGGATGGGAGGAGAAGAGGCCTCTGGCACGTGAACAGGCCTCAATTGTTACCTTAAGGGAGGACAGGTCCCAACTACAAAGAGGGACTACTTGAAATAATTCTGCTCTTCAAGGAGCATGTTTATCCCACGGGTCTCAGCGGTCTTCCCTTCCAAGCGGAGACCACTAGGCTCATGGGTGCAGAAGGGAGCTTTTGTTTTATTGGGGGAGACTCATCAGGCCTAGGCCCCTTCCTCAGTGACCAACCTGATTGAGTTCCCTGTTACTCCCATGATCTCTCACCCTTCCCACTCCGTCTAGGGGCACCTCTCCATAGCGGCCCTCTGGAGGGGATAGAGGAGGAGCAAACTCATTGCTTGGCTGGAATTGATGCTATCCTTCATTTTAAACATATTGGCCACCATTTTGGCTGGCAGTGAGTTTACCCTCCTGCTCAACACCATATTGCGTGGGGGGGGGAGGCCCGAATCAGGGTATCCTCCTGCAAACTGGATATTTGACATATCAGCTAAGGTTATAAGTTTAATCATCTGAGCATACTGAGTGGATATTATCAGTCTCTGGTCCACAATGCAAGTCAGCAGATGACACACCTGCCATTTTCATTTGGGGCATCCAGTTTTCTCCCCTGGAGGCCCACCATTTCGCCGCCCTTAACCCCACCATTTTTTTCTTTTTCTCTCTTTCTCCTCAGATGGTGAAAGTGAGGAAGTGCACTACATGTAGCTCCACCATGATGCCCCATAACATGGGACCTCAATGCCCCAAGTGCACTCATGATGAGGAAAAATCATCTCTGGAGCAATCTCCAGTGATGGGATCTGATGCACCCAGGCCCAGTGGAACTAATTGGATGGACCCAGGGACCATCCTCCTACAAAACCAATAAGCAGCGGTGGCCATGATGGAGAGTCAGCAAAACTTTATGTTGAAGATCATGGAGAGGTTGGAGGCCATGACAAATCCTAAGTTGGCACCAACCCCAAGACCAGTGCCAGAGAACCCGGGGGGTGTTGGGGACCCACTCGGACCTGGTCAATCCACCTCCAAGCACCCCAGCACCTGACACTGAGAATGACATCGGGGATAAGGAGCTCCCCGAGGATGAGGAAGCCATACCGTCCGATGAAGAGGAGATGAAAACACAGTCTGTCCCATCTCTCACATCAAAACTGTGCTATTTTGATTTGATCCCAGGTCTCATGAGAATAATTAAAACCACTATGGGGTTCGAGCTCGAGGATGGCCATCCCAAGTCGAAGCTCAATCCTATGATCCAACAAAGGAAGGCCAACAAGGAGACCTTTCCAGTCTGCCCAGCAATCGATGATGTCTTCATTAAAGAGTGGGAGTCTACTGAACTGGGTAGAATGTCAGACAAAAGGAAACTAGACCGTATGTATCTGGTCCAGGAGGACAAGGCTAGCATCTGGTGCACTGGACCCACGATTGACCCCCCAAGTGGCTGCGCTCAGCAAGAAAACAGTACTACCATGCGGGGCCATATCTTTGAAGGACCCCACAGATAAGAAGGTGAAGGATATGCAGAAGAAGCTGTTTGAGATAGAGGGCATAGTGGCCAAGGCTTCGAGTACTACCATCAACACTGCACGTGCCTAAATACACTGGCATAAAGAGCTCCTCGACAAAGCAGCTTCCAAGACCAGGGAGGCCAAACTGTTAGAATGCACACTGGATGCTGCTAAGTACTTGGTGGATATGGCAATGGACACTGAAATTAAGAGCACCAGGGCCACAGCCCTAACAAACCGGGCCAGACGAGTATTGTGGCTAAAGCTGTGGGAAATGGACAATGAGTCCAAGGCACTGTTACAAAACTTACCCATGAAGGGCAAGCACATCTTCAGGGAGGGACTACAGGACTACCTAAAACAGAAGGAAGAGGGAAAGGACCTAATTAAGAACTAGAGCAGACCGACCTGCCTTCCTCCAGGAAGACGGAGATTTCGAGAAGGAAGCAAGCTCCAACAAGCCCGTAGAGACAACTATTACCAGAACAATTCCTTTTGAGGCAGAGGGAGTAAAGGAGGACCCCATAATTCATTCAACCCCAGTTACCAATCCTCAAACTTCCAGGGCCATGGCTCCATGTTCAGAGGCAGAGGAAGAGGGAACAGAAACAAACAATGACTACAGACTCTCTCCCCCCCCAAGATAACGCCTGCACAGGGCCATTGCCTGCCCATGGGCAAGAGACTCATGCTGTTCCATCACCGGTGGCACAGCACAACCTCAGACAGATGGGTATTAGAGGTAGTGTCAAGGGAGTACTCTATAGAACTGTCCAGCTCTCAGATATCACACAGGTTCGTAAGCTCTCCATATCAAAGAAAAGAACATCACCCCATCAGGTGCAACAAATACTGCAGGACCTGATGCAAAACAGGGCAATCCAGTTAGTGCCCCCACATGAGCAAGAACAGGGAGTGTACTCCATATTCTTCCTCGTTCCCAAAAAGACAGGGGAACTCCATCCCATATTAGACCTCAAACACCTCAACCAATTCATAGTTACTCAGAGGTTCAAGATGGAGATGTTGAAATTGACCCCCTGCAGCATTCAGATAGGTGACTTCCTCACATCTCTTGATCTGAAGGATGCATATCTTCACATCCCCATCTCGCCATGCCACAGGCAATATCTATGGTTCCACATCTTCGGCCAGCATTTTCAATACCAAGCTCTACCCTTCGGTCTTACCTCAACACCAAGGGTATTCACCAAGGTGTCCATAGTTCTTGTTGCCAGACTGAGAGAGCAGGGAGTGGATGTTGTTCCATATCTGAATGACTGGCTGATCCGGGCTTGTTCCAAGGAGCAGTCGCAAAGAGCCACCATGAGGCACTACAGACACTTGAGGAACACGGATGGGTAGTGAACCAAGCCAAGAGTTATCTGGTACCCACACAACAACTATAACACCTGGGGGCAGAGGTAAACATGCTCCAGGGGTGGGTCAGGCCATCCCAAAAGAGGGTGGAAACAGTGATATCCTTTGCTCGTCAGCTAAAGGCCAACAACCTGCCAACCATCAGGCAAATTCTCAGATGCTAGGCTGCATGGCATCCTGCATTGACCTGGTTCCATGGACCAGGTGACATATGAGACCCCTACAGAACTACATGCTGACCCGGGGTCCTTGAATGAGCGGAACCTGAAGGTCAGGATACCACTACCCACCACAGTGCAATGCTCCCTAGGCTGGTGGACTGTGAGACACTCCCTCATGTGAGGGATCCCTGTAGAGGCAACCCACAATGTCACCATTGAGACCGGTGCAAGTCTCCTAGGGTGGGGAGCATGCCTGGGCTCTCAGTCAGCTCAGGGCCACTGGACGCCTCCAGAGGTCAGACTGTCCATCAACATGTTGGAGATGAGGGCAGTCTACCATGCCCTCAGATCTTTCCAGATGACCATTGTTGGTCAGTCGGTGCTAATCCATTCTGACAATCAGGTCACTGTGGCATACATCGCCAAGCAAGGGGGAACCATAAGCAAAGTCATGCACAGAGAAGCGACGAGGGTGTTGGACTGAGCTCAGGCTCATCTCATTCACATTGGCATGATCCATCTAACTGGCAGACTCAACATCCAAGTGGACTGGCTTAGCCACCAACAGGTGCACCCAGGGGAGTGGCACCTGCACACTGACCTATTCCAGCTGATACAGAAGACATGTGGGCCCATATCCATGGATCTCATGGCAACAGCGGACAATACCCAGATAAAACAGTTCTTTTCAAGATACAGGGATCACCACTCTCAGGGAATAGATGTGCTGTCCCAAACCTGGTCCTGGGATCAGGCATATGTGTTTCCCTCCAACCCCCTTCTGCCAGAAGTCCTGGCCAAAATTCAACAGTCTCAAAGGACCATTGTACAGGTGGCATCATACTGGCCCAGGAGAGCCTGGTTCTCAGCACTGGTAGCCATGGCACTGGACAAGCACACACTCCCATACAGACCGGACATGCTAATGCAGGGACCCTTGGTCCACCCCGCACCAGGAACCCTGAAGCTAACGGCTTGGCTCCTGAGAGGCAGAGATTTCTGAGAACCGGCCACCACACGTCAGTCATATCCTCATTACTGCAGTCCAGGAGGCCCTCAACCACCACTACCTATGGCAAGCAGTGGTCCATCTTTGTGCATAGTGCAGAGACAAGGACAAAGAACCAGAACAAGCAGACATGTCCACCATACTGCTGTATCTTCAGCAGGGGGTAGATAAAGGCCTATTCCACTCATCTCTCTGAGTGCAGCTGTCTGCCATCAGTGCCACCATTGGCCCCATAGGCCAGCACAGCCCAGGGGTTCATCCAGATGTGTACACTTCCTCAAAGCAGTAGAAGTGCTTCACCCCAGGGCCAGGACCCTAATCGCCCCTTGGGACCTGACCTTAGTCCTAGACTCTCTCAGCACGACACCTTTCGAACTATTGCAGGAAGTGGACTTATATTGGGTGGGCCTAAAAACCTGTTTCCTCACAGCCATTTGCTCCACTCAGAGGATTAGAAAACTGGGGGCACTATCATGCAGGGAGCCCTACACTATGTTCACCCCTCAAGGGGTGCATTTACGGACAGTTCCAGCTTTTCAGCCAAAAATCACATCCATTTTCCATAGGGAACAGCCCATTGAGTTGCCAACATTCTTGGATATATCACAGACAGGGGACACAAGGATACCTCACCATCTGGATGTGGGGGGCGCCCTAGCCAAGTACATATCTAGAACTCAGCCTATACATAAGACTGAGAGACTGCTCATTTTGTCAAAAGGGCAGCGACAGTGTAAGACAGCTTCCAAAAGCACGATAGCAGGCTGGCTCAGGAGAACCATTCAGGAGGCCTACAAGGCAAAAGATCTAATACCCCCTGAGGGCATTAGGGCTCACTCTACCAGGGCAGTGTCCACCACCTGGGTGGAGAGGGCTAACGTGGCTATGGAGGACATCTGCAAGGCAGCTACTTGGACCTCCATCTATACCTTTACCAGGCACTATAGGTTGGACCACCTGTACAAACTACAGGCCCCATTTGCCATGCAGGTTCTCTCAGTGGCCAGCTCTTACTCCTCTGACTCTTAGATTACTTTGTCCCACCCTAATCTGGGAACAGTACTGCTGCTTATCAACCCATGATGTAAGGTCTGGAGTGCCCTGGATGGTCATTCCAACACAATGGGTGTTTATTCACCTGGTAAAGGTGATTGTGTTGGTTGACATCCATGGCACTCCATGGCCCTCCCTATGGAGCAATCAGAGTGACTGGTTGTATGCCCTAACAATACAAGAGCATAGGGGGACATTGCAAGGAAACATTTTTAGGCAGCTAGGATGTCTCTCGTCAGCCATTTAGCAGGTCAAGTATTAGTATTGTATCAATAGGTTAATAAAATGGGCCTTGCTGGCCATATTCAAAAGGCATCTCAGTATGTGTGTTTATCTTGAAGCATATTGTGGTATTACTAACCTTGCTTTTCAGCTATGGAAGAGTCAAACTGCAGAGCAGAGGCTTCTGGGACCTGGGGTCTAGAAATTTGATCCTAGGTCATGTGCATCATTAGCCTACCAGGTGGGCTAAAACCCATGATGCAAGGTCTGGAGTGCCATGGTTGTCAACCAACACAATCACCTTTACCAGGTGAATAAACACCCATTCTCACACAGGCACAGTAAACCCACCAAAATGAGGTGTGGTTTTCTCTGTTTTAAAATGTTGAAACAAAAGATGTGTTATTTGTTACGAGAGGATCTGGTATCTGAGTGTAGGAGATCAATGAAAGTAAAACAGCAGATCAAACAAATTTCTAAGCTAATATAAAAAGTTGTTGTACTGCAGAATGGTACAGTAGTGTTCCATGACCTTTGAAGTGTGTTACAAAAGTCTGAAAAAAAAACCTGTAAAATACTGCAGAGTCGTCTAATGGCAGGTATACCAGTAGAGGGATTGACAACCAAACAATGACTTAAGCAAGCAATAAGACACAATGGGGTGTTAGTTGTGCTGCCACAACTACATGCCCAGGGGTGTATTAAGGCATAAGGCCACAGGCCAAGTCTCTTCAGCCCCTGGAAATGTGATCGTGGCAGCATAACCAACATCCCAGAGTGTCTTATTATTCTTATAAAATGTGTTTTATGTTAACAGGTGAGAAAATTAAACATAACAACTTAAAAAGTTTTAAAGTCAGTAGTTTTGTGTGAAACAGTCTCTCCTCAGATGGTTTATCTCTACAGGGTGCCGTACTGAGTTGCATTATGTGAGCCACTATGGGGTGTGTGCTTTTTGTGTGAACTGTCTCTTGAAGTCACCCCATCCTCCAAAATTTTGTTCCACTTATTATCTTTACATTTTAAAAAAAACATATTGTTTTACTTTGTAGACTTGAATTAGTAATGATTGACTTCAGCTGTTTTAATTCAGTGGCTGAGTGGACCAAGCAAGATAATAGTGCACATGAAAGTGAAACCAGGATTAGGGATTGCAGCATCAAAAAGCTGCACACTAGTATTTCTAGTTACTGAGTGACATGGGTACTGGAACTTTTTCATACCATTATTAAAATTTTTCTATTGCGTTTCTAATTGATTATTCTCCGTACATATATGCTGTAACTGTTTGTACATACCCCAACCCCCTTTCCCCCAGGACACATCTGGAAATGAGCACCTGCAGCTCAGTATGCCCTCCTGGTGAAACTTTTAAATAATTAAAAAAAAATCGGTTATGCTGTCTCAGTGCAATAGGTAGCAGGTTTCAGCCAATCAGGATACAGGATTCTTAATGCCCATTTTATAAAATGGATTTTTACTTATTTTTTTATGGTTGCCCTTGCACTTGTGCAAAGTAAACATACTGGTATGATAGAGAGTTTTGACAGGAGTGTCACTGTCAGTCCAATGCAGGGCTGTCTGCAAAAGGCTTGACAGTGTCATTCCAATCATCAGCCAGGCTGATCATGACACTCTTTGGTCTTGATGGGCAGAAACTTTGTGTAATTCAAAGAAAAGAAGCCTCCCAAATCATAGGGTGGCTCTTTCCTTTGATCTGCAAGAGCCACCCAACAAGCAGAGCTGACCAGCATCACGATCAGCTTGCTGTGGTCCTCCCACCAATGTAAAAACAATCTGTCCCACCCTCTGCTATGTATCTCTTCAACCTCTGATTGCTTCCCCCTTTCAAATTTTGTGATACCGGGGTGCCCAATCCCTGGTGCCGGTTAGTACCCCCCACCCTGCCTATTTTCACAATAAAACACAGGGGAGCCCACCCTCAGTGCCACCAAATGTAACACTGACATTGTGGTGCCCAGTCCCCTGTAGTCTTTTTTTTTCACTTTTATACAATCTGTCAAAAAAAAACACATCCATCAATATCTGTTGCCACCGCTGGCACACTGCCACTGTTACGCTTCCCTAACCTGGCCCTCCTGCTCAGCACCCACCATCCCACACGTTTCCACCCCTTGCTTTTCATTCTCCAGCTACAGGGTCTCCAGTCCCTAATTCCAGCTAATAATCCCACCTTGTCCATTTTCACTGCATGACACTGGATAGTCCACCCCAGTGCCACCAAATGTAACACTGACACTTGGATGCCCAATTCTCAGTGTTGGTACCTGAATTAAAAAACTGTCCCTTGTAGTCTTTTTTTTTTTAATTTTTATACACCCTGTAAAAAAGAAACCTGTCCATTGATGCCTGTTGTCACCAGCACACTGCCATTGTTACCCTCTCCCCAGCAAACCCTCCTATTCAGCACCCCTCACCCATTGCTTACCTACCTACCGGAGGTCCAATACCATAATCTTTTTTGGACCAGATATACATCTTCACTATTCAATGGTACACCATGTACAGAGAAATTCAGGTGTGTGGTTCAATGTATTTCAATGGGTTTTGAACTTGTCCTTTTTTAGAAACATAGAAACATAGACTTTGATGGCAGAAAAGGACCGCTTGGCCCACCTAGTTTGCCCATTTCCCTACCTACAGAATAAGCTGCAGATCCTAGTTAACCAACAGACTATTTCTTCTTATCCACCACAAGTATTGCCTTATGTCTGTCCCATGTATTCTTGAATTCTCCCATAGTTTTAGACCCCTCAACCTCCTCAGGAAGGCTTGTCCATGTGTCCACTACCCTCTCTGTGAAAAAATACTTCCTCACATTGCCCCTGAACTGCCCCCCATCTTTAAATTGTGCTCCCTTGTTCTTGCACATCTCTTTTTCTGAAAGATGCTACCTTCTTGGACTTTATTGATTCCACTGAGGTAGTTAAAAGTTTCTATCATGTCACCCCTCTCCCTCCTTTCCTCAAGGGTATACGTATTGAGCTCCTTTAGTCTCTCCTCATATGGCTTCTCTTGCAGACCCTGTACCATTTTAGTTGCCCTCCTCTGGACTGCCTCTATCCTGTCTATGTCCTTGTGGAGATTGGGTTTCCAGAACTAGACGCAGTACTCCAGATGGGGTCTCACCAACTATCTGTACAGAGGGATAACAACTTCCTGTTTTCTGATGGTGATGCCTCTTCCTATACATCCCAGTATACCCCCAGCCCTCTCTACTGCCTTCTCACATTACTTGCTAACCTTAAGGTCATCTGATATGATCACCCCCAGGTCCCTTTCAATTTTTTTTGTTGTTACTACCCCCCCATTGTGTAATCTTCCCCATGGTTTTTGTTTCCCAGGTGTATTATTTTGTACTTCTTTGCATTGAATCCAAGCTGCCATACTTGACCATTCCTCCAACCTTGCCAAGTCCCTTCTCATCCTTTCCATGCCTCCCTGTGTATCAACCCTGCTGCAGATCTTTGTGCCATCTGCAAAGAAGCATACTTTTCCTTCCAGTCCCTCTGCAATGTCACTTATAAAGACATTAAAAAGGACTGGACCCTGCAGTACCCCACTAGTAACCCCTCTTTCTTCAGAATGGAATCCATTTACAATTACCTTCTGTGTTCTGTTGTCCAGCCAATATTTTACCCAGGCTACCACCCTGGGACCCACTCCCAGGCTGGTTAATTTGACAATTAGTCTTTTGTGTGGGACTGTGTCAAATGCCTTGCTAAAGTCTAGGTAGGCCATGTCCACAGCCCCTCCTTTGTCTACTACTTTGGTCACCCAGTCAAAGAAATCAATTAGATTTGTCTGACATGAGACCTCCCACTGTGAACCCATGCTGCCTTGGGTCCTGTGCCCCACTGGCCTCTAGGTATTCAACAATTCTTTCCTTCAGAAGTGATTCCATCACTTTCCCTACCACAGAGGTCAAACTGACAGGTCTGTGGTTTCCTGCCTCTGTCTTGCTCCCACTTTTGTGAAGGGGAATCACATCCACCTTTCTCCAGTCCTCAGGTACCACAACATTCTCCCATGATTTATTAAAAAGGGTAGGCAGTGGTTTCACTAGTTCTCCTCTTAATTCTTTTAGAATTCTGGGGTGAATTCCATCAGGCCCCATTGCTTTGTCCACCTTCAGTTTTAGGAGTTCTTTCAGAACCCTTTCTTCTGTGAAAGGTCTGGGATCAACCCCCCTATCAAGAGTGCTTCCGTTAATTGGATTAGGCACCTCCCCCTCCTCCTCTTTTGTGAATACTGAGCAGAAATATTCATTCCGTATCCCTGATTTTTCACTTAAATATTTTTCAACGTGGCCTTTTTAGGACCCCACCTCATGAATAAATGCGGTGAAATTATGGAAATTTGCCACAAAAGTGATTTTGCGGTCATTGCATGAAAGTAACTTTCCAGCAGGATTTGAACATTTCCCCACCATCATTCTTGAGGTGAACATTTGAGGTAAAAATATTAAAAACAGCAAAGTTATGAGCATGCATTGAAATTTTTCAACACAAGCTCCTAACTTCGATCATTTTCAATATTTTGATGCCAACATAGACATTTTTTTACACAACCTCATGAACATGACAGCTGTCATTTTTCAAATCCTAGACAAAAAGTGTTTTCACTCCTGAGGCATGAATTCACCTTTAGGCAGGATTTGAACATTTTCCTCATCCTTGTTTATGAGGTGGGGTCATAAAAAGGTTATGTGGAAAATTTAGGGCCAAAATATTAGAAAACAACAAAGTGTGTACATTGATTTTTTTCAATTCACACTCGTAACTTTGGTAATTTTTAATATTTTGATCCTACATTTTCCACATAACCATTTTTTCACACCACCTCATAAATATGACAGCTGTCATTTTTCATATCCTGGCCAAAATGTTTTTCCACACTTGTGTCATGAAATTATGTTTTCAGCCACTATTTTATAAGTGACAACTGTCATGTTGAGAAGGAGTGGTCATAAAAAGACCGTGTTGAAAATTTGGTGTGAAAATGTGAAAAAAAGAACAAAATTATGAAGAAATGTTGAATTGTTCCAATGTTTACTCATAACTTTATTTTTTCCAATTTTGGCACCTAATGTTCAGCATATCCCTTGTGTTAGCCCACCTCCTGAACATAACAGGTGTAATTTTTCAAATCTCCTGCAAAGCTTCTTTTGACAATCGCACCACAAAATCACCTTTCAGATAGGGTCTAAAAAATTCCACCTGTCCTTTCCTGATCGTAACATCAGGTCATAAAAAGACTGCTGGAATTTAGGGAAAAGTCTGGGAGCCCACTGATATTGCCTCTGAGCTGGCCTATCTTGGTCAAATACAATCTAACAATGTGTCAATGAGGACACCACTAAAAATGATATATTGCATCTCATCAGGTCTATCCTGGGTAAATATATTCTTAGAAATATGTACTAGCAAGACCTGGTACAACAGCAATGCAAGCAGCAAACATTACATATTGACAAATACTTATTTTATTTTTAAAATCCTACATAAAAATGTCACATATAGCTCATTTTCTAAATGCAATAATACCCAGCTGGGTGGGCCTTATTTTCATTGCATTTATTAGTTTCACCAGGAAGGTGGACTAGATCAAAATTACCCTTTTTCAGCCATGCCTGGGGAAGGGAATACAAAAGAAATTCAAAATATTCATAAAACTATATAAAGTACAATTCATGAAGTAAATAAAATCACACTTTAGCCCTTGTGCTATCTATTTCTTCTCACATCATGTAATCCTGTTACAACAACTGGTGGATTGTTTTTCCAGATAGCCCTCCAGGGTTCTCTTAAAGACCTTACTTTTATCATTGAGTTCTATTCCCACTTGTGGTAAAGTATTAATCATTTTTGGTCCATAAATAGTTAACAAATGCTCAGCTGTTTTTGTATTGGTTCTATGTTCTGTAAATATCTTTGCTGAGGTTGCACGCAATACCCTAGTTTTGTTAGTGTGTTGGAATCAATTGTACAATGTTAATGGGGTTTGAGTTTTTCAATAGTTTATGTAGAAACATAAATACTGTTCTGGTTATTCTTTGCTTTGGTGGTAAAGTTCCAAATGTCTGATACATGTTACAGTGATGTTTCTTTATATTTGTACAACCCACTGCAAACCTTATAATGTTGTTAAATGTCATGGTATATTTCTGAAATAGTACCTCAGGAGCATTTACCAGTAAAAGTGTGCTACTCCTGGTTAAACAACTAAAAAAAATTAAAAAATGTAATTGTATTCCAATGCCGGTAGTAAAACCTTGCTTGCTATTACTTTTTTTGCATGTGCTGTCAGACAGTTTTTATTTCTGTATAAAAACCCCAATTTGTTGTTTACTTTTTGTGTTACTTTTGAAATATGCTCATTAAAAGTTAAAGATCTGTGCAACACCACTCCTAGGTAATTAAGTACTTCCACTTGTTCCAAATTAACACCATTTTTGACTATATTTATATTATTACCCTCTAGTCTTCATGCTTGTCCAAAAATCATTGTAACTGTTTTTTTTATTTAACAAAATTTTATTTTGTGCAAACCAATTTTGCAGATCTCAGTACATTGGTTGTAGTTTTGCTATACCTGACCTTCCAGTGGCTATAAGGCCATCAGCTGCTGTGTTGAGCCCCATTACATCTCTGGGCAGTTCAGTATATTCCAATGCCATGTACCCTATTAGAAGTTATAAAACGGGCTTAAGAAATTGAAGTCTCTGATTGGCTACTACATCATCTGAGCCGTGTCCTTATCAGATGATATAGTAGCCAACCGGGACTACTGCCCACCAACATGCCCCATCACAACAAGAAATCAGTGACCTCTGCCAAGTGTAAACAGAAACGCTGACTGGCAGAGCTCACTGAAGTGGCAGCGTGAAGCTGTCTTGATCCTCCACAGCTCTCCTACTAGTTTCTGCAAATGTCCAGCACCTTGGCATAAATCCCGCTGCGACCCCCCAAAACACAGACAACTCATTTTTTTTTCATTAATTCCCAAAATCCTGACCTGTGTTCTCTTCTTCTGTGCTGCTTGGTAGCTGATGTAGTCCACCGCAATCAAGCCACTGAATGGATTCCCACGGCTTTCAAATCCTGCTGCATACCTATTCGCAAACAGGTCAGCTACCGTCGCAGCAACATACTTTCAAGAAAAATAAAAACCACATCCGGTCCCCTACGCTGAAACTTGTATTAACCCCCTGATATAACTTTCAACAACTACATCACACTGCTATTAATTTTAAATTTAAATTAATTTACTGTACTTCTTCATCACTGTTCAGAACCAGGAAGCAAGCACTGTCTGTGTATGGGAACCGCTGAGGGACATGCTCGCTCCCACTGCAACCAGCCGTTTACTTTAAATAACAGAAAAAAATCACTTAAGAAGAGAAATTTGAAATAAATTACTGAATATCCACACAAAACATGTACGTTGGGAATGAAGGGAGTACCAAGTAACATCACAGAATAGGGCACACATCGCTGACATTTGGTCTAAGAAAACCTGGCTGCCCAAAGTAAATTATAAAAAATAAAACTCAACCTCTGCACTCCAAAAAGAAACACACAGTATGTGTGTGTGTCTCTCATTTTTTTTTTTTGGGGTGGAGGTGAAATAGCAACTTAACCTGGCCAGAATGTGATCGGGGTGGCATCTACTACTGAACAAGCTGACAGTACATAGAGGGACTACTTTATCTTTCTAACCCAAAAAACTCTCTTTCCCTCATCTTTTCACTTTCACAACTTTTTCTTTTTATATTTTAAATTTTTACTTGGGGGCCCATTTTATAAGTGCAATAACACACTCCGAGGTGTGGAGTTACATTACTGATAAAACACGCCCTAGAGGCATAAGGCACTCGGCATAAGCGCCTCATGCCTTAGTACACCCTAGGTGGTGCTCTTATCAGCACATAACCCACACCTCGCGTGATAAGTTATTATCATATATGCTAGCTGTTGTCTATGCTGAACAACTTTCCCCCATATCCTCTTTATATGTATCTGACTACCAGAAAAAAAAAAAAAACATGAATATACAGTCCCTAGATCTGGAAGAACCGGGGAAGGGGTGACAGACAGCAGTAAAACCAGTAAAGAGAGGGCAGGTAGTAAAATTCCTAAGGGATACTGGGAGAATGCAGGAAAGCATCAGCTTTAGTGTGCCAATTACTAACAGATACAGGGTGCTAGAAGGATGGGGTCAAGGTGCAAAAGAAGGAGGATGGGTAGAAATAACAGAAGGGAGTGGGGAAGAGGGAGGAGGAGCAGGGAGAGGTGAAATCAATACCCAGACACAGTCAAGGGGTGAAGGGGGAGACAGTAGGATGGAAGGTACATAGGAACAAGGGGTGGACAAGAAGAAGAAGTCAGTCATGGGCAACCTAAGAGAATGTAAAAAATTCAAGGGCCCAGTGGGTGCTGAAACAGATACAAAAAGAAGGTAAAAAGAATGGGAGGTAATAAAGGAAAAGGGAAATGGCTACATAAAGACATAAAGGAAGAAAAGGGAGTAGGGGAGAGATGCCCTGGGAGAAATAAAATAATAATCTTTGGAGGTTCTATAATTAGGGGTATAAAATGGGGAAGAGGGGAGGACCCCCAGAACAGGACAGCAGTAGCCAGTGTACTGGGATTGGAGGCTGGGAAAACACCACTTACTGTAAAAGATCCACTGAGTATGCAGGGAGACAAACCAGATTTGGTGCTGTATATTAGTACCAATGACCTGGCAGGGGAGAAGGTGGAGGTGGTGCAGGAGAGATTTAGAAACATAGCAAGGATATGCAGGGAGTCAGTGAACTCTTTGACATTTTCAGAAATCATCCCTGTCCCAAGGGCAGGCACTGCTAGAAAAAGGAGAATTGACAAATTCAATGTATGGTTGGAGGGCTGGTGCAATGAAGAGGGGTATGGTTTTATAGGGAAAAAGGATGATGTATAGTCGGACAAAAGACTATACAGCAGAGACAGGCGCCACCTAAATTAGGAAGGAAATAACATTTTAGACAGATTGGGAATGTACATGACAAGGGAGCTGGATTTAAACTGCCAAGAGTGGACAAAGAGGAAGAGAGGGTGTGGGGGAAGAGCAGATGGAGAGAAAAAAGGAGAGGTGAGGGGGAAGGGGAGCAAAGTGGGACATTCTGTTTAAAGTTCAGAGCAACAGTGCATTAGGGATGAAGTGGACAGTCATCTCACTGAATGCACGTAGTATTGGGAACAAAATGGCAGATTTGCAAGCCCTGCTGTCACAGGGTGATATGGATGTAGCAGCTGTTACAGAGACCTGGGCCACAGCACATCATGACTGGGACCTATCAATCCCAGGGTATAAACTTTACAGAAAGGACAGAATGACAGAGAAAGTGGGGTTGTGGCTTATATCAAGGAAGAAATAGTGTGCACTAGGGAGAAAGAGCTAAAGGGGGGGACACTGAAACCCTGTGGTTGCAACTACAGAGCAACATGGGAAAAAAATCAGGTTGGGGGTCATATATAGACCACCAAATCAGGGTGAAAAGATGGATGTAGAACTGTGTTCTTAGTTGAGGAATGCAGCGGGGAGAGGGGAGGTAGTAGTGACAGAGGACTTCAACCTGCCCAGAATAGAATGGAACACTCCTGCCACATCATTTTCAAGAAGCCAAATAATACTAAATACAATCCAGCACAGCTTCTTGGCACGGTATGTGATGAGTACCACCAGAGGGGAAGCACTCCTGGACCTGGTGCTCACTATCAGGGAGCATGTCAAAGAGGTAGACGTTAGGGAGCCTCTGGGAGGAAGTGACCACAACACAGTGTGATTCAGGATAGTCATGGACAAGGAAGACATACCATCAAAGACCAGGACACTGGATTTCAAAAAAGCAAACTTCAACAGAATGAGGGAAATGATTAGGGAAGACCTGGGGAGCATATGGGAGGGTCTGGGGGTGGAGATGCTATGGGAAATTATTAAGAAGGCCATTCATAAAGCAACAGGCAGTTGCATGAGAATGAGGGGTAAGAAAAGAGGGGTAAGACAGCCAAGTTGGTTCAGTGGGGATGATGCTAGAATAACAGGGTGAAAGAGGGCAGCATTCAATAAATGCGAAAGAACAGCCAGGGAGGCTAACATAGAGGAATTCCAGAGACTACCAAAGCTAGCAAGTAAAGAAGTACAGCATGCCAAAGCACAGAAAGGGCTAAAAATAGCTAAGGGAATAAAGAATGGGGAGAAAGCCAACTTCAACTATATAAAAGAAAAGCGAGCTAGATAGGATGGTATAGTCAGAATCAAGAAAAGAGAGGAATGGGTCGTGGATGACAGGTCAAAAGCAAAAGTATTAAACCAATACTTCTGCTCCATCTTTACAAAGGAGATGGAAGGACCAATGCCAGAGGTGGAAATTGTGAAGGAGGGAGCCAGGGAAGACCCAGTTGGGACCACAGGGGCTGAAAGGGTGAGGGAGGGGCTGCTGGCACTGAAGGTGAATAAATCTCCTGGGCCAGATAAGATACACCCCAGGGTGCTCAGGGAACTGGCTGACAAACTGGCAGGCCAGCTAGCAGCCCTGCTCAATAGTTCCCTGGATTTGAGGGCGGTGCTGGAGGATTGGAGAACTGCACACGTGGTGCCACTCCACAAAAGTGGACCAAGGGAGGATCCAGGCAACTATAGGCCAGTCAGCCTGACCTCAGTAATGTGTAAAAGTATGGAGACAATAATAAAGGAGGGGCTGGTGAAGTATATGGAGGACAATGAGCAGCATGGGTTTGTGGCAGGCTGATCATACCAAACAAACTTAGTGGAGTTCTTTGACTGGGTCATGAAGGCAGTAGGCAAGGGGTAGGCAGTGGACATTGTTACCTAATTTGCCTGCTCAGGGTGACGGGTCTATGCACCTTATCCACTAGTTAGCTCGCAGCTATTAGAAAAATTAACTATGTTGAGTCCACACTGGCCTAATCAGCTCTTTAATTGTGTGCATGTTACTGATCTATCTTTATGCTCTGTCCTAGGCCCCTCTAATTCCAGCTGTAACTATTTGATTTACCTGCTACGCTCATACTTTAGTGGTTGTTGACCTAGCATGCTGGCTACTGCCTTCTATGCTTGAACCATGCTGTTATCTACCTTCTGCTTGCATTGTAAACCCCTGATATTCTTTTTTTTTACCTTGTTTTTGCCTGATGTTTATTGAATGTTCTTCAACTCATTTTTGCCTGATGTTCTTGCATGTACTTTTGTATTCTCCCAGGTCACACCTGAAAATAGGTACTTGGTTGTATCCCTAGACTTTAACAAAGCCCTCGATTTGGTACTGCATAGGAGGCCAATAGCAGAACTGAGAGGGATAGGGATGGGGGGGAGAGTTGCAACATGGTTGAAAATTGATTGGAGGGAGGATGCAGAAGGTGGTGGTAGGAGGGTAATCCTCTAGTGCAAGGGAGGTCACTTGCAGGGTTCCACAGGGGTCAGTGTTGGGCCCTGTGCTATTTAATGTCTTCATAAGGGACATGGTGAGGGTATCCAGGGCAAAATGTGCTTGTTCACTGATGACACTAAGCTCTGTGGGAGAGTAGATACACTGGAGGGAATACAAGAGTTGAGGCAGAACTTAGCCAGACTGGAGAAATGGTCAGGGATCTGTCAGCTGGGATTCAATGCCAAAAAGTGCAAAGTGATGCACATTGGGGCAAGAAACCCTCGGGTAGAGTACTATTTGGGAAAGTTGCAGATAGCTGAGACTGAGGAGGAAAGGGACCTGGGTGTTGTAATTACAAGAGACCTGAAACAGTCAACTCAATGCAAAAAGACAGTGGCAAAAGCAAACAGGATGTTGGGAAATATCGCAAGGGGGATTAGCAACAGTCACAGTGAGGTAATTTTATCATTGTATAGGTCACTGGTGAGGCCTCACTTGCAGTACAGAGTGCGATTTTGGCACCCATAACTAAAAAAGCACATTATCTGCTAGAAGGGGTACAGAGGTGGGCAACAAAAATGATCAGGGGACAGCAGAATAGTTCATACGAGGAGAGGCTTGAGGCACTGGGAATGTACTCCCTGGAGGAGAGAAAGCTGAAGGGGGACATGATAGAGAACTTCAAACACCTGAAGGCAATAAACAAAGTTGAGTGCAAGGGACTCTTCAAAAAAAGAGAGAACACAGCAACCAGGGGACATAGTCTCAAGCTGATGGAGGGGAGATACTGAAGAGACATGAGGAAGCATTTCTTTACAGAAATGGCAGTAACAGCCTGGAATGAGCTGCCTGAAGAGGTGGTGGAGGCAAAGATAGTTGGAGCATTTAAAAGGGCATGGGACAAGCACAGAGGAAAGCGATTTCAGAGGGGCAGTGAAAGGAGAAAGGGAAAGGAAGGAGGGGTTGGGGGGCACGAGGCACTGGTGTAAAGCCAGGTCTTAACAACATTATGAACAGACTAGATAGGCCATGTGGTCTTCTGCTGGCAACTTTCTTATGTTCTTATATATCATTATAAACAGGCTGCATGGATTAATAGTATAGAGAGGCATTGCTTTTTGAGCCATCATGGTATATTTATCTTTATACTAATATACAATAAAAAAAACAAAATTCTAATTCCTCTTTACCGTGCATCTCTTCCTCCAAATGATTGTTCAGTGTGACTGAATCAATGGGTGTTAAAAAAATGCTAGGAGTTGCATCAATCCTCAGTCTTATCTGCCTAGGATTAAATATAATGCTTTCTAGTATTATTAGATGGATTGCAAATTGATCATCTGAAAAATTATCTGAACATAGATAACTACTTTGATGTGGTTGCCTATCTATTTTCCTCATAGCCAATACCCATTCTTTGCATCTGTTTGTATCCATTGGGAATTTGTAAGAAAAATATTGGCCAGAAGTGGTATTGTTGGAAAATATGTATACACTGCAGTATTGAAGTTTGAGTAAATCACAACAATAAAAAGAACATTAGCAAACATCTCAGGAAAATACTTAAAAACAGAGAAAAATGTAAATTAGTAAAAATCACCATGAAAAGTACGTAACAGTCATATATATGTTTAAACATAATGTGTGATAACAAATCCAATGGGGAAAAAAATCCTAGCTTCACATATGCATGTTAAATTATATAACCTAGAATTTATCATGTAGATGTTGGATAAATACTGACTGTCAATCATCACATCCTCAAAAAAATACTAGCATATTGATTGTGTAAACAGAACATTCAATGGAGACCAGTGTGATTTTATTTATCCACACTTGAACAGTTTAATCATGAGCACATCATTCATGAATTACACCACTCATGAAGTTATCCAAGTCTAAACTGCTCTTGTGTATATAATGTACCATATACTGTAAGTCCCCATTTCATATCTCCTATATAAACGTATTACACTTAGAACAAGCACAAAGCTGCATCAGAACCAGACTAATACAGTTGTCAGAAAACAAGAATAAACCCATGTCAACAGTGAATATATACAAATACAAAGGAATCATAAACTATGATCCATAACAAAACATCAAAACAAAGTGTCCAAATAGTAAGACACAATGCTCAAACATGTAACAGACAGTTAAGTTCCCCATCATTTATCTAATTTTGAAGCAGGAAGTTAAAGTCAGAAAAAATACATAAATTACACACGACAGTCCAAATTTCAGAACTACCCATCACATTTATTCAACTAAGGTACCACATGACAAATAATCAGTATCAAACTTTACTTTTAAATAGTAACAATATGCTACAGCAGCCATTGTTGTTTAACATAAAAAGAAAATCACAGAACTATAAAAACTAATGTCAGTTTAGTGTATGTGCATAGTGCTTATAAAAAAATCAGTAAATAAATACATTTTACTTCAGTTATAACACAACTCTCGGAGCTCTATCTCATTGATGAATATAATCTTTCCATATGACACTATAAAAAGAAAGTAAATCTGTGTATCTTACGTAGTGCTGATAATTTTGAACATGCAAAAACATTCAGAAAGGGTTACGTTTGTTGGAAAGGTCTAAGTGTTTATCTCTCTGGTTGATCTCATGCTACAAATTCTCTCTATCTCCCCAATAACCCTCCCCTCAAACTTTAAAGGGGGCAGGAACACTTTTTGGATTGTTTTTGTGTCTTTCAGTCATTTGTTATTATCAATGAACATATTTTAAGCAGTTTTATGCGTCCTGTCTTTCATTTTAATGTACATTATTTAATTACCAGCTTTCCATGTGGTTTGCCAATGCTCAGCATTCTAAAATGGCATGTGTTCTATGGACTGGATGGGATATCATCTTGATGACATCCTTATTTGTGTAGCACATATGCATACAATGTCAAAATGCCTGACAGCAGTACCCAGAGGCAATATCATCTCTATACACTCATCTTAATTAGCCATTAATTTCTAGCTCCAATCATTTGCGATAGATTTTCAATGGCATAGATTCATAGAGTCTGTCAGCAGAAAAAAAACTCTTGGCTTACCCAGTCTGCCTGTAAAATCCACCCTAATAGTCCAATACAAGCCACTACTGGGGGTCCATCATCCACTCCCTCCATTATCCAAGATACCCATGTGTTTATCCAATGCACAATTAAAACCTGTGATGGTGTTTGCCCCACCACTTCTGCTAGGATGCCATTCCAGTCATCCACCACCCTTTCCGTGAAAAAGAACTTCCTCATGTTACCCCTGAATCTACCACCCTCAAACTTCATATTGTGACCCTTAGTCCTAGAACATCTTTTTTTTTTTCTGGAAAATACTCTTCCCTTGCACCTTGTTTATTCCTGAGTTATTTGAATGTCTCAATCATATCTCCCTGCCTCTTGCTATCCTCCAAGGAGTACAAGTTTAATTCCTTAAGATTCTCTTCATAGCCATAGGTCTTCTGATGACCCTGCATGTTTTTGGTTGCCCTCCTCTGTACCGCCTCCACCCTGCCCTTGTCCTTTTGAAGATGGGGCCTCTAGAATTTTGCACAGTACTCAAGGTGTGGCCTCACCAACAAAGCATACAGGAGTAGTGTTACCCCCCTTCTTCTGCTGGTAATACCCCTTCCTATTCATCCAAGCCTTTAGTTTGCCTTTCCCACTGCCTTCCCACACTGCTTCACCACCTTCAGCTCATTGGTGATGATAATTCCCAGGTCTCTCTCTTGCCTTGTGACCTCTAGTACGTCTCCCTCCAGAGTGTACTCCACCCCCAGGTTCCTATGCCCCAAGTGCATAATGTTGCACTTCTTTGTATTGAATTGTAGCTGCCGCTTTTCTGACCACTCTTCTAACTTTTCTAGGTCCTCCACCATCCTTTCCACACACATCCCCATGTGTCCACCCTGTTGCAGATCTTTGCATCATCCGCAAACAGGCACACCCTCCCTCCCAGTCCCTCTGTCATGTCACTAATGTAGATATTGAAGAGTGTAGGGCACAACATGGACCCCTGTCATACCCTGCTAGACACCTTCCCCTTCCCACAGTGTCACCCATTTAATACTACTCTTTGGCTCCTATCCCTAAGCCAGTTTTCCACGTGTCGAAGGCCTTACTGAAATCTAGATAGATTGCATCCACTGCCCTGCCCTGATCCACTACCCTGTTCACTTTGTCATTGAACTCTATCAGGCTGGTCTGACAGGACTTCCCCCCTGTGAACCCATGCTGTCTCTGGTCCCACAGTCTGATGATCTCAAGGTATTCTCCAGTTCTTTCATTTAGAAGTGATTCCATTACCTTGTTAACCATGGGTGTCAGGATGGACGGGCTCTAATTTCTTGGCTCCTCCCTACTACCCTCTTTGTGAAAGGGGATGATGTCAGCCACCCTCAGTCCCCTGGCACCTCTCGAGTTTCTGGTGACAAGTTGAAAAGGACTGCCAGGGGCTCAGCTAGTACATCTCTGAGCTCCCTTAGCAGCCTGGGGTGCACTGCATCAGGGTCCATGGCCTTGTCCACTCTTAACTTGGCCAATTCCCTTAGGAACCCATCCACAGTGAAGGGGCTAGTGTCTACTCTCCTACCCTTCTTGACCTTGCTGTGTAATTTAGGACCATTTTCTACCCTCTCCTCCTAGAAGACAGAAAGGAAGTATTTGTTCAATATGTCGGACTTTTGGCTGTCCTCCATGGAGGCCCCTTCCCCCAGTAGCCTGATTACCCCTCCTCTGGCCTTTCTCCTTTCCCCAATGCATCTGAATATTGTTTTATCCCCCATCTTGACCAACTTTGCTATCCTTTCCTCTATTACCACTTTTGCCCTTCTTACTTCCTTCCCCACCTCCCTCTATCTCTCCAGATAAGTTCTTCTATCCTCCTCCTCCTTTTGTGTTTTTTTTTGTACTGTCTAAAGGCTGTTCTCTTTGCCTCACTCTTTCTGCCACCTGCTGAGTTAACTAAAGTGGTCTCATCCTTCTCCTGACTTTGCTGACTTGTCTGGCACAAAGTCTTGAAGCCTTTTCAATTCCCCCCTTTATTGCCACCCATTGTTCTTCTATGCCTTCTAGTTCATGGAACCCTGCCAGAGCTTCCTGGAGGCTCACTGCCATTCTTCCAAACTCGGCCCTCCTGAAGTCCAAAGCCCTTGTTCTCGTGTGGATTGCTCTATCATAGTCTATATACAAAACCACACCACCTAATGGTCACTGTTCCCCAGGTGATCCCCCACTGTAACGATCACACTATCCCCATTTGTCAGAACTAGGTCCTGCATGGCTCCCTCCCAAGTGGGTTCCTATACCAGTTGTTTAAGTAGCACCCCCTGCAGAGAGTACAGGATGTCCCTGCTCCTAGTTGATGTCGCAGCTGGGATACTCCAATCCACATATGGAAGACTGAAGTCACCCATCAGCAGCAGCTCCCCCTTTTGAGGCATCCTTTGGATGGCTTGCATCAGCTCTCTATCTACCACCTTCCCTTGCACCAGAGGTCTATATACTACCCCTGCTCAAATAATGGCCCCTTTCCTCTTCTCAAGGGTGACCAACAGTACCTCCACTTCCCCTTGTTCCCCTTGAATCTCAATACCCTTTATGTGGTCCTGTACATAAAGTGCTACCTCTCCCCCTTTCCTTCCTACTCTATCCCATCTGAATAGGTTAAAACCTGGAATGACCATATCCCATCCCTGATTTTCCATCCACCAGGTCTCCATTATGGCTACTATGTCTCAGTCCTTCCCAATCATTGCAGCTTCCAGGTCAGTAGTCGTTTTGCTCTGACTACAAGCATTCACACACATGACCTTCCACCCGCATTCTTTTTCATTTCATTTCCCCTTTTGCCTAATCCTTCCTGCCTCCCTAGCCTCATCCTCCCTCCTCTTCAGTTTAAATGAAGGATCTCCTTCTTATATCTCCTTAGTCTCCCCCTCAGCACTCTAGATCCCTCCTCATTTAGGTGTAGCCTCTCCTTTACATACAGTTTCTCATCCACCCACATGTCCCCCATTTCCTAGTACATTTGAACACCTCTGCATCACACAAATACCCCAGCCATTCGTTAAATTCCACTATTCTCCACTTCCTCACCATGCAGTAAGTTAATTATTTATGCAAGCTTTCACATCTGTTATAGACATACATTCAATTACTTTGATTGTTTCCTACAAGTTTTTGTTTTTTTTAAATAAACATTCTAGAACCTGATGATGTAATTATACTTTTACAGAACTGATGTTAACATTTTGGAATGGTATTTCTGCGTCTGGCAAGAGAAAGATAGATCAGTGTAATGGCAGGGCATGGGAAGAGAATCACTTAAGATGCTAATGCTGCACCTGTCCTGTCATGTGGCAGTGGTCGGTAGCTCTACGTTCATCTTTGAGGTCTGTATCACATGACCCACCCATTCAGGTTGTATTCCTTTTTAACAACACTACTTTCTCTGCCTATCAAACTACATTAGTGGACTACAACAATACCTGGAAATGCCAGACCTTTGTTACCTGGGATAACATCAAACTTGTATGCGTTAATCAATGAGAAAAGAACAATCAGGGTCAGAAGCGCTACATAAAGGAAGATGAACTACAACTGCAAATGAAATGTGAGGACCAAATCTTCAAACAAAGTTAGAAGAAGGAGTAGACCCATTTCTGATTGATTATAGATTAATATTTTAAATATGCAAACCTCCAAGCTCAGGCCACCTACATTGATAAATGTTTCCCTTGATGTCCGGCTCCAGCCATGGCAAAATTAGCCTTCACTGTCCTGCTCCAGCTGCCCTAATCTTGGTACAACCAGCATGCTAATTCCTTATCAGCTGTGATCAGGGCAGATTTAAAATACAGCATATCTCCAGTCTTTCACCCCTCTCACACTTGGATTGGTCACAATAAAGTTATTTAGTTAGTTAGTTAATTAAGTATTTCAAAAGTTCCATTAAGAAAGTCATACTGAGCCGGTAATTTAGCAAAGTTGTAAATTCAGCTAACTGTCCCACTCAAGCCACAGCACACTCAATGTTCTTTGGACAGTAAAGCTGCCACAGTACTATACCCATATACAATACTCATTGCAAAAAAATATGTTATTGCATCAGTTAAGGTTAGTATTAAAGTGTCAAAAGCTGGGAAATTCAATGTTTGGGTTTCCAAACCTAACTCCCCACCCCAAGCAGCAAAAGGACAAGATCACACAAGTAACCACAGACAGCCATCATCAGCTAAGACAAACATACAGCTGTTACCAGATGACGCAAATGCAGTAACACTTATGTGCTACCTTCATGGATTTGTATCTGTGGCATGCAAACTACAAAAAATACACACTGACTTGTCACTGTAGATAGGAATCCATGATACTGGTGGATGCTTGGAACATCCTCCCAGTGCAGGTGGTGGGGGCAATAATGGTAACAAAATTCAAGAATGCATTGGGTAGGCATAAGGGAACATTTGTGGTAAGGAAAGGGGGGAGCAGAAGATCAAGTTGGATCTACGGTATAACAGTAGCAGGAAAATGGCAGACTAGGTGGGCAAAGTGGTCCTTATCTGGCTATTGGGTCATAATGTCACACACATAATAGCGTACGACATTATGGCGAGCCTGGACCTGTGCGCTCTCTGAGTTGGACCCCTGGAGTTGAGAATCCATACTGGGGGTCTGGGAGCGAGCCCCATATCGGTGTTGTGGGGCAAAGCCCCCACTGAACAAAAACTACCTGAAATCACGCAACGCGCTTCTGCTGCACGGCATTCTGCCGTGCGACATAATGACCCTGTGCCTCTTCTCTGTTGTCAGATTCTATGATTCAGTGTTTTTATGCTGAAATCACCACACTGCTTCTGTATATAGAAGCACAGGCCCTTCCAGCCAGATACAAACCCCTTATACTCAAATAACAACAACTCTTTTCTCTGTGCCCCTATGGGGCCAGCCATTTGTAGCAAAGATTGTCCTGTGTCTCTTCAGCTAGAGGTGTAATCCATACACCAACTTCTGGCTGGTAGAGCAGATCCCTTGCATATACTGTAGAAAATCTCTGAAGAGCCACAGGATCCTTACGGGACTTTGCTTCTGCAGGCAGAAGTACTGGTCCACTTTTTATGTCATGGATTTTGTGGTATCTGCACTTCTGGACCCAGAGGTTGGTGTGTATGTCTTACACCTGTAGCTGCAGAGGTGCAGGCCCTTCAATTGTGTGTATGTTTTACAGTGTCCACAGCTACATGAGACTACAGAAAGACTGAAAGGACCACTTTAACCACCTATTCTGACATTTTCCTACATACTATAACACTACAGATCCTACCTGATCTCCGCCCCCCTTTCCTTACCACTAAGGTTCCCTTATGCCTTCCGCATGCATTCTTGAATCCCATTACCATTTTTGCCCCCACCACCAATGCTGGGATGATGTTCCAGGCATACACCAGTATCATGGATCTCTATCTGCAGAGACAACTGTTGTATGTTTTTTGTCTTACCTGACAATGGCTGTCAATGCTTGTGTGGTCTTGTTCTTTTGCTCCTTGGGGGGAGGGGAGTTAGGGTTGGAAACCCTAACATCACATTTCCCAACTTTTGACACCTTTATACCAACCCTAACTGATGCATTGACATAGTTTTTTGCAATACATTTCCTTACTTTTTGAGATAGTATAATCGTAGCCTTCCCGTGTATAGTTTTTCAAATCAATCAAATAAAATCAAATCAAGGTTTATTTTTAAAAAGGTACATTTCCATAGTTCAAGGCACCTGTACATACAATAAATATCACATCAATCAATAAATTTCATAAAATGATTCCAGTATGGCAACATTATACTTCATCACAGAAGGCTAGGCCAAAGAGGTATGTCTTCAGTTAAGCTTTAAAACTTTGGACAGTCAGGGATTCTCTTATACAAGGTAGAGAATTCCACAGGATAGGGGCCACAAATGTAAATGAACATGCCCCAGATGTTTGTAAACGTACACTGGGAATCTCTAGCAGTCCTTCATCGGTGGATCGGAAAGGCCAGGAAGGGCGGTAGGGAGAAAGGAGATCTTGCAAGTAGCAGGGTCCCAGGACATGTAGAGCTTTATAAGTCAGCAAACTGACCTTGAAGGTGATACACCACTGCAATGGCAGCCAGTGCAGTCCACGGAGCACAGGCATAATATGGATGGCTCTTGATGAGCCAATCAACAACCTGGCAGCCACATTCTGCATCAGCTGCAGGTGACTGATATCAACCCCCAGTAACCCTAGGTACAGGGCATTGCAGTAGTCAAGGCAAGTGGTCATGAATGCATGGACCAACTTTGGAAGATCCTCTGAAGGGACCAGGTGTTTCACCCAGGCAATATTCCTCAGATTGAAAAAAGGGGTCTTGATACCGACTGACACCTGGGCTTTCAGGGTCAGACCACTGTCAAAAATAACACCCAGGTTCTGCACCCGATCTGATGTGGTAAGCTAGACACCCCTGAGCCAAAGACCTGAGGGTTGTCCCGCTGACACATCCCACCCCCCAACGATCCAGGTCCACCACCAACACTTCAGTTTTATCCGGATTTAACCTTAGCCAACTAGTACTCCTTCAGTCCTGAATCTCAGATTAGGCAGTTGTTAAACTCTGAGAGAATATCTCCCTGTTCAGGCAAAAAGGACATGTACAATTGAGTATCATCTGTGTAGCAGTGAAAACTCAAACTGTACCACCTAATAATGTTCCCAATGGCAGCATGTACACTGCGAACAACATGGGCACCTAAATGGAGCCCTGTGATACCCTGCAGGATAAGGGGAGAGTGTCAGAGAAATCAATTCTTGAGACCACTGTCTGGGTCCTACCCTCAAGGAATGATTGAAACCATCTGAAGACAGTACCAGATAGTCCACAGATGAACCACAGGTGCTCCAATAGCACACCATGGTCCACCATATCAAATGCCGCAGAGAGATCAAGAAGGAGCAAGATGGAACAAGTCCTCCGATCTCTTGCTGTTAGAAACATAGAAACATAGAATTTGATAGCAGATAAGGACCGCTTGGCCCACCCAGTCTGCCCATTTCCCTACCTGATGGATAAGCTGCAGATCCTAGTTAACCAGCAGCCTACTTCTTCCTACCCCCACCCCTTAGAATTGCCTTATGACTGTCCCATGCATGCTTGACTTCCACCACTGTTTTTGACTCCACAACCTCCTCTGGAAGGCCGTTCCATACATCCACAACCCTTCCATGAAAAAATACTTCCTTAAATTACCTCTGAGCCACCTCCTTTATCTTCAAATTGTGCCCCCTTTTCTTGCACACTTTTTGAAAGATGCTACCTCTTGGACTTTGTTGATTCCTTGAGGTACTTGAAAGTTTCTATCATGTCCCCTCTCCTCCTTTCCTCGAGGCTATACATATTAAGCTCCTTATGTCTCTCTTCATATGTCTTCCGGTGCAGACCCTGCACCATTTTAGTTGCCCTCCTCTGGACAGCTTCCATCCTGTCTATGTCTTTGCGGAGAGTGGGTCTCCAGAACTGCACGCAGTACTCCAGATGGAGTTTCATCAGCTGTCTTTACAGAGGGATAATAACTTTTTGTTTTCTACTGGTGATGCCTCTAACTATGCATCCCAGTATCCCCCCAGCCCTCCTTACTGCCCTCTCACATTGCTTGCCCACCTTTAGGTCATCTGATATGACTACCCCCAGGTCCCTTTCCATTTTTGTTGTTGTTAGTATCTCACCCCATTGTGTACTCTTCCCCTGGGTTTTTGTCTCCCAGGTGCATTACCTTGCACTTCTTAGCATTGAATCCAAGCTGCCATACATTTGACCATTCCTCTAACCTTGCCAAGTCCCTTCTCTTCCTTTCCACCCCACCTTGTGCATCAACTCTGTTGCAGATCTTTGTGTCATCTGCAAAGAGACATACTTTTCCTTCCAGTCCCACTGCAATGTCGCTTATAAAGACATTGAAGAGGACCTGTCCTAATACTGAACCCTGCGGTACACCACTACTAACCCCCCTTTTTTCAGAGTGGACTCCATTTACTATTACTCTCTGTGTCCTATTCTCCAGTTAGGAGATCATTGAGCCCCCAAACAAGGGCCATCTCAGTGCTATGCCTCTTCCTAAAGCTGGACTGGAGAGTGTCATATACATCATTGGTGGATAAATGATCATCCAGCTGCAGCGCAACCACCTTCTCAATAACCTTCCCAACAAATGTAAGGTTAGAGATAGGTCTGTATTTGACAAAACAGTCCGGGTCAAGGGAGGTTTTTTTCAGGAATGATCGTACAACCACCTCCTTCAGGGGATCAGGAAAGAACCTCTCTCCAATGACCTCCAGACTAACTCAGCCAGGACAGGGACAATTTCCTCAATGTACCCCACAAGGAGACATGTTGGGCCTGGGTCCAAACTACAGCTGATTGGCCACAAAGCCTGGATGATCCTCATGATGTCCATGATGTCCAGTGAGCCAAAATCAGACAAAACAAACCAGGTGCTTGCAAACTCCCGCTGCCCTCTGTAATCCCCCATAGAGGGGGCTGGGTGGATACTGGACCTGATGGTGACAACCTTATCTGTGAAGACTCGAGCAAACTCATCACACCTTTCTTGTGACAAGACTTCACCTGACTGCAGACAGATTGGATTGCACAATCTGTTGACAGTCTGGAAGAGCTGAGCTGTCTAATTTTGCATAGTGGCAATCTCCCTTGACAGGAATTCTGCCTTCTTCTGGGTGATTGTCAATTGATAGACAGTATACTGGTCCAACAATCTAAGTCTGTCAACATCCAGGCTGTACTTCTGCCAGGCCCTCTCTAACCTTCGACTCACTCTGTTCAACTGCTTCAAGGTCGCATCAAACCATGGGGATCTTGGGTGAAGAGTAAGTGGTCAAACACAAACAGGAGCAATGGAATCCATGACATCTGACACCGCCTTATTATAGGCAAGTACAAGATCACCCAGATCCATGCTTTCACTCACCAGGCCCGATAGGTCTAGCAATGCCATTAGGCCCTCTGGGATCATGCCCCTCAAAGGGCAGTACTGGACCATCTCTGTAGGGGCAGCCCATTGGGGGAGTTGCAAAGCTTAACCTTATGGTGTGGTGGTCAGACCAACCTACAGGTTCCACCACCAAATTAGTGATCTTCATCCACAGGAGGAACACCAGATCCAATGAGTGACCACCAATGTGAGTTGCAGAGGAAATAACCTGTGTGAGACCCAGAGAAGACATAAGCTGGAGGAGATCTTGACCAAAGTGTGAGAGTTCATCATTGACCCAAGCATTGAAATCCCCCAGGAATAACAATCTGGGGGATCCCAAAAACACATCGACAATGAAGTCCATGATCTCCTGCAGGAATTCTTTCCCATCACTGGGTGGACAGTTGATGAGCAGAATCCTGCACCCCACACCCTTGCCCATGATACACTCAAAGGATCTTGTGGGTCTGTGTAACAAGCTCCCTGACCTAGTGGCCTTGATGGAAGAGGGATACCTGGATATTGTGGCAGTCACTGAAACATGGTACACAAAGAACCATGACTGGGATGCCAACATACCAGGATACACAGTCTACAGGAGGGACAGGGTGGGTAAAAGAGGAGGAGGAGTAGCTCTCTGTATAAGGGAAGGGAGTAAAGCAACAGAACTAAAGAGTAAACAGGAAGTTAATGAGTCATTATGGGTCACCCTGGAAACAGAAAATGGCACCACAATCCGCATGGAGGTTGTGTACAGACCCCCATCTCAGGGGGAGGAAATGGACAAGAAAATGATAGAAGGCATCCTTAAAATGGCAGAAAAATGGGATACATTGTTGATGGGGGACCTGAATATGCTAGATGTTAACTGGAGTACCTTTGCTGCAGGCATATCCAAGAGCAGGGTCATTCTTGATGCCCTACAGGAAGCATGCATCAGACAGCTAGTGTTGGAATCTACTAGGGAGGGAGCAATCTTAGACCTGGTACTCTCAAATGGGGAAGGAGAAAGGATCTCAGATTTAGACGTGGGTAGCCATCTGGGAACAAGTGACCACCAAACAGTGTGGTTCATACTAAACACAGACATAGAGTCAAGCCATACAAAAACAAGAGTTTTGGACTTTAGGAAGGATGACTTTGGGAAAATGAGAGAGTGCCTCAGAAAAGCACTAGCAAATGGGCAAGAAGGAGGGGTGGAGGAACAATGGGGAATAATCAAAACAGCCATTGCAGAGGCAACAAGCCTTTGTGTGAAGCAAATCAACAAAACAAAACGAAGGAAAAAAACACTCTGGTTTTCAAAAGAGGTGAAAGGGAAGGTTAAGGAGAAAAGGAAAGCATTCAGGAAATATAAGGAAACATAGAAGGAGCAGGACAGAATACTTTATCAGTTAAAGCAGAAGGAGGCAGGAAAGGCAGTCAGAATAGCAAATGCACAAACTGAGGAAAAGATTGCCAATTCTGTTAAGAAGGGGGATAAAACCTTTTATAGATATATTAGGGAGTGAAGAAAGACCAAGGGAGGGATACAGAGACTTAATAAAGGGGATGCAATGTGGGCAGAGAGTGACAGTGAAAATGCAGGGATACTGAACGAATATTTCTCCTCAGTATTCACAACAGAAGAGGAGTGGGAGGTACCTAAATCAAACAAGAGAGAAACTCTATTCCAGTCCATTCACAGAAGAAATGGTTTTGAAAGAACTCTTGAAACTGAGGGTGGACAAAGCAATGGGGCCTGATGGGATTCACCCAAGAATTCTAAAAGAACTAAGGGTAGAACTAGTAACACCACTGACTACTCTTTTTAACAAATCATGAGGGGATGGGGTGATACACGAGGACTGGAGAAGGGCAAATGTGATTCACAAAAGTGGGAGCAGGGCAGAGGCAGGAAACTACAAACCAGTTAGTTTGACCTCAGTGGTAGGGGAAATGATGGAATCACTTCTGAAGAAAAGAATTGTAGAGTACCTAGAGGTCAGTGGGGCACAGGACCCAAGGCAGCATGGTTTCACAGCAGGAAGGTCATGTCACATGAACCCAGTAGATTTCTGTGACAGGGTGACCAAAGTAGTAGGCCACGGAAGGGCTGTGGATATGGCCTACCTAGATTTTAGCAAGGCATTTGACACAGTCTCACACAAAAGATCAATATACAAGTTAGCCAGCCAAGGTGGTAGCCTGGATAAAAAACTGGCTGGACAACAGGATGCAAAGGGTAATAGTAAACGGAGTAGACAGTGAAGAAAGGAGGGTAACTAGCGGGGTACTACAGGGTTCGGTACTTGGAGCGGTCTTCTTTAATGTTTTTATTAGTGACATTGGAGAGCACCTGGAAGGAAAGGTATGTCTCTTTGCAGATGACACAAAGATCTGCAACACGGTTGATACACGAGGTGGGGTGGAAAGGATGAAAAGGGACTTGGCAAGGTAGGAGGAATGGAAACATATGTGGCAGCTCAGATTCAATGCTAAGAAGTTCAAGGTAATGCATCTGGGAAACAATAACCCAGGGAAAAAGTACACAATGGGGAGTGAGTTAATAACAACAAAAATCGAAAGAGGCCTAGGAGTAATTATATCAGATGACCTAAAGGTGGGCAAGCAATGTGAGAAGGCAGTAAGGAGGGCTGGGGGGATACTGGGATGCACAGGGAGAGGCAGCAACAGTAGAAAACAGGAAGTTGTTATCCCTCGGTACAGACAGTTGGTGAGACCCCACCTGGAGTACTGTGTACAATTCTGGAGACTCCATCTCCGCAAAGACATAGACAGAGTGGAGGCTGTTCAGAGGAGGACAACCAAAATGGTGCAGGGTCTGCACCAAAAGACATATGAGAAGAGACTAAAGCAGCTTAAAATGTATACCCTTGAGGAAAGGAGGGAGAGTGGGGACAACTTTCAAGTATCTCAAGGGAATTAACAAAGTACAAAGGGGTAGCATCTTTCAAAAGAAGAGATGTGCAAGAACAAGGGGGCACAATTTGAAGACAGAGGGAGGATGACTCAGAGGTAATGTTAGAAAGTATTTTTTTTCACAGAGAGGGTTGTGGATGCATGGAAAAGCCTTCCTGAGGAGGTTGTGGAGTCAGGAACAGTGGGAGAATTCAAGAATGCATGGGACAGGCATAAGGCAATTCTAGTGGGGGGGTAGAAGGAAGTAAGCTGTTGATTAACTAGAATCTGCAGCTTATCCATCAGGTAGGGAAATGGGCAGACTAGGCGGGCCAAGTGGTCCTTATCTGCCATCAAATTCTATGTTTCTACCCCACTGGCACATACACAAGGCCCAGTTCTGCTTTAAAACAAATGGCTACAACCTCACCCCTACAATCCTGCCTCGGGTGATGTATCACCGATTACCCAACTTGTACTGCAGATGCCAATATCGGTACCGCGTTCTCATACAACCAGATCTTGGTGATGCACACCAGGTCAGATGAACCAACAAGATCTGCAATTGTAGCAGTCTTGTTTTTAATAGACCTGACGCTGCACAACACCACCCAAGTCGGATAGACCAATGTGGAAGACCTCACCACCTGCCTGCATAAAACAGAGCCTTTGGGAATGGGAACCAGACAGAGAAAACCCCTATCCTGGTCCCATTTTGCCCCTGGTCAACTCCTTGTCCCCACCACTTCAATCCGGCAGCCCCTTAGAGTTCCCCCACCAGGCTCGGGACCACCCCTCCTCCTATGCCTCCTGGCTATCCTCAAGGTGCGGCATTTAAAATATGTCACAGATGGCAAAGGGAGACAGTCAAAAGAATGGAGGTCCCAAAGCCTGGAGGGTGAATATCACCTGACTGTCTTTTTACCTACCCAACACATCACAACACACAGCAGCAGTCAGTCCACTAACAAACCAAACACAATATCCACTCACTCAAATAACCACACTCGACCCAAACACACACTCACCAACCCTAACTAATAAAATAAACAATGAAAATTCTTATGGCATGATATGAGGGTGATTACTGTAAAAGAGAAAAACCACAAATATACAGTAACTCTTAGAGATGGATATTTATTAGTCTCCAAAGACCTCCCACCTCCCTGGTAGAGAAAAGCTGCATCCTGGCACTATCTCCCACATAGGCCAGGACACAGTCAGCAGTTTATAAAAGCAGCACAGTTTAAATAGGGCACTCTCATGGCACACCAAATCCAAGCAGTGCAAAAAGAAAGAAAGAGCCTAACCATCCATCAAAATTAAAACAGGATCCAGAAGAAAATCCTCCACCGATTTAAAAGGATTTCCATCAGACAGTGACCACACCTCAGTCAGTCCAGGAAACTTCTTACAGCAAGAAAAATGTGTGCGATTCAGCCATTCCCCAAGAGGTCACCATACCTAAGGCCTCAGGCTACTGTTGGTCTCAGTGGAGAAAAGGCCCTCCATCCGACCCCTCCAAAAATCCAAAGAGCTCTGGGCACTACAGCACTCATTCTCCAGTGACACTGGAACCAGGCTACCATACAGCTGTTAGCCCCAGTGACTCCTCCTCCAGGTTCAGGCTGAAACAATATCCCAGCCTGTCAGTAAATTAGCAGTAAAACAGTATGCCCCAAATCTGGAAAACCCACAGAATCCTTCATCCTTCAGCTGAAACAGACCAGCGAGGCAATTCCGGTCCAAGCCCACAATCTAGTGCCACTGCCACAAACAGAACCTCCACTCCACAGTTCCAAAAGGGATCCTCGGGCACCTCAATGACTTCAAGCCAGACTCAGACATCCAAAAACAGCACCTCGCTTTTGAGATAAAATAATGGTATCCTAATTTACCCGAGGGGCGCAAGGCCCTTTTGGCCCTGCATTCCCATCCCTCCATGAATACATGCATGTAGGTAGCTGTGGAAGGGCCCCACACTTCCATTTATAGGACAACAGTAACCAAATTGGCAGCATAATCATCTTATTACCCCAACTCATATACCCATAATTGAAAATGTTTGAATCCCTGCAAAAACATAGATCCGCACAACTGCAACACAATTCCACACCACAGGTGCAAAAAGACATTTTGACCAGGATTTGAAAAATAACAGCTGTGACACACATGAGGTGGGGTAATAAGAAGCCTATATTGAACATTTGGGGTCAAAATATTTAATACTTCTGAAGTTATGAGAATGCATTGTAAAATTGTAATAAACTGTCAGAACTCATTTACATATTTTGAACCCAAACTTTCAACATATCCTTCTTATGAGCCCACCTCATGAACAAGGTCAGGAAAAATTGACAAATCTTCCCCAAAAGGTGAGTTCTCCAACTGACCACAAAATCGCCTTTCACTGGGAATTGCCTAAGGACAGTCATATTGATCATGAGGTGGGCTCCCTGAAAGAGCATGTTTAAAATTTGGGGTGAAAATGCCAAAAAATGGCTGAGTTATACATTAAAGTTGAAAACCCCACTGAAATACACTGAATCACATTTATCTTAGTTTCTCATATTGCAGTCGCAGGTTTCAGCAGCAAGATGTGCCTTTGATCAGGAGAGTGGATCTCGAACCTGGGACCTGTCCAGGTGAGTGAGGGTGTGTGTGGTGGTGGGTGCTGAGTAGGAGGTAGGGGTGGAGGGAGGCTGATCAGTGGGGGACCATTTTTTTATATTGCAGCACCAAAAAAAAAACTAGGGACAGTTTACTTTTTTGCAGGAATGGATGGGGGGGTGCCACTAGATACCATAGGGAACAGGGGGGATGCCACTAGACAACAGGGGCCCAATTCTACAAGGATGGCTCAAGTTACTGCCAAAGGCTACTTGTGCCAATCCCCATTATGCCAAGGACCCTGTACCCAATTCTGGAAGAGGCAGGGTCCCCGTGGCTAAGTCCTGCGATTTGTGACTATGCCACAGATATCACAAACAAAGGGCGTAGCTGTAGGGATTGCCACAAGCCACATCCCTAGGACCTGACATGCACAAGTGCCCCCAATGCCCACTCCCTCTTGCATACCTCAGCCCCACAGGGCTATTACTGTCATCCCCATGCCCCAATCCCCAAAGTGCCAGTCACAGCCCTGCAGGGTCCTCATCCTCTCAGAATGCCCCAACCCCAGTAGAAGCACATAGTCACCCCACAGGGCTAGTCCATGCCCTCCCAATGCTCCAATCCCTGTACTGCCACCACATACAAACTGCAGCCCCCATACATGTTCTTGCACACCCATAATCTCCCAACCCAGCAGGGACGACACTCCCTCCTCCTCCTCACCCAGCTTACGATTGGAGCATAGACCCATCTCTTACACATGGCAGCTATTACTGAGCTCCACTCAGAATGCGTACTAGTGAACACAGTATGTGCTCTACTATGTACAGTAGTACACACTCTGGTGGAGCTCAGTCAGCGGCTGGCCGTGGTGGTGAGAGGTGGGTCTATGCCGGTCACCGACTGGGTAATGGTGGAGGGGCAGGGTGGTCTTCCACTGCCAGGTGGGTGGCCACTAGACTACCAGGGTTATGGGTGCACCAGAACACTTACAGGGGCTGCAGTTTGCAGGTGGTGGCAGTACGGGGATCAGGGCATTGGGAAGGGGACATGAATAGCCCTGCAGGGTGATTATGTGCTTGTACTGGGGTTAGGGCATTCGAGGAAGGATGGGGATAGCCCTGCAGGGCTGTGACTAGCACTTTGGAGGTGTGGCATGGGGGAACAGTAATAGCCCTGTGGAGTGATTATGTGCTTGTACTGGGGTTGGGGCATTCGGGGAGGGATGGGGATAGCCCTGCTTGACATTGACCGGCACTTTGGGGTTGGGACATTGGGAGGCAGTAACAGCCCTGTGGGTCTGTACCCACACTTTTGGGATCAGGGCAGTGGTGGGGGTGGGGGTGGCATACTGTTGGGGAATGGGACTGCAGCACATACAGGCAATCCCCGGGGGCATAGGTACAGTTATGCCAGCTATATGCTTGTGTAACTTATGTTGTCAGATATCCCCCGAGGGTTGTTGGAGAATAGCATCCTTGGGACCTTTGTTGCTGCCCTTCCTGAATAGGGTGCAACAGATGCAGTAAACCCCATAGCGCCATGTTGCAGGGGCTTTATGGCGTACATGGTGGCGTAAGTCCACTTTGGCGCAAGCAGCCTGCAGTATGTCACAGGCTGCTTTGCAGAATACCGTATGTTGCAACTGCTGGTGTAACTTGCTACTTGCAGAATTTATTTTGCCACAAGTTAAGTTATGCCAGGTGTACCCTTTTGAGAATCAGGCCCCAGGGCTATAAAGGGCTAAATTTGGGGACTGTGATACTACAGTGGGGAAGTGCAAAGGAACCACTGGACCATCAATGATAACAAAATAAGATACTGGGATGGAGATTGGAGAATGGGGGAGGGATGACTAGACTACCAGAATTGTAAATGGCTATTTACCATTCAAACAATAAAGTTCAAACAGTAAATGGCTATGTACCGTTCGAACAGTAAATTACTACATACCGTTCGAACAATAAATGGCTATTTACCATTCGAATATCGAATAGTAAATGACTATTTACCATTCAAACAGTAAATGGCTATAAACTATTCAAACCGTAACTGGTTATTTACAGTTAAAAGTGCCTGTCTTTTAGCTATCACAAAAATCATTATAATTCAAAAATGGCAATACACTTTTTCACCAAACCATCCAAAGGCAAACCCTTGGCACACACCCCATCATCCATAAAAATTACAGAGCAATTTTTCACTCCATGTGGGCTGTAGATGACAGCAAAAAAATCCCATGTTAACCTATGGGAGAAAAACATCATTTTTACTGTTTTTCACCACTTTATGTCTCATAAACCATACAAGATGACATCACGAAACTTTCCAAATCTTGCAATACTGGCAAAATAACAGTGCATGACAAATATTGGCCTGTGTTGCTAAAAAATACCAAAGTTATTAAGGTGCAAATATCGGATTTAACATTGAAGTACTACTCCGTTATTTTTATATATTTTGACCCCAAATTTTCAACATATCCTTCTTTTTACCCCATCTTATAACAAGGTCAGGCACATTTGACAAATACAGTCCAAAAGGTGAATTGTCCAAGTGATCGCGAAATCACCTTTCAGCCGGGAGGTGCATAATGACAGTCATATTGGTCATGAGGTGGGGTCCCTGAAAGGGCATGTTTAAAATTTGGTCTCAAAATGTCAAAAAATGGCTGAGTTATGCATTCTAGTTGAAACCCCCATTGAAATACATTAAACTGCATTTACCCTGGTTTCTCATATTGCAGTCACCCTTTCCAGCAACAAGATGTGTCTTTGATCAGGAGAGTGGATCTTGAACCTGGGACCTGTCCAGCTGAGTGAGGGTGTGTGGGGTGGTTGGCGCTGAATGGGAGTTAGGGGTGAGTAAGCTGATCAGCGAGGGACCGTTTTTAATATTACAGCACCAAAAAACAAGAGAAACTTTTCTTTTTTGCAGGAACGGACTGGGGGTGCCACTAGACACCAGGGGCAACTGGGAAGGGGGGTGCACCACTAGACACCAGGGACATAAAGGGCTGAATTTGGAGACAGTGATCTTACTATGGGGGAGTACAAAGGGACCACCGGACCACCAATGATAACTAAATAAAATACAGGGATGGAAATCGGAGAACGGGAGAGGGACCACTTGACTACCAGAACTGCAAATGGCTATTTACTGTTCAAAAAGTAAAGTTCAGACAGTAAATGGCTACATAACATTTGCACAGTAAATGGCTATGTGCCATATGAACAGTAAATGGCTATTTACCGTTCAAACAGTAAATGGCTATTTACCGTTCAAACAGTAAATGGCTATTTACCATTCAAACAGCAAATGGCTACTTACCAGTCGAGCAGTAAATGGCTATTTATCGTTTGAACAGTAAAGTTTGAACAGTAAATGGCTATTTACCGTTTGAACAGTAAATGACTATTTACCATTTGAACAGTAAATAGCTAGTTACCGTTCGAACAGTAAATGGCTATTTACCGTTCGAACAGTAAATGGCTATTTACCGTTCGAACAGTAAATGGCTATTTACCGTTTGAACAGTAAATGGCTATTTACCGTTCAAACAGTAAATGGCTATTTACCGTTTGAACAATAAATGGCTATTTACCATTCGAACAGTAAATGGCTAGTTACCATTTGAACAATAAATGGCTATTTACCGTTTGAACAGTAAATGACTATTTACCATTTGAACAGTAAATGGCTAGTTACCGTTCAAACAATAAATGGCTATTTACGTTTGAACAGTAAATGGCTATTTACCGTTTGAATAGTAAATGGCTATTTACTGTTCAAACAATAAATGGCTAGTTACCATTTGAACAGTAAATGGCTAGTTACCATTTGAACAGCAAATGGCTATTTACCATTCGAACAGTAAATGGCTACTTACCATTTGAACAATAAATGACTATTTACTGTTCGAACAATAAATGGCTATTTACCGTTCGAACAGTAAATGGCTATTTACCGTTTGAACAGTAAATGACTATTTACCATTTGCACAGTAAATGGCTAGTTACCGTTTGAACAGTAAATGGCTATTTACCGTTTGAACAGTAAATAGCTATTTACCGTTTGAACAGTAAATGACTATTTACCGTTTGAACAGTAAATAGCTAGTTACCGTTCGAACAGTAAATGGCTATTTACCGTTTGAACAGTAAATGGCTATTTACCGTTCGAACAGTAAATGGCTATTTACCGTTCGAACAGTAAATGGCTAGTTACCGTCCGAACAGTAAATGGCTATTTACCGTTCGAACAGTAAATGGCTAGTTACCGTTCGAACAGTAAATGGCTATTTACCATTTGAACAGTAAATGACTATTTACCATTTGAACAGTAAATGGCTAGTTACCGTTCAAACAATAAATGGCTATTTACCATTTGAACAGTAAATGGCTATTTACCGTTTGAATAGTAAATGGCTATTTACTGTTCAAACAGTAAATGGCTAGTTACCATTTGAACAGTAAATGGCTAGTTACCATTTGAACAGCAAATGGCTATTTACCATTCGAACAGTAAATGGCTATTTACCATTTGAACAGTAAATGGCTATTTACTGTTCGAACAATAAATGGCTAGTTACCGTTCGAGCAGTAAATGGCTAGTTACCATTTGAACAGTAAATGGCTAGTTACCGTTTGAACAGTAAATGGCTAGTTACCGTTCAAACAGTAAATGGCTATTTACCATTTGAACAGTAAATGGCTAGTTACTGTTCGAACAATAAATGGCTAGTTACCGTTCGAGCAGTAAATGGCTAGTTACCATTTGAACAGTAAATGACCAGTTACCGTCCGAACAGTAAATGGCTAGTTACCGTTCAAACAGTAAATGGCTAGTTACCATTTGAACAGCAAATGGCTATTTACCATTCGAACAGTAAATGGCTATTTACCATTTGAACAGTAAAGTTTGAACAGTAAATTGTTATTTACCATTGGAACAGTAAATGATTATTTGCAGTTCAAAGTGCCTGTCTCGTGGCTATCACAAAATTGTTATAATTCAAAAATGATAATATATTTTTTCACCAAACCATCCAGAGGCACACTCTCGGTACACACCCTCTCATCTATGAAAATTACAGAGGAATTTTTCATTCCATGTGGGGTGCAGATGATGGCAAAAAATCCCACGCTAACATTTGGGATAAAAATTTTAATTTTACTGTTTTTCACCCATTTATATCTCAAAAACCATACAAGATGCTGTCATGAAACTTTCCAGATGTTGTGACAATAGTAATGTGACAGTGCATGCCAAATGTTGGCCTATTTCATTAAAATATGCCAAGTTATTAAGGTGCAAAAATTTGTATTTAACATTGAAGTGAGGTACCAACCATAACTACAGGGGAGGTGACCGCACCACAGTAATTAAAGAGTAGCTCTACACTTCAGTATATGCTTTCATAAATAAGATGTTTCAGCTGTTAAAATTTACTAGAGAATACATTTATTTTCATTTTCAGTGTTCTTTTCCCATACTTACAGCACATCTTGGTAGTCCATCTAAAATGTTTGTATAGAAAACATTTGCCTCACCCCCTAATAACCTCACAGTGCCTTTGTTTATGACATCATAGTGCTCACCCAACAACAGATTGTAATGTCACAAACAGCAGTTGTGTGGTTAGCAGGGGAGTCAGATACATTTTGAAAGACACAGTGAACTAATTGCAGCATTATCTAAAATATTTAGTAGACCAGCAGCAGGGGAAAGTAACACAAATGACAAATAACTAGAAAACAATTAAGTAAAAACATAGTCAATGTCAATCTAGTGTTTTTAAGCTTTTTGTTATACTAGAGAGCTGCTCTTTAAATTTGTACACTTCCGCCACCTTTTCCTATTCCCCTATAATATGTGATACATTTGCATCATCAGCCGATGTAAATTAAAAACTCACACAGTCCTCTATTGGAAATGTAAAACTAAGCCCTGGCATGAAAATCTTTAGGGCTGGTTTTAATGACACTAACAACCAATCTGGCACCACACAACTGAGCTTTTGTCAGATCTCTCACTTGAAACAAATGGCCACATCAAAAATAAAATAATTTTTTTTAAGTAACCACCAAAATGCTAACCCTGCTTGACACATGTATGGACTTTAGACACTCTGAAGACTTGCAGTGCTAGTCACAATGACACTGGCACTAAAGCATAAACATAGATGTTATTTAAAAAAAACAGCACATTCGTTTTACATCGGTAGCAGTCGGAAAGATGATTGAGGCAACTCCATTGTCAACCATGATAGACACATCAATACTTCACCAAATATTAAGATCGGGCACAGATAAAAAAAATATCAATGTTACTAAAATAAGACTCTCATCATAAGAATGGTAATTAGAGTATACATTAAATCAGGTCAACCTGCCTTTTAATTTCCTGTCCTCTTTAAAGCCAACAATTTAAACAACAACATTCTGATACAGTGGAAGATAATTTCATTAGGATTCCTAATGAAAAATACATGAGAAACCACGGCACAACATATGTGAACAAAAAGAGCATTACTGCAGAGGTTACTTTATAATATGCCAGAGATCTCAAAGCTTTTCACATCCAGCACTTCTGCAAGGATCTAGGAAAGTTTTATCATTTGTCTGTTGCTCATCAGCACCATATAGAAAAAAATTAATATTACTTTTCAGATCTCTAAACCTGCCAGCATAGTTAGGGTTGCCCAACAGGTTCTATATTAACACCCTAACTTTGCACCTTAATAGCATTCATTGAAATTGCATGAAATTTGGCATGCATTGTCAAGCAGGTATTGTCTAAATATGTGGTAAGTTTTGTGTTGTTTTCAGACACCTGGAATGGTTGAACTATCATGCACAGGGCTAAGGATAGGGGGATACAATGTACACCAGGGAAACAGTGTCCAGACATCAGGCAGGTGATTGGGTGGGGGAAGGGATCACTGGACACCAGGGAATACGTTTTTTTATATTGGGTGGGTGATCAGGTGGGGAGGGACCACTGGACAATAGCAATATGATAGTCACATTGGGTATGGGTGCAGGTGGGAGGAGGGAACACTTGACACTTGGGATATTTCTATAAATGTTGGGCATGGGTGTGTGGGGGACCACTGCCACCAGGGAAAGATGTGCTTCTACATCAGTCTGACGATCAGTGGGGTGGGGTGGGGGAGACCATTGGCACCAGGGAAACATGTTTCTTTACAATCAGGCCAGCAATTGTGGGGTGGGGGGACCACTAGCACCAGGGAAACTGTATGTTTACAACTGGGCTTGTGATAAGAGGGGCGAACACTAGCAGCAGGGGAACATGTCTGTTATATCGGGCATGGGATCAGGTGGGGGGGAGGGACCACTGGATACCAGGGTCCATTGTGCCAAGGGTTGGGTGGGGGGCCCCTGCAGTACATATGCCAACCACTAGGGTTGTGCTGGATTAAGGCAAGGTCATGGTTGGCTGCATTTGCTCCATGTAAAGGGACCATGCAAAAGGCCCTTGCTCAGAGCAAAGGCTCTGTGAATCAGACTGTGCTGATATGCAGGTATCCTCCCCCTCACCCCCTCCACACTTTGCCTGAGCACAAAGCTTGTTAGACCATGTAAGCTAGACTTCTGTGAATGGCAACTTGGCGCAAAACACAATTTGCTCACACAATCCCAGGTTTGGGCCAGGGCAAAGTTTTGTTAATCCTGGCCTAGTCAAAGACTTCAGCTTATTGGTGTGGGAAATAAGAGACATTAGGCTACAGTGGTATCAGTTGCTTTAGGCAAGTTATTGCCTGAAATTTTCTGGAGGGATCTAAAGAAAAAAAATTCTGCCGCTGCCTGTACTACAGGAAACTGTACAAAAATCTCCTTACAACTTTCCACCAATTTTGGAAAGTAACTTGCCTAATCAACTTCTACCACTATACCTAATGACTAGGTGCTAGCCCTTGGAGTGAAAATAGTGGTGTTATCAAAGGAGAAAGCCATGGATGTATTCTTTCTCATGTGGATCCAGTTGAAAATATAAGCTTGTGTTTGGGATTGTAGTTCATGTAGTAAAGTCACCACTTAAGTTTAATTTCAAATTTTCCATTCTTTATGCACCCTGATGTTTTGCTCATAAATAATGAGCTTTTTTAAGGGGTTTCATTAAATCAGTAAATGAATTGATATATTGTGTTATTTATTCATTTCACAGCACATGTTATTTAATTATTTATATACATCAGTTCAACTAATAAAATATTTACCCTGCTATTTCTTGTCCTTTCTTTATGTTTCTTGCTATCCTTCAAAACAATTATTTATTATATACAGTATCTGTCCATTGCAGTATAAACAAAGAAAAATTCTTAGTGATTCCTGTTAGTTTTCTTGTTTCTCTAATGTCAAGTATCACTGTTACCACTTAATACATTTGCATAACAAAAATTTTCAGATTGCTTTCATGCTAGTGTTTCATAAATGTGTACCTCTTTTATAAACTTTAAGGCATATGCTAACTGCATGTTGTGTTTCCTGTTCTTAATCCACAGTTTTTACCTTACAAGACAAAAGTCATGTCTCATTTTGCAGTCTAACCTTATTCTTAGCAGTCTAACCTTATACATTTAAAACAGTTCCTGTTATATGCCAGCTTCAGTATTTATAATCAGACTTTTTGTATTTACCTTCTGCTTGAACGGGTGTGCATTCAGTGGCGTCTCCCCACGATAATGACTTGGCATTCTGCTGCCATTGGTAATGTGCTTCCTCTTTCACTTTCCTTTTAGTCAGTTTGCTGTTTCACCAGGTCATCTGATTTTGCACATGTTTACTATTTCAAATTAGAGTTGCTAAGCATCTGACAACATCACCCATTAGGTAGTGTTACCATACCAAGCAAGCAGTCTCGTAAATGATTTTACATATTCCTTCTCCTGGATATGGTCCCATTTATGATCCCCATTATTGGGCTATCTTTTTTATTTGTAGCAAAGAGAACTGATTCAGGTACTCGGCAGTAAGGGATTTTTACCAGGCTTCAACTTTGCTTACCTAATAACGATCAGGTGGTATGGGGGGTGACAGTGAGACAGCAAAGAGGCTCCCTGGTCCCATATTAGTGTACAGTATTAAATTTTAAACATGATAGTCAGTCCTCGGCAACATTTATCATATACAGTTTTTTCCTTGTTAGAGATTGTGTCTCTGTGAATTGAGGCATCGATATTTAATACATATATGTTCTGAAGGATGTTTCGAAGGATAACAAGAAACATAAAGAAAGGACAAGAAATAGCAGGGTAAATATTTGATAATTTGAACTGATGTATATAAAAAATTAAATAACATGTGATGTGAAATGAATAATTAACACAATATATAAATTAATTAGCAAATTTAATGAAACCCTTTGAAAAAGCTCACTATTTAAGAGTAAAACATCACAGTGAATAAAGAATGGAAAATTAGAAATTAATTTGAAGTGGTGACTTTGTTTATTACATGAACTGCAATCCCAAACTCAAGCTTATATTTTGAATTTATTACTGCACCTCGGGGAAACAAAGGAATTTCTGGAAGAAAACACCATTACCCGTGGACTACTTTTTTCATCATCTGGATCCAGACCTGGGAATCTGAGCCATATGTCTCTGGGAATACAAACCATAGCAATTGTAGCACATGTTGCAAGATCATATACATTATATGCCACTCTGTGTTGGTGGGTAATGGTGTATATATCCTTTGCAGCTAGGCAGAATAAACAATTTTGACATTGGCCTGGGGGGGGGGGGGTGAACAGGCTAAGGTGTCCACTTTGAACAATAGGCCCTGGTTGAATTAAATCATTTACAATTGGTAGTTCACAATGCTGAGGCTAAGTAATGCCAAAGTATAGACCTTCCACTGTAAACCATCAAGGGTAGAATTGCCATAGTTGTCCCAAGATGGGAGCTGCAGAGATTGCAGGCCATGGAATGACACTGGAATCAGCAGTTATAGAGTACTCAATATCCATTCCCTTAGACATACTGGAGAGAAAAGATGTTGTCATGCAACTGAAACAAACAATTTTAAGGCCTGCAACAATGTTAAGAAGCAGAGTGGTGGAAAGAGGGATAGCATGGGAATGGCTGGGTCAGATCATTTACAGCAGCTTCCTAGTGTTATGCACTTGAATTTTAGTAAATTGCAGAACTCTCTGCAAATCCTGCACAAGGGATTGAAAACTTGAATCTTTTGGCAAGGATGAAGTAGCATAAGGGAAGACTCTGCTCCCTCAGAGAAGAGGGAGAGGAGGTTCCCTAAGAGGCTTAATCAACCATTACCCCCAGGTCAAGCTGTGGGGAAGCACCAGGCTATGCACTAAGATCAACATGTGGAATGAAGAAAATCTGTGCTGTTCCCGATTGGCATGGTGGGGTTACGCTTGATAAGGGAGCCACTGAAACTGCAAAAATAGGGGTGGAAATAGGAAACAGCATCCTATTGTCTCCCAATTGCCTTACAATGTCCCTTTAATATTTAATACCCCTTATAATATTTAATGCCAGCCAGCTGCTCAAGCTTTGACTGACAGCATCACTGTCTCTTGTGAAGCACTTTCCATACTAGTGTAACTCCTCCTTCTAGATCTCTCTAAAATCACCAAGTACAGTGGTTAACAGGACAGCCTCTCTTTGGCACCAGTGTATCAGGCTTGACAACAGAATCAAGCTGCCATGTCCCCTATCATAGGGTGCTATCTACTTCTGCTCCTTGCTACCTGGCTTGGTACATCTGGCACCAGATGCCTAGCTGGGCCGCTGCTACCCCACTCTGAACCACTACTGGGTAGTGCTTGGCAGTCAAACGCACCTTCAGAAACTGTCTCACTCGGCCTTACCCTTCAAACACGGGTGGCTATATGCCCTCCTTTCATATAGGGGTAGTTATGGTTAGCTATACCCTAATAATTAAACCAGTGTCCAACCACTTGAATCATCTGAAGCCTCGGTGGCAGAAGGTACGAGCCAAACTTAGTATTAACCTTTCTTCCAGAAAGGTCATCTTTATGCTCCTGCTCCTCTCTGGCAACATTCACTTGAACCCAGGCCCACTTACTTCAACGGGCCCTGGTGTTCATAAGGTTAATGGCCTAAAAATAGTCTCACTGAACATATGCAGTTTAACCACAAATTGTGTCAACTTCAGGCATAGATGGCCCTCCATACCCCTGACATCCTCTGCCTAACGGAGACTTGGTTGACCAATAGGATTAAAGATAGTGAAGTTGCCCTCAAAGGCTTCCAAGTATACAGGATTGATAGAATAAGCAAAAGAGGTGGGTGATGCCTCATCTATGCCAGGGATTCTTTGCAGTGCACCATCCTCCCTGGAACCAGGGTGGCTGAGGACCATGAGGTAATAGTGATAAAGGCACAGGTCATTCAGAATGGCAAAACTCTCATCCTTGCCACAATCTACCTACCCCCAAGAAAGCCACAGCAGGCTATCCCACAATTATGGACATTATCAGCACCCTTCCAAAGGAGATGGAGCTTGTCATTACCAGGGACTTTAACATAAACTGGGATGGAAAGGAGGCTGCCCCTTTCAGGGATCTGATAGCCACCTCCAACCTGACACAACTTGTCACCTGCCCCACCAGGCAGAACTATAAGACAGGAAACAGTACCCTCCTTGACTGGATCCTAGTAAGCTCATCATCCCAGATCTCTGAGATCAAGGTCATCCCAGACACGCTAAGTGACTGCTCCCCAATTACCTTCCTGTGGTCTAATAAATTTACCAAAAGTCCATCCATCCTCATTGAAAGCAGGGTCTTGAGGAAGGGTAAACTTGGAGCCCTCAAATCAGCCCTTGCCTTGCATGACTGGACTCCTATCGACCTGGCACCTACCCTTGATCAGGCCCTCAGTTACTTCATTAAGGGCTTTAGCTCCATCTGTGACATCTATGCCCCGCTCACCCCCAAAAAAATTGGGGGTCAGGCAAATGGCTGGATTGATGGGGAGCTCCTCTCCCACCTGAAAGAAAGGGACATTCTCTGGGAGAAGGCCAGAAACACAGGTAGCAAGCATGACTACCAGTACTATAGAACAGCCAGGAACCACTGCACCAAGGTAATCCAGCTCGCCAAAGCCAACTATCATAAGGCCCAGCTTTGCAATTCTTGGGGTGATGGGAAAAGATTCTGGGATAACATCAAAAGCATCCTTGGAAAGGAGGGCAAGAAGCACCCTCAGCTGCTCAGTATCAGTAACACCCCCACTACAGACCCTCTAGCTATTGCAGAAGCCTTCAATAAGGACTTTACTGATCTTACGCCAGTGCTACCACCTGCCTATTTTCAACCTGATTTGAACCACTCTAAAGACTTATCTACCGAGTGTTCTCACCCGACCTTCTACTTTAAAAGGGTGATGGTGAAGGAGGCCCTTACTATGGTCAAGAAAATACTAGGTAAGACCAGACTGGGCAGTGATGGGATAGACATGAAACTTCTATCCCTCACCCTGGAAATTTTTATAGTACCCACTAGCATGCTGTACAATAAGTCCCTGGCCCTGGCCCGATTCCCGGTGGTTTGGAAGCAGGCCCTAGTTATGCCAGTGCATAAAGGGGGCGACAAGTCTCTGGTAGCCAACTACAGACCCATCTCGATCCTCTCCCCCTGTCCAAGGCACTGGAAAATATTGTGGCGGGTCAGCTCATTGACTACCTCAATAAGTATAATCTACTATGCCCCAACCAGCATGGCTTCAGACAAAATCACAGTACCACTGCACTGCTGGACAACATGAACTATGCACATAAGGTCCTGGATGAAGGCAAACTGGTGGGGTCTGTCTTATTGACATCACCAAAGCCTTTGATACAGTCAACCACCCCTGTTACTGACCCAACTGCAAAACATGGGTGTGGCGCACAATGCCCTTTACTGGTTCCAAGACTACCTGTTACGGAGAAATCAATGTGTCAAAACTGGGCAAACAGTATCCAGCACAAGAGAGGTATCATTAGGGGTACACCAGGGATCAATACTGGGGCCCCTACTCTTCAGCCTCTTCTTAAATGACCTTCCCACAGCCTGCAACACCAAACTCATACTATATGCAGATGATGCTGTGCTCCTGAGCAGCAGCACGTCTCAGGCTGCCTTACAATCTGAGCTGCAGAACTCCTTCTCCAAACTTGAGGACTGGTTCTGTAGTCATAAGTTGCTAGTAAACTACAAGAAGACCAATGCCATGCTTATGTCCAGCCCCCACAACAAAAATAAGCACCACCCCCTCATCATCTCCAACTCATGCAGTTAGCTGCTGGAATTAGTTCACTTGTTCAAGTATCTGGGGGTCATAATAGATGATACCCTCACATTTGCACTCCATATTGACTCTTTGGTCAAGACAGTCAATACCAAGATTGGTGTTCTGTACAGGCACAGGCAACACCTCTCTCTAGGGGCACTCCACCTCTCAGTCCACAGTTCAATTATATCTGCTGTTGACTTTGGACTAGTGATCTATGGGGTGGTAATGGATGCAGCACTCAAGAGGGTTCAGACTGCGCTCAACAAAGCCTGCAGACTCACCCTGGATGCTGAGCATGGTACTCACACCTGTACTCTGTATGAACATGCAAATTGGCTGTCATTAAGAAATAGGGTCAAATTACAGACTTGCATCCTAGGGAAGAAGGCTCTATTGGGTAAAATATCACATTGTGTAGGCAATTTGTTCGAGGTGGCCAACTCATTACAGGTCACCAGAGGGAGGACTAGAGGGGCCTTGGCTATCCCCTTCCATTGCACCTCACTTGGGCATCGTGCATTTGCCTATCGGGCACCTCTGTGGATGGATGAATGCACTCCCTGGGTACCTCTTGGCCACCAGTTGTCTGGCACAATTCAAAACTGACCTCAAACAGCACCTAATAACACTCTCTAAGTGCACCTGCCTCTGAGTCCAGCCACACCTGCTCTCTCTGCCCTCCAGCAAGCACTAGGCAGGCCTCAGGTACCCCCTCCCTCTGTCCCTTCTCATGACTTGCCTCAGCAATCAGTCTGCATCATGCTCCTTCAGCACCTGCCACCCCCTCCCCCCTCCCCCAACTCACAGTCCTGTGAGTTTCTCTAACAGTCATTACTAATGCAGGCTGCCTGACCATGCCCCTTCACACCCCACCATTTACTTTAGCATGTCTTCACCACTCAGACTCCCCTCACCCCACCATTTATCCCTATACCTTATAGCTCTTCTTCCCCCACCCTTCACCTGCACCGCATTACATACCTCTCTCTCATACCTCCTTTCTTCACCCCTCTGCCAGCTATCTCCATACCTCTGAACTACTGATAAGGCACTCTGTGGCTGCTTATCCCCTCCCCACACCCTCATAAAGTGTTTTTTTCTTGTTATTTTAACTTTGTACCTATGTTGTGAGTTATTCTGTAAGTTCTGAATCCAAGCTGTATTGTTCATTGTAATGTACCTTTTCTTTCTCCTATTGTTCTTTGTTTTGCAATCTATGATGTGGAACCTTTGTAAAACAGCTTGTGCTCAAAGGTCTTTTCTGAATCACTAACTAAATAACTAAAATAAATATTGGACCATAGCTACAGAATCTAGCAGCAGGGCTGATCTATATTGCTTTATGGCATTGCAGAGAAGGAGAAGGAGAACAGGGAAAGTGCCGGGAGGTAATGGAGGTGATGACGCCAGACACAGCAGTATCCTGGGCAACTAGAGTAGCCCTACACTTGACACTGTGCTAGATGCTGTTCCCATTTCCATGGTTGGCAGCATGCTTGTCACCTGTCTCGATACTGTACTCAGTGATATGCTAAATACCACTTTTAGTACGTATTGTATTGTAACTTTTCTGTCACCAAGAAATTTGGCAATGCAGCCCAATTAACAGACTGCAGTGCCACAGGGCCTATTCATGGCCCCGTGACCACAGTGTATCCTGCTAATAATGGTGCTGAGGTGGCCTCAGTAAAGGTAGGAATGTATCTGGCACTAAGCAACTAAACTTTGCTCCCAAGACCAGACCTACTGTATAGAATTGCACTGAAATCCCTGAAAGGAGACAGCCACAAGCCCCTTGTCTGTAGAAAAGGGGGAAGAGATAGCACCAAATCTGATTTTTCTCATAGTGCATGGTCAAGGACGTTAACTACTCTAAGGCATATCCTCATAGCATTGTTCTACGCAGATGGAATGGTGAAGTGGAAAATGATTTGGACAACCCTGAGTCACTGAGAATCAAATGCAGGGCAGAACTTGACTTCTTTGCTCTAGAGGGATGGAGGCCTAAAGACCTCATCAGCCTTACCTCTTCCGGCCTGATATGCCTTGTTCATTTTGACAGGATGAAGTAGTGTTTCATGTTATGAATTGACCACCAAGTATGAAAAGCCAAGCTTATGCAAATGGCATGATCTTTTTATAGCAGTTACATGATCAGAAATGAGGCCTTTCAGATATGGTGAAGAAATAAAGAGCATTGAACACTGCTGGTTCTGAGATGGTGCTCCAGCTACCACAGTGCACACTTAATGATAGGTGAGAGAAAATGAGAAGGTTGGGGCCATCATCACCATACAGTATGTAGTGGTGACATACACCCACATGCCATCACCGTTCTTCAGAGCAGATGGCACCAAAAGTTTAAGTTTCTACAAGGTACTAGCACCTCTGGTTCTAGGACTAAGGATTTGAGTTTTATGGAGGAGATTGACAGGTAGGAGATATATTTTTTTATAAATTTTTTTTCTGTTTCTTCTCTCATCTTTTCTATTATATCTTTTTGCCATCTCCTAATTAAAAAACAAAACAAAACAAATCCTGACATTGTGATGACAGCCCCACCATCCCAATTCCCCCCACTGGCAAGCAGGCTTTGTATTTTAATTGGAAACAGCAGATATTTTGTAGCTGTTTAATCAGAAATAAAGGTTTCTTTACATTAAATTGAAATGTAGGATTTTTTTATATTCTATGAGCTTTTAATATGATTTAGCAGTTCATATTTTCCTGCTAACCTGTTTTATTTTGAGAGAAAGCAAATAGAATGAATAACGTTTTTATTAGTTACGAAACCACACAGAGGGACAGCAATATTTCAGACATGTAAAAGGTACAATTCTTTATTGAAAGGGCGTAATTTAATTAGAAAAGGATCAAATAAAAAAAACAGTTTCTCATTGAGACGCATTGGCTCTTTGTTATTGTCTTGGAACCGAATTTAGCTACTATCCTGTATAGGACCTCCTCACTATTATTGTAACTGCTGTATGACTAAGGTCTATAATATGCCTGTGTTTTTTCTGTATTGTTTTGTACTGCCAGCTGCTAAGACTGCATCCTTACACCATTACCCTTCTGTTTCTTGCCTATACCCATGTACTCTGCCTAATATGTCTTACTGCGCCCTGTATGTCTAAGCCTGTGAATCTGTATGTAATCTGATGTGGAGCCTTTGGAAATGAGTCCCTGACTCAAAGATTTGTAATTCTAACTAACTAAATAAATAAATAAATAAAAATGCAATTATTGGTGGGATTTTCTGGCATGAGAATACCAGAATTCTGCTGAATTATTTTTCCTGTCAGTTTACAAAGTAGAGCGGAGGGTGCACTGTAGAGCCCAAGCAATATGGCCACTCAGATACGAAACTCTTCAGAATTGTACAAAACAATGTGGTTTTATGCTAGTTACAAGTGCAAGAAAATATTTATAAACTATTTTTCTGGGCTTCGGAACATCGCCAGAGTCAAAATGGGGAATCCTAAAAAGGATAAATATGCTGGAGAAGGTGCAACAAGTAAAGGTTCATCAGCTCCACCAGCCACACAGTCGGTGCAAGGCCGCACTCCCCGGAGACGAGCAGTGAAGGAGAGGAGACCCTGCAGATGTTAGGGCACAAAATGCATTGAATGCTGGCTTCAATGGCCAGATTATCTGACTGCTTCGATGCCCTGACCAACAGGGTCACCATACTAGAAACAGAAGCCAGCACAACTACAATGGAGGTATACAAGGCCAAGAAGCAATCGGAGGCAGCATTGGGTACTGCAGTGACTTTGGTTAAGGAGAATGCGCATTTGCGGTCCCAGCTCAAGAATTTGGAAAATCAAGCCAGAGCCACCAACCTCAAGATTATTGGGATGCCAAAAGGAGCTGAGGGGGATCACCTCATTCTGTTCCTAAGGGAATGACTTAAACAATATCTTGGGCAGGCTCTATTGGACAGGAATTGGGCTATTCTGAAGACTTACAGGGTGGCATTTTGGAGTAGGCCCATCAACACTGAAGCACCATGGGCAATAGTAGCTGTGCTGGACAATATGGGGACTACAGACTTAATTTTAACATTTGCCAGATAAAAATGAACACTATTGCAGGATGGTCAGAGGGTCTTCCTCTTCCCTGATTTAAGCTACGTGACCCACCAGAAAAAGAAGCACTTCGATGGCATCCATGCAATGCTCCGTGAAGCGGGTATTGTGCACAACATGCTATTTCCAGCCCGACTCTGACTGGTGCATGAACAGAATGTCTTCATCTTTTCCAATGCTGCGGAGGCCCTGAAATGGACCCAAAAACATACCCAACCAACAAGAAGGAGACATGAACTATCTCAATCCACATCGGAGGATGAGGAGGGAACAGACACATAGTGAGAGACTGAGTTCTTGAACTTAAAAATAATAAAATTAATAACAAAGCAGTTTGTTTACCTCCCCTATTTGTTTAGATGTCCACTTGTTCGCTTTGTTTTCAGGGAAGTATGGCAGGCTTTGTGAATTCATAAGGAGTAGCTGGAAATAATGAGGACCAAGTCTGGGGCAATGTTTTAAAAATCTCCTAGACCTAGTGTGGCTATATTTCAGCACTAGTTTATTGCTGGTGGCAAAGCTTAATGCCTTGTGGCAAAATTATGGACCGATGTTTGATAAGTGGACCTTATGTACATGTCCTAGACATTATCCCATTTATATGGTACCTTTCTGGTACATTTTCTAATGGTTAAGCATGCAATTTGATATTTTTCAATAGGAAGGGACAACAGGGAACAATTCAAGTTAATAATGTTTTATTAAGCATGCAGCTCATGGGCTTTAAATACACAGTATAAATTGGATTTTAAACTGTAGGTAGTGATTGTTACTTTGAGTTACTCCCACTGCTGTATCTTATGGTTGTCAGTCGATTTATTTTACGCATGTATTAAGAGGGGTGGCACCCTCATGTGGCTATTTCATATATCCCAATGTACTGCATCAGGAAAAAAAACTGTTTTTCTAATGAAACTAATAAATACAAAGTATATAAAAAAAAAGAAAGTAGATGAGAAAACCTACTAGTTTCATTGTGCAAACACAGTAATAAGAATGCTACTTGTCTATTAAAGGCCAAGCAATTTGTATTTAAAATATTATCAAGGATTCCTCATTATGCAAGTTGTACCACACTTTTAGAATTGGAGTCAGGACCAGACATTGTCCTCAGTTTTATGACTTTCTTATTATGCAGTGTCCTTAATAGGTAGGTTTTACCATAATGTAGTGTATTCAAAAACAAGACAGTCTTTTCCCAACACATTAGAGCAGAATAAAATAGTCAATTTTATATTTAATAGGAGTGAATTGTTGCTCTTTGAGAGAGGAAAAGGGCAGACTCGATTGACAGACAGTCTTTTACTGCTATTAAACTTCTATTATGCTATGTTTATGAAAAGAGACCATTTGATAAGCATAAGATTACAGAGGCAATGCCAGGGGAAGCACAGTATAATATAGTTTATTACAGAAGAATAGCTGGGATATGACTGTGCAGCCTGAGGCAGAACTAAAGCAAAAGATTGTATGAGAGCCGAAGGATAATAAGAAACCATTTTTTCAATACATTAGGAATAATAGGAGTGTCAAGGCCCCTGATTATTGAGCAGATGGACCACTGAAGGAATAAAGAGGGTGCAGAGGCACTATATACCTGTATTGTGCCAGATTTCAGACAAAAAAATCAAGGGTCATTAGACAGCAGGGGGTATAAAAGTTATGAGAGTTGAAGTAGTCCAGCAAGATGGAATATTGATCATTCCAAAACCTGTGGGTACATATCTAGAAGGTGTACAACTATGAACTCCGAGGGTCTGCTGTCAAACCGAAGTGTAACAGTGGAGTTAAAATGGGTTCTGGTTGGCTAGGCCTTTTGCTGATACTACATTTTGTATATCTTTCACTACTCTTTACATATGGGGGTAGCACTGAAAGACTGGAAAACACCCAGTGTTTTCAGCCTATTCATGAAAAGGGTCAGTTTAGACCAGAGATTGTTTTACATTTTCATGGGCCCTATGCACAGCAGTAAACCTGGGCCCCCTACTGCATGGCCCCACACTCAAAGATGGTATGGCAGTGTCCCCCAACAGTGTTGTGCCAACATTCAGTGCTTAAATCTGAGTAACCAGTTTTACTTTTTGCTTCACTACAGCTGTCAGTTTTAATAGATTATACAGTAACTGCACCAACTGATTGTCACTCTTGCCTGGATTTATCCCTTTGTCTACCTGAGTGAATAGGGGAAAAAACTATTCAACCCAACTGGTTAGCATTCACATCAAAAATAATGTTAACATTCATTAGGCAACAGGAAATATTTAACAAATGAGGTACCTCCCCAAAAAAATATCTACCATATTTTTCTTTCTCAATAATGGCACTACAATGCTTAGTACATAACATTTTAATTCTATAAAATGTGTTACACTGCACAACCCATGTAATGATATTGTCTAAGAGCAGTCGTTAAGGGCATTGTGTAGTAATGTTTTAAAGCTGGAGGACCCCACAGTCAATTTAGCATTCCACTGGTGTCCCCATTTCTCTAGTGTAGCTGTATATCCACCTCCATACACATAAACACACACTCATCTCAGCCCGCCACCTTCCCCAACACACACTGAGACCTCATGATCTCCTTCAGACAGTACCAATATCTTGCAGCTAAATACAAATATGTCATACCCAGCAACACAGTGACAATGACTTCTCTAAGAAATAGGTCACAGGATGGGACTGGCTGCCATTTGAGGATTAGAAGTGAGAGCAAGAGGAAGAGGAATGCAGTGCTCCACCAAACTTGCTTTTGTTTAACTGTAAGGTATCTGGACTGAATGAAATGGCGCAACAGGACTGGGTTAAGTTGCTATAGACGAGTTGATGTATTCTTGTGTTTTTAAAGCAGACATCATTGACAGGGATAGACTTTAAAGAGAAGCACAGATGCATCATATTCACTTTACATACATTATTAATGATGAGTGTCACATATAGTTGGTGGGCAAGTCCCACATTTGAATGCCACAGTCAGACAATGAGCTTAGTGTCAGTCACAAAAAAATAGAAGGTAATATTAAAATCAGCCTCGCAGCAATCACAGCAATCACTACACTGTTACCACAGTCAGAAAAGTCATGCCAGTGACTCTTTTTTTGCTGAGATTACCAAATTATTTACAAAGAAATAAGCACCCAAGCTGATTTTGAGTTACTCACAACAGAACAGACACACAAAACAATCTATTATTGCTTGATACTAGTCTGCACTAGGCACTGGCTTAGTGGCTTAAAAATAACTTTTCATTTATCTTTGACTTCCTTTTTTTCTTTGACATTTACAGTCAGTCCACCAAGGATACTCTGCTGCTTGCTTGATGCTTGGCTCATTGTTTGTCCTGGTCATTTTCATTCTCTCCTGCTCCCCCGATCCTGAGCTTCTCAGACAGGTGGACAGTTGACAGTCATTCACTCACAGAGTTGCCCCATGAGTCCCCCTCCTCCAGATGGTCTGTCTCAGCACTTCCTTGCTTTCGCTTGACTATCCTTGTGGCATGAGTTAGCATAGAAACATAGAATTTGGCAGCAGATAAGGACTGCTTGGCCCACCTAGTCTGCCCATTTCCTTACCTAATGGATACGCTGCAGATCCTAGTTAACCAACAGCCTACTTCCTCCTACCCCCACTAGAATTGCTTTATGTCTGTCCCATGCATTCTTGAATTCCCCCACCGTTTTTGACTCTATGACCTCCTCAGGAAAGCTGTTCCATGCATCTACAACCCTCTCTGTGAAGAAATACTTCCTCACATTACCTCTGAGCTGTCCCCCCTCTATCTTCAAATTGTGCCCCCTTGTTCTTGCACATCTCTATTTTTTGAAAGATGCTACCCTCTTGGACTTTGTTAATTCCCTTGAGGCATCTGAAAGTTTCTATCATGTCCCCCCTCTCCCTCCTTTCCTCGAGGCTATACATTTTAAGCTCCTTTAATCTTTCTTCATATGTCTTCTGGTGCAGACCCTGCACCATTTTGGTTGCCCTCCTCTGGACAGCCTCCACCCTGTCTATGTCTTTGCGGAGATGGGGTCTCCAGAACTGTACACAGTACTCCAGATGTGGTCTTACCAACTGTCTGTACAGAGGGCCAACAACTTTCTGTTTTCTACTGGTGATGCCTCTCCCTATGCATCCCAGTATCCCCTCAGCCCTCCTTACTGCCTTCTCACATTGCTGGCCCACCTTTAGGTCATCTGATATGACTACCTCCAGGTCCCTTTCCATTTTTGTTGTCATCAGAATCTCACCCCCCCATTGTGTACTCTTGCCCTGGGTTTTTGTTTCCCAGAAGCATTACTTCGCACTTGTTTGCTTTGAACCTAAGCTGCCATACATTTGACCATTCCTCCAACCTTGTCAAGTCCCTTTTCATCCTTTCCACCCCACCTTGTATTTCAACCCTGTTGTAGATCTTTGTGTCATCTGCAAAGGGACATACTGTACCTTCCCCTCCAGTCCCTCTGCAATGTCACTTATAAAGACATTAAAAAGGACCGGCCGCAGTTCTGAACCCTTCGTTACCCCGCTAGTAACCCTCCTTGCTTCACTGTGGACTCTATTTACTATTACCCACTGTGTCCTGTTGTCCAGCCAGTGTTTTACCCAGGCTACAACCCTGGGACCCACTCCCAGGCTGGCTAATTTGTTTGTTAATCTTTTGTGCGGGACTGTGTCAAATGTCTTACTAAAGTCTAGGTAGGCCATGTCCATAGCCCCTCCCTGGTCTACTACTTTGGTCACCCAGTCAAAGAAATCAATTAGATTTGTATGACATGACCTTCCTGCTGTGAATCCTTGCTGCCTTGGGTCCTGTACCCCACTGGCCTCTAGGTACTCCACAATTCTTTCCTTCAGAAGCGATTCCATCACTTTCCCTACCACTGAGGTCAAACTGACCAGTCTGTAGTTTCTTGCCTCTGTCTTGCTCCCACTTTTGTGAAGGGGAATCACATCTGCCCTTCTCCAGTCCTCAGGTACCACACCATCATCCCATGATTTATTAAAAAGGGTAGTCAGTGGTGTTACTAGTTCTTCCCTTAGTTCTTTCAGAATTCTGGGGTGAATCCCATCTGGCCCCATTGCTTCATCCACCTTCAGTTTTAAGAGTTCTTTCAGAACCATTTCTTCTGTGAAGGGACTAATATCAGCCCCTCTATCCAGAGTGCTTCTATTGACTGGATTAAGTCTTTGTCCCTGATTTTCCATTGTGAATACTGAGCAGAAATATTCATTCAGTATCTCTGCTTTTTCACTGTCACTCTCTGCCCCACCACCTTCCTCTTTATTCAGCCTCTGTATCCCTGCCTTCATCTTTCTTTGCTCCCTAATGTACCTATAAAAGGTTTATCCCCCTTCTTAACCGAGTTGGCTATCTTTTCCTGAGTTTGGGCCTTTGCTATTCTGACTGCCTTCCCCACTTCCTTCTGCTTTAACTGGTCCTGCTCCTTCTGTGTTTCCTTATACTTGCTGAATACTATCTTTTTTTCTCTTACATTCCCTGCCACTTCTTTTGAGAACCACAGTGTTTTTTTTCTTTCATTTTGATTTGTTATTTGCTTCACACAAAGGCTTGTTGCCTCTGTGATGGCAGTTTTGATGTTTCCCCATTGTTGCTCCACCCCACCTTCTTGCCTTGTTGCTAGTGCTTTTCTGAGGCACTCTCCCATTTTGACAAAATCAGCCCTCCTGAAGTCCAGTACCTTCACTTTTGTGTGGCTTGACTCTACAGCTAAGTTTATCATGAGCCACACTGTTTGGTGGTCGGTTGTTCCCAGATGGCTACCTACTTCAAGATCAGAGATCCTCTCTCCTTCTCCATTTGAGAGTACCAGGTCTAAGATTGCTCCCTCCCAAGTGGGTTCCAAAACTAGCTGTCTGAGGCATGTCCCCTGTAGGGCATCAAAAATGGCCCTGCTCTTGGATGTGGCTGCAGAAAAGGTGCTCCAGTTAACATCTGGCATATTCAGCTCCCCCATCAGCAATATCTCACCTTTCTTTGCTATCCCAAGGATGCCGTCTATCATTCCCTTGTCCATTTCCTCCCCCTGAGATGGGGGTCTGTATACAACCCCTGTGCAGATTGTGGAGCCATTTCCAGTCTCCAGGGTGACCCACAGTGCCTCCTTGCCTCCCTGTTTACCCTTTAGTTCTGTTGCTTTGGTCCCTTCCCTTACATAGAGAGCTACTCCTCCTCCTCCTCTTCTTCCCTCCCTGTCCCTCCTATAGATTGTGTACCCTGGTGTGTTGACATCCCAGTCATGGTTCTCTGTGTACCATGTCTCTGTGACTGCCACGATATCCAGGCATCCTTCCTCCATCAAGGCCACCATTTCAGGGAGCTTTTTACCTGGACTACAGGCATTGGTACTTATTACCCTCCATTTTTTTCTGGCTTTATTTCTTTTTGCCCCATCCCTGTCCTTACTGCCTTTGTCTTTTTCTCCATTTACCCCTGCCCTTATCCCTTTGCCTTTTTCTCCATTTACCCCTGCCTTTATCCCTATCAACTGCTCTATCTTAATGTTTATCTCACTAACTACCCTGATTTTTAGGGGGGAGGCTAGGATTTCCCTTCTTTTCAGTGCCTCCCTCTCCCTTGGCTAGCTTAAATGCTTGCCAATGAAGCATTTAAACCTATCACCTCGGATTCTGGTTCCCCTCCAGGATAGATGCAGACCATCGCACCTGTATAGGCCTGCATCCCTCCAGGTAGAGCCCCAGTCCCCAATGAAGCCAAATCCCTGAGCTCTGCACCAGTTTTTCAACCAGTCATTGAATCCCATAGTGTGGAGTACCCTAGCCTCAGCCATGCCATAGACAGGTAGCATTTCTGAGAAAGTTACCATGTGTGCTACTTGTCTAAGGCCCCTCCCCAACTCCACAAACTCCTGTTGCACTGCTGTGATCCCATTCTCAGCCAGGTCATTCGTCCATAGGTGGATAATGACATCCAGCTCACTCCCCCTTGCAGCTGCTACCATGCTTGGGTCCACACACTGTCAGCAGACCTGGACCAACACCCAACCACCATAGACTGCCACTGAGCACACATCCAAAGCAAAAACATTATGTGGGCCTTCTAACCTGACTTACAAAAATCCTGATGATGCCCTTGCCTGGCCATTGTCATTGATTCTGTGTCCTCTGACTTGCTGGCTCCCTTGACTCAATATAGTATCACTGGTAGTGCATCACATTTGCAGGAGGATGACAAATTACCTCTTAATCTGTCTGCATGGCACCAGCTGTCTTCCAACATTCAGGATTGATGATTGTCTCCTGTGAAACATGAATGGCATCAAAGCAGCTGCTGCGTATATCTGTGTGCAACCATACTGCTGCTGGCTTTTGCAGTGAGTCCTCCTATCTCTTGCATAGTGCACATGCACCATCCAAGACATCCAGTGCACTCTCTGGTGGTGTGCCCACACACAATCTTTTCATCACAGAGATGGTTGATCTGCCCCCCCCCTCCCCCAGCTCTGAAGGAAACCAGCAAAAAAAAAAACACTAATTGAAAGATTAATTTCTGGCACTGTCACCTCACTGAGGTATTGTGATTCAGTAGGGAGGAGGTGTGATTCAGGGCCCACAAGTGTCTGCACTGTGCATGCGTGAAACAGGTAAGAACAGGGATACCCTGACTAATGAGGGCCCTACACACAGGCGTACTTTGCATGACTGTAAATCTAACAATCATAACCAGGTAATTAAAGACCTATGAAGCTTTCCTTGGTGCTCAGCAAAATCTTTTTTTTAAACATAATAAATGTGGTGAGCTGCTCCAGTGATCTAACGGTTAAGGCACTTGTCCCTCACTTAGTGGACCCTGGTTCATGTCAGAAACACATAATTCAAGTAAGTCATGATAGGAACAGGGGAACCTCTCCAATGATCAGTCTCTGCATTCTGAGGATGGTGTTGTGCTCTCCTCATAGAACAGCTGCCTTCTCATGGCCCAGAGGGATGAGTGTTGATTCATGAGGGACCCTGTTAGTCTTGCCTATGTTCCCACATTGATGGTAAGAAGAGCCTTGTTGTGCAAGAACATGGAGAAGGTTACATCAGGACCCCTCTTCTGCTTTTTGATATATGGAATGTGTGGCTACATAGGTTCTGGTGAGACCTAGACCCTGTGAGGTTCTGGGCATTAAAAGAGGGACTATGGTCCCAAATTAACAGCATCACTACATTCAGAATATGGATCATCACAGCCTCAGTCACCCTCTTGCCAAAATTGAGATCCCTAAGTTTTTTTTTGTTTAAAAGTTACAAATCATTTTACAACCCTAAATTCTCTGCCTGTTCAAAAAAGCCAGTTTCAGTGAAGAAGTGTTAGTGATGTCATCTCCTGAACTCAAAGTCTAGCCCTCCCTGTCAGCAAGCTTACAGGATCTGCTTCTCCAAAGTTTAAAACCTATGCGCAAATGGTTTTCTCCAGTAAAACAGGCAGTGCCATTCAATAAACATTGCTTTAACACCTATGTGTGTTTCAGGCTTTGTAACAAAGTTGACAAATTCATATGTTTGTTTTTGGTGTTTTTTTTGTTATGATCCTTTTCTCCTGGGTTGCTGGATGTTAAGTCACAGCACACTAATGTGGGATTTGCAGACTGCATATCTCTGATGTGGTTAAAGGCTGTGATCTTTCACACCTATCATTCAATTTAGGTGATTTCTCAGGATGGCACTTTAAATAAATTATTCCATCACCCTATAAATGGGGATGGGAGAGGTAGTGCTGTTTTGAAACCTTACTAAGAGTTTCTATGCAGTAGTCAGCTCAATGCTTAATCACTCAATCAACAATCAATATTTTATTCATCTTCAAAGTATGAATGAATGGGATACTCAGTTGAGCAGAGCTCAGTTTCTGTTTTCTCATTGACATACTGCTACTTGAGCTATATTCAGCCTCATCTGTGTTGTACTTCACATTGCAATTATTGTTTTACCAGGGCTATCACTTCCACCCATAGTAGAAATTAACACACATCATGCCCCTATTAAAACTTATTGTAAAGCAGACACTGACAACAGCAATGAAGTTACTGTACCAACATTACACTTGTAGCAATACAACTTCCTAACAGGCACTGCAGAGTAGCACTTCACATGGTAACAGAAGCCTGGAGGCATGCTGACTCAGCATCCTGTAACTCTGGAGAAAAGAACCACACCAAAATGGCATTAAAATACAAATTTATCAACTTTGTTACAAAACCTGAAACACATAGACTCTATAGCACTGTTTTTAGAATGACACTGCCTATTTTACTTGTGAAAACCATTGCAAAAGGTTCTTTTAACTTTAAAGAAACAGGTCCTATAACCTTGTTGACAGGGAGGTCTTAGCCTGGGAGTTCAGAAGATGACATCATCAGCACCTCTTCCACGAAAATGACTTTTTTGACCAGGTAGTAAAATTAGGGTTACAAAATAGCCCATAACTTTAAAATGAAGTAGCACAGAAATCTAATGTTTGGTATGAGATTTATTAGGGGTATTTTTATTTTAAATCTGCAATGCAGTACTTTTGAACAAAGTCCCTCTTTAAGGGAGTAGGAGGTAGGTGGACACCAGGGAACACATAAGAAAGATAACACAGTGAAAAAAAATAAATGTGGCAGTCTAGCAGATTGAAGAGCACAGGCTGTTCTCTGGCACACTACATGGCTCACAACAGGTGGATCCTGACAAAACACCCAGGATGCCTCCTCTGAAAAGTAAATATGGAAGAGTAATATGCAGCTGTGTGATGGAAGTAATCTATCTAGACTGCAGCAATGCATTCAGCATCATGACACATGGAAAACTCATGGAGAAAATAGTGCTATATGGAGTCCACAAAATATGGTACGGGGTCAACACCACGTACGACAGAATGTCGTGCAGCTTAAGCACGTTATGCGCTTCACTGTTAACATTTTCAGGGAACGGAGTATACCACACACCTCACATGGGGTTGTGCTCCCCGGAGCCCCCACTAAAGATTCTAACTCCAGGTGGGGGTCCAACAGGGAAAGCGCACAGGTCTGGGTTTCAGTATAATGCCATGTACTATTATGCGTACATTATGACCTGGTACAACAAAAAGGCAATACACAGGTGGATTGCAAATTGGATCACCAGTAGGAAGCAAAGAGTTCTTGGATATGGTATTTATTTGGAGTGGAGAGATGTACTGAGTGGACAGCCATAAGGGCTGGTGCTGAGTCTGCTACTCTTTAACATATTCATTACTGACCTTTTAGTGGGAGTCGGTCAGTAGCAGGCTGCAAAGTTTGCTGATGGGCTAAATTGGCCAAAAAAGTACATGTAGCAGACAGAGAAGTTGTACACTGTAAGCAGTTGATTTGGCAAGTTATTTTCTAAAATCTCTGAAGCTCTCCAAGAAGATTTTCACATGGTCTGTTGCTGCATATGCATCAATAAACACTTTTTTCTCTCTAAATTTCTCCAGATAATCTTGGTAGACACCATAACTTGCTACTTCAGCTGCTAAAATTGTGGCTGCTATGACAGTGGGATGAGAGGAATCACACCAAAGACACCACTGTGTGCTTTTATTTACACATAAAAAAACAAAACATAAATGAACAGTAGTTCAGCACAGCTAGGACTTCAACTTCCACCTGGGTCCTACCCTCTGTGCATTGCTTTTATACTGTGTAAGTGGTCACTTGACAAAAAGACACTCCTCTAACTCTAATACAAAACTATTTCTATGCTAAAGAGAGGTTAATTTTCTTAATACATATCATAAAACATTTTATTTTGATAACATTATGCTATTTACAATACCCACAACAAATTTAAATGCATATTTCTCTAAACGTTCTTAGCTGTTCCCTTGTGACATAGTTAGCCCCTCTCTCCTAAGGGTGGTTGACAGGCCTCCTTGAATAAATATCAGAACACAGAGGGCCAATGGCCCTATAGGGGAGTTTTACACAGTGAAGAAGCATGAGTTGCTTTCTTAAACAGTCAGGGTGAGTACCACTTAGAATGTTACAATTTACTTGTGCTTTGCAAAGGGGGTAACAATGAAGCACTGTTTCAATATTGGGCTATGAAGGTCATTTTAGTAGTACTGGTTTGTTTTACTTAGGTACAGCCACTTTTTATGTTGGCTCGTGCATGTGCTCGCGAGCCAACATATTGCAATAGTAACAAATTTAGAGGTGCGGTCACTGTGGGTGAATGCAGGGCATGCATCAGTAGGTGTGTCCCTCATTCCCCAATAAGCCAGTGGCAGGCACTGACACCATGTATATTTAATGTGGCCACCAGATCTAAGAAAAGATCCACTGAAATGAGAGCGAAGCTCTCATGCAGTGGAACCAGAACACACCTCCCAAAGTGCAAGCAACATGGCAGCAGTGACTGCTGCACCTGTCTCAATGCCGATGGGGGAGCCCACTCCCCATCGGCATAATGTTCCTCCTTCCCATTTCCACTGTGTGCCAAGGGGGTACTGAATCCCCCTGGTAATCATGCGCCTCCTCCAAAAGTCCTTCTTTGCCGATGGGGGCCTAATCTTCATTGGCTTCAGTCCCCCCTTCCGAGTTCAGTCTGCCAATGGGGGACCCCACTCCCCATCAGCATAATGTCTCCCCCACCATTTGTTGTGTGCTGAGGAAGGTGCCCAATCCCCCTCGGCTCTCCCGCCTACACTGGTATTTGCCAACGGAGGTGCCCAATCCCCTGTTGGCTACAGCCCCCCCCAAATAAACAACTCAGGTGGCATGCTGGGAGCCCACCCCAGCATGCCAAATTACCCTTTAAAAAATAAAACTGTTCCACAATGTTTATTTTTTTGTTTGTTTTACCTGTAAAAGAGAAAATGGCCCCTTGCTGTCTCCCTGCCCCCTCCTCCAACCCATGCCCACCCTCTGCGCACCCTGCCTTCCTACACACGCCCCTCACCTCATACTTACCTCCAGAACCTGGTGGACCAGGAACACGTCTGCACTCTTCAAAGCTGACCGCGAACTGTAGAAATGCCAGTAAGCTGTATAATGGCATAAATAGGGTTTTTTTCAACTTTGGTGCATATCTTGGCCATTTTTGGGAATTTTGACATCAAATTTTCAACATAGAGTTATTGGGACCCCTCCTCATGAATCTAGGCACTGTCATTATGTTATTCTGTTCCAAAAGGTGATTTTGAGGTCACTGCGCGGAATTACCTTTTGGGACTGATGAAGGAAATGACAGTTTCACTGTTCATGAGGGGGGCTCTTAAAAAGCCTATGTTGCAAATTTGGTGGAAAAAAATCCAAAATGGCTGTTTTATGAGTGTGCATTGCACAGTTTCCTCGCACACTTGTAACTTTGTGAATCTGTAATATTTTCACTCCTGATTTTCAAAACTGCCATTTTTCCACACCTCCTTATGAACAGTACAGCTGCCATTTTACATATCCTGGCCGAAATGTGTTTTTGCACATCTGGCACAGAATAGCGTGATCATTGTGTGAAATCAGTTTTTGGGACAGTTTGAGGAAATGATGGTAACGCTGTTCATAAGCAGAGATCCAAAACTGCCTATGTTGAAAATTTGGTGACAAAATTCCATAAAATGACTGTGTTACAAGTGTGCATTGTGCAGTTTCCATGCACTGTTGTAACTTCGCAAATTTGCAATATTTTCATGCCAGATTTTCAACACTGGCATTTTTTCACACCTCCTTACAAACAGTACAGCTGTCATTTTTCACATCCTTCCCAAAATGTGTTTTCGGAACTGTGGCGTACAATGGCATGATCACTATGCGAAATCAATGTGTGGGACAAACTAACAAAATCACAGTGCCACTGTTCATCAGGAGAGGTCCCAAAATGCCTATGTTGAAAATGTGGTTAAAAATATCCCAAAAATAATTGGGTTATGGACGTGTGTTGCATAGTTTCTATGCATGCTCATGACTTCACCAATTTTTCATATTTTCATTCCAGATTTTCAACGTTGCCATTTTTTTACATCTCCTCATGAACAATACAGTTGTCATTTTCCACATACTGCCCAAAATGTGTTTTATCCCTGTGTCGCCAAATGGCATAGCCGCTGTGCAAAACAACTTTTCAGCTAACAAACTGATAGTGCTGCTCTTCATGAGGTGGTGTCACAAAAAGCCCATGTTGAAAATTTGGAGTGAAAATACCAACACACGCCTACGGCGTTAGGATTTCCAACTGTAGCACCCCACCCTGTAGAGACTCAAAGGTGTCAGGGGTGTGACTTGGGATCATCGGCTGTAATGCTCATGCCATTCCACCCCCACCCCCCACCTGCAGCCAGTGACAGGCATTGTGGTGTGCCTTGCAGTGTTTGGCCACAAAGTTCACCCCATTCTCCTATACTGCAACTACCTCAGTGTATTTCCTTATGGAATGGGGTAAATATAATGCCCAAAGACCCCAAAGCACACCACAACACTAGTCAGTGTCTACAGGGTAAGGTGAGGTAGAATGGCATAAGCGTTATAGCTGACAACCCAAAGGCACACCCCAATGCCTGTTGGTCTCTGCAGGGTGGGGGGTGGGGTTGGCATCACTTCAATACTTCACTGCCATTCCTATTATTTGTCTCTGACACCTGCACTACCAATGCCAATGCCAACAAGACAAGATTTGGCATTGACAAATGCTTGTTTGTACTACTTCAGGTTATCTAAACAGCAGCAGGTACTATTTAGAAGCAGCTTCAAATGTATGCACTACTAAGTTCCTATTGTAGGAAGCACTGAAGGGTAAAAGATGTGGGCAGGAGAAAAAAACCTTTGCAGATAGTGCACCACATAGGAAGGTTCCAGAACAGCCAAAGATAGGAAGAATGCTGCTCTGTGTCCCAACCTGACAACTTCTCGAACAAGGAGGGAAGTGTAAGGGCACCTGCCCAAAACATTAATTTATTCATCTTTTTCAGGCCTGGGGTGCTCTGTACTTCATAAAAAAACACACACACAAAGGAAAATAGCTTGGAAACCACAATTCAATGCCAAGGGGCCATATACATTCAGAATACCCCGTCTGGAGACAGCAGAACAAAAGAAAAGCCCTCCATATATTTAACTTATTACTATTGCCTGCTGCTCCATTTATACAGCACCATTAAGCCATGTTTATTTTCACATGCTGAGCAGGGAACTATAAAGGTCAGCAACCAATTACCACAAGTTCCTCCAAGGACCCCCCCCGACTCTTAACAGCGGTCCTGCAGTACATCAAGACAGGCATTTTCATTATGCTACCAGAGCATTATTTCCAACATCCAGCTGCCTACACATGTGTGCTACTCAGAACCTGATTGGCAGGGTAGGTGCTACCTAAGGGACTGACAGGAAAGTGGAAAATCAGAAAAGAAGGCATATCATAGGTGGCCAACCTACTAAAGAGACAGAAAAGGATAAGAAAGAATAGAAAAGACACTGTTGCAAAAGACTTTTAGAAGGATATAAAGGGGATCACGTGATGAGCTAGAGGAGAGAAGGCGTCCTGAGTGTTGCTCCCGGGCCTTCATCAATTTAGTCTACTTTTTAAATAGTTTTTGGGTTCAATTCAGTAATTTAATTCTTAAGAAAAGTTTACTAAGCCTCTTTGTCTTTCAATGGAACAGGAAGGTGCAGATTGAATCTTTTACCTGGTTTCGGTGGTGATCTGCAAAGGCCCGACTGAATGGCTGAGATGGAGTGTGGAAATCCTGAGCCATTGTTGGCTCGGATTCCAGCAGTGAAACACCAGAAACCCCTTTCACCTGTTCCGAAGGATCAAGACGACGAAGAGAGAGTGGAAGGGGGAGAGAAAGTGAACACGGATGACATTCTAGAGATTAAACAAATGCTACAGGGTTTGGTGGCGGATTTTTCAACAGTAAAACCGACGTTAAATGCGTTAGCAAGGAGGATGGGAGATCTAGAGGCCAGGGTCTCATCGCAGGAAAAGAAAACTTCAACCACAGAGCAAGAAGTTGTTGTGCTACGAAAGCAAGTCAAAAAGCTGGAAGACCGCATCGAAGACCAAGAATCACGTAGCAGGAGAAATAATTTAATTATGGCTGGGCTTCCCGAAAGAACAGAGGGGGCAGACTGCATAATCTTTTTGCAGGATCTGCTTCTGAAATTACTAGGCTTGACGCCATACGGGGATGCATATAACTTGGAAAGAGTGCACCGGGCACTTAGAGAGACTCCCCCGGGAGCTCTCCCACGGGTATTAATAATGAGGTTTCTTAACTATAAAGAAAAATCCTTTGTTCTCAGTAAAGCTAAGCAATCAAAATATCTGCAATGGAATGGGGCAACTTTGTGGTTGTTCCAAGATCAAACCACATCTATCTGAGATCGCCAGAAAGAGTACTCAGACATTAAGAAGAAACTTTACCTAGCAGGGATCAAGTTTCGGATGCAGTATCCAGCGACCCTAATAGTTAAACTCCAAGCCAGAGACAAAAAAATACTTAACAGTGCGTGATGCTTTGGAAGGCTTGAGATTCGAGCTCCCAGCATTATTCAAGCCACCCACTTGATTGGCTTAATTGTGGCAATGAGGAGTTCTAACCTGATCTGGATGTGATAAAAGAAAGGTTGAAATGCTATGCATGGACCGAACTGATTTACGGTTTACTAAAACTAAATAGTCTGTTGATTATATTAGGCAGGTAGCCTACATTTTTGTTTTGGGGCATCATGAGGGATTGATTGGGAGAAAGAGTTATGGAGAGTTACAGGGAGGTATTGGGGGTAGGGTTGATGTTGCGAATTTGGATGGGTGACCTTCTTTTTCAGTGCAAATTTGAGCTGCAGCAAAGAGAATATTGGGTGATGCCACTAGAGGGCAGACATGCCTTAGGTTAAGCAATTTAATGATTTTATGATGAGGGTGGGGAATAAGGCCCATTTCAAAGGGTGCGGGGAGAGCATTTTACTCAGCCCAGGTTTGCTTAAAAAACAGGTTTGACGCTGTACCGGATGACTGAGAACATGCTGTTTTTAACCTTGGTAACCTCAGAAACGAATGCAGAAGGCTGACCCTGGAAGAAAGGAACTAGTGGTTTCACGATCACACAACTGGGGTGTATGGCGAGCAGTACCAGCTATTTTTTCTGTCAGTTCATTCCCCTGGTAAGTTACTGCTTCACTTCACCAGGCTAGCCTTAGTATTGTGAGTAGTCTTTTGGGAAGGGAAATGGAGGAGAGGATTCTTGGTTTAAAATCGGATTGGAGGGCTAGAGCTGGGCTAGAGCTGGGCTTCCCTAGCAATACAGGGCAAATGGAAACTATATCATGGGGGAGGTGGTTATTTTGTGAAACAATGAAGGTCCATGGGGAATAGTGGGTAAAGAGTTGGAAGTGCACTATAATAGCATGTCAAAATAAAACGCCAGCAATCGTTAGTGCACACTGAAAGATAAACAGGCAGGATTGCCTGAAAATAGCTATAATTTGGGAGACCACTAGGAATGTATCTCCCCTTACGTCTCATTAATTTCCCCTTTTTTTTTAGCCATTGATTTAACTCCCTTCCTTTTTCCTACTGCTGTGGAGGAGGAGGAGAAGAATGGAATGTGGTGGAATCTCTCTGAGTCTGTGTTTTTTTTCCTTTCTTCTTTCAGCACTATATGAAAGGATTTGGGTATAGGGAAGAGACATTTGAAGCTTTTTTTTTTTTGGTTTAAAAGTAGGGAAGGGATTATAGACAATGGGGTTAGGAGAAGAAGAGTGAGGAGAAGCTAAATTATGGGGCAGTGTAGGGAGACGTTGGAAGGACGGGATCATCTTTAATCTCTGGTATGAGTTTGGAGGGGAGACCGGAGGGTGACACTCGGGAACTGGCTTATTCATGGATAATTACTTTTCTAGGAGGACGATCATAGGATCAGGGAAGTGTGAGGGGGGTGGAAGGGAAAAGAAAAGAGAATGTACAGTAGCTGGGAACAAGACACTGGCAGATCTTATCAAGGTAATAAACAGAGGTGTATATATATATATATATATATATATATATATATATATACACAATGTTAAATATTAAAATTATCTCTTGGAATGTTAAAGGCCTTAGGGGTAGGTGAAAAAGGATGGCGATTCTGACACATATTCAACGAATGGGGGCACAACTTGTGACTTTACAAGAGACTCATCTTTTATCAGAGGAACTGGATCTGTTGAAAAAAATGTTGTTGGGTCAGGTATTTGGAGTGGGAAACACAACTGCTTCAAGGGGAGTTGCTATTCTGGGGAAGGCTTGCCCACATGTGGCAAAGAGAGTGGTAATAAGAGGGGACAGCAGGGGAATTTTTCTCTCAGGTTCTATCCTGGGTTCAGACTTGTCAATTGCCTCCATTTATGGCCCAAAGCCCCTAACCTGGATTTTTTTGCTTCATTAGAGGCAGATGTAGTGTGGTTGCCAGCACATCCAATAATTTTAGCAGGGGATTGGAACTTGTGCCTAAATAATCAGGAAGATAGGAATCCACCCTCTAACAAACTTCCCTCTAGAGCACAGGAGGCTATGGGTCACTTTTTAGAGGCTATGGCATTGGTGGACCCTGCTTGGATACATGGTAAGGGATCGAATAGCATGACTTTCTTCTCAGGGGCCCATAAAATGCACTCCAGGATTGATTTTGTTCTGGTCAATAAGGAAGCATTGGTGGGAATAAAAGAAATGGCTACTTATAGCAGAATCCTATCTGACCATTCCCCTACACAGATGACGGGCGCTAAAAGCCTCTCCACCCAAGTCTTACAGATGGAGATTAGATGAATCTCCACTGACTGATAGACTACAGGGAAAGCTAGAGGAGGCTCTTAGATCATTCAAGTTCAACTACCAACATTGCAGGATAAACAAATAGCTTGGCCAGCTTGTAAAGTTCTTTATTCGGGGGTAGCTCAAAGATATGCAGCGAGAAGAAACAAACTCAGACAAGCCCGAGAGGAACTTATCTTAGGGGCTATAGATTCTCTTGCGCCTTTAGAGGGTCATCTGCAGAATTAGATGCTGAACTTAAGGATTTGAGGAATGAGATGGCAGACCTGGTCTATGCCAAGGTGGATTTTTGGTTGGAAAAAATCCAAGCTAAGTATTTAATGCAGGGAGATATGCCTGGCCACCTTCTAGCAGCTACAGTGAGGGAATGGGAGGCCGCACGGACGGTAAACTTAATAAAAGTGGAAGTGGAAACTATAACTGACCCCCAAGAAATGGCTGATGCCTTTGCAACTTATTACAAAGGGATTTATCAAGGGGGAGGGACTAACAATAGGGAAGAAATATAAACACTTCTTGAAAGCATACCTCTCCCCATTCTAGATTCGGCACAGGTACAAGGGCTGGCAGTTCCAATAAGTGAGGGGAAATCTTAGAGGTGGTCAAATCATTGCCAAATGGTAAAACTCCGGGGCCTGATGGCCTTACAGCCAAGTTTTATAAAACACATATTTCAACAGTAATCCCTCTCCTAAAAGATATGTTTACTAGGATAATGCAAGCAGGGGTGTCTCATCCCCCACTATACCAAGCATATATTACTCTCATCCCAAAACTGGATAAGCCAAAGATGCTTCTGGAGAGCTACAGACTATTGCACTGATGAATCAGGATATCAAGATCCAACAAGGATCCTGGCTAATAGAATCTTGAAAGATGCTCCAAGTTAAATTAGTCAGGAACAGGTAGGGTTTATGCCGGGCAGGGGGCTCATGATGCATTAAGGAAGCTCCACCATATCCTTAACTATGCACTGGACTCTCAGATATCTATGGCCCTGATATCTTTAGATGCTGAGAAGGCTTTTGACAGGGTCTCTCACTCCTTTATTTTTGCCATCATGGAGAGGATGGGATTCCCTGAAGGTCTTCTCAGGGGAATTAAAAATTTATATGCAGCCCCCGCTGCCAGGGTGTTATGCAATGGATACATATCTCAGGAAATTAAATTAGAGAATGGGACTAGGCAAGGATGCCCCCTTTCCCCTATTTTGTTTAACATTTACTTAGAACTCTTGTTAAGGGCACTTAACCTAGATCCCAGGATCCAGGGAATTAAAATTTGAAGGAAAGGAACTTAAACTGTCGGTGTTTGCGAACAAAATACTTTTACGTTTGCAGAACCCGGCTGAGGGTTTTAGACAGGCACTGGAAATTATACCAAGTTACTCAGCAGTCTTGAATTATAAACTGAACTTAAGCAAAACACAAATTCTCCCCCTTACACAGCACACTTTTAGGGTAGATTTTTAGCCACTCCAGATTCACTGGGCCCCTAAAGTAATCAAATACTTGGGTATATGGATTACCCCTAATGTAGAGAAGGGAGCGGAGATTAATTTGGAAAAACTATTAACTACAATCAGGGGTGACATGCTCAGATGGAATAAACTTCCACTGAACTTTACAGCTAGGTTAGGAATGGTCAAAATGAATCTATTGCCTAGGCTATTGTACCCGATTCATTTGCGCCGTATCTCTTCCCTCAGTCCTGGTTTATAAAATCAGAAAGTTGCTATCTGGCTTTCTATGGAACTCTAAGCCCGCTAGGAAAAAACACATGGTCATGCGTCTCCCACAGGATATAGGGGGCTTTAAAATGCCAGATCTCCAATTGTATTATGTGGCAGGGCAGCTAGGGATAATGGGATGGAGGAATGGACGGGGGAATATGTGCCAATTTGGCTTCATATAGAGAGACAGATCTTAAAGGAATGGGGAGTTTCCCCAGAAGCACTGCTTTTCTTCCACCCAGAAAAGCTCCTTAAAAAAGGAAAATTGACTCCAATAGGAAAAATAGTTAATGCATGGTAGTCCTTTTTAATGCCAGCACAAAGAAGGGGACAAGAGAAAGCATGGGATCAACCGATATTAGGCAACCCGAATTTTCAGTTAGGTGGTCAAATTATTATAAAGCAATGGGCCAGACAGTTATGGGACCTTAAGTTGTCTGATTGTATAAATGAGGATAGTGTTGTTCTTCCACCTCAATGTGAGGGCCTGCATTTCTTCAAGAGGATGCAGCTTATTAATTTGCTGAGCAGGGTGAAAAAAGGGATGGTGGATCCCCAGGAGAACTGGATTACTTGGGGAAAACTAAATGGGGTGGATTTTGCAAATACGCCTATCTCCCAAATTTACTGGGTGCTTTTGAATTTTGTGGGCTCAAGCTTCCCAACTCAAATCGCATATTGGGACAAGATTATGTCTCCCTAAGGCCTAACTGGAGGATCATATGGAAAAACTGTAAATATCTAACTATACCTAAACTCAAGAATATGCAACATTTATTTCTTCTAATATGTACTATACTCCGGCAAGGCTATGTGAGAGAAACCTTGAACAGACAGACCTATGCTTCAGGTGTGGTGAGAAACAGGGGGACATATTACATGTGATATGGGATTGCTCTAAGATCCAGCACCTTTGGCTTAAAATCAAACAGAATATGGACCCCATCATAGATTATTCGGAGTTTATACTACCTGAAATTTGTGTGCTTGGGAACCTGTCTCGGGTTTCAGGGGTTATAGCCAAATATCACCTTTCCTTACTTATGGCCCTTGTCAAATCCTTTGTTTTAAAGCACTGGAAAGACAGCCTTACCTATACTTATGACCAATGGGTGGGGGATCTTATGAGAACTCTGGGAATGGTACGAAGGCAGATGTTGGGCAAGGGCAAGATGGGATTATGTAAGAAAAGGTGGCTGGCTTTGGAAGCCATTTATTCTATACAACTAGTAAGCACCAGGAGCGGGGACCTGTCTGTCAGGGAGAGATTAGCAGATGAATAACAGTTTGAAGGTTTGCTTAGCTGCTATGTTCTCCTTTTGCGAATCTGCAAATAAATTGAACTGTACTTATGGCTATACATAGGATAGGAACATAAAGATCTGAGGATTAGGAAGGGGTGGGGGGACTCTATCTCTTTTCTAGGGATGCAGCTGCGGTTGTTTATCTGACCTTAGCATGAGGTGTCAAGATAACCTAGATGTTCTTGGTGGTGGGCAATCATATACCAGATATTATATATCTGAGCTAATTTAAGGCCTACCCTATTTTTAAGGTTAGATATTGGTCAGACAGCTTATTAGAGGTAGAGAAATGTCAACACAGCTGTGTATGTACATAGTTTTAGATGTATATAGTATCCACAGCTGGTTTAGGGCTGGGGGACCAGGGATACTACCTGGTATGTATGTGTGTAAGTCTTTGTATGTCATATATGTTTGAGAAAATTCAATAGACAAGTTTCAAAAAAAAAGAAGGATCTAAAGGAATAGGAAACAGTCCCTAAGTTGTCTCTTCCCTTGACATGCCAGAAAAGGTTGGGCACTGCCACACTAGGCCATGGTTAAACTACATCCAATTCTGGTAACTGCAGTATAGAATGGATGTTCCAGAGGTCATGAAGGCTAAATATAGGGCCATCAAGTTTAGGGGAAAGAGCTATTATCAAGGGTAGCACATCAGCACAACAAAAATAATACAGCAAGTCCACCACAGCAGCAAATCTCGCCAGTTCACTGTGGTGGTCCACTGTGCAATGGCACCATGACTCTTGGTGTTTCACCCCCACTCCGAACCAACTCCAATTCAGAGTTGGATATTTAGAGATGGGGGTGTGTGTGTGTGTGGGGGCAGAGCCCACTGCATGGGGGATATAGGGCAAAGCCCCCCACAAAAAACAATCTTTGTCCCAACGGGAACAATGACAACAGCTGGCATTGTTCCCATTGCTGTTCAGGATGTCAACAACATTGTTGTCGGTATTTGACATGGAACCATTACCAAGCGGCTGTATTTTCAAAGCAGTCAGATTGCCACAAACTAAGGGTGCACCAGAGATATAGCATACTAAGCAGCACTCTAACGGGATTTTCCATTCCATGTGGCAACTGCCACAAGTTAGATCAGCCTTTTGTGGTTTAGCTTGCATCAATCCTGGAATACTTTTTAGGGTGATTGTGCCAAATATTTGGCACATCTGACATAAATTTGTAAACTGTCACAACTGTGTTTGACTGACTAAAATCAGATACATCTGTGTAAAAACCCTTTTCTGCACTGCCAGATTCAAAGTGCTGTGGTGTAGGGCTTGGAGGAGACATGATCATGGTGTTCTTTACACAGACAGAATGAATCATAACCAACTGACTGAGCTTGGTGAGTGCAAGCTGATTTAGTTGGCATATTCTTAAAGGAAGCAGGATAAAGAAGAATTTCATCAAGCATTATGTCATACAGAGGGTGATCAGCATGTGAAATAGTTCACCCAGTATTGTAGTGGAAGCAAACACTGGTCTGGCTGTCAATGCCAGACAAAAAAGAGTCTTGAGGCAGAAGAGCATTGTGTGTAACATTGCGTGAATGAACATAACATAGAAACAGACAGTAGAAAAAAAAGATAAGACAGCAGAAAAAAAAAGTCCATCTAATCAGCCCAAAAAGGTATCCCTAACTCACCCCTTGTCCTACTCTCCTGGTGGGGTTTCCACTTGGACCCTTCCCGCTAAGTCTTTCACTACACTAGTTCCCCTTGGTATAATTATCAGACTCCTTACTCTGTCCCAGCTGTGCTTGAACTAATTTGTAGTCCCTGCCAGCACCACCTCTACCAGAAGACTGTTCCATGGCTCAACCTCCCTCTCTGTGAAGAAAAGGTTCCTCACATCCTTTCTAATCCTTCCTCATGCCAGCTTCCATTCATGTTCCCTTGTTACTGACTCATTTCTATTGAACAGATCCTCACAGTTACCCTGTTATTTCCTCTTAGGAATCTGTAGGTTTCTCTTATGCGGCCCTCTTTTTTTCTGGCCTCCAGTGAGTGCATTTTCCAGTCCTCCAGCCACTCATCATTGGATCTACCCTGCTGTCCTTGAATCATTTTGGTGACCATTTGCTGCACTGACTCAAGTCTATCCCTGCCCTTCTTCAGGTGCAGACTCCAGAACTGGGTAAAGTACTTCAGACGGGGAGTCACCAGTGACCTATATGGAGGCAATATCACCTCCTTTCTCCTACTGTTGAAACCCCTCCAAATGCACACCATCATTTTTTTTAACCAGGAGACACACACTAAGCTGAAAGCTTGTTTACAAGTGCAACCTGGGAGCACAAGGAAGTTAAGTGACTTGCTCAGGGTCACACAGTATGAAAGTGGGGTCTGTGGGATTCAAATCCAGGTCTCCAGGTTTGCAGCTAAGAGCCTTAAACCTTACTACAGTCTCACTATAGTCCTCATTACACTGCTTGATTTGATTGACAGAGTTGCTTACAATGAATCCCAGGTCTCTTTCTTCAGTTGTAGTGGTCAACCTGACACTCCATCCCATAATCTATCCAAGAGTGCCTCTTTCCTTTGTGCATTGTCTTGCACTTCTTGGCATTGCCATACTTTTGACCCTCTCTCCAGCCTGTCCAGGTTCCTCATCAACTCACTCACCCCACCTCACTGTCCACTCTGCTGCAAAGCATTGTGCCATCTGCAAAGAGACACATCTTGCACCTTTTATTTATTTAGTTTTTCTTGACCAGGTAAGTGCACTAGTCAAAAAATTACTATTTTCAGGCACAGCCCAGGAGAGTACAAGGGATTCCATACATGAAACATTTCAGAAGTGCTTTACAATAATACATATATCTTAGTTTATAACCATTTAAACAAACATACAACAGCCGATCAATAACAGAACAACAGCGAGCAGTACATGCAAACAATAACAAAAGCATATGCAACATAGTATAAGAGATACAGTCAAATAAACAAATAGTAGAATGGGTAACAGCACCAGCAAAGTGCATGTGCATGTGTCATCACATATAGGATGCAACTTAGCTCAGTGTGACACCTAAGAATTTCAAAAGAGGAACTAGCAGGAGGAGGGCAACTGTGAAATAAAGTAGAATAAAGGGAGAGAGGAATTTTAGAGGATAAGTAGATGAGGAGGGTTGGGGGGAGGCCAAGGAACAGTCAAAAAGAGGACAAGGGCAGGGGTAAAATAAGAGGAAAGTGGAGAAAGGAAGGGGGGTGAGAGGGTAGATGTAAGGAGCAGGAGAGTTTTGAGAATTACGGATATCAGGGCAAGGGTATGGCGGGCCCCCCAAACAAGTCAAGTAGGGTCAAAGCAAGTACAGGGTTCAGTCATTGATAGGTATCATCAGAGCTCACTTTTGAAGTGACAGTGAAATTCAGATAGCCTTAGATTTAAGGGAAGATCATTCCAAAGCAGAAGAGCAGCATATTTAAATGCCCCAGTGCCTTTAGAGTTATGACACCTAGGTACCCTTAGTAATGATTTGCCATCTGATCACAGTCCACAGGAGGAGGTGAGGGGAATTAGCAGTGTTGCAAGTGAGGTAGGGGTTTGAAGCCTGATAATGAGTCAGCCAGAGAGCCAGGATAGTATAGTCTGGATGCAGAGGGAGAGAGACAACCAAGGTCACTATAGAGTTGACAGAGATGCTTAAGTCGAGGGGATGATGATGTGTAGTGACAGACATTGTTGTAAGTGATGTCCCATTTTTGAAGTGATGATTTTTGGGCAGCTGCAAGGATAGGAGCACAATATGTTATGGTGGGAAGCAGGATCCCCCTGGCAATGGCCAGCTTAACAGATGGTGTTAGCATGTAGCTAGTTTTGTAGGCAACACCCAGCTTACTATTAACTGTTTTGCAGGTTGACTGATTGTGGAGACTGAGATCAAGTGATTGGTCAAGCATGACAGCAAGATAATTAAAGGATGTGACAGACTCTAGTTTGGCCCCCTCAAGGTCATAGACCATCAGGGGTGATGGACACGCCCTTAGTTTAGGGGCAGAGCCTAGGAGTATAGTTTTTGTTTTTTTGGAATTTAGAACCAATTTATGGCTGCACAGCCAGTTTTGAATGTTCCCGAAGTCAGTGGAAAGTGACGAGTTGAGGTGATCAACATTTGCAACGCTAGTGTAGATGACAAGATGTTCAGCATAGAGAAGAGATGAGCAAGTAGTAATGGCATCTGGAATATTGTTGATAAAGAGTGAGATTAAAAGTGGCCCCAGAATGGACCTCTGGGGAACACCAATGTCGATTGTACTGCTGTTAGATATTGCAGAGTTGAATTTCACTATTTGGGTCCTGTCAGATAGATAGCTGCTAAACAAGTTTATAACAGGAGTCAAGAAGCCCAGGTTTTGAAGAGTAGACAGGAGCAAGGGGTGGTCAACCAGATCAAAGGCCTTGGTGAGGTCAATGAAGTCAGCCCCTGTAAGCTGTCCAGAATCCATGTTAGACAGTATATCCGAAGTGAGTTTTAACAGAGCTGTTGACATACTATGATTTTTCCTGAAGCCATGCTGAGCATCAAAGAGAAGATTTGAAGTTGCCACGAAGTCATGTGTTTGGGCGGCAACAAGCTTCATAAGTATTTTGCTCAGGAACAAGAGAATTGCTATTGGCCTGTAATTTGTAATATCCTTCTTATCCCCCTTTTTATGCTGGTGCACTTGCGCATCCAACATCGTGGGACAATGCAGCTTTGGAGGCGGGGCCGCAGTTAGGCAAATGCAGGGCACGCACCAGTAAATCGTCCACATTCCCCAATCAACCTGCATGCGGGCCACACCATACATACATAATGTGGCGAGCACATATAAGAAAATGTCCACTGCAATCCCAGCAAAACTCGTCATACGCAGTGGTCCTTTTCTTGCTGTGCTCTCCGCCATTATGTGCATGGTCGGCAAGCGAGTGGTCACCTAACTAATGCCGACTTCGGGGGTGCCAAATTCCCCTGTCGGTTAACCATCCCCCTTTGTGTGCCGATGGGGGATCCCACTCCCAGTCGGCATAACCCCCCCAATTGTTGAATGCCGAGGGGGTGCCTAATCCCCATCAGCTACAGACCCCCCCCAAACAGTTAGGTGGCACACTGGAGCCCACCCAGCATGCCAAATCCTGCAAAAAAAAAACTGTCCCCGATGGGTTTTTCTTTTCCCCTAGTAAAATGAAAACAGTCCCTCGTAGTCTCGATGGCCCCCTCCCACCCGCACCCACCCACTGTGCACCCTACCTCCCCACACCTCCCTCACCCCATACTTACCTACGGAGTCCAGTGCAATGATCTTCTGTGGACCGGGAACACGTCTGCACTCTTCAAAGCTGACCGCGAACTGAAGAAATGCCGGTAAGCTGTATAATGGAATGAATAGGGGTTTTCCAACTTTAATGCGTATCGCGGGCATTTTTGCGAATTTTTGCCCCAAATTTTCAACATGGAGTTTTTTGGGACCCTTTCTCATGAATTCTTGCACTGTCATGATGCGTTATTCTGTTCCGAAAGGTGATTTCGCAGTCACTGCGTGGAATCACCTTTTGGGACTGAGTAGCAAAATGACAGTGCCACTGTTCATGAGAGGGGCAATCAAAAAGCCTATGTTGCAAGTTTGGTGGGAAAAAATAAAAAAAATGACTGTTTTACGAGTATGTGTAGCAACTGCGCAGCGCACGCTCGTAGGTTAGCGCATTTGCACTATTTTCATGCCAGATTCTCAACATTGTCATTTTACCACATCTTCTTGTGAACTGTACAGCTGTCATTTGTCACATCCTGTCCGAAATGTGTTTTCGCTTTTCCGGCACAGAATAGCACAGTCACTATGCGAAATCAGTGTTCAGTACACATTACGAAAATAACAGTGACACTGTTCATGAGCAGAGGTCCTAAAATGCCTGTGTTGAAAATTTGATGACAATACTCCATAAAATGACTGTGTTACGAGCGTGCTTTGCGCAGTTTGCATGCACGCTCTTAAGTTCGCAAACTTATATTTTCACTCCACATTTTCAACAGTGCCATTGTTCTATACCTCCTAATGAACACTACAGCTGTCATTTTCACATCCTGACCAAAATCTGTTTTCGCAGTTCCAGTGCACAATAGTGCGGTCGCTGTGGAAAGTTCGTTCAGACATTATGAAAACGGTGACACTGTTCATTATCAGATGTCCTAAAATGCCTATGTTGAAAATTTAGGGACGAAAGTCAATACAATGAGTGTTTTATGAGTGCGCATTGTGCAGTTTGCATGCACACTCGTGACTTTGTGAATTTGTAATACTTTCACTCCAGCTTTTCATCATTGCCATTTTTCCATACCTCCTTATGAACAGTATAGCTGGCTGAAATGTGTTTTCGCACGTCTGGTGCAGAATTGCACGGTCACTGTGCGAAATCACTTTGCGGGACACTTTCAGGAAATGACGGTGACACTATCCATCAACAGAGGTCCTAAAATGCCTATGTTGAACATTTGGTGGCGAAAGTCCAGACAATGACTGTGTTGCAAGTGTGCATTGCGCAGTTTCCACGCACCCTTGTAACTTTGTCAATCTGCAATTTTTCATGCCACATTTTCACCACTGGCATTTCTGCACACCTCATTATCAACAGTCCAGCTGCAATTTTCCACAGCCTGCCCAAAACACATTTCCACAGCTGTGCCGCACAGTGGCATACTCGCTGTGCAAAATCACCTTTTGGGACACATTAACAAACTCACAGCACTATGCCTCTCCACCTCCACCACTGCCAATGCCAGCACAACAACTTTCGGCATTGACAAATGCTTGTTAAATATAACAGTAGTCCTAGCAATTTTCCAAAGGTCTGGAACAACACCATAGGAAAAGGATAATGTGTACATTTTTGCCAGTGGAGAGGAAATGAGAGGAGTCACCAGTTTCAGCAGGCGGGGTTCAAGGGAGTCAAACCCTGGGCTAGTGTTGTCAGAGATTGATCTCAGTTGTTTAAGAACCTGCAATCTGGTTATAGCCTTAAAGTAAAAAGGCAGAGTAAGATGAAACCCCTTGGAAAATGAAGAGGAGTCCACTAGATTGCTAGAGACAGAGGACTGAGAGGATGTAGACATGGGAAGGAAGCGGTGTATAATGAGAGATCAGAGAACATCCTATTGAAAGCATTTGCATGGTATTAGAGTTGTTGCAGTGAGCTCCATTGAGATTCATTTCTGACGGGGTAGTAGAATATGATGCACCAAGAAAAGTCTTTACATGGGCCCTGAATTTCCGAGGGGCAGGGGCCAAGTTAGATAACAGGTTCTTACAGTACTTACTTTTGGCTTGTCTTATTAGTTTTTTGCAGGAATTTCTCTGAGCTCTATATGTATTGAGATCAGAAAGCAAGCCAGTATGTTGATAGCGCTTCCACAGCTTATCCCTGAGTAGCAGCTCAGAAAGCAGATCTTTGTGGAGCCACCTAGTTTGACTACCTCTGACCCTCCTAGTAACTTTTGGGGTGTGCTTCAACTGAACTGTACTAAATTCACTAAGAATAATAATGTAGGGCATCCTCAATTTTTCATGCGTGATAGACCTCAGACCAGTCAATGTTGGAAATATGAGAAGGAATGCATTTTCATCCATGGTTGCAAAATTTATGAAGGTGATGAAACGTAGTGGAGGAGATAGTGGGGCACCCAAGGTCCAGATACAAAAAATTGGAGAATGATCAGTTATTGCATCTGCCAGGATACCCGACATGGTCATATGCTCCAGGTGATTTGTAAGTAACCAGTTGATAAGGATGCCTGGTTTAGGTGGAGTTGGCATTCTCATATGCTCAGTTATCAACTGGTATAGGTTATTGCTGTGCACTAGTGACAATAAAGAGCTTTGAGTAGGTCCCAGCCAGTTTAGGTTTAGATCCCCCAGGATTAAAGCCTTGTTTAGATTGACAAACTGTGATGCTTGGTCAAGGAGGGCCTGGAGTCCTGGCAAACCCACAGAAGGAGCATTACATGCACAGATAATATGTATTTTCTTTGCACCAAGTGAAACTATGGCATGAATGGATTTACGCAGGGCAGGTGAGGCCTGGATAGGGACAGCTGTAATGCTAAGGTGGTTCTTGTGGTAGAGAGCCACACCCCCGCCATACTTCATCCCCGGTCTGTCTCTGCGGATCAAGGCATAATTAGCTATTGAGTAGAGAGAGTCAGAGATTCGAGGTTTCAGCCAAGTTTCAGTAAGACAGAGTATATATACTTCATATATATATATATATATATATATATATCTATATATAGATATATATATATCTATATATATATATATAGTGGGTTATAGACTTTGATCCACACTTCCAGTTCATACATGTGGCATGTTAGACTCCTAACATTCATAAATACAATGAAGACTCCTTTATTAGTTATCCCAGATAGGTCAGTAGCAGAGAAGTGGGTGGGAGGACTTGGATTAGGTTCCACATCGCCTGATAGAAGAAGCACTAGGATTGGTAGGAACAAGAGCCTAACGGAGTAATATGTAAGGGGCGATGAATGCTTCTCCCTCCACTTACAAAGGGCAAAATGGCGGTTGTTTAGAAGGAAGTTTACCACTGTAAAATAATAGATACTGTACATGGAGCGTTAGCCATTCTAACGGTGCAATTTGTGGGTTTGTCAACAAGGAAGCAAAAAGTCCAAGAGAGAAGCCAGAAGTGGAGAGACCGGCTAGAAAGAGGCATAATAAGCCCCAATTTTGGTGTAAGTCAGAGCGGGTACAAACTTGGACAGCTCGTATATGTGGAAAAAACTGCAGCACAAGGATTAAGCAATTAAGCCATGAAGTAAAATAAAGTGGAAACGTTTTTGGAGAAACAGGATACGATTAAGGGCACGATACTTTATGGTTTTTAGTGCTGTTGCACATGTGTCTTGAGTCCTTATGTGCTTAAGAAGATTAGATTCAAATAAAAGCACAAAGCACATTGTAAAATAAAATAAGCAGAACACACTTAAGATGTTTGTGTCTTCCTTCTGAGTGCTAGTGAACTACTACTAATTTTAGTGATAAAACCAAGATCCCTATCAAAATATGTTCAGAGATCAGAGAAAGCCCTGTAAAAGGTGTATCGAAAAGGAGGGATACAGGCTATGGACTTAAATAAGACCAGGCTGGAACAGGTGTTGAGGGGCACCAGGTACTCTGAACTATTATTGTTAAAGTTGGGCCTGAAGGATAGGCTGGGTAATCCCCCTCCCTCCATGACCTCCTCAGGGAACTTAGGGAGGTGGAGGAAAGGGACTCTCAGTGGGGACACCGTCTAGCAGTAGTAGTTGCAACCCAGGTTTGGAAATTACCCTTCCCCTGAGGCTTCTGAGCTCAAAGTGTTGCTAAAGGAGTGCAGAGAGACACTGGATAAAATTAATGCTGGTTCTATTAGGCCTACTGAAATTACCCCTAGCCAACCCATTCAGTCATCTCCAGCCTCTCTCCCAGTGATGGTCCTGGGAGTGCAGGCCCAGGTGCCCCCGTTGTTCCCCAGATTGAAACTTGCCTACAGGAACTGTGTCATGCTGTCAGTGAGGTAAAGAACCAGGAGATACTAAGGGCAGGGGACCCAGAATGAAGAGTGTTTTAAGGAAGTATTTTTTCACAGAGATGATTGTGGAGGCATGGAACGGCCTTCAGGAGGAGGTTGTGGAGTCAAAAACAGTGGTGGAATTCAAGCATGCATGGGACAGTCATAAGGCAATTCTAGGGGGTGGGGGTAGGAAGAAGTAGGCTGCTGGTTAACTAGGATCTGCAGCTTATTCATTAAGTAGGGAAATGGGCAGACTGGGTGGGCCAAGCGGTCCTTATCTTCCGTTAAAATCTATGTTTCTGTGTTTCTATGTTTATGGCCCAAACAATTCCTCCTGTCTCAGCTCCAGCCCCATTAGTGTACCCAGGGCCTCCAAGTCGTTAAGAGCACTGGCCACCCCCTGCAGCCCACTACGCAACCAGATACAGAAGAGGAGATAATTTTTCCTACACATGTGGGAGGGATGGACATTTCCAGAAAGAGTGCCGGTCCAAGGAAGATCCCAGTCAAGTGAGAGATCGATTGTTGGGGAGAGAGCCAAAGTCGCAGGGAAACGTCAGTGGGGCCTGGCAAGGGAGTGCACTGCAGAGCCCAACAAGCCCAGCTCCACTATCTACATGAAGACATTTTCAGCCAAAGCCACAGTCTCTGCCCGCTCAATATGGAGAAGTTGGTGGAACCATCCACTGAGATCACTGTCACCATAAACGGAGTTACCACATTGGCCAGTCTAGAAAGTGGTTCCCAGGTAACAATTATCTTCACGTTCTGGTATGATAAACATCTATCCAACTTAGAATTGCAACCATTGGAGGGGCTACATGTGTGGGGACTTAGTTAAAAATCCTACCCCTATCTGGGTTATGTCAAAGTTTGGATGGCTTTCCCGACCAAGGTGACTGGAGTGGGAGATTCGGTTGAGACCCTGGCTTTAATCTGTCCCAAGACTGGTATATATGATGGGGTGCCTGTGCTGGTGGGTACCAATTCCCATATGTTTGGACAGCCGGCCCTGCTTTGTCAGGCCTGGGAGGCTGAACCACAGGGGAAGGAGTTGCCAACCCACCCAGTAACAAATAAAGTGTACAAAACGCAGTGGCAGCCCCCAACAGAAAAAATGGATGAATCAGTGAGTATAGTCTGGAGGTGGGATGCAGAAGAAATAATGCTACCACCCAGTGCTGACTGTAATGTAAGTGATGAGGTATGGCTGAAGAAGGAGGTGAGAAACCAGATCTTAATGTTGGATGCATTAGACGAACATGGGTTGCCAGACAGCCTGCTCATAAAGTCCAATGTTTTACAGGTATGGGCGCATGCTTACATCATAAGAGTCACGGTGCTTGTAATGAATGTAATGGACAAGGAAGTGGTCATCCGGAAGGGTCATACTTTAGCTCAAGTCTACTGTGCTGACATGGCAGTACAGCCGGCTGCTCTTGGAGGCGGTGTCCCATTTGGTATTGACCCCAGCCTGTTCGACTTGAGTGATTCCCCCATTCTGGAGGAGTGGAAGGCCCAAGTTTGACAAAAGCTGTCAACAAGAACTAAGGTTTTTTTCCTAGCATGAATGGATGTAGGATGTGTGACAGGGAAATAACATCACATAAGACTTACGGACCAGCATCCATTTAGAGAGTTGTCCAGGTGGCTTGCCCCAGCTGATATAGATGATGTGAGGAGGTACCTTCAAGAAATGATGTCCAAAGGCATATTCCAAGAGTCTAGGAGCCCATATGCCTTGCCAATAGAGGTAGTAAGGAAGAAAAGTGGGGTCATTAGGATGTGCATGAATTACTGCACCCTAAATAAATGAACTGTTCCTGACCAGTATACAATGCCATTGATTCAGGACACCTTGGATTACCTGAACAGCAGTCAGTGGTTCTCAGTATTGAACTGGAGAAGCCGATACTATCAAATTCCTATGGCCACCCCGGACCAGGAGAAGACCACTTTTATCTGTCCCCTGAGGTTTTATAAGTTTCTAAGGATGCCCCAGGGCATTTCGGGTACCCCTGCTACTTTCCAACAACTCATGGAGAAGGCCATCAGGGACATGAATTTGCTGGAGTGCTTAGTGTATCTGGGCAACATAACTGTATTTGGCAAGACTCTAGAGGAACATGAAGCAAGGCTATTAAAAGTATTGGACCATCTGGAGGAATTTGACTTAACATTCTCCATCGATAAGTACCAATTCTTCCAGGCTTCTGTTAAGTACATCGGGCACATAGTGACAGCAAACAGCATTCAGACAGACCCCAGCAAGGCTGAGGCACTTAATCACCTGACCAAAAGCTAAGAATTTGAAGGAACTGCAATTGCTATAAGGATTCTGTGGGTAGTACAGGAAGTTTGTTAAGGATTGCACCTGGGTGGTTAGACCTCTCCTGAATTTGATACTGGGCTACCCACCAGTCAACAAGAGTAGGAAATACAAACAGCCTGGGGTATTCACTAAGTCACCTCAACACTTCAGACCTTGTGAGCCATTTGGCCCCAGGTGGACTGAGGAATGTGACCAGGCTTTTGAGGACATCATTTACTGCCTAACCCATGCCCCGGTCTTGGCTTATGCAGACCCAAAGAAGCCCTATGTTTTACACACTGATGCTAGTTTCAGTGGCGTGGGGGTGGTGCTATACAAGAATGCCCAGAGGGTTTGTGTTCAGTGGCCTATGCAAGTCAGAGTTTGAATCCTGCACAGAGCAAATATCTGGTGCACAAGCTCAAATTCCTTGCACTGAAATGGTCCACTGTGGATCAGTTCCATGATTACCTGTATGGGGCAAACATTAACGTGAAAACTGATAACTCCTTAATGTACATTCAGACTACAGCCAAGCTGGTCACAGCTGGTTACAGGTGGTTGTCAGTCCTTTCCACATATGACTACTGTGTTGAATATTGCCCTGGGCTGAACCACATAGATGATGACACCTTGTCCTGATGCCCCCAGTTCAGCAAGAAGAGCACTCCAGCTGGGTTAAGATACCTAATCAGGTTGTAAAGGCACTGTGCAAAAAGTTAGACACCAAAGAGTCCCCATATGCTGAGGATGTGCAATGCCTGGTGAACAGTTTAGGAGCCCCTGGAAGCTGTCTTTCCATAACATATTACCACTTAGCTGCTTTGGACATGATGTCTTTGCCACAGCTAGCCACTCTAGATCTGGTAAGGGAGCAGTGGTCTATCCTAGCCATTGGAGAAATTGTGCAAGTTTTACAGACAAGGGGTGATCCGGCACAAGTAACCACAAGAGACCCTGGTACTTCAAACAGGCATGGGATAGGCATAAGGGAGCAATACAGATGAGTATGAATAGATAGGCCATTGACAGAGTAAAGGCCTATGGCACATTCATAAGGTAGAAAAAATGGGCAGACTGGATGGGCCTTGCGGTCCTTATCCGCCATCAGTTTCTATGTTTCTATGCTTGATTAATGCTAAGAGAGTAGCCAAAGCTAAACCTATGAAATAGTTTGCTGTACAGAGAGGTGCAAGATCAGGAGGGGGTGCCCAACATACAATTGGTGTTGCCAGACCAATTCCATCAAACTGTTTTGCAGGCACTCCATGATGACATGGGCCACTCGGGTAGTGAGTGCACACTAGACCTGGATTGAAGTAGATTTTATTGGCCCAAAACAGGGCAGGATGTGGATAAATATTGCAAGACCTGTCACCTGTGCATCCAGGGGAAAACCCTTCCCCAAAAGGCAGCCCCAATAGTCAACATTGTCACAAATGCCCCTATGGAGCTGATGTATATCGACTTCCTTACCTTGGAACCGGACTCCAGAAATATCTCAAACATACTAGTGGTCATAGATCATTTTACTCTGTACACCCAAGCCTATCCCACTAAAGATCAAAAGTATGATCAAGGTAGTGGTCAAGAAGTTTCTTTGTACATTATGGGGCACCACCGAGGATTCACTCAGATCAAGGCCATGATTTTGAGAGTAGGCTCATAAAAGAACTATTGTCTCTGTGGGGAGTCAGAAAATCCAGAACAGCCCCTTACCATCCCTAAGGTGACCCCCAGCCTGAAATAGTCAACTGAACCCTATTAGACATTCTGAGCACATTGGACCTCCCTGAGACAGGCGTACATGGAGTCAGCGAGTTACTGGTTCACGCCTGCAATTGTACCAAGAATGACACCAGCGGGTTCTCTCCATACTGCCTCATGTTTGAGAGGGAGACCAGCCTGCCAGTCGACCTGTACTTTGGGGTATCAGCAGATGGCGTTAAAGAGGGTGACTGCTTACAGTATGTGCGCAAGTTAAAACAACTGAATGACACCTATCATTTAGCCCCTGAGATGACTAACAACAGAAGCCTAGCCAACTAGGAGAGATCTGATAAGAAAGTCTGAACACAAGACTTGATGCCAGGTGACAGGGTTCTACAGAGGAGGCTGAGCATTCCTGGAAAGCATAAGATCACTGATCACTGAGGAAGCGCACCATATGTAGTACTGGAGAAGTTGCAGGGTTTGCCGGTATTTAAGATTCAACCAAAACGGGAAACTCAAGGATACAAAGTGTTCCATAGAAATTATATACTGCCCATCAGAGACAAGGCGGTCAGCTTAGCCTCTGATACAGTAGATCCTCCCACACCTCCCAACCATCTGAGCTGCTGCATGTAGATGACAGAGGAGAGAAAACGGTGACCTCTAATGGTCTGGTCCTGCTTCAGTGGAAGAAATCTCTGAGGGGGTTATGAGTTGGCCGATGAGGCAGAAAGAGAGTTTGATAGTCCACCTGTCTGTTTCTGTCCCACTTCTGAACTGGCTAAACTGTTCCAGGGAACACCCCTGACAATGGAGACTGCATCTGTGCAAGTGGGGCCTACCACAAGAGAGACTGAAATTCAGGATGATGAATCTGGGGAAGTGAATTCGCCTGTGCCTGTGGAACAAGGTGCTGAATGGGAAGCTACTCTCACTACGCCCCTTGAAGGGGCCACTCCAAACTTGGATGCTAGTCTGGCTGGGCCTTTTGAGTTGTTCCAGAGCAGTTCCCCCAAGTAAATGCCTTTTTTTTTTTTGAAATTCAAGTTTATTCATTTCCACATTTTTAACAGTGCCAGAGGTATCAACAGGACATAGTTATACAAATATTACAGATTTGATTACACAAACCCCTGGCCCTCCTCCCCTCCTCTCCTCCCCCTTGACCACCCTCCCCCTTAGGAACCAGCCTTGTCCAACTACCCTTGAGAAAGCACCTGCCAGGGATAAGCACCTTCCGACCAATATATGGATTTGCTCTCACAATAACCCTTAATTAATTGGTGCCATCAGGATTGACTGGACTTTCTGAATGGCCACAAGAAGGCACGACTGGATAGAGTGGTGAAAATGATGTGGTGATCGAGCATCCTGCAACAGGAGAAGAAGAAACAGGCACAGTGGCAAATAACACTGACTCCATCTCTGAACAGGAGGTGGCCACTAGGACTGAGGAACTAGAACCCCCAAGAAGGTTGGAGAGAACTGTGAAACCCTTACTTAAGTTGACCTATGATACCCCGGGGCACCCACTAATCTATCCCTATTCGTGGTGCACAAAGATATATATGTCACCCCCAGGTCCCTGCAAAAGATGTTCATGTGTCCTGCAAATGCTAGACCCCCTCAGGCACAGAGGGAAGGTGGTGAACAGAAAGAGGGGAAGTGAAAGTTCACCCAAGGGAAACAAATGGTAAAAATTGTATTACATACATAGATACATAGACAGTGTCGGCAGATAAGGGCCTATGGCCCACCCAGTCTGCCCATTTGAGCTTGTAAGTTCAGTTTGTTTTCCTAGAAGTCTGTTGCCCCTTACCGCTGACCTCCAGAATTCCTTTATGTCTATCCCATGCATTCTTTAATTCTGTGATTGTTTCAGCCCCCACCACTTCCTCTGGCAGGGTGTTCCACTTGTCCACCACCCGTTCTGTGAAGAAATTCTTTCTCATGTTTCCTCTGAATCGTCCTCCCTCCAACTTCATCCCATGCCCTCTAGTCCTAGAACATCTTTTTCACTTAAAAATAGTGTTTTCCTGCACCCTGTTCCTCCCTGTGAGATACTTGTATGTCTCTATCATATCCCCTCTCTCCCTCCTCTCCTCCAGGGAGTACACGTTCAGTTCCTTCAACCTGTCTTCATAGGACTTGTGATGCAATCCATGCACCATCTTTGTTGCCCTCCTCTGAACCTTCTCTACCCTGTCTATGTCCTTACGTAGGTATGGTCTCCAGAACTGTACTCTGTACTCCAGGTGGGGCCTCACTAGTGTCTTGTATAGCGGAATTTTGACCTCCCTTTTCCTGCAGGGTGATGCCCCTGCCTATACATCCCAGCATCCTATTTGCTTTACCTGCTGCCTTGTCCCACTGTTTCCCTACCTTGAGGTCATCAGAGATGATAACCCCAAGATCCCTTTCCTGCTTGGTGCATGCTATATCCTCACCCCCAACTGATATATTGTGCCAGGGTTTTTGTGCCCCATATGCATTATCTTGCACTTCTTTGCATTGAATTTCAACTGCCAAACCCCTGACCATTCTTCAAGTTTCTGCAGGTCCCTTCTCATTCTGCCTACACCCTCCGGTGTGTCTACTCTGTTACAGAGCTTTGTGTCATCAGCAAACAGTGAAATTCTGCCTTCTAGGTCCTGCGCCATGTCACTGATGAAGATGTTGAATAGGACTGGTCCCAGCACTGACCCCTGTGGTACCCCACTGGTCACTCTTCCCTCTGTGGAGTGACAGCCATTTACCACCACCCTCTGTGTCCTGCCACCCAGCCAGTTACCTACCCACCACACTACTGTCCTGCTCACACCCATATTCCCCAGTGTCCCCAGTATTATCAGTGTGAGTTCAAAATAAATATTGCTCTGAACAATTAAAGGGGTGCAAGTATGGGTGCTATGCATACTATGGTATTTGATATCCGACAAATGGGAAAAATGTTAAATCTTATAAACCATGCATAATGTGTTTAATGTTTTGTTTGGTTAATACCTGAGTAGATAGTAACCAGGTGTTTAGGTAGAAATGGTTGCCATATGTTGAATATTTATTTATTGGAATCTTGGATAACACCTTTGAGCTAAAAGCTCATTTACAAAGGTTTCACCTTGTAAGGCAATAGACAAGGTACCTAGACATTACAAAACAGATAGGTGTATATACAGCAGGCAAGTACATTATGGTACATATAGATACAGATACAGATTCAAGCAAGTACAGTTAAAATACAATAAATATAAAATATTAAATGCAAAAATATTAAGGTTTACTGTTTTACATTTTGTAGGTTCCTACCCATAGGCTTGGTGGGGACATCAAGTATTTAAAGGGGGGGTGTAACCCCCGAGGGGGTTTAACTTATTTTGCCCTGCTCTTCATGGCCCCTGTGCTGGTCTTCAGCCCAAAACGGGACTGCAGGGAGCCTAACTGTGGGATCGGTGACCTGGGTTTTGTTTTTCGGGAGGTCCACACATGTGCAGTATCTTATTTGCAAGTGCCGCTGATCTGCAGCCTTCAGCGTGTCTCCCCGATATGCTCAACCCCCTGGCTAAGGTAAACAGGGGTCAGACACCTGGGGAGGCTCATGAGAGGTGGCCCAATTTCAAAATTAAAGAGCAGCAGAAGCGCTAGAATCAGAGGGTCATAGATATTAATATGGGCTACTCCTGGGGGACTGTGTTATCGAAGCTAGCGATGGGCTACTGGAGGACTGCTGGATTTTAGTTTTGCAATCACTTGAGAGGTGACAGGACTACTTCAAGTCAATGGGCAACTGAGCCTAAAACCTACATACTGTGGCTGCAAGGACTGTAATTAGTTTAGGATACCTGATGGATTGTGTGGAACAGATTGGAAGCAGCCATATGTTTACTCTTTAACCCCCTATGGACAGCGAATCGGTTTGTCATGTGCCCAAACTGATTGAAAAGACTCATGGGAGAAGGTGTTAACTATTTTCAGGTGGCAAGAGACTTTACCAATAAATAATCAAAGAGGGCTCTGGACTATGATAGATGACTGAGACCAGCCAATCAGAGGACAGGATTCTTGGAAGAAATCTAAGAGTCATTGGGCAGTTGATTCAGTCTGTTCTGGGCTCTGATCGAGTTGAAAGGGCTCAGTGCTGGGTGAGAATTTATCTAAGACCTTCCATAGGGATTAAATGGAGTTTGTTAGAGGTATAAAGTTAAGATTCTTGCTGATCAGATGAGCAGTTTTTCTTTGTTAATTGTTCCAGGCATCTTGTTGGAGTCTGCTGTTTTAAGCGGAAGCTTCTGCTGCAACCAGCCTGCATCATTTTGAGACTGAGAGAACACTGTGAGCTGGGAAAGAGGTTTTCAGGAAACTGTGAGTAATCCGGAGAAAAGGTGGATGCTGATTCAAAGCAGAGAGACTGTAAGAGAGAGAAAAGGTGAGCAGATGCCCTATGGTTCAGGGTCCTGTTGCTATTGTCGAAATCCAGCTGAGGAAACCCTTACAGAAGTATAGGTGTGCTGTGTACATGCAGAATGCATGCCACATGCTTATTGTGAAATGTTTGCATGTGGTTCACATACACTAAGTGAACAAATGCCAACCAGGTCTAAAAGGTAACTCAGGTTCATATGCTGCAAGCTTGACATGTGCTCAGCATGTAAGTTGGTGTGAACATCTTCTAAAAATTACATCAGGTCTGTTTGTTGCACGCTTGAAATGAGTGCAGCAGTTAAGCTAGTGTGAACACCATTTAAACATCACATCAGATTCACATGCTGCATGCTTACTATGTGTGCAGCAGCTAAGCTGGTGCAAATCTCATCTAAAAAACACACCACTTTCTATTTTATATACTACTGCTAGCAATTAGTTATTAAAATACATTTTTATTTGAATTCCCAAAAATTAGGTACACTTATTAATTCTGATCCTTTTCCAAGTTGTTTAATGACTTTTGATTTTTGTCATTAAATCACCATTAATCTGTAAAGTATTGTTTGCCTATTGCATTAAAAGCGTAGGATATAGCCAATCAACATCCCCCATTCCAGACGTACAAAGAGGGGCTCTGTGTTGTGAAGCCTATACTTTTAATTTTTGGACCACTCAAATCCCTTATGCATATTTAGTGCTACAAATGTGTTTCTCCATGACTGTTTTATCTCAGTTTCCCTTTGTCATTCTATACTGAGCATATACACTTTGGCCATGCTCAGCACTCTTCGTGCTGAGTAGGGTCTTGGAAGCATGAGCATGCATACCCCACATTTTGTCACTGAAATGATGGACATGGACACTCAAAATGAGGGACACTAACCCACATGAGGATCAGGACACATCATGAAACATGGAGATATGGTACCACTGAACACAGTGGAAACCATTGTATTAGCATCTGAGAATGAATTTCTACAATCAAGCAGGGGTGCCATTTAGGTAGGGCAGAGGGATGCAGTTGCCCCCCCCCCTCCCCGTATTTGTGCCTAGGTTGATCTTATTGTGTGGCAGTAATGATTTTAAATTTGGATTTAATCTTTTGCACAGTAATTGCCCACCTGGCCAGTGTGTGCTCATGCTGAAGGTACTCTCCAGACTTGACTGATTCTGTACTGTGTTGTCCACTCTCTCCATCTATTAGTGGCAGCATAATCATATGTGGCATGGATGAGCTCCAGCCAAAAAAGAGCACATGAGCCTTGCAAGTTTGACACTGTCTTTCCAACCACAGAGTAGACAGGCTGAACACTACAGCTTGGAGAAGTCTGTGAGCACTGAACTCTCAATAGCAGTTTTGCGGCAGCATATTTTTGTTGTTCTACTCTTAGTGAGCCTCCATCTCCCCTGGTGACTTAAAGAGCAGAGGGTGAGCTAGAAGCTAACTCAAGACTAGGCTACCTACTTACCCTACTAGGCTCTCCTTATGAAAAAAAAGAAAAGCAACACAGACTCCCACTGCAGCAAGCCAGGCTTAGCAGCAGTGGTGACAGTGATGTGCGTGGTCTTCATAGACCTTGATCAGTGTAGTGTTTTTTTTTAAAGGAGTTTTGGGGAAGGAGGAAGTTCTGAAATATTGATGTGTTGTCCACGTTTCTTCACCTTTGGGTGGCTTTATGATCCATAGAGGATGGTTATTGAATGGAATGGTGTCAGGGAGAAAAATTTGGACAAAGTTATTTTTTGGGGGGAATGAACTTCAGCCAGGAAACAAACTGATTAGTAATTGGGTGCGTTTAAGCCTAAATCTGATGTACTGCTCTGGGGTATATACAGATGAACTCTACAAATTTGAATTTTTCCTGATTTGCATATCTTGTTTCGGTCATACCAAATAAGTTGTAGCTTTTAGAGATGTTACAGAAATTCTAGCACTGTCCCTTGCATTCACAGACAGTTAAGCAGTATGGTATGCAAAAATGATTGGATCCCCACCATAGTCAGGCTTATGCCCCCCCCCCAGTGAAGCTGATCTCCACATCTTTATGCTCAGGCACATTATGACAAAGGGCAAAGGAGAATGCAAGGGTGTGCACCATTGAAATGAATTACCATTTTATACATTATTGATGGAGAGTTGGACATTAATGAAGGCCACTGCTCAACTAACAAGGGCTTTATTAGTAGAACAGTGGCCTTCATTATTCTACAACTCACTAACATAATGTATCCAGAAGCAAATGATTTGATACCTTTTAATGGACCAACATAGATGTAACAACAAGAACAAAGTGCTCTAGCTTTCAGACCAACCAGTCCTTCTTCAGAAGCTCATGGCAGTTGTTTAGAAAATACAATACTTATAACAGCTAGATAATGCAGAGAAAAACAGAAAAAAATCCCCATTGGTTTAAAATACTCATTTAAAAAAAAAAAACAGAAGATGATGTCAGAGAAGTTAAACAGTACAATACTGCCCTCAGTCCGAATGAACCTTGGGTTAAGATGTGCTTGGTGCAACAAACATAAAGAATCCTACTGCACATAAATTTAATTGACATAAGATAACACTGCTGAAGCAGATAACTCCCAAATCAAGCCATGAGTGTCACAGTCAGTATAAGGATGTGATTACTGAAAGGCAACCCCACCCAGCTTAAAGACAAACTAAGATAGTTATAGGGCTCATGAAATTACAATGTATGCATTAAAGACAAGAATACCAGTAAAGTTGTCTAAAAACATCAGTGCACACTGTGTGATGTGTAAAACCTAGCTAGACATGTCACCCAGCTGTATTCTCAAGCTAAATAAAAGGCCCAAGAAATTACAAAAACCTCAGGACTATATAAATGATAATATAAATATAAATTGATAATATTAGTGTTAAACAAAAACTCTAGTAGAGGAACCTCAAGGAATTCAGACCATACATCCTGATATGTACTGATGTCAATATATACTGAGAATGTAGCAACTACATGTACCACAAGTGTCTAGGGAATCTGAAAAAGAGATAAAAAAGTAATTTATCTCCTCCTGCTCATACAAACAGTACAACCTAACCCACCCCACATCACAATAATGTGGGTGGGGGAGATACATAGCTTAAACGAGATGTTGTCTCTCTCTCTCTCTCCCCCCTCCTTTTCTCTCTCTCTTTCTCTGTCCCCCACAGACACACACACACACACACACACTCTCAATCTCTCTCCTAGTGAACCTATATAAACTTCAGTCACTGTAATTGTTCCCCAAAGGAATACAACTTGTAATGAAATTCTGAGTAAATTACTACAATATTAGCCTAATGTAAAAAGATATGTGCAGGACCCCCAAGCAAATGAGATTACACATCCCAATATGTACAGAGTTACAAAAATTATATGTAACAGTATAAGATAACACTCCTGTATGTACACTAGCAGGCTGGGTAAACTGAATATGGTGCAATGGAATCAATCCCCCCCCCACACAGGCAAAGATAAAAAGTAAGGAGAAATTTGTTGTGTGTGAAATGAAAATAGTAACACATTATACCTCCATATAGCTAAATAGAGACTTACCTCAATGTGACAGCAAGCCCCACATCTATTATATCACATACCTCACAGCACATACCCACACACATACATACACACACGCATCCACATCTCACACATGCTGAAATCCTATAATATGTCAGCTTGAAGAAGAAAAGGTCTGTGGATGTTAATTTCTGTAGTGTCCCATAAAGCCAATATCCAAGTTACATAACATAATGTATAAAATAGTAATAGAAAATAACTCCATTTATTTCATGGGGATACGCCCCAGCACTCTGACCCACGCACATCATCTCTTAAAGACTCGTGCCTCTAGCTCCCAAGTACTGAATTGAGACTTTTTACTTATATCTATACTTGGTGGGTTGTCTGTAGCAGCATGGCCATACCCGCTACAGTGTGTGTGCTTGGGGGGGGGGGGGGACTGCCCATGTGGGTGTGTGTGTCAAGTTAATGCTACAATTGTGTTTGCACCTTGAAGTCTGTTTGCGTGGAAGCATTCAAAACTATGGAGAAAACGTAGTAGGAGTACAGGCCAGACAGAAGTAATTAAGTGGTTTTGTGGGTATGTTTGTTACTCGGTTACTCAGTTAGTGGACAGAAGAAGGCATAACCCCATTGAGATTGTCCTCCACACCTTGTGGATCATTATAACCCTCAACTTACTTTAAAAGCCATTTATCTAATGGGAGGGCTCCCCCATTGAGCTTAAAAGGTCACTACATGGGCTTTGCCAGGATTCTTTTTTGTTGCATCCGGAGGCACCGCCCTCTCCTGCCCATTTTGTCTGTTTCACTTCACGGTCACCTCAAGCTGCCTGCCTGTTTCCCTTCTCACTCCTCCTAAGCAGCTCCGGTTAGTTTCCTAACACCTCGGCAGCCCTTCCTTGTCCAGTGCTTCCCCTGCGTCCTGACCTGCCATCCTCTACCTCTGCTCCACAGGCATACTGGTGCCACCCTCCTCCTGCCTGGTTCTATATTTCCGGATTCATTCCCCCCCCCTCAGTGCTTTTGAGCACTCCTTTCCCTCTGTGTGCTGTATCTTCCCCATCTCCACTACTTTGCTTGTGCACCATTCTCATTCCTCAATTGGCATTCGCTGCACGGTGCTGCACTGTCCCCTGCTCTCCTGGCATTGCCATTCAGTATCTCCTGCTTGACTCCCTCGCTGATGTCAGCTATTGCCGTTCAGTCTGTCTGGTATCCATGCACCGCTCTCTGCTCCTCGCATCATATTTGCCAATCGACCTGTTAGTTTAGTGCACTCGTGCATAGGCACATCAATCACCCATTTCTATTACTTTGCAGACTGGCTCTGAAGGGAGTTTTTTGTGTTCACTGCTTCCCGGTCTGTGAGACAGTGGATCACGATGGCAAGGCGTAGCTGTCTGGTGAGTAATACCTGGCCACCAATGACTCACAGCTGCTTTAGGCATTTCTTCAATTCCAGTAGTGTGCCTAATCCTGCATTGTTTTCTTTAGTTCTATAGCATCATTTGTATCATGCCTGATACTGCTGGCACACATTTGTAGTTCTGGTTTTCCAGGACTTTGAACTTGTTCTCATATCTCTCAACCTTTTGTCACTACCATGAGGGACATGGCCTTGTCAGACTCTCAAGCTGAGGGACACAGATCCTCTGAATGAGGAACACATCCTCAAACATGGAGATATGAGCTCAGAACGCTGTGAAAACTATAGTGTTTACTTGTACAAAGTTCATTTTGGATTTTGTATTTTAGAATATTATGAGTTTCTGCCTTAAAGTCTGAATTTGCAGCACATTCTCTGTGTGAGCAGCACATTTTTCATGAAGGACAGAGCACTTTTAAGGGGTAAAATGAGGGATGTTCCTTGTGATGTGGGACACTTGAGAGGTATGCTTGTTCTTGTTTCAACCTGTCTCATGACGTCATGCCTGAAGGTCAGCCTTATATTGGGGATGGGCAAACTGATTCTATTGTTCGCCTTCCACACCAGCCTTTAGGAGGGAGCTGGGAATGTTTCTTTTGCTGCTCCGCTGCAGTCTCTGTTTGGGTCTGGCTGAGTGTTATAGCTGACTTACGGTAATTCAATTCATTTTGACATTCTGCCTGACCAATGAGATGTTTTCAGCTGCTAGAAAGATGTTTTCAGATGCTAGAAAGATACTGTACCTCTTCCGTACCTGTTCTAGCCCCTTGCCTTGTTTTGTAGACTCGTGATTTCCTTTGCAGGTTGCGTGGTTGGGGGATGCTGTTGGTTTCGCAGCATGGCCTGCTCTCTTCCTCTCCCCAGCAGCTTCTCTTCTCCATGTCTGCCCGTCCCCTCCAGGTCCTTGCTTCACTCTTCTTTGCCTGTACTCCTGTGACATCGGGGCGCTCATTTTCCCTCATTGCCCTGCTCCCACGGGCCCTACCTCATTCCTTCTCCTGCCTCCTATATGGCTTTCTATGGTCCTTCTTGCTATTGTTTCTCTTTGGCTGCTATCTACTTTTTGGTCTTCTCTGTATCGTGCAATCAGCCTCAGCTGATTTGGTCTGGCTTGCCTTAGTCATTTTGGAGGCATACCCATCATTACTCCTATGCCCGCCTCATTGATCCCCAGCCCTCACACAGCATGTATCAAGTTCCTGATTTCATCCATCATCTGCTGTCAAAGATTCATTCCAGTTCTTCCATATCTCATCATGCCATGGTTTTTCTATTGGCTTGCTCTGCTATTCGCATAATTGAGCAATTTGTGACGGACCCTCTCTGGCCTCCCATCGACCCTGGCCTGCATGCCACCTCCTCCAGCTAGCCTTCCTGCCATTCTCTTCCTGTTTCGGCTGAGTCCTATGCTTCCTCATTGACCTTCCTCTGTCCTTTGTCCTTTCCTACCTCACTTTCTTGTATCAGTCTCCATGGCTTCATTCCCTCGTTGTACCTCCTCCGTTTCCCAATTTTACCTTCCTTGTCCATGCGCCTTTTCTAGTACCAACAAAAACAGACCTAGAATAAAACACATAAAAAAAAAAATGGATGTGCTTGTTCTTCTTCCTCTCCTCTGCTACCATCACGGTCATTATTCACCTCGCTCCGTCAGTCTGCCTTCCACTCAGGGCTTCCCTATGTCGCCAGATGTCTATACCCATCTCTCAATGACTCATTCCAGTTCATTTTGCTCGCTCTCCTCATCGATGCTTTCTGCTGACCTGCTCATCTCTTTCCATCGCTTGATCAGCCTGCCTCGGCTGCCCAATCAGTATTCCTCCGTGGGCTATGTCTGGCCTCCACTCGATATTTCTTTGCTTACTCACATCTCTCATTCGAGTTCATCGGCCGTCTGCACTACTGCAGTGATCTATGCCATCTTGCATCATTTGGCTGTCCCTGGCTGACACAGTTTGGCTTGCAATTGATATTTCTTTTGGACATACCCGTCATGAATTGTATGCCACTTTGTCACCTCGCGATCCTCTTGTCACATGTCTTAGGTTCATGACTCTGTATCAGATTCATGTCTCCTGTCATCATTCACTCCTTATTCCCTCTTAGTTCCTCTCTGTGCATTGCTTACTAGAGAATTTCTATCATGGGATCCCATTCCTTGCCTCCACCCAAGGCTTCACTGCATCTCCATATCACTCGACCCAAGCCATCAGGGATTCACTCCACCCATAGCTTCACTCCTCATCCATCCATGCTTCCTTGATTTGGCTCTACCTCCACTCAAGAGCCATGCCTTCCTGTCCATCATTATTCACTATGGGCTGGCTAGAGGCTCTCCACCGTCATTCCAGTTCCTTTCACAATCACTTCCGAACCTACCTCCTTTCTCACTTTGCTGTATTCATTTCTGAATCTACCTCTTTTCGTGGAGTCTAATTCATCATATTGCTCTGTCAAGCATACCTTCTTTCTAGCTTGCTTACTCTCTGGTTCTGGACATGACTTCTTGGCCTCGGAATATATCTCCTTTTGAGGAGCTTCATTCCTTGCGTCACTCTATTGAATCCTTTGATATCTCGTCACCCACACCTTCAGGGTCTACCCGGTCCCATCGCATGTTTATGCCTTTTGGCCTCGGTGTCAACTCCCTCACCTTGCTCAATAGGGTGTACCTCTCATTTTATCCCTTACTCATCCCTGCTGGAGTCCTGTTCCCCTTCGCTTGCCCTGGGTTCTCTGTCTGTCCTCCGGGTCCATTCATTTCCATTACTTGATCATGCATACTTCTCCTTGGATCGAATGAGTGCTCTCCTTCCTTCCTGGTTCACTTTCTGTCCTTCGTCCTTTCCTTCCTGGCGTCTATCACTCATTGTACCTCTTCCATTCCAGTGACCTTCCTCGTCCTAGTACTTATTCTCATCCTGACCATCATGGATTCTTTCCCCTCATCGCTTCCCTCATCCTCGTACATCATCTGATTTGGCTCCCCTTGATCGCTGTCCTGAGCTTGCCCTCTGGTTCGTATACCCTCTGGTTCCTGTTGTGCTTTCTTGGCCTCGGAGTCTGCCTCCTATTGAGGATCATCATTGTTCGTGTCGCTCCATTGAACTCGATACCTTAGTTTGGGTTATTTTCTTATTCATTCGCGTCTCCTCTTCTTCCGATTCCGTGCAGGCTTTTCAGGATTCAGCCATCATAGCTTCACTTCGCTCTTCACTTCACTCCTCATCACACATCATACAATTTTGCTCCCTCCTAATCCTACCTCATCCAGTCTTGATCCTTGATCGCTTCACCTGAGTTGTCTCTGGTTTCAGATCTCCCTTCTTAGCCTTGGAATCTATCTCCTTTAGAGGAGCCTACTTCCTTTCCTTCCTTAGTACAAGTTCATTTTCAAGTTTATTCCTGTCTCCTCTTCCAGTTCAGTGCCGGCTATCTAAGCTTCACTCCACTCATCGCCTGCTATTGATATTCTTTTTGGGCATACCTACCATAATTCCTATGCCACCTACCCACCGCGGCCATCCTGCCGCATGTGTGAAGTTCATAACTCCAGTCATATTGAATTCATAAAAAATCCAATTATTCACGCAATATTACCTAAAAGTTTATCTATTTACATAGTTTACTCGAATATTCCTATCACTGAATTCCATACTACCTCATCGACTACAACCTCACAGTCTAATCATTCAGAGTCTAATTGTTTACATCGCATAATCAAGCATGCCTCTTCAATCTCAGTCTATGCTCACACGCATCATTCAATCATGCGCATTGCTCAATCAAGCCAGTCTGCATTATCACCTGTCTCCTCACCGGCACATCTGGAATCTCTTCGTGAGCACATCTAGATACCCCTTACTCCTGTCTCATACATGGATTTACTCCCTCCCATCCTTGCTCCTCTGATTTACTAACCCTCATAGACTACTCAAGCATACCCTCCTTGGGTCCTGCAAGGTTTATTTAGTTACATTGTTCACTCGAGCATTCCATTATTGACTCTGATGTTACTCATCGACCATAACATCAGGATCTAATTGTTCACATCGCATAATCATGCCTTATTGACTTCAGATATACTCTGTCTTTATTCATTCATCATCCTCACCTCTTCGATGCTTGACATCTTCATGTATTCTTTTTGGGCTTCTTCCTAACCTACCTTTAGTCAATGCATTCATTTCCGGCATCTGTAGGGGGGAATACCTCCTCTAGGGTTCCTTGCATCTTACCCCTACAGGGTAGTCAATCCCATGGATAGAGAAGTGGAAAGCCACAAAGTAAATCAAGTTACACAAACATCATCTCATATTATCTTACTCAGTTGCGTAAACACATTGAACTTATTTTTAAAGTTATTTATCTGGTTACAGTCCACAATATCTTGTGGCAAGGTGTTCCAGATTCTAGGTTCTCTAACTGTGAAAAATTTTTGTCTTTTATTCGTTTTAGTCTGTTCAATTTCAATTTGTTTATTATGACATCTTGCCACTATTCTCCTCGATGTAAATGAAATTCCACATAGTTCCATTAAGGTCAGTGAATGAACAATCTTAAATAGCTGTGTATTGGGGTTGAAAAAAACATATGTTTCCATTAGTATGTGTGCTACAGTTCAACTGGGAAAATGAGATGAGGGAGAGAAGAAAACAGAAAAGCATACACTGACCATAAGTATGCCGCATGCATGCAACTGTATTCTGATACAGTATGTATTGAAGTACAAGTGAGTCATATGTGTGCAGACAGTATGACTTAGTGGTTAAAGGCACTGTACTACAAGCCAGAAGACTTGGAGGCATGAAGACCTGGGTTTGAATTTCATCAACTCCCACTTGTGTATAGTGTGATCCTGAGCAAGTCACTTAACTTTCATGTGTGCAGTTATCAGTGACCACTTGCTTTTTTGCACGCATACCACATTCATGCAGTCTTTCCCAATTTAGCATAAAAATCATGGCTTCCACATTTGCTTGCTGCACACATGCCATATGAATAGAATCGGTTCTAGTTTAACATTTAAATCATACTTGCAGCATGCATATCACTTGGGTAGTTTCATGTGTGCAGAATGAAAACATTTCATATAATTATTTCTGTAAGGGAAGGAACTGTTGATCTGGAGTTGAAGTTTAGAATCTGTTGCCCAAAGATGCAGGAAAGCAGGAATGTTGGAGAAACTGTTCTGGTTACACAGCAGAGCTGTTTTCTGCAGAGAGGAAAGAGAAACCAGGAGATTCCCAGGTTAATTTGGAACCAGGTGGGGAACTTGTTAACCCCTAACAAGTGGGGCCTGCTGGCTACAGGGGCCATCAGTGCATGCTGGGGCACCTAGGGCACCTGTGACCTGTGAGGGAGCAGAGCTGTGGAGCTCCTCTTAGGTCTGGGACCTCTGTGGCTTGATGGACCTTGCATGAGAGTTCTGCAACGGGCCTGAATAGGCTGAAAGAGACAAGCTACAAGATCTTCAATCAAGGGGACAAGTAGCCAGACCTTCAATCATGCTCATGTCTTTAGAATGCTTACTGCTACCCATTTGTTCTGTTCTTCCCAAACTGAAATCCCCTGAGGTTGAGTTGGTGGAAGCCCTCTGCACCAGAAACATCCTAGATCTCAAGGACCGTGAGTATCCAGGGCTTGCACTGGCAATCAAGTGGAGTAACTGCTGAATTGTAACATTAATTTGCATTGTTCTTAGGGCCCCAACACCAACCAGCCTGTGGCACCAAGCAGGCCTGCGAACTCCTGGGTACCCAGAAAGGACAGAGGGAGGTCACTGGTACCAGTGGGGGTGAGCATCTGGAGGTGGTCTGGCCTACGGGCCCTGATGTTATAAATTGATTCTAACCACTTCCATCCATTTTTACTTCCACAGCTTTTCCCTTTCCAGGTACCCCTACCCTAGCCCTTCCCTATAATAAAGCTGTTTTTGTTGTTTAAAATTGCTGTGTGAAGGGTGCTTTGTGGAAACTAACTGTAAAGGGTATGTGATACAGTACATGGTACACTATATGGTACAGTATATGGTATTGGGAAACTGTTTGGCATCCAGGGTTTGGGGAGGTTGGAAGGGGAGGTGGGTAGGTACAGCATCCCAGGGGTTGTACCAATCACACACCTGGCCCACTGCAATTCACTCTGGGTGGAAGCACCATGCTACTTTATTCTTTTCTTTGGGATAGAACTCCCAAACACCACCGGAGCAGGACCCAGGCCCTTTAACCTGTGTGAAGGTCAACAGACAGGGGTAGTAGCCTATTGGCATATGGCACCTGGGATACACTTACAAATACAGGTGGGTCTGACTGGGGGAGGTTCTGACCTCGTACACCCCATTAGGTTGACAGGGGAGAAAATTCCCCTCGAGGCTAGACAACAGGCTAGACTAATGCAGCAGCTTTATCAACTATGGTTAGGGAGCCTATAGGACTCCACAAGAGGAATTAGAGTGAGCTAGGAGAGATACTTGAGGTACCAGTCCTGAATGGATGATAAATGGCCCAAATACTAAAGGCAGTGGGGACCTTCTCTGTAAACAATAAAGACAGAGTATATTTTACACCAGCATTAGCCCATAGAATAAATCCCAAAAAGCCAGGTAATTGTCCCAATGGCTGTGTAGAGAGTGGGTCTTTTATACACATGGTTTGGTCATGTCCCCACATCCTGCCTTTCTAGCTGGAAATCACTCACCTACTGGCCAAAACATCAGAAGTTCCTTCCTCCTCCTTCTCCCTCACAATCCCAGAAGCAACCTTACTGGGCCTGGAGCCCAAGGGCCCACAATGCACTGCATATTCACACCCCTTGTGGAGACAGGGGATCACAATGGGAACAAAAGCTCTCCATGCAAAGTTGGAGGCAGGAGATCCCCACTTTGGCACAATGGGTATCACTACTTCTGGAGGCTATGAGACTAGAGAAGACCCAGTACTCAGCAATACACAAAAAAACAAACCTACTAACAAATATGGGCACCCCAGTATCTGTTCAATATGGAGTGAGCAAAAACAGGCTACAAAAACTGATTGGTGAAAATAGTGTCAGGAAAAATCATAAATGGGATACTACAGCATCGGGATGTTATTGCCCCTTCCCCCATCTATCACCCTCTTGGGGTTACTATACTAAATTATCCCCCCTACACTGACTCCCCCCCCGGAGTTTGTAATAGTAAATCCTCCCCCAACATTCTCCCTTCTGAGTTCGGCTCCATGGAGTTTGTAATAATAAATCCTCATGACTCTCTCACTCCCCTCAAGTTCTGACCCTTCCCCCAAGGATGTGCAGTCTACGGTTGGGACTGTGTTGCCAATGCATAGTTTTCCCAGTTGTGGTTTCATCTACGCAATTATTCACCACATGTTTCTGCTCCCACTATTTTGACCTAGACCTGGCACCCCTAGAAAGAGCAGTAGAGACTTCTTGGTTCTCCAATTACTAATGGACATAAGGCCCAAAGGGAGAGGATGGTGCAAGGTCTTTTGGTCACACGTTCATGTTCCAAACTGTTAACTGTTCAAAATGTAATGTATTAAAGCTCATTTTGTATCTCCACATGAATCATATATACAGTAGGAACTGACTGGCTGAAGTCCTTACCTCTTGCCTATACCTTCCTAAAAATCACCAATTTATGTATTTGTACACTGTCTGTGAATGCTTGATTCCATGTTCTGTATTGTCTTTGTAGCTCTGCTAATTAGATTTTACAAAAAAAATGAACCTTTAAAGGTGCGTCTTTCCTAGTAATAACTGACACAGAGGCAGCACTTATGCCTTACAAAGATATGCCAAAACATATATACATGCTGTATACACACAATAATAAAAAAGTGCCACTGTATAAATTGTTATGAGTACAGCTGGTAGAGGTGTCCCTGTAATTGGGGCTGTGAGGGCTCAGAGACAGAAAAGTGGGAATTAGCTGTAGAAAATGGAGGAAGGAAGGAAGGAAGGAAGGAAGGAAGGAAGGAAGGTTGGTTGGAAAGTTCTAGTTTAGTATAGTGAGGACTTTGAGTCAAGAGAAGTCTGACAAAGGAGTAGAGCTCGGAGCAGCTGTTCCAGCCTTTAGGCTCGAACCGGGTCTCTGGATGCATAGGGCTGGGGTCTTCTAGGCCTGGAGTGGTGACAGGGTTCAAGGTCTGAAAAATGACACAGGTCACTTGTCAGATTTCATTCTCCGAAGGGTCAGAAGCAGCTAGCAAAGAAAGAAAGATCTGGAGGCAGAGCACAGCGTCTCTGGGACTAAACAAAAGATTGGCGCTGACACCAAACACTTGGTTAATATCCACAATTTATTTGCAGTGTTGTGCATAAACTCAAAAATACACTCACAAGTCTATCAGTAATCAGGAACTTGGATCAAACTTCATAGAGTGCCTGATCTTTTTTATTTTAATTTTTATTTATTAAACTCTAGGATTACAAGTACCTTTGAGCAGGGACTGCTCATTTACAAAGATTCCACATCAAAGGATGTAGGGTAACATACATACAAAGGAAAACGATAGATACATTCTTTACACTCAGAATTGATTAAGACAAGGTATATACAGTAGGTTGTGGAAAGAGTTGGCAAAAGCAAGCATGAGTCAGATTTAAAGGTGGACTGAATATGGAGGGAAGGGAGTCAGAGCAGAGTTAGCAGGCAACAACCATTTTCAGATGGTAGAGGTGGATAGCAAGAGATTGGTGTGGGTGGCTTGGAGGCCTAGTGTCAGCTGAGAGGGGAGGGGTGGCTAAAGAGTGGGGTAGGGGGGTCAGGTGATGGAAAAGAGGGGCAAAGTGACTGGATTACAGGACACCAATAACTCAGGTAAGAGGTGAAGACAATTGATTAGGAGACGCAGTCACACTGCGTGGTTGAGGTGAGGGACAGTCGAAGTTACCTTTTAAAGGGACCAAGAGACACAGCTGTAAGTGCTTCTCTGTTAAGGTTATTGTACCACTGAGGAGCTCTGTGCAAGAACAAACTCTGCCCCATAGTGGTCCGACATCTGGGGACCTGGAATGTCTGTTGTTGAGCTCTCCACGTAGGTTGGGTGCTGCTGTAGGCAGTAAGATGTTTTGCCACTGCTGGAGGCATATGCCCAAGGAGAATTTTTTTGGTGAGTAGACAGGTCTGGTATTGAATTCTACTCAGGAGTGGTAGCCATCCAGCCTGGGCATATAGGTCACAGGTGTGCATTAGGCAGGTGGCACCTGTTAGGAGCCTACAGGCTTTAAGTGTCATAGATATCCTCCAGAGAGCATTTCATACATGCACGTTTCCTTAAGGAGGCTGGCCATACATCGCAGCAGTGCTATATATACAGTGACCAAATTTAACATAACAGTGCAACAATATAAGTGATAGCACTAAGTGAAAGACCAAAAAATAAAAGGAAAATTAATTATCATGTATATACTGTACACCAACATGGAGAAACCATAATCCTGTAATTATTTATTATGTTGTCTTTCGCGTGTGCAATCAACATCTTCTGGTCATAGGAGAAATGCAGAGGTGTGTCAGTGCTGGCGAAAGCAGGGCACACTTTAGTAGGTGCTTCCCTCATTCCCCAATGAGCCAGCATGCTAGTGCTGACACAAGTGTATGTAAAGTACCACCAACTTAAATCAAACATGCCGCTGCAATCAGAGACAAGCTCGTCATGCAGTGGCACAGATGACACGGCTCCCGTACATGCCTTTCTTGGTGAAACATTTCAATAAACATGGCAGAAGATCCTGCCACTGTCACACAATCCTGAAAGAAGGCCAACATCAGAGGTGCAATCCTCATGTCTGCCACCTTCCCCCACATTTTATGGCATAATGGGAGCCCACCCCAGTGTGCCTCCGCTCAGAGAAAGCCGACTGCATCGGCATATTCCTCCCATAGCCCCAACCCCATCGTGTGGCACACTGGAAGCCCACGCCAGTGAAGCCAACATCACCCCCCCTGAAAGTCATGGGGCACACTGGGAGCCCATCCCAGTGTGGCCAACTTTTGTTTTCTTTCACCTGTAAAGAAAGAAAACCATATAGCGGCGCAGTGTCCATTTTTAATTGAATGTACCTGAAAAAGGAAAATGGTCCATTGTCTGTGGCACCCTCATCCCCCAACCTGCACCCACCATCTGCACACCCCAACTCCCTACACCCTCCTCACCCCATACTTACCTCTGGAGGTCTGGTGCTGCGATCTTCAGGGGAGTGGGAACACATCTGGACTCTTCAAAGTCGAACCACAAAATGAAGAAATGCCAGTGCCCTGTATAATGGCATAAATGGGGAAGGGGTGGGGTTCAACATAGGTGGATACATTAGACATTTTTTTGAATTTTGGCTCCAGATTTTCAACATGAGGTTCTTGGGAACCCCCCTCAAGAACACATGCACTGTCATCTCATTATTCAGTCCCAAAAGGTCATTTCGAGGTCACTGACCAAAATCACCTTTTGGGACTGATTAACAAAACAACAGTACCATTGTTCATGAGGTGGCATCCCAAAAAGCCTATGTTGCAAATTTGGTGAAAAAATTCCAATAAATGACTGTTACACAGTTTCCACTCAAGCTTGTAACTTCGACTTCGATATTTTCACTCCAGATTTTCAACATTGCCATTTTTTCATACCTTCTTATGAACAGTACAGCTGTAATTTTTCACGTCCTGCCCAAAATGTGTTTTTGAACATGTGGCGCACAATGGCATGGTCGATGTGGGAAACCAATGCTCGGGACATTGTACATCCTGCCTGAAATGTGGTTTCGCACCTGGGACACCAAATGGTGCAGTCGCTGTGCAAAATCACCGTTCGACTAACAAACTGATAATGCCACTGTTCATGAGGTGGGGTCACAAAACACCCATGTTGAAAATTTGGTGAGAAAATGCCAACAAATGCCCAGGGTGTTAGGATTTCCAATCGTAATGCCCCACCCTGTAGAGACTGACAGGCATCAGGGGTGTGACTTGGGATTGTTGGCAGTAATGCTCATACCATTCGACCCCCACCCTACAGCCAGTGACAGGCATTGAGGTGTGTCTTGACTCTTCAGCCCCAAAGTTCAGCCCATTCTCCTATACTGCACCCATCTCAGTGTATTTTCTTATGGAATGGGGTGAGCATAAGGCCCGAAGACCCCAAGACATGCCACAACATTTGTCAGTGTCTGCAGGGTAGGGTAAGGTGAAATGGATTGAGTATTATGGCCAACGACACAGAGGCACACCCCAATGCCTGTCAGTTTCTGCAGGTGGGGGTTAGGCAAAGTTCACTACTTCACTGCCATTTCATTGTGCATCTCTCTTAACTCCTGCACTACCAATGCCAATGCCAGCAAGACAACATTCAGCATCAACTAATGCTTTTTTATTTAGTTTTGTGTACAGTTTAAGTGCAGTAGACAAACGTTTGCCTATTTTCAGGCACTATCTGGGAGAGTACATCCTATAAAACAATACAGTGCAAGACAATGACTTCCACATTGGAGTACATCATCTTAGAAGACAACACTGTGCATGACTATGAATTAAATAACAGCAAACAATATGGTGCATGACAATCAATGGAGGAAGCGTAGAAGAAACATAATTCACAAAAATTTAAAAGTGCAGACTTAGCAGGTATTCAAAGTGACAAGTGCAGGGACTGTCATATATGGTGGCTAGATATTACAGAAGTTAAAGGCTTCAGCGGCATACTGCCAACTGTAATAAGTGTGACACTACTAGCTACAGCAAGCATGGGCAACAGAGCAGTCTCTAATGTTGGCAGGTATATCGTTCCATGTTTTCAGATATCTGTGTTCAAGCCAGGTATACATTTTCAAAAAACGAACAAGCAAAATAATAAGTACCTATCAGCATCCTGATAAACTGACTGGCTGGTGTACAGGCATCAGAAAAACACACTAATGTAATGAAACTTAATACTCCTATGGTATATAAGAAATCTTGTGGCCCAGTTCAAAATATAAGAATGCTATGTTACTGGGAGGTCACTGGAGGTGAACCTGACAACAATATGCTCATGAGAGAATTTTTTTGAACTGCTGCTCTCATTAAGATATCACACCGGACATTCCCCATTTTAAAAAAAGTTTTCTCATGAGCACGTTGTTATCAGCCTGACCTCTGGTGACCTACCACTAACATATCATTCTTATATTTTGAATTGGGTGATAAGATCCCTTATAAACCATGGGAGTCCTAGGTGTCATTACATTAATGTGTTATTATTTTCTGATGCCTGTATGCTAGCCAGCTAATTTATCAAGATGCTTATTAGTACCTATTATTTTGCTTGTTCATTTTTTGAAAATGCCTACTTGGCTTGGACACAGACATGATTAAGGAATTATGTTTTCTCTATATTGATGGATATACCTGGTAATGAATTCTCCTTTTATTTTTTGGTCTTACTCTTAGTACTATTACTTATATTGTTACACTGTCACTTTAAATTTGGTCACTGTATAAATAGCACAGCTGAAATGATTGTACAGCCTCCCTGAGGAAGTGCAAATTCACAAAACTGGTCAGGGCACTCTGTGATGCTTTATCTCAGTACCCGATTACTATTGGACCTGTGAGTGTTTCTTGAGTTTATGCACAGCAACTCGAATGAACTGTAGATAAATTGTGAATATTAAGCAACTGTTTGGTGTCAGTACCAGTCTTTTGCTTTGTTCCACAGTTACAGATGTTGGCCTGGCATGTCAGTGTGTGGAGATCCATTCTCTGCCCTGAACCGTTCTGTTTTGATGTGTTCACCGCAGTCTTCACTGGTCCAAGTAGCAGCCTCAGCTCATGCAGAGGAAGAGGCTCTCATGTCCACTGACTACAGGGACAAAGGATTGGGAAAGTCAGATTAAGCTTTTTCAGCAGCATTATTCCCCACCAATGGAGGTGCCAATCCAGTTTTGAATGAGAACCTTGATTGTTTTAAAGAAACAGCAACCGAACCAGAAGTCTGTTCAAATTCACAACCAGTCATCAATAAAGCTTTCAGGAGCTGGAAAAAGCAAGTCTAAAGGCCAATAGAAATTTCTGCAATTGTACCTCCTTGAAGGCTTATGTCCTTGTAGTCTGTGGTCCTTGGGGCGTAATGGTCCTTAAATGTCCTGGTAATGGACAAGACTAGGGAACTTTCATGGGAGAGTGGAAAGAGGCAATGCAACAATTTTCCATACTCTGTAAACTGCATCATATGCAATTATAAATGACAGCAAGAGCATCTATGAACAGAAGTAGCAGAAAAACAGACACTTGTTGGTGAATTTAAGGAGCATCCTAAGTTTTCCATACTTGAACAAGCTCTGAAGGAAGCAGTAGAGAAGCAGGACACTAGAATAAAAACACAAAAATATCAAAATGTTTGAGAGGGACTACTAGGACTACACTCTAGAAAATGTTTTCTGCTGGAAACCAAATGGTACTAGCAGACCACATAGTTGCTGGAGACAAAGGGATAGAAGTGGGACCACGATCCATCTTAAAAAAACAAAGAAACCAGAACAGAAGCTGTTTCACTTCTATCAGTGAATCAGGTACTGATTCATAAGACTTTTAGAGGAACCTACACAAGGACTGTCACAAACACCCAGATGTACAGCAGCACACATCTAGTGCAATTCAGTACTACAAAAGAGGACATGCTGGGGGAGGGGGTCTGTCCAAACAACACCAACAAAGGAAGGCATGACACAAAGGGAAAAGGAAGTAAAAGTAATTACCTTGTCCTCTGTCACACTCACTCCACACAAGAGATGAAGGCCTGAGCTCTGTTCCAACCATCTCTGCTAAGCCCTTTGAACTATTCCTTGACATTTAATAGTTCTTGTGAAAATTCAACCTTAAAACTTTCCATAACAGGATCAAATGTACCAGTATATATCACACCCACAGAAAAAAGACTTGTAACACGTTAATGATATGAGCTAGGCCAATGGAAATGGTGACTCTGGTTCCAATATGGCTACATTTAAAACATGTCTTCATTCTTCCCATCCCAGAACGCTACAGTTTAGGTTTTTGAAATGGCCTGCCTGAGAGACACTGAGAAATTGTGTGAGACAGAAAAGAATGGATATTTTATTAACATCACCACAGCTGAAAGAATTGCCCTGTAGAACCAGAGGACAGTAAGCGTATCAGCATCAAGCCAGGAGATAAAGGTGTCAGTTGTCATTTTGGACACTGATACATATTCCCAGGAAGTTCACAGGCAGCTCATCAATGCCAATTTATATAAAAGGAGTAATGGCCCTGTACCAATAATATGTATTCTAAGAAGTACCACAATTGGAAGGCTTTAGCCTGAGGTTCAATGGGGGGGAGGGTAGCTCCTCTCACATCCCCTTCTTAAACCGGGGGAACATGACTGAGGTTTTCAAGTGACTCAAGGGAATAAACAGGTTACATAGGGAGGAGATTTTTACACTAAAGGAGGGTGGCATCACCAGAGGGCATGTTTTGAGGCTGGAGGGGAGGAGGATGAGGAGGGAAAAGAGGAGGAGGTTTTTGACTGAGAGGGTGGTGAAACCTTGGAATGCACTGCCTGGTGAGCTGCTTCAGACTTCCATGGTAGAGGAGTTAAAGAGGGGGACGGACAGGTACAGAAAGGGGAAGAAGGAGGGGATAGCCCGGCCCGGGAGGGGGGGACTGGGATGGAGGCCAGAGTGGTAGTTCAGGTGAATGTTAAAGATCCCATTGCACTTCTCGAAAAGAGTAGGGGAATTTTGTATTCAAAAACTTGAAACAAAATATCCAAAAATTGTATAACATCATACAAATTCATAATGAAAGACAATCAAATAAACAAACTGAATTACAGCTTACATAAACGTTAAACAGAAATAATACATATGATTACATAACCCCCATCGTATCCCTACAGTAGACACATCATAACACTGCCAACTAAGTGGTAATATGCCAAGCAACAATGTGTCAGGAGTAATATTTAATAAACTAGAAACAGACCATTGTAAATTCCATATAGTCCAAAACTGTTGGACATAAGGACAAACAAAAAATAAATTATCCATAAATTCAACCATGTTCAGACAAGTCAGAGATCGAGGGCAAACACATTCCACAACCCTCTTATGTGATAAATTCCCTTTCACATTAAGTCTGCCATGTACTCCTAATCAGGTAACATCCCACATAAAAAACAGGCATGCAGGAACTAGTCAACATTAATTGAATAAGGACCAAGTCTGGAGATCTATCAATATAGTGTGGGGAATGAAAGAAAAATTGTAGCTGAATAGATTGATAAAATTATTTTCGAGTATTGTTGGTAATCATAGTTTTAGTAATTTTCCATAATTTGAGTTTACCAAAACAGTCACAAAAATAAGGGGGAAGTTCTTGAATATGTTTCTGTTTAGCAATAGGAACATCAGGCTTCCAATAAAGCAACCACGGAGAAATAACATCAAGTGCCCAGGAGGATCAGAGATTCGGAAGATTATCAAGTAAAGGTTTAAGATTCACATACATAAATAAAGAAAAAAAAAAAGAAACTGGATTAACTATCTGCAAACCACCCTGAGCTCTTTGAAGGCACAAAACCCCCTTCTTAACAGGGTTTAAATGATTACCCCACACAGTGCCAAAAACAAAAAGTGCCAAAATGGAAGTTTCTAAACACATAGGAATGGGATAAATGGTAGCCAAATTTAACAAGCATTTGTCAAAGTCGAATGTTGATTGCGTTGGTCTGTTGAGCTCGCTCAGTGGCCCTGTGTCACTCGCTCATTCTGTTTATCCCGGTGCTGCAGGCTGCACCTTTGTATGGGGCTCCTGGCTGCATTGGCATGTTTTTTCTGCCCACAAAGAAATCTGTAGCTGTCCTAACAAAGATGTGTTGAGGTGGGTCACTCATCCTCTCTCAGTCACTCATTCTGTTTCTGCTGGCACTGCAGGCTGCCCTTTTGTACTGGGCTCCTGCCTCTGTTGGCTGCTTTTTCTGCCCACAAAGAAATGTGCAGCAGTCCTGATACAGGTCCATTGAGCTACCTCACTCCCCCTCTGTCGCTCGTTCCATTTCTGCCGGCACTGCAGGCTGGCCTTTTGTACAGGGCTCCTGCATGTGTTGTTGTCTTTTTCTGCACACAACGCAATCTGCAACAGTCATGATAGAGGTTTGTTGAGCTCACTCACTCCCCCCTCTCTCACTCACTCATTGTGTTTGTCCCAGCACTGTTGGCTGCCCTTTTGTACTGGACTTCTGCCTGCATTGGCACCTTTTTCTGGCCACAAAGAAATCTGCAGCTGTCCCGACACTGCTCCGTTGAGGTATCTCTCTCCACCTGTCTCACTCTCTCATTCTGTTTCTCCTGGTGTTGCAGGCTGCTCTTTTGTACTGGGCTTCTGTCTGCATTGGCAGGTTTTGCTTCCCACAAAGAAATCTGCAGCTGTCCTGACACAGCTCTGTTGAGGTGGGTCACTCCCCCTCTGGCACTCGCTCATTCTGTTTCTGCTGGCACTGCAGGCTGCCTTTTTGTACTGGGCTCCTGCCTCTGTTGGCAGCTTTTTCTGCCCAGAAAGAAATCTGCAGCAGTCCTGACACAGGTAGTTTGAGGTAGCTCACTGCCCCTCTCTCACTCTCTCATTCCATTTCTGCCGGTGCTGCAGGCTGGCCTTTTGTACTGGGCTCCTGCCTGCATTGCTGCCTTTTTCTGCCAAAAAAGAAATCCACAGCAGTCATGACAGAGCTCCATTGAGCTTACTCATTGCCTCTCTCTCACTCGCTCATTGTGTTTCTCCCAGCGCTGCAGGCTGCCCTTTTGTACTGGGCTTCTGCCTGCATTGGCACCTTTTCTGCCCACAAAGAAATTCGCAGCTGTCCTGACAGGGCTCTATTGAGGTTGCTCACTCCACCTGTCTCTCTTGCTCATTCTGTTTCTCGTGGTGCTGCAGGCTGCCATTTTGTAGTGGTCTCCTGCCTCTGTTGGTGCCTTTTTCTGCCCACAACATATCTGTAGCAGTTCTGACAGAGCTCCGTTGAGCTTGCTCAGTCCCCCTCTCTCACTCGCTCATACCGTTTCTGTTGGTGCTGCAGGCTGCCCTTTTCTACTGTGCTCCTGCCTGCATTGCCGCCTTCTTCTGGGCACAAAGAAATCTGCAACAGTCATGATAGAGCTCCACTAAGCTCACTTACTCACTCCACCTCTCTCACTTGTTTGTTCTGTTTCTCCCACTGCTGCAGGCTGCCATTTTGTACTGGGCCCCTGCATGCATTGCTGCCTTTTTCTGCCCACAAAGAAATTGGAGCAGTCCTAACAGAGCTCCATTGGGCTCACTCACTCCCTCTCCCTCACTCGCTCATTCTGTGTCTCCCGCTGCTGCAGGCTGCCCTTTTGTACCAGGTTCCTGCCGCACTGGTGGCTTTGACTGCCCACAAAACGATGTGCAGCAGTCCCATCACAGCTCCCTTGAGGTCACTCACTCACCCTCTGTCACTTGCTCATTCCGTTTCTGTGGGGGCTGCAGGCTAGCCTTTTGTACTGGGCTCCTGCCTGCTTTATTGTCTTTTCCTGCCCACAAAGAAATCCACAGCAGCGATGATAGACCTCCATTGAGCTCGCTCACTCCCCCTCTGTCACTCGCTCATTCTGCTTCTCCCAGCGCTGTAGGCTGCCCTTTTGTACTGGACTCCTGGCTGCATTGGCACCTTTTCCTGCCCACAAAGAAATCTGCAGCTGCCCCGACAGAGCTCCGTTGAGGTCACTCACTCTCCCTGTCTCACTCGCTCATTCTGTTTCTTGTGGCGCTGCAGGCTGCTCTTTTGTACTGGGCTTCTGCCTCTGTTGGCATTTTTTTCTGTCTACAAAGAAATCTGCAGCAGTTTCGACAGAGCTCCGTTGCCTCACTCACTGCCCCCGTCTCACTTGCTCATTCCGATTCTGCCTGTGGTGCAAGCTGCCCATTTGTACTGGGCTTCTGCCTGCATTGCCGCCCTTTTTTTTGCCAATAACGAAATATGCAGCAGTCACGATAGAGCTCCGTTGAGCTCGCTCACTCACTCCCCCCTCTCACTTGTTCATTCTGTTTCTCCCACTGCTGCAGGCTACCTTTTTGTACTGGCCCCTGCATGCATTGTTGCCTTTTCCTGCCCACAAAGAAATCTGCAGCAGTCCCAACTGAGCTCCATTGAGCTCACTCACTCCCCCTCCCTTACTCTCTCATTCTGTGTCTCCCACTGCTGCAGGCTGCCCTTTTGTTCCGGGTTCCTGCCTGCATTGGTGGCTTTGACTACCCACAAAGTGATGTGCAGTAGTCCCGACACAGCTCCGTTGAGGTCACTCACTCACCCTCTGTCACTTGCTCATTCAGTTTCTGTGGAGGCTGCAGGCTGGCCTTTTGTACTGGGCTCCTGCCTGCATTGACTCCTTTTTCTGGTCACAAAGAAATCCACAGCAGTCATGATACACCTCCATTGAGCTTGCGCACGACCCCTCTCTCATTTGCTCATTCTGTTTGTCCCGGCCCTGCAGGCTGCTCTTTTGTACTGGGCTCCTGCCTGTGTTGCCACCTTTTCCTGCCCACAAATAAATCTGCAGCTGTCCTGAAACAGGTCCATTGAGGTCGCTCGCTCACTCCCCCTGTCTCACTCGCTCATTCTGTTTCTCCTGGTGCTGCAGGCTGCCCTTTTGTACTGGGCTCTGGCCTCTGTCGGCACTTTTGTCTGCTCACAAGTAAATCTGCAGCAGTCCTGACACAGCTCTGTTGGCCTCACTCACTCCCCCTGTCTCACTTGCTCGTTCCTTTTCTGCTGGCACTGCATGCTGCCCTTCTGTACTGGGCTCCTGCCAGTGTAGCCACCCTTATCTGCCTCAAAGAAATCTGCAGCAGTGATGATAGAGCTCTGTTGAGCTCACTCAGTCCCCCCTCTTGCTTACTCATTCTGTTTGTCCCACTGCTGCAGGTTGCCCTTTTGTACTCAGGCCCTGCATGCATTGCTGCCTTTTTCTGCCCACAAAGAAATCTGCAGCAGTCCTAACAGAGCTCCGTTGAGCTCACTCAATCCCTCCCTCACTCATTCATTCTGTGTCTCCCGCTGCTGCAGGCTGCTCTTTTGTACCGGGTTCCTGCCTGCGTTGGTGGCTTTGACTGCCCACAAAGCGATGTGCAGTAGTCCCGACACAGCTCTGTTGAGGTCACTCACTCACCCTCTGTCACTTGCTCATTCAGTTTCTGTGGAGGCTGCAGGCTGGCCTTTTGTACTGGGCTCCTGCCTGCTTTGCTGCCTTTTCCTGCCCACAAAGAAATCCACAGCAGTGATGATAGACCTCCATTGAGCTCACTCACTCCCCCTCTGTCACTTGCTCATTCTGTTTCTCCTGGCGCTGCAGGCTGCCCTTTTGTACTGGACTTCTGGCTGCATTGGCACCTTTTCCTGCCCGCAAAGAAATCTGCAGCTGCCCCGACAGAGCTCCGTTGAGGTCACTCACTCTTCCTGTCTCACTCACTCATTCTGTTTCTCGTGGTGCTGCAGGCTGCCCTTTTGTACTGGGCTGCTGCCTCTGTTAGCATTTTTTTCTGCCCACAAAGAAATCTGTAGCAGTTTTGACAGAGCTCCATTGGCCTCACTCACTCCCCCGTCTCACTTGCTCATTCTGATTCTGCCCTCGGTGCAAGCTGCCCATTTGTACTGGGCTTCTGCCTGCGTTGCCACCCTTTTTTTTTGCCCACAATGAAATCTGCAGCAGTTACGATAGAGCTCCGTTGAGCTCGCTCAATCACTCCCCCTCTCTTAATTGTTTGTTCTGTTTCTTCCACCGCTGCAGGTTGCCATTTTGTACAGGCCCCTGCATGCATTGCTGCCTTTTTCTGCCCACAAAGAAATCTGCAGCAGTCCCAACTGAGCTCCGTTGAGCTCACTCATTCCCCCTCCCTCACTCGCTCATTCTATGTCTCCCACTGCTGCAGGCTGCCCTTTTGTACTGGGTTCTTGCCTGTGTTGGTGGCTTTTTCTGCCCACAAACACATCTGCAGCAGTCCCGAGAGAGCTACGTTGAGCTCACTCACTCCCCCTCTCTCAGTCGCTCATTCTGTTTCTGCTGGCGCTGCAGGCTGGCCTTTTGTACTGGGCTCCTGCCTGCATTGCACCTTCTCCTGCCCACAACTAAATCCGCAGCTATCCTGAAAGAGCTCCGTTGAGGTCGCTCGCTCACTCCCCCTGTCTCACTCGCTCATCCTGTTTCTCCTGGCACTGCAGGCTGCCCTTTTATACTGGGCTCTTACCTCTGTCAGCATTTTTGTCTGCCCACAAATAAATCTGCAGCAGTCCTGACACAGCTCTGTTGGCCTCACTCACTCCCCCTGTTTCACTTGCTCGTCCCTTTTCTGCCGGCACTGTAGGCTGCTCTTCTGTACTAGGCTCCAGCCAGTGTAGCCACCTTTATCTGCCATAAAGAAATCTGCGGCAGTGATGATAGAGCTCTCTTGAGCTCGCTCAGTCCCCCTCTCTCACTTGGTCATTCTGTTTGTCCCACTGCTGCAGGTTGCCCTTTTGTACTCAGGCCCTGCATGCATTGCTGCCTTTTCCTGCCAAGAAGCAATTCTGCAGCAGTCCTAACAGAGCTCTGTTGAGCTCACTCACTCCCCCTCCCTCACTCGCTCGTTCTGTGTCTCCTGGCGCTGCAGGCTGCCCTTTTGTACTGGACTCCTGCCTGCGTTGTTGCATTTTCCTGGCCACAAAGACATCTACAGCAGTCTCGACAGAGCTCAGTTGAGTTCAGTCACTCCCCCCCTCTCAGTCACTCGATCCTAATCTGTCCCAAACACTGATTTCCGACAACAACTGCGGTATTCTGCACTGGAAGCGCGGAAACACATTTTGGCCAGGATGTGAAAAATGACAGCTGTACTGTTCATAAGGAGGTGTGAACAAATGCCAGTGTTGAAAATCTGGCATGAAAATACTACTGATTTGCAAACTTACAAGGCTGCGTGGCACCTGCACAACACACGCTCATAACACAGTCATTTTATGGAATTTCATCACAGAATTTTTAACATAGGCATTTTAGGACCGCTGCTCATGAACAGTGTCAGTGTGATTTTCTTAATATATCCTGAACACAGAACAGCAACTGTGCTATTGTGTGCTGGAAAAGCAAAAACACATTTTGGCCAGGATGTGAAAAATGACAGCTGCACTGTTCATAAGGAGGTGTGGCAAAATGGCAATGCTGAAAATTTGGAGTGAAAATATTGCAAAGTTGCAAAGGTATGGCCGTGCATGGAAACTGCACAATGCACATTCATAACACACTCATTTCATGGACTTTCGTCACCAAATTTTCAACATAGGCATTTTAGGACCTCTGCTAATGAACAGTGTCACTGTCATGTTCATAATGTGTCCCGAACATGGATTTCCCACAGCAACCACACTATTCTGTGCCGGAACTGGGAAAACACATTTCGGCCAGGATGTGAAAAATGACAGCTGTACTGTTCATAAGGAGGTACAGAAGAATGGCAATGTTGAAAATCTGGAGTGAAAATATTATAAATTTGTGAACTTACGAGCGTGCATGCAAACTGAGCAATGCATGCTCATAACACAGTCATTTTATGGAGTATCATCACCAAATTTTCAACACAGGCATTTTAGGACGTTTGCTCAAGAACAGTGCCACTGTCAGTTTCTTAATCTGTGCAGAACACTGTTTTCCCACACCGACTGCACTATTCTGTGCTGGAAGTGTAAAAACACATTTCAGCCAGGGTGTGAAAAATGACAGTTGTACTGTTCACAAGGAGGTCTGAAAAAATGCAAATGTGGAAAATCTGGATTGAAAATATTGCAGATTCGCAAAGTTATGAGCATGCGTAGCAACTGTGCAACACACGCTTGTAAAACAGTAATTTTGGAGATTTTTCCCACTAAGTTTGCAACATAGGCTTTTTGAGAGCCCACCACATGAACACTGTCACTGTCATTTTGTTAATCAGTCCCTAAAGGTGATTCCATGCAATGACCACAAAATCACCTCTTGGGGCTGATTAATGCCATGACAGTGATAGAAGTCATGAGGAGGGGGTCCCAAAAACCCCATGTTGAAAATTTGGTGCCAGATTTCCCAAAAATGCCTGAAATATGCATCAAAATTGAAAAAACCCTATTTATTCCATTATACAGCTTACCAGCACTTCCTCAGTTCACGGTCAGCTTTGAAGAGTGCAGACCTGTTTCCGGTCCACCAAAGATCTTCGCGCCAGACTCTGGAGGTAAGTATGGGTTGAGGGGGTTGTGGAGAGGAAGGGTGCACAGTGGGTGGGTGCAGGTTGTAGGGGGGGCAGGGAGACCACCGAGTGACCGTTTCCTTTTTTACAGGATACCAAAAAAAAAAAAAAAGACATCGCAGGACCATTTTTTTATTTTGTAGGGGCATGAGGCATGCTGGAGTGGGCTCCCAGCATGCCAGCGGAGTCTTTCTTTTGGGGAAGCTGTAGCTGAGGGGAATGGGCACCCCATTGGTACACAACAAAGGGGGGGGTTATTACATTATGCCGATGGGATTGGGCACCCCATCGACACAACAAAAGCGGGGTAAGACATGTGATGGGAGTGGGCTCCCTGTTGGCAACATAAATATTGGGGCACTGCTGAAGATGGAGATTGGGGCCCTTTGGCAACAAGCATGGTGGGGGCATACTGCTTTAGGATGGGGTACCTTGGCAGGAGGTTACTATTGTTTGTGAACACGGCAGCAAGCCACCTCCATGTTAACAAACAATATCAGGGTTTCAAGATCCCACCCTGCAATGATGGGTTGCTCCCTCATTGCAGCGAATGGCTGACGCTGCAAGGAGGAGGCGGCCCCTGATTGCAGCTGCTAATTTTTTAGAAGTTGGTGGTCCGCTGGCTGAACTAGTGTCAGTAGCAGCATGCCACAGCATTGGGGTAAGTGGAACAAGCCTTTACAGGCTGTGGGGAAATTGACCACAACAGTGCTGTGCCTCCACAACCTTCTTGTGTAGAAACCTGCCACAACATGTTTCTTGCGCATGCGTGCTAGCAACATAAAAAGTGCCCAAGCAAAAAAGTTTTAATCATAAAAACACATTTTAATTTTGACATTTTCCATTTATTCCACTGGACTACCCTATTTTTTGCTTCCTGTATCAATTTAGCCCAATTAAATACAGCACCCTCAAGGATACCAAGATAAACACCCAAAATAAGCACAACATCTTGGGTCACTGGAACACCCATAACAGCAGAATAAGGGCAATCCCCAAGACCAAGGAAAATGCACAGACTTTCAGTCCTGTTAATCCTTGCCCCTGTGCTTTCCATGAAATTTATCATCAGTGCATCAGTAACTGTATTAGATTGATTATCTGCTAGAACAACACGGAGCTCACCAGCATACGCAATTGTTTTTAGTTCCACCATGTCACTATGAAAAGAAAGGCCTCTGATATCACTGGCATTACTGATTTTCCACAACAAGGGTTCCAGAGTTACAATACATAAAAGAGGACTAAAGGGACATCCCTATTTCACTCCCCAAGAATGAGTTTGAAATGTCCCCACCCAACCATTTACAAATGGGGCCACTTCAGTAGTAGCATAATAACACTGTAACCATGCAATGAATACAGATGGAAATCCAAATTTGAGATGACACCACCAAATATACTGGTGTGATACCCTATTGAAGGCCTTTAGCTGGTCTAAACTAAAGAGAAACCCCAGAAGTTCTTCAGAGTAGCTTTTTTCCATGACTTCCGTAAGCAAAATCAATGCATCTGAAATTTTTCTCCCAGGCACAGAACAAAATTGATAGGGACAAACAATAAAGGGTAATACAGCTGTCACTCTATTACACAAAATTTTTGACAACATTTTAGTATCAGAATTCAACAATGTTATTGGCCTCCAGTTCCTAAGGTCCTCCTTTGGTCCAGATTTATGTAAAAAAATAACTAGTCCACAATTAAAGTGGAGTGGTACAGAACCGGTGTCCAAAATATTATTAAAAAGAAGCAAATGTTCTTGTTGCAGAGATTTATATAAAATAGGGTACAATTCATTTGTAATGTCATCCCAGCCAGGGGATTTTTTTTGGGGGGAAGTGCAGAAATAACAGAGGCAAATTCACACTGCGTTATCGGACCACACAGAGGAGTACTAAGAAAATCAGGAAGACAGGGAAGTATATAAGATCCCAGCCAGTCTTCTTTTTTATCAACAGATACAGCAGAATCTGCCCTAAAAAGTTGTCATAAATACTGATCAAGTTCTAATAAAATTTCCTTTTGAGTACAAATTCGTTAGACTTTGTTTCCAGTTTTCCCGTTTCTTTATTTTTCCTGTGAGATGCACAATATTCGAAAGGATTGCAATAACCTTGTGAACCAGAAACACCAAATCTGTGTTCCACCTCAAGAGATTTACATCTATTATACTGAGTCTGAACCATTTTCTCCTTTAAAGCACTAACAGTCTCCTGAGACACACTATCACCCTTATTTAATTGGGAATACATTTGAAGCAGTTGTTGCCTCAGGTCATGATAGGATGTTCGGTTGTGGTGACCTAAACATTTCCCAATAGTTTTAAAATAACCTGTAACATCTAGCTTTGTAACATACCACCACAGCAGTGGAGAATCATAAAGAAAATAAACAAAACGTTGTGCTAGTAATAAAGCATCAAAGCCTTCTGTAACTTCATGAATATCCATTAAGGAGAAATTTAATTTCCAATAGCCAGGCCCTTTAGAAAAGGCTGGAAAATCAGACAATGTGACCCGAAGCAACACATGATCTGAGGTGGCCATAGGTAGTAGTTTATGTGCACAACATCGTAGATGAGGAGATAAAAAACAGTAATCAATCCTAGACCTCCTTGAGCCAGAAAATATGTGTATGCTAGCTGAGTTCCAAGCTTCTCCCAGGCATCCTGGAGACCAGTGAGATATAGTAAATCATTGAAATAGTGTGTATCACGGTACAATTTTGTGCCATGTGCCCTTCTATCTTTATAGGATCTATTAATATTAGAGTTACCCCCAAATTAAATATTCTGTCTAGTAAATAAAAATGGCAGAATTTTAGTCAGAAGAGCTATACACTCTGATTTTATCTGTGGTCCATAAATATTAATGAGACAAAAATCAAAGTTCTGAATTGAAACATCTAACAAAAGCGCTTTACCTGGTTCAAGGTCCACAACATTGGTTACCAGAACATCAGGGCAAAAAAAACAACTACCAACTCCAGAGCAAATAACGTCTCCCCCATCCCCAGACCAATAACAATCCCCTCTTAATCAGGCCTAGAAAGCAACATCAAAATCCTCTGATGAATAGAGTCTGGTATCCTGAAAACAATTAAAATCAAGATCTGAATTTGTAAAAAAATCAAACATAGCTAAATGTTTCTTCTCAGACCGAATACTATTAACATTAAAGAAAGCTATGTTCAGTTCATACCCCATAGTTCAAAAGGGAGAGAAAAGAAAAAGGGGGGGGGGGTTATTCATTTTTTCTGAGCACTCTTTTGGGTACCCAATCTGCTTCCCATTGATTTCTTCTTTACCTTAGCAGTGCAAAGAGGCTTCAGGCTTTGCTCTACATCAGAAACAGGGTCAATTTGTGAAGATGTTCTAGAAGCACCATCAGAGTCTAAGTCCTCTAAAACATCATCCACCGGAAGGCCATCAAATTTATTAGAAAGAGGCAAAATGGAAACTGAGTCATCTAAAGGTCCAATGTCTCCAGATGGTATTGCAGAAATCTGCAACCCAGGACAGGGACAGTCAGACAAGGGGGGGTGGGGGAGGTACCATAGCACCAACAGCAGACTATTCTCTAACAGTAGGAGCCACAGCTTCAGTGACAGAAACAGGGATAGACTCTACTGATTTAACAGGGTCAGGGGGTGCAGAAACTGGAGGAAAATTATTTATGGACTCAGAAGGAACCACAGGCATGGAATGTCTAGGAGGCCTAGGGTCTATAGGCCCCCTGCCTGACCTAGCTGTATTAATATAAAAATATCTTGCATAGCAAAATCTGTATCATCCATGTTATGGAAAGCCAAAGGACATTCTGCAAAATTATGTCCAGGTTCCTCAAAATATGACAATTGGGGTATTGATACAATCTAAACCTGCATGCCCCAATTCCCCACAGCGAAAACATTGAATTTTGTCACAAGTAGTACTAATGTGCCATAAAGATCCACATTTATGGCATCTCCGAGGTTGACCTGGATAAAAAATAAAACCTTTGTCAAGGCCCAAAAAGAAACAATTAGGAAGATGCTGAAAGTCTTTATCAATGAAAAGCAGTTTCACCTTAATCCTCCATCCCCCATTCCAAAATCCCTCAGAATCTAAAATAGGGTCAGGAGTGCACTAAACATCACATGTCTTCTCTATCCACTGTAAAATATCAGTAACATTCACCCCTTCATTCCTAAACAAAACAGTGCTAATGTAAAAAGACTGTTTTGTAAGGGGAATAACTTGAAAATGTACCCATAAAAGGTTAGTTTTTAAAATAGCATACTTAGTCCAGAAACGTTCAAGGATAGTAGCTGCCCTAAAACTAACATCAAAATGATGCTCTCCTGGAGCAAGAATTTAGGCATATACCTCAGTAGGGGTAAAACCCAACGATTGTTTTAAAAGTACATGCCCTACAAAAAATCGGTCTGGCAGGTCATCCATACTCCCTAAATAATGCAAACAAATTGCATGTCTTCTTTTTGCCATTTCTACTGGCTTGTGGAATAGTTCCACATAAGTCTTTTTTGGAACTCTCTCTGTAGAAGGAGTCTTGTCAGAATGTAGTACATCCTCCCTTCACTCCCCCATAGTGTGAAGTACAGGCCTCGGTACAGAAGAAGAAACAAGGGGTGGAATAAGAAGGGTACCTGTAGTAAAGGGTCCTATGGGTACACTGATGAGAATCAGGAGCCGGGGTAGATAAGTCTTCCTTCAAGTCCATCAGTGTAGTATCCTGATTTTGCAAAGGTACTGCGCTTCCAACTGTTGGAACATTCAGCGAAACCGCCCACATACCATCTTTACGGCGTATCCAGCCAGCTCACAGCAGGGCATCCTTGGCCGTCTAACCAGCCTCTATGGGCTGTATCTCAAGGAGTTGAGGTAAATGCTTGCTCACTGAAATAGGAACTTCCGGGTACATCGCAAAGGTTTCTCGTGCAGCTGCCATAAACACTTTAGGCGCAGTAGTTTCGGGTGAATGTATAGAACCCTGCACTGGCTTTCTTTTTTTCTCATCTTGCAATAATGCTAAGGCTAGTGCAAAGTCTTGGTGAGCAGTGTTAATCTTTTCCTCTGACTGATTTTGTAATTGAAGCTGCCACTTCCGATACAGGATCTATAGCATAAACTGTTTGAGAACAGGGTGGCTGCTTCCCGTTATCAGTGATCAACACACTCACTGGGTAGCCCTTGCCGCAGACATCCTTCTCCAAACCAAACATCGACATGACTGACCATGCACATCTCAAGGACAGCACCCCCTCACACAGGGTAGTGGAATTTTCCCCGGTGCCCTGGCCAAATTTTCCCCCATTCACTATAAATACCACAAACAACTTAATCTGATTCAAAGTCGGTTGACATTCATCTGTATCCCCATCCCCCGGGTCATGCCTGAATATAGGAAGAGTTTGTCTAGTGCACTTACCTGGTCAACAAAAACTAAATAAATAAATAGTATGTTAGTATATACCATTGAACTCGTAAGTATACACAAGCACCGAGCTATGTACCACACATTAAACTTGTATTTTGTGTTGTATTAAATTGTCAGTTACCAGGAACCTGTAGACACCTTGTTGTTATATACTGTACTGTTACTTTCTCACTGAAGTTCTTTAATCTTGTAAATGTGTTTGCACTTGTGTAATCCATGTGCCATCTATATGGCTTGGGTCGTGCTTGAAAATGGGCGCTTGGACCAGTGCACTTACCCGGTTAATAAAAACATGAATAAAAAGTAAATCAAATGACCTTACAAAAGCATTTAAATCAGAAATGTATCAATTTGTTAATGGTGCTATGAATAAAGGCATTATTTCAGATGATGAAACCAATTTTATGTGGCCCTCCACTCCATTAGGATCACTGTATATGTCCTGCCCAATGTCCACAAGTCCCTTAACAACCCACCAGGGTGTCCTATTGACGTAGGAATTGGCTTCCTTACTAAGCCACTGTTGCCATATGTTGATGTTTGCATTAAAGGTCTTGCAAAATCACTACCATCCTACATAAGGGACACTATGGACATACTAAATGTATTTTGGGATATTCAGATGGAATAGCACTGGATTCTAGCCACGATGGGCATAGAAACCTTGTATATGTATATTCCCCATGGGGATGGCCTAAGGGCCTTATGCGATGCTGTGGCCCATAGAACACATCTCAATATGGTAAAACAAGCCCCTTAGCCCCACCTCCTCCCCCCTTAATCCCACCCAATTGGATACTAGTAGTCATGTCACTTTATCAGTCTTAAAGCCACAGTCTGTCTTTTTCCTCTGCTACCGTACTTCCTCCAACTCCCTGCTCATCTAACCTTTCCCATTTCCTCTTCTGTGCCCGCCTCCTACAGTGATGGCAAAGATGCTTACGCCAGCTGCTCCAACAAGGACCCCTACTGTCTCAAAGACTCCTCAATGGTTCCTTGTTTTCTCCATTGCTGTCTATCTAGTCAGCTGCAATGGACACTACGTTCCCTCACTGACAACCTCTGATGCGGTGACACTATATGTTTAAGGTACCGTGACATCCTCCCTCCCTGTTGGCCCAGGTCCCCCAAGACTACATCCCTCTAAGACTATGGGAAAGAAGAACTTGACTTATGACCCGTCCCAGGTGCCGCTCCTCAAAGTCCTAGGGGTCTGCTTTTTCCACACAAAAACCCAGGCACCCAGAAAACAGCAACAGCAACTACATAAAAAACTTATCCTGAGCAGTTCCTCAGACTCCTGCTGCTACTACTACTCTTGATGTCTGACAATTTGCATCCTAGCCCCGGACCCCAACCCCACCTCAATACAAACCCATGTAAAACCCCAGGCCTAGTGTTTGCCTCTCTCAATATCTGCAGCCTCGTCCTGAAATTGGACTGCCTCAAGGTCTGGGTCTCCCAACAAAATCCTGATGTAATCTTTGTAGTGGAAACAAGGCTATCACCAAAAATCCATGACACCATTTCCCTGCCTGGCTACAGCTTGTATGGACAGGATCTCCACTCAAAAAGAGGTGGAGGATGTGTTATATACACCAGGGATACACTCCAGGGATCTGTAATTCCACCACCAAACAGCTGTGACAACCTACAGATCCTGACAATTAAACTGCTACTAGGAGCACACAAAAGAATGCTCACCCGCCTATCTATTTATATCCTGCCTAAGCAGACCTCGCATGGTATCAGCAACCTGTTAGACTATATCACCACCTTGAGCCTGAACTCAGAAACCGTACTGCTGGGAGACTTCAATATAAACTGCCTCTCACCTTCATCTACTGCTATGAAGGACACCCTTGCTGCAATCCACTTCTCCCAACTGGTGGACACCCCCACTCAAACCAGCTATAAGACTGGCACTAGCACACTTCTGGACTGGGTATTAACAAACCAACCCTCTCATATCTCTGATCTTATTGTGCTCTCTGACTCCATGAGTCACCACTCTCCAGTTATCTGCCGTTGGAATAACAACTATTGCAAGCCACCTACTAGAATCATAATAAATCGACAGTTCTTAAAAGGCCACCTCCCACAGCTTAAGGCAGACCTAAAACAACTCGACTGGTCAGATCTGTACAGTACCACAGATGTGAACACTGCACTTGAACTCTTTATCACCAAATTCAACGCTACTTGTGACAAACACTCACCAGTCACAACAAAAAAAGCCAAAGGTCCCATTAACCCATGGATTACCTCCAAACTACTGGATCAATTAGCCTCTAGAGACCAGATCTGGCTAAAGGCACAAACTCATGGCACAGTGGATAACATCCAACTTTACAAGAAGGCCCGAAATGAGGGTACAAAAGATGTCTGAGCTGCTAAAAATAACTTCTACAAAGAAGCCCTAGCCAAGATCTGGAACAGCAGCAAGTCCTTCTGTGATAACTTAAGTGGCATTACTGAGAAAGACACAAAACACCCCCATAAATGCTTAAAATTGAGGGCGTACCTACCCTAGACCAACTCAGTATTGCCAACTGGCTAAACCTTGCAGTCTCAGACCTCAGTAGTGTGCTCCTTGTGGACTTCTTCAGCACTTCTGCCCCTAGGGCCACTGTGAAAAAACCCACACTACCTTGCTGGCCACCTTTCTGTTTCAAGCTGGTCCCGGAAGCTGATGCAAGAAAATACATTGAAAAAGTCCCTGGCAAATCTAGACACAGTGGGGACTCCTTGGACCTCAAATTTGTTCAGCTCGCACTTGATGAGGTATTTGGTCCCCTCATAGAGACAACTAACTTGTCCCTCTGCCAATCCAAGTTCCCACAAATCTGGAAGTCTGCCACAGTCACCCTGATACACAATGGTGGAGACCAGTCACTCCACAACAACTACAGGCCTATCTCTATACTCCAAAGCAGCGAAGTGCGCAAATAATTATCACAGTCTATAGATGAGTATGTGGAAATTAAGAATTCAGTCCAAGTTTCAAAGTATACAAAGGACCGAAATTTATTCATAGACTCTATTCCACAAATATATACTAACAAAATTATAAAGTAACAAATCAAATCAAAGACTTAAAGAGAATCTTGCAAAGAGGCAAGCTAAATTCCCCTAGCGCCTCAACTCCAACGAGTCTTCAATCTCTATACTCCCCCTGCTTTTAAAGACCATTGAATAAACTGTGGCTGACCAGATTGTGGATTACTTCAGTCAGTACCAGCTTCTATGCTCTGAGCAGCATGGGTTCTGAGCTGGCCACAACACTGTCATGGCTTTACTCAAACTTTCTGGATTCTTACATAGTGAGTTAGACAAAGGGCACGTTGCAGGGATAGCCTTCATTGACCTATCTAAGGCATTCAGTAAAGTCCATCATGCCCTCCTCCTCCTGCAGCAACTCTGACATAGGACTAGCTGCTGAAACCATGCAATGGTTTAGAAGTTACCTGAGCCTGCACTCCCAGCAAGTCAGGAAGGGGACGGCCTCTCTGAAAGTAGACCTGTCAGAGCTGGGGTACTGCAAGGCTCCATTCTCTGACCGTTACTCTTCAGCATCTTCCTAAACAACCTCCCAGCATCCTGCCAATGCCACATGCTCCTCTATGCAGATGATGTGGTGATTTTTGCAAGCAACCCTGTGCCCTTACTCCTCTAATTGGACCTGCAAACTGGTATCACAGCTGCCAAAAACTGGCTCAAAGGACACAAACTGATCTTGAATTATGAAAACACCAAGACCATGCTCTACTCCTCAGCCCAAAGCAAGCAAAAAGGCTTCCCCCTAGCAATCTGGAATGACACCGGTTTCACCCTGGATCTAGTCCCCCACTTCAAATATCTGGGTATCACTTTGGACTCCACCTTGTCCTTCACTCAGCATATCGACAGCACTGCTAAAGCCATCAACACCAGGATCGGCATCTTCTACAGACACAGACACAACCTAATATTTGAAGCCCTGCATCTGGTAATAAACAGCTCGCTCATATCCCTCATTGACTATGGCCTCGCTATTTACGGCTCTGCAACTGCCTCTGCTCTCCAGTGCCTCTCAACAGCTCTAAACAAAGCCTGCCGTCTGCTCACCAATGCCCCAAAGCTCACCCATACCTGTGAGCTGTATGCTCAGAATGGCTGGCTCCAACTGAGTGACAGAATCTGATATCAAACCTGCCTCCTTGCTAAAAAGGCCAATCTACACCTACTTCCCCCTGGATTACAGAGATTCTTAGCTCCACCTTTGAATGCCAGACACACCAGGAGCTCATCCACCAAATCTTTCATGTGCTCAGGTGTTAGACTACCATGGCTCAGTCTTGTTTTGCTCACATGCAGCTCTCTGGACAAATGGCCTACCTCCTGACATCTCCAATGCCACTACACTGGGATCCTTTAAACGTAGGCTGCATCAGCACCTCACTGATAGTAGCTTCTGTATGTGCCACCGCTAAATTCCTGCACACAGCAATGGACTACCCCCAGCACTTTCCCATTCGTATCCTACCAGGATAATCTCTTGGCAGCACTTTGCCTCACCCTCTACACACTCTATCGTTTCCTCATCCATGCCCTATCCTAACCCCCTCTCCCACTCCTATCTTTTCTAGCACTTCCCCCATCACCTTATCCCCCTCCTCTGTCTTTGTCACTTTATAAGATGCAGGCATACATTGTACAATGCCTGAGTCTGAGCCACCAACTGTTTTGTTAGTTCACTGTATTTTATGAAAAAAAAAAAAAATATATATATATATATATGTGTGTGTGTATATATCTATATATATGACTATCAAATCTGTATTTTGTCCAGCATGATTGTGACTCCTCAATTAATGTAATGATGTGGAACCTCTCAGTGAGCAACCACTCACAGGTGTCTTCCAAGATCTTCAATAAAGCTTTTTCCATTGCTTGTGCACCACTCTACAGTACTTACACAATAGCCACAGCACTGACCCCTGACAGTCGCTGGACTTTACTGTATCAAGAGCCCTAACAACAGCTGCAACCCCGGGCACCATTTACGCTTGCCTGTTTTCCATCTGGGTACCCAGTATATTTATGGGACTACAAAGTGGGACTAAATGCATGCCAGTATCCTGGCTCAAACCAGTAAGCATAACATCATTTGACCAGATTTGCCCCTTCCTTGTTATGCTCCCCCTAAATAAGCCTGATTGGTGTTGCAATGTTATATTGCCTCACACATGTTTACTGGTGGTCTGTTACTGTGTTTATAATATTGCTGAACATGCATGCCTGATAACCATTGTTTGCAGGGGGTTCCAGGAGGTCACACTGAAGCCCAGACCTCGGTAAGTGGGAAACCTATGAGCATATCATTCTGTCTGTTGACAAATGTATTGTGAATGTTACGAGAGAGTACTGCTTGTTCCAAGGTATAGGGCCACTATGTGGGGTAATGGGTAGTTATAGCTTCCCAGAGGGCTGTAACAAATTTAATAAATACCCACTGAAACCTTACTCTAAGGGGAGGCACAAAAACACTGTGTTTACCGTGGGTAGGCAAACCCTGGTACTGGCTAGTTACAAACCCAGACCCCTCAACCTGTGGACAGTAATACAGACAGGGATTGTAACCCTAGAAGTAGTGCCACCTAGAGGTTATATGTAAATGTTTCTTTGAATTCCTTACTTAAAGGGGAAGTCTCCCATAGTTTCACACCAATATTTTCCCAACTCCTTATATGTAACTGTTCTGTGCCTCCTCCAGTTGCCAGCAGTCCTATTGCTGTTCAAATCTAGATTATAAATAAAAATATACAGCCCCCAGATGTTATCAATGTGTTTGTCCTCCATTTTACCATCAATGTTGCTGGAGTACGATGTCATCAGAGCAACAGGTAACGCTGCACTAGATGCAGTTCCACCAGTAAACCAAATCCACAATGTTTGGTTCCCCACTTGAGTAATGGATGAACCTTTTAAATGTTGTGCACATACTGAAGTGCAGATCTAATAGTGACTAGGACCATGTGAGTGTGATGCAGCACTGATTTGAGGTATATACAGTTTTCATATAAGGAAGTGCCTGTATGTGTTGAGTTACTGTTTCTGTTACCAAAAACAGTTTACCCAATAAATGACACTGTGTACAACAAGAGGTTTTAGTGGCATTATACAGCTGTTGTATTATGTTCTGACTGACACCGGCAGTGAGAAACAATCTTGCAAATATGCCCCTTTCCTTTTGTAACTAGGTAGTCAGTGATTGGATGGCTGCTGTATGGCAATAAAGAGTTCAGCTATAACAAGGAATAGGTTACCAGGAAAGCATGAGCTGCAGCATATGGAAGAAGGCTAATCTAGTGGTTAAAGCACAGGCACAAGAACTGGGAGACTTTGGTTCAAATCCTACTAGAGTCCCTCACTCTCTTAACTCTTAACAAGTTCCCCTAACCTCCTTGGGAACTGTGATGGTCCCTCAGGTCCACGACTTTAAAAGTGCCCCCATTCCCATTATAAATCATTAGAAGTGATGTGAGAGCTACAGCGCTTCATTTTGAAGGTACTGAGGACAAGCTGTGGCAGCCTCCCCCCACACTTTGTAATGCCAGCATTTGAAGTAGGATGTCCCTCACAAATCAGATGCTACACTTCAGCTTTTGTAGGTAAAGAAACTAATCAGTCTCAGTGTTTATAGTGCTCTGTATTTGCTTAGCTCATTCCTCCCATGTCATATGCATTCTGTGTCTTGGTATTTCCAGTCAGAAACTCAGATTTAAGGAGCATTTGAAATGTAAAACAATACACTTTATAAAGCAAGTGATCTAGCTCTCCACGTTCAGGCTGCTGAAGGGGGGGGTATATCATTTGTGCAAAGGAGGAATTCAGTCTTGTATGATCCTTTGGGAAACTGCCCAGGCCCACCTTGTAAATGAATCTTCTCAAGGGTGTCCATCTGGTTAAATAATAATTGACTTAATAATTGACTGATTTCTTGATTGAGTGACTGATTGGTTGACTGATTCAGTCTACTGCTCTCCTCAGCATGTTACAACTGTCTCACAGAGAGAAATGAGCAGTACAAAGAAACAGATTTTGTTTCCTGTGAATGAAATAACATTAGATGTATTATTTGCTCTACACATACAGTATTAAGGCTACGAATACCTACTCCCTGTGTGAGTTGCATTACAGAACTGTCTTAAGCCATTGCAAACTTAAACTAAAATCAGGATAGACAGCATTGATACCCTTATGTTTCTTCTGCACTGTTGCTGTAGTGACATCAAGGAATGGGAGGGGCTGTATTACAAGTGACTCATTTGCATGTAAATGGAGGCTTGCTTGACACTTTACAACCTTGTGTCAGAGCCTCAGACTCTAGATATGTGTTGCAACAGAAGAAATGACTGATCTCTTATTGACATACTTACACTAATTGATGTAATGTATAATAAATACATCAGACATATCCAAATCATAAATATACAGGAATCTTCTCCTTTAAGCAGCTGTGAAATTATACATTCCAAAAGCCTGTTTAACAAGCAATGTAAAGTTTAATATACAGAGCTGCACTGGTACTGGAAGAGTGGTCCTGTTGAGGGGAGGGTGGACTGGGATGTGAGTTTTCCTACTCCTAGCAGGCTGCTCAGTTTTAGGGCTGATCACTGGGCAGGAATGTCTAGAGGCAATGCAAGGCAAATTTTATTTTTCAGGCGCCCAATCATGGAGGCTCTGGGTGCAGCACAACAACAACAAATCTATTATAAAATGACAAAGGAACATAACACATTTCCCAGTCTACAAATCAGCACTTTCATAAATTGAAATCAGCAAAACCAGAATAGGGTAAGGGGGGAGAGGGCCATCTTGTGGATGGTATGGCCCACTGTAGGGCTCTAAATTAAGTTTTGCAGCCACTGGCCAGCAAGTCTAGTGACTGGGAAAATTAACTAGCCCCACAGACTCTTCCACTAGCCCAGCTGAAATACCTTTTGGTTACATTCTACAGTACAAACCTACAGGGCTAGTTAAAGGAAAATCTTTCTACCCTAACACAAAATCTACCAGAATTTGGCTAGTTGGCATGTACCAGTGTTGACCCATGCACTCTCTGTGATGGGTTGCCAGTACTTAAACAACTTATTTAATGACTGGGGTGTGGTCAACTCCGGGACTGCCAGTTGCTGGTTGTCAGTGCTGTGACTGTCGGGTGCATTGCTGTAAGGGGGTGGGTAAGTCCTATGACTGCTGAGAGAGGTTCAGAGGCAGTGTTGTGTTAATGGTGGGGGGTCAGTACTGTGATTGTTGTGGTTGGGGGTGTTGGTGCTTTAATGGTTGAGGGTGGGGAGCCAGTGCAGTTATTGTCAAGGGGTGGGTGGTCAGTGCTGTGACTGCCAGGTGGGGGGGCAGGGCTGTAACTTTTGGGAGTGGGGGGGGAACTGTTGTGACTGTGGGGGTGGGGATTACTTCTCTGTCTGTCTGTAGAGGGTATCAGCCCTGTGACTGTCACGGATGTAGCGGGACAGTGCTTTGACTGTGGTGGTGGGTAGTGCTGTGACCGTTGGGGGTAGAGGTAAGTGCTGTCACTGTTGGGGGATGAGGATCAGCACTGTGACTGTTGGGTAAGTGACCACTGTGACTGACAGTGGAAGGTGTTAGTTCTGTGACTATTGAAGGGGTGGTACAGTTCTGTGACCGTCGGGGGGGTGGGGTGGTAGTCCTGAGACCATTGGGGGTGAGGAGATAGTGAGTGCTGTGGCTCTTGTGGATGGGGGTCAGTGTGGTGACCATTAGGAGTTGTAGGTCAGTCCTGTCATTGTCAGGGGATAGGAGTTAGTGCTATGACTGATGGTAGGGGTGTCAGTTCTGTGACTTTTGGGGGTGAGGTGGCTGTGCTGTGACTGCTGGCGACTGATGATCAGTGCTGTAAGATGAGATGGGGTACAGTGTCATGACTACTGCTGTTACTATGGGAGGGATGGGGATCAGTGCTGTGACTCTTAGAGGTGTATGGTCATTGCTGTGACTACCAGGTTGGGGGGGGTAGGACAGCAGTTCTGTGACTGTTGGGGATACTGAGAAAGTGTTGTGACTCTCGGGTGTGGATCAGTGCTGTGACTGCCAGAGGTGGGTAGTCATTGTCAAGACTGTCAGTGGAGGGTGTCAGTCCTGTGATTGTCAGTGGGGTGATACAGTACTGTGACTTGGGGGGGTCAATCCTGTGCCTGTGGGGGAGGGGTGATACAGTCCTTTATTGTGGGAGGGGTAGAACAGTCCTGTGACTGGGGGAACAGCCCTGTGACTGTGGGAGGGGGTGGTCCAATCCTGTGACTTTTGGGAGGGGTCATTGCTGTGACTGATGGTGGTTGGTGTCAGTACTGTAACTGTTGGAGTGGTGGTACAGGCTAGTTATTGTCAGGAGGTGGGTCTGTTATGTGACTGTCAGGGATAGGGTGTCATTTATGTGACTATCAGGGTGAGGGTCATTCCTCTGACTTTTGGGAGGCCTGCTTACATGCAATTCTACAACTTTGAGGGATGGAAGCATTTGCAGGAAGTTGTACATGCAACAGGAAAGCTGTATAAGATGCAACACTAAGTGACTGTTCAGGGGTAGGGTTGCATTCCCGACTGTGTGGGGTGATCATCAGTGATATGATGTACAGTGTTGTGACTGGTAGGGGTGGGGATTACTGCTGTGACTGTCTGTGGAAAGTGTCATCCATGTGACTGTCAGGGATATGGGGGTAGTGCTGTCATGGTGGTGGGGTGTAGTGCTGTTATTGTTGGGAATGGGGATAAGTTCTGTGACTGTCAGGCATGGGTGCCCAATGCTGTAACTGACTGTGGAGGGTGTCAGTCCTGTGACTGTCTGAGGGGGTACAGTCCTGCGACTGTCCGTGGTCAGTGCTGTGGCTATTGTGTAAGTAGTGTAGAGCGGTGCACAAGCAAAGGAAAAGGCGATGCATAAGCAAAGCAGCCAGCTTTTAATAACAAAAGAAAAGAATGCTCAGCACTCCTAGATTCAGTTTTAAATGCAGAGTGCAAAATTTATTTTCCAGCAACATGCCTGTATGCACCCACTTGTGTCGGCACTTCAAGCCTTCAGTGGGCCTTCTGCAGAGGGCTGGTCTAAGGAATACAAACATGCATCTCATTTATACAGAAATGTCAAAGTGATATACACAACACACTAAAAATGATATGCAAGTCAAGGTAAAAACACAGGAACAGCTTTTCCAATGGTAAACATTTCATCATTCTGTTTTTTGGTTTTTTGTTTTTGACACTTATGGTAAGCAGTTACAGACATTAGCATAATACTTAAATTAAGCATGCCTCTGTATCTTTTATGAAATGTAATTGTATACCTTTCCCTCGACAGCTGTATTTTTACCTCTTACACTGTACTATACCCATTTCATCTCTTTCCTCTCTACTGTTCCCACTACTGTATTTACTCCATATAAACCTTCTTCTCTTTACTTTCGCAGTCCTCACAGGATGTGAACTCTTCCCCATCAGATAAATATTACAATATGTCTAATGTGTCTTATCCTTCCTAGTAACTCGTTAAGAACTGAGGATCCCTTGTGACCCCTTTCCTCTATTTTATTCTGTAGGTCTAAGAAATGTCATCCCTTTATGACTCCTACCTCCGGCTCTGTACTACCCTGGTAAGAGACTCTATACATATTACCTATACTTGATAGGTTTACTATAACAGTGAAGCTGCACCCATTATGGGAGAGTTGTGTATACTACATGTGTTAAGGTCATACATACTGCAGCATTCCCCCCCTCCATAAAACTTTTTGCCTTGCCAATTGACTCAGGCAGACTGTCAGCACTATCCCTACCTCCCCTGTCCATCACTCCCCTGTCCCAAACAACAGAGCCCAAAGTTCCCATGGATTGCCTCCTTCCCCCATGATAGGGTGGTCAACAAGGGAAGAGCCACCCCCCCCAGTCACTTACATCCACAACTGAGCCAGTCATCCAGGTGGTTGTGTGAGACAGAGGAAGCTGGGCAGGGCTTTATGGAGCTTGCACTAGCCAATTCTACATTTTCCCCTCTTGAGTTCCTGCCTTCACCTGGGGGAAGCCAAAGGTCAGTCAGAATGCCTACCCATGCAGGGACAGGACAGCTATGTGAAGAACATTCAGTCTGCTTTCTGACCCCTGGCAAGCTGGCATGTTCCTGAACTTGTATCACTAATGTGGCAGGCAACAAGTCACATAGAACCTCATCTCTCCATACCACTGGACCAGACCAGCCTTATACTGCAGCAAAATAATTATTTGTTACTAGTGGGACAGGCGATCGGACAACAATGGTGCCACTGCACACCAGGAAATTATTTTTTTTATTCACGGATCTGGCGGTAAGAAGGTGGGTTGTACCCGTGGACAGCAGAGAATGTGTTAACTTTAACAAGGCCAGCAATCAGAGGTGGATATTGTTATTGGCTGCCAGTTTGAAACAAAATATTGAGCTGCTCGAGGTTATATATACTGTATATATATATATATATATATATATATACATATATATACACACACATGTATATAAAAATGTCCCTGTAGATCACTCCTAACCCCTGTAAAATTTATCTGTTTACTTGCTGAATTTTGTTGACCAGTTAGGACCACTGAAACTAAAAGTCCCTTTTTCAGGGGCAACTGGGGGTGGGTACAGGTGGTAACCAACTGAAATTGAACCTGATGAAGATGTTGGTGGTATTTTAGTGAATGGGGGAAACTCCACGAAACTCCATTTTCAAGCTACAGATAGCAAAATGGCTGTAGGCTCTACCCACAGCCATAAAATGGACAATTTTGTTTATGTCTATATAAACATCAAAAATGGTACCTTAAAGTGTCATCTTGAAAAATATTGTACAGTAGTATGGAAACAGTTGTTACTTCATGAACATGGAAATGCCAGAAATACAGTCCATAAATACTGTGTCACATTTGTTCTTCATAAAATACACACCATTCCCTTATTCATTATGTTTGATGTTCATCTGTTGCAGTGCCTGGGTGTCAGTGTCTCTATCACTTATCTCCTTGCTTACAGTTGGTCTCTTTGTATAGACTGCCACCATGCTCACACATGTTATAATGTGTATTAATTGATGTTTTTGTTGGGTCCATAGTTGAAGTCAAAGACCTGGTACAATTGATAAAAGAAGATGCTGTCATATAACAGGGTTACGTTTTAGCAAGAAGACTGGGTCTTCAATACAGACCTGACCCTATATACAGATGCTGCTGGGGGGTTAGGGATGGGGCCTTATTTCAAAGGTAGATGGATTTCAGAACAATGGCCAGAGGAATGGGTATGAAGGGGACTGACGTGAAACATCAACTTTTTTAGAAATCTTCCCACATAGGTAGCCTCGGTGGAATGGGGGAAGGGGAGGAATTGCATAACTAGAAGGTAACTTTCTGGTGCTACAACAGGGCAGTGGTAGATGCCTTGAATAGGAGAGGTGCCATGTCAGAGACAATGATGAGGCTGATGAGACAGCTAGTGCGCGCAAGGACTGAGGATGAACATGTCTTTCAGGGCTAAGCACATTGAAGGGATGTGGAACACAGTGGCTGACAGCCTCTCCTGTCTCCAGTTGGACAGGTTATGGGCCATCACCCCAGGGGCAGAAGGCAGAAAATCAACAGTACCAGCATACATGTGGGAGACTGGTTTGAGGGAGCTGAGCTGCTCTTCTGTACCTCTTGGTCAGCATGGACACTGAGAACATATGAGGGTTCATGGAGAGTTTTCCAGGCTTTCCAAGAGAGTCAAGGCATGGAGGTAAGTGGGGCAGTCATGGAAGAGCAGGTAGCAAAATTTGTGGTTAGTAGCTGGAAGAGCAGGGTAGCACGTGCAACAATGGGAGTACACCTCTCTGCCATCAGTTTGGTCAGTAACCTCTGGTGATGGGAGGGACACCAGAAAAGGGCACATGGTAAAGAGAATGATGCAGGAGTGGCTGAGGTTGAAGAGAAAAGAGCCTGACAGCAGGCATTCAATTTCTGAAATGCTGTTGGAGAGTCTCATGGGAGCCCTACCAATCTGCCACTCAGGGACCAAAGCATGCCTATTTGTGGCTATATTCACAATGATGTTTCACGGGGCATTCTCGGTCAGTGAAGTATTGAGTCAGGGGGGCCGGAGGTAGGGGGCTTCTTTGGGAAGAGACACAGCGGCATGGGGATGGGGTGGGCCTAAAGCTGCAGAGATCTAAGAGAGATCAGGCAGGATGAGTGGTGACTGTCTTGCTGCAAAGGCATGACAAAGCAGGAATATGCTTGGTCTGGGTGCTGCTAGGTTATGCAGTGGTCAGGCCAATGTGGTGTGGGCCCCTGTTTAAACACAGAAATGGAGCCCAAGTGACAGGGGCACAGATGGTAGTGGTACTTGAAAAGGGGCTACAGTTCCTGGGTCAAGATCTGAGTAGTTACTCTTCACATTCATTTAGAATAGCTGCTGTATCAGAAGTAGCAGCCCATGGGGTATCCAGTGAGGACATAAAGAGGGTGGGGAGATGGCTCTTAGACTGCTGCAAAACCTATGTGCAGAAGTTGTATTGCTGACAATGTTTCTGTTTTGTTTCAGGAGAAGGCTGCCTGGCCAGGGGCAAAGACCATGCTGCAATGGCGAGGGGAGAAATAAAAAAAAAAAATTTGAGAAGGTTGCCAGAGAAAGGAAAGGGGGGTCTGGGTCACAGCTTAATGTGTTATGTTATCTTCTGTTTTTGTCACAGGTCCTGGAGATCAGCTGGAAGTGTGGATTTGCAGCCACTCCTTTGTATACAGGGCACAGCTGTGGTGAAGCTTGGGGAAGGCACTTATATAAGGAGTGGAGCAGCATCAGAGTAAACTGGAAAGAAATCAGGGAAATGCACTGGCTACAGTTACTCCCACTGCTACAGCACATGCAGACAACCAATCCAGAGCCACATTTATTAATAACACATTTGGGAGGCAATGACCTGCGAACCAGGCTGTGGCTGGACATTTTCTTTATAATGAAAGAGGATATTATCAAAGTAAAAGAATGGTGGCTGGAAGTAGTAGTGGTATGGTCTGAGATATTGCCATGACAGGTGTGGCAATATGCAAGGGAGCATAAAGCTATGGATGAGTCAAGGAAGAGAATGAATAGGAGGATAAGGGCTTGGATTATGTCAATGGGGGAAGGGTCGTCAAATATGTCAGGACAGGGGAGGAGTGCCCAGGCTTGTATAGGTCAGATGGGGTACATTTGTCCAACATAGGGGTTGACCTTTTTAATGCAGAGACAGGGACAGCTATCAAGGGCTGCAAGAGGGAAGTCAGCAGCAGGTGAAAAAAATGGGGTGGAGAGTCCATCATCTAACATGAGCTGAAGATGGGCTAGTGGGAGAAAAAGGGAAAACAGAGGAAAAGCAGTGGTAGTGGGATGAACCTGGCCTGGGTGTATATCGAGGATGGGGGGATAGGTGCCTCTGGGTGTATATCCAGAGGGCTCCAGAAGAGAGGCACGGGTGTACCTCTGTACCCAGCAGGAGAAATGGACAACAAAAGAATGCCCCCAGATGTACATCTTGGGGAGAAGATTATAAAATGAGATTCAAGGACGTAAAAGAAATGGAAAGATTGTTATAATATGGGATGTGAATGAAGAAAAAGTTAGAATGTAAATACAGGATATGATATTGTTAATAATAAAAGTATGGCCAATTGAGCACCTAACTAAATAACGTGCAGTTTAAGTAATTGGAAGAGGGGCTCTGAGGACAAAGAGGTTTGGATGACAAAAAGGCAGGCCAATTTGTCCCAGGTCACCTGACCTAAGAGCAAGGGGCACAGCCAGGCAATGAATGGGGAGGGGAGAGGGGGAGGGGTAGAGCTAAGTTCAGAAAAAGATTAAGAAAGTAAAAGGGAAACATTTGGGGGATGGAGATAAGTGACTGACACAGGACGGGGGTAGGAGTAAGGGGAGGAAAAAGTAAGAGGGGATTTGGCAGGAGAAGACAGAGAGGGAGTGGTAAAGGGGCGTAAAAGGGGCCGTACTGAGCAGGCTCACTTCACAGTGTTTGCTAGCCTGTGTTTTTTGCCCACCCACCCAATTAATAGGAGAAAGAGGGTAGGGTAACTGATACAAAAGAAAATGATGACGAGTTGGGGACGAGAGTAATTGGAAGAAGTTGAGCCTAGCAGGTAAAAGGGCATCTGGGTAGACTGCTGAAGGTGGACAGCAGGCTAGATGTGGGTACTAGAGGAAAATGAGCCACTTATAGGACTGCTGAAGATGGATGGCAGGGGAGAGACAAGGTATTAAAGAAGGGAGAAAAAGGTAAAAGGGGGGTAAGGGGCAGTAGAGGAACGAATCTGGCCTGGGTGTACATCGAGGCTGGGGGGATAGGCGCCTCTGGGTGTATATCCAGAGGACTCCAGAGGAGGAGCATAGGTGTTCATCCATACCAAGAAGGAGAGATGAACACTGGAAAAGAATGCCCCCAGGTGTATATCTGGGGGGAAGATTATTAAATGAGACTCAAGGATGTAAAAGAAATGGAAAGATTGACATGATGATATGCAATACGAATGAAGAAAAAGTTAGAATGTAAATTCAGGATATGATATTAATAATAAAAGTATGACTGACTGAGCACTCAACAAAATTATGTGTGGTCTAAGTTATTGGGAGAGGATATCCGGGGACAAGGCCCCAATATAGCGCCCAGTGAACAGGACCACAGTGCTTGCTAACAGGACCTCATAAACTGTGAGTTTAAATTTAAACACAAACAAAAAAACTATTAAGATTTCTATAATCACAATTAACAAAATCAAATAATGGTATATAGCATTGTTTAATGCCTGGCTTGGGTAAACGGCCTTCAACTTTACCTCATGTAATCAATGCTTTCTGCATTGGTGTTCATCCCTTGGAAATGTGGGGTTGTTTGAGCATTATTGCTTAGAATATGACTAGTCATTAGGAGTCTGGCAAATCTTACATTTTCCACACGTCTGAACCATGTACAAAAGCTTACCATTTCAAGCTCCCATTGTTATTGCTCACTTTGCAAATGACAGGATACTGGAAACTATCACAAAATTAGTAAGCAACGCTGTGCAGCATACAGCAGCACAGAGTGTATTGAAAGAAAGCAAGAGAATATGATTTAAGATGTCAGTAATTATGCATTACTACAAAGCATTACATTTGACACCTTACAACCTGCACAGCATGCCTTTTATTAAAATCCTCACAGGAAACTATGAAATCCTTTAAAAGGGAAAGGATAAAAGGCAATTGTCAAATTATAAGCCTGAAATGACACATGGGAGGACTTAATATACATGATGGTAAGCAATTACCAATGACCTAAAAGCAGATGATGAGTCAGAGCTAAGGCCAATGGATTCTGTCACAGCTCTTAAAAAAAAACTCACATCAGCAACATCTCAGTCATATTGCCTCCTCTGGGTTGCTGAACACTCCACTTTCAGATAAGAAACTACTGCCTGGAGAAAGGGTATGTGGAATAAATTGTGATGGGGGGACACTTAGTTATTGTATATGTGGCATCCTGATGCTCCTTCTGATTTATGCTTCATTGTTTATTCAAAATTATGAATTAATCATACACTATGTGTCCACCTGTCAGACAAGGCTTTGATTGACAGTGACTGGGTTCTGTGGGAGCTGGTCCAACTGCCCCCAACTGCTAGACACTTTTATGTAGGTTCATACTGGCTGCTTGAAACTTTTTTTACACTCATTTGCTTAAACAGTTATAAGTGGTTCTGAAATGCAGCTACATTCTAATACAGCAGTCTGATTGTCCTCGAAGCCAATCCATTTTGGCTGCATTGAACTGCTCAGGCAGTGGAAAGCAACAACACTGCAGTAGTTTTCTGTTTCTTCGTTGACGCTCTCCTCCACCTGTTTGTGTGATTCTCTCCCATGTGTTATCTGTCAGCCTGGTCAGCCACCTATGATGGTGTGCAAGCTTGGATTATAGAGTTATTCAGGTGGCAGGACTAGGTTGTTGGCATTCACCCTATACTGCATACCAGATAGTTAATGGTGCAACCAGCAGGGTAATAATCGGAAATTAATGGCTACTTAGCATAATTAAGCTAATACTAAAAATCATATGATAGACCACTCAACAAACATTTTAAATACTTTGTCTAGAAGGATAATTTGAAGGAGTGGTATAAGAGGGAAAGAAAAAGGGAAAGAAAAAAGTGCTGGCTGCTAAAGCCAAGGTTTAATGTGAAATGGTAATAACAGAACTAGTGCTTTAAAGTGAAATATGTATGGACATCCACAATTAATGGCATATTTATACAGACAAACAGAAAAACCTGATACTTTATATAGCCAAAATACTAACCATTGCCAGAAATGGTTTCATTTCAACAAAAACCTCAATTCCTGATATTTAATTACCTATTATACAATGGCAAGAAAGCATCCTGGCTCCTGATTGGTCAGTTGGCCATCACAGTAGGGATGTTATCCTGGCATAACATCCCTAGTGATCAACTTGATGATGATGGCATAGATAGGCTTGCCAGACTTGATGATGGTTTGCATCTTTTCTTAAAAAATATTTTTAAACACTAAAAAAAAAAATCTTTAAAATTATTTTATTTCTGTATAAAACAACGAGCCATTGTATAATAGGAATAATGCCCTCCAGGGTGGGTGTTATGCTGGGATAACATCCCTTCTTGGGTGTTGGATGTCCTCGGTCAGTGGCCTCGGGCCCAACCACCCAAGGTGGGATGTTATCCCAGCATAACACCTACCCTCTCAGGCATTATTCCTTTAATGTTCTTTCAACATAACAGTGGTTCTGATAAAAGGAGCAGCAGCATATCCAGAGGGGAGCATATAGGGAAACCATTATTATGATGTAGAGTCAACTGACCTGGCCATTAGGGAAAAGCATTAATGTACCAATGAAGGAGGTGTAATTAACAATGCTTACATGATTAAAATGAAAAGTACTGAATAACTAGAGTGTGAACCCACTCAAAAAATGAGTGCAAATACCAAACAGGTAGAGGGGGAAGAATAGAGGTGAGGAGAAAAAACAGAAAGGCAAGGAAAGTAGGTGAATAAAAGACAAAATAAATCCACATTTGAGCTAGAGTAAGTTAAATCAAATTTGCCAAATAAGGTATGCAAAGCGTGAAGTAATTATTCAGTAATAAAAGGAATAATGCATGATAGGGTGTGTGTCATGCTTGGATAACGTCATTCCTCCGAGTGAGTCCAACACCCGAAAAGTGATGTTATCCTAGCATGACACACACCCTGGAGTGCATTATTCCTATTGTACAATGGCTCCTGGGTGTAAAAAAATGAAAAGATAAAAAAAGTACATTTAAAAGTAGATATTTTTGCTGTTTGTTTAATGCGTAGGTTTACTTTTAAAAAAAATAGTGCTGATTTACTGTTTTGACCAGCAGGTGGAGCTGCTGTTACAGTAGCTGTGCACTCCATCACACTCAGTCCTGTTGGAGCTGCTATTTCTGTGGTTCTGCAATCCCCCACACTAATGTTTGTGACTGTTGTTGCTTCCCATTTTTCCCCCAGTTTAAAAGTTCAGTTTATGTTTACTTCCCTTTCTCTTTACTCTTTGCTGTTTCAGTCACTGTGGGTGGAAGTGAGATGTCATCTCTCCCCCCCCCTCCTCTGGCTGTCAGGATGCTGCCACCTGTTCTTGGTATGTAGCACAGAGGTTGGAGAGACGGCTTCACCACCCCATCTCACTGTTACAGCTGTGTTCTCCAAGTAGAGCTTTTATCAATACTCGGAGAAAGGACTGGAGGCTTAAAACGGTGAAAGGGTAAATAAGTAAAGTGCAGGGTTACACATGCGCTCAGCTCACACACTGTTACTGTGCGACCGTGTGACACCTTTATGTTTTGGAGTGAGGAGTGTCTTTAGAGCAGGAGGCAGTGACTGTCCTATCTTTGAAAGCACATATAAGTTTTTTTTTCAATACAAAAGGAATGATCCTAAAGTGTTCAGCGAGTGGGGACTGTCACTACAGTGGGGGACTGCTGTGAAGCAATAACGGTGTTGGCTTTCATTTCACTCATGGTTTTATTTTGTTTGTTTGTTAAAAAAAACTAAAGTGGCAACAGGGGTGTGATTGAATGGATAAGGAATAAAGGATGGATTTCGTGTCAAGGGGGCAACGTTTCTGAGTGGGTTGGGGAGCATCAATTTCGAGCTGAGCGGGGACTGTCCATTCATGCTGATTCTAGGGACATCAGCGGAGTGGTCTTTTTTTAACATTGCATGTGGTCTTGACTGTGGTGGGACTAAAGCCATGAAGTTATGCTGGGATAACATGACGTGTCCAGTTCCGGTCTGACTAATAAGGGGCCAGCATTCTTTCTTGCCATTGTATAAAAATCAATGTTACCATATCTAGATTCAAACTACTTATACTTTGTTTGCTTAGTTAATATATACTCAGTGTGCAACTGAAGTTCAGGTAAGGGAACTTCAGTTCCTGTGGTGTAGATGTTAAGTCACAACCTGCAAAACAGTTGACTGGTGATTTAATCCCATCAGGCATTTACCTACACATATTGTTGTTCTTAACTAAATGTACTGCTCATATAATTTACTGTTCCACTCCACTCCACCACAAATCACCACTAAAGTAAGTTTCCATCTTACAAAAATGTTTGAAAAAATGCTTAAGTCCCTGTTAGATTTGAACCACTGATACACACAAACATATAAACATATGAAGACGCCAGCAGAAGAAGGCCATTTGGTCTATCTAGTCTGCTTATATTGCAGGGTCCACAGCATGAGCAACTGTTCCTGCCCCCCTCTCCACTCCTCCCAGTCTCCCTACCCATGATCATTATCTTCCCCCATGCCTATCTCAGCCTCACTTGAAGCTTCCCACTGTCTTAAATGAGACCACCTCTTCTGGCAGTGCATTCCAAGTGTCCAGCACCCTCTCTGTGAAGAATTGCTTCCAGACCTCCCTCCTAAACTGCCCCCTCTCCAGCTTAAGATTGTGCCCCCTTGTGTTATGGTTGCTACTCAGCTTAAAGAGAGCCTCCTTATCCACCTTATTTATTCCTTTAAAGTACTTGAAGGTCCCAATCATGTTCCCTCTCGCTCCTTTCCTCCAGGGAGTACATGTTCAGTATCCTCATTCTCTCCTCATATGCCTTACTCTGCTGATCCACTACCATCTTTGTAGCCCTCCACTGGACCTTCTCCAGCAGGTTAATGTCCTTTTTGAGATGTGGACACCAGTACTGAACTCCATTCTCCAGATGTGGCCTCACCAGTGACCTGTACAAGGGTAGTATAACCTCCTCTCTCCTACTACTGATAGCCCTAGCTATGCATCCCAGAATCTTGTCTGCCCTTGCTGCTGCTTTCTTGCACTGCATGGAGTGCTTCAGGTCACTAGTGATCATCACTCCTGAGTCCTTCTCCTCCTGTGATGTAGATGCCTGGACTCCACCCAAGTAGTACTATATCCTGGGGTTCAGCATGGGGTCATTATGTTGTGGATGAAACCACACATCACAACAATGCCACAGACATTACAGGGTGCAGCACAGTAAGGTCAGAACAAAATGCTAAATGCAACACAAAAGTGCACACCAGTGGAACACTTTGTTTTTTCATGGGGCTACGGCACTCGCACCACTAACATGGGACCCCCAGCTTAACTATCTAACTCCAAGGGGGGTGTGGACAGAGGGGAAAGGGGAAAGGGGAAACTCTGAGCAGAGAAGCTTATTTTTTTGGGGGGAAAAATATAACCAACATGTTAGGAGACAGGGATTGAAACCCTGATCCCAAGGCCTCCACTGCACCAGGTGTATGTGCCTTAGCCACTCCACCATGGGAATGGCTTGATCAGGCACAACTCCTGTGGCATCTTCAGTCCTTCTTCCATTTCAGAGTGAGCAACAGGAGTAGCGGTAGTATTTTATCATTATCATACCCCTGTCGCTGTATTCCATTACTTCTCATATAATTTACTATTCCACTCCACACCACCATGGATTGTCACTAAAGTGAGTTTCCATCTTACAAAACAATTTGAAAAAAAAAGTTGAATTCTCTGTAAGGGTTTGAATCCCTGATTTTTTGCCTTACTTAGCAAACACATATACAGTGTGCCATTGAGCTGCAGGAATGAGAGTTGCAATTCCTATGGTGTACAGGTGTGTCACAACCTACAAAACAGGTGACTGGGGATCTAATTCCAGCAGGTAGTATACTTTCATAAATTGTCATTCTCAACTAAATGCACTTCTCATATAATGTACAACTCCATCTCCACACCACTATGAATCGCCACTCAGGTGACTCTCTATTTTACAGAAAACAGTTGAAACAGATATTTAAGTCCCTGCCAAGATCTCAACTGCTGATCATTTGCCTACAAATGAACATACCCTTCAGTGTGCCACTGAGCCGCAGGTAAGCAGGATGACATTCCTACAGTGTAGAAGTTATGTCACAACCTGCAACATGGGCAACTGGGGGTCTACTCCCAGCAGGCAATTTACTGTCACAAATTTTTGTTCTTAGCTACATTTACTTCTCATATAATTTACTATTCCCACTTCTCACCACCATCAATCACCACTCAAGTGAGTTTCCATCTTACAAAAATGTTGAAAAAAAATATTTAACTCCTTGTCCAGATTTGAACTGTTTCTATCTGTTTTTGAACCACTGAATCTTTGCCTGCTAAGCAAGCAAACACATTCAGTGTGCCACTGAGATACAGTTAAGTCAGTTGCAGTTCCTATGATGTGGAGCTTACAGTGGAGGCAGCCAAGATGCAACACAGTGGCTTGCAATAAGTGGCACATCATAAAATACTGCATGACAAAAGTGTTTAATTGCCATTAAAGTGTACTGTTCCATGCAGTATACTGCAGCATTTTGGGATACACTGCAGTATTACTGGATTGCATCCTGGTTGGTGCCACTGTATGTCACATTCTGCAAAACAAAGGACTGGGGATGTAATCCCAGCAGGCAATTTACCTTCACAAATTGTTGTTCTTAGCTAAATTTACATCTCATATTATTTGCCTTTCAAACTCCATACCACCATGAATTGCCACTCTAGTAAGTTTCATCTTAAAAAAATTAAAAAATTCTTATGTCCTTGTTCAAATTTGAATCACAGCAGCTAAGACACACACAGCAGAGGATCACCAAGGAAGCCAAAAAAGGGATAAGACATTCTACAGATACATGAGTGAAAAGAGGAAAACAAGGAGTGGGATAATGAGAATTAGTAGGAGCGGGGCTATAGCAGAGTAAGTTCAGGAAAAATCTAAAATTGTAAAGGACTACTTCTGCTCAGTCTTCACAGTTGGGGGAATGGAAAAACATGTATCAGCAGGCACAGAGAGGAGTGGAAACATGTCCATTTTCAGAGGATAAAGTCCAAAGGGGATTGAAAGCCCTAAAAGAAAACAAGGTGATGGAACTAGACAGGATTTACCCATGGGTTCTAAAAAAACTGAGCATGGTGATAGCTCCTCCCTGGCCAACACTATTCAGCACCTCATTGGAGATGGGGTAGTTTCAGAGGACAGAAAGAGGGCTGATGTGGTCTCTCTGTACAAGAGCAGAGGGAGAGAGGAGCCTAACAATTACAGGACAGTCATCCTCACATGAGTGGCAGGGAAATTAATGGAGACCCTGCTGAAGAAGAGGCTGATGGAGTGCCTGGAGACAAATGGGCTGCAGGACCACTGACAGCGTGGCTTCACAGAGGGGAAGTTATGCCAAACAAATCTCATATATTTATTTGATTGCATGTCTAGTGAGGTTGATTGGGGATGGCAGGGATGTGACTTATCTGGACTTCAGTAATGCCTTTGATAATGTGCTGCACTGGAGGTTAATAAAGAAACTATGCAGGCTGGTGGTGTGGTTTAAAATTATAAGCTGGATATCAAACTTGTTGAAGGACAGGAGGCTGAGTGTGCTGGTAAACAACAGATACTCGGGGGACAGGAGAATAACCAGCAGGGTGCCACAGGGATCAGTACTGGGGCCAGTCCTCTTCGATGTATTCATTAGTGATATTACTAAGGAACTGGAAGGGAAGCTATGCCTCTTGCGAATAGAGGTGGGCGAAGTGGACAAAATTCACTACGCAAAGCAATTTGTGGAGTAATGCAGAATCCGTGAAGTAATCTGCAATGCAAAGTGGAGTAATTCACATCATAATGAGGAACCCAAAGTCCATTGAAAGCAATGACTTTGCATTACTCTGTCTTCCCCAAACCACTTCTGCACCAGTTTTAATGCAAAGTATGTAAAAATCAATGTACTTCACATCACATTGCCATGTTCTTGATCTGCAAGGTGAATTTTGCAGTGATTCGTGGGATTGCAGGTCACATGGGCTCTAGATTGTTCTGCACAGCCTCAGTTCTGTGTAGTGTGTGTAGTGGTAGCTGGAGGCAGTTTGCTCTCAGAGCTCTACAATTCAGACCCTCTAAAAGCTGTTAAAAAAGCCTTTTTCAGTCATTTATTTTGCTCAAAATTTAGTACATTAATTGTAGGAAACCCTTCTGTGCTCATATCCTCGAGTGTTTACTGTTTGCATATGGATTTTGAATGTTAATTTAGAACTTTCAGTCTGTGTACTGATAGACAGTTGGTGTGCTTTTGGGGAGGTGTGCTGTGGTGGAGGTAGATTAACTGGGAAAAAAAGGCAGTCTTTCTGTTTTGGTTATATTTTTGTTGTAAAATTGTGCTAATGTACACACAATAATATTTTCAGTAATTCTTGACATTTTTTTGCTGATTGTTGTGGTGCAGCAGTGTATAATTTCAGTGTGTTTAAAATATTTGGCTATATTACTGAAGTTTTCAATTTGCTACACATTACTTGAGGTGTGTGTGTGACACGTGCCATTAAATCAGACACATTTTATTGTGCCACAGAGTAATTGCAGCAGTGTGAACCTGCTATCCACTGCACCTGTGTGTTTTTGTACTGCTTTCTGGTATCTTGGTTTTGGATTGTTACTGCAGTGCACTGCACACCCCCCCCCAAACTGACAAAAGGTATTCTTTTCCAGACTGGATTGTGACTTGTGAGCACTGTTTAAGGTGTTTTTGTGACTTTGCGCCTGCATCTCTTCTTGATTGCACAGTGCAATCATAATCTGTCTGTGATTTTGCATCTGTTTATTGCCCAGTCTCCATCTGCAAGCCACTGCTGTTGTTTTTTTTTTTACTTCACATCCACCGGTCCAGACTGAAAGTTCAGAAATCAAAATTTTAGAATTTTGTTGGTGATCCCACAAAATGCCTGCAAAGAGATACTAACATACTATACTAACATACTATTTGCCAGCAGATTAGGCCTTACGGTCTATCGAGTCTGCTCAAACCTAGATCCTTAGTTGGGTGCCGAGACCCTCCCATCCCTTGTGCTCCAGAAACCCCTATCATCCATCCCCACCCCCCCCGGGACAGGCCATCATCTATGTACAAGCTATGTACAAGATGTACAAGCAAATCTGTTTCTGGCCATGGCACTGCTCCCAGTGGCAAGATTGTCCATGGGCATGGTAGTATGCAGAATTGCATAGCTGATGTCAGTAAAGGGATTTCGCCATCAATGTTTTTTACAGTGTAATCTGTAGCTTCACTCATAATTGGAGGAGATGACGTCCCAGCTAGTGGTGTTAGTGCAGTTTCTGTTGGCATGAGTACTACGGCCTCAAGTTCCACTTCTGACCAGTTAACTGTTTCAAAAAATATAGTTGAGTCTAAAGCTGTGGCATGCTGGGGTGCATAGGCAGGGGTATCACTAGCAGGAGGCGGGAGGTGGTGATGCAATTGCATAAAACATTGATAAGGCCTCACCTGGAGTACTGTGTGCAGTTCTGGAGACCACACCTACACAAGGGCATCGATAAGGTGGAGACTATTCAGAGAAGGGCAACAAAGATGGTGCAGGGCTTACACCACAAAACATATGAGGAGAGACTAAGGGACCTCAATATGTACTCACTGGAGGAGAGGAGGCAGTGGGGGGACATGATTGAAACTTTCAAGGGCATAAACAAGGTGCAGGTGGGGGACCTTTTCTGATGTAGAAAAAGTACTAGAACAAGGGAGCGCAACATGAAGTTGGAAGGGGGTAGATTAAGAGGTAACGTGAGGAAGTTTTTCTACACAGAAAGGGTAGTCTGCCACAGGAGGTAGTGGTGGCAAGCACAGTGGAGGGGTTTAAGCTTGCTTGGGACAGGCACAATGGAAGCCTGATAGGGAAGGGAGTTATGAAAAGCCATTGATCACATAGACTTAGTGGCCACATACAATGTATAGGGCCTATGGGCAGACTGGATGGGCCTAGTGGTCCTTATCTGCTGACAGTCTCTATGTTTCTGTGACTGACAGTGTAGATGATGTCATACTCCCCATTAACACCCCAATGGTCGTTGAACATGATTCTGATCCTGAAGACAATAACTCACAATGTCACATTTCTTCCAGTGCTGTTGAGGTCATGCCTTTGCCATATAATGATTCAAAGTGTGGTGAAAAAATATTGAGTGATGATGATCCTGTGGTTGGAACATGTTCTCCACATGACAGCACTCAAGCTGAAAATGTGGATGCGGATGATGTTGATGAATATGATGATGATGTCAGTGACCCCTGTTGGGAACCAGAGAAAAAGAAAGGTAAGATTGCTGTGTCTGGGTCTGTTGGCGTTAAATTCACCCATCGTGAAAAAAGTTGTGATTTAGCAGTTCTTGTTGATGATGATGATCCAGTAATAATCATAGGTAGTTGTGGTGGTCAGTTGGAGTCCAAGTCTGCCCAGACTGAAAAATCATGTAGTACATCCCCCATTTCAGGGGTTAAAAAAGCAGAGTCCAATAAGCAGCATCAGGGACATGTTAAAAGTAAGGGATCACAATTCCTTGTTTGGGATTTTTTTGTCCAAGATGCAAATGATGAGTCAGTTGCAGTCTGCCAGCTTTACCATGCATGTGTGAGTCGAGGTAATGAGAGGAGTCATCTGCGCATTGGGGCCAGCATACACATCTTAAAAACAGGCACATGGCACTGTTGACCCGGCACTAGATGTCAGCTAATGGCATAGTGGGGCATTCACCCTTATCATCAACCTTACTGAGCATGTTATCCCTTCCACAAGTGTACAACCAAGTAGGAATGTCTGCAGTAGTGATGAAATAACACCAGAGGTTTACTACAGGCATGGTGGGGGGGAGGATTATGATTTAGAAATCTTGGTTGTCAGAGTAGCAGTGGTGGTGGTGGTGGTCAATGCAGTATGTCTAGTGCAAGTGGTACATCAACCTCTGTACATAAAATGGAGAAAACAGCTTAATTTGTGGATTTGTCACCTGTGCACACCTCTTCATCACACATACACACCTCACCCCCGGTCATTTGCAGAGCAGAACCATTTGTCACACCCTGTGCAAAAAGTGTAAGTCAGCCCATGTTGGAGAGTACTTTTGCCCATAACCTTCTGCCTGCCTGCTGAAGCATTTAACCAACACTGTGTAAGCCACATGATGTGTCTGTGGGCTGCCTGTGAATTCTCACTCCACCTTAAAGCAGAATAAGGTGGAGTGCACAATGTGAAGCTATAATTACAATGTGAAGTGGCAAAGTGAGGGTTTAAAATGGGCACTTCGCATAGAGGAATACTAATGTGATGTGGCCACTTCGTGTCCACTTCGCAGATGGAATTTTACTTTGCTACATCTCTAATTGCGAATGACATAAACATCTGTAATAGGATGTACATTCAGGAAGGGGTGGAGAGAATGCAAAGGGGTCTGGGGAAACTAGAGGAGTTGTCTAATATGTGGGAGCTAGGTTTCAATGCCAAAAAGTTCAAAGTCATGAACCTGGGGCAGGAAAACCCAGGAGCTGTGTATAAGATGTGGAGAGGTATTTACAGTCACCAAGCAAGAAAGTGACCTCGGGGTAATCATATCTGATGATCTCAAGGTTGCAGAAATGTGTTACAGGGCAGTAAGCAAGATCAGTGGGATGCTGGGGTGCATAGAGAGAGGATTAATGGCAGGAGAAGGGGGGAGCTGGTATTGCCACTACATCACTCACTAGTGAGATCCCACCTAGAGTACTGTCTCAAGTTCTGGAGGCCGCTCCTCCAAAAGACTATCGACAGGGTGGAAGCAGTCTGGATGAGGGCTACCTATACAGTTCAGGGTTTGCACTGGAAGCCAAAAGAGGAGAGGCTTTGGGATTTCAACACGTACTCCCTGGAGGAGAGGAACTAGAGAGAAAGAGTGAGGACATGACTGATACCTTAGAGGGGTGAACAAGGTGCAGATGAGGAGTTTCTTTCAGAGGAGGGAAAGCACCAGAACATTGGGGCATGTGATGACACCAGAGGGGGGAAGTTTAGGAGGGATGTGAGAAAATACTTAGAGAGAGGTGGTGGACAACTGAACAGTCTATCGGAAGAGCTGTGGGGGGGCAAAGACAGTAGGGAGCTTCAAGCATGTATTGAATAGGCACATGGGCATAATAAGTAGAGGAAGGGGGGGGTCAAGAGGAACACCAGTGACCAAATAGTGTCCCAAGTATCACAATAGGCAGGGGAAATAGGGCAGACTAGATGAGCCCTACCAGCCTGGTTCTGCCAACAATTTCTATATTTCTATGTGTGCCTGCTTAGCAAACACACATACAGTGTGGGACTGAGCTGCAGATATATGAGTTGCAGTTCCTATGATATAGAGGTTATGTCACTCTTGCAAGACAGGTAGCTGGGGATCTAATCCCAGCAGGTGATTTATGTTCACAAATTGTTGTTCTTAGCTAAGTTTACTTCTTATATAATTTACTATTCCACTCCACACCAGAGGGATAGTAAAGGTGCCATGAACTTTTCCTGTCAGCAGGGCTTCAGTTAACTCCATTTTGGGAGTATTTGACTCCCAATAATGAATCAAAAACTTCCAAAATAAAGGGGGAGGAAGTCATTCACTTCCAAATGTAAAAACCAAAAATGGATGACTTCACAAACTGAAGGCACAGAAGCTCAGAAATTATGGATTTTTCTAAAATAAATTATATTTTACCTCTGATATTCATATTAACGTCCATAAATTGATCCTTCTTAGAATAATGGCTTTCAAATTCTGGGTTCTGGGAAATATTTCGACTTCCAAAAAATTGTAATGACTTCCAGATTTTGACTCATGGAAGTATTTGACTTCCACAAAAAATAAATTAACTGAACCCTTGCCTGTCAGCATATTGTTCTGACAGAACAAAGCCATTCTGCAATGTGAGTGGTTGCCTTACCCCCACACGCAGCCCACCTGAGGTAAGCTGCAGTTATTGGCTGTTGAACTGTCAGTATTCTAACCTGGACAGTGATTGGCTGTGGTAAGTAGCGTTGCATGTGCCTTGCAATGTGTACTGTTGCTCCCGCTCGTTGTCCTGGTGGCTGTTTCACCTTGCAGGAGAAACACATTCCAGAGTTGGCTGTGAAAGTTGGTTGTCTGGCTTCAAAATTTCTGCACATGATTGCTTCTTTTCTTTGTATGTTTTGGGGAATTACTGCAATGCTTTATGGTGTATTTGTGTTTCATTTTTGGGTTTTTAACTTTCAGTTTTGCAGGGGTTTTGGGGGTGATTACATTGAATTTGTAAATGAAGAATTCCATATGGGTAATAATTTGAATTTTGCATGATTTCCATGTTATGTTGCATTATGTGGAGTACTATACTGTGTTAGATGACTTGTTGGGCTCTCGGCAGTTTTGGACATATTTTGTTGACATAAATGATATTTTTTATGTTTGCTTGTGCATGTAGTGCACAAGAAACATATTGAGGTTAGTAGAGCATTGCAGAGGTGTGTCAGTGTTTGGCCAATCCAGAAACGCTTTCAGGGGCGTGTCCCTCAGCCACTAATGCACAGGGAAGCTGCCAATGATGGCAGTTTCAGAGCGAGCACTGGACTTGAAAGAAATCTGCCGCTCCAATCAGGGACAGTTTCATCATCCCTGATTCCAGCGGCAGCTCCCCCCTCCCCTCCACAACCAGGCACACAGCAGTGGAGAAGATTCCAGCAACCTGCATTACGGTGCACAGTAATGCGCATGGCTGGGGTTATGAGCAACCTGTTTGCTCAGTGTGCCTTTCATGGTGAAGCATATCAATAAATCAAGTTGCACTGTGGCTTTGCAGATTGGTGGCTTTTGCCACCCACAACACAGTCCCCCTAAAGCTGATATTGTGGTGGCCAAGCCCGATGTCAGCATGCCCCTCACCCCACCCCACTACTGTGGCACACTGAGAGCCCATCTCAGTGTGCCATGATAAATGTTTTTTTTTTTTACTTTCCGACACCGGGATGCCCACTCTCAGTGTTGGATGCCTGCCCCTCACTATCTTTCATTGTCAACGGGGGTGCCCAATCTCCCTGTTGGCATCATGTATGCCCATCCCTCCCCAAGTCATGTGGCATGCTGGAAGCCCACCCCAGTGTGCTGTAATAATTCTTAAATCTTTCCGACACTGGAATGACACCTATCCTGGTGTCAGATGCCCTCCCCCCAAGCCCATTCTTTCTAAGATGACATCATGGTGCCCAATCCCCAAGTTAGCTTGTGTCCCCCCCACACATATTACTTTGACATACTGGGATCCCACCCCAGTGTGCCTAAAAAATAAATATTTACCTGTAAATAAAGAAAATCATCCCCGACATCTTTTTGTTTCGTTGTTTATCTATAAAAAGAAAAATGTCCTCATTGTTTCTCCAGGATCCCATCCCCATCCCCACCCACCCTACCTCCCTCTGTGCACCCCACCTCCCTCATCCCCCTCACCCCATACTTACCCAGAGGTCAAGAACAGCAATCTTCTGTGGACCAGGAATACATTTGCATTCTTCAAAGACCAGCAGGGAACTGAAGAAATGACAGTAAGCCCTATAATGGCAGTGATTGGAGGGTTTTCAATTTAGGTTGATATCTCAGCCAATGTTTGGAGTTTTGTTCCCAAATTATCAACATGGGGTTCTTGGGACCCCACCTCATGAACACTGACACTGTCATTTCATTTCTCATCTCAAAAGGTGATTTTGGGGTCACTGCATGGGATCACCTTTTGGGACCAATTAACAAAATGACAGTGCCAATGTTCATGAGGTGGGGTCCCAAAAAGCCCATGTTGCAAGTTTGGAGATAAAACTCCAAAAACTGACTGGGTTATGAGTGTGCATTACGCAGTTTCTATACACACTCATAACTTAGCCAGTTTTTAATATTTTCACTCCAGATTTTCAACATTGCCATTTTTTGAAACCTCCTTATGAACAGTATAGCTGTCATTTTTCATATCCTCCCCAAAACATGTTTCCCCCCATTGCTCAGAATGGTACAGTAGCTGTGCAAAATCAACTTTCGGGATGAAGTAACAAAATGATAGTGCCACTGTTCATGAGGTGGGGTCCCAAAAAGCCCATGTTAAAAACTTGGAGAAAAGATTCCACAAAATGATTGCGTTATAGGCATGAATTGCGGAGTTTCTATGCATGCTCATAACTTTGTCAGTTGTTCATATTTTCACTCCAGATTTTCAACATTGATACTTTTTCACACCTCCTCAAGAACAGTACAGCTGTCATTTTTCACATCCCACCCAAAAGGTGTTTTCATAACTGTGGTTCCGAATAGTGTAGTCACTGGCTAAATCACTTTTCAGGATTAAGTAATGAAATGAAAGTACATCTCTTCATGAGGTGGGGTCCCAAAAATCCCATCTTGAAAATTTGGAGTGAAAATTCCAACAAACACCCTGGGCATTAGGGTTTCAACCCTAATGCCCCATCCTGTAGAGACTGATAGACATCAGGGTGTGACTTGGGGTCATCATCCTTAACGGTCATGCCATTCCACCCCCACCCTGCAGCCAGAGACAGACATTGAGGTGTGCCTTGGGGTCTTCAGCCCTACCGTTCAGCCCATTCTCCTGTATTGCACCCATCTCAGCTTATTTCCTTATGGAATGAGGTGAGCATAAAGGCTAAAGATCCCAAGGCATGTCACGACACCTATCAGTGTCTGCAGGGTGGAGTGAGGTGGAATGGCATGAGCGTTATGCCCAACGACCCAAATGCACACCCCAGTGCCTGTCAGTCTCTGCAGGGTGGGGGTGGGGATTGGCATTAGTTCAATACTTCACTGCCATTCCTATTAGGCATCTCTCTAATACTACCAATGCCAATACCAGCAAGTAAACATTCGGCATTGAAAAATGCTTGTTTTGGGTTGCATCTACTTTTTTGTGGTTCACAATGGGGATATGGTAGTATCGGTATGTTGATGTGGTGTAATTTTATTTTGTCTGAATTCAGAACGTAGAGATGAAAACATTAATGTTGTCTAGTTAGTTTTGCTGGAAGTAATATCTTGCTTTGGGCATATTTTAAAAGCATTACTGTCCTCTTTGCAGTGTCAGACTTCCTTTCAGAAAATCACATGTTTATTTCAGTTGGTCTTAATAGGAGTGGTGTATTTTAAAATCATATAAAATAATTTGTGTTGTACAGTGTTTATATGGTAAAATATTTTGTAAAAATGGTAAAATACTGATTTTTAAAGTACCGGAATGCTTTCTCTTTGATTTGTGTGCTGTGATGTGTAAAGGGCCATTTTTACAGTGCAAAATGTAATGGTCCTGTGGAAAAAACATGAAGCTTATTTATTTGGAACTTTTGCAATGTTTTGTGTTCTTTATTGGCCTTAACTACACAAATTGCAACAGTACATTTTGGTTGGGTGTTGCCCTCCATTTATTTCCTCATGTTTTACAGAGAATTCTGTAGCACCTGTTAGGAGCATGTGTTTTTTTGGCCAGAGAAACTTCACTCCCTGAGGAACTGCGTAGTGTAACTTCAACTGTTATAAAGTAATGTATATTTTTTAAAATGATTCTTTTTGATATGCTTACTACTCTGTGGTATACTAGGTAATAACTGGCATGGAAAGGAAGATAGAAGAGCAGATGACTATGTAAAAATAATTTCCTGTCTCCTTTAAGGTGGCTGTGATTTGATGTATTGTCCTAATTTTTTGGTGTCTTACGAGTTTGTCTTTGCCAATGACCTGCTTGTGAACCATGCTTGTTTATTCATTGTTTTGTACTGTACTGATGTGGATTGTGTCTGTCTTTCATGTGTCTTCACAGCAAGGATGATAAAGGTGCTACAAAAGCATCATGTCACCTTTACCATCTTTTTATTTTTACTTGTCATATCTCTTCTCATGGAGATTGTGTCAAATACACTTTCAACAACTGTGTACATTTTGTGCCTGATTCTCAACTCTCCTGGGAGTGCACAAGGGGTTGTACCACAAAGAACTGCGCAAGTGCCGCTTGTACCTAACGATGCACCATGAGTGATTCTCAACAGTAGCCTACGTGAACCACAGGCTGCTCACCTGCAATGGGGCTTGTGCCACCGCCGCACTCAGGAATGGGCTGCGACCAGTTCCTAGGGGGCATGTGACAGATGCAAGTAGCCACAGCCCTTTGAATGCGATTCTCAGAAATCTTCTTGAGGGAGAAGTTCTAAGTACCATTACAACCCACACTCTGGGCAATCTATTGCTGCCAAAAGAATACAGTGGCCATTTCACTCTATGACATCCCACACCTGACCGGGCCCTTGGCCCTGCTTGGCAGAGGATAGACTAGTTTCTGCTGGCTCATCCTGGTCCCTTGTCCCTGCTCTGGGGAGGTAAGCCAGGTGGTTCCACCTGTGAGTACGTCCTTCGGAATTCCCAAGTTGAGTTCTACAGGTGCTGGCCCAACTGATGAACCCTCCCAGCTGGGGGCAAACCTGGCATCAGCTCGTCACTGAAGATAAGCTGTGGGACTGGTTAGGTACTAGGAGCAGAGCCTGTGACACTATAGCTGGTAGTAAAGCATACTAAATATTCAAAAAATAATTGTAGTCCCATACCTAGGTGGCTGATTGCCCCTTCCCCCATGCATGTAGTGCTTTCCAGCCTGGTTCTACCTCTCCCAATCCTGATACAGATCTGGTGCTGATATAGCAGTGCTGACTGAACTGTCAATGAGTGAATGCTGTATAATATTAAATGTTTTGTGGTATTTCACATAGTCTGTGTCTCTAGACAATATTAGATAATGTGTGTAATAGAAATCAAGGGCAACAATGACCAGGCATCAGTAATAAACTGAAACAGTTCCATCTGAATTTGCAAACTTCCAGGCATTCCAAACATCTGAGAAGTGATTAATATTTCATGCCAAAGTATTACAGCTGTGCTATGCCATGTCTGATTTTGCACAGTAAGATGTGTTCAGTAGTGCACAGGATCCTTTGAGTTGTTAGCTGTGACTTTTACAAGTGGTGAATGTTCTATGGCAGCTGATAGGTGCACTTTTGCATGTTGAGCAGTACCAATGTTACTTTTATGACCATGCAAGTCATTGCAGTGTGATGCATTAGGGGCTTTACTAGCCTTCCTGAGGAGGTCGTAGAGTCAAAAACAGTGGGGGAAGTCAAGAATGCATGGGACAGGCATAAGGCAATTCTAGTGGGGGGTAGGAGGAAGTAGGCTGCTGATTAACTAGGACGTGCAGCTTATGCGTTAGGTAGGGAAATGGGCAGACACAACACACAGTGAGTGGCAGTTGCAGTCCAATTGTCAGGGGCACCCTGCCACTGATTTAGTGGCACACCATGCAGTTGATGCTGATGTGGGTTCTGAAGCACATACCCTTCTATTTGATCAGCATGATTGTCCAGATCATCATGAGGCAGACAGTGATACATTCCATGAAACATCATGTCTTTCAAGCAGTGCTGTAACTATACCATGCAAGATGTGATGGCCCAGGTGTGCTGCTGTTCATGCCAACCATGAACTGCAAGATGAAATAGAGCATGATGGAGGACAAAAGCCCATGGCTGTATCAACTACAGTTGTTAATTCACCATGTAAGAGGTGTGCTGTGTATGATGATGACTGTGAAGCCACCCCACAGAGAAAGAGGAGACAAGTGTGTGAACCACCTGCCGCTACAAGCAAACCTCTGATTAGACTAAGGAAGAAAGTACAAAGCACATGTGCAGCTGCTAATGCTGACCAGGAAGTTACTCTTGCAAGTCGCTGTGATCAAGTGCATGAAGCAGTGTCTCTTTCAAGTGAGTCTGGAAGGACACCACAAAATGCGTTAAAAACCATATGTGCTGTGGGTAAGGCTGGCTGTGAGTTAGATTGTGAAATACATCATACAGAACTTTGTGAAGCATCACCTTCCTCAAGTACACCTGCTATTAGAAGTGGAAAGACAGTAGAAAGCAGAAGTGCTGCAGGTGAAGATAAATATGAGGGACAGTATGAAAGAGATAATGACTGAGTGGAGCAACCAGTGTCTGATTCTAGGCCACTTGGAAATGAATTATGCAACACACAGCAAACCGGATGTTCCACAGATGTCAGTGCAGCACAGTATAAGGACAGGGATGGGGCAAAAAGGGGCAAGGTCATTAAGAAATGAAGGGTAATGAGTACTAACACCCGTAGTCTGGGCAACAAGCTCCCTGAACTGGTGGCCTTGATGGAGGAGGGATGCCTGGATATCATAGCGGTCACAGAAACATGGTACATAGAGAACCATGACTGGGATGTTAACATACCAGGGTATACAACCTACAGGAGAGACAGGGAGGGGAGAAGAGGGGGCGGAGTAGCACTCTATGTAAGGGAAGGGATAAAATCAACTGAACAAAAGAGTAAACAGGGAGGAAAGGAGGCACTGTGGGTCACCTTAGAGACTAGAAATGGCACCACAATCCACACAGGGGTTGTATATAGACCCCCATATCTAGGGAAGGGAATGGACAAGGATATGATAGAAGGCATACTTAGGATGACAGAGAAAGTGGAGATACTCTTGATGGGGGACCTTAATATGCCAGATGTTAACTGGTGCACCTTTGCTGCAGCCACATCCAAAAGCAGGACCATTCTCTATGCCCTTCAGGTGGCATGCCTCAGACAGCTACAGTAGTTTTGGAACCCACTCATGAGGTAGCAATCTTAGACCTCATACTCTCAAATGGTGACAGTGCGAGGATCTCAGATCTAGAAGTAGGTAGCCATCTAGGAACAAGTGATCACCAAACAGTGTGGTTCATGATAAACTGAGCTACAGACTCAATCCATATAAAAGTGAGGGTTCTGGACTTCAGGAGGGCTGACTTTGGCAAGATGGGAGAGTGCCTTAGAAAACCACTAGCAAACAGGCTAGAAGGAGGGCTGGAGCAACAATGGGGAAACATCAGAACTGCCATCACAGAGGCAACAAGCCTTTGTGTGAAGCAAATAAACAAATCAAAATGAAAGAAAAAGCCACTATGGTTCTCAAAAGAGGTGGCAGTGAAGGTTAAGGAGAAAAAGATAGCATTTAGGAAGCATAAGGAAACACAGAAGGAGCAGGACAGAGAACTGTACCAGTTAAAACAGAAGGAAGCAGGGAGAGTAGGCAGAATAGCAAAGGCCCAAACTGAGGAAAAGATAGCCGACTTGGTTAAGAAGGGGGATAAAACCTTTTATAGGTATATCAGGGAACGTAGAAAGACAAAGGGAGGGATTGTGAGGCTGAACAGAATGGACGGTGGGTGGGTGGATGGGCAGAGAGGGACAGTGAAAAAGCAGGGATACTGAATGAATACTTCTGCTCAGTATTCACAATAGAGGAGGGGGGGAGGTGCCTAATCCAGTTAACAGAAGCACTCTGGATGGGGGAGGGTCAATCCCAGTCCTTTCACAGAAGAAAGGGTTCTGAAAGAACTCCTAAAACTGAAGGTGGACAAAGCAATGGGGCCTGATGGAATTCACCCCAGAATTCTAAAAGAATTAAGGAGAGAACTAGTGACACCACTGACTACCCTTTTTAACAAATCATGGAAGGATAGTGTGGTACCTGAGGACTGGAGGAAGGCAGATGTGATTCCCCTTCACAAAAGTGGGAGCAAGACAGAGGCAGGAAACTACAGACCTATCAGTTTGACCTCTGTGGTAGGGTAAGTGATGGAATCACTTCTGAAGAAAATAATTGTTTAGTACCTAGAGGCCAGTGGGGCACAGAACCCAAGGCAGCATGAGTTCACAGCAGGAAGGTCACATCAGATGAATCTAATTGATTTCTTTGACTGGGTGCCCAAAGTATTAGACCAGGGAGGGGCTGTGGACATGGCCTACCTAGACTTTAGCAAGACATTTGACACAGTCCCACACAAAAGATTAATAGTCAAATTAACCAGCCTGGGAGTGGGTCCCAGTGTTGTAGCCTGGGTAAAACATTGTCTGGACAACAGGACACAGAAGGTAATTGTCAATGGAATTCACTCTGAAGAAAGAGAGGTTACTAGTGGGGTACCGTAGGGTTCAGTACTGGGTCTAGTCCTTTTTAATATCTTTATATGTGACATTGCAGAGGGACTGGAAGAAAAAGTATGCATCTTTGCAGATGACACAAAGATCTGCAACAGGGTTGATACACAAAGTAGGGTAGAAAGGATGAAAAGGGACTTGGCAAGGTTGGAGGAATGGTCAAATGTATGGCAGCTTAGATTCAATGCAAAGAAGTGCAAAGTAATGCACCTGGGAAACAAAAACCAAGGGGAAGATTACACAATGGGGGGGAGGTAGTAACAACAACAAAAATGAAAGGGACCTGGGGGTAATCATATCAGATGACCTTAAGGTTGGCAAGCAATGCAAGAAGGCAGTAGGGAGGGCTGGGGGGATACTGGGATGTATAGGGAGAGGCATCACCAGCAGAAATCAAGACGTTGTTATCCCCCTGTACAGACAGTTGGTGAGACCCCATCTGGAGTACTGTGTCCAGTTCTGGAAACCCCATCTCCGCAAGGACATAGACAGGATGGAGGAAGTCCAGAGGAGGGCAACTAAAATGGCGCAGGGTCTGCAAGAGAAGCCATATGAGGAGAGACTAAAGGAGCTTAATATGTATACCCTTGAGGAAAGAAGGAAGGGGGGGGACATGATAGAAACTGTAAAGTATCTCAGTGGAATCAACAAAGTCCAAGAGGGTAGCATCTTTCAGAAAAAGAGATGTGCAAGAACAAGGGGACACAATTTGAAGATAGAGTAGGGACGGCTCAGGGGCAATGTGAGGAAGTATTTTTTCACAGAGAGGGTGGTGGACACATGGAATAGCCTTACTGAGGAGGTTGTGGGGTCTAAAACTGTGGGAGAATTCAAGAATGCATGGGACAGACATAAGGCAGTTTTTGTGGGGGGTAGGAAGCAATAGGCTGTTGGTTAAATAGGATCTGCAGCTTATCCTGTAGGTAGAGAAATGGGCAGACTAGGTGGGCCAAGCGGTCCTTATCTGCCATCAAAGTCTATCTTTCTATGTTTCTATGCAGCCCGATCCAGTCCAGCAATCTCCATGTCTTCCCAGGTCACATGCAAGTACACCATGCCATACAGTAGCAAGTGTGTGTGGTGATGGTGGCGCTGAGAATGATGGTGACATTTAGAGATGCAGTGAATTAAAAATTCACTGGCAAAGTTGCTGCAATGTAGCCAATTTTGCCGCACAGAGTAATCTGCAAATTTCTTCTGTTTTAGCCCGATTTCACCAAGGCAAAATTTCACCTGCAGAAAAGTGAAATTTTACCTTGGAAGGTGAAACTTTGCCTTTCCGCATTGTGCTATGTGAAAAGGGCGAAATTCATGGATTACTCCGCTTAGCAATTTTTGTCACTTCGCCGCCCAACTCTAGTGACAATGCTGCATGCTGTGCTCATCTCTATCTCACTACTGTCTGCTGTAACCAGAATTGTAAATGCATCACCCATGAGACATGCTCTGGCTGACAATGATGGTGAAGCACAGCTTAAAAGAAAGCCTCCACAAGGATGATCCACGGCCTACTCCAATTACATCTCAAAGTATTCCACCAAACACAGCATGGCACAAATGTACTGATGATTATTCTGACCATGAGGGGGAGTGTGACTGTGATAATGACTTTCCACATACTTCAACAACTCCTGCGAGTACACCCCAGAACACAGGACAAGATGCATATGCTTCTTCAGGGGCTGATAAGGATGCAGACTGTGACCCTGATTATGAACCATGGACCACTCCAAGCACCCTTGGAAGCACACCACGGTGGAGATCCATAAATAGATCTGTTGCTCCTGAAGCTCAGTGAGAAGACTGTCAAGAAGCCAACTGCATAACACATTTTGAGGCATCAGCTGCTGGAAGATCATCTGCAAGTACAGGATAGAACACACCACAACACACTTGTAAAGTAGGTTTGCCCACACAATGCAGCATATTGACTTCTCAAGCAAGCACGAAATGCACTTGTGCACACTGTGATGAAAGTTTAGGTATTAATTCCTTCTGATAACTTTAGAAATGTTGATATCCATTTTGTATGATAATGGAGTGTACATTATTGAATATATAGTATGTTTGTTGCACAGTCACTGAGAATTTGTGGTACCGACAATTAACTGCACATATTGTATTTTTTCATCAGTTAGTGGAGTAAGTAAGGATGCTCATCAGTCGTACTATATTGGTCCTGTGGTCTCCTGCGGGGAATTGCAGCACAGTTTTGTGGTGGCATGAAAGCAGTAACAGTACACTGTTTGTGATAATGATTTCAATATATGACAGTTTTTTTGTCTTTCAGTGTACAGTTGTTTAATTTGCTTCCCTTTTGGTTTACTTTCTCTCCTTCTTTTTCATTAAGATCTGTGCCTGTGATCACCTGCACTGTAGAATTAGCAATATGTTTTGTGTGTGGTCAGGCTATCACCTATACTGTACGTAGTGCTGACTACTAGCACAAAACTGATGTCTGAGTTCACATGACAACAGCATTGACAGCTGTCATGTGAGTTACCCTGTAACCCCCAGTTATTACCTTGATGGATTTCTCTATTCTATAAGCCTTGTTCCTCCAAGTGAACACCTGTACACATGCCAGAATTCTTAATGTTGTGTTCATGCAGATGTTAAAGAGGCTTACTGTTTTCTGTAAGAAGCAATGTTATCTGTGGACTTCAGCTGAAATTCTGTGCTATATTGTTTAATTGTTTAATTAGTTTTAATTGTTTAATTAGTATTTCAGAAAAACCTTTGAGCTTGAGCTCTTTTACAAAGGTTCCACATCAGGGTGGACAATAAGACAATACACATATTCAGTGGTAACAGAGGCCTGATCAATAGGCATTAAAGATCGATTACATGACAATTAGACAAATAGGAGAAAAAAAATGAGCAGTTGTAATTGGAATACTAAGCTATTTCTAATTGGTTGCCCTAGGTAGCACACTCCTGGAAGACTCCAAATCTAAATCCATTGATAGACTATGGCAGAGTAACTGCATAGGGTTTAACGCTATCCCAGATGGCGAGAGGCCGGGTGACAGTGAAACAAGGGGGACTGTGTTTGAAACCATATGTGTTTCACATGGTCCTATAGATGGGTGAAGCCACACTACACATCATTGCTTTGTGCTGATCACTATTGCTTTTCATAACTGTTGCTGTTTCTGTGCTTGTAGGTATTGTGTGTTAACCCACTTCATGACAGGATGTGCAAGGGTGACATTGTGGGCATGGCTAGGAGGAAGGACTTCTGACCACATAATTGAGTTTAACAGCAACACTGTGATTACCAATGTAAATTGAAACCTACCTTACATTTCCTGTATTGGTTTTTCTCCTATAGTGTTCTGTGATGTGAAAAGCTTGCAGGATCTGGCTAATAACCCACATCAGTATCCGGTGTCATATGTCAAAATAAAGAGGCGTGCTGGAATTCCAGAGAGAATGGGTCAGTCCCTACTGATGTCATATGCCTGCCAGGATAAAACTAAGTTATCTCCATTTAGTTGACACCTGCTGGACTTGGGGATCAAGCTTTATGGCTCACAGGTGAAGAAAGTCATCTGACTCACATTTGTGAAGGTATGATCCACTGTCAATGTAAATCACTGAGACTTGTTAAGAGCATCAACTTTGTCATGTGAAGTCCCCATGAGTCCTGATCTGACACTAAATGTTTTGACACTCATGATGCTACCAAGTGACTGTGCTTACAGCACCTGATGTTTGAACTCCATCCCCACAACACCATACTGGTCATGGTTTATTGCATTAATAAGATGGTATGCATGTAACAGCCAAAAGAACAAAGTCTGGTCAGAACCGATATGGCTGTGGAGAGCTTTTGGGATGCTTTTACCCATTATTTCTAATGAATTTGCTCAATGCAGACCTGCTGAAAGGCAATTTCAATGTGGTCTTCCTTTTTACACATTTCTACAATGCATTTTCCTAGAATATACCTCCTGATTGTTATATATTTAGCCTTGATAGTTCACAGAAGAAATGACATCTTATTTTTGGGTGGTGAAGTACTAGCAGTAGGATGCTGGAATGTGTCATACATAGGTACAAGATGTGTGTGGGAGATAACGCCCAGCAGCCATACACTTCTGGCACTCGCATGTGGATCCATCGTCCCAGTACTGTTGCACTACTCAGTGTGAGTGAAAGCAAATGCTGTACCCACTGACGCAGGTCCCAGAACAGGCATGTTTCAGCCAACCTCCCATTTGTACATTTGGGGAATCACAAATGCACTATACATAGCCTGGAGTGTACACTACAAATGTCACTGCTGGATGCCACATCCCATGGCACCCAGGATACCTCAGCAGTCCAGAGGGTGGTATGTTATACAGGGGAATGGTGAACAGTGTATGACAGCAGAAAGATACTGCTTCGACAAGGCATGTATTGGAGGTATGTCAATTTCCTCTTATGGTTTGCCAGGGACATACACACAGCTGCATACACTGGTGGGTCCACAGCTTGTGTAGTGCCCCAATGTGTGGTATAGCCACTTGAGTCATTCTGGAGTGAAGGTCCCCAGCCTGGGGCCAGTGCAGTTGGTGGCTGGCTGTGACAGGCCATGGAGGGCACAGCCAGTCTCCGCAACAACTCAAGTATGGGGGGAATGGGGTTGTCTATGTACCAAGGCAGTGGGTGGGAGTCCTCTATGCTATGGATTTGGAACATGGTTTCCTCTGGTGATATTGGGTCCAGGGGGGCCCTACACTATGGAGCTCTTTTGGGATGGAGTTGGATTGACCGGGGATTGGAGGGGGTACCTTTAGTCCACCAGGGCTTCCAGGCTGCTGTGCACCTGGGTGCACTTCCATAGCCCACCTGTGGGTAGCTGGATGGCTTAGGTCAACTATTAACAGCCTAGCTGTGGATAGCACTGCTCTGGGCTGAGAGGGGCAAATTTCCCACCGAATATGCCACAGCATGGTATGTGCATGGGAACACACCTTCGCCTTCCATGGCATACTATTTGTGTGCATGCTGGGCCAGTCCCTTATGGCAGGTGCACCCCACATGTTTGAATATCATGCTGTGGTGCATTGTTTGACTTGTGCGGCACATCTCACATTTCCACCAGGATGCACTGTGCATCTCCTTTGAATACAGAGGCCCTGGACTAGGCTACCCTGAAGAAATACATTATCAAAATGGAAAAATCATGACACTACTAAAAACAAGATATTGTATCTAATCTGGGACAGCCTGAGTAAATACAGTGCAGAAGTGTGTAAATGAAGATCCCTATGTCAATGAGATGTAGCATCTCCCCTGTGCTATCCAGGATACAAAATATAGGATAAGAAATATTGAAGGGAAATCTATACTAAACTGAACTTCACTGTGGTCACTGACATAAACAATTTATTTATTGTAACAGTTACACAGGAGGCTGGTGTGCATATTTTATGGGACACATTCAAACAGAGGTGAGAAAGAATACATGCCTCAGCTGGGAAAAGAATCCAGGCTGCCCAGAATACTGTTCTGATTGCTCTAACCAGCTGCGCCACTGAGACAACTGGAACCTGGGCCATCCCTGAACACATTATTCTTTCTCAAATGCACAACCCAATGGAAACACAAATATTTATTTGAAACAAACACACAGGAGTGTGGTGTGCATATTTTATGGAACATAGACAAATAGAGGTGAGAAAGAATAAATATCTCAGCTGGGACTTGAACCCAGGCTACCAAGAATACCGTTCTGATTGCTCTAACCAGCTTCGCCACTGAGACAACTGGAACCTGGGCTGTCCTCGAGCACTTTACTCTTTCTCAAATGCACAACCCAATGGCAAAACAAATATTTACTTGCAACAATCACACAGGAGTATGTTGTGCATATTTTATGAAACACATACAAACAGAGGTAAGAAAGAATAAGTGCCTCAGCTGGGACTTAAATCCAGGCCACCTGGCAGTATTGTAGAGTGTGTGTGTGTGTGTGTGTGTGTGTGTGTGTGTGTGCGGTGTGTGTGTACAACATATAAGATAAGAAATATTTAAAGGAAATCTGCTCTAAACTGAACTTCACTGTGTTCACTGACATAAACAGTATTTTTTATAACATATTAGGATGCAATATTTATTTTGAATGTTGTGGCCATGAGGATGGTGTGTAGAGAGAGAGAGATTTTGTGTGTGTGTGTGTTGCTATAGCTCAATATATTTTTTCCCAAAAAGATAGTAAAAATGGCTTCTTATTGATACATATTTAGTCTAAGCAGTTCACTGAAGACCTGGCATATGTCTGAGACTGCTCATCAGATAGTGTCTGTAAAGGTTAAAAAAACAGCATAAATCATAGATTGCTGGGGAAAGGGTGACATTTATGAATTATGAATCTTTCTTGAAAGACAATACGTTCCCAAGTTAAACTAGTATCAAGAAGCTGTTTAAATACTTAGTAATTATATGTGCAAATCTCCAGTTTCATAGGCAACCAATATTTAACAAATATTTAACAAGCTCTCTCAGTTTCCTAATGGCGTCTGATAAGCAGCTTAGAGTTATGTTTCTAACATTCTTAACAGAAAGAAGGGAATATTTTATTTCAGTTGGCATGGAAGGATACATTGAAATGTCCAAAACATGTTCCACAAAACTCCATTTTCAAGCTACAGATATCAAAATGGCTGTAGGCTCTACCCACAGCCATAAAAATAGACAGTTATGTTTCTGTCTATATGAACATCAAAAATGGTACATTAAAGTGTCAAATTGAAAAGTATCGTACAGTACAATTCCCTTATTCATTATGTTTGATGTTCATCTGTTGCAGTGCCTGGGTGTCAGTGTCTCTATCACTCAATTTAGACATCATGATCATCTCCTTGCTTACAGCTGGTCTCCGTGTACAGACTGCCGCCATGCTCACACATGTTATAATGTGTATTAATTGTTGTTTTTGCTGTGTCCATAGGTGAAGTCGAAGACCTGGTATAAACAATAAAAGAAGATGCTGTCAAGTTTTCCCCTCTGAAGAACATGGCGGAATGCCTATCAAACTCCACTGGTCAGAAGCAGGAGGACCTGTTCAGAATGAAGACTGCTCAGTAAGTTCCAAACATGTCTTGCACTCTTGCATACTCTCTGCTGTGATACTTTTGCCACATCATACCAATGACCTATTCTTACAAATATGTGTTTGGGAAAAATTGAACTTCTCATGTCTGCTACCAGGCATGCAGTTGAATTCTACATGGATCACTGAAGTCTCCCTCTAGGAAATGCAATACTCACATGCACACATACTCCAATTTCAAAGTTTAGATCTATGCTTTTTATAGTTTTCACTGATCACTGTATTGCTTTACTTATGTACTTCCTTTTTGGAAATCAGGTAAGTGCACCATACAGCAAACCTTCCTATTTTCACACTTGACACCGGAGGTGCCATATTATTGGATAGCAAACAACTGTGAATACAAAGCCAAGCTCTAATGACAGTAAGTACTGTGATTTCTCTGAAAATTACACAGGTAACAACAGATGTAGCAGTTAGTCAAGCATGGAAGTCTTGTAAAACTGAATCTTACACTGCCATGGTCAATATATCTGCAGAGGCAGTCTCCCTGCATGGGTTTGCCATTAATTTTATTGCAGAGATAGTACATGAGCACGAGGGGGGATTTCTTTATGTATAGCTTGGTGGAGCAGGACACAGACACATGATCAGGTGCCATGGCAGCTGCTTGGAGGGTCAGGTGAGTGACTTGATTTCAACATACCATGGAAACATAGTTCAGAATTTGCATGAACATCACAGACTTCCTGCTTCACACTCTCGTGTGTTTAGAAACATAGCAATTGTCGGTAGATAAGATCTGCCAGGCCCATGTAGTCTGCCCTAACCCTACACTAGTTTGTGACCTTTGACTAACTGGTCAATGGCTACACCCCCTTCTTCTAACCTCTAATATTCCCCTATGCCTGTGCCAGGCATGTTTGAAACCCTCTACTGTGCTTGCTCCCACAACCTTGGGTTTGGGACTTCCTGTGAGCCAGCGGGAGGTTGTCTACCTCAATAATGTGTCTGACTTCGACATACCTCTTGGGTGGCAGGTGCCAAGAAATCACTTCACTGGTTATGTGAATAATAGTATGTGTGTGCAGAAAGGAGAACATACTGCTTTCTGCTTTGATCATGTACTGTACATAAGCTTCTGCCCAGGGTGCAAACAAGCTCAGTACTCTTAAAAATGTCATTAGGTTAAACATATACTTGGATGTGCATCACATTACACTTCCCTGCTACTGTAACAGTGTGTCTTCCAAATGTTAGTGTTACCAGTGCATGTCAAGATTTGCATGCTTAGCACCCACTGAACAAGCTGCCAGACAGCTCAGTACTACCAAAGTCATGGTTCACTGACTTTGCCCATGTGCTACAATGCTTCCTGAATTGCTACAGGAGATAGCACAAGTTTAGTGAATATGGTGTTCCATTGGTTGACCAAGGAAAACAGAGGCAAGCTGCTGTAAAGTGAATTTGGCATCTGTTAACTGAAATACTTAAGTATTAGGCCTGACATTGGTGTGGTGGAGCGTTTACCTGATATCAAACTTAACACCTGCATACCGCTGTTCTCATCAGCAACCACATGTGACTTGTTGGTGAGACAGCACACACACTTCTGAGCAGTTCATTACACAGTGTTGTACTGAGTGACTATATTCGGCATTCCTGCAACTTGGTATGTGTGAGCTGCATGACAGCTCATGCCATGTGTACATCAGCTCCCTGATGTGACACACACCACTGATACTTGACATCATGACATAACTCTTTACTGACCATCAGTAAAGCTGGCAGTAACTAACTATAGGCAATTCATGTTTTCCAAAACTTTACCATGGCATGGTGTTAGTGATTTCATTCAGGCATATGGTACTGGAATGGGTTGCATTCAGCAACCCAAGGTGTGAATTTTAATTTGTAATCATGCCAAAGCCACCTGCAACTGTGATTTACAAGAATATAGACCATAATGATGATGGTTATGTTGCAGTTGAACTTATATTAATAATGTCATTCAATGTATGATGATAAAATATTTACAGGTGCTGGGCAGCAAACAGTGTCCCCAATATGTCTCGCTCCATATCTGTGGTGCAATGGCTATGCTTTACACCCATTTGGTTGCATGAAGTAACATTCTAATAGTGATGCTTGTCAACCAGCCCTATATGTCCTTTGTCTCTGTATGTGTTAATAGTAATGCATGCTGTAGGGCCACAGAATTATAAAGTTACACTGGCACTTGCAGGATGACTACGTTTAGTGAGTGACAAGTGATATATGCAGGCACATGTTACTAGTGGTGGGCAAAGTGGGCTAAATTCGCTCCGCGAAGTGATTCGCAGAGTAACGCGGAATCCGCAAAGTGCACCGCAACATGAAGTGGAGTACTTTGTGTTACAATGGGGAATGCGGAGTCCATTGAAAACAATGACTTCACATTACTCCACCTTCCCCAAACCACTTCTCCATCAATTTTAAGGCAAAGTAACACTGAAATCAATGTACTTCGCATCACTTTGCCTTGTTATTGAGTTCCAAAGCGAATTTGCAGTGCTTCATGGGGTTGCAGGTCACATAGTCTCTAGATTGTTCTGCAGAGCCTCAGTTCTGTGTAGTGTGTATGTAGTGGAAGATGAAGACAGTGTCCTCTCAGAGCTCTGCCATTCAAACCCTCTAAAAGCTGTTAAAAAAGCCTTTTTGAGCCATTTTTTTTGCTCAAAATTTAGTACATCGATTGTAGTAAACCCTCCTGTGCTCATATCGTCGAGTGTTTATTGTTTGTGTGTGGATTTTGAAGGTTAATTTAGAACAGTCAGTCTGTGTACTGTGAAGTGTGCTTTGGGGGAGGGGCGTATCTGTAGTGTAGGTAGATTAACTGGGAGAAAAAGGCAGTCTTTCTATTTTGGTTATATTTTTCTTGTATAACTGTGTTAATGTACACACAGTAATATTTTCGGTCATGCTTGGCAATTTTTTGCTGATTGTTGTGGTGCAGCAGTGTATAATTTCAGTTTGTTTAAAACATTTCGTTATATTACTAAAGGTTTTCAATTTGCTACTCTTTACTTGCAATGTGTGTGTGTGTGAGTGTGTGAGAGATGCATACATGCCAATAAATCAGATACCATTTATTGTGCCACAGAGTAATTGCAGCAGTGTGAACCTACTATCCACTGCACCTGCATGAATCTTTTGTACTGCTTGTGGTATCTTTACTGGTAGTAGTGGACTGTTACTGCCGTGCACTACCCCCCAAACTGGCAAAAGGTATTTTTTTCCAAATTTGCATTTCTGATGGTGAGAACTAGTTAGGTGGTTTTGTTGTGCCTTTGCATCTGCATCTCTTTAGTGCGCAGCGCAATCTTAATCTGTCTGTGCATTTACATCTCTTTAGGGCCCAATCTCCATCTGTTACTTAAGTCACAGTTGTTTCTTTGGCTTCCCTTCAGAGCACTGGTGTGGTGCACACGATTCACGATCACGTCACGAATCACAAAATTAATGTTTTGTAGTGTCTCTCCAGGTTTCACCACTGTACCCATTGATATGAGTTTTCAAGCTGATGAGTTTTGTGAACAGCCAGATCATCAGGGAAGTAGTGCCGTAGGCATTCACAGTCCCAATATGCTCATCAGCTCCAAGTCCGAGAAAAATAAATTCATGTTTCACGATCACGAATGCAGTCATGATTCATAATCACATCACGAATCACAAAATTAATTTTTTTACTAGTTACTTGCATCATTTTAGCCTGTTTTGTAATATCTCTCCAGACTTCACCACTGTACTCATTGATATGAGTTTTCAAATTGGAGAGTTTTGTGATACAGGTCATTGTCATCGGGGAACTACAGTCGTAGGCATTCGCGTTCCTGTACAACATGTGAGTTACAGTACTGTAAGCCATGTGATGTGCGGGGGCCTGGGGGCTGCCAATATTGTTGTCATTCCTCCTTACTTCAGGTTAAGGTGGAATGACAATGAGTAGTCACAATACCAATAACAAGGTGAAGTGGGCATTTTGTGCTGGCCACTTTGCATAGTGGAATGACAACGCAGGGTTCCCACTTCACAAGCACTTCATTGGAGGAATTTAAATTCACTGCATCTCTAAGATGGAAGACTGCATGTCTTGTTACACTCTCATTTCACTTCATCATCACTGGGGAATTTTCTGGACACAAGACAGTAGCATTTTGGGGAAGAACATTAATTCTAGTGACTGTGTGTGTGTGGGGCTGCCAATATTGCTGTCACTCCGCCTTACTTCACGTTAAGGCAGAATGACAACGTGAAGTAACAATAACAAGGCAAAGTGGGCATTTCATGCTGGCTACTCTGTGAAGCAGAGTGACAAGGCGAAGTGCCCTCTTCGCATTCACTTTGCCGGCAAAATTTTAATTTGCTGCATCTCTACATGTTACATGCCTTGAAGTTCGATAATCTGAAATAGTCATACACAGTGACTGGCTTTCCTGAGAGGAAAAGCCCACCACTAGTACTGGGTACTCCTAATGTGCCATTTACCATCAACAGTGTCAGTCATTGGGCATAATAGGGTGTGATACAGTTGGGATCGCCATTAACATACTGTAGTAGAATGATGATCAGTGCCATTTTGTGAGAAAATAGCAATTACCAGATGCTGAAGGTTGTACGTATAGGTTCCTGTTTATTAGACCAATTGTTGAATACTTTTGAAGTGGGTTCAAAAGACAGCATACATAGCTACAGTGACGCCCACCAGGATGAAGCGCAGTGTCACACGTTTACTGCATGACAAAAGGGATTAACTCCCATTGAAATTACATTGTTTGCTGTAGTAACTCTACTTCAGAATTCTGCAGCACTGCACTGCACTTCATCCTGGTGGGCTTCACTGTAACTGTGTTTATCCAACAGTCAGCATTACATGTATGAAGGGGAAGAAAAGACTGCACTGCTTCCTTGAACACATGACATGATGCAGTGTATAATGATGCCAGGTGGTTGGGGGGGATCCTGCCTAGGGTTTGTGATAATAAAACTGGACTTTTCCAATTTAACTCTGGCTTCTGCTATTTTATCTCTTTGTACTGCTGAATGCAACAGTAACATTGTGCGAGCCATTAGAATATACGTGCAGTTGCTCAGCACATCTGTACAATACAGCATACTACGGCCATGATTGTTACCATGACATAAGTCATACTACTTGTGGTTCAGTGGTGCATCAATAGCATCCAGCCCACTACAGCCATGCTAACAACAACTGGCAGTACACTGTTGCATATTCTGCATCATTGCATCACAGGCACATGGTGTAAGACACCACTTGCCAGAATGCATGATACATTGCAACTCACCACAAGACAGTAGATCCAGAAGCAAATGATTTGATACCTTTTAATGGACCAACATAGATGTAACAACAAGAACAAAGGTCTTTAGCATTCAGACCAACTGGTCCTTCTTCAGAAGCTAATTTAGAATTTAGCTTCTGAAGAAGGACTGGTTGGTCCAAAAACTAAAGTACTTTGTTCTTGTTACATCTATGTTGGTTCATTAAAAGGTATCAAATCATTTGCTTCTGGTTCTATTCTTGCAAGGACCAATACGGCAACTACTAAATCTGGATTTCCCACAAGACAGTAGGTGACAGCATGTCATACAGCTCACTACTGAGCACTTCATGCTTATCATTGCCTGCATATTATTACAGCACGTCAAGGTTGTCATCCTGACATGAGCGCCCCCCCCCCCAATGTGATGATTGTGGTTAAAGTGAAATGCCCTCCAACCCTCCTTAAGGACACTTTCACAGTAGCAGATATGACAGCTGGCCTCTCCACCCTTCTGCATCATTGAATGTCCATGCATACATGCATACATGTATCAGAAGAAGGTAATGGCTTGATGAAATAGTGTTTAATGTACTCTCTGTTCTGAGTTTCAAAGGAATATACATTCATGACTTGTACCTTACATGAACTGAAAACCTATGTCAACACAGCAGCATTCCTGAGTCCTCCATTCTGCTTACTAGAATAGTAATTGTCCCCTCACTGGTATGCAGATGGCACCTTCAAATGTACACCAACAATATTCACTCGACTTTACACAATCCATGGTGTTAGGCATTCAGCAGTAATCCCATCTGTTTACATATTAATGTCCAACCGAACCACTGAAAGCTGTGCAAGGGTATTGCAACAAATAAAGAGGCTATGTCCTGAACTAGCACCCCAGTCTATCATGACAGATTATGAACTTGCAGCAGTAAAAAGCGTTTCAGACTGCTTGCACTAGAGGTTGTTTTTTTCACCTGTGCCAAGCCACATGAAGGAAAGTACAGGAAAGCACAGTAATGCACAAAAATGACACTGTTGATGCTGACTATGCAATGGCAACTGTGCTGTAGCTGAGCTGTCTCTCATATCCAGAGCACCCGCGCTGTACCCTTTCTCTCTCTCCCTCTCGCTCATCCACGGAGGGGAACCAGCACACAATCTGTCACTCGCTCCTATACAGCACTCTCTCTCTCTGACTCGCTCTCCACTGTCGGTTTTCTACTCCTGCCGGCACACACAGACAGACAGAAAATGACCAAACGGAGGAGAAGCATGAACAAAGATTCTCTCTTTCTTGGGGGGGGGGGTGTACACTTGAAGCACTGACTGGTAGCAGATGGGTGGTATGCAGGAACAGTCTGCAAATGAAGTGTCGCAAGCGATTATATGTAGCATACGATGATATAAATTGCGATGTACTGTTTACGCCGAATTGTTTGCGATAAAATGTTTACGATGAAATGACGTGATACCATACTGATGTACCAGAGAGGACACTATTTGTCCTGTCAGTTTAGTCCTTGAAGAAGATTTTACTGTCAGGATACATATTTCCCTGCAGGGAGAAAGGGAGAATGTCCTATAAGGACAAATGGTACCCTGATAGGATTTTGTCCTGGCAGGACAGTATATGGCCCTGTGGGGACATTATCCAAGCAGCCCCCTTTCTCCTATCAAGACAATGTCCTGGCAGGTTAACGTTTAACCCCATCAGGATAGTGCCCTTGCAGGACATGCTAAATATGTGCAGGGACATTGTCTTGCCAGAGACCTCTTTTCCCTGGTAGGACAATATCCTGCTAGGGTACCGGTTGGCCCTGTCAGGATTGTGTCCATGCAGGATGTGGTAGGTCCCTGCAGGAGCATTGTCTTGTCTGATACCCTAATTCTCTGGCAGGACAATGTCCTATAAGGGTACCTTTTTATCCTAGAAGGACAAAATTTGTCCCTGTAGGGACATTGTCCTCACCTGATTAAGTATGTCCCTGTTGAGACATGCTAGCCAGCCAGGACACCATGTGTTGAAAGTTGAACAGTTGTCTGCAATGGTTATCACTTGACCCATTCAGTAATGACTGCTGTCAGTTATTTTGTCCATGCTGGGCTTTTGCCTCCTTAGGTATGGGTAATGGTAATGTCTCTGCCATGTGCAGAAAGGAAATGGTTCAGTGACACTCATGTCATTTCTATGAGGTATCGACAGGGGAAGACAGGTAGAGTAGCTCACTGCATTGCTTCATATTACTGCAAGGCTATATCACACTTATTCCTTATGTACATATACAAAGGTCCTGACATGGCCCTTGTTAGTGAAGCATCCAAAGTGGCTCACAGACTCACAATTGTACATGCAGAACTCAAAGGTGTCAGTGGAAGAGGTGGTCAACCTTAGGGCAGATGTAAAATGGCCTTTGTGTGGTACTTGTAAATAGTTATGGTTTTCAATTGCTACGTATGGAACTGTAAAATTCAGAAATGCTGCTATCACTGTTAACGATCTGCCACTTACATGGTGGGAGGGAATGGTCACTCATGACAAATAAACATCCACAAGCACACACATCAGTATTGGCAACATAATGTTTGTATTGATATGATGATATGGCACATACAGTGATTGTACAATACAGTAGGGAAAAAAGTGTAAGACATTCCCTTGACAGTTGACCTACTGTCACCCAACATGAACTCACAGGTAATTGTTTTCAAGCATGTATAACACTGCAAAAATGTCCATCACAATCAAGCACTAGTGGATAGGTAACACACATACATTGAGATACATAAACTGTGCTTGTACAACAGCATACTGCATGTTATTAGGGATCAGTCCCTGTTTACAAGACATTCCCATTGAGAAATGTTTGAAAAACGCATGTAAGATACAAATACATTAGATTTCCTTAATTCATAACAAATGTTCTATACAATTTTGTCTTTTTGGTACAGCTGCACAATTGAGAATAAATCTTCCTGGATTAGTATCAGTAATATATGCAAAACATAGACGCACTACTGAAAAATTAACAAATATGACTGCACAACCAAAATTGGATATCATCACAGTTATGGAGCATGATTTGTAAATTGATTTCAACACAGATAACAGTAGCCACCACACTATCGATATGTGCATGTAAAGGATATCCAATTCTACAGCTACATTCACATATCTTTCAGTATGCTGTTAGTTTTATATTGTATGAGTCTTCGTGATGGCCAGATAATAGCACCATCCGAAACTGGAGGATATCTTCAACGGATCATTCGCAAGATTGCTGCCTGGAAGTGCACCCCTTTGAGGAACATAATTCAATAATCATCAAAGCAGAACATTACAGTTCAAAGCAGTACAAGGACATTACAGCTCTCCTATGCCCCCATAGGTATTCCACACGACTAAATCACTAACTGCATCCATTACCATGCAGAAGAGTGCCATGAAGTGCATTTAATTTATGTTGCCATATGAAAACATGACCTAGGATTAGTAAAGGGAGCTTATTTAGTCTTGTCCTTAGGATGCTATGGAAACCCATGATTCAGAATTGCCATGGTAAGCCTTCAATGTTGGCAGTCATGTTTCCCAGTCCACCAACACTGCTGTCCACTCATGGGGAGATGGTGCAGCCAGTGGTATCTGCTTCAGTCAACATCTGTTGGTCCAGGTGTCCAATAATGCCTATAATATACAATGCATCATTTTGGGTGCCACTTTTGGGGATTCATCCTCTTTGAAGGTGGCATTAAAAGTATAATGTCCACATTACAGTACTTATTCGATACCCTATAGTGTGTTCAGTCACTGCAGCACACACAAACTGGAGTGGATCAGCTTCCTTTCTTTAACCAATCTTCTCAGAAGCACTCCCTCCAGCCTGCAAGGGTCACATCCACTGAAAGGCTGCTTTGGCACCCTGTCCCACCACTGTGACTTGGAACACCCACAGCCACCCTCACAGTGCACTGTCCTACCTCCTATGACTTTAGCATCCATCCCCTGAGAATATTTTTTGGGTGGCCACAATCTGAGATCAGTTGTCCATCACCCTTAATGGGTGGAGGGACATGACCTTGGCTAAGTGGTTGTGTAATATGATTGAAAACAACCACAATGTTGGGTGTCCCCCAGAAAATCCTATGTTGAAGTCCTGTAACCCAAACACACAGCCCACCAAACTGTCATCTGGGAGGAAATTCATAGTATTCTGCAAAAAAGTGACGTTGATATAATCCATATGGCTCACTGGGGATGTGTGCTGAAGTCACAGTTGCTTCAAGCCACACTACAGTACAAAGGATGTTAACTCCATCCTACATGTCATGTGAACATTTACACACACTGTTAATATTTCAGAACAGTCCACCTTTCAGGAGTTGTTGCCCTTCCTTCATCGTGGTGATCATGTATCCTTTCTGGATAGGCATGATGCACAGCCACAAAGTCAAAGTTCAACAAACACCTTCAGCAAGCATCATACTGGGCATTACCTGTGACAAGGGACTTGAGGAGTGAGCTGTGGGCAACCACCCATCCACCTACCAATGCGGTTTAGCAGATCATAGCACAGGACTGCTGTAAACTCAGTCTGACTGTTGATGGTCAACTGCAAGAGATTTTCTTGTATTAAGACAGTAGTGTCATGTACGAAGTTAGTGTAATGCTTAGTGCTTCTAAGAAGCTCTTTCAGCACTCACTAACTTTCCCTCCCATCTTCAGCCCTGATCCATATTCTGTTCCTTTTTCAATGCTCTGTCCAGTTCAGTTTTCACTTTTTTGCTTTCAAAAAGCTGATCAATAGTATGATTGCTATGAGCTCTGTGCCTCCTGAGGGAGTCCACAGTAATGCATGAGAGAGCATATGCCATGATAAGAAAGGCCTGCATCACAGGGTGACGTAAATGATGGGCGGGCCACTCAGTAGAATGGCAGCTTGCACTTTGTCATGTGCTCCTGGCCCAATGCAGAAAAGTAGTACCACTTTGGCATGGTAAAAGCATTTGATTCAGACATATGCTGGGAAACTTAGATGGGACATAACAGTACTGTATTTCCCCCCCTCCCCCAAACTCCCACTAATTACCTACCCTTATAACAGTGTGGTATTGGAACACCACTCAATTTCTGTTAACACATGTAATTACTTACACAGTTGTAAGCTCTGGTACACGAAATTGTCTGACAATTAACGAAAGTGCAACTTATGCAGTCCACAATGCAAGATTGACACAGCAGGAGATAGGATTCACCTTGAAGTACACACATGAGAGTATTCATTCATCTGTGGCACTCTGCACCTCACCCATTCTATCAAGATAGGAAAAGGGCACAACCTTATGAAGCAGACACTGGAATGAAGAATGATGACAAGACACTGAGTGCCCCTTCTTTTTGGACATAAAGTAGTTACAATACACAGCATATTAAACAATAACTCAAGAAAGCAAGTGCTCCTGGTAAAGGAGAATACTTGCACAACAATGACAAGCATAACTTGTAAGACAGATATGGACTCATTCCAGATAGAGCAACACCGTAGAATAGTCACTCATATCGCTACATAGCTACATAGGATATGATGTTTCAGCGTGTAGTCTTGATTTCAAAGACTGCATGGAACAAAGTGACATCATTCTTGTAGCTAAGGAAGTGGATATCTACAAAAGGTCTGCAAATATGGGAACATGAGTGTCACTACAACAATTGCTAATCATGGTGGAGGGTGTATACTGTATACAGTGCACTGAACTTTTTTTCCTGTGGATTAACCTGTCACGTGTGTAACTCAATTTCCTTCCACACACAGTGAAAGAATGCCTACTGTGTTAGGTGCAGTCATACATCTACCTTTTCAGCCTGGGAGTTTTTCTTACTTGGGAAAATAATCTTTTGACAGGACAGAAGGTATTGTCTCTGTCTTGACCTTTTGCATGCCACTCATGCAATCTGCCATGCTGAGCAGTATAATTATACTCCGGAGGAGACATAAGAGTGACACGTGGTCTCTTGATTGATTTATGATAGGGATGTAGAGGCACTATCTTCTTCCTCCTACACTTGGGTGGGTATGTCCCAAATGCAATTCTGTGTGCCTCTTGAAGAAAAGAATACAATAACTTGCTACCTCTGAATTCAGCTGATTGACTGTCTGGATACAGTGTCTCAATAAGGAAGTGGAACTTCAATGTCAAGTAATTTTCCTGTGATGGTTGTTTAGGACTGCAGGGGGATTCCAGTTCTGGTTGTGGTATGTCCAGGGGTACCAAGTTGGCAACAGGTTCAGCAGAGTCCTTGTCCGTATGCATCAAATGAATACAGGCACAAGTGACCCCAAAACTGCTGGCAATACACGTGCATCTCTGAAGAGAAACGTCCACAACACTGGTAAATCCACTGAAGGGACTTGTCACTCTCAACTGCGTGCTTTCCAATGCAAAGCTGTTAGTATCATACAGATACTGGGCAGCCTTTTTGAACAAGGTGCTGCATTTCTTTGTAATAGCAATTTCAACAATGTCAAATGTTTACATTTTTGGCCAATCCCACCAACAACACAATCACAGATGTATTCATGGAACATGACAGTATACTTTACATTTAACACTGAATGACTTGGCACCTCAGCAACAAAGTTCAACAGCCAATGAATTTTTTGATCCCAATTCTCCTTGATCATTTCCTCAGCAGTGTCCTTCACTTCTGCATTTTTCTGAAAACTATCATGTTTCACATGGCCAGATTGCTGCAGCATGTCCAGGTATGTAAAGTAGATCAAGATTTTATTAGACAAGAGATACAGAAGATCATCCAGACGATGGCTGTTGTTGCCATTCATAAACTGGTACTTCAAAGTACGGAAAAACCTGCAAAGACAAAAGAAGAAATAGTGTCACAACAAGCAAAACAGGTGATGGAATACAAAAATTATGCAGTTTATAATGGAACCATGAACTTAAATAGGTGTCAGCCTGTGCTTCTTAACAGGTAATATCAGGGTATAAGCCATGAAAGAGCGATTGTCGGCTACATTGTCAGTGATTCATTACATCAAGCATGGCAATATAAACACACTGGAAGGGTACACCCTAGCTGGGGAAGAAATAAAAAAAATGGAACAGGGGAGGAATCTGGGGCTCGTAGTCTCCTCAAATCTTAAGGCAGGAATCCAATGTAGCAGGGCAGTGGGAAAGGCCAATAGAATGTTGGCATGCATAGGCAGGGGCATTACTAGCAGAAGGAGAGAGGTAATAATGCCCCTTTACAAAGCCATGGTGAGGCCACAACTAGAGTACAAGGTTCAGTTCTGGAGACCACACTTTTGCAAGGATATAGATGCATTGGATAGGGTTCAGAGAAGGGCAACCAGGATGGTGCAGGGTATGCAGGGGAAGACATATGTGAAGAGGTGTAAGGAGCTAGATCTGTACATGATGGAGACAGGGAGGGAAAGGGGAGATATGATTTAAACTTTTAAATATGTAAAGGGTCTCAATAAAGAAGGAGAAGGGGGCTTACTAAGGAGGAAGGATAGAGCCAGAACTAGAGGGCACAGCCTCAGATTGAAAGGAAAAATATACAGGGGCAATTTGAGAGGGTGCTTCTTCACAGAAAGGGTGGTGAAACTATGGAACAGACTGCTGGACAGAGTAGTGGGGGCTAAATCAGTGGAGGAATTCAAGATGGCATGGGACAGGCATATGGGGCTGGGTATTGGGGGGAGGGCAGGGTCTGGCAGTGAGGTGAAGGTGTAGAGGGGAAAATGGGGTAGACTAGATGGGCTGGTATGGTCCATTTCTGCTGTCAAGCTTCTATGATTCAGTGATTTTTTATGACAAGACAGCAGATGATGAGAAGCAAGCATAGAAACCTTATCGCAATACATACACATGTTAGCAGAACAAGGAGAGACTGTAGTTGATGCATACCAGTAATGCAAAAATGCCTTCAACAACATTGCAAAACATGGAATGGTACACAAAGAAGACAGTGTGGCAATAGATCAGGATATTGTAAGTGTGTGACAAAGGGATCAGGCAACACTGGGTGGGGTACTTGAGCTTTACCACTGTTACAGCTAAGGCAAGGAGCATGATCCCTCACAGCTGAGTACTGGGCCTGTCCAATTCAGTGTCTGTGTTAGTGACATGGATGAACAGCAAGAAAGACGGATGTAAGTCTTTTGCTGATAGCCAAAACAGTATCCCATAAAGTTAACACAACTGAAAGAGACTTTGCGGTATGGAGAGAGTAACATAAGAGAGAGTATGCAGAAGTCTGGTCAAAGGTAATGTGTTTCACATGTGTTCCTCACCAAACAACATACATTTAAAAAGTAAAGCACTTTGTTTAAGACAGTTGCGTCATGGCTACATGAGTACTGTGAGTAAGGTGAGAAACAGCGCCAAAGAGACACACACAATCGTGGTAATGGTGTCTCATGAAGGTAACTAAGCCAGACAGAGTGCTGGGATATTAGTGAAGGCATGCATGTTGTTAAAGTGCATGCAGAAGAATATACAGAAAGAGAAGAGGAGTGCCATTGCTGAAGAATGACACACACCGATGGTATGCTGTCTGCAGCTACGGAAGTGTCACCAATGCATTCACATGGAGACAGCAGGTGGTACCATAGAGATCAACAGCACGTGATACATGGCTACCTGAAATGGGCAATTATTACAGGAAGAAGACGTTAATGAAACAATATCCACAACAGAGGAACGTCTGGGGCACATGTTGTGGAAGCATCAGCAAAATTGAGAGGTGCACATCATCAGGATGAAGGAAGCATGTCCATAGAAATGCATATCAGTTGCAAGGGTTTCACAGCAAAAAGTGTGAGAAGGGAAGGAGCACAAGAAATATGAGGGAAAAGTTCTTCATAGAGCACGGTGTACAGGCATAACACAGTGTGACAGCAGGAATGGAGAACACCTAGGCAGAGGTGCACAGCAAGTATTGAGAAAAAGGAGAAGAGTTACATAATAGCATGCATCGATAATGGTGTACAATGGGACACTACTTACAAAAAAACTGGATGAAGTTCATGAATATAGAGGTACTTACTGTACAGTAAGTGACAACAATTTCTGCATAAGTAGGGCTTAGTATTTGTATGATACACAACATCTTATATGCATTACTGAACTTGTGTAAGTGAATGCCTTGTATAATGACAATTACTCATGATGACACAGTACCTTCTAGAAATGTTGTTGGTTTCTGAATCCTCATGATAAAATCTTCTGCCAAAATTGGACCACATTTTACGACTGGGCACCCAGTTCTTCTGAAGATAGCTCAAAACCAATTGAGGAAAGGATTTCCATGCCTTCACCATGACCTGATTTTCACATACTTCTTCCTAGCAAAGTGTCAAATAGCAGAATTGCATGGTGAGCAAAAACACTACCTATGACAATGTCTCATGAATAAAACAGTGTAGCAACATTTCATGACAAGCAGTCCCATCACATATCAGTGACAAAACCAGACAGAGGAAGGAACACACAGTGGTTGGACAGTCACTATTGGGGTATACAGGCCCATGAAAACCATGAGAACGGTAGCCCTTGACATGGACATTGGTGATTGGGCACCTAACAATAATGGTGACCCAATCCCTGGCACATGTCATTGGGGCTATGGTAGGGTAGGGTGGCCGAATGGGGAGGGTCACTGAATATAGAGACAGGATGTTGCTATAGGTACATGTGTGGGGAGAATGAGCATGAACAGTGAAGGGTGGGAGGGGATGTGAGGGGTGGTACCGTGGTGGGTTGCTGAGCCAACCATGTGGCATGGTGGGTCAATTGGCAACACTGGTGGGCAGTGTACTAGATCTGGGTCTGGGCACTGGTGTGTTTTTGTTGTGCCTAACATTAAAACATTAAAAAAGTAAGCCCCTGGCACTGTTTTGCTGTGTGTCGGGGTGTCAGAGTGCCAAAGTCAGTTTCTGGCACTCTGACATCGTGATAATGGTGATCGACTTTAGGCTTTAACCATGATCACATAAACCCATGCAAACCATTTTTCATACTGCAGACTACCGCAAGTCACACTATGGAGAACAAAAAGAAAATTATCCTTCAGACAGTGTAATTAGATGGCACAAAATTCACAGTCAGGATCATATGAAGATGAAACATGGCACAAGTACCGGAGTAGTAAAGGGACACACCTAATAAGAAACCAGTAAACTGTTATGACGTTGGCAGTATACCTTTCAATTACATGGCAATACTCACAAAGAGCACATCAACAGTAAGGCATGTGCCAAGTTACAGAAGGACATGTACCGGATGTTAGTGTTATTGTAAATTATTTATTGTGGTGTTATTTTAAGTATTGTTGTTTGTCATTTTGTGATATATTTTTTATGATGTTGTTAATATGAATGTATGCATTAAGGACCTCACTGGAAATGAGCTTGTCTTAGTTGAGTTTCCTATTCTTTTGCTTGTCAATTGAATAACAATTTTTACTACTACTACTACTACTTTACTACTACATGTACTGAGTCAGTGACATTAAATGATGTTAACAGTACTGTACAATTACTGTAAATTCTTATTTACTAGTGGTAGTCAAAAATTCAGGAGTACGTCATAATTAAGACACACTAAGTACAAGGCAAGACATACTGAAAAAGTACTTTAACCACAAGAGGTTATCACCAAAACACCAAAACCATCATTGTTGGTATTAGTGTGCTTGTGCTTGTGTTACTATTACCAACAAAAGAAAACACACCTTGGCTGTACTTCAACACCTGTCTAGTGATGAATGACTTATTAGCACCATACGTACTAAAACAGATCAATCAGTAACAGATTATAATAAAAATTACAATGAATAATAAAGATAAGAAATATGATGAGGCAATTACACAACAATCATTATGGAATTATTCACATATGGAAAGCATGCAAAGCTAACACAGTGTCAAGCAACCCAATAGTCAACTCCAGTGAAATTCAGGAAGTCACATACTGTACTTACAGTGGGACAATTCTTCAAGATGTACATTTCCTTCATGACTTCATTATGCAAGGCCATATTTGAAGGTCCAGGCACGATGGGTTCTTTATTCTTCAACCACCTCTGTACTGACTACCAATAATGAAAACATGATATTGATGATGTGTACCCCTGAAGCTGTGATTACATGCAATAGTAAACTTTAAGTAACATGACTTACATAAAAAAGAAAACTGTTTACCTGTAAAACATGGAACCCGCACAGCAGAATATTAGAACGAGAAAACACTGCTTATAGTGTTCTGATTAAATGTCAGTCCTTATCAACCATAAAACCTCTAAAGGAGAAACAGTAAGACATCGTAAGAAAATAAGACAGTTATAGAACAAGCAATGTGTAACATTAAAGTAAATGGAGAGAAAAAAATAGTCACTGTAGTCACACTCATGCTGTTACAGAATGACAGATTAACTGAATAAATAGCATAGCTAACAATTTCATAACAAAATTAACAAAAGAAATACAAGTAACATTTCAAAACAACCAGTAAGTGAACGTTTCCAGTCACAGGGCAGAAGGTACTGCTACAATAAGTATGTAAGAAAACAGCCGCACTATGTTCAGAATACCTTGGGTAGAAATTGGGTACTCTTAAATGTAGCAAATGGATAGCCTTCTGCAATTGCTTCTGCTTTTCAGAGCGTATGACAAAGAATGCTAGAGGAACACTATGGCCATGTTCATTATGTATCAGCTTGGTGTATAATGCATAGCCATAAACAGTTATATCACCATATGTTGCATCGACAAAAGCTAGATTTTGACCATAGTATTCCAACTGCCACCTCTGCCAGGAAGACTGTAGGCACAACAGAAGGGGATCTCCATTAACCTTTGACAAGGCCTTATAAAAGACAATGTCCTTCTTAAGTGAAGAATGGACAAGTTTATGCACACTTGGTGCATTGTTAGGGTCAAATCTTTTAGACATATTCCATCCCTGATGCATTCCTGTAATATCATTAGGAGGTAGGTAATAGCACCGGTCATGCACATTATGATGACTGTTCATTTTAGACTGCTCTACAACACATAAAAGGATTTCCGTGTTACTTATGTTAAAGGCCACCCAAACTTCAATGAGAGTCAAGAGAGATTCATCAACAGTGTTAAGTCATCTGCCAGGAATGTTACAACTGTCATGACCAGTGTGACTGTTTTTCCCTAATAACCATGACCATATTACCTCCCTCTTTTAATACTTGGAAGAAAACATTAGCAACACAGGCATTTGCTCTTGTACATGTTGGGTCACCACTTGATGATCCACAAGGCTTCCTATAATGTTCACACATAAAATATGTGATGTCACACCTCTTAGCATGTCTGGAAAAACATCCTTTCATTCCTGCATTAAATTATGCGGTTTGTCTTTAATTATTTTTTCAATGTTATCAGATGAATGGATAACAACAGTGGTTTCCATTACACCATCCTTACTAACATGTAACATCTTCTGTAATAAAGATTGGATGAGAACATTCATGTCAAACACAGAAAAAACTACAGTAAAATAGATATGAGAAGAATCGCAATGAGATGCACATGATGACATCACAGAGCAATTACTTCAACTGAAGCAGATAAAAGTATTATTCACATATGACATTACCAGCAGATACAGGTCTAATGATCTATCTAATGTACTGAAATGTGCAGCACTTCACTCTTTTACACTATAGCTGCCCACCCTGCCCTTACCTCACCCCCACCCATTGATGTTAGCCATTTTTCCTTTACTCACACCCTATGCACCACCATGGTTTGAGCCCTTCTTCTGATCCTGTCCCAGCCCCTTTTAAAACTACCCACTATCCACAGTGATATCACCTCCTCTGGCAGTGCATTCCACTGTGCCACTACTCTTTGAGATAAACAGTGCCTCCTCATTTCCCTTCTAAATCTGCCTCTTTACAACTTCAGACTGTGCCCCCTCCTTTCCATTCCACATTTTAATTGGAAAATACATCCCATACTTACTCTGTTCATACCCCTCAGGTACTTAAAGATGTGAATCATATCCCCTCTCTCCCTTCTCTTCTCAAGGGAATACATATATAGCTCTCTTAGCCACTCCACATAAAGTTTATGTCCCAATCACAGGATCATTTTTGTTGTCGGTCGCTGAACCTCATCCAATAGCTTGATGTTGTTTTTCAAGTAATGGCACCACTACTTCATGCAGTGCTGCAAGTGCAGCCTCACAAGGAACCTATACAGTGGCATGATGACTTCCCCTCTCCTAGGGATAATTCCCCTTGTGATACACACCAGTGTTCTGATGACCTTTACCACGGTCTTCCTGCAGTGAGCTGAGTGGCTCATTTCCACTATCACCAGTACACCCATATTCTTGCCCCACTTAGAGTTGGATAACTGCACTCCCCCAACCAGTAACTGTTTCTGGACTTCATGGCTGCCAAGTACATGACTTACAACTTCTTGGAATTGAACCCAAATTGCCATGGATTAGACCATTCATTCATTTTTCTCAAATCTTCCAGGAGTACTGTACCTCCTTCCAATCCATTAAACTTCACACAGATTTTGTAATCATCAACAAGGACACTGACCTAACTCTTAATATCTTCTGCAATGTCAGCAATGAAAACATTAAACAGCACTGGTTCTAGCACCAAGCCCTGTGGGATACCACTTGTTACAGGCCTGGGTTCAGATACCGCAACCCCCAGCTGAGCCAGGGTTTTGTCTTGGCCCCCTGGCTCGACTGCCTCAGTCACTATCATGTACTGGATTTTTGTCCAGATCATTGGAAAGTGACACCCTATCCATTTCTTCCAAGAGATCTGACAGATTAGGGTAGAGCCTAGCTGGTGTACTAACACAAAATGTAGGTAATTCAAATGCTGCTCTGGAATTTAATAATCTACCTGCTACACTTATGTCTTGGTTAATCTGACTGACCAGGATTATTTGATCTTTGTGGGCACAAGCATTATGTTCATTAAAATCCAATTGATTGTCGTGACTGCGAGTGGCTCTCATGGGACAGTAAGCATGTCCTAATTTTTCAAATATATTTTTTTTGTACCTTAGAATCACCTGTATCATTGTGTCTTGGGCAGTTTAATATTTTACAATTTTTTTTTCTATTAGGGTCAATGTAACACCAGCCAAGGAACCTATGTAATAGTTCTGGACAGCTTGAACCTATACAATTAACTATACATTTGTAACCTTCCACAGTGATTTTTAAGGTGCCCATATGCCCAATGAAGCAGTAATCATATTCTTGTTTGCCATTCCTATCAAAGTCTACAGCCTTTAATTGTGTTGAATTCAAATGAAAAGTAATACCAGATAACACTACTACTAGGAATACTAGGAAGGATAGGACAAAAGGGAGCAAAATGCTCATTTATATTGTCCCCTGCACATGCAGGCATCATCAAACCATAATACCCTCAGCATAATACTGTATATTTAAAAGATGTTTAAGCCAGATAAACCCATCTGCTTCCATTACAGTTTGTGGGGGGCCTATTCCAGGCCTTAGTGCTTCTAATTGTAAAAAAAGTTATCTCTTTTCTTAGTATTAGCCTTATGTATGATCAATTTACTTCCATGTGATCTGAGATTACTTCAGGTATTACTAATCCCCAGGCAACACTGAATCATTAAATCTGATGACTGTAATATTTTATGTAAAAATAAAAGAGCCCCTCTCTGTCTTCGTTGTTCAAGGGAAAACAGTCCAGTTTTTCTTAGTCTAAGATTATAAGGTAAACCTTTTAAATGAGGGATTAATTTGGTGACTGAATGCCGTACCCTTCCATCATTTTAATATCCTTCATATGACAGGGAGACCTAAAAAGGTGACCCAAAATCTAGTAAAGGCCTAACATATGCCCCATACAAGGGAATAATGCACTGTTCTGACTTACAAATAAAAGATCTTTTAATTCTTTTTATATGACCTCTAGCTTTAAAGAACACCTGATGACAGTGTTCTGTGAATGTAAAGGAGTTATTTATTGTGACCTCTAAGTCTCGTTCCGATGTTACCATATGTGATATCTCATTTCCTAGGATATATTTATATTATTGATTTTTCAATCCAAAGTGTAAGACAACATATTTCTCAGCATTAAACTGCATCCCATTTATTATTACCCATTCCATGAGTTGATTTAAGTCATTAACCAAAGTTAAGTGCTTGTTGAAAGTATCTACCCCCCGCCCAACTTCAAGTCATTAGCAAATTTAACCAAACTATTTTTAACATTTTGTTGAATGTCACTAATATAAACACCAAAGAGGACTGGGCCCAAATCCAACCCCTGTGGAACCACACTAGTGACCACCTTCTTGTCAGATAAAATGTTATTAAATCTGACTATTTGAAGTTGTTCATGTAACCAGTTGTTAACCCATCTTATTAGTGAGTTACTAAAACCTAACTTGTATAGTTTGCTAACCAAATTACCATGAGAAACCCTGTCAAAAGCTTTTGAAAAGTCTAACAATATCACATCAGATGTACATCTCCTATCCAGGCTTTCACTTATGCTTTCATAAAATGAAAGCAGATTTGTTGTGCAAGACCTACCCTTTTGGAACCCATGCTGCATATTATCCATGATGTTTAATGTAATTTTTTCCTGTTCCAATAAATTTTTAATAAATTTCTCCATTATTTTACATGGGATAGATGTTAAACTGATTGCTCTAAAATGTTCCAGTTTATTTCTGGAACCTTTCTTAAATATTGGAGTCACTATACACAGTTTCCAATCCAGTGGTACAATCCCACTTTCCAGGGATTTATTAAAAATTATTGTCAGTGGAGTAGCAAGTATATGCGAATGAGATGAAAGTGACATAGGATGGACATTATCAGGGCCTAATGTGGTTGAAGTGCTAACCTTCTGTAATTCTAATCTCACATCATCTTCTGAAAAAAAGTATTTATTTTCTATAACATCAGTGGAAACATCAGGATTATCTAATTTGGGACTGAAGACTGATGCAAAATAGTTATTAAAACTATTCACTATTTCAACAGAATCAGTAGTACTTTTTGCCATTTACAGTTACTCAATCTAAAGTATTGGATGATGAAATATTAGTGTTAAGATAGGAATATAACATCTTGACATCTTTACTATGGGCTATTTTAAACTTCATATTACATCTAACCCTCCTGATAATTTTTTTATTTCTTTCTGTCTAGTAGTATATTTAATCTTATTAGCATGAGGATTGATGCTTTTTTAATTTCCTATATGCATTGAGTTTCAATTTAAGTGCTTTCCTAATATCTTCAGTCATCCAATTTGGTATCTTACCCACTTTATTGTATTTATTTATTAGTGGGACAAACATATCCATAGCCAATTGGTTTTAGAAAAATGTTTTTACTTGATATATCTTATACAAAAGCAACAATGTTCTGAACTGCAGTACAGACAAAGTAACATGAATTTTCGTGACAGGGGACAACCCCTTATCAAAGACGCAATAAACAAATAAAAATAATTATGCCAAGCATTTCCCTCTCTGCTCCTATTTGTCAGAGATAAAAGGAAAAACTAATCACACCACAGTAAACCAGATGCACAAGACGAGGTCCTGGACTAAGGATTCTTCCTTGCTTTCTCCTACCTTGGTTGGGTTGACTGCAGGTTTAAATAGTATGTCAAGGTAGTTGCTAAATTGGTATCTTTAGTTTTTTAGGTTGCAGCAGTTAACTGCACAAATATGTCTGCTTAATATATTAAATGTATCATTTGCTTTCATTATTTAGACAAATGGGACTTTGTGCATAAAAACAGGATGCCACCCACAGTTTTGACATCACGAGGAATTTGATGTCACAAGGAGCTTGACATTGTGGGAGAAAGTCAGCTGAGTACCAAAATAGAACAGTACCTGCAGATAATGTATAATCTAAGGCAGTATGGTACATAAACTGCAGAGAATGAAAGGTTAATGAATGCAGTTGCTCATGACAACATCTTGCTGCACCTAGATGTGGCTTGTGGTTAGGCCTAAAGTTTGGTTCATGAACTATTATGGGAATTCAACAAACAGCTTTGGCTGTTTACAAAAATTAAAAAGGGATCCAAAAACATTTAGGCCACAATTTACAACTATGAATGTTTAATGCATTTGGTAATTATAAAATAAAATGTTTGCATTTGATTCAAATCAAATCAGACTTTATTTTTATAACGCCTTTCAAATTCAAGGCTCTGCACATAAAATTGAATATAAATAAGAACAGAAGACTAAAAACATATTAACCATAATTAGGGAAGGCAATATTAAATAAATACGTTTTAACTCTTTTTTTAAACCTATCAACAGTCAGGCATTCTCCTAACCAACGAGGTAGAGAATTCCACAGGATGGGAGCCAAAAAAAAATGCACTGGCACCAGATATTTTTAGTCTCACCCTGGGGATCTCTAGCAATCCCTCGTCAGTGGATTGGAGAGGACAGAAGGGGGCAGTAGGGTACCAGGAGGTCATGCAGGTAACCGGGTCCCTGATTGTGTAGGGCTTTAAAGGTTAGCAAGCCAACCTTAAAGGTGATCCACCACTGAATAGGCAACCAGTGCAGTTCGCGGAGCACCAGCATAATATGACTGGACTTAGTGGTTCCAGCCAAAAGCCTGGCTGCCGCGATTCTGCACCAGCTGCATAAAAAAAAGGTATTGAAGCACAAATCATAATTATAGGTTGCTAATGTACTTAACAATTATAGAATACAAATATTTAAAGCATAACTAAATGGTTGACTAACTAAACAACTAAATATATAACTGTTTGAAGCATAAGTCATAATTGCAATAATGTTCCAAGGCAAAAAGCTAAAATCTAGATTGCAGGATGTTAATGCTTAAAGAACTTATTAGCTGCCTTATTGTAATTTATCAACTTAAACAGACTTAATGCCCTATAGACATATAAAAAGAAAGGAATATTTCAAAAATGACAGCAGAATTGTAAAATAAAAGCAGAATAACTTCATTTTTCATTATTTAGTTCATCTAAAATATCTAGCAGAAAGTCCAAAGGTTGGTCTATTGGTTGGGTATTAGGTGTGGGCCAGTCTGCCATTACCTGTTGAAGTTCCAGATCAATTTCTTTTTTGCTTAGGATTGCTGAGGCAAGCAGTCCTGTTTGGGACAAGGATGCATTGCAGGCTCTGCAATTCCCTCTGCTCTTACAAACATGCATTGGAGAATAGAAAGATGCTTTGATAGATACTGTACATATATAGGCCAATTACACAACATATTTACTAGTAAACACGTCTGTCCATTACACTGAAGTTACAAGCAATAGCGATACTCTAGCTGAAAGGTTAGCATATGGCTCATAAGATAGTTAGTCATGGTCTTGCAGAGGTTGGAATATTTTATTACAAAGCACCCATTGGATATTGCTGTCAGAGAATGACTGAATAAACAGAGCTGTAGCCAAGACCATCCACCTTCTTAAACTGAAAGAGGGCTATATACCATGGTATCTCAGGCAGGTGATCACAGTTTTAACGTAATGACTAGTTGTCATTAATCTACTCATATATCTGAAAGGCAATACAAAAAATCCTGAAAGTAAAGGTGCAGGTTACTTTTTGCAGCAACAGAGTAATAAAACAACAGCAGTGATTCCCCAAACCACCAACATTTGGTGAAATGGAGATAATAGCCAATCTAACAGTCAGTTTACCCTATTGACTGGGTTTAGCCAATCTAAAACCTCCTTGTTTATGCCCCAAAATATTTATTGGAGAGCGTGATTGAATTTACATTTCCAATTCAAAAATTCTACCTCTGATTGAACTAGTTTGAGTTTTACTACCTGCTCCTGTAGAGTTACTATTGCATCTTGGATAGAGTGTATGGTATTGTTAGTTGAATGTTTGTCATTTACAACTACTTGTATATTAGCTTTCATTAATCTTATGTCCTTTAGTATTGAACAAATGGTATGTTCAGCCTGGTTTAGTTCACCCCGGAAATCTGTGTACTGGGTTCTCAGGGTAAACCTAAGGAATTGCATAGTGCCTAAAATAGAACTTAATTTGGAGATAGTATGTTGGATAAGACTTTGTTGTGTGCTGGTAAATGTGTGTGATTGTAATATGAGGGGAACACTTATGCAGTTATTGTACATTATACAGAAGTCTGTAATATTTTTCCAAATGTACTGTAACCAGAAATAAGGATGTGGGTGTGAAAGTTTCCTATAGTTTTACTGCTGAAAAAGGTGTTATTTGGCAGCATGTTGTATGGGTAATATACAGAGTTAAATCCTTGAAATAGCCAACACCATTTAAGAAGTGAGGTGTTTGTTGCTTGTGGAACACAGATGATAGGCTGTGTGAGTAAAAATAGATCTGACTGTAAAGATATTGGTGGAACTACATGCAATGTGCCTGTGTATGAGCGGATGGTGTGACTGAGTTTGGTTACTTGAATGAGATAACAGGGTCAAAACAGAATTCTGTCTTGCATGCTTGTTCCAACTCTGGGCAGTCACCTTTTAAGAGGGCATTTAAATGCATGTTTGTTGCTTTGTTTAGGTCTTCTGCCATGTTTAGCTGATTCACTAACTCCAAGTGCTGGTCATTAAGATAGGTAATTAGGTCCTGTAGAGTTTTTCCTAAGTGTTCCAAAGCTTGTTGGTATTCCCAGTTGGTACTGATGATGCATTGATAGACATCTACCAATGATCATTTGTGACGCTTTAACTGTGGCTGTCATATTTGATGACAACGCATGATTTTGTATCCAGATTTATATTCATATATTTTGACTTGACATGCAGGGGTGTTTTCCTTACAAGAGAAGAAATTTCTAGCAAGTCACAAGGATTTCCTTTCTGGTACTTGTTTTAGTTTTCCCACACAATGCATATCTCGTAATTCATTATACTACTGTACTTCAGGCATTTGTAAATTAATTACAAGGTCAGGACAGCCAGTGGTCTTATTACAATGAAGGGGGGGCACACATTGCTTAATTTAAAGGTCATTGTCAACAGGGCACAGTCTCTTTATAAGGCACATACATGAGTTGGGGTGTGGATTCATATACTTTGTGTGATGATAGTGTCGATGTCCCAGTATAATCAACTATACAGTAAGTAGCATAGTGAAAATCAAATTTAATTTTAGTGGCATATTTGTACTTTTGTAATGTATATTTTGACTTTGGCAGAGTTTTTGCAGAGGTAAATTTTTTCTGATTTAAGTTAATTAACATGGGTTTTTGGCTTGTTGTCATTGTGTTCTTTGATATTGTATTTACTTCTGGCTGAAGTGTCATGGTGTTCCCTCCACAAATAGAGATAATCTTGTTGTCACTGTAAAGTGAGGTCACTGTCACACCCTTCAATAACTGGCATTTGTACATGAGTCTATAATAGTCTCCATTATTCTTGACACATTGTCCTACATCTTGTGCTTTGATGTCTATAGAATACAGGAGAAAGTTGTTTGGACAGGGCTGATGCTTAAAGATGTCTTCAGAATCATTTTTCTGGGTCCTGGCAAGGTAATGTATTCCAGAGTAATCTTGAAACCAACTGGATGTGGGATTTTTGGCAAAATTGCACCAATAAGCTGTCAGATTGATGGATAAGGTAGGTTGATCATTAGTCAGTTGGGAACATGAGTTGCAATGCACTTCAACCTTTTTAAACATGCTTGTAGTCCTTTAAGCAAAGGTAAGTGGTACTGTGGGGGTAGACAGTCCATATAAGTAGTAATGTCTATGCTAAGATTGTACTGATACAGACGTGGCTCAACTGCCACAGGTATGCACTCAGGGTGCTGCTTTTTTGCAACAATGGTATTCTGTTTAGGTTTGTCTGTTATATTTGCAGAATTATTGTGAGTATGTGTATTTGGTATTAATGTTGAGTGCTAAGAACTAATTTGATAGGATTTTTGGGTGTGCAGAGTCCTTGATAGTTGTTTGAGGTGGTGGATAGTCTTGGGTCAGCAAGACATTAGATTTGCACCATATGGTAAATAAGAAGCATAAATTAAGAAAGCAAGAATGGCAAAGAAAAGTAAGGCTGAACTTTTTGCAATATCTTACATTTTGAGTGTTTCTTTGGTGTGGATTTGTCCTTATGAGATGCTGCATGAGCTCTTTCAGGATCATCCGGCATGGTGTAAGGCATGTTTGTCTCTTTTAGAAATGGCTTGGGTTCACTGTGTTTTATCATATTGTACTAAAACTGCTAAAAATATAAAATATGTGAATACGTATGTCAATAATACAGAGGCCAGTCTTGACACAGCCAGTGGAGATTTTTTGTCAAGAGCTTGCTTTTTACAATATGTTAACCTAGGTGTTGTTTTCCACCTAGGGATTTTACCTGTTCTATAGCAGGTTTTAGACCTTTTGAACATTTACTTAAAAAATGTTGCTAGCGTAAAACCAAGGCAAATATGGAGAGGAATCAGAATAGCAGCACAAGCAGTGGTCGATGAGATAATAATTTCAAAATTTTTAATCTTTTTTCCCTCCTTTGTTTGAGGCATGGAATCTTCAATTTTTTGAATCTCTGGCATATTATATGTTGGTCTAATATGAAAAAGGTGAGGATATCTGGACATTAGGATTCTCAAACTGCATTCAAGATTTATAAATTGCTGCCAGCCCAGTGGCGCTCAGGGTTGAGGGGCTGGACACCACACCTCATGCCACACTGGTGACCCGGGTTTGGGGATGGACTCAGGGAGCTGGGGTTCAGTGGGGGAGGGAGAGGATGGAGCATCCAGAGGACAGCTCTCCTCTCCTGGGGAGGGATCCAGGGGTTGATCAGTGTCCTGGTGGCCCCAAATGGAGACTGGGGGCATTGCAGGAACACCAGCCAGATGTCAAGGGCAGAGCATGGCAGACACCAACAGGGCAGCCATGCGTAGGCATGACTGCATGCTGTGCTCTGTGGGGGCAATGTAAAAAGTGAAAAGCCTCATCGATGAGAATATGCGATGGCACCCTGCCCTGATGTGCCACACTCCAGTACTGGGCTTCTCCTCCATCTTGGCTGGGCACATTAGATTGGTAGATGGAGCACCCTGGGAGGATAGGGTGGCCCCACCACAGGGGGTGCAGAGCCAGAAGTCTGCCTGGCCATAGCGGGATGGAAGGAGGGCTTCAGGTGGGAGGTAGAGCACTTGGGTGGCAGTGATGCCAGAATGAGTTCCTCGGGCAGTGGCGAAAAAGAGTCTACAAAAAAAAAGATTTATAAGTTGCTCTTCTCGTAGTATCTTGGATTCATTGGCTGTTTCATGTGTTGAATGTCTATGGCTTGTTGGGCTTCCTGGACTTGTCTTCTGAGTTCAAAACACCCACTCGATCCCTCGAGCAAGACAACAGTTTGCTGGACAATCCTGAGTTTGAATGGAAGGGTTATTATCAGCTATCTGAAAAAGAACATTTCTTTAATTGTGAAATATGGATTCTTTTAGGCTCGTGTTTTACTTCAAAAAGTACAGCATTGTTAGAGATTTGTTTTATTTGCATAGATCTGGTATATATGTCCTATGGGGTGGTTAGCAGCTTTTTTCCAGCAAACTCAGACTCCAATTTTTTAAGGCTTTACTGGCAGCTGCATTTTTTGTCTTAGTCTGATGGGGGCCCTGCCTGGTATTAGAATCCAGGACAGTTTGTGCTTGCATTTGAACTCTGGTAAGGAGTTCATAGGGTGAAAGACCATGTTTTGTAAGTGGTCTGTTTCTGAGATGCATGAGGGCCATGGGAAGGCTTCCGGTCCAGAATTTATTATGCCCCATTCTTAAGGCCTGTTTTAATTATTTGTTAATATTTTCTATGAGACCTTGTGATTGAGGGTGATATGGAGTACTGTAATGCCAGTTGATGCCATATTTTTCTACCAACTCAGAAACATTAATATTTTTAAAATGTGAACCATGATCTGAATGGATGTGAGTGGGAATTCCTCAATGAGGACATTTTTCCTTAGTCAGTGTATCCACAACAAACTTAGACATAGTGGCATGCACTGGAAAAGCTTCTACATATTGTGTAAAATGATCAATGATTACTAAAAGATATTTTTTATTTTCACTGGGAGGTAGCGGTCCCACAAAGTCAATATACATTCTCTACATTTACTTGCAGATTGGCAGTGGGAACTGGCTGGGCCTACTTAAATAGTTGGCAGGTTATACAGCTATTGATGTAGTTTGTTATATCTGCCATCATGGAAGGCCAATTAAACTTTTGTCTTACTATTCTATAAGTTGCTTTTCACTGGGATGGACATGTCCAGTTCCTGTATGAGCTAAACAAATTAATTTCTTCCTGTAGGAATTGTCATTTACCAAATAAGTATTTCTTGTTGTTTTCTTGACTAGACCTTCTAACTTCCATTTCTGCAGTTCTTGAGAGGCCTTACTGTCCAGGAGGTGGCCAACCTTCTGTTCAGTTAGGCAGACCTCCATCATGGTTTGCCTAATTGTGTGGGGCAGTGGCATAGTGCATGCAAGTTTTGCCATTTTGTCTACTACTGAATTGCCAGGATAATGCTTGGAATTAATGTCGTCTCTCCCATGCCCTTGGACATGGGAAACCTCAGATCTAGGGTTTTCCACTTGCTTGCCAAATTTCATCCCAGTCTGAGGTGAATGCATCAGGCTGTTGCGGATGTAAATGATAAATGTGTACTACGTAACTACTGTCAGTAAAAATAAAATCTGATTTGTACTTTAAGGCTTTCTTTAATGTCAAAACTTCAGCATGTTGAGCTGATTTTGCTCTGATTGGTATTGCTTCTCATATAGTGATGGAGTACTCTCCCAGTTGTGTCTTGTAACCTGTAATGATACCTTCTCCTGATTTTCTTTTACCTTGTATGTGTTGAACACTTCCATCTGAATACACTATGATACTGTCGTTTGGTATATCCACCCAGGAGATATATCTTAAATTTGGAGGACTGCCTTTGTTATCTGTATGACAAGTGTAATATTCTTTATCTACAACAAAAATGATCTTTTCAGTATTTAATAGTGCACTAAGGTGCAAGGTTCAAGCCTTGTTTGGGGCAAATGCTGGATTTTTGACCAGGACTATAGTACCTGGATCTCTGTTACGTACCATAATCTTTGGTATAGTACCTGCCATAAATGTGGTGCCCATTTAAGTGTCTGGTGAAGGGCTAGTAATGATTTAATGGGTTCTGAAGCATGTACTTCCATAAGTGAAAATTACCCCCTATAATAAGAGATTAGATTATTTTGCTGTTGTAGAGTGGCAGAATAATAACTATGATCTGTATCAATAAGGATGTCTATTGGCAATGACAAATTAATGATTGGTAATTTGTGATGCTGTAGTACCACTTGTAATTGCTGCAAAAGTTTTACTTTTTCCTTGTCCCAGGTAAAATGCGTTCCTGATTGGTATAATACTATTGTTATAGCAGCATAGTTTAGGATGTGACTTCTAGCAAAATTACATAATACGAGTATGCACTGCAACTGTTTTTTAGTTTGGGGTACTGTAACATTTCTCACTTTTTCCAGATAATCATCAGTGAGACATATTTTTCCATGTATTACTTTGCCTAAATAATTCTGTTTGTGTAGTCCTATTTGACTTATTCCCCCAATTAATTTTATAACCTTTCTCATTAAGTCTGCTTGCTTCTTACTGCAACATGGTAAAGTGGTCATCCAGATAATCATGACTAAACTAGATATCATCTATGTAAATCCTTATATTGGGAATGTCCTCTAAATCCTTGGTTATAATAGACTGAAACATATTTAGGGAATTTTTATATTATTGCGGCAAGTGAGTGAAACAGTATTGTCAATAATTTACAGTAAATGCTAATTAAAATTTATCTTTGGGGTGTAACGATATAGAAAAGAACTGGCTCATTGGCTCTCAGGGTTGAGGCACTGGATTCTACACCTCCTGCTAAGCCAGCGACCTGGATTTGGGAAAGACCTTGGATCACTAGGGTGCCAGCACGGGGGGGGGGAGATGGGAGCAGGACTGAGCATTGGCCCTCGTCTCCTGGGTAAGGGTTGGGGTCACCCTCCCATAGTTCCACCATCACCGAATGGAGGTTCAGTGCTGGTGCAGGTGGTCAGTGGCATGACTGGAAGGAAGGGGTGTCCCAAATAGCATGCACACACATGCCTCTACACACACGCGCTATGTCAGGGATGCATAGGTGTAGGGGCTGGGAGAAAACCTGCAAAAAAACATAAACTACATCTGTATAAACAGAAAAGAGCCCATTTGACACATCAAGGACAGTTTTGTAAGTTTTTACTAAGAGTGATTCCCATTGTTGTAGCATGTCAATGTTCTGTATAGCATAATCTATGGTGTGTTTATTTAATTGCCTGTAATCTACTACTGGTTGGATAGATCCATCTTTCTTGTGTACTGGTAAGACTGGCAAATTTGTGGGAGAAATGCACTGTCTAATGATATCATTCTTTAAAAGTGTTTAAATAGTTTCCATTAATTCATTTTTGTATTGTGATTTTATAGGGTATTGCTTTTGTCTATGGTGTGTAGTTCCATGTATTCTCACCGGTGGCACATTTATATGTCCTGCATATTCTGGTCTGGTAGCTGATTGAATTAATTGTTGAATTAGGATTTTGTGATTATGTGGCAAGTCTGTTTGTAGTGGGAGCAAGTAGGTGACAACATTTAGCAGGGCTAAATATTTAGCATCTTGTGCTCCTAAAACACCTTGTGCTGGTATATCGGCTCTTATTCCTGTTCTTGGATGATTATTGATTTTAATTGGAACCTCTTTTCCTGGTAATGCTGGTTTGCCCATAACTGTATACAGCGATTTTAGTTTCTAGCTTGTAAAATTGAGTGGGTAATGTCTTTGGGGTAGTACAGTATGTGTGGAGCCTGAGTCAGTAAGCAAAATTTCCTCTACTTCCTCCTCGATTATTGCCCCAGTAGCATCTGCCTCTACCCCATTAAGATTTTCATGGGGACAAAGGTCGTACCCATAATTCCTTGGATTTTGTGGCTGGAAGTTTGGCTGATTGTGTGGTTCTCCCTATAGGGAGTGTAATGGCGGAGGTGGTTAGGGAGTGGCGTCCTGAAAGGACTGCTGCATTTTGGGTGGATTTTGCTCTCTTGTTTCTTTTTCCATATGAAAAGGCTGTTTATCTGTTTGGTTTATTTTTTGGTTTAGATGTAATAATTGTAATTTTTTAACTACCTCGTCCCATGGGAGATGTTGTCTACTATAGAGGTCAAATAGGGTTTGAAGTGATGGATTTAAATAAGATCTTAACTCATCTACATCTAAGTCATCAAACTCACACTTTAGGTGGTATACCCATGTATGGAAGTCTTTACTAGGTGTCAATGCTAATCTGTTAGCTCTTTGTATTAAACCTTCTACTTCTAGGTCATAAGTGTGGCAGAGGCAATGTATAATAGATTTGCCTGCATCATAACGGTCCTTAAAAACTTTGCATTTTATAGAGTCCATGGTTTGCTTTCAACTTTCTAACAAGATAGCTTTGCCATATTCATCAGAGAATTCTTTGAGCTGTGCTGCATGTTTGCAGATATTATTAATAGTTTGTTTGCTTGTTTTTTATTTGATAATTTGGTGAGGACACTAGGACAAGCCCATTTTCAGTTTCAACCCGGACATATAATAATACATATACAAAATATTTACAAAAACAAAATACAGAAAACAAATAATTAAAAACATTTACATTCATGCAATACAAACAGCCATAATTTCAAATTATTTTTAAAACTTTCAGACATAACTTTGACAAAGCACATTTTCTGGAGCTGGAAGGACACTACTTTCTTCAACTGAGCTGTGTGAGAAATTTTATATTGCACTTGATATCTGCAACAAACGTGCACTTTTGCTTAATTCTGTGGGAGGTGAAACTAACTACAGTTGGTAATTGCTTTTTATTCACATATTTATTTAGTGTTTAACCAAGAAGGGGCTTGCAAACTCTGTTTATCTTGTTAGTAACTTCAGAAAGATTTAAATGCTGCATTTGGGCAGGTCCTTGGAGGTAGCTAGATTGTCTACTAGGATTTGCTGACAGTTAAACTATTTTTAAATGAATTAAAGGTGGCTGAGGAGTTGAAAAAGAAACTTGCAAACTCTGCTTATCTTGGAAGTAACCTCATAAGTGTTTGAATACTGCATTCTGGTTGTCCCTTGGGGTAGCTGGATTGACTACTAGGATTTTGGGACAGAAACTATTTTAAATAATTTACTGGTGCGTAGGAGTTTGTGATAGTTAAACTCTTTTTAACAAAGTTACTGGGGTTAAGGGTGGTCACAGAAAAACCTGCAGTGTGAGACAGGAAAAGACAGTCTTTCAAGCAACAGAGGGTGGTGGATCTAGGTTTACGTTTGTTTGTTACAATTCTTAAGATTTTCAGTGCAGGAAGAGTTTAAAGCACAGCTAACTTATTTTGTGGCTGACAGCTCTCAGAGCACAAACCACCAGGCCTGTTTTGGGGCTGGGGAGGTTTACCTGTGTCTGACTTGGATATGTGGATTTTTCTCTGTCTGATTAGCAGGGTATTTCTCTATCAAATTGTTGTGTAGGGCATCTTGCTGACAGGAAGGCACTCATTGCAGCAGTGGGTGAGAGCTTTTAGCTGATTGTTTGAGGGCACAGTTTAGGCCCAACCCTTCCCATCCTCACCCCACCCACCCCTGGAAATGGTTCCTTTATACCTGGGGTTCTGACATCATTTCCTCAAGAGTGCAAGGTGCATGTCACTGTCATATCCTCTCTAGCACACTGCACTGACAATATAAGCATACACATTGTATAATATAAATATATATCTATTTCTATATTATAAACCAATCACACACACACACACACACACACACACACACACACATACACACACACACACAAAAAATGTGGGGAGTAGTGCAATGTAATGGCTGTGGGGTAGCAGTCTTCTGGGAGTCTTTTTGGAGGCTGAGATGCTGCCCTATTTGCAGACAACTCTCTGCCCTGAGGGAGGAAGTTGCCCATCTTCAGGCCACACTGAACAGTAGTACGGGGACCTTCCCCCAGGCCACACTGGAAAGTAGGAAGGGAACCTCACTCATACAGGGAGCACCAGAGCCACCACCACTTCCTCAGAGGTTGCAAAGAAAGCACAGTAGTTGGACCACAGTGGGCTCAGGGAGGGTGAGGATGGTGGAACAGAGGCACACCCAGTCAGTTGTTCCACACCACAATCCATACACCATTCTGGGGGAGCATAGCTCCCCTATGGATACACCCGCAGAGGAGACTAAGGAGGGTGCAGACAACTGTCACAAGGGAGGACCTCAGGAAGGAGGCAGAGGGCATCACAGGGAAAGAAAGCAGCTCCTGGTGGGGGACTCAATTATTAGGGGGATAGAACTGGGGGAAGCAGGGAAAACTGAAGTAAGGTGCCTGCCTGGTGCCATGGCTTGGAAGGACAGGAAGCGCATCCTTAGGATCACGAGAACAGTTGCACGGGAGTTTGAGCTGGACATCATTGTCCACCTAGGGACAAATGACTTAGCTCATCATAAGATTAGAGCAGTGCAGAAGGACTTTGTAGAGTTGGGAAGGGGCTTAAGACAAGTAGCACACACAGTATCCTTCTCAGAGTTACTGTCTGTCTGTGGCATGGGTGAGGCGAGGGTACTTTGCACCATGCAGTTTAACAAATGGTTGAAAACATGGTGTGGAGCACAGGGGTTTGGCTTCATTGGGGACTGGGGTTCCACCTGAGGACACCAGCCTATACTGGCAGGATGGTCTGCATCTGTCCAGGAAGGAACAAGTCTTTAGCAATCGGTTTAAATGCTTCATTGGCAAGCCTTTAAACTAGTCAAGGGGGAGGCACTGATAAGCAGCAGAAAATCCCAGCCTCCCCTACAAAACAGGGTACTAAATGAGAAAAAGACCAAGGTAGAAAGGTCAGTGGAGGATGCCCTACAGAAGGTAAAGCCATCAAAATGGAGATCAATGAGTACCAATGCCTGTAGTCTGGGTAACAAGCTTCCTGAATTAGTGGCCTTGATGGAGGAGGAAGATCTGGATATCGTGGCAGTCACAGAAACATGGTACACACACAGAACCATGACTGGGACGTAAACATACCAGGATACACTATCTATAGGAGGGAAAGGAGGTAAAGGGGAGGAGGAGTAGCTCTCACATAAGAGAAGAAATCAAAGCAACAGAACAAAAGGGTAAACAGGGAGGAGAAGAAGCACTGTGGGTCAATTTGAGGCAAGCAATGGCACCACAATCCGCACAGGGGTTGTATACAGACCCCCTCTCAGGGGGAGGAAATGGAGAAGAAAATGATAGAAAGTATACTTAGAATGGCAGATAAAGGGGAGATATTGCTGATGGGTGATCTGAATATGCCAGATGTTAACTGGAATGCAGTTGCAGCAGCCACTTCTAAGAGTGGGGTTATTCTAGATGCCCTACAGGGGTCAAGCCTTAGACAACTGGTATTGGAGCCCACTCGAGAGGGAGCAATCTTAGATCTGGTTCTTTCAAATGGAGATGAAGAGAGGATCACAGATGTAGAAGTGGGTAGCCATCTGGGAACTAGCGACCATCAAACAGTATGGTTCACAATAAACACAGCAATAGAGTCAAGCCATACAAAGACAAAGGTACTGGATTTTAGGAGGGCTGACTTTGCCAAAATGGGTGAGTGCCTAAGGAATGCACTAGCAAATGGGCAGGAAGGAGGGGTGGAAGAACAATGGGGAATAATAAAAACTACCATCACAGAGGTAACAAGCCTTTGTGTAAAGCAAATAAACAAAATGAAACGAGGAAAGAAACCACTATGGTTCTCAAAGGAAGTGGCAGTGAAGGTTCAAGAGAAAAAGAAAGCATTCAGGAAGTACAAGGAATCACAGAAGGAACATGACAGAGAACTGTATCAGTTAAAGCAAAAGGAAGCTGGAAAAGCAGTCGGAACAGCAAAGGCCCAAACCGAGGAAAAGATAGCCAAATCAGTTAAGAAGGGGGATAAAACCTTTTATAGGTACATCAGAGAGCGAAGGAAGACCAAGGAGGGATAGTGAGGCTTAATAAAGGGAGGAGGGTGGGCAGAGCGTGACTGTGAAAAGGCAGATACTAAACAAATAGTTTTTGCTCAGTATTTACAAAGGAAGAGGGGAGGTACCTAAAACAAACAGTAGAAACACTCTGATACAGAAGTTAATACCAGCCCATTTACAGAAGAAAGGGTTCTGAAAGATTTAAAACTGAAGGTTGACAAAGCAATGGGGCCTGATGGGATTCATCCCAGAATTCTAAAAGAACTAAGGGTAGACCTAGTGACACCACTGACTACCCTCTTTAACAAATCATGGGAGGATGGGGTGGTACCTGAGGACTGGAGGAGGGCAGATGTGATTCCCCTTCACAAAAGTGGGAGCAAGGCAGAAGCAGGAAACTACAGACCTGTTAGTTTAACCTCAGTGGTAGGGAAAATGATGGAATCACTTCTGAAGGAAAGAATTGTTGAGTATCTAGAGGCCAGAGGGGCACAGGACCCAAGACAGCATGGATTCACAGCGGGAAGGTCATGCCAGACAAATCTGATAGATTTCTTTGACTGGGTGACCAAAGTAGTTGATCAGGGAGGGGCTGTGGACATGGTCTACCTAGACTTTAGCAAGGCATTTGACACAGTCCCACACAAAAGATTGATATACAAGTTAGCCAGCCTGGGATGGGTCCCAAGATGACAGCCTGGGTAACAATTGCTGGAGAATAGGACACAGAGAGTAATAGTAAATGGAGTCCACTCTGAAAAAGGGGTTAGTAGTGGGGTACCACAGGGTTCAGTATTAGGACTGGTCCTCTTCAGTGTCTTTTATAAGCCGCATACAGAGGGACTGGAAGGAAAAGTATGTCTCTTGCAGATGACACAAAGATCTGCAACAGAGTTGATGCACAAGGTGGGGTGGAAAGGATGAGAAGGGACTTGGCAAGGTTAGAGGAATGGTCAAATGTATGGCAGCTTAGATTCAATGCTAAGAAGTGCAAGGTAATGCACCTGGGAAACAAAAACCCAGGGGAAGAGAACACAATGGGAGGTGAGATACTAACAACAACAAAAATGGAAAGGGACCTGGGGTAGTCATATCAGATGACCCAAAGGTGGGCAAGCAATGTGAGAGGGTAGCAAGGAGGGCTGGGGGAATACTGGAATACATAGGGAGAGGCATCACCAGTAGAAAACAAGAAGTTATTATCCCTCTGTACAGACAGCTGGTGAGACCACATCTGGAGTACTGCGTGCAGTTCTGGAGACCCAATCTCTGCAAAGACATAGACAGGATGGAAGCTGTCCAGAGGAGGGCAACTAAAATGGTGCAGGGTCTGCACCGGAAGACATATGAAGTGAGACTTAAGGAGCTTAATATGTATAGCCTCGAGGAAAGTAGGGATGGGGGACATGATAGAAACTTTCAAATACCTAAGGAATCAACAAAGTCCAAGAGGGTAGCATCTTTCAAAAAAAGAGGTGTGCAAGAACAAGGGGCAATTTGAAGATAGAAAGGGGTGGCTCAGAGGTAATTTAAGGAAGTATTTTTTCACAGAGAGGGTTGTGGATGTATGGAACGGCCTTCCAGAGGAGGTTGTGGAGTCAAAAACAGTGGTGGAATTCAAGCATGCATGGGACAGTCATAAGGCAATTCTAGGGGGTGGGGGTAGGAAGAAGTAGGCTGCTGGTTAACTAGGATCTGCAACTTATCCATCAGATAAGGAAATGGGCAGACTGGGTGGGCCAAGCAGTCCTTATCTGCTGTCAAATTCTATGTTTCTATGTTTCTATAACAATAGTTCTAAGATCTTCAGGCAAGTTGTTCCACAAAGTCGGAGCAACAACAGAGAAGGCTCTAGAGGCAATTTTAGTAGAACACAATTTGTAGAGAAGAAGTGTTCCCTTGAAAGATCTAAGATTTAAAGTTGAACTTCTAACCTTCAACAAATCAGAAAGGGGATATCTATCATTCTGAAATAGGGATTTAAAAATTAAACAATAAATGGAATACATAAAACAAGCATTAGGTGGCAACCAATCAAGAGAAGAATACAATAAACAATGATGCGTTTGGGGGGGGGTGCTCCTATCACAAAATGGCATACATTATTAAATGCAACTGATAAAAAATGGGTTTCCCTAATGGACAATGTATAATAAAGACTCCCTACATAGCCTAGATAGGGCAACAAGACCCCAATTACAATAGCCTTTCTAGTCTCAAAATCAAAATATTTTCTTAATTTATTTCTTATTTATTTATTTGCTTTTGGTAACTGGATGATTGCACTAGGCATAGAGATGCCTATTTTCAGGCATGACCTGGGAGGAGACAAGTCAAATACATGAACAACAACAATGTGATGCAGCACATAGAATAGGACATACAATGCTAGGCGGTAGGAAAAAACAAACATTTTACAAGAACAGCGAAATACTGGGTTATACAAGTAAATAATATGAACAGGTACTGGGATATTCAGAAATGAACAAGTGCATCACAAGTACAGAAAAATTGGCACTAGTCAAGTGATTATAAAACAGTATACAGTAAGTGCCAATTACAAGGCCAAAGTACATAGAAGAATAGAGGTGGGGAGGAGTAGGGAGGGGAGATAGAGAAAGGAAAGGTTGGTATAAAAGCATGGAGGGGGAGGAAAAAGAGTAAGACAAAGTGGGAAAAGGGTGAACTTAAGGTGGATGGAAGCAGGTGCAAGAAGATATTCATGGTGGAGTTTCTTAAAGCCAGAATGTGTAGGGGCTAGGTAAATGTAATGAGGGATAGATTTCCAATATTTAGGGGCAGCGTGGGAGAAGGCACAAGCACCCATAGAGGTTTTACACCTGGGAATGTAGAGCAGGATTAGGTCATTGCATCGGAGCCTGAAAGAGGGGGTTTGGGAGTGAAGTAATGAGGTGAGGGATTGAGTGAGGCCAGATCTCATTATAAGATCGATAAGAGTGCCATAGGATAGGAGCCGGTGGGCAGCAGGACTAGGCCATTGTAGGTCAGCATAGAGCTGACAATGACGTTTGTACAATGGAGCCCCAGAAGAGAAATGGCAAATATTATTATAAGTGGTGTCCCATTTATGGAGGGAGGTCTTTGTCATGCCTAGATAGGTGACAGAGCCATAAGCTAAAGACAGGAGCAGAAGGCCTTGCTCCAAAACAAATCTAGCCAATGGAGTGAGGGCATAGCTAGTATGGTAGGCTCCCCCAATTTTAGTATTAACGGATTTGCAAGTAACAGTGATGTGGAGATCAAATTCCAGGGATTCATCTAGCAGAATGCCCAGGTATTTGAAGGAACTAGTGCTAGATAATGGGGAACCATCAGCACAGAATAGTTTGAAGGAGTTTCAGTTCACTTTTAGTCTAGCTGGAGAGCCAAAGAGCATAGAGTGAGTTTTACCTACATTGAGAACAAGGTGATTGTCAGTTATTCAGGATTGTATGTTCAGGAAGTTCGAAGCTAGGGAGTTGTTTATGTCTAATACATTACTTGTATATTATACCCAATACATTAATACATTATACGCTATTTTTGATTTATCTTAGGACAAACTAATTTGATTTGAGCTTGAAGGGATAAACTGGTGAGCAATAAAACCCCAAGATACTTAAATTCAATCAGTTGCTCAATGATATTTCCTTGCACATCAAACACAAGTAAACTAGGGTTATTCTGTAAATGAAAAGGGGTCCCGAACAACATGGCTTAGTGACTCCTTCTTGTAGATGTAATTGGTCTCTAAGCAATTTAACCAATTTAATTTTTTCTAATTTAGCTATTGGGAGGAGAGGTTGCAAGGGAGATTGTCTCTTCGGAGTCTGAGTGACCACAGGGGATGGCATTATTGATTGCTGTTAGGCGGGCACTGGATTATGCATGGCTAAAAGCTGCTTTTGTGAATGTTGGAATACTGAAACAATGGGATTAAAATCATCTGTATTATTGTGCCTCAGGCAATTTAATATTTTACAACTATTTTTTTTCTATTAGGGTCAATATAACACCAGCCCAGGAACCTATGTAGTAGTTCTGGACAACCTGAATCTAAACAATTAACTATATGTTTGTAACCTTCCACAGTGATTTTTAAGGTGCCCATATGCCCAATAAAGCAATAATCATATTCTTGTTTGCCCTTCCTATCAAAGTCCACAGCTCCTAATTATGTTAAATTCAAGTGAGAAGTAATACCAGACAATGCCATACTGGTTTAAGAAAAATGTTTTTAGTTGATATATATTATGCAAAATTAACAATATTCTGAACAGCAGTACAAGCAAAATAACATGAATTTTCATAACGGGTGACAGCCCCTTATTATAGATGCAATAAACAAATAAAAATTAATATGCCAAGCATTTCTCTCTCTGTTCCTGTTCGTCAGAGATAAAAGGCAAAACTCACCACACCACAGTAAACCAGATATACAAGATGAGGTCCTGGAATAAGGATTCTTCCCTGCCTTCTCCTACCTTGGTTGGGCTGACTGCAGGTTTAAATAGTCTGTCAAGGCAGTTGCTGAACTGGTATCTTTAGACTTTTAGGTTACAGCAGTTAACTGCACAAATATGTCTGTTTAATATAGTAAATGTATCAGTTACTTATATTATTTAGCTGAAAGGGACTTCCCACATAAAAACAGGATGCCACCCTCAATTTTGACATCACAAGGAATTTGACAGCACAAGAAGCTTGATGTGGTAGGGGAAAGTCAGCTGAGTGCCAAAATAGAACAGTACCTGCAGATAATGTATAATCTAAGGCAGTATGGTACATGAAATGCAGAGAGTGGAAGGTAATGTATGCAGTTGCTCATGACAACATCTTGCTGCACCCGGATGTGGCATGTGGTTAGGTCCAAAGTCTGGTTCATGAACTATTAGAGGAATTCAACATACAGTTTTGGCTGTTTACAAAAATTAAAAAGGCATGTAAAACCATTTAGGACATAATTTACAACTATGAATGTTTAAGACATTTGGTAATTGTAAAATAAAATTTTTGCATTTGATAATCATAATAAAAAGGTATTGAAGTATAAATCATAATTATAGGTGGCTAATGTACTTAACAATTATAGAATAAAAATGTTTAAAGCATAACTAAATGCTTAACTAACTAAACAACTAAATATATAACTGTTTGAAGCATAAGTCATAACTAAAACAATATTCCAAGGCAAGAGATACTAAAATGTAGACTGCAGGATGTTAATGCTTAAAGTACTTATTTGATGCCTTATTGTATTTTTATGAAATTGAACCGACTTAATGCCCTATAGACATATCAAAAGAAAGTAATATTTCAAAAATGACAGCAGAATTGTAAAATAAAAGCAGAGTAACTTCACTTTTCATTATTAGTTAATCTAATATAGATAATAAAGGAGGCAGTATAGTGCAGTGGTCTAAGGCTCTGAGCTGCAAATCTGGTGATATCCAGCAGACCAGACCTGGGTTTGAATCCCACAGCTTCCACGTGCATACTGTGTGACCCTGAGCAAGTCACTTAACCTCCTTGTGCTCCCAGGTCGCTCCTGTAAAAAAGCTTTCAGCTTAGTGTGCTATACCTAGTTAAACAACTAAATAAAAATATATATATTACAGAAAGTCCAGAGATTGGTCTATTTGTTGGTATTTGGTGCAGGTCAGTCTGACATTATCTGTTGAAGTTTCTCATCAATTTCTTCATTGTTTGGCATTGCTGAGGCAAGCAGTCCTGTTTGGGACAAAGATGCATTGCAGGCTCTGCACCCCACTACTACCTTCTGCTGTCTATCCTGTACATAGCTTCTGACCCATCTATCCAGTTTTCTCCCTACTCCCAGGTTGCTCAATTTGCTCATCAGTCTACCATGTGGCACAGAATCAAGTGCCTTGCTGAAGTCCAGGTATAAGACATCCACCACATGACCCTTGTCCACTGACCACATAACATAATGAAAAAGACCACCTGGTTTGTCTTGCAGGATCTACAAGCGACAAACACATGCTGTCTGCCATGCTGGAGATCATTATCCTCCAGAAATGTTCCTAGTCTTTCCTTGAGGATAGTCTACATTCGCTTTAATACGGTGAGGTTATGCCAACTGGTGAATACTTCCAAGTTTTGTCCTTGGGCCCATTATTATACAGGAGCACCGTATGAACCATCCTCCAATCCTTGAATATGCATCCTGTTTCCAGAGAGGTGCGGAACATGTCCACCAATGGCTCCACCAGGACAACTGCCAACTCTCTTAGTACTCTTGGATAATCAAAGTCTAGCCCAGGTGCCTTGTCAACCCTCAGAGACTTAACACCCTCCATCACACTTCCCTCTGTGACTTCCCCATCTGTGATCTCCTCCACCCTTACCCCCATGTCATCCTTCCCCTTAGATACAGACCCATCCCTCTCTTTGGTGAATACTAAACAGAAGTAATCATTGAGTACTTCTGCCTGCTCTGCCCCCTTTTTCACCCACCCACCCACTGCCATTATGGATCCTATCAATATGCTCATTACTCTTTCTTGTCTCCCTTATATACATAAAGAAATACTTTTTACCTTCTTTGATTACCTGGACCAGCCTCAGTTCCCTCTACACATTGGCTACCCTTACTGTTATATTCACTTCCTTGGATTTCCTAACATATGCCTCCATGTCCTCTTCCCTGTTGGATGTTTAGTAGGCTCTAAATGCAGCTGCCTTTTGCCTCACCCTCTCCCATACCCAGAGTTACCAAAATTTCAGTACTGGTGTGAATACTAACAAACACCTGGAAGAACAAGACCAATGTGACATTCATACACATACCACAACAGCATATCTTCTACTTGCTCCAAATGCACATGAAGATGACATGCACATACTATTGAGAAACAACAATGGACAATAGATGAGGACAGACACAAGCTTGACTTCAGACAGTCAAAGAACATCACACAGGCATTACTCTTGGTATTACTCTCGGTTATTAAAGTGGAAGCAGGCACTAGGCCCATCTGGACCACTTTCCCCACAATAGTGGGGGAAATTGTTTTCAACTACCCAGCAATAACTTACCTAGTTGAATTTTGAACTGTTTCCAAGATGTTTGTTCGACTATACACTGTGGCAAGGAATTCCAAAGTACTACAGTTCTCACTGTAAAAAAATATTTCCTTTTATTGGTAATTGCCTTTTGTACTTTAATTTGTCTGTTATTACATCTTAATCCATATATTTTATCCATATAGGTTAGTCCACTTAATTCCATAAGATGTTCATCATTCAAAATATTGAACAATAACAACAAATCCCCTCTATCACGTCTTGCTTGTAAATCATATAATCCCAGGGATTTCACCCTATCTTGATATGATAGGGATTTTATTTCTGGAATTAATTTGGTCATTCTTCTCTGTAGACTTTCTATCATTTTTTTATCTTTTTCCAAATATGAAGCCCAAAAGGGAAACTGCATAGTCAGTATGTGGTCTAATATAAGCTTTATACAATTTGGTTATATATTCTTTGTTACGTGTTATAAATAATTTTTTTATTGCATTAATAATACGATTTCCTGTTTGAATCACTTTAATACATTGATTACTCCAGTCAAATTTATTGTTTACTATTACTCCTAAGTCTTGTTCCTGTGTTCCAATCTTGATTTGATTCCCACCTAGTGTATAATCAACCTTGGGGTTCTTTTTACCCAAGTGCATCACCGTGCACTTGTCAGTGTTAAACCACATATTACTGTCCTTTGCCCAATCTTTTTTTAATAAATTGATTTTTATTTCTGAATCCATTTCTGCTGATATTTTAGTGTCATCTGCAAATTTGCTGATCTGACTACTAACCCCCAATTGTAGGTCCCCAATAAATATTCCAAACAATGTAGGGCCCAAGACAGAACCTTGGGGTACTTCACTTGTAACCGGGATACTAGTTGAAGATATATTTCCAGTTCTCACACTCTGGCTTTTATCTTTCAACCATTCTTCAATCCATTTGACAGTATAGCCATTAAATCCCAACTTGATCAATTTCATAATTAAGAGACTATGTGAAACTTTGTCAAATGCCTTTTTAAAATCCAAGAACACAACATCCGCTGGAATACCATTATCCAAGCTAATACTTATACTCTCGTAAAAAGTAACAAGATTTGTAGTGCATGATCTTCCCCTACAAAATCCATGTTGTGTAATATCCTGTATACCCTTAGTTATTAATTCTTGATCCATCCTTTGTTTCAATATCCTTTCCATAATTTTACACACCACCAATGTCAAAATAATAGGTCTGTAATTATCAACCTTACTCTTATTTCCCTTCTTATATATTGGTATCACCGTAGCCAACCTCCAATCATGAGGAACTTCCCCATTCTTATATGATTTGTTAAAAATCATGTATAGTGGGTACAGAAGTGCATCCGACATTTGTTTAATGAAGTATGTATTTACATTATCTGGCCCTGAAGATGAAGTTTCTTTTAGAAATCTAATTGCCTCTTTTATTTCCCTCATAGTAATTTCTTCATATGGACTAGAATAATTATATACTGAATCATTTAAGGGTTCTTTATTTATAAACACAGGCCCAAAGTATTTATTGAATATATTACTTACATCTAATCCATTTTCAACGACTGTTCCTTCATTAACAATAGTAGATATTGGTGAATTAGAATTTTGGTTTTTATTTATATACACATAGAAGGATTTCGGATTATATTCCAATGTTGACAGTTTAAATTAAATTCGTTTCCTTTCATTTTAATAAGGGATTTAGTGATTTTAAGTTCTTTTTATACTTAGTTCTATTTTCTACACTAGGGTCAACTTTAAGTTTATTAAATGCTTTTTTTTTATATGTTTTTGTATTTTTGGGGTCAACCATACTGGGATTTTACCTTTTTGATTGTTTATTTTAATCTTAGGAATGAATTTTTGTTCTAGATCATATATCTTTCCCTTAAGAAGATGCCAAGACTCATCTGCGCTCTTGTCTTTATATAATGTATTCCAATTAGTATTCAGCAATACTCCCTTTATTTCTTTATAATTACCCTTATAATAATTGAAACAATATTTATTTTCCCTACAACTATTTTTTGATTCCATTATAGAGAATGTAACTGCATTGTGATCGCTAGATCCCAATGGTTCAGCTATTTCTATACTGTTAAATTTATCCAGAATATTGGTCAGAATTAGATCCAGGATATTTTTTTCATGGGTAGGTTCCATCACCATTTGTTCTAAACCTAAATTAATGAATGTTCCCAGATAGTTATATTCAGTCCTTAGAAAACATGCCCAATAATATTAACACAGCAGAAATATGCATAAAATAAGAAGTCAGTTAAACACAAACAGTAAACAGCCGATTACTGTAGATGACACCACAGGGCATCACCTTCATGCTTAAAAACCAAATGATATAGCTGACAGGATAGTCCTGTCAGAAAACAAAGATAAACATTCAAGACAACAAACCACTGAAGTGAATCTCCAAGACATGTTACAATCAGAAACGTGTTAGAAACAACTTAAAACTGTAGGATGAAATAGGAGAAGCTGAGGGTGTCACCCAGTAAGAGACATTTACAGTCACTGAAGCCGTCAAATATTTCAACTCATGTGGTTCATTGCCGGTCATGTGCTGGAAAGGACACTGCTTGACCTGGTAATATACAAGAAATAAAATATAACTTATACCATGACAGTACAAGGAAACTCAGTTCATATTACACACACCACATTGCTGAACCTGCAGAACAATGCATCAACTTCCACATTAAAGCATGGAGCCATGGAAGTACTCCGGACAGGATTATACTTTCAGGATAGACATACTCCTGACAGCATACCACTATCAGGATACAAAACTCACATTACAAAACAGGACTACTGGGCAAGATATCAGCTATTTCATAAGCATACCACAGATATTTGCAATTATGTAGCCACAGAGGCCAGTAGCCATTTCCACTCATAACCAGTAAGAGCAATGAACCACACAGGAAGACAGCAATGACAACATGAAATAAATAACTTAAAAAACTGCACAACATAACAGTTACCATATCTCCAGGAACAGTGCATCAACTAGCAATACTGTAGAATACACAAAGTTCTGACAGGATACTTGTCAGAACACACTCTTGACCTCATAGGACAATATTGGTCAACACATTGCTTATTCCAGTAACATGAAGCAGACCTGCACAATATAACAGTTACCATATTCCAGGAACAGAGCATCACCTAGCAATACTGCAGAATACAGGTAGTCCTGACAGTATCATCCTGTCAGAACACACACTTGACCTCACAAGACAATACTGGTCAATGCTTTGCTTATTCCAATAATATAACACAGTCCTCTCACATAAACATACTACAGGCATTCCAGTTAATAAGCAACATTGGCCATTAGTGGAAGATGTCCACTACACCCCCAAAAAACACTATTTGTATCACAGACACCGGCATGTCAGTAGCAGCACATGCACTGGTAGTAGTTTATCAAATGCAGACACCAGGCATCGGTTACATCAAAAAAAAAAAAAAAATAGCTAACAGAAATGAAGTAAGATTACTTACAGCACTGAAGCAAAAATAGAGATTTGAAATAACTGCTCCACTGATGATATGCAGATGAAATGGACACTATAAAAACCTGTCCTTCATGAGCACAATCTGAAATATAAAAAAATGACAAATAAAATTAGTAATGTTATTACACTGCTGCAACATTAAGATGCTCAGATGATGAGCAGTACAGATGACCATTGCCTCACTGAACAAAATGATTTCTGAGGACCACAAGCTGAAAGAAAAAAAAACATAAAAGATCATCACATAACATTCAGTAAGCTGACATACAAATGATAAAGAAAGAATATTCAACTTAATGTCACTCACCCAGGCAAGGCACACAAGTACTCCAATTAGATATGGAAATAGTTCAGCAGCTTAGTCACAGAAAATTGCACCAGCTTCACTAGAAGGAGAAAAATAGTGTGACAGGCTCCAATTCAGTACTCTGCACACTTCAAATTTTTCTCCTGAAGCGTGGGTCTACAACTGCCCAGTCAGAACAAAGTATTGTCTAACCAATCATGGTAGAATACTTGTTCAGTCAATAGCTGAACAACAGAAGACACAGACAATAGCATTATGGGACAATGTTTGATGAACAAACTGCCTAGCGAATAGCAATCTTCTCCTGTCAGGGCAATTTGCTGACAGGAAAGGTTCATGGCATCTTTACCATCCTTACCTTCACACCATCATAAATCACTTGTGAACTGAGTTTCCACTTTCCAAAAAAGGTTAAAAAATTGCTTAAGTCCTTGCCAGGATTCATTTATTTAGATTTTATTTATCAGGTAGGTGCACTAGACAAAACATTTGCCTATTTCTATTTTCAGGCACAACCTGGAAGATCAGAACAGTGAAAATAGACACAACAATGTACATAAAAAGCAGATGGTCTATAACATTACCTAAAGGTAATATAGAGAACAAAAAAAAAAAACAGAAGTAAAAGGAAATACAGTACATCTACAAAATGAGTGATCACTGGGACATGGTGCATGGAAACACAAATTGAAGATGGCAAAAAAGTTTCCAGCACACACAGAAATTTGATAAGACAAATATAAAAAACTGGCAAAATGGAACTCCGTTGCTACATAATTTATGGAAAGTCACTCAGTCTGGCCTGATGTGTTTCAGATCTCCCTAGATCCTTTTTTCAAAGGAATGGAGTTCCATTTTTGCTTGTTTTTATGTTGGTGCTTCTTGCCAGCCAGCACCTGTGCTAGTAGCTGAATTTGAGGCCTTGATCCTGTTGGGCAAATGCAGGGCATGCATCAGTAGGTGCGTCCCTCATTCCTCAATCAGCCTGCATGCCGGTGCCACATCATGCATACTTATGTGACAATTACATCAAAGGAAAAGTCCACTGCAATGCAAGCAAAGCTCGCCATATGCAGCGGACCTCCCGACGTGCTTGCCCTGGTGTAAAAAAAAATAATAAACATGGCGGCATACTGCCTGCCATAATGCCGACTTCAGGGGTGCCCAATCTCCCTGTCAGCATGCTCTGTTACAATGTGTGTGCTGATGGGGGAGTCCACTCCCCATCGGCATCATGCACTTCCCCATTTGTTATGTGCCGAGGGGGGTCCCAATCCCCCAGGCTCTTCTGCACTTTCTATTTGCTGATGGGGTGTCCAATCCCCATCAGCTACAGCATCTCCCAACCCAAAACACTTAGGTGGCACACTGGGAGCCCACCCCAACATGCCAAATCGCTCTGAAAATTAAAAACCGTCCTGCAAGTTTTTTTATTTTAAAACCTGTGAAAGAAGAAAATGGTCCCTCGCAGTCTCCGTGCCCCCCTCCCACAACCTGCGACCACCTTCTGTGGACCCTGTCTACCCACACACACACCCCCCCAGCCCATACTTACCTCTGGAGCTGGTGCAATGATCTTCGGAGGACTGGGAACACTTCTATACTCTTCAAAGCCGACCGCAAACTGAGGAAATGCAGGTAAGCTGTATAATGGTATAAATAGGGTACTTTCAACTTTGATGCATATCTCGGGCATTTTTGGAATTTTTGCACCAAATTTTCAACATGGGGTTATTGGGACCCCTCCTCATGAATTCTGTCACTGTCATGGCGTTATTCAGTCCTGAAAGGTGATTTCACGGTCACTGCATGGAATCATCTTTCAGGTCTGAGAATGTAACTCAGTGCCACTGTTCATGGGGCGAAAAGCCTATGTTGCAAATTTGGTGAAAAATCCCAAATGGCTGTTTTAAGAGTGTGCGTTGCTCAGTTTCCACACACATTTGTAACTTCATGAATTTGAAATATTTTCACTCCAGATTTTCAAAATTGGCATTTTTCCACACCTCCTTATGAATAGTGCAGCTGTCATTTTACATATTCTGGCTGAAATGTGTTTTCGCACATCCGAAGCAGAATAGTGCAGTCGCTGTGAGAAATCCATTTTTGGGACAGTTTGAGAAAATGACGGTGACACTGTTCATGAGCAGAGGTCCTAAAATGCCTATGTTGAAAATTTGGTGCCAAAAGTCCATAAAATTACTGTGTTACAAGCATGCGTTGTGCAGTTTCCACGCACCCTTGTAACTTCGCAAATTTGCAATATTTTCGTGCCATATTTTCAATACTGGAATTTTTAACACCTCTTATCAACAGTACCAGCTGTCATTTTTCACAGCCTGCTCCAAATGTGTTTCTGCACCTGTGGCACACAATGGCGTGGTCGCTGTGGGGAATCAACTTTTGGGACAGATTAACAAAATCACAGCACCACTGTTCATGAGGGGAGGTCCCAAAATGCCTATGTTGAAAATGTGGCTAACAAACTCCCAAAAATAATTGGGTTACAGATGTGTGTTACGCAGTTTCTATGCATGCTCATAACTTCACCAATTTTTCATATTTGCATTCCAGTTTTTCAACATTGACATTTTTGAACATATCCTCATGAACAATACAGTTGTCATTTTCCACATCCTGCCGAAAATGAGTTTTTTATCCCTGTGTCGCTAAATGGCATAGCCGCTGTGCAAAACCACCTTTCAGCTACCACACTCACAGTGCCACTCTTCATGAGGTGGGCTCACAAAAAGCCCATGTTGAAAATTTAGAGGGAAAATACCAACATACGCCTATGGTGTTAGAGTTCCCAACTGTAGCACCCCACCCTGTACAGACTAACAGGTGTCAGGGTTGTGACTTGGGATCATCAGCTGTAATTCTCACACCATTCCACCCCCATCCTCACCCTGCAGCCAGTGACAGGCATCTTGGTGTGCCTTGCAGTGTTTGCCCACAAAGTTCACCCCATTCTCCTATACTGCACCCACCTCAGTGTATTTTCTTATGGAATGGGATAAGTATAACACTCAAAAACCCTAAAGCACACAACACTTGTCAGTGTCTACAGGGTAGGGTGAGTTACAATGGCATGAGCATTATAGCTAATGACCCAAAGGTACACCCCAATGCCTGTCACTCTCTGCAGGGTGGAAATGGGGTTGGCGTCACTTTAATACTTCACTGCCATTCCTATTATGTGTCTCTAACTCCTGCACTATCATTGCCAGTGTCAACGCGACATTTGGCATTGACAAATGCTTGTTTATGTTTGTCTCATCAAGTTCCTGTGTGTGCTGGAAACTTTTTTTCAGTCTTCAAAAGGAAATACAATTGCCTAGAAGTAATACAGAGAGCAAAATCAAAGCACAAAATATGGTATGTGGTCCACATGGTGCTAGGTACAGGGGTAAGGCACAACAATAAAAGACAAGTAACAAGTACAGGGATACAGTATGTTTCATATATTTGAAGTTGGTAATCGGCAAGATAAACAAGTGCAGTAACTCATAGAATTTGCACCTGGTCCAATGCAACTCATGGACATATACAATATCTGTATGTTTTGTAAATGATGTGTGATTTGAGATATTTGTGTATCAGTTGTGTTTTATGAAAAACACCCGGGCCATGCCTGTAAACAGTTCTTTGGTCTAGTGTTCTTACTTGGTAAACAAAAAAAATTGAAATGTCAAGATCTTGAGCAGGAGGAAGCAGTATCCAGTCTTAAAGGCATGGTTGAATTGGCAGATTCACTACAGCTGGGATGGAGTTCCAGGGTGTAGGGGAAAAGTAGGAGAACAATGTCCCTAACGTAATTCTGACTTTGAAGATGGCCAAGGAACTGGGGACATTAAATTAAAGGGCATAGGACAGAGTGTCTGGTATATAGAATGAGGCTAGGGACAGTGGTGTCTGTTTAGTCACAACATTATGAACAACATTCTCATAGTGAGGTTGCGCAGGACAGATGGTGGAAGCCAGCTAAGTTTGGAGTAAAGGGTATAGTGGTGAGTATATCTATTCGTGGCCAGGTCAAATCTACAGATACTGTTGTAGGCCACATCCCATCTCTGTATGACAGTTTTCAAGGCCAACAAGTAAACAGACATTCCATAGTTAAGTTTGGGGAGCATAATGCCACAGCCAAAGGCTTTTCAGGCTTCAGGAGTGAGGTTGTTAAATTTCTTGTAAGACAACACCAACCTGATATTCACTGCCTTACTGTCAACCACTATATGCACTGAAAAGTTCAGTGAGGTGTCAAGCTATGACCTCTGAGTAATTGAAGGAAAAAACAGTGGTGAGACAGTATTCATTCTCACACATCATCATCAACAGGGAGAGGCACTTTTTAAGTCTTGGAGCCGAACAGAACAAAATGGCCTGGTCTTTGCGATGTTCATGAGGAGATTATTAGTTTAGAACCATCCTTGAACTGACTGCAGATCAGAATACAGCTGATGATTTAGATCCAAGACATTGCAGGAGCTTGTAGAAAGGTCTACACAATCAGCACACAAAATAGGAGTGCAGTGTTAAAGACTGGCATGGAGAGAAAAAAGGAGGGGGCCTAGTATGGATTCTTGATGAACCCTGACAGAGGAAGGAGGAGGGTCAGACAGAGAGTTGCCAAATTTAACTTTTAAACAATACAAGGGAAGTGGAAGAAACACCCAGTGTGCTAAGCTTTCCAGAGATGAGGGAACTGTTGATCCAATCAAAGGCTTTGGTGAGGTCAATAAAAACTGTACGTGTAAGCTCACTGTAATCCATAGGTGAGGCAAGGTTGGTAGTGAGTGACAGGAGTGTAGTGTGGTGCTGTGATCTTTTTGGAAACCATGTTGTACAGGAGACCAGGTATTAAGGTAATCAGTTAGTTGAGAGGCTACCAATATCTCTAGTATTTTGCTGGGTACTGGAAGTATCACTATGAACCTGTACTGTGGTTGCCAAGGTTCTTCCTATCGCCTTTCTTAAAAACTGTAAAAACTTGCACAACATGCAAAATCTTTCATAGGTCAGGTACAGTGTGCAATGATACAGACATGCTGAAGATTCCTGTAACCAGTACAGCAAGTACCTTGGCACCAGTCCTTAATATTTTTGGTTCTATATCATCGGAGACAGCAGACTTTGACAATGGGGATTGCAAAAGGTGTTTACATACCTTAGAGCACGTGACCATCTTAAGGTAGATGGGGTGGCAGAGGCAGGTGTTATCAGTGGGGGACTAGGGGGTGAGACAGCATGGAGAGGGAAGGCCCCTGTGTAGGCTACAAAGTCACTGAAGCTTTGGTTCAAAGCATTAGCTATAGTATGGCAAGAGTTATTGCAGTTGACTCCCTTTATAGTTAGGTTCTTGGGCGTGAAGTTGTATGATTGACCTAAGACTTGCTTAATGTTTATTTACAGAAGTGGCTTGGATTGCCAATTGAGGAGTTAAACAATGACTTGTAATGCAGGCTTTTGTTTTGCCAGATGGCTGTTTTGCATTAATTTCTGAGTTCCCTGTATTTTATCCAATCAGTAGTAGACTTAGTGGCCTGCATATTCAAAAGTGCACCCAGACTGTGGCAATGGAATGCACAGCACAATGCAGTTGCACCATAGGAAACTGACGCCATATACAAAAGATGCACCACTGACATGCGCAGGTGCAAACCACACTGAAAATAGCAAAGATGCACCACTACGCAACCAGACATGCTCTGGAGCAACCATGATTGTTCAGGAGCATGCAGGTATGCAGCAACCAGCAGGCTAAGCAAGCACAACAGGCAAAAAGAACACAGGCAGGGCAGAACAAGAACAGAGTGCCAGGCCAGCCGTGGCAGACACAAACCACAAGGGGACAGTGCCCATGAGACACAACAGAGGCACATGGCCATGGGGCAACAGAGAATGCCAGTCGCACAACACAAACACGGGGTCAGAAAACACACCAAGCCACCCACCCTGATGGCATGGATGCTGGCAGGCCCATGGCACCGCATCACCACATCCCTGACAGGCAACACTGTATGGAACAGTGACACAGCCATGGTGTGAGGGCACCAGGCACATACAGTGGTCTGATGTAAAGGAGACACATATGCACTGGGGAACAAGGGTCACAAGGCATGCTGAGAGGTGAGGACACAGGGCCCATCACTGCACAGCACACCAGCACTGGCAAGGGCAACACAGCAGGTGGAGGGCAGGCCAGCATAGGCAGACAGGGACACAAGGCAGTGAACCATGTATAGGGCAGGTGTACAGCCACAGCCCATGGACACGCGAGACAGAAGGACATAGCACACAGGACCTTGTGCACACAGCAGCACAAAGCAAAGGGCACAGCACTGGGACTGAAGGGGACATGCCCAAGAGCACCACACAAAAATGTCAGCAAAGTGCAGCAGCCTGCATGCAAAGAAGACACAGACATAGATGTGTGAAAATAAAATAGCTTTACTCAATAAAATACAAACAAGAACAGAGGAAGCCAACAGGGCATGCAACAATAAACTAAGAGGGGAAACAGGGGGCAATGGCAACAAGGGAATGGGTCTGGAAGCAAACACACAGGTGAGAAAGGGAAACAAACAAAGCTGAGGAGGGCAGGGAAGTCCAAGGCACATCAGGAGGGGGGCAGGGCTAGTGTCACTGACACTGCACTAACATCCTCAGCTGGTGAACCTCCAGCGCCAGTTCCGTGGTGGCCTTCAGACGGCACTGGCCAATCCTAATCAGGACATTCGTGCACCCAATGTTCTACTGTACAAGCCAGTGCAGGTGCAGCACACTCCCACCCATCAGCCCTGGCCATCGTCCTTGGGTCCATGGGCCAGCCTGACCTAGGAGACAGAACACAGAACAGGCAATAAGTGGCAGTCAACAAGTATGTCAAGCCCCCTCATGTGTGCACACAGGACAGCTGTTGCACCAACCAGTGGATGGAACCAGCAATGGTACATGCACAGTGGACAGCAACAGCTGACCCAGCTACACCCCACAGCCAGACTGCAAGGCTTTCTGGGAGCAACATGCACCCACACCTGTGCAGCGTGCCCCACAGTGCTGGTGCAAGGTCCCCCCAGGCAGGACGGTAGACCCCCAGCAGCAGTCAGACACCATGGGACATGCACACACCCCCACCCTACCAGGGACAGTGAAGGGATGCCACCACACAGAGGCACATGTGCATGGAGCCACCACACAGCACAACACAGCACAGGCGGTGGAGGCCAGGAACCTCCCAAGCAGTGGCTACGCATGGCAGCAGTGCCCTGCGTTGTACCACACCACCCATCCCAGTCCTGCCCATGCCCGTACACCATGCCACACACACTCACCTGCCTGTCCTGGCACTAGTACAGCAGCAGCACCCTTATCACCTCACCACCTAGCCCATCCTGCAGCCTCCCTGGTGCTCCTGCAGTCCTCTGGTCCTGTGGAACAGAGATAGAGAAATGGACATGAATGTCATGCCATGCACAGGATCCCCCCAGCACTGACACAGTGCACATCACTGACACAGCATGGGCAGGGACACTGGCCTGCATGAGGGGTATAATGTCTGGGCCACCATCACTGTGCACCACACAGGTCAGTGGTGCAGCACTACAGGACATGCACTACCCACCAGTACTGTGCCCTTCCCCCTGTGTAGCCACACAGGCAGTGCACATGACAGCACAGATATTGGACAATAAGAGCATGCACAGTGCAAGAGGACACCTGCCTGGCTGCAGCACTGATCCCCATTGTGCCCTGTACTGCAGTCTGTGGAGCCGAGCTGGATCCCACCTGCTGAGGTCCCTGTAATGATGGTGGCACTGCTTCTCTGGTGCATGGTGCCCCTGTTCTCCACTCCAGGCCCACTGCCACCCTGTCCCAGACCTGAGACTGTGGCTGCTGGAGATTGGCCACTCCAAACAGCTGGTCCACAACAGGCTCCACCAGGGCCACTAGACTGGCCATCTCAATATTGCTCCAGTTCAGAGCAGGGCACACACGGGACCATGATCATGCCATTACTGCTGTCCGCAGCAATATGTCCGACCATGAGTACTGTGGCCTGCAAGCATGCACGTGGAGCCATGCAGCTCATGATGCACACTAGGGAACTATGAACAATGGCTGAGCAGCACGGAGATGCACGATAGACATGTGCAACAGAGGCCTATCGTACAGTACCACACATGCACAATGCAGCATGTTAAGGTGGGAGTACGGGGTCATGGCTGTGACCCACATTTGCGCCCTGTATGACCCTGTGCAACACCATGCACAAGCCAATCGTGAATCATCTGGCAATCCACAGTCATTGGCATGGCACATCCAGCACGGATGCGCAATGGAGACAGACAGCTCATTGGGTCTGCATGCGCGGCATGTGCACATGTCCACATGCTCAATATGGGAACATCGCACAGCGCACACATCAGTATGATAGGACACTCATGCCATGTTGCCACCCATAGCGCATGGCAGGTGCACAGTTGTGCACCGTGCATGCGTGGGGAATATGCCAGCGAAGTGCTCCAGAGCATTCACATTGCGCAAGGTGCACTTCTGCAATATTCAGCCAGCATATGCAAATATCCTCATGAGCCAATGCCAGGCTCAGTCATGCACATTAGCATAGCATTACAATTGCGCTGTTGCTCATTTGCATGCGTTGAGCCATAAAAGCACCACAATATAGTACAGGTCACTGACAAGTATTGTAGCCATAGAGGTAAGGACCATCACACTGTGTTATGTAATGATATAGCTGTGCATGTTGTCAGTGCTGCACTGTTCCAGGTTGGGCCTCCAAGCTGCTAATTGACCAATGTCTGACTGTCCACAGGTAGCAACATGTCTGAGACGGGGTGAGCTGAGGAGCAGGGGCCTGCACAAAAGGCCCAACTTCACTAAGGATGAACAGCAGGCCCTGTTCAAGGCCTACCTCGACAGGGAGTCGCTTCTGAGTGGGGCCACTGGCACCCCCCAGGACCATGCCACTGGGTGGGATGAAGTGGCAATATACATGAATGCCCATGGCAGACAAAACAGGAGTGCACAGGAGTGCAAGAAATAGATGAGGACAGACCGTAGGTGTATTAAGGAGAAGGTGGCCTCCATCAGGACATCATGCAACAGGATGGGTGGGGGACTGGCCATTGCACCTGTACTGATGGCGGGTGAGGAGATGGTGGTGGCAACCATCACCTGTGTCACCATTGAGGGTGTCCCAGGAGGTGGCTTCCAGATGTGTGGCAGACCATCATGGCACTGTGAGTCTGTTGTCATCAAATGTGGGTGTGGTCAGGCGTGCAGGCCGGCAGCATACAAGCCTGACTGCAGCAGTGATGCATGCCCACGGCTGGTGTGGCATGCAGATGTGCATGCCACATATGGACCAATGAGCATGGCATTGGCCACCTGTGTGCAGTGGGACTGCAGAACAGGCACTTTACTGTGGCTGTGGGACGTGGTCCAGGTTGTGCTGCGCTGCATGGCTGCCCCTCAGCGCTGCCTGCGCAGCACACACCAGTGGCACAGCATGGTCCACAGGGTGCAGACAGCCATGCAGCACATCACCAGTGTAGTGGTCCATAAGGGGGCCCATGGAGTGGTGCAACACCATGTGCTGCATCTACTCACCATGGCTGGCCTACCTTGTGCACCACATGTGGCATGACTGCCCTGATGAGCAGTGCTGCACAGGTGTCCCCAATTGTGGGCAGGCACGGTGTTGGCACGCATGCCCTGTTCGCAATGGCTACAGCAATGCATGCATATTGCCACTGTTACCACTGATATTGCTATTTTGTCTTCCAGCACCATCACACCTCAGGGGTGAGTTGCAGGATGCCACAGATGATGTTGGACCAGACGCAGCTGTGCCATCAATGTCCAGAGGCATCAGGGACACTTACCATTGGCACCAGGGCAGTGTGAGGCTGCTGGAATTCCTGGGTCCTTGCTGACCTCCTGCTAACTGAGGCCCTACCGATACTTGGACCAGTGACACAGGAGGTTGAATCATTGGACACTGATGACGACATTACACTGAGCCTGGGTGGCACAGGTCTGGACATGCTGCCCAGGGGACAGTGTTGTATACAGGCAGCGGTTGCCATCACTGGTGGTACAGCTCCTACGCAGGCACCACCTGACCATGGCCGCTGGCCATGGATGGAGTGCTGGCGTGGACACCGTTGCCACAGGGCTGGCCCAGCAGGCAGATGTCCTATGGCAGTGGGATGCAGTGGCCACAGTGCAGCACACCACAGGGGCTGCTGACAGGGCACCTGCACAATCCCCACCACCTGCGTGGTCCCCTGTGCAGCGTTCCCAGGTGAGGGATGTTGCATGGTATGCTGCCACACCCCCAGCAGGTCAGAGTCAGCTCCAGAATGCGCTAGGCACTGACAGGCTGGCTGAGCACACCAGGCTGCTGCAGGCATCATTGGACAACCACGCAATGCTTGGGGCTGAGATTCATGCACTGCAGGTGGAGCTGCATCAACTGTTCAAGTGTGGGGACATTGCACATGCCCAGCTGATTGGTAACTTCTGGCAGCCGTGGGAGGCCATGACTGCATTGCTGAACCACATTGCTGGTACCATTGCTGCCTGATTTGCATTGCTGGCATCCTCTGGGCATGACAGAGCACTACAGACTCCCTGTACTGCAACATCAACACCACGGTAACAGTGTCTGGTGATCTCAGCATGGCTGATGACAGGCTCTGATGTGCCCATCCCTGACAGACCCCTGCAGTAATCTCTTCGACAGACTATTCATGCCCGGAAGGACCCAGTCACATTCTCAGGCCTCTACCCCTGTGAGTGTGTTGGTTACACCTCCCATGGCTGTTAAGCAGCCTGTGGCTGCCACACAGCCTGGGTGTGGCCACCCATGTGGCCATGGCGGCCATGGCACCGCATGGTATGCCTGCTGGGTGTGCTGTCCCATCCTACTACCCACTGTTGTTGGCTGGTGCATACTTGGCTGGTAATAATAATAATAATAATAATCTTTATTTTGTTGAGTGCCTTTCAAAATATCAAAGCGCTTCACAATAAAATCAAACAGCAATAGTAAAATCAACACAGATAGTGATAAAATAATAAATACAGTCTGACAGGTCCCACTATGCACTACCAGAAAAGGCCTGGCACCACAAAGTCTTCAATGCCTGTTTGAACCCCCCCACAGTTGCACACTCCTGAAGCTGACGAGGTAGAGAATTCCAGAGGGAAGGGGCCACATAGCTAAATGCACGGGCCTCAGAAGATTTTAAAGACACCCTTGGAATCTCCAGCAACCCCTCGGCAGCCGAAGTGAGCTGTCTCTCAGGGCAGTAAGGTACAAGAAGCTCTTACAAGTAGTCAGGGCCAAGTCCGTGTAGGGCTTTGTAAGTCAACAAACTGACTTTAAAGGTGATCCGCCACCGAATCGGCAGCCAGTGCAGCTCACACAGTACAGGCATAATATGAAAGGAACGAGACATCCCCATCAGCAAATGTGCTGCAGCATTCTGCACTAGCTGTAGGCAGTGGATATCAATCCCAGGTAGCCCTAGATATAGGGAGTTGCAGTCATCAAGGCACGAGGTCACAAAGGCGTGGACCAATGTAGGCAGGTCTCCAGACGGAACAAGGTGCTTGATCCTGGAGATGTTCCTAAGATGGTAAAAGGAGGACTTAATGACTGCCGACACTTGAGATCATAAAGTCAGTCTATTGTCAAGCACCACCCCCAGGTCTTGCACCTCTTCAGAGGAAAGGATCTGGGAGCCCCCCAGAAAAAGTCCCGAGGGCTGACCAGCCCTTATCCCCTCTATCCAGTGACCTCGGTCCATGGCCATCACTTCGGTCTTTCCAGCGTTCAACTTTAACCAGCTTGAGCTCATCCATTCCTGGATTTCAGTGAGGCAGTTCTTAAATATCAAGAGAGCACTATCCTGGTCACGTGCAAAAGGCAGGTAGAGCTGGGTATCATCAGCATAGCAATGAAACCTCAGCCCATACCAATGTCTCTGAGGGGGCAGCATATACGCTGCAAACAACATGGGGGACAGCACTGAGTCCTGAGGCACCCCACATGACAGAGGGAGTAGGTCCGAAGAAAAAAATCTTGGGCACCACTCTCTGCTTTCTGCCAGTGAGGAAAGATGTAAACCATTTGAGGATTGTACACGTCAGGCCACAAATGGATCTCAAGTACCCAAGCAACACCCCATGGTCCACAGTGTCACAGGCTGAAGAGAAATCAAGGAACCCCAGAATAGAATGGCTTCTCTGATCTCTCGCCATCAGGAGATCACTGAATACCTGAACCAGCGCAGTATTGGTACTATACCTCTTTTGAAAACCAGACTGGAGAGGTTCGTAGATGTTATGGATGGTCAAGTGGTCCTCCAACTGCATCGCCACTACTTTCTCAATAACCTTCCCTATAAAAGGAAGGTTTGAGATAGCTCTGTAGTTGGTCAGAGAGTCCAGGTCCAAAGAAGCCTTCTTCAGGATAGGTGTTACCACCGCCTCCTTCAGGGAGCTGGGAAACTCACCTGAATCAAGGGAGCACCAGACTATCTGAACCAGGACCAGACCAATAATATCACAACAACCCATAATCAGGGAAGTTGGGCCCGGATCCAAACTACAGCATGTAGGGCGCATACCCTGGACAATCTGCATGACATCCACGAACTCCGGCAGGTCGAAGGTACACCAGGAAGCACGAGGTAAGGCGACCGAGCACTGATCAACAGCATCCCCCACAGAACGAGTCAAGTGGATCTCCGATCTGATGTCCGCCACCTTACTCGCAAAGAATCAAGCAAGCTCATCGCACTCCATTTGTGAAAAAGCTCTTCGGAACTGCAGACAGGCTGGGTTACATAGCCTGTCCACAGTTTGGAAAAGCTGAGCTGGTCAGGACAGGAATTCTGCCTTCTTACGGGAGATCGCTGATTGGTAGGTCTGAAAATTCTCTACCAATCTAAGGTGGTCGTCCTCCAGGGTGGATTTCCACCAGCGCCGCTCTAACCTTCGTCCTAGTCACTGCAACTCCCTCAAGGACCCATCAAACCAAGGGGTCCGAGTGCGAAGGGGGAGAGGACGAACACAGATAGGAGCAAGCGAGTCCAGGACTGTAGAGATGGCCTTGTTATAGGCCAAGACCAAAACCTCTGGACTCGAGCTGGCCACAGGAAACTCTGAGAGGTCAATCACCACAGTTAGGCCTTCAGGGCTCATATCCCATAAAGGGTGGTAATTGACCATCTCTGCAGGAGCAGGCCTACTTAGGGGGACATGAAAGTTGAACCTCACGGTGCAGTGATCGGACCAACCAACAGGTTTCACCCTCACATTAGAGGTTTCAATACCCAGGATGAAGACCAAATCAAGAGAGTGACCATGTATATGGGTAGCAGAGGTACCAATCTGTGTGAAGCCCAGCGATATCATCAGCTGGAGGAAGTGCTGTCCAAATTACAAGTGTTCGTCATCAACCCAGGTGTTAAAGTAGCCCAGGACCATCAGTATGGGTGACTCAAATGCCATGTTGATGACAAAGTCTGCTACTTCCTGTAGGAATTGCATCTTGTCCCCGGGTGGATGGTAGACAAGAGCTATCCTACAGCCTACACCTGCTACCACAGTACATTCAAAAGATTTGGCCTCCTAAACTGGTACACTGGAAAGGCCCAACTCAGTCTTAAAATAGATGGCTACCGCCCCCCCACAGTCTAAACTCGGGCAGTGTATCACCGAGAACCTGGCCGGAATTGCAGCTTCTTAACATGGAGCCCACATTTTCATCCAGCCAGGTCTTGGTGATGCAAGCCAGATCAGTTGTTTCAATAAGATCAGCAATAATTGTGGTCCTTTTCTTAACAGATCTGGCATTGCATAACACTGATCGAGTTGGACGGGTTTCCAAGTCCGCACTGGCTACTTGCCCAGCAGAAGAGGTGGTGCCTTTGGGTATGGGAACTAGACATGGTGAACCATGTTCCAGGCACCATTTTACCCCAGGGCATCTTCTGGGCCTACCTACCCCGATACGACAGACCCGTTCATTCGTCCTCTGAAGTCCATTCCCTCTGCCCCACCCCCCCTCCTACGAACAATACCCAGCGCTCGACAGTGCTGGTAAGTTGACAACATCAAGGGTGGGGGGAAAAGGGTGAAGGGCATGGAGGGCAGAGGACGAATAGTGCACAACTGGGGGGGGAAAGCCTACACATTCCACAGGCAGAACAATATCAAATACACAAAACACAGGCCCCAGGCATAAAGAGACCTCCCAACAAAATAGTAAAAAACCCAACCCAAACACTCAAACAGATACACCCACCCAATACAAATAAAACAGTTATATTAAAAGTATATAAACTCTTCCTCACATTACATGGAAGACTCAATCAATATTTAGCTCACTGAAAAATACAGAAACAAAAAAAAGAATAGCAAAGATGAAAATGCCCCCTGCAACCCCCTATCACAGGGTATGCAGGAATAGAAGTGTGGGTCCACCCCTCCCAGGCCCTCTCACAGCAGGGGAATGGTCAAAAACAGGGCACTCTCACTGCCCCAGATTCAAGATCCAAATTATTGTTCACAATAAGTTCTATATAGTTAAAATCCAGAAGTTTTCTTTCGAAGGACAAACAGAAAGGAAGTAAAGTGTGGACACCCAGGTCCTCTCACCATCAGGGAGTACCACAAGAAGGCCACTATCACTGTTCAGAGTAGCACAGTTCCAAATCCAACTGTAGTTCCAGAGCAAAATAAAGAGTATTCCTGGTAATAGAAGTAATCCAAGAGAAGAGACCAAGTCGATTTAAAAACTATCAAATCAGCTGCCACATGTAGATATGGGTTTTTCCTGCAGGGTATCCCAGGTCAACAATCCTGGGCAAAATAAACCTATAAATCCAGGTAGCAATCAGAGCAAAACGTATGCGGGCACCAATGCAGCAGTGGGTTAGGGCATGCAACTCGATCTCAGGGGGAGCCCTCCCCCCAGTGCACCAGAACTCACAGGCCCTCACCTGATCACCCACAACCCGCAACTACAAACCCTGGGAGGCAGGCCACATGGACTGTCCCCCAAAATGTTTTAGAAGAGTCCCCACCACAGCTACGACTCTTCAGAGCACATGGGGACAACTCCTGCTCAGTCACGAGAAAATCTAAATCGATGGCTGACCCTAGGTGCAAAGGGGAGGCCTCCTGCCCAACACAGCTCCCAGCCATGCCACACACCAATTCTAATGTTCTGTCTGTCCTTAGAACACCGAATGCTCCTATACACTTCGCACAAGAAAACCCCGGGTCTCACTCAGGGTTCCTCAACCAAAGAGCCAACAAGCCAGTCCCAAAAAGATCCCAGTCGATCATGCAAGGTCCCGAAAGGTCACCCAAGGTGTCTCCAACTCTACTCCACTGCATGCCACAGAAACAGAACATTAAAACCCCAGGGTCACTGTTAATTAAAATCTGAAGCACAGTGGCTCCTGTGCAAATTATCCATGAACTAGCAGGGAAAGAAAGTTATCCACTGATCCACCAGAGAGACTCAGAAGTACTACATTCTTCAGCAAATACTTCAACTGGTCCTCTTAGAAAGATGCTAATGCAAAAAAAAGAACAAAATTAGCCAACAATTTAGCTGACATAAGCGAGCGAGCGATACAGCGACTGTCTAAAAAATAAACAAGCAAATAAAACTAAACAAAATAAAACAAAGTAAATGAGCACAAGCAGTCACATTAAAAGAGCTCCTAATGGCTGGCCTAGCACGGCCGCCATCTTACACCTGGGTAGCTCCCATGTGCGCGTGCTGGCACGTATGTGCAGCCTGTGGCACATCCTCCATGTATGTATGCAGTGCTGCTCAGCCTTGTGGCATGGGCGTGATGAGGGCAGCACTGTGCTGGCCTTGCCTGTGTGCCGGTGCATTTACTCTGATCCATGCCACTTCCAGCTGCACCAGTGTGCATGTTGCCACATCGCCCATCGCTTCTGCCTGTGCCACCCACATGTCACACTGTGCCCAGCTGTGCGACGGGTGCTGGTACTGGTGGTGCATGTGTGGCCCAGGATACGGCCAGCTCTGTGTCCAGTGCAGGGCCCACATTTGTGTGCATGCACCCATGCCTGTGCACTGTGTTGTGGTTGTGTGGCCATGCTCCTCTATGTGTGTGTGTGGTGTTCCCTGAATGCACTGCTGTTGTGTCTGGTACTCACCTGTGGTTCCTGAAGTACTCCTTTATGATCGTGTCATGGTGTCTCCGTTATCATGCAGCCATCCTGTGGTCCCTCCTCTGTATGGCTGGCTGCACACCCCCATCTGGCTTATCATCCCCATCCTCATCACTGCTGTTGCCCTCATCCACCTAGACAGTTATCTCACGGTCAGTGGCCATGTTGTACAGCATGCAGCAGGCCAGGAATAGGCCACAGGTTTTTGCAGGTCTGTACTGTAGGGCACCACAGGACCTGTCTAGGCAACAGAATCACATCTTGAGCATGCCAAAGACTCGCTCAATGATGTTGCGTGTAGTGATGTGAGCCTCTTTGTATCTCTCCTCCACAGCATTGGATGGGCACTGGATGGGGGTGAGCAGCCAGGGATGCAGGGGGGAGGCACTGTCACTTGTTGGGGTAACACATGTTTGGCACATGGCATTGCTTGTTCCATTGCCTTCCCCCTCTGCTGCCTATGGCCACCCACACATCCCCCTCCATGTATGGCTTGGGCCTGTCCACCCCTTCATGGATGCTCTCTCACTCCATACCATGTCATACTCACCTATCAGGTGACCCATGGGGATCTACACATGCTCAAACCTCTGGCACAGGATGAAGCTGTGCCAGATGAATGTGTCATGTGTACTCTAAGGGTGTGCGGTGCACACATTAATGATGTGCCCAGTGGCATTGCACACCACCTGGCAGTTGACAGAGGGGTAGCCATTTCTGTTCATGTAGGTGGCCCCCTCTGGCCCAGGTGGTGTGTGTATGACCACATGGGTGCAGTCAATGGCCCCAATCACTCCAGGCATGCATGCCACCCTGTGGAATTCCTGCATGTTTGCTGTATGCTCTGCCTGTTTGCTTGGGAATCTTATGTACCCCATAGCATGTGGCAGCAGGGCATTGAGAACCTGTGTGAGGAGGCGTGACGTGGCCAACTGGGATATTCCAGTGGTTGCCCCCACTGGTTTCTGGAAGGTGCCTGTGGCAAACAGGCACATTGCTGCTGCCACCTTGGTCTCCTCCATCATGGCATGACTCCTTCTGGTGGGTGCCTACAACTCATCAGAGCACAGCTCACAGAGCTGCCTCAGAATTGCCCTTTTCAGATGGTACTGACCCATGATCTCCGTATCCCCATAGTTCTCAAAGGTGAGGCAGGCACGGTACTGTCTGTGTTGGGTTTACCGCCGACAGACCTGTCCTAGGCCACGTTGGTGTTCCTCCCTCCTCCTCACACCCCTCATTACCTCCTCCATCAAAAAAGGCAATGCATCCATTGCTGTGTCTTGCTCTGGCTTGTGCATCTGCTGTGTGTGTGTTTGAGACACCTTTTATATGCTCAATTGTCTGGTGCATTCTCTGTATTGCTCCTCATTTGCACCGTGTTTTTCTGTTGAATATGCCATTGCACAGCTTATTCATGGGTATGCCCCCATGTACTTGTGCTGCATACATTACTGTTGCACATCCATGCAATGGATATTGTGCTGCGCGTTCACACTGGTTGAATATGGCTCTGGGGCACATTTCTGTGGTTGTGCATGCTCAACTCAGTTGTGCATTACGGAACTCCTCTGAATATCTGCCCTAGTGACTTTAAAGGTAGACCAGCTGACATCCATTTGTTTTATTAGTGATAGCAGGGAACAATCCAGCTATTTAATGTCTGGGCCACATACTTGCCAAGTGGTTTTTAGGCACATATTTTTCTTGGATAACACATAAGACTTCATTGAAGACAGTGAGGGCCTGGTTTACATCATTGGTGGGCCACAGCTGAAACCAGTCTGTGCTTGCAATCTCCTGTATAAGTTAAGCAGAGTCGAGCTTTGAGGTATCACGGAACTGTATGAGCCTTTGGGGGACTTTAGGCATCTTTGCCCTCCAGATGCAGTAGATGGGAGAGCAGTCACTAATTGTATCAAGAAGGACACAAGAGCAGGAAACCGTTCATTCTGGTGGTGAGAATCCAGTTGATAAGGCTGGAGTTCATGCCTTTGTTTGTTTCTAGTGGATTCTAAGATTAGTTGGTGAGGCTGAAATTTGTTTAAGGTGAACTTTGCATTTTTCATTTGACACTGAGCCAATTCATATTAAAATCACCAATTAGGAGAAATTCATTGTGTTGGATTAGCAGTCCAACGGAGTTCAGAAGTAAGGGAAGAGCCTGTTGAGTATCCACTGGTGGTATGTTTACACAGAGAACATGCAACTTTTTAGAATTCATGAACAGGAGAACTGCATAATAAATTTCAAACAAGGGACTGGAGGCGGGAGGACAACTATACGCACAGACATCTAGGTCATCCCTATAGTAGATCGTAGTCCCCCACCTCTCTTAGTTGCAGCACCATCAGACCTAATAAAGCTGTGACCCCCGGGAAGACACAGAAGTTATCAGGTGTGTTCAGTTTTAATTAGGTTTCGGTAACTCCGGGTATACCAGCTTTGTAATAATTAATCTAAACTGTTTGCTCATTAAGATTTTTGGTTAGACTCTATATTAATGTGGACAATTTTTATTCCCTTAGCACAGTACTGGGGGGCTGCATAAGTCAAGGAGATGCAGCTGATTGGGGGCCCTGTATTTGTCTCAATATCACCAGCGAAGGAAGGAGGGATCATATTAGCTGAGTGAAGAAGCGAATCTTAGGTGATGGTGGTATTAGGTAGCTCCTTCATTGTGGTCTAAGAAGGTGCAATATGTTGTGGGGCCAGCACAGCATGTCTGAATGGGAGAAGGTGTCAGCAAACATCAACAGGTATGCAAGTATGCTTGTGAGAGCCAATGTGTACTTTACGAACCACATGCTAAACTAGAGGTAATGTAGCAAATATAGTAGCTACACAGTGGTTGCTTGAGGTTGAGGTAAAAATATGCACAAGCCTACTAGGCAGATATTAGCAAAAATACAGTGATGAGTGAGCCAGTGGGCAGTTGTGCCTGAAGGAGGATACAATAAAACAAGGTACGAAGCAACAAAAACAATTTACCCTCCTCACAGAATCAATGTGGCAAAGAGGGCAGATAATCTGCAAACAACGAGTAGGGAGTGTGGATAGGAAACATGAACAGGTGTACACCCAAGATAAAATTAAACAGGAAATATTAGCAGCAAATGAAAATGAAGTAGCAGCAAACAATAACAAGTGTAAAATTCACGCAAATATGGAATCAGCAAGGAAGAGTGCCAATAAATGTTAGTAACAGCACTTACCTGGCTAGGTTATCAGCAAGGAACAGAGTCTGAGGTGTTACGCTTAGTGGTCATCCAAACAGAGAATCAGTATGGAACAGTGTCAGAAGTTACATAATGTACTCATGAAGGGTTGTAATTCTGATACTGTAATAAATAGACAGGGTGCCAGCATAGAGCAGCGACTGAGAAGTTACACATAGTACTCACCTAGATAGGCTATCAGCATGCAACAGTTTCTCAAATGTAGTTGTCAGTGCATACTCAGTTATGGAGTCAGCAGGGAATGGTGGTACAGTATATGCCACACGTTATCAGCATCGTCTGTTGTAATGTAATGGACCTGCAGGCATACAAGCATACGTGCAGCACACAAGCAGTCACTAGCACTAGTGTATCTGCACTTTCAGAGATTACAGCTCTTGTTGTGAATGTGTGTTTGCTGAACATGGTTCGAAAGGCATTTAGAAACAACTTTACTGAAATGAAAAAAAAGGTAAGTGAAAAAAAGTGAGTGACTTACTTTAAAAAACTTAGCTGAGTGTCATGAAGTCTGAGATCTGGATCCGTCTCTTCTGGGATACTGCATATTTATGTGGTTATGTCTGTACAGCACGGGGAATGGTGAACTCCATGAAATAGCACGGCTGCACTGACTTGCCTATCACAACTAGATTTCTTTTATCAGCCCCAGTCATTCTTCTGGACAGCAATACAGAAACACGGGGTTCTATTTCAGAACACCAAAATTGACACACGGTGCCTGTGCCAAACAAAATTGACATGGGGAACACCACGTGTCAAAACTTGCACCATTCCTGATTTTCAAATGTTTTCTGCCCTTGCGCTGAAATGGCCCTGCACCAGCCTTGCACCAGAAAAGTGGGTGTGTCATGGCAGAAGGGTGCTTGTGCCACAATGGGGCTGCCACATCCCCTAATGTGGATTCTTAAAGCCTCACTGTGCCTGCAAGCCCTGCCAGCAGTTAGATTATCAAGAGTTGGTCTAATGCCCCTTGTACCAACAGTGTGATATCTTGTGGTTGTGATACAGCAGCCATGGCCAACTTGCGGGACTGCCCATATACGCACATCAGAAGACAGTCCACACAGCAAAGCTGGCACAGCACCAGAGGCACTACTCAGAGTGTGGTCCTGTCAGCACAGACTGACATATGTCACATAAGGGGCACTGGTGTAGCTACTGGAAATGTGTAACCAACTGGCACACTGACCATGGGGCTATTGTGAGGGCGTAGCCAGCTGGCATACTGACCATGGGTCTATTGTGAGGGTGGCCATTGGGCTCACAGATACACAGACATGGGTATTCACCTTCTGGAGAGGTGACAACAGCAGGTGGGCTCTGCAGGGTCCATGCAGTTGATGTGAAGCACTGGGCTTGCCAACTCCATTGCTGTGGCACTGTCACAATAGTACGAATGGAGGCAGTGTATGGGGTGTCAAGTCCATCATTGTGGTAAGTCATCGCTGACCAGTCAGAACGTAGGTCCTACCTCCATGCTACTTTCCCCCACTGCTGTTGTGGCACCCTTCATTGGTGCCACTGTAATTCTGCTCACTGCAGCAGCCTTCTTGATACCTTTTGTGCCAGACATATGTGCTGATGTTGGGGGGGGGGCATGGGTGTCTTTCCTGCCATGGGTTTCCCACTACCTGTTCAACGGTTGTGGCACTAGGATGCTAGCATGTGGGTTCGAACATTCCCCTGACAAGGGTTGACAGCAGCCTCTGTCAAACCTGTGAACCATTTGTTTGGCGCATGGGAATCATGTTGCAGCAAAGTTTTACTCTTCTGCAAATTGACTGAAATTCACATCTGTGGAGTTTCGCAAAGTTTTCCCTGACCTTGACAATATTGACTACACCCAAAATCGCAATGTTTTCAATATGAGAGTGCTAAAATTACCCTGAATTGAGGAATTTGCAATTGAATTTCACCATTAAAGGCAAAATTCTGTTGTTCACTGGTGAATTTCTGTCATTAGCAGTTAAATTCTGCACTTCGGAGATTGATCCACACTCTGCAAATTGCCCTAATTTCACAGATTGATTTGCGGTGTGAGTTTAACCAAATTCTCCCATCTCTACACAGGAGTGGCTATGGCAAATCAGTGAACTTTGGTGCCAGGACCCCTCTGTACTACAGTCTTGTGCAGGGTCCCTGGCACAGTGGGCTCTGACACAAGCTGCTGTTTGCTGTAACTTGTGTCAATCTATGGGCCCATTTGAAATTTGAGCCCATCTTTTACCTTGTTCATTCCCAGTGGAATTTCATTTTTAAATGACAAGATGCCATACCCCCACACACTGATAAAATGACCCCGTCTCATCTGTGTCACAGATGTCATTAGGGGCACAGCTGTCCAGAACACTAGGGAGCACATTTCTCAGCCAGACTTCTGAGTTCTCAGCATTAGAGTTTAACTTCTCCCTGTGCAGCTTTTTAAAACCTCTGTTGTGGTGGTGTTTCCACCAAATAAGCCAGCTGTCACTTGGCTTGAATTCTGGCTTATCCATGGCTGCAACAAGCTGGGAGTCCTTTTGTAAAGGAAGAGGACCGCTCAAGAGTACCTCCCAACCCAGGGCATTCACAAACCAATGGAGCAGCACGTCTTCTACATCTCCATCTTTTCCCTCCATCTTGAGATTATGTTTGTCATTCTGATGATGATACCAGTCACTGAGGATGTGATCCTTGCTCTTTTGTAAACCACATAGTGTGGATTTTGGCATAGGGAAATGAAGGGCAAGTTTGAGATGGCTCTGCTTAGGAATTTTTTCAGTCTCTGCTAGGATCCCCACATTCCTAGTGACCGTAATCACAGATCCGTTTGCTGACATCCTGATGTTTGCTCAACTGAACTGCTCTGCTTTGCTCAGCTCAACAAAAACAAAGGTAAGATAGCAGGAGAGAGCAGGTCAGCATAAATTGGGTGTTGACAGCTGGCTGCAATGAAAAATTATCACCAGTTAAGCAACAAGTGTTGCAGTACATGAGTGAGTTTACCCCTTCCATAGTATAGCTTACATTCAAGATTTAGCAGTACCATAAGGGAAAATGTCTTTGGCATGGTGTTTTCATCCATTATACTCAGCTGCCCAGTTTAAGCATGTTCATTCTATGTGGTGTAGACTGTACATGTACAGGCCTAGTGTTCACCCAGATAGGGTATGAGCAAGCAGTAGCTGGTAAACTGTTTATAGTACTCACTTGACAAAGAAGGTGTGACAGGAGGAGCATGACCAGCCGCCAGTTGCCTCATCAGACTGACTGTCTCTTACAAACTACCTTCACGTCCTTTGCACTCTTATCCTTCATGCTATGGACTGCAGCATGGAGGACAGCTTGTCTCAGGCAGCCTGTCTAGTTAGGAGAGAAATTCATGGAGCTGACAATTCACTCACTGATTGGAGGAGCACTAGGCACTGGTCTGAGCCAGTGGAAGCAAGAGAGCATCTTTGTTAGAGCTACAATTTTCAGCGGGCTTTAAGCTCCCCCTTTACGGTAATTCCTCTCTGCTCATTGGTTGCAGAGTGTTCAGAAGGTTAGGCTGGCTGGAAACCTCCTAATTCATTGGCTGGGCAGAGGACTTGGCGATGAAACAATTAAGGGTGGGAGGGTGAGCAGTGAAGGCAGGTTAGATCACCCTCTCAACCCTTGTGGCTCCCAGAGCTGTGTCTACCTGAATTTTACAACTGATTCATTGCCTGTTAACAAATGTACATTTAGTGTGCCACTAAGCTGTAGGTAACTGAATTGCATTTCTTATGGTGTAGAGGTTATGTCACAACCTGCAAAGCAGCCAACTGGGGATCTAATCCCAGCAGCAGATTTACTGTACCTTCATAAATTGTTCTTATCTAAATTTACTTATCATATACTCCAACAAAAATCAAAGCAGCTTAGAGTGCAGTGGTGCATTGTTAAGGATGAATAGCAAAGATTAAAGCAAAATACTCACACTTACCAAACACCAGCTTCTTGTGCTCAAACTTTATTAAAGGTACATTTGAGCAGTGAGATAGCATGTTATCCACTCTCTAGAAAGAGCCTCAACATTTCGTGCAAGCATGCTTTGTCAGGAGGTATGGACTCCCCTACTGACATATCTTAACTAACATACTAACATACTAATTGCCAATAGATTAGGCCTTACGGTCTATCGAGTTTGCTCGAACCTCAGATCCCTAGTTGGGTGCCGAGGCCCTCCCCCCCCCTTGTGTTCCAGAAACCCCTATCATCCATCCCCACCCCATTGGGCCAGGCCATCATCTGATACATCCACTTTCTGTGCCTGTCCCACCCTCTCTTGAAGCCCTCCACTGTGGATCTCTGAACCAGCTCGCCAGGCAGTGCATTCCAAGGGTCCACCACCCTCTCAGTGAAAAGCCTCCTCCTCTTTCCCCCCTCACCCTTCCACCTTCCAACTTCAAACCATGCCCTCTGGTGATGCCTCCCTGCTTTAGTCTAAAGATCCCCTCCATGTTTACCCTATTTATTCCCTTGAAGTACTTGAAGACCTCAATCATGTCCCCCCTGTCTCTTCTCTCCTCCAATGAAAACAGGCAGAGCTTCGCAAGTCTGTCATCATACGTCATATCCCCTTGTCCCCGTATCATCTTAGTTGCCCTCCTCTGTACCCTCTACAGGAGCTGTATGTCCCTCTTCAAGTGTGGTCTCCAGTACTGTACACAATACTAAAGGTGTGGTCTAACCAGTCCATTGTACAATGGCAGAATCACTTCCCTGCTCCTAGAGGTGATCCCCCTTACGATGCATCCCAACATCCTGTTTGCCTTGCTAGCCAATTTCCTGCACTGCTCAGAGTTATTCATACATGCATCCACCATGACCCCTAGGTCTTTTTCCCCTATTGAGGCCTCCAGTGCCTCCCCTCCCAGGATGTACCTGTGTTTAGGGTTTACCCGCCCAAGATGTAACACCTTGCACTTGGTGATATTGAAATTTAATTTCCATGTGTGAGCCCAGCTCCAGGGTGTCCAGGTCCCTTGCAGGCCAACCTCCCTCTTCCCCTCAACTACTGCTCCCATCTTGGAGTCATCCATAAGAGACTCATTTCACACCCTATACCCTCCCTGATGTCCGATATGTATGCATTAAACAGGATCTGACCCAGGACCGAGCCCTGCGGTACCCCACTACCGACCTCTCTAGGGTTCGAGAGTTCCCCATTGACCACTACTCTCTGGGTACATCCAGCTAGCCAGTTTTCAATCCATCTGACCATCAAAGGGCCTACTCCCAACCCCATCAGTTTCTCCACCAGACCATTGTGGGGGACAGAGTCAAACGCCTTGCTGAAGTCCAAAAATAATACATCCATGGGCTTTCCCCTGTCCAGTTCTGATGTTACCTATTCATAGATCTCCACAAGATTGGTTTGACATACTCTACCTGGCACAAACCCATGTTACAGACTATCCAGACCTCCCACCTCCTCCAAGTACACCCCCAATCGTTCCTTTAGTATACTCTCCATTTATTTTCCCACCACCGAGGTCAAACTGATGGGTCTATAGTTATCTTGTACTTCCCTTGACCCCCCTTTATGGATTGGCACCAACCGTCACCTAGGTACCTCCCTGTCTCAAGCGACCTGTTGAAGAGCTCTGCCAGGGTGCAGCCAGTATGTCCACCAATTCCCATAGTACTCTTGGATGAATGCCATCAGGCCCAGGAGATTTGTCTTTCTTTAGGGCCTTGAGGGCTAACCACACCCTTTCGGTGGAGATAGCATCATCTGTCCCCTCCACCTTACTGGCCTTTTTATCCTTATCCTGATGTGACACCCCTGGAGTACCTCTCCCTCCCACTTGCTCCATTTCTGTTGCTTTCCTGATCCCACTCACTGCTGCTTCTATCCCCATCATGCCTTGCTTTGTAGGTATCCCATCCCCCTCCCTAGTGAACACAGAGGCGAAGTACTCATTTAATACCTCTGCCTGGTCCCTCACCTCTTCCACCCACCCTCCTTCTGATCTCAATCTGCTGAGATGGTCCTTAGTTTTTCTCCACTCCCCAATGTACCGGGAGAACCCCTTTTCCCCTCCATGTATTCCCTGTGGCAGCCACTGCTCTTTACTGGACTTTGCCCCCCCTCACCATCCAGGTGACTTTTCTAGATGCAAGATGGTACATTTCCTTATCCCTATCCCCTCTTGTTGTTTTATATTTTTTGTAGGCCGCCTTCTTTTCTCTGACCACTACCTGAACCTCACTGGACCATCAGCATGGTTTATGTGACCTTGTTCCCTTACATTTCACCATAGCGCAGGTCCTGACTGCCTCATGAAGTCCCCGTTTTATGACCTCCCATCTCTTTTCCACATTTGTCATTGATGTAATCCCCTTCAAGTGATCCTTGAGAATATTTCCCATGCCCACAAAGTCTGCCTCCCTGAAGTCCACTGCCAGTGTCCTAGATCTCCCCCCCTCCCCCCATGCTTATTTGAAACCAGACAGTATTGTGGTCTCTCCCAGTCAGGGGATCCTGTACAACCAGGTCCCTTACAAGATCTCCATCTGCCAGAACCATGTCCAGGACATGCCCCTCCCTTGTGGGCTCCATCACATGCTGTGTTAAGAACACATCCTGGAAGCCTTCCAGCAGCCTCTGCTCCTTGGCCACCTTAGAGGACATGGTTCCCCAGTTTGTACCTGGCATATTAAGGTCCCCCATCAACACCACTCCTTCCCCTTTTGGTCCACACTGGGCAATGATGTTGTCCAGCAAACCATCCTCCAAAAAAAATCACCCATCGCGGGGGGCCTATATACTATACTCAGCTTGACCTTACCTCCTGCTGGGGTTCATAAGGTGACCCATAAGGCCTTCATGTTTCCCTCTGCCTCTTCTACCCTAGCAATTTCTATGTCATCTCTAATGAACATAGCGACTCCACCCCCTATGCCCTCCTTTCTATGCTACCTAAGCATAGTGTACCCCTGCACGTTAAGGTCCCAGTCATGGTTTTTGTTGGCCCACGTTTCCGTGACCACCGCCACATCCACCCCCTCCCGAACAGCATGGCCTGGAACTCTGGCAACTTGTTTCCCAAGCTCCTGGCATTTACTAACACCACCCCACACCCCGTATCCCCTTTGTCGAACCCCACCCAGGTTCCTTATACTTCCATCCTCCCTCTGCTCCTCCTGAAACCTCCACCCCAGTTTGTTTCCTCCTCCTTGGGTTTGAAGGCTACTCCCTCATCTGGAGAAGAGGGCTTCTTGTCAGCCCTTCCCTTATCCCTCCCCCCAAGTTTAAACCCCACCTTTCTTGAATGTAGTCAGCCACCCCTTGTTTAAGGACTTCCTTCCCTAACGGGGTAAGATGAAGCCTATCCTTGGCATACAGTCCCTTATCCTCCCAAACTCCTTTCCAGTTCCCTAACACCCCCAACCCACTCTCTTCACCCCACTTCCTAAGCCAGTCATTAACATCTATGATCTTCATTTTCTTCTACACTGAGGCCTTTGGTACTGGCAATATCTCCAAAAAGGAAATGTTGCATCCATTATCCCGACAGACTCTGGCAATTTCTTGGAACCTTGCTTGGATTTCCAAAACGTTATTTACCTCTAGATCGTTAGTTCCCAAATCCACCAGGAAATCTGGTTTCCCTCCACAATCACTAACCAGTTCATACACCATGAACTTTGCTCTGTGCACTGTCAGCCCAGAGATACTTACTACCTTCACCTGGCTATGGCATCCATCCCCCAGTCCCTCCCACTGGATACCCCTAATCATCGAGTCTCCCAATAACAGAACCTTAGCACCACCATCATCCTTATGGTTACCTCCACTATGCACTCTCAACCCCCATTCCCCCCTTTATTCATGATCTCAATTCCATGGGAATCTTCCTGCCTTATTAGAGACCCCCCTTGTCACCCTCCCCTTTCTGCCTCCCTTGTTATTTTGCCCACTTAACTCAGACCCTCCCCGAATAGGTGTCTCCTTTAACCCTCTCTTATCTGAACCATTTATCCTGGCCCTGATGGTTTCCCCTTCCCCCACAACACCATCCGCCCCCCTCCTTGTAATAGTACCCCTACCTCCAGAGGCCCTCTGTGGATCCCATTTACCTAGGGCCCCATCCTTGGTACAGACCCCCCCTGCTGAAGGGGGGCCCCTTCCCCACCTCCTTATCTCCCAGTTTCTCTCCAGTCGTGCTCTTCTCCCTCATGTTTGAAATATGCTGCATCTCCCCCATCTGCTTAACATTTATGTTTCCCCTTCTCCCTTTGGGACTATTTCTATCCTTTCCATTGCCAGTCTGTGATGCCCTATGGGTATTCGACTCCCTCACCCCGACCTCTGTATCAGTTTCCTCATTTCCACCAACCCCTTCCTCCCCCCCCCCTCTAGGTTGCTTAGTAGCACTCTATGCCAGCCTCCATCAAGTAACCAGAGTTTCCCCCAACTGCCCCTCTAAACTGCCCCTCTTCCTCCCCTCTTGCTCTGTTCTCCTTAGGAGCTCCCTTCCCACAGTCTGCTCTTTCAGGCTTCCCCACAACAGCCCTTCCTGACTCTTCCCCCTACACTCTCTTTATATTCGGAATGTTTACCCGGTACATTTTCCTCTTAGCGTCAACATCCCTATCTAAGGGTCTTCTCTCCCTAATATCCCCCTTCCTGCTTGCTGTAACATAATGTCCTGTAATTTCTGAGCATTGCCCCAGCCTCTCCTCAGCCTCATCCTTCTGCTGCCCATATCCACACCCCTTATTCTTGTTACTGTTACATTAAAGTAATATAACACATTTCAATTCATTTCAAAAGCTTGAATTAATAAAATAAAAACAAAGCAAGAAAGTGATGAAGCTTTCTTGTGCTGAAAGTTTATTTAAGGTGAATCTGAACAGCAGAGTAGTATTGGTGCCATGTAGAAGTTATATCATAACCTGCAAAACAGGTGACTGGGATCTAATCCCAGCAGGTGATATACCTTCACAAATTGTTGTTCACAGCTAAATTTACTTCTCATACAATACACTATTCAGCTCCATATCACCATGAATCACTATTCAAGTGAGATCCTATCTTACAAAGGTACTTTGTTTTATATTCTCTGTTTATGCCACCTACTCTGCATTGAAAAACAATGTTAAGGATGAACTCTACTTCAATATAAATTTCAAATATATTTCTTTTTATTTTCACTTCACTTTAGACGGGCAATGGTCACTTCCTCAGGCACTTCAGTGATGCATACCATGGCAGATATACTCAGGGGTCATATAAGCAACATCAGGTTAGGAATGGACATGGAGGGACAATGGGAAATCCTGAAGCAGGGTATCCTGGAAGCCACAAAAACCTGTGCCAGCTCACTAAATAAGATGATCAGAGCCAGGAAACTCTGCTGGTGGACAACAGAAGTACAGGAGGAAGTACGGAATAAGAGGCTGCCCTTTAGAAAGTACAAATGCTAGAAAATGTGAAACTGTAAGATAAAGTCCAAAAAGTCCATAAAAGTTAATGTTTTTATTTTGTCTTCACTTCACACCATTGTACTGTAGGCAACAGTTTCATAGCTTAACACACCACTTCCTCAGGCCATTCGTATCTGACAGTGTTGATACTAAATACAAAAACACAAATATAATTATTACATTTATATTATTTCAAAATTAATCTCTTTTTCATTAAGATACTGGACAGTTATTTATGACCAATACCCTATTATAATATGGTACATTAATATTAACATTTTTTTTCACAAAGTTTACTCATTACTCTTAATATGAGCCTTATTCCTAAATAAACAGTGTCAGTTCAGGGTTTTATTTAACTCTAAAAATTGATTAGCGTGTTGCTAATAAAAATGCTAAAACATTGCAAAAATGCATAGCACTTGCCTCATTGTGTTTAACAAACATAACACTTATAGAAAACCTATATAAATACTTTCTGTAAGGTTAGTATTGTCCCAGGAAAAAAAAACTGCTAATCAATTATTTAAAACCCTGCAATTAACATACAGCTGTACATGTAATCATTTTAATCAATAATTATTAATTCACTTTACATACCTATTATTTCTGGTAATTAATTTTAAAATATCCTTCCCCTTCTTCATTCAATTTTTAAGTTGCCACCTCTTTTTAATTTCTTGTTAAACCTGGTTTCCAAATAAATATGATTCCATCCTAACTAGGTTAAAGCAAAAATAATCTTTGTTAGATTAAATGTTTAAACCATACTTTAAAAGTATTTCCAAATAATATGGTTGTGTTGATTCTTACTTTTGATACGAATTTCTTCTAAAAACTGATTGAAAACATGTTCATTCTTTAATTGATGTTTAAATGCCTCAATGTCACTCATTTCCAATGGGGAAAAGTTCATAATGACTCTAAGAAAACACTTATCTTATAAGATTACTATAAAGCTTATAACCTCCAATCGGAAAACGAGGAGTTTAAAAGTCAAGCGCATGAAATCAAGAGATACCCAACCCTGAGAGCTCCATTTAAATACTAGGTTTCTTGTTTTATAACTGAGAAACAAGGAGTTTAACATTTAAGTGGATGAAATAAAAAGAACATCAGACTGAGTGAGCTCCATTTCAACAATAAGGTACATTCCATTATAAAATGATCTTTTTTTTTAATTTAACAAGTTTTATTAGTTTGAGCACCAATCAAAGTACATTAGATACTACATGAACATATCAGAGTAATAGGCGCTAAAATACATACAAAACTTACCCCTGCAACCCCCCCACCCTGACTACACACCATCCAATATCTTTAGTATGTCTCACCTCTAATATAACTACACATTCCTATGGTTTCCAAACTAACAGTAAAGTATCTAGGCTACCCCAGAGAGAGAAATAAGCTCCTAACCTATTATACATAGATGCAATGTGTCTTTCCAATTGTAATGCCAGATTAATTTCCTTGTACCACTCCATTACATTAGGAGACTTATCTTCTGTCCAATGCCTCATAATCAGCTTAGCTACCGCAGAGATAAGTATCATATGTGCTTTCCTAACTTTGGGAATGTCATCTGGAAAATAATTTATTAAACAGAGTTCAGGGGTAAATAAGGTCTTCAAGCCAAGAATAGGATCCAAAGTCCTATTAACGGATTGCCAGAAGGTCTGCATGTAGGGGCACAACCATATCATATGATAAAGGGAACCGACGTCCCCCTTACATTTACTGCATAAGGAAGTATTAAATGTCCCAAACTTGAAGAGCTTAGCTGGTGTGAGATAAATGTTCTGCATAATGTTAAAATGAACTAATCTGACTCTGTCCTGTTTTATGAATTTATACATTGAAACCCATAGTTTCCTCCATAGACCAGGGTCCTCTGACATTCCTAACTCTCTTGCCCAATAAAGACAAACACCTGAAGGTAACCTACTATCCCATGCCTGTAAAGTTTTGTATATATTAGAAACTGAGTGTGATTGGGAGGCAACCTTAAAAAGCGTAGCTAGATCTTTCCCCTCTAGATCCATTGGCGGGAACCGGGAGAAAAAGGATGCAAGGGCCTTACTAACTTGAATATATTTAAAGGCTTCTTTATCTAATGCTACATTGAATTTCTGGAATTGAGCAAAAGAGAGTGGTTTTCCATCCGACCATATGTCTGATGCTTTGCATTGGCTTAGCCGAGGCCAAAAATTGGAGGATATTGTTACATTATTGATCTTAAAATGTGGGTTGCCAGTGACTGGTTGATTTAAAGACTGATACCACTTCACTGCTAAGTATTTTTGGGCCTGATGAGAAGCCTTCAACAACCAACCCATGGGATTATTCTTAATTGACTTAGGGGTGTGAGATGGCGAAGCATATAAGAGTGCCCCCAACGAACAATTTGCTTGGGAGGCTAAGTATTTTTCTATAGAGAGCCACAAAGGGAGATATTCTGAATTCACATTTTCCTTATTCCAAAAGGCCAGCTTAATCAAATGTTGTGCTAAATAATATAGAAAGAAAGAAGGGGCCGCAAGACCTCCTCTGTGTTTCGGGGCTGTCAACTTGAGATAGGATCTGCGAATACCCTTCTTGTTCCATAAGAAAGTATTTACTAACCTTTGCAATTTAAGGAACCACGTTTTTGTCAAATAAGTGCCCAGCATACCCAATGGGTACAGCATCCTTGGCAGAATGTTCATTTTAATTGTACTTAGCCTGCCCCATAAGGAAATAGGAAGTAATCACCACCTTTCCAAATCCCGGGCTATCATTTTGACTAAGCTATCCAGATTGTCTCTTATTACAGTACCAAGATCTCTAAAAATCTTGATTCCTAAGTATACTATATGCTTCGCCTCCCAGGAAAGGCCAAGGAATGAGAGTTCCACCTTATTTACTCTACTATTTAAAGGTAAAACCTTAGTTTTAGCCCGATTTAGCTTATAAAATGAAACTTTAGCATATTCCTCTATCTCGCATAAAATAACTGGGACTGACAGGCCTGGCCTCTCCACATGTAATAATATATCATCAGCATACGCCGAGATGGAATATCTTACAGTGCCTATTTGGATCCCTTTAATATTAATATTGTCTGCCAGTCTAAGGATCAGAGGCTCCAAGTATATGTTAAACAGCAGGGGGGACAATGGACATCCCTGCCTTTTTCCCTAGCTAGATTAAAGGAGGAGAAAAGCCATTGCACTTAACTTTGGCTGTGGGAGGAATATAGAAGTTGTATCCATCTTATAAATTCTTTGGGTAATCCAATTGAGATTAAGGTAGCAAACAGAAAGTCCCAGGAAACTCTATCAAACACCTTTTCGGCATCCAGGGAAACCAACACCATTGGCGTGCTGGAATCCCTGGATACCGAAAGAAGATGCAACAATTTCCTCATATGATCTCGAGATGATCTTCCCAACATAAATCCGACTTGCTCGTGACCTATGAGAGTACCCATAACTTTGGAGAGTCTGTTTGCTAATACTTTTGCTAAGATGTTAATATCCATGTTCAATAAAGATATAGGGCAGTAACTACTAAGACTTGTTGGATCTTTCCCTGGTTTTAAAATCAGGGATATTACAGCCTCCTGAAAACTTGGGTCTGATATCCCATTATCATACCAATAATTATACAGATCTTTTAATACCGGTATTATTATAGATTGACAGGCTTTATAAAAGTTGCTCGGTAATCCGTCCGGTCCGGGCGATTTATCTGGAGGTAGCTTCTGGACTGCCTGCTGAATTTCTGCTAGGGATATTGGGGCACCTAAGAGGGCCGCTTCTGCAACTGTAATCTTAGGCAGACTTATAGAACTAAGATAGGAGTTTATTCCTTCACTAGCGGGACGCAGGGCTGGGTCTACTGCATAAAGATCTTGGTAGTAGGAACCAAACAATCTCGCAATTTCCTGAGGGTCAGTGCAAACTTGACCATTTTGTCCTGCATAAATTCCTGCAATAAATTGTGAAGCCTCTACTTGACGGATTCGCATAGCTAGTAACTTACTTGCCCTTTCCCCCATCTCTAGGTATTTGAATTTGGTTCTCTGCAGGGCCAACTCTGCTTTTTGAGATACCAGCCCTGTGTATTGAGCTTGTAGTTGATGAAGTCTGGTCCACATCTCTACCGGTGATGAACGAGATAGACCATGTTCCAGGTTTTTAATGGATATGAGAAGCTCCTCCATCTGCACCCTCTGCTGCCTAACTCTATTGGAAGCCATTTTTATGAACTCCCCCCTTAAAGAACATTTCAACACTGCCCAAATGAAGTCATATTTAGTCACTGATCTTTGATTTCTACTAAGGAAAGAAGCAATGAAATCCACAATGTATTCTAAAGAGGTTTTGTCTCGCAGTAATTGGCTATTCAGCCGCCATTGTGGAGATCTCTTACCTCCTGCACTTAGTCGATATTCCATTCTGACTGGTGCAGGATCAGACAACACCCTAGCTGATATTTCTACCTGAGAGACTCCAGGCAAAGCAAAAGAGCTCATGACCAGGTAATCAATTCGAGAATAAGTTCTATGCGCTGAAGAAAAAAAGGTATATTGCCTTTCTGAGGGGTTAAGAACTCTCCATACATCCACAAGCGCAACACTGCTCATAAGCTCCTTTATTGCCCTTTGTGCTGGAGACAATCCCCGTCTAACTCGATCAGACCTATCTAAATCTGTTTGAAGCACTAAATTCCAATCTCCTCCCAATATAGTAAATTTTGGTGGATTGGTCGACACAACATTAAGTAAATTTACAAAAAAGGATGGGGAATCACCATTAGGGCCGTAAATAGAACCCAAAAGAACAGGACAGGATTCCAACAAGCCATGAATTATTATATATCGGCCTTCTGGGTCCCAAATTTCTTGAGTCATTTTAAAGGGGATGTTCCTTGCTATTAATATGGCTACCCCTCTTTTATTCGTGGTTGCCCCCGATCCAAAAACTTGCCCAACCCATGATTTCCTAAAAAGGGTTATATCTTCCCTCTTCAAGTGCGTTTCTTGCAAGAAAACTATTTGTGCTCCCAACTGTTAAGTGTTTCAAAATTATTAGCCTTTTGACCCTATCCTTGGCTCCTTTGATATTCCAACTTACAAAACTGTAACAACTATCCATGTTCTACAATGGCAGCTTGGAAATGTCACAGTACAACCCTAATAGAAAGAACCCATATATGCTTAGACATACCCTGGATCACCACCTATTGATAGTGTGTAGTCTTAACCCCACCCCACAGAATAACACTTTATAGTTATTAACCTCATAACTCATAATACCCAACTTAAGACGAAAACCCCAGTTCTGATTTACTGCACTCCAAAATCTCACATGCCACATGATTTGTACTTAAGCATAACCCAGCCTAACAGTTTGCTCCCCGAAGCCCCCCTCCACACCTGTCCCTCTGCACATGTATCTAAGGAAGTAAAATACCTGGATACACATCAGTTCTACGCCTAACATCATCTTTTCTAAACCTTGTAAACTCAAAACTTAACCCTACTAAATATTAACATTTGACCACCTTAAAACTTTAACATATATATCATTATTCTGTTTAAAGTGCTCATTTTAAATGCAGTGATGTTAATTGGGAACTAAAACTAGATCTACATATACAGATCATTAATTAAATCCTACCATAAGCATAAAGCTAATCGCCCCTTATGACAAAACCTTTGATAAAGAGCTAGGAGAAGGAAGAAATAGGGAGAACAACCCTTAGAATTCCCCTATCTAAATATTACCTAATGCTCTAAACAGCCTCTCTAGTTTAAACCTATTGTCCACCAAATTCGTACTTAAAGGCTGTTAAATGAAAATAAAATTGTTGCCTCTATTGGATTTCTTATGCCCACACAACGATTACATCCAGCGTTGAGATCGCTCTCAGAAACCCGCCCGACTCCTATTCAGTTCTCGCTATTGTAACACGCCCACTCCTGAGCGCATACGTAGCTTAATTGTCCAGTTCTGTGATGTAGGGGCGAAGAACCAAAACAGGAACAGGAGTCCTCAATTATCCTAGACCAAGATCATCCAGTCGGCAGATCCTCATTACTTGCAGGCATATCACTCGCATCTCCCTTCAAACCAAAGAATGCAACAGAACTAGATTTCTCTCCTGTGCTTCAAATATTCCACGCCATACAAAGCACACTTTCAGTGAGTCCAATACCTCCAACAGCAATTCACATCATTGCCTCACTTGTTCTGTAAGAAAATCCACTCCCGAGGAAGCACTCCAATACATTGCTCTGATAAACACGTTCAAAGCCCACCACAACTACTGATCAGATCAACTGCTAAAATTAAGCCTTTGCTGCGTACACAGAGAATTCCACCATACTCATTTATACAATTCTGGGTAGATTTCCTTTAGTCCTACCAGTGCTTGTGCTGGGGAATCGTATGACAGCCATTTTTCCCCATGCCTGACCATCAATGTCGCAGGGTATTTAACCCTGAATGCTTTAGCAGCAGCCACTAGTTTAGAAACCAGGGGGTGAAGTTCCTGCCATGCATTTCACACCCAATAAAGGAGATCCTGTGCTATATGGATTTTCTGCCTTCCCATGTCACCTCATTTATTTCTTTAACTTTGGACAATATATGCTGTTTGTCCAAGAAATTTAAAACTTAAATATCAATGGTCTGGTGCTGGCCGAGGTTGATGGAGGCCTTGGCGCTCGATGCGCTCTTCGATTATGTATTACGCCACCATGTGGCGGTGGCCCACTAATTTAAGGCAGAGCTTCTGGAGGAATAATTTAGCTGTGTTCCCTTCTTCTTTCTCCGGAATCCCGATGACAATTAAGTTATTTCTCCTGCTACGTCCCTCCAGATCCTCCAATTTCTCTTCTAGTTTCTTTATTCTTCTCGTCACATTCACATTCTCCAAGTCATTTCTATCTTGCTTCTTCTCCAAAAAAATTATTCGAATTTCGGAGTCTCTGACTCTTTTTGTTAAGGATTCAACTGATGTCTGAATTTTTTGCAGGTCCTCCGATATGGTAGCGATCGCTGTTTGCAGCGGTTTCATAACTTCCAAGAATTTCTCCTCTGAGAGGGCTGCTGCTGTTTCGGGCGTATTTGGCAGACTAGCGGCTTGTTGTTTGGGCCTTTTCGCGGCCTTGTCTTTTTCTGGAGTACGCGGCGGATAGTGCCTTGGTGGCGCTTTTTTCATATATATTTCCATTTTGCAATCTGGCTAGCTTTCCCCAGGTAGGCAGGCTTTTTTCCTGTACCGAAATTAAATTGATAGAGTTTACTGAATCAAATATTTGCCAGGAAATCTGCAGATATAGAACGGAGCTCCAGGGAACTGCTGCTTCAGCTTAGGCTGCCATCACGTGACCCTCTGGCATAAAATGATCTTTTAACAAAACAATATATTTGTGACTTTAGAAAGTACTATACTTTTATAAAAAATAAATAATCCTGAAAAGGATCATGATGTGGTTATATGCTTTATAGTAATCAGCATTTAAAGCACCCTTTATTTAGTAACCACTCTCATATTAAAGCAGCATGCTTCAACACAATTTTCTATTTAAAGCCATAGTTTTAAAATGAAGAAATATGGTCTTACCCTGCTGGTGGTAGTCCCCCACCCCCGGCCACTCACCGGCCCACATAACTAAAAATGTATTCTCCTTGGTGTCTAGTGGTCTCTCGACTGATTTCTGGCCCAAAGTAAATAAAGAAAGCCCCCCCCAAGTTAATTCACTATTTTCCCCAATTTCCCGGACTCCCAATCCTAAAAAAGAATTTAAATCCCACTCCCTGGTGTCTAGTGGACCCCCACTGCGACCCTGTCATCAGATAGAGCCCATCCTCACCCCATGGTGCCCCGATGCAGAATATTGCACAGCCCTCCACTCACCTCTATGGCTGATAGCCTGACTGAGCGCTTCAATGAATGATCGCGTGCTTGTAAAAGCACACTCTCATTCGTTGAAATGCTCAGTCAGGCTGCTGGCTGTGGAGGTGAGTGGAGGGCTGTGCCGGTGGCCTGATTGGGGTACTGGGGAGGGGAGCAGGGTAGGCACTATCTGATGACAGGGTGGGGGATGGGGGTCCACTAGACACACCAGGGAGTGGGGATTGAATTTCTATTTAGAATTGGGGGTCCGGGGGATCAGGAAAAATGATGAGTTAACTGGAGGGGGGGCTTGCTTTATTCACTTTGGGCCAGTGATCGGCCAGGGGCCTCAAGACACCAGGGAGAATTCATTTTAGTGGAAATTTGGGACGGTGAGCAGCTGGGGGGGCTTACTAGCTAGGGAGTCATTACTGCAGAAAATTTCACCTGCGGGTGGTGAAATTAAGCCTGGGCATGGCAAAATTGTGCTGGCTTGGGGGGAAATTTTGTTCACTCTGTAGGCAAAATGTTGCTTTTCGCCTGGCAAAATATTTTTCAAAATGCCAGAATTACATGAAATATTTTGCTGGGTGAAATATTCCAATTTTGCACAAAACTAATGACTGCTTTGGGCATGGAAGGCACTATGGCCTATTTGCATGCCCATTAAGGGCCCATTAACATGTGTGCATTGCCCCACCACATTCTGTAACTGTCTTACATATTCCTTTTGGTCTAGTGGTCCCCCCATCCCCTATTCACCTGTCCTGTAGCTGTCTCAAATATTCCTTGTGGTGTAGTGGTTCCTGTACCCCCTGACTGACTGTTCAGTAGCTGTCTTGAATATTCCTGATAGTCTAGTGGTCTCCCACCACCTGATCACCTGTCCTGTAGCTGTCTCAAATATTTCTGTTGGTGTAGTGGCTTCTACACCCCAAATCAACCATCCTGTAGCTGTCTTGAATATTCGTGGTAGTCTAGTTGTCCCCCATCCCCGTAAGGGCATCTGATCTTCTGTCAACCTGCCTGCACAGGACCCTCCTCCCCACAAACCCTCCCCCGCTAAGGTCACCTAAGCTGAAGTACAGCAATAGTGACAGTGACCTATACAGCCCTCTGCTCACCACCTTGGTTGACCTCTGTCTGCTTGCCAGTGAGCGATCATGAATACAGTAGACACATGTGTTTGTACAATACTTGCAATTGCTCAGGGACCATCATATTGAAACCAGTTGAGGTGATGGACACAAGACTGTGCCAGTCACCACCATTGCTACGGTTTGCATTATGTGACCAGGGCTGGGGGGTACCTGAGATGGTGAGTTGGAGAGGTGTCAGATACCCTCATGGGGGAGACCACTAGACCACCAGGAATATATCAGACAGCTACTGTACAAGATGGGTGATCTGGATGCTTTTACAAAGTATTTTCCCAGGACAGATCAGTGTACATGCAACATCTGCTTTTCAGTGGTTCAGTATATTTACTCAGGATAGCCCAGATGAGTTGTGATATCTTATTTGCAGTGGGGTTCTGCTTGACCCAGTTTTTACACTGTATTTACCTAGGATAGTATAGTAGAGTAGAGATGCAAGGTCTTTTTTTTCACTGGGGTCCTCCTTTAACCCATTTTTATAATGCATTTATCTAGGACAGCCCAAATGAGAGATAATTTCTTATTTTCAGTGGAGTCCAGTATTTATTATGTATTTTTCCACACTAGAGCAGTATAGTGGACTTAGAAACATAGGTAGATGAGAGTCACGTGATGCGGTGTGCTGGGTAGGATGCCTCTATGCTTGCTCTGACCTACCGCCTGTTAATTATCGGTAAAAACCCCGTTTCACAGTGTTTTCCACTGCAGATCACCTGTCTGTTATCTTCCTGAATGTACTGTGCCCTCGATAAAAGAAGTCGATGGATGAAGAGATGCGGAAAATTTCTTCCAAACATACACCTCCCCCTACGCCCGAGAAGGCCTCTAAGAAAGCCAGGGCCTCGTCCCTGCAATCCTCCCTGCCTGCTACTACAGAGAGCCCTGACACTGATCTTCTCACCCTTTCAAGATTTCTAGAGGAGTTTCAGCCTTTCAAGGCTGAAATGCAGAATGTGATGGTCCTCTTTCCATCTTCCTCTGAGACATTTAAACAAGATTTAACGAAATCGAGAGAAGCCTACCTAGCAATGTTATCGGAGCAAGCCGAATTTGCTATTTTGAAAACAAAAGTGGTATATACTAATCAGAGTGAGAAGGCCAGCAAAATGTTGGCGCTGGGTATTAAGCAACAGGAATCTGCTAGATTTATTCCTGCAGTCCATTCCTCCAAAGATAATTCCCTTAAGGTCTCACCCTCAGAGATAGCAGAGGAGTGCACAAATTATTTCCAGAACTTATATGGCCCTATGGTTAATTCCCCATCTAAGGAGAGACTTCTTGAATATCTGAGTGATTTACAATTGCCAGCTCTCTCACAATCCCAGCAGAAAATGTTGGAGTCTCCTATCTCTGAGGGTGAGATTGAAAAGGTAATTAAATCTCTCCCATCCAGCAAATCTCCGGGGCCCTGACAGGTTTACCTCCAATTTTTACAGTTTTCTCTAAGCAATTGATTCCCATTTTGCTGCCACTTTTTCAGGCTATTCTCTCTGGTCAAGTATCCGATCCCTCCCTTTTTGAGGTGCTTATTGTTTTGTTGCCTAAGCTGGATAGGCTGTCCGATCAAGTCTCCAGTTACAGGCCGATCTCCCTTCTTAACCACGATATTAAAATCCTGGCAAGACTATTAGCCGACCGTTTGGAGGCAGTACTTCCCTTTTTAATTGGGGCAGATCAGGTTGGCTTTATGAAAGGCAGATCCTCTGTTGATCATCTGAGGGCCCTGTCTCACGTCTTCTCAGCATCCAAGGATGCTCCGCGCATCCAATGGTCCTGATTTCATTGGATTGGACAAGAAGGCATTCGACAGCGTCCACTGGGATTACCTGTTTGCTACGATGGAAGTTTTTGGTTTCCTACAAAATTCCAGAATTGGGTTAGCTCTCTATACAAGTTCCCTTCTGCTAGAATTTCATGTAATGGGGTTATCTCCACCCCCTCAAACTACATGTAGGGACCAGACAGAGGTGTCCCTTATCCCCCCTTCTCTTTAATATCTACCTACAGCCTCTTATCAGGAGACTGTCTGGCACCCAGGGCATCTCGGGTATCTCTCTCGGGGAGCAGGTGGTTAAAGTGGCGGCCTATGCAGATGATCTTCTGCTGCAGGTAACCCATCCACTCACATCTATTCCCATTATTCTGAAGTTAATAGATGATTTCAGCAAGGTCTCAAATTATAAACTCAATGTAGGTAAGACCGTGGTTTTTCCTCTTAATCACAGGGTACATAAACAGGACATTATTGAGTTTGGGCTCACTTGGAAGTCCGATTATATTAAATATCTGGGGTTCCTGCTCACTCGGAACACGGCATGGCTCAGACAACTCAATATTGATGCACTGGTACATAAAATAGATCAAGACCTCCGTCGGTGGACTTTACTCCCCCTCTCTCTTTGGGGCAGAATTAACCTAATCAAAATGAACATATTTCCTCATTTATTCTACCCCCTTAACATGCTAAACATATGGCTCCCCCTGGCCTGGGTTAAAACAGTGCATAGCATGATCTCTACTTTTATATGGGGTGACAAGAAGGCTAGGATGGCTTTCCATAAGTTAGCAGTTCTGAAGGCTAAAGGAGGGTTAAGACTTCCTCATATTGGGCTTTATTACTGGGCCAGTCAGGCCAATAAGTTTCTCAGATGGCTGACCATGGATCAACAATCCATGGCCGCCGCTTATATCCCGACTTGGTTAGCCGTTGAGTGTGCTGCCATTAGAAAACATAGCCTTTCTCTGGCTGCGTTGCTATACACCAAGGTTAGTTCTTTGCCTGAATCTCTATGTAGCTCCCCTATTGCCATTTCAGTCAGGGTTCATACTCAATTGAGCGCTTTTCTGAAGTATAAAAATCTCAAGGATTTATCTCAACCTGTTATAGGCAACCCTAATTTTTCACTGGACGGTAAGCTTCTCTCACCTAGTTGGATCCCTCAGATAAGAAACTGCCATCTGGATGACTTTAAGTTATCCAATAGTCAATGGTGCTCTTCTGCTGGCATTATGCACAAGTTTATGTTACCTCACACAGCAATTTTTAAGATTTTTCAATTTCGCCACTTACTGGTTAAGGTAATGGGTCCGGTTCCCCCTCCTGCTCCCAATATCAGTTTTCAGGCTACCCTTACGGAGTTGGCGGGTTCGCCTCATGCTGTATCTACAATATATATTGCTCTGTTCACCTGTGCTTACCCTGATAATTATGCTCCCATCTCCTTTTGGGCCTCTCTCTTTCAGGGCAGAGATATGAATTGGTCTCTCTTGTGGTAAAGCTGTCATAAGTTCCTTAAGCAGGATAGACTTAGATTAACACAATTCAAAATTTTGCATAACATTTATTATTCTCATCAGAGGCTTGCCAGACTGGGTCTGATGTCTTCCCCCCTTTGCACAAGATGCCAGTCTCAAGAAGGTGACCTCCTTCATATTTTCTGGAGTTGTCCTAAAATCACCCCACTTTGGACCATGATTAATCAGCGTGCTGATCCTCTTTAAGGGCTCTCAGAATTGTTCACCCCTGAAATATGTCTTCTCGGGATTTCTCCTCTATTTCGGTGGTGAACAGGAAGTATCACATGGCATTGATGTCAATGTCTGTTAAAAAGGTGGTGTTGAGGCATTGGAAGGACATGGAGGTACCATCTTATGTTGAATGGCTTCAGGAATTGTTGGCGAGCCTCAGAACAGAGAGGACTATCGCCAGTTTATATAACAAACTGGAAAAGTTTGACAAGATCTGGGGCCCACTGCAGACTCTTTATGCACTACAGGCTAAGTACTACCAGGTTATATTCTCTGGTGTTGTGCTAAAAGAGTACTGATGTGCTGGGTTGTTCGGGTGGGTACTGGGTTGGGAGGGTAGGGGGTGGGGGCAGTGAATCATTTTGTACTTTGTGTCTGCCCTTTGGGGTTTATGATGTACTTCACCATGATTCGTTCTCTGTAATGGAAACTTTAATAAAATTTGAATTATAAAAAAAAGAAACATAGATATATAGAAGCATAGACTTTGACGGCAGATAAGGACCGCTTGGCCTACCGAGTCTGCCCATTTCCCTATCATATGGATAAGCTGCAGCTCCTAGTTAACCGACAGCCTATTTCTTCCTACCCCCCACAAAAATTGTCTTATGTCTGTCCCATGCATTCTTGACTTCTCCCACAGTTTTAGACCCCACAACCTCCTCAGGAATGTATCCATGTATCGACCACCCTCTCTGTGAAAAAATACTTCCTCACATTACCCCTGAGCCATCCCCCCTCTATCTTCAAATTGTGTCCCCCTGTTCTTGCACATCTCTTTTTTTGAAATATGCTATCCTCTTGAACTTTGTTGATTTCTGAGGTACTTAAAAGTTTCAGTCATGTCCCTCCTCTCCCTCCCTTCCTCAAGGGTATACATATTAAGCTCCTTTAGTCTCTCCTTGTATGCCTTCTCTTGCAGACCCTGCACCATTTTAGTTGCCCTCCTCTGGACTGCCTTCATCCTGTTTATGTCATTGAGGAGATGGGGTCTCCAGAACTGGATGCAGTACTCCAGATGGGGTCTCACCAACTGTCTGTACAGAAGGATAACAACTTCCTGTTTTCTGCTGGTGATGGCTCTCCCTATACATGCCAGTATCCCCCTAGCCCTACCTACTGCCTTCTCACATTGCTTGTTAACCTTAAGGTCATCTGATATGATTACTCCTGGGTCCTTTTCCATTTTTGTTGTTGCTACTACCTCGCCCCCCATTAGGTACTCTTCCCCTGGGTTTTTGTTTCCTAGGTGCATTATTTTGCACATCTTCACATTGAATCCAAGCTGCCATACTTCTGACCATTCCTCCAACCTTGCTAAGTCCCTTCTCATCCTTTACACCCCACTTGTGTGTCAACCCTGTTACAGATCCTTGTGTCATGTGCAAAAAGGCATACTTTTCCTTCCAGTCCCTCTGCAATGTCACTTATAAAGACATTAAAAAGGACTGAACCCCATACTGAACCCTGTGATACCCCACTACTAACCCCCTCTCTTCAGAGCAGACTCCATTTACTATTACCTTCTGTGTCCTGTTGTCCAGTCAATGTTTTACCCAGGCTTCCACCCTGGGACCCACTCCCAGGCTGGCTAATTTGTTTATTAATCTTTTGTGTGGGACTGTGTCAAATGCCTTGCTAAAGTCTAGGTAGGACATGTCCACAGCCCCTCCCTGTTCTATTACTTTGGTCACCCAGTCAAAGAAATCAATCAGATTCATCTGATATGACCTTCCCTCTGTGAATCCATGCTGCCATGGGTCCTGTGCCCCACTGGCCTCTAGGTACTCAATCATTCTTTCCTTCAGAAGTGATTCCATCATTTTCCTTACCACAGAAATCAAACTAACAGGCCTGTAGTTTCCTTCCTCTGTCTTGCTCCCACTTTTGTGAAGGGGATTCATATCCACCCTCCTCCAGTCCTCGGGTACCACACCATCCTCCAATGATTTGTTAAAAAGGGTAGTTAGTGGTGTTACTAGTCCTCCCCTTAATTCTTTTAGAATTCTGGGGTGAATCCCATCAGGCTCCATTGCTTTATCTACCTTCAATTTTAGGAGTTCTTTCAGAACCCTTTCTTCTGTAAAAGGACTGTGATCGACCCCCCCTAACCTGAGTGCTTCTGTTAATCTGATATGACTACCCCCTGGTCCCTTTCTATTTTTGTTGTTGTCAGTATCTCACCACCCATTGTGTACTCTTCCCCTGGGTTTTTGTTTCCCAGGTGCATTACTTTGCACTTCTTTGCATTGAATCTAAGCTGCCATACATTTGACCATTCCTCCAACCTTGCCAAGTCCCTTTTCATCCTTTCCACCCTACTTTGTGTATCAACCCCGTTGCAGATCTTTGTGTCATCTGCAAAGAGACATACTTTCCCTTCCAGTCCGTCTGCAATGTCACTTATAAAGATATTAAAAAGGACCGGCCCCAGTACTGAATCTTGTGGTACCCCATTAGTAACCCTCCTTTCTTCACTGTGGACTCCATTTACTATTACCCGCTGTGTCCTGTTGTCCAACCAGTGTTTTACCCAGGCTACCACCCTAGGACCCATTCCCAGGTTGGCTAATTTGTTTATTAATCTTTTGTGCGGGACTGTGTCAAATGCCTTGCTAAAGTCTAGGTAGGCCATGTCCACTGCCCCTCCCTGGTCTACTGCTTTGGTCACCCAGTCAAAGAAATCAATTAGATTTGTCTGACATGACCTTCCCGCTGTGAATCCATGCTGCCTTCAGTCCTGTTCCCCACTGGCCTCTAGGTACTCAACAATTCTTTCCTTCAGAAGTGATTCCATCATTTTCCCTACCACTGAGGTCAAACTGACAGGTCTGTAGTTTCCTGCCTCTGTCTTGCTCCCACTTTTGTGAAGGGAAATCACATCTGCCCTCCTCCAGTCCTCAGGTACCACCCCCTTCCTCCCATGATTTATTAAAAAGGGTAGTCAGTGGTGTTATTAATTCTTCTCTTAGTTCTTTTAAAATTCTGGGGTGAATCCCATCAGGCCACATTGCTTTATCCACCTTCAGTTTTAAGAGTTCTTTCAGAACCCTTTCTTCTGTGAAATGACTAATATCAACTCCCTATCCAGAGTGCTTCTATAGACCAGATTAAGTATTTCCCACTGCTTTTCCATTGTGAATACTGAGCAGAAGTATTCGTTCAGTATCCCTGCTTTTTCACTGTCTCTCTCTGCCCAACCACCTTCCTCTTTGTTCAGCCTCAGTATCCCTGCTTTAGTCTTTCTTTGCTCCCTAATGTACCTATAAAAGATTTTATCCCCATTCTTAACCGAGTTGTCTATCTTTTCCTTGGTTTGGGCCTTTGCTATTCTGACTGCCTTACTCACTTCCTTCTGCTTTAACTGGTACAGTTCTCTGTCCTGCTCCTTCTGTGTTTCCTTATACTTCCTGAATGCTATCTTTTTTCCCTTACCTTCCTCGCCACTTCTTTTGAGAACCATAGTGGTTTTTTCTTTCATTTTGATTTTTTATTTGCTTTACACAAAGACTTGTTGCCTCTGTGATGGCGGTTTTGATGTTTCCCCATTGTTGCTCCACCCCACCTTCTTGCCTGTTTGCTAGTGGTTTTCTGAGGCACTCTCCCATTTTGACAAAAATCAGCCCTTCTGAAGTTCAGTACCTTCACTTTTGTGTGGCTTGACTCTACAGCTAAGTTTATCATGAACCACACTGTTTGGTGGTCACTTGTTCCCAGATGGCTACCCACTTCAAGATCAGAGATCCTCTCTCCATCCCCATTTGAGAGTACCAGGTCTAAGATTGCTCTCTCGCGAGTGGGTTCCAAAACTAGCTGTCTGAGGCATGCCCCCATAGGGCATCAACAATGGCCCTGCTCTTGGATGTGGCTGCAGCAAAGGTGCTCCAGTTAACATCTGGCATATTCAGGTCCCCCATCAGCAATATCTCCCCTTTCTCTGCCATCCCAAGGATGACTTCTATCATTTCCTTGTCCATTTCCTCCCCCTGAGAAGGCAGTCTGTATACAACCCCTGTGCAGATTGTGGAGCCATTTCCAGTCTCCAGGGTGACCCACAGTGCCTCCTCTCCACCCTGTTTACCCTTTAGTTCTTTTGCTTTTATCCCTTCCCTTACTTAGAGGGCTACTCCTCATCCTCTTCTTCCATCCCTGTCCCTCCTGTAGATTGTGTACCCTGGTGTGCTGACATCCCATTCAAGGTTTTCTGTGTACCATGTTTCTGTGACTGCCACAATATCCAGGCATCCCTCTTCCATCATTGCCACCATTTCAGGGAGCTTTTTGCCTAGACTATGGGCATTGGTACTCATTACCCTCCATTTTTTTATGGCTTATTTCTTTTTGGCCCATCCCTGTCCCTACTGCCTTTGTCTTTTTCTCTATTTACCCCTGCCCTTCTCCCTATTGACTGCTCTATTTAGGTGTTTACCTCATTAATTACCCTGATTTTTTGGGGGTGGCTAGGATTTTGTTCTCCTCTTCAGTGCCTCCCCCCATGGCTAGTTTAAATGCTTGCCACTGAAGCATTTAAACCTATCACCTAGGATCCTGGTTTTCTCCCAAGATAGATGCAGACCATCGGACCTGTATAGGCCTGCATCCCTCCAGGTGAAGCCCCAGTCCCCAAGGAAGCCAAATCCCTGAGCTCTGCACCAGCTTTTCAACCAGTCATTGAATCCCATGGTGCGGAGTGCCCTAGCCTCATCCATGCCATAGACAGGTAGCACTTCCGAGAAAGTTACTGTGTGTGCTACTTGTCTAAGGCCCCTCCCCAACTCCACAAACTCCTGTTGCACTGCTCTGATCCCATTCTCAGCCAGGTCATTCATCCCTAGGTAGATAATGACATCCAGCTCCCTCCCCCTTGCTGCTGCTCCCACGATCCTGAGGATTCATTTCCTGTCCCTCCAAGCCTTGGGGCCAGGCAGACACCTTACCTGCCTTTCCCCTCCCTCCCACAGTTCTATCCCCCTAACAATTGAGTCCCCCACCAGGAGTTGTTTCCTTCCCCTGTGGGGTCCTGGGCCATCCTCCTGTGGGTCTCCATTGTGGAGGTTGCCAGCATCCTCTTTGGTCTCCACTGCAGGTGCCTCCATAGAGGAACCATGCTTCACCAGAGTGGTGAATGAATTGTGGAGAGGCACAACTGGAGGGATGCACCTCTGTTCCACCACACTTACCCTCCCTGAGCCCACCGTGGTCCAACCACTTCTCTTTCTTGGCAACCTCTGAGGTAGTGGCAGTGGCCTGGGTGGTCCCTGGGTGGGGGAACAGGTTTCCTGAATCCTTTCCAGGTCAGCATGGAGAAGACCAACCTCCTCCCTCAGACCAGAGAGGTGCCTGCAAATAGGGCATCAACGCAGTTTCCAGAATGTCTCCCAGAAGACTGCTGCTCCACAGTTAGTGGATTGAACCACTCCCCACATGTCTGTGTCCCTTCCAGTTACAGATGCTTTATTGTTTTTTGTTCTTGTTTTAGTATGTGCAAGCTTGTGAGTGTCTCTATCCCCTATTCAGTGTGCTGTGCCTTTAAGGATATGAACAGGTGTATGTTGTTAGCAGTTTTGAAGAAGTGATGTCAGAGCCCCTACTATAAGGAAGTTATGCACTTGGGCTGGGTGGGGTGAGGGGAAGGGTGGTGGGAGTAAATCTATGCTCTCCAGAAACAATCACCAACAACTCTTACCCTCCACCCCGTGGAGTGCCTTTTTTCCTTTCAGACACCTATTTCACAATTTTTCATGTGAAAGATCTGCAATCCGGGTAATGTCCTGCAGAAATCCTCTAACCCAGTGAGTTGCTAGCTGTACCTGTGTGACTGGAGGTGCGGCTGGTACTATGTGGAATGTAAGCGGGGAGCAGCTGACTAGTCACACCATATGAGCCTGTGAGGGATTAATTTTCATAAGTCGGGAGTCGGAACTTTTGATGAGACAGAGGAGTTAGATGGTTGGTGCCAACAAAACAGTATGAATTAATAACCAGCCTGGCTTTATCATAAAAGTAGCAGTGAGGTAAGTGTGCTGATCTCGATTAACCTGAGACAATTACATTTTAAAATCTGCTGCTGATCAAATCATCTGGTGAGTGATCCATTTTTATTGCAGCCTATGCCTACCGCTTGCTCCTGATTGTACTTGGTCCATCATATCTACCTTTGCACCTTGGGTCCTAGAGTTCTGAATGGGCTCCTTGATGTCTAAACTGTTGTTTGCTTCCCCCAACCCCTTGTCTACCCCTCACTAGCTGCATTGTCCTGCTGGAAACCACTCGAAACTTAGAGTCATTTCTCCAAGATACAGAGAAATACCAACATTCCTTCCCTACCTCTCTATGTCCAGATGGTAAAGGTGGTCTCTGTGCGAGTTTCTTTCTTTTTTATTTACAAAAAACAAATTGATGGGTTGTAACACATGTTTTTAACTTGCTTTGTCCCCAACCACCCTGCCCCCCTCCCTGACTAGCTAGACTGCCCCACTGGATACTGCTGCAGACTGGGAGTTGACTGATATCTGCCAGAGAGGTAGAAGTTGAAAGAATGAAGACAGATCCTTTGTTACACCTTCTTAAATTAGCCATGCTCCTCCCTTCCAGCAGGTAGCAACTCTTGCCTCCTAGGAAACCTGCTTACCTCCATGCCCTTGCCCTGAGTGGGTGGAAGCTACCTACGTCTGTTCAGGTGTCATCTGGGAACATGCTCACAGACAAATGTTGCCAGCTGCTATTCATTGCAGTCTGTATCACTTTTTTTGCAATGTTTTTATCCTGATCCAGCAGTGTTTCTGTTAAAGCTGAAGGGAGAAGCACTAATTATGATTTACATGTCTGCCATGGGTGAGGTGAGCTAGATGTGGTTGAGGGCCTGAGTTTGCATCAGTGGGGTGGGGCACTGGCAGTGTATCCTCAGGGGCCATCTGTTGGGGTCAGGGGAATGAAGCTGGCTATCTTTGCTTGCGTTTGCTGGAGGGACTGACAATGTCTCTGAAGGGCTGATCTGGTTGTGGCTGTGGGCAGGGCAGCTGGCCATGTTTCCCTGGGAAAGGTAGGTGGATCTGGTAGTGTTGCAGCAATGTCTGTCTCTCTTGTGGCTGAAGGGATCCTAATTAAGTTTTGCAGCCAGTAGCCAGTAGGGCTGGTCACTGACTGGGAAAATCCAGTAGCCCCACAGATTTTTCCACTGGCCCAGCTGGTGTACTTATTGAAATACTACCTTCACCAGTTTAAGCCCACAGAGCTAGTTAAAAGAAAATCTTATCAGCCCAATACAAAATCTGCCAGCATTTCACCAGTAAGCCAGTGCCAATTTTGACCTCTGTGGTGGGGGATGCTCACTGTTAGTTTTGGGGAGATGGCCTGAAAATATAGTGAGTTTGCAATTTATATGTTTGCAGTGTATGTTAATCCTCATCCAGCTTAGGGTCAGTTTAATCAGATTTTTGGCTATGTCTGGGGGAATACTGGCAGTTATGGACAGGTTGGATTCCTTGATTGCACAAAAATAAAAGAGCTGGTAGTGTTCATTATTTGGGTGGGTTGACTGGCAGTGCTAATAATGTGTGGCAGTTGGCAGTGTTCATTTGGGAGTGGGGAACTCGACATTTTGGTACAGAGGCTGTGTTGGTGTAGGGGGTAGATGAATCAGCTGTGTTCATTTTGAGGGACACTGGCTATATCAGTGTGGTGGTTGGACTGGCACTTGTGGTGCAGTGGGCAGCTGGCTGTGTCTGCTTCGTAGGTGGGGGGACTGGCCAACGGTGTAGGCAAGCATACTCCTTGTGAACATTTATGTAGTTTTTTGAGTACCTGTCCAAAACCATATGCCTTTTTTTACCATTATCATTCTAATCTAGATTATTTGATTTAGTGCATGCCACTGTGTCTATATCGGTTTAAACTTCTATTGTTTAGTACATATATATGTGAACAACCTGTTTATAAATTATGTAAGTCACCTGATAATTTAATTTGTTTTGAAACAGGGGCAGCAGTTGGAGAGGATGAGTACATTTGTTTATGGTGGGGGGGGCTGCAGTTGGACAGACTGTGTTGAAAACACTAATTTCTTGGTACACCCCTGGGACTGGCCACTTTTGTGGGGTGGAGGTGCCTGCTGTATCCACTTGGGTGGGTTGGGGGACTGGCATTGTTGATGCAGGGGATGGGGGAGCCATGTGTAGCCACCTGGGTCAGTTGAGAGGACTGGCCATTTCAGTGGAGTGGGGGAGCTGGCTGTTTGTTTGGGTTGGCTAGGGTGGGAGGGCTGGCAGTGTTGGCACAGGCTCTGTCTGTGCCTGGGCTGGGGGTGGCAGCTGGCTGTCTTTGCTTGGTTGAAGTGAGGGTACTAGCAGTGTTGGCACAGGAGCTGTCTGTATCAGGGCTGGGGTGGGGAGTTGGCTGTGTTGGGGGGCTAGCTTTTGCTGCACTGGCTGCAATGATGTATAGAGAGCTGGTTGTGTTCATTCTGGGAGAGATGGCCCTGTTGAGTGGAAGCATGCCTTGTTTGGTGGGAGCTGGCTGTGTTTGTGCAGGGGCTGTCTGAGTTGATGTGGCATGTGGGGGAGCTAGTTGTGTTGACCTGGGCATGGGGAGCTGGCTGTGTTGGTAACAGAATTTATCTTCCACTGTCTGATACCAGTGGTTAGGCTTGCTAAATGTCAATCAAACATTCGCACCTGGCTAGCCACTGAATGCACTCCCTGGTCTCCTTGGAAAGCTACATCTCCTATAACCAGCTTGAAAGTGGGGACATCATGTAGAAGAGCACAAGAAAAAGTGGCACTGCTGAAACCAACAATATGACATCCAGAGAATGCCAGATTGGACATGGATTCAGAAACCTGATGCAATTTAGCATCTGACAATTGAGATGCTCCCCACATCCTGTACTGGTAACAAACTGTGCATCCCCTATCATAGCTACTCATCCACCCTGAAACAAGCCATGCCACAACCCATGACCCCCGTTTAAAGAAACTTCCACAGTTCCCACCTCCATCCTCTTCCCCCATATCATCAAAAGTAATGACCAATATCAACTGTGGGTCCAACAGCAGAGTGACTTGTAGTCTTCTTCATTGCAGTAATTATGAATGAAATGATGTCCTCCTATATTCATAATATCTTATTGGCCAAATGAGGATTTCATTTATTCACATAGTAGGTCAAGGAAAATAATTCTGAGGTGGTTGGTTATGAGGGGCAGCACTAGGTGCAAGCTTGGTCACAATGAAAGGCCCTCCCCCAATGACTTAGGTTAAATTAATAAAACATACAAAAGAAGCACTCACATTTCCAGGTAAGCCACAAGTGGCTATCCTGGCTGGTGGGGAAGCTGGCCATTTTAGTGGATTTGAGGAGTTGTTGTCAGTTTACCTATCACTGTGTAAGTCTGATGTTAGTCAATGAGTGAGTGGAGGGCACACATAGAAGGTTGGAGATTTTGTGTGTGTGTGTGTGTGTGTGTGTGTATGTGTGTGTGTGTGTGTGTGTGTGTATACCTGTCCATGTTGTGATGGGGAGGCAAGTGTGTGTCCTGGGAGATGATCATGGTGCTGTAGGGACGCAAGTGCTGGTACTGGAACCTCGCCATGTTGGTAATTGAAACAGATGGTGCAAAGTTTAATTTGCATTTGAGCTCCGACATAAAATCCAAGAGTCTTTCTTTTCATGGAGATCAAGAAAGAAAGTAGCCACCTTACTGTGGGTAGACTGATATTTAAGATTTGCCATGAGAATGGGTGGTGGTGTACTGGATTCTGATCATTTGTTCATGAGTGGTATACACCGGTAGCACCACTGAGAAATGTGACTGATACTTTGTGAGTTAAAATGAGGCTAAGCTTGCTATTTCTGGATTTGTTTTATCTTTGGGAGATGTGTATTTCTCCATTAGCAGACTCCCCACTGATTACTTCTAGACTTTTTGAGGGGAATGCACTTTATTTTTCAAAGAAGCAAATTCAGGCAGTTAGCTGTTAGATAGAACTGAGTCGAGCGAGTTCACCTTGGTATCTGGTGGTTCAGCTAAATTCAAGTCTGAGCTGGAAATGTGTTATTTGGGCAAGTGAGAATTGGGTGATGAGGGATATGGGCTATGCTGTCACACCTGAGGGATGGGGGCTGTAGTGCCTCAGCCTTTATCACACCTGAGGTATGGGGTCAATTGTGCTGCTGCTGCCATCACATCTTGGGGATGTGAGCCATAGTGCTGCTGCCTCCATCACGCCTGAGGGATGGGGGCTGTAGTTGGACTGCTCACATACCTGAAGGATGGGACTGTAGTGCTTCTGCTGCCATTACACCTTGTACCTATTAGAATAACTTTTAATAGGTACAAGGATAGATGTTCAATAGTAGATGTCAAAACTGCCAAAATGCATGCTAGTACAGCATAAAAACTTTTAAATAAAGTTCACAAGCTTTGCAGGCACCAGTGAAAATATCAGTTTTTCCAATCTGCAAAATAGAATTTGCCCATTCTAAATCACAGTAAACCAGTGTCCTTGCTTCATCTGCTTTTACCAAAATCACTGGTATGTATGTCACTACATGTCACTACTGTTTTCCTGTCCCAGACCTGTCTCGACTTGTGACCCATAAATTGGCCCCATCACTAAGCTAGGCACCCAAGATAGTTGAGGTGACCAGAAAAAGTATTTCTGAGATGAAGCAGGTTATAAGTAGACAAAACAACTGGGGCAAGATGCAGTTCACTCCAGGGTGCTAAGGGAGCTCAAAGAGTTGCTGGTGGCACCTTTGGCATCACTGTTTAGCCTGTTGTTGCACACTGGGGAGGTTCTCGGGGAACTGCAGGAGGGCAGATGTGGTGCCTCTTCCCAAGAGTGGTAGTAGAGAAGAGACAGGTAATTACCAACCGGTCAGCCTGACCTCAGTGGCAGAAGAGGTAATGGAGTCACTCCTTAAAGAGAGAATTGGTGAATACCTTGCAGCCGGTGGTCTCCAGGATCAGAGGCAACATGGATTCACAGAGGGGAGGTCCTGTCAGGCAAACCTAATCGAGTTTTTCAACTGGGTGACAAGGCGGGGTGAACCAGGGAGGGGTGGTGGAAGTAGCCTATCTGGACCTCAGCAAGGCTTTCAACACCATCCCTCACAGAAGGATGGTGAACAAACTGAGCTATCTGGGTGTGGGTCCTAAAATACTAAGATGGGTGGAAAGTTTACTTAGTGGTAGAAGCCAGAGAGTGGTAGTAAAAGGGATTCACTCAGGGGGAGGGCAGGGTGGCAAATGGGATGCCACAGGGGTCAGTATTGGACCAAGTCCTCTTTAATATCTCTATTGGTGACGTTACGGTAGGATTAGAAGGGAAGGTGTGTCTATTTGCAAATGATACAAGAATCTGCAGTAGGGTGAACACACCAGGGTGTGTGGAAAGGATGAAGAAGGACTTGGGGAAGTTGGAGGACTGGTTGAGAACTTAGCAATTGAGATTCAGTTGCAAAGAAGTGCAGAATCATGTACTTAGGGCATAAAAACACACGGGCCACTTATGAACTGGTGGGGAGTAGTCACAGTAATAGGGCAGGAGAGGGAGCTGGGGGTTATCATATTGGATTAACTAAAGGTGGCAAAACAATGCAATAAGGCAGTGGGAAAGGCAAATCATATGTTAAGCTGTATAGGGAGGGGTATAACCAGCAGGTGGAGGGAGGTGATACAGCCACTATATAAATCACTGGTGAATCCCCACCTCTCAATCTGATTGGACAATTCTGTGAAGCCTCATCTATGTAGGGATATAGGCTGGAGGGGATGGTACAAAGGATGGCGACCAAAATGGTGCAGGGCCTGCATCAGAAGCACTATGAGGAAAGGTTAAATAATGTAGATCTGTACTCCCTGGAGTTGATGAGAGAGAGGGGAAGACATGAGTGAGACATTCAAATACCTGAAGGGAATAAACAAAGCGCAGGAAGGGAGCATCTTGCAAAGAAAAGGATGTTCAAAGTCTAGAGGTCATAACATGAAGTTGGAGAGGGAAAGGATCAGAGGGAACAGGAGAAAGTATTTCTTCATGGAAAAGAAAGGGTAGTAGACTCCTGGACCAGACTCCCAGTGGAAGTGGTAGGGGCTAAATGGTAACAGGATTTTAAAAAGCATGGGATAGACACGTGGGTATCATAAAAAACTGGTAAGGAAGGTAATCTGGAGTCCGAACAGGGGCTGGAGGCACCATTGGTAGGAGAAAGGGACAGGATGGTAGAGGCTGGAGACCATGTAGGGTCTGTAGCTTTATGTTAGGCAGGGAAAAATGGGCAGACTGGATGAGCCAGGTGGTCATTTTCTGTCTTCAACCTCTATGTTCCAATGTTTCAATGACTGAAAAAACAAGCATTTGTCAATGTCAGACATTGGCTACTTGTTAAACAATATGTTTTCTGTAAATCTGACTCCAACATTTTGAAGATACTTGTTTTAGGATTCACCTTATAGATATGATATGTATCATTTAAACTGCAGTATATTGGCCAAAATGTAATTTCACACCAGAGGTACTAAAACACATCTCATGCAGGATATTAAAAATGACACATCAAATTAATGAGGTGATGTGGAAAAATGGCTCTGTTGAAAGGTTGGAGTCAAAATATTAAAAATGAGTGAAGTTATGAGTGACCATTGAAATTGTGTAATGTTCAGTCATAACCTGGGCAATTTTCCATATTTGTACACCAAATTGTCAGCATAGCCTTCCTATGTGGTAGGTGAAAATTTTTAAATCTCTGACAAAACATTATTTCGTGCCACAGGTACAAAAACACATTTTGGCAAGGATTTGAATAATGACAGCTGTCACATTCATGATGTTCTGTGAAGAAATGGCTATGTTGAGAATTTGGGGTCAAAATATTGAAAATTACCAAAGTTACAAGGCTGCGTTGGTACATTTTAAGATAGGTTAATAACTTTGTTATTTTGTAATATGTTTGCCCCAAATTTTCAACATAGCCTTCTTATGACCCCACCTCATGAACAAGTGCAGAAAAAATATTCAGCTCCTGCCTGAAAGGTGATTTTGCACGGTGACTGTGAAATCACCTTTCGAGACATAAAACACATTTTACCCAGGATTTGAAAAATGACAGCTGTCACATTCATGAGGTGGTGTGAAGAAAAAGTTATTTTGAAAATGTGGTGTCAAAATATTGAAAATTACCAGAGTTATGAGCCTGCATTTGCAGATTTCAACACAGGCTCATAACTTATATATATATACCCCAAATTTTCAACATAGCCTTCTTATGATCCCACCTTATGAACAAGGGCATAGAATATGTTCAACTCTTCCCCAAAAGGTGATTTCACACAAGGACCACAAAATCACCTCTTGGGACAGATATGCCTAACATCACTGTAATTGTTCATGAGGTGGGGTCCCAAAAAGGTATGCTGAAAATGTGTGGCAAAAATATTCAAAAATGCCCAAGTTATGCTACTATTAAGTTCAAAACCCCATTGAAATACATTGAATATCATACCTAATTTCCTCAGTTCTCAGTCCAGCAATGAAGAGGGAAGACGTCTCTGTGGTCCTGAAAAGATCACGGCGTCAGAGCCTGCTGGGTAAAGGCTTGCGGTGGGGGGTGCTGAGTGGGAGGGTTGGTTGGGGGGACTAACAGTGCAACAGACAATGATGGACAGTTTTCTGTTTTACAAGGTTTAGAAAAACAAAGAAACAACAAAACAATGAGGGATGGTTTTCTATATTTCAGGTGATGACACTGGGGGATTGCGCAGCCCCAGTATCAGTGTTACATCAGGGGGTGGTGGGTGCTGAAATGAAGGGTTGGGTGGGGGAAACAGTTAAGGGGTGCTGCAGCAGACATCAAGGGGTGCTTTTCTTTGTTACCGGCATAAAGTATAAATAAAATTAAAAAAGAAAAATCTATGAGGGATGGCACTGGGGGATTAGGCACCCCCAATGTCAGTGTTATGTTTGTGTGGGGGGTATTCAGAGGAAGGGTTTGGTAAGGGTGAGCAGTTACAGGGGTGCCAGCTGCTGACATCAAGGGACTGCTTTCTTTGTTACAGGCATACAGTAAAAATAAAATAAAAAAAATAAAAAAAAACTACAATGTGGCAACACTGGAGGAACTGGGCCCCCAGTGTCAGTGTTATGTTGGGGGAGGTGGAGCGCTGGGTGTTGAGAGAGAGTATTGGGGGGCAGAGAAACACACATTGATGGATCTGTTTTTTTTTTTTTTTGTTACCTCCTTTGAAAGCCATTCAGCTGTTTGCTGACGGCTTCATTCAAATCAAAGGCCCGAAACCCTTTCTGATTGGAGAGGATTCGGTCCTTTGAAATACACAAAGTTTCAGCCCACCAAACAGAGGGTGATGTCAGGACCACAACCCATGGTCAGTGGTGTAGACTGCTGAGCCCTTGCTTTTGTGAACTGCAAAGGGTTTGGTAGTGACACATCACCAAAAACACCTATCATTGCCACAAAACATTGGGTGCACAAGTGCAGCCAAAATAAAAAAATAAAATACGACTCTATATAAGCTGGTACCGTTTATCTAGATTCAGGTGCTTGTTATTTGAACAATCATTGTTTATTTTAATGTATTTTGCAACTTTTGTGTTTGAAAAAAAAAACAAAAAAAAAAACAAAGATGGTGCCCATCACGACCTGAAAATGTTTTCTAACTACCTGAACATGGTTCAGGAAAGGTACATTTATGGATGGTATCAGGAAAATTATTCTGAAAACCCTACTGAGCAGGCTCAGAAGCCAAATTTCAAAAATCTTATAACTCTGGAACAGATTATTTTATTTTAATAAAATCTTTGAAAAGGCACACCCTTAGCACACGTCCCTTCAGCCTGAGAGTTTCGGAAAACAGTTTCATGCTGTCTTTGCTATATGGGAGAGAAAACAAATGGCCAAAAAACATACTTTTTTCTATGTTTGACCATTCTGGATCTCAGACTCCAGTTAATCACCTATTACAAAACTTTCCATGTCTTAAGAACTTGCCACCTTGGCCACACATGGTAAATTGAGCGCAATTTTGTCAAATGCCATCAAAGTTATTAATATACAAAATTTGCAGCTTAACACTGAGATTTCTGCCCAACTCAAACTATTCTTGAACTACCAGACAGAGTAAGGGTGTTATACAAGGATGTGTACCCACCGAGAGGCTAGTTAGAGCTATAAGGCTATAACCCCAAAGGAAGAGTGGCTTTATTGTCCTAGTTAGCCCCTGAGATGGGTATACTTCTGAGTGTGCCAGCTTTACCCATTCTTTGTTGAATATAATACATTAGGATGATTATTTTTTTTACATAGCTCATATTTGCAATTCTATTATAGCACCTGAAGGTCTTTTGCAGCAAGGATGGAATGGTATGTTGTGAGTGTAGGTCAGAGCTTGAGGGATTTCTGGGTTTGGGAGGGTTTTGTGTAAGTATAATTTTTTCACAGGTTCTTTTGCAGCTTGTTAATTGGTTTTGTTAGTTTCCTAATTATATGTTAATTGTGGTATTGCATTGTCCCATAAGGCTAAAAGAGCTAGAGGATTGCCTTCGTTGTCTCCCATTTAAAATTTTATTCAGAACTTGGTTATGGGCTGCTGATTTCACATAGTAATGTGGATAAGAGTACCGATTAATTTTTTTTTTTCACATTTTTGCCAAGGTGGAACCTTAAGGGATGTGCAACACCATTCTTACTAATGCAGACTGGAAGTGTCATGCGGTGGTGGGGTGTGGGGACAGAGCAGTGTATATGATTACGTGGAGCAGTTGGTCTTTACTAGTGTTAGTTTGCCACAGTTTTTGATTTGCACTGTTATTTATTTTTGGTATGAAAACATTTAAACATCTGGGGTCCCATATTCAAAAATGGGCAAAGTAGAATGCAAAGGTTTGTGCTGCGCTTACCCATTGCCCATGACCCTAAGGATACTATATTCAGTTGAATAGTGCATCAGTGCTATCTGACCAAATATAGGGGCATGTTAGGGCAGTGCTAAGCCAAGTACAGTAGCACTGCCCTGACATGGATCCCGCCAGTGCAGGGAATAGCAATGCCAGACTGGATAGTGCCAGTAACTCCTGGTACAATATTCAGACAGGCCCATAAAAATAAGCCCATTGGGCATGCAAGGTGACAAGGGACCATTTGCAAGCTCACTGTAGGCACATTTGCATGGGATGTGGGACTGCACCCCTGCGACCAGCTCCACCCCACTCCGATTGCCTCCACCCATAGAAAGCGAGCAGTCCCTGGTGCCTACTGGTCCCCTTTGCCCTCCAATCGCTAGCCGTGGTATAATTCAATCTATCCCTGGTGTTCTACGATCCCACCCCCACCATTCGATCATTAGCCCTATTGTAATTCAGCATATCCCTGGTCTCTAGTGGATCCCCCACCATCTGATCACCAGCACTGGTGTACTTCAACATACCCCTGGTGCCTGTCAGAATTAGATGGGGGAGGGAAGGTGGAGGTATATTGAGTGAGGTCAGCAAACTGAATGTTAAAGAAGTTTGCAATAGTAAGGGGATGGTTACAGTGGATGCCATTTAGAGTCATGTTATTAGGCATGGCGGTCTGATTTGAGCCAAGGAAGTGTTTGATATGGGATCAATATTTTTTTCGGGTCTCCCTGGGAGTCAGTTAGTAGATCCTTACAGTTGGAGCTTTTTGCTTGTTTTATTTCTTTCCTACATGTATTTCAAAGTTCCTTGTAGGTATGGAAATCTTCTAGTAGACCATATTTCTTACAACGAAACCAGCATTTGTCCCTCAAACATAATTTAGAGAGAAGGTCAGCTTACAGTCAGTGGGTCTGCCTATTTCTTACACGTCTGGTCACGAGGTGACTGCGGTGTTCTTGTAGTGCCACGAATGTGATCAGGAAGATATCTAGGGCAAACTGCGCATCTGATGAGCAATAGAGAGAGGACCAGTCAGTGCACGCGACATCAAGCAAGAAGGCCTGAGGGTCAAAATTCACATAATTACAGAAGGTAATGAAATGGGGCTTCGTGGGTTCAGGCCTACCTTTACCCCAGATGCAGAAAGTGGGGGAGTGGTCAGTGATGGCATCAGGAAGGACGCCTACGTCCATGATGTTCTCAGGGAGGCTTGTCATAATCCAGTCCAGCAAGGTGCTAGTATTTGACTGAGGAGCGGTTCTAGTAGGTGAGGAGATAAGCTGATGCAGGTTGTAACTCTGAAGTTTAGTCAGGACCATCACTTGTGAGCCTCCCAGTCAGTTTATGTTAATGTCATCTAGTAAGAGAACTTCACTACTATCTGACAGAGAAGTGGTTTGGTCGAGTAGCTCATCCAGTCCTTTGAGGCCATGTGTAGGGAGATTGTAAGCACAGACAATGTGCAGCTTCTTAGTGCCTAGGGTGAGGAGGACATGAAGGGCCTCACAGGGGTACAAGGGAGCAGAGCTAATAACAGAGAGCTGGAGGTGAGACTTGAAATATAATGCAGTGCCACCAGCCCGTTTAGGAGTAGGCATGTCATTTCTCAGGAGATTATAAGATGGAAGTGAGCATAGAGTGTCAGGGGTGGATGGCTTCAGCCAAGTTTCAGTGAGGCATATTATATCTGGCTTATGGAGTGCAGTCCACAATTCAAGTTCAGCAAAGTTCCACTAGAGGCTCCTAATGTTATGGTGTGTAATAAGTAGACCTTTGGCATTTGGCATAGTGGCAACTGCAGGAGTTTTAGGCCCAGGGTTTGGTTGTATATCCCCAGAAAGCAGAGTGGCTAGTAAGAAGAGCTACCAGAGCTTATGGTGCAGGAAAGGTGATAAGGCATGAGCTCGTAGGAAGCTGAAATCATGTGCATAGGCAACCAGGTGGACCCATGCCTTTTTTGGAAGTAACAGAGTGGGATCTCAATGAAAAGCAGGTCCCACAAGAAGATTTGAAAATACAAAGTCATTTTGTTTATAGTGAGGGAGAATGGATTCTGCAAGAGGGACCTCAAAGATTGTTAGGTGTATCAGAGGCAGGGTGCCAATGAGGAAAAACAGCTGCCGCATATTATTCATTTTTCAACCCACAAAGCTAGAAATTCAGGTAGAGTGGGGGAGTAAAGAAGATTTAAGGCAGAGAGAGGGGGGGTAGAGATGTTGCAGGGAGTGATCACTATGATCAGGGTTGGTAGAGAGGATTGGGGTGAGGGTGTCAGCAAAGGGCTGAGAAGGGAGAAATACAAGCTGAAAGTGAGAAAAATAAAACTGAGGGTAGTTAGAAAAGGAATAGTTGAGTCCAGACTATATCCCCAAAGTGGTCTTAATAGGGGCTGAGGGAGGACTGCAGATGAAGAGAAAAAGGGTCCGTTATGGCCAAAGTATAACATAGGAGGAAATTATTTATTTAGTTTTTGTTGACCAGGTAAGTGCCCTAGACAAATCCTGCCTATTTTCAGGCATGACCTGGTGGAGGGGGATACAGATGAATGCCAACTGACCTTGAACCAGATTAAGCTATTGGTGGTATTTTTAGTGAATGAGGGAAATTTAGCCAGGACACCGGGGAAATTCCCCTACTCTTTTTGAGAAGTGCCATGGGATCTTTAACATCCACCTGAACTACCACCAATCCAGGCAGATGGGACCTTGGTTTAACGTCTCATCCAAAAGATGGCACCTCAGAAGTGCAGCACCCCTCTCATGCTGCACTATAGTGTCAGTACTGGCATATTAACCCAAGTGCCAGATGTGAGAATTGAACCCACTGCCCTCTGATCTCACAGCTTCAGAGGCGAGTGTGCTACCTGCTGAGCCATTGACACACAATTAATGAGAGTCGCTGCTCTTGAAAGGCCTGTCATTAGCATTATAGGCCCATGAAATGCACCACCAACACAGGTTTCAAACCACAGAGAAACACCTAGAAACTCAAAGGGTAATGAAGCAACCACTAAGAGGGAGAGGGAAATAACTGAGAGATGGGGGCCCCCTCTAGAAGGCCAGCTGCTGGTTAAGGGAAACTGCAGAAATTGAATGATTCCACTACCACATGTTCCCTTTGTCTTAATGAAGATTACCCGAAAAGAGGGGATTATGAGAAAGAGAAATGCAGCAGACCACCTGGAAGGAAGTGCAGGAGGTGAACTGCAAGGGAAATAAAACTGTACCAGGTAAGGGAGTTTGGGCTACAACTCCCAATATATTTTTCGGTCCCTTACTATGTCTACTATCCTGTAAGCCTTTCCCTCAGAGACAAGAGATGAAAAAAAGGGGGCTTATCCAACAGCAAACAACTACAGGTTACTTCACACACAAAAAAGGAGGCTTTCTTTCACCCTATTTCTACCTGCTTTTCTCTTTTTTTTTAAACAAGGGCAGGAACTAGAAAGAGTGGGGATAAGAAGAACCCTACGTGGTCCTTTTGTCTGTGTTTTTTTTTACAACTAATGGGTAACTAGAGGGGTTGGGGATAAGAATGACCTTGAAATAAAGTTTTGTATTTTTTTTACTTTTTTTTGAGGGACACAAGAGGAGCCATGAGAAAGGAACAAGGTCCCTTAAGATGGTTTATCCCACTTACATGCCTCCCCCTCTCTTTTGTTTACCTTAAGAAGGGAGGCAAAGGCCAGAGAAAGAGGAAAGCTGCCCAGAAACTTGGTCATTGTGGGAAAAGGTGGGTGGGTTGCAGTAATGAATGGTGAAGATATTCTAGTAGATCAAGAATTACAGTGAGTACGTAATTTTCATATCTGCCAAGAATCAGTTTGGACCATTCATTATCGGTGCCAAGAGTGGTGTTAGCAAACCCTGAGGGAAATGGTTGTTCCCTCAGCCTTCTGTGGAGGCAAAGCCCAGAGAGGCAGGGGCCCCTCATGGGCCTGGCGAGGCCTGATACTGGTCAGGGGCAGGTGAAGGCTCTCATGGCCTGGGAGCAGGAATGAAGAAGAAGAAGAATCAGCATTTATGTAGCACTTTTCATACACAGTGTATCTCAAAGCATGTTACAAGCAAACCTAGACTGGTAGTGAAGTGACTGCACCTCACAAGTTCACACCTGTCCCTACTGGAGAAGAAGTGAGCCCTCTGGAGATGTGAGATGATCACCCTATGCAAGACCAAAGGTGACAACCTGGAAAGACATAGCCATGCCATGTGCCTAAGACAGACCGCAGTTCCCACTAGCTTGGAGGCTACCTTGCTGGCATCATAGGTAGCCCTTGCTTGGTGTCTCACCAGCTCCAGACCCTGTGCAGAAAAGCATATGGCTTGTCTGGTTTGCTCAGTCCAGCAAAGATGCCAGGAGCTGCCCAGCACTAGCAGCATGTGCCTGCCATAGGATGCCTGTTGCACTTGGTGTGCAGCAATGCACAACATGGTGTGTGCCACCAAGAAGAATTTATAAGCCCAGGCATCAAACTTGGCTGAGTCCACCTTTGGGGGGATGGTTGTGCACTGGGTGCCTATGCCCAGAGAGGGTGTCCAGGAGCTGGATCCCGGAGCAGGGATGTTCCATGGCTTCTGAAGACCCCAGGGGTGTGAAATACATGCACTAGATGTCTATATGGGGCTGGACAAAGGAGAGAGGGATGGAGCCAGACATCTCTCGATGCCTCTGCAAAAGGCCTGGGCCATGGAGGTATGACTGTATAGTCATGATTGTACTCCCCAATGAAGAACAGCATCAGACATGCTGGATTACGGCCAGAGAAATGGGACAGTCACAGCTCCTTCAACATCTCCAAAAGGAACTGCTGGTAATGAGTGTACTCCACGTCAGAGTATAGGTGGAGGTAAGAGTCATCTTACTCAGAAGAGGAAGATGAAGAAGAGCTGGACTCAGGGGTTGGCAGTTCTGGGGTTTCAGGCTGGAAGATAACCTGGTTCAGTGCTCTCAGGAAAGTGCGGAAGGCACTCAACAAAGCCTTGAATTGTTCCCAGGTCAACAGCCCAGTGGAGCCCAAAGTGCCCAGGAGAGTGAGGATAAGCAGAGAAGGAGGTGGAGACTGGAAAGCCAGGCTAGATCCTCTGCCCAGGCTATGAGAGGGAACAGGGGACCTTGCCCAAGTGGAGGTCCTATGAAACTCATCCACCTGTGAACACCCAACCAGGTGCTGCCCATGGGATGAAACCCCCAGGTGGGGAGATGAGAGTCATAGTGGTCCCATAGAGTGGCCCCTATCCCCATCTACTGCAGGCCCAGATGGTTCTGGGGAGGCCAAAGGATCCAAGTCAATACTCTGACTCCTGCCAGAGCCATCAACTACTCTAGGCATGGAATACAGCATTGACTGGGACCTACCAGCCCCCACCTCACCTGAATGGACACTGCCCCTTGGGCTAGTCCCACGGACATCACCAGCAGCAAGGACTTGAGCTGGCACTACAAGTGACAATGGATCCCCTTGGCAATACGAATGGTGCTAGAGTCAGATTTGGCACTGGGGGTGGCTCCAGAACTCAACCCAGCACTGTCGGTGGTGCCAAAACAGAATATTCCCCCCCCGCAGCTGGCCGCTGTACATCAGCCTGGTCACAGTGCCCCCGTGCTTTCACCTCCAGGACCCTTATGCTCTCTTCTCCCCAGTACCCCTGGCTTACACCCCAGAGGGAGGGGATGCGGCACCCAAGTGCCGCATGACTAGTAACTGCCTGGGGAGAGCAGGTCCAGAGGCTAATCAAAACTGGGGGCAGGCTTCACAAGTGTGGCCAGCTGTGAGGAGTTTTCCTTGCTATTGTCAGGGCCGGGGACATGCAATGACATCCAGCATCCGCCCTGCCCCTCAGACTGTTAGTGCCTGTAGCTGTGCGAACCCCAGCTTCTGCCGGGGGGGGTCCATCGAGCACCATGCATGACCCGCACCCTGCCCCTGGTGAAGGAGAGCAGTCCATGGGATTTTCTATCCTACTCCCCCGGCTGGCCCTCCAGTGACCCAGCTCCATCCCCGAACTCAGGTCACTAGTGTCACAAGCAGAAATCCAACTGTTGCGCTGATGGGCCGGCTGAGATAACACAATCTGGCACTGGCTCAGTGCCAGCCTCTCTCCTGGTGCTGGCATCGACACTGGGACTGTCCCTGGTGCCGTGATTGGCACCGCAAGACAGAAGAGAGGTGATCCCATGGCCAGCACTGGATTGAGAATACAGAGATGATGATACAGATGCCAAAGGCCTAGGGCTAGACTCAGAATGGTCTCCTTCTCACCAGAGCCCAGTAGCCAGCTGGGAGTATCCCGGTCCCTGTCCCCCATTTATTTATTTATTTTATTTATTTATTTAAGAATCAGTTTACAACCTTTGAGCCAGAGGCTCGTTTCCAAAGGTACTTCATCACATAAAGACATACATTGTGTTTTGGTTACATAGCAAAGATTTGCAAAACAATAGGCATTCAACAGAGGCGCCACGTCACATTGTGGACAGACAAATACAAATTGGGTACAGGGTACATGTAATTGATAACAGGTGTTCCACAAGTTGGTATCAAGTGAGCATTCTGGTAGGTAAACACTGAAACAGCTGGCACCGGCCAGGTTAAACATAGGCATGGTGTACAGGGAAGTGGTGGAGGGGATGGCTAGGTGGAGAGCTGCCCGGGGGGCATTGTCAAGAGAAGCAGAGGTGGAGGCTATGTTCAGAGACAGGAGCAGCTACGAGTGCTGAAGATGTGGTTCCGAAGTGTGGTTTTGAACTTGGAGATGGTGATGGCATTGGTGATGGTGGCAGGGAGAGAGTTAAACCAGGTTGGGGCTCTATAGCAGAAGGACCTCTGGCCACGGCTGGTTCTAGATCTGGGGACCTTTAGAGTGGTCTTGTGGGAAGACCGTGTTGCAACAGTGGGAGGGCTCTGGTGGATGGATGCCGTTACCCCAGGGGGGGAGAGCCCGAGTAGGGTTTTTTTGGTGAGGAGACAGGTTTGGTATTGGAGCCGTTCATCCAGGGTAAGCAGGTTAGCATCGACATACAGCTGACAGGTGTGTGTGAGTCTGGGGGCACCAGTAATCAATCTGCACGCTTTATTCAGGGTTAGGTGAATTTTGTTGAATGCAGTGGTGTCAGCAGCACCATATACTGGTAGACCATAGTCTACAAGGGACAGCACGGATGATGTAACAGCTAGCCGGAGAGCATTTGGGGGAAGGCAGGTTTTATGGCGGAATAGGATGCCAAGCCATGTGTTGGTGGTGGATGTTAGGGCGTCGATGTGGTTGTGAAATGTGAGGGCTGAATCGAAGGTAACCCCAAGGTATTTGTAGGAGCAGACTTGTTCCAGTGGCTGGTTGGTACTGGAAGGATATAGAGTGGTGGTTGCTAGCTTTGTTTTGGGGTGGGAAAAGAGCATAGTTTTGGTTTTCTTAAGATTGATGACGAGTCTGCGCCCTAAACCAAGCCTCGCACTGTTGAAAGACTGCTGTAAGGAGTCCTGTAGGGAGATGGGATTGCGGTGGGTGGCAAAAAGGACAGCGTCATCTGCATACAGCAGAATTTTGCCAGGGCATGCACTGGGCAGGGTGTTCAGATACAGCGAGAAGAGAAGGGTGCCCAGGATGGAGCCTTGGGGGACCCCAGAGAGAATGGGATGGGTATCGGAGAGTGTGCTATTAATTTTGACACACTGAGATCGGGTGTCAAGATAGCTAGCACACCATGCCAGGGGGCCAGCCGAGAGACCAGTGTGGCAGAGTGCATTCAGCAGAAGTGGATGGGAGACAGTGTCGAAAGCCTTTGAGAGGTCAATGAACACTGCACCAGCTAGGGAGCTGGTATCCAAGGAGGAGTGTAGAAAGTTGGAGAATTCAATAAGGGCAGTGCTGGTACTGTGACCCATGGAAGCTATGTTGCTCTGGGCATAAAAGTTATGCTTAGCCAGATAATCAGTGATTTGAATGGCCACCACTTTCCAGGGCTTTAGAGAGGGGAGGGAGGATGGAGATTGGCCGGTAGTTGTTGGCCAAATGACCTGTCGCCCCTTTATGAATAGGTGGATAATGGCTGTTTTCCAGGCTGTGGGGAATTGTCCCAGGCAGAGTGACTGGTTAATTAGGCTTGTGAGTGGTGCAAGGACTTCATCTAGCACCAGCCTGAGGATGCTGGGGTCCAGTGAGTCACTGCCGGGATTGTTGCCATTGAGAGCTTTGATTAGGGATGGGTCTGGTTCCGGTGGAAATCTCGCGAGGAGGAAGCTGGGGTGCTGGAGGACAGGGGAGGTTGGCTGGGGAGGGTCAAAGAAATTACTAGGGAGGACTGAGCTAAGGTCAGTGAAAGTGGTGTTGAACCAGTTAGCTATGGTGGCAGGCTCGGTGGAGGTGGTGCCATTTTGCAGAGCTGGGATGGGGCAGGGGAGCAAGCTTTACCATTGAGTTGCTTAATATTATCCCAGAAGGTCCGGGCTGAGCCCCAGGAGGAGGTAAGGGAGGCCTGGTAATGGTCTGCCTTGGCCTTCCTGATGGCCCATGAGCACTTATTCTGGGCTGCATTGTATGCTTGCCTATCAGACAGATGACCTGTTTCAGTGGCAAGGTGCCAGAGGTTATCCCGGTTTCTAAGTAATTGTAGGAGGGCTGGGCTAACCCAGGGTGCATTCCGTTTTTTGGACCGGATTTTGGTTAAGGGTGCAAAGAGATCACAGGCCATGTTGAAGGTGTGAGTGAAGAAGGTGAGGGCAGTGTCAATGTTGATTTCCTGCTGAATGGGGGACCAGTCTATCTGGGTGAGGAGTGCTTTAAGTTTCTTCAGCCCACCAGGGCGGAGGCACCTGCGGAGGGTGGTCTGGGCTTTGGGTTTGGGATTGGGGGCTACCCAGTGGAATAGGATAGGGGAGTGGTCACTCAGGGAGTCTGGGAGGACCTGGATGTTTTGGATTTTATGGGGTCGGTTAGTTATAATAACATCCAGAAGGGTGCTGGTACCACTCTTAGGGTTAAGTCTCGAGGGCTGGGTGACGAAGTTGTGTCAGATCTTGGGCGGCAAATGAGTCTCTGGTGGTGGATGAGGAGCTGCTGAGCCAATTTACATTAAGGTCCCCCACTAGGATTTGTTCTGCCTTATGGTGGAGGGTGGCCAGGTAGTCCGTTAAAGATACCAGGGCTGGGTGCTGGTTCTTTGGGGGAACGTAGGCTGTGGTGAGATAGAGAGGGCTCCTAGAGGGGTCTGGGGTGAGTCTGAGGGTAAGGGCCTGGGCCCCATTTATGAGGGCAGGGGTGGGGAGTGCGTGTCCAGGTATTGTGTCCCTGGTGTAGATTGCACAGCCTCCCCCTCGTTTGCCTACTCAGTCCTCCCGGTATAAGGTATAGCCTGGGAGGGAGACAAATGAGTCAGGAGTTGATTTGGACAGCCAGGTTTCAACCAGGGCTATGATGTCTGGTTGGTGAGCCAAGGCCCAGCACTGTAGGCATTAAATTTCTTCAGCAGGCTGCATATGTTCATGGAGGCTACTTGAAGACGAGAGGGCTGAGTGGGTGGATGGGAGGGGGCAGGGCCTGGGTTGGGATGTATGTTCCCTGTTAGGAGTAGAAGGAGGAGAAGAAGTGCTCTGGTCAGAGGGGGGCAGATGGAGAGTTTACACCGGGAACGATAGAATGAGGAAGGGGTTTAGTTGCACAAGGGGTGGGTAGGGTAGCACAGGCAGAGAAGGCCTGAGTGATCAGAAGTGCAAGGGGCTGTGGGGGAGGACAGGTAATGTCTGGAAGGGGGTGAGGTGGAGAGGAGCATATGGGATGTGTGAGGAGGAGGGAGGGGAAGGGAGGAGCAGTGTTAAGGAGGGGAGGACAGGAGGGTAGGTAGGAACACTGGAGTAGTGAGGCTGAGGTTAATAGTGACGGTAGGGTTGGTGGAAGGCAGAGGAAGGAGGAGGAGAGAGGCTGGTGAGCAGGGGATGCATGTGCATAGTTGGGAAGGCTGGTGGAGCTGAAGTGAGGAAAGAATGGGGGGGACTAGGATGACAGAGGGGAGATAATAGTGAGAGATCACCTCTGAGCCTAGTTGCTGCTATGGTGTAGTGGTAGTGTATGTGCCTGAAATGCATAGAGTACCAGGTTCAAGCCTTGATCAGGGTAGTAAGAGACAGCTAGACTAGTGGCTGTAGCAGCAGGGAGTTGGGTTCAAGGTTTGCAGAAGCACTTAGATAACACCTTAGTTGTGTCACAGGGTTAGTGTGTTCTTTATAGCTATGAGATCCTGCAGTAAAAAATAGGCAGGTGTTCTAGGTGAGTGGTGGAACTGGGGACTTTGGAAACAAGGGTGCAGGGTTCAAAGGCAGCAAGGAAGAAGAGGTAAACTTATATTTTGGCAGGTTGGGGGTAAGTGATTAAAAGGCTTAGAAAGTAGTAATAAAATAGGTAGGCAATGTGGTGCAGAGGTAGAGCAGCTGACTCTGACTGCAAGGGTACTGGGTATGAACACAGCTCAGGGACAGAGTGTAGAAAGGGTCAATTTTTTAAATCAGAGAAGGAGGGAGTGAGGAATGGTTAAGAGTATGAAAATAGAGGAAGTTGTTGGCCTGGTTCATTGGCTCAGAGGATAGTCAGTAGAATTTAGAGAGAAGGGTACCAGGTTTGATACTAGCAGGTGCTTAGAGATGGGCTGAAGGAGGAGTGCAGAAAGTATCATCCCATATCATCCAACTGCTCAGGAATGAGATCCAGAAGATCTCCAACAGGCCACTGGCTCCAGAGACCTTCCCTCTTTTAGTGCTGCAAGTGGCAGCAGGATGGGACCTGGCCACATGGGTAGTGCTGCTCTGCTCACCAGCACCAGCCTCAGGGCCACAAGCTGAAGCAGTGCCTGGTAACAGGTCTCAAGAGACCCACTGGTGTAGGCCCATCATATAGCTATGAACTCACCACGGGGGGGGGGGTGTTTTAACCCCAGAGGGGGGACTGAGAGGGGTGTACAACTGGTCCCTTGGGGGGGTGGCTGTCCCATAGACACCTCCCCCAGGCCCTCCATTTTAGCAAGACAAGAACAAGGAGGCACCTGGTCTCCCTCAGTAATTATAGTACTGGTGAGGGCTCAGGGAAGAGCCCAGGGACCTTATCTTGAAGTCCCAAGTGTGATGCTTGCCTCTGAAGGTGAGGGGTGACTGACCCCACCTCATTGTGTGGATCTCTAAAGTGCACAAGTCTATGGAGTAACAGGTATCGCAGTGGTCCATGTTGTGTTCCACTTCAAGGCAGGTCCAGCAATGGTCATGCCAATCCAGAATTGACATGTTTTTCCACAGGGGCACCAACACATGGGTGGAGATTCCATCTTCCTACTTGACTTCTTCTTTAAATTTTCAGGCCTCTGAGTTCCAGACATGACTGACTATGGAAAGAAATCCAAATAATCAAAAAACATGGCTTGGTGCCATAAAAGAGACAGAAAAGAAAAAAGGCAGCGACAAAAAGCTAAAATAAGTGTTATGGTATTGAATGAGTGCCAACGAACAGAACTAGGCCGTGTGACGCAGCTGAAAATGGTGAACACTCCTATGATGTGCTACTACGACAGTGGGAAGAACAGAACTGAGGAGGGAGGGGAGCCAGTGTTGGTTACTGGCCAGCCCACAAGTGCCATGTCTTATGCTTACCTTATGGATGGTGCTGTCCCCAACATCGGTCCCCCTGCCACTGAAGCTTTAAAGGTGTACACTCCCACAGGGTTCTGATGCCTCAAGCATGGACCCACCAGTAATGAATGGTGAAGATTGATTTTTAGAAGCTCCACCATGTCTTCACATAAGTGGAAGTGTCTGACATGTTTATGAATTTGCTTAGCAGTCATAGAGTGCTTTTACTCCTTGCTGTCAGTGAGTTGTGTGAGACTGAAGCAATACAATACTAGACCGAGTTAGATGATATGAAAGTGTGGTATTTTTCCCCCCTACTATTTATGGTCATAAAACAAAGGCTTTATCTGCTGTAGTAAAAAGACAAAAAAGAACTGTGTGTTGTTTTGGCTGTTCACTCTGCAATCTGTAAGCACAGTACTTACTGGCTCACATGTAATGGAATTTGTAAAATATACTGCTTTCTTGAAATATGAAATGGGGCATTAATTATATGTACATTTTTCAATAAGCTTCCTGCAGTGCCAGCATGATTAGAGAGAGTTTTTAGTGCTTGATCTATACCTTTTTGTCTCCTATTTTAAACAACAACATGCACATTACAATAAACAGCAACTGTTCTGCTTGACCTACTGTGCATATTTCATGGGTGTGTGGACATCGGCAGATCAGAACTGTTTTGTACATACACACACACACACATCAAAATACACCCTAGAGAAAAATTTATGCATAAACAAAGCATACATCCAAAAAATCACAATCATCAGTAGAGCTGTGCAGAATGAGGCAATTCCAGATTTCTGGAATTCCATTACATTCAGCAAACTTCTGCAGAATTTCATCAGAATTTCACAGAATTTTTGAAATGTATTAATTTGGTCATGACTCAGCTGTTTATTGAGCTGTAGATCTGAAATCTGGCAGGCTACTTGATGATAGGTGCTCTAATGATGTGCCAAATATCATGACATGAGGATGCATCAGCTCATAATTATTGGTGCTCAAAACCTATCATTTTATTTTTTGTGGGAAATTTCATGAACACTTTTATCTGCATAAAACTCAGGCACCTTTGGAGCTACAACTATGAAACTAGGTAGTAATATTTGATATACATGCAGCATTTTATAACATTTTGATGAATGTTTTCAAAATTATACTAAAATAACTAAAATCTAAATTTTGGCAAAATGTTTTGCTACATATAGCACAGCCCCCTTTAAAGCCAGAGACTTAAAAGTTGTTGCACATACTCATGTTGCCTATTTCTCTAAATCTTGAAAATGTGGAGAAATGTGGATATGAAATTTTAAAATTGGATGGAAATAACTGAAAATTAAATTTTGATAACATGTTTGGCCACCCATAACTCAGACCAATTTCAATCATGAACTCTGAAATTTGGTACACTTATAAAAGCATTGGAACCTGTGTACCTGCCACATTTAGGGCCAGGTATTCAAAACTTTGCTCTGGGGCTAAATTAGCACTGCCTGGTGGGAAAAGTTAGCCTGGAGCACAAAGCAAGCTGTATTCAAAAGGAATAGCCCAGGGCAAACATCCTCTGAATATAGCATGGGAATGAGACCGGGCAAACTGGGCTAGGAGTGCAGGGCAAATGTAGCCCTGTAATATGGCAGCTCTAAATTTATCAACCAGGGAGTGCAGACCACAACAGCAACACAGTGCACAGCGATGTGAAGGTAGGTAGAGGTGAACTATGTGGCCAACATGTGTTTCAGCAAATGTGTGGACCCAGTGCAGCTGCATAGAGCAGCATATGGGACAGTATAGTGTGCAAAATGGTATACTATTCTCCAAACCATTTGCGTGGAGCTTATGTACTCCTTGTTGTCTTACTGTGCTATAGTAAATTGTATTCTCCCAGGTCATGCCTGAAAATAGGCAGGTTTCTTGCCTAGTGCACCTACCCTGTCATCAAAAGCCAATAAATACACATGTTTGCGCGGGATTAGCAGAGAGCCTGGTGCAAACACGTTTGCCCGGTGCTAAACTTTGCCATTTTCAAAAGTGACATGCAAATGAGCCTACTTAGGTAGTCTCTGGCTAAACAGCCACATTAGCATCTCATTATTCCCTGATTTGCATGCAGTTTGCCCAGTGTTACTGCAGGGTCCCACAGCTCCACCTGTAGATCAGTCTGGAACTACAGGGTCTGGCCAGGTCTGGCTGCAGCTCCATCTGTAGGTCAGTCTGACAGTGCATGATGGTTGCTGCAGGCTACATGTAAACAGTACAGCATAGCATAGCATATCATACCCCAGGGGACAACACAGCATAGGCACAGGTGATGGTGGTGCTGCATGCATCCGTCACACTGTAGGTCATGCTACAGTGTGCAGCAGACAATACAGTAGCAAGGGCAGTGATGAGCACTGCACTGTACACAGTGACAGGCCCAGCTTGCAGGTGATTACTGACAGTGGACAGTACTGTTATGCTGTTGTGTGATCCATAGATGCTGCACCTGTGGCATGGGATACTCACAGTGACATATACATGGCTGGCTGTGTGTGCTGTGGCATCTGTACAGTTGTGTGGTATGTGGTTGGGAGGCACATAAGATCTGACAGGCACACAGGTGGTGGGGTATTCCCACTACTGGCCCATGTGCACTGCATGATGTGTCCCAGCCTTGAGGCCACACCTGGGCTGTGGTGAGGTCTGGCCACCTGTACACCCTCCCCTCAATGGCCACCACGCCCACAGTGATGCATGTGTGTGCTGGCATCTGTTGGTCACCACATACATATGGTCTGTAGGTGTGTGCTATATGGCCACACTACCAAGATGTCCCCTGTGGGCCAGATCACTCCTTAATGCCTGGCATGGCTGAGACTTGTGGCAGCTGTTGGCATCATGGTGGTGCCATCAGTGAGCGGCATGTGTCCTCCATGACTGGCATTTTCTAAGTGTCATACTCATATGTTAGGGTCATGCAAGCCACACAAATCCCATGCAAACACAGTGCAAAGCACCAATGTCATGCAAAGCTGTTTGCCCAGGGTTAAGACCAGCTTTTCCTGGGTGGTAATTTGTACCGCGCTAAGGGTTGCACTAAGTCGCACTAAACACCTTAGCACGGCGCTAGCGATGAATATCCCATAGCACCTATATTCATGTTCAGTGTGCCCCTTGCATATAATTATGATTTGCCTGGCGTTAATGTGATTTGCGCGTGCTATTTGGCCTTTTGAATATAGCAGACCCGCACTAATCCTATTCTAAACCCATGCAAATGGTTTGTGCACTGCGCAAAGCTTTGAATATCTGGGCCCGCTGTATCAATTGGTTACATACTTTGAAAACCAAACCAAAATAACTTGAAATTTCAAATTTCATTAAATTCCATGGAATTTTTGAAATTTATTAATTTGGTCAGAACTCAGCTGACTATTGAACTATGGCGCTGAAATTTGGCATGATTACTTTCTGGTAGTTCTGATGGGTGTTCTAATACTGTGCTAAATATCATGACATTAGGACACATCATCCCTAAACTAGGGATGCACAGATATCTGACCTGTTTTTTTGTATCTGACTGGCTATCAGGCTGTTAGCCCGAATCTGGTCCAATCGGATAGCTTTTCAAAAACAGGGTTATTTTAGTGGTGTGTCAGTGACGTTTCACCATGTTGCACTCACCACAATTGTAGTCTTTAAATTCAAAGTAAAAGCACCACTGACTCTATGAATTATCTCTTTTCATTCTGCTCTCAACTGCCTCGTAGATAAGAAAGGAGACAGAGAAGGAAAAACTCTGACCCCAGGTAGCAGAATTAGTCTGAGCAGAGGGGAGCACTGTGGCTTTACAACTTTAACTCAACTTGCATAATTAATGGGCTAATCACCACTGGAAAACTGCTCAAAATGAACTCTCTGCTATATTTTAAATTGAGCCTGATCTCACATTAAAATCAGTATTTTGCCGTCCCTCACACCAGGCTAAGGAGTCAGTTACTGAGAGGGGAAAATACTGACCACAGCTTGCAGCTTACTGAATTAGAGGAGAACACTGCAGCGTCTGCAACTTTATCTTTATTTGTTACCACTGCTCCTTCAGCTATCCTGGTTCTGCTCCAATTGAAGGTGAAGGTAATGTAAAAACTCCCACCCGTGACACTGAACCACTGGCTTACTCTACTCTCCTTGTTCTGCTCCCATTAAGAACTGCTTTACTCAGAGCATAGTGGAGAACACTGACCATCGCTTGTCGATGACAGCATACTGCGGCTTTACACCACCTAATGTATTTTGAATTCAGAGATCTCTCTCATCAGAATCAGCATTTTGTACTTGTACTTAATAAACCTATTTAAAGAGCACTGGTTTAAAGGGCAATAGTTTTTAAGAACTGCTTTCAGATCCAGTAAAAAATCCGAACCAACAAGATATCAATTTTTATCATCAAAAATCCAGTATCTGGTGGAAATTTGGTAACCGTACATCTATACCCTAAACTATAGGTGTCTAAAGTGTGTCATGTTTTTTTTGTGAGAAATTTCATGAAACTCTTTATCTGCATATACTTCAAGCACCTTTGGAGATAGAAATCTGAAACTTCATATATAAATGCAGTAATAACCCGTATACCTGTAAAATGTTATAACATTGTGATGAATGCTTTCAAAATTATATTAAAATAATGAAAATCTTAATTGTGGCAAAATGTTTGGCTACCTATATAACAGCCCCTTTATATTATAGCGTGAGACTTTAAACTTGGTGCATATACCCATGTTGCACAATTCTCTAAATCATGAAACTGTGGAGAAATTAGGAAAGAAATTTTAAAATTAATTGGAAATAACTGAAAATTACATCTTAATTAAATGTTTGGCCACCCATGCTCAGCTCTCTTTCAGTCTAGGATTTTGAAATTTGGGACACTTATGGAAGCCATTTGTAACTATACACCTACTTAATGTGGCATCATTTTGACATGTACTTTGTAAACTAGGCCAAACTAACTGAAATTTAAAATTTGGCAAAATTCCATGGATTTGCTCCCCAATTCTGCTAAATTATGTAGACTCAAAACAGTAATTCTGCAGGAATTTAACAAGTGGAATTTTATATTCTGTGCAGCTGTACTCATCAGTCATAGTCAATTCAAGCTTTTGATAATATGATTGATCAGGACCACTCCCCCCCCCCCCAGCAACAATCAACCACATACACATCACAAACGTCAGTAGTTTTGAAGGAAAAATACACACATCTAAGTAAAACTTGAAAAAGAATCATAACATAACTATTTTTCAAAGTACACACACACACACACACACACACACACAGACACACATCACCACGTATGGACAATGCAGTCTGGCTAAGTCTCTGACTGCATTCAGTCTGCCTGCTGTTTAAAATTAGAAACCCTGACAAAATCTAAAGTATTCAATCCAGTTGCAAAGTACCTACTGTAAAGTAGGTTTAACCAAAGACAAGGGCAGCAATGAATCTTATGTGACTGAATTAAAAAAAAATGTAAACAATGATGAAGGGGTGGAGGTCTTAGCAACCACATATCGAGACAGAGAATCCAGGTCTACCAGGCTGCTGCTTGCATATATCTTACAGCTGAAGACAGCTGATCGCATCTAGTAGACTGGAGAAATGTGACCAAGTGAGGACAGTTTGGAGGAGGAGCCTGAGGAACTACTGATTAAACAGATGATTATCTTGTATTGTGAAAAAATAAAATGTATGCAAGCATGCTCTTAATGATGCCAACAGCTGATAGTCTTGACACTTTTGTAATTGTAATGGGGGTGGCACGGGGCAGAGAACAACTGTTGCCCAAACAGACATTTCTCTCATACAAAATACAGAGCTAGGTAAATAAATCCATGGTGGTAGAAAGCTGATCTAATCTATGAAATTACACAGACAGAAGTCACTTTAGATCAAGAAGCCCCGGGACAGGGTGAACAAAAAATCATTACCAATGCATCACCTTATCTCAGCTTCAGATGTGTGATTTTTAGTAATACTGTAGTAGTTTATCACACAACAGGAAACAATTTGGAATAGATATCAATTCATGCAAGAAGTACACAGTATGCAAAGCTTGAAAGGAATGCCCATGTTTTCCATCAGATGGCAAATGCATCGTACATTGTTATTAGCTGTCACTAAAGTATATCAAACACACAATATTGGATGAACTATTACAATGACAGACAGTAAAATCAATCAGTTCATGGTTTGTGACATTAAAAAGTTATGCTGTTGAGGCTCATTGGAATTTATCATAAGTCATCAGAGTCCAAAAGGAAAAGACAAAAATACTTAAATTAGACTGCTACATTGCATTAGACAATACATTTGAGAAAGGAAATGCAGGTGTGTGAGATCCTGAATATGATAGGGTTTAAAACTATCAGCAGCAAACTTCATATTATGTGTAAAGTGTATACCAAAGTTCAAGAATCACTGCTAACGGGAATATGCATTCACTACACTATTTTAAAATGGCGTCTCCAGAACCACACTTCCCCTCACTACATCACTTCCTGACCACCTGAAGCAAACACTTTGCCACTAAACCTAGCAATGCTCCATGAAGACAATCTGATCACTTCAAATATAGCCAGGTAGTAACTTATCAAAAACCAAATTGCTTGACATGTCATAATGGCAATCACTGCTGGGGAATACAAAAATAAAACAACTTAATACACTACCTATTCAATGTAGTGTAGATATATATTTTTTAATTGTTTTATTAATGTAGGTATGTACTTTTAATTAGTGTAGGCATATCATTTTAATTGTTTGCATAGTGTAGGTATATAGTTTTAATTGATCATTTAGTTACAGGCATGCAGGGAAATAAACAATGATCTTTTGTATGGGGAAAATTTCCCATCCATCTATTTGATATATACAGTCAATTCCGGAAGTGTGCACAAGGTCGGGGAATGAAGATTTTGTGCACACATCCAAAAGGGCACTTAACTGAAAAAGCTGTTCAGTGGCATATGCTGTTACCAATACTGCAATTAATAACAATTATAGTACTACAGTACTACACACTGTCACATGACAAGGTATTCAGGGGGATTCACACATTTATTACAGTACACATTGTGCAGACTTTAAAAAAATGTTAAAAAATTAAAAACAAAAGCATGTTAAAAAAGAGCGGTCCTGTACTAAAGTGCTTACTACAGTACTGGGCTTTATTCTTTTTTTTTAAAGTGCTCTATGTCAGTTGTTGGCTGTTTTTCACTGAATGAGTCTCTAATATGCTTTCAAAGGTATGGAACCTGCCAAAGTCATGCTGTTTCCTTGTGTCAACATACTGCATGATTGTGTGGACCATGCTGCAGACTTTGGATGCGTTTAAGATTGTGACCTCCAGTTCAACCACATTGTCCTCCTCTACTACACTGTCTCCTAAAACAGCACCACAGATCTCCTTATCTGGGAAATCTCCAGACATGGGTTCAAGACTGTCCACCTCTGGGTAGCTAATGAATCCTTCTGGCATTGTTTCAGATTGGGGGGGCAGGTAAGGGCAACAGCAGAGCTGATGAGACTCAATTTTTTTCCCATGGATAAGTCTGTATCCACTGCAGTGGTGCTCCATCCTCCTTGACAGTCACCCAGAAGTCGGCTCAAAATCTGTCTAATGTGCTCTGACAAAATCCTCACTTTTCTGGTCAGGAACTGACTGGACAGAGGGAAACAATAATCATGAACTGATATGAACCAGATCAAGAGGGCGTCTTTGACTTGGTAGTCTTTTCCATCCCTCTCTTTATGGTCCTTGTTACAGCTCCAACTCCAGTCGGTTAGGATAGCCTCACAGTTCCTGAAGAATGCAGCTGACACAAGACATATAAACTTTAAATTCTAGAGCTAGATCATTTAGTGAAAGCCCTAGAATAGCAGCACAGTGAAGGATCTCAACTGTCTACTCCATGTGAGCATATTTCATTTGATTTATGTTTTCAGCTTCATGTTTCAGAACCAGATGATCATAGCAGGGCATTTATAATGGGCTGCTAATGTCCTTATTAACACCTACTGAGCTGAGGCAGGTGAGATGAGGTGAACTGTTAGCACAATTTAGGTTATTCAAGTTGCCAAATCTGCTGCTAAAATTTGCACACAACCAAACATACAAGGCACATAAATACATTTTTTCAATGGGTCTGAATAGGTGTGAATCAGGACCAGGGGACTTAGTGCACACAAGTGGAATGTGCACACATCCAAATGGCACAGAAGTGGAGCTGACTTTATCTAGTTATCTATCTATCTATCTATCTATCTATCTATCTATCTATCTGTCTGTCTGTCTGTCTGTCTGTCTATCTATCTGTCCATCTATCAGGTACCCATTTGCGATACCGAAATACATTGTGCTGATGGTCACTTTCCTGATCCCGGGCACCTGAAACACAGTTGCCAGATATCGGGATATTACTTGCAGTGACACCAGGAGAAAGGACTCCTGTGTGACTGAACTTCTCTGCTGGGACTAAAGTAGAAGAACTTTTGTACTTGGACCTTTAATTTAGGGTAAAAAAACTAACATACAAAAAAAAGTGTGTGGTTGGGTTAACTGAACTGAATGGGTATTTGAAGAGTTATCTAGGTGTAAATCTCAGGTGACTGAAAGGACTTAACTGCTGTGAGGTTTAAATTACTTGTAGAAAGATCTGGTAAGTAGGGGGAGTGGCTTAGCTAGAAGGAAGCTACATTTAAAGACTGCCTTAGAAAGTTTCTGCTAATAGCTTGGCAGAAGACACCAGGAGAAAGGACTGCTGTGTGACTGAACTTCTCTGCTGGGACTATATTGCCTCCTTCCTCCCTCCACCCAAAGCTAGTTCTATTTTTATAGGCACAGATTTGACTGACAACAGGAACTTCCTGTTTAGGGGCAGGAAGTGAGTGATCACAGAACCACCAAGGACTCACCATCCTAGAAGGGCAAGAGTAGCTCTCTGGCCCCTCTAGCTGCTGGAGGTCTGCCTTTGAGCAAGTAAGTGTCTACTGAGAAATATAGGATATTCTGTCTCAGAACAGGACAATCAGGAGCTTAAAGGGTACACAGGCAGAAAGTAAGGAGAGAGAGAAAAAAACAGAGGAAAGAGTAAGGATTGCAAACAGTTAAGGGGCAGAAATAAGACATGATTGGAGTGGTGCAGTGCAGTGGCTGTGGAGCAGCAGTCTTCTGGGAGATGTTCTGGAGGATGCGTGTTGTCCCATCTGGCACCTCTGGGCTGAGGGAGGAGGTTGCTCATCTCCAGGCTGAGTTGGCCAGGATTTGTGGGACCTCCTCTTCCATCCAGGGACCACCAGTGCCACTGCCATTGCCTCAGAGATTGCCAAGAAAGAAGAGCAGTTGGACCACTGTGGGCTCAGGGAGGGTGAGGGTGGTGGAACAGAGGCGCATCCCTCCAGTTGTACCTCTCTACAATTCCTATGCCATTATGGCAAAGTGTGGTTCCTCTATGGAGGCACCCACAGTGGAGACCAAGGAGGATGCTCGGAACCTCCACAAAGGAGACCCACAGAAGGGTGGCAGGGGACCCTGCAGGGAAGGAAACAACTCCTGGTGGGGGACTCCACTGTTAGGAAGGTAGAACTGGGGGAGGAAGGGGAGAGGGAGGTGAGGTGCCTGCCTGGCACCATGGCTTGCAGGGACAGTGAGCAAATCCTCAGAATTGCTGGAGCAGCTGCACAGGGGAGGGAGCTGGATGTCATTGTCCACCTAGGGACAAATGACCTGGCTAAGAAAGGGATTAGAGAAGTGCATGAAGAGTTTGTGGAATTGGGAAGGGGCCTTAGTCAAGTAGCACACACAGTAACCTTCTCGGAGGTGCTACCCATCTATGGCATAGGAGAGGCTAGGTTGTTCTGCACCATGAGATTCAATCAGTGGATGAAAAACTGGTGTGGAGCTCAGGGATTTGGCTTCATTGGGGACTGGGGGTCCACCTGGAGTGATGCAAGCCTATACTGGCATAACGGGCTGCATCTGTCCGGGAGGGGAACCAGGATCCTAGGTGATAGGTTTAAATGCTTCATTGGCAAGCTTTTAAACTAGCCAAGGGGGGAGGCACCGGAAAGGAGCAGGAAAATCCTAGCCCCCCCAAATAATCACAGTAGTAAGTCCGGCAAACACCAACATAGAGGTGTCAATAGGGAGAAGGACAGGGGTAAATGGAGAAAGTGACAAAGGCAAGAAGGACAGGGATGAGGCTAAAGGGAGTAAGGCCATTTGGAAATGGAGGGTAATGAGTACCAATGCCCGTAGTCTGGGCAACAAGCTCCCTGAGCTGATGGCCTTAATGGAAGAGGGATGCCTGGATATCATAGCAGTCACAGAAACATGGTACACAGAGAACCATGACTGGGATGTTAACATACCAGGGCACATAACCTACAGGAGAGACAGGCAGGAGAGAAGAGGGGAGGAGTAGCTCTCATGTAAAGGAAGGATAAAAGCAAACTGAACAAAATAGCAAACAGGGAGGAGAGGAGGCACTGTGGGTCACCTTGAGACTGAAAAGGGCACCACAATCCGCACAGGGTTGTGTACAGACCCCATGTCAGGGGAAGGAATGGACAAGGATATGATAGAAGGCATTCTTAGAATGGCAGAAAAGGGAGATACTGTTGATGGGAGACCTGAATATGCCAGATGTTAACTGGAGCACATTTGCTGCAGCCACATCCAAGAGCAGGGCCATTCTTGATGCCCTACAGGTGGCAGGCATTAGACAACTAGTTTCGGAACCCACTCATGAGGGAGCAATCTTAGACCTCGTACTCTCAAACGGGGCAGTGAGAGGATCTCAGATCTAGAAGTGGGTTGCCATCTGGGGACAAGTGACCATCAAACAGTGTGGTTCACGTTAAACTCAGCTACAGGGTCAAGCCAAAAAGTGAGGGTACTGGACTTTAGGAGGGCTGACTTTGGCAAGATGGGAGAGTGCCTCAGAAAGCACCTAGCAAACAGGCTAGAAGGAGGTGTGGAGCAACAATGGGAATTATCAAACTGCCATCACAGAGGCAACAAGCCTTTGTGTGAAGCAAATAAACAAATCAAAACGAAAGAAAAAGCCACTATGGTTCTCAAAAGAGGTGGCTGTGAAAGTCAGAAGAAAAGATAGCATTCCGGAGTATAAGGAAACACAGAAGGAGCAGGACGAGAGCTGTACCAGTTAAGGCAGAAGGAAGCAGGAGGAAGTCAGAATAGCAAAGGCCCAAACTGAGGAAAAGATAGCCAACTCAGTTAAGAAGGATAAAACCTTTATAGGTACATCAGCGGCGTGAGAAAGACAAAGGAGGGATAGTGAGGCTGAATAGAATGAACGGTGGGTGGGCAGAGGGGACAGTGAAAAAGCAAGAATACCGAACGAATATTTCTGCTCAGTATTCACAAAAGAGGAGGGGGAAGTGCCTAATCCAATTAACAGAAGCACTCTTGATAGGGGTCGATCCCAGTCCTTTCACAGAAGAAAGGGTTCTGCAAGAACTCCTAAAACTGAAGGTGGACAAAGCAATGGGTCCTGATGGAATTCACCCCAGAATTCTAAAAGAATTAAGGGAGGAACTAGCGAAACCACTGGCTACTCTTTTTAATAAATCATGGGAGGATGGTGTGGTACCCGAGGACTGGAGGAAGGTGGATGTGATTCCCCTTCACAAAAGTGGGACCAAGACAGAGGCAGGAAACTACAGACCTGTCAGTCTGACCTCTGTGGTAGGGAAAGTGATGGAGTCATTTCTGAAGGAAAGAATAGTTGAGTACCTAGAGGCCAGTGGAGCACAGGACCCAAGGCAGCATGGGTTCACAGCAGGAAGGTCATGTCCGGCAGATCTAATAGATTTCTTTGACTGGGTGACCAAGTAGTAGACCAGGAGGGGCTGTGGACATGGCCTACCTAGATTTTAGCAAGGCATTTGACACAGTCCCACACAAAGATTAATAGAAAAATTAACTAGCCAGAGTGGGACCCAGGGTGGTAGCCTGGGTAAAACATTGGCTGGACAACAAGACACAGAAGGTAATTGTAAATGGAGTCCACTCTGAAGAAAGGGGGTTACTAGTGGGGTATCGCAGGGTTCAGTATTGGGTCCAGTCCTTTTTAATGTCTTCATCGGTGACATTGCAGAGGGACTGGAAGGAAAAGTATGCCTTTTTGCAGATGACACAAAGATCTGCAACAGGGTTGATACACAAGGAGGAGTGGAAAGGATGAAAAGGGACTTGGCAAGGTTGGAGGAATGGTCAGAGGTATGGCAGCTAGGATTCAATGCAAAGAAGTGCAAGTAATGCACCTAACAAGAACCCAGGGAAGAATTCACAATGGTTGGGAGGTAGTAACAACAACAAAAAGGAAAGAGACCTGGGGTAATCATATCAGATGACCTTAAGGTTAGCAAGCAATGTGAGAAGGCAGTAGGGAGGGCTGGGGGTATACTGGGATGTATAGGGAGAGGCATCATCAGCAGAAAACAGGAAGTTGTTATCCCTCTGTACAGACAGTTGGTGAGACCCCATCTGGAGTACTGTGTCCAGTTCTGGAGACCCCATCTCCGCAAGGACATAGACAGGATAGAGGCAGTCCAGAGGAGGGCAACTAAAATGGTGCAGGGTCTGCAAGAGAAGCCGTATGAGGAAAGACTAAAGGAGCTTAATATGTATACCCTTGAGGAAAGAAGGGAGGGGGGGATATGATAGAAACTTTTAAGTACCTCAGTGGAATCAACAAAGTCCAAGAGGGTAGCATCTTTCAGAAAAAGAGACTTGCAAGAACAAGGGGACACAATTTAAAGATAGAAGGAGGGCAGTTCAGGGGCAATGTGAGGAAGTATTATTTCACAGAGAAGGTAGTGGATGCATGGAACAGCCTTCCTGAGGAGGTTGTGGGGTCTAAAACTGTGGGAGAATTCAAGAATGCATGGGACAGACATAAGGCAATTTTGTGGGGGGTAGGAAGAAATAGGCTGTTGGTTAACTAGGATCTGCGGCCTATCCTGTAGGTAGGGAAATGGGCAGACTAGATGGGCCTAGCGGTCCTTATCTGCTGTCAAAGTCTATGTTTCTATGTTTCTAAGTGGAATAGGAATCCTACATACGGGGGTGTGGAGCATCCATGTTTCGGGAACCCAGGGTTGGGAGAGTGAGCATCGGGGCAATGTATTTCGGCATTGCATAGAACAGTATATCCATCTATCCATCTATCTAGAGACAGAAAATAGACCAGCATGGAGGAGCTGCTAGCATAAAGGCACTGATTTTACATGTGTGGGGGCCACCTCCTGCTTCAGGGAAACCCTAAAAATCTTTGACAGGTTTACTGCTGCCCATCCTTCCCTTCAGTACCCTGTTGCAGTATCCTGCTCCACATTGCCTTTTATAGATATCAAATTGTCAGTGCAGAGCAATGGTCTGAAGACATTAGTTTATTGAAAACCCACTGACTTGCACAGCTTTTTCCTCCACAGCTATTTCCATCCCAAACATGAAGCATGGCCTGCCTTATTCATAGTTTCTCAGACTTTGCTGGTTATACAGTGAATATGATAATTTTGCTGTGTGGGCTCAAATATTGCAGTTTTTTTTATTAGTTGGATTCACAGAAAGCACAGTGGGCAGAGCACTGTCCCAGGTCAGTAATGTACCCCATAACCTTGACCCTCTCAAAAGGGATTCTCACACAACAACAACCGTGCATTGCACTGGTGCTTCCCTTCGATTCTAATACCTCTTCTATTCACAGAAACATAGAAACGTAGAAATTGACTGCAGATAAAGGACTGCTTAGCCCATCCAGTTTGCCCATTTCTCCCTACTTACACTATTACCACAGACCATGCAGAATCTACAGCTCTTTCTTCCTCCCCCCTTCCTTTCTACTATGATTCCCTTGTGCTTATCCCTTGCATTATTGAATCCCACCACTGTTTCTACCCCGTCACCTGCGTGGGAAGGCTGTTCCAGGAATTCACCACTCTTTCTGTGATGAGGTATCTCTTCACATCTCTCCTGAATCTACCCACCTCCAGCTTCATGGCATGTCCCCTTGTACTTGAGTATCTTTTCTACTGAAAAATACTCCCCTCCTGTACTATATTTACCCTTATGAGATATTTAAAGGTCTATATCATATCTCCACTCCTCCTCTGTTCAAGGCCGTACATATTGAGGTCCTTTAGTCTCTCCTTGTAGGGCTTTTGATGCAGACCCTGCACAGTTTTAGTTGCCCTCTTCTGGATCACCTCCACTCTGTCTATGTAATTCCAGAGACGTGGTCTCAAGAACTGGACACAATACTTTAAGTGGGATTTTACCAGCGATCTATACAGAGGCAATACCACCTCCTTCTTTCTGCTGGTGATAGCCCTTCCTATGCACCCTAGCATCCCACTTGCCCCTCCCTCATGCCTTGCCACACTACCTGGCCACCTTTAGATCCTCTGATAAGATTACTTCCAGGTGTCTTTCCTGCTTGGTGGTCATCAATACCACTCCACCCATTTTAGACTCAGTCCCTGGGTTTCTGTACCCAAAGTGCATTATTTTGCACTTTTTTGCATTGAAACCCAACTGACACACTCTTGACCACTCCTCTAGGTTTCTCATGTCTCTGCTCATCCTCTCCACCCCCCACCCTGGAGTGTCCACCCTATTGCATATTTTGGTGCAAAGAGGCAGATCTTCCCTTCCAGCTCCTTTGCAATATCACTTATAGACACATTAAAGAAGACCAGCCCTGGTACTGATCCATGAGTCACCCCACAGGTCAACCTCCCTTCCTTGAAGTGAGCTCTGTTTATCACCACCCTCTGTTAACTATCTCCTAACCAATTTTTTATACCGTTTAGCACCTTTGGACCCACTCCTATGCTACCCTGCTTGCTTACTAGTCTCCTATGTGGAATGGTGTTGAACGCCTAAACTGAAATCTTGGTAGGCCATGTCCACTGCTCCCCCCTGATCATGTTCCTTGGTCACCCAGCCAAAGAAATCTATCCCATTCATTTGACATCACTTCCTCCTGAAATCCATGCTGTCTTGAGTCTTGTAAACCACTGGATTCAAGATACTCCGCAATCCTTTCCTTCAGGATTGATTCCATTAACTTTCCCACCACCAATGCCAGGCTAACTGGCCTATTAATTGCCAGCTTCCTCTCAGCTGCTACTTTTGTGTAGTGAGACTATATCTGCCCCCATCCAGAGTCACTCCTGTTTCTAGTGAGCTATTAAACAGAACTATCTGAGGTGCAGCCAGTATTTCCTGAGCTCCCTCAATACCCTTGTGTAACCCCCCCTGCAAATGGGGGTTCCCAAAAGACTTCCAGGAGCTTGCTTGAATGCTCCGAGCCTGAATGGTGTTTGGTGTTTAAGCCATTTATCTGTGAGTGTTTTTAGAGCCTCTGGTACTGTCTCTGTAAGAGCCGTCTGCTTGCAGACATAATTAGTTTGTATGGGGGGGACTGTGTGTTTCTCTGCTTGAGTCCCACTCGAGCTGCTGCCAATTCACTCCATTTTTGCAGTCACTAGGAGTGCAAAGGGAACCTATCTGAAATATGTAACTGTTTGCCAGAAATCATTTAGAGTAATAATGAAAATACAGTTTGTCTAACCTGCTTTTCTTTGCAATCAGAAATGTGTTTGCCTAGTTCCCCATCCTAGTTTCAAACTGCTGAACTGGACCAATTAGTGTGGGTTAAGGGAGCTCTTAAATGGTGCCTGTGGACGAATCAGAACTTGGACTCGTAATCTGAGCCAGCCACAAGAGGATTGTAATGGCAGTGACTCTGGGAAATGTAGATTGGACTTCGGCGCCTTTTTGCACCAACAGGGGGAGGCTATTGTGAGTGACAGCCAATCCAGCCAAGAACTGGGAGGAACTCAAAGGAAGTGCCCGGTTTTGTCTACTGGAGTTTCAGTTTAGCTCTGGCAGTGAAGAAGGAAGGAGTCCTGTGCTCTTTCGGTGCACAGTTTTAGTCGGGAAACACATGAAAGGCCCCAAGTTTCGGTCTGCAGCTTGTGCAAGTGCTTGTTTGGACTGAATCTGACCTGTGAAGAGAATCAAGGAGATCTGAAAAGTAGAAACCAGGCTCACCCTGTAGAAGACTGGAGAAATTGCTGAATCGCGCTCGGTCTGTCAGGAACTGAATCTGCTGTGTGTTCTCCCGGGTACTGTGCAGTAATTGCGATCAGGATAGAGAAGCAGTCTGCCTGGTACAGTACTTTCTTTTCCCATATAAATGTGTGTAGTGCTAGTGAGGACTCGCATTTCAAATCCCCTGTACAGTGAATTGAGTGCATGAAGCTGCAAGTAAACCTCATCTTAATCCAGACTACCTCCATTTGCTCTGAACTGCCTTGGGGTCCCGTCACAAGGACCTTGTCCACATGTTTCTGCTCTGCCTGGCAATCCAGGACAATCTGCCTTCCATTCAGTATCAGCATTGAATTTGTGAGTACAAATCAGGGTAGCTCCCTACCATCATCTAATTGCAAGTGTTCCATCTGATTACTTTTCCTTTCTTTCTCCTCGAACTGAGCCTACCGGCTCCGGATTACAATTTGGGTATTGTGCATGCATTTTCCATCTTCAGGGCCCCAACCAGCTGCACCAAATAGGCTAGCCTCTTATTGCCTGGGTACCCAGTAAGAGTGACATTAGGGACATTTGGGATTCTGAAATATGTGCACAGTACTGTGATTAGTAATGCGTTTAAACTATTTAATCTAATTTCCCCCGTCCTTGTTATATCCCCTAAATAAATCAGATCTGTTTGTTTCAGCAAAGTTACACTGCCTGAGGTATTTGTCTGTGTTAAAGTATTGTACTGTGGTTTTTGCACTGTATCATCTTGTTTTACAGGGAGTCCCAGGAGTCACACTGACGAACCAGTCCTGGGGTAAGTGTATACTGTGAAGGTAATTGTATATATTGTGTGGGCCACTAGTGGGAAGAAAGGGGGTCGCAGTGTCCCAGAGGGCTGTGCAAGTTAGTTTAACTATTGCAAACCCTGACCTCTGGGTGGAGGCACCCACCATCGGATCCAGGCCCCTCAACCTGTTAGTGGCAAATCAGGCAGAGGTAGTAGCCCTTTTGATAGCGCCACCTAGGAGTTACATCTTGGAGGCTCACCGCTGGGATTAGCATCCTCTAGTGGCCACATTTATGAATTTCTGTAAAAAAAATAGATGGGTACCCCAACAGAAGTGGCTGTACACCAGCTGGTGAAGTGGTGTACTGGGTAGGAGATCAACCACCAAAATGCTATACTTATCTTGGATATCCCGCTGGGTACCAGTACAGACACTGTAGAGGGAGTACTTTCCAAGGTTGAATGTTTACAAGACCCTGTGGTAGAGGGGTGACAGGCTGATCTGCTCACCCAAACTTTCATGGCCCTAATAGAGTGTAAGGACCCTGTAGACAGTTCTAAAGTGCCACAGACAGTTACCCCTGGGGAAACCCTCAGTGTCTGGAGAGTGATAACCAAAGACAGTAAAGACCCCAAGGAGAATGAGCCTCCCCCATTATCTGAAACTTTTGAGGAGAAATTTGCTAAATTGTTGTTGGGGGAAGGGAAAACTGTGGAGGATTTAAAGAAACTATTATTGCCACCTGAGAACGTTCCTCCACCAACACCCTCTTCCCCTCCAGCACCCATTATTGCCCCTCCTTCTGTGCCAGTGCAAGCTCCCATGTCTGTACCTGCCAATAGTCATGACTCTTACCGCAGGTTGAGAATTTTCTCCGGCACCCTCCCCACCCCACAAGGGGAGGATGATTGGGAGACCTGGATAGACTCTGTTGTCCCTTTGGTATCTGAGTGGCAGTGTGCAGAGACTGAGAAATGGAAAAGAATCCTAGAGAGCTTGAGAGGTCCCACTTTGGAAGCCATTAAGTCTTTGAGGTCCACAAACCTTGAGGCATCTGCCCAAAAGTACCTAACTGCACTTGAATGCAATTTTGGGAGTATAGAGTCAGGCGAGAGCTTGATGTGGAAGTTTCAAGGTACAAAACAATGGCCAGGGAAAGTTTATCTGCATATGTTACTTTCGTCTGGAAGAGCTACAGAGGGCCTACCCGGAAAGGGGGTGGCCACCAGTGACTTAAACCATGTGAGGTTAGGGCACATATTGCAACATACAAGCACTCAAAATTGCAGCTCCTTCATTGAGGCTTCAGGACAGGAGAGATAACCCACGGATCATTGTGATTTGATGAAAGAACCGAAGTTGAGGAGGAGGAGATAGAGCCCGCGAGAGTTGTGGCTTACAACCTCTGCTCCAAGGGCGGGGTTGGCTGCTGACGGCCAGAGATCACTGAAAACCCATGATGAAAGTCAAGGATTAAGTGCCTGCCAAATGGGGATGGCTGTAAACACCCCACACTGGGAGGAGTTCCTGAGGGAGATTAGGAAAGTAACCAACAGTCTCATAATGAAGGATACTCCTATGAGCACGGGCACTGACTCTTGCCCGACTGCTTCTGCTATGGGGTTGGGGGTGCCCAGCCAGGCACCTCATGTTGACAACAGTTTGAAACTTGATGCATTGACTATGGAAGTGAGGGAACTGAAGAGATGTCTCCAAATGTCCAACCCACCGCTGGCTGAGGTGGCACCAAGGTTTTCTATCGATAGTACCCATGCTGTAGCCCCCACAGTGATGCCTCGGTCACCCCAAACTTCAGCAGATATATTTTTCCATAATTGTGGGAAGGATGGGCACATGAAGAGGGAATGCCGGTCTCAGAAAGACTTAGAGATAGTGGTGAGCCGGCTACAAGAAGAGCTTTGGAGAACAAGTCAGTGGTTAAGAGGTGCATGAAATGGTCCCAGCGAGGGTCCCAAAAATGCTAACTCACGTCCCTCTGTGGCGAGGTCAGTTGCCCAGACCCCTGCTACTGCCTCTCCAGACTGGTCCAGAATAGTGGGTCCCTCCATGGAGACAACTGTAAAGGTGAATGGAGTGTCTACAAGAGCTGTATTAGACAGTGGCTCCCAAGTGACAATTATGTTCCAGGATTGGTATCAGAAGCATTTGTCAGATGTACCCTTATAACCATTAGAAGGACTGCATGTATGGGGGTTAAGTGAGAAGGCCTACCCCTACTCTGGGTATATCAGAATGTGGCTGTCTTTCTCCACCTCTGTGGTTGGAATGGCAGAGCAAGTAGATACCCTGGTCTTAGTGGGTCCCCCTACTGGACTGTATGATGGGGTTCCTTTACTAATTGGGACTAATGCACATATGTTTGGACGGCTGGCACAGTTGTGTTATGAAAAACAGGGGTCAAGGGCTGGTAGAGCTTTAAGAATTCCGGCCTTGATTAAGAAGGCCTATGAGGCACAGAGAGATGTTGAAACAGTAGAACCAGAGGAACCAGTTGGAATTGTCTGGAAGAAGGATCCCGAGTCTCTGATCCTGGCGCCAAATGCCCAGTGTACCTTACAGGGAGAGGTCCATATCAGAAAGGATGTCAAGAATAAAATATTAATGTTGGATGCACCAGGCGATGGAAAATTGCCAGAGGGACTGCTGGTCAAGCCTAGTATTTTGCCTGCTAGAGCCCATGCTTATGCCAGAAGGGTAATGGTTCAAGTTCATAATGTGTCTGACAGAGAGATTCGAGTAAACAGAGGTTGCACCCTGGCTAATGTACATTGTGCAGACACTGCAGTGCGACCCAGCAGCAAGAGTCTGGGGAAGAATGACAGAGTAACACCTGACTTGTTTGATTTTGGTGACTCCCCGTTGCCAGCTGAATGGAAAGTGAGTATCAGTGAGAAGCTTGCCCAGAGAGACCAGGTGTTTTCTTTAAAGGAAAAGGACGTAGGATGCGCACAAGGAGCTGAGCACCATATCCGGCTCCATGACGAAAGACCATTTCGTGAGAGGTCTCGACGTCTGGCACCTGCAGACATAGATGATGTGAGATGGCATCTGCAAGAGATGTTAGCTGCTGGTGTAATACAAGAATCCAGAAGCCCCTATGCTTCCCCCATTGTGGTAGTGAGGAAAAAGAATGGGACAGTAAGGATGTGCGTGGATTATCGCACTTTAAACCGGTGGACTATCCCTGATCAGTACACAATGCCCCGCATTCAGGATGCTTTGGACTGCCTAAACAGGAGCAAGTGGTTCTCTGTGCTGGATCTCCAGTGGTACTACTAGATCCGATGGCTCCAGAGGACCATGAGAAGACAGCCTTTATCTGTCCGCTTGGCTTCTGAATTCATGAGGATGCTTCAAGGGATTTCAGGTGCCCCAGCCACTTTTCAACGATTGCTGGGCGTGCAGTGGGGACATGAACTTACTAGAGTGCCTGGTATACCTAGATGATGTTGTTGTGTTTGGCAGCTCACTGGAGGAACAAGAGGCTGATTATTTAAGGTATTGGACCGACTGGAAGACTTTGGCCTTAAACTGTCCATTGATAAGTGTCAATTCTTTCAAACATCAGTAAAGTATGTGGGACACATAGTATCCACCTGAGAATAGAGACCGACCCAAGTAAAGTTGAGGCCTTGACCACCTGGCCACAGCCCAAAATCTAAAGAACTGCAAGATTCCTGGGATTCTGTGGTTATTATCGCGCTTCATCAAGGACTATTCAAGAGTGATCCGCTTTACTTAACCTTACTCAAGGGTATCCCCAACCCACAAAAATACAAAAGTCAGCATCCTCAAGACTGAAAGAGTGTATTTTCGTCCGAGTGAAGTATTTGGGGCCCGCTGGACTCCTGATTTGAGACTGCTTTTCATGAGATCATATATCAACTTACCCATGCTCCAGTGCTGGCCTATGCCGATCCAAGAAAACCTTATGTCCTGCACACTGATGCTAGCTTGCAAGGTTGGGGCTGTGTTGTACCAAGAGCACGAGAATGGCCTGAGACCAGTGGCCTTTGCCAGTAGAAGCCTGACCCCATCCAAAAGAACTATCCTGTACATAAGTTAGAGTTCCTAGCTTTGAAGTGGGCTATTGTTGACCAATTCCATGAGTACTTGTATGGGGCTAAAATACTAGTAAAACTGACAATAATCCTTTGACCTATGTGCAGACCTCAGCTAAGTTGGATGCCACTGGCCATAGGTGGCTTTCTGCATTATCTACATACGACTATGCTGTTGAATACCGAGCAGGCCTGAACCACATAGATGCTGATGCTCTCTCCCAGAGGCCTGTTTCCCAGAATGATTGGGTCAGATTGTCAGAACCTGATATTCGGGCACTCTGCCAGAAGTTTGACAGGGAGGAACAAATGTCCACTGATGCAGTGGACTGCATGGTGGATTGCTTGGGACCCTCTGAGAATTGCATACCTGCTGCTTATTGCCACTTTTCTGCAATAGACATTGGTGCACTGCCTCAGCTGGACAATGACAGTATTTGACGGGCTCAATCCTACGATCCCATGATCAAATCAGCTTTGAAGCCCTCTATGCAGGAAAAGATGTGTCCAAATTACGCTCCACTGATTTGAGAACTGCACTATTATACAAAGAAGGTCCTAAGTTGAAACTGATCAATAAACTGTTATACAGAGAAACAGTAGACAGAGGGGACAAGTAGATAAACAACAACTAGTGCTGCCCACTGCCTTTCAAGACTCAGTACTGAGGTCCTTGCACAACCACAGAGGCACCTTGGTATAGATAGAACACTTGACTTGGTGAGATCCAGATTCTATTGGCCTAAGATGGGGGCTGATGTGGAGCAACACATTCGAACTTGTAGTCGCTAAGCACAGAGGAAAGCTTTGCCCCAGAAGGCTGCCCCCTGTGTTAACATCACCACCAGTGCACCCATGGAGCTGGTCTGTATTGATTTTCTGAGTTTGGAGTCAGATCAAAGAAATATCAGTAATGTGCTGGTGGCCATTGACCATTTTATGAGATATGCCCAAGCTTTCCCCACTAAAGACCAGAAAGCATCCACTGTGGCCAAAGTACTTGTATAAAACTTTTTTGTTCACTATGGGGCTCCACAAAGAATCCATTCTGATCAAGGGAGAGACTTTGAGAGTCATCTGATCAAAGAGATGCTTTCTCTGTGGGAGTGCAAAAGTCCAGAACCACTCCTTACCACCCCAAGGGGGACTCACAGCCTGAAAGTTTCAACTGCACTTTGCTAGATATGCTAGGCACCCTACACCCAAAGGACAAGCTTAGATGGAGCCAACAAATTAGCACCCTGGTACATGCTTATAACTGCACCAAAAGTGATGCCACTGGGTTCTCCCCCTACTGCCTGATGTTTGGAAGAGAAGCTCGACTGCCGGTAGATGTGTGTTTTGAGGTCTCTCCTGATGGGGTTCAAGCTGACAACTATTTACAGTATGTGAAAAAGTTAAAGGCCCAGTTAACTCATGCTTACCAACTGGCTCAAACCATGGCTGCCAAAAGAAATCTGGCCAACAAAGAAAGGTATGATAAAAAGGTGAAAGCACTGGAACTCCAGGAGGGAGATCGGGTATTACTAAGAAATCTGGGACTGCATGGCAAACACAAGATTGCTGACAGATGGCACCATCTCCCTCACATTGTAGTGGGCAAACTAGATGATCTGCCAGTGTACAAAGTAAGGCCTGAGAATAATTCAAAAGATGTAAAAACAATGTATAGAAATCATTTACTGCCCATTGGACAAATCTTGATTGAGTCTGAGCCCCCAGAAGATGCCCTCTCTGGACCAGTGACTAGAGCTGCTGCTAAGAAAAGATCAAGAAAGTCTGCACCTACAGAAGCTGAGTTAAAGTGCTCCCCTCCACAAGTCCCAGTTGAGCATGACTGTCAGTCCATATCAGAAGAAAGTGAGTGCGACTTTGAATACTACCCTTCTTACGAACTGAGTCAATTGTTTCGGGGCAATCCCCTAGTCAATACTGGAGATGAAGCTGGGCCTTCTGAACTGTCTAAGCCCCCAGCTTCATCCCTGGAGCCAATGCTCCAAGAAAGTGAAGTGCAAAGCATCAAGTCAGATGAAATAGAATCATTGGGTATGGTAGAACTGTTTGAGCTTTCAGGGGAGGAAAATGATTGACTGGGACAGACTGGTGATACACCAGAACAAGGAGAGTATTTTGAGTGCCCTGACAGTCCACTGCCAGTGTCCGAAAGCTCTCCATGCGAGCCAAATGTTGTGGACTCAGAAACTGTAACTCCTGGAGCTGAAAGTGCCCCAAGTTCTAGCCTCTCTACCCCCATGGAGACTCCCCTGACAAGTGAGGACAATGCTGAAAATGAGGCTCAGAGTGCAGAGACTGTAACAGTTCCCCCTAGAAAGACTGGTCGAGCTGTAAAGCCCATGGTGCACTTCAGTTATGATTCACTTGGGAGGCCTGTGGACTTGCCTCTCAATGTTGTCCATAAAGGAGTGTATGTGTCCCCGAGCTGATTGCCCAAACTGAGCTTCAGTGCTAACTCCAAGTTACTTGTGTTGCCCTCTAGTTATGGTGCCCTTGCCCCGTCCAGCCCCAAGGTAGCTGATAGGGAAGGGCCCCCTCTCTTCAGGTTTCATGTACAAGAGGTAATAACCCGAGTTATGGTACAATGTGTGTGTAATACTGTGTAAAGAGTGACGTACTGCAATGTTTCAGAAATGTGTTCCTGGTAAAGTGATATATTGACTGATGATTACATGTGTGAGCCTAATGCAAATGTATATGGTTGCAATTGAAACTTATGGGGGTACTTGATTGACACGGACATCAAGCTTTCCCAGGCCAGGAAGGGTGTAACCTCCCCTGCAAATGGGGGTTCCCAAAAGACTTCCAGGAGGTTGCTTGAATGCTCTGAGCCTGAATGGTGTTTGATATTTAAGCCATTTATCTGTGAGTGTTTTTAGAGCCTCTGGTACTGTCTCTTTAAGAGTTGTCTGCTTGCAGACATACTTAGTTTATATGGAGGGGATTGTGTGTTTCTCTGCTTGAGTCCCACTCGAGCTGCTGCCAATTCACTCCGTTTTTGCAGTCACTAGGAGTGCAAAGGGAACCTATCTGAAAGATGTAACTGTTTGCCAGAAATCATTTAGAGTAATAATGAAAATACAGTTTGTCTAACCTGCTTTTCTTTGCAATCAGAACTGTGTTTGCCTAGTTCCCCATTCTAGTTTTGAACTGCAGAACTGGACCAATCAGTGTGGGTTAAGGGAGCTCTAAAATGGTGCCTGTGGATGAATCAGAACTTGGACTTGTAATCTGAGCCAGCCACAAGAGGATTGTGGGGGTGGGGGTAGGAAGAAGTAGGCTGCTGGTTAACTAGGATCTGCAGCTTATCCAGTAGGTAGGGAAATGGGCAGACTGGGTGGGCCAAGCAGTCCTTATCTGCCATCAAATTCTATGTTTCTATGTTTCTATGTAATGGCAGTGACTCTGGGAAATGTAGTTTGGACTTCGGCGCCTTTTTGCACCAACAAGGGGAGGCTATTATGAGTGACAGCCAATCCAGCCAAGAACTTGGAGGAACTCAAAGGAAGTGCCCTGTTTTGTCTACTGGAGTTTCAGTTTAGCTCTCGCAGTGAAGGGGGAAGGAGCCCTGTGCTCTTTTGGTGCGCAGTTTTAGTCAGGAAACACGTGTAAGGCCCCAAGTTTCGGTCTGCAGCTTGTGCAAGTGCTTGTTTGGACTGAATCTGACCTGTGAAGAGAATCAAGGAGATCTGAAAAGTAGAAACCAGGCTCACCCTGTAGAAGACTGGAGAAATTGCTGAATCACGCTCTGTCTGTCAAGAACTGAATCTGCTGTGTGTTCTCCCGGGTACTGTGCAGTAATTGCGATTGGGATAGAAAAGCAGCCTGCCTGGTACAGTATTTTCTTTTCCCATATAAATGTGTGTAGTGCTAGTGGGGACTCGTGTTACAAATCCCCTGAACAGTGAATTGAGTGCATGAAGCTGCAAGTAAACACCATCTTAATCCAGACTACCTCCATTTGCTCTGAACTGCCTTGGGTCCAGTCACAAGGACCTTGTCCACATGGTCTGCTCTGCCTGGCAATCCAGGACAATCTGCCTTCCATTCAGTTTCAGCATTGAATTTGTGAGTACAAATCAGGGTAGCTCCCTGCCATCATCTAATTGCAAGTGTTCCATCTGATTACTTTTCCTTTCTTTCTCCACGAACTGAGCCTATTGGCTCCGGATTACAATTTGGGTATTGTTCATGCATTTTCCATCTTCAGGGGCCCCAACCAGCTGCACCAAATAGGCTTGCCTCTTATTGCCTGGGTACCCAGTAAGAGTGACATTAGGGACATTTGGGATTCTGAAATATGTGCACAGTACTCTTATTACTAATGTGTTTAAACTAATTAACCTAATTTCCCCCTGTCCTTGTTATATCCCCTAAATAAATCAGATCTGTTTGTTTCAGCAAAGTTACACTGCCTGAGGTATTCATCTATGTTAAAGTATTGTACTGTGGTTTTTGCACTGTATCAGCTTGTTTTACAGGGAGTCCCAGGAGTCACACTGACCGAACCAGTCCTGGGGGTAAGTGTATACTGTGAAGGTAATTCTGATATATTGTGTGGGCCACTAGTGGGAAGAAAGGGGGATCGCAGTGTCCCAGAGGGCTGTGACCAAGTTAGTTTAACTATTGCAAACCCTGACCTCTGGGTGGAGGCACCCGCCATCGGATCCAGGCCCCTCAACCTGTTAGTAGCAAATCAGGCAGAGGTAGTAGCCCTTGGGATAGCACCACCTAGGGGTTACACTTGGATGCAACTTATCTGGCCCCATTTCTTTGTCCACCTTCAGACTAGCAAGTCCCTTCAGGAATCTCACCTCCGAAAAAGGCCTAGTGTTCACCTCCTTCCCTCCAAAGCTTTTGGTATTTTTTGTGCCCCTTCCCTTCTCCTTCCTCTGTGAACACTGAACATAAGTCTTCTTCCTCTGTGAACACTGAACATAACTATTTGTTTAATTAATTAATTAATTTAGTTTTTAACCAGGTATAGCACACTAAGCTGAAAGCTTTTTTACAGGAGCGACCTGGGAGTTCAAGGAGGTTAAGTGACTTGCTCAGTGACTTGTTTAAGATGTCTTACTTCTCCTGGTCCACCTCTGCACAGTTGTCCCCTTCCTTTTTTAATCTTACACCCACTCCTGGTCTTCCTCGTTTCACATGCATACCTAAAAAATGTCATGTCCCTTTCATTACCTTCTGGCTAATTCTCTCCTCAGTTTGCCCCATTGTGCTCCTAACCACTTTTCCTGCTTCCTTCTGTTTCCCTCTATATACCTCCCTGTCCTCCTCCCTCTGCATCTCTTTATATCTTTAGAATGCAACCCTTTTATTTTTTACCTTATCAGGATCCTCTACCAAGAATCATAGTGGTCTCCTTTTTCTCTTGCTTTTGCTTCCTTGCTTGACACAGAGTTTGTTTCCTTTACTATACTCTCTTTTATATTCACCCACTGTTCCTCCATCCCACCCAGGTCACCCCCTCCCCTTCCCGGCTAGATCATCCCTAAGCAATTCACCAATATTTTTAAAATCTGTCCTCCTGAAGTCCAGGACCCTAGCCCTTGTGTGGTTCAGTTTCACAACCATTCTTATATTGAACCATGCTGTACGCTGATCACTGGTCCTGAAGTGTCCTCCCACCATGACATCTACAACACTGTCCCTGTTACTGAGTACCAGGTCCAGTATTGCCTCATCATAAGTGGGTTCACTGACTATTTGCCTGAAAATGCCCCCTGCCTACAGTCCAGGATGTCCCTGCTTCTAACTGAAGCTGCTGCTGGGAGGCTCGAATCTACATCTGACAAGTTCAAGTCTCCCACCAGCAGCACCTCCACCTGTTCTGCCATCTTGCCAGTGGCTTCCACCAATACATTATCTAATTCGTCCCCATATGCTGGAGGCCTGTATGTCACTCTAGTACGAATAGTGTTTCCATTCCCTGCCTCCAGGGTGACCCACAGTACCTCTGCTTCCGACTCTGTTCCCTGTATCTGCATGGCTTTTATGCTTTCCCTCACAAAAAGCACCACACCCTCTCATTTCCTTCCCACCTGGTAATCGCCGAAGAGAGCATAGCCCAGTATGGCCATTTCCCAACCATGGTTTTGAGTGCACCATGACTTGGTAATGCCACAATATCCAGGTTGGCTCTGCCATGATGGCCTCTAGGTACAGAATCTTGCTTCCTAGACTCCTAGCACTCACACACATGGCCTTCAGTATTTTGTTTCCACTCTTCTTGTTGCCCCCAGTTTTTGCTTTTTGCTCTGCCTCTTTCCCAGATCTCTTTAATGATCATGTTCATTTCCCATTTTATCTCTACCACCTTGCTTCCCTTATTAATTTGCACCCTGGGGGATTCCTTTCCCCTTGGGTTCTCCTTACTCTCTACTTAACCCCAGTGGGAAGTTTCTGTCTCCCCTATTCCTTCCACCACCCTTCTTACCTAGTGTAAATGTTCATCAAAGTAACATTTAAACTGCCCACTAAAGACTGCAGTTCTCCTTCTCAATGTATGCAGCCCATCACCCCGTATAGTCTCTAATCCTCCCAGGATGGTCTCCAGTTCCCAATGTAACTGAACTCTTCCTCTCTGCATCATTCTTTCAGCCATGATTTGAATCTCCTGTTGCAGAGATCCTTCTACTGTCTCCTGTTGTAGACAGGCAACACCCCAGCAAAAGCCAGTGATCAGCTACCTGTCTAACACCCATTCCCAGCCCTAACTCCCCTTGCACTATCCCAGCCTTGTCCCTAGCCAGGTCATTAGTCCCCAGATGGTCCATGACATCCAACTCTCTCTCCCCTCCCCTCCTGCTGCACTAGTGATCATCAGGATCTACTTACCATCCCTCCAGGCCATAGCACAAGGTAGGCACCTAGCCTGCCTCCCACTCTTTCCTTTTCCTAAATCTATCCCCCTCACAATTGAGTCCTCCACTGGAAGATTCTTCCTTCTCTTCCAGGGTCCTCTGCCACCCTCCTTGTGGTCTCCACTACCGAGGGTCCCCACATCTCCTTTGGTCACTACCATGGGTGCCTCATCCTGGCAGTCCCACCCCACCAGAGTGGTGTAGAAATTATGTAGTGGTACCAGTTGAGGAATATGCCTCTGTCCCACCACTCCCACCCTTCCAGAGCCCACCATAGCCCAGTCATCCTTCTCCTTATCATCCTGTGAGGTAAAGGTGACAGACTTGGTGGCCCCTGGGTGAGGGGAGAGGTCCTCTGAATCCTAACCAACCTGGCCTGAAGTCTAGTGACCTGCTACCTCATCCCAGAGAGGTGTGTGCACAAGGGGCAGCACTGCAGTCTCCAGAAGGTCTCTCTGAAAACTTCTGCCCCTCAGCCATCACACTACACCAGTCCCAGCATTCTCAATGTCTGTTCTCCCTGTGTTACCTGAAAATACTTTTCTACCCTTACCCCGATAGGGTGTTTTTAGTTTTCTACCTTTTTGTTCATTCCTATTTGGGTTCTTCCATGCCTTGTTTAAATTTTATATACTCCTATTGTAGATTGGTGGTGCTCCTATTCCTAGTTTGGGCCTAGCTTGGACCTTCCACCTTCCCAGCAGTGTCTGTTACACAGCAGTGAACAGCTGCCTTGCAATAGTCAACCAGAAGAGTCTCCCACTTCTCTGCTTCCTTCTGCTGATGCTTGCCAACACCTATGGTGCCTGTCACTTATTCCACTCCTTCTCTGTTCCATTCACTTGCTGGAGATGAATGTGCTGGACACATAGACAGTGGCTGCTCTTGCACAGAACCTGCTCCCTTTCTGGTAGCATGCTATTGCTGTGGAAGATCAGTTATCGATTAACTGGGACCCCAAGCCAGACAATTGGCACTCCTCTCCCAAACTACAAGGCTAGACACAGTTCTTATAATATGGCTGCTAAATTCAGGCTACTCTGGCTGGTCTCAAATTTACCCTTCACTAAATAATACTCTGATTCAGTGGTGTCCAACTTTTTTGGGGCAGGAGCAACATTTTAATTTCTGTGGCAAAGCGAGATCAACAATCACACGTGGCCCATGATGGTCTCCACATGCACTACACACGATGTCCCATAATTACCATAATTATATACACACATATACATATATATTTATATATATATATATATATATATATATATGTGTGTGTGGGTGTGTATATATAAATATATATATATATATATATATGTATATATATATATATTCTTTGCTTCATTTTTGATAGGTGAATGGAAGCCACGGCAGCAATGGGCAAGTCTGCCAAATAAAAAAAAATAGAAAACCTTTTTAACATTCAACTTATGTCATAATATTCTGATAAACAGGCTGATTAAATGTGCCCCTCCCCTTTTTTTTTAATGGCCAGCCTAGCATTACATTTAATATAAAAAAAAAAAACATTTTTAACTTCAACATTACATGTTATCATTAATGCTGAAACTGGGAGCTGCCACGGGGTTTTCATTCAATCCATGGATTGATGGACTAGGTGCGGCTGTCCTCCCTCAAAAAAGCTCACTGGAAAGGGTAACGGACAGTTTTCAGCACCGGAGACCACAACATGGACTCCTCTGTCCAATCAGAGGAGTGTTTCCTCCTGGCGTCAAATTCAAACCAGCTGCACCACTCTTGCTGCTGGTACCCTCCCCTACGTTGAACTTGGCGTGGCTGTCCTCCCCCAAGAAAGCTCACTACAGAGGGAACTGGACGATTTGAGGTCAGTTTGTGTTGTAAGGCTATGGTCTGCACACAGAGAATCACTCCTGCTAATTACAGCACAAAAGTAGTATTTTTTTCTTGAGCCTTCGCGAGCAACATAAAATGGCTTGGTGAGCCACATGCTGCTCGCAAGCCACGCGTTGGACAGCCCTGCTCTAATTCAACCAAGTTTCACCACAACTTACCCCACCTATGTTGTCACCAAAAAAACACAAGCCTTTGTTGTCCCTCCTGTAGCAAATACAGGCAGGTCTTCTTCAGTGCTTATCTAAAAGACAAAAAAAGCAAAGTTAGGACCATCACTAGGAACTTCCCTATTCTGCAAACTGACCCTAAAATCAAGATTTCCTTTACAGAGCCACCTATTGCTTCCTACTGCAGATCACCCAACCTGTGGAATCTCTTAATACAAAGCAGCCAATGTACTCCTAACAATTCCTCCCTACCAGATACCAAAGCTTGCAACAGAACTCACTGTTATACCTGCAAATTTATTTCTAGTGTTGCTGAAATTTAAAGATGCCACAGGTGTTTCTCACTTCATCAATGAGTTATCATGCACTTCCAGTAATGTGATATACTGTTTTAATTTCAGGAAGTGTGCAGCTTTCTACAATGGAGAAACCAGCAGATGCCTGTCAGACCAGTTCAGGGAATATTATATGGCAGTCAGGAATGGAGACTCTAAAAAACCTGCTGTATCCCATTTTACCTCCAGAGACTGCAAGGTCAATGATCTTTCCGTTTGTGACCTGCAGCAGGGTTTCCGGAATGCTGACCAAAGAAAAAATACAGACACCAAACTAACCATCCACCTCAGCTCCCGGCAGCCCTTTGGTTTAAATGATAGATTTACTTTCTGCTACAGTCTTTCAGCTACCTCATGGCTTACCACTGTAGCCTGTCCTTTTTGACCCAACCCCTTCATATCTTTGCTTGCATGTGTGCATGGTGTGTTTGCATGTGTGGGCATGCCGTCACACACTTCCATCCAATGGGTTTGTGTGTGGAAGGGGGATGGGGTGGCATGCTAACATGGGCATTCCACCTTTGTTTACATATCTATTTTCATTTTCTACAGATGTCTCTGTCTCTGTCACCTTTTCACACATTTGTCACCTTTCAATCTTCTTTCTAGGCCCTGTTAATTAGTCTCCATTGGAGGACTCCTCAGCTCATTCATTCCTACGACACCCTTTCATATCCATCTTTAGTTTTTTTTTTCCAGCTTCTATTCTTAGCTTGCCTATTATCACTTTTTCTCCTACATTTATTTATTTAATTAAAAGTTTGTAACTGGGAGAGGAACGTTGAGCTGAGGCTCATTTCTATGTGCGACACAGGAAAGAGAAAGGTGGGGTACAAATGACATCAATGCATATGATTAAGAAGGTTACAATAGGACCAAGCAGAGGAACAATAATACAAGTCAGGATGAGTTACAAAGATAGCCTATGTATGAGGCAGGTACATACAACAAGGTACAACATGTCATACATTGAAATAGTAGTGCAAATCAAGCAAGTTACTAAAACTGCCTGAGAAGAGGCAAGTGCAAGGTACAGATATTCCTAGATAGCGATGTTGCGAAATTACATTTTGCTGATGAAATTGCCTGAAATTGGCAGTTTCGCCATGCAAAACATTTTGCAAAATTCCACCATTCCCCTCAATTTTTTGCTGGTGCAAAATTGCAAATTTTTGCCTGTGAAATGTGACATTTCATAGTGAAATGCACAATTTCACCAAATTGTGCCCAAATTTAAAAAAAATTTCGCTAAAATTTCACCATTTTGTGGGCAAAATTTTGCATTTCACAGGTAAAATTTCACATTTCATGGAGAAAATTTTGTGGGCTAAATTTCACATTTCATCAATGGAATTTCACATTTCACACCCACGAAATATTTTGTGAAATGTGTGAATATTGCGGTGCAAAGTTTTCTAATTTCACATCTCTGTATTCATACTGTGAACAGCATAGCAAATGAGCATGTTACCACCAAGTAAAGTTACTCTACTAAAGTGCAGTACAAAGAAACAAGTGAGTTAGAGACTAGGAGGCATAAGACTCTACATCTTCTTCCTATTTTCTTTCCTCACATTTGTATCACTTATTTTCCCTTAACTCTCCACTGACTTTGCTTTTTTCTCTTTTAGATAATTCCCGAAGAAGACATATTGTCTAAATGTTGATTCTAACTCTATTTTCTACTGTTAGTGTGAGTTTAATATTATCATTTTGTTTTGATTGTACATGTTGTTTGGAACTTTTTAAAATTAAAAAAGTGGAACAAAGTATTCAGAAAGGTGCAAAATGGCCTCAAAGTGCACCAGAATCCATTAAAAACCCCTATAGCTTCTGGGGGCCTCCAGATCCCTGGCCAGTTGCTTTGAATTCACCTATGGAAACCTGGAGTTTTTTACATTCTTTGCTCCCCCGCCACATACACACAATTAAAAAAAATAGTTACACCCCTGTCCGTTTTACACCAGCAAAACTGGCTACTTTGAAAGTAGGCACATAGGTTCATAGGTTCATAGGTAGTATACACGATCGAGGGACAAGCCCATGAGGATCATGCCACTTATGCTAAGTTGGTAACATATTTGAATTCTCCTTATATATATATATATATATATATATATATATCGAGTTGAGTTTTAAATTGATTTAAGTTTAAACTATTCACTACAACATAAGGCAAGGAATTCCATATTGGAACTATACGTTGAGTAAAGAAATTTGCTCTTTTCGTAGTTCGATTAATGGATAGAAATAATTTTAAGTTATGCGAGCGAGTTTGGACTGTAGTAATGTTCAATTTTAAATGTAATGTTTCAAACAAATATTCGTCTCTGGTTGCTTTGTAAAGTAAGCAAAGATCTCCACGTATCAATCTATATTCCATACTGTACAAATTGAGCCTTTTAAGTCTTTTTCCATAAGATAAATTGCTCAAACCATTTATGTTCTTAACAAATCTCTTTTGGACCTTCTCCCTAGATACTATATCTCCTATCAGTGTTGGAGCACAAAATGAGGAACAATACTCGAAATTTGCTCTTATAATACTAGAGTATAAGGGAATCATTATTGAAGGTTCTCTGCTTTTAATGTTCCTAAATATGCAATTACTAAAACTAGAACTCTTTTTAATGGTTAGATTTAAGTGTTCAGTAAACTTTAACTTATTATTAACAAGAACACCCAGGTCTTTCTCATTTGTAATATGTTTCAAGGTATAGTTCTCAATATAATAATTAGCACATATATTGTTGCTACCAAAATGCATAACCTTGCATTTATTGATATTGAAATTCAATTTGTGACGATTAACCCAACCAGATATATGATTCAAATTATCTTGTAGAATAGATATGGACTTGGAGTTGTTAACAACCCCTCCCAATTTAGCATCATTGGCATATTTAACAATCCAGTTACCACATGTAGTATCCATACCAGCAATAAGGATGTTAAATAGCACAGGCCCTAAAACTGATCCCTGCGGGATTCCACTAGTAACAGTGGTCCATGGGGACAAGAAACCCTTTAGAACAACACGTTGTCATCTATTGGATAACCAATTCATTATCCATTGAATTATGTATTTGTTAAGGTCGAAATTTACTAAACAGTTGTATAGTATATCATAAGATACAGAATCAAAGGCATTTTCAAAATCTAGATAGATGACATCCACTGGTAAGCCATAATCCAAAGCATCACTCACAGGTTCAAAAAAGTCAATCAAATTGGACTGACACTATCTACCAGGTTGAAAACCATGTTGGATTGTATCAGTTAGACCTTTATCCAAGATATGGGAACTAATTTTGCCTAAAATTAACCTTTCCATGATTTTACATACTGTGGAGGTAAGGCTAATAGGTCTATAGTTATGCACTTCCTTTTTGGATCCAGATTTATGTATAGGAATGATCATGACATCACACCAATCCTTAGTCACATATCCCTTGTGCAGTGATTCATTAAACAAATAGGTTAATACACCAGCTAGTTCACATGACAAATTTTTTATAAAGATGGCTGGTATTCCATCAGGCCCAAGTGATGTAGATGATTTTAAAGAATCTATGATGTTAAAGGTTTCTGACACCGTAAATTCAATTAAAAGGTCAGAATTAGATGGGTTAAGACAACAAAATTGTCCCTTTTTCTTGAATATACTAGTGAAATATCTATTAAATTTATTTGCCATAATATGCTCATCACTAATGTCAACATTACCAACTCTTAGTGGTCCAACTGAAGTGGGAGAGTTTTAAAGGAACCAATATAATTGAAAAACCTTTTCTTGTTGTCATGATGTAGATTAATTAGGCTACTTTCTACAACCTGCTTAGCCCTTCTAATACAATTTTTAACTTTTTTTGATTTGTTCATAAATTTAGACCAATTAAGTTCTGAAGTGTGTTTCTTGTGTTTATTGTATGCTTTTTTTGCTAGAACTAACCTTCTGATTTCTCTAGTGAATCAAGGTGGGGATCTCTTCTGTCCAATATACTTAATTCTAATTGGTACCCATTCAGAGATACAAAATGTAATTTCCTCTTTAATTCTTTCCCATATATTCTCAACTGGTAAGCCAGTAAGTTCTTGTTGCCAATTCCACTTCAATAGGTATTCCTTAATTGCCTTATAATTAGATTTATAAAAATTTTTAAATTCTGTTTTCCCACAAGGTTTTTTAACAAAAAGATTAAATGACCATTTAATAATTAGATGATCACTATTACCTAAAGGGGCCATTGTGCTAGCTATCTCATTGATATTTTTAATATTTGAGAATATTAAGTCTAGAATATGGTCATTCCTTGTAGGTGATCTGACATACTGGTCAAGTCCTAAATGTGATATGGTACTAATGAATCTTTTTTCTTGTGTACCAAGACCAGTACCATTTGACCAATTTATATCGGGAAAATTAAAATCCCCCATAAGAATGATATCAGTCTTGAATTTAATATTCTCAAGATAGTCACACATCATACCATTATTGGCAGTATTCATAGATGGTGGTCTATAACATAGACCTAACGTTAATGGGAGTTGTTTAGTATTTATTTTAATCCATATAATATCCAGACTAGTAGGAGGTTCTAAGTCAAGTTCAACTTCTGAGCAAGTAATATTATTTCTAACATAAATTGCTACTCCTCCACCCTTAGAATATAATCGATTTTTATTAAACAAGGAATATCCATCAATGTTATGACCCCAGTGGCCATCTCTAAACCATGTTTCAGTTACACCACATATATCTATGTCCTCATTATCTAATATAACTTGAAGTTCGCTAATTTTATTATTCAAACTCCTAGCATTTAATAAAAGTAATTTAACTTTTTGTTCATTACTTTTTAAAGAAATGACAGGTTCTAGAGCTAAAGGTTCACTAACTGGCATAAGCCTAACAGAACCTACATTGAGATTTTGCCTTAAAAAACATCAATGTACGTATTAATTTTGAGGCCCAATGTCTCTTTACCTAATCTATTTAGATGTAAGCCATCCCTGGCGTAGTATGCTTTGTTATCAACAAACTGTTCCCAATGTGTGAGGCATTTGATGTTTTGTTTAAAACACCAGGCTCTAAGCCAGGAATTAATGTGTTTAATTTTGTTAGTCAGAGTAATATTAGCCCTAGGAACTGGAAGAATCTCAGAGAACACAATATGTACACCAATCTCGGTCAAAATATTAGCCAATCCAACATATGCTTCTTTAATCATTTGGGTTGACTGATGCCAAATATTGCTTACACCAATATGAATAATGACTAAGTCTTTTTCTTTACATCCTACAAGGATCCTGGGACTCATTTTGGCAGTATCCCTAATTGTAGCCCCACGAAAGCAAGATAAAGTGTAGGCAGCCTTATCCGGATTACAAATAATTCTATCTAAATTGGATAACAAAGAATCACCTAAAACAAAAATATCTGGTGTACAGATACCATCCTGATTCATGTTTGTTCCTTCCACAATGGTTTCCATGTCCCCAATGTTTTCAGTAAAATTAATAAGGTCACCATGCGATAAGTTGTTTATTGAACTAAATTGTGAAATAGTATTAGATAGCTTATCTAAAGAACAAGATTCTGGAACTACGTCAGTTTGCATATCAATATTCATAAAATCTGTTAAAGAAGAGTATTTATTATGAGTTGGTAACACAAATGTATCTGCTTTTCTACCCCTTTTAAAAGTTTTTCTATGCTGAACTGTGAACCAATCATTATCAGAATCACTGACTTCATCTAGTCTAGGTCTTTTTCTGGAGACACTCTCAGTTTGGTTAAACTCATAAGTCGTACTGATTTCAGATGTTCCAGACAGAGCTGATCATCAATAGATTGTGATCTACACACCATTTTGCTTTGAGTTTGTATAACATCATAGGCTATATTATTACCAGGGCTATCTAAGCACGTTTGATTTTCAGTAGTATACAGTCTTTTAGCTGTTTCTTGTTGACTGTTTTCCAAACTACATAGTCTTTTATCAAACAATATGACTTCATTTTCCAATTATTTTATTCTAATGCATTTATTGCAAAGAAATGCTGTAATTATCTCAGGTCCCATATCGAAATCATACATATAGCAGATTATACATTGTGTGCCCATCTTTCCATCAGTAGTAATAATGTTAGCCATATTAGAATAGCAATTAAAATAAATGGCTTACCCTTATAAAGTAATATAATAAGAACAACTGCTGACTCTAAAGATCCTGAATAGCCCAACATGCCCAACACGCATAACACGCGCTGACGCTGTCTTTGCACGCTGCCTTCGCGGCGCTGTCGCACGGGTTAATATCTCTGCTTATGCTCACCCCGTCAGCAGGGCAGGCTATTTATAGCCTAAGTTACCCGGAAGTCATGATGCAAAATCGCATTTACCCCAGTATTTGTTTTCTGAAAATATCTCCTCAAACAGTTTAGAGGTATATAGGTGTCTTAAAAATATAAGCACTGAATGAACAGTGGTCAAAAATAAATTCTTTAAAAACATGTATATTATCAGGCAATTGGGCTGTACTGAGGGTGCTTCGCAGTACAACCCCTCCACCTAGCTAAGAGATGGCTAGGGCTCCAAGTAGCTATTGAAGTTTTTTACTTAACAAAGATGTTTTAAAGCAGAGCAGTACAGTTTCATCAAGCACATATAGCGAGTACAGGTAGTGAGCCCTCGCAGCAGGGCAGGTTATTTATAGCCTAAGTTACCCGGAAGTAGTGATGCAAAATCGCATTTACCCCAGCACTTGTTTTCCTGAAAATATCTCCCACAAACAGTTTAGAGGTATATAGGTGTCTTAAAAATAAAAGCACTGAATGAACAGTGGTCAAAAATAAATTCTTTAAAGACGTGTATATTATCAGGTAATTGGGCTGTACTGAGGGCGCTTCGTAGTACAATCCCTCCACCTAGCTAAGAGATGGCTAGGGCTCCAAGTAACTATTGAAGTTTTTTACTTAACAAAGATGTTTTAAAGCAGAGTAGTAAAGTTTCATCAAGCACATATAGCGAGTACAGGTAGTGAGCGCTCGCAGCAGGGCAGGCTATTTATAGCCTAAGTTACCCGGAAGTCACGATGCAAAATTGTGTTTACCCCAGCACTTGTTTTCCTGAAAATATCTCCCACAAACAGTTTAGAGGTATATAGGTGTCTTAAAAATAAAAACACTGAATGAACAGTGGTCAAAAATAAATTCTTTAAAAACGTGTATATTATCAGGTAATTGGGCTGTACTGAGGGATCCTCATAGTACAACCCCTCCACCTAGCTAAGAGATGGCTAGGGCTCCAAGTAGCTATTGCAGTTTTTTACTTAACAAAGATGTTTTAAAGCAGAGCAGTAAAGTTTCATCAAGCGCATATAGCGAGTATCATTCTTAAGATAATTTTGCACGCAATATTTTTTGCTTTTTAAAGGGACACTGCAACACCTTTAGGACTCAAATTGTCCCTTGTTTAAAAAAACACATTTTAGGATCACCAGGATTCTGTAAAGATTGTTGATGTAGCTAGAAGTTTGATTCTGATTATTGTTTTCTTTAAAAAAGTGAAAAACAGATTGCCCACAAAAACAAGTTTGTTTACATTCCTTGATCTACTCCCACTGCATCTCTCCTGAACTTGGGTACACCTCTAACACAGTCTAGCCACTCATGATGCAATGATAGTTTAGGTGGCTATTTCCACATGAGTGACTGCACTCTTCAGATGTATTTCTAATGTTCAGGAAGTATTCAATAACAATAGATAAGGATTTGAAACAAAACAAAGTTGTTTGTAAATATACATTAGCATGCATTTCAGTTCTACTAAACAAGGAGAGAGAGACAAAACAAACAGCAATATCAATGAATTTTAGAGATGGTAAGCAATCATAAAATGTGGGGTTTTTAATAGAAATAATATGATGCAAAACAAGTTGACAGTGTCCCTTTAAAATGACTTAAAGATCAGATGATGCCGTAAGGACAACTTTAACAAAACATAATATTTAGACCCAGTTCAGGTTATATTTCACATTAGTTCTGTATTTCCCCCTCACCATTATTTACCTCCTGAAGGATGAGGTCATGAGGGCTGCCTGCTCGGGCCCTCCCTACCCCCACCCCTGAAGCTCCTCCATATTACAGTCCCGCAAGGGTGCCTACCTCCTGAAGGACGAGGTCGTGAGGGCTGCCTGCTCGGGCCCTCCCTACCCCCACCCCTGAAGCTCCTCCATATTACAGTCCCGCAAGGCTGCCTACGTCCTGAAGGACAAGGTCGAGAGGGCTGCCTGCTCGGGCCCTCCCTACCCCCACCCTCCGAAGCTCCTCCATATTACAGTCCCGCAAGGAAATTTTACACTTTCGGAGCATGACTCCAGCGACTCCAGCTCTCCGGACAATTTTAAACAGGACTGCAACCATAATCGTGCTTCTCTGCAGCACCTGTTCAGCTCCTGCCTGGCCAAGCCATTTTGCCTTGCTGCCTGCCTAGCCGTGCCGCGCTCTGCCTCACATGAGCTGCCGCTGCTGCTGCTGTTGGAAGTGTTGGCACATGAATGAAGACTGTTAATTTAATTCTGAGTTTTCCTCGATCTGCAAGCCAGTTAGTACTGTTGCTTTAATTTTAAGGGCTGATGGTACACGCTTTCCGGCAAATCTGGCTGTAACATTAATTTGGGCATGTATTCAATTTAAAGCTGTTGGTTGCCTTAGACAACTGTTAACGAGCTAGCCTTTTTATGCATTTTGGTTGCCCTGTCTAAATGTTTTCTGTATTTTGCTTTATATAATTCATGTTCGATTTCTCCATTTTGAATGCCTTTTGTCACTTTAAACAGCCTTTACTAAAGCCTGTGATTGCCCTTGTAGCAACAGCCATTCTGTGTAGACCCACAGTAGCCCACTGAATGCTTGTGGTTGCCCTGACATTGTTGCAGCAGCCGTTTTGTGCACAAAACTCCTTATGAGTGCCACAACTTCAGTAAGCTTTATTACCTTATACCATCTGTTTCTCTGATTAGCCTCATAAAAGACCTTTTACAGTTTAAGAACATTGAAATCGTTAACAGCCTTTACTAAGCCTGTGATTGCCCTTTGTAGCAATGGCCATTTTGTACAGACCCACAATAGCCCACTGAATGCTCGTGGTTCCCCTGACGTTGTTGCAACAGCCATTTTGTGCACTTAACTCCTTATGAGTGCCACAATTTTAGTAAGCTTTATTAACTTGTGCCGTCTGTTTCTCTGATTAGCCTCGTAAAGGACCTTTTACAGTTTAAGAACATTGAAATCCCGTCATTCTGCTCTCCCCTCCACTCCCACGTCCATCACTCGTACCTCTTCTCCTATTTCCCCTCCCCCCAGTGCCTACTGCTATAAAGTGCTCATTCCCGCTTTTTTTATTCCCTAGGGTGCCTACCTCCTGAAGGACGAGGTCATGAGGGCTGCCTGCTCGGGCCCTCCCTACCCCCACTCCCCTAAGCTCCTCCATATTACAGTCCCGCAAGGTAATTTTACACTTTCAGAGTGCGACTTCAGTGACTACAGCTCTCTGGACAATTTTAAACAGCACTGCAACCATAATTGTGCTTCTCTGCAGTACCTGTTCAGCTCCCGCCTGGCCAAGCCGTTTTGCCTTGCTGCCTGCCTTGCCATGCTGCGCTTTGCCTCACACGAGCTGCCGCTGCTGCTGCTGTTGGAAGCGCTGGCCCTGACGGCTGCGCGAGCTGCCGCACCGCCCCCACCACAACCCATGGTCGTCACTCCAACTTATAGCAGAGGTCACGTGTGAACGTAAACCCATCGGCTCACTTTGCCATTGGCAGGCTATACTGTCCTGCCACTAGGGGCATTCCTATTTCCTCCATTGGCCTATATAGTTAACTCTTGCTAATCCATCTCTGTTGATTCCTGTCTCCCTGTTACACCTCTGTGAGCCACCCCCCTCAAGTCCTGCTTCCTCTCCCTCACCCAGCCCTGCCTGCTTCTCCCACCCAGCCTCCAGTTCTCGCTGAGTCTCCCATCCTGCTGGGTACATCCCCCACCCCCCGGGCATGAAACCTATCAATGCTTCTAGGTGAGCTCCCCCCCACCTGCTGCTCTCAAATAGCCTCCTCGTCCATCGGCAGTTGCCACCATCTGCCCAGTTCTCTCCTGCTGTTTTCAACCTTTTTCCCTGTTGTGTACTCTCGCTGGCCAGCCATCGACCCAGTGACATGGCCCCTCATGCATGGACTGGTGCGCCAGCCAGCTGTCTGGGTCCCCTTGCCACCCCGGCACCCTGCACACACCCCCCACAGCCTGGTGTGCGGTCAAAGGTCTTAAGATAGCCCATCTCAACATCTGCAGCCTCCTCCAGAACCTTGCAGAACTAACAGCCTGGGTGACCCTCTATAAGCCTGACATCTTGGGCATCACTGAAACTTGGCTCAAGCCCAGCACCCCTGACTCTGCCTGCTCCCTCCCAGGGTACAGCCTTGCCCAGTGCGATAGGGCAGGTAGTAAGCACGGTGGAGGCGTGCTCCTATACTATAAGGTGCACCTAAACGTGTCCATAGTTGCGTACTCACCCTCGACCCCCACAACCCTGCGAGTTCCTCCACTCCCTCCTTCTCCTAGGGAATACTAAAAAGGTGCATCTCATCTGCACCTACAACCCTCTGAGGGGAGGTGTACTAGGGCTCTCATCCCTACTTGAGCAACTTAGGGACATGGTTGGCTCAAATGAGCTCCTCATCCTAGGAGACCTTAACCTCAACTGGCTGGGGCCAAACCATAAGCATTACGAGCCGCTGCTCTCTGGCCTTGCTCTCTGTCAGGTCATCACTGAACCTACTAGGCCCTTCCCCCCGTGGAGACACTGGGACACTCATTGACTGCGTGATGAGCAACTGGCTTGACAAAATCATCCACTCAGGGATACTCCCTGATGCCATCTCCAACCACTCCCCCACCTATTGCGTATGGGGCTCTAGCTCTCCCAAAGTGCCCAGTCCAGTGCTCCTGATGAGGGACTATTCTAAATTCTCAATTGACAACTACCTCCAAGACCTACAGGGGGTTGACTGGTCCAGGATCACTGCTACTAATGACCCAGTTGCAGCCCTAGACCACTTCCTTGCAGTATTTGTCCCACTGCAAAATAGGCATGCTCCCTTTTCCAAGAGGAGAGTTAGAGGCACAGCTACAAAGTGGCTCCATAGTGACCTCTTCTCCCTCATGAAGCAGTGTGACAAAACCTGGGTAAAACACAGGCTCTCTCGAAACAATGACGACCTCCTGGAGTATCGCCAACTAAGAAACTCCTGTAAGAGAGCCATTCGCACTGCAAAAAGTGAATACTGCAGAGCCGCCCTGCTTGCCTCGGCAAATAACCCCCGGCGCGTCTGGAAAAACATGAAAAACCTTGTCGGAGGGTCAGCCAAGGAACAACTCACGGATATGCTCATCGGACGTACCAACTGTAACAACTCCCTAACCATCGCCACTTCCTTCAACCGCTTGTTCTCAGACCTGCTGGCTCACACCTCCTCCCTACCCTCTGCCCCCAAACCTCTGATAGAATCCTTCCTGCCCCCCCTACCTTAAACGAATCACTGTTGGCGAGACCCAGAAACTCCTTGCCGGCATCTCCCACCACACAGGAGCTGGCCATGACAACCTAAAGCTGAAGCTACTTAGCCTGGGGGCTCCTCTCCTTGCCAGACTGGTCACCCACATCTTCAACACCTCACTTATCTCAGGGATCCTCCCTGACATATGAAAGGTTGCTAAGGTCATCCCTGCCCTTAAACATGGTGACCCAAAAGATGTCAACAATTATCGCCCCATTGATGTTCTATCCGCTGCCAGCAAGCTCCTCAAAAAGGTGGTTGCTTCGCAGCTTTCCCACTACCTCCTGGGTCACGATGTTCTATCCCCTACCCAGCACAGATTCAGAAAAGGGCACAGCACATCAACTGCCCTGGCTGTGGTTACCACCAAGATCCCATCTGCAACTGACCAAGGCATATTGACTGGGGCCATCTTCGTTGATCTATCTAAGGCCTTTGATTGGGTGGACCATCCCCTCCTCCTCTCCACCCTGCAGACTCATGGTTTCTCCCTCCATGCCCTTGACTTGTTTGCCAATTACCTAGGGGGCAGGCAGCAATACACCTGCTTTAATCAAACCCTCTCAACCCTCTCCCCTGTAAACAGCGGGGTGCCCCAAGGATCCGTCCTTGGACCCATCCTGTTCTCACTGTTCATTAATGATTTGCCCTCCGCCACCACCAATGGGCACCTAACTCTTTACGCTGATGACCTAGTCATCCTCGCCAGCTCACAGAACATCACCACCATCAACTCCCAGCTCAACTCCGATTTCTCTCTTATCAGGAGATGGCTCGTTGGACACAAACTCACAGTGAACCTGAAGAAAATGCAGGCCATGCTCTTTGGCTCTGTGGCCAAAACCTCCTCCTGCACAACTCCCCTAAAAATCCTTGGGTCAAGTGACTCCCTCCTTCCAAACACCGACTCTGTTACATACCTAGGTGTCACCCTCGATCCCCAACTTGATCTGTCCTCGCACATTCAGAACACTTGTAAAGCGACAAATGGCAAGCTCAGCCTAGCCTACAGAGCTAAAGACTGCCTCACCCCCACAGCCCAGCTTGCTATTGCCAAGGGATTCTCCTTCTCACACTATCCTATGGGCTTGTTGCCTTTGCCCCTGTCCCGTCCTCTAGCCTTGCCAAATGGGACACCACCTACAACAACATATGCCGCTTCGCACTCTCAGCCCCCCCGTCTTATGCACCGCTGTGAGCTCTATTCCCGACTGGAGTGGCTGCCCCCAGAAAAACTCTGGACCTACATCCTTGGTAACTTCATCGACAATATAGTTTGAACGGCCACTCCCGCCTTGCTCGCCGTTCCCCTAAAACACACCTCCCCTGTCTACAACCTCAGATCATGCACTACTCAGGCCCGTCTGGTCCCCAAGACCCGTACTCTCACAGGGGATCGGGCATTTACCGTCCATGCGCCAAAACTGTGGAACTCCCTTCCTGCCAGTGTTCATGCCTCCCCTTCCCACCCTTGCTTCAAATCTTTCCTTTGGAACTTCCTAAAAAACGCATCAAGCTGCCTGTGTTAAGCATAAATCAGGCACCCCCCCCCACAATGAGTACTGTTCTCCCAGCACTATTTCCTCTGCTGTTCTCCCTCCTTAGGCACTTACTTCTCCAGGTGGTGCGGCATCTGTTGCTCTTAACCATTACCCTAACCTGGTCTAGCACCAAGTCCTCTCTCTCACTACAGGCATCTACTCCCTACAATTTTGTTGTTTTGCTCCTGCTTGTGTTGTTCTTGCTGCAAATTCTTAATTGTTACTTGATGTTATCACTGCTGTATTACCCTATGGTGGAGCATGTCACTCCTGTATGTAACCTCTACTGTAAGCTCCTGTATGTAACCTTGTGTTCATGGATACCCTATAACTCACCTGGGTCACTCCTGAAAATAGGCACTTTGCTGTCTAGTGTGCTTACCTGGTTAACAAAAGCAAATAAATAAATAAATTTGCATGAAAACAGGATCTTTGCTCCTGAAGAATTCATCCATTCCTGTTGCTGTCTCCCTACCTGAGGTCATAATGCACTGCCTGTGACATCTCCCTCCCTCCCACGGCAACATATTGTGATGTACAAAACAGCATTATGATTTCAATTAGGGAGTAAGTTATAGAGGCAGATGAACTCTAAGGATAAATATCATGTATTCATGCAGATCTACTCAGTAAGAAAGGGGAGGAGAAATCTACAGAATGTGTACTGAGTGCAAGCTGAAGTCCACTTAAATATTATGTTTTTCAAAGTTTTCCTTGAGATGTCAGCAGCTCTTTAAAAGTGTATATACTGTATGAACATTAATTGGAAACCAAAGATGACTTACTCTTTTGAATATGCTGCTGAAAGTTTTGCAATGTTGCTGCAGTGTACTTAATTTCAATGCTGAACTACTTCATCTGTTTCCATAGAAATATTATTTTTTCCTCCTATTTTTACAGTCACTTGTTGATGCAGCTCTTCCCTGCTGATAACGTATTTTTTTTAATTGTTAATTGGTTCCAGGACATCAGCTGAATGGAAGCTTGTTCTGACACCTTCATTGCAGGCTTCCACTCAACTTAATCCAACAGAGTCAAGAAATTCAGCACTTAACAAAATTAATGCTAGACAGGAAAGAAAAAAAAGCATTGGCAAAGAACCATAAAAAGGAAAAAGCATAATTATTTCAAGCAAACACAATAAACTTTACAGTAGGGAGATTAAACAAAATACATGACCATATTTCACAGACCTAATTAAGAAAACAAAGCAAACTGGTGTCCTTCATTTGTCAAGTAAAATGTATTATATGTACATATAAATATACAAAACTGCCAGCAGATAAAGGCCATACAGTCTAGCAAAGCTGCCTGAGTGTGCAGCTAGCCATCCCCTTACTCAGCAGCTGCCATTCCCTCCCCAACCCTCATAACAGTTATCCTCCCCCTCACTTTGTCCCACCCCTTCTTAAAACTGCCTACCAATTTGCAGGAAACCTCCTCCTTGGGCAATGCATTTTACCTAAACATCACCCTTTCCATGAAAATGTGCATCCTAGTGTCTCTCCTGAATCTTCCACCCTCCAGTCTCAGGCCGCACCCTCTTGTTTTCCTCCCTCCCTTTTACTTAAAATTCCCCTCTTTACTAGTCTTGTTAATACCCTTCACATACTCCAAGGTCTCTATCATCTCTCCCCTATCCCTCCTCTCTGCCAGGAGTACGTGTTCATTTTCCTTAGCCTTTCCTCATACGGTTTCACTCCAATCCCAGGATCATCCTTTTAGCTCTGCACTGGACCACCTTAAGTAATTTAACATGCATCCTTAAGTATGGCACTGATACTGTATGCAACACTCCAGGTGCAGCCTCACCAATGACCTGTACTGTGGCAGGATTACCTCTCCTCTCCTGGAAGTGACACCTCTAGCAATACACCCCAGCATCTTATTGACTTTAGCTACTGCTTTTCTGCACTGTGCTGAGAGGTTCATTTGCCCAGTTATAATTACCTCCAGATCTTTCTCCTCCTCTGTAGTGGCTATCTGCACCCCTCCTAACTGATAACCTCTACATGGGTTCCTTCCTCCCATGTGCATGACTTTGCACTTCTTTGCATTGAACCCTAGTTGCCATGTGTCTGACCAGTACTCAAGTTTAGTCAGATCTTCCTGCAGCCCCTGCCACCCTACTCTGTCATCCACCACTGCCCCAATCTTTGTGTCATTCACAAAAAGGCTAATCTTGTTCTTAATGCCATTCAAGATGTCAGCGATGAAAATGCCAAACAATACCAGGCCCAGTACTGAGCCCTGTGGCACACTGCTAGTTACAGCCTTTAGAGATGAGAGTGCTTTCCATCTTGTAGACCGTTCCCTTCCAGAAAGGTTACCAGTCTCTACTTAAGGATCATCTCCATTAACTTCCCTACAATGGATGTAAGGCTTACTGGTCTATAGTTACCTGGATCATCCTTGGGACAGCTTTTATGGAGGGGTACCATGTGTGCCATCCTCTAGTCCTGGGGTACGTACCCTCTCCCCAGAGAGGTACTGAAAAAGTCTGCCAGTGACTCTGCCAGGATCTCTGCCAACTCCTTCAATACCCGGGGTTGAATGCCATCTGGGCCAGGTGCCTTATCAACCTGTAGTGCCCTTAGGCCTTCCAGCACCCTGCATGCTGAGATTACCCTATCAGTTATCTCTGCCCACCCTGTGCCTACCCTTCCTATCCCCTGAGGTAGTAATTCATCCTTTTCCTTTGTAAATACAGAACAGAAGTATTTAGTGAGCACTTCTGCCCTTTCTCCACCCACCTTCCATCCCTTTTGATCCTTGCAATTTGATCCTTGCAGTTCCTTGTCTCCCTTACGTACCTGAAGAAATCCTTCTCTCCTTCCTTGATACCCTGTGTCAGTCTTAGCTCTCTTGAAGCCTTGGCTTCCCCTCCCTGCTCTGGTCACCTCTCTTGATTTCTTAAGGTACTCCTCCCTGTCTTCTTCCTGATTGGATCTTTTGAATCTTCTGAAGGCTGCTCTTTTCACCCTCACTTTCTCCAACACCTCCCTGCTTAACCAACTTGTTTTTTTTTTGGATCTAGCTTTTTTACTTTGTGTCTAGGTACAAGAGCTAGTGGTTTCCATGTGTCCTAGCTTGATAACCTCTCATTTCGGATTTGCATCCATGTGCGGGTGGATGCTGGCTAGGTGCCCGGCCACTATCTTCACCATCCTACCAAAGTCAGCTCGCCTGAAGTCCAACACCCTGGTCCCTGTTCCTGTTGCTTCCTTACCCACATTAAGTGAGAACCACATCTTGTGGTGGTCACTCCCTTCCAGTGGATCTTCCACCCCAGCTCCCAAAGTCCCAATTAGTCAGCACTAGGTCCAGATAGTGTTGTGCGAAACTGGAAAATTTCACCCGGTGAAATATTTTGTGGAATTTGTGCTTGGTGAAGTGAGAAATTTTGCCCACTGGGTGAGTCAAATTTCACCCTCCGACCAGGAGGTTTGCTGCTCGCGGGTGAAATTTCACCACCCACGGTGAAATTTCTTAATTTTGCCACCAGACCCCCAGGCCCCGATCTTTGAGAAAAAAGATAACTATCCACTCCCCTGTCCCTGGTGTCTAGTGGTCACCCCCCCAGGCTGATCACCAGCCAAATTTAAATCAAGAACCCCGCCTCACAGTCATCCTGAGCCCAGGCTCTCAATCTTTAGGAAAATAAGATAAAACATCATGTTCAGCACATCTCCCATGCATAAGTCTGAAGGGCTTAAGGATGTTACCTTGCAGCTTATTGCATTATACAACAATAAATAAATGTAGAGCACATTTGTCCAAAAAAGAAAAAATAATGGGGTCCGAATGGTAAAAATGTTCCAGAAAGTTCTGTCCTGGATCAGAGACCTACACGCATTAATAAAAAAAATCTCTATAAAATAAGGATATTTATTTATTTTGTTAACCGGGTAAGTGCACTAAACAAATCCTGGCTATTTTCAGGCACGACCTGGGGGAGGGGGATACAGATGAATGCCAACTAACCTTGAACTGAATGAAGCTGTTGGTGGTATTTTTTGTGAATGGAGGAGATTTGGCCATTGCACAGAGGAAATTCCCCTACTCTGCCTGCAGGGGTGCTGTCACTTCCTGTAGGTGGGATGGAGGGACTCATTTCGGAGTCGGACACAGGAAGAGGAGGAAGTGCTGATGTGGGAGGGGAGATGGCCTCCTCCCCTGTCTCTCTTCCTACAGAGGCTGAAAAAGACAGAAACTCTGCAGAAACAGTTATGGATTTGGAAGACCTGACTATAGAATTCAGAGAAGAGGATGGTGCACCCGATCCTACCTGTGTGGGGGAAATAGTGGAGAAAAGCAATGGAGAGCTGATGCAAAATAAAGATGGTCAAACAACAGAGAATGTGCAGGTACTGGATATTGAATTAAAAGAAAAAGTTAAAATGCTTCAGTTAGAAAAAGAAAAGATCATACAAAGAGCTGCAGAGCTAGAGAAATAACTTGAAACTCTGGCACAAGTACCTGATAAATCCTCTGTAGTGAATAACACAGAGATTAGTCATCCAGCTTCTGACTCACAGTCAGGCCAAAAAGACAGGGCCGCTACTTCTGTCAAAAACAAGGCGGTTCAAAGGAATGCTAAACAAACGGCTGGCAGTTTAAAAGGCGTAGAACCCGTGTGCCGAGAGCCGAAGGAAAAGGAAACAGAAAGTGTTTGTTTCACTAAAAACATCAGAATGAGACTTAGAGTTGGAAAACAGTTGTGTTTACAGGACTCACTGTGAACTGAAACAACGGAGAAAACTTACTCCTTCAGGGACAGGCAGAAGGAGAAAGAGAGAGAGAGAGAGACAGATTGGGGCTCCAGAGCTCCTGACTTTTGCCTGGGTTCCTGATTCTGAGGACCCTTCATATCACAAGATGATAGAGTGTATACCTACAAAAGTGGCCACCATCAATGAACAAGACATGAGCTCCAACAAACCCCGGGGTAACACTTTTTCTATTGTATCTGGTACCAGAAATATTGATGCATGTGTTGGGGGTAATATAAATGAAGGGGAATCTATGGCAAACAGAGATATTTCTGAAGGTGTGAGTGTGAATGGGGCAGATATTCCATTATGGATGGGACCCAGTGTGGAGGTCATACATGGGTCTGAAGATAGGTCAACATTGCAGCCTATATTTAAATTATCTGATTTGTTTTTAACCAAATGGGAGCTTGCTCCCAGATGGAATGCTGTTAGGTTAGTGTACAAGGGAGGCTTAGAGAACCCCCCGGATAGGGTACATATAGCAAAGCAACTTTTAAAGAATTCTATGAAATTTTTTTCATCTGAGATTTTCGCCCTAATAGGATTGGGAAACGGGAACTATGACATTAGCTTTAAAAAATGTGTCAAGTCTAGACCGCTTCTGGACCTAGTACCAGGTGTTAAAAAAATACTCCTTTATGGATTCCTTTTTTTTTGGTCCCTTTAACGAAACCCCTAGTCAAATTAATTACAGTTTTTTTTAGGAATGAAGGGGTAAACACTGAGGACATCCTCTTTTGGCTGAAACAAAGGTATGAAATCTTAAATAAACCTACCCCAGATTTGGACAGTGAGCAAATATGGGACGGGAGTTGGAGGGTGAGAGTTAAGCTAATTCCCACCAATACATGCCCTGCTCATCTCCCCAGTTCCTTTTATTTAGGGAAAGACAGGGGATCAATATTCTATAGTGGCCAACCCAGATCATGTTTCAAGTGTGGGTCAAGGGCCCATTTAAGTTCTGCCTGCGACTCCATGAGTTGTAACCACTGTTTAGAGTTTGGACACAGTTCTGCTAATTGTCTAAACTTGTTTCGTTGCAACCTTTGTGAGAGGACAGGTCATGCATATGGTAGGTGTCCCTGGGCATCCCATAATAGGGAGGATTGTCCTTCACATGAGGGACTAATCAACATGGCCCAGCAACAATATGCAAAAAAAAGGCAGCCTCTGCAAGCATTGTAGGGGCTACATCACCAGGGCATTCAAGCTTCCTAGAACAGAATGTTCCTACAGACCCTCCTGCTTCAAGGGACCTTCCAGGGCAGGATTTGGAGGGAATACATGCCATTGAGGAAGTAATGGGAATGGAAACAGGTGAAGAAGCCCGGGGTATGAATGGGGAGACAGGTGAAACAGAGGCAGACATGCCCCTACCCCCACTCTCAGGAGAGAAGGATCCACCTTTTAGAATGGTACCTCATAAAAAAAGAAATAGACAAGGGAAAGCTGTGTCACAGGGAAACAGGAAAGTTAATATGAAGGAAACTGCCTCAGTACAGACTGTAAACAAATATGCTTTATTAAATTCAGAGGGGAACCGATGGTGAGTCTGAAGGGGACAGACGGTTCTTCAGTAACATCCATTACAGATTCTGAAGGAACAGTGGGAGATTCAAATGCAAAATGAACAAAACAGCAAAGGTCATCCAAAATGCCATGAAGCAAGTATACTGACATTTGCCTTTTTTTATATTATGGGGTCATTAAAAATCATTACTCTAAACATCAATAGTATTAAAAATGATAGAAAGAGGGCTGGGGCCCTGCTTACTCTGGACAGTTTACACAGTGACATCATTTGTATTCAGGACACTCGTCTTAAAACCCATGCTGAATTACAATCTGCATCCAGAGCCTGGTTGGCAGGGGCCTCCTTTTGGTCCTCGGGGACTGAACCCTGTGATGGGGTAGGCATTTTACTAGCTAACCCCCTCCTAAAAGTATCCAGATTAGTTGACATACATCCAGGAAGAGCTTTGATGTAAGATATCTCCTACATGTCAGAAAGGTTTCGTATAATAACAGTGTACGCTCTCCAAAGTAAAGCACAGAGAGTAGCCTTGTTTAAAGAGATTCAGCCTTATCTGCATACATCCAGACCTGTAATCTGGTCAGGAGATTTTAACTGTGGACTCTGTACAACTGATAGAGGCTTTCGAACCTCAAAGTTGTTTTGTGACACTACAGCATTACTACAGATAGTTAGAATAGTTGGTTTGGTGGATACCTATAGAAGGAAACATCTAAATGGGGGGTTTTCATATTTTAGGGGTACCTTAAGGACTCGGATAGATTTTACCTTTGCATCTCAAGTGTTAAGCATTCTTTCTGCTTCCACAATCCCTAATGAATTTTCATACCATATGGCAGTTCAGATTCAGGTATCATAGGAGGGAACCCCACGATGTAAGAAAATTAAATGGCGTTTAATGAAACACTTTTAAAGGATCCAAAAATGAAAAGGATGTGGAATCAGGACTGGTTAGTCAGGCTCTCAGTAGCAGAAATGTATGAGAACATTACAGAATGGTGGGAGGACTCTTAAAAGAACTGGCAGAAACTTTTTCGAAATAGAGCTACGTATATAATGAATAAGGAATATATGCAATACCTGCAATTAAGACAGTATTTACAGCATCTTATTTCCCAGGCTGAATTGTCTAAACAGGATTATAGTGCAATCATTAAAAACACTAAGGGAAAAATGTCTGACATACAATATAATAGGGCCAAGTCCCTAAACCAGGAATTGAGATTTGGGACTCAGGTAAGGCAAAAATCATTAAACCCTTTCAAAGAGTGTAATAAGAGGATTGAAAACAGATTTATTGCAGAACTAAGCACACCAACAGGACAGTTAGTAAATTCTCCATAGGAGATTTTGAATGTGGTAGAAGAATATGTGGCAGGTCTATTTGGTACCACCACTCTGGATTATGATCCCTCTAATTTATTAAAATCATTGGGGTTAACACAGATATCTGAAATAGAGGTCCAAGATTTGATTAAAGATGTATCTGTAAAGGAAGTGACAGCTGCTATTTCACAGCTAGCTCCACATTCTGTTCCAGGTATGGATGGATTAGGGTCAGGATTTTATAAAACCTTTAGTATAGAATTAGCCTCTGCTTTGGTGATTCTGTTTAATTATGTTTTAAAATCATCAAATTACGCCCCTTCTATGCAGGAAGCAGCTCTTGTACTGTTCCACAAGAAAGGTCTGAGACAGATAATAGGTAACTGGCGTCCATTAAGTTTGTTAAATACAGATTTGAAAATCTTAAGTAAAATCCTGCAGACCAGATTATTGAAAGTAGATCCAAAACTAATTTTTTCTTTTCAGTCTTGTTCAATACAAGGCAGGAAACAACAGGACAATCTTATGGTTCTGAAGGAATTACTCTTTAGAGGGCAGGCAGTGCAAGTACAGGGCTTCATCTTAAGTATCGACCAAGAGAAAGCTTTTGACAGGGTTTCTCACAAGTTCTTGTTTAAAACTCTCAGGGCATTTGGGATTCCAGAGGTTTTTGTAAACTGGATAAAACAAATGTATAAAGGGGCCACGATCATCCCTAGTATAAATGGTTGGGAGGAGAAGAGGATAAAGGTTGAATGAGGTGTTAGACAGAGTTGCCCTTTGAGCCCCCTACTTTACACCTTTGTCATAGATATTTTTATTAGAATGTTGTTGAAAGAACAAGGGATCACAGGAGTAGTAACTAACCCAGATTGTCCCCCGGTCAAGGTGCTAGCATACGCAGATGATTTAGTTATAGCAATATCTTCTTCTAGTTCTGCAGAGACTGTAAGTAATATATTTCAGCAGTATTCCAAATTTTCAGGTTCTAAAATTAATGTGGGAAAGAGCAAGGGGGTTACAATAGGTGATACTCAGGTACCACAGTTAGGGCATACAGGTGGTATTCAAGTGACTGATCAGACCATCTCTATATTAGGTATAGAGTTTGGTCCAGGGGACATGGGTATGTTAAACTGGAAGGGGAAAGTGGAGAAGGCAACAGGATTAGTCAATAGTTGGAAGGGACAACAACTGTCAAAGAAAAAAGGAGTGGTTTTAATTAAAACACTACTGGTCCCCATATTTCTCTACTTAAGCTATATATACCCTCCTCCAATAAGTATGTTTACAGTCATTTACAGCATAATTTTTCAGGCATTCTGGGGATCTAGATTGAATCCTGTTAAGAGGGAATATACATATCATCCTGTTTGCGAAGGTGGGGTGGCAATGATCAACCCGATCACATTCTTTTTTAGTACTTTTCTATCTGGTAATATTAGCCCAGTCATGAGACCTGGGGATCCACCATGGAAGCTAATGTTAAATGCATGGCTAGAGCCATGCAAAAGGATATGGGAGAATAAGAACCCCAGAGGGTTGAACAGATTGGCATACACTTCTCAATATGGAGTGGAATGTATAAAAATGCTGGTGAAATGGAACATTAGTATAGAATAGATAGTAATATTAGATAGGAAAAAAAATTATGGTTTGATTATAGATGCAGAATGTAGGGCTGAAATAGTGTTCCCGGAGTGCCCTGACACACAGAAAAAAACAGACTCCAACAGTTGATGAACCCTAGACTTCCCCATTTCATGTGGGATTGTGTTTGGTTAGGCAATTTTGGGAGATTAGGAGTAAGGGGTAATAACAAGCATAAACAGCTTGAAGAGAAATATTGCCCCAGAGTGGCATGTGGGCAAATTGTGGAAACCCAACAACACTTATTTTTAAAATGTTCCTATATAAAACCATTTTGGACATATTTGACTAGAACATGGAAGGAGCCTTTCTTCAGAAATTTGAATTATACGACTGTAATGTATGGTCCTGTAGGAGGGCTATTTGGGAAACACCACAAAGACACTATGTACATAGTATTTGCAACAATAAAATATTTTATTTGGCAGGCTAGGTGCATGTGGGTTCTGCAACAGAGAGAAGTATCTCATCTGGAACTTTTTCAGAATATTGGGATATCATTGAATAAAGCCATGAAATTTGATATGATGAGATATACCCCTGAAAGAGCTAGGCTTTTTGGGTCAATTGCAATGAATGGGGAATCAGTGATTAGGATATTATTTTGTAGAATATTGGTAGATTATAGTATGCAGGACATTGACAAATGCAGAGCAATATGTATAATGTTTTCTTTTCTACTGAATCTTTTTTTTTCTGTTTGTTACAATTGGTTAATAATTTTGTTTAGAATGTATATATAATGTATTTGTATTGTAATGAAATCCAATTTTTAATAAAATTCCCCTACTCACTGGTAGGGGGAGTTGCTGTTTGTTGCAGATGGTCAGTGCCTCCTTGGATGTCGACAGAGGAAGACATGAGGGAGGTGGGGGAGTGGGTCACTCACCAGCCTCAGCATTGCCAGAGACCCAAGCTAGTTCTGGGATTTCTTATTCACCCATGATGTCTGCATCAGCGAGCTCATCCTGTCTTCCACAGGACTCTGTTTTATTTTCCAATCTGTCATGTGATCAGGGACAACGGAGTGCTCAGATTTCTGTTGCAGAGCTGGGCAGTATGGCAACTTCTAGTCATCATGTTTTGAATGTGGTGCTTGCAAGTACCAAATATGAAGGTGATGTCTGTGCACAAGGAGAAGTTCAGATTCCCTGATGTAAGGCTGAGGATGCACCCCAATAGTGAAGGCATCCACCGGAGAAGTTATGCAGCCGATGGAGGAACTGTTCTTTCAAGCCCAATGAGAAGGTATGGGTAAAGTTGGTAAATCATTGGGGATGGTTCAAAAACTGGGTATAACACCAGGGAAAAGTGAGGACTCACTAAAGCGAGATAGGGATATGGAGCCAGTATTGCGAGCCACAGGCTGGATTCCTACTGCTAATGGCTGGTCTCCTGACCCAGCGGATGAGACGGTACAAAGTTATAATGACTTGGTAATCACTGACATGGGCAAAGTTATACAAAAACATTCAGATAAGACTGGGTCTTGATGATGGCAATGGGAGAAGGATTTTGAAATCCCTTCTTTTTCACACACTAAGGGACTAGGGATTTCAGTGGGGAAGTCATTTCCTCAGGACTGTTCAGCACAAGGTCATGGAAATACCCCTGATCACAGTGACAACCATGAAAAGGAAAAGCCTGCTCCTTCGAAGAAGGGAGAAATGCTGGCTGTGGGTTTGGGGGATAGTAATTTACAAGATCCTGCTAAGGAAACATTTTTTAAGCCTGTGTTATGGATGGCTGATTTATTTAAACCCACTCTCAGAGAACCTGCCCCTCGACAGAATGCGGTCAGACTACTTTACAAAGGGGGATTGTCAGACTCTCCTGATAGGGTATATGTGGGGAGACGCTTGCTGAAGGATTCTTTGAAGTTTTATGCATCGGAGGTCTTTGCTTTGATACATACTGATGATTACAATTATGACATTAGTTTCAAAACTGTGGAGGCTTTGGATAGGTTTTGGGTTAAATATAATTCAGTGAAGGATACCCCATTATGGGCCCCATTTCTGGATATCCCACTCACTAAACCAGCTGTACACACTATTACAGTTTTATTTAAGAATGAAGGAGTGGAATTGGCTGATATATTATATTGGTTGAAAAAGCGCTGTGAAGTATTGGAATATCTGGTACCGATTATAGACTCGGAACAATTCTGGACCGGAGGTTGGAAAATCAAATGCAAATTATTTATGACTAATACTGGAATTGCCCATTTGCCAGGTTGTTTTTTGTTGGGTAGGGATAGAGGTTCTCTGTTTTACCCGGGTCAGCCTAGATCTTGTCATAGGTGTGGATCTAGGTTGCATCTTAGCAATGCTTGTGACACGATGAAGTGTACCCATTGTTTGGAAACCAGTCACCTGGCTGCAACTTGTAACAGTTTGTTTAGGTGCAACTTATGTGAAGAAAAGGGCCACTCATATGTTAAATGTCCATAGGCCTCCCACAACTCAGTAGATAGCCATTCCCATGATGCTGTTATTACACAGGCCCAAAAAAAGGGCTGTACTAAGGCTTCTGAAAAAAGGATGCAATAGATCTTAAAGGCAAAGGAAAATTCTTGAGAATAGGCCAGTACACCAGACAGAGTCTACGTTACTGGATATTCGACAAACTGTTTTTATTTCTGACAATATGAAGGGCAGTGTGGAAGCAGAGAAACAGGTGGCACAGGTGGTGGTGGACATTAATATGTAGGGGGAACATCAGAAGCACCAGACAATTGCTATCGCAGAGGACAGCTTGCAGACTGTGACTCTGGTTGTTGCTATAGAGGTTGACCTTCAGGTACCATTGAAAAGTGAAGAAGCGACTGTCCTGGACCATTCAGCAATGCCTCCCCCCTTCTTGTGTTAGATTCTGATAAAACTTTTCAAACAGTGTCTTGAAAGAAAAGACAGAGGGAAAAAAGTTGGACTCCAGGACCAAAAGGAAAGGAAAGGAAAGTTGTAACTAAGAAGAAAATTTTATGGACCAACAAATATGATGTGTTACATCTGCAAAGAAAAAAGTCAGGGGGCACAGAGAAGGATGATGAGGATTCAGAATCAGACTCCTCAGTTGCCTCCTCAAAAGGAGCTTCTTCAGGGATGGAAGATGGAGGTTCTGGGAAACATAAATGGATGACTCGCTCACAGTGGTGAAACAGGAAATATTTTATTCTCTTCTCTGTCTTTTCTTATACCTTATGGGTGACTTTAGAGTCTTAATCTTAAATGTTAATAGCATAAAAAATGGCATAAGAAGAGATTTAGTTCTGTATGAGTTACAGCGATTATAGTCTGATATTATCTTTTTACAAGATACTAGGATTAAAACTTAAAAAGAAATAGCACAATGTAACTCTTCTTGGAGAGTGGGAGTTACATTTTGGTCACAAGGGCCTGATAAATGTGATGGCTTAGGTATCTTGTTTGCTAATTCAGACTTAAGAGTTTCTAGACTAATTGATTTGGAACCCAGTAGAGCCATGATTTTGGATGTTTCTTGTAAAACATGGAGATTGCGTTTGATTAATATATATGCTCCACAAAGCAAGGCATCAAGGGTGGACCTTTATAGGAAAATTCAGCCCTTCTTATGTACAGCACGAATGATTATTTGGGGAGGGATTTCAATTGTATTATACAAAGGGAGGATAGGGGTCTGCAAACAAACAAATTATTTTGTGATTCTAATGCTTTACAAGACATGGTAACTACTGCAAATTTGGTGGATTCTTACAGACTGTTTCATGCTACTGGTGGATTTACTTTCAGAAAAGGGTTATTACAGACCAGAATTGATTATATTTGGGTTTCTAAATTAGTACAGGTTACTCGGTCAGACATTATAGATCTGGCCTTTTCTGATAATTCTGCTGAATTTATTTATTTAGTTTTTGTTGACCAGGTAAGTGCACTAGACAAATACTGCCTATTTTCAGGCATGACCCAGGGAAGGGGGATACAGATGAATGCCAACTGACCTTGAACCAGATTAAGCTGTTGGTGGTATTTTTAGTGAATGAGGGACATTTGGCCAGGACACCTGGGAAATTCTCCTACTCTTTTTTTTTGATACGTGCCATGGGATCTTTAACATCCACCTGAACTACCACCAATCCAGACAGATGGGACCTCAGTTTAACATCTCATCTGAAAGAAGGCACCTCAGAAGTGCAGCCCCCCTCTCATGCTGCACTACAGTGTCAGTACTGGGATATTAACCCAAGTGCCAGATGTGGTAACTGAACCCACAGCCCTCTGATCTCCCGGCCTCAGGGGTGAGTGTACTACCTACTGAGCTACTGATACTATATATATAACGTGTATATGTAGAGTGTCATTGGGATGAGAGTCTTCCTCATGACAAACCCTCTTGGAAATTGAATGTCTCATTGTTGGAGTATACTTACAGATTGTAAGACATATGGGATGCTAGATTTTCTGTACAGTGCATGTATGATTCCTTAGCTGAATGGTGGAGGGATACGAAGTTAGAATTGAAAGTTTTTTTTTTTCAGAAAACAGCAGGGAAGAGAAGTAGAGATACTTATTTTCAATATTTACAGTGCAGGAAGTATTTTCTGACTCCACTGGCCAGAATTTTAGCTCAAAAATTCATCAGGCTAAGAATGCTATGTATAAGTTTCAATAAGATAGGGTTAGAACCCTAAAACAAGAGCTGAGGTTTGGCACAGTTGGTAAAAAACAGATGTTTAACCATTTTAAAGATAATCAGGGCATCTGTAAAAGGAAATACATGGAAGGGTTGACAGATACAGATGGGAGGTTCTATCATGATAAAGCTTCTATATTACGTATAGTGTCTAAATGCATTAAGGATACTTTTGGTTCAAGCCTCAGACATGTAACATGGAGACTTATGTGAAGCAGTTGGAAACCCGAGCCGTTTCCTGTTACCAGGTGGAACAGCTGGTGGCTTCAATAACGGTTGAAGAAGTGAAGGCTGTTATAAAAGCAGCTAAGAATAATAGTACTCCAAGATCAGATAGGCTTCCTGCAGAATTCTATAAAATTTTCTGTGATATTTTGGCCCCTGTGTTAAGAGATTTATTTAATACCTTACTGAGATTGCCAGCAATACCAGAATGGTTGGTGGAAGCTGATTTGATCTTACTGCATAAAAAAGATAAGACAAGGTTACATAACTGGAGACCTATCTGTTTACTGAATTCTGACATCAAGTTTTTGAGTAAAATTTTATCCAATAGGTTATCTCAGTGTGTAAAAACAATAATTAGTACGGAACAGGGCTGTGCCATACACCAGCGGGGAATACAGGATAATTTGATTCATCTTAAAGAATTGTTTTATAGGGGTCAAAAAAAGAGTATTTCTGGTTTAGTAATCAGCCTGGATCGATGTAAAGCTTTTGACTCTATTTTTCAGGAATATTTATTCTTAGTTTTAGAGAAATATGGGATACCAGCATTATACATTTCTTGGATTAAGAAACTTTATTGTAGAGCCACAGTAGTGCCAAAGGTGAATGGTTGGAAAGGGAATAGGATTAATCTGAAGAGGGGAGTAAAACAGGGTTGTCCAATGAGCCCATGGTTGTATGTTTTTGGTATAGATCCTTTATTGAGAAAGATTCTTAGTGATTCACGGATAACAGGAGTACCTCTAGTAGATTCCCTTCCCCCATTGAAAGTACTGGCTTATGCAGATGACGTAGTTCTTATAGTGCATGAATGTACTAATGAAGCAGCAATAGTACAGCAGCTTAAAGATTTTTCAGAGGCCTCTGGATCTAATATTAATAGAGAAAAGTGTTTAGGATATCAGTTGGGTGACGGTACCCATCGGATAGAAAAGCATGCAGGAATAAAAGTGTCAATGGAACCAGTCATCATATTGGGGCTTCAATTTGGTGATGATAATCTGGCAGTAATTAATTGGGAAAGGAAATTGCAGAAAGCAGAAGGATTACTAGTAACATGGGTTCAAGGGCCTCTGTCAAAGCGAAACAGAATACTGTTGTTGAAGACTATGATAGTGCCTATTTTTTTGTATGTGAGTTTTTGTATGTGAGTTATATTTATCCTCCATATTTATCGTCCACCCAAAGTTTTGTATACTAGATTGTATAGTCTATTGTTTAAAGCACTGTGGAGCTGATTGACTCCAGTGAAGAGGAATATCACATACAGGAGTATAAAACACGGGGGTTTAGATATGCTTCATCCCATAGTGTTTTATTTTAGTGTTTTTCTTTATTATGATGTCCTGGAGGTCAATCGACTGCATAATAAGAGTTAGTATGGTTTATTGGATGAATGGATTAGGCCCAGTTTAAGAGCCTGGGAACACAGAAATAGTAAAATGCTTTCAAGGACTGAAGTGGTTCCTCAGGTAGTTAAAGAAATGTTCCAACAACTAATCACTTGGGAAGTGGAACATGGTATTATAACACTGACTAAGCAGGTAGAAGTTTATAAAGCATTAGTAAGGTCCCAATGCTTGGAACCTACTATACTGCCGTATTGTACTGTACAAAGTAGTTAGGAACAGTTTTTTCAATTGTCCAATGCTAGGTTACGGGTGTTTGTTTGGGACTTAGTGTGGTTGACCCTACATGGAAAGTTTAATGTTAAAAATAATATTAAACATAAGGCAGTCCAAGAAAGGTATTGTTTAAGACATACTTGCAACCAGATTTTGTAAACTCAAGAACATTTGTTTTTGGAATGCATTTACGTATAACAGTTCTGGAGTTTTCTGGCTGATCAATGGGAGATGCCACAGTTTAAAACCCTTACTTACCAGGAGTTGATTTACGTTACTAGGACATCAGGGTGGCAATTGCTTTCTAAGGAAACATTACAGGTGTTATTTACAGTCTTAAAATACTGTGTATGGCAATCCAGGTGCAAATGGGTACTGCAACAGCAAAATATTCCGTATGATGTGTTATTGCTACTAGTAACAGAGGTGGTTAAACAGGTATATGAGAAGGACTCAGGGCAGCTCATGGCTAAACAGGTGAAGTGGATATGGCGAGCATGTGATCGCACATTATGGAGTACTTGATTATAAACTGATAGTTACATGAATACTTAATTTAGTACAGAATATTAGATTGTAACATGGGTAACATAAGTACATGCTGCACAACAAGTCCTGGTTATTGAGACAGTGATATACTATGTTTGATGATCGATTGATATTAAGTATGTACAGTTAATATTGTTTTTGAATTAGTATTCCTTTTTCCCCACAAAATTCCCCTGCTCTTTTTGAGAAATATATCTGAAAGACAGCACCTCAGGAGTGCAGCACCACCCTCATGCTGCACTACAGTGTCAGTATTGGGATATTAACCCAAGTGCCTGGTGTGGGGATAGAATCCACAGCCTACTGAACTCCCGGCCTCAGAGGTGAGTGTGCTACCTTCTGAGCCACTCACACATCAACTCCATTGCTACATACAGCTAAACATATCAGAACCAGCAAGTATCTATATGAAATAAATTAAAATTACGCTCCCATTACTCACATGAGCCAGTTGGGTCTGACACAACTGTCCAACATGGGTGTTGCATAATAATCTGGAATGACTTAAACAGTATACCACAAACAGGGCAGATAGAAACACAGCTGTTCTAAGGAAATAAGACAGAGGTATACAAAACAAAACAGCAGGTACTCTGATTGCTCAAAGGGACAATAATGGTCAAGAAAGAAGAAGCAGACTCTGCAGCTGCGGAAAAAGGAGACGGTTGAATCCTCGGATGGTCCAGTTAGGTACCTTTTCATCTGATGGGTCTTGACTGAAGAAGGGAGTTGCCTCAGGCAGCAGCCCAGAATAAAAAAGACTTTCACCAGGGTGACTGTGGGGGTGTAGGATTCTTGATGTGAATTCGGCCTGTGATCAGCTGAGGGGGTGGGGGTCCACTAGACACCAAGGACAGGGGAGGAAAGGGAATTTTTTTTGTTTTGTTTTTTTCCAGAGGTTGAGGGTTGGGGCTCAGGGTGACTTGGGGGGTTCTTGATATGAATTTGGCTGGTGACTGGCCGGGGTGTGGAGGGACCACTAGACACCAGGGAGAAGTATAAAGTAAAGTGGATGAGGGCGAAATTGCGGACAAAATTTTTGCAATTTCTCCACAATTTCATGAAATATTTTGCACAGCGAAATTGCCAATTTCGCGGAAAGTTTGCCGGCGAAATAAAATTTCACAACATCTCTAGGTCCAGAATGTTTCCTGACCTGTACAATAAATTTTTTTCTTCTTTTTGTTCTGAAACTTCAACTGGACTAACCTGGGTAGCACATTTTTTAAGTATATTTGAGATGATAGGCAACAGTTGTTATGGCTCTAGATGTCCTTTTTATTTCCTTTTTGTGTATATATTTTGATATGTTTTAAGCTTTTTTATGAATTAAACATTGATGTTGTATTCATATTTACTTTTCATTCCTCTCTCCTCACCAACTTCTGCATTCTCTTTTTTCATACTGTTCCTTAGAGCTGTTGGGCCACACGAGGACACCAGCCTCAGTGAAGCTAAACATCACTGAGACCTCAGTGCAGCTTGATGGGAACATGCAGGTCATTGTGCCCCACCTCCATTGACCCAAAACAAGGACTTCCAGGATGTTGTTCTTTTTACTATTTCAGTGCAGCAAGGAGCCAACTGAGTGCCTGCGTCCTTGCAGCCAATAAGGCAGTAGAACAATGATAGCACCCTCTCTTTTTGTAAATTTCAGCTCTTTGGAGTTGTTGGTCAACAGGAAGACACCAACCACAGCAGAACTAGAAGTCCCCATGACCTTGATGTGACATGGGGAGAGGACAGGTCTATATTCCCCCCATCAACCTTGACCCAGGACTTTCAGGACTGTGTTCTACACACCATGTTTTGCACAGTGAGGATACAGGTGAGCCCCTGACTCTGTTCAGCTAATCAGGCACAGAAGGGAAGGGATCTAGAACTCTACAACAAATGGCTCATGCAGAATGAGATGCTGAAGTCACTTTTATTTATAAAACAAAGAAAACTGCAGCCCTAATACATTGCATAGCCCATATCAGTCTACCAGAGAACCCACTGGAGTCCCAACATTTCACACCTGTCACTCGCTGGTGCTTGGTCAAAATGTGGTGCCCCCTGCTGCTTACTATGGCAAAGCGACAGGGAGCTACAGGCTCAAAACCTTGTGGCTCCGGTAAGTCCTTTTGTACACTGATATGGGCTGTGCCATGAGTTAGGACAGCAATTTGTATTGTTTTATAAATAAATGTTACTTCTGAATTTCATCCTGTGTGCTTTGTCTGATGGACAGAATGCTGGATCCCCTCCCTCTTGTGGTGCTGCACTAAGCAGCTATTCAGGTAGCAGGGCAAGGACAGCATCTTCTCTTTTTGTAGATTTCATCTTGTCAGTGCTGCTGAGCCATAGGAGAGCACTGACCTTGGTGGAGCCTGGCATTGTCATGACCTTGGAGCGTCTTGGAGGAATTGGGCAGGTCCCTGTGCACTCCGATTGGTCTTGACTCAATACTTCCAGGAAATTTTCCTCATGCCACTTTGGGGCAGTGAGTTGCCAGGTGAGCTCCAAGTCCCTGCAGCCAACCAATTGGACAGCAGGGCAAGGAAACCCTTCTCCTTTTGAAACATTTTGCTCATCTGAGCTGTTGAGGAAAAGGAGAACACATATTGCAATGGAGCCTGAAGTCACATTGACCACAGAGCAGCTTGAGGAGAGCAGACAGGTTCATGAACTACCCTCCCTTCAACCCTGAGCCATGACTTCCATGACTTTGTTCTTGTCAATATTTTGGCACAGTGAGGAGCCAGATGAGCCCCAGAGTCGATGTAGCCAGTCTCACAGCAGGGCAAGGACAGCTCTTTCATTTTTTTTTAAATTTTGCTCATAGGAGCTGTTGGACCACAAAAGGACACTGACCGCAGAAGAAACAGATATTGCATGCCCTCAACGTTGCTTAAGAAGTAGGGGCAGGTAGATTCACCCTCCTCCACTGACCCCCCACCCAGGACTTCCATTATTTTATTCATTGCATCATCCTGGTGGCTGTGGAGGAGGAAGGACACAGCAAGCATAAGGGGACCACAGAGCTGACCTGTAGGGTTGAAGCTGTTCCTGGGAGCTTGTTTGTGTGCCTCTGCTGCCTCCAGTCCCTGATCCTGCCAGCCTCCAGCCTGTGAAGCAGTTGTGCTGTCTGAAGAGCCATCATGTCACTTTCTAAGAAGAGGAGAGTGTCCTGTTCAGTGTGTTGGGCTTGGAGTTTGGTTTATTATTATTTTTTTATATTTAAAGTACAGTTTCCCCTTCCCCAAAGGCAGCAGTAGCAGTGCTGCATCACAAAGTGAGATGCTTGCAGAGCCATCATGCCGCTAGGATCTCTCAGGGTCCCCAGAAGTCCTGTGCCCACCTGCAAGAAAAGCCTTACCTCTGCCAGCAGTAACTTCCGCCTACCTCAACACTGTCTTTACCCCAGGCCAGGGCATTGCTGCTGGTGCAGGAGTTGCAGAATCAGTTCCAAACCAGGCTTCTACAGAGGACACTGTGAAGAAGAAAACGTTGTACAGAGACTTGTTTATCATCTTGAAATCAAGTTTACCTCACTTCATTGAAGACTTTGAAATATGAGAGACTGTGGAGAGTTTTAAGAAGGCCTTGAAGACACATCTGTGGCATAGCCCCTATCCAGAATTAATATTTTAGATATTTATTTACTCTGTTATTTGGTTATACTGTTCTTTATTTTATTGATTTTGTATGTTTTATTACTGTACAGTGAATTGGTTTTTGAAAAGTGCTTTAAAAATAAAGTTTTATTTATTATTACTATTATTTTGGAGCAGCGAGGAACCCGTTGAGTCCTGGTGTTCTTGCAGCCAAATGAGCAGCAAGGCAAGGACAGTGCCTTGTTATTTTGTGAGTTTTAGTTCATCAAAGCTATTGGGCCAGAGGAGGACAAAAACCACAGTGCAGCCAGATGCAGTCATTAGCTTAGAGTGCCTTAACAGTAGCAGGGGTCTCTGTGCACCTCCCCACCGTCCACTCTGATCCAGGGCTTGCAGGATGGTGCACTTTGTGCAATTTCAGCATAGAGGGTACCAGGTGAGACCAGAAGTCCCTGTAGCCAATCAAGCCCAAGAGGGAGGACAACACCCTCCCTTTGTTTGTTAAAGGATCCAAGCATTCCTCTGCATGTAGTCATGCTCATTAGAGAAGGAGCATAAGGGAGCATAAGGGTATCACATTGTGGGCATCAGCGGTGGAGTAAGTGCCGACTGCGCAGGCTCTAAACCTGTTATCTGACTGTGATAGTCAGATGTAGTACTCATTGTGGACAACAAACACCTAAAATGCTGAGCCATTTCAACTAAAGATGATATTGTGGCATTGTACTATTGTGCACAAGAACCCTCACTATGGGTAATTAAAGAAATCACTGTGAATTCCTCAAACACACTGTTTTAAACATGCTTTTATTCTGTAGATAATTATTTTCTAATGTCACTAAATAACTGTACATAAAATCTATATAATAGAATTAAATACAGGTAACTTTTTAGGGTAATTTTTTGAAGTCTATATAATAGTAATACAATCATACAGTATACTATATTTACATATATGCTGCCATACATTGTAAGTACTGTACCTGCAGTAAATAATAATCTGCAGCTGACTCAATTTTAAGGTGCCCCACCTGAGTCTCTTAAAAAAGGTGTAATTACCATGATTATGTTACATAACAATGCTTATGCTGTTTGTCTGCAGTGAACCGCATTGTTAGCTTGTTTTGATTACTGTTTGGATGTATGTACCTTTGGAGTTAGTTTGCTTTTCCTGTGCATATGTTAACTTGCTTGCAACTATTTCTGCTGGACTATGTTAACCTGATGACAGCTATTGTCCCGCCAGGGGCTCCCATAAAAATCAGATGCTGCATCTCATAGGGATATCCCAGTTGGAGTAATTTCAGATAAACTAATAAACACCCTAATTATCCATACAGCTAAACATATCAGGGTTAAATAAACTCAGGCTACATGCTCCTGGCCAAACAGCGTAACACTATGCATAAACTGGGCTAGGAGTGCTCCCTTAGGCCTTTACACCTATTAATATTTTTCACATGCTCTGACCACCTCTCTGCTATGACTGTAGCTAAGGGCCACTCGAACACTGGTATGTATATGCCCAATAACAAAAATATCTCCTGTCCTTGATTGCCATACACTGCAAGTTAGCCAGCCTGGGAGTGGGTCCCAAGATGACAGCCTGGGTAAAGAATTGGCTGGAGAATAGGACACAGAGAATAATAGCAAATGGAGTCCACTCTGAAAAAAGGGGGGTTAGCAGTGGGGCACCACAGGGTTCAGTATTAGGACTGGTCCTCTTCAATGTCTTTATAAGCGACATTGCAGAGGGACTGGAAGGAAAAGTATGTCTCTTTGCAGATGACACAAAGATCTGCAACAGAGTTGATGCACAAGGTGGGGTGGAAAGGATGAGAAGGGACTTGGCAAGGTTAGAGGAATGGTCAAATGTATGGCAGCTTAGATTCAATGCTAAGAAGTGCAAGGTAATGCACCTGGGAAACAAAAACCCAGGGGAAGAGTACACAATGGGGGGTGAGATACTAACAACAACAAAATGGAAAGGGACCTGGGGGTAGTCATATCAGATGACCTAAAGGTGGGCAAGCAATGTGAGAGGGCAGCAAGGAGGGCTGGGGAATACTGGGATGCATAGGGAGAGGCATCACCAGCAGAAAACAAGAAGTTATTATCCCTCTGTACAGACAGCTGGTGAGACCACATCTGGAGTACTGCGGTAGTTCTGGAGACCCAATCTCCTAAAGACATAGACAGGATGGAAGCTGTCCAGAGGAGGGCAACTAAATGGTGCAGGGTCTGCACCGGAAGACATATGAAGTGAGACTTAAGGAGCTTAATATGTATAGCCTCGAGGAAAGGGAGGAGAGGGGACATGATAGAAACTTTCAAGTACCTCAAGGGAATCAACAAAGTCCAAGACGGTAGCATCTTTCAAAAAGAGAGGTGTGCAAGAACAAGGGGGCACAATTTGAAGATAGAAGGGGGGAGCTTCAGAGGTAATTTAAGGAAGTATTTTTTCTCAGAGAGGGTTGTGGGTGCATGGAACAGCCTTCCAGAGGAGGTTGTGGAGTCAAAAACAGTGGTGGAATTCAAGCATGCATGGGACAGTCATAAGGCAATTCTAAGGGGTGGGGGTAGGAAGAAGTAGACTGCTGGTTAACTAGGATCTGCAGCTTATCCATCAGGTAGGGAAATGGGCAAACTGGGTGGGCCAAGCAGTCCTTATCTGCTGTCAAATTCTATGTTTCTATGTGTCTATGTTTCTTTCTCATACTGCATGGCCTATTAAAAAGAAAAGATGCCTATGCACCGAGAGTCCTGACTATGTTTGATCAGATGTCACATTGTAAGCCCAGAGCAGTCTCTCAGTGGCACTAAAGTTATTATACTATTGGGATGTAGAAACTAACCCAGGAGTAGAATACACACACAAAAAAAGATCTTTATCAAAACAGCCTTAGACCCCTCCTTGTCCAAACCTAAAGGTGGTGCATAGACTTTGTGCGAAGAAATACATTTTATTTTATGCTGTGTGATTGTTTTTACTCTAATTCCCCAAATTCCCACTCAATACTTGAACACTAGAAGCTTACTTTCTGTGAAAGTGGAGAGAGATTGTGGTGGGCATCTCCATAGAAAGGGAAACGAGGTTTATCAGACTAGTAGTTTCCTCATAGCCCAGAGGGAACCACGACAGTAGCAACTGTTATTTTAGGCACTAAATGTGCCATGATCTAAACTGGTGGCAGAAGGGTATATTAGGCAGAGGCTGAGAAATGGCAGGCTGCCACTGAACTTTGAGCATATTTTGTCTTCTAATTTATTAATCACTACAGTGAGTTAGTGGATTGCACTTTCGGATACACCACTATAAAGCACGGTCCCTACCAAACATAGCCACTTGCCTAGCAGTGCATAGACTTTGTGCCAAGATATACATTTTATTGTATGTTATACGATTGTTTTTATTCTAATCCCCACAATTCCTACTGAATGCTTGAATGCTAGAAGCTTACTTACTAAGTAAGTAAAACTTTGTTTATAAAAAGCGTCTTTCTCAGAATCAAGGCGCTTGTACAACATAAAAATGATTAAAATGACATCAACAAACCAACAATTTAAAATTCCATAAATGCAACTTACTGTGAAAATGGGCATGTTGTGGAGGCAGTCTCTATAGAAAGAAGACACAAGGTTTATGAGACTAGTAGTTCCCTAATAGTCTTGAGGTAACTACAACAGTAACAGCTGTTTGTTACTTTAGGCACTAAAAATGCCAAGTTTCAAACTGGTGGCAGAAGGGTATATTAGGCAGAGGCTGTGAAACAGCAGGCTGTCACTGAACTTCGAGCACATTTTAACTTTTAATACATTAATCACCTCACTGAGCTAGTGGATTGCACTTCTGGGTGCACCACTACTGTATGAAGCACAACCCTTAGTGAGTGGAGGTGAGCTGTAGGCAGAGGCAATGCATTCAGAGACAAGCATGTATCTGCTGTGTCAGCCATGACAGAATGGACAAGGGTCAGAATGTTTGGCACTTTGAGCATCCAGTAGGTAATTTTATGCATTATTAGCTATTGTGGAAAGCACCAAGTTTGGTCAACAGTAAATCTGTCAACCACCAGCACAGCGACAGCACAATACTGATGCAGGTATTGTACCGCCCAAGTCCCCAGTGTTTTCTGCAGGGGGCTGCACCCTGCACCCCCCCATGCAGAGGCTCTGCCCCCCGCACCCTCCGGACTTTAGTATTCTCAACTCCAGGTCAGAGTTGGTCCGGGAAGGGGGCAGGTCACTGGGGGAAAGCGAAACACAGTAACGGACCATTACAGCTACTGTCGCTGTAGTGGTCATTTTTCATGTTTCACCATTGGGGTGTCAGGCAAAGGGCCACCTGCTATTGTGTGAGTCAGGAGTAGAGATGCAGTGAATATAAAATCTGCTGGCGAAGTGAACGCGAAGTGGCACTGCGCTACGCGGAGTGCCCCATAGGAAAGGCTCACTTCACCTTGTTATTACTTTGTGTTGTCATTCCACCTTAAACGCAAAGTAAGGTGCAGTGACAACAATATTGGCAGCATCCCACCCACACAGTCACCAGAATGAATGCGCATCCCAAAAGTGCTACTGTCTTGTGTCCAGAAAACTCCCCAGTGCCGATGAGGTGAAATGAGAGTGTAACAAGAAATGCAAAGTCTCCCAGAATTAATGGTGCACTCAGTCATGCACGCAGTGGTCAGGTCACACACAGAGTCACCAGAATGAATGTGCATCCCCAAAATGCTACTGTCTTGTGTTCAGAAAATTCCCCAGTGCTGATGAAGTGAAATGAGAGCATAACAAGAAATGCAATCTCCCAGAATTAATGGTGCCATGCAAACGCACAGACAGAGTAAGATTGCGCTGCATACTCAAGGGATGCATAAGAAAAGGCACAACAACACCTAACCAGTACTCACAAGTCACAAATCCAAATCTGGAAAGGAATACATTTTGCCAGTTGGGGGATTAGTACCCGGCAGTAACAATCCACTATCAGTAAAGATACCACAGCAGTATAAAAAATTAATGCAGGTGCGGTGGATAGCAGGTTCACACTGCTGCAATTACTCTGTAACACAATAAAAGGTGTCTAATTTAATGGCATGCATTGCACACACACTCACACACACACACATTCAAGTAATGCATAGCAAATTGAAAACCTTTAGTAATTTAACCAAATGTTTTAAACAGACAAATTGTACACTGCTGCACCACAACAATCAGCAAAAAATGTCAAGAATTACTGAAAATATTACTGTGTGTACGTTAGCAGTCATACAAGAAAAATATAACCAAAACAGAAATGCTGCCCTTTTCTCCCAGTTAATCTACCTACACCACAAATATGCCCTTCCCCCAAAGCACACTTCACAGTACACAGACTGACTGTCCTAAATTAACATTCAAAATACACACACAACAATAAACACTTGATGATATGAGAACAGAAGGGCTTCCTACAATCTATGTACTAAATTTTGAGCAAAATATATATTACTCAAAAAGGCATTTTAAACAGCTTTTAGAGGTTTTGAATCGCAGAGCTCTGAGAGCTAACTTTCTCCAGCTACCACTGCACACACACTACCCAGGCCAGAACTGAGGCTGTGCCGAACAATCAAGAGCCCATGTGACCTGCAATCCCACGAATAACTGCAGAATTTCATTTGAAGCTCAATTACAGGGTGAAGTGAGGTAAATTTCATTGATTTCAATGTACTTCACCTTAAAATTGGTGGAGAAGTGGTTTGGGGAAGGCGTAATAACACAAAGTCATTGGTTTGAATGGACTTTGCGTTCCTCATTATGAAGCGAAGTACTCCGCTTTACATTGTGGAGTTCTCAACGGATTCCACATTACTCAGTGAATCACTTCACGGAGCAAATTGTGGCCACTTCGCCCACCACTACTTACAGTACTGTAACTCACATGCTGTATGGGAAGGAACTCGAATGCCTATGACTGTACTTCCCCCAATGGGCTGTAGCACAAAACTACTAGACTTAAAAATGCTCATTAATGAGTACAATTGCGGAGTGGTGAAGCCTGGAGAGATACTACAAAACAGGCTTACAATACATCCAAGTAACTAGTAAAAAAATTAACGTGATTTGTGACATGATCATGAATAGTGATTTGTGGCTGCATTTGTGACCGTGATGATGATGAAGAATGTGATTTGTATCACGAGTGACTCATGATGATGGTCTTGACTTTAAAATGCATATTAATGAGTACAATGTTCATGCAGAATTATGCACCACACCTGTCCAGTACTCTGAAGGGAAGCCAGAGAAACAACTGTGACTTAAGTTACAGATGGAGATTGGTTCCTAAAAAGATGCAAATGGACAGACAGATTAAGATTGCGCTGCACACTGAAGAGATGCAGATGCAAAGGCACAACACCTAACCAGTGCTCACCGTCAGAAATTCAAATCTGGAAAAGAATACCTTTGTCGGTTGGGGCAGGCCTCAGGGGAGCAGAGTACTTCACTGCTGCAGTAACAGTCACTAGTACTAGTACCAGTAAAGATACCACAAAGAAGTACAAAAATCACACAGCTGCAGTGGATAGCAGGTTCACATTACTGAAATTATTATGTGGCACAAAGAAAGGTGTCTGATTTGATGACACGTGTCATACACATACCCACACACACACTAAGTAATGCTTAGCAAATTGAAAACTTCAGTAATATAACCACATATTTTAAACAAACTAAAATTATGCACTGCTGCACCACAACAATCAACAAAAACATGACAAGAATTATTGAAAATATTACTGTGTGTACATTAACAAAGTTATACAAGGAACATATGTACATTAACAAAGTTATACAAGAAACGTATCACCAAAACAGAAAGCATTGTCTTTTTCTCCAAGTTAATCTACCTACACCACAGATATACCCCTCCCCCAAAGCACATTTCCACTGTCTCTCAGTACTCAGACTGAATGTTGTACATTAACATTCAAATTCCACACACAAACAATAGACGCTCGATGATATGAGCACAGGAGGGTTTCCTATAATCAATGAACTAATGTTTCAGCAAAAAAATGACTCAAAAAGGCTTTTTTAACAGCTTTTAGAAGGTTTGATTCACAGAGAGCTCTCAGAGCAGATTGTCTCATACAGCTTCCTACACACTACCCCAAACTGAGGCTGTGCAGAACAATCTAGAGCCCATGTGACCTGAAATCCCATAAATCACTGCAAAATTCACCTTTGGAGCTTAAAAACAGAGTAGAAGTGGTGAAGTACATTGTTTTCAATGTATGCTTCATGTAATTAAGTAAGTAATCGTTTGGGAAAGCGGAGTAACATGAAGTAATTGTTTTCAATGGACTTCGCGTTACCCATTATAGTGTGAAGTACTCCGTTTCGCGTTGCAGAGCATTCCGCGAATTACCTTTCACTCCGCGAATCACTTTGTGGAGCGAATTGAGGCCACTTCACCCATCTCTAGTCAGGAGAACCTTGACACTATCCTGTGTTCATCTACCTTTTACTCTCTAGTGAGAAAAAAGGGACTTTATAGGGTTGTTAACCTTTACGTCTCCACCTTGTGTGATTATAGCTAAACAGTCAATAGACTAGCATTTCTAACATTTTCCAATGTAAGCCTCTCTCTCTCTTTCTCTCTCTCTCTCTCTCTCTTTAAAATACCTGTTTTCTTTGTTACCTGCAAGAAATAAATAAATCAAGAACAGAAGGCTGAGCAAACTCCGAACTGAACCCTAGATCAGAAATCTTCCCCAAAACACAGGGCACAACATATCATCTCTTTACTGGAGGTGGTGTGGAGGGAGAGGAATGGAGTAGTGGAAAAAGGATTACCTGACCAGAAGACTGGGCTGATTTTCTTTTCTTCTTCCCTTTTGTTTTGTTTTCCCATACAGGAGGAGGCACTAGGGAGGACCTGAACCCCCCCAATCCTTCCTCCCCAGGCTGGACTTCAATGTTTGGGCTGATGACAGATCATCCAGGCTGGGTTACCACTTCCTCCAGATGATGTAATCTCTGGGCCTGTCTCAAGAAATTTCTTCCACGACCCACCAGGGTGGTCATATGCTGGACTTGATCTTCTCGCTGGGACTTGTGATCGATAATCTTAAGACTGATAGGGTAGTGGGTCACGTGATGCAGAGCGCCTAAAAGCAGCACTACTCTGGAGCTCCCACCTATCGACCGCTATTAATCTTCTTTTTTGCCCTAATATCTTTAAATTGTATGACTTAGACTTCGGTTTTAAGCTTCCTTAGCATTCTGGATCCCAGTGGTCATGTTTTGACTGGTTTGTAACAGTGTAACTGGCTATACAGCCAAAATGGAAGCAGAGATGAAGCAGGCCAGAATCCAACATACTCCGCCACCAACCCCAGAGAAAACATCCAAGAAATCAAAGCATCAAAGCACAGGGAATATCTCTAAGCCTGGTTCTTCTGGCACTCCAGTGATTCCCTTAACTGAGGATCGTTTCCTCCAGGAATTGCTCCCATTTAAAGAAACCCCAAAAGACATCTCGGCAGAACTAAAATCTATTCGAGGAGACCTCAGCTCTTTATCAACAAGAATGGGAGACTCGGAGGCGAGAACCTCCTCTCTGGAGAAATGGAGAGAGAAATCAGAACCAGAAATTATTCACCTGAAACAGCAAATTAGCAAACTCCAACTGAAAACTGAAGATTTGGAGAGGAGAAGCAGAAGAAATAATGTGCTGATCTTGGGTCTACTTGAATAGGAAGAAGGAGCTGACACTATTGCCTTTCTACAGAAATTCTTCATCAAGACTGTTGGCCCTTCTCCCCTCAACCCACAGTACCACATTGAGCGAGCCCATTGTTCTCCGAGACCGAAACCCCCACCTGGTATATCTCCAAGGCCTATAATTGTGAAATTCCTAAGCTTTCTGGAAAAGCAGCATGTGTTAACCAAAGTGAGGAAGCTCCAGGCCAGTCTGTGGGGTAGCTCCAAGCTGAGGATTGCCCAAGATCTTCCTTTTGAAACGGGCCAGAAAAGATCCGCTTTCCACCCTATGGTCAGCAAGCTAATTGTGGCAGGAATACAATTCAAGATGATCTACCCCACCAAGTTACAGGTGGCAATCGATGGAGCATGGTATTCGTATGAATCTTCGGAGCAGGCAGCCACTGATCTTGTGAACTTTTACTGCAGCTACCGGAGGACTATTGTTCTTTTATGCTGTGGGAGTTGATTATTTACCTGTTTGGAGTTTTCTCTTTTCCCTTCTCTTTTGGTCTCTCAGGGGTTGGTGGGGCGGGGTTGGGGAGGCTGATGTGAGGCCTAGCAAGCCTGGATTTGGCTCAGCGGAGTGTCTGAGCACTCCAGTAAGGGGGGGAGGGAACCTTAATTCAGGGAGCATTTCCGCACGTTGACAGCAGAGACAGACCAGTTGGTCCCACCGGTTTGAATGTCCCCTGTCACTTCTCATTTTTTTGGAGCTGGGATTGCCCCGAGGAAGCTGACAAGTGCAATGAGTTAATTGAGGAGTCCTGGGGACTCCGCCCTCCTGAATGTTGGCCCTTTGGGTAAGTCATCTTTAAAATGCATTTACCTGGGGCAACAGCCTCATTGGGAGGGAGTCGATTTGGCAAGGTTTGTGAGTGAGCCAGTTGGCAATCTGATTTCAGGGATTTCACAACCATTTCAACATGTAAAGCCTTTACTATTTTGAGTACTGTTACACTAGTTAGGGCTTTCGTCTGCTGTTTTTCCCAGGGGATTGGTGGGTGGGGAGTCTTCGGGATGGTGCAAGCTTAGGGACAGCTGTATAACGCACCAGGGAATGGGGATAAAGGTGCATTTCCTGTGAGGTCCAGAGATCAGAGAGCGCTTCGACTTTTTCTGTCCCACGTTCCGGAATCAGTTCATGGCACTCTAGTCCAGATCTGGCACTTGAATGTAGATTATCCCTCTCATAGGAATGTAGCCTGTTGGGTCTGGTTCTCGATACAAGTTGCAAAGATACCGAAAACTTTTCTCATATACAGGTGGGGACCTTTTGTATATAGGTTGAGGGGTTTATGGGGGGAGAGGGGATTTACTGTCCTGGTCTCTTCCTCACTGACTATACAGTCCTAGACTATTACAGGACAGTTAATGTTACCTACCTTTTCAGTAACTCAAACATCTTATGAACTTCTTTGGGAAGGGAAACTTTTCTTTACTAATTCTTCTCCACAGGGGTTGTGGGGGATGGGGGGTGGTATTGGAGTGTGCCTTCTGGGGTCATTGGTCAGTTAATGGTACATGTTCTTTTTCCTTTTAACAAAAATGTACATGACCTTGATGCCAATTAAAATTGCCACATGGAATGTCAGAGGCATCAGAGATCTGTCCAAAAGATATCAGGTTCTCAACAATTGCACTCTTTTAAATATCGATATTCTTTTGGTGCAGGAAACCCATCTTATGGTTATGGAAACAAACGGGCTACGTCAACAGGGTTTCTCTCAAATTTTCACATCCTGTGGGTCGTCATCTAGCAGAGGGGTGGCAATTTTGGTCACAAGACACATATCATTTGAGGCAGAAGAGAGTCTAGCAGACCAGGAGGGTAGATTTATTATTGTTAAAAGCTTACTCAATAATGTTAGGGTAGTGTTAGGTGCAATTTACGGTCCAGCCAGAGGGGATGTGGATTTCCTTATGAGTTTGGCTGACAAACTGAGTGGATTTCTGCCCTCCTTGCTAATTCTAGGTGGCAACTGGAATATTGCTCCATCACAAGACCTGGATAAAACTTATAGGCCATTAAAACACCTATCCTCTCCACAACTAGCCCTGAGGGATTTTATGGAGTTATTGGGTTTATGTGACCCATGGCGTCTGCTCAATCCCTCTAATCAGCTCTTTTTCTTCTACTCCCAGGTCCACCGGTCATGGTCCAGTTTAGATTTCATTTTAACCAGCACCACTCTTCTAGCTGGCCTTCACCAGACAGGAATTGAACCAATTGTTATATCTGATCATTCCGTGGCGTGGATTTTGATCTCCCCAGACCAGAACCTTCAAAGGGATACCTCATGGAAACTAAACACACAACTTCTAAAAGAGGAACGAACAATTTCCCACAATAAGACGCTAATCTCTTCCTTTATAGATTTCAATAAGGGCTCCACAAGTAGGGAGGACTTGATCTGTTGCTCCCTTAAATGCTATATCAGGGGAGAATTCATTAAGCTAGCTTCCAAAAGGAAAAAAACAAAGAGAGGCTAGAGTTATCTTGTTGTTGAATCAAATAAGGGTTGCTGAAAGCAACCTATCCTCTTCATCTTCCCCAACCGACTTAGAAACCTTACTGAAGCTTAGGAACAAATATGTGGATTTGCTAAGGGAAAAGGCAGAATATGCCATCCTTAAAACTAAAGCTCATTATTTCGACCAAGGCGAGAAACCAGGTAGAATGCTAGCCCTTCGCCTACGGGAAGTAGAAAGCTCGAGACTAATTCCTTCACTGCATTCCCCAGACAGCTCTATTAAAACCTCCTCTCAAGATGTCTCCCAGGTCTTCGAATCCTTTTACAGGGCCTTATAGAGGAAAGGTTCCTCTCAAACCTCCCATTCCCGTGTTGAACATTATCTGGATGGCCTTGTCCTCCCCTCCCTGCAGGCCCATCATTGCGCGATTCTGTCTTCTCCTATCACTTTAGCTGAAGTAGAGGAGGCAATTAATGGGTTATCACTGATCAAATTGCCAGGTCCTGATGGTTTTCCTTTCAACTTCTATAAAATCTTTTGTATGGAAATAGCTCCCCTCCTCCTGAAATTATTTGGGTATATGTTCACCTCAGACCCCCTAGATCCCACCTTGCTGGAAACCACGATAGTCCTGATTCTGAAACAAGACAAACCCCATAGTGAGCCCACTAGTTACCGTCCAATTTCTCTACTAAATTACGATATTAAAATTTTAACATAAATCCTATCTCTTAGAATTAAAAAGATTTGGTCTCATCTGCTGAGCCCCGAACAGGTGGGGTTTGTGCAAGGCAGATCTTCTGCTGACCACCTGCGAACCCTTTCACATATTCTTCAGGTTGCCCAAAACTCCCAGATCCCCATGGCTTTAGTCTCATTAGATGCAGAAAAAGCTTTTGATAGAGTAAACTGGGATTTTCTTTGGGCAACTCTTAAGAAAATGAGTTTTCCAGAAACTTTCATTCAATGGATACGGATGGTATGCAAAGCCCCCACTGCTAGAATTTACTGTAATGGGGTTTTCTCTTCTCAGTTTCCCTTGTTCACTGGCACGAGGCAAGGTTGCCCCTTGTCTGCCTTTTTATTTAATTTATATCTGGAACCCCTTTTACTCAGTATTAAGAGCTTGCCCCAGGTTATAGGTTGTTCAGTATACCAGCAATCTCTGACCCTTTCAGTGTATGCTGATGATATCCTTCTACATTTGGCCTATCTGGAAACCTCACTAACACATGCATTACAAATTATTGAGCAGTTTGGGCATGTAGCTAACTATAAGTTAAACTTATTCAAATCAGTAATATTCCCATTAAATGCCCTCACTCACCAGGTTAACTTCACTCACTTCGGTATGAAATGGTCCCCTTCCTCAATCAAATATTTAGGTATACATCTCACTAGAGACCCAGAGGCTCTCAGGAGACTCAATCTGGATGATTTGGTGTTGAATATCCAGCAGGATATTCAAAGATGAGTCAAACTCCTATTGTCGTTATGGGGTTGTATCAGTATTATAAAAATGAATGTTCTGCCCCGCCTTTTCTACCCTTTAAACTTACTGAACATCTGACTCCCAATGTCATATTTTCAGCAGCTCCACTCCGCCCTCTCTAAATTCATCTGGCAGGGCAGACATCCTAGACAGGCTTTCTTAAAACTTAACCTACCCAAAGAGAGAGGTGGAGTCCGCCTGCCCAACTTTATTTTTTACTACTGGGTGAGTCATCTGTCCAAATTGGGGAGATGGTTCACGGCTATACCTGATAAACATTTTCCTATCTGGCTACAGCTGGAGAAAAGGCTTCTGGATATGCATAACCTTAACTCATCCAGAGTCTTTTATTATACTACCTCTGCATTACCAACTCTCATACAAAATTCAGCTGTGGGTGTCTCTATTAAAGTTTTAACTCAGTGTTGGAACTACTTTAACATTTCGCCTAAAAAGGATACTGCTCAATCCCTTACTTTAAACCCTAACATCAAAATAGAAGGTTCACTGCTTTCTCCAGAGTGGCTTCCCCAGCTACAGGGTATTCTAGTGGAAAACCTGTTTTCCCAGGATGCTCCCCTCTCCTCACCCGATATAATAGCTAAATTTAATATTCCACAGAAACATATATTTAAGGTTTTCCAGTTGAGACATTTTATGGTCTCTATTTTTGGGACCACATTTAAGTTGTCCCAAGCCAGGCCTTTCTTGGATCAGATACAGGACTATGCAAACAAGCCCCATGGAATCTCAATGATCTATTCCTTTCTTCTGGGTATCAAATACCCTAATGCCCTTCCAGGCTCTAAAACTTGGACCTCTCTTCTGCCAGACTCTACTTTGGTTTGGAGCCAAATCTGGGAGGATATGCATAGATACCTCATTCAAGATAGGCACAGACTCATCCAGTATCACATCTTAAACAACCTGTATTATACATCTGTTAAATTGGCCAAATTAGGTAGGCTACCTTCGGCTAACTGTACACGATGTGGCACAACTGAAGGGAACCTGATACATATTTTTTGGCATTGTGACAAGGTGGCTCCATTATGGAACACAATTCAATCCAGTCTCAACCCCCTTCTGGGATTGGATGAACTGTTTACCATAGAAATATGTATCCTAGAGATGTTTTCCAATATTAGGGTTCGGGAGCACAGATTTCACATGGCTCTAATTTCCATAGTAGTCAAAAGACTGGTTCTCAAGCACTGGATGGACCAACTGATTATATCATATGGTGAATGGCTGAAGGAAATGTCACTTTGTTTTAATACTGAGAGGTTAATAGCCAGCTCCTGGAACCATATAGCCTCATTTAATCATAAATGGGGTAAATTATATGCTTTATATTTGAACTAAGATCCATGTAATGCATGCCTCTGACCGCTTCTGTTTGTTTTACCTTTTTCTTGGTGCTTGTTATTGCTGGGAATTTATCTATTTTGTTATCTCCTTGTCATGTTGTTTTAACAAGGCACACTCCAGGGAAGGGGGTAGGGAGGTAAGTGGTATGGGGGGTGGAAGGGGGGTTAGGTGTATTGGTATAGTATCATTTTGGTTATATTTGATCCAGAGACAGTCTGGTGTCATGTTACCATTAATCTATTTTTGTTGTTATTTGTGTGTGGCTAATTTACTTTTTTGTTATATAGCTTGTGTTATGACATAAACTATTAAAGATGTTGAATTTCAAAAAAAAAGACAGATAGGGTCATTTGGTCTGATCATTGCACAGTGGAGTTCTTACTCAGGGGTCCCACCCCACCCAAAAGTCCTCCTCCTGCAGAGATGGTAAGCTACCGCCCTTTGAGGGGTTTGACCCCTGAGGGTTTTCTGGTGGTAGTTGACCTATCTAGTGTGTGCAGTGCATGCATATGGTGTACGGGCAAAGCAGTCACTGCCTACAATAAGGCAACATCTGAAGCACTCAGCTTCCTTGCACCAGTCCATGTATGACCCAGATACTCTCACTTGAGGTCCCCTTGATTTGATAGGGAGCTCAAGGCAATGAAGATCAAGGGTCGGAGGTTAGAGCACTGCTGGCAGATGACAGGGCTAGATGTGGACAGACTGGCCCTGCGTGCGCACTATGTCCTGTACCAGGGGACAATCAGCCATAAGAAGGCAGTGTTCCTGTCCAGGGAGACTGCTGCCAGAAAGAACTGACCAGCTATGCTTTTTCAGACTGTGGACAGTCTGTTACATCCAGCTTGTCGACAGCTGAAAAAAGCTCTTTCAGATGCTTTATGCAATGAGTTTGTTCAGTACTTCTCAGACATAGTGTCCGCTATCAGGCAAAGAATTCCACCAGTGAGCCATGGTGTGGCTGACAGTGGTTGCCCTGGCTGTCTGAGGAGCAATCCACCTTGTTGGTGGGAGTTTAGACCAGTAGGGGTGGCCGAGGTCATTGAAGTTGTTTCTACACTGAAGCATTCATATTGTGAACTGGACCCAGTGCCAACTAATTTCTTAGTGGGATGTGTTGCCTCTGTAGGCCTGTATTCACCTTGATTGTTCAGTGTTCTTTGTCGGGGGTGTCTTTCCAAATGCCTTGAAGGAGGCACTGGTGAGACCCCTTCTGAAGAAACCACCTTTAGACCCTGATGTCAAGGCGAATTCCTGTCCTATCTCCAACCTTCCATTTCTGGGAAAGGTGTAGAGAAGATTGTGGCAAATCAGCTTGAGGAACACATCATGGCCTTTGATCTCTATGAGCCTCTACAGTCTGGATTCATGCCAGGTACAGTATGGAAACTGCATTAGATTGGGTGCATAATGATCTCCTCAGGGCGAGAGATCAAGGAGAGGGGACAATTCTCATTCTCCTTGATCTCTCCTCAGCCTCTAACTTGTCGGACCATTGTGTATTGCTCAACTGCCTGAGGGAATTCTGTGGACTCACTGGCACTGTCATCTGCTGGTTTGAGTCCTATCTCACAAACAGGAGGCAATGGGTTGTGATGGGGAATTTCTCCTCCTCCCCTAGCCTTCTGTCTGGTGGAGTACCTCAGGGTTTGATCTTGTCAGAAATGTTGTTTGTCGTATGTATGCTGCCCCTGGGTGAGATCATTAGGAAGTGCAGTCTGGATTTTCATTGCTATACTGATGATACCCAGCAGTATCTATCCTTTGCACCTGGGACATCCAACGCAGTGGATGTACCGAACAACTGCCTGGCCAAGATCAATGACTGGATGGTCTCCAGCTGGTTGCGACTGAACCCTGATAAGACAGAGGTACTGGTGGTGGAGTCGAACAGGGGGTGTGATAGGATGGCCTCTGGCCCAGAGATTGAATTGTTTTTGGGGTCTGTGCCATTGAAGGCATCCTCTAGGGTGCGCGATCTTAGCATTATCCTTGACAGTGGATTGACACTTGAACTTCAGGTGTTGTCCATTGTCCTTACCAGCTTTTACCATCTGAAAAATATCACTAGGATCAAACACCTAGTTCCATACATGGACCTACCCACGTTGGTATATGCCTTCATAATGTCAAGGCTTGACTACTGTAATGCTCTCTACCTCAGGGTCTCTGGAGGTACCCTCCACTGACTGCAGCTAGTGCAGAATGCAGCTGCCAGGTTGCTTATGAGGCAGCCAAAATACTGCCACATCACTCTGGTACTGCTTGAACTGCACTGGCTGCCGGTTCAGTACAGGGTTCTCTTTATGGTGGGCTTGCTCACCTTTAAGGCCCTACATGGACTGGGCCATGGCTACCTTTCAAACCTTTTAACATCTGTTGCCTTGGTCCGTTCCCTTCTGTTCTCCTTTAGGTACCTCCTTGCAATTTCCAGGTTCCCAGGGCAAGGTTAAAAACTGCTGGCAGCAGAGCTTTTAGTGTTGCCGACCCTGTCCTGTGGAATTCCTTTTCTCCATCAGTAAGGGAGGCCCCTTCAGTTGAGGCATTCAAAGCCCACCTCAAGACCTTTTTATTCAGCCAGGCATTCCCAGACACTGTCTTTTACATACTGCTTCTTAGATATTCTGAAAGAATAGCCCCTTTAGGAATTTGCTGCTAGGTCAGGCCTTCAGTTTTTGGTGGTCTGCTTTTAAATATGCTTAATTGATATGTTTTATATTTTAATTATTGCATTTTAACTTTTTTTTCTATATATTTTTATTGTACAGCACCCACAGCCTCTGGTTTTGGGGGTCTGACAACTAGAACTGTCCTTGCCTTTGCCTTGTCTTTATAGGAAGGAGTCAGGACATACCACAAAGCCAAAAGTGGGTAGGGTTAAATAAATAAATAAAATCCAAGGGGAGATGGTGTAAAAATTAGATGGAATACAAGAGGATCTAATTAGGCAATAAATAAAAACAATTCTAATTAAGGAGAAAAAAGGAAGCAATGCAGGATGTGGGGAGTGGTACAATGCAGTGGCTGTATGGCAGCCATATTCAGGCAAATGTTTTGGACCTTGAGGTGCTGTCCTATCGGTGTGTTCCTCTCTAGATTGAGAGATGAGGTCACCAGACTCAGGGCAGTGATATTCTTTTCAGGATAGTCTTCAAACCCATCCAGAGACCTCCCAGTCCAACCCAGTGCCCCAAAAGATGCCAGGAAAATGGGGCAAGTGGACAATGGTGGCTCAGGAAGGGCTATGGTAGTCAAGAAGAGGCACATCTCATCACCTACCTCACTAAAAAATTCTTTTGTCATTCTCGATGAGAGGGAATGCCTGTTAGAGGCACCCGAAGTAGTGGAATGGATGAATGTGGAGGTCGATCGAGAAAGTAATGCCAGAGGAGGGAGTGGAGGACCCTCGAGGGGGAGGAAGCGAATCCTGATGGGGGACTCAATCTTAAGGGGAATGAAACTAGGAACAGGGAAGGAGGTACACAGGGAGGTGAGGTGCCTGCCAGGTGCCACTGCAAGGAGGGATGGAAGAAAGATCCTAGGGATCACCAAGAGGGCAGCACAAAAGGGTGAGCTGGATATCATTGTCCACTTAGGAACAAATGACCGGGCATAGGACAAGCCGGAGGTAGTACAGGAGGAGTTTAGGAGACTAGGGAGAGATCCCAGAAGACTGGAGAAGGACTCATGTGATCCCGCTCCACAACAGTGGTAGCAGGGAGGAAGCAGGGAACTGCAGACCAGTCAGTCTTACCTCAGTAGTGGGCAAGATTATGGAGGCACTCCTTAAGGAAAGAATAGTGCAACACCTGGAATCCATAGGGGCACAGGATCCAAGGCAGCATGGGTTTACAAAAGGAAGGTCCTGTCAAACTAATCTCATAGATTTCTTTGACTGGGCAACCAGAGTGGCGGACCAGGGAGCAGTTGAGTCATCTCACCTTGACTTCAGCAAAGCTTTCAACACTGTTCCACATAAAAGATTGATAAATAAGCTGGGTAGGCTCAGGGTGGGTCAGAAGTTGGTCAACTGGGTGGCAAACTGGATGACGGGCAGAAAACAGAGAGTGGTGGTAAATGGTATACAGTCAGAAGAGATGCAAGTCACAAGTGGGGTACCTCAGGGATCAGTCCTGGGGCCAGTCCTCTTCAATATCTTCATTAGTGATATTGCAGATGGACTAGAGGGTAAGGCTTGTCTGTTTGCAGTTGACACCAAGACCTGCAACAGAGTAGATGATCCAGATGGGGTGGGCAGAATGAGAAGAGATCTGGATAAACTAGCAAAATGGTCAGAAGAGTGGCAACTGGGGTTTAATGCAAAGAAGTGCAAGATCATGCACATAGGGAAGAGAAACCCTGAAGCCACCTATAGGCTGGGAGGGGAGTTGCTGGCTGTCACAAAGGAAGAAAGAGACATGGGCATCACCATCACCAATGACCTGAAATCATCCAAGCAGACCTCTAAAGCAGAGCTAGGGGATGTTAAGGTATTAGTAGGGTATCACAAGTCATAAGAGGTAGGTACAATCCTTTACAAGACACCGGTTAGCCCCCATCTGGAGACTGCATGCGGGTACTGGAGGCCACACCTCACAAGGACATTAACAAATTGAGGCAGTCCAGAAGGGCAACCAAAATGGTGCAGGGACTGCATCAGAAGACATATGAGGACAGATTAATGGCGCTCAATATGTATACCCTTGAGCAAAAGAGGGAGAGAGGTGATATGATCGAAACATTCAAACACCTTAAGGGCATTAACAAGATGAAAGAGTCTAACATGTTTAAATATAAGAAAAATAGCAGGACAAGAGGACACAGTATGCAATTAGAGGGAGGCCGGTTAAGGGGAAATGTGAGGAAATTATTTTTCACAGAAAGAGTGGTGGATGCATGGAATGGCCTACCTCAGGAAGTGGTGGCTATGAATACAGTGCAGGGCTTCAAACAGGCATGGGTTAGGCATAAGGCAACAATACAGATGAGTATGACTAGATAGGCCACTGACAGAGCAAAGGTCGATGGCACATTTATAAGGTAGAAAAAGAAATGGGCAGACTGGATGGGCCTTGCAGTCCCAATCTGCCATCAACCTCTATGTTTCGATGTTTCTGTGTCTAAAGCAGGTATCTAAATCTGTCACCTTCTTGGAGCTACTGCCTGTAAAGAACATGGGTGAGTGTAGGAGTGTTCCTACCAGGAACTTCAATGCATGGTTGAAGAACTGGTGCCATGAGCAGGATCTGGATTCATTGGGGACTGGGGGCCCACCTGGAGGGATGGAGGCCTATACAAGGCCAATGGCATGCATCCATCCTGGAGGGGAACTCAGATCTTCAGCAAAAAGTTTAAATGCTACATTGATATGCATTTAAACTAGATAGAGAGGAGGCAGACTAGAAGGCAAGGAAAATAGCTGTAAACCTCCAAAGGCTAGCAGAGATATCAGGAAACAGGAAAAGGAAAGTTCACAGGTAAGACACACATGAGTCACACCATAAGGATAACAGAAGGGATAAGGGCAGCAGTTACGGAGTTGAAGGGGAGGACAAGATGATAAGCAGGAATAGAACAACATGGAGACATATCTGGAAGGCCATGTCCACAAATGCCAGGAGCTTGGGCAATACAATTGCAAAAGTCAAAATCATCATGGTGGAGGAGAATCTTGGTTTGGTGGCAGTAACAGAGACATGGTTCAATGAGAACACAGAATGGGAAGTAACAATACCAGGGTATGCACTGTTGAGAAGTGACAGAGAGGGAGGAAAATGAGGAGGAGCGGCACTGTACGTCAAGGACACTATTAAAGCCACATAGATACCAAGGGAAGGAGGGGAAGGGGAGATGTTATGGGTACACTTGAGATGAACACAGGGGCCATAGTATGAGCAGGGATTATATACAGACCTCCAGCACAGAAAGAGGAAGGGGACAGAGAAATGATGAAGGCAATCTGGGAGATGACTAACAGGGTGGAGGTGGTACTGACAGGGTATTTCAACATGCATGATGTGGATTGGAGTATCCCAGTGGCATCAACCAGTAAGAGTAAAGAGGTCTTGGAAGAGCTGCAAGGGGCATTGCTGAGGCAGTTCATAGGGGAACCTACATGGGAGGGGCTATACTGGACCTTGTACTGTCTAAGAGAGACAGTATAAACAGAGTCACAGTGGGGGATCACCTTAGTACTAGTGATCACAAAACTGTACACTTCAAGGTGAGAATAGGGCAAGAAGCATTTTACACCAAAACAAAGGTCCTAGATTTCATGGAAATAGACTTTAGAAAAATGGGGGAGGAGGTTAGTAGGGCTCTGGAAAAAATACAAACTGGAGACGGAGTAGAAGAAAGGTGAGAAAGAATAAAAGAGGCCTTAGAAGATGCTTTAAGTCTTTGCATAAAACAAGTATCAAAGAACAAAATGAAGAGGAGACCACTTTGGTTCTCCCAGAAAGCAAAAGACGCAGTACGGGCAAAAAGGCTAGGATTCAAAGAGTAGAAAACATCACAGGGGGAACAGGATAGGGAGGTATATAGGAATAAAAGAAAAGAAGCAGCAAAAAAGATTAGGGACGTGAAAGCTCTCACAGAGGAGAACCTAACAAAAACTGTGAAGCAGGAAGATAAGAAATTTCTCAGATACATTAGTGAAAGGAGGAAGAACAAGGCAGAAATAGTGAGAATTGGGGGAGGAGGAGAGACTGAAGAGGAGGAACAGAAGAAGACAGACATACTAAACAAATATTTTTGATCAGTATTCACAGAAGAAGGAGAGGGAAATGGTCTACACAGGAAGGAATATGGGATACCCGGTGGGGGAGGGGGTAAACACAAGCTCCCTTACAGAGGAGAAAATACTCAAGGAACTGGAAAGATTAAGGGTGTGCAAGACCATGGGTCCTACCGCGGTGCACCTAAGAATATTAAAAGAACTAAAGAAGGAACTGGCCTTCCCTGGCAGCCCTGTTTAATCAATCCTTGGACATAGGGGTAATGCCAAGGGACTGGAGAAGGGCAGATGTGGTACCAATCCACAAAAGTGGAAGCATGGAGGAAGTAGGGAGCTACAGGCCAGTGAGCCTGACATCAGTGGTGGGGAAGGTAATGGAAGCACTAATCAAAGAAAGGATGGTGGAGCACCTGACCAGCAATAACTTGCTGGTTTCGAGACAACATGGCTTCACAGGTGGGAGATCATGCCAAATGAACCTGATTGAGTTCTTTGACTGGATGATATGAGTCATGGATGAGGGGGAAGCAGCGGATGTGGCCTACCTGGATTTCAGGATGGCCTTTGACATGGTCCCAAACTAGAAGTTAGTGAACAAGTTGACCAGTCTAGAGGTGGGGACAAAAGTGGTTAGGTGGGTGTAGACCTGGCTTAGCAATCGGAGCCAGAGGGTAGTAGTAAATGGGGTGAGATCAGAGGAGGGGGAGGTGATGAGTGGGGTACCACAGCGGTTAGTTGTGGGCCATTGCAGTTCAATGTCTTTATTACAGACATTGCAGATGGACTAGAAGGTAAAGTATGCCTATTCGCAGATGGCACAAAGATCTGCAATAGGGTCAACACCCAGGAGGGAGTGGATAGAATGAGGGGAGACTTAAAAAAACTTCAGGAATGGTTAAAGGACTGGCAACTGGTTTTAATGCCAGAAATTGAAAAGTCATGCATATGGGATGGAATAACCCAAGGGTAACATACCAACTAGGAGGTGAGGTGGTGACAACAACTCAGCAGGAAAGGGACCCTAGGAGTCATCATAACAGATGACCTCAAGGTGGGAAGTCAGTGAGGGAAGGCATTGTGGTAAGGCAAGTAGGATGCTGGGCTATACTGGGAGGGGAATAACAAGTAGGATGCAGGTGGTAATCTTACCCCTCTATAGATCACTGGTGAGGCCTCACCTCAAGTACTGTGTCCAGTTCTGGAGGCCCCATCTCAGAAAGGGCATAGACCAAGTGGAGGCAGTACAGAGAAGGGCTACCGAAATGGTCAAGAGCATGCATCAGAAAAACTAAGAGGATAGGCTCAGGGAGTTAAACATGTACTCACTGGAGGTAAGAAGGGAGAGAGGGACATGAAGGAGACATGCAAATGTGCCAAAGGGATTAATAATGGCAGGGAGAGCAGTTTACTGCAGAAAAAGAAGAGCATGCTAGCCCAGAGGCATGGAGGGTTCAGGCTCTGGATGCCACACCTCATGCCACGCTGGCGACCCGGATTCAGGAATGTACTTGGGTCACTTAGGGGTCAGTAAGGGTGAGGAAGGACTGAGAGTTCATAGACAGCTCTCCTTCCTCGGGAAGGGGGGACAGTATGGCACGCTGTTTGCCTGACACCCAGCAGCAACAGCAGGGTGTCAGCACATGCATGCCATCAGAAGGGGAGGGCGTCACATACAGGGCACATAGCTGTCTCCATGGAGGTGGAGTTCAGCCATCTCTACCCATTTTACTTATGGAGACCTGGGGAGAAAAGTGGTGGAAAATACCAGGAGCCGGCAGGCTCCGTGACAGCTCAGTGTACCATTGCACCAGAGGGCCTTAATTCTGGATTGTGCCCCAGGGTGGAGAGTAAAGCCAGCACTCCTCTATCTGGCCCCACCATGGGGGGTAATCCATGGGGGAACTCTGGGGCATGGCTGGTGTAGGGTAATAGGGGCCAGAGAATGAGTCCTTCTGAGGGAGGGCCAGAGCTGCCTGCCTAACTCTGCGAAGGCAGAGAGAACAAAGTAAATAAAAAAAAGGAAAAGGAAAAGCACTAGGACAAGGGGTCGTGCAATGAGGCTAGAAGGGGGAAGACTTAGAGGTAACATAAGGAAGTACTTCTTCACAGAAAGAATAGCTGAATCATGGAACAGGCTACCAGAGGCAGTGGTAGGGGCAGACTCTGTGAATGCATTCAAACATGAATGGGATAAGTAGAGGTTTAGTGATACTAGGACAGAGGGGAACTACATACATGGGTCTCGCAGGTCCTACACTAAGGAAGTAGGAGCAAATCAAAACAGGGCAGACTAGATGAACCAGGTAGTCCTTTTCTGCCAACAGCTACTATGTAACTGTGTAACTATGTAACTACTGTTTACTTGTTAATTCTGATGTAGTCACCAGTATATAAAAAGCAGAAGAAGAAGAAGAAGAAGAAGAAGATGAAAAAAACTCCTTGTCTGTCTAGCTGTCTAGTATCTGTGGGCTGCCAAAAGCATTCTTGGAAAGTGAAGGACTGCTGAGCAGGTAGCAGCTCCATTTTAAAAAACAGATCAAGGGTTTGTTTTTACAAATGTTTTGTGTTGTGGCACTTTATTAACACACAGGTCCCCACCTTGACAGGAACACTACATAGTAAGTGAATTCCTGTACTGCTTACAGACAATAGACCCCATTGGTGATTTTTTTAGACTTGCTCTACAGAGAGGGTTCCATCATAAAATGTCAGCAATGTAATATGTACATCTCAGTACTAATGCAAGAACAAAGTGACACATACATATGCCAGAAATGTATGAGCATAGAGAATCTAACTCTTCAATTAAAAACCATAAAGGAAGAAATTTTAAATGCATTCAGAATAAATCTAATTGAAAACTCTAAGCAGGAAATAAATGCAGAAAATACAATAATTACTAATAAAAAGTGGAAACAAAAAAAATGAAATGGGGGCGGCCTGTCGGTGCAGCGGTAGTGCTACCTCGCGACACTGGTGACCAGGAGTTTGAGATCAGACCTGGCTGCTGAGGGCCAGCTGGGGGCCGGGGAGAGGCTGAGCATCCCATGGACTGTTTGTCTCCTGCAGTGGGAGGGGGGACCTTAGCTCTTTGCATGTCCAACCTCTAGTGGCAGTTGGAGGGTAGGCATGTCTTAGCCATACAGAGGGGTGGGGCATGTCAGACACCGGTGTTAGTCTTGGTGTCAAAGCACAAGCCATGCCTCCGGGGGGGTGGGCATACACCTGAAAATGCCCCGGCCCAGCACAACACTGACTAGAGGGCTAGAAAGGCCTCACCACCAGCTGGAGTGACTCAGGAGTGAGGACCCCAATGAGAGCCAAGGTATGGAACATGGAGGGGTGGCTTGAGGGGCCTGGCTGCCTGCTCCCACTCTGTTCCCGCTTGGTGGGTAAGCCATGGCTCCATGGGGGGGTCTCTCCAAGCTTGCACCATGGCGGTTCATTGGGTACAGTGCCAGGGTTCGAGGCGGGGATAAATAGAATTTACAAAAAAAAAAAGAAACAGGGAATACCAGAATGGGAATTCATGCTCTAGAGAGGATTTAGACATCTCCAATAATGACTGGTACATAGTGAAACCTAGAGGCCACATGCATAGAAAGAAAATGTTAGATCATGAAACATCAAACAAGAGTACACTGTTAACAAATATATACGATTAATTGAGAAATAGTACCAGCACTAGTGCCGATCACCCAAGACAGGGAACAACAATCTACTAGTCTGGATAACCCCAGGCAAAGATAGCAACAAAAATTGATAGCGAGGGACTCCATCATAAGAAATGCATGCACCTACATCACAAAGATTGAGAAAGAAAATACAGTTCCATGTCATAACGGTGATCGTGGAATAGCGATCGTCATTACGGTGAGTGTACAACACCAGAAAAAAAAAGCCAATGAACACTCGCAGTGATGAAAATGGGTGACAACCAAAAATGTTGTTCTGCAGGGGAAGTACCCTCCCACACACATCACTAGGGGGGCTGTGCCCCCGCACCCCTCTTTAATATGGATTACTAACTCCAGGCGGGGGGTGCATATCAGGGAGGGGGTGAAAATCCAGAACAAGGAAAAAACAAAGTGGCAAACAAAAAAAAAATGCAAAAATCTGTAGTCCTCCCAAGCCCTGAATCCTGTACCGTCCCCACTATAGCCAGCCACCCTCACCAGTACACCAAGTGACCAGCTCGACAACCTCTCTCCACACTACCCCTTAGATACCTCCTTTCTTTTCCTGTCCCCCTCTCCTTCTTCCTGTCACCCTGCTGTAACCATCACTACCCTTGTAGGGTAGCACACATAATCGTTGCTACCCTTGCAGGGTAGCCCACATGACAGGTGCTGAAAGTGAGTCACTCATATTCGAGTCATTCACTTTCAGCAGCCCTTATGACTGGATACCAGAAAATATCACAGTTACATGCCAATCTGGAATAAGAATAAAAGAATAAAGGATGCTAAACCCAAAATGAATACACTTGTCAAAAGTTTGTAACCCTCAGCAATAGCAATTCTTAATGTAGGGACAAATGACATCGGACATGAACATGAAAAGGATATGCAATAAATTGATATGGGAAAAGAGCTAGCATCAAAAGGATATAAATCTGGGGCCAGGTATTCAAACTGCGCCCAAAAAGTGCACAACAGCAAGGAGCAAGCGCAAGTCAATTGCGCATGCGCACAACACACGCGATATTCAAACATGGAGCAAGACAAATTGCGCAAGCAGCCAACGTCTGAATATCACACAACCTGTGCCATAGCGCAACCAGGAAGGGGAAGCTGAGCAGAGCTGATGCGCCACAGTGCAACAAAGGCGGCCCAGCTGAGCAGTCCAGAAGCACCATAGTGCAAGCAAAGAGGCCCCAGCAGCATAGCAATGGAACTGCACAACCAAGGAGGTAGGCAGGGGCCCACCACCCATGCCACAGATGGGCACAGGGACACACTGCTGAACCAACAATGTACCCCCACACCCCAAGCACAGCAGAACTGGGGGAGGGATGGAACAGCCACCGGACCATGGGGACAAGCAAACAAAGCACATCCCGGCTGTGTTACTGCAGCACACCCCCTGTCAACCTGAGACTGGCACACAAAGGGGGCGGAGCACCCCAGTGTCCAGCGGCCCCCCCATGTGCACAGCACTCCCAGCACTGTGACTCCAAGGCACCACCCATGCGCAGTGACCAGCACTGCAGGAATCCCCAGGCCCCCCTCCAGCACACTGCAACCTCGTGAACCTCAGAACCATACAAGCCACACCCACTATGAGCACCCAGCAGTGGGTGGCAGCACACAGCAATACTGACTGGAAGCCTCACCCACACCAGAGACACTGCCCCACACACACGCACACACATACCCATGACCATACCACACCAGATGCCATGCACACCACTGCAACTGAGCACCTATAGCCAGCTGCAAATCAGAGACCACCACAGTATTCATATCAAAATATAAATGTAATAATAAGATGCATAACAAGAACAACAAACAACAGCATATGTACAAAGCAGGAGTGAAGTATGGGTATGAGGTAAAAAAGTAGGTATTGAGGCAGGGAAGTGAACAACCAGGAAGGAGAAGGAAAGGTGAGGTTCGCTGACGTCCTCAACACCTGGCAGCCTGCCCTCCTCCTGCCTGGTGCTGTGCCTGTGGCCTCCTCGCGCCGCATCCCATGCTGCTGCAAGTCCAGGAGAATGGTGTGTGTGTCGATGGCCACCTAAGTGAGCTTCCAAAGGCCCTGCTCCATCAGGCGCAGGATCCAGATACGTAGGACAAGGGATCAGAGTCAATGGCTGTGACTGTCCACATCCCTGAATCCCACCCATCATGCATGGCAGACAGCCAAGTGCCCCGCTCCTGTGATGGACTGCACCCACCCACAGTGACCGTGCACAAGACAAGCCCAACCAGCCAGCAATGGCCATGTGTACCACTGCACACACACACCACCCATGTCCAGCACAGCACAACCAAGGCTTCCCAGTGACATGGCTACATGGTGGGATGCTAGTGCCACAGCAATGTGCCTGGTGCATGCATGGACCACCAGTGACGCACACACATGCAGTGCCACTGGACAGTGATGACTGTCACATGTTGCATGCATGGTAGTATTGTTCCTGGAAGGTGTCCGTGCCCCCCCCAGCATGCAATAGCATCCATGATGTAATGACACTCACCCTCATCAAGCCACTGCAGCAGGTGCTGCTGCGGCTGCTGCTGTTGCTGCTGCTGTGGCTGTGACTGTTGCACACCTCCTCCGCCAGCCACCCTGGCACCGCCATCCCAAGCCTCAGCCTGTGCCCGCCTCTGCTCCTCCACGCCTGTGGGAGACAAAGGAAGAGAAACAGATCAGTGAGATCCCAAAGCAGACAGCCCCTTGCCCCATTGAGTGTGCCTGCCCACACAACCAGACCCAAACAGCACACACCTGCAAGCACCCTCACAGCAAACCACAGCCCAACCCACCCCCATGCGCAGATTACATTACACAGTCACCCATGCAGACAATACTGGTGCATACACAGCACACCCACCTGGCCTGGGCACAATGCCCTTCCTGGCACGTGACCTGAGGCGTGCAAGCAGAGCACGCTCCCTCCTCTGCAGGTTGCCGTAGTGGTGCCTGCACTGCTCCGGGGTCCTCCTCCACCCAGTGGCCTGCTCCAGGGCAGCGGTGACCTGCTGCCACACATGGGTGCGTGGCACCTGCAGGGGCACTCCCTCAAACAGTGAGCCATAGTGAGGCTCCACCACAGCCACCAGGTTAGCTATTTCCAAAGCCCCCCATTGTGGTGCTCTCCTGCGTGCCATTTTCAAAAAGTACAGTGGCAATATGGCGCTCGCAGAGCGGCAACCCCAAATGTTGTGCAATACAACTCCATCACTGCCTATCGCGCTGTTCGACAGCGCGTTGTCCACTTGGCGCTGTCACCGAACAGCGCGATAGAGCCGTACACATGCCAGACGTACAGTGCCAGGGGGCAAAGGTCGGGCACTAGGTCATGGGTCAGTGGCACAAGGCCACGCACAGCACCATTGGACATCCACACGTCCTGGGTGATCAGACACCTGCGTGCCAGTGCCACAGTGGACTATTGCGCAGTACTGCCACAGCACCATATGGTGACCAGCGCCGTAGCGCCATTGGCACAATGGTGGCCGTGGCCTGAATTGCTGATCGCGCACAGCATGTCATCAGTGCGGCAGACGCCTGCGTAAGCTACCTGGGCATGCACACTGCAGTGTACCACACAGTCACAGAAATGCGCCATTGGCTCAGCCGGCTCAACCGTATTGTGCAAAGCGCAACGGCGTGATATTCAGCCAACACATGCAAATCATCTGATCAGCCATTCAAAGGCGCAGTGGCGCGATTTGCATCTCATTACAGTTGCTCCACTCCTAATTTGCATGCATTGCACTGTAAATGTGCGACATTGGGCTGCACTGGCCAGATTCGGTTACTGCAGGTGAGAGGTGAGTTGCATGCTGTGTGATGTTCTGGCCAATGGTCATGGGATAACACTGTAGACTGCACAGTGACAGGTGTCCACTTCCACCCATACAGACCGACATGACCGAGCAGAGCCAAGGTGAGGGTGAGGATGGTGGGCAGAGGAGGAGGCCCAACTTCACCACGGTGGAGACAGAGGCCCTCTTCCAGGCCTACCTGGAGGAGGAGCCACTACTGAGTGGACAGCGGGGCACCCCTCAGGCCCGTGCAGCTGCATGGGAGGGGGTAGCTCGGGCAGTGAACCTGCAAGGAAGCCACCAGCGCTCCATGCAGGAATGCAAAAAGAAGATGGGCACAGACCGCAGGAGGGTGAAGGAGAAGGTGGCAGCCCTCAGGGCGGCATGTGCTGGCACAGGCGGGGGCCAGCCAGCGGTGGTGGAGCTGACCCTGGCTGAGGACCGACTGGCTGCATCAATGCAGTGGAGTGCTATTGAGGGCATACCAGGAGGTGGATTCCAGACAGGTGGAAGCCCATCACTGCACGGTATGACATGGTGGTGGTGTTGGGGGGAAGGTTGTTCACATGCACTCACATGTCCTCACTTTCTGTTACAGATCCTGTTCATCTTCAGGGGACGGTGGTGGTGGGTCCAGACAGTGAGGAAGACCTGCTGGAGTTGGAGGAGGGTCCATCCACCTTTGTCGCCAGCCAGCATGCACTGCACCAGCATGCATGCCTGGCTGCCAACTCTGTTGTCGGTGAGTCAGGTGTGGGGGGTGCACAGCCTGTGTCTCAGCAGTCTGGCATGCAAGCATGCCAGCACGCCGTGACTGTGGCTGTAGCACGTACCTGCACCATTGATGATGCAAGGACTGCAATGGGTAGTGACATGTGTGTGTGTCCCATGACGGACACACAGCAGGCCAGCATGTGCCCCAGGGCCTAGCTGGTTCCAACGTGTGTGCCAACATGTTGGCACAGTCCCAGGCTGTGCCTGTCAGCACCAGTGGGGCAGCACCGGTGGCTGTGCAGGTGTCTGGCACTGTTGCGGCCACAGCAGTGGAACGAGTGGTCCCTGGGGCACAGCAGTTGGAGGGGCAGCAGCAGCAGTCACCCACCAGATCTGGGGGTACAGTGTCCAGCGGTGGCACATGCCCACCGCCCTTTGATGTGCCCATTCCTGGTCCTGGTGAACAGCGCCCACCCTCAAGGGGTGTTGAGCATCAGGACCTTCCATAGCCTGGGGGACAGGATGCCGTTGTGGCACAGTACCCATTTGAAGAGCACACCCGCCTGCTGTGGGAATCAGTAGCAGCAAAGGCGGGTTGCAATGTCCGTGGAGGCACTGTGCATGGCTGTGGAGCAGCACAGCAGGACTGTGCTCTGATCCTGCAGAGATGGTCCATATGCGGTGGATGACCACCGCCATTGACAGGCAGACCCAGGCATTGGTCGCTGTCGTGGCTGCATTGGGCACAGCAGGTGCCCTGTACCGCGCACCCCACAAGTACGCTCTCCACTCCCCATTCCCGCATCATGCGACACCCAGCCTGTCGACACCGGGTTCTGCTGTGGGCATCCCGAGCACCCCTGGTGCAGGTATGTTTGGCATACTACAGACCCCTGTGCGGACAAGGTCGCGATCGCGCAGTGGGACCCCTCGTGGTCCGTCGGTGCCACCCCATGTAGCCCCTGCTCAGCCTGCCAGTCCTGTTGGGTCATGGCGGGGCTGCCCACGCATCTGCGGTGGCCATGGAACAGTGCAACATGACTGACCTGTCTCCCAGTGCGGGCCCTGTCTGGTGCTTCCCTGTGTGCAATGTGCGTCATGGTGGGCAGTGCACTGGTGGGTGCCCTGCCCATCACGCTGACACACGGACCACCTGCACACCATCCTGACTGCTGTCCACAGGTGCGTGTGCATGATGATGCCTGCATTGTAATGTACACCAAGGTGCAAGGGTACCCAGCATCTGACACATGTACTTGGACAGTACAGGTGGTGGGGGTGGTCTGTGGATATGTGTGTTTGCCATGTCTGTTCCTGCTCTGCTGTGCACCTGCCCATGTATGCTTTGTGCCTGGTGTGTGTGTGTGTGTGTCCATATGACTGTTCACCCCTCCCTGATGGTGAGTTTGTGTGCCTGGTCCCTTCCACTCCCCTTGCCGTCATGCACCCCTGGTGTGTTACTCTGTGTGCCTGTGGGTTGTGCCTGGACAGTGTTGGTTGCACATGGCCCCTTGCCTTACCTGTGTCATGCATAATGCTCCTCCGTGATGGTGTCCCGGTGCAGCTGGGCCTGCCGGTTCAGTCAGGGGTCCCGCTGTCGAAGGGGGGGCTGCTCATCACCATCATCACCAGTGCCACTGGCGTCCCCATCGCTGTCCCCCTCCTCGACCTGAATGGCTATCCCACAGTCTTTGGCCATGTTGTGCAGGATACAACAGGCCAGGAATATCCCACAGGCCTTTGAGGGCTGTACTGTGAGGCACCGCCCGGAGGTGTCTAGGCATCGAAGCATGCCTTGAGCATCCCAAACACCGCTCGATGATGTTGTAATGTGGCATAGCGCCACATAGCGTTGCTGTGATGGGGTCATGGGGCACCAGTATGGTGTGAGCAGCCAGGGATGGAGTGGGTATCCGCTGTCACCTGTGTGGAGATGGTGGAGATAAGTATCATGTTCAGGTCCATATTGCCAATATCCCTGTGCGCCACTACCATAGCACCTGTGGCATTCCCACCCTTGCCCCACATTTGCAATTCCTACATGCGTACTCACCCACTAGATGGCCTGTGGGGATGTCCCCACTCTCGAATCGATGGCACAGTGTGGACTGATACCATATGAAGGCATCATGTGCTCCGCCAGGGTGTGTGGCACAGACATTGATTATGCGCCCAGTGGCATCACACATCACCTGGCAGTTGACACTGGAATAGCCCTTTCTGTTCTTATATGCGGCCCCATCGGGGCCAGGGGGCATGCAAATGGCCACATGGGTACAGTCTATGGCCCTAGCATGCCAGGCATACATGCTACCCTGTGGAACTCCTGCATGTTTTCTGTATGCTCTGCCGCAGTGCTGGGGAAATGGATGTGCTCCGCAGCATGTGGCAGCAGTGCGCTGAAGAATTGGGTGAGGATGCATGACGTGGCCGACTGTGTGATACCTGAGGTGTCCCCTTTCAGCCTCTGGAAGGTGACCGTGGTGAGCAGGCACATGCAGGCTGTCACCTTGGTCTCCACTGACAGAGCGTGACTCCGTCGTGAGGGTGCCTGCATCACATCACTGCACAGCTCACAGAGCTGCCTCAGTGTGCCCTGTTCAGCGGTACCGCCCACGATCTCTACATCTGTGTACAGCTCAAAGCTGATGTGGGCAACGTACTGCCTGTTGGGGTGTACGTCGATGGGCCCTTCCACGGCACGCCCCCTGCAGCATGCATTCTCACTCCTCATTACAGCTTCCATGTGGAAGCTGGCACTGTCCATCTCCTTGGCTTGTGACCCCCCCCGACTGATGTTGCTCTGTTACCCCCACTGTCCTGACTGCTACCTCCACTGCACCGGGTACCCCCGCTGGCCTCTGCAGCCTATGGCCCACACAACTTCCCTTGCCTGCCCTGTTCTGGACTGTCGCTGTCTGTCTCTCTCTGTCTGTCTCACTTGGCATCCCTCTAGCGTTCTTGCGCCTCTTCCTTGAGCCTTTTTATTTTGGCTCATTTCCGCCGTGGCGCAACTTCCGGCTGTTCCGCTATTGCGCAACCCTTTGAATATCGCATTGCGCTGTTTATGCAGGGATCCACCCCCTTTGGTTGCGTATGCCTTCATTTGCATTGCGCTGTTGCTCAGCCTGTTTTTGGTGGCGCAACTACCTCCTGCTGAATATCGCAGAATGACGCACTGACTTGCGCATGCGCAACCCTATTGCGCATGGCGCAACCCTTTTGAATATCCGGCTCCTGGAGTATTAGAGATCCTATCAGTACCTAAAGCACATATTGAAAGGAACAAAACAATACAAAGAATCAGTATAAGAATAGCAAATTGGTGCAAAAAGGCAAATATTACATTTATAAACAGCTGGAAGCCCTTTTTCAAAAAACATCACTTATTTTCACCCAGCAGTCTACATTTAGATAACTTCAGTGCTCAGACACTAGGGGAGATTTTCAATAAAATATTATCATTGTTACTTAGTAAGAAAGCTTACCACAATTAATTTATTTTTTTTCCAAAATAGACAACACTCACCTAAGACTGAAATCCAGCAGCAGTAAATTTCAAAAGCAAAGCACCAACCAAGATTTATAGCCTCCAGCCATAATTTTATTTGTGCCAAAATTTTTTTTAAAACCTACTTAAAAACAGGTGCAAATTAATACAACTTCCAGTACATCCTGAACAGGGGTACTTTTGATGTGATGGAGATACAGTCTCTCCATCCATCTAATGTTTCACTCCATCCACTGGAGTTTTGTCACAGGTATGGCAACCAGGTAAGGGGAAGGGTTAAATACATGTCCCCTCGACAGGAGCACAGATACTTTATTTCAGAATCATGTATACAAATACAAAAATCAGCAGACCCACCCAATAATAATACTTAAACCAGCCCAGTATATAAAGCAGGTGCATCTCTAAATGAATTGCTAAATTCTGACTCATGTAATACAGACTAAATTAATTTGTCCTAATCTTGCACTAAAAACCTGCACAGTTTCCGTGAGTCACATACTTGGTAAATGGCTAACTGAATGAATACTTACCTGGTGGCATCTCTTTTAAAACCAGCACAGCATCTCTTTTAAAACCAGCACAGTTCACAAGATTCGAATGCTGTAAAAAGAATGAAAAAAAATTACATTAGAATTAAAATACATATAACAGAGTATATATCTGTATATCAAATCCGTCTAGTAAATTGAAGCAACCCATCCTAAAAAACAATGGAGGGGGGCACAAGAAAAAGAGGTGGGTGAAGAAACAAAAACCAAAAAGATATAGAGGATAATGGCTGGGGATCGGGTGATAACCATGCTGTAATCACCTCAAGTGGTTGCTAGGGCAACATGGTAAACCTCGAGAGCACAGCTCGAGAGGTTTACTGTAGCCCTAGCAACCACGAGAGGTGATTTCAGTGTGGTTGTCATCCGATCCCCAGCCATCATCTTTTATAGTGTATGGTCAAAAAAACACTGTTTGCATTCTATGTGAGAGAATTATGGAACTCTGGTGTATTCTTTTTTGTTATGCCACTGTTTGGAAGTTCCAAAGTGTGGTTAACAACTTTTAAAATTCTAAACAGTGCATAACAAAGCTGTGTGACTGCTGATAATGGTGGTTAATAGGCATTTGCCATAAATTATGAACACTCAATGTTTTAAAAAAGGAGAAATTTCAAATGTATTAAGTCCAGGTGGATTTGAAGCCCCCATATGGTAAATCCAAAACTGTTTTCTTCTGCTCAACAGATAGTCAAAATCAGTGGTGATTTATATCACCTGTATCAGTGATCCTTTGGAAATGACTGAAAAATTAAACCATTATTTCACTTCTGCATTTTCTGCCAGTTCAAAAACCTTTCAAATTTATGTTTATAGTGAAACATCAAAAATTCACATAGCAGAAAATGTAATTCAAGAAAAGATAAACAACTTAAAAAAATATCTCATCACCAGGCCGCGGTAATGTTTCAACAATAACACTAAAACATTATGACTGATTAAATCATTAAACCCTTACAGATTATTATCCAAACATCCTTTGACACTGGCTGTATACCAAATGACTGGAAGATAGCAGGTGTCACACTGATACATAAAAAAGGGAATACATATAAAATGTCATACTGTAGGCCCATCAGCTTAACATCAGTCCTTGATAAAATTCCTGAAAATATAATAAAAGATAATATACAAATACTAAAATCACGAATAGAACCAAGCAACATGGTTTCACTTCTGGACAATCACGTAGAACAAATTTACTAACATAGAAATATAGAAACATAGAATTTGACGTTAGATAAGGGCCGCTTGGCTCACCTAGTCTACCCATTTTCCTCATCTGTTTCATATACTGAAGATCCTAAATGATCTGCGGCTTACCCTCTATTCCCTATCACTAGAGTTCCTTTATGCCTGTCCCATGCATATTTGAATTTCCCTACCATTCTTGCCCCTACAACCTGTACAAGGAAACTGTTCGATGGATACACCACCCTTTCCATGAAAAAAATACTTTCTAACATTACCCCTAAGTCTACCCCCCTTATTTTCATATCATGGCCCCTTGTTCTTGAACACCTTTTTTTTTGAAAGATGCTACCCTTTTGTACCTTATTTACACCCTTGAGGTAACTGAAAGTCTCTATCGTATCTGCCGTCTCTTTCCTCTCCTCCAGGGAATACATATCGAGATCCTCCATTCTCCCTGATATGACTTTTGCTGCAGCCCCGGCACCATTTTTGTCACCCTTCTCTGAACTGATTTTACTATGTCTATGTCATTCCAAAGATGTGGAATCCAGACCTGAAAACTGTACTCTAGATGAGGTCTCACCAATGTTGTATGCAGCGGCATCACTGCCTCCTTTCTTCTGTTGGAGATATCTCTCTCTGTGCACCACAGCATTCCACTGGCTCACCTCACAGCCTTCTCACATTGTTTAGTAACTTTTAGACCATCAGGTATGATTAGCCCCAGGTCCCTTTCCTGTTTGGTTGCTGTCAGTACCCCCCCATCATGTACTCTTCCCCGCACATTTCTGTGCCCCAAGTGCATGATCTTGCACTTTTTTGCATTGAATCTTATCTGCTACACCTTTGACCTATCCTCAAGGTTGCTTAGGTCCCTTCTCATTCTCTCTACCCTTTCTGGAATGTCAACCCTGTTGCAAATCTTCATGTCAACTACAAAGAGACCCACCTTCCATTCCAACCCCTCTGTAGTGCCACTTATGAAGACATTAAAGAGGACTGGTCCATACACTGATCCATACGGGACTCTGCTGATCACCCCCTCTCTTCAGATTGAACTCCCTTCACCATTACTTTCTGTCTACTATCGCTCAGCCAATTTATGACCCAGTTTACCCACCATGGACCCACTCCCAGGCTGCCCAGCTAGTTTACTAGCCTCCTATGTGGGACGGTGTTGAAGGCTTGCTGAAATCCAGGTTGGCCACATCCACTGCCCATCCCTGATCCACCTCCCTAGTCAGCCAGTGAAAGAAATCTATTAGATTTGTTTGGCAAGATCTTCCTGCTGTGAATCCATGCTGCCTTGGATCCTGTGCTCCATTGGATTTGAGATATATCACAAACCTTTCTTTTAGTAGTGATTCCATTAGTTTCCCCACCACTGAGGTCAGGCTGACTGGTCTATAATTGCCAGCCTCTTCCCTTCTTGTACTTTTGTAGAGAGGGACTATGTTTGTCCTCCTCTAGTCATTTGGTACCATAGCTGTTTCCAGTGAACTGCTGAACAGGGCTCAGTGGTGCTGACAGCACCTCCCTGAGTTCTCTTAATACTCTTGGAAGTATCCTGTCAGTCCCCATTGCCTTGTCCACTTTCATATTAGTGAGTTCCTTTAAGAATCTCTCCTCCTTAAATGGACTGCTGTCCATCGCCCTCCCAGTGGTGCTTCCATCACCTAACTTTGGTCCCTCCCCTTCCCATTCTTTTGTGAAAACTGAACAAAACTACTTGTTTAGGATTTCTGCTTTTTTCTTAGTCCCCCTCTGCACACTTCCCTCCTTCTGTTTTTAGTTTCACAATCCAACCCTTATTTTTTTTTCTTTCATTAACGTACCTGAAAAACTTCTTGTTCCCTTTTGTTATTATCTGGGCTATTCTTTTCTTCTGCTTATGCCTTTGTGCTTCTGACTGTTTTCCCCATCTCCCTCTGTTTTTTTAGATACAGTTATGTCTTCTTCCCTCTGTGTTTCCTTGTACCTCCTGAACGCCACCAGTTTTGCCCTTATGTTCTCTGCCACTTACTTTGAGAACCATTGTGTTTTTTTTTTTATTTTTCTTTGTTTTGCTTACTTGTATAATGCAATGGCTTGTTGCTTCCACTATGGCTCCCTTAATATTCTCCCATTGTTCCTCCACCCCTTCTTTTCTCCTTCCCTGACAGTGATTTCTTGATAAATTCTCCCATCTTTGCAAAGTCGGTTCACCTGAAATCCAGAACCCTTGCCTTCATGTGGTTTGACTCTTCTGCTATTCTCACACTGAATCACATCATACTGTGATCACTTGATTCCAAATGGCTCCCCACTTTTACATCTGTAATTCTGTCCCCATTGGTGAGTACCAGGTGTAAAGTCACTCCCTCTCTGATGGGCTCTGTCACTAGCTGTCTAAGGCATGCCCCTGCAAGGCTTCCAAGATGTCTCTTTTCCTGGCTGAGGTTGAACCCCGGTTGCTCCAATCCACATCCAGCAGATTGAAGTCTCCTACCAGAAGCATCTTCCCTTTAGCTGTCATTCTGTGGATGGCTTCTGCAAGTACCCTGTCCAGCTCTTCTCCTTGTGTGGGAGGTCTATAAATCATACCAGTGCAAACGGCAGAGCCATTTCCCATCTCCAGGGAGATACACGGGGCCTCCACCTCTCCCTGCACTACCTGTACCTCAATTGCCATAATTCCTTCCCTGACATAGATAGCCACTCATCCTTTCTTTTTACCCACCCTGCCCCTTCTGAATAGAGTGTAACCTAGTATTGCCATAGCCCAGTCATGGTTCCCTATGAGCCATGTTTCAGTAACAGTGACAATACCCAGGTTTGCCTCAGCCATCAGGGACACTAGGTCTGGGATTTTGTTTCCCAGACTGCGGGCATTTGTGCACATGGCCTTCCAGTTTTTACTGCCACCTCCCCTAATAACTCCCCTCTTGTCCCCATGTTGTTCCTCCATATCCCTCATCCTTACTTCCATTTTGCCTTTTCCCTGCATTTTACCTATTTTGACTTTACTTATCTTGGAAAAATGTTCAACCTTAGGGTTCTCTCTGATGTCTGTATCATTTTGTGGGGGTGGGGCTGTTTGCTTCACCCAGCTTTTTTCTGCCACCAACCTTGGCTAGTTTAAATGTTTGCTGATGAAACATTTAAACATCTCATCTCATCACCCCCCCCGAATTGATGCAGACCATTGCCCCTGTACAGGCCTGCATCCCTCCAGGTGAAACCCAAGTCTCCAATGAAGCCAAATTCCTTTGCTCCATACCAATCCTTCAGCCATACATTGAATCTCTTGGTGCGGAGTACCATGTTCTCCCACATTGCCCTCAATGGGTAACACCTCAGAAAAGGTTACAGATCATGCCACCTGTCTAAGACCCTTCCCCAACTCCCTGAACTGCTCCTGCACTACCCTAGCCTCAACACTTGCCAAGTCATTCATCCCCAGGTGGAAGATGACATATAGCTCACCCTCCTGTCCTGCTGCCCCAGCAACCCCTAGGATGCACTGCTCATCCCTCCAAGCCATGGTGCTGGGTAAGCACTTGACTTTCCTCACTCCCTCATCTGATGGCCCCAGTTTTACCCCCCTGATAATAGAGTCCCCTACCAGGAGTTGCTTCCTCTTCCTCTAGGGTCCTCTGCCTCCCCGCAGGTTCTCCACCATGGAGAATCCCCACATCTTTCTTGGTTACCACTGCGGGTGCCTTTCTGGGAGAGTTCTGCTCTGCCAGAGTACCATAGGAGTTATAGAGTGGAACTGTAGGAGGGATGTGTCTCTTCCCCACCACCCTCACCCTTTCTGAGCCCACTGTCATCCAGCTGCTCTTTGTTGGCAACCAATTTTTTTTCCTTTTTGTGTTAAACACATTTTATCCCCTTGTCTCTCCTGGCTGCTCCTTCAGACTGACCCCCCCAGCCCTGTCACCCCAGCATCCCTGGGACTAATCTTCAGCCTATGCTTTCTGCCACAGAGCTGTGACAGTGCCTGGTCACCGGGTGCAGAGCCTCAAGTGGGTATGTCATCACCAGCAGCCAGGGGTGTTTTTCTTCCATTTTTCTCTCCTGTTCCTTCCTCATTGCTGGGGCACATGCATCAGAAATGCATGCACTGAGGCATGCACACACCTGCAGAAGTCTTGCAACATGCTCCCTTCTCTGGTGCCCAACAGACCTGCGCTACCCTTGGGCCTCCACCTGGGGGCAGTTGTTCAGCAGGAATGCCAGTCTTCCCTTCCTGATAGAGGAGAGCAGTCCTCTGGATGCTCAATCTACTCCCTCCCCAGCTAACCCCTGGAAGCCCGCTTGCACCATGAAGAAAGGTCGCCGGCATGGCAGGAGGTAATGCACAGATGCCACATCCCTCCACTCCACTGGGCGGGTTTTTGGCAACCAATTCTATGAGAAAATCTATATCAATCTCAATGACAAAACATCATGAGATGTCTTTTTTGGGGGAGGATTTCAAAAAAGCATTTGATTTGGTCCAACACTGATCAGTCATTAATAAAACAAAATCATACAAAATCAACAAATACATTATCAACTGGACAAACAATTGGATTACAGGAATAATGCAATGGGTTAAAATAAAAGAGTACTCATCTGATTATAGTCCAATTACTAGTGGAGTGCCTCAGGGATCTGTAATGGGAACAGTCATTTTTCAAATATTCATAGCTGATTTACCTAAGAATATTCACAAATAGTCATCAAAATAGACAGATGATTCCAAAAATAGGAGATCCATGTTGCATAACTAAACAGGTAGAATCCTATCAACAGGATTTAAATACTGATCCTGATTGGGCTAAATACTGGGAAACACAATTTAATCTAGACAAATGCAGAGTAATGCACCTAGGAGCAAATAGCTCATTATATTTTATGTGACACCATACTTTAAGAAGCAAAATTAGAAAAAGACCTTGATGTCATATTATCTGCAGATTTCAAACAACACAAACAATACAAGGACATAGTTACTGTAAAAAGGCCAATAAAATGCTATGGTCAATTAAAAGAAACAATAAATCCAATAATCAGGACATATTTTTCCCATTATATATTGCATACGTTAGACCACATCTAGACTATTCAAGTCAGTTTTGGAACCCATATAGACAATCTGAAGTAAAACAAATACAGCATGTGCAAAGAGCAGCAACAAAAAGTATAATTACATTGAAGAATAAGGGACCAATTCACAAAGCCCCATGAAGGATACAAGGTGCTGGCATCAAACATAAATGATGCAAGATGCGCCCTGCATCAAAGGATGCCCCAGGAGCTATTCAGAAAAGCAGCCTGCATCAAATGCAGGGTTCATGCACCAAAGGGGGCTTTTGTCAGCCTTGTGCCTCAAAATGGGTGTTTGCTCACCTGGTAAAGGTGATTGTGTTGGTTGACATCCATGGCACTCCAGACATTACATCATGGGTTTTAGCCCACCTGATAGGCTAGTGATGCACCTGACTCCAGGATCAAATTTCTAGTATATCCAGGTCCCAGAAACCCCTGCTCTTCAGTTCGAATCTTCCCAAGCTGAAAGTAAAGGTTACTTAACATGGCCACTACTAGTAACAAACAGTAACTCTCCCGTATAAATAATGCATAGTGAGGTGACATGTAGCAGTGGACCTGCGGCCCTCCTTTTATTTTCCTATTATGTACAATCTAAACTCGACTCATAAGTGGTTGATGGTCAACATCCTAGATGTCGTTTTGTAACGTGGATTCTGTTATTTTCAGATAATCCTTTTCTCTGTAACCTGAACACTACTAGAGCACTGTGTCGGGAAGGTCTTGGAGTGCCATGGATGTCAACCAACACAATCACCTTTACCAGGTGAGTAAACACCCGTTGTGATTGGTTGACCATCCATGGCACTCCAGACATTACATCATGGGTAGATAAGAAGCAATAGTGTACCCACGGGAGGGAGACAGAGTGTTCTAGTAGTGAGAGGAGGAGCTGGCGGCTGAGAGAACCTGTGTGGCAAAGGAAGGCTGTAGCATGTACAGGTGCGCTAGTCGGTAATGCCTGGTGAATGTGTGGATGGATGTCCAAGTTGCCGCTTTGCAGATGTCCTCTGCGGAAACGTTAGCCCTTTCTGCCCAGGAAGTAGCTACTGACCTAGTGGAATGGGCCTATATGCCCAGGGGGTGGCGTCATCTGTTTTGCCTTGTAAGCCTCCTGAACGGTTCTCCTGAGCCAAGCAGCAATGGTTGTCTTTGAGGCTGCCTTCCCCTGTCTTTGACCCCTAGTGATGATGAACATCTTGGTCTTGCGTAAGGTTGAGTTCTGGATATGTAGGTGGATAGGGTGTTTCCTACGTCTAGGTGGTGTGGGACAGGGTTGTCTCCCAGATGAGTGTTATCTGTAAAAGTTGGCAACTCGATGGGTTGTTTCCTGTGAAAGTTGGAGGAGACCTTTGGTTGGAAAGAGGGAACAGTACAGAGGCAGACCCCTTGTGGGGTGAACACCGTGTAGGGTTCTTTGCAGGACAGTGCCCCCAGTTCCCCGATCATTCAGGTGGAACATATTGCAACTAGGAAGCAGGTCTTCAGGCTGGCCCAGAATAGGTCTACCTCCCATAGTAGTTTGAAGGGGGTGGTGCTGAGAGAATCTAGCACTAGGGGAGATCCCATGGTGCGACGGATGGTCTGACTCTGGGTCTCAGTATCTCGACTGCCCTTAGGAAGCACACGCATCTGGGTGAGCTCCTGGGTAGTGTCCCCCTATGGGGCCAATGGCTGCCCCAATGGCTGTGAGTTGTACTCTAAGGGATGAGTGGGCTAGCCCTTTCTCTACCCCTTGTTGGAGGAACAGGAAAATGGTGGCCATGTCTGCCAGCTTGGGATCCCTGTCCTGAGCTTGGTACCACCTGGAGAAGACTGACCATTGTCTATCATAGGTAGACGTGGTGGAGGATCATCTGGATTATAGTATCGTCGAGACCACTGAGTCATGATACCCTGCATTCATCAGTCTCTTCTTCTCAGGAGCCAGGCTGTGAGCCTTAGCGTCCATGGGGCTGGGTGCAGTACCAGTCCCTGGGTCAACATGTTGGGTCAGTATGGTAACCGGAGATTGGCTAATGTCATCGACAGCACTGTTGCAAACCATGCTCTCCGTGGCCAGTAGGGTGCCACTAGAATGATGGTCCGCCTTGAGGATCTGATCTTGGCCAGTACTTGAGGTATCTTGGGAATGGGTGGGAAGGCGTTTGCCCGATCTTGTGACCATGGTTGTGAGAAGGAGTCGGTCCCCTGTGACCGATGTTCCCTGTACCTTGAGAAGTATTTCTTGACCTGTGCATTTTCCGCTGTGGCCATGAGGTCCGTGGATATTGGCTCTCAAGTATCCCGGATCAGACGGAAGAGATTTGGGTGTAAGTGCCACTCCCCCGGGTGGACCTGCTGTCGACTGAGCCAGTCTGCGTGAATGTTGAGCTTGCTGGTGAGATGAACTGCGCCGAGATGTGAGAGGTGGGACTGTGCCCAGCTGAGGACCGTTGACACCTCTTTTAGCATAGCCTTGCTTCTGGTGCCTCCATGCTTGGTGATGTACGCCACCGTGACCTAGTTGTCGGATCGTATCAGGACCGACTGACCGACAATGGAGGTCTGGAAGGCTCTCAGAGCGTGGTATACTGCCCGAATTTCTAGGACATTGATCAACAACTGGGCCTCTGAGGCTGTCCATTGGCCCTGTGCCGTCCTGTCTCCTAGGCAGGCACCCCATCCCAGGAGACTTGCGTCCGTCTCTATGGAGGCTTGGTAGGATGCCTCCAGCGGAACTCCCTGGTTCAGATTGGAGCATACCGTCCATCAGGTCAGTGACTGTCTCACTGGTATTGGCAATGGAACCCTGACCTGTAGATTGTATTCGTTTGGTGAGGCCCATGACAGGACGTAGGTCTGCAGGGGTCGCATGTGCCACCTGGCCCAAGGGACCAGGTCGATGCAAGATGCCATGTAGCCTAGTAGCTGGGCTAGACATCCCATGGTGGAGTGAAGACATTGTCACAGTTAACATGACAACCTGATGAGGTTGTTCACCCTTGTCTGGGATGGTTTTTCCCAGCCCTGCAGTGTGTTGATCTGTGCCCCCAAGTGTTCTATCTGTTGCTTAGGGACCAGATGACTCTTGGATTGGTTTACCACCCATCCGTGTTCCTCGAGAGCCCTCATGAGTTTGGTGTGGTGGAGGGATTGCTCTCTGGAGCGTGCTCAGATCAGCCAGTTGTCTAGGTAGGGGATGATGTCGAGACCTTGTTCTCAGAGTCTGGCCACTAGTACGACTGACACCTTGGTGAATACTCTTGGTGCCGAGGTGAGGCTGAAGGGAAGGGCCTGGTACTGGAAGTGCTGGCCTAGTATGTGGAATCGTAGGTATTGCCTGTGTTTTTCTCTGATGGGGATATGGAGGTATGCGTCCTTTAGGTCTATGGACATCAGGAAATCTCCTACGCGGATACTGCATAGTGTGGATTTTAAGGTGTCCATTTTGAACCTCTGGGAGATGACATGTTTGTTGAGGTGCTTGAGGTCCAAGATTGGATGGAGTTTGCCTGATTATTTGGGAACTAGGAAGAAGAAGATGGAGTACACTCCTAGCTTCTACTCATGTGGGGGAATGGGCTGTATGGCCCTGTTCTCGATCAGGTCCCACAGGATTTGTTGTACCTGGTGGGCCGTAGCCTTCCTTGTGGCAATTGGGGATGAGATGAACCTGTGTGTGAGGGGTGAATTTGATAACTCTATTGAATATCCTCTGGAGACCACCTTTTGGACCCATTTGTCTGTGGTGGTATGGAACCACTGGTGGCTGAAGAGCGATAGCTATTGTCCCATGGGTGGACACCGATCCTGCCCCCGAGGAGATCTGACTGAGTAGTCATTGTCTTCCTCGTTGTCCTCTACCTCTCCCTCCAAATCATGGTCCATGGGGTCAGAAGGAGGAGGTCTGATAGGATTGGGTGAAGGGGGTGAGGTGTGGGGTATGGGTACCTCTTCCTCAAAAGGTAGTGGGTGGGTATGAGGTGTCCCTTCGCGAGTGGTAGGATTTGTTTCCCCCTTGAAACCTCCACCTAGTGGAAGGTAGGTAGGAGTGTCTACTCTTGTTTTTGAGGAGTTCCTTGCCTTCCTCTTTCTGCTTCAGGTGCTCCTGTAAACCCTCCCGAAACACATGTTTCCCTTTCATGGGCAAGTTTTGTAATAGTGTCTTGGATTCATTGTCGGCCTCCCATAGCTTAAGCCACAATGCCCATTGAGCTCGGTTGGTGATGGCTGTGGCCTTTGCATTAAGTCTTAGTGAGTCCACTGCCATGTCAGCTAGGTACTTTTCAACATCAAGAGTGCACTCCAACAGTTCTGCCTCTCTTGACTTTGGGTTGGATTGCTCAAGGAGTATTTCTAGCCAGCGTATCTGGGCTTGTGCCGGTGTAAATGGCCGTAGTGGATGCTCGTGCTGCCATTCCTTCTGTCTCGAAAGCCTTCTTCAGCATGTCCTCCACCTTCTTGTCTGTGTTGTCTTTTAGTGATATGGTCCCGCATGGTAAGATGGTTCTCCTAATGAGTGCCGCCACCTGAGGGTCAATGATCGAGGCGTGCACCAGTTACTTGCCTTGTCCTCTTGAACCGGGTACATGCGGTCTAAATTCCTTTTGTTGGACATCCTGCTAGGCTCTGTGGAATGCCACTCCTTATTGACGATGTACTCGTTGGGGGGGCATACTGAGAAAGTATCCCTAACGGTTGGCTTCTGTTGGATCATAGGGTCCAGTTTTGACTCCGGTTTGCTTTCGTCAAAGTCGAAACCCATGGTGGCCTTGACTATTTTTATGAGGCCTGGAACCATATTGAAAGAGCATAGCTTGGATGTGAGGGATGGAGTGGATTGCGGCTCCATGTTCTCGTCATCGCTGCCGTGCTCCTCCTCCTCGTCTGATATGTCCTTGTCCTCTGGCAAGTCTGGTTTGTGGTTGTCTGGGACCAGCTCTGCATCATCCGGACGGTCCTCATTGGGGCCCCCCATGATGTTGGGCTCTGGAGGTGGCACTGGTGTTCTGTGTTGGGTGATGGATCCCAGTTTCTCCATCACTTTCAATATGAAATTCTGTTGGCTCTCCATCATAGCCACAGTGGCCTGTTGGTTCTGGAGTAGGAAAGTGCCAGGGTCCATCCAAGTGGAACCACTGGAGCCTGGCATATCAGGACCTATGCCAGTAGAGTATTCCAGTGATATATCATCATCGTCATGTAGACAGGCGGCACATAGGGGGCCCGGTGCATGGGGCAGGAGGGTAGTGCTGCAGGCAGTGCATTTCTTGGCCTTGACCATCTAGTGAGAGGGGAGACAAAAGAGAGAGAGGGATGCATCTTGTTAGGCTTGCATAGCAAAAAGTCTCCATTATATATGGGAGCCCCATATCTGTTACCTAGTCTTTCTGTGCAGTGATATGGGCTGGCTGCCCATGTGGGCTGCTGTGGAGAGGGACCCGCATGATGCTGAACAAGTGGAGGTCACTATGGGGAGGGACCACCAGCATATCAGAACATGGCATATGGGTTGCTATAGGTAGGAACCCATATGGACCTGGGTAGTCTGACCTCTGTGTATAGGGTCGCTGTGGGAGGGACACTATAAGGAGGTAACGAAGGGCTGCGCTTGATAATGTGGCCTCCAGAAGCAACACAGTTGTGGGGCCTGTAAGCAGTAAAATGACTTAGAGCTGATATCCAAGGCCCTACAAAGAGTCCTGCAGATCGAGATAAAGAAACTAACTTTAATCCGAAAGGGTTTGAGTGTTAAGGACCCCTGATCACGATCATTGGCGTGCGGGAGCGTGCGCGGTCACCTGGTGTTTCCCCCCCAACCCCCCATTGGTTGTGAGTTAGGCCTGGGCCAGGTGGCCAGGGCCTGCAAGGTGAGGGAGGGAAGAGGGAGGCCGGATGCATGGGCGATGTGCCTGCAATCGCTAGGGGGGCTTTCATGGGTTCCCTCTTAAAGGCTTATTTGTCCCCAAAGGAGGAGAGGGGCAGGGGATGTGGCTTGCAGGTGCTGGTGAGGCCGGCCATTGCTGGGGAGGGAGGCCTCCCAAGTATCCTGTAGTCGCTGGATTTCTTAAATCAGCGCCAGCTGAGGCACCATGAAGAAGAACAGGCTGTGCCCTGCCAGCAACTTGAGCTCTGTAATCGCGATGCTCCTGGTGTACTGGACTGGGAAGGCGTTTCCGACACTTTCGTGACTGTGAGCAGGCATGGGTGGGCACTATGTTGGTAGGCCCTAGGCCTACGAGTGCTGGCAGTGTGGTACTCCACATGTCCTGGAACAGCGAGAGGTCGTAGGAGCGTGGGGCTCACCATAGGAAGCGAGAGGGGTAGTGAAGGGTGTTTCTTCAGTGCCAGAGCTCAGAGACCGAGGCGCCGAGCGAATGCAATCTCTATTTTTGCCCTCAAGGGGGCAAAGAAGCTAGAGGGCCTTCTAACGGCCGCTACAGACAACAGAAGGGGCTCCAGTAGTGCAATGCGTTCATGCCACTGACTGTATCAGTGGTGGTGGGAGAAAAACAACGAGCATGCGATCTTCATTAAGGCAAACAATAACAAGAAAGGCTGAGCATTCATAACAGTAGCACTGAGTAATAAAATAATCTCTATCTATTTTCATGCGATACAAAACAGCGCTACTCTCTCTCAGAGTAGAAGTGGGACAGCAGATATCCCTTGCTCCAGGCTAATCCCCTTTGTACCCTGAGCTCAGAGTTAGCTTAGGGAACAGTAGCAAACATGCTCTTCAGTTAACTAAATGCAGCAGCAAAATCAAGAGGGGAGCTTTAAATACAGTAGAAACATTTTTTTATATAGGCAGCAGCATAATTAAGTCTGCAGACCAAATTAAAGCAAAAAACAGGTCTGCATTCACAGTCTTGCAATATCACCTTCCTAACAAAATATGACTGCATGTAGTGGTAGGGAGCATTCCCCTAAAGCAATAGATCAATTAGCTGAATATGAAGAGGCCTACCTTCTTAAACAGAGAAGCAGCAGGGAATTCTGGTGTGCTAGTAGCCTGATCAGATGCACGATTTGAACTGAAGAGCAGGGGTTTCTGGGAACTGGATATACTAGAAATTTGATCCTAGAGCCATGTGCATCACTAGCCTATCAGGTGGGCTAAAACCAATGATGTAATGTCTGGAGTGCCATGGATGGTCAACCAATCACAATGGGCTATAGCATGGCACTAGGAGGCTTGTGGCAGATTCAGGCTTCCATATCCACTACTTTGGCATTCACAAAAACCCTCCCAGAGGGCAACAGTCTAAGTACCATTAGACCAGCCAAGGGGTGATCTAGGGGCCCCCTCCCCACTCTCTGATGTCAATACATCAGTGAATAAACATAAAAATTGAAAAACACATAGTAAATCAGACAATTTAAAATCTGATTTTAAAAAAAGTAAAACATTAGGTATAGGAACAGGGAGTAAGTGACACCTTCGAACAATCAAGTTTAGTGGTGATGGAATAGACAGGAACAGGAGGCAGACTTGATGGGTCTAAAGGTTCTTTTCTATGAACAAAATCTGTTTTTGTGTTTGGAGAGAATGAGTGCCACTGAACAACCAGGAGTGTTTCAAACAGGATGAGGAGAGTCAGGGACAGTGTACCCATGGACACCATAGACTGTTTACAAAGGGAGGAGGAGAAGGAACAGTACATCTTGAAATCACAAAGTACTTGGAACAGGATTGATAAAGTTAAGACTAGGCACTGGACAAAAAGGAGTGCTAAGCTTAGGAAGGGAATAAATGGTGCCATTGGACACCTACTGTAGTCATACTTGATGTAGTGTGAGGAGATGGGTGGGTGTGCCTCTGAACACCAGGGACTGATTGGAATTAGATTAGGGAAGTGGGTGCCACTGCACACTATATACAGTATGCAGTGTTGGTAACAAAGGAAGAAAAGGTGGAGGTGCCACTGGACACTGGGGAGTGCCAGAAATAGAGCTGGGAGAGATAAGGTTGCACTACTGTATAATAAGGAGTACTAAACAGGACAGTTCTAGGAAGAGGATGCTACTGGACCCCAGAGACTGCATGCAAAGATAAGGGGAGACTGAGAGGATGCCTCTGGACAATGGAGTGTTTGGAACAGGATGGAGAGACACCACACACTACTTGGAATTGGACAGGCAGAGGAAGGAATTGCTATTAAACACAAAGAAATAGGCAAAAGGGTAGCAAAACTGATTGCATGCCATTGGACAACAAAACAACTGAGTGGGGGGGTAAATAATGGTGGTACTGCTGGACACCAGGGATTGCTTGGAATGGGACAAGGAGAGGAAAGCAGTATCGCTGGATACCAAAGAGATCTTGGTTAGGAACAGTAACAGGGAGAGGTACAGCATGGCTCCAGTAACTGTTTGGAAAGGAACAAGGAGGGGGAGGGGTGCCACTGGACAGCAGGGTATATTTGGTTTAGGATGGAGAGATGACAAGATATGCCACTGTACTCTTGGCAGTATTTTGGAGGAGACATGGTGGTACATGATTGCCACTGGATGCCACAGACTGCTTATAGTGGTACAGGAAGGAAGTGGAATACTACTGGACAAAATAAATTGTTAGGAAGAGATAGAGTGTCCCACTTTACACTAGAGAGTGCTTGGAGTAGAATCCAGACTGGAAGAGAAGACCACTCAACACCAGTAGCCCTCTGGAAAGAGATGGAAAGAAGGTGGTGGGTGCCAGTACCTACCAATTAATGTTTAAAGTGGTATAGGAAAGGGAGATGTTGCCACTGGAAATGGAGGAGTGTATCAAATGAGAAACAATGTTGGGATCACCTCTGGATATCAGGGACCACTGGAAATCAGCTATGGAGAGTGAGTAGGGGCCACTAAGTATCATGAATTGCATAGCACATAATTGGAAGAAGCCACCAGGAGAAACTGAACACTAGGGAGTGCTTGATATGGCAGAGTGAGAGGATGGCAATGGCCACCAGGGAGGGCTTCAGTGGGACATGGAAAGGTAAGAAGTGTCCTTGGACATCTGGGAGGGATTCAAATGGAATAGGGATGGGTTGGGATCCACTGAACATTGACTAGTTGTAGGAAATGTACAGAGAGAGAGGTGAAGCACTATTGGACACCACTGGGGGCTTACACTTGGGCAGAGAGAAGGATGCAGGTTTCACTGAATGCCAGGGACTACTTGACATTGGATGGATGGGGGAATGATGTGCCAGTACACACCAGGCAGTGTTTGGTATGGGATGGGACATACAGGGGTTGCCAATGGACACCATAGAACACTAGCAAAGCAGGAAGAGAGCAAAAGTGCTACTCAGTTCCAGGGAGGCTTTGGAATGGGACAGGGAGAAGCAGTGTTTCACAATGGACAGCACGGAGTGATTTGATTGTCACAGGAAACGGCTATCACTGGAAAGCAGGGACTACCAGGAATGGGATGAGTTATGTTGAGAGGTCTTGGTAGATTACAGAGTGGTTTGACATAGATAGAAGAGGGAAGTATGGAACTGGACACTGAGATGTGTCCAAAATGGGACTGGAACACGAAAGGAGGTAACACTGAACACTTGGCTCTGCTTGCATAGAATGGGAGAAGGAGATGGCATCATTGGACACCATGGAGTATTTAGAACAAGATGTGAGGAAGAAGAATGTACCAGTGGACACCAGTGTTTTTGTTTTTTGATATAGGACTGTTTGAAATAGAAATAGAGGTTTCACTCTTCTGTCCAGTGCTGTCACAGCCCTCTCTATGTGTGTGAATCAGCTTGTTCTGCACACTTTGCTGTTAGTTATTGTCTATATAATTTTTTTTGGGGATTCTGTATTACTTTATCCATTCAGGTATTGATATTTTAGTAATTTGCAGCATCCTGCCCCCCCCCCATTGTAATCCCTTCTTCCAGGTTGCAACTGAAGATGAGAATTATATCCAATGTACCAACATCAGTAAATAAATAAAGTTTTCTGATAAACGTCAGCAATTTGTTTATGGCCATATTCTTTGATCAGTACTCAATATGAACTGTGGGAACAGCTGCAACTGAGATCTCGGGTACTATATGCTTGCTCTGCAAAAAGTGTAGCAGTGAACTCTGAATATCAGTATTTGGATCAGTTGGTTCATGAAATCATTACACAACAGATTTATTTACTACTAGCCTATACAAGTTTTCTGATGCTTCTATACAGTTCTGAATAGGCATTTCAGTACCAAATTGTTGACGCAGAATAGGTAGGTGACTGATGAAGATGGATGTTGTTTTATTTTGCAGACAGGTTTCCCAATAACATATTCTTATACAGCCAACTAATATCACCAGTATTGCTATGACAGACTTCTGGAACATACTGAGTTCAACTATTCCAACAACATTTCAACATTTGCAACAAGCATATGATTTTACAGCTAATCAGCATGTGTTTACAAAACCCCTCATTTGCTAAGCTCTCCATATGGAGGTATAAATAATTTACAGGCCGTGAATTTTGATGTGTTTCATGGGATGCAAAGTTGGCAGCAATGTAGGTGAATGCCTTGGCTAATTAACAGTTATAGTGTGGATTTTAAGATACAAAAGAAAAGCACAAGCAGAACTTAAAACAAACTGTACCAACATTACAATTTGTAACACATGCCCTGTCCCAATCATTACAAACATGTGACTTATTTTCTCATTTTCACATATAGTTTGAAGGTCTATAGTTCCAAGTAAGATAATTTAGATCACATGATAATATTATACTTGAACCAGCATTACCCATAATATATTGCTATCCATTTTATGTGGCAAAGGAGAGGTTGCCACTTATTGTAATGACCTGGACATTTTTTTTTAGAATTTACTGTACAGTGGATGAGGCAATAACACTAGGCAAGCATCAGCTATACGGAGGCTGGAAGACTCCACAGTTTGTGTGTGAAGAGAATGTTTCATCTATCTGCCACTCTGATGCAGAAGTATGAGCCTGTATCATCCATCAGCCACCCTGATGTGCACAGCATGCACTGATGCCCCAGCTCTGCACAACAGGAAAGTCTTGGGCTCTTAAATCTGTCCCCAGCTTGCCTCTACTGGTACTCCTGGTTAACAGGAGCCTTGAGCTCTTCAATTATCTGCCCAACACAGCACACCAAGAGATGTCCAGTCACAGGAAGCCACAGTTTTTAATCTGGCACTTATAAAATGGCTTTGCAGCAGAACGTGTATGTGTGGTTGTCAGTGCTGAAAGAATGTTCTTTTACTAAAACAGTTCATAATAGGCCTTGGCTAAAATAAATGCTGTTCACCACATAATAACTTTCTTCAAATGTATTATCCTCACTACATAGGACTGCATCACTAGGTAAACTGAGTCAACATTTCACAGTACAATTGCTTTGTCAGAATACAAGCTGTTACCATCCCGACAAATCCATTTTGTCAACCTTCAACATGAGCACTTTTTCAAATCACACAAATGTGTATTTATTTTCTTCTGATATTTTTTCCAGTTGCCATTAGAGCAAGAAGAAAGTACACACAGAATGGTTAAAGAGGGTCTGGGTTAATATAGAAAAACAGGGAGACTGATTACTCTCAGGTCTGTCCAGGCATCAGGCAACACCGTTTAGAAAACAAGACAGGATCAGTATTTGAAAGCTAATAATCTGAAGGAATTGGATGGACAACCAGTCAAAATAAATGAATATAAAAACATCATTAAGAAATATAAAAAAAAAGAGCTTCAAGGTTGCCAAGAAAGTTAATTCATCATGAAGGTTAACAGAATGTCCTGAAGAAACAAATTCATTGTGAAATGCAGACTCAGAATTAACCTACTGATGAAATTCTACATAATGAGAATAAAATGTCTGAAAGTTAGTATGCGGTGAACAGCATTTACTTTAGTTAAGATCTGTTGTAGATTGCTAATGGTTTAGTCTTGGATGAAAACATCCACCAAGTGCATTACGACTTAAGGAGCTTAATATGTATAGCCTCGAGGAAAGGAGGGAGAGGGGGGACATGATAGAAATGTTCAAGTACCTCAAGGGAATCAACAAAGTCCAAGAGGGTAGCATCTTTCAAAAAAAGAGGTGTGCAAGAACAAGAGGGCACAATTTGAAGATAGAGAGGGGGGCGGCTCAGAGGTAATTTAAGTATTTTTCTACAGAGAGGGTTGTGGATGCATGGAACGAGCTTCCGGAGGAGGTTGTGGAGTCAAAATCAGTGGTGGAATTCAAGCATGCATGGGATAGTCATAAGGCAATTCTGGGGGTTGGGGGTAGGAAGAAGTAGGCTGCTGGTTAACTAGGATCTGCAGCTTATCCAGTAGGTAGGGAATTGGGCAGACTGGGTGGGCCAAGCGGTCCTTATCTGCCGTCAAATTCTATGTTTCTATGTTTCTATTACTTTTATCGGTGAGGCTGATGAATCATATTACACTATTACTGGAGTTCTTTTATTAAAAGTGTTCATTTCTTCTGCACTGCAAAGCATACCTTTGGTGGTTATATTTTGGTGTAAGGTTCCTGCTAGATGACAAACCCTAAATTAGTGAGTGTTAAATATGAAGTTTAAAACCAAATAGTACTTTCAAGTGTCATGCCTGTTGATGTGTAATAACATATGTAGAACTGTTATTTGTATCAGCTGCTGGGTCCCAGGAATATGAAATTCTGTCTTCTTTAAAAATGAATCTGCAAAAAAGTAAAAAATATAGAATCCAAAAATCATTGCAGAGACACACACACACAGACATATGGTCATATACAGTGTAAAGCAATCATCTAAGAACAAAGAAGCATGGCCACTTTAATGAAGTGAAAATTCACTTTATTCACTGAGGTAATGAACAGGATATAAAAGTCAAGCACAAAAGAGTGAGAGCCAAGAAGCCTAGCTGGCTGGATGGAGAGGATGCCCAGGAAACCCAGAAGATAAACAGCAAGAAGGCATATTTCAAAAAGTATAAGCACACCAGGAGGGATGAGGACATGGAGGAGTACAGCAATAAGACAAGTGAGGCGAGCTAGGCAGTATGACTGGCCAAAAAGGAGCTGTAGCTGGCAGAGGGGGTGAAAATAGGAGAGAAGGCCATCTTCCTGTATATCAGGGAGAAGTGGGAAGTCAAAGCTTGGATAATCAGGCTGAAAAGGGAGGAGTGGTGGGTGGAGTACAGTGGGGAAAAGGCAGGGGTACTTAACCAGAGGGAAGTGAAGTGTTCAAATAGTCACTATATGGTGTTATTTCAGTGTTACAGTAGCAGTGTACACGTCCTGCACACTTCATTTCGTAATGCAGTCCATCAGTGCTTAATCAGTGCATCTTCAGGTCTCTGTTGGTATGCATGAAGTGCTGACACAGTGTGTGCGAATTATGTTAATTAGCACTGCAATCACACTGCAAAAGTACTGCAATTATCAGTGTTTTGTCATCAACACTGCCTGAAGCAGTGTTGGTGCAGCAATACTGGCTGAAGCAGTGTTATGTCAGCAACACTGCCTTAAGCAGTTTTGCACTGCTTTTTCAGTGTGTGCGAATTATGTTAATTAGCACTGCAATCTTACTGTAAAAGTACTGCAAGTGGCAGTGTTTTGTCATCAACACTGCCTGAAGCAGTGTTGGTGTAGCAATACTGGCTGAAGCAGTGTTGCATTGCTTTTTCAGTATGTGTGAATTATGTTAATTAGCACTGCATCAACACCTGCAGTGCACTTCAGTGTGCAGTGTGATTTTAGTAGCACTCCTGTCAGCAGTGTTACAGTTCTGTTTCAGTGAATTAAGCTGCATTAAAGATGGCGTCACATAAAATTCAACAAAAACACAAGTATTCATCTGCAAGTATCTGCAACCTCAGCAGAGGAAGCTTTGCTTAAGGGTTCCTGAGTGAGAAAGCCGTCTGTGAATTCCAAAGAAGATGGAGCTCTTGGGGGCTCTGTCTATAGGAGGTACTAAAGTCTGTTACCCCATGTTTGACTCAAAGTCACAAGGAAGGGGGTGGACATTTAGTTAAAGGAATGATCACCAATGGTTCTGGTTTGCAGAAAATGGATTTGTGAAAAATGGATGGTGGTCTACAGAAAATGGTATGGAAGCCTCCCTGACATGCAGGGCCTCACCAGTATTTCCAGGTTTATCTTCAAAAGGAGAAGAGCGCCTCTTCAGACTAGGAGCACTTGCACGGTGAGAAAAATGATTTTTGGTATCAAGGGACTGTTCGAGTGAAATGTGTGTGTATATATTGATAATGGGATTATAAATCGCATTGGACAAACACCATGATGTGACCGTGCGTATATCAGAGTGTGACCACACACCTGCACTTTTACCCGCCTCCAAAACAATTTTGCCATTTTTTAAGATAGATAACCTACTGTGGGGTGTGCAATCACGCAATGATATATGCACGGCTTGGGTGGTTGATGCACTCAGCCTGTGGCCTCATGTGTAACAACGCACACCAAGGCATGTGTATATCAGAGCATGACTGCACACCCTACAGTGGGTTATCTATTACACATAAACATATATGAGATAGTACTTGTTGCAAAACAAAAACACTACATTAATGCAGGCATTAGAATGCAAAGCACACAGAGCAAGAAAACGAAAAACAGGGTTTGAGCCTCATGAGTCTTGGCAAATTGGTTGTGTGGTGTTCCCTGGAGTTCTCAAACTTAATGCCCTTCCCATACTCCCCAGCCCATAGCCTCCTTTCTAAAGCACAAGGTACAGCTGCAACCCAGTGCCTCCCATAGCAGCCATTCGTACCTGTAAAACAAGAACAACAATGGTCTCACAAACGATCTGCAGCTCGTTACGAACTACTATATGACAAACAATGTAGGGTAAACAAAAAAACAATACTTATCTGATACATATGGTCAGTGTCCTCCTACTCCTGGTCAATGTCCTCTCAGACCTGTAGATATAAAAGGGAAAATGGGTAAGTATGAAAAATAAAAAATACTGATCAGCTGGGTCAATTGAGAAGGCTCTGTAGAGGTTAAAATAAAAAAAGTGGGTTGGGGGAGGGATACCAGACCTGTACCACACCATCAACCTGGCTTTTAGAATGGACTCGGTCACTCTGGGGATGTCATGGTTGGGGGAGGGAGGAAGACTCCTTGCCCCTGTGCATCTAGAACTGATCTTTTTTGTGGGTAGCAGGTTATGTTGCTCCACACATCAACCAACACAGGGCAGGATAAAGACACCAAGGGACAGATATTCAAGGCACAATGAATGCTTCCCTGGTGGTGTAGTGGATCCCACCTCCCTTTTCCCAATCTGCCTGTAGAATACATAGGAACATAGGAATGTGACGGCAAAAAAGGGACCACAAGCCCACCTAGTCTGCCCAGTTTGCCTAGATATCTACTAGGCCTTCTCTGTATTCCTTACCCCTGTGCCAGTTGCCCTCTGTGCTTATCCCATGCCCTTGTGAACCCTCCCACCATTTCCCTCAGCAGCCCATTCCAGTTCTCTACCACCCTCTCAGTGAAAAAGTACTTCCTAATCCTTCCTCTAAATCCCCCCCACCGATTTGGAATTTCCAACTACCATCCATTGCAGTATAGCACACTGCAACAGGCCAACTGTGACTATGTCTAGGCAGATATCCACAGCCACAACCAGTCCCAGAACTCCCTGCAGTTGGCACCAGAGCAACAGGCAATAGAAGTTCCAATAGCCTGCAGTGCACATTTGAGCTTCCACAATCTCTGATTAGATGTTTTCCACTTCTGCTCTTCTCCAGGGGATAAGTCAGTCTGTGACAGAATTTAGCCCAGGGAGTACAGTGGGGCCAGTAAACAAAAGATGAGTGCCTATATAAACTCCTAACATGCACTGTAGGACAATTTCCCACCACAAAAGAATCCAGGATCTGCTGCAAATGAAGCTGTCAGTGCAGAATCAAGAAAAACCAGTTCATCATAATCCACTACACTACAGCACACAGCAGGCAAACCAAAATGGCTCCACATGCAAAGTTCACATTGGCACCAGACCCACACTTGTGTGGGACCCTTGGCACAAGCCAGCCAGTGGGAACTGTGGTAAGGAGGGACAAAACCTTTTACATGCAGGTACATCAGGGAGAACAGGAAGGCAAGGGGAGATATTGAGTGTCTGAAAAGGGTGGATGGAGGGAGGGTAAACGATGACCACCAAAAAGCAGAAATACTGAACAAATACTTCTGTTCAGTTTTTACAAAGGAGGGGGCAGGAAATGGGCCAGCATTAAGTAATAAGGATGGAGAGATCACAGAAAAGGACACAGGTCCCTTTGCAAAAGAAAGATCCTCTTGGAACTGGCAGCAATAAGGCTATGGGCAGAGAGAGCACCCTGGACACTGAGGAGCTAAGGAGGTGTTAGTAGGGCCTCCGACTACCCTGTTCACCCTGTCTTTGTAAACTGGTGACATGCCCAGGGATTAGAGGAGGGATGATGGGTCCCACTACACAAAGTAGTGTTACCAGGGAGGAGGCAGGAACTACCTACTGGTCAGCCTGACCACAACAGTGGGAAAAGTAATGGAAATACTGCTGAAGGAAAGAATAGTGGAACACCTGGTTGTCAATGGTCTACAGGGGAAGTGGAGGAACATTGTTTAACCAGGAGTAGCACACTAAGCTGAAGCTTGTTTCCAGATGCAACCTGGAGTACAAGGAAGTTAAGTAACTTGCTCAGGATCACACAGTATGCACTTAGACGGCTGTTGGATTCAAACCCAGGTGTCCAGATCTGTAGCTCAGAGCCTTTACCCAATGTGATATACTGGCTCCAGGATCCAAGGCAGTTTGGTTTTATGGGAGAGAGGTTGTGCCCGACAAACTTAACTGAGTTTTTTGACCGGGTAACAAGGAAGGTGGATGGGGAGGATATGGCCTACCCAGATTTCAGCAAGGCCTTTGACACTTTGCCACATAGAAGGCTGGTAAATGAGCTGGAAGGCTTTGGGGTGGGGCAGAAAATAACAAGGTGGGTGGAGAACTGGTTGAAGGACTGAAACCAGGGGGTGGTGGTAAGGTAAATGGGGTGCATTCCAGGGTGGGAGTGTTGTGCCCCAGGGGTCGGTGCTGGGACTCATCCTTTTTTAATCTCTATAGCAATGATTAGCCCAGTTGCAATCAGGGGAGGACAGCTGTTCTTTCCAGATGGGGACTTGTCACTGGAAGGGGTCGGGGCAGGCATTCTGGGGCTGCATCGGTGGTGAGAGAGGATGGGATCACATTGGTGATCAACAAGGAAGCTCTTGTTGGCAGGGGACAGGCCATGCATACCGGGGCCACATCGGCCACAACTTTGCAAGCCAGCAACTGAGGAAGAAGTGGCCAATCAGTGAATAGGGCGCAAACCTTTGACTGTGTGACTGGGCCATAAAAGGCAAATAGTCCAATCACAATCAGAGGAGGAGAGCTGTTCTTTGTTCCGCACCACCCACCCTGGCCCCGACCTCTATTAAATGATCAGTGAGGATGGAGCCTTGGAGGAGGGCAAGTCGAGATTGGGTGAATTGAAACAGTAGGAAGCTGGATTGTTATTGATTGGGGGAAAAGGGTCCTGCATGCTGTGCTACTTGGGCAACATTTGACTACTACCAGGAAGGGGCATAATGAAGCAGACTGTATAAATGACTGTGTATGCCAACTACATCTGAGACAGTAGGCAAACTGTGTGTGAATTGATTACTGCTAGAGCCTCTGAGCTGGCTAGTGTTGTGGTGGGCTAATTCTGCTTGTGAACTGTCTACTGCTAGGGCTAGAAAACTGGCTACTGTCAAGAAAGAGGGAAAATTGCTGTAATCAGAGGGGGCAAACTGCTTGGGTTTTAGTGTAACACTGACTGAATTATTCCTGTTAGAGGGCCACATTGCTCACCTAAAATGAGGGTAGACTTGGGGGTGGCCAAAGCGGGCACCTTCGGTAGAGTGATTGGGTGTACAGGGTGCAGGGTGGCAATAATATTAAATTAGGCATGGAGGTTCAGGCGGTGCCCAGTGTATTTTCAGTTGGCAGGTCTTAGGAAGGAGGTAGAGGGGATCAGAAAGCAGCTGGAAGGTGGGACGGGTGGGGAGAAAAGGTGTGGAAAGGACCTCATGAGAGTAGAACAGGCCAATATGGCATAACCCAGGGAACAGGTGGACAAGGATAATATGGTTACTCAGGAGGGGTGGGGCACGAAACAAGCAATGTATGGATATCACTTCATAGGAAGGTGGCTGACCAGAAGGAGGGGGAACAGGAGAGAGCAAGTCGGGGGCAAGCATCACACTTACTAATCGATTCACCCTGCTATATCCAGGAGATGAGGTGGAGAGGCTGGTGTGAGGAGAGGAGCAGGCAGACAGAGAGGGCTTGGTCAGTAAGCTGGGGGGAAGGGGCAGGAGAGAGAGACAGATCCACAGAAGGGAGGGAGGGGGAGACATTATCCTAGGTGGGAGGGAGGTGAGGATGGGGGGTGCAGAGTGAAGCCAGGGTGGGAGGAGGAGGACTAGGGTTGGGCAAGCATCCAGGTTAGAGAAGTCAGCCAAGGATAAGGAATACTCTAGATAGGTCAGCTGGGCAGGAGAAATCAGATGAGGTGGAGGAGGGGAGATGGGGGTAGGAGAAACACAGCAGATGGGGTGAAGGATGCAGAACTTGGGGGGGAGACAAGGAGGAAAGCAGTAGAAGGGAGCCTGGGTGGGGGATCTGAGGATACCAGCCCAGAAAGAGAGTCCGGGGAGATCAGGGGGGCAATCTGTGCCACCCAGGAGGTTGGGGGAGTGAGGAGCAAGCTGGGAGCTACAGGTAGAAGAATGAGCATGGTAGGGCAAGCACAGGCTTGAGATCCCCAGGCTGAGGGGGGCAAGAAAAGTAAGTTGGGAGTTGATGACAGAAGGAAGATCCTGGACAGAATCAAATGGGCCAGTAAAGTGGGGGGGTGAAGGTGATCCTGCTGGGTGACTCCATGACCTGGGGCATCCAGTGGGAGGGGGCAGGGGAGGGAAAAAGCAGCCCAGTCAAGGCTAAATGTATCCCATACCTATCCGTACACAAGTCCAAATTCCAGCTATACTCGATAGCATTGGAATACAAGGTATCCCCCAGACTTCCTAATACATCTGGGAACAAATGACTTAGAGGGGAACAGTGAACTAGAAATCCAGGTGAGATTCTGGGAACTGGCCAGGGTTTACCACTCTATAGGAAGTGCAATCTCCTTCTTTGAGATTCTGCCAGTAACTAGGGTGTCCGGGGAGACCAAACATAAACTTAGAGACGTGAACCAGTGGCTCAAGGACTGGTGCAGGGCAGAAGGGTATGGGCTGGTGGGGGACTGGGAGATTCATGGGAGGACAAGGGGTTATATGCCAGGGATAGGCTACACCTCAACTTGGAGGGTAGGGAGTTGAAACTAAAACTTGCTGGATTCATAGTCGAGAGGTGGGGTTTAAACTTGTAAAGGGGGGGTTAAGTAAAAGAGTGGCTCCAGGAGTGCTCCTCGAGGGTCCAGGTCTAGGGCATGAAAAGAAGGCAGGTGACTGCGATGTAAATCCATCCAGAGCTGTGCAGGAAAGGGCATCTAGGGACTGCTCAGGGCCAAGACGACTGGAGATGGGAGAGGGGTCGGGGTGGAGGATGGTCCTGATCAATGCCAGGAGCATGGACAACAAAATGCTCAAGCTCCAGGTGATGCTGGTTGAGGGATCAGTGGATGTGGCAGCAATTATTGAAACATGGGCCACTCAGAAAAATGATTGGGACCTAAATTTGGTGGGCTACAAAATATTCAGGAAGGATAGAGGAGAGGGAAGAGGAGGGTGTGTAGTGCTGATAGTCAAAAATGACATAGTGGTTAGTGGAGTGAAGGAGGCTGTGGGGGATGGAGGAGATCTGGGTAACCCTACAAATGAGGGGAGGTAAAAGATTGAGAATAGGGGTGGCGTACAGACCCCACCAATGATGGAAGAGGCCCTGGAGGACAAACTAGTTGAGAACATCAAGGGGCACTGTGACCGTGGAAAGAGTATGGTGGTGGTCATGGGTGACCTTAATGTGCCGGGGTCAGACTGGGACACTATGGCATCCTCTGTGGCCAGGGAACAGAGACTGATGGATGTGTTCCAGGATGCCTTCCTGTTCCAGCAGGTGGGGGAACCTACTAGGTAGGAGCGGATACTGGACATTGTCCTAGCAGATAGTGACCAGATAAAGGGCCTGGAGGTGTGCAGCCCACTGGCAGGTGGTGACCACACTACGGTCTGGTTTCTGCTGTATCTGGGGGGGGGGATAACCATTCTAATACAGTAGTAGTGGACTCCGGGGGGAGGACTTCGTGGGCATGGGCAAGATTCTACAGGGGAGCTTGGACAACATTAGTCTGGGCATGAATGCTGGCAGCTTGTGGGAGGCCATTAAGAAGGGTGTGCAGGAGACTACTAACTCCTGTACAAAGGTAAGGCATAAGCATCATAGAGCCAACAAGCCGTGTTGGTGGACCAGGGAGGTGCAGGAGGTGGTGAGGGATAAAAAGGCTGCTTATGCATGTTTTAAGCACTCTGGGGGGATAGGGAGAGGGGTATGAGTTGATAGCTAGAAGGGACACCACAGTGATGAGAGGAGCCAAGGTGAGGAGGGAGCAAAGCCTGGCTAGGGATATCCGGAGCAGGGAAAAGGGATTCAATAGATACACAAGGGAGAAGAGAAAAGGGAGGCACAGATCAGCATGATTAGGACTGAGGAGGGATGGACTCAGGAGGCGGGGGAATAAGGCAGAGTAAAGTTAAAATGAGCATTTTGCCTTGATATTTACAGGGGGAGGCAGAGGATCCTTCCAGCCCAATGGGAGGGAAGGGGAGCCAGCAGAGTCAAGAGGTCAGATGGAGTCTAGAGGACTGAAAGAAGTTGGGGTACAGACTGGGCCAATTCTAGAAGGGGATGGGTGGTTAAATGAGGGAGTGGGCTGGGAAGGAGAAATCACAGTGGAAAGGGTGAAGGAAGCCCTTAGGACACTAAAAATTGACAAGGCACCGGGGCCGGAAGGGCTGCATCCGAGGGTTATGAAGGAATTGGCGGATGAGCTAGCAGCACCACTGGCAGCACTCTTTAACACCTCTCTGCTGACAGGATGACTCATGTGGTGCCTATCCACAAATGGGGGGGTTTAGAGAGGAGATGGGGAATTATAGGCCTGTCAGCCTAACGTCTGTGGTGGGCAAAGTAATGGAGGGCATTATCAAGGATAGGCTGAGGAGGCAGCTGGAAAGGTTGGGGCAACTGGATGACAAACAGTATGGTTTCATCCCAGGGAGATCGTGTTAGACCAACCCTATAGATTTTTATGACTGGGACCCTGGACCAGCATAGACCGGAGGATGTCCTATACCTGAATTTCAGTAAGGCATTTGATTCGGTACCCCAAAATGGGCTACTAAATAAAGCTGGGGGGTTGGGGTTGGGAGGACAGTTGCTCAGATTGGGGGGATGGGGTTGAGAGGACAGTTGCTCAAATGGGTAGAAAATTGGCTAATGGCGAATACAGAGGGTAGTGGCGGGTGGGTAGTCTCCTCCCCCAGGAAGGTCACCAGTGGGGTCCCCCAAGTTTCGGTACTGGGGCCACTCCTGTTCAATGCCTATGTCTTGGATATGGGGAGGGCGGTTAAGAGTAGGGTGAGTCTCTTTGTGGATGACTCAAAACTGGGAGCATTGGCAGACGGGGACGAAGCAAGAGAGACATTCCAGAGGTATCTGGATACCCTGGAGGGGTGGTCAAGGAGGTGGGGACTGAGGTTTGATGCAGGGAAATGTAAGGTGCTGCATCTGAGGTCAGAAACCCAGGCCATGTATACACCTTGGGGAGGGTCATACTGCAAGCCACAATGAGTGAGAGGGATCTAGGGGTGGTGGTAGACGTCAAAATGAACAACACTGAAAATTGCAGAAGAACTGCTGCCAAAGCAAACCAGATACTGCACAGCCAGGGAGATTATGTCCAGGAGGAGGGAGGTGATCCTCCCTCTGTACAATGCCTTGGTCAGACCACATCTCGAGTAATGCATGCAATTCTGGAGACCTCACCTCAAGAAGGACACAACACTGCTGGAGAGTGTCCAGAGGAGGGCAACCAGGATGATTCAGGGCATGGGAGGAAGGGCCTATGAGGAAAGGCTGGAAGAGCTTGGGCTGTACTTGCTGAAGGGGAGACAGGGGAACATGATAGGGTCTTCAAATATGTAAAAGGAATAAACGGGTGGTGCTAAAGATGTTCAGACTAAAGAAGGAGGAACAAATTGTATGACATGAGTGGAAGCTGGGGGAAATTACAGAATGCAGGAGACATTACTTCATTGAGAGGGTGGCGGAACCCTGGAATGCACTGTCCGGAGTCTTGGGTGAGGATGGACAGTGGAGGTCAAGAGGAAGTGGGCAGATGTAAGGGTAAACTGAAGCAGAGGATGACCCTCTGTATAGTAGGAAAGAAAGTACCCATTAGGAGGTTGGCTACCAAGCAGACACAACAGACCATCAGGTCTATTCTGCTGGCTTTTAGTATGTTAGATATAGCAGAGGGACTGCAGGGGAAGGTGTGCCTATTTGTAGAGGATACGAAGATCTGCAATAGGGAAGACACCCTAGTAGTGGTGGAGGCAGTGAGGGAGGGCCGAAAGATTCTGGAGAGGTGGTCAGAAACTTGGCAGCTGGAATTTAATGCCAAAAAGGTGTACAGTGAAACACATGGGTATAATAACCTCAAACCATTTACATGGGGGAGTAAGAAACTAGAAAGGGATTGGGAGAGCAAATGCACAAGATAGGGCCCATGAAAATCCACAGTAAACTGAAGGGCAATGCCTGAAATTACTTAGTAGCTGTGGGTGGAGGCAAACAGGAAATCAGTGTGCTACCTGAGGAGCCATGAAAGCAGTAGGCACTGCATACACAGAGTTGCACAGCAGCTAATGTCAGTACCAGGCTAACAAAGGATTTGGGGAGGAAAAGAACAGCATAAGGTCCAGGACAGTCACAATTAAAACACAGAGCAGTAAAAGAAAGAGCCTGATGGTTATAAATATTAAGCAATTTATGAATGGGGATATGGAGTGTGATAACCATTTTTCGAGCATGTACGTATACTTGCAGAATTTTACATTTATGTATATAATACATTATCCTCAATTAATGTGCATGTATGCGTCACACATCCCCATCTCACCCCGTTGTTTGGCACCTGTTGTATCTTGCTTAGTTTTGTTCTTCCAGGTTGACCGTCCCTCAGCCACTTCACTGCCATTTAGTCATATTCTTCCTATTCTTCCCACTATCATGGTGATCGTTTGTTTGCCACGTTTTAGTTTTGCTTTTTAAAACCTTTCAACGGCTGCCCAAGCTGCCTATTGTCACACTCCTCTCACATGCTACTGCTGTCTCCTCTCCACACTCCTCGATATACAAAACAGACTTTTTACTGTTTCTCAAAAACTGATAAGCCTCACCTACTCTTTCACTCTGGTTTCCAACCTCACAACTGCCACCAGACCTCCCCAACATGAAACTGTCAGATATTTTTTCCAACTGCATGCTCGCAACCCCACTGCTACGACCTCACCTAGGTCACACTTCTGCTGTGGTTTCCAGACTCCATAACTGCAACCAGAGGCCCTGTGAAGTCCTTTTGTAAACTCAATGGTCTCTGTGGCCTTTGTGGCCTCCTCTTCCCTGCTTATTTACTGAGATTTCTGTGTCTATGTTACACATGTTTTGTCCTCTCACCATTTCACTCCGACCTCCAACACTATAATGCTGTCAGTCTGTTTCTGTGTCTACACCCTTCAGTGAAACACACCTCACACTATCTTACCCCACCATGTTTCCATACATGCCCCATGATCCTTTTTCCTATTTGAAGGAGCTCTACATCCTGCTCATTCTTGGTATTTGTGGGTTCCATCATGTCACCATCTTCAGGTTTTATGTTGAGATCCCAGTCTCACAGGCTTTTCCAGCCCAGTACATGTAGTGTCCTTTATACTGCCTCCACCTATGGCCTTTCTATGAGTGCCTAAACTTGAAACAGTATCAAGTCGGATCTCACTAATAAGGAATTGTTCGTACCACCACCTCCTCTTCCTGTTGAAGATACCCCCTATGGCCCATCATCTCCTCCCAGTCCACCCACTGCTTTTCACAGCCCAGCAACTTTGAAGAGACCTCTGCTAACTGATTTGCCACTGGACTATACTCCATTGATGCCTTGTTGCCAGAGGCCCCAGAAGTTAATATGTCCCCACTTTTTTGTTAGTCTGTCCAAAAATATACAAACTGTCCATGACTTCCCAGTTGCTTGCTGCCACCCCAGCTCTGCTCCCACGTCACTAGCAGGATGACAGATGCCAGGAGCATAGTGCTTCTTATTCGTAATGCATAGTTACTGATTGAAATATCTAGTGGGCACCGGCAAATGGTTATGGGTATCATAAGGCCCTGTTATTAACAGTGCCCACATTTTATTGCCAGGTAGCTACTATATCATTAACACAGAAACACTGCCACCCATTACATATCGAGGCGCCCCTGCCTCACGGCATCTCGCATCCGCTATGAGCAAGTAAAAGAGCCAGAAAAAGAAGTCTGACCTGGTTTGTTTATTTTTTATTTTTTTTGGCATAACCTTTAACGCTTATAAATTTAGGACATATTAACTCCTTGGGTCTTCAGCAAGGCACCCATGAGTATGCAGGGTATCTTGTGAGTTTTTAAGATCATACAACCCCAAGGTCCCCCGTAGTGATCATCAGTACACCCACCCTAAAGCAGTTCCTGGTTTATGCCCTGGTGCACATCTGCACTTTGTCATTGAACCTCAACTGCCCTGATCTTGACCACTTTTTGAGTTTCTCCAAGAGGTGTGTTTCGCTCCCTTCTTAGCTCAATTTACAACAAAGCAGTATTGTCTGCAAAAGGCATTTCTTTGCCAGTTTTTTCTGCAATGTCACTTATGAAGACACTGAAGAGGATCTGCGCCAGTACTGAGCTGAGCTTTCACTGTTAAGTGCCATTAACCATCACCCTGACACCTTAACCCCCCCCCTAGCTACTACTCTGTTTTCCAACCTGCACTTGTCGCTTCTTCTGTTCAGCTACCGCAACTCTCACTCTGCATTCCGCCAGACTTGCTCCACCAGAATGAATCCAATATGGAGGAGCTCAGGTAGTCAGGATACGTTTGCATGTTCTTCATCCCCAGACATAAGTGGAAGGGTACACAAACATGTACACAGAGATGTGGTAAAGTACAGCACCAGTCAATGTCTGGCCCACCCATGGCTGCTCCCACCTGCACTGCCGCCTGTGGTCACCAGTTGGCAGTACTACAGCTGAGCTGCCTGTTCTTCAAAGACAGCCTCTTGTCAATAGTTGATCCTCCTCCTTCCCAGAGAGCCCCTGACGCGAGCTCTTTCTGAACTAAGGTCACCTCTGCCGCAGGTCATAGCACTACTGTTAAGCTGAAAGGCAGACACAGTAATCCAGTTTCACTAATTTCACCACTTTGATCCCTCTCGGCTGATCAACTTTTAGCCTCGCCCACCCTCAAAATAGTCAAACACTCTCCTGTCTGCTAGATCACCCTCCAGCCACCAGATTATCTCCGGTAGTTGGACAACCCTTCTAGCCCCAGCCTTTCATAATGAGTACTGAGCTAGAGCACCAGACAGGCCCAGGCCAGTTGGTTACCCAGCCAGCCAACTGCTACCCACCAGCTCAACTACATTTATACAACCCATGTAGCTGGAGCACACCAACCCCACTCTAACAGACCATATCTGAAGTTGTCCTGCCCTGGACCAGCAGTCCCCCACCCAACCACTCCCACAGCTGATCCACCAGGAAGCCCCACACCAGCCCTCCACCATCCAACCACCCACCCTGCAGCTGACCTTCCAACCTTGTTCATTCCCACCCACCACCACCACGCCACCCTCCCTGCTACTGGCCTCACTCTTTCATGCCCTGACTAGCCTCCCCCAGCTGGGACAATCCTCCCAGCTGGACCCTGTGTTCATTCCCACCTATAGACCAGCCCTCCCCTGTAGGCTGAGTAACTGCCCAGAGCTGAGACCCTTCCAAAAGCTGGACACCTCTGTCCAGAGCAGAACCTCCTACACCTAGACCCCTGATCACCCTTCCTCAATCGTGATCCTATACTTCAATGTAGTATTACAAAATAATACTTGGACAATAACATATTGCATATTGTAGTGTCATTGGCTCAGTGCAGGTGCACACTCACCTCTGAGGCTGGGAGATCAGAAGGCAGTGGGTTCTATTCCCACACCAGGCATTTGGGTTTAGTATCCAATATGACGCTAGTGCAGCATGGGGATGTGACTGCACCCTGAGGCACTGTCTTTCAGATGAGACATTAAACCGGGTCCTATCTGCCTGTTCTGTGGTAGTTCAGGATGTTGTGATCCTATGGCACTTTTCAAAAGCAGGAATTTTTCTCTCTCAAATCCTCCCATTCACAAAAATATACCAACAGCTTAATCTGGTTCAAGATCAGTGGCTTTATCTGTATTCCTCCCTCCAGCTTGAAAACAGGCACAATCTGTCTAGTGGACTTAGCAGGTCAACAAAATGAAATAAAAATTATAAAATATAAATTAATACAGTCTTCAGCAAAGAAAATACACTATCCTTAGATTACAAAATGGATTAACATATGCAACTGTTCAATACAAATATTAAATGCAAAAATGTTCCCCACAAACACACTCAAATATCTGCAGTAAATAATTTTTCCTTATCTGTTGCTCCAGATTTTCCAAATTAAAAAGTTGTAATATTTCCTGTAAATATAGTTAAATAGGTTACTAAATGGATACACAGTAATGCATTCTGAATTTGCTCAGTTATACACCTGCTGTTCATTTCTCCTGCCCCCACCCCCACTACTTTAAAGTAACTAAATCAGCAAAAATTCCACAAATAACAAGTACTCTAGAGGCATAATGCATCATAGACACTTTAAAGGGGGGTTTGATTGAAAATAAAATGTGTATTTCAAAGTTTAGCCACAAATTCAGAGAAGAGAAAATGCTTTCAAGACAAAACATTGATAGTGAAACCTGCACAGCATTTCATTTAGAAAAAAACACCTGAGGATAATTCCTTTACTGTATTTAATATTTAGGGAGTTAAAAGATGTACTTTTTAAAACATAAGCTTGTACCTTAACATAAATCTGCTAGCTGGTGAAACCCTCAGTTGTTCAAATGAGACCACAGAGTGCTTGCAGTTTCACTGGCTGACACAGACAGAAGTGAGTTGGCAAATGTAGGTCTCTTGACTGAGTAGACTTATGTTAGCTGTAGTTTGGAATAGACTTTAAAGGGACACTGCCAACTTTTTTTTGCACCATATTATTTCCAGGTAAAACACACATTTTATGATTATTACCTCTCTAAAATTCATTGGTGTTGCTGGTTGTTTTATCGGTCTCCTTGCTTAGTAGAACTGAAATGCACGGTAATGTACCCAGCCTTGGACTGGCTAATTAAAATACTAAACTACTCTGCTGACTGTAATCTTCATTTATGATTCAGTAGTATTAAAAAAAATTGTACTTTTTAAGAGCATTGCAGATTCATTTCTAATCCTCATTTAGCAATAATTTACTATTGAACAACTAGTCTGCTGAAATATTTTTAATTTTAGTATTCTTAGAGGTTGTATTTTAAATGATGATTGTAGATTATTAAAATGACTAAAATTAGTCTTTGAAGGCAAATTAATGAATCGTTTTAATACTAAATTTAGTATTTGACTTCCAGTGAGATTCCCAAGTACACTCTTGGACCTGCCCTCATGATCACTCACATCTTGAATACCCCTGCCAGATGACCACCCAGCTGGACAAACCATATCAACATCCCAATAGGACCTCTCCTGTTGGGTAGTACCTTGCCTGCAGCTAGTCCACTACAAGTCCCAAACCAGCCTCCTCATCAACTATCACCTCCCTGTAGCTGGCCGCCCAGGCTATCCTTCCTACCTCAGACAAGATCCCTGGCAGATGGAACCCCCAAGACCTGCCTCCCACCTCAGTGAGACCACCTTCCTGCAGCTGGACCAACCTCCCAGCCTCACCAAACAAAGCACCTTCCTTAGAGCTGGACCAGCACCCCATAGATAACAACTCTTCCTGTAGCTGGATCCACCCAGACTACCCATCTGCCCACATACCAGTTGTCCATCCCACCACTGACCACTCTCCTTGCACATAGAAAACCCTGCCCTGCTAGGTACCCTTTTATAATCTTGGCGCTTACTAGTCTGATATGCTGCATCCCACACACAACAACCCAACAGCCCCAGCAGCCTGACACACAGTGGCCTGACCTAGGACAGTGCCTGACACACTGTCAGGCCAGAGGAGGTCGGGATGCTGTGTGACCGTTGAGTGGATTTTCCACAAACACATGAAACACTGGATCCCAACCTACGGCACCTATCCCAGGACCTGAGCCACTACTGAACAGCACAGATGATGAGAAAACACCCACCCCCTATGTGGTGCACCCTCCGAGGACACACTGACCTGATCACAGACCCCCGGTAAGGATGACTGTCTCACCATCCGTGGGACAGGGATGAAACAAATAGCTGTGCATGCCCCAATGTGTTGACTAGCCATCCCAGGCAGCATAGTGGACTGTCTGTGCATCCCTGCATGCATGATGATGTCAGCTGACAGTCAGCCAGCTGAACATGCATGAAAGAACTGGAGTACCATGCCTGTTGGTCAGTGCATGCATGACACTGCAGGCACACAGCAGAGTGGCACAGTGAGAGCAAGGATAGCTGCACCAGGAAATGGTCCACAGCAACACCACATGTGGATGCCAGGACACAGAGCAGCATGCCAATGCACCAACCGTGCAATGTGTGCATGTGGCCATGTCATGCTAGCCCACTATGGGCTTGCAGTAACCACACAGAAAAAAGTCTGGAGGTGTTTGGGGGCTGTGCCACAGGAGCCCATTGTGGCATGAAGGCTGCCAGGTGTGTTGTGGGGGGTTCCACAAGGGTCCATTGCAGGAATGCTGTTACCACACAGTTGCACAGCTGGAAGGATTGGGGGGCACTCACACAGCTTCAGACCTGTGCAATGTGTGGCACACATGAACAGCTGAAAGGATTTTGGGGTCGCACAGAGTCAGGCCTGTGCAACATGTGACACACAGTGCAGACGTGGCAGTGTGCAGTGGGCTGCTTGGCGATACCCAGCAGTGTTGTGATGAGACATGGCCACCAGGTTGGGGTGCATGTGAAATGTGGGGGTGAAACTTTATTCAACAGTAGGGGGCCACAGTGGCAACCTGGTGGTTGTGCATGATGTGTACTGTGAGTGTACAACTGTCAGGTGCCATGTCACCATGGAAACCCTACAGGGTGGTGTTGTGTGCCATGCCACAGAGGAACGTTAGCAGCTTGCCCTTGTCCTTGGATGCCAGTGCCATCCTTATCCACTCCTCATAGCTCTTCTTGGGTGGTGTCCATGGCAGTCCACAACAAATGCCTTCCCTGGTGACATCAGTCCATTGCTGTTCCCTGTGGAGCTCTGCTAGCATTGTCATGACCCCTACATGCACCTTCCTGAGCAGGGCACAGAGATGGCAATGCCAGGTCTCGACATTGCTTTGGGTCCACAGTATACCTCGCTCATTGAGATCTGCAACCAACCACAGCTGAGGTGAGAACATGGGGTAGGATCTCATGGGCTCCTTGTCCACCCTACTGTACAGCCATATCCTGCCCAGCACATGTGTCTGCTCGAAACAATAGAGGAGTGTGGTGGCATTGGGTGAAATGATTGGTTTCAGGAGGCTGAATGCTGCTGGAATGTCCTGTGCCAGGAGATGGGCTAGGGCCATGAGTTAATGGATCTTCAGGCTGAAGTCTGGGTCACTTCCCTATTGTGGTGGAAGGCCAAAACTCTGGACCTTCCACCACACAATCTACCCAAAGTGGAACAGGCAACCCTTGTTCATGGCTTGTGGAAATTCCATCTTACAGGCATTGATCGCAGACTTCTCAAAGTCAGTGATGATCGTAGGTGGTTTGAGGGTGCAGGACTGTATACTGGCATATTTATTCAGCTCCTGGAACAAGGTGCAGTAACATTGCAAGCTCTTTGTCGTCATCAATGTATACACCAATGACATTATGAGGTTGTTAGGGCCCATCCCCATGGGTGCATGGATGGTGTACAACTGAGTGAACAGGTGGGGCACAGCCTTGAATGTATCATCCATCAATAAGAAGGGTGCCTGTGCCAGGCCCTGATGTTGTCCTCAGTGATGAGTAGAAGGACCTGGTGAGTGGTGCTGCCGGTAATTCTGCTGTGCCATGGCCATCCAGTCACCGTCTGTAGCTGCTTGGGGATAGTGAGGTCTGCCAGTGTCACTGGTTCTGGTTAGAGGTCCTTGCGGTGGGTCCTGTTCACAATCTGCAGCAGGGCCCTCTTACTTGGCAACTGTTGCCACAGCTCAGTGATCATCGCAGTTGCCTCACTCGGCAGTAGCTATGCGGGGCTAGCCATGGTGCTGTGTGCCTTCTACTTGATGCCAGCCAACACCTGTGCCAGTAGAGCATCTGTCATCTCCAGAGCATGATTGTGCTCATTCTTTTTCTTTAGGTGGTGCTGGCCATCCTGGAGCAGTGTGATGACCTGGCCGAGGCAGAACGTGGACTTATGGTGCTGGCAGCACCAGTACACTGTCTCTGGCTAGCCTGGTGGTGCTGAGGATTGAGACGCTGGATGCCATACCTTGTGCCACGCCAGTGACCCGGGTTCATAAATGAGCCCGGGCCGTGGGGGGTCGGCAGGGGAGGACTGGGATTGAACATCCATAGACTGCTCTCCCAGTCCCGGAGTGGGTTGTGGAATTTCACCGTGCTGTAGCGGCCCCCTGAGGATGCCAAGGGGTACTACTAGTGTCAGTGACACTAAGCAAAGGGAGGCAGGGAGGTCAGTAAGGGAAGCCAAAGCTCAGACAGAAGAACACATTGCAAAATCAGTGGGTAGAGGGGACAAAACCTTTTACAGGTACATAAGGGAAAAAAGAAAGACAAAGGGAGATGGTGAGACTGAAGGGGAGGATGGAGCCAGTGGGAGAATGACAACAGTAAAGCTGACATATTGAACAGGTATTTCTGCTCAGTCTTTACTGAGGAAGAGGAGGGTAATGGGTCTGAAGGAGTACAAGGGGTGAGAATGGTGCAGAAATGGACACAAGTCCCTTACATGAGAAAGGGTCCTGAAGGAACTGGAAGTATAAGAGTTGATAAAGCAATGGGGCCAGACGTGATGCACTTGTGTCCTTAAAGAATAAGAGAGGTGGTGGCTGAACCTCTGGCTATCCTGTTTAGCCGATCACTGGAAACAGGGAGGTACCTAAAGACTGGAGGACAGCAGATGTAGTCCCCTTATACAAAAGTGGGAACAAAGAGGAAGCAGGGAACTACAGACCCATCAGCCTCACCTCAGTAGTGGGAAGATCATGGAAGCACTACTGAAGGAGATTGTGGTGGAACATCTGTTATCAATGGACTACAGGACCCAAGGGCAGCATGATTTCACCAGGGGAGGTCATGTCAGACCAACCTCGTTGAATTTTTTGACTGGGTGACTAGGGAGGTGGATCAGGGAGGGCAGTGGACATGGCCTATCTGGACTTCAGCAAGGCCTTTGACACTGTGCCACATAGAAGACTATTACACAAACTGGGGAATATGGGTGTGGGCAGGACAGTAGTGTGGTGGGTAGGTAACTGGCTGGGTGGCAGGACACAGAGGGTGGTGGTAAATGGCTGTCACTCCACAGAGGGAAAAGTGACCAGTGGGGTACCACAGGGATCAGTGCTGGGACCGGTCCTATTCAACATCTTCATCAGTGACATTACGCGGGATCTAGAAGGCAGAATTTCACTGTTCATCTGATGACACAAAGCTCTGTAACAGAGTAGACACACCAGAGGTGTAGACAGAATGAGAAGCGACCTGCAGAAACTTGAAGAATGGTCAGGGGTTTGGCAGTTGAAATTCAATGCAAAGAAGTGCAAGATAATGTATGGGGTGACAAAAACCCTGGCACAATATATCAGTTGGGGGTGAGGATATAGCATGCACCAAGCAGGAAAGGGATCTTGGGGTTGTCATCCTGATGACCTCAAGGTAGGGAAACAGTGTGACAAGGCAGCAGATAAAGCAAATAGGATGCTGGGATGTATAGGCAGGGCATCACCAGCAGGAAAAGGGAGGTCATAATTCCACTATACAAGACACTAGTGAGGCCCCACCTGGAGTACAGCGTGACAGTTCTGGAGACCATACCTACGTAAGGACATAGACAGGGTAGAGAAGGTTCAGGAGGAGGGCAACAAAGATGGTGCATGGACTGCATCACAAGTCCTATGAAGACAGGTTGAAGGAACTGAACATGTAATCCCTGGAGGAGAGGAGGAGAGGGATATAATTGAGACATACAAGTATCTTACAGGAGGAAAAGGGTGCAGGAAAACACTATTTTTAAGCAAAAAGATGTTCCAGAACTAGAGGGCATAGGATGAAGTTGGAGGGAGGACGATTCAGAGGAAACATGAGAAAGAATTTCTTCACAGAATGGGTGGTGGACAAGTGGAACAACCTGCCAGAGGAAGTGGTGGGGGCTGAAACAATCACGGGATTTAAGAATGCATGGGATAGACATAAAGGAATTCTAGAGGTCGGGGTAAGGGGCAACAGACTCCTAGGAAAACAAACTGAACTTACAAGCTCAAATGGGCAGACTGGGTGGGCCATAGGCCCTTATCTGCTGACACTGTCTATGTATCTATGTATCTATGACACTAGATGGGGAGCACGGCAGATGTCGGCATGTTGCTCCTGGATGTCATTGCATGTCCATGCTGCAGGGGCCAATCGAAGGAAAATGGCTGGGCATGACCTTGCAGCTTGATGGCTGTGCTCCGAGCCACCCGGTGGACTTTGGTGGAGTCCTGTTGGGGAGGGTCCGGGGCTGTCCTGGCTGGTAGAGGCAGATGGGGAGCCCTCCAGCAGGATGGCATGATGGCTGTCCCTGATCCTCCTGGGTGCAGTTTGAGATATTCAGCACTCCAGGTGGGTGGAATTGGCAGCTGGATGTCCCAAGCCGTAGTGTGTGCCACAGCAGGTGAAAATATGATATGATAAAAAAACAGTACACTTTCTCATTGCATGTCCATTCATGGACCAGGAGGAAGCCATTCACATTCAGCTTGGACTTTCCCTTTCTGGATGGTACCACCTCACAGATTGTCCCTGTTGTTGGGGTTACAATTGAGAACCCTGGCCCCTCCATGGCTTCCATGCTGTCCTCCATTGTGCCAGAAGACTGTGCAACACTGACCGGCTTTGGTTCCAGCTCAGGCAAGCGGGTATGATTGCACTTTGTTTGCACATCACACTCCATGGACCACACCTGTGGCAGCTGCTACTTGTCTGTGGATGGTTTGTACCAGTACTGTAGTGCAACTGTCTGCCCACAGTCCCAGTGCTTCATGGCTGTGCTGTGTACCATGGTCACATTCAAGTTATGTGTCCACAGTGTCCTGGGCCCCCATCAGCTACTGTGCTGCAGCAGGGCTAGGCTCCATGGTACACTTCCCTGCTGTCCTGCATGCAGGGGTCCCTGTGTGTTGTGCACTGTACCTACAGGTCAGTGTCCACCTACCTAAGCTGGCCATTGCACCCCCCAGCATTGGCATCCTGACATCTGTAGTTCCATGCATGCCGTCACGAGTGCATGATCATCCGCTGCCCCCATGCATCATTTTCTGATGCCTATCTGTTCTCCATGTTCTTTTCAGCTGTAGTTCCCTGACCTGTGACTTCTCTGGTAAATGACCTATTGTAGCCTTCACTGTGCTCTTTCCTATGGGGCTTGCATTTTCTGACCCTGTGCCAGTTTGTTTGTCAGAGTTCCAGTTCACTTGCTTTGTTTACTAACCACTCTCCCTGCATCTAAAACAGGCCCTGCCCAGCCAGCCACTCTACCTGCAGCTGAACCACCCTTTCAGCCCCTGGAGAAACCTTCCCCAAGGAAAGCACTGTCCATGGACCATTCCACAGTTACAAGGAGAAAGGAAGAGGCCCCCAGCTGAGTAGGAAGCAACTGCTGGTGGGGGACTTAATTAGGGGATAGACTTGTGATCAGGGTTGGGTAAAGGAGAGGGAGGTGAAATACCTGAGAGGTACTTTGGCTTGGAGGGATGAGAACAGATACAGTGGATCATTAGGCAGCAGGAGATGAGAGGGAGCTAGATGTCATTGTTCACCTGGGGACAAATGACCTAGCAAGGGATGGGATGGGGTAGTGCAGGGACATTTCAGGGATAGGGGGAGAGTCCTCAAGCAAGCATGGTGGATTTTGCCAAAAGGTTGCCTATATACATCTGGGGAGAAGACAGTACTCTCCACACCGGCTTTCAGCAGTTGGTTAAAGGCATGGTGTGGGGTGGGGCTCAGTACTAGGAGTGGGCCTCTTCAGTGTCTTCATAAGTGAAATTAGAGAAGAACTGAATGGGAAGGTATATAGGGTGGACACTCAGGAGGGTGTGGAGAAAGGGTTCACCCATGCTGGTGTGACAGCCATGTTGCTGATGCCGATTACAGCACAGGCCACAATACAGCACCAGTCATAACGTATCCTGGAAGTTACACCACCAAAGCACCCTCCTGGGAAACAGTCAGTCTCCATTGGGCCCCTTCCCCAATTATTCCACAGGTCCAGATACTTAATTTACCTGTTCTCCAGTCCTACCCCATCCTACAATCACCCCTCAGATATACAGTAGATTGTTACTATCCCTGATGTCCAGTGGTTCCCATTTATTTATTTATTCATTCATTTGTTTACCAAGTAGGTGCACTGGTCCAAGAACCATTTTCAGGCATGACCTGGGCCATTGAGGATAGCACAGGAATACAGGCAAGTACAAAGGAGGCTGGGACAAGGCATACAATAGACCGTAATAAAAATATACAGGATATTTATATGAATATATATATAAACTTGCAGCACAATGGATAAATAACATTTACTGTATGACAATAGGTGAGGAGGTACAGGCAAAGTGGGCAAGCATTAAGGATACAATACTTGAAGCAACATCCCATTGTGTTAGACAGAAAAGGAAGTGCAAAAGAAGAAGGAAACCACTTTGGTTCTCAAATACAGTAGCAGAAAAGGTCAGAGCCAAAAGGCTGGCCTTCAGAAAATATAAGGGAACACAGCGGGATGAAGATAGGGAGGCATACCAAACTGCCCTAAGGAAGCAGGTAAGGCAGTAAGGCAGGCAAAGTCCCAAACTGAGAAACACTAGCACGAACAGTAAAGAAGGTGACAAGACTTTCTATAGATACATTAGTGAAAGGAGAAAGTCCAGAGGGGTATTGCTAAGCTCAATGGAGAAAAGGGAGCATGTGAGAGGAGGACCTGTAAGGCATCTATCCTAAATAGATACTTTGCTCAGTATTTACTGAAGAGAAGGTAGGCAGGGCCCACAGCTCAGCATCATGGACACAGGGGGAGGGAGGTGAGCACTACTCCTCTCACAAAAGAAAGGGTCCCACAAGAGCTTGCTAAGCTCAGGGTGGATAAGGCAATGGGACCTGATGGCATACATCCCAGGGTACTTAAGGAGCTAAAGGAGGAACTAGCAGAGCCATTAGCAGAATTGTTTAGTGAGTCTCTGAGCACAGGAGAGGTCCCAGAAGACTGGAGAAGGGCTCATGTGATCCCACTCACAAGAGTGGTAGCAGGGAGGAGGCGGGAACTACAGACCGGTCAGTCTTACCTCAGTAGTGGGCAAGATTATGGAGGCACTCCTTAAGGAAAGGATAGTGCAACACCTGGAATCCATAGGGGCACAGGATCCAAGACAGCATGGGTTTACAAAGGAAGGTCCTGTCAAACTAATCTCATAGATTTCTTTGACTGGGTAACCAGAGTGGTGGACCAAGGGGAGCAGTTGATGTCGCCTACCTTGACTTCAGCAAAGCTTTTGACACTGTTCCACATAGAAGATTGATAAATAAGCTAGGTAGGCTCGGGGTGGGTCAAGTTGGTCAACTGGGTGGCAAACTGGTTGACTGGCAGAAAACAGAGAGGTGGTAAATGGTATACAGTCAGAAGAGATGCAAGTCACAAGTGGTACCTCAGGGATCAGTCCTGGGGCCAGTCCTATTCAACATCTTCATTAGTGACCTGCAGATGGACTAGAGGGTAAGGCTTGTCTGTTTGCAGATGACACCAAGATCTGCAACAGAGTAGATGATCCAGATGGGGTGGGCAGAATGAGAAGAGATCTGGATAAACTAGCAGAATGGTCAGAAGAGTGGCAACTGGGATTTAATGCAAAGAAGTGCAAAATCATGCACATAGGGAAGAGAAACCCTGAAGCCACTTATAGGCTGGGGGAGTTGCTAGCAGTCACAAAGGAAGAAAGAGACTTGGGCATCATCATCACTGATGACCTAAAATCATCCAAGCAGACCTCTAAAGCAGTAGGTAAGGCTAGGGGGATGTTAGGGTGTATTAGTAGGGTATCACAAGTCGTAAGAGGGAGGTAATAATCCCTCTGTACAAGACATTGGTTAGGCCCCATCTGGAGTACTGTGCGCAGTATTGGAGGCCACACCTTCACAAGGACATTAACCAAATTGAGGCAGTCCAGAGAAGGGCAACCAAAATGGTGCAGGGACTGCATCAGAAGACATATGAGGACAGATTAATGGAGCTCAATATGTATACCCTTGAGCAAAGGAGGGAGAGAGGTGATATGATCGAGACATTTAAACACCTTAAGGGCATAAACAAGGTGAAAGAGTCTCAACATGTTTAAATATAAGAAAAATAGCAGGACAAGAGGACACAGCATGAGATTAGAGGAGGCCGATTAAGGGGAATGTGAGGAATTCTTTTCACAGAAAGGGTGGTAGATGCATGGAATGGCTTACCACAAGAAGTGGTGGCTATGAATACAGTGCAGGGCTTCAAACAGGCATGGGATAGGCATAAGGAGCAATACAAATGACTATGAATAGATAGGTCACTGACAGAGCAAAGGCCGATGGCACATTTATAAGGTAGAAAAAGAAATGGGCAGACTGGATGGGCCTTGCGGTCCTTATCTGCCGTCAACTTCTATGTTTCTATGTTTCTAATAGCAGGTACAGTAGCAGCCAAGTTGTAATACAAATTAGGCATGATCTGAGATGAGTAAAGGAAAAAGTACATCACGGCAGTGTAGGTATGGATGAAGAATGAAAAGGAGGGAAGGGAAGTAGAGGCATGATAATAAGTTAGGAGGGCAGGAGCAAGGAGTGGAGGACAGAAGGTGAAATCCAAGGAGAGAGTGGAAGAGTCCTGGAGAGTCAGTAGTGCTAAGTGGAGTGGGCAGGTTGTTCCAAAGAAAAGGGGCTGCAGATGAGAATGCACGTTTACCTATACAGGTGGAGACTAGGGGGTACTCAAGCATTGGGCCAGCAGTGAGTCAGAGCTCTCAAACAAACACTTCTGGCCAAAGGAGGTGAGATTGCGGACAGGTAGCTCAGTTTTGGATGGCCTTATTGACTGTGCTGGCCAGGAAATAGGTCTGCTGGGCTGATGGGAGAAGCCAGCCCAGGGCCTGATAGAGTGAGCAGTGGTGTGTTGAGTGAAAGCCCTTTCCCCCTGTATATCCGAAGTCCCCACCATGACCCAATTAGTTCTTAAAGCAAATACTACCCCCGGTCCCCAGGCTTACTATATATTTGACACCTTTCCACATTCGGCACAGATCATCCTCTCAGCTCCTTGATCAGTCACACAATGGATGATAGTTCACAATCATGTGCTAACTGTACACAGCTGTTTATACAGTAGGCACATGAGTGCAAAAATGGCATTCTGTCCTCAGTTGGTCACAAAGGTTAGCAGAGTGTCTCTACCAATTGCCACTGTGGGGAGAGTACGTAAACATATGGTGGAGGCCATGAATGATGGGAGTGATGGGACTGGGTGGGCAGGTAGGTATTGGCAGTTTCCGATGTACGGAATGGACAGCAGCACCACTGAACACCAGGGGAAGTGTGATATTACTGATGGTGGGAGCTCAAAGGGGCAGGGGTAGGAGGCAGAGGTGATAATACCTGGTTTAGGGAGGCAACATCTTTTAGAGCCATTCACCAACTGGTCAGAGACTCACTAATTATGCTATTCAAGATATCATTTTGTGTTCCTTCCCTGTTTTTGGCATGCAAAGTGTTATTTGAGAGTCACTTACCCATTTAGCGATCGCAAATGCTCTTTGAATGTTCTGGTCTATGTGAACAATAACAGTCCATTACCAGTAAGATAAAGAGAAGTGAACAAATAAAAATATGGAATTGAGAGCTATTCTCCATGAGGTTGATAATGTAATTTATCTTAACAATGTATTAGAGTACAAAGTATAATGAGATTAATACTGGTACCACTGTACTACCATATGAGTCTAGGGTTGCTGTGAGAGGTACCAAACACTGAAATGTCAAAATAATGCAGTACCATTGTGCTACCAGTGTATCAGTATTTGTGGAATCCAACAAAAATCTCAAAATTTCGTGATACCATTGTATTACCAGTGTATGTGTGAGAGACAGAGAAAATTGTAAATGCCATAGGGATACCATTCTGCCAGTGCACTACCAATGCACAGAGGAAAATCTATGTATCACCTTCCACTGTGATTCCAGAGTACCACTGGGTAGTACCATTGTAGATTTTTTAGATGACCACAGTATTGTCATTGCTATACCACTGTAATGCCATTGTGACAAATTCAGTAAGGGTAACCAGATTGCTGAGACAATGCAGTGCTAAAGAAGTGTGATAAAAATTATAAAGTGTTGCCAGTACTACTGCAGTGTACAGCAAAAATTAGTGAAGGAAATACAATGCTAAAGAAGTGTGCATGAAAATCTAATAATTATTTGCAGTGCTCTTAACAGACTGCATCAAAAAATAAAGAGATTGAGCAGTACTACTGCAGTGTGCAGCAAAAATTAGTGAAGGGAATACAGTGCTAAAGAAGTGTGCATGAAAATCTAATAATTATTTGCAGTGCTTTTACAGTCTGCATCAAAAAATAAGAAAGATTGAGCAGTGGTACAGCAGTGCAACAGAAAGTCAATGCAGTGTATTAACAGTACACTGATGAAAAGCAGTGCTTTGTCAGTCTGAACTGAAATAACACTGAAATGAGACTCAAGATGGAAGTGTGCACTTCACTTCCCTCTGGGTAACTAGTGCTTCTGTTCACTCTTCATAAAGAAGAAGCTTGGCCCAGTACTCCAGAGGAAGAAGGAGGAAGATAACGGGAGGAGGAGTCACAGACGGGGAGATTGAAGTTGATATGATGCGGAAAGGATTACAGGCTCTGAAGGTGGACACGTTCCTGGTACCAGACTGCATACACTCAAAGGTACTGAGGGAATTAATGGATGTGTTGGTGGGTCCCCTGACCCGACCTGTTTAACACCTCTCTAGAGTCAGGTGAAGTACCCCTGGACCAGAAGACAGCACATGCAGTGCTGATATGCAAGAGAGGGCCAAGGGATGACCCCAGTAATTATTAGGTGGTCATTCTAACCTCAATAGTGGGAAAGCTCATGGAAACCATATAAAAGGAGAGACTGGTAAGTGTTCTGGATGAATATAGGCTCCAAACAATATTTATTTATTTATTGAATTTTGTTGACCCGGTAAGCCCACTGAGCCTAGAAGTCCCTTTTTCAGGGGCGACCGGAGGGAAGGGGGGATACAGATGGTAAGCAACTGAAATTGAACCACATTAAGCTGTTGGTGGTATTTTTAGTAAATGGGAGAAATTTGGCCAGGACACTGAGGAATTGCCCCATCTCTTCCTGCAGGGGGCACTGACGTGCTGCAGGAGAGATGGAGGACCTCACTTCGAAGGTGGTTGTGGAAGAAGGTTCTGCTGGTGGAGACCTGGAGATTGTGCTGGACGGTCCAGAAGACATGGCTGTGCAAGAGGCTGATTTTGTGCCTTTTATATTCCAGAATGTTGGGGATCAGATACCTGAAATATTGTTGGAGGATGACTTGTTGGCTGATTAGGCGTTGTTGCAATCAGAGTTGGACAGGAAAAAGCAACACTTGCTAGAGATGTTGTCGATGGCAGAGCAAGAATTTCCTCAAGGTAAAAATCAGTTGGAGGAAGAGATAAAGAAACTTAAAAGGTCCTTGGCTAGCCCTCTGCAAGCAGCAAGTAAACATCTGCCAGGAGGTGCTGTACCGGACTCCTCATAAGATACATTTCCTGAATTGGTTACTGGAAATGTACATAATGCATACTCTGACGATGAGCTGACTTTTAGTGGAACTCCATCGGATTGGATACTGGGAGATGCATTACGGAAAGTGGGCTAGATATTTGTAGATGGACAATAGATCCCTGACCCTGCTATACCCATTCCTGGTTCCCCTGACACAACACTTTCAATAATGAAAAGCATAACAGATTTACCTATGGAAGGAGGGAATTCTTTCCCCAGGCTAAGTCCTCTTCAGGACCACCTGCAGCTGTGTAAGCTGAAGTTGAGGCAGAAGAGTTGGTTGTTACTCCAGACACGGCTTCTCGGGTAGTAGACCCTATGGAGGTGGATTAATTGAGCATTCAGCAGTACACTGTACAGCTTCTCCTGTGTGTAATCTTTATGAGGATGATGAGCATACTTTTCATGACTGCCCCCGGGCTGCCCACAACTCTGAGGAAGCCTCTGAACAAGATGGATTACTTTCCTACGCTAGGCGTTCCATCTCTCAGTCAAATGAATTGGGTATGGCTTATGCTGTCTTTGCTAGAAGAAGAGGCAGAGGTAGAGGAGGAGGACTGGGGGGAGGGCAATCTTGGCCCAGAGTACCATGGGGAGATGGTCCTCCACTCCCTGGATTAGTGAGAGAAAATATTGCCCAGAACTTTCCGGCTATGATGGCCCCTGTATTGGATGAAGAAACATCTATTGCATTTTCTTCACAGCAGTTACCCCAGGAACCCCCACATGATTCAGGAATTTTAGCTCATGTTGATTCTGGTCCCCCCCCCAGCAACTGATACTCTTACTGACAACTCACTGAAGGGCAGTAATCTGATGCAGAACACGAGACAATCTTCGGAAGTGGTATGCCCTCCCCCTTTATCTCCACCTTCAGAGATTATGGAACCTCCTCGTGCTCCAAGAGACTTGATTCTCTCACCTTTACCCCTGTTGAACCGATTTGCAGCCTTTGCAACTTGGGGCAATAGGGTGGATGTGGAACAACCGATTGAGAGGGAGTCTGACTTACCCCCTCTCTCTGGAGATGAGGGGGGATGTGGTCTGGGCACCCTACAGTAAGAGAACCATCAAAATGATGCACAAAATCCAGTATGAAATTGGAAAAGCCCCCAGCCTACAAGATTGAGGCTGGCTAGTTTAAATGTCAACAGTATTAAACCACCCATAAAACGCACTACCACCTTTTCTGTTTTGCATCAAGTTACAGTTTGAAATTGTTTTTTTACAGGATACAAGGCTTTATACTGTTGCAGAAATTCAAAAGGCTTCTTAAGAATGGGTGTGTGGACCTTCATTTTGGTCACTGGGAATGGAGACATGCTGTGGGTTGGGAATTGAATTTTTTTCCCCTAATGTGTAAGTATGTTGACTGGTATATATACAACCTGGCTAAGCACTATTACTGGCTGTTGAAATGAATTATTTTCAATTTCAATTCTTGAACATTTATGGACTGCTAACCAAAGCTCTCCATTGTCCAAAGTACAGCCCTTTTTACATACAAGTAGACACATTTTTTTGGGAGGAGATTTTAATGTCAATTTCCAGCAGAGAAACCCAGAATGCAAACAATATTGTGATAAAACTTTCCTGACTAAAATGGTCGGACAAGCAGGCCTAAAAGATGCACATGACACAGGAAAACAGAGTGCTGGTCCTACCTATTTTAGGGGGAATTTATCATCCAGAATAGATTTTATATTTTTGAAACAGTCCCTTGATGTATTTAAAACATTTAATTTACCGACTAAAACATCTGATCATATGCTTATTGGAATTCAAATTGAGATTCCCCCTTTAAGAGAGACAGAGCCTGGATTTTGGAGGTAGAATACTTTTTTGTTGACAGATATAGAGATAAAATAAGATTTGATTACCTTAATTCAAGCTAAATGGACTACACTATTTTTATATGAAGGGGAAATTAGCCAATGGTGGGAAGATATGAAACATTGTATTATCAGGTTTTTCAAATATAGGGCGGATACTGAGGCTTCAACCTATCAGGCTAGATATTTGGATCTTCAAGATGAGCGTCAAAGATTGCTGTCTACACAGCATCATGAGGGCATTAATAATATGCAGGAAATTGAAATATTAAAAACCGAGATGCCTTATTATCAATATAATAGACTTATTTCATTGCAAAAACAACAATCATTTGGGACTCGGAACAGCAGAACAAATAAATCTGTGTTTTGATAGTCAGCAGAGGGGAGAGAGGAAATATTTTTCTGGATTGATCAGGGGTTACCTATTACAGATAATGAGGGCGTGATTAGATATTTATAAGCACATATTGGGAAAACTTTTGGGAGTATAGCGCCGGATTCACCGTTTATTTCCTTTCAACTTAAGGCAGCCACTCTTCCACAGGTTACTGGAATACAAAGGGATTCCTTACTTGCCCCATTTATGACAGTAGAGCTTCAGCAGGTAATTCAGGGACTGAAAAATGATATCTCTCCTGATTCGGATGGCCTCCTGGGGAACTTTATAAACTCTTATGGGAGATTATGCCAGGGGAATTATTGGGAATTTACAATTATGTGTTGAGAGATTATTGCTTACCTTCACAGATGTACAAGGGCTTATTAATGTTTTTGTTTAAATCAGGACAACCCTCGGAGATTGCAAATTGGCATCCGGTTACGCTGCTGAATGTTGATTTTAAAATCCTTGGATTTGATTAGTGCTGTACAATTTTGTGGAGTTCCTGGGAGACACATCACAGATGCATTGTTTTTGATAAGAGAAATAATGGCTGCGGGGGGTAAGAATGGGAGGGAACAACAGCAATGGGGGTTTTATATTGAGCTTCGATCAAGCTAAGGCATTTGATGGGGTTTCCCATTCTTTTTTATGGCAATGTCTATGTGCCTATGGAATTCCAGAGCTTTTCATTCAGTGGTTGCAGTTATGTTATGTGTTGTTTTATGTCAGACCGTATGAGAATGGTAGACTGGGAAGAAAGTGTAGTATCCGGAAGGGGGTCCATCAGAGGTGTCCTTTGAGTTCCCTATTATCTATATTTAATATCAATCCTGTGCTAAGACTTTTACAGAGGTCCCCATTGCTTAAAGGACTGGGGACTGAGGTTTCACAGAACCTCATTGTATTAGCATATGCAGACAATATCTGTCTGTTGGCTCAAAATGAAACATCCCTTCAATTGGCATATGACCATGTATGTGCTGTGGGGGGGAGACAATCGGGGCTAGACTGAATCCAGAGAAATCAAGGTGTTTGGCAATACAAGGGTGCTCACCATTGTTAATAGTAGTAGCAGGTATTCCAGTAGCTAAAACCCCATGTAAAATTTGGGGTATCTATTTCGGGGGCGAGGATATGGTAGGTTACAATTGGAATAAAGCTTTACAAACAGGAATGGATAAGGTGGCTAGGTGGAATGTGTGGAAAATGTGAAAAAAAAAGAGAATCTATTTAAGTAACATGTTTTTGATTCCTGTCTTTTTGTTTCTCAGTTCAGTTTTCCCCCTTTCTCACAATTTATAAACAAAGGGGTTGGCATGTTTTTTTTTCTTATTTCTGGAGGAGCTGGCTAAACCCAATTAAATGGAATGTGTTATATACGAGTTTGAAAGAAGGGGTAGTCCAAATGACAAACCCAATGGTGTTTTCCTTTTTGATTTTTGTATATAACAATTTACTTCCCTTAATGAAGAGGAGTACGAGTCTGTGGAAGCAGTGGGGTATATCAAACTTAAGTGGTGTATTATTGGAATGGAAGGTATATAAATTCCTTCATAAAAACAAATGAAGTCCCCGCCTAGATAGTCTGTGGATGGGGGGTTTTGATAATGTGAAAAAATGGAAAATCAAATATGAAACAGTGCTGTGTATGCCTAGGAAACTTTTGTTTGCAGAGGTTTTATTGGACTGTTTTCTGGAGTACCCCTTTGTTGGGTGTACGGTGGTGGATTGAAATTCCATTTCAAAATATATTACAGATGATAGGATTCTGGAAAAAATGTGGGATACGGTGTGGTTGGCAATTCATGGGAGAGTGAATGGCAGGGGTAACCAGAGACATAAACAGTTACATGAACAATATTGTCCGAGAACAACTTGTGGGGTAACCATATAAACTATGGATCATTTATATTTTTCTTGTCCTTATGTGAAACAATTTTGGGCATTTGTACAGGATGCAGGAATTTTGAAGTTATAGTTTCCTCCTGATCCGACACTACTATTTTATGGTATTATCCCCCGGTCTTTAAATCAGATTAATAACAGCACCTTACACATAATTATGGTTCATTTTTTTATATTGGATTTGGATTGGTCATTGTAGATTTGTACTCCAACAAATCAAATCAAATCATATCAAATCAATCTTTATTTATATAAGGCGCCTTTCTGAAACCAAGGCGCCTGTACAATACATGATAAAACAATAAATAATTAAAACAATATTAAAATTAAACTTGACAGCAGCATTCAAAATGCATTGTATGCTTGACTAAAATGATGTTTTTAAAGCCTTCTTAAAGCTTTGGACAGTCAGGGAATCTCGCACCTGACGAGGTAGAGAATTCCACAGGGTTGGGGCCATAAAACTAAAAGAGCTGGCCCCTGAAGTTTTTAAATGAACTCTGGGAATCTCTAGCAATCCCTCGTCAGTGGATTGGAGAGAGAGAGGGACAGTAGGAACAAAGGAGATCTTTCAGGTAAGCAGGTCTCTTATCGTGTAGGGACTTATAGGTCAGCAAACTGACATTGAAGGTGATTCGCCAGAAAATTGGCAGCCAGTGCAGTCTGCAGAGCACAGGCGTTATATGACTGGACCTAGAAGAACCAGTCAGTAGCCTGGCTGCTGCATTCTGCAGTAGCTGCAAGCAGCGAATCTCAACCCCCGGTAGCCCAAGATAAAGGGCATTGCAGTAGTCAAGGTGGGAGGTAACGAAAGTGTGGACCAAAGTAGGAAGATTGTCTGGAGAAACCAGGTGCTTCACCCGGGCAATGTTCCTCTGGTGGTAAAAAGAGGCTTTGACAACTGCCGACACCTGAGATTTAAATGTCAAACAGTCATCAAACACAACACCCAGGTTCCGCACCCAGTCTGAGGTAGTTAGCTGGACACCACCAAGCCATAAACTCGAGGGTGATCTGACCAACAAACTCACCTTCCGGTGACCCTGGTCCACAACCAACACCTCAGTTTTTTCTGGGTTCAACTGCAGCCAACTCACATTCATCCAGTCCTGGATTTCAGCAAGACAGTTGTTAAAGACCGAAAAGGCAGCATCTTGGCCAGGCACAAAGGACATGTACAGCTGAGTATCATCTGCACAGCAGTGAAAACCCAGACTGTACCACCTAATAATTGCTCCTAACAGCAGCATGTACACCACAAACAGCATGGGCACCAAAATGGAGCCCTGTGGTACCCCACAGGATAGGGGGAATGATGCCTAGGAAAAAATCCCAGACACCACCCTCTGAGTCCTACCCTTGAGGAAAGATCGAAACCAACTGAGGACTGTACCAGACAGTCCATAGATAGACTGCAAGTGTTCCAATAGCACACCATGGTCCACAGTGTCAAATGCTGCAGAGAGATCAAGAAAGACCAAGATGGAACGAGTTCTTCAATCTCTCGCTATTAGGATGTCATTTAGTACCTGGACAAGAGCTGTCTCGATACTATGCCTTTTCCTAAATCCAGACTGGAGAGAATCATAGACATTGTGGCTGGTCAAATGATCATCCAGCTGTGACGCGACCACCTTTTCAATAACTTTACCCACAAAGGGTAAGTTAGAGACAGGCCTGTAATTTGCCAGACTGTCCAGGTCCAACGAGGACTTCTTAAGAAGGGGCTGAACCACAGCCTCCTTTAGAGGATTTGGAAAATTCCCCCTCTCCAAGGACCTCCAGACTATCTCAGTGAGGACGGGACCAGTTTTATCCACACAGCCCACTAAGAGACGTGTGGGGCCCACCGGATCCAAACCACAGTTGGTCGGATGCAATGATTGGATGATCATCACAATGTCATTGACTGTGGGAAGGCTGAAGTCAGACCACACAAACGGGATGTCCGACATCTCCTGCCGATCATCACAACTCCCATTAGAAAGGGTCAAACGGATATCAGACCTGATTGTGGCAACCTTATCTGAAAAGAATAGAGCAAACTCCTCACACTATTCTTGAGAAAAGGCTCTTCTGGGCTGAAGACAGACTGGATTGCACAACCTGTCCACAGTCCGGAAGAGCTGAGTTGGTCTATTCTGTGCAGCAGCAATCTCTCTGGACAGGAATTCTGCCTTCTTACGAGAGATTGCGGATTGATAGACCACATAGTGATCCATAAAACTAAGTTTGTCACAATCCAGGCCCGACCTCCTCCAGCACCTCTCTAACCTTCGTCCAACTCTCCTCAACTCCCTCAGAGTCTCATCAAACTAAGGATACCTGGGGCGAAGAGTGAGGGAACAAACACGAACAGGAGCAATGGAATCCAGGGCCCCTGTTACTGCCTTGTTATAGGCAAGTACCAGGTCTCCTGGATCCATGCAATCTCTCGGTAAGCCCGATAGGTCCAGCACCACCATCAGGCCATCTGGGGAAACACCCCTTAAAGGGCGATACTGGATCATCTCCTTAGGGGCCGGCCTACTAGGGGTGGCCTCAAAACTGAACCGAATGGAGTGATGATCAGACCATCCGACTGGTTCCACCACCAAATCGGATATCTCCATCCCCAGAAGGAACACCAAATCCAATGAATGACCACCAATATGGGATGAGGAGGAAATAACTTGTGTGAAGCCCAGTGAAATCATTAACTAGAGGAAGTCTTGACCAAATTGTGAGAGTTCATCATCGACCAAGGCATTGAAGTCCCCCAGAACCAACCTTCTGGGGGACCCCAATGTCAGGTCAACAATGAAGTCTGCGACTTCCCACAGGAAAACATTCCCGCCACCTGGTGGATGGTAAATGAGAAGTATCCTGCACCCCACTCCCTTGCTCATGATACATTCAAAGGATTTGGTAGTTCCCACTGGTACCTCCACTAGGCCCAGTTCTGATCTAAAGCAAATAGCAACACCCCTGCCCCTACGATCCATCCTCAGGCTGTGTATCACTGAGTATCCAACTGGAATTGCTGCCGCCAAAACTGGGCCAGCATTCTCATCCAGCCAGGTCTCAGTGAAGCATGCCAGGTCAGATGTCCCAACAAAATCAGCTATAATAGCAGTCTTGTTTTTAATAGACCTGGCATTGCACAACACCGCCGGAGTAGGATGAGCATCCAAGGATGACTGTGCTACCTGCTGACTACAAGCAGAACTCTTGGGTATGGGAACCAGACAGGGAGGACCTCTTTCCTGGACCCATTTTTCCCCAGGGCGTCTCCTTGTCCCCACTATCCCTATCAGCCCACTCCTTTCCATTCCCTCTCCAGACCCAGCCTTCGTCCTCCTCCTTTTTCCAACAATCCCCAAAGCCCTACACCGTCTGTAAACTTCTAGCAATAGGGGAGGAAAGGAAAAAGGATGGAGGTTTCTGAGCCTGGAGGGGGGAATAATACCTGACTGTCCTCGTGCTGTCCCAACACATATTTACACCCTAAGTAAATAACAACAAATAAACAGTCCCAAAATACAAAATTAACCCACTCCACAGAACTAAATAAATACAATACCCTATTTGATAATTTAACAACTGAATAAAAGTCTGAATTAAAACACAGAATAGATCTCAAAATATTGATTTAAGGGCTCTCACCCCCCCAAACCCAAACACAAAATACAACAAAATACAACAAATAACAAATTAATTTCCCCATCCCACCCAGTCCTCTCACCACTGGGGAAGAGAGGTAAAAAATAATATTCACTAAAATAATTAATTCCCTTCCCACCCAGTCCTCTCACCACTGGGGAGAGAGGACAGCACTCTCAATGCCAAACAATAATAATAACATGAACTACAAATCTAATGAACAAAATAAATAAAATAAGTGGACACAGGGTCCTCTCACCACCCGGTCATCCAAATAATGAAAATTAATAAACCATTTTCTTCAGTCCAAAATCCAAAATAAAATAAAGTCCAAGTCAAAACCACCGAAAAACCTGGGCTGTCTTATAGAACAAATCCTTCTCGCTATCAGCACCGAAATAACGAATGGACCTCCACTGCAGTACAGCAAGATAATTCCAAATCTTCACACCTAGTCAGGGTTATCCAACTGCCAGAAGTTTGATCAGGAACAAAGTGGGAAAGACAAATAATTAGCCAGTTCAAAGGAGAAAACGACCTTGGTGCAGATTTTACTGGCCCAGCACAGCCTAGAGATAGGCTCCTAGAAGTGAGGCACCCCACTTAACCCACCAGAGTCACCCAGATAAACTAGATGGCCATAGTGTAGTACAGGAGAAGGAGTTTTTTCACCAGCCCTCCAGCTAGTGCCCTCTATCCCCTCTGGGGAGTCCCCAAACCAGGTGCCCACCGTTACAGCCTGCCAGACCAGTCTACAGACCGCCACTCTCACTGGCAATTCTGTAAGCTTTCACAATCCACGTTATTGTACATCGCTTCCACGATTGCAGAAATTTCTCCTCAGGACAGTTTCAGAAACAGCAGCACAGGCGACAATTCACCAAAAAAGATAATTCCCGAAGCAACACTTCAGCACCGCCAGCCAAGAACTGGCTCCGAGGGTAAACAGCTAACTAACCCCATAGCTCAGGCCCAAACAGCCCCAGGGGAATCCAGAATCCGAGAGTCAACAACCATCCTCCAAACTCAGAACCCAGCAGTCAGTCCCCGACCATAAATTGGCACCGAGGATGAACAACTGACTGGCCCCGTAGCTCAGGTCCATACAGCCCCAGGGAAATCCAGAATCTGGAAGTCGACGACCGTCCTCTAAACTCAGAAGCCGGCAGTCAGTCCCACAATTGCCCAGAATCAAACCAATAACAGGGCAGTAGCTCGTAAACAGTTCATGAAAGAGAACCGAACCGAAATGTAGCCTCTCACTGTACCACTCCCAGCAAAGGATCCACTCCAGCAGGTCACTGTCCAAACGTGATGGTTGACGAAACAAACGGCCATCCCAAACAAATCTAAATTAAATTATATAGCTATCGGGTCACATAACAGACAATAAAACAATAAAACATTGAACGATAAAACGATGAATAACAAACAAAACTCAGAGCAGCTAAACTAATGAAACGGATGGCTAGCCCAGCATGGCTGCCATCTTGCAACACACAACCAAATGGACATTACAATAATGGAGCTCTATTATATGGTGATTACAGATCTGAGAAAATTTAAAGATGATGAACTCACACGTTTTCGTCCTCAGGTTTGGCACAGAATTGGGCTTATTTTGCTTCAATTTGAGAGGTGGGTTTAATAGGATTTTTAGATGCGTTTAGAGAAGTTTGAGAAGAATAGGAATATTGGGTAGATGCTGTGGGTCTGGGTTTTTTTTCTCATAGGTTCAGGTTTTAGTCTTGCAGCAAGTTAATACTGGATGGGGTCTGGGTTTCTAGATTGTGGAACTTGTAATACGAAATAATTTCAGTTTGAATTTGTGCTTTGTTTTTCCTTCTTTGAGCAGGGCTATGTGATTTTTACAATTTACCTGAACAGGCTGGCAAGACCTCAGTTTTAACATATCATTTATTATGAATGCGAGAAGTTTCAATTTATGTTTTTGTATTACTATTTTTTCAAGTATGAAGTAATACTCTGTTGAGTTTTTCTGTTTTTTCCCCTACTCTTTTGGTATGATGGGGGAGGGTGACAAATTTAATACGTTTATTTGTTGACTGTGGCCATTATATGACTCACTGTTCCCTAGCATTTATGATTTGTTCTTCTATGTTTGTATATTTCAAATTTTTGAGGTATGATTCAATCCTCTGTCGAGTTTCTGTTTGGCTTTTCTTTTGAACATTGTATGAAGTAACATTGATTCATATATATGTTCTTTTATGCTGTGACTGGGAAAATTCCCCTGCTTCTTTTGTGTGTGTGTGTGGGGGGGGGCAGCTTATGTCATTCCAGTTTCTGATTTAATTTTTGGGGTCTATATATTTATTTGTAAGCAACTAACAAGTGTATGAAAGTAATACTTTTTTATTTTCTAGCTTTATGATTTTTGTATTATTTGTGTGAAGTTAACACTGTTTGTAATTATTTTTGAAGTTATTATAATAAAAATTCCCCTACTCTTTTTTGATAAGTGCCATGGGATCTTTAGCATCCACCTGAACTACCACCAATCCAGGCAGATGGGACCTCGATTTAACATTTTATCTGAAAGAGGCACCTCAGAAGTGCAGCACCCCCCCTCATGCTGCACTACAGTGTTAGTATAGGGATATTAACCCAAGTGCCAGATGTGGGAACTGAACCCACAGCCCTCTGATCTCTAGGCCTCAGAGACAAGTATGTTACCTACTGAGCCACTGACACTGATGTCACAATAGGCAGCATGGGTTCATTTTAGGGTTATCCTACCAGACTAACCTAATTGATTTCATTGGGTAACCAGGACAGTGGACTAGGACCAAGAAGTGAACCTTTTGGGCTTGATTTTTAAAGACCCCTTAGATCACTGCAATTTTTGGTGATCTAGGGTTGTGGCAAACTTAGGGTGCATCAGAAATCCAATACCTTATTTCATAAAAAGGGGGGTCATTGTGCCAAAGACCTGAGAGTTGCCGCAGGGTTGCACCAAAGATTTGGTGCACCTGCGGGGTTTGATGGAGGGATCCATCAACTGCCCCCATCCACTGCAACATTAGAGGAGTCATGAAGGTGGGGGGGTGAATATGCCTGCAAGGAGGGCACCCGGTGGCAGAAGGACCACTCAGGGTGGCCTAGGCAGTGACAGGGGCATAGTGGCAATGTGCTGGTGATGAGGTGAAAGCCTGCATGGGTGCCCTGCACAACTGTAGACAGCTGATCAGCTTGGGTATAGGGGGGTTTGGCAGGAAGGGTCTGGGATGCTGCCTTAGGTGGACACAGCCCTGGTACCTGTCCCATTGGTGCCAATGATCCCAACACCATAGGCAGGCCTCAGCCTGACACCCCCCATAGGCAGCCAAATACCAGGGGACAGTTGCAGTTCCCTTGGACTATTCCAATCCACAACTGGCATCATGCAACCTGCAGTCACTGCATCCTGCCTATGGTGTTGGGGTCATTGGCATCTATGGGGCAGGTGCCATGGTTGTGTCCACCTGAGGCCGCATCCTCGTCCCTTCTTGCCAAACCCCCAGTACCTGAGCCAATCAGCTGTCTGCAGTTACATGGGGCCACCCCAGCAGGGTGCCATCTACTCAACCTCACATTGCCACTCTGCCTTGTCACTGCCTAGGCCACAACTTGTGCTCTTTCTGCCCCTGGTTCCCTACTTGTAGTCCCCAATCATGGCCCTGTCTGGAAGTGATGCAAGGCCCTTGGACCATCTCCTTGCTGGTCTAAATTGAATCCCCTGCTGTGACTATGGCAGGACTTGTAAAATACCATAAAAAAAGGTATGGTGCAGCCCTCCCATGGCACAATCTCCCTTGCAACTGTGGGCATGATTCCTTCTGAAGCAAGGGTAGCATTGGGTGGCTTTGGCACATGGCATCCAAATTTTGACCAGCCTGCATTTGAAAATTGTGTTTACCACAAACTATGATGCAAGGTGCCACTTGAGTCACAACTGTTTGACACAGGCACCTTGAATCATAGATTTCACTTTAAAAATTTAGCCCACTGTGTCTAGATTTCAACAAAGCCTTTGACTCTGTTCCCATAGGAGATTAATTGAGAAGCTGGAGTACTTGGGGACAGGGGTAAAACTGGCTAGTTGGGTAAAACACTGTGTGCAAGATAAGAATCAGAAGGTAGTGGTTGGGGAAGTCTCGGAGGGTAGATCAGTCACTAGCTGGGTCCCACAGGGCTCAGTGCTCAGGCCAGTGTTATTCAACATCTTCATCAGTGACACTGCAGAATGGGCAAAAGGCAAGATATGCCTGTTTGTAGATGACACAAAGCTCTGTGGGTGAGTGGACACAGAAGAGGCCAGAAGAACTGTGGGTCACCCTGGAAACATGAAATGGGATAACCATATGAACTGGAGTTGTCTACAGGCCCCCAGACCAGGGGGAGAACATATACACATTACTGTTAGAAGATATACAAAACATGACAGGTAAAGGGGAGGTTCTGATAATGGGAGACTTCAACATGCCAGATACAGATTGGTCAATACCAGCAGAAACATCTGCCAGAACTAGACACATGGTGGATTCCCTGCAGGGGGAGGGTCTCAAACAATTGGTACAGCAACCCACAAGAGACAGGGCTATCCTAGATCTAGTACTGACTAACAGGGATAGGATCACAGATCTTCAGGTAGAAGGTCACCTGGGGGCCAGAGACCATCACATGGTATGGTTCAGTTTGGCCACTAGAACTAGATCATTCCATTCCAAGGCAAAAATATGGAACTTTAGAGGAGCTGACTTTGATCAGGGACCCTGGTTTTCCATTTTTACCAGTAACACCAGTAACAATCACGGAATCCTACTTGGTGTGCGGATTTTGAATTCTTGTACCGGTGCCTCACGGAAATGGCATGTCACTGCACATAATCTCTAAGATTTCAGCATCTTTTTACATTTTTTTATTTTCTCTTTCTATGTCCCCTTCTCATAGCATCAGTCTCCACTTTTCAGAGATCTCTAGGCTGGGTATCCCTTAGCTTCACCCTCAGGTAATGCTCAGGAGCTCCTGTGTGTCTGCCCGTATCCTGCCTGGGTTGTAACCCCTCCAGGTGGGAATGGAGGGGAGCCCAGGTCACCCCTCCACACTCCCTTAGTGTGTGTTGGGTAGCCCAGTGGATCCCTCATGGAGCTTGGTTATGAAGCCTGGGGCACCTGGGTCCCTTCTGCCAGTGGCTGATGTGGGGTGATTGTTCCTTATTTTCTGGTCTCTGTCCCTGAGGGCACCAGCACTAGAGGAGATACAAGGAGATAGGTCACACAGAGACATGCCACTGCTCCAGATCTTGGCTAGCGTCCTTCCCTCCTGATCACTCTGCAGCACCATTGCACCACCACCCATGGTCACACAGGTGGTGGTAAAGCAGCAGGACCTGCAGCCCACCTTCCCTGGAGGAGGACAGCAGTCCCCCAGGTGCTCAATCCTACTCTCCTGGCCAGACCCCAGGCAACCAGAGTTCACTTCCGACCCTGGGTCACTGGTATTGCAAGCAGTACTGCTACCGCAGCACCAGCAGGCTGACCCAGATTTCAGCATCTTAAAATGAATGCCGCTGTGCTTCACATTCTTTCTGTTTTGCTGTGTATAGTCAGTAAGGATATCACCCATACTGCTTTGTTGTAAGCAGCCATTCAGTTTAACCACCTATGCTTCCAACCAACATCTGCATCACCTGAGAACTGCTTTCCTTCCTGAAACCACAGTTTTCACGTAGTATGTGCCTAAGACTCTACAAGTATCAGCACACATGGGCAGGCCACTGCAAAATTGCAGGAAAAGTAACCTGAAATTGCAGAGATTTTTTGCAAAACTTGCTGGAAAATTGCAGGATTTGTATAGATCCTGAGTGCTTCACAATAAATCCTTACTGTTTTCTACAGCGTATGTTAGTCAGCATAAACTGCTAAATGAATACACTGACACTTGAATATGTTTTAAATATGAAAAAAAAATTATGTTTCTAACATGAATCCTAACTGTATAAGATGTGTTGCCTCTTCCAACATGTAAAAACATCTGCCTCATACAGTGCTAGATTCTATTTAGTGAGCCACAGAAAATCAATATTAAATAAATCCAGAATAAACAAATGTTATCTGTTTCTGGATGTAAAATAATGAAGCCTGATCAAAAGCTATTTACAGTGCTGTCAACTATTCACTGACTTTGGTATAAGAAAAAATAAGCATATGGAGTAGCAAATGGTTCAGTTTTAGTAAAATGTAAAGTGTTTCAAGTTCATAATTTGTACTATAGGTACTGTGCACTATTATTAAAATCATATATTAAAACATTACATATGGGTGTTATTATGGCTGGCAGTATAGCCTAGTGGTTAGAATAACAAACAATGATTGAACTGGGTACATCCAGCAGACTTGGGTTTGATTCCCACAACTTCCACTTGCATACTGTGAGGCTCCAAACAAGTCACTTAACCTCCCCAGTGCTTCTAGGTCACTCCTGAAAACATGCAGTTCTGCCTAGTGGGCCTTACCTGGTTTACAAAGAATATAAAAAAGAATACCAATATATGTTTAGTACTACATCAGAATAGTAGTCAGGTACCATGTAATTTTCTTGAGTTTTACTTGGGCTGCAATGATTTTGCATAGGTAAAGATAAATGTTCAACTGCATTTTATGTGCTTTATAAGCTTGTTTTTAGATTATAGTCAGGTGTTTTTTTTGTATTCTTTGCACATGAGTATCTAGGTTGTAGATTGCTAAATGCAGGATCACTGTTTCCAACTAGCTTATTCAAGTTTATAATCAGCAGGGCCATCCAAAATCCTCAGTTGTTTGAATGAAAACTAGTCTGAATGAAAGTATGTTCACAAGGAAAAAGCTGTCTTATTACTTATGAAAAGACTTCACAGTCAGCACCCCATTTAGGTGAATTGTATCATTTGTACCTTTTCTCCCACCTGCTGTTTCAGTCTCTGTGACAACAAAAAGTTTTCTGATAGATTGCTTCAACAAAAAGCAAATGTTAAGTATTTAAGTGTACTTATGTTTGGCCAGTGGATTTTGAAAGCACATTCAATGACATACAGAAGGTAAGACCCCAGGGGCTGTATGATGCTGGTGGGCAGAGTGGTGCTCAATTCACATCTGAGTTCAGACATGAAAACTGGGAGACATCCTTTTCATGGACACCAAGTAAAAAAAAAAAAAAGCATCCACATGTCTGGGAGGTGCATGAATCCATTTGAAAGTCCTACACTAATCACTTGTGGATTTTTTAGGTGAAGATACTTTATTTCAAAGAAGCAAATTCAAGCATTTTTTTTTTGCTCCTCCTAACCCTGGCCATCTACTCCTTCAGGCCTAACAAGGCCCCCTACCACCACTGCTGAGTCCAACCACCATCCACTGTCCCTTACTGCTGTGCTAACCGGTAACCCAAAGTAACCTTTCATTGAGTGGGTCCCTACCCCTGTGGGAGGCTACCAGGGGAGGAGAATTGCCCCAAAGAGCTTCCTGTGTATCCTGGGCATGTCAGGGGTCAGAACTGACACATGTCTGGGTCTTCCAGCTTATGGAGGGATCAGCAGCCATCCTTCAGTTGGCCAGTGGGTGTTTTCCCATTTTCTTGGAAGCGTGATAGGCCACATGATATCAAGGCACAAGTCGACGTTTGTCATGCTCCCTCCCGCAGTGAGGGCTGATGTTTTGTTGTGTCTCTGGCCTCCACCAGGGGCCAGCAAATGCTGAGCTGTGAACCCACCCTCCCTCCCAGGAGAAGGTGAGTGGTCATTGGACACTCAAACATTCGCCCACCAGCTGGCCCCCCAACACCCAAGTCTGTTCCCTAACCCTGGTCAGCGGTGTCCCAGGCAGAAATCCAATTCAGGCAGTTAAATTATAGATAGGAAAATACAAAGGTAGTCCACCTTAGTGGTGGTGGTTCAGATTAATTCACATCTGAGTTCTAACAAGCAAAGAGACCAAGTAATTTGTAACGTGTGCATGTGAGGTGTGGGTGTTGAAGAAAGGGAATCAAAGTACTGTCACTACTGCCATCACCCCAGAGGGATGTGGACTGCATTGTTGCTACTGCCATCACACCGGAAGGGGAGCGGACTGTAGTGATACTGCCATCACTACTGGTGGATGGGAAATGTAGTACTGCTGTCTTCATACCTAAGGGATGGGGCCGCAGTGCTGCTGATTCTGTCACACCTGAGGGAGGGAGGACATAGTGCTGTTGCAGCTGCAATCACACCAGAGGGATGGGGGTCTGTAATGCTGTTGGTGCTGCCATCACACCTGAGGGATGGGGCCGTAGTTCTGCTTCCATCACACATTAGAGAGAGGGGGCTGTAGTGCTGCTGCTGCCATCACATCTTGTACCTAAAATAACTTTAAATTGGTACAAGGATGGAAGGATGTGCAATAGTGGAGGTCAAAATTGCTAAAACGCATGTTAGCAGAGTTAAAAATTGTTAAATAAAGTACACAGAACCAAATACCGGTAAAACTGGATTTTGGCTTAGCAGACACCAGTGACAATACCGTATTTGACAATGTGCAAAATGGAATATGCCCTTTTTCAATCCCGGTAAACCAGTGTCCCTGACTTTGATAAGATGGCCAACAGAGTTAAGCTAGCCCTAGCAAAAAGAAGTACAGGTGAGGGGGTACAGGCAAAGTGGGCAAGCATTAAGGATACAATACTTGAAGCAACATCCCATTGTGTTAGAGAGAAAAGGAAGTGCAAAAGAAGAAGAAACCACTTTGGTTCTCAAAAGCAGTAGCAGAAAAGGTCAGATCCAAAAGGCTGGCCTTCAGGAAATATAAGGGAACACAGCAGGATGAAGACAGGGAGGCATACCAAACTTCCCTAAGGGAAGCAGGGAAGGCAGTAAGGCAGGCACAGGCCCAAACTGAGGAAACACTAACACAAACAGTAAAAGACAGTGACAAGACTTTCTATAGATACACTGATGAAAGAAGAAAGTCCAGAGTGGGTATTGCTAAGATCAAAGGAGATAAAGGGGCATGTGAGGAGGAGGGCCCTGTAAAAGCATCTATCCTAAATAGATACTTCTGCTCAGTATTTACTGAAGAGAAGGTAGGGCAGGGCCCACAGCACAGCACCATGGACACAGGGGGGAAGGAGGTGCGTTCTAGTCCCTTCACAAAAGAAAGGGTCCTACAAGAGCTCGATAAGCTCAGGCTGGACAAGGCAATGGGATCTGATGGCATACATCCCCGGGTACTAAAGGAGCTAAGGGTGGAACTAGCAGAGCCATTATCAGAACTGTTTAGTGAGTCTCTGAGCACAGGAAAGGTCCCAGAAGACTGGAGAAGGGTTCATGTGATCCCTCTTCACAAGATTCGTAGCAGGGAGGAGGCAGGGAACTACAGAGCAGTCAGTCTTACCTCAGTAGTGGGCAAGATTATGGAGGCACTCCTTAAGGAAAGGATAGTGCAACACCTGGAATCCATAGGGGCACAGGATCCAAGGCAGCATGGGTTTACAAAAGGAAGGTCCTGTCAAACTAATCTCATAGATTTCTTTGACTGGGTAACCAGAATGGTGGACCAAGGGGGAACAGTTGATGTTGCCTTCCTTGACTTCAGCAAAGCTTTCGATACTGTTCCACATAGAAGATTGATTAATAAGCTGGGTAGGCTCAGGGTGGGTCAGAAGTTGGTCAACTGGGTGGCAAAGTGGTTGATGGGCAGAAAACAGAGAGTGGTGGTAAATGGTATACAGTCAGAAGAGTTGCAAGTCACAAGTGGGGTACCTCAGGGATCAGTCCTGGGGCCAGTCCTCGTCAATATCTTCATCAGTGACATTGCAGATGGACTGGAGTGTAAGGTTTGTTTGTTTGCAGATGACACCAAGATCTGCAACAGAGTAGATGATCCAGATGGGGTAGGCAGAATGAGAAGAGATCTAGATAAACTAGCAAAATGGTCAGAAGAGTGGCAACTGGGGTTTAATGCAAAGAAGTGCAAGATCATGCACATAGGGAAGAGAAATCCTGAAGCCACCTATAGGCTGGGAGGGGAGTTGGTGGCAGTCACAAGGGAAGAAGGAGACTTGGGCATCATCATCACCGACGACCTGAAATCATCCAAGCAGACCACTAAAGCAGTAGGTAAGGCTAGGGGGATATTGGGGTATATTAGTATGGGTATCACAAGTCAGAAGAGGGAGGTAATAATCCCTCTTTACAAGACACTGGTTAGGCCCCATCTGGAGTACTGTGTGCAGTACTAGAGGCCACACCTTAACAAGGACATTAACCAAATTGAGGCAGTCCAGATAAGGACAACCAAAATGGTGCAGGGACTGCATCAGAAAACATATGAGGACAGATTAACGGAGCTCAATATGTATACCCTAGAGCAAAGGAGGGAAATAGATGATATGATCGAAACATTCAAACACCTTATGGGCATTAACAAGGTGAAAGAGTCTAACATGTTTCAATATAAGAAAAACAGCAGGATAAGAGGACACATCATGAGATTAGAGGGAGGTCGATTAAGGGGTAATGTGTGGAAGTTCTTTTTCACAGAAAGGGTGGTGGATGCATGGAACGGCCTACCTCATGAAGTGGTGGATATGAATATAGTGCAGGACTTCAAACAGACATGGGATAGGCATAAGGGAGCAATACAGATGAGTATGAGTAGATAGGCCATTGACAGAGCAAAAGGCAATGGCACATTTATAAGGTAGAGAAAGAAATGGACAGACAGGATGGGCCTTGCGGTCCTTATCTGCCATGAACTTCTATGTTTCTATGTTTCTATGAGACAGGAAATTAGAGACAAACTGGCTGGCTATACTGGAGAGGGGGTCAGGTATTTGGCAACTGGAATTAAATGCCGAAAGGTCTAAACTAATGTACCTGGGGAGTGAAAAACCCAGAGACAAAATATTGGTTGTGAGGTTTGTAAGTTACTAAGTCAGAAGGGGAGAAAGACTTGGGTGTGATTATTATGAGTGACCTGAAGCACTTAGCACAATGCAAGACAGCAGGAGCCAAAGCAGATTGGATGCTGTATTGTATAGCCGGGGGGGGTGGGGGTATACCGTTATAGGGGTGACACATTTATGTCACCAGCATATGAGCGCCAGCATTAGAATGCCTGTGCACTTGGTGACTGAAGTGGTGGAGCACTGTGTTTTCTGGTGGCAGTGCAGGTCTGAGTCTATAGAGATGTATGTGCTGAATCATTTAAATTTAAATTTTGGTAACTGGGTGGGCCCACTGAGACCTTAACAGTCCCTTTTTCAGGGGCGACCCAGGATTGGTTACATGTACCTAAGGGAAGAGAAAACCAGTGCTTTGATACAAACAGGAGAACAAGACAATTACATAGTGCAGAAGGCCATCAATTCAACATGTTATACATCATCTACAGAATCCAAAACAATACCCGGACATTTAGTTAGAAACAGACAGATCAACAGAACAGCTTAGCTAAGTGCTGATGCAGTAGTATAGCATCCTACTATGCTCCTCTCCCATCTTTAAATTGTGGAGACCATTCCGATCATCTCCCTGTTATGGTGAAAGCTTCCGGGCGGCCTCAGTTGAGGCAGCAGCACATTGTCCCAGTGTCTAGGTGAGATTTTAGTGCTTTCTTAAAGCCCACAGGAGAGGTACAGCCCTGTAATTCTCTTGGTAGATTGTTCCAGAGTTTGGGTATGGCTGTTCTGGCAGATCGAAGGCCAAGGGATGATTTGGTTCTGGGTATTTTGAGTAACTTCCGGTCAGTAGACCTAAGCTCTCTTCTATTTGTTTTGGGGGCTAACAAGTCCCATAGACTTGGGGGAGCCCCAGGTTGCTGAAGTTTAAAAGCCAAACACAAGGAAGGATAAGCTAATCTGGCTTCGAGGGATGGGCAGTCGATGGCCTGGAACACCTTGCAGTGATGCTCCCTCCATTGCACCCCAACTGTGAACTGGCCGACCCTGTGGTACAGTGTCCCTAGGCAGTGTTCTTCTGTTGCCCTCAGTGTTTGGAACATGATCACTCCATAGAAGAGAGTGGGTAGTATTGCCCTGTTACCAATCGCTTTCCTGGTTTCCTTGTTCAAAAAGGGGTTTAGCCTATAAAGGAGGCCCAGTTTTTGGTTTACCACCTTTGTCAGGTGGTCAATATGCTTCCTGAAAGAGACCTACTGGTCTAGGTACATCCCCAGGTACTTGATGTTGTCCACTACCTCTGTCCCCGTCTCACTTAGGGTGGTGAGGGATAGAAGGGTCAATCTGTCAGGGTTATGTTTTTTGGGGCCAAAGAGCATGGCTCTAATTTTCTTACTGTTTAGTACCAGCTGATGCTCCTGGCACCAAACTTCAAGGGTTTCAAGGTCCTGTTGCAACTCCAGATTTAGGGACCCAGTGTCCTTCCCAGTTCTGTACAGCACTGCATCATCTGCATATAACATGACTTTTGCCCCTTCACAATGCTGGGGTAAGTTGTTAATGTACAGGGAGAAAAGTAGTGGGCCTAAGATTGACCCCTGCTGAACTCCAACAGATACTGGTCTCTCTCTCCTGATTTTGCCCTATTCCACTGTACCATTTGTGACCTGCTTTGGAAGTAGTTTGTGAACCATTTTAGAGCTTGCCCATCCAGACCTAGGCCCCTGAGACTCTCTAGTAGTAGCTGGTGATCGACAAGATCATAGACCTTGGTTAAGTCAATGAAGACTGCACCTACCATTTTGTTCTGGTCTAGTGCTTCGTATACGTTTGTGGTGAAAGTTACCAAGGCTGTATCAGTCCTGTGTTTTCCTTCTAAAGCCGTGTTGTTGATCCGCTTGGAGGTTGTACAGTTCCAGATAGTTACTGACCTGCTGGTAGACTACTTTTTCCAGTACCTTGCTCAAGGTGCATAGAATAGAGATGGGTCTGTAATCTTCCACGTCTTCGTGCAGCAAGCTTTTTGGGATTGTGGTCACTAGGGCGACCTTCTATAGGGCAGGGATTTTCCCTTCAGTCAGGGACCTGTTAATTAGCTGGGTTACTGGTCCTGCCATAACTGGGGCTCCTACTTTCAGCAGCTTGGGCTCAAAATTGTCGTACCTTGTAGCCCCATCTGATTTCAGACTCCTGAGCAATTTTAGGACTTCACCAGCTGAGACCAACTTAAGATGAAATTCAGTGCCCAGAAGGGGGGGAGGTTTCCTGGGTTCACCTGGCTTCCTTGGCCTTGCCCGGTGAAATTGCTTCTGTACCTCTCTAGATCCAAGAAGAAATTGTTGAATGCATTTTCCATGGCCTGTGGGGAGGAAAGAAGTGACCCGTTTGCTTTTATTATCCCTGCCCCTTGCTCTTATTGCCCTTTAGTGGCCCCCAGAACTTCTTTGGATCTGAGAGGTCCCTAGTTTGCAGCCTGTGCAGGTAGTTCATTTTTGCTATTTTGAGTTCTCTTTTGCAGTTGTTTCTGGCTTCCCGGTATTTCATTCAGTCGTGTTGCAGGCTTGAGTGTTTGTAATTCCCCCAGGTTTTGCCTCTTTCCTACATCATCTTTTTTAAGTCCGGGTTGAGCTACCTAGTATCCTGACCTTTAACCCTAATCATTCTTAAGGGTGTGTGCTTGTTGGCAACCAACAGAAAGTGTTTGTTAAAACCTTTGAGGGCTCTGTCTAAGTTGGGAGTATCAAGGGCATGACCAGTCTATTTCTGATATGGATTGAAGGAAGGAGCCTATGTTTAGCTTCGAGTAATTTGTTGTCCAGAAAGTTCTGGGGGGTTGCTTGGGAAAGTTGTTCCTCCAAACCAGAAAGACCAGGATATGATCACTGACTGAGTCTGTGCAGGTCCCAACCATTTTGGCCCTGTCCGGATTGGACACTAGTACCAAGTGTAGGGTGGAATGGTTCCCCGTCTTTTGGTTCATACATGTAGGCTCTCTGATCAGCTGTGTTAGATTAGCTCCCTCTAGGCTGTTTGTTACTTTCCAAGGAAGCTTTTCACCACAGCTTAGGCTGAAGTCCCCCAATATAATTTTCTCACAGTTTGGTAGAGCAAGTACAGCACCTGTGAGAGTTGTTAGGGCTGCAGTTGCTCTCTTTGGTGTATTGTAGGTGCAGCTGACAATGAGTGGTTTAGTTCCCCCAGGAGAAGTTTTACAAATATAACTTCACACCCAGCCCCTTCTAGCTCAGGGGTAGTAACCACTGTGGCATTGAGTTGGGATCTGACATGAAGAAGGACCCCCCCGCACTTTTTCCCCTTCTTGTCTTTCCTGAAAGTATAAAATCTTTGGATCTCCACATCATGCGGTAGTATATTTCACTTCAGCCATGTTTCTGAGATGCAAATTATGTCTGGGGAGTAGAGACTGGCCCAGGCCTCCAGTTCGTGCATCTTGGGCCTAAGGCTATTAATGTTCATATGGGCCATCCTCAACCCCCTGGCATTGACCTACTGGGGGTGACAAGTTTGGGATGCTAGTCACTAGGGGGTCTGGGTTAGGCTCTATATCACCCCTCATAAGAAGCAGGAGGCCCAGAAGAGTTATTAGGACTTTACACAGGACATTAGAGGGAAGGTTACTTTTTTTATCTTATATGCCTGGATGTACCGTGTGATGTGCATGAAAAGGCCCCTTTTTTTTCCAGTAGATATATTGTTGTTGAACTTATTCTGAAAAAGGAGGGGTGGCACCCTGAGGCAAAGTGCCCTCCACCTGTTTTATCACCTTCTTTTTTAGGCCCATCCTGCCCTATAGCACTTTGGTCAGTTATTACAATTGTTAGAATATACAGGATTCCTTGTACAAACCCTGTTCCTCCCATTTTTATGATCCTACCTGTCCCCACCAGTAATCTGGTGAGGGACAGCCTTTTCTGGCCTTGGATAATCCCTGTTTGAACTTCCCTTATGAGTCCTAACTCAATTAAACAGCTCACCCTATCCTGGAAGTGAAAAGCAGACCCACAACAAAGAATACTGATTGTGTCCTGGCACCGATTATACAGAGTCCTATAGAAGGGATTCACCAGTGTATGAGCACCAAAGAATAACCAGATGCACTGGGGGGATAAAACAACCACTTTCTCTCTACCTTCGGGTCTAAGTGACTCTAGCTGTGGGCACCTACTATTCAGATTCAGTGATATGAGCTGTGAACCAGGGTGTTTTGTGCATCGGCAGAGTCAGTTCCCCTTTAAGTCGACAACCTCCATATGATACTGTATCAGTTTGTGAGGGGCTTAACTGTTCCAGAAACCTGTATAACTAAAGGAGGTGGTGAGGGGTGGGAGGGAGGGCTATTCCTCCCCAAGCACTTCAGTCTCTCTGTTGCAGAGGAGGGAGCCCGATTCAGGCTGCAGCTCCCTCTACCCCCGATGGCTTCCCGCGGAGGACTGGCACGTCGGAGTGCCTGGCTGCCCTTCTTGTAGGGAGCCAGCACTTCCAGTTTGTATTTGGTGCCTTTTTTCCATTTTTGGCTAGGGGAAGATTGCGCAGATTGCTGCATCACTCACCCCTAGCCAGCAAACAAAGTCCCAAAATTGATGTCTCCATGGGTTGGGGGCAGCTCGCTCTAACCCCACATGCAGCAACCCAGGCTCCTGATCCATCATTTTTTTTAAGCAAAATTAAATTCCTCCCCAAGCACTTCAGTCTCTCCATTGCAGGGGGAGGGAGCCCAATTCAGGCTGCAGCTCTCTCTACCCCTGATGGCTTCCCACTGAGGACTGACATGTCGGAGTGCCTGGCTGCCATTCTTGTAGGGAGCCAGCATTTCCAGTTTGTATTTGGCACCTTTTTTCCAGTTTTGGCTAGGGGGGAGATCGCGCAGATTGCTGCCTTACTCACCCTAGCCAGCAAACAAAGGGTGCAGGCTGTTGTATGCACTCAGGGTTTCTGCAGTATGGGCAGGTGGTGGCTCTGGTGTTGTGTCAGGTTTAATGTGTGCCGCTGGTTGAAGCATGGTGGAGGGCTGTGTTCTGGGAGGTCCGCTAAGTTCCTTGAGAGTTCCACAGGGAATATGCTGCTGACATTCCAGGACTTTGCCTACTGCAAGTAGTGTTTGTCCAGGGGATCATGCTTACTGATATGCAGTAAGCACAAACACAGTGGAACAAATGGTGTTGTCCTTTGGTGCACATGTTGCTCACAATAAACTCACTGCATGCTCATACACTGGCTGATGTCCCTTTTTTCCCACTGTTGTCCAAATTATGTGTGACTCGGAGTATGCTATATTATTTGCTATATTATTTGCTAGGGGGTGCGGGGAGCACAAAGCCCACGTTAAAACATATTTGGAGTAGAACTGTGTATGTTTTCTGCATATTTTCCAGGTACAGTGTGGACTTTCATGTAAGTGTATTTTTTTTGCATGGGTGTCATACTGCCATGCATCGCTGAGCTTGAAGTCGGTTTATTGCTACAGCACTATCTTCACTGTCTGGATTTTATTGGTCACCATATTTCTTGTTGCAGCACAGTGGTTGAATTAGCCAGGATTATAACCAGTAAGAAAGCAGAGGTCATTCTGCCACTGTACAGTTCAGTGGTTTAGTCGCATCTTGAGTTCAGTGTGCAGTACTGGAGCCCTTACCTAAGGTAAGACATCAACCTGCTGGAGGCAGTACAAAGAAGGGCAACCAATATTATCCTGGGAAAACAAAGCAGACCATGTAAGGACAGACTCAGAGATATCAACCCATACTCCCTGGAGGATAGAAAGGAAAGGGTGACATGATCGAAACCTTTAAATACCTTCATGGTTTCAGCAAAGTGAACACTGATGGTCTCTTCAACCTTAATGGGAACAGGACTATTAGGAAGCACTGCCTCAAACCAGTGGAGGGATGCCTCAAGAGGGAACTGTGGAGAATTTTTTCATTGAAAGGGTGGTGGCAAAATGGAGCTAGTTGCAGGAGGAAGTTGTATCCCTGAATATTATAGACCACTTCAAGAGAGGATGGAACAGAGTAAAAGGGAAAGTTGCATGGTGGAGGGAAGGTGAAGGGAGAAGACATACTGAAGGGAAGTGAGGAATGGATATTGGGGAGTGGCAGCAGATTTCTCAGCAGTTAATGGGAGGTCTGCAAACTGAAGCAGCATAGAGAAACCATAAGGCTTTTTTCTGTTGGTATGTTCGTACGTTAGTAACCATCAATAGTGAAAAATAGTAAAAATATTTATAAACATCCTCACATATACAAAACTAATTTTATTTAGCTGAGATAAACATAGCTGTTTATAAATGATGGATGCCCTTTAATAAAAGAAAAGTCCTCTCTTGCTTTTGCTCCCATTCAAATCACTGTGCAAAAAAAAGCCGCACAAAGCATCCAACGAGGAGGAGTTAACTGTTCTGTCTTTAGCTGTTGCATCGCTGTCCTACCTCACACATTGATGGGCTCTATGGAGGAGTTATGCCTCTGGACCTAGAACACCATCTGCCTTGATACAGTCATAATGTAGGTGTACTCTCTAAACACAATGGAAATGCATTTGAAGGCAAGCTCAGCCTTGTCATACATTCTGAAGATGCATGCTGTGTGTACCATCTCCATGATGATGCCAACTGTCTGTTCATCATTGTCTAGGTTGCTGCAGAAGCCAACACTTCATCATCATTGAAAACCAGGTATTCCAGCTGATTGACAATATTTTCCTGTTCTTGTGTTAATGCCGATGTCATCTTTCCAACCGTTTCCTGGCTGCTCTTCTCTCAGTATCCTGCTGCTTCCCAGCTCCAGACCCCTAAAAACACTCACAAAAAGATAAATCATCCTTGGGTATTTATATAATATTTTCTTTATTCAAACAGTTAACGTAATCCTATAGGTGTCTATTCACAAAGGGAACATAGTTACGCATGTGTGCAGTGTAAGGGGTGGCATGCAGCTGCATGCTGTGGACAGCACCATGCATGTGCAGCATGCACAAAAAAACATGGAACGCCCACAACAGGAATAAGTGTGGACAATGGAGGAAAGCAGCGACATGCTGGGGTGGTCCTGATGCTGTGCAGAGGCAAGGGAATGCCCCTTGATCGCACCATATATGGCAATAAAGAACTGTAATACACCAGCTCAATGCACAACTCAGAAGAATCATGTCAGCAGAAGACACACCAGCAAACCATGGGACTGAGCAGCAGGTAGCCCCTGCACCCCCGCAGCCCACACCTGCCACAGAGAGAGGCTCACTGTCTGACAGCACAAGTAGACTGTCACATTCCATTAACTTCAGCGGGGCACAGATGACTGTACTGGTCACAGACATTTGGATGCACTATGATATGCTGTATGGGAAATGGTCCCTGTCAACCTGAGCTGAGACTAAGGCTAGATCTCCTGGTGGCAATCAATGCTACAAGACTGGAGGCCTACACACTTGCTTCGAACAAGCACAAGTGGTGGGACCACCAGCCACCGGTGAAAAAAAAACTGAGCAGGGCATGACAGTTACAAGGCACCACAGGCAGTGGACCACCACCACCAGTACTACCCCTGACACTAATTAAGAAACTGGTTGCTGACACCATCCGTAATGTGCTGACAGATGGTGAGCCTGAAGGTGTGGACAGCATGCCAGGTGAGCTGGATGCACAGGGACTTTCACACAAGCCCCTTCAACATGAACACACCATGAATGGACCACCTCATCCCCCCCATAGTGCAGGATGAAGATGGCCTTGATGAGGAACCCTTGGGTTGCCACGGAGGTGCAATGCAGATGGTACCCAATGATGGTGAGTACAATAACCCATGCTGAGCCATGTGCTATGCCTTCCACAACAGATTGCTAACTGTTGTGTTCCACTCTCTCACCCACACAGGAATACAGCTGCAGGACATGGACAACACTCAGGAGGATGCCACACAGTGGCCAAAACAGCCTGACAAGCAGCTGGGAGTGGAGACACCATGGAGACATGAGCAATGTCAACAGCATACTCAATGCGCTGGGCACACATCCACCCAGACACCAGCAACAGTGGCATGATAGACATCGGAGGGCATGGAGGAGGCAGGAGAGGAAGTAACACCATTCAATGACCACGGCAACATAGAGGCCAGATATTCAGACAACAGCACACCTCCTGGCGAGAAAATTGTCACACCAGGCACCCCCACACCTAACTGGGTAATGACAGGGGGACAGTGGAGGGGCCACAGCCTGCACAGCATGCACACCGAGAGGCACCAGGCACTCTGCTGGCCATGTACTATCCCAACCTGTGAAAGCTTGAGTAGAAGTGGCTGCAAGCAACCAGGGACAATAAAGCGGCTGTGGGCAGGCTCACGGAGGTGGTCCAGGATGCCATACGTGCACAGGAGCAGACTGCTGCACATGTGGACACTGGTGTCTGGGCCAAGGACAGGCTGGCTGAGGAGGTTGCCACCTGTGCCCATGCACAACAACATGTGGCAGATGAGGTGGCTGCAGGCATATGTGCCCAGGAGCATGTGGCCAACATCCTTTTGGCCATTACTGCACGCTTGACAGCCATGGATCAGCCACTGTCAGCATAAAGGCTGTCACTGTGCAGGGACAGGCAACAGTGGTACCCAGCACAGCAGGTGATACATGGTCCGCACAGCCCAGTGGCATGCAAGCCAATGACAGCAGACCACTCAGTGACCAGCATGGTGATGCACACACGGGTGGTATGTGGTGGAAATGGAGTGCCACACAGCCCCAAGCGGTAGCCCTGCTGCAAGCACCGGCACGGTGCGGTGCAGTGGGTAGTAGGGCCCGTACCCATGGCCGACATAGCCAGTAGCTGGGACACCCATGTCAATGCAGTGCCACATACATACAGTCCACACGCACGCATTATACACACAAGCACCCCTGCCCCCCCACTCACACCAAACCATGCCTGCCATTCTGTATACACCACCATCAGCACACTGTGGTGTGCACACATGTGGCAGTGACACCACTGCAGACATGGCCTGGGACACGCAGTCAAGGACATGATGGCTACACCATGTCATGGACCCTGCAAGCTCCCCTGAAGGACCACGTGGTGAATGTTGAGTGCTGACCTGGGCCACGGGTCCCATCACGTGCTACCAGTTTCACATGTGTGCTCAGTCCACCAGTCTCATCATCGCACACAGGGGCCCTGATCTAGCATCCAAAGGTACCATGAACCACATGGTGTTGCACCACACGTGATGTCATGCAGTCAGTGAAGGTGGGGCCTTTGGGCCTCTCCTGGCCACCTCTGTGTCATGGGGCTCTGTGGGTCCTTGGCCATGCGGTGGTGGTGGGCAGTCAGGGTTTGCAGGTGGCTGATCATCAGGGGTGCAGGTAGCCTTTGGTGCATGCAGATGTTGTGCAGCATGGCACAGGCAGTAAACACTCTGCCTGGTGCCAGCATCATCATGCCACTGCTGTGATCCAGGCAGCAGAAATGCATCTTCAGTAGTCCTATGGTACGCTCCATGATGCTGTGTGCCTGTGTGTGTGTGCTGCATTGTAGGCCTCCTTCACAGGATGTTGTGGCACCAGGTATGGTGTCAGCAGGTATGGCCTCAGTGGGTAGCCACTGTTGCCTGTGGGGGGAATGAGAGAACAATTAGTACAGTGGCACAGACACACAGAGATGCATCTTGCAGTGCAGGCCATGACACCGCTCATCTAATAGCCAGCCACACCCCTCTGGATGGTGAGCAAGATGGTACTCCAACTCACTGTTGTAGAACATAAAGGCATCATGGCAAGCACCAAGGTACTTAGCAAACACATTCGTCAAGATTCAAGTCACATCACAGATGCCCTGACAATTGACACTGTAGTACCTCTTACGGTTCCGGTATGCATCCTTGTTAACTGCTGGTGTCAGGACAGGCACATACATACAGACTATTGTGCCCACCATGTTTGGCATGCCATATGTCATAGAATGCCCCCTTGGCTGTCCTGACATCCCACGGCGCTGTGGGGAACCAGATGTGGTACGCCCGGGGGCGCACCAAAGTGTCTGTCACCTGATGCAGTGCCTGTGATACTGAGGACTGGCTCACACCTGTGACACCACCAGTGATCTTCTGGAAGTTCCTTGCGGCATAATATTGCAGGGTACAAAGTACCTTGGTCTCCACGATCATGGCCATGGAGCGCTGTGTACGTGGTTGAACTGCACCCTGTACAAAGCCACAGATTTACTGCAGAAACACAGAAACATAGACTTTGATGTCAGATAAGGACAGTTTGGCCAACCTAGTCTGCCCATTTCCTTACCTACAGGATAAACTGCAGATCCTAGTTAACCAACAGCCTATTTCTTCCTATCCACACACAAGAATTGCTTTATGTCTGTGCCATGCATTCTTGAATTCTCCCACAGTTTTAGACCCCACAACCTCCTCCTCAGGAAGGCTGTTCCATGCATCCACCACCCTGTCTGTGAAAAATACTTCCTCACATTGCCCCTGAGTTGACCCCCCTCTATCTCCAAATTGTGTCCCCTTGTTATTGCACATCTCTTTTTCTGAAAGATGCTACCCTTTTGGACTTCATTGATTCCACTGAGGTACTTAAAAGTTTCTATCATGTCCTCCCTCTCCCTCCTTTCCTCAAGGGTATACATATTAAGCTCCTTTAGTCTCTCCTCATATGGCTTCTCTTCAGACCCTGCACCATTATAGTTGCCGTCCTTTGGACTGCTTCCATCCTGTCTATGTCCTTGCAGAGATGAGGTCTCCAGAACTGGACGCAGTACTCTAGATGGGGTCTCACCAACTGTCTGTACAGAGGGATAACAACTTCCTGTTTTCTGCTAGTGATGCCTCTTCCTATACATGGCAGTATTCCCCCAGCCCTCCCTACTGCCTTCTCACATTGCTTGCTAACCTTAAGGTCATCTGCTATGATTACCCCCAGGTCCCTTTCCATTTTTGCTGTTGTTACTACCTCCCCCCCATTGTGTAATCCTCCCCTGGGTTTTTGTTTCCCAGGAGCATTATTTTGCACTTCATTGCACTGAATCCAAGCTGCCATACTTCTGACTATTCCTCCAACCTTGCCAAGTCCTTTCTCATCCTTTCCACACCTCCTTGTGTATCAACCCTGTTGCAGATCTTTGTGTCATCTGCAAAGAGGCATACTTTTCCTTCCAGTCCCTCTGCAATGTCACTTATAAAGACATTAAAAAGGACTGGACCCAGTACTGAACCCTGTGGTACCCCACTAGTAACCCTTTTTCTTCAGAGTGGACACCATTTACAATTACCTTCTGTGTCCTGTTATCCAGCCAATGTTTTACCCAGGCTACCACCCTTGGACCCACTCCCAGGCTGGTTAATTTGATTATTAATCTTTTGTGTGGGACTGTGTCAAATGAGTTGCTAAAGTCTAGGTAGGCCATGTCCACAGCCCCTCCCTGGTCTACTACTTTGGTCACCCACTCAAATAAATCAATTAGATTCATCTGACATGAACTTCCTGCTGTGAATCCATGCTGCCTTGGGTCCTGTGCCCCACTAGCCTCTAGGTACTGAAGCAATTCTTTCCTTCAGAAGTGATTCCATCACTTTCCCTACCACAGAGGTCAAATTGACAGGTTTGTAGTTTCCTGCCTCTGTCTTGCTTCCACTTTTGTGAAGGGGAATCACATCCACCTTCCCCCAGTCCTCAGGTACCACACCATCCTCCCATGACTTAATAAAAAGAGTACTCAGTGGTGTCACTAGTTTTCCCCTTAATTCTTTTAGAATTCTGGGATGAATTCCGTCAGGCGCCATTGCTTTGTCTACCTTCAGTTTTAGGAGTTCTTTCAGAACCCTTTCTTTCAGGAAAGGACTGGGATCGCACCTCCGCATCCAGAGTGCTTCTGTTAATTGGATTAGACAACTCCCCCCCTCCTCTTTTTTGAATACTGAGCAGAAGTGTTTATTCAGTATCCCTGCTTTTCACTGTCCCTCTCTGCCCACCTACCATCCAGTCTATTCAGCCTCACTATCCCTCCCTTTACCTTTCTACGCCCCCTGATGTACCTATAAAAGGTTTTATCCCCTTTCTTAACTGAGTTGGCTATCTTTTCCTTAGTTTGGGCCTTTGCTATTCTGACTTCCCTCCTTGCTTCCTTCTGCCTTAACTGGTACAGTTCTCTGTCCTGCTCCTTCTGTGTTTCCTTATACTTCCTAACTGCTATCTTTTTCTCCCTTACCTTCCCTGCCACCTCTTTTGAGAACCATAGTGGCTTTTTCTTTCATTTTGATTTATTTATTTGCTTCACACAAAGCTTGTTGCCTCTGTGATGGCAGTTTTGATGTTTCTCCATTGTTGCTCCACCCCTCATTCTAGCCTGCTTGCTAGTGCTTTTCTAAGGCACTATCCCATCTTGCCAAAGTCAGCCATCCTGAAGTCCAGTACCCTCACTTTTGTATGGCTTGATTTTGTAGCTGAGTTTATTGTGAACCACACTGTTTGATGGTCACTTGTTCCCAGATGGCTACCCACTTCTATATCTGAGATCCTCTCACTGTCCCCATTTGAGAGTATGAGGTCTAAGATTGCTCCCTCATGAGCGGGTTCCAAAACTAGCTGTCTGAAGCATGCCACCTGTAGGGTGGCTGCAGCAAAGGTGCTCCAGTTAACATCTGGCATATTCAGGCCCCCCATCAACTTTATCTGCCCTTTCTCTGCCATCCTAAGGATGCCTTCTATCATATCCTTGTCCATTCCTCCCCTGACATGGGGGTCTGTATAACCCCATGCAGATTTTGGTGCCATTTCCAGTCTCTAAGGTGACCCACAGTGCCTCCTCTCCTCTCCTCTCTCTCCTCCTCTCCTCCTCCTCTCCTCTCCTCTCCTCTCCTCTCTGTTTACTCTTTTGTTCCATTGCTTTATCCCTTCCCTTACATAGAGAGCTACTCCTCCCTCTTCTACCTCTTCTACCCCCCCGTCTCTCCTGTAGGTTGTGTACCCTGCTATGTTAACATCCCAGCATGTAATGGTCGACGCAGTATCACTGGAGGCATTCAGTGTCCCACAGCATGTGTGCCTCCAGCCTGGGCCTGAAGACACGAGGGCACCATCTCTGCCTGTGGGCATGTTGCTCCACAATGGCTTCCTCCAGGAGGACCATGTGCATCAATGCCCCAGGACTTATGTCTCGTCAGTTTGCTCCACCACTCAGTGCAGTCAGCATGCACTGCCACTGACCGGGTGACTTACCACATGGCCTTATATGGGTGTGGCCTGGTCACGTGCTGTGGTGTCTCACCTGACAGAACATCACATTCCTGCATCGACAATGGCAGGGGTGGGTGTCCATGCCTGCGGGATTGGTGGTGGGCGTGGCCTACCAAGGCATTTGATCCACATCTCAAGCTCCTGTTTCCAGGACTATGTGCCTATAGGTGCCATCTGGGAGGTGATGGAGCACAGAAAGATGAGTGTTGCAGGAGGGGTGTACGGGCATGTGGGAGGGTGGCTGCTACTGTGGCCTGTAGTGACCTGTTGCATGTGTCGTGTCTTGCAGGTGATCAGAGAACAGCCAGCATGGCTGATCCTAGAATGGCTCAATCTGGGGTCACATGGCATGGGACAGGTAGTGACATGAAGGAGATGCCTCCCATTTGACATGCTACTGTACTTCACACTGCTCCAGTCCACAATGGACATGCTGTACCATGGCGACATCGGGGATCTGTGGGCCATCCATGAGCCACCCAAGCTAGTTGCTGTGTGTGTGTGTGTGTGTGTATATATACACACTGCTCCCTTGTGACACCATGGTCACTGATGCGGGTCCCCTGTGCTCACTCACTCACTCACTCACCCAGTGTTATTGAGACTGGTGCAGAGGCTCATTTTGGAGGAGAGGCCCTTCAGCAGTACAACGCCATGCACGGTGATGTCCACCTCCAAGTCTGAGGAGTCTGACTATGTGCCCAGCAGCCCCATGCATGTTGGACTTTTGAGCCCTATTCTGCCTTCCCTTGTGCATTCCCCCACCCACCCACACACACACACACACACACACACACACACACACACATACAGTGTAATGGACAGTTTTTTTGATTTCAAAGCCATTCTGTCTTTGTATTGTGCTGACATGTGCTACCCTTCCCCGGTACCCCCCAACGTGTAATAAATATTTCTGTTTTTCCTGACTCTCTGTGTCAGGTTCCTTCTTCACCCTGCCACTGTGCTGTAGGTTGGGTGTGTGTTCCATGCTGCACTGTGTGGTTTGTGCTTTGGTGGTGTCTGTCTCGGCCTCATGCCATGGCATGCCATAGGCCTGTTCACATGTTGGCCACGGTGCATGCTGGCCCCTGCCATGTTAGGCGTGGCATATGGGCATCAGTGCCATGCTTAAGTGGGGTGTGCTGTGGGCACCATCCTGAACTGTCACCAGCAGTGATGTCATGCACATGGTGGCCATGTGCTGTGCGGCGACTGACATGCCGTATGCCATTCCCGTGCTGGGTATGGTCTGCCTTTACCTGATGCCCCGATGTGCCACATTTGTGTCTCCCCTTGGAGGCCCTCAGCACAGTGCTTCTGTGCCTGTTGTTTATGGCTACCTCCAGGTATCATAGGCAGACCACAGCCACATTGCATGTCATGCCAACGTAGGCCACTTCATGCATATGCGTACCCCTCACGCTGTAGCCGGCATATGCGGCCATGCCCCTGCATGCCTGTGGGTCCCTTGGGCAGTGCATATTCAGGGCTGTAGGCCCACTACACCCAGTTCATGCATTCTGTGCAGTCCGGGCATATGTGGATTTGCCACATAAACTGCTGTGTGCCAGGTCTGTGCACTATGTGTAGCCCCGCACAGCCTTTATGAATAAGGCCCATATAGTATTAACCCAGGGACTCAGATATTTAGAGCTGGCTGATAATGCTGCACAGTCCATAGGGCTACACTGAAAATACCACACAGCCTGCTCTTAGTTAAATTCAGTCAGTAAGTGTGCCCAAACGGAGCATGCTAATAGACAATATGGGCCATGCTGGCCAAGCCCAAAGTGACTATGGCCTGTGCTGATGTGGCCTAAGGATGTTTATGGCTAACAGGAGGTAGCACACCTAAAACAGGATAGCACCAGGGCTCCTGTAGGCCATATTCAGAACACTTATGCAAATGAGCCTGTGGGGCAGACAAGGTGCTAAGGGGTCATCTGCATGCCAATTATGGGCTCATTTGCATGAGGACACCAGTCCCATATACCATATTACCCATGTTGGGTGCAAGGCAAACATGTTCCTTGGTGTCTAGAGGTCCCCTTCCCCCATCCCCATTCACCCATGATAGCACTGTATAATTCCCCTTGGCTGTCTAGAGGACACCCCTACCAGTGATCATCCCTTTGTATATATGTTACTGTGTTCCTTGGTAGTCTAGTAAATCCCCCCAAAGCTGAGGCACCCCATGCTGCACCCCCTCACTTCCACTATTACTCACCCTTTAGACTGCAGAAGACCAGTGTCTTGCACAGCCCTCCCATCAGCTCCTCAGCTGTCCACTGGTCACAAAGCATGATCAAGGGTAAGTACAGTACTCGAGATGGCACTTTGTGATTGTCAAGTGGTGGCCTGCCAAGGATGTGAGTGGAAAGCTGTGCTGGTCACCATTCTTCTGCAGTCTAAAGAGTGAGTGATGACCCAGAGGGGAGGAGGTGTTGGGGGTCTGCAGTGGGTTGGTGGGTGTGTGGCTGCAGGCTCTTGGTCATGGGATGGGGGTCCACTAAATTATGAAGAAAAATATGAACATATATAGATGGGGTGATCAAGGAAGGGGGTCCTGTAGACACCAGAGAGTAAGTAGTAACATACTGTGTATAGATGGGGCAATCAGGGGAGGGGGACCGCTAGATTACCAGGGGTGTTTATAGAGTGTCATCATGGTTGAACTGGGCTCTCCCACTAGACACCGGAGATGTTCTCTGTGTGTACAATATGGGCAGTGTTGGGGAGGGGGGAGCACAGCCAATATGCCAGGTTAAGTATGGCATTAAACAGTGCTGTGTTGGCAGCTGATTAGCATCACTGAAACCTCTGAATATGCTTCTGAACTATTATGCACTCGGGATCCCTCATTTGCATAAGTGCAGCAGTATCCTTAGTGGTGATCAAGCAGTGTGGTTTGGGCAGTGCTCTGGGGACTTCTGAATAGTGCCTGCCTAGAATGCCAGCACAAATCCAGGTTAGTGCAGCACTAACCCCATTAGTGCACAGTAATCTTTTGAATATTGGGGCCTAGAACTCTTCGAAGTAGGTAAAAATCAACTTCACATAATAGTTAACAGAGACAGAAAAGAAACAGACTAAACTGTACTTTTCCACTTCCTTAAATCTATCCACAGATCCATTGGATTGAAAGTTGAGACTTGAAGTGCTATAATCATTTAACATTTTGTATCAGATATTGTACTGCAAAGGCAAAGAACATTTATTATCAAGAAATGTCCAAAGTACAAGACAAAACACATAATGAAAAGAATGTATACCATTAGCGGCGTGACTTCACTATGGTGTCACAATTAGGGCTTCACAACAAGGGCGACAGTGATGGGGCGATCTTGATTTTAGATCATCCTGCACTCACACCGTCTTCAGTGTCAACACAATTTCTGTCGCCTTCAGGGCATGCCTGCCCTAGAGGAGTTTATGTTTAGATTTGGGGGTATGAGTGGCAAGCCCCCCATATTGGATGGTGTTGTGGGCGAAGGCCCCACAAAACCTGACAGTTTCTTGGGATGGCACTTTTGTGCTGTCACTCCTGGGAGATGCAATGCCTGGCATGGCAATGCCAGGTGAAGTATTGCCTGCACCCTAATCAGCATCAACAAAATGACTGTCACACCGATATGGGTAAACCTGAAAAGAAATGTCTATGGCGTTTATGTAAGAAAGGAGCAAATCTGAAACTGCCATTCAGTCTAGGTACATGCAAACTGTAGCATCCATTTTATGCCTCCAAAATGCATTCCTTTGAAGCAATTTAAATTCCAGTTCTTCACCTCTTGGGCCTATGTGAATGTTTTCAGTGGCAATAATGGAAGGCTGATGTATACTATTATTACAAGAAGTTTGAACATGATAGGGCAAAGTATTATCTAGATTCTCCATTGTCATAGTACTAAGATGCTGTCCTACCCATACCTTTATTTGACACAGGATTTTATTGACAGTAGCTCCCACTTTTACATATGGCTAGATGTGCAATTCCTGTCATGCTGCACTTGAAAAGGTTGAACATTTTAAATGATTTTTTAGCATTGGGGCTGCTGAAAATGTCAGAACTGGATGTGCAGGGACAGATTTTTTTGAATCAACTTTTATGGCCTACTGTTGGTGCATCAGGTAGCCACACTAGTGATCAACTTGCTGGTTAAAGGATATGCACTAGATACTATGACAAATTCTGTTGACTGTTGTAAAGCATATTATATACAGTTGGTTCTACATTAGAAAGGGCTGGACTACATAAAGAATATATCAGGTTTTTTTTCTCTAATTACATGCTTTTTTGGTGTAAGTGTAATTAGAATGTTTTTATATTTGTATTCCTGCTGGCTACCTTACATTTTCTGTACAGTACTGCAAAACAGGTACCCTATCAGTGGCAATTGTTGTATGTTTGATATTGGCAATGATTTGTCTATTGTAGTCCATTGCAAACATGAGATTCCAATACATCTGTTCTTTTGCAGTAGTCTGTTTATGTGTAACAATGATACCTAATGTGCAGAACATGGCTGTTGGCTGTGTTGCTGATGGTATGGTTAGGGTGTCAGCAACTCGACAATAGCAGGCTAATGCAGCATGTATCTTTGTGAAAAAAGTCTGCTTTCACTTTGCAATCAGTATTTTTACTGATAGTATTTATACAATTAGGATTACTTTTGAACACAAATTGTATGTAACTGTCAGTACCATAACAAAATCTAAAAGAATCATCTAGTTGAGTAGTGTCACACCAACACACCATCAGGATATCATCTGCTGTATACAGTGACACCATGAAACCAATTTATTGACACAAATACTGTCTACAGAAGAAGTGCATGGCAATTGGGACAATTTTTTTGTTTGTTTGTTTGTTTTTATTTTTTATTTTATTTATTTGACATTTTTGACCAGGAAAGACACACTTAGCTATGATAGCTCATTTCCAGGTGCACATTGGGAGGTGGTTTGCATGGACCTGTTTTACTGACAGAGAGAATATTGGCCATGACACCAGATAAACTATTCTTTGATAAGTGCCATGGTATCTTTTACTTCCACCTGAACAGTTATGGGCAGAAAGAACCTCTGGTTAGCATCTCATCAGAAGAACTACACTCCCCCCCCCCCGCAGTGCAGCACCCACTGGTACTGCACTCCATAGTCAGTTATCAGTATTATTCCAAGTGCCTGGTGTGGATCTATGACCCATGGCCATCCAATCTTCTGGCCCCAGTGGCAAGTGTACTACCCACAATAACGCTGTTTAAAGATTACTTATGTCCTGGTTACATTTACAGATATCCAAGCGTAAATTCCCATTTTTCATTTATTAATATAGCATTGTTTAGTTAATCTCTTTTATCCCAAGTTTTGTGTCTTATCAATTTATACTAGTGAACCATATTCCCTCACATCTACATATTAAGCCTTTATTACCTTATCTCATTACCACCTGGAACGCTTTTTGAAGTCTGAGTTTTCCATTGCTTAACCTTGATACAAAATGGATACACAGGTATAATTGAGTTAAAGCTTTTTTATTTCAAACTCAATTCACAATATTTTTTTTCCATTTCCATTTCCAGAACCATATGGATGACCAGATAAAAAATAATAGTTGTAATATATAATGTGTTAAAACTTCGTCTTGTTGTTCACAAAATAATCTGGAAAAGTGTACAGTAACTGGGTGTGGCCATACCTTAAAGTGTAATTCACTTTACTGTGCTGGAAGGCTCTGCCTTGCTCTCCGTTATACTATCATTTTCTTCTGGTTCATTCAACCCTATTCACATAAGTGGGATAGTAACTAAACAGTATTGCCACTGTTTTAATAGGCAGAGGCTGAAAGGGATACAGGCAATCATTTTTGTTTAGATTTTATGAGTCAGGCTTATTTTTTACAGACACAAAAAGCTTTAAAACTATTTTTAACAAGTTATACCCTTTATTTAATTAAGTACATTATTTTGTGTGTTTTGGAGTTTTGAAGATTTGTATGCAATCTATCCTTAGTGATCAGTGACAGCATCAAGAACAAAAGGCAGGAAACTGAATTTGACACCTCATGGTGAAATGCAATTAACATCAGCTGTGCCTAACTGAAGTGTTCACTGAAAGCTAGTGTCCATGATTGCCATGAGGATTGGGGCAGCATAGGGTTACCTCAGGAGGTGTAATAATGGGCTGTCAGCAGGGACTGAAAACCAAACATATTATATGGGCGTGGTGGTTGTGCCCCTATAGTTAGGGTTCTTTCTTCATGTCTATGTTAAACTCAAAAGTTTGCATTTTAATTACTTTGTAACCGTTCAATTAATTTACATGAATTTTTGCATGCATTATCAAGGATAAATGATCTCTAGATGTGCTGACTTACGGATGTGTAGGTGCTGAGATACGGAGTGTAAAACAATATGAAAATTACCGGTTTTGGTCAAATTCTTTGTCATGCCACTGCACATGAATGGCTTAGAAGTTTAGTCTGCTAGGTGTAGGTTAGAAAGGTATTGGAGCACAGATGTATATTTTGAAGAGTTGGTGAAAAAATAGTCATCAGTTCAAAAGTTATTGAATTTTAAAGTTTCCCATTATTTTCAATGGGAAAAGTTAGATTTTCACCTGAAAAAGGATTCTATGTCCCAAACGGGCAATCCTTTTATCACGAATGTAGTAATTACTTTTATTTGATCAATCATGAAAAAGATGATTACAAACACAAAACACAACATCATATAAAAAAACAATACAATACATATACAAATGTTTGCAAGATACAAGGCAATATGCAATTTTAGCTTAAGAAAAACTATTACAGGACAAAAAGTGTTTTGTTTTGGGTAGAAGAAACAATCCTTATATTTTGCACATTAAAGAGGAACACAGCTGTCTTTTTTATAATTTGTTCATCTTCAGTAGTCAAGAGAATCCTCAGCAATTCTTAATCAGGGCAACCTGGTAGGGAATTTATAATAGAGCCCAACCATATTCAGTGTCAGTGGCTCAGCAGGTAGCACACTCACCTCTGAGGCCAGGACATCAGAAGGCTGTGGGTTCAGTTCCCACATCTGGCACTTGGGTTAATATCCCAGTACTGACACTGTAGTGCAGCATGAGAGGGGTGCTGCACTTCTGAGGTGCCGTCTTTCGGATGAGAAGTTAAACCGAGGTCCCATCTGCCTGGATTCGTGGTAGTTCAGGTGGATGTTAATGATCCCATGGCACTTACTGAAAAGAGTAGAGAAATTTTATTGAAAGAATGGACTTCATTACAACAAAAACAATGCACCTTCACTCAAATTCAGTGTACAAAAAAAAGGAGAAGAACAAGAAAAAGGAACAGTTATTTAGTCCATGTGGCACAATTAATCCAATAACTCATAAATTGTTCATGAGGTCCATTAGTAGAGTCATATCGCATAAGTCCATCCACTGCTTTACACACAGTGGCTACCAGTTCTTCAGGGGGTAATGATTTTCTGTTGCAGAATCCACAGACACCTAGACTGCCAAATGTGAAATCTCAAAAGACAAAATATGACATACATAGTTGCACTATGATATGGAACAAAAGTATTAGGGAAAGGGCCAAACATAAGCATAGAATACTCTAAGGATCTAAATTCAGGAACCTTCCAGTAATCAGTGAGTAAATCCCAGAATGGTTTAATATACGAACATTCAAGAAATAAATGACATTGAGTTTCCAAGATTTGACTACACGCAGGCCTAGGACAATACCTTTCTGACAATTGCTTATGTTTACTATTGCTTTTAACCCCCAATTTACCATAATTCCCCAACCAGACACAATCCCATATAAACAGAGGGATACGCTTATTGGTAAGATACTGTAAAATAAGAACCTGTGTGTCTGACGGGCAATCTGGGAACAGGACCTCAGAGGTACGTTCCATGGAGAGCATATGTTTATGCAACTTCTTCCTATCATAAGTCTGCAATAATTGTACAGTAACTTCCCATTTGATAAGTAGCCTCATACAATCTTTCATATACATAGGCAACTCCACCAGTCTGGATAAGACTCTAAGCTTTTTCTTCTGCCACCCTAAGCAACAGAGATCAATCCACTGCTCTATGTAGGGTCTCCAAATAAGCCACCCAGGTTTAAAGACCAATCTCAAATTATAAGTAAAAAACAGACTGAAAAAAAAGCAATAGGGTGGATCATAGCGACCCCACCTTCAGTAACTGGAAGATAAGTGAATTCCCTTTTAATGGGGTTTAGTCCAGATTCCCATAATGCTTGGAAAAAATACTATAAAGCTGCATCCACATACGCACTGGGGGTGGAAAATATAACTAATATATAAAAACACAGGAACTAGGAGCGTTTTAATCAACAAAACCCGTTTTTTTTGACAGCTGCATACCTTTCCGTTCCCCCACTAGTCATAAACCCTTTGCTAAAGCCCTCTCCCAATTGTATCCAGCCATATCCCCTGGGCCAAAAAAAAACCCAGGACTTTAATAGGGGCTTGGGAAACTGAAATCCCAGCCATACACCTGGATTCAGGCACTGGCGTGGAACCTATAACCATTCCAGTACACTTATTATAATTAACCTTTGAATCCAAAATACATAAAAAAAGGTGAATCGAGTCTTGTAATGCAGAAACAGAAAAATGAGGAGGCAATAATAAAACCAAATTGTCAGCATAAGCCAATACAGACTGCGATGGCCTACTCTGAAGCACATCAAGACTGCGTAGAGCTTTGTTTGCTTGTAATAATCTAATAAAAATATCAATGGAGAAGGCATATAAAGTTGGACTCAGTGGGCAGCCTTGCCTAACACCCTTTGTAATAGCCAGTTTCTTCTCCAACCAACCATTAACATTTGGTATAAGTACTGCCCCCTGATACATTGCAGAAAGCCAAAAAACAGATGTCTCTGGCAGTCCGAAGGCTTTCAAAACCAAAAAAAGAAATGTGTGAGAGACTCGATCAAAGGCTTTCTCTTGATCAAGTCCAAAAGCGAACCGCTGCAACTTTCCAAGATCCCCTCTACAAAAAACCTCTCGAAGGTATATCAGGTTATCTTGTTGTTTCCTACCCTTAACCGCACAAGTCTGTGCAGGATGAAATAGCAGTGGAGGGATCCTGGCTAGCCGGATCAAAAGAATTTTACTCAGAATTTTCATGTCAGTATTCAACAGGCTAAGTGGACGCCAATTACTAATATCGGTTTTATCCCCTTTTTTATAAATGAGAAGCAAGATCGCCTCTCTCATAGAGGGGGCATAAGTTCCAGTGTGTAAAATATGATTAAAAAGAAGTACCAAAACAGGGTCAATGGTCTGTAAAAAGGTTTTGTAAAACCCCGTACTAAGACCATCTGTGCCCGGGACCATGTGAGAATTCAACAGACCAACTGCAGTTTGCACTTCTTCCAAAGAAACATCTACGATTAGTTCCTGCTATTGATCTCAGGATAGACCAGGTAGCTGTAATTCCTGTAAAATATTGTTGACAGCTGCCTCATCCAAGATAGTATCAGGGGCCAAACTAGTGGATAAGTATTGTTTCACCACAGACAAAAGGTGGTGTGGATCACTCACAAGGTGTCCCGATGTATCAGTGAGGGAGGTACTAAGTCTGGAGTTTACCCTTTTATGACTTTATTTAAAAGGGTCCAAAGAATGTTTGGACAGACTTGTGCCAAATCTTAATTCCTGATCTAAAGATCTTCCCCTGTTATATTGCAACGCCACCATTTGCTTTTTCAAATTCGCTATATGATTGTTATAATTATGTGTTGACGTTTCAGCCAGCAATATGAGACATTGCAATTGTTGTCTTAGTTGTAAATAAGGCAGGTAATCTTTCTGAGTTTTAACTTGAGCCCTATGTAGAAAAAAATGTTTCCAACCCAGTTTGGCATCCTCCCACCACTCTAATATGGAATCATAGCACTCCACCACAGACATCCGGGCCGCCCAATCTCTCAACCAGAACCTTTTAAGGGCATGATCTTCCAACATACTCTCATTCAATATCCAAAGGTTTTTTTGACATCTTGGGGCCCCTTCCCAAGAAAGGAGGACTGTGAGAACATTATGATCTGAAAATTCAATGGGTCTAGAGGAGGCCTGAACTATCTGCAAAACTGATGATACAAAGACAAAATCTATCCTCGTCCGAAGAGTACCTCTAAAGTAAGTGAATCCACCCGTAGGGTACAATGTTCTGTGAGCATCTATTAAATGAGCCATAGACACTACCTTATGTAAAGCAACCGAATCACAAAACATTTTATCCATTTTGAGACCCCTATCATTAGTAGATAATGCACAATTGAAATCACCTAACCAAATAACCAATCGGGGAAGTATGTAAGTATGGCTGTACCTCTTTAAAAAGGGCTACCCGTTGAGCTTTTGTTTGTGGGGCATAAACAGAAATTATCCAAAATCTAGCCGTAGGAATAGAAATGTCTAAACATAGTGCCCTCCCAGGGTGAATGTCCACCAATCTGGAAACAGAAAAAAGCAGAATTGAAAAACAATATACCTAAACCATCACAGGGTTCCTCCCCTATAGACCAGAATGATGGCCCTAAAGTCCAATTATAAGAAGCATGTTTTAGTTCCTGAGAGGTCTTCAGTCGGATGTCTTGCAAACAAAGAATGTCCAAGTCAAAAGTTTTAAGGAGAGAAAGAAAACCAACACGTTTCTTCACTCCCTTCAAACCATTGACATTTAAAGCAGAAATCTTTAAAGAAGACATAAGGAGGAAAAAGAGGGGTAGGTCAAAACAATAAAGTGACAAAGTGAGCACCTCAAGGGGGTTTACCCAGTTGCTGCCGTCTAGTTCATTTGGCAATGGAATCATCAAATCTAGTTTCAGAATCTGTGTTAGAAACAACCGACGAAATGTCGGTGTCCTCTCCAGAATCCCCACAAGCATCTTCCTCAAGCGGGGAAAAAAATATTCCTCAATTTAACCGGGTCTCTCTGGGCAAGGGTATTAGGAGGGGGTTTAACTTCTGGCATAGTCTTGCCACGCCTATTCCATTTCCTAGGTTGCACAACCTTAAATGGGGTCTCAGCTGGGGGAGCATATGACCCACAGACTCCCCTACAAGCAAATCCCCAGAATGAGCAGGAAGTGAAGGCATAGAAATGTCCACCAAGGTATCAAGGGAGGTAACATCCATTGTGTCAATTGGACTAGCAGGACGAGGGGCAACCTGGGCAGGAAACTGAACACAGTCGGAAGCCTGCTGCACCAGCTCATCAGATTTCTGGGAACAAAGCCGCTGTGCTTGAGTAATAAGTCCATCATGTGAAGGACAGTCAGTTCTATTGTGCGAGGCCCAAGGACACCACCCATAGGCATGACCAGTCTGTTCACATAGGTTGCATCTAAAAAGGTTCAGACAAGCAGTGGCCAAGTGCCCATACTCCAAACAATGATTACACTTAGAGGTGTCACAGGCAGAACTTGAATGTAGCCGAGACCCACATTTAAAACATGATCTAGGTTGCCCAGCATAAAAGATGGACCCCTGATCTTTCCCAAGAAAAAATACACTAGGGAGGTGGACTGGACCAGAATTAGTAGAAAAAAGTTTCACTTTAACCCTCCAACTGACATCCCAGATCTTTTCACTGTCAAGCGTGGGAGTAGGCCTCCCCAAAATATCACATCTCTTGCGTAACCAAAATAGGATGTCTTCAATATTGACATCTTCATTCTTAAATAGAATAGTTATGTTTTTAATTGAGGGTTTAGTGAGTGGGATATCCTGAAACGGGACCCATAAAGGGTCAGACTTAAGGTTCACATATTGTGCCCAAAACCTATCAAGATTGGAGACATGTTTGAAGCTGATGTCGTAGTTCCCATTCCCTAAAGAAATTAATGCAAAAATTTCTGACAAAAAATATTTCATAGACTGCTTTAGTAAAGTCCTAGCTATAAACAACCTATCTGGTGGTTGTTCTCAGCCCCCTTTATATAGCAAGCAAACTGCGTTCCTCCGAGGAGCAGGCTCCCCAGTCAGCTGAAATAAATCAGCTAGCTGAAACAAGGAAGTTTTATGGGGCAAACCCTGAGCATCATCCCTAGGAACCGAGCTAAACCCCCTCTCAACAGTAGTTGGTAAACCCTTATCCTGAACAACTGGTGAGGCAGAACTATCAATAGGAGAAACTGAAACATTAGGCAATACAACAGTAGAAGTACCCCGGGTTTGGTGGAGCTCAGTGAAGAATCATCGTTGGTGGCCACAGTAACAGAAGAAGTACACATTTTCAAAAAGGAGGGGTCCATGGGATCCGGAGTCCATTGACCCGATGTCCCTGAAATCCAACCAGCCTCAGACAAAGCTCTTTCGGGTGACCAGGATACATTATGTGTGTTAGGGGGTTCAGGGGCTAAATCTCTCCATTTCCCTGAGTGTTTTCGATCCAAAAAAGAAAACGTCTGCTCAGTATCAACTGGAAGAACAGAGAAAGCAACAGAAGGGTTTGAGACCAACCTCGTCATTCCCAGCCTAGTTTTTTTGGAGTGTGAGTCCAGTGTAGCAGGAACATCCAAAACGACCTGCAACGGTGAGCCTCCTGCCAGAACACCCATCGTAGCATCAGCAATCTAGAATCCGATGATTCCTCTGGGGGAGGAAGCACAGCCACCTCCTGTTCGATGTCCGACCTGAAACCCAATCCTTTCTGGTCTGAAACATTCTGGACCCCCTGAGGAGCCTCCCATAGCACTTTGAGTTCCGCCTCGATGACTGCACTTCTCGCCAACAACTCCTGATGGCAACGCAAAAGCTCCTGCCAACAAGAACAGGCAGACCCAGCCGGGAGCTCTTCCATAGGAATTCCAGCACCCAAAACAGGTAGGCCCACTGAAGCGGGCGTAGTTTCATTTGACACAACCAAATCTCATCCTTGAGAAAAGACAGCAATCGCCGTTTCCACATCTAAGACCTCCTGCGTAGACAGGACAGGAGCAGAGGACAGAGCTCCCATCACAGAGACGTCCTTCCTCTCTGCCGCTCCCGGAGAAGTGGCCATCTCTCCCAGATGGCCCGCAAGCCCCCAATGGAGAGTAGGGGAATGTCCCCAGTGTCCTGGCCAAATTTCCCTCATTCACTAAAAATACCACCAACAGCTTAATCTGGTTCAAGGTCAGTTGGCATTCATCTTTACCCCCCTCCCCAGGGTCGTGCCTGAAAATAGGCAGGATTTGTCTTACCCAGTCAACAAAAACTAAATAAATAAATACATTTGCTTCTAGCTGCCGTATATCAATAGCATCTCAAAATAACATGTTCAATATCCTCCTTCTCATTTCTACCACAGTAACAAAGTGCAAATGGCAGATTAACATTTTTAGTAAATTTGCAGATCAAAACATTTGAGTAAAAAAAGCCAATTCTGAATTTTACATAAGTTCTTTGTAAGTTTTTACACGTCACAAATTCTAGTTAGTACTGAAAGTAATTAAAACAATCATTATACAGTAGGAATACCACATGGCAAACCTGGACAACATTATATATTGTAGATCATGTGTTTTCTATTTTTTAATCAGTAACTTTTTTTATATAGGGTTTATACTGCTCCAAAATTACTATTTTCTGTGCATTTAATTTAAATAGATTCAAAAGCCCTACAGAGGCTAGCAGTTTTTTTTTATCCAGGATAGCCATTCAGATTTTTTACATCCCTGTATTTTCCATACTATTTTCTCTTCCAAGCATTTTTTTGCCCAACGCTGATTCGAGAGGTGATTCAATTTAATCCTAAAATTCTAGATTCTGCCAGTGCTAATATATTTGTGGGACCTATCTCTGCTCTAAAAAAAGAGGCAGGCATATATTTTGGAAATCCAGTGTCCTCTTGAATAGCTGTTTTTTCAAGATTAGGTAGATAATTATGTTCCCAAATTTCAATACCATATAATGCTTGTGCATTGTATATGCCTCAGTTGTTCTAATAAGTGGTAACAGGGAATTCCCCCCATATCTGTAATTAAAAGTTTTTAGGGCTAACGTATGAGAATTTTTTTCAAATATTGATTCATAATGTTTCTTCCATTTGAATGTAGAGGAGATAACTAGACCCAGATACTGATAGACCTTAACTATCTCCATCTTTTCTGATTTATTTTTCCAGGTGCCTTTGGTTTTTACACTGCCCAAAATCATTACCTTAGATTTATCCGTATTGATTTTTAAATATTGATGATCTGCAAAATCACACAATAAATTGTGCATTAGTTGCAAACCCTTTGAAGTAAGATCCATTAAAAGAAGGTCATCAGAATAGGCCAACATGCCACCGTATCCATTATCAATCTTTGGAGAATCAGATGGAAAAGTAGTAATTTTCTCTAACAGATTATTAAGACAAATTGAGAAGAGCCTGTATACAGCCCTGCCTCACTCCACTGTTAGTCTCAAAATGCTTTGAAACACTGCTCTTGCTATCCCTAACTGATTTATTTATTTATTTAGCTTTTGTTGACTGGGTAGGTACACTAGACAAGCTATGCCTAAGTATGTGAATAAAGGTATTTTATAACTCTAATAAGTGCCAAATTATTACCCCATTCTTTCATTTTTAACCAAAGAATCTCTCTGATGATAGTATCGAAAGCAGAAGAAAAATCAATGAAGGCTAAATATAATTTCTGAAGCCTTAGTCTGATGTATTTTTTTCATACAGATGCTGTAATATGAAAATGTTATCAAGGGTAGAATACGATTCACAAAAAACAGCCTGAGCTTGCGAAAAGTCTCATAAGGCCTGAACAGACTTTTAAGAGGAATACTAGACAAAATGTTTTCCATGGTATCAATAAGACTACTGGGTCTATAGTTAACTGGTTTATTTCTCTTATTTCTTAAAAATAGGAACAATTATAGACCCTCTCCATGACTCTGGAATATAATCTCTTGCAATACACTTATTATAGAAGTCAACCAATAGATCTGCCCATTTTTAATCTTGGCATTTAAATATTTCACTTGGAATTAAATCAGGTTCAGGTGCTTTATTATTTTTTAGTGAATTAATAGCCTCTAATACCTCCAAGTGTGTAATTTGCACAAGTTTTTCATGAATAAAAGATGGTATAGTTGAGACAAATGCTTCATATTCATGGAAAAATATGCTTGAAAAATAATCAAGCCAAGAGTGATCATAAATAAAATGTTCTATATTATTCATGTTTTGTTTACAACCCTTTGCAACTAATTGCCAGGAAGCTTTATCATCTCTATTATTAATCACATCATTCATTTGTTGCCATAACTGTTCTAAATGTACCTTTTTTTATTCCAGAGAAATTGTTTATACTTTTTCCTTCCTATCTTTAAACGTTCATAATTGACTGAATTGCATGATATCCTATATCTCCTGATTAGGACTGTTAATTTATGTTTCTCAGTAACACATTCACTATCAAACCATCTGTTGGAAGTGATTCTTTTATTCCCTCCTTTGGTTTCTTTATATATAATTTCCTGAATTTTTTTAAGAGCAGATTGCAAAATACAATCTCTAACGAACAAATCTACATCTAAATTACCATGATAATAGTTAAATAATAAGTTCCGCACATTTAAGACCAGGCTCTCACAATCCCAAGACCCTATGATTCCTTTCCTATTTCTAATCTCCAAATTGTTCTCAGTTATGGGAATAATCTTTTCCTAAATGGTGTAAGGTACAATATTGTTTTGTGCCAAACGACATATGGGAAAATGATTACTGTCAGGATGGCAACTGACTTTCGATAATCTCCAGAAGTCAGGGGGACTGCTCCATAATGCTAAATCTAAAACAGATTCTGTTTTGGAGGTATGAAAGGTACCTTCACCACTAACATCAATCAACAAGCATCCATTTAGGGGAAAGATACCATTTATTTTCAAAATCCTAATTAATTTTAATCCATTAGTACTAGTTATAGGGGGCCATATTTTCCAACGTGACTGAATGCTACAAGCCCTTGGTGCACTGAACATATGGAGTATGGGGCTTGCGGCATTCACTGGGTGATAATCAGGAATTTCCACCCCTTGCACCCGGCATAGATTCATACACCACAATATTGTGGTCTTGCTTGCACCTTCCCTCCAGAACAAAGTTACAGTGCGTGTGCCAGAGCATTGCTGAAAGCAGCCATAAATCACTGAAACTGTCACAACTGTACCCAAGAATGGAAATGCAGGTGCAGTTATGGCAAAGGGTGATGGCACTCTGCAATATTTAAAGTCATGTGGTACAGAGCTGGACACAAGCCCTGCACCTCCTTTAGAAAATGCATCCCATTGTCTTTAGAACTTCTCATGTGGATATTAGCAGAAAGTTACATATAATTTAAGATGGTACCATGGGCAAACCCATCATAGGTTCCTAGCCTAGCATTTAAATCTCCCATAAGCAGAAAATAATCTTTAGGATATTCACAACTAAGCTTACAAATAAGATCCTCAGGTATCGTCCAAGTCTGGGAATTATAAAACTTAGATTTAGCAGGAGGAACATAAATATTACATAATAATATCAAAACAATTTTTCTTTAAATTTCAGTACATGAAAAAAGTAATTTTTATCAATTACTGTTATTTGTAAAAAAAAAACATTAATCTTAACAAATATAATTAAACCTCCCACACACCTTCCTAGTTTTGAAATTCTTCTGCTTGGTATGTGGAACATATGGTAACCATTTAGATGAAGTATCTCATCTTGAGTATGCCATGATTCTTGAAGACAAACCATTGAAAAACTGTTTAAATACTCAGTGAATTCTCTAATAGAAATTTGTGGTTTGAAACCTGCAATGTTCCATGAAATCTAGGATAGCCCCTGATCAAGATCTAAGGGGACGGACTCATTTGGTGACACACTATCTTTTATAAAACTAGTATGAAAAGTTGTTTTCTGTCAATCATTTAATTCAGAATTGATATTATGTTTTTTTAGATAATTACCCTCCGAGTTCTGAGTACCAGATTGCAACCCCAAAATATTGTGCCTATGTAAGATCTGAACACTCATAGGACTTGTAATGTTTACATTACAACTGCGAGGATCTGCCATAATGACTAATGATTCAACAATATATATTCCCATTTGGTCCATGACATCCAACCTTGCTAGTATTCTGTCCCTAACTAGTCTATTACCACAGAGTAAGTCAACCTGACTATCACTGTGGAGACTTGGATGTCTAAAGGCATCCAAGAGTCCATTTCTTCCATGTTTAATACCTAATATGTTAGAAAACAGATTACATATGGCAAGTCTAAGTTCTGTAGAAGCTTCTCTGAACATTTTCTTTAAACCAAACACAGAGCGTGAGACACAGTTATCATCCAAGGCCCCCTCCAGTTCTTCCTGATAACTATCCAATAGTTCAACTTATAAATTCCCAATTTTGTGATCCAAAATGTTTCTCCAGATATAATAAAGAATTCTCTTGTGGTTACAGTACACATCAACATACCCAGACACATTTGATACACGAGTAAATTTAACATGAAAGATGTCACTTTCCTCCAAGTTAATATCCACAATGTCTCTTAAGATTCCCATAATTCTAGACTTCATCATTTTATTGTCAAGCTCGCTAAGACCACAAGTGAGGCCCTTAAATCTTAACATGCTCAATGAAATTGAATGGGCCATGCCATTGCTTGTGTCAGTGATCTTAGGCAGCTGCTGGCTCTCTTTGGTGGGGGGACTCTCACTGAAGGCATGGAAGTTTCCTTCTCTACAGAAGTTAAATCATGTGACTCAAATGCTACAGTACATGTTGGTTTATGATTGCAGTCTTTTTTTTCACTAGAAGACATTTCAGGGATTAATTCAAGGTTTGCTATCTTTGGATTTTCCTTATCATGGTCTTTTAACTTTCTACTGAAGATGCTACACCATTTTGCTTTTCCTTTTCTTCCTTATTTTTATTTTTTGTGGCTTTCCTGACTTTCTTTGATCTCAGACCTATAACATGAGTTTTATCCTTTTATGTAACAAACTCCATATCTTTTCACCTTTTTTTCTTTTTCTTGTTTTTCTTAGTAGTCACAGAGGCTTGTTCATTAAAGATTATGGATGAGAAATCTGGCCTAATTTGAGGCTCATAGGGCACAACTTCCTCAGTAACCAGCATAGAAATAGATGAGGATTCTTTAGTTGGTTGAATATCCTGTACTAATCATATAATATCATCCATACTGACCCCACTGACAGCAATAGTTACCTTGATTTTATTAATTTCCTAACTGACAGCTGTAAATTGCTCCATTAGAATTAAATTGGCAGCATGTTGATTCTTGATAATATTGATAATATCTTGGCTTAAGACAGTAGGATAATACATTTGGGGTTCTTCCTTATTTGGTGCCGACCTGAGGTTAGAAGGGCTTACAACTCCTGGGACATGCTTGGCAAGATTTATTATTTCAAATTCAATTTTTTATTCGCTGAAGGAGAAACTTTAACATGCTATGAAAAATGACTTGAAAATTTATCTTTTGCCTGTCGAGAATTAGCCCATGTTTGTAACCACTCTAAATGGTAAGGTGGCTTGTTACCTTAGAAAACAGGGATCTTGTTGAACTGAGGACCAAGGTCCTAAAAGTTCCAGTTGGGTAAACTTATGGGGTCTTTATCCCTGTATATTGCATAATGTTGATTTTTGATGCCTGATATAGGTTAACTGAATGTTAGTTGTATAAGAGTTAGAAAAAGTAAAGATTATCTGTACTCTGCTTCCATGTTCTTACTATTATGGAGATGTTATTCATTATGTCTTACACATGGTATTGCAGGCCCTTTTTGGGCCACTCTATTTACATAAAGGGACATTGCTGGACAATCTTTTATTAAGGAAGTTGCCAAGTTGCTCTTGGCCTCAGGCACAGTTTATATTTAGATATCTAAATTTAGTAAAATGTTGTAAATCCTCCTAATGTGGTATCCCAATGTAGTGTATACACTAAAACCTGTTATTAAGGTGTATTTGGCTCTTGAAGCATTTGTAATGGTGGACTGTTCATTATATGTATGTTCCAATGTTGAAATATTTGGAAATTAAAAAAAAAAAAGTATAAAAAAAAAAATAAACAGCCATTTTGTGTGTCCAGAAGATTATCCCAGTTAATGTCCCTTACTGGAGCTTTCACCTGGGCAGGACCCCAAAATCCTAATGATGCCACAGTATCCTGCATTTTCAAAGAGAAACAAAGTGGTTTGGTAGGGTGAGAGGTGAAACAGAAGGAGCAATCCAGGAGGACAAGGTTTTAAAGAACTTTAGGGTGGACAAGACTCCTGGACTGGATGGCATGCATCTCAGAGTTCTGAGGGAATTGGTGGGAGTCCTGGCTGGCCTACTGATGGGCCTGTTTAATGCCTCACTGGATACAGGGTGCATGTCTCAGGAATGGAGAATGGCACATGTTCTGTCTCTCCACAAGAGTGGACACAGGGATGAACCAGGAAATTGCAGGCCAGTCAGCCTTATATCCATCCTAAGCAAATTAATGGCAACCATACTAATGGTGAGACTAATGGACTTTCTGCATGTTAATGGCCTCCATATTGAAAGGCAACATGGGTTTGTCTTGCTGAGATCCTGCCAGACCAACCGATAGACTTTTTTGATTATGTCAGATTGCTGCACTGGGGCCAGGGACTGGACTTCAGCAAAGCCTTTGACTCTGTGCCACATGAGAGACTGCTCAGTAAGCTGATTGACCTGGGAATCGTGAAGAAGCTGGTGGTGTGGGTCAAGAGCTGGCTGCAAGACAGAAATTAGAGGGTGTTAGTAGGGGGGAATTATCAAAGCCTAAGCCTGTAATCAGTGGGGTCCCACAGGGATCAGTGCTTGCACCAGTGTTGTTTAATATCTCTATCAGTGACTATAGGGATGGTATCAAAGGTAAAATCTGTCTCTTGATAGACAACACTAAGCTCTGTGGGAGAGTGGACAGAGAGGAGAGAAGACAGTAGCTTAGAGAGGACCTGGCTAGGCTCGAGAAATGGTCAGGTATCTGGCAGCTGGGGTTCAATGCTAGAAGTGCAAGTTCATGCACCTGGGAGCTATAAACCCAGGGGGCAGTTACTGGTTGGGAGGGGTACAGGTGTCCTGTAATGTAGAGGAAAAAGACCTAGGGGTAATCATCACAAGGGACCCGAGGTACTCTGTGCATTGCTGTAAAGCAGCAACCAAAGCCAACAGAATGTTGGGAGGCATCTCCAGTGGAATCACTTCCACTAAAGTGGAAGTCATTCTGCCATTGTACAGGTCCTTGGTGAGACTGCACTTAAGGTACTGTGTGCAATTCTGGTGCCCATATCTGAAAAAGGACATCAAAGTACTGGAGGGGTGCAGCACAAGGCAACTAAGATGATCCAGGGCCTGTGGGACAAACTCTAAGAGGAGGGGCTGTGGGAGTTCAATATGAATTTACTGGAGGACAGAAGAGACAGGAGAGACATGTTCGAAACCTTCAAGTACCTTAAAGGTATGAACAAGGCTAGAACGGATGGTATATTCCATTTTAGAGGCAAGAGGTCCACTGGGGGCACAGTCTAAAATTAATAGGGGGAAGATTCAAAAAGGATATGAGAAGGCACTTGTTTACAGAAAGAGTGGTGTCAGTGGAACAAACTGCAGGATGAGGTGGTATAATTGAAAACAGTGAACAACTTTAAAACAAGTTAGGGCAGGGTGAAAGGGAGAGTCATAACAGGTGATAAGATGGATAGGGGGATGAGAGTGAGAGGGAGAGAAACTCCATATGGAAAAGGGAGGGGGAGCAGCTCCAGTAAATTCAGCTGAGAGCTGCACACTCAAGCAGACTAGATGGACTAAAATTGCCTGTTTCTACTCACATTTTCCTGTGTTCATATTTAAAGTGTCTTACAGCCACAGAACTCTTGTCCTTTTCTATGTTCTCCAATTTCTGCACATCGAAGGATCAGAACATCAGCTAAAGGGCTGCACAGCAGAAGTGGCTCTGGAACTGCTACTGTGCATATTGCTCCAGTCCTGGAACTTTCACCCTGTTGCACTTTGGGAGAGGCATCCTTTGGAGAGCTGAATTTTGGCCTACCCTCCCAACTCCCACCTCCTCCAGTTATTAAATGCTCCTTACCTGCTGTGCTTCTCCCAAAGAGGGCTGACCCATATGCTTACTGGGTCTCAGAATATACCAGACGGGCTGCCTCTTAAAGTGTCAGAGCCCTGATCTTGGTCAACAGTCAAATGTCAGCCCATGGTAGGATGGGGGCCTAAGGGCTCTGCTACTTTTACTAGCCTTTCAACTGAAGGTCGAGCATATCCCTGTCCAATTGTACTGTGAAAGGCTAAGTACTACAAACCGAGTTGCTGTCCTATGCACACTGATTATCAATGAAACCTTTTACCTGATAGAGCTTGCGTTGTATGTTATATCAATTCTGAGGCTGTTCTAATCACCTGAACGTAGGTGGACTGAGCTTTATTACAGGTTGTATGGTTGGCTAATAGCATATACCATACACCTCTAGCTGTGTTGCTATTATCTTATGGGGCATTCATAAATAATCAATGAATTTCTACTGATTGGATTGTTTGTTACTGAATTCTTGGGCTGTTTACCTACAGATCCATTCTCTACTGCTGAGATTAATAAAGTATGAAATAGGATTGTATGTTATACTACCTCTGGGGCTACTACCAACCTTCTGACTGCAGGTGGGCTGTATTTTATTCCCAAATTGTATAGGTAATTAATGCCAACAGCATCTAGTGAGCTGCTCTTATTTTATCATGGGATCTGCATAGGTTGTCATTGAAGTTTCACAAACAGGTTTGTATGCTACTGTATTTCTGGGACTGTCTTCCTTTGGCTCTATTTTCTCCTGCTGAGTGTAACAGCCTATGCCATGATGGGGGTGTTACGGCACTGTTATAATGTTGTCCTATAGTATAACTGTGCTATTAGTGGACAAGGTACAGCTGGGGTATGCATTGCCCTGTTATTTTGTTTTGTTACATTTTTTTATTGAGACTGTAGATAAGCTTACAACATAGCCAGATCAAGAGCATTATTAGCTTTGCAGTACAGAAATGTCCAGTAATTTTGTTTCAGTTCCCAGGGAGGCATTACAGATAATACATTAGGATTGCAATATACAGAGTAAGGATCAGTCATTTATATAGGTGGACTTGTACCCTTATAGAGAGTTTACCCCAGGTACTTGTTGGTCTAACTCTCTACCATACTATCATACTTTCTCCCCTAATGTATACTAGACTTCCCAGGCTTCAGTCCGGGATATGATCAGCCTCCATTGCTAATAGCCAGGGACCCAGACCTCCCAAAATTGAAGTAACTTGCCTTGAGCACTCAACTGGGCCAATTCAAGTATCATGCAGGACTTTACATTTTGTACCCATCTAGTGACTGATGGTGGGGTTAGTGACATCCACAACTGTGCAATGGTTCTTCTGGCATTGATAAGTGCAATAGACCAGAGAGAGTTAGATGCCTTCTGACCTGGGTGGGATGGGTCTGCCCCAAGCAATAGTTCCATAGGGGATTTAGATATGCTATATCCTAAGATGTTGGTCATTATATTATGTATAAGGTGCCAGCAGGGAGCCACTTCGGGGGCAGGTAAGTGCTAGGTGGATAAAATCCACCTAGTTAGTTGCGCATTTAGGACACAGATGCGATCTTGTGGCATCTAACTCATGCAGCCGTTTAGGGGTTGCATATGCCCTATGCAGAAAGTATAGCTGAATTTGCTGCAGTTTGTTACTGCGTGAGCATTCCAGGTAGTGGTTGCAAGCCAAGGACCATGCCTTTATCTGTAGGCAAATGAAGGTCTTCACTCAATTTTTCTCATTTGGGGTTTCACTCAGGAGGCGAGAGCTATGAAGCATACGATAATAAATAGATATGGGTTTGCTTCCAGGTTGTAGATGGAACAACTCTTCTTCTATAGGGGAAGAAACAGCCCACCCATTCATGGCAGTGAGGGTAGTTCCACACCGTTGACGGATTATCAGGTATAAGAAGAAGTCCCCTACAGGATTTTCCATTCAGTACAGAGTTGTACAAAGCTTTTTATCAGGCCTATGTCATATAGTTGATTGACTGTTAAGAGACCCTTTTTCCTCCATTCCCATAGTCGCTCAACCATCATTGTGGTGCTGCTTCCTCCAGATTGCATAAAGCAGATTAAACTGAGATTTAGAGAGTTGCCCCTCATATGCCCCCACACGTTTATGCACTCAGGTCCAGGTGCGTAGAGTGGTAGCAATGAAGGGGTTGCTCAAACGCACTTCACCCAGGTCTTGCAAATTCCTGACTAGCATATTATTTCAAAGGTTGCCCTGTAGCATATACTCCTCTAGGCCTATCAATGAGCAGTCAGTACCTGAGTTTCCAGTGGGGAGAAAAGCCAATAGAGAAGGCCAATAGTAAGTTTTAAAATTCGTTAACCCAGTTCCTCCCTCACCAGGCACTTTCTGCAATATGGCTCTTGGAACTTTGGCTTGACCCCCTTGCCATAAAAATTTGTGTGTAAGTGCTTCTAACTGTTTAAAATGAGTTTGTGATATTCTAATAGGAAGGGCCTGATAAAAGTATAGAACCTTTGGCAATATTGTCATTTTTATGACCCCAACTCTCCCCAGTAGGGAGGTGGGCAGGACAGCCCATCTCTCACAATCTTTTGCAATCCCACCCAGTAGGGGGTTCAACTTGTATAGGGCCCTTGCAGAGGCAGAGATTTGTACCCCCAAGTACTGTACCTTATGTACCAATTGGAGACCACCCAGATGAGCAATAAGCTTTGCTTGGTTTAAACAGCCCACTGACATCAACTCACTCTTGGACCAATTGACCTTGTGCCCTGAAATGGTGCCAAATGTCTGCATTAGCTTATGGACCTTAGGTAAGTCTTCGGCAGGATTTTGCAGATATAATAATTGATCATCAGCATACATAGCAATTTTGTGTTCCCTGCCCTCCCCCAGAAATCTCTTATCCCTGTGTGCACCCTCAGAGCTGTTCCCAAGGGTTCCAACGATAGCACATACAACAGTGGGGACAGTGGGCAACAGTGGCATGTGCCCCTGCCCAATATGAAAGGGTTAGACAGCTCTCCACTGACCAAGACTTGTGCCAAAGGGCCTCAGTATAGGGGCTCAGACCCAAGAGCAAAAAGATGGACCTAACCCCAATCTACTCAACGTACTAAACAGATACCCCATTCCACACAGTCAAAAGCTTTCTCAACATCGAGAGCCACAACTGCTGCTCCATGGGATCTTTTAATGTTGGCCCACCTGAGTATGATATTCAGTGTAGACCTAATGTGATGCTTCCCCTTACAACCCTTCACAAAGCCAGATTGGTCCGGGTGTATAATGCCAGGGAGCACCACCTCCAATCAAGATGCGAGGGCTTTTGCCACAATTTTATAGTCCAGCATGAGTAGCGAAATTGGCCTATAGGAGTTGCACTTATTAGCATCTTTACCCAGTTTGGGCAATACTGTGATTGTTTCAGACCGTGTTGATGGGGGTAGCTCACCGTTTAACAGATCCTCCTCCACCACATCAAACATAGGGTCCAGGAGGTGGTTCTCAAAGGCCTTATAAAATCAATAGGGAGGCCATCAGGTCCTGGGGCCTTTCCAGTTTTTAAAGACTTCATGGCTGCCTGGATCGTCTGTTTAGTCAAAGGCAAGTCCAGCCTTTCAGCTTCCTCCCCACTAATCTTGTTAAGGGGTATCCCTTCAAAGTAAGTGTCATATTCCTCCAGAGAGGAGTCACATTCAGAAGCATAAAGGGATCTATAGAAGGCACCAAAGGTATCACCTATCTCCCTGGAATCCCGCACCAGGTTTCTCTGTGCATCTTGAACCTGACTAACTGTTTTTGCTGTCTCTTTTCATTTTAACCACCAGGCTAGGTACTTCCCTGCCCAGTCCCCATCAAAGTAAGCTCCCGAGTTGGATAGGAGGATGGTTCTTTTCAACTGCACACTAGACAAGGTGTTAAACCTCCATTTCAACTTTTGAACAGTTGCATAGAGGGCTTCTGTGGGGTTTAACATAAGAGCCCTTTCACAGGCTGTGATTTTACTTCTAAGGAACTCCAGTTCTCTAGTTTCATTCCATCTAACATGCGAGGCAAAGGAGATCGTTTGCCCTCTCACATAGGTCTTTAAGGCCTCCCAGAAAGCACAGTGAGAGGTGTCCCCTCGATGATTGAATTCCAAAAATTCGTGCAAGCTTTCCCCAATGTGTGAGAGGTATTCCTGATTTCTCAGGAGGAGGGGGTCAAGCTTCCAAGCTCTAAAACCATCTGGGTACCCAGTACCTTGAATAGTGATATGATGTAGTGCATGGTCAGATACCAGAATGGGCAAGTATCCCACATCCCTCAGGTCAACTATTAGGGCACTAGAGATCAGCAGCCTGTCTATGTGTGCATACAAATTATGGGCATGTGAGTAAAAGCTATATTCCCTCCCTGTGGGAGGATGTGTCGCCATGCATCAATTAAGTCAAAGTCAGTTTGTAGCACTTCCAGGGCTTTTGCATTGTGGGACTTGGGCACAGGGTTTTTATTTGACTGGTTCAATACCATGTCAAAAACACAATTATAATCACCTCCCAAAGTCCAAGGACCCTGCCAACTGGCCATGTCTAGAGCCAGTTTCTGAAGGAAGCGGGGACAATTCACATTTGGGGCATATATTGAGCCTATCAAAAACACTTCCTTACCAGGGACATTAACCTTCACCAATGCATAGCAGCCAAATTGGTCTACCAATCTATCCAGGATCTGGACTGGTGATCCCCTGGGAATCCAAATAGAGGCCCCTCGAGCTTTTGCAGAAAATGTTGAGGGACCCATATGCCCCCATAGAGTCAGCAGTTTTCTGCGATTTGGTGTGGGAGAAGTTCATTTCTTGCTGCAATACAATTGACCCTTTGCACCTTCGAATCTCTGCAGTGACCTTATGTTTTATAATAGATTTGAGGCCATTAATGTTCCAGAACACACATCTGAAATCATCCCCCATCTTGAAACATCCACCTTAAACTATTTTCCATCTGATATAAAGTAAGCAAGCATCCACATTCTTTTTCCCATTTGCCCCATCTGCCCCCAACCCCTCCAAAAGCTAAACTAGTAACCCCCATATAGAACCCCAACAACTAACCCAAACATATCAAACAAGCAGTAGAGCTCCTAGATGAGGCCCCAACCCAGCATTCACCAGTGACAGCAGTATTAGGTGCTGCCATGTTGATACCCCTCCTCCCCTCGAGCTCATACAGCAACAATTCAAGACCCCTTAAACAAAACCCATCCTCCCCCAATATGAATCCCTCCCCCCCAGAAAAATAAACAATACTTCCCTGCCTCAATCCAAATGGGGCTGTTGCCCCCCCCAGTGAGTTAACATACACCAGCATTCCCACTGCAAACAAAAGGCAGATATAGAACATCTTGCCTGTATCAATTGCCATAAGTAGAGGGACAAAGGCCCACATATAGCGAACAATATATGAAACAGTTGAGAACTGTAGAAACATAATTTAACACAACATTTCATATGGTGATGTAACCCACTGGCTAGAAATAATAGTGCTATTTAGAGAGTCAATATTGGTGGAGCAATTATTCAGCAGTTCAAGAGCAAGCACCTGTAGGCCTTAAAGTTAATAGTAAGTCCACACAGGGTAAACAGGTTCCTCTCCATAATAGTGAGTAAAGATGGAGGTAGAGCACCCGGAAGGAGGAGAAATGCTACCCACTACTACCCGTGCGCCAAGGCACGGTCGGCCTTTATTAAGAGGGCTCACTAACAACCACAAGGAGGCCCAGTGTTCTAAGCAAATTAGTCATGGCCAGGTCCATGTAGGTCCCCATACAAATATGTGGCTTACGGTGCAAACAGACCAAATTCAAAGGTTGAAGGAACCCCTTCCGAACCCCACATGTCAGTAGGTAGTGTATGGCACGAGTCAATTAGTATAGATTCCCTGCATGAGTGTTCAAACTAGGCAGTTAATGCAAATGAGACAGGTGGCATTTTCTTCGCTAGGCCTCCTAGACACCGAATAGCAAGTGTTCCCATCTCCCCCCCTACTCCATCATGTTATACGGGATACGTGGAGGGTATACAAATCGCTTTCCCCTGGAAGCCTAGTGAGTTATACTCAGATTAGACTCTCCCCACTGGAACCCCGGCTCCTAGACTCAGTTGGGTGCACAGGAGGGCATTCCGCCACCACACATCAGCCTTCCATTATCAATGCGACCATCTACATTCTCCATAAGCCTCTCGACAGTTGAAGAGGAAATGAGACAACTAGGCATATAATAAAAGGTAGGAGAAATAACAATGTGGACCTAATCCTGCAGGTTGGTAATCAAAGCACATTTATAATGTAATGAGGTAACTCACTGAGCATCAGACTGCACTCTCTCCTTCCTGGCCTCCTCCTCATTGATCCATTTTTCTGCTGATTTGCGACATGTGAAATATCAAGGGCTTTGTTCTGGCCTCTCCACCCACAGCCGAGCTGGATAGGAGAAGGAAAAGTTCCAACCAAGCCTGTAGAGCTTGTTTTTGGCTGGGTTGAACTTTGGGCACTTAGTTTGAAGCTCCTGACTGAAGTCTTGAAAAATATGGACTATAGTGTTCTCAAATTTTATGGGACCTAGCGATTCAGCTATCCATAGCACAATCTCTTTATCTCCATACTGCAAATATTTAATTAGGCAGTGCTGGGGCTGATCCCCCAGGTTTGGTGGTGGGCCCACCAGATGAGCGTGCTCAAGTCTCAAAGTTCTCTGACTCCTCCAGGAGGCCCAGTTGTTTTACCAGCCAGCAATGAATCTCCACGTTAGGATTCCTCCCTTCTATCTCTTCAGGCAGTCCCATTATATGAATCTTGGAGCACCGGGAGTGATTCTCTTGATCATCGAGATGCTCCCAGAACTCAGCTATAGTAGACAGCAGACTGTTCCTCTCCACTGAAACCCCAGCACAAGAGTCTTCCATCTCTCTTACCCTTTTCTCCAACTCGCAAATTTGTGAAGTATGTGTTGTGGTAGTTTCAGTAAGGCTTGTGACCACCGACTGGAAATGGAAACCTGAGTGTTTAAGTTATTAAACCTGGATTTCATATCCTGTTGCATTTGTAGCAGCATATTGGAGCCCCCAGCAAGTGTTTTAGTCAGCTCCATCATGTTGGTGTCTGCCAGAGCACCTTCAGAACTAGTGCCCAGGGAGGAAGGCCCAGAACCACGTGGGTCGCTCTTGCCTCTTTTTGACTGGAATCAAGCCTCAAACTGCAATTTAGCTTACTTGTTTTTTGATTTTCCAGACGCCATCTGCCCAAGGAAACTGGATATCACCAAGGGTATAAAGATAAATCCCTAGTTCAGCTGTAAATACATTTTAAAGGATGTTGCCCCAAGGAGCTGTTCTAGCAGGTGTCTGCCATGCTTGCCGGCTAGCCATGCCCCCACATTGCTCTGATCTGAGGAGGGGTTTGCCTGCACTACTCCCTTCTGTCACCCTCCCACAGGTGGCAGCACCTATGATCCCTTGCTCATGGCAGCATATGGGCTGACTTGAAGGGGTAAATGCTACAACCTTTTCTATGTGTGCTTTGCAGAAAGGAAGAAGTGTCACACACTCTACTCAACCATGCCCTTAAGTTACTTGGCTGAACTAAAACGGGCCTTATGGGAGGATATTGAACCAAACCCCAGTCCTGTCCCCCTGAATGGCACCATCAGGCTCCCTACTGACCCAGGCTAGGTACAAATCAGTGGTCTAAAATTGGTACTGTATATATGAATATCAATAGCCTGAGGCAAAAAATACAAGAACTTGAGAGCTGGGCTGCTATCTATAACCCAGATGTAAGCACAATTTCAGAAACTTGGCTCAAGCCGCAGGTGCTACCACATGAAGTGGACCTACTGGAATTCTGTGCTTATAGAAAGGATAGGATCAGTAAAAAAGGGGGTGGGGTCCTCATATATGTTAGCAACAAGCTGAGTGCCACTCCTGTTAACATTCCACAACTGGATTCCTCTGTGAATGAGTCCCTTTTTGTCAATCTCCTGCTAGGTGACACTAAACCACTCTATGTGGGTTGTGTTTACATGCCCCCACGAGATGCTGCTTCCTTCCTTGAACCCTTCACCCAGGTTTTGGCAGAACACTCACCTGAGGAAATGGTGATTCTTGGTGACTTTAATCAAAATTGGGTGTCACCTCCTGGTAGCAAGCTGCAAACCCCTCTCCTGGCTGCAAAACTCAGTCAAGTGATAATGGAATTTACCAGGATTAACACTAAGGAACCATACATTGCTTGACTGGGCCCTATTCTCTAACCTGACAAGAATACAGGCAGCTGGAATCTTCACTGTTGCCCTCAGTGACCATTCACCTATTTTCTGCAAGTGGTCAAACAAGGCACGCAATCCCCTGACACGAATATTTATTACAAGGGACTATACCAACTTCTCACCAGGATCCTTCATTGCTGATCTCAGTTCCATTAACTGGCACCCTATCCAAGATCTCCCAAACCTGGAGGAAGATCTTGACTACTTTATAAATATTTTTTGTCAGCAGCCAACCTGCATGCCCCCTTTAGAAAAATTATGGTGAAAGCAAATGCCATAAATGGCTCAACAAAGATCTGAGAAAGCTAATGATACTTAGGGACAAAGCCTGTGGGCTCTACAAATCAACAACCCTACACTCTGACTAGGACAAATACAGGGAGCTAAAAAACAAATGCAAAAGTGGGGCCAAGGTGGCAAAAAGTCAGTACCCGAGGAGTCTACAAAACAAATACCTGGGTGACCCAAAGAAGTTCTGGAATCACCTGAACTCCCTGCTAAAGGGTGACACATGCTTGTCAGAAGGAACAATCTTAACCAACGGCCAAGCCACAGGCAATCCGGTGGCTGTGGTGGAATTCTTCAACAACTTTTCCACACATCTGAATAAATACAAATCGGATCTATCAAACTTTCCATGAGGCTCAGCTGACAAAGTTACCTCATGACCCCAGTTCCACTTATGTTTGGTCAGGAAATCAGAGGTATTAGCCCTACTGAAACAGCTTAAACCGCACTCTTCCTCTGGATATGGCCAACTTGAGACAAGGCTGTTAAAACTACCTACACCTGCAATTGCTGTACTGGTAACCTGGCTAATCAACAGGGGGTGATACCTTCTAAATGGAAGGTGGCTGTAGTGATCTCTACACACACAAGGGCAGAGTATGGGCCAATATTGTAAATTACAGACCCATATCGATACTCTGTCCTTTCGCTAAGATTCAAGAGAGATTATTAGTCTGCAACCAACTGCAGGAGTATCTCAAGCAACATCACCTTCTTGCAGATCAGCAACATGGATTTCACAAGCGTAATGGCCCAGGCACAGTGCTTGTCAAAGTGATGCTGTGCGTTGATGGATAAAGAGATGCTGACAGAAGCCATATTCATAGACTTAACCAAGGCATTCGACTTGGTCAACCATGGCATACTGCTCAGAAAGCTTGAAATGTTAGGACTGGATAAATACTCTCTGTCTTTGTTTTCAAGCAACCTGGCTGAAAGGTTGCAAAAAGTTAAATGGAAAGGGACCCAGTTCAGTTGCCTTGAAGTCACTGATGGAGTCTGCCAAGGCTCCATCTTAGGCCCCCTACTATTCTCTTTGTTTATTAATGATGTAGGCAAACACTGTGAAGATGGTAAACTGCTCTCATATGCAGATGACACTGTGGTATATTGGAGAGACAATGATTCCAACTTAATCACAACTGAACTCTCTAACAGTATGAATGCACTTGAAGAGTGGTCGACCTCCAATAAGCTGGTCCTAAATGACAAGAAAACCAAAGCTGTCTTATTTGGTTTGAGGCATTTAGGAGATGACAGACAAAATCTGCTTCTACTATTCGAAATGGAAGGAACTCAGATTGAGGTAGTGGACAAGGAAAAATACCCGGGTGTCTACCTTGATCAAGACTTGATGTCCATGCCACATATTGACCACATCACTAAAATCATGAACTGGAAACTGGGCCTCATCTACAGATTAGGAGAATCACTGATGACTGACTCAAATAGGACCATTTCCATTAGTACTTTGTTACCCATCCTGGTCTATGGTGCTCCAATTCTACAGTTCCTATAGAAAACAGAAGCATACAAATTGAATGTCCTTTATAACAAGATTAGTCAGTTTACATCGGGTTCACCACCAGGGAGGCATCACTGTGAGGTACTGTCCAATATAAACTGACCTCCTCTTGAACACAGGCTCATTCAACCCCTCCTGTGCCTCACTTTCAAGCTTACCAATGTATGCACTCCACTCACCTGCAGGGTCTACTGGATCCAAAACCAATGAGGTGCACCCTCCACTCATCTGATACCAGCTTGCTGGAGATCCCTGGAGTATGGACTAAACAGGGAAAAAGGTCCTTCACATACTCTTCCCCTTATCATTGGAACTCGCTCCTTAAAAACTTAACTAAGTCCACATCACAAAAGCACTGTAGAAGATTGATAACATGATCTGCTGTGCAGTTTATATATTGTCTGATTGCAAATTTGGTATTTGTATATGTATGCTCATATTAAGTTTTCTGCTTGTATTCCCACAGTGAAAATACCTCTCACTTGGATCGCTGCCATTGCCAGTGGGCCTAAAAGAAGCTGTTTTTTTCTGCCTGGGGTGTACTGCGCTGGGTGTAAATATTTGTCTCTGATTCTTTGGGTGTTTTGGGGATGTTACTAGGGATGGATTTCTAAATCTTGTATTCCAACCATTCCTTGCCTCTACCAGATACCAGTTGTTCAAAATTATCCTCTTAATAGAAACATAGAAACATAGACTTTGATGGCAGATAAGGACCACTTGGCCCACCCAGTCTGCCCACTTTCCTACCTAGAGGGTAAGCTGCAGATCCTATTTAACCAACACTCCCACTCAAGTGACTGTAGGATGTAGGAAAGACTATTCCATCTCCTGTGTTCTCTTTCTGTCTAGGTCTTAACTATTCTTTCCTTGTAACAGAGGAAACCTCCCCTGCTGCCTGTTTCACTAAAGTTTCTTGTGAGCTCCTGCTCCTAAATCTTTCCACCATTTTTTCCTTAACTTTCTCAGATTCTCAGTTCTTGCTGCAATTTCTCCAGACTTTGATCATTTGGGCCTTAGGGATGTTGCATTTTAGTTCTGGGTCATGTTAACTATTGTTGTGTAGTGTGGTATTCCTATATGTACTTTTCCTGAATAAGATAGTCTGAAGGCCACCCTGCTATTTATATATAAGGAGGTCTGGAAAGGAAATTCTTACTTTATCTGCTGTGATGGTTAAATTGAGATGTGAACACGTGCCATTAAGTTCTGTTGGAATCTCTCTAATTCTATGTCCTCTCCCTGCCAGATCACACTAATATCATCAATGTATCATTTCCAGAGGACAATATTTTCAGAAAATGGATTTATGTATATATCATATGTACTTTCTCAAAATCCCACATGAATAAATTGGTGTAACCCACTGCTGTCTCCTCAACTTTCTAATAAAAAGTATCTACAAAGGTGAAGTGATTCCTAGTAAATGCCATTTCTGCTAGCTGTGTTAAAATTTCAGTCAAACTACTAAGGTTCATACTACTAAGGTAATTTGAGAAGCAAAAGAGGCAGATAGCCCATGGGTGCTCCTATACTAATAGCAAATTATAATAGGAAAGATTGTACCCAGACTTTATTAGATTATCAAGATAATGTTTAAATACATTTTTGGTTTTACTGATAACTACCTGAAGAGGTAATCTGTTCCAGTGATTAACAGCCATTAGTGCAAAAAATAATTTCTTACTTATGTGGTTAAAAGGTTTTCCAGCCAGTTGTAGCTGGTGACCTCTGGTATTATAAATGTTATTTTTTAATACAAAACCAAGTTCTGTTATCAGATAAGGGTCTTGGATTATGTCAAATAAAAATGAAAGATCCCTTCTGAGGTGATAGGTGGCTAGGGTCATGAGGTTTAAGGAAAGAAGTCTTGTTTCATAGGTCTCATGTTGCAACCCCTGTATGTGCTTAGCAAACTTCCTTTGCACTTTTTCTAGTAAATCACATTCAGATTTTTTGAATGAGCACCAGAGCTAGGATGCAAACTCTAAATGTGGCCTTGCCTAAACCCTAAACAGAGGCATCATGACATTAGGCTTTCTAGATTTGATGTTCCTCTTGGGGGGAATCCTCACACCCCCTCAATGCCTTCAATAATGCATCTAGTCATGATTAGGGATACTTGATATAGGTCTTTTATATCAGAACTCATTAAGGTCACGTTTCCCAGTCAATGCCCTTTTATTCAAGTTATCTAATAGGTCCTTCATATATCCAGTATCCTTGATGTACATATCCATTTGATTACCTCTGACTGTATATGGTAGTTGATACATTTTGGTAATGGTTTAATGACCAAATCTATGCCTGAAATGATTTGTCATCTTGGGGGATTTAGCGTGTCCCTGTGAACCTTTGGTCAGACATAAAATATAGGCCTTCGAGGATTACCACTGCATATCATATCCTTCTCTCCCTCTGTAAGCCACCTCATATCCACACCTAGATTCAAAAGAGCTTCAGTCTCCAGCTAGATATCATGTTTGGAATTCTGTTCAAGTTTTTGGTACCTAGTCATGTCACTAAGTTGTCTCAGACATTTGTTCTGGCATTTCATGCAGTCCCAAAGTACTATCTCTCCCTCTTGTCTGCTGGTTTGATCACTATAGAATTGCCATTCTCAAAGCTTTCTAATGACTTCTCTGCTTTTTGATGTGTTTCTGTGGGTTTAAATCTCTTTGTTTTAAAAGTATATTGATATCCCATTCGACTAATGTTATATAACTTTCTACTGTGCCCATACCTTCAGGCATGTTAAAGGTTGACTTAACCCCTAAGGCTTTTTCCAGGGCCTGTTTTCATGTTAATGGTTCTGCAGATCTGTTGCCAAAATATTCTGCTATTCTTACTTTCCTGAAAAAGTGTTTATAAGTCAATAACTAGATCAAAAGTATTAATTTCTTGTAGGGGAAAAGTAGGGTCCTTTCCTGAGCACACACTCTTCCACAGTTGAAATTACCTTATTACTAAGATTGAATATCACACCCCTTCTGCTGTCTACCCCTGCCTCTCTTTCCTCCCCCTTTGCCACCTCTTTCACCTCCTCCACTCCCACTTCCCCGTTGTACATTGGTTGATCTCTGCAAAAACCCTCTTGGTACCATCCCTTGTTCCTTAACTCATACCTCTGGTCTTGCCCCCTTCTGCTCTCTGTGGTTCTTGCCCACTCATGCTGAGTATGCCATTATCTGAAAATAAGTGCCTGTCCTACTGATCATGTCTCTGGTCTAACAGCAGTTGACACAATACTGTCACCACTATCAGAGTCTGACTGATAGTGTTGTTGCTGTGAGCACTATGGGTTTCAATCAAAGTCAGCGTAAAGACCATAGAAGATTTGTTATATTGCTTGTTGTATCTGTCCAGGTTTTATTCTGTTACAGAAGCACTACTATTTGTTCTCACTTACCTGGAGTAAAATTGTGTGATAGAAACATGCTTTCTGCCCCCATTGTAATTTCTGAAGGGGTGCTGGTACTGTATATTTTACAACAGATGGGCCCTGTGCTGGATTCGTGCTCATTCTCACTATATACTCAGTGAAAAAACCTTGAATTAAAGGTGTCTAGGTTTTTGGGGTGGGGTGTTTATACTGTGGTTTATACTGCAGATTTAGAACAGTAGAAGATGGGTGCCCATGTTGACTGTCCCCACTTCTCAGTGGATGTAGCTAGTAGAGTCACACTCCTGCAAATAGATGCCCAGCCTGTTTCTGAAGTGCATGAAATTATGTTCATGTGCATTGTCCACTGGTTGCTGGTTCCAAAGTCTACTTGACCTAGGTAGGAAAGCATACTTCCGTAAGTTGGTTCTGGGAATACTATCTAAGAGTTGTCTATTATGGCCGCTCAGGTTATGTTGGCATTCCTTATCATTTAGCCCCAGTTCAGTCATTAAATTAACATGCTCTAGAATTTTGTGTAGACACAACCTTTCATCTCTATGTCTTCTAAGTGTGATGGAAAGTTGAATAGGAGGAAATAAAATCAGGCTTGCTAAACTGTGTATGACCATGGTGACACAGTGCTAGCTAAATGGTTAGGTTGCTGGACCAAAAAGGCTTGTCACACCTCTAAAGTCAAACTTGTTCCTTGGGAGTCCAGGTTGCCCTTCTGCTGAACAAGAAGTATACATAACATTTTTAAAGATGTAACTTTTGAATTGCTAAGCTTAGAAACTTGATTTTACTTTAAATGAAAGTTTGGAGTGTGATTAACATGAATAGATCCTAACAATATAGGTCTCGTGTTGATACATCTCAATGTATGCTTATAGGGCTGGATATTCAGACTGCACCATTCTGAGGCGCAAGCCCTTGCGCTCGCATAAAATGATTGCGCGGGGGTGTAGGTGATATTCAAAGGTTGGCAGCAACTCCTTTGAATATCACCCCCCAGCCACAGCCACTGTGCATGGCACAGTGAAACTTGCGCCACCGCAAGTTGTCAGAGTGGAGCATTCAACTTGCGGTGGCCAAGTACCATTGCACCATAAGCAAAATCATGATATTCAAAAGGTGACATGCAAATGGGGCCATAATTCATGCAAGGTGCGGGGGGGCCATTTGCATCTGATTATGGCCCCATTTGCATGCCATTAGCATGTAGGTGCGCCGATCCCCGAGGACTTGCGCCTGGCCGCCCTGCCAGGCAGCAGCCGTCGGGGACTGACGCACCCTGCAGCCCGATCGCGGGCAGCAATGTGGCTCCCCACCTCCTCCCATACATCTCCCTGGTGGTCTAGTGGACCGTAATGCCCGATTGCGGGCAGAATGTAAAAAGAACCCCCCCCCAACATCTCCCTGGTGGTCCAGTGGACCGTAATGTCTGATCGTGGGCAGAATGTGAAATGAACCCCGACACATTCCTGAGTGCCCAATCGTGGGCAGAATGTGAAATCGAACCTCCTAAACATCTCCCTGGTGGTCCAGTGGACCGTAATGCCCAATCGCAGGCAGATTGTGAAATGACACCCCTGCCCAAACATCTCCCTGGTGGCTAGTGTCCTCCACCCACCCACCATCGAAGCCCACCACCCGCCTCTCCCTCCGTCAGCGGCGGGCGGCAGCATCCGCCCGCTGCCGCCTGCCGACTGATCGTAGAGGCTGCACGCCATTGTGCAGAGCAAGAACCACGGCGTCGCCAGCATGACAGTCCATGACAGTCCAGATTTGTGAATCATTCACAAATCTGACTGTCATACGGTATGGCTGCACGCCCATTGGTTCTTGCTCTGCACCAATGGCGGCACCTCACCGGCAGTCAGTCGGCGGCAGCAGGGCGGCAGGCGGGTGGATGCTGCCAGCCACCAGCTGCCGGGGGCGGGGCTTCGGGTGGGTGGGGTTGGGGGACACTAGCCACCAGGGAGATGTTTGGGGGGTTGTCATTTCACAATCTGCCCGTGATCAGGCATTACGGTCCACTGACCACCAGGAGATGTTCTGGGGTTCATTTCATATCTCTGCTCGTGACCGGCACTAGGAACATGTTTGGGGAGGGGTTTATTTCACAATCTGCCCACGATCGGGCATTACGGTCCACTGGACCACCAGGGAGATGTTCGGGGGGGTTCACTTTACTTACTGCCCGCGATCGGGCATTTCGGTCCACTTGACCACCAGGGATGTGAACGGGAGGGGGGGAGCCACATTGATGCCCGCGATCGGCCTGGTGGGGGAGTACACTATGCCCGCGAGTAGGGCTGGGGGGCACAGGGACTGAGTTAGGCCAGCCACGGGTGGCAGCTGCTGTGTTGGCGCCCTGCATACAGCAGCTCACCTGTGGGTGGCCCTCTACTTAAGCCTTTTTTGGCTCAAGGTCCTGCAGGCTCAGGTTGGGGGTTGCTCCTGCACAACTCTGCACAGCCTGGCTGAATATCGGGCTGTGCAGTTTATGCATGGTTCCTCCCCCTCCTGTTGAGCATGCATTCATTTGCATTGTGCTGTTGCTCAGCCTGTTTTCAGTGGCGCAACTGCCTCCTGCTGAATATCACAGAATGGCGCAATGTAGAACTTGAGCATGCGCAACCCTGTTGAGCATGGAGCAACCCTTTTGAATATCTGGCCCATGGTATATAATACGCTGTTAAAAATAACAGTATTTAAAAAAAATAACCATTTCTTGTTTTTATATATCAATATATGGAAGATGTAGCAACACTGTATATCAATATATCAACAAACTTTCATTTAAAAATAAAATTCTAGTAGTTATGATTCCAAAGTTACCCCCATTTTAAAGAAATTATCTTTTGAGAGGTCTAACTTTAGAACCATTCAGGGTAGAAACGTTTTTTAAATGAAAGCTTGAAGTCAGTCCATTAAGAATCAGTCACATCAATATAATTTATATATATATATATTTTTTTAATTTCTGTTTATTAGATGTAGGTGACATAAATTCATACAGTTACATTCTTGAATTTAACAATGATCTGATCTATAAAAAGGTATAAGTCTTGTGCTGGTAGTCTTTTTAGTTCACATTAGATCATTTGATAACTATTTATGTCAATTTAATAGTCTGACTGGGCAAGGTGCATCCCAATTTAATGATCTGCCATCTCTCCAAGGAAATATTGCCATCATAGTGGAACTGCCCACACTCCACCAGAAACCCGGCCAAAGGTCTCATCTCCTCCCGTCTCCCACAAGTCCTGTGCATAATATATGGATATACTCAAGGAACAAATTCAGGTTCACATCTTGAGTAAAAAATAACCCATGGTCTCCACAGAGGCTCTAACAAGGATTGTTTATTATGGTGTCTAGTTGTTAGGGACTCCATATGGTAAATATCTGTCACATGTCTTCTCTAATCGTGAACCGCTGGAATGGTTAGAGAGTGCCATCTTTTAGTTATAGCCTTTTTGGCTGCTAGCATAAAAATGGGTAACAAGGTTCGATGCCGCAGAGGGCTGTGATGAGGAAAAATAGAGAGCAGCACCAGCTCTACAGTGAGGTTGACTGCTTCTCCGATACATTCTGATATTTCCTGTTGTAGAGTGTACCAAAATGGCATCAGCAGGGGACAAGACCAAAAAATATGGCCTTGGTCTGCTAATTTACATGAACATCATCTCCAGCATTCCCCAAATGTTTGTGGAAGGTATTTAGATAATATACCAACCCTAATTTCCACCAATCTCCCCCATGCCCATAGCCTTCTGTTCAAAGCACTGAGTACAGGTCCAAGCACATGCCTCTAGGCATATTGTGTTTGGTGGTACAGAAATAATGCCTTACCACATGTGGACAACAGAATCAGTTGTAACTTTCCTCATGCAAAGCCACAAGTGAAGCAAGAGATTTTATGTAATAAAGCATGAGCGTAAGATAAACTTCATTTGTGTAGTTCATCAGATCATGTATAAGTTTGTTTGTGCAGTGTGGGGTGGGGTAGGGGTATATGCTTCATGGACTTACCCAACTTGTTTTTTGTCAGGTTGCCAGATTGTCAGCTACAAGCACAGACATGACATCCACTGGCTGTATTAATAATGTATTTATAATGTATTTATTGCCATGGACCCTCCCAGTGATCATTGATTGTGATGCTGGCAACCCATGTTTGAGAATAAGCATGGGTCATCAAGGGCTTCTCGAGGGAGGAGGATGGAGTATCCCAGAAGAGTCACTTCTACTCTGCAGAGGGAGGGTAGTCAACTCTCCTTGAATGCCACCACCTGAGTGACCATAGGTGGCAGTGTAACTTGAGCAGCTAAAGGAAGGGGGGACACAGGATAGTGGTGTGCTACAAACAATGGCATGCATGCACACCCATGTTACCTGCATCACAGAGGTCATGACAAGAATAAATGACCTGGCAACAAGCAGGAAGACTATCAGGCCTCCCACTGGGCCTGTTCTGGGGATGTGGCCCTCCTCTAATCTGGATTGTGGTCTAGCAGTAAGATGGCTTGCTCCATCACCGCTGTCATAGAAGGAGTTAACATGGGGGATGGAGTAAGAAATATGGACATAGAAAGCTAGGTAATAGGGCTTTAAGGTCAGCAGGGAGGAGTCCTAACTGGAAAAGGAGAGAAAGAGGCAATCAAGGTTGTCCAAGGAAATCTATAATAATTCCAGCTTTGTCCCTTCCCTCTAACCATGGTTTGTCTATGGTTCATGGACAAGATTGTCTGTGGTTAATGCACAGATGTCTAAACACACAAACACGCACACACACACACACACACACACACACACACACACACACACACACACACACACGCACAAACAACCCCTCATGAAAGACTAATCAGGAGAATTGTGACAGACTGGTCTCTCCCAGAGTCAGCCTGTACTCTGTTACCAGCTTACTTAAACCATTTAGATGCCTGCAGGAGTACTTCAGTAGCTGCCTCCACTCAGCACAGACACGCCCTTGGAGTATTTCTAGGTTGAAGTTCCACCACAGCTACTGCCCACACAGAACAGCTCTCCTTACCAAAGGGCAACTGACCAAACACTCTCTGTCAGAGCTTAAATGCCTTACTTTAGAAACAAAATATAGTAACTGTAGAGTTTTCTTCAGAGGCAGAAACATAGTTTTTTTCACTTATAACCCAGTTAACCGTATTTCAAAAACTCAATCACAGAAACATGAGGTATATAAAAAATATTTAATAATTCAGTATATATTTACAAGTGTAATACATGATACTACACAAAGTCTATAGGGAACAGTAATTCTACAGAGGTAAAAAGAAAATGTTTTACACACAGCATAAAGAAAACGCATAGAAAAATCTTACTGAACATCCTAATTTTCCCGAAAGTGCTTACCACACAGGATCCTTGGTAAACTAGGGTAGACTCAAGCCTTTGATGTTAACAATTTAGAGTCCTAAACTTAAACTTTTTATGGTCTGGCATCTCCTCAAAACCCTTCAGCTGCCAGCCTCAATGACACCTCATCCAGTATGTCACTCTGACATCATAGAGTCAACAGTTCTTTTGTGGTCTGAAAAACTTCCCACCTGGAAAACTGGTCCAAATTGGAATCTTGTTTTTTTGTGAATTCAGAAACCTTATTGTTCTGATCTCTGTCTGTCCCAGCAGTGATGTTTGCATCAGTTGTTAGCTAGGGCTTCTCACATAACATAAAAGGGCATTTTGGTTTAAAACATGAAAGGACTGCTTTGGCTTTCAGCTCTCTCTCATCAACTGTCCTGGGTTCCTGCTATGATATAGGATAACAGAGATAGCATTTTCCCTCAGGGACAGTTGGTCTGTCTCTGACAAAAATTTTTTTCACAGGAATATCAAATTTGTCCCTTCAGCTGATAATTCTGATACCCATGCAGAAAGAATTAAAAACAACAGTAACAGGTATACACAGCAAATTGTTACATCTCCTGCTTCTGGAGAAATGAAAAAATAAATCCTTTAGCAGCGCTAAATGATGTTTTTTTTTCATGTGAGACGGCTAGCTCCACTTGCTATGCCCTTGGTTCACTCTGAATGAATTCCAGATTAGTTTCTTATAGCATCTCTCCTATTTAAAACAAAATCTGGCTAGAGCCGATAGGGCTGTGAAGAACTACCAAGTGATGAAAGTTACACATGTGCGTAGAAATTATTCAATGCCTAGGTGTAACTTTTTTGAACCCCTCCTCATGAACAGTGCTAGTGTCATTTAGTTTAATTGTTCTGAAAGGTGATTGTGCAGAGCAAACACACTATTCTGCGCTACAGGTGTGAAAACACATTTTGGGCAGGTTGTGGAAAATGACAGCTGTACTGTTTTGAAGGAGGTGTACAAGAGTGGCAAAGTTAAAAATGTGGAATGAAAATATTTAGAATTGGCAACATTAGGAGCGTTGCATATAAATTGCCCAACACACACTTGTAACATGGTAATTTTTTGGAATTTCTTCACCAAATATGCAATATGGGCTTTTTGGGACCCCATCTCATGAACAGTGGCACTGTTATTTTGTGAATTGGTCTCAAAAGGTGATTCCACACAGTGACAGCGAGTAACAAAATGACAGTGACAGTTTTCACAAGGTGGGGTCCCAAGAACCCCATGTTGAAAATTTTGGGCAAAAATTCCAAACAGTGGCTCAGATATCAGCATAAGTTGAAAATCCCATTGAATGGCTGTATAGCATGCTTACCTTCAATTCTTTAGTTCACAGTTGGTCTTTGAAGAGTGCAGATGTGTCAGGTCCAGAGAAGATGACAGCACCAACCTCCTGAAGTAAGTAGGGGGTGAGGGTGTATGGGGAGGTGGGTGCTCAGTGGGAGGGTGGGGAGGGAGGGGACTGCAGTGATGATGAGGGACAATTTTCAGTTTTACAGGGTAAACAAAATGATAACGAGGAACTGTTTTCTAATTTACAGAAAAAAAAACATTTTGGCACACTTGGGTGGGCTTCCGGTGTGCCACATGAATACCAACATGGGGATTGGGCACCCCAATGTTGGGCATGACTTGGGAAGGGGGGCACAGAAAAAAGTAAATGGCATTTTGCCATTTACAACATGGTGGCACCGGCAGAACTGCACATGTGCATAAGTCGTGCACTTGCAAAGTTCAGGGACCGGAATGTGGAAATTATAGCCAAATAGTGTGGCTATTATTCTGTAGCAGATGACTGTGACGGAGGGGTTTAAGCTCTGTTGGGCTTTCAGAAGGATACTTCCAAAAGTCCAGTGGAATGGGTTCCATGATTGGCCATTTTTAGAGCTACTGAGTGGATGCAAAACAACTGTAGGCTCTGCCCTCAGCCCTCAAAAGGGATGGTAACTATTGTCTGGAAAGCTCATTCACGCTGCCATTCTGAAACCCACTGCAGTGCATAATGTCTATATTATAGGACTGCAGCACCAGGCTCTACCTTATATATTTTTTAGTTATGGCTGCTGAACCTATGCAGCCATGCAAGGGTGTTGTGGTCAGTGATCAAGGTGAACTCCCTCCCATACAAATAGGGTTTCAGCTTCTGCATAGCCCAGACAATCCCTAGGCACTCCTTTTCAATTGTAGTGAAGGCATTCTCTTTGGGCAGCAGCTTCCAGCTCTGGTACATGACTAGGTGATCCTCTCTTGAGTGTGTAACCTGACTGAGAACTGCACCTAGCCTATGATTAGATGCATCTACATGCACAATAAACCAAAGAATAATTAAGGCTGGTAAGCACAGGTGCTTGATGCAATGCCTCCTTCAGCAAATGGAACAGGATACCACAAGTTTCCATCCACTGAGTGTTTTCAGGCATTTTTTCCTGGTGAGATCAGACAGGGGTTTGGCCATGGCGCTGAAATTCAGCACAAACCTATGGTAGTACCCTGCCATCCAGAGAAAGGCTCATACTTTTCCTCTGGTCATGAGTGTGATCCACCCTTGTATGGCCTCAATTTTTCACTGGCTCAGGTCCGATGTCTCACTCCCCAACCTGTGCCACAAGGTATGACACTTCTGCTATTCCAGTTTGGTACTTTGCCACTATAACTGTCAGCTCAGCAGCCTGTAGTCAGTGGAAACCTCAGTCATGTGCCTTACATGATCCTCCCAAGTCTGGCTAGAGATTACAATGTCACCGATGTATGTCAGACAAAATCTCCTGTGCCATTGAGAATGTAGTCCAGGAGCCATTGAAAGATTTTTGGCACATTTTTCATTCCATATGGCATTACTCTGAACTCAGATAATCCAAATAGGGTGACAAAGGCTGACCTCTCTATGGCTTCAGGGATCACAGGTGCCTGCTAATTCCCCTTTTGTCAGGTCTATGGTGGGCAGGTAAAGGGCTCCCTTTATCTTCTCCAAGACCTCATCTGTTCTAGGCATGGGGGATGTGTCCAACTCCATGCAACTGTTGCACTTGTGGTACTTGATACAGAACCTCATAGTCCTGTCCTATTTGGGGATCAGTGCCACTGGAGAGGCCCAGGAACTACTGGACTCCTAGATCATCCATAGATCCAGCATGTCCTTGATCTCCCCTTCTATGGCATGTCTTACTCCTTTTGGGACTCTATAGTGTGGCTGTCTCAGTGGCATACCTCTCAACCTCATGCCTCACAAATCAGGGACAAGGCTTAAAAAAATCAGGGACAAAGGACCAAAATCAGGGACACATCTTCAAAATTAGAGATATCCACCCAGAAAGCTGGTAGAATATGGGGCTTAGTGCAAAATGAATTTTCTAAAGAAGAACAAGTCTGTAACTTTAATGCTTGATATTATTTTGTGCTTACAATGTCCACTGTTTAGCCACGGAAGCGCAAATTTTAGGATGGACAGAGTAAAATTTTGACGCAAAATCAGGGACATCCCTGAAAATCAGGGACAGTTGAGAGGTATGCTCAGTGGGGCTTGAGACCCTGTATTCATGTAGTGCTCTGCCAGTGTGGTATACCACAACTTCCATGTATGCAGTGCATCATGCATTTCAGCAGATTCAGATGGTGCCAGTCACTCCAAGAGAGTAAGAGCATTCACTGAGGATGCTCCCTTAACCTATTCTAGGAGATACGCCCGTGGGTCCACTTTGGACTCCTCCTCTGGATAGCTGCACACAGCCAAGACCATCTCATTCCAGTCATATGATCTTACAAACATACGAAACTTGCCAACAGAAACAGGCCACATGGTCTATCAAGTCTGCTTGAATGTGCAGCAGCTAGCACCCCTACTTTGCAGCTGTCATGGTTGTGATTTATCATGTTTACGAACATGCATATGAAAATACTACAATGCCAGCATATTTAGGCCACAAGGTCTATCACATCTGCTTGAAAACACAGCTCACAGTTCTGAGAACTACTGCTGCCCCCCTCCTCTTTCCATTCCTCCTGCAAAATTTTAACTTCCTGAGTTCACCACCCTGGTCAATTCTCTCCCTACTTGTACCTTGCCTATGAAACTGTCCCATCCCTTCTTAAAACCCTCCACTGAATCTAGAAAGATCACCTCCTCAGGCAGCATGTTCCAAGCTGCCACCACCCTTTCCATGAAGTAATGCTTCCTCAGCTCCATCCTGAACCTCCTCCCCCACCATCAGCTTCAGGCTATGTCCCCTCATGGTCCCGTCTACCTTCAATCTAAACATACCCTCAGTGCTAACTTTGTTTATGCCCTTCAAGTACGTAAAGGTCTCTATCATATCTCCTCTGCCCCTTCTATCCTCCAGGGAGTACATGTTGAGCTCTCTTAGTCTCTCTCTCTCCATAGGGTATCTCCCCCATTCCCTTGATCATCTTGGACGCCTGCCTCTGGACTCCCTCCAGAAGCCTGATGTCCCTCTTTAAGTACAGGTGCCAGAACTGCACACTGTATTCCAAGAGCAGCCTCACCAATGATTTGTACAGTGGCAGAATTACCTCCTCCCCCATGAAGTGGTCCCTCTAGCAATGCACCCCAGAATTCTGTTTGCCTTTGCCACTGCTTTTCTACACTGTACTAAGTGATTTATATTCCCTGGGATCACCACACCCAGATCTTTTTTCTCCTCAGAGATGGATATCTGCTCCCCCCCTCAAGTGGTAACTACCCTGCATTTCTGGCCCTAAAATGCAGTACACTGCACTTCCTAACACAGCCCCAGCTGCCATGTGTTTGACCACTGTTCAAATCTTTCCAGTTCCTCCTGGAGTACCATCCTCTCTTTCTCATTGTCCACCACTGCACCTAATATGGAGTCGTTGGTGAACAGGCTCATCTTGCTTTTAAATCCCTCTGTTATGTTCACTATGAAAGCATTAAATAACAGTGGACCCCAAACTGATCCTTGTAGGACCCCTCTGGTGACCTTCCTGTGTGTTGAGAATTTTCCCTCTACTACCACCCTCTGTCCCCTGTTGCTTAGCCAGTTCCCTATCCACTGTACCAGCTTCACCCCTACACCCAGATTCCTCAGTTTGCCCATCAGTCTCCTGTGTGGCATTGAGTCAAATGCCTTTCTGATGCACAGATATAGGACATCAATGGACCAACCCTCATCTAGAGCTCTTGTCACACAGTCAAAACATTTGACAAGGTTAGTTTAACAAGATCTCCCCTGGATGAACCCATGTTGCTGAATGTCCTAAAAGCTGTTTGCTTCCAGGAATGCCACCAATCTCTCCTTTAAGATGGTCTCCAGTAATTTCCTCATTATGGATGTAAGGCTGACCGGTTTGAAATTTCCTGGCTTATCCCTGGGTCTGCTCTTATGGAGGGGCACCACATGCACCATCCTCCAGGCAAGTACTACATATCCTGATTGAAGGGAGGTGTTGAACAACTCTGACAGAGGTGCTGCAAGGTCATCTGCCAATTCCTTCACAAATCAGGGATGGATTTCATCTGGGCCTAGTGCCTTGTCTGTCCACAAAGACTTAAGGCCTTCCCAAACTCTCTTCACTGGGATCTTGCCATACGTTATTCCCCCCATCACCCTGCACCCTACCATTCCCCTGCAGAATTGGCCCTTCCTTTTCCCTTGTGAAAACAGGACAGAAGTACTCATGTAGTACGTCTGACTGCTCAGCTCCCTTCTCTGCCCGCCCACCGTCCCTCTTTATTCTACTGATCTGGTCCCTACAATTTCATCACTCTCTAATGAACTTAAAAAATTCCTTCTCACCATCCCTGATTCCCTGTACCGACCTTAACTCCTTTGAGACCTTGGCTGCTCTTACCACCCTGCTCACCTCCCTCAATCTCTTAATGTACTCCTTCCTGTCTTCCCCCTTGCGGGTTCTGTTGTATTTTCTAAAGGCTAACCTTTTCTCCTTTACCCTCTCCTGCACCTTCCTACTCCACCAGCTGGGTTTTCTGGACCTTGCTTTCTTACTGCAAGTCTTTGTGCCTGCTTTTGTGGCCTTTATCAGGCCCAATTTCAAGATGGCCCATTTGCATTCCATATCCATGTCCAGGCTGATTGTCACTACGTGCCCCTCACGTATTGCTGCCATCCTGCCAATGTCCACACCCTAAAGGCCACTACCCTAATTTTGGTAAGATTTCCCTCTGTCCCCAAATCAAGGGAGAACAACACTGTACCGAGATCACTCCCCACCAGTGGATACTCTACCTTCACATCCCTTACCTGGTCACCACCTGCCAATACTAGGTCCAAAATGTTCCCTTTTCTGGTCGGCTCTACCTCCTGTTGAGTCCTGGTCAGTTCCATAAATCTAGCATGTACATCCTGCGCACTATGTCCTTCCAAATCATTCAAGCAGAGGTGCACCACTGTATAGGGGTTCTCTCCCTGACACCTCACTGTTGAGTAAACTATGTGTTTGCTCTGTGCACTGTCATGCATAGCATACATTCTACACAGGTGGAGCTCCTCCTCCCACCCCCCTTCCCCCTCCATCTGATACCCTTAAGTATGGAATCCCCCAGTATGATAATTCTGCTACCATCCCAATGCAGGCCCTCTTTGAGCCACCCCCATCCAATCCTTGTCCCACTCACCCAACTACATCCCCACGGCCTTGTCCTCTCCTCATTTGGGTCCTCATGCCCTGCTTTCCCCACTGGGGCTTCATCTGTCCTCTTTGTAGATATATTTTGCATCACCACCTGACTGCCATTTCCAATGTTTCCTCCAATTGATCCTATTTCCCCCCTCCTCTGAGACCCTCTGCTTTTCCATTTTATCGCCACCTGACCATTTCCTTTACCTATTCTTCCTCCTCTCCCCCAACAGCCATCTGCAATTTCCCCATTGGACCCTTTCCACATGTCCAGTACCTTCTTTATCACCTGCTTTCACATTCCCCTCAGACCCCCGTTCATTCCTATAACTGCCATCCATCTCACTCTCCCCCACAGTACTTGCATGCCATGGCCCTGCCTCTCTTGATTTACAGTGTCCTGCATAGTTTCTAATGGTGTATACCTATCTGACACGCTAACCCCACCTCCAGTGAAAACCTTGTTTCCCACATGTGCCATGTCATTTCTGTTTTTCATTGTTCCTTGTGCAGATACACCATGCCCCCCTCCACTCATCACCTGCAATCCTCTGCTTCCCCAGCAGCCTGGTCTGTCTTCCACACTTATGTTTCCCCTGACATTTCTCACACTCTCTCTGCCCCAGCTATTCATAGCTCTGGTGATGATACACCCTAACTCCAATCATGCCCTGCCTCGCCACCTCAGTCCTCAGCCTGTTTATTTCTGTTTCTAAGTGCACCATTCTTATGCATATGGTGCAACCCCCAATTCACCACAATGTGTCCATGAATACTGCTGCTCCACATCTAGTGCACGCCACTATTCTCCATGGTCCTCTCTTCTCCCTGAGAGCACTCTGCCCCTACCCTACATTGTAGACTTGCTGCTTGCACCTCCTTCTGGTAGTTCCACAGCATAATTAACATCATTCACCTTCTGACCGCCAAGAAAGACCACTCCCAGGATGGCTGTATTTTTTCCTGTTAGATGGGGATGAATACTATTACTCATCACCCAACTTCGTACTCCTGAACTCTGGTACCACAATCATATCACATCTTCTGCATCTGTTGTGCAGTGGTTAGGTGCTCAAGGGAAAATCCCATCAGCTCCTTGAGCCATGACCTGAAATTCAGAACATATTTTACAGCAGTGTCCCCTTGGGGAGGAAGCTCATCCTCCCATTCATCAGTTATCAAATCAAGGGGACCCCTTACCAAATGATTAACCAGGAGGTAAAATTGTAAGAGTATTGGAGATTCCTGGGGGGCTTCCCAATATATGAATAAGTGATGGGGTAGGTTCTTGCCCCACTCTCTCATATGCTGGTTGGTGAATGCTTGTAATATGATCTTAATAGGCCAACTGAATCGCTCTATCAGACCATTAGTCAGGGGGTGGTATGGCGAAGCTCTGAGCTGCTTTACCCCACATTTCTGCCAAAGACTAAACATGAGATCAGACATGAAGTTGGTGCCCTGGACCAACAGAATCTCTTGAGGAAACCCACCTGGCTAAATATCCACAGCAGTTCTTCGGCCACCTTTCCTGCCTCAATGGAAGACAAGGGCACTGCCTCTGGGTACCTTGTGGTGTAATCTATGACTACCAAAATGTGCCACCTGCTGATGTGATTTGGGATGCTAAATGGCCTAACAATGTCCATAGCAACTCACCAAAATAGATCTTCCATAATAGGCAGGGCAATCAAAGCTGATTTAGCCTTATCCCCAACTTTCCCACCTTCTGGCACTGTGGACAAGTCCAACAGTAGTTTGTCATGTCTTTATAATACTGGAAAACAAAAAACAAAACAGCTCAAACTGCTATTTGGAATATGCACAGAACCACAATGGTTCAGCCAAAAAGAAAACAAACCAGCACAACTCCAAGCTCAGGCAATAAGGCTTTAATACAAAAAAATATAAAAAGGCAACATACCCATAGGGGCAGGCTTCACAACACAGGACTCAGTAAGGATCTCAACTGGTTTCGCAATGAATGCATCATCAGGGGATCATGCATTAGTTGCGAAACCGGTCGGGGTCCTTACTGCATCCTTGTTTGTTTTCTTCTTTATAATACTGGGCCAGTAAAAATTGTTAGTCAGCTGCCATTTTGTACAGATAACCCCTGGATGTCCAGAAAACAGTGTGTCTTGGGCAAAGGCCTCTTCTTCCATTCCTCTGTAGGAACTCACTCATGGTACAGGAGCCCTTTCTCCAAGTACACCACCATTTTCCTAGAACTTAGAAAGTCACCTTCCATGCTGGTGGCTAACTCTCTTAATTTTTTGCAGGGATATGTCAGCATTCTGAGCTCTTCATAGCTTTGCATGCTTGACCTTCCCCAATGCACACTCTGCAGTGGAAGAGCCACCCACTGCTGGGCTCTACTCAGTCTGCAGCTGTGACTCAGAACTGGTGTTCTCAGCTCATTCTTTAGCTACAACTTTTTCTGCTACTGAGGTAGGAGTTGCTTCCTTGTGCACTGCTCCCTTTGTGCCCCCAGGAACCAGTTCCCTCATCATGGTAAGGGTAGTGATACACACAATACTGGCCCTACTACTGAAGTCAATACCCATGATTACATCCACAGGCAGGTTTGCAATAAAGACCACCTTCTGTACACCCTGGCCACCTTCCCAGCTCAGAAAGACCTGGGCCACTGAAACTGAGATCACAGGACCTGTCACTTTTTTTTAATCCTAGAAAACTGGGCAGGAAGGATCTGTTCCTCCTGAATCAGGTCCTGCTTCACCATAGAAATGAAGTCTCCAGTGTCCTTCAATCCATGGGTCACTATCCCATATACAAACACAGTGGCATGTGTGCAGCAGAGTTAGAGGGCACTGCACTCTGTGTACAGATCAGTAACTGTTGTGAATTTCCTGAGCTACTCCCTCCAGCTGCCACCACACCTTTTGACTTATTTATTGGGCAATCATATGTCAAATGTCACAGTTTCTGGTAAACATAGCACCTATGTTCGCCTGTCTCCTTGCTTTTGAACACAGGTGACTTCCCTTTTTGTTCAAGCAAAGGATGGCTTCCTTAAGGTTGCCCTCCCAAGGTTCCTTTTAAACCACCTGATGTCCTTCCCCCATTGATTTTGCATTAAGAGTATGGTAGGCTAGATATAAACTGATCAGCCCTCTTTGCTGCCTCCCTTGCACAGCTTGGACTTCTATCCAATAACCGTGTTCTCAGTTCTTCAGGTACAGTTCCATATAAAACACAACTTCTATTTCCTCTACAGAGCAAATGTTCCTCTAACAAGTGCTCTACCAAATTGCTTAACTGCACACACATTTCAGCATAACTATCTTCCTGTGCCTTTCTCAAAAGTGATGTTTGCCTGTAGGCCACAGGATTTAAGTCAAAACATTTTAGTAAGGCATTTTCACTTTATCATAGTCTATGTAGTCCTTATTGTCCATTCTGACAAAAGCTTCTAATGCCCTGCCTGTAATCAGCTGCAATAGGTGAGCCACCTAAGAACCCTGTCCAATTCAAATTGCCCACAGATTTTCTTGAAAGAACTTAAAAAACAAATCAAGGGTACCCCCTCCTGGTATCTGACAAATTAATTTTGACTTTCTTTGTCAAACCTCTCATGCCATTACTCACAGTCTGTGGTGTTTTCATCTGCTGCAGAATCTCCATCTGTTTCTTATGCTCAAGCTCATTCATCTGGATCTCGTGTTGGCTCTGCTTTTCTCACTCCTCTTGCTGGATCTCATGCTGGCATTGTTCTTCTTGCTCCTCAGCCTTAGATTGCAACATTTGTCTGTGCTGCTGTCCCATTTGTGTGCTCTGTTTCATTTCCACTCTCCTTAGACTCTGTCTCATAAGTTTGAGCCCATAAAAGAGGGAGCAAGCAAGGGAAGGTGGCTTGCACCAAAGGGGGAGCTAGATAGAGGGAGAGCGAGCGGGCAGGATATACAGCAGGAGGGGAGCCACAGAATGACAGAGGCAGGCTGGGTGTGCCACACAGTGTGGGCCAGGGTGTGTGACACTGACAGAGGCTGTGAGTGTGGGCATGTGTGTTTGTGTGTGTGTGTGTGTGTGTGTGTGTGTGTGTGTGCATGTGTGTGTGTGGGCGTGAGACAGGGTCGGAGGCAACATCCACAATGAGTCCCTGTGACACCCAGCACAGGAGGGGCTGCACAGGGGCCCAGACAGGAGAGAGGCATAGGCCATAGCCCACAGTCCACTGGCCAGGAAGTCAGAACACAGGTGTGTGCCCAGTGCAGGGGCATAGTCAGCAGCACACAGCAGGGGGGCCTGGGGAGACTGCTGCCTGGGGCGGAGAACAACCCAGGCCATGGTCAGTGCTATCTTCCAGATGGAAGCAGAAATGAGGGGTGTGAGGAAGTAGCTTGCAGACCAGAGCAGCCATGGAAGGATCCGTCGGCAGTAAGCCCAGAACAGGTGGTACCATGCCAGTACCACCTTAGAACAGTACAGTGACACAGAGATTGTGGGCCAGTAACCCCTGAACTGGGCAATTTTGAGGCAGCTCTGTGAGATGTGCAGTGAGGAGATGCAGGCACTCACAAGATGGAGCCATGCCCTATCGGTGGAGTCAAAAATCACGGCTGTCATGTGCCTACTCACCACGGGTACATTCCAGAGACCAACAGGGGACACCACAGGCATATCCCAGTCAGCCACGTCATGGCTCCTCACACAATTCCTCATGCACTGCTGCCACATGCTGTGGCATACTGTACATCTGTTTCCCCATCACACGGGCAGAGTGTACAGTGAACATGCAGATGTTCCACAGGGTGGCATGTGTGCCTGGCATGCTGGGGGCCATTGACTGCACCCATGTTGGCATCCGCATACCACCTGGCCCAGAGGGGTAGCATACATCAACAGGAAGGGCTACCCCAGAGTTAACTGCCAGGTGGTGTACGATGTTAGGGGGCGCATAATCAATGTCTATGCCACACACTCTGGTGGAGCACATGATGCCTTCATCTGGCACCAGTCAGCACTGTGCCACAGGTTCAAGAGTGGGGACATCCCCACTGGCCACCTAGTAGGTGAGTATGCTGTAGAAGCAGAAAGCCTGGCACAACAGGGTAAGGTGTGGGTAATGAAAGGGCAGGGATGCCAGGGGGTGTAGCCGGGATGGTGGGGGATTCAGCAACACAGTTCACAATGCTAACCAGACATCTCTACACACAGGTGACAGAGACTACCCACTCCAGCCCTGGCTGCTAACCTAATATCAGCGCCTGTCGACCCCAGCGCAGGAGCAATACAATAAGGCACATGCCAGCACATGGAATATCATTGAGCAAGTGTTTGGGCTGCTGAAGACATGGTTCCATTGCCTGGACAGGTCTGGCAGTGCTCTATATTACAGCCCCTCAAAGGCCTGTGGCCTATTCCTGGCCTGCTGTATACTACACAACATGGCCACTGACTGTGGGATAGCTGTCAAGGTCAATGAGGGGAACAGCAGTGGGAATGATGCAGTGGCTGGGCCTGGTAGTGGTGGGCAGCCCCCACCAGGCAAAGGGAGCAGTGGCTGACCAGGATGGCCCAGCAGCACCAGGACACAATTGCAGAGGAGCACTAGGGTGCATGCATGTAGGTGACCATGTCCACATGCATATCCCAGGGTCAATGGCAGAGCAGACAGGCATGCATGAGCAGGCCCTGTGACAGGGATGGCAGGAGGGGAGCATGGACAGGCATGGGACTGGACACTGTGGATGCACACAGCACAGCCCCACACACATCACCCACACACCCCCGCACACACACACATGCACATGCACACAGAACCCATCATGCCCCACCCAGAGGTGAGAACCAGGCATGTGTCAGACGCTGAGCAGTGGCAGTCAGCGCTTTGCTGGCATCATCATCCACATGCAACAGTGACCAATGGCTGGGTGGATGTGCACAAGGCCTGTGTGCAATGTCAACCATGGCTGCCACATCTAAGGGATGCACACACATGCGCCACACCAATGTGCACACAGGTCAGCGGCAGACAGCGGACGGGGAGGTGGGCAGTTCAGGAATGCTGCTCAGTTGCATGGCCACTGCAGACATGTGGATGGCCCCTCCATGACCACCCAGCAGACTCAAGCTGTGCAATGACCACAAGGGGTGTCTGTGACATTCCCCAAGGGGTCTCACTGCGGGAATGCGACTGGGTCCTCACAGGTGTCTGCAGGCTCCCAAACATGCCTGCTCCAGGCATGCTCAGAATGCCCACAGCAGATCCTGGCATTGACACAGAGGAGGTCTCTCGATGCCATGACCAAGGGGTGGATAATGCACTCCATGGGGTATGCGGCAGATGGCCACACACCAGGGAGGCCAGTGGTGTCAGGCTGGCTGTGACAGCAGTGGTGAGCCGATCCATTGCTGTGGTTGTGTCTACCTGCATTTGTGTGTTCTCTGCCAGGAGCTGTGCAAATTCCCCAACGTGCCATTCTGCTGCCTGGCACAGCTCTGCATGGAGCGCTCATACCCCTGCCAGCAGCAGCACCTGTTGCTCAATGGAGGCCCGTAGCAGACTGGTATGCTTGGCCAAGGGGTCGACGCCCTGGGGTGCATGGACAGAGTCCCAACCCACAGGTGGTGCCTGGTCCCTTGGCCCAACCCCCTGGGAAGGTGGGCACTGCACAGTGGGGCCCTCTTGGGGCTGCTCATTATATGGTGCACCGGCCGTGGGCACTGCACCCAGCACCCCTTCGACACTGTTCAACTTCCGCTGCTGCCCCTCTGGCCACTGTGCACAGGGCAGCGCCGGTGTGGCTGCATCACCACTGCCACCACCGTCGGCCTGTGCTGCACCAGTGGCACACACGGCGATGCCGGGGGCGGTGGCCAGTGGGCAGGCAGACACCTCCAGAGCACCACCTGCACTACTGTGGTGGTTGTGTGGTATGGGTTCCTCCCATGCAACCTCAACAGCCCTGTCTGGGATGATGGCCTCATTGTCATCAGTCCAGGACCCTGCCCTGATCTGTGTCTCAGTACACTGGACGCCATGCCTGGCATCATTCTGAAACACAGCCAGGGCCTCATCCACAACCATGCCACGGGCATCAGGATGGACAGTGGTGCTGGGCTGCATGTGATCCAGCCCCTGGATGCTGGTGGAGGTGGACGGACAGTCTTCCAGGTCCAGGACCTCCCGCATGACTGACACCCCCACCTCGGATGCTGCATGCAGGCACTCAGGAGCTAAAAGGGAACACAGTTGCATTAGTGCCACTGTCACCCTCCCACCCCCTGCCCCTGTCGCTGCCATACCTACCATGCAGTGATGGGCTGCCTCCTGTCTGGAAGCCTCCACTGGGCATGCCCTCGAGGGTGCTGCACCACATGGTAGCCACCACCAACTTCTCCTGCGTGGGCATAGTAATGCTGGACTTTAGACAGGCTTTTGACATGGTCCCACATGATAAAATAGTTGAAAAGATGATCAATTTGAGGATTGATTATTGTATAGTAAATTTGGTGTCCCAGTGGTTAAGAAATAGGAAACAACAAGTCAGGATCAGAGGATATCTGTAGGAACCAAAAAAGATAGGGAGAGAAGTTCTGCAGGAGTCGGTGTTTATAGGTGATTTGATTATTGATAGTAGGAATAAAATGATTAAATTTGCAGATGATATTAAGATGGGGGGGTTGTAAGTACTTTCAATGATGATTGCTGTTTGGTAGAGATCTGATAAACATTATGGAATGGGCGGAAAATAACAGTATGGAATTTAACAGAGAAAAGTGTGTTATAATGCATCTGGGAAAGCACAATGTATGTCAAGGTTATTACTCAAAGAGTTTACAATTAAAGACATCAGTATTAGAAAAAGATTTGAGGGTTTACATCCAGAGTGATTTAAAAAGTGGTTCACATTGTAGAAATATGTCAAATAGAGCCATGTCCTTGGTGAACAGTGTTTGAAGGAGTTTTCATTCAAGAGAAAGTGAGGTGCTGATGCCATTGTATAAGACATTGATCAGGCCCATGCTGGATTACTGTTTTACTGTATGGAGTCCATTCTAAGTAAAGGATGTAAAGTTAGTAGAGAGACCATAGAGGTCTTACACCAACCTGATATCAGTTTGTAAGGATTTAAATTATGAGGAAAGGTTGGCAAAATTAAGTTTGTGGTCCTTGAAAGATAGGAGAGTTAGAGGGGACTTACTGAGTTTATATAACATAATAAAATACAATAGTATGTTTGAGGAAATGAAATTGGAATTCAGAGACAATCCATATCAGCTGAGGGGACATAACAGACAGTTGAAGGAACCAAAAGCAGGACAGAAATAAGAAGAAATAATTTGATATGCAGAACAATAAAACTGTGGAATGGACTGCCTCAGGATGTGATAGAGGTGGATAGTGTGGGTAAATTTAAAAAAAGATTAGATAGATATCTTACTGAAGTTGGTAACTTCGGTTATTACCACTGAACATAGGGGAAGCCTGTATGGGTCATGCCTTTTTGACTTACTAGTTTTCCAGTATGAAATCCAGTATGAAATCAGTTGGGGCATGACAGGCTGTCCCCCGCCTGTGGTGGCACACACTGCCCAGATGGTGGCCACCTTCTCCTTAATCCTCCTCCTGTCTGTGCCAACCTTTTCCTTGCACTCCTGCACAGACCTTTGATGGGTGCCATGCTGGTTCAGAGCATGGCCCACACCCTCCCATGCTGTTGTCTGTGGAGTGCCTGTCAAGCCACTCAGTAGAGGCTTCTGTTCCAGGTATGCCTTGAATAGGGCATCTGTCTCTGCCCTAGTGAAGTTGGGCCTGTGCATGCATGCAGGCCCATGCTCCTCAACCTCCTCATGATTGGACATGCTTGGCCCTGTGGAGATAAACATGTGTTAAATGTCTGCTGATACCCACACCACCTTCCCATTCCACTGTCCCAACAGGCCCACAGCGTGCTTCTCACCTCAGTAGGATGCAATACCGATCCACATCCTGTGCAGTCCTGTGGTGCCTTTATAGCGCATTGCATGCAAATGAGTGCTTGTGCAACTGTAATGACATGCAAATGCCTCCCATGTGCTACAGATATGATAATAGTCTAATCTGCATATGCTGGCTGAAAATCGCTAAGTTGCACCTTGCACAATGGAGTTGTGCATGCACAAGTCATGGCACAACATTGTGAAGTGCACTACAGGCCCTGCAGTATGCATGCATGCACTGCTGTCATGTACATTACTGGTGCACCCTATGCACAATGCGCTGTAGGCATTACAGTGCTCGGCTGCTGTTGTGCACATGGCGCTCTTGTGCTGTATGGCCTAATGCGCTTAGGCGCCATAGTGCCAGTGGCACTGTGGGGCCATGTTGCTAATGGTGCTCCTATGCAATGGGTGCCATGGTGCTTGTGTGCTATTAGGCCATGCACAATGGCACCCACATGCCACTACCACGTACCATGCATGGCGTGCCCAATGGCGCTGTCGTGTAGGGTATGTGTGTCAACTCTTGACCCCACGGTTGCCCTTTGCACTTCAGGGAGCTCAGCAGCATGTGCCAGTTGACTGTATCACACATTTTCATGGCTGCAAGATTGGTGTTGGCAGCACAACGTCGTGTGAGATGTACATCCACAGCACATGTGGCACATGCGCTACTGGATGCCATTTTGAGTTCCCAACTGAGATACAGCCTTGCCACACTGTAGTAGTACCAGGGCCCCCATCTGGACACAGGTGCAGCTGGTGAACCTTGTGACCCTTGTTGAACCACATGCTGGGAGTTTGTTTGGCCAAGAGCCTCTGTACAGGCCATGGATGGAGGTGTGGCAGGAGGTTGCAGATGGGTTGGAGGAGGCCATGGGTGCACAGCGCAGCAGTGAGCAATGCAGGTACCACTATGGGGACCTGCAGCAGAGGAACCCTGAGCAGCTCCGGTCTCTACAGGCACGTGTCCAGAGTGGTGTTGTGACACTGCCAGGTAAGTGCACTATGCCCATGTCCATGCCCAGCCAGCGGTCCATGGGGCAGTCACGTTGTCATGTCATGCTGCCTGGGGCAGGGGGCAGGCTGCGCATCCTGTTGCCCATGGTGGCACACCGTGGTAACCCTGTGCCACTGTGCTGATGCCGCACTGGGCATGGTGGCACACTGTGCTGGGGGCGGGGGGGATGTGGTATTGCCGGGTACTATTGTGTCTTTATCCATGTTTTTATCCTAGGCCCTGAGGATCGAAGAAGGCACAACTGGCCGGCACTGCAGCAGGGCCAGGGAGGACCACTGCGGAGGCCTGTGTGCAGGATGCAGGCCTCATAGGTGGTGCTGCCTGACAGGTGTACGTTGCGCCACAGCATGCAGGTAGGCATTGTTTCATGCTATATTGTTGTGCAGGGTGGGCAGTGGGGGTGGGGGTGGGACACGGCCCTCTGTGCACATGGCCACTCCAGCTGTGCACTGCTCGAGGTGACTGTTGCACCATGCTGTGGCTATCGCATATGTGTGTTGCTGCTACAGGTGGGCTGTGGATGCACCTGGGTCCAGGCTGTGCCACTGCCATCCTGCTGCTTAGCCATGTCACCTGCCTGCCATGGAGGTGGTGTGTGGTGCATGGGTGGTGTTTGTGTTCAGTGTTCTGCATGGCTGTGGATTACTGGGTGGTGGCTCATGTGGGCACCCACACTACGGGTGGCTGGGTGCCATCCCAGGAGCGCATGTCACCCATGTCCACTGCGCATGGTGGGTGAGCTACAGTGTTCTGGACCTGCACTCATACTGTGTTCCCTTCTTTGTCCTAGGTGTACGTGGCCCTGATGTCAACACCAGGCTCTGGCATCAGATCCTGTGGGTCACCATTGTTATGCTCCAGGTGGCACGGCTGATGGAATGGTCACTGCACAGGCGGCAGTGCCAACGCCGGTGTCAGGTTCTGGTGTGGTGTGGATGGCCATAGAGCCCATTGGCCTGCTTCAGTTCCCCTTCCCTGACCCCCCTCCCTTGCCCTCCCTTGTCTTCTTGTTTAGCCATTACCCCTGTCCCCCTGCCTCCCTTCCCAGGTCTTCCTGTTTGTTTGTGGCCTCCCTATTCCTTATTCCTGTTATCCTGTTACCTGTATATTAGTACATAGTACAACATTATAATACAATGTAGTTGTTTTATACCTTTTGCAATACAATTTTATATGGTTATCTATCTCTGTCCACATCTGCTGTGCAGCTGGTGTGTGGAGCCACGCTGCAGTGGTGTGCATGGCTGCCATGTGGTACAACTGGGGTGGACTGGGGGTTGTACCTGGTGGTGTTCCTCTATTGATTGGCTGGGGTGGCTGTGGGCTCTCTGTTTGGGTTGTGTGGCATGTGCCTTGTGTGCTGCTTGCCTATGTGTTGCTGGATGTGGTCCAGGTGACGTGTCTCGAGCCTCCCTGTGGGGGTTTGTCAGTGTCTGTGTGCCAGTTGCCATTGTTGCCACTGTGGTACGCATGATCAGGGGCATGCTGCTGCCCCATGCACACTTGGCGGTGTACGTTCATGTGCCTACCATGTCTCTCTCTCCTGGCACACTCTGTGCCCTGGTAGTGGGCCCTCCCATCCCTGTGGCTTGCTCCTTGCTGTGCCTGTTACCATTCCATCTGTGTCCTGGTGCATACCCCTCTGCACCTTGTGCATCCCTGGTTGTGCTGTTGTGCTTCCTGACTTGTTTCCTGGCACATCCCTGGTTGCGCTGTTGCACATCTGTGCAATATTCAGCCATGTTGTGCAGGCTCATCTTGTCATGAGCATCGTTTGAATATCATGCTCATTGTGCCATGGTGCAGTGGAGTTGTGCTGCACCCCTCTTGCATCTCCCTCTAACACATTTCTGAATATCTCACCTAATGTCTTTTATCTATCTACTCTGACTTACAACAAAACAAAACTGGTAGTATTTAGAGCCCCCTTTTGTATATCCTCTTTTCTGCTTGGACATATACCCTTCATACTGACAAAACTGTTTCAGATCCTATCCTCTGCCTCCAGCTGGTGACAGGCTGGTCTATCACAAACTCAGCCTGTATTCTGCTACCAGCTTTCTCAAATCCTGCAGATCCTGCAAGGGGACTTCAGTAACTGACACTACTCAGCACAGACACTCCCTTGAGGTATCTTTAGGTCTGAATCCTACCACAGCAACAGCCCATGCAGTACCATGCTGCTTACCAAAGGGCAAATGACCCACCCCTGTCTGTCACAGCTGAGAACTCCTCACTTTAGAAACAAAATATGGTAAGTGTAGCCTTCTCTTCAGAGGCAGAAACACATTTTTGGGCAAGTTATAAGCTAGTTAACTGTACCACTAAGGACTCAGTCACAGAAGCATGTACCACAAAGGACTCAGTCACAGAAGCATGAAGTATATAGAAAATAATATTTTAATACTTCAGCATACTGTATTTACATATATAATACAGGGTACTACACAAACACTATGGGGAACAGTATTTCCACACAGGTAAAAATAAATGTTTTGCACAAAACAGAAAGAAAACATAGAAAAAATCTTTCTGCACTGCCTGACTTTCCCAAAGTAGAAAGAGCTTGCCACACAGGACCCTTGGTGAATTAGGGCAGACTCAAACCTTAGATCTTAACTATTCAGAGTTCCAAACCTAACTCACTTTTTTAGGGTCTGACAAGTCCACAATTCCTTTCAGCTACAAGCCTCCCTTTGAGACACAACCAGTATGTCACTCTGACATCATAGGTTCAGCACGTCTTTTGTATCCTTGAAAACCTTCCATCCGGAAAACTCGATCAACCTGGTATCTTGGGTTTTTGTGAGTTCAGAAACTTACTTGCTCAGAGCCGTTTGCCCCAGCAGGGGTGGCTGCATCAGTCATTTACTAGGGCCGCTCACATAACATAAAATGTTTAATTGCTTTGAAACATGAAAGAATTGTTTTTGCTTCTAGCTCTCCCAATAACTGTTTCAGAGCCCTGTCATGATGCAGTGCAATAGAGATAGTAGTTGCCCCCACAGACAGTTGGTTTGTCTCTCATAAAAGCTTTGCCTTTCCCAGGAATATCAGCTTTGCCTCTAAAGTTGATAAATTCTAACTGATACCCATACAGAAATAATTAACTAAAAAAATACATTGACAGGTACACATAGCAAATTGTTACAAGAACTAAATCCTTCTTCAGTTTGTACATTAATAAAAAAAATACTGATAAAATATAATTTTATATGTATGTATTAGCCATGAATCTTTATAATCTAGATATAGTTTTTAGGGGTCAATGACAATTCGCTTCCGTCAATAAGCGCCATGACAACTCGCTCCCGACAACTCGTATATAAGAAAATTAGCTCCTGTACTTCCTGCTCCATGTCTTTTCATTCGCCATCACTCAGTTAATAATTTACATGCCTAATAGCAGCTTTGTACTGAATGTTCTTTGCCTCTGTTCGGTCCTGTTCTACATACATCATCTGTTAGTATGCAGTATGCAAGTTTATTGAAAGACCTGTCCGCTGTTAATGCAACCTTTGTAGCCTACCTGATAAGGTGCAACTGTGGACTATGATATGCGGGTCCAGTATTAATACTTAAATAAAGAATTTGTTTTTAACTTTTTTAAACTTATTTAAATTAAAGATTATGTTTTTTTAACAACACATGAACTGCTGGATCTACTGGATTCCTATCCCTGCAGCGATGAGAACAACTTATGAACTACTGCAGCGATGAGACGGAAGTGGAACAGGTAGGAAGCTGCTCTATAAGTGTATTTGCAGTAAAATAGCTTACTCTAAAATTGTTCATGTTCCTGACATTTTTTACTGGTTTTTAGATGTGTTTCAAATGTTATATTTTAATCGCATCATTAAAAGAGTAAGCTTTATCTGTTGCAGATCTTGCTTGTAAGGTTCATGCTGTTCAGTGTTGGTGCTTAGGAAAACGAGGAGTTTTGGGCTATTAATTGCTTGTGGGAGTGAAAAGCCGAGGAGTGAAATACACAAGGGAGTGAGTTGGCAGGAGCGTATTGTCAGGAGCAGATTTTCAGGGCATGAATTGTCGGGAGCAAATTGACGAACTCCAGGATTTTAGGGTGTAAGTTTGATAATAGTTTCCTTAGTTTGTTTTTTTTAATCATGATTTGAATCAAATTCATTTTCCTCCTATTTAATAACATATCATGGCTGGTATATTGGTTAAATATAGACATTGTTTTTATCACATTTATAGATTCATCATTTAAACTACCTATTGTATAAATGCTACAGTAGAACTGTTTACAATTTTTCTGGTTCTCAGTTTAGCTTTATTTTGAGATGGGTCACCTTGACCACTTTATAGGGTTTGAGACACTATACTTTTGAGCAGTGTTAGAGGTATCAATCCCAAGAGTGAAGATCAGAGTGAAAGAAAAGACTCTTTTGATTTATTTTATTCCTAGTTTGACTCTTTTTCACTTTATGAAATTTTTTATTTCAGCTAATCGTAATCCATCTAAAGCCTTTCTGGGATCAGTTTAATTCACAAACTAAATTATGCCATCTCTTATTGCCACCATAAAGGCCAGCTACTATACCTAGGATTTATTTTTGTTTTTCAAAGTAAAACCAGTATCAGAAATATTCAGGTTGTAGCTGTATTCCAAACATCTATGGTTAATTTATAGACCTTGTTAATTGATAAAGTCATTTGGTTCTATTTAGCTACTGTTCATAGTCAAAGCTTTAACATACATTTTCAAGCATGATCTCTGTGTATCATGATCTTTCTTAATATGTTATCTTACTGTTCTGGAAACATCATGGTCAACTGGTTCATCCATGTTTGACTGTGGTTTCTCCATGGTCATAGTGTAAGAACATGGGATAGCAACTACATTTGCTTAATTATTTTGCATATCAGAATGCAGAAGGTGACACTTTAAAATAATTAATCACAATACTTTTCTTGCAGCTTTTAAAAACAGAACTGACTTACACAAAGCAGTTAGTTACTTGGGCATACAAAATAAAATTATAACTCATCACATATTTAACAAGTTTCATTACAGTATATTGTGGTATGATGAAGTCACCAATCTCTACAGCATCAGTAGCTTGGCTTAGAATGCCATTGAACTACCTTTCCACTGTACTCAGCTGGGCAACTGTTCATTTGCAGTTAGGGCCACTAGCTGGATAAATGAGCAACCTGATGCCCTGCTTAATCTACCTAAGCATTTTAAGAGAACATTATGGACAACCCTAAAAGTTCAATGCAATTGCAACTGCTAATCATCTTAACTAAATTTCTTCCCTGTATATCCTTTGAACTGTGTCAAACTGTGGCTCTGAGGCCATGTACAGTACCATTACTATGCTTCTTCTACACTGTTCTACCTGCCTTATTGTAAAACTGTATGCAATTGATTCCATCCTATTTATTTGTACTTGTTTGACTGTATGTTTACTTGTGTGACTATTCCATTGGAATTTGCTTATTTTATTTGCTATGTTGCTTTGTAATCTCTGTTATTGACATGGAACCTTTGTAAAAGAGAATTTGTGCTTCAGGGTATTCTCTGAAATGTACAATATGTAAGTAAGTAACTAACTAACTAAATACATCAATTGCAACTTGGCCATTCTCTCAATTGTGAATAAGGAGGGACTCCATTAGAAGGAGGGACTCCATTAGAAAGAGGAACAACAGCAGATATGGGTAGCGTAATGCTAGTTCAACAGTAGTTATTGCTAATATGCATTCACTGCAAAATGTTACGGTTGTTGAAAAATTTAAATGACACGAGCACTGTATAAATGTTTTTATAATGGAGTAAATGTCTAAAATTAACAACTTTTGATAACCATGGTCAACTTAAACAATAATCAAACTATACTGACCATGGTCATCTATGATGACCTGTATCATTGAACATCAGTGGTTGTCCATGGGCAACTATCGTTAAAATCACGGACAAACTATGAATAACCATGTTTTCTAACCATGTAAAACCATAGTATAACCATTGGTTAACCATGTGTAACAATGACTAAACTATGATCCTAAGAGCAGCGTAGAGAGCAGTGCTCCAATTCTGTGAAAGGCTGCACTTTAGTGTAATAAGAATTTAATGGGAATACATTTAGCTGACTGAAAGGGGATTTTCAAAACAGGGAGATCCAGATACAAATGCATTTTCCATCCTTGTCTTCCCAATAACAGCAAAACTCTGGAACCTACTGTATTTCAAAGGGTCCCAAATTTTTGCAAAGGTTTCCACAGTGTATGGCAGCTTGCAATAATAAAATGTTGCCTATATTAAAAAAAGGTACATGTGTAATTTTTCTGATGCAATATCTAGTATTTGCTTCCACAGTGCTAGAACATCTAATAGATGATTCAACATTGCAGATGGAAGTCTGCTTTGAGAAGCTAGGAAGACAGATACAGTCTGAAAAACATGACCTAAATACTTTCATTACATTCACAGCACCACCCATCCTGGCTTCTAGCACTCCTTGACTTTCTTAACTTTAAACTTACAGTCCCTCAGGGCTGCTCTGTACTCTTCTATGGCCTGCAGACAACATGGGCCCGATTCTCAAAGTGTCATGCATGATGCACGATGCTTGTGTTAAACTGAATAATGAAAGGAGTGGCTTGTGTCAAGAATTGGGCTGAGAGCTGTTCCCAAACAAAGCCTGTGGCAACCACAGGCTGCGTGAACTAATAGGGTCTTGTGCCACCCTTGCAGCACATAAAGGGGTGTGGCATGGTGCAAGGAGGCTTGTGCCAGGGCAATGCCACACCATCCCCAGTTTAGGGCATTCACTAACATGAGCAGTGCCGATAAAAACAAAATACCTGCTAGACCAGCCAGGGCTGGTCTAACAGTCCGTGTGTCTCTCGCAGAGCCCTCTGTGGGTGAGAGGGTACATGAAGGGTGGCTGAATAATCATATTTTAACTACAATACCCACTGTTGAATACTGGATTAATAATACCAAGATTCAATACATGTCCAATGCAGTTGTACATTGTCATTGTCATCTTGTCATGTATGTATACTATTGATTTGCTGATGGTACCCTTCCACTATGTTCATTTCTACAGACACTTGCTGCAACTGACTATACATCTGTGTCATTTAGATGTTCATAAAGACGCAATGCTTACCAAAGGGTTCCCAGTGAGGGTCTTTTATTGTCCTGCATAATATAGAATGGTGACATTACAATTATGAAGGATGTTCTACAGTACAACTAGCATGATTGCCTAGTGCAAGTGGGTGAAGCCCATATAGGACAGTGCGCCAGTTATCCCATTTACTACCCTCATCTTATAGTACCATTCTGTAAAATGTCTTGTATGCTACAAATCCCTCTAATTTATGGTTCACATTTGGAGTGGTCTATTACTTGAATGGTATAGTATGAGTATTCTTACACAGATTGTATACACATTTATGTATACCCAGCTCCATGTCTGGATGTTATGCAGTGAATTACCAGGCATTTCTCTCCATTACAGGGTGCCACCCGACTGCGCCTGCAGCTTGTGGCCAACTGCTCCAATGCAACATCTGTTCAACACATACCCACAGTTGCTGCAAGCTGCAGGACTTTGCTGCTGGGACCCAACCTGCTTGAGAATTGGGAGCAGGGTCCCTGGTACACTGTGCTTCATGCAAGCTGCCTTTTGCTACAGTTTGCATCAGTCTAAGGGCCCTTTGAGAATCGATCCTCACGTATCTTTCCAGCAGCCATATACAGTACCTCCTTTTTATTAAGGATAAGCTACTTTAGAATCATTTTTAGCTAGTTGGGACATGTCTTAGCCTTTTTTTCCTAATTGCTTATGGAAATGCTGACATCTGCTGCTGCTTTAAGCACCTTCTTCAGTAAATATCACATGTTCTACATTACCAGGTGATGGTTTGCCTATGTTTGTAAAAGCAACTATAAATCATTGTTTTGATTGTGCTCATGCCAATTTGTTTCTCAGCCTCCATCAGCTACAACATTCAGTTTAACCGTACACACAGTTTCCAACTACAGTATTATAAAATACTGATGTTCAGATTGAAGGGTGCCAGTAATTTCCTAGTTATGATTTTTATTGAACAGTGCAATAGCTGAGGAGGTGGTTTATCTGCTGTGGAAACCATTTTATACTTAAATTGATTATTCTTGCTAATAAATGATTTTAATAGCTTTTGCATGAACAACAAAGTACTGATTGATGGATGGATTGATTGACTGATTGAACTGTGCACTGGATTGATTGATTGAACTGTGTATACAACTATTATACTAGCTTTAACTAATGTTATGATTTGTCAGGGCAATGTTACAATAATCATTAACCATCATTCAACAGATAATTCAAGAGATTCAAATATTTACAGTACTACCTACATTTCCTTATGTTGAAAGAGGGAAAATACCATTGGCAAAGTATGCACTTTTCTAATTGTATATATCACATGCCTTCTGTACTGCTTCACTAACTGTTTAAAGGAGTAACACAACTCTATTTCTAACTGTGTGGTATAGCAGGGTTATCCACAAAAGTCACAGCTGCCTGGATCAAACAGCAGTTGGGGGGGTAGGTGCTCAGAGAGAAAGACAAAACTGCATAACAGTGCTTCATAGCATTTGTTTCCAAGTTAAGAGTTTAAGAACCAACAATGGAAAGAAAAAAATGTTGTTTCTTAATGCATGATTTCAAGGGTTACATTAACAATCTGTTCATTAATCCCTAGGGCCATGTGGCAAAATATCCATGACTCTGTGGTGTGATTAACTGACTGTTAATGTAAACCCAAAGAGTACCTTATAACTATTATGTAAATTGGTTGAGTAAAATATGATTTGTGTTTAAGTTCAATGAGTCATTTGATGTGTTTTTCTCCTATGGCTCTGAAGATGTTTATGTAGTTAATAATTTTTGGTTGGGAAAGGTACACTGTGCTCACACTTATCTCCTAGTTTGGCCCAGGAGCAAAGGTAAGTTAAGTGACTTGTTCCAGGTGATACAAAATGCAAGTGGTGGTTGTGGGATTGAAAGTCAGGTTTACAGAGTCTTCACTGTTCATAACTTGTAGCTTGAACTTCTAGTTTAGACTGCTTCCCTTTATTAATAAAATATTAATGTAAGGCTCTTGGAATACGAAAAAATAATCATGATGCTACATTCTATAATCCCCTTTTTGTGTTTATTTGCAAATAGTAAAACAAACATGTTGGAATGGTAGTCAGACCTATAAGTGTGTTAGGATGGTAGTCAATTGGGGTTGTAGAAACTAGTGTTTTCTTCTTGCTAGCCAATGGTGTTGTGGTGCTTGTAGACTCATTTGCACACATGTATGTGACTGCTGTTCAGACAGCCGAAGCCTGTTATATTGCAGAAGGATTCACATTGTTGCCTACTGATGTTTTCCTCATCATGGTCATTTGTCCTGTAAACCTCCACACTAGTACACAGAGATTGTTAGCTGTACATGTTCACTTTGGAAATCTACACCATATTGTACTTTTATAGGGGAGTAACACAGAATCCTAAAAAAGCTTAAATACTTTATTAATTGTGGTATATCTTCAAAGCTACAACTTCTATTTTGGCTATTATTTTTCATGTTTGCCATGCATGGAGGTACAAGCATTCCTATTATAAAAGTACTGCTTTTGGATGGGTGTGACATAGTTCACCCAATTCAGAGAAGTGTTTTAGGAGTGATTTAGTGTCACACCAATCATCAGCAAGGATTAGTATAACAGAGTTTTGGCTTGTTGGGTGAAGACAACATAAACTTGAAAAGGAATAGCTGATGCAATCATGGGCCAGCTATTCCTTTTGATCTGCACCACCCAACATGAAGAAGAAGAAGAAGAATCAGCATTTATATAGTTCAAGTTTGTTTATTGTTGATCAGTTAAAACCATTACAACATAATATTTCTAAAATTACAGTAATACAAGGATAAATTAACATTAAATTTCAAAATGTCTGTAAATAGAATACTTTCATATACATTTTAAAGTATTATATACGATTCGTTAATGGTTCCATTCTAAGTCTCTCCATTCAAAAACATTAATAATTAACATATGAATATGACATTCAATAATCAAAAAGCAATACCATTAAAATATTATATCACTAAATACATATAAATACATTTATCTTAATTTGCAAATATTTTCATAAATGAGTAGCCTGAAGAAAGATGACGACTTTCTCCAGTATACATACATTTTCATTATTCATAAAATATTTTACCATATCATTGGGGGAGAGGTCCAGGTTCGCCATGATGTCACCAAGCTAGTTCATACGTATTCCCTTGTACAAAGGGCATAACAACAATATATGTTTTAAATCATCCTCAGAAGACTTGTCACATTTACAATAAGGGCTAAATATAGTTTCCCTTTTCTGTCTGTAAAATACATAATTGGCATTGTTTGTTTCAAGCCTGAATTTAACCATAAATCTTCTCTCATTTGGTTTAATCAATTTCTCTAAATAAGGTTCAAAACCATGTGTTAACTTAATCTGTTTGAACCACCTATATAACTTCAATTGCTTCATTTATATTAAATCTTTAGTTATTTCCTTTTCCCTTTACCTGTTCTTCACTTCGTCTACAATCATCTGCCAAGGATGCATAAATATTTTCCACAAAATATCTCCAAGTCCATTTGGAAAGACAAAATATCTCAAAATATCCAGAGTTGGGAAGATCTTTCCCATAATAATATATTTAATTTCTTCCTCCAGACATATTCTAGGTAGTCTGATTTCATTTAATAAAAATAACTTTAAGGAAGAAAGAATCAGTCTTTCAGTTACTGAAGTAGAAATGGAAAATTGATCCAATTCCACATTCACTAACCCAGCTGGTACTGATTGAGGTACTTTTAAGATATACCTTTTTATTGTGTTACACAATATTTCCAATTTTTTCAGATCATCTGTTCCCCATATTTCAGCAGCATAAAGAATACTGGAGTTTACTTTGGCTTCAAATACCCTTAAAACACCCTTAACTGATTTTTGTCTCATCTTTGAATTAAGCATCCTAAAACATCCTGTTCTCTTTGTTTTCACTAAAATCTGTGCTATGTGATCTCTCCATCTTAAAGATTGACTAAATCTGACTCCCAAATAGTCATAATAGCTAACTCTTTCAATTTTTTCTGATTTAATCCACAGAGGTTTAATATATTTTTTATTATTTCCAAATGTCAAGAGTTTTGTTTTAGACATATTTATTTTTAGTTTATGATCATCACATAGCTCGGAAAAATAATTAAGTTTCCTCTGTAGTCCCCAAATTGAAGTTGATATTAAGACCAAATCATTGGCATATGCCAAACATTCAACCCAGATATTTCCTATTTTGGGGGCATGAAATTGTGGATTTTCCAATTCCTTCAGTATGTCATTTATATATATATATATATATATATATATATATATATATATATATATTAAACAAGAAAGGTGCCAATAGACATCCTTGCCTGACTCCTCGTGTCATCTTGAAAGGCCTGGAGATGTTCCCATGATGATCATATCTTACTGCACCCCAAGTGTCTAAGTGCAATCTAATGAGAATGTTAAGGAGTTCTAAGTCTAATTCTAATTTCTTTAACTTATTCCATAAAATAACTCCACTGATATTGTCAAATGCGGATGTAAATTCCACAAAGCAGCAGTAAAGTGGAGCATTTCTAATTTTTATATGTTTCAAAAATAAATGTTTAAGTGTGTAACAGTGTTGTCTTGTAGATCTGTTTCTCTGGAATCCATTTTGAGTTTCATGTAAGATATTGTTACCTTCTGCCCATGCTTCTAATCTTTTTAGAATAATTTTGGTGAAAAAGTTTTGTGAAATGTCTATTAAACTTATTGGATGGTACATTTTAAGATCACCTGGATCACCTTTTTTAAAAATTGGAAATATTATGTTTCCTTTCCAGCTCATGGGGTAATCATGTCCTTGCAAGATGATATTGAACAATTTTTCCAAGATTGGGGCCCAACAATCAGCATAAAATTTATACACATCTCCTATAATGTTATCTGGACCAGGTGCTTTATTAGATTTTAATTGGTTAATTGCAATTTGTATTTCTTCTAAGTTTATTGAAATTCGAATTGGATAAATTACTTGCAAATATTTTAGATTTTATGTCCTTCCTAGTTCTATTAATAGAACTTCATCTTGTTGAGAGTATTAAAGTTCTGTAAAATAAAGGACCCAAGTTTCAGGGTGAATGTACACATCTACTGTCCTTGCATAGTTATCAAATCCTTGACTTGCCAACATCCAAAACTTGTTATTGTCTTTTTCTTTTACTGTTTTCCTCAATTTTCCCATAATATTCTAGAATGTTTATATTTCTTTGCTTCTAAAACTTGTTTATACTTCTTCCTCTCTTTGTTAATATTTCTATTAACTTTTTTACTGATAGTTATTTTAGTTTTTTTAATTTTCTTATATTTCCTAATAATTTTACTCAGTTGTTGTTTTGCTTCTTTATAATGTTTATTAAACCAGGCCTTACCGTGTTTGGTCTCTTTTTGAAACCCTTTCCTGCTAAAAGTGCAGTAGGGGCATACCAGACTCATTAAATCATCCCGGTGTTGTACTATCATATAGTAGTTTGTATTTTCTACTATCGACATTCTTATATCATTTATTGGTCCTTTAAATAAAGTATTAAATTGTTTAATTGCCTTGGAGTCCCATCTTATCATTTTTAGGTTAAGTATTTCCATATCTCTAATAATGCTTAAATTGTTCTGACAATTATTTCCTCTTATAATTTGATTAGTTTCAATTATAAGTTCAATTGGGTTAAGTGATGACTCCTATCTATCAATAACAATCATTTCCTTAATCATTTTTATTCCCTCTAAATTGCTCCAAACATAGTCAATAATGGAGGAGCCTTTGGGACCATTATAAGTCAATTCTCTGTCCCTGTCTCCCCATATTCTTCCATTAATTAAGAGCATATTTTTCTCAGTAAAGTGGGGTAAATAATTCTCCCTCTCATATTATCCCTTTTATCTTGTGAAGCTCTTATCCAAGTTATTTTAGGGTTTAGTTCTGTTATTATTTCCAAAAACCCTGGCCCCTCTAGGTTTTTCCAATCCTAGCATTAAGATCTCCAATTATATAAACAGGAATATTCAGCTCCTCATCCGTCAATTGGTCAAATATTACTTTAATTCTGTTCATTAGTTCAACTTTATCTTTAATCATAGGAGACAGATATATATTTACAACTATGATTTTAATTTTCCCTGCTGCTTTATCATTTCCTTCTTCAACTCTCACCATTATCATGTCTTCCGGAGTAGGATATTGTCTGGTAATCTTATAATTATTTTTAGTTGTCAAATATATAGCTACTCCCCCTTTATGCCTCCTATATTTATTATTTTTAATTGCAGATTTAGATATGTTAACATATCCCAGAATTTTAGGAGCGTTCTCTAAACTACACCAGGTTTCTTGTAAACAAATTAGATCAAAGTTTGCAAGAAACTGGTCAATTTCTGGATCTGCAATTTTTAAATGAGTGCCTTCGATGTTCCAAGATAAAATGTTAATTTGGTCTTTATAAGTATCTTGCTTTCTTTCCTGATTATTCTTTTTAATTTTTTGTCAATCTTCTTTTTCTTTCACATTGCCTAGAACCTGATATCTCTTGGAACTCTTATATTGGTTCCAGCTATCATTCTTTTCTTTTGATCCTTTATCCATTTCTATCTTACAGTCTCCTATTGTTTTAGTTCTAACTGCCTTTGGCCATTCCTCTCCTGAAATCATATAAAGTCCCATTCTCCTAAATAAGTGTTCTTTATTTAATAACTGCTGAACCACCTCTGCTTTCTTAAATATAACATCTATTTGTGATGTTAATTCCTTATGTTTATGTAATATAATATATTCTATTGAATTTTTAGTTATATTTGCCCTAACAACTCTTGAGAAAAAAAAACTGCCATTTCCTGTTTCATTTGTCCTATAGTATTTTTTTCCGATGTTCCCCATCCAAATACAGTCAAAGTCTTATTTTCTCATTTCTCTTCCTGTTTTCGTTCAAATTTTGTAATAGTATCTAGTATTCTAGCAAGGTTTTCCTTTCTTATTTCCCTGGTCTCCTCTATTCTTTCTACCGGAACTACCTTAGTTACTTCTTGCCCTTTCTTAATTTCTGTAGTATTTTGGGTCTCCATAGATGGAACAATTTGTATTGACATAATATAGGGACCCACTAATTTAAGTTTTTCCACTTGGTTCCAAATGTCCTCCAGTATATATCCTTTTATGGTATAAATCAATACACAGTTTTGAATGGACTTATTGGGAGCTCTCATCATATAGCTTTCATCTTTAATAAGAGGATCAAGATAGAGAGTTTCAACAATCCAATCCTTCAATTTCTCCCCATTTTCCATTGCCAGTCTAGATACTCCATTCATCTCAAGTAAATATTCCATGTTTATTCCTTCTAAATCAGCAAATCTATTCTTCAGTGCTGTAATTCCTTTCCTAGGTGACATCATAGCAATCTCAACCTCCCCTTCATTGTTCATCACTCTTCCCTCAATCTGTGCTTTACTCCTGTCAATCATATCCATTTTTCCTTTGTTAGTCTCAGAAATCAAATCCTGTGTTATCCCAGTTATATCTTTGGTTAAAAGTGGTTTCCCCTTTTTTAATAGGCCCTGCATAAATTCTTCCAAGATCACCTTATTCCTTTCTTTAGGATTAATTATTCCTCCTTTAGATTTTAACTGAGTGGTTCTTTTTTTTTTTTATCCTTACTTTCCTTTAATACTTCTTGAATAATTGATTCGAAGTGACAGGTGCAAGGTTAATTCTTATCAAAAGGTGGTGGCATATGTTCCTGCACAGCTTTATTTTCCCTTTGCCTAGAATTCCCTGGGCTCTGCCTTTCTTTAGAACAGTTACCAATCTTTAATGTCCTATTACTTTGAAGCTCTAACTTAAGTTCTATGATGTCATTCTGAATTACAATTAACTGCTTAGATATAGCCAATAATAATCAATAATTCAATAAAGCCTGTGTTTGTTCACTACTAGTGGCTAAAAAGTATCTCCTGGTACTCGACTGCTTTATATCTTTATCTATGGGTCCTTTACTCTTGAAATAATCTCAGGAAGGCTGTAAATTTTCAGGATTTGGGGATTTACTTTTTGTTTTCTCTAGATGTTTTAAACCATCAGTTATGACACTAAGACTCTCTGTTATATTCTGAATTTCAGTTTCATTTCTGTCATTATTCCCCTTACTATGGGATCCCCATTTATTTAAATTAGTCTCTTTTCCTATCATTTAATCTGACAACCTTTCTAAAATTTGGCCATTTCTTCTATGGGTACTTACAGGAGAAAAACTTGCCCCTTCATAATCATCTCTACTATTGCTATTATAAGATTCATATGAATTGTGTGAATTTCCACTGTAGACACATAGGGTCATTTGATCAAAACTTGTAACTGGCGAGGGAGAAACTGGTGGTGCAAAAGTGTTACATTCATATGTATCTATCATGATACCCTCCATTGGTCCTAAGGGAGTTGAGGTATTTACCCCTAACAAGGAGTTAAAATTCCCCAAGTTGACTCTTACCCTAGCGGCCTATTTTGTATTCCTTTTTAAAGTGTTCTCAATCTGTTTTAATTGGCCATCTTTAGAGTCTTCCTCTTTATTAGCAGCACCCTTAATGGTAGGCCACATTTCTGTTAATTTAGTTTGCAGGAGATCTTCACTAGAAGCTTCCCTGTATCCATTAGTTACCTTCTCTTCCCTTGGCCTAACCGTTATTGAACCAATTTGTTTGTTCCTTTTTGCACCACGTTGTTGCCCTCGTTTTCCTTTAATTACTTTATCCATTGTAATATTAATTTTGCCACTTCTTGTCAGAACCATAGTTAGTTAAACACAATAATAATAAATAAAAGTATTACTGCACAATATTATCAGTTGCCAAAAATTATATTCTTAAACCCCCTGAAAATAGTTTAAATGAAAACAATGAATCTATATTTGTCACAAACAAAAAAAATCAAACACAGATGAAATTTTCAACCTAATAAACTATACAGTATTAAAGTGCTTAGTTTGGAAGAATCCAGGGTACTTCATATTTTAACAGGTTGATTAATAAATACATCTTATATTACCCCGAGACAAACCATAAGTTACTAGAAATGTCTCTAGGCCAACCCGAAAATCACAGGCTCTATCAAAGTTCCACAATATCCCCTCCTTGGTGCCCATCTCCAATGTGAGAAGATCTTCAATTCCCTGGGAAGGTATCACAATCAGTATCAAAACAAAGCTGAAATGCGAATTCCCATCTGAGAGCACGACAGTAAATTTTCCGACCTTCCAGTATCTGTCCAGGATCTGTGTATCAGCACTTCTCCTACACCTCGATAGGGTCCCCACTGTATTAAAAATAAAATAAAACTTGCAAATAAAATGATTAAATATCTGAATGTCTAATAATCTAGCAACCTATTAAACACCATATTCTCCCAAGTTATACCAAGCTGAGCTGAAGAACAGCACGAATAGCACAGACAAGTAAATCGTGTCAAATATAATGATATAATAATGAAGCCCAATGAGGCCCAAATCAGGATCCAAAACTACATCAAATAGAAATACTCACTTCCAGTCCGCTGGAGTTTTTCTCAATCAGATCAAAGAGCAAAGCAGTTCCTTATACTGAACAGGCAAAAGCCACAATCTGGTATAACTCACCCGACACTGCAAAAAATTCAATTTCAATATAATTCCCAAACAAAAACACTTAATTCAATATCACAGAACTATTTAAAGTTCCTCAGTTTGTACTGGGAAGCTAATACTGGGAAGCTGATATAGCTGATAACTGATAAGCTTCCCTTATTCAGCCTTTTTCCCATCGAGCATTTACTACATTTACAGCAGCTCAACCTTTGTCAGACTATAAGATCAATCAAGTAGGAATGAACTGCTCTCTGATGGATTTAACTTCAAAGCTGATGCTTTCTCTCAATCAATTAACTGTTATAACTAGGGAAAAGCATGAGGAAAAGCAAGTCTCTCACAAGTCAATTTGAGACCAGCTGATGTCAATAAATTTTAATCAAGCCCTAGTTAATAGAAGGAATACAGGGAGGTGCATCAGCTTCTAAGGCAGCCTTATTAAGTACAACAGCTAATCAATTTATTATTATTATTTAATTTGGATTACTCTTAAACTTCACTTGTTAAGCAGCTACTCAGCTGTTCAGCTGTTCAGCTATTCCACTTGAGTTCAATTAATAAACACAGAATAGGAAAAGATACAATTAAATATTCCAAACTACTTGAACCAAATAAGCAAACTTCCCTCTCACAGTAAAAATGAGTTTCAAAAAGTTTCTAAAGATGCACATAGAATGTCTCAAACGAGTGCATCTGTGTTCAAAATATACTCAAAAAATCCCTCAGTATTACACACAACCTCCAACATTAATTACCAAATTAAAATAACACAAATAAGAATTAAAACTCAAATTCTCACTGCGGGCATGTAAAATCAACATATGACCTGCCATATGATACAAAAATACATAATTATTACACTAAAATATTTAAAAAGCCCCCAACAAAACTTTTGCCGTTTTTCTACAAAAATAAATATCAGAGTAGCCCCAATATGACCACTCCTGCAGGCTCCCCTAGAAGCACCAGCTCGGGACAAGCTCCTCAGCTGAACAAAACTCTGAGTCTCCAGGGGAAAGTGCACAGGGACAAGGATTTTCCTGGATTAAAAGGGAGAAAGAGCACCAAAAGCTAAAAAGTGCCAAAACCTGCCGGGTTTATATTCAAAACACAGGCAACAGTGGCATACCTGTTATAGACCCGGAATGAGCTTTTGGCAGTCCCACTGCTTCTCATCTCTCCTCCTCAAGGAAATCAGAAAATGCTTTTTGCATACGGCATTTCATCATTTCACCAATTCGAAAACAAGTCCTACACCGGGACTCACTCAGGATCCTTCTCCAACAGACCCTCTGCTCCTCAGAGTCATAGCCCGCATGAACACTCACTGCTGCCGTGTCCTGGTACTCCCCAGGTGCACGCAGTCATGCACGCAGTCTCCCCGCATTTATATAGTACTTTTCATAAATACTTTATCCCAAAGTGCTTTACAAGCAATGCTAGACTAGTAGTGAAGTGAATGAATGTGTATGGGCAACCATATCGCACATCAACACCCACACAAAGCCTGGACAATTGCATGAACCAGTTTTATGGGAAGGGGAATATTGGCCAAGCCACTGAGAATGTTCCCTACTCTTTGTGAAGAATGTCTTGGGTTCTTTTACTTCCACCTGGATACCCACCAGGACAGCACCAGGATGGGTAGATGGGACCTCTGTTTAATGTCTCATCTGAAGGATGGCAAAGCCCAACAGTACAGCATCTCCCTAATACTGCACTCAGGTGCCAGCATTTTAGGTATCGATCCAGTCTGGTGTAGGACAAGAATTCAAGACCTTCTGGTCCAGAGGCGGATGTGCTACCAAGTGAACCATGCTGACAAGCCAAGGTGATCTGTCAAAGTCAGCCCGGCATGCATGAAATGTCTGCCAGCTGTAAGAATAAACCGCGCTCCTGCTCACATGTGGCTACATCACCATGTGTCCATCTCCATGTGCTATTTAAAATATTTTTTATCCCACCCACCTGACCCTTCCTGTCAGCACCCCCCCACAAACATAACAGTGACACTGAGGGGAGCCCAATCCCCCAGTGTCATGATCCAGAACCATCTATCCCTTTTTTTAACCTGTAAAAAGAAAACCATTCGTCAATGTCATTTGAGGCCATTATGTTCCCCCCACCAGACCCTCCCACTCATCTCCCTCACCCTGAAGCCCTAACTTACCCACAGGAAGTCCAAAGCTGTCATCTTCAGAGGACAAAAGATATGTCTTCACTCTTCTAAGCCGGACCGTGAACTGAAGAAACAGTATGTGGTTCAATATATTTCAATGATAGTTTGAACTTAGTTGCATAACTTGGCCATTTTTCATATTTTGAGCACAAATTTTCAACATGCCTTTTTTGGGACCCCACTTAATGACTAATTGCACTGACATTAGGCAAATCTGTCCTGAAAAGTGATTTTGCAGTCCTTGCACAAAATCACCTTTTGGGCAGGAGCTGAACATTTTTTCTGCTCTTGTGCATGAGGTGGGGTCATATGAAGGCTGAGTTTAAAATTAGGTGTAAAATATTAAAAAGCAACAAAGTTATGAGTCTACTTTGAATTTTGCAAACACAGGCTCATAACTTTGGAAATTTTAAATATTTTTCCCACAAACTTACAACACAGCAATTTCTTTACAGCACTTCATGAATGTGATAGCTGTCATTTTTCAGATCCTGGCCAAAATGTTTTTATTTGCTTATTTTTTTTTTTTTTTTACATTCAGAAAGGTGACTTTGCTGTCCCTGTGCAAAATCACATTTCAGGCAGGGTTCAACAGTTTCCATGCCCTTATTCATGAGACAGGGTCATAAAAAGGTTATTTTGAACATTTGGCATAAAAATATTAAAAAAAAAGTTATGAGGCTACATTGAATTTTAGAAATGCAGGCTCATAAGCAAGGTAATTTACAAATATTTTTTCCACAAAATTTCAACAGGGTAATTTCTTTATAGCACCTCAAGAACGTGATGGCTGTTATTTTTCAACTCCTGGCCAAAATGTGTTTTTTCATCCTGAAGGGTGATTTCACAGTCCCTGAGCTAAATCACCTTTCAGCCAGGAGTTGAACATTTTCTCTGCCTTTCTTCATGAGGTGGATTCATAAGAAGGCTACATTGAAAGCCTACATTACATTTTGCAAATGCAGACTCGTAACTTTGGTAATTTTCTAAATTTTTACCCCCAACTTACAACATAGCCATTTCTTTATAGCACCTCATGAATGTGACAGCTGTAATTTCTCAAATACTGCCCAAAATGTATTTTTGCATCCTAAAAGGTGATGTCACCATCCCTGCATGAAATAACCTTTCAGACCGGAGTTGAAAATTTTCTCTGCACTTCTTCATGAGGTGGGGTCAGAAGAAGGCATTGCTGACAATTTGGGACAATAACATTACAACATAGTGTTATGAGCCTGTGTTCAAATTTATAAATGCAGTCTCCTGTCTTTGGCAATACATAACCCACACTCTGCAATATGACTCATCTACTACCCCCATGCTTCTATACCAGTGGTGAACATCCAGCAGTGTCAAATGCTTGTTTGTCATAATTTTTATTTAGTGGCAGCCAGTATTCATGGTTGATCATTATTAAAAGTCCTCCCAGTCAGGCAATCTGACAAGCTAATTTAGATATGATTTCCTCACCAACAGGTTTCAACATGGATGCTGTCATTTACACTGTTATACCACACAGCAACCAGTCTAATTGTCTAAAAGAAAATCCCATGCTTTGGATTTTAAAAGAGCAGTTGCAAAATGAGCAATCCATGAGGGTGACTGACCAGTAGCTTCTGTGCTTTAAAAACTGAGAAGCATGCTCACCACTGGTGAACAAAGCTGCCCAAAATGAAAAGCAAAGCTTCAGGGGCTGGCAGCAGTGGCAAAAATGGAACATGATGGCAGCTTGATGGTAGTGGCTGTAAATCCCAATACCCCTTTGAGAAGCCTGACCTGGTAAAGTGAAAAATATTCCAGTGTGAACAGAACCACAGAGTAATTAGAAAGTCTGCTGCTAGGAAAGTAGCAGCATTAATGAAGGATGCAGACTCCCAAGTCAGCTGTTGTGGGGAATGGTTCCTATGGAGGTGAGAACCATGGAATAGAATCATGACAGCAGAAAAGGACCTCAACAGCCCATAGAGTCTGCCCCTTCCCCCCTTACTCATTTCCCTTACCACTGGCCCACCCCTTCCACCCTGCTCAACCCATGTGTCTGTCCCATGCCTTCTTGAAATCTTCCATTGTTTCAACCCCCACCACCTCCTTTGGCAGATGGCTCCAGGTATCCACCACCCTTTCTGTGAAGAAACAGCCCCTCACATTGCTTCTATATCTTTCTTCCTCCAGTCTTAGGCTATACCCTCTAGTTTGAGTCCCCACCTTCCTTTTAAGTAAGCTCCCCTCCTTCACTTTATTGATCTCTGTTACATAATTAAAAGTTTCAATCATGTCCCCCCTCTCCCTTCTAGACTCCAATGTGTACAGGTCCAGTTCCTTACACCTCTGCTCATATGTCTTCCCCTGCATACCATAGACCATTTTGGTTGCCCTTTTCTGAACTCTCTTTATCACATCAAAATCATTACATAGGTGTAGTTTCCAGAACTGGACCCCGTACTCCAGCTGCAGCCTCACAATGGCTTTGAAAAGAGGCATCAGTGCCTCCCTCCTTTTACTAGTAATGTCCCTCCCAGTGCATGCCAGCATTCAATTTGCTTTCCCCACTGCTTTGCTGCATTGATTACTTACCTTAAGGCTGCTTGATATTATAATGCCCACACCCCCTCCTGTTCTGTTTTCTTTTAATTTTCTCCCCCTGGAGTGCATACTACCTGTGGGTTTTTGCACCACAAGTGCATCACAATGTACGTTTTGGCATTACATTTCAGCTGCCAAGTTTGTGACCACCCCTCCAGAATCTTCAGGTCCTACCTCATGAAATTCTCCCCCTGGAGTGTCCTCCCTATTGCAGAGTTTTCTATCATCAGCAAACAGGCACACCCTTCCCTCCAGCCCTTCTGCAATATCACTGATATAAATATTAAAACTCGGTTGACAACCAATGACCATGTACTATTTACTGTACTTGCTCTGGGATTGATCAGTCAGTGGCTGGCTATGGTAGGGTGAGGAGGGAGGAATGTACCAGTCACCGGCACAGGTCAGGATGGGGGGGTGCAGGGTGGGGGTACTGTCTCCTGGGGTGGGTAGATGGGGGGACACTAGACACCAGGGAATGGGGATTTGGGTTTTTATATTTCTTACAGGGATTTGGGCTGGGGTCCCTACATTATGGAAATGGGGATCGGGTGTTTAAATATCTCATACAGGGATTGGGGCTGGGGCGGGGGGTCTTTACACTATGGAAATGGGCATTTTGTGTTTAAATATTTCTTACAGAGTTTGGGGTTGCGTTGAGGGGTCCCTACACTATGGAAATGGGGACTGGGGTTGTGTTTTTCATTTTTACAGTGACCAGGGTTGGGAGGAGGGAAGCTACACTATGAAAATGGGATCTGGGTTGTGTTTTTCATTTTTACAGTGTTCGGGGCTGGAGATTGAGGATGCTATACTATGGTAATGGAATCAGGGTTGTGTTTCTATTGTAACAGAGCTCAGGGCTTGGAGGCTGGCCTGGCACATTCTGCCAGGTACAGCCATGCAAATGAGCCCATAATGGGCATGCAAATGGACCAACTGTGCCCTGCATGCCAATAGGCTCATTTGCATGTTTGGGCTGAATATCACTCATGGGGGCTGTGGCATATACAGGTATGCACCATACATTCCTCTATGGGTGGTCTTCAGCTCCACACCCTGGATACACCACACCATGCATGGCAGTTGCTTGCTGTGTACCATGCATCTAGGGTCCGATATTCAAACAGATTGTGTTGTCTGTTTTAATCATGCATCCTGTTTGAATATCACTCCAGAGCTGGCCAGCCCAACTTTTTTGTGTGGCTCACCATTATGCGCATGCATCTGGCCAGCTCTGAATATGGTTCCCTAACCATGTGTATCTAATTTACATAGTGCAAACAATGGAATCAATATCGGGGGGATACATACTAAAAGAGACAAAGAAAAGTGTCTCACAGTTTTGATGTACACATGTCCCTAGTGCGTACAGTGGTTGCCCATCTACTAGATGGTCTAACTGTGTCCAATGGTCAGCTGCATGGGTTTCCAAAAAGATGTGACTGTAGAAAAAATATGCAAATCACATCCACACTAGTAGCCACCCTAGTCTTCTGCTTCACCACAGAGCAATTTACCACATTAAGGTAGTGCATTGCAGCACTTCCCTCTTTTAGCACAGTATCATTTAACATGACACAATAGCTGAAGTGTTACCTTATTGTGTTGACTAAGTACAATAAGGTAACACTTTAGATAATGTAGTACTGTGAATGTTACTGCAGTAATGGAGAAAGTGCTGTAGAGCAGTAGCATAATATGGTTTCAATGTGTTTGTGAATAGCAATTGTGCTTATGTACACTGATTAAGCTTCTGGCCTTTCTCTATTCTCACTTTTGGTAGAGAAGCTGGGCTAGGGAATAGAAGGCCCAGCACCAAGGGGGTTTTAGGTAATATGAGCACCCCCGGCAGCGCGAGTCCCAAAACAGAGAATGTACTAAGACAACTGCCACAAGGGCAAGGGGGAGGAGTACAACACGCAATGCAAGTGACAGCAGCAGGTGGAGGTACGAAGGTGACATTCACACAATGACTGCAGCAGTACAGAAGAAGCACTGGGCACAGCAACAATGGCACCAAGAGACAGGCAACGTGGTCGGGGTGAACACCATTTGTTGGGATGCACAGAGCAAGTGGGTGTGGGTAACTGGCATGCAGCATGTCCCATGAGGGTGACACACCCGCAGCACCCACCACAGTGGCACAGCACAATCCACTGGAGACATGCACCACACGGTGCTTGGGGATGGGAGCTGCAATTGCAGCCATGATAGACCAGGGACTACCTGGGTCAAAAGAGCGACTGCAAGGGATGTGGAATAGGAGTGGGCACCCATGGCAGGGTGACACAATAAAGGGAGGAGTGGAAGGACAACCTGCTGTGCTCAGTGTGGTTACGCACACCACTATGATGTCCAGTGATGGCAAGGGGTGCAAAGGCACAGAGCATGCCATAGGAGCAGACCACCTAGTGAATGTTCACAAATGGAAGGTAAAGTTGTGAGCTAGTCTATGTAGGTAGTCGTAGTGACTCCTGGGGCTGTACTCGGCCACAACCGCACATATACGGACTTCTATGTCATGGTAACTTCATTGGGTCTATGTGGTCTCTACCCCAGAGACCAGCATTTCTACACAAATCACTGTCAGTCACTCTTCCTCCATGAGGCACTCAAGGAGGTGCCATGTGCTGGGGTGGTACGCACCAACCCCGGTGCTGAAGGCCCTGTGTCACCCCTCCACCACATTGTTAGTCCGTGCCTGTCTCTAGAGGTCATATCATAGTAGTTCCACTGCTCTACAGGGAAGCTGGTGCAGTGGTGGCCCAAGTGCCATGTGGGGCAACTGATCCAGGTATCCTCCACATAGTCCAGCATGAGCCAGAGGACCTCCCTGTTGTTGGCCATGTACCCCCACTCCTGCATCTCATCAAACTCAGCAGACACATCCATGGGTGAGAGGCAGGCCAATGCCAGCAGCATCCACAGGTGCAGGGCAAAGTCAAGGTCTGCTGTGTACCTTTCCAGGACCTCCAGCAACTCTTGTACTCTGCGCCGGGAGGTCACGTGATGGCATCCATCTAAGCAGCAGCTGGGATACTGAGCTCCCCCCTCTGGCCGCCTGAATTGAGAATTTTATAGTGCTTTCTGTGGGTTTTCTCCAGAAATTCAATCCAAAACCAAGTGTGCTGATAGCCTGGCATCGATTGAGGTTCTTATTCTGGGAAACCGAACCCCTGTTGGGTCGAGACAGATGTGGATGGAAAGCAGGCCCTGACAAAGCATACCCCTCCTGCATCTCCTGAGAAGGCCGCAAAAAAGAAAAGGAACCAGGCCCCTGCTAGGCTGGACCACGGAGGAGATAAAGCTCCACAACCTATGCCACTGTCAGAGGATAAATTCCTCCAGGAAATCAATCCTTTGAGGGAGCTCCTGGTAGAGCTAAGTGGAGAACTTAAATCTTTGCGTAGCGACCTCGCCACTGTGTCTAAAAGGTCTCGGATGTGGAGGTCAGGGTCGCCTCGAGCAGTGGAGAGCCAGGGCTGAAACAGAAATAATCAAGCTTAGGCAGCAAGTTAAGAAGCTGCAATTAAGACTGAGGATCTGGAGGCGAAACCGCCGAAATAATTTACTAATAATTGGCCTTCTTGAGTTGGAAGAAGGCCCAGACCTCATGGCCTTTCTACAGAAATTCTTCGTCAAAATAGTGGGCCTGCCTCCATAAATACCTCCTACCACCTTGAAAGGGCACATCGCTCATTGCCCTCGACCTGCAGCTGGATCCCCACGCCTGATCATCATAAAATTCCTTAGTTATTTAGAAAGGCAGCACGTCTACCTGAAGGCCCGGGAATTGAAGGAGATTCTGTGGGGTGCTTCAAGGATCCGTATAACCCAGGACCTTCCCAAGGAAATCCAGGAGAAGAGGGCAGCGTATCATCAGATAGTGCAAAAATTAATAGCGGCAGCGATCCCATTCAGGATGGTGTACCCTGCTACCCTAAAAGTGACTGTCAGTGGATCAGCTATGAGTTTTGGCACCCCTGAAGCGGCGCATAAGGACCTCGCAATCCAACTGCCTGATCTGTTCAAGGGACTTGGATGAAGACTGTGCTGTGGACTTTGATTAAGTGCTCTAATGCTCGCTTGAGCTAAATTTCTTGTTTGTGGTCTCGTTTGTGTTTTTTCCCTTTCTGGCTGTTTGTTTTTCTCCCCGGCCCTTTGTCTGGTGTTTGTTTATCCTCCCTGTCACCTACCTCTGTCTTTGTCCTTTTGGGCCGTCCTTTTCGTCTCGGTCTGGCTGTCTCGGCTCTTCCCTTCAGGGTCCTCTTCGTGGGGTGGCCGTCGGGGTAGGAGGGTGAAAGATTGCTAGGTTTGGGTCCTGGTTCGGTTTCCCGGCTCCGCGGTTACAGGGGCGTCCCGATGGTGGAACCTTTATTTGAGGGTCGTGGTTTCCGGGTGGGAACTTCCTGGGGGATGGACCGCTTGGTGTTCTGCGGTTTAAACGGTCCCCTTGGAAACGGCAACCACGGTTTGGGTCCTCTGGCATTTTTCTCCCCATTTTCAGTCTGGAATGGCATATGAGGATTGGGTTTCCGTTGCCCACAATCGGCTCGGACTCGGGTAGGTGTTCTATGTATATTGCAGGGATGGGGAGGTGAACGGGGCTTGGCTGGTGCGCTTGGGATGACAGGGTTTAAGAGGTATCCCCAACTCGAGATGTAAGCTCCTTTTATGCTTTGTTTTTTGTTCCTTGCCCCTCATGCCCCTCTTCTATTTCTCCTGTTCTGGTCTTGGCTTGTTTTATATGTTGTGGGCTGGGGTGGAGGCTATGGGGGAGGGAGGACTTAGTGGGCCTGCTCGCTGGATGCGGGATTAGAAGCCGTGTGTTGGGTGGCTAACCCCTGCCTGGGGCTGGTCCGGTAGAATAGTTTCATTGCCGCAGAGACTGTACTTGGACTGAGGATGTACCTGTTTTTCTGGACACATGGGTATCTGTTTCCGGCTCTGGGGGGTTGGGGGTTCGCATGGGGATTAGGGAGGTTCATGACTCGGGGTAACAAACTGCATCTGAGACTACCTTCATAAGAACCCCCACTTGTATATAGTTTCTGGTGGGTTTGTGGTTTGGGACGTTTTTTGTGGGGGATGGAATATGGCAGGTTATGGTATCGATTTCTCTGGTCTCATTAGTGGGGATAGGGTCTTTTCTGGATTTGTCTGGTGTTTTCTGAAGCTTAGAGTCTTGATGGGGGTGGATGGGGGTTACGACTGTTACTCCACTCAACTACTGGGTACTTTGGACAATTTTTTTTAGAGATTTTTCTTGGGTCGATACGGTCTTTGGGGTAATGGGGGAGTGGGGGGAGGGTTTCTCATGAATTGGTCTATTTCAATTTTCTGGGTGGGGAGTTCTCTGCAAGGAGGAGGGGGGAGTTATGAAAGGGTTTCTGGTTGTTATACATGAGGTGCACCTTGCTACTGTAGGTAATATGTACTTTGTCTGGATATCTAATTGTTTTGATACATTCATAAGATGGCTAGAAATACAGTTAAAATAGCATCCTGAAATGTTAGAGGGCTTAGGGATCGGGTCAAGCGCCTACAGTTCTTTAATCACTGCTCATTACTCCACATTGACATCCTTTTTCTGCAGGAAACACATTTATGTCATGATGAAGTTAGACTGCTTTCTCGATCCGGGTTCTCTCAATTTTATCTTTGGGAATTCCTGTTTCAACAAGGGGTGCGATTCTTTTAAAAGAAATGTTTATTTATTAAAGAATTAGCTCTCTCAGACCCAGAAGGGAGATATGTTTTAGTTAAAGGTAATTTAAATGGAGAAAACGTGGTTCTTGGTTCAGTTTATGGACCGGTGGGAGGGAATCCTGAGTTCTTTATGACACTGGTGGATAAGCTGGCCAGCTTTTTGCCCACTCAATTTGTGTTAGGTGGGGATTGGTACATACCCTTTTCCCTGAAGTTGGATAAGGAACCCCAAGACAGGCGTACGCCTACTTCGGCCCAGAAAGCCTTCTGCGAAATGGTTTCATTGTTGGGTTTGGGTGATCCGTGGCGTCTGGCTAACCCTTCCTGCCGTGTTTTCACTTTCCAGTCCCAGTCACATGGTACTAAGTCAAGATTAGATATGATATTAGTTAGTCTCTCTTTCCTTCTGAAGATCCCTTTGTCTGGCTTGGAACCCATCATTGTTTCGGATCATGCTATGGTTTGGATACAACTGTCCCTAGATCCTGACTACTCGCGACTCCATGTGGGCTTAAATACTCAACTATTAAGGACTGCCAATGTGTCTCAGAAATTAGCTCTAGAATATCTCTTTCTAGCCGATAATATGAGCTCTACCCTAGGGTGGATATGATGGGGAGCCTTAAGTGTTATCTCAGAGGTGACCTTATCAAAATGGCTTCCTTAGGAAGAAGGGCACGTTAGCTAGGTCGCTGGAGTTGGTTGGTAGGATTAGGAGTTAGAAGATAGGTATTCATTATCTTCCTCGGTTTCAGATCTTAAGGAACTTCTCTTGGCTAAGAATGAATATTCGATCTTCTGAAGGAAAAACAGAGTACTGTCTGGTGAAAACCTGGGCTAGATATCTGGATCTTGGTGAAAATCCGTAAACTACTAGCTTTGCCTGGTGCACTTGAGAGTTCGAGGATTATTCCCTCTTTGGTTTTCCCATCTGGTAACACTGTTTCCTCGCCCAGAGATATTGCTCAGGTTTTTAAGGAATACTATTCGAGCCTCTATTGTCGTTCCCCGACATCCTATCTGATAGCGGACATCAGGGAATACGTAAGAGGAATCGGTGTTCCGTGCATATCGGAGTCTCAGCAAGCGAGCCTATTGGCCCCTATCTCAGCCGAGGAAATAAAGAATGTTATTGCTTCTCTGGTTTCAGACAAGGCACCGGGCCCAGATGGATTCCAGCAAACTTCTATAAAGTCTTTGTCAAGGAGCTCACCCCTATCCTTCTTGAGTTATATAACTATTTTTGGTCTCATCTGAGCTTGATCCTGCTTTATTCGAGGCCACCATAGTTCTAATTCCCAAGGCAGACAAGGAACCTCTGATCCAGCTAGTTACGCCTATTTCTCTCCAGAACTATGATGTTAAAATACTGGCCAAAATACTAGCCGAAAGGATCAAAAAGGATTTGGTCGGGTCTTCTGAGCCTTGAGCAGGCGGTTTTGTCCCTGGGAGGTCGGGCGGCTGACCATCTGAGGACCTTGTCCCATATCTCGCAGTATGCTCGGTCCTCAGGCCCAGTCGCCTAGTTTCTCTTGATGTGGAGAAAGCATTTGATCGGGTTGACTGGTCCTTTTATGGACGGTAATGGAGGAAATGGGTTTTCGATTTCTTTTTGAATTTGATACAGGTATTTTATAAGTGCCCTCTGCCAAACTTTTTATTGTAATGGGGTCTTGTCCCCTTTCCGCTTTTTTGCCGGTACTAGACAAGGCTGTCCCCTGTCTCCCTGTTGTTTAATTTATATTTGGAACCCTTATTGATTAACCTTAAGTCTTCCCTCAGGTGAGAGGTGTCAGGCTCCAAAATCGGAACTAGTCTTATCGGTGATGCAGATGATGTCTTGCTGCATTTAGTGGAACCAGTAGCATCCCTAGAGGCAGCTTTGGGTATCATTAGGCAGTTTAGTTCCTTTTCTGGTTATAAATTAAATATCTCTAAATGTGAGATCTTTCCTTTAAATAACTATACTTTCAAGCTAGATTTTCACTCCTTGGGATGAGGTGGACCTCCAGTTCAATCAAGTATCTGGGGATTTATTTCTCACCGATCTCTCTTCTCAAAAAATTAAACTTAACCAAAGTCAGAGATCTGATCAGCCAAGACTTACAACGTTGGACAGTGCTCCCTGTTTCCTTGTGGGGCAGAATCAATATTATTAAGATGAATGTCCTTTCCCGGATCTTCTATCTGTTGAATCTTACTAATCTTTGGATCCCCCTTTCCTTTTTTCAGCAGCTTCATAGTCTGGTTTCTACTTTTATCTGGCGGGGGAAGGGGGCACGTTGTTCTTATGGTACCCTATCACTTCCTAAAGAAAGGGGTGGCTTGAGACTCCCTAACTTCCTGCTGTACTACTGGGCAGCCCATCTGTCCAAGTTAGGAAGATGGTTTTCACAAACACTGAATGCTCTTCCCAAGCTGGCTTCAGCTGGAAAAGGCCTTTCTTCCGAACTTAAAGTTGATAGGTCGGCTTTATTTATACAGACCCGAAAACACTTTCACAACTGATCCCAGATGATGCGTGGCAGTCTCCTTAGAGTGTGGGCTCAATGTCTCAAGTCTTTTCGGATTTCCAACCACATGGATTTAGGGCAGCCGATAACTTTTAATCCCAATATTAAATTAGAGATTCTTGGATAGGGCCAAGCTGGCTCCACAACTTAAAAATTCCATGGTTGAGCACTTGTTCAGTCATACCTACTCCTTGATTCTGGTGATATTTTAGTTAGGTTTGGTATATCAAGCAGAGATATTTTTAAGGTGTTCCAGCTCCGGCACCTGGTGGGTAGCAAGTTCGGTGTTATGTTTAGGCAATCGGTGGTTCACCCTTTTCTCTCTAATATTATTATGCTGGCCTCTCAGCCCCATTCAATCTCACAGATTTATTCCTATCTCTTGACCTTTAACTTTGGGGAGGAGGTTGGGGTCCCTGGTTCGACACACATCTCCTTCCGGAGGACGCCCCGCTTTGGAGGAGTTCTGGCCTAATTCATATAAATATTACACTCAAGATAGGTTTCGTTAGTGCAGTACAACATTGTCAATAACCTGTATTATACTCCTGTTAAACTTTTTCAGCGTAAATTAATCATTCCCAGATTGTTTCAGGTGTTTGCAAGGTGAAGGTAATTTAATTCACATTTTTGGGAATGTTCTAAAGTTGCCCTCTGTGGTCCTTGATTCGGGACAACTTGGATCCCCTTCTGGGTCTGAGTAGGTTCTTTTGCCCTGAAATTTGTGTGTTGGGGGATTTCTCTCATGTAGATAGCGTGGAGCATAGATATTATATGGCCCTGGTATCTATGGCAGTCAAGAAGCTGGTTTTAAGACACTGGAGGGACCAGTTGGTCTTATATGCTGACTGGTTAAAGGAGTTGATGTTATATCTCCAATCTGAAAACCTGATTGCCAGCTATAAGAATTGTTTGGACCTATTTCATAAAAGATGGGGTAAACTCCAATCCCTTTGTTTACCCTAAATGATAAGGCCTGGTGACCCGATCCCTTGACCCTCATACCATATAGTACAGTATATGCTAACTCTATGGTTCTTTTGTATCATAGTGGATGTTGGACTTGTTATCTTCTCGTTACAACAATCTAGCTGTTGGTAAGATATAATCATTATGTAATGAGAAGATGATATCCAGACTCTAGAGGTTCTGTGTTAAGGTTATTTGCGGGTGCACCTTGGGGAAGGGGAAGGGGGATGGGGAAGGGATGTTTTTGACATTCTGGCTGGTGGATATACCTTTCATGTTTTTGTTTTTTTATCTTCAAGGTTCCCTGATATCCTATGCATTCATTTTATGGGGGGGGAGGGGGTTTGGTGTGGTTATGGCTTACTGGTTTGTATCTTGTCTGCTTTGTGTTTGATTGTATTGTCTTTGAAACTAATAAACTTAAATTTCAAAAAAAAAAAACTCTTGTACTCTGCGCCATAGGGCATGGGAGTAGTGAAAGAAACAGCCCTGTATACATGCATTTGGGAACATGGTTGCCACCCCACACCAGTTGGCATGTTTGAAATCCAGTAGGACTGTTTCAGGTGCCAAGTCTGGGCTGTGCATCTTCAGCTGCCCCAGCAGGAGAATGTACATCTGTGCCCTCCTGCTGCACATCAGGGCAAAGACAGCTGGCAGAACTGAACCAGACTGGACTGTGTGGATGGTGCACAGCTGGTCAAACAGGGCAGGGCATGCCCTGAATGTGCCATCCATGAACCAGTCTGTACAGCTTGCCAGATGCTGCAGGCCATGGTTGATGGTATAGACCATGAGATGGTCCTACTTACTCCCACTGTTATAGAAGAGGAATCGCATACCATCACTGGCAATGGTGAATTCCTCAGGGATTCTGAGGCGTCCAACTGACAGGGAGGTTATTGGCCAGCTACGCGCCATGTGCCACACCCACTGGACTGCTGAATGCAGCAGCCACACTTCTGGCAGTCTTCCACCACATCCGCTGTGACATACTGGCCATGATGACCTATGATGCACTGTCCAGAGTCCACTATATCCTGTCCCACAGCATTCCAAGGATGTGCCACACATCCATGCCCACAGCACCTGAGACATGCTTTTGTTCCTGGATTGTGGCCACTACTGTGTCTTCCACAGTGTGGAGGTGGCCAAGGCAGTGGTATCAGCATGCCTCGGTGCACTACCAATACACCTTCTCAGGTCCCTCTTTGTCACATCTGTACACATAGCCATTGTGGACAGCCAGTGGCTTTCCCTTTTGGCTGGGAATGAATTGCATTGACATCCTGTGTGCAGTGCTCTGTAGTGCACCTGTGGCCTCCAGTGACACTGTTATAGCCTGTGTTGGCCCCACCCTGCATGTGGCTGCACACGCCCCCTTCTGCTGTGAGGTCTATAATTGCAAGTGCCATCCCACACCCCACTCCCCCATGTCTGTGTGTCCACTGGCCCACCCTCTCTGTGCTCCTGCCATGCTGAGCAACTGCCATCACCTGCCAGTAGGGTGCTGCATTGTCACGGGTAAGTGTGTCTGTTTGGATGTCGCTGCTCTGTTGTGGAGAGGGGCTCGGCCTGCTGTGCAGTTCACATGTGGGGTGTTGGCTCCTGCTGCTGTATTCCATGTGGGGTTGTGGGGTAGGGTTGTCACCCAGTCTTGCTCCTCTGTTGGCCGTGTGAGGTGGGCCACTGCTTGGCCCAGCTGCCCCTCTCCTGTGCTCCCCTCCTGTGCCTCCTCTTCCCCTTACTCCCCCTTGTGCCTGAGGCCTTCACTAGCATATGCCTTTGCTGCCCAGCCTCGCCTTCTCTGCTGTAGCCATCCTATGTGTGCCTTTCCCTGGTGGGCTGTTGACAGTTCCCACCTCCTGTGTATGCGGCCGGGTGGTGTTCACATTCATGACTGTAGCTGGTGTGGGGAGTGGCCTTGCTGGGCTGCTGCTACAGTCACTGTTCCACTGCTGTTCTGCTTTATTTGGCAGTCGCTCTTTGTTCAGCCGCTGTTTCAGCATCGCCCACTGTTCGAGCTCTTATGCAGTAACGCTCTACATGTCAGCTACCCACCAAAGGTGAATAGAGTACTGGAGAGGGAAGAGAAGAAGGATGGAGAGGATGATGGGTGTGACAAAACTCAATAAGTGTGGACTGTAGGGAGTAAGCTGCTTTTATGCAGCATGTGGGAGGAGCTATTCCCCCACATTAAACATGAGGCTTCAGCCCTCCAATTTCAATATGTTTGTGAATACCAGTTGTGCTTGTGTACACTGTTTAAGCTTTTGGCCTTTCTCTATTTCCACCCTTAGTTTGGAAGCCAGGTAGCAGGTATGGATGAGAAGGCCCAAAATGATTACCTCCTCCAAATCACTGAGAGTTGAGAGTATGAACAGTAGCACACAGGAGAGGAAAACCCCCATGGAAGAAACCTCTGAGGACCCATGGCTACTGACCTGCCTATCCTCTGGGCAGACTAAGAGGAGATAATCGTAAATGCTTGATTGATTTCTGCTTCTGGATTAACTGATGAAGTTCATCTTCCAAGTCTCTTGATGATGTATACAGTTGTTAGTCATTGATGCTGAAGAAGCTGCTCTGATTTGAATAGAATGTCTTAGAAAGGAATAAGTATTGAGGCAAGTTGATGCAGAAGTGTTTCAGACTATGATAATGGCAAGGCTTGATTGAACAGTTAGGAACGAGGGAATTTGTTCAATCATGTGGAGACATACACAGGGAGAATTGCAGAGAGTAGAATGAAGAATACTTTTCTTGCAGTAGTATAAGTAACTCAGGTGGCTTGAGATAGAATGGCCCACATGATGGCATTTGCTTGCTGGAGGTAATATCCTAACTTATGATATCACTGAATGCAAAGTGAAGATATGACTGAGTCTGCAGAAGGATGGAGGAGATGCAAAGTTCTGAATTGAAAGTGAAAGAAACAGCTGCTTTTATTGGATAGGCCTTGTTAATAATGTCCACTACAGTTGGTTGTCAGAAACTACGGACTGTCTGTAGGGGCCAGTGATGGCCTCTTACAAAGGGGTAGCCCATGAGGAGGGCACATGGGGAAGGGCATCCTCAATAACGGTGACTCCTTCTTGGTGAAATCTCTCATGGTGATGGGAAGGTAGGGTGACTGGATGGGGAGGTTGGCAAAATGGGTGACAGGATGTCACTGTATGTACACATGAGGGGGAACGAGCATGGCGAGCATGGGCTGGGAGGGGGTAGAGGAGCTGTAGGGGGTGGTGCTACGGTGGGTTGCTGAGCTGTGTCGAGGCATTGGAGGTTGGCCTGTGGTTGGGGTGGGTGAGGTACCTGGTTCGGGTCTGGGCGCCGGTGCGATTTTATTGCACTCGTCCCAAACCTTTATTTTTACATTCTTTTACCCCTCCAACATTCACTGGAGTTGAGAATCCTTTAGTAGGAGGATGTGGGGGGTGAAAGCATTGAACGTTATATCCTCGGTGCCATTGTCCTGTGTGCTGGGGTGTCAGTAGTGCTGAAAATGTTTTCAGCACTGTGACTGCACAATAACGGTGATCACCTTTAGGCTTTCACCATTATCACATAGAACCTACAAGGGCAGTTTCTACTATTGGGTAATTCCATACAGAGGAGACGTTGTTAAAGTTCTTGGAGAGATGCAAAGACTGGAGCCCAGGGAGTGATGATGCAGGATTGGTTGAAGCTAGCAGCCAAACTATTTTACATGCAGCAGAGCGGACAGTGCAGTGTTAAGCATCATTGTAAAAACACATCAAAAGCTTTGGGTTGCTTATGCAACTGAAGGTGAGACAAACCATGAAGTAATAATGATCCTCTCAAAACATGCCAAAGTGATAAAAGAGATGGATGAATTAGTGAACTGAAATGTGTCAAAGGTGTCAGTATTCAAGAAGCAGGATCCAGGGCTGAAGTTTTTGATAAGAGTTATAGCATTGAGGATATGAGCAGAGAATAGCAAAATCTTTGAAGGGACCAATGAGTTGATGCCAGGGTTGGATGAGGATGAAGGCACAGAGAAGTCCATGATGACAAGGGTCATACTGTTACTGCCGAGTAGCAACACCTTTGAGAGTGATTGATAAGTAGGAAATGATGAGTGCTAAAATTCCCAGGAGGAATGCCATTTAAAGTTCCATTGTAAGAGCTGATATCAGATGTTTTGGGTTGACCAGAAGGCAGGGAAAGATCAATTCATGAATGAAGTAACAAGAGCTGGATACTCAGGTATGAGCTGGGAGCTTGAGAAGAAGTCCAGGGGCTTGCAGGAGATTCGTCTGGGTTCGCAGGAGATTTGGATGGTAAAGAAATGGAATGGAGCCAATATGCTGTGGATTGCACTAAGTGGGATAAAGTCCAAGAAAATCTTGATGGACCTGGTTTGTAATTACATGCAGAGTGTTGGTAGGTGAAGAAAATACCAAGGTGTCCATGTGCGGCTGAAGACTGTGGCAATGCAGAGTGTCAGTAGTGTAGCCCAAATGCCAATACGCAACTATGTATTGCAGTAAATGCAGGGTGGTTACGAGGCAGATGCTAAACACCAATATGCAAATGTGTATTGCAGTGGATGTGAAGAACTGCAGACTTGGACGTTGCCAGAATGCATACATGCTGCTGCATATTGTGGCAAATGCAGAGAGTTTGTAGCTTGACCAATGCTAAAATGCCAATACGTCATTACATATTGCAGTAGATTCACACAGTTTGTAGAGTGGCCAATGCCACAGTGCCAATACAGCTGTGTATTGCAATAGATGCAGAGTGGTTGAATGAGTAGTGACAGTACTCCAATCTCTAGTAGACTGGAAGAGCCCACCTGCACGCGAATATCTCAGATGGTATGAGATAGAGATGGAGACTAGAAAACTGCTGCAAACTGTTGGTCAGGATTAGCAAGGAAAGAGTAGCAGGTTGCTGCATAGTAGAAGCAGGTTGGAGTGACAGCAGAAATGGATAGCAGGCAGAAAAGTGGAATTGAGGAGCAAACAATGGAGGAAATGAACACTGCAAGTGTGAAGGATGCCATGCCAGAGACCTTAACACATAATGAACTTAAGGAGAGACAGAGAAAACACAAGAGAGGGAAATGGGGAGCATGCCTCTGAAAATGAGGAATGTCGCATAATGCTTATGATTTTATGCTCAATTGACTATATTTGCTCTGCACAGGGTAACTGACATTGTTCATACTCTTGGGGCTAGTACTGAACACACAGGCTATAACAACTGCAAAATAATTGAAATGAAACATTTCATATGATCAAAATATATGGACCCACCATCATAGGCTTGTCCTTCTTGAAATGAAATGGAGCTACACATGCAGGCCATTTGCTCTAAAGTATTTAAAAGCTAGAGCTATGCATTGCAAAGTTGGGAGATTGATCGGTATGGTGAGGAGTGTAGCTTTACTCTAGGTGATAGAAGCATGTTAAACCTGAAAGTGTGAAGATGGGAATGAAACGGCCTCCATAAGGAGCTAGAAGCCCCAAAAAATGCAAACACAGAAAGAGGGGAACATATGGGACTGCAGATGAGACACACAAAGGAGGAGGCAGCAAAGCAGCAGGAGGAGGAATAGAGCATGTGACCACAAGGTGAGCAGACAGCAAAGCGCAGGGGTGCCAGTGAGTGGAACAGTGCCAGCAGACAATGAAAAGAGGGAGAAAAGAACAAGCGGAAAGTGGGAGAGCACAATGAACTGAGAAGCACAAGAGATGAGCCACAAAACAAAGGGAGCAGAGCAAGAATGTGCCTGAGCAACAAGAGAGGAAAGGAGACAAATAAACAAGAAACAGACGGGAGGAGAGGACAGAAGGGGAAAAGAATCAACAGCAGCAGCAAAAATAAGGAACAGAAGCAGAATGGCATCAAAGAAGGAACGGAATGGGGGGACAAACATGGAGCACAAAAGAGGAATAAGTGGGAGTGAGAGAAAACAGACATGGCAAGGAAGCAGGGGAAAAAACAAGGAGGCACAGCCACATGGACTACACAGGAGCACAGCATGAAGAAACATTCTGAACATGGACTATAGGGAGTAGGCTGCTTTTATCCAGAACGTGGGAGGAGCTAGTCCCCCATATTGAACCTTGGGTTTCAACCGTTGAAACATAGAGTTTGACAGAAAATAAGGACAGCTTGGCCAACCTAGTCTGCCCATTTTCCCTACCTGTTTCATATGCCGCAGATCCTAAATGATCTGTGGCTTATGCTGTCTTTCCTATCACTAGAGTCCCTTTATGTCTGTCCCATGAGTTTTTGAATTCCCCTACCATTTTTGCCCCTACAACTTCTGCCGGGAGGCTGTTCCATGGATCCGCCACCCTTTCTGTAAAAAAAATACTCTCTCACGTTACCCCTAAGTCTACCCCCTCTATTTTCTTAACATGGCCCCTTTTTCTTCACCACCTTTTTTTTGAAAGATGCTACCCTCTTGTGCCTTATTTTCACCTTTGAGGTATTTAAAAGTCTCAATCATATTTCCCATCTCTCTCTCCTTTCCTGCAGGGAATACATATTGAGATTATCCAGTCTCCCCTCATATGATGTTTGGTGCAGCCCCTGCACCATGTTTCTTGTCCTTTTCTGAACCACTTCTGCTCTGTCTATGTCCTTCTGGAGATACAGGCTCTAGAACTGGACACAGTACTCTAGATGAGGTCTCAACAATGTTCTATACAGTGGAATCACTGCTTCCTTCCTTTTGCTGGAGATACCTCACCTATGCATCCCAGCATTCTATTGGCTCTCCTCATAGCATTCTCACACTGTTTGGTAACCTTTAGATCATCAGATATGATTACTCCCAGGTCCCTTTCCTGTTTGGTGGCTGTCAATACCTCCCCCCTATCATGTACTCCTCCCCTGCATTTCTGTACCCCAAGTGTATGATCTTGCACTTCATGGCACTGAACCCTCCCATAAACATTTTCTGTGGTAAAGTGGGAGACTAGGATTGCTCTCAGTGTACATAATTTTTTGTCATACATGATAACTTTTTCTCACTGATGGATACATCATTTGAAAAAAGCAACCGTCAGCTCAGACAAGACAGGTGGCAGAAACTGCAGGCAGTTCTTGCATTTGTATCTGGCCCCTTTAAAAAGTCTGTATAATATTTTTCTTAATGCAGCTTAATCAGGAAAAGTGGTCTTGTTATTCGATTTTGAACTGTTATATAGCATCAGGAGTTTGAAAGTGCTATACTCTGTAGCATCCTCTAGAGATCCTGGTTTGAAGGACAATCAAGTATTTTCTGATACATTCTGAGTAAAACATGCTACAAAAAATAAAATTGCATCTATCTATCTATCTATCTATCTATCTATCTATCTATCTATCTATCTATCTATCTATCTAACTATCTATCTATCTGTCTATCTGTGTGTGTATATATATATATATATATATATATATCCATCTACCTACCTGTCTGTGTGTCTGCATGGCTGTCTATCTCTCTATCTCTCTATCTATCTATCTATCTATCTATCTATCTATCTATCTATCTATCTATCTATCTATCTACTGTATTTATCTATCTGAAAAATAAATGTGGCAGCAGTGCAAGCACAATCATATTAGTATTTAATGCGAGTGTAATACCCAGTTTGCAAAATCAGCTGTTACAAAGATAAAGGTTCATCTCCTATCATAAAGATTATTGGAACTGTTAAATCTCCCAAATGAGATGAACAGTAGATTCAGAACAAATAAAACCACACAAATAAGAAAGCAGGGGCAGTCTCTGTAGAACTGGCAATAAACAAAACTATGATCAAGTATCATTTGCCATGCAAAATGTAAAAATGTGCTTTCCCTGATCCAAACAAATAAGGATATATCTATATTCACTATTCTTTATTTTTCTTTCTTATCTACTCATTCCAGCATCACCATCTTTACTGGCATCCTCTACATTCTCCTTGTTCAAGTCCTGTAGTGTTTTATAGCCCCATTAATACATTTTAAGGTGTTTGATATATTGAATGTTTGTACTTTAAAAGAAACATAAGCTCTTGAGACTGACACTGAAGGGAGATTTTTTTTAAGGAGGGTGGGCATACACTGCAGCTGGTCAGCTGTCTTCGTGGAATGGTACACTCTTTGTCCACAATCCAAACATTTTAATTTGTACATTTGCTCATTTCTACATGCTGCAAATTGTTGAGATCAAGAAAGAACACTGCATGGATTGTTTCCCTTTCTGTCTGTCAGTATTTTCATAAGGCATTGCAGCATGTTTTCTGAGGTATGATTCCAAAGCACTTACTATGTAGCTGGCAATATTTTTTTAGATAATTTGCATGTCATGTATATCTCTGCTGTATAGTATGATACCATGGTAGTGTAAAGCTGTGACATTCATAATGAAAAAATGCTAATCTATTGGATTTAGTCATACAGTTCTATTTACCTCCAGAGGCACCAAACTATGATGTTTTTGCAGAATCATAACAATATTAAAAGAGAGAGTTCCTTCCCTGATGACTAAACAGAAGATTTCCCATGCTTTGCTGGTCTACAAATTAACTGAAACATCAAAACCATGTGAAAAATAGCAACTTAGAATTTTCACTAAGACTCGCTTGTAAAATATACTTTGTTCAAATGACATTGACTTTATTTAAATGAGCGGTAGTATACTGAGTGATTGATTGACTGAGCTGTTGATTGATGATTGTATTATTGCATCTGGGAAATTCATGTCGATGCCTACGCAATTCATCTCAGCAAATTATAATAAATAGGTAAAAAAAGACTGGCATTAGCGATATACATTTTTAACTGAATGCTAGAGCAAGTCATTCAACCTGTCATTTTTAACATAACACCATTCAAAGAATGTATATTCAGATTTCAATAGTATGTACTGTACATAAGACTCTGAATTAATTAAAATAATTCAACTTTATTTACTTGACCATGAACTGGTTAAGTCAATGATTTTTGGAAAGAGACTGCCAGCAATATCATACAAAACATTTTAACCACCTTTGGTTAAGCTATGATTACACTTTTTATTTTGCCACCAATAATGGCCTATTGCTTAAATAAACTTAGTACTATTTATTGAAACTTCTATTACTTATAACAGCAATGCCAATACCATTAGGCATAATAATGAGCCTTATTGAACTCATAACACAGGGGAATAATGATACAAGGGACATTACTGAATATGGATGTTAATGGTAGACCATTCCATTGTAACAACTCCTTATAATGAGATGGTGGGGAAAGTGATGATTAACTACACTATTCATATTAGCATTTATGGCTTTAATAACTGTTTGCTAACATCTGCATTGTCAAATACAATTATCAAATATAGTTTGGAACTGTCTGATTTTGAAAGCAGCACAAGGGAAGTCACAGAGTTTGGAACTGTCTGATTTTGAAAGCACAAGGGAAGTCACAGAGTTTGGAACTGTCTGATTTTGAAAGCACAAGGGAAGTCACAGAGTTTGGAACTGTCTGTTTTTGAAAGCAGTACAAGGGAAATCACAGAGTTTGGAACTGTCTGATTTTGAAAGCAGCACAAGGGAAGTCACAGAGTTTGGAACTGTTTGATTTTGAAAGCAGCACAAGGGAAGTCATAGAGTTTGGAACTGTTTGATTTTAGAAAGCAGCACAAGGAAGTCACAGAGTTTGGAACTGTCTAATTTTGAAAGCAGCACAAGGAAATCACAGAGTTTGGAACTCAGTGCTTTGGCTTCTCAGAAAGAACTAGAAGGGGGACAGAATCAGATCTACAGTACAATAGCTTATTGTTGTTTTACATTGTTTCTTGTGGATTCTACTTGGTAGAAGGTTATTTATTTTCTTTCTTACTACTAAGGGGCTACCAGGGTATTGTTTGGGGCTGTTGGAATTTTGAAACCTGTTTTGGTAGCTATAAGTGGGCTCATTTGTTTGATTCACTGTGTGGCAGGCTGCATTTAGGCTTACTGATCCAACCAATCAGCAACTTCACTACTCCCCGATAGCCAACTACCAATATCTCTCTCATAATGGGGAGTTTACTTCTGATACTCCTTTCACTGTCAGCCATGGGGTTCCACAAAGAAGATGTCCCTATTACACACAAAATAGGGTGATCCATCTGCCCAGTCACTCTGAACCATCCCCTTTGGCTGACGTTCAAACCCTCACATATGCTTTACCATTGCTGCATTGACTACAGTGGTGTGATCACCATAAAGAGACACATACCACCACCATGCTTATTTCAACCAAGGCTCCACTGCTGGATATACAGATCCCCCCTAAGCCTAACCACCAAACTGCTACTTGGTGTCTCGACACAATCTCTTAAACCCACAGAGAGCACCCCAAAAGAGTGGCAACAGAATAAAAGAAGGAGGACCAAAGACAGCCCCCTCTCCCTATCACTGGCAGTCCTCACGAAACTCCTGCTCTTTCTATTACTCTGTGTTGGTAACGTGGAAATCAACCCTGGACCCCCAGAATGTATCACCTCTCCATCAGACCTAACCTCAATTAAAGGCCTCAGTTTCCTGCATATTAATGTATGCAGTCTGCTGAAAAAACTCACACTGATACAAGCCTGGGTTGCCCATACCTTGCCAGACTTTCTTGTGGTATCTGAGACATGGCTCAAACCCACCACAGCAGACAGGGATGTTAACCTACCTAACTACCAGCTATTCAGAGCTGATCACCAAACAAGGGGAGGTGGAGTAGCCATATATGCAAAATCCGGTATAGCTGTATCCTGTATTGCTGCAACATCTATGCCTAAGGAGTTTGAATGCCTATCCCTAAAAGTCTCTCTCCCCAATACAGCAGCTTTTCATCTAGTTGGTTGCTACAGACCCCTCTGCTGACACAAGCTCTTATCCCATCTGGAAACCTGCTCAAACCCAGCACTGAAGAAGTCATTATTCTAGGTGACCTGAATTTCAACTGGCTTACCCAGGCAGCTGCACCTCTGGTATCATTCTGTGATACATATGGGTTCACACAGCTAATTAATGAACCAACAAGAATTAATGTAAGGAATAGTAATAACAGCACACTACTTGATATCATGCTAGTGAATAAACCACATCTATTCACACACGCTGAGTGCTTCTCATGAGATGAAAGTGATCACTGCCCGATCGCAGGGTAAGATCCACCAGCATAACAACAAGCCCTGTAAAATTCCTCATGAGGAGATCCAAGAAAACATCAATATTGAAGGATATTTGCATGATCTAGCTTATTCTCCACACTGGCAAGAGTTTTATCTTGCCCATTCTGTTGAAAAGCTCAGCAGGTGCTAAATAACATTATAATAAATGCCCTTAACACCCATGCCCCAATCTCTAGTATCCGAATAAAAACAAACCTGTCATTGGTTTACAGCTGACCTCAAAGCTGCACTGCTGAGAGAGACAAACTCTGGAAAATGGCAAGAAAACCAAGAATGCAAATGACTGGATGATCTTAGGAAAGCCAGGAATAGATGCACCAAGAAAGTTAGGGATGCAAAGGCTGCCTTCTACTTGGCGAACTTGACTCTTCCTACCATAATCCTGCTAGGTTTTGGGCACCATCAAGGTTATGGTGGGGCAGGATGCTAACACCCCCCTTCCAACTCAATTACACAACAGTTATGGCCCTATCACTGGCAAAATGGAAATTCTGGACGCCTTCAATAACCACTTCACAATGGCTGGCCTTGCCTTTGACACCTCTCCAGCTAACCTGCTGAGGGAACAATTAAGCTCCCATTACACTGGTGATCAGAGAGTTGACTCTTCCTTCAGCTTCAAATCTATACTGTTGAAACAAGTAGAGGATCTATTATGGCAACTGGATACCAAAAAAAGCACAGGGGCAGACTCTCTGGACCCCTACTTTCTAAAGACTGCATGCCATGTACTTACAGTCCCCCTAACACACCTCTTTAACCTATCCCTAAACTCTGGCTCTATTTCCACACTGTGGAAGACAGCCTAAGTGGTTCCCCTTCTAAAATCAGGGGACCCTATGGATCTTAATAATTACAGGCCCATTTCCATTCTACCATTGCTATCCAAGATACTGGAGAAATTAGTGAGTAATCAGTTAAGGAGTATCTTGACAATGCTAACCTCCAAACCCAGCTCAATCTGGATTCAGGGCCAAGCATAGCACTATCACTGCACTAGCCAAGGTCACAAATGACTAGCAATCCGAATTAGATAAAAAGAATAATGTCTGTGCAGTATTCCTGGACCTGAGCAAAGCATTTGATACTGTGGACCACGAGCTACTACTTTAATCCCTGTACTCCACTGGCCTAGATCCATCCTCCCTTAAGTGGTTCAGATGCTATCTCACTGGTAGGTCACAGCAGGTAAAAGCTGAAGGTGACCTATCCCCATTAAAACCACTGTCAAGAGGAGTCCCCCAAGGTTCTATTCTGGGTCCTATCCTTTTTGCCATTTATATAAATAACATTGATTCAACTCTTACCAATTCCTCTGTACACCTCTTTGCTGATGACACTGTTCTGTATGTCAGCAACCTTCGCCTGCAGCTGCTCTGAAACCTACAAACAGAATTCTCCTTACTACAATATCAGCTACTGAGAAAAGCTCTGTTAAATGCAAAGAAAACTAAAGCAATGATGTTCACAAATCAAAGCTCCACCAGCACATCCTCTCCAATCATTCTCCCCCAACTATGCACTATACTTGGAGAAAATCTGGAGTATGTAGAAAACTTCAAATAACTAGGTGTGTGGATTGACAACAGACTTGACTTCACTCATCATTTAGAAGAACTGTTAAAAAAGCTTTGCCAAAGGCTTGGCCTTCTCTATAGATTAAAACCCTTCCTAAACAGAGACTCAAAGATGAGGTTAGTCCAAGCCATTTTTCTATCAGTTGTTGACTATGCAGACTTCCTTATAGTCACTGCCCCATCTCCTACCATCACAAGTTGGATACCTTATATCATAGAGCAATAAGGTTCATTACAGATCTGCCATCTAATACTCATCATTGCTCTTTTATGCTGCAGTTTGGGTTTCCTTCACCTCAGAAGGAACAGAAATGCAGCACTATGGATTTACAGAGCATTGTCAAAAAAACTTCCAAACTATATCCTGGACTGCTTCACCCAGACCTCTCCTAGCTCCTATGCCCTAAGAAGCAACAACATCATCCTGCTCAAATTGCCCAAATTCAACACCAGGCTAGGAAGGGCAGCAATCAGCTATTCTCTAGCTATAGCATGGAACACCCTACAAAAATCCCTGAAACTGTCCAATATCATTCCATTTGCATCCTTTAAACAGCATTGTACATGTCTTCTTCAAAGAGAAATGCAATTGCTACCACTAGAGCTAGCATTGTCATCTCACAAATCTCCCTTCCAAACCATATATGGCATATTCCTTCCAGACAGACACCCCATCTTATGGCACCCAGTAATACCTTCACATCCTAGTATTACATTATGTTAAGTATCTGCCATGCCCCACTGGGATATGTATATACTGTACATACTGTAAATATTAGCTTAACTTTCCTGTAACCGTTTTTTATCATGTCAATTTACTGTACATCACTGTGTTTATAAACGTTATTTTCCCCTGTATGTATAACTGTCTTATATAAGTGTATGATGCATCTGTTGTGTATCAACTATTGAACCTTGACCTTATCAGGTCCATCTTGTAAATGAGCCTTGCTCAATGATGTTCACCTGAATAAATAAAGATTTGATGATGATGATGATGATGATGATGATGATGAAATACAAAGACACCCAGTAGTAAGAAACAACAAAGAATCCAGGTAGATTAGATTTGTTTTAGTGCTGTTCCAGCTCCGCCGCCTGTACCAAATAAGTAACATTAGTGTTAAAAGAAAGCTTTTACCATCTCAGAGAAATCTTTTGAAGACACGTATTAGCTTTTTGTAGCACCACAGCAGTGACGACTGGGAATGACAACTCTGCATGTGTGAGTAAACACAGTATGGCATGGTATAATGTGGTAGCATATGATACAGAGTACAGTACAGAATAATAAGGTACACTACACTCCTTTCAAGTAGAATTACATTGTGTTTTCCAAGCACTGCTTTCTAAGGTGAAGTACAGCATGCTGCAACAAGAACATTTTGCTTTCTTCTTACTTTTAAAGTCAAGTATTTTACTGTACAATATCCTCTTTTTTCTCATATTAATGAAGAAATACTAAAAAACATAAAGCCTGGTAGTCAAAAAACTCATATCTGGCACAACCTGAAACTATGTCAATGTTGCTCAAAAATGTAATTCAATTTTTCAAATGTGCAGTTTTATTTATTTAAAAGAATCTGAAGTAGTTGTAAATGATAGCTATTTATGGCTACCAACAGTGGCAACATTTAACCATATGTGGGGCAACAGCAGCACAGACAACAGCAACATATTAAAAGTTGTAAGATGGATGCAGCAAGCTTAATTTTATCTGCTTCCATTTGACAGTTTGTGACTATTTGACTGTGTTGAAAAACAGTCCTGCATTTAATCAGCACTGAAATTCAACCCTACCTGAATATTTGTCTACTAAAATGTAGATGTATTTTAGCTTGTTCTAAACTGCCTTTTTATTTTACAATCTGTCCAGTATTGGACCATTTGTTTTTTTCATTTTTTTTGTAGTTTTTAGTTTTCAGTCACTGACATATCAAAACAAATCTTGATGATGGGTGTTGTGGCATGAAGGCAGTGCAATGTGCAGCCTGAGGAGATACAATGTCAGGTTTTGTATGTGAGACCTGGAATATTACAATGGGGCTGTGATGGGGTACTTGACTCTGGTAATTGATAGGAACAGGTTGCCCAGAAATCAACCCCTCAATGACCAAACAATGAGTGATCTTGGCCTTGACTATGAAGAAAGACATTAATACTCCCTCCTTTCCAGAAAAGGGGTGTTCTCCAACAGTAAGCCTAATGATCAGGTTGGGGACAGGAGGAAAGGGAGAGAAAAATATTAAAACTTTAATAGGGACTTTGCTGGGTGTTACTTTTGGTATAGTTTCTGAACACGAGGTTTAGGTGACAGGGCCATGAAGAGAAGCCAACAAGTTCTCGCTGCCCATCTCTCACAAGAGGAGTCTCCCTTCCATATGAGATATCCAACTGAGGCCTTATTAACTCATTATAAATCACGTGAGTTATCTAGAGGGATTAATAACACATCTTGTTTTTATTTCAGAAGTTAAATAAAGTCAGTCCTTCCCGCAGCTCAGAAGTGGATTAGGCCACTTTTAATATTCCTGCACAAGTGACCTGTGGGCGCAGGATAATAGATGTAGTTGCTCTATGCACTGACATGCTGAAATCACATGATCTAGAATAAAATTAAAAAAACAGCCTTAAGTCTGTTGCACCATACCTGCACACTTCAGGCAATTTTTTCTTTATTTATGACTCTACTATCCAAAACCAGTGGCATCACATGAACTAAAGCAAGATAAGTACAAGTCATGATCAAGGTTATAGGCCCACATTAATGGACATTGAAACTTTGGATTTCCTGTGTGTGTGTGTGTGTGTGTGTCTCTCTCTCTCTCTCTCTCTCTCTATATATATATATATATATATATATATATTGGGTAGAGTAGGCAGTTTAATGTTAAACCTCAAATTTTGCACTTTAATAACTTTGCAACTGTTTAACGTATTTACATGACATTTGGTATGTACCATCCTGTGTGGAAGATCTCTTGATGAACCAAGTTTTATGTCAATCAGATTTGTGAATTCTGTGCTGCACATAGTCAAATACTGTAAAAATCACTTTTTTTTCCTGGTTTGGTTGATTTTTCCTCATCAGGCTGTGGCCACATCATTTAGAATTTTAGTATGAAATTTTCATGGTAGAAAGAGCTTGCCCTAGTGAACAAGCCAGAGTTGGTTTGGTGAAAGAAATATCAATAAGTTCCAAAGTTATTCAATTTTGAAATTTGGGGTTCTGAGCATGCTCAGTATAGTATTTTGAGGATCTGGGTCTCATGAACGAGGAATTTGACAGCTCATGAAAGAGGATTATTAGAATCCTCTTTTGTAAGAAAAAAATTCTTCTTTCATGAGTCGCAATCTTGTTTTTTTATATTTGTCACAAACAAACTGTTATAACTGTGCCTAGGGATGTGCTCTGCGGTAAAAGAAGCATGTGTTCTGTTCATGGGGATGTCCTCTATCATTGTGTGCTTTTAGTTTATTTTTTCTGACCTCACAATGCTTTTTTTAATTTTTTTAAATCCTGTTTCATGACTTGTTTCTGATTCTGTTTCACGATCACGAAACAGGATTTTGACAGCTCACAAAACAGAAATTTGTCTGATGAAACAGGATTAGGGGTAGGGTCATCTGGTCAGAGAACCCAAATCCTGTTTCATGATGATGACACAGGATTTTGCCAGCTCATTAAACAGGAATTGGCTTGCAAAAGAGGATTTTGACAGCTCACAAAAGAGGATTAATTTTCTAAATCCTCATTCATGAGCTGTCAAAATCTTCCTTTGTGAGCCGATTTCTGTTTCGCGAACTGTCAAAATCCTGTTTCTCGATCACAAAACATGATTAGGGACAGGTTCATCTGGTCAGGTAACCCTCATCCTGTTCCTTGATGACAACACAGGATTTTGACAGCTTGCAAAATAGGAATCGGCTCACAAAAGAGGATTTTGACAGATCGCGAAAGAGGATTACTTTTCCAAATCCTCTTTCATAAGCTGTCAGAATCCTCTTTTGTGAGCTAGTTCATCTTTTGCAAGCTGTCAGAATCCTGTATTTTCTTGGCAAAACGGGATTAGGATTAGGGCCATCTGATCAGCAACCCTAATCCTGTTTCATGAGCTGTCAAAATCCTGTGCCATCATGGCAAAATGGGGTTAGGGTCCTGACCAGATGGCGCTAATCCAGTTTTGTCATGATGACACAGGATTTTGACAGCTCATGAACTATGAATCGGCTCATGAAAGAGGATTTTGACAGTTTATGAAAGAAGTTTTTTTTTTTAAATAATGTGCATTCCCAGGCCTATAGACATTTTACCATGTGGTCTGTTGAGGCACTGTGCTGGTTTCTGAGATACTGTGGGAGTGCAGTGTCCAAAGGACCCTGCGCACCCACCCCAAAGAGATTGTAGCACAGGGTTTGTGAACCACTCTGCTTGTGTCTTGGATACTGTGGGAGTGCAAGGTATGAAGAACCCTGTGCTCCCACCCCTAAAGACATTGTAGTGCATGGTCTATGGAGCACTGTGCTGCTGTCTGAGATACTATGGGAACTCCCACCCTTAAAGACTTTGTAGTGCAGGGTCTGTGTTGCACTGTGCTGGTGCCTGAGATACTGTTGGAGTGTACTGTCTGAAGGACCCTGCACTCCCACCCTTAAAGATGTTGTGGCACATGTTGTAGTGCAGGGTGTATGGGGCAAGGTGCTGGTGCCTGAGATGCTGTGGGACCCTGTTCTCCACCCCTAAAGATGCTAACACAGCTACAAACATATGTGTGTTTGTGGCATGATGGGGGCATAGGGTATGAAGGAGCATAGGGTCTGAAGGACCCTACGCTCCCACATTAAAATGAGGATACTATTATACTATTTCAAACAGTAAGGAAATTAGTTTGAGAAACTTTGTTAATGCATCAGCTATGGTTGCAATGACAAAAGTAGGGAAATGAGGCATAAAGGTTTCACCCTAACACCCCACTCCTGTGTAGACCATTAGGCATTGGGGGGGGAGAGGATGTGGCATTTGGGTTGCAATCCTAACACTCACCTCATTCTCCCATACTATAGCCACCCAGCTTATTTTACAATGGAATGGGTGATTGTTACAGCTGGTGACCCCAATGCCACCCTCCTCCCCCGACACCTCCTGGTCTTCACAGGGCAGGCGTGGGATGTAAGGGTGAAACCCTAGCATCTCATTTTCCTACTTTTGTTGTGGCAACCCTAACTGATGCATTAACAAACATATATATATATATATATATATACACACACACACATATATACAGTATATAGGATATGACATGACCTGAGTGAAGATATCATATTTATCTTCAAGAAAGGCTAATGATATCATGATATTTCACAAGTGGTGAAGCCACAAGTAAGATATCTTGATGTCATTGGCCTTGAGTGAAGATAAATATGATATCTTTATTCAGGTCATGTCATGTTCTTGTTTACACAAACATAAGTTTGGGGCCACATGCAACACAGTCCCCTATATATGCCCCCACCCAACAGATGAAATGTTACTTGAAAAAAAAATATGTGGTTGATCCTGCCAGTTTAAAGTTTTTTTATAGATCTTTATTGTTATATTGTTGATCTTGCCATTATTTTTAAATAAATAGCAATTTTAAAGCATATCTGGTTGATCCTGCCACTCTGTGTCTGGTAAATCGAAATAGTACTTTTACTCTCATCCTTGAAATGTAGCGTGACCGAGTGTATAAACTTGAGAGAGAGAGAGAGAGAATGAACTCACAGACTTTTACAGTAGAGCAATAGTAATGCTATAGTAATGTCTCGGTACCATTTCCTTCTGCTGGTCTGAAGCTGCCGACTCGCTCACGCTCTTCGCTCTCAGCACTGTCGGCAGCTTCTTTGATAAGAATGAAGGAAATTTTAGGGGGAAAACAACAGTTTGCAGTACCTTTGAAACACTGAGTGCTCTTCTGTAAAAGTCTGTGAATTCATCCTCTCTCTTAAGTTTATTCGCTCAGTCATGTTACATTTCAAGGAGAAAAGTGGAAGTAGTATTTTGATTTACTGGACACAGAGTGGTAGGATCAACCAGATGTGCTTTTAAATTGTTGTGTATTAAAAAAGCTAATGGGAAGATCAACTAGATGTTAGGGGTGTGTGTGCTCATTTGTGGGAGAAATGGCACTAGGGTTTACAGAGGTTGCACTACAATAAACAGTGAAATGGTTTCACTTTTGTTTGGATGATGTATAGGAACATAGAGATAGCTCCATGACATATAGGAACATGAATATATCACTATGATGTACAGGAACATGGAAATATCAGTGACATCTTTACTGTATGCCTAAGATACAAGTTTTTATCTGTAGATTTATCCCCAAAATTTTGTTGTATAAATATACATATTATAGTGGCTCAGTAGCGGCTCCCATATCTACCCTTCTGGGCAAAGATCTTGAGTTCATGCCTAAATTCAAATATCTGGTATATGGCTGGACAACAAACTCTCCTTTGTGGAGCACACAGAAGAACTGATGAAAAAGCTTAGGCAGAGGCTTGGCATCTTCTTCAGAATTAAACACCTTTTGACCGCAGATACAAGAAGACAGCTTGTTCGATCAACCTTCCTCTCATTAATCGACTACATTGACATTATCTATGGCCAATGTTCCATCTCACACCTTGCAAAACTGGATGTCCTGTACCATAAAGTGCTAAGATTTATAACTGGTCTCCCATCCTCCACACATCACTGCTCTTTATATGCAGCCGTAGGGTGGCCTTCCCTTCAATATAGGCAGTGTAGAAATGCAGCACTCTGGACATTCCGAGCCCTTACCAACAAACTCCCAGATTACATTGTTGCCTGCCTCCCCCTGAGCCCAATCAGTAGCTATGCACTAAGAAGCCACTCGCTAATTTCTCTGAAAATCCCCAGGATCAGTACCACTTTGGCAGGGCTGCCATAAGCAATACTTTGCCTACGCTCTGGAACAGGGTACAAAGATCCTTGAGACTCAGCTCTCCTGTCAGTTTTGCCCTGTTTAGGATCAATAATGACAAAACGTTTGCTGAAATCTGTGTTTCCATAATTTCTAGCTGTCCTGCTGACGGTTTACTCCATATCCTTACCACATCCAGCCACGAACCTAGTTCCTCCCCTCCCTATTTTAATTAAGTCCACTAGTCAGCTGCCATAGTGGCCCTCAGCACCTAAGGCACCACTTCTCCCATATTACTCTCTTCTCACCATTTAAGCGGAACATACAGACCTCATTAGGTGCCCCTATGCAGCCCAGGACCCTCACCCAAGTATGGTAAATGGTCACTGAGGGCTGAAATGCAAAGAATTGTACCCTCTGATGGAGGCTTGACTAAGAATGACTAAACATACCACCTCAACTTCTGCATACATAGAGTCTATATATACCACAGCAAAGTTGAGTGATGCATGTATGTTCCTACAAGAACGCTTGGAATGTATATCGTGCACCTACTACTTTTCTGTAAATGTGTTTGTAACTCTCTGCACATGTTGTACTTTGTATTCTCAATTTATGTATGTATAACTGTCTTGGACAACAGCAGGTCCATCTTGTAAATGAGCTTGCTCAATGATGATCGCCTGGATAGAGATTTGATTGATTGATTGATTGATTGATTGACTGTAGTTAGGGTTGAGGAGCCCATTTACATGTTAAACCCAAAATTTTGTACCTTAATAACTTTGTAACCATTTGACAGATTTGCCTGAAATTTGGAAAACGTAATGAAGACCCATACACCTTGGGATCTGCCAAGTTTTGTGCCGGTTGCATATACGGCTGTGGAGTTATCAAGCGTGATCTGCACGCACGTTTATGCTTTTCTGGACTATAACTGTCGTCTCTACAGGTAGCACGGTTTGTGTGACCGGTCCAAAATCTTCAGGCAATGTGTGGCCAGGGTACCCAATGTGCCTTTTGAAGATTTCATGAAAAAATATTAAACGGTTCAAAAGTTATTCAAAAAACAAGTTCCCCATTATAAGTTGTTAGGAGGTCTAAACCTCACTTTCAGGTTCTTGACAATATTGGGAATTCAAGTAGTCACAGACACGTTGCATTAGAGGAATAAACAAGTTTATTACTACCAAAAGGATAAATCGCAGTTTCCCTAAGCAGTCCTTACCAATACAAACCGGGAGCCAGTGCTAAGCGTTCCCTATACCTCGAAGTTTCTCTGTGTCTCTTGGGGTCTCTCCTAAGGTCTCCAAAGTATAAGACTAGTGTATTACATTATACACCTATGATAATTACTATGGTTACTGTAAGATAGAATCATTTCGTGTTACAAAGATGCGCCCTATTGGCTAAATTAGAGGTGGCTCCACAGTCCAAGATAACATTATGCAATTCTGTAAAGTCATCAGTTTGTGAACAAAAGAGTTCTTACACAGAGTCTTAGATAACTCAGTGTAGTAGTACAAATCACCAAAAGGTGGCAATGCCATCTTACATATCATAATTATTCCAAGGACACAGGTGCCTTGGCATCTTACAAGTAAGAAATACACAGAAAATACATAGAGGAATATATGTGTCAGCAAGCAAAGTGTATTACAACAATATACATTCATATCCTGACATCTACTCTTATATGGTAGATGCCCTTAGCCCTAAATGTTAGTATAACATAGGCTTAAGTGCTAGCTGTCTACGGTGTACCTCTGAGGGTACCAATTAGGGTGCAGGGACCTGCAACAAAGTCAATGGGAAAAGTTAACAAAAGTTCGATGTCGCAAATGCAGTTTTTACTTTTGCAAATGGCCCTTTTACTGTCGCAAATCCACCATTTTGTTTTCAGCTAGCGATCAGAAAAATGCTTGGCATTTAAAATTGGGACCTTCTAGCAACCTAATTATTTTTGTATTCACCTAGTCGGACCTGGAGGATGCTAGCCATGTCTTTATTTTGGGGTAAAACACCCCAGAAATATGTTTTTCAAATTTCTGAAAAAAGCACTTTCACAAAGTGCTGTCACACTTGCAACACTGTCGAATGAATTTGCGAAAGCTTTCACAAACTTTGATAGTACTTTTCTAGGCTGTGGTAAAATGACAGCAATTCTTTGGCACTCTGCTGCAAAAGAACGGTTTGGTGTTTTGGCCTGAAATTTGGAGGGAACGCAGCCGACATCTCACAGATGTGCCGTTCAGTGTTTTGTTGAAAAAATATTACATGGCAGCAAAGTTACAGCACTCCAAAGTTGACGCTTTTTCACATAGGATAACATTACGGTGTCCGACGCCTTACAGGAATCCTTTGGCGCCCTTCTGCAAAGTAATGGTTTGGTCTTTTGGGCTGAAATTTTTAGGTAACACAGCCAACATCTAACAGATGTGCCTTTTTGAGGTTTGGTGAACAAATATTGCAGGGAGCCAAAGTTATGTCACTCCGAACTTCTCTTTTTTTCCAGTAGGATAACATTGCGACGTTCGCCGCACCTTTCAGGGCCTGTATCTCAGAAACGGTGCGAGATACAGACTTTTCTTCAGAAAAATGCTTAGCCCCCTAGTAAGGACTAAATGCAAAAATAGCCAGGAAAGTCATAAATCATATGACTTTTAAATTTGTTTTCTACATCATACGGTTCCAGAGATATAAGCAATTTAGTACTCCAACCCCCTCATTTTCTGCTCCGAGACACATTATTATCCATATATTCTTTGTACTCACTGTCTTTCTCTATGCAGCTTTTGGGGAAAACCAGCCTGTGTGCTTCCATTACTGTTACCATTACTGTTTCTGCTTGCGGTTCCATTCCCATTTCACTTAACGTTCACGTCTACGCTACCATATGCGTTACCCTTTGGTTTTCATTCGCGCTTCCTTTTGCATTATTTTTAACATTTCTGTCTACACTACTGTTTCTCTTTCTGTTTTGCTTTGTGTCACCATGCGCATTACCATTTGCATTTATGGGCACAATGTTACTATGTGACAAGACATCCGCGTGGCGGGAGTGCGGGACCCAAAAGGACCCCGCACTCCATACAACATTACATTCACTATTTCTCGATTATCATTCTCAAAAAGAGAAATTAGAGGCAAAACTCCATTTATGCATTAGTTAGGGTTGTCCACACCAAAAAGGATTGTTGTTGAAGTCTCTGAGCCTTCTACTACCCCCAACCGGCATCGGGTGCGCAGTCAGGATTGTCGGTCGTAACCTCACCCCATTCTCCTATGCCTCTGCTTCTTTCACATGTGATGGGGTGAGAGTTATGGCCGACAACCCTAATGCGCACCCCGATGCCGGTTGGGGGTGTGGGGGGTCCAAGGGGGGCTTTCAACCCTAACACCGAATTTCCTCATTTTTGTCAGTGTGGAAAAACCCTAACTAATGCATTAAATAGAGATTTTTTGCCTCTAATATATATGTAGTCTTCATTGGTGATGTCAATCCTAATACTCACCTCCTCAGCCCATAACCTCCAGAAGCACAAGGTACATCAGCAAGCCAATGCCTCATAGTGATACACTCTACAAAGGTCCAGAAGTATGTGTCACCACATGTTAGCAACACAATTTTTCATAGCTTTCTTCATACAGGGAATTGCACCCTGCATAAAAAAGGAGGTCATGTGAAACATTATTTGCTCAGGGAGTGGAGTGAGCATTAGGGTTAACAACCCCAAGAAAGACCTAACCACTGATTATTCAAGACTCCATAGACCCAAAATCAAAATTTATTTTCCTTTTGCTGCCTGGGCAGTGGGGGTGGGGATTTGGGAATGAAATCCCTGATGCCACATTTTCATAGTTTTGTGGCATTAAGTTACCCTAACTGGTGCATTAATGAAGCTTTTTGCAAATAATGTATTTTCTTTTTAAGACAGCAGAATCATATCCTCATTTACACAGGTCCCTTTTGGACCTGTGTGAACAGATGCAGCTGTGCAGAGCTCTTTGGACCCTGCGCCATAGTAAGACTCTGCCTACAGAAGTGCAGGGCCTGGCACGTTTGCTCTTTGCACATTCATTCTTTACACATTCACTCTTTAAAATTGCACTCTTCACATGTTCACTCTTAATTTTTTAATTTAATTTAGACTCCACATTTTCAAGAAAGTCATTTTATGACTACTCTTACAAACATGACATGTTGTAGTATTTATAGTATATTATCCAAAATCTTTGGGAGGGTGTCCGGAGGGGGAGGAAAAAATACTGGGGGGTAAGCACCCCAGTTCACCCAATGGAGAACTGCTTTGATTTCAGGAAACCTATGTGTCTGCAGCTAAGAAGAAGAACAGTATCTGTGGCTACTACTAACAGTACCACAAGTTTTAACCCCCAGGGGCAGAGCTCTGCAGATGTCTTTCTATCACTTGGGGACAAAAGGGCACTTCAGACTCCATCCAAAGCACGATTTCAGAGTTGAACCCACAATCCTTTTACTACTTGAAATCACTATGCTGAGTGGTGGGAGAGTGGGGAGAGAAAGAGTTCCTTTTCTACATGTGGCATTCTCCTGCCAACTCAAATTACAATTAGTGAAGTGTAAACAGCACGGGCAGGTGTAGTGTTCCCATACTTCTTAAAGTCTTCAATTATGTTTTTTTTAATGTAGTTCTCCTTGCAGCAGTCTTTACTCAGCAACTTAACAGTCTTGAAGCACAGCTGTAAGGGAACTTTGTCTTATCTCTCTGCTGAATTCCTTCACAGTGGAGCACAAGGTGATTTGAGATCAGGTTTTGTGGCAGTGGGGTCTCTGGCTGGGACAGGCAGACAGTCATTGCTTTTCCTACATGTAACATTCTCCTTCCAGCTCAAATTACAATCAGCAGACTGTAAACAACACAGACAGCTTGTTTTAGTGTGAAACAACACATAAACCCTCTTTTTGCACATTTTCATCTAAACAATGACCTGTTGGCAGGGGTGTAGTGCTCCATTATTTTTAAAGTCTTCAATGTTTTTTTTTAATGTAGTTCTTCAGGCAGCAGTCTTAAATCAGCAACTGAACAGTCCTGAAGCACAGCTGTAAGGGAACTTAGTTTTATCTCTCTCTGCAGAATTCCTTCACAGAGGAGCACAAAGTGATTTGAAATCAGGTATCAGCTTGTGGCAGTGGGGTCACTGGGCTGGGACAGGAAGACAGTCATTATGATGAACCTCCTCTTGAGTAAAACAGGCAGTCTTATTTTTCAGTAAATCTGTTTGTTTACTACATTAAAATTACTTTCCCTACTAAAGTAAATAAAGATCAAGTAACTCTCTGTCCAGGTTTTGTATTGACAATCCTGTGGAAGAATGTGGGTGGTCACACTTTATTTGCATGTGTAAGTAGTTTATTTGGAAATACTGCTTGATTAATAATAAAGTGACAGTTTTATTGGTGCCTGTGTCTAATGGCAATCTTCCCTCTGAGACTTGCAAGGTACTGTAAGCAAAAGTCTACTCTATTAAGTACTATAATCAAACATGTAAACAGTAAGGTAGAGTAATTATGACATTAAACTGGGATCACACTTAGCTAATACCTGCCCTATGGTGGTCCCTAATTATGCACTTGTGATAGCACAGATCCTGGAGTGGAATGCACTGCTCTGCTTTGACTTGTCATATTGTCTCCTACTTATCTACTTGTGTGTTAGTTTTCTGTTTTTTATTAAATGAAGCATTTGGCTGACATGGTAATGCTATGTATGTTTTGCTGTCCAAACAAACAAGCATAAGTCAGTGCCAAACATGTTTGCTTTCATGCTGTTACAAGTTAGAACAACAGTATCGTGAGGCTGTAGGCAAGCCATTCTTACCCCCATAAGCCATTGTTTCATGGACCTTGGGTTCCACTGGGCTAAGGAGTATAGGTCCCCATATTCAGCGCTGGCCATGTGAAGTCTGTGGCAGTTTGTGCACAGCCTGCATGGGGGGAAATATTCAGACAATTAGCTCACTGCAACTTGAGCATGCCAACTGTCTAAACATGGGTCCATGTTGGTACATTGCATAGTGACTTTGCGCTATGCTGACTCTGGCCCAGATTGAATTTGACTGACAGGAGCCCCACAGTGGAGGTAGTGTGGATCAAATGGAGTCATGGCAGAGCTCCTGTGGGTCATATTTAGCCCTTACATGCTAGTGACCACTTTGGGCATAGAGGAACTATGGCCCATTTGCATGCTCATTAACATGTGTGCATGGCCCCCATTCTATAGCTGTCTTACATATTCCTTGTGGGCTAGTGGTCCCCCACACCCCCATTCACCTGTCCTGTAACTGTCTGAAATATTCCTTGCGGTGTAGTGGTTCCTGTACCCCCTGATTGACTGTCCTGTAGCTGTCTTGAATATTCCTAGTAGTCTAGTGGTCTTCTACCCCCAAACACCTGTCCAGTAGCTGTCTTGAATATTCCTGGTTGTGTAGTGGTTCCTGCACCCAAATCGACCATCCTGTAGCTGTTTTGAATATTCCTGATAGACTATTTTGTCTCCCCCCATAAGGGCATCAGATCCTCTGTCAACCCACCTGTTCAGGACCCTCCTCACCAACCCCCCCCCGATCAGGTCACCTAAACTGAGATATGGTAATAGTGACACTGACCTATACAGCCCTCTGCTCACCACCTTGGCCAATGACCATCTGATTGCCAGTGAGCAATCATAAGTACAACAGACACAGGTGTTTGTACAATACTTGTGATTGATCAGAGAGCATCAGATTGAAACCAGTTGAGGTGGTGAGCAGAGGGCTGTGCTAGTCATCACTACTGCTGCAGTTTGCATTATTTGACCAGGGCTGGGGGGAGCCTGAGAGTGTGAGTCAGGAATGGGTCAGATGCCCTTATGGTGGGGACCAGTAGACCAAGAGGAATATACCAGACTGCTACAAGACAGGTGGTCTGGATAATTTTAGAATGCATTTTCCCAGGACAGATCAGCTTACATGCAACATCTGCTATTCAGTGGGGTTCTGCTGTAGGGTCCTGCTTTTACAGTTTTACAATATATTTATTCAGGATAGCCCAGATAAGTTGTGATATCTTGTTTGCCATGGGATTCTGTTTGACTCAGCTTTTATACTGTATTTACCTAGGATAGTACAGTGGAGATGCAAGATCTTTTTTTCAGTGGGGTCCTCCTTTTACCCATTTTTGTAATGCATTTACTCAGGATAGCACAAGTGAGAGGCAACTTCTCATTTTCAGTGGGGTCCAGCTTTAACTTATGTATTTTTCCAGGATAGAGCAGTATAGTGCACTTATTTATTTATTTAATTAACATATTTAATGTGGAAAAGCAGCAGTGCATGTTTAAATGTCTTCTTCATGAAGGATTATTAATGTAATAACCTGGCAGTGATAACTTTGTTCATGCCTTGAAGTTGGTACTTTTTGTTCATGTAAAAGATAGATCTGCAATCTGGGGAATGTCCTGCAGAAATCCTCTAACCCAGCATGCTGCTAGCTGTACCTGTGTGACTGGAGGTGCAGCTGGTACTATGCAGAATGTGAGTGGGGAGCAGCCGACAAGTTGTGCCATATGAGCCGGTGAGAGATTAATTCTCACAAGTAGGGAGTCAGGACATGGCCATCTGAGTGAGTTAGATAGTTAGTGCCAACAAAACCAAATGAATTAATAACCAGCCTGGCTTTATCATAAAAGGAGCAGTGAGGTAAGTGTGCTGTTTTGTATTAATAATTTTGTTTGTATTGAATGGACATACAGTATCTGACAGTGAGGGGCTGGACTGGGCTGCATCCATTGATTCAAGTGATCTATATTTCTCCCAAGCTTGCCCCTTGCTGCCAGCCTCTCATCCCCTTGCTGTGAGTGAGCACAGAACCCATGAAGTAAAGTCCACATGCATCTGATGGTGGATGGCAGTTTTTCAGCATTAAAACCTGTGCTGCATTCATATGAAACATTAGGTCATGTGTGTTTTTTGGCTTTGGAGTCTGGGATGACTTCTGACTGGGTGTTTAGGGTGGGATTAGCCTACCACTAGCATTGTCCCTGCCCTTGCCAAGTGACTGGGCTGTGAATATGCCATGCTTGGCATTAGGTCATCTGTTATAATTGGCTGTGCACCCGTGCAGGTTGGCTGTCATGTGTGGATTATTTTGGAGTGCTTGATGATGTTCTGGTTCCAGTGTATGACATATGGGGATTTGGGGCTTGGCTGCCATGTACTGGATATGAATAGGAAACATCATTCTGCCTTAGATCAGTGATAATAATGGCCATGCCATTGTCTGATGTCTCACATAGGTTGTGGAACCCTTGGTGTATTTCAAGTCTGTGGGATATGATGTCACTGTATTTGCCTTGCATTTCATGCAGCTGTCCCTGCTGAGCCTTACCCTTCTTGCTCCAACCATCTCAGTTCAGGTTACATGCAGATAAAGTGATCATGACCTGGTATACCTTCTGTGTCAATGCTGGGTCTTGAGGGATCCTCCAGTGGGTCCTGTGTATCAGTTCCATTCTCTGACATGGATGGTCTGTGTATGTGTTTGCTGTGTGACAGACACATGCACTCCAGGCTTGTGTTTTGTGTGCCCTTCTCACTGTTTTATAGGTTTGACTGTGTGGTGCAATGTGGGTTGGGGGCAAAGTCTTTTGTCCAGGTTGCAAGGTATCAAGTGCAATACCTGCTGCAGTGGCAGCTGACTGTTCTCAAGAGAAGTGCTGTATAGTCGGATGCTCGAAGAGTGGCTAGAATCAGATTTTTTGTTTTAGTTTTGACAATTGTTTTTAAAGAAAATAAAAAGTAGGGTAACACTATTTTGAGTGTCCTTAACCACACGAAACTACTGTATAACTACAATGTAACTACTATGTAACTTCTGTGTAGTTACATGCAACTACAATGTAGTAGTTAACTAGTTTCACATTTGCAGTTTGGTGTTGTTACACAATTTGCATGAACTGGTAGTTACTGCAATTACTGTTGCCTCCCTTCTGCCTCAAATCAATTCTGTCTGGCAAATGTAACTATGTATGTCACACTTTGCAACAGCTGTTTCACGTGTAGTTAGACTTCCAGCATAAATCAAATTGTGCCTATAGTGAGACAGATGTGGTTGCATGTGTACAGGACTGTGTGTTTCTATGATATAATGAGATGTAAAGATTGTAATGTGTGCCTTTAAATAAATATTGCCAGCGAACATCCAAAGTTAGAAGTTGTAGAGTGAATCATTTCTGGTTGGGGATGAGGGGACAATGTCTCTTTGAAATGGCTTTTAGCTGATCAATAAATTTAAACTTAGGAGGCCTTCCCATTACTGCTGTTTCCAGTAAGGGGACATACTGGTCTGCCTATGTTTACCACCTTGACCCCTAGCCCTCATGGTATAGTTAGAGGGCTGGGACAGCTTGATATGAAGGATGATGCCATGGCTGCCACACCATTCAGCCAGTGGGAAGGGCATGTAATGGCTAAGGAAGGTTACCTGTCCATGTGTCCTTCACCACCCACCACCATGCAACAGATCAGATTGGTGGTAAAGCATGGTATGAGCCATGCCACATCCCCAGCCACCCACCTGTGCCATAGCAGGCCAGAAGTGTGACTGCAGAAGAAGTGTGGGTCAATGCCACGGAAGCAGCACATATCTTAGTAAATACAGCACTCTTACAAGCCAATAGGTAATTATGTAAATGATTTTTGTTGTAAAAGTAAACAATGTAGTTGTATAGCAAGTAAGAATATTATATTGCATGTTTATTAAGCAGTAAGTGCATGAGGGAATGATTTCTGAAGGAAAACATACATCAGAACTACAGCATTGACATTCAGTGTAAGTGTATAGTAGTTACACTCTTCTTTGCATGCTTTATTTTAAGTGTCAGTTTCTGCATACTTACTTTGCAAATACGTGTTAGTTAGGAATTAACTGTGGAAACAATGCCACAGAAGCAGCACATTCTGTAGTAATTACAGCATTGTTACACCCTTCTTCTTACACTTTCTTTTAAGTGTCAGTTTCTACATACTTTGCAAATGCATGTTAATTAGTCATTAACTGTGGAAACAATGCCACAGAAACAGCATGTCACATAGTAACTTCAGCACTGTTATACACTTCTTACACTTTATTTTAAGTGTCAGCTTCTGCGTTCTTACTTTGTAAGTACGTGTTATTTAGGCATTAACTGTGGAAACAATATCACAGAAGCAGCACGTTCCTTAGTAACTACAGCACTGTAAAAGTCAATAAGTAATTATGTAAATTAATTATTTTTTATTGTATAGCAATTTACAATGTTAGATTGCATGTTTATTTTCAGTTCTTTTTTTGTTTGGTTGCATAGCATACAAGTAGTGGCTCTGGGATTCGAATCCAGTTTTCTCAGTTTGCAGGTCAGTGTTTTTAACCACTATGCTATACTGCAGTAACTTCAGGAGGGAGTAATTTCTGAAGGATAATTTTAAGTGCCACTAATTACACTGTAACTACTGTATAACTACACTACTATGTAGTTAACTAGTTTCGCAGTGTGTTATGTACTTACATAACTTTAAATGTGCTGCTTGAGTGACATTGACCCACACCTCTACTGCACCCACACCCCTGTTCTGCTGCTGCCCAGGTGGGTGGCTGAGGGTGGGGCATGGCTATCTTTCGATGACAGTCCTAATTCTTCTGTACCTAAGACTAAACTGTCCTGTTGTACAGTGCTGAACAGTCATAAGACTGACTGATTGTATATCATGTATATTGCACCCACACTTTAGTTGCTACTCTGTTGTGTTTCAGCTGTATTCTTGCACTTAATTATACCTAGCTGTACTCAATATAGTCAGTGTATTCTGTTTCCTGTATCTTTCTCTGTTAATGTAAGTGTATTGTCTGTATTACCTATGTACCATGTTTATGGCCTAGGTCATGCCTGAAAATAGTCCAATGAATCAGTTCACTTACCCAGTAAACATACAAACAAATAAACAAACAAACAAACAAACAAACAAACAAACAAATAAATAAATAAATAAATAAATAAATAAATAAATAATCACTAATCTGCTGTGTGGAATGATGGTAGGTGATGCCAGATACACATGCTGGGACACTTCCTTAGCCATTACATGCCCTTCCCACTAGCTGAATGAGGTGGCAGGCATTGCACCATCATTCACACCAAGCTACCACAGCCCCCTGACTATACCATGAGGGCTTGGGGCATGGTGGTAAAGATGTGCATGTAACAGCTAAGGAAGAGTCCCTGCATGTGTATCTGGCACCACCCATCATTACTCCACACAGCAGATCAGTGATACAGGGGGTGTTATTTAAAAGTTGCACGTTACCTTTGTATGTCACTCGTTACTGAGGCGTACCTTGGTATGACTCTTGGTATTGAAGTGGTGGACTGGTAACAGCATACATTACAGAAGCTGCTTAATGTGCTTCCACAGTTCATCACAAGATGGCAATCACCATCCATTCCAGAGTGATTGCCATCCTGGACTGTGATTTTACTGGTGTTTTAACATAAGCTAGTATTTCACCGGCAGATGGCAGTGTAAAAAAAGCACTTTCCCTTGTTTGCACTCACTCACTCAGTAGCAAATTAATTTTTTTTTATTTAGTATTTTTCAGTTTTGAAAACCCTTTATTTTTTCAAAAAAATAACCATTTCCTCCAACCTGCATCACTTTCACCATTGCACACCTGAGAGTGTATAAATTGTGTTTTTTGCATAAAACTGTCAGCTGATTGCCACACAGTTTTGGTTGATTTTTCTGCTTCAAAGCACAAGTTCTGTTTAAATTCCAGCATGTCTGTCTGCCAGTACAACACGGTTTTAATGTTTCTTTATTCACTCAGATCTTCTCTTTTACAATTTGCATCTCTGAATTTACTCCCTTTTTTATGTTGTAATCTGTGTGTGGCATGCTTGTCACTTTATTAATCCTTTGCTCAAAAATGTCCATTCACCAATAGGGTAATTGACAAACAATAACAAATTGGGTTTGTATCCATGAATGTGAGGATGCTGAGAATCCCATCTCTTACATTACCAGATTCTGATTTGGACACTTTCCTGCAGTAAGTCTCTTCACTTCAGAACATGCAGTCATCTGTCATGGAGAAAAAAAAAGCTAAACTATCCCATAGATTTGAGATGGTATACAATTGAAAATAAATGATCATGCCTACATTTTCACAACTCAACACACTCCATATTTCTGTGCAATTCATGGTATTTTACATCAAAAATAGAAACAGTGTATTGCAGTCATTTATAAGAGTTTGTGTGCATTTTAAATACAGTCATTACATTAGTATGCATACAGTGCTACCTGGCATAACTGATCATTAATAATCCCAATTACGTTGTGCACATACCCTGTTTTGTAACAGAACAAGTCACTCAGATTGCTGTAAATGAGTCAGGGGGTGATGCAATGTTTTGATGAAAAAAAATGGTCTGCAGTGTGATATCTACTTTATTTGCAGTGCTAATAATCCTGCCACAGTTACTCGTCCACCATGCACAAACCTGGCTTTTCAGGGTATTTTCTTGAGAACAGATGGGGGGGGGGGTCATACCCTCGTTAGGCAGATTTTGATTGGGAAAGGAAAACAATGTATATAAAATTAGTCATGGCACATAACCTCTAGTACTGTACACCAGTAGGCATTTATAAATCACAACACAGCTATGTTAATCACACAGCCCATGCAATATTATTTGCTTCGCTTCACTGATGAACATCTGGTGGCATTTTTTTATTTCCCATAGCCTCAACATGTAACAGAGCTATGATCATCTCGGTTAGACTGCCTTTTTAAATAGAAACAAAAATATAGCCCAGGAAATGAAAGAAGCAATATTTGGGCTGAGAATACGTCAATGCCTGAAAAAAAAGTATGTCACCTGCAAGCACTGTAGCTGTTATATTCTATATATGTAAATAGCATGAAACTACAACTTTAATATATAATGCATGACGTTTACTCGATTTATGTCATAACTGTGAAAGTCTGAAGATGATCATCATTATGCAGAAGTCAAGAGTGCTGAAAATTTATTTTGGCAATCTGACACCCTGGCACACAGCAAAATGGTGCTAAGGACTATGTTTTTAATGTTTTCTGTGGGGGGCTGTGTCCCCATCCCCCTTAAGAGAGGCTTTGCCCCCCACCCCCCAACTAGAGGATTCTCAACTCTAGGAGGGTGCATGTCAGGGGGGTGAAAACATTAAAAAACAAAAGGTTCGGGCCAGGCACAACAAAAATGCACCAGTGCCTGGACCTGAACCCAGTACCCTACTGAACGATGCCAGCAACCCACCCACCACACCATGGGATCAGCACGGCAACCAACCACAGCACCACCCCCACATCTCTTGCTGTGCATGCCCACTCCAACCCCCCACACATGCATATATATATAGTGACAGGATGTCACTATAGTCACCCACCCCCCATCCAGCAGCCGTATCCCCTGTGAGCCGTTCCTGCAATGCACTGTGGAGTGGGTTGCTGTTATTGTCTGTGCCCTTTCTCCAGCACCCTCATCACAGACAGTAGTCATTTCAATCAACCCAACAAACCATGTTTCTAAAACTTAGCCCCATTACCCCATGTCATCTGAAAACTTTAAACAATGTTGAATCGATACCCAATAATTTTGTTATAGCATGTTACACCAAGAAAAAATCATTTTAGCTTGGGAAAATTAATATTATTTTTAGCCTTTCTTTCAGTTTATGAATCAGTGTACAGCTATAGCTTGGACAGAGTACCAACCTAGTGCTTCATAAATGCCTTAGTCATATGGCTGACATATACAGGTACTGTATATTGAGCAGTGAGCAGCAGTAGCTCCACTGGTTTCCATTTTATATCAACAAATCAGAAATCCTGACCCTTGGACTGTGGACTGTTCACCCACTCCTTACCACCTCTTGGCTCCTGTGTTCAGGGTTACAACTAGTGATGTTCCTCTCGGGCTTTCTGGCACAACCAGATGATCCTCAGGTTGTAGTAACAGTACTCAGGATGCTGTACACTATGAATCCACAAGATGTAAAGTGTAAAATTCAAAGAGTTCATAAGTTAGCTAATTACTGAAGACACATGCATGCACATGCACACACACACACACACACACACATACATACACACACACACACAAACACAACACTGCCAGAATAATAAATCAAATCTAGAGTCAAGATTTTAGTTTGTTTAAACAAAAAAATAATTAATTTTCATTGGAAACAATGTGCTTGATTCAGTGTCCTTAAGTAACATTTTTATGTTGCTTGCACGCATGTGCAAGAAACATAGTGCCATCATTGGAGATTTCGGAGGTGTGTCACCTCCTCCTCCAATTCAGTCAGTGTGCTGGCAGGCGCGGCCCCTGTAAGCCGATGCATTCTGGAGCTGTCTATGACACGCTCCAAAATGCAGTGGCATACAGTTGAAAGGGGGAGCTACGCTTGAGTGAGCATTGATAAGATATTGCCTGCTCATGCGCAGGCCCCCCACACACACACACTCACACGCCGACGGGCGCGCCTCACAGACTGTATAGCCAACGGGTGCCTAATCCTCGCCGGGCTGTGCCACGCCCCCACCTCCCCAAAGACTTCCAAAATGCTATGCTGGGTGCCCACCCCAGTGTGGCAACTAATAATATAGCCGGCGGGGTGCCCAACCTCCGCTGGCTGCACTGTCCTCCCCAGAAGTGCCATGCTGGGAGCCCATCCCAGCATGGCAATCTATTCCTTAGGCCGACGGGGTGCCCAATCCCCATCGGCTGAACGCCTCAACATTCTTGTGCCACGCTGGGAGCCCACCCAGCGTGGCAACGTCCCACATTGTCGTTTTTTTTTTACCTGTGAAGAAAAACGAACCCATGACGAGTCTCCTCACCCCCTCCCACAACCAGCACCCAACCACTGTGCACCCAGCCTCCCACACCCCTCACCCCATACTACTCTCCGGACTTTGGCACGACGATCTTCGTGGATCCGGAACACGCCTGCACTCTTCAAAGCCAGCCGCGAACTGAGGAAATGCCGTAAGCTGTATAATGGGCTGATAGCTGGGGTTCAACTTTATCATCATCTCAGGTATTTTTGATCATTAATTTCAATTAGATAGCTCATGAATGACAACATGAGCAGCATGCCCTGAAGGGTGATTTCGCATTCACTGTGCAAAATCACCCTTCAGGCCTGAATAACACCATGACAGTGACATCATTCATGAGAAGGGGTCCCAAAACCCCATGTTGAAAATTTGTGCCAAAATTCCAAAATGACTGTTTTACGAGCGCAGTATTGCACAGTTCCTACGTGAGGCTCGTAGGTTTGCTAAATTTCAATATTTTCACCTGGCTTCAACATTGCCATTTTACCAGACCTTCTTATGAGTAGTACAGCTGTCATTTTTCATCTCACTCTAAAATGTGTTTCCACCATGTAGCTATACAATGGCGCAGTTGGTAAAGTAAATCAATGTATAGGACAAATTAAGAAAATCACAGTGACACTGTTCATGAGCAGAGGTCTTAAAATGGCTATGTTGAAAATTTGGTGAAAAAATTCCCTTCAGATGTTCTGCAATATTACTAATGAAGACATTGAACAGAACTGGCCCCAGGACCGATCCCTGCAGCATCCCACTGGTCGCCCCCTCCTCTCCCTAGACTGCATACCATTTACCACCACTCTCTGCCTCCTGTCTGTTAGCCAGTTTCTAACCCAGTTTACCACCCTTTCCCCCATGCCCAGCCTACCCAGCTAGTTTATCAGCCTCCTATATGGGATGGTGTCAAAGGCTTTGCTGAAATCAAGGTAAGCGTTGTCCACTGCCCCACCCTGATTCACTTCTTTTGTCACCAAGTCAAATAAATCAACCAGATTTATCTGACATGATGTCCCCACTGTGAACCCATGTTGTCTATGGTCCTGGGTTCCGATGGCATCTAGATGCCCCACTATCCTTTCTTTAAGCAATGTCTCCATGATCTTCCCCACTACTGAGGTGAGGCTGAATGGCCTATTGTTCCCTGCCTCCTCCCCTGCTGCTGGACTTGTGTAGAGGGACCACATGTGCCCTCCTCCAATTCACTCATGTTGAATGACTCAGTGAACATGGCTGCCAGAGGTACTGCTATCTCCCTTCGCAGTTCTGTTAATATCCTTGGGCGTATGCCATCTGGTTCCATCGCTTTGTCCACCTTCAATTTAGTGAGCTCCTGCAGGACTCTTGCCTTTGAATGGACTATTGTCCACCTCTTCACCCCTTTGGCAACTGCTGTACTTCTGTGGCCCTTGCCCCTCCCACTCTTCTGTGAATACTGAACGGAAAGACACAGTGGATGCCTTGGGAGGAAGGCATGAAACTGTCACTTCCAAATACCTAAACAGCACATTCAAGCAAGCAACATTCGGCATTGACAAATGCTTGTTAGTCTCTCCAGTGCTTGGGTTATTTTTTCCCTGCATGTAGTAATATTATTGCTGGACAAATGGAAAATGGCCACTGTCACCCCAATCCACAAACATGGTGATAAGACCGACCCTACAAACGTCCACCCTATCTCCATTCTGCCCCCCCCATCAAAGGCACTGGAACATATAGTTGCAGACCAACTTACTGAGTATCTGGACAAATATAACAATCTCTGCAGACAGCAACATGGCTTCAGAAAAGGCCATAGTACATCCTCTGCCCTGCTTGAATTCACCAGTGCCATTCACAGCTCCCTCAACAATGGACAACTAACTGGTGCTATCTTCATCGACCTGACTAAAGCTTTCGATACTGCCCACCATTCCATCCTGCTGGTCCAACTAAAAAATGCTGGCCTCTCCACTGAATCAACTTCTTGGTTCAAAAGCTATCTCGAAAACCACACGCAGAGGGTAAAAATAGTGGACGTGCTCTCTGATTCTAAACCTGCTCTCTCCAGAGTCCCCCAGGGCTCTATCCTGGTCCCCCTCCTTTTCAGCCTATTCCTTAACACACTACCAGACTCCTGTACTGAATAAATCACTTTGTACGCTGATGATACAGTTCTCCTTGCCTCCCATCAGGACCCGAAGAAACTACAAGATAACCTACAACTCGACTTCTCCTTGGTTGAGAGTTGGTTCACAAAGCACAAACTGCTCCTTAATCAAAAAAAAAAGCAAGGCCATGATCTTTAGCAGCTCCCACAATATACATAAGCACCACCAACTCTCCATTATCACCAGGCAAGGTGCCATCCTGGAGAAGGTCCAAACCTTCAAATTCCTTGGGATCACCCTTGACCCTCACCTCTCCTACACCACCCACATAGATAATGTTTTCAAAGCTGCTAACTCCCGACTGGGCTTGCTTTTCCGCCACAGGAAAAACCTGACCCCCAAAGCTCTGGCTGTTGCCGTCCAGAGCTCCATCATCACCATTATTGATTATTGCCTCATCATTTATGGCTCTACTTCAACTACTTCTCTCAAACATGTATCCACCATTCTCAACATGGCTTGTCTTCTTGTCACTGGCTCCCAATGCCTAACTCACACCTGTGACCTCTGTTCTCTAACCGGATGGCTGAATCTTGCTAATCGCATGAAACACCAAACTTGCACTACTACTAAGAAAATAATTCTTGGCCTTGCCCCACCTGGAGTCTGCACTCTCATACAACTGAGAAACCACAACCACCTTACCAGAGGATCAAAACAACAGCTCCTGCAAATCTCCCATTGCCACACAACTCAAGGCCAAAGATCCTTTGCTTACCGAGACCCCTTTTAATACAATGGTTTACTCAGTGACATCTCTTCTGTGCTATCGCTCAGCACTTTTAAGTCCCGGCTTCGCCTATCACTCATTGACTGCAATCTTTGTGACTATTGTGGCTAAGCACATTGATTGGTTCTGTAGCTGAAGGTACCATTTTGGATCCTCATCTCCTCCAGCACCTTTCCAGCACCTTCCTCAATTTGCACATTCATCCTCCTGCCTATGACAATGCCACCTGACTGCTCAAAATCTCTCCTGTCCCCCTTCTACCTCTCCTCTCCTCTCTCTGCCCCCCACCACCTTCCTCCCCTACTCTTGCTCCTCACTCCCCTATTTTCCCTTTACACTCCCACCTATTTATGTTCCCTTGACTACCTCTGCTCCTCCTTTCCCTTTCCTTATTCAAGGTCACACAAATGCTGTTGATATATCTATATATTTTCATTATTTTAAAAGATGTTTACTTTGCTCATGTTTGTCTACTTGTATTCTATGACATGGAACCTTTGCAAAAGAGCCTTGGCTCAACGGTATTGTAGTCCTAGAATCTAATAAATAATAAATAAAAATAAAATAAATAATTGTGTTACTGTTTCTTGCCAAGATACCCCTGCAAATGAGGCCCTTGACACATGTGGTCTCCCAGATAATAATCAAAACTGAATAAACCCAAATGAAGACTAAATATTACATTAAAAGTTTTGTCAGGGGTATCTCATAGTAATAGATAAGGGTGCTTGTTTTTTTTTTTTATAACTGCAGTTCACGTGTGTGGAAGACAGAGAACCTTTATTGTTTGCAAATGTGGAGTGTACATGTTAATAATGTTCTTGTTAATGCACTACAGACTTGATGTGAGGCCAGCTGATCAGTTATGAGTCAAGCTGATCAATTTCCCCCAACAGTTTTTTTCCTTTATCATCCAGTGGTGAAATTAACATGTGCAAGTCAGGTTCTAGTTTTTAAAAAATGAAACTGATACACAGAGGTTCACTCATACAAGGGGAGATTGGTCAACTTAATTTGTAACTGATCAGCTGGTTATCAGATTCTTCCTATGCTGCCAATTGTTTAGTCTGTAGTACCTAAATATAAATAAATAAATACGTACTTCCAGTTCTAATGTGGTCTTGCTATCCCTAAAAGGTCTAAAAGTTCATTGATCAGCACTCTGAGAGTCCTTCTGTAATCCTTCGACAGTCAGTTTCCACAAAGTCTTTAAATACACAGATCGGCAACTACACACACAGAACAATGGATACCATAACATTTGGTCTTATGATTAATTTTCAAGATAGTTTTTTGTTAATTGAGCTTACAAGGGCTCTATTTTTAGTTTGCTTTGCCTAGTAGTAAACTGCTTTGTGTAGCGTGTGCTTGGCTTTCACTTCAGTCAATGATACTGCTAGGCATAAGAGGCAGTTTAAATAGATTATTTTGCTGATGTCATTGGTTGCTATTGCAACTCCAGATCACAGTACAGTGGACTTGCTTATTTGGAAGATGCCAAGCTCATTTAGCACATGAAATTTTTACCTGTATCTTGCCAGGTAAAAGAAAATTAAATTTAAGTAATTTATTAATTAAACTCAAAATCTGTCTTTTATTTTAAACTCAAAACTGCAGAGTATTTTAGCAAGCAACTCTAGACGTGTCAGCCAAAAATCCTCAAACTGTAAATCCTCAAGAGTCTCATGTCCATTTATTGCCTCTAGACTGTACTGTGCCGTGTTATGCTGTACCAAAAACATAATCAAACAGCTAATCTTATGATCCTGGAGCCACTTGTGCTTATCAGAAATGCAATTGAGGAAGGGCTAGTTATAAATGGGGTAAAACTGGATGATTTTATTAGAATGCTAAGTGTGATTGCCCCTCAAAAGGAATTATCTATAATAGCTACACCTGTATTGTAGCTAATAAAATTATCAGACAAGAATTTAATCCCATCATCTTTAAAGATCAGGCAGACTCAGGAAAAAAGAAAACAAAAATAGGAATACAAAGGAGAGAAAAAGAATAACATCTACAGGTAACAGCTAAGGAAAAGATGAATAGCAAAGACCAAAGTAAACAAGCAAGCCAGCATGAGTGGGAAGAAGGAACATCTGATCGCAATAGGCAATGCTGCATTTCTATTTGCGATCAGTGAGTGAAATGATTATTTATGACTGAAATATATATGGTTTTTATTTAGCTTTCTTGGTAAATTATTATAAGTGAATCAAGCATTCTGCTACATTTAAACAGAGTCAAAAGTGTTGCTGTGCTGAAGTGGTTCAAGGTGGCTGGGTGCTAGCTAGGAGTTGCTAGCTTCCTAAGTTGCACTGTCCCAAAGTAGTAGCACTCCATGCCTGGAAAAAGACATGGGCAGGCAGATTTTGCCACCAGAAAATATTTTAAACTTCATCCCCTGATGAAACTTTATTTCCTTGCTTGGAGGTGAAGTGCAGGGGTGCATACAGTAGTCTATGGTTACTGGCTCCAGCTGTCTATTGTTAAATGCAAATAAACATTTAAAATATAAATTTGTGGGGCCAAAATCAGCCTGGCCGTGTCTTTTTCCAGGCTTGGAGTGCTAACTATTTTAGGACAGTATATTTAAACAGAGGTTGGTACATATGCTTCTGGTCACTTCGTTTCTAAATGTCCCTCAGCCACCACATGTAAATACATTGTTATTTTACTGTGAGTACTTTTCAAAGCAAAAGCATTTCTTTGTGAGTGGTGGCTGTCATTTGCTTTGATCTGTCTCAATCTTCTCCACCTCCCCCATCCCTGAATTAGAGCAAAATTATAAGTGTTGGATTTAGGCTATTAAAGCCTCTTTGTTTTTCATATGAAGAACTGCAGTTGCCATGCAACTGCATCACTTATTGGCTCTCCAAATAACTACAGTATACTTTAGTATGCTAAAATTTAACTCAGAGATTACGTACATTAATCTGTTAAATTTGCAGACAGCTCCATTATTTTCTAGTTATCCATCCTTATCCAGTTATGTTCCACATCTGGCACAATTTTCTGCACATTTTCCATTTTGTGCAAAACTGTTTTTTTTTTTTGCAGATGATATTAGAGATTAAAGTATTCATGCATCTGTGTTCAGCAGTGCTTAGAATGTAGTGATTAACTGAGCTTCTGCCCACAGATGCAGACAATAAAATATGAAGGTGGTGAACTTCTTTTTTGATGGTCTTAAATGCTGATTTTACACCAGTATGCACATTTAATAATGAGAGAATAAAAAAATCACAAAGGGCTACATTAGGGGCACATTATTTAGGCATTGATTATACAGTGGTATGGTGAATATCTCACCAAACCCCATAATTATTATGTACAGTAAAGTCAGACTGAATAATGTCAGGCTCTGAATTTTTATTTCTATCCACCTTAGCTCCAAGTGCCATGATCGTTTTATAACACCACAGCATCCCAACTCCACCACTGCGACCAACGCAGCTTTCATCATGGATTATTTCTGTGCTTACCGCAAGTATCTGTTGTAGCTATAATCCAAGAATCCTGAAACATCTAACAATCAGGGCAAATTAATATCAGTTCTGACATACTGTTTTTCCGTTCTTCCGAACCTGACATTATTCAGTCTGACATTATTCCCCATAAATATTTGTGGGACTAGGTGAGATGCTCACCATACCACTGCAGAATCAATATTAAAATCTCACTGGTCTCCTGGGAACTGTTGCAGTTCCACTACTGCCTGACAATAGAGTCAGAAGTATCAGACCAAGTAAACACTATGGTGGAAACATATACAGTTCTAGCTCTGCATTTCATTTCTCATTACGGTACCACATTACAATCATGTGTGGGTTCCTACTGAAATAAGATTTGCGATACAGTATGCAGTAGCTGGTGAAAGAATTTAAACATGTCTATGTCTGCTTTTAAATCGAAAGCATTAGTAATGTGGGTGTGCATATTACTCTGCCTTTTTTTAACTTTTTCCTGTTCTGTTGATAAAAATTTCACTGATCCCTGGGAACTGATTCAGTTCCACTACTGTCTGACAACAGAACCAGAAGTATCAGACCAAGTAAACACAATGGTGGAAAAAAATCAAGATAACACCATGAAGAATAAGAATACAGTATGTCTTAGAGTCCCTTTCCCTGCTCTCTGTTATCCCAGTTGTACTTCCCCTGTTGTTCTGAAGTAGTCTATGACAGTGTATTAATGTTGTTTCATGCAGTACTGTACTCATTTTGTGCAAGGACAACAGTCAGTAAAGAATTAAAAACTACAAACTAAAATGGTTGCAGATTACAGGATTGGGGGAGCTTCTGACAATCACCAAGGAAGAAATGGACCTGGGGCTTATCAATTTGATGACCTAAAGGTGCCTAAGCAGAGTACAAAGGCTGCTGGGAGGGCCAGTGGTACAGGGGGCACACATCTTCAACATAAGAGATGTACAAGAACAAGAGGCATGATATGAAATTGGAAGGTGGCAGGCTGAGTGGAAATGTGAGGATGTTTTTCTTCATGAAGAGGGTGGTGGACACATGGTATAAACTGCCACAGGAGGTGGTGGGGGCAAGCACAGTGGAGGGTTCTAAACATGCATGGGACAGGCATAAGGGTATCTTAGAGGTAGGAAGGTGCGGTGAAAAGCTATTGACCAGTTAGGGTCAGAGACCACAAACTAGTGTAGGGCTTTTGGGCAGACTGGACAGGCCTGGTGGTCCTTATCTGCTGAAAATTTGTTTGTTTCTATTATTACCTAACTTTTCCATAATCACAATTACTATATTAGGGAAATCACTAAACCACTCTATAAATGCATAATTGTTTGCACATGTGGTGATGTGAATGCAGTCAGTTGGAATGAAACATCTGAAACAATGCTACACACTTCAGCAACACTATAGTAGATTTGTGTAAGTGTGTTACCTTTAAAAGAGGCACATACTACATTTGAAAACATGCAGAATAACTTTGAGAACTTTGCAATCAGTGCCACAGTGTTACTAAATATGGTAACAGGAAAGGGCTACAAAGTTGCTTTTCATTGCCCAAGCCAGGATATGGAACTGTACTGGTTATTTTTCAGTCAGACACAAGTATACACAAAGGCAGAGCCAGTGTAAATGCAAGGTTCCAATGTGTAGAAGTATAAAAGAACTCCAACACCCAGAAAAGCCAGGCATAGCCTATCTTCCCTCTCACTGAATATAATCACACAATACAGACTATGGCTTCAAGAAATGCACCCCTCACCACAACTGCTCTTTTAAACCAGAAAATAATCCCTTCCCCATGGACTAAAGTCACACATAGGAGTGGTATCTATTGTCATGCTGATTGGTCTTTCACACACTGAATGTTCTTAACTTCAGAACAATATGTGGAAATTAATTAGTCCACACCTCCCCATACTGACTTGCTTTCTTAAAATGTCAAAGAAATAATCTATTGCAGTATGGTATGCTGTGACTCTGAACAAGTTAATCCACATCGTCTGTTCCTGGGACACACCTGGAAAAGGGCATTAGTGTCTAGTGGGCCTTTCCAGCTTACCAAAAATAATAAAATAATGTTACATTAGGTTGGAGATCTTAGGTATTAAGTTGAAGGTATGAGGCATTAGGTTGAAGGTTTAAGGTACAGTGATAAAGTGGTGTTCTACTGAATTTTAATTCAGTGTTTTTAATTCTAATAATGGGCACCACACCTTTCAACACACTTTGTAATATTGGAGTACTTTACACAAATTAATTCACTGCTTATTTGGCAACTTAGCCTAAGGGTTATGCTTTCTGATCACTGATACTCTCACCATCCTAGATGCAAGATTTGTTGCTTTCTGTTTTTTTTTGTTTGTTTGTTTGTTTTCCCTTCATTTGCAGAATGCTTTGATATACAGCAATATTTCACTTATAAATCAGTTCCTTATATGTTTAACAACCAAATGGAATTGGGAAACCCCTCCGTTCCCTTGACTTTCTTTCAAGAATATCATGTTGACATTCTGAAAAGAAATTCAAGAGAATGGAGTTGTTTACTGGTATCTAGTAAGTAAGCATTAAGCCACGATGAAGGTGGCATCTAATGCTGGATTAATGCATGGTTGGGAGGGTTGTGGCCCAAGGCCGCAGGTCGAAGGTGTACAACAGCCCAACCATGCATTAATTGCATTAGATGCCACCTTCGGCATGGCTTAATGCACTTGTAACATGGGCCGTGTGACTATACAGTTGCCAGGAATCTATCTGACATCATTAGAACAACATAACACAGGGACTCAGTATGTTTTCATAATGTATTTACTGCACTTCAAAAACCTGTCACAGAACAGCTTTTATATGCTGATGGGGTGAAAACATTGTGGACTGCTATATTAACAGAACAGCATGCCTCACATGCTAGATCGACTTATTTTGTGTTCTGGGCTGCTATTCATGTCATACCACTCATTGGAGGTCTGCGGTGGAGTCCTTTCTCTCACCGCGCTGTGGACTTCCGTGACCAATTTGCATCCTCCGTCGCTCACTTCTACATGGTGCTTTGAGATAGCGCCGATGTTGGGCGCTCTGTGTCCTCCTCTATCTGGTGTTAATACTTCTGATCTCTTTCTGTTTCCCCTGCCATGCTCTTCCTCACCTCTGTTTCTGGTCACTCGCTGCCTACCCAACATGAGGGTCCCTCTCACACTTCTTTCTTCCTTCTCCCCAGTGCTGCTTACCTGGCTGTCTGGATGGTCCTGGTACTTCACTTTTGGGCACAGCAGTTATGCTGGATTAATACCCGCTCTGATTTCCCCCACCTGATCAACTTCAACCAATCGCGCATCCCCATTTGCCCATTCAGTTTAGTGCCACGTTACAAGCCAACTTGTATGGCATCTCTGTTATGGAACTGAGGAGTAAATGGACAGATATCACCAGACCTGGGTCTGTGTTGTAGGCACTGGATGTTTCAGTGATGTCCTTAGAGTTATAATAAAATTATAGAGAATGATTATTATCTATTGCCACCTCTAGTTAAGAATCAATGATGTTTATTAAAATTAAAGCTGTATTTCTTACAATATTAAGAGACACATGACAGTAACCTAAAATCTTGAAACTGTAGGATCACAGAAAGTTATGCAAGTATATGTTTGTTTGTACTTTGAGTATGTGTATATAATGTCACTTGAGGTATATTAAGACTGTCATGTTGGCATTCTTAACAACAGCATGCACTAATTAAAAAGTAGTGGCAGCACAGGTCAAAAGTGAAGCATCTGCTGGCTTGCTTAGCCACTCTCACAAGATGTTTGTAAGCACTATTAAGAACATGTTGTTGCCAAGGAATAAAGAACTCAAAGTGAAGTGGCTGCAACATGCTGCCAACCTGGGTCACAGCTGGAAATGAGCCCTGGCTCAGTGTGCCTTTCCCAGTCACCAACTTTTAAATAAAAAATAAATAAAGAAATAATGGAACTAAATTAACCAAAAAGCCAGTGCTCTGTCGACCTTCTGGTTCTGCACATCAACATACAAGCAAAGTCACAAGTCTCATTCTGCAAAACATGGTAGCATATCAATAAAAATGGAATAAAATAATAATGTTTAACTGGACGAGTGTTGTTTTTTTTTTTAGTTTTGTTTTTTTGTTTTTTACCTGTGAGCATGTCAGGGCTTATGTTTGTGGTTCAGCACTGGGGGAATAAGATACAGTAGGTGTTAAGGGGAAGCAACTTTTTCTTTAATAATATATTGTATAGGACACAAAGCACTATTCAGTTTCATTTACACCCCCCACCCTGAACCCCCACTGTGATTATATATAGTTTTAAGCTACACACATAATGGAAATGAACCACTCTCTTGCAAGGAAAAAAAATGGTAGCATTTTTACTTGGCAAGCAGTGGATTTCTGTATTACAGATATTAATATATCAAGCAGATGGAAGTGAGGAGGGCACAGGGATGTTAGGATGGTAGTCTTATCAATTTGGGGGTGGAGGAGGAGGAAAGAGAATGGATACTAGGGGTGATATGGGCAGTTCTTTTCCAGGTGCAAACTGGGTACTAGGGAAGGGGAATATTTGTACAGATATAAACTGACTGACTGCACACAACCAGTTTAAGCTGTTGGTGGTATTTTACTATAAAGAGATCCGTAGCTTAAAAAGTTCTTACCTAAGCAGTTGCATTCAATCTGGCTGACATCACAAAAAGAGACTCTGATGTCAAGCAGCTCACCCTCAAATTGTCATGAAGACATAAGGATGGGACAATTATAATATCAAAGTGGAATAATACACTTTTACTAAACGTCAGTCACTTATTCCTTATTCCCTTTTTATAGCTTAATGTTTTAGCACTGGTTTATTAATTTGGAATTATTTTTTCAGCAGAGCTCATTTTGGATAAGATGAGTTTAGTTTTGTTAATATAAAAGCAAGCTAAGAGATGCTTTGCCCCAACACACACACACACACACACACACACACACACACACACACAATGCTACTCAGTTGCAGTTTCACACACTTTGCCCTGTACTCGTCTGCAAAATAAGTGTTGACTTAAAAAGTGGCTTTATAATGAATGAAATGCATAACTGTGTTGCTTGCTATATACAGTAGGTTCCACCACACCTACTTATGGTTCGGTGGATGTTTGACAAATATAGTGATATTGTGCATGTGGTGCATTTAGTTCAAAATCAAGTCTTCTATATAAAGTTATGTTTTCCCTTTGTTACTTGTGTGGGGTTTGCAAACTGAAACTTTTAAAGAGCAACTGACACCATCTGGCCAAAAGTGCTACATTGCAGAATTAGAATAAAGCATACCCTCAGTAAATCTCCATCCATAAACTAGATTTCTACATTAATTCATTTCACTAGCTGTTCAAAAAAGCCTGTTTTATTGAAGGCTTCTAATGATGTCATCTCATGAACTCACAGTCTAATACTCCTTGTCAGTAAGCTGATAGGACCTGTTTCTCCAAAGTTTTTATTTATTTATTTATTTATTTGTTCTAGGATTACAAAAGTTGTAAAGATCATGTGCACTGCAGTCTCACAGAAGAAGCACATTTAACATTATATAAGTACACAACAGACATTTAAGTGTGTGCAACTGCAAATACATGTTAACTAGGCATCAACTGTGAAAACAGTATCATTATTTCTTAGCCACAATATTGTTATAGTGCCAATTAGTAATTATGAAAATGAAATATTTTTGTGGACAGTTACATATCAATTCACAATATTAGACTGCATGTTTACTGACCTTTAAGTTCATGAAAAAATGGAATACAGACATGGAACATCATCTAAAGAGCTGCCAGTCAGTGCATATAACTGTAGCAGACTGAAGTTGCATTGTATTCATATTTTAGTTGCCATTCTTATTACACTTTAACATTTTTCTGTGTGATTACCTTTGAAATAAATGTCAGACAGACATAGACAGTTGAAATGCAGCCCCCCCTCCCAAAATAGGCCTGCCCCAAAGGAGTTTGTACAGTTCCATCTTTTGAGAGGAGTTACCCCAGAAGGCCTAATGATGGTACTGGATATCTTGGGATGTCCAAGGGATAGCACTGTTCTGGGGCCTCTTGTGTCAGCCTATAACAGGGCTGGTACTTAAGCCTTAGATATCATTGCTCCTGCTCATGTTCACCGTCTTACCCCTTATCTGGGTGTTCCTTGGTTTAATGGGGAAATCCATGAGTTGAAGAGGCAGGGGTGAAGCTTGGAAAGACACTGGTGAAAAACTCACCTGGAGGTGGATAGACTTAGATTGATACATCATTATAAGACCTATCAATCAGCAATTTACTGTAAGAAGGCAGAGTTCTTGTCCAGGGAAATTGCTACAGTGAAGAACAGGCCAGTCCAGCTCTTCTGGACTGTGGACAGACTGTGCAATCCAGCCTGTCTTCACTCTGGTCAAGCATTGTCACAAGTGCAGTGTGAGGAGTTTGCACAGTTTTTTGCTGATAAGATGTTCACCATCAGGGATGAGATAAGCCAGTGCCTTCCCATTGGACTTTGCATTGATCAATCAGGTGGTACTAATGCCCGACAGACCTGGTCCACCTTTAGTCAACTGGTAGTCGTGGATATAGTGAGGATCATCCAGACTTTGCGGCCAACCTACTATAGTTTGGATCCAGGCCCTTCATGCCTACTAGTGGGGTGTGTTGAAGTTATTGGCATGGTCCTTGCTGGGATAGTGGGGGTTTCATTGGAGAGAGGGATCTTTCCAGATCCCTTAAAGGAGGCAGTAGTATGCCCCCTTTTAAAAAAAAAACTCCCTTGACCCTGACTGCCCAGCTAACTACAGACTGATCTCGAACTTACCCTTTGTAGGGAAAGTTATTGAGAAGGTAGTCACTCTGCAGCTGGAAGACCATTTAACCACGCCACAATAGCTATGGCCAAGGCCACTGATTTTGGTTTTTACTGGAAAATCCGGTAAAATTCCAGAATTAGGGCTGCCTGAAGACCAGTAAAAACAAAGATTTCATGGAATCTGGCATTTTATATCAGATCAGTAAATATACAAAACTTGTGTTTTTCTTCTAATTCCTACCTGTACTATTTTCAATTTGCTTTATTTAATGTCTGTATATTAAACCTTCTTCAATTCTGATTATTTATGCACATACTAAAAGAATGATAGCAGAATCCCAGTAAAATCTGGAAATTAGAGTAACAATCACCGGTGCAATTCCAGAATCTGAAGTCTTGAAAATGGAATTTCATTGTTTTAATCACTGTAAATCAGTGGCCTTGGCTATGACCCTCTCCAGTCTGGCTTCAGAGAAAGGCATAGCACCAAAACAGCCCTGGTACAGGTACTTAATGACCTGCTGATGGCCAGAGATTGGAGAACCCATTCTATCTTGGTTCTCCTTGATCTCTCAGTAGCATTTGACACCATGAATCATGGGGTGCTGCTCGAGTGTCTGTGGTTTTACTGTGGACTGAGATGGGTGGTCCTCAGTTGGTTTCAGTCTTTCCTCAAGGGTAGATCCCAGAAAGTGGTATCGGTGATTTATTCCTTGGCCCCACCATGGGCTACCCTGAGGGGTTCCACAGGGCTCGGTGCTGTCCCCCATGTTATTCATGGTGTACATGCTTCCATTAGAGGACATTATAAGACTGTACGGGTTGAGTTTTCATTGCTATGCTGATGACTCTCAACTGTACATGTCTTTTGTGCCTGAACAGGAATTTGATTCTGCTGCAGTGTTTAATAACTGCCTACTGGAGATTCAGAACTGGATGAGTGCCACTTGGCCTAAGTTGAACTCAAGAAAGACAATGGTATTGGTGGTGGACCCTGGTTATAGGATGACAGGTGCATGGGTAGGAAAACCCTCAGGATTAAATGTAGGTGGGATCTCACGTATTGCTTCGGGCCAGGTGCAAAACCTGGGTGTGGTATTTGATGAAGGCCTGACCTTGAGGGTGCAGGTTTTAGCTGTAGTCAAATCTTTCTGTTACCATCTAAGGAACATAGACTGGGTGAAGAACCTGATCCCACCGGAAGATCTTCCTACCTTGGTCCACGCCTTTGCCACCAGTCATTTTTATTACTGCAATGCCCTCTACCTAGGGTTTCCAGGTGTGGATAGCCACCGCTTGCAGCTAGTGCAGAATGTGACTGCCAGGTTGCTGACTGGAACCTCTAGATCCAGTCATATAACACCTGTGCTGCGTGAACTGCACTGGCTGCCAATTTAGTGTCAGTGGCTCAGTAGGTAGCACACTCGCCTCTGAGGCCGGGAGATCAGAGGGCTGTGGGTTCAGTTCCCACATCTGGCACTTGGGTTAATATCCCAGTACTGACACTGCAGTGCAGCATGAGAGGGGCGCTGCACTTCTGAGGTGCCGTCTTTCGGATGAGACGTTAAACCGAGGTCCCATCTGCCTGGATTGGTGGTAGTTCAGATGGATGTTAAAGATCCCATGGCACTTATCGAAAGAGGAAAATTTCCCCGGTGTCCTGGCCAAAGTTCCCTCATTCACTAAAAAAATACCACCAACAGCTTAATCTGGTTCAAGGTCAGTTGGTATTCATCTGTATCCCCCTCCCCCGGGTCGTGCCTGAAAATAGGCAGGATTTGTCTAGTGCACTTACCCGGTCAACAAAAGCTAAATAAATAAATTAATAGTGGCGGATTACCTTCAAGGTCACGTTGCTGACCTATAAAGCCCTACAGGAGCAGGGACTCCACTACCTGGAAGAACTCTTATGCCCTTACTGTCCTACCTGTTAACTCCGATCCTCTGGTAAGGGATTGCTAGAGATTCCCACGGTGTCCCTAAAAACATCAGGGGAAGATCTTTTGCCTTCATGGCACCCACCCTGTGGAATTCTCTACCTCGCCAGATACGAGAGAGCCAAACCATAGAAGGTTTTAAAAAGTTATTGAAGACCTACTTGTTTAACCAGGCATTTTCAGTAATTTATTGAGTGTGCACTGATATGTTTTATTTGTTTTTAAATTGTAATATTGTGAGTTTTTAATGTGAATTGTAAAGCACCCTGAGCATAGGAAGGGCACCTTATACAAAAAGTGTTAATTGATTAATTGTTTAAGCAGTGTAAAAGACCTGCAGTTACAGCATAGTTTTACAGTAGTTACAGTGAAGTAAGGGATACTTAAATAAAGTGTTGCCAAAAAATGAAAATTACATACCTATTATAATTCTTGATCTTCCTGTGTATCATCACCATTCATCAATGTCTGGGTGACAGCTGGAGATGCAGTACCCCACTGGAGCATATTTTTTTAAAAGGGAGGAGCTGGTGTCGGAAGAGGCGCTGCTCTCGAGGCCAACGCATTTTGTGGCACTCGCATGTTGGCCAGCAATTGTTGCCTGCTTTTCCTCTGCCCCAGTTCTGCTTGCTGGAGAGACAGGAAAACAGATGGCTAGAGAAAAGAAAAAGGCAGGGCAAGGGAGCCCAAAGGATAGTTAAAGGAAAGGATGTAAAACTGAAAAAGGATTAAGCCAGTCAGAGGACAGAGGAGGAGGAGGACCTGAGGGTGTGGGCTTTGGTCCCAGCCCCTGGGTGGCCAACCAGACAAAGAGAGATAAGAGAAAGGTAAAGTAAAAAGAAAGAAAGATGGGGGAAAGAAGAGAGACACCCCATCACATCCTATACACAGAAAGAATTATGGGAAAAAGATGTTGTTTGACATTTGGGAGGTCTCTGAACCTGTTGCTGTCCCACAGGGACTACAGAATTTGGCTGAACCGAAGCTAGGCCAGGTGCCCAGAGACTCCAGCTGGAGGAGATGAACAACAGTTCTGATGGAGACTCAGAACCGAGTACTTCCAGACTTGAAAAGGTAAGAACAGTGTATTAGATGGACAGTCTCAGACACCAATTCCTCCCAAAGAGAAGGTGTGGAGAAGGTCTTCCACTTCCTCCACTGCAGTACAGGATGGTGACAACTACCCCGGGACAGAACACCCTCTGGTTACCGTTGTCCCAAGAGGCAGAACCCAGAGAATTAAGGGGTGAATCCTCTCCAGGACAAGTCTTTTCCCTCAAAAAATGTGCTGGAGGAATCCCCCCGACTGAGAAGGGAAGGACCCACAGGGAGCCCCTAAGGCCAGGGCAAGAAGCCTTACTTGCCCTCCTTCCCAAGGTGGGTCCTCTGTTGCTTAGGAAGGTAACAGAGGACCTGGAGGTACCAGTGGGACCCCACCCACAATTGGCCTCAAGGAGGGGGAGGGCAAGCAATGAGGGGGTATCATCCAGGGACTGAGGCCCAGAGGGGAAGGTGGGCAGGTGCCAGTGATGATTGGTCACAAGAAGATCAAGAATTATGATACATACATAATTTTCATGTCTTTCCAGTGTCAATATTCTCCATTCATCACTGGGTAAGTACCAAGTCCCCTGAAGGGATCCCAGCACTTCCCTAAGGGATGTGAGTCCCTCAGCCTTTTGTGGGGGAGGACCAGGAAAAGAGGAGACCCATTACAGACCAGCTAAGCCTGCGACTGGCCAGAGTGAAGTGGCGTCTCCTAGTACCTGGGAGACAGAAGTCACCCTGTAGTTCATGCCTCACCCTGTGGGAGAAAAGGTGGGTCCCTGGAACATGGAGCAATCATCTTATGCCGGGCCAAGGGTGAGAACCTTGATAGATGAAGACACGCCATCCATCTAATGCTGATTGCTGTCACTGCTAGGCTTGAAGCTACCTTATTGGCATCATAAGATGCCCCTACCTGGTGCCTTATGAGCTCCAGACCCTGTGCAGAGAGGGCAATGACCTGTCTGTTTGCCTCCATGTCAGGCAGCAATGTCAGCACCAGGTCTAGCACAGACCACAGATGCCTGTTGTAGGCAATGTGGTGTGACTGATGAGCTGCAATGATGAGCTTGATATGCACCAAGGAGAACACTCTCCATCTCCAATGGTCAAACTCTGCAGAGTCCACATCCGGGGGTCAGTCACACACTGGGTGTCTTTGGCCTGAAGGGATATCTAGTACCGTCACTCCCGAAGTGGGATGAGTCAAGGGCTCTGGAGACCCTTGGGGTGTGCAATATCTGTGCTGGAAGTCCATAGGGGCTGGAGTTAGGGCAGATGGGCACTACCAAGTGTGGGATGATGCCTCCTGGAAGGGAATCAGCTAGGAAGGGACCACTAGGTCATCCGCACTGAATTCGCTAAGGAAGGCATGCATCATCTGCTCAGTATTGCATCTTGCAATGTAGGATAGGTGCAGATCACTGACCGTCCTCAATACAATGTGCTGATACTCTGTCTGATCAGCTTCTCAGGACAGATGGGCAGAAGTATCCCCTTCCTCAAAGGAGGAAGACAATGAGGCTGATGACTCTGAAGAGTCCAAGTCCAGCTGCTGTGGGGGAGACAGGCAAAAGACCTACTCGTCCATAGCCCTAACATACCTGGGGAAGGCAGCAGCAGTGGCTCTGAACTGCTCCCAGGCCAGGGCCTTGAAGGACCCACATGGCCTCTGAAATGAGCGGGACTGCAGAGGCAATGGAGAGACACACTTCACCTTATGTGAGCGACCTCTGGCAGGGCTTGGGGACCTCACTAGCAATCTTGGACCTCCTGGGGATCTGTTGATCTGTGCAGTTACTGGCCACTCAACCATATTGAAGTGGTCAGGACAGAGCTCTGAAATGGAAACTCCCCTGTGAGGAGACCAGGGCTGCATAGAACCAGAAGGGCAGACCCCAACCAACCCAAAAAGGCCTCCCTAGAAGGGGATGAGGGAGAGAACAAGGGCTCAGAACTGTGACTCCTCCCTGAACCATAAATGGTTCCCGGGGAATGTCACTGCCCCACACCCTGCCCCCTCGACCCTGTCAACTCTGAGGTTGACTTCTTCCTCACTTCTGAAGCAAGAGACTGCTCCAATCCTGCAGATCCCGTGAGGGAGGCTGCAGAAGAAGGAGTCCCTGTTTCACCTGGGAGACCAAAGAGCCTAATACCAGCAGCTGTCCAGGACCCCAAGACCCAAACCACCATCCCCTCAAACCAAGAGCCACTATCAGCAGGTCCACACCCAATGTCACCACCAGTGTGGGAGCCAGTGCCAGCCATACTTGCTGATGCCAAGGGAATGGATGCCTGGGAGGGCACAGAGGTACTGGGCACCAGAGAACCCTCTGACTCTGAGGAGTCGGACAGCCAGTCCAGGTCAGTCTCCCAATCTTCTGGCTCTGGAGAGGAGCAGATCCTGAAGACCTCCAGATGAGTTGTTCCAGAGGTTTTCCCTCCAGCGGCGCCACTCATGGCACTGCAGGAGGGTCAAGTTTCACTTGCGCTGTCATGCCAATCACCAGAGCCGCAAATGGCCCCAGGATCTGGAACAGCACTGGCGGGCAGTGCTGAGAAGCCACCTGTGCCAGGCCCAGCAGGCATGGGCCATGACACTGGAGGAGCCTGCACCTCTGAGCAGGTCTTCCACTCTGATACTGTGTGCATTGACCTGCTTCAAAAGGCTGCAATCCCTTAGCTCATGAACTGTTCCACAACAACTCAGCACTCAAATGCAAAATAATACATCTGGACAGGAGTCTGATGGAAATGTTCTTTTTATCAGCAGTTTACAAATGAGCAGAACAATACATTCATTCATTGATGCTAAGATACAGCTCTCCTGCTGCCTCTCACTAATACAATCTACCCAGTGCTTCGACCAAGGTGTTGTCTTCCTCAGGGGATGGAGATTCAATGAAACATACCCTCTTTAAATAGTCAAATTATAATTGGGAACACCTGATAACCCCCTGGGGTTCAATTCAAACTTTAATTTTTAAGTAGCTCTGGTGGGCTTTGAACTTATTGCCTATCTTACTCCTTAATTCTTAATACTTTAAATATTTTTTATATATTTCTTGCAAACTTCATTTCTAATGTAAACAAAAACCAAAGATAACATGTTTTACCATGTGCAGAAACATGTGCAGGTTTGTTAAGTAACTTTAAGCAATTCACAATTCTTTAATCATATTATACCTGTTATTTAAATCCATTAACCTTAATCTTTTATAACAGCATTCTATATTTCTAAACCTTATCTTCAGTGATGTGAGTCATCCTAAAGAAACAGGAAGTACTGAAGTAAAAGAAACTGTATAACTACTATTTCTGAGTTATTTACAACAGAGTACTTTTTCCTTTTTTCTATATTTGATTTTACATCACATACTTCATTCAAACTACTCTGTATTTTTCAAATACTTCTACTGTAATTACAGCTTCATTTATCCAGATATCTGGTTTCTAGGTAAATCAAACTAGAGAGACGGCCTCACTGTAAACAGCAACCATGAAGACTTTTTACAAGGATTCTATTATTAGGTATAAAATGTTCATTTTCTATGTCCATAGCAATCATTTGAAATAGGATTATGATCACTCACCCTGTTTCCCAGGTACACAGTCCTTTAAACTATTTTAAAGGGGCATCCGCTTTTCCAAAGGATTCTTTACCAGACATGCAGAAATTATCCATTTTTGGTTTTTTAGTTTTTGGAAAAAACTTTCTTTAAGGTTAAATGGAATCAGTTAAAACCTTTGTTTCCTTAGCAATGGTTTTAAATCCCATTCCAAATGATGTCCTTTTCGTTGTATTGTGTCCAGTGTGAAAATCCAGAAACTTTTTCTCTGAAGGAGGTATTTAATCTATTACCACCCTTCAAATTTCTTTCAACTCCTTCTATTGCCATAAATGTAATTCCTTCCACCCCTTGATTATGTTTCACCAGGGGATTATTTATAAGGCCTGATTAATGTTTCTTATGTGCTCTTGCACCCTTTGCTTCACTGGCCTTATAGTTCTGCCAACATAAATGAGACTGCAAGGGCACTAAATAGTATAAACTACATAGGTGCTATTGCAACTCAAAAAGCTTCTGACCTTCACAATTTGAATGAAGTATGTGATGTAAAATCAATTATAGAAAAAGGAAAAAAAATACTCTTGTAAATAACTCTGAGACATAGTAGTTATACAGTTTCTTTTACTTCAGTCATTCCTGTTTCTTTAGGATGATTCACATAACTGAAGATAAGGTTTAGAAATATAGAATGCTGTTATAAAAGATTAAGGCTAATGGATTTACATAAAAGGTATACTATGATTAAAGAATTGTGAAATGCTTAAAATTACCTAACAAACCTGCACAGGTTTTTGCACATGGTAAAACGTGTTAACTTAAGTTTTTGCATACATTAGAAATTGTATTTATTTTTTATTTATTTAAAATTTTCGTGACCGGGTAGGCTCACTGAGCCCTGAAGGTCCCTTTTTCAGGGGCGACCCGAGGTAACAATACATATTTTCATACAGAGAAAGACTTGGGTTACAGAGTAGTTTCAGGTGTGTGAGCAGGTTACAGCCATGGTTATCATCATGCATCAGTCTTTACAAATATGTTGACAGTAGAATTAACAAAAGGTGCAGAAGAAGTTTAATTTTACATGGTAAGCTCATTGTTTACTACTGGCATGTTTCAGTGGAAAGTTAGCTGTAGTACTATGTCTAGAGGGTAGCACCGTGGAACCTGATAAGGTGCATGGAGGATCTGGATATTAGGAGGATAGAAGCGGGGGGGGGGTCATGAGCTGTGGCAATGACAAGTGCTAGTATTAGACATATAGGCTTTGAGTCTGGTGCAGAATTCATCAGTGAGGAGGTTTCCTGCACTAGGGGTGAGAGTTTGTTCCACAGGTAGGGGGATAAGTAGAAGAATGACCTGCTGCCAGCGTTAGTCCTGACTCTGGGAACTTCAAGCAGTGTACGTCTAGATGTCCATACACTCCAGGGGTTATGTTTGAGTGCGATAGTTCCAGCGATGCTGGGTGGAGCTGAACAGCTGAGTAGCTTGAAGGTCAAGCAGAGCAGGGGGAAGTAGAGATGAGAGGTCAGCGAGGGCCAGCATAGCTGGGCAAGTGTGTCACAGTGGTGCCTTCGCGAGTGGTCCTGGGTAGCAAATCGGGCTACCTTGTTATACAGGATTTGCATCTTGGTGACCTCCTGCTTGGCCATGTCCTGTAAGATTGGGGCAGTGTAAGTCAGGGTGGGGATGAGGACACTTGTGGAGATTGAGGTCCTGGCCTCAGGGATGAGCTGGTCTTTTAGCCGGTACAGAGTACCAAGTTTGCAGTGTATGGTCTTGGTGACCTGATCCTCATGGTACTTGAAGGTAAGACAATGGTCCAATGTCAAACCTATGTAATTTAAGGAGGGCACAACCTCGATGTCATTTCCTGAGACAGCAGTGAGTTGCAGAGATTTAGACGTGTCATGTCCAAGGGCGTTGCATGCGAATAGCATCACCTTAGTTTTGCCTGCATTTAGGACCATTCTATTTGCTCTCAGCCAGGCCTCAAGAGAAGCTAGGTCAGCTTGGAGAAGGGGACCTAGAACTGCAGTGTTATCCAGGGATCGGTAGATAATGGTGTCATCCAAGTACTGAATGACCGAGCTTCCCCCACAGTGGATGCTTAGGTCATTAGTAAATATGGAGAAAAGGAGTGGGCCAAGGATTAAGCCCTGTGGTACTCCCTCTGTAAGGGGAAGAGGACCCGAGGCGGCACCCTTCCAGATGACCCTCTGGGATCGGCCCCGCTAGGTAACTCCCAAACCATTTGAGGGAGAGCGGGTCTAGGCCAATTATATCCAGTTTTAGTAGCAGAAGTTTGTGATCCACAAGGTCAAAAGCCTTGGACAGGTCTATAAAGACGGTGCCAGTGGGTGTCCCATTATCCATTGCTCAGAGCAAGTCCTTTGAGAGATGGATGAGTGTTGTGTCAGTCCCATAGTTAGTTCTAAAACCATGCTGTGAACCTGCAATTAGCTGAAGAGACTCCAGGTAGTCACGGAGTTGGCCATAGACTAACCTTTCCTGTAGCTTTGCAAGTATACTGAGCAGGGAAATAGGACTGTAATTGCTTATGTTTTCCCTGGAGCCATCCTTGTGAGTAGGGACCATGTTATCCTCTTTCCACTGGTCCGGAACAGGCCCTTCAAGTAGCGGTCTATTTATGAGCCATGTCAGGAGTCTGGTGAGTGATGGAGTGCCAGCCTTAAGTAGTTGAGGGTTTATCCTATCAGGACCTCCTGAGCCTTTGTCTGTCAGAGCCCTTAGGAGGGTTGGACCTCTTTTGTCTTCACTAGTCTTAGATGGAAGGAGGGATGGTCAAGGTGAGTAGGCTTGATAACATTATGAGTCAAGGTCATCGAGGGCAGGCCAAGTTTGTAGGCACTGAGGTTACCAAAGTGATTGCTGAGGGTAGTAGCAATTTCGAGGGAGTCGCTCACTGGCTGACCATTGACCTCAATGGGGCCAACTTCAGTCTTAGTGTTACCCCTGATCAGGTTGTTGACGTGATACCAGAATTGTTTAGGGTTGCTCAAATTGTTTTTTTGTAGGTGAGTGACATACTCCATTTTTGCAAGTTTGATGGCTCTCTTGCATTTGTTTCTTAAGACGTTGTATGACACGAGGTCGGCAGGAAGGGAAGAGATCTTGAACTTCCTCCAGGCCTTGTCTCGACTGACCATAAGGCTTTTTAAGGATGGAGAGATCCACTTGTAGCAGCTACCCTTTGTTCTACATTTTTTCAAGGGCGAAGAGGTTAGCTGCTATACATACTGCATTGTGGAAATGCTCCAGAGCCTCAGCCAATGTGGTGAGAAGCTTAATTGGGCTCCAATCCTGACTGTGTAGATAATCATTAAACTGTGCTGCTGAGAAGTTTGTGTAGTCATGAGTAGTGAGTATTCTGGGTTGGATCTTGGGTGTTCTGTTCTTCCAGATGCAGAATATGGGGGAGCGGTCACTTATGGAGTCTGCCATTATGCCAACTTTCTGGATGTTGGCGGGATTGGATACCAGAGCTTAATGAAGGGTGGTGTGGTTCCCCAATTTGTAGTTAAGTTTGGTTGGTTCCAAGATGACCTGTACCAGGTTTGCTTCTTGGGTCAGTGCCATAAAAGCATTGTTAGGGTCCTGGGCTCAGTTTAGGTTGAAGTTACCCAGAATAAGGAGCTCTGAAGAAACAACTTGGGCCATGATTTTTGTTATTGCTTCTAGGGATTGAAGAGCTGATTTGGGTGGGTGGTAAACGCAGCCAGTAGCGAGTTGCTTGTTGTGCCCTAGGGTGACTTGGATGAATATAGATTCACCATCAGGGGAGGTATGTTGCTGCAAGGTGAGAAGCGATACGGTTAGGGCTATGTTGGCGTAAATGAGTACACCACCCCCTCTTTTGGTCAACCTGTCCTTATGGTGCATACTATAACCTTGGGCCAGTATCTTGTGATCGGGGATGTGTGCCTTAAGCCATGTCTCTGAGATGGCAAGGATATCAGGCTTGTAGAGATCAAGCCAGGCTTGTACCACTTGCATTTTTGATCTTAGGCTGCATATGTTCATATGTGCTATCTTTAGCCCCTTTGTGGACACCCAGTGGGGGTCATGAGGGGATGTTATTGAGAAGTCGGTGGTGTTAGGGCCAGGGTTAGGTTGTATGTCACCTGCCAGTAGTAGTAACGCAGCTAGAAGCCAGAGTAATTTTGGGCTGGCCGATAGGATTCAGTTGCCTTGGCACATCCTGCTCACAAAGTGGAAGATATCGTAGCATATCCCCTTTCTTATGAGCTCGTGGGCTGAGGAGATGGCAAGTAGGCTGGAGTGGGGCATTCCATTGTAGAGGCTGACAGGAGGGGTGTCATTGTACCTTTGTCCCCTTATTTCTGGATGCCCTAGGCCTATGATCCTGTCTGCCCAGAGAAGGGACAGTATATAGACTGTCATCAGTAGTACCTCCCCCATTGGAGAGAGGGGCCCAAGGGTTGTGTGCCCCACGTGGCACGTGATCATGGGTAAACTTCTGGAGAGGCATGCTGTACTGTATGCAATATACTGTCTTAGGCAGTTATTCAGACATATGATGGGGACCCTGTCTATGGAGGAAAGTCAGGTGAGAAACACTAAATCCTCCATAATAATCAGTCTTAGGGCCGATTATCAGGTCTGAACTGGTATCCTGTTTCTGCTGGGATTTCAGATGATACAATATACCAGTATGGATTTTTTAAGGAATTGGTAGTTAGTAGGAGAATAGCCCTGTCTCGCTAGGATGGGGGGACAGGAAAACAAATCCCCCTTGTAAGCATGCTGTAGTGATCAGAGCAGTTTCTGTCTCTTATATTTTCCACAAGCAGGACTTAGGCAGCAAACACAGTAAACTGCAAGTTCTATGACTGCCCACAGTTATGTGCCATGCCCCTTTATCACCAGAGGCCAGTCAGATAGGGCATAGGGAGTATTTAATCGATGGAGGAGGTGGGGAAGGGGCTGGAGGCGAAACATTTCAGCTTGAAGGAGCACAGCTAGCACCAGGTAAATGCAAGCAGCTCCCTCTGAATAACAATTAAATTTAATTGGGCTACTGCACCACAAAAAGTGGCAAGTTCAAAAGTTTTGGTGCACACAGTGCACTCAGGGCTCCTCTGTGTACATACCTGTGAGGCGAATTCCGGCAGTGAGCTGTCCTAGGTTGGGCTGGGGAAGGCTGCAGAAGCAAGCCCTCAAACCCTGGAAAGGAAAGGAGTCAGAGGGGTTAGCCTTTTAAATAGGGAAGGAAAATCAAAGATTAGACAGGAACAAAGAGAGAGAGAGAAAGAGAGAGAGAGAGAGAGTAGGGGGCTTGAATGGGGGAGAAGTTGCATTACAGAGCAAGTTCTGAGGGGAGGGAAAGTTCTAGTGGCAGGGAAATCACTTTTGGAACAAGGTAGGGAAAGCACAACTATACAATTAAACAATTTCAGAAAATTAATTTTCAGGATTTAGCTTCAAAATCAGATTACAATGCAGTCCTGAAAAATTTCAGTTTGAAGGAGCACAGCTAACACCAGGTAAATGCAAGCAGCTGCCTCTGAATAGCAATGAAATTTAATTGGGCTACTGCACCACAAAAAGTGGCAAGTTCAAAAATGTTGGTGCACACAGTGCACTCAGGGTTCCTCCGTGTCCGTACCTGCAATGCAAATTCTGGTGGTGAGCTGTCCTAGGTTGGGCTGGGAAGGGCTGCAGAAGCAAGCCCTCAAACCCTGCCAGACAAATTCCAGTGGCAAGCTGTCCTAGGTTGGGCTGGGGAGGGCTTGCTTCCCTGGTGGTGAGCTGTCCTAGGTTGGTCTGGGGAGGGCTGCAGAAGCAAGCCCTCAAACCCTGCCAGACAAATTCCAGTGGCAAGCTGTCCTAGGTTGAGCTGGGAAGGGCTGCAGAAGCAAGCCCTCAAACCCATCCAGGCAAATTCCGGCAGTGAGCTGTCCTAGGTTGGGCTAGGGAGGGCTGCAGAAGCAAGCCCTGAAACCCTGCGAGGCAAATTCCGGTGGCGAGCTGTCCTAGGCTGGGCTGGAGAAGGCTGCAGAAGCAAGCCCTCAAACCCGTCCAGGCAAATTCCGGCAGTGAGCTGTCCTAGGTTGGGCTAGGGAGGGCTGCAGAAGCAAGCCCTCAAACCCTGTGAGGCAAACTCCAGTGGCAAGCTGTCCTAAGCTGGGCTGGAGAAGGCTGCAGAAGCAAGCACTCAAACCCTGCGAGGCAAATTCCAGTGGCGAGCTGTCCTGGGTTGGGCTATGGGAGAAGTTTGTAAGACATATGTAAAAAATATTTAAAGTGGTAAGAATTAAGGAGTAAGATAGGTAATAAGTTCAAAGCTTACCAGAACCACTTAAAAATTAAAGTTTGAATTGAACCCCAGTGGGTTACCAGATGTTCCCAATTATAATTTGGCTATTTAAAGAGGGCATGTTTCATTGAATCACCACCCCTGAGGAAGACCACACTTTCATTGAAGCATTAGGGAGATTGTATTAGTTAGAGGCAGCAGGAGCTCTGTATCTTAGCATCAATGAATGAATGTATTGTTCTACTAATATGCAAACTGCTGATAAAAAGAACATTTTCATCAGACTCCTGTCCAGGAGGATTATTTTGCGTTTGAGTTCTGAGTTGTTGTGGAACACCTCTGAAGAGGTGACTGCCTGTGCAGTGCTTCTGGCCTGGCCACTGAGAGGACCAGACTGTTCTTTTGGCAGTGAGGAAGAGACCTCCTCCCTGGCAAGGTTAGAAAGGGAGGAGGCCCCCTCCACATTGATCTGTATAAAACCAGGAGGGGACCTACAGGAAGGGCTGAGAGACCTGCACTTGGAGTCCCTCGTATGACACCACCCTCTGAAAGTCGGTGAATCACAGCTGGCTTTCTAAGCATGGTGCTCCAGTACTCTGTGGTCCATGTAGAAACAAGCATTGCAACTATCCATATCATGAGATGGGCAGGTGAGGCATCAGTCATGCTGGTCCATGATGGACATCTGCTGGTGCAGGTACACTGATGCATAGAAGGCTGTCCTGCCTTGGAAGAACACTTTTTGTCCCAGGACGAACCCGACATGACTCACAGTAACTAAAATAATAAGAAACAGACTTGGCACCACTTCAAAACGGCATTGAGTTAATAGCAGATGGCAGAACTGGAACGGAGCAAAAACAGTGTCAACAATGACTTCGAAACAACTGACTAGGCTGCAATGTTGCAGATGACATTTCTGCAGCAGGTGCAAGGCGCTACCCTCTTGACAGTGGGAGAAACAGAACTGGGGCAGAGGAGGAGCCGGTGACCATTGCTGGCTGACCCAGTAGCGCCACATAATGCATTGGCCTCGAGATCGGTGCTGCCTCCAGCGCTGGCTCCTACCCTACCAAAAATAAAAGTTCCCACAGGATGCTGTGCCTCCAGCTGTCACCCAGACAGTGATGAATGGTGAATACTGACAAAGGGAAGATCGGTAGTACTGTGCTGTAGTTACACAATTCGCATGAAGTGGTAGTTACTGCAGTTACTGATGCCTCCCTTCTGTCTCAGATCAATTCTTTGTGGCAAATGTAATGTATGTTGCACTTTGCAACAGCTGTTTCATGTGTAGTTACACTTACAGCATAGATCAATTTTTCTGTTGCACTTTGCAACAGCTGTTACATGTGTAGTTACACTTCCAGTATAAATACATTTTTCTATTGCACTTTGCAACAGCTATTACATGTGAAGTTACACTTCCAGCTTAAATCAGTTTGTGCCAAAAGAGAAACAGTTGTGGTTGCACGTGTAACTACCCCTTCATGCAATTGTATAACTACACACCTGTCAAATATGAAAGTAATTAACAACTACATAGTATTTACACTACAATAGTATTTACACTACAATAACAGTGTAGTTACTTTATAGAAATGTGTGTCTAACTGCATAATACACAGATGTGAAACTAATTACCAACTACAGTGTAGTTATATGTAACTACACAGTACTTACAATGCAGTTACATTGTAGTTATACAGAAATTACAATGTATTGAAGGACACTTAAAATAAAGTGTTACCAAAAGTAATTATTTTGACAGTGATATTGGTTGTTTGTAACAAGTCAAAGAAGGCTTTGAAAGCAGCCAAACAGTCTCAAAATGACCCTCAAAATGCACCTAATGCCTGATAGCTTCTGGGGCATAGGTGACCCCCCAGACCCCCGGCTGGAGGGGGGTTGGGACCATGGAGACCCCACACTCCTAAATTTAGCACTACACCACTGTCTGTTGGTCAAAACTGAGTTGTAATGAGACTGCATTGCTCCAGCACAGTTTCAGATTACACTTTTCTCTCTCTCCCAACTGTGTGTGTGTCTGTTAGTGTAGAATGATTTACTGCCATCTGTAGGGTTTGTTAACCCTTTCAAGACTGATCTAAGACTAAATGATAAACAGAGCTTCACCCCCACTCAACCAGACTTATGCAGAGAAATGCTGAAAGGTGAAGCTGGCCAAACATGATAACTTACTTGACTTTTTTGTCAACGTAAACTTTTAAATTATTTCCCTGTCTTTTACAAATAAAGCTTAATATGTTCACTGAATGGAAACTGATGTCTTGGATAAAACAATTATGTATTTCTGAAATCACTAACTATAGCCTTCAGAATATATATATGTAATGTTCATCACTGCTGTGCTTGATGGAGTTCATAGTACTATATGGCACAGGTATTTAATTTATTTTCTTTTTAGTTTTGTTTAATCCTCAAGCCCACATCTCCTTACCCCTCCCTCCAACAACCACCACATACATTTGTATCTAAATTTACTCTGTAAACCAACTACTAGAGTGCAAAACTGTAACAGCTGTGTGCATTATCCTTTGGAATCACATAATCCGTCATATATAGAAATGTCATCTTCTCTCCCCATGTCTATGGGTATGTAAGGAATATATCCATGGGAAGGGGTACCCACAGCAGCAGAAACACTTCCAGTGGCCACAGTACCCAGGCCAAGATGTCACACACATAGAGTCCCTTTTTCTCGCTGGTGCTGGATGAAAACAACAGGTTAATTCATATTAAACTGTTCCTTTCAATAAAAATGTCCACACAGAACTTGAAGAAACATCAGGGATCCCAAATTCATTAAACATATTCACACATAGCTATGTGTAGCATCAGTTAATTTGTGGGGAACACATTCAGCTTTCACATGGCCAGTATGGTCATAATAGCAGCATTTACCTGGACTGAGATAGCACAGTCTTTAGGGCAGCATTAACTCAGGACTGTTATGGTCACAAACGTTTGAAGCCAGCACAAGTCCCAAAGCAATTCATAGTTCCTAACAACCCATTATTCTTCACAGGCACCCAAACTCTCAATGATACACATCTCTATCTATCTCTCTCTCTCTCTCTCTCTCTCTCTCTCTCTGCACTGGCTGAGTGGGTCACCGTCAGAACATACAATCCTCATGGCTTGAGGATTTTCAGCTTCCCCAAAGACCTCAGTATCCATTCCACGAACTGGCAGCAACTGTCCCTGAATTGAGAAAGGGGGCCCATCCCATGGACATGCTCTCTGGCCACTACACTCCCTGCCACATTCTTAGCCCTTGGATCCCTACACAAATCATTACAGGCTGCCAGGGCACTCTGTGACTTGTGGCTGCTGGATCTCTCTCAACTTTAGTTGACCTCCAAGATACTGTGCAGCTTGTGGCTACTGGCTTCCACTTCTTCCTCTGTGTCCCCACAAGTGCCACTGGCTGGGGGCCAGAGTAAGCAATCACCCCCTGCCCGGCCCTGACTCACTCTCACTCCATCGCTACTCACTCTTTTGAATGGAACTCACCTTCCCACTTAAACTGCTGGATTTTATCCTCCCACGCACCACTGGTGACCTCCCGACTCCCAGGAGGCTCCATGTAAGTGCTGAGAAGAATGAACCCTTTTTTAGTTCCTCACATCTCTCCTGAATATACCTCCTTCCAGCTTCAGATCAGGACCCTTTATTCTACAGCACCTTTTTCTCTGAAACATATCTCCCTGCTGTACCTTATTAAACCTCAAAAGATATTTAAAGGTCTCCATAACATCCCAACTCTCCCTCCTCTCCTGCAGGGTGTACATTTTGAACTCTTTCAGTCTCTCTTCATAGGGCTTGTGATGCAGACCTTGCACCATTTTAACAGCCCTCACCTCTTGTTGCTTTCTCCTTTTCAACTAATTCCCCTTCCACATCTTTCTCCTTTTACTGCTCTTTTCTCCCTTCTTCCTTTGCTAACCCCCTGCGTCCTTGAATAACTTGCATCCTGGTGGGACTCTCTCCCTTTGGGATCTCCCTACCCTCTATCTCAGCTTGCAGTTGCCCACTTTCTGCCTCCCCTATTTTTTCTTTCATCAACCTTCCCCCCAGCTACTTTCAATGTCTATCAAAGTAACATTTTGAAAGGGGGGGAGGTATAGTGCAGTGGTTTAAGGCTCTGAGATGCAAATCTGGTGACATCCAGCAGACCAAACCTGAGTTTGAATCCCACAGCTTCCACTTGCATACTGTGTGACCCTGAGCAAGTCACTTAACTTTCCTGTGCCCCAGGTTGCGCCTGTAAAAAAGCTTTCAGCTTAGTGTGTCTCACCTGGTTAAATAACTAAACAAAAACCAAAAAACAAAAAAATGTCCATTGAGGACTGTAGTTGCCTCCTGGAAAAAAGCAGGCCATCAGATTGTAATAGGTTCTTATCCTTCTAACTTGGTCCACAGTCTGCAGTGTAGACATATACCTCCTCTCATCACCATTCCTTCTACCATTACTTAAAGGCCTTGGTGTGTAGCTCCCTCTTTTTTCCACGTATAGTACAACACACATCTGCCACTCACATTTAAACACATGGGAAACACAAGATCAATGAGATAAATGATCTACCATTACCAGAAATGAAATTTACACAAAGAACTGAATACAGCAATTTATCTTTATGTTTAAGGCTATGAAACACCCTTATCAAGTTAATATATTAGCAGCCATATTGGTTCTGATCAGAGTTTGTTTTTTTAGTTTAGAACTATGGACAAAGTGCATTGGCAATGTTCATTTCAGTTTCACACCACGTAGGTAATGACACACGTCTTGACCCACTGTGAAATACAGTAATTAAGAAGTGCAGCAAGCTATCAATCCTTACCCATTCATAATTTTCAAATGCATGAAACATGACTTAATTTTTATTTATGTGATTGTCTGAGTGTTATTCATACAAATACAACATCTTATTCCGAGCATGGTAAGCACTGTAATGAAGTACTGTACACATCAAATGATAAGTTATGTTCCTGATTTCTCCAAAATGCAGACAGTCACAGTAATGTTATATTTTTATTTCAATCAATGTTTCTATTTTCATTCATAGCATATTTATTCTGGTTCATCAGATTTGATTTTAGTGACAGTCAGAGTGGTTATGCAACTGAAATTCATATGGTCAGCTCACTAAGTTTGTTGTATTTGAGGTGAATAATGCTAAAATGCAACATTTTGTTGTAGCCATGCTCTCATTTCACTTTGTATGGCCTTCTGCAATAATGTTAGCCTGAATGGATTGTTATTGCATATAGGAATCTTACCATTTGAGATGCGTGCCAGTGTGTGACACAGTTTGTATGTGTGCAGGGTGTGTGTGCAGACTTCTTGTTACTGTATTATGATTATGATCGCTGCTGCTACACAGATTGTGCATACTCGACAATTGCAGCGTGCTATGATATGTCAAACATGTTGAGATAATTAGCAAACAGAAGATTTATTTTTAGTGTCCTCATACCAGTAACCGCTGACCACCTTCCAGATTAATTTTGGCTACATTTAATTAAATTAAAGTAGGGTATCAAACATCTAGCCAAAAGACCCTACTGAGCATGCTCAGAAAAGAAATATCTAATCCTTATAAGTTTAGAATGGATTAATAATTTTTCACCGCACCAATGAAAGGTACCATTCTGTGGCATACCCTTTCTACAATGAAAATTTCAGACTGAAATTCTAAATCAGTGGGGCTGTAGGTGACAACAAAAAAAAAAGCAAAACAAAACAAAAATAGCAAACAACCCTGATTTTTTAATAGCACTATCCAGATCTCAGAACCCACCCACCTGACTGGAATAAACTTTGGAAATAAATCAAGAGACCTTGCCTCCCCCCCCCCAACTGTGCATGCAAACTTTTGTACAATTCTGTGGAACTGGTGCAAAGCTATTAAGGTGCACATTTAGGGGTTGAACATTAAACAGCCTACTTAATCCTAACTATAGTGACAGTGCCACACCACTATAATAATGTATTTAGATGTACTTACTGTACATACATATGTTAATAATTTTACCCCCACTCAACAGAATTGCACAAAATGTGGCATGCACACTCTGGGTAGCAATGTGCCTTGAATTGCAAAGTTTTTTTGCAGGAGGATGTGTGGATTTCATGATCCAGATAGTGCTTTTCTAGGAAAAAAAATCTGGATTTTTGTTTTTTGTCTTTTTAGGGTTCTGGGTAGAGCCTACAGCCCTTCTATCATCTGTATCTCTAGAAACGGCTTTTCTTAGAACTTCCATTTTAGACATTTGTATGCATTCCTCCACATCTAGTGCACTCCCCTTCTGATTTTTGCTATCTGTTGCTCTATGTGAAGGGCATCTGAAGGAGGAGGGGGATGCTACTCTTTTGTACCTCAGAATTTCTCACGATATTAACAAAAAACCTTTTTGAACTACTATTTCTATCATCTGTCCAGCTCAGTCTAACTGATTTGTTCTATTTCTTTCAACAACCTACGGGCTAATTCATTTCCTTTAGGTTTTTGTGACAACAAAAGTTAGACTCAGTGTCAGATTACAGACAGTGGAATTCCAGTTCATTAGCTGACATTCATTTCTGCATTACAGGTAAGAGACAAGCACTAGAAACAGAAGACTGTGTTTTTTTTTGTCTCATTTTATAATATGGTGTACTGAGTGTGTATTTAGTTGCATGGTCAGGGCCTTGAAGAAAATAATAACATTTATGTAACTCATTCAAGATTCCATCAGATGGTCAGAAAAAGTCTGAGAGAATTTGTGTAAAACCTAACAAATGAAAGATGCAAAAAATAGCATGCACACTGGCTTCTGAGACTGGAAGATCAGAAGACTGTGGGTTCTATCACCACACTAGGCATGTTGGTTAAATAGCTTGTATATTTCCTAAAACTAATATTAGATTTTAAAAGCAGTCAACTATTACCTTTTATATTTGAGATACTTTGTCTTTCTCCTTTGTTTAATTAGAAGATTGTTTACATGATGTAAATATGTGTGATGTGTGCAACAGCACTTTGTGTGGCAGCTGACATAAGCTAGCTATAATGCCCCCACTACATCACCAGCATTGTGACCTCGCTGACTGCAACATCACTGCTACTTAGAAACAACAATTCAGTGACTGCCAGGTCATTCGCCTGTGATTTCACTGTCAGCTTGACATATTTTATTACCTAACAGCAAAATCAGAGCCCTTTTCATGACAAAAGGCTGCCAACATATTACATTTAAATAAACAACAAAGTCACAAATAAGGAATTAGTGGTTTATGGAAAAATCTACAGGGATTTATACAGGGGGTCGATGCTGCCTCTACAGGGAAAATACAGGAAAAATGAGGGCTTGTTACAGGAAAATGGTTATTTGGATCTGGAGGCACTGTGATGATTGTGATTAAAGAACAGTATATGGCACCAACAAGAAAATGGCTTTGGTCATTTAGTAGCTCTTCACATCCCCATCATCTCTGGCTAGAATTTGTTTTATTTGTCATTGCCTACAGTCCAGATGGTTTGGAATTTTGCTCTGAAACTTTCAGGGTAGAAAGGGCTTGCCCCAGAATGGTGGCTCTTCTTGGTTAGGTGAAAAAAATATATATTAATCCATTCTGAAGTTATAAGGATTTGAAATTTTGGTTCTGCACATGATCAGTAGAGTATCAGATGCCCATCCAAAAACATGCTCAGTACAAAAATTTCAAATCCTTATAACTTGAGAATGGCTGAATATGTTTTCACCAAACCAAGAAAAAGCACTATTCTGGGGGCAAGCTTTCTACTGTGAATAATTTCAACCCCAAATTTCAAATAATCTGGGCTATAGGTGATGACAAAAAAAATCACTGTAAACAACACTGATTTTTTCTAATAACACACTGTCCAGATCTTGGAATCTGCACACCTGAGTGGAGCAAAACTTGTTAGATAAGAGATCTTGCCCCTGAGTCTATGGATGCAAAATGCCAGGCAATTCCATTGAATGAGGGAAAAGCTATTAAGGTGCAAAGTTAGTGGTTTAACATTAAACAGTACTCAACCCTAACTATAGTGGTGCTACCACAGTACTATAATACTGTATTTAGAGGTAGAATATATACTGTACATAAATATATTAATAGTTTTACTCCAGTTCATCAGAACTATACAGACTTTGGCATGAGCAGTCTCAGAGGCAAGATGTTTTGAATTGTTAAGATTTGATGCAGTTGGCTCTGTGAATTTCAAGATCCAGACAGTGCATTTTTAGGGAAAAAAATTGTTTTTTTTTTGCTGTTTTTTTTGGGGGGTGGGGATGGTTATCGCATACAGCCCAGATGGTTTAGAGTTTTGGTCTAAAATTTTCAGGGTAGAAAGGTCTTGCCCCACAAAGGTGCCTTTCCTTGTTTTGGTGAACAAAATACTAATCTCTTTCAAAATAATAAGGATTTGAAATGTTGGTACTGAAAATGCTCAGTAGGGTATCAAACACCTATCCAAAAGACCCTACTGAGCACACTCAGAACCAACATTTCAAACCATTGTAACTTGAGAATGGATTAATATTTTTTCACCAAACCAAGGAAAGGCACCATTCTGTGTCATTCCTACCCTGGAAAATTTCAGCCCAAAATTCCAAACTATCTTGGCTGTAGATGATGACAAAAGAATAGCAAAAAACCCTGATTTTTCCTGAAACACACTATCCAGATCTTGGTATCTGCACATCCGAGTGGAACTAAACTAGGCAGATCTAGGGATCCTGCTCCTGAGTCTACACATGCAAAATTGTATGCAATTCTTTTGAACAGAGGCAAAGCTATTGTGGTGCAAATTTAGAGGTTAAACATTAAACAGCCTACTCAATCCTAACTATAGTGATGATTCCCAACCCCAATAATACTGTATGTAGAGCTGTGTACTGTACATAGATATATTAATAACATCACCTCTGTTTGACAGAATTGCAAGACATTTTGCATGAACAGTCTGGAGGACAAGTTGTCTTGATTTGTCAAGTTTTGTTGCAGTCTGGAGTGTGGATTCTAAGATTTGGATAATGCATTTTTAGAAAAAATTGTTTTTTTTTTCTTTTTTTTTTGTCATCAGCTACAGCCCAGATGTTTTGGAATTTTGGTCTGATATTTCAGGGTAGAAATGACTGCCACTGAATGGTACCTTTCGTTGGTTTGGTAGGAAAAGTATTAAACCATTCCTAAGTTATAAGGATTTGAAATGTTGGTTCTGAACATGCTTAGTAGGGTATCAAACACCTATCCAGAAGACCTAGCTGAGCATGGTCAGAACCATAATTTCAAATCCTTACAACTTGTGAATGGATTAATATTTTTTCACCAAACTAAGGAATTGCACCACTCTGGAGCAAGCCTTTTCTACCCTGAAAATGTCAGCCCTAAATGCCAGACTGCCTGGGCTGTGGGCTATGACACAAAAAACAGCAAACAACTGCAATTTTTCCTAAAAACGCACTATACAGATCTCAGAATCCACAGATCTGACTGGAACAAAACTTGGCAAATCAAGAGACCTTGCCTCCTAGATTGTACATGCAATATGATGGGCTCCTCTGCCTGCTTGTATTTGGATTGAGGACCCCTGCTCCATCCCAAGCTTAAAGAGGGTTGAATATAGCATGCATAGCATGCAGCACATTGGTGTCACATTAGTGCTGTTGGTCACCCATGAAATATTGGGTCTGTGGTCAACATCACACATCAATGTAGTTCACTGCAGTATAACTCATCATAGAACTCTGTATTGAGTTTTGACCAGTATTTCCATATAAAAGTGTTACAGTTAAACATTATATGTTGGACATTCTTTGAGAAAGTCTCCTTTAGATATGGTACTGTAGAAGATTTCTCTTTACCTACCCTAAAAATATTGTTCCATGTTTCTGAGTACTTTAAAACTTGGATTTCCAATATGCACATTATACTGTGCTGAAGTTAGTGAGTGTCTCCATTTAACAGTACAACAAATCAGTTTCAAATGTCAGTGTCAGTGGCTCAGTATGTAGCACACTCATCTCTGAGGCCGGGAGATCAGAGGGCTGTGAGTTCAGTTCCCACATCTGGCACTTGGGTTAATATGCCAGTACTGACACTGTAGTGCAGCATGAGAGGGGTGCTACACTTCTGAGGTGCCGTCTTCCGGATGAGACGTTAAACCAAGGTCCCATCTGCCTGGATTGGTGGTAGTTCAGGTGGATGTTAAAGATCCCATGGCACTTATCAAAAAGAGTAGGGGAAGTTTTTATTGAGAAAAAACATAACATCACAAAGAAAAGGGCAAACCAGAAATATAAATACAAAGAAATAATTATACAGAAGAAAAACAAAAAGAAAACAATGTGTTACATACAATCCTAGCGAAAATCATCACGATATAGGAAAGTGTTTCCATAGATTTGTAATTTTTTCATTAGAAGAAAACTTCCTATCAGTCATATGTATAGCAAGCAAATCATTACGAACAGACTCAATTATAACAGGATAAGATATCTGTTGCTGTTGTAACACGAATTTACAGCGAGCTTGCCATAATGAATACTGTAATAAGGCGAAGAAAACATTTAAAGTGCTTTTATGATAAGTTTTCCAAATCCCAGTATATTCCCCTAAAATGAGAACATTATAAGTTAATAAATTTAAATGTGGCATCTTCCAGTAAAGTGCTGCTTGAGACCAAAAAACCTTACTATCTACGCAATCTATAAAAAATATTTGTTGACTTTCTTCTACATTAATACATTGTGGTCTTAAACAATATCTTTCATCTAGAGGTTTGTATTTCAGATTCCCTCTAACCCTAATCTTCCGTGAGCAGAAATCCAAACAATGTCCCAAGTTTTTACTGGGATTCTATAATCTGTTAATTTATGCAATGCAAAAATCATTTTAGTGGGAGTACAATTAGGAAATAACAGTGTAATTTTCTGGACTTCATAAACAATATATGAATAAAAAATTTCGAGACAGGGAAAGCAATTTTTGTAGTGGAATCTTCCACTGATATAATTTCCTCAGGGTGGGAAGTCCATACTTAGGCAAAGAATCAGAGGAGATAAGTTTTGGGAAACAATGACCATTTAAAGAAATATTTATGCCAGATTGACTGGACCCAAAATGCCATGGTAAAGAAGGTTGTGACCAAAGAAACGAGAAAGAAGAAAATAAAAATTAGAATGGAAAAAACAACAGGGTTGATCAGTGTAGACCTCCATCTTTTTGAGAGGTATGTGTATTCCTCTTAACAGGGTTAAGTCTGTTTCCCAAAGCATCTGGAAAAATACTATATAACCTAGTCTCTACAGATATAGGAGGGGAAAAAGATGACTAATATATGAAAACAGGGTAACAAAATTGTTTAATAATAGCTATTCGTTTTAGTTTACAAAGAGTCCAGCTTTTCCAAAGGTTTACTTTTGATTCTCCTATACCCAATTGTCTTTCCCAATTATAGAGGGCCATATCATCAACTCCGAACCATATCCCCAATATTTTTTGAGGAGTGCATGATACAGGTATGTTAAAATAGTTAGTGAGCAGTGAGGGAGTATGTTGTAAAGGTAATATAAAGCTTTTCTCCATATTAAGAGATGCCCCTGAAAACTCCCCAAAAAAAGAAAAAATCTCTAATGCTCGTTGTAGTGACAAAACATTTGCCAATAACAAAGTAACATCATCTGCAAATGCTGTAACTTTCACTTTGTCTAACCAGGGGGAGGGAGAAAGCCCTATGATCTGATGGTCAGACACAATACTTCTGATGACAGGATCCAAAATGAAAGTATACAAAAGAGGGCTTAAAGGGCAACCTTGCCGTACACCTTTATTAATTTTAATTTCAGTGCCCAGTAATCCGTTCACAATTGGTATAGTAACTGCCTGACTATATAGTTTAGTTATCCAGTGAACAAATGTTTCCGGAATACCGTAATGAGTTAAAACAAAATACAAATAGGAATGACAAACCGTATCAAAAGCCTTGGCTTGATCAAGGGCTACTATAATCCCAGGATCTAGAGAGTTTTGTGGTAAAGTGGAAAAAAGATCTCTTATCAGAAAAAGATTTTGTTGAATAGTTCTAGTAGGTATAGAGCAAGTTTGTGCCTGATGAATCAGAAATTTTGCGGCCTTTATTAAGCGATTATGTAGAATCTTAGTTAAAATTTTATAATCGGTATTTAATAAACTAATTGGTCTCCAATTAGTTACCAAACTTTTATCGCCTTTTTTGTATAAAAAGGTCATAAGAGAAATAGACAAGGTCGTATCAGCTGAGTTTGAATTTAAAACAGAATTAAAAACCGGAGGCAAAAAGAATTCCATATATTTAGAGCAAGCTTTATAAAACTCATTAGGTATACCATCCAGACCTGGAGCAGTTCCAGTCTTTAACTTTTAATAACCTCTGCAACTTCATATGAAGTAATAGGAATTACCAGTGACTGTAAAAGATTATCTGGAAGTTTAGGTAAATGGGAAATCTTTGAAGCGGAAATGTTTCCATAGACAACGTGGTTGAAGACGAAATATTCTTGTATATGTTGTTGAATAATAGATAACATACCGATATCTGTGGTAATCAATTCCCCTGTGAATTAACAAATCCTGTCATTAGGTGTTAGTGAGACGAGTTTTACAGGCCTGGAAAGGATCAGACATAGGACTTTGTTTAATTCCATATTTAAATTCTAAATCTAAAGATTTAGCCCTATCGTATTGAAAAGCTTTCATTAATTTCTTTATTGTTATAATTTGGGAATGGACTAAGTACCGGTCTTTAGGCGGTAAAGACATTAATTTGTACAACTGATTTCTATGTAATAAATATTGCAGATATTCTGAATTTGCTTAAGTTTGCCCCACTTAATGAACAAGGATTTAATTTCACCCTTCATTTGCACCCACCAATCGTAGGAAAGGTCAAATAGATCCATAGTAGAAAATTTATGAAAAAACTTCTAATTTAGAAAAAGAGTGTGCGTCCTGTAAAAAGGAAGTGTTTAATCTCCACCGACAATTTATAGAGGAGAAAATAGGGGGAATATGTGTCAGTGAGAGATTGCCAATTAAAATAAAATGATCAGAAAATTCAGTAGGTGCAACTGAGCAAGATATTGGAAAGAGATATCGAGAAACAAAAAGCATATCAATACGAGTTGCAAAAGTATATCTAGAATATGTTTCACCACCCTGTGGGTGTAGACTTCTAAAAACATCTTGGAGACCAGAATCTTTGATGAGTTTGTGAAGAAAATTAGTATGCAATATACTTTTTACCAAGCTGTTTACTCATATTAATGTCTAGGAGCAGTTAAAATCTCACCCCAAATTATATGCTTTCTAGTTAGTAAAAAGGGTTTAACGTCTTCGAAGATTTCTATCCGAGATAACTTTGTCTGAGGTGCATACAAATTAATTAGGCGAAAGGAAAATTCCCCAAAGAAAAAATCCAAAATTAATAACCTACCAGGTCTAAGATCTATCACTTTAGATATTTTAAAAGACGTATTCCCAAATAATACCCCAAGACCATCCGCAATGTCTGGACCAAAGGTCCAAAAGGAAGGTCCCCAAATCCATTTCCTTTGTAGCTGTTTGGTTTCAAAGAGAGACGTCACCCTAGTCTCTTGTAAAAGAATTATATCAAGCTTCAAAGACCCCAAATACATCAGAATGGGTAATTGTCTTTGAAACGTTTTTATACTACATACATTGTAGGATGCTAGCTTCAAAATGGTCATAGGGAGCTAAGGTGTCAAGGGCCATGTTTCTGGCTAACTTTCCTTTTCTTTCCTTTTTTTCCTTTCTTTTCTTTCGCTAACTCCGTTGCTTTGCTATCTTCGTCTTCAGTAATAAGTTCTGATACATGAGAAGTATCAGATTCAAGATCTGACTCTCTAGGGTCATCTTGTAGAGGGGAGAAAAAGTTTTCTGTAGGTAATGGGGTTATAGGAGGTTGTTTTATAGAGGCTCTAGTGAGGCGTCTGCTTTTCACCGTTTCAAAAGGGGGGGGCATGGAAGGACCAGAAGTCTGTTTACTGGAGGCAAGAGGTGTGGGAGTAGCGTGGCCGTTTACAGAAGTATGGGGTTCTATACTACCAGTCCCTGTAGTTTTAGAAATTGCTAAATGATCTACAACCTGAGGGGTTGGGGGCATAGAAGCAGTTTTATCAAGAGGTCCTTGCTTCTTTGCATGGGCTTTTTTTAACAAGTCATCCTGATCCCAACCTTCAGTACAATTTTGCGAGCCCAAGGGCACTGATGAAAGGCATGGCCCTTCTCGCGTAGAGGTTACACTGAAAATGTTAGTACACATATCCAGAGAATGACCAAAACCTCCACATAGGGGGTATTTCAATACTACAGACACTACTGATATGGGTTTTAGCTCCACACTTGTAGCAAGCTCTGGGTTGACCGCCATAAAAGGCAGACTCCTATCTTTACCCAAAAGAAGCTGTTAGAAGATGCACAACTTCAGAATTAACTAAAAAGCTTCACTTTAAACTTCCAGCCCCGGTCCATATGCCTTCAGAATCTAATAATGCCTCAGGCGGACTCAGAATGTCACATTTAGACTGTAACCAATGATAAATGTCACTTACATTTACCCTTCATTACGAAACATAATAGTAATGTAACGGATTTGTGGCCTGGTAAGTGGATAGCAAAAAGGGGTCCATACAGGTGTGGTTTTGTGAATAGCGTGATTTATCCTTAAAATTTGTCTAAGTGAATATTAGTCTGAAAACTAATGTCAAACGAATCTTCACCAGAAATGTGGATTAAGGCATAAATGTCAGAAGGGAAAAGCCCATAGAATTTTTCAAAAGCTGTTTAAAACATAATACCTATCCGGATGCTGTGGAGACCTCCTTTATATCGTATCCAACAGCATTACGCCTCGGGCCTGCTCTAATTTATTTCTAAATAACTCTGACATAGGAGGTCTGGATTGGGAGTCTTTACCCCTCCCGCAACAACATTGCAGCATTATCCCCAGTAGAATTTTTAAAGGAGGTATTTGGTTTCAAAGAGCCAAAGTACACTCCCCACCTCAACAATCACAGCGCTTTCAGGTGCATTGTCTGAATATGGAGGAATACCTGGGCCCAGTGTTTCGAATTGGGTGCTCTTTGAAGAAGAGGAGTCCGGCGAGAAGGTATTCCAGGCAGAATCAGGAATCCAACGACCGGTTCAGTCTTTCGCCAGCCCGCTCCTGAAAGAGCTGAATCTTCAGACCAGTCCAAAGAGAAAGTCTGTGGGGCCTCAACGCAGTCCAAAGCGCCGTCGCACTGATTGTGACGCCTGAGTCCGTCTCAGAAACAGTCCCTGTAGCATCAGTTCCCTGGAAATTTGTTCCGTAGAAGCGCCTGTTACCATTGAATTTCCGGTACAGGAGAGAAATGTGCTGAAACAGGGTTTAATGCCCGACTCAATACCTCCTCGCCAAGCAAACTCCCACTCGCTGGAATATCCCCAGCCAACTCTTGGATACTCATGTCCTCTTCCGGTGCTGTTTCCAGCGAGGGATTGTGCATGGCAAACTGGGTGAGTCCTGCAAAGCTGTACATAGAGCAATATCAGATACCGTACAATTCACCGACCTCCATCTCCGAAAGTGCTGTTGCTGAAGTGCTGCCATCATGCAGCGTGACGTCCATGAGACACCTACTGACGGCGACTAGGCAGCCAGTAGGGAATTTCCGTGTCCTGGCTAAATTTCCCTCATTCACTAAAAATGCCACCAACAGCTTAATCTGGTTCAAGGTCAGTTGGCATTCATCTGTATCCCCCTCCCCCGGGTCGTGCCTGAAAATAGGCAGGATTTGTCTAGTGCACTTACCCGGTCAACAAAAACTAAATAAATAAATAAAATAAAAGCTAAACATTAGCTCAGGGGTAGGGCTTTTGCTTGCTACACTGCCAACACAATCTCAAGTCGCCATGGGTCAGCCAGGGTTTGGAAAGATTGAGCAATGGAAGGAACTGCTATCCTCTCCTCTCACAAGGTAGGAAGGACACACATACTGCAATGCTCTTGCCACCTAGTGGAAATTGGGTGTCAAAGCAGTTGGAAAGAGCAAATGGGTGTGAGAAACTGACAGACACATGTGTCATTGCATGTCAGCCATACTGGTGGACTAAAACAAGACAAAATCCTCAACTGGTGGAATGACAGATGGCCCCCAACGAGCCTGATATCACTGACTTGGTATCCCCATTAGTTAGTGCCTCAGAGGGACTAGGGCAGCCCCACCAGCCCCAACATGAGGAGAAAGTCAAGGGGTTATATGGGATTAACTTCCAGGGATGGTGGGTGACTAGGTTTGGGGGGCATCCATAAGGGGCTGACATGGCAGACCAAGAGAGAAAATACAACATATAGAATAGTATATGGGAGCCCACATACAGCAATGCTGTTTTTTTCACTGAGTGATTATCATGATGACAAGGACCTTGAGAGTGAAGCTCAAGAGATATGTCTGTTGTTATGATAACCCCAAGGTCAAAAAACAGCCATGTTCTTTGTTGGGGCTCCCATACACCATTTTATATAGTGTATGATGGAAATAATAGAGAAGCATCCGATCAGAGACACATTTTTTTTTAAGAAAAGCCTACTCACTACTCGCTTCTGTACAGTGCGATTGGCAGTGTGTGTGTTGACTGAGCGGCTGCAATGTCCTGAAATGTCTGTACAGCACCATAATGAAAGGTCATTCTGCTGCAGTATGCACATCACTACTGAAGCAGAATGACTTTTAACAAAGTAGGATTTGCATACTCAACAAAGCCTTACCATACATTATAATAAAAAGAAAAAATTTACATCAAAGACTCTTTTTACAAAATGTTAGGTTGTATTCAGGTTTAGATAATTGCATGATAGGCAGCAGGATGGGAATGCTCCTTTCCATGCAGGACCTTGCCTTAACTCCACCCACCCCACCCTAGTAACATTATGGATAATATCAATTTGCTGAAGAAGATAAGGAAGAGATTTTAAAATGGGGGAGATTCAGACACCAAAGTATTTTTCACCTGTGTCCACATCTGCTCAATTGTGCCAAACTCTGGGAGCCCTAGAGTCAAAGGGTTTTGAGTTTCTGTAACAGTTTCTACATAGAAACATAGATACTGAAGGCAGAAGAGGACTGCAAGATCCACATAGTCTGCTCGATATGGATAACTACCCCACAGTCCACTCTGAAATGAAACCTTTGTGCCTGTCCCAGGCATTTTTTAATGGTTCCATGTCAATTCATTGAATCAATATTAGCAAGTGTAATTTCAGTGACATTATTACAGCGACGGCAATGATAGCGAACAGAAATTTCAGCGCACACATATTCAGTTACCTAGATCATCTGTAGCTGATAATCATACACCAATCTTTGCACCACCTTATTCCCTCAATATACAAAGCCCCCATGGATCAAAATGGGCATCCCATGGTGCCAAATATTTTCTACTGACATCCTCTAACACCCTCACCATACATTGTGCCCCCTTTATATGGCACCCAAACCTGTGTCCCATTAAACACTTCATGCCTTCCGTTTTACAATGTCAAGCAGGGGCGCTATGACCTGCACCCCAGGGCTATGCCCCTGAACCCCATTTCTAAAAATAACATCCTCTGAGGTGCACCCGGACTCAGAGGTAGGCTAATAAACCATTGTTGCTAAATGTGGTATTCACTGCAATGCAGTGATCACTATTATTGCAGTCGCTATACTGTAATAGCCTAGCTGAAATTGACTCACTGCAATTGATTCACCAGATTGACATGCTACCTTTTGAACATGTTTACCATTTTAGCCTCCACTACTTCCCGGGGCAGGAAATGTCATGGGTCTACCACCCTTTCGGTGAAGAAGAACTTCTTAACATTGCTTTGGAATCACCCACCCTTAAGCCTCATATCCTGTCCTCTAGTTCTGATGTTTTTCTTCTCCTAAGAGAGCTCCTGTACCCCTACCTTATTTATACCCTTGATATACTTGAACGTCTCAATCATGTTCCCCTCTCCCTCCTCTGCTTCAGGGTGTACATGTTGAGCTCCCTCAAACTATCCTCATATGCCATTTGATGCAGACCTTGAATCATTTTTGTGGCTCTCCTCTGTACTGTTTCAATCCTATTGATGTCTTTCCTAAGATGCTGCCTCCAGAACTGTAGACAGTTCTCCAGGTGGAGGCACACCAATGCCCTGTATAGTGGCAGCATCACTTCTCTTCTGTGACTTGTGAGTCCCCTCCCTATGCAGCCCAGCATACCACTAGCCTTTAGTGCTGCCTTTTTGCACTTCTTGCCCACCTTTAAATCATCTTATATAATGACTCCTATGTCTCGTTCCTGGTTGGTACATGACAGCTGCTCCCCTTCCAGGTAGTATCCCACCTTGGGGTTTCCCTTGCCTAAGTGCATTACCTTACACTTTTTGGCATTGAACTTCAACTGCCAGGTGTCTGACCACTCCTCAAGTTTCCTCAGGTCTGATTTCATGCTCTTGACTCTTTCTGGGGTGTCCACTCTGTTGCAGATTTTGGTGTCATCTGCAAACAGACACACCTTCATGTCCAATCCATTAATTACTGATGTCAGTTATGAACACATTGAAGAATAGGGGCCCCAGCACCAATCCCCAGGGCATTCCACTAGTCACTTCCCTCTCCATCAATACCATGCCATTTAGCTGCACTCATTGTGTTCCTCCATTCAGCCAGCAGCTCACCCAAACCACCATTTCCTTACCTACACTGATGTGGTCCAGCTTATTTACCAGCCATTGGTGTAGAACCATGATGAAGACCTTACTAATGTCCATGTAGACAACATTTACCGCTCCCTCTTGGTTCACTGCCTTTGTTACCCTGTCAAAAAAGTCAACCTTCAATCCATGAAACTGTGCTGTTTTGGGTCCTGTTGCCTTCTGGATTCCAGATGTGCAAGTATTCTTTGCTTGAGCAGTGTTCCAATCAGTTTTCCTACCACCGATGTGACGTCTCCTCCCTGCTCCCTGATTTGTGAAGTTAGACCAGTGTTGCCTTCTTCCAGTCATCAGGCACTGCCCTGCTTTCCAGTGATTTGGTGAAGAGCTCCACCAGGGGGGCTGCTGTCTCACTCTCCAGTTCCTTGAGAACTCTTGGGTAAATCTCATCTGGCCCCATGACCTTCTCCACCTTTAAATTTATTTTAGGGCTTTCAAGACTTGTCCCTCCATGAAGGGGCTTGAGTCTGCACCTGGTCCCTGGGTGCAGCTGTTTTGCAGGTTTGGGCCACCCCTGCATTTTGATTAGTGAATATGGAACAGAACTATTTATTTACAATGTCTGCCTTCTCACTGTCCTTCTCTACTAGTCCCCTCCTGAAACTGCTAGCCTTACTATTTCTCCTTTAGTCTTTCTCCTTTCTCTAATGTACCTAAAAAGGTTTTGTCTTCCCCTCTAACATCCTGTGCTATCATTAGCTCAGTGTGAGCTTTCTACAATTTTGTGGCACAAAGAAAAATGGTAACAGTGTCATATTTGGTTCATGCATTATAAAAATGGAGAGTGCATAATTTTTTGATGCAAGCTCCCCATTTTGTATTCAAACTGTTAGACCACCTAATAGATATGTTGTATGGCTGTACATGACTTCACTTTTTGTAATGTTAATTGTATTCAGTTTTTCTATTTCTGGATCTAGCTCCACTTCCCCTCACAACCAGAATGCATCTGGAAACAAGCTGTTAGCAGCGCAGTATGACTTTCCAAGTGAAACTTTTGAAACAAGCAAAGAAAGAAAGAAACAAATAAAAAAATGCATATATTTATTAGTTAATATCCACACAAACAGATGATTTGATACCTTTTATTGGACCAACAGAGTTGTTACAAAAGAACACAGGTGCTTTTAGCTTTTGGATTACACAGAATCCTTCATCGGAAAACACTGGCAGTTGTTGTGGAGGAACTTACTTTCTCAAACCCAGATCATACATAAAAAAAAGACAGATGAAAAGTTGTTAAAGGGGCACTATCAGCTTTCCCCTACGTTTTTGACTTCCTGAAGTCTATAAACTTGTACCATACACTTAGTAAAACATGTTCATTAGAATGCCCCCATAGATGTAAAAATAAAAAATCATACCTGTTTTTATTAAATTTAAACCAAATTCCCCTTTCAAGCGGGCTGCCGAGAACTGACCCACCATGGCATATATTGGATGTGGCAGCATCATGAGCCTTTCGCTGTCCCGAAGTGTGATTTGATACCATGACACGCCAACAAGATAATCCCTTTGTGCCGTCTACTAATTCAAAATGCTCCTGGTGCTTAATCCCAAGGCGAGCGCCGAAATATCACAATTTATAACTAGACGGCAGCCGAAATCTAACGCGTAGTGCTAAGGCGGCATGTTATTGCGCATGTGCGGGATCTTCACCCGTGTCTCTTTTGCGCATGCGCAGGATTTTGGCTCAAGTCAACAGTTATAAATTGTGATATTTCGAGTGCTTGGTTTGGGATTTTAAGCACCAGGAGCGTTTTGGATTAGTAGACGGCACAAAGGGATTATCTTGTTGGCGGTGTCATGGTATCAAATTACACTTCGGGACAGCGAGTGTTCATGGTGCGCGTTCACGTCCAATGTATGCTTCCGGTGGTGGGTCAGTTCTCGTCGGCCCGAGTGAAAGGGGATTTTGATTTAAATTTAATAAAAACAGGTACGATTTGTTATTTTTACATCTATGGGGGCATTCTACTGAACATGTTTTACTAAATGTGTGGTACAAGTTTATAGATTTCAGGTAGTTAGAAACATAGGGGAAAGCTGACAGTGCCCCTTTAAGGACCCCCACTGGCTAAATCTGCATTCGAAAAACAACATAATTATATAAAGACAGCAAACATTCCTTCAAAAGAAAGCTGTCTCAAGGTCAAATATCATTGAACTGAAAGTTCACTCCCTGAGAAAAGCTATAAACCAAGTGAAGCTACATTTTAAAAGTGTGTGTGTGTGTGTGTGTGCGCGCGCGCTAGCATTAGCAAATTACAATGATTAAAAACCACAAGGAAGAATAAGCTTAAGAAATACATAGTAAATATTATTAAAAAGTCTTCTAGATATGAAAATATTTGTTAAGTAAAAAACAGGTTAGAAGATAACCTGCACTAGTGTAAATTAAGCATTCACCAGCTGTTTTACACATATACACAGTGTGAGTACTGTTTAGATACATTTGTCTTAAACTCTGTGCACAATAAGTTCATATTACTCATGAATATTCAGACTTATACAGTCTTAAACATGATATACCTGCAATTCTGTAACAAGTGACTAGCGTATGTGTACATTCAAAACCCAAACCTAACATAGACCCCCTTGTAACTGAGATACTGTTATCTTAATATTTCCATGCATTAATATGTATCCAATGTACTTAATCTGCTGTTGCATTAAATAACAGCTCTATAAATCTGCTCCCCTGCTCCCAGCCACTACCTGTCTAGCACACACACCCTCCCCTTGCCACCCACACTTCCATTCACCCCCTGACCATTTCACCCACCTACCTGCATTCTGACCTAACAAGGATGCCTCTCTGTCTTCTTCACCCCCTTTTTCTTTTTTCTCCCTTCTCTCCTGTTTCTCACTCTCTTTATACCATTACCGGCTCTCCACCTCCCCCTCCCACTGCTTATCATTTTCGTTTAGCCCTAGCAGACAATGTCATAATTAACTGACTGCAACCCCCACTCTCTCATCTCCTATCTTGCTGCTCCTGTTACTGCCCCATGTGTCATTCCCTTCTATACCTTACACTGTACCTCATTAATGAGTAATTGCCTTCCTGTACAATTTATGTAACTAAGTGTCCTTGCTTCCTTTTGCCTTACTATGATGTTTACCTTTCTTGGTGTGTATTGAAATAAACAATTTTTTGTATGTATTACCTCTGTATTCTGCATCTGATGTGGAACCTTTGTAAAAACCTCTGGTTCAAAGGTATTAAAATCCTAGCAATAAATAATTAAATAAAAAAATAAATGTAAAACCAAAACTGAGGGGAATAAATCCCGCCAATGCACCCTACCCCAAGGGGGTGAAATCAATGTATAGGTAACCAGTAACAAGGAATTCATAAAGCCATTTTGTATCTAAACATAATGAAACACCACCATGTAACACAATAATGTGTCCATGTGTTGTCCCAGAAGCTGATGAAAAAAAAGATGTTTAAGCAGCTTAATGTGACATAACACCCAAATCTATATTCATCCCATCACTAATTACTCAATTAATTATCAACTCAATTAATATTAACTTTTCTGTAGTCAATAGTGGTCTTTCACTTTGCTGTAGGTTTTAATACAGACCAAATGGGGGAATTATAAACAGAGGCCCAGATATTCAAACTGCGCCAGGCTGTGACGTAAGCTTGGGCACAGTGCAACTTGACTGCGCAGGGGTGTGGACTGGGTGATATTCAATGGAGCTGCACCATGGCACAGCATCATTAAATATCGCACTCTGGCCACCTGCAGTGTGCATGGTACAGTGGCACTGTGCCAGCGCAAGTGGCCAGAGTGGAGCATATGGATGCGCTAGTGCAAGTTCCATTGCGCTATGCACAGCAACTGCGATATTTAAAACTTGATGTGCAAATGGGGCCATAATTTATGCAAGGTGCAAATGGGGCCATTTGCATGTCATTATGGTGCCATTTTCATGCAGGTGCGCCGATCCCTGACGACTTGCACCTGGCGCCCTGCCAGGCAGTAGCCGTCGGGGATCGATGCCCCCTGCAGCCAGCAAGGTGCTCCACAGCCTGATCGTGGGCTGCAGTAAAAAATGGAAAATCATAAATCAATGGTGGTCCAGTGGACCTGCCTGCCTGATCGCAGGCTATGTACATATATAAAATCCCTATCGTCCCTGGTGGTCCAGTGGACCTGCCCGCCTGATCGCAGGCTATGTACATATATAAAATCCCTATCATCCCTGGTGGTCCAGTGGACTGCTGTCTGCCTGATCGCAGGCATTTGTAACAACAGAAGAAATCTTTCCAATATCCCTGGTGGTCTAGCGGTACCCCCTTCCCCACCCACCTACTGAGCCCCACCGCCCCACTCCCCCTCCCCCTCCCGTCAGCCGGCGGGCGGCAGCACCCACCGCCTGCCGCCCCGCCTACCCGCTGACTGACACTGTTGGTAGAGCTGTATGCCCATTGGTCCTGGCGTGAGCCAATGGGCATGCAGCCAGTACTGGACTACATTCCAGAGATATGTACACATATCTGGAATGTGTAGTCCAGTATGGAGCTGCATGCCCATTGGCTCATGCTGGGGCCAATGGGTACAGCCCTACTGACATTGGTCAGTCGGCGGGCAGCAGGGTGGCAGGCGTGGTGGTGCTGCCACCCGCCGCTGACCGGGGAGGTGGGGCTCAGTGGGTGGGTGGGTGACCGCAGACCACCAGGGATATTGGAAATATTTCTACTTTATTAAAATTGCCCGCAATCGGGCAGACAGCAGTCCACTGGACCACCAGGGATATTGGAAAGATTGTTTCTTTTTTTTTTTACAAATGCCCACGATCGGGCATGGGGGGGCACCACCAGGTGCAGCCGGAGCTCGGGTGGCCACCCACAGGTGGCAGCTGCCGTGATGTACCCTGCAATGTGGCAGCTCAAATGTGGGTGGCCATCAGTTGTTCCCTTTTTTTTTTGGATCAACTTTGTGCTGGCACAGGTAGGGGTTGTGCATGCATGGCTCTGCACATCCCGGGCTGAATATTGGGCTGTGCAGGGTATGCATGGGCACGCCCCCTGCGGCTTGCGCCATTACTGATGCGCTCGGGCACACATCGAGTTTGTGCATGCACTTTTCCCTTTTGAATATCACGCCGGAGCGCATCAGTGGGTTGCGCATGGCACAACACTGTTGCGCCAATGATTCCTGGGCAGTACCTAGAGTTCTATCTCATAGTCTACACAAACCAATCAGAATCTGGTGATGATGTCACTCAGCCTGAAAACACACATGGAAATTGGGCCAGGCCACAGCAAAACTGTTTGATTCTTCGATGTGAAAGGATCTATGTCAGTTGGATTATGAAATCTGGTTGTTTTTAAGACTTACTAGGCCAAAACCCTGAAGCCATGCCTGTTTGAGACCAGAATGTGGTTAAGCCATTAATGTGTCCACCAGGGGTGCTGAGGACAAGCCTGGGAGCTGACACAAGATTGCAACAAGGACCAGCAACAAGATCTGCTTGTTACAGAAGGGGACTTTTTCCAGTATTGGACGGAGCAAAGAATATGGTTAAATACCGGACATCTTGACTGAAGTAATGTACTAAAATTCCTGCTAAAACCTGGACAAGAGACTAACTGTAAAATCTATCCACAAAGGCAAGTCCAGTGCTGATTTGCAATAGATGAGTCCAGTGTCCTGAGGTTTAAATGGAAATTAACTAAAACAGAAACAGTCACAAATCCAGTTACCAATAACTTTGCCATCCACAATGAAACATTTTCTGCAAACAACTGTCATTGGGAAGAAGCTTATCATCATACCTTAAACTGTAATGTCTTACTGTCTGATGTTCCCGCCAAAATCCTGATAAGTGACTTTTTGATGATGCATGATGTAAAGCAAGGAGGATCCACTGCTTCATTAATGTTAGAAGATTCTACAGTCCCAGACTCAAGGGAGAGGAAGGAATGACAAGTACTATAGCAAAGCCACTGAATGACTTTTATCATCCACAATCAGAAGTTCTCATCAAGATTTTAAAGTTAAAAGGAAAAGATGAAGAATAACCTCTACTTTTAACCAGAAATGTAAGTATTATTTTAATTATATTTATTATTCTAATTATTTTTTAATATTTTAATATTTGCTTATCTGTGGAGGTAACAGTGAACTTAATCTTTAATTGCAAGATCTTGGGGTACAGTATATGAGTTAAGCTTAAGTTTAAACAAAAAGAAATACATCTTGCATACCATAAAAAATTAAAGTACGTTTTATATAAAGACATAATCTAAGACACTAGTGTAATGAGTTTCACGGTCATATACCAAAAGTTTATGCTAAATACAAAGTATGCTAAAAGCATAGTATATAGTCAATAACATTTATTGTGTTAAATCTTTCTCATTCATTTGCTGTGTTTATTTGCTGAAATATTTGCTTTGTTTTGTTTGTTTTATTTCTTTGTTTGCTTATTTTAGTTTCTGAAACCTCTATTGTGTGTGTTTATATTATTTTTATTATGCTTCATATTTATGCAAATTACGGATGCTTAGAATTATGTTATATAGGTGTTTATATATATATATATATATATATATATATATATATATATATATATTTATATTTCTAAGGCGGCAAAAACAGTTTTCATTGTTATCTAGAATGGGAAAGTTAGGGATAATATCATATTTGAATTTTATAATTATTTTTAGGAATTTATAAATATTTTGTGGTAAGGCCCAAGGTAAATCCAAGTGCTAAATTATAAATATTGATATTATAGCCTATTGTTATGACATATAGAAACAAAGAAACTAGAAGTTTATGTCAGATAAGGTTCGCAAGGCCCATCCAGTCTGCCCATTTTTTCTACCTTATGAATATGCCCTAGGCCTGTACTGTGTCAATGACCTATCTATTCTTACTCATCTGTATTGCTCCCTTATGCCTAGCCCATGCCTGTTTGAAGCTCTGCACTGTATTCATATCCACCACTTCCTAAGGTAGGCCGTTCCATGCATCCACCACCCTTTCTGTGAAAAAGAACTTCCTTATATTACCCCTTTATCATCCTCCCTCTAATCTCATGCTCTGTCCTCACGTATATTTGGGGACTCTACTGATTTTGGTATGGTTGAGGCTGTGGAGCAGCACAAGGCAGCACCTGAACCTGTAGTGGTGGGCTAGCCTACCAACCCTGCTCAAGCTTCCCCTGTTGTGGCTTCACCACCTGGTCCTGAGCCACAGTTCTACCAAAGCCCTCAGCAACTCCAGCAACCTCAGCCATACCAAAGTCAGGGCCTCTCCTATGGAGGATATGATCCTGGATATGGCCAGGGGTGTGGGAGAGGACACTATATATAATGACAATAGAGGTTATTATAGGGGGCACTACAATGGCTACAGCAGTGGTAGAGGTAACCGTGGGGGATATCAAAATTACAACATTGATCAAGAGAGATCCAGACCTAGATCCTCAAAGCTAGAGGAAATGAGAGAAGAAATGAACAAAATCACAGTAAAAAGTGAGAAACCAGATAGGGGACCTAAGAGCACTTGTCCAAACCCACTTGCTCCCTACTCCTCAGCTGCCACCTGGTTTCCATACTCCTGTGCAAAGTTCCCCAGCCGCATCTAGTGCACGTGCAACCAGCAACCATGGTAACTGATTACTGTCTTCTGTACCTCTTAGTGCAACCCAGGTAAATTAATTTGCAATTGCCGACAGTGGTAATAAAACTGCTATGAAATTTGAAAATGAAAGTGTTAGTTCAGAACCTGATCTTTCCCTAGAGGTATCCAGAGTTACTGCTGCAAGCAATGTAGAGTGCCACAGTGAACCTGTCATGTTGCTAGGTGTTAAAAAAAACAAATTCTAGCTAGGCAACCTAATCCCTAAAAGGGGAGGGGATTTTTAATTAATTCACAAAAACACCACCAACAGCTTAATCTGGTTCAAGGTCAGTTGGCATTCATCTGTAGCCCCCTCCCCCGGGTCGTGCTGGAAAATAGGCAGAATTTGTCTAGTGCACTTACCCAGTCAACAAAAACTAAACAAATAAATAAAATAATTAATTAATTATTAATTTAGTTGATATTAAATAATATCAGGACAGACATGTGCTTTGAAAATATAGGTGGATGACTCCAATGTGCAAATACTGTCAAAAAGTCACAAGATCATATTGCCATGTCTTCTAAGTGCTGTACATACTAATTAATTTGATAATGTTTTTTATTTTGAAGCAGTTTATTTTCACATTTGCATACAACCTACCCATACAGAACTAGGAGGTCAGGAGACATGTAACCTCCCCCCACCGGCCCCCCATTGTTTCTACATACATGGCTGCTCCTCTCACATCTAGGCACCACTGAGAGGGGTGGGGTTAGTCACTACAAATTATCTTACAGACTTTGTATGTGGACCCATTACTTCTACTACTGAGCCTGCCATCCTTCAGACAGGCAAACCAAGTGTGACAACTTCCTGGCTCATACCTGGGGGACCATTTAGCATGGCCAGCATCCTACGTCCCTGGGAGAAAATGTTTGCTCAGCATTGTGCTAGATTTGTACTTCTGGCCAGGGGCACCCAAGTAAATCCGGACACTGGAAGCAATAACTGAAATGTCGAAACCAGGATGGGATTCTAGATTGTGGCTTTTATTCACATAACACAGAAAATAACAAAGCAAAGTTGGACCCCCACAGGGCTACACTCACTGGTAATGCAGATTACTGAGGTACAGAGCACGCTTCTTCACTATGAACCCTCAGGTTCTGAATGGATCTGGGCACACACGGCCCAAACTGATATACTTCTCTTCTATTCCTTGACATTGCACCCAGGCCAGTACTAGGACACTTTTCCATATGGCATGGAGGTTGATGGTGGCTCCATACATCACCCACGAGCACTTTCTAGCTCTCAAGGAAAATCCAAAATCCCATGTCTGGGTGTTTTTCTCAGACACTGGCCAAGTGCCTGAGAGAAAACCCAAACTGAACCCAGAAAGGTAAACCTGGTTACTCCAGATGGGGGTATCCCACCTCTTGCTCCCAAATCTATACTCAGCCATTCATTTGGTTACAACACCTTTCTTCGAAACACTGTTTGTAGATGCTCTCTCAAAATGTTTTACACATTTAACATTCTACATTTCACTCTGGAGGTGTCCTGACTTTTAACATCCTGTAAGTGGCTATATCTTTACCTTAGACCCACCCTGTTGCAGATGCTTCCAAGTCATACACAAACTAAAAGTTCTGTACTTGGCAAGTCTCTCTTTGACCCCACAGTAGGCAGATACTTTTACTTCAAACTCTGTCTTGGTGAACATAGTCTCTGTTTCAGAGCAAACTCACCAGGGTATGCAGGTGCCCCAGGGCTTCTTCCCACAAATGTCTCAGGTACTCACAAACAACTCAATTCTCAGGCAGTTTCTCCCTGTCCAGGCTGGCTCACAGGATTGCCCCTGAATTCCTGGAATTCCATCCCTTCTCTCCAGGGATGGGGCACTGGAACAACTCTAGTAATGGTCTCTCTACCATTTTACTCTGGTCTCTTCTGTGTTCCTCTTTAGGGTGAGAACACACAACCCCTTCTTCTCTCAGGTAGCTCTATATCAGAGCTTGGCTCTGAGGAGTTGCACACTGTAGCCCTCCTCTCTTTCTCTTTCTCTCTCTCTCTCTCAAGTCTCCACACAGACTCCTTGAATCTCCCAATGTTCTACTGCTAACCCCCTGCAGCTAGCATTCCATTGTGGCTTATGCTGCTGTGAGAATTCTATGGTGACATCATCACTCCAGCTCAGCTGAAACTGAGAACAGAGTGAGACAGTGTGAAACCTATTTAACTGACATCTCACAAGCTGCCTTTCCCCTTGCCTGCCACTGGTTCTAAGTGGGATTCTAGTAACCCCTGGGAACAAAGGGGGTTACAGATTTTTGAAAGTGGAAAAATTGTGCACATTTGGAAAAAAATTGCACAACAGAAGGTTTTCTTGCACAACCACTAATCTTTCTGCATGTGCTCATTTTTCAAAAAAGTTGCCTTTTTGCAACCTTTTCCACAATTTACATCAGCTTGTGTCTATTTTTGGTACAGTTGCAGAAAAATGCTCTGACTGGTGGTATTAAGTGTAGCATTATTGCCATAGCTGCGGGAAAATATTTTGCAGGTGTAGGGATTTTCCTTGCACCAAGGAGTTGTGCACAGGGAATTAGTCCCTGGTCCATATCAGGCCCTTTGAAGATCTGGTGCTAGGAGCTTAAGTGAACTTTCAGATAGATCTCTCTAATGGTATAATGGTTAAATTCTCTGCCTTTCATTTGTGATGTGGCAAAGATTATTCCTTAAGCTTATGATCACAACAGTGGCATGACATGAAGCTGTAGTACCTTGGACAGTGTATCCTCTGTCAAGTGGATCTTCTACAATCCCTGCAGAATTGCTGCCCCTGGTGGCCCACAGGGATGGAGAAACATTCAGTAAGAAAAAAAAACTTAGTTCTTCTATCATCCTGCTAATGGCAGCTTTAGAGGGGATCACTTTTTGTCAGGGCATAGTGGCACTTAGACCAGGCCCCACTTTGATGCCAGGTCAGGTTATTACAATCTTCTGGGCATGTAGGTACAGTACACTCAGCTGCCACACTTCAACTGGTTGGGGGATCCCCTTTTTTTAATCTGCAGCCCCTCAGCATCAACCATTGAAAACAGCTTTCTGTGTGGTGGGACCAGCTGTGGCTCAAAGAGTTGGTTGCAGTCTGGTATGTCACAGTATACTTGCCATTGTCACAGTTCTGTAATGCACACATTGCACACCCTTGGAGGCCCTAGTAGGATCCTGATGTAGTAGGTAAGGGCTGAGGTAGGTAAATGAGTTGGCCTGGAGGGTGAACACCAGAAACTACGAGAATAAGAAAATTGAAATGTAGCCTATTATACATTTACTTTCACTTGAGTGAAACAGCTGAGTAGTATCAGAGTGACTATAAGAGGAACAAAATGGGTTGAAACCCTATAGAAAATTAGATATCAGAGTTTTCTGGCTGCAGAAAAAATCAATAAATTAAATTAGAAAAATAATCAGGCATTCTCTGAGCTGAATGCACCCATGAAATGGTATGGTGAATCAGATTTGTCAAACTGAGAAGCTGGCACACAATGTAAGACTATAGAAGGATGCTTTGTACAATAAAGCATAATGATAATTAATATTTTCCTCAAGTAAATAGCTTGGAAATGGAAGGCATTCAAGGAGACCCTGGTATAGAAAACATGGAAGATACTGCAGTACTAAATTTTGTCTATTCTAGACTATGATTGCCTAATTTGTTACACATCATCCTGGGCTGTCCTTCAAATATGAAGTGTGTCTTATAAAAATTATTCAAGCTTGCTCTCTCTTACAACAGCATCATTGCCAGTACAATCTGTACTAGCAATCTAAGTGCCTGAGCCCCTCTATGTGTGGTAGATACTATTAGCTAGCTTTACACTGTGAATTAACAAATGGAAAGACCAGTTACCCACTTGCTGTTGCTATCCTAACATAGAAACTTAGACTTTGACTGTAGTTAAGGACCGCTTGGCCCATCTAGTCTGCCCATTTCCCTACCTACAGGATAGGCCGCAGAGCCTAGTTAACCAACAGCCTATTTCTTCCTACCCCCCACAAGAATTGCCATATGTCTGTCCCATGCATTCTTAAATTCTCCCACAGTTTTAGACCCCACAGCCTCCTCAGGAAGGCTGTTCCATGCATCCACTACTCTCTGTGAAATAATATTCTCACATTGCCCCTGAACCGCCCCATCTTTAAATTGTGTCCCCTTGTTTTTGCACATCTCTTTTCCGAAAGATGCTACCCTCTTGGACTTTGTTGATTCCATTGAGGTACTTAAAAGTTTCTATCATGTCCCCTCTCCTTACGTTCCTCAAGGGTATACATTAAGCTCCTTTAGTCTCTCCTCAGTACAGCTTCTCTTGCAGACCCTGCACCATTTTAGTTGCTCCTCTAGTCTGCCTCTATCCTGTCTATGTTTTTGCAGAGATGTGGTCTCCAGAACTGGACACAGTACTCCAGATGGGGTCCCACCAACTGTCTGTACAGAGGGATAACAACTTCCTGTTTTCTGCTGCTGATGCCTCTCCCTATGCATCCCAGTATACCCCCAGCCCTCCCTACTGCCTTCTCACATTGCTTGCTAACCTTAAGGTCATCTGATATGATTACCCCCCAGGTCCCTTTCCTTTTTTGTTGTTGTCACTATCTCCTTCCCCATTGTGTATTCTTCTTCTGGGTTCTTGTTTCCCAGGGGCATTATTTTGCACTTCTTTGAATTGAATCCTAGCTGCCATTCTTCTGGCCATTGCTCCAACCTTGCCAAGTCCCTTCTCATCCTTTCCACGCCTCCTTGTGTATCAACCCTATTGCAGATCTTTGTGTCATCTGCAAAGAGGCATACTTTTCCTTCTAGTCCCTCTGCAATGTCACTTATGAAGACATTAAAAAGGATTGGACCAAATACTGAACCCTGCGGTACCCCACTAGTAACCTCTCTTTCTTCAGAGTGGATGCCATTTATAATTACCTTCTGTGTCCTGTTGTCCAGCCAATGTTTTACCCAGGCTACCACTCTGGCACCCACTCCCAGGCTGGTTAATTTGACTATTAATCTTTTGTGTGGGACTGTGTCAAAAGCCTTGCTAAAGTCTAGGTAGGCCATGTCCACAGCCCCTCCCTGGTCTACTACTTTGGTCACCCAGTCAAAGAAATCTATTGGATTCGTCTGACATGTCCTTCCCGCTGTGAACCCATGCTGCCCTGGGTCCTGTGCCCCACTGGCCTCTAGGTACTCAACTCTTCTTCCTTCGAAGTGACTCCATCACTTTCCTACCACAGAGGTCAAACTGACAGGTCTATAGTTTCCTGCCTCTGTCTTGGTCCCACTTTTGTGAAGGGAATCACATCCGCCTTCCTCCAGTCCTTGAGTACCACACCATCCTCCCATGATTTATTAAAAGAGTTGCCAGTGGTTTCACTAGTTTTCCCTTAATTTTGTAGAATTCTTTTAGAATTCTGGGGTGAATTCCATCAGGCCCCATTGCTTTGTCCACCTTCAGTTTTAGGAGTTCTTGCAGAACCCTTTCTTCTGTGAAAGGACTGGATCAACCCCCAGAGTGCTTCTGTTAATTGGTTAGGCACTTCCTCCTCTTTGTGAATACTGAGCAGAAATATTCGTTCAGTATCCCTGCTTTTCACTGTCCCTCTCTGCCCACCCACCGCTCATTCTATTCAGCCTCACTATCCTCCCTTTGTCTTTCTACGCTCGCCATGTACCTATAAAAGGTTTTATCCCTTCTTAACTGAGTTGGCTATTTTTTCCCAGTTTGGGCATTTGCTATTCTGACTTCCTCCCTGCTTCCTTCTGCCTTAACTGGTACAGCTCTCTGTCCTGCTCTTTCTGTGTTTCCTTATACTTCCGGAATGCTATCTTTTTCTTCCTGACTTTCACAGCCACCTCTTTTGAGAACCATAGTGGCTTTTTCTTTCATTTTGATTTGTTTATTTGCTTCACACAAAGGCTTGTTGCCTCTGTGATGACAGTTTTGATGATTCCCCAATGTTGCTCCACACCTCCTTCTAGCCTGTTTGCTAGTGCTTTTCTGAGGCACTCTCCCATCTTGCCAAAGTCAGCCCTCCTGAAGTCCAGTACCCTCACTTTTGTATGGCTTGACTCTGTAGCTAAGTTTAACGTGAACCACACTGTTTGATGGTCACTTGTTCCCAGATTGCAGCCCACTTCTAGATCTGAGATCCTCTCACTGCCCCCGTTTGAGAGTACAAGGTCTAAGATTGCTCCCTCACGAGTGGGTTCCGAAACTAGCTGTCTGAGGCCTGCCACCTGTAGGGCATCAAGAATGGCCCTGCTCTTGGATGTGGCTGCAGCAAATGTGCTCCAGTTAACATCTGGCATATTCAGATCTCCCATCAACAGTATCTCCCCTTTCTCTGCCATTCAAAGAATGCCTTCTATCATATCCTTGTCCATTCCCTCCCCCTGACATGGGGGTCTGTACACAACCCCTGTGTTGATTGTGGTGCCCTTTCCAGTCTCCAAGGGGACCCACAGTGTCTCCTCTCCTCCCTGTTTACTCTTTTGTTCAGTTGCTTTTATCCCTTCCTTTACATAGAGAGCTACTCCTCTACCTCTTCTCCCCTGCCTGTCTCTCCTGTAGGTTATGTACCCTGATATGTTAACGTCCCAGTCATGGTTCTCTGTGTACCATATTTCTGTGACTGCTAAGATATCCATGCATCCCTCTTCCATCAAGGCCACCAGCTCAGGGAGCTTGTTGCCCAGACTACAGGCATTGGTACTCATTACCCTCCATTTCCTGATGGCCTTACTCCTTTTTGCCCCATTCCTGTCCTTCTTACCTTTGTCACTTTCTCCATTTACCCCAGCCCTTCTCCCAATTGACACCTCTATGTTGGTGTTTACCACACTAACTACCATGATTTTTTTGGGGGGGGCTAGGATTTCCCTGCTCCTTTCCAGTGCCTCCCCCCTTGGCTAGCTTAAATGCATGCCAATGAAGCATTTAAACCTATCACCTAGGATCTTGGTTCCCCTCCTGGACAGATGCAACCCATCATGCCAGTATAGGCTTGCATCACTCCAGGTGGACCCCCAGTCCCCAATGAAGCCAAATCACTGAGCTCCACACCAGTTTTTCAACCACTGATTGAATCCCATGGTGCAGAACACCCTAGCCTCTCCTACGCCATAGATGGGCAGCACCTCCGAGAAGGTTACCGTGCATGCTACTTGTCTAAGGCCCCTCCCCAATTCCACAAACTCTTCCTGCACTTCTCTAATCCCTTTCTTAGCCAGGTCATTTGTCCCTAGGTGGACAATGACATCCAGCTCCCTCCCCTGTGCAGCTGCTCCGGCTATCCTGAGGATTCGCTCCCTGTCCCTCCAAGCAATGGCACCAGGCAGGCACCTTAACTCCCTCTCCCCTTCCTTCCCCAGTTCTGCCTTCCTAACAATGGAGTCCCCCACCAGGAGTTGTTTCCTTCCCTTACGGGGTCCCCTGCCACCCTCCTGTGGGTCTCCTTTGTGGAGGTTCCCAGCATCCTCCTTGGTCTCCACTGTGGGTGCCTCCATAGAGGAACCACACTTTGCCAGAATGGCATAGGAATTGTGGAGAGGTACAGCTGGAGGGATGCACCTCTGTTCCACCTCCCTCACCCTCCCTGAGCCTACTGTGGTCCAACCACTACTCTTTCTTGGCAACCTCTTAGGCAACGGCAGTGGCACTGGTGGTCCCTGGATGGAAGAGGAGGTCCCACAAATACTGACTAACTCAGCCTGGAGATGAGCAACCTTTTCCCTCAGCCCTGAGAGGTGCCTGCAGGTGGGACAACACCACATCCTCCAGAACATCTCCCAGAAGACTGCTGCTCCACAGCCACTGCACTGCACCACTCCCATTGTGTCTTATTTCTGGCCCCTTAACTGTTTGCAATCCTTACTCTTTCCTCTGTTTTTTTTTCTCTCTCTCCTTACTTTCTGCCTGTGTGCCCTTTAATCTCCTGATTATCCTGTTCTGAGACAAGAATATTCTATATTTCTCAGTAGACCCCATACTTGCTCAGAGGCAGACCTCCAGCAGCTAGAGGGGGCCAGAGAGCTACTCTTGCCCTTCTAGGATGGTGGGTCTTTGGTGGCTCTGTGCTCACTCACTTCCTGCTCCCAAACAGGAAGTTCCTGTTGTCAGTCAAATCCTGTGCCTATAAAAGTAGAACTAGATTTGGGTGGGAGGGAAGGAGGGCAAGATAGTCCCAGTAGAGAAGTCCGGTCACACAGCAGTCCTTTCTCCTGGTGTCTTCTGCCAAGCTACTAGCAAAATCTTTCTAAAGCAGTCTTTAAATGTAGCTTCCTTCAGCTGCTTACCCCTACTTACTAGATCTTTCTACAAGTAATTTAAACCTCACAGCTATCAAGTCCTTTCAATCACCTGAGATTTACACCTAGATAACTGTTCAGAAAACCATTCAGTTCAGTTAACTCAAACACACACTTTTTTTGTTTTGTTTGTTAGTTTGTCTTTTTTTACCCTAAATTAAAGTTCCAAGTACAAGAGTTCTACTTCTTTAGTCCCAGCAGAGAAGTCCAGTCACACAGCAGTCCTTTCTCCTGGTGTCTTCTGCCAAGCTAACTTAAAGTGCTTACTCTAACTAATCCTTAGTATCTGAGAACTTCAAACTTCTAAACATAAACTTGTCTGTGACATACATGCCTTTGTCTTATTAACTTCTGTAGGAAGAATTAAGCATCCAGAATCCTTCAACTCGATCATACACCAGCCAGCCTTAAAAGACACCTTTGCCAGCATCTTAACAAACCACATAATTGCTCCTAATTTCCTTACAGTGTTTATCTATATTGCATACATACATACTTAGATGCTACTAATACATGTGTAACCCCTAAGTGGCACCATCCCGAGGGCTACTACCCCTGCCTGCTTGGCAATGGCAAGTAGCAGGTTAAGGGGCCTGGGTACTGAAACGGGTGCCTCCACCAGGAGGACAGGGTTGTTAGTAGCAAGGCTAACCTGAGTACAGCCCTCCAGGACACTGTAACCCCCATTATTTCCCTTCTAGTGGCCTAGACAATATGCAACAAACACTTTCATAGTAGCACCTATTCAGCATACAAATCCCCACATTGTTTTCACTTACCATCAGGTCTGACCTTACCAGTTTGACCCTGGAGACCCACTGTAAAACAAGGTTAGGCACAGCAAATAACAACAGTACAGTGCTTTTGGTACAAACTAGAACCACAGTCAAATTAGATGCAAAAAGAGTTAAATCTGATTTATTCAGGTAGCTTGAACAAGGGAGGGGCATAATCAGGTTAATTGATTTTATAACCGATCTAATCAGGCAATTATGTATGCACTTTTGAGTCCCTCAACACAGTCACACAAAGGCTGGGTACCCAGTTGGTGAGATAGGCTAGCCTGATGCGTTGTCCAGGGTAGGCCGGTGTCGCAGCTGGTTGGGGTCCTGTGATAAAACAAAAGGCATGCACAACCACACGCAATTTGTAATCCAGAGCCAGGAGGCTCAATTCGTGATGATTAGACAAAACAATTAAATAAGATGACACACTTTGATTGAGCTGTTGTTGCAGGGAGCTACCCAGGTGTTTACTCCTGCTACCCAGTACAGGACACATGATAGATGGAATGCAGACTGCGGGATGACTTGCTGGATTGCCAGGAGAAGCAGGGCCCACAAGATTCACCATGGTGTCGTTCCTGTTTGTGATATTGAGCAGGGGGCTGATCCCCAGGCAGGTCTCTCTTTGATGGTCTTCCCTGTGGCTTGAGTAGCTGGCTGAGCCAAAGTGTGGAGGCCCAGACCAACTGGAGATGAATGCAGATTCTGTCCGGTAGATGCTGGATGTACTTCCAGCAAGCAAGGCACAATTAAACAGTGGGGAACCAAATCACGACCCACTAATAGAAAACAGCACATTTATAGAAAAGCAATCATCGTACCACCAAACAGATAGCAGTCTGGTCATGATATCTTTGTCTCTGAGCAAAACTGGGAGTTTTGTGGTGAATGGATGTCCTGACAGGCCAAACACATACAGCAAATCTTTGGTCTTCTTCAGGTTTAAATCTGGTCACTCTTCAGTGGCTTTGTCACACTCCAGTTTGGATACAGTCCAATTACTAAGCCTTTCAAAGGATTCCCTCTTGAGGGACAGCAGGCAGACAGGCCAAATTTAGCCTTTCCACCAATCTCCCACATGAACTACGCAGAAGCAGCTGCTCGAATCACTTGAGCTGATTACTCTTCAAACTCTACCTCCAGACTGACTCAGTGCTTATCATGCCCATTAATCAGGGCACAATGAAATGCCTAGGAGATGTAGTCCAAAATAAAGCTTCTCTTTTCTCTCCATGAGGGAGAGCTGCAGGCAGGCAGGCCAGACTCAGCCTTCCCACCAAGTCTCCATGCTTCACCGTGGGGCAGCAGCTCCTCGAGCTGGAGCTGCTCTCTCCTCCAGCTCCAACTCACTTCTGCCTCACTGCTGTAGGCTGCTTGGGAATTTCCCTCTGATCCGAAAGGTTCAATCAGTTGATCCATCTGTCTGTCAAAGCAAGGGCTCCCCCTCCAGGTCTGTTTTGGCACCAAAATGTAAAAACTACAATTCCTACAGAAATCTGCTCCCACAAGACCCCTGGAGACAGGCTCCATTTTAGAGTTCCCAAGGGTACTGATTGGCCCATTCTAGCAGTCCAGGACCAAGATGGTGGTGCAAAACAGAACTGTCCATGCTACAAAGAAGGCAGGTTAGACAAACTACAATACCATTACTATTACAATAGATAATCAGCAAATAAGCACAGCTCCTAACAGAGCTTCCTCTGCACAAACAGTGATGGCAGAACGGAGGGATTTTCTGGCACCCCTGGTGGGACTCAAACATAGAAACACTCAGCCCCTCACAGATTAAATAAGCACCATGTTATAGGCAGCTCTTAAAGAGATAGGGCACAGAGGCATTGAGGCACTCTCATACAATGCTTTTAAAACACTAAGACACAGGATGCCAAACTGGCAGTGGGCATTTAGGCACACCCACGGAAGACTTTTGGGAACCCCCATTTGTAGGGGGGTTAGACATGCTTGCAATCATAATACAATAGAAGGGATATTTTTGTGTTAAATGGCTTAAGGATGAAGTGGGCAACTCATGCGTCAACTCCCCCCCCACCCAGTTTACTAACTGCAAGCTACTCATGCACCCTTTGTTCTGCATTGACCATACCATTTTATCAGGTCTCCATACCCCAACACTGCTTCTCTGCCACAGTTCCCCTTTTGCCATTGACTCATCTGGACTTTTTGCCCACTCTGTTGTGGCCACTGACATTTCTTTCACCCACTTACTGCATCCTGATCCATGACAGACATGCCTTTTTCTGTTCACTTCCTTAGGGATGAATCAACCTTCCTTGATTCTTCTTTTGACATCTAGACTTGATTCCATTGCTTCTTTTTAATCCTTATTGTGTATCTGTGCTATATACTCTGGCCAGTCCACCTTGAGGTTTTTATCTTGCTTACCTACAGTATGCATGCCTCATTAACACATGGCCTGCCTATGCTCTGTGCTTTTATTACATTATTGGCTCCATACCATATTAGTCTGGGTTCCCTGCCCCATTGGCATTATGGCCTCACACCAACGTGTCTCTTTTTGTTCTGAACCCCTACAGTACTTTGGTTCTTTGCCTGCATCACTCTGTGATGCAATGTACCCATCACCTGCTTTCACAATAGGGGATCTCTATTTTTTCTCTTCCTCCTTCTCTGGACCTGTGTTTAGACTTGAGGTGCTGCCAAATGCAATAGATGCCCTGAATACAAATAGCTGCTCTGAATGCTGTTTGCAATATGTTACTTCCACCAGTGAGCCACAGTGTGGCTGACAGTGGTCGCTGTGGGTATCCAGAGAGCACTCTGCCTATTTGGGGCGAGTTTAGACCAGTGGAGTTGGCTGTGGTCATTGAGGTTGCTTTCAAGCTGAGGCACACATATTGTGAACTGGATCCAGTGCCAACACATTTCTTGATGGGATGTGTTGTCTCCATTGGCCTGGTGTTTGACTTGATTGCCTGTTGTGCTTTGTCAGTGGGGGTCTTCACCAATGCCTTGAAGGAGGCATTGGTGAGACCCCTTCAGAAGAAACCATTTTTAGACCCTGACATCAAGGCAAATTGCCGTCCCATCTCTAACCTTCCATTTCTAGGCAAGGTTGTACAGAAGTTAGTGGTACTTCAGCTTGAGGAGCACCTCATGGCCCATGATCTATATGAGCCTCTACAGTGTGGGTTTCATGTGAGGCATAGCACAGAAACTGCATTAGTTCAGGTGCATAATGACCTCCTTAGGGTGAGGGATTGAGGAGAGGGGACAATTCTCATTCTCCTCGATCTCTCCTCAGCATTTGACATGATGGACCATTGTGTGTTACTCGTCCACCTGAGGGAATTCTGTGGACTCGCTGACACTCTCATCTGCTGGTTTCAGTCTTTTCTGAACAACAGGAGGCAAAGAGTAATGATGGGGAATTTCTCCTCCTCCCCTAGCCTCCTGTTGTGCAGAGTACCCCAGGGTTCGGACTTGCCACCGATGTTTGCCGTGTACATGCTGCCCCTGGAAGAGCTCATTAGGAAGTACAGCTTGGGTTTTCATTGCTATGCTGATGATACTCAGCAGTACCTTTCCATTGCCCCAGGAACATCCAGTGCAGTTGACGTGTTAAACACCTGCCTTGCCGAGATCAATGACTAGATGGCCTCCAGTTGGTTGCGACTAAGCCTCAACAGGATGGAGGCATGGGTGGTGGAGTCAAACAGACGGCATGATAGGATGGCCTCTGGTGCACAGACAGTGCTCTTTCTTGGATCTGTACCATTAAAGGCCTTCTGTAGGGTGTGAGATATTGGCATTATTATAGACAGCTGACTGACACTTGAATCTGAGGTGTTGTCTGTTGTCCATGCCAGTTTTTACTATCTGAGGAATATTGCCAGGATAGAACCCCCAGTTCTGTCCCTGTACCTCCCCACCTTGGTACATGCCTTTGTGATGCTGAGGCTTGATTACTGTAATGCGCTCTACCTTGGGGTCTCTGTAGGTACCCTCTGCCAGCTGCAGCTAGTGCAGAATGCAGCTGCCAGGCTGCTGATGGGGCAGTCTAGGTACTGCCACATCATTCTGGTGCTGCATGAACTGCACTCGCTGCTGATCAGATGGAGGGTCCTCCTAAAAGTGGGCTTGCTCACCTTTAAGGCCCTACATGGCCTGGGCCCTGGTTACCTGGTGGACCTTCTTACTCCTGCTGTCTCAGTCCACTCCCTCCACTCCTCCTCTAGGGGCCTCCTTGCGATTCCCAAGATGAGGTTAACTGTCACCGGCCCATCTTGTGAAATTCTTTACTACTCCTATTTTGTCCCACCCACTCTCCCCGACCCTGGCCTCTATTAAATTCATCTTAGCTCTTCCCCCTTTCCCTTTCCCTATTGGCTCCAAGAATATGTCTTGGTATGAAATACCCCTAATTCCTACCATTGCTTCACTCTGCACCAACTATTTATGTTACTGTTCTTACATATTCCAGTTGATATCGGTCACCCTTGTTCTTTCATTGGGCTTAATTCCCTTTGAAATGCTCCCTTATTGTACCTCCAGCTCAGCAGCCTTTTCTGAACCCCCTCCAACTTGTTACAAGTCCTAACCACCTCTGGGCTTAGATTTTTGGTGATGACAGTGCTTTCAACTCTTCTTATGCTATTTTTGCTCATCCTGGTCATACTGACATCCCCCTTAATTACTGTAAGTAGGTGCTCACCCCACCCTACCAAAGGGTGCATTGATGAATATCCCCAACTTAGATGTGGGACTACTTCCCATGGTCATAAATTGAACAGTTCAAATCTTTTCCCCCATCAACTCTCCATCCTCGGTCGCTTCTATGTCCTACGAGGAGCCAGCCCACTCATTACTGCTCACAGTTTATACTGTCCAGTGTAATGTCTGTACAGAATATATCCAGGAAAGAGAGTACAAAAAAAGGGTAAGCGTGCTTCACAGCAGATACTTTAAGGAGCTACTTAAATGACTAATACTGCTAGTCCTGCTAATATCAGGCAATGTACACCCCAATCCTGGACCACCCCTGAACAAACCTAATGTCAAAGACAGAACAGGGACAATCTCTTTGGCAAGCAAAAACATATGCAGCCTTCTAAAGAAATTGGATGCCCTTACTGTATGGGTCACCCAGCAAAGTTCAGACATCTTGTCAGTGTTTGAGACATCGGCTGCAATCATCTGTTCCTGATGCTGCCATTGCATTACCAGGGTACTCAATCTTCAGGCAAAATAGGCTGTCAAAAAAAGGGGGTGGCTGTGCTTTTTATCTGAAAGAGTCTCTAATGGAACATGTCCTGTCCTTGCTCAGTCCTGGGGTTGACTTAAGGTCCTAGCCATCAAGGTTCTGCTCAGTGCTTAACAAGGCATTGACTACTGCATCAGTTTATATCCCTCCAAAACTGCCGTTGCCAGGCCTGAACCCTTCCCTTAACTGCATAAACAATTTAAAGCACAACTCGGAAGTCATAATGCTTGGGGATTTCAATGTAAACTGTCTCACACCCAGTGTGAGCCCCTACATGGATGCCTTATCCATGGCAAACTTCACCCAGCTTGTTACCTCGCCCACCAGGATTAATTACAGAAGAGGTACCAGTATGCTACTGGACCAGGTGCTTACAAACCACCCAGATCATATCACTCAAAGAGCAGCCCTTCCAGACTCTATAAGTGATCATTCCCCAATCCAGTGCCTATGGTCAAATAAATTCACTAAACCTCTGGCTTGAACTGTCAACAGTATAGTACTTAATAGTACTTAATGGTGGACACCTAGAGCCACTAAAGACACTTCTGTGACAACAAGATTAGTCCCAAATTGACTCTGCTACCGATGTTGATGCTGCTCTTGAATATTTCCTCTCCTGCTTCAATGCAGCATGTGATGTCTACGCACCAAACAAGAAGAGAAAAATCAAGGGCGCAGACAGCCCCTAGATTACATGTGACCTCCTAGTACAAATGAAAGTATGTGACCACCTATGGATTCAGGCAAGGGCTACTGGCAGTGAACCAGATATTCAGGCATACAAGACAGCTAGGAATGCCTGTACCAGGACTTACCCATTCGGAAAAAGCCATCTACTACAGAAGTGCCCTATCTAACTAATGGAAAGATGGAAGAACATTTTGGAGCAACCTCACAGAAGTAACTGAGAAAGACTCCAAAATGGCCCACAACATGCTAAACATACATGATGCCATTAGTCTGGACCCCGCCAGTCATGTATTATCCGCTGACTTCTTCGATCCCACCCATGCAACGGATAGTCATGTCAAACCTGATGAGGAGCTCGCTCATCTACAGTTCTACTTTAGAGCAGTGACTGAAGTTGAAGCCAGAAAATATTTACTTAAAGTGCTCAGTAGAACCAGAACAAGTGGGGACTCACTTGACTTGAAACTCATCACCCTTACACTTGATGATGTCCTGCTGTCCCTTAACAAAATATTATCAACCATTATCTTATGCTGTCCCAGTTCCCCCTCAAGTGGAAGTCTGCCCTGGTAACCCCAGTCCATAAAAGTGATGACAGGGCACAACACGGAAATTACAGGCCTATCTCTATTCTTCCCCCACTATCCAAAGCACTCAGAAGAATTGCTGCTGACCAACTGGTTGAGTACATGGAAAAATACAACCTGCAATGCCCTCAGCAGCATGGCTTTCACAAAGGTCATAATACCATCACTCGTCTCCTCAAATTTACTGGCTTCATTCACCATGCACTTGAACAAGGACAACTAGTCGGTGCCAACTTTATTGACCTCTTAAAGGCATTTGATATGGTCAACCATCCATTACTAATTGAACAGCTTGCTGACCTAAGGTTATCAAATGACACCTTAAGCTGGTTTAACAGCTATTTCACTGACCACTCACAACAGGTGAGGATTGGTGACGTCCTCTCAGCTAAGCAACCTGTCTTGTCAGTTGTCAGTCAAGGGTCTATTCTGGGGCCACTACTATTCAGCATCTTCCTGAACAAACTCCCTGCATCCTGCCCTGAACATATTCTCTTGTATGTGGACAGTAATTTTGGAAAAAACACTGATCCCTCTCCCCTGGAGAACTAGATTCAGAAAAGTTTAAAGGATGTTGAGGCCTGGTTCATCTCACAGAAGCTAATGTTCAATTACCACAAAAACTAAAATGATGTTATTCAATGGCACGCATAATAAACATAAAACTAAACAGCTCACTGTCAGAAACTGCTCTGGAGTTGCTCAAGAACAGATACAAATATTCAGGTATCTAGGGGTGACTTTGGATGGCACATTGTCCTTCTCCAATCATATTGACATTGTTGCCAAATCTGTGAATACCTGCATTTTCCTTCTTTACAGATATAAGCACCGCTTAACTCCTGAAGCCCTCAACCTCTCTATATACAAAGCTTGATCATCTCTATCATAGAATACAGGCTTGTTTTCTATGGAGCTACTACTGATTCTGTCTTATGATGTGTCTCTATTGTGCTGAACAAGGCGTGATGACTAAGTACTGCATCCACATCTGAGACCTCTATATACAAGCAAACTGGCTCCAACTCTAGGGAAGAATCTATTACCAAACCATAAGAAGAAGAATCAGTATTTATATAGTACTTTTTTATACACAGTGTCTCCCAAAATGCTTTGCAAGCAATGCTAGACTGGTAGTGAAGTGGCTGAATGTGTAATGGCAGCCATATCAAACATCAACACCCACACACAGCCTGGACAATTGCATGAACTGGTTTATGGGAAGGGGAATGTTGGCCAGGACACCGGGAATGTCCCCTACTCTTTGCAAAGAGTTCCCTGGGTTCTGTTGCTTCCACCTGGACACCCACCAGGACAACACCAGGATGGGTAGAAGGGACCTCGGTTTAACATCTCATCCAAAGGACGGCACACCCCAGCAGTACAGTACCCTACAATACTGCACTCGGATGGCAGCATTTTAGGTGCAAGTCCAATCTTGGTGTGGGACGAAAACCCATGACCTTCTGGTCCACAGGTGGTGGTGCTACCAACTAAGCCATGCTGACACCTGCCTGGTAGCAAAAAAGACCACCCTTGGTCTCATGCTCTCTGGGGTACAGAAGCTCCCCCGTCCATCTTGTAGCACCTGCCATACCAGTAGCTCTAATAACTCAATTCTACAAATCCCTCACTCATACTCCACAAGGCCAGCAGTCTTTTGCAGACAGACCCCCTAAACTGTTTAACTCAATCCCCTGTGAGGTCGCAAACACAGCAGTCCTTGTCCCTTTCAAACACAAATTGTGCCAGATACTAGTGAATTATGTTACCTGTGACTGCTTCACCTAAATCTTGAGGTGGCTGCTCCCACTTCATGTTTCCCTACTATACCAGTAGCCCCACCTTCCCCCCTTTCTGTTTTTCTCTCCACCTATCATTTTCCCCTTCCGTTTCTGCACCCTACCCCTTCCCTCTCACTTCATGTTTCCATCCTATGCCAGTAGCCCCCATCCCCCTTTCTGTTTCTCTATCTCTCTCCTCCTATCATTTTCCCTTCCCTTTCTACACTGTACTACTTCCCCCTTACTCTCTAACCCCTCCTCTTCTCCCCCCACTTCCAACTGCTCTCTTTTTTGTCCAGTGTTCCCCTGACTTATGACCACTTCCCCATTTTTGTTGTCATCCCTGTCCCCACTTTATCTTCCAACCGCTCTACTCCACCGCTCTCTTACTCTATCCCCTCCCATGATCTCCTTATTCTTGCCAAGTACACTGTCTCTTGGGAGTTTTCATTTTCCCTCACCATCTTTTTTAAACTTTTAGCCCATTTTTACTCTCCCTCCTCCTTAATAGGACTAGCCTGCCATGCTTAGTTTACCATAGCTTCTACTCAATGCTTTTCCTTTTTTGGATAAGGCCTTTGACTGCATTCTTTCAATGCATTGTATGCATCTTTTGTGCTCCACTTTCATAATTTACTCTAATTTGCTGTAGTTGATACCATAGTCTAATCTACCACCTCTTCCTGAATATATTATATGTTATCCTTTTTTACTGCTTAATGTACCTTGCCTGAATGTTCACATTTCTTAACCTATCTATGTATTCAAGACGTGGAACCTTTGCAAAAGAGCCCCTGGCTCAAAGGAGTTTAATCTGAAATTCAAATAAATAAATAAATAAAATTTAAGCAAAGCAATGTTTTTCATTTTGTTTATCCCATTTTTACTGGCATGTTCATTCTCTCTCTAGATGCCCCCAGTCCCATCCCCCCCCCTTGCTTGCATTTTACCTCAGAACTCCAGGGAGTCTGCAGTGCACTTATTGCATCCATCATGTGTTCCATATGGATGCGATGCAGTGGCCACCATCTGGCAACCTATAATATGTGGGAAATTGAATAATTGGTTGTGTCAGCAAGGCTCTGGCCAGCATTATGCTGTGTGCCTTGGGCATTTTTATTTATTTTTTATCAAACTGTGGCTTGGGTAAATACACCTTTTTAAAACATACAAGCAATTTTATTAAATCACAAAGTTATAATGTCATAATCCATTATCATTACTTCCATAAATTCCAATCTAAACAAATAGCAAATACACTGAACAAAGGCAGTTTCTTACTTATCTTTAAATCAGGATGGGAAAAACTCAATGATAAACCTTTTGGTATATTTAGTTTTAATATACATCAGCAGCATATTTACTTCTGCTCTCTTGATTTGGATTTGATCTTTTTTTCACAAACAGCAATGACATACGAATAGCTGAGTCTGCTAATTTTTTATGTGATGGTTGTGATTTGTCTCCTGAATTTCAGCTCTGTCATTTTGGGTGTACACATTTCAGTACATTTTATTTCAGTATCCATGACTGCATATTTAGACTCTTGTACAGTATTATTAACCATGATGCTTATTCTTTGCTACAAGCATTACACTGTAGCATATGATATTCCTAGCCAGATAATGAGTATGCTTGACAGAGTCAGGTCATTTATAGAACATAATTTTTCCATACTCTAAAAGTGAAAGGGACTTTGTTTTGGAATAGCTATCTGTGCTGCATTTGTTAACAATTTCCTAGTTATAATTAAGAATCCTATCTATTGGTTTAATGTTTTTAATCATGTGACAGGATTCACAGAAAAAGGGCAAAGTGCAATGTAAAGGTTTACGACATACCCTGCCATTGAGCAGGGGTAAATAAAATGCTATTCACAGTTGAATAGTGCACCGCATTTGACTGAGAATAGTTGCAGGTGGGGGGAAGCGCTAACCCTGGAAAAGCACTAGGAACCTCAGTAGTGCTGCCCCCATAGCCAGACAGGTGAATGGGCTGCCAGCAATAGTGCCACCATGTTAAAACCCCATTCACAAAAGGAACCAAGCAAATGAGCCCATTGGGCATGCAAGGCACCAGTGGCCATTAGAATGCCCATTATATGCTTATTTGCATGCCATTAGTGTGGTGGTATACAGCCCCCCACCAGTCCAAGCCCCACTCAGCTGCATTCTCCCATAGTCTACTGGTGCCCTCCCCCACCCCGATCGTGGACCCAACATTAAGAAAAAATAATTCTACAGTGTAGAGTCCCAACCCGGTCTCCGATCTCCCACCCATAATGTACAATAATTGTTTCCTTATTGTAGTGTCCCTCCCCAGTTCCCGATCTCCCATCAGTAATGTACAATAACTGTTTCCATAGTTTAGTGTCCCTCCCCAGTCCCTGATCTCCCACCCATAATGTACAATATTTGTTTCCATAGTGTAGTATCCCTCCCCAGTCCCCAATCTCCCACCCGATATCCAATAATCCATTTTCCATAGCATAGTGTCCCTTTCCTCTCCTCTACCAGCCACAGATCGCCATATTGTAATATAAAAAACCTACTTTTCTATAACATAGTGTCCCATCCCTTCCCTACCACCAATTGCCTCACTGTATTATAAAAAATAAACCTTTTCCATACCATACTGTCCCTCCCCACCTCTGATTGCCACACTGTATTATAAAAAAAAACAACTTTTTCATGGTGTAGTGTCAAACCCTTCCCCAATCACTGATCCTTGTATAAATAAAAAACCTTTTCCATTGTGTAGTGGTCCCTCTTCCCTCCCCATTCACTGAACTCCATCCCCAAATACCTACAACCCCATTCACTGGTAGTCTAGGGACCCTCCTCCATCCCCCACCACATCAAGTGTGACCCTCTACCCTGCTCCTCCCCATTCCAATCTTCGGTCCATGACCAGCACTGCCCACCTCTCACCACCATAACTAGCTGCCAACTGAGATCTCTTGGAGTGCATACTTTATACAGTATGGCTCCTTGACTGGGATTCTTCCAGTCACAGTCAAGAAGCTGTACTGCATACAGCACACACTCCAAGAGGGCTCAGTCAGCAGCCAGCTGCAGTGGTGAGAGGTGGGCTGTGCTGGTCACGGACCAAAGATTGGAAAGGGGCAGTGGGATGGTGGGTCACACTTGATGGGGTAGGGGAGGGTCCCTAGACTACTAATGAATGGGGTTGTAGGTATCTGGGGATAGAGATTGGTGACTGGGGGGGAGGGACCACTATACTATGGAAAAGGTTTTTATAAGAAAAGGGGGGGATACTTTTCTTTACTGTGTGGCAATTGGTGGGGAAGGGGAGGGGTGAGGGACTCTACACAATAGAAAACAGATTATTTGATATTGGGTGGGAGATTGTGGACTGGGGAGGGACACTGGACTATGGAAACAAAAATTGTACATTATGGGTGGGAGATCGGGGACTGGGGAGAGACACTACACTATGGAAACTATTGTTTTACATTACTGGTTGGAAATCTGGGAACAGGGAGGGACCCAACACAATTGAAATTGGGTTTATTACAGTTTTGATGGGCAATTGGGGAGGGGTTGGGTCCCTACACTATGGAAACAATTCTGCTACATTACGGTTGGGAGATTGGGGAAGGGGGAGGGACCCTACACTGTGGAAACAATGCTTTTACATTATGATTGGGAAATCAGGGAATGAGGAGAGACCCTACACTATGTAAATAATTCTTTTACATTATGGGTGAGAGAACGGGAAACAGGGACGAACCCTACACTATGGGAAAAATTATTTTACATTACAGGTGGGAGCTCAGGAAATGGGGGCCACAGTACCGCCCCAAGCCACTAGGGTTGTGCTGGTTACCACCAGGTTTTTACCGGTGGTATTTTTTCCAAGTAAGGGCTATCACAAATAGACTTTTCATGGACCACAAGTTTAGTGAATGGGATTGCAAGGATATGCAGGTCCCTTCCCCCTCATTTGCATTGCTGCCCCCTCAATGCACTGCCCAGACACAAAGCCCATTTTGCCCTGGGCAAACTGGATTTGCACCCAGGCAAAGTTTTGTGAATCTCACCCATGATGTCAAGATGAATCTCCAGATTTAAATTCCTATCTGAACTCGTTCCATATTATATGAATATTAAAACATTTCCAATAAAAGATTCCTCTACTCCAGATATGGACAAGTCATCACTGATTCAAGATACCCACAAGGGTATTCCAGATAGCACTGGTTTGATTTTTGTTTCATTTAATTATAGCATGTTAACACAAGCAATTTTGTAATTTGTTCCATTCATTTAGTAATTTTTTTTAATTGGTTCCTGTGATGCTCCTGAATTAATGTTTGTATTTACGAAATTGTGTCTGGTAACTCATTTACAGACATAGAAATGAGTAAAAGCCCCAGCTCTAGCACTTGTTGAACCCCAGCTGATCAGGGCCTGGACTCAGATGTGTTGCATTCTAGATACTCATATCCATTTCTCAGATGCAGGTGCAGAAATCTGCCTGGGAAGTTAGACCAAAAAATGGTGATCTAAGTTCCCTGATGGAAGTCTGCACTTGTGTCAGAAAAATGGCTGAGAGTCCTGCAGTTGCTGCAAAAATTATTGTAAACTGTGGCAACTGTCTGTGAATAGGATATAGACATCTGGAAGCATCTACATGGATGTAGCACATGGCCAAAATACACCGGTCGTGGCCAAAAATATTTGCGCCCGTGCAGTTTTTTCTAATAATGCACCATTCCTTCCAGAAAATTGTTGAAATTAAAAAATATTTTGGTATCCACATATGTATTTCTTTGGTTTGCAATGGAATAAAACACAAAAAGCAGAAAAATTTATTAAGTCTTAGCTTATTCCACACAGAAATCCTTAAATGGCCCAGACAAAATTATTGGCATCTTTTAGAAGTAGTTAGAAATAATTAGATTTCAAGCAGGTGATTCTCCTTCACTTTGGAATTGACCTCGCCTATGGTGAGTTGCAGGTGCCTGCAATATAAAAATTACTTATTCAACCAGTTTGAATAGAAAAAAGGACTCATTCTCCTGTTTTGTGTCACTTTGTGTACTGCAATGAGCATGGAGAAAAGAAAGACAGCCAGAGAATTGTCTGAGGAGGTCAGACAGAAGATTGTAGCCAAGCATGGACAATCTCAAGGCTACAAATCAATCTACAGAGACCTTGATGTTCCTGTTTCTACCATACGTAATGTTATCAGGATGTTTAAGGCCCATGGCACTGTAGCCAACCTCCCTGGACGTGGCCGCAAGAGAAAACTTGATCGAAGACTGCAGCACAGGATTGTTCGAATGGTGGAGAAAGTACCTCGATCAACTGCCAAACAGATTCAAGCTGACCTTCAGACACAAGGTATGACAGTTTCAACTCACACCATCCGTCGCCAACTCAATGAAAAGGGGATATATGGTAGGAGGCCCAGGAAGACCCCACTGCTGAGAGAGAAACATAAGAAAGCCCAACTGGGGTTTGCCAAAACACACCTGAACAAGCCAAAATCCTTGTGGAAGAATGTCCTGTGGACAGATGAGACCAAATTAGAGCTTTTTGGTAAAGCACATCATCTCTATGTTTAAAGAAAACAAAATGAAGCCTTCAAAGAAAAGAACACCTTCCCTACAGTCAAACATGGAGGAGGTTCAGTGATGTCTTGGGGTTGCTGTGCTGCCTCTGGCACTGGGTGCCTTGAACTTGTGCATGGCATCCTGAAATCTGGAGATTACCAGGTCATTTTGGAGTGCAATGTTGAACCCAGTGTCAGAAAGCTGGGTCTCCATCAAAGGCCATGGGTCTTCCAGCAGGACAATGACCCCAAACACACTTCAAAAAGCACCCAGAAATGGTTCAAGACAAGACGCTGGACTGTTCTGAAGTGGCCAGCAATGAGTCCAGATCTAAATCCCATTGAAAACCTGTGGATAGATCTGAAAACAGCAGTTGGGAGAAGGCACCCTTCAAATCTGGGAGAACTGGAGCAGTTTTCACAAGAAGAGTAGGCCAAACTGCCAGTAGAGAGGTGCAGGAAGCTCATCCATGGCTATAGGAAGTGGTTGATTGCAGTTTATTTGACCAAAGGCTGTGCTACCAAATATTAGGTCTAGGGTGTCAATAATTTTGTCAATGCCATTTCTTTTCATTTTCTGATTTAAAATGATATATTAAATTCTGAATCAAAAACAAAGGTTCTGTAATATTAACAGAGAAATAAAGAATCGTGGAGACCAAATGCTGTTGTTAATTTCAACTTATGTTTAGAGGAAATTGTGAGTTATTTGAAAAAAGTGCAAGGGCACCAATATTTTTGGCCATGACTGCAGATGCAAGTGCTGTGCCCACCCAGTTGAAAATCCCACCCTCAGCATTTAATCCTGAATATCAACACCTGGTAATTTTTTACAGCATGATTTTGTGGTCCACTATGTCAAAGCCTTGGTCAAGTCAACAAATGTAGCACCTACAAGGTGAACATTGTCAGTAGCATCCAGTATAGTAGTGTCAACCAGGCCAAGACATTTCATGTAAGCCCTGTTATTATGCAGATAACAGGCTGTGCTAGGTTAGATATCCATCAAATTGTGTAAAAACATTTTTTTTCACTGCTTAGCAAATACTGAAAGAACAGATATTGGCAAGAAAACTGATATACAGGATTTATCCCCTGATTTGAAGATCATGAACAGAGCAACCAATTTACGAAGACAAAGGACAGTGTTTGTCTTCAGAGACAAAATATAGAATGATTGTATGTCAAGGATTTTACTATTATTGGTACCAAAACATTATCAGTGTTTGGTGGAGATTGTTAGAGCCAAGGCTCTTGTTCTTCTCCAGACTAACAAGGAGTTTCAGTACCCCCTCCTAAATAATTATAAAGAAATTAAAATGCTGAGTAACCTAGTTGTTATTTGTCACACACTTGGTAGTGATCATTCACCTCAGGTCCTTTAATATTTGATTTCAGATTTACAACACATTTCCTGTATTGAGATACTGTATGTCTATAAAGAACAAATATTCTGATCAGATTTGGCTACTCTATTCTCCACTTTCAGACTTTTAGTTTTAGTCCTGTGTTTCTGGGTTCCATGAGTCCTTGAAGGAATCCTCAAAATGTTTGGGTTCCATAAATTATTTTATTGGCATAATTGATAATATTCTGATATTTAATTATCAAATTCTTTTTTTTCCCTTCTGTTGCATAATTATTTATATTTTAAGCATCTATGGTACTTTTCCTAGAATTATGTAATTTCCAATAGTTGTGACACAGTTTCATTTCTTGTTTTAGTTGTGGTATTTGCCACAGCATACATTTCCCTTTTGTTCTCATTTTAAAGTTGTATATTTATTAAAAGTGTTTATTACTGGGAGGTCTTATGATGCACCCTAGCACCACAGTATAAAAATGCTAAATTTTGCTGCAATTGCTATTTTTCTCACTGAGTACATAGTTTATCATTCAGTTAGTAGTCCATTGCTTGTTATAACTGAAGAATGGAAGAAAATCTGCTGATGGACCTGGATTTGGCTTCCAAAAGTACAGCGCAACCACTGCTACCTGAAAAAAAGCAAGGGCCTACGCACCTTCACTCTGAGATTTTACCCGGCCCTCCAGGCTCATCATCACTGGAACTTCTGACAATTGACCTCTTTCTATTAGAACTGGGTTGCCTGAAAGGGCTATTTTTGACATAGCCAATGACATCCGTACATTCCACCAGGCAGTTGAGGAGCTAATTCGTAGAACGAGCAGTGCTCAGGCATGAATTGTATCACTGGAGAATAGCCAGCCATGAGTCAAGCCAGAGCTGGTATCCTTGAAGAAGAAAGCGATGCAATTATAGGAACACCTAGGAGATCAGGAGGGGCACTCCAGGAGAAATCATTTGGTGATCATGAGTCTTCCCAAGCATTTGGAGGGCCTAAACATGCTACTTTTTATCCAGAAGCTTCTACAGATGGTGACTGGTCCCTCTCTACATGGGTCAAATCATATTATCAAGCAGGCCCACTGCTCCCTGTGCCTGCACCCAGCTGAAGAGGAATGTCATCACCTGATTACCCTGTGCCTTCTTAATTTCTTCAACAAGCAGCATATTTTATCTCAGGTCTGAACCACACAGGGGATTCAATGGGAAGGCAGAATCATCATTATTTTCCTATACCTATGACCTGTGGTGTGACAGAAACACAAGAGCCCAGATATTCAAAAGGGTTGCACCATGCGCAACAGGGATGTGCCAGCGCAAGTCCAAAAATGCGCCATTTTGAGATATTCGGTGGGAGGCAGATGAGCCCCCCAAATCACAAAGGGCAAGAGCGCAATGGTAATGAATGCATGCACAACTGAAGGGGGAGGAACCATGCATAAATGGCGCAGTGCGATATTCAGCAACATGCTCCATGCACAATAGGTGAGCAAACGGAAGTTGCACGATAGTGGAAATGATCCAAAATAAAAAGGAACAAGAGAGAGGTGCAAGAACGCTACAGGAAAGCCACATGTTGGTAAACTGCAGGAAGCTACACAGGCACACAGAAAGTGTGAGCAGGACAGGGCAGGAGCAGGACAGAGCACCTGGAACCACCAGGAACAGGGAAGGTGTGAGAAGCCTATGCCACAGTGCAGTACAAAATTTGGAAGTGCCACACAGCACTGAGGGCACCAACAGTGGGCAGTAAGGCCAATACAGGGAGGTGTTCCCGGTGCAGGGGAAGTAGCAGTAAAGACAGCGGGGGGAACAGTAAAACAGCTGCTGGGGGGGGTAACATAAGCCGGGGACATGGCCAGTGCCACCATCCAGATGGAGGCAGTTATGAGGGAGGTGAGAAGGCAGGCAGCGGGGGGGTGGCCGTGGAAGGGCCAGTCGGTGGTATGCCTCCAACAGGCAGTACCGAGCCCACACCAGCTTTGAGCTGTACACTGATACTGAGATCGTGGGCAGGTACCACCTGAACCATGTGATCCTGAGGTGGCTCTGTGAGCTGTACAGTGATGTGATGCAGGTACCCGCACGACGGAGACATGCTCTGTCAGTGGAGACCAAAGTGACAGCTGTCATTTGCCTCCTCCCTACGGGTACCTTCCAGAGACCAACAGGGGACATGACAGGCATAACCCAGTAGGCCACGTCATGCCTTCTCACCCAATTCCTCAGTGCACTGCTGCCACATGCTGCGGAGTACATCCATTTCCCCAGCACACTGGCAGAGGGCACAGCAAACATACAGGAGTTCCATAGGGTAGCACATATGCCTGGCATGCTCAGGGCAATAGACTGCACCCATGTGGCCATCCGTATGCCACCTGGCCCCCAAGGGACCCCATACATAAATCGGAAGGGGTATGCAAGCATCAACTGCCAGGTGGTGTGCAATGCCAGGGGGCGCATAATCAATGTCTGTGCCATGCACCCTGGGGGAGTACATGATGCCTTCATCTGGCATCAGTCTGCACTCTGCCACAGGTTCGAGAGTGGGGACATCCCCACTGGCCATCTAGTGGGTGAGTATGCAAATCACGCAGAAAGACATGGAGCTTGGGAGGGGCTTAGTCAGAGGTGACATGGTTACTGGCTTAGATGGCCCATGGCAGGGTGATGCTAATCACCAAACTAATGTCCACCCTCTATACACAGGTGACAGTGGATACCGACTCTGTCCCTGGCTGCTCACACCATTACAGCAACGCTACAATGAGGCACATGCCACCACACGCAATGTCATCGAGCGAGTGCTCGGGATGCTGAAGACACGTTTCTGTTGCCTGGACACGTCTGGCGGTGCCCTACAGTACAGCCCCTCAAAGGCCGGAGGGCTATTCCTGGCCTGTTGCATCCTGCACAACATGGCCAACCACTGTGTGGTAGCTGTACAGGTCAAAGTGGGGGACAGCAATGGGGACAATTTTGACACTGGTGAAGATGGTGATGGGCAGCCCCCCCTTGGTCGAAGGGACCCCCAACTTATTCGGATGGCACAGCTGCACCGGGAAACCATCACAGAGGAGCAATTCAACCAACCCAGGTAAGTCATGGGGCCATCTGCAACCACCAGTGGCAAGGGTACAACCCACATACACGCATGGACAAACCCCAGGGGTGCATGTCGTTAAGGGAATTGGCCGAGCATGGAACCGCACACGCCGTCAGGGATGGGCAAGGTCTAACACAGCACATGGTCACACACACACACACACACTCTCTCTCACACACACACCCCACAAGACATGCACAAAGGGTAGGAGGCACGCCGACCACAACCGCCACCCCTAGCCACACACACATCCACAAACCACCACGCCCAGTGCCTGTCATTGTGCGTGTGTCAGACGCTGGGCAACATTGCACAGTGGTGGACAGCTCAATGCAGGCATCATCATGCACATGCCACAGCAGACAGCAGCCAGGAGGGTGTGCAGATGGAACATGTGTGCGTGTGCAGGGCCGGGTACCCCACCCCTGCAATACACATTGAACAACACAATGCACACAGGGCAGCATCAGACAGTAGCCATGTTGGGAAACAGGTCAGTCATGCGCCACAGTGCCATGGCCACCACAGATGCATGGGTGGCCCAGCCAAGACCCTCCAGCAGTGATAGGCTGACCAATGGCCTCATGGGTGGCACCAGCGTCCCGGGTTCCACTGTGTGATTGCGACTGCGGCTCAAGACAGGGGTCTGTAGCACACTGAACATGCTTGCGCCAGGTGTGCTCAGGATGCCCACAGCTGAACCCGGTGTCAACAAGGAGGGTGTCGCACGATGCCAGGAATGGGGGGTGGACATTGCACTGTGCAGTGTCTGCAATGCATGGGCAAATAACTGTGTGCTCACTGTGGCCATGGCAGCTGTGATTGTCTGTGTCAGCCTGTCAATGGCAGCAGTCACATCCTCCCGCATCTGGTCCATCCCTACCAGGAGCAGACAGGTGTCCCTGCTGCGCTACTCCTCTGCCTGGTGCAGGGCTGCACTGAGTGCATCCACCAATGTCACAAGCTGCAACTGCTGATTGACTGATTCTTGGAGTATGTGGGTGTGCTCTTCTAAAAGGTCATCTGCCTGACTGGCATGCTGTCCCTCACAGTGTTCTTGGCCCTGATAGGCAGCACCCCTTGAGGATGGGTGCTACACACCAGGGCCATGCCTGGGCATGTCCACAGGCAGTGCACTGACACCACCCCCTGACACTGTACCCCCATGGCCATAGGCCGACTGTTGACACTGCCCCTCTGGCTGCTGCTCTCCAGGGCTCAATATTGCCACCACAGCAGCCGCAACAGCCCCACTGTCCTGGACACACATCAGTGCTGCCCCACTGGTGCAGACAGGCACAGACTGGGACTGTGATGTCATGCAGGCCTCCACAGCGGCACCACCCATGGCCATGCCTGTGCTGTTACCAACTGTGTGGCCATCCTGTGGCCTACATGTATCATGGTCCATGAAGTGAGCTCCATCATCATCAGTGATGGATCTGGCACCAGTCCGAGTCTCAGCATGATGGCATCCATGGACGCTGGCACACTGGGACACGGGCAGGGCCTCCACCACACATGCTCCACCAACATCAGTCCAGACAGCCAGGTGGGTCCACTGTCACCCTGACCCTCGGACACCTGTGGAGGTGGACAGGCCCTCCTCTGTGTCCATGGTATCACTCTCAGTGGACAAGTCCACCACCGCTGACCCATGTAGATGCTCAGGAGCTGTAAGGGAACACAGTAGCATTAATGTATCTGCCCTACCCTGTCTCCCCCCCATTGACAGACAAGGACCTACCATGCAGTGATGAGCTGCCACCTGTCTGGAATCCACCACCTGGAACACCCTCGATGGCACAATGCTGCATGCTGCCAGCAACCCACTCTTTTTGTGGGGTCAGGCGTTTCACAGCTGGCTATCCCCCTCTGGTCACAGACCGTGCTGCCCTGATGGCAGCCGCCTTGTCCTTAATCCTCCACCTGTCCATGCCCATCTTCTTTTTGCACTCCTACACAGACCGCTGGTGGCTGCCATGCAGGTTGACAGCACATGCCACCTCTTCCCATGCAGCAGCACAGGTCTGTGGTGTTCTCCACTGTCCGCCAAGCAGCGGCTCCTGGTCAAGGTAGGCCTCAAACAGGGCATCTGTTTCTGCCTTGATGAAGTTAAGCCTCCTCTTCCTCCCACATCTCTGTTCCTCTTCCTCCAGCTCACGATCGCTCATTCTTGATCCTGTGGGAATGACAGGTGTTACCTGTGACTGTGCAGTCTCATGTATGTCCCACACCACAGTCCACACTCCCAAACAGCATGCAACTCACCACAATAGACTGCAATAACAGACTATGGCCACTGCAGCCCAATATCGCATTTTTATAGTGCAACGCATGCAAATGAGGCAAGGCACAATTTTAAGTGGTTGCTAATGTAGTATCTGAGCCATTGAATAGCTGATTAGCTGATTTGCATATGCCGGCTGAATATCGTGCTGTTGTGCTTTGCGCAATTGTGTTGAACGTGCTCAGATAAGGGCTCATTTCTGTGACATGCACAGTAGACACCGAACGGCGCATACCCGGGGTGCTGATAACGACGCCTGCCACGCTGCTGATGTGCTGTGCACGGGAGGCCATGCAGGGCATGGCCACCATTGTGCCAGTGGTGCTACTGCACTGTTCACATGTATGGTGCTCTGGCACTGGGGCGCTGTAGGTGCACTGGGACCACAGCGCGGTAGACCACTACAGGAAGCAGCACACAGGTGCCCTACTGCACTACACGTGGTGAGTACCAATCACACTGTGGCGGTCCATGAGCAAGAGACCCCTGACCTTGTGCTGACCTTTGCCCCTAGGCACCATGCGTCTGCATGGGTGCACCTCTATCACGCTGTTCAGTGACAGCGCAATGGGGAATGACAGCGCAGTACCACGCAGTATCCGCACGTGGTGAATGTGTGCTACAGAGTGCCATTTTGACACTAACACAGTACAGGATGGCATGGAGACATGCACCCATCTGGAGCCAACTGGAACTGCCCAATCTGGTCCAGTTAGTGGAGCTCCATGCAGCTGCCTTATTTGGGGAGGCACCCCTGGACAGGGCCAGGAGTGCAGTGTGGGAGGAGGTGGCGGTGGCCCTGGAGGAGGCCACAGGCATGAACAGACCACGGACCAGTGCAGGTACCGCTATGGTGACCTGCAGCACCGAGACCCAAAAAGGCTTTCCCATCTGCGGGCACATGCCAGGAGGGGCACAGTGCCATGGCCAGGTAGGTGCCCCATCCATACACTGTTAACATCCATACGGGTATCACGGTGGCATGTGTCCAGCAAAGGGGGGGTCATCCAGTGTTGGCCGTGGTTGTGGTATCGGGGTGGGGGGAGGATGGGTATGGCTGTGTGGGATTGCACACACACGGGGTGGGGGGACTTTGCTACTGGATTGTACTGATGTCCCTCTCTCCATGTTTGCATCCAAGGCCCAGAGGAGTGCCGGCGTGCAAGGGAGGGGAAGGCTGCGCTGTGATCAACAGCAGGCCGAGAGGGCAGCCAGACAAGACAGGCACAGGGACCAGCCTGATGATGGTGAGTGCCTTACATCCATGATTACTATTGCATGCTGTGTAACAGGGTGGGCAGTGGGGCATGGCCACCATCCATTGACACCACTGCCATGCACGCAACTTGGTACAGCCAGCACTGTCCAGTGGCACTGCATGTCTGGGAGTGCATCAATGGTGGTCCAAGTGCACCAGGTACATGGCTGTGCCACTGCCTTCACACAGCATAGCCATGTCACTGAACAGCCATGGTGGTGCTGTGCAGGACTTGGCCAGTGGGTGTGTGCAGCAGTCTGCATGGCTGTGTGCACCTGGGTGGGCAGGTCTTGTGGACGCAATCACTGTGGGTGGTCACACACCATCACAGAGGCATGTCCCATGGCCGTATGCCATGCACAGTGGGTGGGCTGCATGGGGCTGTGCATTCACACCTATTGACTCTGCTCCCTTGTCCTAGGTGGATGGCAGCTGCAGGATATCAGAGTGGCGCTGCGGGAGATCCTATATGTTGCTAGGGCATCACTGGAAATACTAGAAAGGATCGACAGACTGGGTGTCAGATGGCGTCATGGTGGGAGGAGCAGCCGGAGCGGGGAGCGGGGCTCCCACTGAGCTTACCAATGCCCCTGATTTCCCCTACCCCCTTGGACCCACCCTCACACCCCTCCTTCCCTCTACCATTTGTTCACCCCTGCTCCTTACCCACCCCCACCTTGTTTGTGGCCTTCCCCCCAAACTTTTGTAAATGTTTATATAGTTTTGTTTGCTGTTTTTCAATACATTTGCTTTGATATGCCTACTATGGTGTTCTCTGATATGCAGTGCGCTATAGGTGCTTAGCTGCAGTGGTGTGCATGGCATCAGGGGTGATGCAGTCATGTGCGTGTGTCCATGGGGAAATGAGTATGGTGTGGGAGTAGCTATCGGTCACTGTCTGTGGTGTGTGTGTTGTTCCCTGTGCACTGGATGACTGTGTGCAGTGGTCCACGGTGCATGCTCTGTGTCCATGGCGCACCTGTCAGACCATCCATGGCCTGTGCAGCTGACACCCTTGCAATTCTGTGACCTGCACGGTCCACTGGCATGTCAGTGGTGGCTGTCCATGCTGGACAGCCACTGTACCCGGCACAATGCTGGGTTGCCTCCTGTCACTGGTGTGGTGCATGTCTGCCTTGGGTGACACTGTGGCCTCCGCTGTTGTCCCGCCTCCATGCTGTCACTTGTGTGTGTCACAGGGGATGTGCACCACTGTCTGTCACTTTTGCTCCTGGTACATGCTGGTGGTGTACAGCTCCACGGTGCCTGTGCAGGTTGGCTGGCACTCCTGTGCCATGGAGGGGTGCTGGCCATGCGTACACAGTTTCCGTGGCCACATGCTGGGGGCTTGGTTGCCCTGCTACTGTGTTCCTGTGTTGGTGTACCCTTGGGTATGGGTGGGTGTTTGTCCTTGCACTGTGTTACATCCTGTGTGGCACATGCTTCCATGCACCACTGTGGGTGTCTGTGCTGGCTGTTGTGCCAGTGCTGGGTCAGGGTGTGTAATTGGGAGGGTGTTCAGGGTGCTGTACCACTGGTGGTGGGGTCTGGGGCATGCCCTGTCACGTGTGGGGTACCTCGTGTGCTGACTCATGGTTGGTCTCTCAGCTGTACCTTGGGGGGGACGTGCATGGTGGCACTGTGTATGCAGTCATTGCATCACTGTGTGCTGCCATCTGCTGATGGGTACTCATGGTGGGGCTGCCTTGCATGGTGCTGTGGTGCACAGGGTTGCATTGTCACAGAGGGGGTGGTCGCATGCATGGGGTGTCCTGCACTGGTGGACGCTGCTCCTGGGTAGGGTGTCTGGGGATCACAGTGCAGGGTGTGCTCTGCATTGGTGGGATGGTGTGGCATGGGGTGGTTGGCCCTCCTTGTGTGCTGGTCACAGCTTGCCAGGGGGTGTGCTGGGGCACCATGCCCCGGCTGTGGGTTTGTTGCTGGTATCCACGGGCCAGTGGTTATTCTAGCTCTCCACCAGTTGTGCAGTGCATGGAGTGTGGGGGGTAATGTCTGTCCTGCTGTGTGCTGCTATGCCCATCTGTGGCATGGGTGGTGAGCCCCTGCATCCTGTCCCTGTGCATCCCTGGTTGTGCTGTTGCACTGCTGCCCTGCTCCACTGAGCATCCCTGGTTGCGCTATGGCACATCTGAACTGCTCCACTGAGCATCTCTAGTTGCACTATGGCGCATCTGGACTGCGCAACTGCATATCCCTGGTTGTGCTGTGGCACAGGTGGTGTGATATTCAGTCGTGTGCCGCAGGTGCATCTTGACCTGCACAGTTTTTGAATATTGCGCTTCTTGTGCATGGGCGCAGTGGACTTGTGCTTGCTCCTGCTGTTGCGCACTTTTTGGGCACAGTTTGAATATCTGGGCCATGGAGTACAAGGATATTACTGTATAGCTAAGCTGCATGCAGTGCAAATACGCTATCATGTGTTTTATCCTGCCAAGCTTGCTGTGAAGCTTACAGTTGGCAAAAAACAATTGGGGTTGACTGACGAAGCTAGACATGAATGTGCCAGCTTGCTCCCAAACTTGTTTCCAGCCACTCAACGAAGTGGAAGTCCAGCAAAATGATCATAGCCTCTTACTGCAGTGGTATGATGCTAGTGGACTGAGCCTGGGATTTTGCTATGGGGCTCCTGCTTTTCTCATTGTTCAAGACTTTGGTTTTCACTTTCATTAATTACTGACTTTTGTTTCCTATTCTTCTTTATTGGGTTGTAATGCCATTTGAGGTTACCTAAAAGGCTTGTCTGGGGATGGGTGGACTGGTTTAAGTGGATGGGGAGTCACTGGGCCATGCACTACATCTGGAGGTTGGTGGTAGAGGGGGAATGGGGGAGCAAGGCAGGCTTTTGAACTTGGTTGTGCAAGGAGGGAGACTGATGACAGGCTGCATTCTGCTGGTAGCTGTGCTCAAACTTTCTCTTCTTCTTTTATTGCCCTAGTATTTAGTTGACCCGTAGCCCTGGCAGTTCTCACATGAAGGTATTTCCTTTTTCTACTGCTGTTCTATGCTCCCACACCTGTCAGTCTGGCTGTTTGAGTGGCCCTCTTATTTGCTGAATAGGGTCTTTTCACTCAGCTACTGCTTCCTTTCTCTTCTATAGACATAGCGCCTACCCTCAGCCCAGTCTGTTAGTGGAGCTTTCCAGCCTGCTGCTTTTTATAGCCTACCTCATGCTTATTTCCCTGCATTAGGCATGTTGTGTATGGTGGTGTTTCACTTTTGCTGGTCACCCTTATGGTCCACAGATTGTGGAACAGTCTCCTCTAAGGTATTTGACTAGTTAGGTTCCTGGAGTGGGGGCACATCCCCAAGCTATTTTTTCTCTGATGAGCAGTGGACCAAAGTCATGTGCTTCCTCTACAGAGGCAGTGCTCATTTCCATCTACCTGCTACATTTCTTACACTGTGCAGACAATTGCTCTTAGTGAGGGCTGCAACCTCCCTGAGGGGGGTGTGACAGCACTTGGAACTATTGCCTTTGGCCATTTCATGGGGCTGACTGTTCACCAAGGGGGGCTTTATTATCTTCAAGAATTACTTGTGGTATACCACTTTTTGATTGGCTGGAGTGCTTGAATACCCTGCCACAGGTTGGTCATGGACCAACAAGCACAAAGAGTGGCAAATCAGATCAGGCTAAGAATTGTGGAATATCTGTTTATTGTTTATTGTCTATTGTTATTATTTTGTGCTATTAGTTACGGATGCTGTTTTGTAGTGCGGTGAATCTTTGTTTCAGGGTGGGGGGAGGGGAGGATACTGTGACCTGCACTGTTTACTATTATAGTATGCATGTATGGTGAAGAGGACCCACTAGAGGCTGTCAAATGTATTGATTAGTACATGTAGTTCCATGGGAAATGGTCTTAAAGCATAGTAGAGGTAGGTCCCGGATGTGCAGTAAATCTTTCTTTAACTTGGTTCTGAGGACCCCTTCATTCTTCAGAAATGAGAAGAAACTTAGGAAAAAGTTCCACATATCTTTTTTATTTTCTATAGTGCCCTGACATTTCACTTCTTACTTTGAAGCTTTTTCAAAGGGCTTCGATATCTGTAAATAAATTTGATATAACATGTAAATATTTAGTTTTTAAGCATATTCACTTTTTTAATTAAAATAATTTGTTAACATAGATAAAATACATGAAATTACCCTGTAAGTTCTGTACACTTCGTAGTTTACTTTCAACCAATTCTATTTCACTAATATCCACCAATAAATCATTTTGAAAAATACACAAAGGAAAAATTATACTTTTACTAAAATTATATTTCCACTTTGTTAAATCAATATGCTAATTTTAAAACTGCCATATGGCCTGACATCCACATGACTTAATGTGCATTGCATACCTATTCATAAAATAAATGTTTTTTTTACATGAAAGGTGTGGCCTGGCGCTAGAGAGACCCTCTGTTGAGTATATTTGCAGTCACCTAAAAAAACATAAACTTTAGGCTAAGAACTTAAACCTTATCGCATTAAAACAGAATCAATTGTTATTTATCTCATACTGGCATTGTCTGTAGTATGTCAATTCATTGATATGTAATGCCCGCACCCCTGTCTTTTTGCATATGACAGGTGGTATGCTGTTGAAGCTGACAGCAGTACCTGGTGGGGACTGGGTTCGGGGAGGACTAGGTTACTCGGCACAGGGGTCCAAGGTTTGGCTACTCTGCACAGGGGCACCCAAGTAAATCCGAACATAGGAAGCAATAACTGTAATGTCCAATACCAGGAATGGGATTCTGAAGTGTGACTTTTATTCACAGCCAAACTGAACAAACAAAGCACAGACGGACCCCAACAGGGCTACATTCCTGGTAATGCAGATTAGAGATAACAAAACACTTCTTCACTATTCCAGCCCTCAGGCTCTGAACCCACCAGGCACACAGCCCGGACTTGCACACAGCTTTGAGTACACAGCCCAACTTGTACACTATTTGGGTTTTCCTCATGACCCGGCTCCCCGGCCGTCCACTTGATCACGGTCCATATGGAATGAACCAGTTTTCCTGTTGGTGACTCCCCAAACCACCTTAGAGCCTTCGACTCCTTAAGGGAAATTTTCCTTCCAGTCCCATGTTTGGGTACTTCCCTCATCACTGGCCAAGTGCATGAGGCAAAGTAGAAATCCGCAGAGCAAATCCATAGAGGTGGACCTGGTTACTAAAGATGGGGGGTCTCCCACCTCCAGCTCCCACAATCCATACCTGGCCATTTCTCTGGACACTAAACAACTCTTTTGAAAGCTTGACCCGAATCAGCAGTCTCCACCACTTTAAAGAACAGCTTACTGTGTCCCTCTGTAGGTGGAAACACAAACCTTTCCCCTAAATGTAGCTCTATTTCAGAGCTGAGGCTCCAAGAGCCTATGCACAGAACTGCTGTGCTCCTCTCACACCAATCTCCAACTACAGACTACTACCACGGACTGTTCAAAACTCCCAACATTCTAATCTAACTCCCTTCTGCAGATTCCAATGTGGCTCATGCAGCTGTTATAGTTCTATAGTGATGTCATCCCTCAGTCTCAGCTGAGACTGAGAACAGAGTGAGACATTGCGAAATCCATTTAACTGGAGTTTCACAAGCTGCCTTCACTGCCTACCACTAGGTCTTATTGGGATTCTAGTAACCCCGGGTAACAGGGGGGTTACACTCACCCTTGAACAGGAAAATGACTGTCTGCAGTCATTGTTTACCCAGCTAAGGCCATCCCACCCTATGTGCTACCTGTGGAGGGGGGTGATCAGGCCCCCTCCTACCATGTGCGAGCACAGGTAGGCAACACTAAGGGCCTAGAGGCCTTTAGCTGACATATCAGCCTCTAATCTACCCACTAACTATGGGTGCCTAGTCGCTCTGGTAGAACTGTCCAGAGCATAGCCCTAATAGATCAGCACTGCAACCCCTACTGCAGGTCAGGGCCACAGCCTGTCTATCCCCCCTAGCCCTCTAAGGAAAACCTATCTGTCTCTAACTTAACACCCCAAAACAAAAACAACCCGGGGAGCTCCCAAACCTTGGGCACCCTGCAACCACACACCAAGAAACTAATACCATACCATTACATTACTGCCTCCCTACCCCCACAACCATACCTGAGGAAGAAAGGGTTAATACAGTAAAATAACAATAATAACCACAGTACTTTAAATTACTACACTAAAAGTACTAGTGAGGAACTCCGATGAGCACTCCTCCTCTTCTTGTCTTCTTCTATCTTCTTCAGGAACACCAGCAAGAAAAGAAAGACAACACACACCCTAATTTGTATACACAGTCTACCTAAACCCCTACCATCAAAACACTGGAGAATCCTAAAAGATTTTTTTTAAAAGGAAGAAAACAGTATATATTTAAAACAGTAGAAAAAATGACATTATTTACAATACACATTTGGGGATGGAGTGCCCAAAAGTCCCATCTAGTGACCACAGTGCCCGAAGGCTAGTCCATTAAAGAGTCTCTCTTGGGCCGGAGCCCGGTGAAGCACAGTTCTAGCAGGCCAAAGTCCCAAAGGGGAGAGTCTTTGAGGACAGTTCACACAGTCTGGAGTCTGCTAGTGTAGGGTGTGTACTGCAATGTCATAAGGATAGAAAAGTTCGGACTTACCAGCCCCTCGTCGAAAGATTAAGATACACCAACCTGCTCCTCAGCCAAAGACTCTCCCTGACAGCATTTCTTCTGATACAGCTAGGTGGACATCTTCTGGGAACTACAGGAGGGCACATCTGGGAACTGCTGGGCTGATGTCATCTCTGGAGAGGGAACCTTAGAACAGGAACAAAAAGGAAACTGCTGGCCTGACATCATCCGATTACCAGGCGATGGATCAGGATACAGCTGCGCTGGTGTCCTCTCTGGATCTGAAGTCATCTGGTGGGCCAGTCATTGGATTCTGGAAAGGCCAGTACACTGTAGAACTGACGAATGTGGGGCACCTGAGTTCTGGATATCCATACTGGTGGATCAATAAAGGTACTACAAAGGCTGGTGTGGCAGTATTAACTACCACTGCTCGGCTTTCCATCTGGTAGGCACGGGCACATTTGCCGGGAGGTCCTTGCATTGAGGTCAATAGTACTGGGGGTCAGGAGCTTGAATTATTACCCCGCTGGGCACACATAATTTACACTGTAGAAAGTTTCACGCCCCTCTCCATCCACTAGTCACACAGTGTCCATAAACAGTGTCCTGCCTCTCTTCCACTGGGTATATTTCTCATGAAACAGTCTGTTTCTGACATGCTTGTTTGCACCAGGATGCACACATTTCATTGCTTTGGCCCAGATCCAGGATTTCCTGCTGTTCTCAATCTCCTCCCAGACTTTCCGAGGAAAGGTAGGAAAGGTCATCCCATAGATTTCATTCACCTTTCTACGAACCAGTCTCTCCTCTTTACTAGCTTTGGTCAACCTAAGACTGCTGGCCTGGCTTGGGGGTGGCCAGTCCTGGTTCTGCCAGCTACGCATCCTCAACAAGATGAAAAATGGATCCCTGACTTCTTCTTCTTCTTGCATAGCCAGGACAGTGGTATCACCACTCTCTTCCATGCATTCTTCCGAGGCAAGAGCTTGAGGCTGTGTACCCATTCCTTTTTCACAAGGCCACATAGGTTCCCCCTCATCTTCTTCCTCACTGAGGATATGAGCCCAGGAGTGAGCAGTTGTCCTCAATCCTGAGATGATCCACTCATCACTAGGCATGGAGGTCGACACCTCCCATTCAAAGGCCTCCCTCATCTCATCTTCTCCTATGAGACTTGGGCTAGGCCCCCACCAGGGGTCTACTGATGCTTTATCTGAACTTTCCTTTTGAGATCCAGCATCCACAACTTCAACATCTGGTTCTGTCTCTAAATCTGCACCCTCTAGCTTTGTGCCACACTCCCCCAAGGGGCCTTCTTCCACAGGCTCTGCCTGGTGCTGTGCACTGCCAACTACAGATTCCTGAACCTTTGTCCATGTGGGAGCCAAACGAATCTGGGGCACTTTATATAAGCCATGTTTCTCTAGGAAACCCAGAACAGTGAGGTATCATGAAGACGTCCCTTCCAGCATTTAAGCATATTTGACACACTTGCACTGGATATCCAGGAATCGCCACATGAGAAGGCAGTTGTCCTCTATAATAACACCTTTCAATGTCCCTTAACCTATTTACTGCTGCTGTTACTGCAGCCCGGGCATGATCCAGGTAGCGAGCTGGTCCTGAGGCCATAACTACAGGGAAAACAAACAAATGCTCACTGTTACTGAAAGTCCCACTTCTCTGAACACTCTCTTTACTTTTAAAATGGCTCCTCTGCTGCTGTGTTTACTTTACTACCCCACCCTGTAATGGCGGCGGCAGCACTCCTGCGCATCAACATTCAGAAATTGGGTCAAGCCACTACTCATCCGATTTACACACACTACTGATAACTTTTGCTTTAACTGTACAAACTTGCACTGTTCTTTTTCTAACACATTTACATGATTTGCCACAGACTTACCACTTGTTGAAAACATTTCTTTAGTTCACAGTCCCTTAAAGCCTCAGGATTTCAAGCACAGGATTGCCTGTATACTAGTGCTGCACATTTGGCTACAACTCATAGTCTCCCTCTGGCTTTGAAACTTTAAGCTGTTGCTGAATCCGTAACTATGCTCACAGTCAATGGCTTAACAGACTTGCACTTGCAGGTAAAACTTGACACAGTCGTTATTTGCAAAGTGACTACACTGCTGCACACATATTCAGCTGGCTTTTGGCAGAAAATCACTGTTTGAGCAACTTTTACTGTTGGTACTCACTGTTATCAGTAGCTGTTAGCTGCGATGGAAAAATGGCCTGCAGCCAGTCTTGGAGGCCTCAGAAAGAAAACGGGTGGGCAGTCCTGCCGATCGTCTCCCCGATCACCACACTCGCAATTCAGTCGATCGAGATGCGGGTTGAGCCCGATTTTAAACAGCCAAGGCTATTTTTAACAGTTTTACAGTGCTTTTTAATCACCGCGATGCTCCTCCACTAAGCCAGTACACGCACTCCACTGACACTCCTTCTCGAATGCTGGGCAGTCACTGTAGAGCTGGCTGAGGGGCGAGACTGATTGCAGCCTCACCAATCACAAGATGCCATGCAAATGAGACTCTTCTTCCTCGCGAGTGCTCTTCTCTTCACAGCGATCGTCGAGCAGGCAAATTTAAACTGCAGAAACCGCTTTTTTTTTTCAACTGACTCCACGGCGGGAGCCCATTTCAGCCATTTAGTATGGCCATTCACACAGCAAGTTTCTCAGTTCACTCAAAAGCATTTCCAACATCCAGGGCACAATTTTCCTGTTGCTACCTCTAGTCTTCCACACTTTTCTTTATCACACAGTTCTTTAAAAAGCATTTCCAACGTCCAGAGCACAATGTTCCTGTTGCTACCCCTAGTCTTCCACACTTTTCTTTATCACAACAGTTCTTTTAAAAAGCAGGTAAAAACACTGTAAACATTTGATGCAGGACAAGGGCACACTCTTTTAGCTTTACTGCTTCTTGGTAAACAGTTGACATTTTAACAGCAGCATAAGATCCACAGTACACAGCAACACACTAGTTAACTTGCTTCAGCTTTTTGGGCTACCCACTGTCAGATAGCCAAAATGCTAGCCCCCTGTCCGAGCACCTTTCCCCCCAAAATAAAAATCCCAGTGGTGCCTCCATTTTGTAACTCCGACACTCACCCCTGCCTTCTTGCATAAAACAGGTGGCATGCTGTTGAAGCTGACAGCAGTACCTGGTGGGGACTGGGTTCGGGGAGGACTAGGTTACTCGGCACAGGGGGCCTAGGTTTGGCTACTCTGCACAGGGGCACCCAAGTAAATCCGAACACAGGAAGCAATAACTGTAATATCGAATACCAGGAATGAGATTCTAAAGTGTGACTTTTATTCACATCCAAACTGAACAAACAAAGCCTAGATGGACCCCCACGGGGTCACATTCCTGGTAATGCAGATTAGAGGTAGCAAAACACTTCTTCACTATTCCAGCCCTCAGGCTTTGAACCCACCAGGCACACAGCCCAGACTTGCACGCAGCTTTGGGTACACAGCCCGACTTGTACACTATTTGTGTTTTCCCCATGGCCCGGCTCCCCTGCCGGCCACTTGATTGTGGTCCATATGGGAATGATCCAGTTTTCCTGTTGGTGACTCCCCAAATCACCTTAGAGCCTTTGATTCCTCAAGGGAAATTTTTCTTCCAATCCCACATCTGGGTACTTCTCTCATCACTGGCCAAGTACATGAGGCAAAGTAGAAATCCACAGAGCAAATCCGTAGAGGTGGACCTGGTTACTAAAGATGGGGGTCTCCCTCCTCCAGCTCCCACAATCCATACCCAGCCATTTCTCTGGACACTAAACAACTCTTTTGAAAGCTTGGCAATGTAGATTACAGGGTAGACATATATCACATCTCCTCTACATGTCTTGACTTTCCCCTTGTGCTGGACTTGAACATACTTTTACTTTTGGCTAAGCCTATTACTCTAGGCCTCCCACTACTTCAGCAGTCCAAGCCCCACTTTAACACAGTTCAGGATGAAACATGGGCCCTTTTGAAAGAGCAGAACTCACCCTTTGGTTGCAGGTGCCCCACAGGCAAATCTTGAAATCTTCTTGTACCCCACACACTTGGGAAAAATAAGGCAGCTTCTTCTCTAGCAGTAGCCAGGGGGTTGCCCCTGGAATAGCAGGCAAACCTTCCTGCCCCATCTCCTGAGGGATGGGGCACAGAGACCCGAATCAACAGTCTCCACCACTTTAAGGAACAGCTTACTGTGTCCCTCTTTAGGCAGAAACACACACCTTTCCCCAAATGTAGCTGTATTTCAGAGCTGAGGCTCCAAGAGCCTATGCACATAACTGCTGTGCTCCTCTCACACCAATCTTGAACTGCAGACTACTGCCACTGACTGTTCAAAACTCCCAACATTCTAATCTAACTCCCTTCTGCAGATTCCAATGTGGCTTATGCAGCTGCGATAGTTCTATAGTGATGTCATCCCTCAGTCTCAGCTGAGACTGAGAACAGAGTGAGACAGTGTGAAATCCATTTAAACTGGAGTTTTACAAGCTGCCTTCCCTGCCTACCACTAGGTCTTATTGGGATTCTAGTAACCCCAGGTAACAGGGGGGTTACATATGTCTAACAACATATAATTGTTTACATACCTAGAAATTATTTGGTTCAGTTTCTTAAAGTACTACTTTTACATTGATAAATGCCTCCAAACTAGACTGAAATGACAGAAAAGTATTTTTGAGTTAAACGTATAGTATTGTAAGCGCTTTCAGATTTAATCCAGTCTTAGTTCTACTGCATGTTGTTTCTTTCGTATATAACAGCTTATAATGGAATGCATACATTAACTTTGTTTTGGTTGTGTTTCTTAGAATGTTGTTGTACTAGCATATTTGCATGCCTCAAAACAAGTCTGAAATGACAAAGACCTTTGCTTATAGTATTATAAATGTTAGCAGGGTTTATTCTGTGTGCATAGCCATGCTTAAAAGAGAGAGCATACCTGTTCTACATGGCAGTGCCTCTCCGGCATTTGGATTAGTGCAAGATGGACTTAAGTTGCCTTTGTTACTTGTGATGCAGTTACAAGTGATGCCCGCACACTCATCCTCTTCAGCACAGTCGTCCGTGTCACTGGTGACATATTCACCTGTGATCTTATGCATGGGTGTGTACGAGTACAGTTGCTAAGCAACTGTTCATGCCAACAGTGGATCTCCTGCCATGATACCGTGCGACTGGTCCCATACAGATGGATTATAATAGTGATGATTAAAAATCTTTATAATATTATATAATCTTTTATTCTTGTTGTGAGTCTTTTTTCCCTTGGTAATAACAATTGTAGCCATTTAGGTTGTTTCTGAGATTACTGTCTTAGTTCATGTATTAGCTTATCAATTTGTGGCGATGGGCACGGGGCGGCGGTCAGGAAAATCAGGTCACTGCATGTAGGAGACCAAAAGTGCTGCATCACACTAGATAGAAGCTGATTCTTATGAGTGTATGTGCCTTTAGGTTTCTTATAAATGTATATATATACTACTGTAGGCAATTAGTTTGAGTTTAGTTTTAAGTGATGGGTCTTTTCCATGAATGTTACATTACCTGCCTTGCATAACAGCCCTGGCATTATTTTGGGCTTAATGATTATATTTAGATGTAGTAGTTATACTAATGTTGTATTAAACATTATACATTGGTGATAGCGTAGTCCTTCGTATTCATAAAGCAGCATCATTATGATTTCTTTCCATCATGCTTGCCAGTTGGTGTCAGATTTAATGCCTATATTTCTAATGCATGTAGGTTGCAGGTCCATTTAATTTCTGCTTGGTCTACTTTTTGTGATAGTTTCCTCCCCTATTAGGTGGATGCAGTAGTTCAGGGCCCCGAAATCTTAGCACTGCTCCTGTATGTCCTGCATTCCTAAAATGAATAGCCACCTGTCACGTTTTAACTTGCCTTCTAATATCTCTCTTATGCTCCAGTATACGGGTTTAAAGTTGCCTAGTGGTTTGACCCACATAAAGCATGTTGCACGGATGTAGATCATGCCCTGCATTGTGCATGTAATATTCTGTTTAATGTCAAAACTCTGGCCTGTGTGTGGATATTGAAAGCTATTCTTTTTACTGGTATGTCCACACACAGAGTACCTACCACAAGGCAGCATTCCATGTTGTAAAGGGCCTAACCAAAGCTGTCCATCCCCTTTACTTGGTGACTTAAACTGAAATGTAACTACTCTGACCTTAATAGTGGATATCTTTTTGGCTGCCACAATTTTTTTTCTTAATGTTTTTTCTGGATATTGGTATTGTCAAGGCTAACTGGATGCCAGTGTTTGTTCACAATTATTCTAATGTTCTGTAATTTGTTGCTGTATTTTGTTGCAAACATGTCAATCTTGTGTCTGCCCAGAATCCTGAGGCCATAGTAAGTCTGGTCAGGGGGGCTGATTTCAAAACTAGAACGCTGTACACACCAGACTTACTTCAGCCTCAGGATTCTGGCAATACACAGAATAGTCTTATACTTGCAACAAAATGCAATGACAAATTTCAGAAATCTATAAGTCTGTAAGAAACCTAAAGTCACATAAACCCATAAGAATCAGCTTCTGTCAAGTACAATGCAACACTTTTGGACTCCTGCACACAGTGACCTGATTTTCCTGAAACTGCACCCCACCCTTCACCACAAATTGATATTACATTTATGCTGATACATAAACTAAGGCAGTAATCTCAGGAACAGCCTGAATAGCTTGCTATTGCCATGGGAAAAGGCTCACAACAAGGACAATAGATTATATAGTATTATAAACATTTTTAATTGTCACTATTTTAGTCAATATCTATTGGCCTGCTTGCTTGGTATCATGGCAGGAGATCCACTGTTGTTTTGTACAGTTGCTTAGCAAATGTACTTGCACACAGTAGTGAGCAAGATCACAGGTGAATACGTCACCTGTAACACGGAAAAGCAGGTTCAAGAGGATGAGTGTGCGGCATCACTTGTAACTGTATCACAAGTAATAAAGGCACCTTAATGCAGTCTTACACTACTGCGAATGCCAAAGCAGCAGTGCCATACAGAACAGGTATGCTCACTCTTTAAAGCACTGCTATGCACACAGAATAAACCCTGCTAGCATTTATAATGTTATAAGCACAGGACTTCTTTGTCATTTCAGGCTTGTTTTGATGCATTCAAATATGCTAGCACAACAACATTCTAAGAAATGTAACAAAAAAAAGTTTAGGTATGCATTCCATTATAAGCTGTTAGATACAAAAGAAACAACATAGAACTAATGCTGGGTTAAATCTGAAAGTGCTTACAATATTACGTGTTTTACACAAAAATACTTTTCTGTCATTTCAGGCTTGTTTGAAGGCATTTATCAATGTAAAATCAGTGCTTTAAGAAACTATGTACCAAAGAATTTCTAGGTATGCAAACAATTATAAGTTGTTAGACATAAAAAAATTGACATACTACAAACAATACCAGTATGAGATAAATAACAATTGGTTCTGTTTTAAAGCAATAAGCTTTAAGATCCCAACCTAAAGTTTATGCTTTTTTAGGTGACTGCAAATATAGTAGAAGTCGCATTAAACTGGCCCACCAATGGGTTGGTTTAGCATTGTTTTTTACAGTTGGTAATGCACTGACAACTCATATTGCATTATTTTTTGGTGCTTCACTAGCTCAAGAGCAATGTTTGTAAAATGTTTTTGCAACTCAATTGGACTGCATCTACAGTCCAGTCACAATGCAATGCAAAACTACATTTTAACTCTTAAGAAATGGTTTGTGCAGGACTTTGTGCAGGATCCAGCAACACTTATGCAACTCAGTCAGAAATGCTAAAGCAACTCATTGGAGAAACAGTTTAATGTGATTTGTACTTTATACTCGATACAAGATCTCTCTAGCTACAGGCTACACCTTTTATGAAAGAAAAAGTTTCTTTTATTAAAAGGTATGCAATGCACATTCAGTCATGGGGATGTCAGGCCTTGTGGTAGTTTTAAAATTAGTATATTGATTTAACAAAGTGACACTATACTTTAAGTAAAAATAAATAATTTTTCCTTTGTGTATTTTTCAAAATGAATTATAGGTGGATATTAGTGAAATAGAATTGGTTGAAATTAAACCACTAAATGTACAGAACTCATAGGGCAATTTCTTGTATTTTATCCATGTTAGCAAATTATTTTAATTAAAAAAGTGAATATGCTTAAAAACTAAATATTTACATGTTATATCAAATTAATTTACAGATATAGAAGCCCTTTGGAAAACCTTCAAAATAAGAAGAGAAGCATCAGAGCACTATAGAAAAAAAAACATATTTGAAACTTATTTCTAAGTTTGTTCTCATTTCTGAAGAATGAAGGGTTCCTCAAAACCAAGTTAAAGATAAATGTACTGGTTACTCATGATGATTAGCTCAATCAAATTTGCTTTTTGGAATATTAAAGGGGGTCACCCCCAGGAAAAATGCCAAAGTATTCTTAAACATTTACATGGGTTGGGGATTATGATAACCTATTTATAACTGATAAAATTACCTAGAGATGAGATTCTCTGATTTCTTTGGGGATGGGTGGGAAATGCCTTTGGGGCTAGTAATAGTTCCACATTGCAAGAGTTAGCTATTTTGCTTGCTAATCATGTAGCCTGTCGCTTGCAACAGGAAAGTGCTGATCATGAGGGTCATTTTTTTACAAGAGTGGTTGGTTCAAACAGAAGTGGTATTAGGGTCTGAATATACAGTATATACAGTATGATCCTGGAAGGACTGCAGAGTGGGTTCCTGACTCAAGGTGTCACTGTAATAACAAGAGCTGAGGCAATTCTTGATCTGGTGGTCACAAATGGGGACCATGTACAGGAAATAATGGTCAGGGGAGCCATTGAGTGGAAGTGACCATTGCACAGTATGGTTCCAGTTGGACATGGGCTGGGAAAGCATCCTGACTAAGACCAAGATCTTGGATTTCAGGAGGGCAGACTTCAAGAAAATGGGAGAAGTGCTAAGGAGCCATCTGTTGGGCATTGGATCAGATATGGGGGTGGACCAAAGGTGGTCCATCATTAAGGAAGGAATACTGGTTGCCATAGATGAGTGTGTTAGGCTCAGGGGGAAGAATGTAAGGGCCAGAGCACCCAGCTGGTTCAGTTCTAGGTTTGCCCAGGCAGTAAGAGAAAAGAGGCTGGCCTATAGAAAATTCAGGAAGTCCAAGAGAGAGATGGATAGGGAAAATTACCTAAGGTTGGGCTAGTGAAGCAAGTAAGGAAGTCCAGTGAGCAAAGGCAGAGAAGGAGCTGCAGATAGCTGAAGGAATTTAGAAGGAGGGGAAGAAGGTTTTCTTTCACTATATAAGTGAGAAAGGGGCAAGAAGGAAGGGATTGTTAGGCTTAAGAAAGCGGTGGAGTGGTTGGAGGATAATGGGGGATAAGCAGAGATACTAAATGAATACTTCTGTTCTGTCTTCACCAGGGAGGATGGACCAGTGCCTTCAGAAGAGAAAAGAGGAGCTGGGCAAGGGGTCACAGATGTAGTGATAGAGGAGGATAGAGTGAGGGAGGGAGGGACTGCTGGCATTGAAGGTGGACAAATCACCAGTCCCGGACAGAGTACATCCAAGGGTACTAAATGAACTGGCTGAAGAGCTGGCAGGGTCACTGACAGACTTATTTAATAGTTCACTTGAGTCCAGCATGGTCACACAGAACTGGAGAATAGCACATATAGTACAACTCCACAAAGTGGTTCTAAGGATGACCCAGGGAATTACAGACCAGTCAGTCTGATCTCCATTGTTGGCAAGCTCATGGAGACCATACTAAAGGAAATGTTGATGAACTATCTAGAGGAGCATGCTCTCCAGAATATGAGGCAACATGGGTTCACTAGGGGGAGAGATCATGTCAAAAAAATCTGATTGACTTCTTTAACTGTGTCACTAAGACAGTAGACAGGGGTCAAGTGGTAGACATCTACTATCTTGATTTCAGCAAGGTCCTACAAAAAGTTGATCAGGAAGTTGTTGGAACTTGGGGTTTGGAAAAAGATGGCCAGATGTGTGGCAGTATAGCGTAGAGGTTTAAGGCTCTGCGCTGCAAATCTGGTGACATCCAGCAGACCAGGCCTGGGTTTGAATTCCACAGCTTCCACTTGCATACTGTGTGACCCTGAGCAAGTCACTTAATTTCCCTGTGCTCCCAGGTCACACCTGTAAAAAGCTTTCAGCTTATTGTGCTACTCCTGGTTAAATAACTAATTAAAAAAAAAACTGGCCGAGGGACAGAACTGAGAGGGTGGTTGTGTGGGGAGAGTTGTCTGGCACCAGAGAGGTAACCATTGGGGTCCCACAGGGCTCAGTGCTGGGGCTGGTGTTGTTCAATGTCTTCATCAGTGACATTGGGGATGGCATTAAGGGCAAGATGTGCCTATTCGTGGATCACACTAATCTTTGTGGGAGAGTGGACAAAGAAGGGATACAGGACCTATAGGAAGATGGAAAAGCTGAGTCGGTGGTCCAGGATCTGGCAGCTTGGCTTCAATGCCAAGAAATGCAAAGTTATGCATATCAAAGCCAAGAATCCCAGGACAGAGTACTACCTGGGTGGAGTCACAGTATGTGCATCAGAGGAGGAGATGGACCTGGGAGTGATGATCACTTGTGACCTGAAGCACTCCACACAGTGCAAGAAAGCAGTAGCAAAGGCAAAAAAGATGCTGAGATGCATATCTAGGGGGATCAGTAGTAGGACAGAGAAGATTATACTGCCCTTGTACAGGTCACTGGTAAGGCTGCATCTATAGTATGGAGTTCAGTACTGGTGCCCACACCACAAGGACATTAACATGCTAGAGAAGGTCCAGAGCAGGGCTACAAAGATGATAGTGGGTCAGCAGGGTAAGGCATATGAGGAGAGGTTGAGCGCACTGAATATGTACTCCCTGGAAGACAGGAGAGAGAGCCAGGACATAATTGGGACTTTCAAGTACTTGAAAGGGATAAAAGAACATGATAAGGAGAATCTCTTTAAGTTGAGCGACAATCACAACACGAGGGGACACAGTCTTAAGCTGGAGGGTGGTAGGTTTAGGAGGGAGGTCAAGAAGCACTTCTTCACAGAGAGGGTGGTGGACACTTGGAATGCACTGCCAGAAGAGGTCATCGCATTGAAGACAGAGGGCAGCTTTAAGAGAGGCTGGGATAGGCATATGGGTAAGGATCATGAGTATGGAGGATGGGAAGAGTAGGGAGGGATGGCAGGGACAGTAGCTCAAGCTGTGGACCCTGCAATATGAGCAGACATGACAGACCAAATGGCCATCTGCTGCTGGCTTCTTCATATATTAGTATGTTCATATATGGCCATAACGTGGACTCCTCAGCATTCATCACAAGCCTGATTTTGGTTTTGGCCCCCTTTAAGTCCCTGCTACTCCTTACAGAGGAGGATTGGAATTTAGTCCAGAGCCCTGATGTTCATAAATCTGATTGAAGGTAGCAGGGCCTCTCCCTGGGGCAACGTGCCCTTAAGAAACTCATGGACATGTTGGGAGTTCTTGACCCATGTATGATATTACATCCTTCTGAGAATTTTATTCTTTTTACTCCCATTCTCAACAGACTTTTTGAGACTCAATTATTTTTATTTAGTTCTGAACACCTGCCAGAGGTACATCTCTGTGAAATTTGAACAATGTTGCCCTTAGATCATCATTCAGTTTCCCTCATATGGATCTGAGCAAAGATCCAGCCCTCAACAAAACCAAGAAACTTAATACCAAATTACTTAATGACAAGTTTATTGTCGACGGAATTAGGGATCACATTCAGCAACATTTTGAGAGTAATCAGGGTACAGTCCTGCAAGCAGACACACTATGTGGAGCAGTTAAGTGTGTGTGGTGGGGTGACTGCATTAGTCTTGAAATTAAATGTAAAAAATGGAAGGAGGTCCAGGCCCAAACTCTCTTTCCAGGGAACAGATTAGTGGGAAAAAAACTATGTCCCTCCACATCACAGGCTACTTGATGTCACCTCAATACCCTCAGAGCACAATATCAATCAATTAATCAATCAACATCTTTATTTTGCCGGGCAAAACACCATTGAGACAAGCTCATTTACAAGATGGACCTGGGAACAATACAGTAGCCTGATGGGCTATTACCTAAGACATATAGTAAGCAATTATAATGACAGTAGAATTGTACATGGCATACACAGGGCAAGGAAGTACATGTGAAATGCAACAGGCTAAGAATCACTAGCAAGCTATTTACATAGGTTCTTAGGAAGGTCAGTGATTGAATACATGTATACACAGTTTTAAGTACATTAAATGAAGGTTACATGAAGATTTGCATAACTGTAGAATGACAGGGTCTATATGACCTATGAGCAGCGCACTGGAGAGTACAGACTACTCATGATTACATTGATGTGGTAATGACAAGACAGATAGGGCGGGAAGGACAGTACAGAGGTAAGAAGAGGGAGGTAAGGAATGTAATAGATAGGGGATGGAGGTTATCAGTAGGTGGCATGCTATTAAGAAACAGTGTCTCCTAGATTGATATCCTAGTAGACAAGCCTAATGAAGGATAAGCAATATGAAGGTGGATTGGCCAATTGAATGCTACTTCCCTATTTGAAACACTGGCAGACCTCAGGGTAGGTCTTTAGGAGCATGGCTTTAAATCAGGACAGTGTTACAGGATGAGTGAGCTTTAGGGATGTTTGTATCTTCTTCCAGAGCACTGGAAGGGTGTAGCTAAGTGAGGCTCTGCCAAAGTGCGTTCCAACTTTGGGAATAGCAAGGGATATGTAGGTGAGATTTCTAAGTGGATAGATACTGGGGGGACAGATGGGTAGATAGCCTATAAGGTACTGAGGAAGCTTGTGAGTCATAACCTTGTAAGTTCAGAGTACACCATTTTTTTACCTCCTCAAGCTAAGTGAACTCCAACATATGGAAGCATAAAGGGCGCAGTGGTGAGTGGAATAAGGTGCATCAGAGATAAACCTGAGGGCTCTGTGGTAAAGGATGTCGAGTTTGGAAACAGCCGAGCTGATGTGGCTATACAAGAAGTCCGCATAGTCCAGAAGTTTCATGAAAGTAGACTGGACAAGGAGTTTTCTAGCCTCCGGGGTTAGTGAGTGTTTGATGCGGAAGAAGATGCTGGGTCTTTGTCTCAATTTCCTGGCAAGCTCATCTAAGTGGTCAAGAAAGGACAGCTTAGAGTCAATCCAGACCCCCAGATATTTTAATTTCTTCACAAACTCCAGTTTGAAGGTGCTGATTTGGAGGTTTGTGTCAGCTAGGTTGTTTTTTGAAGAAGGGACTAGGGGAGAGAAAAGCATGGCTGTTTTTTTTTTGCATTTAGTAGGAGTTTCAGGTCAAGCATTTTTTTCTGAAGGACTTCAAATTCATTTTGGAGGTCCGCACAGGCGAGCTCCAGTGTTAATTTGTAGATGTAGAGCACAGTGTCATCAGCGAAAAGGTGACTTTTTGCTGACTGAAGGCCACTGTCTATTTGGTTTATATAGATAGCCAAGAGCAGTGGGCCAAGTATTGACCCTTGAGGCACTCCTCTTAGGAGTGTTTTTTTTGGAGATATAACACCTTCAGCCTTTACCTGCTGATCTCTGTCCGTAAGGTAGTTGGCAAACCAATTTAGTGCCTGGTTATCCACCCCAACTTGCTTTAAGGTCATTAGGAGCAAATCATGAGCCACCATATGGAAGACCTTACTAAGGTCTAGAAACAGGGCACAGACATAATGTTTGTTGTCAAGAGCAATCTGCCAGTCATTTATGACCTTGGCGAGTGCAGTTGAAGTACTGTGAAGCAGCCAGAAACCAGACTGGATCAGGTTTAACAAGTTGGAGTTTTCTAGGTGCATTCTGAACTGCTCATTAACCAATTTCTCCAGTAGTTTAGACAAAGCTGGGAGCAAGGAAATAGGACGATAGTTACTAAGGTCACATGGATCCCCTGATTTAAATAAAGGAATAACATGCACTGTCTTCCCAATTTTAGGAAGGGTACCTTGGTTGAGAGAAAGGTTAAAAAAGTGGGTAACAGACGGGGCCAGTATAAAGTAGGCTACATTTAGAAAGAACTGCTCAATCAGATCTGTACCTGCACTTTTTTTGTATCAAGATTAAGGAGAATATCCTCGACTTGTTTAATGGTGACTGGTTGGAATGAGAAGGCAGTGTATGGCACCTGAGTAGTTGAATTTAGACATTCGGAGATCTGCCTTTGCAGCTTTGATTTGATGGTATTTGCTGGAGATGTGTCGAAGGCCATCCCTGCCATGGCAAAATGGCTATTGAGGAGGTCAAGGATCATGTACTTGTCATTGATGTGACTGCCACTAGAAGAGATTTTTGTGGGAAGTGTACTGGGAGAACTATGGACTTCGATCTCTCTTAGGGTTTTCCAGAACCTAGTGGAGGAATTGGTGGATGCATCTAGCTCTGCACGAAAGTAATTAGATTTAGCAGCTTGAATGAGCTTTGGACATCTATTTCTTGTAGTTCAGAAGGCAGACCAATCAGTGGCCAACTTAGACTTCCTAGCCCTTTTCCACAGGGTGCCTCTATTCCATAGGGAAGCTTTTACGTTTCCAGTAAACCAGGGGCAGGATTTACTTTTTGTTCTACTCCTGACCACAGGGGTATGCACATCAAGTGCATTAGTCAGTACAGATTGGAGGACCTCTGTTACCTCCTCCATGGAAGGTGCAAGGTAAAACTTTTGCCAGTCAGTGTGCTGGAGGTCACAGAGAAATGCATTGGCATCAAAGTTCCTTTTACATCTCTTGAAGATGTACTTTGAATTAGACAAGGCTAGATGTTGTACAGATCTTAGACATGCAATGGCACAGTGATCACTCAGGTCACTGAAAAATACTCCTGAATGGGAGAATAGATGGGGCTTACTTATTACAATTAAGTTGAGCAGTGTGCTACGCTAGGGGTGTTTGGAATTGGGGTGGGTAGCTTAATTTATCAATTGAATGAGTCCATGTAAATCACATAATTATTTTAGTGGTGTTGAAGCTGGGGAAAGCCAGTTCAGATTCTGGTCACCCAAAATGATTACTTCTGTGTTCATGATGCCTAGTAGGTCATTTAGGTGCTTTAACAGTGAGAGGCCAGCTGAGTGGGGGTCCTATAGCACCCAATGATACATAGGGAGGTGGATTTGGAGAGTTTGACCTTTAAGGTTAGGCACTCAAATTCTTTTGGTGCTGAAGCTGAGTCAACAACAGAAATGACAATATTGTCACAGATATAGACATTTACCCCCCCCCTCCCCGGTTAACCTATCTGCTCTAAACAATTTGTATGAAGGAATGTTGACCTCATGGTCCAGGATATTAGATCTTAGCCACATTTCGCTAATAACAAGCACATCTGGGATACAATGGGAGGACCAGATTTTTATTTCATCAAACTTTTTTAGGTGGCTACAAGTGTTTATGTGCAAGACGGACAGCCTCTTTAAATTAGGAAGGTCAGCAGGGGAATTAATATGGAGCGGAGGTCTGGAATTTAACTCAACATTACCTGCACAAATGAGGAGCAGCATGAGCAACTTTTTATTGCAATTAGAAGCAGTCGGAAGGGCCGTGACTTGCCCTTGGTGCATGCATAGTTGCACTGTTTGTGTGCAGGAGCCACATGACAGGGCGAGGGGTACAGAAAGCCAAGCAAAAGGCTGCTAGTGGAGGGAACATAGGGATGCGATAGCAGAAATGGGAACATAGAGGGATAGCTGGGTGGTGTAGATGTGAAGCATCCAGAACAGTTATAAGTTGCAGGAAAAGAGACATTTTCTAGATTAAAAAATATATTTTCAGTATCCAGGAATGATCCTGTGTAAAGCTGATAAGCAGCAATAAAAGATCCACGAGGTGTATCACAAGTGCTGAGGAAAACATGACATAGAGTAATTGGTAAGAGCATCATTTTTAAGTGTAGCTGAGGCAGGCATGCACCTCCTGGGGGAGGAGACATGGAGGATTACAAAGGTATTCTATTTGCTGACTGCAGGAATAAGGGATGTGAGATCAGGAAGGGGCAGGGGAAAGTGTATTTAATTAGCCGAGGGGTTGGGGGGTGGCATATGCATATGCAGACCTTATGAATGAAAAGGCAGGAAAAATGATCTTCTGAACTAAAGTGACACACACAGATCAGGGAAAAAAGGCCAGGTGGCACATGGCATTACGTTTATGTCAACAAGAGACCATCAGGTGATTAAGAGAGTCCAAATGGAGGGGACTTTCTTCTCTCACGACTAAAGCATGGAATATTGCTGTGACTTTTAAAGAGTTTTATCAAAATTTATACAATGCCACACCAGGGGTTCTAGATCTTTGCAGATTGCTTAGTGTTGTTTTGGGCTCCCTAGAACTGTCCCCAGCTCCCCTTGTCACAACAGGCTCACTTAGAAGGCCCTATTGAGGTGAAGGAAGTGGAGGCTGCGATCAGATACCTGAGACCTGACAAGTCCCTAAGGCTGGATGGTTTTCCCTCCAATTTTTACAAACAATTTGTTAGGGAATTTATCCCCCATTTGACCACCTTTCATAACCATCTCTTTGAGGATGGTATCACTGATGCCACACTGACAGAGATTGGGATCTCTGTTGTCCCAAAACTGGGAAGAGATAAAACTTGTGTGACGAATTATCACTCCAACTACCTTATTAATGTGGATGTTAAGATCCTCATTAAGATCTTAGCCCACAGATTGAAGGGAGTGTGGCAAGTCCTCATTGGCCCAGAATAGGTTGGCTTTATGTCTACAGTGCCTCCAGTGACAATCTGAGAAAGGTTCTCAATCATATTTCTGTGTCCTGGGAGCCTTTTCCTTTTTTACCAGGAGAGACACACTGAGCTGAAAGCTTGTTTACAGGTGTGACCTGGAAGCACAAGGAAGTTAAGTAACCTGCTCAGGGTCACAAAGTATGCAAGTGGGGCCTGTGGGATTCAAACCCAGGTCTCCAGGTTTGCAGCTCAGAGCCTTAAACCTCTGTGCTATACTGCCTGGACCCCTGGCTGCCCTAGTTTCCCTGGATGCAGAGAAAGTATTTGACTGGGTGGCCTGTGACTAACTTTTTGTGGTGCTGAATAGGTATGGAATCCCCAAATCTTTTATTAAATGGATCTGCATGCTATATCAATCCCCAACTTCCCCCCTTTTTATAACGGTGTCCTTTCTAAGTCTGTCAAGTTATCTAGAGATACTCGGCAAGGATGCCTTCAATGCTCTATGTTATTGAACTTACATTTAGAGTCCATTATTTGCATACACCATCATATGGAGTCCATCAAAAGTATAACAGCTGGTCACTGGAATTATAAAATTTCCACATACAAGAGCGATATTCTGATCCATCTAACCGAACCTCATATCGCCATTCTGAGGGCACTAGCCATAATAGATGAATTTAGTCATTTTTCTTCATATAAATTGAATTTATATAAAAGGCAAATCTTGCACTGGGTTTCCAAAGGGAACCAAAGTGTTTAACATATTTGGACATTAAGATCTCTAAGCAGTGGCTTGAGCTGCCTACGCTCAACCTAGATCCACTATTGCAATGTATTGAACAAGATCTAACCTGGCAGACTGCAAACCCCCTTCCACTCCTAGGCTGCATTAATACTCTTGGAATAAATGTACTCCCCCACCTCCTCTACCCCTTCAGAATGCTTAATGTTGGTTTGCCTTTAAAATGATTTACTAAGCTACATTTGAGCACTGTTCAAATACTTTTGCTGGGTAAGAGATCTAGATGTTGCTACTAGAAATTAGCAGGCCCTAAGTATTTTGGTGGATTGAGATTACCCAATTTTTTTTCATTATTATTTAGCATTACATTACAGTAAATATCTCCCTTAGCACAATGCTGAGCAGCAGGCAGATGACAGCACCTATAAATCCAAATCCATCGAAGAGAATTTAGGATGGAGTTGTAGAGTCCAGCTTCTTGTCTTACTATTTGCCTCCCCAACTCGTATAACCCACACACTTAGGCACACTCCAATCATGTGGTCCATTCAGGCACATGCTCAGTTGCCTAGACAATTGGAATTATGACTTCACAAAGATATCTCACAACCAGTTTTCTTTATCCCCAGCTTACAGTTTGTGTGTCAGACCTTGGACACCAGATATTGGTGATCTGTCAACATCCCTTGGATTGAACATTTAATCATTAATGACTTGTTATCACATTATAGGCCTTCAGGGCTAAAACAGGTATCACTGCCACCTTTGCCTTTCAATTTTTTCAGGTGAAAGATTGTTTATCTCAATTCCTGGGCCTGCCCCCTGTCTAAAATGAGTGATTTGGTTCTTAACAAGTTAGTTACAAAGTGCAGCCAGCCACATGCTATCTCATGCTTATATAACATCTTGCAGGATTTGCACCTGCGGAGATGAACTGGCAACAGTATATACTAATCCAGAGAATTAGGCCTAGTACTAGATGAGAAAGGCTGGTGGAAGCATTTGGTGGACCTTTTTAGAGATACCACACAGCATATATTTAGAATACAACAATTCGAGATTCAACATAATCTATATCATACACCTAAGAAATTATATCAGAGGCATAAACTTGAGTCTGTCATTTGTATTAGATCTAAATCACAGGTTGGCAGTCTATACCATATTCTGTGGACATGTGACAAAGTTCAATCATTCTGGTCCCAGATCCAGACCCAATTCGATCCACTGCTAGGACTCACTTAGGACTTTACCCCTGAGATTTGCCTTCTAGGCTGTTATGATGGATTTGTTTTTGGGACTCAGGAAGGCATATTGCCCTTATAGCTTCAGTGGTGAAATTGGTTATCCTGCATCATTGGCTGAATGATGATGATGATGCTTCCTCTCATGTAGAGTGGCACAGAGAAATGCCATTTGCCTTAAATGTAGACTACACAATTGTTAGCATCACCCTTCTTTACCAGTCTTCCACAGAAGGTGGGAAGTGTTGCAAACTTTAATATCTCTAGAATGGTATAGTGGTACATATACAGTGTGGTGATTTTGTTAGCCCTGTCCTTTTGTTGGCACTGTTGTAGCTGCTTGTTTTGTGGCTGGACCCCTGGTTGCTCTTGAACTGTCTAACATAGGATATGTTTACTCCTATGCTTGGGTCTGACTTATTTGTGGGAATGCAGGTCACACAGGAGGAGGAGGGGTGGGGGAGTGTACATGTTATTCTGTTTTGTGGTGTTGTCCTTTGTTGCTGTTGTTTCTAATTAGGCTTAACTTGTTAAAAAAAAGTATGCTTAATTAAAAAAAACATGTTTATTACTGTATGTTTGAATTTATCTAATGCACTGTTTGTTAATGAATTGTTCCATTTCTTACCAAATTGCCTGATCAAGATTCTGGAAAAAAGCTTTGATGTTTAATTTATTTAGATAACATTGTTCTATCATTTTTGGTGAAACTCACTCATTTCTTAGTTTAAGAATGCAGTTTACGGGGTCCATATGGCCAGATATTTATGATTTGTGTTAGATTCAAGGATAATAGTCAGGGCCCCAACTTTTCTGTGGCACAGTGGGACCAAGTTCTGCGGCAAGACTACCATTTGCCACAGAACTTCTTCGGTGGTGGTTTGTAATTTCTGGGGAAGTTCTGCGGCACTAACAAACTACCTTATCACAGTGACAGCTTGTCATCCTGACTTCACTTTCATGGCAGTTTTTATAGCAATCAGGATGGTGGAAAGCACAGTAACGCTAGTTCAAAAAATAACAGACTTATAAAAATAATTTTATGCCTAAAAAAGCAAAACAAATGTCTTTCCCTTAAGGTCCTAGCCTGTTGCATAAATGACATTTGCAGAGGGGATCTTAAGTGATAAATAAGGTATTTCTATATGCATGCTATCTATCCCACTAATGAGGTTTCCACTGTCTATCACTTATATATTTGTATGTGCTTTCTACACCACTCATGAGGTTCCCACTGTGTATCACTTATATATTTATATGCAATCTGTAACATACATACAGATGGATGTGTGTGTGTGTGGTGAGAGAGACAGAGATACTGTATGTATGTGTGCGTGTGCATGTGTGCGTGTGTGTGTGTATATATATATATATATATATATTTTTTTTTTTAATTTCCATGAACTTGCATCCTCATTCATACAGGTCCCATTAGAAATGGAATAGAAGAGTTATTGCAAAACTCATTTTTGATGTCAACCTGCTTTCCCTGACACACTGCGTAACACCATCAGGCCATGACATGCACGTGAACCAATTGTGAGATAGAGCTCTCCGGACCAGCACAATGTGTCCACCATGTGACAGAACACGGCACCATTCCTTCCCAGGCTCCAAGCAATGATGTGTTCCACCAATCCTTGTGCTGCCCAGCCAGCTCTAAGAGCTAATCTCTGAACCTGAGTTGCTGGCATGGAAACACAGCATGCTACCCTCTGGCCCAACAGCTGTCCCTGCACAAAACATTTCTCCATAACTTTTAGGAGATTCTATCAACCAATGACAATATGTAATCAATAACCCTGGCAAAAATGTATACAGTGCAATTATTTATTTAACAGGTCTATTCTTTCAACAGGTCTACACATTATTTTATTCCACTTTTCTGGGCATAATTATTTTATTTTTCTAAAGGCACAAATAGGTTTGTACAAAGTGAGGTATGGACTTAACAGGTCTGTGCTATTGACAAGGTTTTGTTTAATTTGGCCCTAGTGCAATAATGTAAGACTGAAAATTGTATTAGGCTGTAGTGCAGGTTGAGCAAATATCACCATGCCTGATGTGCAGTGCCACTGTATCTGGCAGTGGGAGCTGTGGTAGATAAGTGACTGTTCATTTCATTAGCTAATGTATGATGTTATAGCAATGATAACATCACATTCTGAGCATATGGGGGTTTAGGATATAAAAAGAGGGGGAGGGAACTAGATTCTATGGAAAAACAGAAATATTAATAAAAAATCAAGAAGAAGAGTGAATTCTGTGGCACCGCAGAAGTTCTGCAGTAGATTGCAAGTTCTGCACAAAATTCTGTGGCCTCAGAATTCTAGGGGCCTTGATAATAGTGAAGCTGTTAATTTACCATGTAATTTGCAATCATCCAAGTTCAGATCTAAATTACCCAAACTGGACATGCTCTTTGTTGTTTTGATTACATTCCAGAACATGTTGCAAGTTTTGTAAATAAGTATAATTTTTAGGTGGCTAAATATACAAGGCAAAAAAAATTATTTTCTCTCTGAATGTCAGTTTCAGTGTTAAGTAGTCAACCTGGTCATTAAAGTTTTCTGAATTGCAAAATTTCACAGATAAACCTCTTTCCTCCCTCCTCTAGATTCGGAGCCCCTGACAGGTCAGCACCTGTCCCGAAGGCGCGGCTGTGGCAACGGAACCTGATGCTCCACCAGTTGCCTCCTGGCCTTTCCTGGAACCACTGAGCCAGATTCGAAGCCTCTGACAGGGCTGTACCTTCCCGAAGGCATGGCAGCTGCTATGGAACCTGCCGCTCTGCCACTCGCCTCCTGGCCATTTCCTGGAACCACTGAGTCAGGTAAGAAGTCCTCTTTTGACTGGGGAAACTGTGCCACCATTGGCCCAGTGCGCTCAGTGCTCAACCCTGATTGGACCCTGCCTACTCCACTGAGCCCTTATTGGCTGTATCTCCTGCTGACTTTCTAACTTGGCTCAGGGTCATTGCGCCCATTGACTTTAATGGAGTTTTACCGAATTATTTTCTCCTTGTGCTGCTTTCTTCACACCCTAACTGCTGCAGCCTAGGGGCTTGTGTCTAACTGCCTGAATTAGCTGCTGAGTCGATTTCAATTTAACTGTGATTGTTAACTGTTTTTTGTTGCTGAATCCAATTGTGGAAATGTTTTATATGTAACCTACCTAACTTCTTTCCTGTGATTCTCCCTATCTCTGTCCCTCTCTGTACTCAGGGCCTGAATCGCACCCCCCCCCCGCCTAGTGCTCTCTTTCTTTCTCTCACTTGCCTAAATCCTCCTGCCTCATCTCACCTCTTCCCTACCTCCCCCACAGGTGCCAGGTCAAGTTTCCTGCCAAGCACTTGTCTGGTGGCCACCGTCACTCTCTGTTTCCTGCTTGCCAGCTTCACAACCCCCTATTTCATTGCTTTGCACCACATCACTGCCTTTGTTTGTCCCTACTTCTTCCCCCCTTTTTAACCTCTGCTTTCTCCTTCCTCCCTCCCTTAGATTCAGAGCCCCTGACAGGGCTACACCTGCCCCAAAGGCACGGCCACAGCTACAGAACCTGCCACTCCGCCGCTCACCTCCTGGCCACTTCCTGGAACTACTGAGTCAGGTAAGAAGTTCTCCTTTGACCGGGGAAGCTGTGAGTGCCACCATTGGCCCAGTGCACTCAGTGCTCAACCCTGATTGGACCCTGCCTACTCTGCTGAGCCCTTATTGGCTGCATCTCCTGTTGACTTTCTGGCTTGGCTCAGGGCCATTGTGCCCATTGACTTTAATGGAGTTTTGCCAAATTATTTCACCTGCCCCCCTTCCCCACCTCCCACTTTTATTAAATAGACTTCTCGCCACACCCCGTGGCGTTGCCCCTCCTCCCTTCTACTCCCATTGGGCTCTGTCTTTCTCCTCCTCTCTCTCATCATGACCCCCCTCCTCTGCTCATCTTTCCACTGCTGCTTCCATTGCCTTCTTCATTTTTTCCTTCCTCTCACCACAGCCCCCCTCCACTGCTCGTCTTTCCACTGCTGCTTCTATTGCCTTCCTCATGTTTCCTTTCCTCAGTCAATATGCATACCTCCCCCACTGTGATGTACTTATCAGTCCTCCTCTTAGCCCTCACCTCACTGCTCCAGTCCCCTACAACCTGTTTCCCCAACCCCTCTCTAAAGCTACAAGTTGAATTACTCATACACCTGCACTGGCACTCTTCATAATGAAACTATTCTTGCCCTTAGGGGTTACCCCCTCACTACTCATCTACACCTTCTTGCAAGGGTGTGGTGGGCCCCACTGTCATCCAAGCTCACAATGCTCCTTCTGTACCCACACAACAATACCTCAACCTGCTCCTTCTCAAAAATGAACCGCAAGCTGTCCTACAGGGAATTACGCCTGGCCGTCCTCAAACTCTTGCTCCTCCTCCTGCTACTGTCAGGAAATATTCACCCCAACCCAGGCCCAAAGCCAGTTAGGATTTCCACCGAAACCAAGTGTATTGGCAGTCTCTCAATTATGTGTCTGAACATCTGCAACCTACCACCTAAACTTGACCAACTGCAAGCCTTCGCAAGCACCCACCATCTCGATATTCTGGCAGTGGTAGAAACCTGGCTCACCCCCTCAGTGCCTGATCAAGCAATCTCCCTCCCAGTCTATAATATCTTTAGGCTCGACTGCAAATCTAAAAGAGGAGGAGGTTGCGCACTGTATCTAAAAGACAATCTGATGGGGCACCCTGTCCACATTGACCCACCGACACCTACTGCCCAACTACTGCACATCAAAATCCTACTTGGTGCACAGAATAAAGTCCTCTCAGCCATTACCATATATATCCCTCCAAAAGAAACAGGGAACAAGTCTCCATGCAGTACTGGATTACATCAAAGAACTTCCACCTGACTCCGAAACCATCATGCTCGGTGATTTCAACATAAACTGGCTGGGAGCAGAGGCAGGGGCTGCCAGGGATTTGGTCATATCAGCTAACCTCACCCAGAGGCTGGACTCCCCAACCAGAAAAAACTATAAAACTGGAACCAGCACCCTACTGGACTGGATCCTAACTAGTCATCTCACCCGGATCACAAGATCGGCCGTACTGCCCGACTCTCTCAGTGATCACTCCCCATCAGCTGTACCTGGTCAAATAAATTTTGCAAACCCCCACCTAAAATCATCCTCAGCAGAGTCCTACCCCTTGGACAGCTAACCCACCTAAAAACACACCTACTTAATCAAGACTGTTCTCCCATCTACTGGGCCACAGACACAAATACAGCCCTGGACCAATTCATTCTCATCTTCAATGAAGCAAGTAACACCTTCGCCCCGCTAAATAAGTGCAAAGTTAAATCTCTCTGCAACCCATGGCTCTCGGGCTCCCTCTTACAGAAGTTAAAACACAGGAACCATCTCTGGGAACTGGCCAGATCAACTGGTAATCAAGCAGACATCCAAAAATACAAAAGATCAAGGAATGATTGCACCAAATCCATATGCCAACAGAAATCTGACTATTACAAGAAAGCACTCACTGACTCATGGGGAAATGGGAGAGCTTTCTGGAATAACATAAAAGATGTCACTGGGAAGGAGTCCAAATCACCCCCGGCTGTTCTCCAGAAAAACGGGAGTACTACACTGGACCTAAAAATCATTGCAGACACCTTCAATGATGCCTTCACTGACCTCAGCAGCGTCCTCTCCTTCAACCTTTTCAACATCAGTGACACCCCTCTTCCCACCCATCAGTCTCCACCCAAAAACTCCCCTTCTACTTCAAAGCAGTAAATAGAAATACAGTCAGGAAATACATCTCCAAAGCTATCGGCAACACCAGAGCAAGCACTGATACACTGGATCGTAAGCTTCTGTCTCTCACTCTGGAGGAAGCATTGGGGCCTCTCACCAGGATTTTTAATCTCTCCCTCTCTCTCAGCCAGTTTCCAGATAAATGGAAGTCAGCAACAATCACTCTAATCCATAAAAGTGGTGAGTGGATCACTCATGGGAATTACAGCCCTATCTCTATCCTTCCACCCCTCTCTAAGGCCCAGGAAAGGATAGTAGTGGACCACCTCACCAACTACCTGGGCAAATATAACATCCTATGCCAGCAGCAGCAGCATGGTTTTAGAAAAGGACACAGCACTGCTACTGCCCTTCTTGAGTTCACTGGTGCCATCCACAACTCCCTAGACTATGGTCTCCTAACTGGAGCTATATTTATTGACCTGTCAAAGGCTTTTGATACCATCCACCATTGCCTCCTGCTTGGCCAACTACTGAATGCCGGCCTCTCCACTGAATCTGTGGTATAGTTTGAAAGCTATCTTGGTAACCGGACCCAATGTGTGAAAATAGTGGATGTGCTCTCCGACACTAAAGAGGTATGCTCTGGTGTCCCCCAGGGTTCCATCCTGGGCCCACTACTTTTTAGCCTGTTCCTCAACTCTCTCCTCGACTCCTGTCATCAACAGATTATATTCTATGTGGATGACGCTGTGATCCTTGCCTCCCATCGGGACCCAAGCCACCTACAACTAACCCTTCAACATGGTTTCACCTCGGTTGAGAACTGGTTCAAAAAACACAAGTTAATTCTTAACCAGAAAAAAATAAGACCATGACTTTCACCAGCCCCCATAACAAGCATAAACATCTCCATCTCTCCATAAATACCAGCCAAGGTAGCCCACTGGAGCAGGTCCAATCCTTCAAATATCTAGGAATCACCTTAGTCACCCACCTGTCCTATGCTACCCACATAACTAATGTTGCCAAATCTGCAAACTCCAGACTGGGCCTACTGTATCGCCTACAGTGACACCTAACTAAAGAGACCCTTGCTGCGGCTGTCCAAAGCTCCATCATCTCCTAGATTGACTATGGCCTTGTCATCTATGGCGCCGCCACTGCCACAGCACTCAGAAGGGTAACCACCACCCTAAACAAGGCCTGTCGACTCATCATTGGTGCCAAACGTCTCACGCACACTTGTGACCTCTACACATAAGCAACTTGGCTGCAACTTGAAAACAGTATTTAATACCAAACCTGTGTAGTTACAAAGAAAATCCAGTTGGGGCTTGCCCCACCCAGGAGTCTGCACCCTTCTTCAAACAAAAAATAACTCTAGAATCACCAGGGGATCAAAGCCACAGCTGTTTCAAATCCCCCTCTGCCGCACAACCCAAGGCCAATGATCTGTCACTTACAGAGCCTCCACCTGGTTTAATGGTCTTGCCAATGATACTACCACTACCACCAGACTTGGTGCCTTCAAATCCAGGCTCTGTAACACCCTTGTTGCCTCCAGCACCTGCAATTGCCATGGTTAATAATTTCAGCACCCATCCTCCTGTGAGCACCATTGCAAGGTCCCTTGCCCACCGCAACTTGCCCATCCAGGGCCGGCTTTCTCTCCCACACTTCTGACACTGACAATACCACCTTGGCTGCCTCGCATCCCTCCATGCCTCCCCCTCACTATCCACCCTCCCCCAAACCCTATTCTCCCCCTGCTCATTTCCTGACCTCCTGCTACTGGTCCCATCTCATTATTTCCTCCCACCCCCCCTCCTATCTCTGCTACACTCCACTTTGCAGTTTCTTAAGCACTTTACTTACTGTGCTCTCTACTTGAAACCAAATGTTCTTTGTTGCAACCTATGTAGTCCTTTGTAACATGTGACATGGAACCTTTGTAAAAGAGCCATGGGCTCAAAGGTAATTGTAATTCTACACCAAATAAATAAAAAAAATAAAAACCTTTTTTGCATTCCCGTCTATTCTGCTAAAATAAACACTGTCCTTTGGCTGACAGCATTCTGAACTACTGATGTGCAAAGTTGGTAAACTTTCATTTGACAATTAATTTGCAAGTTTTACCATATTTGTAAAGTGCGATGTGCTGAATTTGTAAAATTTGGGGCAGACAGCCAAACAGTAGTACCGTTTATCATTGTTCATTCATTCATCCAGGTTGTGCTGTGCTTCGAGCACCAACTATTTTGGGAGATACTGCCCTGTGTTTTTACATGCTAAATACATACAAACAAACCATAAGGGATGATGATGACTAGAGTTGTGGCGAAATAAAAATTAGCTAGTGAAGTCTGCATGAATTGCTAAACATTTGTACTTCGCTGGGCTTCGTGAAGCCTCCCTGACCTGACAAACTTCAACTTCACACAAATTGTGTAAATTTCACCACACATTTCACCATAAAGCATGACATTTCCTGCTTTGCAGTGAAATTCGAGCAATTTGTGATCCCTGAATTGAGTGAATTTTGTGAATTGCACCCTTACAAATTGTGCAAAATTTGAGAATTATTTCACAAAGTGAATTTTGCAGGCTTTGCCCATCTCTAGTGATGCCCAAAAACTTGATCCCCTAAGGTTTCCTCTACAGGTAAATTTTCCCCTACTTTGTACTGAAGATCAGGGAGCACACTCACACCTGCAGCCTTACCACCTTGGAGCCTGATTCCATTGGATCTCAGAAGTTAGGAGGCTCTGTCAGTCCAGGTTTACAATAAGCAAAAACGTCAGCAATCATTCATGCCATTATTGACAATTGCACTGAAAAAAGGCAATGCTCTGCACCAGGTGACATTTTTCTTCTTTTTAGGACATTATAAACTTGATTTTGTCAGGGTGTGGGGGGGGGGAGGGAGCAGAGAGACAGAAGATGATTGGTAGGGGATTTAATTAATTTTTGAAGCCTGGTCAGGAAGGACAAGGCAGGGAGTGTGTTGTTTGGCACACAAGAGGAGGGAACATTATTTTAGACATGAATATAGCTGGTAGTGAAGTTGGCAGGATCTGGGAAGATTTTTATGAGCAGAGGGTAGGAGGAGGGTAGCAGAGAGTGATTTTAGTGTATAGTTTGGCAAAGGTAGGTGGGGTTTGATTCTTAGGACAGGGCACTGTGGGTGGGAATATTACCTACTCTGCAGGGAAGTTTTCATTTAAAAAAATGAGAAAGTGAGTACAGCCATGAGGAACTTCATAAAGCTTTGGAAAGTGAAACGTTCCTAACTTTATACCAACTTCACCAGCATAGTAAACATTTGCTGCATCCCTAGCACCAGGTGGTCAGAAAGGGTTAGTACGTCTCAAGACAAAAATGCCTGAGTTCATAAGAAGGTCACCAGAAAGGCCTGCTTCCATGCTGTGGTTGTTGAAACCTTATCAGAAGAACTGAATCAGGTGGGCTGGTTCAGTGGCTTAGGGGATAGTTGTGCTCATATCAAAAGTACCTTCAATGGTTGTGACAACTTATCATGTAACTGAAACAGCAGGTTTCCTTGCAGGTAAAGTGCCCAGTAAACAACATCATCTGGAGGTAGGGATAGTCTTTGAACTGGTTTGGTATCAGCTTCTATGATCAAAACTCAAGAGGAAGCTGATCCTTGTTACTGACAGCGTAATGTGATTGATGGTAGATACTTTAAGAGGGTTAGACTAGCATCATGGCTAAGCACTGGCAGATTCTGCTGGGGAGAGCAGAGCCACAGCAAAAGAAAGGGAATTATGCAATTTCATGAATCTGTTGCCTTAGTGACAGCTTGATTTCTAAGGAAGGAAGCAGCACAAGAAAAGGGGAAGATCTATTTGACTTAGTATAGAGACTAGAGAGGTTCTTCTTTCAGTATTCTTTTTGATTAACTGGTTGTAATGTTCATTTCCCTAATGTGATTTATCCCTTTTGTCTTTCATTGCATAGTATATTAAAAAAAGTATAAATTAAATATTTATACAGTATATGCTGTATAGTCAGTCATATGGTGCAGAGCTCTGTGGTCCATATGTTGGTGGGCTCCTTGTTGAGGGATCACATTACTCTGGTCCTACATGCTTTGCACTAACTGCCTCTGTGTTTGCACTTCACCTTCAAGATTGGGCTTGTTAACATACAAAGTCCTACATGGATTGGGACCAGACTACTTAAAAGAGCTCCTGATTCCTTACCAACCACTCTGCCCTCTCCACTCCACCAAAGCTAAACTGCTAGTAGTCCCCACCTCAAGGACAAGGACATCAGGAGATAGAGCCTTTGGGGCGGTGGCACCTATCATTTGGAACTTGATTCCTTGTCACATCCATACAGCCAATTTCAGTGGAGTCCTTCAAAGGCTATTTTAAATTATACCATGTACCTCAGACAATAACCAATGAGATGGGCAGGCTGGCACCTTACCTCAATTCTAAATCTACCGATAATCACCAAAAAAGGTGCCTGCCAGCCACATCTTTAAAAGAAAAACACCCAACACTGAAATCACGGAACTGTGACCGCCATCTTGTTTCCCCATTAAGCAGAGAGCATAAAACAACAGCTCCCTACAATGCAAAAACAAAATAAAATAAAAACAGTCCTTTAATATTATCTCTCTCTTCCTCCCACTCTCTCCATCTCGATATCACACACACAGCACTCACCATTCCTCTGTCCATGTCCCATAATACTGCTTTAGTGGTCGCATTCTCTCTCTCTCTCACTCTTCACTGTTTGCAACATGAGGGGGAAGCGACTACATTTTGTGGCATGACAAACTTTTTAAAACAATTATTCAAACTAGAAAAACAGTGTTTTCCCCCTTTTTTACAACCCCCCCAACAAACTGCTTGGTATAATCGCAATTAGCCACTCAGGGAATCTGCGTTATTAGGGGATTTACCACAGCTGGAGAGGATTTACCCACTTGGCTGCGCCTCATGAGCAAACCACTCCAGTCATGGTAATTCCCCCGATAACCCACACTCCCTTGTGGCTTATTGCTTAAATATTTTTGTTTGAACAAGCATTTGGTGGAATCTGAGTCATTTTAGTTTTAATCTTTGGGTAGATTTTATTGTTTACACTTTGAATTGGTATGTAAAGCACTCAGAGCCCTTGATGGATTGAGCACTATATAAATAAAATTTGCCTTGCCTGGTCTATATTTAATATTCTTTGTAACTGTGCAGTGTTTTATGGGACAGGAAGTTTCTATTGAGCAAACTGGTGTTCCATTACCACAGAGCATGACTATCACGTATAAAATGAACTTTATCTGATACAGAGCATGTAAGAGGCATATGCTGACTGCACAATGAAACATCTTCAGTGAAGACCATTGCAGTGACAGAAATCGACAGGTCTCTGTAATGGTCCCCACTGACACCGGCAGTGCATCTCCCAGTGTTTTTGGCCCCCCCACCCACCCCAAGACAACTCTGACTTGAGTTAGATAATTAAATACCATTGGGTGTGGGGGGCAGAGACCCCCAAAGAAAGCATACTGACATCCCCAACAGCACAATGCCGACACTTAGCATTGTGTCTGTCGATGTCGGGGATGTTGTCGGCATTGCTGTTGCCACAGTATAGCAAAACCTGTGAAAGGTCCTAAGAGAAAGAAAGGATTGTACTATTTCAAAGGTAGGGCCTTGCACTGAGTGAGTAGTGGTTCCTGGTGATGCTAGAACCAAACCAGGATACCCTAATATTCAGCAGGTGGTGGTAGCATTGAAATGCAAGGACCCATCAGGGCATCTGCTTGCTGTTTTTTTTTTGTGTGTGTGTGTGTGTGTGTGTGTATGCACTGAAGACCCATGTCAGCGGGGTTAGAAGTTTGCCACCATGGACAAGTCCAAAACATTAATTCTAGTATTGCTACATGATAATGTACATTTTAGTTTAGGATTACTGTTCTCGAGATATTGTGTAATCTGCCTCAGTTCTTGTTCAGACGTGTGCCACACAATGAAAACATCAATAAAGTGTAATCACAGATACAATGTATGGATTAAAATGTTTACATCACTGTGATGAATTACCTCCTCCTCCTCCTATCTGCTTAAGTATGAATTTGTAAAACTCAGTGTTAAACATGCCTGGATGGAGGTCCCTTTATTTGTAAGAAGTCCTGGCTTTGGAAAACAAATGAATGGCACTTCAGTACTAGTTTTGCCATTTTGATGATAAGGCATGTGGGAGGGAAGTTAACCTCTGTGATGGGGTTTGCACTTCTCATCTCTGGTTTGTGTCAGAAGACTGTTTGCTTGAGAAAATCTACCAGATTTGGAATCCTGGAAAAGAGTTTATACTGAATGTGCCAAAGAAAGCTAAATCCCAGAGAATTTCCAAAAAACAGAATGTCCTTATTTTCTGTTGGGCAAAGATTTCAAATAACTTGATAGTCTATTGGTGCAAGTGATAGCCCTGAGTGTACAATATGTTGGCCCTGTGGGAGTATGTTTTCTTTGAGGGTATGGTCCTGTATTCAAGAGGCACCTGGAATCACTTACTCTGTAAGGAAAAGGAACATGTTTCTTAAGTTTCTAAATTTCTTTCATTTCTGGCATTAAAATAGTGTGTTGACCATGAACCACAAATATGTCAATGTGTGTTTTGGGTTCAGCTAAATGGTTAGGAGAAAGTACCAAGGAGATTAGTGCTCCCAAATGATTACTTTGAGCTGAACTTATTGGCCAGCAGCAGACTCTTTTCTAAGGGGTCAAGTTACAGTAAAGTCAGGAGAAATGTTGACCATATTACACAGGGAATGTTAATTGTCCATTTTAGGAGGGTAATAGCAACCTGCTGTGGTCCAGAACAGTAGGCCAGCCAGGTTCTTTGAGGGAGGGGTAAGAGACAAGAGAGTTGTCTCTGTCTTAAAATGCTGATGTAAGGCTCAAAACAGAAACATAAAGAAACAGTGGCATTATCCCTGTCACCAAGTGCTGCTGACATCCTCAAAAGTGAGAAACCAATGTGTTTCCATAGGACAGGAAACCCTAGACAGTTTTCTAAGAGGGACTAGAACTACAACCTGAGGTAGGTTAAGCTACCCAGGCATACTGGGTTAAGAATGGAAGGTCGGGTCTATAAAGAGAAATTAGGCCTGCACCTTGAGACACAGCTGTATTTTGAGATAGGGAAGACAAGTGTCTATCCCACAGCCTGTATTCTGTCATAGAAATAATGTGCTATGATTAGTCAGAAGAGGGCTAAAAACAGAAAAGTAAAATATGATCTAGTGATTTGTATTCCCTTGAGCCACCATTTAAAGAGACAATATAAATAATTAAAAATAATTTATTTTATAGATTTGTTTTGGATTCATATTTTGAGTATTTCTGGTGACCATTTGACCACTGTACAACCTCTCTTTGATCTGTTTTTATATTTGAGGGCATTCCAACCCTTTCATGGTGACTATAAGTGTAGAAAGAACTCACATGAAGAGTTGATAATAATCAATCATCATTCATGTCTATAGTTTGCGCTATTTCTATAATCTTCTTGATGTCATTAATGATAGAAGTGATTTGTTTTATCAGGTTTATAATACCATTTTTTCCACTTGACAAGTTCATAATAGATCCTGAATTGGTTTCAGAGCAGAACAGGAAATAAAGCATTCTGGGTATTGTAGTTATATGAAATGAGAAACCAAAAAGAATCATGGGCTATGTAATTTTATTTACAAGGGATTCTGCTCCAGATTCAGCTGCAGACACAAACTATCTCAGAGCAGTTCAGGTTGCTTCTGAAGTGGTTCCACTGTAGTGGAAACAGGAACTGGAAGAGGACTGCAATGGTTCTCAAGGCAAATCAGTCCAAGTGGAAAACAGACATTACAGTAATATGCCTGTACACAAATTATGATAAGGGTTCTGTTACAGAACCCACTGATGATATTATTGGTCTTCCAGCAGGGTCATGCAATGTCTTAAGGTCTTTTAGTAAGACATACTGTATGTAGTCTGATGAATTCCTTGATCAACTGAGAGATGTTTCTTCATCTGTTCAGAAATGAAATCTCTCTTGAAGACTTCCTTGATTACTCTGTCATTGACTAATTTAAATGTGACTACATGGGTCTTTATTGATTTTGATAGAAAAACTGGAGATTCCACAAATTCTCTATTTCTGCTATATATTTCTTGGTGGCCATCAGCACTGTACTTCCAACTTCTTATCCTTGTTTGATTGCAAGCTCTGTTATGTCATCAAGGTCTTGTAGTCCTTGCCACTCATCTTTATTTAGATGGTTTAAATAGAAGATAGACAATTCTGCAAAAATTACCTCTATGTCCTTCTCATATAGTTTTGCAAATGTTTTTAAAGCACTAGTCTTCAGAGGCAAAATGTTCAATTTTTTTCTGCAGTTATTAATTTTGTATTGATTTTTTTCTCTTTAATGGCTCCATTAGTAATCTATTTTGTTCCCAATTTGTATAAACGTCCTGTTAAGATATGGTATATTGATTGTCAATAAAAGGTCTTCAGTGACAACAATTGCATGAACTTATAAACTTTATCATACTTTTAAACATGATGATGTTAATCATAGTGGCAAATGAAAGGGCTTTATCGCGAGTCAAAATCTAATTCTGCAAGAGTATACAGTAACTTTAAAGATTAATTACATTACTTTCCTTTTCCAGTACCTTTGAACCTTGGTTCCTGTTTTTTGCCTTTGGTACCTTACTGCCTTTCCACTTTGTCCTGCTGTGCTCTTCTAATGTTCCATTAAAAAAAAATCTGGAGCTTCTTTGCAACCATTTTAGAGACTTATGAGTTCTGTCCAAAAAAGCACATCCCTGACTTTCCTTTGTCTCTGAATCACTATTTCCAGTACTATAGTCTTGTGTTGTATTTGTGATGTTCTTCAGTCCTGATTTCTGTCTAACCTCTTTTTTGTTTTGTGATTCCTCCATGTATTTATCATGCAAACTGAAAACTTCCCCACTCAGTAATCAAGTTCGTCTTGATCAAATTTTTTTCTTTAATACTCCTTAATTCTTTTGATCAAATAGTTGCATATTTTGTTTCAAAGACTTAATAACTTTGCTAAATTCTTCTATGTCAGCTACCAAACTACAGGTCTGCTATAGATTATGCAAGAATTCCTTGGATTTGGAGAATAGATTTTTTAAGGGGGGTACTCCAGGACTCATATTAAGAAGTCAATTCAGAAGTACTGTAGATGCTATTTCTAAAGACAATTTGTTCAAAATAAAAACAAGTGTGGCCTGAGTGGAGTAACTGAAGAGAGTATAGATCTCACATTTGTAACAACTTTTAGTGGGAGTGCATAGTAGGTTTGCAATATCATCTTGTTGAGCTGGCATGTCCTGAAAACTGACCCCAATTCTGGAAAAATGTGTGGAAGAACCTCTTAAGATTGTCTTTAGGTGGCCTAAGAATATCAGAAATTGTTTACAGTAGTTCATACTTTGTAACCACAGGAATTTAAAAACTGGATTGTCAGCACTATCTACAGTAACAGGTGCTTCCAATGTGGTATGTGTAAGTTCTTCCCTAGCATTATAAAAATGAAATCATTTAAGAATCCCCAAAGTGATAAAGATATTTGCATAAAGCATCTGTAAATTGCAACACAGAGGCAGTAGTGTATTTTGTAAGTTTTACTGTAGATGGGGGTGTTCTAGATGGCGCAGACCCTCTGAAAATTTGACTTCAATTGGGATAACATTGAAGGCAATCAGGATAGGGAATCCTGATAACACCCTCGCCCAACTTATATAGGCTAATGATGGCACCTCAAAGTATTGTTTTTGTTTCTTAGGCAAACAATAAATGAGACTGGGAATGATGAGTGGGGACGTGGACAATAGGAATGAAAACCCTTTTTTTATCTATGCTCTCAGAGACAGGAACTGGCCAGACCATAATGTTAAGACAGATTTGCTTCCATTTTTGCACATTAACATACAACCCTGTGTTTTTTTTATAAGTAGATCTGTGAAATGCAGCATCAGATGAAAGCAGAATATTTCCTTATAACAGTTATATCTGTATCTGCCTACAGAATTTCATCTGACAGCTATGTTGTCTACTTATCAAGTATGCAGTTATCTACAGTATCTATGTCTGTCTACTTTCTCACATAAGATATTTGTTATGCACTCTAGAACATGATGCAGTTAACTGTTAATCTGTTGTGATTTGCTGCTTTTTGTTTGTCAGACTGTATTTATTTTTGGTACCCTTTTAATTTTTAGGGCTGCAGTGGGCATTACCCGGCAGACCTCTTGCTATCAGAAAAGGACAGCTGCATTCTTTCCATCTGAACAACATGTTGGAGTTGCAACACAGTCACCTCTGTGTCTGTGAAGCACACTCCACTCGCTGTCTCCATAAGCAGTCACACTGCACTGTTTTAACTGTCAGCAATCTCAGATCACAGCAGAACACAGCACACTCAGCCATGTCAAAGATGGCCACCAAACCATATTTACACATGCACAACCACTAGCGCATGCACAGTAGAGAGAAGCAAACATCTTGATCACAGTGGAGTGTGCTGTGTTCTGCCGTGACTGCCTATTTTGTTTAAAAAAACTTATGGATCTCTCCAAGCCTGAACCTCCCTCTCTGCACCCACTACCCCACACCCCCAGAAACATAAGAATGACACTGAGATTGCCCAATCCCCCAGTGTCATAATCGTGCTCCCATGACCTTTCCTTTTTTAATGCATATTTATTTTCTCCCACCCTTCCGAGCCTTCCTCTCAGCACCTACCACTCCTCCACCAGAAACATAACAGTGACCCCGGGGGTACATAATCCCTCAGTGTTGCAATGTGAATCCTTGGTCCTGATTTTTTTTTACACCTGTAAGAAGAAAACTGTCCATCAATGCCTTTTGCGGCCATTTCTGAACTCCACCACCCGACCCTCCCACTCAGCACCCCCCACCCCGCATCCCCCCAAGCCTTTACTTACTCATTAGGGGTCCAACACCATAATCCTCTCTGGACCACAGACACATCTTCATTCTTCAAAGCTGGACAGCAAACTGAAGAAACAGGTATGCGGGTCAATGTATTTCAATGGGGTTTTGAACTTAGTGGCATAACTTGGGCATTTGTGCATATTCTTGGCTCAAATTTTCAACATGCCCTTTTTGAGATCCTGCCTCATGAACAATTGCACTAACATTAGGCAAATATGTGCCAAAAGGTGATTTCATAGTTCTTGTGTAAAATCACCTTTCGGGCAGGAGTTAAACATTTCCTCTGCGCTCGATCATGAGGTGGGGTCATAAGAGGGCTATATTGAAAATGTGGTGTAAAAATATTAAAAAACAAAAAAGTTATGAGCCTACATTGAATGTTGTGAACTCAGGCTCATAACTTTGGAAATTTTAATATTTTGACACCAAATTTACAACATTGCCATATCTATACAGCGCCTCATGAATGTAACAACTGCCATTTTTCAAATCCTGACCACAATGTTTTTTTACATCACGAAAGATGATTTTGTAGTCCCTGCATGATATCACCTTTTGGACAGGAGTTGAAAATTTTCTCTGACCTTATTCATGAGGCAGGGTCATAAGAAGCCTTTATTTTAAATCTGATGTAAAAATAATTTTTTTAAAAATTATAAGGCTATGTTGAATTTTGCAATCACAGGCTCATAACTTTGATATTACGCAACATTTTTACGTCACATTTTCAACATAGCCATTTCTTTACAGCACTTCATGAATGTGACTGCTGTCATTGTTCAGCTCCTGCCTAAAATGTGTTTTAATGTCCTGAAATATGATTTTGCAGTCCCTGCACAAAATCACATTTAGGCCAGGAACTGAACATTTTTCCTGCCCTTCCTCATGACGCAGGGTCATAACAAAACTATGTTGAAAATGTGGTGTAAAAATATAAGAAAAATATGTTTAAATATTTTTACACCAAATTCCTCGGCTGTAGTCTATTGGCTCTGGTCAGAACTTGTTTTAATTGCTGAGTTTATGAACTTCCTTTTTATATTAAACTGTATTTTTGTTATACTTTCGTTTTATTCAGAGAGAAAAAGAATAATCAACCATACAATTCAAATTAATACATCATCTCAAACAAATTTACCCCATAGACAAAACAAAAAGTATAAAACATTTCTTCTTTGATTTTATGGGGTTAAAAAGAGTTAAACACTAAATACCACCTCCACCTCTGACTAGACCCAAGCTTTAATCCATCCCATATAAAAGTTAAATATGTTAACAGTTCCTTTAAGGTGTAGTCCCAAATCTTATTAAATCTAGTTTCCCTGGAATATATTCTGGCTAGATTTAAATTTAACAACAATCTATTCACTTACATTCATGCATCCATCATAGGAATATACTGAGTATTTTCTCCAGGATCTTCTACTTCTTGATCAGAGTCTGATTCCAGTTCTGTAGGTAATGCAATGTTTTTTTTCAAAAGTTTCCTTTGCTTTGTCTACATCAAGAAAGAAATAATCTTTATTCTGGAAAGACACCTTAAGCTTGGCTGGTGCCTGAAAAGCTGCACAAACTCCAGCTTGTGTAAATTAATTTCTAAGTGTCAGAAAGCATTTCCTGCGATGTTCAGTTGCAACACAGAAGTCTGGATACAAATGCATTTTCAGCCCCTTGTAGATTATACCTTTTTTAGCTCTCGCTAGTTGTAACTGCTTATTCCTTTGAGATAGCATTGAAAAGGTGCAGATCACATACCTTGCCCTTGTTTCTGAACCAGGAACTGCTTGCTGTTTAGGTCGAAAAACAGAATCTAGTAAAATTGGTTGGTCAGGGGAGAAAGTCAAAGTGAGCATTTTTTCCACTTCCATTTTTAACTCTGTATCCAGTACCACAGTTGTAAAACCAATCAATCGCAAATTCTTTAAGAGCAGGGTATTCTCAATTTTTTCAAGTTTACCCATGGAATTAACTTGTTCATAGAGAGCAGTATTCACAGCTCCTTCCAAAGATAAGCATCTCACATTTAATTATCCATGGTTGTCTCAGAGGTAGCAAGCCATTCCTCTGTTACTGTCATTTTTTACCTCGATGTTTTCACATCTGGTCCCAATGTCAGAAAGTAAAGATTTTATTTCCAATAATGCAGACTTAGTAACAGCCTGAAAATCCATAAAAAATAATTAAAATGATGCCACTGTAGGCTTTTGTGGGGCTTTCACCTTCACGCCCATGTTGGAGCACGTTGTTACTGGGAAGGCCATTCCTCCTGGCACGGGTTGCATTCCTTCAGCCCCCCAATGAGAAGTTGGCTTCCCCAAAGCTGTTTTTGGGGAAAAATATCTTTTGATTTGCTCCAGACTCTTCCCTGTCTCCTCTTTTAACTGAGAATTACAAGACATTTTGCAAAAGGGAAATATAGAGTAGGAAAGTGTCTCTCACAGAGGAGTTATACAGAGGCAGGTGCTGTCAGCTTACTCTCATGAGAAAACCCCCTATATTAAACCATATTAATGGCATAGTGGCAATCACAGGTAGCTACTGGATAAAGCACAAATGGCATGGATTAAATGGCTTTTTGTAGTTGCTTGTTTATGGCTTTTGTTTACTCTCTGCTACTGTGAGTACTGCTTATTTTTAGGCACTTTATAACACCTCATTAAAGCATTACACAAATGTAAAGCATAGCATTGCATCAGTCTTTTTCTTTTTGGGTCCTGCCACCCATTGCCTCTGAGGAGGGAGCTCAGCCCCTGCCCTGAACATCATCCCACCATGCCTAGGCTTACTGCCCTGGGCAGGGGCCACCAGGTGGCCACCACACCCCCGAAGGACACTAGTGGCATGCCCTGGCTTACCCCCATCCTGGGGCCATGAGAGTGGGACCCCCTGATGGGTACTAGTGGCAATGGGAATGGCACTTGGACAGGGCGGGTGTCATACCTGAGAAACTGCAGATTTTTTGGTTTCTGTGATCCCCTAGGAGGCGGGGCTTGCAATAACATCAGCGTCTGTTCTGCCTCCCACTCAACCAGGCACCAGACTGCCCATGATTCCCCCAGCCTCCACCAGAGGTTGCCAATTGGCTGGACATTCCCCCCAGAGAAGGAAAGCTACCCCTTGAGTACTCCATCCTTCTCTGCCCAACCAGCCCTCTGACTCCCGGGTCCATTCCACAACCCAGGACATCAGCGTAGTAAGTAGTTGCTTTGCAACTGCACCAGTGGGCTGGCTAGCATTGTATCAGTCATGGCTGGTGCTGGCTTTTTTGATTGTTTGGTAATCTCAGATGTAAGACACTGACAGAGACAAGCCAAATATTGCAAAAGGTGAGCCAGTGAATTATGGATTAAATGTCTGGTGTCCCTTGAAATACTGTGAAAATGACACATTGATCACATGTGTTTATCCAAATTTGCACGGTAAAAAGTACAAAATATTAACCAGTCTCTTCATATAAGATCACTGTTCATGTGGATGCTTGTCATCCAAAATATTAATATGCCTAAGTGATGATAACACATATTTCTGAAGGCCAGCAGCACACAATCAATTATCATCATAGATCTATGACAGTAGGCCAGAATCACAAGAAGGAACAACTTATGACCCACTTCTCACTTGCTGAATTAAAACTACTGGTGTACTGATGTACTGAGGTATTGATGTGCCCCAGGCAGCATGAGCAGAGTGTAGAGATAGTGTGGGAATTGAACCACAGAGAGAACGGCAACTCGACCGACTGGCCAAGCTGCAAAACGTGAACTTGTACTCACACACACACAGAAGCAGAGCTTAGGCCATCACCAGAGAAAAAGATTCTACATTATAGAATGTCTGATACAAAGCTGCAGTTATTCGCTAAAAGATGCTGAGCCAACATATTTTGGTGTGCTTTAAGTGGTCTGTTACTTCTTGTTATTTCACTTGGTAGCAGGCAGAGTTTTTCTTTCTTCTTAGAATGGGCTAGCAGAAAACTGTTTTGGAGTTGTTAAAACCTTTTGGTGTATTGTTAGTGAGGCTATTGTTTCTTTGAATTGGAGATCTGTTTCTTCTGGTATCTAACCTATTTTTTTGTGCTTTTAGTGGGGTTGTCATATTTTTTGCTGTCTTTACTAGTTGCTAAGTTTAATGCATAGTGGGAGAAAGGTGCTAATTGTCTGACCAGGGGCCTTAGCTACCTGATTGTTTCTGGAGGGCATGGGCTTGGTCCCACCCACCCTGCCTCTCACCCCACCCACCCCAGGTGCACCATTTCCTTTATACCAGGTATTCTGATATTGCTTCCCCAAAAGGGCAAAGGACATGCACCTGTCATAGCAGAAGCAGACATACAGGGAAGGAACCACAGCAAGTGAAGGGGTGACTGCTATCTTCAGGGAAGGGAAGTAACTGCAACACAAACTGCTTTCATTTTTACCTGTTTGCATTGGTGTTTACATTGTGAAAAGGAGGGGTAGGCGATAGAAGGAGGCTGTGCAATAGTTGATTACAGTTTCTTTTTGGGTGTGGACAGGAGGTATAGGAACTTAAAAGGCAGCTGCTCAGTCTATCTGAAGTGAATGAAAAAGGGGTAAGGGAAATTGTGAGAAGAAGAAGAATGTTTTGCAATGACAGATGGGGAGAAGGGATACTTGGGGTAGTGTTGGTTATTCTTCATCTGGAAGAGTGGAGATCACTTGTAGGTGGCGAGAGCAATAGATAGGGTGGTAGGCTGCAAAAAACATGGTGCACCAGTCTTTCTAAGAATTGCATGGAGGGTGGGGGGATGTTTACTATGCAACCAAATAGGGAAACCTAACAAGGGTCTGTGGAGGAGCTAAGACAGGCAAGGCAGACTGCAGGAGGTTCTAGCCCAACACTGGAGGGTGGGAGGAGGGGAGATGAGGAGGGAGGTCAGTTTGTGCCAAAAGGGGAGAGGAGAGGGTCAGAAGAAGGGAAGCAGAGACAGGGGAACCCAAAACAAGGGGGATGGCATTGGGAAACCCAGGGAAAGGGAAAAAAGACAGCAGGAAGGAGGAGAAAGGAACTGATGAGGTGAGGAGGAGGTGGCAACAATCATGGAGTTGAAAGGAGGGAACAGGCTACTATGAGGAGAGAGGAAGCAGGTATGGGAGAATGGTCTTTAGAAAATCATTTTGCAGTACTAGAGGGAAAGGAAGGGGGGGTGATGAGATTGGAGGAGTAACTGATAGAAGTCTGGATGAAACTGGAGAGGGGGAAGTTCTGCTGGGGGAATTACAACAGTGGCAAAAGAGGGAACTACTGTGCATGAGGAAGAGGAAGAGCTGGGAGTGAGAGGTAGGGAGGAAGGGAAGAAAGCAGTTGGTAAGATGGGTGGAATCTTAGTGCTGGGGGACTCAATACTAAGAGGAGTCAGGTAGGGTAGCAAAGGGGAGAGGCATAGTCACATTTGGGTGGAGGCAATGCTGAGAATGACAGTGGAAAGAGTGGGACAATCTGTTCTAAAATTTGCTAGAAGGGGTAGGGGGAATCCTCAATTAATTATACATTTGGGGACAAACAGGCTGACAGAACAGTAGAAAGAGTCCAGAGGAGGTTTGAGGAAATAGTACAATTATGTGAGGGGGCAGGAAGATCAGTAACTTTCTCAGAGATATTTCCAGTGCCCAGAACAAGCACAGCAAGAAAGCTGAGAATAGATGAATTTAATGGATGGCTAAGAACCTGGTGTCATGCTAAAGGGTATGGGTTGGTGGGGGGTTGGGAAGGACCTGAGAGGACAGCAGTCTCTATGCCAATGATTGATTACACTTGAGAGAGGAGGGAAAGAAAGTGTTGAAACAGAGGATGAAGGAATACATAGAGGTAGCTGGGAATTTCAACTAGGAGTGTGGGGGGGGTGGCAAGTGGGCAAGGGACATGCAGAGACCACAGGCTGGGAAGCCACATGAGCTTACCCCCCATAACAGTGACAAAGGACAAAGGGCAAGTACTAATGGTGATGCTAGTAAAGGAAGGCAGGAGGAGTGGGGGGGAAGGGGTGGAAGGTGGGCACCCTGAATGCTAGGAGCCTTGGAAAGAAAACTGCAGAGCTACAGACTCTCATGGCAGTGGGGGAGGTGGACATGGCGGCTATCACTGAAACATGGGCCACCCAGTACAATGACTGGGACCAGTCGATACCAGGGAACAGGATATTTCATAGGGATAGAGTGAATGGGAATGGAGAGGGGTGGCACTATATTTAAGGGAAGGACTGTAGGAAAGGGAGGAGGGTAGTATGGAGTCACTATGGATGCAAATCCAGTATTCCAAGAATAGGATTCTCAGGATGGGAGTGGTGTACAGGCCGTCCTCTTAGACAGAAGAGTTAGACAGGGAGTTAGCGGAACAGATCAGGAGGACATGCGAGAAAGGTAGTGTGGTGATTGTGGGGGACTTCATCATGCCAGGCATGGCTTGGAGTACCCAAACAACCAGGAATAGAAGGGAGCAGGTACTGCTGGGTGCATTCTAGGACAGCTTCCTGATGCAAATGGTCCATGAACCAACCAACTTGGGGAATACCCTTGATCTCATGCTAGCAAATAGGGAGTCTGTGAGAGAACTTAGGGTGGAGGAACCGCTGCCGGGGATGGACCACCATTCGGTATGGTTCACATTGGATATGGGTAAGGAAGGAGTGGAATCCAGCACAAGGGTGCTGGACTTCAGGAGGGCCATCTTCAGGAGGAAGGGGGAAGTGGTAAAAGGGTACCTGGCCAAAATTCAACCAAGTATTGGCACTAACCAGAGTTGCAAGCTCATAAAGTTGAGGATAGTGGAGGCAACCAGAACCTGCAGTAAAGCCCAGAGCAAGAAGGCTAGGGCAAAGAAACTTAGCTGGGTGAGCAAGGAGGTCATGAGAAAGGTTAGGAGGAAAAGAGCTGCCTTTAAGAGGTACACTAAAACAGGAAGGGGGAGGAGTACCTGAAGAAATCGAAGGAGGTGACAAGGGCAGTAAAGGCAGCCAAGGCATCTATGGAGCTCAGGTTGGCATGGGGCATTAAGAAGGGGAGAATGACTTCTTCAGGTACATCATGGAGAAAAGGATCTGTAAGGCCCATATAGTAAGGATTATGAAGGAGGGGGATGGGTGGAAGCAGGGGGTGATAAGGCAGAAGTGCTAAACAATTACTTTTGCTTGGTATTTACTAAGGAGAAGGGTGGGGTGATACCCAAGGGAGGGCAGGAATGGAAGTAGAGGGAGTGACAGATGGGGAACTCATGGAGGGCAGGGTTCTGGAGGGTTTGAGGGCACTGAGGGTGGACAAGTTGCCAGGCCCAGATGGCATCCACCGCAGGGTACTGAAGGAGTTGGCAGAGGTCCTGGTGGGCCCTTTGGCAGACCTATTCAATGCCTCCCTACACTCGGGGTGTGTACCTCAGGATTGGAGGGCGGCTCATGTGGTACCCCACCACAAGAGTGACCCCAAGGATGAACTGGGGAACTACAGACCAGTGAGCCTCACATTCATCGTGGGTAAGCTGATGGAGACTATCCTGAAGGAGAGGCTAGTGGCCCTCTTGGAGGCCATAGGGCTACAGGACAGCAGACAGCATGGCTTAGTAAGTGGCAGATTCTGCCAAACCAACCTGGTGAATTTGTATGACTGGGTAACTAAGCAATTGGATAGGAGCCATGCAGTGGATGTCCTGTACCTGGACTTCAGTAAGGCATTCGACTCAGTGCCGCATGGGAGGCTGGGAAGTAAGTTAGAAGGCATGGGGTGGGTGTAAAGCTGGTGAAATGGGTATGGAAATCACTTTAAGGAAGGCAACAGAGGGTGGTGGTGCATGGGGAGTTCTCATCCCCAATGGTAGTGATGAGTGGTGTTCCACAGGGCTCGGAGTTGGGACCAGTGTTGTTTGGTATAGTCATTGCAGACATATCATTGGGTATCAAAAACAAGACAAGTCTGTTTGCTGATGACACCAAGCTGGGAGTGGTGTGGATGACCTAAGGGGATGGCAGGGGTTGCAGGATGATCTGTCAAAGCTGGTAACCCGGTCAGACACCTGACAACTGGGAGTCAATGCCAAAAAGTGTAAGGTGCTGCATTTTCGGATGAAAAACCCAAGGAGTTACCAGCTGGGGGAAGTGCAGCTATGTGAGACAGAGGAGGAGAAGGATATGGGGGTGTTCATTAAGGGGTCAATGGACAACTCGGTACAATGTAGGAAGGCAGCTACAAAGGCCAACAAAATGCTGAGTTGCATTGCAAGGGGCATATCCTTGAGGAGGGGAGAGGTGATTCTGCCATGATATAGATCATTAGTTAAACCACACCTGGAGTACTGTGTGCAGTACTGGCACCCGTATCTGAAGAGGGACATTAAGTTACTGGAGAGGGTGCTGTGCAGGGTGACAACAATGATCCAGGAGCTGGGAGACTTATCATAGGAGAGGAGGCTGAGGGAGTTGAACATGTACTCGCTGGAGGAGAGGAGGGATTGGGGGGTATGATTGAAATCTTCAAGTACATGAAAGGAATAAACAAGACAGGTACGAAGGGGCTGTTCAAAGTAAGGGAGGGGAGGGACACCCAGGGCCATGCTATGAGACTGAAGGGAAGAAGGTTCAGGAGGGAGATGAGGAGACACTTTTTTTATAGACAGGGTGGTACCTGAGTGGCATACATTACCAGTGGAAGTGGTATCCAGTAGTACAGTGGGCTGCTTCAAAAGGGGCTGGGACAGAGCAAGGGGGAGGGTCAAAGGAGGGGCTGCTGCAGAATAATGGGTGATAGCTGCACATTTGAGCAGACTTGATAGACCACTAGGCCTTTATCTGCTGGCAGATTTCTTATGTTGGTACTTCACGCTGAAGCACACATAACAAGACGTATACACATATATATATATATATATATATGTATATATATATATATATATATAAAGTTCATATAAAACCATATGTGTACACCCTCAAAAAGCTGTTATCACACAATGTGAAAAAAACAGGAAGGAGGGGAAGGATTGAGAGGATGAAGAGAGGGGGAGGGGGAGGGGAAAGGAAGGGAGAGGGGAAGGGAAGGTTAACTAAAGTTCATGACATCTGGAAATCTACACAACCAATGAGTACGATTAGCATATAAATATGGACAACATACTAAAAATATACCAGTCCATAAGATTAGAACAATGTACATCTAACAGTGAATGTAGAGATTACAAATATGTACACTACACAGTCTCCAGTACACAGAAAGCTATTGCAGATAATAATAATGACTTTCCTAATGGAAGTAACTATATATATATATACCACGGTGGTGAGAGCTTTCTCAGTAGGATAACCTGTGTTATTTCCACTGCAGTGAGGATAAATCCTGATGACATCAGCAGAGTGAGGATATCAACATTTATCCATACTCTGCTGATGTCACCAGAGTAAGGATAAATGCACTGCAGCTTGCATTCTAAAGGAAAGTGCTTCAGAAAAAGTTTATGTTTCTCACTGAAGCTGCAACTTACTCAATTAGCTTTGCAAAGGACTCTCACCTAGGTCCCATTGTGTTTCTAACATTGCTAGCCCATTACTGTGCTGATCTCAGCTTCAAAACAACCTGAATTCTAAATGAAAGTATTTTACAAAGCAGGTTTTGTTTCTCAGTGCTACATGCAGAAGTTTGTCTTTCTCACTGAGCCTCTGACTCACTCAACTAGCTTTGCAAAACACACTCACCTGTGTTTCTGACTCCCAGTCCATTCAGAACACACACACACATACACACACACACACACACATGCACACTGACAGCACACACAAAATGAGCAGGAAACACACAGACTCAGAAAAAATGTTCCTGCAGCTCTCACCCCTGTGGTATAAATCACACACATGATGGGCAGATCATGGCATATGGAAAATATTCTCACTTCCTGCCTCGTGAGCTGTGTATTTTCACTCATGTCTTCGGCACTTGTGAGAATACAGAGCTCACTCTGCAGGAGTGAGAATATTTTCCATATCCCACTCCTGCCCATCATGTATCCCCTATATATATATATATTTATAACATGGCACAGGTGAGAGCAGTGAAATCTAGGATCCGCATTGGCTGAAGTGGCACAGGTGACACCAACCGAGTGGTGATTAACCTACAGGTAACACCCGCTCGGTTAGTACCACCTGTGGCCACTGCAGTAATAGAGGGGACCCGCCCACTCCGTCACCACCCCCTCAGGCCACCCACGGCACTTGAAAGCCGCAGCCCGCCGCTGGTCGCCTCCGAGATACCACGTCTTCACATACACACCATGACTGTCCACTGGCTGGTAACGTTCTCCTGCCTCCTGCAGGATAGCCGGGATCTGTAACAGGGAGAGCAGCATGATGTCCTGGAAAGAGCAACGGAGTGCTGCACGTACTGTGACCCTGCCCGCCTCGATGAAATCTGCATATCAGACTCCCGGTGGTGGCAACCACCCAGAATCTTTGCGATACACAGCCGCCCGCCGCCCAGCACCTTTTGCACTGCACCGATTTCAGCGGGATTCACCGCCGCACTGTGATCCTTGATGGATGCTGGAGTGAGCCATTGTACCACTTGTGCTACGTGCTGTCACTGTAAGTTTAATAAAGTATTTCTGTTCAGCGATCTGTCTCCATGTGCACTCTTTCCGTAGGTTCCGGCTGGAAGGGTTGCACACTGGTAGCATGGGCTCATCGCTGCGCCCATGAGCCTATGTTACAGATGGTAATCACCTCCAGTGTCTGGTTCTGCCAGTGATTAATGCCCGCTGGGCGGTTGGACCCTCGGCATCAACTCCCCAGCAGGCATTAACCATCGGCAGAGCCCTCTCTGTCGGTGATTAATGCTATATATATATAGACACACATATATATATATGTGTGTGTGTGTGTGTGTGTGTGTGTGTGTGTGTGTGTGTGCTAATCCTTAAGACAAGGAAAAATCAAATTTTTTACCTAACCATGGATTTCACACTAATAACAGTCATGTACCATATGTTTGCGATAACTAGTGCTTTCAGAGACAGCATTAACATTCCTTTAAGAATGGTTTCAATTGAAATCTTTCATTTAGTCCTTGACCATTCCCTTTAATAGCTCCCGGAGTATACTGCCAGAAACTTTCTTTCTTTAGTAATGCATTATCCATAGCTCCTCCCCTTGGCATGACTCCAATTCTATCTATTATCTGGAATAAAAAAGCATGTCCTCGACTATTTTCTTTTTTGTGCACAGCTACTGAAGAGAATTGCTCTCATCACATTTTTCTATGGCTTTCAAATGTTCCCCAATTTGTAGTTTAAGTTTTCTAGCTGTACGTTCACTGTTCAAAGCACAGTGTTGTATCTGCCCATGTGTGCTATGACTTGATAAAGACTCAAGTGGGGCTCAGAAATGTTTGGCAGCACCAGGTGTTGGCTCAGGTTCTTCTAATGAATAAATGCAGCTTTGTACCAAACATTCTGTGGTGTGGTATCCTTTTATTCCAGGGATGGCCTGAGCTCAGCTTCTCTGTGTGTGATAGTGTGGGAATCATTCAGGGAGTGTGGCAGGCTCCCTGTGAAGCAACTCCCTGTACTCTTTTCTTGTAATGCCACTTTCTTTTAGCTGTTCTCTCAGCACAGCTGAGAAAGTGTTGCACCCAATCCCTACTTGATGTTTGAAGGCCTGGTCTGACAATTTAAACCTGTGCTGGCTACTGAGTGCAATGCTCAGAGTGGCAGGAACAGAGTGTGGAGAGTGCAGGAGTCATTTGGAAGCGTGTCAGACTCCTTGTGAAACAAATCCCTGCAATATGTTCTTGTGACACTGCTGCAGTTGACTGCTTTGCCTCAACTATATGCAACTGCCATTGACTTCTGTTTGCCATCTCAACACAGCTGACAAAGGACTACAGCCAATCCCAACCTAAGGTTCCTGTTTGGGGCAATGACCTGACACCATAAAGCCATGTTGGCTGCTGAGTCGTGATGCTCATGGTGGCATAATTGGAGTGGAGAGTTTGTGAGTCATTTCAGGAGTGAGGCAGGCTCTATGTGAAGTCATTTCCTGTATTCTATTCTTGTGACAGTGCTGCACTTTGCTAGAATGACCCTGCTATTTCCAACTTACACTAACATTCATTTTTCTATCTCACCACAGCTGAGAAGGGACTTCAGCTAACCCCTGCCCAATGTTTCTATTTGGGAGAATTGCCTGACACCTTAAGTCCCTGCCAGCTCCTATGTGGAATTGGTCATGGTGGCGCGATTGGTGTGTGGACAGAATGTGGCCGTCCTTTGGGGAATGTGGTTTGGTGCTTGTGGAGTAACTCCCAGTACTCTCTTCTTGTAACACTGTTGCAGTTTGCTAGTGTGTTCCTATTTCCAGCTTCAAATGACTTTTGTTTGTCATCTCAGCACAGCTAGGAAATGACTACAGCCAATTCCTTCCTAAGATTTCTGTTTAGCAGTGTGACCTGACACCTTAAAACTGTGCTAGTACAAATGGAGTGCTACTAGGGTGTGGGAGTTATTCGGAGAGTCCAGCAGGGAGGCCAGCCTGGCCATGGTATGCTGCATGCTTTATGATTAAGCACTCTGGGCTTGATTTTCAAAGAGTGATGCAGCGCTTGCTTCAAGCCGCGCGTCAAACACATTTTTTCATGCAGCTGTGCCAAACCCCTTTGACACAACTGCACTGGATTTTAGTACATCGGGTGCAGTTGTGACAATTGCAGCAATTTCTGGCAGCTTGTGCCAAAGATTTGGCCAAGCTCCATAAAATGGGCCCCCCAAATGGAGCAAATTTGATTAGGGAAAAGCTGGTCTAAATTACAGCATTTGGGCTCGGGATTGAAAATCCCAATTGCCAGCTGGGAGAATGCTGCAAGCCTATGTGCCAAACGATCAGCACACCAGGTGCTTGAGGCATTGGTGGGGCTTTGACAAGTGAGCCGTCTGTCTATAGCACATTTTATACTGTACATTATTCATTGTACTGTTTATTGCCAGGTAGAATTTACATTTTAAATGGTTCTGGAAGGCTATCTGCTGCTATGTTAATACTTTTATTATGTGCTGTTACTGATGCACAGTACATGTGGTAAAAGCACATCTGGACACTAGCTGCCAACATTGCTGAAATCCATCTTCGCAGAGAAATGTGTGAAGTTTTGTCCCTATGGTAAAAATTTGCTTTTTCCAACTTTGCCTTGTAACTTCCCCTTCTAACTCCACCTTTGGTGTTGACAAGGTGGATTTTTGTGAAAATGAGCAAGGGAACTGTTTTTGGTTTTTTACCAGCAAACCCAGTAAAATTCAAGAATCTGGACTGCTTGCACACTTGTATATCAAAGAATTTCACAGAATTTGTCATTTTTTACCAGACCAGTAAATTTTCAGAACTTGTATTTTTCTTATAATTGCTCCCTGAACTATTTTCAGTTTGCTTCATTTAATTCTCTGTGTATTCCACCTTCTTTTACGTTGATTATTTATACACATACTAAAAGAATGACAGTAAAATCCTAGTGAAATCTGGAAATTAGAATAACAATCACCAGTGTAGTTGCCATAATTTCAAATTTTGAAAATGGCATTTCATTACTTTAATGACTGTAAATCAGTGGCCTTGAAAATGAGGCTTTTGGTAAACAATTTCTCTAAAGATCACATTGAAGAGCTTTTGCAGGTCACACAGTACAGTACATCTCTATTCAGTTACTGTTCCTGATTTTCTTCCTGTTCTTTTATTTCAAGTCAGACTATGAGAGTACAAGGAGCCTGTTCTGTACCAGAGAAAAATACATGTTTTAAACACTGCATACAGCAACGTTTATCTTTTTGTCTTTCCTGTGTTGTTTAGTTACAGAACACAAATTTAATAGTTACTTTGTATTTTGAATCTCTTCTTTAGACATATTTGTTAATCTGAATTTCCTCACTGTCTTGAATTTTTTCTGTCTCTATCTCTGTCTCTTTCTTTCATGTGACAGTGAGTCATGGAAACATTCACACCTGTGGCTGTGCTATAGTGATTCACTGTCTGTGCTTTTTCAGGGAGTGCACCCCCCTGATAGTACCTCCGTACCTCTTTCCAACAATGCAACAGCAGCAGCAGCAGTGGTAGTGATAGCAGCAGCCCCTCCTGATCCTCCAATAGGGCACTGTTCAAAGCAGGAGGAGATGGGTCTTGCTAGCTTGCAGCAGGCCCCACACTAGCAGCAGCAGCAGCAGCAGCAGCAGCAGCAAGAGACAGAAAATAGTGAGGAACAGCAGCCACCTGTATTCCCTGAGACTGAGTGGCCAGAACCCCCCTGCGCCTCGCGTCATGGTTCCACCACTGGCACCATCTCCAACTCCCACAGAGCAGGCCCACTCATCATCCTTGTGCTCTTCTGTTCCTCCAGCAGCAGCAGCTTGCCTGCACGGCCTGTATCCCAAAACTACCCTGGTGTGGAATTTTTTAACAACTGACCCTAGTGACCATAGCATGTCCACATATAAATTATGCAAGGACATGATCAGCCTGGGCAAGTAGGGTACACACTTGAGTACTGGTGGTCAAGCAACCCATTTATAAAGAAAACACTGGGTAGAGTGGGAGAAGTGACAGAGTGAAGCAGAAAGTGATGGTGGTGGTGGTGGAGGTGATGGTCTGTCTGTCCTGGCAGATGTCTGACAAACAGTGCATCAGGGATGTTTGTGTCATACAAAGGAGCTGCAGACAAACCCTTTTGAATTGGCTGCCCCCATGATTTCACTTCAAGCAGCTGAACCAGCAGCACCTGAATCTGCAGCAGCAGCTACAACCACATTACTATAGCTTGCCAGCCTAAAAGAAAAAATGGAGGGCCTCAGTCGCTGGCTCATGTCTGTGGAGCTGGATATTAAAATGATCCTCTCTAATCAGGAGAAGATGCTTTAGGGGATGGCTGAGCTCTACTGTGGCAGTGTGAGTGCTGTTTGTGGTAGTGGTGAGTTTGGCAATTGGTAGTGCTTAACAATATTAAAGCAGTTTAAATCCCTGTTAGTGTTTAGCTATTTCCAATCTTGTTTCTAGCTTTTCTTCAAAATCTTGTATTTGTTTCTTTCTAAAAAAACACAAAAAAATAAAACATTTAAAAATACTGAAAAAATGTTGATCTATCTTTGCCATTTAATTATTATTGTTTCAATTACTGTTCTTTGTCTTTATACCTGGGGGCAGATATTCAAAAAGGTGCAAAACACAGCACAGACATTTGCACTCCCTCTTGCAATAGCACTGGTGGGCAATTATGTTATATTCAGAGAAACAGCACATGGTGCTGTTTCTCCGAATATAGATATATGTTTACCCAGTGCTAAGCCACTTAGCCCTGCCCAACAGCACCTCCGACATAGGGCCCCACAAAGGCTAGTAACAGGGTAAAATGTACAATATTCAAAAGCCCCCGTGCAAATGAGCCCATTGGGCACGAAAGACACTAAAGGGAAATTTGTATGCCCATTATGTGCTCATTTGCAAGGGAAGGGAGTCCATTTAGTGCCTCAAATAGCCCAGTTCAGGGAACTCTCTATGTTGCTAGTGACTTCCCTCACCCTCTGAGTCCAGTTCCAATAGTATCAAAATGTCACTGGTGCCTAGCAGTGTCCCCCCAAGCCCTCTAATTCCAATCCCAGTAGTTTCATAGTAAGTCTCTGGTGTCTAGCAGTGCCCCTGCCCTCTGGTCCCACTCCTGTTACTGTAATTATAGGTCCCTGGTGTCCAGTGCTCCCTCTTCCCTCCTGACACCAGTCCCTGTATCAGTAAAATACACCCCTGGTGTCCAGTGGTCCCTCTCCCCACCTGTCACTTGTCCCCATATCGATAAAATACATCCCTGGTGTCCATTGGTCCCTCCTCCACCCAACACCCTTTCCTGTAATGTTACATTACTTCCCGGTGACCAGTGGTCCCTCCCCACCAAATCCCCATCCCTGTACATATATAAGCCCCTCACCAAGGTGTGTCATAACAACCCTTGGCCAGGCTGGCGACCACAGCCATGAACCTCTGTTGTCTAGTAGCCTCCCCAACAACAAAGCTCTGGCCCTGTTTCCATTCTATCTGTAATGCCCACAGCCACAACCCCCATTTGTGTCAGTTATCGCTGTACCCACCTGCAGCACTGATGATCCACCCCCCAGTCCCCCTTACCATAAGTCGGTGCCGCACCAAAATGATAGCAGGTGACACAGTCCCACCTCACACCTCCTCTGCCACCTGCCATTTGACAGTAGAAGGGAGTGCATTGCTTATTTATAGAGCAATGCACCCTATAAATAAGCAGCACACTCCCTGTTACTGTCAAACGGTAGGTAGCCGAGGAGGTACATGATGGGGATGTGTCATCTGTCGTAGTTTTGGTGTGACACCAACTTGTGGTAAGGGGGACCAAGGGGTGGGTCTTCAGTGCTGATGGTAGGTGGTAGAGACCACGACCACCAATGGGGGATTGGCTAGGGCTGCAGGCACCACTATGTAATTCAAATGGGTCAGGGATATGTTGTTGGGGGTTACTTGACAGCGGAGGTTCACAGCTGTGGCGGGCCAGCCATGGTCTTGTGGGAGGGGGTTGTGACACACCGGGGTGGGGCTTACATATATACAGGAATGGGGATCAGGAGGGGTAGGGACCACTGGTCAACAGTAATTAATGTAACATTATGGGAATGATTGTTGGGGGGGGCCACTGGACACCAGAGAAGTATTTTCACATTACGGTGATGGGTGTCAGGAGGAAGGATGGACCACTGGAAATCAGGAATGTATTTTATCAAAATGGGGACAGGTGGTAGGTAGGGGGAGGGACCACTGGACACCAGGAATGTATTTTACTGGTTTAGGGATGGATGTTGGGGGGCACTGAATAGCAAGGAATTATAATTAGACTACTGTGATTGGGTTTGGAGGGCAGGGGGCACCGCTACACACCAGGGACTTACTATGAAAGTACTGGGATTGGGATCAGAGGGTGGAGGGCACCAGTTGCCACCAGGGAGTACTGTATGGGGTTGGGGGGTGCCAACGTACTACCATCGGCTACCACTAAGACTGAGTCAGATGAAAAGTTGGTTTTGGTTGGTGGCATTTTCTCCATGCAACGGACAGTGTAAAGTACCTTTGCATAGGGCAAATATTGGACAACACCAATATTCAGGTCCTAACCTAAGATTTGCATAGTTGTGCCTTATGCACCCCTTCACTGGTTACCTGGCGTAATCCCACTAGGCCCATGCAAACCGGGCTTTTGAATATGGGACTCCCATGCAAAACCTGGTTTGTGCAGGCTAACTGGGTTTTGTGCAGGGGCAAATCTTTGAATATCTGACCTCTTACTGTTGCTACTGTCTTTATGAACATATGAACACACAAATGTGCCAGCAGAAACAGACCACCCATTCTATCTAAATCTGCTTGAATGTGCAGCTAGCACCCCTAGTTTGCAGCTGCCCCACCCTTCCCCTTTGTCATCCCACTGCTGTCCCCCAACTCCCCCACCCTCACTTTCCCCTATTCCCTGTCTCATACCCTTTAAAATCTGTTCACAGATTTACATGATACCACCCATTCTGGTAGTGCATTCCATTTTGCTACCACCCTCTCCGTGAAATCGTGTCTCCTCATTTCCTTCCTATATCTTCACCCTTTTATTCTTAGCCCATGCCCCCTGGTGTTCCTCCCCCTCCTTAGCTTAAAGACCACCATCTGCTCCATCCTTATTGATTCCCCTCAGATACTTGAATATCTCTATCATGTCCCCACATCCCTTCTATCCTCCAGGGTGTACATATTCAGGTCTCCCAGCCTGCTCTCATGGTCTCTCCCCTCCATTTTACATATCTTCTTCATTGCCCTCCTCTGTACCCCCTCCAGTAGCCCGATATCATGCTTCAGATATGGCCTCCAAAACTGAACAAAATACTCCAAGTTTGGCTTTACCAGTGACCTGTAGAGGGGCAAGATCATCTCTCTTCGCCTGGACGAAACCCCCCTCGCTATGCACCCTAGCACTTTGTTCACTTTTGCAGCCACTCTCCTGCACTGGGCAGTGTTGTTCATGGTCCCTGTTACTATAACCCCTGTAAAAAACAACCCCCCCTCAAAAAATAGTATTTCCTACCTATGTTTTATTGATACCATTCCTCCTTATTTCGATATCTTTCCTTAATGTTTCTCAACTACCAGAATAAATATGTCAGGTTGCTACAGTTAGTGCTAAATGGTACTATGCTTTGTGCTTTTACTGCCCTGACACTGTTGTTGTGTTAACTGTGCATAAATCACAATTTACATAAGTTTTCTTCTCCCTGATTTTTTCTCGAGTGCCCAAACAGTGTGTAACTGCCCCAAACACTCTTGCTATAACGCACTTTGTGTTAATTAATTTTGTGAATTCCAGAATGTTTCTTCAGTGCCACAAAAAATAGGACAGGCTGCTACATGCTGCCACACAGTGTTTCTCAGTGTATAACAGCCCAAACACTCTTGCTGCAATGCACTTTATGTTAATTGTGTGTTAATCACAATTCACATAAATTAGGTGAATTTCAGAATGTGTCTATAGTGCCTTAAAAAATTGTGCAAACTGTTACATGCTGCAACAAGATAGTTCACAGTGTGTAACAGCTCTAAATACTCTTGTTGCAACATAGTTTTTTGTGTTAACTGTGTGTTAAACACAATTCACACTAATTATATGACTTACTACATTTTTCTGTAGTGCCACAGAAAATTAGTAAGTATGGTATACAGGGTTTTAAATAATTGATTAGCAGTTTTTTTCTTGGGACAATGCTAACTGTACAGAAAGTATTTACATAGGTTTTCTAGAAGTGTTATGTTTGTTAAACACAGTGAGGCAAGTGCTATGCATTTTCACAATGTTTTAGCACTTTTATGAGCAAAACGCTAATCAATTTTTGGAGTTAAATAAAACCATGTGGTACATGCTGCTGCATGGTAGATCATAGTATGGAACTGCCCCCAAACACTCTCATTGTAAAGCACTTTCTGTTAATTGTGCATTAATTGCAATTCACTTTAATTATGTGAATCCCAAAATTTTTCTATAGTGCCAAAAAAAATCGGACAGGCTACTACATGCTGCCACACATCAGTTCACAGTATGTAACTGTCCCCAAACATAATGGGCGTATTCACTATCATGCACCCTGACAGTGCGTATCTGGGAATGCAACTCTGCATCAAAGTGAAATCCATGTGGGGGCCACATTCACAAACACCAGCCCCCCCACCTGGCTCCCATATGCAGCCCAGCCCCCCTGGCATGCAGGTCCACAGGGGCAGGTGGATGTGGAGTATCTCATCCAGGCGAGCAGCCAATCAGCTGCCTGGGCAGGGACCCACAGTGAATTAATTTTGCCTGTGGGGTGCCATGATGTTGTCCAGCATGTAGCTTGCCAACCACATATTGCGGCGGGGTGCCCTAGCTGACTGCCCTGACCTTCTGGTGTGCCTCAATGGCAGAGGTATCAATATTGGGGGTCCCATGCCCCCCCCACTGTTTCTGTCATGGCTGGCAGTTGCCTCCCCATGGGGTGCATAACTGGTCGATCAGGATTACAGCTGTCCCAAGGATGCATAGCCACCGGGCACCATGCCCAGCACTCCATGGCTTTACAAATCACACAGAGTGCTGGCATGGCCCTTGACCCACCCTGGCATGGAGCTGCACATTTGGCTGGGGGATTGGGTGCTTAGGGGGCTTGAATGTCAGTCATGAATGCATGCAGGTGCCTGGCAGGTGTGGAATGGGCTACGCACCAGAGTTGCATGGTGCATATCCCACTTCACACCTTTGTGAATAGGCCCCTGTTGTTGTAATGAACGTTGTGTTATGTGTGCTTTAATCATAATTCACATTAATTTTGTGAATTCTTGAATTTCTCTGTAGTGCCTCAAAAAATTGGACAGACTGCTGCATGCTGACACATGGTAGTTCACAGTGTATAACTGCCCCAAACACTGTTGTTGTAATGCACTTTGTGTTAATGTTGCATAAATCTCAATTCATATTAATTTTCTTCTCCCCAAAATTTTTTGAAAAGTAAAATAAACATAAATTCTGTATGCCAATATTTTGAGGTACGAGTAACAGAATAAATAGGTCATGCTGCTACATGAACTGCTGCTGTGAATGCTTCTTATAACACCATTAAATGAGAAGTGGTTGGTCCCACAAGTTATATATGCTGCTGCTGCTGCTGCTAACCAGTGCTGTTCTGTTGTAGTCTCCACAGCAACTGTCAAGATGCACTTTAGGGTCTGGAAAATAAAAGTGAATTTTCATGGCCGGAAAATTGTCATGGTGCCCCAAATTGATATGTGCTCCCAGAAATCTTATATTTACTTATTTATGTACTGAAATGTTTCACCAGGAAGGTACACTGAACAACAAGTCGCTCATCTCCCGGTGCAACCTGGGGGAAGGGGTACAACAGGAATGAGACATTAAACATTCAAGTTACATGATCAATATTAACGTACAGTTGTAAGGCAGGTGTTACAAACAGTGTTACAACAGCGTTGAACATAATATGTAGACAGAGTGGACAATAATAAGTGCTGGGTTAATAAGTAAGCAAGTATTTGCTTGAAAGAAAAGGGGAAAGGAGAGGGAGGGGAAGAGTCATGTCCCTGGAGATCCCTTCAGGATACAAGGAACCATGCAAGGGGACTGGGGGATCAGGGAGAAGGTAATAAGGCAGTGTCCCAGAGAGACTACATCAGGATGTGGTGAACCCTGCAAGGGGGCTGTGGGGCTAGATAGAAAGGTGGATAAGGCTGTAAGGATTTAAAGAGAGAGGAGAGAAAGAAGAAGAAGGTATAACTTACTGCTAGGAGGGGGAATAGGTCCTAACCCAAGAGATGACCATTCAGGATGTGGGGTAGCCTGCAAGGGGGTTGGGGAAGGTCAGTAGATAGGGATTAAGAGAGTGATAGGACAGGGAGGGAGGGAGTGAGAATTGAACCCTTGAGGGGAAGAGAATTTACACCTTTGGAGGGGATGGGGCCTAATCAATAATCCATCGGGAGTGTGTGGCCTAGCCGCTGATATGATGGCTGCCTAATCCAGGAGCTCCGACCCACTAATGCTGTATTGGGACTTCATCCCCATGATCCCACGGATCTCCTACTCTGAAAATATAGCATGACACGCGGTGGGTCTCACTCACCAGCTGGCTTCAGTATCGAAGGAAAGCGGCTAAGGCAACACACGAATAGGGCTATCGTTGTACCAGAGTGCGCAATCGGCTGGAACAGGCCATGTACATATTTGCTGCATCGTGTATTTACACAGTTGTGCCAAGGACTTAGTGTGCAATAGTATATTATATACAAAGGCGAGGACGAATTCAGCACAGCGCCCAAGGGCTATGAGAATGGAACCCCTGACTACCATCAGAGCCAATGGCCCTGTAAGCCCGGCTGGGGCAGAATCCTCGCAGCAACTTTCCATAGGGGACTCATTGCAGCACATCACTAGGATGCTTAAGACGGTGCTTCTACATATAAATAACATCAACACCACCCTGACTGGAACTGTCACCGATGTCCACAATTTGCAGGACAGGATGAATGTAGCTGAACAAAGAATCAAGGTATCGGAGACACAACAGCAACAAATGTGGCAGTGCTTACATGGACAAGAGGAGCATCTGGCTGACCTCTGGGAGAGGGTGGAGGACCAGGAGAATAGGGGATGCAGGAACAACTTGAGAATTCTAGGACTTCCAGAAGGGAATGAGGTCACTTCAATGGAAAAGTTTCTTAATGAGAACCTACCCCTCATGCTGAGGGAGCGCTGGAGGGGTAACACTGAGGTGGATCGAACTCACCACGTAACAGCTAGGTCTAACAAATCCGGATCATCCCCAAGTCCTATAGTTGCCTACCTTCAACGTTAGTCCATGAAGGAGAGAATACTAGGAGTGGTTAGGGACCTAAGGGAGCTGTGATGGAAAGGGGCTCGCATCACAATCTATCAGGACTTTGCCCATGAAACTACGGTGAAGAGAAGAGCTTTCGGCCCAATTATATGTTACCTACACCAACACAACTTTACATTTCAGTTCAAAAATCTTACCAAACTGTAGGTGGCCAAAGATGGGAGAGAAATGGTGGCAGCTCATCCTAGGGACCTAGAGCGCTGGTTGGCCAGGTTTTGGCCTTCTCTACTGAACCCGACTACAGCTCCCAGAAGGCTTTGGGAGCCCCCAGCTGACAGGAACATTTCTGCACCTCCCAGCTCCCTGGGGAAAAAATTGCCTGAGAGTTCAGCCATACCTATCCCATATTATTCGAGTCCCCCACTGTTAATGGACTTATCACCTCCCTGCCCACATCATGTAGATGCCACTAAATCAGCACCAGCTCCTTCAACGCCTCCTCCTCCCAGAGACACTGACTATTTCTCTCGCTCCCACCAATGAATGAGGGGAGATGCACTAAACTCCACCAGTAAAGGAGCAGCTTCCCCTCCTGCCAAAATCAGTCAGAATGATGCACCTGCTATACTGGAACTGAGGGACAATGTACTATGTAATGTGAACACGGAGCAGTCTGGTGACTGGGCTGATATTTCAGATGCTGCCCTGCTGGAAGAGATGAATCACCTTATGCCAATTAAACCAGGAATCTTTACATATGCAGCTGCTGTTACCGCTGCACGTTCCAATGTTCAAGCCCTGACTCCATTGTCTCATGAGCAGGCCGAAGGACTGGCTACTTGATCCCTTGCATGCTTCACTTTTTTGTCATCCTGATAACTGGGGCGCTTAACCCAACAGACATTTCTGCATGGTTCCTCTTTTCTGTTGTTGTGCTAGTTGATTACAATATGGAAGGATGTGGCATTTTCATAGCCCCCACTTCCTGTTTCCCTGAATGTTGATCCACATTGGCCCAGTCCAGCCTAGGTGCTGTATGGCCTAGCACTTAGCAGGGATATTTATCCAATATTGATGGACCAACTGGTTTGTTTTCCTCCCCCCTTCCTCTATTCTCCCTTTTTCCCCTATCCCCCTCCCTCACTCCTACCTGCCCCTGCCCCCCCACGAGTTCGTGGAGATGGCCCCTTGAGGGTGCTTACCATGGGAGGAACTGTTTGATTACACCTCCACGTAAACCCGACTCGAGTGGCGGATAGAGCATAGGGTAAGGCACAGTTTAGCCCTCTTGTGCTTTGACCTTCATCCTCTAAGTGGTTGTTCACTTGAATTTACTTAGCATATATCGAAAGTATTACATATTATAATTGTTCTCTTTTCCTGTTTTATATTGTTCTGTATAGTGTGTTTAGGAATTTAAAAAGATGCTTATTACCCAGTGATGCTTACACCCTCTTACTTTGGACTGGTTCTAGTTCTGTGGTTGGGCTGCAGTGATTCCTCATTTTTCCAAGGTACCTCCATCCCTCCCAGTCATTGGACCACAGTAAGTACACTTTCTAATCCTTTCCTGGGGATCATGGCAAAGGGTAGTGTTGCACCATGTATGACACACTGGATGTCCTGGAACGTGAAGGGTCTAAACCACCTGGTTAAGCGCACAAAAGGGCTACAGCACTTGAACTCTCTCTGGGCAGAGATAGCCTTATTGCAGGATACACATCTCATTTCTCGAGCAGCTACATGGTTTAAAAAAGCTTGGATGGGAGAGGTAGTAGCCAGCTCAGCAGCGAATAAGATGAAAGGAGTAGCTAGCCTCATCAGACGTTCCTCATCATGGAAAGTAGATGATGTTAGAAGAGATACTCAGGGGCGGTGGGTGGTGGCCAAACTTTCTTCCTCAGGGAATATATTACTATTGGAGAGCCCATATGCACCTAATAAGGACCATTCTGACTTTTTTCCAGCAATTAGCCAAGCATAAGTGGATCTAAACCCTCAAGGGGATCATATAACCATAATCCTTGGTGGGGATTTTAACATGGTCAGTGACATTTTTCTGGACAAATCTCGCCCTACACCGCACACCACACCCAAGGGTAGGCAAGCATTGCAGGACCTGATCGAGGAATAGACCCTTGTCGATGTTTGGCGAGGGGATCATCCTACAGGTTGGGACTTCACATTCTATTCCTCCCCACACAATTCTTATAGCTGCATTGACTTTTGGCTCATCAACGATCTGGCGGCCCAAGGCACAGTCAATGCGTCTATAGGACAGACCCTTATATCTGACCATGCCCCAGCTATAATCTCATATCTCCCTTCTGGTACTTCCTCACGCAGGGTTTGATGGCGTTGCAACCCATTACTTCTTCAAGATCCGGAGTTCCGACCAATGCTCAAACAGGCATCTAAGGAGTATTTTACCTTGAATTCAGACTGTGGGGTTGCACCGGACATGGTAGGGGAGGCATTCAAAGCAGTCCTCCATGGTCACATTATCTCCTTTGTGGCAGCTCGGGATAAGGCTCATAGATCCAAGCTGACCAACCTGCAAACACAGCTTCAAGAGCTAGAACAGCGTTTCAAGCAAACTGTGCCCAACAATAGGGATAACTCATTGCAGTGCCGCATCGTAGGGCATAAATATGAAATAAAGAGCATTCTCCATCAGAAAGCTGAATGGCTTCTCCTTCGCTGAAAGCTTGCATACTGGGAGGGTGGCGAAAAATCGGGTAACTCTTGGCATTTCACCTGCGCCAACAATGGGCCGCCACCAAAATTCACTCTCTCCGCTCCCCATCTGGCACCACCGTTTCCAATCCTAAGGGCATCAATGAGGTTATGAAAGCCTTTTACAAGGTTCTCTACTACTCTCAGGGTGCTATCCCTGACACTCAACTTCGTCACCGTATTCTCAACTTCGCCCGACAAACTCACCTGCCAGCCCTCACTCAGGCCCAGTTAGCAACCTTGGATGCCCATTTAACTTGTGAGAAATTTCACCAGGCCTTGACAGGCATGGCCCGTGGTAAAGCACCAGGGCCTGACAGAATGACAGTGGAGCTATACCTAGCCTTGGGACCAGATATCTTACCACAGTTGAACTTAGCCCTACAAGCGGCACATACCGCCAGATCCCTCCCAATGACAATGAGAGATGCACTTATCATATTGCTCCCCAAAAAAATCACTAGACCTCCTAGATTGCACCAACTACAGACCAATATCCTTATTATCAGTTGACACCAAGATACTGGCCAAAGCCTTAGCCATAAGATTAACTTCCATTCTCCCATCTATCATTCACCTGGCACAAACAGGGTTTATCCAAGGTAAAACAGGTTCTGATAATACAAAGCTCCTTTTCATCCTTAAATGGTTTGCAACTAAGGTGACCCTTCCAATGGCAGCAATGGCCTTGGATTTTTCCAAGGCCTTTGATTCCATAGAATGGCCATACCTTCACCAAGTTCTTGACATCTATGGCTTTGGGGAGAGCTTCAAACGTTGGATCATGACCCTGTATCATTCCCCAATGGCACGCATTCTTACAAATAGTGATATCTCCCCCACTTTTTCTCAACACAAAGGCATGAGACAAGGATGCACTCTCTCTCCCCCCTGCTGTTTCTAATAGCCCTGGACCCTCTCATTTGGACTTTGATTTCATCGCCCCAGGAGCAGGGTATCCAGGTTGCCCAACCTTCCTACCTGGTAGCGGCCTATGCAGATGACTTATTGCTGACCATTTCCAATCCAGCCCAGTCTATACCCGCCGCCCTTGATGTACTACAGGAATTTGCCACACTCTCGGGCTTAAAGGTCAATCATAAGAAGACATCTGTTGCCCCCTTCAACTCAAGATGTATGCCAGCTTGTGTGCAAGGTACTGATCTGGTATGGTCGGCAGGTAGATTTTCCTATTTGGGAATCTGGATGCCCACCAACTGGTTTACATTGGAGGTGGACAATTTTCTTCCTCTGAAAAACCAGCTCACAATGGAGATTGAAAGATGGTGTAAACTACACCTTTCCCTACCGGGACAGGTGGCAGCCGTACACATGTTCCTGTTTCCCCGTCTTCTTTACTTGTTTAATAATATTCCTATCAAACTCTCTCTCAAGCTGTTTTCTCAAATAGATCACTTAATTTTGGTTTTCTTCTGGGATGGAAAACCTCCTAGATGGAGCAGGCAAAAGCTAAAAATGCACTGGTCCAGAGGAGACTTTAACGCCCCCTGGTTTCAAGGGTACCACTGGGCCTGCCTGGCTTCGCAGGTGACCAGATGGTTCCTTCCCAGTCGAAGTGACCCCCCCAATATGGGTCCACCTGGAATCAGACTTGGTGGGAACAACCCCGTTGTTTACTCTACTTACCTTTCAGACCCTCCTTCCGCGCACACTGCCTTCCACAGTACTTAGTACAGTCATGGCCTGGAAATCGCTGAAAGTTAGGACTAATACCCCAAGGCAGCCATGGCCACCCCCTTTTCAATTTGCCCCCTTATGGCACAATCCCCTGTTTAAAATTGACAGAGCCTCTTTTTACTGGCTGAGTTGGTCCATGAAAGGTATTAACACAGTCCAAGACGTATGTGCACCCGGGGAAAGATATCTGTTGTCCTTTACTCAGCTCCAATCTCAGTTCACCCTCTCTCAGAGAGATTTCTGGAAATACCTCCAAATCTGAAGCATCATACAGCCCCATCTGCAAACCTTATCTCTGGAACAGCCTTAGCTATGGTTACATACAGTACAAAAATACCCTACATTTAAGGGATTAATAGGGCGGTTTTATTCGACATGGAGAGATTCACAACCCCTGGTAAGAAAAACTTGCAAACAACACTGGGAAACATATCTAACAACACCCATCGAGCAGACACAGTGGGATCGATATATTAAGAATACATTCCATGTACATATGGATACACGAAGTCGACTCTTGCAGTTTAAAATACTGTTTTTTTGGCACCGTACATCAGAGGTGCTCCATAGGCGAGGGCTGCTGAACCATGCCAACTGTTGGAGATGCTGTCATCCCAATGCTCACATTCTCCATATCCTATGGACATGCCCTCTCCTTAGGCAATTTTGGAACATGGTCTTCACAGATTTAGGTAGGGTACTCTGGGCACCAGTAGCACCTCAGGATACTAGGATATTGTTGGGGGATATCTCCTTGATTTCCTTCTTTCCCAAATCACACCAGGATTTGATCCTTTCAGCCCTCCTGGAAGCCAAATGCCTTCTACTTCAACACTGGTGTCAACAGACTCTGCCCACTAGAACAACATGGCATGCAGCCCTGGCAAAGGCGTCCATATTTGAGAGGTTATCATATCTTCACAGGGGAAACCTGGCATGGTATTTTGACAAATGGGGACCTTATTTGGCCTCTGACATGTGTAAACTGCCCCCCACCACCAAGTAACACCCCAATGTATTCTTAGTAATGGGTAACATAGATGGTGTAAGCATCCAGTTAGGTTATTAGTTAGGTTAGATCATCCTTATAGATACATGATACAGCATGAATCTGGATTTGGTGATATCTTAGGAATGATTTATGATATTATTACATATCTTTGATGTTAAGTGTATATCCGACTCCTTATGGATGGATAGACTATGTATGTACAAATTGTATGGCAACTTTATGTTATCTTAAAACTCAATAAAATATTATACAATAATAAATACTCCATCAGGATGCATTGAACCTTGCTAGTAGTCATGGAAAGCCAAGATAGTGGCTAGATAGAATAGGGAAGATATGCTTTGGCTCAGTTGGACCCCTTCAGGATGCTCCGTACCCTGCAAGGAGACTGCAATGGCCAGGGAGAATGGGAGATGGGGGAAGGGAAGGGAAGGGAAGGAGAGGAGACAAGACAAGCTGCAGTAGGACCCCCTCAGGATGCTGAGAACCCTTCAAGGGGGACTGAAAAGACTAGGGAAAAAGGTAGATAGGAGAGGGGATGGACAGGAGACAAGCCTAGGCCCAGTAGGACCCCATCAAGATGCTGAGAACCCTGCAAGGGGACAGCAAAGGCTAGGGGGACAGGTAGATGTGGGAGGGGGAAAGGATAGAAGACAAGCCTAGATGAAGGCTGACCTCTTCAGGATGCTAAGAACCCTACAAGAGGACTGCAAATCTAGGGAGATTGGCGGGATGGTGGGGTAAGGGAGTAGATGAGAGATACAAGTCCCTTGGGGGGTAGGAGAGGGACCCATGGAGAGCATTTGGGGTCCCTTATATTCTGTGTGAGATCAAGGGAAGCCAGTAAGGGGGAGCAATTTGGGGGAAGAGGAGGAGAGCTAGAAACATTTTTTTTTTCTCTTTGGCAACTGGGTAAGGCCCACTAGGCACAAGTGCCTGTTTTCAGGGGTGACCTGGGAGCACTGGGCGGTTAAGTGACTTGCTCAGAGTTACACAGTATGCAAGTGGAGGTTATCAGAATCAAACCAAGGTCTGGTCTGCTGGATGTACCAAGCTCATTCACAGCTCATTACTCTAACCTCTAGGCTATGCTGCCAGTGGGGGTGCATAGGGTAAAATGAAGGTGATGGTAGAGGGGTAGTGTTTGTCTAGGGCTTAGAGGAGGGAATTAGGGAGGGATGGGGCAGGAGAAGCTAGGTGCAAGGTAATTATTGAGGGCAGAGCTGATGGAGAAGGCGGAGGATGAATGCTGATTTAAGGAGGGCCAGGAATTCCACATTTTTGGAAGGGGTTAGAGTAACTGGATTGGCTGATTTGGGTGGATCTGCAGGGGACTACCAGGGTGTGGGTGTCAGTTGATCTAAGGGAATGGAAGGATGGGGGGGTGTTATAAAGGAGAAGGTGAGGTAGAAAGGAAGCTCTGCCAACCAGTGCTTGGAGGTGAATTTAGCACAGTGGGAGAGTCACCTATTTATAAGAGAGGGGAAGGATAGGTCACGATAAAGATCACAGTGATGGGTGTGAGGGGGGCATCCAGGGCAAAGCGGCAGAAGGAATTGAAGATGGTGTCCAGTCTGACCAAGAAGGACTTATTGGTAGCACCATAGACTACATCACAGTAGTTGAAAATGGGCAGTATCATCTTCTAAACAAGTTCACACCTAGCCGTAAGAGGGATGCAACTATGGTTCCTGAACAAGGTACTAAGCTTGGGGAGCAGTTTTTTTCTGGATGGCATCAATATGTCCAGAAAAGTTTAGGTGTTGGTCCAACCAAACACCTAAGTACCTGATGGAGGATGTTTCCTCAAGTAAAGTCCCATCAAGGGTGTGGAAAGTGGGTAGGGGAGGTAGCCTAGAGAGTCTCTGCCTTCTGCCAAGGGCCATGGAGACAGTCTTCTTGGCATTGAGGAAAAGTTGATGATTAGCAAACCAAAACTGAACCTTGTTGAAGTCTTCCTGCATGCTGGTTGTAACCTCAGCAGTACAGGAGCCAGATGCATACAGGACTGTATCATTGGCATACATATGTAAAGCAGAGGAGGGGGAGCAAACAGAGGGAAGGTCATTAAAGAAGATGGAGAATAGGAGGGGCCCTAATACAGAGCCCTGGGGGATGCCAGTGCTAATCAGGAGGTGAGCGAAAGTGGTGTCCAAGACCTTAATTGATTGGGTTCTGCCAATAAGATAGGCCTTGAACCAGTTTGTGTTGGAGGGAGATAGGCCAGCTGCTGGGAGTAAGTCGAGGAGAAGGGTGTGTGAAAGATGGTTTCGAAGGCCTTGGCCAGGTGAACAAAAATGGCAGAGGTAATTTGGCCATTGTCCATCCTGGTTAGGATGGAGTCTGTGAGCTGTAGGAGAGAGGTGGTGGTTGAGTGTTTTTTCCTGAAATCACACTGGAAAGGGTCAAAAAGGAGGTGTCAGATGGAAAAGAGGTGAGTTATATGCTGCCACTGCTATACTTTGTGAATGTAGTCCACAACAGATGGATCCAGATGTTGACCTCCAGCTTGTTTATTAGTTTGTAATGTCCTACCAGCAAAGGTAAGTATGCATATACAGTATATCCATACCCTTTGTCCTGCTAATTTTACTCCCCCGCTGGTCTGTCTGCCCTATTGTGTGCCACCAGCTCTTACCCCCTCACTCTCTTCTGTTTCAGTTGCTCTGACCACCCTCCCTAGGGCTTCAAGCTCAAGAGCTGAGGGAGACTTGGACCCCAACGGCCGGCAACTGCTGAGCCTCAACCCGATATCACAAGCTTGCAAGGTACGGCAAAAGCCGCAGTTTTTCAGTCCACCCCCCCACCCCACCACTTATTAAATACACTACCCTCCTTACCCTTTTCGATTCCATGCCCAAACATGATACTGTCTTCCTACGAGATTAAAAGCCCCTGTTTTTACTCCTCCTCTCGCCACTTAACAAAGGCATACCAATTGCCAGGCTGTGCCTCTGTCTCATTTAACTGAAATTACACTGAATTTGTTTATCAGATAGGAATTCTTTTATTTCTGTTATCTGCTATCTACTGTGGATTGTCTAACATCTCCATTTTTGACTATGCCATAGTTTAAGCTTAGGTGGCACAAACCCCCTAGTCTGGTAAATCTATCTGGATCATCCAAGTGTCTGTGCTCCTCCACAAGGCTCCATCATGTGGGGAAGCCTGTTGCTCCCCTTCTTGTTTCTTCTCCCTCTTGTGCCATGTGGCCAATATCAATTTCCACATTCACCACCAGGTGGGGATTATGACCCTACGTTGATCTGCCGTGTCTCTAACAATAAATCCTCTGACTGCCTATGTGCCCTTAAGCTCCCCCATCTACAGCTTTATACTCGGTTTAGCTTCAGTGGTGGGACTCACGCCAAATTACCCTTGGAGGGAATGCCTCCTGTTTCCTTCAGCACTGAACTCTCCCTGAACTTTGCAGTCAAGGTGTTAGTTTTTGCAGTACTAGGTCATCATAGTTCTAGATGTGGGGCACCGATTACCCTTAGTAGACAACCCTCGCAGACATATAAGGGCTAAAAACTAAAAGTTAACTATTGCTGCTCTAAGAAAGCTTTTGCTTCTTCTTCTTCTGCTTTGCTCAGGTAACGTAGAGCTTAATCCTGGACCTCTAGAAGCCATTGCATCACCAGATGACCTGGCAAGGCTCAAGGGTATGACCTTTCTGCATGTTAATGTATGCAGCCTGTTAAAAAAGATTGCCTTGATCCAGGCCTGGGTTAACCACACCTCACCAGATGTTCTAATGGTATCAAAATCTTGGCTTAGACCAGCTACTTCTGATAGGGAAGATAACTTCCCCAGTTACTAACTATTTAGAGTTGACAGGCAGTCTAGAGGCAGAGGGGTGGCCATCTATGTCAAGAACAAATTTACAGTATCCTATCTTGACTCGTCAGTTGTCTCCAATGAATTTGAATGCCTGTCTCTGAAGGCTGTGATTTTGCCTACCATGGCGCTTTGCGTAATAAGGTGCTATAGACTCCCATCTGCTGGCTTACAGCTCCTGATGCATCTAAGCACTATATTGGGGCAAGGGTATCTAGAAACAATTATTTGTAGGAGACCTTAATCTCAACTGGCTATCCAAGGCCTCAATAACACTCACATCATTTTGTGATGCACATGGACTAATGCAACTCATTGATGAACCAACACACCCTAATAAAAAGAACCCTAGTTACAGTACCCTGCTGGATGTTATCCTAGTGAGAAAACCCCATCTTTTTTCCTATGCAGGTACCTTCTTTACTGAAGTCAGTGATCATTGTCTCATTGCTGGTGTAATATCAGCCAATAAACCACTATCTTCATCTAAGTTCTCTGCTAAGAGATCTAGATGAAACTTTGATCTATTTGCCTACATTGATGAGCTAATACACTCCCTGCCCTGGCAGGACTTTTACCTGGCGAAAACAGTAAATTTGGCCTATGATATTTTCAATGAAATTATAACAGAGGCTCTAAACAAGCATGCCCCTCTGGTAAAAGTACACGTAAGGAATAAAGCTTGTCAATGGTTCTCCTCAGAAATAAAGACCACATTGTTAGAGAGGGACAAGCTCTGGAAAAAAGTATGTAGAACCAAGACCCCTAGGAACTGGTGCCAGTTTAGGAGTGCTCAGAATGTATGTACCAAGATGGTTAGAGATGCAAAGGCAGCATTTTATCGTACTGAATTTGACTCTGCTGCCAAGAGCCCATCTAAATTTTGAAAAATTATCAAGGACCTGTCTGGCCATATGCCTGGAAACTCTCTTCCGGCTAAGATTATCTCTGGTAATGTGACTATCAGTGACAGGATGGAGATTTTGGATTCCCTTAACAATCACTTTGCTACTGCAGGTTTAGCATTTGACAACTCTCCTGCAAACTCGCTACACTCTCAGCTTGGCACTCAATATGCTGAATCCCTGCAGCTTGTCTCACTGAAAGAGGTTGAAGACCTCCTGTTACAGCTGGATATAAAGAAAAGTGCTGGTGCTGACTCCCTTGACCCATATTTTCTAAAGATTGCTTATCATGTCCTGGCTGTACCTATTACTCACTTATTCAGCTTATCACTGTCACAGGGGATCCTCCCACTCATCTGGAAAACTGCACATCATACCTCTGTTTAAATAAGGGGACCCCTGTGATCTCAACAATTATAGGCCGATCTCCCTTCTTTCTGTCCTGTCTAAATTACTGGAAAAAAATTGTAAGTACGCAGCTGAGAACATACCTAGAAACTATGAATCTATTAAATCCAATGCAATCTGGTTTCAGAGCTAAGCACAGTACTATTATGGCCCTTGCTAAAGTGACCAATGAATGGCAGAGAGACTTAGACAACAGAAATTTCATCTGTGCTGTGTTTTTGGATTTAAGCAAGGCATTTGATACTGTCGATCACAGTCTGCTCCTCTCATCTCTGTGAACTATAGGTCTGAATTCATTATCACAGCAATGGTTTGCTGACTACCTGTCAAACTGCCTCCAGCAGGTTAAGGCTGCAGGTGAGCTCTCACCTCTCAAATTTCTACAAAGAGGTGTGCCTCTGGTATCTATCCTAGGTCCCTTACTGTTTGCAATCTATATCAATAACATCAATGATGGTATAAACAAGGCCAATATTCACCTGTTCGCAGATGACATGGTACTATACCTAAGCCACCCAACACTTGAAGCTGCATTTGGTGACCACCAATATGAATTTAATCTGCTGCAGAGCCAGTTCCTAAACAAAAAGTTACTATTCAATGCCAATAAAACTAAAGTAATGCTCTTTTCTCCTTTTATCCATGTGATAAATCCGGCCACTAGTGGATCAATTCCTCAGATTTCCATAATTCTGGGTGAACATTTGGAATTTGTCATGAAATTCAAGTACTTGGGAGTTTGGCTTGACCACAGACTCCCCTTCATGAAGCACATTGAAGATTTGCTAAAAAAATTATGGCAGAGACTAGGTCTTTTCTTCAGGGTTAACTACTTCTTCACAAGAGATGCTAAGCCGCATTTGGTCCAAACAACGTTTCTTTCACTCGTCAACTATGCAGACTTCCTTTATAGTCAGTGCCCTATCTCTTCTCTTGCAAAATTGGACACACTCTACCATAGAGCACTGAGGTTTATAACAGGACTTCCCTTTGCCATGCATTATTGTTCTCTGAATGCAGCCGTGGGGTGGACTTCTCTCCAGTTCAGGCGGGATAGAAATACTGCACTATGGACCCTCAGAGCTATCTTCAAAAAACTTTCACAATATATTTCTGACTGTCTCCCACTAAGCATATCAGTTAATTATGCAATGAGAACTTACTCTTTATTTCATTGAAAGTACCCAAAGTTAAATTGCACTTTGGTAGTGCAGCAATAAGATTTATGCTGCCCTTTCTTTGAAATAAACTGCAAAAATCATTAAAACTGAGCATCCCTGTCAGCCTGACTACCTTCAAGACTCTATATGCTTGCTCCATAAAGGAACCGTGCAACTGTTTCCAACATCCTTAGTTAGCATTAGCGTCTGCTGTGATACCTTATCTTGCCTGCCTCTTATATGATGTCTAGGTTTCCTGATTCTAGTCCCTCTCCTTCTTCTGCCTATTACCTGTCCAATTCTCTTCTTGTGCATCGCCTCCTGTCCTCTGGCAATGTTATCCTTTATTGCTACTCACCCAAATCGTAATCTATTCCCTATCTCCCATTATATGATGGGAGTCCTCCGTATCCATTGGTTGAGACCTGTCCCCTTTATCCCTGTTGTCCCCCGCAATCCCTGTATCATTCTGTGGTCACTTTAAATGCCCCCTGAACCTCTTACTTCCCCCCTCCCTCATTCCCCCTTCCCCCTCCCTCACTATAGGCCTTCTGGTATCCCCTTCCTACCCAGACCTTCATTGTTGCCCTGGTTTGTATAAGGTGCTGTTCGCATCTACATTTTTTGTAATCTACTTTTTATACTAAACCATGCTCCTTTTTACCCTTCCCAGATATTGTTATGTACGTGCTTGCCACTTTTAGTAAATTGCTCTGTACTGCTATAAGATTACCTGTGTTATGGTTCTTGTTTACCCTGAATGTTATAATTATATTCCCTTACCTTGACTGTATAAATATATATATAAATATATATATATATATATATATATATATATATATACATACATATATATATATATATATATATATATATATATATATATATATATAAAGAAGCATGATTTGTATTGTACTCTGACCTTGTTCTACCCAGGTCCATCTTGTAAATGAGCTTTGCTCAATGGTGTTTGCCTGGATAAATAAAGATTTTGATTGATTGACTGATATATATCTTTTTTTTTCTTTTTTGGGGGGCTTGTGAGAGTGGAAGGGTATTTAAAACCATCATATTTCTAACCTTTTGTTACTGTTTCTCTCTTTGCAGGTATCTTTCACTAGGGTGATTGAGTCCTATTGCTGCATGGGTCTTGCTCAGATCTGGTATTTAATTTATGGGGGTTTCCTACCATGGAAAGAATTTTCTATCCTATTTTGTTTCTTACATGTTTTATATATCTGTGTATCATTGTATAACTGTTGTCTGTTCCTATTTCTCTCTTTCTGGCATTATTCAGGTGCATGACAAATTGTACTGTGAGGCAGTAGCATCAGTTGGAGGACTGTTACATATGCTAGATGCAGAGGATGTCTTTACTTTAATAAACTCACATGCAGTTGTGGAGAAGCTGTAAGAGGAGGCCCGAGCATTAGTTGGTAAGGATGCCCACATCAACAATTTGGTGGAGAAAACTGCAATGGTTTCCTTGATAACTGTTGGAGGACAAGGAAATCATCTTAATAACAGAATATTAACAGACCTGATGTGAAAACAAGATAGAAATTATATAGACTGTAGTACACTCCATATTGTTTTACAGCACAACTGTGAAAATAAATCAAAATAAAAAATAAATAAATAAATCAAAGAAAAAATAGTATTTTGAAGGGGCATTCACCATCACATTGGTTATGACCCTGCATTGAAATGGAACAAAGGTGCACCAGATAGAGGGGATGGAGTCAGAGACATCTTTCTTTCTTGAAGAGAAGAGAAGAGAAGAGAACAGGACTAGAGGAGACATGTGACAACAAGAAAATTATGTACAGTAGACCTTACTAAAATGGCCATTATGCATGACAAACCACATGGACAGTAGATACTGTACATTGTCCACTCCAAGTCTTATTATAGGTGCCATCTGTGAAGAAAACAATTTAATTTAGGCTATCTTTTACAATGCTGTGGCCACATGACCAATCCCACTCTTTCCATACCTGTCACCTGTGAAGAAAATACAGAATGATTTAGCCTGACTTTTGCATGACCAATGTGTCACTGTTTACCTGTGAAAGGAAAAAATTAACATTAAAACTTAAAAAAATAATAGAAAATAATATCATGATACTTATCATCAAATTAGTGATGACCGTACTGTGTATTTGCACAGTGCTGCCACAGGGGGATGTTGGAGGAAGAAGCAACTTTAGTCTACAGCTTGTGGTGTGATGTCTGAGGCGAGAGGGATACAAAAGGAAATAAACACATTTTAGTGTCTTGTAAGCAGTGTGGGAGCCCCTCCTCTGTGACAATGGACTCACTGACAACAATGAAGATAAGTAGTATGAAAAAAATAAAAGTAGCTTACTATCACAACAGAGAATGTTGGCTGCTGGCCTTCAGGTTTTGCTACCTTGATGGGTGGCTGGCTAGAGGCTTGGCTTGAGGTCTGGCTTGCTGTCTGGCTGGATGGCTGACAGACTGGCTGGTGGGCAAGCTTGCTGTCAGGCTGCTTAGCAGGGTGGCTGTCAGGCTGGTTGGCTTGGTTGAGCTCTGCCTGGCAGTGACATTTATGCTGGATTATGAGTCCTTGTGTTTCAGTCTTGAATTAGTGCAAGTGGTGGAGGCAGTGGTGGGCCATGTTGTTGGGGGATGTGGCAGACACAAGCAGGACAGAGGAGAAGGAGGAGGAAGGGGAGTCTTGATTGCTGATGGAGGCAGGGTCTTAATGGCTGGCAACAATGGCATTTACACTGTCTTAAGATATCTTGTTTTTCAGTCTTGAGTGAGTGCATAAAACAAAGGCTGTGATGGACCATGTTGTTGGTGGATGTAGCTGATACAAGCAGGACAAATGAGGAGGAGGAGGAGGAGGAGGAGGAGGAGAGGCAGGAGATGGTGTCTTGATTGTTGATGGATACATGGTCTGCATGGCTGTCAATGGTATTTATGCTGCAGAGTTAACAGTCTATGTTTTTTAGTCTGGATGCATTCAGTTGAGGTGGTGATGGCCAATGTTGCTGAACACAAGTTTGGCATCTCATGGTATATTCTTGAAAGATTTTCTACTTCTTCTGTGAGCATGACTCACAGTAGGAGATAGCAGATAGTTAATCAGATGGATGTATAGAAGAGCAGCACAACTTGAGGAAACATATTCAGAGGAAAACAAAACTGGATCACAAAAAAAGGCTTCAACTGATTTGAAGGAAATGAGGGATCTAACACTTTTGTGTTTATGCTACACTCATCAACATCATCAAGGAAACAGCCCTCATAGTCTTCCAGATTGTAGTTGTCCCCACATGGGAATTCTTTCTCTATTACTGCTTCATCTACCTCAGTGGATGGCAATTTGCCAATGCCAATACCAACAGGCTGTTCTGGTTCTTCTTCATCACCACCGCCAACATCATGTGGTATGAACACAGACATGATTGTGTTATGTAGAATGTGGCCTGGATTCATTTTAATAAATGTTAGCATGCCAACATTTCTAGGGGGAAAATCTGAATGCCTTTTTCTAACAATGGCCCCGCTGAACTGAATACCGTCTCCACACTGACACTAGCACATGGACAGCTCAGATATATGACTGCAATGGAAGTCAGTGCTGGCCCATTAGTGACCTTGCTACTCCAGTAAAACAATAATTCTTCTAATATGTTAAGGTGCCTGTTGTCCACCAAATATGCATCCACCATGCATTGCACTGCATGCAATCCTGCCAATTCATCAACTTCCTCTTCCTTTTCCTCCACATCTGCTTTTCTTAGCTTGCACAAAGCATCTCCATAGCATCTATGATCCTCTTCAGTCAGGATTTTGGAAGAGACACAGTACTGAGATGGCCCTAGTTTGGGTGCTCAATGATCTCCTGATAGCGAGAGATCGGAAGAGCTGTTCTGTTTAGTTACTTCTTGATCTGTTTGCAACATTTGACACTGTGGACCATGGTGTGTTGTTAGAGTGCCTGCGGCTGATCTCTGGACCGTCTGGTACAGTCCTCAGATTGTTTCAGTCTTTCTTCATGGGCAGGTTTCAGAGAGTGGTGTTGGGGATTTATTTCTCTGGCACCTTCTCCCTACCCTATGGGGTGCCGCAAGGCTCTGTTCTATCACCCATGTTGTTTGCGGTGTACATGCTGCCATTAGGAGACATTGTAATGTGTTATGGGCCGAGTTTTTACTGCTATGCAGATGACAGTCAGCTATACAGGTCCTTTGTGCCCAAACATGATGGTGCCATCTCGGTGTTTAACAACTGTCTCTCTGAGATTCAAGACTGGATGAGTTCCAGCTGGTTGAGGTTGAATCCGGACAAGACTGAGGTTTTGGTGATGGACCCAGGTCATTGGGTAGAGGGGCTTTTGGTGGGGCAGCCATCCAGGCTTAGGCTTGGAGGCAGACAGCTAATGGCCTCCAAACAGGTGTGAAATCTGGGCATTATTCTTGATGACAGATTGACACTTAAATCTCAGGTGTCATCCATTGTCAAGACCTTGTTTCACTACCTTGAGGAATATCACCCAGATTAAGTACCTGGTTCTGCCAGATGATCTTCCAACATTGGTCTACACCTTTGTGACCACTCACCTTGATTACTGCAACTCCCTGTACCTAGGGCTACTGGGGGTTGATATTCGCTGCTTGCAGCTGGTGCAGAATGCGGCAGCCAGGATGCGGACTGGTCTTTCACAATCTAACCATGTCACACCTGTGCTGCGCACTGCACAGGCTGCCTAGTCAGTGGCATATCACTTTCAAGGTTGGCTTGCTGACCTATAAAGCCCTACACAGACAGGGACTGTACTACCTCATAGAGCTTCTTCATCCCTACTGCTCCCTCTGCCCACTCTGCTCCACCAACGAGGGATTGCTGGAGGTTCCCATGGTCCATTTGAGGATCCCTGGGGTCCACACATTTGCATTTGCGGTCCCGACACTGTGGAACTCTCTACCTCATTTAATAAGGAAGTCCCTGGAGTCACGTGATGCGGGACGCCGAGTAGCTGGTTCCGCTAGAGCTCCGTCCTCTACCTCGCTATTTTTTTTTTTTTTTTTAAACTCCATCCGAGGTTTTAAATTGCTAAGGGAGCCTAAGACACCGTCAGTGGAGAGTGTTGGGTTGAATCCTATGGAGACAGATATGCGCAAGCAGCCCCTGAAGCACACCCTGCCTGCAACCCCCAAAAAGGCTGCAAAAAAATCCAAGGCCTCGGCCTCTGAGCTTGGACACGGGGTGAGTGAGAGCAGCATTCCGGAAGAGCCTTTAACGCTTACGCGGTTTCTGGACGAGATGGGACCTCTGAAAATTACAATTTTGGAAGTAGCAGGGGAGGTGAAAAACATCAATACCGCTATTGAGGATCTTACTCGGAGGGCCTCCGACAGTGAAGCGAGTGAAATCGCTGAAAGAAGAAAGATGCAATGGAAACATCGGTGGTAAAATATCACAGAAATTGCAGAAATTGGAGAGCAAAGTGGAAGACCTAGAAGGTCGGAGTCGGGAAATAATGTAGTTTTCATCGGACTGCCTGAAAAAGCGAAGCAAACGACCCGATCACCTTTGCCCAGAAGTTGGTTGAAAAATAGCAGGCCCTAGCTTTTGGGCCTAAATATATTGTGGAGAGAGCACATGGGCATTGCCCACAGCCATCACCAGATCACCCTCCAAGACCGTTCATCTTGAAATTTCTAAATTATCAGGAAAAGCAGCTGCTAATTAACAAGGCAAGAGAAGATAAAGAGATTTTCTGTGAAAGTACTAAGTTAAAGGTAGTCCAAGATCTCCCTTTGTCTGTCAGACAGAAGCGAGCTACCTATCACCCACTCGTTAAAAGGCTGATACCTGCTGGGGTGAAGTTCAAAATGGGATACCCAGCAAGATTCCAGGTTTATATAGGGAAAGAGTGGAAATCTTTTGAATCCTCAGATTCAGCTGCAGCAGTTTTGAAGGAAGCATTCCCTGACTTGTTTAGGGGCTCATGAGGTGGGCCTGGATCTCTTGTAAGGCCTTATTATGGGGCTTATAGTGCGATCTCGCTAAAGGGCACTGATGGTCGAAAGGAAGGGACTTGAACCTCGATCTTTTGGAGGGCCCAAGGCTTAATTTCATTTTCTGGCTCTGGAGTTCCGATTGATGCAGTGCAGTGATCATTAATCAGGGCATCTAGACGCTTGGGAAGGAATTCCTTCTGCGGTTTCAATTCCAATGTCACGCTATTTTGTGGATATTAAGGACCCTTTTTCCACTGGATATTTTTTTTTTTTTTTTTTACTTTTTTACTTTTTTGGATCACCTTATCCGGACTGTGATGTTTAGTCATTGTATAAAGCGGATGGACAATATTCGGGACTGGATTGTTTTATTGCCACTGACTTTATTTTCTGGATGTTTTCCTCGGGAAAGGGCCCCCCTTTTACTTCTGGCTTTAGGGGGCTTTATTTGTTCCCTTCTCATTTATTTTGCTCACTTTTAGATGGGCATGGTAGAGCATAGGATCAATTATTTCAGTTACACTTGTATTGATATATTTGGCTAATATGGAATTCTAGAATCGGACTTTAAGATGATAATAGGAGTTTCGTTGTTGGGACTTGATGTTGTGGTGGTGTAGAGGATCGGAAGGGCGAGAGGGCGGAGTATCCTGTTATCATGGGCCATACAGCGAAATGGGGAGGGAGGGTTATAGGGGTTTCTTGGATTAGAGGGGAATGATTTTGTTTACTGTGAGGGACTATAAGGGTGGAGGCCTCTGGGGAATTTGGGATTCTTATTTTGTTTATGGGAAAGGGGACACAAGGTGGCTGGTCCTGCGGGACAAGATGGGGATGTAGGGTGTTTATTATACTTTATTTTGTGTTTGTTGAATATGGGAACTGATACTTGCATTAAACTTTGTACATGGAATGTTAAGGGAGCCAGACATAGAGTGAAGCAATATAGAATACTGAAATATCTAGAGTCCGCTAGGGTCAAGATAGCTTTCTTACAAGAAACTCATTTGCTACAGGATGAAAGCAAAGGTCTGAGAAGAATGCAATATGGGGAAGTTTTTTCTGCACAGGGTACCACAAAGAGCAAAGGGGTTTCGATCTTAATCCATAGGTCGGTACCTTTTGTTCCTAATAGGGTTATTTCTGACAAAGAGGGTAGGTTTGTTTTAGTGGTTGGGAAACTCTATAGAAGGGAGGTATTGCTAGGGTCGGTTTATGGGCCTAACTCGGACAGTCATGATTTCTTAACCAACTTGTTGAAGGTACTACTACCTTTTAACCATTTGCCTATAGTTTTAGGGGGGGACTTCAATTTGACTCTTGACCCTATACTAGATAGGTCCTCAGGGCTTTACACGTACTCCACCCCGGCTATTTTGGCTTTAACTGATTTAATGACATGTATGGGCCTGGCAGATGTTTGGAGGGTTCTCCACCCACAAGCAAAAGAATATTCTTTCTATTCTCCGGTGCACAAGTCGGGTTCGAGAATCGATTATATACTCCTTTCTCGTGCCTTGCTTAAAGGTGTTATTACCTCTGAGATAGTGGCAGCCCCCCTGTCAGACCATTCAGCAGTAGAGGCTGTGATCTCATTTCCCTCTGCCCTGGGCAAGGGTAGTAGATGGAAAGTAAACAATCAGCTGCTTAGATTACCCAAGGTGGTCCGGTATCTGACCTCCCAATTGGAAGAGTTTATTTCTTTTAATTTGAAAGAAGAGACCCGGCCAGACATTCTCTGGTCAACAGTCAAGGTATACATGAGGGGTCTCCTAATAAGTCAGGCCACTATGAGGAAAAAGGAGAGGAATGCCTCAATGATGGAGATGTTGAGACAGATTAAGGAGTTGCAGGCAGCATTGATTTCTAACCCACATGAAGAGACAGAGCTTAAGCTAATCAAAGTCAGGGATGAGTATCTCAAAATACTGGGAGACCAAGCTGAATTGGCCATTATCAAAACCAAAGCCATGTATGTAGATCAAAGTGAAAAGCCTGGTAGGCTTCTGGCCAGGCTTATAGCACAGTTGGAAGCATCTCGGCTTATTGAAGGGGTTAGATTGGAGAGGGATGGGTCCATTAAAACATCCCCAGAGGATATTGCTCTTGTTTTTCGGAATTATTACGAATCCTTGTACGGGGGCATGCAGATACCCCCACAACAGAGTGACATCCAAAAATACCTAGATAGGATACCACTTCGTAAATTGGAGGAAACTGATATCAGTTTCCTTTCTGCTGATATTACTCATACCGAGATTGAGGCTGCTATTAAAGCCTTACCTATCGACAAGACACCTGGTCCTGATGGTTTTCGCCCAATTTTATAAAACCTTTTCTTCCCATTGGATTCCCTGTTAGCAAGCTTATACCGACATATTTTATCGGGGCAGATACAGATAAATATTTGTTTGACGCATTATAGTATTGATCCCTAAACCCAACAAACCACTTGACAACCCAGGCAGTTACCGACCTATTTCTTTGTTAAATTATGATATTAAAATTTTAGCTAAGGTTTTGGCCGAGTGAATCAGTAAACTGCTGCCATGTTTAATAGGTTCGAACAGGTGGTTTTTATGAAGGTAGATCCTCAGTACATCACTTCAGGACGTTGTCACCACGTCTTCTCGCTTCGAGGGACGGTTCCCCGTTAGCTGGTCTCCTTGGATGCAGAAGAGTGTTTGATAGGGTTCATTGGTCCTTCCTGTTCCAGATGATGTTGAAGGTGGGCTTTCCTGAAAAATTTGTGGGATGGATCAGGGCCCTATACTCAAATCCGACGGCAAGAGTGGCGTGTAATGGTGCTATATCTGCGCCTTTTGCACTGCAGGTGGGGACGAGACAGGGCTGTCCTTTATCTCCTTTGCTTTTTAATCTTTATTTAGAACCCTTAATAAGACATATAGTCTCTAACCATATGATCAGTGGGATTAAGGTGAGGGATCAGGTAATAAAGGTCACCGCCTTTGCTAATGATTTGCTGATTTATGTGTCAAAACCAGCTACTTCAGTCCCAGTGTTGTTGAATGTAATCAAGGAGTTTAGTTTACTATCCAATTACAAGCTGAATCAGGAAAAGACAATGGTGTTCCCCCTGACCAGCGGAGTTTTCAAAAAAGACATTATTGATTTGGGATTGGGTTGGAACTCCAAATCTCTTAATTACCTGGGGCTCATACTAGTAAAAAACCCGGATCGTCTTCGTCAACTTAACTTGGATGCCCTAATTCGGACTATAGATTTGGACATGAAAAGATGGGCACAGTTTCCCTTATCACTTTGGGGCAGGATAAACGTCATCAAAATGAATATCTTTCCCAGGCTCTTTTACCCATTATCCATGCTTAATATTTGGATTCCACTGGCGTGGTTTAATAGACTTCATAAGTTAATAGCCGACTTTATTTGGAATTTTAAAAAGGCAAGGATGTCATATACTAAACTAGCGGCGCCCAAAGCCCAGGGTGGATTAAGGTTGCCCCACTTTGCTTTATACTATTGGGCTGCACAGATTAACAAATATGGTAGATGGACCTGCCCATCTACTCCTGCCAGACGTAATGATTATGTCCTCTTTGGTTTAACCTGAAGTTGCCAATATCAGGAAAATGGGTATTAACCCTGAAGCCTTGTTATTTACCCTCAAGCTATCTCCCTTCACTAAGGATTCCCCTATTGGTGTTTCCCTAAGGATGCATAATCAGCTTTGTAGTTACCTGAAATATGACTATAATATGGATGGTTATCAGCCTATTATGGGTAACCCCCAATGGATGTTTGGAAAGAAACCTATTGTCTACAGGTGGTTGCCTAGTCTTGGGGAATGTAGGTTAAATGACCTTTTAGATGAGGAAGGTAGGCCCTGTACAACTCCCCAAATACTTAACAGGTTCAATTTGCCTGTAAGTGTGAGTTTCAAGGTATATCAGGTACGTCACCTCGTAGTCCAGAAATTAGGACTGAATGGGATCACCCCACCCAGGATAGATTTTTGGGGTAGTGTTAAGTCCCTAATAGGTACTCCGCATGCAGTTTCCAAAATCTACCGGGTGCTACTGCAATGGGCCTTTTCCGACAGTTTTACCCTTCCCTCTTATTGGACTAGTGCCTTTCCTAATGTTACTCTGGACTGGTTACAGATTTGGAACAATTGTCATAATTTTTTGAAGCAAGACCCTCTCAAACTAACACAGTTTAAGATATTACACAATATTTATTATTCCCCCCAAAAGCTATCCAACTTAAAGGTGCTGCCTGAACCCTGTTGTTATAGGTGCGGTTCAAGAGAAAGTGACCTGTTGCATATATTTTGGTATTCCTCAAAGGTCGCTCCATTATGGTCTGATATTAAAGATAAGGCTAGTCCTCTATTGGGCTTAGAAGAGATGTTTAATCCAGAGGTTTGTCTCCTAGGAATCATGTCTGACAATCCGTTACTCTGAGAAAGTTTCATATATAGCTGTTTCTATTACAGTAAAGCGGTTAGTGCTTAGACATTGGAAGGATTCCAACAGAATTTCCTACGGAATGGTTATCAGAGTTGTTAGCCTCACTCAGGATAGAAAGAAGGATAGCTATATTGCACGACCAGCTGCCTCGCTATGAGAAAATCTGGTCCCCGCTAGCATTGACTATTTATGATCATTGAGAACCATACTTCCTGGCTGATCATGTATATACAGCACCTTGTGTCCGGGGTTTTCTTTTCTTGTTTTCCTTTTGGGGAGGGAGGCCCTGGGGGGTTACAGAGGCACTTGTCCTGGTTGTGTTCTGTCTTTCATACTCTTGTTGGACAAATATGCAAATGTACACCATGTACTGTCTCTTAAGTTCGGTTCATTGCCTCTGTGTAATCTTAAAGTCTAATAAAAAGTGAATGGCAAAAAAAAAATAAGGAAGTCCCTAACCATGGAGGGTTTTAAGTCTGCATTAAAAACATATCTATTTAATATTGCCTTCTCAGCATCTGTATGAAGTTACAGAATGTGCTGATATTATATCGTATTTATTTAGGAGTTTTTATCTGATTTAAACTCATTTGTAAAGTGCTTTGATACTTTATGAATTGTGCTGTAGAAATAAAAATGTGATTGATTGATTGAACTCAGAGTGGATTTATTGTCAGTTTTTCTGTTACCAAGCCTGTTTTTTTTACAAGAGGTGGTAGCAACACCTGGCCTCTGATCACTTTCACATTGTGCCTTACATAACTGTGACTGTATCAAACAGGCAAACCACCACAACAGCTCAGACATGCTTGAAATAAGTATTGAAACAACCAGACAAGAAATAACAGCACTGTCCACCAACAACAAAAAAGCAGACACTTACAACTGTTCAGTGTACAATGAGCTCTGCAGCCATTTATTGTGAAATTTGCCCAAAATAAGTCTGGAAGAAAACTTTACCTCTCACAAAGGATGCCAGCAGACATCCACCAGCAAAAACCTCCAACTGGTTTCACCCTAAGACATCATCAGGGAGTGCCCTAGATTTCCCATTACACACCTTTATATGTGCCCCTTAAAGATATAGCCTCTTTATATACCACATATATTAAAAACATTACTAAAATCTAAAATGCAAAACAATACATACTATGCATAATATGAAATGTGCCAAATTGTTACAGTGTGTATTGTGAATCTAAGTGGCTAAAAAAGAGAGATCACCCATTTTATCTCAAAAAATATATAACCTGAGACTTGGAAACTCGTTACATATAATGTGCCAAAACAACATGTTCATTGTTTGATTCTTATGAACGATATTCATCAAAGTCATTTGTTATATTTAATAATGTTATTTCTAGCTGTACTTATTGCAAAATTCATATCAAGAATTTAATATTTAATGAATCGCACATATATGATTTTGTACTCAGGAAACATATTTTTTACTGTAACCAAACATTGTGAATAAAACCACCAGTACCACTCAGAAGGAACATCAATATATAAATCTCTAGTTCAGCTTTCAATTTCATAAATTAATATGTTTCAACTCTTAAAATGTTTAGGACCTGCTAAACACCATTGTCCAATATTTCATATATATTCACAATGATGTAATTATAATAATAGATTCATTCCATATATAATATACCTGAATTAATGACAATTTGATATAGAAACTATATCTATCCATATCCGGGGTGGGGGGCACAGCTAGTTGTTAAAATCACTTCTATATCTTTCTAAGGAACAAAGACAGATCAATACCATCATTTAACCCTGGGTAATCATAGCTCCCAGGGTATAGATCCAAAAAGCTTCTTGTCTGTTAAGTAGTGAACTTGGATCCTCTCCCCTTAGTCCAATATTAACCTTGTCCGTCCCTCGAAATTGTAACTTGTCTGTTGCTCTCTGGTCATTTTTCTGCCTATGTTGTGCCAAAGCATTATGTTTATCTGCTGTTCTTATTGAACTCAGATGTTCTTCCATCCTGTTTTTAAATAACTGCTTGGTTTTACCTACATAAAAGGCTATGCAACAACATGTGGCTAGGTAGACAACTCTTGGTGTACTACAGTTAATAAACTGTTGTATATTAAACACTTTCTTGTTATTCACTGTACTGAAAACCTTTGTTTTCTTGATATGCTGTCAATCTACACATCTGCCACATGTGTAACAGCCTTTTGGTTGAGGAGGTAATCAATTTTTCATCTGGGATATCTCTTTCGGAAGAAAGCTATGGACCAAGATGTCTTCCGTATTTTGTCCCCTCCTGTATGTAATTTTTGGGGGGAGCCTTGCAATTTCTTACAATGCTGGTTCTGTCTTTAAGATATGCCAGCACTTGTTAAGGCACTCTCATACAATCTCACCCTTAGCACAGTACTGTGTGATAAACATGATCTGATCTGTGTTTCTATTTTCTTTGGTTCTATATCTCAACAGTTCTGTTCTATCCATTCTATTCATGGTATGCTGAGTCTGTGCTATCAAAGTCTAGCCATAGCCCCACTGTAGAAAGCGTTCTTGGCAATTCCTTGCTTCTTTCAACATATACATGTTGTTGAGTACAATTCCTTTTCAACCTCATGTATTGGGATTTTGGGAAGTTGCTGTGACTGTAACATCTGTGACCCATGACCCTGTTTTTTTACTAATCAGTGTGATTTTGGATCTAATTACAACCACCTTCAAGTATCGATGACAGGCCCTGTTTATAACGTGAGTCCAGCATGGTGGCAATACCCCCTAAATTTGCTGACTGCAGAATGCATGAAATATGACTAATGCTGTCCAGCACATGGAGTATGTGTCCCATTAAGGAAAAGCTTCCCCTATCACCACCTGCCTCTAGCACCTGCTGTACATTCAACAGTGGCTGTGTCAGCACCCTTAGAAATGGGATGGCCTGACTGATACAGGCAGGGTCCCTACTGACTGCCAGTGTGGCATGTTCAAATGGCCTTAGAATCATGATCAAGCCATTCATTAGTTGCAATTGATCTGTTGTCAGAGACATGGATCCTCCAGCACTGTCACAGCTTGTATGTAGCAGTAGATATTCTGAGATGGCTTTGTTCTGCTCTTACAAGTGCTCGATCATGTGAAGTGTTGAGTTCTGTCTAGTGACAACTTCCATCTTCAGATGGTGCTGAGGCAGTTTGTTTTGGATCTATAGGTGCCTTAGATGGTCACAGGACTTTCGATAATGGGAAAAGTGTGCACAGATGCAGTGGGCCATATTCAACATGGACTTGATTTCAGGATGTGACAGAAACTCTTGCACTACAAGATTAATACAGTGCGCCATGAATGGAACCCTAAGAAACCCCCTCTCTCTCTAATGCATTTAACCACATTTGAGCCATTATCACTCTCAGTGAAACATGGTTTCAGGAAATGTGGGTGCAGCCACTTATCACTCTCACTCAGGAGCAGTTCTAACATTTTCTAACCCATGTGTGATCCACTTACATACTTCATTGCCAGCATGGTATGCCGATGAGTACCCAGAGCATTGCTACCACTGCGATTGGGCTTCAAACAATGTTTTCTTCAGTACAACATTAAATATTATTCAGGCACCTATGCCAAATGGGTTGTAATACACAGATAAAAGCTACCAGCTGTTTGGCCACTGGTCCACATATCCATACTTAGATGTATGTATGTATGTATGTATGGTGATGCTGTACGCTGTAGGGCATGTATTACCATGTGTGACACAGTCTTATAAAGTTTAGGAATGGCACGGGTGGAGAAATACATTCACAACAGAATCTGCCATTTTAGACAGGCACACATCATCAGTCTTTTGAATCGCACATTCTCCACAAAAGAGAATGGCAATAGAAACATAGAAACCCAGACTTTGACACCAGATAAGGACCGCTTGGCCCACCTAGTCTGCCCATTTCCCTACCTAGAGGATAAGCTGCAGATCCTAGTTAACCAACAGCCTATTTCTTCCTACCCACCACAAGAATTGTCTTATGTCTGTCCCATGCATTCTTGAATTCTCCCACAGTTTTAGACCCCACAGCCTCCTCAGGAAGGCTGTTCCGTGCGTCCACCACCCTCTCTGTGAAAAAATACTTCCTAACATTGCCCTGAGCCATCCCCCGTCTTCACATTGTGTCCCTTGTTCTTGCACATCTCTTTTCTGAAAGATGCTACCCTCGTGGATTTCGTTGATTCCACTGAGGTACTTAGATGTTCCTATCATGTCCCCCCCCCCTTTTCTTAAGGGTATACATATTAAGCTCCTTTAATCTCTCCTCATATGGCTTCTCTTGCAGACCCTTCACCATTTTAGTTGCTTCCTCTGGACTGCCTCCATCCTGTCTATGTCCTTGCGGAGATGGGGTCTCCAGAACTGGATGCAGTACTCCAGATGGGGTCTCACCAACTGTCTGTACAGAGGGATAACAAGTTCCTGTTTTCTGCTGGTGATGTCTCTCCCTATACATTCCAGTATCCTCCCCCCCAAACCTCCCTACTGCCTTCTCACATTGCTTGCTAACCTTAAGGTCATCTGATATGATTACCCCCAGGTCCCTTTCCATTTTTGTTGTTGTTGCTACCTCCCTCCCCCATTGTGTAATCTTCCCCTGGGTGTTTGTTTCCCAGGTGTATTATTTTGCATTTCTTTGCACTGAATCCAAACTGCCATATTTCTGATTATTCCTCCAACCTTGCCAAGTCCCTTCTCATCCTTTCCACACCTCCTTGTGTATCAACCCTGTTACAGATCTTTGTATCATCTGCAAAGAGACATACTTTTCATTCCAGTACCTATGCAATGTCACTTATAAAGATATTAAAAAGGACTGGACCCAGTACTGAACCCTGTGGCACCCCACTAGTAACCCCTCTTTCTTCAGAGTGGACTCCATTTACGATTACCTTCTGTGTCCTGTTGTCCAGCCAATGTTTTAGCCAGACTACCACCCTGGGATCCACTCCCAGGCTGGTTTATTTGATTATTAATCTTTTGTGTGGGGCTGTGTCAAATGTCTTGCTAAAGTCTATGTAAGCCATGTCCACAGCCCCTCCCTGGTCTACTACTTTGGTCACCCAGTCAAAGAAATCAATTAGATTAGTCTGACTTGACCTTCTCACTGTGAACCCACGCTGCCTTGGATCCTGTGCCCACTGGCCTCTAGGTACTCAACAATTCTTTCCTTCTGAAGTGGATCCATCACTTTTTCTATCACAGAGGTCAAAATGACAGGTCTGCAGTTTCCTGCCTCTATCTTGCTCCCAATTTTCTGAAGGTGAATCACATCTGCCTTCCTCCAGTCCTCAGGTACCACACCATCCTCCCATAATTTGTTAAAAAGGGCAGTCAGTGGTGTCACTAGCTCTCCCCTTAATTCTTTTAGCATTCTTTGGTGAATTCCATTAGGCCCCATTGCTTTGTCCACCTTTAGTTTAGGAGTTCTTTCAGAACCCTTTCTTCTGTGAAAGGACTGGGATCGACCCCGCCCATCCAGAGTACTTCTGTTAATTGGAGTAGGCATCTCCCCTTCCTCCTCTTTTGTGAGTACTGAGCAGAAGTATTTGTTCAGTATCCCTGCTTTTTCACTGGTCCTCTTTGCCCACCCACCGTGCTTTCTATTCAGCCTCACTATCCCTCCCTTTGTCTTTCTACGCTCCCTGATTTACCTATAAAAGGTTTTATCCCCCTTCTTAACCGAGTTGGCTGTCTTTTCCTCAGCTTGGGCCTTTGCTATTCTGACTTCCCTCCTTGCTTCCTTCTGCCTTAACTGGTGCAGTTCTCTGTCCTGCTCCTTCTGTGTTTCCTTATACTTCCTAAATGCTATCTTTTTCTCCCTAACCTTCCCCGCCACCCCTTTTGAGAACCATAGTGGCTTTTTCTTTCATATTGATTTGTTTATTTGCTTTCCACAAAGGCTTGTTGCCTCTGTGATGGCAGTTTTGATGTTTCCCCATTGTTGCTCCACCCCTCCTTCTAGCCTGTTTGCTAGTGCTTTTCTAAGGCACTCTTCCATCTTGCCAAAGTCAGCCCTCCTGAAGTCCAGTACCCTCACTTTTGTATGACTCTGTAGATGAGTTTATCGTGAATTGTGAACCACACTGTTTGATGGTCACTTGTTCCCAGATGGCTACCCACTTCTAGATCTGAGATCCTCTCACTGTCCCCATTTGAGAGTACGAGGTCTAAGATTGCTCCCTCATGAGTGGGTTCCAAAACTTGCTGTCTGAGGCATGCCACCTGTAGGTGCATCGAGAATAGCCCTGCTCCTGGATGTGGCTGCAGCAAAGGTGCTCCAGTTAACATCTGGAATATTTTGGTCCCCCATCAATAGTATCTCCCCTTTCTCTGCCATTCTTAGGATGCCTTCTATCATATCCTTGTCCATTCCCTCTCCCTGACATGGGGGTCTGTATACAACTCCTGTGTGGATTGTGGTGCCATTTCCAGTCTCTAAGGTGACCCACAGTGCCTCCTCTCCTCCCTGATTACTCTTTTGTTCCATTGCTTTTATCCCTTCCCTTAAATAGAGATATACTCCTCCCCCCCTTCTACCCTCCCTGTCTCTCCTGTAGGTTGTGTACCCTGGCATGTTAACATCCCAGTGATGGTTCTCTATGTACCATATTTCTGTGACTGCTACAATATCCAGGCATCCCTCTTACAACAAGGCCACAAGTTAAGGGAGCTTGTTGCCCAGACTATAGGCATTGGTCCTCATTACCCTCCATTTCTTAATGGCCTTACCCCTTTTTGCTCCATCCCTGTCCTTATTGCTTTTGTCTTTTTCTCCATTTACCCCTGCCCTTCTCCATATCGACTTCTCTGTCTTGGTGTTTACCTCACTTACTACCCTGATTTCTTTTGGGGGGCTAGGATTTCCCTGCTCCTTTCCAATGCCTCCCCCATTGTCTAGTTTAAATGCTTGCCAATGAAGCATTTAAACCTATCACCTAGGATCCTGGTTCCCCTTCTGGACAGATGCAGACCATTACACCAGTACAGGCCTGCATCACTCCAAGTGGACTCCCAGTCCCCAGTGAAGCCAAATCCTTGAGCTCTGCACCAGTTTTTCAAGCACTGATTGAATCCCATGGTGTGGAGCACCCTAGCCTAATCCATGCCATAGACAGGCAGCACCTCCAAGAAGGTTACCATGCGTACTACTTGTCTAAGGCCCCTCCCCAACTCCACAAACTCTTCCTGAACTGCTCTGATCCCTTTTTCAGCCAGGTCATTTGTTTCCAAGTGGACAATGACATCTAGCTCCCCCCTCATGCAGTTGCTCCAGCAATCCTCCGGATTCTCTCCCTGTCACTCCAAGCCATGGTGCCAGGCAGGCACCTTACCTCCCTCTCCCCTTCCTCCCCCAGTTCTACCCCCTAACTATGGAGTCCCCCACCAGGAGTTGTTTCCTTCCCCTGTGAGGTCCCATGCCACCCTCCTGTGGGTCTTCTTTGTAGAGGTTCCCAGCATCCTGCTTGGTCTCCACTGCGGGTGTCTCCATAGAGGAACCACACTTTGCCAGAACGGCATATGAATTGTGGAGAAGTACAACTGGAGGGATACACCTCTGTTCTACCACCCTCACCCTCCCTGAGCCCACTGTGGTCCAACTGCTCTTCTTTCTTGGCAATCTCTGAGGCAACGGCAGTGGCCCTGGTGGTCCCTGGGTGGGAGAGGAGGTTACCCAAATCCTGGCCAACTCAGCCTGGAGATGAGCAACCTCTTCCCTCTGCCCAGAGAGGTGCCTGCAGATGGGACAACACCTCATCCTCCAGAATGTCTCCTGGAAGACTGCTGCCCCACAGCCACTGCACTGCACCACTCCCATCATGTCTTATTTCTGGGCCCTTAACTATTGTTTGGAATACTTACTCTTTCCTCTGTTTATTTTTTTCTCCCTACTTACTTACTGCCTCTGTGTCCTTTAAGCTCCTTATCTTCCTGTTCTGAGACAAAAAGTTCCTATATTTATTAGTAGTCTCCTTACTTGTTCAGAGTCAGACCTCCAGGAGCCTGGGGTGGGGGAAGGGCGGAGAGCTACTTTTTTCCTTCTAGGATGGTGAGTCTTTTGTGGCTCTGTGATCACTCACTTCCTGCTCCCAAACAGGAAGTTCCTATTGTCAGTCAAATCCTGTGCCTATAACAGTAGAACTGGCTTAGGATGTGGGGGAGGGGAGGGAAAGGAAGGGATGGAGGACATATAGTCCCAGTAGAGAAGTATAGTTATAACAGCAGCTCCTTCTTCTTGGTGTTCTCTGCCTGTTGTCTGGCAGAAGCTATCTAGGGCAGCTTTTAAATCTGGCTTTAATCTGGCTTCCTTCTAGCTAAGCCATTCCCCATACTTCACAGCTCTTTCTACACTTAGTTAATTGCACAGATAACAATTCCCTTCAGCCACCTGAGAAAAACACCTAGATAACTGCAGAGATAACAATTCACTTCAGCCAGCTCAGACAAACTCACTAACTTTTTTTTGTTTTGTTTTGTTTTTACCCTAAATTGAAGGTCCCAGTAGTAGAGTTCTAGTTCTTTAGTCCCAGTAGAGAAGTATAGTTATAACAACAGCTCCTTCTTCTTGGTGTTCTCTGATCAATTGTCAGTATTTCAGAAGTTGCTGTATTCAGTTCCCATACAATAGCATGACTAGGGGGTATTGCGTATGATGCTGAAACATTCCATGCAGTGTAGGCTGCACCTTTTAGTGAGTTGGATATCAAAGTAGCATTTGACTCATGGGAGATAAGAATGATGCACAAATATACAAAGTGATTATTGGTGCTTCATAGAATGGGATTGATGTGCTTTGGTGACTCTGGCTGCTAGTACTCAAACCACCAGTGCTACTATGGCCATTACTAGGAAATCCTTCTGTCTCTTCCTCCTTTTCCCCCTACTCCTCCTCCTCATTTCTGTAGCAGTCCTCCACTGTGAATTATGACTTCACTGGAACTGTATCAATGCCACTTTGGGATGCCTTGCACAATGAAAATGATAAAGGAGAAGACACCCCTGTACCAGCTTTGCACTGGTGTTGAGTCCCGTGTAACAGGTGCCTGGACTTGAGGTGTGCATATTGACCACCAGTGCCTAAGTGGCTCCTCTTTTTCCCCACAGCAAATTACACTCAACATAATTGGCAGATAGCCACTGTTTCATCATCTGGGTTCAGTATGTAAAAATCCCAAACTAGGGATTTTGTAGCTCTTGTTTTTACATGGCAGTAGACCTAGTACTGGGACACTAAAAGCGTAGACATTGGTGTTTTGTAGGATGATTTATGCACTGCGAGAGTGACTCGTGCCTTGTTATTGTCTCAACAGTTTAACAAACACAACAGCTGGAGATGGGGGGAGCGGGCTTTGGTACTTCCCTTAAATAATTGTAGTGTACACAACACAACAGTTTCAGCAGTATTACCCTTCCTTTTTTTAATTCAGGCACCTATAGAGGGTCCAGATCATCATCTCCATCCCCACTGAGGTTGAGAACCTTCTCCTGAGATCTGTCCTCCTCCTCCTCCTCACTTTCTCCACCCTCTCTTTGCTTCTTCTCATCCTTGCATGCGACAGTCAGATCTCTGTCTTTAGACTGCAAGTCATGCTCAAGCTGATCAGAACCCTCCTTAGAAATTAGAACCTTTCATCCTGATCAGGCATACCACCAAAAACAACATCGGTCACCGGGAACAACAATAACTACCTCATCATCCTCAACCACATTTCCAGAGCAAGGCATTTCTATGCTTCTTGACTCATCTTCTTGTCACTGCCTCCATCAGCAGCAGTGCCAGCACCCACCAGCACTGATGCCACAGAAAAATTTGGCCACAATAATGCACCCAGTTCTTGCGCCAACTACTAGTACTACTGGCCCTTGATGAACCTGTGGCAGAAGTAGTTTTTTTTTGGATGCAATACCCTTCTAAACCACAGAAGCTATGCTCTTCTTGGCAACATTGCTGCAGTCAGCAACTCAAACTTTACTTAAAAGGAACATTCACAAATTACCATCTTAGAGGATTGAGAATTTCATCTGTTATATTACCAAAAAGGTCAAAACTTGTTCTTTACCTTAGAAAAAATCATAACTTGTCATCTGCTGAAGTGCTTCCCTCCATTTCTCTGTTAATGAGTTTGCGGGGTCACATGATGGAATGACATCACCGATGCGATGAGTCTCAGTTCTGTGTGACCATGGTATATTTAGAAAATGGCTGAGTTTGCACCTGATTTATCTGTGGACTTCTCTGAAAGTTTATAAATACGGCCGTACATGTATGAGCTGGATGCAGATTTTGTTATTTCTAATGTCAATACTGTTGGAATCAATTCTGATGATTCTGATGATGAAATTCTCACAGGGCAGCTTGCTGTTTGTAACGGCCATCATAGGCTGGATGCTGAAGCATGATATGTTTTTATTGTTGTAGCCTTACTTGCAGCCTCTTCACACAATGGACTTTATACCTATTTTATTTTTCAGTTCTGTCCATAATTTGAGCTTGAATCAGCATCCCTCCCACCACCATTTACATGGCTGTTTGTATTTATAGTATGCGGTGTGTGTCTCCAAGGCCAAAAACTAGAGAAATATCTGGGTTTGAGTCTGCAATGCAACTAGTTGCAGTCAGCATCTTGTAATTTTCTTATGCGCTGCATAATTTTCTGCTAACAAGTATATAATGTTGTGTGTCTGTATATCTATGTTTTTTAAACATAATGCCACCAAATGGGATTGCTGAGGCACAGCCAGCCACAGTATTCTGTTGAGAAGTAATCAGTTGTTTTAGTCTCCTTCCCTTTTTCTCTCTCTTGCGGTGTGTGTAAAACAGTGTTATAAACAGATGTATATAAAGGCAAGGATATTCAAAGGGGTTGCGCCTGGTGCAACCCTGCATTGTGCCCTGGTGGGATATTGAGAAGGCTGCCTGGTGCAGCACAAATCCTGATGCGCTGGGGTGCAATATAATAGTATGTGGCACAGAAGCAGGGGGCGTGTCCATGCATATGCGGCACATCCTGATATTCAGCTCTGGATGTGCGGCACATAAGCCAGCGCAACCCTGCAGTGTGTCACATAGGAGGGCTTAAAGTTGAGCCCATGAGGAGATGGAACAAATCCCGGCCACCCACAGGTTAGCCATTGTATTGCAGGGTGCAACACAGCAGCTGCCAGCTGTGGGTATCCACCTGCCCACCTAGAACACCGTCCTCAAGCACACACATCACCCTGGTAGTCTAGTGGTACCCCCACCCTCTCGAATCCCCAATACCACGAATAATGTAACAGACCTCTATCCCTGGTGGTCAAGTGGTCCCCCTTCCTGCCCAACTCCCCAATTCCCAATATATGCATCAGAAGACCATCCCCGTGGTCTAGTGGTCTCCCCACCCATCCATCGCTGCAATCATGGCACATCACCATACGAAATATCCCTCGTGATCCAGTGGCACCCCACCCTCCCACCCATACAGAACCATTTGCCCATCCCACTCCCCCCATCAGCTGCGGGCAGCAGCAACCCACCTGCATACCACCCGGCCTCCCGCCGACTGACAGGTACAGCATGGGCTGTAAGTCCATCTTTCCCCTGTGTGGGACAATGGGCTTGCAGGGCATACTGTACTAGACAGTCCCAAATATGTGAATGGAGTCATTCACATATTTGGGACTGTCTAGTACAGTATGCCCTGCAAGGTCATTGGTCCACACTGGGGACCAATGGGCTTACAGCCCATGCTGTACCTGTCAGTCAGTGGGTGGCATGCAGGAGGGTTGCTGCCACCAGCCACTGATGGGGGGGATCGGGGTGGGCAAGCGGTACTATGTGGGTGGGAGGTTTGGGGGGTGCCACTGGATCACCAGGGATATTTTGTACAGCGATGTACCTCAATCACAGCGATGGGCAGGGGGGAGACCACTAGACCACCAGGAATGGTCTGTTATCACATTCCTCGGGGATTCAGGGACTGGAGAGGGGGGCCACTAGATTGCCAGGGATTGTTGGTCCTACATTTATCCAATTGCAGCTACAGGTGGGGGATGCCCCAGGATCCCCACTGCACACATCATGCTGTGCAGGGCACCAGCACAGAAGTCGCCAGGCTGCCCTGTGCAAGGCATGCAAATGGGGCCATAATGATATGCAAATGGCCCCATTTGCACCTTGCATATATTATGGCCTCATTTGTATGCCCCCGGATGAAAATCACAGGTGATGCACCTAGTGCAACTGCACTTGTGCTGACACATCCCTGTGCTCCCTATCTGTGGCTTGCGCTGGCGCAGTGTCACTGCGCCATGTGCAGTATGTGCGCTGACCTTGCCATATTCAATGGTGCTACTCCATGGTGCATCACTGTTGAATATTGCCTGGTTCTGACCCCGGCACAACCCAGTTGCACTGCGCCCAGGCTTGCGCCACTGTCCGGCGCAGTATGAATATCTGGGCCAAAGTGTTCTTCTGCTCACGGCAATAAACTTTGTCAAGTTAGCTCATCTGATGTTCTGCATCATGTAGGTTATTATGTGTGCATTAGTGTATATTAGCACAATATACATTATTAGTAACAGTTTACATGTTGCAAAGCATTACATATAGTTGTAAATGATTTCTTGAAGTGGAAGTACATTGACTTTACTGCATATTTTTTGTGTAACTGGTGAATATTGCAAAAGGTAGAGGAGGATGTATATCTGTGTGATTCAAGCAGTGAAGTAAGGACATGACATTCCATCATTTTACCTGATATACATGTTTCCATATTGTATTTCAATTTTTGTTTCACATTGTGGTTTATTGATATGCAGTGCAACCCATGCTCTTTGTCATGATTGTTTTTCTTGCAACTGCATATGTGTATTGCAAATGCTGAATGTATTGCACAGATTATAACATTATTGTGTACAAGTATAATATGATATATGTATGCAGGGAGTACCCTCTCTTTGTTTTCATGTGCAGAACAGCACATGCATCAGTGAGGCAGGGTGATACAGTATGTCACAGTAAGACTGAGTTAGCAGATGTTGCTTAGATATGGTGTGCAGTACAAATGACAACATTTCCATAATTCCATAAGTTAATAAACCAGCATGGGAAATCTTGCTTTTTGCTGCCCAAAGATAGGATCCCGTCCATGGATTTATGTCAACTGCATATTGCGATTAACATATATCCAGCAGGAGACCCCAGTAATTTTTCTATCAGGGGGCTTCAACCACCAGAACCAACCATGCAGGGGGCTGTGCTACCTAAACACTCTCCCCCCCAACCAGAGGTTTCCAACCCTGAGTAGGTGTTGATTTGGGGATGGGTGCAGGGCCAGGTGACAGAGTGCTGGTGTCTGTGATGGATCATTATAGCGAACTGTTGATATTGTTGGCATTGACATGTTCGCTGTTACAGTGTCGTTGTGTGGTCAGCAGACCTGCATTCATCACACTTCTCTATTTTTTTCCCTAAAGTAGCATTAAATATGTCTTAGTAAGTCTCAGATCCTTTTTTGTATGTTGAACCACTAACCGTATAACTAAACATTGCTGACAATATGTAGAGATGCTGCAGATTGATTTTCAGTGCTGTGAGTTCATACTGTTTTTCTTGGGTTACACAGATGTACATGTGGCCAATCTAAGGCGACAGATTTGGAATGTGTCTGCTGCTGTGAAACTGATGCTGTTAATGACATTATGGAGAATGAAGAAGTTTCCTGTGTTACTGTGATCGACACGTTCTAGGTCAACTGTTTTCACCAACATGTTGGGGAAGAGTCATTCTATGAATATCTTGAATTAGAGGGCCCATTTGATGATGGCATTCCACTGAATGAGTAAGCTCCTGTTCTTTTTATTTTGTTTCACTGTGTGTGTGTGTGTGTATATATATATATATCAGAGATATGACATGGCCTGTCTGAAGATATCATATTTATCCTCACAAGAGGCCAAATATAGCATGATATCTCACGAGTGGCGAAACCACAAGTGAGATATCTTGATGTCATTGGCCTTAAGTGAAGATACATGATCTCTTCACTCAGGCCATGCCTTGTTCTGTTTATACAAAATGTTTTGGGCCCTGGAAACACAACCCCCCCCCCGCATATACATAACCCAAAATATCCCCCACCAACATAAGAGATGCCACACGTTAAAGAAATTATTTGGTGCATCCTGCCATTTAAACTCATTTAAAGAAGGCAATCTGCTAGATCCTGCCATTATTCTTAAATAAGCAATAATATAAAAAAAGTATCTGGTTGATCCCTCCACTATGATATTTGATAATGTTATTGTACTTTTACTTTCTGTCCCAACATGTAACGTGACTGAGTGGTCTGAACAGGAAGCGTCGTCAGAGCCGTACACTATGCCAGTCTGTGTCAGAACTCCTGGCAAACTGTGTACATTTGTACAGTGTGTCTTTTCTCAAATAATCTCAATTCTCTGACAGACAGTGAGGGAGTCAGCAAGCTTCGGAACAGGAGAAGTAAGCGTTAGTAACTTAGTTATTTAGTTACTAACGCTTACTCCTCCTGTTCTGAAGCAGCTGACTCACTTGTTGTCCTGTCGGTAGAGTGGGAGCTTATTTTGGGAAAAGACACAAACTGTACAAATGTACACAGTTAGTCAGGAGTTCTGACACAGACTGCCATAGTGTACGGCTCTGACTGCGCTTGCTTTTTAGACTGCTCGGTCACATTACACGTTGGGGCAGAAAGTGAAAGTACAATGGTATTATCAAATACCACAGTGGCAGATACTTCAACCAGATACTTCTTTTAAATTATTGCTTATTCTAAATTAATGGCAGGATCAACCAGATATTAGAGGCTTGTGTGTGTGGTTGGGTTGTGTAAGTCTCGGGGCAGGTTCTAGGCCCCTGTATGCCACCTGCCCTCCTTTCTGATGTTGACATATGCTGAGACATAGTATGGTATTCTGAATTATACAACGGGCAAGAAAATTATGGTACCTGATTGGCTGACTGGCATGATTTACAACACGTAAATCATGCCATCACCCCACTGTAGAAGTGCCAGCCAATTAGGGTGCCAGACTTCAAATCTGTTGGGTGCCATAATGTTTTGTCTAGCTAACCGGGGACTGTGAAAATCAAAATAAAAAAATGAAAACTTCCCTCATGTTTATTCCTACATTGCATAATAACAATATGCCATGACATGGTGTGGGGAATGGAAAAATGTACCCACTTCTGGTGTGGCTTCTTATTAATTATTTATTTATTGCTTTAATATACCACTACTGGGTGTGGATGATGGCAGGATTTACCCATGTCTGGTGTGATTTGTTCACGAAGTGCAGCCAGTGCATAAATCTTACCATTACCAATACCCGGTCATGACATATTACCATTATACCGATGTAGGAAAGAAGAAGAGAGAAGTTTTTATTTTTGAGTGTTCCTTTTGCTGGGGGAAAACAGTATTTTGGCTGGTAGGTTTGAAGTTTACTGCCCTGATTGGCTTGCACTTCTGTCATGGGGTGATAGTACGAACAGGAGCTGGTATTTTTGATGCCATTCTATAACTGCTGTTAGAGATGTCGGAGTGATATGCCGGTGCAGAATAGATGCAGACTGGTACTGGCTCTTTCTTCTTATGGGTTCTAGCAGGATTAACATGTTGTAAATTGTACTGAGAGGCCAATCAGATGCCAGCATTTTGATGCCCATGGTATAACTAATATTGTACAATGGCATCAAAAATACTGGCTCCTGATTGACTGGCTAGCATGATTTACAATGTATAAATCATAGTATGACCCCATGGGAAAAAGTGCCAGCCAGCCAACCAGCCACATCAGGAACACCTTTTTTTAAATTGCTCCAACCCCCGTAACTCAAAACAAAAAGCCGCCATATCGAGTCCCGCTAAAGCAATCTGAGGGCAACTGGCAGCTACACAGCCCGATGAAATAACAGTCGCTATGATCAGCTGTTTAATCACAGTTTAAATGCAGAATTCATCTAACACCATCGGTTTCCTCATCCTGCACTCATCTTCACAGAAAGGCCCCAGCATAGAAAAGCAGTTTAATTAGTTTGAAACCAAAAAATGACACAGTCTCGCTCTTTTCCGAAGCCGGTTCCTGCATCATGGAAACTTTTGAAAAATAGCACAGAAGCACCAGACCCAGAGGCTCGTGCATGCATCAAGACAACCGGCTTTAAATACATAATGTATTATAGTGTATAATGGACTGTATAGAATTCCATCTCTTGCAGAATGCTGTTGTACCACAGTTCAAAGGCCATGGAATGTGATTCTACCCTACTGTGGTAGAACAGCATTCTAGAACCTCTAGAGACTGTATGAGTCAGTGTCATTTTGAAAGCAAAAGAACTCACAAACACATATATTTCACACAGTACTATACTCTATAAAAAATACAGGATGAGTGACTCTATGCAAAACCAGTGTGTTTTTGCAACCTCGGGGTTCAGATTCCCATGGACCTCTTGCGCTTCGTTCTTGAGGTCAAAGGGAATCAGAACCCCTATGTGCCAGAACACACAGGCTGTGCATAGTTGTCCATCCAGTATTCTCTGTATTACAAGGAATTCTGAAGTTGGGAAAGTGTGACTTGATTAGAAAAGATGACCCAAGACTTCCAGAAATCACACTCTGAACAAGCTGAGCCATGATACTAGACATGAATATGCAATAAGATTTGCATAATCATAGGTGCATGTCGAGTATCACAGCTCAGCTTTTCACAGTGTGTTTTCTGGAAGTATGAGTCCTTGTTTCAAATAAAGTCACACTTTCCCAACTTCAGCATTCATTGCAGTATTAAAATATGTCTCTAGTTGAAGTTGGTTGTCATAACCTGTCCACGAGCCTCTGGCAATTCAGTTTTGAAATATACCTCTACTAGTGCTCTCAATACAACCTAGGCCAGTGTTTATTACTTAAAAAATAAATAAATAACATTAACAAAGTCAAAAACTTCTGACTCCCCCAGTCACTACTGCGATCATCTTCTGTGGGTGGTGGGTGGGTGGGGGCGATGGGACAGACAGAGAGAAAGCATTGTGAGAGACAGAGTGAGAGAGAGAGAGAGAGAGAGAGAGAGTAGTCAGGAAAATGAGATCTTTTGTGACTGACAGATCAGTCAGCATGTACAGTAGCACCACCTAGTGGGGAAAGCAAAAATTGTAGACTTTGTTTGTGAAAAGATATTACACATCAGAAATTTAATTTAAAAAAATACCTTAAAAAAATATATAGTTTAATAAAATCAGCTAAAAATTGTAAGCCAGTTTATACTAGCAATAATGCACAACAAGGTGTAGCATATCAGATATTGTCTCTTCTTGGGTGCATGAGGCACTCTTCCTGTGGCCTGTGACACACAACACACCAGAGTAGAGATGACATCCCACGATATATCACACTCAGTTGTGCATTATTGCTTAATTATGAACTGGCAATCATAAACACGGCAAGCTGATTGCCCGAGAGGTTTTTGAAGCCGTGATGATATCGGGCTACATCATCACGGCTTCAAAAAGCCTCCAGCCACCAGCCTTCTCACTGACAACAGCTGAAAAATGCAGCCGTGCTTAACTTGCCCTTGGTAGGGAAACAAAAATCTAGCAACTTCTACACAGAACAAGAAAAGCCCCGAGTCGTCATTAGCACATTTTAAAACAAACGGGTACTCACAAATCTGGCTCCGGTGTCCAGAGACTTCGAATGTTACTTTTAGTCAGTATGGGGCACAACGGACAGCAGTTTCAGCCCAAAAAAAAACAACAAGTGTTTCAGTAACTACTACCTACCATTGCTGCCAACTATGACACGGAGCGGGCACCAGAAATAAATAGGAAAGTACACACAGCTTCACCCGGTCCCAGAGCAGGCAGGGGGACTGGGTCAAATGCAGAAAAACAGGGTTCACATCCTAAACCAGTACTTGGAGGGTGAGAGGCACTTCACAGCTGCACCTTCTCCATGAGTGCCACCTGTAACAGTGCCACCTGCAGCCCAGAGCCCTTCAGGAACTATTTTATGGAAAGGTACTCCTCCAATCCCCCCCCCCCCCCCAAAACATCATTTTTCAAATGTTTTAAAACTTTTCTTTAATTTTTTTACTAATAAATCTTTTAAACCAGTTCATAATAGCAATAAGTCACTCCAGGGTGTGGTATATCATGGGATATCGTCACTTCTCGGATGGTTGGACGCACTCGGCCTGTGGCCTTGTGCCCAACCACCGGAGGCTTGACGATATCCCATGATATACCACACCCTGTCGTCCTTATTGCTTAATTAATCAATGGGTACAGAAAATCCTTGATCATGATTTGATGACCACTCCACAGTAGAAGAGCCAGCCAATCAGGGCAGCAAACTTAAAATCAGCTGGACCCTATATTGTTTGTTTCACAGTAACAATAACGTATGAAAATTTAAATAAAAACATGAAACCTCACTATCCTTCTTTTCTACATTGTATTAAAGCAATATGCGCCTCGTGAGCAAACCACACCACGCATTCATAGTTGCCCATCCATTATCCTTTAGATTTTGTAGCCCCCCTCCCTGACTGGGAGCCAAGTCGCTACGGTGCTGGCCCCTCTGCCACGCCACCTCCTCCTGCCACCTGAAGCCACTGCCAGCCCCTCTATCTCATCAGATTTCAGAGCCCACTTGACTGGGAGTTGAGTCACTGTGGTGCAGACCCATCTGCCACGCCGCCCACTCCTGCCGCCTGAAGTCGCTGCCAGCCCCTCCACCTCATCAGATTTCGGATCCCCCCTGACTGGGATCAGAGTCACTGTGGTATGGGCCCATCTGCCATGCTGCCAGCTCCTGCCGCCTGAAGCCGCTGCCAGCCCCTCCACTTCATCAGGTACAGTCAACTCCTGGGTGCGTTGTTTTGAAATCGGGTGCCCGTGCTGGAGCTCGCCACCAATTGGACCTCTTCTGGCTGCCGCGGGTATACGATTGGGTGCCTTGAAATCCCTGCTGCTGCTGCTGCAGTCCGAAGAAGTTGTTTTTCTTTCTGCCCTGTATTATTCTGTACCTCTGCCCTGCATTATTTGAACTATCACTTTGCTTCATTAGAGTTTGCAGAATATATGTAAGGGTGAAAGCATTGTCTATAACTGTAGATTTTAATCACCAGGGCACAAGCTACAACTCTCTAGTCTGTGTAGCATATCAGCATAGTCTCAGTGTGATGCATGAAGAATTGGTTAGTATATGGGTATTTCTGCAATTGCTCTCAGCCATCTAGATTTGTAACCTGACCTAAACTGGTTTTCCTCTGTACTCTGCGCCCTTTTGCTTTCTCCACTTCTATTAATTTATTTTTCTTCTCCTTCTGTCTTTGTCTGTCTCCTGATTTTCTGCCCCTAGTGCTCGGAGCTTATCTGCCTTGCCCCTTATAACTCTCTGTGCCACTGACCCTCAGCTCACCCCAGAGTTAACTTAATTTCAGCACCTCAATAGACAGTGATTAAGTTCTGAATCTCCGGCTCTTTCACTGTCTCTGCCCCTCCCCATGCCTTTGTCGGGGCTCCTGACCCACCTCACGGTACATACCTTCTACATTCCCCCACCCCAGTCTTTCTCCTATTTAACTCTCTCCCTTTCTCTTTCCTTCTCCTTCAGATTTTGGAGCCTCTCCCCTGACTGGGAGCCGAGTTGCTGCGGTGCGGGCCCATCTGCCATGCCTCCCACTCCTGCCACCTGAAGTTGCTGCCAGCCCCTCCACCTCATCAGGAACAGTCAACTCCTGGGTGCATTGTTTTGAAATTGGGGGCCCACATTGGAGCTTGCCACCGATTGGACCTCTTCTGGCTGCCATGGGTACACGATTGGCTGCCTTGCAATCCCTGCTGCTGCTGCTGCTGCCGCTGCAGTCCGAAGAAGCTGTTTTCCTTTCTGCCCTGTATTATTCTGTACCTCTGCCCTGTATTATTTGTCCCACACAGTCCACCCCGACCCCGGTCTCTATTAAAAACAGCTTGATCCCACCCTCTAACCACCTTCTTCTCTCCCATTGGCTCCTAGTCTCTGTCTGCCAAGCCAACTAGGAACCAACACACTTAAGTCTTACTTTGCAGCACAAACCCTCTCTCGCACTGCATAGTTTTCCCCCTCACATATCTTTTGAATTTTTCTTTTTTTAGAGGTGAAACCAGAGAGAAAATCTGCAGCCACTCTACATCGTGTTTCTCGCCCCTGCTGCTTAAACTGTACAGCTATGCCTCAGTCCAGTATCATGTACAACCCAATATCTACATGCCTTCTAATCCTCAGCCTCTTATTCAAAACTCACCTAACTAATGATCCTGCGCTGACACAATGTGAGGCCACCTCACCAATTACAGTCTGCATGCCCTACCAGCCCAGAACCAAATCAACCTTACCTCTGGGACCAGACTTTGCCAAAAAATGTCAGTCTCATTACTGTATGACTCTACTCTGTGTCTTCTACAAGTATGCCCTCCCCCTCCTCCTCCTCATGAACTAATATTTCTAAATGCCCAATCTAAGCAACGTACTGCAAAAGCGCAAAAACAATCGCTAATCCTAAAAAAACTCAAGTGGCAAGCTATCCGCCTGGCTTGGCTACTGCTACTCCTCTCTGGGAATATTCACCCCAATCCAGGCCCTCTACCAAATGACTTACCAACTCAAAGGACTCATGGCGGGCTCACTGTAGCCTCTATAAATATTTGCAGCCTGCTGGCAAAGCTTGACCCCCTACAAGTTTGGGTTGACCAACACCAGCCAGATATTCCCTCCATGGTGGAGACCTGGTTCAGTCTGAAAATTCATGATGCAGCAGTCCAGTTACCATGTTATAAAATATTTAGGCTGGATAGGACTGGTAAATGAGGGGGTGGATGTGCTCTATATATAAGAGAACACCTCCAGCCTCTACTACTACCTAATGACATATCCTTCAGTGGCACCCAGCTCCTAACAATCAAAGTATTGCCAGGGAAAACTAGAAAATCACTAACAGTGGCATCTGTCTACATTTCCCCTAAGGACCAACAAAATAGCTTTAAAATTATACATAACTTTCTGGCTGGACAATGACTTAGGATAGAGCTCATAATGATGGGGGACTTTAACATCAACTGGCTAGCTCCAGAAGCTGCCCTAATCAAAGATGCCCTTGCCGAACTAAACTTGTCACAACAGGTTTCCTCCCCCACGCAGTCTAACTACCAAACAGGAACAAATTCTCTCATTGACTGGCTCATTACAAACTGCTCAGATAGAATAGTCAGCACTGCAGTTCTCCCTGACTCCATTAGTGACCACTCACTGGTTATTTGTTGCTGGTCTAATAAATGCACAAAGCTTCCACCAAGAACCGTCACTCACAGGTTGCTGAAACAAGGCATGTTGGAGGCCTTTAAAGCACACCTGAGACAGTGTGATTGGAGCTTTCTTGATACCACAAATGATGTAGACACTGCACTTGCTGGGCTAATTAACTATTTTAACAAAACCTGTGATATCTTTGCTCCTACCACTATACAGAAGATCTGGGCCTCCTATAATACCTGGATCACACTTCAGCTTCTTCAGTTATTTAAACACAGGGATGACCTGTGGTTGAAAGCCAAGTACTCTGGCACACCCTCCAACCTGCAGAACTATAAAACTGCTAGAAACAATTGTACATGGGCAATTAGGAAAGCAAAAAGTCTCCATTTTAGATCAGAGCTAACCAATATGTGTGGGAACTCCAGAAGGTTCTGGGAAAACATCAGGCAGCTCACAGGTAAACCAACCAAGACCTCTCCTGCCTTATTTAATATTGACGATACCCCTACTATGGACCCAAAGACTATTACAGACACATTTAACAATGCTTTTACAGACTTAAGCTCCATCCTGCCCACTGTCTTCCTCGAATCCTTGGAGGACAAGCCTCACTCTGAGGCCTGGGGGACATACCAGGGCCTTTCACCCCCCTTCTACTTGAAGATCATCTCCCCAATGAAGGCAAAAAAATACCCATCAAAAGCTCTCAACAACTGCAGAGCTAGCAGTGACTCACTCGATCTAAAGCTCATTGTGCTCGCCATTGATATCCTTCTTGTCCCGCTAACAAAAATTGTAAACCTATCCCTTAACACTGGGGTTTTCCCAGCCCTATGGAAATCTGCAGTGGTCACGCCTATTCATAAAGGTGGGGACCACACAAACCTCACTACTTCAATCCATTCACCCCTTTCAAAACTACTTGAGCGTATCGTTGCGGATCAGCTAACAGACTACTTGGACAAATACCAGATATAGTGCCGCCAACAGTATGGCTTCTAAAAAAGGGACACAGCACCACTACTGCTTTAGTAGAATTTACAGGCTTCATACACAATGCCCTTGACAGAGGTTTCATGGTGGGTGCAACCTATATTGACCTCACCAAGCCTTCGTCACCGTTAACCATGAACTGTTGCTGTACCAACTAACCTAAGTTGGTCTCTCACCTGACACAATTCCGTGGTTCAGGAGTTACCTTTCTGGGAGAGAGCAAAGGGTAAAACTCCAAAACACCTTTTCTGATAGAAAACCAGTAAAGACAGGTGTTCTGCAAGGGTCCATCCTTGGACCGCTTCTTTTCAGCTTGTTCCTTAACCAACTCCCAGAAGCTCTTAAAGACAATATCCTTCTGTACGCAGATGATGTGGTACTTTTTTCAAGCCAACGAGACCCTACTGTACTGGAAAGTCAAATGCAAGCCACTTTCACCTCTGCTGAACAACGGTTCCTCAAATCAAGACCGTTGTTAAACTACAATAAGACAAAAACCATGATATTTGCATCCAGCAATAGTAAGCACAAATCCTTCAAATTACAAATTTACAACAAACGCGCCTCCCTGCTGAAGACAATAAACTGCTTTAAATATCTGGGTGTAACTCTGGCCAGCACTCTTTCCTACTCACAACATATTGACCAAGTTGCTAAGACAGAAAACTGAAGGCTAAGGCTTCTCTATAGAAACAAACACTGCTTAACCTATGAAGCCCTCAAAATGGCAGTCACTAGCACAGTTATATCAGTCATTGACTATGTACTTTTAGTTTATGGATCAGCAACCTCTACGGCCCACAAGCAGGTAAAACTTCCCTAAATAAGGCCTGTAGGGTTATCTTGGGAGCTACCCAGAGGACCCACACTTTGTGACCTTTATGCTCAGACTGACTGGCTTAACCTGGATTGCAGGACACAGTACCATGCCTGTCTGCTGGCAAAAAGGCTACCCTCAGACTTTCCCCGTTGGATATCAGGAACCTCCTTAGCCTCCCTGGCTCCTCCAGAAGCTCCAGGAATACCCAGAATCACTCCCTCAAAGTCCCATTCTGCCACTGGTCTTTTGAGTACCGGGCACCTTTCTGGACAAACACTCTTAGTGTAGATCTACAAAAGAAAACTAGGCTTAGTCAGTTTAAGGCTAAACCTCGCACACTGCTTGCATCTACTAGTGGATGTGACTGTTGAAACTAGGCTGTCTCCTTTCCTCCTAGAGGTGCAACTCCTGACCCTTGCACCTTCCTACCCTCTCACCCCCTGCTCATCACCCTTTCTTTATCAGCTGCCCCTCCACCTCCGTGATCTCTTGTCCACCCCTTAACCAACCCCTCTACTATCCCTCTCTTTCCACCAGTCTCACTCCCTTCCACCCTCCCCTTTGTCACCACCAACTGTTGGTTTGCCTCCCTACCCTCCTCCATGCTCCCTCTCCTATGCTCCTCCCTTCCCCTGCCCCTCCCTCTCCTCCTCTCCTTCTCCTCCAATCTTGGTTACCATCCCTTCTTGCCTACCCTGACTACCCTGTGCCTTATTCTCTCTCTCTTCCCACCCCTCTACCCCGTCACCTCCTCCCACTTTACTTCACCATTCTCTGCCTAATTCCATGTTTCCCCTTTCCCCTACTTTCTTACTTTCTGTCCTGCTCTAGTCTGATGCAACTGCATTGCCCATAAGTCCTCACTTCCACCCCTTTCTGTGTTGCCACTGACCTCCCCTCAGACACATCGCTCTCCTCTCATCTGACTATCCCCCTTTCATGTGCAATGCTCCCCCTGGCCCATTTTAGCCATCTCTCCACATGTGTGCCTTCTGGAGGAGAGTACATAGAGACATAGATACATAAAAACATGATGGCTAAAAAGGACTCCCATGCCCACATAGTCTGTTCTATTGCCTTATTATATTCTAGCACATATCTTTCACCCCACCCCCACTCACCCCTTCACCATCAGCAGTTCCTTGTGTCTGTCTCTTGTTCTTTTGATCCCTTCCACTGTTGTTTCTCCTACCAACTCCTCAGGGAGATTATTCCAATTATCCACCACCCTCTATGTAAAATATTACTTCCTACTATTCCCCTTGAACTGTCCCCCTACAATCTACAACCCATTCCTCCTTGTCCTCTGATTTTCTTTCAGCTGGAAGATGCTTTCCAGTGGCACTTGATTTTTAGTTTTTAGGTAATTGAAGGTCTCATTCATGCCCTCCCCCCCTTTTCCCTCCTGTACTCCAGAGAGTACATACCCATAACCTTTCATCCTTTGTGTAGAGTGCACCCCCCCACTCTTGTTCTTCCTTACCCTCCTGAAAAGCATAAAACCTGATAATATCCATTTACCATCCCTGCTCTTGATGGCACCAAGTTTCACTTACTCCCACAATGTCAAGGCTGAACAGTGTAATACATTTCCCATCTTGTTGTTCCTACTCCCTACTGTTGAGTTACATGGCATACCTTGAGGCACCCTTCCCCTAGTCCTCACTTCTTGCCATGCATATGACTAATCACATGCAGCTCTTTAAGCCTTATGTCTCTGCTTCCCTCTAACCAACATCAATTATCTATGCCACCATTTGGTCCAAGTTGTGTATCTAATTCCACCTATGTTGGACATTGTGCCCATTTTTTTCCCCTAAATTCTGTCCTTGCACCTCAGTGCACCCCCTTTTCCATCACCCCCACCACCCCCACGTTTCCTATTTAATCCACCTCATGTCATCTAGGTTGTCTTGCCTACCATCCCCCATCTGTGGACCTTCTGCATGTCTCATTTATAGTTCCCTTTTTGACCAAGACAGTTCTATTTTTATACATGTTGACTACATCTACAATGTATCTGTCTATAGTGGTTTGTTTCATATCCATTGCATTTCAGACCTCACATTATGGACTACTTGGACATGTCGATTGATAGAGATCTTGTTTTTTATTAGAGGTATTGCACTACAGGTAACATCAGTAAACTATTTACTCTTGTGTAGCACTGCAATGGAAACATAGCACGGTGTAATGTCACATTTTTTGGGATTTCCGTTTTACAGTATGTGCATCGCTTTTGACCTGAGAGGTTTGACATATGCCTCATGTGGTATGGTTAAAATAATTTCTGTTAAATAAAGTATTACAATGCACACATGTATGAAGTTGTAGTCAGTCTTTAGCTTAATGTGAAATATAATTAATAATGCACCAAATTTTGTTAAACAAATGCTCAAATTTCAAAGGTATATGAGTTGAACTGTATGCAGTTACAGTATAGGGTGAAAGATGAATGCTTCATGAACAGTTGTAATAGTAAACAGGACATGTAAAACTATGCAGCATAAATTGTGTACAGTGGCAACACTATAAAACATTGAAAGGCTAATGATTGGGTATGAGAAATAATAGTGGGCCAATTTTGGTCCAACAGGTTGAATAGAAAACAGTTACGGATGAATGACAACCATCAAATTCTATGCACCATAGCAAGTATTGACAATTAAAATGTTGTCTGACTTAGATACCATATAAGTATGGCTTGACTAAAATCTTAATCTAAAGGGTGAATAGTAAGGAAGTTGAAGAAAATGGGGAGGATGGGAAATAAAACTATAAGAGTATGTGGATGGGTATGGCTGTTGAAACGGCATGAGACTGTGAAAGGACCACATGTGGACATCAAGTGATCAGCCATGAAATGAATTGGCAGGAATTAATTTATCCAAGGCATGATGGTGGGATTAGTAATGTCTTGCAAGAAATTTGGAGTTAGGAAATGCAGAGTACAGTACAAGGGTTCAATGAAGAAAACATTCCTCATCATCTGTGTGAAATTAGATACACGCTAGGTGTATTATTATTATTTTTTTATTTTTATTTATCGTAATATTCAGAAAGACCTTTGAGTCAAAGACTCATTTACAAAGGTTCCACGTCATACATAAAAGGTACAGGGACAATATTTGTTACAGATTACAGCATATTACAAATAACAGACATTGAAATTACATAATTGTTCAGTAGATGGCTAACAGAAGTTTCAATATTTTAGCACAGCCATATAGTTACAGAGGGTTCTGTAGAAGGCTGATAGTCATATAGTATCATAGGTGCATTTAGGTATGGGGACCCGATAATAGTTAGTTTAAATGAGGCCTAAGTCATGCAGGGCTGGGGAGAGGTGTCAAGGGCAATCATATAGGTTGGAGGCCTGAAGGTATTCCCTTAGCTGGATTTAAAAGGGCCAAGCCTTATTTCATTAGTTATATGGCTTGGGAGCGAGTTAGTCCAGGAAGGGGCTCTGTAACTGAAAGTTCGCTGGAATTGGGAAGTCCGGCCTCTGGTACCCATAGCAGCCATTTGTTTGAGCTATGGGTTGTTTTGCCTGGTGGTGTTGGGAGGATAATTTGGTCCAGTGCAGGAGGGGTGAGGCCTAGTAATATCTTGTCCAGTTGTCTAACAGTAACATACCTCTGGCAGATAGATTTGAGGATGCTGTTCTAAGTTCTAAGTGAGTGTGGGAAAAGCAAGTATGGCCACGGGAACAGTGGACGTACATAATGGAGAATAGAGAGAATAAAGCTGTGTTGTAAGGTGGACAGATGGAATAGGGTGGAAGATGGCTGGCTGGTGGAAAGTGGGCTGCAGAAGAATGTCAGACTGTTAGCAGAAGACACAAATACCTGCAGTAGAGTTGACAACACTTAGATGGTCTAATCTATTTCTGACAGATCCACACTTATATTGAAGTGTGGTCGGAAACATGAAAGTTAAAATTCAATTACTAGGCACTTACATTACTGGCCTTGACACTTTCAAAATGTTTAAGGGTGTAAAAGGGATAAATAAACTGGTGGCTCTAAACCTAAAGGGCACTGGCTAAGTTTGGATGGAGGTCGATTATGTGCAGCATAAGGGGCCATTACTTCAGTTACAGATTGTTGTCGAACAGAAACAGTCATCCAGAAGTGGTGGTTGCGGACAGAACAGTGCAGGGAGTCAAGATGGCATAGGACAATGGACTGACCAATATGCAAAGGGTGAAATATATGATAGTGATGGGAGCAAGTAAAGAGTTGGGGAATGGCCAGAGCATATGGATTAAGAAGGTACTTTTCTGCATGCACATTTTTATGAAATAATGACTATATAGTGAAAACAACAATAACATATGTAAGATAAATTTATAGTTTATAGTGGAGTGTTATTCTGTATAGAATTCCATCCCTTTCAAAATGCTGTTCCACCACAGTTCCAAGACCATTGAATGTGATTCAAACAACATGAAGTCTTGCTGTATTTAGACATAATGCAGTTAGCCCCAGCACTTGAACTGCCCTGGAGAGGAAAGGGGTTAACTCCATGCAGAAGCATGGAATGTTGAGCTCGAGCTCGGTTTTCAAACCTCTGTCTGTGGTGCTTACCAATGTAACCGTCAGATTATTTACTCGCCTAACAGTGAAGTCGCTCCGGAGATTTCCTCTGCTCAGTTCAGTAAAAGTGAAGCATTCAGTTTCAAACCAATTATTTTACTGTTTTCAGATTTCTAGCCTCTGTCTATGGTACAGGTAGTGTAGTAGATAGGTAGTGACTGTATTTATTTTAAACAACTTGTGGAAATTGTTTGTTTCTTTTCGGTCGGTCCAGTTAGGAACCGACCTTGTGTTTTCTTCTAATTTTAAGTACATTTTTATGGGATTAGAGTAGTGTTCTAGTACCGATCGGTCTCAAAAGAACCAGGCTTTTTTCTCAGTTCTTTTCCAACCCATGACACGGTTGTTGCTGATCAGTTGGTATTACCTGGCTTGAAAGCTTCTATAGGGTAATTTTGGTAGGTTAGCCATGTCTGAGAAACCCAAAAGGAAAACCGGTCCCACTGGGTTTCAACACTGTACTGAGTGTGGGGAGGTCTTTGCCAAGGCCGACCCCCACCTCATCTGTGTTTATTGTCTGGGGTTTGACCACCTCCAGTCAGACTGCCAAATTTGTAAAAACTTTCCCAAAACCACTCTAGTAAAAAGATTGAGTAGGTTGAAGGAAACGGAGACTGAGAAGTCCGTGGATCCGGGTGGCCAGCCCGGTTCGGTTGTGGCTTGAACCTGAGGAGGTGCCTACTGACCTAGGCGATACTCCTCGAGCAAAAGGAGAGCTGACTCTGAGGGGTAATTTCCGTCAAAAAAGAAACGAAAGTCTGCCGGTTCAGATCCAGTACCACATACTCCTACCGCAGACGAGATAGCCAAAACGATTAGTATTGTCCAATTGCTTCTTCCGGTTCCATCCGAACTGGCACTGTCGGTTATGCGGTCGGTTCGGTCGGAACCGGCTCCTTCAGATTACAATCCAGATGCTTTCTATGAGGAGTGGGAGGGAGACTAAGATTATCCCAATGATGACTATGACCAGGGGGGTCTAGATGTGCCCATTGAACTGGACATCTCCCCAGACAAGCCCTCGGGTGTCTCCCCTCCCAGGCTTTCTGAGTCCCCCTTCACACTTATTATTTTACAAGAAGGTGGCCGAAACCCTCCAGCTCCCTATGGTTGAAGCTGCTGAGGAGGAAGAAGAACCTGATTTCGTGGAGATGATGGACATCTCAGAGTCCAAAAGGTTGTCTATCCCCCTTCATAAGTTATTTCTAAACCCTAAAAAAACTGTTGCTTATGTTTGGCTCCCAACAAAGACTCTCCCACCAAACCCCCTACCCCCCTTTCAAAACCCTGGAAGGGTCACCCCTGGAGCAATGCACTAGCTGCAGATATCTAGGTGTCTGGCTTGACCAGCACCTAGATTTTACCTCTCACATTGACTCCCTACAGAAGAGGCTAATCCCCAAACTGGGTGCACTATACCGAAACAAAAACTGCCTCCCCACACAAACGAGAACGCCATTGTCCAAAAAAATTATACTTCCTGTACTTGACTATGGTGACATAGTATACACTATCACACCCGCTTCAGCACTGGCCAGCCTAGACACCCTGTTCCACTCCTTCTGTTGTTTCATCCTCGACTGCCCACAATCCACACACCACTGCACATTATACAGCTCCCTAACCCTGCCATCCCTCCATGATCGTAGATTAACAAACTGCGCTAGGTTCTCTGCCAAATATTGGTCCCTCTCCCTACCTGGCTTCTACCCTCTCCCAACAACCTCCTCTTGTATACTCCCTCAGAAGCACGGACCCTAGGCTACTCCACGTCCCATTTATGCACACTACCAAAGGCCAGGCAGCTTTTAACTACAGAATCCCACAGATTTGGAATGCCCTACCTGCCCCCATAAGACACACAAAATCCCTATCATCGCAACCTACTATTCAAGGCACATTTCTCCTCCAGCTGCTCCTGCTAATCTAACAGTTTAATACAATAATGTTGAAGTCTAGTCATATTTGCAATTGTAATCTATCCCTGTCTGTAAACTTCCTGCCATATGGTTGCCAGCAGTAAGTTTTTTTGTATTCTAATACTGTATTGTATATAAACAAACTCTTTGTTATGTATTGGGCCTCGGCCCGCAGGTCGCATCTGGAATCGAGCATGTTGCTCAGTATGCCTTCCTGGTAAATCTCGTAAATAAATAAATAAATAAGTCCTTGGGGAAACAGACATAAAATATTCTACAGACTCCTAACTGTTTACCTCCTGTAGATAAAAGAATGGACAGGAGATACATGTTATCAGGATCAGCTGCGGAGTTCCTTTATTCACATTGCAGCCATGTTGGGGTAGTATAGAGTGCAGCCTGTGACAGGGCAAACATTCCTTTGGCTTCACCCCCCCCCAGATAAGGACTCCAGAAAGGTTGATGCCATGGCCAAAAAACTATACTACGCATCCTCTTTGGGACTCAGGCAGGCAAACTATATGGCCTATACAGCCAGGTACCAGAAGTCCAGGTGGGATACGGTTCTGAAACTGGCTAAAAAGGCCTCCCCCCAGCTAGCCAAAGAGCTGAAGAAGGTGGCTGCAGATGGAACTGAGGCATCCAAAGTACAATTTCACGCTGCTGTGGACTCCAACAATGTGGCATCCAGATTCATGGCTACATCTGTGCCTCTCACAAGGCATGCTTGGCTCAGATGTACTAGCCTATCACAGGACACCCAGTCTAAGGCTATGGATTTTCCTGTAGTTGGTAAGTCTCTGTTTGGGGAGCAGACAGAGACTTACATGAAGAAAATGGACGAATATAGGACCACTTACAGGACTGCACAGGCCAAGGAAAGGCAAGCCACTCCTCAAAAGCAGCAGTCCAGGTGCAGGGGCAGGCCCTTTCACAGGCCTTTTTACCAAGCTCAGGCCTCCTCTTCTTACCTACAAAGGGTTTTTTCCCCTGAGGGAGGGTTGAAGGGGGATGAGCAGGGCTGCTTCCTTCTCCCAGTCTAAGGATCCTGCCAAGCAGACACCCTGAGGTGTCAGCCTGGGGTGACTCTCCAATCCCAATAGGAGGCAGGCTGGCTTACTACTTTCAGGCCTGGAAGTCTATTACTTCAGACAAGTGGGTCCTGGAAGTAGTAAGCCAGGGACTGGCCGTCAGCTTCAAAAGGTACCCAAAATGGAGGGCCAAGTCTTTTCCACCTGCATCAATTTCAGAAACCCTTGCCCTAGAGGCAGAGGATTCATCTCTCCTGGCTCTCAGAGCCATAGAGAAGGTTCTTACTCAACACAGGGGAAAAGGCCTGTATTCCAGGTACTTCCTTACCCCAAAGAAAACAGGGGAGTGGCGACCCATCCTGGATCTAAGGTATTTGAACAAACACATATCAAAACCCAAATTCAATATGGTAACTCTGGGAATAATCATTCCCTCTTTAAGGCCAGGAGATTGGCTAGCATCACTGGACCTCAAGGATGCCTAGTTCCATATCCCTATCAGGTGCTCCCTCAGAAAATATCTCAGGTTTGAGTTGCCTTCTGGTCATTATCAGTTCAAGGCCATGCCTTTTGGCCTAACATCAGCTCCAAGGGTGTTCACAAAGTGCCTTGCAGTAGTGGTGGTTTACCTCAGAAGACAGGGTATCACCATTTTTCCATATGTGAACGACTGGCTCCTAGTAGGGCAGTCATTAGACCAGGTCCGGTCAGCTCTGCAAACCACTCAGGACTTGCTCAGTTCTATGGCGTTTCTTCTCAATCTGCCAAAATCTGTCCTCGAACCAGTATAACTTCTCACCTTCATAGGGGTGGAACTGGATACTATCCAAGCAAAAGATTTCCTTCCTCTGGCAAGTATGAAGTCCTTAGTAGACCTTGCTTCCACCTTTCAGCTTCAGGTTTCTCTCCCAGCGAGACAGTTCCTCCAGCTCCTGGGTCACATGGCAGCCTCCACTGCAGTGGTTCAGGGAGCCAGATTTCAGATGCGGGACATTCAATTCCACCTAAGGTCCTTTTGGTCCCAGAGAAGGGACTCTCTCACCAAACTGATTCAGTGACCTGAATTCTGGTACAAGCTCTCCAGTGGTGGCTGGACCAGGACAACCTCAGACAAGGGGTTCCATTTCTCCCTCAAGTTCCATCAGTAGTTCTGACTATGGATGCTTCTCTCCTGGGCTGGGGAGCCCACCTGGGAGCCCTAACAGCTCAGGGGATCTTGCCCCCGCAGGAGTCTCTTCTTCATATCAATCTCCTGGAACTCAGGGCAATTTTTATAGTCCTTCAGACCTTCTCAGATTCAGTCAAGGGCAAGGTGGTCCAAATCAGGACGGACAACACTACCACAATGTGGTACATCAACAAACAGGGAGGCACTCGATCCACGGCCTTGTGCACAGAGGCCATGAAGAGTTGGTCTCTGGCCTAGTCCCTTCAGACTTCCCTGTCAGCAGTTCATCTTCCAGGGAAAGACAATGTGTTAGCAGATGCCCTGAGCAGGATTTCACAGGGACATCATGAATTGTCCCTGAATTCTCACATTCTGAGGATCATTTTCTCTAGGTGGGGCACTCCAGAGATAGACCTATTTGCAGCACCAGACAATCATCAGCTTCCTCTGTTTTGTTGCAGACCTCCAGTCCTGGGGACAGTTCCCTAGGATGCCCTCATTCTGGACTGGAAGGGCAGGTTTCTTTATGCCTTCCCTCCTTTCCCTCTCCTGTTCAGAGTTCTGATCAAGATAAGAACTCAGCCCTGCACAGTGATACTGGTGGCTCTGATTCGGGCAAGACAACCCTGGTATCCTCTACTGCTGTCCTTGGCTGTGTCATGTCCCCTGTCTCTTCCCAGGAGATGCAATCTTCTCTCCTCCTCCCAGGGGCGGATCTGGTACCCCAATCTCCAATCTCTCAACCTCAAGGCCTGGCTCTTGAAGAATTAGAAAAAGCAACACTACATCTCTCCCAGGGAGTTCTGGATATTCTGAAGGTCTCCAGGAAACCTTCCACTAGAAAAACGTACAATTCCAAATGGAAGAGGTTCAGTATTTGGTGCTCTCAGAAAGGTATTGTGCCTGATTCTGCAGGCATTTCCACAACCTTAGATTATCTAGTTCATCTGAATAGTCTAGGCCTTAGGCCTGCCACGTTGAAGGTTCATCTAGCAGCTGTCTCTGCATTCTTTTCAGCAGGGGAAGGGCTGTTCCCTGGCATCTCATCCTGTTTTCAGGAAGTTTTTCAAAGGCCTGGTTCACATTAACCCTCCCTTTAGGGAGCCTACTCCGCCTTGGGATGTTAATGTCTGCATTGCTCAGCTTATGCAGCCACCCTTTGAGCCTATGGCTTCAGCTGAATTGAAGTACTTGACCTGGAAAACTGTGTTCCTGGTAGTTATTACTTCTGCCAGGCAGATTAGTGAATTACAGGCCCTGTCAGTTGAACCTGACTTCATATACTTCCATAGGGATAAAGTGGTCCTAACAACTAATACTAGGTTCTTGCCTAAAGTGGTATCGTATTTTCACCAAAACCAGTCTATATCTCTTCCTGTGTTTTTCACTGACCATTCTTCTTCAGGGGAAAGAAGATTACACAGTTTGGATGTTAAAAGGGCTCTTAGCTACTGCATAGAGCATACTAAGGAACACAGGAATGACTGTCTTCAATTGTTTCTCACTTATGGTGAAGTGGGGAAAGGTAAGCCTGCCACTAAAAGATCTATTACCAGGTGGATTGTTTCTTGTATACCATTCTGCTATAACAAATTGGGTAAAACACCCCCTTCAGGCCTGAGGGCTCACTCCACTAGGGGTACAGCTGTTACTCTAGCTGCAGCCAGAGATATACCCTTGTTAGAGATCTGTAAAGCAGCCACCTGGAAAACAGTACATACATTCACCAAGCATTACTCCCTGGACATCCAGGCTAGGAGTGATGCTAGGTTTGGCACAGCAGTACTGCAGAGCTTGCTCCCAAAGTAGGTTCTACATTCCCTCCTCCATAGGGAATGGCTTGGTAGTCTGCATTATGTCTGTATACAGCAAGACTTCATGTTGTTTGAATAAAAAATTACTCACCATAGTAATGTTGTTTCTTCTAATGGAGTCTTGCTGTATTCAGACCTCCCCCCGCCTCCCCTCTCAGAACCTGTTTTTGGAAAGTGGGCTGGCAGGTACAGTGTTGCACCTCAGGGGTTTACCTTGTGCCTTCCCTCATGGTAGGGTAGCTGTTATGTTTATCTTTCTTGTGTTGCATAGCTTAATTTGTCACTACCTTGTTCTTTTGGGGTTCTTGACTTGAGTCTTTTTTGGACCCCAAAAATATTTTGCCTTTTGGCTATTTGTTTCAAACAATTTCCATATATTTTAGTGCTAGTTAGTTGCTTGTAAGAATCTGATGGTTACATTGGGAAGTACCACAGACAGAGGTTTGAAAACCAAGCTTGAGCTCAACGTTCTATGCTTCTGCATGGAGTTAACCCTTTCCTCTCCAGGGCAGTTCAAGTGCTGGGGCTAACTGCATTATGTCTGAATGCAGCAAGACTCCATTAGAAGAAACAACATTACTATGGTGAGTCATTTTTTCTTCTACCCTACTGTGGTAGAATTGAATTCTACAACATCTAGAGTCTATGAGTCAGTTTCATTTTTGAAAACAAAAGAACTCACAAAACACATATTTCGCATATTACTATACACTATAAAAATATTGGATGAGCAACTCTATGCAGAACCAATGTGTTCTGGCACCCCCTGGTTCTGATTCTCATGGACCGCTCGAGTTGCCCATCCAGTATTCTCTCTATATAATGAAAACTGGAAGCAGCATCAAAAATGACTGAATTTCTAAACTTGAATAACAGTGCGAAGTTAACTCAACATATATCAATATTTTACATTAACTATGTAACCAATACAAATTCCTGTATGTTGTGCTCAAATGCAAAATGAACAGCTACTTCTGTTCAAGCTGAGCATATCTAAACTCTGTTAATATCTATGGAGACATCAGATCAGCATCACAGACTGTACATCTATTCATGCAGAATGAGTTGCTATGGTCAAATAATAATATTACAGTCTGTGTGGTGAATATTGACAATGCTGACTGCAATCCTGACATTATGTCCACTGCACAAGCAAGTGCATTCATTTACTGCAAGTATTGTAATGTACATGCAAATCGGTAGTTCATTTTCAGCAGCTGCTACACAGAGTTACTTTGTCCCTGCTGCTGCAAAGAAGGGAAACGTGATCTGTGTTTCTGCATTAGTGTTTGCTTGACTGGTTGTGCAAACTTTGATGATAGTGGTTTAGGCACTGTCTCATCAGCAAACAGTACATGTGCAGATCTGTACAATGGATGCTTCTGCCGCAGGCTGATAACCACGGATTTAATGTTGTGAATGTACTTTGCAAGAAATAGTAAAGGTAAATTAGGGATTATGTACTGCAAGAAAAAGCAGTTAACTGTTCACATTTAATTTCCTGACAGTTACATTGCTAACTAAAGAGTCTGGTATGGGTGACAAGGTCAAAAGTAGCAGACTTAAGTGAGGTTAAGGCAAACAGGGCATTACCAGGACCATAATGTATATAGTGATTGTACATCAATGGTAATGAAAAACACAGTAAAGTCAGACTGGAAGTTGTACTCGTGTTTTTCAAAATCTGCTAGAACATACGATTTTTTTACTATCAGGCTTCATTTGTAACAACTATCTTCATGAGTACACAACATCATTAAAGACAAGGATATGACAGTCATCCTGTTGACGCTCATCCCACAACTCCACACACCCTCACCCATACCCCCTTAACCCCGAGCTTCATTGTGAACTCTGAATGTTAGCAGGTGGCAGTGTAAGACAATGGCAGAAGTGTAGTTCTCACTAAATTGAATGAGAACATTTGCCTAATGTTGGTGGAGTTTTAACAGGCTTGACAACAGCCTCCTTTTTATGACTTGCCTTGGGATAAGCTACATGATACAGAGGATGCCCATGATGTGATGTTGCGACAGCTCTGTCCACATTTTCACTGTAGTGTAGCCCGGTGAGGAGATGTCTATGGAAAAAGTAAAAGCTTTATTAGAAGCACTCAAGTGAAATGGCCAAGTTAATATGATAGGCTCTTACTATTAAATGTGATTTTCATTAGCCCCACTTACACTGTTGGGTACAGCCTAGTCACCATGTTCCCAAAATATTGCAAACATTGACTTATAACCTCCATCCTGACTCTGCCCCCATCCAATCTAATGTCAAGGCCCCTAGTATCTCTTTCCACACTCCTTCTGAATAGACACTGGGTCTGATTCCAGAATGGATATGCTTGGTGCACAGTGTTTTGCACCAAAACAAATGGTGCGAGTAGTTCTTTGTGCCATGATAACCGACAATCAGGATTCAAAAAGGCAGTCTGCGTCATGTTGCAGGCTGCCTGTGCTGAAGTTGCCTAATGCCCCTAAGTATGTCATAAACCCCCTGCGACAATGCACAAGTTGGTTTACAGCAGCAGCTGCATCCTATTCTGGGAGGGTGGCCACCAGAACAACACAGTTGCTATTCCAGGACACTCACCAGAGGACAATTGTCCAAGTACAGTTAGATCTACAATTACCTGGTCTAACTGTTCTCTGCATCCACCAAGGGTGCAATAGTGTACCATGTGCACCCAAACCCCCACTATGATCCCATAGGTGTCCCACTCACCCATCCCCATACAGTGATTACATGTTTACCTCCTTTAGTCTGACCTCATATCGCAATTCTCCCATACCCTGAATAATTTTTGTTGCACTATGTTTCCCCTTTTCCAGCAGCATAATGTATAATGATGTTTCCCACCCATCCTGTTTCTAACCTCCATCCTACTAGGCATACAGTCCCCACTCTCTTCTTGTCCCTTTGTGACTGTCAGGAGGTCTAAACCTCACTTTCAGGTTCTTGGCAATATTGGGAATGCAAGTAATCACAGACACGTTGCATCAGAGTAATAATCTTGTTTATTACTACCAAAAAGGATAAAATCACAGTTGCCCTAAGCAGTTCTTACCAATACGAACTGGGAGCCAGTGCTAAGTGTTCCCTATACCTTGAGGTTTCTTTGTGTCTCTTGGGATCTCCGAGGTACAAGACTAGTGTATCACATTCTATACCTATGATAATTACTATGGTTACTGTAAGACAGAAACATTTCTAGTTACAGAGATGAACCCTATTGGCTAAATTAGAGGTGGTTTCATTGTTCAAGATAACATTATACAGTTTTGTATAGTCATCAGTTTGTGAAACAAAAAAGTTCTTATACAGAGCCTTACATAACTCAGTGTAGTAGTACAAATCACCAAAAGGTGGCAATGCCGACTTATATATCATAATTACTCCAAGGGCACAGGTGCCTTGGCATCTTACACATAAGAAATACATAGAAAATACATAGAAGAATATATGTATTAGCAAGCAAAGTGTATTACAACAATATGTATACATATCCTGACATCTACTCTTGTACGGTAGATGCCCTTAGCCCTGTATGTTAGTATAACATATGCCTAAGTACTAGCTGTCTCACAGTGCTTCTAAGGTACCAATTAGGGGTGCAGGGACCTCGTGTAACATTCCCCCCTTGTTGCTACAAAGGGGCAACACAGGCAAATCTAAGAAAGGTCAGAGCAGTGGTCATTTTACAAACCCGGTATGAGCTTTGTAAAGGAACTCAAGCAGCTCATGGTGTTGGCGCAGTGTGCGCCATAGGCAGCAGAGCATAATAATCAAAATAAAGATTAAAAATGCTTGCATAATAACAAAATCTTTAAAGGTAATTTCTAACCAGGTGTTAGTCAATGCATCATTCATGTCACCATCATTAATCAGTGAGAGGATAGCTTCATTGGTCTTGGTCATATTATTGCTGATGTGGATGAGGTGTGTGTCTTTCCTGTCTAAAAGTGATTTTAATGTAAGTGTCAATGGGTCTATGTGTACATTAAAATATGGTAAGTATTCAGACAGTGTCAGCAGATAATCGGGGTTACCATCAATGATGTCTGCATCTAGGAGGGGGACAGGAGTTATGACAGTATGTCCAATCACAGTCTTTTGGTGGGGGACAAAACAAAAATTGGGATTATCAATAGCACATGTCATGGATCCATAAGTATAGCTTTTAAAGTTGGTTACCACAGAATACTCCCCATCAGAATTATACTGAGAGTGAACAGCAGGGAGTCTTCACTTTTGCAACTGGACAGGGCAGGTATAGGCCGTCTTCAAGATCTGTGTTGACAGGCGATGAACCTCCTCATGATATGATTGGAAGAACTTATCCAGAGCCAAAGTTGAGTCCAAGGAATCCATGCCATTTTTGGTGATGTCATCATCCATGGTGAAAGTCCAAACAATGCTATCTGGAGAATAACCACAAACAGGTTGAATAACATCAAATACATCACAGTGGCACAAGTAAATGTATTGCTTCTTTGCACAGCAGTCAGTGTGCGGAGCCACCCAGGCATCCAGGAAAGGATGGAAAACCAGTAGAGGCAGTAAATCCAGGGGTTCTCTGTAGATGTCTTCATCCAAATGCCCAATATAGTGCACTAGTGCAAGCTTGTCGAACAAAGCTGTAGTGGGATCAAAACGTGGTAAAGAATCAGTAAAAGAAACAAGCATAGTATCTGTTATGGAACATTTCTTAGCAGTGAAACAAGGACCAGTATTAGGGTGTCTGGTCACAAACCCCAAATTCCTAGCTGTAGAGAGAGGGATGGTTAAGGTTTTTTGCATACACATAGCAATACAGCCAGGGGTTTTACACCGTGGACAATACCATTTGGAAATGTGTCTGTCATGTATGATATATGGGATCCTTCCAGATTCTAGATCACGGAAGAGATTGCTGATGGTAGTGGTGATATATGAGCCATAGGCAGAGCAAAGGATTTCTCTAGCGATGTATTGCTTGTCTGCTTCTTTATTGTTTTGTTGTATGAGTGCGTTGATCTTATCTTTCAAATCAGTGAATGCCTTAGCAATGTTGTACATGTTGCATACAGTGTATCTTTCTTCCTGACTAAGGCCATCCACACCATGCAATAATAGGGGTAGTATATTGTTAACCAAACCAGTGGAGAACTTGGCAGAATAAGATTTGATAGCAGCAATGACTGCTTTATTCCAAATAGACACAGTCGTACCAAAAAGGCCTGTGACAGTACCTGTTGCACCTGTAACATCAGAACTGTCAACTTCACGTGTCTTACGTTTATGAATGTGATCATCAGGAGTGGGTTTTCTCCTGAAGTTGCCTCTATGTTCAGTAGAATGGACCCTGGCAATAGGGTCTTGAGTACAAATCTGAAATGCAGCTAAACTATCAAGCAATAATGAACTATAAAATGCTGAAGTATTAGTATTGTGACACATACCAAATTCTTTCATATTCCTGTAAGTAAGGTTAAACAAAACAGGTGTATGCATAACCTGTAAGTTATTAATCAATGAACCTGGGAGGGCAGTGGCTGTGAGACCACTATAGGGACCAGGGGTATGCTTAAGGCATTTCAAAAGCTGTTTATCAGTGGGTAGTAACACAGAGAGATACATGGCTGTGGAAGCCATTTGGTGTACAGCACAAAATTTTTGAGCAGAATCTTTAGACAAAGAATTACAGTACGATGGATCAATTAAGGCAGTAATGTTGTACAAACCAGAATGTCTTAATGCAGTTTGTAACAAGGACAGAGAACCATTTGGGGATAATTTAGCATTGGGCCAACCCTGGAAAGTTCCTTTGGACAATCTGGCCACAGGGAGAATTTGTCCTTGTGATGTGGTTTGCCACTCAATTTGTAGGGTAGATTTATCAGGAGAACAACCGAGGCAGTGAGGTAAGCATCGGAACCTTCCTGACAGTGATGAGACTATCTGGTATATTGATGGATACTCCCTCTGAAGGAGATGCTGGAGGATCAAGGTGTGGTAGAAGGTTTGGTACCATGCCTTGGATGCAGGGGATAACTCCTGAGATGAGGAGATAATGGAACAAGATAGCCATCTTGTCAGTGTATCTGAAAAGCAAGATCAAAGATTAGTAAGTTAGTACTATTCCACCCAATGGGGTGAGAAAAAGTAGTTAAGCCCCTTTATATAGTTTCAGCTGGTTTGCATGTAACCATTTGTCAGTCAACTTATTGTTATGCAGGAGTCTAACCTGATAGACTGCCGGACTGAGCTTGTTGACAATAGGGTATGGGCCTTCCCACCTGTTGGAGAAGGAATAGGTGGGATGTGCAAATTTGAGTACCATTACCTGATCTCCAATCTGCCAATCCACTTCTTGTGCTTGTTTGTCAAACTGTATTTTAGATTGTTGCTGGGCCTTGCCCATGCAGTTGGCAGCATACAAGTGTGTGTATATGAGGTCTTTTCTGAGTTTTTCCACATATTGGTCTACAGATACACGGTCTGTAGTGGGGGTGTGCAGGTCAAACAACAGGTGTTCAGGTAATCTCATCTGTCTTCCAGTCATCACCTCAAAGGATGTGAGCTGGGTAGTGGCTGAGGGTGTACCCCTAATTGCCATGAGGAGTAACGGCAGTAGGGAATCCCAGGCTTTGGGATTGTGCTCAATGAATTTGGAAAGCATTTGCTTAATTCGTCTGTTGGCTCTTTCTACTTGACCTGAGGATTGGGGGTGGTAAGGTATGTGGAACTTCTGTTGAACTCCAAGGAGTTCAAGGGATTCTTTCATCAACTCACCTGTAAAATTGGTTCCTTTGTCAGAGTCTACCTTGAGAGGTAGGCCCCACCTGGAGAAAATCTGTTCCACCAGGATTTTGGCAGTGGTTTTAGAAGTGCATGTTTTAGTGGCGAAAGCCTCAATCCACCTGGAGAAGAGATCAGTTACCACAAGAGCATACTTGTTGTTTCTGCTGGTGTTGGTCAGGGGACCAATAAAATCAATCTGTATGGCATGCCAAGGGCCAGAGAGTTGTTATGGTAAGAGTTTGGCATTTCATTTGGTAGGGATGGGATTGTTTTGTGCACAAACAAGACAATTGTCTATGTACTGTTTATCATCTTTGGTGACATCAAGCCACCAGGCGTTGGTCTTATACCTTTGGAGGGTGTTTTCCACTCCCTGGTGTGCACCAGTGGGCGTGTCATGCACTTGGTTCAGGAATTCAGACCTGAGGTGTCTGGGGACCAGCCACAACTTGGTGGTGGAATCATCTGGTTGGTACCAGATGAGCTTGTCATCTGGTGACAAGTGTAACTTACCTTCATGCCTCCAATAGGGGTTGTGTGTGGGAAGTTTCTCTTTGGTACTCTTGTCAAGGAATATGAACACTTCTTTGAGTTCAGTATCAACATGTTGGGCTGCTGAGAGGTCCGGGGGGAAAAGGGTTCAGGTTTCTTCCTGAGTGCTGCAATATGTACAGCCGCATTGGCCTCTGGATGGTCCATCATCCAGGTGTCTCCCCCTTGGGCCCCTTCCTTGGCAAGGGTGTCTGCTGTGCCATTGAAGGCATGGTAGGGGTCATGGAGAGAATGAGCTTTGACCTTATGTACATAGAGTTTGTGTGCAAATTTCTGTGCCAGTGAATGTATGTATATTACCAATTCCTTGTACTTCACTGGGCTGCTATCAGAGGAGAGGAAGGAGTTCTTCTGCCAGAAAGGAAGAAATTCTGTAAGAGAACAACAAACCCAGTTAGAGTCTATAAAAATTATAGTATCCTCAGTCCCATGCTGGATGAACTTGAGGGCACAGGCCACCACCGCCTTCTCTGCATACTGTGATGATGCTACACTGCAGCACTTAGATATTTTAACAGTGTTCCCATAAGGGTAAATCACTAGAATGCCCATCCCTGTGATTTGTTCTCCCTGATAGTAGGATGCTGAATCATCAGTAAAGACATGACACAAAGAGGTGTTATCAAGTATTTGTGGCATGGCAGGGAGGAAAGGACCTGGATCTGGAAGATCAGGTGACTGTAGTGTACAGTCATGGGGTTCTCCTTGGAAAAGAAGTCCATGAGCCAGCATAGATGGAATTTTTGTTGGGTGTACCTGTATGTCCCTATCCTGGAGAAGAAGTGACCAGTGTGTCAGTCTGGTGTTGGAGACTGACCCATCCTTCACTCTGTCTGACAGCAGAAAGGTAGTTGGTGCGTGATTGGTATTGATGATCAGTGGAGAGTACCCAATGATATACAGGAAGTGCTTGACAGCCCAGTAGGTGACCAGAAGGTTCCTTTCACAAAGGCTGTACTTCTGTTCCACTGAGGTCAAGAGCTGTGATGCATATGTAATGGGTCTCAGGGTGCCATGAATCTTCTGGGCCAGCACTGCTGACATGGCAATGTCAGAGGTGGCACATTCCAGATGGAACACTAGTGCTGGATTGGGGTTGACCAGAGCTGGGGCGGAGGCCATGGCCTGCTTCAGTGACATCACAGCCTGGGTGTGTATAGGACCCCAAGTCCATGGCATGTCCTTCTTGAGTAACTCATACAGAGGAGCAGCTTTCTGAGCAAAATCACAAATAAAATCTCTCGAGTAATTCACCATACCTAGAAACCTTTGAAGAGTTGCCATGCTGGTGGGCAATGGCAAGTCTTGCAATCCCTGTACCTTCTTCCAGGTAGGGCTTCGACCTTGGTCAGTTATTTTCAGACCCAGAAAGAGTACTTCTTTCTGACATAGTTGTGCTTTTGCTGGATTGCATTTCAAGCCTGATCTCTGGATGAGAGTCAATAATTCATCTAAGAGATCCAGATGTTGTTCCTGTGTGGCTGTTGCCAGCAACAGGTCATCCACATATTGCAAGAGACATTGGGGAGTAGAGAAACTCTCAAGGGCGTCCATCATGTGCAGATAGAACAGGGACGGGCTATTATGGAATCCTTGCGGCAAGCAAGTCCACGTGTACTGTCTTCCTTCAAAGGTGAAGGCAAACTTATATTGACTCTTAAGGGCCAATGGTAATGACCAAAAACCATTGAAAATGTCCAGGGCACTGAACCATTTCAGGTCAGGGGTCAAGAGTCGTAGCACGTCAGGTGCTGATGCCACAGTTGGGGAACAAATGGGGGTGACCTGATTCAGTTTCCTGTAGTCAATAGTATAGTCTCCAGGCACCAGTGCATTTTTTCATGGGCCACACTGGGAGTTAGCAGTGGAAACACAAGTTCTAATTACTCCTTGCTTGAGGAGTGACTTGATTGTTTCTCTAAGAGAAGGCAAGGCCTCAGCTGGAAAAGGGTATTGCCTTTGCCGCTCATGTGCCAGGCCTGGCACTTCGTTAACAGTGTGCATTCTGCCATAGTCATGTTTATTAATTGCAAACACCTCCAAATGTCATTTCAGAATGGGGAGAAGCTTCGGGAAAAGTTCATGAGCTTTGAACAAATCTATGATGTCATACTCCTTGTCATTGGCAGATATTGCTGCCACAACGTGTGAATCAGGGATCAAAATGGTATGATATTGACCTTGAATCTGTATCAGTTGAATGTTAGCTAGATCCACCACACAGCCATATGGTGCAAGGAAATCAATTCCTATGATACTGGGATGATCATGCATTACCATTAGTTGGAAAGTGTGTGAGGTCTTTAAATGGCCTAGTTCTATCGGTAGGGGTAGAGAACGGTATGCAGGTAGCCTAGTACCATCAACTCCTGACACATTGGTCCTCCATCCGGTGGACCAAGGGGATGTGTCTGGATGTTCATCATGTAATACAGATACAACTGCACCTGTATCTAACAATACTACTAGTAGGCGGCCCCCGACCTCGGCCTTGGTGCAGGGCCTTCTGTTTGTATCCAAGACCAGCTTGTTTATAATCCAGACTGGGGCCTGTAATTGTCAATCTGTACTGCTGGGAGTATGGAGAGGTTGGGCTTGACTCTTGTGAGTCACTTCACCATGCTGCACTGATGCTATAGGGAGGAGCTTCTGGGTTCAGGCCTGTATGGGCCTGAAAGCCTGCACTACCAGTATCCCCATGACCTGTTGGTGTCTGGGTCACTGGTTGTACCGTTGCAAGGGCCTTGTGGGAACAGCATCTGCTACAGAGTGCACTTGTCCCTGGAGCTCTCAGAATTTCTGATTCTCTTCAGCTATCTCCCTATGTGAAGGGCCTGTTCTTTGTTGTTGTGGTTTTCCTTTACCCTTATGCTTTTTATTCTTATGCCAATTCTGGTTCCCACCCCCATTGTTGTTGCTGTTGCGGTTGTTGTTGGTGTTGGGTCTGTTGGGTATGTTGGTTATCAGCTGGAGAGGCCTGTTGATGTTGCGCCTGTTGGTGTTGGGCCTGCCCTTCCACATTATAGTGTGTCGTGGCCTCTGAAGCAGGCTCCACGGCATCTACCTTCTTGGAACCAGAGCCCAGATCACGGATATAGAGCTGGTAAACTCTCTCGGTTTTCTGAAGAATGTCGGCAAACCTATCCATATTGGGGTAGGTAGTTGGCTCTACCTTTTCTCTTACTGCAGGAATCATGTTCCTAAGGAACAGGGTCTTATATTCAATAAGATCTACATCCGCAGCTTCTTGTGCCACATGCTTTCCTGCTCGGTAGGCCATCCAAAGTCTCTGGTGGTAAGTCACTGGACTTTCCTTTGCATTCTGCTTTACAGGGTATGCAAGCATCACTCCTACTACACCTGGGCTGTGAGCAGAAATTAGCTCAGCTGCAACCTCATCAAAGGTGGCGTTCCCATCCTGGCAGATGGTATCGGGGAGTCTGGCCCACAAACTAGGATCTATGGTCTGGCATAGTATATGGACCTGGTATTGTGCAGCGAGGCTAAGCATCTCACATTTAGAACACACCTTTTCTAAGTGACAGCTGAGATTGTCGGACGGGTTCGTCTGACTGATACTGTCAGCTATTTGCTGAACAGAGTAGACCATTTGTAGGGATTACTGGGTCAATCAGGCAGAGGTAGATTGTCTCGGGCACCGTCTAGGGCGGCCCGAGCTGCAGCCTCGGCCGCAGTACAAACAATATCATCCTGAATGCCAGCCTCCTGCAGAAGCTGCCTAATCTGGGTTTTAATGGCCCGTTTACTTCTCTCAGGAAGAGGTACATTGCCTATTGCAGTTTCAATCATCGCTTCTATCTCTTGCCTATCTTCCACATTAATAACAGCTATCGGTGGTGCCATCAGGACCAGGCCTAGGCCTGCTCCCCCCCCATCATAGGGGCTGCCATGTTGGCATCTACCATGATGGGCTTCATGACGTCGATGACGTATGACATGGTGAGGGTGGAGTGGGGACCCACCATGTTGTGGATGGCTGGGTAGGGTTTCTGGGCCATAGTAGGGCGTGACTGGGCATTGTATTGAGAAATGTCGTCATCTGATACCTCCCCTTCAGTGTAAGGCAGGGGCTACGCCTTCCATCGCCTTAACATGTCCAGCCAGAACCTCCCTCTGATGGTGCTGTTTTGCCATCTTGGTTTTACATTCAGCATGACTCACAGTTGCAACATCCATATCAACCTCATCTTGCATTTGCTTCTGCAACACTCTATACGTGGCACTCAGTTCACGATTGTCCCTAGTAGCCACTTCTAAGTCATTACATACCTGTTTTTTCTCATCCTGTAGCTCTCCCATCTCCTCACTCAACTGAGCATTTGCAACACTTAGCAAATCATTCATATGCAATGCCTGTCCCTTGTCCTGTCTCAAACTTTCACACTCCTGCTTCAACATACAAAGTTCCTGTTCTCCAGCTTAAGCTGAATGATGCAAAAGTGAATCCTTTTCATTCCGTAGAGTTGGGAGTTCAGACTCCAAGTTCTTCTGCAGTCTAACACATTCCGTTTCCTGCAAACCCAATCTGTTGCTTAAGAGATGAAATTTGCAGATCAAGGGTTTGAAACCTCACTTTGGAGGCTTCCAGAACAGCATAGAGAGCTGCAACCATCAACCCTTTAGCCTGATGCTTATTGATTGATTGTCTCATCTCCGTATACTGGGTTGAAATCCCCAGTATAGGGTTTTCAGATTGACTTGTGTCTCATGCAAAGTCAGCCCATCCTCCATGGTAGGTAAGGAAGTTCGAGACATTGAGTCTCAGTTCTGTGCAGATATTTGATATGGTGGCCATTCTGTGGGAGGGAACGAAAAATCAAACTGTGAAAAAGGTGCCGTGCTGTGTATCGATCCACAGCAGGAGCACTTTATACACAACTGAGCTACTGTAAAAGTTGTAGACTGCCAAATCAAAGCTGTAATGGAGTGAGTAGAGTCTGCATCGACCACACCCGAAAGGATGACAGCCAGACTTTGTAAGTGACTGCAAACTGGTTTAAAACAGGAGAGGTGATACGGGAATGTACACCTACTGGCCCCGTGGGAAAGGGAAAAGTTATAGCAACAAGTGAAAACTTACAAACACAAATATCGCCCGCACACGGTCGCCAATTTTTCAGGCAGTCTAAACCTCACTTTCAGGTTCTTGGCAATATTGGGAATGCAAGTAATCACAGACGTGTTGCATTAGAGTAATAACCTTGTTTAGTACTACCAAAAAGGATAAAATCACAGTTGCCCTAAGCAGTTCTTACCAATACAAACCGGGAGCCAGTGCTAAGCGTTCCCTATACCTCGAGGTTTCTTTGTGTCTCTTGGGATCTCCAAGGTACAAGACTAGTGTATCACGTTATATACCTATGATAATTACTATGATAATTACTATAGTTACTGTAACATAGAAACATTTCTAGTTACAGAGATGAGCCCTATTGGCTAAATTAGAGGTGGCTCCACGGTCCAAGATAACATTATACAATTTTGTATAGTCACCAGTTTGTGAAACAAAAGAGTTCTTATACAGAGTGTAACCTAACTCAGTGTAGTAGTACAAATCACCAAAAAGTGGCAATGCACACAGGTGCCTTGGCATCTTACAAGTAAGAAATACACAGAAAATACATAGGAGAATATATGTATTAGCAAGTAAAGTGTATTACAACAATATGTATACATATCCTGACATCTACTCTTGTACGGTAGATGCCCTTAGCCCTGTATGTTAGTATAACATATGCCTAAGTACTAGCTGTCCACGGTGTACCTCTGAGGGTACCAATTAGGGTGCAGAGACCGTGTGTAACAGTGACCATTTTGTTCTGCTAAATTGCCATCACTGACCGATTTTCTCTCTCTCTACATATTCTTCTGTGCATTCATCCTATTATCGCTATATATGCCTCCCTGCCCTGCTCCCTTTGTGTCATGTTGTAATTCATAAATGCATTTTTCCTTTCACGTAATACCAATGCCAAACCCCAGTATGGAGAATTATGTGACAATTAAGCAATAATACACTACAGGGTGTAGTATAACATGAGATATTGTCACACCTCGGGTGCCTTGTGAGGCATGAGGCCACAATCCGTGTGTCTCATGCACTCGAGAGGTGATATCCCATGATATTCCATACCCTGGAGCATATTATTGTGATTATAAAGTGACCTGTTCTTGGCAATAAGTTTTGGACAATGACGATATTATGAGATATTGTCACAGGTCAAAGTCAGCTTCAGCCAGTCAGCTTCTGGGATGTCTCCTCTCCATTTTATTATGTGTATTCTACAATGGCAGTAACTTGCATGCATAGAAAAAGTGAAAGAATTTTGGAGCAAAATGGCACAAAAGTCCATGAAAGATCTCTAGACCGTAAGTCTGGTAAAGGGATGAAATTTGCTTCAGGACCCTTAGTAGATACACATTTGCAACTGTGGCTCTCAGTACTTTGTGTGCCCAGCTTCCTAGGATAAGAAGGAAACCAAAAATTAGGTTTGTGTTTGACCTTCTTCACAACACTATAGAAAACTTGTGAGGAATATGATTTCTTTGAAGAGGTGCACACATTTACCCTTTTCAATCCATTTCTTCTCCTTTTCTATGAAACTGTGTACACATTCGGGAAACTTGTCTCCATGCCCACTGTGTATGTTTCCAACGTGGTTCAGAAGACTGAGCCAATTTTGATGAATTATCTCTGGATCACTGCCACTGGTTGTAGCAACCCAAAATACGTGATTGCTGATGGATTTAATCCAAGGTTGAGTGATCACACACCCCTTTTTTTTTGGAAGCAGCATCCAGGTTTTTTCATATTCATGGGAATCCAATAAAAGGATACACGTGACTTGTTATGTACATGACTTACAGTGCTGCCTTGTTCATCGCTATGTACTGAGAATATGGTTAACAAACAAGGAGATGTTTACTTGTATTGATTAGTGGGCTAATCATTATCTTGCTGATAAGAACCACCTGACTACCAAATTACTTTCCCCAGCAACATATAGACTGACTCAAATTTGAGTAATTTGTGATTTGGGAATGATTCTATTCCAGAAACCATGAATTTCAATTTGACTTCAGCGGTGATGGATAGATACCATACATGCTGGTAGGAACCATGCAGTATGACATCTTAAATACACAGCACAAGACAATTCTGCATTACAATATGGTTATAAAAAATCCAGTGATGGGGCAGGTTGATGGTGGTCGCCAGCACCTATATGCTCAGATGTAATTGCATGTCTGTGCCCCATGGGGAATACATGGATGATAACACCAGCTGCTGGGAAGAGAACTCAAAGGTTGGATTACACATTGCCTGCATGGAAAAATGCTGGCCCTTGTCAAACTCGACTATCCTGGTCCCAAACTCCTACACTAAGGCACAGGTGGGAGAGTGTGGGCATAGTAACTGTTTCCTTGTTCATGGCCATGGTTCAGTTGGACAGCAGAGACTGATTGATTGAGCCATCGCCTGAGAGATGCAGCAGTCAGACTACGATTGGAATTGATAATCACAGTTGAAAAAGTACAAAAATACACAAGACATGCAATTCTTTGGAAACTAAACCTCTTTTTGTGTGGTACTTCAGCACTTACCTTTGGAGATATGCCAAACATCAAAGTAATGTTTGACATTGGGATGCTCCCTCTTCATGTGAGCCTCAACCTGTATGTGTCGATCAGTGACCAGCTCTTCAATGCTGTATCTGTAAGCCTGAAGATACTTAATTCCTCTAATGAGACCCTCTAATTCCATTGCTGTGGAATTTTTCACTTCCGTGCACTGCAAACACAAATATCATCTGTAAGTAATGGCCAGCAGCTTTAAATGGAAAAAGTGACATACTGTATAGAAACACGATTATACAATGGGTCTAAAAAAACTGCCTCCTGATTGGTTGGCTGGCACAATTTAAAATGTGTAAATCGTGCCATCACCCAACAGGAAAAAGTGCCATCCATCAGCCAGCCACACCAGGAACCTGTTTTGAAATCGTCCCCCCCGCAACTATTTGAAGTGAAGGAGCTTGGAAATGGATTGCTGTTGCTTAACCACTTGTACATACTACATCTGTAAATTATACATATCAAGCACAGAATAAAAATATGATTCAAGCAAGTGAATGTTTTGTACTGAAACGTTACCTGTATCAGCTGCAAATCCACCACTTTTTTGGATTTAAATTCTTCATGGTGCATAGCCCATATTTTGCCTAATGGCCTCAAGAGTCACAGCAAGCATCTCCTCCAATACAAAGTGGTGACTCTCGACAATAGTCCAGTAAAGCCTGTTGCTGTTCACACCATACTTGCTATACAGCAGGCACAAGGTATGACCACTGCAGTTTATGATATGTTACAAGTGAAAAGACTGGAGTGTTCATATGTTGAAGGAGTCTCAATGCTTTTGCAGGAGTTAATCCAGAGCAGAAAATCGATGTGGCAAGCATGATATTACCCCATGGCATTGATCCTGATGTGCTGTAACTATCCCATCTGTGAATGTGTCCATTCCAACATGAAACTTAAACCGTAATCATGGTTCCAGTTACACGCTTTATGAAGCTTTCAGTCTTTGAAAAGCACTTATGACAGCATGAAAATAAGAGGGCAAACTTCTTTCCAAAACCAGGAAACATCTTTCATCCAATGGGTTTACATCTGCATTACCAAATTCAAGCCTTACTGAAGAGGACTCGCAGTGGTATTCATCACTGTCAGAGGAATCACCATCTGTCTCTTCATTGTAAGAAGGGTTGTAGTCTGGATCTGCATTAGTGGTAGAACTGAGAATTGGGTAACATATGTCACTTGACTCATCATCCGAAAATTCTTCTTCATATGGTTGAGCAGAATGCTGTTCATCCAGTTCAATCGTGCATTGTATGTCAACTGAACACACTGTGATAGGTTTACTAGTATTCCCTGGTGGCAATACCTGAATACGACGTGTCCTCTGCTGAGGTTTAATGTTTGCCTGACACTTGACACTTCTAATTGCCTTGTGTAATATGCTCACCAGTGGATCTGCAGCCATGACACGCCTGTTGACTTCCATAGACTGTACCCCAGTGAGTGTAACATTACTATTGGGCTGATCACAGGTGACAGATGTGTCAAACAAACACTCTACAGCATCCAGTGAGTCACTGAACAAAACCATAGGTGAAGTTTGAATCAGGCATTCCTCCAGTGCAATCACTGTTTCACAACCCTTAGTTGTTTCACTACTAAAGTGCTGCACAGTGTGAGATGATGAGCATTGACCATTATCATGAAATAGTGTTTGTAGAAACTATAAAAAAGATAAAAATATGGACATTACATAAAGAGGCTCACACAAAATGCTATATGATGTACAATAATTAATATGTCACTACATGTACTCCCCACTCAACAAACCCAACCTCCCACACTCCCACCCCCTTATGCCAGCTTGTGCAACCCAACTTCCAGATATTTTCAACACAGTACCCAGTGAACTGTACTGGTCTGAAATCCTCCTCCTTTCCACGACTGTCCCTGCTACCTCCTATGTAAAGCAAAACATTATTCTCCTTGTTCTGCTTTTCTTAATCTTCTTTATGTACCTTTCCATGCCTTTTAGTATCCATTACCTCCTCCACTACCTCTATATTATCCATTACTTAGTGTTTCCCTTGCTATCCTTTTCAACCTGTCCAAGTCCATGCGTCTGAAGACAATGAATGAAGTTATGGTTCAAATATTCTCCCTCTCTGCCCTAACACTTGACTTTACAGTCATATGATTGATAGTGCTCAAAATGTCTCCCAACACCTCTTCCTTCACAACCCCCCATTTGTCAAGACAATGTACAGTAGATTGTTGCTCATGGGTGGCTCCCTGACAGAGTAAGGATGTGACAGAGAGAGACAATGTACAGTGCTATCACAAAACAAAAGGAGTTAAGTACTAGAGTATGGTACACAAGTTGAGTGAGAGGAGTATCGGAAGGCAGAGTGGAATGGTGTGTGTGTTGGGGGGTCGAGGATAAGGGAATACTCATCTATCCATTCTGCTATCTTACCTCCCAGCCTTATGCCTTTCAACTTGCTCACAAACCATGTGCAAAGGCGCTACATCAGCCCTACTCCAATTCTCTGGTCCCTACCCCATATCCAGGGATAGATTAAAGAGCCTATTTAAGGGTGTTACAGGATTGTACCTCAATTCATTGAACACTCTGGTATTCAATCCATCAGGCTTCAATGCCTTTTCCACCCTCAATCCATCAAGCTGAGCCCTGAGCCTATCCACTGTGAATGGTCTAAGATCCCACAGCTTCAGGGTAGTGGATGGGCAGCTATGCACAACCTGTGTGCTGTGTCACCAAAGGATATTTATTCCCTTTGACCTCAAGAGTGAAGCTCGATAGGTCTATGAGTGTAAGATCCCCAAGGTGGCACAACACACTGGTCGAACATAGACTTGTCTGTTCAATAGTTTATATAGTGTATGGTGGAATGCTGTTATGTATGGAATTCAATTTCTTGCATATGCTTATTCTGCTGCAGTGGTGACATCATTATGTTGTTCTGCTGTAGTAGTGACGTCACTACTGCAGTAGAACAACATAATGATGACATCACTGCAGCAGAACAAGCATATGCAAGGAACGGAATTCCATACATAATAGCATTCCACCATATACTATTATGTCCTCTTTAATCTCAGGCTTTTGTACTGAACACCTACCTTCAACCTCCTCCATGATAACCTGGCTAAACTACTTCATTATTGCCTCTACCTTTTCATAGCCATGTTCTAAGTCTATCCCTCCATCACCTCTCAGTCTAGCTATCCCCTGCCCTGCTCTTTTGCTATCCATAACACACATGAAAAATGTTTTATTCCCACACCCTCATTCCCCATCCTGGCTCTTTTTGCTAATTTCTCCTCCGTGGCTACTTATGCCATTCTGATCTGCTTCCGTGTCTTACTCCACACTATAATCTTCAATATCTTCCTCCATGAGTGTAGTCTTGATCTTTCTGAAAGCAATCATCCTCTCCATAACCATCCCCGCCACATCCCTAGTGAACCAAAGAGGTATCATCCCTCTGTTGCTATTCCTGACCTTTGTAATGCACATTTCTACTGTTTCCTGAATCCTTCCACTGACAGCTTGCCATCTTTCCTCCACTTCCTCAGTCTTCTCTGTAAACTCCATTTTCTCCCTAAGTCTTTATCATCTTATCAAAGTTTTTGCATCTGAAGTCAATGACTTGAATTTGTCTTACCTCTCTCCCTCCCTGCCCTGACCAAGAACAGTACTGTGCTGTGGTAACTAATGCCCAAGGCTTCTCACACTTGCACCTCATCCACAATCTCCATGCTTGACAGGACCATTTCCAGCAAGCTGTCTACCCTCATTGGCTCCCTGATCTGCCGTTGATGCAATACCCCCTTCATCTTGAATAATACATATGAGCTAATTGCCCATGTTACATCTGGAATTTCCCACTCAACGTATGTGAGGTTCAGGTCAACATCCAGTAGCAGTTCAACATTCCGTATCAGCCACAAGATTTCCTGTGTTAACAGTCTATCACCTTCCTCTCCTGGTGCAAATGAAATGTATACCACCCAAGCTGCATGGAACCACCACTCCTACTTCCTAGTGTTACCAATAGCATCTCAGTCTCCATTTCTTCCCCCCGTCCTCCAGTGACACAGATTAATTCAGTGACATATATGACAATCCACCACCCTTCCTGCCTCCCCTGTCCCTTCTAAGCCTTCTATAACATATAATGTTTGTTTACCAGATGTGCTCTGTCCAACAGGTTCTACTCATTGTGACTAAATAGAATCCCTCATCCTTAATGATGGCCTCCAAGTCTGCCATCCTATTTACTAAACTCCAGTCATTTAATAGGAACATACAAACATATGAAAATGCCATCAGAAGTAGACCTATATGGTCTGTCGAGTATGCTAGAATGTGCAGCTAGCCCATCAACTTGAAGCTGCATCACCTTACTCTCCCATATTCATCTTAACATCACCCACTTACCCTGTCCTAACCCCTCTTAAAGCTACCCACCGCACTACATGATACAACCTCCTCGGAAAGTATTCAGCCTGTCCACCAACATTTATGTGAAAAAAAATGTCTCATGATTTGTTTCCTGTATTGTGCCCCTTCCAACATCAGCTGATGACCTCTCCTATCCTTCTCTCTTTTAAGCTGGATGATCAGTTCTGTATTAAACTTATGTATCCATTAAGATATTTAAAGATTTCAATCATATCTCACATATTCATCCTCTCCTACAGGAAGTACATGTCCAGTTAGCCCAATCTATCCTCGTATGACTTTTACTCCAATCCACATATCATCCTTATCACCCTGCATTGTATCCCCTTTAACAAATTGATATCCTTCTTCAGGAACAGCTGCCAGTACTGCATGCAGTACTCCAGGTGAGGCCTGACCAGTGACCTGTATAGGGGAAGGATCTACTTCCTATTCATGGAGGAGATTCCTCTTCCTATATACCTCAGCATTCTATTTATTTATTTTATTTTTTAGAATTTTGGATAAATACCTTTGAACCAATGGCTCTTTTACAAAGGTTCCATGTCAGTATGCAAAGAATTGAAGTACAGTTTGTGTGAGATTGGCAGGCAAGCAGTTTGACTACAAAATTCAGTACAGGGTATGCATGGTCTAAAAGCTACAGGTAATATAAATAACAGAACAACACAATCAAGCATACATTTAAGAATGATGAGTCACAGCAAATAATATTTATATGAATTAAAGCTGCCAGAAGGGCACTGTCAAAGAGAAAGGTAGAGTGGAAAAACTGAGTTGCTGCCAGTTGTGCCAGGTAGCATAGGAAAGTGGAAGAAAGAGTGGGTGTAGAGGGGTAACTGGGAGGGAGGTAGAAGGAGAGGTGGATGGGAGGCAAGGATCAGGGAACAAGTGCAATACTGGGTAGGGTGAGCAGATTAGAAAAGGGAGAGAGGAAGGGAGTTGAAGATGGGTAAGAGAGGAAGGTGGTGAACCAGGGCTAGCAAGGAAGGCAGGGGTAGATATGGGGAGGGGGGATGGTGGTGGCAGGCAGAGGTGGTGATAGTAGAGAGGTGCAAAGAACAGGAGCGACTGCCTTGGAGGTTAGGAGAAACAGTCACAGGTGGCTCTGGACACAAGCGTTTGATGTAGCTTTTGTTTGAATGAGCAGACGGTGCCTAAGCTGGTGAGTTCGCTGCCCATGGAGTTAAACATCTTAGCGGCTCTACCTGCAAAAGACCTCTGGCCTTGGGCAGTGCAGCAGCAGGGAACAGATAGAGAATAGTTGTCAGAGCCTCTTGTGTAATGGGTCGGTTGGCTGGGCTTAAGAGAGACTGAACCACAGTAAGCGTAAGTTCCATCAATGACTTTTTTGCTGGCAGGCAGGTTTGGAAAGTAATCCTTCCCTGAAGTTGTAGCCAGTTTGACTGTTCATAAAGGTCGCAGGTATGCGTGCAGTGGGCAGCACCAGTAAGGAGTCTGCAGGCCCTATTCAGTGCTGTAATGATTTGCCATAGTGCTGTAGCTGTGGCTGCTTCTTAGATAACAAGTCCATAATCAATGATGGAGACAATAGAGCTGTGTATTGCTAGCTTAAGGGCACCAGGTGTTAGGCAGTTTCTATGTTTGTAGATAAGGCCTACACGGATATTTACGGATTTTGCAATTGAATCGATATGGCTGGAGAAGGACAGAGTAGGGTGCAGGGTTATACCAAGGTATTTGAAAGTCTGCATCTGGTCCAGGGTCACACCCGAGCTGTTTTTGATAGCCAACTGTTGGTGTTTATGTTTGTTATCTGTGCCATGTAACAGCATAGTCTTTGTTTTTTTGGAATTTAGCACTAGTTTCTGTGAGACGAACCAGGCACCAACTTGTGTGAAACTTTCCTGCAGTTGTTTCTCCAAGAGGGAGGGGTCAGAATTCTTAGTGAAAATCACTGCGTCATCAGCATACAAAATAATGTTTTCATCACAGACAGAAGGGAGATTGTTCAGGAAGATGCTGAAAAGAAGGGGTCTCAGTATTGATGCTTGGGGAACACCAGCCTGGACAGATAGTTTGGAGGAGAGGGAGTCACCAATCTTAACTTCTTGTGACTGATTGGAGAGAGAACTGTTGAACCATTGTAGAGTATCATGAAAGAGTCCTAAGTTGCCAAGTTGTTCCAGTAGTAATGGATGGTTTACTGTATCGAAGGCCTTCGAGAGGTCTATAAAGGTGACACCGGCAAGTTGTCCTTGGTCTAGTGCTAGATGAATGTGGCCTGTAAATTCAAGGAGGGCAGAGGTGGTGCTATGTCCTTTGCGAAAGCTATCTTGCCATGGGCATTGCAAGCTGTATTTCTCCAAGTACTCCACCAATTGGTCTACAACTTTTTCAAGAGCTTTGGATAAAGGGGGTAGGATGGAGATGGGCCTGTAGTTACAGTGTAATGCCCTATCCCCAGACTTGTGAATTAGGGTCACCAGGGTGGACTTCCACTTGAGCAGGAACTGAGAAAGCATGAGGGACTGGTTAATAATTCTATTGGCATTTGCTTGTGCATTTCTGCACTGAGCAGAGTTGTTCATACTGCCCGTTATAACCATGGATTCAAAGGCCTTGCTGAAGTCAAAATACAACTCATCCACTGCATGGCTGTTGTCTAGTTCCCTATTCACCTAGACGTAATACTCAATTAGATTTGTCTGGTAGAATTTGCCTGAAACAAACCCATGTTTATGATCATCCTGGAGACCATTGTCCTCCAAGAAGGTTACCAGCCTATCATTTAGGACTGTATCCATTATTTTACCAATAATCAATGTGAGGTTCACTGACCTGTAGTTGTCTGGCTCATCTCTGGGCCACTCTTGTGAATGGGCACTACATGGGCCATCCTCCATTCCTGTGATATGCAACCTGTGTCCAGGGAGGTATTGAACAAGCCAGTAAGTGGTCCCACCAGGATATTCACTAGCTCCTTGATTACCCTAGGTTGAATGCCATTTGGTCTCGATGATATGTCCACCCTTCCTGTCCTCAATCCCTCCCTAACCCTGTCCTCTGAAATACCTGTGTTAATCACCCCCCACTGTCCTCCATACCCCTCCCTTGGGGTATGTGCCCCCTTTTTACTCTGTGAACACATGGCATAAGAATTCATTTAATGTATCTGCCTGACCCCCCCCTCCTCCCACCCTCCATCCTTCCTAGTCCTCACAATCTTGTCCTTGTTGTTCCTTTTTCTGTAACATATCTGCAGAAGTCCTTCTCTCCTTCATTAATACCATGTGTGAATTTCAGTTCACTTGAGGCCTTGGCTACTATGACCAGCATAGTAACCTCCCTGGATGTCTTCGTGTACACATCCTTGTCAACCACCCCCCACCCATTTCTTTATCTTCCAAAATTCCATTCTCTTGGCCCTTACTTACACAGTAAGTCATGACAGGGGGTGTGTTCTGATTGTATAATGGCCCACCTTGGGTGGGTTGAAGCATGAGGCACAACCGGGTGATTCCACCACCCTAGAAAGGCCATTAGCCAACCATAATGCAACCCCTGGATTACCTTACTGCAATTATGAAATAGGTAATTTTTTAGTAAATTGTATGCCATTTTTAAACATATTACTTTCAGTAGGACAGTTGCGCTGGGATAACGGCACAGTTGAAAGTTGCTATTGGCAAATAAGGAGCCAGAATTCTTTCTAACCATTTCATAATCCCATCATTACATCTTTAGTGAACCAAATGGACGTCTTTGTCATTCCCTTCTTACTGTGTGTGTTTGTACACATCACAGTGCCCTCCTTCAGTCATATACCACGATACGGTGTGGGTGATGGTAGGATTTACCCACGGGTGGTTTGACTTGCTCACAAGGTGCAGTAGAATGAGGAAACCACACCACCACTATATTATCCTTACTACAGACCCTCCTGATTTGCTCAGCTAGCTCTCTGTCTATTCCTCCCCTTATGCTGGAGTCTCTATACTACCCCATCCTCAGTGCCCTCCATCTGAAGTCCTGAAACTGCTTCCATAGGACCTCTGTACTGCCCTCCTCCCCCTTTTCCCTTATACACTTTATTCCTTCTTGTACATAGATTGCCACCCCCCCCCCACGCTTTAGCCCTTTCCTTTCTGAATATTCTATACCCTGGGATCATCATATCTCAGTCCTGGTACTGGGTAGCCTATGTTTCTATGATTGCCGCAATGTCCGCCACACTCAATGTATAGAGAGCCTGCAGCTCAGCTTCCTTATTACCTATTTTCTAACCACCCTCCGCCACGTTTCCATCTTTATCTTTCCCTGGGTTTCCCCACTCCCCCCCACCGTGCCCCTACCCTGACTCATCCTCTTATCTTTGGGGGGAAGCTAGTAGGACCCCATACTCTGGGTTCACTGTCTACAAACTGTCCACTCGCCACCCCACCCACTGAGTTTTAACTCACCTTTGGTGATATGTATCCCATCTATCCCCTGTTTTAATGTTCCCTTACCATTTGCACTTAAGGTGTAACCTGTATCATGCATATAGATCACTGTTGTTCAAGGTTCCTCCCTATCCCCCCACTAGCACATACCCCCTGGATTGTCACCACTCCCCCAGCCATGAGCTGAATTCTCTAATCTTCCCTTTTATAACCGGGTTAGTGCACAACACAGAGAGCACCTCTGCGGAGGCCACCAATTCCCACAGCTCCTCATACACCCTTTCCTGTTCCTCAAACCTCTCTCTTACCACCCTCACCATCTCCACCGACATGTCGCTAATACCCATAGTCACAACAATATTCAGTGCCCTCCTGCCCTTCTCCTTGCAAACTTCAGAATTGACTGCCCCGTCCTGCCTGCCATTAACCCAGTTATAGCTTCAATAGTGCTTTGACTTTCAGAATGAAGCTGTCTGGTGCATTCTCTAGAGGTTCCAGAATACTGTTGTACCAAAGAAGAGTACAATCACATTTCGTGATTTTTGAACTGTGGTAAAACAGCAGTTTGAAAGTAATGGAATTCTATATATAGAGATCAATGCTGTACTACACACTATAAAAAATTCCATTACAGTATATCATGATATATACAGTATGACAAGTACCTGTATTCTGTTATGCTTAGTCACAGCATTCCTTTCCTTTATTCTGGGGGTACTACCAGCCGTACAGCTTGAATGCATGAATATCGAAGGCACACTACCAGCTTTGAGCTTTGGTTGCGCATTTGACCATCTGAACAGCACCAGTTTATCTGGATCCCTCTCATAACACGACCGTTCAAAATGCACAGAACAAATGCGACTATACTGAGACTGTTGAAAGTCTTTGCATTAGCAAAAATTAATCCAGGTTTTCTGGATAACTTTGTCATTTGGAAAATGAAAGAAGTGAATGTCACAGCCATTACAGCTTTCATTTTTGCAGCCATGCACAACACAGTATGGCATTTTGTTATATTGTGACTGCAATGATCAAATAAATAAAAAGGCTAATATTTTTTAAAAATTGTACAGATTAGAAATAAAAAATAGCTGTATAACAATAGAGCTAGATATAAAGTCACAGAAACTCAACTAGATAGAAAAAAACAGACTTCAAATCCTGTCAGGCAATGTGCTGTTAGACACTAGGGGCAGACAAAGAGTGAGACTGAAACTGATTTTCCCACCAAAAGACATGACAGGGTCAAAGGTTACATCATCATGACAGAGCCTTAAAAAAATGAAAACAAAAACACAAGACATATCAAGGGTACATCATTGGCAATACTTTATTGATAGACTACAACAAATAATTTGAAAAATAGGCAAATGTAGAATAAAACACAACATACACTAATCTGAGCACAGTGGCATTATGGGAAAATGTATGCTGTGGAATATCATTATTATGTCTCCAAGCTTTATACTAATACAGTGTGACTGTTACCATTTCTGACATAAGTTTGGACTGTACAATCTTGCAGTGCTATCAATGCAGCAGCATCAACAAAAACCTTTCATGCATATTATTGACATCTAGCAGTGCATGTCATACTTTCCTCAGTAACATCTTTCATACTGCACCTTGATCATACCATACATCATGTTAAACCCCATACTACAGCAAAAAATACATGTAATATGCATTGCTACATCGCCCTGCAATGAGCAACAATTGTACAGTGCAACAAAGGATTTTATTTCACATCTTTGACACAGTTTTGCCACATGTTGCACTATGCACACCCACATGTGGCTAACCTTTATGGACAGTGTAAGAGATGCCCACCAAAAATACAAATACACACATAATTTGCTTTTAAATATCTTTCATGGAATGCAACAACTATGAGAACTGCTCGATACTACTGACAAAACACGAGTGATGTCATGGGTGTCCCGCTGCAGTTACCTCATCAACTTGCATCGTCTTGTGGGAGCATAACCGCTCAGGCTGAAAAATTAATACAGTGCAAATACAGGAAACGCGTTTTTTAAAATCACTAAAACAGAATGGATTTAATACATTTTGATAAACTCTTTTTGTGAAACAGCTCAGAGGGACAGAAAACAGCTACTCAGTAAGTCATTTTTACAAAATACAGCTTATTTGCAGGTCCTTTAAGAGTCTCTTTCTGATCAGTTTGATATGCAGATTTTTGAACACTGCAGTTAGAGTGAGTACAGGCAGCAGCAGTAACACTACAACATCTCACCAGAGCAGTGTGATTCAAATAAAAACAGAACAGTTTATTAACAGTAAGTAAAGAAAAACTATAAAAAAATATATTTTTGTAAGTTTTTTTTTTTTTTACTCAAGCATACACAATGGGGATTAAGAAGATTCACAAAACTAGGATATAGAGGATAATGTATGGTCATCGGTGGTTAACTGCACTGTGCTAGCATCGAGTGAGTCCCTTGGCAACCTAGGTAAACCTCGAGAGCGCAGCTCGAGAGGTCAACCTAGGTTGCCAAGGGAGTCACAAGATGCTAGCTCAGTGAGTTGATCACCGATGCCCATACATTGTCTTTATAGTGTATGGGCAAGGTGTGTATCACAGCTCGAAGTGAACAGATAATTTGCTTATCTTGCAGTAGAAGATTATGGGACGCTGTTTCAGTCACATAATAAATGAAAACGCTTAACATTGGCGTATCGTTAACACTTTTTATTTTAAATCAGAGCCAAGCAATTTAAACTGCTATGGAAAGAAAAAAACGGCCAAAAGATGCATGTCAAGGGTCAGTGACTGCCATGTGACTGCTGGTATCCAATAGTTAGTTCAGTAGGTTAAAAGTCACGTAGGTCAAAAGTCACGCATTTTTGTGCTGTGAAATGGTGGAGATCTTTGGCTCGTTCTGCTCGATTCTTAAGCGGTTCATTGTGATCTGTTGAAAAAAGAAAAGGCAAGTTACACTAATTTTAATTAATAATACTATGGCTTGACTGGATGTACGTCTTTACCTTTTACTCTTCACTGTCGGATGAGGAGTCCGAGATAATGGCAATACGCTTCCTTTTCTGTGGGGCATAAAAATGGTTTGTCTGTTTTAGTCTCGTGGTGCCACAGGCGTCCTTAGAGACAGTCGCGAGGCTGAATTGGTTGTTATGCCATCGATGTGATGTGTGAACGATGGGTTAACAACAGTCACACGTCACATCGAAGGTATAACAACATGAGTAAATGATGATTTTCTTGGGTTAACTGCGTTCTACCATACAGTATAAGGAAGTTACTGTCAGTATTACAGTACAACTGTATCTTCAATTAACTAAACAGCATAACTACAATCAATATATTAACACCAGACTGACAAAACAAGTTCAACAAAATGCATTAACTTGTTCTACAGAAAGAAGATAAAAAAATCACAGAAAACAGAAAAATAATTAAGAAGTACTGAGGAAAACAACACTAGTACTCACAAACAGAATTACTTGCTTGCTGCTAGCTAAAACAGATCCCTTACCCCACAAAACACTGCTTTACTACACAAAGCAATATTACTACTTTAAAGTAAATAAATCTGAATTAAAAAAATACCAAAAGAATTTGCTAATCTAGAGGCACAATGCACTTTAAACACTTTTATGAGTGATTTTGTTCAAAATACTCCTCATTTAAAGTGCTTTTAAAAGGTTTTTGAACACAGAGAGTTAAGGATGGACTTAACTTCAACTCCCTCTTCACAACACTGCACTAAATTCTGCGTATGCATAGCAATACAGCTCACTGCAGTACGATGTGGCCTTCAATCCCAAGAATATTGAAAACTTCACCTCTGGACCCACATCACAGGCGAAGTTATCAAATCTGCCATTCAAGAATTTTGCACTGTGATGCCAATTAGGTCTTCACATGGCTGCTTAAATTTATGATTTGAGGCAAATTTGTGAATTTCTCAACAGGTAGTAGTTTTCTATCTTCGCACACCACTACTAGACACTTATTCAAATAATATAATCTTTTCTGCAAGTGACTACACCATTTTACTGTACCAACTTGTAAACTGGAATGAGCTACATCAGTTGTACTTTGAACATCAGTTAAAAGGCTGGGATTTATTTTAGGAAGTAATGTAAAACTGTGTTGGATACCAGGGGAATCTATTTTGATATTACTGAATGATAATGTGTTTGAGATTTTCATGTTGTATGCTTCAAGTACTATTGATATAAATCCAGGCCTGCAAATTGGTAAAGTATTTAAGGGATCTTCATATGACTTTTGAACAAAAAATGTTACAGGCTTAAAAAGTAGGCATCTAAATGTATGCAGTATTCTATAAACCTTGGCTGAATTAGAAGCCTGTGTGAAACATCACACTCCAGATGTAATTGCCCTTAGTGAGACCTGGCTTCACTCAGGTATTTTGAATCAGGAAGTTTGCTTGCAAACTTTGTCAGATTGAGTGAATGAAAAATCAGGGAGCAGTAATGTTTTATGTTTGGGATGCTTTGCAAGTTAGTGAGTTGGGTATCGATCCTGATTTAAATTCAGTCTTTTAGTGGTTGTCTCTTACCCCCAAAACTGGCAACAGTAAAAACGTAAATGTGATATGTGTTTGTTATTCTGCTGAATGTGGGGCCAATAGCCTAAAAGATTTAGGTAAATGTTAAACTGGTTTCCATGGGGTGTGGCTTGGATCCCACTAAAAATGGCCTGTTAAGCTTTACACTCTGCCCCAGCCCTGAAATATATTTATTAATTCACTTGCACTAACTTGTTCCATCAGGTGAATGTTGGTGAAACTGGGCTTCTGGTATTGCCAGGAGTACCCCTGTACAGTTTGTGGTCTTGATCACCAACATACCAACTGGGATCTTCAGCACCAAATTCAATCTGATTATAGCCTGCTTGGCTTCCCACATCAATGCAGCATGGCAGGAATATTGACAGTCCATGCACAGAATGAGCAAATCCATCCCTGGCCAAGATCACCACTCTCCTCAAGTGTCTCAAGGCAGACATGGTAATGCTGAAAATCTCAGTGTCAGCCACCACTGAGGATATCAGCTCTCTGAATGATCACATGAATGTGACCAACCTGCACACCATGGATGTGGATAAAACTCACCAGCAAATCCTGAGAAGGCTGAATGACCATAAGAGGAGGCTGGTGCATTTATGGAATAGAGTGAAGGATCATGATAAACAAGGCTGCTGGAACAATATCAGAAACCTTAGCATCCCTGAGAGGGTAGGAAGCCCCCTGCATGGAGCAATTCCTGTCAGAAATGCTCCCACAGCTTGTAGCACCAGCATGGCAGGGCCCACTTGAGAAAGAATGGGTGCATCATACCAGAGGGATGCCACAGCCACGCAGATCTAGACTGTGGCCCATTATCGCCTACCTACTACATTTTTCCACTAAGGAGAGGCTGCTCCAACTGACTCAGGAGAAAGGACACCTAAGTTGGAAGGAGACAAGGGTGTCCCTTTATCAAGACTAATCCACGAAGCTAGTGGAGAAGCAGAAAAAATATACCACTGCGATAAGGTAGACCCATGACTTTGGTTGGATTGCTGAATGCTGGTTTAATTAAATTTAAGGATATGTATCCAATGTTTCCCCATTATTGATTGAGAAACCACCAAGCATTCAAACAAACAAGCAGCACATGTTGTCAACTAATTTGTTACCACAGTAAACAAAGCAGAATATAAAATAAAAAAAAAATATTATCTTTTGTATTTTTATTCCAAATATTTTCACACTTTTATTTGAACATTTTGTCCATGTAAAACATGTTACCAATACTATTGGAGGCAACTTTAGAAAAAAAAAGCAATATTAACTATGCAGAAACCTATGACACAGAGCTTCAGGTAATACCACGTTGCAAAACAATCTAATAAATATTATAGGCACCTAGTACTTTATAAGGACAATCCTAGATTATGAAATCCCTCAACCCTGTAAATCACTGTTCAATATAAATAAGATTGACCTGCATGTGTTAATCAATTACTTGGAACTCCATGTAGTCCATGTTTATTTAAATATTTCTTAAAAAAATAAAATGTGTAACTTCATCAAAATCGTATATTGCAAACCTATATGCGCACCCACATTAATGCCCCAAACATTTACTATCCATTAAGCATATTATGAATCTTTGTGCACTTCACAGAAATTGTATACTCTGCTTTGTTTACTATGCTGTTTGCTTATATGGGCCCAGATATTCAATGCTTTGCACGGTGCGCAAACCATTTGTGCAGTTAAGTGCGGGATTAGCATGGGTCTGCTATATTCAAAAGGCCAAACAGTGCATGCAAATCACATTAGCGCCAGGAAAACCATAATATATGCAAGGGGCAAACTGAACATGAATACAGGTGCTATGAGATATTCAGCAACTAACACTGTGCTAAGATGTTTAGTGTGACTTAGAGCAACCCATTGCACAGTACAAATTACTGCCCAGGAAAAGCTGGTCTTAGCTCTGGGCAAACAGCTTTGCACAACATTGTGGCCTTGCGCGGCATTAGTGCAGCTTTAACGACATGGAGGAAACATGCTGCACAGTAATGGCACCACAATGATGCCAACTGCTGCCACCAGTCCCAGCCATGCCAGGCAGTATGTGGTGACCCAGCCCCCAGGGCCCACCATGGTAGTGTGGCCATACAGCACACACCTGCAGACCATACATCTGTGGTGACCAACAGATGCCAGCACACACATGCAGCACCGTGGGCATGGTGGGTGTTGAGGAAGGGAATACGGGTGGCCAGGCCTCACCACAGACTGGGTGCAGCCACAAGGCTTGGACACTGCACACAATGCACATGGGCCAGTATTGGGAATACCCCAATACCAGTGTGCCTGTCCGATCATACATGCCCCCAGTCACATTCTGTACAGCTGTACATACACCACAGCACACACAGCCAGCCATGTCTATGTCACTATGTGCATCCCATGCCAGAGGGTCACACAACAGTGTGACAGTAATGTCCACTGGCAGTACACACCTCCAAGGTGGGCTTGTCACTGTGTACAGTGCAGTGGTCATCACTACCCTTCACACCATAGGCATTGCTGTTTCCCTCCTCACACTACTTGCCCCCTTGCTACTGTGCTGTCTGCTATGCACTGTAGCATGCCCTACAGTGTGATAGTTGCATGATTCACCACCACCGCTTGTGCCTATGCTGTGTTGTCCCATGGGATACACAATGTTATGCTGTTCTGCATATATGTAGTCTGCAACTACCATCACGTGCTGTCAGACTGACCTACAGGTGGAGCTGTGGGACCCTGCGGTAACTCTGGGCAAACTGCATGCAAATCAGTGCATAATGAGATGCTAATCTTGATGTTTGCCCAGAGACTACCAAAGTAGGCTCATTTGGATGTCACTTTTGAATATGGCAAAGATTAGCACCGGGCTAACAGCTTAGCTCCACTCTAAAGCCGCACAAACGTGTTAGCACAGTGCTAACGGTTTGGGGAATATTATACAATTTTGAACACTGTTCTTTCTCCTCCTCTGCTGCTTGCAGCTATACTGGGTCCACGCATTTGCTGGCTTACACATTGGCCAATAAACTTGAACTTGAACTTGGCCACATAATTCACTCTACCTACCTTCACATCGCTGTACACTGTGTTGCTGTTGTGGTTTGCACTTCCTGGTTGCTGTCTTATTCCAGGGCTACATTTGCCCTGAACTTCCAGCTCAATTTGCCTGGCCTCATTCCGATGCTATATTCAGAAGCTGTTTGCCCTGGGCTATTCCTTTTGAATATAGCTTGCTTTGTGTTCCAGGCTAAGTTTACACACCGGGCAGTGCTAATTTGGCACCGGGGCAAAGTTTTGAATTTCTGGCCCATTAAGAGGTAAAAAATTAGGTGGTAATGTATGTTGCTTGCTTGGTTGAATGCTTGGTGGTTTCTCAGTCAATAATGGGAAACATTGGATACATATCCTGAAATTTAATTAAGCCAACATTCAGTGATCCAACCAAATGCATGGGTCTCCCTTATCACATCATGCTTAATCATTATTATGAGTATTTCAAACACCTGAATTGTAGCAATAAATGCACTGAGGAACGTGTAGGTAGCCACACACCCTGATGAAGAGGTTTTAGTGCCTTGAAGCACTGGGGGTTTTCAGGTTATGACTTGTTGATGGTTTGTATAGTATTTTTTGTATACATTATTTACACATTAAAATGTTCTACTTTCTGATACACTGGAGTGCTGGTATATTTTTGAATCTGTTTTTTACTACATAGGAACATAGAAATTGTCAGCAGCTAAGGACCGCTAGGCCCATCCAGTCTGCTTGTATGCGCTACTCTTCTTTGTGGCCTTTGACCCTACTTGACCAATGGCTTTGTCCTCTTCTTCCCACTTCTAGGGTTCCCTTATACATGTCCGATGCATATTTAAATCCCTCTACTGTGCTCGCTCCCACCACCTCCTGTGGCATACTGTTCCATACATCCACCACCATTTCTGTAAAGAAAAACTTCCTCACATTTCCTCTTATCCTGCCGTCTTCTAGTTTCATAGCATGTCCTCTCGTTCTTGTACTCCTCCTATATTGGAAGATGTTATCCCCCCTGCTCCTTGTTTATTCTTTTAAGGTACTTGAAGGTTTCTATCATGTCATCCTGATCCCTCCTCTCCTCCAGTAAGCACATTTTGAGGTCTTTTAATCTCTCCTCATATGTTTTCTGGTACAAGCCCTGTACCATCTTTTTCGCCCTTCTCTAGACTACAACCACCCTGTCAATGTCCTTATAAAAGTGAGGGCTCCAGAACTGTATACAGTACTCTAGGCGAGGCCTTACGCAAGCAATAAGACATGAGGGGGTGTGCATTAGGCATTTCTAATGCACGGTCAGGGGCATAATAAGGCACAAGGCTGCAGGCCGAGTTCGTTTAGCCACTGACCGTGCGTAAGAAATGTCTAATGCACACCCCCGGAGTGTCTTAATTGTGCTTATAAAATGGGAACCTGTATTTGTCATAACTGTGACAATCAAAATTCAGAGGTTTAATATAAAATAAAGTTACATGTTGTGTGAATTTTTAGATGAAATAGTCCTTCCACCTGTAATGCTGCATTTACATAGCTATAGTTTTTATACAACAACCATTAAAAAAACACTAAAAATGTTCTCCAGTTTATACTGTGCTGGAAAGCATTTGTTTATTGTTTATTTCTTTTGCCCCAAGTATTCATTTTTGTGAGCCTTTTGAGCACAACTTTGTTTTAATTTCATAAAGATTCCTGCTACCCTTGTGAGCATTGCTGCACATAAAGAGTGGGGAAGGGGGAATGAGCAGACCGAATGAGCGGGTGGGTGGGAAAGAAACTAGCACAATATTTGGAATGCTGGTGAGTGATTTTAAAGGATAAAAGGTATCACACCAGCTACTGATCCACATTTTCTATTTAATCTGCAGATTTTGAGCTTCACTGCCTTTGAAGCCAGAGTCCGTTTACGCGTCAGCATGTGCGTGTGCACAAGATGGGACTCTCCATGGCGTATTAAAGAGGCTGTCTGTGGACTGAAGTAACTTAGAAGCATGAGCAAGACAGCAGGTTAGCGAACGGGCTATGGAGAGAGCCACGATTGAAAATTTAAAAGAAAGTAAGATTTAAGACAGCCTCTTTAATATGCTATGGAAAGTCCCATCTCGTGCGTGTGCATGCGCACACACACACACACACACACACATATGCACACACACACACACACACACACACTCACGCTGACAGCAATGGTTTTAAATAACTAGTGTCTCAGAAGATCAGAGTGGTGGCAGAAAGGAGCTTCACAGAGTAACTGACAAACATTTATGTTTTTTTGAAAAGGGAGCAATGTGCTCATGCAAACATATGCTGTTAGTGCCCAGTGTTAGCTAGACTGTGTGGTGATAGCAAGACATCATGGCTACAGTAGAGAGGACAGAGTGAGAGAGTGAAAGCAGAGCTAGATGGTGCAGAGCCACAATCATAAAATAAAAAAAAACAAGAGACAGTTTTAAGAAATCGATATATGTATTCATGATTGTGGAGTGCTTATTTATGACAAGGCAGTAAACAGAACTGATGGTGGGCAGGCGGGATCTGTAAGGAATGAGCTAGCTGGAGTAAAACAATGGAGGCAATTCAAAACATGAACATTCTATTTGGCTCTTAATACCTGATTGTTTTACCTATGGGTGTGATTACCTGAACTTGCTGCTAGCCATGCATTAGACACTTCAAACGCATGGCTAGCAGCCAATCAAAATACAGGATTCTCCCTTCCCATTTTATAATAGTGTTTTATACAATGGCATCACTACCTCCCTCCTGCTAGTGATACTTCTGGCTATGCATCCCAGCATGTCACTGGCCCTTCCTGCAGCCTTTAAACTCTGCTTAGACACCTTTAGGTCATCTGAAATGATAACCCCCAGATCTCTATTTTCCTTGGTGATCATCAGCGGCTTCCCCACCCCTATCTTGTAGCTCTTTCCAGGGTTCCCTCATCCCAGGTGCATTATTTTGCCCTTCTTTGAAATGAACCTCAGCTTCCACACCTCAAACCACTTTTCAAACTTGCCCAGGTCCCTCCTCATTTTCTTCACTCCATCTGGAGTATCCACCCCGTTGCAGATCTTGGCATCATCAGCAAACAGGCAGACCTTTCTCTTCAGCCCTTCCACTGCGTCACTAATGAAGACATTAAGTAAATGTTCCTTCACAAACAGAAGTGAATATTGCATAATATCACTTTACAGAATGAACATAAGGCCTCATCTAGATTTCTGTTCCCCCTTTCTGAACCCCTATTTGAAACAGGATACCCGTCTTATAGAACAGGTTCAACACAGGGCTACCAAACTGATTCATAAACTAAGAAATCATTTACATCAAGAGCGATTACACAAAATAGGATTAGTTAGTATGGAGGAAAGGAGACACAGGGAGGACCTTTTACAGCTTTGTAATATGTTACAGGTCCGAGTCCTTACATATCAATGCGGTCTCCAGTTTTTGTATGGCTGTATCAGTCTCAGAAGTCATAATAAACAATTAGCAATCCCAAAAGCTTATACACACAAAAGGGACAAAAGAGGCTGCCATATTAAACGGCAGCCCAGATTGTCATAGGGCCCCCTGGAAGTAGGGGGAGGAAGTAGGCAAGCAGGGGGAAGGGGAGATATCTAGGCAGGACAGGCCAGAGGAAAGGGGGTCAGGGAGCAGGGGAAAGTAACATCACCAGAAGAAGGGGGGAGTTGAGCCATGAGGTCACAAAAAGGGGTGGGGTTACACAGGAAAGGAAACGAAGGAAGGGCCATGGGATTGGCTGGTGCCACAGGAAGGGGGGGGAGCTACAAGGGGTTGATAAGGGGCTACAGAGAGAGAAAATCCTTCTCTCTACTGCAGTTGAAATTCTACTCAATTGCACAGGACGATCTGGAGGTTGGGGCTTTGAAACCTGCAAGACTCAGGTAAGGTGTGGGAACAAGGGCCAGGTATAAGTCCAAGGTGGGCTACTTTGGCTGGGTCCACACCAAGGGCAGGTTTGTAAGCTTAGCAAAAAAAATACAAAAAAAATTTGAATTTAGTTTTTTTTCTACATCAGTTTTTAACTCAGTGTTTCATTTTTTACAGCGACAATATTTATAGCCATTATGATTATATGGATTTGTATAACTCATATGAGTATTTGCCAGCATTTGCTCCAAAGAAGCACCAGAAAGGGTCTTGCTTGAAAGTATGGGGAGCAGTGTGTGGAAGGCCCTGCAGTGCTCGCTCGGGGAATGCTGTGACCTGTGGGGAGCCCTGGATGAGTGGCAGGTTTTTTGGTGCTTTGACTGCTGTGTCCGTTGCAGAGGCTCATTGCATGCCCAGTCTCGGGGGGTTGTCCGAGGAGCCATTTGTTTGCATGGCTGCTGCTCCTGTTGTTATGGCCTGGGGTTTGCAGCCTGGTAAATTGGCTGCATGGTGGAACCATGTTGGGCAGTTGTTGGGGATATGGTTGGTTCGGGGGGTGGGTGGCAGAGCATTAGTCCAGGAAGCTGCTGGTGTTGCCATGCAGCAAGGGCATGGCTATCGTGAGGTGGAATTTCTGGCCACTTGATTTGGGATGTGCAGGAGCCAAGGAATTGGGCTGTTATTTCATTTTGAGGGAGGGAAGACAGCAGTGTGGTTGGCCTGCGACTGAAGCAGGCCACATGGAGATGGCCAAGAGTGTTTTCCTCCTGCATGGGAGGCCTACAAGGGGGGGGTCTTGCTGGTACCAGGACCCCATAAGGGGATGGCATGGTTTAGTGCTATTTGCTAGGGAGGCAAATTGCACCCCATTGGCGAAGGGACAGAGGGTCACCGGGCAGGGAGGAGGACAAAGGACAGGTCCAGGAGTGAAGGATAAGGAACAGGTAGGCCATGAGGAGCAGGGCCACATGGAGCTATGGTGTGGGGGGTTGCAAAGGCCCTGGCAATATGGTGACCTCAATGTTTTGGTTTGATGGTGCATGGCACTGGTGCATGGGATAAGAGATAGGCATGTTGCACCCACCTCAGTTTTTTGGTCCCCACTATGAGGCCTCTACTGAAAAGAGGGGAAGGGGGTCACTTTCCTTGATACTGGGAAGGCCTGCACCTGGGGTATGGGTGGGCCTATGGCTTTTTCAGTAGGGGCTTGCAAGCACAGGTGGGTGCCCCAGCTGCATGAGGGACAGTGGAGGCTTCTATGGTGACCACAAGGGTGAGGGGGACCAACTGGAGGGGAGCTTTTGGACAGCAGCGAGCAGTCTTAGGAGTGGTGGCGTGTGCACTTCCTGGGCCTTGATGGAGCAAGATGGATCCCGGGACAAGCAGGGGCTCAGGATCATAGAGGCATCAGGTCTAATTCAGCTCATGGGGGGGAGATATTTTGGGCCAGGAGGGGTCGCAACTACCGGAGCCACCAGGTCAGGCCACAAATCAGGCTTCTCCTCTTGGGAGGTGGCCCCAGGGGCTCTGGGTAAGGAATGAGGCCTTGGCCTGATGGCACTGCACAGGCATATATTCTTCCAGAGATTGGAAGGCAATATGGTCTGAAAGGGGTGTCATGTGGTCGGGCAACAACACAGGTTCTTCCCCTCAGGGGGTAGCCTAGGGGCCTCATGGGAGGGCAGGGAAACCTAGGTTCTGGGCACCTTACAGGCACGGAAGGCAGGAAGGGTTTGAAAATGGTGTGATACAATCAAAGGAGGGGGAAATAATTTCTCGCACACCATGGAGGGGAAAGGGGACCATTGTATGGGGGGGCAGATTTATGAGGAACCAACTGTCTTCATGGCTGCAGAAATGGCACCTAAGAAGGTGGCAAAGCAGAGGACCAGTGAGGAGCTGGCCAGCAAAGCCATGGAGCTCATGGACCAAGTGCAGGTGATCCTGAAGGAGTCCAGGGCAGTGCAGGAGAGGAAGGTGGACAAGCAGAAGGAGCTGACAGCAGCAAAAGAGAGGGCCAATGAATGACCAAACAGGAGAAACCCAGATGAGGATGGTGAGCCTCAGCTGGTGGAGGATAAGGTACCAGTGGTTGACCTGTCAGTGGATGTTAGCTTGAAAGGCTACTTGGCAGGTATCATGAAGGAGCAAGGGGATAAGGGATGGGAGGAGGTAGATAAGGCCTGGAAGGAGCTACAAGAGGAAAAGATGGACCAGAGACTGGGTAGTTCAGGAGCAGCAGCTGTGGTTGAAAAGGAGTCCTACGATTGACCTCCAGGCATGACACTAGGGGACCACATGTCCCAGGCCTTGAAAGACACAATATGGAAGGGAGAGAATGTAGATATGTTCGCCTTTATTGATAAAGATACAACAAAAAAGTATGAACAAAAAGAGTTGGTGGGGAACTTGGAAGTGGCAGTGGTATTAGCCATCATGGGTAAAACCAGTGAGGATATTACCTACAAGGGTAAGACTTTTGGAGCTTGGATGGAAGGTTTCATACACTTCAGTACGATCATGTTCCAAAAGAAACTGGAGCTGGCTATACCACTCCTCACTTACTCGGCCATCATTCGTGATGCCTACATGGTACGAAGTGGGTGTGGGTCTATGATGAGAAGTTCTGCCAAAGGGTGGCATCTCATGGGGATGTCAGTTGGGACATCACACTGTTGGATCTCTAGATCAGGATGCTGTCTGCTACTGGGGGTTTAGGCAATGAAGGCAGGAAGGGTGCGAGGGGGGCTGGGCCAAAGGCTTATTGGGCATATAACAAAGCCAATTGCACATTGGCCAGTTGAAAGTATAAGCATGCTTGCTCAGGATGCGAGGGTCCCTCCCGGTCATCAGGTGCAAGGTGCAGGGAGACAGACAGACCACAGCACCAGCAGGCCAGCCCATTTGGGGGGACCAAGGGGGACACAGGGGGTGGGCACAACTGGCAGGAAGGAAGTTTCAGGTGGCAGAGCAGAAGAGGGGATTATGGGGGAGGTGAACACAGGCCGAAACCGGCATCAGGGAACAAGGGCTAACCACTGGCATTGTCACTGGTTAAAGACAGAGTGGTCATGGAGTGGATTAGGTTTCCTGGATCAAGAGGTGGGGAGAATTTTTAGGGAGGGATTTATGAGGGGATTTTAATTTATATTATATGGGGGAAAGGAAGGCCAAGCAGATAAGGAACCTTGCATCCATTAAAGGCAGGGAAGAAGTGCTGGAAAGGAAGATAAGGAAGGAATGGGAGGCAGGTTGGGTAGAGGGTCCATTTCAGGAACCCACCTATGAGAACTTGTAGGTATTATCTCTGGGGATTGTGCAAAGAAGGCCCTTGGGGAATTTTATTTGATACACCGCCTGTCTTGCCTGGATGGGGATTCTGTAAATGATGCCATTTCCCTGGGACGGAGCACGATTTCGTATGACACTTTGGACAAGGCAGTGAACACAATTAAGGCTAGAAAGGGGGTGTGGGTGGCAAAAAATGGATATAGAATCCACTTTGCGGCTCCTGCTGGTCCAGGAGGAGGACTAGGAGTTTTGGGGTTTTCAGTTCCAGGGGCGATATTACTTCGACAAGGCCATGCCCATGGGGTGCTCAGTGGTCTGCACCACGTTTGAAGCATTTAGCATATGGCTGCAATGGGTCTTCACCACTAAACATGGGGGTGGCGAGGTCCATTATTTGGATGATTTCCTTTTCATAGGGGAGAGCAGGGAGGGCACCACTGCTATGCTGGTGGCTTTTGAGGCCATATGTGGGTTTGTAGGGGTATCCTTAGCCACAGGAATTATGGTGGGCCCCCACCCGGCAGCTGGAGTTCTTAGGCATCGAGTTGGACTTGGACCATCAATGTTTCCACTTGCCGCCTAACAAGGTGGCCAGGCTGCTGGAACTCATTTTGGAGATTAAGGGATGCAGGTGGGCACAACTCAAAGTGACCCAACAGGTACTGGGACATATGAACTTCACCTGCCAGGCAGTATCCCCTGGAAGGGTGTTCACCAGGCACCAGGCAAGGATATCAGTGAAGGCCAGACTCCCCCATCATTGGGTTGACTTGTCCGCTGAGGTGAAAGATGATCTGTTAGCCTGGGAGGTGTTCCTAAAGGGTTACAATGGGACAAACTTCTGGAGAGACTGCTGGGTAGATGGGGTGGAGTTGGAGTTGTTTACTGATGCAGCTGGTGGTTTTGGCATGGGGACCTACTTTCAAGGGGAATGGATATCATAACCATGGTCCTCCAAGTGGGTGGAACTGGGGTAAACAAGAGACATTACCTTCTTGGAGGCCTTCCTGATTTGGGTGACCCTGATAGTATGGGGGCACAGACTTCAGAACAAGAGGATAATTTTCAGGCGCGACAACATGGTGGTGGTAACCAACTTAATCAAGAAGTCTGGGTCCATGGAAGTGGTCCTGCGGGTAGCATGGCAGCTGGTGTGGGAAGGTTTAAAATTTAACTTGTCCTTTAAGGCTAGACATGTCGAGGGGGGGAGGAATGAAATTTGCTGACAGTCTCTCATGTTTCCAGTTGGACAGGTAGCACAAACTGGCACTGACAGTAGCTGACCAGAGTCACGGGTGCTCCAGGAGTTATGGGAAATTGGATGGAAAGAGCCCAGCTATTGTTTCAGAGCTCCTGGGCACCAAACATGCTGAGGGCCTATGAGGCCAAGTGGAGGAGCTTCCAGGATTTTTGGGTGGGTCTCAAGCTGGAAGTGGCCCAGTAACTGAAGTACAGGTCATGAGGTACATGGTGGTGAAGTGGGAGGCAGGCATGTCAGGTACCACCATCTCACCAGCATTGACTTGGTTTGCCAGTCGCAGGTGTGGGGGGCACCCAACAGGGTACTGGCAGTGCTCCGTATGCATCAGGGCTGGATGAGACTGTAGCAGTGCAGAATTGATGACTGCAGGCCCATTAAGGCAGAGCTTTTGGAGCGACTGGTGGCGGCATTGCCATGCATCTGCTTCTCAGCCCATGAGGCATGGCTTTTTGAGGCCACTTTTAAGGGTGATGCAGAGAGGTGCTTTCCAAGTGGGGGAGATAGTCACACAGACAAAGCGGGACACCAGAGGGGGATTACAGGCATTGGACATCGCCTGGTCGGCAAACTCGGCTGCAGTGTGGCTGAGGCACTCCAAGATGGATCAGGTGGGGCAAGGGTGCAAGGTCGATTTGTGGAAGGGGAAAACAGAGGGCAGCCAATTGGTTGCAGCACTGGATAAGTATGGGTCAGTACAGCCAGCAGGGGAAGGGGGTTTCTTCTGGCATAGTGGCGGCAATATGATTACGGCAGCGCAGGTTATGGTGGTGCTCAAGAATGGGATGTTTTTCCACAGTGAGGAACCGGGAAGATTTTCTTCCCATTCTTTACGAATTGGAGCAGCTTCAGATGTAGCACTGCTGGGGAGGAAGGGGTCTCAAACTGAGTTCATAGTGTGGGCAGATGGTCTTCTTAGGTGTACAAGAGGTACATTCGGCCATGACTACTAATGATTTTCAATTTGTATTTTACAGAGGCGAGCCATTACAAGGTGGTGTGGATTGTGGGGCATTCCTTTGTCCATTGGGCAGGAAAATGGGCCCGCACCATGGTGGGGGAACACCAGTTGGACCAGGATCTGGATCAAACCAGGATTGTGTGGCTTGGGCGTAGGAGCCTGAGGTAGATGGCACTGCTGCTGCTGCTGGAGGAAAAGGCAGATCTAAGTTGGTTCCAGATATGTTCGTGGTGCATCTAGGGGGCAATGATTTGGGCAAACTGCCATGGGTGACATTGGTCCACATGATTTGGAAGTACTAGGCAGTGATAAAAGTCAGATGGCCCAGTGTGCATATTGCATGGTCTGAAATTGTTCAGCGCAGGTGCTGGATGGGGGGGCACGTAATCTGTCAGCAATTAACAGTCTGAAAGACGGTAAATCAAAAAGTAGCGAAGTGGGCTAGGCAGACAGGGGTGTACAAAACCCATGGTTTGATCATGCATGATACCCCAGGTTGGTACAGGAAGGAAGGGGTCCATTTGTCAGGAGTTGGGAATGCGGCCTTCATGTGTGCCATCAGAGGAGCTGTGGAGGTTGGCAGGAGTACAGAGGTCTATGGGATAGTTTTTAATCAGGAAAGCCCAATGGGCTGACTAGGGTGGCCCAAATGGGTTAGTGGGAAAAAGATATAAAAAGGGGGCAGAGCCATGGGGGGGTACTGATAAGTTGGGGTGGGCTTCCTATGGGGTAGTCACCTCAAGGGGGAACAGGGCTAGGGGGTCAGGTGGGGGGACACCTGAACCCAGAAAAAAGACGAGGAAGGGGTGGGCATTGGGTACCCACACCCAGGCCACATGAAGGAATGTTAGTGTAGGCTCAGGCCTAAAATGTTATGACTTGTAAATATTGGATATATGTGAGCACGGAACCCAGGACACGGTAAATATCAACATGTGGTGATGACATGGTGAATGTGAAATGCAAATGTATTCATGAAGGTGGTTTCTACCCCAATAAAACTTCAGATGGTTGAACCATACAAGACTGGTGTGATGTGCTGATTTCAGGTCAGGGGGATCAAATGACAAAGGAGGTTGCCCTATTAAAGGGCAGCCCAGAGTGTCAGAGGGCCCCCTGGAAGGAGGGGGTAAGGGGAGATATCTAGGCAGGACAGGCCAGAGGGAAGGGGGCAGGGGAAGTGACATCACCAGAAAGGAGCGGGGGGAGTCGAGCCTTGGGTTACAAAAAGGGGTGGGGTTACACGGAAAGGAAACGAAAAAAGGGGCACGGGATTGGCTGGTGCAACAGGAAGGGGGGTCTACGAGGGGTTGATAAGGGGCTGCAGAGATAGAGAAAATCCCTCTCTCTACTCAGTTCCTACCCACCCATTAAGACAAGGAGGAAAGGGGGTAGAACATTTGAAAGGAAGGAGATGGTAAAGGTTTGCCGGGTAAGGGCAACAGGGGCGCCATTGGTGTCATGATACTATGGGTTGCTGGTAAAGAGCAACGGGGTGTTATGTGAAGGAAAAAGATACAAAAAGGGGGCAGAGCCTTAGGAGGGTATGGCTAGGCAGGGGTGGGCTTCCTATGGGGTAGTCACCTCAAGGGGGAATGGGGCTGGTGGTTTAGGTGGGGGGACACCTGAACCCAGAAGAAGACTAGGAAGGGACAGGCATTGGGTACCCACACCAGGGCCGCATGAAGCAATGTGAATGTAGACTTAGGTCTAAAATGTTATGACTTGTAAACATTGGATACATGTGAGCACGGAACCCAGGATATTGTAAATATGAACATGTGGCGATGACATGGTGAATGGGAAATGTAAATGTATTCAGGAAGGTGGTTTCTACCCCAATAAAGCTTTAGATGGTTGAACCATATAAGATGGGTGTGGTGTGGTGATTTTAGGAGGTTCAATGACAACTTCTTCTCCATCAAGGTGGATAGAGCATGGAATCTTGCTAACTTCAAAAATAGGCTCAACTAACGTCTAAACTGGGATACTGTTTGTGAATAATCTGCCCACAAAGAAACGGCAGTATTCCATTGAGCCCTAACCTGAACAAAACATGACAGGAAATAAACTATTAGCCGAAGTAAGCAATAATACCCGACAGGGTGGGCGGTATTGGGCAATACCAGACCACCCAGGGTGTAATGAGTTGGCATACAGGTGGAGGGCCTTATAGCCCCTGGAATGTCTGGTATTGCCCATACCACCCACCCTGGAGGGTATTATTGTGCTTGGAAAATGGGCCACTGAATGATATATGTTTGGAAAAAAAATCTTTATATTTACATGTTAAAACTCTTAACTATTTGGTTTATTTTGTAATCAAATAGTCCCTCTGCCTGTATTAAAATACTGTGTTTCTTTACACTTAGTTACTTGTGTCTAAATGGAGCCTCCGTAGTTCCCACTTTGGAGTTGATTGTTATGGTTACCCTCTCCCAACCACACAGATACATTCAGGGTTTAAGTTACAGTGCTTTTCATGTTTTCCTTACTTTATTAATTCATTCATTCAGTTTTATTCACGTGTTCACATTTTTTTTTACCCACCCATCTTGATCGCTTGTTGATCGCGACCCTTCCCCCCCGCCACTTCCGTAACACACTGGCTGGTGTTCCGTGTTTCCATTGGATTACATTTAACCGCATGTCAGGGAATGTCTGATTTTGCAGCGCTATTGGATGGGGAGATTAGGAGAACTGAAGTGTGGCTTGAACATGCTGCAGCTTTCGGTTGGAACGGGCATGATGGCTAGGAGATGTGAACACTCTGATACCAGCAGGATGTGGTAAAGAGCTACTTCTGAGTGTAAATGATATGGAGAGACTATGGGTTTACATGGAGAGGCGCTATCTGCTAACGACAGTTATGTGAAGCCAATCGATCTGACGGCATCATTATTCATCCGTCATGGGCTTTTTATTTTTTTTTAAATATAAGGCTACTGGTGTGATTCTGGTCCCCCGTGACTCTCAGGAGACATACTGTGTGGGCAGTGCAGTCAGTGGTAGCGGCCGTTTTATTAAAACGAGCTGCGCTTTGCACCATGAAGCCAATAGGACCAACGGCTCTTGTTTAATTTTTGTCTAGCGCAGTAGTGTGAGACGGCAGTTGGGAGAGTGGTCCATAGCAAAGAATATGGCTGTGAACGTCTTCACTCTCCCAACTGCAAAATCAGGCAGGCAGTGATCACTGAAGTTAGTAGTGTGTGTGTGGGGGCTTGTAGCTCTCACTAAGCGAGAGAGAAAACATGGTGGGGATTTCAAATTTTCTGAGATACTTCCAGCCAATTACAAATCAAGCTGGGCACCACTGGAGAATGCTGCTCGGTGAAGTGACCCTTAGACTGGCTCTTATTTTTAGCTGGGCATCTATTGAAAAATAAATGCCCAGGTTGGAAGTGGTCTTAGCCAATCAGGGAACAAATTACATTCTTGCCATTTTCTAAATAACCATGACAACAATAAATTGGACACAATCACGGACTGGGTTACAAAAGAGACACTGTATACAGCCAACACGTTCATAAAGATTTTATTGCATTTCACCTTTAAGTCCACTCAGTATTGGATCGCGGGTTAGGGAATACTGATGAACCTGCATCGTACAGTGGAGGCGGTGGGACATATAATGGTCACAAAGTGAGAGGATCTTGATGGCCCATGGTATGTTTCTGACATGCCCTCCCTACCCAGTCATCTTTGTGCAGCAGACACACACATATTACAGGTACTCCAAACCTTGGGTCTCCACCCAGGTGCCGAAATGTCCCTTTCAAGAGATGTTCCCATTAGAGATGTGGTTCTGTTCCTGCTCTCACTACCACACAACCTATGAATTTAGGGTTGGGACAGAAAACACAGTGGCTTTCTGTCACTTCCCTATTTTGTGTCACTGATTGTATGGAATGGAGGATTTAGTTTCCTCTTACCCATAAAATCAGTAGATACACCATTTCCTGGCTTGAGAGGTTTTTGTGTGATTTCATTACCCCACAGACTGGTGTGGTCTGAGCCCATTGTTGCTCAGTTGAAAGTCAGCGGGAAGGTTTACAATTCCATAATACTAGGTTAGGGCTGGTTTACATATTAATGTTGTACAGGTTCGGTGTTTATTAATTCCCGGTTATTTTATTGTTTTATAAACTGTTCTGGTTGTTTCTTAATTCTCCTGTTTCTAAAAAGTCCAGGATGATCCACTCTGCTACTGGTGATAGGTATAGTTCAATGGTTCCAGTGCAGTGCCTTGTTCTCAGCTAATGTGCCCCCACAGTGAGTCATTCTCCAGGGGATCTGTGCTATTCTTCTCATCACTTCCCAGGTTCACTAGCTTACTATCATGGTGATACAGGGTGCAGGATCTCTGAGGTCACTCTTCTGGAATGTAACAGGCTTAAACCTCCCAGTGAAATGGATGAAGATCCTCCGGTACTTAAAATCACTATGCTCAGACATAGTGTTTCTCTGGGAAACTCATCTCACAAGGAAGACTACTCACTGTATCTGCAAAGTGTGGGTGAGCCAAATGGCACATAGCTCTATGTACAGCAAAACTAATGGGGTCATGATTCTGTTACATTCTCAGTTGAGTCAATTCTTAAAAAACTGCACTTACTAAAAGGTGAATTTTGTTCAGGCCCAGACAATATAGCAGGGCATTTACTTTACCTATTGTCTGAACATATTGCCTTTCCACTCAAACTTTTATTCGATCATTTTTTACAATATAATTATATCCCTAGTGAATGGAAAGAGGCTTTTGTGGTGCCTATACATAAGAAAGGATTAAAACATCTATGGGAAAACTATTGGCCGATTAGTTTGACCTCATCCATATGTAAGGCGTTAGAAAGTCTACTTAAGGATATTATTGCCCCTATTATTGATGCATCTGATTTAGAACAACATGGCTTCAAGAAGGGTAGAAACTGTCTAACAAATTTGCTCTGCTTTTATGAACATTTTAGTTCATTGGATAACCGGTTAGCCTGTTACATTGTCTTTATTGATTTCAGTAAAGCTATTGACACCATGCCACACTGGGCTCTAATTCAAAAACTCACAGGTTGCAAATGCTTCAGATAAGGTTGACGGTTAGGGATGTGAAACGACTAGAGAAAGGGTTCTCTGCATTCATCTGGCAAGGTAAGAAGCCCAGAATCAGTCTGAAAAGACTTAAGCTGGACAGGACTAAGGGGGGGTCTATATTTTCCAGACCTAGGCACCTACTATAGGGCGGTGCAGCTCGGAGGCATAGCAGACTGGGTACATAGACCAGATGTGGCTAGCTGGGTAGGATTGGAGCAGGAGGGGATCCCAGGAAGGCTCACAGCCTATCTGCATACCAGGGGTCTGCGAGCATATAGAGTGTTAGGGTGTAGGAACCCATTGGTTAGGGAAACAGAGGCCTGGAATCGCATGTGGAAGGGGGATGGGTTGACTCAGAGGGAGACTGTGTTACTCCCAATAGCACGGAACCCTTTTTTTGTGCCTGGGATAGAAGATAGGGGGTTCATAGAATGGGAGAGAAGAGGGGCCATGCATATAGGGACTCTGGTGGAGAAAGGGGAATTATGTGAGTTTGTTAGGATAAAGAAGGAAATGGGGTTGGGGCGTCTCACTTGTTCCGGTACTTACAGGTGAAAGCCTTTGTTGGAAAGTTGGGGGTGGGAAATGATAGAGATTTACATCTGAATAGGATAGAGCAGATGGTATGTCAGGCCAAGAGAGATCCTAAAGGATTCATTGGAAAAGTAACTAAGCAGGCTAAACAACATTTACCAGATTTGATGGAGACCACGAGGGCTCTATGGGAGAAGGACCTAGGGCAACAAATTTTGGAGCAGAATTGGAGAATGGTACTGGGAATGCCAGAAGGGATTATGGTATGTAATAAGTTTAAGGAGACATTTTACAAATTCCTGCACAGGATATAATGGCCTCCAGTGGCGGTGCATAGAGTTCACCCCGCAGTGTCACCTATATGTCGGAGGTGCAATAAGGGCTTAGGCACCTTCTACCATCGTTTCTGGATGTGTCCGGTACTGGTGAAGTTCTGGGGGGAGGTTGTGCAGGAGGTGAACAAAGTGGGGGGGGATGAATAAGACGGGACCCACTTACTTGCCTATTTGGAGTAGAAGTAGTGGATGGAGAGGAGGAGTGGCTGCCACTACCGAGATGGGCTAAAGTAGTATTAGTAATAGCGAGGCACTGTATACAGAACACCTTGGTCACTGGAAATGGGCCCACAGTGGTGGGATGGCAGAAAATGGTCATTCGTTTGCTTGCCCTAGAAAGGCTTACTTGGGCTGTAAGGGATAAAGAGGAGTGGTTTCTAAGGGAGTGGGCTCCTTTTCTGGCGTCCCTGAGTGTGTCTGAAAATTTGATGCTTCGTACGGGGCTTAACATTTAAATATCAAAACACCTTTCTCTCTCGCTGGGATGAGGACCTGATACCCCAAGTGGTACATCTTAAGATAAGGATATGGATATTATCTGTAGAATAAAATAATAGGGAAGGGCACCTTGTGATGTGGCCTAATACCTGAATACACATTGTAGTATGGAAGATATTGCACACTCGATTGCATCCAAATGAAATGAGCTGTACTAAATGAGTTAATTTGAATGACTTAATTTGGATGAGTTAAAGGAGGGTACATGATAAGAAAAAAAAATTGTTTTTTTCTTTCTTTCTTTGTGTGGCACTGTGTGTTTGTTAAGTGGAGGGGAAGATTGTCTGTCTGTAAGTCTTTTTTCGTGTTTGTTGAAGTTTATCCTGTATATGTATTGTGTTCAAGAGAAATTTCTCTTAATAAACAGAGTATTCAAAAAAACAACAACTCACAGGTCTTGGTATTAATAGTCATATAATTACATGGATTCATAATTGACTTTCCAATAGAACTCAAAAGGTGATGATTAATGAGGCATTTTCTAACCTGGTAAAGTTTTAAGTGGTGTTCTACAGGGTTCGGTTCTCAGACCTTGTCTTTTTCAGGCTTTCATATCTGATTTAACTAATTCCTGCCTTTCTTTTACAATTAAATATGCAGATGATGTGAAGATCGGAGGACCATGTTCTAATTTAGACCAAATATCATGTATTCAGCATGATCTTGATATTGTTAGTACCTGGGTTAACAAATGGGGCATGAAGTTAAACTCTACAAAATGCAAAGTAATGCATTTGGGATCCAATAATTTAAACTTTCAGTATATTCTGGATGATTTACCATTGTGTGCCACTAATGATGAGAAGGATTTGGGTATAACTATTTCAGACGATTTAACATATTCCAAGCATATGCATTCGGTTATTAGTACATCTAATAAAATTATTTGGTCTATTTTGTGCAATATTAGATCTCGAGATCAGGAGGTGGTGTTACCCCTATTCAGGTCCTATGTCCGTCCCCATCTTGAATATGCTTCATAGTTGTGGTGTCCTTTTAAAAAATCAGATAGTTACTCTCTTGAAAGGGTTCAGCATAAATACACTAAAAAAATATCTGGTCTCGAATCCTCATCTTATGAGTCTAAGTTGGATACATTAAAACTTATTCCTCTTACTAGCAGACGCATTAGAGGTGACCTTCTCCTCCTATACGACATTATTCATGACTCCTATATCATGACTGAGTTAGGATTTTCTTTTAAGCCATCAATACATAATACTAGAGGTCATTTCCTCCAGTTAACTGGTAAATCTTTTAAACATAATATTCATAAAGTTTTTCTTTTCTGTAAGAACTATTGGGCCTTGGAATAGACTACCATCTGATGTAGTAACAAGTAATACTAAAGAGATTTTTAAACATCATCTCAACACGCTAATTATGTCTGGGTATGACTTATTCTACTCTATGGCCTAGCATAAGAGCATTATGGGCCTTGGCCTACTAGCTCTTTCTTCTAACCTTAGTATGAACCTTAGTATGAACCTTAGTATGATTCTGGTGAACCGGACTCTTAATTGGACCATAGAAAACACAACGACCAAGCTTGATGGAGGAGCTACGATGGTGATTAATATGTACACCCCCAACAAAGACAACATTGATTTCTTCCCCCTCTTGAGCCAAACAATAGCAGACATGCAGGGAAACCAAAACCTTCATATCCTCAGAGGGGAGACTTCAATATGGCCCCTGATTTGGATAAATCCAAATTGTCCCCGACAGCTACCACAAAACAAGAACCTTACAGGGGATGATGGAAGAGTGGGGACTGATAGACATGTGGAGGGGTGACAACCCCTCAGGTTGTGACTATTGTTTTTATTTCCTGGTCTGTGACACACATAGCCACATTGACTTTTGGATGTCAAATGCAAATGCCACCTCCAGAGTCTCTACTCCAGTCATCGGTTTAATTACCAATTCTGTCCATGCCCCTGTGACTCTCTGCTTCCAACCTCCAGAAGCAGATGCAAGCTCCCCTTGGTGGAGATACAAACCTTTGTTTGTAGCAGACTCCAAATATCAGGAATGAATACAGCAAGAGGTGTTTTACTACTTAGAAAAGTAATGATACAGTTGAGGTTGGAACAGGTAGTATATGTGAGGCATTCAAGCCCTTCTCGTGTGGATGCATTATTGTGTTCTCCTTGACCCAATGGAAACAAAGGAAAGCAGAGATAGAATCCCTTAAGAAATCTTTGGCACAGCTCGAGGCACAACTCAGAAGTGACTTCACCCCCAGAGCACCCCTTATTGCTTCAATCAGAGGCTTGAAGTACCATATCAACACGTTGCTATACCACAAGGCAGAATGGCACCTCCTGCAGTGCAAGCACCATTTTTGTGAGTCAGGGGAGAAAGGTGGCAAGTTATTGACCTATAGACCTTGCAAGCAGCAGGTCAACTCAAGGATATCTGGTCTCTGCAGAATTTATGGTTCCGTAGCCATTAATCCCGTGGAGATCAGCCTCATAGAGTGCCAGTTCTAGGAACAACTATATTCATCTCACACCTCTGGAGACTCCCTCCCATTTACACTTGTTTGTCTGGGGACTACTCCCATTCCCAAGCTCTCTACTGAGCTGCAAGAAGAGCTGGAAAAGCCACTTACAGGAGCGGGGGCTTCATAAAACCCTACTGTCAGTGGCCATGGGGAAAGCTCCTTGCAGAGATGGTTTCACCATTGATTTATATCAGTTGATACAAGAGATAATACTTCCACCATTGCTTTCCACCTTGAAGGAGGCTCAGGACAATGGTCCTCTTCTGCACAGTATAGGGGAGGCCATTATCACCCTAATGCCCTAAAAATCTGATGACCGCTAGACAGCACCAATTTCCATCCCATTTCCCTGATTTATACAGATACAAAAAGGCTGGCAAAAGCTTTGGCTTCCTGGCTACAGGAGGTCCTACTGCACCTAATCTACCACACTCAAGCAAGATTCAAAAAGGGGAAATCAGGCTCATAAAACCTGCAGACTCTCCTGATTCAAAAACTCCATGCAATGACTTTCGGTACTCCCATGTCCACAGTAGACTGCTACAAAGCTTTGATTCTGTGGAGGGGGTGTACAGCCACATCATCTTGTCTCTGTATGTATTATACCCCCTCATTTCAGGAATGGTTCAGCACTGTTACCACAACCTCTCAGCTCTGATCTTCACTAATCTGACCATACACCCCTCATTTCAGCTACAGAGAGGCATCAGACCGGGGTTCCACTTGTCCCCCCCCGTTCTTCCAGTCTTGGACCCTTTGATCTAGATTCTAGAAGATGCTCTAAACTTCCACTATCAAGGTGATCATGATGAATGAAACTGCTTATCTCAATAACACCTACACAGACAGCATGCTGCTCATGTTGACACAGCCTGTGAAGTTGTTCCTCCACCCCCCCCCCAGCACTCGAGGTACTTGCAGACTTTGTGGCCTTTTCAGTGCTCAGTGTCAAGCAAATAAAACCATGTTTTCCCCACTGTACCAGTAGTGTATGTGGCAGGGCTGTCCCATTTGTTATGTAGAGAGAGTTAAAAGCAAATATATGTTCTGACCTTAGACAGGTATACCAGCCTAATCTTTAGCTTTATGATGCAGAGGTTGGCATCTCTGCAGATTCCTGTGTAGATAGACCTCATCTTTCAGAATTTGCTTGGTACCACCGAGAAAATTTGTGGATGGCCCTTCGGGGGGCCTATTTCTGATTTTGGATGTTGTGGACCCTCCAGGCCTCATAGCTCAGCCTAGGAATGCCCAATTTACAATTCCAAGGTGTCATTTTCTACATTTTTTTTATATTTTATGTTTATTGCTTTTCAAACTACTGACATACAAGAAAGTCATATCTTGGTTTTGAGTACCATATACTAATAATTCTACATCAAATAACTAGGATAGTTAACTCAGCATCCATTGTTACATCATATGAGGGCTGACTTCTACATTTTAAACATACAGAGCCAAATACTAGTTCTGATAGCCCGGCAGCAAGACGATAAGTGCCCGTGTGCTTATTTAGCATTTAAAGTATTCTACGCAAGGCATTAGTTCTGTCCATGTAACTCTATATTTTATTTAATTTCCATTACTCCAGCAGACATCTCAGAGAGAACCCCCCCGCACTCCCTCAGACCCACTCAGACATTGGTTTTATGCATTTTATAATTGAACAAAAAACCCAAACACAGTCTCCTCATCAGCCTAAGCCAACAATGAGTACAAAAACATAATGCAGGCAGCTTTAAACATACATGTAGGTATTACTAGCTAGTAATAAATTCAACAAGCATTTAACCAGAAACAACTGAGGAGTCTGTATCGCAGGTAATGAAAGGGCCACCACATAGTAGTCAACTTACTGAAATTTTAATAAAGTACATCAGTCCCCCTCATCAGAGTCCTTATTTATGTCCTGTTGATCAAAATCCTTCTGTACTGCAGACAATCGTTTCCCCGCTTCAGATGGGTCAGTGTAGATGTATGTTTTCCCTGCATACTGGATTCATAGTCAGGCAGAGATTTGTAGTGCATGGAAGACCCTGAGAGCTCACAATCCAGATCGTACTGCATCGAACGTCTTACGATGTTGTCGGGTAGAAAAGCTCAAGTCCGGGAAACAATGCACGTTCTCCCCAGAGGTTCATGACACTGCACCCTTCATTTTAGCTGCTGCAAGCACCTTATCCCGGATATGTTGCCCTGTAGTCACTGCCAAAATTGCACGCGGCAAATCCAAGGAAGGTTCACGGGCATCTGGGGATGATTCGGTACACCTTCACTATCTCCCCCACTATTTCAATGTCCCAGAGTTCGGATATTAGTGACTCCATATGTCCCATTAGATCTCGTCCTTCCAGTTGTTCCAGGATTCCTAGACTCTGAAGACTGGCTGAGCGGACCATATTTTGGAGCTGTTCCATCCGGAATCTCAGAAGTTTATTTTCTGAATTGAATCCCGATATGGCTGTAGCAGTGTTATTAGCAGATTTGGCAGCTCCTTCAGCTGTTGCAGAAGCCTTCGCTATTTTAGTATCCATGGCTGCCAAACAATCTGTTATCATGTCCACTTTTTAATCTAGAAGTTGAATTGCTTGCAGTGGCACCCCATTAGTTGGTTTAGTAGTACTCACCTCATGGCTTGAGTCCCCTGCTGTTGCCTGATCACCGGGCCTATTCAACTTCACACTACCACTGCCTTGTAGAGGCTTTTTCTTTGGGTGCACCATTTTGAAATGAATTAAATTTTATATCAATCTGCCCCTTTTTGAAAGTTGCTCAGGCTGATGTAGATTGCTAAGGCTATAATAAGCTTTTTGAGATATTTTAGGTTTGAAAACGGTCAGTTCCAGGGAGCTCTCTGAGAGACGTCTGTTCCTTTCAGCTGCTGGCTCCACCCCACCCTCATTTTCTACATTTATTGCCATGCCAAGTTAGATGGAACAAATTAGAAAATCCAAAATGGCCATCAAAATCCAATATGTCCACCCTATCGCTAGTAAATACTTGATTCGCTAATAATTTCAAAATCCCTTGCTTCCAAGATACCGATTATCAATGATTCATGAACATCTCTATATTGAACATTTATTCATGAACATTTATGACATCTATATATTGCTTTGAGGCTCCCTGTTAGACAAAGGATCAAATGCACACATTAATACTACATAAAACAATTGAATTCACAAGGCAATTTACTGATAAAATAGTTTGAAGTAAACACAGTAATGCTTAAAATCTAAATGTATGTGCTGATTTGTTTAGAATTAAGTCATTTTATCAAAGATTTGACCCAGCACTATGAATATTTTGGGTCAACAGTACACCTTGGTTGTAATACCCAGTTTTGAAGTCATTGTGTTGGAATCCACTCTGGATCTGAACTGTTTCATTCACTTCCGAAGTTTGAAGATTCATCCACAGATGTTTGCTCATTGGCTGCCAATGTGTTGTTTTCAGTGTCATCAACTCCTGTACAATCAGTCATTGGTGCTGTGGTTGAAGGTTTTTGTTTGGTCTTCTGTGTGTGTCTTTGAGGTGTTGACTCACCTTTGCTGTCTGCCTCATCTCTGTCAGCTGCACATCATCGAATGGCTAACTTTCCACCCTTTCTTCCATGACGTAGGACATCAGGTAACTGAAACCCAGTGAACCACAGAGGTTTCAGCATTTCATCCTCTCATTTCCATCCTGACAAACAAGGATCAACTTTCAGGGTTTCTGGCTCTCTGCAGTGATGCCAATAGTAGGGGGATTTGCACTTTATGTGCTGACATAGGCTTGCTGGGTCTGGTAGAATCATTTGCATAGTCTTCAATTTCAGGTTATTGTATTGCCTTACTCATGTCTACCAGATCCTCTTCTCCTGTACCATTGTACATGAAGTGTTGAATGAAGGTCTTGACATTTTGTTCAGTGTTTTGTGAAGCATATGTGCTTTCCCCAAGCCCTAAAAAGAGAGTTATTCTTTCTTTGACCCTGTGTGAACATTGAAATACAAATTTTTTTGATACCTTGTAGAAGTATCTCTCTGCATCGAATCCAGAGACAGCATGGTATGCTGGCAAATTGAGACTTGCAGCATGGCCAATGCGATTGTATATAGATCATATGTTTAAGCAATAAGGCATGACAGGGTGTGTGTTATTGTGTAATAACGTCACTCCTGGGGTGGGTTAAAGAACGAGGTGAAGCAAAGTGCTTCCATCACCCCAGGAGTGACATTATTAGACAATTACACACATCCCTGGAGTGCCTTATTGCTATTATGCAATGGCTGGATTTTTAATTAAACAAGAATAATTGTAAAAAAATCTGTTTTTGTCTTTCCTTCCCAATTTTTGATGTGCAGAGGTACAGTATATGTTTCAAAAAATAAGTCTGCTATATTTTTACACCAGTAGGTGGAGCTGCTGCCTAAATGATCCTGTCTATGGAGCCTCCTGATTTGTACCTGTGTTGTCTGACATGAGCCCTTCCCTTCAGCTGTTTCCTCTGCAGTGGACCTACCTCTTCCCAGATCCCCAGCCAACAGCAAAGTAAGTTAATTTAAAAAACATTTGTAAAAAAAAAAAGGCAACATGCTGCACTCAGGCTTCCTTACAGTCCCTGCTCCTGCTGTTTGTTGTGCACACGGTCAGACTGTTTTGGCATCAGGGAGGAGATGTAAATGCCATTTTTACCCTGAAACGTTCATGAGTCAACTGACTACAGAAGGATCACTGTGGGGGGGGGGTGGAGGGGTGGTGTGTGGGTTTCATTCAGCAGAATTATAATTTTGATCTGTGTTTTCCAGAACAGAGTGTCTTCCGGTAACCGCACCATTGACAGTTATGGACTGCACCACACGGTTCACAGAGGCTGCTCTGTTCCAGAAAAATAAAACTGTCATGAAAATGAAATGTATTTTGTAGGCTTCAATGTGGCATTTTTTTAAGTCCTCTGAGTGGTGAAGTGAGGGACAGAACTGCCATGGGGGGGGGAGCTGTAATGGGTTCATGAAACTGTACACTTTGCAGTGGTTTGTGTGTGGAGGGAAGTATTACATTCAGTGTTGTGTGATCAGCTGTGTGCCTGGACTTAATACAGTGACGTTATTGTTCAATAACATCACTGTTGCAGGAACATACTGACCAATCAGAAAGTAAGAAATGTTCTTGCCATGATATAATTATAAATACATTGGGGTTGATTTGGAGCATCCATGGTGAATCTGGAAGGGTCTTTGCGAAAGTATAAACCATCAGGATGAGGATGTCTGTATCTTTGGCTTGGACAACAACTGGGCCTTTCGCAATAGCACAATGCAGCACCATCCTTGTATCCTCCTCCTCATGGCTGCAGGAAAACAGGAATTCTTCTGAATCTGGGTATACAGAATACATGCTTCTGCCATTGCTGATAGTCAGTGGGTATTGTAAGTTTCTTCTGTCATCCTCTTGTCTGACATACTCATTGAAGCACTGTATGAGATTTGTTTTGTTCTCATTGTTGTGAAGATACTGCTGATACACCATTTCCAGTGGCATCCCTTGTGAATCTGATCCCATGTGAAGTTGCATTCCTCCTGCTCATAGAACCATAGAAACATCGAATCTGATGGCAGATAAGGACCGCTTGGCCCACCTAGTCTGCCCATTTCCCTACCTAACGGATAAGCTGCAGATCCTAGTTAACCAACAGCCTACTTCCTCCTACCCCCCACTAGAATTGCCATATGTCTGTCCCATGCATTCTTGAATTCCCCCACTGTTTTTGACTCTACGACTTCCTCACATTACCTCTGACCCGTTTCCTTCTATCTTCAAATTGTGCCCCCTTTTTCTTGCACATCTCTTTTTCCAAAAGATGCTACCCTCTTGGACTTTGCTGATTCCCTTGTGGTATTTGAAAGTTTCTATCATGTCCCCCCTCTCCCTTCTTTCCTCGAGGCTATACATCTTAAGCTCCTTTAGTCTTTCTTCATATGTCTTCTGGTGCAGACCCTGCACCGTTTTGGTTGCCCTCCTCTGGACAGTTTCTACCCTGTCTATGTCTTGACAGAGATGGAGTCTCCAGAACTGTACACAGTACTCCAGATGTGCTCTTACCAACTGTCTGTACAGAGGGCCAACAACTTCTTGTTTTCTACTGGTGATGCCTCTCCCTATGCATCCCAGTATCCCCCCAACCCTCCTTACTGCCTTATCACATTGCTGGCCTACCTTTAGGTCATCTGATATGACTACCCCTAGGTCCCTTTCCATTTTTATTGTTGTCAGTATGTATCTCACCCCCCCATTGTGTACTCTTGCCCTGGGTTTTTGTTTCCCAGGTGTATTACTTTGCACTTCTTTGCATTGAATCTAAGCTGCCATACATTTGACCATACCTCCAACCTTGCCAAGTCCCTTTTCATCCTTCCCACCCCACCTTGCGTATCAACCCTGTTGCAGATCTTTATGTCATCTGCAAAGAGACATACTGTATTTCCCTTCCAGTCCCTCTGCAATGTCACTTATAAAGATATTAAAAAGGACCGGCCCCAGCACTGAACCCTGCGGTACCCCACTAGTAACCCCTCTTTCTTCACTGTGGACTCCATTTACTATTACCCACTGTGTCCTGTTGTCCAGCCAGTGTTTTACCCAGGCTACCACCCTGAGACCCACTCCTAGGCTGGCTAATTTGTTTATTAATCTTTTGCGCGGGACTGTGTCAAATGCCTTGCTAAAGTCTAGGTAGGCCATGTCCATAGCCACTCCCTGGTCTACTACTTTGGTCACCCAGTCAAAGAAATCAATTAGATTTGTCTGACATGACCTTCCTGCTGTGAATCCATGCTGCCTTGGGTCCTGGGCCCCTCTGACCTCTAGGTACTCAACAGTTTTTTCCTTCAGAAATGATTCCATCATTTTCCCTACCACTGAGGTCAAGCTGACAGGTCTTTAGTTTCCTGCCTCTGTCTTGCTCCCACTTTTGTGAAGGGGAATCACATCCACCCTCCTCCAGTCCTCAGGTACCACATCATCCTCCCATGACTTATTAAAAAGGGTAGTCAGTGGTGTTACTAGTTCTTCCCTTAGTTCTGTTAGAATTCTGGGGTGAATCCCATCAGGCCCCATTACTTTATCCTACTTCAGTTTTAAGAGTTCATTCAGAACTCTTTCTTCTGTGAAAGGACTATCAATCCCTCTTTCCAGAGTGCTTCTATTGACTGGATTAGGTATCTTTCCCCGCTTTTCCATTGTGAATACTGAGCAGAAGTATTCATTCAGTATCCCTGCATTTTCACTGTCGCTCTCTGGCCAACCACTTTCCTCTTTATTAAGCCTCAGTATCCCTGCCTTAGTCTTTCTTTGCTCCCTAATGTACCTATAAAAGGTTTTATCCCCCTTTTTAACTGAGTTGGCTATCTTTTCTTCGGTTTGGGCCTTTGCTAGTCTGACTGCCTTCTCCGCTTCCTTCTGCTTTAACTGGTACAGTTCTCTGTCCTGCTTCTTCTGTGTTTCCTTATACTTCCTGAAGGCCATCTTTTTCTCCCTTACCTTCCCCGCCACTTCTTTTGAGAACCATAGTGTTTTTTTCTTTCATTTTGATTTGTTTATTTGCTTCACACAAAAGCTTGTTGCCCCTGTGATGGCGGTTTTGATGTTTCCCCATTGTTGCTCCACCCCACCTTCTTGCCTGTTTGCTAGTGCTTTTCTGAGACACTCTCCCATTTTGACAAAATCAGCCCTCCTGAAGTCCAGTACCTTCACTTTTGTGTGGCTTGACTCTATAGCTAAGTTTATCGTGAACCACACTGGTGGTCCCTTGTTCCCAGATGGCAACCCACTTCAAGATTGGAGGTCCTCTCTTCATCCCTATTTGACAGTACCAGGTCTAAGATTGCTCCCTCCCAAGTGGGTTCCAAAACTAGCTATCTGAGGCATGCCCCCTGTAGGGCATCGAGAATGGCCCTGCTCTTGGATGTGGCTGCAGCAAAGGTGCTCCAGTTAACATCTGGCATATTCAGGTTCCCCATCAGCAATTTCTCCCCTTTCTCTGCCATCCCAAGGATGCCTTCTATCATTTCCTTGTCCATTTCCTCCCCCTGAGATGGGGGTCTGTATACAATCCCTGTGCGGACTGTGGAGCCATTTCCAGTCTCCAGGGTGACCCACAGTGCCTCCTCTCCTCCCTGTTTACCCTTTAGTTCTGTTGCTTTGATCCCTTCCCTTACATGGAGATCTACTCCTCTTCCTCCTCCTCTTCTTCCTTCCCTGTCCCTCCTGTAGATTGTGTACCCTGGTATGTTGACATGCCAGTCATGGTTCTCTGTGTACCATGTTTCTGTGACTGCCATGATATCCAGGCATCCCTCTTCCATCAAGGCCACCATTTCGGGGAGCTTTTTACCTAGACTACAGGCATTGTTACTCATTACCCTCCATTTTTTTCTGGCTTTATTTCTTTTTGCCCCATCCCTGTCCTTGCTGCCTTTGTATTTTTCTTCATTTACCCCAGCCCTTCTCCCTACTGACTGCTCTATTTGGTATTTACCTCACTAACTACCCTGATTTTTTAGGGGGCTAGGATTTCCCTTCTCCCTTTCAGTGCCTCTTCCCTTGGCTAGTTTAAATGCTTGCCAATGAAGCATTTAAATTTGTCACCTAGAATCCTGGTTCCCCTCCTGGATAGATGCAGACCATCACTCCTGTATAGGCCTGCATTCCTCCTGTGGAGCCCCAGTCCCCAGTGAAGCCAAATTCCTGAGCTCTGCACCAGTTTTTCAACCAGCCATTGAATCCCATGGTGCAGAGTACTCTAGCATCATCAATGCCATAGACAGGTAGCGCTTCTGAGAAAGTTACTGTGTGTGCGTCTTGTCTAAGGCCCCTCCTGAACTCCACAAACTTCTGCTGCACTGCTCTGATCCCATTCTCAGCCAGGTAATTCATTCCTATGTGGATAATGACATCCAGCTCACTCCCCCTTACAGCTGCTCCCATGATCATAAGGATTTATTTCCTGTCTCTCCAAGTCATGGCACCGGGCAGACACCTTACCTTCCTTTCCCCTCCATCCCCCAGTTCCACCCCCTAACAACTGAGTCCCCCACCAGGAGTTGTTTCCTTTCCCTGTGGGGTCCTGTGCCACCCTCCTGTAGGGCTCCATTGTGGAAGTTCCCAGCATCCTCCTTGGTCTCCACTGTGGGTACCTCCATAGAGGAACCATGCTCTGCCAGAGTGGTGAATGGATTGTGGAGAGGCACAACTGGAGGGAGTCACCTCTGTTCCACCGCCCTCACCCTCCATGAGCCCACCATGGTCCAACCACTCCTCTTTCTTCACAACCTCTGAGGTAGTGGCAGAGGCCCGGATGGTGCCTGGGTGGGGAAGCAGGTTTCCTGAATCCTTGCCAGGTCAGCATGGAGAAGAACAACCTCCTCCCTCAGACCAGAGAGGTGCCTACAAATAGGGCAGCAATGCAGTCTCCAGAATGTCTCTCAGAAGACTGTTGCTCCATAGCCAGTGCATTGCACCACTCCCCACATGTCTGTGTCCCTTTCTGTTACAGATGCTTTTTTTTTGTTCTTGTTTTAGTGTGTGCAAGCTTATGAGTGTCTCTACCCCCTATTCAGTGTGCTGTGCCTTTAAGGATATGAACAGGTGTATGTTGTTAGCAGTTTTGGGGAAGTCACGTCAGAACCCCTGCTATAAAGGAAGTAAGCGCTTGGGGCGGGTGGGATGAGGAAGGGTAGAGGAGTAAACCTATGCCATCCAGAAACAATCAACTACAACTCTGGCCCTCCACCCCAGGGAGTGCCTTCCTTCCTTTCAGATAACCTATTTCACAGAGGTTATGTAGCAGGTCTAGTCATAAATGACTGCAAATATCTCACAGCTACAGTTCCACCCTGGCAAATTCAAGTTAAAACTAAGAAAAGTTGACCCCAAAAACAGAGTCAATACTAGTTACTTATACTGGTCCAAAAAGTAATAATTCAAGTCAGTGTTGTCTAGAAAATAACCTCCTTGATTTAAGAAAGCTGTGGCTGCTTTCTTTCTCTCTCTCTCTCTCTGTCTCAGCAGCTTGCTCGGTTCGCTCATGTTGTTTCACTGAGAACTCCTGATCATCCTTATAATTATCAAAAACGATGATGACTTCTGCTGGGTCTGCTGTAGTTGGAGGTGTGTATGCAACAAGAAGTGCTTTCCAAAGGCTGTTCCATGTATGCTGTGCAGGAAATGCTCTGACCATCACCATGGCATCGTTTATGTACACTGAGCATAACAGAGGATAAGAAAAACTTCAAACTTCTGCTTCATCGATGAGATCATTTCTTAAGACACATTTGGTATTAGGTTTATAGTGGTTTCAGTCCGGAGTTGCTATTGCAAGAGGATATGTTGTGAGCAGATGGGATAACGCATCTTTCTTGTTGGGGTACTTTGCAACAATGATACCGAGAGCCTGACAGTCTTCTTTCAAGACTGATTCCACTTTGGGTTTCTTTTTCATCTTGTCCATTCCCATGGAAATTCCACTGCATTTAATGGGCTCGAAGAAACCAATTTTTCTTGACAGGAGGCGGTCATTTATAAATGCACTCAACATAACTTCCCCTGTATCCCTTGCCTTCAATAGGCCCTCTACTATTGCAGGTGGTATTTCAATGCCCATTGTGATGTATCAGGATACACCCTGACATGGATTTAAATATGTGTGAATTTTCTTCACTAACTCTTTCACTTCACCATCATGTTTCTTCATGGCAACATATGTCAACTCATTGTGTGTGGCCGATGTTTTCAGAAGCATCTTCTTCTTCAGTGACAAATGAATTTTAGTGAGCATGTTGGAATTCAAAACTAAGTCACCAGCAGCTTCCTCAGGCATACTGTAACCGCCTCTCATGAGTCCACCCCTCACCTTGACCTCTCTGTTGATTGAGACCTCAGTCACTTGGTTGCCAGGTATCATGGACAACACCTCACCGGACAGACTAGCCCCAATGCCATATTCCTGCAGTTCATTGTATGCATTCTCATTGATGGTTTTCAGACTGATGAGGTCTGCATGATGAAACATGAAATACAGAAAGTAGTTTTGATGGTTGAATGCAAACAGCAAAGGTAAAATATGTCATTGAGCCTACAGATGCAAGTTTAGATTCTTGTCTCTGTATGCAGTGACCTGGGTGAGAAGAGAGCTGATGCACCAATGCAGCCTGTCACACACTGTCCCATGGTGCCAGAGGCTTCCAGCATTCATGACTGCACTTCAGGGAAAGATTCATCCAATAGGACAAGATTCAGGGATTCTGCCAATACAGATCTTCTCATGTCGATGAGCTTTTCTTGTAGTCCATTGGTTAGTGATCTGTGAATCTTGGATCCCATGAATTGTAGGAGAGCCTCAAGAGACTGTTCATGTAACCTCTTCAGTCTAGGATAGGGGTGTCCTTCCAAGGCCTGGTCAACAGATCAATTCACTATTATCCCCGCCTGAACCCAGCAGTCACGAAGTCCCATAGTACCGTATCACTTGTCGAAGATCTTGTGCCTTACCATCAGTTCATGAAATCCTTCTATCAAATTAACCACTTTTGTATATTTTTCTTCTTTCCACATTATTTGTGCAATCTTGTAGAAAACTGCATGACTGCGATGGCTGAAGATGTGGTCAATTTGTAGGTCATCTGTTAGATCCATGAGAAAGTCAAGTTGGTCAAGCTAGTGGTGAACCCCACTCAGGAGGGAGCAATATTAGACCTGGTACTCTCAAATGGAGAGAGGATCACAAATTTAGAAGTCAGTAGATATTTGGGAACAAGCGAACACTGCACAGTGTGCTTCACGATAAACACAACCATGGAGATAAGCCATACAAAGACAAGGATACTGGACTTTAGAAGGGCTGACTTTGGCATAATGGGTGAATACCTGAGGAATGCATTAGCAAATGGCCAGAAAGGAGGGGTGGAAGAACAATGGAGAAAAATCAAAACTGCCATCATGGAGGCAACAAGCCTTTGTGTGAAACAAATAAAGAAAACAAAGCGAAATAAAAAACCACTATGGTTCTCAAAAGAGGTGTCAGGGAAGGTTAAGGAGAAAAAGGCTGCATTCAAAAAATATAAGGAATCACAAAAGGAGCATGACAGGGAACTGTATCAATTAAAGCAGAAAGAAGTGGAGAAGGCAGTCAGAAAAGCAAAGGCCCAAACCGAGGAAAAAATAGCCATCTCAGTTAAGAAGGGGGATAAAACCTTTTATAGGTGCATTAGGGGGCATAGAAAGGTTAAGGAAGGGATAGTGAAGATTAATAAAGGAGACGGGAGGTGGGCAGAGGGAGACAGTGAAAAGGCAGAGATACTGAATGAATACTTTTGCTCAGTATTCACAAAAGAAGAAGAGGAGGAGTTACCTAAACCAAACAATAAAAGCACTCTGGGTAGTGGGGTTGACCCCAGTCCCTTTGCAGCAGAAAGAGTCCTGGAAGAACTCCTAAAACTCAAGGTGGACAAAGCAAAGAGGCCTGACGGGATTCACCCTAGAATCCTAAAAGAACTAAGGAAGGACCTAGTGACAGCACTGACCACACTTTTTAACAAATCATGGGAGGATGGGGTGGTACCTGAGGACTGGAGGAGGGCAGATGTGATTCCCCTTCACAAAAGTGGGAGCAAGGCAGAAGCAGGAAACTACAGACCTGTTAGTTTGATCTCAGTGGTGGGGAAAATGATGGAATCACTTCTGAAAGAAATAATTATTCAGTACCTAGAGGCCAGCGGGGCACAGGACCCAAAGCAGCATGGATTCACAGTAGGAAGGTCATGTCAGATGAATCTAATCGATTTCTTTGACTGGGTGACCAAAGTAATAGACCATGGAGGGGCTGTGGATATGGCCTACCTAGACTTTAGCAAGGCATTTGACACAGTCCCGCACAAAAGATTAATAATGAAGTTAGCCAGCCTGAGAGTGGTTCCCAGGGTGATAGCCTGGGTAGCAGACTGGCTGCACAACAGGACACAGAAGGTAATAGTGAATGGAAGACATTCTGAAGAAAGGGGGTTATTAGTGGAGTACCTCAGGGCTCAGTACTGGGTCCAGTCCTCTTTAACATCTTTATAGGTGACACTGAAGAGGGTCTGGAAGGAAAGGTATGCCTCTTTGCAGATGACACAAAGATCTGTAACAGAGTTGATACACAAGGGGGGTAGAAAGGATGAGAAGGGACTTGGCAAGGTTGGAGGAATGGTCAGACATATGGCAACTTAGATTCAATGCAAGGAAGTGCAAAGTAATGCACCTGGGAAATAAAAATCCAGGAGAAGAGTACACAATAGCAGGGGAGGTACTAACAACAACAATAATTTGAAGGGATCTGAGTGTAGTCATATCAGATGACCTAAAGGTGGGTAAGCAATGTGAGAAGTCAGTAAGGAGAGCCAGGGGGATACTGGGATGCATAGGGAGGGGCATCACAAGTAGAAAAAGGGAAGTGGTTATCCCTCTGTACAGACAGTTGGTGAGATCCCATTTGGAGTAATGCGTGCAGTTTTGGAGACCTCATCTACGCAAGGACATAGACAGGATGGAAGCAGTCCAGAGGAGGGCAACTAAAATGGTGCAGGGTCTACATCAGAAACCATATGAAAAGAGACTGAGAGAGTTTAATATGTATACCCTTGATGAAAGGAGGGACAGGGTTGACATGATAGAAACTTTTAAGTACCTCAAGGGAATCAACAAAGTCCAGGAGGGTAGCATCTTTCAGAAAAAGAGATGTGTAAGAACAAGGGGGCACAATTTAAAGTTAGAGGGGGGACTGCTCAGGGGTAATGTGAGGAAATTCTTTTTCATGGAGAGAGTGGTGGACGCATGGAACTGCCTTCCTGGAGAGGTTGTGGGGTCTAAATCAGTGGGGGAATTCAAACATGCATGGGGCAGACATAAGGCAATTATAGTGGGGGGTTGCAGGAAGTAGGCTGTTGGTTAACTAGAATCTGCAACTTATCCAATAGGTAGGGAAATGGCAGACTGGGTGGGCCAAGTGGTCCTTATCTGCCATCAAAGTCTATGTTTCTATGTTTCTATATTTGCAAACTGCATCATCTGGTTCACATGGTATAATGGGCAGAAAATCAATTTCAGATTTGAAGGTAGTGGTCAATGTTGCATTTTTATTGGAAGCTGTCCATGATCCTTGGACTGGAATGGATTCACCTTCTCTGGAAGATTCTATGTTTGCTGCCAGAGTACAAATACAATATTTGCTGAAACAAAGATCAAGCTCAATCCTTCTTTCATCCTCATTGTAGGATGGGATGATCGGTGGGGGTTTTCTCTTTCCTGTTTTATAATCCCCATAGTCAATAGGTTCTGAGCTCTCAAAGGTTTTCTGGACTTCTCTTGTTGAGCTGCTTGGAATGTTCTGTTATTGTACTGGCAAATCACAGATGACAGCAGGATGCGAAATTCAGGGTACATAAATCGCTGAGTTAGTGTCATGTGTTGTTGAGACTCCTATTAATGTCTGTTGCTTACTATCTGAGTTATCAATTGTGACATGAGTTGGCTGTCTAGGTGGAATCATGTGCGGTGCTTTTTTATTTCCTCAGATTTACTATAATGAGCCAATTTTTTGTTTTGTCTTCTGACTTCTGTGTAAGAAATACCAGCCCCTGAATGATGTAGAAGATTGACTGCTTTTTTACTTCTGGTGAGATGATGAATGACCATGGATAGAACTATCGACTTTGGAGAATGTTCTTGGGTAATGAGGTGTTGCCAGTCACTAACACTGGACTGTATCTTTTATTTTTGTAACTTTCTTATTTATTTCACCTCTCCTCCCTTCAGCTCTGGTCTCCTCGGAGGCACAAAGGAGTAATCCCCTATGGTTGACTCCTACCTGGACAGTCCTCCGCCACCCATGTAGCTTCAGTTTACTCCCCAGGTGGGGACAATGTGGGCCTCAACACCCTGATATCTTCAGTAGTATCGGTCAGGAGTTTGCCAGGAGGGTGGCCACAAATCAAGGGTAAGCTCAGGTGCTCCATCTCCACTGGAGCCGAAGGGTATTTTCCCATATCTAGGGAGTGGCTAGCACCCTGACATCAAAGTGTTGGTACCAACATCTGCCACTCCCAATTCCTTGTCACACTTCAGTGCTTGCTGTGTTTCTGGCTTCTGCCAGAGGCCAGCAGAGCTCTGAACAGGGACCCCTGTCCCTCCTTGGAGTGGAGAATTGTCCTCTGGATGCTCTATCCTCTCCCTCCCCCCAACCCCCAGCAACCCAGGCTGTCTCACGAATCCAGGTCACCGGCATGGTGTGAGGTGTGGTGTCCAGTGCCTCAACCCTCAGCACCACCAGGCCAGCAATGGACCATATCTTGATAGCTTGAAATTCTGTTGGGATGGTCGCATAACCTAGAGTATTAATCTTTTTAGAAGGGCTTATAGAAAGAGCTATCACATTGACGATTTCCGGAATGGGTTCATAATTATCAAGCTCAGAAGGCAGGTCTTTGTATGCCATAGGAAACTGCAGTCACTCAATCTGTCTATATTTTAATTTCCAATTGATCATCTTTGCAAATGCCTTGGTGATGTTATTATCTCTGAGCCCTGTTCCTCTCAAGGTTGCCAAAGAATAATTAAGTGGATTTACTTTTGTTGAGTGAAGAATGAGATGATTCCCATGTATCCCCTTCTCGCAGTAAAACCTATCTCATCTCCAAATTCATTTCTGATAAGATTCTTCAACTAAAATGTGTGATTTATTCCAGCATCTTGTTCGCATCCATGGAACTCATAGAGGTTATGAAGATCCTCCAGTAACTCAGGGAGTAAACAACATTTCTGCTCAACAACCTATCTTCTCACAATTTGAAGAAAATCCCTTTTAGCACTCTTTGTGAGAATGCTTTCAAATCCACCTGGTGTTTGTCTCTCTCATTTGTCAATGTAGACTAAAGTGTTGTAACAACTTTGATGGTATTTGACGTCCACAGCAAATACGTCAACATTGGCAGTAGCGACCTTCAAACATTTGGCTGAACCACACAAAGGAGCATCATTAGAATTTTCATTGCGTAACATGCTTTCGTGCAATGTAATCTTTCCATCTTTAAGTTCAACACTTTGGAGTTTTTCTTCCGTATTTCCTCTCTTTTTCCTTTTCTTATCACAGACAAAGCAGGTCTCATCCTTCTTAAATTCCAATAATTTCCTTTTACATCGAGTTACATGGACCACTTCTCTGCTACTGGACATCTGTGGTTTGGGTATGACAGAGAATTCATCTTCAGAAGATTGGTCCGAAGAAAGTTGTTTCATTGTGTTGGTGTTTTATTTCCTTGCACTGGTGAAATTTTGGTGACACCTTGTATGAACAGATAGGCCTGTTTCTCCAGGGCTGTGGAGAAGTTGGTCACAGATTTTATTCTCTACGAGGTTGAAGTTTCTGGAGTACTCAGAAGTTGGTTTTGTGACTGACCATTTCTCTGCAAAAGCCTTGACAGTATTCAGCCCATTCTCTCCTAATATTTGTTGCAGTTCCGTATCTCTAATTTGGTTCTTACAAAGAACACAGGTAGGCAAATCAGGTGGATTGACCAATCCAGCAGGCATAGCTAGAGGGCTATCCATGTTTCTGAAACAGAAACAAAAACTAAAATTTTAAACTAGAAACTAGAAATAGTCTAAATAGGCATAAAACGTACATGAACATGCCATGCAATCCTGTGTACAAAGTGGCAAATTCTCACAGAGTGGATGCAATTTTGGGTCAATGGCACAAACAAGCAGATTGTTTATTTATATTTATAGTCTATTAATTTAATATGCGTTTATATTAAATGTAATAATAATGAACTCCCCATTCATGAATCATTGATAATTGGTATCTTAGAAGATAGGGATTTGGCAATTATTATTGAATCAAGTATTTACTAGTGATATGGTGGCCATTTTGGGTTTTCTAAGTTGTTCCATCCAACTTGGCTTGGCAATAAATGTAGAAAATGACATCTTGGAATTGTAAATCGGACAATCCTAGGACGAGCTATAGGGTCCAGGGGACCCACAACATCCAAAATAAGAAATAGGCCCCCCAAGGAACCTTCCACCAATTTTCTCAGGGGTAACAAGCAAATTCTGAAAGATTAGGTCTATCTACACAGGAATCTGCAGAGATACCAACCTCTGCATTGTAAATCAAAAGAGTAGGCTGGTACACCTGTCTACCTCTCTTATTTCTGCCACTTCTCTGTCTTTGCCTGTCTGATTATGCAATCACATCTTTCTATCATGGCACTCAAGGAATTGACCACTCCAAAAGGTCTCACAGTCTTATTTTGCTATCTCCCTGCCTTCGCTTGCCATTTCTATTCTTTCTTTTGCCCTTGCTTCTCGGTGGTCAAAATACTGTATATATGAATCTTTATTTGAAACTGGGATCCATTGATTTTCAAAAGTATGTAGTTATGCTGTTTGAAATGTATCCATTCAAACAAACCAGGGTTAGGGGAAACCACTTATCTTGGATTACTTCAGAACTATTGGACTGTCTCAGAGCTAGAGATCATGCCTGGAAATTTCATAAAGCAACCCAGTTTAATAGCAATCTCATGACCTACTGCAAGTTTCAAAATGCCTGTAGCAGGGCCACAAGGCTAGCAAAGTCCAAATACTTTAACACCACCTTCCTTACAAACATAAATTCACCTTCCAAGTTCTGGAAGGTGGTTCATGCCCTCTTTTCTCCCATGTCCTGCCCCTCCATGCTTAAAATAAGTGACGCCCTTGTGGCCGACCCGCGTGCCATAGCTGCTGAATTTAACTCCAACTCTACCACCTGTGCCAGTGAGCTATTGAAATCCCTCCCTTCCTACCCTCACTCCTCTCTCCTCTCCAATGGTACCTCTCCTCCCCCCATCTCCCATCCCTTATTCTCCTTCAATACAGTCTCCCCAAATGACACACTATAAGCCCTCCTCACTACCAACCCCTCAAAAGGCTCTTCCCCAGGTGGCCTGGACCCCAAACTCCTCTTTCTTTCTCTGCCTTGGCCATTTTCTACCCCTTTTCTCTAATTCTAAACTTCTCATTTTCTACTGCCTTGATCCCTGCCCCATGGAAATATGCTGTGGACCTCCCTCTTGCCAAATGCAGTGACCCATCTTCCCCTGGAAATCACTGCCCTCTCTCTCTCCTCCCTACCCTAGCTAAATCACAAGAACACCTTGTCCTCTCCCAGCTTACATCATTTCTAACTGTCACCTCCTTCTTCACCTCTTTCCAATCTGGCTTCAGGAAAAATCACTCCACTGCTACCTCTCTACTTTAGTTCACTGACTGTATCCTTACTGAGATGGACAATGGCCAAATCACCTCTCCCATATTTGTCTACCTCACCAAGGCTTTCAACACTGTTTCCCATTCCCTTCTCCTTGACTCCATCTCCATAGCTGGCCTATCTTCTTCAGCCACTAGCTGGTTCAAGGCCTACCTCACTGGTACAGCCCAATCAGTCAGGATATCTGTATCTGATGTCATTTCCCCCCCTCCCGGTTAATACTGGAGTCCCTCAGGGATCCATGCTAGGGCCCTTATTATTCTCCTTCTTCCTAACTGACCTTCCATTGGTCTGCTCCTCCGTCACTGCCATATGCATGTTTGCCGATGATAATGTCCTGTATGCATCTGGCTCTTGCCCTGCTGAGGTTACATCCAACTTGCAGCAAGACTTTGACAAGGTTCAGCTCTGATTTGCTAACCATCAGTGTTTCCTCAATGCCAAGAAGACTGTCTCCATGACCTTTGGCACAAGGCAGAGACTCTTTAGGCTTCCCTCCCTGCCTATTTTCCACACCCTTGATGGGACTATATTTGAGGACACATCCTCCTTCAGGTACCTAGGTGTTTGGCTGTATCAACACCTAAACTTCTCAAGACATATTGACACTATCCCAAAAAACTGTTCCCCAGGCTTGGTGCCCTGTTCAGGAACTGTAGTTGTAGCCACTCTACGTTTAGGTGTGAACTTGTTCAGAAGATGATCCTGCCCATCTTCGACTACTGTGATGCAGTCTACGGTGCTGCTCCCAAGTCCTCCCTGTCCAGATTGGATGCCCTCTTCAATTCCTTCTGCCATTTTGCCCTCAATGCTCCCTCTCACACCCACCACTGTGATCTCTATCGTGCTCTTTCCTTCTACTCTCTTACAAATAGACAACTTTCCCACTGCGCTAAATTCACCTCCAAGCACTGGCTGGGCAAACTCTTTTCCTACCTCTCCCCCTAATTTATGTCACCCCCACTCCCTCTCATTCTCTTAGATCATCTGACTCCTGTACTCTGGCGGTCCCCCTCAGAGCCACCCTGGTCATTGGCCAATCTGGTTACTCCCACTGTCTCCCAAAAATGTGGAATTCTCTCCCCACTCAAATTCATCACTCATCCTCCTACTACTCCATCAGCTCTGCCCTCAAAAACTTTCTTGTACCTTGCTGTTCTTGCTATAACCCTCCCTAACTCCCCCAATCCCCTGACAAACCCTACAACTCTTCAGTACCCATGCAATGCCCCTGCTACAGCTCCACTTCCCACTCACCTAAAAACCAGCATTCCATCCCTTTCCCAGATTCCCTTCTGACCTTCCATTGTTCTCTTATTGTGATTTCTTAATCATCCAAAGTTGTACAAAGGGTCTGTCCCTACGCTATCCTTACACCAGTAACCCAACTCTTCCCTTCACTTCTCCACATCCTGAAAGGCTGGGATTCAGCCTCTCTTCTGTTTCACCTTCACCCTGTCTTCTGTTCTTCCGAAGTCTATTCCTCCTTTCTGCCTTCAACCTGCTTGCCTTCTATCGTACTCTACCTCTCACTGCCACAACCTGCTCCCTTCCTGTCATGCTTGACCCCTGCCTTGTACAGGCAGGGTCCTCAGCATACTGGAGGGGTCATGCCCCAGCAGATCTTTCTCCTCCTACCTCTTCCTTTGCTTCCTCCTTCCATCCCCTTCCACCCGCCCCCACTTTTCTGCCTACCGACATACCTACCTCTCACCTTACCTTCTCCCCCTTACATAGCCCTGGCTATGACTGATCTCTAATCTCTGTTGCACTTGTAGTTAACTTGTACTTCTGTTATGGCTGACCCCTAATCTCTGCTGCACTTGTAGTTAACTTGCACTTCTGTTATAATTTAGCCAACCTGTTCTGCCTGTGTTTACTCCTCACTAACTTCCCTAGATCAAATTGCAACAATTCTATTCAGCCATTTTCTAGCTACACAGTTATGTGTCATTTAATGTATGCCTAAATGTTATTTTGTGTTGTTGTATCTATCTAGTCCAAAAGTGTTGGCATAGTAACTATCTAGTTCAAAACTGTTGGCATCCCACTATTTCATTACTCCTGTACAGTCTGCTCAAATTATTTGAATGTAATCTACTGTACATTTATATTGTGTATCAAATCTCCAAAAATGCTCCTCATGTTCCCCTACCCCCCCTAGGTCACACCAGGAGATGAGCAACTTGTTGCTCAGCATGCCTTCCTGGTGAAACATTTCAATAAATAAATAAATAAATTGCAGAAAGCTATGTGGGGATTATTAGAAAAGGCAGAAATCTGCAACATTGGGAGCTGATCTTGAGAAACCATTTGACCTCCACAAGCTTGTTAACAGAACTGCCAACCAGAGATCAGCCCCAAACATAATATTCTATTTTGTGAGAAACAGGAGATCAGCCCCAGACAGAATGTTTATACCTTAACAAGGGCAGATGCAGAGCTGAGAACTGCCAGGTGAAGACACTTTTTAAACAAGCATTTGTCAACGCCAAATGTTTGCTTGCTGATATTAGCATTGGACATGCAGGAGCTAGACAGATGCAGAATAGGAGTGGCAGTGAAGTATTGAACTCATTCCAACCCCACCTCCACCCTGCAGAGATGGACAGGCACTGGGGTGTGCCTGTGGGTCATAATGCTGATGGCATTTCACCTCACCCCATCCTTGTAGACATCAACAAGTGTTGAGGTGTGCCTTGGGGTGTTCAGCTTCACAGTCACCAAATTTCATGAGGACATATGCTGAAATGGGTGCAGCATAGAAAATTGGGGTGAAGTCTGGGGCCAAAGAGTCCAAGGCAAACCTCGATGCCTCTCTCTGGCTTCAGGGTGGGGAAGTGGGTGTGGAATGGTGTGAGCATTACAGATGGCAATTCAAAAGCACACCCCAGATGTCTGTCAGTCTGTACAGGGTAGGACGTGATGGTTAGAAACCTTAATGCCCAGGGTGTTTGTTGGTATTTGCACTACAAATTTTCAACATGGCCTTTTTGTGCCCCCCACCTCATGAAAGCATTTGGAACCTCTACTCATGAACAGTGGCACTGTGATTTTGTTAATGTGTCCTGAACTTTGATTTCCCACAGTGACCATGCCATTCTGCACTACATGTGTGAAACATGTGCAAAAACACATTTTCGGCAGGATGTGAAAAATGACAGCTGTACTGTTCATAAGGAGGTGTGCAAAATGGACAATGTTGAGAATTTTGATGTGCTCTGCATGCTCCTGAAAGTCATTATATGGACCTTTGTGACCAAATTTTCAACATAGGCATTTTAGGACCTCTGCATATGAACAGTGTCACTGTGATTTTCTTAATCTGTACCGAACACTGATTTCCCACACTGACCGCGCCATTCTGTGCTGGACATGCGAAAACACATTTTGACCAGGATATGAAAATTGACAGCTGTACTGTTTATAAGGAGGTGTGAAAAAATGCCAATGTTGAAAATCTGGAGTGAAAATATTACAAATTTACGAAGTTACGAGGGTGCGTGGAAACTGCACAATGCATACCCATAACACAGTCATTTCATGGACTTTTGTCACAGATTTTCAACACAGGCATTTTAGGACCTCTGCACATGAACAGTGTCACTGTGATTTTCTTAATCTCTCCCAAACACTGATTTCCCACAGCGACCGTGCTATTCTGCGCTAGAAATGTGAAAACAGATTTTGGCCAGGATGTAAAAAAATGACAGCTGCACTGTTCATAAGTAGGTGTGAAAAATTGCCAATTTTGAAAATCTGGAGTGAAAGTATTACAAATCTGCAAAGCTACGAGTGTGCATGGAAACTGTGCAACACACGCTCATAACAGTAATTTTTTAAAATTTTTTTGCCAAATTTTCAACATATGCTGTTTGAGAGCCCATCTCATGAACAGTGACACTGTCATTCCGTTAATCGGTCCTGAAAGGTGATTCCACGCAGTGACAGCGAAATCACTTATTGAGACTGAATAACCAGATGACAGTCACTGAATTCATGAGATGGTGTCCCAAGAACCCCAAGTTGAAAATTTGGTGCAAAAATTCAGACAAATTGCAGAGATATCCACATAAGTTGAAAAAAAACCCATGTATGCTATTATACAGCATGCCACCTGAGTGTTTCTTGGGGGGGGGTCTGTAGGCGGCGGGATTGGGTAGCTCCATTGACATAATGTTGGGGGGATGGGCACATGAGCTGAGGGGGATTGGGCACCCCCTCAGCACACAACAGGTGGTGGGTATTGTGCCGATGGTGATTGGGCTACCCTGTCGGCAAATTAACTGGGAAGGGGGAATACCAACAGGAGGATTGGGCACCCCCCGTCGGCTGTAATAGGGACTGTGAGAGGTGGTGGCTGTCCACTGGCTTCCATGGGGACTGTGAGAGGCCAACGGAGAAGCCGCCAGCATGTTTGTGTGAAACGGGACATCAGACAATGCAGTTCTAATTCGCTGCTGCATTCAGGGACTGCCCTGCAAGCAAACACAGCTGATAGTTTAATGACAGGGCACTCCCAGATTGCAGCAGTGCATTTGTTTGTGCATAGTGGCAAGCTACATTAGTGCTGTCATGGACAGCATGATCCTTTATTGGTGCCACACAAACCAGCCCCAAAATGGGCTGCCTGCATTGGCAACAACACTGCTGTGCCTCCACAACTTGCTTCTCAGCAAGCTGACACAATATGTTTCTTGCACATGTGTGCAAGCAAACATAAAAAGTACTCATGTGTAAAGTGTTACAATAATACAACTGCTACAAGCATGAGCATTGTTTGAACACCTAACACAGGTACTATCTGGTCAGTCTTAACAGAATTAAGGAAATGCATGACTTTCAGAGGAAGCTAAGCACATATTGAGACCTTTGTTAATTATTGCACTTTCTAAATGTTTCCAACCATTGATTTCTAAATTATTATGCAGGTTCAATCTAGCACTGTTGCCTCAGCCATTTCTGGTGAACCAGCCTTACTCAGCGGTGTCAGAACCCTTTCCCATGAACCTTACATGTGCCAGACCCACATTGAAAAGTATAAATAAATTAAGTAAACTTTTTTGTCAAGCTATCCAATTATTTCAAGCCTATTTTCAAATACCTTAATGTGTACATGCAATCTCTTCCCATGCTCTCATGCCCAACAGGGTCACACAACCATTTGCCATGCTCTCTTGACCAACAGAGTCTCACAATCCCTTCCTGTGCTCCCATACACAACGAGGTCACAGAAACCAATCCCATGTTCCTATGTCCAACATGGGTCATAGAACCCCTTCTTGTGCTCTCATGTACAACAGAGTCACACAACCCCTTCTGTGCTCCCATGCCCAACAGGGCCCCCCAGTGCTCCCATGCACAACAGTGTCACACAACCCCTTCCTGTGCTTCCATGCCTAATGGGGTCACCCCCCTTCCAGTACTCCCATGCATGACAGAGTCACATAGCCCCTTCTGTGCTCCCATGCCCAAAAGAGGTCACACACTCTTCCTGTGCTCCCCTGCACAACAGAGTGAAACAGATCCTTCCTGTGCTCCCCTGCACAACAGAGCCACACAGCTCCTTCCTGTGTTTCCCTGCACAACAGAGTCACGCATCCCCTTCCTGTGCTCCCATGCACAACAGTGTCACACAACCCCTTCCCATGCTCCCATACTGAACATGAGGGACGGATGAGGGACAGAGTAAGTTTTAGGGACAAAATGAGGAATGTCCCTCATAGCCAGGGACAGTTGAAAGGTATTTGGTGAAAGTGTCATATAACTTCCAGAATATTTGCTGGGTGGTTGAAGCAGTAATTTTCAAAACATTTAGGAATGTTGTGGGGTGTCTGAAATGCAGTTTAACAAGCACCCTTGGAGTATATTCAGAAAAATTACCTCCTCCAGCGATAACATATATTTTGCCTAACCTAACGGCTCCTTCCTGAATTGTGTCAAAAAAGGCAAAATAAAGTGGGGTTACCACTGGAAGTAATGTCCCTGAAAACAGGATTTGTAGCTCGGGACTCTGCTTCAGCATTGGCAGGGAGGTGTTCAGCCTTGTCTCCAGATTCTTACTATAATACCCAGATGCAGCAGAATGCTGTTTCTGGGAAAACAAACCTTGTGATAATCTCTTGAACATGGAATGGGCAATACATTTCTGTCCATCTGTCTATCTGTCTGTCTGTCTGTCTAAACAGCATCCTGTAATTATAAAAGTGGCCATGTAGTGTATGGACCCCTGAAGTTCCCTGTTGGACCCCTGACACAACCTGGGGCTAAATATCAAATAATGTGATTCTGAAGAATGTCTATTAAATGGGAAACCACAGGAACTGTATAGAGACCAACAGAAAAGGAACCTTTGACCAAACACTGCCTCTGCTGGGGGCTTTAAATTTGATTTAACAGCTGAAAGTTTCAATATCTGAGCAATCCCCTGCAGCTCCGAGACATTATAAATGCCCAACTATAGTCATTCTGCAGGTTTAAACCCTGAGCTGAGCAGAAACGGTGTTTCAGGGTGTAAATAAACATCTGGGGAGTAGACAGGCCACAGCCTGGATGCCTAGACCTTTATTTGGATTCAAACCTCTTGACCAAATATGCCTTAACTCAGCTGGCCATGGATACCAGGTAAATAGCATGGACCTATGCTTGGGCGTTTAGCTTTGGAAATCCTGGTTACTCCCCCGAATGTGTGTTCCCTGTAAGCATCTATAAACATATAGGCAATATTGTAATATCCTTGAATAACTCACAAATAGAAAGCTAATATAGAAAAAAAGTTATCCATCCCCTTATGGCTAGTGATTATTAAATATTGGTTTATAATTAGTTAGTATGACATTTCTAATCATATTGTTGGATACTATTATTCGTTTTTTAGATACACACAAAATACTGCTAAAATGCTATAAAACTGTATACCCAACCCCCAATATACAAAGATCTGTTTTTCTCACTCAGCGGTTCTTGTTTCAGTCACACAGTGACTTTTATTCTATATGTCCAATTGACAGCTTCTGTTCCAATTTCATTCCAAAAGGATGAACGTTTTGAGGCAACAGGTCCGCAGTGAATTTTAGCAGTGTTCTTAGGTTAATACAGTTAATATTACATATCTACTGTAAGCAAAACCAGTAAACCCGCAATGTGACAATATAGAGCACAGTATCAAAACAGACAGTACAACTCCGGAACACGAAGTACAACATATGACTTCTATAACACCCACAAAATGTTCAGAAAAGATGTTATTTAATTAATGTCACCCCTTTCTTGATCAGTGGCCACGGCTGTATTATCCCACTGATGTCGGCTCGTGCACATTTTAGTTTCAGTTGTCCAAGTCTCTTGAGGGACCAGGCAAACCTTTAATAATGCATTACCTATAGTCACATTTCACAACTGATTACCTGCCCCTTTCTCCAGATCTATTAGTCATTGGCAATAATGTGGTGAATACCGGTTTCCAGTATTTACTTATAAACATTAATCCATGTGAATCCTAAACATGACCGTGGGAAGAGGACAGGTCAATTGATAGTACTGAATAATCAACATAAGTTGCTATAGAGTTAAATCTCTACAGTGTATCCTGACATTATATCTGAAGGCCTTTCAAAGGTACCCTGCCCCCCAAATCTAATGACTACACCCTCTCTGAGCCCAAGAGGTAGCCTCCCTCCCTCCCCAATAAATAATGTAGCAGGCCAGGCTCCAGCATCTTAAAACTATACCAAATCTGACTTTATTCAAGTTCTGCAATCATGTATTAAGCTCTGTATTTATATATATTGAAAGATTTAAACCGTGTACCGATTTTACATTAATATTAACCATACACAATTTTTTTGCATGATTAGATGGTTTATGAACATGTGGACTATCCATAAATATAATAATTTTTTTTTACGCAAAGCTGTTTCATTAAATAAATTAAATTAAATTTCATGGGAGGTGGGGAGTTTACAGGGAAATATACAGGAAGCTGCCCAGTGGAGCAGACTATAGACCACAAGGCCTTTAGCCTTGTTCTGATGTTAGTATGTTGGCAAAAAAAAACATACAAAATATCCAATGTTTCGGGAACATTAAATCATACCTGACATGATGAAGAGGCACTAAGCCCCACAAGCTTTTTATACCCTAATAAATGTGTTATATTTACCTATATAGATTCCTATATGTCTCTCGTGGGAATATTTTAAAAAGGCTGCAGACAATGCCGCATTGTCTACTAATTACTCATGCTTGCCTCATCCCCACTGTCTTATTAATTTTGTAATGATTATCTATCTGTTTGTCTGTCTCTCTGTTCATCATTGTGTTATTTGTAGCTATATTATATATCTTAAATAACTATACAGCATAAGCTTAACTTTCTCAAAAATAAAATTAATTTCTAATTACCTTTTTTTTGCAGTTAAACTTTTTTATTGATTTTAGATTTCAAGGTAATATACATTATGGTATACAAAGGTACAGGAACAGTACTAAGCACCACAGGTACAGTAAACATTCTATACAATATCCTATAGTGGACGAATCCAGCAGTGCTGTGAGATTCTGGAGTATTGTTCTGCTGAGGCTGTGATTCTGAGTTATTCATATTTTAATCCCCGGCTCATTTTAGGGAACAATAAACATTGTTTATTGGCCCACTTCATTATCACCCTGTCCACAGAGGAGTCTAAATGCCATAAATAATACTGTAGGTATTTTTTTTTTTTTTGTCAAATTATTTACTTATTTATTGAATTTTGATGACCGGGTAAGTCCACTGGGCCCCAAAGGTCCCTTTTTCAGGGGCGACCCGGGAATAACATTAAGAGACACATACAGTAGAAAAACATGTGGGAGTACAGAATAACATGGTATACAGTATTCAGCTGTTTACACATAGCAGAACTTGACATTGGTTAGATGTTGTTCATTACATTATCCATTGACAAAGACATTATTGAGGCAGTACTGTAGATTTCCTTGGTAAGCCTAGTTCAGGAGCATTAATAGGTTCAGATTAGGGGAAGGAAAGCGATAGTGCATACATTGTTAGGGGCTAACACTTATAGTTAGGTGAACAGTCTGCAGTGGTAACTGCAATAGTGTCAGGGGCGGAGGCAGGGGCATATGTTTGTTGATAGAAAATGGGCCTTGAGTCTAGTGAGGAAGCATGGCAGAGATGGGGTGTCCTGAAACTCCACAGGGAGGTCATTCCACAAGGAAGGAGCAGTATGAGAGAATGATTTTTGTCCTGCCTTAGTCCTGACCTTGGGGACATCCAGTAGCGTGTGTGGCCCGAGGATCTAAGGCTACGCTGGTTTAGTCTTGCAGTAAATTACACACAGACATGCTGCTGTAGGTGTTGCAGATTTTGTTCAGAACATCGAGAGGGAGGTAATAACTCACTCACCTTCGGGACTACAGCCCTCCTAAGTGGGTTTCCCATTTGGGTCCAGGCTGGGTCTACTTGGGCTGCTGCCACTCCCCAAAGTTGAGTTTGGACCAGGGATAGGGTCCAACTCCCTGGGATAACCCCTGAATCGGTACCGATCACTGCTGGGGCTAAGATGCAGGCGCTGTGCATGAGGGGGCAGGAGGAAGATGAAGAGGAGGGTGGTGATGGTGAGGATGGTTGGAAAGTTTATCATTTGGTGGCAAAGTTCCAGGGTTCGAATCCTGCAGGCCGGTAGTATTGTGAGGGCTGCTACTGCTTTGGGCATGAGATAAAGATAAACAGGTCTCAAGCTCCATTGTCCAGATGAGGCAGAGAGTTGGAACTTCTGGTGTTCTTTGAATTAAATCGTGACTTTTTGTGTTTGGAAGGGGTTAGATTTGGGAGATCAGAAGCAGAAATCCATGAAAGCAGCAGGAGACCCTGCAAATCCTGACTTAATTCATCAAAAATCCAAACCAGGTGTGGATTTCATTTACTCAATTAACCCATTTAATCCTGGGCTGGTTCTATTTACTGGAAAATTTAGGTAAACAAATACACCCTGTCCAGGATGGGAAGCTGATTAAACACAGAAAGTGAGTTTTAGTTGTGGGGTCCAATTGTAAACCAAGAGTATCAGAAAAGTATTCTTGGCTAGTCTGTGCATTTAATGAAGAAATACACTTTCGTTAGCGACCAATACTATAATTACAGAACTTCATAGACAGACAGACAGCTACTGATGATAGATAGACATAAAAAGATATACACTGAATGTACTGTAGATAGAGATACAATTATACACCAGTAAAAATAACATGCTAACAACTGATATCCTTGTTGATGGTGTATAGTCTCTAACCTTGAGATATCTGGACATCTTTGCTCTTAGGTAGGTTCTAATCTTAATCCATATTTTAAAGGCTGGGTACATCATCCTGGGAAACTGAACCGGTAAGACAGCATCTTTCATGATGCTGATGATATCACATCAGGAATGTGCCGCTCTGAAGCCAGCAATTGAAATCAAAGAGAAGCAGTTAAATCTTTAAATATTACAGTAGAACTGTGCTATATACATTGAATCTGCAATGACCAGATACAGAGTATAGAAACATAGAATTTGATGGCAGATAAGGACTGCTTGACCCACCCAGTCTGCCCATTTCCCTACCTAATGGATAAGCTGCAGATCCTAGTTAACCAATAGCCTACTTCTTCCTACCACCACCCCCTAGAATTGCCTTATGACTGCCCCATGCATTCTTGAATTCCACCACTGTTTTTGACACCACGACCTCCTCAGGAAGGCTGTTCCATGCATCCACCACCCTCTCCATGATAAAATACTTCCTCACATTACCTCGAGCCGTCCCTCCTCTAGCTTCAAATTGTGTCCCCTTGTTCTTGCACATCTCTTTTTCTGAAAGATGCTACCCTCTTGGACTTTGTTGATTCCCTTGAGGTACTTGAAAGTTTCTATCATGTCCCCCCTCTCCCCTCCTTTCTTCGAGGCTATACATATTAAGCTCCTTAAGACTCTCTTCATATGCCTTCTGGTGCAGACCCTGCACCATTTTAGTTGCCCTCCTCTGGACTGCCTCCATCCTGTCTATGTCTTTGCAGAGACTGGGTTTCCAGAACTGCTCGCAGTACTCCAGATGGGGTCCACCAGTTGTCTGTACAGAGGGATAACAACTTCCTGTTTTCTAGTAGTGATGCCTCTTCCTATGCATTCCAGTATCCCCCCCAGCCCTCCTTACTGTCCTCTCGCATTGTCTGCCCACCTTTAAGTCATCTGATATGACTACCACCAGGTCCCTTTCCATTTCTGTTGTTGTTAGTATCTCACCCCACGTTGTGTACTCTTCACCTGGGTTTTTGTTTCCCAGGTGTATTTATTTGCACTTCTTAGCATTGAATCTAAGCTACCATACATTTGACCATTTCTACAACCTTGCCAAGTCCCTTCTCATCCTTTCCACCCCACCTTGCATATCAACTTGGTTGCAGATCTTTGTGTTTTCTGCAAAGAGACATACTTTTCCTTCTAGTCCCTCTGCAAAGTATGTAGTCTATCATCACTTGTGAGAGGAACAGGACATTTGTAACTCACACTTAACTCAGCCACTCATGAGTTATGGTCCAGGTTCCTTGCATTTCAAACTAAAATGCATATTTTGAGTATGGTCTTTGAATATCCCCTGTATACATGGATTTACAATATGTAAGCAATGACACAAAAAGACCCTGCATCAAGCTCAACTGAAACAGGCCCTGGTGTCTGGTGAGGCATGAAGCCAAAGGGTGAGTGCATCAACTGAGCTCAGTGCACGTCCTGGAGTGTGGTATTGTTCTTAGAAAATGTTAAGTGTTGAAAAAGTAAAAATAAAGTGAAGAATTTTAATGCTTAAAGCAAGTAACATTTATTATTTATACTTCCCTTGAGAAAAAGATAGTTGTTTTAGTAGAATTCTCTGTAACAGTGCATTTTAGCTCATCTTTTAAACATGTTTTTAGTTTTAAATTGTTCGCTGGCTTAACTGGAAAAGCAGGTTTAGATTCTTTGAACATTTAATTGGTTAAAAACATTTTATTTCCCCATTTTCTAACAATTAGCTTTTTTTAAGCTTCACTGCTAAACTTTTAAATGGTTAGAAACCTTTCAAGGGTTTTGACAGTATACTAATGTAACAACCTACTCCTTATAGTAGGGTGGTGGTGGTAGTTGGTACCATATGTGGTCTTCGGTGGAATTGTGTCCTGTCACCATCTTCTATGGGTGTAGTTGGAGTGGGAGAAGCATATGGAAGTATGGCTATAAACAGGGTGCCCTCAAGGTAACAGCAGTCTTCTTGGGAGCCAAGAGTGTTTAGATGTGAGAAACAGTACAGGGATCCAGCATGGCAGGTGGAGGGCATTGATATTCCAGGTGCCATCCCTCAATAAGGACCCCTAGGGTGCAGAGAAGGGGTTAGCAGGAAACCCAAGGTATAGGTGCTGCCTGGGAGGGGTGACTAGGCACTACCAGTAAGGCACTGGGATGACAATGGTACTCCTGCATTCTCAGCAGGGGTGAGCACCCACTATGCCAATCCAATGGTTAGCTGTAGGACTTGGGCCAAGAGTACAAGAGACCCCCTTGGTATGCTTCCACCTAAAAGCATGGATGCCAGTTGCTCTTGGAGCCCTGGAAGTTGCATGAGGTTCTGGATACCTCACTAAGGCGAGAGTGTTGTTGTTGCAACATTGAGTGGGACCTCTGAAGCTGCCAGGCAGGGACCTCAGGCATTTGGGATTCATTCCTTTCCACTGGGACTTATCGGTGGGGGTCTGGGGATTTACTCATCATCTGTGAGTTAGAGTGATCATTGGAAGGGTACAGGAACCCAAGGGGTTGTCCTCTTGAGGGACATCTCTTGATTGATTTTGGTCCTGAGGAGGGTTCCCTTGAAGTTTCATCATGGGCACGCAGATAAGTAAGTAAGTCAAATTTTACTTATCAAGCACCCCATCTCAGAGGCTGTGGGCACTGTGCAGGCAGACAAAAGATAAAATAATAAAACACATCAATAAAAACATAATCAGTAGGAACCAACAAAAAACAATCCATAGGTAAATACCCTAATTTAAAATAAATGATTCAGCAGTCTATTACTGGTAACATTTATAAGCATTTTGCAAACACTTCTCTAAAAAGATGCACCTTCAGACCCCAATTAAACATTTCCACTGATGGGATCTCCCTCAAAGATCTTGGTAGTAAGTCTCACAGGACTGAGCCCACCACCGCAAATGATTGATCCCCAGAAGTCTTCAGTTGGGCTCTTGGAACCACCAGGAGGCACTCGTTGGAACAGCAGAGTGAGCAAACAGGCGGAAGGGCAGCCCCAGAGGCTTGCATCCTGAGAGCATCAAGAACCCAAGAAACATGTACAGTACTGCACAGAGACTGTAGTAGTCAGGCAGAAGACTCATCTCCATGAAGTGTTTTTAGGGAGGGGGAGTCCCCAAATAGTGATGGGGAACCATAGTCTGTACCACTGGACTGCCATTTCAGTACTCGACTACTGCAACTCTCTGTACTTCGGGGTCACTGGAGGGACCCTCTCCAGATTGCAGCTAGTGCAGAACACAGCGGCCTGGTTATGGACTGGACTGTCTAGATCCAGTCATGTGACTATGGCCTGTGAGCTCTGCACTGGCTGCTTATCAGGTGGAGGGTCCTCTTCAAAGCAGGTTTGCTCACCTATAAAGCCCTATACAGACTGGGTCCTAGCTACTAGGCCGAGCTACTTTCACCTGTCACCTTGGCCCGCTCCCTCTATTGTCATCCAGGGACCTCCTGGTTGTTCCCTGGGTTCGGCATAAGACATCTGGCAACCATGTCTTTATTGTTGCAGAGCCAACCCTGTGGAACTCACTACCATCTGTGATCCGAGAGACCCCTTCAGTTCAGGTGTTCAAGCACAGGTTAAAAGCCCACCTTTTCTACCTGGCTTCCCCGTCTGAGTCTCTTTGACCTCCTTGAATGAGTATATAATGTATATCAGCTGATATTTTGTTCATGCTTTAGCATTTTATCTGTTATATTTATCAAATTATATTTATATATGGTATATTTTTGAATTTATATGCGCTGTTCTTCCATTGTAAGGTGTCCAGAGCCTCTGGGATTGGGCACCATATAACTAAAATCTGCCTTGCATTGCCAGTAGGCATGGCAAGAGCAGGGTATTTTATTTTATATAACACCTGGTCCTAAAATGCTGAAACTGCTGTATAAATCAGGAATTACACTTCATTAGACAAATGTTAACACACATTAATAAATAACATTACAATACTACTAAAACATGGAGACAATAGTTTAATATTTCAAGGTTTTTTCCCCAATTGTTTAACCAGGAGAGACACACTGAGCTGAAAGCTTGTTTTCAGGTGCGACCTGGGAGCACAGAGAAGTTAAGTGACTTGCTCAGGGTCGCACAGTATGCAAGTGGGGGCTGTGGGATTCAAACCCAGGTCTCCACATTTGCAGTTCAGAGCCTTAAACCACTGCACTATACACTGAGTTGAATGATAATTTGAAAAGATTTTATTTTAGCAGCTTTTCAATACCTCCACTGAGGGGGTACTCCTACAATAGTAAGAAAGTGAGTTTCAAACAAGTGAGACCACTACTGAATATTCCATTGTAGTTGAGTCTTGAGGTCACAAATGAATGAACCACAGTCACCAGAGCTCTTTTCATAAAACAGAGTGTAATCTAGGAGACATGTCTAAGCTGAAAACCCCTGCATGATGTTCTAGTATTGGTCTGGATTCCACAATGACTCACAGGTTCTAAACCCTATCCAAGGCCATCAGAATTGAGTCATTTAGAAATGGTCATATCATAGCATCCCACCTGATAGCTGACTTTTGAGGTCCTGGTTCCATTGGTAATGTCTTTGCCTTGGTCAGATTTAAGCTCAGTCAGCTACAGGCCATGCAATCCATGATCTCCTGCAGGCATTGCTGCAGCACCAAGACTCCTGTGTGCCATCAGGTGGAGGGTGAGTTGTAGGGTGTACCTGGACACATACCAAGGGAGTGGTGTAGTGATATCCAATAAGCCACATTGGCTGCAAATGGTAAAGAAACAGTGAGGGTCTGCCAAGGGAAATACCAGTTTGACTGATCCTTTGTGCCAACAGTTCACACTGGTAATACTGGGTGCTAAAACAGTGTACCATGCTCTGTAACAAGTGATGGGGCATGTGTGAAGATAGCATAGAGAAGTAGGTAGAGAAGCCAGGATATAGAATATAAGTGGGATAGGGAATCCCTGTGCACTGTGTTGCCACTGAGGATAGACAGTCAATGCACAGTGAACAAAAAGGCGACAGAGTTTTAGAGACTGTGCGGTGAGAAACAACTCTTGGGAGGAAAAAAATGGATAGAATATGCCAAAACAGGTGCCTGGCATATGGCTGGCATACAGCACAGTTGGAGGCGAGGGTTAGAAGGGCTACCTGTAAAAGTTGAATTACAATAAGAAACTGGATATGATCTGATGAACTGGGCTCCTTGGGTCTATGATCACTAATGCTACAAATGAACTTTGGTGTGAAGCCCTCCACAGTGCTAAGGTAAGGCAGAAGATAAGGATAACTGCCACTGTACTTCATGTACAATAGAATAGTAGGTATTGAAGGAAATCTGAAATGTTTAGGCAGGCTTAGTTCAATGTGGCCACTGACTGCCCTGCACATCATCCGTGACATGGAGTGTGACATGGTTCTCCCCTTCCTCCAACATTCCAACATGTCTTTATGTATGGAAAAATAATGGCTCTAAGATAGCATGTCTCCCAGTATGTTAACTAATGTCACCACTACTTGCAGTACTCTATGTTTAGAGGAGTGCTCTTAGGTTATAAGAGGGTCTATTGGCTCATTTTTACTGTGAGAGAGTTTTGCACCCATTAATATAATATTACAAAGCATCTGATTTTAAACTATATTGATGGAAAATTAAGTAAAAAAAAATTAATTGAAATATTGAAAAAAATCCCACCCTACCCGTTCTGTAGGTGAGCAATCCATTTTTTTCATATCTTGCAGGTGTGGCTGCCTAGTATTTATAAATCATTACATCATTTTTAGCCAGTCAATACAGTTTAATTTTAAACATAACCATGTAATCATAAGAGGATCTCTCACGCAGTTTCATACCACTGATTTTCTGTCAGTTGGTATAGTCCTTTGAACACACAGCAGAATCTCTAATTTTCTGCAAAGAAATTTCAATTTTGAATTCAAAGTTCCATTAAAAACAAAAGGGTTTACGATTTACGGTTTATGATACACGTTTACATGTACAATTATTGTATGGCTTATGGCTATAATGAAGGTTGGCCCAAGTCCTGTGTGCTAGACTCTCAAATTCACTTTCCAGGCCTCTTACAAGAACTATAAAAATACGCTATTATAATCATAAGAGAAGCTCTAACTGAACACAAGTCGTTCAACCTTTTGCCACTGAAATGAAGGACACAGACACTGAACACTCAAAATGAGGGGCAATGTAGGACACTGGCCATTAAAACAAGAGATACAACATCAAACAAGAATATGCAAGTTCAAAGCTCTGTGGAAAACATGCCGTGCTTTCATTTGCTAGTATCAGGGCTGCCACAGGAGAAAGGCAGGATAACTAGGTAATGTAAGCAGACAAGATGGGCCATTAGTATTTTTTTTTTCACCAATTTCTTTGTATCTGTATAAGAATTTCTGTTTCAAAGTCTGAGTTTACAGCATCTCGTATGTGTGGGCATTGCCTTTTCAGTGTGGGACAGACACACTACAGGACAGGTTACTCCTGAGGGATAAACTGAAGACCTCCCTCAATGAGGAGCAAGTGAGAGGTACCTACAGTATGTACTGCCTTAAAAGACCTGACGTGCAGGTAATAACCCTCGCTGATTGGCTGAATCAGTATTGATAATATATAATAATTACCAGAATTATTTTGGGACATACAATAGGTTGCAGCCTTCCTTTGAGTGCAGTTCATTTACAGCAGCTTTGCTGGGATGCCAGTTAATATGCTACATAGGAACATAGAGACTGTTGGCAGATGAGGACCGCTTTCCTTCAGTTCGCAGTCAGCTTTGAAGAGTGCAGACGTGTTCCCATTACTTGTTTCCAGGTGTGACCTGGGAGCACAAGGAAGCTGTGGCTTGCTCAGGGTCACACAGTATGCAAGTGGGGATTGTGGGATTCAAACCCAGGTCTTAAGGTTTGCAGCTTAGAGCCTTAAACCACTGCACTATACTGCCTCAATTTTTCAATTTCTAAAGACATCTGCATGAAAATAATTTTGTCTAGCACAGTATCTGCTTTCATTACTCCTTTACATGGAAAGTTAGTAGTAGGAGGAGGCAGTATAGCACAGTGGTTTAAGGCTCTGAGTTGCAAACCTGGAGACCTGGGTTTCAATCCCACAGCCCCCCACTTGCATACTGTGTGACCCATTTAACTTCCTTGTGCTGTAAACATTAGTATCTCTCATGGTTAATAAAAGTAAATAAATAACCATGGTGAGATACTTTATCGGAAGGTGCTGCTGAGCTGCTTGTAAGTGCATGCTCAGTTGAACAGGACTGCTCCAGCTGATCAGTGTAGCACAAACGCACAAAGATCTGGATGCACCCGATAAAGATAATGACCTGGTTCATGTATACGCGCAGCTAGGAGTTACCAGGTAAGTCTGTTGTTACCTGGAAGTAAATGCTGTATCTGTCTTACAGCCATACCATTGATCATTCTCCTGGTACGTGTCACGCACAGAGAGACACAGGTTGTAATTGTTAAGCTGTGTCTCTCATGGTCGCGTGACTACGGTATGGCAATGATTGGGGCTAACTGCATTCCTTGATTCCTACTCTGGTGCCGGTAGAAAATTTGCCGGCAAGCATGCAGTTTTACTGGGTGGGTCTTTTCTTTACCTGCATGTCCTGCGCTGCTTGACTGGTAGTGTGCTATGGGAAAGCATGCAGTCCAGTTGGCTGAGTGGGTGGCAATTGTCTGAACCCAACAGCTGGCTCGGGTGAGGGTAATGCACTCTGACTGTGCTTGTTCCACTATGGATTGCTGATGATGCAGGAGCGGGGAAATCGAGCAACCTTGTAGTTGGTTACACAATGACTGGCCAGCTGGTAAAAGCAAAATTTCTGCTCACTCTCTTACAAGGGACACGTTTTACTGGAAGCTGATAGTTATTCAGAGCTGCAGACAAGGTGAGCTGAGCTAAGCTACCAATGGGGGGAGGAGCTGGGATACCATACAGCAAGAGGGTAGGGTATGGATGGGAACTACATGATACAAAAATAAATCAGGTTTTACTCATAGCCTGGCTGTTCTGTTACTTGGAAGGGGACAGGCCAAAGGGGTGACTATCAAGTGCTTGTATTTTTTTTTTACTCGCTTCTTTTTCCAACAGTTTAAAGGAAACTGTTGGCTTGTGGGAAGCTAAAAGATAAAAAAAAAAAGTGACACGGGGGGGGGTCTTTCTAAATTTGTTTGCAGAGCCCTCTTGCAGCTAGCTCTTTTGAAAGACTAAGGGATTGGCTGGCTGCCACAATCAGGGACTGCCCAACATCGCAATGTCTACTTCTCATCCATGGAAACTATTCAGACCCCAAAGGAGAGGTGGATGACTGACGCTGTAATGATGAGGCACTCCCTGACTACAGCGGCCAAATCGTTTCAAGTTGGTGGCACACTTGCAAACTAGTGTCACCACCAGCATGCGCTTGCATTAGTGACACACAGCCAAGCCCACAAAAGCAGCGGCGGCATTGGCTACAACAGTGCCACACCTCCACAACCCGCTTCTCTCCTAAGCTGCCACAACATGTTTCTTGCACATAGCACAAGCAAACATAAAAAGGAGAGTAATGTCTTGGTTTTCCAGTTTTAGATTTGGAGAAGCACTCAGAAGAAGGACTTTTGTTTGAACTGCCAGTATTGAAAAGCCATCAAGTACAATTTTATACTGTTTCTTTGGGTTTTTTTTAGATTTTTTTGATAATAAAACACTACTCAACAATTTTATAACTGCTTCTGGACTGCCTATGCTTCCTGACCTTTGCCTCTACAACCATGTAACAGCAGCTGCTGTCAAGGCTAGCAAGTCAAATGGGCTGGAACATTATTCAAATAAATGTGGATTCTCTTTACCACCAAATGGGCAGATCTCCTGTCAGCAAATCTCTCTCACCTACTTATAAATCTGAAATAAGAAATATGATGCTGGCTCAAACATAATTTGTCCTTGATGGAGAAGGTTAAGACCTACACATTTTCGCTCTGAAAAAGTTTGGTATGTATTTGCCAGTCTACCACATAGCATCCCTGATAAGACCTTTACTGGAGCAACTTCTCAGTCACCTCCTTTGGGAAGGCACATCCCCAAGACTGAGCAATGCCAATGTGAGAGCTCACTGGAGAAAAGGAGGTCTGGGCCTCCCATGGCTGGAGGGCTATGCCCTGGCCTATTATATGGCACAAGCCTTTAAGCCTTTAAATGGCTCACCCCTCCCTCTGGTCACACTGCACAATGGGTGTTGCAAGAATTAGAGGTGGCATTAGTAAACTGCCTCAGTATCCTGCTAGTCTGGAATTCCACAGGGGCCCCCCCTTTCTCATACCATCATACTAGTGACCCTACAGGCCTAGAGACAAATGCATGGCTCTTACTTCAACTCCAGTAACTGCAATACTCCCCTCCAGAACATATCTACATCTTGTAGAACCTAACTATACAAGTTGGAGGTCAGCCCATCAGCTGAAGGGGTTAGGAAGAGAAAGGCATACTCCTCCCTGATGTATCAAAACCCTGAACAGATATGATGATCTCCTTCCAGCAGATACAGACCAAAGAAGGTATCCCACACACTGATTTCTGGAAGTACTGTACCTGTAACTAAGGGCAGCCACACTGGCATCTGGAAACCACTGAGACCCACACACGCCCTTACAATTGTTACAGAAGCTGGACCTTGCCACATCCTCAAAAGGGGCGGTTGGGAGAATATATGCCATGGTTAGGGACACCTAGAAATCAGTTCTGGAGAACAGGAGGCTGAAATGGGAACAAGGGTTGGGCCACCCCATATCGCCAGGACACTGGGACTCCTGCATACCTGTGGTACACCAGTTGTACAGAGACACTAAATGGAGGCTAATCCAAGACAATATTCTCAATTGACGATACAGGACCCCATCAACACTAAAACCTATTGGACTACTGCCACACTCCAACTGCTGAAGATGCTCACAACTTGATTCAGGCCTGGTGCATGTCCTGCAGGACTGCCTTGAGTTTTCCAGCTTATGGTAAGGGATACTATATAACTGTTCCAGAATACTGCAAACATCTAACCCACACTCTTCAGACATGATGATCCTGGGTCTCACTTCTCAAATCACAGCACACCCCAGGACTCGTGAATGTTGACTTTAAGCAGCCCTAATGGAAGCCAAACACCTGATTTTGGTGAACTTAAGGCAGGTGAACATTCCATCCCTGCTCTCTTGACAGTCAACACTGTCAAAGCTGGCAGACTTTGAGAGACTCTCATTCACAGCAATGGGAAAAAAATGGGACCCTTTCACAAAAAAGTGTGACCCTTTCATATCCTTGCACCCTTGCTCCCTTGCCCCAATCATGCTATCCTCCCATAACTGAACAACAGATGGAATAACTTTCCTCTGCCAGACTCTTCCTCTCTTACTTCCCCTGAGAAGGACCTCAGTTTGAATCTGTTATCCCCATAGCCCCATAGTTATGCCTCACTATTGTGTCTCTCCAACCCTATCTGAGATAGTTCAGCTGTGTTCTGGGTATGTTACTGTATTGTGTATGTAATACTTTAGACTTATATATGAGATACATGTTGTACACTGCAATAATCCCTGTATTACTGAAGGTTTACTTAATGCATGCTACTACTGGATATACAATGTCTGGAGCGAGCAACCATTAGATCAATCTGTTATGCATAGACTGGTGAGATATTCATCCCTGCTCATCCTTGTCGTTTACCTGTATGTGTTTTCAAATTCTTCAATTACATTTTTCATGTTTAAAAAGAAATTGGTTTCCATGTTGGATCCCCCGGAAGTGATGGTTCGAGTGACTTAAACCTAGATTGGAGAAACAAACTCATTTAAAAAATATACTAGTTTTCTAAATGAGGTAATCATCCATTAGCTTATCCCAAATCCCACTAGGTTAAATAAACAAATCCCCAAATAACACACTAGTTGCCTGTATCTTAGCTATAAAATTGGAGAATATTCATTTTGTAGGGCAACTTTTGAATTTGATTAGTAATCATATGCCTGTATATTGTGGATGCTAAAATAGGTCAAGGGAAAATGCCTCCACCTAACATATAGTAATACATATAGGGTTTTTTCTAAAGGTTGTGAGGTAGCTTATTTAAAAAATGTAAAGCAAATTACCTATTCAATACTTCAGATACTTCCTGATGTAAACTGTGCACTACATCTTTTTTAGTTATTGGTTGCTTCTGATAAACATGCCTTTTTGTGAGGTGAAGAGTGAGTGGACGAAATTTTCAATGACACAGAACCTTAGTGCGCAAGCACTGAGGCAAGGGTTACTCCAAAGAACATTGGCCAGAAGCCAAGTTTCAAAGAAATACAAAATCACACTTACCCCCATGACCATCAACAATGCTGGACACCTGGAAACATGCTAATGTGATCCCTATTTTTAAGGCAGAAGGCCCACTATCCCCAGAAATCTATAGACCCATTTCCCTGCTTCCACATCTTAGCAAATTGCTAGAAGAGATTGTCCATTGTCAGCTATCTGAACACTTCAATAAGTTCAACCTCCTATGTCCCTTCCAGCACAGTTTCCAAAAGCATCACAGCACCTCCTCTGCCTTGGCAGTTTTCTCAAATCACATCCTCAAAAACATGGACATGGGTAAGGCCATGGGTGCAGTCTTCGTCGACTTGTCAAAGGCTTTCAACCTTGTAGACCATCATCTCCTTCTCTCCACACTTCAAAAATTTGGCTGTACCCCTGGACCCACAGCCTGGTTCTATAACTACGTCACAAACAGGTCCCAATCTGTGCTCCTAGGCAAAGTTGCCTTAGCCTCCCTTCCTACAAGCACCGGAGTTCCCCAGGGATCAATTCTCGGCCCCCTTCTCTTCTCCATGTTTATCAATGCACTGCCAGCAGAGAGCCTAAACTGTAATGCACACCTTTATGTGGATGACCTAATCCTGTACTACAGTAATAAGTCCTTAGAACCCATCTCCTCCACCCTTACTCATAACTACGGGGTGGCTGAAAACTGGTTCACATCCAGAAAACCCCTAGTCAATGGGAAAAAGACGAAGGCCATGCTCTTTGGATCCAAGCCCTTCTTAAACAAGGCCACCAGATCTAACGCCACCCTCACCATATGTACACCCACAGGCCCCCCCACTCATGCAGGTTACCTATTTTAAATACCTCAGTATTACCCACGACTCTTCCCTCACATTTAATGATCACACAACCCTGACGGTAAGAAAGATCACTCAAAAACTAGGTGTGGCATACCATGCAATTCACCTGCTTTCATCTGAAGCTTGACTCACCATTGTGCAAGGCAACCTTCTCCCTCTCCTGGACTACTGCTCCCCCATCTAGTCCCTCATGTCCTTTAAACAACACTCTCACCTAAACACGGCATATAATGCTGTCACTTTATTCTCAAAGCCCACTCATTAACCCACCACTGCATGCTCTACCAGTCCCTAGGATGGCTCCCTCTCCAGGCACACCTTAACAATGCTGCTGGTTGCTTGGTGGACAGTGTTCTCAGAAGTAAGCAGCTATCCTCCTACGCTCCCCTACTCATTACTAGAGCAGTCACTAGACCCCTGAGATCCTCCTCCATTTCAACCCTTGAAGTTCCTCCTGTCTCCATGGCGATGAGCAGCAAGGCTTTCTCTGTAGCTGCCCCCTCCCTCTGGAACAGTCTTCCCACTTCCATTTGTACATCTTCATCCCCTCAGCTTTCAAATCTAACCTTAAGGCCTGGCTACTGGAAGAGTCCATCTGCAAATGCTCGCTGGGCGGTACGGAAGCCTGCAAGCCACCTTAAATCTACCTTTACTGTGGCCACTTGTCCCCTTCTCTCCTGAGCACTACCAACATGCATGACTCTCATGATGACTAGAACAGCCTACCTGACATGCTCCCCCTACCGGGCCAGCTCCAGCAACCTGACAGGACAGATGTGTCTACCTAGACTAGATTAATATGGGTCTGCAGGTTTCAATCTGCTCCTTTGTCTAGTTTTGTGCAAATGTTTAACTAGCCCGTGCATATGGTTAATCACTCCCCCTCTAATCTCTGCCTGTATTCTCTGTCTAATGTTACCTCCATGCCTGTATACATCATGAAAAATGACTTTCTCACTGGCCTAAAATGTTGTTTGACTATATACTATAATGTAAACTGTGTCCACTGCTGATTTCCCTGTATTGCCATCCTGTGGCCCAGGTCGTGAATGAAAATGGTCCACTGGATCAGTGCACTTACCCGGTTATCAAAAACATAAATCACTAACTAAATGATGCAAAGCATCATGGGCCGTATATGCAAATCACAACAAAATTCTCAATGGTTGACCAAAGAAGCTTTGATTTAATTTACAACAGTGATAAAGCATGCCCGACTTTTTTTTTCCAACTGTATTTATGACTGTCAAGCCAGACAGGGATATATTCCCCCAGACCCACCACTACAGCCAAACCAGCAATTTCCCTAGATGTCCAGGTGGGTGGCATATGACTTATCTCTCAAGGCATGGTTCCTCAAGGGTTCCACCATGCTGCAGAAATGCAGAATTTGCCAACCATCAGAACAGAACACCGTCAATTGATGTGCCATCGCTGATGTAAAGAGTGTTTTCTGAGGGGCTTCACCCACCACACGCCCGATGTGGGGGGCTCTGCCCCCCACACTCCTTGCACTTAAAATAACCAACTCTGAGTCTGAGTTGGTTCAGGGAGGGGGTGAACACCCCGGAGGCAGCAGCGTTGGGAACCCAGTGGACCATCATAACGAACTGTCAAAAATGCCTCTGTGATGGTCTTCGCTGTATTCTCATTGCTGTTACAGTGTGATACCCTTCTCAAGGGGATGGATCTAGATCAACCAGTAGGTCCTATCTAGAGGTGGGCAAATTAGCAGATTCTGAATTTACAGAATCTTCACCCAAATTTCATGAAATTTATTGGAATGTTCTGAAATCCTTTAATTGGCCTTAACTCGGTTCCTGTTAAAGCTATGGATCGGATACATGGCATGCATATAATTTGCTACAGGCACTAAACAGTTGCCAAATGTCATGACATTTGGATGAAGGTTGGGGAAGTTAGAGGGGCTCAAAGTATATTAATTTAATATGCATGTGAACATTTCTGAAAATATTTAATATTCATGTTAAAATTTCTGAGCTTGCAACTTAGCCACCTTTGGAACTAGATAATTGAAAACTTAGATGTATGCTTTCTTTAAAGATTCATAGAAACTGCTAAATAAAGATTGTAAGGTTTAGGTATGACCTGCCTCCCAACACAATTCCCAGGGGCTTGCTTCTAAACCTGGGTCTTTAGCATGGCAGCATGAAATTCTGATTCTGGACCATAGTGGTTGTCTTAATGAGCTACTGATGACTCAAAGAAAACATTGAAAGTCATAATAATTAGATGCAATTCAGCTTGTACTCTATATATATTCTATTTATTTCTCTTCCCCATTATTTATTACTGAGAAAATTTGCATGAATACATGCTCTTTATCCTTTAGAGTTCCCTCACAGTTCTAACTCTATAGCTTACTCTCTACTTCAAGTCATAATCCTGTTTTGACATCACAATCTGTTAGCATGAAAGCAACTGGGATGTCACAGGCACTGCACTATGACCTCAGGTAGGGAGAAAGCAACAGGAACAGCTGAACTCTTCAGGAACAAAGATTTTGTTTTAATGCAAATGACCTCAGACGTAAATAATGTGGGGGAGAAATATAGGACTAACGTGACATACAAGCTGAATTGTGACTAAATGTTATGTTTTGTTAAAGTTGTCCTGAAGGTGCTTTCTAAAGCCTAATATTTAGGGTCAGTAAACCAAACAACATTGGTAATATACTGTCCTTTAGCTTTAAATATATAGAAGCTTAAAATATAGCAGTTTATGTATTTGCAAAACATAATTTTTAAAATGTCTGAATGTTCAGAGGCTTATAACTCAGTCACCTGTAAAGCTAGAGATCTGGAACTTGGCACACATATGTATGGGTTTGGGTACAATCACTGCTCCAAATCTGGCGCAATTTGCATAAACACTTTTAGTTTACATAGTTGTTAACTGTAATTTGTAACATTTCCAAAAGTTTGGAGGCTTGTAACTCGGTCATTTTTAAAGATAGAGATCTGCAACTTGGTACACTTCTGTATGGTTGCTGGAACAGTCAATAAAAAATATTATGCATGCTGGACAAACACTTTTTAAATTAGATGGAAATATCCCAAATCACAATTGTGGCAAAATGTTGAAGAATTTTTTGCAGAAATTATGCAATATTAGCAGGCCCAGTGGTGCAGAGGGTTGAGGCCCTGGATTCCTTAAGTCATACTATGCTGGCAATCTGGGTTTGGGAACAACCTTGAGTTATCTGGGTGCCGGCATGGGGGGATGGAGCAGGATTGAGCATGTCAGTGAGCAGCTCTCCTCTCCTGTGGGTGGCGAAGGTGGGTTTGTGCCCTCCCGCAGTTTCGCTCCCACTGGGTGGAGGTCCAGTGGGTAGCGCAGGCAGAGAGGGGGTGGCAAAGTATCTGGAGGTGGAAGGGGCTGAGCTGGCACCATGAGGTGTGAAACATTCCTCCACATGCTTGCATGGCTGTATGCTATGGCCTCAGGGGGTTAGGGGAGAAAATCCTTAAAAAATACATATGTGTCCCCATTGCCAGTTGGTGGGAGGAGTCAAAGGGGACCAACAAGTTAAATGAAAAAAAAAAAAAAAGAAAAGTTGCTAAATGTCATGGAAGCAAAATTAGCAATTTCCAGAATTCCACTAGTGGAAGAAAAATGTCACCCATCTCTTGTCCCATCCAACTCTTAGGCTGCCATCTCTGTGGCATGACTGCTGGAATCAGCCCAGGAGCTTCACTGTGCACTGCCTTGAGGGTATTTCCCTCTTGACTGTTCCTTCTCTGATGCAGTGAGTGTGCAGTGAAATCCTATCATTCTGGACATGCTCCCATGCCTGAAGTATTGATGTCCACTACTTCCACCAATCACTGCATCTGCAGTGGTCGTTGGCTCACCCACAGTATATCACCAGGCTCCAAGACCCTCCCTCCCTCCCGTCCCAAGTCATTAGATGCTTATCCTCCTCTCCAGCCGGCCCTCTGATGTTCTAAGTTCACTTCTGAACTTGGATCATCGGCATTGCAAGTGGAATAGAGCTACTGCTGTGCCAGAAGCCAACATATTCAAGACAATTTTAAGACAGATTTACTGAAGCACAGAATTGGATTTCTTATAGAACATTGAGAAACTTAGTTAAATCAAAAGTTAGGTTTACCAAGGCTTCTTATTTAAAAAAAAAACAACTAGTAGAACATTTAAAAGACTCAAAAATAATTTTGGTGTAGTGTGAATAATTAACTAATCATCAAGATACTACTTTGAGTAGTATAATTCTAAGTGGCATCCCTTTAATCTCACCCTTAGAGATCACTAATGCATTCAATCAAAGGATTTCTGATTTGGACATGTATCATTTGGCATAAAAAAAATGGAAGTATGTTAAAGCAGTGATTGCTAGAAAACATAAACAGTCCTCAATTTTATTTAATGAGCATTGCCTAAGGAAGTGTCTGATTTGATTGCTGAAATTGATATTGAACAGATGGCAGAAAAAGATGGTATGGTTCTAAAATTAATTTGTTTGGCAGACCCATTTATTTCCCATCTTTCGACAGTGATTTTTCATTTGTCTTTTTGAACTCAGCAAAATTCAGACACATGGCAACATTAATGTGCTATCAAAATGCATAAAGGGGGTATAAGATGAATATTGAAAATAACAGACATTGCCCACAATTGGTAAATTATAGAAGAACATTGTTCATAGACAGGTTATTGATTACAACACAAAGTACAACCTACTTGGAGAGCATCAGCATGGATTTGGTAAGGCCCATGGGGCTGAAGTAACTATATAAAATGGGTAAGAAAATCCCTTTGCCCTGATTGGCTGAGACTTGGTTCTAGATATTGCCTTGAGAGTGCACTACTAATAGCTAAAAATAAGTCCTTGGCAACCAGGGCATGAGGATTAAGGCATAGGCAAGATAGGCACTAGCCTAGTGTCCTCACCTGCCAGGGGTTCCCCAGCAAACCCCAAAATATATTTACTAACATAGATAGAAACATAGGCTTTGATGGCAGATAAGGACCACTTGGCCCACCCAGTCTACCCATTCCCCTACCTACTAGATAAGCTGCAAATTCTAGTTAACCAACAGCCTATTTCCTCCTACACCCCACTATAATTCCCTTATGTCTTCTGTCCCATGCTTTCTTGAACTCCCCCACTGCTTTTGACCCCATGACCTCCTCAAGAAGGCAGTTCCATATGTCCACCACCCTCTCCATGAAAAAATACTTCCTCACGTTGCCCCTGAGCCGTCCCCTCCCTCTATCTTCAAATTGTGCCCCCTTGTTCTTGCACATCTCTTTTTCTGAAAGATGCTCCCTTCTTGGACTTTGTTGATTCCATTGAGGTACTTGAACATTTCTAATATCTCCCCCATCTCCCTCCTTTCCTCAAGGGTATTCATAATAGGCTCTTTTAGTCCCTCTATGTATGGCTTCTGTTGCAGACCCTGCACCATTTTAGTTTTCCCCCTCTGGACTGCCTCCATCCTCTCTATGTCTTTGCAGAGATGGGGGTCTCCAAAACTGCATGCTTTATTCCAGATGGGGTCTCACCAACTGTCTGTACAGAGGGATAACAAACTTCTTATTTTCTACTGTTGATGCCTCTCCCTATGCATCCCAGTATCAACCCAGCCCTCCTTACTGCCTTCTCACATTGCTTGCCTATCTCAAGGTCATCTGATATGACTACCCCCCCCGGTCCCTTTCTATTTTTGTTGTTGTTAGTACCCCTACCCCAATGTGTACTCATCCCCTGGGTTTTTGTTTCCAAGGTGCATTACTTTGCACTTCTTTGCATTGAATCGAAGCTGCCATACTTTTGATTATTCCTCCAATGTTGACAAGTCCCTTCTAGTCCTTTCCACTCTCTCTTGTATATCAAACCTGTTGCAGATCTTTGTGTCATCTGCAAAGAGGCATACTTTTCCTTGCAGCCCCTCCACAATGTCTCCTATAAAGACATTAAAGATGACTGTTCCCGGCACTGAATCCAGTGGTACCCCACTAATAACACCCCTTTCTTCAGAATGTACTCTGTTTACCATTACCCTCTGTGTCCCGTTGTCCAGACAATTTATTACCCAGGCTACCATCCTGAGGCCCACTCCCAGGATGGCTAACTTGTTAATTAATCTTTTGTGTGGGACTGTGTTAAATGCCTTGTGTAGTGCCCCAGAGTCCAGGTGCCCTCCAAATATGGGCCTCCAGGTGCTTTGGGGCTGGTTAGGTGGTGAAAGTGCGCAGGTTAGGAAGGTGCCCACTGTTTTGTGCCCCAGTTAGGTGCCCTGGAACCCCATAGGTATTCCCCCCCAAACGTGAAGCTTCAGCTGGGCTCTGTTTTAAAAAAAAGAGTATTTTTCTGCTGTGTTTTGATTTTCCTGCCTGCAGCTCCAGACCATCCCCCCCAGTTACCTCACACCAGGCACCTGCTCTCATGGGCCCAGTCATGAGGGTGTGCAGTCAGGGATGGGCTCCAGAGGATTCAGAAATGGAATCTTCAGCCCATTTGAACAGCAGTGGCCATTCATTCCATTGTCCAGAGGGGAGAAGAGAAGAGAAGAACAGCATTATCGAGGGGGAGCACTATGCTAGCCAGGGCTAGGCAAAAGGGGAGGGACTCACCTGATGTCCTGGGGTCCCTCATGATGCTCTGGCTGGTCCATCAGTGATCGCTCCCTCTTCTTCATGGTGACTGTAGTCTGTCAGGTTCCCTGGTTCTGTGGTGACAGTAATGCTTTGTAGAGAGGGGTGGTAGGTCCAGGCCATCCCCTCCATTCCTCCAGTCGCAGTGTGGTTCTGTGAGAGGGGCAGCAGCAGCAACCTCAGACTGGCCCCCTCCATCTGGCATCCGGGCAGCAAAGCGGTCCTTGAGAGGGGCAGTGGGTCCAGGATGGCCCCAGCAGCAAGTATTTTGGGAGAGGCGGCAGCAGTAGGGGAGGCTGTCCCCTCCATCGGCAGTGGGAGGAGGTTCTCCAGGAGGGGTGGTGGCAACAGCAGTAGGCCATCCCCTCCAGCACACCAGCAGCCCAGCAGTTCATGGAGGCCTGTGGGAGGAGGCTGGTCCAGGCCTCCCCATGGAGGTTTTTGCAGCAGATGTCCCAGCCCAGGAATAGATGGAGGGTGGCAGGATGAGTGGTGGCAGCAGCACCAAGTTTGGGTGCTGGCCACTGGAAGCAAATAAATAATTTTTTTTAAATAACATTTTGGGCTCTCCAAGCACCAGAAATGACTGTGGAGCAAAGGAAATGCCCCAGATTAAGGACTGCCCGTGGGGTGGAACAGCAGATGGCTCCATAGAGCCAGGGAAATGTGGGGGCAGGTAAGGCCCCAGTGCAAGACCGCCCACAGGGCGGAGTAACAAGAAGGGTTCCCTTGAGCAAGTGATGGTGGGGTGTACAAGGCCCTGCATTAAGGCCGCCCATGGGGTGGAGCTAAGAGAGATCCCCATTGACAGTGGGAGAAGGGGCTGGGATGATGTGAACTTGATTGACTGCCTGTAAAGTGGTCTTAAAGAAGCAACGATTGGCCCCTCCAGTATAAGGGGGCAGGAACTGTATAATGACAAAATGAATATGTATTACTGCTCACAAAAATGGCTTAAAGGGTGCAGAATAAATGCAAGGTTCCATAGAGCAAGGAACTGTAAGTAAGGAACTGTATACCTTAGTGTGGATTAATGCCTGACATCTGAATTCAAGTGGCCTGCATCAGAGACCAGGTTTAAAAAGGCAACACACCCTCGAAAGTGAACTGCTTGTAAATAAATGTACATAATTCCTTTATTGCGATGCTTTTGGGCCCCTGTGATGACATTGTCCCTATGCCAGTATCTGTGTGCCAGCTAAAGATGACCATGAAGTGACAATGCCCCTTGCGATTTTATGTAATCTGATAACCTGAATTATTTTAACTGTTTATAAGTGCCCTAAGTAATAATGTTTGATAGAAATAAAGACACAAACACAGGGTTTTAATAGAAATGTTTATTGTGCCACCGCCCTTCAGCTTGTGTGTGATACCAGGTACCCGAACCCTGTTTTTGCCGACCAGCTGTCATGCCTTTGTATGTCCTTATGTCCCAGCAGTCCATGTAGGGGCTGTGGCTTGGTGGAGTTGGCAGACTTTTTCCTGGAGGGGTGTCCTTTCTGGTGGTCTTTAGAGACCTTTGTGCCTACAACCCACACTGCCTCGGAATAGTCCTGGCCTGTGTCCTGTTCTATGTTGTCCTCTGTCCTGGACAGCTGTTTTCCCCATCTTGCTTCCTTCCTTTCCCCGGAAGACACACAAGGGTGGCTGGCTTAGGGTATTCATGACTAATTCACTGCATAGGAGGTAAAGTAAGAATTTAGTGAAGTTTTCTGTAGTAGGGTAAAGCATAATTTAGTAATGTGTAGATATCTTATCTTTTAGAGTTTTCAATTTAGTAATGTCCTAGTCCTTAGAGTTTTAGAGCTTCGAGTTTAACTATTTAGTGTAATGTTATTGTCTAGTCATGTTTAATAAACTTTTACATTGTTCCTTGAGTTTGAGTCAGCTTCATGCCTCTCCTTGTGTTTCCAGTAGTGGTATTTGAACTTAGGCCCCTTGCCTCAAAATTTTCCCCTGACAACTGTTGACCGGGTGTCACATAAAAATCCACCTTCAGGTGGTTGGCATAGTCAGATTACCTTGTGTTTTTCACTTCCAAGTTGTAGCTGGGGTGGAGCTGTGCCCAGACCCGACCAGGCCATTTTGAGAGCAGTTGATGTCAGGAGAAAACCCTCTCCCATTACACTCGATAAAGTTTATGTAGGCCATGTCCATGGCCCCTCCCTGGTCTACTACTTTGGTCAACCAGTCAAAGATATCTATTAGATTCATCTGACATGATCTTCCCACTGTAAATCAATGCTGACTTGGGTCCTGTCCCCCGCTGGCCTCTAGGTACTCAACAATTATTTCTTTCAGAAGTGATTCCATCATTTTTCCTACCACTGAGGTCAGACTAACAGGTCTGTAGTTTCCTGCCTCTGCCTTGCTCCCACTTTTGTGAAAAGGAATCACATCCACTCTCTACCAGTCCTCAAGTACCACACCAGCCTCCCATGATTTGTTAAAAAATGTAGTCAGTGGTGTCACTAGGTCTCCCCTTCATTCTTTTAGAATTCTGGAGTGAATCTCATCAGGCCCCATTGCTTTGTCCACCTTAAGTTTTAGGAGTTCTTTCAGGACCCTTTCTTCTGTGAATGGACTGATTGCTCCCTCCCGTCCAGAGTGCTTCTTTTGTTTGGTTTAGGTATCTCCTCCTTTTCTTCTTTGGTGAATACTGAGCAAAAATATTCTTTCAGTATCTCTGCCTTGTCACTGTAACCCTCTGCCCACCTCCCTTCCCCTTTGTTAAGCTTCACTATCCTGCCCTTGGTCTTCTGTCTCTCCCTGATGTACCTATGAAAGGCTTTACTCCCCTTCTTAACTGAGTTGACTATCTTTTTCTCTGTTTGGGCCTTCAATATTCTGACTGCCTTCCCCACTTCCTTCTGCTTTAACTGATACAGTTATCTGTCCTGCTCCTTCTGTGATTTCTTATACTTCCTGAATGCTATATTTTTTCTCCCTAACCTTCCCTGCCAGCTCTTTTGAGAACCTTAGTGTTTTTTTTCTTCATTTTGTTTTGTTTATTTGCTTCACACAAAGGCTTGTTGCCTGTGTGATGGCAGTTTTGATTTTTCCCCATTGTTCTTCCACCCCTCCTTCCTGCCCTTTTGCTAGTGCATTCCTTAGGCACACATCCATTTTGTCAAAGTCAGCCCTCCTAAAGTCCATTACCTTTGCTTTTGTATGGCTTGACTCTATAGCTGTGTTTATCAAGAACAGCACTGTTTGGTGATCACTTGTTCCCAAATGGCTACCCACTTCTAAATCTGTGTTCCTTTTGCCATTCCCATCTGAGGTATGCACTCTGCAGGGCATCGAGAATGACCCCACTCTTGGATGTGGCTGCTTCAAATGAGCTCCAATTAACATCTGACATATTCAGGTCCCCCATCAACAATATCTCCCCCTTTTCTGCCATTCTACTACATACCCTTTTCTTTCTGCCTGAGCTGAATTTTTATAATGGACTTGACTGACGAGTAATCTGAGCAATACAGCAGCTGAACTGTGAGGTGAAATTCACCTCCCTGATTAGGTGCTAAGTACATGATTAGGTGTTAAGTACAGTTGATAGCTTCTGGAGGATCAAGCCAAACTGATCTTTAAGGTGTAAACAGGCCCATTTCCTTTGCTTTGGCTCCCACCCCCCTGGCATCCCAAGTGAGGAGAAGTGGCTAGAAAGATTCCTGCTCCCCAGTCCCATTAGTGTTCCTGATATGGAAAAGGCACCTAGACAAAATAGCTCTGGAAAAAAGTCTCTGGAAAGAACGTTGTTGAAAAGAAAGGCACATGGAAAATATGGCACATGGAGTGAAGGGCACAGGGAAAAAAAAGGTTCTGATGCCCAGTTCTAAACTATACCTTGTTTGTGTTGTTTGTAATAAATGTTTGCAGGAGAGCTGTGGTGTCATGTCATGTGTCTTAAATACATTTCAAATGTTGTCCACTATATTTTGTGAGCTAAAAGGTGTATAGTCTGCTGATAATGTTTAGTGTGATTTTTTTTTTTAAGTTTATGTGTAGATATTTGTTGAACACTTACAACTGTTGCTTTGTGCAGGTGCTGATTTTACCACTTCTGCATTTGGTGCCTTTTTTCTGGGTGACATTTTTCCTTGTACCTTTTTTTCCAATGTTGTTTTTTTCCAGATATAATTTTTTCTAGAACCCATGGAGAGTGACTAGTGCAAATCTTAAATGTGGACCCCCTGCAGTAGTTTGTCCACTACTGTCTTTGTGTTTTGTATTTGAAAGGGCCCCTATCATTCATTTCAGAAGGATCATAGAGCCAGCAGACCCTGCCTGTCTGAGAGCCATTCCAAGTTCTAGGTGCTTTTCATTAACACATGGATGTTCTGTGACTTGCCCTGGCCCTGGGTCACATAGTATGCAGGTAGAGGCTGTAGTTCACAAATCCAAGTGTTCTGAGCCTACGTGCTATCCAGGTTCTTGGCTTGGGGCTGTAGACACTAGGCTATGCTGGCTAATGTATTAATTACTTTTTACACACAGTAGAATAAGTCACAGAACTCACTTCCACAGGCTGAAATTAGCAATAAACTTAATATCCAGGCATCAAATAGCCTCAATTCATACCAAAATGTATTGCCATAAATGCTCCACAGAGTAGAAAATGTGAGATTAATGTTTCACCTCAAAATGAGGCTTTCTCACTTTGAGAAATCCTCATTTTGAAGTGAAATGTTAGTCACACATTTTTTACACAGTTATGAATTGAATCTATTTGATGCCTGAACATTAAGTTTATTGCTAATTTCAGCCTGTGGAAGTGAGTTCCATGACTTCTACTACTGTCTGTGATGGTTTCTGTCACAGAGAATCCAGTCCTGGTCAAGCGGCTCTGTTTCTAGGAAGTAATTGACTGGAAGTGGATTATCATTGATAAATGCTAAATGCAATTCTCCTGTCAGGGAAAAGTAGCAGAGGGTTACTGGTTGAGTTTGGGTTGGGGCGATGAGTGTCACAAAAATGATCATCAAAGGTATGAATAAAAGAAAAATGGGGGATGAATTTTCTAAACCCTTTAACAATACCATGCTACAATTTGCAAACAGTATGGCTAAGCCTGATCTTTAACATCAAACCACATTTTAATGACACAAAGTAGTGATGAGGCTACAGTGCTATAGATAGGCTTACAATGCCATCAGAGGCAGCAGTGGCCTTTAGATCATATTTGTTTATTTTGCAAGCAATAGTACATGTGTTGGAGCTATATACATACAATACTACCCCTGTCTTATGTACAGTTTTCTGCAAAGTAAACAAATAGTATCTGAAGGTCACTGCTAACCCTAACCATTATAAGTACCTCTGTGGCATTACAGCACCTACCCAATGTGGTTTTATGGTGGGGCTCTATCAGGAAGTAAGGCTGTACTTGCAGTAAGTTATGTAGTGTAAGAAAGGTGGCAAATCACATATACTGAGAGTAGTTTTGCACATATGGTGATCCCTCAATTAACCCCTAAATGTTTGCACAAAATGTTAGCCATTCAATTGCTCCTTATTATCTCGCACTTAGGATTATCCACCCATTTTGCTAGTATGAAAATTGGTGGATATTCAAAGGTGCACTGTAGATTATCAGACTGAAATCAAACAGTATGTGACACTTGGGGGGGGAAAAGGAGAGGAGAGAATGGAGTGCACTGTTGCTAATACGATTTTGACAGGTAGGAACAGAAGGGCAGGAATTAGGGCTGGGCAGACTGTTCTGCCTGAAATCCAAACCCCTGAATCAAACCTATAATCCATGAGCCCAGATAAATAACAGACTTCACCGCAGAAACCGTATTCCTGGTCTATGAAGTGCCATACAGTGTACTGTTGCCATGGGGATGCTGTATGCATGCTCGTGCCATGTACAGGCAGCCAGCATCATCCAATCAGGCAACAGAGCAGGATAGTCAGTTACATGATGCACTCACAGTATATAACCGTGGTGAGTGCACAACGCAGGCTCAGACAATTTGGAGGATGGATGGAGGAGCTTGCTGCTGCAGAGCAGAGTCAGACACTACAGCTGCTCACCACAGAGAGAGAGAAACTAAATATAAATTAAAAAAAATATATCGATTTTTTAAGTGGAGTTGAAGGGGAGGGAGAAAAGAAAGAGAGGAGAGAGAGAATAGGAGACTTACTGGGACAAGGGGGGATAGAAAGGCATCGTCAGGGGAGTGACAGGAATCCAAGGAGGGAAAGAGAGAGTGGATGGCTGCTGGGGGGGTAGGCAAGGCAAACAAAAGGCAGTTTGGCAGTGTACTATAAAGTTTTCTTTGACATTTGCCATCCAGAAATTGAATTCAGAAGATCCTCCAGATGAGAAAGAAAGAGTGAGAGACTACAAGGTGCCTAGAGAAATGTTACAGTTACAGAAAATCCCAAATAAATGTTTTTTTCTTTTCTTGGCCTCAGACAATGTGGCTGTGTGTACACTGAGCAAGGGCAGGCTGGCAAAATCTTTAACTTGTGCCATTCCAGAGCCAGAGGATAGAAGGACAGACTACTGGGGCTTCAAGAGAAATTTTACAGTGCCAGAAATCCCTAATAGTTTTTTTTTTTTCTTCTTGGCCTCAACATGGCTTTGTGTAGTACAGGGCAAGGGCAGGGTGGCAAAATAAATCTTTGACGTGTGCCATCCAGATCACGAGGGGAGAGAGAGAGAGACAGAGAGAGAGAGAAAGAGAGAGAGAGAATACTGAGGGGCCCAAGAGAAATTTTACAGTCCCCAAAATCCCAGATAAAGTTTTTTTTTCTTTTCCTGGCATCCTCAGTGTGGCTGTGTGTGTGTGTGTGTAAGGCAAGGGCCAGCTGTGAAAATAAATCTTTGACTTCTGCCATCCTTTCCAGATCCGAGAGAGAGAGAGACTATTGCGGTGGGGCCCAAGACATTTTAGTGTCCCAGAAATCCCAAATATTTTTTTTTTCTTTTCCTGGCATCAATGTGGCTGTTTGTACAAGGCAAGGGCATGCTGGCAAAATAAATCTTTGACTTGTGCCACCCAATCATGATTACTCATTAACGTCATTCACAAATTCATGTACTACAAATAAAAAAAAAAAAATTTCTGACCAACAACAGACAAGTTACAGCACCTGTGCTGCAGGTTGTGGGGGGCCCAGGGAATATTCTGTATTTATGACCCGTGCCAGTCTGTTTACATTACAACACAAGTAATAAAAGTACACACACAAGTGTCATCATCTTCAGTCATCATCACTCATTTCATCCATTATTCCTCCTCCTTAACCTTCTTAGTTTATCGTTATGTATAAGCATTAACTAAGTCTAAGCTTTTCACAGTATGGATTACATCTAAATAGACAGGGAAAATGTTTTTTTCTAGCAAACTAAAACTGTTTATTGATAATTATTTAAACTATACAGAGGGGGGCTATGGGGGCCACCAAAAAGGACATGTCGTGTAACCCAAAGCCAAATTGGAATTTTCTAGTACTTAATGCCAGAAGTCTAATTAATAAAATGGGTGAATTAAAATTGAAATTACACAATTCGAACATCCACATATGTGCCATTACTGAGACATGGTGGAGGGCAGAGGATACCTGGGATAAGCAAATCCCAGGATATACCTTATACAATATGGATAGGCTGCATGCCAAGGGAGGAGGAGTGGCATTATATGTACAGTATTAAATGGTATAACATCAGAGAATATAGACTGCACAGTTTGGGGAATGTCTGAGATTTTATGGATAAAAATTACCCCCCCATGATCATCTAAGATTATTATAGGCGTGGTTTATAGACCACCAGCCATCCTAGCCCAGAACGATTGCCTTATACTAGATTTTATCAAATGCATCACTCAGGACTATAAGGTCATCATAATGGGAGACTCTAATCTCCCTGGTATAAATTGGGACTCATTATAGACTAACACCCAGGTAGAGGCTAGTTTATTAGAGGCCTTCTTGGTGGCAGGATTAGAACAGCTGGTTTATGAAAATACAAGGGGTAATCATATTTTGGACATAGTATTGAGTAATATGGTAGATAATATCCAAAAATGTATGGTGGAGGTTCCCTTGAGTGCCAGTGATCACTTCATGGTAAGTTTCAAGTATAATGGGGTCAATGAAATCAGCATCAGAAGTACAGTAATGCATGATTACAACAGAGCAGATTCTAATAAGTTAAGAGAGGAACTGGATAAATTGAACTGGGAACACAAGCTAAAAACAAAGCAGTACATGAAATGTGGGACAAGCTCAGTACCAAACTAAATGGGCTAATTCAAAACTATGTGCCAGCCAGTAGTAAATATCACAGATCCAGGAGAGCTTCCCCCCATGGCTGACAACTATGGTTAATAAGGTAATTAAAAAGAATAACAGGGCACATGTCATGGCAAAACAGAGTGGCAATATAAATATAGTTTAAAAAAGGCTAAGATAACCATTACAAAGGCTAAAAAGAAATTTGAGTACAAGCTGGCCACAAAAGCACAGGATAACTACAAGTCCTTCTATGCCTAGATTAAAAACAAAAAGAGAACAGGTAGAACAGCTGGACCTTAAAAGGATAACAGCGGTAATCTAATAACAGGGAACAAGGATATGGCAGATAGGGTCAATACTTATTTCTCCTCTGTTTTCAATATAGGCCAAAAAACCTTGGTCTCTGGTAATACACTGCAAGGGGCACTAGGCCACAAAATTGAGGTTAAGGATGTGAGAAATAGGTTAAAAAATCTGAACCAAAATAAGACACAAGGACCAGATGGTTTACACCAAAAAATGCTCAAAGAATTGACAGATAGTTTGGCAGGGCCACTTACACTATTATTCCAACAGTCCCTATAGACAGGCCAGGTCATTGAGGTTTGGAGGCAGGCAGTAGTAATCCCTACACACAAAAAGGGATCAAAACAGGAGGTGAGCAACTACAGACCAATCAGCCTGACCTCAGCCCTTGGGAAAATACTTGAGGGTATAATCAAAGACCTGATTATGAATAATGTCGAGCTTGAGGGGGCTATGGATGAGACACAACATGGATTTACAAAGGGTCAATCATGCCAAACTAACCTACTAGAATTTTACAGTAGAGTTCGCAAAACACTCAATGAAGACGGTTCTGTCGATACTGTATTTTTGGACTTTACCAAAGTGTTTAATAAAATCCCTCATGAGCAGCTGATTAAAACCCTTTCTAAGTTAGAGGTACAGCTGAAAATAGTGTATTGCATTAGGGACTGGCTGTGTGAGAGGAGGCAAAGGGTATGTGTACTGGGAGAACTGTCAAATTGAACAGAAGTTACTAGCGGGGCCCCACAGGGATCTGTATAGGGACCATGTTTGTTTAATCTCTATATCTCAACAATGAAACCAAAAATGGAAATCTGGCTTTCCAAATTTGCTGATGACATGCGCATAGGTTACCCAGTAACAAACCAACCTGATGCATTGATAATGCAGGAAACACTGAGTGATTTGGAGACTTGGGCATGGGTGAACAAGGCTTCTTTTAACATTGACAAATGTACAGTAATGCACCTGTGTAAAAAAAATCCCAAAGTAGATTACACTCTGGCAGGGCAGGTGCTCAGAGTAGTCTATGAAGAACAGGATCTAGGGATTAGGGTTAGCAATAACCTCAAATTCCATTTGCATTGTAACCAGGTGGTAAAAAGGTCTGGTGGTATCCTGAGTTGCATACATAGGCACATCAAGAGTAGGAGTAAAGAGGTCTTGCTTCCTCTTTATACCTCATTGGTGCAGCCACATACTGAGTACTGTATGCAATTTTAGGCTCCTTGGAACAAGGGAGATATTAATGCCCTAGAAAGGGTGCAGAGAAGGGCAACAAGAAAAATAAGAGAAGTGCAGCGTTTGGATTATGTAGAAAGACTAAAGAATCTTGACCTGTATTCCTTGGAATACCGTAGGCTAAGAGGGGACATGTGCCTTATCTACCGGGCTCTGTCTGATTATCAGCTGTGGGAGTTACTGGACCTTAATCTTAGACACCAGATTTATAATACATGAGCCCACCCCCCTACAGCTTAAGGGTGTTAGATTCAATATGCAGGTATGAAAGCATTGGTTCTCAGTAAGGGTAGTTAAAATTTGGAATGCACTGCCTCTTGAGGTAGTTGCAAGCAAAACAATGTTAGCCTTCAAGCACTCCCTTGACTATTACCTGAATAGTAAAAATATTGAGGGGTATTAGTTGATTGATATGGCGAGCCAAATGGACTTTGGTCTTTATAGAGCTCAGGATTACCTATGAAACCTATGTGGGACTGTACGTGTGGCCATGCACCAGATGTCTGCATTACCAATTTAAATTCTGAGGCACACTGTTGAGTAAGTCACTGAACAGTAATTGTAGTAAGAGTCAATCAGTTGAGCTTGGAAAGAAGTGGTGGTGGACTGTGGTGTGCTGTGTATAGTCATGATGATTCATGACTCATTATTGTAAATCTATCCCTGGCCTGTGAGTGTGGGTGGGAGACTTTAGAGGACATTAGGTAGAGTAATCTTTTTTTAACATTAAGAATAAGAAATACAAAATAGATCAAAGTGTTGATGAGGCACATTCTTCTTAGGAAGGCAGTGTAGCCAGTGCCAATGCAAAAGACAGCAGTTAGCCAGCAAAGGAAAAACAAAATAAAACCCAAAAACTGATTTGTTCACATTTAAAGTTTCATCTTTCAAGCGAATGCTTGAACCCAAAAAAGGTGCATTTGTCAGATCAGTCTCAAGTGAAAAAAAAAATGTAATGTAGTTAAAACCAAAGGGCTGGTGTGTACCACCCACAGAGGCACCCAAATGTATAGAACATTTGCATATTATGCTACAGCAAGTCCCTCATAGAAGTTATCTGATTCTTCTGAGGCTGAAGCCGACAAGGGTACTAATAATAAAGATGAAGAGAATGATCAGGCAGCAGAAGGTTTACAACAGCAAGGGATGGTAATTACAGATGAGGAAGAAACAGACAGAAATGTTTTGATTGGGTGGGAGGAGGCACTGGAAATAAACCACAAGAGGAACAGGCACAAGAAAAATCCAGGAGAAAAGACCCCTTAAAAGGAGACCGAGGTGCAGTGCCTTCCTGGGTAAAAAACTAAAAAAATGTTATCTTTTGTTTGGGCATACTTCTACATTAGTGCTTCTAATGAGTTGGTGGCAACATCTGCCACTTGTAAATGTCCAATCAACAGGGTTAAAAAGAAAGGAGCATTGGGAATGTCAGCACTGAAAAGGCACTTAGACAGGTGTGATTTTGTGAGTTACTGAGAACTCCAGTTGTGAGTCTCGAAGAGAAAGTGACAGTGATAGCTCATTACACTCAAGGGTGAGTCTGATAGATGAAAGCAGTGGCAGCCCCCGCAGCACTAGAGAAACGACTCCACCACCACTTCCTCCCATTCAAAGGATTCCTACTGTTACTGAAAGTGACCATGTGTTTAAAAGCCCCCCCGCCTCAAGGAGACAGCTTATCATCTCAGAAACATAGACGCGCAAAGCCAAATATGCCTTGAATTACCCTGTTGCTGTTAAATTAACCAAATTTCAGAAATGATAGCCATTGATTTGTCACCATATAACATGGTTGAATATGTAGGATTCAGGCAGCTGCTTGAGTACCTCAAACCTCAATGTAGTATACCATCATAGAAACACTTCTCAACAACAGGGATTCAGATGTTTACGATGTGGTATGTAAAAAATTAAGATGCATCTTGTGCAGTGCTGTAGGGAGGGTGGTGCATCTCACAACAGATATCTGGACAAATTGTGAGCCTGAACACTTCATGTCTGTGATGGCACATTGGGCACATTTTGATAATTCACATGGGGACAGTGAAGCATCCCAGTTTACTGTTCTAAGAATGTATTTTCCATCTCAACATACATCATACAACATCAATGGAGAGCTCCAAAAAACAATACAGTTATGGCTCACTTTCCAGGGTCTGTCAGTTACCTTTATAGTTGCAGATAATGAGGCCAACATTTGGAAGGCCTTGGAGGAGGGGGACTTTGTTCATATCCACTCCTTTGTGTATTGCTTAAATTTTATAGTTCACAGTTTTCTCAATGATGACAGTGACATAAAGATTCTTGTTAGTACTGCTAAAGAATATGCACTCATTTCAGTCACTCAAGTAAAGCCTGTCACTTGTTTGAAAAAAATACAGCAGGAGCACGGTTTACCTTTGCAGAAACTTATCCAAGACATTTCTACGAAATGGAATTCAACCTTTTATATGTTCCAAAGGCTGCAGGAACAAAAGAAAACAGTCAGACAATATTGCTTGGAAAATAAAATTGGTGATGCAGACATCTATATTACTCTACCACAGTGGGCCATGCTGGAGTGTCTAATTTTCCTGCTCCAGAGGTTAATGCAAATACAACAACTCTCAGTCAGGTGCTACCACTAATAACAATTTTAAAATTCACATTGAATCTGCTTAGGGAAATGTTTGAGAAGCAAGATAGTTCCATAATCACACACAGGCTGCCAGTGGTACTGCTGACACATACAGGTTGTCCTCCAGAATACAAGGTCTAATGACACGTATGATCAAAAAAGTTGCAGGAGATGACAAACTATGCAAAATGCTTCATTCTGAGTATTACATTAAAGCAACAATTTTGGACACATGGTACAAATTGAAGCAACTATTGAGTGATTTTGATGACTCTTCTTTCAAGATAAACAAACAAAAATTAATGGATGAGGTGCATGCTGTCATGAAACAGAGTATGACAGCAGCACAACATTCAGAATCTTCTTCACGACAGCACAGCATCACGAGGCCCATTCTCTACTGTTGCAGCATTTCCTCCCTCTTCCTCCTCAGCCACTGCAGCTGAATCTTCTTCTTCACCACCATCCAAACATAGCACTCTCCCACAGTCATTTGATTCAGCTTCATGACTCTGGAGTCACTTAGAAAACGTAATTGTAACATCTTCTTCACTACCTCTTGTAACACAGCCTCAGCATAGACCACTGTTGAAATGTACCTGGCTGAGCCCAATATCAGCTGGAATGCTGATCCTTTGAAATACTGGTGATCCAAACAAAGTATGTGGCCTGCTTTAGTAAACATTGCAGTGAAGTACATGAATTGCCCTCCGACTAGCGTGTGTTCAGAACAATTGTTTAGCTCAGCTGGTAACGTCAATACTGACACACAGTCCTGTTTGGCACCAGAAAATGTTGAGCGGCTGACATTTCTAAAAGCCAACATTCCTCACTTTAATTTCAAATATGATACCTGAATGAAACATATAGTCTGAGTGAGCAGGCCCTATCAACAATACACTTCCATGAATTTATTTTTGCCTGTGTTGAAAATCCTTTGTGAATAGGGTCTACTATATGAGGGAGCAATTAACTGCAATAAGTCAAGTCAGGACTCAGGAGGATGGACTACTAGGCTAGGCCAGAATTATTTTAATGAGCACAATGAGCACAGAAGCATGAAAAACAATACCATCAGTGGGCCAGAGTCCAAATACAACAAGCAACTGCATTTCATTTTACACTTACTTGGTGGTACTAGGTATCACTCTGATCTGAAAGGTAGGGTACTGCTGTCTTCTGCTACTACTACTGTTCACTTTTTGTCCTCACATCACATATACTACTTGTCTCTTTTTTCCCTCACTGCTACTACTACTACTACTTGTCACTTTTTTGTCCTTGCAACAGATTAAAAATTATTTTACCACCAACCTTACTGTACTTTAGTATTACTGTTTTAATCTTCCTACAATGGATGGCTTAGCAGAAATCTGAACAATCAAACTGAATGCTCTTTGTAAAATATATTTCTCATGTCCCCGATATTTGGCTGCAATTAAAGAGAAAAATGTAAATTTATTTTTGTGTGTGTAGTATGCTAGCCTAGCTGTAACAACACTACATCTCATTTACAGTAACTGGTCTGAGATTATTATATTTTAATTTTTCATTTTTACATTCTTAAATTATTTGGCACTGGTTGGCAGCAACTGTGGAAGTAAGAAGAATGTAACTATGTGTCATCGGGTCTTCAGGTGGCAGTAGCAACCTTTATTTTTATGACTTCACTGCACTTTACCAATGTGATGTGACTGACTGGCTTCCTGGGTGGTGATCAGTTTTTGTCTTTCATTTCTTGTTTAATAAATGTATTGCATGTTGTGCAGTAGTAGAAGTAGTTGTAGACAACATTACTATAGTACACTGGGACATGCAATGCAGTTGCATCATTCACATGGGTAGGGTGGGTGGGCTCTAAGTTACTGCTACTCATTTTGATCATGAATTTCTTTCACCTGGTTTTCTCTGACTAGAAAATCTATCAAAATAATATCCTCACAGCGGCAGCATTAATAAAAATAATCTTAGCTGCCTGCAGTGCTTGGTATTTCTTTGTGGTACAGTAGTATTTGCATCTGTTCTCTCTCTCTCTCTTTCTCCATACGCATGTCAAGGATTCAAGCAGTATATGCTACCAGTACAGGCCAGCCATGAAACAGCTAGTAATAATTATTTATTGCTTTTACTTAGCAGTTTTTCTGTCATTTTTATATAAATAATGCATTAAATTATTTCATTTTGACCTCTATGTTGAATATGACTGACTTTGGCCCCTTGTATGCATTTTAGTACACCAAATTATCGTGGGAAACAACCATAATTTGTATTTACTAAGCCACACCACTTTCAGGACAAGGAAGCAAGACTAGAGAAGGGGCTACATGCTGCTGGTATTATGAAACAGGTCTACCCTGATTCCCCCCAGAAGTCATTGGAAAAAGAAAAGCCTTTGCTGCAGCAAAGGCTCTTTTAAGCCAGTAGGGTATTAGATTTAGCATGATTCCCCCTGCAAAATAAACAGTATACCTACAAGGGCAACTTAGAATCTTCAAATCACCAGTCAGATATTTATAAATAATCTGAACAAATCAGAACTCCACCGTCTTCTGGTTCTTATTTAATAAGGGTCAGAACTTCATCACGTTCTCCCAACCCTAGTAGGAATTTTAATTTGTATTCTGTTGCCTGTAGCTGTTTACAGAGAACGTGTATTCTATCATGGGATACAGTTTGTATGTAAATGGATTCCCAAGGTGCCTTACAGTCTGTGACAGTTTCCTTTTGCAGCAAAGGGCATGGTCATGGTGAGAGGGATTCCCAGATTTCTTTTGGGCCTAGGGCCCCAGGTTACCTTAATTTAGCCCTGCAGGTCACAGCACATTCCATATCTAAGTGCTAGTATATAATTTTATTTCTTAAATGGCTGCCATTCATTTTCTCAGTCCATGTATTTCTCTTTACAGTTTTTCTATTTTCCCAATAAATAATAAATACAGATCTGGTACACACAAATCCTGTATTACCGCTGTGCAGTATTTGGCTCCACATCCATTACATACTGCAGTTCTTTTTGAACTCAAAAAGTATTTACCAGTTTCATCCACTTCTAACCCACTCACTCAGTCACTTCCTTGCCTGTTCATTCACTTTCTATTCCCCACCAGCTCATTCATTTTCTCTTCATCGCAGTTGCTCTCTCAGTTCAACTGTCACCAAGCTTTTGGTTCTTCTGCCAGCCATCTTACTTATACAGGACAGTCTTTGCTGCCTGCAGCTAAATGTAATAACTGCCTTTGGCCTCATGGCTTACTGCACCCCAAGCATGTGTACGCGGAGTACAACCAGTGCCCCATCCTGTCTTACTGCTTAATTGATGAGTGTCATAGAGGATCTGTACCAAAGAAAGGATGGTAGAAATTGCACTTTTGCAGTCTTTGTACACCTGACAAAGGCATTCAAGCTCATGGACCGTGATATTTTGTTTGGTAAACTCTTACATTTGGGTTTTGATGAGTCTTACAAAAATTGATGTAAAGATTATTTGTGCAATAGAGCACAGACAGGTAAGCTTGGTGGAAGTGAATCTGATTCACAGACACTAATGTGTGGAGTGCTAAAGGGCTCAATTTTAGGTCCTTTATTATTGATCATTTTTTATTGAGTCAGTTGCAGTTTTGTTTTCTGACTCTCCAATACCATTTTACCCTGATAATGTAGTTCATTATTTTATTCTAAATCAGTGGAAAATTTATATTTTGCAAAATTGCAGAAATGGAAGTTAGATGAACTGGAATTCAATAAATCTGAAACAAATTTCATTATGCTTGGCAATCCAAATAAATTGTTTGCATAGGGATAAGAATCTAAATATATTTGCTTTGGATGAGACTGCTATTGCGTATATAGACACATTCAGATATTTTTGAGGCATTTTGGATCCTGCTCAGTCCTTTGCCCCTCACATGCAATATGCTTCATCTAAAATATCAAATGAGATTTGTTTTATCACATTAAATCATATTTACATGATGAGGCATAGTTACTAACAACCCCAAAAATGTCCTCATTATATGAATTCTGTTAACATGGTTGGTAGCCCACTCCTTTGTCATGTTGGTCAAGAAAAGAAGTATTATACAACAGGATTAGATTTGTTTGAACCCACCACTGTCATGCACTGTTCCCATTATCCTGGTTGCCTTATGAATTAAATGTAAAAGTTGTGCAAAGAGTTTCTGAGTAAACTTTTAAAGACAAAACAACCACCTTGTATTTCTAAACCTTTGTTACCTCATTGTTGTACTGTAATTCAAATTCTAGTTTTTTTGAAATTAGCAAATTGTTTGTCCTTAAAAGCATACTGCTGTTGGTAAAAGATCCTTTTTATGCAGTGCAACTGAGACTTGAAATTAATTGCTGGATTTCTTGAGAACTATTGCCAAACCAAAGCATTTTGTTTTAAACACAAACATTATATCTCAGGGCAGTTCACCTGTGATTCCTTTATATAACAACTAAGATTCTTTAACTGATTACTTAGATAGGAATTATTTGATATAAATTATATATTGATTTGATATGAATTATTTGTATTGTCATTTATTACATTTTGTAAAAGGTACTGCGGTGCCAATGGTCTCACCTGCTAAACAAAATAAAAACAAATGAACAGTTTTAACTGATACTCAAGTTTTTTTTTGTATCTCCTTGTTATTCGTGTGACTTATCTGAATGATTGTGTTTGTATTTACTGACTGTCTTTTGTACTGAATTCTTTTTTATATTATTATATACTATAATAAACCAAATAAGAAAAAAACAGTTTCAAATGGTAACTTTATTCCTTTAAATTATTTGTTTGATGCACTACCATTTTAAAAAGTGCAGCTATTATTATTACTTCATCTATAATTATTTATTACAAAAAACGTTGTTAATGTAACATAATAGTTTGGAAACCCTTACTTCTCATTTCTTGAATTTGTGTGCTTTGCTTGTCAAACCTAAACTTCCTTTAATATAGTGGTTTATAATACAGTTCCTTTTTTTTTGTCATTCTTTCAGCCCACCCATCCATCACTCATCTGCTCTACTAATTAATTGGCCACACTCACTGCTTTATATTCTTCTCTGGTACATCTACTGGCACTGCAATGTTCACCAGACCAGGACCTTTCCATACTCTAAACCCCTTCTGGCTTGTCTACTGCTACTACTACTATCCCCCTTCCAAATGAATGGTCCTGCATGGTACACAGTCCCCAGTTCTAGTAAATGACCCCCTCAGTAAGAAATCAGTCTAACCCTGAGAATCCATCTGCAGTTCTGATATGCAATACTGGCACCTATCTGCCCCCACCCACCAAGAAAGGTCTTCAGTGCTGGTTATATTACAGGAACACTACCCCAATGATCAGTCCTATACCAGAAGTCTATTGTCTGTGCTTGTAGATTTACAGTGACACTTCAACATAGAGCAGTTCAGCACTGGGAAACCATCCTGGTTCCAGGCATGCAATACACTGCACTCCATGTCCTCCCAAACATTTTGACTGGTACTGGAAACCCATCCTCAGTGCCAGTAAAATTATAGGTACACCCTTAAGGTCCATGCTGCACTGGTGAGACAGCCTTGATACCAACGTTCAGAAGAGTGACCACTGCCTCCATCCTATATTAGTCCAGCACAAATAATCCATCCTCAGCACCCACAACAGGATAGTTCTCTTCCCAAGGATATGTCTTGCATGTGTAGCCCATCCCTGGTATCAGTACAATTATGGTGATGCTCCTACAAAGATTTGTCTGGTACCAGGAGCCCCTCTTATGTGCTAGGAACATTATAGAGTCCTCAATAAATAGCAGCCACCCACTAGTATCTAAGAAATCCGCCTTCAACCAGCCTCATGAGTCCCCACGGCAACCTTTAAAAATATGTTTTTTTAATTAGACAAATCCATCATTGAGTGATGGTCCAAATCATCTGTGATATACCATTCAGTCACATACAGACTCTGTCATGCTTCACAATCTACAAGAAACTGAGGGGCCACAATGTGTGTGTGTGTGTGTGTGTGTGTGTAATAGTGTAACTGCAATCCATTATTAAGGTTTGAGGGGATTATAGGGATGGGTTGAGAGTTGTAAATCCTTTTCTAATTATTTTGTTTTTGTTTTTTAAATATATACTTTACTAGGTAGGTAGATGGTATTTGCAAATAGCCTTTGAAACACCGCCACTGTTACAGACTATAAGAACATATGCTCATCTTTTTATATACCTACTGTACTTTTAAAAGCCAATTTTAACACCATTATTTAACTTAATTAAATGTGTGTGCTTATGTAGAAAAAAGATACATGCAGCTGAGGTAAGCCATTTCTTGTTGCTGGTACAGTATAGTGAAGTTTGTGTATGAACATTGAACTCCATAATAACATAGTTCCAGTGAAGCCTTTTTTAATTGGAGTTCAACAGATACACAGAAATGTGACAGCAAAGAAAAGCACCACAGCCCATCTAGTTTGCCCATCTAGTTGCATGTAGGAAAATGTACATTTGCACAGTTAAGATCCTAACATGCAGGAAAATGTACGTTTGCACAGTTAAGATCCTAAATCTGCCAAACCTCTGCAAATATTTCAGCAGGATTCAGAAGTATTGACAGTCTTCTCAATAGATGTTCTGAATTACATTAGCACATACAGTAAATTAATCCCATTACCCTTGATAGTTGGCTAGTCTCTCCAAGTCCTTATTAAGGTGCAGTACATTGTTAGCTCAAAGTGGAGAAGTTTGCATTGCAGAGTCCCATACAGTACTGATCTTAAGTTGTGAGTGGATTGCTTAAGTCTCCAGTGTCATCCACTCTTCCTCTTTCAGAAAGACAATGTTTATCACTCAGATCTAAAAAAGATGTATGTCTGTATGGGGAGAGTTGAGTAATAGCTATAATGGTAGTCTAAGTGATTAATCCAGTTGTGTTGCAACTTGCTCTAATTATTAATATGCAGAAGGAAAAACTTGAGAAGTTACAAAAAAAACATGGATTTAATGAGCAAATAATCAATATAATTATTGTTTTTATATTGAGTATTTTCACACACAAACTAGCTTAAAGTTCTTGACAAAGCAATGTCAGTGTGGGGTCTGCATATAGTTGACACTCATTAAGTGCCCGACATCCACATCTTGACACGGGCAATTAAATTACAACTTGCTTTTAAAGATATGATAAAATGTTAGCCTGGACCCTGAAGGCAATCCTCTTCTCTTCCAAGAGCTGCAATCAAAACTCTCACTTCCATACGATCAGCTAACAGAAATAGGCCACTGGTTCCTCAGTTTAATATGTGATATGAAGAACAGCAACTCCAGCTGGGCAGCAGCACCTGGTGCTGAACAGCAATGTTCTCATGAGTCCCCATTATGGAACATGAATTTGTGACGTGATCTTGATGAGTTTGAATGGAAGATTCAGCAGGGTAAACAAATGTTTTTCATACATTTGCAAACTATTTTCCATGTACTGTCTGAAATGATGCAGTCTATTGCATTTATAATTCTCAGGGCTGCATAGAAATTCTGTGCAGTCCTTTCATAATTTCACAGAGACAGTCCAGCTAGAATACATGTGACAAGATACCTAGACAGTCTCCTTCCACAGTTAGAACTAAAGTACATAAGGTTGTCTCCATTTAACACAGTGGTGTCTCTCCCCTTCCCTCTGCAGCTGGACTACATTCTTAGAAATCATTCATGTACATTCACTCAGACTCTCCCACTTACTGAGGGGAACAAGCATCGGCTCTTAATCAGACTTGTCATGAGTGAAAGAGACTAGCTTAGTAGTTATATTTTTTCCCAGCAAGAAGGGATAGAGTTGAGGGATTCAACTACACCTAATTACTTATATAAACAAATGTAGAGATAGATATGTTAAAGGTCAAACAAGTATGCAAATTAAATGCTTTATGTTAAAGTACAGTAGTATTTATTACTTTTTGTAGGTATGGATTAGTAGGTGATTATGTAAATGCCTTTTTATGTACACTTTGATGGGTATAACTTATTTGTGCTACAGTATTGCTCGACCTTACAGAATTATTAGTTATCAAATTGTTTGGTTCAATGCTAATGTTAAAATCAGTACTGCTGCATTATTAAAATATGTATTAGCTAGTGTTCATGTTATGATCATAATTTTATTGTATGTTTTTCTTTTCTTTTGTTTAAAAAAATCGGTAAACATTTTAATGAAAAAGGTCTTTGACCCCTTGCTTTCCCATTCTCTAACATGTGTCATAAGTGTGACAGTACTCGGTCACATCTGTATAGACACCAGGCCAATAGATGCTTTGTCTCAACCTCTGCTTGATCCATAAAGGGTAAACAAGTATAAGAACTGGATTGATACTTTTAGTAAGTATGAATTAGTAGGTGATTGTTACATGTCTTTTTATGTACACTTTGATGGGTATAAGTACAGTATTTATTTTACAGTATTGCTTAACCTTTGTATAGACTTAATTGGCTATCTAATTGTTTAGTTCAATGCTAATGGTAAAATCAATACTGCTGCTTTATTAAATATGTGTTACAGTAGCTAGTGTTCATATAGTGTATGATGGAACATTGTCTCCACTAAAAACCCATCACTTTCCAAATGTTGTTATGCTGCACTAGTGATGCCAGTTCTATTTGTTATGCTGCAGTAGCTACATATGCACTGCAGCATAACAGAACAGAACTGTCCCTCACACACTGTGTAACAGAGTCTGTTCACGTCAGAAGCACAAGGCAGTTTCCCCTATTAGTTTAAAACTGCTGCAGCAAATCAAGTTTAAAAAAATTGCATCTGCAATATTTTCAAAAGAACCTCATCATCCTCAGTCTATCAGCAAGCCCGATCTGAGTGAGATCATCATCACAAGATGATGTTATGAAACGCATGCCATGACAACTGTTTATCGGAAGAGAGCACAGGTTTTCACTGCATGGAATTTGTTTAAACTTTAAAATACTACTAATGTGGACTTCCTAGATACATAAATGTTTATTTTAACTGCATTCTCGGTTACTGGTTTCCATGATTGTATTCTCCGGAGCACTGCCTGTTGCATGTTTGTTGGCAAAATAAGTAAATTTATTTAAAAAAATTTTAGTGTGCCTGTTGCTTTTGTACATTGTCATGCCATCGTGCACTATAAAAATAATGAATAGTTACCTATCAGTAGTACATCTCAAGGTTGCCATTGGTGACTGAACCTCTCGAGCTTCACTCTCAAGGTTCATGAGGTCACCATGGTAACCTCTTGATGCACTAACCAGCTTGTTACCAATAGGTAACTATTCATTATTCTCTATATTATATACTTGATTTTATTGTGTGTTTTTTCCTTTTCTTTTGTTGAAAAAAATCAATACACTTTTTAATGGAAAAAAAAGTCTCTGTCCTCTTGCTTTCCCACTCTCTGACATGTATCACAAGTGTGACAGTACTCAGTCACATCTTCATAGACATCTGGCCAATAGAACTTTTGTATCAGCCTTTGCTTGTTCTGCTTCACCCTCCCCATGTCTCACAAATGGAATGGTGTGTGCAATGCTGAGTAGCTGTTGCCAAAACTCCTTAGGTACTACCAGCTGTTTGCACACATACCAGGCTTTCACTCCTTGATCTGCAATCTGAGGCAGGATCTGGAGAAAATGTGGTCCTGAGGCAACCATGCTTATGTTATTAAAGTATAAGGATTATTGTAACAGCATAATTACATTTTAGAAGGTGAATCCTGTCCACATATGCATCCACATGAAAAATGGCTAGGGACAGCTTACATAATTTTAGTTATGAGCAATGCAGATGTTTATAATTCTGACCCTGCTGGACAGAAACTGGCTCATTTATTTTATTTCTGTTTTTTATTCTCTGGTAATTGGGAAAGGTCCACAAAGCACAGGTGCCTGTTTTCAGGGATGATCTGAGGGTGTTGTGGTGGTTAAGTGACTTGAGCAAGGTTACACAGTATGCAGGTGGAGGTTGCAGGGTAAAGACCCAGGTCTTCTGAGTGTTCCAGGCTCATAAACAGCTCATTGCTCTAGGTTCAGAGCTATACTAGAATCTGCATAATTAGAATCAGAGTTTGTGCATTTAATGTATAAAACATACATTTAACAGCAATGGTACGTAAGAGTCTGGCCGTCCTCCTGCATCTAGTGGTATTGGATGGCATCTCATCCAGGAGAGTGCCACCTTACACCATGATGACCAGTACTGCACCAGCATCAGTCTACTTTGCATCATGGGTCAAGGGCAATGTGATCCATGGCACCATAACACCATACTCTGGGGCACCATAACAAGAGATCAAACAAACAAATGAGTTTGTCCCTACCAGAACTAGGACTACGCACAGAAATATTGTATTATGTAGCTGCAAGAGGAAACACAGTTCTCTGAGCATTTATCTGTCCATTAATTTTTTTCCATGTGTTTTGCTCATCTTGCTCACCCCATTCAACATCAATTTGCAGTCCTATGTGCTCTGACTAGAATTTGTTTGACAGTGTAGGTTATCCATATGAACTGCAAGTGGAAGGTAAGGAACTGGTGTAGTTCACCTTGGTTTAGGAGTTTGTATTGCCTACACTTGGACACTCTTTAGCTGCAATTCAAGCTGCCTTTCATGACTGACCATTATAATTTTTACAACAGCCTGTATGAAGGAAATGTAGGCTAGTGGCTAGACTGCAGAACTGTAACTCAGGAGTTCCCAGGATGTACTGTTATCATGGCCATTGTCTCATGGTGTTGTTGGGAGAAAGTTCCTTTACTTTTCTGTGCTTTAGTCTTCCTTGCTATAATACTGGGAATAATTGGACCTCTTTGAAGGTCAATTGATATGTATCAGTAGGCGTACCCGAGACAAAACAAACTTAAAAAATACAGTCTTATATAATCAAACATGTTATTTTATTTACCTAATAGTTTTGTCCAGGATAGGCACACTGATCTGAATATCATGTATATGTGCAACCCAGAGGGAAGGGGTTACAGAAGAAGGGAGGGGTACAGTAGATAGAGCAAAATAGGACTATGGATCCATTACTTTTGCTCCCTCATAAGCAGAGACAAAATAAATGTGCCATGGAAACATGTACCTTTTTATATGGTCTTATTACGCACTTTACTACAGTGACACCCACCAGAATGAAGAGCTGTTATCACAGTTTCTGCCAGTGATATCTTATGGAAAATTGCAGAAACACAATGTAATTCATTGGCAATTACTCATATTTATCCACAGGAAAATGTGACATCATTATCACATAGTGCTTCATTCTGGGAGTCTGCACTGTGCATAGGTTACTCGATAAGTTACTTATTAAATGTGTAGGCAAACTACTGTATCCAGACTGGTCAGCAGCCATGCATGGTGAGAACACTACCCAAAGTAAAAAAAATGCAGGCAATCAAGACTCTGTACAGTGAAAAAATGATGACTGTTCAGTTTTAAACATACACCATGTTTTCCTCTGGCTACGGCTCTTATTACACTCGGTCACACATTTGAATTTGCCAGCCTGTTCATCATGAACTCAGACCCATTTACCTGATCACTTAGTTTTAAGTTTCTCACATTACAATTTTTTTGCCATGCTTTATTCTTCTTGTTTGTGAACTCACAGCTCTCCAGACCCAAAGCCCAATATTGCTTAACAGTCTCTGGTAATACACCTTGCACCCACACTGCTTTTTCTGCTGTTAAAAAAACACCGGCTTTACATTTACAGCTCTTTAAATATTTTATCCCTGCCTCCAACTGCCAGACATACCAGATAGTTCTCCCTAGGCCTTCCCTTCTCACTCACTAAACAGCACACTAACTCCCACTCCCTTGATCTTTTCACTGGAGGAACACCAGCATTTTCCTCAGTATCTCTTCTGTAGATGAAAGTATGCTGCCTGCACATCTCTACTATCTGGGCACAAGCACAGACTCTGGCTGGTTATAGAAAAATAATATCCTCAGTTTCATTACCAGTGAGGTTTATCTCATGAAACCAAGGTTGCCAAGTACACACAACTTGTGTTCTGTGCCTGTTAGCTCAGAAGAACCACTCACAGTAAAGAGGGTGTTCAATGTATATGAACAGGTTGTGTTGAAAGTTCTTCAGCTATTTTGGCAACAGCAAACTTTAGAAGCATCCATAGAAGTACAAAGAGGTCCCAGGGCTTAAGATGCCTAACTATGCCAGCACTTGGTGAAGGAGGAGCCAATTCATGATAGAGTGGCATGAGAAACTACACAAGGGATCCTTCTGGCAAATCAAATATATTCTTAGGGATTCCAAAAGTCTACAAGAAGAAATAACATCTGACTTAAAAAAGAAAGAGCAGGATTTAAAACAGTTTGTAAAATATCCTGATTGTAAGGAATATAAGCTGAATTTGGACCAGAATAGTGAGGCTGGACCTTAAGACCAAAGCTATAAACAAATAATTGTATTAAACATGAGCAGGACTATTTAAACAACATCTGAGATTGTGCCTAAACATTAGGCAGGAACTAAAAAAGTAGAAATGCTGCAGGCAAAAGTGAAGCCAGATCAGTTGAAAGTGACCACCAATCTACTATTTGTTTAGAGGATGGCAGGTCCACCTTATCTCATCCTGGGAGGTTGAGAAGGAACCCAAGAAACCTGCAAGGAGGAATTATACAATGGCAAGAAAATGTCCTGGTCTCTGATAGGTCAGTGTGTCCCTGGCACAGTGAGGTTATCCCAGCACAATCTCACTGTCTTGCTTTGGATGCGTTGAATGAATTGATCATCAGGATGATGCTCTGGATGTCATACACTTAAGAAACTGAGATATACTGCCACACTAAAAATCTATTAAGAACATTTTTTTATTTTTTTTTATTTTTTTTAACAATGAGCCATTGTATAATAGCAATAATGCACTCCAGGGTGTGGGTTGTGCTGGGATAACCTCACTTCTGGGACATTGGATGCACTCGGTCTGCAGCCTTTTGCCCAACCACCCTGGTGTGAGGATATCCCAACACAACCCACATCCTGTCATGCATTATTGCTTAAATAAACAACAGGGAGCCATGAGAGATGAAAGGGCAACTGGAGACCAGCAGAACAATGGGGGTAGGGGTAGTAAGGACCAGTTCAATTAGGGATGCAGTTACTGAGGACATTATCAATAAGGAAAGGTTCAGAGAATAATATCATAAATTTTTCCAAGGTACCACTTACTGACATTTAAATATTCAGCAAATGGATAGGTTGTATCCTAGCTGCAAGAATTAACACATTTGAAATGTATCTGGATCTTAGCAAGTAAGTACTAATAGTCGTAAGTACTTTTTTTCACTCCATATAAGCTGTGTTGTTTTCAGATGCCTAACAGAAAAGGGGAGAGGAATGGCTACCCTCACCAGTGCAGACTGATGGGGATACAAATGAGGCATCACAAGTGACAAACTGATCCACTATCTGCCCTCTCATATATCCTACTGTATCATATTTTTCAATGCATATGAAAAAGACTTGGAGGACTTCTACACTGGAAGCAACTTTGGGCGCTATCATAACACCACCAGAGAGGAGAAGAAGAATGCCCATGAGGAGTTTGCTGATAACCAGGCCCTAAAGATTAAACCAGCAGACAAAAGAAGGAGTGTGGAAGTGAAGGACTGTGAGAAATGCATACAGGAGGTGAAGCGCTAACTTCAGTATAAGAAAATGTGTAAACATCTCCATTCTGACCCTATGATGGAAATGAAAAAGGTATTGGACTTGGTGATTGAGGAAGCCTATCAGGATGAGATCATTGATGGAAAAATAAGGGATTTCCTTACTGTAAACCCTCCTAGCTCCCCAATAATGTATGTACTGCCAAACCTGTACAAAACACTTGTGGCTGTCCTGGATGCACAATTATATTGGGGATAGGCTCCTTAACAAAACCATTGTCTCAGTACATTGATTGCTTCATGAAACCAATTGTCTTATGCTTAAAGTATTATATTCAGGATACACCAAACATTCTCAGTGTCCTGGAGGATATCCACATCGTGCGTAGCAGCCTTTTGTTAATGGCCAATGTAGAATCCCTTTATATGAATGTTCCACATGAGTACAGGTTAAAGGCATTAGAACACTTCTTTAATAAAAGGGGAGGAAACTAAACCACCAATATTTTTCCTACTTAATATGGTAATAACAGTTCAGGCCAATTACGCTTTCTGCTTTGTGCGCATTATGTACAATTAAGTGCAACTGCCATGGGGGCAACATTTGCCTTCAGTTATACAAACCTGGCAATGGGGAAGTGGGAAGAAGATAACATCTACTCAGAGACTAACCCTTTCAGGGATAAGATTGACTTATCATGATATCTTTTTTTTAACAATGCCATCATTTTATGGCACAGGGCTGTAGAAGAACTTAAAAAATTCTATAAATGTCTTGAGTCCAGGGTTCCTTATTTCTAATTTGTGGCTTTGTGGGATGGTGAGGACATCAAGTTCTTAGATCTCAGTATTAAAGTGTAAATTACTGGAAGGTTCAGTATCTCACTGTATCATAAACAAACAGATTGCAAAACCCTTTTGGCAGTAAATATTTTCCCACCCCACCTGACAGTGCTGAACATACATAACAGCCAATACTTAAAGACAAAACAAAACTGCAGTAAGGCAGAAAATCATGTGGACAAGAAGATTAATTGGAGAGGGTAGCACATCAATTCAGTAACAGAACTTTAGTGAGTGCAATTTCGGTAACGACAATGTCCGTGAATGCAATTATGGTGCCCGGACAGATGGGTGAGCACCAATACGGCAACAAACTTAATCCCCCCTCCTCAAGGTGCTACAACCTCAGGGTTGGTTATTTTAGTAAGGAGGGTGTGAGGGGTGTGTGGAGGGGGCACAGCCACCCACAAAAGAAGCATTTTAAAAACTGTCACTGTAATGGTGTTTGCCCATATTTTCCAGGTGCCCTAATCTTAGTCACCATAATGTCATCACCAAAGTCGTTGTTGCTACAATTCCCTCACTGAATTGACATGGAGCCACTGGAGAGCTGATAGAAGGAAAGGGGTTAGGGTGAGCAAACCATAAACAAAGCAAGGTCTCAGGCTGTCCCACTGGCACAGAAATCTGAGGCACTGGGTGCTTCACCTCCTACTACACTGGTGACCTGGGTTTGGAAATAGATGCATGTCACACAGGGGCCAGCCAGGGAAGGGCATCTCAAGAACAACTCTCCTCCCTTGGTGGGGAGGGGTGGAGGTTCCAAGCATCCTGCTAGGCATCTGCTGCCTGGAGGTTCTAGATGGCAGTACAGGTGGATGCCAGGGAAGGTGTCCTGCCCACCTGATACTGGGGTGGAATCTTCATGGAGGCAGTGCTCACACAATACATCCCTGCACATGCCATGAGCTTGGGAAGAAAACAGAGGAAACCCCCCAACTAGTAAGATGAAGACATGGTCCCCTGCAGCCAAACCCTGGCAATTGGGCTCTTGGAATCTGGTGGAGAATGGCTGGACACTCAGTAAGTCCCAGAGAAGCTGGGTGATGGGGCTGGGTGGGAGTAGGCCCAGAATGGGGCTGATCAGGCAGAAAGGAGATAAACAACTAACTGAAAAAAAAAGAAAGCAAGGACTGAAGTAATCAGGATTGATAGGTTGTCCCTACTCACACCAAAGGTGGGGTAACAGAAAAGATTAACTTTATCACCAGCAATTCCCCATAATGCAAATGCACTACAGGAAGTAGTGTACAAAAATTAAGAAATGTTGGGTGTGGAACCTAAATTGAGGAAAACTGCACAATATTGCCACATATTGTACAGAGGCAAGTAAAACATCTAAGGGATGAATTAGTCCACTGTGCATAGCCTACCTTAAAAAAGACATCTTTGTTACCCCACAACAGAATGGTCACAAAAAAGTGGCTGCTGCAAACACTGTAATGTAATAAAGACCACTACAAGTTTCTGAGACACAGAGATGGAAAGACTATGAAGATCAATGCATTTATACATTGTAATGCAAATCATGTTAAGTTATTTAGTGACATGCCCTTGTGGGGCATTTTACACTGGTCAAACTAAAAGGAAATTTAAAGAAAGAATTGTGGAACACATGCGGGCTATACAACTGGAATACAGAACATTAGCTTTATCACTACATACAGAAGATATGGGGGTGACATATGCCAAAGTTTGTAAGCATTGAGAAGGTGATAATGGATCCAAAGGTTGGCAATCTAGAAAAATTCTCACCTAAAAGAGAGGCATACTGAGCTGGTTCGGTGGCACAGAGGGTTGAGGCATCTAGTCTTACCTCACATCATGTCAGCTACCTGGGTTCAGGAACAACCTCAGGTCATTGGGGAGCTGGCCGGGGGTGGGAGGAGAAGGAGCATAATTGAGCCACCTATGGCAGCGCTCCTGGAGTGGATGCTGTCCCTCCCGTAGTCCCATCTCTCCAGGTCGTGGTCTGGTGGTGGTGCAGGCGGAGAGGGTAGCTAGTAGGGTGAGGTGCTCCACAGTGCCTGGCATGCGCATGCCTCCACACGTGTACATCAGTGTCCCAGATGCACGAGAGAAGGGAGGATTGAAAAAGGGGAGAAAAAGCCAACTAAATTGTAAATAGAAAAAAAGGGAGGCATACTGGACTTAGCAGTTGGAGCACTAAAGTGGCTCAGTTTAAATAATCAAATAGAAATGATGCCACAATTGTGAAACTGTACTAATCAAACCATTTTATTTTTCTTACAGAAAAAGAGGTATGGGTATTGCTGTGAGGAGGAATGACCACAAAAAAAAAAAAAATAACATAAAAAATGTAAATGTTTTGGTGCCAGCTAATTTTTAGCAAATATTAGCATATGTTGTACTTATTATCAAATTTAGAATAATTTTTATAGTGAGCAATTTTGTAACCGATGAGCCTAGTTTTTGTACTATATTAATATATACACACATTAGCTTGATTATACATTGTGGATGATTGCTTTGGGGCAATTATGGCAATGGTGCTCTCTGATTTAAGAAAAATGGAATATATAAGGAGTACACAAGGGGGGGCTCCATACTGTACCTTGACATAGCACGAGGGAGGAGAGGCATGAAACACAGGGGCTCCTGTGGACTCACTTGTGTTCATACGTAGAGCTGTACTGTACATCTTGCTCTTTGTTTTAATGTGCTTAATAAAGCATCAGAGCAACAAAAGCTGGCAGAAGGTGTTTTTAACATCTAGGCACTATTTGCTGAATCTGAGCGTTGGTCTCTTAAGAAAAGTGTTTCTATCAGTGTAGGTTACTAGGTAGGATTAAAGCATACTGGGATCATTGCTAGGACTGCAAAATGCATGCATCCAGTCTGAGAGGTCAGCAGTGATACATCTGCAACCACTTCAAGCTGGTTGCTGCTCTGGAGAGCAATATTGCCAGTATGAAAAAGCAAGTAGCTAAGTAGTGAGGGGTTCTGGCAAGATGGTTAGCAGCTCAGAGGGACTCTGAGGTGCAACAGGCTAACATCAGGAAAACTGGGAGGGAAGCACATCTTACTATGTAATGTGAGCCATCCTGACTGCTCAGAACAACTGTAGAGGTCTGAATTCCTGTAACCAATAAGGGACATGGGCTAAAAGGTGCCCGCATGGCTTAACAGAAATCTAAGGCAACTGATTCTGACCAAAAGGAAGGCCTATGACCATGGGAAAGATACAATATGAGATGCTTCCTGGACAGAGAGGAGTACAGAGCAGCACTGAGGGATTAAAACCTAAAATGCAGACAGCCAAGAAAGGGATGAAGGTCAAGATAGGAGCAGGAGCTGCAGGCAACACCAAAGCCTTCCTTCAGTACTGAAATAGAAGGAGGGAGATGAAGGGTCCTTAAAAATGGGATGGGGAAGAAACATGTTAGAACACCAAAGGCAGTGGTTGAGATGCTTATTGTATACTTCACTTCAGTGTTCACCAAAGGGCCACAGTTAGGGAGAAGGTATTCATTGGATGGCTTATAATATTATGTGTACACATAATGCAGCCATTGGACAGAACACATGCTCTGTGCACTGAATACTTGGCAAAGATTAAGCCAGGCAAATCACAAGGGAAAGACAGGGTGCACCTCAAGTCAAGATCATAGCTGGGCTAAAGGAACAGTTAGTGACACAACTTGCAATAGTCTGTCAGCTAGTTTTGGAACCCACACGGGAGAGACTTGCAATAGTCTGTCAGCTAGTTTTGGAACTCACTTGGGAGAGAGCAATCTTGGACCTGGTGCTCTCAAATGGGGATAGAGAGAGGATCTCTGACCTTGAGGTGGGTAGCCATCTGGGAACAAGCGACCACCAAACGGTGTGGTTCACGATAAACTTATCTGTAGAGTCAAGCCACACAAAAGTGAAGGTACTGGACTTCAGGAGGGCTGATTTTGTCAAAATGGGAGAGTGCCTCAGAAAAGCACTAGCAAACAGGCAAGAAGGTGGGGTGGAGCAACAATGGGGAAACATCAAAACTGCCATCAGAGAGGCAACAAGTCTTTGTGTGAAGCAAATAAACAAATCAAAATGAAATAAAAAACACTATGGTTCTCAAAAGAAGTGGCAGGGAAGGTAAGGGAAAAAAGATAGTATTCAGGAAATATAAGGAAACACAGAAGGAGCAGGACAGAGAACTGTACCAGTTAAAGCAGAAGGAAGCGGGTAAGGCAGTCAGAATAGCAAAGGCCTAAACCGAGGAAAAGATAGCCAACTCAGTTAAGAAGGGGGATAAAACCTTTTATAGGTACATTAGGGAGCAAAGAAAGACTAAGGCAGGGATACTGAGGCTGAACAAAGAGGAAGATGGTTGGGCAGAGAGTGACAGTGAAAAAGCAGGGATACTGAATGAATACTTCTGCTCAGTATTCACAATGGAAAAGCAGGGGGAAATACCTAATTCGGTCAATAGAAGCACTTTGGATAGGGGGTTGATATTAATCCTTTCACAGAAGAAAGAGTTCTGAAAGAACTCTTAAAACTGAAGGTGGATAAAGCAATGGGGCCTGATGTGATTCACCCCAGAATTCTAAAAGAACTAAGGGAAAAACTAGCAACACTACTGACTACCCTTTGTAATAAATCATGGGAGGATGGGGTGGTACCTGAGGACTGGAGGAGGGCAGGTGTGAATCTCCTTCACAAAAGTGGGAGCAAGACAGAGGCAGAAAACTACAGACCTGTCAGTTTGATCTCAGTGGTAGAGAAAATGATGGAATCACTTCTGAAGGAAAGAACTGTTGAATACCTAGAGGCCAGTGGGGCACAGGACCCAAGGCAGCATGGATTCACAGCAGGAAGGTCATGTCAGACAAATCTAATAGATTTCTTTTACAGGGTGACCAAAGCAGTAGACCAGGGAGGGCCTGTGGACATGGCCTACCTAGACTTTAGCAAGGCATTTGACACAGTCCCGCACAAAAGATTAATAAACAAATTAGCCGGCCTAGGAGTGGGTCCTAGGCTGTTAGCCTGGGTGAAACACTGGTTGGACAACAGGACACAGCGGGTAATAGTAAATGGAGTCCACAGTGAAGAAAGGAGGGTTACTAGTGGGGTACCGCATGGTTCAGTACTGGGGCTAGTCCTTTTTAATGTCTTTATAAGTGACATTCCAGAGGGACTGGAAGGGGAAAGTATGCCTCTTTGCAGATGACACAAAGATCTGCAACAGGGTTGATACACAAGGTGGGGTGGAAAGGATGAAAAGGGACATGGCAAGGTTGGAGGAATGATCAAATGTACGGCAGCTTAGATTCAATGCAAAGAAATGCAAAGTAATGCACCTGAGAAACAAAAACACAGGGGAAGAGTACACAATGGAGGGTGAGATACTGACAACAACAAAAATGGAAAGGGACCTCGGTGTAGTCATATCAGATGACCTAAAGGTGGGCCAGCAATGTGAGAAGGCAGTAAGGAGGGCTGGGGGGATACTGGGATGCATAGGGAGAGGCATCACCAGTAGAAAACAGTAAGTTGTTGGCCCTCTGTATAGACAGTTGGTAAGACCACATCTGGAGTACTGTGTATGGTTCTGGACACCACATCTCCACAAAGACATAGACAGGGTGGAGGCTGTCCAGAAGAGGGCAACCAAAATGATGCAGGGTCTGCATCAGAAGACATATGAAGAAAGACTAAAGGAACTAAAGATGTATAGTCATGAGGAATGGAGGGACATGATAGAAACTTTCAAATACCTCAAGGGAATCAACAAAGTCCAAGAGGGTAACATCTTTCAGAAGAAGAGATGTGCAAAAACAAGGGGGCTCAATTTGAAGCTAGAGGGGGGACGGCTCAGAGATAATGTGAGGAAGTATTTCTTCACAGAGAGGGTTGTGGATACATGGAACAGACTTCCTGAGGAGGTCATAGAGTCAAAAACAGTGGGGAAATTCACGAATGCATGGAACAGACATAAGGTAATTCTAGTGGGGGGTAGGAGGAAGTAGACTGTTGGTTAACTAGGATCTGCAGCTTATCCTGTAGGTAGGGGAAATGGGCAGACTAGGTGGGCCAAGCGGTCCTTATCTGCCGTCACATTCTATGTTTCTATGTTTAGGTGTCTGTCCAGAAAGTTGTGGTGCCAGAGGACTGGAATGGGGCAAATGTAGTCACTGTCATTCTTATGGGACAAATAACGGCCGATCAGTCTGTCATTGTTGATGGGCAATGTTCTTAAGGCCATTGTGAAATACAGAATAATGGATCACTTTGTTGAAAAAAAATCTTAACACATTTCAGCAGGTTTTGTTGAGAGCAGATAATGCCTAACTGGCCTGATTACCTTCATTGAAGGGGTGACTAAAAAGGTGGACTTGGGCAGTGCCATAGACATTATCCAAGCACCTGGACTTCAGCAAGGGATTTTCTGCTGTGCTGTATGACAAGCTTCTATGAAAAGTAAGCCAGAGGGGGATATATGAGACATACTGTGTCACTGAATAGAAATAAGCACTCTTACCACAGTTTCTGACAGTGGTACCTTTCTGGCTACTGCAGGAACACACTGTAATCAGATGGCAATTACTCTAATATGCCAGATGATACTAATATGCCAGACAATCCAGGACCTGGGGTAGGGAGAGATCCTCTGGGGGGGATACCAACATTTTGTTGGATCCTATGTTAGACTCCTTTGGGCAAGGAGAAGGATACCGGCACATGAAAGGAGCCAAAGCTCTGAGGGGCATCCTGAAGGAATGCAAGCTCCTCTTTGTGTGGGGGTTTATGAACATAAGAATTTGCCAGCAGAAACAGGCCACATGGTCTATCAACTCTGTTCCAGTGTGCATCTTGCACCCTTACCTTGAGCCCCACCCCCCTCCCCATCACAATTAGCCCCCACTAATCCTGTCCCATCCTCTTTTGAAACTACCCACTGTCTTATAGGATACCACCTCCTCTGGCAGAGTGTTCAATTCTGCCACAACCCTCTCCATGAAAAAGTGTCTCAATTTACTTCCTATATCTTCCCCCTTCCAATCTAAGACCATGCCATCTCATGTCCCTCCCCTCCCTTAGCTTAAATATATCTTCAGTACATATCATGTTTATCTCTTTTTAGTACTTAAAGGTCTCAGTCATATCCCCACGATCCCTTCTCTCTTCCAGAGAGTACATATTCATCTCACTGAGCTTCTTCTCGTATGGTCTGTCCTCCAATCTCTGGATCATTTTCATTAATCTGCATTGTAAACCTTCCATTAATCTTACATCCTCCTTCAGATATGGGTGCCAGTACTGCATGCAGTATTCCAGGTGTGGCCTGACCAGTGACCTGAAGAGAAGAAATCTGTCCAGTAGGGATTACACCTATTACTCACAAGGGCACAGCACTTGTAGCAGGCTTGATGTGATCCTGGTCTGGGGGGGGCTCATCTGTGACTCAGCAGCAGTAAATATCCACCTGCTAACTTTTGCATACCATATACCAGTGTCAAACATGTGCCAAACAGTGCATTAGAACAGGGACCAGAAAAGATAGCAGCACAACATTTCCCAGTGTGGAGACCCAGTCTTTAAGGTGTAGCTCAAGAAAGGAATTAAACTTTAATTAGCAGACAGCAGCTAAATTGACCTATGAAGGTGTAAAAACCCACCTGAAAGGAAGAATTATTACCTACTCCTCAGCATGGAATAAGACAAGGGAAACAGTTGAACAAGCTACTGCAGAAAATGGGAAAATGGGAGGGGGCATCATAAAAAAGAAGACAATGACCCAGATCTCCTAAAGAATATGAGGCTCATGAGATATAGGATCAATATCCTCAATACACAACAGGCTGACAAAAGAAAACTGGCACTACTTACTGAATGCTTGGGCAGAAGACACAACAGAAAGGTTACCAGTCCACCTCTTTATTTGTGGGTAACACAGCAACCAGTGACCAGGCAAAAGCGAGGCATGTACAATGCCGTCTTGACATTTCACACACTTGTGCTTTGTCAAGAGACTGTCTAGGCTATCCAACACTGTCAAATTTATCAGCAGTTCTTGAAGAGACAGAAGCAAGCAGAGGATAAGCCAGAATAAGTGCAAAATGTGCTGAGTGACAAAGATAATAAACAGTAAAGTGATAAGGCATCAGTAACAGGCAGTATGCAATTCATTTGCTTATACAAAATTAAAATTTTTGTTACAGTAGCCAGTCAACCATCTGGTAGCCAAATGCTGGCAACAGACAATAAAGCACAAATAAACTCTGAATTATGGTAATATACTGAGCAAAGAAGATGTCCTTTGCATTTCATAAGGCTAAAAACTACTTAACATCATGTCGGCCTATTAATAATGCAAAGCTAAAAACTGAGATACGTTTTAGAAAGTCAGTTAGTAACAGCCACGGACACTGATTTTATGGACTGTTTCATATCAGACAAAACATTCCACTGATATTCATAATAATGTTGCAGAAAAGAAAATTCCCATGGAGAGAAACAGAGTCATAACATTTTATCAAAATAACACAGACATGGTTTTAATGCAGTCATTTAAACCAGGTTGCACATAGGCCTTTAGTCTGAAGATCCAAAACAACTCTCATTTGGTCAAGATAGAGTCCAGATCTCCACTTCTGGGCCCACTGCTAACCCTTTTGATTCCAAGAAAAGACCATCTGTGTCTGTTTTCATAGAGGAACTTCATGACATTTGTGGCCAGGGCTGAATCATCATTCTGATTGAGAATTGGCTGCATGTGACCCTGCACCCTCTCATTGAATGTGCACTTTTTGTACACCATATAATATGCACCACATTCAAAGGTAGCCAAATATACCACATGAGTAGTCTCCCACTTACTGTAATAAATCTACGTGTTTCCAGGAGTTCACCTGTGGCATGGTTATTGAAAGTGTTGCCTACTGTCAGTACTACACAGTATTTACATCTGCCACACTTGTGGGTGCTAGGTGTGAAGGGCAGCAACCACATTCTAACTGGTTTGTATGACTGTAGATTAAGTGTTGCAACATTGACTATGTTGTGTGGCCTCCTATAGATGATGCATGGGGGTTGCTATGCATGGTCACTCAGACAAGGATCAAACTGTAAAATATTCCATTTCTTCCTTAAAATGTCCTCTGCCTCATGAACATGTATTCTGTAGGTGGTGACAAAGTTCAAGTGAGCATTTAAAGCATACTGTGTTTCTGCCTACCTTAGTACTAAGAACATATCCCTGTCAGTGCTCCTTGCTCTTTAATGTGCTCTAGTTTTCATCATTAAGCTTATACTCCCTGTCTACAGAACAGTTTTGCAATTCCAGTGACTAATTTTCAGATGACTGCTCAGTGCTGCAGGTTGGCGAACCCTAAGGAACTGACAGACACTGATGTTTTTGGTGGTTTGACAGGGATGACAGAAGCTGAAAGAAGGACAATATTTCCTTCTGTGAGGACAGTATTTCTATCTGTGGGTTTGACGCATAAAACCCATGTCAACTCTTGCCTCTGAATTTGTTATGATGCGGATGTCCAGAAAGGAGAAAGCTTCTGAACTGTGACTGACTGCAAACTTAAAAAATTTGAGTTGGTGCTTTCCAAAGTCATGCAGTTCCTGTATGTCACCATGGCACACCATCAAAATTTCATCAACATAGCCAAGGCCCTGATATTTCTGTGTCACTTTGGGACCAAGTTCTGCAGCAGGATTGCCATTTGCTGCAGAACTTCTGTGGCAGTGGCTTGTAATATCTGTAGATGTTCTACAGCACCAGTGAACTGTCATACATCACAGCATCAGCTTATCATTCTGACACTACATCCATGGCAATGGCTATGGAAAATGGGATGGGGAACGCACAGTACCATTGGTTCAAAAAATAAACCCACAGTTTTAGAAATAATATTTTTTTAAGAAAGCTAAAAAAAGTTTTATTTAAAGTATTATCCTATTGCAGAAATGAAATACAGAGAGGGGACCTTGTGCGATAAATGATTTGTCTATACTTGTGCTGTTTATGCAACTCATGAGGTCCCCACTGCATATTATTTATATATTTATATGCAATCTGTAATGTACATTTTCAAAAGTGAATTTCCCTTTTTGTGATTGTGAAATTTTATCCTATTTCATAAGATCCCTTTGGAAATGGAATAAAGAGAATAGAGATATTTCAAGTCTAATTTTTTGTGCCAAACCACCTCTTCTGATGAACTACATCATCCCATCAGGCCATGTGAACCCCTTGTGAGGAAGGGTTTCCCAGCCCATTACAAGGTGTCACCCATGTGACAGAACGCCGCACTATGCCTTCCTAGGTTTAGAACGGTGGTGTGTGACAGCACTGACCCCCCACATCCTTGTGCTGCCCAGCCAGATCCCTGGGCTTGTCCTTGAAGTTGAGTCTCCAGCACGGGAACACAGCATGATACCTGTTGGCCCAACAGCTAGCTCTGCACACAATGGACCTGATTTTCAAAGTCGCCTGCATTGGGTGCATCCTGTGGCAAAGCAGGGAGCTGCATCCAACGCAGCTGTGGCAAGGGCAAAAATTGCTGTTTCAGAAGATTTGCCACAATATACCACTTGTGGCAAACCTTTTGAAATAGCCACAACATGTGGCCCTGTGCCAGAAAGAGTGATGCATTTGGAGCCTGTGGTACATGTCCAGGATGCAGTCCTGGACAAGTGTACAGGGGGCAGCCAGGTGCCCCATGAAGTACCAAACCCAATCCCATGCACAAAAGGGGCAGGTTGCCCACTGAGAGCATTGTCCCATGTCCTTGTGCCACCAGCATGTAGCTCCCCTCCTCCATCCCCAGACTTGGTCAGGCCCATTAAAACTACATTTATTCTCTGCTGATCTAGTGGACCCTCACCCTCCCCACCCCATCTGGCATCCTCCAACCTCCCTGCTCCCCCCAAGTGACCATTGCTGGATTCTATGACTGGCACAGCCCTCTGCACACTACCACAGCCAGCCACAGAACATGTTCCCAATACTGCATATTTATTATAGTACATAGTACTTGAGAATGCATTCTGTGGCTGGCCATGGTGGTGTGCAGAGGGCTGTGCCAGTCGAAGGATCCTGCAGCTGTCACTTGGGAGGGGTAGGGAGGTTGGGAGATGCCAGATGGGATGGAGAATAAATGTAGTTTTACCGGGTGTGATCAGAGATCAGGGGTGGACACAAAAGACCACAGCACTTTTGTAATCATACTCCAGGGGGATCGGGGAGTGCTGAGGGACAGGGGATTGGCACTATATCACCAGGACTGTTCAGACACTAGGGGGATTGGTGGGGTGGGATCACTTGACTCAGGATACAGGTTTCAATACTGGCAGCTGCTCTCTCTCTCTCTCTCTCTCTCTCTCTCTCTCTCTATATATATATATATATATATATATATGTATGTAATAGTTCTGCATATCTCGGTGGCCCCGGTGGGGTGCCATGCCACTGATGGTGTTGGCCAACTTTGCCCTGACATCCTACCTGCCACCTCTGGTGCCCCTAGTGTGCACCTCCTGCCCCCTGTAGAACAGCAGTCCACTGGTGAAACCCAGTTAGACCACCTCCTGGCTGGTCTAACTGGTGTCCCTTGCAGCATCCATGGTGGGGCTTGGGAAATCCTAGATAACGGGATGTTGCAGCCCCACCATGGCGCAAGCCTCCCCCTGTGACCTGGCACACCAGGTTGTGTGGCAAAACCAGTGGCAGAGTGGTCTTTGCTGCAGCTACATATCAACTGGATGAAGGCTGCCTTGTAAAATCACATTTGACACAAGTTTGACACCACTTGCATCAAATGCTTGGCACGTAAACCCCTTGCATCCCTCTAAGCCCTTTAAAAATTGGGCCCAATGTTTCTTCATACTTTTATATAATTCTGTAAACCCATGATAACATGTTATCAATAACCCCAGCAAAAATGTGTACGGCACAATTTATTCATTTAATAGGTTTGTTCTTCCAACAAGTCTACAAGTCTTTATATTCCGCCTTTCTGGGCAATTATTTTTTTGTTAAGTCAGGTTAATTCATTTTACCAGTTATTCATTTCAGGGGGCTTCCATTTACCTCAAAGGCACAAATAAATCTGTACAAAGAGAGGTATTCAGTTAAGTTCTATACTGTTGTCAAGTATCTGTTAAGTTGGCCCCACTGTAATAACTTAAAACTGAGCATTTTATTAGGCTGTAGTACAGGCTGAGCAAATATCACAGTACCTGATGTGCTGTGCACTTCATCAGAGTTTGGGAGCTATGGTAGATAAAGGAATATTCATTTATGTGGCAGAATGCAGCCCTGTCATTAGCTAATGGTTGATAACATCAGATGCTGAGTGTAGAGGGGTTTGGGATACAAATGGAAGGGAAGGGAACCAGGTGCTATGGAAAAACTGTAAATATTAATAACGAATCACCAAGAGGAATTCTGTGGCACTACAGATATTCTGCAGTAGGATGCAAGTTCTGTGCAAAATTCTGTGGCCACAGAATTCTAGGGGCCTTGTTTATAGCATCTCCACAGAACAATATGGTTCAGAAAAGGATTGTTATTACTATTGTAAGCACACATTTCTTCATAACAGCCCAAACAGCTGTGAGCAAAGTTCACTACTGCATTGAATTCCATTAAAATTCCATTAAGATCCATTATTTTTCCATTAATATCATGCGAACCCATTAATTTACCTCATTAAATCTTGTTTAATGTGAAATTTGTTCTCCCATTAAATTTCCATTAAGTGTTGTGGTTTCATGGGTGAAAACCATTAATGTAGTCATCCATGGCATTAATTAACCATTACTGACTCCCATTAAATGTTTAACAGATGTTAAAAGTCCATTACATTTTGTTAAATGTACAGTTAATGGTGGTTTTAATACCCATTATAAAATGAGCTTATGAAATCCACATCTCTGATTGGCTACTACATCATCTGAGCCGTGTCCTTATCAGATGATATAGTAGCCAACCGGCACTACTGCCCGCTAAGATGCCCCACGACAACAAGGAATCAGTGAGCTCTGCCAAGCGTAAACAGAAACGCTGACTGACCGAGATCACTGAAGCAGCACCAATACAGCAGAACGGCACTTGCAGCAACACATTAACCACACTACCATTCACATCCACGTCCAAACCCCCAAATAACAAAATTAAACTGTTATTTGGTGTGTGTGTTCCTTTTTTTGTAAGGAAAACCTGACCTTTGTTCCTTCGTCCGTGTACTTCCAGGTTTCAACTAAAAGTAACCTCATTCATATGTCCTCCGACCCGCTTCACCACATTACATATTCAATGTAGAAAATAAAACAAAACTCAAAAAATTCCTTAATGACAGACCACCCAGTGTTTAAAACGCAATACAGGAAGCGGTCGGCGAAAAACGGTAACTACGGCAACTCCAGTGAGACACGCTCGCTCTCACTGAAACCTAACATTCCCTGTAACATAAATGAGCACGTTTGAATATTTTAAAATAAAAACAAATCATACATACAGTCTTCAATTAAAAGTAAACCCCCCACATTTACAAATTAAAAAAGTGTGTGTATCTCTGAATGCGTGCCTCGGAGGGAGTGAGGGGGCATCACATCAGACAGCACTTCTAAGATACAGGTCCTCTTTCTATCGTGGCTCAGAAACACTCTCGACACAAAATAAAAATGAATGTGTACCCATCTGGGAGCATGAAGGAACAACGTGTGTGTGTGTGTGTGTGTGTGTGTGTGTGTGTGTGTGTCTGTGTCTGGGGTACAGACAGCAGCACCCTGTACTGACCATTAGAAATTATCAATGGAGGACTATTTTTCACTATTTCACTATACAACTTACATTTTTACAGTTTTTGCTATTTTTTTCTCTCTTTTTTTTAATTCTTAAGTACTTGCTTACATGCCAATTTTATAAAGCATAATACGCTCCGAGGTGTGGTTTATCGCCTGATAAAACACCCAGTGGCATAAGGCACTCGGCACAAGCGCCTCGTGCCTTAGTACACTCCTGGGCGTGCTCTTATCAGGCGATAAACCACACCTCATCGTGTGTTATTGCTTGCTTAAAACATGGCAACAAGCTTTTGATAGCCATTAAAACATGAGCACCTAGTTTCACTGCCATGAAAATTGTCATTGTTACCATTAATTTATTACTGGCCGTTAAAAATGTGGTTTACTTTGATTTTAATTGCCATGAAATTGATATGCCTGTCTGCTAAAACAGTAATGGGCATAACAATGGCCATTAAATGTCTTCAGCTGAGAGTTTAATGGGCATTAAAATGTAATGACCTAGTTTCATTGCCATGAAAACTATCCTTGTGGTTATTAAATACATTTATGACCATTAAATGTCTTCAGCTGAGAGTTTAATGGTCATGAAAATGACATGCTTTTCCACTAATAGCCATTAAAACTAAGGAATGAGCTTTTCATTGCCATGAAAATTATGTTCATGCTATGCCAATACATTAATGGCCATTTAAACCATCCAAGTGAGCTTTCCATATTGCCATGACAATTACATTTTTAGGTTGTGCCACTATGTTAGTGGCAATTAAAACTGTCCAAATGAGCTTTTCGTTACCATTAAACATTATGGTTACATTGTGCCAATGCATTTATGGCAATTTTATGTGTCAGACATATATTTTCCACAGGACTAACTGGACTTTAACTTGTGCTTATCAGATAAGTATACTTTTATCTACTATTTGTCTTATCTGTACTTTGCCCTAAGAACTATGGCTCCTCTGTGATGCCGGTGTAACCTTTGTTTAACAGATACTCCCCATCATCCAGAATTGAAATCTACACACAAGTTCCCTCTGGACGAACTCATGATTTAGTTACTCGATTGGGAGGTGGAAAATGTGAGCTATAATGGTGAGTCTGCCTCTGTTACAGCTGGAGTCCACATGTCATGTCAACAGTTAATCTGCTGTGTGAAAATTTGCTCTGTACTGTTAGTCCCAGCGTCAATTGGCTCCCTGCCCAATTTTTTCCCAAATTGTACCCCCCTTGGAGTTTAATATATAAAATTTATGCTGGGGGTAAATTGTCAGGGAATGATTTGTAAGGGATGATTAACATCGGAGCAAATAGTACAGAATGAGTTCTCGTGGGGCAGATAGATTGGAATGAATTGACATGTTACCATGCAATGAAGGAGTAAAGGAGTGAGTGCCATGAACCTAGCCTCATGAGGGACAGTTGAGAGGTAAGTGGTCAGTCCGTCTAGATTTGGCCCCTCTGCAACTGGACCCCCTCCCTCCATGTTTCTCGACTCCCACAGCCAAAAACTAGCTGTGTGCTAACAGCATGTGTGTGGCAGCACCTTTTCCATGAACAGCACAACAATGCTGGGTGGGGGACAAGGTGGGTCTGTGGGTGGGAAGGGGATTTCAAATGTAAGGAAGAAGGTCAGCTGATGGGTCTGGAACAGTGTGAGGTGAGTGGCCCAGCGACAAGGAAGGTGGTGCTTGCCTGGTTAAATAAAGATTCTGACTGATTGATTCATTCATTCATTTCCCGATCCCTACTGGGGACTGACTGCCTACTCCAATGGGCCACCCTCACACATGCTTTGGGAGAGTGCAGAACTAGTTCCCAGTTCCCAGCAGAACCCAGCATGAAATGCTTGCGCGAGTGAATGGCGCAATGCACCTAGGAGTTGTAATTTTGTCATGTAGGTGTTTACCACTGGTCAGGGGAGGGATGTGCTTGTTCAAAACGACATGTCCCAGAAGGTGTCACGTGAAGCATCACCAGTCCCTGGTGCACAAACGCACATCAACACGGCAGAAGCTGTTCTGTGAGAGAGTACTGCATAGTGAGGAGAGCAGGGGGGTGTTCAGGGGCAATAGTTTATCACCAGGGATGTAAAAAGGAGGAGTAGTGGCCTGTGAGAGGGGAATTGTGACATACCATGACCAAAAGGTGAGTCTGAGGAGCCCACAGGCAAAGGCATACTGAGTGCGCAGCCTGTGAGGTGGGAGAGGACCGGAGGCATGATGAATGAATGGGGTGGGAGTGCACACAGGGCCTGTTGCTAAAATCTGTGGCCCAGTATGGCCTGTGAGGAGAGAGCCCCCAAAGTGGGCAGAGTGAGGGGGTGATGGGATCAATAGGCAGCGGTGTGTGCCGAGGCACGGGCTTCTGTGCTCATGAGCACATAAAACATAATTTTGCTGCTTACTTGATCATGAACCAGCCATTGTGGGAGTTGAAAGGAAGTACAATGCTGAGCTAAAGCCCCCTGTAAAAATGTGTACAGAATTGTAAATTAATGAAATCCATCTCAGCTAGGACACTTTTGCCATTTTGTGACCCTGACAAGTGAGTGGGCGGGGGGCAACATGAGATGGTGGCTAGTATGCACAACTATGAACATGGAGTCCCAGAACTAAGTCTCACAACTACTTTATTCACTATGTGTCCCTGAAGGCACTGTAAAAGAGAAATGAAAGGGAAACATCCATCAATAATCAGGCCATGCCTGGGTGTAAATCACGGCCTGATTAGCTTTCTTGCAAAGTGTATTAATTTTAACTTACTGTTGTTTAAATATTTATTTTGTATCTGGTTGATCCTGCCTCCCTCCTGCCCCCATTTTGAAGTGCATGGTGCACCCCTAACCACCGCTGTCTCAGTGTGATGTATGACACTGGAAGCAGCCAGGGGCATGCCATATAGACAGCCTGAGTAAACAGCACTATTAACAACTCTGGTTTCCAAAGTACATGTCCCGGTGGTATACTGAGACCAGGTATAGACTGGCAGTCAGCTGCCCCCAGTGTCATGCTTCACACTTGGACAGCCACAATGGTTGGGGGTGCACTACATGCTTCAAAATGCCAGAAGCAGGATCAGTCAGGTAAGTATGGGGTGCACCAGACCCTTAACACCCATCAGTTTCAAAATCAGTCCTTGGTGGTCCAGTGCCCCCCCCCCCCATTTATGTTTGTAACGTAACAGAAATGATCTTGTGGTCTAGTAATGCCCCACGCGATCACTTGGTACACCTCTTTGTAATAGCCTGGTGGTACATACAGGGCAAAGTTAAAATAAATAAATAGGTGATGGAAGCAGATCCAGTGCCCCCAAGACTGGTCCAAGTAGATGGGCAATAGAAACAGACATGGGACACCATTTTGGTCATTTCATGGCTGTTCAATGTGGGGCTACTACAGGGACATAAGTGAGGCAGGCCTCATGTAAGTGTCTCTGTAACATGGCCTGCCCAGACTTCACACTGCAACACAGAAAAGTTCAAGCTACAGATTGAGGATGGAGCATGGCGGCTGTAATTCGAGGAAAATGAGCACAACAAAAAGGCAGTCATCCACTCGGGTCCAGGCTAATCATGGACTTTGTCTGTCAGCCAAGTAAGTGTGCTAGGGCAGCCACTGGATTCGGAACTTCCGTGCCATATTTTATAAATCAGCAGGGGTCGCTCAGCTGCCAAGAGCCTCGAGATAGCCGAGATGTTGGGGGGGAGGAAGAGTACTCAGCAGTTGTGTGCTGACCTGACTGGAGTGAGGACTTGTAAATGTGGTCTAATAATTCAATTGAGCAAGGAGGAAGGGAATGGGTCTTTCTCTAACAGGGCTACAAGCTTAAGTCTGGAAATTCAAACCTGAGGGAGGAGAAGGACTTGTGCTGTGAGGGGCATGTACAGCATGTGGCCAAAAGGAAACATTAGTTTAATGCATTATTTGTATAAAAATAAAGTCTGGGGTGCTTTCAGCATAAGGAAAAAATCTTTATGATACATAATCATGGATGCTTAGATGCCCCCACAATTATGCTGCAGGAAAATGCCACTAGCCAGCTACACAACAGTTCATACCAACAACGGTCAGGAAGAGGCAAAGTAATAATGCAGGATTCACATGGGGTACCAGATTTTGGGATGCCAAAAAGAGGACACAGACCCTCCCTCGATGAGTTCTTGTGCCTGACCTTGAGTAAATAGGTTTAAAGTCTCTACCGCCTTCACAGCTCATTTACTAGGCGGTCCTGGGTAGGAAAGAATAAAAAATCATGAAAATAATAACAATACAACAGAATAGAGAAGGTACATGAATAATATTTGGCAGCTGTAAAAGAGGACATCTGGTAACCCTAGATTTACATGTAAGCAAGTGGTTGAATAAACAATTCTATGCCTTATAAATATGGGGGGGGCAGGTGCCAAAAGCTGCAGTTAGCATCTGAAATTTGGAACTTGCAGGGTTTAAACAAACATATTTTAATGTGCAATATTAGTAAAGATATAGTTTAAGTTATGTGGGGCTTTGTCTTTAAACAGTTTCTGTGCAGTTAAACTGTACTTGTTTGTCCAGTGAGATCCTATTTACTCTGTAGGAGTGTGCCCTTGTGTCTGTTTTGCTATAACTAGATTAAAACAGTGGCATTTGGCAAAACAAATGCAAGCTGCTCTTCAGTTTCCCTTGCAATGCCTGCTACTGCATATAGTAACAGTCCCCTCTTAGTAGTTTCTTTCTAAGGAACTTAATCTCAGGATATTGGGCCAGATATTCAAAGCTTTGCGCCGGGCAAAAAACGTTTGCTCAGGTTTAGCGCAGGGTTAGCTCGAGTCTGCTATATTCAAAAGGCCAAATAGCGCGGGCAAACTGAATTAGCGCTGGGCAAACCAGTAATGTATGCAAGGGGCAAAAGGATGGGCGGGGGCCTAGAGAGACGCACAAGGGGATATTCAAAGGTCCAGTGCCACGCTAGGATACATAAGCCTTGGCCCCTAAGCAGCGTAGTTACCGCCTATAAAGGCTGGTCTAAACACAGGGCAAAACACAGAGGAGGAGGAGCAGCACAGGAAGTGGGAATGTGTGCAGTGCCAGTAGCAGTGATCCTGCCATTGATGGCAGCTGTAGTGGAGGAGGAGGAGAAAGGAGCAGGCACAACATGGACTAGCATGAGCCAAGGAGATGGTATGCTGCAAACAGGCTATACCGGCCCAGGGTCTCCTTGAGACCCTACCTGATGACCACATCGTTGGCGGTACGGATGAACAGGGGAATGTTGAGGCAGCTCTGTGAACTCCTGCATGAGCAGCTGCAGCCAAACACCAGACACGGTCATACCATGACAGTGGAGGAGAAGGTGACAGCAGCGATGTGCTTCCCTTGCCACAGGGGCGTTCCAATGACCAACGGGGGACACCATTGGGGTAACGCAGTCTGCCACCTCCGCATCCTGACCAGTTCCTAGAGGCCCTCCTGCCACATGCTTGGGAATTCATAGTAGCAGGCGCCCAGAGAAACAATGCAGCAGTTCCATCGAGAGTTCGCACCTACCATCTGTACTGGGTGCCATTGATTGCCATGTCCCCATCGTGCACCACCTGGTGATGCCAGTGACGTGTATGTAAACAGGAAGGGGTACCACTCCATCAACTGCCAGGTGGTGTGCTATGCGGTGGGCTGCATCAGCAATGTCTATGCACAGTACCCCGGCAGTGCCCACGACGCCTTCATCTGGCACCAGTCTCAGCTGTGTCAGACCTTTGAGGAGGGCAGAATACCCAGTGGGCAACTAGTCGGTGAGTTGTAGCAGACAAGGCAAACACACAACAGAATGGATGGGGGCAGGCATTGCAGGCCAGGGAAGGGGTGTGGGAGGGCCACAGAGAGGTGCAGGACAGCAGCTGACAGATCGCAGTACAGCACTAACAGGTATATATGTTTTGACAGGGGACAGTGCCTATCCCCTGCGACCCTGGCTGCTCACACCAGTACTCCGACCGGCCACAGTGGCTGAGAAACTGTACAACGAGGCACATGCCAGAACAAGGAACATCATAGAGAGGGTGTTTGGCATCCTGAAGATGCGATTCAGATGCCTGGACACATCAGGTGGTGCCCTACAATATACACCTCAGAAGGTATGCTGTATCTTCCTAGCCTGTTGTATGATGCACAACATGGCAATGAACCGTGGGATACAGGCACCTGAACCTGAGGGGACAGTCTGACAGTGAGCCAGAGCCAGTGGTCAGGGGGATAGTGGATCAACTCGAGAGGAGGGACCCCTCGCATGGCACGCAGGGCCATACAGCACCGGGACAACATCATCAGGACACTGCAACAGACCAGAGGGTAAGTACAGACTGCACAACAACCTGAAAGAGTACAAGTGATTACCAATTTAATGTGCACAGACTAACATAACAGTGAAAACCACAATCACATCAGCAAACAAAGCCAGTGTAATACACAAATAGTGTGTGCATGTGGTGTGAGTCCATGATTGTGTAGCACATATGTGGGGGGGATACACACAAATGGTGTAATCATGGTGGGGAGGTGTGATGTCATGTGAGGTAGGGGGCAACTGTGTTGGTGGGAGTGTGTGTGTGTGTATGTGTGTGTGTGTGTGTGTGTGTGTGTGTGGCGTGCACATCTGCCATACATGAGGGGGATGCATGCAGAGTACAAGCAGACAGCCTGTGGTGATCACAGCGGCGACACACCATACGCGGCATGCTCCCGTACCAGGGGTTAGGGACCCTGGGGTGCTCTGTGCAGAGGACACAGCTGAAGTGGAAGGTGAGGCAGGCATGGTTGACCTCCTGTGCCCCCGGGGGTTGGTGGAGGCAGACAGGGTGGATGGATGGCCATAGTGCCACTGGGTTGCAGGTGGAGTGTGTGATGGATCAGAACTGGTACCAGTGGCAGCCCTGCGCCCACGGTGTGCCTGCCTGTGTGCCCCTCTGCCATCTGCACCACGGCCAACAAACCCATGCTGCCGACCAACAGGCACACCATGCATGACATCACCAATTGCCACCACTGCAGCAGTCAACCCAGAGAAGCCACGGTCTATGCCGCTTCCACCAGGCGGCCAAACCTGTCCTCTGCCTGCTGCTCAGCACGTGCAAAGCTCACTGTTATTGCCTCCCGTATCTGACCCAGCTCATGTCGCAGCTCACGCCGCATGGCATGCAGGTCCAGATGGGCCTCCTGCTGTGAGGTGACAGCAGCCTGCAGGAGTGGCTGGGCACCATGGCCTTCATGTACCAGAGGCACAGGACCCACAGCAGCAGCTGGCAGTGGTGCCTGTGGCAATGGCCCAACTGCTACATCCAGCTGCTGACTACGAGTGGCAGTGGGCTGTGGCACCATATGGACTGTAACCCCAGCATATGTCCGACAATGCACGCCCTGCTGTCCTGCAACACCACCCACACCACCCACCACCGTGTGTTCAGCCACACTGCTGACACCTACAGAACCACCCTGACCTGTTCCATGGCCTTCAGCAAGCCCCACCCCTACATCCCCTGGCACAGGAATGGCCAGCTGCTGTGAATATACAGAGACATCACTGTCATCCACACTGGTGACAGTGACCAGCAGTCCCTCTCCCACCCCATCACTCTCAGTTGGTGCAACATCCAGGTGCCCACTGTACCCTAACACCCCTAGTGAGGTGTGACCCCCCTCCCCAGGCAGTTGCATGCCCTGTCCATGGGTATGCCCAACATGCATTGGGCCCATGCGGCCCTGAGATAGACAAAGTCCAGATGTTGCTGGCCGATCGTCATCAAACTCTTCCGCAACCTCGGGAACCTGGCTGGACATCTGTGGATCATGCTGTGGTGGTGCAGGCCTGTCCGAGAGTGCTGTGGAGAGAATAGGGACAGGGTCAGTCACCCATCCATGGACACTGTGGCAAAATACCACCACTACCACCACCACCACCACCACACCATGCAGCCCTCAGGACAGGTACCCACCTCACACAAGCCTGTGACAACATGCACCCACCCACCCCACAGTGACCTTGACCATGCCAGGCATCATTTCGGCAGGATACAGTGCACCCTGTGCAGGACACCAAAAGCAGGACCATGCACCCTTGCCTGCAACACATACAGGGGTTACACATGTGAATACAGACCTGGCCTTGGAAGTGCGAGGGTCGTCTTGCAACCACCACCTGGCACACCTGTCACTGTCACCATCTGCAGTGTCGAGGCCACCACCGCCATGTGTGGCTCCTGCACACGCTGCTGGTGTTCCTGCAGACCACCACCAGTCCTGGTCCTGTCTCTGTGGTGGTGTGCCTCCTCCTTCTTTGCACGCCGCAGGAGGTCATTCCAACATTTACGGACTGCCTCAATTGATCTCCCACGACCACCAACCGCATTCACCGCTGCAGTCACCTCCTCCCAAGCCTGCCGCACAACAGCTTCGGTGGCCCTGTGTGTGTGTAACACATCTTCTCTTTCTTTCACCTCATGTGCCAGGGTGTTCAGCTCATCTTGGGAGAATTTATGTGCACGGATGCACTCCTGTTGAGCCTGCACACCTATGGGATAATAAAGAGTGGACAGGTGTCAGTGGCTGTGTCGGTGCTGCAGTGCATCACACAGTGGACATCACGATATCATCCCCTCAGTGCTACAGGCCACATGGACATATCAGATTGCTGCATGTGCCTGTACGGTTACACTACCCACATTGCCACTGTCTGTCCTGTGTCTGGAGTGGTGTACACACATGTGCACTGCTGTGGATTGTGTGTGCCATGAACCCCATGACTGTTTTGTGGCCCATTTCAGCACGGGAGCGCACATTGCTTGTACACTGTGTACGCCGGGGGCAGAGGCCATCACACCACACATCCAAGAAGACAAGACGGTGCACTGTCATGGTACAGTACTAGTGCACCTGGCTTGCAGACACAATGTGCATGCATTGGCACATGGCACAGTTAACTGCAGGGGGTATGTGCACAATGCAGTGGATGTTTGTGGTCCCACAGTGGTCATACATACCAGGAGTGTAGCCAGATATATCCATTTTGTACACAGTCTCCAACCGTCCCCCCCATTACATAATGTACACATCCTATCCAAGTGGCACCCCCTTCCAAACAAGTTGTCAGATGATTCCTCTACACTCTAAAGAGATCATACATCATCACACAGTCCTCAGTGGCCAACACTAACCCAAATACTACAGATTAGATTGATAATTGTAACCGAGTGGCCTATGGTTTGTGACAGGCAGTCAACAAAACTGGACACAAATGTGTACACTGAGTATGCCTGTCTACACCCTTGATACATACCTGGCTCTCGCTGCCCATCCCCCTGTTGCATGTCTCTCTCCATGTTGTTCACTGCTGTATTCCCGCCGCAGTTCCACAACACAACACTGGTGGTGCACTGCTTGCCCTTTTATAGCCCAGCCAGGCAATCCTGCCTGTTAGTCATGTAAATGAGCGCATAATGATATGCTAATCACACGGTTTGCCCCATGCATACACTAGTACCCTCATTTGCATACAGCCATTGAATATGGCTCTGAATAGCCCCGCGCTAGCACAGCAGCACTATTTAAGGGTCAGCGCCGCGCTATGTGCAGTACGCATGCTCATGGTTCCCCTTGTCCGCGCTGTCATAGCGTGGTCTAGCGCTGCGCTAACCAGCTTTAGCGCGGCGCTACACGCATGCGCTGTATATCGGCCCAGGGTCATGGTAGGGGTCATGCATGTGCATTGCAAACACTTCCTGTTAGCGCGGCGCTACGGCATACGTCAGCGCGGTGCTAGACTTCAGTTCTAGGGGGTGTCAGGGTGTATGCACAGTCGTTGTTTCACTGTTTACCGTGATTATTTGCCCCCTTCCACAGCACCAATGTCTGTGAGACATAGGCAAAGGGCAGTGGTGGGCCGTGACAGGCGGTGGGATGAGGCTGAGATGGCCAACCTGGTGAAGTTGACAGAGAGGTGCCATCACCGCTTATTTGGACCTGTGCGGGAGGGCAACTTTCCCCGTACACAGGTCTGGGCTTCCATTGCCCGTCGACTAAGTGCCATCACAGGTATTCCACGTGATGGTGAAAAGTGCCGCCATCGTTACGTCGACATCAGGCGCAGGCAGCGACCACTGCTTGAACGCTGCAGGGCCATGGTTCGCGAGGGGACTGTGCCTGTGCCAGGTAAGAGATGACTGTAGCGCCACTGCTGGCATGGGTGGTGGGGCAGTGTGTTCCGTGGTGTGCTTATGTGCATGGGTGTTGCTGAGCTACACATGTTGCTCATGGAGTCCACCAATCCATTCGTGTGTACTGTGTGGAACAGGGGTAGACAGTGTGCACGGACCCCTGTCATGCTTGGCATGGCTTTGGTAGTGCACTGCACCCGTCTGCCACTGCGTGTGTTGTGCTGCACCACTGGGGTACAGGGTGGTCTTTAGCGTACTGTGGTGGCTGATATTGTAGTGACGCTGCTGTACCCTCTTCTCACTGCAGAGCGCCGAGGACAAACCACAGACAGGAGGGCCGTGACACAGGCCGGACAGGGGCCGTCAACCGACAGGCGCAGGGTGCCTCCAATGGCACAGCGCGCAGCGGAGAGCAGTGACGGTGACAGGGGTGTTTTGCGTGAGTACTGTGTGATGTTATGCTTTTCCACTATGAGTCTGGCTTTACAGGGCAGGCAGTTGAGCAAGTGTGTATGTAGGCATACGCACTGTACACATTTATGTACACTTTGGTGTACTGCATGTCTGTCAACTGTTCCTAGGTACACCAGACATTTTGGGTCACTGTAGGCCACTGGGGTGTGGCCCTGTTTGAAATGCTGTTGTGTAGGAGACTGATACATGTACTACCTCATTAGAGAGTAAGGGAATTATCTGACAGACATCATACCCTTTTGGAAGGGGTGTACCATTTGGAGTTGCTGAGTACAACATTTATAAGGGGAGTGTGGCTGTTGGGGATTGTGTGTAGAACATGTGAATGTCTGGCTACACCCCTGTACTACAGTGCTGTGTCGGGTGTATTGGCCCAGTTGGCTGGGTAATCCAGGCCACATGTGGGATGGCTGTGTGCATTTCCATTGTCCCCCTTTCCTCCATTGCCTTGCCTGCTGCTGCAAGGCCTGAGACATGGCTCGCTGTGTGTCTTAAGTATTGTTGCCATTGCCACTATGTGTACTGATAGCAGCCTTGTACTGCCATGTGCATCATGTTGCTGTTATGCCCACCATTGTGGAGGGATGATGCATGTCTCTGCATGGCTGTGGGACAGTTGTCATGCCTTGGGGTGGGGGATTACTGGGGTTGGCCTGTCGTGCCACCTGTTGCTGCTGCTGATGTTGGCCTGTCTGCCATAGCAACAGTGTCTCCACCTCTCATGGCATGTCATTTACAATACCACGATAACATGTCCAGTATCTGTGCAGGACATGTTGTGGGTACATTCCAGGGCTATGCAGGCCATGGCATGCAGAGGGATACTGTGTCATGTGGTGCAAGCATTTCCCTGGCAGTGTACTGTCATGGTGGCGTGGACACAGGTATGTTATAGTGTGTCCCTGTCCGACCTCCGTGGTGGATATGCAGGGGGCTGTGTGGGAGGGGTCCTTTGAGACTGTGGTGCCACACGGCTCTGTGTGGCTGTACATTGCATGTGTGCCTGTTGCGGCATGTGTGTTGGCAGGCATCCTCCAAGCACTCAATGGTGGGCAGTTTGATGTCTGGTGGGGGGTTGGCCAATGGCCATTGAACTGCTTACTCAAGGTCTGACACCTAACAAAGGCAATGTTGTACCTTTCTGTGTTTCATTCATTGTGGTGTACGCTAGGGAGGTTGTTCACTATGACTGTCTGTGTATCCCATGGCCATTACAACTGTACAGGTTGTGGCCTTGTATGTGGGTGTCTTGGCTTTCATGAATTGTATCTTGCAGGCCACTGGCGGCAACTGACACAGTCATGGTGTACATTGGTATGTTTTCATGCTACACTCCGGGTGGGGTAGCCCACCCTAACAGTGGGGAGGGGGTGTCAGTGTGTCCACATGGTGTGCAGTTGTGGCCTCCCTGGCTACACCCCTGCCTGTGGGCTCATGCTCTGATGTGGGGGCCATTGTCCCTAAGAGGGTGCTGTCCCTCTGTCCCTGTAGTGCACGGTGTTTGTGCACATGTTATGCAGGTGTGCTGCAGGAGTTGTTCTGTGGTAGCATGGTGTGCTGGTTGTCAGCCCTATGGCAGATGCTGCTCCCACAGGTGTGTGTGTGCCTCGCCATGCCTTGACCACCAGGGTGACACTGTCCTGTGCATGCCTTTGGCCTACCACTGCAGTGCCACTGGTGGACCATGCCCAGTGTCTGTGTTTCACATGTGTGTGTCTTCTTGCATGGATGGTGTCATGGCACTGTGCTATTCTCTACACCACTGTGGGCCCCTCACCCTTCTGTTGCAGCAAGTGGTGTGGCTGGGCATTGGCACTTCCCCTGGTTGTGTACTGCTTGGTTACCTGTCCTGCAGTCCCTACTGTTCTGATGCCAGTGTCATTGTTCTCTGTGGTCATTGTCGAGTCTCTATCTGTGTTACTTGCCACTATTGCACACTTATGTCAGTCACCCACCCACCTGTTCAGGGTTTCCTGTCATCATTTGTACAGCTGCTGTGTTATGGCATCGTGGGTGGCAGTTTGGCTGGGTGTCTACAGTTCTTGTGGAGGGCAGCAGTGACGGTGGGCCACTGTTGGGGGTGTACATGACAGGCATGTGTGGTTACACACGTGGTTGGGGCTGTGGCAATTTCTCCAGTTGGTGTCATCTGTATTTTGTATCATAGCTGTGTGACCATGGGCAGCATGTCCCACCATGTGTCATCCCATGTGCATATCAGTCAGTGTCCACTTGTCGTTCACATCTCTGGAGGTGGCTGTCTGTTTGCACTGTTACAGTCTGCACGCCACTGTGCTGGCTGGCCTCCACGTTGTTGGGTTTCTCAGCATACATCCACGCATGTCGGTGTACACTGGGGTGTTGCATGCTGCCTGTTACGTACTGCCTTGTCCTGCAGGCACATGTTAGTGTGTGTTGTGGTTTGTTACATAGTAGCACATGGGCATGGTTGTTGGGGGCATGCTGTCCACCGTGTGGTGGTACATGGCGCCTTTGTGTCATTGTCATGCCCTGATGTGGTCCCCCTTTCTCCTGTAGGTCCACTCGGTCATCACTGTGGGCCATCCGTCCAGAAGAGGGTGAAGGCACGGAGGAGCTGTTAAGGAGGGTGGTGCGCCAGCAGCATACACTAATTGAACAGCAAGCTGTCTTGATTTCTGAGACAAGGCGTGTTGCGGCCATCCTGGAGGCACATCTGCCAGCGCCTGCCCACACCTAACCCCTGCATACTTTTTACATTAGCCTGCTTCCTGTCCCTGGCCCAGTGTCCCTAGCCCTGTTTCTGCCATCCTGTTCCCCCCTCCATTGCTTTGTATTTCCACATCCCTCTCACAACCGCATTCTTACCCCATTGTTCTGTTGCTATATTTACCATTTGCCTGTTTGCACTGTTACTGTTGTTTTCCCCATTGTTTTCAATCCCTTTGTTATGCCTGCCCTTTTCCCTTTCATTATGTTTTTCTTGCACCCCATTTTTACGAACGGTGTTCTGCTATGTTTTGATTTGTTTTTCTGTATATATATTCACGCTGCCTTTGTGCCTTAGATGTTCACGTTTTGCATTATACTTTTTTATGCTTGACATTCCTGTGTCCTGTGTCTTTTTGGGGTGGACTTGGGATTTGACAGTGTTCTGTGGTGTTCTGATTTCACTTGTGGTTCTAGGTTATTCCATTCCTTTCACTAGTACTGCAGCTGTGTTTGGCTGGCCTGTTCTGCTTTCCTGTGTTCCTGGACAGCTGCTTACACCTCTGACACTTTGTTTTTGTGGGTGTTTGCACTGCCTCTGTCTGATTGCTATATTCAGTGCTGTCTTTTCTGCTATATTCAGTGCTGTCTTAATCCTGGGCAATGTTTGCCCTGCACTCCTGGGCCTGTTTGCCCGGCTTCCTTCACTTGCTATATTCAGCTGGTTTTGCACCGGGCTATGCATTTTGAATATAGCTAGGTTTTTGCTCTGGGCACAGTTTGCCCACCGGGCAGTGCTAATTTTGCCCCGGGGCAAAGTTTTGAATATCTGGCCCATTATCTTACTACAGTACTGCACACAAACAAGGAGAAACTGGAGTAAAGCTGACAAATTCATTGCTAATAATGTTCTAACAAGCATAATATTTTGCAGGCAACTCTGAATAAATCTCAGATAACATCCCCTCCCCACTTTCAAATCTCAGTCTCTGGTGTTGCCAGGATGAAAAACAGAAGCTGCAGTGCTTTCAGTTTGTCCCTCCTTTTACAAGTTTGTGTTTAGATGTTCAGGAAGCTACCATTTTAAAGCAGGCTGGTCACAAAAGAATAATCAAGTGGCGAAAAGTTAACCAATAGCATCAGGAAACCATTCCATTAAGCACAACAGCAATGCCTAAAATAAAATGAATCTGAAACCAAGAGCTTATGTGCAACAGAAGCAGTCACAGCAAATTGGGTGTCTTCTTTCTCTGTCTGCTGCAGCTAACATCAAATCACAGCAACCTTTACATAACTCAGCATCAACCAATTAACTCAGCATTCTCCAGTGGAGTGCAGTAGCCAATCACATTCTAGTATAGCTCAATGTTTTTTCAACCATCTAGAGTGCATGGGAGAAAGAAACTGCTGTTTCTCATAGACTTGGAACCAAACTTCTGAGGGTGAGTTTTATTTATCCTAGTCAGTGGATGATTGCTTTTTGAGGGGGTCCTGACTTTAATAAGAACTGTTGCTCCTAATTCAAACCTGAGAGTAAGGGGAAGTTAGATTTGAAGCTCTCAGAGCTGTTGTTCTCTACAGATTTAAACTTGAGTGGGGAAGGGATTTGGTTAGAGAGTGCAGTATTGGAACTAAACAGAGCTATCTGATCTGTGGCTATCTCTTCCCCATTTAACATATGTGTGGGCTACAGGACAGCTTGGGGGGGTGGAGGGACCCTTTGGTAGGGGTTGGAAGGAGCCGGGTGGGGGCGTTGGAGGGAGACTGTGGCTGCTGGGTGGAGGGATCCTTTGGTGGGAGGCGGAGGGAGCCGGGTGGGGGTGTTGGAGGAAGACTGTGGCTGCTGGGTGGAGTGGACATGGTAGCTGCCAGAGAGGGAAGAGAGACCTTTTCTCCAGCCTAATCATATGCTTCTGTGGTGCAGTGCAGCCTGTGAGGAGAGAGCCCCTGAGGTAGGCAGGAGTGAGGGGGTGAAGGGAGCTCAGTATGTAGAGAGACAGTGGTGCCAAGGCATGGGGACCTGTTGTCATGAGCACATAAAACAATTTTTTCTGCTTGCTTGATCAAGAACCAGCCATTGTAAGAGTGGAAAGGAAGTACAATGCTGTGCTGAGCTAGGCCCCCTGTGAAAATGTGTACAGAATTGAAAATTAATGAAATGCATCTCAGCTAGGCAGAACATTAAACGACAGATCCTTGTAGTTAAGTTCTTATATTTTCTAGTGTAGCTTCAACTAATCCCCAACTGTACTGCTCTGAGCTTCCGTTTGGTCCCAAGCTCAAATTTAGGGACTTCTCACTCCATATTTGTGTTGCCTGGCACCCACAGTTCCAAGTGGGCCAAAAAGGAACCGCCCTGTTTCCTGACAACATGCAGGACTTTTCTCCTAAGCCTGATACCCTCCTTACTGAGACCTTGCTGCTAGTCACACCCGCCTGTGAATCAGCCCTGCATTGCCCCCAGCTTACCCCTTGGTACTGGTTGCACCATCAGCTTTTGGAATTCCTTCCCTGCAGTCATCTGGCTGGGAGTGGGGTGGGGTGGGGTGAAGGTGTGGATCCGATCCAGGAGTGCTGCAGCTAGGGTCCTATGCAGGTGTAGCCTGTGGCAGGGGCTTCATCTGCCTGGAATTGCACGCTGCTTCCATGCTCCCCCCAAATGGGAGCACACATTGGGATTGGCTGCTGGCAAGACCTGGTACAGCCAACCCGTGAGCATACTCCAGTGGCCCTCTCTGTCGCTCATGGATTCCATGCACCACCCCCACCTGTGGGCACCCACGTGGTGCTAGAGCAGTGGGATGCGAGACCCCACCCCCGAGAAAGGAAGTGTTCTGTCCTCTCCTGGGCTGGTCCTCTGACTGTCCAAGCTCTCTGCTGTGCCTGTGGGCCATCTCTTATTTGCTTATGACTTTATTTCCTTTGTATTTGTTTCTTGCTTTTTTCTAACTGTAACTTTTTATTTAAGCTCTCTTTCTCTTTACTTCTGTGCTGTCATATACCCTTTTCATCTCTCGGCCTTAGCCCTCACTACTGTATTTCCTCATATTAACCTTTTTTGTCTTTATTTTAACAGGTCTGACAGGATGGATGACGACTCCTTGTTTATTATAAACTGTTTTTCTGTTTTATTTTTTACAGGTCTGACAGGATGAGGGTTCCTAAATCTCATCAGATAAGTATATTTTTATGCCTGTCCTATCCCTTCCTCCCTTTTGAACCTCCCTAAAGAGCTGCAGATCCTTTGTGAACCCTTTTTCTATCTTTTATTTTACAGGAACAGTGTATATCACCCCTTTGGACTCCTACTTATGGCTTTCTAGGCAGGTAAGTCCCTACATTTCACTTATTACTGACCTATTGGGCTGAACATATTATGGAGACATAGGAGGGTGTTCAATCTGCCACATGCTAAAGAGGCTGGAGGGAGGACTGCAGTGGCTTTCAGAGAGCTGGAGAGGATGCTGGCAGAGAGAATGAGAAAAAGGACAGGGGGGCCTCTCCAAGGGGGTAAAGGAGGGAGCATCAGGAGAAGGACATTAGTGGAGGGAGGGACACGGAGGGAGGGAGGGAGGGAGTGCAGGCTCACATCTGATAGTGGGTCAAGTGTTGAAGTCTAGTCAAGGTACAGGGAGAAGAGGCCAACGCTGGACAATACTGTGGTGGCAGGCAGTAGGCTTGCAGTGCTGGCAACAATGGTAGAATATGGGGAGTTGGTAGAGCACCAGGAGAGGGAGATGGGGGGGAGGGGAACGGAGTGAACAGGGGTCAGGCAGTTGGAGGAGGGTAGCGGGGGAGAGGGGTACAGCTGAAAAGCAGGAGTTGGAGGGGTACATAGCAAAAAGGTTAGCTTTGAACTAGGAAAGTGGGGTGGCAAGTGGAAAGCTGGTAGGCAGGTTTTCCAAAGAGGGGAGCCAGACAAGCCTACCCTTCAAGCCACAGGAGAGGGCATCTGGGTAGAAGCAATGGGAGTAAATCGGGTTGGGGAAGGGATAGGAGAAGGATGCGGGGCAATGTCGTTAAATGCAAGGAGCCTGGGAAACAAATCAGCTGAGTTGCAGGCTCTCTTGGCAGCATGGCAGGTAACAGTTGTAGTCATAACAGAAACTTGGGCCACCCAATACCAGAACTGGGATATGATTATCCCTGTATACAGGCTATTCAGGACAGACAGGGCAAACAGAAAAGGTGGAGGGGTGACTATCAATGTAAGGGAAAAAATACAGTGCATAAGGGAAGAGGGGGAGGAAGGCAGGGATGCAGTTTCAGGGTCCAAAGGGCAGGGTACTGAGGATAAGGGTGGTGTATAAGGCACCGCCTCAAGGGTTGTGGAGCTGGACAGGGAGTTGGATTAAAGTAGGAGGGTTTGCAGGAAGGGAAACAGTGGTGGTAGGGGACTTCAACCTACACACCAACCATTGCATGTGCTAGGGAGCAGGTTATCCTGGGAGCATTCCAGGATAGCTTTCTGGGGTGCAGTTGATGCATGAGCCAAGTAGGTTGGGAAGGACTCTGGATCTAGTACTATCAAATGGTGAGGCCGTAAGAGACCTGGGGGTTGAGGGCCCACTAGCTGGGAGTGATCACCACTCAGTGTGGTTCAAACTCACAATGGGGAAACAAACTACTGGAGGTTCAGGTACCAGGGTGATTGATTTAAGGGGGGGCAGATTTTAACAAGATGGGGGAAATTGGCCTGGTGGTGCTGAGGGTTGAGGCAGCTGGACGTCACACCACCATGTGACAGTTCAGAAGAACAACTTAGGCCACGGGGTCGGCAGGGAGGTTGAGATGAGTTGCCTTGTGGTGCTCTCCTCCCTGGGTAGAGGGGGCGGGATGTCCTGGCATGCCAGTGACACCCGGTGAAGACCGGGGACGCTGCAGCATGCCAGAGATGCATGTAGTCTAGCGTGGACGACGCTGACAGGGTTGCCGTACGCCAGGGCGTCGATGTGCACCACGCGGGGAGGGAGTCGGGGAGGTAGTGCACAGAACAGGGAAAACAACAGCGCCATGGACAGGCGACGGCACCTGTTCCACCCCCATGCCCTACGCCAGGCCAGCCCCGACTGACCTTCCAGGTCCTCCACCGTGGGCCCTACCATGCAGCCAGAGTCTGTCTCATAAGAGCGCCCAAGAGAAGGGGGTGACCCACCCTGGGTGTGTTAAACCAGGTGTGCTGGCTGCAGTGAGGGGGGGAGAGAGGAGGTACAGATTGTGGAGGCTTCAGGCGGGCAGGACAAGTATCAGGTTGCCCAAGAGAGGTTCCATGGGGGCCACAACCGGAGGGAAACTAAAAAAAAAAAAAAGATGGGGCAAATCCTAATATGGCATCTGGAGGGAAGCCAACCCACCATGGATGCCAATCAAAAATGGGGCATTATTAAGGCAAGGCTGGCAGAGGCTACTGAGGCATGTACTAGGATACAGAGCAAGAAGGGGAAGGGCAAAGAAGCCCAGCTGGCTGACCAAGAATGTAATGTAGGGGGTGAGAACCAAGAGGAGAGCTTTCCAAGGCTCAAGAGATCAGGAAGGGGGGAGATGGGGAAGAGTATACTAAAGTCCAAGGACTGAGCTGGCCCGTCAGCGCAGCGGTTGGATTTCCGCTTGTGACGCTGGTGACCTAGGTTCAGTAGTAGACTCGGGTCACTGGCCGGCTGGCGGGGGGAGAAGGCTTGAGCATCCCACGACAGCTCGCCTTCTCCAGGGGGAGGAAGGGGGCCAAAGCCTGCAACTTGCGTGACCCGGAGCAGAGGCTTGAGGTACAGCAAGCCCTGATTGAAGGGAAGGCTGGCCAGGAAGTGTGGTGGATGTCGGTGCATTGCACCTAGACGTCAGGGCACACACCACACGTAGGGAGAAAAACCAGGAGGATAACAACCCTCTATCTCTGGGAAGGCGGGCACCAGGCGTGCCCTCGACCACCATCACCCACCCCGACCACCTTGCCTGTCAAGACAAAGTACCCATCGAGGGGTGGCTGGACCCCACCTCTTCACCCACCCGGGGGTATAGCCACGGCTCCATGGGCACAGGGTGGCTCATGGGTAGGGTGATTGGCAGAGAGACGACTCCCAGGTGCCCCCAAAGGGTCAGAAAAAAAGTCCAGGGAGATTACAAGACTAGTCAGAACCACCAAGGCATCCGGAGATCTAAGGCTGGCACAGGGCATTAAGGACAGAGAGAAATACTTCTTCAGATACATAGGTGAAAGAATGAAGAACAGGGACCAGATAATGAGAATTAAGAAAGACGGGGGGGTGGGAAGAGAAGGAGGAGGAGCAGGCAGAGGAACTTAATGACTACGTCTGTTCTGTATTCACAATGGGGGGGACAGATACCTCATGGGGTAGTGGGAAGGGGGTGACAGATGGAGAAATTACAATGGACAAAGTACTGGAAGGGTTTCGGGCACTGTGTGTGAACAAGTCACCTGGACCAGACAGCATTCACCCTAGGGTACTTAAGTAACTGGTAGGGAGCCTAGCAGGACCGCTAGCTGACCTGTTCAATACTTCTCTGCACACAGGATGTGTCCCACAGGACTAGAGGTTAGCCCATGTGGTGCCCATTCACAAAGGTGGCCCAAGGGATGATCCAGGCAAATACAGACCAGGGAGCCTCACATCAGTTGTGGGTAAGCTCATGGAGACAATCCTTAAGGAGAGACTAGTGACTTTTTTTGTAGGACAGTGGGCTCCAAGAAAGGTAGCAGCACAGGGTTATCTCAGGCAGGTCCTGCCAGAAAAACCTGATTGAGTACTATGATGTGGTGACCAAGGAGCTGGACAACGACCATGCAGTGGATGTCCTATACTTGGACTTCAGCAAGCCCTTCAGTTCAGAGCCATACGGGAGGCTAGGAGGTAAGCTAGAAGATGCAGTGGTGGGTACTAAAGGCTGAAGTACACTATAACCACACTGCAATCTGCACTATTGAGGTTTACAAGTTGTAATGTAAACAGCTAAAAATGCAATTAGTGTGTTGTTGTCTGATGATGATCCAGACTCTCTATTCAAGGGAATTGCATGCTGATGGATACTGCTCTGCATCAGTGTTTTCCGTAACAGCAATTGGCTCATCAAAAACCAAGTTAATGGTGAATTCTGGTGCATAACAGTCAGGGTTTAATTCACTACAATTAATGGGCCATTAAAATTCCTAGGTCATAATGGCATATTATGTTATTAATGGCACCATTAAAATCATACAATACCATTAAAAGAAAAATGGCCATTAAAAAGGAGAGACAAATTTAATGGTGCCATTATTTATGTACCAATTAATGGGATATTAAGGGTATCATTTAATGGGAAGGATAGCATTAGTTATGCCATTAATATGTAACTATGATTTAATGGCCATTAATATAGACATTCAAAATACAGATTAAATTAGCGGCCATATTAATGGTAAGATTAATGGCACATTTGATGGCCATTATCTTGCATTAATGGACAGTAAATTAATGGTTGAAATCCATTAAAAAAGACCATTAAACTAATTTAGTGGCAGAAAATATTAATGGCCGATATACCATTAAATTAATGGCACTTAACAAGTAATGGCCATTCATTTCATGGCTAACTAGCCATTAAATGGACACTTAACATAATGGCCATTAAACATTTAATGGCATACAACCACATGAAAAACCCATTAGATTTCATGGGATTTTAATGTTTTCACATAAATCACGTTGTTAATTTGGCCATTATTTATGTACCGATTAATAGGAAATTTAATGGGAATTTAATGGGGAACTTTAATGGCATTTTTAATGGTGTTTTAATGGCGGTTAATGCAGTAGTGGTTGGAGACAAAGGTAGCCCCAACTGCGGTCTAACTGATGTGTAAAAAGAATTTCCAAAAACAAAAAGGCATTGTACTCCAGAACAAACTGCTACATGTAGTAAACAAGCATTTGTCAATGCCAAATGTTTGCTTACTGGTATTAGCATAGGAAATGCAGGAGTTAGACAGATGCAGAATAGGAATGGCAGTGAAGTATTGAACTTCACGCCAACCCCACCTCCATCCTATAGAAACGGTCAGGCATTGGGGTGAGTGTTTGAGTCATTGGCCATGACATTCATGCCATGTCATCTCACCCTATTCTGTAGACATCGACACATGTTGAGGTGTGCCTTGGGTTGTTTAGCTTTACAGTAACCCCATTCCATAAGGACATACACTGAAATGGGTGAAGTATGGGAGAATGGGGTGAATTCTGGGGCCAAAGAGTCCAAGGTACACCTCCATGCCTGTCACTGACTGGGGGTTGGGGGTGGGATGGCATGAGCAGTTCAGTCAGCAATCCAAAGGCACACCCCAAAGCCTGTCAGTCTGTACAGAGTGGGACGTTATGGTTAGAAACCCTAATGCCCTGGGCGTTTGTTGGTATTTACACTACAAATTTTCAACATGGCCTTTTTGTGACCCCACCTCATGAAAGCATTTGGGACCTCTTCTTATGAAGAGTGGAAGTATGATTTTGTCTATGTGTCCTGAACTTTGAGTTCCAACAGTGACCGTGTCATTCTGTGCCACATGTATCAATCAATAAAGTTTATTGTGTGGCTAATAAGCCTTACAATATAAAAAGACAAATCGAATACAAAGCTGTAAAAATCACAAATATTATCACATCCATTAGACTTTGAGAAATCATAAGTTGTACATTTTATCTATTGACAGCTATAAAAAGCTTATGTAAGATTGCATTTAAACACAATAGGAACATACCAAGAACACAATCAAACAACATTCATATTCCTCCTAGCTTTTTCTATTGCTAGAAAATATTTTGCAAGCCGTTCTAGTGACCAAGAGTCTTTAGTATGTAATAATACATTAGTTAAAAGCTTTTTATCCATCACATACAATTCATTCAAAAAGGGACCCAACCAGTATGCCCTTTGTAATTGATACCAGCTACATTCCCATAATACATGTTCAGGTTTTCGATCCCCCCATTAGTACAATCACAATCCTCAGAAACAATACCTTCCACTTTATATCAATAAACAAGAACATTGCTCTTGGCTTGTTCAAACTTATAATTAGAAAACGTGGTTCTAAGTCTGTTATCTGTCAAGTTTTCCAAATAAGGTTTTAAACCGAAATAATAGTTGTTTTCTGTGAACCATTTTGAGTATTGAGAGTTCTTAATTAGTTGTAGATCCTTAATGATCCAGTTATTGACAAGCTTTTTTGTAATGTATAGTTTATATTTCAAGCTTAAAAAAATACCTTTTTCTGTTATCCATTTTAGATTGCACAATCCATTATCCTCCATAGTTTTCATTGAGTTTGTATACCATAATTTTTGTTTGATATTCATTTTGTACCATTTTTCTTTTTCTTTTAATGCTAAGGACACCAAAGCCAATGGATCTTTCCTACTCAAGGTGAGCCAACAATTAACTTTTTGAGATTCCACCAATGCATGAAGATTATTTAACCCCAATTCAGATCTCAAGTAAACAGCTGGACAGGAATGTCCTACTTTTAATATGGAACGTAGATACTTACGTAATGGAATAAGCAACTTATTTATATTAGTTATGTGCCATATTTCAGAAGCATAAGGTATTTGTCAGTTGAGTTTGGCTTTTGTGACTTTTATCAAAGGTTTTAAAGACATCCCCCCATATTTTAAGTTAAAACAGACCAAACCTGCTATTGTGCTTTTTAACTTGTTTGACAAGGATTGAAAATGATTTGTCCAATCTGTCTTTTCCGAAATCATCCCCTAAGTACTGATATCCCCTTACTCTTTCTAATCTTTTGTTCCCTAATGTCCAAAATGTGGAACATCTCTTTTGCCCCTTGGAAAAACTAAAACTTTTGTTTTGTTCAAATTAATTTTTAACTTTAGATTAAATGATTTTAAAGATATCTTATCATTGTTCTTTTGTAATCCCGCTTTTGAAAGGGAGAAAATAACAATGTCATCAGCAAATGCCAATAAAGGACATTTGCATATATTTATATTTGGAATATCAATAAATTCCTCAGCACTCTCCTTCAACATCTGGTCAATATATAAGACAAACAGTATGGGAGCCAAAACACAACCTTGTCTCACACCCCTATTAATTTTTATAGCCGAGGAGAAACTACCTCTCGCTCCCAATCTGATGTTGGCCCAATTGGCCGTATAAAGTTGGGAAATGCTTGAGACCAAATTATAGTCTATACCCCTAATTAATAGTATTTTCCATAATAGTTCTCTTGAAATAAGGTCAAAGGCAAAGGAGTAATCCAGAAAAAGAGTGTACAATGGTTGCCCCCTGATTTCTACATATTTTTCAATCAAATGATGTAAAACAAAAACTTTATCCAAGGTGGAAAAGCCAGGCCTGAAACCCGCCTGGTAAATGGCCAGGCCTCCAGTTCTTTCAACCTCTATTTTTAGTCTTTCTAAGATAACTCTTGCAAATAACTTTGAATTAACATCTAAGAGGCTAATTGGCCTATACATAGAAGGGTCTTTAGTACTACCCTTTTTGTGGATTGGAATAATCAAAGCTCCGTGACATGAAACTGGTGAGCTATTTGAAAAAAAATACATTTATTGTAATATTGTGTAAGAAATTTACAACAGTTGAAGGTAAAAGAGAGAAAACCTTCCGAAGGAATACCATCCAGTCCAGAAGCTTTATGTCGTTTCAAAAATGCCAATGAAAAAAAAAATTCATCTAATGTTATTTCTGCAAAACACTGGTTAACATGAAATACTTCCACATTTTGTTCAGAAGGGTAAAAAAAATAGAAGAGAAGTGGGATAGCCACCTATGTTCAGTAATGTAAGTATCAAATTCTGTTTTATATTGATTATTACCCTTGGCAACCATTGTCCAGAAACTTTTTATGTCATTTTGCTGAACAACATCCAGCATAGTACCCCATAGCTTATCATAATAAAGTTTTTTTTTTGATTAGCAATTTTTATTTCTTTTTTTCTAGATTAAGATTCTTTAGATTTTGGTTACTTCGAGTTAGTCTGTAGTCTTTGAGGAAGCCTTTAATTTGTAGTTTCTTACTTTTACATTCCTTATCAAACCATGTGTATTCTCTTATATGTTTAACTTGACATTCTAGTACAGACCTAATCCTTGAAAATAAGTTGTTAAAATAAACAGTAAGGTCCACCAGTTCACTATTTTGTAATAACTTATAATCCATCATGATAACTGAATCCTTCAGTATTTTGTCTATTTCAACTTGCGATCTTTCTTGCCATATAGTTCTTTTATTCATTCTAATTTCTAGACTAGGCAAGGGACAAGAAACCACATTTTCAGATAAATTATTAATCTTATTTTTTAATTCTAAAACTAGGGGGAGATGATTGCTTTCTGGTCTTACTAAGATATCTAACCTTTCCCACTGATTTAATGAGCCAGACCAAAGTATATAATCAACTATGTATGCTCCTCTGGTTGAAACACAGGTAAATTGTTCATCATAATCACCTTCCAGTCTGCCATTCAATGGATATAACAAAAATTCCCACATATAATCAATCAACTTAGTGTCACTATTATTTGTTTTTTCATCCTTGGAAGTTCTTTTCAACACACCTTCATTAGATTGGCTAATGATCAAGTTGTCAATTAGACCATCAAATGCTCCAGCACATGCATTAAAATCCCCTAATACACAAAGTTCAGCTCTTGGATAGTCATGAATTAATCTTAAGGTATCATGTTCTAGATTAAGCCAAATATTCTCAGAATAATGTTCTGAATTCTGTGGAGGAATATAACAATTAAAGACAAGAAAGGATTTATCCCCAAATATTAATTCTAGCACAATATAGTTATGATGTTGAAAAAGTTCTGTAACTTTATCAAAAGATCCCAATTTAATAAAGGTTAATAAACCTCCAGACGGTCTCCCAAATCATTTAACCTTTGCTCCCTGTCTGGAAATACACTGATAGTCATTTAGACTAACTTGATCTTTCTCAGTATACCATGTTTCTTGCAAACAAATTAATTCATGCTGTTCTAAAAATCTTTTGCAATCTGGATCATTCATTTTTGAATTCCAACCAGCCATGTTCCAAGTGATAATAGTGCAGCCTTGTATAGGATTATCCCTGGTTAAACTTTCCTGAAGTCAGTTAATTACATAACCTGCTATGTCTGAAAATCTGTTGGATAATGGAATAGGCATTTTGACATTTTGTCTATTTTCGACAGCCCAATTTGAACTGACTAGAAACTCATCAGCTTCAACCAAATTTAAGTCCAATCCATCCAATTTAATAGAATTATTCATAATCATTTGGGCTAAATGGACGGTTGGTATCCAAATATCTATCTGACTTTCACTGTGCGGTATTACAGCAATGATATCACCATGCTCATCTATTGGGATCCACATAAAGTTAACAAAAAGCTCCCTCAATGCCTTAGACAAAACTACAGAATTTTCATTGGGGAGATTAGGTATGCCAAATAGGCATAACATTTTACCTTCACTGCTATTAGGTATACCTTTATTAAACAAGGATCTATTTAGAAACATAGAAACATAGAATTTGATGGCAGATAAGGACCGCTTGGCTCACCTAGTCTGCCCATTTCCCTACATAATGGATAAGCTGCAGATCCTAGTTAACCAACAGCCTACTTCCTCCTATCCCCCAATAGAATTGCCTTATGTCTGTCCCATGCATTCTTGAATTCCCCCACTGTTTTTGACTCTACAACCTCCTCAGGAAGGCTATTCCATGTATCCACAACCCTCTCTGTGAAGAAATACTTGCTCACATTACCTCTGAGCCGTCCCCCCTCTATCTTCAAATTGTGCAACCTTGTTTTTGCACATCTCTTTTTCTGAAAGATGCTACCATTTTGGACTTTGTTGATTCCCTTGAGGTATTTGAAAGTTTCTATCATGTCCCCCTCTCCCTCCTTTCCTTGAGACTATACATCTTTAGTTCCTTTAGTCTTTCTTCATATGTCTTCTGATGCAGACCCTGCATCATTTTGGTTGCCCTCCTCTGGACAGCCTCCACCGTGTCTATGTCTTTGTGGAGATGGGGTCTCCAGAACTGTACACAGTACTCCAGATGTGGTCTTACCAACTGTCTGTACAGAGCGCCAACAACTTCCTGTTTTCTACTGGTGATGCCTCTCCCTATGCATCCCAGTAATCCCCCAGCCCTCCTTATTGCCTTCTCACATTGCTGGCCCACCTTTAGGTCATCTGATATAACTACCCCCAGGTCCCTTTCCATTTTTGTTGTTGTCAGTATCTCACCCCCCATTGTGTACTCTTCCCCAGGGTTTTTGTTTCCAAGGTGCATTACTTTGCACTTCTTCACACTGAATCTAAGCTGCCATACATTTGACCATTCCTCCAACCTTGCCAAGTCCCTTTTCATCCTTTCCACCCCACCTTGTGTATCAATCCTGTTGCAGATCTTTGTGTCATCTGCAAAGAGACATACTTTCCCTTCCAGTCCCTCTGCAATGTCACTTATAAAGACATTAAAAAGGACTGGCCCCAGTACTGAACCCTGCGATACCCCACTAGTAACTCTACTTTCTTCACTGTGGACTCCATTTACTATTACCCACTGTGTCCTGTTGTCCAACCAGTGTTTCACCCAGGCTACCACCCTAGGACCCACTCCCAGGCTGGCTAATTTGTTTATTAATCTTTTGTGTAGGACTTTGTCAAATGCCTTGCTAAAGTCTAGGTAGGCCATGTCCACAGCCCCTCCCTGGTCTGCTGCTTTGGTCACCCAGTCAAAGAAATCAATTAGATTTGTCTGACATGACCTTCCTACTGTGAATCCATGCTGCCTTGGGTCCTGTTCCCCACTGGCCTGTAGGTACTCAACAATTCTCCTGTTGAGTACCTTTGGAAATGTAAGAATTACATCCACTTCCTGTAACAAGTTGCTGCTGATCCAAAGGTAATTTGCTACTCTAGGAGTCAAAAACATCAATTCTATAAGTGCAGCTCCCAATAGGGGAATACTCCTAACATCAATGATATCTTCCTCTCTTAGTTCTATATCGAATTTTTTACCCAAGTAGTATAACAATTTCTATCATTTACCAAGGGTTCAAAAAGTCCCCATTTTAAATGGCCATAAAACCTAATCAGGGGCAGGTATTGATCCAATCCTCCTGGAAATGACCTTATAGTTTAGTAGGAATAGGTGGTACATCAATATTTTTTTTTGCTTCTATTAGGGGACTTACTTATAGATTCCAAAGATGTATCCCTTTTCTCCAGTAGCTCTGTAGATTCTGTAGAATGCACTTTTTCTATACCATTGGGAAGATCTATTTGAGCTGTTAACTTGGAAACTTCTTTCCCCAATAGATCTAATGCAGCAAAAATGTCTGGATGCTCTTGTAATGAACCAGAAGCTACAGTATTATTAGATTTTGGTGCCGTAGAAGAGCAAGATATTTCTCGATGTGCATGTTTGTGACCTAAATACACCTTAATATCTAGTACATCTGGGAGTCACCAGGCGCTAGTTTTATTTGAGCATCTTATTTTGAAATAAGTTATTTTTATTTTTGTTGTGTGTATATTATTTACTGTTTATTTTGAAATCGTTTGCTGTTTGTGATCTTGCTTGCCACGTTTACTCTGTGTACCTCGGGGGACAGTCTCCTGCTTGCCTGCATCCTTGTTTTGCCTCTCAGAGTTGGGAAGTACACGGCACTAAATCTGCATTAGCTGTATGCACTACATCCGGCGTAGTTGTTGGTGCTGACCTCACAGTTGTGTGAGCCTAGAAGAAAGCTGGCTGGTGTTGTTCTATTGCTGCTCCTTGGCAATTGGGCTGAGCTGGTTGTTTCCTCTCCCCTTGAGAATTCTTATGGAGTTGGACTGCTGTTCATTGGGGAGACTGCTGGCAGAATTGCACAAATGGTTATCACCTCGAGGAACTGATAATGACTTGCTGGTGGATTTGGCTGTTTTTTGGACTTTGGGTTCATCTGGATTTATCTCCTGGATTACTTCTGGATTACCTATTGTGGGGAGTTTAGTTTTATAAATCTGCAGACATTTGGAATAAAGCTCATACTTGGTACTGGAGTGCAGGTCTTGATCCCGGGGGTGGGCTGGTTGTGGTATGTGGCTTTGCGGGGGCCCTGGATTTATAGTTTATAATTTTTAGCCAAGTAGTTGGCAGTGTAGCCCAGTGACCCTTAGGATCCCTCCCTGGGCACTGCTGGAGAGTGCGCCCAGGGGAGGACTGCTAGCAGGGGCCGCGGATCTATACCCGTCCGCCCAGAAGGGAGTTTGATGGATTCTGGAGCTGATTACACAGATCTGAAAGGACTATATATGAACTTTATGTGTCCTGGATCTGTGAGCAGGAAAAACAGTACTGTTGTTTAAATTTGTCTCTTCATCCTCTGGCTTTTGCTGGGTGCTTTCTTTGTGGAGATTTACTGCAAGGGCTATTGGTGTTGTAACTCAGCTGGGGAGTTGGCTGGGGTATCTTGCTCCCTTAGGCCCTTGGAAATGGCTGTAATTGTGGCCTTTCTCAAGATCTTTTGGTGTTGGGTTATTTTTCTCCTGAGAGCTCCTGGCAGTAAGTACAGGGGTGGTCATGAAAGAGTTTTTTCCCAGTAATTGGCAACACTGTATCCCGATTTAGCCCTTGGACTTTTGGTGATTCCTGGTTTTGGCTATTTTTAAATTCTGGGCCTGGACTATAAAAGACTTCTGACGTCCTCCTTTTTTATGGATTATTTCATTTTCCTTCCTGGATGTTGGGGTGATGAGAGGACCCTGCGTCCATGTACTTTCTTTACATATTTCTTTATTTTTTTCTGTTGAAAGTTATAGTTCCTTTCCTGGTCAGTGAAGAGGATTGTAATTTTCCCTTACACCATTTGTCAGAGATCTGGAGGGGGGACTTTTATAGTTTCCTTCCTTGCTTACTTGGACTGGAATAATTTAGTTTTGTTTTTTATTCATTGTTAAATTATTATAATTTGGTTTAACTTGGTAGTGAGAGTGCCTTTCTATCCTCTTTCTCCAGTGGTGAGAGGACTGGGGGGAGTAAATTATTCATTGTGTTTGGGTTGGGTTGGGGGGTGAGAGTCCCTAAGCTCTGTTAGTAGTTCATTTGTTTTGTGGATTATTTTGTATTAAGGGGGGTTGTCAGGGTCTCTAATTTCAGGCTCTGAATTGTTGTTAGCTAACCCGGGAGTTGGGTGGAGTTTTTAAACTGTTTTGTTTTTAAGGGGGGTATTATTAGTTTGTTTAGTTTTGTATTAGGTTTTGTTTATTGTATTTCTAGTCTGCAGTTTAGCTTACAGCATGTGCCAGCCTTCAGCCCCCACAGTTGTGTGCTACTCATCATACTCTCTTTGTGCCCTTCACCCTTTTTATTCTCCCCCACTTCAGTTTGAGATCTACCAGCAGTGTAGAGTGCTGGGTATTGTACATAGGAGGGGGAGAAGGGCATGGGGTTTCGAACAGGGGAGGATGATCGAGGAGGGTCATCGTATTGGGGTGGTTGCCACCAGAAGGTGCCCTGGGGCGAAATGGAATCCTGATTGTGGTTTTCCATGTTTGGTGCCCATACCCAAGGGCACCACCGATTACGGTGGGCAGATGGCCTGTGTGGCCCATGAGGTTTGTCCAGTTCAGGCGGTGTTGTGCAATGCCAGGTCCATTAAAAACAAGACTGCAATTATTGCTGATCTTGTTAGTATGGTGGACCTGGCTTGCATTACTGAGACCTGGTTGGATGATAATTCTGGCCCCATTTTGGAGGCTATGACTCCAGCCGGGTACTCGGTGTTACACCACCCAAGATTGGATTATAGGGGGGGAGGAGTTGCAGTCTGTTTCAAGACTGAACTCAGCCTCACGGAGGTCCTAGTGGTGGGGGTTGAGTCCTTTGATTGTATAGTTGTAGCAGGTGTAGGCTTTCGAATCGCCCTCATTTACCATCCACCAGGTGATGAGAAGCGATTCCTTCAGGAAGTAGCGGACTTCATCGTCGATATGGTGTTCGAGTCACCCAGATTGATGGTTCTGGGTGACTTCAATGCCTGGGTTGATGACGAACTCTCACAATTTGGTCAACACTTCCTCCAGTTAATGACAATGCTGGGCCTTACACAGGTGGTTTCCGCTGCTACACATAAATGTGGACACTCTTTGGACCTAATCTTCCTTCTAGGGGTCGAGGTATCTGATGTGGGGGTGGAAACCATCAGGTGGTAAGATCATTACACCATGGGGTTTAGTTTTTGCTCCCCTTCTAGAAGGCCTGCCCCATGGAGTTGGTCAGGTACTGCCCTTTGTGGGATATAGATCCCCAAGACCTCACGGCAGTGCTTGACCTTTCATCCCCCACGTTGGCAAGCAGTGATCCAGAGACCTTCTATGCCTCATAACACAGCCATTATGGGCTCTGGATTCCATTGTCTGTTTGTGTTCACCCCTCCCTTCGCCCCCAAGTCCTCTTGGTTTGATGGGACATTGAGGGAGATGAGGAGATGGGGTGAAGGTTAGAGCATTGCTGGTGAAAGTCCGCCCTTGATGCCAACCACCTTAGATTGATAGATCATTACTCAGTCTATCAATCTGCAATCACCTGTAAGAAGGCAGAGTTCCTGTACAGGAAGATTGCGGTTGCTCAGAATCGACCAGCTCAGCTGTTTCGAACTGTGGACAGACTGTGCAACCCAGCCTGTCTACAAGTTCGGAAAGTCTTTTCGCAATTGGAGTGTGATGAGCTTGCTCGGTTCTTCGTAAATAAGGTGGCCGACATTAGGGCCGAACTGCTGCCATCACACTCTAGGGGGGTTGCCGTGAACCATTGTGAGATCACGGTGCCTCAGTTTTCCTGGAGTTCCTTCGGTCAGCTGGAGTTCATTGATGTCATGAGGATCATCCAGTCTATGTGCCCTCCGTGCTGTACTTTGGACCCTGGACCAACCTCCTTAATTTTGGGTTGTATTGACATCATTGGTCCAGTCCTTATGCAGATAGCCAGGTGCTCCCTGGAATCTGGTGAGTTTCCCAGCTCCCTGAAAGAGGCGGTGGTGACACCCCTCTTGAAGAAAGCTACCTTGGACCCTGACTATCTCGCAAACTACAGACCCATCTCTAACCTTTCTTTTGTTGGGAAGGTGATTGAGAAAGTAGTGGCTGCACAACTGGAAGACCATTTGACCATCAATGATGTCTATGAACCCCTCCAGTCCGGTTTTCGTAAAAGACATAGTACCGAGACAGCACTGGTTCAGGTGCTCAATGATCTCCTGATGGCCAGAAATCGGAAGAGTCGGTCCATTTTGGTTCTCCTCGACCTTTCTTCAGCTTTTGACACCATAGATCACATGGTGTTGATAGAATGCCTGAGGCTCTTCTGTGGTAATATCTGGAACCATCATAAGATGGTTCACATCATTCCTCACTGGGAGATCACAAAGAGTTGTGTCCGGGGTTTTCTCCTTGGATTCAATGGCTTTGTTGTGTGGGGTGCCTCAGGGTTCAGTATTGTCACCCATGTTATTTGTGGTGTATATGCTACCCATCAGAGACATTGTAAGGAGGTATGGGCTAAGGTTTCACTGTTACACAGATGATACCCAGCTCTACCTTTCTTTTGCCCCCAACCAGGAGGGAGCTCTCTAGGTCTTTAATAGCTGTCTAAAAGAAATCTAGGAATGGATGAATTCTAGCTGCCTGAGGTTGAACTCTGATGAGACTGAGGTACTGGTTGTGGTCCCGGGTCAACAGATGGGGGGCTTGGGTGATGGTGCGTCTTCCGGAATTTTTCTTGGAGGCGTTTCCCTCCCGACCTCTGAACAGGTGCAGAACCTGGGGGTAGTTCTTGATGACAGGCTGACACTGCACTCGCAGGTGTCAGCAGTCATTAAGACTTCCTATTATTATCTTAGGAACATCACCAGGATTCAGCATCTTGTTCCGTCTGCTGACCTGCCAACGTTAATCCATGCCTTCATGTCCTCGTGCCTGGATTATTGCAACTCCCTTTACCTAGGGCTTTCTGGGGTTGAAATCCATCACCTGCAGCTAGTGCAGAACGCTGCAGCCCGGCTTTTGACAGGTTCTGGTAGGTCCTGTCACATTACTCCGGTGCTGCATGAACTGCACTGGCTGCCGATTCGGTGGCGGATCACCTTTAAAGTTGGATTGCTGACTCTCAAAGCCCTTCACGATCTGGGACCAGTCTATCTGAAAGAACTTCTAGTTCCCTATCACCCTAATCAATCACTCTGCTCGGCTGATGAGGGGTTGCTAGAGGTTCCAAGGGTGAACTTGAAATCTTCGGGTGCTCGGGATTTTGCATATGTGGCCCCTACTCTTTGGAATTCTCTACCCCATCGGTTGCCAGAGTGCACTTCTGTGGAGGCCTTTAAGAGAGGTTTGAAGACTTTTTTTATGGAAAACTGCATTTTTAGACTATTGATTGTAAAAATTGTTTTGACAAAGCTGTATTTTTTTTAATGATTTGTATTGTTTTAATCTGTATTTATGTATGGTGCCTTGGCAATTGAAAGGCACCCTATAAATTAAATAAAATTATTACATTAATAGATTTCTTTTTTGACAACATTAGATCTTTTTCCTGTTGATCTTCATTACGGGAGTCACCTTTAGAATCAGGAACATTCACTAGATAACCTAACACTGGTGGATTTTTACATTTTGTAGTTGCCCCACTAATATTAACTTTGTTTTTGTTTTTATATTTCTCCCTATTTTTCCCCTTATTTTTCTTTTGATTTTTTTTAACTTTGGATTTCTACTAGAAAGATCCAGAGTAGCAGGAAATGTAATTTCACCAAAGTCAGGTCTAATCATATCTTCTGTACATGATTTATTTACGACTTGATCTATCTTTATGTCACTGGTTGAAAATGAGTCGTGCTGGGCTTGTCTTAAAGTAGGCAAGCTATCAATTTTACATCTATTAACTGCTGCTTCAGCCCTAAGGGCATCCAATAGATTTTTATTGATAACCAACTGTTCCATTATAATCAAGTGGTCATTATAAGGATTTTTTAATAACTCAATCAGATCGCTATCCAGGCAGGATGGTTTAAACATTTGCTGATTTTCATTATTCTGATTATAGAATGGTCTAGATCTAATTCCTGGAAAGCTTTTAACATTTACTACACAGTCCAATGATTTAAGTCCTTCTATAGTCTGCTGTAAATCTGTAATAACATCCCCCAGTTTAGTATTTACATTAAGAAGTGAGGAAGCTTTGTGTTTGTCTCCCAATACAGAATGATATACATCTTGTTTCAGATTAGAGGCCCATTGTTGTGAAGCCACTTCAACTAAACCCTCCACCTGAAATTTATCCTGGGAAAAGTGAACATTATCAGAAATTTCCCTATGCTGCTGAGCATTAGGGGATTTGTTGAAGCTGCCTTCAAATGATGAAATGAAACCAGAGGCTCCAAAGCTCACAAGATCTTCATGTGTATAATCCCCACACTCCCCACTGTCTGGGGGAACATAATGAGATAGTTTCACCCCAGAACAAAAATCAGCATTCAAATGATCGTGGGCTTGAACCTCCACAACAGATGCGTTTGAAAACAGTCTCAGAGTGGAGGTTCTGCTCACTGAAGGAAACAAGTGTTCAGTTATTTTAGACTGCCTTGACTTCTTGTTAATTAATAATTCATGTAAGGGAGAAACATTCTCCTTTTGCTGTCTCTGTAGATGGGTATTCACCATGATTATAACAAATTGTTTGGCTACTGGGATACCCCAGTCCTATGGTCAGATCGGAGCAACCCACAACTAACACTGAATACCAAAATGAAAAAAAAAAAGTAATAGTAATAGAATATAATAATATAATATATGGTAAATGAAACCTTAAATTTGAGAGTCCACTGCAAATAACTCTGCCCGTAGGTGACCAAAGAGTCTAGAACTGTTCTGTTATATTCCGTTCAGCAGCAGGAGCATGAGAAAAGAAGTTCCCAAAGTTGCTTTCCTTCAGACACAATCCTTAGGACAACAAAAAGTCATTGTTTCAAATAATTGGTCCAAATATTAGTGATGCAATAAAACAAATGGTACAACTGGATACTGACAAGCCAAAGAAACAGACGAGAAGGTGAACCAATAGATCTTCTGCAGTTCAGTTTACTTCTGCATTTACCAAGTTTGTCGCATATTTTCACAACAATATCCTTCTCTTCTATTCCACTCAGAGAATACACAGAAAAGTTGCTGGATAACACTAGAATAAAAAAATACGGAATCGCATCATAACAGAATAGGGTATAATATTCAAGCAAAGAAAAAACAAGGGAAATTCAATCTAGAATTAGTTTGAATGAATTATCAAATGTGGTCAATTTTTAATTTACAACACTGCAATAATTCAGGCAAAAAAGAAAAAATCACAAAGCGTAGATTAAGCAGTCATGAGGTACACTAGCCACTCGGTCAAACCTAATTATGAGTTCAAAAACTCCTAAAGGATTGACTGAAGAGAACTAAACAAAAAAAAAACACCTATGTGGCTAAATTAAATCACTTTGTGGATTAATGCTCTGATATTTGTCAAAATAAAGCTAGTAAACTTACTTGCTTATAGAGTACTCTAGAACTGTAAACCAGTGCAATAAAGCAACCAGTTGATCCAGCAACAGAATGGCAAAAGTCAGAAGATAAACCTGGTAGCAGCCACTGTTAGTTCTTTTTAGATGTTTGATAAAGGCTCTCTTGTGTCGAAAATAAGATCTTCAGACACATCAATCACACTTCAAAACCCTGGACTTCATCCCAGAAATAGCAGTACAGTTTTAGATGTAATGACACAAAAATAACGGCTATATTTGTTTGAAGCCAGAGGTCAAATACCACCACCACAAGCAAAAAGCAAATAAAATGTGTTTGGAGGACCAGGGCTTTATAAACAGTCACTCCCCCCCAAGAAACTAAACACACTTCTTTCACATGCTGTATAATTGAGTCAATTAAATCAATTAAGTCCAATCAATCCGTTGTAGGAGCTAAGAATCGAAAGTGAGATAATCAAATAGGCAATATAATTGTTCAATCATTCAATCAATCAGTCAAGTTAAAGAAGGTTAGATCAAAAGTAATCAAGATAATCAAAGTCTAATGGGATAGTAGATAAAATAAATAATCAGGGAACAGCACTCAGCTGTCCATAGTTAAATGTAATAATAAATGCCTCCACAGCATGTGTCACTTAATAAAAATGGTAAGAGATATTTAAAAAAGTGCTTTACTACACTATAAATTCTTAAAACCAAAAATAATAAAGATAGTATAATCACACAATGAAAAGAAGTTTTAATTAAAAAAACAAAAATTTGGAAAAGAAAAACGGTAAAACTCCGTAGAGCGTTTCTCTACATGTTCAATTAAAAAAAATACATACACAGACATAAAGTGTTCAAATATGTATTAATCCTCAAATTAAAAGTTTTCCTTTAGTGGAAGGAGAATGAAAAATCGTAGAATAAAACACAGTCTGTGAGCACAGCGGTCCGCACGCCTCTCATATGCTCCTGAGGGAGCGGGCTGCCCGTTGCCTTCAGCACTCCAAGCTCCCCCAAGAACAGTGAACAACACAAACTGAATTTTTCCAGTACTGGTGCACAAGATGTCCTGGTAAGATGGTACAATTTCACCACAGACTGCTTAATATGGCAACGATGGCATACCTGTTATAAGCAAAAATTAGCCTTGAACAGCATGCAGCACCTCCCTTATCCACTCTCACTAGTCAACAAATCACTGTATGTCTAGGGTCCTCGAGCCAGATGTACGAAAACACAGATCAGGCAGGATGTGAAGAATGACAGCTGTACCATCCATAAGGAGGTTTGAAGAGATGATAATATTGAAAATCTGTAGTGGGAATATTAAAAATGCTCGCACTTCTGAGCATATGTGGAAACTGTGCAATGCATGCGTGTAACACAGTCATTTTATGGACTTTCATCACCAAATTTTCAACATAGGCATTTTAGTACCTCTGCTCATGAACAGTGTCACTGTGATTTTCTTAATTTGTCCAGAACACTAATTTCCCACAGCGACCACACTATTCTGCGCCGGAAGTGAAAGAACACATTTCAGCCATGATGTGAAAAATGACAGCTGTACTTTTCATAAGGAGGTGTGGAAAAAATGGCAATGTTGAAAATCTGGAGTGAAAATATTACAAATTTGCTAAGTTACCAGCATGTGTGGAAACTGCGCAACGCATGCTTGTAACACAGTCATTTTATGGACTTTCATCACAAAATTTTCAACATAGGCATTTTAGTACCTCTGCTCATGAACAGTGTCACTGTGATTTTCTTAATGTGTCCCAAACACTGATTTCCCACAGCGACCGTGCTATTCTGATCCAGAAGTACGAAAACACATTCTGGCTAGGCTGTGAAAAATGACAGCTGTACTTTTCATAAGGAGGTGCAGAAAAATGCCAATGTTAAAAAGCTGGAGTGAAAATATTGCAAATTCATGAAGTTATGTGCGTGCATAGCAACTGCGCAATGTATGCTCATAAAACAGTCATTTTTTTGATTTTCTCCACCAAATTTGCAACATAGACTTTTTGAGAGCCCACCTCATGAACACTGGCACTATTATTTTGTTACTCAGTCCTGAAAGGTGATTCCACGCAGTGACTGTGAAATCACCTTTTGGGACTGAATAATGCCATGACAGTGGCTGAATTAATGAGGAGGGGTTCCAATATCCCCATGTTAAAAATTTGGTGCCAAAACTCCAAATAAAGGTCTGAGATATGCACCAAAGTTGAAAAAAACCTATTTATGCCATTATACAGCTTACCGGCATTTCTTCAGTTCGCAGTCGGCTTTGAAGAGTGCAAATGTGTTCTTGGTCCATTGAAGATAATTGCGCTGGGCTCCAGAGGTAAGTATGGGCTGAGAGGGGTGTGGGAGGCAGGGTGCAGAGGGTGGGTGCAGGTTGAGGAAGGGGCCACCGGACTCAACGAGGACCGTTGTCTGTTTTACAGGTCTTTAAAAAAAATGCAAAACATCACAGGACTTTTTTTTTTTACAGGGACATTTGGCATGCTGGGGTGGGCTCCTAGCGTGCCACCTGAATGTCTTTTAAGGGGAGCTATAGCCAATGGTGGATTGGGTACCCCTATCGGCACAGACAGGGGGGTCAAGAGCTGAGGGGGACTGGGCACCCCTCTCGGCACAAAACACATTTTTTGGGGGGGACATTATGCCAACAGGGAGTGGGCTCCCCCATCAGCAAATTTAACTGGGAAGGGGGGAAATGAAGCCGATGGGGATTGGGCCCCTCGTCGGCAAACAAAGACTGTTTTTAGAGGGGCGCATGATGCCGAGGGGGATTGGGCACCCCCTTGGCACTGGGGCTGTGTAATACTGTTTGTAAACATGGTGGTGGCTTGCCACCGTGTTCACAAACAATATTACACTAGGCAAGGTACCACCCTGCAATGACGGGTCTCTCCCTCATTGCAGCAGAATGGCTGACACTGCAATGAAGAGGCGGTCCCTGATTGCTGAGGCAAAAACGTTTTAACTTGGTGGCACTTTTGGAAACCAGTGTCATCAACACACTGTGCCTCCATTGGTCCACCAGTGCCTCTGTTGGCTGTCACAGTGCTGCACTTCCACAACCTGCTTCTCTCCTAAGCTGCCATATATTGTTTCTTGTGCATGCACGCAAGCAAACATAAAAATTAGCAGGAGGGTCATTGATGGGTCTTTGATAATGATACTGACTCAGGGTAACATGTCTGTCACCATGGGGGATATTTGTGGATAGGGATTCCACATCAAGGGTTATAAGATGGCAAGAGTCCTCAATGTCAATATCCCTTAAAAGAGACAGGGACTTCATGGAGTCTGAGATGTAGGAACTTCAGCTTGTAACAAAGGGGCATAGGTAGAGATCTATATACTGGGACAGTGGCTCAGTAAGTGAATTAATACCTGATACAATTGGGTGGCCAGTTGTTGAATCAAGTCTTTTGAGAGTTTTGTTGAGTAAATCTTCCACAATGAGAATCAGTAGTGTGTCCCTGTTAATAAGACCACTGCACACAGCAGTATACAGATACTGGTCAATACATTTTTAAAAGCAATGGATGGGCCACTAATGGGTGGCTTGTAAAAACCTCAACCACATATTTACAGGTGTCTTGTACTGCCATGCTACCCTCTTCTCTGCCCATTTAATAGTGATCTCAGAATGGAAGAGATACCTTAATATTAGGAAGCTTATATGGGCCAAAGGAAAATGATCAAGACTTCTTTCTTGCTCTGACTCTGGCAGTACAGGACCTGAGGGAGGGAGAGGTCCTCCTGCAAGGGATGCAAACATTTTGCAGTACACTCCACTAGACTTCACTGGGCAAGGAGAGGGATACCAAGACATCAAAGGAGCCAATGCTGTGATGTGCATCCTGATAGAATGTGAGATCCAGTATGTGTTGAAGTTGGGGAATCTGGCCATCAGGGATTACTCCTATTACTCATAAGTGCAGAGCACTTATAGCGGGCTCAATGTGATCTTGACCTCAAGGGGCCTGGTCCAAGACTTACTAGCAGTAAATATCCATCCACTATCTATATCAGAACATGTGTCAGTCCCATACATGTGCCAAATAGTGGATCAGAACAGGGTGCAGAAAAGATTGCAGTGCAATGTTTCTCTACAGGGAGACCCAGCCATTAAGCAATGTCTCAGAGAAGGAACTAAAAATTACTGAGCAGACAACTTGAAAATAGGGACAGCAGCTAAATGCGTCTATGAGGGCTTAAAACCCACGTGAAGGGAAAAATGATCTACTCATCCACAAGGAAGAAGCCACAGGAAACCGAACTGAACAAGCTACTGCAGAAACTGGGATAATTGGATGGGAACCATAAAAATGAGACAAGTACCCATACTTCTTAAATAACATGAGGCCCATGAGATATATGATCAATACCCTCAATACACAACAAGCTGAGTGTAGGTTGTATAGGACTGAACATGCATATTGGGACAGAGACAAGAATGTGGGTCACCTATTGGCCAACGGGCTAAAAAAATGGCAACTGACACACGCATCTCTGGAATCAATGTAAATGGAGAGTGGATTACAGGGCCAGAAGGAGTAAATGAGGAGTTCCACAAATATTATCAGTTCCTGTACTCCTGTCAAATCACACAGGGATAGAGACAACATAAAGCAAAAATAGATAACTTTCTTGGCAAAATCAAACTGCTGCAAGTTAATGAAGAAGGGAAAGTTTTACCAGACCAGCCTATTAGTGGTGAAGAGATAAGGGCAGCTGTGGCTGATATACAGAGTGGGAGAGCCTCAGGACCTGATGGGATTCCAGTAGAGAGATATACTGTAGGACCGTAGGAGATTTCATAAGAATCCTACTAATGGACACACTACAGGAAGCCTGAGAGAAGAGGGAACTCCCACACACTATGCAGGATACCACTATAACAATCCTGACAAAAAATGGGAAGGACTCTTACCAGTGCTCTTGTTACTGCCCCATCTCCCTACTTAATACAGACTCTAAACTTCTGGCCAAGTTTTTGGCAAATCAGCTAAAGAAGATTCTGCTATAACTAGTTCACCCAGACCAGGTTGGGTTTGTAGCAGGGAGAAGTTGGGCGGACCACATCAGAAAGCTGGTCAACCAAATGAGGGTAGCAGAATCCTTGCTGGACTCCACTACAGCTATTGCTCTAGATACATATAAGGCCTTTGACTTGGTTGAATGGTCTTATTTACTGAAGGCCTACTCGATTGGAATTGAGCTAGTGAAATGTGGAGGTGCTAGGTGATGATCCTATGACCCAAATAACATGAAACAAAAACAAGTTTAACTGAACAATGAAGCTTGATGAAGGCATGTGGCTTATCAGCAAAGGAAATGCACTGGCAATCCGTGTTGCCTCAGTGGTAAAGATAGTTTCAATGGTGTAATACTAAACTCAGTAACACGCCTTCATAAATACAAACAAAAATCAAGCATCACATAACAGGAGCCTGCCTGACCAATGTCAGTTACCCCAGCACTTTGCTCTGTCGAGCTTCTTCAGGGGGAATATACTGAGGGAAGAACTGTCCTTTTATAGTCAAAATATTCAAAGACAGGTATTTGTGACATCATCATTCCCCAACATCCTTATACTTAAAAAAAATTATATTAATGAGTTCTAATGTGAACAAAAATATATTTAGTCACATGATCTACCTATATTTTGACAACTTTCTTATTTAAATTTATGCCATATAATGTATTATCACATCCTAATTTTAAAATAAAACATTCATTTATACAATGAGCATGATTGCAAAATGAGTCAAATAAATCTCATATTATGCCTGCTGACAAACCCGATTCATAGATAACAAATACATCTTATGATTCGGGTTTGTCACAATGGCATGCAACCTGTGTGACCAACCGGATCTTTTTCTGCACCCCACAGGATGTCCTCTAAACAAATGCCAGCCAATGGATTTAATGTTCCAGTGGCATGTGGGCCAATAGAAAACACTGGCTGGCTGCCTAGCAACCACTATAGTAACAAAACTGCCAGGCAACCAGTGAAATTTGAATAAGAAGATGTACAGCTGTCTATCAAACTACCTATCATTCTGATTGCTAGGTTACAACTCCATGACAACGGATCCTGCCTGAGCATGTTTGCATCAGTTTAACCACGTAGGAGGATGCGTTTATAAAGGAGATCCCAATTACTACCTAAAATAGCAGTAAGATAAAAAAATCAAATCAAAATCAAACTCGATTTTTGACATCATGCTCCTTGTATAAAGCAGATATGTGATGAGTGATCATGTCATATGCGTTTTATCTTCACTTGTGGTCTCTGATCTACAGCTCCCTCACTCGTGGCTCTGCCACTCATGAGAGAGCAAGAGGTCACAGACTTCTCATGAAGATAAAACTCATATGACATGATCGTCCATCACATATCCCCTATAAATATATACAAAAAACAAAACATTCTTTGATACAAAGCACATCCAAATAAATGGCAACTTGTTAAATCTTAAACACAAAAATGAAATAGTAAAAGCAAAACTTCAATTTTTAGCACAGCATAAAGGAAAGATAAGATCAAACTAGAGTAGAGATCTTGTGACATAATGTCATGCTGCAACAGGAATTCCTACGCTCTGCCTGCTCTTCAGCCTGGAAAAAAAGAAACAGAAATGACAGCATCACAGTCACAAAAAGAAGAAAGAAATGTATACATAAACATGGAACATATTATAGTAATTAGGCAATAGCCAATTACACAATATTTTCAGAGTACTTTAAATCCCCTTTACTTCTTTATTATGACCATAGCAATTTAACTTGAGAAATTCATCCATCAATCAGGCTTATACTGTGCTAAGAATGAAATTTTGCTTTATTTTTCTATATATGGAAATATGTTTTATTTTAAAATCAGGATATGATGACACATTATATGGCATTAATTTAAATAAAGTTGTCAAAATGTAGGTAGATTACTTGACTAAATATATTTTTGTTCACTTTAGAACTCATCCATTTTTTTTCTTTCTATTTTTATCCCCCCCAAGGGCCACTTATCTGCCTTACCTTTTTCCTCGTCCCGGCTACGCCCCCAGGTCTGTCCAGCCGTCATCCCCTTCGGACTATCTTCTCCGACGTCCTCATTAGACCCCGCGGTTACCCCCACGGCTTACCCCCCACGGTGGGGTGGTGGGGAGCACTCCCTCCAGAGCTCAACCCACCTACTCAGGATCCGGTATTACCGTGCACCCAGGTGCCGGGAGAGTCCTGCTGCGGAGACGGCCATCATGCCGCCGTGACCAGTGCCCTGCTTTTTTCCACTTTTTCCCTGCCCCTAAGCTGGCGGCGTGCAGTGATGCCAATGGCCACAAACGTGCGTGCATCCACCCATGTTCTGGCCAGGCGTCAGCCCCCGACTGCTGTACTTGTGCTCCGGGCAGCGGTAGTACCTCTGGTCTCCACCGGGGTTCCCCCCTGCACCGGGATGCCCCTGGATCCCCCAAGGGAAAGGAGAGCAGCCAATCGGTGCTTGATCCTATTCCCTCCCTGCCGACCCCCAGCACCCGGGCTCGTTCCCAAACCCAGGTCGCTGGCGTGACGTGAGGTGTGGAGTCCAGCGCCTCAACCCTCAGCGCCACTGGGCCGGCTGTACTCATCCATTTTATTTTATTTTTTAAATATAAGGATGTCAGGGAATGGTGTCAAAAATACCTGCTTTTGAATATTTTGACTATAAAAGAAGGGTTCTTCCCTCAGTATAGTGCCCCCTGAGGAAGCGCGACAGAGCAAAGCTCTGGGTTAACATGTGGCCATGTTAATTTCCCTAATGGAAGATGTGCAGAAATGGAAAATGTTAAGATTGTACCTATGGGGAAAGGTGTAAATGTTAAATATGATGGTTTTACCCAAGGTGTTAGTTGCATAAGGTACTGTATGTCCCCCTATAAATTCCAGGAGTATACTTGGAGCAGCTGGGGTAAGTGGTAAATCAGTTCCTATGGGAGGAAGAGAGGGCTACATTTTTAGTAATAAGAATGGCAGCACCTTGGACTAATGGATGCTTCTGGGACCCATGATTCAAAAGTTATTCCATTGCTTGTGGGCTCCGACAACTCTGAAAGACACTCCAAGGAGGTGCTGATATTGCATCAACTAGGTGGGAACAAATAAAAAAACACCAAGAGGGAAGAAGACCCATAGAAGGGGTACTATGTGCCCACATGAGGGAGACAGGAGAACCCAGTGCGGCTCATTTATTTATTTATTGTCACATTGGAATTACAATTCTTTGAGTCAGGGACTCATTTCCAAAGGCTCCACATCATAATACAAAGCAAGACAAGTCCATACAGCTTATATACAAGAGATATTAGCAGACAAAAAACAGTACAGTGCACTAAGTATACTAAGACAGTGGGGTGCAAATCTGATATTACATACAGAGCAAGGGTATTATATACAAGAGAAGCAGTGAGCCTATACAGTGAGGTAGCTAAGCAAGTAATCATATTATAACAGACAATGACCAGAGGACTAAGCAGAAGCAGTCTAGATGCGAGACTGTGTCACTGGCAATAAGCTAGGCAAGCTCAAAGCAGGTGGGTGTGTGGCCCTGTGGCCTGTGACTCACTGTTGAGGATACCTACAGCAACGGGTTGAGAGAATGGCATTAGTCTAATGGGCTCCTAAACCTGGACCTACCAGTAACAAAGTGGTCTCTTTGGATGAATCCTAAACTCAGAATAGGGGATCAGGTAATTCAATGGAAGGCATGGGAAAAGCTGGGCTAAGGAAGGTAAGGGACATATAGTATATGATAAGCACACAGGTGTACTAAGACATCTTCTGCAGACACACCTGTGGCACCACCTGAGGCTCCAGAAAGAAGATTATGGGAAGTCATGGTTAGATTACCTGGGGTAGCTGCATACATAGAGGGAAGAGGGTACCCAGAGTGAGGAAGATATATAAAACACCTTTGCAAGATTGTACAAGGGTGCAGCCAGTGCAACAGAGGTGGGAAAAAATGTTAGGCCGCGATCTAACACAGGAAGAATTGAAGGCATGCTGGGCCAGTGCCTATGGAGTATGCAGGGACACATCCATCATGCTGATGCACCAAAAAACATTACATTTATGGTACAGAACACTGACAATACTTAAAAGCTTGAACCTGATGGAATTTTCTGCATGTTGGAGGTGTTGTGTGCACGGGAGGAGACTTACTGCATGTATTATGTTTGTGTCCCAAAGCAGACATCCTTCTTTGTACTAGGTACCATCAGGTGGTTACCAAACCATGGGTCACCCAAGGTAACTGGGCTGATGGCAGCCACAATGGCCAAAGGCTATTGGCCCACCCACCCTACCCCAAATTTTCTCCTGACTTTTAGGAGGTAACACAGGGAGATGCTGGGCCTGAGAGGAGGGTCCAGAGTATGAATGTCAAAGCAATCAGTTTTTTACTTTGTTAGTTATTAATTGCAGCTTTTGTTCCTGCTATGAATTAACCTTCAACTTTGACCACTTTGATGTCTTTTGAATGCCTTATGTAAGGATTGTTCCATGGAACTATGAAGAAGGGAACAGATGGGTTAGCAATGAGAATTACCAGGGACACACTAACTGAAGGAAACTAAGGTATAGTACTTTTAACCAGGAAACCAAGGCACAAAATATGCTGTGTAGCTCCGGCCAGCTATGGGATGATGAACTGTATGGATGTGATGAACTGTACAACATGTATTTTACATTGAAAAAGTCAATAAAATATTAATTAAAAAAAAAAAAAGAATATGGAGAAAGGAGACTAGAGAATTATATTATGCATTACACACTGTATAGCAAAGAGCATTTGAGACTGCTAGTGCCAGAAGTAGGGCTATTTAGAAATGGAGAGAATTTAGGAGGCTTGAGGAAAATTATACTGTATGGCCAGAATATTCAAAGGAGATGCGCCATGCACAACTGAGTTGCACTGGCACATCTCCAAAATGTGCCCCTTGACCATATTTAAAAGGAGTTGATGCACCGTGCAAATCAAGATGCGCCCCCAGCACAAAGATAATGTATGCAGTGCAACCAGAGGGGACATTCCCCTGCATATGCGGCACGTCTCCATATTCAGCCAAGATGTACGGTGCAGCTGTCCGCACATCTCGCAGATGTGCCACACAAAGATAGGCATGGAATAACCATGCCTAAGTGGTAGCCACCCACAGGAGGGCTGCTGCATTGCACAGCGCAACATAGCAGCCCAGCCCCTTGGTGGCTACCCCCCCACCCCTGATCGTGAGTGAGATCGTTAACGCCCCATATCACTGGTAGTCTAGTGGCCCCCCTCCCTTGCCAAAGCCCATCCATAGTATTCTGATCTATCACAACTCCCTGGTAGCCTAGTGATACCCCCCTCCCAGCCCTGATTGCAACAAAATCCACACCTGAGATCACCCTGGTAATCCAGTGGACCCCCCACCCCATGTCAGCCCAATTGGGTATTGGGGATGGGAGGTGGGTACCACTAGACTACCAAGGATAGGAGGGGAACATATTTTACATTTATGATTGGGGTATGGGGAAGGGGTGGTCCACTAGACTACCAGGAACTATGTCCTGACATTCTACTGTCAGGGTGCCCTGTGCATCCAGCAGGGCACATCCCTGCACTGGACATGCAAATGATGCCATAATGACATGCAAATGGCCCTATTTGCACCTTGCATGGCTAATGGCCCCATTTGCATGTTTTGGTCTGAATATCTGGAATGTGTGCTCAGCGCATCCACAAGCTGTGCTGTGCATTCCCATTCCAGGTATGCAGACCTGGCAGGGGGATGCGCCGGTGCATCATTGGTGGCCCCCATTGCACCACACACACATATCTTGCTATATTCAGATGAGATGCGCTATTGTGCATCTTCTTTGAATATATCACATTTATGCTTCAGTGCATCTCAGTTGTGCAGAGCAACCACTTGCGCCCTTTCAAGGTGCAGTTTGAAAATCCTGTCTATATAATATATTACTTTTTTATTAATTTTTTTATGCAGCTAGGGGCAGAAATCTGACAGCAAAATTTAAGTGGCAGAATTGAGAAAAAGCTCACTATGGTATAACAGAATGAGGAGGCATGGCAGGAAGATTTGAAACCGACTGAAGGATAGCAGCAGGCATGGATAGCAGCCTATGAAACTGAGGCCACACCACAATGTTCAGCCATAACAGCCAGGATGGTATGCTGGTTGGCTAACACTTATTTCAACTTCTCCTTCATGGACACAGCTTGACATGTCAGTTCTTGTATTTCCCCTTGGAGTTTCCCTACAGTTGATCTTACATAAGGAGTAGGACTAGCCCCACCATCACCCAGTTCCTCAGGTGTTCCCTGACCATGAGTCCTACTATATGTCCTAGCTGCCATCACCCCTTCTCCTCCAAATCTACAGATTGTCTTTTGTGTTTGCCCCCTTTAGGCACCCTCAGCACCTCAGTGAAAGTGGATGGTGTGGTACCAACAGCACTGGCTACACCCCCATCAGCCACTGCTATACTATGATGGGCTTTCCATTCCTCCCTATTCTTTAGTTTTAGGTTGGTATGTTGCCCAACATTTCCAAGATGGAGTTCTTTTTTCTCCACACCTCACAATACTGTTCCATTGTCTCCAGGTGACCACATTGTTGCTGGCCGGATAAACACAATAAAGTTCCACACAACGGACTTCCACTGCTGTGGCCCAAGTAAGTAGTCAGAGGAGGACCACTGGTATGACCTGTTGTGTTAAGGTGCTGGTTCCACCTGCTGTGATTGGTGGCCTCTAGTTTGACATGTTGCAATGGTGGGTTGCTGCCTTCTCCAGTACCTGCTACTGCTGCTGCCTTGAGGCTGACCCTTCTTCATGCTGGTGCTTCTGCAGCCACCAGTACTGCTCAATTCAGACATACCACACATGAGGTGAACAGCATTCCATTCATGTCAGCACTGTTGTCTCCCCCAAGTGAAACTCCCAGACACAACATTCCCCCCTCATTTCTTCCCTCCTGTCATAAAAAAAGTAAAAATCTAATATGGTATGCCCCCTGAACAGCGACATGCATCGATATCGACAACAGTGTCATACCACTGTAGAAGTGCTGCTGGGACAGGTCAACCCCTTTCCCATACCTACACCCCTTCCCCGAACAAACTCAGACCTGGAGTTAGAATCCTTTGGTACAGGGAGAGTGGGGGGGCAGAGCTCCCCATGTTGGGGGGGGGTCAGGGGAAAAGCCCCCCCAATGAAAAACACACACCCAATGTGTGCAGCTCCATGTAGACTGCAAATAGTGGTCAACATGGATCCTGGCTATGTGATGCCGGTTGACGTGTTTCTTGTCGAACCGGCATCATACAGCCATCTAATATATAGACAGAACAACACAAAGAAAGCACATTCATAAGAGAAGAGAAAAAGAAAGAAAAATTAAGATTAGATTACAACAGAGTCAATAATGCCAGATCCTCTTAGAACAAACTCTAGCCAGAGACGATAAGGCCGTGAGGAGCTACCAAATGACCAAAGTTACAAATGTGCATAGAAATTGTGCAACACCCAGGTGTATCTTGGCCATTTTTTGGAGGTATTGCACTAAATTTTCAACATGGCCTTTTTGGGACCTCTCCTCATGAAGAATGCCAGTGTCATTTTGTTCACTTGTTCCAATATGTAATTTTGCAGAGCTAACAAGCTATTCTGTGCAACAGATGTGAAAACACATTTTGAGCAGGTTGTGGAAAATGACAGCTGTACTGTTTTGAAGGAGGTACACAAAACTGACAATGCTGAAAATGTGAAGTGAAAATATGAAAAATTGGTAAAGTTAGGAGCTTGCACAGAAATTTCACAATGCACACTCATAACGCAGTCATTTTTTAGAACTTTTTTCACCAAATTTGCAACATGGGCTTTTTGGGACCTCACCTCATGAACAGTGGCACTGTTCTTTCATGAATCAGTCCTGAATGGTGGCGGGCAGTTCAAAACTTGGCCCAAGAGCAGTGCTCAGATTCTTGTGCTTATACTCTGAGTGACTATCTTGTTGTTGGTAAGTATGATTTGCCATTCATCTCTTCTGCTACAGCAAGCCTGCCTGGTAGTGTGGTCAGCGAGGAGGAGTTGCAGTGTCATGCTGAGACAGAGAGATCACTCAGCGATGAAACTAGTCTCTCTCTCACAACCACCGAGTCAAAGATGCTATCGCCAGTCCATACACCAATTGGTAAGCTAATTTTCCTTTTCTGTGTAAATGTGACCCCAGGGACAGTACCATACCAGACAGAGGCTGTTTAGTACAATGGAGGCATTTTTAGGACTTCTTGCTTCCAGTTTCTGGGATTTATAAGCTACAGAGGATGGACACACAGTCAGTGTGATATGTGTGTGTGTATACAGCTCTACTAGCCCTGCGAGAGGTAAGCACATTTTCTGGCAAAGAGAGGGTTAAAGAAATCCCAAGAAGAGAGAGGAATGCAGCCCGGGTATAAAACATCAGAGGAAGGAAGCACATGGGAACATAAGGTGGTTGTAAACAGAGAAGGGTGGCTAGTGTTCAAGGTGGGAGCTTAGCTGAGAAAATGTACTTCATGGCAGTGCTGTGCATCATCTTGTTGCTAAATATAACTATGATTAGGGCTTCTTTTGTTATCTCTTTCTTATTCTAAGCAAGCCTCTTCTTATTTATTTGTATCATGTTAAAATTATTCTCCATAAGTGATGCATGAAGGTGAGTGGTTAGACTTGGGGGAGGAGAGGTGGTATGAACTCTTACTCTTCTCTGTAGCCTTTTTGTTGGTTATCATTGGGGCAATTAAGGTATCTGGTGTAGTGGTGTCCACACCTATCAGCTTATTGTCTTTCAAAACCACTGCATAATTTTATAAATCAGAGACTCGTGTTACAAACTGTTGGTGCAGGTTGCATTGTTGCAGTTATCTAGTTTGGGACTGCTTTGTCTGTGTCTTGAGACTGCCCGTTTGACTTTCTGCAGGGTATGTGCAGCTGTTGTGTGTGTGTGTGTGTGTGTGTGTGTGTGTGTGTGTGTGTGTCTATTTCTAGTTGCTGAGATGTGCATAGCCTAGGGGAGCAGCTGATTTGTTTATTGGCTGTGTGGTTTTGTGTGTGTGTGTTAGTGTTGGTCACAGTGCTCGCTGCTGATTGAACGAAAGAAACCAGAAAGTGGATAAACACATCCATAGAAAGACTGAGTGAGAAGGCAATGCAGCCTGTAGAGCACATAAGCTAAGGAGAGACACTGACTGAGCCATCAGGCAATGAGGAGAGAAGTGCCTGAAATGAGAAACCTACCTCCTCCCCAAACTCTAGCTGAGAATAAAGCATCCCCTGCTTCCAGATCATTTTTTTGTTGTAGTTGTTGTTTAATGTTTGCTCTGCTGTATGTATCTCTTTTTGCATCTCCTTGCTGCTCCCTGAGTCCAAGGAGGTGGGGTTGGGGGTGGGGGGTGCAAACAAGGTATCTCATTCTCTTTATTTTTCTTGTACAGTTCTCGTCTTTTTTCATTCAATCATCTGCGTTTCTGGCTAGACATGTTTTTCCATTCTTTTTGTTTTCTCTTACTCCAACGTGCTCTCTTTTCATTCTTCTTTTGTGAATCATTTCTGGTGGTTGCCTTTGAAAAAGTGGCTCTGCAGTCTGCAGCCACTGCAGATTGGGCCTTGTGTGCTCTGTATCGCTGCATTTTTAATCTGGCCTTCTCATTATAGTTTTTCTTCTTTTCTTCATTCATTGTATCTTGATAAGATTGTGACCGTGCTTTGCATTTCTCCAAATAGCTGCCATAACATTCTGGATCCTTCTTCACATTGTCTCTGTATCGCTGACTTCTCTTCTTTACTGACAGTGCACAGGGGGAAATACTCAGAGCATCACTGATCAAACTGCAGTGGATACACGAGGTCTTCTCATCTCCATTGCTTCAAAAAAACAAATGAGATAAGTCTGATGTTAGCTAGGCATTACTCTCAAATAAAAGGCAGCAAACAGAGAGGCTGCAAAGGAAATAGATGGACTGACACAAGAGGTAAGTACAAATCTGACAAAATGGCATGAAGCGAATGAGCTGACCAAAGGAAACTCACTCCACACTCTCAGGCAGACAGACCAACCGTGGGAGAGGCGCTCCACATTCTCAGGCAGACAGACTGACCGTGGGAGAGGCGCTCCACATTTTTAAGCAGCCAGACTGACTGTGGGACATGCGCTCCGCATTCTCAGGCAGACAGACCAACCGTAGGAGATGCTCTCCACATTCTCAGGCAGACAGACTGACCGTGGGAGACGCGCTCCACATTTTCAGGCAAACAGACCAACCATGGGAGACACGCTCCACATTCTCAGGCAGACAGTCCAACCTTGGGAGACGCACTCCACATTCTGAGGCAGACAGACCAACCGTGGGAGATACGCTCCACATTCTCAGGCAGACAGACCGACTGAAGGAGACACGCTAAATATTACCAAAGGAGACGTGCTAAACATTACCAAAGGAGATGCGCTAACCATGCCACAAGAATCAGAAGAGCAAAGGAGACACACTCAAAATTATATGTTAACAGTTGTTAGTCACTGAAGAAACAAAACACCAAAAAAGGCAATTTACACAGACTCTTAGAAAAAAACAAACAGCATCATGGATCTCAATCCCTCCCCCACACAAAAACTTTTAACCTTCTTTTAAGCCACCGATCCTCACCGATGCCCCTCCAGCTGTGTCTGCACACTTACCTTCAGCCAGACACTCCCAACACAGTAGCAAAACAAAACAGCAGGCCATCTTTCAACCCCACCCCCACCCACAAAACAAAGGAGAATGCATGGTTCTCAAAATGGCTGAATGTAGGTGAACAAACAGACACACAGCTGTAACGAAGGCAGGAGTGCTGGCACAATTACAAAAAAAAAAAAAAATGTAACCTGCTTTTAAGCCACCAAACCTGGCCGATGCCCCTCCAGCTGTGTCTGCACACTTACTTTCAGCCAGACACTCCCAACACAGTAGCAAAACAAAACAGCAGGCCAGATTTCAATTCCACCCCCCACCCACCAAACAAAGGAGGCTGCATGGTTTTCAAAATGGCCAAATGTAGGTGAATAAATACACACAGCTGGAATGAAGGCAGGAGTGCAGGCACATTTACAAAAAAAAAAATGTAACCTGCTTGTAAGCCACCGAACTTGGTCGATGGCCCTCCAGCTGTGTCTGTGTTCACCTACATTTGGCCAGACAGTACCAACACAGTAGCAAAACAAAACAGCAGGCCAGATTTCAATCCCAAACAACCCCCCCCCCCACTACCAAACAAAGGAGGCTGCATGGTTCTCAAAATGGCCGAACGTAGGTGAACAAACACACACAGCTGGAATGAAGGAAGGAGTGCTGGCACATTTACAAAAAAAAAATGTAACCTGCTTTTAAGCCACCGAACCTGGTCAATGGCCCTCCAGCTGTGTCTGTGTTCACCTACATTTGGCCAGACAGTACCAACACAGTAGCAAAACAAAATAGCAGACTGGATTTCAATCCAAAACAACCCCCCCCCCACTACCAAACAAAGGAGGCCGCATGGTTTTCAAAATGGCCAAACATAGGTGAAGAAAGACACACAGCTGGAATGAAGGCAGGAGTGCAGGCACATTTACAAAAAAAATGTAACCTGCTTGTAAGTTACCGAACTTGGCTGATGTCCCTCCAGCTGTGTCTATGTCCACCTATGTGTGGCCAGACAGTACCAACACACTAACAAAACAAAACAGCAGGTCAGATTTCAATCCCAAACACCCCCCCCCACCACCACCAAACAAAGGAGGCCGCATGGTTTTCAAAATGGCCAAACGTAGGTGAACAAACACACCCAGCTGGAATGAAGGCAGGAGTGCAGGCACATTTACAAAAAAAAAAAAAAAAATGTAACCTGCTTTTAGGCCACCAAACCAGGCTGATGCCCCCTAGGCTGTGTCTGTATTCACCTACCGTCAGTCAGACAGTACCAACACAGAACCTGAAAGCAAAACAGCAGCATCCTAGAACTCAAGCCCCCCCCCCCCCGAACAAAGGAGGCCGCATGGTATTTAAAATGGCCTAACTTAGATGAACAAAAACATATGAACAAAGGCATAATGGGAATTTAAAACAATGTAAAATGCCTGCAAAGCTCACACCCAGGTGTGTTTCTCACTTACGTTTGGCCACACATTCACAGCAAACTAACTCCTTACAGTTTGTCTCCCCTCACCACTACCAAACTCCTCACATTCTCAAACCTTTTCCCACAGCAAGAAAATACCCCCAAAATACATAAAAATACATAAAAATCCCATCAATGTGCATTGATTTGACCCCCCTCTCCCATACACCACCAATTTGCTCACAAATACATCCCAAAATGCATTTTCCCCCATTGGAGTGGCTGAAGTAACTGTGACAAACTTGTAAACGAAAGTGCCTGGTGTCAGAAACACAAAAATACCAACACTTTACCCCTAAAATCTCGCCTTGCATCAAAGTTTTACATGGTAGGGACATTTGGCAGCAGTGCACAGTTAATACCCAATACCAGATAGCAGTAGTTTTAAAACAGAATTTGAAACTCCCCAAAGACTGTGGTGATTGTAATTTAGGCTGTACCTGCACAGTAACGTAACACTGGTGGAACATTGTGACATGATGCTCTTCTTCCTTCTGTTGCGGTTCAGTAAATGAGATCAGGTGATGGTGTTTGGCCTTTGTATTGAGAAAGTAACTCCGCCTGCTCCCGCAAACAATCGCGATTGCTGCTCATTTGAAATCGGGGTACAGTCACTCAAGGTGACTGACGAACATCTGGGCAAGTGTGACACGGTGGAGTAAGGGGTGAAAGGTCATGCCACCCCACAATCACGGAGCTCGCTTCTCCACTGGGAAACAGCAGCATACTACTCAGCCGAGCTTGGGGAATCAGAAAAAAAATGTTTTTAAGGGGTAGTAACACCACAGAACATTTGGGGAGGCTGTGGGTGAACATAACATGCTGTGACACCAGCAGTTACATTCACCACAGCAATTGCAAGGGGGGATACATGTTATTTTACACAGCACAAAGAGGGAAATACAAAAGAAAAATAAACACACAGATGCATACTGCTTAATAAATATGTTTATTAGTCACAGACATTAGAATAAATGGTACAAAAAGACACACAAACAGATGTGGCTTACAATGACACACTTTGGCATGGGAAAAAAGCACAGAAATCATGCTGAAAATAAAAATTAATATATATATATATATATATATACATGCACACCCCACAGTTCTATGACCCTATGTTTTGTATCTCTACACATGACCAGCTATCAGATGCAATGAAAAAGAAATCACAGTAACAGTCAGATTTTTTTTTATTGCCAGTAATATTTATGCTGGGCATTGGTAACCCCATTTCATGAACATACCCTCTTCTATGTGATAATATTGTGCTGGATGTATGGAACAGCTCTTAGCCAGGCAGCTGACATGAAAGAACTAGAATGAATCTATTTGAGCTGGACAGACCACAGCTTTCAAAAGTTCAGGATGCACTTGGGAGACACTGGCAAGCCATGGAGCAGAGATGTTACACAGCAGTGTACACACACACACACACACACACACACACACACACACACACACACACACACACACACACACACACAGCTCTTATTCCCTAGTGGCCAGTCATGGTGGAGGGTTTCAAGCTCTGTTGGCCATTCAGAAGGATACTCCCAAATGTCCAATGGAAGGTTCCACGATCGGCCATTTTTAGACCTACAATCCTATTCCAATAGGGCTGTAGGATCTGCCCACAGCCCTAAAAAAGAGTGTTTGAAAACAAGAAAAAGAGAGGAAAGCAGTGCTTAAAATGTGGAGGCTTGCATGTGTCCTCTCATAGCCCTTTGGGCTAGCAACACCTCCGTGGTTGCCTCTGATGGGGATCTACATGCCTCCATAGCGATAAGAGCCTGCTGCCACCTTTTGGGACTATATTACTACCAAAGGCCAAATTAATCTTTTTTTTCCCCAAATCCTGTATTGCCTCTGATTTCGGGACTATTTTTATACTCAGTTCTGCATCAGAATTTTGGCCTTTTCAGGGGTCTTGTCTCCCACAAACCGCTGATTTTGTGTCTACTTTCCCATTTGCAAATTATACTGCAAAACCATTAGAGGGCAACAACTCAATTAACTTGCTGCTACTGGCAACTGTTACTGTCCACCGCTACTCAGTCACTTCACTTCTGCCAGTGCTACTGATCTACTCCCTACTGCTGATCAGTGTACCCTGATCTATTCCTGCTCCCCAATCCATACAATATTCCCACCCTTCCTTCACCACTTCCCTTCCTTCTAATTGTTCTATCAATTTTATCTACCTCAGCTCCGCAGTCTCCTCAGTTCAATAAACCTTTCTCAACTTTCCCCTCCACTCTCCTAGCCCCTACCATTATCCTTGCCATAACTCCTACACCCACTCAAATACTCTGGTCTCACTTTCCTCACCTCCCCCCGCTACTCTGTTCTCAGCCCGTAGCCACCTAACTTTCCTTCACCACCTTATCTTCACCTCATCTAGACCCCAGCCCCCCCCCCAAATACTTCCAAAATACTCGGCCCATCACAAATGCCCTAAACTCCACTCCCTCATAATTGCAATCCTCTTACTTGCATCAGGAAATGTTCATCCCAATCCTGGCCCCACTACACCCACCTCTGCCAGTTGCAATCCTTCCATTAATGTGCAGACTTCCCCCACCCCTTCTGCCCTCCCCAAGGGCCTTAAAATCCTCCACTTAAACATCTGGAGTCTTGTCTCAAAAATGGACCTTTTACATCCTATGATAATCTCCCTCACACCTGATATTCTAATTTTAATGGAAACTTGGTTAAATGCTAAAATACCTGATCTCGCCATTAATATCCTAGGTTATTCCATAATCAGGCAGGATAGGACTGGCAGGACTGGCAGACTAGCCATGTATATTCTGTCCTCACTTCAGTTCACAGCCATTCTATCATCCTCATTACCCTTTGCCTATGAAGCACTTGTAGTAAACATTGCCTTGCCTTTTTCCTCACCAATCTTCATAGCTGGCATCTCCTGTTGACCTGGTTCCATGGCATCTGATACTTTGGATCTCATTACCTCCATAATATCCCTCTCACATAAAGGTGAGTAATACACCTTGGGTGATGTAAACATAAACTGGCTATCACCGACAACTGCCAAGACACATAATGACATCATGGCCCTCAGTCTCTCCCAACTCATCCTGGAACCCACCCACCTAAATCATAAAACTCTTAACCACTCCCTGATAGACTGGGCTCTCACCTCTCACCCCCACCAAGTCATTAAATCAGGCATCCTCCCAGATGCCCTCAGTGATCATCACCCAATCTTCGTAGTCAGGAAACTGCATAGACCAAAACTGCCACACAAAATTCTGCAACTCCGCTCCTTCAGCTCCTTAAACCTTAATCTCATTTTTAATGAACTGGCCAGCTCTGATTGGTCCCCTATTGCCTTTGCCCATTCCATTGACCAAGCCCTCGCTTATTTTAAATATAAATTTCTAACTACATGGAACTCCTACGTTCCATTCAAATGCACTAGACTTCGTGGTAACCATCATCCCTGGGTCTCCCCCAGTTACTGACCTGTCTCAGGGAGCAAGACAAAGCTTGGAGGAAACATAAGGCCTCCCAGCTTCCCCCAGACTATGCCAGGTATTGCATGTTAAGAAATGCCTGCACAACAGCTACAAGACTTGCCAAGTCTGAATATTTTAAATCATCTTTTCTCAAAAGCATAAATTCCCCCTCCAAATTCTGGAAAGTGGCCCATGCCCTATTCTCCCCTCTTCACATCTGCCTCCCCCAGTGCTTAAAATAAACAACTCACTGATCTTCTAACTGTATGCAGTGGCTCAAGAGTTTAACTCCTATTATACCTCCTGCACCACAGCACTTCTAAAGCCCTTCCCCTCTAACCTCCTCCTCATCCTCCCACACCCAGCACTCAACCCCTCCACACCCACCCTTCCTTCTCCTTTTTTGCTGTCTCCCCAGAGGAAACACTAATATCCCTTCTTTCTGTTAATCCTTCTAAAGGCTCATCACCAGATGGCCTTGACCCTAAACTCCTCCACCTTTCTGCTTCTACTATAGCCTACCTCTCTCCTTAATCCTAAATCTCTTCTTCTCATCCTCATCTGTCCCTTCATCCTGGAAACATGCAGTGGTCCTCCCTCTCCCATAGGGTGGTGACCCCTCCTCCCCTGCAAATTTTCTCTCAACCTCCCTCCCTCCCTACCCTTGTTAAGCTCCAAAAACACCTGGTCCTTGCTCAACTAACCTCCTTCCTTGATGACTCTTCCCTTTTCACCCCGATACAATCTGGTTTTTGGAAGAACCACTCCACTACCACCTCCCTACTCAGGCTCACTGTCTCCATCCTCACTTGGATGGATGATGGCCTCATTACCTCTGCCATCTTTGTCGACATCGCCAAAGCTTTTGACACAGTCTCCCATGCCCTACTTCTTGACTCCCTTTCGTTTGTTGGGTTGTCTGCTTCTGCCCAGAACTGGTTTAGAGCTGAACACAATCAGTCAAGATCCAGGATATAATCCCCCTCCCCACATTTCCACAGGAGTCCCACAGGCTTGGTGCTTGGACCCTTTCTCTTCTCCATCTTTCTAAGTGACCTCCCCTCAGTATGCTCTCCCTCTTCCTCTATCCATATGTATGCTGATGACACCATCCTGTTCTCCTCTGGCAAATCCCCTGCCGATGTAGCAACCACCCTTCAGCATGACTTCCACCAGGTTCAGCTATGGTTTGCCTCACATCAGCTATTTCTAAATGCCAAAAAGACAGTCTCCATGACCTTTGGCACTAAGCAGAGACTCTCTAGGCTCCACCCTGTACCTTCTTTCCATACCCTTAATGGGACAATCCTAGAGGACACCTCCTCATTCAGATACCTTGGAGTTTGGTTGGACCAACACTTCGACTTCTCTGGCCACATTGGCACCATCCTGAAGGAACTGTGCCCCAAACTTGGTGCTTTATTCAGGAACCATAGTTGCATTCCTCCTACTATGTGGTGTGAGCTAGTCCAGAAGATTATCCTCCCCATTTTCGACTACTGTGATGTAGTCTATGGTGCTGCTCCCAAATCCTCCCTAACCAGATTGGACACTCTCTTTAACTCCTTCTGTCATTTTGCCCATGATGCTCCATCATGCACACATCACTGGGACCTCTACCATGCCCTGTCCCTTCCCTCGCTTACCAACAGGTGCTTCATTCATTGTGCCAAACTCACTTCTAAATTTTGGTTAGGAGAACTTCTCTCCTACCCCTCATGTTCACTCTCTTCTCTCCTCCCCCCTCCTAAACCCTCAGATCCTCTGACACTCACACTTTGTTGGTCCCCCATCAAACCACTCTCATTGGTCAGTCAGGCTTCACCCATCATTTCCCTCAAATCTGGAATCCCCCCCCCCCCAGCTATGGCACTCTTCCTCCTCTTACTCCCTTGTATCTGCCTTACACAACTTTCTCTCATCTAACTGCTCCTGCTTTAACCCTCCTTAACCATCATCCTATAACTCTGCTCCTCTCCATGACTCTCATCCCCTATTAAACCTTCTTCCCCCCCGAGCCTGCTTCTCAGCATGCTCTCCTCTTCTGTCACTGCTTACCCCCTCACTCCTACCCCTAATCTTCTTCCATTGCCAACTTGCCCCTGCTTAGTTTTAACCTCTGGCAGGATTCTCAGCATCCTGGAGGGGTCTAGCACTGGGAAAGCCTCCTCCTCCCCTCCCCCTCTCTCCTTTCTACCCGAGTTGTCCTCGCCTAAATCTGCCCTCTGTCAGGATCCTTAGCACCCTGGTGATGTCTACTCTCAGGTAAGTTTCTTCCCTCCCTCCTTTTTTCCTTTTCCAGTCTATCCCCCCTATTTCCCTCCGCCTAACTTGTCCTCTTAATTCTATCCCCTGGCAGGCTTCTCTGCATCCTGGAGGTGCCCAGCACTGGTCAATTACTCTTCCTTCACTCCCCCTCCCCCTCTATCCTTTCTACCCAACTTATCCTCACCTGATTCTGCACTCTGGCAGGGTTCTCAGCATCCTGGAGTGGCCTAGTATTAGGCAAGCTTCTTCTTTCCCTCCTCTTCCCTCCTTTCCCTTCATCCTTTTCTCTCTTCCCAACATGTCCTCACCTAGTTCTGCCCCCTGACAGGGTTCTCAGTATCCTGGAAGGGTTCCAGGACTAGGAAATGACTCTTTCTTCCCTCCCTTTTCCCCTCCATCCTTTCTACCTAACTCGTCCTCACCTGACTCTGCTGTCTAGCAAGGTTCTCAGCATCCTGAAGAGGCCTAGTCTTAGGCAAGTTTCTACCACCCCTCCTCCTCCTTCCCTTTACCATCCCCTCTACTATCTCTATCCAACTTGCCCTTTCCTACTGCTGCCCCTTATTCTAAGTCTTCACCTCATTTCATCACTGGCAGTGACCTCCGCACTTTGAAGGGGCCAGTTCCAGGTATATCTTGTCTTTCCCTACCCAATCCCTTACCCCCACCTCCCTCCTGCCCCCTCTACCCCCGCACTTAAACAAAATAATTTGTTCACTTGAGCTAATAACTTGCACTTTTTGTTCTGTCTGAGGTGCTCCCAGATTGCACTAGCCCTGTGTTAACATGCCCCTCGCAACTGATTTTTTACTCTCTTTGCTCTGGTACTGTTCCCCCCATCATTATCCTCTCCTTCCCCCAGCTGGTTTCCCCTGTCTACCCCTCTATCCTCCTTGATGACGCCTTACTGCACCTCATTCATTCATTCTTCAATAATTGCTAAATTATCTGCCTCTTAACTGTGATCCATTCCTGTAAGGATTTGGCTCAAAAGTTAAATTAAATTTCTGTACTATGTTCCTCAAATATGCCACTTGTAATTAAATGCATATTCCACAGGTATGACATATTTTAACTGTATGTTATGTCACAAATGTGATTGTATGATTATTTACCATATTTTTTAAATGTGTGTCTTGTTACAAATGTAATTGAATGCTTAATTTCTCAGATATGTTAAATGGTAAACTGTATGTCTAATTTTTCATTCAATTGTACCCCCCCCAGGTTGCAGCGGGAGACTAGCAACTTGTTGTTCAGAGTGCCTTCCTGGTGAAACATTTCAGTAAATAAATAAAATAAAAATAGGCATACGTTATACATAGAACTGAATGGAAGTAAAGCCTACACACACTAGTAATCAAATGTTGAAATCATGCTAGTTAAAAGGCCTAAAAACACATGAATTTAGTTATAATAAAAACAACGGCAGAGCAGATCTGTCCTCCACTCTCGACTCACAGAACTATAAACTAAAATTGAATACACACACTTTATATAGAGCTGGCTGTACCATGTGACATCCAGTCAGACTTCTTTACCAAGAGCCTTTTTCTGAGATTCTCTCCAGAAACTTTGCTTAACTTTACCTTAAGGTGAACTTTATCACTAAATGTGCCTGCAAAATTTATAGCTGACATTGCTGCAAAGTTGCTTCGAAGTTAACCCAGAAAGAGGTGAAACTTCACTAAGTGATTCACAAAGGCAAATTTGGTCACTTTTCTTTAACTTTACAGGTGAAATAAAACTTCACAACATCTCTAGGCCTTGGCCAGGTCCATAAAGATGGCACCAGTTAATTCACCAGCATTCATAGCAGAATGCACATCATTCATCAACCTGACCAAGGCTATCATGGTTCCATCGACAAAACCTACCTCATATTGATCAATTGAGAGTAAATCATATTTTGTAATATAGTCATAAACTGGTCATAGACCAGATGTTCAAGAGGTTTTTTTTTTCCAAAAGGTGACAAAATGGAAATAGGCCTATAGTTTTTCAATAATTCTGAAAACTGGCAGTACTTTTGCCACTTTCCACTTAGTAGGGACAACTCCTATTATAAGGAAATAATTCCAAAAATATGTAAGTGGAACAGTAATACAATCTACTGCCATCTGCAATAACATTTACTCAAGCCCATGGCATCCTGATCGTATAGCTGAATCAACTCATTTAAGTAAATGTAAGACATCATTTGAATCTAGTTGTCAGAACAATTTAACCCATGAGTTGTCTCCACTAAGAGGAAGGGGAAAGAAGTTAGTGAATTTGGAAAAATACTGCCATTAAAAGCATCAACAATAGTAAATAAGTTTAAAGAACCCATCTATTGCAACCTCACTGATATCATCCCGAGATTTCATCACACAAATACTTTTAACTGATGCAGATGCACTGTGGATCAGAAAATGAGCTTTCTAACTGCTGTTTGCAGTATTCATTCTAATGTGAACTGACCTTTTGCAGAGATTTCTAAATTCTTTATACAGTATTTGTGCAGTTCCCTAGAGTCATTGATGTACTTATAGTGATCACAAAGTTTGGTTCCAGTTATCATCATTCTTAGGAGTTCACCTGTGATCCATTCTGTAAAGGACCAACATAGTCTACGTGTAGCAAAAAGTGCATATTTATCCTTATTTATTTATTTATTACACTCTTGGAATTTGATATACCTTTGAGTCTGAGACTCATTTACAAAGTTGCCATGTCTAAAAGAAATCATTACAATTAGCTAAATACAACAATGTAACAAAGCATGACATGGATATAACAAAAAGGAAAACAAAAAAAAAATACAATCAGAGCAGCCATTATATCAAACGTTGTCAAAGCTGGCAAATAAGAACCAAAAATAGATATCAGGGTAAAAGCTAAGATAAAATACAATACAATAATGTATCAGTATATGATAACAGGCAGTCAAGAATAACTTTGTTGAAGTCAATAGGTTAAAATGGGTTAGCCAAGACAAATAAAAAGGAACAGTGAAAAAGTGGAAAGAGGGAAGGGGGGAAATAGGTGTACATTAGGTTCAGGAACTACAAACTTAGGTGATGTAGAGAGAGGAAACACGTCAAGAGAGAGGCACATGTGGGGGTCCTGTAAATGAAAAAACCTAGAGACAAAAAAATCAAAAATCAGATTAACATTATTTATAACAAAAATATGGGACCAATCAATAGAATGCAGATCTTCAAGAAACAAATCTGCATTACATCTAGGTAAGTTATGAAAGACTGCCAATTTCTGTGGGGATTTAATAGATTTAGCCTGCCAAATACATAAATGGAAGAATGGCCAGTGATAAAATATTTAAAATGTCAGATTGTATAACTCAGTCAGGCCTGTTAGTTAGACACCAGTCTAAAACTGTGTGGTTGGAAATCTTAATACATTAACTAGTTGGATTAAGCATACATTGTGCAAGATAAAGTTTACTAGTAAGAGATTCATAGTAATTTCAGTTTATTATTTATTGATCTCATTAACTGTCAATCATGCCCATTCTTCCTTCTTTGCTGCTTTACTAGAGGTAGTGAACGCCCAAAGTACATTTGAAGTTTTTACTTTTCGGAAACATATTAGTGCATGTTAATTACATGTCATCAGAAATTAATGAACAAAAAAGTACCAAGCCTCTTCAGCCATAGAAATGTATTCCATATGGTCTCAATTAACTTATGCAAAATGTTGCATAAATCTCAGGTAGCCAAGTTTTTCAAACAATCATCTATATTTTTTATAAACACAGCACTTTATCTTTTTCCCCTGATACAAAAGATGGTTTGATGATCATCAAATGCTGCTGGTAAAACTACATAGCTACCAAAATAATTAGACTTCATAACAATAATATTTAGGATGGTTGATGTAGTAATGTGTTGATTTCTTAACTTTGTTAAATTCAAATTATTTGCAACAATAAATAAGTTAATTTGTCTAAGTGATCTAGCCCACATCAAGTTTAAATCATCAGAGATCAAAATGAGCGAATCTCTAAAGGAATTTGGACCCAGTTCCAAGTTAAGTAAAACTGCTTAGTTTTTGGTGGCCCAACCAAGCAAGAAAATGAATCCAGAATTTTTCAGGGCAGTTTCTAACAGGGTACCTTCCACTCCTTCCTGGACAGTAGCTAATTGGTTTAATTTATAAACGTTGCAAGAATAAATTAAAACACCTCCACCTTTTTTTTCCCATAATTTGATCTGTTAAGTACAATGCTCATTAAATATAAATCTCAGGGCTCTTCATTTTTTATAAATTTAACACGATTATAAAGACTACTATAAAATCAAGCATTGCTGATATTGTCTATTCTAAAACCATATCCATTTTTGCTAACAAGCTGTCAGCATAATAATGAATAAATAAGATATACTTCCCTGAGAAGATTGACTTACCAGGATTCAGTTGGACATCACCACAATGTAGTAAACAAAGTAATAAAAAAAACCTTGCTATATCTAAAACTTTGACTCATAGGTCTTGATTTTCAATGCCTGGGGAATGATGCAAAGTGCCTGTGTCAAACATAAATGATGCAAGTCATACAAAAGATGTGGCAATCCCAATTTTCAGATGCAGTCTGTGTTGAAAAAGGGGAGCTGTTGTGCCAAAGTGGCACTGTGTCAGCTTTGCATCATTCAGTGGGATGCGCCACGGTGCAAGGGGGCTTACACCACAGTGAGTCTTCAACATCCCCTTATTTGATATTTTGGTAGTCTCACCATGTACGCCACAAAGGGCTCAACTTAGACCAGCCAAGAGGTGGTCTAAGTGACTTGCACCAGTGTCGCACACTGTGGCAAATTTATGGGGATCTGAATGTTGGTCAGGGGGAAAAGGAGCATGGAAGGTGACATGGGGGGAGTTAAGGAGATAGTTGGGCATGTAAGATAGTGATGTGACACCTGGCAGAGTGAGTTTGCTTTTGTATTAGGTTTGTTAATGTCTGTCAATTCATAGTAGTGCACTACAAAGTACTGTACCTATTACGTATACTGTACATACAGAAACAGATCTAATCCAACACATCCAAGGAGAAGCAAGTGATAGTTCTTGCTATACTTTTTTTTTTTCTCAATTCTCTTTCTCACTCTTTGATCCAGAACACTCTCGGGCTATCTCCACTGGCCTAACCGCTCTACAGTCTGCCGTCCCTCCCGTCATCTTCAAAGTCATTATGACTCCCCGAGGCCATGGGGGCTAACGGCCCCAGAGAGATCAAAGGGGCAGTGATGGGAGACCGTCATTGGACATGTGGTGATGGCACTGGAGGAAGCCATTGCCTATTCAGCTGAGGAGTTTTTTTTTCTCCTTTATGCCCCTTAGTCCCGTCCATCCCTCCAGTGCATGGTGCATGTATCCTGACTACAGCGCACGGCTACCCTTCCACATCAGGCCATGCTGATATACATGCTGCGCAGTGCTCTGTGACACCCCCAATATCCACTGAGGTTGCTGGAGCACCAAGCCACCCAACACCCTCCCCGGGACAGGAGAGCAACTCAGTGGGCACTCCATCCTATCCCTCCCCTGCCGACTCCCAGCACCCAAGCTCACTCCAGAACCCGGGTTGCTGGCATGGTGTGAGGTGTGGCGCAGAGCGCTTCAACCCTCAGTGCCACCGGGCTGGCAGTTCTTGCTATACTGACTGTATTACTGAACAGTTGTGAGGTCTGCTGTGTTACAATTCACATAAATATCATTTGCCTCTCCCTGGATGTGCTGGTTTAGATCTTTTTGTATGTACAGTATACATACTGTAATAGGTATAGTACGTTATAGAACACTACTACCAATTGACAGACATTAACAAAACTAATACAAAAGCCAACACACCCCTCTAGGTGCCACATCACTACCTTACTTGCCTAGCTGTCTCCTGAACACCCCCATGCTACCTCCTGTGCCACTTCTGCCCCCTGCTCCCTCCTGTCAAGCAGTTTCACCCCCTAACCATCCCAAACCATCTATTGTTGCACCTGGTGGGGGCTAGGATCCCTGCAGCAATTGCAGAAGATGTGCCAATTGTTTGACACTAACCTGGGGCTGTAGCAACTCCTGGATTTTTGGATCAGCACCCCCCCTTTATAAAATTGGACACAGGGTCCTTGACACAACCAGAGTTCTCCACAGCCCTAGAATGATGCAACTTGCGCCACTCTATGGGCTTTTGGAAAATCAAGCCCATATGCTATTAAAAAATGTTACCACTAAATTACATTAGCCATTTTAAAAACAGACTATTGTACAGGCGACTAATGCTTGCAAGGTGGAATTTGGCTCCTTTGACAGTGCACATTTAATGAGGGGAGACTAATGGTTTGTGGAAAGCAGTCTGGCTAATACCAGTTCCATTGCTAAACTCAAGGCAGCTGAAGACACCATCAGGAAGCCTTCATGTTGTACCATGCTTCAGTGCAAATACATTTTGTCTAATGACTTTTTGTTTTGCAAACAGACTGCACCCATAGTCAACTAACAAGAATCAAGCTGTGATAAAACATTCACATTTAATTACTGCACTTATTTGTGACATGTTTGACCCTTACACAGTTAACTGATGATCAATATCATGCCTCATATAGGAAAACAGTCACACAGGTGAAGTAGTGTTGAAAAGTAGCAGTACAGTGCTGCAAGGCTATATCAGGGTTAAGGGCTGCTTCTTTGGTTCTTCCAGTAAAGACTCACTGAGGACTCTCACCACTTCTGCAGGAGCCACTCATACAGAGTGTCACTCTGTGGACTGCTGCTAGCATCACTCTCCTTCTGAGCATCTTAGCCCTGCCCCCAGTGACATCTCACTGATTTGGCCATGCTACCTTGATCCCCTTGAACACAGAGGGAGCAGACTCACTTGGTGGTAATAGCATACAGGAAGGGCATTTCTAAGCACAGTCCTGGATGTGCCAGTACATGTCAGAGCAGCAAGTGGTCACACTCACAGGATCTGGGGAGACATAACAGTGCCTAGTGAACTACACTTAAATGGCTCTCCTTTTGAGTTCATTAACCCCTTGCAATAATGTTTTGCTTATTTGGCGACTCAATCTTGGCTCCCTCAAACACCATTGGAGTGAACTTACCTGGCATCAATTGGATATGGAGAGGGTGGTTCTAAGCACAGTCCTGAAAGTAGCAGCAGATGTTACAGTAGCAGATGATCGCACTCACAGGAACGTTAGCATCACTAATGTGGCTTGCAGTTTCATCACAGACAATTCTTTGTAGTTTTTATATGGGACTACAGACTCTGACTAACTGCACCTTATCCTCTTTCCTGCCTATCAGGTCTGTTGTCTCCCAGGGTTCTATTCATGGCACCATACTCTTTTCAACTTTTGTAAAGGACTTCTCACTGTTTTTCAGTATTGTGCCTGAAAACACATTTTGGTGGTATTTAAAAGTTGGCATAGAACATGACGAGCATTGGCCAGTACCAGCCATGTTCATTTGCTGGTATTCCCTTTGTTGTTGCTGAACATAGATATTGCAACAGTTACATATGCCTTTTGAATCTGTGCTATGACAATGGGACTTGGTGTATACAGATATAGTACTTTTAACATAGCCTCTTCTTTTAATTTCTCTGAGGAAATGATGCTCCAATATACATATAATGTTACTGATATTTACTAGTGTGTTTTTTTAACCAAATTGCTAAAGCAGAAAACATTCATTTTTTTGAGGGAGTTGTATTTTCTGTTCACATTGGGGGACTGTCAGGTTTTGCTATTAGTTAAAGTTCTTTAGGACAAGAGACTGTGCATCTGAGCAAAGAGGCCCCGATATGATATGAACTTATGCACAAGTTCATATCAGTTTGGAGCTGTCTTGCTCAGATGCACATTCTACCATCCTCAGGAATTCACACAGGCATCAGGTGGGTGACCTTCAGATGAGATATGGGCCAAGAAACTTGGGCCAAGTAAAATTACATTTTGATTTAAAAATAACAATGAACTAATGAATAAGACAAAATGGGCAGCCTAGATACAATCAGCAAGCACGTAATGTTTGACAAGCACACTGGTCCCTTAGGACCAAAAATAAATGCTAGAACTAATAATGCCTGTAACAGAGTGTATGTGCATCATGGACCATTTACCCAGAAAGCCCGTCACAGTCCTATAACACAGGCATAAGAGGTAGTTGCATGGGCTGTGCTGAGATTTGTTCCAAATCCCTCTTGCTTTAAAGTTGGCCCTTTAAGACCTCACTGACCTGCATGCTCTACCTTACTTGTTGGCCATCCCTCAGGGGAGGGTTAACAAGTAAAACCTGAGCTCAGTAAAGCGAGAGGATATACAAAGGGGAAAAAAGGGGGGGAAGGAGATTTAATTTTCTGTTTTGGCGAGACTGCCAGAGCATGAACTGCAAGAACCTTTTTTGTAAAGTTGAACACAAGGTCTCTTTTTTTTTTTTTTTGTATGTTATTGAAAGTAAAGCAATTTTCATTTTATTTAGAATGGTGTCTGGAGTTTTCTCTTTGTGAATGTTCTCCAAGAAGCTACCAAATTCACTACCTTGTCACAGTATTACAGTGTTAAAGCAGAGCACCAGAACTAAAAGCAAATGAAAAGTTCCAAGCACAGGAAGTAGAAATTACACAAGAAAGCCTTGCTGCTTACATTTCCCAGTCTTCTGATTGGACAAGGACTTCAAATACAAAAGAAGTAGCAAGATGGAGAGTTGGCAGGATTAGAGAGGAGATCTTGTATTCTGATGCTGTGATAGCTGAAGGAGGGGCATTCTTCTAAAAGACCTCTAACTATGGGCCAATATCAGTACGTCTACATGCTTTGCAAGCAAACATAAAAGGAAGGGAAATGGAAGCCTCGGCACCCTCTTTCCAAGCATTGATGTGCGAGTATTTTTATGTACCTGGAAAGGCAGTGCTGAAGTTGGGGTAATACCAACACATTAGTAGGTGATCGTTATAACCCTGATTAACCCACAGGACAAATTTATCAAGGCTCTGGTGATTTTTGTTTCTCATAAATGTTCATTTCAGTACTTTTCATATTTTCTGCGTGAACCCTAACAGAAGCATGAAGTTAGTTATTTTTTTGCAGTGAATGGTGCTCTTTCAAAAAAAAAACTTGATTATTCTCCAATCCCCTTTTCAAAAACATTATTATGATCTACTGTATAATAGACCAGGGTTTGGTCTCTTTATCTGATCAAAGAAATCTACTTAATGTACTGGTAATATATAAATAAACACATTTCGTGGTTCCTGGATACATAACTAGTAGTTTAGACCTTCAATTAATAAAGTCCTTGCTTCACTCAGCTACTGTATGGAAACTGAAAATGTAGTCTCCTTAACTAGAACCAGGTAAGGCTTTACTTCTGTAATCATTAACTGTCCTTCTGTATGAGACAGGCTATCAATAGTATGGAGCTCTAGCATGGCTCCTCCAACTTCTTTGACAGCATAAAAAAATGGCTTAAATATATGACTTCTCTGAAAGAAAACTTTATTGAATGTAACATTTTAAATCATATTGTTTGTAATGTTAGAAAGTGTTGAAACATAAATGCATTGTATCATACCATATATCGTATCGTATCGTGTCATGTCGTATTGTATCGTATCGTATTGTATTGTGTTGTATTGTATTATGTGTGAGATGGAATGTTGTTCCAACCCATTTTCCATCTAGGCCAAAATGCTGCTGTACCACAGTTCAAAAGTCATAGAATGCAATTGCACCCTTCTGTGGTAAAACAGCATCCAGCTGATTTGGAAAGCATACAAACCGCAGTTTAAAACAGCTGAGGCAACAGAAACTGCAGGATCAACAAGAAAGAATGTTGCAGCAGCACTATCTCACTCACATAAAACCCGCAGTTGCAGAATCAACAAGATATGTATGATAAACCAGATAATCTCAGTTTTACAAAAAATCCAATGCAGGATCAACCGATATTTAAATTTACTCAAATTAAATGCAGTTCCTCACAATAAGCATCTTCTTGCTAAGTGAGAAAGTCAGTCGCCATCTTTTTTTTAAACAATGCATCCCAAATGTGATTGACAACCAATGGAACTGCATTTTATAGATGTAGGGACATCTGGTCCCTAACAACTACACCACTGGCCCTAGAAACCAGTCCCGAACCCCAGAATAAGATGCAGCTGTGAACAATTTCTTTTTGTATTTATGGAAAAAGAAAAACTTAGTGATCAAATTCTATTCTGATTATTTTTTGTGGCACTATACACTATATAAAATACTGGATGTACAACTCTATGCCCAACCACTGTGTTCTCCCACCTTGGCATTTTGATTCCTCTGGACCTCTCAAGCTTTGCTCTCAAGGTCAGAGGGAATCAGAACCCCTCTGTGACAGAACACACTGGTTGGGCATAGTTGCATTGCACTGCACTGTATTATATCTTATTAAGTATTTTAAAATAGATAACCCATTGTGAATGAGCATAAGTTCAACAGTGTTTTTTTCCTGTGCTTTTAGTAAACATATTTACTACTGCTACCTCTTCTACTAGTTTCATTTTTTTAATCATTTTATTTACTGTAACTTACAACAGTTAGAATTTAAATTCATGGTCATTTGAGATATCTCAATAATTAAAATCAGATCAAATATTTCGACTGGAAAAAATGGGTACTCAGTGCAGATAGTAATTATTTGTTTTATTTTAAATGCATTGCTAAATGCCATGTCAGTAACAAAAGGCTTGCAAAATAGAATGTACAATTCACTGATAACTCATTTAAATCTACTGTGCTCCCACTGCCAGTGCATTTCCAGCTATAGCCAAAGCTGGCACGGGGTCAGTATGTCACAAGCAAGAACAGCACGGCAACATACCATGTTGTCAAAACAGTGACGCCAAATACACTGCTCGGTAAAAACACAGAGCAATAATAATGCTGAGGCAACACAGTATAAATACTGCTTTTTGCATGGGGATCTGCTCCCGAACCCCCCATTATGGGGGGCTGTTCCCCCGAACCCCCCATATTAAAATAACATCCTCTAGGAGGCAGGCAGCTCTGGGATGGGATGAAATTTGGGTGGGGCATCGCCAACTGCACAACTGTAAATACAACATAAAAAAAAACACTGCTAATCTGGGACCAGGAATAGAACCCTGGTCCACAGATGCTCCACTGCCAGTGGCTGTACCCTCTAAGCCAAGGCAGCTGCTCTGTGGACTTCCATCCAGCAGAGGTCTTATCCTTTGCAACACTGCCTCCCAGCCAACAGCTACAGGGGTACAGCTACTGCTCTGCACTATTTCTTTTATGCAATATTGTTTACCCTGTAGCTGTTGTACCATATGCTGTTAATCCCACATGGTTTTGCCTGTGGCATTATCCATACAACATATTGATCTGGTACTGCCAAGACTTACTGCTGGTACAATGCAAAATTATTTAAATGCAGTCTGTACTGAAGCAGAAGGAGTATGATAGACAATAGACTATGTATCAGAGTAAAATTACAATGCAAAACATTCTGAGTCCCACAGATAGATGCTTATGCAGTAAACTGGAATCATAACAAAAAGAGCAGTTAAGACACCATTAGCAAAGCTACTGTAAGTAGTGACCTACATGGTACATTTTTTTTTTTAGTCTATGGTAACCAAGTAAGGCACACTAGGCACAAGTGCCTGTTTTCAGGGGAGACCTGGGCGGTTAGATGATTTGCTCAGAGTCACACAGTATGCAAGTGGAGGTTGTGAAAATCAACCCCAGGTCTGGTCTGCTGGATGTACCAAGCTCATTCACACCTCATTACTCCTACCGCTAGGCTATACTGCCAGTCCACCTCTAGGCTATACTGCCCACCTCTAGGCTATACTGCCAGCCCACATGTTAACAGTGCTGCAACAATTATAGATGCATACACTAGCAGACAAGCATGTGCAATACAGAAGAAGTCCTGGAATGGATACAACAGTAGCTGCACAATTACAAGCCTGCAAGGGAGCAGTGGGGAGAAGAAATCTAAGCAGGCTGGGCTACTGTACTGCACTGGTTTTCCGGTAGCAGGTGGACCCCACAGGAGGTGACTAGAATGTGGTTGGGCAGCATGACCTACAGACCGCAGACACTATACAAGACACCCGTGAAGCCACCCTCCTGCTATGGCCTTAATGCTAGGGACTAATATACTGGAACCCTTAGGAAGGATGGCAGTTTGTGGAGAGGGAATCCTGACTCCTGCACCAAGCCACAGACCAAACAAATGGGCAAGGTCATGTGATTCAAATATAGTCAAGAAAAGTCATCTCTGAGCAGTGTCGTGGCTCTTGCAAGTCAGTAAAGACAAAACAATTAGCACTGAGCTTCATTTGGAGAAGTGGGTTTGTGCCCAATTTGGCACCTAACAAATTGGAATGGAGAGGGTTCAGCATTAAACCTTCCAGGCAATCAGCCCTTCAATCTAGGCTTACCTTCTGTACTGTCTACTAACTAGTGAAAAAGTTCTAATGGAGCATTCTGATTGTGAAAACTTAGGCCAAGGCACTGCTTATAGGCTACAGCAGAAGCAACAAAGAATGGTCCCGAGGAGCCCTGCTGGGTAGTGTAACAGTTCCTGCAAGCTACCACAGATAAAAGATTGGTCCCTCAGATTCAACTGTGGATGTGTGGCACCTGGACAATTCAGCTTCCACTAAATTCCCCACATCATAATGCAATAATATAAACAACATTTCAAATAGGTTTAGAATTCAATGCAATTACTTATAAGACCTAAAAGTAAATAAAGGTGTACATATCTTGATACCTACAGACACTGGTGATCATGGTTCGAGAATAAGCCCAGTGTGTCCCTGGCTATTCAGAAGGAGGAAGAGGAGCAAGTGTTCTAGATGACAGTCATCCTCTGTGGAGAAAAGGCAATGAACTCTGCTGCAATACCATTACTTGGGTGACAACAGGTACAGGATGCAGCTAGAGTCATGTGCAGAGAGGGTGCATGATATCAGGCGCCAGATGTGATGCACTATCTTCACGCATGCCCTCACTTGTGTCATTCCAAGGGTGAAGTGGAGAACCCTGTTGGTGACCAGCATGAAGCCAGTTTTCTCAGGCCCTTCTGACCTGACAGCTTACTATCGTCCAACTATGTATCTGCAGGAGAAGTTACAGTTTCTTTACCTTAAAATGAGTTACCCCAAAGGTGTGTGCACCCTACTGAACCCATAAAAAATGGGCAAGGGAAGAGGAGGAAATAGGTAAGTTGTAAAGAAATGAAGGACAGTTCTGTTAGGTCACTAAGCTGATTTGGGCAGCTCTGGTGATGGGGAATCAAAAAAAATAGTAAAATACAAAATTAAATGTAAGGTAACATGACTAAATAAATGTTACTGAATGGAAAAACACAACTGGGGGATTTAATGGTGTTCCCTGGTCAAATCTCGTGAAAGTCCACAAAACCAGATCTGAACACTTGATGGTTAAATGTAGAAATATATTCAGTGCCTATACCTAATATAGCATTAGCATGCATAACTTTGGGGAATCTTTAGTTTCCTTACTTATTGACATTGCCAGAAATGCATGCTGTTTTCAGCACAGTGGTGCATAATAAATAAGGCTGCATCTGAGGTACTGTAATTACTACACATCACAAAAATTTGATTTTCTGAGCTTTCCTGTCATCTGAGAAACTCATTTTGAAGCCTTATTTAAATAGTTCAGCAAATTGTTAAGAAATGCAGAGGAAAGCAAAAAGCAACTGAAGCTATATAAATAATATTTTATAACCCCAAAACTCAGAATATTTTTATTAAACAAAAGTAGAAATGAGAAGAGGAAGTGTAGTTCAGTGACCAGTGCACAGGCTTGGGAACTGGAACTGAGACCATGCCAGAGTTATTCACTCCCTGAATGACCTTGGGCAAGTAACCTGACTTCTTTGTGCTCAAGTAGGGGATGGGGGTCATAATGTCACAAGGCATTATACCACAGCAATATACCGCGCTGCCAATACGGCACAATATATTGCCAGTGGCATACATCTTTTTCTTGTGGCTGCTCCACCACCCACACCCCCCATTATGGGAGGCTGCACCCCCGAACCCCCCCAACTAAAGTATCTAACTCCGGGGGGGGGGGGCTTAACAGTAAATACCGCATAAAGTGCAAAAAATGTAAAAATCCATGCATCTGGGACCAGGAATTGAAACCCGGTCCCAAACACACTGCCTGCTTCCCTTGCTGCCAGTGGCTCATCCCGTTGAGCCATGGCAGCTGCTCGGTGCACCTCTGTCCCAGCAGAGGTCTTATCCTCTGTCTGGGAGAGTGACAGGGTGCACTACCATGCATACTACCTTTTGAGGTTTTGCATTCTCTCGCTCTTCCCTACTGTGCTATTGCTGTTGTGTGATTTTGTCGTGTGCTGTGCAGTGTATGACAAAGGGACCCGGTAGGCTCGAGTAGCATATCCAGTACCCAGGAACAATTTTTAGACTGTAATATTTAAACAGAATACAAGCTGTCCTTCATTTTTTTTTCTGAAAGGCTATGCCTGAGGTTCAGTGCCGGTAATGGCAACACATACCCCAGTCCACCAATTGTTACTTAAATGTGTATGTTGAAACATCCTTTGCACACCTGTTTCATTTCTCCCCATCCTACTCTTCTCCCCCAATTGTCCTTCACCTGTCTTTATGGGATTTGTGAGTCTTCCTTCCTAATGTACTGTAACTTTGGTCTAAAGGTAGAACCTAATTAAAGAGGGTTTATGTGCTTTCACAGCACCAAACAAGGGTGGAACTCCCTGTAGCAGGGACAGAGAGTTTACCAAATCTGTATTGCATAATCATCCAGACATATATTCACTTCTGTTTTCATTACAATACTGCTCAGTACCTTTTTTCATTAAGTATTTTTGCTCTTTTGCTAACTTGCCACCATCTGGTATGCCCCCCCACACCCTGCCACCCACCTTTTCCTGGTACTTAATCCAACTGTGGATTATTTCTGAGCTGAGTGTTCTGATTCCCTGGCCCAGACAGGGAAGTGGGTTTCTCTGCCTCCGGAGGGTGGTGGGGTTAACTCTGCTTCCTAGTTGAGACAGGGGCACCACTGGAGGGTGGTTCAGCGTGCCTCACTGCAGCGAGGGTTAGGTAGAGTTGGAACTCGTAGTGATGGCACATTTGGTGTTTTCTGCTTGTTGCCTGCAGGACTCTGGCATTTGGATATTGGGAAATTTAAACATTTTGGATTGAAGCTGGAACTGTGTAGACCGTGGTGTGGACTGCTGAACTGGTGAAGTATATTTGAATTTTTCTTTTTGCTACTGCCAGCGTATGATAATTCCGGGAAATGATTGGGAAGACTAAACTTGAGTTCATTCATTACTATTTCAGTCTTGTGAGAGGAGACTGATTAAAGTTTGGGCCATGCTAAGTGGTGAGAGCACATAAGTGTGGACATAAAAAAAAAAAAAGACCTTGAACTCCTGTTTTTGTGTCTGCTCTGGGTAAATGAGGGTATTGGTTTTAGGACTACGAGAATTTTAAACTTTGAGCCAATCTCTATGATAAGGGGTTTTGTATAGGTGGAAAGCTCCTTCCCTCGCAGCGGTGAGAGCACTGTGGGTGGGGGTAGATGGATAAAGCATTTCTGAAAAATTAATGCACAAACTCTGACACACTGTTAGGGAAGAATTTTTGGTTTTGTTTATAATTGTTGTATTTATATTTTGATATTTGAGTGCTGTGTTTTAGTTTTATTTAGAATACATTGTTAGGGTACAATTTTGTTTTTTGTTTTAATTGTAGTATTTATATTTTGATATTTGAGTGCTGTGTTTTAGTTTTATTTAGAATTTTGTTATTTATATAAACTTGTGGGGTTTATTGTTGTTAATTGTGGTATTAACTATGTGTTGGAGTGAAAATAGGACGGTCGGCTATTATTTCCCCTCTAGGCTCAGGGATCTTCGTCCTTTCTCCTGTCCCCCCCTGTCACCAGGAGTCTATAGTAGGTGTAGGACTCTGGGGATTGTGAGAGGGAGGAGGAGGGTTGGAGCTGGGCCTGGGGGGGTGGAAAGGAGCAGGCAGATAGGGATAGTGAGGTCAAGGAGATGCCCTAGGGAAAAATGGGCACAGGAAAGGGGTTCTCCCTGTCTGGTGCCCATACCCAAGGGTTTTGGTCAAGATCAGCAGGTAAGGCGGTCATCGTCGGAAGCTCATCCTACTCGGGCGGTGTTGTGCAGCGCTAGGTCTATTAAAACAAGATGGCCATTATAGCCAATCTTGTTGGGTCAGCTGACCTGGCGTGCATCACTGAGACCTGACTGGATGAAAATGCAGTGCCAGTTTTAGCAGCAGCAGTTCCGGCTGGGTACTCGGTGATACACCGCCCGAGGCAGGATCGTAGGGGCGGGGGGTGTTGCCATTTGTTTTAAATCAGAACTGGGCCTGGTGGAGGTACCGGTGGGAGTCACCAGATCCTTTGAGTGTGTTCTGGGTGAGGGTGTGGGGTGCAAGATACTTCTCGTATACCGTCCACCAGGTGGCGGAATATTTTCCTGCAGGAAGTGAGACTTCATTGTCGACCTGACATTGGGGTCCCCCAGATGGTTGGTTCTGGGGGACTTCAATGCCTGGGTCGATGATGAACTCTCACATTTTGGTCAAGACTTCCTCCAGTTGATGATATCACTGGGCTTCACACAGGTAGTTTCCTCCTCGACCCATATTGGTGGACACTCATTGGACCTGGTGTTCCTTCTGGGGATGGGGATATCTGATTTGGTGGTGGAACCACTCGGATGGTCTGACCATCACTCCATTAGGTTCAATTTTGAGGCCACCCCTATTAGGTCAGCCCCTTCGGAGATGATCCAGTACCTCCCTTTAAGGGGTGTGTCCCCGGATGACCTGATGGCGGTGCTGGACCTATCGGGCCTTCCGATAGATTGCTTGGATCCAGGTGACCTAGTACATGCCTATAATAGGGCGGTAACAGGGGCCCTGGATTCTATTGCACCTGTTCGTGTTCGTCCTCTCACTCTCCGATCCAGGTCTCCATGGTTTGATGAGACCATGAGGGAGTTGAGGAGGATTGGATGAAGGCTGGAGAGGCGTTGGCGAAAGTCTGGTCTGGATGATGACAACCTTTTTTTGATGGACCATTATACGGCCTATCAATCCACAATCTCTCGTAAGAAGGCAGAATTCCTGTCCAGGGAGATAGCGGCTGCACAGTATAGACCAGCCCAGCTCTTTCAGACTGTGGACAGACTGTGCAATCCAGTCTGTCTTCAACCCAGAAGGGCCTTTTCTACAGAACGGTGTGAGGAGTTTGCTCTCTTCTTTGCAGATAAGGTTGCCAAAATCAGATCAGAGGTCCATTCTTCCCTCTCCAATGGGAGCGGTGATGGTCGGCAGGAGATGTCGAACACCCAGTTTGCATGGTCTGACTTCAGCCTCCCCAAAATCGATGATATTGTGATGATCATCCGAGTGTTGCGACCATCCAACTGTGATTTGGACCATGGCCCCTCACGCCTTTTAGTGGATTGTGTGGATAAAATCGGCCTAGTCCTGGCTTTGATAGTCTGGAAGTCTTTGGAGAGGGGGATCTTTCCAGATCCCCTTAAAGAGGCTATAGTTAAGCCTCTTTTAAAGAAGTTCTCCTTAGACCCAGATTGTCTAGCAAATTACAGACCAGTCTCTAACTTACCCTTTGAGGGTAAAGTTATTGAGAAGGTGGTCATAGTGCAATTGGAGGATCATCTGACCAACAACAATATCTACGACTCTTTCCAGTCTGGATTTAGGAAAAGGCATAGTACCGAGACAGCACTTGTTCGAGTACTAAATGACCTCCTAATAGCGAGAGATCGTATGATCCGTTCTATCTTGGTACTTCTTGATCTCTCTGCAGCATTTGACACTGTTGATCATGGTGTGCTGTTACAGCATCTGTGGTCCATCTGTGGATTATCTGGTATGGTCTTCAGGTGGTTTAGATCTTACCTCGAGGGTAGGACTCAGAGGGTGGTGTCGGGAATTTTTTCCTCGGCATCAGTCTCCCTATCCTGCGGGGTACCGCAGGGTTCTATTCTAGTGCCTATGTTATTTGCAGTGTATATGCTGCCGTTGGGAGAGATTATAAGACGATACGGTCTGGGTTTTCATTGCTATGCCAATGATACCCAGCTGTATATGTCTTTTGTGCCTGGCCAGGATACTGCCTTGCAGAAATCCAAGACCGGATGAATGGGAGTTGGTTGAGGTTAAACCTGGAGAAAACTGAGGTGTTGGTCGTGGACAAAGGTCGCTGTGAGGCGGGTTTGGCAGATGGCTTATCGCTTATGGCTTGGGGGCGTTCCGCTGGCGACCTCAGATCAGGTCAAAGGAATTGCGAATAATTGATGACCACTGACACTTAAATCTCAGGTGTCAGTGGTGGTCAAAACTTCCTTTTCCATCTGAGGAATATTGCCAGGGTGAAGCACCTGGTTCCTCAGAAGGATCTTCAATGCTGATCCACGCCGTTACCTCCCGCCTTGACTATTGCAACTCCCTGTACCTAGGGCTATCGGGGGTTGAGCTTTGCCGCCTGCAGCTAGTGCAGAATGCGGCGGCCAGGTTATTGACTGGTTCTTCTAGATCCAGCCATATAATGCCTGTGCTCCGTGGACTGCACTGGCTGCCAGTATTTTGGTGAATCACCTTCAAGGTCGGTTTGCTGACCTATAAAGCCCTACACGACCAGGGACCTGCTTACTTGAAAGAGCTCCTTTGCCCTTACTGTCCCTCCTGCCCCCTCCGATCCACTGACGAGGGATTGCTATAGATTCCCATGGTTCGTTTGAAAACTTCAGGGGCTAGATCATTTAGTTTTATGGCCCCGACCCTGTGGAATTCTCTACCTCGTCAGGTGCGAAATAGTCTGACTGTCCTAAGCTTTACAGGAGCCTTGAAGACCCACCTTTTTAGTATAGTTTTTAATGATTCATAATAGTTTTAAATCTTGTTTATTTATTGTTTTATGAAATTGTACAGGCACTTTGGTTTGAGAAAAGTGCCTTTTAAAAATAAAACTTTGACTGATTGATTGATTGATTGATCCTCTGTACCCATGGCTTGCCCCCATGACGGGGCCTGCTGGGTTCTCCTACCCCTTCTGGTGATCACATTTGGAGATCTGAATGTGATGGAAGAGAGTGCCGTGGCCTCTAGTGCAGGGTCTACAGGGTGAACACATTCATCCTGCTCCACTTGGGGTTTTTCCACTACAATTTTGTCTCCATCTCCAGGTGGCATGCACTGCATGTGAGGAAGGGGCAACTCGGACACATGCAGCATGCTCCTGCTGTGCTGCTGTGGCACTATAAGATGCCCCCCTCCCTCCCTTCCCCAAGCTGGGACATGCTGCCATTGACAATGTGATTCTCCCAGCCTTATCATCCAAACATTGGCTCCCATGTTTGCTCATGAACTGGGGTGCCAGTACAGAAGCATGATGAGCTTTCCTTGGGCTATTTGGTGGCAGCCCCATTCATCCTATCAGTCATTCCAATTATATTGCTTAAACATTCCTACATACTTGTACATTGCTTGATGGACAAGTGAAGCTACTTGTGTCACCTCATGTCACATCACTGAGGACATTTTCATAACAACTTTATCATTGTTACCCAGTCTTCATCTTGTCCTTCTTCTTCTTGTCTCCCACTGGAGTGATAATTCTCTAAGCATGGCATAATACGCTGCAATGGATATTACTGTGATGTCACAAACAGAAGATTTTGACTTCAGAAGAGTGAGATGTAGCAGTGTGAAATGAAGTATGAGACATAATAAGAAAGGGATATTAAAAGTACCATTAGCATCTGCAGTTTGGATGCTACCAGACTACCAAGTAAGTGGTCTAACATTGTCCAAAGCTTGGACACTTGTACAAACCTGAGACAACATTCTCTGAGCTTGTATAAAAAGAGTAATTCATGCATTATTATTTTGAAGTGCAGTGTCATAAATTGTTGAAACTCACACAAAAACTAGTAAGCTTTGGAAAATAGGGCTCACAAGTATTGCCATAATCATGGGGCTGCTGATAGAGGTGAAAATTGCCCATGCACTAGCATACAATCCATCTAAAAGCAATCATAAAGATCCTGTTTTCATGGCAATGCCCACTAAATATAGAAAATGTAGACAATATCAGCTGAATTGTTTCTAAATATTGCATTTAAAAAGGTTTCCTGGAAACTGAAAAAACACCTCAAAGAGCAACTCTACACTTCAGCATGCACTTTCATAAACATGATGTATCAGCTATTGCAATTTTCTAGAGAATATTTTTTTCATTTTCAGTGTTCCTTGCCAAGGTTTGCTACACAGCTTGGTAGTCTATCCAAATATCTGTATAAATACTTCCGTCCTGTACCTTATTTACCCCCATGAGGTATTTAAAGGTCTCTGACATATCATCCTCTCTCTCTCCTCTCTTACAAGGTCTGCATATTTAGGTCCTTAGGTCTCTTCTCATTGGGCTTCCAGTGCAGACCCTGCACCATTTTAGATGCCCAGCTCTTGACCATCTCCACTTAGTCTATGTCCTTCCAGAGATGTGGTCTGCAGAACTGGACACAGTACTCTAGGTGTCCTCTTACTAGCAATCTATAAAGAAGCAATACAACCTCACTCTTTTTGCCAGTGATACACCTCCTGATGCACCCCAGTATCTCACTTACACTCCCAATGGCCACCTTTAGGTCATCTGATATGATCTGCCCCGGGTCTTTTTCCTGGTTGGTGGTCATCAATACTACTTCTATTCTGTACTCTGTCTCTGGGTTTATGTGCCAGAAGTGAATTATTTTGCATTTTTTTCACATTAAAATCCAGCTGCCATGCCCTTGACCTCTCTTTGAGTTTTCTAGGTCTCTGCTCATCTTGTCCACCCTATTGCAGATTTTGCTGTCATCCATAGAGAAGCAGACCTTCCCTTCCACCTCCTCTGCAATGTCACTAAGACACACAAAGACATTAAAGAGGACCAGTACCAGCATTGATCCCTGAGGCACACCTCTGGTCACCCTCTCTTCCTCCAAGTGAACTCTAATTACCATCACCCTCTATCACCTAACCATTTTTCCCCCCCAACATACCACCTTTAGACCCACTCTAAAGCTACTCAGCATGCTTACTATCCTCCTATATGGAACGGTGTCAAAAGGCTTACTGAGCTGTACATAGACCATGTCCACTGCTCCACCTTGATCTAGTCACTTGGTCGCCCATTCAAAGAAATCTACCTGATTCATTTGACATGACCTCATCCTGTGAATCCATGCTGCCTCAGTTCTTGTAACCCACTGGAATCAAGAAATTCCACAATCCTTTACTTCAGTAGTGACTCTATTAACTTTCCCACCTCAAAAGGCAAGCTGACTGGCCTATAATTGCCAACCTGTCCCTGCTACCACTATTGTGATTTTGCCTTCCTCCAGTCCCCTGGAACCACTCCTGTTTCCAAAGAGCTATTAAATAGGACTGTCAGAGGTGCAGCTAGTACCTCCCTAAGCTCCCTCAATAACCTTGGCTGCAACCCCATCTGTCCCCATTGCTTTGTCCACTTCCAGATTTCAGTGTCCCTTCAGGATACTCTCATCCGAAAATGAATAGTGTACACTTCCCTCCCTCCAATGCTCCTGTACTTTTTGTTGCCCCTCTCCTTGTCCTTCATCTGTGAACACTGAACAAAAGTATTTTTAAAAGTATTTATCTTTTAAAATCTGCCATCCTGAAGTCCAGGGCCCTCGCCCTTGTGTGGTTCAGTTCCACAGCCATCCTTATACTGAACTACAGTGTACAGTGATTGCTGTTCCCTAGGTGGCCTCCTACCTTGACATCTGCAACACTGTCTATGTTAATCAGTACCAGGTCCAGTACTGGCCCATCACAAGTGGGTTCACTGACTAGTTGCCTGAGGCACACCCCCTGCAGGGAGTTCAGAATGTCCCTGCTTCTAGTTGAAGCCTCAGCTTGGAGGTTCCTCTCTACAGCTGGCAAATCAATGTTCCCCACCAGCAGTACCTCTTCCTTTTCTGCCATCTTGCCAGTAGCTTCCACCAGTACTTTATCTAACTACTACCCCTGTGTTGGAGGTCTGTAGATCACTCCAGTGTGATTAGAGGCTACATTCCCCATCTCTAGGGTGACTCACAGTACCTCTCCTCTCACCTGTATTCCCTGTATCTCTATTGCTTTTATGCCTTCCCTCACATAAAGCACCACACCCCTCCTTTTCTTCCCACCCTGTCCCTCCTGAACAGAGTATATCCTGGTATGAACACATCCCAGTCATGGTTGTCCGTGCACCATGACTCAATAATGGACACAATATCCAGGTCAAACTCTGCCATTATAGCCTGTAGGCCCTGAATCTTATTTCCTAAACTTCTAGTATTAACACATGGCATTCCAGATATTGTTACCACTCTACGTGTTACCCCCTTTCTTTCCTTTTTGCTCTATCTCCTTCCCCATCTTATTTTAATGCTTCTTTACCATCCCCCTTCATTTCTACTGCCCTGCTTCCTTTATTAATTTCCACCTTGGGGGATTCCATTCCCCTTGGGTTCTCCCTACTTTCTACTTCAGTATGTGGGTAGGCAGTTACTGCATCCCTGATTTTTTCTGCCACCCCCACAGCTAGTTTAAATGTTATCAAAGTAACATCTAAACCATCCACTAAGGACTGTGGTTCCCCTCCTGGATGGATGCAGGTCATCACCCTATAAAGGCTTTTATCTCTCCAGATGGATCCCATCCCCAATGAAGTTGGACCCTTCCTCTCTGCATCTTTCCTTCAACCATTAGTTGAAGGTTTTGGTGCATAAATCCCTCTCCTTGCCGCTGTGATAGACAGGCAGCAACTCAGTGGAAGCCACTGAGTGTGCTACCTAAGACCCCCTCCCCAGCTCCTTACATTTTCTCTGCACCACCCCAACCCTGCAGAAAACTTGGGTGCACCAGGGACCCTGCATTGTATTTTACAAGAAGAGGGGTTCCTGTGCCAAAGTCCCAGAGAGGCTGCAAGCCAAAGGCTGTGCTGAAAAAACAGCACATTGGAGGTGAATGCCACAAGCTGTGAGATGGACTTGTGGGAGCAACCAACAGTGGTGGTTACCTGCTGGCCAGTTGCCCAGTTGCCCAGGTGGCTGGCAGGTTGTGTTGAAAGCACATGGCTCATGGTGGATGGGACAGTTCAGGATCAGGTGAGGGGGTCGCAAAAACCCCCAGTGGGGCCAGTGCAAGGCTGTCATCACACAGTGAAGGTCAGTGTGGGTGGAGGGGGCAGCCACGCCTATACCATCACTGGGGGGGGGCTTTGAGAGCTTGTACCTGTCACAGACCACTGGCTGCTCTAGCAATGGTCTGACAGGTGCCTGTGGCTGTGGGAGCACCTTAAGCGGTGGGGCCACAGGGTCAACTCCCACCCAGGGACAGCTCCAGGAGTGGCATACAGGATGTTAGAACAGATCAGGGCTGGTCTAACAGCAGAAGACCATGTGCCCTTTGGGGGGCTTCTAAAACCCCACATTTGGGAATACTGCAGCACTGTCCCATTGCTAGTCCCTTTCAACATGGTGCACCCAAATGGCCATTGCAAGGATGGCACAAGCCTGGTTGGTGCAAGCAGTCCCCCAAGTGGCGTAGGCTGCATTAAAAAATTGTAACTGTCTCAAAGTGTGGTGCAAGGAGCCCATTGCACCATTTCTCCTTGATGCAAGCTCCTTGCATCAGTCCTAATGCTCTGAAAATTGGGCCCAGTTGTGACAATCTAGTGGTTTTAATCTTTTTTATTATGGCATAGAGTTGCTCTTTAAGCCCTTCTAGCAACATTATTTTTTCAGAGACAGGAACACACTATGAATAAAATGATTTTGCATTTTAGATGACTCATCTACTGTAAATAAATAGTGAAAAAGCACATTTTCAAAATGTATTTGAATGGTTATGCAATGGAGTACACAAAAATGCAGCATTAAATTTACAAATACTGTATACTTAAAAATAACGGTGCACAAAGGTATATTTTTGCCGTGAAATTGTGCAATCATTACAATAAGAATCCAACATTTTGCAATATTTAAAATGCTAAACTTGGTCAGCCCAGTGTCAAAGCCCAGGGTTCAAGTACAAGCCCCAGAATGTCATTGTGCTGCTGAGCCAATGACATGATGCAGGTGAGGAGATTGCCCATCAGAGAGGAAGGGAGTGAGCAGCCTAATATGTGTGCACTTTCTTCTGACCATCCAAGAAGCTTATTGTGTTTTCATAAACATTATGGTGACCAGGAGAGGTAGAACAAAAGCCAGGGATTGCTCAATAATGAAAAAGTGGATCCACAGCATAATTAACAGTACTTTAGCAACAACAGCTGGTCTCAACACTCACTTTGTGCAACAGAGGGAAGCCACACTTTTGTTCCTTGGTTTAAACTTTATTCAGAGCTTGAATCAAGTAAAATCAACTCACCCCACATGTTCACCCATAAAGGCTCCAATGTTTCAAGCTACCCAGGCTTGTTTTTCAAGGAGCCAGGGCTGCTTGAAACATTGAAGCAGTTGTGGGTGAACATGGAGGTGAGTGGATTTTAGTTGATTCAAGCTCAGAGTAAAGTTTAAATCATGGAAGAAAAGCGTGGCTTCCCTCTGGTGTACAGAGTGAGTGTTGAGACCAGCTGCTGTTGCTAAAGACCAGGAGAAGCACACTGAGATAAAGCTCCTTCCCAGGTGCATCCTGGGGGGTGGGGGGTGGAGGGAACAGGGAGAGTAACAAAAATAACAATCATCGAAATCATCAAAAAAAGTACAAAGCAATGCACCTAGGGAAAATGAACCCCAAGACAGAGTACTGGGTGGGTGGGGTAAGACCTAGCACTACAGAAGAAGAACATGATCTAAAAGTGATCATCAGTAACTCTCTTAAGCAAACGAGCCAGTCCAACAAGGCCAATCAAAGGATTGACAGGATGCTGGGATGTATTGAGAGGGATATTGACATCAGAAGAAAAGAGGTAATACAACCCATATGCAAATCCCTGGTGGGGCCTCACCTGGATTATTGCATCCAGTTCTGGAGTCCTCACCTTAGAAAGGACATGGATAGGTTGGAAACGCTGCAGCACAGAGTAACAAACACTGTTCAGAGCCATCCGGGCAGATCCTACGAGGAGTGCCTCAAGGCACTTACTCTGTACTCACTGGGAACCAGAAGGGAGACAGGAGATATGAGAGAGACCGTCATGTTCCTCACAAGAATAAACAAGATGAATTGTGGGGAACTATTTACCCTGAATACCAACTCGAGGTTATGTGGTCATGAGTGAAAATTAACAGGAGGGAGATTCAGGAGAGACATGAGGAAGTACTTCTTTACAGAAAGGGTGGTAGAACCTTGGAACAGTCTGTCGACTGAGATGATTGGTGCAGACACAGTCAGGGGATTCAAGCAGGCATGGAATAGAATGAAGGGAATAGTGATCACCTGAGGCAATAAGAAAAGTGAGGAGAATGGGGATAAAATGGGGAGGGTTAGTACCCTGGAGGAACAATAGGTTCCAGGGAGGTGTCAGAACAATAGGACAGAATACCAATTTTTACTATGGGCACTTAGCTAAGCCATTCACCTCATGTTATAAAATTTGCCTAAATCATATAATTTGTATTTATTTATTTATTTTTTTTATTTATGACTTTGTTAACCGGGTAGGTGCACTGATCCCAGGTACTGTTTTCAGGCAAGATCAGGGCCACATAAGGTAGCACAGAGTAGAAACATCAAAATATCAAGAACATGACAAGAACAGGTAATACATAGTGAAAGGTTACAGTTGTTACATTTGGCAGTACATGGTGGCAGTAGTTGAGGGACAACAAATAACAAAGCAAAGTAAGGCTCATGGTGGTACAGTTTCAGTAAATAAGAGAAACTATTTGGCCCTACCCTTGGAACCTATAAGGGGGGGGGCTAGTCCTTAAAGCAGTGGCAGGTGGATGCCAACAGGAACCAGTCTTTGAGGTGAGTCTTGAACTGGAGGTGAGTGTTTATGGTGCACAGTTCATTGGTTAGCTTGTTCCATAGTGTGGGGACTGCCACAGACAGGGCTCTAGCACCCATGTTTGTGGCTACCCTGGGGATTTTCAGGAAGGGGATACTGGAGGAGTGTAGGCAGCGGTGTGAGGTTTGAGAGGTGAGAAGGGGAGCAAGAGGGGATTTCTGGCCAATACGGATGGCAGAATCAATAAAACTGTACAGTGCAAGGTCAAAGTGGGCTTGTAGTGGGAGCCACCCCAGGGCAGTGTAGAGTGTACAGTGGTGCATGGAGAAAGGGGCCAGCAAAGGGAAGTGGCAGGCACTATTGTATGTTTCTGATAGTTTTGTCATGGTGGATGCAGAGGTTCTGGAGTAGATGGGAGAGCAGTAGTGCAGGATAGGTAGCAGGTTTCCCTGGATGATGGCTTGGTGGGCCTCGGGGTGAGGTATTGCCGGTATCTGTAGGCAGCCCTTAGTTTTTGGAGAAATCTTAGAACCAGGGAGTTTATGTGCTCTGTAAAGGAAAGGGATGGGTCAAGCACAACTCCTAAGATATTTGAAGTGTTTGACGTCCTCTAGGACATGGCCATCAGAGGATGTGATGATTAGGGGTGGGTTTGATTTGCATTTAGTTAGGAAGGGCTTAGATCTGAACAACTTTGTTTTTGTTTTTTTGGCATTGACCAGAAGGAGGTTGTCAGAGAACCAGTTGTGGGTTGTGGTGTAGTTTTGTGAGAGAGTTGCAGAGATGAGGGTAGGAGGCTTTCCACTGGAGAAGAGTACGAGGTCGTCGGTGTAAAGGATTGAGTGACAGTTGAGAATATCCACTGGAAGGGAGTTAATGAATAAGAAGAAAAGGAGAGGTCCCAGGGTAGATACTTGGGGGACCCCAGTAGAGACAGGCAGGGTGGGCGAGTGGGCCAGGCCAATGCACAGAAACTGGGAGTGTCCTGTAAGGTAGCTTCTGAACCAGGTCGTGACCTCTGGAGAGCAGCCAAGGTGGTGAAATTTGGAGAGGAGGAGCGAGTGATTAATCAAGTCAAAGGCTTTGGAGAGGTCAATGAAGATTGTGCAAGTAACATTTTCATGATCCATGTTTGTGAGAATGTGGTCAGTTAGGAGTGTGAGGGCAGTGGTGGTGGTGGAATGATTCTTGCAGAAGCCATGTTGTTGACTACATAGTAGGTCATATTTACCTATGTAGTCAGCAAGTTGGTGGTGGACGGCTTTTTCAAGTAGCTTACTTAGGTGAATAAGGATGGAGATCAGGCAATAGTTGTCTGTGGATTGTGGGTCCCCGGCTTTATGAATGGGAATGACCTTTGTGGTTTTCCATGTATCGGGCATGGAGGAAGTGGTCTGGGTGAGGTTGAAAATGAACATTAGGGGGACGATGATGGCAGGAGAGATAAGTCTAAGGATGACAGGGGATAATCCGTCTGCTCCAGGGGACCCATGGTTTGGGAGGCTCTTTAGGAGTTTAGCTATGTCAGCGTGTCAGAGTATTTTGAAAAAAAAGGGGGGAGGCGGAAGTTGAGAGGTAGGCCCGGTGAGTGATGTCATGGGAGCGTGCAGGGTGACAGGGTTTTTTTGCATGCCATTTGGGAGTTTGCACAGGTACATGGTAAATTATTTTGTCTGAACCTCCCCAGGGTGTCTCCATTGAATTCCTGGAGATATTTTCCCCACTGTATCAATGACTTCTGACTAGTCCTGCCTAAAAAGCCTTGGGCATTTTTACACCCATTATTGCTCCATGGTCATAGGCTAACCATGACATATTGCACCTTGGTCACTTGGTAGAAACTTGTACTACCAAATGTTTCTGTTTCTGTCTAACACGTGCATATTTAGAAAAATGAGATGAGCTGTATATACCTGTCCGCGATCCAACTAGCCTAGGGGGTGTATATGACAATGTTATAAGTTATATTATGACCAATCCAGTCCTCTAGCTATGCTCCACTCCTATGTATGATGACCTGTATATATATCTGTCAGTTGAACTAGCTAGTCTAGAGTGTATAATCTGAAATGTGCTTACTACTATATCTTTCCCCTAGCGTCAAATGATGTATTTCCCACGTTTGTTTACTGTGACAAAAAACTGTACTCTTTTTGCCATGTCTCCTTGACTGTTGTTCCTCATGTTGTATTCTCCCGGGTCGTTCCTGAAAATAGGCATAATACTTGTCTAGTGTACTTGCCCGGTAAACAAAAGCTAAATAAATAACCATAGTGAGGTCAGAGAATTTGTCATTGAGGGCCTTGGCCACTTCTTGGGGACTGGTAATGAGGCCAGCAGTAGTGTGTAGCTGTGGGACAGGCTTACTGGAGGGTGGGTTTAGTAGTGAGCCAGTGGATGCCCAGAATTGTTTAGGGTCCCCGAGGTTAGTTTGCTCGAGATTGCAAAAATGTGTCTGTTTGAGAGCTTTGGCCAGGTGTTTGCGAAAGTTCCTTCGACACCTGTAATCATCCTGTAGGGTCGAGGATGGGGATGCTTTATAGGTTGACCAGGCAAGGTCCCTGTCTTTCATGATGGTAAGGAGGTCTTTCATGACCCATCACAAGTAGCCACCTCTCGCCCTTCTGGTGGTGACTGGAAAACGCTTGTCCTATAGAGTCAAGAGAGCTTGCGTGGACATGGATGCTGCCTGGGTCACATTTGATTCTGAGAGAATGGCAGACCAGTCCAGTGCCCGTGCCTCAGAGAGAAGGACGGGGGTGTTTGGGCTTCTGAAGTTATGGAAAGACAGGTATTTGGGCGGACAGGTATTTTTCTGTCACACCCACATGTAATATAAACAGTAAGACTGGCTCAAATCTTACTTTAATACCTATTGCATTCCATTCTGGGTAATTTTTGAAAAACATTTATGTCACACCCACATGTAATATGTAGAAAAAATAGATTTTATTTGTCCCTGTACATTTTTTCTAATTATGAATATTTGCATAGATAATAAAGCATTGTAAACATAATGAAAAGCAATGTAAACATAAAACAACAATGATTTCAGAAAATCAAACAAAACAACAAAGAAACAAAACAAAAACAAAACAGCTTTGGTAACTTTTGCAAAGAGTAAAATTGTTTTTGTATAAAGATTTCAAATGACTGTCTAATTAGTACTTTTAAACTTTTCTTTATAACTTATTTAAATATCTTTTCTCATGTAAAAATGTATATCTATATATATATACACTCTGTATATAGGATACATGATGGGCAGGAGTGGGATATGGAAAATATTCTCACTCCTGCAGAGTGAGATATCCATATCTCACTCCTGCCCATCATGTGTTCGATTTATACAATAGAGGAGAGAGTTATTGCACTTTCATTTGTGGTTTTCTTTTGTTTCGTGGTATTCTTCTGGTAAGTATATGGTTGCCTTTTTGTCATTGAGATCTGTTCTGTGAATGGGACTCACTGTTGTACTATGATTGGTTGGAAGCTTTAATGTGTTTTGGTCCTGTTATGTGATTGGTTATTTGTCTTGGTTGTCATGTATGATTGGTTATGTTGTGTTTGTTTGTGAGATGTGATTGGCTGTTACTGTTGAGTGGGGGGGGGGAGTTTGGTTGGCGTCCTTCTGAACTAGGTTGTGTGGAAACATTTTTATTTTAATGGTAACGATGTGTTTACCATTATTTGTTGAGTTCTGTTTGGTTTATTTTTTGTGGACTGTGGTGCTGCATATGGTATGTTGCTATTTTCGTGCTCTGTCTCTTGCGGTTTATTTCACCTGAGGTCCCGGTAGATTACTTTTGAATTGAGGACAGTTTTGCATTTGGAGGGATGCTGAGCAATACAGAAAATATGTAGAAGGTACTTTTGATAATGATATGTTGAAACAACTGTGGGAACTTCTGGTAAAGTGTTTCTAGTCTGGGGATTCTAATATGTTTATCTGGGTATTTGTGTCCGTGGTGCGAGTCGGAATACTGGCTAATAGAGTTGGAGATACATATTCAGGACATCAGTTATTTTTGGCAATTTTGTGCTTTGTTTATGCCATGCTTGTGTCAGAAGGAGATGTTTTCACATTTTGGTGATATGTGCTGTTTTCAGAAACTACTTGTACTGACAAGCAGTTCGATCGGCAGGTGGTGCTGCTGATGTAACCACAGTGAGAATATCAGTTGCTTATGTAGACACTGTGGGCCCAATTCCAAGACAGCTACACGAGATGTAAAAGCAGTACGCCAGCCAAGTCGCAAGTTACGCCAGCCACTTGCGACATGCACAATTCCAAAAGAACACTTACACCACAACCCGCAACCACTGCGCCAAATGCAAGTTACGACACAGTTCAATCAATCAATCAATCAATCAATATTTTATTTATATAGCACCCATCTCCAGTTGGACTCTGGGTGCTACACAAAAGAATACAAAACATTTAAAAATGCAAAACACTGTCACGTGATGCGCTCGAAAGCGTAGCAGCTAGCTTAAGGGGCTCTCTCTCTCGTCTGTAAAAAATAAAATTTCCTCACACATTTTGCTGCTTTTTTTCGGCGACAACTTTATTCTAAGCCAGCGAACTGTCCGGAGGTTTACCTACTTGCTTAGCCTGTTTAAATGGAGGAATCGAAACAAGAGTTGGAAACGAAGTGTCCCCGGCGCAGCTCCTCTCCGGTGGCCCAGCCAGAAGGTCTCACACCCTCTCGGATATACGCTGATCTAACAACAATCAAGGATGCAATTTTCAAGCTCATCGAGGAGGTTGCCGATTTCAAGCCCGCTTTAACACAACTAGCTCGGCGGGTCACTGATGCAGAAGCTCGGATATCATCATTAGAGCGGAGTTCAGAGAAGCAAGGCCCCTCTATGGTTGAATTCAAGAGGTCGCTAGCTAAATTTGAAGATCGCCTAGCCCTAGACGACCTTGAAGGAAGAAATCGCCGAAACAACCTTGTACTGCTGGGGCTACCGGAGGGTGAAGAAGGGCCCAATACAATCACCTTTCTACAAAAATTTCTTAAAAAGACAGTAGGCCCCTCACCTAATGGGCCCGAATATATTATAGAAAGGGGCCACCGGGTATTAAGGGCAAAGCCTTCTCCCTCGGATCCTCCAAGGCCTATAATTTTTAAACTTCTAAATTACCTTGATCGAGAACACATATTAAAAGAGGCAAGGAAACTTTCAGCCATCCTCTGGGAAGGCAAGAAATTACGTGTGGTGCCTGATTTAATAGTGAAGAACAGGATGGCTCGAGCTAGTTTTCGCCCTATTACATCATAGCTCTGGGCTGCCGGGGTAAGACACCGCATGTTATACCCAGCTAGACTAGAAGTTACCCTCAAGGATGGGAAAAAACTCTTCGAATCTTCAGATGAAGCACTAAAATCATTAAAAGAGCTATTCCCGGACTTATTTCCCAAAGGCTGAGAGGGGCTGACCAGGAGGAAGCTCTCCGGGATACAGTGGACTTTTTGGACTAATCTATATCACTGCAAAATGTGGAGTTCTCCTCTAATCCTCTAGAGTGAAGAGATTCTAAGCAACCAATGTTTATTTACTTCTATCTTATTTTCTTCTCCATAGTCATATTACAGGGACACTGGACTTGCTATCACTTAAAGTTTTATTCTTTTTTAATTTTGTATTTTTCTACTTGTGGGAGGGGACTTCGGTGAGGTACCCGACGGGGGCTCCTATGTAAAGGGAACAAACACAGGGTCATCGTGGACACTGTTGACTGTTTCTGTCATGTCCTACGGAGGACTCCTCCATCTCACAAAGTAGCCCTGGTATGTAGCCACCCGGGCAGAGGGCGTTTAGAGCCCCCCAAGTGTTATGGCGGGTGTTTGACCACGACTTCCTCCTTACTTGGGGTTGGGTTCGACCCGCTATCCGTTACCCCTCAATTATAAACTGGTGGCTACTGGTGGGGTTTTAGAATAATGTTTATGTCCAAGTGCTTTAAGGTTATAGTATCCTTTTTGGGCTGAATTACTGGGAAACGTTAGTGTTGTTATACGGTGATATCGTATTATTTCCACTTCTCTCTGGCTTTTACTTTAACTTCTTCTGACTTACCCACGGTTAGGTTACCTTAATTGTTTAATTATATAGGAAGCTGCTGTTGGTTAGCTTTCACGTTTATTAAGGTTGTATCTTATAGCCCCATACAGGGGATGAGGTGGGATTATCCTAACTGGTATGTGAATTTGGTAGAATAGGTATGGTTACTAACAGCATTATTAGGCTTGCAAAGTTGCGGGGATTGGTCAAACAGTTTTTTTTTCTGAGAGAGGGCCCCACTTTCTGGCGTGCCACGGACCATCAGATTTGGAGTTGGCCTGGGGCCGGGAGGTATAGCAACAGTAGGGATTGGGGTAAGGGGGGGGTCTTTTAACGGAGGGATTTTCCCTTTTTCAGTTTTGGGTATTTCTGGGTTTTTTGGGGAGGGAGTTGGCAGCTTAATAGTTCAGGATGTATCCTGTATAATGTTACTTTATGGCTTCTAACTTGAACATTGTCTCATGGAACATTAAGGGGGGTAGAGACAACAAGAAGAAGTACATTATTTTAAACCATCTGGCGCATTTCGACCCATCAATAGTATTTCTCCAAGAAACACACATGCTCCCTGAACAGCTCCACTTTCTAAAAAAAAAAGGTGGGTGGGTCAGGTTTTTGGTGCGGGCTTCTCTACAAGTAAAAGAGGGGTAGCCGTTTTAGTGGCCAATAAGGTTCCCTTTTTTCCATCAGAGGTTGTTTCCGATCCTGAAGGTAGGTTCGTTTTTGTGGTTGGGAAGTTGGGGGGTACAAGTTTAGTGCTGGGATCTATTTATGGACCTAATCAGGAATCACTGTCCTTTTTCACGCAGCTGGCGGTACTTATAGCACCCTTAGCTGATAAACCCATAATCCTAGGTGGGGATTGGAATTTGGTACAATCCAATTGCTTGGACCGCTCATGGTCCAAAGGTCTCCTCCCTTCTCCAGCCCAGAGAGCAATGTCAGAATTCGCTTCCTCGATAAGCCTATCCGATCCATGGCGATTACTTAACCCAACTACCAGAGAGTTCACCTTCTACTCCCCTGTTCATAGAAGTTACTCTCGTATTGATTTCTTTTTTAGTTAGCCACCAGATCCTTACTCTGATCCATGAGATTACTATTTCTAGTCGGGTAATCTCTGATCACTCCCCCATTAGCCTTCGGTGTCAACCATTATCTTTACCACCCAGATCGTATTCATGGTCTCTAAACAATAGCTTATTTAAGGACCCCCCCTTATTGGACCGTTTCAAACATTCATGTCCTACTCTATTAAATCTAACAGGGATCAATACAGGCAGTCGATCGGTGTGAGCGGCCTTAAAGGCTACATGGAGAGGCGAGCTCATCAGGTTGGCATCAATCCGTAAAAAGAAAATTGCACGTCTATCATCCAATTGCTTGGAGAAAATTAAGGCCTTGGATGCCCTAGGTGAGACATCAAGGTCTTATGCCCAAGAGCATGAACTTGCTTCCCTTAGGGCTTGGTATGATAAGACTATGAAAGAGAAGGTGGAGAATTCAGCCTCTAGTTTGAGGGCGTCTTATATAGGGCAAGGTAGTAAAGCTGGGAAGATTTTAGCATGGCAATTGAAACAGTGGGCCACGGCAAAGTGGGTAGCTGCATTGAGACATCCCCAGACGAACGATTTGATTTCAGATCCAGAGGGCATACTGAAAATTTTTCTTGATTTTTACAAAAACTTATATTCAAGTGTGCCACTGTTGCCAGATGCGGTTACCAGAATGAGGGAATTTCTCACGAATATTCCCTTTCCTAAACTCTCCCAGGACCCTAGTCAGATGTTAGTGGCTCCTCTCTCATCAGAAGAGATTTCCCAATCTATCGATGCTTTGAAGCTTGACAAAGCACCAGGGCCAGATGGGTTTACAGCTCTATTTTATAAGACCTTTAAAGAGCACCTGATACCGTTGTTGCATCAACTTTACACCTTTTGGTACGAGCAGGGGATAGAAGACCACTCCCTCTTCGAGGCGAGAATAATCCTCTTACCCAAACCCGACAAACCCTCAGACTTGGTGACTAATTACAGACCAATATCTTTATTAAATATTGATATCAAAATTTTTGCTAAGATTCTGGCCAATAGAATGAAGGCAATGTGGATAGGGCTGTTGAGCCCCTAGCAAGTCGGATTTGTGGCAGGTCGCTCGTCTGCAGACCACTTTAGAAAGTTGTTCTACTTAATTCAGGAGTCTGCGAGTCCGACATGGAAGCATCTCTGGTCTCGTTAGGACTGAAAAAGGCATTCGATAGGGTGGAATGGAATTTATGTTTGAGGTACTCTCTAAATTTGGCATTCCGGACAGGTTTCTGGACTATATTCGAATACTGTATACATGTCCCACAGCGAGGATTTCCTGTAACAATTTGATTTCAGCCCCTTTTCCGTTGTTGCGGGGCACACGCCAAGGATGCCCTCTCTCTCCGTTTTTATTTAATTTATATTTAGAACCCCTTATCAGGGCCATCAAGATGGACAACGGAGTTCATGGGGTGCGTATAGGGGAGTCTGAGCTCAAATTGTCTGCCTTTGCAGATGATTTGTTAATTCATACCTGGCATAGTCAAGATTCACTTCCGCACCTGTTTTCAATTATCTCATGCTTTAGTGAATTTTCGGGATACAAACTGAACAAAAATAAAACTATGGTCTACCCACTTTCCCCCCAGCTACAACGAGTTGGTGTTCATCTCTAGGCCTGTGTTGGCAAACAAGATTCCTACCCTATTTGGGTATCAAAATTTCCAAAGACCTAACGAGTTACCTGACCTGAATTTTAAGCCCTACTTAAATCCATCAAAGAGGATTTAGAAAGATGGACTAAGGCTTCCCTTATCCTTTTGGGGAGATCCAACACAATTAAAATGATGATCTTGCGAGAATTTTTATTTCTCTTCAATCTCAATGTGTATCTTCCGAAATCCTTTTTTAACCTTTGTCATAAATATTGTGCAGACTTTTTATGGAATGGCAAACCCCCCCGTAGGGCTTACCGGAAACTTACTCGACTAAGGAAGGAAGGGGCTTGCAGTTACCGGATTTCTATATCTACTACTTGGCCAGTCATGTGGCAAGATCGGCCCAGTGGGCCTCAGAGACAGTAACGACATCGGCAAGTGGTATTCTGGATCGTTTGATGGGCCAGAGTGTTAACCTAGATGTGGAGTCCCTGCTGTTTACCCCCTGGTCCAAAGTCCCTCCCAAACTCAAAAGTACCCCACTCGGCTGGGACATTAGAGCCCTGCACCAGCTCTACTCACTTCTGAATATCTCTTATACAAAAGACTTGATGCAACCCATTATTAAGAACCCGAACCTACTGATTGGCAACCAGCCATTAAAAAGATGTGTAGGTAACCTCTCCCACAAACCTAGAGTAGCGGATTTCGTTTCAGACGGCTTCCCTACCCCACCTTCTGCGCTGATAGAAAAATTTATGATAGGTTCAAAGGATAGGTTCCGGTTGTATCAAATTCAAAGGTGTATTTGTTCCTTCCTGGAGGGTGGATCAGGGTTTGAGGAGGCTGGAAGTTTGATAAGAAAGATAAAAGACTTGGCACTATCAAACAATGCAATCTCGAAAATTTATAAGTTTATTTTAGCGAAGAGAGATTCTGAGGCCTCCCCTGGTCCACATTACTGGAAGGTGACCTTATCCTTGAACTGGTCAGAAGAGACCTGGATAAAGGTCTGGCAGGACTTATACGCTTGTATCAAACAAGATAGACTGCGGGGTCTTCAATTTAACATCTTACACAATCTGTATCTCTCTCCTGCTAAACTTTCGCGTATATACAAACTTAGTTCCCCAGAGTGCAAAGATTGTGGTAACCCCCTGGCTACCACCTTACACAAACTTTGGGAGTGCCCAAAGTGGTTAAGTTCTGGGATTCGGTCAGGTCATGGATGGCCCCTTTTTGTGATGTTGCATCTTATTTTAATCTTGATGCCTGCATCCTTGGTAGGTTCACCCACATTCCATCGACAATCCATAAGTACCAAGTAGCCTTGATTACTTTGGTGTCAAAGTTGTTGCTCGTCCTTTACTGGCGGAGGGATGGGACTCCTTCATGTAAGGAATGGTGGGATACTTTTTTGGAAGCCTTGAATGCGGAAAGGGTTGTGACCAAAGTTTTTAATTCTAGCAAGAAGTTCGATAGATGTTGGGGCAATTTATACCAGCGTTTAAAAGACAAATTTGGCTACTAGTGCAGCCAAGATTAGTCTACGCAATATTACATTCCCTGAGGCTAGTGTACCAATCCCCTCTCCTATTCTCTCTTATGGAATAGACAGGGCTGCCTCAATATACTTTCCATTCCCCCCCTCCTTCTTTTTCCCCTTTTGCTTCATTTTTTTACTGCACCCTTTTTTTTCTTAAGCCTCGAATCTGTTTAAATGGACTTTTATAAACAGGATACAGTCTCTTTTTTTTTTGCTATAGTATGTTGATTCTTAAGCTATCTGGTTTCCCTTTTGCTTTTGTCTCTTACTTTGTAAAACTGCCAGACTAGGTCGGATGGTTGGATTTGGGGTGGGTGGGTTGGGGATTTGTTTTGTTTATTGTGTTTTATTGCAATTTATTGTACCACGATGTATTGGGGATTATTTGAATGGGGGGATATTATGTTCATGTTTTGGTGTTGATAAAAATAAAATATAGTTATTTAAAAAAAAAAAAAAATGCAAAACACAAGTTTAAAACAGCAATAAAATGCAGCTAGACTTTTTAGCATGAACTTATCCACTCTACAGAGCATGCTAACCACTTTAACACTCAATTAAAGGCTTGTAAAAATAAATATGATTTGAGGCCCTTCATAAAGGCTTCTATGCCAAACAAAGCTTGTGCCACTGAGTAATGTGGCTTACGGCATGCACAATGCAATGATAAAAATGCTATTCCAGAACAGGAGGTGTAAGAAAATACTCCGGAAGAGGCCGACATAAGATAGACCGACGAATAGCTGATCTAACCAGAGCACAGGCTATATAACCCCCCCCCACATGCATAGTCAAACAGCAGACAGCAGCATAGTGAGACACACAGCAATGTCAGTAATAGGAGCCCTACTTTGCATTATGGTAGAGGAGCACCGGGAGCGCAGACACACCAGGCACAGAGGCAGGACCCAGGGGACTGAGCCACAGCATCCAACGATGGCACCAAGTCCACCAGTGCAGACAGTGAGATGCCCTCACAATACCTTCGAGGACGTGACTGAGCAGCAGTTCCTAGCACGCTATAGGCTCAGCAAGAGCTGCATCAGGGAGCTATGCCAGGACCTGAGTGGAAACCTACGCAGCACCAGCAACAGGGGCCACCCACTGTCACTGGAGGTGCATGTGAGTGCAAAGCTGTGCTTCTCACCACTGGCACATTTCATATGCCCACAGGGGACACAGTGGGCATTTCCCAACCAGCAGTGTTCAAACACCTGAGGAGGTTCCTTGCAGCCCTCATACAGAGCACCATGCAACATATCAGCTTCCTACAGGATGCCTAAAAGCGGCGTCAGGTGAAGCAGGCATTCTATAATGTGACGCAGTTCCCCCATGTGCTAGGTGCCATTGACTGCACACATGTGGCCATCAGGTTCCCAACTGAGGATGGGGATACATACATAAATAGGAAGGGATACCACTCAATGAATATCCAGGTGGTCTGTGACAGTGGAAGTCGCATCCTAAATGTGGTGGCGAAGTACCCTGGATCCTGCCATGACTCCCACATCTACAGGAACTGTGGCCTACAGGAGGCCTTTGAGAGGGGGGACATCACTGGAGGATGGCTTGTAGATATGTACCTGGGTGAATGACAACTGAAAATGTGTGCAAGTGGCAGTGTGTGTAAAGGAAAGGGATGTCAGTGGATACAGTGGCACAACAGGGGCACAGGGTGGATAGCCACTGCAGCAGTCAGATGTGACTTCCACGAAGATACGTGCCATGCCACACACGTGATGCAGGCAGGGCCAGGACCCACACACAGTGCAACACACAGGGGCCTGGGATGGCCACAAAATGCCAAGGGAAGACCATGCAGTGCATGGACACATCAAAGGATGTGCATGTGACTGAGAGTGTGTGCCTGCATGTGTATGAATATGCATGCAGCAGTGTGTGCTATGTAGAGGATAGTGAGATGTTGATGACAGGTCTGCACACAGCAAAATGCAGCTAACCTCTTCCCCCCAACAGCTGACAGCAGATATCCCCCATATGCCATGGCTGATGGCACCTGTGAGGACAGCCCAGACAGCAGCTGAGTATAGATACAATGAGGCCCACACCAGCACAAGAGTGGTTATCTAGTGCACCTTCGATCTATTGAAGTCCCGCTTTTAAGACCTTGACACTTCGGGGGGGAGGGTGCACTCAAGTACAGCCCTGTGATGGCCTGCACGATATTGCTTGCCTGCTGCATTCTCCACATTTCCCTGGCACACTGTGTACCAATGCCCGACAGTGACCAGGAGGAAGGTGCACCACAGGAGGGTGATGGAGAGCTGTATGGCATGGCGGGACACATGTTGCAAGGTGGTGCAACAGTGGGACACCGTGCAAGACAGGAGCTGATCCAGCAGTTCTTCTGAGGCAGCACATGGCCACTACCACCTCTCCACGCTACCTCCACCACCATGGTGGCACCTGCAGCAGTACGGGGGACACAGTGTGGTGCAACACAGCCCCAACATCAGCAAGGCTCCCATGACACCCTCACCAAGCCACAGGGGGATGGGATACTATCTGCCAGGTGCCATGTGACACATGTGGCCAAATCATACAGCATCATACAGGAGGTAATGGACTCAAAAACAGTGGAGGAATTCAAGAATGCATGGGACAGACATAAGGCAATTCTAGTGGGGGGTAGGAGGAAGTAGGCTGTTGGTTAACTAGGATCTGCAGCCTATGCATTAGGTAGGGAAATGTGCAGACTAGGTGGGCCAAGTGATCCTTATCTGCCATCAAATTCTATATTTCTATGTTTCTATGACTGCAAATGAGTGAAGACACCCCAGGCAACACACAGAGGATCACAGCACACATGGACCATGGACATGCAGACACAGGTGGGTGATGGACACATACAGGGTGGAGGAACAACACCATGATGATGGCACCAACAGGCACAATGCACCTGCCATGGCCATTGATGCATGTAAACAGTGCAACCACAACAGGGACACAGCACCTGGTGGCACAGACCTGCAGACGTATGGAGGTAGGATGCACCCTTGTGTTGTGCCACTGGTGCCACCCACAGGGCCCACCATGCCCCTGGGTGGAAGGAAGCCATACTGGCCCATGGCCACCATGTAGGCATGATGCACATGGTGTGATGGCACGTGAACCAGACAAAGCACATGGTGCCACTGCACACACAGAGCACCATGCGGCCATGCTCACCAATGCATGCCCAAGGTTGTGCGATGGACAGCTAGCACACAGATTCGATGTGCAGGGTGGGGTCCACCTATAACAGTGCAGCTCTGCAACAAGCTGTACCACAGGGGCATACTGACACACACAGGCACATGCAGCCAATGACAGAAACACAGAGCCAGGGATGAACAGACACACTTTAATCAACAAAACATAAATACATAACAATAGAAATGGCAAACAACAGTATCAATCATCAACAACAACAGGTAACACAACCCCCCACTGCCCACCCCAGAGCCCACCCCATGTACAGACCCACCCCCAGCCCCCATAATGTCCCAATGGACAGGCACCCACCCCACCATTGGCCACAGTAACAGGTGGCCACACACATGTCGAAACCCAGCCCAGTCACAGACAGCATGACCCCTCCACAACAACAGAAAACACTGCCCACCCCCCACATCCAATATGTACAGGCCCACAACAAACCACGGTATGAACAGTCCCAACCCCACCCACTCTGGAGACTACCAACAGGCTACCTCCCGGCCCCCCCAGACACCCAGTCAGTACAACCACCACACCCATGGCACAGGACAGTGCTGGTGGTTGTGGCCAGTGTCTGCCACACAGTCCTCATTGGCACAGGCATACTGGTTATGCAGTGCCATCAGCAGTGCATTGAGGGACCCATGCAGCCAGATGACATAGTCCGTTATCGCTGACACTAGCCACACAAGCACCTGGTCCCTGTCTGCTGGCTGACCCGGGTACAGTGCCATCAGCATCTGCTGCCCATCACCATCCTGTGGCCCTTGATGCCAAGTGGGCAATGGATCCACATCAGCAGGTACACCCAGTCTTGGTGGAGGCATAGCAATGGATCCAGCCTCTGTGTTGGACCCCTCTGCCAAGGGCATGCCCTCCTCCACCAACCCTTCCTGCTGCTGGGCTGCAGACTGGTCCCACTGGTGCTCCTGGACCTCCTGCTCCTCTGCTGTGGGACCCTCCATGAGCGATGGTGCAGCACCTGTTGTGGCATCCTCTGCAGCCCGGCATACACTCTCTCTGCCTCCTCCCCTGCCACCTGCTTGACCTGGTCTGCAGCATCCTCATCCGGCTCCTCCAAAGATGATGTATCTGGCAAGGGGAGTATCCTGGATTGCCGGCAGAGGGGGCGGCACCGATATGCTGCGGCATCATGTGCCTTCTACTCCTCCTCCATTGCCCTCAGCAGTGCCCATTGCCTCAGGGTAATATGCTACATGTAGTCATACCCACCTGCACCACCGCTATTGCAGGTCCGCATCTCCCTGTCATGCCTCTCAGCCATGTCCAGCATGTGCCACAGGATGTGTGGTTCTCTCCATGCAAGGTCCTGCCACATGTGTTGCAGCTTCCTGGGGGAGCGGGACATGCCCTCTCCCTGTCAGTGGAGGAGTGGTTCCTGCAGGACGGTGGTAGCAGTGTGGTGTACCACTGCTGTACCAGGTTCATGAGTTGTGCCATTTCAGAAGCTGTGAAGTTCGGTACACATCCACTCAGGCATCCTAGGTTCCTGCCTTCCATATCCCTGACTTATGACCTGCACCTGACCTCTGAGCAGGCGTGGAATCTGGGTGTAATCTTTGATGACAGGCTAATGCTTCATTCTCAGGTGTTGACTGTCATCAAATTCTCTTTTAGCATCTGAGGAATATCACCCAGATTAAGCACCTTGTTCCACCCGGTGACCTTCCAACTTTTGTTCATGCCTTTGTGACCTCCCACCTTGACTGCTGTAACTCCCTGTACCTAGGGCTATCAGGGTTTGATATCCACTGCCTGCAGCTGGTGCAGGATGCTGCAGCCTGGTTGTTGACTGGGATGTCCCAATCCAGTTATATTACTCCTGTGCTGTGTGAACTGCACTGGCTACCAGTTCAGTGGCAGATCACCCTTAAGGTCTGCTTGCTGACCTTTAAGGCCTACACAGACAGGGTCTGAGCTACCTGCAAAAGCTCCTTCATCCTTACTGCCCACTCAAACTGCTCCGCTCCACCGATGAGGGATTGCTAGAGGTTCCCGAGTTCAGTTGAAGACATCTGGGGCTCGTGCATTTGAATTCGTGGCCCCTACCCTGTGGAACTCTTTACCTTGTTGGATACGAGAATACCAGACTATGGAGGGCTTTAAAACTGCTTTAAAAACCTATTTGTTTGAGCTTGCCTTTCCTGACTGCACTGATTGACTGAGCCTATGTTCTGTGGATTTTATGGTTGATTATTTATTTACTGATTTTAGTGTACAGGCACTATGGTCTTTTGGAATAGCACCTTTTTAAAAATAAAGCAAATTGAAAATTGAATGTGTCATGTCCTTAATGTAGGATATTATTTTGGTCATCCTGTGTGGGACTTTCTCTACCCTATCTATGTCTGTCATTTTTTCATGGGTACCATTATTGACTGTAGTAATCGAACAGTGGTCATATATATGATTGGTATAGAGGCATTATAACCTCTGCTTTATGACTCTTAATGTTTCTGTTGATTGCAGCTAATACTCTATTTGCCTTAAAAACTATGGCTATATGGTGGTCTTTAGAGACCAAGATGTTGTTTATGAGGATTCCTAAGTCCTTTATTCTTTGCAACTGACCATTATTGCTGAGTTACATAACGCATACTGGTGAGGAATAAGTTTTTTCCCTAGATGTACAGTGGTACACAGTGCTTGTCCAGATTAGGGGGTCATACCCCATTTGTAGGTCCATATTATAATTTTATCAAGATCAGATTGAATACTGTTTATATAATCAATATTGTCACTAGGCCCCACAAGTTTGGTATCATTTGCATGTTTTGTTGCCCCATTCATTATGTTTTTGTTTAAATCATGAATAAATATCTGGAATATAATGGGACCTTGTACTGACCCCTGGGCCACCACGCTTCTTACCTGATCCTCCTCTGGTATGTAGCCATTTACATATATCATGTGTTTTTCATCTGAAACCAGTTGGTGACCCATCTCACCAAGTAATTATTTATGTTGTCTTTTAACTGTTTTTCCACTACTCTCCAATCAGGGACAGTATCAAAGGCTTTACAGAAGTCACATTTGACCACATCTGCTGATCTCCCCTATCCAGTATTTCACTAATTTTCTAATAGAAACATATCAGATTAGTAGTATAAGAGTTCCTTGCAGTAAAACCGTGTTGTTCCCAGTCAAGGTTATGATATATTTTAATACAATGCTTTATGATTGATTCCAGGATCTTCCAGGGACTGATGATGGACTTACAGGCAATAATTTGTTACATTTTGTCTGTCTCCCTTCTTACAGATAGATGTAATCTTTGCTGCCCTCCAGTCCTTCGGAACACTACCTTCTTTCAGTGATTCGTCTTATAATAATGTTAATGGGATTATAACAACTGATCAGCATTTTTTTCCATAGCTTGATCCAGTTATAATTTGCCATTATAACCCATGGGTTATAACGGCAAACTTGCTCCACCTCAATCAAAGAAGAGCTGCATTCTGATTGGCTCTGCACTCCTCCTGTGTGGGCTTAACAGTTTAACAAACATGGCAGCTCCTCATCCTGCAGAGCTCAGAGCCGCTAGACTGAGATTCCTATTTGTTTTTTTTTTATTCAATCTGTAAAACAAAATAGCATCTCCACAACCTTAAAAACATATTAGGTTGATCCTACCATTCCAAAGCTGCAGAGTAGAACTCGGATGAACAATGGCCACAGAGTCTATCAGGAAGGTAGGCACGATCACGATCACCACCGCAACCTAAATACAGTGTTCTATAAAAAATAAAAGGCTCACAAATAAAAAAAGAACTAAAAAAGACCTACTGCAAGAAGAAAAAAGAATGTCTCTTAGAAAGACTGTGTGTGTGTGTGTGTGTGTGTGTGTGTGTGTGTGTGTGTGTGTGTGTGTGTGTTTGTTTGTATCTGCTTGCATGACTGAGACAGCACCAGGAAAATCAATGTGGCAAAAAATTGCAGCTCAGCAATTATAAAAAATAAAAGATGGGGACATCTGCAAAAACTCAAATTTATTGGTTGTTCTCAGTGTGAGATGCTTTAATAAAGCCCTTGGGCTTTGTCCTCAGGATTTATGTAGTATCCGACACCTTGGGCAACTATTAAATTCTCATTAAGCACACTTCCACATTCATTATTGTATATGTAATGCTGTTTTTCATTATTTTGAGCATTTGTGGTGTAATACCATCCTGACCTGGTGCACTGTGTTGTTTGAGTTCTTTTTTGTTGTTGTTTCTTTTATTTACATACTGTCACTTTGGGGGATGTTATTATAATACTAATTTTCTTTGATTTTTGGAAAACCTGAGCATATGTAGTTATTAAATAAATTAGCAATGGCATAAAGTTCAGTAATCTCATAGTTGTTTTCTATGATGGTAGTTTTGCATCAGATTTGTTTAGTGAGTCGATGTAACTATAAAACATCTTACTGTTTTATTTGTTTGCACTTGTTGCCAATTTAAATTCCATAGTTCTTGTAGCTTTATTGATGGAATTTTTACATTCTTGTCAAGTTTATTTTAAAAATTTCCCATGATTATGACTTTTTCATATTTAGCACAGTTTATTTTTCTTTCGGAGTAATTTCTGCTTTTTTATTAATTGCATTATTCTCTTAATTATCCATTTACACTTTATACATTTGCAATTGTATTTTTTTATACATTTAATTTATTTATTACACATATCAATTATAGTTTGCCTTATACAGTTCCAGCTTTCATCCACAAAACGTCACAGTCTATACCAGTGATGGTATTGTTGATAGTTTCCACATTTGCTGTATTATAAAGATATATTTATGTACACCCATTAATCTGATGTTCTTTTCCTGCATATTAAAAAGCTACTGATGCCACAATGAAAACTTTAAAAAAACATGATCATTAGGTACAAATCTACTTGCATTCCATTTATATTCCTTAGATGTCTCCTTCACAATATTTATTACTGTGGAAATTTGAGTGAATATGTGATCTTTATCCATTAGAGTTCCTTTACAGTCCATCTGCCTCTATAGCTGTCTCGCTAGTTCAAATCATAATCCTCTGTTGTGACACCGCAGTTGGTTGCCATGGGAGTAACTGTAATATCACAAGCAGTGCATTATGACCTCAGGCAGGGAGAAAGCAACAGGAATAGATAAACTCTTGAGGAGCAAAGATCCTATTTTCCAGCAGATGACCTCAGTAATAAATAGTGGGGATGATAAATACAGACCAAATATGAAAAGCAAGCTAAACTATGTCTAAATATTATGTTTTGTTAAAGTTTTCCTGAAGGTTCAGCTGCTCTTTAAACAATATCCTTGAGTAATCACTTTAACTAAGTGGCTAGGTAACTAGATGGTCAGTTATTCTGACCATTATGAGCCCATTTGCATTGGCTGCATGGAGCTTAGAATGGCACCCAGTTGATCACTGGCCTGAGTATAAACAGTTAAGTATTCCCTTATTCTAATGCCCCCTGCCCACTGATTGCCAGCCAAGTGTAATCATGTCAGTATTCCCTAGAGGATAGTCATTCCCCCCACAATAATCACTGGCCCTAGTTTAATAAAAGACATATCCCTGCTGGCTAGTGATCCCTCCCTCCATGATTGCCAACCCTAGTTTAATAAAGGATATATTTCTGTTGGCTGGTGATCCCTCTGCTCTCCAATTGCAGGCCCCAGTATAGAAGAGTAATTCTCCTGGTGGCTAGTGGTCCCCCTTCCCTCCATAATCTCTAATTGCTAGACCACATATAGAAAAGTAATCTCCCTGGTGGTAGTGGTCCCCCCCCAAGATCACTGATCATCAGCCCCAGCATAGATAAGCTATTTCCTTGGTAGCTAGTGGTGCCATCCTCTCCCTGTGATCACCAATCGCCATCCCCAGTACAGAAAAAATATTTCCATGGTGGCTAGTGGTTCCCCCTTCCCCTGTGATTGCCACTCACCAGTCCCATATAGAAGATTAATTTCCCTGGTGCTAGTGCCCCTTCCCATGATCACCATTCCAATCATATATATATATCTATATATATATATATATATATAGACATCTTCCCTAGTGGCCCCTTCCCTGCCAATCACCATCTTGTAATTGAAGATAGAGTTTCCCTGGTGTCCAGTGGCCCCTCCCCCTCCCAATCCCTCACCCAAGATGCACAATATGAATCTTCCTGGTGTACAGTGGTCTCACACACTGTCCAGTTCCTGTCCCCAAAATGGTGCAAGTCAGTCACGTTGACCACCACCACCCCGTGATCACCATCCTGACATGCATGAAATACCTTTCACTGGTATCTAGTGGACCCACCACCCCTCCACCCCAGAAGGTAGTGTCCCATTATCCCACTCCCCCCAATCTCAAACCTCAGCTGGTGACCAGTACAGCCCTTCTCTCTCCACCAAGGCCAACCAGCAACTGAGCTGTCAATAAGTGTGTACTATATACAGTATGCACTCATTGACACTCATTGATAGCTGAGTCAGTGGCCAGCCATGGTGGAAAGAGGAGACCTGTGACAGTTGTTGGCTTGGGTATGGCATGGGGGAACAGGGTGGTAGGACATTACCTTTGGTGTGGGGTTGGGGGACTGGGAACTGTTTTGAATGCTTTACTCATGCTGAGATAAACTGCATCAAACAGACTACCCTGATCTAATGATTTGCCTGCTTGGTTGTAGAACCTTACCAAATTAGTTACATGTGATTTGCCCTTCTTTTAATCCATGCTGAAATGTGTCAAGCAGGACCTTATGTAGTTTGTCATATGTCCTCTGGATCCTTTCTTATGTACGGATATCACTATAGTGTCACCCCTTTACTAGGTATATTGCCCCACTGTAAATACTGGTATTGGTGATTGCTGCAGCTGGATCCCTTACTATTGTAGTTCCTTCAATACACCTGGGATCAAATATTGGGTCACTGGGATTTATTTGGGTCCAGCTTAGATAGCATGAAAAATGTATCTTCTACATTGATTTTCCTCATAATATATGCCATCCTCAATATATAGCAGTAAATGATGCTGGCTGATCTTTAGGCATGAGAACCATGCAAAAGTAGTCATTAAGTTTTCATGCAGTTTCTTCTTCTGGTTGACAACAGTGCTACAGTACCTTGTACAACTGGTGGAATGCTTTTCAAGGCTGTGTGGGTGGAGCCATGCTGTTGTATTGCTATGATGTAGGAGAGAGAGGGGATGATGGAAGCATGTGACTGGATACCTGGACTGTCTTCTTCCACATCTCTCCACCTCTTCTTTAAGTTATTATAGTGATGTTTCTTTGTCTGCTCCCCCAACCCCTGCCCACACAACACAACACTATTTCCTTCCTTCACACTCAAAATAACACAGCTCAGTACTGGGAGGATGCAGACTGACTTGTCATGGCAATAATTTTGAACTGCAGCTGGATTTAGGAAACTGCTGACAGCTCATCTACCCCAGCTAAATGTAAACCAGAATCCAAAAGCAGCTGCACTGCTAAGCGAATGCAAGGAAACAGTCTACATGCAAATGTTGATTGTTGCTTTCTGTGGTTATTACTGCAAGCACACCTAATAATTCAGCACTACTTAATTTAATGCAATGCAGACAGTGTGCCAGAATCACTGTGAGAGCAATCAGTCCATGTTGCAGAGTATGAATTGTTTGTTTTCGTCTTCTTAGGAATACAGCTGCTTTTGGATTCCAGATACACAAGAATCCTATCTACCATGTGGCTAGCAAATAACAGCCAACTAGAAAAGTTGAACAGTCCAAAGTCTCAGAGGACCATAACATTTGTGTGATACTTTTAAATGTACCAGTCTTCTCTATTGGAAAAAATATATATCTAGTTGTGAACCGACACTTTCTGGATATGGGTAAACTTTCAACCTGACCCCAAGCTGAGGAGAATGTATAAAAGTAGAAGAGATCTTTAAGCCAAAAGCAACTTTTTTTGTCAGGCAACTGCTAATCCTAACATCTTGGCTTGTGAGAACATGGTATGATCCCAAGCTGAAGAGAACCTGTGAAAGTAGAATTCAAACCTTTAAGCCAAAAACAACTTTTTTTGTCTGACAACTGTTAACACTAACATTGTGGCTTGTGTGTATGGGCTGAAGTGGTTGTTATGAGAAGAGTACACTACACAGGGAAATTAGTTGGTCTGCCTTTTACCATGTTTGCTTACGGTGTTATTAGTATTGTTTTACCAGTAACAAACATAACATTTTACCAATAAAAAATAGTAAAGACTGGAGTCAAACACATCAAACAAGTGCCCTACTATTGCTGTAAAAATAAGTACTTCTTGAATAAACTGTCTATAATGATTTACTGATTGCATTCATGACAGATCCTTCCTTATGAAGCTGCCGACAGAGAGTATGTTAAAAAAAAGAAATCAATAATGCCTTTTTGATGTGGGTCCTATCTGCTGTATTTCTTTTTATAATGAGTTATAACATTAGAGATGGTTGCCAGTTGTAAGGTGTTGCTGTGCATTAGCTTTGTACAGTGAGTCTGTAAGGAGCATTTTGCAACTTGCATAGTTTCCTAATTAATCAGTGCAATGTAAGTGTAGTGGATCATGTGTGATTGGTGAGCAGTTTATGCATGTGGTGAAGGGCTTATATTAAAAGAAGTACTCAGCTTATCATTTTACCAGTAAAAATAGTACTGACTGGATTCAAACACATGAATCAAGTGCCTTACTACTGCTGAATACTTCCCAGATAACCTGACTACTGATTTTCTGATTGTGGTTTTATGCAGCTGTCTGCTGTACAACCTGGAAACGATCATTGGCTCGGTGAGCCTTTCCCGTTACCAATTTGTAAACTAAGCAATAAAGCATGACAGGGTGCTTGCTACTGTGTAACATATGGATAATTTTTTTTTACACACACTATACAGCTTGTGCTATATCAATGACCAACTTGTGAAAATGTAGAGTAATTTGGATGTGGTTTGAATGAATGGGGATGGGGGGTTGTCCAGAAATATTATAAAGCAAATATGCTCAATGATTATTTGTGAAATATTTGACTTCCATTGAAAACTTGTACTTTCTTTTTCAAGCAAAGGTTTGCTGACTAGTTCCATTATGTTGACTGCCATGCTGCGTATGAAAAGTATGGTGGTTTTGAAGCTGTTGAACTTGTCAGTAATCTCATTGAATTTAGTAGTAAAAATGCATCAGAAATACAAACGGATATTTCCTTTTCTGTATCAATAACATCTCATTACAGAAAATGTTGTAGTCATCTTGTAAACTGCAGTACTACTGATAGGATGCCACTTACACACTTTCCTTTTACATTCAACCTGAACATGACACTGCAGTGATTTTATGAGACACTGAAGTGTTAGAACATATATATTATATGGTCAGCACTGGCCTTCACAATGTGACTTTTAATGCAAAAGGATCGCTACGAGTAAACGAAAGTGCACTTTGAATAGTTGAGCTGTGACACTGGTGAGCATCCCCAGGGCTGAGCATGTAAGTATATTTGTTATAATGCTTTAGTGTCTTGCAAAAAACAGAACTCGCTCATGAATGAGTGATATAGACATGTGAACACAGGGAAAAAATATGAAACTCTCTCATGAAGGATTGTATTCAGCTCCAGCACCACATAGACATGTGAACGTGGGTGCCAGGGATACTACTCAAGCAGCCATAGTGGCTCTGACCAGAGTTTGTTTAATAATGTTTCTACATGTGGCATATCTATAAAATAAATTACAAAACAAATATATTAATGATTCTATTTGGGTTGAAGCATGAAGAGTAAAGAGTAGGGAAATAAAACATTAGGGTTAAAGGTCCCCGGAGCCTTACATTGATATTAGAACCCTCTATGTGATGACTGTTGTGTCACAATTTTACTTTGTAAGATAAAACAGTGCCAACATTAGGGTAATTCCAACACTGACTCAGATGGTTGTTCACACCCGAGGAACCCCACACCTCAGATTTATCAAGGTTCCAGGGACCTTTAACCTTAATATTCTATTTCTCTACTTTTTATGCTTTGTGCTTTAAATCCAATAGATTCATTAACATTTTTTTGCAGTTTATTTCCTTTCTGAAAAATATTTATAGCAAGTGAAACTTGTCTTACACCCCATGATGAACACTGCATACAGCATAGTGATGCTTATTGCACCACAGCTGTAGCTTGCTTTGTACAAAACAGCTGCTTAGTGATGAACAATGTGCTTGACCTCTAGCTTGAAGCAGCTGTATCATCTTTCTGTACGCAAAAACTGTGCCAGACCTGTACCAGGTTTTGTGAGTTGACCTGTGGGCTACTAGCAAAGTATCTGCATTATCTCATGCATTTCTGCAGACCAGCTGGTTGCATGCACATGGCCCTGCAAGGCTATCTATATTAGTTTACATTTTGAGATTTAATGTAATGAAAGTAGAAGTTGTAACTCACGAAAATGGGTTTGCAAGTCAGGAAAACATTTTTTTGAGTCACGAACACAGGACTTTTTTTCATGACACTGAATAATCTAATTTCACTAATAATTAAAAGAAATGTATATATATTTTCAAAACAACTACTCTTATAGAATTAATCTTACACTCCACAATGTTGACCACACAAGTGTCACAATACCAGACTACAGATCAAAGATTTTTTTTCAAAGCACAAAAGTTTCTCTCTTTTTTTTTTTACCAACATTAATAACAACTAACACTCATGAAAATGGGCTTGGCAATCATGAATCATGTTCTGAACACAAGAAAAGACTAAATCCATGTTGCTCTACCATACCTGCTTTGACACAACCTCACAGGCCCCCTGGTTATCAAAACATCCGCTAACATTCAACTTGAATATGTTTCCTCCTTTAAATACCAGGGTGTAGTACTTGACAAGCATCTATCCTTCAATGAGTACATAACCTGTGTCACTAAGACTACTGATCAGAAACTAGGCCTTCTATATCGCACTGCTCCCTACCTCTCAAGTAGCGCAAGAAGCACTATTGCCTCTGCCATCCTTCTTCCAGACCTCTTCTACAGTGCCTCGATAATCCACTCCTCTAAGCCTAAACTCCTGAACAAACTCAAAATGGCCTATCACAGAATTGCCCAATTTGCTTTTATGGCCCCAGCTCACACCCATCACTGTGACGTGCTGAACAATTTGGGTTGGCCATCTTTCATGGCCAGACTTAATCTCCCAGTATATTGCGCCACCTTCAAGCTAATACATCTCCTACCTCCTCCAAGTATATCTAACCTACTTACCCTGAAACCCTTCCCTCAAACACCCAGGTCCTCACACCTCTCGATGCTGGGTCTGCCCAAGACTCGCCTAGCTGTTGGAAGAAGATACTTCTCCTTCACAGCACCACAAAAGTGGAATGACCTCCCACACTCACTACTGTCATGCAAGACCATTACTTTCTTCAAAAGACAATATAGGGAAATATTTTACAAGCCTCCTGTCTGTAATGGGAACTGTAGCTAATCTTCTCTAAACTTCACCACCTGTTGCCTATACTCTTCTGGTCTGTATGATCAGTGTCTAGGGCTATGAGTCTGTATACAGCCAATTGTCTGTACTCTGCACTTATGTACTAATTGACTCTACTACGATTATATTGTATGCTCATATCAACCTTGCTGTTTGTTCATCTATGTTTCACTTGATATCTGTAATTTGTACTGTCTCCCAATGAATGGAATGGCTAGTTTAGTCCATGAATGTATGTAACTGTCCAGAGATATCTGTACATAATTATTTGTATCTGTACTGTTTTCTTATGCTTGGAGCATTTGGTTCACTGGGTTGCTCCTGAAAAAGGGACTTGACTGTCTCAGAGTGCCCACCAGGTCATCAAAATTGAAATGAAATAAAATAAAAAATGAAAACTATTTTTTGAGTCAAGGAAACAGTCCCTGGTTTTCTGTCACTGATCAGCCTGCTTTAATATTATTAACAATGTAAAAAGTATTGTGGTTTAAAAACAACTTGGATAATCAACCTTACACTAAATTCTGGCAACCACACAACTTTCAGAATAAAGCTCCAAGTATTTATTTTATTTCTTTTGTGCAAAATTTCCCCTTCTTCACACTTTTATGACCACTAAGACTCACAAAAATGCAAGTCCTATCTCTTAAAAATGGATTTTGTCCCACAAATATGGAAAATACTGTTGTTATGAAAAAACAGCACCTTTTAAAAAAATGTGTGAAAAAATTAACTGTGCATGTGTGAAAATAGAAAACTGTTTTGTTACTAAGTAAGTCTACAAAGTTGTCAGTTTAACCATATAGCAAAGAATCATCCTCAGTCCAAACTTTAACTAGAAAATTCAAGTTTAAACTCACAGCCACAGTTCCACTATCAGCAAGCAAACACAGTCTGAAAAAATGTATATTTTTTAAAGTTTTCAACCTTCTAGAACTTTTAAACAACTGACCTGATCATCACCAATGTTTCAGGATCCAGAGATCCTGGGCCTGAAAATGCATATGCCAAATTTCAGATTAGTGGGTATAATGAAGGCTGGCAGTATAGCCTAGAGGTTAGAGTAACAAACTCTGAATGAGCTTAGTACATCCAGCAGACCTGTGTTTGATTCCCACAACCTCCACTTGCATATTGCGTGACTCTGAGCAAGTCATTTAACCAGCCAGTGTTCCCAGGTTGCCCCTGAAAACAGGCACTTGTGCCTAGTGGACCTAACCCAGTTTCCAAAGAATAAAATAAAAAAATACAATGAGGACATGATTTCCAAGGTCACAAGTGATGCACAGAATTAGGACAGGCATGAACTTATTTTTGGTGCAGGGGAAAGAGAAGGGGCAAATACCCATTTTAATTTTGTTACCTCATACTCAGCCCAGGCAAACCAAGTAAAAAAATGTTATCAAGCAGAGTTGGAACTTACTTAGAGGGGGATCCAGGACTAAAACAAATAAGTGAGGTGCCCTTCCATACCCCGTATGTCCTATTGAAGAGCAAGTACTCAGATGAAGCACCCGGAAAGGGTGTGAAACATAAGAATCCTTAGCAGTGTCTGGTGAGGTGCTGACGTTGCAATAGATACCTTTAAGCACTAACAGCAGCTACTCATGGGGTCTTTTTAAAGGGGTGAGTGCACCTACGAATTGAACTATGATTAAAAACAAGCTGGTACATAGCCTGTATACTAATAGAGGGGGTAGCACATGGATGGAAAAAGGTGTAAAAGGCTGTCATAAATGTAAAAAAATGTAACATTTGCCAATTTGTAACTGAAGGAGAACACCTTGAGGTTCCTGACATAAAATATTCCAGATAAGACAGTTTACTACATGTGACGAGGAGGGTGTTATCTACAAGGCAACATTTATTGAGTTATTTATTCATTTGGTAACCAAGTTGGTGTACTGATGTGAAAACCTTTTTCAGGCATGGCCCAGGCCAGAAACTGGCACAAATATTGTAAAAATACAGTGAGAGAACAGCGTGGACCATACAGGGAACATAACAGTGTAGTTCAAGCTAACAGAGAAAATATAAGGTAAACAATACCAGGTACATCAACAATTGAACAAACTTAACCACATAGGACTAAGTGTTTGCTGGTTTCAAGCTCATCAGTAGTTAACATCCTACTGCTAATAGAAGAGATAGTCTTTTACTCTCTATACTAGTTAGACTTTTATGCTAAGTTTTAATTAATTATAGATAGGATTGTTATAATAGCTAGTTAAGTTACATTAAGATTGTATTATTATTACAGCATTAATAATATAGATGTTTTCTTAATCAATTACTTAATAGTATTCAAATCAAACTCAATCTAGTCAACTGATATTTAAGATATATTATATTTACCAGTATAATTCCTGGCATTTTATCTTTCTATCTCCTTTTTTTTTTATCCGAAGCTAGCAAGCTACTGAAACTGCGATATTCATAGCTGAAACAGATTTGTTCCAGTGAAAACATAGTCTTTATATTATTACTAGTGTACATTGTTCTTTATTAGAAACTAGTAGTTGTTGCTCCCTTCCTTAAGAAATGTATCAAAAGGGCCATTGGACCATATTTTTAACACAGTAATCCCAATAATTTTTCTAATGGCCCTACCTACTTATAAGATAGCTTCTTGTAATGTGAATGGCATTAGTTCCCCTATTAAAAGAAAGAAAATTTTAATACATTTAAACAGAATCAGGGCTGATATTGCCCTACTATAGGAGACACATTTAGCTGCGGATGAATCAATCAAATTAGCTAGATCCTGAGTAGCCTCAGCTGAATTCAGCTCATTTTCTTATAAAAAGAGGGGAACAGCTATTTTAATTTGAAAAGGGATTAATTTTGTAAAGGACAGCCATCAGGCAGACCCCGAAGGCAGATTTCAAATTCTGACAGGAAATATAGACGGTCAAAAAATAGCCATTTGTAATGTCTATGCTCCCAATTCCTGCCAAGCTGTCTTCTTCCTCTCCTTAGCAGCTACTATGAGTACTTTAGTAGAATATGAAATAATTTTGGGAGGGGATTTTAATGAAATTGTTGACCCAGTGTTAGACAAACAAACATCAACAAAACCAATACGGGAAACTAAATCCCGGCAGGCCCTAACTAATCTCGTATCCTCATTAAATGTTACAGACATCTAGTGCCTCTGCCACCCTAAAGACTGTGATTATTCCTTCTTCTTACACAGACATTGATCATGTGGCAGAATAGATATGTTCCTCATGGCCACCTCCTTAACTGATTTGGTAATTGATGCTACTATACAACCAATAATTATCTCTGACCATGGAATAATCGAATTAAACTTGCAACTTGGGGAAAAAAGAGAAAAACAAATGAGATGGAAAATGAATGTTCATCTCCTCCAAGATAAAACATTCAGAGATTGGCTCGTGAAAGAAACCAAAACTTTTTTTAGTATTAATGATAATGGTGAGGTTTCAAAAAACTGTTTATGGGAAACATTCAAGATCTATATCAGAAGCAGAATCATTGGGTATGCAGCAGCTAAGAAGAAGGCTAGACAAAAAATTCTAAAAGAAAAACAAAACTCACTTTTAGAATGGGACCACAAGTTGAAATAATCTTCAAAGCCAGACCTTTCAGTTCTCTATAGAGTAACCCAGCTTAGATATGAAATAAATGTGATGCTATCTGAGCAAGCAGAACATGCATTATTCCGGACTAGACAGAAATACTGGGAAGCAGGTGAGAAATCGGGTAAACTACTGGCATCCAGATTAAAAACATTACACTCACAAAACATCATCCCACATATTAAGGATAAGTCAGGAAAATTACTAACAAAAAACTCAGAGACAAACAAAGCTTTCAGAAAATTTTATCAAACACTATATAAAGAGAAAAAAAATTAGACAAAAATGCAGCCTTGCAGTTTTTTGAATCAGCAAATCTCCCCAGAATCTCCAAAGTACAGCAAGATATCCTAAATAAGCAAATATCCTCTCTGGAAATTGAGGAAGCTGTTGCCACTTTGCCCCATGGTAAAGTCCTGGGCCTAAGTCAAGTCAAGTCAGTTCATTTTTATTTATAAAGCGCCTTTCAAAATCAAGGCGCTGTACAGAAATAAATAGAACAATAAAATCCAAACATTAAAATGACCAAAACTAAGACAAATAAGCCAGGGTAAAAAGATATGTCTTTAAAGCATTTTTAAAACTATCAACGGTTGGGCATTCTCTTAACCAGCGAGGTAGAGAATTCCACAGGGTTAGAGCCGAAAAGACAAAGGCACGAGATCCCGATAACTTAAGACGAACCCTGGGAATCTCTAGCAATCCCTCGCTGGTGGAACGGAGGGGGCAATAGGGAATTAGAAGATCTTTCAGGTAACCGGGTCCCTGGTCATTTAGGGCTTTAAAGGTTAGTAAACCAACCTTAAAGGTGATCCGCCACCGAACAGGCAGCCAGTGCAGTTCACGAAGCACAGGCATAATATGACTGGTTCTAAGAGTCCCAGTCAAAAGCCTGGCTGCAGCGTTCTGCACTAGCTGAAGGCGGTGGATATCAACCCCTGGTAGCCCTAGGTAGAGGGAATTGCAGTAGTCCATACGGGTAGTGACAAAAGCGTGGACCAAAGTTGGAAGGTCCTCCTGGGGAATCAGGTGTTTCACCCGGCGATATTCCTCAGATGATAGAAAGAGGATTTGACAACAGCTGACACCTGAGATTTCAGGGTCAGACCATCATCAAAATAACACCCAGATTTCGCACCTGTCGAGAGGTAGAGAGCGGAGCACGACAAGTACTAAACCTGATAGCTGTCCAGCACCAGACCGACCCCAGGACGACCTGGATCCACGACCAATACCTCAGTCTTATCCGGTTGAGTCTCAACCAACTCGAACTCATCCAAATTCTGATCTCATCCAGGCAGTTATTAAGTACAGAGAGTGCATCACTCTGATCGGGGAGAAAGGACAGATACAGCTGAGTATCATCTGCATAGCAGTGAAAACTCAAACTGTATCGCCTGATGATTTCTCCCAATGGCAGCATATACACTGCAAACAACATGGGAGCTAAAATGGAGCCCTGTGGTACCCCACAAGGCAGGGAGAAGGCGTCAGAGGAATAAATTCCAGTGACAACTCTCTGAGACCTGCCAGTGAGGTAAGAACAAAACCACTTGTGGACTGTACCAGACAGCCCACAAAAAACCCGCAGTCGCTCCAATAGCATCCCATGGTCTACAGTGTCAAATGTGGCAGATAGATCAAGAAGGACCAGAATGGTACAAGCCTTTCGATCTCTGGCCATTAGGAGGTCGCTCAATACCCGAACAAGGGCAGTCTCAGTACTATGCCTTTCCAGGTGAATTCTATTCTAAATTAAACCCCAAAATCATTCCCTTTATGCTAGCAATGTTTGAAGAAGCCTGGGACAAAAAATGTTTACCCATGTCAATGACACAAGCCATGATCAGTTTGATTTACAAACAAAATAAAAGACGCATTAGATTGTGCAAGTTACCATCCCATTTCACTTATGAACACAGACTACAATATCTTAGCCAAAATATTAACAGCTCAAATCCAGATTGTTATTGGAGAATTGATAGGCAAGGAACAAGTGGGCTTTATGCCAGAAAGAGCGGGATCTAACAATATAAGAAGACTTCTTAATGTTATTTGGTCTGCAAATACTAATACGCACCCCTAAGCAATTCTCTCATTAGACCTACTAAAAGCTTTTGACTCCCTGGACTGGGCCCACATGCAAACTGCATTAACAGAATTTGGTTGTGAGAATGAATTTGGAAAATGGGTTTCTGTACTATATGAGGGGGCAATTGCGCAGATCCTTACAAATGGAATCTTATCAGAAACAATTCTGCTTTCCAAAGGAACCAGACAAGATTGCCCATTATCCCCGTATTTATTTATATTATCAATAGAACCTCTTATCAGACATATCTGAGCTAATGAAGGCATTCATGGAGTACAAGTTATTAAGAAAATGCACAAAGTCTTCACTTTCACAGATGATCTGCTTTTAACTTTAACAAAACCATTGCAATCTTGTGAAGTTTTAAAGGATCTGGTTCTGGTATTCCATGGTCTAATAGGAATTCAAATAAATTTGTAAAAAACACAGGCCATAATGAAGTTTCTGAAACCCTCCCAAACCCCCAGGTCACTAACGTCTGGAACTCAAATTGGATAACTAATCAAATAACTTTCTTGGGTTTGCAAATTAGCCCCAATCTAGATACTCTACTAGATATCAAGCTCAAACCTTTACTAACTAAAATTGAGTCAGACCTAGTGAAATGGGGGAAGTTAATGCCATCAAAATGATTACAGCCCCAAAATTGTTTTATGTATTGCAGAATATCCCCATCTTAATGAGTAAATAACAACTAAAAAATATATATTCCTTGATCAGGACCTTTCTATGGAAAGATAAGGCACCCAGACTCAGTCTAAAAACTCCAAGCTCCACATGATACAGGTGGATTGACATTACTTTGTTGGGAGAGCTATCAGATGGCTTTCATCTTCAAGCAGGTTTCTCTCCACTTCCAAACTACTTCTCCATCAAACTACCACCCCTTATGGTTGGATATGGAAAGAGAAATCTTATTTCCTAATTTACTGGCTGATTTTATATATTAACCCACACCAGCAAAAGTTTTATATAACTGCTCTATTGCTACATCTATCAGACTGCTAAAAAAAAAAAATAATAAAAAAGTTAATCCAGAATCCTTTCCACTTCATTTTGCCCCAATATGGGATAATCCAAAATTATTTAAAGACAAAACCAAGCTGAGTAATTTGACATGGGAAAATGCTGGGGTGCGCTGCTTAGGCAATTTGCTAAACACAGGATCAAACAGTCTAATGTAATTTTCTGACCTAAGAGAAAAATACAAACTCCAATAAATACAATTTCACTATTACCTGCAGCTCAGATTGTGTCTGTCAAAACATGTTCTTCACTCAGACTTTTCTTTGCATAAGCACCCTCAATGGGAGCAGTTAATAAAGTGGGGCATCTTAAAAAACGAGGCGAGCTGAATTTGCTAAATCTTTTCTAATCTTTCTGACCCACTCCTTCTGACCCTACCAGCTAAGGATAAATGGGAAAAAAGAATTGAACAACACAATAGCAGAAGAAGATTGGCTAGATACTTGGAAATGTGCTTATCAGAACTGTAAAGGGACACAAGGTAAGCTAATTCAATTTAAAATTATGCATCACTGCTATTACACTCCAGCAAATGTATGAAATGGGTATGTATTCAGCAATAGCTGCACAACATGCAGAAAAAAGGAAAGTACTTTAATACATATGCTATGGAGTTGTCAGGAATTGTTAAGTTTATGGAAAGAAGTACATAGAGTAGCTTCTAAGTGTATCAAATTAAATATTGATTTTTTGTCAGAGATATTCCTTTTAGGCATCGTTCCAGAAAACTGCATCCTTGGACGTTTCCAGAAACTGTGATTACTTGCTGCTGCACTTGCAGCTAAAATAATTATTTTGAAACATTGGAAAAATCCAATAGCCCCAACAATGAAAGAATGGTATCATATGATGGCTTTTGTAGCTAACAATGAGAAAATAAGCTACACTATTTGGGGAAAAATTGAGAAATTTGAGGAGATCTGGGGACCCTTCCTTCAGTTAACATATTAATACCTAAATGTTTATGAACTATCTCTTTCCTTTTTATGATAGCGTTTAAGATATCTGGACTTCTTCTTTAGATAGACAGAATGAGTTTATGCTGTAGTTTAGTAATGTACATCATTATTTAGTAATTCACCCCAATTGTGTAAACAAATGTTGTTTTGAATGACTTTGCCTCGAATATTTGTTTGTTATGATATCCCTGCTATCTACATGTATGTAAATATTTAAAAAACTCTGAAATAAATAAAAAATATGATAGAAAAAAATTGAGCAAACTAAGGCATATAACATGTAGGTAAACAGGGTAAGGTTGCTTCATCATTCAACAATATGAATAACAATAGTATTCAGGGCAGGAGAGGAGAGTGGAGCAATGGGGAAAGGGTTAAGGGTGGGCTGCAAGGGAGATGTAGTCATGCTAGTGGCTTGTGGAAGGCACAGGTCATGGAGGATGGAAAGTGCATTCTTATTAGGGAGTTTAAATTTAGAGGGAGTCAGGGGGAGGAGAGGAGGTTGTTAAATAATGAGGGTCTGGCTACAGATAAGGTTCCTAGGACCATCCTTGTAGCTGTGTTAGAGCATTCTAGTTGAAGATGGGGGTGACTGATGTAGATTGTGGCAGTAGGTTCTGGACCAGATAAGAAGGGATAGTGGAGAGTGGGAGGGATTGTACAAGGCATTAACAAGAGTTCAGGCCAGCAGGTAGGAGCATCGAGCTTGTGGAGTGAGTCAGTCAGTTAATTGACTGGTAAGCAGAGCAGTGAGGAGAGGAGAGTGGAGGGCAAGGTAACATATTCAATTGTAGATAGCATCCAGTCAGTTCAGGGTGGTAATGGAGGTAAGGGAGTACACCGGGCAGCCAAAATCAAGGAAGGGGAGGAGGTCACCATGGGCAATAGCAAGGTGGGCTTCCGGTGAGTGGTGGTTGATCATGCAATAGCAGAGCCTTATCTTCTGCAGCATGTTGTTGTGGAGCATTTTTAATGGCAAGACAAACAGAAATGTAAAACTAGAGTCAGTGAACCCCTAAAGGGCAATAACAGCGAGTCATGTTAAGTATGCAACTGCTCTTCACATAAAGGAGGCAGGGAACCACCAGCACACTGATTCAAATTCTAAATAATAAATAAAATTACTGAAAACCCAAGGAGGGTGAGTAAAATGTGATGGCACTCAGAAGGGAAGCATTCTGGATTTTTAATTAAAAAGCAACCATAACACCAGGAATCGATGCTCTCTTCGATCTTAAACTGTTTATTAAAAATATTAATTGTACATCATTCACACATGAATGAACAGCAGGATCTACAGTGGCGATCACAGAGAAGTTGCACGGTAAGTCGGTACACCACTCAGTACCACTTGGCACCATGCATTACAGAGATAGTACTTTGGTACCGTGGTGTGGGATGCCTGATTTAATCCATAGTTTAAATGCAATTTATCGCTAAGCCACCAGATGGCTACCTGAGCCATCACAGACATTCTGTGTGCCAGAATTTCTAAATAGATTCTCCCACTATAATTAACTATATTTAACCTGCAGGTGGCGTCAGGTCGCACATGCACTAGGTCAGTGGGATCAACCAGGGAAGATCTACAGTTTCATGGATTTAATCACAGACAAAAGTTAAAATAGCGGACACACTTAGTTAATAATTTGCCAGATGAATGGTGTCCCGAAAGCTCCCTGCCCCTGAACACCCAGTTAAATAAATAAAATAAAATAACAGTAACTGGTTTCAGAGAGCGGCATTCCCTAGCAGTTGTTATTCTTTTAATCTTTTTTTTATTTCACTTTTTTCTTTGTCCGTTAACATGTTTTAAGTATTTTTCCTCAACAGTTCCGGTCTCTCCAAATGGGGTGAAAATGTGAAGAAAAATGTTATTTTAACTATTTTCTTATTTCAGTTGCCCCAACAACTTGCAGGGAGAGGACAGCTAAGAAACAAATCAGGAAAGACTGCAGACAAATTAATTCATCTTCTGCAAGGCAGAAAGTGCGATATTACCAGTTGACTGACAGAGGAAAACAATGTAAAAGTTATTTTTGGAACCTTCTCAGTTACTAACAGAGTGTTAGTTATGTGTAGATTAGAGCAAGTCACTTTTATCTCCCCCATACCACCACCCATGGATCTCAGAAAACCATTAAAACAGGCACTTGCACTTCATAGTAACATGATTATCACAGACAACAAATTTCCCTGTCTCAATTCTGGCTCACCAGTTAATAAGATAACAATGAGGATGAGTGTCAAACATAAAATCACAAAAAGTGAATGACAATCCAGCAAGTATGGCCACATTGCAATAAAATAACATTTGCAAGGAAGGTCACCCAAGGCATAACAATATAAAAGGACCATAGATTCTTGTAAAACTACATAGATTCATGAGTGTATGATTAAACTGTCTGCTAACTCAAAATTTTGCAGTCACAGTATGGAGGGATTTCTGGAGGTAGCTGGGAGCATGTACAATACATGGGTTTTGTACATATCTTGTAACAGATGCCTTGATTTAAAATATAATGACAGCAGCAAGGCTCACAGATTTAAATAAGAAAGATGGGAGTGGGGAACAACAACAGCTAGTTACTTGCCAAAAGAAACTGTCACAACCATGACAGCTTTAATGTGACTTGTTTACTTTTTTTTACTTCATGGCTAAAGCCCCCATAACTGGTATTCAAAGCTGTGACTTCATAGATTTAAATATGCAAGGTTCAGTACTAACTAGTGGAAATTACTTATTGTAAAAGCACATACAGGTACAAGTAACAATCTGATGGAAGTCTGAAATGTGTATGCTAATAATTGCTTTGATTACAGACAAGAAAGGGTATTTTTGTGCATGCAAGTAAGAAAAAACTGAACAGATAGATTTTATGTCAAATGTTCTACCATGTCTGTCAGCATCCCAGACAACACTGTGTACATGCTTGCAATCAAAATGAAGGAAATCACTGAATGACAAAGTACCCTAAAAAGTATATAATAAATGGTAGGGTACTGTAGATTCAGGATTTCACATCAAAACAGAACTGATATCTAATTGACAATTTAAGGTCAGATACGTTGTTAACACTACATTCACTAACCCATAGTTAACATTACTAAATTACCAAATATGAAACAAAAGGATGTAACTTAGACTGGGAGAACAATGACATTAAATTTAATGAAAGTAAATCCAGAATACGCAGAATTTTAATACTGTTCCGATAGGATCTGGAACTATCTAAATAGACACATAATAATTGTTTCTAAACATTTTCCACAGTGACTGATTCATGCACTGCTGAAGCATTCATTTTACCTCAACCCAAATTTCCCTCTCTGAACCACTGCAGTGGATTGATGGTGTTGATCTAGCAGGAATTTCAGATGTTGACATCCTTTTGCTTTGCACTTTATATTGTGACATAGTGAACCTCTTTCAGTGTTTTCTCAACCTATCACAAATTACAGCATATAAGCACCTCGACCTGGATATTTGGACATCTTCTGGCATATCTGCATGATGGCCCCAATAGACAAAACCAGCATGCAAGTGTACAGTGTGGGATGTTTTAAAACTCATGCTGTCCAAATTGCTGTACCTTTAAAGTAATTCATGTTTAATAGCCTGATATCTTCAGCAGCATATGTGCTCTTGCACCACATTGCATATATTTTGTACACCTAAGGAAGTACTTTTCCAACATTATTAACTTTTGCACAGTTTACACAGTCACATCGCACTTTATCAGCACTAAAGGTAGTTGTTATTAATTCCTTGGGGTTTTGTCCTGTTTTTGCTGCTATATAAAAAAGGCACACAGCACTATATCAGCCCTAACAGTTGTGGCTGTCATTTATCCGATACTGTTGTCCTGTTTTTGGTACTACAGAAAAACATTTTTTTCAAGACTTTTTCAGGCTGGTAATTAATTACACTTTCCATTCTTCTAACTCCCATGGCAAAATGTAATTCAGAGTGCTGTTTTAATTGGGAGCTTGGACTATGACTGGCGCTGGTGCCATCCCCACGTCTGATGAGTTGACAATGTGTAAAAATTGTCAGCTCATTGAGAAATTGCATCAAACAGCCATTGTTTTGGCAGGGAGCTGTTAATGAGTCAAAAAGAGGAGGCTGGGCTTTCTGTGGAAGGTCTGAGTTCAGGCTGCAGCTCTTCGGTTTGTCACCCAACTGTTCATAGGAACATCACTCCACAGAGTGAAACGAGAACCTGATTTTGACACTACAGACTTTTTGGTTGCTGGGGGGGGGGTACTGGGGATTAGTATGTGTGTTTGAGGGGTTACTTGAATTAAGTTTCTGCAAAACTAATGGACTGCATGAAGGTAGGAAGGGCAATGTGATTTAGCACGGCAGGAGGTGGAGGTGGTTATGGCAATACTTATAACTAACAGCACTAGTCCTAGGATGGGACAACAGAATGTTTTTTTCTTTGTTTAATCAGGAAAGCACACAAAGCTGAAGCTTGTTTATAGGTGCAGCCTAGGAGCACAAGGAAGTTAAGTGACTTGCTCAGAATCACGCAGTATGCAAGTGGGGGCTGTGGGATCCAAACCCAGGCCTCCTGGTTTGCAGTGCCCTTAACCACTGTGTTATGCTGCCTCCTTAATCACTGTGCTATGCTGCATATATATATATATATATATATATATATATGTGTGTGTGTGTGTGTGTGTGTGTGTGTGTGTGTGTGTGTGTATATATATATTTATTTATTTCAGAGAATGGCAACAAAAATGGTGCGTGTTGGCAACAAAAGTCAAAAAGTCATATGAGAAGAGAATGGATGAACTCAATATCTGTACCCTAGAAGAGAGGAGACCGGGGTGGAATATGATATAATGGGGTGAGTGGGGGTAACCAAACTTAGGACAGGCTCCGGTATTGTTTACTTTCTTCCACATTCCTGATCAGTGTTGCAGTAGAATCCATTTTCTTTTTATTAAAATCACCTGCTTGTAAAAAGTGCCTGATTGCAAGGGACAACTTGGGAGCATGATTCCATTCCATCAGCCTGTGCCAGCAGCATTTGTTGGAATCAGACTTACAATATTGTGTATGTAATGAAGTAACCACACATCAACCCATCAAGCTGAGAGAGGAGGGAGGATTTTTTTTTCTTTACATCAGCGGGGTCCGGTCTATGGAACAGTTTTGGAAGACCACAGAAGAGCAAGCTGCTGCATACAAGACTGTCTTCAGTCCAGAATGGGATAGCCTTTATTTCTGGGGGTTCAGCGGGTGGGGTAAGCATATTTCCTAACTGTCCCTGATTATGAGAGACCTCCCTTATGTTACCCCTCTAAATCTGTCCCTCGTGGAAAAGGTGCTGCCCATAGAGAGAATATACTGTAAATTCAAACTTCCCAGCAGAAATTCATAATATTTTAAGCTGATAAATTTAAAATAAATCTTGTGCAACTAAACATAATGGTTTATACAGTGTTCTGAGCTTACATGTCCATGGTTGAAGATGTGTCCCTGATTACGAGGGTCAATGTTCTTAATTGTCCCTCATTTTGATTGTCTGTGTCCCTTATTTCAGTGATAAAAGGTTGAGAGGTACTGTATGGTGGTAAGGATAGAACAAGAGCTGTGACAAGCTCAGGGTATACAGCATATTGTACAGTGTGAGGCACAGGAGGGTAATAGTGTACGTTGTAGCAAATGGTCTCTTTTGAGAAGTAAACAGTATGTAACAATGTTTCTATGATTTGTAACTTTGTATCTAAAATGTTTTACTGTTTCAAAAATCAGAGGACAATTTGCAGCAATGTACAATATTACCTTGTCATAGTGCCTTCTGATTTACCCATTCATGTAAATTAACTAATATAATGTTGTTCCTAAATAGTGATAGCTGCTTTCTTAAGCTAAATGTAAAATTCTGCATGCTATATACAGTATTTGTATCAATATATACTCCCATTGGATTAGGGTTTTTTAAAATACATTTTTGTGGTTGCTCTCATCATTAAGCATAAATTAGAGATATTGTCAGTGCTAAAATTCTGTCACCAATGCTGGATGCAAACTAGAAGTGGTGTAAGGTTTTCACAATCAGGATTTTGAAAACTACACTTCTCAAAAAATACAGAGGCTGATCATTAGTGGTTCTGAGAGCAGAGCAGAAGTGAAGTTTATGTCTATCAGGAGCTTACTTATGTGTAGGTAGCTGAAAAAAAAACAACACATGGCACAGTCTGCGCTGCTATTTATTTTTACCAGGAGAGACACACTAATCTGGAAACTTGTTTCCAGGTGTGACCTGGGAACACAAGGAAGTTAAGTGACTTTCTTAGGGGTCACACAGTATACAAGTTGGGGCTATGGAATTCAAACCCAGGATTGCAGCTCAGAGCCTTAAACTACTGTGCTATACTGCCTACCATTTACTTGTCATTTTTTACTTAACACACATAGCACAAAGCTACAATGTGACATTTTTGTGTTTCTGTACTTGCCATTTATCTTTTTAAAGAGACAGTTATTCCACACAAAGCTAGTATTTATAACAGCAACAAGGAAACACACAATTAAGAGATTCCCAGCTCAAATACACAGTTACATAGCTTCACAAATTGAAGACAAAATTGGAGAACCATGAAGAAAAAAAAATCAGTCACCATGACAACAGATTATCATGTAGGTGGACTAATGTCGCCTCCAAAGGGATATGTGAAAGATATGTTAATTACGGGTGGTCACATTCTTGTTTGCCCACAGTTTTTCACACTCATTGTTTGAACAAAATTATTTATTCAACAAGTCAGTTGGGGAAGGGGTGAGAGATGATGGGGGTTTAATGTAACTGTGTATTTGACTCCAGTTAAATATGTTGGGATCTGGCCATCCTTAGTAGTATTTTCCATGTTTTTAACCTGTAACTGTCTCAGTGGGCTAGCCCCATCTGGTACACATAGATACATTTTTATAGATTTTATCTGTGTTTGTATAGCACTGCAATGCCTGGAACAGCGCTTAAAAATAAAGTGATCGATTGCTTGATTGATGAATGTAATGTCAATCATCATGAAAATCAGTTTCTGGATATACTGATTAATTTATATGCCATTCTGGCAGAGCGTGGTTTGTCTATGGAGGTATCGGCAGTGGAGACCATGGAGGATGCTGGGAACCTCCACAAGGAGACCCACAGAAGGGTTGCATGGGACACCACATAGGAAGGAAGCAGCTCTAGTGGGGACTCCAATTGTTAGAGGGTAGAACTGAGGAGGGAGGGAGGAGGGAGGGAGGGTGGTAAGGTGCCTGCCAGGTGCCATGGCTTGGAGGGACAGGAAGCAAATCCTCAGCATCACAGGAGCAGCTGCATGGGAGAGGCAGTAGGACATGATTGTCCACCTAGGGACAGGTTACCTAGCTGGCATGGCAACAGAGCAGTGCAGGAGGAGTTTGCGGAGTTGGGAAGGGGTCTTAGACAAGTAGCATGAATGCTAACCTTCACAGAGGTGCTACCTGTCTATGGTATGGGTGAGGCTAGCTAATTCTGCACCATGCAATTCAATGAATGGTTGAAAAGCTGGTGAGGAGCACAGGGTTTTGGCTTCATAAGGGACTAAGGGTACTCCTGGAGGGATGCAGACCTATACTGACATGGTGGTCTGCATCTGTCTGAGAGGGGAACCCGGCTCCTAGGAGATAAGTTTAAATGCTTCATTGGCAAGCTTTTAAACTAGCCAAGAGGGGAGGCACTGATAAGAAGCAGGGAATTCCCAGCCTTCCCCCACAAAACAGGGTAATTATCAAGGTAAACACCAAGGTAGAGAGGTCAATAGGAAGTGCAACAGGGGTAAATGGAGAATAAGGCAAAGGCAAAAAGGGTAGGGATGGGGCTAAAAGGGGTAACACCATCAAAAAATGGAGGGAGATGAGTACCAATGCCCATAGTCTGGGTAACAAGCTTCCTGAACTAGTGGCTGTGATGGAAGAGGGACACCTGGATATCGTGGCAGTCACAGAAACATGGTACATGGAGAACCATGACTGTGATGTCAACATACCAAGGTACACAATCTACAGGAGGGACAGGAATGATAAAAGAGGAGGAGGAGTAGATCTCTACATAAGGGAAGGGATCAAAGCAATAGACCTAAAGTGTAAATGGGGAGGGGAGGAGAGGAGTCACTGTGGGTCACCTTGGAGACAGGAAATGGCACCACAATCCCCATGGGGTTTGTATACAACCCCCATCTCAGGGGGAGGCAATGGACAAAGAAAATATAGAAGGCATCCTTAGAATGGCAGAAAAAGGGGAGATATTGTTGATGGGGGACCTGAATATGCCAGATGTTAACTGGAGCACATTTGCTACAGCCACATCCAAGAGCAGGGTCATTCTCAATGCCCTACAGGAAGCATGCCTCAGACAGCATGTGTTGCAACCCACTCGGGAGGGGACCAGTCTAAGACCTGGTACTCTCAAATGGGGAAGGAGAGAGAGATTCACAGATTTAGAAGTGGGTAGCCATCTGGGAACAAGTGACCAGCAAACAGTTTGATTCATGATAAGCACAGCCGTAGAGTCAAACCATACAAAAGTGAGGGTACTGGACTTTAGGAGGGCTGACTTTGGTAAAATGGGTGAGTGCCTAAGGAATGCCCTAGCAAATGGGCAGGAAGGAGGGGTGGAAGAACAATGGGGAAAAATCAAAACTGTCATCATAGAGGCAACAAACCTTTGTGTGAAGCAAGTAAACAAAACAAAATGAAGAAAAAAACCCCACAATGGTTCTCAAAAGAGGGGGTGGGGAAGGTTAGGGAGAAAAATATAGCATTCAGGAAGTATAAGGAATCACAGAAGGAGCAGAACAGAGAACTTTATCAGTTAAAGCAGAAGGAAACAGGGAAGGCAGTCAGAACTGTGAAGGCACAAACCGAGAAAAAGACAACCAACTCAGTTAAGAAGGGGGATAAAACCTTTTATAGGTACATTAGGGAGTGAAGAAAGACCAGGGAAGGGATAGTGAGGCTTAATAAAGGGGAGGGGAGATGGGCAGAGGTGACAGTGAAAAGGCAGAGATACTGAATGAATACTTTTGCTCAGTATTCACAAAAGAAGAAGAAGAATGGGAGGTTACCTAAACCAAACAATAGAAGCGCTCTTGACAGGTAGGTCAATACCAGTCCATTCACAGAAGAAAGGGGCCTGAAACAATTCCTAAAATTCAAAATGGACAAAGCAGTGGGGTCTGATGGGATTAACCCTAGACTTCTAAATGAACTAAGTGGAGACCTAGTGACACCACTGACTACCCTTTTTAAAAAATCATGGGAGGTTGGTGTGGTACCTGAGGACTGGAGGAGGGTGGATGTGACTCCTCTCACAAAAGTGAGGGCAAGGCAGAGGCAGAAAACTACAGACCTGTTAGTTTGACCTCAGTGGTAGGGAATTACTTCTGAAAGAAAGAATTGTTGATTACCAAGAGGCCAACAGTGCACAGGACTCAAGTAAGCATGAATTCATAGCTGGAAGGTCATGTTAGACAAATCTAATAGATTTCTTTGACTGGGACACGAAAGTAGTAGACCAGGGAGGAGCTGTGGATATGGACTATCTAGACTTTAGCAAGGTCTTTGACACAGTCCCACACAAAAGATTAATAAACAAGTTAGCCAGCCTTGGGAGTGGGTCCCAGGGTGGTAGTCTGGGTAACAAATTGCTGGACAACAGGACACAGAGGGTAATAGTAAACAGAGTACACTCTGAAGGAAGGGGGATTACTAGTGTGGTACTACAGGGTTCAGTACTGGGTCCGATCCTCTTTAATGTCTTTATATAATAGGTGACATTGCAGAGAGTCTGGAAGGAAAAATATGCCACTCTGCAGATGACACAAAGATCTGCAACAGGATTAATACACAAGGGGGTGGAAAGGATAAGAAGGGACTTGTCAAGGTTGGAGGAATGGTCAAAAGTATGGCAGCTTAAATTCAATGCAAAGAAGTGCAAAGTAATACACTTGGAAAACAAAAACCCAGGAGAAGAGTACACAATGGGGGGGAGTACTAATAACAAAAATGGAAAGGGATCTGGGGCAGTCATATCAAACAACTTTAAGGTAGGCAAGGAATGTGAGAAGGCAGTAAAGATGACTGGGGGGATACTGAGATCTACAGAGAGAGGCATCACCAGTAGAAAACAAGAAGTTTTTATCCCTCTGTACAGACAGTCGGTGAGACCCCATCTGGAGTACTGCGTGCAGTTCTGGAGACCCCATCTCTGCAAGGACATAGACAGGATGGAGGCAGTACAGAGGTGGCCATCTAAAATGGTGCAGAGTCTGCACCAGAAGCCATATGAAAAGAGACTAAAAGTGCTTAATATGTATGCCCCTTGAGGAAAGGGGGGCAAATAGAAACTTTCAAGTACCTGAAGAGAATCAACAAAATCCAAGAGGGTAGCATCTTTCAGAAAAAAATATGTGCAAGAACAAGGGGGCACAATTTGAAGACAGAGGGGGGATGGCTCAGGGGCAATGTGAGGAAGTATTTTTTACTAGAGAGGGTGGAGGACACATGGAACAGCCTTTCTGAAGAGGTTGTGGGGTAAAAAACAGTGGGGAAATTCAAGAATGCATGGGACAGATATAAGGCAATTATAGTGGGGGGTAGGAGGAGGTAGGCTGTTGGTTAATGAGGATCTGCAGCTTATCCAATAGGTAGTGAAATGGGCAGACCAGGTGGGCCAAACATTCCATATCTGCTATCAAAGTGTATATTTCTATGACCCCAACATTGTCTGCTAGTCAATGACAAATTCTTTAAATTAGCGTTGTTACACCTTCTCTTGCTACTTTTATTCAAAGTGATTCAAGATTATTTTCCTTGAGTATAAGCTTCATTACCTTTCAAGATGTGTATCATTTTTAATATAGAATGCCACCCCACTGCCTCTTCTGCCAATCCTAGCATAAACTTTCATTTTTTTACAAAAGCATTTATCCTTCAAACCTTCCAGTCCACTCAACTCTTGATGGACCCCCCCTCAAACCCCATCACCTACTGTATATCCACCTGTGCTTACATTGTTATCACATGCTCAGGACCACTGAAGTGGTAGGTTGGGTGACACAGGTGGTGTGAGAGCCTGTGGATGATTGTCAGCATCTTCTCAAACAGACTGGAGATGATTTTTCCATTAATTTTTCTCCTACAGTTTTACTCCAAGGGAGCTGGCATGTAATGATATGCATGCACATAGAAACACAGACGATGATGGCAGAATAAGACAGATGGTCCATCTAGTCTACCCATATTACCCTATCATAACCTAGGACCTATTGTCTCTGGGGTCTACATTTGCCCTGTTCCCCCTTTTGTTCTCCTTGTTTCCACCTCCCTCATCCTGCTGAGTATCTACTATAATCTTAGATCTATTCCAGCTGTGTTTCAAGCTGTTTATTGTTCTGGCACCCACCACATCTTGCAACAGAGCAATTCATGGTTCAAACACTTTCTTTAAAATAATACCTCTGCACATTCTTTTTAAAGATTTCCCTCATTAACCTCCATTTGTGAACCCTTGTTCTAGATCTTCTGTTTCTTGTAAATATCTGTTCACAGTTTAGCTTGTTTATTCCTTTCAGGAACTGGAAGATCTGAATACATCCTCCATCTCTCATCTGGTTTTGAGTGAATACATGTTCGGTGCCTTTAGCTGATCCTCATACGATCTGCCTTATTGGCCCTAACTCATTTTGGTCACCCTGCATTGTACCATCTCTGAATTGTCCCTGTCCTTTTTTAGGTGGAAACTCTAAAACCGGGTACAGTACTCCAGGTGTGGCCTTCCCAGTGACCTAAACAAAGGTAACAGTACTTCCTACTTCCTACTGTTGAATCATCTCCTAATACATCCTAGTATCCTGTCAGTCTCACTGAAGGCTTTGTTACATGGGCTGGTTTAAGTAAGTCACTAATAATGACTCCTAGATCCCTTCCCACTGGTGCTGTGTCCAATCAAACCCCTCATATCCAGTACTCTGTTCTGGGGTTCTTCTCCTCTCAGTGCTTCACTTTGCACTTCTTGGAATTTAATTTCTGTTGCCAGATACTGGTCCAATTTTCCAGCCTTTCAAGGGCTCCATGCAATTCCCTTATCCCCTCCATGTTGTCAACTCTACCACAGAGTTTAGTATCATCTGTGAAATGACACGACATGCCCTGGATTCCCTATCCTATGTCACTGATTAACATATTGAAGAGGACTAGACCCAGGGCAGATCCCTGTGGTACCCTGCGGGTGACCTCTCTTTCCACTGTTCTGACTTCATTCGCCACAACTCTCTGCTGCCTCCTCTCCAACCAACTCCCTACCCAGTTAACCATTTTCATAGCTGTACCCATAGCCCCCATCTTCTTCAGTAGCCTTCAGTGTGACACTAAGTCAAATGCCTTAAGTCAAAGCATAATTAATCTACTGCATGCCCTCTGTCAACTACCCTGGTTACCCAGGCAAAAAATACAATCAGGTTGGTCTGACAAGACCTCTGTGCCACGAACCCATGCTACTAATATCATGAAGTCAATTGTTCTCCAGGTAATCCACTATGTCCTCCTTGACCAAAGTCTCAATCAGATTCCCTACCACAGAGGTAAGGCTGATGGGTTTATAGCTTTCTGGCTGCTCCTTGTTACCTTCTTTGTGCAGCAGAACTATGTATACCATCTTCCAGTCCTTGTAAATCACACTTAGCTGCAATGAGCTATGGAATAACCTCACTGGGGGTTCAGCTAACACCAGTGCTAGTTTCCATAGTACCGTTGGATGCATTCAATCTGGCTCCAGGTCCTTGTTTACCTTCAGGGCTGCTAACCTTTTTCTGACTCTTTCACTAGTATACTTCTGCAGCCTCATTTCAGGGATACTGTATCAGCTGCCTTTATATAGCTCTCTGGCAAGGGCCTGCTGTTCTCCTTAAAGAATGCCAAGCAGACGTAGTCATTCAGCAAGGCAGCTTTCATGTCTTCCTCTATTACACTGCTACCCCTTTTAGCCTCAAAATAACCTCCTTCCCATCTTTTTTCCCTTCTATATCTAAAAATGTGTTTCCCCTCCCATGATTCCCTACCCAATATGCAGTTTTGTGTGCACCTTTGTGAGCCTGACTGCCCTCTTGGCCTTCTAGTTTCTTTTTTTGCTGATACTCATCCTATTCTTCATCCCCCTCTTTTTGTTTGTACCTTATGAAGGCCTTCTTTTTGACCCTCACTACCTCTCTGACCTTTTCAGAAAATCTAATGGGCCTTTTATACTTGTTTCTCTTGATAACTGTTCCCATCCATATTTTTTGTTGCCTTGAGAACTGCTCCTTTTATGACCTCCCCACATCCATCTTTCTTCTGTTCCCTGACTCTCTGGACTTCTTCATCCACAGCCTCTCTTGTGTTCTCAGTAAACATGCCCCCTTGAAACAACACCGAGCTTGTCGCAAATGCTCATACTGGCTGGACTGAGAACAAAGGAAATAGATGAAGCTCGGGGATACGGCATGGGGCCAATTCAAACTCTCTGGTGAGCACACAGATTGGTTGAAGTAGAGGACCCTGAGGAACAACTTTAAAAAAGAGCTCAAAAATGCAAAACAGCAATACATCAGGTCCCTCTGAATCAAAAACCTTTCCAACCCCAAAGGTTTCTGGAAATGAATCAATTACCTCCTAAAGAGACACTCTGCTGATGCTGTCCAGAGCATCCAAGTAGATGGACAACTGGTATTAGAACCTGATGAGTTAGCAAATGCATTTAACAACTTTTTCACTAATCTGGACAAAAACAAAGACCTCAGACTAGGAAACTCGAACTCCTCATACTCTGATACTCATAACAGTCTCCAATTCCACTTCTACCTAATCACTTAGAGAGAAGTCCTCACTCTGCTGAGATCTCTCAAACTAGACGGCTCCCCAGGCTTTGACAAACTGGAGCCCAAATTACTGAAACTAGCCACCCCAATTATAGTGACCCCACTCAGGAATCTATTTAACAAGATCCTTCTTCTCAGTCAATTCCCCACAAAGTGGAACATGGTGATGGTAGTCCCCATCCATAATTGAGGTGCTAAGCATCTGGTGGAAAACTAAAGATCAATATTGATACTCAGTATGCTTGCAAAGACATTGGAGAAGCTGGTGTATAACCAGATACAGGATGATATGGAACTCCATCACCTGCTTTTGGATGCACAGTACAGTTTCAGAAAAATTCACGGGACCGATACAGCCCTCGACAGATTTACAACTGCAGAGTCAGAGCAATGGATCAAAGTCTAACAACGGGAGCACTATTCCTAGACTTAACAAAAGCAGTCGACCTGGTGGACCATGATCTCCTTATAAACAATCTTGGTCATCTCGAACTGGATACACTCACCTGCACTTGGTTTTGACACTACCTATTGGAACAGAAGCAACTGGTAAAATGGAAGGGTACAACATCCAATCTACAACTGGTTAACTATGGAATTCCCCTAGGATCCATCTTGGGACCCCTACTGTTTTCTCTCTTTATAAATAACATGGCTAAACACTGTGGGGAAGGGCAATATCCAACTCTATGCAGACTATGCAATTATATACCGCAGCTCAAAGGACATGAACCAACTAAACCTGGGCCTCAATGCTGACTTTGGAATTCTGGAAAAATGGCTCATAGATAATAAATTGGTCCTCAATCTGAAAAATTCAAAGGCCATGCTATTTGGCCCCAGACACCTGGGCACCGAAAGAAACAATCTTCTTCATATATACTCATTCAATGACACCAGGTTGAGGTCTCTGCATTGATAAAGTATCTAGGCATTCATCTCGACCAGGAGCTAACCCTGAAATCGCACATGGAGGTGTTAACTAAGTCTCTCCATCAAAAAAATCAGACTACTATATTAACTTGGTAGGTAACTAAGCAGCGAATATCAGTTTGGCAATTACCACAGGAAAGCTCCTTTCCATTCTGCTATATGGAGCTCCCCTCATACAACCTCTCTGATGCACTAAACTTGCCAAATTTAGAGTCCTCTATCACAAAGTTGCTCACTTTGTAGCAGCTGCTCACCCCCATGAGCACCACTGTGGTTTTTCTCACTTCACTAAACTGGCTTATATTGGTGGTAAGGTTAGCCTACTCTACCCTTTGCCTTGTTTTAAAAGAATTAACTGGAGCTTTGGTCATCCACAAGCGCTGCTCTGGAAGTCCCAAGGTCTAGATCATGTGCAGGAGTGAGTTCCTTTGCTAACTCTGCCCTGGCTCTTTGGAATAGCCTACCATCGGAAGTGACAAACTGAGCTACCTTGAATGCCTTCAGAGCCACTCTGAAATCTCCCATGCTAGTCTCCAGCAAATGCAGTTGCAACTGATGCCATGGACGTACATCACAGTATGTTAGCATGACCTTTTGGCCCAATCCAATGTCTGGGCCTTCAAATCTAATGCATTTAACCCCATCGCAAACATTATAATTAGCAAAATCAGTACACATCCCTCCTCACCTGAGATGGCTACCTTGAAATGGGGGCACCTACATGTTCCAATTATAGCATCTGCATTTCCCCACTGCCCCACCCAAACCTGGTCTCTTTGACCTCTCTCCCAGGTCTGGTTACTTGCTCAAGTTAAACCAATACACAAACTTGCAAGTCATTGATTTTTACCTGACTCTATGTGTTGGTCCTTTATGACTGTAAGTCTTGTAACTTAACATGAAAATGTGTCATTTCTTTTTAGTCTATTGTTACTCTGTCTCTATATGTAAAATGTTGGTTCCTACTGAATGTAATTAACTCAGGGTCGTGCCTGAAAAAGGGACACCATGTCTCGGTGGGCCTACTCGGTTAACAAATTTCAATAAATAAATAAATAAATAAAATTCTGTCCACCACAGCTACCCTGCCCAGGAGTAGTTCTGTCATTTGGTTGAAATCTGCCCTTCTATAGTATAGCACCTCAGCCTTAGACGAGGCCTTACTGGTGCCCAGGGCCAAATCAAACCATACAGTATTGTGGTCTCTAAATCCCAGTGGTTCACCAACCCATGCTCCATCTACTCTTTTCAAGTTGGTGAGTACTACATCAAGAATGGCAGATTGTCCAGTGGGTTTCCTGACATACTGCACCAGCACGCAGTCCTTCAAAGTATCAAGCCGGGCCTAGCTTCTGGCACTCTTAGCTGCTTGGATGGCCCAGTTGATGTCTGGCAGGTTGAGATATTCTATTTCTACAACCTCCCTTTTTGCTGCCCTCTTTCCTACTTCTGCTTCTAGTTCCTTATCTCTCTCCTCTACCTGCCCTTGTGGCTGGTAAAGCACCCCAAAACAAAGTTTACTGCCTGATGGCTCTGTGAGCTGTACCCACAGGGATTCTGCAGTGGTGCCAACCAAGATACAATGCAGTAATGTTGCAGTATATCACCAAATGCTGCAGTATGCTGCAAGGAAAAGAGTAATTCAATGACAATTATTTTGTTTGAGTTTTGGTAACTGGGTAAGTCCACTGAGACAATTACAGTCCCTTTTTCAGGGTCGGCCCGGGGTTGAGGAACCACCATGAGGTTACAGGTGAATTAAGCCTTTTTGTCATGCAATATTTTGTCACATGTCATTTACTGTAAGTTACTGTGTTGCATTCTGGCTGACTCTGCTGTAGCTCCCTTTTTCCTCTAGTGTATGCATCCTTTACTGCCTCTGTTCTTTCCCTGACATAAATTAGAGTCCATCTACCACCACCCATCGCTTTCTCATGCCTATATAATCTGTATCCAGGGATCACCAGATCCCAGTCATTATTCTCAGTGGCCCAAGTTTCTGTAATGGTCAGTAGATCTAGCTCAGTGTCTGCCACTAGTGACTGCAGTTTTCTAATTGTATCACCCAAACTCTTGGCATTGAGGCATACCATTCTTCAGCTTATACTCTTACCCCCTTGGTGCTTGAATGACTTCTACAGTACATCTCAGTTCTCATAATATCCTTGGTGTCTTGTGTTTGTCCTTATTTGCTGGTCTAGTGGGTCTACACTCCAGAGTTCCCTGAACTCTTTTCACTTTGCTACTACTGTTCGTACACCTGGCTCCCATTCCTGGAGAACCCTCATATCACATATCTCAACTGTTGAATTAATAACTGCAGTCTCCACCACAGTTAGTTTAATTGTCTGGCACTGTAGACATTAAACTTCTGCCCTAATGTAACAGTCCCCTCTTCTTTCAGGTAATGGTTGTCACCTTTGAAGAGCCTCCTGTCCTAGAAGCCCCCAGTTACCTACAAATTGGCACCTCTGTTCCTTACACTACCAAGTTAACCATCCATTGAACATCTGGGTCTTCTCCTTCTTCACTCTAACCTCCTCACTCTCAGTGAGGACCTCAGAAAAGGCCAGGGAAGCTAAGTGCTTCGTCAATATGTCCCGTAACCTCTGGAACTCATGCTTCACTGTCCCACAGGCTGGCAAGTCATGTGGCATGTTGGTGTCCTGCCACATCCCTTCCCCGCTGTGTTGGCCCCAGCTGTGATTGGTACATGCCTTCCCTAGGTGGTGATTGCATAGTGGGAAGCACATGCCTATCCACTCCTGCAGAAGAGAGTCATCCTGGGAATGCCAGATCCTTCTTCCCCTGGCCAGTTCTCATCAACTGAATCCCATTCTCATACTCAGGTTGCCAGCAGTGTAAAAAGAAGTGGTACAACAGCACTAACAGACAGCCAATCCTATCTTTTGTAAACATGGTATAACCCTCAATTTTCTTGCCACAGTGTTCTGCATGTGTTCACCAGGTCTCAGTTACTTTAACAAAGTCTAAGTTATTACTGTTTGTTGTGACCTGCAGATAGTCCTTATTGTTCACCAGACTCCTGGAATTAGTTAGAATGTATTTCCAGCCTTCATTATCATTGACAATGTCTGGCACTCTGCTCAATCCATTTTGTCATCTTTGGTCCTGAAATCATCCATTATCACATGTGCATTTAGGAAATATTTGGTTGCTGTTAAAGCAAAACCCTCACTGATGCATGACAAGAGTGGGTGTGTCTTACTTAATGTTGCAGTAATGAAGGGAAAACTTTGTGGGGGAAACATTCTGCAGGTCATCCATTCACTCCTAGACATCTGGATTTGTCCTCATTAAGTAAATGTGAGCATCTTTGTAATGAACAGTTGCAGTAACATGCTGAAGGTGATGGATTATTGGGATTTCAGTCATGTTCCTAGTTTTCCGTGTACACACACACACACACACACTTAAAACAAACACTTGATATAGTAGAGGATATTACTAAATAGTTCAGTCATTCCTCCAAATGCACAGAACTTCTTTGTCATTATCAGCAGAAGCAGAGCAATCTTAACCAGTGCTTAACTGAAGACATTTCCACATAGTGGAACTTCATCTTGTATCTGGTGGAGAGACTTGTGGCACAGAAAGCTGTGTTCAGGATTATGGAATTCAATGAGGTGAACTGTGGTAGCTCTCTGTCATAGATACAGTAGTGTGTTCTGCAAAATCTAATTTTGCTTCTGCAACAATATATACTGTCAGCCAAATATTTTGGTACAGAATCATCAAACCTTAGCATGGACCTTCCTGTTGTGATTCTATTTGAAAGCAATACATGTCATTATTTTGATTATCTACAGAAACTCAGCACAGTGATGCTGGTGTCAGTAGCTGTTATGTTACTGGTGGTGCTAATGACCACAATGATGGTTGTAGATGAGTTGACATCTGAGTCCTCTCAGAGGTTTCAAAACACATTGAATAAGTGGCACCAACATGTATTCTTACACAATTTGCAGACAGATTTGCCAGCATTACATCAGACATGCGATTTGCTTAACAGCACTACTGGATCAGCAATATAAAGGCATATTTATTCATGCTAGATGGATGAAGTATGTCAACCAGAAACTGCTGCATACACTTACAGTGTGCTAGCTCAGTACAAACAGCTTGTGGTTGTAATGTTCTTTTTCCTAGTCTTTCTTCTCAAGGTGATAGATGCAATTGGGACAATGCAGACTTTGATATTGATGATCCTGAGATGCTGAAGGACAATCGGGAGCTTTTAGATAACATGCAGCAAACTCAGTAGGAAGACTTGGACATGTAACCAGCATACATGATGCAGGCTTAACTAGTCAAGTCAATATCTAGCAGAAATACTGATCCAATTCAATTCTGGAAAGACAGACACATCATTTGGTCTCATCAGCATTGTATTTGCTCTGATGTCCTCCAACATCAGTTGTTTTTGAATAATGTTTCAGTACAACTGGGAATATTGCCTCACCACATCATTCACAGCTAGATCCAGACAATCTTGAATACTTTAACTTTTTCAAACTTAGCAGACCATGGCTCAACTTTCATTATACATTTGATTATTGACATGCCCAACAAGTGACATCTACTACTGGAAGCATGAGAAAAGTCACTGCTAGCTAACATTCAGTGCAGCAATAAGTGAAAAACACAAGAGGGTAAAAGCAAAACCATGCACTGATGAAAAAAGACACTAACAGCACACACGCTTAGTGCTTCATAAGTTTATTAACTTGCCAGCAAGACACTGCTACTACATATAACGTTTCCCATCTTGTGCTTTTTCGAAAGTTCATGGTGTAAAATGTTATGTGTAGTAACACTGTGTTGCTGTCACTTTAATAAACTTATGCAGCAGCACTAAGCTTGTGTGCTATTGGCTTTTTTTTGTATGTGCACAATTTTGCTTCCACCTCTCATTTACTGGTGTTACCACTCCTACATCTCCTGGTGGCAAGCCTCCCCAACTACCACAGACATTGGCATCACATTCTGGCTCACAATTCCTGACAATAGCAGTAGCACAAGGACTGTTCTGATGCAAACCATCACTGCATGTCCTCTGATGATACTGTGACTTGTAATCATTGTAATTACTATTCAGCTCGATATGATCATGTTTGTCATTCATGCAGAGTCAAACTATGGGTCCATCTTGCATGGGACCATGGGACAGAATGAATGACCATGAACAGCCACACAGGTTTCTTTATGTAGTCAATGAATGACAACTTTGGCAGCAGGCAGTGACTGTCACTGTACTCAGTATAACTTTATATATATATATATATATATATATATATATATATATATGTATATATATATATATTCACTGTTTGTATCAAATGTTACAGGTTACTCCTATTTTGTTGTGCCACTGTGGTGCTAGGGGAGCCAGCTTCTTTCTTGCATGTGTGAGGCAAGGAAAGGGGCATTTCTGTGTGGCCAGGGGGAGTTTCTGGGTTATATTCAGAGGGAGCCCTCTTTGTACACATTTCTTGCAGTTGTGGGAACTTCCTACTTTTGTATGATGACTTCAGAATTTTGGATTGACAAAACAGTCATGATTTCTATGGCACATTCAACACCAAATGTGTCATGACACTCCCTTTCACCAGGATGTGCATAAGGATATCCAGTCCAGTGACAAAATATTCATCCTCCCCTACCCATACACAGCTAAATTTATCTTTCCAACAATTTCAGTACAGCACGACTGTAAAAAAAGATACATAAAAAAATTCAAGCTGTGGAAATCAAACCCTGCACCCTTAACGCCACAGCTCACCATCCTTCACACTAAGCCACACTGTCTGCTTAGTGAATAGTAGTTCTAAACAAAGATGACTGTAAACTTTGCAGAGGGCTTCGCAAGTTTTGGCAGTTTGCAAAACTCTTACAGCATTGCAAAACTTTGCCCTCATTACTTTGAAAGAAGACTTTTGCAGCAAGTACTGGCCTTTTACATTTATTCACTATTTATATCAAATGTCACAGGTTTCCCCTGTTGTCTGGTGCCACTATGGTGCTAGGGTGGCCAGTTACTGTTGTATCTCTGAGTCAGGGAATGGGGCTTTTCTGTGCAGCTGAGGGGAGTTCCTGGGTCATATTTGGAGGGGGGCCCTCTTTTGACACATTTCTTAAAATCATGGGAACTTCCTAGTTTTGTATCATGATTCCATGGTGATGGGCTCTCTTGACTTCAGTTCGGACTTTCAGCTTCACAAAACAGTCATGATTTGTATTGCACATTGAACACCAAATGTGCCATGGTGATCTTTTCCAGCAAGATGTGCACAGGGATATGCAGTCCACTGACAAAATATTCATCCTTCTTTACCCATACATAGTTCTATATATATTTCCCACAGCATGCACGTATAAAACATACATAAAAAAAATAGAATCTGTGGGGGATCAAACCCTGCACCCTAACCACCACAGACCAGTATTCATAGCACTGAGCCTTACAATGTACAGTGTGAAAAGAAATTTTCTATACAACATGACTGTAAACTTGCTGTGCGAAAGTACTGTTGCAAGACTCTCAGAAACTTGTTAAACTTTGCCAAACTTACTTTTGAAAAGGTAAGCAAACTTTCAGGATAAGTATATCAAACCTTTGTGGACAGAAAGCATATTGTTTGGCTCTGTGTGATGGACACAGTACTCTGGGGATGAAGGTACAGGGTTCAACTTCCATGATGCCACATTGTTCTTGTTTCATTATTACAAATATGTACAGTATGGGCCAGTTTCTAGAAGGGTGGCGCAAGTAGCTGCCAAACGCAACTTGCGCTACAAGCAACTGCAACATTGACCTTATGCCCTATTCTAGAAGGGGCAGGGTCTCCACAGCAAAGTCCTGCGACTTGCGATATGTGGCTAGGTATGCCACACAGAGGGCTTACCTGGCCAGCATGTTGCAACCCACTGCCGCAGGTCTCAAGTGCACCCCCCTGCCCAGTAAGCCACAATAGCAGCCATGCAGGGTGGCCCACACCCCCTGCCCCTCCAAGCCTCCAGTATGTGCCTCGCAGGGCTGGCCACACCAACTGGCCCCCTAATCCACATATATGTTTTTGCTTATTACTGTTCTTCTGGGAAAATTCAATAACAAATGAGCTACATCTGGACTGAATGATTTATTTTACAGCCCACCTTGTCCAGCCCAGTGTTACTTTGTTGTGGTACTTTCAATTTTAATGACTGTTGTGAAAAGTGTGTTTTACATTGAAATCATTTTTATGAGTGGCCCACCAGTAATACCACAAGTTATACTTCCTGGAAGTGCATTCTCACTATGGTCATGCTAACGGTGATGGCAGCAGTTATCCACATGAACGAGCAAGCAAAGCAACCATTTGCTCGTGTTGCCAACCCTGAACGAGCCCTGACCCACAGTAGGACATACCACAGCCGTCATTCATGTCACAGAAGACTAAGTTGACCAGGACAATATTGTACATGCAGTTCATGAAATCACACATAGACACATGACAGGTAGGGGCCCCCTGGCATCTTGAGTGTAACTCAATGATTGCATTTCCACTATCCACTTCTGACATTGTGAGTTTTCAATAACAGAGCCTTTGACAATAAATGCATTATTGTGTTATGTAGTGCTTCATTTCTTAACCTACCTCGACTCAAAGTATCATGACAGTTTTATTTCATATATAGGTTAGTTGTTAATGTTAGAAAAGGTTGAAAGTACTGTACTGCTTGAATACAGACTTTCACTTACTATATATTCTAAGGTGCCACTTGTGTATCACATACTATGTAAACTTCCAGCGACTGCGCTCCTCATTATGCTGAAATGGATTGCTGCTCTTTTACTGTGAATAGACAGCTGATTATTTTCATACCCACTGTCTCTCATATAACAGCTGTACCTTCTTATAGTAGTGTGTTCTTTACATTTCATATTGGACCACATTATATGCACAGCACATTTCACCACTGTACACTTTCACAACTTTTCTTGGCTAAGGATTAAACAAGCATGGAATAAACTTTTAATCCTATACATTAAGTGGCACATTTAACACATTCTAATATATGTCATTCATAATAAATGTATTTATTCAGTATGAGCTGTACTGAAAAGACACACTCAAAAATTAATTTCTGAACGTGTTTTTACAGTACGCACTCATTCTGCACTTAGTCGGTGGCTGGGCATTGTGGTGAGAGGAGGGCTGTGCCAGTCGCCAGCTGGGGACAGGTGGGGAGGTGCTGGATGGGCTGGCATGGCTGGGTCTGAGGCCACTAGACTACCAGGGCAGAAGTTTTGCCGCATATGCGACGGGCGACTAGGGAGTTGAGGCATGGGTGAGGGATGACAGCACTGCCCTGCGGGGCATATTACAATGGAGGATTTGGGGGCTGGGGGTGTGGGCAACCACAAGGGCATGTATTGCACAGGAGTCAGAGGCAGGGCAGCTCTGGGCACTCTACTGTACAGGGGCATGTACAGTAGGGGGATGGGTGAGATCATGCTCCATGTCTAGAGCTGGTTCTGTATGGTACCCATTGGGGCAACAATGGGGGCAGTCAAGGCATGGGGGGCAAATGGATTGTGTTCTATGGAACTCTCGGAGGATGTATGTAAGTTACACCAGCTAACTGCAGGTGTAACCTACGATGCCGGTTCTCCTCCAGACGTTCTTGTAGAATCCCGACATTGGGGTCTTTGTTGCTGCCCTTCTGGAATGGGGTGCAACTGCTGCTGTAAACCCCATAGTGCCATGTCACAGGGGGTTTATGGTGCAGCTGTCAGTGTAACTGCTGCTTGGCGCAAGCGGCCTGCGACATGTCCCAGGCCACTTTGTAGAATAGTGCAAGTCACAACTGCTGCCGTAAGTTGCTACTTACAACATTCTACTTGGCGCAAGTGCTGTTACACCAGGCATAACTTTTCTAGAATCTGGCCCTATGTGTGTAAATCCACAGGGTTTTAAAACCAGGAGTCTGCAGTGGAAATACAAATGGAGGTTGTTTAACTTTTTCCATCCACTGTTTGCACAATGCAGGACAGACCGCCAATCATGACTACTGCAGTACTGGTATCTGCACCATGGATAGTTCCACTGCGATCCCACACAGTGCCACACACAATGAATTTGAAACAGGAAGTGCTTCACACAGGAGGCACTGTGGAAGAGCACTATTCAGAGAGCATGTGAACTACATCACAGGCATATCGCCGTCTCTGAGGATCAGGAATACACTTTTGGTACATACAGTATTGATAAGTACAGAGATACTTTCCTTTCCATTTCTTGACGTCTCCAAATTTTTGTGGTACACTAAGTTAATGTGAAAATTTTAATACAGTTTACCACATTGTGATTTCCCATGAACAGTTTCAGACTTTGTCCCCTTCTGCTTTGTGTAGTAATTTATTCTCTGCTGTTCGGGTGTGGGGGTATTGCAAATTACTATGATGACAATGCTCAAACAATGGTGTGCTCAGCTGTCTTTGTTGCCATGGGTGTGTGTCTGTGTGTGTGTGTGGGGGGGCCTTCATTTCCTCATCCTCCATACATTGTCTTTAAGTATATTTTCCCAGAGGTTTTCCCTGCATTGATTCAATTCATGCTACTAGCTCCTGTAACTCATTATTACTGTCTTGGGGGGGGGGGGGTTATGTTGCCACTATTCTATTTAATATAGTTTTCACAGTTTTCCCCTTTTTTGGAAGATATTTAGTAACAGTGTACATCCCTGAGTTACTGTTGCAGCTAATTACTGAGACACTTCACTGAAAACTTTGAGAACCATATTAAAGACAATTCAGTTAACACTTCAAAACAGCTGACCATATTGTGATTCCCCCTGGACACTTTCAGAGTTTTTCCCCTTCTGCTTTGTCAGGTAATTTATTGTGTTCTGCTTGTGGGGGGATCACAAATTATTATGATGACAGTGCTCCCAGAATGCTGTGCTCAGCTGTGTTTGTTAGGTAGCACCCATGTAGAACACTGATTATTGAGTGCTGCACTTTTGAGCGACTCAATAATAGCACTCTACAAGACAGCTGAGTGGTGCAATACGTCACTATATCCTGTAAAGCGAGAATAGCAAGGAGCTGTACTCATTATTGCAGGATATAGCATCCTTTGTGGTCAGTTCCAACCGAACTGCTTGCATAGCGTAGTGCTGTACACCACCTCTTGCAATGCAAACAAACCTGGGTTCGGGTCCTGCTATAGGCAGAATAATTTTTTTCACAATCCAATAACTTGCCCCATAGTCCGCACCCCACTCAGAGTTGATTTTTTAAGGTAGGGGAGTGGGGGGGGGCACAGCCCCCCCATTTAAAAAAAGATGTCTGCGTGTTTTTGTTAAGTATTGTAGTGACCGTCGCTATTTGTGATGGTCAGTACAATATCCATCACCCTTTTGACCATGGGCTCAGGTTTGTTCACTCTATGTGATAGGCGGTCTTTCATACTCACCTTTATCACATAGAACTGTTTGTTACCATGGGTGCATATGTCTGGGTGTGGGTAGGGGGGCCTTTGATTTGCTCAGCCTTGTTACATACTGCTAGAATTATCTTAAAACATTTTTCCCCAGGGTTTTCCCTCAACTGATTCGATTCCTGCTATTGACTCCTGTAACTGATCATTACTGTTGGGGGGGGGATTTGTCCTGCCACTATTGTATTTAACATGGTTTTCAAAGTTTTCCCTTTTTCCCTGAACTGACTTAGTAGCAGTGTACATCCCTTAGTTACTGCTGCAACACACAGTTACTGACACACTTCACTGAAAAGTTTGAGAAGCATATTAAACACAATTCAGACATAGTGTGCTGCCTAAACTGAGGTGTAGGCATTCACATTATACAGCAACCAGGAGTGTTACAACACTATTCCTATTATTTCCCTGTTCTTCATGCAGAAATGAAAAGACAATGACAAGAGCATGAGATACAGTTAATGGAATAGTTAAGTACCTCGCTGACCCTGCCATTGTCATTAGAGCATCAAAATAGCTACTGACAGACATGTGGGAAGCAGTGAGCTCCCACATTGAAAACAAGCACAAGATTAAAAGAGACACCATTTATTGCAAAAAGAAATGGAAACTCTTAAGACAAAAGTTTTTAAAACACCTTCCTGATAAAGAGACAGCTAACACCTCCTTCACATGGTTCGCAGCACTGGACAAAATGTGGAACTTGGCTGGGAAACCGTTTTTTGGTACAGATCATTATGGGAATAAGTACAGTAGAAAAAGAAAAAAATACACCGAAAGAACTGAACACTTATAGCAGACACACACACACGAGCGCATGCGCACACACACACACACACACACCCACACACACTCATTACAGAACATATTAAGGGCCTGCCATTGAGACCAGACCGTCTAGTGTTACCAGAAGAAGGAAGTAGTGAAACAGATGTAGATGATAGCAATGAAGAGGAGAACGTCCACATGTGTAACACCGAAGAAGACACCAATCCAGGTAATCACATCTTCAAAACTATGCTACACAGCACACTACAGTTACAGTACCCGCAAACGTCAACTGTCATCTGTCTGTTACAGATTCTCAACAAAGGAACAATAAAGATGACTTTTGTACACAACAAACTGCACCTTCCAAAAGACCACCTGAAGAAGAGAGTGCAAATGCTTCTGAGATTCAAGAAATAACAGCTAAAAAACAAGCAGCATATAGCAAACTGAGAGAACAGACAGAACACCAGGAGGAAGGAGCTACTGGTATAACTAAAACTTCTCTACTGGGACTAAGAACTAGAAATCTTGTACTGGGACCTTCAAGTTAGGGTAAAAAAAAAGAGTTAGTGTGTTTGTCAGAGGTAGTTGAAGTAAATTGTTATCTGTTATCTGTGTTATCTGTGTACCTATCTAGGTGCTTGTCACAGGTATCAGAATGGAATTGTTATCTGTGAAATTAACTAAGTGTAGAAAGATTTGCGAAGTAGGGGGAGTGGCTTAGCTAGTAGGAGCCAGGTTTAAACCAGATTTAAGCACTGCCCTAGATAGCTTCTGCCAGAGAACAGACAGAACACCAGGAGGAAGGAGCTACTGGTATAACTAAAACTTCTCTACTGGGACTATATTGCACTCCTTCCCGCCACCCTAAACCAGTTCTACTTTTATAGGTACAGGATTTAACTGACAACAGGAACTTCCTGTTTGGGAGCAGGAAGTGAGTGATCACAGAGCCACCAAAGACTCACCATCCTAGAAGGGCAAAAGTAGCTCTCCCCCCCCCCCAGCTGCTGGAGGTCTGACTCTGAGCAAGTAAGGAGACTACTGAGAAATATAGGAACTTCTTGTCTTAGAACAGGAAGATCAGGAGCTAAAAGGGGACAGAGGCAGTAAGTAAGTAAGTAAGGGAAGAAAAAGGAAAAAAGAAAATAAATAAACAGAGGAAAGAGTAAGTATTCCAAACAACAGTTAGGGGGCCAGAAAAAAGACATGATGGGAGTGGTGCAGTGCAGTGCAGTGGCTGTGGAGCAGCAGTCTTCTGGGAGATGTTCTGGAGGATGCAGTGTTGTCCCATCTGCAGGCACCTCTCTGGGCTGAGGGAGGAGGTTGCTCATCTCCAGGCTGAGTTGGCCAGGATTTGTGGGACCTTCTCTCTCCCACCCAGGGATGACCAAGGTCACTGCCATTGCCTCAGAGGTTGCCAAGAAACAGGAGTAGTTGGACCACAGAGGGCTAAGGGAGGATGATGGTGGTGAAACAGAGGTGCATCCCTCCAGTTGTACCTTTCCATAATTTCTATGCCATTCTGGAAAAGTGTGGTTCCTCTATGGAGGCACCCACAGTGGAGACCAGGGAAGATGCTGGGAACCTCCACAAAGGAGACCCAAAGGAGAGTGGCATGGGACCCCACAGAGGAAGGAAACAACTCCTGGTGGGGTGACTCCATTGTTAGGAAGGTAGAACTGGGGGAGGAAGGGGGGGGAGAGGGAGGTAAGGTGCCTGCCTGGCACCATGGCTTGGAGGGACAGGGACCGAATTCTTAGGATCACAGGAGCAACTGCACAGGGGAGGGAGCTGGATGTCATTGTCCACCTAGGGACAAATGACCTGGCTAAGAAAGGGACAATTAGCACACACGGTAACCTTCTCGGAGGTGCAGCCTGTCTATGGCATGGATGAGGCTATGGTGCTCCACACCATGGGATTCAATCAGTGGTTGAAAAACTGGTGCAGTGCTCAGGGATTTGGCTTCATTGGGGACTGGGGGTCCACCTGGGATGGATGCAGGCCTATACTGGCATGATAGTCTGCATCTGTCCAAGAGGGGAACCAGGATTCTAGGTGATTGGTTTAAATACTTCATTGGCAAGCATTTAAACTAGCCATGGGGGAGGCACTGGAAAGAAGCAAGGAAATCCTAGCCCCCCACCAAAAAAAATCAGGGTACTAAGTGAGGTAGACACCAACATAGAGGTGTCAATAGGGGGAAGTGCAGGGGTAAATGGAGAAAGTGACAAACTCAATAAGGACAGGGATGGGGTAAAAAGGGGTAAGGCCATCAAGAAATGGAGGGTAATGAGTACCAACACCTGTAGTCTGGGCAATAAGCTCCCTGAACTGGTGGCCTTGATGGAATAGGGATGCCTGGATATCATAGCAGTCACATAAACATGGTACACAGAGAACCATGACTGGGATGTTAACATACTAGGGCACACAACCTACAGGAGTGACAGGGAGGTCAGAAGGGGGGGAGTAGCTCTCTATGTAAGGGAAGGGATAAAAACAACTGAACAAAAGAGTAAACAGGGAGGAGAGGAGGCACTGTGGGTCACCTTAGAGACTGGAAATGGCACCACAATCTGCACAGTGGTTGTATACAGACCCCCATGTCATGGGGAGGGAAGGGACAAGGATATGATAGAAGGCATTCTTAGGATGACAGAGAAAGGGGAGATACTGTTGGTGGGGGACCTTAATATGCCAGATGTTAACTGGAGCACCTTTGCTGCAGCCACATCCAAAAGCAGGGCCATTCTTGATGCCCTTCAGGTGGCATGCCTCAGACAGCTAGTTTTGGAACCTACTCATGAGGGAGCAATCTTAGACCTCATACTCTCAAATGGGGACAGTGAAAGGATCTCAGATCTAGAAGTGGGTAGCCATTTGGGAACAAGTGACCACCAAACAGTGTGGTTCATAATAAACTCAGCTATAGAGTCAAGCCATACAAAAGTGAGGGTACTGGAGTTCAGGAGGGCTGACTTTGGCAAGATGGGAGAATGCCTTAGAAAAGCACTAGCAAACAGGCTAGAAGGAGGGGTGGAGCAACAATGGGGAAATATAAAAACTGCCATCACAGAGGCAACAAGCCTTTGTGTGAAGCAAATAAACAAATCAAAATGAAAGAAAAAGCCACTATGGTTCTCAAAAGAAGTGGCGGTGAAGGTTAGGGAGAAAAAGATAGCATTTAGGAAGAATAAGGAAACACATAAGGAGCAGGACAGAGAACTGTACCAGTTAAGGCAGAAGGAAGCAGGGAGGGTAGTCAGAATAGCAAAGGCACAAACTGAGGAAAAGATAGCCAACTTGGTTAAGAAGGGGGATAAAACCTTTTATAGGTATATCAGGGATCGTAGAAAGACAAAGGAAGGGATAGTGAGGCTGAATAGAATGGATGGTGGGTGGGCAGAGAATGGCAGTGAGAAAGCAGGGATACTGAATAAATACTTCTGTTCAGTATTCACAAAAGAGGAAGTGGGGGAGGTGCCTAATCCAATTAACAGAAGCACTCTGGAGAGGGGGGTCGATACCAGTCCTTTCACAGAAGAAAGGGTTCTGCAAGAACTCCTGAAACTGAAGGTGGACAAAGCAATGGGGCCAGATGGAATTCACCCCAGAATGCTAAAAGAATTAAGCAGAGAACTAGTGACACCACTGACTACCCTTTATAACAAATCATGGGAGGATAGTGTGGTACCTGAGGACTGGAAGAAGGCTGATGTGATTCCCCTTCACAAAAGTTGGAGCAAGACAGAGGCAGGAAACTACAGACCTGTAAGTTTGACCATTGTGATAGGGAAAGTGATGGAATCACTTCTGAAGGAAAGAATTGTTGAGTACCTAGAGGCCAGTGGGGCACACAACCCAAGGCAGGATGGGTTCACAGTGGGAAGGTCATGTCAGACAAATCTAATTGATTTTGAGTGGGTGACCAAAGTAGTAGATCAGGGAGGGGCTGTGGACATGGCCTACCTAGACTTTAGCAAGGCATTTGGCACAGTCCCACACAAAAGATTAGTAGTCAAATAAACCAGCATTGGAGTGGGTCCCAAGGTGGTAGCCTGGGTAAAACATTGGCTAAACAACAGGACACAGAAGATAATTGTAAATGGAGTCCACTCTGAAGAAAGAAGGGTTACTAGTGGGGTACCACAGGGTTCAGTACTGGGTCCAGTCCTTTTTAATGTTTTTATAAGTGACATTGCAGAGGGACTGGAAGGAAAAGTATGCCTCTTTGCAGATGACACAAAGATCTGCAACAGGGTTGATACACAAGGAGGTGTGGGAAGGATGAGAAGGGACTTGGCAAGGTTGGAGGAATGGTCAGAAGTATGGCAGCTTGGATTCAATGCAAAGAAGTGCAAGTAATGCACCTGGGAAACAAAAACCCAGGGGAAGATTACACAATGGGGGGGGAGGTAGTAACGACAACAAAAATGGAAAGGGACCTGGGGGTAATCATATCAGATGACCTTAAGGTTGGCAAGCAATGTGAGAAGGTGGTAGGGAGGGCTGGGGAGATACTGGGATGTATAGGGAGAGACATCACCAGAAGAAAACAGAAAGTTGTTATCCACCTGTACAGACAGTTGGTGACACCCCATCTGGAGTACTGTATCCGGTTCTGGAGACCCCATCTCTGCAAGGACATAGACAGAATGGAGGCAGTTCAGAGGAGGGCAACTAAAATGGTGCAGGGTCTGCAAGAGAAGCCTTATGAGGAGAGGCTAAAGGAGCTTAGTATGTATACCCTTGAGGAAGGGAGGGAGAGGGGGGATATGATAGAAACATTTAAGTACCTCAGTGGAATCAACAAAGTCCAAGAGGGTAGCATCTTTAGAAAAAGAGATGCAAGAACAAGGGGACACAATTTGAAGATAGAGGGGGATGGCTTAGGGCAATGTGAGGAAGTATTTTTCACAGAGAGGGTGGTGGATGCATGGAACAGTCTTCCTGAGGAGGTTGTGGGGTCTAAAAATGTGGGAGAATTCAAGAATGCATGGGACAGACATAAGGCAATTTTTATGGGTGGTAGGAAGAAATAGGCTGTTGGTTAAATAGGATCTGCAGCTTATCCTCTAGGTAGGGAAATGGGCAGACTAGGTGGGCCAAGCATTCCTTATCTGCCATCAAAATCTATGTTTCTATGTTTCTGTGATAACCAACATAGAGATCATGGAAACAGATGCAACAAAAGACCCACAAAACCTGAAGGAGACATACACTGAAACAGAAAAGCAAGTTACACAACAAAGAACAGCAAGTAAGCATGAAAACACCAATAGAGAGTCAGACATTGCAGCGAAGATGGACAGTATGACCTGTACCATTATTAAGGGACTAGATTCTGTCACTTAAGCCCTCTCGGGCTTGCTACATGAACAAACTGTACAAACACAACTGTTGAATGATATCCTCCACTAGATCAAGATACAGTCATATGAGGAGCAAAACTGAGTGATGCTTGAGTAGCAGAATCAGTCTCTGCTAAATGAGATCTCAGATAACTTAATTGAAATAAAACAGCTACTGCAAAAACCAGCAAGCCAGACTCCTTCAACAGAACACAAGCCATCAACTAGTGAGCACTAAAAATAGTCCTACAGCTCTCTATAGTTCATATTCTCAGAAAGAGTACTATAGCATTTCCGTCACCCTGAAAGAAGTATACTGTAAATGCTTTACATATAGAGTTTGTTCGTTGAAGATTACTTCTGTATAAGTATAACCATATGACTTTGAAATTCCTTTACTGTTGCACTATTATGTAGGCCTCAACAGCACCCATGGCTATACCAGTTTATTTTAAAGTTTGAATAATCCCAGAGTTATGTAGAAATTGCTATTACTGCGATATGTAACAGCCAGAAGCAAAAAGTATTATTAAAAACTGTTGTCCTTATCATGAAACTTCTGTTGTAAGACCGCACAAATCTCATGATACACTCTTATGGCTGAAATAGATATTACTACTGAAATGTGTTCTCCTTCACATGAAAGTTATGTTGTAACAAAATACAACTGTCATACTACCATGTTATTGAGAAGTGTGATTTTGACTCCTTTTAAAACCAAAGGTGAAGCCCCACGGGGCCATCTCTACTCCCATGACAGGCGGGAGGAAGTTTGTTGGCCTCACGTCCAGCTCAAGCTGCATCCCTGAGGACTCTTTCCAACTGCGAAGCCCGTGGTGAAGCCCCATGGGGCCATCTCTGCTCCTGTGACCGATGGGAGGAAGCTACCGGCCGGACCTCCTGCTCAAGCCACATCCCTGAGGACTCTCCTCAACTCTGAAGCCCAAGGTGAAGTCCCACCAGGCCATCTCTGCTCCCGTGACTGGTGGAAGGAAGCTACCGGCTGGACCTCCAGCTCAAGCTTCATCCCTGAGGACTCTCCATGACTCCAAAGCCCCAGGTGAAGCTACACCAGGCCATCTCTGTTCCCGTGACCGTTGGGGGGAAGCTGCCGGCAGGACCCCCAGTTCATGCTGCATCCCTGAGGACTCTTCTGACTCTGAAACCCCAGGTGAAGCCCCAGTGGGCCATCTCTGCTAGTGTTGTACAGAATGTGGAATTCTGCCAGTGGAATTAGTACAGAATGACCATTCCACTGGTTGAATTTCTGCCAGAATTTCACTTGTTCGCCTGTGGATTTCCACCTACTGAGATCCGCAGAATAATATTCCGCAGAACAGTAATTTTTATGTGGAAAATTATTATGCAACAATTTCTGCAGAAAATATTGAGATCCATGGAATAATATTCTGCAGAATGGTGATTTTTTTCTGAGAAAAATCATTCTGCAACTATTTTATGATGCGGAATTCTGCCATTCCATTTCCAGTGGAATTCAGCAGAATTTTGGCAGAATTTTCAATATTCTGCAGAATTTAGTTCTGCTGGAATTTGAAAATTCCACACAGCACTAATCTCTGCTCACATCACTCGGCGAGAGGAAGTCAATGGCCGAAACCCCAGCTCAAGCTGGATCCCTGAGGACTCTCCCCGACCCCGAAGCCCCAGGTGAAGCCCCACTGGGCCATCCCTGCTCCATGGCAGGTGGCAGGAAGCTGCCAGATGGACCCCCAGCTCTAGCTGCATCCCTGAGGACTCTCCCAGACTCTGATGCCCGAGGTGAAGCCCCACCAGGCCATCTCTGCTCCCATGACAGGCAGGAGGAAGCTATCGGCCAGACTCCCAGCTCAATCCATATTCCTGAGAACTCTCCCCAACTGTGAATCCCAAGGTGAAGCTGCAGGTGGCCATCTCTGGTTCCATGACTGATGGAAGGAAGCTACCGGCCAGACCCACAGCTAAAGCCACATCCCTGAGAACTCTTCCTGACTCTGATGCCATGGTGAAGCCATACTGGGCCATCTCTGCTTCTGTGAATGGTGGAAGGATGCCGCTAGCTGGACTCCCAGCTCAAGCCTCATCCCTGAGGACTCTCCATGACTCCAAAGCACCAAGTAAAGCTCCACCGGGCCATCTCTGCTCCTGTGACCAACAGGGGGAAGCTGCCAGCAGGACCCCCAGCTCATGTTGCATCCCTGAAGACGCTCCTGATTCCAAAGCCCCAGGTGAAGGCCCAGCAGGACATTTCTGCTAGTGCTGTATAGAATGTAGAATTCCACCAGCAAAATCAATGTGGCATGATCATTCCACTGGCAGAATTTCTGCCAGAATTTCACTTGTTGGCCTGGAGATTACCACTTACTGTGATCCGCGGAATAATACTCCGCAGAACAGTAATTTTTCCAAGGAAAAAATTATTCTGCAACAATTTCTGCAGAAAATATTGAGATCCATGGAATAATATTCTGCAGAATGGTGATTTTTTCACAGAAAATCATCCCATAACTATTTTATGCTGTGGAATTCCACCATTCTGTTTCCGGTGGAATTCGGCAGAATTTTGAATATTTTGTGGAATTTCGTTCTGCCAGAATTTGAAAATTCCACACAGCACTAATCTCTGCTTCCATCACTGGTGGGAGGAAGTCGCTGGCTGGACCCTGGCCACTCAAGCTGCATCCCTGAGGACTCTCCCTGACTACAAAGCCCTAGGTGAAGCCCCACCAGGCCATTTCTGATCCTGTGACCAGTGGGTGGAAGCCATTGGCCAGACCCGCAGCTCAAGTCACATCCCTGAGGACTCTCCCCAACTCCAAAGCCCTAGGTGAAACTTCACTAGGCTAGATCTGTTCCCTTGACTGGCTGGAGGAAGCCGCCAGCCGGACCCCTGGCTCAAGCCACATCCCTGAGGACTCTCCCCGACTCTGAAGCCCCAGGTACAACATCTCGGCACCAGCTCTTAAGCCAGAAATATGACTGGCTCTCAGTCACTGGAGGTAAAAGCCCATTGGTGATTTCAGCAGCAGTCAGGCTCCAATTGGCTGCCACATTTGCTGGCTGTCTTGTGCTGCTTCTCCATGGCTTCTTCTTGTCTCCTCTGCTGAATGGTCCCTGGCAGCCATCAGACTACTAATTATAACTCTGTTTTGTAGCCCACCACCCCCCGGCCACTTTAAATACACATTGGCCCCACACACTTTTCAGGACGATCTCTCCATTGGGCAATATTGTTCTTGCTATCTGTTGCATGAACGTTTAAGGGGACACACTTCTATTTCTCAGACTGCGTGTCTGCTGAGACCATTAAGGATACCCTCTTCCTTCCTTCCTTACTGGGATTCAGATCTGGAGTTGCAGTTCCCTTGCCCTCCTCACCCTGCATCCAGAATTAGGTAACAGTAAAATGTTACATCTAAGTTTGTGTCCAGGCTCCAGAATGAGGGCTATTTACTTATTTCCCTGTTTGTCTATTATTCTGCTATGCTCTCTTGAATTTCACACTGTTCAACGTCAGTCACCCAGTAGCGCGAATTAACCCAATACTGTATTGGACCACCTGGGTACACCTAACACTTCAAAATCCTGTACATGGGTATTTAAGTTACCCAAATTGGAACCTTCAATGCAGCTACCCTAGTGGGTTGGAACCTCATTTGGGAGGGCCATAGAGTGTATGACTCCTTTTTTATCCTTTCCAGCACCTCAGTTCTCCCTGTTCTATGCAGCTAGGGTGCTTGTTGATACAATGCTAGGCTCCCTTGGTATTTGTCTCAGTGACCCTCCCAACCTACTGGAATATCCATGCAAATGAGAATGGACTAGAGCCCATAGACTGTTCCTAGGTGCTATTAAGAAACTCTTGCTGCTTTTATTGTTGTGTTCTGGCAATGTCAAGCTAAACCCTGGTCCCCCGGCAGCTATCTCTTCTCCTGCTGACTTAGTCTGTATTAAAGGTGTGAGTTTTATGCAGATCAAAAGTGTGTAGCCTATGAAAGAAGTTTGCCTGTATACAGGCCTGGATTTGTCATTCTATGCCAATGTCCTGGTGGTCTCCGAGTCCTGGCTCAGACCTAGTACCGCAGACTATGAGGTGAATATCCCATCTTATAACATTTTTAGAACTGACAGGCAGGCAAGAGGAGGAGGAGTTGCCATCTATGTTTAAGATAAATTCTCAGCCTCTGTTATCGACTTGACCTCAATTCCCAAAGAATTTGAAAGACTGACTCTCAAAGTTGAGCTCTCCTATTCTCTCAGTCTGTGTTGTAGGATGTTATAGGCCTCCATTGGCAGGATTACAGATATTAGATCATTTAAACAGAATACTAGGGTCCCTGTCTACAGAGTTTATCTTACTGGGAGACCTTAATCTGGACTGGTGTTCCAGTATATTCAAACCCCTCAAAAACTTGTCTGACTCTTTCAGATTATCCCAACTTATTACCGAAGTAACATATCCAAATATGAACCAAAATAATAGCACACTGTTGGATCTTATTTTAGTAAGCAAACCACATCTATTTTCTCATGCTAGTGTGCTCTTCTCTGACATCCGTGACCACTGTTTCATTACCTGCATGAGATCCATCACAAAATCAGCTTCAACCTCCAAATTTGCCATCAAGAAGAATTGTAATTTAGACCCTAGTGCATTTCTCTCCAACCTGCAGGACTCATTGAGTTGCAGGATTTCTATCTAGCAAAAACAGTAAACACGGCTTATGATATTTTTCAGGAAATTGTGCTCGGGGCACTTGACAAGCATGCACCCCTGGTTAAAATCTGCACTAAGAAAATGCCATGCCAGTGGTTTATGGCAGATTTGAAGGCCACCTTACTTAATAGAGACTTGCTATGGAAAAAAGCTCAGAGAACCAAGCTTCCGGCAGACTGGACTTTGTTCAGGAGGGCTAGTAATTCTTGTACTAAGATGGTCAGAGAGGATAAGGCAAACTATTTCCATGCAGAACTTGACTCTTCCTCCAAGTGTTCTGCCAAATTTTGGAAAACCCTCAAGGAAATTGAAGGTTATGCATCTTCAAACTCCTTACCTGCAAAAATCACTAATGGTGGAACTACAGTTACAAATAAACTTATAATATTTGACCATCTCAATAAACACTTCAATACTGCAGGGTTAGCCTTCAACACTTCCCCTGCCAATAACCTTCGCTCAAAACTCAGTGCACAGGACTCAGCAGCTCCTGTCGCTGGTGCTGCATTTTCCTTTACGCCCGCATCTTTGAAAGAAGTTGAAGAGTTTCTGTTACACCTGGATACCAGGAAGAATGTTGGAGAAGATCTCATAGACCCATATTTTCTAAAAATTAGTCACCATATCCTGGCTGTGCCAATTACTCATCTCTTCAACTTATCTCTCTTGCATGGTGACCTTCCACCCATACGGAAAACCACCCATGTGATCCTCCTATTAAAATCTGGAGACCGTAGTGATCTCAATAACTATAGACCAATCTCTTTACTCCCTATCCTATCTAAAATGTTGGAGAAAATAGTGAGTGCATAGCTGAGGAAATACCTAGACTCTGCAAATCTGCTAAACCAACTACAATAAGGATTTAGGTCACACCATAGAATAATTTCAGCCCTTCAAATGTGACTACTGACTGGCAGGTAGGGGTGGGGGGAAGTGTGGATTTCAACCATAGCAGTAGTTCCACGAAATATTGAAAATTTCACGGAATTTTCCTCTCTTCTGCATGTGGCAGAATTCCGAAATTTCACCTGAGATATGTGGATTTCCACCTAGTTCTCTGAAAAAGTCACTTATACATGCAGATTTTTTGTTAAAACTGTGGAAATAATGTTTCTGGTTAATAATTTCACAAAGGCATGTTTTTTTTCTGCTATTTGAATGTAAAATGCGGAATGTTTCTCCCCACCATCAATGTGTGTCTATATTTCATTTTCTGAAGGTAGTATCTTAAATGCAGTGCTCACATACTGTATGCAATCTCCTTGTCTGTTGAGCACCTTAACTGCGTTATTCTAAAGTAATCGTTCTTGTGTTTTTTTATATTTATTTTTTTTGCTGATATGTTGTATATTGCACTTCTTAGAATTCCACAGTATTAAAAAACATCTGCAGTTAGCACCTAAATGTTGCAGAAAGTAAAATTTTTTCTGCATGTAGCTCTGAGCTTATGATTTTCAGTTCTGCAGTCACATGGTGTGCAGCCTTAATTAAAAGTCTGCAGTTCAATGCAAATTCCACACCTATGCACTGAAATTCCATGGAATGATCAAATTACACTGCAGCAAACTCTGATCACGTGCTTTTCAGCTCTGCAACCACATGAGGTTCAGGGGGAGGGGTGAGGAGGCATCACACATTCCTTACTGCGTAGCTACTCACTGTGAAGTTGATTTCTGAAGAGGGGAGAGCTGTTTTGGTTGTGCAGCACAGGACAGTTTTTTTGAGTGATTAAATCCACCAGTTTCTTCAGTGGAAGAAATATAATTTGCTGCCTGTTATCTGTACTTGACTGCTGTGTCACAGTCTCACAGATAGTTAATAATTTTTGGATAACACAATATCTTGTGTTATTCTGTCTTCTACAGTCTGTCTATTTATTAGTGTCTCTTTTATTTCTGTAATACTTTCTGGTATTTTAGGGTTCAGCAAAGTACAGACATAAAGATTTCAGGCAAAGGCGGTGGTAAGCGTGGAGGATGTGGAAAAAGTAAAAGTGTCATAGGTACTGCATCAGTCAAAAGGGTGTCAGAAGGGCATGGAGAGGGTTCTTTGGAAGGTACTACTGTTAGCTACACTGCAAGTTCTACTGGTACTACAATGCCATCCAGATCACATGCTGTGCCAGTGTTGGCTTCGCAGGGAATCAAATCCTCAAGCTTCTTTGGCACTCAGTGCAGTACTGCTACTCCCAGTGCTGGTGTAGTTCATTACTCTAAACAGCAGCTTAAAAAGATTGCATTTGATGAGTCCCAGGGCTCTCAGGATGAGCCTGAAAGTAGTCAACTGTCTCAGGCCCAGGAGACCCATGATTTAACTCAGGAGCTGGTAGTGAATAAGAGGAGGGTTTTGGTACAGTGGCAGGCAGTATGACAGATGATGACAGTACATGTGTTGCAGGACCAGTTACTGTTGGGGGAGTAGATAATGAACAGCAGCAGATACCACTTTCAAATGTGTCTGAGAAGCAGAAAGATTCTCGTAGTGAACACACTATTAGTGGCAGTGTTTGTGTTGAAGAGTATGTCACTGAGGAAGCAGATGTTGTATATAGCCAGCCTTTACTGTCTCCAATGAAAATTACAGAAAGCATGGAGGGTAGTATTGATTATGGTTGTGAAGCTGATGATCCAGTATTAGACCCTAGTTGGCAGCCACCATGTCCACAAGCAGCAGCCAAAACAGTTATTGGCAAAGGGAAAGTAACCACTCTTCCATCAGTCCCAAAGCAGCAACCTGTCATGCTCAAGGGTCAGGAAGCATCAAAAATGAGAAAAGCAGCAGCATGCCAAGAAAACAACTTTGCCCACCCCATGTCTGTGTTAGCATCGCAATCTGCCCCACCACCCACAAAATTCATTGGTGTGGGATTTATTTGTGATTGATGATTCTGATGACAGTGTTACAGTGTGCAACATCTGTCATTCCAAAATTAGCTGTGGCAAACCAGGTTCACACTATGGCACAACAGGCATGCATAGTCACATACAGAGCAAGCACCCCATTAAGTGGACCCAGCATAAGAGGTTGGCATCCAAGCCCACTTCGTCTACTTCTACTACTGAAAGCGAGGGTCCACAGCCAGTAGATGATGTAACATTTGACCCCTTATTGTGTTCTACCCCTACACATGCAGATAAACGTGAAGGTACTAGTCAAGTTGATCCATCTGTACCCATACAGCGGTCTCTGCAGTGCCAGCATGTCCCTGATACTGCCGAAGTCAGCCAAAGTGACACTACCATACTTGGAAATGCCAAACTGCAACCCACAGTCCTGCATACTCAGAGGCTTGAGCAGCCAAATATAAAATCAGCATTAAGCAAGCACACAAAATATCAACGTAAACACCCAGTGACAAATACGGCTGTGGCCAAGATGCTTGCAAAAGACCTTTTACCATTTTCATTTGTTGAGAATGAGGGTTTTAGAGAACTGATGGAGAAGGCTGTGCCTAAATATAAACTTCCTAGCAGAATGTATTTTAGCACTAAAGCTATTCCAGCTATGTACAGTGACCTTGCATGCATGGTGTGTCATACCCTGTCATACTCAGCATTCACCAGCATTCATCTCACCACAGACATTTGGACCAGTGGCCCATCATTGGGTGTTAGTTATATGTGCATTACTGCACACTGGACTTTCGTTCCTCATGTATATGCTCTGCACCCCTGTCCCTCATCTGTTTGGTCCCTGAGTACTGGCTTCAGTACTACAGCTTGTCGACAGCATGCCACATTAAGCATGGAGAGTATGCATGGGTCACATATGTCAGACAGAATTATAACCCGCATCAATGAGGCCATTATACACTGGCTAAAGCCCCATGGATTTAATTCAGAATACATTGCCAGTGACAATGCCTGTAATGCCTTTAAAGCCATCAAAGCCATCAGTGATGGCTGCTTTTATCATGTACCCTGTTTTGCACATGTGCTTTATCTAATAGTGAGGTCCTTTCTGGAGCATGAAGCAGTTAATGCCATGTTGGTTGTCAGCCATAAACTCTGCAGCCATTTTTGTCATTTGGCACTGGCTAGAGCAGACCTTCGTGCTCTACAGAAGGCAAAAAATGTACCACAGCACCGTTTGACGCTCAATGTGGCAACTCACTGGAATTCCACTCTCTATATGCTTGAGCGGCTGTATGAACAATACAAGTCACTCCATGAGTATATCATGCACATGAGGGCTCAGGAAGCACAGTCAGCCACGTCGCTGACTCCATCCCGATAGTATTTGATGGATAGTGTTATCAAGGTAATATGACCACTGAAACAGGCGACACAGGTGATGAGCACAGACAATACATGCTTGAGCCAGGCGATACCATTGCTGTGCATTGTACACCAAGCACTGTGCACTGTAAAGGGGCAATTCGAAGTGGCTGCAGACACAGCTGGAGTTCAGCTTGCTGACCTCATCATGGATCTTTGTGATAATGATCCCCGTGTCATTCATATTAACAACTCTGAGGCACATATCTTGGCAACTTTGCTAGATCCCAGGTACAAACAGGGCGTGACTGCACTTCTTCCAGGTGGCAAGGATGATCTGGATCATTATGTGGTCATCCTTCATGTCAAGGTCGAAAACTGGATGAGTAAGTCAGAGGTAAGGGGGGGGGAAAACAATAGCAGGGGACAAACACCAAGCTTCAACCATCTCTCACCCAGTATCCTTCTCCTCCACCAGTACAGTGTCTGCTCCTTCACCTTCATTACTCAAAGTTAGTAGTGGTGGCACAAACCCCTCTCTGGTCCATGCTAAAGGACATTGGTGTCTCCACACGACAGCCACCTGAGGGAAGCACAGAGCTTCAGTTGTCTGCACGCCATATGGTGCAGTCTTATCTTGATGACTCACAGGTGCCAAGTATTGAGGCTGAACCTCTTGAATATTGGCTTAGCAAGCTCAAATCTGTCCTGTAATTGCTGCTATTGCCATTAATTACCTCTTCTGCACCTGTGCCAGCATAAGTTCAGAAAGAGTTTTTAGTGCTGCTGGCTCAATTGTAACTGACCATCGAAGCTGCATGTCAGAACGTAATGAGGAGTACCTAACATTTGTTAAAATGAACTCCCATTTCTTCCCAAAGCAGTACATGTTGTCAACAACTCCAATATTCTGTGATCCTGGTGAAGAAGGCGTTGAGCAACAGAAGTCATCAGAAGATGAAGATAGTTTTGCAGTGCCCTCCGATAAAGACACAGCTGAGGGGTTTGAGTTCTCCTAAGTAGGAGAGAGATATAGTTTATGTGTATGCAACCCACAGGGATGTGCTGACTGCAGCTGTACTATGAGTGAATGGACCAAATGCCTATGCCACTGAAGTTTATTCAGTCCAGTTTCTGCCTGTTGTGACTAGTTATTACTGTCCAAGTTGACAGATGTTCCTGGCCCCACCCCCAAAAAAACATAAATAACAAACATTTGTGAGGACACATGTTTGCTTGTCCCTCCTGTTTAATAATGATTTCTGTGTACTGTGGTGCACCACTTGCTGGGGTTAACACTCAGCAGTCAGGTGGTTGTAGTTACTCTCCCAGTTGGCTGATGTTCCTGGCCCCACCCCTAAAAAAAATAAATAAAAATATTTTGAGGACACATGTTTGCTTGTCCCTCCTGTTTAATAATGATTTCTGTGTTCTGTGGTGCACCACTTGCTGGGGTTAACATTCAATGAGCAATCAGACAGTTCTAGTTACTCTCCTCCAAGATGGCAGATGTTCCTGGCCCTCCCTGAGTCCCTTCCTCAAAAAAGATAAATAGAAATGCCAACAATATTTACCTAACCAGACACATCTTTCCTTGTCATCCCTTATTGGTTTTTTTTTATAACTACTCATCATGTTTAGTAAAGTGGTGCACCTCAAGCATTTTTCCAAGTTTTCCAGCAATGCTCCCTCAAAAACCAAAATAAATATAAACCAAAATAACTATGATTTTCCCAAAATCATTTTTTTAACAGTGTTTGAAGTGATTAGCTGCATATCGTTATGTTATGGAACTGCAGATTTATTATTCATGTATGTTGAAAATAGTGCCAGACGTATGTTGCAAGTTAATTACACTTTTCTACCACTGGCTCCTCCCACCAGTACTATGGTTGGGTTGGAATAATAGACAAATATGAATACTGCAAACATTAAGTGATGGACAGCCAGGAAAAACTTAACAAACTGATTAAGTACTGGTGCTAGACAATAAATGGCACTGCAGGCTGTAGCTGATTCTGCCATATTAACCAAATCTGCAGCCACTGGGATTCCTGCCAGGCCCATAACAAATGAGTAAACTACATCCTCAGGAATTACTATGCATTACCTAAAATTATGCTGAAGACTCATTTCCTGCCAACAACATACCCTTGGATCATGTTTCTTGTACCAAATTACAACGTCCAAAGGAAGTAATGTGCCATGCCACTGTACGCTGGCTGATGACGATGTACAATGTCCGGAAGCCATCACCACCTCCACCATGATGTGTGTTATGAGTACTCTTCATACAGAACCACAGAAAGAGTAAACAGTATGCATATGATATGAGAACTAATTCATCTTACACCGTCACAGACAGTCCTTCACAATCATTAAATCTACCCAACGGTGTTGATCTTGTTATCCTGACAAAAAGAAAAAGAGACGGAGGAACTGCCATTGCCCAATATATTCCAGTAAAGCTGCTGCTAAATCCAGATGCTACTGCTGATTCTGAATCCACAACAATACCACAGCTGTGTATTGTCACTTTGACAATTCATTCTTCTCAAATCATGACACGCATTACTTAAATAATGTTAATAACAGTAAATACTGCAACTGCATTGTTACTGTTAGTCAAGTCATGTAAGAAGTTATCCTATAGAAAAATGTATTGTTGTTGTTGTGCAGTATGGGTGTGCAGACACTTACACTAGGGCCAGGGAGGCTGTTAGTAATTTTTTTCTGTATGCATATTATGTCATTATAAAAGTGTCTTTGCAGAGAGATGTGTGCATGTGTAGCAGTCTAGTTACATATACTGTTTAAACTGCTGTTAATAAGTGCTGTATTCAGTAAAGTCACTGCTTCCATAAAGTTATTTTTCATAACTTATATATCGTAGGTCATGATATGATGATGATTGATTGCGCTTCTGCCACACTGCTCCCATTTCAATTGATGATTAGACCAACATTCAGTTTCAGACTTTTTGTTTCCATTGAATGTGTTTTGTGGAACTGTCCATTGACAGGTAAGTCTTGCATGGTGGTATTATGTTTTTTCAGTAATGAAAAACAGGAGTTAATCAGGTAGATATTGCTTTGCATTATTATTATCCTAATTTTGCCATACTGCAAGAATGTGTTATTATGGATAGCAAAGGATGGTGGGACTACACAAGGTTTAGGTTGTTCCATGATAGTCAGTGTGGTAGGCAGTCATAGTACTAGGCTGGAATGGCAGAAGTTGACCAAGATGGTAATATATGTAAGAAACATTTATTGAATCCTGACAACATGGCAATTGCCCATGGTCTTGGATATCAACATTACTTTTGTTTCTGTAACTAATATCATGTCACCCTGACTTATTGCCTTTCCCAGTCTGTTACATGCTGCTGCTGCCTGGATAATACCTGATGGCACCTTTGACTGATTCTTCATGATGTGTCGATCACAACTAACCAGGTAAGATATATTGTAGGGACACCATTCTATTTGATACCCTTGATATGTTTCTCTCTATGTCACCCAATATTAAGGCAGGTAAGTATTGCAGTGATACTCCTACTGTCATTCATCAAGATGTAGAGGGTGCCATAGGGGTAGCAAGTTAGTGGTTGTTTGAGGGAGGGGACACACACAAGGTGGTGGTTTTAGGAAAATTATTAGGATAGTCAGTGTTAGGGTAGGCATGGTAGGCAAAGCATGGTATGACAGTACCGTGTGTATAAGACACTGTTCTGTTCATAAAGTCTGACAAGACAAAAGGTAGCAAATAGTTTTTGCTTTCAAAATTGCCTTCTTTTCTTTATGTAACACTTGGTTATTTCCTTTCCTTGCAAGGCCTGTCACATGCTACTGCTGGTGCTCTTGATGCCAGGATCAAACCTGATGCTCTACTATTGTACTTTTTCCTCATGGTGTTTTCATCGTCACACCTGACAAGGTAAATAGTTGTTGAAAACCTTTCTATTTCATAGTATCCTTGATCTCTTTCTGTCAATGTCAGCCAGGGATTCAGGTAAGTACTGTAGTGGCGTTATGCCTAATGTCATTCATCAAGATGTAGAGGGTGCTGTAGGGGTATCAAGTGAGTAGTTGTTTGGGGGAGAAGCACACACAAGGTCGAGGACAGGTTGTCTGAAATTTTTGTATAGTAGGTTGGTTAAGCCAGCACAGTTGATAGTCGACTCTGAAAGATAGTACCATATCTAAGAAAATGTTCACAAAGCCTGATAAAATGTCATAGTCTTGCCTAGCCAGATGTCCAATATTTGTCTATCTCAAACTGACTCATTTCCTTTCTAGGCCAGTCACACACTGCTAATGCTGCTGTTACTGGCAGGATCACACCTGATGCCGCTATCACAGTTTCTTCATATGTGTTCATCTCACCTGCACAGGTAAGTAATCTTTTGCAAGTGAAATTTAGTTAAATATAACCTATTATTCTTAGAAAAGAAATTGTGCAATTTAATTAAGCAGTAAGGGGGGGGTAGATTAACACTCTGTTAATCACCCCCTGGGGCTGTAATGTGGTATGAGGTGCAACGGAGTGCCATATTGCACCTCAGGGGTTTTTAACTGACTGGTAATCTAACTCCTGGGAGTGCCTTATCACTATTATAAAAAAATTATTCTACAAGAAAAGTGTTTAAAGTATACTTTTTGAATGATTTTATTTTCTTGATTTAGAGAGAGATTTTTATTAAAGTAGTTCTTCCACAAGCAGTGTAAGAATGCTTTTTTAAAATCAGACTACAGAATTCTGGTCATTCTGCAGTGCTAGAGGATGGAATGCTGACAGGAAGAATTCATGTTCCATGGTGATTGGGCTGTATATGACATTATAATATGGCTATAAAAAGTCCAGTAATCTGATTGGTTGTTGAGCTCGGAACCCAGTGCTGATATCCCATGACGCAGCACTGGAAGAAGGTCCAGTAACCTCTTCACAATAAAATCAATAGTACCAGCCATTCCTGTCTATCACAAATGTGGCTGTCACCTTTACTCACTAAAAACCTTCAACTAGGCCCTAAAAATAAAAGTGTCTTAAATTTATAAACATAAGAATTAAATGTTATTTGCCTTCATAATACTCTTGTTGCACACACACATACATAACTTAAAAATGACATACTATAGTACTTAGAATTGTGATATATGGTGTTTCTTTGCTGACCATGAAAAATCCCACTCCTATCCTCACCTGCTAACTAGGGAAATCAGTCTTGTTTAAACTGTTGCAGATACAACAAAAGCCCTGGTTCCATCTGAGGCCTTCTGTTGTGTGCTAGTGGGAGTAAACATTCTGTCAGCAGAACTGAGCAGAGGCTTGAATTCTTGCATTCTATCTGTAGTAAACATTCCATCTCTTGAACGTTGGCAACACAGAAAATAAGCAAGACAGAGAAAAAGGAGGGAATATTATAAAGAAGCTGAAAGAACGGTGAGGAAAATGGGTAAAGGGGGAGGGTTGGGGGAAACTTTAGCCAGGAGCTAATTATAACTACATTAATTTTTCTGTGCATAGTATTTAAACCTGAGATTGCATGTCAGTGCTGGGATGTGCTGGGACTGCTTTTAAAAAAGTCATAAGCAATTTTCTTTTTTTATTTGGTGCATTTCTCCCCCCCCCCAAACATCTTGGACCCATTTTATAATCACAGTTAGACACTCCAGGGTGTTCATTGTGGTGGGTTAACAGCACTTCTTGGGTGGCTGAAGTGAAGGCATTTGGCAATGCCTCATGCCACACCCAAGTTGTTCCACTCTCCAACCACAACGCATTCCATGTCATGCCTTATTGCTTAACTATAACATGGATTGATGTAAAGTTGTTGGAATCCTAACAGCCAGTCAGACTGCTGCAGCATTTCTTTGATCCTTCACTGAACCTTGAGATACAGTAACTCAATAATCTCATCCCATCCCATCCCAAGACAAGGAAGAGTACAGAACTGTGAACAGACTATTTGTATATTTTAAAACGCAACAGGAAAAAGTTAAAAGTGATTATGATGAACAGCAACAATACAATAAAAGAGTAACCATTTACAATAAAACAGTGTCAGTCATAAAACGGAACAAGTATCAAACAACAGGTGTCAAACTATGTTTAAGTAACTTAACTGCCAACTGGCAATTCTTTTTTGGCCTGCACGGCAGCACGGGAAACTCTACGTTTCTGAATCTGGTGATGCATGGGGAGGGAGAGTGCTGAACGGCAGCAGCACTTAATCTTTGGAGTATATCATCTTGTAGTCAGCTTCCTAAGCATAGACAACATTTTGTCCTGGTACTCCATTAATTTTGCCTGGTTGACCTCCAGTACTTTCATCCTTTTTAAAACGTTGCTGTCCCTGTCCCTCCTCTGGCTGGTGCTTGTTTCACCGTGCTCTACCTCCTGGGGGGCTTGCTGGTCTTCAGCAGCTGCACAAGCTCTCCCTGTGCTTGATGGCTGCTGTTCAGTGTCCCTTGATGCAAGCCTTGCCCGTTCACGCTGGATCTTCATGATCCTGTTTTTCCTCCTAGTACACTGTTCCTTAGCTATCATCTGGGCTTCCGTTGCTGTTGTTGAGGCTGTCATGAAAGCTGTAGAAGAGAAAGATAGGCTGGTGAGGGTAAGGACAGACACTCATTGCATTTCTGGCTACACTTCAGACATGTATGTGTGCACATCTTTGTTCGCAAACCATTTGAGCTGAGAGCTCTAAAGCCAGCAGAATACATGTATTCCTTGTTATCATTCTGTGTGTGTGTGTTTGTGTGGGGGGTGCATTGTACTACTAGAATAATGTGGAGCTTTGCATTGTCCTACTCCATGTTAAACAATCCAACACAATGTATTGGGTGTGCACTTGAAGGATGACATATGACAGACTGACTAGTGAGAAACATCTAAGGAGGAGGAGGAGTTAAGGATTATACATTATTTAGCAAGGTTTCATATTAAGGGTGGACTTATAATGTTCTTAGAATAACTGTTTGTTCTGCAACATTGTCTGTGGGATCATTTAATATAAGCATTAAGCACTGCCAGTAAGATTAGTCTGTGTGTTGTTAGTGCTGAGATACCCGCACAGCCAGAGAGTGACAGGAAGGCACTCGTCCTGCTGTGTCATGCATAGCCATGCCTCGGGGTGTGCAGGTATCTTGGTACTACCAACACACATCTGTCATGTGTTATTGCTTACATAATGTATGATTGTACTGGCTCAAATGCGTCTTGTGATCAATTCCCGTGGATACCTTGACAATGAAGCAGGGCATTTTTTTGGGTTATGATAACAACCCACAGAAGCAATTTCAGCGAGGTTCATTAACACAACAGTAAAATGCCTTTTATACTATCAGATGCTACTAATGAGTAATATAATCACCATCATCACCACAGTGTGGGTGAGAAAATTGAAAATTTTAGCCATATGTTTTGAAAGCTCACTAGCACCAGTCCAGTATACAGACCGGTTAGGGTGGAAAAATAGTCACGGTAGCAGAGGCTACCTCAGGGGATCAAAAGAGGAGAGAAATACTTCTTCCACTACATAAGACAGAAAAGGAAAAGCAGGTAACAACTAATGGGGAGTAAGAAGGATGGGCTGCTGGAAGGAAAAGGGGCTGGAGTAAGCTGATGTACTGAATGAGTGCTTCTGCTCTGTGTTTACGCAGGAGAAGTGGGGGCAAACACCTCAGGCAACTTGGGGGGGCAGAGAAGGGAGATGACAACAGATGTGGGGATTACAGAGGGGTTACAGAGGGTGCAGGATGGCTGTAAGACTGCACAAAGTGCCTAAACAGGATGGCATCCACCCTAGGGGACTGAGGGTGCTGGCAGAGGTACTGGAAAGGCTACTGCATGACCAGTTCAATACTTCCCTGTTCCCTGTACACAGGATGTGTACTTCATGACTTTGGGATGTCCCATGTGGTGCCCATCCATAAGAATGGTCTGAGGGATGATACAGGGACCTACATGCAAGTGAGACTCACCTCGATCATGGACAAAGTAATGGAGACCATCTGAAATGAGAGGCTTATGAGCTTATTGAAGGTAAATGGTATTCATGATGAATGGTGACATGGGTTTCTTGGGGGAGGATCATGCCAGACAAACCTGGTAAAGTTCTATGACAGTGCAGGTGATGCGAGGAATGGACAAGGGCCATGCTGTGGATGTTCTGGACTTGAACTTCAGTAAGGTATTTGATTTAGTGGCACATGGGACATTCGGGGGGAGCTGCAAAATGTAGGGTCCATACCAAAAATAGTGACATGGATTAAAAACTGGCTGATGGTAATACAACAAAGAGTATTGGTAAGGGATGCTGTCATCATCAAGAGTGCTGCACTGGTGATAAGCGGGGTATGACAGGGATCAGTTATGGCCCTGGGACCACTAATATTCAAGATTTACATTGCATATATCGCAAATGTGATCTGGGGTAAAATCAGTCTGTTCATACATGTTACAAAGATGGGAGCTGTGTTTGTACATGACATAGAGAGGGTGATGGGGTTGCAGAGCAGGGGGACCTGAATAAACTGCAGGAGTGTACAGCCAAATGGCAGCTGGGGTTCAATGCCAAGAAGTGCAAGGCTCTGCCCTAAGTTCTGAGCCTAGAACCAGGGGAAAGACTATCAGTTTCATATAGTTGTGATGTTCCACTAAAGAGAAGGACCTAGAGGTGATCATAACAAGGAGCATGAACAACTATGCTCAGTCAGTGCAGTATGGCGACAGCAAGAGCCAGCAAGAGCTGGGGTACATAGCTAGAGGGATCTCCTAAAGAAATAGGGAGGACATCCTGCTCCGGTATAGGTCGCTGGTCAGGCACCACCTGGAATACTGAATGCAGTACTGGGCTTGCACCCATTTCTGAATAAGGATATCAGATTGCTGGAGGGGGGTACAGTGGACAGCTACAAAGATGATTCTAGAAATTGCGGGTAACACATATAAGAAAATGTTAGGGTAGGTGAATATGTACTCCCTGGAGGAGAGAAGGGACAGGGGTGACATGAATGATACTGTTAAATAGCTGAAAGGTATAAATAAGAGTAAAACTGATGTGATTTTCAAGCTTTGAAAAACGGAGAGATACTAGAGGTCTCCATCTTACATTGGGGGGTAGGTTTAACAGAGAGATGAGACATTTCTTCAGCATAGTGGACAAGTGGAATACCAAACTGGGAAAGGCGGTGGCATCCAAGATGAGAGACAGTTTCAAGAAGGGAGTGACAGGGTGAGGTGAAGGGGCAATGTGGTGGAAGGTGAGGGAGGGGCAGCGGCGATATAGGGTGCTAGCTGTACACTCTGGTAGACTCACTTGATAGGCAATGAGGCCTACTTCGGATGGCATTTTAGTATGTTCATAATAAATGATGGGGCGGTGTGTGTTATGAGTTTTTATACACACTGCAGGTGTGACATGTTTCATAATAAACCCCCTAGTGCAAGCCCGAGGAGTTTATGAGAAGCATCCCACACAGAGGAAGTGTGTAAATTAAAATTAAGTTTTACAGACTACACCATCTTTTTTTTATATAATTGCTGGCGGGTGCTTTTTTGCTACAGCAGTCATGTGACATAAAAGAAAGCAACCTCTGGTATTAGTTACCAAACAGCGGTGGTTGTAGGACTGGTGGGTGTCCATCACAAATAAAGGGAGAGGGCAACTAGCACATGCAGGAAGCCATGGAACAACATGCATGTTTTGTGTAATAGGAAGCCGGTTATTATTATGGCACATATCAACCTTGTTTGATATTTTCCTTAGGGAAAAAGTGACCAGCAGTAGTTATATATAAATAACAATTTTTGCGCAGTCTACTGACCCTAATTAATCCTTATTTGCATGGAAAAAATTATCATCTTACCATCAGAAGGGCTGGTGGTCTCCACAATGCTACTGCTTGCTCCTTCCTCCACTTCATCTGCTGGAACTGTGGTGCTGGACTCCACAGCACAGGAAGCAGCAGTAGAGCTGCTCTTGGCAGCACCTGTCAACAATAAAGAGAAGAATACTGAAATGAAATGCAGTTGTGGCAATATTTGTAGTCTAGTCATAACAGGTTGATTGTCACAGCAGCAAAAGGCCATCATTGTCTGTGCTGCTCGAGCATGCAGTTATCTCCCTATTCAGCAGCCAGCTGCCACACCCAGCCACCTCACAGTACCTCACTTTGCCCTCCTCTTTGCCCTGTCCCACTCCTTCTTAAAGCATTCTACTGTGTTACATGCCACCACCACCACCTCAGCTGGCAGTGCGTTCAACTTTTCCACCACCATCTACGTAAAGAAATGCCTCCTCATATCCCCCCTGGATCTGCCACCCTCCAATATTATGTCATGGCAACTGAAAACTGATGGTAGTAAAAGTTAGAATAATAAAAGTAATATACTCACTTGTTCTGTCATCTTCCACTGTGGCTCTGGTGTTGGGCTCTGCTGCTGGCTTCTCCCACTATGTCCTCTTCCTCTTCCTCTTCCTACTACCACCATTCCCTTTCAGGGTCACAGCTCCCCCTAGTGCCTCCAGTAACTGCCTGTCATGCCTCTGGATGTCATCCCACTTATGTTTGATTTGCTTCACAGAGCGGGGTTGGACACCATCTCCCTCTTTGGCAATACTTGCCTGTATGTGCTCCCACAGTTCCCCCCGTCTGTTTTATGGGGAGTCTCTCAGGCCCATACAGCTCTTTTGCATGTGCTATCAGCTCCCTCACTAGCACTGTTACCTCCTTATGTGTGAAGGCTGGTGCAAGTGTTTCAGCAGTGCCAGCCTGAGCACTGGTTGAGGGCTGAGCATTAGGCTGATCTTGCTGGCCTTGCTCCTGCTGCTGAACACTGTTGGTGTTTTCAGCAACTTCAGCTTCCCCTTCACCCACATTCTGCTGCTGCTGCTGGTCACCTTCCTTCCCCTCCACCACATGCCTGCTGCCCCCCCCCCAATCCTGATTCTGCAGTTGCAGACATGTTTCTCAATCTCAGTCTCTCAACTGAACTAAACTAGCTGTCCTTTGTCTGACTGTGTGACTTTTCCTGTGTTTCCCGCAATTGCGTTTTCGCAACTCAGGAAATGGTGAAATGTTCGATTTCCAGTTCCGCCTTTATAATCGCAACATTTTTTTCGCATTTGAAGGGTAATCACGTACTTATAATTGGAACACAGTGTACACTGCGGAACTTTGTCTCCGTGGTTAATATATGCATGTGAAAAAGGTCACCATAATTGTGGTATTTCAGTTTTGATATGCGGAAATGTTTTTCACTTACATACATCGCAGAATTGAGAAACTATCTGTGACTACAACTAATTACGCTAAATTGTTTTCTGCAAATAGTCTGTAGAGGTCAAGACATTTTGCTTCTTATAAAAAGGGTCTAAGAATTGAGGTTTCTGATTGGTTGCAAACAGTCTATCAGCCCTATGTTAATGTTTCATTATCAGCATACATGTACAGCCTGATCACTTGCTGAACAAGGTTGAACAGTATAAAAAACAATTTTATTATAATAGCAACAAAACGCTACCAGGGGTTATGGTAATGGTCAGAGACAGTTAATCACCCTCTAGGAGCATGTAGCACTAAGCTATGCCTTGTGCCACATTTCACCCTAGAGGATGATTACCAGGCTATTAACATAACCTCTGGTCAGGTGTTATTGCTTAAATGAGGTCTAGTGTTGTTATTTAAAATTTTTGAGTAACATACTTTTTAAAAATACACAACTTGTTCAGAAGGGGACCATGATATGTTACTGCTAATGTTCATGTGTTGTGGGAGAGATTTTTTTTTATCATATTAAACATTAGATTGTATGGGGAGGTGGGGGGGGCATGTGAGTGAACAGGCTGGTTGTTACAAAAGTTCTGAACAGGTTGTTTGCACATTAGGTAGGGAGTGCTGGCACACTACATAACGAGAGGATGTACACAACTCTTGGTCCAGCAGCACATGTGTGCCATGTTGTTACTTGTTACTAATCTTTTGTTTCCCTTCTGGTTCCTCAACTATATGATTTTTTCACTTTTCAGGTCTGTGTCTCTAATGGTTGCTGGTGATATTTCCGCTCATGCTGTTCTGGCTCCAAATGTTCCCATGTCAGGGGCAGCCATGCCAGTAGCTGTATTGGTTGGCAATGAAAAGTGCAAAGGTACGTACTTCAAGCCTTCACTCAAACATTGATGACTGAGAAGCATGCATTATTCTTGGCATTTACAGAATGTTTATTCCCTGGTAGTGTAATAGCTGAGGATAGATTAAGTTTAAACTAAAGCAGGTGGGTGGGCATTGCTGGGGGGGATAGTGGCAGATTAACTTCTGCAGGCACAGACGACTTGTCTTTAATTTACAGTACACAAATTGACAGTATATTCTCAGTAGGTAGTCTGGCATAACTGCTGCATGCTACTATTGTGTCTCAATAAAATACTCACAGTTATGGTTCTCTGATGTATGTCTGCAACTGTTGTGTTTTTTTTCCCTTTCAGGCATGCCTTGGAATTCCCTAAGGCTTTCTGACTCCTGCTGTTCACCCAGCGCTGTAGCTTCATCATGGCATTGTCATGCCAATTTTCCAGGTAAGTATGTAATATTTATTTTTAATTTTTAATGACAGCGTAATTGATTTATTTGTTCTATTAAGGGTTGATTTTGACCGCTCTTGAGACAGGCATTTTGAGTTCAGTTTCCGGGCGGGGGCAGATAGTGGCAGTGGTTATCCAGACTGCACTAGTAGGTGCAGCAGACCATTTCTGTTGATGTTGAAGGTTTATTAGGTAAAGTAAAGTAGTTTCTTGTTTATTTCCTTGACAGAGCAGGTGTTATTTATAAGCTAAGTATTATCAATCCATGCTTGTCTTGTGTTTCTGTGACTGTACATGTGCTTCTCTTTCAGGTTTGCCTCACTATGGTTTTCTGACTGCTGCTGCCATTGCTTCTACTGTTGCTGTGAGCCTCCCTTACTCCAACAGGCCTGTGGTTTCCTGATGTGTTTATCACACAAATGCCTAGGTAAGTCCTCAATATTTTTTTAAATAACAAATATGTGTATTATAATGAGATAGGTGGCGGTGCGGATGGTCTTTGAGACAGACTGCTGGGGTTGGGGAGGATGTTGGGGGTGTGTGTGGACAGTGATAGTAGTAATGGAGGAGGATTACTGGCTAAGTTTGGATGCATATGCATCATATAAAGTGACACTATGTTCTGAGTGGGGTTTTTTTCAGGTAAAGAAGGTATTTTTAACACAGGCTGATTGTAATTCATTCCATTGTGTTTCTGTAACTAAGGGTGTGATTGCTGTTTCAGGTGTGACACTGTAATGCTTTTCAGATGCAGATGCAGCCACAGATGACCTGAACCTGAATTTACCGAACAGCCAAGACTGCTGCATCATGGTTTGTTGTCAGTCACACATGTACAGATAAGTACCTTTGGTGTTTGCTTTACTTTAACCTTCTTTTTCCACAACCAGGTACAAATAGATTGGAATTGGATGCATTTCTTTACAGTTACAGAAATAAGGCCAGGTATGGGTATGGGGTGGGCAAAAGGGGGGACAGAGAGCACTAAGAAAGTGGTAGAAATAAATACTTTGTTGCACATTAGGTAGTGACAGTTGGGCGAATAGGTGCTGCTGAGTAGTGAATTGATATGATGTTCAGAATCTTTGATGTAGCCATACAGCAGTAATACATAAGCAATAAGACATGACAGGGTGTGCATGGAACATATTTTACCACATGGCCAGGGGTGTAATAAGTCACGAGGCCTTGGGGGAGTGCCTTTAGCCCCGGTCATGTGGTAAAATATGTTCCATGCACTCACCTGGAGTGTCTTATTGCGCTTATAAAATGGACTACATTTTTTTGTGCATTACAGTAAGAAAAACTTGTGCTTTTTGTACAAAAAAGTGATTTGAATATGGAAGTTTATGATAAAAAATAGTCCTTCTGCCTACTTGATAATGACATCATGGACAGGAGACAGAGAGCGAATGCATACCAAAGAGCTGAAATCATCCAATACTGGCAGTGACTCTGCAAGTATTCAGTGATGAATGACAGAGACTGCATGCTGCAGGACGATGGCTGGTTAAAAAAATCTGAACAACAATGACTTCCCGCAACTCTGCAGTCAATTCCTCCCACCTGCATTACCTTCAGTATCCCATGCAACACTCGAGTCTTCATTTACCTGATCATGGTGAGAGAGAAACTGCATACTCTGTTGCCTTCACTCCACGACTGGCCTTGTTAGTCAATCAGTGCCCAAGACATGTTTCATTGCCAAATGGCCATTATATTGTTTAAAAGACATGTAAAAGAGCTGCCGCCCATTGATTATAATGGGCAGAGCGTGTGTGCTTGCAAACAACTGGGAAGTCCTTGGGACCCTGTAAATACAAATTTACATGGGATGAAACTTTTTTATACATGCAAGATTACAGATTAGTGGAAAGCTAAACATTATTGGGATCCTACAGTATGTAGTTAAGGCACCAATAGATAGGGTGCAGGACCTAATCCTGGTGAATCTCTTTAAGAAATTCAGCAACTTACTTGACTGTTATTTCAGATGAGAAATTATTTTTCCATGGAGCACAATAACATGGAATACGTGAAATGAGGAAGAAGTGCTCAATCCATGGATTACTGAAGAAAAATTCCACATGACTACTGATTATTCCACATCTAAAAAAAAATCAAACACACTGGGCTTCACAACTATTTTTCCACAAAAATTAAAAAAGCCACATTATTTACACAAAAAAATCTGCATATCTGGCGGAAATTCTGCGAAATTGGGAAAATGTCTTCCAAACTTCCGTGGAAGCGGAAATTCCACCAGCAGAATTTTATTTTTGCACACTTTTACTGGCAGGGTGCCCTAGATACCAGGAATTTTGTGTGTGCAGTATTTCTGGACCTAAGCAAGGCATTCAACACTGTTGACCATGAGTTGCTCCTACTATTCCTGTGTAATATTGGCTTGGACCCCCTATCCCTGAGACGGTTCTCAAACTGCATCACAGGTCACCAGCAGCAGGTTAAAGAGGAAGGGATACTTTCACTGCTGAATCCCTTGTTGAGGGGTGTACTGCAGAGTTCCATACTGGGTCCACTACTCTTTGCAATTTATATTAATGGAATTGACGTAGGAATAAAATCTGTCAACATTTATCTCTTTGCCAATGGTACGGTACTTTACATTGGCAGACCTACTCCTGAAGCAGCATGCACGGATCTACAACAGGAATTTAATCAGCTGCAGTTACAACTACTGAACCAGAAACTTTTTTTAACGCAAAAAAAAAAAACAAAGGAAATTATTTTTTCACCCTTTATTAATGCAAATAACCCTGCTGCTCAAGGAACCATACCCCAGATTACCACACTTCCAGGTGAACCACTAGACTATGTAATGAAGTTCAAATACCTGGGGGTTTGGATCGACCACAAACTTTCTTTCCTCGGTTACATTGAGGAACTGATGAAAAGGCTCAGGCAGAGGCTTGGCCTCTTTTACAGGATCAAACATCTACTTACCCAGGATACCAAGAAGAGACTGGTACAAACCACATTCCTTTCATTACTGGACCATGCTGACTTCCTTTACTGCCAAGGCCCTGCCTCTGTGTTTGCCAAACTCGATACACTCTACCGTAGAGCCATAAGGTTAATCTCTGGTGCACTGTACTCCACCCATCACTGCTCTCTATATGCTGCAGTAGGATGGCCATCACTCAGTTATAGAAGACTCAGAAATGCCACTTCCTGGACATACAGAGCTATCACTAAGAAGCTGCCTCAACACATATCAGACTGTCTTTCACAAAGTATGGTAGGTAAGTATGCCATGAGAAGCTCCTTCTATAGCTCCCTTACTGTACCCAAGGTCAAACTGCACTTTGGTAGGTCATCCATAAGCTACACGCTTCTCCTACTCTGGAACAACTTGCCGAAAACCTTAAAATTGGTCCTCCCTATCAATTTTTCAGTATTCAAAATGCTTTATGTACATTCTGTCAAGGAGTCTTGTAATTGCTTCCCCTGATTATTGCCTTGTTACCAGACAACAGAGACTTACCGTGCCCCTCCGGCACCTGCTATCTTACCTTACCCTCTTACTTCTTCCTCCTCCTCATCCTCTATCTGTACTCAACACAATAAATGCATCTTCTATCTAGGAGTCCTGTAATTACTTCCTCTGCTTGTTTACGACTTGTTCTCAGCCTGTAGAGGCTCTTTGTACTGGTGTCCCTTTCCTCATCAAACCCTTTTACTCTCATCTACCGTCCTCCTCCCCACTGTGACTGCTACAAGCTTGCCCTACTCAATAACCTTCTCCATTCATACTTTTTAAGTTCTTTTCACTTATGTCTACCAGCAAGCTCTTTGTACTGTATATTTTGTATATACTGAATTTTAGGTATCTGCCATTTTTACTCTATCTGTATATTGTATATCGTCCATTGTCACAATTCCTAATTTTATCTCTGTTCTTTTGTAAACTTTTTGTGCGTATAATTTTACTCTGTGTATTGAATATGTATATTGTCCAGGTCCATCTTGAAAATGAGCTTTTCTCAATGGTGTTTTGTCTGGTTAAATAAAGATTTTGATTGATTGATTGACCAGCAAAATAAAAAGTTTATCTATGGAATATGAGTCATGTTCATGTGATATCAGTCATACAAGCTACACACATCATTATCAGCACACCACAATACAAATCATATATTTTTTTCCCCCGCTTATACACTTCCATGTCAATAAATGGATTGTAACAGCAGCATTGCTCTGACAGTGCACCAGTGGTACAGAGGATAAATTGCATAATTCCGTACACTGCTACACACACTTGAGGACCACAGTTTGAACTCACTTTTTCTAAAAAAAAAAAAAAAATTTAAACAGTAATGAGAGCACAGGACCCTGACAACCATATACATGTAACATTACATAATCTAAACAAGCATTTGTCAATGCCGAATGTTGTCTTGCTGGCATTGGCATTGGTAGTGCAGGAGTTAGAGAGATGCATAATAGGCATGGCAGTGAAGTACTGAACTGATGCAATCCACCCCCACCCTGCAGAGACTGACAGGCATTGGGGTGTCCCTTTGGGTGTCTGGTAGTGCAGTGTGGGAAAACATTTTGGCCAGGATGTGAAAAATGACAACTGTACAGTTCATAAGGAGGTGTAAAAAACTGCCAGTGTTGAAAATGTGGCATGTAAATATAGCAAATTTGTGAAATTACAAGGATGCATGGGAAATATGCAATGCATGCTTGCAACACTGCCATTTTATGGGCGTTCAGCACCAAATTTTCAACATAGGCATTTTAGCACCTCTGCTCATGTACAGTGTCACTGTTATTTTCTCAAAGTCTCCCAAGAAGTGATTTCGCTCAGCGACCACACTATTCTGCACCGGAAGTGTGGAAACACATTTGGGAAGGATATGAAAATGATGGCTGTACTGTTCATCAGAGTGTGTAAAATGGCAGGGAGAAAATCCAGAGTGAAATATCACAATGCACGATGGTACGAAAGCATATGCGCAATCTGCAACACACGCCAGTAATACAGTCATTTTATGGAGTATCATCACCAAATTTTCAACATAGGCATTTTAGGACCTCTGCTCATGAACTGTGTCACTGTCATTTTCATAATCTGGCCCAAACACTGATTTCCCACAGAGACTGCGCTATTGTGCACCAGAAGTGCAGAAACACATTTCGGGCAGGATGTGGAAAATGACAGCTGTACTGTTCACAAGGAGGTGTACAAAAATGGCAGTGCTGAAAATTTGGCATTAAAATATTGTGAATTTGCGAAGTTACGAGCCTGCATAGCAACTGCGCAATGCTCACTTGTAAAATAGGCATTTGTTGGATTTTTTTCACCAAATTTGGAACATAGGCTTTTTGAGAGGCCACCTCATGAACACTGGCACTGTCATTTCGTTATTGGGTCCCGAAAGGTGATTTCACGTAGTGACTGTGAAATCACCTTTTGAGGCTGATTAATGCCATGACAGTGATAGAATTCATGAGGAGGGGCCCCAAAAACCCCATGTTGAAAATTTTGTGCCAAAATTCCAACAAATGCCCTAGATATGTGGCAAAGTTGAAAAAACCCTATTCATTCCATTATACAGCTTACTGGCATTTCCTCAGTTCGCGGTCAGCTTTCAAGAGTGCAGACATGTTCCCGGTCCACTGAAGATCATTGCACCAGACTCCGGAGGTATGTATGGGGTGAGGGGTGAGGGGTGTGGGGAGGCAGGGTGCACAGTGGGTGTGTGCGGTGGGGCAGGAGACTACGAGGGACCATTTTATGTTACAGGGGAGGAAAAAACTAACATCAGGGACAGTTTTTTTTTTGCAGGACTTGGCACACTGGGGTGGCCCCAGCATGCCACCTAACTGTTTTGGGGGGAGTTGTTGCAGCCGATGGGGGATTGGGCATCCTCATCGGCAGACAATGGGGGTTAATTTATGCTGGTGGGATTGGGCACCCCGTCAGCACACTGTGACAGCTGGGGGGAGGCAAGAGACGAGGGGGATTGGGCACTGCCCTCGGCATATTAGAAATGTGGGGGGGCTGATTTATGCCAATGGGGAGTGGCCTCCCCCGTCGACACACAATGAAAGTGAGGAGGAGGCAAGAACTGAGGGGGATTGGGCACCCCCTCAGCATATAGGAAATGTGGGGGCTGCTGTATGCCGACGGGAAGTGGGCTCCCCCATTGGCAAATGTGTGTGACCACAGTAAGTCAGCTGGGGGATTGGGCACCCCCTAAGTTGGCCGTTAGGCAGTTGCCCGCCATGCTACTAATGTGGCGAGCACGCAGGAAGGGTCCGCTGCATCTGACAAGCTTTGCTCAGATTACAGCAGACCTTTCCTTAGATGTGCTCTCCACATTGGCATGCATGGTATGGCTGCCAGTATGCAGGCTGATTGTGGAATGAGGGATGCACCTACTGATGCATGCCCTGCATTCGCCCAACAGTGGCCACACCTCCAAAGCTGCACTACCACAAGATGTTGACTTGCGCACAAGTGCGGCAAGCCAACATAAAAAGCAAGGAAATTCATTGCAAAAAACTTTGTTAATGCATTAGTTAGGGTGATAAGTACAGCCACAAAAGGTGGGAAATGTGTCATTAGGGTTTACAACCCTAACACCCCAACACCAACAACAATCTCCATACAATAACAGGCATCAGGAGTTTGCTTTGGGCTCATTACCCTAATGATCAAGCACCTCCACCACCATCCAGCAGACAATGACATACATTGGCATTGCCCCTTGGGGTAATCAATGTTAATGTTCACTACATGTTCCCTACACTAATGTTCACTCCATTCCATAGGTAAATAACCTGGGATAGGTCACACTGCTCAGATGAAGAGGGTTGGGGGCAGCATTGGCATCTTCAGCCCTAACACTCACCCCATTCCATTAGAAAATAAGCTGGGTGGGCACAGTATAGGAGAATAGGGTGAGCCTTAGGGTCGATGACCCCAAGAGTATAAGCAAGGCCATGTACATACAATAACAGCACTGACATAAGAGGAACACAAAACATGTGGATCCTACGGCCTAGTACAATGTGATTAAATGCTACCCAATGTACCGGAATAAAAACAGCGATTTCAGGGGACAGGGTAATGGACAATGTTGTACAATGGAGAATCAGGCAATTAGGCCACATTTTTTACATTAGTTATACAAAAATAGCGCAGGACAAATGTACAGCAGTTAAGCAAGAATGTGCAGGACAAATGTATAATTCAAATCAAAACAAGACAGGGTGTCGGGGTGTACCATGTGTAGAGGGGACTGGCTCAACAGGATGAGACAGACATGAGTACAGAAATGTAAGGGGTTATTTAGGAAAAGCAGGAGCAAATTCTTAAGTCATATAGGTGGTTGTAAAGAGCACATTTGAAACTGGGAAGGGAAATGCAAGTGAGGATAGATGGAGGGAGGGAGTTCCATGCCCAGGGCGCAGAGTAGGCAAAGGATCTCCTACTTGCAGCTAGGCGAGTTAATGGCACTGTTAACAGTGGGAGAGAGGAGGATTGAAGGGTCTGACAGGCCGATTTTCTTACAGTTATATTAGATAGACTCAGAGAAGTGTATGGGTGGGTGAGCTTATGTGTAAGGCTGAGAGAGGTACACTGGAATTTATGTTTGAGTTGTAGCCAACCCAGCGATGTTAGTACAGAACACTGATGTTGCCAGGGGGCAGCTCCAGAGGCAAAGCACCATAGCCTATGATATAATTGCTTTAGTTGGTTCATAAGGGAGGACTTAAGTGATAGAAACGGCGGGAGCCATACAAAAGCAGAGGAAGCAGAGAGGCTGTGGCAATTTTTAGGCAGGATGCACTAGATAGAAGGGGGTGGAGCTGGTAGAGTAGGCCCAGCTTTTGGTGTAGAGTTCATATGGTTTTGTTAACATGGGCTTTGAAGGAGAGGTTCGGGTCAAGCAGGATGCTGAGATATTTAAAAGAGTGTACCTGTTCTAAGGGTTCACCTTTGCGAGTGGTGATGGAGAATTGGGTTCAGCAATCGATTCTGTAGGTGTATGCGAGGAAAAGCATAGGAGTAATTTGTTTGCCAGGAAGCACACCTCCAGTTGATGGAAGTTGGAGTTTAGATGTTGACTGAGCCATGAGAGGTCAGCCAAGGACCTGTATATGATGGCACTGTCCATGTAGAGCTGAACAGATTGTCCACCACAGGATCTAGGCAGGTCATTGATGAACAGTGAGAAGAGTAATGGCTCCAGGATAGAACCCTGAGAATGCCATAAGAAATGGGTCTGAAGGAAGAGTGGCAGTTGGACCACCTAACACTTTAGGAGCAGCCTGTGAGGTAGTCTTGAATCCAGGTTGTGGAATGTTGATCTAGCCCTACTGAAATTAGTTTTTCTATCATCTGTTTGTGGTTCACCAAATCAGAGCCTTTGGTGAGGTCCACGATGATGGCCCCAGTTGCTTGGCCCTGGTCGAAGGCTAGTTGAATGTCCAAGGTGACCTTGATGAGAGCTGAGAGAGCACAGTGATTTTTATGGAAACTACGTTGGCAAGAAGGCAGAAGTTGGTATTGTTCTAGGTAGTCTTGGAACTGGCTGTAAAGGATTAATTCTTGTGTCTTAGCTAGGTGACAGAGTATAGAGATGGGTCTATAATTTTCTACTGGGGAGGTAGATCCCCCTTGTGAATTGGGATGACTAGGGCTGACTTCCATTTGATGGGGACAGTTCCTTCTAGAAAGGATCTGTTGATCAGATCCCTGACCAGATAGACAAGTGCAGGGGCTCCCCATTTTAAGAATCGGGGCTCAATAGAGTCATGGTTGGGTGAGCCATGCTCCTTGAGGTTATTCAATAATTTGGGAACCTCTTTGTAGGAGGTTAGTTTGATATGGAAGAGCCCTGTAGGGGTTCTAGGAGGAATGGTGTCAGGTGAGGGGTGGCAGTGTTGAGACATGGTGAATTGGGATGTGTAGGTGCTGATGTCAGTGAAAACATTGTTAAAGCCTTTGGCTATAGAGGAAGGGTTAGATAATATTTTGTACTTGGCATGAAGTGAGTCAGAAATGGAGGAGGTTTTTCCCTTTAGGAGGGAGTTTATCTCAGCTCAAAATTCTTTGCGATTGCTTAGTTTATCAGTTTGTAATGTTTGATAATACCTCCTCTTAGCATTGGTTATTACAGATTTGCCGGTGTTTCTAAGCTGAGGATTTGAAAATGTTGTCTACCACCTACATGTGCTGGGGTAATAAGATGCCTATCTTGATAATCTGGTCATGCGTCTATGGAGGGATGGGTGTGCAGGGTCCTTTGGACCTTGTGCTGCCACACTAAAGTACAGAACAGGACAGACCATGGGAGTACAGGACCTGAATGGCCCTGCACTCTTACTGTAATATAAGGACAGTTATGGAGGGAGGCATAAGGATACAAATAAACTATCTGAAAAAGTAAGGAAATTCACTGCAAAAAACTTTGTTAATGCACCATTAAGGCTGAAGTGTCAAAAGTAGTGAAATATGACCTTCGGGTTCCCAAGCCTAAGACCCCACTCCCACTGTGCATGCAGGAACAGGCATCAGGGGAACTTAAGGTTCCCAAACCCTAAAGCTCCACCCCTCCCTTGGCTTCCAGTCCTAACATCCTACCCCCACCCTGCATGCAGGAACAGGTGTGACTGGTGTGCCTTGGCGTTTTGAACCCTAATGCTCACCCCATTCTCTTAGTCTGTACCCATCATAGCTTATCACCTTATCTATGTCCTTACACAGGTGTGGTCTCCAGAACTGCATACAGTACTCCAGATGAGGTCTTACCAATGTTTTATACAATGGCATCACCACCTTCCGTATCCTGCTAGTGATATCCCTGCCTATGCACCCCAACATGCCATTGGCCCTCCTTACTGCCTTTGTACATTGCTTTGATACCTTAAGGTCATCAGAGATGATAACCCCAAGGTCACTTTCCTCTCTGGTGACAGTCAGCTCCTCCTCCCACAACCTGTAGCTCTCCCCAGGGCTCCCTCTACCCTGCTGCATTGTTTTGCACTTCTTTACATTGAACCTCAGTTGCCACATCTCCAACCATCTTTCAAGCTTCTTCAGGTCTCTCTTCATTTTCTGCATCCCTTCTGGAGTATCTACCCTGTTGCAGATCTTGGTGTCATCTGCAAACAGACAGCCCTTTCATTTCAGCCCCTCTGCAATGTCACTAATGAAGACATTGAAAAGGACTGGTCCTACTACTGATCCCTGTGGTACCCCACTGGTCACCTCCCTCTCCCCAGATTGTATCCCATTTACCACCACCCTCTGTCTCCTGTCCGTTAATCAGTTCCAAACTCAGTTCACCACCTTGCCCAGACTACCTATCTTGTTAATCAGCCTTCTATGTGGGACGGTGTTGAAGGCTTTGCTGAAATGCAGGTAGGCAATGTCTATTGCCCCTCCCTGATTAATTTCCCTAGTCACCCAATCAAAAAAAATATTAGATTCATTTGACATGACCTTCCTGCTGTGAATCCATGTTGCCTCAGATTCTGAGCACCACTGGAATCCAAATGTGCCACTATCCTTTCTTCAGCAGTGTTTCCATGATCTTTCCTACCACTGAGGTGAGGCTGACTGGCCCTGTAGTTCCCCGCATCCTCCCTGCTGCCACTTTTGTGCAGTGGGACTACATGTGCCTTCCTCCAGTCCTCTGGAATGACACCCGTGTTGAGTGATCCTGTGAACAGGGCCACCAGAGGCACTGCTAGTTCCCTTCTCAGCTCCTTTAATATCCTCGGGTGGATGCCATCTGGCCCCATGGCCTTATCCAGCTTCAGCTTTGTGAGTTCTTCCAGAACTCTCTCCACTGTGAATGGACTGGTGTTCACCTCTTCCCCACCATTACCTCTGCATCCCAACTGTGGTCCTTGATCCACTCTCTCCTTAGTGAATACTGAACAGAAATATTTGTTCAGTATTTCTGCCTTGTCCCGATCCCCCTCCTTACACTCTCCCTTCTCCGCTTTGAGTCTCACAATCCCCCCCCAGTTTTTCTTCTTTCACTGATGTACCTATAAAATGCCTTATCCCCTTTGTTTACAGACTGTGCTAAGCTCTCTTCTGTCTGTACCTTCGCCTTCATAACAGCCTTCCCTGCTTCCCTTAGACATTCAAGGTACACCTCCCTGTCCTCCTCCCTTTGGTTGTCCTTATATTTCCTGAAACTCAGACTTTTAGCCCTGACTTTGTCCCTCACCTCTTTGGAGAACCATAGTGGTTTCCTTCTTCTTTTCCATTTGGCCATTATCTTAATGCATTGGTTTGTCATATCCACTATGGCTCCTTTCAGTTTCTCCCATTGTTTTTACACCCCTTCTACTATCTCTCCCTTCCCAGGACTGCTTGTATACATCTACCCATTTCAGTGAAATCTGCCATCCTGAAATCTAATACTCTTGCCCTTGTAGGGCTTGATTAAGTCCATGTCTACATGCTGAACCACACCATGTGGTGGTCACTGGACCCCAGCTGCCCTTCCACCTGTATTTCTTTGACTCTATACCCATTGATCCATACTAGGTTCAGAATTGACTTGTCCCTGGTTGGCTCATGCACCAGCTGCCTGAATCCAACCCCCTACAGGGATTCTAAGATGGCTGTGTTTCTGGCTGAAACAGCCCTCTGGGTGGCCCAATCCACGTTTGGCATATTGAAATCCCCAGTAGCAGGATTTTGTCTTTAGCTGCCATGTTGTGTATGTTCTCCACTAGTTTCCTGTCTACTTCCTCCCTCTGTGATGGAGGTCTCTAGATCACCCCAGTGCATATAGCTGTTCCATTCTCTTGCTACAGGGTGACCCACATTACCTCAGCATCCCCCTGTCTTCCCTGAACTTCTGTAGCCTTTATGCCATTTCTGATGTACAGGGCCACTCCCCCACCCTTTTACCCTCCCTGCCCCTCCTAAACAATGTATAGCCTGGTACATTGACTTCTCAGCCATGATTAGCAGAGTACCATGTCTCTATTATTGCTGCTATGTCAAGGTCTGCATCTGCCAACAAGGCCTCCAGGTCTGGAACCTTATTTCCTAGGCTACGGGCATTCATAAGAATGATCTTCCATGTTTTACAGTCTGCCCTCCCTGTGCTCTTGTTCTTCCTCTCCAGCATCTTCCCCTCACCCCGGTTTCCTTTCCTATGAGCTCCTGCCCTCCCGCATCATGCATTATATATTCTTCACCTGCCTGTCCCCCCCTGCCTGCTTTCACTGTTCCCGTAGTCAGCTTCTGTTCCTGCATCTTCCCATGGGGGTGTGTTCCTAAGTATCTTGGCTCTCCCCCCCAGCCAGTTTAAATGGTCACAGCTAAATCATTTAATCTTCTGACAAAAGACCAAGGTCCTCTTCTTGGACAGATGAAGGTCATCCTCCTTATATAAGTCTTATATAAGTCTGTATCTCCCCAGGTCAGGCCCCAGTCCCCTATGAAGCCAAAGCCCTCCCTCCCTCCCTTCTACACCAATCCTTCAACCAGGAGTTGAAGGTACTGATGTGGAGTGCCCTAGCTTCCCCTGTGCCTTGGACAGGTAGCACCTCCGAGAATGAGATGCAGTGTGCTATCTGTTTCAGGTTTCCCCACAGCTTCCTGAAATCATCCTGGACTCTGGCTAACTCCACACTTCTCCTGGCCAGGTCATTGGTCCCCAGGTGAACAATGGCATCCAGCTGCTCCCTCCTAGCTATTGCCATGATTCTATGGATCCACATCCCATCCCTCCATGCAGCACTTCCTGGGATGCAATTGACATTCCTCTCTCTCCCCTGCTAGGTGACTCTAACTCCACTCTCCGGTCAATTGAGTCCCCCACTAGGAGAAGCTTCCACCTTCTCCTGAGTTCCCTGCTTCCCTTCCCTAGGGCTCCATCCTGGAGGACCCTCCCATCCTCCCTGGATGTAGCCTCAGGTTCCTGACTGAGGCTTTCCCATTCCTCCAAAACAGTGTGGGAGTTCGTAAGCGGGATCGGTTGGGGGATGTGCTTTCGATCCCCCTCCTTCACCCTCCCTGAGCCCACTGTAGTCCAATCACTCCTCTTCTTTGGCATCCTTTGAGGTAAAGGTTGTGGACCCAGTGGGGGTGGATGCTGCCTTCAGCTTGGCTAACTCTGCTTGGAGATAGGCAACCTCCTCTCTCAGCCCAGAGAGGTGCCTGCAGAGAGGGCGCCATCGCAGCCTACAGAATGTCTCCCTGAAGACTGCCACTCAACAAACACTGCACTGCATCACTTCCATCATGTCTGATTCCCTTCTCAATCACCTGCCTACTTAAGGTGGCTATTTGATATCATCCAAATATATGTTTTATTTCTGTTGTGTTCTGTTATGCTTCCTCTCTATGCTACTTCCTGTATGGATGCAGGATGTTGCAAGGCCCTATGGGACCCACCCAATAAATGTAGGGCAAGCCCTGGGGTAGGTGGGACTACACCACAGGCTACGTCCTAAAAAACAATCAGCCAAGGAGTCCTCTGGCAGTGACACCTCACTCCACTCACAAACTTGTCTGCTAGAATCCCTCAGTCCTGCCCAAATAAAATGGAAAAGCATTTCAAATGGCAGCTAAGAACAGACCTCAAATACAATTTCAAACACACAGAAATGGCAGATAAGAAAATACCACAAATACACTTGTAAACACAGTCACCAAGTCACCAGCTAGAATCTCTTCCTCCCTCTCCAACTAACTGAAGACTCAACTGAGATGGCAGATAAAACCTCACAATCAGACTGTACTAATCCCTGTAATATGATGCCTGCACTTAAAGGCCAGATAGCAACTTTTAAAGACACAGTCACAAACATGTCTGCTAGAATCCCTCAATCCTGCCCAAACTAAATCGAAAAGCACACCAAATGGCAGTTAAGAACAGACCTCAAATACAATTTCAAACACACAGAAATGGCAGCTAAGAAAATACCTCATATACACTTACAAACACAGTCACTAAGTCACCAGCTAGAGTATCTTCCTCCCTCTCCATGGAGATGGCACTCACTCATCTGACCACATCATCACAAAACTGTATCAAAGGATTTCTGCAAGCCAGGATCCAGGAAGCCTGTTTAAGCCAAGTAAGCTAAAGCTAAAACAATCATTGAACTCAAACTAAAAACTGTGTGACTCTTGTGCCTGCTCTGAAAAATTGTGATTGCACTGCATTGAGAGGTTGAGTGTCAGGAGCGAGTGTTCCATTTTTTATCTTTTTTAAACCTGCAAAAAAGAAAACAGTCCCTCATCGATCTGACCCCTAACCCCACCTCCCACTCAGCAACCACCATCCCACACCTCATAGTACACCCCCACACACCTTCACTCACCTGAACAGGTCACTAGGCAAAGATCCCCTCTCTGATCGAAAACACATCTTGCTGCTGGAATTGCCAACTGCAATATGAGACATTTAAGTAAGTGAATTTCAATGTATTTCAATGGGGTTTTCAACTTTGAAGCATAACTTTGCCATTTTTACATATTTTGAGTGCAAACTTTTGACATGGTCTTTTTGAGACCCCACCTCATGAACAATGGTGGCGGAATTGTGCAAAACTGGCCCAAAAGGTGATTTCAAAGTTGCTTGTTGAAATCACCTTTCAGGTGGGATTTGAAAATGTTCACACACCCCACCCAGTTCATGAGGTGGGGTCATTAGTTTAGTATTATTATTTTGGAAGACACCTTTGAGCCAAGGCTCTTTTACAAAGGTTCCACATCGGGGAAACAATACAGAACATAGTGAGGACAATAACAAGTACAGTAGTTTCAAGAAGCCATAGGCTTTGTCAGGTACATTAAAGCTTTCATATGGAATTACTGTAATATGTGCAATGATTCACAGTAAGTATGTTAAGTTACAATAATTTGTGTATATTATTCAAGAACATACGTATAATAAAAAAGCACAGTTGTAATATGGTTCACTAGAATAAATTAGAAACTGCTAGGAGAGATGGTAGATACAAGTAGAGGAAGCTATGGGGAAAGAATGTAGATAATAGTGGGGAAATAAAAAGGGAGGAGATAGGAGATAGTGGGGGTAAAGGTGGGAGGGACTTGAGAGAAATTAGAGGGAAGGGTCATAAGAAGGTTATGTTGAAAATTTGGTGTAAGAATATGTAAAAATGGCAAAGTTATGCACATATGTTGACATTTTACTATGCTCCTTCATAACATTTGTATTTTTTACACTACCTCTTGAATGTGACAGCTGTCATTTTTCAAGTCCTTGCCAAAATGTGTTTTTGCACCTGGGGTGCTGAATTACATTAGGATGGTGTGGAATGATGTTTTGGTGGGGATTTTAGCATTTTCACTACCAGGTTCCAAAGGTGGGTTAATAAGATGGTTATGATGACAAAATAGTGTACAAATATGGTCCAATGCACAGGTTATGAGTTAACACTGCAGTATTTCAATGTTCACTCACAACTTCACTAATATTCACTATTTGGACTCAAAACTTTCAGCATACTGATTTTTCCACATCACCTCATAAAAGTGATGTGTCATTTTTTAAATCCTGGATGAGATGTGTTTTTGCTTTCTGGTGCAAAATGACATTTCAGTCATTATACTATAACTGGTTCATATCATGTTTATAAGTCGAATCATAAAACAAGTATTTTGAAAATGTGTGGTCAAAATTGAAAACATATTTAATTGTTAACAAACGTTGTGTGTAATGCCACTCTTGACCACAATGGGTATGCTTTGTGATCCCATGCTGGTGAGATGAGTTCAGGGATCTCAGCTGGATGGGGTGAGGGTGGGTAGATGGTACTGTTATGTAATACCCCCCCCCCCAGTCAGTGAACGAAAGGTACACAGTTGTCTGTTCGGGCCTGGGTACCATATGGAGAAGACAACTGTCCTCTTGGCATAGGGCCCTGCACCTCTCCCCCATTGGATTGCAGAGAGCCTTGTGCATTGGCTGACAGATGCATTCTTTGTACTGCACATCTGTAGCTGTGGCCACATAGCAGTGCAGGGACCACAGTTCCCTGCACTTTCATAGCCTACCAGACAGCCCCATGAATTCTTCACATCTGTCATTGCACTGAACTGCAGGGCCCACAATTTGCCATCCCTGCACATCTGTAGATGGATGGAGTCTTCTCTTCATACAGGGCATCTGCATCTGTTGAGGATACAATTCCACCATCTCAAAAAGAGAGGGAATTCTTTGCAAAAAACATTGTTAATGCACCAGTTAGGGTAACTTAATGCCACAAACATAGGAAAACGTGGCATTAGGTTTCCAACCCTAACACCTTCCCCCAAGCAAAATGAAAAAGCATTAGGGTTTTGGGTCTCTGGAGTATTGGTGAATCCATGGTAGGGCTTTACTTGAGGGTTGTCATCCCTAATGCTTACCCCTCCCCCAGCCCATAGCCTCCAACCCAAAGCACAAGGTACAGCTCCAAGACACTGCTTCATAATGCTACATTCTTCAAAGACAGAGAAGTGTGTTTCACCACAGGTTGCCAAGATAATTTGTTCTACCTTTCTTCATGTAGGGACCTGTGGGCCCAGCGTGAAGAAAGGAGATCATGTGTGATGTTATGTGCTCATGGAATGGGCTGGGCATTAGGGTTGACAACCCCCAAGGAAGACCTGACCACTGAGTCACCAAGACTCCAGAGACCGAAAAGTCTAATGTTTTTTCCTTTAGCTGCTTGGGGGTTGGGGGTGGGGTATTAGGATTGGAAACTCTAAAACTACAGTATATTTCCCTACTTTTGTGGTATTAAGTTAACTGGTGCATTAACAATGTTTTTTGCAAATGATATTATTATATATGATTAAAATCTATGGAGCCAGGTAGAAAATAATAACTGTCATGGAAAATGTGAAACAAAGACGATGGGGGCTGGGAGGGTAATCTGAGTTGAGCTCAGCAATGGACATTGATAATAACTGTAGCTCAGCATAAGGCTGCAGCAGTCTTAATGGGTTGCAGACTCTGTCCCAACACCAAAAACATAGCAATCTTCATCAGTGGTGTGCCAACACTACCTGCTGCAATGAAGATAGAGCTTTTTTATTGCTGACTGTAAGGCTTTTATTATCTCACTATTTTTTTTAATTTATTTATGTCTTTGTTAACTGGGTAAAGTACACTGGTCCAGAGGAGCATTTACAGGCATGACTGGGGCCAAAAGGCACAAGGATTTAACATAAACAGATGACCAAAGTATGAACAGTGACAAAAGTACAATATCAGCTACAAATACAGAAATGTGTATACAAGTCACTGGTGGGATACAAATAGATATCATTAAAGTTCAGGCAACATTTGGGCAAACAATAGATCAACCACATTTACCCTTCCCACCCCCACAAGATCTATATCAGACTGTCTAGTATCCAAGCAGAAAATAGGAAAGGAGTACAGGAGACAGACCAAGGAGAGCTGAGGAGAGGTTTTCAGTCTGCTTCACCCCATCTCTACCTTCATCTACCTCAGTGGAGTAAGGGGGTGTTCAGGAAAGCATAGCTACTGAGGACTGTGTAACTCAAACTTCATTAAACAAAGAAATGAAAAGGAACAAAACTGTACACAATTCCTAAACAAACACAACAATGTGTTTAAGAAACTTAAATCCAGTCACCTCAAGTCTCAGCAAAATCAGATCTTCAATAAACTGAAGGAATTCTGGTCTGCAATAAATCCCCTAATTAATCCAGGACCCAAGCAAAAACCTGCCAGACTCTGACATGATGGCACATTAATTACTGACTTAATTCCTGTAGTGAACCAGTTTAATGAGAGCTTTACCAGTCTTGCTACAGTAGTTATCTTAACTTCCTTCCTTTGATCAGAGCAGGCAGACCTATCATCTCAGAATAGCCCTAACCTATCATCCAACAGAGCATGACAGACTGCTCTCTGCCCAATCCTGGATGCCCTTCTTTCAGAACAATCTCTCTCAGTGAGATCTATACACTTCTGCAGCTGGAAAACAAAAAATGCCATAGCCAGAGACACGGGTGCCAACAGCAGAAACCAGTCAGGAAAGAAAAAAACCTTGGCACACTCAAAGAACAGCAAACTGTATTGGAAGTTAATGCTGCAGTACTTTTATTTGACAAACAAGAGTGCACACCACCAGAAACATGCAGTGTGTTTCTGGTAGTGTGCCCCCTTGTTTCTCAAATTTAATTTATTTATGGAAATTGTTGACTGGGAAAGGTACACCGAGCTGAGGTTTGTTTTCATGGGCAAACCTGGGGTAAGGTAAAAGAAGAAACAGCAAAATTTTTAGCACCTCTTGCAGCTTGCTGCAACTAAGTGCTTTTTCTGACTGCCCTCTCCTCTGTCCCCTCCTTTCTAGCCGGCCCTGCCCTCGAGCACCCAGAGACCGTAGGGGTTCCGAACCGCCAGCGGGCGGGCGGCCACCGCATAGCCGAGAAGGGAACCAGGAGGCCAGGAGAGACAGCCAGAAAGGTACGGGAGAGCCGCTAGCCAATCAGAAGGTGACCACCAGCTTTGCCTTGCCTCTGATTGGTGCGCCTTCCCCATTGACTTTAGCTGTACTTGCACCACCAAAACTGGTCGGGATTACTGCTCTTTTAATGCAAATGTAAAATTATCTAAAAAGGAGCTGTTTTTACTTTTATTATTGTATACTCTTGCAAAGTGCCTTCTTGCCTGATTTCTGTGTGATTACAGTCTTTTGGGAGACTTGTGTTGGGCTAGACACTCAGGCCCTCTTCCCCACCCACCCAGTCTTTGTTGTGTAAATCTGATTTTTAGCACCTCTTGTAGCTTGCTGCAACTAAGTGCTTTTTCTGACTGCCCTCTTCTCTGTCCCCTCCTTTCTAGCCGTCCCTGCCCTCGAGCACCCAGAGACCGTAGGGGATCCGAGCCGCCAGCAGGCGGGCGGCCACTGCATAGCCGAGAAGGGAACCAGGAGGCTGGGAGAGACAGCCAGAAAGGTATGGGAAAGCCGCAAATTTTTTGCCCACCCCCTTCCCCCTCCTGGGTGTTTCTTTTATACACACTTTCCCACCGAATCTCTTATCCCCGCCCATAGCTAATCTCCTAGCCAATTCCCAAGCTCATTTCCTCACATCACCTTTAGTATCTTTAACCCCTACCTACCCTCCACCATGCTACTGTGCCTCCTATTGCTTCTTTGCCTCTCACCTTCCTCGGATCCAGAAGGGAAAACTGATGTAGCCCATGCCATGGTGATTAGGGCGCTATTCGGCCTGTCCCCTCTGCTGTCCCCAATGGATGCCCTCAATTCCCCAAGTATATACTGCCGCCTCTGCACTGTAATCCTTGGGGTATCCCACAAAAGCTCAGTAACCAGTTCGAAACTCCATAAGCCCCTGCTACCTTACTGGCACTACAATAACCACCTATGCCTGTCCATTAAGCTGGTACTTTATGACAAAATCCATAACCATACAGCAGGATCATCACCCACTATACATTGGATCCCAAGCAAGAAGAAAAAAAAATCCTCTGACTACTCCCTATTCCTATCACTTGATGCCCTCATCAAACTAATCTTCTTTCTGCTGATCTGTGTTGGCACTGTTGAAATCAACCCTGGACCCACAGAAAGCTCTATCTCCCCATCTGACTTAGCCTCCATAAATGGCCTGAGTTTTCTTCACATCAACGCCTGCAGCCTCCTAAAAAAGTTCTCATTAATACAGGCCTGGGTTGCACACTTTACCTGACTTTCTGGTTATCTCTGAAACATGGCTCAAATCTGCAACAAAAGACAGTGAAATAAATCTTCCCAACTACCAGCTCTTCAGATCTGACCGTCCATCCAGAGGGTGGGGTAGCCATCTATGTCAAAGCAAACACTCTGCATCCTGCCTCAATATTACATCACAGCCAAAGGAATTCGAATGCTTATCAATTAAAATAACTCCTCCCAACATATCATCCTTTCAACTGATTGGCTGCTACAGGCCCCCCTCTGCAGGCCTCAAACTCCTATCCCACCTAGGATCTATACTTAATCTAGACCCTGAAGACACCATGATTTTAGGTGATCTGAATTTAAATTGGCTAGCCAATGCATCTGCACCCCTAGTAACCTTCTGTGACACTCATGGATTCACTCAATTAATCAAAGAACCAACAAGGATTAACCAAAGAATACTCTCAACAGCACACCCTGGACATCATGTTGGTAAATAAGCCTCATCTGTATTCTCATGCTGGAGTGCTATTCAGTGATATAAGTGATCACTGTCCCATAGCTGGCATAAGATCAACAATCAAGCCACCCAACCCTGCAAAATTTCTCCCAAGAAGGTCAAAAAAGAACTTTAATATTTCAGGATATCTCCATGATCTGTGCCACACCACACGTTGACAAGAATTCTATCTCACAGCTTCAATAGAGACAGCTCTTCAGATCTTAAGTGATAATATTACAAGTGCCCTCAATATACATGCACCCCTCACCAGTGTCAGAACCAAACTCAAATCTTGTCGCTGGTTCTCTGCTGACCTTAAATCCGCACTGCTTGCCAGAGATAAAATCTGGAAAAGGGCAAGAAAACAAAGGATCCAAATGACTGGCTTCAATTCAGAAAAGCCAGAAACTCTGCACAAAACAAGTAAGAAATGCCAAGGCTGCCTTCTACACAGCTGGATGGATGCCTCCTATCACAACCCTTCCAGGTTCTGGGGTACCATAAAGGGATCCTAGGTCAAACTTCCACCCTGTCTTACCACCCAAAGTGCACCTAAATAGTATTGAAATCACTGACAAGCAAGAAATCTTAAATGCCTTCAACGATCATTTCACTACAGCTGGCCTAGCTTTCGACTCCTCACCTGCAAACCTAATGAGATCATCACTAAACATACAATCTACTGAGGGACAAAGGTTGCTTCCACATTCTCCTTCAAATCAATACTCTTAAAAGTAGAAGACCTTCTATTCCAACTAGATACAACTAAAAGTACAGGTGCAGACTCCCTGGATCCCTACTTTCTAAAAGTAGCACTGCACTATAGCTGCCCCCTCACCCACCTCTTCAATCTGTCCCTAGCCACTGGTTCTATCCCCTCAATATGGAAGACAGCTCAAGTGTTTCCACTACTTAAGGCAGGTGATCCCATGGACCTCAACAACTATAGGCCCATTTTCATCTTACCAGTACTGTCCAAGATGCTTGAAAAGTTAGTAAACTCTCAGTTAAGTGCCTACCTTGATACCAACAATCTCCTTAACCCAGCTCAATCTGGGTTTAGATCTATGCACAGCACCATCTCTGCCTTAGCAAAAGTTACAAATGACTGGCAGACTGCCTTAGACAAAAAGAATAACACCTGTGCTGTGTTTCTGGATCTAAGCAAAGCCTTTGACACTGTGGACCATGAACACTAATCTCCTCTCTGAACTCCATAGGCCTTGACTCACTCTCTCTTAAATGGTTCAGATGCTATCTCTCGGAAGATTACAACTGGTAAAAATGAAGGTGACCTATCTACCTCTAAACCACTCCTAAGAGGTGTACCGCAAGGCTCCATCCTGGGCCCCATCCTCTTTGCCATTTACATCAACAATATTGACTCCAATCTCTCACAATCTAATATTCACCTTTTTGCAGATGATACTACGTTATATGTCAGTAATCCTCACCATCAAAAGCCTGTGAGCTTTTACAGTCTGAGTTCTCCTCCTACAGCATAACTTATTAGAAAAGAAATTACTACTAAATGCCAAGAAAACGAAAGCTATGTTCTTTGCCACCAGGAACTGCTCTTCCACTGTCCCATCACTCACCCTCCCACAGTTATCTACCATCCTTGGTGAAAACCTGGAATATGTGGACAAATTCAAATATCTTGAGTCTGGATTGACAATAAACTTGATTACACTAGCCACATTGAAGAGCTACTGAAAAAGCTTAGACAAAGACTTGGCCTATTTTATAGGATCAAACACTACCTGACCAGAGATTCCAAACAAAGGCTAATCCTGGCATCATTCCTATCCCTCATTGACTATCTGACTTCCTCTATGGCCACTGCTCCTCTCTCATTTAAATAAATTAGACACCTTGTATCATAGAGCTATTAGATTCATTACAGATCTTCCCTCCAGCACCCATCATTGCTCTCTCTACAATGCAGTCAGTTGGACATCCCTGCAACACAGAAGAAACAAAAATGCTGCTGTCTGGATCTACAAAGCTCTGACAAACAAACTCCCTTCCTACATCTCAGACTGTTTCAACCGGATCACTTCCAGGCCTTACACCATAAGGATCAATAAACTCATCATGCTGAAGATTCCTATCACCTACACCCGGTATGGAAGGGCTGCAATCCGCTATTCCCTACCACTTATCTGGAATTCTCTTCAAAAGACCTTGAAATTGGATACCCTCATTCCTTTAACATCCTTCAAAAAACTGTACATTAGTCTATTCCCAGAATCAGGCAACTGCTTCCATAAGGCCTAGTCCTCCCACACCCCCTCTTTCCCCCACCCCCCTTTTTTATGCTACCCCCTATTTCTCTATCGTTCTTCTAGCTTGTTCTCCAACCAACTTCATACAAAAATGCCCACCCAAGTCCAACTATCCGAGCTTTATCCCTACTATACTGTTTGTTTCTTTCCTTTTAATATGATTTAGGTTTACTGTCATTTTGCCTTGTGCATATGTAAATATTTGTATATCTGTCTCATTCATAAATCATTGTATCTGTGTTTATTCAGTACCATGTTTTTTGTGTAAAACTTGTAACCTTATATTGTTATGACCACTCAGGTCCATCTTGTAAATGAGCTATGCTCAATGATGTTCGCCTGAATAAATAAAGATTTTGATTGATTGATTGATTGATTGATTGAAAACATAATTCAGTGTGTTACATGATACATAAATAATGTACATGCATAATTACAGTGTACAGATATATCGCAGGTACATGCCTGGAACAAAATCAAAGTGTAATTTTACAGACAAAAGTCACCCACAATTCAAGTGCAAGATGTGCCACAGAATGTTCACCAAATGAGGAACACACTGCACTAGGGACACGTTTTGTCATGGAGAATCCAAAATCCTGTGCTACCAGTGTCAAACATGGAAGACCTCCTATGGGAAGCAGGTGCAGGTGGGTGTGGAGGCATTTCAGTAGGTGCCTGAAGGGGCCAGAAGAGGTGGAATGGCAGAGGGATGAGAGGAGCTGGTTCCAGACTGTTGGAAAGTGATAGGAGAATGCAAATTGACTGGCAGAGGAATGGGGATGAGGAGTAGAGAAAGTTCACTGGTCGTTGGAGCAGAGAGAGCATACAGCAGGGGTAATCAGGAAAAGGAATAATGAGACATAGGAGGAAACAGAGCCAAACCAGTATTTGGAGATGAAGGATTAGCAGTGGGAGTGTTGACGATGGTAAGGAGATTACGGAAAGGGAGGAGTAGAGGGAGCGATGATGAATACCAGAAGGAGAGATTGTCATGAAGCAACAGAAGGCACTGCAGAGGGTGTCCAGTCTGGCTAGGAAAGTGGAGGGTGCAGTACCTTAGACTGCACTGTCATAGTCAAAAACTGGGAGCACTATTTTGGATGCCAGCTCACTGCAGGCCAGCAGGGATGGCCATCTTCATTATGGTGCAGGGCACTCAGCTTAGGGAATAGTTTCACAAGGATGTCATTGCTGTGGGCTGAGAAGTTAAGCTTGCTCTCAAGCCACAGACTAAGGTACTTGAAGGATTGTACCACTTCAAGAGGGGAGTCATCCAGCATGCAGAAGACCAGAAATCTTGAGAGCCCGGCCAACTTCTGCATGGTACCATAGGTTAAGGACACCATTTTATTTTTGGTGATGATGCAGAGATGGTTGGAGTGGAACCAGTGCAGTACACTGGAAAAATCCTGCAGAAGCAGGTCTTTCACAGATGCAGTGGAGGGACAAGAGGTGAATATGACTGTGTCATCTGCATACATATGTACTGTATATGCAACATGGCACAGGCGAATGGAAGGTCATTTACAAAATTGAAAACAGGACAGATCCTAGGATGAAGCCCTGTGGGACCCGATCCTGGATGGCAAGGGATGATGATAAAGTGCTTCCAATCTGTACTGACTGTTAACAGCCTGTTAGGTAGGAGAAGAACCAGACAATGGCAGGAGTTGAGAGGCCAGAGGACTTCAGTTTTTCCAGGAGGATCAAGTGGAATACCAAGTCAAAGACTTTGGCTAGATCAATGAAAATGATGGCCATGATGTACCCCTAATTCATCCCTAAGAAAATGGAGTTAGTTACATGCAGTGGGGAGGAGACAATGGAATTGTGCTTCCAGAAGTCAGACTGGAAAGAGGAGAAGAAACTGGAAGAGGTAAGGCAGTCTAGAAATCTAGTGTAAACTAACCTCTCTTGCAGTTTGACCAGGGATGAGAGGGGTGAGATAGGACAGAAGTTTCCAGGTGAGGAGGGGTCACCCCCTTTGTGAAGTTGAAAGACTTTGACAATCTTCCAAGACTGAAGATGGAGCAGAGGGAGAATGAGTGGTTGAGTGGGTAAGTAAGTGGAGCTACAATCGTAGAAGCTGAGAGGTGGAGGAGTTTGGGATCAAGCTTGTCAGGGCTGGACTTTGACAGATTGAGGGAGTAGGAGCACACAGCATTTCCTGAGTAATGATACAAGGAAAATGGAAACCTGGTGAGGTTTGGAGGGAGGGGGAAAGAAAGGGGAACAGGAGGGGAAGGAGGGGAGTTAGGAGCAGGAGGGGCACCCCACATTTGTAGAAGAACTCATTGAAGTGAGCAGCAACAGAAAAAGGATCAGACACAGGTGAACCATTAACCATGAGAACAGAAGGAGCAGAATGGGCAGGCAGGTCAAATGTTATACAGATTATCTTCCAGAATTTAGCAAGGAAATTAAGGTTGTTCAAAAGGTTGGCTTTGAAATAATGGAATTTTGCAGCCTAAGCAGCTTTGTGCAATTGTTTCTCAGGGTCCTGTAGCAGAGGAGACCAGTAAGGGAGTGGGATAATTTATAATGGGCCCAGGAGAGATCATGGGACTTGCAATGATTAGTGATTTTGGTAGAGATCCAGAAGAGATGGGAAGATTGACCTGGATTTCCTGAGGGGGACATGGAAGTCCCACACTGCATGAAATTTGACATCAAAAAGGGAGAGTGCCACATCAATGTCGGAAGTCTGGGGGATGGCTGACCAATCTGTTGCAGCCAGGTCACTTAGGAGAACACTGATGTTCAGCAACCAGAGGCACCTGGACTAGATATATTTTGGGGCCGATGGAGGACACCAGATTTTCCTGACACAGTTTGTCATGCAGAGGTTACTGAAGGAATCTGGCAAAGTACTTGTTGCAGCAATGTGGTGGGGTGAGAGGGCAGAACCCATTCTCACAGAGATTAGTTGTAAGGAGCATGGATTGAGCCATGTGGGTTCAGAGATAACCAAGGACACATTTAGGGACTCAGTCCTCTGGGTGTTTGCTTTGGAGGAAGGGGAAAGCCAATTCATGTTTAAGTCCCAAACAAGAATGGGTTCACCTGAAGAGGGGTGTGAAGTGATGTTAGAGAAAGAGTGTCTATCAGAGAAGTAGGTGAGATCTAGGATGAGGCACAGAAAAATTATATGATTATGGGAATAGATGAGGGGAATGATAGCCTGATGAGGAGAAATTCATGGGAGGAGGACACAACCTACCTGATATCCAGTGTGCAGGAGAGGTTCTGGCAGATATAAATGGCTACACCTTCATTACATTTTCCTCTGTCCTGCCTGAAAAGATGGAAGTCAGGATGGGTCAGGCTGGAGTCTGGGATCCTGAAGGAGATTCAGAATTCAGAGATACAGAAGATGTCTGGAAAGTATTGGAAAGCCCAAACATAGTGGAGGTTGAGTTTTGTGAGAAGGTCCCTAGTATTGAGGTGAATGATTCTAAGACCATTGGCAGTATCAGAGGCAGAGATGAGTGGAGTGGAGGGGAGACAAAGGACTAGTGTTGAACTACACATCACCAGCCAGGAGAAAGAGCAGGAGAATAAGGAGACAGATGGAGTGGGACTCCCCCCCCCACCATTGGTGCAAGGAGGAGAGCTGGGGAGTGGTAATTGTGAGGAGAGTGGAGGGCATAGTGTAGAAACACCAGGTTGATGGAGGGAAAGGGGAGGAGTGCAGGGTGGATTGTTGGAGAGGAAGGCAGAGGAGACAGGTGGAGGAGAGAGGAGGTGGAGAGGGTTACTGTGGTAAGGGAGGGGGTGGAGGAGAGAAGAATGGGAGGAAGTGATGAGGGCAGAGAAGGGTAAGTAACATGGCTGGTAGGACCCTGGACAAGTTGCAGAAAATAGCACGTGTGAGGAAACCAAGATTAGTGTACAAAATAAAATGTAACCCAGATAGGGTATTTCTAGGAGTCACACAAATTGAGGTATTTTGAAAAAGTAGTGGGTTACAATAAATGTATATAGTACATTTTGTAGTACTAAACAAAGATAGGGACACACATAACCATCTACAGTACATTCAGTTGTGAAACAATTTTGAGTAATGATAACTGACATATTGGATAGTCGGTGCACCCTAAGGGTGAAATTGGAGTAGTACTGTCAAGGAAATTAACAAGCTATTATCTATGACTACTGACTATGCCAGAAGGAACTGGAAGGGGGACAGGATCAGATCTACAGTACAGTAGCTTCTTGTTTTACATTGTTTTTCATGGATTCTACTTGGTAGAATGTTTATTTTCTTTCTTACTACTAAGGGGCTAGCAGGGTATTGTTTGGGGCTGTTGGAATTTTGAAACCTGTTTTGGTAGCTAAAAGTGGGCTCATTTGTTTGGTTTACGGTGTGGCAGGCTGCATTTGTAGAGGCCTATTTCTTCTTTAAACATAATTGTGTAATTTAACTGGTCTGTTTCTTTGAATTGGAGACCTATATCTTATAATTCCAAACCTATTTTGATGTATTGTTGGTGAAGCTGTTTGAATTGGTGTCCTGTTTCTTTGGGTAGCAAACCTATGTTGGGAGCTTTGAGTAGAATTGATTCATTGTTGCTGGCTTCACTAGCTGCAAAGTTTTGAGTGGGGAAGGGTGCTAATTGTCTGACTAGAGGCCTCAGCTACCTGATTGTTTCCGGAGGACTTGGGCTGGTCCCACCCACCCAAACCCCTCACCCACCCACCCCTGGTCAATTATTCCCTTTGTACTAGGGTGTCTGACATCACTTCCTCAAACAGGCAAAGGATTTGCACCTGTCATAACAGAAGCAGACATCCAGGAAAGGAACTGCAGCAAGTGAAGAGGTGACTGCTCTCTCAGTGGAAGGGAAGTAAATGCAAATCTAGGACGCTTCATTATTACTACTTCACATAGTTATTGCACTGGGTAAAGGAGGAGTAGGAGTTGAAGAAGGTTGTGCAATGGCTACTTAAAGCATTTTTGAGTGTGGATAGGAATATAAAAGCAGTTGCTCAGCATATCTAAAACGTGTGCAACAAAGGAGGTAAGGACATAAAGAATGTTTTGCACTGATAGAGGGAGAGTGGGGGACTTGGGGAGTGTTTGGTATCCTGCATCTGGAAGGGTGGGGGTCGCTGGTGAGCAACAACAGCAATGGGTAGGGTGGTAGGCTGCAACAACTGCGGTGCACCAATCTTTCTAAACATTGCCTGGAGTGTGGGAGGATGTTTAGTGTGCAACCACATAGAAAACTTAGAAAGGAGATTGAGGGTCTGCAGGAGGAACTAAGACAGGCAAGGCAGATTGGGGGTGGGTTGAGCCCAATACTGGAGGGAGGAAGAAGGGAGATGAGGAGGGCAATTTAAGCCAACAGTGGTGAGGAGAGGCTCAGAAGAAGGGAAGCAGAGACAAAGGGCCGGGCCAGGAAGAACGATTGCCGGGGAAACCAGGTCAGGAGACAAAAGTCAAATGGAAGGAGGCAACAGGGACTTGTGAGGGGAGGCGAAGAAGTGGCAAAAGTCATGGAGTGGAAAGGAGAGAACAGGTTACTATGCAGAGAGAGGGAGCAGGCATTTGTGAAGGATCTTCAGAAAATAGTTTTGCACTGCTAGAGAGGAAGAAGGTGGAGGAGGGAAGTGATGAAATTAGAGGAGTAATTGATAAATGCCTGGACCGAACTGGAGCGGGGGGAAGTTCTGCTGGGAGAACTGCAACAGGGGTAAAAGGGCATAATAATGTGCAGGAGGAAGAAGAGGAGCTGGAAATGAGGGAGGGAGATGAAAGGAAGCAAGCAGGGAGTAAGAGGGGTGGAATCTTAGTGCTGGGGGACTCAATACTAAGAGGAGTTAGGTGGGGTAGCAAGGCGGAGAGGCATAGTCGCATTTGGGTGGAGGCCATGCCAGGAATGACAGTGGAAAGGGTGGGACAGTCTGTTCTGAAATATGCTAGAAGGGGTAGGGACAAGCCTCATTTAATTATACATCTTGGGACAAATGACCTGGCTGACAAGACAGTGGATATAGTCCAGAGGAGGTTTGAGGAACTAGCACAATTATGTGAGGGGGCAGGAAGATCAGTAACTTTTTCCGAGATACTTCCGGTGCCAAAGGCAAGCACAACAAGAAAGCTGATAATAGAGGAATTTAACAGATGGCTAAGAACCTGGTGTTGTGCTAAGGGTATGGGCTGTTGGGGGGGGGGAGGGACCTGGGAGGACAGTAGTCTCTATGCCAAGGAGAGACTACACTTGAGTGAGGGAAGGAAAGAAAGTGTTGTAGCAGAGGATGGAAGAATATATAGAGGAAGTTGGGAGTTTAAACTAGGAGTGGGGTGGCAGTTGGAAGAGATATGCAGAGACCACAGGTTGGGAAATCATATGAGCCACTCCACAAACAGTGACAAAGGACAAATGGCAAGTACTATTGGTGATGCTAGGAAAGGAGGGCAGGATGGGAGGAGGGGAAAGGGTGGAAGGTGGTTACCCTAATGCTAGGAGCCTTGGGAGGAAAACTGCAGAGTTGCAGGTTCTCATGGCAGAGGGAGAGGTACATTGCAGCCATCACGGAAACATGGGCCACCCAATATAATGACTGGGACCTGTCTGTACCCAGGGTACAGGTTATTTCGGTATGGACAGGGTGACTGGGAAAGGAGGGGTGGCACTATATGTGAAGGAAGGACTGAAGTGTGTAAGGGAGGAAGGGGAGGAGGGTAGTACAGAGTCACTTTGGGTGCAAATCCAGGATTCCAAGAATAGGAGTCTTAGAATGGGAGTGGTGTACAGGCCACCATCTCAGATGGAGGAGTTAGACAGGGAACTAGTGGGACAGATCAGGAGGACCTGCGAGAAGGGTAGTGTGGTGATTGTGGGGGATTTCAACATGCCAGGAGTGGACTGGAGCACCCCAACAACCAGGAACAGAAGGGAGCAGGTACTGCTGGATGCCTCCAGGACAGCTTCCTGCTGCAAATGGTCAGTGAACCAACCAGGTTAGGGAATACCCTTGACCTTGTGCTGGCAAATGGGGACTTTGTGGAGAGATCTTACAGTGGAGGAACCCTGTCAGGAGTGACCACCACTCAGTATGGCTACATTGGATATGGGCAAGGAAGGAGGGAATCTGGCACAAGAGTGCTGGACTTCAGGAGGGCTGACTTTGGGAGGATGGGGGAAGTGGTAAAGGGTACCTGGCCAGAATTCAATCTAGTATGGATACTAACCAGAGATGGGAGCTCATAAAGTTGGGGATAGTGGAGCAACCAAAACCTGCTGCAAAAGCCCAGAGCAAGAAGGCTAGGGCTAAGAAACCGAGCTGGTTGAGCAAGGAGGTCATGGAAAGATAAGGAGGAAAGAGCTGCCTTTAGGAAATACAAAGAAAATGGGGAGGGAGGGACAGGAGAGGGAGTACTTGACAGGGGTCCCGAAGGAGGTGACAAAGGCAGTAAGGGGAGCCAAAGCATCTACAGAACTCAGGCTGGCACAAGGCATTAAGAAGGGGAGAAGGACTCTTTAAGTACATCAGGAGAAAAGGAGCTATAGGGACCACATAGTAAGGATTAGGAAGGAGGGGTTGGGTGGAAGCAGGCATGTATATATGCGGAAGCACTAAATGAGTACTTGCTCAGTATTTACTAAAGAGAAGAGGGGGTGACACCCAAGATGGGTGAAATGGCAGACGAGGGGAAGTGGTGACAGATGGGAAATCATGGAGGGCAGAGTTTGAGAGGGTTTGAAGGCACTGAGGGTGGACAAGGCACCAGGCCCAGATGGCATCCACCCCAGGGTACTGAAGGAGCTGGCAGAGGTCCTTGCAGGACCTTTAGCGAACCTATTTAATGCCTCACTACATTCGGGGTGTGTACCTCCAGGACTGGAGGATGGCTCATGTGGTGCCCCTCCACAAGAGTGGCCCAAGGATGAACGGGAAACTACAGACCAGTGAGCCTCACATCCATCGTGGGTAGCTAATGGAGACTATCCTGAAGAGAGGCTGGTGGCCCTCTTAGAGGCCAAGGGACTACAGGACAGCAGACAGCATGGCTTCATCGTGGCCGATCCTGCCAAACCAACCTGGTCGGGTTCTATGACTGGGTAACTAGGCAACTGGACAGGGGACATGCAGTGGATGTCCTGTATCTGGACTTCAGTAAGGCATTCGACGCCAGTGCCACATGGAAGGCTGGGAAGGAAGTTAGTAGGCACAGGGGCAGGTGCAATGCTGGTGAGATGGGTAGGAAACTGGCTGCAGGAAGGCAACAGAGGTGGTGGTGGGTGAGGGCTCTCACACCCAAGGGCAGTGACGAGCGGTGTCCCACAGAGCCGGTGTTGGGACCAGTGTTGTTTGGGATATTCATTGCTGACATATCATGGGACATCAAGAGCAAGATCAGTCTGTTTGCTGATGATACCAAGGTTGGCACGATGGTGGATGACCTAGGGGATGGCAGGGTTGCAGGATGATCTGGCAAAAGCTTGAAACCTGGTCAGGTTACCTGGCAGCCTGGGCTTCAATGCCAAAAAGTGCAAGGTGATGCATTTTGGGATGAAGAACCCAAGGAGGACTTACCAGCTAGGGGGTGCGCTAGCCCAGACAGAGGAGGAGAAGGATCTGGGTGTGCTCATCACAGGGTCAATGAACAACTCGGCACAGTGTAGGAAGGCAGCTGAAAGGCCAACAAATGCTGGGTTGTATTGCAAGGGTATATCCTCAAGGAGGGAGGAGGTGATTCTGCCACTGTATAGGTCATTAGTTAGACCACACCTGAGTACTGCGTGCAGATCTGGCATCCGTATCTGAAGAGGGACATTAGTTACTGGAGGAGTGCAGTGCAGGGCGACAAAGATGATCAAGGGTCTGGGGACTTATCATATGAGAGGAGGTTGAAGGAGTTGAACATGTACTCACTGGAGGAGGAGAGACAGGGGACATGATTGAAACCTTTAAATACATGAAAGGAATAAACAAGACAGGTACAGAGGGGCTGTTCAAAGTAAGGAGGGAGGGCCACCAGGGCCATGATATGAGACTGGAGCGAGGAAGGTTCAGGAGGGAGATGAGAGACACTTTTTACGAGAGGGTGGTGGCTGGGTGGAATGCATTACCTGCAGAAGTGGTATGCAGTAGAACAGTGGACTGCTTCAAACGAGGATGGGACAGGACAAGGGGGAGGGTTAATGAAGGGGAAGGGTGGAAGGGAGGGGCAGCTGCAGAATAAGGGGTGCTAGCTGCACATTCGAGCAGACTTGATAGACCTCTAGGCCTTTATCTGCTGGCAAATTTCATATGTTCGTAGCACCGGAACTGTGAACTAGGTCAATAAACTAATTGGAGTGTCTGTATGTACTGCATAACCTGTTAATTAACAAGGGTTAAATTTGGGAGTCTGGAGGAACGGCGTGGCAAGACGAACGGCTGACTGACTGCTGACTCCAGGCAGACTCCTTGATGTCCTTTGCACTACAGTCCTTAGAGACCTGGATTGCAAGCACAGAGGACCATTATTGAGAAACTAAGTTAAAGGGCTGAGGACCACCACCCACAAGAGTCCAGAAGGCAGTTGACTGGCTGCAGGAAAATGCCTCAAGTCCTGAGGCTGGCGAATGAAAGAAGCTATGCTAAGGAGCCATAATGTTTATTTGGTGGAGGAGGGCTGGTGACCTGTAACCCCTTATGTTACCTCTGAATCTGAGCTCACAGTAGAAAGCTACAAAATGATGCATGACTCCAACAGGAGCCAGGAGAAATAAAAGTATCACAGCATTAACCTTTGCAGTAGTTTTACCGTTCTTTGAGTGTGCCCTTTTTTTGTTTTGTTCTCCACACATCTGCATTCCCAGAAAATAGTGGAACTACCAGAGATGGACTAGACCACTACTTCCTAAAACTAACAGCCCCTGCCATTGCCCAATCCCTACCAAAAATTCTTAATCTCTCACTAGTCTCATCAACTTAACCTGCCATTTGGAAGAAGTTCCTGTTTTGCCAGTACCCAGAGGAGGAAAATCCTCACTTGTCTAGAACTACCAACTAATCTCCATTCTACTTCTGCTTTGTTAGCTTCTTGAATTGCCTTTGCAAGGCTTCACTTCTTTGTAAACTGGCACAACCTCCTCACCCCCCGGTGGCATGATTTCAGGACCTTCCTACACTACCGCACTACGTACAGCACTAACATGTCCTACTCAGTTTTACTGACCATAACCTCTCAGTGGATCTGACAAAAATGATTAATCTCATTGACCACAACCTACTAACAATTAAGCTATTAAATCTTAGTATACTCTCAAGGGCCTCCTCCTGAATTGGTCACTATCTTTCAGGTAGATGACAATGTGTTTAGCTGGAAATATACTCTGCTACTCAGCCCATAAAGAAAGGGGTACCACAAAGCTCTATCCTAGGCCCTCTCCTCATTACTTATAAACAACCTCAGTCAAGCTTGCAGCAACTATAACACTCTCCTGTATGCTAATGATGTCATCAATTTCAATAGCTCAATGTCACTGACCAAGCTCTCAAAAAAGTTGAAAGATGACTTTTTCCTCATCTAAAGTTAGTCCCTGAGACACAAGCTATAACTCAATGTTAACATGACTAAATTCATGTTATATGGCTCTAAACCAAAACTCACCAGCCAGTCCTCCTCCCTAAATCTTGCATACTCTAATGGCCGGATCATTGATCAGGTGACAGTTTCAAATACCTAGGAGTCATACTTGACTGCTAATTTGAGTTGTACTGGTTGAAGGGTAAGGCATGGAAGCTGGAGCATTCTTGGAGAAAATCCCAGTCTTGGGGGAACATATTGGCACTGAAGATTCATTACCGTGAGCATCAACGGACAATCAACCTGAAAAAGACAGAGTTCCTGTCATGATCGATTGCTGCAGGGAACAACTGAGCAACTCACCTGTTTCTCAGCATAGACTGGTTGCTAAATACTTCTTGTCTGTGATCTGTTAAAGCTTTTTCAGCAGAAAAGTGTGAGGAGTTTGGCATGTTTTTCTCTGACAAATGTGTTCTTCATCAGATTGGGTATTTCTTCAAGCAACCTGCTATCTGCCCATAGTGATCAGCCTTCTAGTGTTGTAGATCTGCTTATCTTGAGTGAGTTCTGGCTAGTTTCTGAGAAGGAGGTGATCCAGGTGATCTCAGGTTTACACCCCTCTGGCTGTATACTGGACATAGAACCAACTTGCTCTTGGCCTGCAATGAATTCCTGGGTCCAGCCATTGTCACTATCATTGGAAGGTCCTTGAGGGAGGCTGTAGTTTCTATCTGTCCTGAAAAAGGCAGTGGTTACATCCCTCCTAAAAAAGCCATCCTTAGGCATGCATTCTGATGAATTACAGACCAGTCTTGGATCTTCCCTTTTTGGGGGAGGCTATTGAGAAGGTCATGGTGGATCAACGTGTGGATTGTCTGAAGAATTATGACATCTATGAACCACTTGAATTGGAATTTTGGTCTGCTATAGCACTGAATCTGCACTCATCTGGGTGACTTATGATCTCCCCAGGGTAAGGGATCAAGACCTTTGTTCCATATTGGTCATCTTGGATCTCTTATCAGCATTTGACCCAGCTGACCATGAGTTGCTACTGGATAACCTGAGAAATTATTTGGGTCTCTCTGGTAGTCTTGTCCTGGTTTGAGTCTTACATAACATTGAGAATGCAGCAGGTAGCCCTAAGTAACTTCATCTCTGGGGATATTGCTCTCCTGTGGAGTTCCTCAATGTTCAATTCTTGCCTCTGTGTTTTTCTCTGAGTGCATGTTGCCACTTGGGAAGATCATTAGATGATATGATGTTGAGTTTCACTGTTATGCAGACGTATTCAACTATACCTGTCTTTTTTGCTGGGTGGGGATCAAGTGGCTTTGGTGCCAGGCAATGACTTGTCCAGATCAATAACTAGGTGACCTCAAACTGGGTCATGATGATCGAACTGTCCTGAGGGGCTCAGCTGCAACTGGAAGTGAGATGCCCCATCCTTCATTGGGAGGCCAATCTCTCAGATATGTAGACATGGTTAGGATTCTTGAGGTCATTTTTGACTACAAGCTGACACTAGAACAGCAGGTGTCAGTGGTGGTCAGATCTGTCTTTTACTATCTTTGAAACATTGCCAAGATTAAACCACATTTAGCATCAGCTGACCTGTTGATTATTATACATGCTTTAGTCACCTCTAGGTTAGGCTACTGCATTGCTTTATAATTAATATTATCTGGAAGGTTGATGCAAATCCTGCAGCAGGTCTAGAATGCTGTAGCCCAGCTGTTTGTGGTAACTTCTGAGAGAGACCACATCATATCACTATTGTGTGTGTTGCACTGGATGCCTATGCAGTGGCACATCACCTTTAATATGTGCTCGCTAATGTTCAAGGCCCTATGTAGTCTGAGACCTGACTTCTTAAAGGATCTGCTGTTTCCCTACCTCCCAACCCACCCCCGTGGGGCAGAACTGCATTCTGTCAGTCCAATAACCCCGGTGGAGAGATGCCTTTCCTATCTTCTTCTTTTTCCTACTGAAATCTGTTGCACAACAGTATCTTCCTATACTATACTTTACTTTACCTTTTTCCTCCCCTGGTGTAGGTTGGCCACCTACTACAGTCTTTTCTGTATCTCACTAAACTTTTTCCCTACTACTTTAATTTCAAATTTCCATATTTCTATCTCTCACCAAGAACTACCCCAAATAATGCACCAGCCTAAGGTCAGCTGGCAAGAATGAAATAAGGTGCATTTATGGCATTTAATGCCAACAAATATAAAGTGCATTTAAGTATATAAGGTGCTGGTTGAATAAAGTGCATTTTTTTGTATTAAATTACATTGGGTGCATTTTGTACCATATTATGAATTTAAAGTGCTGCAGTGCTTAATTAAGTAATGCTTATACCATTTTTATGGCTGTGGGCAGAGCCTACAGCCATCCTGCTTTATCTTGAAAAAAGGGCTTTCCATGGAACACATTTTTAGTACTTTTCAGTGTATTCTTCCATAACTGCAAATACCTATGGCAGTTAAAAAAAAACATTCCCTTCTTTCTTAGCTGCTTTTCTCTGAAAGCAAATGTGCACACCTTCCAAACAAATCTAAATATCTTTAAAAGTATTCAAGGTGGACAAAAATAAAAATATGCATGAAAGTTGTTCAGGACAAAAAGACCTTTCACATGAGGCTATTCACTAATCTGAATTCTTTATATTTTGTAAAATATGGTCTTCCAAAGAACCTCATTTATTTCTCTTTAAGTGAACACAGTAGGAATCATGACAAACAAATATAAATATCTCAGAAAGTATAGAAGTTACCAATATACAACCAACATGAAAGTTGTTTAGGACAAAATGACCTTTCAAATGAGGATAGTCACTAATCTGAATTCATTAGATTGATTTTAATCTAGCCATCCAATAGGTGAAAATTGTGAAGAAAAATGAAAATTCAAAATCAGATGGCCATAGTTTAAAAAATATAATTAGTGCAGCTTAATAAATAGGCTAATTGGAAAGGTATTTTTGTCCTGAACAATTTTCATACTGATGGTTTATATGTAACACATATACTTTTAGAGATATTTATATTTGTTTGTCATAACTCCTGTGAAAAATGAAAACTGAAGTAATGAGATGGCCATATTTAAAAAAATACAATTCATGCAGCATAATGAATAGGCTCATTTGAAAGGTCTTATTGTGCTGAACAACTTTCATACAGGTTTATTTGTGTAACTTGTTTACTTTTAGAGATATTTACATTTGTTTGGCATAACTCCTAGTGAACTTCTAAACAGCCTCAACTTTGGAAATTACTACTCCAGTTAAGTGAAATTCTAAAGAAGACAAAGTTACATCAAAAGAAAGCTATCCCAAGGTCAAATTTCACTGTCTTGAAAGTTCATTCCCTGAGAAAAGCTATAAACCAACAGGAGCTTCATTTTAAAACCATTTGTGTATGTCTGTACTAGCATTAGTGAATGACAATGATTAAAAACACAAGGAAGAATAAGTTTAAAGAGCAGCTGACACCTGAAGGAGAACTTTAACAAAACATAATATGTAGATAAAGCTTCGCTTGTATTTCACATTAGTTCTTTATTCCTCCTCCCCATTATTTATTGCTGAGGTCCATTGCATGAAAACAGGATTTTTGCTCCTGATGAGTTCATCTATTTCTGTTGATGTCTCCCTATCTGAGGTCATAATGCACTGCAGGTGACATCACAGTTACTCTCATGGCAATGGATTGTAATGTCACAACAGACCATTATGACTTGGAGTAGGGAGTAAGTACTGTTTTCCACAAAAATATCTCCATCTCTCTTTCAAAGTGTATGTCTGTGGGATGTGCCACACAATTTAAATATTTTCTACACATTTCCATTTCCAAAGTGTATATCTGTGGGATGTGCCACACACTTTAAAATCCTCCTGGTGCAAGGTCTTTGCCCAGGGAACACCGGTGCCCATCCATGAACCACTTAGCTGTATCTGAAACCCCAGATGGCATTCCTCCCACCCTTTGCCCCAAACAGCCTCTGCCATTCCTTTAGGGTCACAGCAAATAAGTCTCCAATCCCCAATGAACTGCTAAAGACTCCCAACTTTAACTTTAAATTCAGCACAGTTGTGGTGAAAGGGGTCCTGACAGGTATGATCTAGCCTTATCTAGGGCACACACACTTCAGTCAACTCCCTCAGAGAACAGTCTCAAATTCTGTACTCAGAGATTAATTGTTCCTTTCTCCCAGTCATGGAAAGAAGAAAAGGCACGTTTCTTTCACTGGCAGCTGTCAGATTCTATTCATTGTTCTTCCTTAAGGCAGCTGTGAACTTCAGGAACTTAAGGAGATTTCCACTTGGATCCATAAGAACTGCATTCCCTCTCACTCCCCCGGAGTGAACCTAAAGAATCCTGAAGGCAAGCTGAAGAGTTTATCAAACTAGAGTGAGAAATAATAGGGCTCCCTTTGACAGAGCCCAATGGTAGACCTTCTGCCACTCTAACTGCCACACTTGAACTTACTGATGAACATTCTAAGCTCCTCGAGAGCAGCTGACTCTAAAATGGTTATGCTGTTGCAAGAGTTCTAAATGACATAATCATCCTTCTCTCAGGCTAGCTGAGTAAACAATGATGTCATTATTTGGAAAGCCCCTAATGAGCTCCCCTCCAGCTGCCTTTTCCTACCTGCCTAAGACTAGTACTAATGAGATTCTAGTAACCCAAGGGGACTGGGTTGTTACATATAGTTATGTCAGCACTGCCATGTTGTGCATGGCTGACTATGGGGCAAACTGCATATGTGCAAGTATCATCCATGCGCAGTACTGTAATCACTGCAGTATTACATCTGACTCCAGTGCAGTGAGAGCACAGCATATTCTGTTCAATGCTCTTGCCACTCCTAAAAGTTCTCCACAGTCATATTGGCTGTGACCAGAACTTGTTATGTATATGGTGCAGGAATGTTTAGAATAGTTTAAAGTGGTAGTTAACTACAAAATAATGTCCACTTAGTTAGGGGGATTATGGATATAAACAGAGTGGCATTATGCTTATGTTGTTTGAATTATTTTTCTGCCACTCCGTTGTTATGTAGCACGTTATGCCAAAGAAATCCTGCATCGAAGCAGCAACTATTTGAACTGAGCAGCGAATGTTTCATTTTTTTTTTATTTCATTCATTTGTTAACTGGGTAAGGACACTGGACCATAGGCCCTTTTTCAGTTCCAATCCGAGAAAACAGCAGCCAACAAAACAATACATTACAAACACAATCTTTACAAATAGTATTACTCAAAAAAATTACAAACAGATTTTAACAATAAATATTATTCAATGTTTCCTTACAACTCGAGATAGAGGTAGCCTGATGAACTGCTAAAGGTAAATCATTCCAGTAAAAAAGAGCTGCTATTGTAAAGGCAGGTGACCCAGTCTTAAGTTTAGATAGGACAGTATCAAGCACAATACCACTGGAACATAAGCTCGGAAGGACAGTGTGACATTTAAACAGATCAGATCATATAGAGGGAACAAAGACTGAAAAAAGATACTTTTAAAAATAACACAAGCACAGAAATTCTCAATTCTGTAATCAGGAAACAACCAGCCCAATTGTTGGTATAGGTCACAATGATGTGACTGTGCTGGGACAGACACAACAAACCAACAAATATTATTGTACATAACTCTTAAAGAATGTAATTGTTTGGTTCTCAATTTGAAGTATAAACTAGAAACATAGTCAAAATGTAATAATAACATACCTACTGCAATAGATCTATGAACCTCTAAGGGAAAATGAAATCTAAATTTGTATAATGAGCACAGTTTTTGAATAATGGTATTGGTAACTGATTGAATTTGTATTGAAAAAGTCAACCCCGGTTCAAGCAAAACCCCCAAATACTTAAATTGATAAAATTGCTCAATCAGACTACCCTGTGAGTCCTGCAATGATACAATGGGATTATTTCTGAGCATAGAAGGCATGCCAAACACCACTGATTTAGTTTTTGTGAGTTAAGTACCCAGAGTTATTAGAGAACCAATGGCAGACATCCAGAAAATATTTTCCCAAAGCTTCTGTTAGTCCAGCTAAGGATTTTAATTGAAAAAAACAAAATCAAGTCATCTGCATACAGAAAGATTCACAATAATTATAAAACTAGGGAAGCTGATTAACAAAAAGGGAAAATAAAAAAGGGCCCAAAAGGGACCCTTGGGGAACACCACATTGAATTTGAGCAACATTTGAAACAGCAGACCCAATATTAACAAACTGGGACTGATTAAACAAATGATTCCCAACCCAGGAAGTGGAAGCCTCAGAGAACCCCAGGTCAGTCAACTTAGATCTGACAAGATTATGTTGCCGCTTGGTATCTGTGTAAATAATTACTGATGTCTCTGTATTACTAGGACTCCTGGCTGCTGGCTTTGTATAAAATATGCTGTAGAATGGTGCCAGCTAGCCATGGAGGAGTCCATGGAATGTGTACAGCCAGTATAAGCTGCTAGAGAGGCAAGCTTCCCTTCATAATCTGTGTGCTCTGAAAAGAGAGCACTTGAAAATAAAAAGGGACTATGCTACCCCTGGCCAAAAAAGCTACAGCCTGGTATAAATAATATTTAAAAAGGGGCTTACCAAAGCCATGCAGAGCCCCAAAGCAGAACGGCTAGATAATGACTGTCTAGCAGTCTGCTGCTCTGCTACAACATAGAAAACAAATGATTCAATGTACAGGAACGTGCTATATAGTTGAAGTAGCCCTCAGAATAAGGAGAGGGCTGCAAGATAAACTAAACGCAATAAAGACATTAAACAAATTAAAAAACAAAGGAGGCAGTATAGCGCAGTGGTTTAAGACTCTGATCTGCAAATCTGGAGACCTGGGGTTTAATCCCACAGCCCTCATTTGCATACTGTGTGACCCTGAGCAGTTCACTTAACTTCCTTGTGCATCCAGGTCTCACCTGTAAACAAGCTTCAGTGTAGTGTGTCTCTCCTGGTTTAAAAAAAAAAAGAGACACTACAGGTCTCTAAATGAGCCCCATTATGTATAGAGCCCTGCGATATAAATTAAAGGGCTAGTGTCCATTTACTATAATGATACAGCACATGTGTAAATACAATAAATGTTTACACTATTTGCATATGTATAAAATAAGGGACTTCCCATAAGCAAAACCTCATTATGTAACAGAGGAGGAGCTTCCCTATTTATGGACCATTCTAGAACTAATTGGATGTTATGGGAGGGACTTTCCTATAAGTGGGAGGGCTATATAAGCTCTCCTCAAAACACCAAGAGTCAGATTAGCTGCATAGCCAGTCTCACTTACCTGATGGAAGGTAAGCAGAAGGACCTGTGCCTGAACAGGAATTTTATTTCTAACAGTAGGAAAGTTGATGAATCATTGTGAGAACCGTGACCTCAGATGAACTAACCTTGAACTGTTGTTTATTTTTCTTGTTCTGCTTGAACTGTTTTATTTCTATTTATTTTTTTATTTTTGTATAAAATAAAACACAGGTGTGTTGTACCCAACTACTGTTTCCAGTGTTATCTTTATACTCATCTACCTGCAAACCCCCCCCCACTCCATTGATGCGGGCTTGCTCATTGTCCCCCCATTCTGCTTTCGACAGTCAGGGGACAAAGCACTTGGAGTAGCAGAATTCTCTTCCAGAGTGCATTCATTCAGCCTCATACTGTTGAAGCCTTTAAAACCTGTCTGAAAATGTACTTATTTGAGGATGCATTCTCCAGCTAGTTTTAGCTTGTTCTAGTTTTATTTGTTTAGATAGTTCATTTTAATTCTGAAGCTATGCTATCGTGTATTTTATGATGACTTACTGATTATTAATGCTAGATCAATCAGAAACAAGACCATGGTTATAGCGGACTTGATTTCTATGGTCGATCTGGCTTGCATCAGAGACCTGGCTGGGAGATGATGTGGGCCTGGTTCTAGAGGCCGCCGTTCTTCCTGGGTACTCTGAGAAGTGCACTGCCCCAGAATGAAATGCAGGGGCTGGGGTGTGGCCATCTGCTTTAGATCTGAACTGGGCTTCATCATGCACCCAGTGGGAAGGCTGGGTTCCTTTGAATGTGTGGCTTTTCATGGAGGTCCAGGTGCAGGCTGCAGGTCCTGTTGCAAGAGGTTTCTTCTGTGACCCATCAGGGTGGCCACATGTTGGGCCTGGTCTTCTCACTGGGGCTTAAGATAAATAATCTCAAGACTGATTGGGTCATGTAGTCCGATCACTGCACAGTGGAGTTATCATTGGGGGCCCCTCTTGAGAGCCCTCCCGCTGCTGAGATGGTAAGCTACTGCCCTTTGAGGGGTCTGACTCTGGAGGGTTTTATGGCAGTAGCTGATTTATTTAGTGTGGGTGGTACATGCATGGGGAGTGTCCATGTTTGTTGCCGTCTATAATAAGGTGATGTCTGCCGAGCTCAACTCCCTCACACCAATCCGTGTACGACACTTGAGATCCTCCTGGTTTGATGGGGATCTCAAGGTGATGAAGACTGTGGGTTGGAGGTTATAGCACTGCTGGGAGAAGACTGGGCTAAAGGTGGACAGACTGGCCCTGTGTGCTCACTATTGTGAGTACCAGGGGGCATATCATCTGAGGAATATAGCTAGGTTTAGGCCCCTAGTTCCACCTCTGGACCTCCCAATTTTGGTGCATGCCTTTGTGACAATGAGGCTAGATTACTATCAATCAATCAATCAATCAATCAAATCTTTATTTATTCAGGCGATCATCATAGAGCAAGGCTTATTTACAAGATGGACCTGATAAGGTCAAGTTTTGAGTTGGTACACAGCAATTACATCACACACTTATAAGACAGTTATACATACAGAAAAAATGATGTTTATAACACAATGCTATACAGTGAATTCACATGTTGAAACTCGGTTAAGAGAGAAGGTTAAACTAATATCTACAATATGTACAGTATATATATATCCTAATGAGGGTCAGGACAATCACACACATAATGAGTACAAGGATGGTGAAGGAAATATTGGGTGCCATAAACTGGGAGTGTCTGACTGGAAGGAATATGTCATATATGATTGGAATATAGGTTTGTGGGATGACTATTCTATCTCTAGTGGTAGCAACTGCATTTCTCTGTGAAGAAGGCTGTACAGTGCTGCTTAAAGGATGTAAATGGAATGATAATGGACAATTTTAAGGATTTTTGTAGGGTGTTCCATGCTATAGCTAGAGAATAGCTGATTGCTGCCCTCCCTAGTTTGGTGTTAACTTTGGGCAATTTGAGCAGGATGATATTGTTGCTTCTTAGGGCATAGGAGCTAGGAGGGTCTGGTTGAAGCAGTCCAGGATATAGCTTGGGATTTTTTTTGATAAAGCTCTGTAGATCCATAGAGCTGCATTTCTGTAATGTACTATAATGTGCTCTACCTCAGGGTCTCTGGTGGTACCCTCAACCCACTGCAGCTTGTGCAAAACGCAGCTGCCAGGCTGTTGACGGGACAGTCTAAATACTGTCACATCACCCCGGTGCTACGGGAAATGCAGTGGCTGCCAGTCAGGTGGAGGTTCCTCTTCAACGTGAGCTTGATCACTTTTAAGGCCCTACATGGTTTGGGCCATGGCTACCTGGCTGACCTTCTCACACCGGCCATTTCAGTCCAGTCCCTACAAACCTCCTTTAGGGCCCTTCTTGTGATTCCCAAGACGAGGTTAAAAATGGCCTGTGACAGAGCTTTTAGCATCACTAGCCCCGTCCTGTGGAATTTGCTTCCACCATCTATAAGGGAGGCCCCCACAGGTGAGGTATTTAAGGCCCACCTCAAGGCCTTCCTGTTTTTGCAGGCACATGAATACCAAAAAATAAAGCTATGCACACACCAATCTTGAGAAATTAGAAGGTTTTTTTTATTTAGCAAAATGCAAAGGCATAACAGACACCTGGGCTAACACCCCTAAGTATCGACCCTATCATGGGTCTTCCTCAGGGGTGGTGTTACCCATCCAAAAGACTGTTTAAATACATCCCCATAATTATAAACCTGTTAACCACTATAATACAATTAAGCAAACAGTGCAACTGAATAGTTTTTTTTGTTGACCGGGTAAGTGCACTAGGCAGATTCTGCCTATTTTCAGGCACGACCCAGGGAAGGGGGATACAGATGAATGTCAACTGACCTTGAACCAGATTAAGCTGTTGGTGGTATTTTTAGTGAATGAGGGAAATTTGGCCAGAACACCGTGGAAACTTCCCTTACTCTTTTCGAGAAGTGCCATGGGATCTTTAACATCCACCTGAACTACCACCAGGACAGGCAGATGGGACCTCGGTTTACCATCTCATCCGAAAGACGGCACCTCAGGAGTGCAGTACCCCCCCTCATGCTGCACTACAGTGTCAGTATTGGGATATTAACCCAAGTGCCTGGTGTGGGGATAGAACTCACAGCCTTCTGATCTCCCGGCCTCAGAGACGAGTGTGCTACCTGCTGAGCCACTGACACTGCATAGGAAATCATGTGCAAAAAAGTTTTAAACAAAAACAAATCTCCTTTGCCACTAATATCCATATTTTATACTCATGTATTATTAAAATAGTGAATATATTATTTATTTTATAAAGAGCACTATTTGAGAATATAATTAAATATTACCAAGTGGCTATTTGCTAAATATTAAGCATGAAGAAAAAATTGTTTTTAACCCCTACCTCAGACACATAGTCAAATGGTATCAATTGATTGATGATATCATTTGTGTCTGGGGTGGGGGCATGAATCTGGCAGCAGAATTCCTCAGCTGGCTAAATGTAAACAATCTGCACATCAAATGTACCTCTAGAATAGATCCAGTCAAGACTGAATTTTTAGATGCGAACCTGAGTGTTGCTGATAATCGGGTTATTTAAATAGGGGTGTATTTAAACAGTCTGTTGGATGGCTAACGCCACCCCTGAGGAAGACCTATGTGTTAGGGTCGATAAATAGGGGTGTTAGCCCAGGTGTCTGCTATGCCTTTGCATTTTGCTAAATAAAAAATCTTCTAATTTCTTAAGGTCAGTGTGTGCACAGCTTTATTGTTTGGTATTCATGTGATTGTCACTGACTAAAGCACCTTTATGAGAACTGATGTGCACTCTCTCACTACTTTTGTCTGTTTACACAGGCATTTCCTGGTTTTGCTGTGTAACATCTTGGGCCTGACTATTATGCAGGTTGTTCCTGATTTGTGTCCTGTTTTAGTTAATTGTAATAAAATTGATTTATTACTTTGATATGTATGATTGGTTAGCATGCTATATTATTGTATTGCAATTGATGCTGTGTTTTTTTATTGTACGGCACCCAGAGCCTCCAGGATTGGGTGTCTTTTTAAATAAACTTTGCCTTGCCTTATTTTAATGTATGTACAGTGCCCTGATCCTAAAGAAAAGGGCACTTTATTCATAAAGCTAACCTTGCCTTGCTATGCCTTGACCCCCCATACCTTCTCGGACTTCATTGCTTCTCTGACCTAATGAATTCACCACAAATGGGGTATAGCATACAGACTGAAGAACCCCATGATTCTTGTACTTCATCTCACCAAATTCCAAAAGTACTATGATGCCTGTACTGGGTTATGCCTTTCCCATTTACTCACAAGCCACTGTGAAAGATGTCTCCTGACTAAACAGAAAGATAGATAGATAGATAGATAGATAGATAGATAGATAGATAGATAGATAGATAGATAGATATATAGATACTTTATTTATAAAGTGCCGCTCCCAGGCAGGCATGCCTGGTGAAGCAGCAAGGCATCTGTCTACAGCACTGACATCCCAGGTTCAGGGATGGACCCAGGAGTCAGAGGGCCAGCTGGGAGGAGAGGGATTGAGCATCATATGGACTTCTCTCCTTCTCTGGGGGAAAAGAAAAGAGTGTCCAGTGCAATGAGGACCCCTGGTAGAGGCAGGGGGTCCCATGAGACTGGCACCACATGTATTGGGGGCAGGCGGACTCTGGTGTCATTACATGTCCCCGCTCCTGGGAGGGGAAAAAATGCTCTGAAATATGCCATTGGATGCTAATGATGGCCTCGCCTCTGCCACCACTCCCCACTCAGACCGAAGTCAGCTGGGGGGGGGGTCCCGCTCCTGTGACTGCACCCTGGGGGGCAAGCTAAGGCTTTGCAACCCAAGTTTCCATGGAGGTGTCACCCGCCCAGTGTCCCCATCCAGGGGGAGAAGCCTGGAGATGGGGGGAGAGGTGAGTGAGGCTGGGGAACAGAGTCTAGGGCTGAATACACACACACACACACAAAAAAAAAAATAAAAATAAAGCACACCTCTCCTGAGGCTCAGAACACTGTACAATATACAAAACAAATGTAACAATAAATCATTCAATAGCCACACATTACAGAGCTTATACTTAATTAAAATCGCAACATACATAAATAACATATCATGACAGTCAGCAAAACATACACCTCAGCATCTTCTTATTATGTCAATGCAAATGCTTGGTTAAACAGGAATATCTTGAGCCCCCTGTAAAAGATTTCCACCCAGGGGGCTTCTATCAGATATCCCAGAAGCATATTCCACAGGGCTGGTGCGGTCATGGAGAAAGTTTGATCGTCTGAGAGCTGTAACCTAGACCTGGGGGCCATCAACAGTCCTCCCTCAGAGGAATGGAGAAGGTGAGTTGGGCAGTGAGGGACCAGGAGGTCTTGCAGATAGCCTGGTTCCTTGCCACATAGGGCTTTGTAGATCAGTAATCCAACCTTGAATGCAGTCCTACACCTTTTATGCAGCCAGTGCAGCCCATGGAGACCTGGCATAATATGATCAAATCTTGGTGCACACATCAATAGCCTGACACCATGTTCCACACCAACTACAGATGGTGGAGATAGGCCACTGAAAGCCCCAGGTAAAGGGCACTGCAGTAGTCTAACCTCGATGTGACCAAGGCATGTACCAGGGTGGCAAGCTCATCCGCTGGCATCAGTGAATTGATCGGGGTGGTGTTCCTAAGATGGTATAAACTGCCTTGTATGATGGCCTATACCTGGGCATCAAGTGTCAGTCCATCGTCAAGCACCATATCCAGATCCTTAATCCAAGTGGAGGGGGTCAGTGGCCAACCTCCCACTTCAAGACCTAGGTCAGGCCCCACCACTCCTCCATGACACTGATGACCAGCTTCCACCACCAATACCTCTGTCTTGCCCAGATTGAGTCTTAGCCAGTTCAGAGTCACCCAGTCCTGGATCTCATAAAAGCAGGTGTTAAACACAAAGACTGTCATCTGGCTACCAGGTGCATAGGACAGGTATAGCTGGGTGTCATTGGCATAGCAAATAAAACTCAGCTCATACCACCTGATAACAACTCCCAAAGGCAACATGTACACCATGAACAAAAGAAGTGACAAGACCAAACTTTGCAGAACTCCACAGCACAGTGGCATTGAGCAGGATGAGGATAACCCCATCACCAATCTTTGCACTCTGCTCGTGAGGTAGGACCTGAACCAGCTGATGACATTGCCAGTTAGTCCACATCACTTCCACAATCAGGCCAGTAACACGTTATGGTCCACAGTGTCAAATGCCACAGAGAGATTGAGGAGAACATGAATATTATAGTTCGTTCTCACCTATCTCTCGCCATAAGAAGATCATTCCTCATCGTCACCAGGGCAGTCTCCATGCTATGCCCAAGTCTAAATCTGGAATGGAAAGTCTCAAAAATGGCAGAGGAGGTGAGACTGGCCTCAAGCTGACCAGCCACCACCTTCTCCAAAACCTTCCCTAAAAATAGGAGGTTTGAGACCGGCCTGTAGTTGGTGAGACAATCTGGTTTGAAGGAAGGTTTCTTCAACAGGGGTCTCACTATGGCCTCTTTGATGACTGCAGGGAAAACCCCAATCTCCAAGAAACACCCGACGATCTCACTAGTCACAGGTCCAATCAGGCCAATACAACCAATCAAAAGTCAGGTTGGACATGTGTCTAGATCACAATAATTTGGCCGTAGCTTTGAGATTATCTCACTCACTTCATCCACTCCAATTGGGTCAAACTAACCCCAGACAAGAGGGTTGCCCCTCCTAAGCCATCGGTTCAGCCCTGCAAGTCCTTTGAGTGACACTGGAGGTGATATTGGTCCTGATAGAGGACACTTTGTCAGCAAAGAACTGAGAAAACTCATCACACCTAGTGCTTGAGCTAGCTCCCCACAGACATAGACAGGCTGGGTGCAACAACCCATCCACCATAAGGGAGAGCTGAACCACCTAATCCTTGCTGCAGCAATCTCCCTCTACAGAAAATCTGCCTTTTTTGGGGAGATTGCCTTTGATAGTCACCACAATGTGACCTCAAAGCCAATTTGTCCTCCATCAGCTGGGACCTTCCCCAGTGACTCTCCAGCCTCTGGCCCTCAACCTTTGACTCCCTGAGCAGCCAATCAAGACCCAGTGTGAACACCAGGTCCAGCCTGTGCCCATGCAGGTAGGTAGCTGAGGTAATAACCTGTGACAGGCCCAGAGCTTCCATGTATTGGAGGAGGTCACAATATACAACAGCTTAGGCCAATTTTACTTAATTGCTCCTTTTAACATGCACTTCTGTGACCTTTTTAATAACTTTGGTTGGCTCTTCTAACAGGCATGCAGGGACTTCACCCTCAGCATTCTAACTGATATATCACTACATATCACTTACCTCTCTCCCTTGATGAGTTTCCTAAGGCACAAAACAAATCCATGTGACCTGCACTCCTGCTTTCCTTCTTTTTGAAGTACCGCAGGTAAATTGTAACTTGGACAAAATGACTTTCTCCTGTGCTGGTACATTCATCTGGAATGCCCTTCCAGTGAGAATTAGAATTGCCCCATCCCTCTTTACATAACAGCGTTTGGGTCACCTATTACAAGCATTCCACTGCAATTGTATTGTGCAGCTTAAGATACAAGCTATATCTTGTAAGTTTATATGTACTGTGTTGGCACAGCTTGTACTCACTATGTCATATTAGCAAGAGTATTGCATTTTTACAAAACAAATATTTTAACTCATATTTTCATGCCACATTATTGAAACTGTATCCACATATTTTAATTTGTTTTTATCTGTACAGTATTACTCTTGAAATTGTATTTCCCAGCTTGTTTATAACCAGGTTTCTCTTATCTCAGCCCTTTTTTTTTGCCTACCTAGGTCTGGGTCATTGCTGAAAAAGGTTGCTTGGACCAGTGTACTGTACTTAGCCAGTCACCAAATAAATATATAAATATATATTTGAATGCACTTTTATTAAGGAGTAAAGACAAAAGAAACACCTGCCCACCCTGAGGATGGGGTCTGTCACCCAAAAATGTAGGTTGTGAGCAGGAGGTCAAGAACACTCTACAATAAATATTATTAAGAATTATATCTGACTGGGTGAGTGGGCAGTTTTTTTCAATGTCTTTGTATGTGTGTCTCATGTGACCAACACTGCAGCAACCTACTCCATGATATACAGTAGGTCATGTCCTTTGCAGAATCAAAGGATTGGCTGGATATTCCCTGCAAGTTATAAACAAATCACAACAAGGGCATCTTGTAACAGTCACATTAGTCATATGTATAAAATCTTTCTGTAAAACTGCATTATTATCATCGTGTTATGCAAATATGGTGTCTGATTAGTATACTATGTTATGACTGTGCTAGTGTTTCTGTCACAACAAGGTGTTTTGACATCTTATATCTTGGGATGTTAGCACCTAGGATTAAAAACAACGCTGTTTATGTTTACAGTAGTATGTACTAGTTCTCTGGGAAGTCTGATGTCAGTTGATTCAGCAGTTCAGAGGTTCCCAGAACTGGTGGCCTTGATGGAAGAGGGACACCTGGATATCATAGCAGTCACAGAAACATGGCACACAGAGAACCATGACTGGGATGTTAACATACCAGGGTACATGACCTACAGGAGAGACAGGGAGGAGAGAAGAGGGGGGGAGAGTAGCTCTCTGTGTAAGGGAAGGGATAAAAGCAACTGAACAAAAGAGGAAACAGGGAGGAGAGGAGGAACTGTGGGTCACTTTAGAGACTGGAAATGGCAACACAATCCACACAGCAGTTGTATGCAGAACCCCATGTCAGGTGGAGGGAATGGACAAGGATATGATAGAAGGCATTCTTAGGATAGCAGAGAAGGGGGAGATACTGTTGATGGGAGACCTGAATATGCCAGATGTTAACTGGAGTGCATTTGCTGTAGCCACATCCAAGAGCAGGGCCATTCTTGATTCCCTACAGGTGGCATGCCTCAGACAGCTAGTTTTGGAACTAACTCATGAGGGAGCAATCTTAGACCTTGTACTCTCAAATGGGAACAGTGAGAGGATCTCAGATCTAGAAGTGGGTTGCAATCTGGGAACAAGTGACCATCAAACAGTGTGGTTCATGTTAAACTCAGCTACAGAGTCAAGACATACAAACGTTAGGGTACTGGATTTCAGGCGGGCTGACTTTGGCAAGATGGGAGAGTGCCTTAGAAAAGCACTAGCAAAAAGGCAAGAAGGGGGTGGAGCAACAATGGGGAAACATCAAAACTGCCATCACAGAGGTAACAAGCCTTTGTGTGAAGCAAATAAACAAATCAAAATGAAAGAAAAAGCCACTATGGTTCTCAAAAGAGGTGGCTGGGAAAGTCAAGGAGAAAAAGATAGCATTCAGGAAGTATAAGGAAACACAGAAGGAGCAGGACAGAGAGCTGTACCAGTTAAGGCAGAAGGAAGCAGGGAGGGAAGTCAGAAATCAAAAGCCCAAACTGAGGAAAAGGTAGCCAACTCGGTTAAGAAGGGGATAAAACCTTTTATAGGTGCATCAGAGAGCGTAGAAAGACAAAGGAAGGGATAGTGAGGCTGAATAGAATGGATGGTGGATGGGCAGAGAGAGACAGTGAAAAAGCAGGGATACTGAATGAATATTTCTGCTCAGTATTAGCAAAAGAGGAGGCGGGGGAGGTGCCTAATCCAATTAACAGAAGCACTCTTGATAGGGGGTCGATCCCAGTCCTTTCACAGAAGAAAGGGTTCTGAAAGAACTATTAAAACTGAAGGTGGACAAAGCAATGGGGCCTGATGGAATTCACCCCAGAATTCTAAAAGAATTAAGGGGAGAACTAGTAAAAACACTGACTACCCTTTTTAACAAATCATGGGAGGATGGTGTGGTACCTGAGGACTGGAGGAAGGTGGATGTGATTCTCCTTCACAAAAGTGGGACCAAGACAGAGGCAGGAAACTACAGACCTGTCAGTTTGACCTCTGTGGTAGGGAAAGTGATGGTATCACTTCTGAAGGAAATAATTGTTGAGTACCTAGAGGCCAGTGGGGCACTGGACCCAAGGCAGCATGGGTTCACAGTGGGAATGTCATGTCAGACAAATCTAATTGATTTCTTTGACTGGGTGACCAAAGTAGTAGACCAGGGAGGGGCTGTGGACATGGCCTACCTAGACTTTAGCAAGGCATTTGATACTGTCCCACACAAAAGATTAATAGTCAAATTAACCAGCCTGGGAGTGGTTCCCAGGGTGGTAGCCTAGGTATAACATTGGCTGGACAACAGGACACAGAAGGTAATTGTAAATGGAGTCCACTCTGAAGAAAGAGGAGTTACTAGTGGGGTACTGCAGGGTTCAGTAACTTGGTTCAGTCCTTTTTTAATGTCTTTATAAGTGACATTTCAGAGGGACTGGAAGGAAAAGTATGCTTCTTTGCAGATGACACAAAGATCTGCAACAAGGTTGATACACAAGGAGGTGTGGAAAGGATGAGAAGTGACTTATCAAGGTTAGAGGAATGGTCAGAAGTATGGCAGCTTAGATTCAATGCAAAGAAGTGCAAAACAATGCACCTGGGAAACAAAAACCCAGGGGAAGATTACACAATTGGAGAGGAGGTAGTAACAACAACAAAAATGGAAAGGAACCTGGAGGTAATCATATCAGATGTCCTTAAGATTAGCAAGCAATGTGACAAGGCAGTAGGGAGGACTAGGGCTATACTGGAATGTATAGGGAGAGGCATCACCAGCAGAAAACAGGAAGTTGTTATCCCTCTGTACAGACAGTTGGTGAGACCCCATCTGGAGTACTGCAGCCAGTTCTGGAGACCCCATCTCTGCAAGGACATAGACAGAATAGAAGCAATCCAGAGGAGGGCAACTAAAATGGTGCAGGGTCTGCAAGAGAAACCATATGAGGAGAGACTAAAGGAGCTTAATATGTATACCCTTGAGGAAAGGAGGGAGGGGGGGACATGATAGAAACTTTTAAGTACCTCAGTGGAATCAACAAAGTCCAAGAGAGTAGCATCTTTCAGAAAAAGAGATGTGTAAGAACAAGGGGACACAATTTAAAGATAGATGGGGAGCAGCTCAGGGGCAATGTGAGGAAGTATCTTTTCACAGAGAGGGTGGTGGACACATGAAACAGCCTTCCTGAGGAGGTTGTAGGGTCTAAAACTGTGGGAGAATTCAAGAATACATGGGACAGACATAAGGCAATTCTTGTTGCGGGCAAGAAGAACTAGGCTGTTGGTTAACTAGGATCTGCAGCTTATCCTCTAGGTAGGGAAATGGGCAGACTAGGTGGGCAAAGTGGTCCTTTTCTGCCATCATAGTCTATGTTTCTATGTTATTCATTATAGAATTTACATATGACTATAAAAAGACAACTTTTTTTCACCCATCTATTGCAAAAGGTTTGCCTGATTTTGTTTTGAAACATGCATGTTCATTATATCAAGTGCTAAGATAGGGTCTTGAGCTGGTTTAAAAATAAAATTAAGTCATAAGGTTTTAAAGTTCAAAATCAGGTGCATGCACAGTGCATGGCCCCCAAAAATAGCTTACAAAACACAACCCATGTATTCTGCTTAAAGTTGGTGGGGGGACACAACTTGCAACTGGGAAAACTAAAAAATTCATACCACTAAATGTTAGCATTTGTATGCTTCACTATTAGACAGTCTAACAAAATGCCTGTGCTGTCTTAAAAAAAGTACCACTCACTATTCTAATTAAAGAGACTTACCAGACTGATGAGATCCACCTCATATACTGAAACCTTACCCCTGCAAAAAGTATTTGCTACATAGGGTCCCAAAATAATCACTGTCGTTTTTGTCTAAAAATGCTCATAAAATTGCCCCCACTGGGTCTTGCTGACTTCTCGGTCTGTAGTGCTTCCTGTGCTCTGCTCACGTGTACAGCCACATTATGATGTAAAGTCTGGGAGTTTGCGGGAATGCGCTCCATTATAACCTATGGGATGCTACTTTCCAATCATTTGTATGACTATGGGCAGAGCCTACAGTCATCTTGCTGTCTGTAGCTGGAAAAATGGAGGATCATAGAACACATTTTTGGAGTTTTCAATGTATCCTTCCACAACTATAAATCACTATGCCAGTTGAAATAAAATATTCCCTTCTTTCTGTCTAGAATGTTGGAGACAGCACTCCAAGTTGCTTATCAGGTGGTAATTAGGAAATTGAAACAGCTTGTTAAATACTGGTTGTCTATTAAACTGGAGATTTGTTTACCCACTTTGAAATGCAAAAAATTGTACATATAAATACTTAGCATTTACATATTTTCTTGCTAATGGAGTTTGCCCTTTAAGGGACAGACCAGGTTGTCCTTGTGCACCCCTTCCCTCCTGCATAGAATGGTTGTGCTCAGAAGGGGAGGGGGGAAGGAAGGGGAGGGGCTAAGGGCCAGAACAATGGGCAGGTAGCAGGAAGGTGAGGGGCGAAGGGAGGTACATAAGAGACAGCACAAGGGGGCCTCAGCCACTTTTTGCTGGAGTTTTGATCTACATCAACTGCAGCATGTCGGATTGGCAAATTCTTAGAGGTTTGTTCACCAGGAGAGAGAGGTAAGGAAACAAACAGTTGATATTGCAGGATGATATGCTGAAGTGTTTTTAAAAAAAAAAAAAAGAAGGAGAGGAAGAATATATACAGTATTAAGATAAAACATGTTACAGTATACAACTGAGCAAATGTGGGGGGATCCTGAGTAGCGATGGGGATCAGAATGTGGATGAGAGAGCAACCCAGGACCATGTGGGGCGACGCACACGCCTTATGGGGGTCTTGTTGGAGAGAGTTTGCTTATTGTGATGCTTTGTGGTATTTTGAGGACTGTTTTTTTGCTGGCTGCTAAGAATTTGTATGCCTGAAAGTGCCCCTGAGCAGGGGAGAGAAAGCGTGAGCAGGGAACACATGGTGTGGTGCCACGCGCAGTTTTTTGGGATGGGTAACAAAGCTTTTCCTTGATTTTCATTTTGTGGCAGTTTATCCCTTTTGTGCGGCTGCCTGTTATGAATAGTGGGCCTGGAAGAGGCTGTGGAGACGGGGGAAGTGAGCGCGAGCCAGGACCACGTGGCGTGACGTCACACACCGCGTGGGGGGTTGTAAAACCCCATTTTGTCCTTGTTCTGGTGCTCTGGTGGCTGTTTGGTGGCTGTTCTGGTGGCCTGGGGAGGAAGGGTAGGCCTAGAAGAGGCCCTGAGGCATGGACGGCGTGGCGTGAGGCACATGCCACATGGGGTTTGCTAGAAAGGTACTTGCCTTTGTTTCTCAGGCTAAGGTGGTGCTGGGTGGCTGTTTTGTTTGCCATTAAGCTCAGGAGGCCTAGAAGAAGCTTTTGAAGCTGGGAAGGGCTAGCGCAATCCTGGGACCACGTGGCGAGCGTCACACGCCATGTGGGGGTTGCTCAATAGTCCTTTGTCTTGCTATTGTCTTGCTGGTGGTGGTTTTGTGGCCTCTTGGTTGCCCGGAATGGATGGTAGGCCTGGAAGAGGCCCTGACGCATGGACCGAATGGCATGCGTCACACGCCATGTGGGGGTGTATAGGAGAGCACTCTCCTGGGTTTTGGGTGGCTACTGGGGCAGGGTGAGGCATTTTCTGTTGGCAAGTAAGGAAAGTAGGCCTGGAGAAAGGCCCTGGAGCAAGGGAGAGCGAGTACGACATGGAACCACGCGGCATGATGTCACACGCCACCGGGGGGTTGGGATAAAAGCATGCCCATGTGATAGGATGAATTCCATGGCTCTGGGGGGCCTTTTGAGGCATACTGAGGGGGAAATAAGGGGCCTGGGAGAGGTCAAGTGTTGAAGGAGAGAGATTGTGACCCACGACTTTGCGGGCAACGTCCCACGCTGGGAGGTGGTCGCATTAGAAGCTGTGCCCTCACTTTTTTGTGGGGCTGCTTGCTGTGGCCCTTCTCTTTTTGGGTACTGCGAGTAATCAGAAGCTGGCACAGGCAGGAATATAAGGGAAGGTAACCAATTATTGGATCACGCGGTGCGTCCGCTTCCTACAGTAGGGATGCTGACTGTGTGGTGCCTTGGGCAGCCAGGCAGGTGGGGAGGCCGGAAAATGGCAGCATTCAGAAGGAGGAACTCCTGAGGAGGACAGCACAGTGCAGCTTTGCTGAGGGATGGCAGGATGCTGCTAGAGGCTCAAGGCCCAACAACAACAAAAATTTTTGTAATTATAAATAAGAGGAGGCACTTGAGTGGATGACAAGGGGGGGGGGTGCTGGGTCTCTCACAATGTGGTCTCGGTAGGGCACGAAACCTCCAAATGTGTTTGCCAAGTTTTCATCCCCTTCCATGAACATTTCTGTATGAATTGCAGAATGATACAAATGAACTGTGAAATGGTAGTTCTGAGGAATTCCATTCCAGTTTAATACATCAATCCACAATGCATGTAATTATTTTGCAGTTCAATGATCAATTCTGTGGAATTTCTTTCTGCAGTTTAATACAGTACATTAATCCACCGTTCAAACATTCATTCTGCCATTCTCAGTTGGAATGCTGTGAAAGTTGCCAAAGTGGATTCCAAAATTTCACAGAAGTGAAATTCTGACTTTAGTGGTAATGCCACCAGTGGGATTCTATTTTCACACAGCACTATCAATGGGGCATCATCCCATACCTGTAGGTTGAAGCAGCACGCCAGTGGAGCAGTGCTTCAGACCTATATCTTGAATTATCAAACTCATGGGGCTCAGCCCCAGATCTGTAGCTTAAAGCAGAAGATTCATGGGGCATGGCCCTAGACTTTTAGATTTGTCTTTGGTCACAAGGCTAGGGGCTTGAGGATGAGAATGGGCATTATCGTTGAAAAACCCTAACTTACATTTTCCACCTGTTTTTGCTACAGAACCATAATGATGCATTAATATACTGTAGTTTTATTTTTCAATATCTATCTATCTATCTATCTGTAATATGCAATGGGGTTGTGTATGATAAACAGTTATAAACAGAACTCAGTTACTGTGATTGTCAGACCTAATCTTAGTTACCTGGTAGTCTTACCTGATACTCTCGTTGGCAGCACTTTTTACATTTTATAAGTTACTTGGCACTTTCTGCTACCCATACCCTTAGGCACCTCATCTCACCATCTCATTATTCTACCAGTAGCTAGCAGCTACCCTCTCACCGCTCCTGGCCTTACCAACCCTTCCATACTTACCTACCTCTCCTCTAACATGCCTAATCTCACTTAACTATCCTTCCCTTCCTCAGGCCTCCCTCTCACCTTTGCTCCCTTGTCCTCTAACAAAGCCATTCTGGTTGCTATAATACTGAAGAAGTTTGATAAAAGATTTGTGTTTGCTATGTTGATTGCCTTTCCACTACTGTCTGTAAACAATAATCATTCTTTTTGAACCACTTGGTAACCTATTGTTTGTTAAGTAATTTGTGTATGTTATTGTATTGTGATAATCCTGAATATGCTTGTTGTTACTATCAACCCATTGATGTGGAAACTTTTTAGGAAGGCAGTATAGTGCAGTGGTTTAATACTCTGAGTGGCTAACTTGGAAACCAGGATTTGAATCCCACAGCCCCCACTTGCATACTGTGTTACCCTGAGCAAATCATTTAACTTCCTTATGCTACTAGGTTGCACCTGGAAACAAGCTTCTGTTTAGTGTGCCTCTCCTGGTTAAACAATTTCCAATTTCCCCCTTGTAGTTCAGTCAGTTAAATTTTATTGTTTGACAAACAACATTGTCTTTACAAAATTGGACAATAAATATGCACTATAAAAAGAAAAGCGTCCAACTCCTTCAATAAATAAATTTATTTTACAAAAAAACAGTTTAACATCATTAGACAATTCCACTCAAGTCCACCAATATCTATAAAAATTAACGCCTCTAGATTTTTTTTTTCTAAAATAAGAGCAACACACAGTTGGTTGCAATGGTTAATGAGCTACAGGTGTCCAACAGTGTTGTTGTAATCCCTACTTTTCCTTATTCATCCCAGTTTCACTATGTCAGATACAGTATGTATTTTTTTGTGTTCAAGTAGTTTTGCATAACCTTGCTAGAATTTCCAGCACTCTTGTGTTGCTGGATTTTAACAGGCAACTGGTCTGATGTCTGGGTTCCATATCCAGTGATGCCAATATATCACCCAGAAACAATCTTCTCTTGTGACTATATAATGGGCATAATATTAATAGATGAAATGGGTTGTCTTCCCCAAGCTTACAGGCACATATGTTTGTGTTATCCTTGCCATTGAACTTTCTCAGTGTTTGGCTGTCTATATACCCAAATCTGAATTTGGTGACTGTGTTCCATTTATTTATTTATTTTCTTATTTAAATAAGATTCCATTCCCAGTTCTTTCTTCTTGTTATTAGCCAACCAAGAACTCATCTTCCAGTTTTTGGCTAAATTAATTTCACTTTGAATGTGTACAATACATCCCTGATTCTGCCTCTGATTTGAGTTTCTACATAGGTTATGGGAATCCTAAGACTTTCAAGCAAGCTGCTCAAAACTCCATATGGTTTAATCACCTTCTCCAATATGTCCATGCTTGGGCAAAAGAACCCACTCTGACTATAGACAACAGTTTCCTCTAAACAGGCTTGAGGCAATGGTTCTCCACCCATGTGATAACCTTTGAGCCAGTGAACAGAAAATCTCTGTTTAGTGTTACATCCAACAGGTAATTGCCCTAATTCAAGTCTAGTGAGAGTAGGTGAGGCCCCTGGTGGCAATCCCAGTAATCTTTTATAAAACTTATTCATAAGGGCTTCCAATGTATCAGTGATACCCTGGCCCTATATTTCAGCCCCATACAGGATCTGACTTTTTAGTTTGGCATTTAATGCCCTCAGTGATCCTTTTACAGAATGACTCCTATATATATATATATATATATATATATATATATATATATATATACAAATCTTTCTACCAGGGGGTAAATCTTTTAATTTTTTGAGTCATCAGTTTTTTGTGTTCTTGCCATTTTAAGTTGCAAGTAAAAATCAGCCCAACGTAGCAGAACTTATTTATGCATTTAATTTTATGTTTATGGCAAAGCAAGGTGTGGTCTTTTCCCTTTTTATCCATATATCTACTGTAGATCATATACTTTGTCTTGTCATAATTTATTTCTAGTGAAGTCTTCTTGCAACCCTTGTGGAACGTATTTATTTATTTTGTAATTTAAGTCTCAGATTACATATACCTTTGAGCTAAGAGCTCTTTTACAAAGGTTCCACGTCAGTAGAAATGACAACAGATTAAACAGGATGGTAAAATAAGGTACAAAGGAGCTTAATATGTATACCCTTGAGGAAAAGAAGGAGAGGGGGGGCATGATAGAAATGTTTAAGTACCTCAGTGGAATCAACAAAGTCCAAGAGGGTAGCATCTTTCAGAAAAAGAGATGTGCAAGAACAAGAGGACACAATTTGAAGATAGAGGGGGGATGGCTCAGGGCAATATGAGGAAGTATTCTTTCACAGAGAGGGTGAAAGATGCATGGAACAGCCTTCCTGAGGAGGTTGTGGGGTCTAAAACTGTGGGAGAATTCAAGAATGCATGGGACAGACATAAGGCAATTTTTGTGGGGGGTAAGAAGAAATAGGCTGTTGGTTAAATAGGATCTGCAGCTTATCATCTAGGTAGGGAAATGGGCAGACTAGGTGGACCAAGTAGGCCTTATCTGCCTTCAAAGTCTATGTTTCTATGTTTCAATAAAGTGTAAATAGTAGGTACAAAAATCATAATGGACAGTCAACGTAAAACAACAGAGACACATTATGCTAATCAGTTTCAGGCACAGGAAAATGCATACAGTACATTGATATTGACCAGCAGGCTTTGTCAAGACACACAGGGTACCGGGTGTAGGAAGGGATGTGGGAGGTTGGGCTGGGAAGAGTAATAGAAGGGGGTGGGAGTGGAGGACATGAGGAGAGGTGGGACAAGGAGAGGGGGAGGAAGGGTGGAGATGGGGGTAGGGGGATGCAGGGAGGAGGGGTAGGAGGCAAGAGTGGTAAGTTACTATGGAAGAGGTCGAGTGCTAAGCTCGAGGTTTGGGAAAACATGGTTAAGGAAGACAGTCACAGGTGCTAGCTGTAGAGGGTAGTGACTGAAGCTTGGATTGGAACTGGCTCAGTTTAGTTTCAGAGACAATGTCACTATTGATAGCATTCATCAAGAGTGGGGCCCTGTAGATGAATGATCTTTGCCCCTGGGTGGTTCAGCGATGAGGGGCCTGTAGGAGCTGAGATTCAGAACCTTGGGTGTGGTGTGAATTATGAGGGGGGGCTTAGAAGATCTTGTACTCCAGGTGGCAAGAGGACTAAGGTTATTTTCTTCGCCATCAGGCATGTTTGGTATTTATGCTTCTCTTAATCCCCAGGTAACTGGTGGAAATCAAGACTACATCATCTGTGTAAACCATGTAGGGGCACTGCCTGGACCTGACCCTTGGCATGTGGAGTTTGGAGTTATAGAGCTCTCTCAACATGCTATTCAGGTGTAAATTAAAGTGTACTGGTGATAGAACACAGCCTTGTCTTAAACCTACATTAGAGGAAAATTTCAGAGTATTATCCCCCTCCTTATTGTACCTTGCAGTAGTGAAATTATCTCTATAAAGGGAAATCAACATATTAATCATTGCTGGATCCAGTTCATAGTCTTACATTACCTTCCATAACTTATTCCTCTTACAGTAACTCTATTGACGGCTGCCTTTTAATCTATAAACACACAGTACAGTTTTTGTTTTGTGATTTAGGTATATTTGTATATCAGATGAGCTAATACAAAACATTGATCAATGGTAGAGCGTCCAGGCATAAATCCTGCCTGGGCCTCATCCATTATGCTCTTCTTATTTATCCACTCCATTATCCTTTTTATGCAGAACCTTTGTGAATAGTTTCTGAGAGGTGTCCAAGAGGCTTATAGGTCGTTAGTTTTTAGGATCAGATTTGTCACCTTTTTAACAGTAAATATGGGAATGATAATATTTTCTCTCCAAGTGGAAATTAATTTCCCAGTTTGGATTATATGATTATATATGTTCCTTAGACAGCGAACCCATAACTCTGGATCATTTAATATTATATCCAGTGGAATGCCATCTGAGCCTGGAGTGTTATGTCTCTTGGACTGGGCCATGGCTTCTATTATATCCTCCTCCATATTTTCTTCCATGATTGGCAGCCATTCTCAAGGGGGGTGGTTCTATTCACTTCCTTGTGGATCAAAAATAATTTTTTATAATAAGAGTCTCATTTACTGGGATCTATATGAATTTCAATAATGTCAGAATAAACCTCCCATCCATTAGCCACCATACACCAATATTTCTAATTATCCTTTGACCAAACTGCTTTTTCAAATTCTGCCCACATTGTCAACCTGAAAGCATCCCTTTCGGTCTCCAGGAGTTGCTTATAGTATTTTCTCATGTTATTGAGTCTAGATTTATTTTCCCTTGATGGATTAGTTTGTACCTATCTGGCAAATTTATTTATCTCCCTTCTGGATTATCTACACTCACAGTCATACCACTTACTCCCCTTTATCTCCTTGCTGCAGGATGCCTTTAGGATAATTGAGGAGATATTTTTCAGTACTTTTTCCGGTTCCTGTAGGCATGCGACTGGGTCATCATTATCTGCAGTAGTCATGATCTCTTCCCTAGCACCACTGTATATTAGTAGTTGAACAGATTGATAATTATCTACCAATTCCCATTTTACCGCCTTTTTAACTCTAATGATTGTTTTCTCTTGTTTATTTTTGTTGAGTGTAATAGCTAGCCACAGATCTAACTGGATTTCCAGTGGGCTGTGTTCACTTTCAGTTCTGACTCTCACTCCTAAATTTCTGAATAAAGAGAGGGTATTTATTGTAATGCAACAGAGATCTATTGTTGACACACCCCTGCTTCCCAATAGGTGTACGCCCCATGGGCTTTCCCTTACTTCTGTCATTTATAAGGAGGACATTTCTGTCCTCCAAATCACCAACCAAGTGTCCCCCTCTTTCACATTCCCTTTGATCTAAGATTTTCCATTCCATTACAAGAGTATCCAGACCCCAAGCCTCACATGCTTCTCTAATTTCTGTGGTTGGCTCCAGGCACCGCCCCACCCTAGCATTAAAATCTCCCATTAGGATGATACCACAGTCAGGTTCTTTTTATATGCATTCATCTATCAAACTCATCAGCTTATCCTGGTCACCGGAATCAACCTATCTAGAACCTGCAGTGGGTAGATATACATTAAAGATTATAAACACCCTTCTTTTTAATGTTATTCTAACAGCTAAAATATGATCAGAATCAACCTATAACTCACTCTGCTCTACTTGATTTAAAATTTTGAACCATGTTATTAGTCCCTTGACAATCTGCTATATTTCACTGTGCTTCTGGCTTTGTTATGGAACATTTTATAACCATCCATGTTTATTTTGCTCTTTGTCCAAGTTTCTTGTACATAAACGCAAAAGAAAAGTTTCAAATAATCCACAAAAGTGGGATCAGCTAATCTTTCCCTTAACCCAGCCACATTCAAGTAGAGCACATTATAGTTCTGAACCCCTAAAATCCTGGCAGTACTAGGTCCATTATCCACTAGCTGTCAATCATCTGTCTGATCTTGAAGAATTTGATATCTATTCAAAATCTGAATTAAATTCAGCCATTGTACAGCCTTTGTCTCTTCTTGTGCTATGGTTTTAATTTCTGCTTCTCCACGCAAATAGATGTCTACTTTATGTAGTCTTGGGGCTTTAGTTAAGATCAGCTGGTAGTCTGATTATATAACTGATCCAGATTGTTAACTGACCATTAGGTTCCCATCTTTTAACCTTTTTTAATCACTATATTCAGCTCTTTATGTCTTAACCAATTCTGTAGCAAATCTACTGTTTTTATTCTTAAATTTTTCTTAGCCTCATTTAGGAAGTTGTTAATCCAAAATACAGTAACTGAAAATTCTTGCCCTTCCTTTTGTGATTTTTTTATACCATAGTAGTATTCTGGAAATAAGGGTTTGATATTGACTACACTCTCCATCTCAAAGCCTAAGTCTCACATTTTAGTTTCCTGATTCCCAATTACGTTGAGAATGTAGTACTGATCTGACAATAGTAACACCAGCTCCACGCTATCAAGGGGCCTTATGACACTCAGGTTATTTAATATTGTGTCATATTTTTATCCCCTTGAAAGATCCTAAAAATTGTTTTAGCTGTAAACTGATTTTTTTCTCAGTCTCATCCAGGATTATAGCCACTTTATACGGAGGCAATACAACATCTATTTCTATTGTCCTTTGGAGGATATTTCTTAGTTTATTAAAGTGTTTCTTATTCTCATTTACATTCTCTGTGTTAGACACTGTCTCTTTATTTTCTCCCAGTCCTGTGCCTTTTTAACTATCTTCTGGTTCTTGTTTTGGTTGTTCTTCATCATATCTTACCTTCTTGGTTCTCTTGGCAGTGAGGAGGGTGGACATTGCGGCCATCACAGAAACATGGGCTACTCAGTACCAGGGCTGGGATATGATGATCCCAGGGTACATAATATTCAGGAAGGATAGGGCTAAAGGGAAAGTTGGGGCATGGCATTCTATGTATGAGAAGGGATAAAGTGTGTAAGGGAGGAGGGGGAGGAAGGCAGAACAGAGGCCCTATGGAAGCAGTTTCAGGACTCAAGAGGTAGGACACTGAGGATAGGGGTAGTATTCAGACCCCCAGCACAAGGAGAGGATCTGGACAGAGAGCTAGCTGAGCAAGTCAGAAGGGTCTGTAGGTAATAGAATACAGTGGTGGTGAGGGACTTCAACCTATCTGGGGTGGACTGGAGCACCCCAGCTACCATGAGCTTGAGGGAGCAGGTCATACTACAGGCATTTCAGGACAGATTCCTGGTACAATTGGTACATGAGCTGACTTGACTGGAGAGGACTCTGGGCCTGGTACTTTCAAATGGGGAGGCTATAAGGGATCTGGGGGTGGAAGATCCAATGGCTGGGAGTGACCACCATCAGTGTTGTTCATGCTCAATATGAGTAGGGAAACAGGACGTATGGGGACCAGTGTGATTGATTTTAAATGGGCAGACTTCAAAAGGATGGGGGAAATTTTGGGTATGTATCTGGCAGTCATTCATCAAGACATGGATGCAGGTCAAAAGTGGGTTATTATTAAAAGATGTCTGACAGAGGCCACTGGGATGTGTACAAGGACACAGAGTAAGAAGGGAAGGGCAAAGAAAACCAGTTGGTTGACTAAGGAGGTTATGGACTGGGTAAGGACCAAGAGAAAGGAATTTTGGAAACTGAAGAAATTGGGGGGGGTTGATAAGGATGAGTATACAAAGATGTCCAGGGAGGTTATGATGCTGGTCAGAGTGGACAAGGTCTCAGGATAAGTGAGACTTGCATAGGGTATTAAGGAAGGAGAGAAGGACTTTTTCAGATACATTAGAGAAAGAAGGAAGAAACAATATCTGATTGTAAGGATTAGGAAGGACAGAGAGTAGGTGGAGAAGGTGGGGGACAGGCAAAGACATTTAACAAATACTTCTGTTCTGTGTTCATGGAGGAGAAGGGGGCAGATATCCCAAGGGTGGCAGGGTTGATAGTGGGGGGAGGGGTGACTGACATAGGGACTGCAGAACACAGGGTTATGGAAGGACTGAGGGCACTAAGGGTGGACAAGGCACTGGGTCCAGATGGCATTCACCCTAGGGTACTGAGATAGCTTGCAGAAATCCTGGCAGGACCACTGACTGACCTGTTCAATACCTCCCTGGACACAGGATTTGTACCACAAGACTGGAGGATGGCCCATGTGGTGTCTATTCACAAAACTGGCCATGAGGACAAGCCAGATGGCCACAGGCTAGTGAGCCTCACATCGATTTTGGGGAAACTCATGGATCCAATCCAAACATCCTGATGTAGAGCCTTTGGAAATGAGTCTCTGACTCAAAGGGTTGTAATTCTGATGTAATAATAAAAAAATGAATAAAAATAAATAAATAAAGGAGAGGCTGGTAACCTGCTTGGAGGACAATGGTCTCCAGGATGGTCACCAACATTGGTTTGTTTCAGGCAGATCCTGTCAAACAAATCTAATTGAGTATTATGACTGGGTGACCAGAGAACTGCACAGGGACCATGCGGTGGATGTCCTGTATTTGGACTTCAGCAAAGCCTTTGATTCTGTGCCACATGGGAGGCTGGGTGGGAAGCTGGAATGCATAGGGGTGGAAACAAAGATGGTCAAATGGATTGTCACCTGACTGAATGGAAGGCAGCAGAGGATAGTGGTGGTGGCAGGGAATTCTCATCACCAAGGGAAGTGATGAGCGGGGTGCCACAGGTATCGGTACTGGAACCAGTGCTGTTTGGGACATTCATAGCTGATATCTCGCACAGGGTCCCGAGAAGGATCAGGCTGTTTGCTGATGATACAAAGATGGTAACAGTGGTAGATAACACCAGTGGGTGGAAGGGGATGCAGGAGGACCTGACCAAACTACAGGAGTGGTCAGAAACATGTCAGCTGGGGTTCAATGTCAAGAAGTGCAAGGTACTGCACTGCGGAGTGAGAAACAAGGGAAGGAACTATCAGCTGGGAGGGGTGCAGCTGGAAAGTATAGTGGCAGTAAAGGATCTTGGGGTGGTTATAACAAGCAGCATGAATAACTCAGCTCAGTGCAAAAAGGTAGCAGCAAAGGTCAATAGAATGCTAGAGTATATAGTGAGGGGAATCTCCTCCAGGAATAGGGAGGTGATCCTTCCCCTGTACAAGTCCCTGGTCAGGCCTCATCTGGAGTACTGCGTGCAGTACTGGTGCCCATTCCTGAAGAAGGATATCAAATTGTTGGAGGGGGTGCAATGTAGGGTGACGAAGATGATTCATGGATTTGAGGGAAGGTCCTACGAGGATAGATTGGGTGAGCTGAACATGTACTCCCTGCAGGAGAGGAGGGATGGGGGGATATGAGTGAAACGTTTGAATACCTGAAGGGGATAAAAAAGGTTAATACAGAAGGGATTTGTCAGCTTAGAAGAGGGAGGGATATGAGAAGGAATCAGCTGAGATTGAAGGGGGAAAATTCAGGAAGGAAATGAGGAGACATTTTTTCACAGAAAGGGTGGTGGACAGGTGGAATACTCTTCCCGAGGAGATGGTATCCTGTAGAAGGGTGGGTAGCTTTAATAGGGTTTGGGACAGGGTAAGGTGAGGTGTTACGATGAAGAGGGGAGGAGGGTGGGGCAGCTGCAAGTTGAGGGGCTAGCTGCACATTCGAGCAGACTCGATAGACTGTATAAGCCTAATTCTGCTGGCATCTTCATATGTTTGTATGTATGTTTGTATGTTCTTTATAATGTTTTAATTCTTTTTTTGTCCTTTGTGCAATTATCTATGCCCCTTTTTATTTTGTCTTTGTTTTTATTTTTATCTTTAGTTTTATTTATTTCTCTCGCTAGTTTTTGTCTAGATTTAGTGCATTTTAAGGCACATTTTCTCTTATTTTTATTTGCATTATTTACTAGATTGTGACTTCCTGACCTGCCAGGCTTTTTGCTCTTAAAGTTGTTGATTTTTTTTTTTATTTCCGGGATCATCAGGGTCTCCCATTCCTGAATCATCCAGTACAATTTTTGTATGTGTTTAATTTCCTGTTACTAAATAGTCAGCTTGGAGTTGGACTGGACATAGTTTCTTAACTTCAATGTAATTTATATTGTCCTTTGTTTTTGTTGTACTTTCCTCTTTTCTTAATTTCTTCTCTAATGCCTTTCTTTTTTGTTTGAGTCCCTTCTCCCATTTATGGGGATTTTTATACTTTAATTCCTTCGCTACACTGTAATGTTTACCATGCCCATTGGGCAACATGACCACTTCTGAGTCTGATTTGAAAGTAGAGTCTGACCCAATATCCAGTATGTTGGATTAAGTAAAGTTAAGGGGAGGGTATAGTCAAGTATCCTAACTGATATGTTTGACCTTTGTGCTCTCTCCTTTCTATCTCTGCCACTTATGATGGAACTATTTCTCCTGAAAATAACGTCAATCTTTTCCACTGCTCATGCCTCTCTACCTGGCTGTTTGCTCCTGGGCAAGAGTAAGTCAATACCTTTCCTAGTTTCTATGCAAATCCCTTTGACAAAGGATAAATCTTGCTTAATCAAAAGTAACTGTTCATAAATCATTGTGTTGGCCAGAAGGGGATCCCTGAGGGCCTTTGTAACATCCCTCATTAAGATTTCTAACATCGGGGAGTCTGGTTCTATAGGGATCATAAACTCTTTTGGTTTACCTGATCCTCCTCTTGGCCAATGTGTATATCATAAGTAAACACCAAACCATTCAGGCCTTGCTTGAAATTCTTGATTTTTTGTTTCATCATTTGTTGGTCTGGATGGTTTCTCTTATCTCTACAACCATTTTTTTACCTCCCTGTTAACCAGTTTAACAATGTCCACATTTTGTAGGCTTAATTTAGTTTCTTTTAGATTCTCTATAGAAAGTGAAATGCTCTGTCCTGAAGGGCTGAGCAAATTGCTAGTATTCAGCTCATTTTGTTTTAACCTAATTTTGTCCAGTAGATTCCTTATAAGGAGTTGGATCATTTTTGGTTTACTAATTGATTTATTAGCATTCTGTCTTCCTGTGAGACTCTTGTCCCCTCTACCACTGTCTGGTGGGGCAGCTGTCAGGTCATTCTGTTCCTCTTTTTCCATTGCATTCCTTTTAATAAGTTCCATTTTATTCAGCAATTTACTAGATCTTCCTCTAGGCTTAATTGCCATTTCATTTGCTCTTTTCAATCATTGAAAATCATTTTTCTTGACAATGTTAGCATTTGAGTGGGTCATTCCCCTTGTAATGCTGTTATCCAAGGGGATCTTGCCACTTCTTGTTTCTGCTGGCATTTTGTATTGTTAAGTACCAGTGCTGTAGTATGTAAAATTAAACCTCTCCTTATATCAGCTTAAACATGCTGATAAGCATTAAACATTATTCAGTTATATATAATTATAAAACAGGGGAAGTCTTATGTGAAAACCTTTGCATATAACATAAACTTATGACATCTATGTAAAATATCTTCGAAAAAGGTCCGTCAGAAGCAAATAATATCAATACATATCAATGCATTAATCAGAAAATGGAAAATGGGTTAAACCAAGAATTAGCATCTTATCATTCCTTATAGTTCTTTATAGTGCAAAATGTCCGATCTCAGAACCGTGCTTCTCAAGGCAACCCTTTATCTTGGGGAAGTAAAGTTCAGCAAACTCTTTTCTGTTGGCTTTTGTATTGTCTACACTCTCCAAGTTCCAAATTTCAAGCAACACTAGGACGTATAAAATATTATAGGTTCAGAACATTACTTCCTTCTCCATCCCAGATTTTTCTTAATGTCAAAGACTTCAAGTGGCTTCACTAACTTGTGTTTCTGACTCTTGGTAGAAACAGCCCTCTATTTCAGTTCACAATGACTGCAAAACCTGAAGAACATTCATACAATTTTCCATGCAATTGCCAATCACTCCTTACAGCTCTCCTTAAAAATACTGTGTATGTCACTAAAAAAATCAAAAGAAATGCAAAAACACAATGATAACTTCTGCCCACAATCAGGCATTGAGTAGTGACCTTCCCATTAGACAGTCTACGCTATCTCAAGTAACTAATAATTTATTGATGATTTCACAATTACCTACTTGCTTTTGGAGGGTTTAAGATTATATGATGTCCAAGTTCTGTGAAATCAATTGCAGCACTATTGCCAGCTTCTACAGTAACCACAAAGTAGTTACTTGTAAAGCAATAGTAATGCTGCTGCCATTTACTCTCGTTAGCTGAGTGCAATTCCTCACTACAACTACTGCTTTTTCAGTGATTGTTTCTCACCTCTCCCGGTGTGGGTGCTCAAAAAAATGGTGAACAGCTCCATGGAACGCCAGTGCATGCGGTCTAAGAAGGGTATTGTCATGTGACCAACTAGGCCAATCGCAATGGAGCTTCCTACTTCCTGAAAGGCCTGTATGGCCTCAGTATATGTAAAAAAAAAAAAAAAAAGTTATAAATATATAGAAAATTGTGATCCCAGAAAAATAGGTCCCACTATCTCCCCACTTGTCTAAAGCAAGTCAAAAAACCCTCTCACCCCAAGTGGTATCAGCATGCCACAATCTGGATAAGCCAGAGCAGTGGTGGAGATTTGATCTGCTCATTGCAAGTGCAGCACAGGTACAAATATAAAACAAATATAAAACCATAACACAGTAAACTAAACAATCCTAAAACCTACTTATATATAAACATTAGTGTGGCTCAAGATAGAGAGCCCTTAAATAAGGACTGTATAAAATTATGCACAGAGGGCCAGATTCTAGAAGCACCCCTATGCATGTCGCAAGTTGTGACATCATAGGGGTGCAGTTGTGCCAGGGATCCTGCGCCCAATTCTCTATATGGCAGGGTACCTGTGGCTAAGTCCTGTGGCTTACACCAGCAGGATACTAGTGCCAAATGGAGGGCACAACAGCAGACATTATCCAAGCCTGGGGCATTGCCCTGTAAAAGGATGAAGACGCTCCCCCCAGCCCCGATCCCCATAAACATCCCCTCTAGCCATGACCCCCCCTCAAGCTTCATATAAAATCCCCTTCAACTCTGATTCCCCTGTAATATCCATTCAGAATCCCCCTCAGCCCAATTCCCCATAATATTAATACACCCCCCAGCCCCGATCCTGATCCATGCACCCTACAACCCAAGTACTATGGTACCCGTAAATATAAAACATGAATTAAACACATATCCAATCACCTGTCATCCCTGGTAGTCTAGTTGCCCCCACCTGGCAGTGCCAAACCACACTGCTCCCCCAGACCCGTACCCAGCTGACAACTGGCACAGCCCACCTCTCACCAGCTGACAGCTCATTCATTGAGCGCATACTATTTGCAGTAGTATGTGCTCAGACAGAGCTCATTCGGCAGCTGGCCATGGTGGTGAGAGGTAGGCTGTGCCAGTCACCAGCTGGGTATGGGTTGGGGGGAGTGAGGTGGTCTCACACTGCTGAGTGGGGGGCCACTAGACTGCCAGGGATCATGGAAGAATGAATATGTGTTTTATTTCATGTTTTATATTTATGGGTGCCATAGTACTTGGGTTGCGGGATTCGTGGATCAGGATTGGGGCTCGGGACTGGGAGGGGGGTTTGTATGAATATTATGGGGAATCGGGCTGAGGGGGATTATGAATAGATATTACGGGGGAATTGGAGCTGAGTGGGGGATTTTATTTGAATCTTGTGGTGAGATCATGGCTAAAGGAGAAGTATATGGGGATCAGGGCATGGGGGACTACATAGCCCTGTGGGGCATATGTAATGAATGTTAGGGGGTTGGGGCATGGGGGACTACATGGCCCTGTAGGGCTTTATTAATGTATTTTGGGGACTGGGGCATGGGTGGGGGGCTACATCTACTGGGGGTTGGGGAGGTGGTTACATTGGTGCAACCCCTGAAGGGTGTAAGTACACTTACACCAGCTAAAATCTGGTGTAACTATGCTTTGGTTGATGTCCTCCTGGAGTTGTTCGAGAATAGCACCCTGGGGGACTTGGTTGCTGTCCTTCCAAAATAGGGCACAACTGCTGCTGTAAACCCCCCCTAGCACCATGTCGCAGGGGGTTTAGGGCATAGCTGGTGGTGTATGTCCACTTTTGCACAAGCAGCCTGCGACATGACACAGGCTGCTTTGCAGAATACCTTATGTCACAACTGCTGCCATAACTTGCTACTTGCACCATTTATTTTGGCACAAGTCAAGTTACACCTGGAGTAACCTTTTGAGAATCAGGCCCAGAGTTCTATGCCAAGGCAGAAGTTCATGCTAAGCTAACTTGTTCTAGCTTTCTGGGTCTAAGCACATACAAATATAAATAAAAATAAAATAAAAAAGTGCCTTTAACACGTTTAACACTTTTTTACCAGAGTCATCAACTTTTTTGTATAGGCGGATTATACTGGATTCTTGAAGGGATTCACACAAGGCCGGTAGGCCCTCATGGGTTTTACAGGAACTCTCTCATGGTGGGGGGCTCCTATTCACTCCAGAGGACTCTACCCCAAGGCAAGTTTTCCAGAGGCCTTGTTCCTCTCCTGAACTTCCAAAAATAGAATGAGTAGACACCAAGACAGTCTGGAAACATCAGCAATAGTAAAAACTCTGGAGTGGCAATGGTTGCATTCCTTTTATATGTAAAAAACAGGCGTTTGCTGACTCCTGCTACAACTGTTTCTCCTCAGCAGCTTAGCAACTTGTCTGCTCTCTTCCCAGTAGCTCACTGTAATTCAGGGAGAGTGCATGGCTCCCCCTTGTAAATGAGCCTCTAGCTCAAAGGTATTTGTAATCCGAGATCTCAATAAAATAAAATATGTAATAAACAATTTATCATACACAGTCCCACTGCATATTTGGTGTATGTAATAGGCTCCTAGGCTCCTGATATTTTTTTTTACTGAAATTAGAAACTGGATTTTTTTTTTTGTCTGATCGTAGGTACTAAGTTGGACTTTGCTGTCTTCTTCTTCTGCTATGATACTGTCCTGGTTGTATGGGTTTCATGTCACCTTATTCCAATTGGACAGCTTATTGTCTTGCCTACTGTTTGATTGGCTTGGTGTCCATGAAGCATGATACATCACTGTACATGCACAGAATCAGTCTGTGGGACAATGCAGAGATCATAGGAGGGTGAGTTCAAGGCCTACCTGTTATAGAGGAATAGAAGCAGTGAAGTTTCCTCAAGCGATGACCAGGACAATAGGTCTTCAGCGGCGTGTCTTTTGTGTGTCTTATTGGCCCGAGGGAGTCACCCATGGATTTTCTTGTACAATTTGTCATTAATGACTTTTTTTTTTGTTTTCTGGGATATCTGAAGTGTGAGTCAAAAGATGTAACCCTTAAGTGTTTGGAATTGAAGTACTTGTTTTGACAATTTTTTTTTTTACCACACCAGCATGACAACTTGGAAAATCTGGAGACTGGATGGTTCAAACTGAGTAAAAGACACAGCCCTAAGGTAATAACATTTTTACTTTCGCTTGCACACATGCACAAGGAGCGTCTTGGGAGAATGGGACACTTTGGAGGTATGTCCCTCCCCTGCAATTCCCTGCTCCATTGAGCAGGTGTGGCAGTCCTGCACCAATCAGACGCGGAGCTGTGTATGACAGCGGTGGTCTTCTCTTCAAAAGCCACCACTGTGTACACAACACATCTACCGCCCAAATTTTTGCTGCCATGCTGGGAGCCCACCCCAGCGTGGCAAACATCCCCGCGTCGTGCCGACGGGGTGCCCAATACCCGCCAGCTCCACGTGCCCCTGCCATATCCTTCTGCCACACTGGGAGCCCACCCAGCGTGAAAAGGTCCCACGCCATCCTTTTTGTTTTTTTTTAGAAGAAGAAGAAGAAGAATCAGTATTTTTATAGCACTTTTCATACATCCAAAGCGCTTTACAAGCAATGCTAGACTGGTAGTGAAGTGACTGAATGTGTGGTGGCGGCCATATCGCACATCATCACCCACACACAGCCTGGATAATTGCATGAACCAGTTTATGGGAAGGGGAATGTTGGCCAGGACACCGGGAATGTTCCCTGCTCTTTTGTGAAGAGTGCCCTGGGTTCTTTTACTTCCACCTGGACACCCACCAGGACAACACCAGGATGGGTAGAAGGGACCTTGGTTTAACGTCTCATCCGAAAGATGGCACACCCCAGCAGTACAGCACCCCCCAATACTGCACTCGGATGCCAGCGATTTTTAGGTGCAAGTCCAATCCCGGTGTGGGACGAGAACCCATGACCTTCTAGTCCAGAGGCGAATGTGCTACCAACTGAGCCACGCTGACACCTACCATTATACAGCTTTTACAAACCTGTAAATTGAAAACGGTCCAACGGCACTTCTCCCAGCCCCTCCCACAACCCGCACCCACCCACTGCGCACTCTGCCCCACACCCTCACCCCATACTTTACTCTCCGGAGCTTGGCGCCATTTATCATCGTGGACCGGGAACACGCTCGCACTCTTCAAAGCCACCAACTGAGGAAATGCCGTAAGCTGTATAATGGGCTAGATAGGGGTTTCAACTTTATTGCATATCTCAGGCATTTTGGAATTTTTGCTGGAAATTTTCAACATGGGGTTTTGGGACCCCTTCTCATGAATGATGTCACGGCATTATTCGGGCCGAGATGATTTGCCAGTCACTGCGTGAAATCCCTTCTCGGCCCGAATAACGCATGACAGTGACATCGTTCATGAGAACAGGTCTCAAAACCCCCATGTTGAAAATTTGGTGCAAGAATTCCAAAAAAATGACTGTTTTACGAGAGTGCATTGTGCAGTTCCTACGCAGGCTCGTAAGTTCACGAATTTTCACACCTTCTTATGAGTAGTACAGGTGTCATTTTTCACATCTCACCCAAAACGTGTTTCCGCCCATGTAGCGCACAATGGCGCAGTCAGTATGTGAACTCAATGTATGGGACACATTAAGAAAATCACAGTGACACTGTTCATTAGCAGAGGTCTTAAAATGGCTGTGTTGAAAAAATTCCTAAAAATGACTGTTTTACGAGCGCTCATTGCGCAGTTCCTATGCACACTCGTAAGTTTGAGAATTTTCAATATTTTCACTACAGATTTTCAACATTGCCATTTTACCACACCTCCTTATGAGCAGTACAGCTGTCATTTTTCACATCCTGCCCAAAACATGTTTCCGCCCATGTAGCACACAATGGCGCAGTCGGTGTGTGAAGTCAATGTATGGGACACATTAAGAAAATCACAGTGACACTGTTCATGAGCAGAGCTCTTAAAATGGCTATGTTGAAAATTTGGTGAAAAATTCCTAAAAATGACTGTTTAATGAGCTTGCGTTGCGCAGTTCCTACGCACACTCGTAAGTTCACGATTTTTCAACATTTGCACTCCAATGACTTCCAAATATCTAAACAGCACATAGACGCAAGCAACATTCGGCATTGACAAATGCTTGTACTTCTTTGTCACTGATTTTTTTAAGCTATGTCCAAGTGCCAAAAACCCCTGCAAATACCTGCAAGCGAACGTTTGGCATTGACAAATGCTTGTTTAGTAACATTAGTGGTAAGAGCCATGCTAAATGAAAGTCAGGTATAAATCAGTTTGCCAGTTTGTGATCTTTGGTAGGTAATGGTTGGGGGGGGCTGCATGGCATTATGGCATGGCTGTTCATAGAATTTGATGGCAGATAAGGACCGCTTGGCCCATCCAGTCTATCCTTTTCTCTACCTAATGGATAAGCTGCAGATTCTAGTTAATTAACAGCTTACTTCCTCCTACCCCCCCACTAGAATTGCCTTTTGTATGTCACATTCATTCTTGAATTACCCCACTGTTTCTGACTCCACAATCTCCTCAGGAAGGCTGTTCCATTTATCCACACCCTCTCTGTGAAAAAATACTTTCTAACATTACCTCTGAGCCATCCCCCCATTATCTTCAAATTGTGCCCCCTTGTTCTTGCATATCTCTTTTTCTGAAAGATACTACCCTCTTGTACTTAGTTAATTCCCTTTAGATACTTTAACGTTTCTATCATGTCCCCCCCTCTTCCTCCTTTCCTCAAGAGTATACATTAGCTGCTTTAGTCTCTCCTTCTATGTCTTCTGGTGCAGACCCTGCACCATTTTGGTTGCCCTCCTCTGAACAACCTCCACTTTGTCTATGTCTTTGTGGAGATGGAGATTTTCATCAGTGAAACATTTGCAGTCTTATGTAGTGCCAGTAGATTCTCTAAGCATGATGTGTTCACTGTTTAGATAAATGCTATGATGAGTTTACTGTTTAAATAAATCTGGATTATAAACCGTAGACTCATCATAGTGTAAACCCTTGTTTTTGTTACATTGTTGGTTTCACATCCATTGTGTGCATCTATCTATTCATCTGTCTGCCTGTCTGTCTGTCTGCCTGTCTGTCTGTCGGTCTGTCTGTCTGTCTATCTATCTATCTATCTATCTATCTATCTATCTATCTATCTATCTATCATCTATCTATCTACCATGTCTGTATGTTGGTCTGCCTGCCTGCCTGCCTGCCTGCCGGTCTGCCTGTCTGTCCGTCCATCTGTCTGTCTGTCTGTCTGTCTCTCTCTCTCTGTCTGTCTATCTATCTATCTACATTGTTATCCTCCCTGTCTGCATCCTTATGCATTAATGGATACATCTCAGCCCTCTCACTTCCTACCTTCACCCAGAGACATGGGTATGATGTGACAGTGTGGGGCTACAGAATACATGGGGATGTCAGTTGGTAGCTCCAGTATTTCCTCCTGCTTTTGCATTTTCATCTTCTGTTTTCCTGTGAACCTTATGCCTGCCATGAAGCTACAAGTAGTGCCCCAGCAGTCCTTGTGTGCATGCAGTGTCCCCTCCTGCAGAGGAGCAAGCTCCCAAACCCCACCTCAGGGAGTAGCTATGGCAATGGAATATGACACCAGCCCTACCCTGGCTGGGAGTGCTGCCACATGATAGGCTAACCCCAGAACCCCCCCATCCTAGACTGCTCAACCAACTCCCATAGACTGCTACTGAACCTGGGCTAGCAGCATGGAAGCATGATGCATTGCCACTGGACCACTAGACAGCCTCTTAACAGAACTACAGTGCCACTTCCCCTTTTCTGCCCCAGCCCTTTGCACTGGGCTGGGGTGGTGGGCAGATGGCTGCCATCAGAGCTGACTCATTGTCACTCCCTAGTTGTCCAACAAGGGTTTGGGCAAATGCCTTAAGGCTTGTGCTGTCCCATCTGTCAGTTCAGTACCATACATCCTTGACATGCCTGCCCCTTTACCCCATCAGTCACAGCATAGAGAGTCAGAGTACATGTAAATCTGTTCATTATTCCACAGGAGCAGCCTCATAAAAACATTTCATTTAAATTACTTTGTACACTTTCTTGACATTGTAGTGTTGCTTTTAGATTTTTATTAGCATTACCTAGATTGTGCACTATGATATGAAAATCAATTTCCAAAAGGAGCCTAATATTCCAAGTTGCTATGCAATGCACAATCACCTAAAGTTTCCAGTTCTGTCTCTTGGTATCAGTGTAACATCTATGACAGGGCTGAGGCAATTCATGCAGAATCAAAAAAATAATCTTACAGCTCAATAACAGGAGGTATCAATGTGGTGTGGATGTTAAACTATAATTTATTTAAAATTTTGCATTTTTCTATATGAAACTTGAAACAGGTCCATCTTGAAAACAAGTCTTAGACCCAATGATGTGTTTTGTTAAAATCTACCTGTATAAAAATAAAGTTTTACTACTACTACTACTACAGGTCAGCAAAGATCATTCTCAGAATGCCTGAAAATTATTATTTAGCATGTATGTTTTTCAGGATAATAGTTAAAAAAAATTTTCCTTGCAAAAAAGTAATGTTAACAATCATGCAAATACAGTGTTACTGAAAAGTGACTTATAAAGGCTGAAAGTTATAAAGAGATACAGCTTTCATAGTATACCCAGTAAATCTTATACCCATATAACTTGTCTAGAAACTGTAAAGAATAAAAGTACACATAAATCAGTTACCTACTAATATTAATTAGCTGTTTATTTGCCTCATCTAAGTTTCTTTTTTGCAATAGGATCTTACACTTCTGTATGATGTAGGCAAATTACTATAGGCTAAATGTGCTCCTGTGCTACTTGAGGTCTTAAGAAATGCTTTTTCCATTTTATTGAGGTCTTGAGAAATGCTTTTTCCATTTTACATATTTTAATTATAAAACACTATTTAACTGTGGCAGAGACACACAATACATTTTTGTGAAGTATTTTTATAGGCAAGGGATTTGGGCGCATACACCTCTGTAGTCTTATTGCTAGAACACCATTAGGTTATTTCTGATTTATAGGGCCAATGAGAATTCTACTCATCCCCTCGGGCCATGGGAATCTGCATGCTTATTTTGTTCTGGAGAAATACAATGTTTAATTCATCTTTTTGATCAACTATACCATGGTAAGAAAAAAAACACTGCAGTTAATAATTCTCTTGCTGTGTATTGCATGAGCTAAATGCATGTCTAGGATTATGATCCTGAGCTGGGATTATTTATGAGACACTGGGGGGAAAACATATTTAGACCCAACATCTTCCCAGCAGACTTCTGAATGTTTTATCTCAGTTATACACAGAAATGACACCCCCCAAGTAGTTTATCCTTTGCTGTTTTATTCTTGTGAAGAAAAAGAATAAATTTCATGGTTACAGAATGAAGAAATGTCAGACGGAATGGCTGAATAAACCTCAAAGGAAACATATTTCAGAATGTTGGGTACCAGAAAGTGGATGTAATTTTTTGAATTAATCCTATAATAAAATGACTGTGACATATTATAGCTACTTTGATGTAGTGCGGTGGAAGGCATTGTCCTGCTTGGTAATTTGCACAATACAGCTCACTAGTCCTTAATATCAATGGAGAGCACTAAGGGCATTGCTTTCTTGCCAGTTAGCCAAATGCTGCACAAAATCAACAAAAGCTACTAATGTTCAAATTAAGTCTCAGAGAGTTGATTAACATCTATTCTCTGTATTGCTGTTTTAAACTGCACAATAGATAACACAAAGTAAAACTCAGATGCATAACCAGTTTGCTAGTGTAGTGGTGCCTATAACAGTTTGTACAATCGAGGGTACTTATACTGAATTGTTTTTACTGAAGTTTTAAGTTGTAACTACAGAAAAACAGTATACATTCAGTGATAAGTACCAATAAAACAAGCAGTCCATGCTCACAGTTTATCATGCTATCAGACCATACAGCAGGCCTCACAGGGATTCTACTGCAACAGTGAAATTAAAACATGCACTTCATGTTTACAGTTCATCATGAGGTGTATCTGACCATAGACTATACAGTACACTATGGTGATTGCAACAGGGAAAATAAAACATACAGTCCTTGCTCACAGTGCATCATAGAGTGTATCTGACCCTGCAGCATACAGTATGCTACAGTGATCATATCACATGGAAAACAATATATACAATGCATGCTTACAGTTCATCATGAACTATATCTGATCATTCAGCATTCACAGTGAAAACAAAACATGCAGTCCATGCTCACATTTCATCATGCAGTGTAATAGATCATACAGCACACAATACACTATAATGATCATATTACGGCAGTGAAAAGAAACCAGAGACTCTGTTGTCAACATGCAACATGCACTGTGTCAAACCATGCAGCACCCTGTACAGTGATCATATTGCAACAATTTAAACAAAACATGCAGCCCATGACCACCGTTTATCTTACACTATGTCAGACCATGCGACACGCACTACAGTGATCATATTGTAGCAATGAAAACAAAACATGCAGTCCATAGTCAGAGTGCATCATGTACTATGTCAGACCATGCAGCATGCATTATGCAGCACGAGACCCTGCAGCATGAATTACAGTAATTATACTGCAACATCGAAAACAAGACATGCAGCCCATGCTCACATTTCATCATGCATGTGTATCAGACCACGCAGCATACAATACACTATGATGATATTGTTACAGTGGAAACACATCATGCAATCCATTATCACAGTGCATCATGCAGTGTATCAGACCATGCAACAACCCATACAGTGATCCTACTCCAACAGTGCAAACAAAATATGCAGCCCATGGTCACAGTTCATTATGCAGTATGTCAGATCATGTGGCATGCATTACAGTGATCAGATTGTAACAGTAAAAACAAAACATGCAGTTCATGCTCACCATCATGCAATGTATTAGACCTTAGAAAATGGGAAACTAAATCCTAGCATTCTGATTGGCTAGGACATCAACATTATCGGGAGGGTATTTTTTTAATAGATCCCACTGAAACACAAATTCCTATTTGGGGTGTGCCCCATTACGTAGGATATTCTTGGTCATCCTGAATTTTAAAACAGAGCAGCTGCCGTGTTTTTGTCTCACTAAAGGGTGACTAAGTGAGACAACCCCCCCCACCTGAAAGAAATCAGCGCACCCACACACCGTGTAGCCAATCCATCAAACACCCACTACAACTTTCATCTCAACATTTTTCTAAAAAAGAAACATCCTTTTCTGTCACCCCAATACTATGTCCTACAACACAGCTCCACTGAACAACCCTCTGCAGGCTGCGGTCTCACCACAAGGCATAACACATTAACACTTGATCTCTTTCTCCTTGACACACACACAAAAAAAAACATACAAGTGCAAAAAAAAATGTCTTTTTATACTTTCGTACCCTTTTTTTTCTTTTCTTTCTGGCTCACTCCACCTTCCTCCATTCACATAGCCCAATGTTCCATCCCATGTCCATTGATTCCATTTCAGCGGTGGGTGTTGAAGATGCAGCTTGTGAAGATTGTACAGTCGGGTTAGATGGCAAATCATCAGCCACGGAACAGGATCAGTCAAGATGTTCCAGAGAATCTCCACAGACAGGGTTAACAATGTCAAATACATCACAGCGGCACAGGTAATAGTATCCCTTCTTGGCACAGCAGTTGGTATGTGGTGCAACCCAAGCTTGTAGAACAATGAGAAAGACAAGCAAAAAAGGGAAGTCAGTTTGTTCTCAGTAAATGTTTTCATCAAGATGTCTGATGGAATTAATAACAGCCAACTTGTCAAAAATAGAAGTTTGTGGATCAAAGTGAGGTAGTGACACAGTGAAAGTAATGAACATATTGTCATGAATGGAACAATGTTAAGTAAAGTAACATGGTGCTTGATTTGGGTAATGTAAATAAGCACCCGCACAGCACACTCAAAGTGTCTTGTAGATAAAAAATCGAAATTTATTACAGACCAGGACGCACACTACACAGACTGACGTTTCACTTGGCCAGCTGCCAAGTTTCTTCAGAGTAAAAAACACCATTCAGGTGCTTTGCTTAAATATTCTATTCACCATATCATGTGATTTCTATTGCAACAATATAAATACAACACCATTTATGCACTAATTAATTATACAACACTTTTTAAAGGAACACAGTATATATCCATTGTTCCCTTATTGTTACTAAGGATCACCCCAAACACATAAAACTATACTTAGCAACCTCAAATACAGTATTTCATAAATATTTACATATGAATCATATGAAATAAGAAAATCAAACTCAATTACTTAATAAAAAACATTTCTATGTACTTATTTAAATACAAAAATGTGAAAAGTGCATATATCAGAGGGGAAAAAACACCCATTAAATATTACTTTTTTATATAAATCTTAAATACACAACCCACTTTATAGTTGTGTTAATTGTCTATTCATTTATTTGTTTATTTTGGTACACATGGCTGGGTTTACTTTGTTTAAAGCGCTTTTCAAAGATTTTCTCACAATCCATGGTAATAAAACCTATGGATTATTTATACTTCTTTAAAAATGCAGCCAGTTCAATGTTGTCATTGAGGCCCTTATTTGTACATGCTCCTAAAGTATAAATCCAAACACTTTCTCCTTGACCTATTTTCTTATTTAGGTCTCCACCTATCCAGTTACCCGTTAACCCAACATGAGCTTGTGATCTTAAGCAAAGGTTTGTCCTTCTGTCCTGAAAAAGGAATTGATTTTTTCAACACTTTTGTAGATTTACACAAATTTGGTAGAAATCTAACTTTAAAATGTATTTACAATCAAGATGATATTGGGGGTAACTCTGATAGTTTAAGGTTACAACTGAGATCAGAATATTGTCCACCAGTAAATTCCACTGTTGCAGTGTTCATTAAAAAGTGTGAGTTGGATTTAAAATCTTTACAAGATAAAACTGGAAAACCTAATTTCAATTGTAGTAAAAATGAGATGGAGGCTTTAAAAAACCTGAAAGCTAATAAAGCCATCACAATTAAACCGGCAGATAAGGGTGGGGCTATTGTGGTGCTTAATACCTCTGACTACATTGGAGAGGTTAAGAGACTTATTAAAGACGAAACCTTTTATGTTAAAATCATCCATCAAACTATAGATGTGTTTAAACAAAGAATAGATAAATGTCTGAATAGGGTTTTTTTAAAGGGTTATATTTCAGAGATGGAATACAAAACACTAACAGTGACACATCCTGTTATTCCCATTATTTCTGCACTTCCTAAAATCCATAAAAGTCTAGCACATCCCCCAGGGAGACCGATTGTTTTGGGGAAGGAGTGGTTGACAGAACCTATTTCCATGTATTTAGACGGCTTTTTACAGCCATTAGTACAGAGCTTACGATCTTACTTAATAGATTCCACTCAAGTAGTACAAATTGTTGAGGATTTGGACATAGAAAAAACATGGTATTTTTCAATGGTGGATGTTAATTCACTATACACAGTAATACCTCATGAGGAAGGCTTAGAAGCCTTAAGTTATTTTTTGAATACCAGAACGGAAGAAAGTTTAGTAAAAACCCCTACACATTTTCTGCTACAATTGGCGGAATTGGTTCTTACTATGAATATTTTTATGTTTGAAGGAATGCTATATCATCAAGTCCGGGGTACAGCTATGGGCACCACAATGGCCCCTAGCTATGCTAATTTGTTTGTGGGCAAATGGGAAACTGATTTTTTATATGAGCCAACTACTAATCCATTTATTGATAAAGTGGACTTATGGCGTCACTTTATTGACGACATATTAATTGTGTGGAAGGGTTCTGCAGAAGAATTTGGGTTTTTTATTAAGTGGATGGAATCAACTAGTAGTTGTTTGATGTATAAATATGATATTCATCAAACAAATATTACTTTTTTGGATTTAAAAATCTATAAAGATCATAATGAAGGAGCATGTACCACTTTATTTCAGAAAAACACAGATAGAAATACCATACTGAGATTTAACAGTTGTCATCCCTTCCATACAAGATTTAATATACTAAAAAGTCAATTAATAAGAACATTTCGAAACTGTTCTGAATTCTCTGAATTTGAAATTAAACAAAGTCAGCAAATACAACGTTTCAAGAACAGGGGTTACAGTAACAGCAGTACAGCATCAGCCATCAGAAAGGTAGATGAATTAGATAGAGGGGAGGTCTTAATGTATAAACGAGACACTAAACCTAAAATTGATTGTCCCTTCACTACTAGTTTTTCAAATCTAGCACATGAAATAAAACAGATCTTAGCCAATAATTGGTCCATTTTAAAATTGGAACCAAAATTGAAAGGAATAACAGAAGGTGGTCCAAATGTAGTGTATAGGAAGTGCAAAAGTATTAAGGATTATGTAGTATCCAACATGGTAGGCTCCAATATAAAAGATAGGCAAACATTGTTGACATCAAAACCAAAAGGAACATATAAATGTGGGAACTGTGTTTACTGTAAATACATTAATTGCTGTAAAACTTTTATACATCCAGTTACTGGGAATAACATGGAGTTATGTGACTTTATCACATGTAACAGTACAGGTGTAATATACCTACTAACATGTGAGTGTGGCACCTACTATGTTGGACGGACTGTATGTAAATTCAAAGTAAGAATTAGTGAACATGTTAGAGCAGTAGAAAGAAGTGATGACTCATATGCTATAGCCAAACACATTCTAAAATATGGTTAAATAAATCATAATTTTAGTTTTTTGGGTTTAGAGCTTGTTACATTGGGACCAAGAGGTGGAGATCTAAATAAGAAAATAGGTCAAAGAGAAAGTTTTTGGATTTATACTTTAGGAGCATGTACAAATAAGGGCCTCAATGACAACATTGAACTGGCTGCATTTTTAAAGAAGTATAAATAATCCATAGGTTTTATTACCATGGATTGTGAGAAAATCTTTGAAAAGCACTTTAAACAAAGTAAACCCAGCCATGTGTACCAAAATAAACAAATAAATGAATAGACAATTAACACAACTATAAAGTGGGTTGTGTATTTAAGATTTATATAAAAAAGTAATATTTAACAGGTGTTTTTTCCCTCTGATATATGCACTTTTCACATTTTTGTATTTAAATAAGTACATAGAAATGTTTTTTATTAAGTAATTGAGTTTGATTATCTTATTTCATATGATTCATATGTAAATATTTATGAAATATTGTATTTGAGGTTGCTAAGTATAGTTTTATGTGTTTGGGGTGATCCTTAGTAACAATATGGGAACAATGGATATATACTGTATTCCTTTAAAAAGTGTTGTATAATTAATTAGTGCATAAATGGTGTTGTATTTGTATTGTTGCAATAGAAATCACATGATATGGTGAATAGAATATTTAAGCAAAGCACCTGAATGGTGTTTTTTACTCAATAAACTTGGCAGCCGGCCAAGTGAAACATCAGTTTGTGTAGTGTGCGTCCTGGTCTGTAATAAATTTTGATTTTTTATCTACAAGACACTTTGAGTGTGCTGTGTGGGTGCTTATATTCAATTTGTTTTCGTTATTTTAAATGCAAACAGCACCGCACATATCCTGGTGCTCTTTCTCTGTTGTTGAATTTGGGTAATGTGAAATATACCCAAGATTTCTAGCAGAAGATACAGAATTTTAGCAGAATTTGACATACACAATGTAATGCGTGCAGTAGATTTTCAGTGAAGACAAAACCATTTAGACATTTTACTGTCATGAATATCTGAAATGTGTCATGTTTCTAAGTTCCTGAAGAGATTGTGAACAGTGGCAATGACATAAGGACCATAAGCAGAGCATAAAGGTTCATGGGCAATATATTGCTTGTCTGCCTTCTTGTTATTTTGAAAAATCAGTTCATTAATTTTATTTCTAGTATAGTTGAAGCCTTTAGTGATTTCCTGCATGTTATAAACAGTAAAACAATGTTCCTTACTTAAACCATCTACACCATGCAACAGTGTTGGTAACACATCATTTCTAATAGCTTGTTGAAAACTAAGTGTTTGTGCTTTAATAGCAGCTATATCTGCTCTATTCCAGATAGACATTCCTGAACCAAAAAGGCCAGAGACGGGGTATCCCTTGAGAAGGGCAACTGCTATTGAGCACTTACAAAAAGGGTGACTCAATAGCAACACTCGTTCTCAGTGTTACTGGACAGGGGAAGTGACTGTGGGTATAGCGATATCCTGTCGCTATATGTACATGCACATGGGGAGGAGCGAACAAGCATGCCTTGCAACAGGAAGAAGGGGAGGGAGGGTTTGTGAGGGGTAGTGTGGAGGTTAGTTGCCAAGTTGGCTCTGTGGTGTGGTGGGTGGGTGGCAGGTTAGGGCTTCAAGAGTGCCGGGTTTGGTTCCGGGTGCACGATTCATTTTGTTGCATGCCTGACTAAAATTTTTGTTCAGGTTTTGCACCCCCTCGACATGCAACCCCCTAGAGTTGAGAATCCTTAATATGGAGGGTGTGGGGGGCGCAGTGCCCCACATAAACAAAAAAAAATGCAAGTCCCTGGTGCTGCTTTAACACGCGCCAGTAGTGTACATCAGCAAAACTGATTTTCGCCAATGTACATTCGCCCTAATGGTGATTGCCTTTGTTCGATCGCCATTATCGCATAGATCCAAGAGCTGGTGCCTGATTCACTGGTAACATCTGCAGTGTCACATCTAGGGTGTGGTTTACCCTTAGCATTAGGTGAGGGTGTAAAAACTCCTAAGTGATCAGTGGTGTGAGGTCCACTTACTGGATCATTTGTGCAAGTTTGGTATGCCGCTACAATGTCTAAAAGCATCATACTGAAAAATTTAGAAGTGTTGGTCATGTGACAGATACCAAATTCGACCATAAATGGAGAAAATTACAAAGGCAATAAGGACACGGATGGGGCAAAAAGGGGTAAGGCCATCAAGAAATGAAGGGTAATGCGTACCAATTCCCATAGTGTGGTCAACAAGCTCCCTGAACTGGTGGCCTTGATGGAAGAGGGATGCCTGGATATCGTAGCAGTCATAGAAACATGGTACACAGAGAACCATGACTAGTATGTTAAAATACCAGTGTACACAACCTACAGGAAAGACAGGGAGGGGAGAAGAGGGGGAGGAGTAGCTCTCTAAGTAAGAGAAGGATAAAAGCAATGGAACAAAAGAGTAAGCAGGGAGGAGAGGAGGCACTGTGGGTCACCTTAGAGACTGGAAATGGCACCACAATCTGCACAGAGGTTGTATACAGACCCCAATGTCAGGGAGAGTGAATGGACAAGGATATGATAGAAGGCATCCTTAGGATGGCAGAGAAAGGGGAGATTCTGTTGATGGGGGACCTGAATATGCCAGATGTTAACTGGAGCACCTTTGCTGCAGCCACATCCAAGAGCAAGGCCATTCTTGATGCCCTGCTGGTGGCATGCCTCAGACAGCTAGTTTTGGAACCCACTCATGAGGGAGCAAACTTAGACCTCATACTCTCAAATGGGGACAGTGAGAGGATCTCAGATCAAGAAGTGGGTAGCCATCTGGAAACAAGTGACTACCAAACAGTGTGGTTCATGAAAAACTCCACTACAGAGTCAAGCCATAAAAAAGTGAGGATACTGGACTTCAGGAAGGGGTAACTTTGGCAAGATGGGAGAGTGTCTTAGAAAAGCACTAGCAAATAGGCTAGAAGGAGGTGTGGAGTAACAATGGGGAAACAGTAAAACTGCCTTCACAGAGGCAACAAGCCTTTGTGTGAAGCAAATAAATCAAAATTAAAGAAAAAGCCTCTATGATTCTCAAAAGAGGTGGCGGGGAAGGTCAGGGAGAAAAAGATAGCATTTAAGAAGTATATGGAAACAAAGAATGAGCAGGACAGATAACTATAAGAGTTAAGGCAGAGGGAAGCAGAGAGGGAAGTCAGAATAGCAAAGGCCCAAACTGAGGAAAAAGATAGCCAACTCAGTTAAAAAGGGGTATAAAACCTTTTATAGGTACATCAGGGAGTGTAGAAAGACAAAGGGAAGGATAGTGAGGCTGAATAGAATGGATGGTGGGTGGGCAGAGAGGGACAGTGAAAAAGCAGGGATACTTGACAAATACTTCTGCTCAGTATTCACAAAAGAGGAGGAGGGGGAGGTGCCTAATCCAATTAACAGAAGCACTCTGGATAGGGGGGTCACTCCCAGTCCTTTCACAGAAGAAAGGGTTCTGAAAGAACTCCTAAAACTGAAGGTGGACAAAGCAATGGGGCCTGATGATGGAATTCACCCCAGAATTCTAAAAGAATTAAGGGGAGAACTAGTGAAAACACTGACTACCCTTTTTAACAAATCATGAGAGGATGGTGTGGTACCTGAGGACTGAAGGAATTTGGATGTGATTCCCCTTCACAAAGGTGGGAGCAAGACAGAGGCAGAAAACTACAGACCTGTCAGTTTGACCTCTGTGGTAGGAAAAGTGATGGAATCAATTCTGAAAGAAAGAATTATCGAGTACCTAGAGGCCAGTGGGGCACGGGACCCAAGGCAGAATGGGTTAACAGTAGAAAGGTCATGCCAGAGTAATCTAATTGATTTCTTTGACTGGGTGACCAAAGTAGTAGACCAGGGAGGGGCTGTGGACATGGCCTACCTAGACTTTAGCAAGGCATTTGACACAGTCCCATACAAAAGATTAACAGTCAAATTAATCAGCCTGGGAGTGGGTCCCAGGGTGGTAGCCTGGGTAAAACATTGACTGGACAAAAAGATAAGGAAGGTAATTGTAAATGGAGTTCATGCTGAAGAAAGAGTGGTTACTAGTGGGATAGCACAGGGTTCAGTACTGGGTCCAGTCCTTTTTAATGTATTTATGAGTGACATTGCAGAGGGACTGGAAGGAAAAGTACACTTCTTTACAGATGACACAAAGATCTGCAATAGGGTTGATACACAAGGAGGCATGGAAAGGATGAGAAGGGACTTGGCAAGGTTGGAGGAATGCTCAGAAATATGGCAGCCTGGATTCAATGCAAAGGAGTGCAAAATAATGCACCTGGGAAACAAAAACCCAGGGGAAGATTACACAATGGGGGGTAGTAATAACAACAGAAATGGAAAGGGACCTGGGGGTAATCATATCAGATGACCTTAAGGTTAGCAAGCAATGTGAGAAGGCAGTAGGAAGGGCTGAGGGGATATTGGGATATATAGGGAGAGGCATCACCAGCAGAAAACAGAAGTTGTTATCTCTCTGTACAGACAGTTGGTGAAACACCATCTGCAGTACTACGTCCAGTTCTGGAGACCCCATATATGCAAGAACATAGGCAGGATAGAGGCAGTAAAGAGGAGAGCAACTAAAATAGTGCAAGGTCTGCAAGAGAAGCCATACGAGGAGAGACTAAAGGTAGTTAATATGTATACCCTTGAGGAAAGGGGGGGGGCATGATAGAAACTTTTAAGTACCTCAGTGGAATCAGTAAAGTCCAAGATGGTAGTATCTTTCAGAAAAAGAGATGTGCAAGAACAAGGGGACAGAATTTGAAGATAGAGGGGAATGGATCAGGGGCAATGTGAGGAAGTATTTTTTCACAGAGAGGGTGGTGGACACATGGAACAGCCTTCCTGAGGAATTTGTGGTGTCTAAAACTGTGAGGGAATTCAAGAATGCATGTAACATACATAATGCAATTTTTGTGGAGGGGGGTAGGAAAAAATAGGCTGTTGGTTAACTCGGATCTGCAGCTTATCCTGTAAGTAGGGAAATGGGCAGACTAGGTGGGCCAAGCGGTCCTTATCTGCTGTCAAAGTCTATGTTTCTATATTCCAATGTGTAAGATTAAAAATAACTGGAACATGCATACATTGTACATTGTTAATCAAAGCTCCTGGAAGGGAAGTGGCAGTCAAACAACTAGGAGGACCAGGCTCCTCAGAAGGACATTCTGTCAGTTCTTTTTCAGTGGATGATACCACAGAAAGAAACATAGCTCCAGTAGCTATATGGTTGTGAAGACAGAAAGTTTGTGACTCCTCAGAGGTGAGGTGGTCACAAAAGGTAGGATCTATTAAGGCAGTTAAGTTGTAGAGACCAGTATGTCTAGGAGAAGCTTGTCGAATAGAGAGTGTACCATTTGGTGTAATCCCTGTGTTGGGCCATCTGTGAAAAGTTCCTTTAGATAAATGTGCTACAGGAAGTGTGTAACCATTAAAATCAGTTTCCCATTGTATTTGCAAGGTGAATTTATCTGGAGACACAATTATGGCATTGAGATAGGAGGCTGAGCCTTCCTTAACATTAATCAATTTGTTGGAGACATCTATATGGACTCCCTGTGAGCTGGAGATGGGTGCATCTCTAGCTGTATGTTCAAGTTTGTCAAGCAAATGTGCTATGCGTCATCTATGTTCAGTCGTAAGGGGTTTGTCTTGAGAGTAAGTCAAACACAGTAGTCCTACCAGGATGAGGAGGTGCAAGATAGCCATCTTGCCAGTTTAGCTGAAAGAAACAGAAAAGGATTAAGTGAGGAGTACTATTCCACCCTAAGAGGGCTGGGAAAAGTAATTAGTCACCTTTATACAACTTGAGCTGATTAGCATGGAACCTCTTGTCGGTGGTCTGTTTCTGATGCTGAACTCTTACCTGATAAACAGAAGGGCTAAGTTTGTTGACAATGAGTGTCGGCCTTCCCATTTGCTGGGAAATGAGTGAGCTGGTGGTCTGTATTGGAGAAGCATGACTTGATCTCCAACTTGCCATTAGACTTCTTTGGCATGCTTATCAAAATGAGCTTTTGCTTGTTGTTGAGCTTTGCCCATATGATTTGCAGCAAACAAATGTGTCTTCATGATGTCATCACAAAGCTTTTTAATATATCTGTCCACAGAGACCCTATCTGCAGTAGGGGTGAGGATGTCAATCAACAGGAGCTCAGGAAATCTCATGGTTCCACCAGTCATAATCTCATATAGTGTGCACTGAGTAGTTGCAGCAGGAGTACCCCTGATTGCCATCAGTAGCAGTGGCAAGAGGGAATCTCAATCTTTGAGATTATCACTGATGAATTTGCATAACATCTTTTTGAGTCTTCTGTTTGCTTTTTCTACCTGACCTGAGGATTGAGGATGGCATGGAATATGAAATCTCTGATCCACTCCAAGCATTTGGAGTACCACCTTCATCAGCTCATCTGTAAAACTGGTTCCCTGGTCTGAGTCTACCTTAAGGGATAGGCCCCCCGGAGAACAATTGATCTACCAGGATCTTGGCAGTTGTCTTTGCCATGTTATTCCGAGTAGGGAATGCCTCAACCCACTTGGAAAACAAATCTGTGACAAGTGCATATTTGTTGTTCTTGCTGGAGTTAGTCAATGGGCAGTTGAAATCAATTTGTATCGCATTCCATGGTCCAGATTGCCTTTGTGGCAATAATTTGGCATTTCTTTTCACCTTAAATTGGATTGTTCTAGGCACACACTATGCAGTTGTCCACATAGTGCTCCACGTCCTTGGTCATACCGTGCCACCAGATGACTATTTTAAGTCTCTGGATTGTATGATCTACAACCTGGTGTCCACCAGTGGGGGTGTCATGAACCATATGGATGAATTTGGTTCCTAGGGTTTGTGGTACAATCCATAGTTTGTGACCTGTATCATTCTTTCTATACCAGATCAGTTTCTGATCATGAGATAGGTGTACGTTGTCAGAGTGTCTCTTGTATGGATTACCAGTAGGTAGTTCCTGTTCAATTCTTTGTCTAGATATTTGAACACATCTTTTAGTTCTGGGTCAGATTTCTGTTCAGCATAGAGGTCCATTGGAGGTTCTGGTTGTAGTTTCTGCCTGGTGTTGGCAACTAAGAAGATTTCTAACAGAGTTACTGGGTGAGTCATTGACCATGTCTCCCCCCTCAAGCACCTGCTTTGGTAAGCGAGTCTGCTCAATCATTGAATTCATGGTAAGGGTCAGTTTTGCGGTGAGCCTTTACCTTATGAATGTACAGTTTATGAGTAAAGTGCTGGGTCAGTGTGCATGTATGTACACAAACAAATCCCTGTATTTGACAGGTGTGCCATCAGAGGATGTAAAGTTATTTTTCTCCCAGAATGGTAGAAATTCAGTAAGGGAGGAGCAGACCTAATTGGAGTCTGCAAATATCATGGCATCCTTGTCACCATGGGGCATAACCTGTATAACACAGGCCACAGCTTCCAATTTGTCATACTGTGAGGAAATGACAGTACATTTCATAGAACTGTGCCTAAGATTGCCATCTTAATCTAATATGAGCACTCCAAATACTGCTACCTGTTTTCCCTCCACATAACAGGCAGAGCTGTCTGTGAAGATGTGATACATGCTGTTATTTCCTAAAACATCTGGTGTGGCCAGTAAGAATGGTTCCAGCTCAGGTATGTCAGGAAATTGTAGTGCACAATTATAGGGCTTACCTGTGTAGAGTAGGTCATGAGCCAAGATGGATGGCATTTTTGCAGGTAGTACTTTCATGTCCCTGCCCTGCAAAAGCAAAGACCAGTGGGTGAGTCTGGTGTTGGAAACTGAACCATCTTTTACTTAGTCTGAAAGTAAAAAGTTGGTTGGGTTCTGACAGGTATGCAAGACAATAGGTGCATACCCAATGATGTACCTGAAATGTCTGACTGCTCAGTAGGTTGTCAAGAGTATTCTTTCATAGAGACTATACTTTCTCTCTACTGGGGACAGCATCTGAGAAGCATAGGCAATGGGCCTAATGTACCCATTGTATTTTTGTGCCAGAACTACAGACATAGCCACATCAGATGTGTCAGTTTCCAAATGGAACGGAAGATTTGGGTTAGGATTAATCAGTGCTGGTGCTGAGGTTAAGGCCTGTTTGAGCTGTGTTATAGCATCAGTATGAGTGGGGCCCCATGTCCATGGGACATCCCTTTTAGAGAAATTCATACAAAGGAAAGGCCTTCAAGGCAAAGTCTGGGATAAAATCTCAGGAGTAGTTTACTATTCCTAGAAAGCATCTGAGTGTTGCAGCGCTGGTAGGAAGTGGCAGATCTTGCAAGCCCTATATCTCTTTGACAGCTGGGCTTCTGCCTTGGTCTGTAATGCATAGACCAAGGAAGATAACCTCCTTCTCACACAGTTGTGCCATGAAGGGGTTGCACTTGAGGTCTGCTCTCTTGAGGAGAGACAGAGGTTCATTTAGAAGGGCCAAATGATCTTCTTTTGTGGTGGTTGCTATAAGCAAGCCATCCATGTACTGTAAGAGACACTGGGGTGTAGAGAACCCCTGCAGAGCATCCATGATGTGGAGATGGAAGAGGAAGGGGCTGTTGTGAAAGCCCTAAGGAATACAAGTCCAGCTGTACTGGCTTCCATCAAAGGTGAAAGCAAACTTGTATTGGATTTCCTATGCTAATGGGAGAGACCAAAACCCATTAGAAATGTCAAGAGCTGTGAACCACTTTTTGTCAGGTGTTAACAGCTTGAGTACATCAGGTACTGATGCTACGGTGGGTGCAGCTAGGAGTAACCTGATTAAGTCTTCTGTAATCAGTTGTAAGTCTCCAGGCTCCATCTGGCTTTTTCACAGGCCAAATAGGTAAGCTGAAATTGGAGACACAGGTCCTAATCAGTCCTCGTTGAAGTAGTAATTGGATTATTTCCTTAAGTGATGGCAAGGCTTCAACAGGAAATGGGTACTGTTTCTGTCTCACAAGGTCAGGCTCTGTGATTTCAATGGCAGTATGCATCTCACCACAGTCGTGTTTGTTTGTAGCAAACACGTCAAGGTGTTTTTGCAGCAAAGGTGCAAGCTCTGAAAACAGGTCATGACTTTTGAACAAAGCCATGATGTCATACTCTTTGTTGTTATGGGAAATGGCTACCACCATGTGCGAGTCTGGAATGGTGACAGCATGACATTGTCCTTTGATATGAATGAGAAACCTATTGGCTAGATACACTACGCAGCTGTGTAGTGCTAAGAAATTAATTCCCAGAATACTGGGGTGATGATGTAGAACCATGAGGTCAAAAGCGATATTAGTTCGGAGGTGGCCTACCACCAAAGGTAAAGGAATAGATAAGTAGGTGTGTAGCTGGGTGCCATCTACACCCTGTGCCCTGGTCTTTCAGCTGGTAGACCAGTCACATGAGGCTGGGTTCTCATCATTGAGGACTGACATGGCTACTCCGCTGTCCAGGAGCATGGTGAGTTGGTGGACCCCGACCGTGGCCTTTACACAAGGCTGTCCATTTGTGTGAATGATCAGGTTGCTCACAATCCAGACTGGGGCCTGTAATTGTCAATCTGATGGTTCAGAATCAGCATAATCTGTCTGTTCCTGAAATCAAATGCCTGCTGGATCTTCTAAGGCTTCCTGTATGTCTTGCAATGGGTATAAGTGTACATATGATGTCACAAGCACAGTGATGGTCTGCATGGGTGGGTTTGCCTTGGATGTTGCATTGGTCTGGCCAGTAACCAACACAACCTCCCTGTGGCTGCACAATGACTTGACAGCCAGGGCTAGGGCAGTTATAGTTTGTGTTTGTAGCTCCCCTCTCAGCACAAATTTCCTCCAACAGCTTGCAGAGGGTTTTATTTTCTTCTCTGATTTGGTGATAGCTAGGACCTTTCGGTATTGGTTCTGTCTATTTTGTTGGGCATTAGGATTTTTCCAATTGCCTCTGTTGTCTCTATTGTTCCAGTTGTTCCTGTAGTTCTGACCCCCCATTGTGTGATTGTTTGTCATCAGAAGGGGTATAATTTTTCTGGTTGTTTCCCTCCACCATATAGTGGTTGGGGGCATCAGGGGTAGGCTGAATTGTAGCTACCTTGTTGGATTTGCCCAAAGAAAGGGCACAGAGGCAAATCTGACAAGCTTGCTCAGTTTTAGTGAGAATTTATGTAAACTCATCAGTATCCAGATAAATATTGAGCTTGACTTTTTCTCGCAGAGCTTGTACTCAATTTTATCTATGTTGGATTGTTCATCTGCTAGGGCTTTTCCCACTTTGTAGACCAGCCACAGCAGTTGGTGATAAGTAGATGGGCTCTCTTTTGCACCTTGTTTTACCTTGTAGGCCAAGCGTTTTTCCACATCTCCTGGGGAATTGGCACATAGGAGTGCAGCGGCAGTTTGATCAAAGGAGCAGTCCTTAGAGCTCTGTGCTGTCTCTGAAAGCATGGCCCAAAGGGTAGGTTCAACCATTTGTCATAAGACCTGAACCTGATACTGTGGTTGGAGAGAAAGCTTTTCCAAAGGGAGCGCACTTTCTCCAAATGACAACTGAGAATGTCAGTGGGGCCCATCTGTCCAATGATTTGTAAAATTTGTTGGACAGAATGAGCAACTTGCAGGGGGTTGGAAGTAGGCATAGTCGCACCCAGTTTAATACATTCCATGGCTCCACAAAGTGCAGTTTCCACATTGGCAACTGCCCTGTATGTATGATCCTGTGTGACAGACTCTTTTAGTGCTTTGTCAATGTGGTCTGGATGGCCTTCTTTTGATCCTTCGGGACTCTGATCTGACTAATTACTTTCTTAATTAAACTGTGAATCTCAGATTTGTCACCTCTAGCGAGAGGAGCAAGTGGAGGTGCATTATGGAATACAGGTCCTCTGCCTGTGTCATGGGGGCCGTCTTCTTTGCATTGTACATGGCGTCCACCACATTTTTTGTGTAAATGGCGATGCAGTGTACGTGCCCATGTTGGATCCATCTTGTGAATGGAGAGCGGAAGTTGCTACATCATGGAGGTTGGACTTGCATGTGACGTGGCATACCTCATCATCAAAGTCAGAGTCATCATCACTGGATGATGTAATCTCAATGGGCATATACTGAAACCCATTCATGGCCTTAACATGGTAGGAAAGAACCTCCCTTTGATGGGGAAACTTCACCATCTTTTGTCTACACTTCTTGTGACAGACTTTTGCAGTGCCCTGCTCAATACCTCCCTCAACCTCTCTCTGTAACACTCTATACGAGGCTCCCAATTCAATGTTTTTCCTAAGTTCTTTATCCAACTCACAACTCACACACTTGTAGTTCTCTCTCAACTCTGCATCCTCTTCTCTCAGAGCCTCATTCATATCACTCAAAATATTATTCAAATGTGCTGTTTCTTATCACATTTCAACCTTTCTCAATTGTCTCTTAACAAACATATCTCTTGTTCAGTGATTTAAGCAGTACAGTGCAGCAGCCTGGAATCAGTGTCACGAAGTGACTGTGTCTCCTCCGCTAGTTTCAGTTCCTTTTTCTGTAACTCCAATGCTTGCAAGCCCATCTCTTTTTTAGAGACGTGTTTTGCAGTTCAAGGGAGGCACACCTCACCGTGAGGCTTTCAACAGCGATATGTAGAGCTGTAACCAAAATATCTTTAAGGTTCTATTTCTTGGTCACCTGTTTGGACTCTAAGTAATGGTCAGACAATAGCAGCAATGGTTTTTCAGCAGATTATGCATCCAGCACAAAATCTGTCCATCCGCCATGGGATGTGAGGTAGTTTGAGACATCGAGTCTCAGTTCTGTGCACAGATTGGACATGACAAATAAGGGGTAGACAAACAATAAAGCAGTTTGAAAACTGGTAAAAATACCCTGGTGCCATCTCCAACCACTTTCTTGTCCCCAGTGGGTGTATGGTGATGCCAAGGGGGTATGCTGTCACTGGCAGAGGGAGTGTAAGGGGTCTGGTGTGGGTCTGCCATGCCCGAGACCAAGACGGTGTTGGTCTTCCACGACAGCTACCACTGTAAGCATGAGTAGGTCCAAGTAGGCAAAAATTGCACTGCACTACTTGACATTCAAAATAAACTGAATATGAATCTTCCATTGTACCTTCCAACCTGCCCAAGGTCATCAAATACTTTTAATTTTTGAACCCTTAAAAGGATCCTGTAGAGTATTCCCAATATCACTTATACCAGTTATCTTCCCCTATCACACACCAGCACAAAAGAATAATTGAGTTATCAAATGTAGCCTAGTTGAAATGTAACATCTTGTTTCCAGTGGGATCCTTTTTCTACCCATTTGTACAGCTGAGTGGAATGGCACACAGGGAGGTCAAGTCACTTGCTAAAGGTCACACTGTTAGTATGTGACTCTACTGAGGTTTGAATCTGTGACCTCCCAGGTGCAAATCTGGTGTTCAAACCAATAGATCACACTGCCTCTTATTACACAAAATGATGCTTGCCAAACAAAAATTATACGTAACTGCGTCAGTACAAAGAAATGTAAAACAGCACTGATTTGTACAATGTTTTGTGGCATTTCAGTTGAGTGAAATGTTTTGCACCTGTGTGGTTTGCAAAGATTCCTGAAAGTACCACTCTAAACAATGTTTGCACCAGTACTGTTTTACATTTCTTTGTACTGACACAGTTACATATAATTTTTGTTTGGCAAGCATCATTTTGTGTAATAAGAGGCAATGTGGTCTATTGGTTTGAACACCAGATTTGCACCTGGGAGGTCACAGATTCAAACCTCAGTAGAGTCACATACTAACAGTGTGACCTTTAGCAATGGCTGTGGGGGCAGCAGTCTTCTGGGAGTCTTTCTGGAGGCTGAGATGCTGCCCTATTTGCAGACAATTCTCTGCCCTGAGGGAGGAAGTTGCCCATCTTCAGGCCACACTGGACAGTAGTAAGGGAACCATCCCCCAGGCCACACTGGACAGTAGGAAGGGAACCTCCCCCATCCAGGGAGCACCAGAGCCACCACCACTACCTCAGAGGTTGTGAAGAAAGCACAGCAGTTGGACCACAGTGGGCTCAGGGAGGATGAGGATGGTGGAACAGAGCCACACCCAGTCAGTTGTTCCACTCCACAGTCCATACACCATTCTAGGGGAGCATAGCTCCCCTAAGGATGCACCCACAGAGGAGACTAAGGAGGCTGAGGACAACTGTCATAAGGGAGGTCCACAGGAAGGAGGCAGAGGACACCACAGGGAAAGGAAGCAGCTCCTGGTGGGGGACTCAATTATTAGGGGGATAGAACTGGGGGGAGCAGGAAAAACTGAAGTAAGGTGCCTGCCTGGTGCCATGGCTTGGAAGGACAGGAAGCACATCCTTAGGATCACGAGAACAGCTGCACCTAGGGACAAATGACTTGGCTCATCATGAGATTAGAGCAGTGCAGGAGGACTTTGTAGAGTTGGGGAGGGGCCTAAGACAAGTAGCACAAACAGTATCCTTCTCAGAGGTGCTGCCTGTCAATGGCATGGGTGAGGCAAGGGTACTTTGCACCATGCAGTTTAATGAATGGTTGAAAAAATGGTGTGGAGCACAGGGGTTTGGCTTCATCGGGGACTGGGGTTCCACCTGGAGGGACACCAGCCTATACTGGCAGGATGGTCTGCATCTGTCCAGGAAGGGAACAAGTCTTTTGAGCAATCGGTTTAAATGCTTCATTGGCAAGCTTTTAAACTAGCCAAGGGGGGAGGCACTGATAAGCAGCAGGAAAATCCCAGCCTCCCTACAAAACAGGGTACTAAATGAGAAAAAGTCCGAGGTAGAAAGGTCAGTGGGGGATGCTGCAACAGAAGGTAAAGCCATCAGAAAATGGAGAGCAATGAGTACCAATGCCTGTAGTCTGGGTAACAAGCTTCCTGAATTAGTGACCTTGATGGAGGAGGAACATCTGGATATTGTGGCAGTCACAGAAACATGGTACACACAAAACCATGACTGGGACGTAAACATACCAGGATACACTATCTACAGAAGGGACAGGGAGGGTAAAAGAGGAGGAGGGGTAGCTCTTTACATAAGGGAAGGAATCAAAGCAACAGAACAAAAGGGTAAACAGGGAGGAGAAGAAGCACTGTGGGTAAATTTGGAGACTGGCAATAGCACCACAATCTGCACAGGGGTTGTATACAGACCCCCCTCTCAGGGGGAGGAAATGGACAAGAAAATGATAGAAAGTATACTTAGAATGGCAGAAAAAGGGGAGGTATTGTTGATGGGTGATCTGAATATGCCAGATGTTAACTGGAGTGCAGTTGCAGGGCCACTTCGAAGAGTGGGGTTATTTTAGATGCCCTACAGGGGCATGCCTTAGACAACTAGTATTGGAGCCCACTCGGAGGAGAGCAATCTTAGACCTGGTTCTCTCAAATGGAGATGGAGAGGATCACAGATGTGAAGTGGGTAGCCATCTGGGAACTAGCGACCATCGAACAGTATGGTTCACAATAAACACAGCAATAGAGTCAAGCCATACAAAGGCAAAAGTACTGGACTTTAGGAGGCTGACTTTGCCAAAATAAGGTGCGTGCCTAAGGAATGCACTAGCAAATGGGCAGGAAGGAGGGTGGAAGAACAATGGGGAATAATAAAACTGCCATCACAGAGGTAATAAGCCTTTGTGAAGCAAATAAACAAAACAAAACGATGTAAGAAACCACTATGGTTCTCAAAGGAAGTGGCAGTGAAGTTCAAAAGAAAGAAAGCATTCAGGAAGTACAAGGAATCACAGAAGGAGCAGGACAGAGAACTGTATCAGTTAAAGCAACAGGAAGCTGGGAAGGCAGTCAGAAGAGCAAAGGCCCAAACTGAGGAAAAGATAGCCAACTCAGTTAAGAAGGGGAATAAAACCTTTTATAGGTATATCAGGAGTGAAAGAAGACCAAGGAGGGATAGTGAGGCTTAATAAGGGGAGGGAGGGAGGGTGGGCAGAGGGTGACTGTGAAAAGGCAGAGATACTAAACAAATATTTTGCTCAGTATTTACAAATGAAGAGGAGGTACCTAAAACAAACAGTAGAAACACTCTGGATACAGAAGTTGATACCAGCCCATTTACAGAAGAAAGGGTTATGAAAGAACTCTTAAATCTGAAGGTGGACAAAGCAATGGGGCCTGATGGGATTCATCCCAGAATTCTAAAAGAACTAAGAGTAGAACTAGTGACACCACTGACTACCCTCTTTAACAAATCATGGGAAGATGGGGTGGTGCCCGAGGACTGGAGGAGGGCAGATGTGATTCCCCTTCACAAAAGTCGGAGCAAGACAGAAGCAGGAAACTACAGAACTGTTAGTTTAACCTCAGTGATAGGGAAAAAGATGGAATCACTTCTGAAGGAAAGAATTGTCAAGTATCTAGAGGCCAGAGGGGCGCAGGACCCAAGGCAGCATGGATTCACAGCAGGAAGGTCATGCCAGATGAATCTGATAGATTTCTTTGACTGGGTGACCAAAGTAGTAGATCAGGGAGGGGCTTTGGACATGGCCTACCTAGACTTTAGCAAGGCATTTGACACAGTCCCACACAAAAGATTAATATACAAGTTAGCCAGCCTGGAAGTGAGTCCCAAGATGACAGCCTGGGTAAGGAATTGGCTGGAGAATAGAACACAGAGAGTAACAGTAAATGGAGTCCACTCTGAAGAAAGGGGGGTTACTAGTGGGGTACCGCAGGGTTCAGTATTAGGACCGGTCCTCTTCAATATCTTTATAAGCGACATTGCAGAGAGACTGGAAAGAAAAGTATGTCTCTTTGACACAAGATCTGCAACAGAGTTGATGCACAAGGAGGGGTGGAAAGGATGAGAAGGGACTTGGCAAGGTTAGAGGAATGGTCAAATGTATGTCAGCTTAGATTCAATGATAAGAAGTGCAAGGTAATGCACCTGGGAAACAAAAACCCAGGGGAAGAGTACATAATGGGGGGTGATATACTAACAACAACAAAAATGGAAAGAGACCGGGGGGGTAGTCATATCAGATGACCTAAAGGTGGGCAAGCAATGTGAGTTGGCAGCAAGGAGGGCTGGGGGGGATACTGGGATGCATAGGGAGAGGCATCACCAGTAGAAAACAGGAAGTTATTATCCCTCTGTACAGACAGCTGGTGAGACCCCATCTGGAGTACTGCATGCAGTTCTGGAGACCCAATCTCTGCAAAGTCATAGACAGGATGGAAGCTGTCCAGAGGAGGACAACTAAAATGGTGCAGGGTCTGCACGGAAGACATATGAAGAGAGACTTAAGGAGCTTAATATGTATAGCCTCGTGGAAAGGAGGGGAGGGAACATGATAGAAACTTTCAAGTACCTCAAGGGAATCAACAAAGTCCAAGAGGTAGCATCCTTCAAAAAGAAGGTGTGCAAGAACAAGGGGACACAATTTGAAGATGGGGGCGGCTCAGAGGTAATTTAAGAAGTATTTTTCACAGAGAGGTTGTGGATGCATGGAGCAGCCTTCGGAGGAGGTTGTGGAGTTAAAAACAGTGGTGGAATTCAAGCATGCATGGGACAGTCATAAGGCAATTCTGGGGGGGGGGTAGGAAGAAGTAGGCTGCTGGTTAACTAGGATCTGCAGCTTATCCAGTAGGTAGGGAAATGGGCAGACTGGGTGGGCCAAGCGGTCCTTATCTGCCGTCAAAATCTGTGTTTCTATAAGAACCCCAAAGAAACTCGGAAACAGTTCGCACTGGCAGCACACACCTTTTTTTTACAACAGGGCAATATACTTGCAGCTCCATGACACCGTGCCTTTACAAATTTGTAAGATGGCAGTGATGCTGTTGCCAGAAAATGTCATCAGCACAATTTACCGCAAAAGTCACTGAAGCGTTGAGGGGATCAAAAAACATTCATTGTAAATTACTGACAGCACTGTATTTTCCCTCTGTTTTCCCCTGATGTGACGTCATTTCCTGTGCCTGTGATTTAGAAGAGGGATGCCTGCAGCTATAAAGAGAGGGGCAACTAAATGTGTTACAATTTTGACTCTAAAAGAGTTACACGTTCAGCCAATAGCTTACGTAAAACAGATTTTCACTGGTAACAGTACTGATACTTCATAATTATGTTAGTTTCCCTTTAACAGTGAAAACGAAACATGCAATCCATGTTCATATTCCATTATGCACTGTATCAGACCATGTAGCATACAGTACACTATTATTATCATATTACAACAGTGAAAAGAAAACATGCAATCCATTGTCACAGTGCATCATCCAGTGTATGAGACCATGCAGCATGCATCATTTAGGTAGAATATTTTCATGCTGATTACTCTTAAGAGGGTAAAAATTAAATTTAATCCGTGTGTTCAGTACAACAGAAACAGAATTTGTCAGCAGAAAAGGATTGTTCGGCCCATGCAGTGTACCTAGATGTTCCCTACCTAGTCTGCCTTCACAGTCCCTAACTGAAGAATGGTGACCCTCTCCTCCCTGTCTTTTCTCTAATATTCCCTTATGTCTATCCTGCGCATGCATTAAGCCCACTACTGTTTTCATCTACTGCACTTCCACTGCCAGTCTATTCCAGACATCTACTACTCTGTCACTGTAGTAGAACTTTCTCGCATCCCTCTTTAACTAACCCCCCAGCTTCATTGCAACCCCTCTGATCCTGGTGCTCTTCCTCCATTGAAAGAGACTCCCTTCCTGAACCCTATTCACCCCCACAAGGTGCCTCTAGGTCTCTGCCATCTCTTCTCACTCTGGCCTCTTCCAGAGTGTACATATTAATATATCTTAGTTTCTCCTTGTAGGGCTTTTGATGCAACCCCTGCACCATTTTAGTTTCCCACCTCTGGACTTCTTCCACCCTGCTATGTCCTTTCTGAAGTGTGGCCTCAAGAACTGGACACAATGCTCCAGAGGGGCGTCTCATTAGTAAGCAATACAGTGGTAACACCCCCTCCCTCCTCTTGCTGGAGATGCCTCTCCCAATGTATCTCAGCATCCCACTAGCCCTACACGCTGCCTTGTCACATTGCATTACCACTTTGAGGTCATCAGACATGATACCCTCAAGGTCCCTTTCCTACTTAGAAACTGACAGTACCTTTCCTTGATCCTACTCAGTTCTCAGGTTCCTCTGGCCTATGTGCATCATGTTTTTCACTTTTAGGCATTGAAACCCTACTGTCCACAAAAGACTCCTGGGAACACCTGTTACTTCTGTGCAGCCATCGGTAGTTGGGGTCGTTCACTGGCAATTGTACATTCCACTAAGTTCATTCAAAGAATGACAGCCACATTCATTAAAATCACTTTCAAAATGTTTACTTCAAACTTTGATTCCAGGAGTCAGTCTACCATGTACAGTCTCGATGTTTTGCCTGGTAAGTCTTTATTAGAAGAAGATGACCTTCCAAAAATGTACAGTTACTAATATTAAACACATTAACAATATAGTCATTATAATGTTAAACTTTATTCAAACTAGTCTCAGGAATCAAAAGACTGTGACACCGAAAATCACTTTCTTTCTTGGGTTACACTTTATTTTAAGTGCCAGTTTCTTGAAATGCTTGTCTGTGCCTTACGTACTTGTATTAATGCTACACACATGAAAGTTCCATTATAAACAAAAGTAAAAAGAAATAAACAAAAAAAAAAGATTCTTATACAATGTCCTTTTGAAATCACATGTCATGCATTATCCAATTAATAGTGTGCTAACAACGATATGCTGTCCAATCCTTCAACAATGCCACTTTCTCGAAGTGTCTAATTTATATCACTCACCACATAGTGTCACCAAATTATATGCCGTGTTCTCCTTAGAACACAGACTAGTGAGCATAGTAAAGTTCCATCAAGGAACATTATTGTCTTCTCATATATACAAACAGTAGTCTCATGTACAAGTGCTTTAAAAGCTTCAATTTGCAATATACACATCAAGACTTTATAAGTGACACTGGAGAGCACCTGGAAGGAAATGTATGTCTCTTTGCAGATGACACAAAGATCTGCAACAGGGTTGATACACAAGGTGGGGTGGAGAGAATGAAAAGGGACTTGGCAAGGTTGGAGGAATGGTCAAATATGTGGCAGCTCAGATTCAATTCAAAGAAGTGCAAGGTAATGCATCTGGGAAACAAAAACCCAGGGGAAGAGTACACAGTGGGGGGGTGAGTTAATAACAACAACAAAAACTGAAAGAGACCTAGGAGTAATTATATCAGATGGCCTAAAGGTGGGCAAGCAATGTGAGAAGACAGTAAGGATGGCTGAGGGGATAGTGGGATGCATAGGGAGATGCATCAACAGTAGAAAACAAGAAGTTGTTATCCCTCTCTACAGACAGTTAGTGAGACCCCATCTGGAGTACTGTATGCAATTCTGGAGACCCCATCTCTGCAAAGACATAGACTGAGTGGAGGCTGTTCAGAGGAGGGCAAACCAAAATGGTGCAGGGTCTGCACCAGAAGGCATACAAGGAGAGACTAAAGCAGCTTAATATGTATACCCTTGAGGAAAGGAGGGAGAGGAGGGACATTATAGAAACTTTCAAGTATCTCAAGGGAATTAACAAAGTACAACAGGGTAGTATCTTTCAGAAGAAAAGATGTGCAAGAACAAAGGGGCACAATTTGAAGATAGAGAGGGGGGACGGCTCACAGGTAATGTTAGAAAGTATATTTTCACAGAGAGGGTTGTGGATTCATGGAACAGCCTTCCTGAAGAGGTTGTGGAGTCAGGAACAGTGGGAGAATTCAAGAATGCATGTGACAGGCATAAGGCAATTCTAGTGGGGGCGTAGGATGAAGTAAGCTGTTGATTAACTAGAATCTGCAGCTTATCCATCAGGTAGGGGAAATGAGCAGGCTAGGTTGGCCAAGTGGTCCTTATCTGCCTTCAAATTCTATTTTTCTAAGACACATATGTGGAATAAATTATGAGAGACATCTCAGGGGTAATGTTAGGAAATACTTTTGCTCTGAGAGGGTGCTGGAGCTGTAGAACAGCCTTCCAGCAGAAGTGGTGGGTATGAAAACAATACAGGGGTTCAAGAGTGCATGGGATAGACATAAGGGTACCCTGGAGATGTGCAGAGAAGGAGAGCCACAGATCAAATAGGATCTGGGGTTGCAGCAGTGAGTAGGGAAATGGGCAGACTAGGTGGGCCGTATGGTCCTGATTTGCCGACAGATTCTATGTTTCTGTGTTACATACAGCACATGTTTTACTCATGGTATTCTGTACTGCTCCTTTTATGATATCAATTCTGTTTTGCCAGTTACATAATTATTGATCTCTAAAGACAAAGTTGAAACTTTTAGCATAATTGCTTAGTGCAGTCCCAATTGGTTAAAGAAGTGTTTTTTGGTTCACTCATATAGTAACATTCTGTCACCTCTCACAATAAGTTTTCACTAGAGGCCTCCTTATTAGTATTTGAAAGTTCTTAATTCAATATTTGGTTTATAAAATACATAGTATTAGTTCTTGTTTTTGCAATACTATGCTTGCAACTTTTTAAATGCATTGCTAGGGTGGAACAGTCTTACCATTGCTACAGCTTCTTGCTGAGCCCTTCTGTTTAGTTTCCACCTTGCATTATTAACTCACTGAACATTCTAAATTGTGTGCTTTTATACAGCCAGCAGTGGGTGTGACTAGATGGCATGCCAGGCATGTGACGTTGGATGCCCATTGACGTCACCACATCACTACCTGCCCCCAGACACGTAACCTTGCTGTTTGTGGAAACAGACAACTCTAGCAGCTGCTGTTCACTCACTCAAAGGGAGCGTTTCATTCGTGAGGGGCACTGACAAGCTCTTCACTCACTGCTGGTTGTAGGGTTTCTAAATGGTATCCTGATTTGTCTTTAAGTTTAAAATTTAACTAGCCCTCATATATATACATTGTGTCTCTGGGACTTTCCATAATATAGAAATAGAAACATATAATAAGATGGCAGATAAAGGCTGCTGGGCTCCACCCAGTCTGCCTTTTTTTAACTTTCGTTTTTTGCTGCAGACCCAACTTGATCTATGATACAATCCCTCCCTCCTTTCCTTCCCCTATGATTCCCTTGTGCCTGTCCGAGGCATTTGTGAACTCCACCACTGATTTCACCCCACTACCTCTGCTGGAAGGCTGTTCCAGGTGCCCACCACCCTTTCTGTGAAGTACTTTCTTACCTTTCTCCTGAATATACCCCCTTCCAGTTTCATAGCATGCCCCCTTATTCTAGAGCACCTTCTTCTCGGAATAATACTTCCCGCATTTACTTTGTTTATCCCATGAGGTATTTAAATGTCTCTATCATATCCCATCTCTCCTGTCTCTCCTGCAAGGTGTACATTTTTAGCTCCTTTAGCCTCTCCTCATAGGACTCTTTTTGCAGACCCAGGTAGAAGGGGATAGGGACACAGGCAGAAGGGGATAGGGAGAAGCACCAGGAGAAGCAAAGGGAGGCAGGGAGGTCAGTAAGGGAAGCCAAAGCTCAGACAGAAGAACACATTGCAAAATCAGTGGGTAGAGGGGACAAAACCTTTTACAGGTACATTACTGAAAAAAGAAAGACAAAGGGAGGGATAGTGAGACTGAAGGGGGAGGATGGGGGCCACGTGGAGGATGACAACAGTAAAGCTGACATATTGAACAGGTATTTCTGCTCAGTCTTTACTGAGGAAGAGGAGGGTAATGGGTCTGAAGGGAGTACAAGGGTGAGAATGGTGCAGAATGGACACAAGTCCCTTTACACGAGAAAGGGTCCTGAAGGAAATGGAAGTAATAAGAGTTGATAAAGCAATGGGGCCAGATGGGGTGCACCCCAGGGTCCTTAAAGTACTAAGAGAGGTGGTGGCTGAACCTCTGGCTATCCTGTTTAGCCGATTACTGGAAACAGGGGAGGTACCCAAAGACTGGAAGACAGCAGATGTAGTCCCCTTATACAAAAGTGGGAACAAAGAGGAAGCAAGGAACTACAGACCAGTCAGCCTCACCTCGGTAGTGGGGAAGATCATGGAAGCACTACTGAAGGAGAGATTGGTGGAACATCTGGTTGTCAATGGACTACAGGACCCAAGGCAGCATGGTTTCACCAGGGGGAGGTCATGTCAGACCAACCTCATTGAATTTTTTGACTGGGTGACTAGGGAAGTGGATCAGGGGAGGGCAGTGGACATAGCCTATCTGGACTTCAGCAAGGCCTTTGACACTGTGCCACATAGAAGACTATTACACAAACTGGGGAATATGGGTGTGGGCAGGACAGTAGTGTGGTGGGTAGGTAACTGGCTGGGTGGCAGGACACAGAGGGTGGTGGTAAATGGCTGTCACTCCACAGAGGGAAGAGTGACCAGTGGGGTACCACAGGGATCAGTGCTGGGACCGGTCCTATTCAACATCTTCATCAGTGACATTGCACAGGACCTAGAAGGCAGAATTTCACTGTTCGCTGATGACACAAAGCTCTGTAACAAAGTAGACACACCAGAGGTTGTAGACAGAATGAGAAGGGACCTGCAGAAACTTGAAGAATGGTCAGGGGTTTGGCAGTTGAAATTCAATGCAAAGAAGTGCAAGATAATGCATATGGGGCACAAAAACCCTGGAACAATATATCAGTTGGGGGGTGAGGATATAGCATGCACCAAGCAGGAAAGGGATCTTGGGGTTATCATCTCTGATGACCTCAAGGTAGGGAAACAGTGTGACAAGGCAGCAGGTAAGGCAAATAGGATGCTGGGATGTATAGGCAGGGTTGTCACCAGCAGGAAAAGGGAGGTCATAATTCAGCTATACAAGACACTAGTGAGGCCCCACCTGGAGTACAGTGTACAGTTCTGGAGACCATACCTATGTAAGGACATAGACAGGGTAGAGAAGGTTCAGAGGAGGGCAACAAAGATGGTGCATGGATTGCATCACAAGTCCTATGAAGACAGGTTGAAGGAACTGAACATGTACTCCTGGAGGAGAGGAGGAGAGAGGGATATGATAGAGACATACAAGTATCTCACAGGGAGGAGCAGGGTGCAGGAATACACTATTTTAAGCGAAAAGATGTTCCAGGACTAGAAGGCTTGGGATGAAGTTGGAGGAGGACGATTCAAGAGGAAACATGAGGAAGAAATTCTTCACAGAATGGGTGGTGGACAAGTGGAACACCCTGGCAGAGGAAGTGGTGGGGGCTGAAACAATCACGGGATTTAAGAATGCATGGGATAGACATAAAGGAATTCTGGTGGTCAGGGGTAAGGGGCAACAGACTTCTAGGAAAACATAAACTGAACTTACAAGCTCAAATGGGCAGACTGGGTGGGCCATAGGCCCTTATCTGCCGACACTGTCTATGTATCTATGTATCTATGTTTGGAAATATTGAAAATGAAAAAATTCCCCTGTACTTTATTAGACATTTAATCCATCAGTCCATCTTGAAATGTGCATACTTATTGTTTGTTATGAATCTTTTGAATTCTCTGATAGATTGTGTATCTATGTATGTTATTTGTAATGTATGTAGTGAAATCATGTTTGTCATATGTGTAAGATTGTTTATGTAATATATTATTACATGATGTTCTTGTTCCTTGAAACTGTATTTTTAAAACAGGACAACTTTGACAAACAGGGCCATTTTTGGTCCTAAAAGTTACTTTCCTGTCAAAAAATAAAGGTTTTTATCTATCTATCTATCTATCTATCTATCTATCTATCTATCTATCTATCTATATGACAGACCTATATTGAGGTCCTGCCAGGTCCAGCTAGCCCACATGGGTCCCAGCTTGACTCATTTAATTCTACTCCTTTCTCGAGTGGACCATCATGGGGGTCCTGCCTGTCCAGTTAGCCTATGTGGGGGCGCCTATCTTGACTCATTCAATTCTCCCCCTTACTCAGGCAGACCTACATGGGTGTTGTGCCACTCCAGCCAGCCAAAAAGTAGGCCTAGCTTGACTCACTCAGTTCTCCCCCTTCTTCGGGCAGACCTAAGTGGGATCCTGCCAGTCCAGCTAGCCTACGTGTGGGCCCAACTTTACTCACTAATTTCTACTCCTTCCTTGGGTGGACCTACATGGGGGTCTTGCCACTTCAATTAGCCTATGTGGGGGTCTAGCTTACTACTCTATCTCTTTAGATGTTTTCCTCCGGTGGAACTCTTCGGCGGTCCCTCTGGTCCAGCTTGGCCCATGTGGGGGCCTCGTTTCTTGGCATGTTCACTCCAGCTTGTTTCTTATCCCAATTAAGGTTTCAGTTTATTACACAGGACATCTTCACTGAGCAACGCTCATTTACCTACCGGTCCTGGGACTTTTTAAGTACCTTCCTACTGTGGCAAACAATGGTATCTAACTTCTAGTGCAGACTAAAGACAGTGACAGTACTTGCTCTCCTGAACAACATTGTTGACTTTCTTCACAATTGCTTCATTATACTACAAAAGCCCCACTGCTTTTCCTATATGTGTATAGAGCCTAGTTTTCCATCAGACTACCTGCGTGGAGGTCTGTACTCGTTGCCTACTCCATGCTCCATTTGTATCCTCAGCTTCTGAACTTGCCATGAACCTCCATGGACATCTCTTACCTTTTCTCAGGTCCTCTGGGAAGGACATTCAACAATGACCCATGTGGGGGTCTCCTCAATCAAACTTCCTCACTCTTCCACCATGGGGTTCCCATTTATCTGCCTAGTACCAACCAGTCACTGGATTTTTATTGTTGCTGCTTATCTCTTCAGACTGCCTTCTGAAAGCACCTGTTTAATCTCATTCTGATGTGTCATGGCACCGCCAACATCATTTGTCTTCTCCCCTGAATTTCAGCGGCTTCATTAGCTAATGCTTGACCATCCAGTGACTTAACTCCCTGTATTCATCTTTGTGTTCAGTTTCCAGTTCTTGATTACTATACAGAAACCCTGGATGTGGTTTAACCATCTTCCCTCATCTGGACATCCATCTGAATCAGACTCTCATCTTCTAGAATCTTCATCCTTTTGGTACTGACTTCCACTCACTGTGAAGATTTAGAGGACACATCTCATTGACTAGCAAGACTCCAAGGATAAGAATATCAGACATAATCAGAAGCAAATCTCATTCCATTTTTAGGATTATCTCCTCATAGTTCATTCGGAGGATGGGCAGGACAGTAGCCATGGGTCCTCAGATGTTTCCTCCACCGGGGGGGGGGGTCTTTTCCTGTCTGCTACTGGCCACACTCCCCCAGAGTTGGAGGAGGCAATCAAACTGTTAATAATCATTTTGGGCCTTGATGTCTACACCTACCCAGAGTTCCTACTGAGGGTGGGAAACAGAGAAAGGCCAAAATCTAAATTCAGAACCTCAAGCACACAACATTCAAGCTCATAAGTATACACAAGCACTATGCTATGTACCAAGCATTGAATGGGTAGACTATAGCCTGAGGTTCAATGGGGGAATAGCTCCTCCCAATCCTCTACTTAAATCATAGTATTTCCACTGCTCAGCTTCAAGCATTTCAAAAATGCCCACCATCCTCCCCAGCCTCCTCCTCCTCCTCCAGCACTCTTATCTCAATCTAGACACTGAGCCTCAATGCCCACACCTACCCAGTGTTTCTACTGAGGGTGGGAAACATAGAAAGGACAAAGTCTAAATTCATAACCTCAAGTATGAAATATTCAAGCTCATAAGTATACACAAGCACTAAGCTATGTACCACACATTGAACTCAAACTAGGGAGCACAGTAAAGTTCTAGTGACCAACATTATTGTCTTGTCATACAGTATATACTGTATAAACAGTAGTCTCATGTACAAGTAAGAGCTGGGTGATATTGGCAAATTCTGAATTTTCAAAATTTGTGTGAAATTCAAAGAAATTTTGTGTAATTTCAGAATTTTCCAATATGATTTTATTGGCTGTAACTGAGTCTATATTGGAGTTCAAGATCTATAATTTGGCATCCAAATTGTTTGGTACGGGCCCCCAAAAGGGTATCAAGTTTTATAACATTTGGATAAAGGGTAGTGAAGTTTTAGGGGCTCAAAATCTGGAACTTTAATATTTATGTGAAAATTTCTGAAAATATTTCTATGCTTACAACTTAGCCACCTTTGGAGCTAGAAAATTGAAAACTTAGATGCATAATTTCTTGGAAGAGTCATAAAACTGCTAAATAGAGATGCACTGTTTATGTAATTTGTAAGTTTTAGCCATGAACTGCCTCCCGACATGACTTCCAGGGCTCACTTCCAAACCTGGGACATCAGCATGGCAGTATGATGCTCTGATGCTGGTCCACAGGGGTTACCGTAAAGCCTAATATTTAGGGTCAGTTAACATAACAACATTGATGATATTCCATTCCCTAGCTTTAAACTCATAGGGGCTTCAGAATCAGCAGTTTACGTAATTGCAAAATGTAATTTTAAAATGTCCAAATGTTTGGAGGCTTACCATTCAGTCATCTTTAAAGTTAGATATCTTAAACTTGGTATGCATATGTATGGGCATTGGTAAAGTCACCATACCAAATTTGGTGGAATTTGGAAAAATGCTTTTAGTTGACATAGTTAACTGTAAGTTTACAATTTCTGAAAGTATGGAGGCATATAACTCAATCATTTTTAAAGATAGAAATCTAAAACTTGGTACCCTTTTGTATGGGCTTTGGTAAAGTTACCTTACCAAATGTGGGGCAGTTGAGATACATACCTTGTAAAGCAGATGGAAATAACCAAAATCACAATTTTGGCAACACTATGTGAAATTTTCATGGAAATTACGTGAAATTTCATGGACGTGAAATCAGCTTTTCTCCAGAATTCTGCTGGCAGAAAATAGATTTTGCCCAGCCCCACTGTAAGTGCTATAGTAGCTTCAATTTACAATATACAAATCAAGACGCATATATGTGGAATGAAATATAAGAGACATAATAGGTGAACCATTTCCAGCACATTTTTTACTTATGGTATGCTGTACAACTCCTTTTATGATACCAATTCTGTTTTGTCAGTTACAGAATAATTTACCTTTAAGTACAAAGTTGAAACTTTTAGCATAACTGCTTATTCCTGTCCCAATCAGGTATAGAAGTGTTTTTAAGTTCAGTCATATGGTAACATTCTCTCACTTCTCGCAATCAGTCTTCATTAGAGACCTTTTTAGGGTTTGAAACTTTTCTTAATTCAATGTCTGGTTTATAAAATGCATAGTATTAGTTTTCTTTTTTGTTGTACTGTGCTTGAAACTTTTTAAATGCATTGCTGGGGTACAGCAGTCTTACCATTGCTACAGTTTCTTGCTGAGCCCTTGTGTTTAGTTTACTCCTGGTGTTACTAGCAAACTAATCATTCTAAATAGTGTGCTTTTATACTGTTAGCAGTGGGTGTGACTAGGTAGCATTCCAAGTGTATGACATGGGCATAGCCAGGAACTGGTGGGGGGGCAAATATTTCTTGGGGGATCTAGGGGAATGCTGCCCAATAAACATTGAACATTTAGGAGTTAAATGGTGCAGTTTAGTGTATTTTTATCCAATAACTGTTGAGTTACAATATTTTTGTAACTCAGCAATTATTACCTAAAACATGCATCAAAATTTAAGTTGTCAGTCTCCTCCCTCCACAGTCCCAGGTCTGAAATGAATTCAGGTTTGATTTACACTACATTAGTCTGAACACTGACATGCAAGTTTCAGGAGGTAAAAACAGGTTGGCAGGATAATTCCACTGCTGGAGAGGGAATGACTTGAACCAATCAAATTTACAAACCACAAGATGTCTGGGTGCCACAGTTTGGTGGTGGTGGTGGGGGGGTAGGGCACATTTAATATTGAATATGTGCTTGAACAGGGCTGTAGAAAAGGGGAAAAAACGTAAATGCCAGCAGGCACTTTTTTCCTACATTGCCAAAATCCCATTCTACATTGGTATTACAACATAAACGTGTACAGCAGGTCTATTATATCACACCTGTGTATAATGACAATTTACAGTTGCTGAAAACAGGTTTGTATCACATCTAACTAGGTACTTTAAAGAAATAAATGATGAGCCCCACTGAGTTGGCAAAGAGTTTGATGAATCTAAGGTTTGCTTTGTCCTTGAGTTTCATATGCTGTTACGTACTGTGTTATCAATTTTGAATTTTAAGAGTCTCAGGGTTCCTAGAAAGAAGTTGGAGCAATCAGTAGATAAACTGCCTGTGCATTTTCATTTGCATTACATTCCACAGGGGAAATAAAATCCTCCTTTTAGTATCCCATATAGCATAAAGGCATTATCAAATCCTGCCCTAAAATAAATCCATCTGCTGTATACTGCAGACCCCAACATAGCCATGATTGGTGTACCTTAGTATGGCATGTATCAGGAGTCTGTGTGCTGTAAGGGACCAGAGTCTATGTATATGCCTCTATGATTCTACACATTCTTTCCACCCTTAACAATAACATGGTTTATGACTTCTTTCTTTCCTAAAATCGAATGTTTAGTCAAATGACAACCTATTTATACACAGGCAGAGTGGAGGTGACACTTTTCACAGATTTCCAATTGTTGCCTGCTTCTGCAGCTGCCCTGTGAGCTAGGGACATGGGTGAGGCAGCTGTTTGACTATTGCTGCTCACACTCACCGAGTTACTTCAGTTCTGGACCATGACCACCCACCTACCCACCAAGACCGAGCTGAGGGACAAGAAGACCAGGTCAAACTTCTTTACATTTTTGTGCCATCACACTGAAGGCACAATTAGGTGCAAGCAAGAGAGCTGATGAAGAGTTGCTCAGTTCACCAACTGTAGCAGGAAGTGACTGTCATGTGACTTGTGTGCTCTTGATCCTTCACCAAGTAATGGTCCACAAATCATGGGACTGCACCGGTAATATTTCAAAGCTCCATGATGGAGCAAGTGGGCTAAGTCATGAAAGGCTGATGAATATGCAGCCCCAGCCCGGCCCCTGTCAGGGGCTGGACAGCTTGGTCCAAGCTGTCCTGCTCCCAGAGGGGACTAGGTTTGTACTGCATATTCATTAGCCTTTCATGACTCACCTCCCTGCTCCATCTTGCCAGGGATTTCCCCATCCCTGCTGCTGAAGTGAGTGTCTGACAATGCTGGAGTTTTAATTTAAACATTAAGGCAAGCCAGGGGGAATGCACCCAGGACCCCACTGGCTACACCCCTGTGTGATGTCAGACACCATTGATGTCCTCACATCACTGCCCATTCCCAGACTCATAACCTGTTTTTTTGTGGAAATGTACAACTCTAACAGCTGCCAGTTTACTTACTCAGAGGGACTGCTTCATTTGTGATGAGCGCTGACAAGCTACTCATACACTGCCGGTTGTAGGGTTTGCAATTAGTATCACCACTTCTCTTTAAGTTTAAAATTTAACTAGCCCTCTTATATATAAATTGTTTTCCTGGGGCTTCCCATAACAATATATGCACATCAGTTTAGTCTAGTAGAACATAAGACAACCCTATGTCCATATTGTGTGCATTCTATTACTACTGCCTATGTACAGTATATAAGATGGTTTTAGAGTTACTCATTTTAGAGGATCACTGTGTACCTCACCAGGTTCTAGAGGTGATGCAAATAGAGGAATGCCTTGGGTTCAGGAGGGATCTGGTGGATGGATGATTTTGTTGTTGTTTCACTAATCTAATTTAATAGTTTGTCATAGGATTCCAGTATCTGCAATTCATTTTAATTAATCCATCTGTAGGGGCTGAGTGATAATGCTAATAATGAACTTACTGTCTCTTTACAGTAATTCTGCCTGTAAGCCTGCCGGTTTTCTTCCTGATTTTATCCCTGTTTAACTATCTAATGTCCCTAAGGTGAAGACTCAATACAACTACTTTTTGTCAAGCATCTTATTCCAGTTGCCCCCTATGCTGACTTTTTAGTAGAGTTAGTAGTTTGTAGGGAGAATCAACAGGAACACTTTTTTAGAACAAGGTCAGTCAGTTCAATACCCCGAGGGTGAAAATGGAGACAGGGGCCACAGGCATAACATCAGATGATACAGCCTCCCATTTGAGAGAACAGGGGTACCAATTCATGGACAAAGGAGGAAGAGGCAGAGGGAGAGGAGGGTATTGGTACAGGGGCAGGACTTAAATTCCACAGTGACTTTCAATTTAAGTAGTAATAACTGAATCAGAAATTCAGGTTTTGAGTAAAGGTGTATCCTTTTCTCCAGTGGAGAAACCTGATAACTTTGCTATTACGGGAGATATACATCAATTTTTTCAGAAGCATCAGACCTGCAGAACAGTTTAAGGAATCTGAACAGACAATATTGATGCATGTGTTGGGGGAAATATAAATGAAGGGTAATCTATGTCAAACAGAGATATTTATGAAGGTGTGAGTGTGAATGCGGCAGATATTCCATTATGGATGGGCCCCAGTGAGGAGGTCATACACAGGTCTGAAGATAGGCCAAAATTGGTGCCTATTTTAAAACTATCTGATTTGTTTTTAAACAAAGGGGAGCCTGCTCCCAGATGGAATGCTGTTAGGTTAGTGTACAAGGGTGGCTTAGAGAACCTCCCCGATAGGATACATATTGCAAAGCCACTTTTAAAGAATTCTATGAAAGTTTTTTCATCCGAGATTTTTGCCCGAATAGGGTTGGGAAACGGGAACTATGACATTAGCTTTAAAAATGTGTCAAGTCTAGACTGCTTCTGGGCCAAGTACCAGGTGTTAAAAAATACTCCTTTATGGATTCCTTTTTTGGTGGTCCCTTTAACTAAACCCCTAGTCAAATTAATTACAGTTTTTTTTAAGAATGAAGCGGTAAACATTGAGGACATCCTCTTTTGGCTGAAACAAAAGTGTGAAATCTTAAGTAAACCTATCCCAAATTTGTACAGTGAGCAAATATGGGACAGGAGTTGGAGGGTGAGAGTTAAGCTAATTTCCACAAACACAGGCCTTGCTCATCTCCCCAGTTCCTTTTTTTTAGGGAAAGACAGGGGATCAATATTCTATAGCAGCCAACCCAGGTCATGTTTCAAGTGTGGGTCAAGGGCCCATTTAAGTTCTGCCTGAGACTCCACGAGATGTAACCACTGTCTAGAGTTTGGACACAGTTCTGCTAATTGCCTAAACTTGTTTCATTGCAACCTTTGCAAGAGGACAGGTTATGCATATGGTAGGTGTCCCTGGGTATCCCATAATAGGGAGGAGTGTCCTTCACATGAGAGACTAATCAACATGGCCCAGCAACAATATGCAAAAAAGGTAGCCTCTGCAAGCATTGTAGTGGCTACATCACCAGGGCATTCAAGCTCCCTAGAACAGAATGTTCCTACAGACCATCCCACACCAAGGGACCCTCCAGGGCAGGATTTGGAGGGAATACAGGCCACAGAGCAAGTAATGGGAATGGAGACAGGTGAAGAAGCCCAGGGTATGAATGGGGAGACAGGTGAAAAAGAGCCAGACATGCCTCCCCCCCACCCCCAGAAGAGAAGGATCTACCTTTTAGAATGGTATCTCATAAAAAAGGAATAGACAAGGGAAAGCTGTGCCACAGGGGAACAGGAAAGTTAATATGAAGGAAACTGCCTCAGTACAGACTGTAAAGAAATATGCTTCATTAAATTCAGAGGGAACCAATGATGAGTCTGAAGGGAAGGGGACAGACGGTTCTTCAGTAACATCCATTACAGATTCTGAAGGAACAGTGGGAGATTCAATGGCAAAATGAACAAAACAGCGAAAGTCATCCAAAACGTCATGAAGCAAGTATACTGACATTTTGCCTTTTTTCATATTATGGGGTCATTAAAAATCATTACTCTAAACATCAATAGTATTAAAAATGATAGAAAGAGGATTGGGACCCTGCTTACTCTGGACAATTTACACAGTGACATCATTTGTATTCAGGACACTCATCTTAAAACCCTTGCTGAATTACAATCTGCATCCAGAACCTGGTTGGCAGGGGCCTCCTTTTGGTTCTCAGGGACCGAACCCTGTGATGGGGTAAGCATTTTACTAGCTAACCCCTTCCTAAAAGTATCCAGATTAGTTGACATACATCTAGGAAGGGCTTTGATGTTAGATATCTCCTACATGTCAGAAAGGTTTCGTATAATAACAGTGTACGCTCTCCAAAGTAAAGCACAGAGAGTAGCCTTGTTTAAAGAGATTCAGCCTTATCTGCATACATCCAGACCTGTAATCTGGTCAGAAGATTTTAACTGTGGACTCTCTACAACTGATAGAGGCATTTGAACCTCAAAGTTGTTTTGTGACACTACAGCATTACTACAGTTAGTAAGAACAGCTGGTTTGGTGGATACCTATAGAAGGAAACATCTAAATGGGGGGTTTACATATTTTAAGGGTACCTTAATGACCCATATAGATTTTACCTTTGCATTTCAAGTGTTAAACATTCTTTCTGCTTCCACAATCCCTAATGAATTTTCAGATCATATGGCAGTTCAGATTCAGGTATCATGGAAGGGAACCCCACGATGTAAGAAAAATAAATGGCGTTTAAATGAAACACTTTTCGAGGATCCAAAAATGAAAAGGATGTGGAATCAGTATTGGTTAGCCAGGCTGTCAGTAGCAGAAATGTATGAGAACATTACAGAATGGTGGGAGGACTCTAAAAAGAACTGGCAGAAACTTTTTCAAAATAGAGCTACGTATATAGCTAATAAGGAATATATACACTACTTGCAATTAAGACAATATTTACAGCATCTTATTTCCCAGGCTGAATTGTCTAAACAGGATTATAATGCAATCATTAAAAACACTGAGGGAAAAATGTCTGACATCCAATATAATAGGGCCAAGTCCCTAAACCAGGAATTGAGATTTGGGATGCAGGTAAGGCAAAAATCATTAAACTCATTCAAAGAGTGTTATAAGAGGGTTGAAAACAGATTTATTGCAGAACTAAGCACACCAACAGGACAGTTAGTAAATTCTCCACAGGAGATTTTTAATGTGGTAGAAGAATATGTGGCAGTTCTATTTGGTGCCACCACTCTGGATCATGATCCCTCTGATTTATTAAAATCATTGGGGTTGACACAGGTGCCTGAAATAGAGGTCCAATATTTGATTAAAAATGTATCTATAGAGGAAGTGACAGCAGCTATTTCACAGCTAGCTCCACATTCTGCTCCAGGTATGGATGGATTAGGGTCAGGATTTTATAAAACCTTTAGTATAGAATTAGCCCCTGCTTTGGTGATTCTATTTAATTATGTTTGAACATCATCAAATTGTGCACCTTCTATGCAGGAAGCAGCTCTTGTACTGCTCCACAAGAAAGGTCCGAGACAGATAATAGGTAACTGGCATCCATTAAATCTGTTAAATACAGATTTGAAAATCTTTAGTAAAATCTTGCAGACCAGATTATTGAAAGTAGCTCCAAAACTAATTTGTCCTTTTCAGTCTTGTTCAATACCAGGCAGGAAACAGCAGGACAATCTTATGGTTCTGAGGGAATTACTTTTTAGAGGGCAGGCAGGGCAAGCACAGGGCTTCATCTTAAGTATCGACCAAGAGAAAGCTTTTGACAGAGTTTCTCACACGTTCTTGTTTAAAACTCTCAGGGCATTTGGGATTCCAGAGGTTTTTGTAAACTGGATAAAACAAATGTATAAAGGTGCCACAATCATCCCTAGTATAAATGATTGGGAGGGGAAGAGGTTAAAGGTTGAAAGAGGCATTAGACAAGGCTGCCCTTTGAGCCCCCTACTTTACACCTTTGTTATAGATATTTTTATTAGAATGTTGTTAAAACAACAAAGGATCTCAGGAGTAGTAATTAACCCAGATTGTCCCCCGGTCAAGGTGCTAGCATATGCAGATGATTTAGTTAGAGCAATATCTTCTTCTAGTTCTGCAGAGGCTCCAAGTAATATATTTCAACAGTATTCCAAATGTTCAGGTTCTAAAATTAATCTGGGAAAGAGCAAGGGGGTTACAATAGGTGATACCCAGGTACCACAGTTAGGGCATACAGGTGGTATTAAAGTGACTGATCAGCCCATCTCTATATTAGGTATAGAGTTTGGTCCAGGGGACATGGCTATGTTAAACAGGAAGTGGAAAGTGGGGAAGGCAACAGGATTAGTCAATAGCTGGAAGGGACAGCAACTGTCAAAGAAAAAAAGGGTGGTTTTAATTAAAATACTACTGGTCTCAATATTTCTCCACTTAAGTTATATATGCCCTCCTCCAATAAGTATGTTTACAGTCATTTACAGTATATTTTTTCAGGTGATCTGGGGATCTAGATTGAATCCCGTTAAGAGGGAATATACATATCGTCCTGTTTGTGAAGGTGGGGTGGCAATGATCAACCCGATTGCATTCTTTTTTAGTACTTTTTTATCTGGTAATATTAGCCCAGCCATGATACCTGAGGATCCACCATGGAAGCTAATGTTAAATGCATGGCTAGAGCCATGCAAAAGGGTATGGGAGAATAAGAACCCCAGAGGGTTGAACAGATTGGCATACACTCCTCAATATGGAGTGGAATGTATAAAAATGCTGGTGAAATGGAACATTAGTATAGAACAGATAGTAACATTTGATAGGAAACAAATTTATGGTTTGATTGTAGATGCAGAATGTAGGGCTGAAATAGTGTTCCTGGACTGCCCTGACACACAGAAAAAAAACAGTACTCCAACAATTGGTGACCCATAGACTTCCCCATTTCATGTGGGACTGTGTTTGGTTAGGCAATTTTGGGACATTAGGAGTAAGGGGTAATAACAAGCATAGACAGCTTGAAGAGAGATATTGCCCCAGAGTGGCATGTGGGCAAATTGTGGAAAGCCAACAACACTTGTTTTAAGAATATTCATATATAAAACCATTTTGGACATATTTGGCTAGAACATGGAAGGAGCCTTTGTTCGGAAATTTTAATTATAAGACTGTAATGTATGGTTCTGCAGGAGGGCTATTTGGGAAATACCACAAAGACACTATGTACATAGTATTTTCAAAATAAAATATTTTATTTGGCAAGCTAGGTGCATGTGGGTTCTGCAACAGAGAGAAGTATCTCATCTGGAACTTTTTTGGAATATTGGGATATCACTAAATAAAACCATGTTGAAATCTAGATTTAGTAGTTGCCGTACTGGTCCTTGCAAGAATAGATCCAGAAGCAAGCGGATTTTTTTCTGTTTTTCTCTGCATTATCTAGCTGTTATAAATATTGTATTTTCTAAACAACTGCCATGAGCTTCTGAAGAAGGACTGGTTGGTCTGAAAGCTAGAGCACTTTGTTCTTGTTGTTACATCTATGTTGGTCCATTAAAAGGTATCAAATCATTTGCTTCTGGATCTAAATAAAACCATGAAATTTGATATGATGAGCTATACCCCTGAAAGAGCTAGGCTTTTTTGAGTCAATTGCAATGAATGGGGAATCAGTGATTTGGATATTATTTTGTAGAATATTGGTAGATTATAGCAAGCAGGACATTGACAAATGCAGAGAAATATGTATAATGTTTTCTTTTCTACTGAATCTTTTTTTTTTCTGTTTGTTACAATTGGTTAATAATTTTGTTTAGAATGTATATACAATGTATTAGTATTGTAATGAAATCCAATTTTCAATAAAATTTCCCCCTACTCTTTTCAATAAGTGCCATGGGATCTTTAACATCCACCTGAACTGCCACCAATCCAGGCAGATGGGACCTCAATTTAACATCTCATCCAAAAGATGGCACCTCAGAAGTGCAGCACCCCACTCATGTTGCACTACAGTGTCAGTACTGGGATATTAACCCAAGTGCCAGATATGGGAACTGAACCCACAGCCCTCTGATCTCCCAGCCCCAGAGATGAGTGTGCTACCTATTGAGCCACTGACACTGACAATAATGCTTCATCATTAAGATTCTGGGATACTGAACAAGTAAACAAGTCACTGGGGGGGGGGGCAACTGGGCTAAGTTGTTTGACAAAATAGAAATGTATTTAATATTCACCCTAAGGACACTAGATGGTGAAACGGGGTAAACAAGGAAGCAAACTGTGAGGCTTGCTTGCTGAATGACAACAATTAGACAATAATTTCACTACCAGCAATGTCACTCAGCCCCTATACATTGATTATTCAAAATAAATTGTAGATACTAGAATCTTATGATAGACTCTTAAGCTGGATTTGTGACACAAACAAAAATGTCACCCTCCCCATCAGATCTCACCTGCAACCAACGCATTCCTCTATCAACATCACCTCTAGAAACTGGTGAGGTACACAGTGATGCTCTAAAATTTGTCACTCTAAAACCATGCTATATACATTGGCAGCATTAATAAATATACATAGCATATGGATATAGGGTAATCTTAAGAAGTGCTAGACTAAAACAATGTACATATGCTGTTATGGGAAGCCCCAGGATACAACGTATATGTGTATATATAAATATATATATATATGTATGTATATATTACATATGTCTATCTATCTATATATATATATATATTTATATATATATATATATATATATATGTGTGTGTGTGTATATATATATATATATGTATATATAGATATATATTATAGTGTCACGGTCCTGCCACTATAGTCAGGGTTCAGCGGTCAGTTACATACTGAGTTCAAAAGTTTGGGCATTAATAACTTTGGACCCATTCAATGGATTTGTCAGATATTTGGTACATACGGTGGGGCATGGCAGATTTCTTGATCTGCCCAATTGTGTATCAGTCAGACTTACGGTCTTTGCGTACGAAAGCGCTGAAAAATGCAAAATTATCCATTTTTGGAGGCAGCTTTTGGGATATTGGATGTGGTCCTGCATGGCCATCATGTGGCATGCTGCTCTGTGAGATGGCTCATTTGAAAGAGCCTTGGTGGCCAAACATGTCGCTTTTCATTTGGTGAAAAAATATTAAGGCATTCAAAAGTTATGCCACTTTAAGTTCCCATTATAAGTCAATGGGAAAATGTATATGTATGTTTTGCGAACAAAGAACGGGGTTCTGGCCATCTGGTCCCACCTGGCAATCAAAGAATTTGCAGCCTCACGGTTCAAGAATATTTGTCCCTGAGGATTTTCAAAATTCTTTGATCGCGAGGTCCGCTATTTTGTCTTTTATTGTCCGATTGGAAAAACACAAATATCTCAGCTCAGGGGTCACTTCTGAAGTAAAACTTGGATGGGTTTTACTTAGGGGACTCTGATCCATCGAGCCATGCCTTTGGTTTCATCCAAATCGGTCAAAAATAGAGTTATAAGCTTTCAAAATCTTAATTTGTGGCTCGCTAACGATCTCTGATCACAAGCCTGCAAATTCTTTGATCGCGATCTTGCATCGCGACCTAAAAACACTAATATCTAGGCTCAGCGATGGGCTAGGGACACAAATGAAGGTGGGTTTTGCTCAGGAGGGACCGTTCTATAGAGGCATGCTGTTGGTTTGGTTCAAATTGGTGAAAAATTTGCGTTTCATCATTTTTAATTCTTTGTTCATGAGCCTGCAAATTCTTTGATCGTGAGCCTGCACATTCTTTGTAAGATTCTTTGATCGTGATCATGCATCGTGAGTGAGGGATGAGATGACCCAATTTAAAAATCAATTTTCTCAGCCCAGGGGTGTCTTGGTAAGTCAAATGAGGGTGGGTTTTACTCGGGGGCTTCATTCTGTTGAACCATGGCAGTGGAATACTGCAATTCAATACATTTTTTAATTGATAGGATTTTTAGTTCTTTGTTCATGAGCCTGCAAATTCTTTGATCGTGAGATTTTTTGATCGCCATCTTTGATCACGAGGGAAGGACAAGATGGCCAGATTTTTTATAATGGAATAGATAGGGAAATTTTACCAATATTTAACTTTGAATATCTCAGAAATGATTTGGTCTTTTTACTTGAAATGTGGCGGGTGTTTACAGCATGTCATGTAGATGTGAATTATGGTGTTTATGTGTTGGAGAAAATTTTGTTTTGTGGAGATATTGCGTGACGCACTTTACGTGTTGTAGGCAGTGTTTCGCTTGTGATGGCTTGAAATTGATGGGATACCTAGTCTTAGTGTCGTGGATGTCGTTTTCAGTCCCTGTGTGTGTTAAATGTCAACAGGTGTGGAACTGTGCCAGTCTGACAAATGAAAATCTCATATGTTAAAATGTTATATATCAGACATGGTTTAGTCTTTTAACTTGAAATTTGGAGGGTGTTGATGGCATGTCCTGTGGATGTAAATTACAGTGTTTCCATGTCAGAAAATATTTTTTTGGTGGAGATATGGTGTGGCACAGTTTACATTCTGCAGACAGCATTTTGCTTGTGGTGGTAGCTTGAAATTGATATGATACGTAGCCTTAGTGTCATGGATGTAGTTTTCAGTTGTTGTGTGTGTGTTAAATGTCAACAGGTGCGGGACTGTGCCAGACTGACAAATGAAAATTTCAAATTTTGACATGTCATATCTTGGACACGGCTTGGTCTTTTTACTTGAAATATGGAAGGTGTTGATGGCATATCCTGTAGATGTTAATAGATGTGTTTACGTGTCAGACAATATATTTTTTGCTGAGACATTGTGTGGCGCAGTTTACGTTTGGTGGACAGCATTTTCTATTGTTCTACTATATTAACATTTGTTTGGTGGCTGCCCTTGCTGTTGTGAATGTACTTTTTAGTCATACGGTGTGTAATGTGGTTTGGTACTTGCAAGTTGGTGGGGTGCCCCACGCTCCCACCAACTTGCGCAACTTTCTACTTTTCTATTTTTTCTTAAAAAGTCAGGAAATTCTATGCAAAAAACTTTGTTAATGCATCAGTTAGGGTTCCTCTACAGTGAAAAAAGTGAGGAAATTCGATTTTAGGGTTCCCACCCTGCCCCCACCAACAGGCATTGGGGTGTGCGTTGGGGTCATTGGCCATAACTCTCACCCCATTATCCTACACTGCACCACCTCAGCTTATTTACACATGGGATGGGGTGAGAGTTAGAACCGATAAACCAGCACACCCCAATGCCTGTTGGTGGGGGGGCGGGGTGGGGGTGGGGTGCAAAGGTGCGAACCCTAAAATCAAATTTTCTTCACTTTTCCACTGTAGAGGAACCTAACTGATGCATTAATGATGTTTTTGCATAGAATATATATATATATATATATATATATATATATATATATATATATATATATGTATGTATATATATATATATATATATATATATATATATATATATATATATATATATATAGATAGATAGATAGATAGATAGATAGATAGATATGGGCTAGTTACATTTTAAACTTAAAGTGAAGTAGTCAGGGTACTAATTGAAAACCCTACAACCAACAGTAAGTAAACAGCTTGTCAGTGCTCCTCATGAATGAAGCACTCCCTCTGAGTGAGTGAACTGGCAGCTACTATAATTGTTTGTTTCTGATGGCCTGTTGGTGTAGTGGTGGAGCTACTTCTTGCAATGTGACAATCTGGGTTTAGAAATGAGCCCATGTTGTAGAAAGAATTGCCAGGGAGAAGAGGACTGAGTGTCTGAAGAAATGCTCTTCTCCTATGGGGAGAAGGTGGGAAAGTGCCCTGCACTCAACTGGCCCCGGAAGAAGCCAGGGGAGAGGCAGCTCAAGCTAGAAGGTTGGGGAGGTGTGGCAGACATCGGCACATGTGCCATTACATCATTGTATGCCTTGTCTTCCTCAGGGCTGAAAATGGAAAAACACAGTGGCCACCTCAAGGATGATTACCACGATCTGCAGCCCCCACACCTGGTGAATCATGCTTTTCCAGGAAGTCTGGATCCGGTCCTGACAGGTTGAGGGACTCTGCACCACCCTCCCATGTAGGGCAAGACTTGTGGGACTATGGGAGAGGTAAGTCCTGGGAGAAGCCAGGGTGATGGGGCTGGAAAAATCAGTAGAAAGGAGGGCCGGCCATGGAAGGGGGGGTAATAAAAAAAAGAAAGTGCCTGTTTCCACAGACTACCAGGTTATGAGTCCGGGGTCAGACAGTGATGTGGAGATGCAAATAGATGCCTGATATCACTCAGTTGGCAGGTCACCTAGTCATGCCCACTGCTGGCAGAGTAAAAACACACTATTTATGATGCTCAGTGCACTAGTAATGCCAGGAGAAAACTAAACAGAAGGGCTCTGTGAGACATTGTAGTGAAGGCAAGATTGCACCACCATTTCAATGCATTTCATAAACTGCTAGCACAGTACCACAAAAAGGAGATCTAATATTATGTATTTTATAAACCAGATATTGAAATAGGAAAAGTTTCAAACCCTAACAAGGAGGTCCCTAGTGAAAACTGATCATGAGAAGTGAGAGAAGGTTACTATACGAGAGAGTAAAAAACATTTCTTTAACCAATTGGTATTATAAAAGGAGTAGCACAGGATACCATGAATAAAAATGTGAAGGATATGGTTCACCTATATGTTAGAAACATAGAATTTGACTGCAGATAAGGACCGCTTGGCCCACCCAGTCTGCCCATTTCCCTTCCTAATGGATAAGCTGCAGATCCTAGTTAACCAGCAGCCTATTTCTTTCTACGCCCACCCCCTAGAATCGCCTTATGACTGTCCCATGCATGCCTGAATTCAACCACTGTTTTTGACTCCACAACCTCCTCCGGAAGGCCGTTGCATGCACCCACAACCCTCTCTGTGAAAAAATACTTCCTTACATTACCTCTGAGCCACCCCCATCTTCAAATTGTGCCCCTTTGTTCTTGCACACCTCTTTTTTTGAAAGATGCTACCCTCTTGGACTTTGTTGATTCCCTTGAGGTGCTTGAAAGCTTCTATCATGTCCCCCCTCTCCCTCCTTTCCTCGAGGCTATACATATTAAGCTCCATTAGTCTTTCTTCATATGTCTTCTGGTGCAGACCCTGCATCATTTTATTTGCCCGCCTCTGGACAGCTTCCATCTTGTCTATGTCCTTGCGGAGATTGGGTCTCCAGAACTGCACACAGTACTCCAGATGGGGTCGCACCAGCTGTCTGCACAGAGGGATAACAACTTCCTGTTTTCTACTGGTGATGCCTCTCCCTATGCATCCCAGTATCCCCCCAGCCCTCCTTACTGCCCTCTCACATTGCTTGTCCACCTTTAAGTCATCTGATATGACTACCTCCAGGTCCCTTTCCATTTTGTTGTTGTTAGTATCTCACCCCCCATTGTGTACTCTTCTCTGGGTTTTTGTTTCCCAGGTGCATTACCTTGCACTTCTTAGCATTGAATCTAAGCTGCCATACATTTGACCATTCCTCTAACCTTGCCAAGTCCCTTCTCATCCTTTCCAATCCACCTTGTGCATCAACTCTGTTGCAGATCTTTGTGTCATCTGCAAGAGACATACTTTCCTTCAGTCCCTCTGCAGTATCGCTTATAAAGACATTGAAGAGGACCGGTCCTAATACTGAACCCTGCGGTACCCCACTAGAAATCCCCCTTTTTTCAGAGTGGACTCTATTTACTATTACTCTCTGTGTCCTATTCTCTAGCCAATTCTAGACCCAGGCTATCATCTTGGGACCCACTCCCAGGCTGGCTAACTTGTATATTAATCTTTTGTCTGGGACTGAGTCAAATGCCTTGCTAAAGTCTAGGTAGGCCATGTCCACAGCCCCTCCCTGATCTACTACTTTGGTCACCCAGTCAAAGAAATCTATTAGATTCATCTGGCATGACCTTCCCACTGTGAATCCATGCTGCCTTGGGTCCTGTGCCCCTCTGGCCTCTAGGTACTCGACAGTTCTTTCCTTCAGAGGTGATTCCATCATTTTCCCTATCACTGAGGTTAAACTAACAGGTCTGTAATTTCCTGCTTCTGCCCTGCTCCCACTTTTGTGAAGGGGGATCACATCTGCCCTCCTCCAGTCCTCAGGTACCACCCCATCCTCCCATGATTTGTTAAAGAGGGTAGTCAGTGGTGTCACTAGTTCTACCCTTAGTTCTTTTAAATTCTGGGATGAATCACATCCAGGCCCCATTGCTTTGTCCACCTTCAGTTTTAAGAGTTCTTTCAGAACCCTTTCTTCTGTAAATGGGCTGGTATCAACTTCTGTATCCAGAGTGTTTCTATTGTTTGTTTTAGGTACCTCTCCTTCTTCATTTGTAAATACTGAGCAAAAATATTTGTTTAGTATCTCTGCCTTTTCACAGTCACCCTCTGCCCACCCACCCTCCCCTTTATTAAGCCTCACTATCCCTCCCTTAGTCTTCCTTCGCTCCCTGATGTACCTAAAACAGGTTTTATCCCTCTTCTTAATTGAGTTGGCTATCTTTTCCTCGGTTCAGACCTTTGCTGTTCTGACTACCTTCCCAGCTTCCTTTTGCTTTAACTGATACAATTCTCTGTCCTGCTCCTTCTGTAATTCCTTGTACTTTCTGAATGCTTTCTTTTTCTCTTGAACCTTCACTGCCACCTCCTTTGAGAATCATAGTGGTTTCTTACATTGTTTTGTTTTGTTTGTTTGCTTCACACAAAGGCTTGTTACCTCTGTGATGGCAGTTTTTATTATTCCCCATTGTTCTTCCACCCCTCCTTCCTGCCCATTTGCTAGTGCATTCCTTAGGCACTCACCCATTTTGGCAAAGTCAGCCCTCCTGAAGTCCAGTACTTTTGCCTTTGTATGGCCTGACTCTATTGTTGTGTTTATTGTGAACCATACTGTTCGATGGTGTTCTCAGATGGCTACCCACTTCTACATCTGTGATACTCTCTCCATCTCCATTTGAGTGAACCAGGTCTAAGATTGCTCCCTCTTGAGTGGGTTCCAATACTAGTTGATCAAGGCATGCCCCCTGTAGGGCATCTAGAATAACCCCACTCTTAGGAGTGGCTGCTGCAACTGCACTCCGCTTAACATCTGGCATATTTAGATCACCCATCAGCAATATCTCTTTATCTGCCATTCTAAGTATACTTTCTATCATTTCCTTGTCCATTTCCTCCCCCTGAGAGGGGGGTCTGTATACAACCCCTGTGTGGATTGTGGTGCCATTGCCTGCCTCCAAACTGACCCACAGTGCTTCTTCTCCTCCCTGTTTACCCTTTTGTTCTGTTGCTTTGATTCCTTCCTTTATGTAGAGAGCTACTCCTCATAATGTTTCTTATCATTTATTCCACATACGTGTCTTGATGTGTATATTGTAAATTGAACCTATTAGAGCACTTGTACATGAGACAACTGTTTGCATATATGACAAGACAATAATGTTCCTTGATGGAACTTTACTATGCTCACTAATCTGAGTTATAAGGAGAACACAGCATATGATTTGATGACACTGTAGTGAGTGATATAAATTAGGCACATGGAGAATGTGACATTGTTGGTGGATAGGACAGCACTTCATTGTTAGCATGATCATTGTTATGCATGAAATGTGATTTCAAAAAGGACATTTAATTAGAACCCTTTTTTTTTGTTTGTTTATAGTGAGACTTTCATGTGTGTATTGCTATGCTAGGTCCCTGCACTCTGATTGGCTTCCCACTGTGCACCTTAGACAATACTTATGATATATTATGATACCAAATGTACTAACATTTAGGGTGTTGGCACTTACCATGCAAGTGTAAGTAGCCAGGGATATGCTGTGATTCTTATGCTGCTTTTGCGAAGAAAAATATTGCAGGTATTGTACCGAGATACACTTGAATTCTCTGTTTATCCTTCTGAGAAGTTACTGTATAGCCTGTACTGCCACTATGTGGATTTATGTAATACTGCAGTATATCCTGTACCTGTTCTTTGTTTTCACATTTAGCTGACCTTACAAATAATGCATATCAGTAGATAACACTGCAGAGCCACATAAGGCCTATTTTATGTATCAAGTTTTTGGTAACTATAGCAACTGTCAGAAGTATACAATCTATTGTATTATGTATTTCCCTTGAGACCTTATGAGACCATCTTCACTCCTAAGGATATTTGGGAAACTTTGGCTCCCAGTGTCTAATGGTAAGACCTGTTTTAGGGCAACTGATACCTTTTGTGTAATAAATATGTTTATTACTGAATATGCCACTTCTCTATGTCTCTTTTGCTGATTCAGTACCACCAAGAATCTGATCAGGGCTAAGCACCCTAACATATTGGTGACCATGTGCAGGTGGTCTGGCTTAGAACAGTTTCTCAACTTGTCGGCTTACCCTTCCCTTGTGGGTAGTAAGTAGGTGTACACACCCCATCACCTCGCCCATACTTTTAACTCCATAGCATCTTGTAAAGTCTGGCTGCTTACTGGGTAAGGTTGATGTCATTTCACCTTGCTCAATGGCAGTTTTGAATTGAAGTATTGCAAGAGTACAGTAGCCCAACCGTCTATTGGTTCAACCACTGTGGATCGATACACAGCAGGGTAACCACTGATGGGTTCATTTTATCTTTCCCAAACCTTTTGCTGGTACCACTGTGACTAATATCTGTGCAGATTTGAGGACTGATGTCTGTAACTTTCTTACCTCCCATGGAGGCTGGAACAATTTTGTGCTGGATGCAAATCAACCCTAGAACCCCGTACTGGGGATCTTGTACTCTGAGGTGAGGCTAACAGCCAAAAAGCATGATTCTACAGGGCTGCTGGTCATGGCTCTCTGTGTTGCTCTAGAAGCCTCCAAACTGAGGTTTCATTCCCTCAAACTGCAATTCTCCTCTTTTAAAAAAGAGATGGGATTCCAGGTGTCTAAAACTTTGAAAAGCAAGCAGTGACTTGAAGCAGAACTTCAGAACTTCAGTAGTTACATAGTAAGAATGAGACTATTTTTGCATGATTCTGTACAGGGCAATTGTTGAGAGTTATGTATGTTGAGAGGTGAATGTGATAGGTTGAGGCAAGATAAAAAACAGGTGTTAAAGATGAATGATTTGTTGAGTAATATGAATGAGGTTTTGTGTGAGGAGAGTGAGGAGATGAGAGAGGGCCTAAAATGGGTAAGTAACGAGTTGGATAGGGAGATTAGGGACAATTGCAAGTTAAGCGCCACATATAGAGTATTACAGAAAGAAGTTGTAAAAGGTGTTGAGCAGGACATTGCAAATGTTAGTCACAAAACATGTAGGCTTAAGATGGAGAAACTGCACCATCCGCGAGAGGTGTTGGCTGGTCACATCAAAGTGATGAGTGGGTTTCACTACTCACCCATCGACCTTACATCATCCGGCGATGGCGATTCTGGTGATGACAACTGCCAAGATGGCACCCAGACACTCCCTCACTGTGGCCCAGTGTCCTCCCACCATCCACAAGATAGCTAATCCCTATGCTATGACAGTGCAACCCTACATCATCAGCAGAATGACGACTATCATGTGTAATGCAACAAAGGAAGTCCCATGATGGGGGGAGGCCTTGGGACTAGGTACAGCCTCTCTGATTTACAGTTTGATCAAAGGCAACAAAACAAAGATTGATCAAATGATCTAGATCTCCTTCTTTCAGATGGAGATGTCTGAGGAACAAAGGTAAGTCTTCAAACAGCACTTGGATGTGATGATGAAGGAAGCCACTGCCCAGCCATCTGTCTGCCGCTCTGTGGATGACACCACAGTGAAGGACACTCTTCATGGCACACAAAGCCAGAATCTCTTCCCTGAGCACCCAGAAGCTCCAACTAATCCCCTTCAGATGGCCACTCTGTACAAGCAGATCACTGACAGCATAGGTCTCATGAACCCCAGCAATAATCTCAATTGTCATTTGGAAAAGGTTTGTTCCAAATGTGAGATGTTCAGTCTATGCTCAGCCTACCAAGTACAAATCCTTCAGCAGACTGTAGTCCATGTCCTCTGGTCAAAACTCCCAGAGAAAATTCTTCAATCCACATACACGACCCTTGATGAAGTGGCCGAGGCCCTTACTTCTGTGCACACCTTAAATGTGGTGGGCATTATGTTGGCCTACCCCATAAAGCACACTGCCAAGGAGAGCCCAGTGACATACCACCAAAGGCTATGGCTGGCCTACCATACTGGCAAAGCACTTCTGGAGGAGCATGCAGATACTGACCAAACTGAGTACAAAAACTTGTTTCTTCGGAACATGATCCGGCTGTCCATGAAAAAGTTGAACCTACAATTTTCCCCAAAACAGACAAATTTGCAGATATTCTCTGGAAGACCAAATGGGTTTACCAGCTCAACCTCCGAGATTGGAATTCTGGTTTTAAAAAGGTGGACATAGTACAGTCTACCAGTGAGACCATGACCCACTATACAGTGGAGGGCAAGGCCCAAGGCAAAAAGGTCACTCCCTTGGATAACAAACAGCACTACAAGTCCAGGAATGGGAACCAAAATAGAAATAGGAATAACAGGCAGAATTGGAACAATCTTAATTCTGAACAGCATAACCAACAGCATGATACTCAGGGCAATCGAAATTATCGATCAGGCCCTTCTTATCATGAGATAATGGAGGAGAACAACAACCTCCACAACCTTTTTGGACATGTCCAATCAGTAGCGGACTCAATCCTGAAGTGAACCATTGCAGCGTTAGCCTCACTAGGCCAAGGAGACATTGAGCCTCCTCAGACCAGGCTGCATCAGGCCTGAACTCTGAGGCCTCTCCCTTCATAGCAGTTATGCAGGACCTGGAAGAGTTCTGGAAAGAATGGGCCAGCCTACTTTTGCAGGAACTGCTTGGCAGTAACTCGGATTGACAACTACAGGCCCCAGTCCATATTGTGAATAAGCTCACCCTTGACAAAAAATGAAGGCCTTGTAACAAGGCCATGGACAGGGGATGCCAACTGACTTTCTTGCTAGATATAGGCACAGCTGTATCTGTACTGCATTATGAGGGTCCAGCAAATTCCTTCTAGTCCACCAGATGGAGGACCAGTACACAAGGTGTGGACGTTACCATACAGTTATGATCTCTGATTCATATGTGGTTGCAGCTATTACCCCAAATGACAAGGAATATGATGTTATAGCTCTATTCCAGACCCATGAGGTTTTCAAGAAACTCCTACCCATCCTGCAGAAGCATCTGGATGCTTTTGCCACACACAAACATGATTGTGGGAGAATGCAGACTGTCATTGAAATTCCAGGCCCAGCACATGACAGGCAAAGGCAATACCCATTTCCTGCTGAGGCCTTATCACTCAGAGAAACCATTTAGTCACTCCTTAGATAAGGTGTAAGCAGGCCTTGTGTCTCAACCATCAACTCATCCATTTGGCCAGTGAAAAAGCCCACTGGATCTTGAAATCTCACTATGGATTACAGGAGACTTAATCAAGTCACTCCTAGCTGCTCGCCTACAGTAGCATCAGCACCAGATGTACTCAAACTGCTGACACCAGATCATAGGTGGTTCACTGCTCTTGATCTCTCCAATGGCTTTTGGTCACTGCCCCTAGCTCAGGAAAGTCAATACAAGTTTGCCTTTACCGTTGAGGGTCAACAGTACACTTGGACCTGTCTACCTCAGGACTTTCATAATGACCCTTCTCTTTTTCATCTACATATGATGTATGACCTGCAGGTTTTCTCTGCCCCACAATGTCTCCTGATGTATGTGGATGATTTACTGTTGGTAACCACCACCAAGGAGCAACATTTTGACCTTCTTGATGATCTACTGACTCTCTTAAAGAGAGCAGGCCTTAAGTGCAAACCTACAAAAGCTCAACTATGCCAGAAGGAAGTAATCTTTTTTGGCCTGCGCATAAGAGAACAGGGCAGGAGCCCGGCCTGGAAGAAGATCCAAGGCCTACAAGATTTGACTCTACCCACCAGTGTGACAACACTCATACTTTTCCTTGAAATGGTCAACTATTCCAGAGATTTTATTTGTGATTTTGCACAGAAGGCTGCACCTCTGTATGACCTTCTGAAAAAGGATGTTCACTGGAATTGGGGTCTCTTTCACACACAATCTGTGACCCTTCTGAAACAGGCCATGGCCTCTGCTCCAGCTTTAGTGAACCCCAATCCAGCTCTACCTTTCCATCTGGAAACAGTTACTTCAGACATAGCCATGTCTGCAGTCCTTGCTCAGAAAGTGAATGATACTTTGAGTCCTATTGCTTATGCATCCCAAATGCTGTCTCCAGTGGAGCAGAAGTACAGTCTTTGTGAAAGAAACCTTCTGTCTTCCTACTGGGCTGTTAAGCATTTTCTGTATTTCATTGGGTACTCACCTATCATTCTGAACACAAATGACACCCCTGCAACCTTTCTGCTATCAGACAGAGTAAAGGATGGATCAGTATCTAATACCAGACTGACTCACTGGTCCCTTCTTCTCCAAGATAGCAATATACAGGTCAACACTGCCAAAATGCCTTCAGTTTTAGCCCATGGTTTGTTATACTAAGGAGCTCTGTATGATTGCACACTCCAACCCCCTGATTTGCCTTATCCAGGCCCTTTACTTCCTGCTATTCCAAAGCTCCTTGCTGACACCTCACTATGTCATATCTTTACTGATGTCTCTGCCTCATACTATCAAAGAGAACAGGTAGCTGGAATTGGAGTGCTCATAATGTACCCCAATGGTAACACTGTTCATGCTTCTAAATGTTGCAGTGTTTCATCATCTCAGTATGCAGAATTGGCAGCAGTGACCTGTGCCCTCGAAGTGATACAACATGGCATTGAGGACACCATTATCTTTACAGACTGTAACTGGGTCTGTTGTTTTCTGACCAAATTTTTACCTTTCTGGCAGAAGAACTCCTTTGCATCATCTGACAGCACCCCTGTGAAGTACAAAGCATTCTTTGTATACATTCAAGAATTGACTCAACAGTTTAAGCATAAACTGTTTATCCACGCAGGGAGGGGCCCACTCCAAATGTGACCCATACCATTCTTTCAATGATTGAGCAGACACTCTTGCTAAAGAGGGTGCTTGGGAAGGGGGAAACTTGGGCAATGGCTCACCATGATGCTTTAGCAGCCTTACAAATTGCTGCCATAAAGAAGAAACCTGAAACTGTTGTGCTGCTAGACTTGTCCACAGCACAGAAGTCTGACCCTCAGCTAAGAGATGTGCTCAGATTCCTTGACAAAGGAACTGAACAAGAATTGCCTGCTCACAGCCCTTACAAAAGACATGCAAACCCTGCATCTGTCCCAGGACAATGAAATGATCTGTTATCAGTCCGATGACTCAAACTACAAGCTGTGGGTAGTCCCTGAATCTTTGAGATCTGAATTCATTCATCAGGTCCATGATACCCCAATTGGTGGACACCAGGGGACAGAAAATACACTCCAGAGACTGAAATCTGTTGGTTGGTGAACTAGCATCACAAAGAATGTCAAGCACTACATAGAAAACTGCTTTATTTGTGCTTAGAACAATCTGGCACCAACCAAGCGAAATACCAAATTACTTCCCCAGAGACAATCTGACCTTTGGTATGCAATCCAAATTGATTTCATTGGTCCTCTAACCAATACCAGCAGGAACAAGTACACACTTGTGGTTACTGACCTATTTTCCAAGTGGGTTGAGGCCTTCCCAACTCAGAAATGCACAGCCAAGGCAACTGCAAAAGTGCTGGTAGAACAACTGTGAAAAGGTAGACTCTGACCAAGGAACCAGCTTCACAGGTGAGTTGATGGATGAAACACTCCAACTTCTTGGTGTACACCAGATGTTCTACATACCCTATCACCCTCAATTATCAGGTCAGGCAGAAACAGCCAACAGATGGATTGAGCAAATGCTTTCCAATTTTATCGAGGACAATCCCAAGGATTGGGATTCCCTTTTGCCTTTACTCCTTATGGCAATTAAGGGTACTCCTTCAGCCACCACCCAGTTAACACCCTTTGAGATGATGACTGGTAGAACCATGAGATTACCTGAAAATGTGTTGATTGATCTGAATACACCCACTGCAGACAGAGTGTTTGTAGGCAGATATGTTGCAAAACTTAGAGATGATATTGTTAAAACCCACTTGTATGCTGCACACCGTATGGGAAAGGCCCAACAACAGTCCAAGATTCACTTTAACAAACACACACAAGAGGTGGACTGGCAAGTTGAGGATCAGGTAATGATTCTCATATTTGCTCACCCGACACATCCCTTATGCAATAAATGGGAAGGACCGTACCCCATTGTTAACAAACTCAGTCCCGCAGTCTACCAAATTAGACTCCTTCACCAAAAGAAATTTACTGAGAAATGGTTGTACCTACTGACCTTTTCTTTTTTCTTACAGGTATTGCTGTAAGATGGCTATCTTGCATCTGACTCTTCTGCTATTAGGAGCACACCACTTTGTCCATGGCAAGGGTATGAAAACTATATCTGAAAGCACTCAAAGTGTAAGGCAACTCTTTCCACTACTTGATCATCCTCAGGGAAGATTCATGACCCCAGCAGACTAACCTACCACCATCCATGAAGGAACTAGCATAGATGTTCCCAACAAATTGATTACTGTTCAGGTAGGCAAGGATGCCTGCCACACTGCCTCAGTTGTGGCTCCTGACAAATCATCCCTCCAAATTGAATGGCAAACTGACAACAATGGAAAGACGCTCCCCATTGCCCATCTCTCCAAAGGCACCTTCCAAGTTTGGCTCAATACTAAAATTGACCCAAATGGTGCCCTGTCCTTTCTCCAAGCTAATCACAGACATTCTGGTTTATATAATCCTACTGCTTTAATTGACCCTGCCTTTTATGAGAGGTTCCCAGAAGACTCCGCAAAAGAATTTTGTAATCAGCATTACAAGGCTACAGCAGTCATGTTTCTGACTGTAGTACCTCCTACTGAAGCAAAACTGACTGATTGTCTCCTACAGGAACCTGGCCCAACCAGTGGTCTCAACTCCACCTCCTTTCCAGGTATCCTTGTAAACAATTTGCAATATATGCACATTCCAGTTATTTTTAATCTTACTTATTGGAATTTGGCAGAATTTGATATGTATCATAATACAAATACCTCCAAGTGTTTCAGTACTGTGTTATTGGATAATCTTGCTGCATACCAGACATGCACACAAGACCCCATGGCTGGTACCCATACTATTGAACATTTAGGTTTATTTAGGCTTAGACCTTACGCTGATGCCAAGAAAAATCCAAATCTGCCTCCTCACATAGGAGGCGTGACACTGCGGATGTCACTGGTGCCACTGGCACGTCAATCTGGAAGAGTGCAGATATTGACTCTATCACCAGCCAAATAAGCAAATTCCAGGATGACATGAAAAATAATATCATACCACCCTTACTACATGAAGTAGTTGAGCTTAGTCAGGAAGAGCACTTTAACATGTATAACATGCATGATATTGCCAAGAGTTTTACAGATACTAAGGATAAAATTAATTACTTGTTGCATAAAATAACAAGGAGGCAGGCAGACAATATATTGCCAGGGAACTTCTGTGCTTTGCTTATGGCTCTTATGTCATAACCACTGTCAATAATCCCTTCCATGATCTGGAATCTGGATGTATTTCAGATATTATTCATGATAGGAGACTTGCTAAATGGTACTGTCCACATTGTAAGTCCACTACTTGTTTCACAATGTGCACTTCTAGATCACTATCCATACCTATATCTACTGCATGTAACTTAGGTTACATTACCCATTATCCCAATAGAGGACCATGTTATACTGCTAATCATTTCACCATCAGAGATACCACGTTTGTTACCTTCACTGTGTCTTTACTATGTTTTGATCCCACTACAGCCATTTTTGATCAGTTAGCCTCCATTCACTCCACTGGGCATCTCGATGAGGATATCTACAGAGAACTCATTGACCTTCCACCTCTTCTGGTTTAGCATCTCACCCTTTTAGCTTGGGTGGATCCTCATACAGACTTTTGTGCCAAAAAAAGATTTCACTATTTGTGTCGCCGTGATGTTTCCAACCTCATCAAGCCAGTGTGTGGTTATTTTCACTAAAAATACCATCAACAGCTTAATCTGGTTCAAGGTCAGTTGGCTTTCATCTGTATCCCCCTCCCCCGAGTCGTGCCTGAAAATAGGCAGGATTTGTCTAGTGCACTTACCTGGTTAACAAAAACTAAATTAAATAAAATTAAAATTCACTGGACAGCATTGACTGGTCATTTACTATGAACATGGAAATTAATTCTAATGAAATTGATAGCCCCAGGGTATCATAAACAGCACCACCAGTGGGCAATACTGGACATCTCCACATGAACTATGAAGAAGAGGCTCATTGCCTCAGTACATGACTCCCAAATCAATCTTTCTCCTGCAAATTCAACTACAATAAGCATTTGTCAATGCCAAAAGTTTGCTGGTATTGGCATTGATAATGCAGGAGTTAGAGAGGATGTATAATAGAAATGACACTGAAGTATTAAACTAATGCCAACTCCACCCCCACCCTGCAGGGACTGACAGGCATTTTGGGGGTATGCCTTTGAGTCATCAGTCATAACACTCACACCATTCCACCTCCCTCCACCCTGCAGACACCAATAGGTGTTGCAGTGTGCCTTGGGTCTTTGGCTCTTACGCTCACTCCATCCCATAAGGAAATAAGCTGAGATGGGTGCAATTGAGGAGAATGGGGTGAAAGTTAGGGCTGAAGATCCCAAGGCACACCTCAATACCTGTCACTGGCTGCAGAGTGGGGGTGGGGTGGAATGGCTTGAGTATTATAGCAGACAACTGCAAGTCACACCCCGACACCTGTCAGTCTCTACAGGGTGGGGTGTTACAGTTGGAAGCCTTAATGCCCCAGGTGTTTGTGGGTATTTTTGCTCCAAATTTTTATCATGGGCTTTTTGGGGGCACATCTCATGAACAGTGGCACTATCATTTGATTACTCAATCCTGAAAGGTGATTTCGCACAGCGACTGGGCCAATTAGTGCCACAGAAAACACATTTTGGGCAGGATGTAAAAAAATGGTAGCTGTACTGTTCATGACGAGGTGTGAAAAAATGGTAATGTTGAAAATCTGGAGTGAAAATATAAAAAATTGGTGCAGTTACGAGCGTGTGTAGAAACGGCAAAATGCACCCCTGTAATGCAATAATTTTTTGAAATTTTTTTCACCAAATTTTCAACATAGATATTTTGGGACCTCCCCTCATGTACAGTGCCACTGTGATTTTGTTAATCTGTCCTAAAAGTTGATTTCCCACAGCGACCATGCCACTCTGTGCCACAGAGGCAAAAACACATTTTGGGAAGGATGTGAAAAATGACAGCTATACTGTTTATAAGGAGGTGCAAAAAAATGGTAATGTTGAAAATCTGGAGTAAAAATATTAAAAATTGGTGAAGTTACAAGCATGCATGGAAACTGTGTAACGCATGCTCATAACGTAGTCGTTTTTTGGAATTGTTTCACAAATTTTGCAACTATAGGTTTTTTGGACCCCACCTCAAAACATGGGCACTGTCATTTTGTTATTTGGAAGTCCCAGAAGGTGATTTTGTGCAGCAACCGCAAAATCACATTTTGGGACCGAGTGACCAAATGACAGTGACAGTGTCCATGAGGTGGGGTCCGAAGAACCCCATGCTGAAAATCTGGGGCAAAAATTCCTTACAATGGCTGAGATATCAACGTAAGTTGAAACCACCCATTGACTTCCATTATACAGCTTACCGTCATTTCTTCAGTTTGCCTTTCGGCTTTGACAAGTACAGATGTGTCCTGGTCCATCGAAGATCACTGCTCCCAACCTCCAGAGGTAAGTATGGAGTAAGGGGGTGTAGGGATATGAGTCCACAGAGGGAAGGTGGGGTGAGGAAGGGGAATGGGAAGACGACGAGGGACCATTTCCTTTTTTACAGGGAAAAAGAAGACTTCAGGGATGGTTTTCTTTATTTTACAGGTTACCAAAAATATTTAGGCACATTGGGGTGGACTCCCAGTGTGCCACATTAATGGGAGGGAGGGGGATAAAGGCTGACACAGGGATTGTACACCCTGATGTTGACTTTCTGGGGAGTGTGTGGCAGGCAGCAGGAACTGCCAATGTGGAAAGCCGCTGCATGGCTTATTTATTTATTTATTGAAATGGTTCACCAGGAAAGGCATACTGAACAAACAAGGTGCTTGGTGGCAGGAGCCAACAAGAACTGTAACTGCAGCCATGTGCAATACTGTGCACTATAATGCACAGTGCCATAGGAAGGCATTTTGGTGCCCTGGGCAAGAGACAAATTTTGCGCCCCCCCAGAAAATAGCTGGGGGTCTGGGGACCACAAGGCCCCCAGAAGCTCTGAGGTGTTTACATGCTCTGTGGTGAGTTTTGGGTCTTTTCTTGAAGAAAAAAACATACTTTTGTTACATGTTCCCAACCCCTGATTTCAGGGAATATTTTGCTCCCATGGAATATGAGATGTGGGAGACACTGGTTGGCTGGCATCAGAGTATGTAGCCACATTGTTGTGGATAAGTGGCTGTCCAACAAGGATGCTTTTCATTATTGTGTTACTGGCCAGTTTTGATGTTAAAAATGAATGAAAACTCTAGCCCCATTCATTTCAATTGGGCGCACTCCCATGCTCTCCCTGGCCACACATCATTACGTGCTTGAGTGCGGGGGGCGGGGGATGGGGCTCTGAAAATGCATCAGGCAGCCAATGCTAAAACTAATTTATGAGTAAAATATCTGGATTATTAGCTGCACACAGTATTTCTAACCTGCCTACAATGACTGCCTTGGAGGGCAGCTACCGCACCATGCGAGTGGTAGCTGCCATAGGGTAAGTCAGAAATTCGCTTTAAGGAATAAAGATCTAGTGTTCTTGTAGATTTCTGCAGATACACACAATACACATACTGAATTATGTTTAAAATCTAAATATCATGTTATGTTTTTGAAAGTTTTCTCTGAGGCATCAGTAGCTCTATAGACAGAAAAAAAAACCTTATGGCTGGCCCCTTGGCACAACAGTATTGCTACCTGTTGTGATGTTGATGACCTGAGTTTGGGAGCTAACCTGGGTTGCTGTGGGAGGGAGGAGGAGGAGGAGGAGGATCAAGTGTCCATGGGTAAACCCTCCTCCTTCTCTTCTGAAGAGTGTAAGGCTGTCAGCGCTGGTGCAATACTGCCACATGTCACATGTGAGACCACAGGTAGCAATGTATAAATAGGGGTAAGGGGTATATGGGGAGGGGAACACTAACAGTGTTGCAATCTGTATGCTTTTGTGCATCACAGCTTGCACACTTAGTGCTGGCATCCCACCCAGGGGGATTGGGTGGACAAGGTAAATCACTGATCACCCAGGCAAGATAATGAACCGAGTCCAGGCAACCCCTCATAGTCAGACAGTGAGAGCAGAGCAAATACAGACAAGTCAGGTAGGCTGGCCACCTGGCTGCCAGCAGGTCAAGTTCCACTTCCAACATAGTACTAACAGCCAACTAACTTCAACTAAACTTGACATCCCTTGGCTACAGCTGCTTCCCCACAAGAAAACAAACAGTACATACAGTACTTCTGTATAAATAGAATGTAAGGGTGATTGCCCTCACAGTGGGCGAATGCCATCACATTATATTTATTTATATACAAAACAAAAAAGTACTGTAGGTACTGTTTGTTTTCTTGTGGGGAAGCAGCTGTAACCAAGGCCACATTCTATTATTCAAATAAGACTAAGGAGGAGTGGTGGACAGACAGCCCCGGATGGGCCAAGTGGTCCTTATCTGCTCTCAAATCTAAGTTTCTATGTTTCAGAGGAGACACTGGCATAAAAGGAAGGAGACAGTGCTGTAACTGAAATACTGAAAGATGTAACTGGGAAGAGACACTGGTATAACAGGAAGTTGATACTGGCATAACTGTAACTTGAGTGGGAAGAGAAACTGCTGTAATAACCAAGACACTGTTTAACTGTAACTAGGAGGAACTGCAGTCTTTGATTGGGTAACCAATGTAATAGACCAGGGAGGGGCAGTGGATGTGGCCTACCTAGACTTTAGCAAGGCATTTGACCCAGTCCCACACAAAAGAGTAACAAACAAGTTAGCCAGCCTGGGAGTGGGTCCCAGGGTAGTAGCCTGGGTGACAAGCTGGCTGGACTACAGGTCCCAGAGGGTAATATTAAACCAAACGGAGTACATTCTGAAGAAAGGGAGGTTACTAGTGGGGTATCACAGGGTTCAATATTGGGACCAGTCCTCTAATGTCTTTATAGGTGACACTGCAGAGGGGCTGGAAGTAAAAGTATGCCTCTTTGCAGATGACCCAAAGATCTGCAATAGGGTTGATACACAAGAAGAGGTGCAAAGGATGAGAAGGGACTTGGCAAGATTGGAGGAATGGTCAAAAATATGGCAGCTTAGATTCAATGCAAAAAAAGTGCAAAGTAATGCACCTGGGAAACAAAAACCCAGGGGAAGAGTACACAATGGGGGTGGGAGGAGGTATAAACAACAACACAAATGGAAAGAGAACTGGGGGTAGTCATATCAGATGACAGTCAATGTAAAGTAGGTAAACAATGTGAGAAGGCAGTAAGAAGGGCTGTGGGGATACTGGGATGTATAGGGAGAGGCATCAGCAGTAGAAAACAGGAAGTTGTTATCCCTCTGTACAGACAGTTGGTGAGACCCCATCTGGAGTACTGCGTCCAGTTCTGGAGACCTCATCTCCACAAGGACGTAGACAGGATGGAGACTGTCCAGAGGAGGGCAACTAAAATGGTGCATGGTCTGCAACAGAAGCCATACGATGAGAGACTAAAGGAGCTTAATATGTATATCCTTGAGGAAAGGAGGCAGGGGGGGGGACATGACAGAAGCTTTCAAGAACCTCAAGGAAATCAACAAAGTCCAAGAGGGTAGCATTTTTCAGAAAAAGAGATGTGCAAGAACAAGGAGACACAATTTGAAGATAGAGGGGGAAATGGCTCAGGGGTAATGTGAGGAAGTATTTTTTTACAGAGAGGGTGGTGGATGCATGGAATGGCCTTCCTGAGGAGGTTGTAGGGTCAAAACCAGTGGGGGAATTCAAGAATGCATGGGACAGACAGAAGGCAATTCTTGTGGGAGGGGGGTAGGAAGAAATAGGCTGTTGGTTAACTAGGATCTGCAGCTTATCCAGTAGGTAGGGAAATGGGCAGACTAGGTGGACCAAGCGGTCCTTATCTGCCATCAAATTCTATGTTTCTATGTGTAATGGGACACTGCCACACAGGCATAAATGTGAGCAAAGACTGATATAACAGAGCAGACATTGCTGTAACTGGTGTACTGACTTACTGTATCTGTTAGGCTAACAGATACAGTAAGTCAGTGTACCAGTTACAGCAATAGTTAGGTGACTGATACACCTGGTATGGTACACACTAGTATTGCTGGCAGATGTCTAGTACCTACAGACTAGTAAGCAGTTAATTTAAATAGGGCAAACATTAAACAAATACAGAACTTCAACAAAGTAAGAAAATCTATAAAAAGAAATTACAAATAATAACACAAAACAGCAACAATATGCTTATTTGCAATTAAATTCAAATTCCTGGCTAGAAACTTTTGGTTCATACTCTCTCTTTCTCTGTGCTGGACCAGCACACTCACACAGAGAAAGAGTATGAACCAGAAAAGCCTTCTAGCCAGGAAGTTGGCAGTTTTTTTGTAATGATGACTACTACTCTTGTCTCTCCTGCTGCTCTGCTGGAGCCTGTCCTCCCCCCCCCCACGAGTAAAGTCAGACAGCAATTCAAACACTGTACACACCAGAAATTCATTCATTTTATTTTATTTTTTTTCAATCGGATGCCCCTCCCAGTCAAAGATCCGAAGGAAAAGATCGAACTAAGGCAGCGGCGATGATCAATTCACCCAAAAGATCCAGGCACTGGGGAAGGCACTCACGGGGGTGCACACACACAAGGAAATAAAAGTTTTAACTTTTTATTTTATTCATCAGGCTCAGCAAGATGACAGTTGAAAAACTTGAAAGCAAGTCTAGTCATCACAGACTGATTCAGTCTCAGTGCCCTTTCACAATTTGCACAATGTATTTATTCACTCACACTTCACTTGGGACTCGGGACGGAGAACGGATTTTAGACCTGTCCTGGCCTCCAGCATAGACAGTACCCAGGAAGGAAAGGATGGAACGAAACTTCAAAAGCAGAGAGCTGGGGAAGGCCTCCTGACCTCAGGAGTCAGCAAGACGGGGGACCAGGATCAAGGATCAGGAGGACGGAGTCAGGGTGCGGGGTAGAATGCAGCTGCGCCAGGCAGCCCAAGGTCCAAACAATTGAAACAAACACACTTTAGTCAAATAATCCTATCCTAATCTCTTTGCCTTCTTAAATAGATCGGTAGTTTTTTTTACTATTTTTTTCCAGCCCACTACACAGATCACTAATATAATTTATTAAACAGACGTGCTCATTGAAAATCCTGCAGCACAACACTGTCTCTACTCCTCTTTCTCTACTATTTCTCATCTCAAATAGTTCTAGACTGCAGCACGCACATTGCTCTCACCTTATGTACTTGATGCCGGCCGGACCACATGGCTGTCTGAAACTGTACACATGATTCTTCTTGCTGAGGCTACAACGCACCATGTGACCCTCCCACCCTGACTTGCTGGTCCTCGGATGCACCCACTACTGGCAGCAAGTAGTAATTACTGTTAAAGCAATTTAAAAAAATTAAATTTAAAGCGGCAGTACTCACTTTTGAACTTATAGTACTGTGAGCTTCTGATTGAAACTGCGCCCCTAGGAGGCTTGCACCCGGGGCGGCTGCCCCACCCGCCCCAAGCTTCCTACGGTACTGATAATGCACATGGCCAGAGTCTTGTCAGCTGCTGCCAACAGAGAGAAGGTATGTCTGTGTGCCTAGTTGTGAGGGAAGGTCCCACTGCAATGAGGAAACTGTCCCTCATTGCAGTGGCAGATTTCTTTCAAGTGTGGTCCTCTCTCTCAAACTGCTGTCATAGATGGCTCACTGATTCATTGGTGCCTGAGGGACGAGCCCCATAAAGCATCAACTCGTAACCATCCCTGATTGGAGTGGCACTTTTCTTTCAAGTGAAGACCACTTCTCTCAAACTGCTGCCATAGACAGATCGCCGATTCATTGGTGCCTGAGGGACGAGCCCAGAAAAGTGTCATCTGCATTAGGCAGAAACTGACACACCCCTAAAATGTCGTACTGTTCCAAGATGTTTCTTGCACAAGCACAATGCACATGAGCACTAGAAAACATAAAAATGGAGAGTTCCTACTGTTAAAATGTCATGTAACGCTGATGGTCAGTATTTTTATTTATTTATTTATTTATTGAAATGTTTCACCAGAAAGGTACACTGAAGAACAAGTTGATTGTCTCCCAGTGCGACCGGGTGGGGGTGGGATACAGTTGGATGAAGAATTAGATATACAGTTTAACATTTATCATATCTGAGAAATTAAACATTTAGTTACATTTGTAATGAGACATACAGTTAAAAAATATCATAAATAATCATACAGTCACATTTGTAATATAACATACAATTAAATGTATCATACATGTGGAATATGCATTTAATTACAAGTAGCATATCTGAAGAACAGAGTATAGAAATTTAATGTAGCCTTGGAGTGAACTCCTTGCAGAAATGGATCATGGTTAAGAAGCAGATTATTTAGCAATTATTCATCAAGGATGGTAGAGGGGTAGATGGGAAACAAGCTGTGGGAATGAGATGATAAAGATGGGGGGAACATTACTAGACAAAAGTGAGCAAAAAAATAATTAGTTGTAAAGGGCAAGTTAACACAGTGCTAGTGCAGTCTGGGAGCACTTCAGACAGCACAAAAAGTGCAAATTATTAGCTCAAGGTAATTAATTCCTTTGATTAAGTGCAGAGAGGTAGAGAGGGGGCAGGAGAGAGGCAGGGGTAAGGGATAGGGAAGGGAAGGATGAGTCATACCTGGAACTGGCTCCTTCAGAGTGCAGAGATAGCTGCCAGTGGTGGAATGAGGCAAGGACTTACAGTAAGGGGCAGAAGTAGGCAAGGACAAGTTGGATAGAGATAGTAGAGTGGATGGTAAAGGGAAGAAGAAGGAGGGGTGGGAGAAACTTGCCTAAGACTAGGCCTCTTCAGGATGCTGAGAACCCTGCCAGAGCAGAGTCAAGTGAGGCCAAGTTAGGTAGAGATGATGGAGGGGAATGGGGAGTGAAGAAAGAGCAATTTCCCAGTGCTGGACCCTTCTAGGATGCTGAGAACCCTGCCTGGAAGCAGAACTAGGTGAAGACAAGTTGGGAAGAGAGAAAAGAAAGGATGAAGGGGAAAGGAGGGAAGAGGAGGGAAAAAATTAAGCTTGCCTAAGACTAGGCCACTCCAGGATGCTAAAAACCCTGTCAGAGCACAGAATCAGGTGAGGACTAGTTGGGTAGTAAGGATATAGAGGGAGGAGGAGTGAAAGAAGAGTAATTGTCCAGTGCTGGGACCCTCCAGGATACAAGGAACCCTTCCAGGGGATAGAATTAGGCAAGGACAAGTTGGGCAGAGGGAATGGGAGGATAGAAAAGGAAAGGAAAAAAGAAGGAGGGAGGGAAGAAAACTTATGTGACAGTAGACATTGCCATGGTACTAAGAATCCCATAGACAGCAGATTAAGGCGAGGTCAAGTTGGGTAGAAAGGAAAGAGGGGGGAGTGGAAAGAGGAAGCATGCCCAGTGCTAGTCCCCTCCAGGATACTGAAAACCCTGCTAGAGGTCAAAACTAAGTGGGGCAACTTGGTAATGGGAAAAAAAAGGTTAGGGGTAGGAGTGATGGGGTAAGCGGTGAAGGGAGAGGACAGCGTACTGAGAAGCAGGTTCAGGGTGAAAGGTTTAATTGGGGATGTGAGTCATGGAGAGGAGCTGAGGCATAGGAGGACAATTAAGGAGGGTTAAAGCAGGAGCAGTTAGATGAGATAAAGTTATTTAAGGCAGAGGCAAGGGAGTAAGAGAAGGAGGAGTGCAATATTTTGGGGGGAAGGGAGTTCCAGATTTGTGGGAAATGATGGGCAAAGCCTGCCTGACCGATGAGAGTCATTTGACGGGGGACCAACAAAGTGCGAGTGTCAGAGGTTCTGAGGGAGTTGAAGGGGGAGAGGGAAAGAGTAAGCATGACAGGAGGGAAGTTCTCCTAACCAAAATTTAGAAGTGAGTTTGGCACAATAAATGAGGTGCCTGTTGGCAAGCGGGGGAAGGGACAGAGTGTGGTAGAGGTCACAATGATGAGTGCATGATGCAGCATCAAGGGCAAATCGACAGAAGGAGTTAAAGAAAGTGTCTAATCTGGTTAGCAAGGATTTGGGAGAGGCACCATAGACTACATTACAGTAGTCGAAAATGGAGAGGATCATCTTCTGGACTAGTTCCCGCCGCACCGTAGGAGGGATGCAACTATGATTCCTGAGTAAGGCACTGGGCTTGGATCCCAATATTTTCATTATGGTGTCAATGTGGCCAGAGAAGTTGAGGTGTTGGTCCAGCCAAACCCCAAGGTATCTGAATGAGGAGGTGTCCTCTAGGATTGTCCCATCAAGGGTATAGAATGATGGCAAAGGGTGGAGCCTAGAGACTCTCTGCCTGGTGCCAAAAGTCATGGAGACAGTCTTTTTGGCATTTAGGAATAGTTGATGTGAGGCAAACCATAGCTGAACCTGGTGGAAGTCATGCAGAAGGGTGGTTGCTACATCAGAGGGGCATTTGCTAGAGGAGAACAGGACAGTGTTCTCAGCATACATATGGATACAGGAGGGGGGTGCATACTGAGGGCAAGTCATTTAGAAGGATGGAGAACAGAATGGATCCAAGCACCATGCCCTGTGGGACTCTTGTGGAAATAAGGAGGGGGAAGAGATTGTATCCTGGATCTTGACTGATTGTGTTCAGCTCTAAACCAGTTTTGGGGAGAAGTAGACAACCCAGCAGCTGTAAGGAAGTCAAGAAATAGGGTATGGGAGACTGTGTCAAAAGCGTTGGCAAGGTCAACAAAGATTGCAGCGGTAATGAGGCCATTATCCATCCCAGAGAGTATGGAGTAAGTGAGCTTGAGTAAGGAGGTGGTAGTGGAGTGGTTCTTCCAAAAACCAGATTGGAACAGGATGAAAAGGGAAGAGTGATCGAGAAAGGAGGTAAGTTGAGAGAGGACCAGGCATTCTTGAAGTCTAGCAAGGGCAGGGAGATAGGGCAAATATTTACAGGGGAGGAGGGGTCACCACCCTTTGGGAGAGACAGGACCACCGAATGTTTCCAGGATGAAAGGACAGATGAGGATGGGAAGGAAAGATTTAGGATTAAGGATAGAAGGTAAGCTATAGCAGAAACTGAAAGGTAAAAGAGTTTAGGGTCCAGGTCATTCGACAATGAGCCATTGGGAGGATTAAGAGAGAGAAGGGCCATTAGTGTTTCTTTTGGGGAGACAGCAGAAAAGGAGAATGAAAGGTGGGAATGGAGAGGTTGAGTGCCTGCTGTGGGAGGATGAGGAGAAGGGAGGGACTTTAGAAGTGCTGTGGCACAGGAGGTATAACAGGAATTAAACTCTTGAGCCACTGCGCATGGTTAGGAGACCAATGAGTTGTTTATTTTAGGCACAGGGGGAGGCAGATGTGAAGGGGGGAGAATAGGGCTTGGACCATTCTCCAGAATTTGGAGGGGGAATTGATGTTTTTGAGAAAAGATTATTTAAAATATTCAGACTTGGCAAATCTGTTAGCTTTTGTGGAGGCATTTCTTAACATGTGATACCTGGCATAGTCTGGGGGAATTGGGGCAGTACTGAGTCAGACATCCAACCAAGGGAAAAGGAAAAGACCACCCCATGAAGTTACTTCCCAGGGAGCGGAACCCGATGTTAGTGACAGTGACCCAGAATATATGCTTGCTAGCTCTCAGTATTTACCCATTTTTAATGTCCACATAGACCCTTTGACATCAACTTTGAAATCCCTTTTAGATAGAAAGGACACCAATCTCATCTACATTAGCAATAATATCTCCAAAGATGGAGATGACCTTAATACTCTTATCCATGATGGTGATTTAAGTGCTGCACTTTCAAATACTTGGTTCAAATGAACTTTTAAAGGTTTTGCTATAATTCAAGCATTTTTGATTGTCTTTTTGATACTAACACTTTCTTGTTTAAAGCACATGCTCAAACAACACTGGCCCAGATATTCAGAGCAGTTGCACATGGTACAACTGAGTTGCACCTGCCAAGTACAGAATTGCACCAAGGAGACTTATTCAGTGGAAGCCAGAGCGCAGCGCAAATTCCATTGCGCCAATGTGCAACAATAATGAATGCAGGCACAAGTGCAGAGGGCATTCCCATGAATATCCAGCACAGTGGCATTTTCAACCATGACACCATGGCGCAAGCATGGAGCAAATACAGGGTGCAAACACACAGACAGCAGTTGTGCCAGGGGTGAGAATGAGAGGGAGGGACAGAGACAGAGAGAGAGACAGACAGAGAAACAGACAGACTGACAAAGGCCACACACAGAGGGACAGGGACAGAAAGGTGGCCTGGGAGAGGAAAAGAGGGGCAGAGAGAGAGAAAGGGAGAGACACACACACATACACAACCAGTGCACCAAGGTGGCACACAGCCAGCAGTCAACTGCCCAGGGGGACAGTGGACAGTAAGGGCCATGAACAGTGCACCCTTCATGATGGAGGCAGTAATGAGGGATGTGAAGGGGGCAGGAGGAACAGTGGCATGATCAAGGAAGGGCCATTGGTAGTATGCCCGACACAGGTGGTACCGTGCCCACATCACCTTTGAGAACTACAGTGACACTGAGATTGTGGGCTGGTACTGCCTGAACAGGACCATTCTGAAGCAGCTCTGCAAGCTGTGCAGTGAGGAGATGCAGGCACCCACCAGACAGAGCCACGCCATGCCCATGGAGATGACGGTGACCACCGTCATGTGCTTGCTTACCATGGGCACCTTTCAAAGACCAACAAAGGACACCACAGGCATCACCCAGTCAGCCACGTCCCGCCTCCTCACACAGTTCTTCAATGCTCTGCTGCCACATGCTTTGGAATATATATCCATTTCCCCAGCACACAGATGGAGCATACAGTAACTATGCAGGACTTCCACAGGGTGATACGCATGTCTGGCATGATTGGGGCCATTGACTGCACTCATGTGGGCATCTGCCTGCCACCTGGCCCTGAGGGTGTTGCATATATCAACAAGAAGGGGAGTCTGAATGTCAACTACCACGTGGTGTGCGATGCCAAGGGGCGCATCAACAATGTCTGCCCCACACACCCTGGGAGTGCGTGTGACACATTCATCTGGCACAGCTCTGTGCTGTGCCACAGGTTTGAACATGGGGACATCCCCATGGGCCACTTACTGAGTGAGTATGGCGTGGGCAAGGGGCGATGGGCAGAGCAGACCTGGGGATGGGGGTGGGCAGGGTGTGCATGATGGTGTGTATGCCAGAGACAGACAAGGGGCACAGCACAGAATAGCAGCGGGGTAACCATGTCATTCTCCACACAGGTGACAGTGCACACCAGCTGAGGCCCTGGTTGCTCAGCCTCTACCGACGCCCATCGTCCCCAGAAGAGGAACACTAAAATGAGGCACATGCCAGCAAGCGCAACATCATTGAGTGACTCGTTGTCATGCTGAATACACAGTTCCATTGCCTAGACAGGTCAGGCGGTGCACTACAGTACAGCCCCTTGAAAGCCTGTGGCCTATTCCTGGCCTGCTGCATGCTGCACAACATGGCCATTGACCATGGGATAGCTGTCGAGGCTGATGAGGGGGACAGTAGTGGGGACGACGGAGACATTGGGCTGGAGGGTGGTGGACAGCCATCCCCTGGGTGGAGGGACCCTCAGTTGCTCCAGCAGGTGCGACGCCACCATGACACCATTGCACAGAAGCACCATGGTGCACACAGGTAGGTGGTGTGGTACACATGCCTGGGCCACACAAACAGGTACAGCACATGTGCAGGGGTGTGCATGGCAATGGGCATGCACATAAAGAGGCATAATGCAGGGGTAGGGGAGTCAGTGGCACACAACCACACACAGCAACACAGACACACACACACACACACACACACATACACATGCACCCACCCACCCAGGCATTGGTATGTGGCGTGGATCAGATGCATTGCACCGGTGCATAGAAGCAACAAGTGATAGTCTGCCCTCATCACACCAACACCACACAGTCCAGCAGTCGGACAAGCACACACACAGGCAGCATGCAGCATGACACCAGTGGTAGGCACACACACACCGCCCCTGTGTGCACAGGGCAGCAGCTGCAAACTGCGGTCAGGGTGACCCACAGATCAGGTCTGCTGCATTGTACCAAGGCCACCATGGCCACAGGGGTGGCCGTGCTGGGGCCGATCAACAGCCACAGGCTGTGCATCAGCCAGGGGGGTTGCAACACCCCCTCCAGGGGTGGAACTGCTGGACCATGACTGTGTCCTCGCGGGGATCTACAGACGCCCAAACAGACCATCCCTGGGCATGCCTGGGATGCCTACATCAGAGCCTGATGTCAACTGTGTTGAGGTAACCTGACGCCAGGTTAATGGGGTGGACAGCGCACTGCGGGGGGTCACCTGTGCACGACCATGCCCTGTGGCAGCCAGCAACGCAAAGCCATCTGTGATTGCACTGGAAATGCAATCCAAGGATACAGTCATGGCCTCCTGCATGCATTGCATCCCTGCCAGGATCTGCGCAGTGCCCCCTTTACTGCTGCTCAGATAACTAGCACACCTCCGCACGCACCCCAGCAGCAAGCAGCACTTGTTGCTGAATGGATGCTTGCAGCAGCTGGGTGTGCTCAGCCAGACGGTCGGCATCCTGGGGCTCCCAGGTGGGATGCTGATCCACCTGTGGTGACCAGCCACACTGCATAACTTCCCTCTCTGGTGGATGCTGCACAGTGGGATCTGCATAGGGAATGGGCACAGCAGCTGCACCGGTGGTGTACCCTGTGTCTGACTTACCAGTGGCACCCGTAGCCTGCTGCTGTCACCTGTTCGGCCACTGTACACCACCCTGTGCCTGCACGGCCGCACCACCATCACAGGGCACAGCTGTGCAGTGCACACTGCAGCACCCACAGTGGCAGCAGGCAGCTCTTCCACAACTGGCAGAGTGCTGGGCATGGTGCCTGTGTCAGATGTTTTCAGGGGCGACACACCCACAATGTCACCCATGCTGTCCAGGAGCTGAGAGTAGTCCTCATTGGAGTTGGACCACGCCTCGATCTGTGTCTTCACACACAGGACACCAAGGCTGGCATCCTGCAGGATCACATCCAGGGCCTCATCTGACCCCAGGGCCAGGACATACACCTGCACCGTGGTGCTGAGCTGCAGCCTGTTGGGCCCCCAGATGCTGGTGGATGTGGACGGCTGGTCCTCCAGGTCTGTACCGGCATCCACTGGTGCTGCCGCTGCTGGTGCCACATCCTCTGCATGGAGGCATGCTGGTATTGCAAGAGAAAAATGGCATGTCAGTGATGCAATGCCCACATGTGCCCCTCCTACACTGCCACTGCACATGTTTTGCAGCATAGCATGCACATGGGTGCGTACACGTGCACATGATGTGCATGCTGGCCACATGCATGCCAGCATGCCCATGTATGCACCCTAAATGCTACCAGTTGTGTGTGTCTGACATACATACTATGCAGTGATGCTCTGCCACCCCTCTGGAATCCTCCACCAGGCACACCCTCCACCATGGTGTGGCGCATGGTGGCTGCCACCAACTCCTCCTGCAGTGTTAGTGTGGGTGCATCTGCTGGCCCTCCTCCAGTGGCAGTATGGGATGCCTGAATGGCTGCCACCTTCTCCTTAGTTGCCCACTTATCTGTTCCCACCTTTTTGTGGCACTCCTGTGCTGACTGCTGGTGGTTGCCATGCTGGTTCACGTAGGTTACCACCTCCTCCCATGCACCAGCCCTGGCTGTGGTGTGCCCATGGCACCACTCAAGAGGGGCTCCCTGTCCAACTATGCATTAAACAGGGCATCAGTCTCGGCCTTTGTGAAGTTGGGCCTGCACTTCTGTGCAGGCCCTTGCTCCTCGCCCTTCTCATGTGCTGATATGTTGCCGCCTGTGGACATGACCAGCACAGTGTGTCAGTGGCAGCATCTCCCTGATCTGTCCCACCCTGCAGTGCTGTCTGCTCCCAGTGGGCTGCAGTGGCATGCACCACTTACCTATCAAGGCTGCAATACTGGTCCATGGCCTGTTCTGTTCCGTGGCACCTACAGTATAAGGTGCAACACATGCAAATGAAGTTGAGCTCAACAGTAATAACATGCTAATGCACCCACTGTGCCACACATTGGCTAATGAGCTCATTTGCATGTGGTGTCTGAATATCGTGATATTGCACCATGCTCAATGAAATTGCACTGGAGCAAGTCGCACCGCACAATGCACACACATGCGCGGTGTGCAGACCTGCAGTGCACATGTGTGTCATGCTATCATAGTGTCAATCATGCACCATGCATGATGCAGTGGCATTGCGCATGATGTGCATGGCCAGCTCTGTGCAAGGGCGCATGGGGCACCATGCCCTATCACGCACATGAACACTACACAATGGCAGGAAACCCCTAACCCCTTGGTCAGACCTCTGACCCCATGACCTGCTTAGCCACACCCACTCCGTACATCTCCAGCACTGTATGATGGGCAGATGCTGTGCATTGTCCCATGCATCGCACATCAGGCACATGTTACAGACACAAGTGCCTCCTCCCACCATTTTTATTACCTAACTCACTACCATGAACATGGTGCAGGGAAGAGGCAGGTACCCCACCCCCCAGTTCTTTGGGCAGGTACTCCTGCAGCAGGCCAGGGGCACTGTGTGGCAGGAGATTGCTGCCAGCCTGTAGCACAGGACTGGGGTGCCCAGGAATGATAAGCAATGCAGACACTGCTATGGGGTCCTCATCAGGTGGGATCCAGACAGGATCAGGAGGCTTCAGGCATGTGCCAGGCATGGAGCTGTGCCACAGCCAGATAAGTCATCCCATGTTGCATGTCTGCCTGGTGCTGTACTGTGGTGATGGCTTGGCTGCCTGGCATGCCCTGCAAAGGGGGTGCACTGTCATTGTGTGCATTACGGAGTGGCATAGCCAGCTTCCGCTTGCATTGCAATGCAGCCATGCAGCAGGTGTGCAGGATGTGTTGGGCAGGGGCACACCCTGTGCACAGGGGTAGAGGCAGCTGCTGTGGTCAGTTACTGATGTGCACCTGTCTTCTTTCCATTCCCAGGACAGGAGTGCCACCAGTGGGCCAGGGCTGCAGCAGTGCAGCAGGGAGCAGTGGGCTGTGATGGTGCTGGACTGGCACCAGCAGGGCTGCAAGGGGCAGGTAAGCACTGTCATGGTCCTTTGCACTATAAATGGGGGGTGGCGGGGGGAGTGGGTGTGGACATGGCTGCCTCTGCCATGTGCCATGGCAGCTGTTTGTGTTGCACTGTGTGTAGTGCATGCCACTGTGGCGCATCCACTGGACACTTGTGCCAGCTGTTGGTGGGGTGAACTTGCACCCCACTGCCACTTTTGTTGCTGTGGTACTGCCGGTGTACTGTGCCATGTAACTGTCATTGTGCAGTCGTGTGGCCATTGTGCGGCAGGGACCACCTCTGTGCAATGTCATGGTGCACCGAGTTGCTGGCTGGCATTGGCCCACCCACCTGCGGGTGGCCGTTATGGACCCTCCAGGGGTGTGTGCTCCCACTGCCCATTGTGCACTGTGGGTGGGCACAGTTCCTTGGGCCATTGCACTGATCACCTCTCCTGTCCCTTGCTATAGGTGTCCGGAGACCAGTGCGAAGACCTCAGATGAATGCTGAGCAGACTGATGCAGAAAACCCTTCTTGTGGTGTCCTGCATCCTGGAGGTAGTGGTCCAGATGGGGCAGATCAAGACAGCAGAGAGGAAGGAGAGTCAGCTCAACAGAGTGGCCAGATGGGGCTGTTGTTAGTTTTTCTCCCGTTTTCCCCTTTTCTCCTATTGCACCTTTCCCTACAGTCCCCCTCCCACTGTACAGTCCCTGTTCCCTGTCCCCTTCTCTCACTGTACCTACTCTTTCCCAGCCCCTCTTCATATGCAAATAGTTTGTTTCAATATATATTTTTCTGACTTACCTGCCTGTGTCTGTGTTTGCTTTGCAGGTGGCGTGATGAGCCATGCTGCCATGGCCCAGTGTCTGTCCATGTGGTGTAGATGGGAGGGGGCCCATGTTGTGCTTCCGTGGTTCACTGCTGTTTGCTGTGGTGTGTCCACTGTGATGGTGTCTATCCCCTGCGTAGGTGGCTGTGCCTTGGGGTGCCCATGGGATGGCTGTCAGGGGTGTGTGGCGGGTGTTTGCATGGTGGTGGCACAGGGCCATGGTCATTGGTCTTGTACTGTTCACACACTGTGTTGGGGTCCTCTGCTTGGCATTGTGCACCCTGTCCCATGTGGTCTGTCACACTGCCTGCAACCCAGCATGTTCACTGCCTACTGGGTGGGCTTCCTGTGTGGCATGTGTATGCTTGGCTGCATGGTCCTGGGTGGGGCCTGCTATGGTCTGGAGGGCATGGCCTGTGGCATGCCAGGGGGTGCTCTCTTGGTGGACCTCTGTTGCCCATTGGCACCTCCTGTTGCCTGCTCTCTGTGCCACTGTTGTGTTCTGGGGTATTGTGTCTGGGTGCCTGTGTGTGCCCTGCTGTGTCCTACTGGTGTGAGCCTCCTGTGTCCTGTCACTGTGCCTCCATGGCTCTGTCCCTGGGTCTGTTCTCTGTGCTCTCCCCTTCCCCCGTGTTGCTGTACTGCTCTGCTCCAGGGTTGTGCTGGAGCATCTCTGTTTGTACCATGGCTCACCTCTGTTTGTGCCATGGTGCAACTTTGCCATATTCAGCCGGGTTGCGTTGCCACAGTTTGGCCTGCGCAGCCTCTGAATATGGCTCTAGTTGTGCCATGGTGCATCACATTTGCACTGTGCCAGACTTGCGCTGGGCTTTGATGCATTTCTGAATATCTGGGCCACTGTGAACAACTCAAGTTCCTTTACAAGGTTTGTGTGTTGGGTCTGTAAATGATGGAGATTGTTCCCGCTACTTTCCCATAGTTTTGTTGCCTTTTTGGTAAGGAAACGGGAAGGGGGGAATGTTATGCTAGGTCCCCACACTCAGATTAGATATCCAGTGTGCACCTTAGACAATACTTATGATATATTATGATGCCAAATGTACTAACGTTTAGGGCATTGGCATTTACCGTGCAAGTGTAAGTAGACAGGGATATACTGTGATCTTATGCTGCTTTTGCAAAGAAACATATTGCAAGTACTTTACCAAGATACACTTATGTTCTCTGTTTATCCTTCTGAGAAGTTATTGTATAGCCTGCACTGCCACTATGCAGATTTATGTAATACTGCACTACATCCTGCACCTTGTATGAGTTCTTTGTTCTCACATTTAGCTGACCTTCTATGACAAGGTCTCTGGCTGCCATATTTTCCTTCTCTATCTAGATTCTGCTCTTCTAATCTCCGCTACCTCTCTCTTACTCTCCCCCTTTCCCTCCCACCCCTGATTAGCAATGTTTCTTCAAATGTACCTTATGGATTACTATGCTTGCTTGTAACCTTGAGTGTGTAGCACTGTTCCCATATATTTACCAGTTGACTTGCTGTGCTCTCATGAAACCCTGAACGTTGTCTGTACCTCCCTGCTTTATTCTAACCTTTTCCTTTGATGTGGAACCTTTGTAAATGAGCTGCCTCGAGCTCACAGGTATTTGTAATCTGAGATTTAAATAAATAAAATAAATAAATAACGTATATCGGTGGATAACACTGTGGAGCTACATAACTTTTAGCCAATAGGGCCTATTTTATGTATCTTGTCTTGGTAACTATAGTAACTATCAGAAGTATATAATCTACTGTATTACATATTCCCCTCAAGACCTTCTAAGACCATTTTCACTCCTAGGGGTATTTGGGAAACTTCTGCTCCCAGTGTCTAATGGTAAGACCTGTTTTAGAGCAACTGATACTTTTTGTGTAATAAACAAGTTTATTACTGAATATGTCACTTCTCTGTGTCTCTTTTGCTGATTCAGTACTGCCAAGAATCTGGTCAGGGCTAGGCACCCTAACAGTAGCACAATACGAGTACATAAAGGCATGGATAAGTATTTGAAGAAAGTAAACAATTTTGTATGTCATAGCCTTTTGATTCCTGGGATTAGTTTGAATGAGGTTTATCATTATACTGAATGTATCGTTAATGTTTTTAATATTAGTAACTGTAGGTTTTTTGAAGGCCACCCTCACCTGACTAAGCATTGTCAGGCAAAACATCGAGGCAGCACAATGTGGACTGGCTACTGGAATCAGAGACTGAAATAAAGATTTTGAAAGTTATTTTGATGGGTGTGGCTGTTGTTTTTTTAATGAACTTAGTGGATTGAATCCCAACTGCCTTTTTTGACCACTCCTCCCGTTTCCCAAGATCCCTATGCATTCTTTCAACCTCTTCCTGATTGCCCACACTATTAAAGCTTTCGATATCATCTACAAAAAAAAGGAAAAAATAACATTCCTTCTCTTTTAACTCATCTGCAGTGTCAGTTATGAAGAGTCCCAGTCCCAGTACTGAGTCCTGTTGCACACCGCTGGCCACTATCCTGTAACTAAAATGAATGCCATTAACCACCTCCTTCTGTTGCTCATCAGTTTCTTACCAAATTTACCACTTTGGATCCCACCATCACTGATCTGCAGTTTGGCTTGGTTCTTTACCAGATTCTTTGTCAATCTGATCTGAATATCACCTCATTAGTTATTTAGCATCTTCACTGCAGGGATCCACTGACTCAGAAATGCAGACCCCACACTGAGGTAATGGGTGCTTCTTTCAAACAGAGCCAGTAACAGTGGTGGGTGAAGTTGGAAACTTCACTTTCTGAGATACTTTGTGAAGTTTCTAGGGAAGTACCTAGCTTGCTGAGTGAAGTAGGCACTTAAGTTGTGACACACTAGGGAAAGTGGCAATTAAAGAGCTAGTGTTCTAAAATAAATGTATTGAATTTATTCCCCCTCAAAGGTTGTAATATCTATAATGTTATGAGGTGTTTGTAGTCCATTAGTGTTTTTTCAAAGTATTTATTGTTTTTGTCATTTCATCACACTATGGTTTGTCACAGTGCATCCGGTACCATTCACAACCTTGTGCAGTACAAGTGATGCCAGCGAAGGAACACTGTTTCTTTTTTTCTTAAACTTCAAGTTTATTTCAGATTTGCACAGATTTATAAAGAACAATTCCCAAGGCAGTCAGACATCATACATATACTAATCATGTAGTAAAAACAACAGAAGAGAGATGATTTAATTATAATAGTCCAGTTGTTTAGATACTTAAGTAATATAGTCTCGCTTGTATTTTTCCCATTCCAGCTGTTTTCTGTGTGTTTGAATCTTCTCAACAAAGGAAAAAGGGTTCTGACTTCACTGTAGGACCCAAGTTGAGCAAAGTTCTTCAGGGAGAAGCACTGAACAGATGTGTCCTTATAATTACTTTTTCTAAGTATCTTTGCATTTCTTACTGTGTACGGAGTAAAATAATAAATCAATAAACAACTTTAAAACCATAAATATTCAAGGTGTTGGATGGTATATTATTTTGTTGCTTCCAGCTAGTCTTTATTATTTTAAATGGCATTGGCTGTGACTACTTGATATGTAAAAAAGTCTAATTTCCCTGAGTTAATGTGCAAGAGTTTGCTGGGAGAGAACTGATATCCCCTTCCATCTCCTCAATTAGATTCATAAATGAGCACCAGGTTCTGTTAAACTTGTCTCGCTGCCATTCTAATTCAGCTGTAATCCTTTCTACCCTCTGTATATTCTTAATTATTTCTGTCCAGTCCCACAATGTTGGGGAGTTGAGAGTTAACCATTTTCTAGTAATGGCATTTCCTGCTGCAGCGAGCAAGATTCCTAGAAAGGATTTTTGACTATTAGTTTTCCTTCCCCTAGGAAGGACCCCTAAGATCATAAGTAGGAACAACATCAGTCCCCACCATCTGCTGGTATCTGCAGGCTACCTCCCTCCAGAAAGATTGAAGCATGGGCAATCCCAAAAGATGTGATGGTGGGTTTTCACTTATCCACAGTTTCTCCAACAATGTTCTGAATAGGTGGGATTATGTTTTCTCCTGGTTGGGGTGTTAAAAAATCTACCTACGAGTTTCCATCTGAATTCTTTCCAGACAGTAGATGCAGAGGTACGAAAAGCCATTTCCCAAATTTGTTTTCATGTCTAAGCACCTATGTGCATGCCTGCCTCCCTTTCCCAGGCAACCTGACAATTAGGACAGTCATGCACTATCAATTCTGAGAGGATTTTAACTAATTTTGAAATTAAATGGGTTTCCTAAGGGGTGCCTTCTGCTTCATAGATAAACTTTTCCAGAGGGTGTGGATCCTGCCTAACTCTTTCAAGATTAAGGTACTTTTTTAAGAAAGAGACTACCTGTAGGTCACAAAAAAAATGGGAACCAGGAACTTTATACTCCTGTTGGATTTCCTGAAATGTTTTTATCTGGTTTTGTTTTAAAAACTGGTGGAAGTAGCAAAGACCATGATGACACCATCTGGTGAAGAGATGGTCTAGTCTGGGGGCGGTGGGTAGTAGGGACATGAAATGATTCCTGTTCTGTTTCAAAGAGATTGGTGCAAACCTAAGTCTGTCTTAACATTACACTACATCCTATAAAGCTGTTCTTGCCATGGGTTGAGACGTTTAGCTTTTTTTAAGCATTCCGGAGGGCTTACAAAGTCCCATAACTGATATGGCGATGGGGTTGTTACCCTCCTCCATACCCACCCAAACATTCTTCAGGTTCTTCCTATGATAGGCCACTCACAGAAGCAGTTGTGCCATCTGGTAATACATCTTTAGTTTTGGCAGACCCAGACCACCCTGTGTCTTGGGTCTTAGTAATGTTGTCCAAGCTACTCTAGCTCTTCTTCCAGACCACACAAAATGATGTAGGGCTTTGTCTATTTTCCACCATTCTGCGTTAGGTATGTGTAATGGGAGGGAACTAAACAGAAACAGAAAGCATGGAAGGATGTTCATATGAAGAGATTCTACTTGGCCTATCAGGGACAGGGGCAGAAGGTCATAGTGCTTTAAATCAGTAAATATTTCTTGTAAAAGTTCACCATGATTTACCTGGTAGAGTTGTTTTAGATTTAAGGGGAGGAATACCCCAAGATATCTTATGGATGATGAAACCCATTTAAATAGCAGAGTTTGAGTAAGTTCTGGAGTGCGCAGACCATTTACTATCAGAATCTCTGTTTTCTCATTGTTGATTTTAAAACCAGAAATCTGTCCATATAACTGAAGTATGCGGGCAAGGACTGGGTACGTGACCACAGGGTTCTTCAAATAAAGCATAGTATCATCTGCGTATAAAGAGATCAGATGTTCTTCACTACCTACTTTAATGCCCCTGGTTCAGAGCTGGATCTGACTGATTTAGCTAGGGGCTCCATGCTAAGGGTGAAAAGAAGCGGAGACAGGGGCAACCCTGCCTCGCAACTCTTTGTATATCCAAAGTCTCAGAGGTCTTGCCATTCACTCTTACTCTTGCCTGGGGCAGGCAATCCATAATAAGAATTGCACCTCGAAACCAAATTTGAGCAGGACTGCCACAAGAAAGTCCCAACTTAAGCAGCCAAGCACCTTCTTGAAGTCCAACACTATGGCCACTTGTTGTTCCTTGGCCTGACTTCCTGAGTGTAGGATGTTCAGACAATGCCTGATATTGTCTTGAATGTGCCTGTTGGGCACAAAGCCTGCCTGATGTGGATGAAACAGGTTTGGCAGAATTATAATAACCCTGGTGGCTATGATTTTGGAAAATATTTTTGAATTAACATTCAGCAATGAGATCAGCTGATATGAGGTACAGACCTCTGGGGGTTTACCCTCCTTTGGCATTACTGTGATGTGGGCATCTCTCCATGTATAGGGGAGGCTATCTGCATCTTCACAAGAATTAAAAACATCTACCAGTAAGCGGGTCAGCAGAGGGGAGAATTTATGGTAAAATTCACAGTTAAAGCCATCAGGCTAGGGGATGTCCCCATTTTCAGGTTCTTTATGGTGTAGACAATTTCTGTTGCTGTGAGTGGTGCTTCTAACATAGATTTTTCCATTTCCAATAGCTTCAGCAAAGAAATCCCTGCCAGAAAATGCTCAGTAATCCGTTGTCTTTCAGGACCCTGAATTTCAGCAGAATAAAGGGTGGTGTAATATGCCTTGAAGGCCTCCGCTATGTCTTTTGGGGTATACAGTGTGGCCAGTGTACCTTTCTGGGTTATTTGTACTTTCTTAACATAGCATTCTGCTTGGGCTTTTCTCAGCTGAAATGCCAACAGCATGTTAGCTTTGTTTCCAAACTCATAGGCCCAGATATTCAAAAGGGTTGCGTCATGCTCAATAGAGATGCACCAGCTCAAGTACGGAAATGCATCATACTACGATATTCAGAGGGAGGCAACTGCACCGCACAAGTCGCAATGTGCAAGAGCGCAATGGTAAAATGCATGTGCAACCATAGGGGGAGGAACCATGAATAAATGGCACAGTGCGATATTCAACAGCATGCACCATGCGCAATACGGGAGCAAGCAGAAGTTGTGTGATAGCGGAAATTATCCAAAATAAAAAGGAACAAGAGAGAGGTGCAAGAACACTACAGGGAAGCCAGAGGTGGAAGCAAGGTGACAGCAACAGGAAAGAGGGTAGCAGTGAGTGGGACTGAGCAGGAGCAGGACAGGGCACACCTGGGAATAAACAGGAACAGGACAGGAGTGGGGAGCCTGTGCCACTGTGCAGGAGAGACAGAGAAGTGCCACAGTGGACTGAGGGCATTGGCAGTAGGCAGGACAGCCAAAGGCTGTAGATGTAGCCGGTGCAGGGGGAGCATCACAAAGGACAGTGGGGGGAACAGGATAACAGCTGCTGGGGGGGGGGACACCAGCCAGGGATATGGCCAGTTCCACCCTCCAGATGGAGGTGGTAATGAGGGGTGTGAGAAGGCAGGCAGCAGGGGGGCATGGCTGTGGAAGGACCCATCAGCGGTATGCCCCCAACTGGTGGTACCAAACCCATGTCACCTTCGAGCACTACAGTGACACAGAGATTGTGGGCTGGTACCACCTGAACTGAGTGATCTTGAGGTGGCTCTGTGAGCTGTGCTGTGATGAGATGCAGGCACCCACATGACAGAGCCATGCTCTGTCAGTGGAGACAAAGATGACAGCTGTCATGTGCCTGCTCACCTTGGGCACTTTCCAGAGACCAACAGGGGACACAACAGGCATAACCCAGTCGGCCGCATCACGCCTACTCACACAATTCCTCAGCACACTGCTGCCACATGCTGCGGAGTACATCCATTTCCCCAGCACACAGGCGGAGCACACAGAACACGTACAAGAGCTCCACAGGGTAGCACGTATGCCTGGTGTGCTCGGGGCCATTGACTGCACCCATGTGGCCATCCACACACCACCTAGCCCTGGATGGTGTAGCATACACCAACAGAAAGGACTGTGCCAGCATCAATGCCAGGTGGTGTGCAATGCCAGGAGGCGCATAACCAATGTCTGTGCCATGCACCCTGGGGGAGCACATGATGCCTTCATCTACCATTCTGCACTGTGCCACAGGTTAGAGAGTGGGGACATCCCCACTGGCCACCTAGTGGGTGAGTATGCACATCACACAGGATGACATGGGCATCTGGGGTTGGGGGGGTTCATAGTCAAAGGTGCCATGGGTACCAGACTTGATGGCCCATGGCAGAGCAATGCTGACCATCATACTAATGTCCACCCTCTACACACAGGTGACAGTGGCTACCCACTCTGTCCCTGGCTGCTCACACCATACCGGCGCCCCGTGACCCCATTGCAGCAACGGTACAATGAGGCACATGCCATCACATGTAACATCATAGAGCGGGTGCCCGGGATGCTGAAGGCATGTTTCCATTGCCTGGACACGTCTGGCGGTGCCCTACAGTACAGCCCCTCGAAGGCCTGTGGGCTATTCCTGGCCTGTTGCATCCTGCACAACATGATCAACAACTGTGAGATAGCAGTAGAGGTCGAAGAGGGGGGCAGCGATGGGGACAATGAGGACACCGGTACAGATGGTGATGGGCAGCCACTCCTTGGGCGAAGGGACCCCAACCTGATCCGGATGTCGCAGCTGCACCAGGACACCATCAGAGAAGAGCACTTCGACCAACACAGGTAGGTCATGGGGCCATGTGCAACCACCAATGGCAAGGGTACAACCCACAAACATGCATGGATGAACACCAGGGGTGCATGGCGGCAAGGGAATTATCTGAGCATGGAACTGTACACGCCATCAGGGATGAGCAAGGCCTAACATGACACACGGTCACACACACACACACACACACACACACACCCACACACCCCACAAGACATGCACAAGGGGTAGAAGGCACTCCGACCTCGACTGCTACCCCTAGCCACACACAGGTCCACAGACGACCATGTCCAGTGCCCGTCATTGTGCATGTCTCAGACACTGGGTACCACTGCACACTGGCGGACAGCACAACGCAGGCATCATCATGCACATGCCATAGCGGCCAGCAGCCGGGAGGGTGTTCACATGGACCATGTGTGTGTGCAGGGCCAGGTACCCCACTCGTGCATCACACATTGCACAACACACTGCACACAGGGCAGCGTCAAACAGTGGCCATGGTGGGAGACAAGTCAGTCACGCAGCACAGTGCCACAGCCGCCACGAATGCATGGGTGGCCCTGCCGAGACCTGCCATCCGTGACAGGCTGACCAATGGCCTCATGGGGTGGCACCGACGGTCCCCCATGGGTGACGCTGTGGGAACGCGACCGTGTTCAAGCAGGGGTCTGCAGCCCACTAAACATGCCAGTGCCAGGCAATATCAGGATGCCCACAGCTGAACCCAGTGTCGACATGGAGGGTGTCACACGACACCAGGAATGGGGTGTGGACGTGACATTGCTCAGTGTTTGTGGTGCATGTGCAACAAACTGTGTGCCCAATGTGGCCATGACAGCTGTGAATGCACGTGTCTGCCTGTCAATGGCAGTGGTCACATCCTCCTACTGCCGAGCCACCTCTGCCAGGAGCAGAGCATGGTCTCTGCTGCACCGCTCCTCTGCCCAGTGCAGAACCACACTGAGTGCATCCACCGCCCTAACAAGCCGTGACTGCTGATCCACGGAAGCCTGGAGTAGTCGGCTGTGCTCATCAAAGAGGTCATCTGCCGGATCGGCACAATGTCCCTCATGGTGTTCCTGGCTATGCTGGCTATTACCCCTTGATGATGGGCGCTGCACACCAGAGCCATGCCGGGGCAAGTCCAGACGTGGTGCACTGATGCCGCCCCCCGACACAGTCTCCCGTCGCCATTGGCCAACTGCCGACACTGCCCCTCCAGCCGCCGCTCGCCAGGGCTCACTGGTGCCGCCACAGTGGCTGCAACAGCCCTACTGGCCTGGACACACATTAGTGCTGCCCCACTGGTGCATGCAGGCACAGGCTGGGACTGTGATGTCACACAGGCCTCCATGGCGGCACCACCCACGGTTATGCTGGTGCAGTTATCTGTTGTGGGGCCATCCTGCGGCCCACACATATCACTGTCCATGATGTGTGCTCCATCATCATCGGTGCTGGATCCAGCACCAGTCCATGTCACAGCATGCTAGCATCCATGGACGCTGTCATGCTGGGACACGGGCAGGGCCTCCCCGCACCAGCACCACCAACTTCAGTATGGACAGACAGGCGGGTATACTGTTGTCCTGACCCTCGGATACCTGTGGAGGTAGATGGGTGCTCCTCCATGTCCAGGGTATCGCCCTCAGTGGACACACCCTCCACTGCTGACCCATGGAGATTCTCAGGAGCTGTAAGGAAACACAGTAGCATTAATGTCTCTGCCCTACCCTGTGGCATTCCCCCCACCCCCACACAGTGACAAAACAGGACCTACCATGCAGTGACGGGCTGCCACCCATCTGGAAGCCACCACCTGGAACACCCACTAGGGCACAACACCGCATGCTGCTAGCCACCCACTCCTCCTTTGGAGTCAGGCATGGCACATCCGGCTGTTCAACACCAGTTGCAGCATGTGCTGCCCTGATGGCAGCCACCTTATCTTTTATCCTCCTCTTGTCTGTGCCCACCTTCTTCTTGCACTCCTGCATGGACTGCTGGTGGCTGCTATGCTGGTTGACAGCACATGCTACCTCATCCCATGCCGCAGCATGGGCCTGTGGTGTTCCCCGCTGTCCGCTGAGTAGCGGTTTTCTGTAGAGGTAGGCCTCAAACAGGGCATCTGATTCTGCCCGGGTGAAGTTAGGCCTCCTCCATCTCCCTCGTCTCTGTTCCTCCTCCTCCTCCTCACTTTCTGTCATTATTGATCCTGTGGGAATGACAGGTTTTACCTCTGAATGTGCAGTCCCATGCATCTCCCACACACCACAGTCCACACTTCCAAACAGCATGCAGCCCACCAGAATAGACTGCAATACCAAACAATGACCTCTGAAGCTCCATGTCACATTTATATAGCACAAAGCATGCAAATGAGGTGAGGTGCAACTTTAAGTGGATGCTAAGGCAGTGGCTGTGCCATGGAATTGCTGATGAGCTGATTTGCATATGCTGGCTGAACATCGTGCTGTTGCGCCTTGCGCAATTGTGTTGAGCATGCTCAGGCAAGGTGCAGCTCTGTGATGTACACAGTAGGCACCACATGGTGCATGCCCATTGGTGCTGACACTGACGCCTGCCGCGCTGATGGCATGCTGAGAATGGGAGGCAGTGCAGGGCATGGCCACCACTGTGCCAATGGCGCTAGTGTGTTGTTCACACATATAGCGCTCGTCCCTTGGAGTGCAGTAGGTGTCATGGTGCCACAGCGCAGTAGGCACTGCAGGGCATCACATACAGGCACCCGACCGCACTACATGAAGGGAGTCCCAATTGTGCTGTGGCAGTCTGTGCACGACAGACCCTTGACCCTCTGTTCAACCTTTGCCCCCTAGGCACCATGCATCTGCATGGGTGCACCCCTATCGTGCTGTTCTGTGACAGCGTGATGGGGAATGGCAGCGCTGTACCACGCAGCATCTGCACATGGTGGATGTGCACTACAGAGCGTCATTTTGTTATCCTAGCAGCTGTAGCAATGGCACGCAGGACAGCAGCACTGTGGAGCCCTCTTGAGCTGGCAAATTTGATGGCCATTGTAGAGCCCCTTGGGGATGTGCCCTTGAATAGGGCTAGGAGTGCAGTGTGGGAGGAGGTGGCAGTGTCACTGGAGGAGGCCACTGGTATCTCCAGGACTCCAGAGCAGTGTCACCACCGCTATGGGGACCTCAGGAGGGGGGACCCAGACAGGCTTGCCTGTCTACAGACACATGTCAGGTGAGGTGCAGTGCCACGTCCAGGTAGGTGATCCATCCATACACTGGTAGCGTACATCCGTGCTTCACGGTGGGCATGTGTCCACCCCAAGGGGCTGTCCATTGTGGGCAGTTTTGGTCATGGTGGGGTTGCGGCATGGCTGGGCTGTGTGGGATCACACACACTGGGGGGGGCCTTTGCTACTGTTTTGTACTGACGTTCCCTTCTCCATATTTGCACCCTAGGCCCCGAGGAGAGGCGATGAGCCCGAGAGGCACGGGTGAATCAGGAGGCTGCCCAGCAAAAGCCAGGTGATTGCAGGCAACATCTACATCAGCGCCAAGATGTTGCAGATGCAGGTGAGTACCTTTCTTCATGGATATTCTGTGCATGCTGTGTTGCGGGGTAGGCGGTGGGGCATGGCCACCATCCAATGATGCCACTGACATGCATGCCACACGGTACACTCAGCACTGTCCTGTGGCACTGCATGTGTGGGTGTGCATCGCTGGTGGTCCATGCATGCATGAGGTACATGGCTGTGCCACTGCCTTCGCACCGCATAGCCATGTCACTGTACAGCCACGGTGGTGCTGTGCGGGACTTGGGTGGTGGGTGTGTGCAGTGATCCACATGGCTGTGTGCACCTGGGTGGGCAGGTCTTGTGGACACGATCACTGTGGGTGGTTGTACACCATCACAGGGGCGTGGCCCATGGCTGTATGCCATGCACAATGGGCGTGCTGCAGGGGGATGGACATTCATACCTATTGACTCTGCTCCCTTGTTCTAGGTGATCGGTGTTGAATTGCTCTGGATAGGGCCTTGCAGGAGTTGCTGCAGCTGTCACGGGCATCCCTTGAGATACTCCAGCAGCTGGAGAGGCATGGTGTGCGGAGGCGGAGGTCACACAGACGCCACAGGACCGAAGAGCGGGACAGACGTTAGGCCCTCAATGCCCCCTGGATGATTTTTACCTCCCTGGACCCACCTTCACACCCCTTCTTCCCTCTTCCAGTTGTTCACCCCTGCCCCTTACCCACTCCCACCTGATTTGTGGCCCTTTCCCCCCCAATCGTGTATATCTATAATTATATATATATATATATATATATATATATATGTGTGTGTATATAGTTGTGTTTATTGGATATTTATAATCATTTGTTTTGTTATGACAACTGTGGTGGTCTATGATTTGTAATGGGCTACAGGTGCTCAGCTGCAGTGGTGTGCATGGCGTCAGGGTTGTTGCAGGCATGGGTGTATGTGTGTGTGTGTATACAGAGGGGAACCACCTATGTCAGTTGTGGCTGTCCATGCTGGACAACCACTGTACCCGGCACAATGCTAGGTTGCCTCCTGTCACTGGTGTGGTGCATGTCTGCCTCGGGTGGCACTGTGGCCTCCGCTGTTTTTGTTCCCCCTCCATGCTGTCACTTGTGTCTGTTACAGGAAATGTGATCCACTGTCTGTCACTTGTGCTCCAGCCACGTGCTGGTGGCGTATGGCTTCATGGTGCATGCGCAGGGTGGGTGGTACACCTGTGCCATGGAGGGGTGCTATCCACGGGTACACGGCTGCTGTAGCCACATGTCAGTGGGTTTGTCAACCCACTGCTGTGTCCCTGTGTTGGTGTGCACTTGGGTATGGGTTGGTGTTTGTCCATGCACTGTGTTGCATCCTGTGTGGCGCATGCTTCCATGCACCATTGTGGGCTTCTTTGCTGGCTGTTGAGGCCAGTGCTGGGACAGGGTGTGTCCTTGGGAGGGTGTGTGGGGTGCTGTACCACTGATGGTGGTGTCCAGGGCATGCCCTGTCTCATGTGTGGTACCTCGTGTGCCGACGCATGGACAGTCTCTCAGCTGTACATCGGGGGGGCCATGCAGGGTGGCACTGTGTCTGCAGTTGTTGCATTGGAGTCTGCTTTTGCATGCTTCAGGGTGTTCATGGTGGGGCTGCCTTGCATGTCTCAATAGTGCACAGGGTTGCATTGTCACAGTGGGGGTGGTGGCATGCATGGGATGTCCTGCAGTGTTGGGCACTGCTCCTGGGCAGGGTGTCTGTGGAACACTGTGCAGGGTGTGCTCTGCATTGGTGGGATGGTGTAGCATGGGGTGGGTGGACCTCCTTGTTTGCCGGTCACAGCTTGCCAGGGAGTGTGCTGGGGCACCATGCCCCAGCTGTGGGATTGTGGCTGGTTTCCATGGGCCAGTGGTTCTTCCAGATCTCCTCTGGTTGGGCAGTTCATGGGGTGTCGGGTGTGCTGTCTGTTCCGCTGTGTGCTCCTCAGCCCATATCTTTCATGTGTGGGGGACCCCTGCATCCTGTCCCTGAGCATCCCTGGTTGTGCTGATGCACTGCTACCCTGCTCCACTGCGCATCCCTGGTTGTGCTATTGCACACCAGACCTGTGCCACTGCACATCCCTGGTTGTGCATGACACAGTTGCTGTGATATTCAGTTGTGTGGCACAAGCGCATCTAGCCCTGCGCAATGTTTGAATATCGTGCGTGTTGCGCATAGGTGCACTGTACTTGCACCTGCTCCTGCTATTGCGCTACTTTGTGGTGCAGTTTGAATATCTGGGCCATAGTATTTTTGATTTGTGTATCTAAGTTTTCCTTTTACCTATCTGTCTAGAATACTCTGTAGCTCAGCTCTGACCCTTTCAAATCTTCTCACACCACATGAGAGCCTCTGTTTTTGTACTCTGCCTCCAGTTGTGTTCATTTTTATTCTAGAGAGGTCTGTTTCTCTTTACGCTGTCTCTTCAGGCAGGAGGAGTAAGAAATTATTTCTCCTCTTATGACTGCTTTAAGTCAGTCCCAGTACCATTTCTTTTTGGTGGTTTGAATATCATTGTGACTTTGATAGTCCTTAATTACTTTTTTCATTAGATGATGAAACTCCTCCAGCCCAAGAAGAGAGGTATTCATCCTCCATGTGGTTTTTATCTGCCAGTACCCTAGCTGGAGTTCCAGGGCAACTGCAGAGTGGTCACCCATACCGAAATAGAAGGGTAAATTTCCAGTTGTTTTATTCTCAAAGTCCCTTCATTTCTCAGTATTTATACCATTCCACCATTTATTTTCCCTTTTTTATCTTTACCTTTCATTTTTTGCTGCCGATATCCCTTCAAATACCCTTCAAATGACCCATCTTTTTGAGCAGTTTATTCTGAACCATTCATTTTCCATTTTTTATCTTTCTTTGTCAAAATTGCTCCCAATGTCCATCCAAATACCCTTGAAATGACCAGTTTTGTAGCAGTTAAATTATTCTGACCATTACATTGTTTTGTTTTGGGTTTTTTTGCAGCAGCTTAGTGCTTTTTTCAATAGATATTATGTAAAACCAATGGTTGGGTAAAACAAATCCAGGGTGGGACTTCGAAGAGCTGACAGGCTAAAGCAAGGGTATCCCAGAGGGACGTAGAGTGTACACTGCAATGTAGAGTACCACTTCAAAGTTAGCACAGTGTAGAATACCAGTGCTTAACTGCACTGTACATTGCATTGATTTTCTGTCACATGTACTCCTTTACCACTGCATTATTTTTATTTTTTGATGCACACAGTAGTAGCACTGCAAACAATTAACATTTTTTCATGTACACTTCTTTACAACTGCATTATCTTTGCCTGTTTTAGCTGCACACTGTAGCAGCACTGCACACACTTTTTAATGTTCTCACATCAACAGCTATAGGTGCCCATTTCATAAGTGCAATAAGACACCCTGGAGGTATGCACTAGACAGTTCCAGTGCACAGCAAAGAGCTGAAGGCACTTGGCCGGTGGCTTTGTGCCTCACCACGCCCCTGGCCATGCTCTATAAGTTTCTAGTGCACACCCCACAGTCTCTTATTGCTTATGTTCCCAAAAAGAAATGTGTGGTCCCTAACCAAATGTGACACAATGGCAACGCCTTGGCACCACAATGGCAACACAGTGGTGAGCTACAAAATGTGCTATGGTACTTCCCAGTGGTACCATGGCTGTACTATGGTAGTTTAAATTTTGATTATTTTTGTTGATATGGTAGGACAGTGGTACAACAGTATCACAATGGAATTGAATCAAACCACTGTGATACCATGAAAACCTTAATGGTAGTACAGTGGTAATCACAGTGGTATTGCAATGGTAAATGAGTGGTATTACAGTAGTATTCAAAAGAACTTTTTGTAAGGGGTTGAGCATTCACCAACGCTTCACCCATAGTAGGTTGAGCATCAAGTAAAAATGCATTGACATGATAGAATTAGTTGAATGCTAGGTGACGAGCCCTTGAACTAAATCAGCACTCAACAAAAACCCAGCTTGCGCCGTTGAGTGCTTGGTGAGTATTTACATTAGTAACTGAAAACCAGTAGAGAATTTTTTAATGGGAGATTGGCGGGGGGGGGGGGCTATGAAAAAGTAGTGTAATTACGTACGCACCAGAAATACACTTTCAGAAAAGTAATATACTTAGTTTATAAAACATATATACTTCTGATATACTTATGAAAAGTGTACTGGCATCTTAGTGTACTTTTAGAATACTCAATTACCAACCAACAATCCTCAATTAATCCATTCCACCTACAGCATTTCTTTTACCATGACAATAAATCACCCCTTGTGACTTTTAGTTGCACCCTTCATTTACCCCTCTAGTTTTTTTTGCATTCCCATACCTCCACTTAAATATGTTCACTCTAATCCTCAGAAGCAAGCAATGATCCACTACACCTACTGTATGTACCCTTACCAAATGTGTGGCAATGGCAACACAGTGTTCTATCAATGGTAATACCTGGGTATGCTGGAAATTGTGCAATGGTACTACCCAGTGGTAGTCTGGTAGTACAATGGTGTCAACCCAGTCAAGTATTCTAGCCTCAGTGGTAGTGCCATGGCACAATGGCATCCCTATGGCAATTTTGGCAGGTTTCCCAGACTGGTAAATGGGCAATGGTAATACAGTGGTATTACATAATTTTGAGTCCCTTTTCATGTGGGACTCTACATTGCCCTAGAAGTGCCCAATGATATGCAATGGTAGTACAAAACTGTTTTCTATATACCACCAAGACTTATTTGGTACCACCATTGTATCAGTATTGGGTAATGTCATCACAAGAATATTACGTTAGAGGAGCAAATTGGTGAACATATAAATCCCATATAAATTCCAAGCTTATTTAATATCACTGTTGCATCAGTGCATCTAGAAAATTGATATCACTATGGTACCAACATGGTACACATCAAAATCAAATAAAGTTTGAAAGAAATACAAAATGAAACATACATTGATAATAATGAAAAACATTATGAGATGTACAGTATATGCAAATCACAATAACAACCCTCAGCTAAGTTCCCAAATTGAGTGGGATATCACCACTGCATTGAAATCCATTAAAATTCCATTAAAGTCCATTAATTTTCCATTATTTTCTTGCAAACCCATTAATTTTCACCATTACATATTGTATCACTTTTTTTAATGGCCAGTTTTTATTCCCATTAGATTTCCATTAATTGTTGATGTTTCATGGGTGCAAACCATTAACTTACTCATCCATGCCATTAATTAACCATGACAGGTATCCATTAAATATTTAATGGGTGTGGTATGCCCCTTAAATTTTGTATCAGGATATTTTAATGGCATGTTTAATAACCATTAAAACTGAGCAATGAACTTTTCATTGCCATGAAAATGATGTTCATGTTGTGCCAATTCATTAATGGCTATTGAAATGTCCAAATGAGCTTTTCATTGCCATGAAAATTATGGTCATGTTGTGACAATACATTAATGGCCATTGAGCATAGTTTTATTTACTATCTATCTATACTACTTTTCTCTAAGAACTATGGGTCCCCTTTGAATCCTGTGTAACCTTTTGTTTTACAGGTACTACCCATCCACTCTCCAGAATCAGTATCTCCAAAGAGGTTCCCTCATGTGGACCATAAAGTACCCATTAATTAATTACTTAATTGGGGATGGGGAGTGCAAACCATAATTGAATCTGCATCCATTACAGTGGGAGTCCAGATGGTTGGTGCCATGATGCTATATTGTAATGAGGGACAGTTAAGATGTATGGGATCAGTCTCATAGAAACATAGACTTTGACGGCAGATAAGGACCACTTGGCCAACCTAGTCTGCCCATTTCCCTACCTATAGGATAAGCTGCAGATCCTATTTAACCAACAGCCTATTTCTTCCTACCCCCCACAAAAATTGCCTGATGTCTGTCCCATGCATTCTTGAATTCTCCCACAGTTTTAGACCCCACAACCTCCTCAGGAAGGCTGTTCCATGCATCCACCACCCTCTCTGTGAAAAAATACTTCCTCACATTGCCCCTGAGCTGTCCCCCCTCTATCTTCAAATTGTGTCCCCTTGTTCTTGCACATCTCTTTTTCTGAAATATGCTATGCTCTTGGACTTTGTTGATTCCACTGAGGTACTTAAACATTTCTATCATGTCCCCCCTCTCCGTCCTTTCCTCAAGTATATATATATTAAGCTCCTTTAGTCTCTCTCCTCTTATGGATTCTCTTGCAGACCCAGCACCATTTTAGTTGCCCTCCTCTGAACTGCCTCCATCCTGTCTATGTCCTTGTGGAGATGGGGTCTCCAGAACTGGATGCAGTACTCCAGATGGGGTCTCACCAACTGTCTGTACAGGGGGATAACAACTTCCTGTTTTCTGCTGACGATGCCTCTCCCTATACATCCCAGTATCCACCCAACCCTCCCTACCACCTTCTCACATTGTTTGCCAACCTTAAGGTCATCTGATATGATTACCCCAGGTCCCTTTCCATTTTTGCTGTTGTTACTACCTCCCTCCCCCATTGTGTAATCATCCCCTGGGTTTTTGTTTCCCAGGTACATTACTTTGCACTTCTTTGCATTGAATCCAAGTTGCCATACTTCTGACCATTCCTCCAACCTTGCCAAGTCCCTTCTCATCCTTTCCGTCCCTCTCCAGATCTAGCTCCCTATAGCTGGACCCCCCCATCTTGATACTGAACCCCTCCCTGCAGCTGGACCTCCACAGCTGAAGACTAACTTTTTGCTACAGCACCTTCTCTGTGTGGCAACACCATTTACAGTGAGGGACACAGCAATGCTGAGAGATAAAATGAGGAACACATCACTAAGGGACTGTTGAGAGGTATGGGACAGTCCCCTCCCCGCATGTGGCCACCCTGCACTGCAGTGCTAGAGATTTTACAGACTGTCACAGGGGTCAAAACTAACTTTTTCAGCCACTAGCTTTTAGGGCTAATGATTAGAAAAATCCCTCGACCCCACAGGAGTTTCACTAGCCCAGCACAAAATGACTAGAAAAATTGCCATTGAAATGAATGGTCACACTGAAATGTTCATAGGCCCATTCATTTCAATGGCATTATGTTCTTGATATTTGTGTAGCAACAGCAAATGGTCCTGGCTCAGACCAGATACCAGGCCAACAGGAATGGAAATCAGTGTGGGATGTGACTTCCTGTCGTAAACTCATGAAGAGGAATGTTACTTTTGTGTTAAGATGAGAAAGGAGCAGTCATCAGAATGAGGGGAGCTATATGACAGCCTCTTGTTTTACAGGTGGTTTAATTTTTGAGTATGTTTTAGTGGGTGGCAAAGGCAGGAGTGTAATATCCCCGAAGACGGGGTTGTCAGCAAGCTGTGCAGCAAGCTCAGTTGATGTCAGCAAGCCCCAGTAAGGTGCCCCCTATAGTTTAGGTTGCAAGGGGTGTGAACACAGTGGCTGGAGTCCCATAAAAATATTGCAGCTTGCCCGGTGAAGGTGGCACAAGCCAGTGTCACATCTAAGGTCCAGCTCACTGTGAACAGCAGGTTTTTAGTGATTCAGCATCTTGAATGCCAGGGAGGATACTGAGATTGGCAAGTAATGGAAATTGGGGGAGTTTGAATTGACTGAGAAGGAGAATAATCAGGGGACTTCAGGTGCCCAGAAGAAAAGAAAAACATGAAGAAGTGTGGCAGAAGGGAGAAGGGACACAGGGAAGTAAACTCAGAGCAAAAGGTAGTACCTACAGTCCTCCTCTCATCCCTGTGTCAATCGCAGTGGTCCCAGCAGTGTCAGTGGTCCAATAGTTGTTGCGGTCCCCAGGATCAGCAGTTGGTAGCCGTTGTGTAGGTTATGTTTAGTCCCGTTTGTTGTTTTATTTTTTTGTAAAGAAAAAGTAAATGGCAGACTCTTGACAGTGGTCCCCACAAGCGGGAAAGTATCATTAGATGAACAAATATCAGGAGAGTCAGTTACCCATCAAGGGAAGACCTCGCACCTGCCTGCAGCCAGCAGGGCATCCAGCGTACACTTAACCCACCTCCTGTCTCCTAAACTTCTCCCTAGTTTGGGGCAGTGAGTCGGTGGCAGTGCCATAAAGCAGCCACTGTCTGCCTGAAGTAATACTGAAATAAAAAAGATGTTTGTTTTCACACAGTGAGCACAATACAGTAAAGGATGGCCATGGATGTTAGTGTGGTCAGAGCAAGGGACTGCCAAGGGTGGATCTTTTCAAATGTATTTAAAATTGGTACAGGAAGGGAGCATATGGTGAGATGGTGGCCTTATTCAAAATTATCTGAATTTATTTAACTCACACTCCTAAATGGAGCACAGGGGTGGGTAGCATTCAAATTAAGTAGCTATCAGAGGTGGCACAGAGGGCAGGCAGGTCCTGAATTAGATAATAAACAGGGTGCTAGAAGGAGCAAGGGTAGAGTAAAACCCCAGTTATAGCCAAGCTAGCCAGTTGAGCTAATGAATAATTGCTAGCTGTCCCAAAGGTTTTTTTAGCCGCAGATTATAAAGTCAGAGTGCTCCAGGGTTATACAGGTGACTAGTAGCCAAGTTGCCTCAAGTAGTCAGGCTAGTGTTATAGGGGTCTCTGGATCAGTTACTCAGATTACTAGCCATTTGCTAGGTCTGTGACAACTATACTGCTGGGGTGGCTAACAGGCTAGGGCTGTAGCAACTATGCTGACCATGTGGGTAACTGCTTGGTCCACTACCTTCCCCTTACTCCTGACTGAAACTGATACCCAAGAGCACTTTAAATTAGTAAATTCTACACTTGTACAACACTAGCTTGGCTACTGTTTGCCACTTAGCTATAGCCACTTTTATCAGCCTGGACACTCTCACTTTATACTCTGGGTTTCACTTAACCTAACTGGCCCCTGGTGCTTATTTATGAATACATTTATTGATTTTATTTATTTATTGAAAAGTTTCATCAGGAAAGGCACACTGAACAAATTGCTCATCTCCCAGTGCATCCTGGGGGAGAGGGTAGTAGAAAACACAATTATACAGGTCATACAAGTTGTATGGGAAAACTGTTTAATCAGAAGAGGCACACTAAGCCTAAGCTTGCTTCCAGGTGTGATCTGGGAGCACAAGGAAGTTAAGTGACTTGCTCTGGGTCACACAGTATGCTAGTGGGTTCTATGGGATTCAAACCCAGGTCTCCAGGTTTGCAGCTAAGAGCCTTAAACCACTGCACCATACCACCTCATATGAATGCAATAACCATAAACAATGCATTAAATACATAGAAACAGAAGAATAAACAATAAAAAACTAACTTTGGGGCCAGCTGGCCCTCATTCACTATTACAACTGGTAAAATGTCCTGTACTATTTGCTATTCATACAGGACTCCTATTGTCCCTTCTTTTGTGGTTGCCCCCCCCTACACTATTTAAAAAGCTCACTGTCCCAAGATCTGTAGTGGCTGTGAGCTTTTGTGCACATGCACAAGACAACCTGACTCACCATGGGACGTTAAAGAGAGCCGGAGAGAAAAAAGAAGCAGCCTGCTGCTGCAACTTGAGTCGAGCTGCCTTGCCTGCCTGTGGCTCTGTGAGTGAGTTGCTCATCATTGTTCATTTTTTTCTTCAGTCTGTCTGCAAGTCCAGACCACAACTTAACCAGATCCAACACCAAAATGGGAACTAAAATAAATTCAATGAGTCATGCTTCCAGTCATTGGGCACTGGCTTGCCTTAGAGAAGCCTCTTAAGACTTGGCTTGAGGTTGGTTTTTGATCAGACAATCGTTGGGGGCATGGGGGGAGTCAGTGGAACTGTGGTAGTTAGGCCTGTGGATGCCACTGTCATTGGAGTGGGAGTCAGACTTGGCTGTCCTGGAGGGGTGGAATAAAGGAGAGAGGATGGAGCAGGAGCCGGAGGACTGATCAGGGCCTGCTCCAGGATGAGGAGTCATTACTGGCTTGCTGGTGGCTGCAATGCTGCAGCCTGTGAATGAGTCAATGGAGTCCCGAGTCTTCTTCAGTTCAGACTGAACAACAAGGAACTTTGGGAGTCGACTTGACTGACTGCATAAAAAAAGTAAGTGCTGCACTTGCACAACAGCTGGTTGGGCTGCTGCCATGCTGGTAGGAGCTGTTGTGCTGGGCCTGAGTTGCTGCATTCAGAGTTTGGAACTTTGGGGCACTTAGAAAAGACAATCACTCAGTACAGCAGCACACAGACACAGGTGCCTAGTAGTTTTTTTTGGGGGGGGGAGCCTTGAGCTGAGTGAAGAACAAGAAACTAGTACAGTAACAGTTGTGGCTTGGCGTAAAGCCATTGTATGATGATGTGGAAAGGAATGGGGTAGATGGTGGTATCAAGGACAGTTCCTTCACAGAGGTGGAATACTAAATTTAGTCTTAAAGCAGTAATTAATTCATCTTTTAAGACTAAGTTTAGTAATTTTTAATCTTCTGTAATCATCATCAGAAGAATACTGCCTGTAGGTTAATTCTAAGAAGTTCACCTGTAATTGTTTTTTAAGAGTAAATGACTACTAAATGAATATTATACACAGATTTTAGAAGTACACATTATTGAATATGTTTGAATGATAAATGAAGACCTTTCAATACTTCTGTTTGTTTTATATGCAAGCTTGTTGTTTCTGATCATGGGAAATAACCTTGATTATTATGTACTGGGATGAAAGGAGCATACATGGGCTTCATTAGCCTCTTAGCTCCTTCATTACCTTAGTATGGTCCTTAGTATGATCACTTCTTTTACAGTAACTTTTGCTCATTAAGAATGCTAAGACATTAATTCTGCTCTGTCAAACTGTAATTCCCTTCAAAGTACAAATTTTTTAATACTACTGAATCATACGGCTATGTTCATGAAAACGGTGTACCAAAGTGTGACATGAAGGTCACATTTTTTAAATCAAAATATATCAAATTTTAAATGTATTTTGAAATACCGTGATTGAACCAATAAAAAGTGGCCATGTGGTAAGATAGCTACCTTAATGGTTCTAGTGAACAAGACAGCTCACTATGGCGTATGTACGTGGACACCGTGGTGTATGTACGTGGACACCGTGGTGTATGTACGTGGACAACAAATGGTTGTGATGTATGTACATGGACACCAATCAGTTGCTGGAATTGAAAACAAATGTTACTAATAAGCAAATTTATACATTTCAATGTGTTTTGGGATAAAATGATCAAACTGGTTATAAGAGTACATGTGGTAAGGTAAGTGCCTTAAAGGATGCCTGGTAACAATAATGCTCATCGTGGTGTATGTACATTGGACACCAAACATTTTTGTACAAAGGAAGCAAAACAACTGCTGTATGATAAAAAAAAGTTTACTAATAATCAAATTCATAAAAAGGCATAGCAAACATTGCAAAAAACGTAATAGTTACTATGTATATAAACAACTTTAAGCAATAAATCTAAGTACATAAAAAAACTCAAACTATATGAAAAACTTTAAGCAAGAAATCTAAATATGTGAAAAGCTAAGCAATAAATCTAAGGGAAAAACTTTAAACAATAACTCTAACTACAGAAAGAATAGCAAGCAATACATTCACATCCATTATCCCTTTAATATCCAATATCAATACTGTCCATTTTATGCCCAAGGTAGCCTGCAATCCTTAATTCCACTTTTGTTTCAGTTTGTCAAATTTCTCTTGGGCTGTCTGTGCTTCTTCAGGTGTCAGTTTAAAGGGTGGCTTCCCACACATGTTCAGTGGCCCATGGAAAACTTGACATTTCAGTATGTTGCCACTGTCTTCATGTCTGGGCCATGTGAATGCTACACCCCCACACTGATGCAGAAAGCTAAATTTCACTGTCTGTTCAGTAACCGATTTCACTTGTCCAATATAAAAACAGTTTGAATAATAAACTGCATAGAAGTGTTTTATGTTGATATCCACTCTTTGGACTTTTTTCTTTTGTGTGCCACAGGTGGAGCCTGTGGCAGATTGAGTAATGTTGACTGGCAAGGGGGTGCGCTCTGTGCTGACAGGGGCACTGTCAGAAAGTACATTTTCCAGCGTGTTCTGTACATTGGCATCCATGTTATTTGCAGTATTGACTGGTGTGGGGGTAGGGTCTGTACTGACAGGGACACTGTCAGAAAGTATGTTGTTCTGTACATTTGCATCCATGTTCTTTTCTGGCATGTGGACAGGAAGTTGTTCCATGGTGAGGGTGCTGTCAATTTGTGCAGCTGTAGTTGATGGCACCATGTTGTTGTCCCGCTTTCTATTAACACTAAGGGATTCCCTCAGCCCTTTTCCATCCACGGACCCACATGACTGGCATTTTCACACACTCCTTCACCAATCCTGCAAGCAGTGCAGAAACATCTGTAATCCCTGACTACAACAATACTATTTGCGACTGACCTGGCACTCTGTATTTTGCATGTTCCCTGTACAGTTTTAAGAATGGGTCCTTCTGGCCTGCGTATCTCATCGTCAGCCACCCAAAAGAATGTTCTTAAGGAATGTTTGCATCCATCATCAGTAGGCTGCATTGTTAGGGCTTTTTTGCAGTACTTGAAGAGTTCTTTCACTGAGGATATGACTGCTAGCCTTGATGTCACTGCTTTAGTTGCCATTGATTTGATGACTCCACTCTCACCATCAGAGGAGCCTTTTCCATGATGGGATCCAAAAAAGGCACGTTCAATGGGGAAGCCACATTTTGTGTGCACTTGCGAAATGTCATGGAAGGCAGACTTCGATTTATACTGGCTACCATAGCCATCTGTAAACTGCACCTCCTTAGTAATGGTTATGGCCCGAACTGTTTGAAGGTGAGTGTTTGCCAGTTTGATGAAATGATGCACGGCATTGTGGTCATGCTTCAAGTCACTTGAAATGAAAACTAAGGATTCCCTCACAGTGTTCTCACAGTGTTTGCACCAGTAGTAGGAAGCCACTGGGTGTACAGTGGCCTGCTCGTGATGCCAGTGACATGATTGCACTTTGTCTTGATATTTGCAGGCATCATTTTCAGTGAAATACAAAACCATTAGGACCTTTCCCTCAGGCATATTTTTGGACAATGTTAAGAACTGGTGTTGCTGCCATGATGCCACGTGCAGGTGACGACCCAGAAATGTGAAGTCTTCCTTCATGATTCCTACCAAATTAGAAAGTCCTGTTTTCTTTGTTTTCAGTACTTTACGGGACTTAGTTTTCCCATTCTGAAGTGTCACTTTTACAGTCTCCCACTGCTGCCACCTCACTGTATCCTGTCCCAGCCATTTCAGGAGGTCCACAAATCTGTCCTCAAGCGCACTGGTGCTACAATTGTCACAAGTTTTTCAACACATTCTTTTCCATAAAATTTTTGTCCTGGTACCCTTCTGCACATGATAGTCGCCATCATTTCATAAATATTTGGGACTCAACAGTTCAATGCGTGATGTGTATCAGCAGCACGGTTCAATGAACGATGCTTTAATTCTGCATTGGCACAGTATTCACAGAGACACTGCTGCAGCTCCTGTTCCCTTGCAAGATTTATGTGCTGTGGCCACAGAGTATTAAACTTATTTCTTCCAATCAATACTTCTGGATATTCCATGCAGAACTCTGCATGCAGTACAGATAGGGGTTTTGCCAGGATTGACTTTGTTTTGCCTGTTCATTTGGAGAATGCTTTCTTGCGAGACAGTGGTGTGGCTACCCCTTCATAGAATTCCCTCACTTGCTGGATAGTTTCAGCAGGCAATGCAGATTTGTGTGTGCCTTTTTGAATGCCCCTTGATATGGTCATCATCCTGTTCCAACTGATGCTAAAGGTATTGCTTGCAGTTCGTAGCAAACGATATCTTTTTCAGAATTGACAACAAACTTATTCATTCACGGTTTAATTTTCCCTCTGTTCTTTTGGAGCATTTTAGAGTGCTCAGTTTCTCCTTCATCACTTCCACCAATTTCTTCTGTAGGTTTGTATGTCAAGTGAAGTTCTGTTTCACCAATGCTACCTTCTTTGCTAGTGATGCAGAATGGACAAGGCGGTCAACTGTGGCAGCAAAGCGGGATGGGGAGTGTGGTAACCCTCCACATGCCCTTTGCACTGCTTTCCAGATGGCATTTGCTGAACGGGGATCAGTTCTGACAAGGTTGCATCTCTGCTGTGGCATCATTGCTGGTGTCTCTGTGGTGGTGCTGGTGGTAATGACATTCTCAGCAATTTCTGCTGCACATCTCACATTGTACCTTTCAAGCCTTCTCTCATTTATCCGTCATCTTTTCTGTGCTGTCATTGCCGCACACTGTTCTTTTTTCTGCTGCCTCCATTTCTCATGCACTTGATTCTTTTTCTCTTCCTCAGCTCTAGTAGTTCTTTTGGCTACCTCTGGTGACTGAACACTTTCCAATGCCTTCTTTTCCTTAAGCTTCAGTTGGTACTGCCTAAGGTGCAACTTCTCTTTCTGTCGATGGATAGCACACTGCCCTTCATTCATGTTCTCCCTGTAGGCCTTTGCATGGGAAAGGGATTTCAGTTTATTTTCTTCGTAATGACCGGTGTCATCATCCTTCTTCATCTTCTTGCTATAAAGTCATGATCTTTCCTTTACACAGAGAGGGCTTGAAATTGCTGCAGCTTTCAGCAGTATGTATTCAGACATACATGGTCTTCTCCTTTGGTTGTTCATGGCTTAAATTAAAATAAAGTTGAAGACAATCAGTTTTCAGATCAGAGGAAACAGCAGAACATGAGTATTCCACTGAGTACTGAGTACACGGTGTACTGACAAAGCTGCGTATTCCACTGGATACGGTGTACCTGGGAGGCTGCACATGCTACACAATGACAGCCTACACTGAAAAGGTCTCACATGGTACACAGGATGATGAACTGAAGAAAAGAGGCAAGACGGTGTATTGATGGAGCTGAGCATTCCACTGGATACAGTGTATCTGGGAGGCTGCACATACTACACAATACGGCGGACAGCACTGAAAAGGTCTCACATGGTACACAGGATGATGAACTGAAGAAAAGAGGCAAGACGGTGTACTGACAGAGCTGAGCATTCCACTGGATACGGTGCACCTGGGAGGCTGCACATGCTACACAATACGACAGACTGCACCAAAAAGGTCTCATATGGTACAGAGTGTGACAAAATGAAGTAACACGGACAAAGACCGCATGGTGCCCAAGATGGCCAAGTGTATCTGAGCAAACACACCTGGAAAAAGAATCAGAATTTACAGGTTGTGCATTTAAATTAATTTGCCCAGATGTGCTTGCCCAGCCACAGCTGGACATCATGCTGGCAAGTAACATCCAAAACCACATTTCAGCAGTAAGTCAAGCAATACAATCCTCCCAAACAAGCTAAGGCTGCATGGTGCCCAAGATGGCAGAGCATCTCTGAGCAAACACACCTGGACAAAGAATCAAAATTTGCAGGTTGTGCATTTAAGTTAATTTGCCAAGGTGTGCTTGCCCAACCACGGTCGGACATCATGCTGGCAAGTAACATCCAAAACCACATTTTGGCAATAAATCAAGCAATACAATCCAGCCCCCCACCCCACAACAAGCAAAGGCTGCATGGTGCACAGGAGGTCTGAGCACCTTAATCCAAAAATCAAAAGAATTTAAAGTCAGGTACATCATTTTTTTCCCTGTAAATAAGAGACAGCAATAAATACTTGTGGCATATGTACATAGACACCACTGCAGACTGTGGCATATGTACAAAGACACAGAGAAGCTTAGTGTCTCTTCATGTGTATTTTTTAATAATTACACACAAATATCATCAATTTAGAGCCCTACTCACCAATACAGGTAAAACAGAAACAGGAGTAAAAGGCTCAATCATCTGAGTGGTCAGGTTTACACTTTCTTTGCTTGAGGATCAATTTAAAATGCCTAAACCTCATGGTGTTTGTATGCACAGCTGATCTGTGGCACTCATTTGTGGGGTCACAGCTACAGACACTAAGCAGTCTCAAGGTTCTGTTGCCCAAGCAAGAAGAGCTCTGGTCTGCAAAACAGCAGCTTTTAAGCTGCTTTAGACACATGCCTACAACACGTCAGTCTCCAGGATTCCCGCAGGTACCAAAAGTGAGTTTCTAGCTCCTTACAGTGGCGCATGTAAGTCTGGAAAATGTAGAAGCCATGGTCTGACTGGGTCAAAGGTCATTGGTTGCAACATGGAGGTTGGGCTCACAGATGTCCATAGCATCAGATTCAATAGAGTGAGCCAGAATGAATGGGAAGGGATATTTAAATAAATGAAAATACACCACTCTGCACTGTAGATTTTAAAAATAAGCCGCCTGCTGAAATGGACACGGAAGTGTATGAACGCCATGGCATTTTCTGTGCCCCTCATCTCAAAGTTAATGCAAACTACCAAGCCCACAGATAAAAGACCACAGTTTTATTTCAGAAGTAATTTTATTAGCAAATTAGTGTTTAAATGGATGTGCAACAATGGCAAAGCTGACATGGTCTTCCATGTCACACTTTAACAAAGGAAAAATAAATCAGTGTTTAGGGTATTGTACTAAATTTTAAAAAACTGCTTGTGCTAGGAATTTTATTTTATCTTTTCTTTCCCTACACAGGATCACCCACAAAACAATATAAAAACTCCAGCTAATGTTATATATTCCCAGCTGTTATACACAGCTGAAATGTATTACTGCCTCGGTACACCATTTTCATGAACATAGCTACACATGAAGTTTACAGTCACCCGAGTAGTTCAAGGATTTAAGGCTGTGTACATTACCATGTATTTCAGTTCTACTAAGCAAGGAAGCAGATAAAACAACCAGCAACATCAATGAATTTTAAAGAAGGTAAGCAATCATAAAATGTGGGGTTTTACCTAAAAATAATATGATGCAAAAAAAGGTTGACAGTGTCCCTTTAAAAGTCTATACTGAATTACATTTTTCAGAAGTCTGCTCAGTCAATGAACTATATTTTCCAGATCACTCTCTTTCTCTGTCCAGCCTGAGCAAACAGAAATGCATGATCAACTTTGGTCTCCATTTTGAACTGATGTTTCCTGCAGCACTTAAGATTTACATGTTAAGGTAAGTGCTTTTTTAAAAAGAAAAGTACATCTTTTTTAACTCCCTGAAATGTTAACTACAGTAAGGGAATCATCGCTCAGTTTTATTTTTCTAAGTGAAATGCTGTGCAGGTTTCACAGTCAGTGTTTTGTTATGAAAACAATGCTCTGAACTCATGTGGCTGCCTTTGAAATACACAGTTTATTTTCAATTAAATCCCTCCTTAAAGTATCTACTATGTATTTGGCCTCTAGATTACTTATTATTTGTGGAATTTTTACTAATTTAGTTACTTTATAGTAGTGTCTGGGGGGGGGAATTAACAGTAGGAAGATTGTATAAATGAGCAAATTCAGAATGCATTTTTTGTGTGTATCCATTCAGTAGCCTATTTAGCTATATTTATGAGAAAAGACTGCAGCTTTTTTAATCTGAGAATCTGGAGTAGCCTGCAGATAAAGGAAGAATTATTTATTGCAGATATCTGAGTGTGTTTGTAGGGGGCAGTTTTTTGTGTTTAATATTTCTATTTGATTAAAACAGGTGCATGTGTCAATCCATTTTGTAATCTGGGGATCATTGTACTTTTGGTTTTCTTTTGCTGAAGACTGCATGAATTTATGTGTTATATGTTAGTATCTCACATTTTGTTTTATACTATGTTGAGCAGTATGGATTCCATGGTTGCAGAAGGGTGATTGTGGGGAAGGGGGGTTAGTTGTAGGGATGGTGGTCAGGAGATGGTTTTGCTCTGGAGGGAGGGAGGGAGGGTCTAGCTCCTTGGAAGGGTGGTTATCTGGGTTTCCAGCTCCAGGGAGGTTGCTCAACTTGGGGAGGAGGGCTGGTCTATAGGTGATAATGAACATAAGGATCCAGCTGCAGGGTTGTCTTCTGGGGGAGGCTAGTCCAGGGCATGAAAGAGTGAGCTGGCAACAGGGAGGGTGGCTGGTGGAAGGGCTAGTTTGAGGTTGGAAGTGAGGTCCAGCTGCAGGGTAGGTGGTCAGATGGTGAGGCTGGTACAGGTCTTCTGGTGGATCCATCTGTAGGTAGAGTGGTTGGCTGGGAGACTGCTGGTCCAGGTGGAGGAACAGCTTCAGATATGTTGTCTTTTGGAGTGGAGGTTTGGGGTGGTGCTCCAGATACATGGAGGTTGTAGATGAGAGTGAGAGAAGGGGAGTGAGCGAGCTCAATGGAACTCTGTCAGGACTGCTGCAGATTTCTTTGTGGGCAGAAAAAGGCACCAGTGAAGGGAGGAGCCCACTACAAAAGGGCAGCCTCCAGCACTGGGAGAAACAGAACTAGTGAGTGAGAGAAGGGGCGTGAGAGAGTACAATAGAACTCTGTCGGGACTGCTGCAGATTTCTTTGTGGGCAGAAAAAGGTGCCAACGCAGGCAGGAACTCAGTACAAAAGGGCAGCCTGCAGCACCGGGAGAAACAGAATGAGTGAGTGAGACAGGGAGAGCGAGCGAGCTCAATGGAACTCTGTCAGGACTGCTACGGATTTCTTTGTGGGCAGAAAAAGGCACCAAGGCAGGTAGGAGCCCAGTACAAAAGGGCAGTCTCCAGTACTGGGAGAAACAGAATGAGTGAGTGAGAGAAGAGGAGTGAACAAGCTCAACAGACCTCTGTTGAGACTGCAGTGGATTTCTTTGTGGGCAGAAAAATGCACCAACACAGGCAGGATCCCAGAACAAAAGGGCAGCCTGTAGCACTGGGAGAAACAGAATGAGCAAGAGAGAGAGGGGGAGTGAGCAAGCTCAACGGAGCTCTGTCGGGACTGCTGCAGATTTCTTTGAAGGCAGAAAAAGGTGCTAATGTAGACAGGAGCCCAGTGCAAAAAGGCAGCCTGCAGCACTGGGAGAAACAGAATGAGCGAGTGAGAGATGGGAACTGAGCAAGCACAACGGAGCTCTGTTAGGACTGCTGCAGATTTCTTTGTGGGCAGAAAAAGCGCCAACACTGGCAGGAGTCCAATACAAAAGGGCAGCCTGCAGCACCAGGAGAAACAGAATGAGCGAGTGAGAGAGGGGGAGTGAGCAAGCTCAGTGGAGCTCTGTTGGGACTTTAGAGTTGCCCACCCACCTGCTCAGGGTCCTGTGTGGTCCTATATTAAAGCAGGGTTCCAGGGGTGAAGACAAAGCAGTGATTGGATACTTTTACGATTGCTGTAATAATACAGATTTAGTTGTTCTGTTTAGTTCTCTAACTGAACTAAGTACTGAGCTATATTGTTAGGATTGCTGTAATAATACATATTTATTTGTTCTGTTTATTTCTCTGAGTTGAGTAATACTTGGAGTGCAATATGATTTCTAATGGGGCTAAGTGAAACTATGAGGGCTGAGAACAAAAAGTATGGTAGCTGAGGGATAAAAAATGGACAAGGAGGCTTTAGGATTGCTACAGTAATACAGTATCTAATGGATGAGATTTGAGACTGAATTAACCTGGTTGGCAAGGGGGCAGTAGGGGGAATAGTGTGGGGGGAAACATGAATTGCAGTAAGGTACAGAAACCATGAGTAAGAGCCCATAACATAAGATGGGGGCCAAAATGGGGCAGGTGCCATGTGTCAATAGGGTGGAGATCTTTGGAAGGGTGGTGGGGTGTTAAGGGTGTGGGTCCGCCATGATGCTGGACTGGGCTTGGAGGATGCGGGGGTTTATGTTCTGTAGACAATTGGCTAGTTTGAGGGAGGAACTGTGGAGGTTAGGGAGGAGTCTAAGTGGCAGGGCAGATAAGTATGGTAGGCATCCTAGCTGGGTGGGAATAGGTGATGGCAAGGGGGACAGGGGAAGAACAACTAGGGACTGAAACTGACCCCAGTACCAGAGACACTAGAAGAAAAAGAGAAGAGAAGGGAGGGGGTGCCCGAGGTGAGGGAGGAGGCCTCCTAATGGGGAGGAAGAGACCATGAGGAGTACCAGGAGAGAGAGAGCAGTTGGCTGAGGGTAGGGAGGGACCAGGAGTGGGACATGGGGGGGGCATGGAGGGGAACAAGTAGGAGGGGGACCAATGCCTCTGCTATGGGAAGGGGGAACAGGAGCATACTGAAGGGAGGAGGACAAGCAGGGAATGAGAGGGATGGCAACAGGTAGAGGAAGAGATAACGAGGATGAAAGGGTAGAAGGGGGCTAGTAAGGAAGGAGGGGTGACTGGAGGAGAGAAGGCTATGGGAAGGGGAAGGATGGGAGGAGCATCACTATCGGGGTCAAAGGGAATGGAGGCTCTAAACTGACAACAACGTTGACAGGAGAGGGGTTGAAAATTAGTAGGGGAGGTCAACATGGGAAGTCCAGTAGGAAGTAATCAGGCTTGGAAGGGGTTCAAGGGGGATGGGACAAATAAGGCAGAGAAAAAGGGTGAGGCAGAAGTAGGGGGTACTGATACAGATGTCAAAGAGGGTGAAGCTGGCAGGAGTAAGGGGCCAGGAAGAATGAATACTTGGGTGGTGGAAGGGGCATTAGAAGGGAAAGGAGATAAGAGATGGGGGTACATGTTCTGGGGGATTCTATACTGAAAGGGGTGAGATGAGGCAGAAGGGGGGAAGGTGCAGCCATATTTGGGTTGCAGCTATCTCTGGGTTCACTGCAGGAGGGGCAGGCACTGCTCAAATGTGCAGTGAGAGGGAGGAAGAAACCTCATTTACTGTTGCATGTGGGTACAAATGACTTGGCACGGGAGACTGTGGAAGTAGTGTGGGGGAGGGTCTTAGGAGTTGAGCAGGCAGTGTGAGAGCGTGGGGGAGTCAGTGGAATTCTCTGAGGTACTCCTGGTACCATGTGCAAGCCTGGGGAGGAAGGGGAGGATCGAGGACTTCAACCAGTGGCTGAGGGATTGGTGCCACACCAAAAATTATGGGTTGGTGACTAACTGGGGTTGGGTTTGGGGGAATAGTGACTTGCACATGGCGGACAGGCTACACTTGAGCAGGGTGGAGACGGGAGTATTCAAGGTGGGATTAGAGGGGTATATCTCCACTAAGGTGGATATAAACCAGTGGGGGGGGGTGGCCAAAAGACTGAGGTTGGTAAAAAGGTCCAGACAGTGGAGCCTAATGAGCTCACCCCTAGATATAGGTAAAGGCTGAGGTGTAGTAACCCTGGGGGCGGGCAGAGTGGTCTGAGTGTAATACAGAAGGCACCACTACCTGATAAGAATAACGAGGAGAAAGGATGCAGACTACCAGGAAGAGGGACACAGGCCAAGGAGAAGAATGAGGAGAAGGAGAGGTAAGGGTGGAAGATGGTCTCTCTCAATGCAAGAAGCCTGGGGTACAAAATTGCAGAGCTTCAGGTGCTCCTTTTAGAGGGGAAGGTGTACACTGTTGCAGTGACAGAGACTTGGGCCACAGAGTACCATGATTGGGACTCAGCAATCCTGGGATTCAGGATCTACAGCAGGAACCGGAGGGGTTGGAAGGGGGGGTTGCACTATGTGTGAGGGAGGGGATCAAATGCATAACAGATGAGGGTGAAGAGGAGAGGACAGAGGCGTTTTGGGTGCAACTCCTGGACTCCAAGGGCAGAAAGCTGCAGCTGGGAGTGGTGTACAGACCACCAGCCCAATCCAGGGAACTGGATGGGGAGTTGGCAGAGCAGATAAGGAGGGTCTGTAGAAGGGGGAGTGTGGTGATAGTGGGGGATTTTAACCTACCAGAGGTTGATTGGAGCACCCCAGCCACTAGTAGTACCAGGCAGCAGGTGCTTATTGATGCATTCCAGGACGGCCTTCTGATGAAATTGGTAAGTGGGCCTACAAGGCTTGGTAGCTGTCTGGACCTAGTACTGGCAAATAGGGAGGCGGTGAGGGAGGTAAGGGTGGAGGACCCACTAGTGGGTAGCGACCACCAAACAGTGTGGCTCGTTCTCGCAGTGGGCAGGGAGACAGGAGGCACAAGCACTAAGGTGGTGAACTTTAGTAGTGTGGACTTTGGGACAATGGGACCAATACTGTGAGGGAGACTCCAGGATATAAGGCCGGGGATGGATGCAGAACAAAAGTGGGGAGTCATAAAGGCTGGGCTAACTGAGGCCACAGTATCGTGCAGCAGGTCCAGGAGTAAGAAGAGGAGCTAAGAAACCATGCTGGCTGAACAAAAAAATGCTGCAAGGGGTGAGGACATAGAGAACTGCATACTGGTAGTACAAGAGAACAGGGAAAGGAGAGGATAAGGAGGCTTATGGAAGTTAGTCAAGGGAGGTGGCCAGGATGGTGAAAAAAGCTAAGGCCTCCAGGGAATTAAGGTTAGCACAGGGCATAAAGGAAGGGGAAAAGGACTTTTTAAGGTATGTCAGGGAAAAGAGGAAGTGCAAGGTACATATTGTGAGAATAAACCGGGGAGCGGATAGGGTGGAAAAGGGGGAGGAGCAAGTGGAAATTCTAAATGAGTACTTCTGCTCCATTTTCACTAAGGAGAGGGATTGTCCACTACCAGCATGGGCTGGGGGGTGGGTAAAGGGGGGAGGAGTTGAAGAACAAAGTGATCACAGGGACTGGAGTGCTAGAGGGGCTGAGGGCAGTAACGGTGGACAAGGCACCGGGTCCCGATGGCATCCACCCCAGGGTGCTGAGGGAGACGGCAGAGCTGTTCAACACCTCCCTGGAAATGGGGTGGGTGCCCCAGGACTGGAGGATGGCCCATGTGGTACCCATACACAAAAGTGGGACTTTGGAGGAGCCAGGAAATTATTGGATGGTCAGTCTCACGTCCATAGTGGATATACTTATGGAGGTGATACTGAAACAGAGGCTGGTGGCATTTCTAGAGAGTAATGACCTCCAAGATGGGTGGCAACACGGGTTTGTCTCAGGGAAGTCTTGTCAAACCAGCCAAATGGAGTATTATAACTGGGTGACAATGGAGTTTGACAGGGGCCATGTGGTACATGTCCTGTACTTGGACTTCAGTAAGGCCTTTGATACAGTGCCTCATGAGAGACTGGGGGGAAGGTGACAGCAGTGGAGGTACTAAAAAAGCTGACTAAATGGATAGAGACCTGGTTACAGGGGAGGGTGCAGGGGGGTGGTGGTGGTGGGGGAGCTCATGGCACCTAGAGCAGTGACAAGTGGGGTGCTGCAGGGGTCAGTGCTTGGCCCAGTGCTATTTGGGTTCTTTATCTCCGATATAGCATATGGAGTGGGGGAGCAGGGTTAGTCTCTTCCTAGATGATACCAAATTGGGGGCAGTGGTGGACAAAGAGGACAGATAGGAAAAACTGCAGGGGGACGTAACCAAACTAGAGACATGGTCGGTGAAGTGGTAGCTAGGATTCAATGCAAACAAGTGCAAGGTGATGCACTTCAGGCCTAAGAACCAGAAGAGGGGCTACTGGTTGGGGGGGTGAGTTTGGGGATCCCAGAGGAGGAGGAGAAGGATCTAGGGGTGTTGGTAAGTGGGAGCATGAACAACTCAGCCCAGTGTTGGAGAGCAGCAGTGAAGGCAAACAAGATGCTGGGGTGCATCACATGGGGGTTCTCATTCAGACACAGGGATGTGATCCTTTCTCTCTACAGATCATTGGTCAGACCACACCTGGAGTACTATGTGCAATACTGGAGGCCATACATGAGGAGAGATATAAAGTTACTGGAGGAGGTGCAAAGGAGGACAACAAAAATGTTAAAGGGGATAGAAGGAAAGGAATATGAAGTTAGGCTGCATGAGCTGAACATGTACACACTGGAGGAGTGGAGGGATGAGGGGATATGATTCATACATTTAAATACCTGAGGGGGTAAATAAACCTAGCACCAAAGGGGTGTTTAAACTGAGGAGTGGAAGAGAGACAAGGCGGCATGGACTAAGGTTGGAAGTGGGACTTTTCAACAGGGACATGAGGAGGCACTACTTCGCTGAGAGGGTGGTGTCTAGTTGGAATGCACTGCCAGAGGTGGTGGTAACATGTAGGACAGCCAATAGCTTTACGAAGGACTGGGATAACGCAAGAGGAAGAGTCAGAGAGGCAGGGGCTGGGAAAAGCAGGGGAGGAATTAAGGGGGAAGATGCTGGGGCAGCTGCAATCTAGGGTGCTAGCTGCACACTCAGGCAGATTTAGATAGACTGATTGGTCTGTTCTGCTGGCAGATTCGTATGTTCGTATGTATGTTCATATGTAAAATCACAGTGACTCTGTTCATGAGCAGAGGTCCTAAAATGGCTGTGCTGAAAATGTTGTGACAAACGTCCATAAAATAACTGTGTTACAAGCATGTGCTGTGCAGTTTCCATGCACCCTGGTAACTTGTAGTACTTTCATTCCAGATTTCAAACATTGGCATTTTTTCAGATCTCCTTATGAACAGTACAGCTGTCATTTTTTATGTCCTGCCCGAAATATGCGTTTACACATCTGGTGCAGAATAGCATGGTTGCTGTGGGAAATCAATGTTCGAGACAGATTAAGAAAATCATACTGACAGTGTTCATGAGCAGAGAGGTCACAAAATGCCTATATTGAAAATGTGGTGAAATAATTCCACTAAATGACTGTGTTTCCACGTATGCGCAGAAGTTCTAGCATTTTTAATATTTTCACTACCGATTTTCAACATTGCCATCTCTTCACACCTCCCTATGAATGATGCAGCTGTCATTCTTCACATCCTGCCAGATCTGTGTTTTCGTACATCTGGCCCACAGTGGCATGGTCACTGTGAGAACACAAAGTTCGGGACGCATTGACAATTGCACAGTGCCACTGTTCATGAGAAGAGGACCCAAATGCTTTCATGAGGTGGGAGTCACAAAAAGGCCATATTGAAAATTTTTAGTGCAAACACCAACAAACACCCTGGGCGTTAGGGTTTCTAACCATAACGTCCCACCCTGTACATACTTACAGGCATCAGGGGTGTGCCTTTGAATTGCCGATTGCAATGCTCATGCTGTTCCACCCCACCCCACCCTGCAGCCAGTGACAGGCATCGAGGTGCCTTGGACTCTTTGGCCTCAGAGTTCACCCTTTTCTCCTATATTGCACCCATTTCAAGGTATGTTCTTATGGAGTGGGGTGACTGTAAAGCCAACACCCCAAGACACACCTCAGCACTTGTCAGGGTATGCAGGATAGGGTGAGGTGAAATGGCATGAATGTTAAAGGGTCGACAACCCAAATGCATACCTCAATGCCTGTCTGTTTCTGCAGGTTGGAGGTGGGGTTTTTCAGGAGGTCTAAACCTCACTTTCAGGTTCTTGGCAATATTGGGAATGCAAGTAATCACAGACATGTTGCATTAGAGTAATAAACTTGTTTATCACTACCAAAGGATAAAATCACAGTTGCCCTAAGCAGTTCTTACCAATATGAACTGGGAGCCAGTGCTAAGCATTCCCTATACCTCGAGGTTTCTTTGTGTCTCTTGGGATCTCCGAGGTACAAGACTAGTGTATCACATTATATAACTATGATAATTACTATGGTTACTGTAAGATAGAAACATTTCTAGTTACAAAGATGAGCCCTATTGGCTAAATTAGAGGTGGCTCCACAGTCCAAGATAACATTATATAATTTTGTATAGTCATCAGTTTGTGAACAAAAGAGTTCTTATACAGAGTCTTACATAACTCAGTGTAAGAGTACAAATCACCAAAAGGTGGCAATGCCGACTTATATATCATAATTACTCCAAGGACACAGGTGCCTTGGCATTTTACAAGTAAGAAATACACAGAAAATACATAGGCGAATATATGTATTAGCAAGCAAAGTGTATTGCAACAATATGTATACATATCCTGACATCTACTCTTGTACGGTAGATGCCCTTAGCCCTATATGTTAGTATAACATATGCTTAAGTGCTAGCTGTCTACGGTGTACCTCTGAGAATGCACCTTTTCTAAGTGACAGCTGAGATTGTCGGATGGGTTCATCTGACCGATACTTTCAGCTATTTTCTGAACAGAGTAGGCCATTTGTAGGGGATTACTGGGTCGATCAGGCAGAGGTAGATTGTCTCTGACACTGTCTTGGGCAGCTCAAGTTGCAACCTTGGCTGCAGTGTGAACAATACCCTCCTGAGTGCCAGCCTCCTGCAGAAGCTGCCTAATCTGGATTTTAATAGCCCGTTTACTTCTGTCAGGAAGAGGTACCTTACCTATCACAGTTTCAATCATCATTTCTATCTCTTGCCTATCTTTCACATTAATAATGGCAATCAGTGGTACCGTCGGGACCAGGCCTGGGTCTGCTCCCCCCCTATTATGGGGGCTGCCATGTTGGCGTCTCCCATGATGGGCGTCACGACGTCAATGACGTATGACATGGTGAGGGTGGAGTGGGGTCCCACCATGTTGTGGATGGCTGGGTGGGGTCTCTGGGCCATAGTAGGAGCACGACTGGGCATTGTATTGAGAAATGTCATAATCTGATAACTCCCCTTCAGATGACGTGTGTAAGGCAGGGGCTACGCCTCCCATCGCCTTAACATGTCCAGCCAGAACCTCCCGCTGATGGCACAGTTTCGCCATCTTGGTTTTACATTCAGCATGACTCACAGTTGCAACATTCATATCAACCTCATCTTGCTTTTGCTTTTGCAACACTCTATATGCGGCGCTCAGTTCGCAATTGTCCCTAGTAGACACTTGTAAGTCATTACGTACCTGGCTTATCTCATCCTGTAGCTCTCCCATATCCTCACTCAACTGAACATTTGCAGCACTTAGCAAATCATTCATATACAATGCCTGTCCCTGATCCTGTCTCAAACTTTCACACTCCTGCTTCAACATACAAAGTTCCTGTTCTCCAGCTTGAGCTGAATGATGCAAAAGTGAATCCTTTTCATTCAACAATATGTATAGATATCCTGATATCTACTCTTGTACGGTAGATGCCCTTAGCCCTATATAGAAACATAGAACATAGACTTTGACGGCAGATAAGGATCGCTAGGCCCATCTAGTCTGCCCATTTCCCTACCTACAGGATAGGCCGCAGATCCTAGTTAACCAACAGCTTATTTCTTCCTACCACCCACAAGAATTGCCTTATGTCTGTCCCATGCATTCTTGAATTCTCCCACAGTTTTAGACCCCACAACTTCCTCAGGAAGGCTGTTCCATGCATCCACTACCCTCTCTGTGAAATAATACTTCCTCACATTGCCCCTGAACTGCCCTCCTTCTATCTTTAAATTGTGTCCCTTTGTTCTTGCAAGTCTCTTTTTCTGAAAGATGCTACTCTCTTGGACTTTGTTGATTCCCTTGAGGTACTTGAAAGTTTCTATCATGTCCCCTCTCCCTTCTTTCCTCAAGGGTATACATATTAAGCTCCTTTAGTCTCTCCTCATCAGGCTTCTCTTGCAGACCCTGCACCATTTTAGCTGCCTCTGACTGCTCTATCCTGTCTATGTCCTTGCGGAGATGGGGTCTCCAGAACTGGACACAGTATTCCAGATGGGGTCTCACCAACTGTCTGTACAGAGGGCTAACAACTTCCTGTTTTCTGCTGCTGATGCCTCTCCTATACATCCCAGTATACCCCGGCCCTCCCTACTGCCTTCTCACATTGCTTGCTAACCTTAAGGTCATCTGATATGATTACCCCAGGTCCCTTTCCTGTTTTGTTGTTGTTACTACCTCCCCACCCATTGTGTATTCTTCCCTGGGTTCTTGTTTCCCAGGTGCATTATTTTGCACTTTTTTGCATTGAATCCTAGCTGCCATACGTCTGACCATTCCTCCAACCTTGCCAAGTCCCTTTTCATCCTTTTCACGCCTCCTTGTGTATCAACCCTGTTGCAGATCTTTGTGTCATCTGCAAAAAGGCATACTTTTCCTTCCAGTCCCTCTGCAATGCCATTGATGAAGACATTAAAAAGGACTGGACCCAATACTGAACCCTGTGGTACCCCACTAGCAAATGCCCTTTCTTCAGATTGGACTCCATTTACAATTACCTTCTGTGTCCTGTTGTCCAGCCAATGTTTTACTCAGGCTACCACCCTGGGACCCACTCCCAGGCTGGTTAATTTGACTAATAATCTTTTGTGTGGGACTGTGTCAAATGCCTTGCTAAAGTCTAGGTAGGCCATGTCCACAGCCCCTCCCTGGTCTACTACTTTGGTCACCCAATCAAAGAAATCTATTAGATTCATCTGACATGACCTTCCCACTGTGAACCCATGCTGCCTTGGATCCTGCGCTCCACTGACCTCTAGGTACTCAACTATTCTTTCCTTCAGAAGTGCCTCCATCACTTTCCCTACCACAGAGATCAGACTGACAGGTCTGTAGTTTCCTGCCTCTGTCTTGGTCCCACTTTTGTGAAGGGGAATCACATCCGCCTTCCTCCAGTCCTCGGGTACCACACCATCTTCCCATGATTTATTAAAAAGAGTAGCCAGTGGTTTCATTAGTTCCTTCCTTAATTCTTTTAGAATTCTGAGGTGAATTCCATCAGGACCCATTGCTTTGTCCACCTTCAGTTTTAGGAGTTCTTGCAGAACCCTTTCTTCTGTGAAAGGACTGGGATCGACCCCCCTATCAAGAGTGCTTCTGTTAATTGGATTAGGCACTTCCCCCCTCTTTTGTGAATACTGAGCAGAAATATTCGTTCAGTATTCCTGCTTTTTCACTGTCCCCCTCTGCCCACCCACCGTTCATTCTATTCAGCCTCACTATCCCTCCCTTTGTCTTTCTACGCTCGCTGATGTACCTATAAAAGGTTTTATCCCCCTTCTTAACTGAGTTGGCTATTTTTTCCTCAGTTTGGGCCTTTGCTATTCTGACTTCCCTCCTTGCTTCTTTCTGCCTTAACTGGTAACGTTCTCTGTCCTGCTCCTTCTGTGTTTCCTTATACTTCCGGAATGCTATCTTTTTCTTCCTGACTTTCACAGCCACCTCTCTTGAGAACCATAATGGCTTTTTCTTTCGTTTTGATTTATTTGCTTCACACAAAGGCTTGTTGCCTCTGTGATGGCAGTTTTGATAATTCCCCATTGTTGCTCCACCCCTCCTTCTAGCCTGTTTGCTATTGCTTTTCTAAGGCACTCTCCCATCTTGCCAAAGTCAGCCCTCCTAAAGTCCAGTACCCTCACTTTTGTGTGGCTTGACTCTGTAGCTGAGTTTAACGTGAACCACACTGTTTGATGGTCACTTGTCCCCAGATGGCAACCCACTTTAGATCTGAGATCCTCTCACTGCCCCCGTTTGAGAGTCACGAGGTCTAAGATTGCTCCTCACGAGTGGGTTCCAAAACTAGTTGTTCAATGCCTGCCACCTGTAGGGTGTCAAGAATGGCCCCTCTTTTGGATGTGGCTGCAGCAAATGTGCTCCAGTTAACATCTGGCATATTCAGGTCTCCCATCAACAGTATCTCCCCTTTCTCTGCCATTCTAAGAATGCCTTCCATCATATCCTTGTCCATTCCTTCCCCCTGACATGGGGATCTGTACACAACCCCTGTGTGGATTGTGGTGCCCTTTCCACTCTCCAAGGTGACCCACAGTGCCTCCTCTCCTCCCTGTTTACTCTTTTGTTCAGTTGCTTTTATCCCTTCCTTTACATAGAGAGCTACTCCTCCCCCTCTTCTCCCCTGCCTGTCTCTCCTGTAGGTTATGTACCCTGGTATGTTAACATCCCAGTCATGGTTCTCTGTGTATATGTTAGTATAACATATGCCTAAGTGCTAGCTGTCTACGGTGTACCTCTGAGGGTACCAATTAGGGTGCAGGGACCTCGTGTAACAGGTTGGTGTGAAGTTCAATACTTCACTGCCATTCCTACTCTGCATCTGTCTAACTCCTTTATTTCCAATGCTAATACCAGCAAGCAAAAATCTGGCATTGACAAATGCTTGTTTGTTGTTGTTACTACCCCTCCCATGTACTCTTCCCCTGGATTTTTTTTTTCCTCGGGTGCATTACCTTGCACTTATTTGAATTGCATCTAAGCTGCCATACTTCTGAAATCTGACATAGCTTTGGGGATAATAAAGCCCCCAATGCGTGAGCAAATAAGGTTTTTAGCCTCTGTTTAAAAGCCTCTACCCCAGAATGAAACATACCACCTCTTGGTCTTGTGGTGTTAAACAAAGTTCCATCCCTGTGCCTCTCACTTGGGAATCACTTGGAAGGAATAAGCAAGGTGAATTGCATGGAACTATTTAGTGTGAGCAACATTTCAAGGATGTGGGGATATGAGTGGAAAATGATTCAAAGAGGTACAAGGTTCAAGAGGGATTTTTTTTTTTTATGGAAAGAATAGCAGAACCATGGAACAGTCTACCAGCCAAGGTGGTGGGTGCCAAAATCATACATTAGTTCAGGTATGGCTGAGACAGAGTGAAGGCTGCAGTGGCTACTCAGGGTGGCTATAGTAGATAGGGGAACAGTTGGTCCCAGGGTTTAAAAGGGAACTACACACTGAATGGACCTTTGATTTTTTCTGTCATCTTTGTTTATGTTTCCATTGCATGCATTTTGCTGTTACCCACTTTGGGGATTTCCTTCATCTTTGACTTGTCAGTCTCAATGTACTCTGTGATTCTAGTGGTGCATTTTTGTTTGGGGGGGGGATTTTGGGTCCTGCATTTGTACCCTGCTCCAGAATGTGAGGTGCATACTGGATGCATGCCCCACCCCAACAAAAAAGGGCAGGGAACGAACTGTATCTTTTTCCCCCATAAATACTTTTGCTATTTGTTGGTTTTGGTTTTCTCTTCAGTCTCCATCTCACATGTCCCCGACCTGACACACGCCTACAAAGGCATGCTCACATCACACCCTGTGGGATGCTCCACCCTGCCAGTTGCCCATTACCACCTGCCACTGGAGCTCCCTCCAGTGATGGCAGGACTGCATGCAGGTGACCCACCCTACTCTGGAGAGGAGAGCCAACATTTAATCCTGCTCCACCCCAAGGCAGGAACCTGTCGAGGTAATGCCTCTTGACTACTGTCTTTGCCTCTTTTGAGCCCATTGTTTTCCCTCTTTGTGAGGTAATCACTGTCAAGTTATGGTGTGGGTGGATGGGGCTGGTGATTTCCTAGACACCCTACCGTATACTTTTTCAAGTTATGTCCTCTAGCGGTCAGGAATAGCCCAATAACAGCCTAACTTTCATTTACTATCTGGCTAATCCTGCCTCCTGCTGCTGATGTCAAGATGTCCTAACTATGTCTGTGCCTGCCAGCATGTTCCTGTCATGGCCTACCTGTAGTTAACCTGGAACATTGCTTGCCCCTCCCTTGAATGCCACTTAATTAAATCTACATATTGTATTTTGGTTAGTGTTTTTTCTTTTCTGTTTGTTTGTTTTGTATTTTTAATTACCTTTTGTGCTTCTGCTGTGACCACTGCAACTATCTCTGGGCTCTTCCAGCCTGAGTGTGCTTTTCCGTGCCCCCCCGGCTCATGTACTGACCCTCTTAGGCTTGATTGCAGGTGGCTCATCTTTACAACAAAATGTATCCCTTTGGCATTCCTAAAGCCATACTGTGGCTTAAACTATGCCACACCTGCTGCCATCCAGACTTCTACCATTCTTACAACCCCCCCCAAGGTTTTACTATTGCCATGGGAGTGGCTTTACTCCCTGGCAGCTCCTGCCACATCTGCACTCCCTTCCTGGCTTCAGCATTACTGCTGGAGTGGTTTCACTGGTTCCATGTCTTTTCATTGCAAAACTTTTCATCATGGTTAATTACTGCGCGGTAATTAGATTGCAACATATTTCAGTGCATAGACTCTACAGTGCATGACAGTTCAGCATATATTAATTCACTGTTCTGTTGCGCCAGGTTCAAATCCCAAATTTTAACTTTAACTGGGATAGCAGCCAGTCTGACGGTGCCAAAGACCTTCTTGCCAGCTATGGGCTGCATCAAATCATTACCACACCCACAAGAACTAACTATAAAACAGGCTACAGCTATACCATTGACTGGATAGTGGTTTCAAACCCCTCCAGAATAGTAGCTTTGGGAGTACTCCCAGACTCCATCAGAGACCACTGCGCAACGTTTTGTCACTGGTCAGCCAGTGCCCCCAAATCTTTAGCAAATTTCATCTACACTAGACAATTAAAAATGGATAATGTGGAAGAACTCTCACACACTATCAAATCTGCGGACTGGTCTTTTGTCACTGACATAAAGGAAACACTGGCATACTTTAAGCATGGATCAGAATTTAAAAACGGTAGCAGAAAAAGGTCCTCTGTTTGCACTAGTTAAAACTTTGTTCACTAAAGAAAAAAAGACTGTAAGACCTGATTAGATGCCAAAGGCTCCAGAAGGAAATTAATCACCCACGGTCAAGCAAGAAATACAATATCAAAGGATTCATTAATTATTGTACTGAGGGGGTGATCTACATGCTCATTTGTCCCTGTGGGATGAACTACGTAGGACAAACAGTGCTCTGAAGTCTCGTATAGGCTAAACAATTTGCAGAAGTAAATCATGGATCAGCAGCGGCTCTAAGACACACAAGATTAGAGAGGGAAACTTGAAGGATAATTTGCTCATCTTGTGGGTTTGCAATAAAATGTCATGCGGTAAATTGTTTCTTGCAATGAAGTTGTTTGAGATTAGGTTTTTTCGATGAATTGTTTGCAACGTAATGTTTGCGATGAAATGACGTGATACCAGTTTCACTCAATGGCAGCCCTTTCCAGCTTCCAGCCCTGATTTCCCAAACAGTTGTTGCATCCATGGGATGTGACTGTTCCATGGCCTCCTCCTTGCTGTTGCTTCAGCAACTTAGGGCATAAACAAACTCTGCCACCAAAGTGGTGGGAAAGGTGGGAAATGTGGTGGTGGGTGGAACACTTCCAATATTGCCTCCTCCACTTCCTGCTGGCTCCTTTCTCTCTCCCCCCCCCACCACTTGTGCAGAGTGATCCACAGCCTGAGTTCTGTGTAGTCGGTGAGTTACAAGTGCCTGCAGGCACTTTCACTCTAACATGATTGTGCTATGTGGCTGGCTGCAGGTGTAACCCAAGCGTATCCTTCTCCTGCCACCATTCCACATCAGCAGCACCCACACAATATTATGGCTCAAAGAGTCCCCACTAGACCTCTGAGAAGAATAGCAATTAATTTCAAAGGAAAAGTGGCATTGGCCACAGGGTACTAGACCATAAGGGCTACCAATTTACTTTATAGCCCCATGGCCTTCCTCCTACTGGGTCATAATGTCTTATGCTTAATAGCATATGACATTATGGCTAAACCTGAAGAGCATAAAGTCTTGAGACATTATGACCCCATGCCAGCATTCCTAGCCCACAAGACCACCAGTACCTTTCTTTTATTTACCAGCAGGTCCACTATCCCCTGAATAGCTTCCACAAGGTCACCTGACTACCAGGTACAATACCAATCACTGGGCCACCAATAGGAAAACAGGGGTTTTGGCCTGAGCCCCCTCCCAAACCACATTTCTTTTTCTCTGTTTTTGCTCATTATTTTTTTTCCAGCTAACCTAATTTTAATTTATTTGACACATCTAACAGGACATGGACTTCTACATATCAGATAAGTATACTTCTATGCCTAACCTGTCTTTTGCACCCTTACTGTACCCCCTCAGAGCTATGGCTCCTTTGTGACCCCCTATTCTTTTTTTTTTTTACAGGTGTGGTGGACAGAATCTGTTCGAGACTCCTACCTCTGGCTCCAATAGTGTTCAGGTAAGACCTTCCACTTAATTTGTATTAGGTGGGTTGACCGTAATGGTGTGCCAACACCCATTACATGCTGAAGGTGGGGCCACTAGCTCTTGATCCCCCCCAGCCATGATGTCATACTCCCTTTTGTATTCCTCTTAGACCTGGCAGCAGGCTCTTGAGCCCCATCCTCAGCTTCAGGCTTTCCCACTCCTGTAGTCATGTTGTTAGACTCCTGAATGCCCCCCATCATGGTCATGGGTTTCCAATCCCCCCATGTCCTGGGTGGGGGTAGAATGGTTCACATGGTACTCTAGGTGGTCCAGATGGGAGAAGAGGGTGAATGTATATGGGGGACTCTGTTATGTGGGTGCCTTGAAGGTTCAAGTATGGGAAGAGGGGTCATATCTGGGGAAGCCTTATTTTGGGGGTGCCTTTGGTGATTCAGATGAGTAAATAGGCTCCAAAGGGGCCCATAGGTGGTCTGTGGGGGGCATAGTATGGTGGCTATTGAATTCTGGTTCTGAGGTTCTAGGAATTGTGTGAAAGAAGGTGCAGGTGGTGTCAGAATCCTGATTTGGTGACCCTAAAGGTAGTCTGAGTGGAAGATGAAGGGGGAGTATTATGGCATACTGAATTGCAGAATCCTGATACCTAGAAGCCCCAAAATTATAGCCCAACAGTTGGTATCCCAACTGTCTGGAATTGCCCGCAGCAGAGTTGGCAATCATAAATAAGGAGGTGGGGGTGGTGAAGCCCCCCAAAACACATAAAAAAACATCTGCTACGTGCAGTTCCAGATTTTTAGGATACCAACTGGTGGGCTATAATTTATGGGCTACTAAGTGCCGGGATTTGGCATTCCTGTATGCGATAGTAAATCTGAAAAAGGTGCATGTGGGTATCTGGTCCATTTTAGGGTCCTAAGGATGGTATGAGTGGGAAAAGTGTATGCAGATGTGTTTCAGACCAAAGTTCTGTGGACCATGGGGTGCTCCAGATGGGAGAAGGGGTGGAGGTGAGTGAGGGACCCTTGTATATGAGTCCTGCAGCTGGTCCAATTAGAAAATAAGGGAACAGGTGTGAGTTAGACACCCATTCATGGGTTCCTTGTCTGGTCCTGCTAGAAGTAGAGGGTAGAGGTGAGTTTAGGACACCTGTCTGGGAGTTCAAGGGCTAGACAGCATAGGGGATGAATGTGGAGGCTGTAGTCAAATACTGTTCTAGGATTTGCAGGACTGATCCTGGAGGGTAGAAGGATGGACATGCAGTAGGTGAGAAATGCCAGTTTGAGATTCCAGAGCTAGTCTGGGTGATTAAAGTGGATGGGATTAAAAGAGGGAGGGCAGTATAGTGGTCTCAAGACTTGTCCAGGTAGAGGGATATTGGGACAAAGGTGGGAGAAGCTGGTCCTGGGGTCCTACGGCAGGTCTGGGTGGGCAGGCAGGGGAATGATAGATGCATAAGGCTAGTCTCATGGTCCAAGGGGTTATCTGGGTGAAGGAACATGGTGACATGCACGGGGACAGCCAGTATGGGTTCCCAAGGATAGTCCAAGTGGACAAAAAGGTGAGATTTTCATAGGAAAAGCTAGACCTTGGATCCCAACACTGATACAGATTGAGAGACAAGGAGGACATTCAGTAAAGCCCGCCAGGATAAAGTGCAGTGTCATAATGTCCTGCATGACAAAAGGGACTGACTACCACTGAGATTGCATTGTTTACTGTAGTAACTCTGCTGCAGCATGCTACAGAATGAGGTTTAATCCTGGCAAGCTTCACATGTACAGCAGGTGTGGTGGCAGATCCAGTGCTCCCAAGGCTGGTCTGAGTGGATGGATGATGGAAAAGTAGACCTGGGAGGCCAGTCATCCCAAGGCTGGTCCATTTGAAGATATCATGGGGGCATAGATGAGGCATGCCAGCCCAGCAGTCCCATGGCTAACTCAGGGTGGAGGACATGGAGAATGTAAATGGGAAAGACTAGTTTGGATTCCAGTTGCTGGTCAAGGAGGGCAGAGAGGGGGCATGCAGGTAGGGGATGCTAGTCAGAGGTCCTAGGGCTGGTCTGGGTGGATGAAATGGGGCCCATTGGTGGGACAGACAGTTTCTCTAATTTGATGGCCATTTGATTTTCATGTATCAGGACTTTTGCACTTCAAAGGAAAACTCTGGTTTGCAGGGGCTCCTGTCCCTGCAAACCATACCCTCCGGTTTTGGTTCAGCAGAAAAAAGTTGCCTTTTCCTCCCACGGCAAAGTTGTTTAATTTAATTTTTAAAAGTCCGCTACACAAAAGCATGGCAGATGCTTAGGCAGCTTCATTTACTGGAAAGGTGTGGTGCTGCACCATGCACTTCAATGCATTTGTACTGAAGCACACAATGCAACACTGCACCTGCACCTTTACAGTAAATGGAACTGCATAAGCGTCTGTCATACTTCTGTGTAGCAGACTTTTCAAAACTAAATTAAACAACTTTATTGTGGGAGAAAAAAGTGCCCTTTTCTACTCAACTTAAACCAGAGGGTAAGGTTTGCAGGGATGGGAGCCCCTGCAAACCAGAGTTTTCCTTTAAAGGGTATTTCAGGTACAGCTGAAGGTCTTGTTCATAACAGTTTATTACCAGTATTTCAGTATTCATTTTGAAGGCTAATTAGCATTTTTCATGCACTTTTTGAAGGGCATTTGAGAACAAATTGAGATGTTTTTCAATGGATAAAAATTGGTGTTTGAGGTACAATCGAAGTCAATTTGAATTACTTCAAAAACAGAAGCATATTTGAAGTTCTTCATTTTAGGCAGAAAAGAAGGGTATTCTGGGTGGAATTGAAGGGCTTTTTCATAACAGCTTTTTTACCAGTCTTTTAATCTTCTTTTTGAAGGCTAATTAGCATTTTGCATGCACTTTTTGAAGGGCATTTGAGAACAAATTGAAACATTTTTCAATGGATAAAAACTGGTGTTTGAAATACAATTAAAGTCAATTTGAATTACTTCAAAAACATGAAAATAACTGGATCAGTTTTTAAAAAAATGAAGAATACTTGACTTGACTTTGAAGGCTTTTTTCTGTGTGGGCAGAGACTGATCTGGGGGGTATCCTACAATCTTTAATTTTATGTATGTCAGATTTACTGGAGAGAAAGTAATCAATCTGGGAATAGGACTGGTTGGGGTTGGAGTAGAAAGCATAATCTTTCAAAGTGGGGTTTAACTCCCTCCAGACTTCTAGCAAACCTAGTTCCTGTGCTCCACCCTGTACTTCCCAATTCATATTTTTATTGGTGGAGGGGATTTGTGAAGAGCAATCCATTGCTGGATTAAGGACACAATTAAGATCTCCCCCTAATAGTATCAGACCTTCCCCTTGGTAGGAAATGTTACTAAAATCCTTTCTATAAAAGGTTGGGTCATCAGCATTGGGACGTAGATGTTAATGAGGTGTATCTTTTGGAAATACAGTTATCCTGTGGCAACTGCCATCCTGCCTTCCCCTAAGGATTCCTCCGAGTCAAGTTCCAGTGGGATGTTTCTTTTAAACAGAATTGCTGTATCTGCCCTTTTGCCCGTGGAGTGGGCTGAACCCACAACTCTCCCCACCCAAGACCATCGCAACTTTTAGTGTTCTGTTGCTGACAGTTTTGTTTCTTGGAGAAGACAGATATCTGAATCTAACTTCTTCAAATATTGTAAAACTTTTGTCTATTTAATGGGGGAATTAATACCCAAAACTTTCGGGGAGACTACTCTTAAAGTATCCGTCTATAGGAAGATAAAAGTACCCATCTGTTGCATGGAATCTGTTTTAACTCCATTTGTCCCTAGGTTCCTCTGAACTCCCATAACTGTAACCTAGCAGCTCTATACACTAACAGTAAGCGCACAGACTCTTTTTGAGTGACCTGCCTTAATATAAACATAATGGCACTACAGGTAGCAGAAAGCGTAAAATAGTAATATTACAGTAAAACTTATTAAACATTTCTGTAAATGAAAAAAGGAAAAGGATAAGAGAATAAACAGTCAACTATTTATAAACTGTTAAGATTATGCTCCCAATGTGATTAGAAAGATCACAGCAATTGTTGCAATGCTTGTTAAATAACAAGCCTGACACACTGGGGTGAGTGCAGTAAAAACGTTACCACTGAACATCTGTGTGCAACGGTAATGTCTGCTGCAGTTAACCTAGTGATGCCCAGCTGATGTTGAGAGCTGGGAGCCACCATCCATTTATTAGAGTGTGCAGCTTAACATCAAGATACTGGCTTTGTTGAAGGTCAGCCCACTCATGCTCGGCCTTCTGCCTTCAGTTCAACTGAGATGAAATAGGCCTCCCACCCTTTCCCGCCTCAATATCAACATTTTCCCATTCTATTTATATAGAGGTTTCTCTCAGTAAGAGTGAGAAGAAATGCCCATTGAAACAATAAACCCCTGAGGTGGTCTGGATCTTGTGAATATGTGAGAAACCACCTCTGCTATGGAAACTTGCCATCTGATCAGCTCCATCATCCCCCCCGAGAAAAAACAAAGGGGGAAAAAGTTTCTCTCCATGTATCCCTCCCTCTCCTCATATCTTCCATCATCTTCATCCAGATTATAGGCCTCTTTTTAATTACAGTTGTCCCCAGAAATCAATTATTTTTCCAAAACAAGGAAAAAAAGAAGCACATTGCAAACCCTCCTTGCCTAGTACAAACCAACTTTCATGAAAATCCTGGGTATAGTGAAAAAAAGGAAGTGTCTATTTGCCACTGAGCTTATCAAGTAAATAAAGTGCTATCGTCTGGCAAGCAGGAGAGAAATAATCTTTCAAGAAAGGGCCAAAAGACAAGTATGTATCAAAAGGGGCAAAAAGTTTTTTCACAACATTTTCATCACAAGGACATGAAGCTCAGTTCACAGTAAAAGTGGAGAAGGGAAGTTCGAGCCAATGTTAACTTAAAGACTGGGAAATGAAATACAAGCTGGCAAATTTAAATCCATTTGGGACTGGCATTTAGAGTCAGAACTCAAGAGTCCTCAAAGTTAAAAATTGGCCATATACTGGTGTAGTTAAGCTTCCTCAGGAAAATATTCTCCCTCTGCTCACCTTCAATGGTTGCCTGGTTTTCTCTGGAGAGTAGTTCCTTAAGATCAGCACTTTGATGGGAGGGCCAGGATACTGTTGTTGGCTGTGAATGCCGTGGCTTACCTGCTCTGTGCCATGCAGTATGGGTGATCTCCTGCTCTAATGTGGCCAGCAGAAGATCCGGAACATGAACCCCCATTTTCTTTAAGGTAGGTGCTGCTTCCCGCAGAGAGTCAAACATGAGGGGTCCTTTTTCTGTGTAAATACAAAGTCAAGACGGATATTGACTCTGTACCTTGATGTTACGTTCCCTGGCCAACTTGATGCTTTCTCTGACCTGATGTCTCTTTGTGTTGAGAAGGTACAAAAATGTTGGTCAAAGAAACTTTTTTGACCATCTAGTTAATGGTCATTGATTTTCCAGTCTGATTGAAGAATTAGTTGTCCATCCTGGCAGTTTAGCATGCAGATTATAATGGAGCGAGGATGGGCATTCTGTTCTTTGGGATTGGGGATGAGCAAGCAGTGTGCTCTCTCAGTGGTAAGGGGGAATATCTTCATCAATTTTTTAGCACTGACTGCAAGACATGTAGCACAGTCTTCCATGCAGGGAAAGGAGTTTTTCATCCCCTCAGGTACTCCATATAGAGGAAAATTGTTTAATCTGGAGCGATTTTCTTGGTCGTCTAACTCTGCTTGCAATTCTCTTTCCCTAGTAAGAAGGTATAAAATCGCTCGATCATGCTGACTAGTTGAATCTGTGAGGGTGCCTATAGTCTGTTCTGCTGCTGTGGTACATTTGTCCATTTTTTTAGGTCTGCACTCATGTCTGCCACTGAAGATTCCACCCAGTGCAATGCTTTAATGATCCCATGTGATTTATTTATTTATTTATTTTAATTTAGTTGTTTAACCAGGTATAGCACACTAAGCTGAAAGCTTTTTTACAGGAGCGACCTGGGAGCACAAGGAGGTTAAGTGACTTGCTCAGGGTCACACAGTATACAAGTGGAAGCTGTGGGATTCAAAGATTTAGAGATGATAGTTGCTGATCCAAAGTCTGCATGCTGTCCTCTGAATCGGCTATGTTGGCCACAGGTAAGGCAGGTTGGGAATCATCCTGAAGGTCCTGAGTCTTATCCAACTCTATCAGGGCTTTTATTTTAGCTGCTTGAGATGATTTTCCTCTGGATTTTGCTGATGCCATGGTGAGCAAGAGAACCAGTGTGGAATTAAAGCTTGTGTACAAATTAAAGCCTTTATTTTTTAATGTTTAATGGGTCGTGGGTCCCAGAGCACTAAGGCTATGCAGCCATTCAGTGAGTGACATCACCGGAAGTCCCAGGAACACTGTTTCTATCTCCAGCTATAAGGCTTTTCTCACATGCGCATTAAGCTGACACTGATTCTTCCTGTGTCAGAAACTTTCAAGACTCTGTTAGACAGTGCCTTTTACTATTATTAATTATTGTCTTAAAGATCTTTTTTGAGTGTTTGAGATACTTTATTTATTTAAGAGATAGTTTACAAGGTTAAAAAGCAGAGCCTGGAGGGGTCTTTTCTAGTGGTGGCCTAGGGAGGGAGCTGGTGGTCATAGGGAAGATTACATTCACATACATAGTTCCTAAATACAGATGCAATACGAAGTGTACAGTGCACATTGTGCAAATAAAAAAGGTTGTATCAAGACCCATTAACTGAACTATAGGTAAAATACATGCAAATACAATGAAGACAGTCTTGAGATACAGTAACAGAGACAACTTAATTTGGATAAAGAATTGTATTAGGGGCTGTTGGGGTAGGACATCATAGAGGAGCAGTGTGTCTTTATTAATCTGTTACCTACATAGAAGGAAGGAAGGAAGGAAGGAAGGAAGTAAGGAAGGAAGGAAGGAAATGTGTTGATATTGGCAGGGAGGCTGTTCCATATACTGATGGAGGCTTGACCTAGGTTGTGCGTGCAGCGTAGGATTCGGAATTGGCATCCATCCACTGATCTGAGTGAGTAGGTAGCATTTGCTGAGTGGGTGAAGAGATATGAAAGGTAGCTTGGGAGTTTGCCTGATCAGTATTTAACACCCATTAGGGATGTGTGCAAAGAATGCCTCACAGTGGGGGAGCCCACCCAAGATTATTATACATGGAGCAGTGGTGCATATTGGGGGGAGGGGCAAGCAAGTATAAATCTGCACAGGACAATGATCAAGTTGGTACTTTTGGCCATACTAGAGGGGTTGGGTCCAGAGTAGACAAAGTCCTCATAATCCAGCAGGGGAATGATAGAATGCTGAGCCACCTGTTTTCTGATGTGAAGATGGAGACAGCTCTTTACCCTACAAACAGCACCGCATTTTGCAAAGCACTTGGCTTTAACTTAATACATTTATCTGTTTTTCAGAAAAGATAGTTGAGTGCTTTGTTCTGTTTGGTATTGTTAAACACTATCTTTTTTTGCTTTCTCATTGTGAGTGGTCTGTGGCAGCCATTAGTCCCAGTGCTGGTATTTCTGGTTTGCACACCATGTTTTAGTTATTTTTCTTGTGGCTACTTGTGAATTTTCTGTGCCATGACAAAACAATGTGAACCATTATATACGTGTGTGTGTATGTATATATATATATATTACAGGGGTGCGACTGCACCCCTGTAGTTAGAATTGAGTAGGCACTTTAATGTTAAACCTCAAATTTTGCACGTTAATAACTTTGCAACCGTTTAGTGGATTTGCATGAAATTTGGAATTCACGGTCTAGTATGGTAGATCTCTTGATTTACCAAGTTGCATTTTGATCAGACCACCTTGTGGTCTTTTGGTCAGAAACTTGGAACGTAGAAAGAGGTTGGGTTAAGGAACAATCCAGCATTGGTTTGGTTAAAAAATATTAATCTGTTCCAAAGTTATTACATTTAAATTTTTTGAGTTCTGAGCATGCTCAGTTCACTCAAATATTTATATGTATATTTTGTGAAAGATAAATGGTTTCATGGTCAAAGCTTTTGTCAACTCGTGAAAGAAAAATTCTAGTCCATCAGAAAAATTCTTTGTTCAAAGCCACCATCTTGTTTTTAGTTTTCCAGTCAAACAAAATGTCATAGCTTTCTCCACAGGTGACTTTTGGGCCAAATGAGGCATGGGTTTTGTCCAGGGTGACCCCCTTTACAAAGCCATGCCTTTGGTTTGCTTCATTTCTGCCAAAAGATAGGTTTTAAAAAAATTAAAATTCTTCTTTCGCGACTCGCTAATCATCTTCTTTCGCGATCCTGCAAAATCCTGGTCCTCAAGACGATCATAGTCCATGAGCTTTGCTCATGAGGGGATGACCAGATAGCCAGAATTTCATGACCAGGTGTCCCTGGGGATGACCAGATGACCAAGGGGGCAACCAGATGGCCAAGATTGGCACAATCAGATGTTTGCTCGCGGACTAGTATTTTGTTAGGCTGTGGACTAGGATTTATCTTGCTGCTGAGGATTTTGCTATGTCATTACTGAAAAATGTTTAAAGGTGTAAAAACTTTAGAATTGCACAGCTCATTAACGGTTTGGTCTTTTTACTTGAAATTTACAGGGTGTTGAGGGGATGCCCTACAGGTCTGAATTATGATGTTTAGGTGTTGGGGAATTAAGTAGTTGCATAGATATGCCATTATGAAGTTGACATCTTCCCCATAGGATTACATTCCAGTGTCTGTCATGCCTTTTGGTGCCGTTATCTCGAAAATGAAGCGAGATACAGAGTTTTTGTTACTGATGGCATAGATCACCTTTACATGATCTATGCTACTGGAACAAGATTTTAAATCATAGAGTAAGCCTGCAGTGGAATTTTTTCCATAGGTTGCACGTTTAATGAGATATTGTCAAATTTGTGTTACAAGGGTTCCTTGCCATATAGGGCTGCTATATAGCTACGCATAAGTGGGCCTGCGCTCCCACAGATGCATAATGTTATGCAGTAATGGGCAACTTGGTGGGGCCTATCACCCCGTTCTCCTTTACTGTAGCATGTAAACCTGCTTATACATGTAATGGGGTGAGAGTTGGGCCTGACGACCCAATGGCACACCCTGGCGTCTGTCAGTCTGTGGAGGATGGGTGTGTGAGTTGTGGCAGGGTTAGGTGCTAACCCTAATGTTTTATTTCCTCACTTTTGTTGCTTTAATCCTAACTGATGCATTAAATGCAGTTTTATGCCATGAATACATATATAGGTGTGGTAGCACCCCTATAGTTAGGGTTGAGTAGTTTGTTTAATGTTAAACCCTTAACTTTGCACATTAATATATTTGGCTCCCTTTGACAAAATGAGCTGAAATTGTGTATGTGCTGTATAGGAGACAAGGTCTTGATTTGTGGAATGTTTTTGTGACAGCAACTTGTGCAGTTTCTAAGATCCACATGTGTAATTGTTTTGTAAAAATCTAACTTTTTTCTTATACTTAACATGATTTTGTTTTGCTCTCATCTTCAGCCAACAAGGAATATAGTTTTTCTCCCAAAGTTGCAGGGGGCATGTGCCATGTACTAATGTAGTGCCTTTGACAGATCTGGTGAGAAAATATTAAAGGGTTCCAGAGTTATAAGGTTTTAAATTCTACTGTTTTCCAAACTGCACAGTCGCAGTAGGGTTTTTGAGATAATGTTGCTCGATGAAAGTAAACATTTGTTGCCACGAATGCTCCTGTTTGCTTTTGTGCCATTGAATAGACAGGACACCACCCATTTTTCGTGCTGTGCCAACTGCCATATAGTTGATTATTTTTCCCACTAACTGACAAATGTGGAAAGTACCTAAAACTGCTGGGGTTTTTAAAAACAAACATCAGAACCAAGATAAATGGGACCCATTTATCTATTTTCTGATACTTGTTTTTTAATATTGTGCTCATAAATATGTTTTCTGGATACCCATAATCCTGGGTGCTCAGCTTAGCTAGTTGCCACGGGTACACTGTTTCGTTTGCCAGAAAATTGTGCAGTTGGAAACCATGTTTGGAATACTGGATGTAATGAAACAAATCCCCATGGCAAGATGAATATCTGAAAAATATAAAATGTTGGAATTAAGTACCACATCAATATACAGTTGCACTATGTTCAATTTTCTACAAAGTGTCTGCAGAATACAAGGGCTATCTCAAAGCACACTTACTGCCCAAATGTGATATTGAAGGCAGAGTAATCATCTCCCCCAAGTCCCCCCCCGAGACACATTCTATCATTAAACAGTTATAAGTATGGAGAGATCTCCAATCTCATATTTACACCAGGAGATCGCAAGGCATGTAAGGTGTATTTCGAAAAATGTTCCCTTTTCATTGACAGACTCTTTATAGTTCTAACCCACTAGCCCAGGTGCACCAATTCAATACCAGTAAATGTCCAGCAATATTCACCCTGATTCCTAGTAAACTTGACATGTGCAGCCAAGATGTTTTTAACAGTCTCATTTTCTGTCTCGCATGTGCTCCCCCATTGGAGTTTTAAAATTCCTGTTTGTGAGCCACATTTACAGGTTGCTATATACACATTATTGGGAGTATCACAGGTAATCAGGTCACAGATTTGGTAAACCCTCTCTATTTTTTGGATGTGTAACTACTTTGCTTTATTAATATGTTTATCAAACGTACATTGGCCGCCACATGGTATGCAGCCCCTAGGTGATGTATCCCCCATATATTGCTGCCTCTTTTGTTTAAAGTGTTGCAATGAATGTACCAACACATCCCTCTGGTTTTATGCCCATCGATAAACACACTGTGGCATACCATTTATGATCTGACCCAAAACCGTATCATTTTCTATAATATGCCAGTGGGGGAGAACATGCAATACATCAAAACATTTTACTAGGAATCAGGGTAAATATTTCTGGACATTTACAAGTATTGAATTGGTGTGCTTGGGCAAGAGGGGTGGAAATATAGAGAGTATGACACTGAAAAGGGAAAGCTTTTAGACATACACCTTAGGTGCCTTACGATCTCCTGTCTAAATACAAGAAACATAGAAATATAGAATTTGATGGCAGATAAGGACCGCTTGGCCCACCTAGTTTACACATTTCCATACCTAACAGATAAGCTGCAGATACTAGTTAACCAACAGCCTACTTCCTCCTACCCCCCACTAGAATTGCCTTATGTCTGTCTCATGCATTCTTGAATTCCCCCACTGTTTTTGACTCTACGACCTCCTCAGGACAGCTGTTCCATGTATCCCCAACCCTCTCAGTGAAGAAATACTTCCTCACATTACCTCTGAGCCATCCCCTCTATCTTCAAATTCTGCCCCCTTGTTTTTGCACATCTCTTTTTCTGAAAGATGCTACCCTCTTGGACTTTGTTGATTCCCTTGAGGTATTTGAAAGTTTCTATCATGCCCCCCCTTTGCTCAAGGCTATACATATTTAGTTCCTTTAGTCTTTCTTCATATGTCTTCTAATGCAGACCCTGCATCATTTTGGTTGCCCTCCTCTGGACAGCCTCCACCCTGTCTATGACTTTGCAGAGATGGGGTCTCTAGAACTGTACACAGTACTCCAGATGTGGTCTTACCAACTGTCTGTACAGAGGGCCAACAACTTCCTGTTTTCTACTGGCAATGCCTCTCCCTATGCATTCCAGTATCCCCCAAGCCTTCCTTACTGCCTTCTCTCATTGCTGGCCCACCTTTAGGTCATCTGATATGACTACCCTCAGGTCCCTTTCCATTTTTGTTGTCGTCAGTATCTCACTCCCCATTGTGTGCACAAGATTGGCGATCTCTCCATATTTATAACTTTTTTATTTTAGAATGTGCCTCCAAGGAGGCAGGAGACGTGGGAAGATGGTTACTCTGCCTTCGATATTACATTTGGGTAGTAAGTATTCTTTAAGATAGCCCTTGTATTCTGCAAACACTTTGTACAATATTGAACAAAGTGTAACTGCACATTGATGTATTGATGTATTAGGTTCTTAGTTTTTTAACTTGCTTTTTGTTTTAATTGGGTTCACCACAACATAACCCAGATAGACCATCTTAGGGTAGCTGGTTCATTCCACTGGGGTGTCAAACAGACAAGGCACACTGATGAGTCCTGGTAGGATGAAACACGTATCTGTGTCTTCTGTTGGCGCCCTTTGCAAACTGTGTGAGAGGCCTTTCGGCACCTTGCATTTCTGTTTAAAGATGAATCAGCATAATATTCTGTGGTGATTTGCATATGCAGCCCATGATGCTTTGCATTATGGGGGCATGTGAGATTTTTGTATTACTTAATTGCTGCTTTTGATGTTTTTCAGATATTCATCTTGTCAGGGGGATTTTCTCTGTTATGTTTCATTGCAGCTGATGTTCTTACTAAGGTTTCCAACTGTACAATTGAAAAAATGGGTTTCTAAACCAGTGATCTGACATATGAATCTGTGGACCAGGAAGTATGCTTCCAAAAGAGTAACTAAAAATGAACTTAAAAGCCTGTTATCTGACATATGAACTCTTGGATCAGGAAGCATTATGAGGACTCCCTATCACTTGAGATATACAGAGAAAAACTGTTTGCTGAAGCATCAGTTATCTATGGGGGTATATGGACTCCATAACTCATTTATGTTACATGCATGTGCAGCAAAATCTGTAATAAAGAAAACAGTCCCTCAAAGTTTTTTTTCCCCCAAACCTGTCAAAACAGAAAATGGTCCATTGCTGATTAGCTCCTCCACCCCACCTCCCACTCAGCACCCACCACCCCACACACCCCAGTACACTCCCACACATGCTCACTCACCTAAAAAGGTCCCAGGTTTAAGACACTCTCTCCAATTGAAGATATGTTTTGCTGCTGGAACCAGTGACAGCAATATGAGAAACTAAGATAAATGCGGTTCAATGTATTTAAATGCGGGTTTAAACTTTATGCATATATTTTCCAATTTTTATATTTTGATCCCAGATTTTTGACATGGCCTATTAAGGACCCCACCTCATGAACAATATGACTGTCATTACGGAACTCCCGCTTGAAAGGTTGATTTCGCGGTCGCTTAGTGAATTCATCTTTCAGGTAGGATTTGAAATTTGTTTATGCCCTTGTTCATGAGGTGGGGTCATAAAAAGGCTAAAAATGTGGGTTCAAAATATGTAAAAATGGCAAAGTTATGACGACCCATTGCAATTTTACTATGCACACGCATAACTTCAGAAATTTTAAATATCTTCACCCCACATTTTCAGGATAGCATTCTTATTACTCCACCTCATGTACATCACAGCTGTCATTTTCCATATCCTGCCCAAAATGTGTTTTCACACCTGTGGCATCGAATGGCATTACAGTTGTGCAGAATTATATTTTGGTGGGGATTTGAACATTTTCTGTACTGAGTACATGAAGTGGGGTAATAAGATAGCTATGCTGGCAATTTGGTCACTGTTGGCCTATAAATGGAAGCACAGGGCCGTGCTAAATAGATATATGCATCTATGGAGGGCCCAGAGGGCCCTGCACTACCACAGGTAAATAAGGATATGATTATACTATCTCAAAAGTAAGGAAATAAATTGCAAAAACTTTGTTAATGCTCTAGTTAGGGTTAAAGTGGAAAAAGTAGAGAATGTGGCATTAGGGGCCATTAGAAACATAGAAACATAGAAACATAGAAGTTGACGGCAGATAAGGACCGCAAGGCCCATCCAGTCTGCCCATATTAGCATATATTGGGGTCATTAGCCCTAACACCCACCCAGTTCTCCTATACTGTACCCATCTCAGCTTATTCACTTATGGAATGGGGTGAGTGTTAGGGCTGATGACCCCAAGGCACACTCCTGACACCTGTTGGTGTGTGCAGCATGAGGGTGCGGTGTTAGGTTTGAAAACCCTAGTGTCTCCATTTTCCCTACTTGTGTCGCTTTAACCCTAACTAGAGCATTAACAAAGTTTTTGCAATATATACTGTGTGTGTGAAATATATATATATATATATATATATATATATATATGCACACACACACACACACACACACATATGATGGCCCACTGCACAGTGACACTAAACAGCAAAACCCAAAAAAAGACCTTTGCAGTGAAAGTTGCTGTAATGGTCCAGGTTTCACTGGCATCTCCAGGTGTTCCAACCTGGAGTTGATAATATAAATCAATCAATCAATCAAATCTTTATTTATCCAAGAGAACATCATTGAGCAAGCTAATTTGCAAGATGGACCTGGTTATTACCGGGTCAAAATACATTACAAATAATTTTTTTACAGTCACAATGACAATAACATCAACATAACAACAAATAAATACAAAGAAGGTGCATAATACAGCATCAGCTAAAATACAAAGGTAGGCATACAACAGCACAGAGGACAATTGTGGCATATATGTGAAATTTGGGAAGCTTACATGGCTTCAGGGAAAATGACAATGGTTCATCCAGATAACAGACTGATGAGTAATGTAGCAAGCACAATATCTAGTCCTGGCCAATGATGTACAGCTAGGTTGAGGGGATGTATGGAGTTTCCAGAAAAACTGAAGCACAGGAACAGAGAAGGGGAGGTGCGGTGGGGGTGGGGGCATGGGAAGATGTGGGGAAGAAACAAGGTAGGGAGAAGGAGAGCAGTAGCCTGTGTGGAATACATGAAAAAAGGGTTCAGAGGCAGCCTGAGGAAGAGGGGACGCGATTATGGAATTCCCACACAGTTTAATGATATAAAGCCTTCGGATGAGATCAGAGTAATAGGGGCACATGAAGCCAACATTATACTATAGTATAATCTTCAAGGAGCTGAAGCATATAATTCAGGGTAGGTTAGTGATGAGGGAAGCAATTACAGGGCTCTCTCACCGTCCAAGCATATAGGGTCTTGAAGGATTCCAAAATGATGAGAGTGCTCAATTTCAACAATTCTTGCAGTTTATTTCATGGTGATGGTAACACAAAGCTAATTGCTGCTCTACCAAAGCAAAAAGAAACCTTGGGGATGCACAATGTGATAAGGGAGGCACTTCTTAAGGTATATATTCCTGGTGTGCTTAGTGGGAGACAATCAGTGATATATTGAGGAAGCTTTTTTGTGACCACTCTGAAGGTCCAAATCACCGCATTTCTATTCCATGTAAATATAAGAGAAGTCCACCCTATAGCTGCATAAAAGGCACAATGGTGGGTGGGGGGGCCAATTATAAACCTAATAGCTCTGTGGTAAAGCGTATCTAATTTGTCAAGAGAGGCTTTAGGGCACTGACTATGTAAGAAGTCTTCATAATCAACCAGAGAGAGAAAAGGTGTTTGGACCAGGCACTTTTTAGCCTTACTAGTAAGAAACTGGTCAATCCTAAAGAAAAGGCCCAGTGTTTGTCTTAGTTTCTTTAGCAAGTTCTCAATATACTTTGTGAATGAAATATTCTGATCCAGCCACACTCCTAAGTATTTAAACTTTGAAACTTTGTTCTGAGCTCTAGGAAATCTACAAGCTCCCAAAAAAATCCACCCTGGTTCACAGCAATTGTTAAAAAAAAATATTGGTTGTAAAAATAAACCTTACAACAAGGCTAAGAAGAGTGGTCTGTCAGCCAGCTGGGACAAATATAAAACAGAACTTCAAAAATGTAACACTAGCATTCACAAGGCAGAGGCAGATTATGAACATAAGTTTGCTGTAAAAGTGCAGGATAATTATCAATCCTTTTTTCATACTTACATGATAAAAAAGGTAGCAATAGAACAATTGGCCCCTAAAGCAACAAAATGGAGAACTTATAATGGAGGATAGCGATATGGCTAGCCACTACAATACTTACTTTGCCTCTGTCTATAACCCAAAAACCCACAACACTATGATACATCAGGTGCAAGATATAGGTCTGTCACTCAAAATAGAGATCAATGATGTTAAAGACAGACTAAAGGCACTAGGCCAAAATAAAGCCCAGGGTCCAGATGGTCTTCATGCAAGGGTGTTGAAGGAGTTGGCTGATGTGTTGGCACCCCTTGTGACCTATATTTTCCAGAGTTCTATAGACAACGCTGGGGTACTGGAAGCATGGAGACAGGTGGAAATCATTCTTCTCTATAAAAAAGGGTCTAGGCAAGAGATGGCTAACTATAGACCAATAAGTTTAACATCAATTTTGGGTAAAGTCCTGGAAGGTATCATAAAAACATTCATTACAGAGACATTGACTATGTCAGGGGACATAGACTACCATCAACACAGTTTTAGGAAGGCAGGTCATGTCAAACAAACTTGTTGGAGTTCTATGGTAAGGTTAACCAGGCGCTCGATTTACATAATGCAGTCGACATTATTTTCTTGGACTACTCAAAAGCCTTTGATAAGGTGCCCCATGGCCTCCTTATCAAGGCCTAAAACTGGCATAGCATACAAGCAAATATTACCCGCTGGATTGAAAACTGGCTGGCAGATAGAAGCCAGAGGGTGTCCGTAAGGGGTTCCCTGTGAGGATGGGCACAGGTGTCTAGTAGGGTTCCCCAGGGTTTGGTATTGGGCCCATGCCTGTTTAATTTATACATTTCATCCATGCAAACGTCATCTCTAGCGTGGCTTTCCAAATTTGCTGATGACACCAGGATAGGTTTTATAGTAAATTCTAAAGATGATTCGGACACCCTACAATACACCCTAAATGAGCTTGTGCAGTGGGCAGTATTGATGCAATCCACTTTTAACATAAATAAATGTAAGGTTATGCACTTCGGGAAAGATTACAGACTTTGTAAATATAGTCTAAATGGAGTGGAGCTCCAAGCAGTGACAGATGAAAAGGACCTGGGTATTTATGTTACTAATGATCATAGCTTCAAGCCTCATTGCAACTAGGCTATAAAGAAAGCCAGTGTGCTGCTGTATTGTATAAATAAGCACATTAAGAGTAGAGACAGACAAGTGCTGATGCCCCTATATAAAGCATTGGTTCACCCACACCTGGAGAACTGTGCCCAGTTTTGGTCGCCGAGGAAAAACAGAATCAATGCTCTGGAGCATGTACAGAGATGAGCAACCAAGCTGGTGTTAGGTTTGGAAGAGCATAGTTACCACCAGAGGCTGCAGGAATTGGATCTTTACACATTGGAATTCCATAGACTTAGGAGAGACATGTGAATGGTCTACAGAGCACTCCTAGATGTTGATTTATGGACCCAGCTGGGTTTTGAGTTTTGGGTCCAGGTTTATGAGACTAGGACACATCCACTTCAATGAAAGATTCCAACCTATCGCACAAAAATTGGGAGGTATTGGTTTAGTACTAGGGTCACCAAAATATGGAATTGCCTTCTGATAGAGGTGGTGGCTAGTCAGACTATGTCAGAATTCAAGGCAAGATTGGATAATCATCTGATAACTCAGGGTATTACAGGCTATAGTTAAAATTATGGCAGGCTGTCATGGATGTGTAAATGTCCTCTTGGCCCTGTACTAACCTATGAAACCTATGAAACAAACTTCAGGTTCTCTCTGAGGACTGTGGTGATCAGAGGTAATGCTCCAGTAGTGGCTGGGTTCACCACATGACTGTGGGATAAGAAAAGCACCACTTTATTTTTTTTTTTTTTGCATTTAGGAGGAGCTTTTTAAAAAGAAGCTGATTCTGCAGCTGGTTAAATTCCTCTTGGAGATCTGCACAGGTGGCTTCAGGAGTTGGGCAACTAAGGTAAAGAACAGTGTCATCTGCAAACATATGTATACTGCCTTATTTATGCTAGCATCAATATTACTAATATAGATAGCAAACAGTAATGGTCCAAGTATCGACCCTTGTGGCACTCCCCTTTGAAGAGGTTTGAGTGAGGACAGCTCACCCTCAGCCTTGATCTGCTGGAGCCGTCCTGAGAGATAATCAGTAAACCAACTCATTGGAACTGGGTCAAGACCTATATTCCTCAAGGATGAGAGAAGCAGGCTGTGTTCCACTGTGTCAAAAGCCTTACTTAGGTCTAAGAATACAGCGCAGACAAAATCTTTACTATCCAGGTCATGGCGCCAGTCATTGGTTACTTTGACAAGGGCTGAAATAGTGCTGTGTCTTGATCTAAAACCAGATTGCATGGGGTTTAATAGATTTTTGCACTCAATGTAGTTCCTGAGCTGGTTACTCACTATTTTTTCCAGTACTTTTGACAAGATAGGTAGGAGAGATATCGGTATGTAATTGCTTAGGTGACAAGGGTCCCCTGATTTAAACAGGGGATTGACATGTGCAGTTTTCCACATTGGATGAATAATCCCTTGAGACAGTGATAGGTTGAAGAGATGAGTGATTGGCACTGCTAAAACATGATAGGCAATCTTAAGGAAATAGGGATCTAGTGAATCTGCCACAGCACTTTTCTTAGAGTCCAGCTGAAGTAAAGGATCTTTGACATCTTTCAGGGATGTAGACTGGAAAGAGAAGCCAGGGGCAGGGGCAGGAGACTGCTCATCTTGCACTCCTAGTTGCGAGTATGTCAAGCATGCAGGAGAGTTATCACATGCAAGACCAGCAAAACAAAATGATTATTAAAGGGGTCTAGCATCCCCATTTTATCACAAACAGTAGTATTCCCTGAGTTAATCTTTGCCAGCAGAGAGTTGCCTGGGGTGTGCCCCCACTTTTCCTTAACTGTCTTCCAAAATTTAGAGGAACACTTTGCAGTGGAACCCACTTCATTACAATAGAATGTAGCCTTTGCTTCCCTAACCACTTTTGTGCATGCTTTCTGAGCTTTCCTGAACTGACATCAATCAGTGTCTAACTTAGATCTGTGTGCCTTTTTCCAGGGTTTGTCTCTTGCCAGTAAAGCAGCCTTCAGTTCAGCAGAGAACCAGCAACAAGCTTTATTCCTCATATGACTTTTTACCAAAGGGGCATACTTGTTTAGTGCCCCTGCCAATATTTCATAGAAAATATTATAGACGATGTTAACCATGTTGGCTAAGTAGAAGTCCTGCTCATGCAGTGAATGTTTCAGGTCATTAAAGGCAAACAGATCAAAGTTCCAACGGGACCTTTTAGTATTAAATTTATCTGCAGGTACTGTATTATTAAAAAGGAATATAAACCGGCACCTGCTCAAAGCATTTTACTTTAAATCAGCTCGTATTATGGACAAAAGACCAAGTGTGCTTATATCATTCAAAAGGACTTTTTATTAATTTAAAACTCACTTGAGATGTGGCACAAACCACCAGAATTCATGTGGAAACAGCAATTACATGCAGCACAATAGTCCACAGTATTCTTGTTAAATCCACAAAACGCCACAAAAGTCCATGCACAGACGGCTGTAGAAGTCCCAACAGGTGTGAGCAAGAACAGAGGTCGCTTCCAACAGACGTCACCTGACGCGTTTCGCTGTTAGCTTTCTCAAAGGTTGACGTCCACAGGTATACACCTGTATTTAAACACAGTCCTTAAAGGGATATGTACCCCTATTATAAAACATATAAACAAATCAAAAAACCATTAACCAAAAATTCACCACTTAATATACCCAAGGCAATCTCCCAATAAATAATTATGTAAATAACCCATTCTTATAACACTAAATATAGAAATAGAAAATAAATATATAAAATATATATATCAATACCCAACTTCACTTTATCTTTTATATTTGAGAAATGGACGAATCTCAAATCTTTCATTTAAGCCAGGTTCATACATAGCCCTCATTGTAAAAATCCAGTACTGTTCTCTACATAGAAGGAGGTTATCCAAACTCTCTTTCGTAAGTATAGATTTTTCTATTGCTGTAAATGTAAATTTATGTAAACTTTTATCACTTGCTTTCATGACATGTAAAGCTAAAACATTTTTTTCATCACCATTCAAAATGGCCCTTACATGTTCACCTATACGAATTTTAAAGGGACGTTTAGTTTTCCCAATATAAAAACAATTACAGCAACATTCTGCAATATATACCACACCAGATGTGCTGCAAGTAATCAAGCCTTTTATTTTAACTTCACCCCCTGTTGCATGATTTTTAAAAGTCTTTGTTGTTTTAATCCATGGGCAAAATTTACAGTTACCACATTTGTTGCAAACCTCCACTGTTTTCACTATTTTGTTTAACCAATCCTGAGATTTTTCATCATTTGGTTGTACAGAATGAACCACAATATCTTTAATATTTTTACCTCTTCTAAACACAATTTTAGGTTTACCAACTTGTTTTTGTTTTAAATTGTTATCTAGATTAACCAAATGCCAATGTTTCCTTATAATTTTAGCTACCTCACCAGATTGTGGACTGTAGGTAGTAACAAATGTGGTCTGTGGATCATGACTATTTACCCTTTGTTTACTAACTAGTAAATCCTGTCTTAACAATCCATCCACATCATTTTTTGCTTTTTTTAACAGTTCATAACTATATCCACGATCTTGTAACTTAACAGTCATTTCATTTACCCTTTTATTATATCTACCTGAATCACTACAGTTTCTCTTGATACGAATGAATTGACCCTTAGGTATAGCATTAATTACATGCCTGGGGTGACAGCTACTAGCTAACAAAATAGTATTCCGATCAGACTGTTTGGTATAAAGGTCAGTTTTAACACCACCCATTCCATCCTTATAGATTCTTAAATCCCAAAAATTAATTTCAGTGTAACTGGAATTAATAGTAAACCTCAGATGCTCATCACTATTTTCCAAATATTCCACAAATTCTACTTAGATCTGTGTGCCTTTTTCCAGGGTTTGTCTCTTGCCAGTAAAGCAGCCTTCAGTTCAGCAGAGAACCAGCAACAAGCTTTATTCCTCATATGACTTTTTACCAAAGGGGCATACTTGTTTAGTGCCCCTGCCAATATTTCGTAGAAAATATTATAGGCGATGTTAACCATGTTGGCTAAGTAGAAGTCCTGCTCATGCAGTGAATGTTTCAGGTCATTAAAGGCAAACAGATCAAAGTTCCAACGGGACCTTTTAGTATTAAATTTATCTGCAGGTACTGTATTATGTAATGATCTGACACGAACAATAAAGCAATGGTCACTAACATCTGAGAAGAAGGTACAAGCATGAGAAAATAGGTGGGGCTTATTAACTAAAATAACATCTAGCAAGGTACTATTGGTCAGGTTCCTTTTATTTGGGCATGTAGGTTCATCAATTAATTGTGTCAGCCCAAGAGAATTGCAGAAGGTATTAAGAGGAGTAGAAGGCTTGGCTAGTCAGTCGAAGTTGAGATCTCCTAGAATAATTGTTTCAAAGTTCCCTTTCTCTAATAAAGAGCCAATATGTGTAAGGATCTGTAGTCCAGTGGATGGTGGTCTATAGCGACCTATTACATGAAGCACAAGGGAGGTGGATAACTCAATCTTAATAGCCAGACATTCAAATTCTTTTTTTACCGTAACTGAATTAAGACAAGATGTGGAGTACTAGTCTTTAACATAGACTGCCACTCCTCCTTCTCTAGTCAGTCTGTCAGTTCTGAATAGCGGATAAGTAGGGACATTGATCTCACTGTCCAAGGTGGCTGGCCTGAGCCAGGATTCGGAGATCACCAAAACATCTGGGGAAGTATGGCTAATCCATGCCTGGATCAGAGTAAACTTTTTTCATGAGGCTACAAACATTAACATGCCAGAAACTCATGCCTTTCAGCCTTGCAGTATCAGAGGGAGATGTACAGGCTGCAGGAGGACCAGGATTCAGCTCAATATTACCAGAGCATAACAGGAGAAGAACTATAATCTTTGATAGAGTGGCAATAGTTAATCTGAGTATTCTAGCTCTAGCACGTCTTTATGGTTTCTCAATTAGGGTATGTCTATCACTACACTTAGGGACATACTGACCTAAAGTTACAAAGACCAACAATCTAGCAGTAAAATACAAAGAAAGACAAGTACCATAGTATGAGGGAGGGATAGCTTGAGAAGTCATCTCAGCACTGGTGCCTCCACAGGGAGTTCACTGAGTGTATGCTTGCAGTTGATGGAGCATAAGGACACAAAGGTATCTGTAAGAGGAATTATTTTGCAGAAGGCATTCTAGTTGAGTGTCATATTCCCCAGGTTAAGAAGGGAGTTTAGGCCAATAAGGCACCCCTGGTACAAGTGAGAGGATAGTCAGAAGAGAGAGCACAGGGATTCCCCACATGGTAGGGCTTACATAGGCACACATTCTCTGGTCTACTAGAACCTCTGACAGACTAGGAATACTGCCAGGAAAAAACCTAGGGCAATAGTCCCCCTGGAGTACCAACTTCTAATAACAGGAGAAGGCCTATAGTCTGAATAGTGATGCATCAACCAGGTTAACCTAAGGCATGTGCCCCTTTAGAGGAGCCAGTTTCCAGTAACGGAAAAGAATCTACCCCTTTTGGGAACCCAGTTTCCAGCACTGTAGAGATTCTACAGACTTGAGGGATAGTGTTGTGGTCACAACATTTAGGGGAATCTTTTTTCAATAGTAAACAGAGAGGAGCAGAGTTTTGCCTGGATTGGATGGCAGCTGTCACTGTGGGTGTCCTTTATGAGGGTATATTTAATAAATCAACAGCATTGGGTGTGGGTGGGTGCAAAATTAGTGGCTTTTGCTGTACCTTTCTTGCAGAGAGTCCGAAGAGGAGGGATAGTCAAGAGCAGATAGGGTGGACAGACCCAGCAAGGGTTTATGGGACCACAAGCAACAAGCGAAAAAGAGAGTTAAGAGATGAGGGAGTGACAAAGGATAAGCTTAGAGACGGAGGGAGGGAGGGATAGAAAGTAATCCAGGAGTAGATCATAGCAGTGAAAGGTGAGTTCTGGTTTAAGGAGGGGGTGACAACAGTATTAGAAGTGCTAGTGAAACAGTAACTAGCCAATGGGAAGATGATGGGTGGAGTCAAAGACATATTTAATAGAGGCCGGGGTTGGGGTGGGTGGTGCAGGAGAAAATTATACTTTTAAATAGAGCTCCATAGCAAAGAAAGCCCAAAGTCCAAAAGCCGTAGCTAGAGAAGCAGCTGGAAGCACGGGCCAATCAGTTGAAAAACCATAGCACTTGGAGTCAGTCAGGAGCCTGATTGAAGTTCAGAGCCAATAGTGTTCCTGGACAGGCCCTGGAAAGAAAAGGCAGGCTTACCCCAGTTGCAGAGGTGATTTCCCGGGCCCAGGAGTGAGTGCAGGCTGGCTGGCTTTCCCAGCAACGGCCGCCAAAGATGTGGAGTGGGCAGCCCTGCCAAGTGCTCCTAGGAAAGAAATGAGAGTGGGGAGTTAGCCAAGTAAATGGGACAGGGACAAAAGCCAGCCAATTAAGCAAATTGGCGGGTGGGGAGAAAGAGCAGTAATTATAAAGTTAAGTAAATTATGTTGGGTGCGGGAAGTACTGCCCCTGCAAAAAACACTTTGTTTCTGGACTGCACAATATCATGTGTCAGCACTGTGCCATCGGTGTTGGGGATGTCAGCAGATTTGCTGTCAATGAACAGTGGTACACACATATATATATATATATATATATATATATAGAGAGAGAGAGAGAGAGAGAGAGAGACATTTTCATTGCAAAAAAAAGCTTTGTTAATGCACAAGTAGAAAAAAGTAGGAAATGTGGTATTAGGGTTCCCAACCCTAACACCCCACCCACACCCTGAAGGCAGCAAAAGGAAAAACTGTTATGGTTTCACCTCTTCTGCATCTTCAAAAGTCACGCATGTGGTGTGCCTTGGGGCTGCCAATCCTAACACTCACCACATTCTCATATACTGTACACATCTCAGCTTATTTATTGATGGAATGCTACCGTGCTACCATAATATATATATATAGATAGATATAGATATAGATATATATATATATTAGAGGCAAAAAAACTATGTTTAATGCATTAGTTAGGGTTGTTCCACAGCGACAAAAGCAAGGATAACTGAGTTAGGGTTGACTGCCCAGGCCCACACCCCACTGGCATTGAGGTGCGCATTGGGGTTGCTGGTCCTAATTTTCACCCCATCAGATGTGTGAAGAAACAGAGGTATAGGAGAATAAGGTGACAGTTAGGACCAACAACCCCAATGCACACCCCGGTGTCAGTTGGGGGTGTGGGCAGGGGGTCCAAGGGGGCTTTCAACCCTAACACCGAATTTCCTTGCTTTTGTTGATGTGAAACAACCCTAACTAATGCATTAAATGGAGTTTTTTGCCTCTAATTTTTCTTCTTTTTTAGAATGATAATGAGAAATAGTGAATGTAATGTGGCACTCCTGCCACATGATGTCTTGTCACATAGTAACACGGTGCCTGCAAACCCAAATGGTAATGTACATGATGACGCAAAGCGAAACACAAAGATAAACAGTACTGTAGACACAAATGGTTAAAATAATGCAAACGCAAGCACAAATGAAAATGCAAAAGGTAACGCACATGGTGCCATAGACGGGAACAGTAAGTGAAGTGGGTATGGAACCGCAAGCAGAAGCGGTAAGGGTAGCAGCAATGTAAGCACACAGGATGATTTTCCCCAAAAGCTGCATAGAGAAAGACAGAGAGTACAAAGAATGTATGCATAATAATGGGTCTCGGAGCAGAAAATGAGGAGTTGGAATACTAAATTGCTTATATCTCAGGAACCGAACGACGTAGAAAACAAATTTAAAAGTTAAATGATTTTTGACTTTTGTGGCTAGTTTTTTACTTAGCCTCTAGTAGGGGGCTAAGTATTTTTATGACGAAAAGTCCGTATCTCGCACCGTTTCTGAGATAACGGACCTGAAAACGCGGCAAACGCTGTAATGTTATCCTATGGGAAAAAAAGAGAAGTTCAGAGTACCATAACTTTGGCTACCTGTAATATTTTTTCACCAAACCACTGAAAGGCACATCTGTGGGATGTTGGCTTTCTTCCCTCTAAATTTTAGCCCAAAAGACCAAACCGTTATTTTGCAACAGGACGGCAAAGGATTCCTGTAAAGCGGCAGACGCCATAATTTTATCCTATGGGAAAAGTGTCAATTTGGAGTGCCGTAACTTTGCTGCCCTGTAATATTTTATCACAAAAACACTGCAAGGCACATCTGTGAGATGTTGGCTGTGGTACCTCTGAATTTCAGCCCAAAAGACCAAACCATTCTTTTGCAGCAGGGTGCCAAAGAATTGCTGTCATTTTCACACAGCCTGGAAAAGTACTGTCGAACTTTGCGAAAGCTTTCGCAAATTCATGTGAAAACCATCGCAAATGCGAAAGTACTTTGCGAAAGTACTTTTTCAGAGAAATTTGAAAAACGTATTTCTGGGGTGTTTTAACCCAAAATAAAGACATGCCTAGCATTCTCAGGGTCCAACTAGGTGAATACAAAAATAATTAGTTTGCTAGAGGGTCCCACATTTAAATGGCAAGCATTTTCTGATGACCAACTGAATACAAAATGGCAGATTTTCGACATTAAATGGTCCATTTTCGAAAGTAAAAACTGCATTTGCGACACTGTTGAACTTTTTGTTAACTTTTCCCATTGACTTATAATGGGAAATTGTTTTTTGAATAACTTTTGAACCATTTAATATTTTTTCACAGAATCTTCAAAAGGCACATCGGGGACCCCGGCCACACATTCCCTGAAGATTTTGGACCAGTCGTGCAAACCGTGTGACCTGTAGAGACGAGCAAAGAATTCCAAAAAAGCGTAAATGTGCACGCAGATCACACTTAACAACTCTGCAGCCATATATCCGAACAATATAAAAGTTGGCAGATGCCAAGATGTATGGTTCTTGATCATGTATTCCAAATTTCAGGCAAATCCATTGAACAGTTGCAAAGTTATTAAGGTGCAAAATTTTAGGTTTGACATGTAAATGGCTCCTCAACCCTAACTATGGTAGCACTACCATGCTACCATAATATATATATATATATATATATATATATATATATATATTTGCAAAAAACTCTGTTAGTGCATCAGTTACGGTTAATAGTACAGTGACAAAAGTTAGGAAATGTGCTGTTAGGGTTCAAAACCCTAACTCTGTATTCCCCCCCCCCCATACCCCCCAGACACACATGCAAGCAGGGGAAGGGCCAAGGCAACACAACCAGAGACAACCAGCATCAGGAAACAGAAGTAATGCACAACTCTGTAAATGTACTGCAAGAGACATCCATCATCATGGGTCACCAACTGTATGAGTTCTGCTGCCATCATAGTGCCTTGGGGGTACACATGCATGCTGGGCAACCATGGCTGATGCCCCACAGTAAGCATTTTTGTGCTACAAACAGCAATAACAAGATTTAAGCAGATGCTTATATTTCAATAGTGATGAAACACACAGTATGTTACCCATAGATAGTTTCTTGGAATCACTTCAGAAGCGCCTCTTTGCATTAGCGCTCGTAATACACATAGTCAGCGGCTGGCCATGGAGGTGAGAGGTGGTCTATGCCAGTCGCCGGCTGGGGAAGGGTAGGGAGTGCTGGGTGGTTTGGCATGGCTGGGTGGGGGTTAGGGGGCCACTAAACTACCAAGAAATTCCACATCCTTATCTATTTTATTATGATGGAGGGGGGCCACTAGACTACCAGGGATATGAAAAATAAGTGTAATTTAATACAGATTGGGGGGGCACTAGACTATCAGGGTTATAAAAAAGCAATATTTATCAAATACACATGGGGGGCCACTAGACTACCAGGAAATTGCGGATGCTTATATATTTTATTATGATGGAGGGGATATGAATTACAATTATAATTTTATACAGATCGGGGAGGGCCACTAGACTACCAGGGATATTTAAAACATGATTTGTATTATTCAGCTGGGGCAGAACGAAGCCCCCTGAGCAAAACCCACCCTCATTTAACTTTCTAGGGCACCCCTGGGCTGAGAAAATACATTTTTAAATCTGGTCATCTCATCACTGGCTCTTTGTTCGCGAGCAAGCAATTTCTTTGATCATAAGCCAGCAAATTCCTTGATCGCAAGATTCTTTGATCGCGATTGTGCATCGCAAGTGAGGGATGAGAGGGACAGATTAAAAAATCTATTTTCTCAGCCCAGGGGTCTCCTAGGAAGACAAATGAGGGTGAGTTTTACTCAGGGGGTATCGTTCTGATGAACTGTGGCAGTGGTTTACCGCAATTCTTTGATTTTTTTAAAATTAGAACAGTGTTTATTCTTTGGTTGTGACCCTGCAAATTCTTTGATAGCGAGATTCTTTGATCACCATCTTTGATCATAAGGGAGGGACAGGGTGGCCAGATGTTTTATAATGGTATAGATAGAAACATTTTACCAATCTTTAAGATTGAATATCTCGGAAATGGCTTGGTCTTTTTACTTGAAATTTGGATGGTGTTTATGGCATGTCCTGTAGAAGTGAATTATGGTGTTTATGTGTCAGAGAAAACATTTTTGGCGAAGATATTGCATGACACACTTTACATGTTGTGGACTGTGTTCTGAATTGTGCTGGTGGCTTGAAATTGATAGGGTGCCTAGCCTTAGTGTCATGGATGTAGTTTTCAGTTGTATTTGTTAAATGTCAACAGGTGTGGAACTGTGCCACTTTGATGAATGAAAATTTTAAATTTTGACATGTTATATTTCGGACATGGCTTGGTCTTTTTACTTGAAATTTGGAGGGTGTTGATGACATGTCCTGTAGATGTCAATAGTGTTGTTTATGTGTCAGACAATATATTTTGTGCGGAGATATTGTGTGGCACAGTGTACATTTTGTGGACAGCTTTTTCTAGTGCTCTACTAGATTAACATTTATTTGGTGACTGGCCTTGCTGTTGTCAATGTACTGTTTAGTCATTGGGTGTGTAATGTGTCCCGACACTTACAAGTTGGTGGGTAGGCCCTGCACACCCACCAACTTGCGCAACTTTCTACTTTTCTATTCTTTCTTAAAAGTAAGGAAATTCTATGCAAACATCTTTGTTAATGCATCAGTTAGGGTTCTTCTGCAGTGAAAAAAGTGAGGAAATTTGATTTTAGGACTCCCACCCCTTGCACCCCACCCCAACCCCAGCCCCACCAATAGGCATCGGGGTGTGTGTTGTGGTCATCGGCCCTAACTCCCACCCCATTCTCCTACACTGCACCACCTCAGCTTGTTTACACACGGGATGGGGTGAGAGTTAGGGCCAATGACCCCAGTGCACACCCCGATGCCTGTTGGTGGGGGCGGGCTCAGGTGGGGTGCAAGGGGTGGGAACCCTAAAATTGAATTTCCTCACTTTTCTCACTGTAGAAGAACCCTAACTGATGCATTAACAAAGTTTTTTACATAGAATAACTATATATATATATATATATATATATATATATATATATATTAGATAAACCACTCTGAGGTGTGTGGTCGCGGTCTGATATACACATACCTTGGTGTGCATTGTTACGCATGAGGCAGCAGGCTGAGTGCATCAACCACCCAAGGTGTGCGTATATCAGATTGTTACTGCACACCTCAGAGTGGTTTATCTATCTTATAAAATGTCAAAATTGTTTTGGAGGTGGTAAAAGTGCAGGTGTTTGGGCATGCTCTGATATACGCATGGTCATGTGATGTGTTACATCAAATCAGCAGACATAATTTTTCCTACCCATTTTATAAATATATATATTCATATTCATTGTAAAAAGTAACTCTGTTAAAGCATCAGTTAGGGTTGATTCCACACCAACAAAAGTCAGGAAATTCGATGTTAGGGTTATCAACCCTTCCCCCACACACACCCCATCCATAAATCAACAGGCAGTGGGGTGTGCCTTGGGGTCATCAGCCCTAACTCTCACCCCATTCCATGTGTAAACAAGCTGAGATGGAACAGTACAGGAGAATGGGGTGAGAGTTAAGGCCAATGACCCCAAGGCACACCCTGGCACCTGTTGGTCTGTGGAGAGGGGTGTGTGGGGAGGTAGGGTTGGTATCCCTAACATCCAATTTCCAGACTTTTGTTGGTGTGGAATCAACCCTAACTGATGAATTAATGGAGTTTTTTGCAATGAGTGTCCCTTCATTTTGAGAAAGTGAAATATTACACATATGGTAGTCATGGGGGGCCTGCACTCCCACCCACCCATTAGTATAGAGACATAGTGCAGAAGTGCCTTGTGTTTTTAGTTTTGCATAATGGTATCCATGGGTGAGAGCATGGGCCCTCTGGGCCTTGAATTCCCACCCATCCACCCATGAGTGCAGAGGCATAACATAGGATGGCCCAGTGCTCCCAGTAGAGCATAAATAGTATGTATAGGTGGGAGCACAGGGCCCATGCTCCCACCTACACATAAGTACAGACACAGAGCACAGGCCTAGAGTCATTCCAAGCAACCCTTGTAAAGCTTATTTGGTAATATCTTGGTAACCTTAGTTACTGTGGAAAAAATTATTTTGCACTTGTATTAATGACCTAGCTACCTCCATGCATGCTAAGGTGTGCTTAGTGAAAAATCTGTATCTCAAACTGTTTTCAAGATATATGCGCTAAAAGGCACCATGGCTGCCACAATGTTATCCTATGGGAAAAGTCACAACTTTGGAATACTGTAACTCTGGAACCAATGAAAACTTTTTCACCAAACCCGCAAAAGACACATCTGTGGTACCAGGGCTTATCATCTGTAGATGTCAGCCCAAAAATCCAGACTGTGTAGTGGCAGTGAGGTAGCAAAGAAATTGTGGTTTTGGCTGGCACCACAATGTTATCCTATGGGACAAACTTACAAATTTGGAGTGCTATAACTATGGAACTGATGGAAATTGTTTCACCAAACCACTGAAAGGCACATCTGCGGTGCAAGGGCTTACCACCCTGCAAATTTCATCCCAAAAGTCCAGACTGTGTAGTGCCAGTGAGGTGGCAAAGAAATGGCAATGTTTGAGGCAGTACTGTTGCAAATTGCAACACTTTCAACAGATCTGCGAAAGAATGATGTGAAACTTTCACATATTTCACTAAAGTGTTGCACCGTTCTTTCGCAATATGTGACAGTACAGTGGGGCAAATTGAAAAAACCTACTTCCAGGGCATATTTTTAAAAAATAATGGCAGCATTGTGTTCCTCTGGCCCCAATTGGGGAAACATAAGTGTCAGTGTTTACCAAGGGCCAGTAACATTTTAATTGCAGCAGTTTTCTCCACCACTAACTAAAAACAAGATGGTGGTGGCATGACAGTACTGAGGACATTTGCGACAGAAAAACATGCTTTCATGGACCAATCTGTCACTGTCACATGGAACATATATTTTTTCCCATAGGATAGAATGGGAAACTATAAACTTGAATAACTTTTGAACAGATTAATAATTTTTCACCAAATCTTTAAAAGGCACATCCTTGATCCAGTCTTCATACACCTTGAAAATTTTGGACCAGACAAGCAAAGTGTTCAGGCTGTGGAGACAATCAGAAAATTTGCAAAAGGTGAGGATTTTTCACACTTTTTTGCACTACGCAGCTCCCTAACTGCTTATCTGACTGGAATGAACATTTCCAGATCCAGAAATCAATGGTACAACAATATGCATGCCACATTTCAGGTGAATCGGACAAATGGTTGCAAAGTTATTGAAGTGCAATATTTTGGGTGTAACCTAGAATTGACTGTGTAATCTAACTACAGTATACCTCTTACTGGGCAGGTATAAGATATATATATATATATATATATATATATATATATAGGATACATGATGGGCAATAGTGGGATATGGAAAATATTCTCATTCCTTCAGAGTGAGCTGTGTATTTTTATGAGTGCCGAAGGCACGAGTGGGAATGCACAGCTCACGAGGCAGGAGTGAGAATATTGTTCATATCCCACTCCTGCCTACTATGTGTGAGATTTATACCATGGGTGTGGGAGCTGATATATTATGTTTGTGGTATTGTGGTGTGTATTCCTGTTTGGGTCTGAATGGATTAAAGGTGAGGTATTTGATTGGCGGATTTTGGTTCATGTAAGTGTGTGTGAAAATTGGTTGGTTGGTTGTTGTGGTGTTGTTTGTTTGGTGGAAGTTGTAAAATTTTGCTGCTGTAGTACATTTAAAATGTGTTATTTATGTTTTGTAGTACCGTTTTAGGTAAGTAGTGCTTGGGGCACGTTAAGTTTATTTGCCAGGCTTCCTGCTGCAGATAGCGAGGAGCCCAGCTACAGGATTGTTGCCAATTTGAAACAGTCTTTGTGCTACATTGCAATACAGATTCTGAGTCAATGGTACATTTATATTTTATTGTCACATAGGTTGTCATGATTATAATATGGTTAAGATGCTAGGGAAATAAAAATACAGTATGGTACGAGCATAATGTAAGCCATGTATTGTCGGCTCAGGATTACTAACAAAAGTTGAAAGAGCATTGCCCTTTTAAATGTCTTATTATTGAATCCAGTCTTTGATTACTGTTACAGTTTATTTTTGAACTGAAACGAGGTAAATTAAAATGTGGGGTCATTTAACTGCAGCGACTTTCTGAAGAGTTGAACCTTTCCTTTAATCAGAATCAGACCCTAAGGAGAGCACTCATGTACGTTTGGTTTTGCTTGAAGAGACATATTGATGTCCTGCAAACTTAAAGGATGCATGTTAATAATTGAGAACTGTATTAGTAAGTGATTAGGTTGTATTCATAATGTATGTTTACCTTATATTATATTAAAGGCAATACGTGATGCTGTTATGTAGGGATTTAGAAATGTAGCTGGCATAGTTTGCAGATGGGAAGCTGGAAACAAGTTGATAGTTTTGGCATTGCTGTTTGATGACTTTACTTGATTGCTCATTTCACCAATAATGTCTCTGCTTGTGCTGAGTTTAGGCTCAGGTTCAGCTTCTTTACTTAGTATGGAGGAGATTTTTCATTTCTTTTTGTCACTGATTGTTGAGTAGGTATTGATAGATTGAACCTTTTTGTGTCCCGATATTTGTATGATATCAGTTGGGGCCACATTATTGTCTGCAAGCTTTTGTATTAAGTGCTTGCATACAGAATGATTAGTCAATCTCTCATCAGTGGAGATTTCTGATTGTTCAATCATGTTTTTCATTATCTTAGAAACTGTGTTAATTCCTAAGGGTTGGTTTTTAAACCAAGATCTACATTCAAGCCTTATTGGATAATTGATGGCTAGAAAGAATGCTGCATCAGGATGATTACTTTTTCCAGATCGTTTGGTTTAGTAGATTATGTAGTTTTTGACTGGGTATGTTCTGAGGTCATTTACTTCATATGCCCTTGGTTTAATCATGCGGGTGTCTTTGGGTTAGACCCAGTTCAGGTTTTGGTTTGTCTTTCTTTGGAATATTTAAGGTATTGTTGGTTGTCAGTGTCTTGTTTTAGGCATACATCCCCCCATCTTGTATTTCAGGTCTCAGTATTTCTACAGACTCCAAAATATAATGTAATGGTTAGCCACATGGTATTTATAAGTGACTGAGGGTTACTGGGTCCTAGTAATTGGCAGTCATATAGTTTCTCAATTATTTCATCGTTTATGTCATCTGCCACATAAGGTTTGTTGCCCATTCCGAGTTGCTTTAGGTGTTTTTGATTAGACATGATTAGTTGTCTAGTTCTTTAGAAGTGTGCTGATGTTGAGAGTGATTCCAGATATGCTTTTTCTTTCAGGTATCTTTCCAAACTTTGAAAGCGGGCTCTTATTGTCAGAGACTCATATTGTGAACCATCTTTTTTTTGGGCAGAGATAAAGTAGTGACATAGGATTGCATCTAATTGATCTGCAGGAATGTTCGTTATGTCAGTAGTGATTTTCATTTCTTTGTGAAGAAATTTATGGAAGTGATTCACATCAGCATTTGTTTTTTTAGTTGTATTTTCATTCTTGGAGCTATGGATGTAATTTTCAATGTATTTTGGGTCTAGTACATATTTGTTTTTCTGTGGCATTTTTTCTTCTTGAGTTTCCAGTATTGTTATGTTTGGTTCTTTTTTTCTGAGTTCAAGAAGTGGCTCTGTATCCAGTTCAAATTGTGAGCATAGGTCGTAGACTTGTTCTTCAACCATTATGGTTTTGTGATGTTTTTGCAGTGTCATTTTGTTTAGCCACTGTTGTTTATTAGCTGTTTTGTCAGCGGTTTTGCTGTTTTTTTTTATTTTTTAAAATGTATTTTTTCTCTTTCTGTTTTATGTTGTGTGCATGAGCCTGCTCCTCATAATATGAAATGGCATTTTGCAGAGCTCCTTGAGAACTGGTATGTTTATATTGAGTAACAATTGGGTTTTACTTAATGTGATAATTAATCTATTTGAGCTATGGAACTTGTTTAGGTAATTTCTACTTTTTTGTTTTGCCTTTAGTGTGAGAGAGGTAAAGCTGGTGACATGAGCAGAGTATGGATAAATGGCATTTATCCTCACTCTGCTGTCTTCATCAAGATTTATCCTCACTGCAGTGGAAATAACATAGGTTATTCTACTGAAGCAGCTCCAACCCCCATGGTATAAATATATTTATACAATAGGTGCAGATTCAGAAGCCATTGAATAAATCCATTTATCTTCACAGCCATTGAATAAATAAAATGTATCTATATAGTAGCTATGTCACAATCACTCCCGTACTTATTTAGAATGTTCAGCCTCAGTAGCAGCACTACCCATATTCAAATGTGAATAACTTTAAAATGAAAAAATATAGCATGATACTGTGAGCATGAAAGTGTTCAGCACAAAATTATCTACAAAATGAGTTGTATTTCATTAATAGATACCTTATAGATTTTTTTATAATTATCAAAAAAGAGCAGAAAATGCAATTTTTTTCACTTTTTTGACAAACATATGCAAAACAAGATAAGCAATCAAAGGCAAATGTACCTGCACTGACAGAAAGCACCCCTATTGCATAAATTAAATATACACTATTGAGCTGTCAGATAAATGATTTATCTACACTTGTGCTGTTTGACCTCGGACACCTCACTTGTTGCATACGCCACTCGTGAGGTGACCCGAGGTCAGACAGCACTTGTGTAGATAAATCATTTATCTTACAGCTCTCCATTGTATATCATATATCTATCTATCTATCTATCTATCTATCTATCTATCTATCTATCTATCTATCTATCTATCTATATTAGGGGTGCAGTCGCAAATAGTTAAGCTTATGAAACCAATTCTATGTTAAATTTGAAATTTTGTGCATTAATAACTTTGGACCCATTCAATGGATTTGCATGCAATTTGGTATGCACAGTGGGGCATTGTAGATCTCTTGATCTGCCAAATTTTGTCTTGGTTGGACTTATGGTTTCTGCTCACCAAAACATTGAAGAATGAAATTTTTGTCACTTATGTGGGCAGTTTTTTTGATTTTGTCCATGGCGCTGCACGGCCGTTGTGTGGCGTGCTGCTCTGCAATTTGTCTCATCTGAAAGAGTTTGGGTCAAGGAACATGTCAACTTTGGTGAAAAAGTTATTAATCCATTCAAAAGTTATTTTAAGTTCCCATTATAAGTCAATGGGAAAATTTATATGGTTATTTTGAGAAAGAAGAATGGGGTTTTGGCCTTGTGTTCCTTCCTCATGATCCAAAAATTTGCAGGCTCACAATCAAAGAATCTTTGATCATGAGGAATTCTTTGATTGTGATGGCCACCATCTTGTTTTGAGGTTGTGGTTGGAAAAAATCAAATATCTTGGCTCAGGGATGATTTCTGAAATAAAATTATGATGGGTTTACTCAGGGGTTTTCCCTCTATTGAGCCATGCCTGTGGTTTCTTTTAAAAATGTCAAAAAATAGAGTTTTGAATGTTTTAATTCTTTGATCATGGCTTGCTAATGATCTTTGATCGCGAGCCTGCAAAGTCTTTGATTGCGAGATTCTTTGATCGCAATCTTTGATCGAGGGAGGGACTAGATGATCAGATTTGGAGGGACCAGATAGCCCAATTTTAGCAATTTTTAAAATAATATCTGGAAAATGGTTTGGTCTTTTAACTTGAAATTTGGAGGGTGCTGATGGGATGTCCTGTAGATGTGAATTATAGTGTTTAGGTGTTGAAGAATATATTTTTTTGTGGATATATTGTGTGCTGCAGTTTGCGTTTTACAGACAGTGTTTTGCATTGTGGTAGTGGCTTGACATTTATAGGGTAGCTAGCCTTACTGCCATGGATGTACTTTTCAGTCATTAGGTGTGTCAAATGTTAAAAGGTGCAGAATTATGCCACTCTGATGAATGAAACTTTGTTTTGTTTCAAGGTGGTGGGAGCGTAGGGCCCTTTGGGTCCCACACTTCCACCCATATCCACTCCACAGTGGTGGGAGGGCCCCATGCTTTCACCTATATGCGCTCCCACTAATAGATATTAATTCAGTAGTTGTATTGTTATGTTAGGCAGAAATTGGCATGTTGGTGGGAGCGTGGGACCCAAAGGGCCCCATGATCCTACCCATATGCGCTACCACCAATACATTTTATAGTCAGTGGTCGTACTGTAATGTTATTTCAAAATTGGCTCCAACCAAGTTGGTGTCTGACATGTAAACAGGTATAGAATTATGCCACTCTGAGGAATGAAACGTTGTTTTGTTTCAAGGTGGTGGGGGGGTCCCACGCTTCCACCCATATGTACTCCCTCCAATAAATATTATAGTCAGTAGTTGTACTGAAATGAATGCCCCTCCCCCCACACCAGGTACTAGATCCTGAGTGCAGAACCACAGGCCAACTAAAGCCATGTACATAAACAGAATATCTCCCTCATACCACCTGCACACAAGTTAGAAAACCAAGGAGTTGCACAGCCTAAGCCTGGCAATGCCCCCCAACCACCCCCCGACCAGGTAGTGGACCCTGAGTACAGAGCCACAGGCCAACCAAAGCCATGGACATCAGTTGTATACTTTCATGATACCAGCTGCACACTAGTTATGACACTCATGAGTTGCATAGCCTCAGCCAAGCAATGCACCCACCCCTCCAGACCAAGTACTAGATCCTGAGTGCAGACTGACAGCCCAACTAAAGCCATGGACATAAATGGTATATCTCCCTCATACCAGCTGCACACAAGTTAGAACACTGAGGAGTTGCATGGCCTCAGACAGGCAATGCCACCCCCGAACAGGTACTGGATCCTAAATGCAGAGCCACAGCCCAACTAAGGCCATGGACATGAATGGTATACCTCTGTGATACCAACTGCAGACTAGTTACAGCACTCATGAGTTGTACAGCCTCAGCCAGGCAATGCCCCCCAGACCAGGAATTGGATGCTGAGTGCAGAGCCACAGCCCAAATAAAGCCATGGATATAAACAGTATACCTCCATCATACCAGCTGCACACAAGTTAGAACACTGAGGAGCTGTACAGCCTTAGCCAGACAATGCCCCAGACCAAAGAGGTACTGGATGCTGAGTGCAGAGCCACAGCTCAACTAAGACCATGAACATCAACGGTGTACCTCTGTGATACCAACTGCAGACTAGTTACGATACTCATGAGTTGCACGGCCTCAGCCAGGCAATGCCCCCACCCCCCAGACCAGGAATTGGATCCTGAGTGCAGACCCACAGCCCAAATAAAGCCATGGACATAAACAATATACCTCCCTCATACCAGCTTCACACAAGTTACAACACTGAGGAGTTACATGGCCTCAGTCAGGCAATGCCCCCCACAAAGAGGCACTGGATGCTGAATGCAGAGCCACAGCCCAACTAAGACCATGAACATCAATGGCATAGCTCTGTGATGCCAGCTGCACACCGGTTAGGACACTGAGGCGTTACATGGCCTGAGCCAGGCAATGCCCCATCCCCGAAACCAGGTACTGAATCTTCAGTGCAGAGCCACAGCTGAAGTAAAAGTGTGGACATCAATAATATACCTCTCTGACAGCAGTTGCAGACATGTTAAGACAGTAAGGAGTTGTGTGGTGTCAGCCAGGCAATGCTCCCACCCACTCAGACTAGGCACTGGATCCTGAGTGAAGAGTCACAGTGTGACTAAAACCATGGACATCGATGGTATACCTTCCTGATACCAGCTGCACAGATGTTATGACACGGAGGAGTTGCACAGCCTGAGCCAGGCAAAGCCCCCACCCTGCTCCCTCCGAGACCAGGTACTGGATGTTGAGTGCAGAGCAACAGCCTGAGTAAAACTATGTACATAAATGGTATAGTCCATGATGCCAGCTGCACACCTCTTAGGACACTGAGGAGTTACATGTTGTGAGCCAGGAAATGCCCCACCTCCCAAAACCATGTACTGAGTCTTCAGTGCAGAGCCACAGCTGAAGTAAAGCTGTGAACATCAATGGTATACCTTGCTGATACCAGCTGCACATATGGTAGGACACTGAGGAGTTGCATGGTGTCAGTCAGGCAATGCCCCCATACCTGTCCAGACCAGCTACTGTATTTTGAGTGCAGAGCTAGAGCCCAACTAAAGGCGTGGACATCTATGAGATACATTACTGATACCAGTTGCACATATTAGGACACTGAGGAGTTGCACAGGCTGAGCCATGCAATGCCCCCACCCCCCTAGATCAGGTACTGGATCATAGGTGCAGAGAGAAAGCCCAACTGAAGTCATAGGCGTCGATGGTATACTTTTCTGATAACAGTTGCACACATGTATTTTAAAGAAGGAGCCAAATATGCCATTGTCAAACAATAATGTTTTAATTATAGAAATATTAATTTTTAATGAAAACATATTTTTTAATAATTCTTTTTGAAAAGTAGTAAAATAAATAAATGTGTTTCTTCACACAGGGGAAGGGATAATAAATAAAACATAAATAAAATAAAAGCAGTAAAATAAATAAAAGTGTTGTTTCACACAGGGGAGGGGGGATATAACTCATACTAAAAAAATAAATGACTTTGGGGAAAAGAATTACAAAGAATGGCCAGGAATGATAGGGAAGTACTGGACATTCAGGCTGGTGTGCCTTGGGGAGAGGAGGAGGAAGAGGAAGACTGTGCAGGAGCTGGTGGAACTCGGTGCCCCTCATCTGTAGGTGGTGGTGGTGTTGTGGGAGGGGCACCTCCGAGGGGCTCTTGCTGCTGAAGAGTTGTGGAGGGTGGGTCATCCTGAAGTTGCTGCAGGTCCTGGTGGAGGAGATGGTGGAGGGCCTCCGTAGCCTCCAATTGGTTCTCAGCCAGCTGCACCATGAGACCGTGGGTGGTCTCGAGAGAAGCAACAGAGGCCTGCTCCATTTCCCTCAGTGATCGTATGACTTGGGTGAGGCCCTTGTTGCTCTGCTCAAGACCATGGGTGGCAATTAAGACTGCATGCCCTACATACCCATGTCACTGCAGCAAATCTATCATTTCAGAATTATGATCAATAATATGGTCAAGTTTTGCTGCAGTGACATGGGCGTGCTGGGCAGCAGCCCTGTTGCCACCCTCTATGGCCTCGAGCAGCTGGCTGAGAGTGTTACTGATGGTATGCAGAACAGCCAGAGACACTGTGGAAAGAAAAATGACAAGAGACATGTCAGTAAACTGAGCTGTTCTGTACTCTTACGTTAATATACTGTAGTGAAGTATGTTTTTTAAGTAAAGATAGACGCACTGGATTTACATCTATGGTAGATTAGTATAGCTGGGTTCTATGTGATATGGGTGACTGCAGGATGGCAACCTGCGGAAAGGTGACAATTCCCCAGGGCAACTACAAATTTGAAAGTGTTTTAATCCGGGGGGCTTTGCCCTCTGCCCCCCTTCTTTAGGATTCCTACTCTGGGGGGGCACAACTTGGGGAAAGAGGGGAACTCCCAGGTCACTCAAATTGTCAGCACCATTGTCCTGTTGCCCTTCCGACCAGTCGCCCACATTCAGTCACCCACATCACAGGCTACCGTATAGCTGACTTGATTTCATAATACTGTAATTAAACTGCATTGCTGATAGATTTCACCCCCCCAGCTCCCATAACCAGCTGCTCCTTGCAGCACTATCTGGCAGTATGACCCCCCTGCTCTTGATAAATGCCACACCTTGTGGTGGTATCAGTGGTGGCTGCAAAAAATACTTCCCACCCGAAGCCCCCGTAAATACCAACCTCTATGGCACTCAGATGATGATTAAAGACCCACCCCACCCAAGCACCCCAGCCCACCCCTCTCACCCCACCCCAGCACGGTCCCTCAAACTCAAGAGCTCAATAATGTATAACACAAGTCAAGTTGTTATCCCTCTGTACAGACTGCTGGTGAGACCCCATCTGGAGTACTGCGTGCAGTTCTGGAGACCCCATCTCCGCAAAGACATAAACAGTATTGAGGCAGTCCAGAAGAGGGCAACTAAAATGTGCAGGGTCTGCACCAGAAGACATATAAAGAGAGACTTAAGGAGGTTAATATGAATAGCGTCGAGGAAAGGAGGGAGAGGGAGGACATGATGGAAACTTTCAAGTACCTCAAGGGAATCAACAAAGTCCAAGAGGGTAGCATCTTTCAGAAAAAGAGGTGCGCAAGAACAAGGGAGCACAATCTGAAGATAGAGGGGAGCAGCTCAGAGGTAATGTAAGGAAGTATTTTTTCACAGAGAGGGTTGTGGATGCATGGAACAGCCTTCTGGAGGAGGTTGTGGAGTCAAAAACAGTGGTGGAATTCAAGCATGCATGGGACAGTCATAAGGCAATTCTAGGGGGTGGGGTAGGAAGAAGTAGGCTGTTGGTTAACTAGGATCTGCAGCTTATCCATTAGGTAGGGAAATGGGCAGACTGGGTGGGCCAAGCAGTCCTTATCTGCCGTCAAATTCTATGTTTCTATGTTTCTATGTTAAGTGGAAAAGTCCAGCTACATAAATTACATATGCATGGTGCACTTTTGGGGTAACAAAGTTATTTGTCCAGTAGTCTGTGATGTCTTTCCTACTCATGAGGTTTGTCAAGGTGAGAGGCTACTGTTCAAATAAGTTGGTTGTGACACAGGTGCAGCACACATATCCCTTGTATATATGCACAAAGACTGCTTCGACGTTGAATTTTTCATTGAACAACATGAACAGTAGTATTGTGCAGTGGTGTTATCTGCAGAATTACTATGTGTTATACCTGTGAAAAAAGACTTCAGCAAAATAGAACAAATTAAATAGCTGTTATTAGATTTGTATTATACAATGATGCATACAAATCCTGTAACCTTATTGGTCAAAACACATGACATGACCTTGATAAATCCTCCAATATACCCACTATAAAAGTTTAATATGACTATTAAAACAAACAAAAAAATTGCAAATTGTATAATAGCAAGATAACATGAGCGAAACTGGTTATATGGGTGGATTTACCACTTCTGGTGTGGTTAAGTCACTCAGCTGCGCCAGGTGTGGTAAATCAACCAATATACACACTCTCGGTCATAATATGTTGCTTAAACAAACCACACTCAAGCTGTATTTGCTGATGAGAAATGCTGTAATGGTGTTTTAAGATTGCATAATATACTCCAGTGTCCTTTATATTATCAGATATGGTGTGATTTACCACGGCTACAGTGGTTTGCATACAAGGTGCAGCTGAGTGGGTAAATCTTTGCCAGGCATAGTAATTCTCCTGAGAACTCATATTCAGCATGGGATGTGCAGCGCATAAACTGGCTTAACCCTGCATTACACCGGATGAGGGCTCAAAATTAAGCTCTTGCAGAGTAGGAATAACACCCTGCCACACAAAGGTGGGCTGCAGTATTGCAGGGCACAACACAGCAGCCCAGCTGTGGGTGGTCACCTGCCCACCCAGAACACCATCCTTTAGCACACACTGAACTTGGAACCCCTCCCACCTGTAGCCTCGATCGTGGAGTATATGTTTTTATAATTAGCAAAAAAGAGCAGAAAATGAAATTTTTTATCACTTTTTTGACAAACGTATGCAAGAAAAGATAAACAATCAAAAGCAAATGTCCCTGCACTGACAGAAGGCATCCCTATGCATAAATGAAATATACAATGGTAAGCTGCCAGATATATGATTTATCTACATTTGTGCTGTTTGACCTTGGACATCTCAGTCATGGCTTATGCCACTCGTGAGATTATCTGAGGTCAAACGGCACTTCTGTAGGTAAATCATTTCTCTGACAGCTCACCATTGCATATCCTTTATTTATTGTATTAATTTCTATGCTGTAGAAGCAATAGGTGCCATTGTACTGTACAGTGATTGGTTATCAGGGGATTTAGAACAGTGGGAAACTGGCAGTTTCATTTTTGGATTGGCTATTCAATTATGTCCATGGTATAATTGAAATTACTTACGTTCCTCAGCGGGAGGCCCAGGCAGATCTGCAGCACGTGGTAAATGACCCGCTGCTGGAGCTGTTGGTGTTTCCTCCACAGAGGAGTCGATGTTGACAATTTTGACCTCCTCTGTGGGGTCTTCTGCTCCAGCAGCACCCTCCATTGATGGTTCGTCCTCTGTAAAAAATATAGAAAAAGGGAAAACATCATTTGTCTGTAGATGTTGTCATGCGTATGTCTACCTCTGTACTACCAGTTGTACTGAATTGTAAATACTAAGGAGTTTAATGAGATCAGGCAGGGAAATCCCCCCCATATCAGAACAGCTACTGGATCCTGAGTGGACAGCCACAGGCTAACTAAAGAGGTGGACATCAATGGTATACCTGTCTGATACTCGCTGCACACAAGGTAGGATGGTGAGGAGTTTGAAGGGCTCACCCAGACAATGTCTTGCCCCTTCCCTCTATTGGATCAGGTAGTTTTAAGGGGTCAGTTACAGAATACTCCCACCCTCTCCACCTTCCTCGTATTAGGTAGAGGATACTCAGTGCAGAGGTTCAGGAAAAGTAAAGCTGTGAACATCAATGGTATACTTTCCTGATTGCATCTACATAGAAGTTACAACACTGAGGAGTTCCATGGTGTCAGCCAGGCAATGCTCCCAGCTATGGACACCAGATAGTGCATGCTGAGTGTAGAGTGACACACTAAGTAAAGGTGTGGGTATGGATGCTATACCTCCCTGATACCAGCTGCACACACTGGTACAGTGAGGAGTTGCAGTGCCTCCGGCAGAGAATGCACCCACCTGCACTAGAACAAGTACTGGATCTTGAGTGGACAGTCACAGGCTAATTGAATATGTGTACATCAATGGTATACATACGTGATACCAGATGCAGACAAGGTGGGACACTCAGGAGTTTTAAGGACACAACTAGACAATGCCCCCCCCCCAGATCAGAGAGGGGATCATTAATGCACAGTTTCCAGCCAAGTAAAGCTGTGGACATCAATGGTAAAGGTTACTGATAGCAGGACCACACAAGTTAAGACACTGAAGACTTGGATGGCCTCAATGAGGCAATGCTGCCACCTGCAAACAACAGACACTGGATCCTGAGTGCAGAGCCACAGAGTAAGTAAAGCCATGGACATGAATGGTATCACTCCCTGATAGCAGCTGCAAACATATTAGGACAGTGAGGAGTTGCACTGGTTGAGGGAGGCAATGCCCTCACCTCTCAGAGAAGAGGTACTGGATCATGAGTGGACAGCCACAGGGTACTAAAGATGTGGACATCAATGGTATCTGTACATGATACCAGCTGCATAGAAGGTGGGACACTGAGGAGTTTCAGGGCCTTACCCAGACAATGCCCCTTCCCCTTTCTCTGGTATCAGGGAGTGGACTGTCACTGCAGAGCTACAGGCCAGGTACAACTGTGGACAGCAATGGTATACCTTACTGATATGAGCTCCAGACAAGTTGGGATACTGAGAAGTTGCATTTCTTTAGCCAGGCAATGGTCCCACCTTCCCACACCAGGTACTGGATGCTGAGTGCAGAGTCACACACTAAGTAAAGCTGTGGATATGGACGGTATGCCTCCCTGATATGATGTGCATAGATGTTAGGACAGCGAGGACTTGCACTGACTCAGGCAGGCAATGCTGTCCCCCCATCCCAGAACAGGTACTAGATCCTGAGTGCACAGCCACAGGTTAACTAAAGGTCTGTACATCATTGGCATATGTCACTGATAACAGCTGCACACAAGGTAGGACAGTCAGTAGTTTGAAGGACTCAGGCAGACTGTACTGCCCCCGCCACTCTCTGGATAAGGTAGTGGTTCCTTAGTGCAGAGGTACAGGCCAAGTAAAGCAATGAACATAAATGGTATAGGTTACTGATAGCAGCTCAACACAAGTTAGGACACTGAGCAGTTGCACGTTCTCACTCAGGGAATGCTTCTACCTCTCCACCCAAGGTACTGGATGCTGAGTGCAGAGTCACACAATAAGTAAGGCTGTGGATATGGACAGTATGCCTCCCTGATATGAGGTGCAGACTTGTTAGGACAGTGCAGAGTGGGACTGACTCAGGCAGGCAATGCTGCCCCCCCGAGAACAGGTACTAGAAACAAGCTGACTGCACAGCTACAGGCTAACTAAAGATTTGTACATGAATGGCATGTTTCACTCATAACAGGTGCACAAAAGGTAGGAGACTCACTAGTTTGGAGGGCTCGGGTAAATAATATCCTTCCCCCTCTCCTTCGGATCTGGTAGTGGATCCTCAGTGCAGAGGAAGAGGCCAGCTAAAGCTGTAAACATGAATGGTAGTTTCCTGATAGCAGCTACACACAAGTTAGGACACTGAGCAGTTGCCAGGCAATCATCCCATCTCCTCTCAGTAGGTACTGGATCCTAAGTGCAGAGTCACCGACTAAATAAAGCTGTGAATATTGATGGTACACCTCTGTGATATCAGCTACACACATGTTGGGACTGTAAGGAGTTGAACTGCATCAGGCAGGCAATGCCCAAAACCACCCACCTCCCTCTCCCCAGAACAGGTAATAGATGCTGAGTGCACAGCCACAGGCTAAGTAAAGATGTGGACATCAATGGTATACATCCATGATAGGAGCTGCACACAAGGTAGCACTAAGGAGTTTCAAGGCCTGATCGAGACAATGCTCCCCCCCCAGATGAGGTAGTGGATTATTAGTGCAGCACTACAGGCCAACTAAAGCCATGGACATTAATGATATAGCTTCCTGATATGAGTTCCACACAAGTTAGGACATTGAGAAGTTGCATGTGTCAGACCAGGTAATGCTCCAACCTCTGCACACCAGGTACTGGATGTTGAGTGCAGAGTCAGACAGTAAGTAGAGCTGTGGATATTGACAGTATAGCTCCATGATACGACTAGCACACATGTGAGGACAGTGAGAAGTTGCACTGCTTCAAGGAGGCAATGCCCCCCCTCACAACAGGTACTGGATCCTGAGTGTACAGTCACAGGCTAACTAAAGATGTGTAGATCAATGGTAATACTCTCTGATACCAGGTGTGCACAAGGTAGGACACTGAGTAGTTTCTAGCAGTCAGCCAGACAATAGCCCCCCCTTGGATCAGGTAGTTGATGCTCAGTGCAGGGCTACAGGTCAATGAAAGCCATGAACATCAGTGGTATACCTTCCACATAGCAGCTCCACACAAGTTACGACACTGAGAAGTTGCATGCCCTCAGCCAGGCAATGGTGGCACGAGCCCACAACAGGTACTACATCCTGAGTGAGGAGCCACAGACTAAGTAAAGCTGTGGATATTGATGGTATACCTCTGTGGTATCAGCTGCAGACATAGTAGGACAGTCAAGGGTTGTACTGCTTCAGGCAGGCAATGCCCCCACTCCCCCTCCTCCTCAGAACAGGTACTCAATGTTAAGCGCACAACTAAAGGCTAAGTAAAGATGTGGACATCAACAGTATACCTGCCTGATACTAGCTGTACATGTGGTAGCACACTCAGGAGTTCCAAGGGCTCAGCCAGAGAATACATTCCCCCCCACATTGGGTCAGGTAGTGCATCGTCGGTCCAGAGCTGCAAGCCAACTAAAGCCATGGACATCAGTGGTATACCTTCCTGATAATACCTCTACACAACTTAGGACACTGAGAAGTTGGATGGCCTGAGCCAGGTGATGGTCCAACCTGCACACACCAGGTACTAGATGGTGAGTGTAGAGTGACAGAGTAAGTAAAGCCTGCACACATGTCGGGACAGTGAAGAGTTGCATAGTCTGAGCCAGGCAATGCACCCCCCAGATCAGGTCCTGGATCATGAGTGCACAGCTACAGCCCAACTAAAACTGTGGATGGGCTCAGTGCACAGGGGCCCCTAGACCCTCCAGATCAGGCATGACATCCTGAGTACAGAGCCACATCTGAAATAAAGCAGTAAACATTTAAGTAATATTTCTCTGATACAAGGCGCCACAAGCTGCGACATTGACTAGCTGCACGGTCTGTGCCAGGCAATGATGGCAGCATGGAAGAACACATATTGGACCTTCAGTAGAAAGATAGATGCCAGTATATCATTGTGACTCACCTGCAGAGTCGAGCACTGGAGCCCCTTGGTCCTCACCTTCTGGGAGTGATACAAGGTGGAGTCATTGGGAGGAAGCAGGGATGGTCATTGTAGTGGCTGAGGGAGAAAGAAACAAATATTAAATGTTTTTTATATGTGTGTATACTATATAATTTCAGTTTAGTAGTACTTGAAGGTGTGCTGCACTATATTACCATGTGCTGCATGTTGATGTTACACTCTGACAACTAAGACACAGGTTTACATATTGTAGAATATGTTATAGTATATGGGTACCTTCTGTTGTGCATGGATTTCAACAACTGCTGAAATCCTGTTGTAGGGCAGTTCAAAGGTCAAAAAAGCTGTTGTACTATCATTCTGACATCACATCGACAGTACAACAACTTTTTACCCTTGACCTGCCATCTGATTGGCTCAGATGAGGCTCAATGTAAAAAAAAATTAAAACAAACATGGTGACACAGTTTAGCAAGCACTGGGCAGCGGAACCAATGACTGAATTCGGGAGTCGGGACACAGAGAACCATACGTGGCTTCCTTTCTAAAAATATGTTTTCTTTTTTGGTTTCCTGATTTTAATAATAAGCAACCCGGAGAGGCGAAACTAAGAAGCTGGACCGAGCATAAGTGGCACCATCATGAACGGGAGTAAGCAGGATCACCAGCGGGAACAGGATCAGCACGTACTGCAACTAAGAACAAAAAATAACAAAAAAAACCCATATACTATATAAAACAGTGGATGGGTGAACATCCACAACTAAGGCTGCGTTTCCATCTCGGGCAGTTGATGACATCGGTGAGACCTCTTGAGCTTCATTCTTGAGGTCTCTATGATGTCATCAACTTCCTCAATGGAAACACAGCTGTGTTGTGGATGTTCGCCCATCCACTCTTCTATATATTGTTTGGCTTTAGTCTGTTAGTAATAGTCTAGGAAGACAATGTTTTATGTGACCTGTGATGTTAGCTGAGTTGGACAGTTAGAAGTAACATAAATAGGAAAAGGCACGTACATTGGGTAAAGATTAGATATATCATAACTGACATAATGCAGTTCAGATGATGAGAGTCATGGTGGGATAACTCTCTTTGTGAGGTATTATGGATTCATGTACAACATATGTAAGATGTTTTGTTATTTCACCATGACACATGTACTATCATGTCTTATTGATTTTATACAATCATATATGTAATAATACAATAGGCAAGACAAAAGCTGGCTCCTGATTTGTTACTTAACAGGATCAACAAAGTGTTAATCCTGCTAGCAACCAATGGGTAAATGTCCCAGGTGTAGTCTGATATGGAACATCAAAGCTATTTGCTACCATCTTGCATACTGTCGGTATTGACTAGGATAAATGTTTAAAAAAGAAAACACGTGGAATTTTCTTTTGAACTGATAGCTCAGACTGAGGTTGAAGAATGTTTTGTAGCACTCTGGAAATCTTTCTAGGAAAAAGTAGATCTCAGAACTCTGCTTATCAGTTACCTCACACCACAATTTCAGCATTGTTAATGTCAGTGGCTCAGTAGGTAGCACACTCACCTCTGACGCTGGGAGATCAGAGGGCTGTGGGTTCAGTTCTCACATCTGGCACTTGGGTTAATATCCCATTACTGACACTGTAGTGCAGCATGAGAGGGGTGCTGCACTTCTTAGGTACCGTCTTTCGGATGAGATGTTAAACTGAGGTCCCATCTGCCTGGACTGGTGGTAGTTCAGGTGAATGTTAAAGATCCCATGGCACTTATTGAAAAGAGTAGGGAAATTTTCCTGGTGTCCTGGCCAAATTTCACTCATTCACTAAAAATACCACCAACAGCTTAATCTGGTTCAAGGTCAGTTGGCATTCATCTGTATCCTCCTCCCCCGGGTCGTGCCTGAAAATAGGCAGGATTTGTCTAGTGCACTTACCCGGTCAACAAAAACTAAAATAAAAAAATAAAAATTCGATGAGCCAGGCTCTGCAAGTGTTTCAGAGGTTGCACCAATAGCTGCAGTTGTATGGTGCACTATTTTTTTGGTTTTTACTTTAAAGCAATAAATCAGTATATAAATCACTTTCTGCTAACAATTAATAAGATGTGTAACATGCCACTTGACGGTGTGGGTGATGCCAGGATTTACCCATGCTTGCTGTGTTGGTGGTACCTCGGGTGAACGTTGGAACTGAACAACACATCAGGCATGGGTAAATGTTGAGATCGGCCAGACCCTCTTGAGGTATACTAGTTGTATTACAGTTTGGGCAGTTCACGTTATTGACTAAGCAATTCAACAGCATTAAGAAGTTGTTTGACAATGTTTCAAAATTTGAGAAAAAATGTGTCTATGTATGGTGCTGATTGACTGGCAGAGTAAATAAGAGTAGCATTGTGCTGAAATATTCTAATAGCGCTATCTTGGTAGGCAACAATCACAGTTCTTTTTTTTATGGAATACTGAAATGCACTACAATTACAGTCTACTAATCCTGTAATGTGTGATATAAGACATTAGCTAATAGGATTGTGACACAAACTTACTGAGATACTAAGGTTGTCATTGAATTAATTTAACTGCGCTGACAGATTTGTTGAAGATATAACATTTTAATCATTGAAGACTGTTAATAAGATATACTTACTACCATGATGTTGTGCACAAAATTCTGGCCTCCTTGCTTCCTCCCACATATTGAATGCTATGTCATACCACTCCTAGGTGCTCCTGTGCATCTTACCCGCCGCTGCCTTCACCTTGTAGAAGGTCTGTCAGGTGAGTTTCCACTTACTCCGGCACTCGTCTGCAGATCTGTTAACTTTGTCTCTCCCCAAGGAATGGCTAACCTGTATAAAAACAAAGAAAAAAAAGAAGCAGTAAATAATTTAGTAATGGTTTTCTATATGTAACCCCCCTGTCACCCGGGGTTACAAGAATCCCACTTAGATCTAGTGGCAGGCAGGGAAGGCAGCTTGTGAAACACCAGTTAAATGAGTTTCACACTATCTCACTCTGTCCTCAGTCTCAGCTGAGCTGGAGGGATGACATCATATAGAATTCTTGCAGCAACATAAGCCACAGTGCAATGCTGCAGCTGGGAGTTAGGTTAGAACGTTGGGGTTTTCAAAGTCAGTCTGTAGTAGTCTAATGGGAGACCCAGTGGAGGGAGGAGGTGCACTGCAGTTGGCAGTCCCTCAGAGCCCTCAGTTCTATAACAGAGCTACCTCCGTGTTGGGTGTGTGTTCTCTCCCTAGAGAAGGACCCAGAAGAAACCCATTTGAAGTGGTTGAGACCATCCCCCAGTTGTTACAGTGCCCCATCCCGGAGTGGGATGGGGGGAACAAGACCAGCTCTTCAAAGGCAATTCCCCTGGCCCTGCTGGAGGAAGTGAAGCTGCCTAGAGAAGATTTGTGGTGTGGCACTGAGAAGTATGTTTTGTTTTTCCTGAGAGAAGCCTGTGGGCACCTACAAACCAGGGTGAGTCTGCTCTGCCAGAGAGCCTGTTTCACTGAGACTGTTGTGTTAAGTATCTGCTACTGTGAGTCAGGAAAGGACAGCAAAGTACAGTACTTAAGTTCTTGTGTGGCTTGAAATGCATCTAATCAGTGGGGGTCTACGGGGATGGATTAGCCACTTAAAGAACATTAGAAGTCAGGACACCAATTTCCAGAGACTAGATTGTAAAATGTGACATACATTTCGAGATAGCATTCTACAACTAGAGAAGTTCACAAGGAAAGGTGTTGAGACCAAATGGATGGCCGGGTATGAATTTGGGGTCAAATGGTGCGAGATCTCCTATCTGGAGAATCAAGATTTACCTCTACAGATTCACTTTGGGCACCTATAGCTTTCTTCCGGGCACTTGGCCAGTGTTCGCAGAAAGTATCCAGATGTGGGATTGAGGATGATAATGATTTCCCTTATGGAGCTAGGAAGTGCTTATGGGTGGTAGAGGGAGCTACCAGATAAATATCCATGCCATATGGAGAAATGTCCCAGTGCTGGCCGAGGGCCATGCCAGGGAATCCAGGATAGGGTGAGAGAGTACCAGTTCGGGCTGAGAGCCCAGTGTGTTCCGAACCTGAGGGGAATTGTTGTTGTGATGATTAAGAAGATGTGTTCTGACCTCTATAGTTCTGTACAACCAGTGAGTGTAGCCTATGGGGGTCCATCCTGTTTTGTATTCCTGTGTGTAAGTGAATAAAAGCCCCACTTTAGAATACCACTCCTGGTTTGGACATTCATAGTTCTTGCTTCCTGTGTCCAGAGTTACTTGGGTGCCCCTGTCCAGAAGTACAAATCTAGCCCTGATGCCGAGTGAATGTTTTCTCCCTGAACCCAGGCTCACCAGGTAACAGGTTACAAAATGGAGGCACCGGATGCTAAAACAACATCAACCCAGGACCTGGTTAGATATGTAGTTAATTTATTTGTAACCCCCTTGCTACCCGGGGTTACTAGAATCCCAGTAAGACCTAGTGGTAGGCAGGGAAGGCAGCTTGTGAAACTCCAGTTAAATGGGTTTCACACTGTCTCACTCTGTTCTCAGTCTCAGCTGAGACAGAGGGATGACAACACCAATAGAACTTTCACAGCTGCATAAGCCACATTGGAATCTGCAGCAAAGGGAGTTAGATAGAACGTTGGGAATTTCAAAGGTGAGTCTGCAGTTTGGCTGGGAGGAGTGAAGTTTGTACTCAAGTGGTGGAGACCACTGTTCGGGTCTCAGTGCCCCCTTCCTCCGGGGCGGGATGTAAAGATTCCCAGCAGATTCCTGGGGCAATCCCCTTAATTCTGCTAAGTGGAGGAAAAGCTGCCTGTTTAGTCCAGGATTTATTTTGGAAGATGGAAGGTTGTGAGTCGCCTGTGGGGCACCTGCAACTTAAGGGTGAGTGTCTGCTCTGGCTAAAAGGGCATATGTTTTCTTCACCCTGGGACTTATGTGAAAATCTAGGATTGAACTACATATTGGGAAGCCTAGAGAAATGGGCCAAGCAAGTAGAAGTAGTGTCAAATCCCAGAGTTTTGTGAGATGCAAATAATATGTAGAGGAGATGTGACAGACGTGTACCCTTAATCTACATTTAGAAGTTCAGCAAAGGAATGGTTCAGTTTTCCAGGGAAATGGCTGGGTATGGGCTGTGGGAGCTGGAGGTGGGTGGCCCCCATCTTTAGTGACCCGGTCCACCTCTACGGATTTCTTCTGTGTTTTCTACTTTGCCTCAGGCACTTGGTCAGTGATGGAGGAAGTACCCAGATGTGGGATTGTAAGGAAAATTCTCTCTAAGAGTCACAGACTCTAGTGTGGTGTGGGGAGCCAGGACAGGATAATTGGTTCATTCCTGAAATGGACCACGGATCAAGTGGCTGGCGGGGGAGCCGGGCCCATGGGGAAAACCCAAGTGTATACAAGTCGGGCTGTGTACCCAAAGCTGCGTGCAAGTCCAGGCTGTGTGCCTGGTGGGTTCAGTGCCTGAGGGTTGGAAATGATAATTGGTTCATTCCTCAAATGGACCGTGGATCAAGTGGTCGGCGGGGGCGGGCCCGTGAGGAAAACCCAAGTGTGTACAAGTCGGCCTGTGTACTCAAAGCTGCACACAAGTCTGGGCTGTGTGCCTGGTGGGTTCAGAGCCTGATGGCTGGAAATGGTGAAAAAGTGTTCTGTAGTCTCTAATCTGCATTACCAGGAAATGTAGCCCCATGGGGATCCCTCTATGCTTTGTTTGTTCAGCTAGTATGTGAATAAAAGCCACACTGAAGAATCCCATTCCTGGTTCTGGACATTACAGTTATTGCTTCCTGTCTTCAAATTTACTTGGGTGCCCCTGTTCAGAGTAGCCAAACCTAGGCTCCCCTGTGTCGAGTAACCTCATCCTCCCCGAACCCAGTCCCTACCAGGTACTGCTGTCAGCTTCAACAGCATGCCACCTGTCATTTTGCTAAAAAGGCAGGGGTGAGGGGTTACAAAAATGGAAGCACCACTTTGGATTTTGTTCTGGGAAGGAAGGTGCTTGGGCAAGGGGGCTAGCATTTTGGCTATCTGGCAGTGGGTAGCCCAAAAGCTGAAGCAATTTCCCTAGTGTGTTGCTATGTGCTGTGGATCTTGTGCTGCTGTTTAAAATTGCCAACTGTTTACTAAGGAGCAGTAAAGCCAAAGAGTGTGCCCTTGTCCTGCATCAAAACTGTTTACAGCATTTTATGCCTGCTTTAAAATGAACTGTGGTAAAGAAAAGTGTGGAAGACTAGGGGTAGCAACAAGAAAATTGTGCCCTGGACGTTGGAAATGCTTTCTGAATGAATTGAGAGACTGCAGTGTAAATGGCTATGTTAAATGGCTGAACCGGGCTCCCACCGTGGAGTCAGTTGGAAAAGAAAAAAAGTTGCATTCTGCAGTTTAAATTTGCCTGCTTGATGATCGCCATGAGGAGAAGAGCCCTCACGAGGAAGAAGAAGCTCATTTGCATGACGTTGTGTGGTTGGTCAGGCTGCAATCAGTCCCGCCCCTCAGCCAGACTGCCCCAGCATTCGAGAGGGAGTGTGAGTGGAGTGCGTGTACTGGTAGTGGAGGAGCGTTGCGGAGTGTTAAAATCGCTGTAAACCTTATAAAAACAGACTATTTCATTTAAAATTGAGCTCAACCCACTAATCGATTGTCGGAACTGCAAGTTTGGTGGTTGAATACACGATCGGCAGGACTGCCCACCTGTTTCTGTTCTGAGGCCTCCAAGAACTGGCTGCAGGCTGTTTTTCCCCATCACAGCAAACTGCTACTGATAATAGTAAGTAACCACCTGTAAAACTGCTCAAACAGTGATTTTCAGCCTTATGCCATATAAATGTGTGTGCAACAGTGTAGTCGCTTTGCAAGTAACGACTGTGTAAAGTCCTGCCAGCAAGTGCAAGTCTGTTAAGCCATTGACTGTGTGCATAGTAATGAATTTAGCCTCAGTTTAAAGTTTGCAGCCAGAGAGAGACTGTGGATTGTAGCAATGTGCAGCACTTGTTATACAGGCAATCCTGTGCTAAAAACCTGAAGCTTTAAGGGACTGTAATAAAAGAAATGATACCAGCATGTGAAAAGTCCATGGAAAATCCTGTAAATGTGTTTAAAGCAAGAACAGAGCAAGTTGTGCAGTTTGAGCAAAAGTTATCAGTAGTTTGTGTAAATCGGGTGCGCAGTGGCTTGACCCAGATTCTAAATGTTGATGCACAGGAGTGCTGCCACCGCCATTACAGGGTGGGGTAGTAAAGTAAACACAGCAGCAGAGGAGCCATTTTACAGCTAAAGAGTGTGTTCAATAAAGTGGGACTTTCATTTACAGTGAACTTTTGTTTATTTTTCTGCAGTAATGGCCTCAGGACCAGCTCGTTACCCGAATCATGCCCGGGTTGCAGTAACAGAAGCAGTAAATAGACTGAGGGATATTGAAAAGTGGTGCTATGGAGGGCAACTGCCTTCTCATGTGGCGATTCCTAATTTTCCAGTGCATGTATGCCAAATATGCTTGAGAGCTGGAAGGGACGTCTTCATGATTCCTCACTGTGCTGGATGCCTAGAAAAAGATGGCTTGTATAAAGCGCCTCCAATTCGTTTGGCTCCCACATGGACAAAAATTCAGGAATCTGCAGTTGGCAGCACACAGCACCAGGTAGAGTCTGTGGAGGAAGGCCCCTTGGGGGAGTGTGGCACAAAGCTAGAGGGTGCAGAGTTAGAGACAGAACCAGAAGTTGAAGTTTCAGATGCTGGATCCCAGAAAGAAAGTTCGGATAAAGCATCAATAGACCCCTGGGGGGGGCCTGGGGGGGCCTAGCCCAAGTCTCTTAGGTGAAGATGAGATGTGGGAGGCCTTTGAGTGGGAGGTGTCGACCTCCGCACCTAGTGATGAGTGGATAGTCTCGGGAGTGAGAACGACTGCTCATTCCTGGGCTCAGATCCTCAGTGAAGAGGAAGATGAGGGGGAACCTATGTGGCCTTGTGAAAAAGGAATGGGTACACAGCCTCAAGATCTTGCCTCGGAGGAATTCATGGAAGAGAGTGGTGATGCCACTGCCCTAGCTTCGCAACAGGAAGAAGTCAGGGATCCGTTTCTAATTTCCTTAAGGATGCGTAGCTGGCAGAACCAGGACTGGCCACCCCCAAGCCAGGCCAGCGGTCTCAGACTGACCAAAGCAAGTAAAGAGGAGAGACTGGTTCGTAGGAAGGCAAATGAGATCTATGGTATGACCTTTCCTACCTTTCCTCAAAAAGTCTGGGAGGAGATTGAGAACTGCAGGAAATCCTGGATCTGGGATGAAGCAATGAAAAGTGTGCATCCTGGGGCCAACAAGCATGTAAAGAATAGACTGTTCCACAAAAAGTATACCCAGTGGAAGAGAGGCAGGACACTGTTTATAGACAGAGTGAGAATAGTGGACGGAGAGGGACATGAAATCTCCCACTGTGTGAATTATGTGCTCCCAGATGGGATAATAATTCAAGCTTCTAACTCCCGGTACTATTGGCCTCAGTGCAAGGACCTCTCAGCAAATATGGCCATGCCTACAAAATGGAGAGCCGAGCAGTGGTAGTCAATACTGCCACACCAGACTGTGAAATGCCTTATTGATCCGCCAATGTGGACAACCAGGACTCAAGTGCCCCACATTCATCAGTCTACAGTGTACTGGCCTTTCCATACTCCATTGACTGGTGCACCAGATGACTTCAGATCCAGAGAGGACACCAGCCCAGCTGTATCCTTTTCATCGCCTGGTAATCGGATGACATTGGACCAGCTGTTTCCTTTTTGTTCCTGTTCTAAGGTTCCATCTCCAGAGATGACATCAGCCCAGCTGTTCCCAGATGTGCCCTCCTGTGATTCCCGGAAGATTTCCACCCAGCTGTATCGGAAGAAATGCTGCCAGGGAGAGTCTTCGTCAGAGGTGCAGGTCAGTGCCGAATTACATACTACAAGTGGCTGGTAAGTCCAAACTCTTCTTTCTTTATGACATTGCAGTACACACCCTACACTAACAGACTTCAAAATTTGTGAACTGTCTGCAAAGACTCTCCCCTTCAGGACTTTGGCCTGTTAGAACTGTGCTTCACTGGGCTCCGGCCCAGGAGAGACTCTTTATTGGACTAGCCTTCGGGCATTGTGGTCACTAGTTGCAACTTTTAGGGCACTCCATCCCCCCAAATGTGTATTGTAAATAATGTTGTTGATTTCTAATGTAAATACTGTTTTTATATCTTTTTCTAAAAAAAAATCTTTTTGGGATTCTTTAGTGTTTTGATGGTAGGGGTTTAGGTAGACTGTGTATGCAGATTAGGAATGTGTGTTTGTCTTTCTTTTTCTTACAGGTGTTCCTGGGAACACAGAAGAGAAGACAAGAAGAGGAGGGGGGGCTCATCGGAGTTTCTCATCAGTGCTTTAGTGTGTTTAGAAATTTAAAGTACTGTGGTGTTATTGTTGTTATTGCTGTATTAACCCTTTCCTCCACAGGTGTGGTTGTGGGGGTAGGGAGGAGACAGTAATGTGGTATTTTAATGGTGTGTGGTTGCAGGTTGCCCAAGGTTGGGGAGGTCCCCGGGTTGTTTTTGTTTTGGGGTATTAGGTTAATGGCAGATAGGTTTTCCCTAGAGGGTTAGAGGGGATAGACAGGCTGTGGTCCTGAGTGGCCATTGGACCACAGTGCTGATCTATCAGGGCTATGCTCTGGATAGTTCTACCAGAGCCACTGGGTGTCCATAGTAAGTGGATAGTGTAGAGGCTGATATGTCAGCTACAGGCCTCTAGGCCCTTAGTGTTGCTTGCCTGTGCTTGCACATGGTAGGAGGGGGCCTGAACACCCCCTTCCGCAGATAGCACATAGGGTGGGATGGCCTAAGGCCAGGCAAATAATGACTGCGGACAGTCATTTTCCTGGTCAAGGGCAAGTGTAACCCCCTTGTTACCCGGGGTTACTAGAATCCCAGTAAGACCTAGTGGTAGGCAGGGAAGGCAGCTTGTGAAACTCCAGTTAAATGGGTTTCACACTGTCTCACTCTGTTCTCAGTCTTAGCTGAGACTGAAGGATGACATCACCAATAGAACTTTCACAGCTGCATAAGCCACATTGGAATCTGCAGCAAAGGGAGTTAGATAGAACGTTGGGAATTTCAAAGGTGAGTCTGCAGTTTGGCTGGGAGGAGTGAAGTTTGTATGCAAGTGGTGGAGACCGCTGTTTGGGTCTCAGTGCCCACTCCCTCTGGGGGGGGATGTAAAGATTCCCAGAACATTCCTAGGGCAATCCCCTTAATTCTGTTAAGTGTAGGAAAAGCTGCCTGTTTAGTCCAGGATTTATTTTGGAAGATGGAAGATTTGTGAGTCGCCTGTAGGGCACCTGCAACTTAAGGGTGAGTGTCTGCTCTGGCTAAAAGGGCATATGTTTTCTTCACCCTGGGACTTGTGTGAAAATCTAGGGATTGAACTACATATTGGGAAGCCTAGAGAAATGGGCCAAGCAAGTAGAAGTAGTGTCAGATCCCAGAGTTTTGTGAGATGCAAATAATATGTAGAGAAGATATGACAGACATCTACCCTTAATCTACATTTAGAAGTTCAGCAAAGGAATGGTTATGTTTTCCAGGGAAATGGCCGGGTATGGGCTGTTGGAGCTGGAGGTGGGTGACCCCCCCCATCTTTAGTGACCAGGTCCACCTCTATGGATTTCTTCTGTGTTTTCTACTTTGCCTCAGGCACTTGGCCAGTGATGGGGGAAGTACCCAGATGTGGGATTGTAAGGAAAATTCTCTCTAAGAGTCACAGACTCTAGTGTGGTGAGGGGAGCTATGATAGGATAATTGGTTCATTCCTCAAATGGACTGTGGATCAAGTGACCGGTGGGGGAGCCGGGCCCGTGGGGAAAACCCAAGTGTGTACAAGTCGGGCTGTGTACCCAAAGTTGTGTGCAAGTCCGGGCTGTGTGCCTGGTGGGTTCAGAGCCTGAGGGCTGAAAATGGTGATAAAGTGTTCTGTAGTCTCTAATCTGCATTACCAGGAAATGTAGCCCCATGGGGGTCCCTCTATGCTTTGTTTGTTCAGCTAGTATGTGAATAAAAGCCACACTGAAGAATCCCATTCCTGGTTCTGGACATTACAGTTATTGCTTCCTGTCTTCGAATTTACTTGGGTGCCCCTGTTCAGAGTAGCCAAACCTAGGCTCCCCTGTGTCGAGTAACCTCATCCTCCCCGAACCCAGTCCCCACCAGGTACTGCTGTCAGCTTCAACAGCATGCCACCTGTCGTTTTGCTAAAAAGGCAGCGGTAAGGGGTTACATATTCATTAGTATATTACAAGTTCAACTTTATGTGTACTGATTTGGCATTTAACACATATTTAACAGTTAGCAAGTGAGGTGTTGGACCTCTGTGGTAGTGATCATCTCATGTAATGCAGCATTTTTGCAAATTTATCGCTTCTTTCATTCAACAAGGTTTCAATATTCCATTTTAAGTATTAATATTAACAGTTCAGGTACTGTAGTAAGTGTTTCTCTGACAGATTAAAGTTTTCTTTTACGTAACTTGTACTGTTACATTGTATTTTAATGTATATAGTGAGAGTAGCTGGCTGATGGATTGACTAATTTACAAAAAGACCAATTTATTATGCAGTATAATACAATGAACTCGACAAGTGGACATTTGAACATATGAACATACAAAATTTGCCTGCAGATAAAGTTGCAAACGTCAATAAACTCTGCTCGAATGTGCAGCTAGGAGTCTTATTCTAGAGCTACCTGTACCTTTCACCCTTCCCCTCCATTGACCCTACCTGTTGTCCTGTCTCATCCCATTTTTAAAAATTATAGAGTCCTACTGGATAACACTTCTGCAGGTAATGCATTCCACTCAGCTACCACCATCTTTGTAAAAAAGTGAATGCTTATCTCTATGTTGTAGCTTACTACATCCAGTTTCATATCATTACCCCTGGTGTCCCTTCTCTGCCTTACTTTGAACAGCCCCTCTGTACGTGTTTTGTTTATTCCCTTCAACAGAAAAAGCTGCCAGTCAGCTACTCTTGTTAAATTAATTTGACAGCAAACATTGGTGGCCTGAAATCACCATGTTGAATAGCTACTGAGTGGCTGCAGATCTGTGGCATTGGAATTTCATAGTTGTTGCACTCTTATTACTCTTACCGGTAGCTGCCTTAACTGGGTGAAGTGAAACACGTTGATGTGGCTGCTTAGAACCCTTGAAAACACGTTTTTTTGTTATATACATCAAATCAAACATTGCACTGTTGTATAACTCCTTCTAGTTGTAGGTCTTGAAATTATCACATCTATAACCAGTGTGCTATGTGTCAGCAATGTGTACTGCTACACTATTGCTCCACAGATATTAGCATCCTATTATAGTTAATATGTTATATGACTTACCTTACCCCAGGTGTGTGAGAGACTTAGGTTTGTTGCTCATATCACAAACCTGGGGTTTGCGTTTCTCTGAACAGCCTGAACAAGGGCCAGCACCTCTCTATCACTCCAGGATTTTGGCATCTTCAAATTCTGTAAAAAAGATATTTGTTTGTTTAGAACCATGGAACACTAGATTTATTGAGCTTTGAGTATTTGTGCATAACTCATTAAGGCCATGTATGCAGTGGATGTGAGATGCATTGGCACATTTGTGGGATGTGTGTAAAGCAGTTTAGGTAGGTGTGTCACATGGCAGTGCAAAGTTGATGTGCCAGTGCATTGTGTAAGTAATAAGACATGGCTGGGTGTTGATAGTACTGAGATACCTGCACACGCAATGGTGTAGTTAGGCACAAGACTGCAGGTCGGGTGCCTTTAGCCTCTGAGTGTGTGGTTATCTCAGTACTACCAACACCTAGACATGTCTTATTGCTTATATTAAATTTGCCCATATTCAACTTTGAAAAAAAAACACTCTAAAAGTTTTCAAAGTCAAAAAAAGATACTAAAATGTTGCTAGATAATGTCAAATAGTCCTTCCACGGATGTTTTGTACCTGTCAGTCATCTGTCTTTCTTTACCCTCAATACATTGTGTGATTGTTTACCATAGAACAAAAGAATTCAAAGATCTGCATTATTCGAGCAGTGGAATGCCCCCCCCCACACACACACACAGAATGGTAACATGGAATACATAAATTCTACATTCTTCAGCGCTCAACTGGCACACAAAGACTGTTGCTAGATAAGAAGCAGGGAGTTGTCTGAGAAAGTGGTAGGGACAGGAGGGTGATTTTTCATGGTCATCAAAGAAACACCAGCAATGGAAACTCTGAATAGTACTAGATTTTTTTTAATTTGTACATGTGTGTGAGGGGGGCCAATGAGTGTAAGTAACATTAAATTATTTACTTACTTTATTTAATTTAATTGACTTAGGGCCTAGTTGAAGTTTTCTATATATGAGTAAAAGCTGTATCCATGTTTGTGATGGAGACTAGGAAATAGGTGGCTTATGCATTCTATGAGTTGCCCTAGTTGGTAGAGACTGGGTTTAGGCAGTGATGGCACTCTATAAATGCAATGTCTACAAGCAAGTCTCAGCCAATCCGGACACAGGGATTTCTTTGCCCATGTGATATAGATGTACCACTCAATGCCACTAGTGATGTGTGGTTCATCTGTGGTGGCAGTGAAGAGAGTGTGCGTATGCATATCTGGTGCAGTCCCATTTTACAGGCAAGTCAAAGGTCTATCACCAGGGTAGTCTGGGTATGGGCTTCCAAAAGATAAGTGTAGTGTCACTCAACTTCTCTAGCTGGTCACCCATGGGCAGGCAGCCATACTGTAGAAAGCAGGATGACAGCTTGCATAGTCTTCAAGTCCATGGAGCACTGCCAGGCAGGCACCCATACTGTAGACAGCAGGATGACAGCTTGCATAGTCTTCAAGTCCATGGAGCACTGCTAGGCAGGCACCCATACTGTAGACAGTAGGATGACAGTGTGCATAGTCTTCAAGTCCATGGAGCACTGCCAGGCAGGCAGCCATACTGTAGACAACAGGATGACAACATGCATAGTCTTCAAGTCCATGGAACACTGCCAGGCAGGCAGCCATACTGTAGACAGTAGGATGACAGCATGCATAGCCTTCAAGTCCATGGAGCACCCCCAGGCAATCAACGGCACTGTACTACCTGCCACTCATTGTGGCATCAGGTGGTTTTGTGGTTTTGCTTTGCTCATATCTGTCTTGACCAAAAGAGACTGTAGAAGAAAGTCGTGGTGCAATAGTGGTCCTCTCTATTTGCCTGTTGCAGCCACAGATGCAAAAATATTTAACACATTAGTGTTTGAGTAGAATTGCTTCACCTGCCCCCCACCCCTCGTCTCCTGCTGTGACAGCACCACTTGGAAAAAAGTAGGATAATAAACACACAATTGTAATACTTGTGAAATTATTATTGTATGTAGCATCATTGTGTACTGAGCTGCAGACTATAAAAATAAGAATGAAAAGTTGATGACTTACTTTTGGGTTGTTTAGAAAACAGATAGAGATTAACTATTAGAAAAAGAGCAAAAGCCAACTAAAGCTGTCAACATCTATGGTATACCTTACTGATATCAGCTGCATACATGTTAGGATACTGAGAAGTTGCACAGCCTCAGCCAGGTAATCCCCCCGAGAACAGGTACTGGATTTTGAGTTCAGAACCATATCCCAACTAAAGCCATGGACATCAACTGTATACCTCCATGATACAAACTGCACACATGTTAGGACACTGAGGAGTTGTGCTGCATCAGCCAGGCAATACCTCCCTCCCCCCAGACCAGGTACTAGATCCTGACTGCAGAGCTACAGCTCAACTAAAGTCATGGACATAAACAGTATACCTCCCTCATACCAGCTGCTCACAAGTTAGAGCACTGAGGAGTTGCACGGCTTCAATCAGACAATACCCCAACCCCCCAGACCATGCACTGGATGCTGAGTGCAGAGCCACAGCCCAAGTAAAGTCATGGACATCAATGGTATAGCTCTTTGATACCAGCTGGACACATGTTAGAACACTGAGGAGTTGCACAGCCTCTGCCAGGCAATACCCCCCACCTCTCCAGACCAGGTACTAGATCCTGAGTGCTGAGCCACAGCCCAAGTAAAGCCATGGACATCAATGGTATACCTCTCTGATGTCACCAACACACAAGTTAGGACATTGAGGAGTCACAGAGCCTCACCCAGGCAATGCCCCCACCCCTCTCAGACCAGGTACTGGATGTTGAGTTCAGAGCTACAGCAAGACTATACCCATGGGCATCAATGGTATACCTCCCTCATACCAGCTACACATGTTAGGACACTGAGGAGTTGCACGCCATCAGCCAGGCAATACCCCCCACCCCAGACCAGGTACTAATCCTGAGTGCAGAGCCACAGCCCAACTAAAGCCATGGACATAAATGGTAAACCTCCCTCATACCAGCTGCACACAAGTTAGAACATTGAAGAGTTGCAAGGGGTGAGCCAGGCAATGCGCCCCCCCCAAAAATCTGATACTGGATCCTGAGTGCAGAGCCACAGCACAACTAAGGCCATGAACAACAATCGTATACCTCTTTGATACCAACTGCATACAAGTTACAACACTTATGAGTTGCATGGCCTCTGCCAGGCAATACCACAACCCCTCCAAAGCAGCTGCTAGATCCTGAGTGAAGAGCCACAGCCCAAGTAAAGCTATGGACATCAATGGTATTCAAATATGATACTAGCTGCACACAAGTTAGAACACTGAGGAGTTACAGAATCTCAGTCAGGCAATGCCCCCACCCCCCCAGACCAGGTACTGGATGTTGAGTTCAGAGCCACAGCCCGACTAAAGCCATGGACATCAATGATATACCACCCTGATAGCAGCTGCACACAAGTTAGAACACTGAGGAGTTGCACAGCTTCAACCAGGCAATACCCCCACTCTCCCAGACCAGTTACTAGATCCTGAGTGCAGAGCCACAGCCCAAGTAAAGTAATGGACATAAATGGTATACCTGCCTCATACCAGTTGCACACAAGTTAGAACACTAAGGGGTTGCATGACTTGAGTCAGACAATGCCCCCCCAAAACCAAGTACTGGATCATGAGTGCAAAGCCACAGCATAACTAAGGCCATGAACATAAATGGTATACCTCTGTGATACCAACTATACCTCTCTGATACCAGCTGCACACAACTTAGAACACTGAGGAATTGCACGGCCCGAGCCAGGCAATGCCCCCCCGCCCAAAACCAGGTACTGTATTCTGAGTGCAGAGCCACAGCACAACTAAGGCCATGAACATCAATGGTATACCTCCGTGATACCAACTGCACACTAGTAACAACACTCATGAGCTGCACAGCTTCTGCCAGGCAATAGTCCCACCTCTCCAGAGCAGGTACCAGATTCTGAGTGCAGAGCCACAGCTCAAGTAAAGCCATGGACATAAACGGTATACCTCCCTCATACCAGCTGCACACAAGTTAGAACACTGATGAGTTTCACGGCCTGAGCCACTAAACTAAGTTTATAGCAGTCTGAAATTGCAGCTACACAGTTAGTACTTTAGGATTGATTGTCAAGTTTTTACTTAACAAGCTTTACATACTAAAGAGAACATGTAAGTGATACTTTACATTGTATACAGAATGACGTAAGGAGGTTAAATAAAACTTAGTTCTGCTAGTTTCAGATTACTATTAACCTAGTGGAACAATGGATAGCAGACAGATTATACACTAGTCAAAAATCTTGCCAGATCTTTTGTATTTATGAAAAATACTTGAAACCTACATTTATTTGTGGGGTATTATGTGTCTGGTGTGATGGTTATTTGTGGTGGAACAGTGTGTGTATAAGTAACATAAACTGCCACACAGATTGGCTATAAAAAGTAAAATACAACTTCTTATTCTAAGAGATAGGAAGATATTGCCAAAATAGTGCACAGAGAATGTAAGAGTGCATGAAATTTGATTTTGAGGCATCTTAATTGTTTTCACCATGCTTATTAACTAATTATACAATGGCAAGAAAATTTCCTGGACTCTGATTGGTCAGTGTGTGCCTCGGACAGTGATGATATTAAGCTATAACATCACTGTATTAAGTCCAGGCACACACATATGACCGCATAACACAAATCATGCTACCAGTCCTACAGACACTGCTGCTGTGAAGCCTCATTAATCCGTGACACTTTTAGCGCCGCCCCCACCATTTTCTTAGCCTCTCAGATTAAAACAACCACCACAATTGAGTCACAGAATTCAATCAATGGATTTGCTGCCAGCATTTCGTGCGAAACCGAGCGGCGACTAACCAGCGTGACTGTCCGGAAGCAGCTTCAAACATTCCCATCTGCCCTCGCTCTTCATTGCAACTAAAACAACGGAACTCACAAAAACTACCAGCCTCAGTGACATTCGCAACTGTTAGTTGCTTACCGTGCTCCACAGCTACTTTTGAAGACATTCAAAGTGAAACAAAACTCTGACATGAAGCGGCATTTCAACGTCCCTCGCATCACATAAGAGAACCTCAATGATAAGTGCTTCAGGACTGTGCACACAGCATCAGCCAAGCAACAGCGCCACAGTGGTACAAAAAAATAGGATTTCTTTTTGAAATGTATACTTACCCACAGAAAATCTAATAAAATAAATAAAAACATACTTTTTTTTTTTTTATTTTTTACACCACGAGCCATTGTATAATAGCAATAAGGCACTCCAGGGATGTGTGTTATCGTGTAATAACGTCCTCCTGGGTTGGTGGAAAACACTCGGCTTCATACCGTGCTTCAACCCACCCCAGGTGGCGTTCTCTAATACCCTATCAATGTATATTAATCATTAACTACATTTTAGATAATAGATTGTTCTGTACTTACAGTTCTTTCCTGGAGTCAGTGCTGCTTGTGTAAGAGTGATAAAACGGCTGCTCAAGTGTTATTATTTGATTCTATTGGTTCACAGAAGTCACATGGTGAAGTTTGCCATTTCTTCTTTCACGAGGATGCAAAATCTTTGATCTTGAGACTAATGCAAGATTTTGATTGTGCAAGATTTGAAATGTAAAAAACAGCTTTCTGTAAACAGTTTTAAACAGAGTGTGTAGCTATGTATGTTTTTATTGCTTATGAGGTGTGGAATTTACAGTGATGATTTTTGAACGTTTTCTTATATTTTCTTATATTTTTAAATCTTTAAGTGCGAGCGTGCAAATTTATTGATCGAGACTCACTTTGATCACGAGAATCGTTTGCGAGCTTGCAAATTCTTTGATCATGAGAATAACATGAGATCTGAATTGTGGAAGATGCGTAGTTTAAAAAAATACTTTTTTTTGCAGTTTTTCACAGAGTATGTAGCCATATGTGTTTTTATTGCTTATGAGACATGGATTTTACAGTGTTAATGATTTTTGAATGTTTTCTTCCATTTAATTGTATTTTGAAATCTGTAATCATGAGCATGCAAATTTATTGGTCGCAACTCACTTTGATCGTGAACATCATTCGTGAGGTAACAAAATCTTTGATCGTGAGAATAACGTGAGATTTAGCATGTAGATGTGTAGCTTGGAAAAAAATGTGCTTTTTTTGTACTTTTACATGTGTTTTGGGGGTGAGTGTGGTTCTATTGGGTATGAGATGTGGATTGGTGAAAAATATTGTGGGTTGGATATGTTTCTTGGGTTTTCCTAGCTTTTTTCGATCTTTGAACGTGAGTGTGCAATTTTTTTTATCGCGACTCACATTGATCATGAGGATCATTCGTGAGGTTGCAAATTCTTTGATAGTGAGAATAACTCTAGATTTTGAATGCAGAATTTGTCAGCTTTTAAAAAAAATAGATATTCGAGAGATTTTTTTCATGGCTTTTGTGTTAAGATGTACTTTTAATTGGTATGACAAGTGGATAGTGGAGAAATATATGTCTTTTGACATGTTATTTTTTATTTTCTTGATTTCTTGATCTTTGATCATGGATGTAGATTTTTTTTTATTGTGAGTAACATTCATCGCAAGGGTTGTTTGTGACATTAAAATTTATTTTCATAGGGAGAATATGGCGAGACTTTAAGTATAAAAGTTGTTTACTTTCCAGTAAAGGACTTTATGGCCAACAGTCTTGTATATGGTTCATAGTTCATATCTGATGGGCTCATTCATTGCAGTTCTCCTTATTTTTTGCCTCAGTTGGTGACCAACAGTGGTACTGAGAGTACGGCTCACTGGGTTGTCGGCTGTGGTTGTGGATGTTTTTGAGATGAGCAGGACTGGGAGGGAGCACTGGACCACTATGGAAAATTATGTTTTAAAGATGGCACATATGGGAAGAATTATATGTGTTGGTGTGGGTGGTAGTAGACTAAGATGCAAAAAAATGTTTGCATTATGTGGAATGGTGGTTTGAATTTTTTACAGTATCTGTGTTGTGACATTAGACGACAGTAACAGGGCAAATTATGTTCAGTTCTGTGAAATGCGGGTTTGGATTTATGTTGGGGGTGGGGCTACCACTAGACTTTCAGGGCAAATTAGGTTTCATGATGTTTCATTGGGCTTGGGTTTGTTGGGGGGCCGTACTGGAAATCATTTTTTTGGCTTTTGTGATATTTTTTTATACAGTATTGTTGCATGTTGTAGTACTATGCAAAGATGACAGTATAGTACTCAGAATAGTTGTAAGTGATAGTAGAGTGTTTGTGACATTGCTGAATTACAGAATTGTGATATTGTGTTGTATTGCATGTTGTTAATGATTAATGTAGTATAGATGTGTTATGAGCTTTTGCTGTAGCACTTTTGTATTGGTTGAGGCTGTGCAACTCCTCAGGGTTCTAACTTGTGTGCAGCTGGTATCAGAGAGGTATACCGTTGATGTCCGTGGCTTTAGTTGGGCTGTGGGTCTGCACTCAACATCCAGTTCCTGGTCTGGGAGGGTGGGGGCATTGCCTGGGTGAGGCATTGTTGCAAATCTCTCTTTTATAAAGGTTTCATAATCTTGTTTACATGTACTGTGGTAAGAGAACCTCTCATTTTGATTTCTTTCTCAAAATGTAAGGAAATTCTTTGCAAACAACTGTTAATGCAACAAGGTTTTTCAACCCTAACTCTGACTCCCCAACTGCCACACACACACAAACACACACACAGACACCCACACACATAGACAGACACACACACACACACACAGAACACACAACTATGGGGGGTGGTACAAGGCAAGACAACCATTCACAGACACACACCATAATGCAACAGAAATAACATACAACTTCTTAAACATACCACAACAGGCATTCATCATCATGTTTCACCAAGTGTATCACTTCTGCTGCCATCCCAGTCTCTTGGATGCATTAACCCTTCTACATAACTGCATACTGTAGATAGTAAAGCACATTTATTGGTGGGAGTGCAGAGCCCTTTGCCTCCCCGTGGTCTTACCAACTTGTCCATTTCTGCATAAAAGCATAGCCCTATGCTACTACCAACTTGGGCATTTCTGCATGAGAGCATACCCCATGCCTCCACTAAGTTGCTCAGTTGTGCATAACAGCATAACAGCATAGCCCCATGCCCCCACCAACATGCCCATTTCTGCATAACATCATAATATGGCAAGTAAAAAACATGTATTGGTAAGAGCACAGGATCCAGCCCCCACTAAGTTACCAATTTCTGTGTAACAGCATAGCCCCATGCTACCATGAACTTGCCCATTTCTGCATAACAGCATAGCCCATGAAACCACCAACTTGCCCATTTCTGTGTAACAGCATAACATAACTACTAAAACACATGTATTGGTGAGACCGTGGGATAGAACCCTCAGCAACTTGCCCATTTCTTCATAACAGCATAGCCCGATGTTCCCATCAAGTTCTTCAATTCTGCATAACACCATAATATAAGTAGAAAAACACATGTGTTGGTGAGGCCCCAGGAGCCTTCAGGTCACTGTGCTCCTACCAACTTTGCTAAAATTACCCATTTCTGCGTAACAGCATAATATAAGAAGTAAATGTCATGTATTGGTGAGAGGGTGGGGCCCTTTGGTTCCTGTACTCCACCAACTTGCCCATTTTTGTATAATAGCCTAGCCCCATGTTCTCACCAACTTGCCCATTTCTGTATAACAGCATCATGTGAGTGATGAAACAGATGTATTGGTAGCACCATCTCAGATGCTTCTACTGGACATTGGTGTACACACCCAAAAGACTGGGATGGCAGCAGAAGTGATATAGTTGGTGAAACATGATGATGGATGCCTGTTATGGTATGTTTAAGAAGTTGTATGTTATTTCTGCAGCGTCATGGTATGTGTCTGTGATTGGTTATCTTACCTTGTACTGCCCCCATAGTTGTGTGTTGTGTGTGTGTGTGTGTGTGTGTGTCTATGTGTGGGTATGTGTGTCTGTGGGGTGGGAAAGTCGGAGTTAGGATTGAAAACCCTAACATCGAATTTCCCCAGTTTTGTCGCTGAAAACAACCCTAACTGTTGCATTAATGCAGATAATATATATACAGTATATATATATATATATATATATATATATAGATATGCATATGTAGATATATTATAGTGGCATGGTAGTGGGCTTGAGGTACCCCATTTAAGGTTAAAGTGTGAAATATTGCAGCTTAATAACTTTGCCACCTTATGACAGAATTGCATGCATGGAGCGGTACCATAGATCTCTGGATCTGTCAAGTTTTGTAAAGGTTGAATATAAGGTTGTGAAGCTATGTTGCACTGTAGAAAGTTGTATTTAAGCTTTTTTGCGCATTCTTTGCTCATGCCTACAGGTCACACAGTTTGTGCGACTGGTCTGAAAACTTCAGGGAACATGCCTTTCAAAGATTTTGTGACAAAATATTAAATGGTTCGATAGTTATTCAAAAAACAAATTTCCCATTATAGTCAATTGGAAAAGTTAACAAAAAGTTCGACAGCGTCACAAATGCAGTTTTAAGTGTTGCAAAGGACCCCTGCAGTGTCACAAATCTGCCATTTTGTTTTCAGTTACTGGTCACAGAAATGCTTGGCATTTAAATTTGGGACCCTCTAGGGACACAATTCTTTTTGTGTTCACCTAGTTGAGCCCTGAGGATGCTAGCCATGTCTTTTTTGGGGGGTTAAACACCCCAGAAATATGTTTTTGAATTTTTTGGAACCAGTAGTGTCGCAAAGTAGTGTTGCACTTGTGACACTTTCATGATTTTGTTTGCGAAAGTGTCATGATTTGTGACACTACTTTGGGACACTATGCCCAAAAGAATAGGAAATTGTTGCCATCCTGCTGCAAAAGAACAGTTTGGTCCTTTGGGTGGAAATGTGGAGGGAAGAAAGCAAAGATCCCACAGATGTGCCTTTTGGTGGTTTGGTGACAAAATATTAGAGGGTTGCAAAGTTATGGTACTCAGAAGTTGATGGTTTTTCCCATATGCTAACATTACAGTGTCCACCGCACCTTTCAAGGCCTGTATCTCGGAAACACTTCAAGAGACGGACTTTTTGTCTGACAAAATGCTTAGCCCCCAAATAGGGGCTAAGTGCAAAACTAGCCAGAGAAAGTAATAAATTATATGAAATTTTTATTTTTTTTCTATGTCGTACGGTTCCTGAGATATAAGCAATTTAGTATTCCAAGTGTTCATTTTCTGCTCCAAGGCCCATTATTATGCATACATTCTTTATATTCACTGTGTTTCTTAATGCAGCTTTTGGGAAAAAAAGGGTGTGCGCTTTCGTTACTGTTACAGTTAGTGTTTCCACTTGTGTTTCCATAACTGCCTGCGTTAGTGTTCCCGTCTATGCCACCGTGTGCGTTATCCTTTGTGTTTTCGTTTGCACTTGCATTTGCATTACTGTTACCATTTGTGTGTCCATTACTGTTTCTGTTTGCATTTTGTTTTGCGTCACCATGTGCATTACCAATTGCATTTGCATAGGTGCTTCTGTTTGCGTTTGTGTTTTCTTTGGCATCATCGTTGGTGTTACCGTTGATGTTACTGTTAGCATTTGCATTTCCAATTGCAGTACCGTGACTGTGCGCCTTACCATTTGCATTTCCATTTGCATTACTGTTTACTTTGGCATCATTGTTGCTGTTACTGTAACTGTTTGCATTTCTAATTGCATTACCATTACTATTTGAGTGTTCATCACTGTTTGCATTTCTGTTGGCCTTAACGTTTGCGTTTTCGGTTGCATTTCCATTGTCAACTGCACTAATGTTTCCTTCTGTGGCACCGTTGCCTTTACTGTTTGCATTTCTATTTGCATTTTTGTTACCGTTTGCATTTTTCTTACCGTTTGTGTTTCCGTTGGTGTTAGCATTTACGTTACTGTTTTCATTAACGTTTGTGTTTCTGTTGACGTTACATTTGCATTACTGTTTGCATTACCATTTCTGTTTTCCTTAACATTTGCACTTGTGTTTCTTTTCCCATTTGCGTCACTATGTGCATTACCATTTGCACTTGCGTTTATGTTACCGTTAGTGTTACTATGTAACAAAAATCCAAAGGCCCCGTGCTCCCACTATCACATTCCATTCACTATTTATTGAGCTCAATCTCAAAAAGAAGGAATATTCATGGCAAAAACTCTGTTTAATGCATCAGTTAGGGTTGTTCCACAGTGACAAAAGTCAGGAAATTCAGTGTTAGGGTTGCCACCCATTGCACCCCAAGCCCACCCTGTCCCCACCAACAGGCATTGGGGTGTGAGTTGGGGTCATCAGTCCTAACTCTCACTCCATTCTCCTATACTGCACCACCTCAGCTTGTTTACACATGTGATGGGGTGAGAGTTAGGACCAACAACCCCAACGCATACCCCAATGGAATGCCTGTTGGTGGGGACGGGTTGGGCTTGGGGTGCAAGGGGTGGCAACCCTAACATCGAATTTCCTCAGTTTTGTCACTGTGGAACAACTCAACTGATGCATTAAATGGAGTTTTGCCATGAATATATATATATATATATATATATATATATATATATATATATATATAATCCAGTATGTTTCATTTAAAACCTATATACCTCTATTGGAACTCAAACACATTTTTAAATCAACATGTTATAAATCAAACAAATACATGTCCACTTTTTCCAATATATTTGTACCTATAGTATATTAATATATTTATAATATATGGGCAGGACACACTCCCAATTGAAAAAGAGAAATGAAAAACAAATCCCATATCAGTTAAAAATTAAATTACTGTGACATATTACAAAATAACAATCGCCTAATTACTTAATCAGAACATCATAAACAAATGAAACTGAGTAATCAGCTGTGAAAATAATCAAAGAGAAATACACCAACCTAGAAACAAAGGAACATAGATTTTGTTGGCAGAAGAAGATCTTTAGGCCTATCCAGTCTATCACTTGTCCTGGCCTATTTAGTCACCACTGTCCCTAGTTGGCCATGGGTGTAACTCCATCCCCAATTCCTCTACCTAATATGCCCCTGTACCTGTCCCATGCATTCTTGAAGCTTCCCACAGTTACAGAGGGAGCAAAGTTTTAACTTGCTGGCAAAATCAGGAGCTTAAAGGGCACACAGGCCGAAAGTAAGGAGAGAGAGAAAAAAAACAGAGGAAAGAGTAAGGATTGCAAACAGTTAAGGGTAGCCAGAAATAAGACATGATTGGAGTGGTGCAGTGCAGTGGCTGTGGAGTAGCAGTCTTCTGGGAGATGTTCTGGAGGATGCGGTGTTGTCCCATCTGCAGGCACCTCTCTGGGCTGAGGGAGGAGGTTGCTCATCTCCAGGCTGAGTTGGCCAGGATATGTGGGACCTCCTCTTCCATCCAGGGACCACCAGTGCCACTGCTGTTGCCTCAGAGGTTGCCAAGAAAGAGAAGTGGTTGGACCACAGTGGGCTCAGGGAGGGTGAGGTGGTGGAACAGAGGTGCATCCTCCCATTGTACCTCTCCACAATTCTATGCCATTCTGGCAAAGTGTGGTTCCTCTATGGAGGCACCCACAGTGGAGCCCAAGGAGGATGCTGGGAAACTCCACAAAGGAGACCCACAGGAGGGTGGTAGGGGACCCTGCAGGGGAAGGAAACAACTCCTGGTGGGGGACTCCATTGTTAGGAAGGTAGAACTGGGGGAGGAAGGGGAGAGGGAGGTAAGGTGCCTGCCTGGTGCCATGGCTTGCAGGGACAGGAAGCGAATCCTCAGGATTGCCGGAGCAGCTGCACAGGGGAGGGAGCTGGATGTCATTGTCCACCTAGGGACAAATGACCTGGCTAAGAAAGGGATTAGAGAAGTGCAGGAAGAGTTTGTGGAATTGGGGAGGGGCCTTAGTCAAGTAGCATGCACAGTAACCTTCTCGGAGGTGCTACCTATCTATGGCATAGGAGAGGCTAGGGTGTTCTGCACCATGGGATTCAATCAGTGGTTGAAAAACTGGTGTGGAGCTCAGGGATTTGGCTTCATTGGGGATTGGGGGTCCACCTGGAGTGATGAAAGCCTATACTGGCATGATGGGCTGCATCTGTCTGGGAGGGGAACCAGGATCCTAGGTGATAGGTTTAAATGCTTCATTGGCAAGCTTTTAAACTAGCCAAGGAGAGGCACTGGAAAGGAGCAGGAAAATCCTAGCCCTTCCAAAATAATCACGGTAGTAAGTGCGGCAAACACCAACATAGAGGTGTCGATAGGGAGAAGGGAAGGGGTAAATGAAGAAAGTGACAAAGGCAAAAAGGACAGGGATGGGGCAAAAGGGAGTAAGGCCATCAGGAAATGGAGGGTAATGAGTACCAATGCCCGTAGTCTGGGCAACAAGCTCCCTGAGCTGATGGCCTTAGGGATGCCTGGATATTGTAGCAGTCACAGAAACATGGTACACAGAGAACCATGACTGGGATGTTAACATACCAGGGTACATAACCTACAGGAGAGACGGGCAGGGGAGAAGAGGGGGAGGAGTAGCTCTCTATGTAAAGGAAGGGATAAAAGCAACTGAACAAAAGAGTAAACAGTGAGGAGAGGAGGCACTGTGGGTCACCTTGGAGACTGGAAAGGGCACCACAATCCGCACAGGGGTTGTGTACAGACTCCCATGTCAGGGGGAAGGAATGGACAAGGATATGATAGAAGGCATTCTTAGAATGGCAGAGAAAGGGGAGATAGTGTTGATGGGAGACCTGAATATGCCAGATGTTAACTGGAGCACATTTGCTGCAGCCACATCCAAGAGCAGGGCCATTCTTGATGCCCAACAGGTGGCAGACATTAGACAGCTAGTTTCGGAACCCACTCATGAAGGAGCAATCTTAGACCTCATACTCTCAAATGGGGGCAGTGAGAGGATCTCAGATCTAGAAGTGGGTTGCCATCTGGGGACAAGTGACCATCAAACAGTGTGGTTCACGTTAAACTCAGCTACAGAGTCAAGCCATACAAAAGTGAGGGTAGTGGACTTTAGGAGGGCTGACTTTGGCAAGATGGGAGAGTGCCTCAGAAAAGCACTAACAAACAAGCTAGAAGGAGGTGTGGAGCAACAATGGGGAATTATCAAAACTGCCATCACAGAGGCAACAAGACTTTGTGTGAAGCAAATGAACAAATCAAAATAAAAGAAAAAGCCACTATGGTTCTCAAAAGAGGTGGCTGTGAAAGTCAGGAAGAAAAAGATAGCATTCCGGAAGTATAAGGAAACACAGAAGGAGCAGGACAGAGAGCCGTACCAGTTAAGGCAGAAGGAAGCAGGAAGGGAAGTCAGAATAGCAAAGGCCCAAACTGAGGAAAAGATAGCCAACTCAGTTAAGAAGGGAGTTAAAACCTTTTATAGGTACATCAGCGAGAATAGAAAGACAAAGGGAGGGATAGTGAGGCTGAATAGAATGAACGGTGGGTGGGCAGAGGGGGACAGTGAAAAAGCAGGAATACTGAACGAATATTTCTGCTCAGTATTCACAAAAGAGGAGGGGGAAGTGCCTAATCCAATTAACAGAAGCACTCCTGATAGGGGGGTCGATCCCAGTCCTTTCACAGAAGAAAGGGTTCTGCAAGAACTCCTAAAACTGAAGGTGGACAAAGCAATGGGTCCTGATGGAATTCACCCCAGAATCCTAAAAGAATTAAGGAAGAACTAGTGAAACCACTGGCTACTCTTTTAATAAATCATGGGAGGATGGTGTGGTACCCGAGGACTGGAGGAAGGTGGATGGATTCCCTTCACAAAAGTGGGTCCAAGACAGAGGCGGAAACTACAGACCTGTCAGTCTGACCTCTGTGGTAGGGAAAGTGATGGAGTCACTTCTAAAGGAAAGAATAGTCAGTACCTAGAGGCCAGTGGAGCACAGGACCCAAGGCAGCATGGGTTCACAGCGGGAAGGTCATGTCAGATGAATCTAATTGATTTCTTTGACTGGGTGACCAAGTAGTAGACAAGGGAGGGGCTGTGGACATGGCCTACCTAGACTTTAGCAAGGCATTTGACACAGTCCCACACAAAAGATTAATAGTCAAATTAACCAGCCTGGGAGTGGGACCCAGGGTGGTAGCCTGAGGTAAAACATTGGCTGGACAACAGGACACAGAAGGTAATTGTAAATGGAGTCCATTCTGAAGAAAGGGCATTACTAGTGGGTACCGCGGAGTTCAATATTAGGTCCAGTCCTTTTAATGTCTTCATCAGTGACATTGCAGAGGGACTGGAAGGAAAAGTATGCCTTTTGCAGATGACACAAAAATCTGCAACAGGGTTGATACACAAGGAGGTGTGGAAAGGATGAAAAGGGACTTGGCAAGGTTAGAGGAATGGTAAGTATGGCAGCTAGGATTCAATGCAAAGAAGTGCAAAATAATGCCCCTGAAACAATAACCCAGGGAAGAATACACAATGGGTGGGGAGGTAGTAACAGCAACAAAAGGAAAGGGACCTGGGGTAATCATATCAGATGACCTTAGGTTAGCAAGCAATGTGAGAAGGCAGTAGGGAGGGCTGGGGTATACTGGGATGTATAGGGAGAGCATCAGCAGCAGAAAACAGGAAGTTGTTATCCCTCTGTACAGACAGTTGGTGAGACCCCATCTGGAGTACTGTGTCCAGTTCTGGAGACCCCATCTCTGCAAGGACATAGACAGGATAGAGGCAGTCAGAGGAAGGCAACTAAAATGGTGCAGGGTCTGCAAGAGAAGCCGTATGAGGAGAGACTAAAGGAGCTTAATATGTATACCCTTGAGGAAAGAAGGGAGAGGGGACATGATAGAAACTTTTAAGTACCTCAGTGGAATCAACAAAGTCCAAGAGGGTAGCATTTTTCAGAAAAGAGACTTGCAAGAACAAGGGGACACAATTTAAAGATAGAAGGAGGGTGGTTCAGGGGCAATGTGAGGAAGTATTATTTCACAGAGAGGTAGTGGTTGCATGGAACAGCCTTCCTGAGGAGGTTGTGGTGTCTAAAACTGTGAGAGAATTCAAGAATGCATGGGACAGACATAAGGCAATTCTTGTGTGGGGTAGGAAGAAATAGGCTGTTGGTTAACTAGGATCTGCGGCCTATCCTGTAGGTAGGGAAATGGGCAGACTAGATGGGCCTAGTGGTCCTTATCTGCCGTCAAAGTCTATGTTTCTATGTTTCTATGTAAAATCCATTAAAGTTGTCAAATTTGCCTCCATGGAGCAATCCACAAAGTTTTCCCATAGGCTTGGAAATTCTCTTAGGCAATTTTATCAGTAACTTAACCAGTCACAGAACTTCGCTGGTAACTTCTACTTACTCCCTCATGCCCATAACCTCTCCTTACTCCCTCCTGCCCATAACTTCTCCTTACCCCCTCCTGCCCATAACTACTTCTTACATATCTGTCCTGTCATAACCTTCTCCTTACTCACTCCTGCCCATAACTTCCTCTTACATATCTCTCCTGTCCACAGCTTTGACTTACACCCTCCAGCCCATAACTTCTCCTTACTCTTTCCTGCTCATAACTTCTCCTTATATATCTCTCCTGCCATAACTTTTCCTTACACCCTCTTGCCCTAACTTCTCCTTACACCCTCCTGCCCATAACCTCTCCTTACTCGCTCCTGCCAATAACATTTCCTTACATAGCTCTCCTGCCCATAATGTCTCCTTATGACCTCCAACCCATAACTTTTTCTTACTCTCTTCTGCCCATAACATCTTACATCTCTCCTGCCACAATTTCTCCTTATACCGTCTTGCCGATAACTTCTCCTTATGCCCTTCAGTCCATATTGTACCTTCTCCTTACTCTTTCCTGCCCATAAACTTCTTCGTATGCCCTTCTGCCCATAACCAGGGCGCAGGGAAATTGTGGAACTTTTTGGAAAGTTTTGCAGGGATTTTGCAGGAATTTTCATGTTTTTTTATGGGGATTTTGTGGGATGTTATGCAAGCATTTTTCCTCTATGTGAGGCACAAAAAAATGGGGTTTCAGTTGCTTTGTAGAAGTCACATGACTGTTGCATATTAAAGACACCAAGCAAATGTATAATAATAATTTTTTATAAAAAAAAAAAATAATAACACAATCAACACAAGGACTGGACAAAAAAAAATCAACAGTATAATAATAGTATAAAGTATAATAGCAGCATCATTATAAAAATAAAAAAACACAACACAAGGACAGATTGGAAATTATCGGTATACTAGATGCATCATTATGTAAAATCAGAAATATAATAAAACCAACAATCAGTCTAAAAAAAATCCAACAATAAACAGTATACTACAGTAAAGTATGATAAAAACTACCATCCATTACCACCCCCCACCACCACCAAGTAAGAAAAGTATTTTTAAACCACAGAAACACAATGGAGGAACAACTGGTAGCCACCATTATCAATAGCCTTAGAATGTCTTACTATATTTTAACATCGGAAGCAGTCTAACATTGTCTTCTATCATATTTTGTCGACTATCTGTTAAAATTTCAGAATAAACTGGAAAAGTCTGCTCAACATCTGCTGTACTCACAGAGAGACAGATGTATATTTTTACCACAGTAGAAATATTTGGCAGTGTATCAGTCTGTGCTTCCCACCATTCAGTAATATTAAAATCATCAGGTATTGGCATAATTAATATGGGATTGACTTGGGCCCCTACAAAGCTTAAGTATTTGGGCATCTATCTAACAAACAGTATTGTGTTATCTAAGAAACTAAATTTAGACATGTTGGTTAATACTATTCGGTGTGATCTTGAAAGGTGGGCTTCCCTGCTGCTTACTCTGTGCATTAACACTGTAAATATGAACATGCTTCCCAGCTTATTTTATCCTCGCCATGCTATGAATATCATCCTTTCCCTATCCTGGTTCTGACATCTCCATAGAATAATCTTGGCGTTTCTCTGACAAGATAAGCCCCCAAGACAGACGTACAATCATCTATCGCCTCCCAAGCCTAAAGGTGGACATAAGGTACCTAACTTTTTAAAATATTACATAGTCAGCCATTCTAACAAATATTCCTGGTGGCCTATCCGGCCATTAGACGATGCCCCCATGTCCTATACCTCAATTTGGCTGCAATTGGAGACAACCCTACTTGTTGATGCAGGTATTTCTCCTCTTGTTCTTTACTTTACATCCATCCTCTCCAGACAACCCTCCAAGACTCTGCAGTTAGTATTTCTTTGTGAGCACGTGCTCAGTTGTGTAAACTCTTACATTACAGTCCTGTTTGGGATATTACTTAGCCTATTCAACGTTACCCCAAACTTAAAATACATGTTTCAGTTATGCCTGAGACTTGGCTGCCCCAACTAGTTGAGGGAAGAGTGTGCGATCTACTTTGTGATGGTCGTCTTATGACATGACATGATATTTTAGCTAAATTACAACTTCCCACCAAATATGTGCTTAAGGTGTTTCAATTGCACCATGTGATACTTCAATATTTTGGTCCTATGCCATGGTCAACAAATCATAGTATTTTTTTGGCAGTCACTCATGGACTTGGCTGTCCAGCCACATTCAATGTCTCATATTACAGCTTTTGTATTTTCCTTGCTCTTCCCTAATATTACTGAGCAGTCCCAATATTGGTCCTCAGCCTTTCCACAGTGTTCTTTCAATTGGACAAAAATATGGGATGATCTTTATAGATATGTTTCTAATAATAAACTTCACCTTACCCAATTTCATATCCTGAATAATCTTTATTTTTCCCCTTGGAAACTACATCAGATGCATAAATTATCACCCTCTCTTTGTATGAGATGTGGTCAGGCTGAGGGATCTCTATTTCATATCCTCTGGGACTGTGTTAAAGTCACCCATTTATGGGCTCAGATTATTGCCAGGGCAGATTCCCTTTTAGGTCTTGATGGACTCTTTACACCTGTAGTGTGTATCATGGGTGACTATACTGAGATACAGGTGCAGGAAAGGAAATACTATATTGCTATTATTTCTCTTTCTGTTAAATGGCTAGTTTTGTGGCACTGGACTGACCAAGTACTTCTCTCATACCATGAGTGGCTGCAAGAACTTTTGTTAAACTTAATGGTTGAAAAGACAATAGCTAGTGTGCAAAATTAAATGGACCTGTATGTTAAAAGATGGAATAGATTGCACACTTTGTATTCTCTTTGGATATTCTGTAATATCCCTAAACTTGGTATGCCGACACTCAGCATACTGAGTAAAATGGCCCAAAATACATAGCCTAAATGGATCCTATGCCTGACAAAAGAATTTCAGGCATTACACAAAAAATAAGTGCAAAATGCTGGGGGGGATCACCCCCTGCACCCCCTCCCGATTTAGGGGTCTCTGCTCCTACACTCCCCATAACTAAAATAGCTAACTCCAAAGGGGGTCAGACCCTGGAGCAAAATGTTAAGTAGTTATGGGGGGGTGCAGTGTGTAAAATGACGTGACCTGGACCAGAACCCAGGTCACACACATAATGCTGGCTGACCTAGCTTTGGTATACCTCTCCATATTACCGGGGCAGCTCAGCCAGTAGCCCCATCCAGCCATCCTTTTCTGTACTGTAGAAGGGGTAAGGTAGCATTCCGTCACATCCGCTACCTTACTCCATTGGGAGGAATACTGTTGGGTTTACTACCATTGGGATATTCCCTCTATTGGGCAATGCTGACCAGGGTACTGGTTGTCGGGATAGTGAGCTTCAGAATAAGGTAAGTATACTTTCTCTTTCTCTGCCTGGAATTGCACCTTCTATGATGTGCTGTAACCAACCTTTAATGCTTACAGTTACTAGTGTAGTAGTGTAGGTCCCTTATGTTTACTTGTTTAGTGGTAGTTCTGATGTATTATTTCCACTCACTCCACTTTTGTGGGGGTAGGGACTTCGGGTGGTTTGGTTGTTAATTTCGTGTTGATCGGTTTTTCACTGCTTTTTCTGTTGTTCAAGTTTTAAAATCAATAACGTATATTAAATTTCAAAAAACAAATCACGAGGTATTGATTGGGCAAGAGTTCTGTAGACTAAAAGTCTGATGCACTGGAAAGACATGTGAGCTCCTGGGTATATTTTGATTTTTCTTTATCCAGTTTTGGCAGCTGCTTGGGATCAAAGATGCAGGCAGCTTTGAATGTGCTCAGTGAGGGATGTGTTTTTAAAATTTGGTCCAACTTCACACTGCTGTCCAACATCACCTTCTGAAAAAGGTTGATGCAGTTTTCATTTTCCTGAGCCTGACATTTGGACAACATTTCAATCATGTGTGGTCTGTACTCTGTTTCCCCTGCTGTGGCACAGAAATCCAGAAAAATGTGGATATGTTGTACCTTTGCAAATATATTGTGTCCCTGTGGCTTGCTGTTTGAGTGTAACTCTAGTTCAGCAAAATGTTTTGACCCAGAAGTAAATTGTACCGCCAGCTCTATCCCTTTGCCAATTAACACAGACTTCAGGTGCCTAAAGGTTGCTGCATCTGATGCCACTGTTTCAACAAATTCTTTTAAAATGGGTAACTAGTCTATCAAATATCAAACAGCATTAACCCAGGAGCACCACTGAGTTTGCACTGAGTAAATTGGCATCTTGTGTACAATTTACAGAAAATCAAAGTATGGTTCATGTTGCCATCAAAAGTCACAGAAAGTTCAAAATAAAATAAAACAATTCCATAAACAGTGAAAATATCTGGGTGAACTCCTCTGACTCCAAAAGTTTTTTTCACTCATTGAGCTTTTATTTTTGTTTCCCACATAAAAGAGGATGAATGTTTTATGGCCACACCACTTCCCCAGGCCCAAACTGTGTTGTCACTTTGCTTCAAAACTTACTATTCTTTTCATCTGTTTGTCATCATTGTTTTGTATCTCTATGCCACAGATCTAGAAAAGTGAGAATGTGCTAGTCAGCTAAGCATGTCCCTCCATCCTCCATCAACAACAAACTACAGGATCGAGGGATGGACCCAGCCAACTGGTATATATTTACACATGTGTGCCAGTTGACTCAGCCGATCCTTCCATCCTCCATGAACAATAGACCACGGGAGCAGGGACAGACAAAGCTGACTGGTATACTTTTAAACATGTGTGCCAATTAACTCAGCCCATCCATCCATCCTCCATCAACAACAAAACGCAGAGGCGAGGGATGGACCCAGCGGACTGTTATACATTTGGAAAAAAAATTGTTCTGCACCAATTTTTTTAAATGTATGCCAGTCGGCTCAGCCCGTTCTCCCATCCTCCATCAACAACAAACCATAGAGGAGAGGGACGGACCCAGCTGACTGGCATTCATGTTGAAGACATTTGTTCTGTGTAAATTGTTTTTTAAATGTGTGCCAGTCAGCTTAGCCCATCCCTCCATCCTCCATCAATACAAACCATAGGACTGAGGGACAGTCCCAGCAAACTGGTATACAGTATATGTTGAAAAAGAAGTTCTTCTTTGCCAGTCACTTCAGCCCACTCTCCATCTGCCAACAACCAGAGGCCAGAACATTTTTTTTTAAACATGTGTGCCAGTTGGCTCAGACTGTACCTCCATGCTTTATCAACAACAAACCACAGGAGTGAAGGATGGACCAAGCCTACTGGTATACATTTAAACATGTCTACCAGTTGGCTAGGCCTGTCCCTCCATCCTACATCAACAACAAACTACAGGAGTGAGGGATGGACCCAGCTGACTGGTATACATTTAAAAATTTGTGTACCAGTCTGCTTGGCTCATCACTCCATCCTCCATCAATTCTTAGAGGGGTGAGATGGGAGACAAGGACACCAGAAAGGGCTGCATATGGCTGGAGTGCCAGCCAGGCATGACAGCAGGAAAGGTGGGGCAGTTTCTTCTGAAGTGTGCAAAGTGGGAAAGGGAGAAACTGCACATAGTGGTGCACCTAGGCAGAAATGACCTGGCAGGGGACACAGGTCAGGGAGATGCAAGAGAGGTTCAGTGAACTGGGAAAACAATGTGAGGTGGTAGGACACTCAGTCACTTTCTCAGATGTTCTCCCAATACCCAAGGCAAGCAGAGCCAGGAAGCAGTGGACAGAGGAGTTCAGCGCATGTTTGGGGGAATGGTGCCTGTCCAGGGGGTATGGACTGGTAGAGGACTGGGGCACTACATGGACAGAAGCATGTATGCTGCTGACAAGTGACATTTGAGTAGGATGGGTACTTTTTATTTTTATTTTTCATTTTAGTCTTTGGTAACCAGGTAAGGCCCACTAGGCACAAGTGCCTGTTTTCAGGGGTGATCTGTGAGCACTGGGTGATAAAGTGACAGGCTCAGAGTCACACAGTATGCAAGTGGAGGTTGTGAGAAGCAGACTCAGGTCTGGTATGCTGGAACTGCTAGTACCCTGAAGCACAGGCTGGGGGAGTATATATCTACAAAGGTTCTGTTAACCTGGGGAAGAGTGCCAGAAGGTTGGAAAACAGGGAGGTCAGTAGGCTTCCCATGAGCAAGTGGAGAAATAAAAAGGAGGAGTTCAATTGTGGGGGAATGAGAATGCAATAGGGAAGGACGCAGAAGGGAGGGGATAAACTAGAGGGTGGTCTCCTTGAATGCAAGGAGACTATGAAACAAGGCCGCTGAATTGCAGGCAATGATGGAAGAAGGAGGGGTAGACATAGTGACCATCACTGAAATGTGCGCCATCCAGTACCATGACTGGGACCTGGTGTTCTCAGGGTACAAATTGCACTGAAAGAATAGGAAAAGGGAACATGGGGAGGAGTGGCAATACATGTGAAGGAGGAAATATCTTGTAACAGGGATGAGGGAGAGAAGGGCAGAACAGAGGTCTTATGGGTACAGATGCAGGACCCAAAAGGAAGGAAGGTGAGGATGGGGGTGGTGTACAGACCACCAGCTCAAAGCAAAGATATTGATAGGGAGCTAGGGGAGCAGATAAGGAGGGTCTGTGCAAAGGGTTTCACCATGATAATGGGGGACTTCAATCTGCCAAGGATGGAGTGGAATACCCCTGCTCTGCTACTTCAAGCAACAGGGAACAGGTCCTCCTGGAAGCTTTCCAGGACAACTTCCTGGTGCAATTAGTAAGGGGACCCACCAGTGAAGAAAATATACTGGATCTTGTGCTGACAAATGGGGAGAGCATAGAAGGGTTGGAGGTGAAGGATCCCCTAGCAGGGAGCGACCACAACAGAGTGTGGCTTTCACTTGGTATGAGTAAGGTTTCAACCAGTACAAGGACACAGTTATTAGACTTCAGATGGGTTGGCTTTGGAAGGATAACGGTCATTCTGGAGGGACATATCACCAGAATCCAGCCACACATGGATGCCAATCAGAAATGGGGGATTATCAAAATAGGGTTAGAAGTGGCCACAAACTTGTGTTCTAAGATCCAAAGCAAGACGACCAGATCAAGAAAGTTGAGCTGGTTAAGCATGGAGGTATTAGCAAGTGTTAAGAAAAAGAGGGCAACCTTCAGGAAATATGTGGGATCCAAAAACGCAAAAGACAGGGAGGAGTACATGAAGAAATCAAAAGAGGTGAGCAGAAAGGTCAGGGCAGCCAAGGCAGCAAGGGAGCTTAGGCTGGCACAAGGGATAATTGAGGGCGAGAAAGACTTCTTCAGATATATAATGGTGTAAAGAAGCTGTAAGGATCAAATAGTTAGAGACTTGTTCACAACCTCCCTGAGGACTGGATGTATGCCCCAAGACTGGAGGATGGCACATGTGTTGCTCATCCATAAAGGTGGGCCTAAGGATGAGCCATGAATTATAGGCCTGTCAGTCTCAACTCCATCACGGGGAAGCTCATGGAGACTATCCTCAAAGAGAGGCTTGTAACCTTTCTGGAGGAGAATGGTCTCCAGGACAGCAGGCAGCATGGGTTTGTCACCAGTAGATCCTGCCAGACAAACTTGGTAGACTTTATAACTGGGTAACAAGGGCTATTGACAGGGGCCATGCAGTTGATGTCCTGTACTTGGACTTCAGTAAGCCCTTTGATTCAGTGCCACATGGGAGGCTGGTTAGCAAATTGCATCATCTTGGGGTAGGGGAGAGAATGGTGGAGTGGGTCAAAAACTGGCTATGGGATAGGCAGCAGAGGGTTGTTGTAAGGGGGATCTCTCATCCCCAAAGGCTGTAACAAGTGGGGCTCCACAGGGATCAGTGCTGGGTCCAGTGCTGTTCAGCATCTTCATTGCTGACATTGCAGATGGAGTTAATAACAAGATCAGCTTGTTTGCTGATGACACAAAGATCAGAGCAGTGGTGAACAGCACAGAGGGGTGGCTAGAACTGCAGGAGGACTTAGATAAACTAAAACACTGGTCAGACACATGTCAGCTGGATTTCAATACAAAGAAGTGCAATGTTTTGTAAAGGGGAGCCTGAAACCACAAGTTCTGCTAGAGACTGGGGGGGGTACAGTTATCCAATACAGAGGAGGAGAAGGATCATGGGGTAATAATCACAGGGCAAATGAAACATTCAGCACAGTACAGGAAAGCAGCTGTTTAGGCCAACTGGATGCTGCGGTATATTGCCAGGGGCATCACCTCAGGAGGGAGGTCATTCTGCCACTGAACAGGTCACTGGTCAGATCAAACCTAGAGCACTGTGTGCAGTTCTGGTGGTCCTACTTAAAGAAAGATGTCGGGTTACTGGAGGGGGTCCAGTGCAGAACCACCAGGATGATCACGGAAATGGAGGACAAACCCTACAAGGGCAGACAGAGGGAGCTCAGCAGGTACTCCCTGGAGGAGAGAAGAGATAGAGGGGATATGATCAAATCCTTCAAATATATGAGGGGCATAAACAAGGTTAGTACAGAGGGGAGTTTTATATTAAATGGTGAGAGAAACACTAGGGGGAACAGCCAGAAATTGTAGGTGGGACAGTTGAAGAGGGAAATGAGAAGCCACTACATCATGGAAAGGGTGGTGGATGGGTGGAACGCACTCCCAGAGGAGATAGTAACATTAAAGTCGCTGGCCAGTTTTTAAGAAGGGGTGGGGCAGGGCCAAGGGGAAAGTGAAGGAAAAGGTCACTACCGAATTGGGGGAGCAGCTGCAGAGTAATACACTGCTAGCTGCACAATTGAGCAGACTCGATAGACCTTGAGGCCTGCATCTGCTGACATTTTTGGTACCTTCATATGTTTGTATCAGTAACAAACAACAGAGATGAGGGACAGACCCAGCTGACTGGTATACATGTTGCAAAAAAATTATTTTGTGCCAATTTTATTTTAAACATGTGCGCCAGTCAACTCAGCCCATTCCTCCATCTTCCATCAATAACAAACCACAGGAGCGAGGGATAGACCCTGCCGACTGATATACATTTAAACATGTGTGCCAGTTGGCTCAGCCCATCCCTCCATCCTCTATCAACACAAACTACAGAATCAAGGGACAGATTCAGCCAATGGGTATACAATTAAAAAATGTGTGCCAATCAGCTTGGCCTGTCCCTCCATACTCCATCAACAACAAACCACTGGAGAGAGGGACATATACATGTACCAGTCAGTTCTGACATTCTCACCCTCTGTCAACCTTCTCAGACATTTAATACAACATTCCCACTCAGTACATATATTCCCACCCTCCACCCACCTTCCCAGATATGAACTAAACAAGCCATTAAAACTAGTTGCTAGGCAATGAATGTTGCTAGGTATCTTAATGTAAATGTGAATGTACAGCAGTAGGATGGTGTTAGCATGTGTTTCTGATTGTCACTACAGCATTATCCTCTTGATAGATACACTTAGCTGACTCCAAGCTTTCATTTAACAGCAAACAGGTTTTGAGCCTTAATGGTTCCAAAGTTATCCCATTTTAAGGAAAATATATTTTGAAAGGTCTAACTTTGTTGGGGCAAGAAACTTATTTTTTTTAAATAAAAGCATGGAGTCCAGCCATTATGAATTAGCTTTGTTGATACTAATTTTATGTGTCAATATTAATCTATATGAATGGAAACTATCTGAACCTGCTTTTTCAGTATATTATCTATGCATGTATTTCTGTTGTAACACTTAATTTTCATTCATCTTATGACCATAATCACACTGGAAATATTTCAGTCTCTCTACTGCAGTACCAATTAATTTTCTTCCTCACTTTTGCAGATTTTACCTCAAAGGCGCTGGAAGGTAATACATGAAGAAAGAGATTATCAACACAAAAATGTTGAAGAGATCGTTCATTATTTAATATAACACGCCACTCTTGAGTACACCAGGTAAATAAATAATGTTATTTTGTGCTATATATTTATTTTCACTTACAGTTCATGTTGTTTCACTTAGAACATGTTTCCATTTAGAATCTAAAAACTTGATGCAGAAAGTAATGGGCCAGATAAAGAGTTTACATTGGAAAGAAAAGCAGTTTTAACCTAAAACAAGGTAAACGTTTATAGAAACATTACAAATGGTGTGGTATATATTAAATACAAAATGGGTTATAGTGGAATAGGACATTTATCTCCACACATGAGTGGTAACAGCTTTATAACCTATGGCTTCACCACTTGTGAGTTATGTGTTTTACCACTTTACCGTAGTGACAAAAGTGGTTTATGACTGTAACCATTATGTATTCCCTATTTTTTACATTCTTATTTCATACATACCAACAAAAATTCACAGAATTGAAATTGTGTATTTTTATATTTGATTTTTTTATCAGAGGTCATTATTCACCATATAACTCATTTTAGGCAATCGGTGTGGACCCAAAAGCCATCTGATAAATCCATTTATTTCCACATATTGCATGTGTGATACATTTTAGAACCCCAAATTTATCACACATATGTGTGATAAACAGAACCTGTCAATCAACTCCCCCAACAAGCACTACTTCCCAGCTTTCACTTTCCCCCTTCGGCTCTCTCAAAAGGTGCACCACCCATTCCTTTGCACAGCATCACTGCCCACTGAAGTATTGCTTCTGCTTCTACCAAATTAGATCCTTATACAATTTATTTTGTATAGAAGCAGTTTACATTTTTTTAAATAAATGACTTGCTGCATTCTCTCTTTCTTCCTGCTCACTCACTTGTCCGTCTCAATCTCCTGCTCCTATACCTTGTACTCTGCTCCTGGCTCCTCACTGTCCTTGGCATCAAGAACCCACCAAAGCAGTTTCTTTGCTATCACTAAACACAAACAGCCCTCTTTCAGTAAACCATTCCTCAAAATCAGGTTACCTCTCCTTCTCTTAAGCACCACTTTTTTTTTTAATCAGCCACAACACCAGCTGTAGTCCTCTATTCTTCTTGTCTCTCACCCACTTAAGTCCCTGCTTCTTCTTTCAAAATCTCAGGACACTAGTAATTGGGCACTTCCTCCTCCCTCTGACTCTGTGACTGCTGTTCTGAAAATGTAAGCATCACTGTATTTCAAAAATAACAGTCTGATCTTCTAGTGGCAAATGTCAGTCGCTGACATATCCCACTGCCTTCCATACAATGAGAATGCATTGGCTGACCCTCACTAACTACTGCCGCCATCTTGGTTCAAATTTTTTCAAAATGCCATAGTCTCCACCCATCAAAACTGATGTTTACATACTGAACGTCAATGGTGATTGGCGCAGACTTCTGAACCACCTTCACAAAGGTGCACACACCTGGCAAAGCACTAAATAAACTCACTAAAAGTGCAATAAATAATACTTTTTTGAAACATTTAAACTTTTCTAAACCAAACATGCAAAGTCTGTCTTTATTGCATAAATGAAATATGTGATGGAGAGCTTGTGTGATACATGATTTATCTGCACTTGGGCAGTTTGACCTTGGGCACATCACTCACAGCTTATGCCAGTCTTGAGGTTACCCAAGGTCAAACTGCCCTTGTGCAGATAAACCATGTATCACTCAGCTCCCCATTGCATACCCCTTATATACTTAACAAAACATTTTCATTCCTGCTATTATAGTTCCTTTAGTTCACTGCAGTTCAGTACTTTTTGAGATGCAGTTATACACTAAGAATAAATGAGGTAAAACAAAAACACAAACTAATAATCCTTCTCACATAGACTCTGACAATAGCTAACTGATTTATAAATGGTTTCTTGGTGGCATAACCAGAACATGCAGTGTACCATTAATTCAATGAGGCCTATGCACGATGGCATGGGAAGGTGCAGAAAACATAGGCTATGCAGCGCACAGCTGCACTCCACACAGGACCCACAAAGCACGCAGCATGCATGACCAGACCTATGGGACATGCAGAGGCAGTGGATGGCACAACAGAAGGCACAGACTGGGACACAGAGGAGGCAGAGGAGGGGACATGGTATACGTTCCCACCCCCTGACCCCGCCACAAAAGAAGAATGGCACCTGCCAAACCGCACATGAGAACATGAATCCTGAATGCAGAGGAGGTGCAGAACGAATGGCAGAACCAAGAGAGGGTGCAGAGCAAGCCATGCACAGTGACAAGGAGGGAGAACAGGGGAGGCACACGCAGGGCCTGGGAAATGGAGGGCCCTGCATCAGTGGAACCAGGTGGTTCCAATCATCCAATGCCACCGAGCAACAGGTTGCTGCAATGGTGAGTGAGATCTGTGCCAACCATGACAGGCTATACAGCATGCACAACCTGTCCACCCCCGCAGACAAGAAGCTGCACCTGTGGCTTGAGGTGCAGGCCACTGTCAATGCCACTGGAGTGGATACCAGGATGATAACAGTGATAAAGCACAAATGGCAGGACCTGCAGATTACAGTGAAGAGGTGCCTGATGGTGGCAGCACACAAGCAATGTGGCACAGGAGGGGGATCACCCACAGAGGTGTCCAAGCTCACCCCAATAGAGTGGATGGTGATGGACATGATCATGGCAGTGAGCATCCATGGAGTGGATGAGGGTGTGGACACGTCAGCAGGTAGGCACGGCACAGATGCACTGCACACCCATGCACTGGTCACTCACAACTGCAGAAGCCTAACATACCCCTATGTGCCAACAGAGCCAGCCAGAGGTGGTGGACATGATGATGACCAGCCAACGCAGACACCGCACACCATGGATGCAGGACACACCCAGCCAATGGAGGACAACACCACAGGTAAGCCAGGGTGTGTACAGGTGGGAACACAGGCCTTGCAGTATGAGCAGTGCAAGTAACATGGCCCACCATCTACATCACACAGGGAGAAGACAGCCAACAGCACCCGCGGCACTGACCATGACCCCTGACAGCGGTGCAGAAACAGACACAGAGGCAGATGTAACTGCCATGGACATGGCAGGAACACATGGAGGTGGAGAGACACAGGGTGGCATGCAAGGCAGCCGCACAACACAGGACACACAAGAGCCATGCACCGCCAGCTAATGGAGTGCACCTGGCCCACCCCTGCCATGCCATGGCATGCTTGAACACATTGTGTTCATCGTGGACCCTGATAGCAGTGACGAGGGCATGTCCACCTGGACAGCAGGGTGCAGCATAGCAGTACGTCCTGCAGTGATTGCCCACTGGCAGTACAGCGAGCTGCGGCAGCTGGGGCAGGACTGCCTGGAGGCACAACGGTGGTACACGGAGGCACTGGTGGTGCTGACCGGTACCGTAACCACCATGGGCCATGACATAGCATGCATCACCATGTCCCAGGAGTAGTTGGAGATGACCATCGTGGGTTATGGCATGCCACCATGGGCGACAGGTGGAGGGCAATGCCAGGAGTAGGGCAATTGCACCTGTGTGGCACCAGCAGATGAGGGTCACCTGCTGGACAACAGGGACATGGGCACTGGAGGGCCAACACTGGCTGAAGCTGCATCGCTGGGCTGGGATGCCAACATGGACATGCTCGTGGGGACACCGGCAAACTCACAGCTGTGGTCAGACACGGGGGTCAGCCAGGCCACCGACGGTGAGGGTGATGGTCCGGAAATGGAAGGCAGCACAATGCAGTTCCCCGCAGCCTCTGCCAACCTATGGGAGGCACCACTGCACAGGGGCCATGGCTGCAGGGCACTGGGGCAGATACACAGGTGGGAGACATGGGCATCTGGACGGGAGTGAGCCGCACCATAGGGCATGAAACGGCCATGACATACCAGACTTGTGTGCCACCAGGCTGTGTCATGGATGTGGCCCTGTGCTGATGCACATGGCACCACCCACACATGCACTGGCAAGATACACAAGGCACAGGGCAGCATAGGGTGATGGTGGCACAACAAGCATTAGGACCATGGACATGAGGGGGAACCCCTGTGTGGCTGGTTACCTTGCTGTGGTACAGGGGCTTCTTGCAGAGGCCATGGGAACATGCCACCAAACACCAGCCATGCCTGCGGGCATGCACCATGGGCACTGTGGGGCCTAGGCATGCCCTCAGACATGCCTCATCATTGGGAATGCATTGGCCACCACGGTGCCACCAGGAACAGCCAGCACAGGCCCCGATGATATGGATACTGGGCTGCAAGGCTGCACCCAAACATGGGCTACTGTACCTAGCAACAGAATGTGCCACTGACAACTGCTGAATGTGCAGCATTGCCTGCTGTGGCCTTCTGGCCATGCACTGGACCATTGGCCTCATGCTCTAGTGGCACATCTGGGAGCTCTTAGTGAGGCATCAGTACACCCTAATGCACGGCCATGTTGTGCAGCATCACGCAGACCATGAAGACATGGCAGGTGCGCATCAGACACAGCATCATGGTGCCCCCAGTGTGGTCCAGACACTGTAATTGCATCTTCAGGAGGCCGATACATTTCTCCACAACAGCCCTCATCCTCTGGTGTGCCATGTTGTAGGTGACTTCCGCTGCATTCCCAGGCACCAGGTAGGGCGTCAGAAATTACTGCCACAATGGATAACTGCTGTCACCTGCAAGAGAGAGGGGAGATGTTAGACATGGCATGTGCATGTGTTACGGCTGTACAGGGGCAGCGACACCTACGCAGCAGCCATCCGTAGACATGTCCTGCATGGTGCCAGGCACTGAGACCTAAACAATCCAGGATGTAGGCATCATGGCACAACCCAGGCGTACCGTGCACACATGTTGGTGAACAGGTTCCCTGCATCACAGAGGTCCTGGCAATTGATGCTGTGGAAGCCTTTGCGGTTGTGATATGCTGCCTTATCGACTGTGGGTGGCAGGATTGCGAGGTGCATGCAATACACAGCACCAAGTAAGTTGGGTATTCCGTACATCACATGGAATGCCTGTTTCATGGCACAGACCTCACTGGCCATCTGCAGGAGATGGACATGGTCCCACACATGTGGCAGCAGGGCATCCATGACCTGGGCCAGTGACCTGGACACAGACAACTGGCTCACACTGACCACAACACCGGCGATGTGCTGGAAGGTCCCCATAGCATAGTACAATGGTGCACACATGACCTTGGTCTCCATAGTCATGGCAATGGACCGGTGAGTACATGGACCCACACTGTTCCTGACCATGTCAAACAGGTGTTTGACCATTGGCCATGGCAGCTGGAAGAGGTCCATGCAGTGCGTGTCCCATAAAGCATGTCAATCCATCTGGGGCCAGAACACACTCTCCCGTGGCCGATGTCTGCCACCCCCCATCACCTTGCATTCAGCAGGTAAACATTCATTAGCAGTCCCGAGCACATATTGCCATCTGTCGGTACCGGCCTGTACTGGGAATAGCGCAATGCATGGGCATCACACAACCTATGTAGCATCTGAGACCTCATGTGTATGGCCATACTGTGTATGTGCCATAAGCCAGTTGGGAGCTGCCCCACAAGTGAAAGTGGCGTTGGTTGTGGGCATGGACTGTCCCATAGGGCACCCACCATGTTGTGTATGCAGCAGACTGTGTATGCACTGCACCCTGTTGTGGCATGCCTGGGGGCACGCCCCACCCGCGGTGTGCATGGTGAACCCTGTCGCACATGCCATGGGCAGGATGCACATAGGGGTACATGCCAGGTGCTGGCAGTCTACATAAGAGAACATCCCATGCCACAGCATGTCACACTGGCAGCATCGAGCAATACCCAAAGGACCTGTGGTGTGTCACGGAGGCTGAGTTCTCTGACAGCAGTGTCTACAGCATGCTGTGGGCCACCACAGCCACACCAAGAGAATGTGTGCCACTCTGGTGTCGTGTGCATGCCGGTGGGGGTATGCGGTGGGCTGCCTTGGCATGTGCATGCATGCTGACCTCATGTGTCTTTCCCCACTCCCGTCTGCAGGATTGACAGCTATTCCATGGTGTCTGGAGCTGTTGCAGATGGAGCAGCCAGATGGGGCCCCCGTCATGGTGGAGACATCCAGGGCGCAGTACCACATGTGGTGGGTGTGCATGATGCCATGGCACCTTCATCAAACCATCATTGTGGGTGTTCTGCATTACAAAGGGGAGCAGGGTGACACGGAGCCACGGATCCTGTGGAGGGTCAACGTGCCATCACAGGTAAGTGCACCTCACACACCATGGGTTACCTTTCAGGCCCTCTTCTGGGGCACCTCTGCATGCACAGCTGGGATATGGGTGCCCTGTGCAGATGCACACACATGGCAGTGTGACCCCTGTACTGTGTCCGTACACCCCCGGCCCAGGACTGCCCTGCATGTGGGCCAGGATGGCATGGGGAATGGTGTTCCAGCATATGTAGGCCCTGGCAGCAGGGTCCATCAGGGTTGGGGACTGTACGGATGGGGTACGGGGATCCAGGCAGGCCTCCCTGGTGCCAGGGTGGGGGTGGAGGCAGGGGTGTGTGCCTGCATTGGGAGGGTGGATCCGGGTGCTGCATGTGCAGTGCAGCTTCTGGCCCGGTGGTCCACCTGACAGAGTGCGCGGTCATGGGGGGGCGTGGGCCATGGTGGTGGCGGGGGAAGGTTGTGGCTCTTCCTCTGTACACTGTGCTAACTGTCTGCTTCTCTCCACAGTGATACTGTGGACCCATTCAGTGCATGGTGCTGTGCCATGTGCCGATGCCTGTGCCAGTGGAGGAGGGGACCAGCAGCAGTGGCAGCAGTAAGGTGATGGACAGATGAGCCATGACAGGGCTGGAGGAGAGAAGGCGGTGTGCCATGTGAAATGGCGGCAGGGCCACGGTGTGGCAGTTCGGATGTGCAGCCGCTATGGACCTTGTGTGGGATTGTGCATATGGATGGAGCCTGAGGTTTCTACCACCTGTGCAGTTATGCTGTTTGTAATAAATGACTGGCGATCTATGATATGTCATCCTTGCCTCGCATGTGTGTCTGTGTGGGTGTGTGTTGGGGGGGCACTGCCCTGGTGGGCCACAGAGCCATTGTTGTCTGTTGTGCTGGCAACGGGTGCTGGTGTGGGTTGGTGTGGGTCATGGGGGACCGTGCAGGGGGACACGTCAAGGTGCATGGTGTCATGGTCTCAGGGCACAGCACATTGTTGGCCGCATACCTCTCCATTGTTCCACATGACATGAAACAGTACCTCATTTTACTTCACTTCAGCTCCCTATTCCACATTGTGTGGACTTGTTCCACATTTAATGTCAACATTGTAAAGCAAATATTCATATTAAATGATGCAGAATATGTATTATTCAATTAATAACAAACTTTCTGAACATATATGCAACATTTTAACAGTGTTCTGTGCTTCTTAGGTACAGATTTGATTATGTGTTCCACATTTGCCCCATTTTTTTCCACATTTTGACAGTCAATGTTCCACATTTGGGGGACGAATGGTTGAGAGGTATGGTTGTCAGTGTGGGATTCATGTTGCCTTAGTGGTGTCCTGTCCCTCATTGCCGGCCTGCACAGATGGGTAATGCACAATCACGGTGCCCGGTGCCATTTCTGTGTGTGCCATCTGTGGGCCTTGGCAGTTGCCCTGGGATCACCTGGGGCCATCCCGTGTTCCCAGGGGCACATGTGTAGTGTGATACTGGTGCCTCGGGGGGGTTATGGCACATTGTGGCCACAGTCATGTTGTGGCCATGGGCTGGTCCCACTTGCTGGTTGGCTGGCTCTGCCATTTGTGGGTTGTGACTGCCTTGAGTTTCAGAACTTGCTCAAGAAAGCGGAGATTTTAAATCGACATTGCTGGCCGTATGATTGCATCGGAGTGCATTTTAATGTGTTTATGTCCTGCCTGCTGCTGAGTTGAAACTCAGGATGACTGTTGAAGGGTGCACTTGTTTAGCTCTGTTTAGAGCTGAGCGGTTTAATTCACTGAAGCTGTTCCAACTTGATTGCTCGCTCCCTTAAACATTCTGCAACTACTTGGCTGCCTGTTCATTCACTTGGCTTGCTGTGCTCTCTTCCCCCTGACTGGTGATGGCAGCCTAGTTTGTGGGGTCAAGGTGTGTTATAATCTCAGCCTGCCAAACAAGGCAGTGTTTGTGCGGTAGCAAGTGCAGCAAGTGAAATAAGAGCAGGGGCTTCAATGGGAGTCTGAGAGAAGCTGGGGATTTGGGCCAAGGTTAGTTATTTAGTGACTGAAAATTACGTTGATTTGAATTTATTATATAGTGATGGGGTGTTCCAAGTATCTATATGTATGGCTGTGTATTCAGGGGGTATTATTATTTGTGTAGACAATTGTGTTGCTGATGGGGATGCTTACTGTCAGTCAGATAGGTATGAGTTACATGACTTTCAGTTTTCTAACTGTTTAGTACTTGATGTTGTGGCTATTGATTCATGGCAAGTATTGCTAAACAGCCTCGAGTCCTTAAGACAGTGTGGGCATAAGTTTCTGTTTGGTTCTTTGTTCTTTGTTAAGACTTTGTGTTGTACTTTAGGGTATATTGTTCCCACCAGACAGTTACTGTTAGTATCCGGGGATGTGGAATTAAACCCAGGGCCCTGTTGTTCAGCTACAATTGTTTCTGGTCAGTTTTTTTTTCTATCAGTGTTTCATTTAAAGCTTCTCATGGATTCAAATTGATTCATCTGAATGTTCATAGTTTGAGTCCTAAGTTAGCAGAAAATGAACAGATTATTGCTACTTATTGGACGGATGTTGTTGCTTTATCTGAGACGTGGTTAAATTCTGGGATTCCTGATAGTGTGTGTTTCATTGCTGGATATAGGTTTTTTAGAGTTGAGCGCAATACAAAAAAAAGAGGTGGTGGGGTTTTGGTTTACTTTAGGGATGATTTACAAGTTGATCTTTTGAAGTCTAGTGAGATGTGGGTTTAGACACTGATTGGCTGCTGTTGCAATTTGTCCTGGGTGGTAGGAAGAAACTATGTGTTGGCTGTTTATATAACAATCCCCTTAAGGGTTTAGAAGGTTTAAGGCTTTTCTTGGATAGTTGTGATCCTTATTTAAAACAGAATGATGCTGTAGTAGTTGGGGACATGAATCTGAATTGGTTTAACTGTGATACCTTGGGGTATGAATCCTTTCTTTTTCCATATGGCTTAACCCAATATTTAAAGGAACTCACTCATTTGAACCCAATAACATCAAACCATTCTTTGTTAGATTGGGTATTAACAAAGTCTGTAGGTGAAATTGGTTCATCTGGGGTTTTGGTGAATTCAAAAAAGTGATCACATGGCTACGTATTGTGTTTTAATTCTTCATTGTCCTAAGCCTCCTGCTCGTATGATTCAAACTCAATTCTTCAAACAGATCAATTATCCCCAGTTGCATTCTTCTTTATGTTTGTTAGATTGGACATTCTTGGAAAGTGTTCCTGAAGTTGATGTGGGATTTGATTTTTTTTAAGCAACTCCTTTCCATTCAGGAATTTTTCTTCCCTTTAAGGACCATTCGCTGCAGAGGATCTCCAACTGGGTGGTTTAGTTCTGCAATCAAGAAATTGATAAAACAGAGGGCTCTTGCTTGGACCAACTTTAAATTATCTCCAAGTGATGTTACTATGAATCTTTATTGTATTTTATGTAATTTAGTTTCATCTACTGTAAGAAAAGCAAAAAAGATTACTACAGGGAATGATTTGAGGGCAGTTGGGCCAATCTTAAGTGGTTTTGAAACAATATAAATTCTCTGTTATCTCCCAGATCTGAAATTGGTATACAACAAATTTCAGTTAATAACTCTGTAGTTAATGATTTATCTGAAATTGTTCAGTTGTTAAATTGTAAGTTTTCTGATTTATCTAAATTTCGGTCTTCTTTTTCTTTATCTGGTTATACTGACCTCCCTGTAGTTGATCCTGCAGTGAATGGTCCTATGTTTCTGTTTAGAGCAATAAAACCTTGTGAGGTTGCTAAACTTTTGCAAACATCACCTGATAAAAGGAGTGATTGTGGGGGAGGGTTGGATGGTTGATTTAGTAAGCTTGCAATTCCCTTTATTACTGATTCAATTTGTTACATATTTAATATGGATTTTATTTCAGGCATTTTTCCATCTGTTTGGAAAAATGCAAGGGTTGTTCCTGTTCCAAAAAAAGGTGATGCCACCTCTTTGGATAATTATAGGCCTATTTCTATATTGAACCCACTTAGCAAGTTGCTGGAGAAAGTGGTGGCTGCGCAGATTGATGATTATCTGTGGGTGTATGACTTGATGTCTGAACAGCAGCATGGTTTTGGAGATATCATGGGTTGGGGACAGCCTTGGCTGGGTTCACGGATACCGTCCTGCATGGGTCCTATCAATAGTGGTAAGTTGACGGGGGGGGCGGTGTTCATGGGCCTAACCAAGGCTTTTGATCTAATTGATTTGGTGCATATCAAATTGTTTGATCTTGGTTTTTCTGCTGCTGCTGTTTCTTGGTTCTATGATTATTTAAGTAACCGTAGTCATACCTCTCAACCTCTTGCCTCGTGAATCAGGGACAAGACTTAAAAAAGTCAGGGACACATCTTAAAAACTGGTACTATTCACTCAGAAAGCTTATAAAATAAAGGGATTTGTGTTAAGATGCATTTTCTGAAGACAAACAAGTCTAACTTTAATGTTTGACATTATTCTGTGCTTTTAATCTCCACTGTTCTGTCACAAAAAACACACATTTTACGAGGGACAGAGGAAAATTTTGAGGCCAAATCAGGGACATCCCTGAAAATCAGGGACACTTGAGGGTTTTGACCATAGTCAATTTATACAAGTTGGTACTACTGCTTCGGAAGTGTTACCCATTAGTTGTGGTGTGCCTCAGGGGGTCCATTTTGGGGCCCCTGCTTTTTCCATTTTTGTTAACCAACTACCTAGGGTTTGTGAGACTGGAAAATCTCTGCTTTACGCAGATTATTTGGTTATTTATGCACTGTCAGATTTGGGGTTTGAACTTTGTTATTCTTTGGAAAATGATTTTGGTAAGGTTTATGGTTGGCTAACAAAAAATGATATGGTATTAAATTCCTCCAAAACTAAAGTCATGCTGTTTGGAACTCAACCAATGTTGATGGATTCCCCACAACTTGTGATATCTGATCCTCTAGGAGGCAATTTGGAACAGGTATCCCAGTTTAAGTACCTTGGTATACTCTTGGATCCTGGCTTATCTTTTTCTTCTCAGGTTTCTGCAATGGTGAAAAAAGTACATCAAAAAATAGTGGTGTTATATAAATGTAAGTCTTATTTTTCTTGGAATACAAGGTTAGCCATAGCTACTGGATCTCTTCTTCCTCACTATGATTATATATCAAGTATTTATTATAATTGTGGGGTAAAAGAACTGCATGTGTTATCAGTTGTTTATAATAACATATGCAGATTTGTCTTGGGTGTTCCAAGGTGTACTCACCACTGTAGTCTCTATTCTTGCTTGGGATGGTTCTCCCCCAGTTGCTGACTGAATTGTTCTTTATTGTGTCTGATGTATAAATCTTCTCACTTTGCTTCCAAATTTCCCCTTTCTAAGATGGTGTGTGTGAGAGAAGTACTTCCTTGCCTATGGGCTGCAGATGGTCCTCTATACTATGTTCCCAAGTTTTGCTTGAAGGCCATTTCTAGGACCTTTTCAATAGCAGTGCCTGATTTTTGGACTACACTTCCAATTTCAGTTAGACTTGCTCCCTCTCTTTCAACTTTTAAAGTTAGATTGAAGTAATGTTTTTTATTACAATCTGCTTGTAACTGTAATGTATGAATTATTTTTATATATGTAGTATGATTTTATGTATATGTGTATTTTGTTTGTTTTTTGTCCAGGTTGGGCTTGAAAAGGGATCTTTGGCCAGTGTATTTACCCTGTTACCAAAGAATAAATAAAATGAAAATTGGGTTGCCTTCTTTCTTGTCTACTTTGACAAGTACTGGCTGATCTTTATTGGACAATTTAACTGGTTAAATGAACTACCTTATACACTACTGAATCTCCTCTGATTTAGTCAGTTTAAGAGATCTTTGTGGTCTGCCTTTGCAGTCCAATATAGCTGTAACTGCTAAACTGTTTTATTTGGCTTCTCTGTGTATATAACCTATGACTTTTTATGAAACAATCTATATGGATCTTTTCAAAACTTTAGGTAATTGCTTTGTATCAAGTGCTTTGAGCCTGACTCAACTGCATTTTCTCTGAAATGGTTTATTGTACTTGTAATGTTTTTTATGACTATGTACATGTAGTTGATATGCAGTCTTTGTAAATGAACACTTGTGCTCAAAAGTAGTCTCTGAATTGTTTAGTAAATAAATATATAAATTAATGATGACGTTTCTGCTGTCATCTGGCACACATTGGATGAAGTATGCAATACTTTTGTTATCTTGTGATTGATTGCTTTAAAGGGTTGTAAACTGGAATGGATCACTCCTGACCTGTTTAAGCAAATGAAACTGAGATACTGTAGGTACTGAAAGCAGTACCATAAAACTGTGGATAGTGGCTTATTGCTAAGATACAAGATACTATATAATTAATATAAATTCTCAATTCTCAATACCAAGTTCTTGTTTTATATGGAAGCATAATGGCAGTTTAGTGGTAGCCCCCAAAATACCTGGAAACTCTTAAATAGATTACTAAGAAGAAAACAAAAAGCTGGGATAAACAATCTTCATCTTAATAATGGCATTATTCTACAGCCACAGAAAATTGACAACTGTTTTAATCAGATATTTGGTAACATGGATAAGTTTGCCCTCTGGGGTATCTTCTGATCTAGATGACTTGACATATAGAGGGAGCCAGTGAGCTATCTCTAGTCACCCATAATGTTAATTTAAGAACATCTGAGTAGATGAGGTGCATGAATGCCTTACTACAATGAGTCCTCATCCTGTGATTGGTAATGATGTCAGTGTCAGTGGCTCAGTAGGTACAGTAGCACACTCATCTCTGAGGCTGAGAGATCAGAAGGCTGTAGATTCAGTTCCCACATCTGGCACTTGGGTTAATACCCCAGTACTGACACTGTAGTACAGCATGGGAGAGGTGCTGTACTTCTGAGGTGCTATCTTTTGGATGAGACATTAAACCGAGGTCCCATCTGCTTAGATTGGTGGTAGTTCAAGTGGATGTTAAAGATTCCATGGCACTTATCAAAAAGAGTAGGGGGAATTTCCCCAGTGTCCTGGCCAAATTTCCCTCATTCACTAAAAATACCACCAACAGCTTAATCTGGTTCAAGGTCAGTTGGCATTCATCTGTATCCCCTTCCCCAGGGTCGTGCCTGAAAACAGGCAGGATTTGTCTAGTGCACTTACCCAGTCAACAAAAACTAAATAAAATAAATAAATAAATACAAATCTGATTGGTTAAATTAGTTTCAAGTTTCAAGTTTCAAGTTTATTGCAGGAAAACTCCATTGAGCAAGCTCATTCACAAGGAGGTCCTGTGACATAAACACTTAAAGTACAAACACAGATAGGTAATAACAGTATATACATGAAATGCACGTTACATGATACAGGCTGGATATACATACAAGGGTACCACACAGGGTGACCGCAGGTGGTAAACATTGATATGAGACAGGGAAGCGACTTACAGGTTGCATACTGATAAATGAAACATGATGACTGGTGTGTGCAATACATATACAGTATTTTGGCAGCTAGAACAAACAACAGTCTACAACTGATATGGGGGGGAGGAGTGATTTGATAGAGTAGCAGTGGAGCGTAAGCAAAGATAAAGCCAGGAGTAGAAGGGGAAGGGAAAGCAGTTAATAGGACAAATCAATTATACCTTACCAGTGGATAAATATGGCACACATGGGGAAGGAAGAGACTTAATGACAGTTACAGGTGTCTTTTATTTTGGCTGAACTTCGTGATTTGTAGAAGTTTATTGAAACTGTGCTAGTTAGTTTCAGTACGGTTTGTATTTGGTTCTAAATGGAGGGAAGGGCATATGCAATAGCACGTTTACCAAAGAAAGTCCGTGTCCTTGGTATGTCAAGCATAATAAAGTCAGATTTTCTTAACGAGTATGCACTATGTGAGATACTAATAAGGGAAGAGAGATAGCTAGGCAATTTCTGCAGGAGCAGTTTAAGAGTCCATAGACCAGCATGGAGCAGGCGTCTAGTAGTAAGGGATGTCCAACCAACAGCTGCATATAAGTCACAGTGGTGCGAACGGTAAGGGGAGTTGGTAACGAACCGTAACGCACGGTGATAAAGGATGTCCAGTTTACTTAGATTTGCAAGAGTGGTGGAGGAATAGATTACATCGCCATAGTCGAGTAGGGGGAGAAAAGTGGCCTGTACAAGCTTGTTTCGAGTTTCAAGGGGGAAAAGGGGCCTATTTCTGTAGAAGAAACCTAACCTTGCTTTTAACCTTCTAGAGACATCTTCAACGTGGTCACTGAAAGATAATTTATTGTCGATCCAGATACCTAGATATTTAAATTTGGTTACAACTTCCAGAGGCTCGTTTAGCGTGGTGACAATGAAGTCTTGGGCAAGGGTATTGGGGGGGCCTGAGACAGCACTGCGGGAGAATATCATCACTTTAGTCTTCTTAGCATTGAGCAGAAGCTTTGCCTTTATTAGATTATGCTCAAGTTGTGCAAAGTCCACTTGAAGCACTCCCTTGACTTCAGATAACGATGAGCCAGAAGTATACAACACAGTAACATCTGCAAAAAAGTGCAGATTGGACGTAGATATGTTAGCATCTAAGTCATTAATGTACAGACAAAACAAGATAGGGCCTAAGATGGATCCTTGGGGGACTCCTCTTGCAACTGGCAAGGCAGCAGAAAAAAAGCCTTCCGCCTTTACTTTTTGGAATCTTCCAGTTAGGTAGCTAGAGAACCACTGGGTGGTATGGTATGTGGCACCCAACTTTGCAAGGCAATTGACTAATAGTTTGTGATCAACAGTATCAAAAGCTTTGCTGAGGTCCAAAAAGACTGCACCAATTACCTTCTTAGCATCTATAGCAGAGATCCAATCATTGGTTACTTTTGCTAGTGCAGTAATTGTGCTATGATTAGCCCGGAAGTCAGATTGAGCTGGATTAATGAGAAAGAAGGTTTCCAAGTGAGATTTTAACTGAATATGGATCAGTTTTTCGAGAACTTTAGAAAGGATAGGCAATATGGAGATAGGCCTATAGTTGCTTACATCGCATGGGTCACCAGATTTAAATAGAGGGAGGATATATGCTGATTTCCAGCAGGACGGCACAGTAGCAGATGTGATGGAAAGATTGAAGATGTGGAGAATTGGGGCAGTGAGATGGGCGTAGCCTGACCTTAGGAAAAAGGGTTCCAAGCCATCGTCCCTTGCACTTTTTTTGGTGTCCAAGTTAAGAAGAGAATCTTCTACTTCTTTATAAGTTATCTTGCGCAGTTGGAAGGGGCTGGGTGCAGGACTAGATGTGGTGGGAGGGGTATGCTGGCTCACCGCAGCACCAGCATAAGGTGACGAGTCAAAGCTAATCCAGCTGTGGCAAAGGGAGTTAAGTTCCTCCAGGATTAGGGACTTGTTTTCCACAATCTTGCCACTTGCAACTATCTTTGTTGGGACAGAGGGGCCATGGGCCGTCCTTCTATAGCTTTGATAGTCTTCCATATTTTATGAAGGTTACCTTTAGCTTGTTCAGAGTAGAAATATAATAGTTAGCTTTAGCAGAGCGAAGTTTTTCACACAGTTATTCCTGGCTGTTCTAAAGGCCTGCCAATCCGAAGATTCTTTGGAATGTCTAGCTTTAGCCCAGAGCTTATCTCGAGCTATAAGGGCTGCCTTGAGATCCAAGGTGAACCAGGGATTGGAATTGTTCCGCACTTACTTTGATGAAAGGGCATGCTTATTTATTATTGTAGTGAGTTTGTCATTAAGGATGCAAGCTGCCTTATTGACATCTTTGGCTAGGTAAAGATCTTTCCATCTGATCATGCTCAGGTCAGATAGGAAGTTTACTGCACTGAATTTGCAAAGGATCTTTTGTTATAAAGATGGGTTGCGGAAGGGCCTTAATTTGAGATCTTATGCAAGCAACAATTCCATGATCACTCATGTCATTGTGAAACACTGCCAAATGAGATATTTTGTGTGGATGGGTGGTTAGTACCACATCTAGAATGGAACTGTTGGCAGTATTTAGAGTGTTGTTCCTAGTAGGTTCACTGACTAATTGCCCAAGACCTAGCTCGTCACAAAGGGATTTGAGGCTGTGTGATTTAGGTGACAGCCAGTCCATATTTAGATCTCCTAAAAATATTGTTTCTGTTTTTGCATCTCGAACACGGATTTCAAAGATTAAGGACTTCATCACCACCAGACGGGGTCTATAGCCACCTAGGATAGTGATACATTCCGAGGAGGAGATGAAGGCTCAATGAAACTAACTCAAATTCCTTGGCTAGAGATTTGCAACTAATATTGGTGACCAAGAACTTAGATTTGCATAGATAACCACACCCCACCTCTAGACTCTCTATCTGCTCTAAATAAATTGTTGCCCTGCAGTGATATTTGTTGATCAGTGTTCGCCTTTTTAACCATGACTCAGTAATTATGATAAGATCTGGGTTAACGTAGCAGCCAGGCTTGCAGCTGTACAAGTTTTTAGGCAGGCTTAAAATGTTGACTATTATCATTTTGAGACCTGTGGCCTCAGCAGAATCTGATAGGTGAGGTAAGTTGTAGGGGGGCAGGTTGAGCTCCACATTTCCTGAGCAGAGAAGAAGTAGTATAACTTTCTTTAAGGAGCTTATAAGAATGGAGACTGCTTTTTATTTCTTCTGGTATAATCCATATCGTACGCAGTAAGAGGCGGCACCACTGTAATGTACAGTTGATTGTGATCAATGAAGGTGCTTTGGGCAGACATAGGTGAGGACAGTAGCAAGGGGTGTAGCTAACCGGGGAATAGGCTAAAAGGGAGAGGAGAATGACATAGTGTCTGCACGGTAGACTGTTATAACATTAGGTATTGATAAGGTACATTGGAGAACTGAATTGCATTGAGGTACTCTGAATTGCACTGTATTGCTGAAACTCTGCACCTTAGAGCCATAAAAACACAATAAGGAGAGCCATGGTCCCAGATTGAGTGGTCTCGTGATTTGTATTAGTGCAATATTTTCTAGGCAAGAAATTTGCCCACCTAGGTACTCACTTAAAACCAAGATGAAAAAATACAGCAGAAAGGGGAACAAGGAGAGCAGGAGCAGCTTAGTTAGTGGCCATCCACCCTTCAGACTCAAGTTCCCTTGTAGCAGCACCGGGAAAGAAGTAGAATGATAATGCAGGCCATATTGCCCACGAATGAATACAGTGCTTTATGTAGAAGACCAAGAATCCCTCTAGTGTCAGGTCTGTATAACCTGCTAATGGAAAACTAGCCACTTAAAAAAAAAAAGGTAGTTAGACTTATCGGCACCAAGGCATAGTGCTTGGATTGGGGGCACTGCAGGAAGAGCAGTCAGACAGAAGAGGTGTAAGCACTTTAAAACAGTAGTAGAAATTACAATCCAGCTAATACAGTTGAAAAACTCCTAATAACACAGTTGAAATGTGCTTAGTTCTATCGAAAAACTAACAAAGTGCCAGGTGTCTATAGCAGGGGAAAACTCCTGCCAATCAGAATGGGTTTGCTGGAAGCACCCATGTTCCGATTGGCTGCGCTGTCCCGTACCTTCCAAGGAGCTGCAGGTGGGTGTCCTGGTCTTGGTCGGTGGCTGGCTGGGTGCCGGCCGACCGTGGGTGAGCTGTAGCAGCCCTGTTCACGGACAAGCAGCTTCCAAGGAGCTGCAGGCGGTGTCCTGGTCTTGGTCGGTGGCTGGCTGGGTGCCGGTCGACCGTGGGTGAGCTGGAGCAGCCCTGTTCAGGGACAAGCAGCTTCCAAGGAGCTGCAGGCGGGTGTCCTGGTCTTGGTCGGTGGCTGGCTGGGTGCCGGCCGACCGTGGGTGAGCTGGAGCAGCCCTGTTCAGGGACAAGCAGCTTCCAAGGAGCTGCAGGCGGGTGTCCTGGTCTTGGTCGGTGGCTGGCTGGGTGCCGGCCGACCGTGGATGAGCTGGAGCAGCCCTGTTCAGGGACAAGCAGCTTCCAAGGAGCTGCAGGCGGGTGTCCTGGTCTTGGTCGGTGGCTGGCTGGGTGCCGGCCGACCGTGGGTGAGCTGGAGCAGCCCTGTTCATGGACAAGCAGCTTCCAAGGAGCTGCAGGCGGGTGTCCTGGTCTTGGTCGGTGGCTGGCTGGGTGCCGGCCGACCGTGGGTGAGCTGGAGCAGCCCTGTTCAGGGACAAGCAGCTTCCAAGGCTAAATTAACAAAGAAGGTCCTGGTTTTGCCAGTTATTAAACTGTTTGATTTATCCCTAAGATTAATTTCTACCCCCATAGGAAACAAGCATTACTAGTCCCTACTTTTGAAGCAGAAAATCTTGCAGTAGCTATTATGTATCACCCTATTAACCTCCTGTTTCCTCTAGCCACATATTTGAAAAGGTTTGTCTTTAATCAGCTACCAAAGGCCTGATTGTAGGGTGGATGCTCTAAGGGAAGCAGAAGCCTCTACAGAATAAATTGCTTGCATCTAACCTTTGACTGCTGCTGTTCATTTACTTTGAGACCAGGAGTGCTACACATTTTGTGTTTATTGACTGTGTCTTAGGGATGTGCTGTCCTGTTTGTTGAGCACCTGGGAAGAAACCTGTGATGCACCTGTATTTTTACTCACTTTTTTACCAATTAGTAAACTGTTTAATTCATCCCTGAGACTCATTTCCATCCCTATAAGGAAACAAGCATCTCTAGTCCCTTCTTTTGAAGCTGAAATCATGCAGTAACTATTATGTATCACCCTATTAACCTCCTCTCTCCACTAACCACATCTTTGAAAAGGATTGTCTTTAATCAGCTGACTGAGTATTCTGAAAAGGCCATCATTTTTTCATAGGGCAACAATTTGGCAAAGTGGAGCAATACCATTTAGAATGTTTTTAATTGCTTACATTATTGGTTTGAGTACTACAAATTAGTCCTAAATGCCCCCAAAACTATGCCTATGTTGATTAGCAGCAATGGGAATCATACCTTTGATAACTGATAGTACATCTGTTGAATTGCTGTCCAGCATCACAAAATTCAGCCTACCCTTGACAGTATGCCATTGTTGAACAACATAATACTGTAATTCCACAACAGAACCAATTTATAAATGCTTAGGTTTGTTTTAAAATTCATACAATCTTGCCCAATACAAGAAAGTGACTAGCACTGAGTTTCCCTTTGCTGTTGTTAGTTTTTTTTCCATATGTTTTTTTTTTTTACTCTATGATGCTGGTTCAACAACACTTTTGTTGACCAGCATCTCATCAACAGGATTTATGTCAACTGCAAGTTGCGGTTGACATGAATCCCATTTGTCTCCCGGTCCTATTTTCTCATTGGGGGCTTTGTCCCCAACTCCCCCCCGTAATTGGGATGCTCAACTCCAGTCGGAGTTGATTCGGGGATGGGGTGCAGGACCAGGAGACAGTGTGCCCCTGTGTCGGACACTCCAAAACAGTGACCTGTTGGCAATCTGTCAATTTTGTCAACAGATTGGTAGGTCAATGTGTTGGTGTCACTGTCAGGGAGGATATCATTTTTTTTCCTCCCCATGCCAGGACAGGTGCTACATCAGCCCTGTTCCCATCCACCACAACCATCTCTTATCAACTGCAATGTCAGGTGCTATTTCCAACATGAATTACCCCTGGCAGCAGGGCCAGGAGGAGGGTCCCATCCTGCCCTGGTCACTCATCCAGAAGTGCCCTGGACCCAGACTGGTGGAGTGGGATTGTTGGCCAGATGGACAGGGTTTCATGAACCCCATTCTCCACCTTTTCTTAATTTTTCTCCTTGGCCAGTCATGAGCATGCAATGAGCACATTTTATGAGCTCTGCCTCAATGGAGATGCCCCTGGTGCTCTGAATATTGGGTCTTCCCCCCTAGATGTGACCTTCCCAGACCTCCCACTGGATTCCTAATGGTGGAGGACAAGTAGTGGACCTACAGATCCCCCCTGTCAGAGGGAGGAAAGCTGTCCTTCAGATGCTCAATCCTCTCGCTCTCTCTCTCTCTCTCTCTCTCCCTGGTAGACCCCCCACAACCTGAGTCCATTCCTGAACCAAGTTCATTGGTGTGGCACTAGGTAAGGTGCTTTACAGTGCCTCAGCCCTCCACACCACTGGGCCATTACTTTTGTTATTGTATAAAATTTTGATATACTTCACTGCAATTTATTTATTTAGTTATTTATGTATTTAGTTTTTGTTTACCAGATAGGGTACACTTTAGCAAGTAAATGCCTGTTTACAGGTACAACTTAGAAGACTGCATAGGTATGAATTATCATACAGATTGTATATGTAATAGCCAGGGGATCTGTGGCTAGTAAAAGTTTGAGGCTCAGAGCACTATTAAACAGAATCTGCAACTTTGTTGTGACTGCCCCAATGCAAACACATTATTGTGATCTGTTTGATTTTGTAAACTGGATACCACTTGAGGAAAGATACAACTATTTCACTCCAGTATTTTTGCATGACATAGCCATTGGATTTCTTCAAAACCACCACATATTAAAAATTAATTTAGCTGTTTACTCTGTAACATAAGAAGACTAAGAAATGAATTTGGGGAGCTTAAGATATTATTACATGGTGAAATTATGGGGGTAAAAGAGACATGGTGGTTAATGTGGGCACACAGAGTAGGAATTGAAGGGAACATAACTTGGAACATGTACACAGTGCAACTAGGGGCAAAAACACTCTTGATACAGTCCTGAATGATATAGTAGTGGATACAATAAAGGGTAAAGTTAGAGAATCATTAGGAAATACATTAGTGACCATCAAATGGTGGTATTCAGTATGAAAACAAAGCCCAGGAAGGTAAGAGGCAGAATTCTGTGTTGAAATTTTAGGAGGGACAATTTTAAGAAAATGAGGGTGGCACTAACAAAATGGAACTTGAAACAGGAGTTGAAGAGCCAATGAATTAATTGTATGAGACAAAAGTCTGTGGGGACAATTAAACAACTTGAGGAGAGCATATTCCTTTTGGTTAAGAAAATATAATAAAGACGGGAAAATTCCAGGATGACCAAACAGAAAACTACTATCTATGGTCATAGGTATAATAGATACTTTCCAAGTGAAGAGAGTTGAGGCCCACATATAGGCTTGCCCTTTTCACAAAGGGTTACACTGGAAATCCATTTCTAGAGAAATACTTATCTGGCAATAATTTAAAAACTGCCATAGAAGCTACTAGTAACATTGGTCTGTGGCAGTCTACACCATATTCCCACTACCCGTTTTCTGTAGAAACTGGCGCTCCTTTTGGTCACACTGATCTCTCTTTTTAACTGTAGATCATGAGCCCTTGTCATGTAATTTTGTTTCCATAATTCAAAGCCTAGACAGTTCCACAAATTATCATTTGATATGGACCTGAATAACAGACAAAGAAAGCAAAGTCAGGAAAAAAGAAAAAGCTGTAAGAAAGCAAAATCAACTGGTAATCAAAATTTGTGGGATGAGTACAGACATGCAACTAACACTTGTAAAAGTCAAATCAGAGAAGCAAAGAGGGAAAACAGAAGCAAGTGGCAATTCAAAGCAAAATAAATTATTTTGGTCAGCTCGGGTCTAAACAGGGAGGAAATAGGATAATAGGAACACTACAGTGAAAAGAACAAATTTGTGACAAAGAAAAGGATGTGACTAACATCACAAACATTTTTTGGGGATCTGTGTTTCCGGTAATCGAATTAGACATGGTCACAATCCCTGAGGGCAATAATGTTCTTAAAGTAACAGTAGAAGAAGTATTATATTTCTTTAAGAAAATGGATATGAATACATTACCAGCACCAGACAAATTACACCATAGAACACTAAAGGAGTTAGGGGCAGAAATTACTGGCCCCTTAGTAGTTATGATTTTTAACAAAACCTTATTATCAGGAAAGATGTCCAATGCATGGAAAACTTTAATAGTAGTGCCTATATGCACACAAACTCTGTTCAGAACCAACATGGCTGCTATGCTGCTTTAAGAACACTAGCAGGGAGCTTAACAGTGTTCACAAACAAATGGATCCCAACTAATTGCCCAGCTTGTTCAGGTCGAGAACAATGGGATTACAAAAGGAATCACAGGCTACTCCAGTAGTAGAGTGGATAAGGAATCACTGTAAATTAGGATGTTTGAACAGCATAAGTTATTCATCCTTACATATGAACATATGGTATACTTGAAGGACCTAGAGTCCCTTCTGACCTTAAATGTCTATGTTACTCACACTGTCTGTCAAGGGTGGGCATGAAGGACCTAGGGTCCCTTCTGACCTTAAATTGCTGTGCTACTCTGACTCTTTTACAACAGAGCTGTCAAGCTGCTGCCATCTTCCCCAGTCTTCTCAAAGTTCTGGAAAGGCTAAACACAGAGGAAAGAGGACTATCAGTTTTAGTGTACTGCATCTCAAGTGACTGTTCCTGTCAGTTAATTGTACTGTTACACAGACAGCGAGCAAAAAAGCACCACCCAGCTTGCCCTGGCTAACCACCAAACAACACCAGCAAGGAGAGATCCTGGAGGTGACACTGCTACTGATATCAGTCTTTAAATGTAGCAATAATATTACCATAATCCCTACCAGATGCAGCACCTGTGTCATAAACAACAAAGTTTCTATTAGCAAGTTTTAGCACTGAACTCTACATGATATTTACTTTGATGTGTTTATCCATTTACAGCCACCTACAGCTACCATGTGTTAACATTAATTGCATGAGGAAATATGCATAAGGTTCCAGATTTTAATGAAGCAAAAATCTGCATTTCCTCTTAAAACGCCAATGCATAAAAAGTACAAATAATATAACTAATACACCATTGATGTTACTTGAAAGAGTGTATAAATCAACTGTACCATTTTATGTATGCATTTATTTATTTGAATTTTGGTAACTGGGTAGGCCAACTGAGACCATGCAGTCCCTTTTTCAGTGATGACCTGGGAGACAATTACAGCATAATACAATTAATAAATACAGGGATATATCAAAGTACAATGACTTAACAATGATTCAGTGGAAACACAGAGACTTCAAGGTGAACAACTTAATAAACAACCATAATATTTACATTAAGTATAGACAGAATTGTAGTATTTGTACAATTTAAAACCTTGGAATGGACATATGTGCAAACACATGTGCAAGACACTGTAGTAGCATCAGAAGTAAAGTATGCTAAGCATTGGATGATACAGAGAAGGTAGTGATTAGTTAAAGCGGGTACAGTGGGGAGGTTTAAGCAGATAAGAGGTAAATAATTTTTTGAAAAGTGATAGGATAGGGCAGGTAAGTAAAGCAGGTGGGAGGCAATTCCAGGCAGTGGTGGCTGAGAAGACAAATGAATGCTTACTCAAAAGATGATGCAGTTTCTGGATCGCTAGTAAGGAAAGAAACATAGATCTCAGTGGGTGAGTACATGCTTTGCAGTACACGATTCCCCTGAGACAAGGAGGATTAAAGAGATTAACTAGTTTGAATACAAAGCATAGTGTGTGGAACTATAACCATGAGTCATAATTAGGCCATTGAAGATAAGACAGGATGTCACAGTGATGTTTTCTGGAGTCAGCACCCCAGGCAAATCACCCTATCCTGTAATAGATTTGATGCAGCTGGGCACGGGATGAGGGTTGAGTGGAGAGTAGGAGTGGAGCACCCTAGATATAATATTTGGAGAAGGGCTATGGAAGCAATGTTTTGATAGATGGTAGCGGATAGTAGGGGTGGGGATGGTATAAGAGACCTAGCTTCTGGTTTACCACTTTAGTATGCTGTGCTACATGAGGGATTAATAAAAAGGAGGCATCATGTAGCATCCTAAGATATTTAAAAATGTTGACTACCTTTGTGGTTTTGTCAGACAGTGAACAGATTTGGAGCAGATTGAATAGTTTAGGGGAAGGGTTGTGGAATAACATAGCTTTAGTTTTTTTGTATTCAGAATTAGGTAGTTAGTTGAGAACCATGTTTCAAGCATACTGTTGTTGGAATTAAGACTTTGGTTAAGCCATTCCATGTTGTTAGATGAACAGTATAAGATTGCATCATCAGTGTAAAGTTGCACAGATGAGCCACCACAAAAGTTTGGGAGCTCATTAATAAACAGCGAGAAAAATATCAGACTAAGAATTGATCTCTGAGGCACACCATGCAAAACAGGTCTAAGGGAGGAGTGAGATCCAGACCATGTTACCCTTTGTGATCTGCCAGTGAGATAGTCCTTAAACCACTTATGTGCTAGGCAATCAAAGCTGAGTTGGTGAAGTTTACCTTGCAGGAGGTAATGGTTGACAAGATTGAAGGCCTTAGTCAGGTCAATAAAAAACTGCACCAGTCACTAGGCTTTCATTGTTAGCTTTAAGGATATCAGCCCATACTTTGACCAGGGCTCTTGTAGTACTGTGCCCCTTTCTAAAGCCTTGCTTGCAGTCTATGAGAAGCTGATGCATGTTGCAGTAGTATTGCAACTGGTGGGTGTACAGAGTCCTCTCTTGGATCTTAGCCAGGGGACATAAAATTGAGACAGGTCTATAGTTTTCAACAGTGTGTGTACCACCCTTATGGAGTGGTACCACAACAGCCACTTTCCATAGACTTGGCACAACTCTGGAAAGGAAGGCCATATTTAGAAGACTGAAGACAGGTGTAGCAAGTGTTGCTGCTGCTAGTTTGAGCAACTTGAGTTCTAAAGTGCTATGGCCAGAAAAGCTCTCTGCCTTGAGTTTTGATAATAACTTGCAAACTTTCCCTGTTGTAGTGAGTTTTATGTGGAAGGCAGGGTGAGGGCCAAGGGCAGCATGGGGCTGAGTAGGGATGGAGAACTCAGAGATGGGTGTGAGGTGAGCTGCATATCTATCAAGGTTGTTGAAGAACTGATTAATTACTTCTGCAGTAGAAGGGGGATCTTGTAGTAGGTCGCCCTCGGGCAGTACAGAGCTGGGACACTGGGTCATTTTACCTTTGATCAAGGAACTGATCTGATTGTAGATTTCTTTGGGCTTGCTGAAGTTATTAGTTTGAAATGAGTGGTAGTAGGAATGTTTAGCACCCTGGATCATGTGTTTGCACTGATTTCTCAGCTGACAATAAAATAACCAGTCAGAACGTAGGTGACTGAGTTTATAGGATTCCCAGTCAGCATCGAATTTTTTTTTCATAAGGGATCTGATTTCAGTAGAAAGCCAAGGGGCGTTGATGCCCTTGGATCTGTGCTTAGTTAGGGGAACATGTCTGTTGATAATGTATTTAAAGATAACAATTAAGTAGTCTAGGGCCTGGTCTATGGTGGAGAGGTGAACATACAATGTAGTCGGGAAACATACCAGGCCAGACATAAAATGGGAGGTAAACACTTCCAAATGTGGCATCAGAGATGATAATGTTGATGTAAACACTGGACCTAAACATTGATGTGTAAACTGGACACAAAGGTTGACACTCAGACCTGAAGCAAAGGTTTAAACACTGGACAATAAAGGTCAGCAGCACACAACTAGATATGAAACTCCAATGTGGGTCGGGATGTGAGCCTGAGAAGGGAAAACCCACTGAAGGCGCATACTAATTAAGTGGATTGAAGAAGACAATGACTTCTGCTGCCCTGTTTGGAAGTATTACCTCCCATTTTATTTCTGTCCTGGTGTGTTTCATGACTATATTCTAACAAATTGTAGAGATCATTTGTATCCATTCAATGTATTTAAGAGTGAAATATTAGGCTACAACAGTGTGTTTAAAATAGATTAATTCAGGGGAGATGAGCAGAGAGCACCTCTGCCCTACCAGCACCTGCTGGCATTCATGTAGAAGCTTTGCCACCCAGCCAGTTACTCAGTGTCTCTCTAGGGACTTGTTATTACCTCAAAACATCATTTTTTGGTGAACATATATTTTAAAAGACTGCATTTCACTGGGGCCTGGAAGTTTTATTATATACTCATATCAGACACACACGTTCACATAGACACACACACACACACACACACACACCAATGATTTCTATTCTTTCTCACCTACTATTTTCATGTATTGCTAATTATTAATGAAGACAGAGGAACACTTAGAATCAACAGATCATTTAAATTGTTAGTCTAAAAAAATCACCCCCTGTGTTGTCAATTTTAAGCCATTGTTGAAAGCATGTCTGTAGTGTTCAAGCAGTCCAGGTTCAAGTATCAACTGCAGCTTTTTTATAATCTGCTTTGATTAAAAATAAATGAGCAACAATGTTGGCTCATATTTCTGAGGTTCTTACCCCAATTTCCCACTGTTGCTTTTCAGTCAAATTTGTTCATGCCGAATGGACATTTAATAGTGCTAATTGCACTCTATTTAAGTTGCTCTGATTGCAAAAAGAGATGCAATTTTCATACTCCATGCTTTGGTTGTGAAGAAATTGTTTTATATTCCCCTCTTTATAAACAAGTGGAGATTTAAGGCACAAAGGGCCCCATTTTCAGAGCTGTCTGGCTGCACACGCAAACAGGTGCATTGCAGAAAAAATGGCCACATTCAAATAGATAGCGTGATTCGAACTGACCACACCATCTTTTGAATATTGGACCCTGGTAGTGCATCCCACAGCAAGCGGTCACACAGCACTACCAGAGGGCAGGACTGAAATCCGTCCATGGGGTAAAGCGTGGTGCACACTGGTGTGCAAATCCAAGGAATGTGGGTTCCCTCCCAATATCTTTAGTTTTCAGTTGGGGGCTGGTGAGTGAATGATAAAGCAAACAGGGGAAAAGAAATGCCAGCCATGCCTTAATAGTTTCAAAAGTTTTTTGTTTTATTCTTCTTTCTTTTTTTTGTCTCAAAGGATCCCAATAGCCCAATGTTTCACCTTGTTAGGCTTTCTCAGGGATGGGATCTATGCATAAACATATTTACAAATTAATCATAATATTTATTTTCACATCATAAACATTTTAGAATTTTTTTTTTTATAAAAAATATTTTTGGGTAATAATTGATTCATGCCACTAGAGGGAGAACACCACCTCTTTCAAACGGTTAAGTTAAAACACATTTTTTTTCTGAATGGTGAAGCTGTTCTAAATATCTCATATACATATTATCTCAAAACATCATTTTGGGAGGCAGTATAGCACAGTGGTTTAAGGCTATGAGCTGCAAATCTGTAGAGCTGTGTTTGAATCCCACAGCCCCACTTGCATACTGTGTAACCCTGAGCAAGTCACTTAACTTCCCTGTGCTCCCAGGTCACCCCTGTGAACAAGTTTTCAGCTTAGTGTGCCACTCCTGGTTAAATAATTGGATATTCAGTAGTTCATATAATAAGTAATGCATAGACTGGGGGACAGTGTAGACCTCCTTAAGTCACTCACAGACTGTCCTGCACACCAGTTGTCACCATGCTACTCACTTAACATGTTATTTTTTTACTTGTATGTTCACATAAGTTATAGTCAGCTTAGTGCACATGTTATTGGTACTCTAAAATCATATTGCAGGTCTGTAATGTAATACCACATATCTGTACAGTGTATCAGTGTATACTAGTTAATTGTTAGCCCTTGAAGAAAAAATAAAACTTAATTCAAAGTCCATACCTGAATTGCAGGCATAAGACATGCAACAATTGCTTTAAGATAGATTTAGTTCACTCAGTAGCACTCTGTCTTTGTACTATATGTAAAAAGTTTAAAAAAGGGGGAACTAGACATACATTTCAGTAATGCTTTACTTAATTACAGGTTAATAATTATTTCATTCAGTGCTTATGACTGACCTGGAAACTTCATGTTTATACCACACTTCTCCAGTACTATTTTCATTCTATTAGTATATTTTCTGTGGACAGTATCAAGAAAAGGTTTAGAGTTATCAGGTGATACAACTTTTCTCTTTTAAATTGAATAACAATCACTAATTAATATTTCCTAATCTTTAATTGTCTGTTTACACTCCTGGTTAACTGCTTACAGCAGGAGACAGGTGGCACTACTTTAAAGGTGATGAAAGAGAGACTGGTTTGTTTTTGTAGTTTGCAACAGTTTAAATTACAACAGTGTTCACTGTTAACCTCCAAAGACTACAGATTCCTTAGTATTGCTCATAGCTTGCGTAGTAATGCTTGCAGCTATGTGGTAACACAATATTATACTCTGCACAGTTTTTAGTAAATGCATCACCATAAGCTGGTTAGTGTTTCAGCTAAACATTTGTGGTAGTTCTTAGCATTATATTTTATTACATTTTACGGTTTCAAGTGAACATAGTTCCAATTAGCAAAGGTGATTAGTGCTGTAAAGAAACCTTACCAGAGGCTTAGGCACCGTGTGTTCTGCTCCAACACATAGTGTTTCTGCTGCAATCACGAGTTAGGCAAAGTTGCCTAACATCACACTGTGTTGGTATACACAGTGTGGTGTTTATTGCTACTAGGCAACCCTGCCTAACTCGTGATTGGGTCCCACTGCATGGTGACTCATCTGGGTCATGCAGCTTAGTCTCCGCCCTTTGGACCATTGCTATAAAAATAAACAGCCTTTGAAACACAGTGCAGTAGAGACACTGCATGTTTGAGTCAAACTCAAGGTGCCTAAGCCTCTGGTAAGGTTTCCTGTTATAAGCAGTTAACCAGGAGTGAAAACAGACAATTAAAGTTTAGGAGGTAATGATTAGTGATTGGTGTTCAATTTATAAATGAAAAGTTTTATTACCTGTTATCTGTAAACCTTTTTGTGATACTGTCCACAGAAAGGATACTAATGGAACTGGGGAAAGGATCAGGGCAAGGAATGTACCACTAAACAACCAGAGATTGGAAATGACATACCAGAGATGGGATCAGGGCTAGTAAAGGACCACTAAACCACCAGGGATTGGAAATGAATTACTGGAGAAAGGATCAGGGCTAGTTAGGGACCACTGAACCATCATGGTACCAAGCCCTTGACAGTGGACAGACAGATCTGCTCACTGTTATGGGCTGGGTTTCAGAAGTGTTAAATGGAGACACTGCTGGTGGCCATTTAGAGCTTCTAAAAACATTTGATATTGTGCTGCACTGCATATGCATGGGGGAACCTTCATTTGCATAGGTGCAGCACAATATTTTGCATGACAGTGCTGTCAGGGGTGCACCTCACATATGTGTCTTTTGAATATGGGTATGCCAACAGCTGGCACTATTCCAGGTTAGCGTGGCACAAACCCTTTTTTCACCATGATAACCTTTTGAAAATGGGGTCCAAAGCCTTTCCACAAACTGCACAAGGGCTGACTGGCAGCATTCAGGCACTGTAATAGAGCATTATTTGGCCATTCTGAATAATATGAAGTATTTGCTTAAAGCTATTCTCTTGAAAATTGCTTTAATTTTTAAAAAAGAGTATGTTTCATTCCAAACCAAGCTTTTGTTACATTGTCATTACTCCAAAATGTTTAAACAGACAGCTCAACACTTTGGATGAATGCCTTGATTTTTGTTTAACAACTGCATTTTTAAACTTTAAAATACATAATCTCTGATAGATAGTGTTTGGCCCTGAAAATGTTTCCACAGATTATACCTTTTTTTCTATAATTAATAACTTCTCTCATTAATCCTTTTGGGCTATTTGGAACATGCATTTTTCATTGAAGAACAGGTTATTGTCATTTTTTGCAGATAAAAGACCATTTCAGAGAAGAGCAAAGTTTTGGAATGTATTACGCATGTCACTTGATTTAAAAACAGTACCATATCTCAGGCATGGTATCTTTATACAATCTGATCACTTGGAATCAAGATTACTCTCTTTTACATTTTTCACAGGCCACTGTGTCCATTTTATTCAGAGCAGAAGAGAATCTATCCATCGTTCTCCTCCATCTTCTGCCTTGGGGTTGGTCAGAAACACTTCATTGACACTTCATAATCATTTCAAACACATCAGTGATCCCATAAATAAACAGGACAATTAATTCAAGGGAGAGAGAGAGAGAGTGAGAGAGAGAGAGAGAGAGAGATAGAGAGAGAGAGGGAGAATCACCTGTTATAAGCTTATCCCACTGTCCATAGAATTGTTCCATATTTTGACTTTTATAGAGGCTGTATATCCAAGGCATGTCCAGAAATATCAAGAATGCATAGTCCCCCAAGATTGTCTTTATTCTGTCATATATAGAGAAACTTAAAGTTTATATGGCTAATACACCAACTAGACCACGCTCACCTTTCACTGGAGACATTACATTTAGCAACTAATTCTACTGTTACTACAAATCGTGATCTGATAGTGGTTTATTTTAATACAACAATGTTTGGTGCTGCTAATACCTGAGCATAAGGGGAGACAAAATGTCAGCCAAGTTATAGAGTGCATTGGTAGATTTCCTGTTTTGGAATTTTTTACATATTTAGCCTAAACCAATGATTCTGGAGAAAAAAAAAACCTGACAACTGAAATACAGCAACCCAAAAAAGGACTACCTGAAACATATATCCCAACAAACCACACATTTGTAATTTACTGCATAATTGCCACTATTATTAATGTTACAAGTATACAGGTTTCAAAAGGGTGGCTGTATGCAGGGAATAGTCAAATTTTGTTTCAGTCTGTGGACTGGATTTATCTGCAGTATTATAAACCTCACAAAACAGGTTATTCTGCAAAAACCTGGTAATATGTGACAACAAAAAAGGTTTGCAGCTGTGTGCCTGACAAAGTCAAGAATAATGTGATTTCATTATAGCTTTTAATATAAGACAAACTAATAAGTTAAAATAATTCAAAGCTACAGTATGACAGTCTGTCAGATAACCTGTTTCAATGTTTTCACTGAGAAAGGATGACCGTGTCAATTAGAGGAGACAGAGTGTATCACAGCAGTTCCTCCAGCGTGAGCACTGAGTTTTGCAACAAACCTTGATTGGCATGCAGTTGAATAGTGCTATGTGTGCTTATGTCCACTATATGCATTTTTTCTTTAAATCAAGGGCTACTTCCTAGACTAATTCTTGTTTAAAAAGTAATGCCTGTACTCCATGTAAAATTGTTACTGCTCTCTTATCATAGGACGTGAGAATGGAGCAAGAAAATAGTGCAGGGGGGAGGAACAGGTGAACAGCATTGTGATGAATGGAGAGGATCACATGTGCTTCAATTCCTTTGTGGAAGGACATAGTCTAGATATCTGGTCACATGCTTCCACAGCCCCTTCTTCTGTTATATAATAGCAATATGTCAGCAACGGTATCACCATGCAGCCATAAAAAAAGGAAGTAGAACTAAGAAATCAAACTACAGGCTAATCAACCTAACATTTGTGTTGGAGAAGCTGCTTGAAACACTAATAAGGGATATGATAAGCAACCATATCAAGTAAACAATGTAGTTGACAATATGCAGCATAGAGTCACAAAGGGACAGTTCTGTGTAACAAACCTGATGGATTTCTTTGTAAGAGTTAATCTAACAATGGAGGAAGGTAGATCAGTGGATGTGATGCACCTCAACTTCAGTAAGGCTTTTAATACAGTGCCCCATGTTGAGTTAATTAATAGTATGCTTAATAAAAATCTAGATACTAAACTAGTAGAATGGATAAAATCATGGTTAACAAACAGGACCAAGACAGTAAGAATAAATGGCTGTGAATTGCAGAGAATTAAGGTTACAAGTGGAGTGTCCAAGGCTCATTTCTGGGGCCTACTTTGTTCAACATTTATCTCTCTGGAGTGAAGGTAAAAAGGGAATCTTTGATGACTAAATTTACAGATGATGCAGAAACTGGCCATGTTGTGAACACTATGGAAACAAACAATTACTGCAAAAGGAACTGGATCATGTGTATTGTTAGGCAACAAATGGTAAAATGAAATGTAATCTGTAAACATGTGTAGTAGTACATTTTGGACATAACATTAGAACAAAGTACAAAGTTGGGGAGTTGAACTAAAGGACTCAAATTGTGAGAGGGACTTGAGTATTTTGGTGCATGCATTATTTAAACATACACAGCGATATGATGAAATTGTTGCCAGATGTTCAAAAATCCTGGATTGCATACATAAAAATATAACTTGAAAAAATGAGAATGTGGTATTGCCAATGTATACAGCCATGACACAGCCATATATGGAGTATTGTGGGCAGTTCTAGGCATTTAACTACAGAAAGGAACAACAGAAGTAGGGTTCTCCTGGACTGCCTGCAGGGGGTGTTCCTCAAGCAACTAGTTGAGGAACCCACTCATGGGGGGGCAATACAGGACCTGGTACTGACAAAGGGTAATAGTGTTGCAGACATCACTGTAGGTAGCCACCTGAGGAAAAGTGATCATTGTATGGTGTGGTTCAATGTAAGAACTAGGCCAGAATCACACCACATTAAAATGAGGATCCTGAACTTCAGAAGGACTGATTTTAAGAAAATGGGAGAATGCCACAGGGATGATTTAGTAGGGATGGAGAAACTGGATGGAGTAGAGGAACACTAGGAAAAAATAAAGGAGGGCATTGAGAAGGCAACAAACCTCTGTGTCAGGCAGGTTCACAAGGGCAAGAGAAAAAAAAGAGACCACTTTGGTTTCCTAAAGAAGTAACAGAGAAAGTATGGCAAAAAAGTTACCATTTAGAGGGTAGACGATGACACAAAAGAAGGATAGGGAGAGATAACAGGAGAAAAAAAGGGAAGCAGGGATGTCAGTTAGGATTACAAAGGCACAGACAGAGGTAAATATTGCCAACTCAAGTAAACAAACTCTGGCCAGAGCTGATAGGGCTGCAGCTGAAGTTGTAGAAGAGGGGCTGGAGGAGCAGAGATGCAGAACCACTTGCAGCCACACTGAGAATGTGCAAGCTGAGATGTAATATTTCATTTTTAATGTAATCCTGCTTTATCCATTATTACAATGTATTTCCTCAGAATAGGACAAAGAGGGGCCTCATACCCAGGAATTCATGGAGATCTTTGCCATAAATTCTCCACACTGCCTTCTTATGACCCCACCTCATGAAAAAGTGCAGAGAAAATTTCCAACTCCTGTCTGAAAGGTTATTCACACAGGGACTGCAAAATCACTGTTCAGGATGTACAAATACATTTTGGGTAGGATCTGAAAAATGACAGCTGTCATATTCATGAGGTAATGTAATTAAATGACTATGTTGTAAGTTTGGGGTAAAAATATTGAAAATTACCAAAGTTATGAGCCTGTGTTTGCAAAATGTAATATAGGCTCATAAATTAGTAGTTTTCAATATTTTTACACAACATTTTTAACATAGTCTTGTTATGACCCTGGCTCATGAAGAAGGAGAGAGACAATTTTCATCTCCTGGCCTAAAAGTGATTTGCCCAGGGATTGCATAATCACCTTTCAGGATGCAAAAATACATTTTGGGCAGAACTTGAAAAGATACAGCTGTCACATTCATGAGATGCTGTAAAGAAATGGCTATGTTAAAAATTTGGAGTGAAAATATTAGCTATTACCAAACATATGAGTCTTCATTTTCAAAATTCAACATAGACGTATGACTTTATTTTTTTTAATATTTTTATACCGGATTTATAACATAGCCTTTCTATGACCCCATCTCGTGAACAAGGTAAGAAAAAATTTCAATTGCAGCCTGAAAGGTGATTTTGTGCAGGGACCACAAAATCACCTTTTGGGATGTAAAAAAAAAACATTTTGGCCGGGATTTGAAATATGACAGCTGTCACATTCAAGAGGTGCTGTAAAGATATGGCTATTTTGAAAATTTGGGGTAAAAATATTGAAAGTTGCCAAAGTTTCAAGACTGTGCTCTCAAAATTTAAAGTAGGCTCATAACTTTGTTGTTTTTTAATATTTTACACCAAATTTTCCACACAGCCTTCTTATGACCTATCTCATAAACAAGGGCAGTGACACTTTCCAACTCCTGCTCAAAAGGTAATTTTGTGCAGGGACTGTGAAACCATCTTTTGGGACAGATTTGTCTAATATCAGTGCAACTGTTCATGGGCAGGGTCCCAAAAAAATGCTTGTTGAAAATCTGGGCCACAAATATGCAACAATGGGCAAGTTATGCCACTATGTTCAAAACACCATTGAAATACGTTGAACCGCATACTTATTTCCTCAGTTCGTAGTCTGGCTTTGATGAGTTAAGATGTGTCTATGGTCCAGAGAGGATTACAGCGTTGGACCCCAGATTGGTAAGTAAGAGCTTGAGGGGGTGCAGGATGGTGGGTACTGAGTGAGAAGGTTGGGTGGGGGGACAGTAATGGCTGCAAAACACATTGATAGACAGTTTTCTTTTTACAGGGTTAAAAAACAAAAATGGACCGAGGATTCATGATCATGACACTGGGGGATTAGTCACTTGTGGGTGGGGTGCTGGATGCTGAGAGGGAGGGTTGGGTGGTGGGAAGAAAAATAAAAATATATATATATATATATATATATATATATATATATATATATATATATATAAAACAAATAACTGAGCATGTGTGGTAGTGGATGGGGTGTGACACTGGGGGATTGCACACCCTAATGTCACTATTATGCTTCTTGGGGGGGGGGTTCAGAGGGAAGGTCAGGTGGGTGGGAGAAAAAAATATGCATATAAAAAAATAACTGTGAATACATGCTAGTGGATGGGGGTTCACTTGTGAGCTGGCATCTTGGTAACACTGGGGAATTGGGCACTCCTAGTGTCAATGTTATACATGGACAGGGTGCATCAATGCTCCCCTACAAGATGAGTACAGTCTCGTCTTTAATCTTGCTCTTGGTGATCATGACAGAACCTGGTGCAGTTCACCATGTCCAAGATGGCTGCCAACCTCTACTGCGCATGCAAAAGTAGTTGCACATGTGCAATACAGTTTGGCACCCATCTTGGACACATAGGACTGTGCCATGTTCCACCATGACCTCCATGAGTGGAACTTCACTGACTCATGAAAAATAGTGCTTTGTGACTGCTGGCATCAATGAAGAGAGCAGAGTGCTTCACAGACCGTGGACAAGACTGTAATGGAACTCCAAATTGTTCTTTGGTCGGAATCTGGTGAGCCCTATTTTCCTTGCAAGAGCTCTGCAGGGTTCCACCCACTGCAGCCCTAAAAAGGGGGATAAAACATTCTTTAGGTATATATGCAAAAAGTGAAAGACCAAAAGAGGAGTATTAAGGCTAAAAGGGGAAGGAGGAGTTTGTGTGGAAGAGGACCAACAAAAAAAAAAGCAGACATATTGAATAAATACATTTGCTCTCTATTTACAGAGGATGGGCTAGTTGATGGGTAACAGATAAGGGACAAGGGCATTAAAGGAAGGGAGGTGGACACTAGTCATTTTACAGAGGAGAGAGTCCTCAAGGCACTAGCACAACTAAAAGTAGACAAGGCAATGAGGCCTGACAAGGTACTGAGGGAGCTCAAGGAGGTGCTGGCTGCACCCCTGACAGCCCTGTTCAACTGATCACTATTTTTGGGGGAGATCCAGGGGACTACAGGAGGGCAGATGTGGTCCCACTTCACAAAAGTGGTAATGGGGAGGATGCAGGAAATTACAGACCTGTCAGCCTGACTTCGGTGGTGGGTAAAGTAATGGAATCACTACTAAAGAAAAACACTGGGGAATACCTTGTGATCAGTGGATTGCAAGATCCGAGGCAGCATGGTTTCATGGGGGGGGGGGATCTTGCCAGACAAACCTGATTGAGTTCTTTGGCTGGGTAGTCAGGGAAGTCAATCAGGGCAGAACAGTAGATGTGGCCTACCTGGATTTCAGTAAGGCCTTCAACAACATTACTAACATACATATTAATTGCCAGCAGATTAGGCCTTATGGTCTATCGAGTCTGCTGGAACCTCAGATCCCTAGTTGGGTACTGAGGCCCTCCCCTCCCCTTGTGTTCCAGAAACCCCTATCATCCATCTCCATCCCCCTGAGCCAGGCCATCATCTGATACATCCACTTTCTGTGTCTGTACCACCCTCTCTTGAAGCCCTCCACTGTGGATCTCTGAACCAACTCACTAGGCAGTGCATTCCAAGGGTCCACCACCCTCTCAGTGAAAAACCTCCTCCTCTTTTCCCCTCTCACCCTTCCACCTTCCAACTTCAAACCATGACCTCTGGTGATACCTCCCTGCTTTAGTCTAAAGATCCCTTCATGTTTACCCTATTTATTCCTTGAGGTACTTGAAGGCCTCAACCTGTCCCCCTTTTCTCCTCCCTCCAATGAAAATAGGCAGAGCTTTCAAGTCTCTCCTCTCATACGCCAAACTTCTAGTCCTCATATCATCTTAGTTGCCCTCCTCTGTACCCTCTCCAGGAGCTGTATGCTCTCTTCAAGTGTGGTCTCCAGTACTGTACACAGTACTCAAGGTGTGGTATAACCAGTCCATTGTACAGCAGCAGAATCACTTCCCTACTCCTAGAGGTGATCCCCCTTACGATGCATCCCATCATCCTGTTTGCCTTGCTAGCCGCTCTCCTGCACTGCTTAGAATTATTCATACATGCATCCACCATGACCCCTAGGTCTTTTTCCCCTATAGAGGCCTCCAGCACCTCCCCTCCCAGGGTGTACCTGTGTTTAGGGTTTCCCCGCCCAAGATGTAACACCTTGCATTTGGTGATATTGAAATTTAATTTCCATGTGTGTGAGCCCAGCTTTCCAGGGTGTCCAGGTCCCCTTGCAGGGCCAACCTCCCCTCTTCCCCCTGAACTACTGCTCCCATCTTGGAGTCATCAGCGAAGAGACTCATTTCACATCCTATACCCTCCCTGATGTACGATATGTATGCATTAAACAGGATCGGACCCAGGACCGAGCCCTGCGGTACCCCACTACCGACCTTTCTAGGGTTCAAGAGCTCCCCACCGACCACTGCTCTCTGGGTGAGTCCAGCTAGCCAGTTTTCAATCCATCTGACCATCAAAGGGCCTACTCCCAACCCCATCAGTTTCTCCACCAGACCATTGTGGGGGATAGAGTCAAACGCCTTGCTGAAGTCCAAGAATAATACATCCACAGGCTTTCCCCCTGTCCAGTTCTGATGTTACCCATTTGTAGAACTCCACAAGATTGGTTTGACATGATCTACCTGGCACAAACCCATGTTGCTGACTATCCAGACCTCCCACCTCCTCCAAGTACACCCCCAATCATTCCTTTAGTATACTCTCCATTAATTTTTCCACCACTGAGGTCAAACTGATGGGTCTATAGTTACCTGGTACTTCCCTCGACCCCCCTTTATGGATTGGCACCACATGTGCCTCTCGCCAATCCCTAGGTACCCTCCCTCTCTCAAGTGACCTGTTGAAGAGCTCGGCCAAGGGTGCAGCCAGTATGTCCACCAATTCCCATAGTACTCTCGGATGAATGCCATCTGGCCCAGGAGATTTGTCTTTCTTTAGGGCCTTGAGGGCTATCCACACCCTTTCAGTGGAGATAGCATCATCCATCCCCTCCACCTTACTGGCCTTTTTATCCTTATCCTGATGTGACACCCCTGAGGTACCTCTCCATCCCTCTTGCTCCATTTCTGTTGCTCCCCTGATCCCACTCGCTGCCACTTCTATCCCCTTCATGCCTTGCTTTGTAGATATCCCATCCCCCTCCCTAGTGAACACAGAGGTGAAGTACTTGTTTAATACCTCTACCTGGTCCCTCACCTCTTCCACCCACCCTCCTTCTGATCTCAATCTGCTGAGATGGCCCTTCCATACAGAAGACTGGTGTACAAGCTGGTCAGCTTAGGAGTGGGTCCAAAAGTAGTAGAATGGGTAAGAAGTTGGCTAAGTAACAGGAGTCAGAGGATGGTGGTAAATGGTGTTCACTCTGAAGAAGGCAAAGTGACCATCAGGGTGCCACAGGGATCAGTACTAGAACTGGTCCTCTTCAATGTCTTTATTAACAACAGGAGGGTTGGAAGAGAAACAATGCCTGATAGCAGATGACACAAAAATCTGCAACAGAGTGGACACAGCAGGGGGATGGAAAAATTGGGGGACAATCTGAAAAAGCTGGAAGACTGGTCAAGGGTTTGGAAATTGGGATTCAATGCCAAGAGGTCCTTATCTGCTGACAGCTTCTATGTTGCTATGTAAAGGGGAGATACAGAAAAATTGGAAAGAATATAGAGAGGAATGATTAAATGATTAGTGGGGTGGATAATCTGTGCTATGAAGAAAGGCTGACTAACTTAGATGTTATATAAGGTAGAGATGAGAATAGTTAGAGGGGATCCAATAACATTGTACAAGACTATTACAAATAATGTCCTACCATTATGTTTACATCTTTAAACTTGTTAATAAGGAAAAAATAAATAGGGGACATTGATATCATCTAATTAAAAAAACATTTAAGAATGGAAAGAAGAAGAAACTGGTTTTCACAAAGAGTGGTATCAATATGGAATAATCTACCCTCACTAGTTGTAGAAAGTGTAAATCTAAATATTGTGAAGAGACAGACAAATATCTATTAGAGGGGAAGTTACACAGTTGTTTCCGTTAATTGTAACAGCAGACAAGCAAGCTAGGCACTGCCTTCTCTTGTCTTAAATGCCCTATGTTCCTATGTGCACCACTCCTACCAGCAAATTGGCTCTTTTACATATGGCTACATTCAAATTATTCAGAAAATGGCAATGGAAATGCTAACATACTGACTGGCTAACAGGGTTCCATTGCCATGCTGGTATTTTTTAATAGAGCCCTGTAAATAACAAGTACCAGCTGCATACCCCACAGACATACTGGTATACATGTGCCACATCAAAATTCAAAATAAAATGGCCACCATTTTTTTCACCATCCTATCTGGATGGCCAGTGGAGAAAGCCCCCCACCCTAATCAGAGAAGTCACCTCCCCCACATCCCGTGTAGACAAACCATCATTATAAAGGCAAAAACACATTCTTAAAATAAAATGAAAGTTTTCAAAACACATCAGACTTTTTATAAAATGACACAGATAACTCACCGCTCCCACTCCCTCAAAACCAGCTCTGATGTAGAAGTAAAGCAAGCCAACAACAACTCTACACCTCTGCTCCTCAGTTGATGTCCAAATCACATTACTACTAAAATAGTAGTCCTGCCAGCAACCACCCTGTCACCTATTTCTGCTTACCTCCTGCTACAGACTCAATCCCCATTTGTTCCTTCAGTCCTCTTCCATGTTTTTTTAACCCACACCTGTCTCTATTGTTGCCATCACTCCCAATGATCCATTCCCCGCCCAACCTCATAATCACCAGTACCAGTGCAGCGAGACCCCATATCAAGTGCCTCATCTCAGATTTGTCTCATCCATAAAATCACTCCTAAATCTTCTCCTCAGTCCCTAAGTGTTCCTCTTCCACTGGTACTCCCAACTGTAGCCTCAGATCCCTTCCCAATTTTTCACATAGGACTACAAGTCCCATAAATCCATGGGGCATCTATGCAGTTCAGGCAAATAGCATCTTCTAAACAGAAATGCCCTCTACTAGCAATGATGGCACGATAGAGAGAGACTACTTCACTAGATAAATGCATTGTATTCTTTTTTTAAACATTAACTACACTTCTTTAAAACTTTTTTTTAAATTTATTAAAAAATATAACTTATGTGCCATTTTCTAAGCACAATATTACCTTCCAAGGTGAGTGGTATTAAGCAGTACCAGACCTTCCAGGGGCTATAAGGCCCTCCACCTGGTGTTGGGCCTCATTATGCCCCTGGTCGGTCCGGTATTGCACAATATCACCCACCCTGTGTGGTATTATTGCTTACATACCAGATCTCAGAGCAGAAATCTCTTCTCAGCACTAGGTCAAATAACGTTTTCCTGTCTCAGTCTGTGAAGTTTGATAACTCTGTACTCCATGCTCTGACCAATTACTCATCATTTATTTGCTCTAAATCAATTGGTAAACAACATTTAACTTTTTCTTCTTGCATTTGCTTAAACTGATTCATATGTTACATTCTATCAGCATGCATGGTTGTGATTTTCTAAATTCTCTTTTCCCATGCATAGACCAAATCATCAGGTCATTGCTTCAAAACAATGTAAAAATAATATTTCTTAACATGTTGTTCTAACCCTTGCTCCAACTGAGTTGTGAAGTAAGCACTATCTGCATGTAGTTTTCACTTATGAATTGTTTGCTGAAAATAGATGTTTACTTATGGGCCAACCTCTTACTAAATAAATGAAATCCAAACTCGTCAAATGTTTTAAAGTACCTTTTGTTCATATTACCTTCAAAGTGTAATAAAAGATTATGAAGTCATTCTTTAGAATTAAAAAAATATACATATTTAGTCATATCTCTGTTTGCATCTGTTATTTCTTCAGGGAAGAGTTTTCATTATTAAATTCACTTGACATCAAACTCATAATAATCTGGAATGTTTTTGATTAAGAAAACTGGTAGATGCTCATTTTCTACTCTTATACACATTGGAGCAGTGCAGCTTGTGTTCTCCTACTTGCCTCCATAAGAAACTGTTGGTTTTGCTCATTTTAACAGCATAGCTTCTGGCAGTTTATGGCATGGCTTAATACAAATTAAAAGACTGGATAAGAAACTCAGAGGAGCTCAAACACATGTTGTCTCTATCTTGCATCTGTAGTGTCCCTTTTGCTAAGGTCATTAGCTAATATATGGTAAATGCACTACAATTAAGAAAACACATTTAATGTCACTAGCTAATCTAAATATACCATAATTAAGAAAACACATCTTCTAAACAATGTATAAAGTACATGTATCTCATAAAGTATTCATTTTTGTAAGTGTTTAGATTTTGTTGACCGGGTAAGTGCACTAGACAAATTCTTCCTATTTTCAGGCACAGCCTGGGGGGACAGGGATACAGATGAATGTCAACTGAACTTCAACCAGTTTAAGCTGTTGGTGGTATTTTTAGTGAATGGGGGGAAATTTGGCCAGGCTACTGGTGAAATTTTCCTACTGTTTTTGAGAAGTGCCATGGGATCTTTAACATCCACCTGAATTACCACCAGAAAAGGCAGATGGGACCTCGGTTTAACATCTCATCTGAAAGACAGCACCTCAGGAGTGCAGCACACTCCTTGTGCCGCACTACAGTGACAGTATTGTGATTTTTTTTCTTCTTTTTTTATATGCATTTTTTCTGCCTCAGCCCCGGTAGGTGCTTTGGTCCCTCCCGAAGGAAGTACTCTCTCTCAGGTAATGCCGAGTCACAATGAGCTGCCCCCCAATATTTCCCCCATGGATTGCCCCCCGCAGTGGGGCCAGGGAGGTGGCGCCCCCTCCCCAGAGACCCAATCCAGAACCTTGGGGTCCGTCCATGGCATGGTGGACCATGATGGAGCCCTGCCAGGCTATTTTCCTCCTATTTTCTCCCTGCCTCCCTCCCCACTGGCATAGTCACATCATAGCGCAGCTCTCAACACATATTGCCCTCCAATCACCGCCGGAGGGCAATCAGTGAGTGGAACAGCATGTGCCTTCCCCCAAGAGAGGAGAGCAGTCCTCCGGACACTCAAGCCTCTCTCCCTCCCGCTGACCCCCAGCTGCCCAAGCTTGTTCCTGAACCTGGGTTGCAAGCGTTGCACGAGGTGTAGTGACCAGTGCCTCAACCTCCAGTGCCACTGAGCTGGCTCAGTCATATGATTAAACACAACTGCCTGATGTGGGGATAGAACCCACAGCCTTCTGATCTCCCAGTCTCAGAGGCAAGTGTACTACCTCTTGAGCCACTGACACTGACAACGAAACCACAGATAAACATTAGTTGTTTTAATATACATGTATTGCTTTAAAGAGCAAAGTTACTATCAAATATTGTACTCTTTAACAGACAACTACAAATGATGAACAGTTGAAAGTACTAGATAACTTTGAATAGAATTAATGATAACTGGTGACACCCGATATCAACCCATTTTTGAGACCTGTAAAAAGTATTATCAACCCACAAGTTGATATGGCAAAGTGATATCAACCTTTTAGTTGATACGGCTTTTACTGTCTCATGTCGAGTTGTGTGTACCACACTTGCTCATGAAATACTCTGAGCTTTGTTTACTTAGCACCAGTTATTATAAAAAATAACACATATGAAGGTGTGTGATCTGCAGTTTTTTAACACACTCTGTGTGACAATATATAAACCTCTCAAGCTTCACTCTCGAGGTTTATACATTATCACACACCTTGGGTGTGTAAAAAACTGCATAGCACACACCTACATATGAATTTTTCTCTATTTATCACAGAACAGCTATATTTCTTTAACCCTTAGAAGACTGTGGGTGTATATACACACCCAGAATCTATATACGTTCAAACATACTCAGCATTCGAAGAGTTCATATGTGCTATTTTTTGTACATGTACATCAACATACCATTGAAAATAAACAAAATACAGTGCAAAATGGTAATGGTAGACTCAAGAGTATAAAGGCATCAAGTTTCATTGTTGCTCAGTACTTCCTACCTAGCAGTAATATTAAAGACTTACATTGAAAGATAGCTTGATGTATTTAAACAAGTTGCCATTTAATTTTCCCTTTAGAATTCATCCTAATGTAATTCTAAAAGAGTTTATTAGGTACCTAGACACAGACTAGTTGGTATCTAACAAAAGAAGATGCTGACTAAATTGCAATGGGTCCAGGGAGAATACAAGTCACAATCCTGTATAAGTAAGTGTAGGTAATGCTTATTGGGTTTGATGAGCTAAAAGAATTTAAACATTTATAGTGTTTTACAGGAGAACTCTAGATTGCCTTTCAGTCCAATTACTAAAACTAAACCACTGTAACATGAAGAAGTAGAATTGTATAGAATTGAGAACTGAATTATAAAATGCATTATTTTACTTTAAAAGAGAACTGAATTTAATCTGCAAGAAGCAGAAGTACTTTTACAAATACTAGTTCTCATATTGCTCTCATTCTCTCTTTACTGATGTTTTATTAAATCCATTGGGGGTTTCAAACTGACAAACTAATGTAATGAACAATTTTAGATTTGTATAATGTAACGTATGCTCTTGTTAAATTCTCAGTGTTGTCACAATGCATCTGTGCTCCACTAGTTTTTCAAGTTCAAGTTAAGTTTCAGTTTTTTTGTGTAAGAATGAAATATAAAATCACTTTATCATGACATACATATATGCCAGTATTAAAAATGCATAAACAAAAAAAAAACATATTTTAAACATATTTTAAAATGCAGGACATTCTTACTACACAAGATTGGATTTTTGATATTTATATGTGATGATATACATTTCAGTGTCGAACAGATTTTTAACTATATTGAGGACAGTGGCAAGCGCTTCACAGTCTACACAAATATTTAAATCCAAACATTGCCATAGCATATGTAATTGGTTCAGAGTTAGTGGATAATAACAAATGTACTGTAGTTTCCCTTAAATTTGGATTTGCAAAGTCTTGAACCCAGGGGACAAGCCCATAATTGCTTTCTCTGTTCAACCTCTTACAGTTATATTTCATGGGCTCAATATTCAATAAGGTGCAACACATAGCACAAATGTTTGCATTGTACTTTGCAATTGCCCAGGGTCTCAGGATGATATATTCAGTCAGGCACTATCTGACTGAATATAGGGCCATTTTAATGCAGCACTAAGTCAGGTAGCGTTGCCCGTTCATGGCTCCCAAAGTGGGCCTCAAGAGTGGATACCTCTGGAGCCCTTTGTGCAGTTTTCAAAGGGACCTATGTAAATGAGTCCATTGGGCATACAAGGCACTAAGAGGTCATTTACATTCCCATTATGGGCCCATTTGCATGTGTAGCAGAGGCAGGTAGTGCAATGCCCCCCGCCATCCATGACATATGTAGCAATCCCTAGTACTAGTGGTACCCCCTCAAATTGCCAGCCCATATATATATATTAAAATTATCTCTGGTGCTAGTGGTGTCCCCCTCCCAGTCACCAGCCCTTATTTAATAAAAGATTCCCTGCTGCTAGTGCCCCCCTGATCACCAGTGCATATATATTAAAAGTATCCCTGGTGCTACTGGTGTCCCCCTCCTCTGATCGCTAGCTCCTATGTAATAAAAGTATCACTGGTGCTAGTGATCCCCTCTCTGATCGCCAGCCCATATATATTAAAAGTATCTCTGGTATAATGGTATCCCCCAATTACTAGCCCATATTTAATAAAAGTATCCCTAGTGCTAGTGGTTCCCCCCTCTGATCCACAGCCCATGGTATAACTAAACCTCCCTGGCATCAAATGATTCCCCAATGGCATCAATCATGGTACCTGCCATCACATGTCCCTGGTGTCTAGTGGCACCCTCCACCACAGCACTGAGCACCCCCAAGTCACCTTGCCCACATCCTTAATGCCATGGGTGTAATGATGATGAGGGACACCACTAGTACCAGGGTTACTTTTATGAAATATGGGCTGACGATCAGAGGGGGGAAAGATTAGCAACAGAGATACTGTTATTAAATACTCACTGTCAATTGGATGGGGAACTGCTAGCACCAGAGATACTTTAATAAGTCTGAGCTGGCAATGGGGGGGGCCCTACCATCAGGGATACTTTTAATATATATGGACTGGTGATTGGGGGATGACACCACTAGCACCAGGGATACTTTTTATATAGGCTGGCTAGTGGAGGTGGGGGACACCACTAGCACCAGGGATACTTTTATAAAATAGGATCTGACAATTGGCGGGTGTCATGGACCATGGGGGCAGGTGTGCTCCCTCAGTGGACAACTGTTAGTTGGGTTTAGTACCTCCTGCAGCTACTCAGGTTGCATGGAGTAAGTGGGGTTTTTATTTGGTGATATTTGAATGGCAAAAAAGGACCGCGTTAAACCCTTTTGCATGGTGCAAATCTGCTGAATATCAGCTTGCACTGATATTCCTATCCTTGCTTTCTCCCTTTGCATCCCCCCCATTTTGGTTTGTGCAGATGCTAACCCTGTTTGTCAGTGCAAATGAACCTTTTCAATATTGGGCTCCAGTGTAAAACCCAGTTTGCATGGGCAAACATTGGTTAGCACTTGCGCAAAGTTTTGAATATCGGGCCCCAGGTGTTTCACAGATAGCTTTGTATTACTAGCACATTTGCAAGCCACATTTCGCTCATTTGTTTTACATATCCAAAAAAAACTCCCCTCCTGCAGAATATCTAATCTAAGTGATAGAATGCTGACCTCTGTTTTTCATTCTCACAATTTTTGAGGAATTATTCCTTGTATCTCATAGTCTTAAACTTCCTGCATGTTCTTGTTATTGGTATATCAATTCGTCTAGCAAATTCCTTCTGGAAGGACATGTCCTCCAGACAGTGCTTTGCCTCTTTTATATACCCTTCAATGTTATTTTGGATATAAGGGTTCATAAATATGGTATCCCTGCCCTGGCTACCACATGGTTCAGCTTTACAAAACAATGTACATGACCCTCCAGTTTCTTTTACTCTACCCAAGCCTCATATGGCAGGCTGCGTGGTGCCATCTGCATAATTTTCCCCAAACGTTAAGTGCTCTTATGGTTTCTGTGCATCAGAGCTAGAATTTTATTTTCAGTATGAATTAATGCAGTTGGAGTACTCCAAGTCAGTTATAAAATCTGTCTGAAAAAATATTTTGTACATATTCAAGTTTATAATTTGTTTTGCAAAGGTCCATACTTCACTTCATCATAGCAGGGATGCATTTATCTTAGTTTTGAGTCTCCTTTTCAGTGCTACAGTATATATGTATTTCCAGTGTACAGCTTGCCAAATAAAATTATACCTTTTGTGGCATGCTAAGCTTTCTTCTTACATTTTGAATGTGTTTCTTCCATGTAAGCCCATTTTCTATGGTAACCCCCAGATAGGGGCATGCATTTACAATCTGAAAACTATGAAAGCCTGCCTTCAAACTTATTTTAGCATCTTTGGTGCTTCCTAAGATCATGATTTTAGATTTAGACTCATTTAATTTGAGGCCCAGTTTACAAAGCTGTGCCTCAGCTGTTACTAAAGGATCATCTTAACCCTAAAGAGCACAGCAAGCAGATCACTTCTTTGTCTGCATAAAACAGGGCTTGGATCTTGGGTCCATTTATTTTGGTGGTAATGTATTGATTGAACCTGGAGCTTCTAGTATTGTCACAATATAGAGCTTATATAGAATTGGAGCCAATAGGCAATCTTTGGTGTCCACATTTCTATTTTTATTTTATCAGAAAGAATTCCTTTATGCCCAATCATACCCTTACATTATTATTTATGTGGAGCATCTTTAACCCTTCCAATAATTCCCAGTCTATTCCCAAATCTGTAAGGATTTTCTATATTGTTTCTCTCTAGACAATGTCAAATGTACTCGAATATCTAGGTAGGCTACATATACTATACTCTCCCTTTCATATACTGGATCTATTTTTCAATAATATATTTCAAGGTAAATATATGATCCACAATTTCTTTCCTTCTAAAACCCTGCCTTGTACTTTGTAATAAGCTTTTTTTCCCCTTTACCCAACATTCTAGTCTCATCAGTGTGATTCTGGTATAACTGTGTAACCCAAGACAAAGGACTGCAATTGGCTAATAGTTGTTTAGTTCAAAGGGGCCTCTTTGTTTATTCAGTGGAATAATGACTCCTGCTCCCCAATCTTCAGGAATTTCAAAATATGTGATAATATAATTAAGCAAGTAAACCAGAATCCTGGCTCACCAAGCTTGAAATTTTTCTGCTGAGTTATTGTCAGTTCCAGTGGACTTATTCCTTTTTTGTGCACAAATTGCTTGTACCACTACTTGCTCACTGACTAATTGAAGACTGGTATTCATTACAGGCCCTATGCATGAAGAAGCCCTGTAAGCACTGGTAGGGCCATGTGTAGGACTGCACAACTGTAGCTGTCTTCCATGGAATGCTTGATGCTGGCATGCACAACTTCCTTTGTGACCTGAGCACTGCTGCATAGCTCCATGCAAGGGGCAGGGAGAGCCAGAGAGACAGCCATATTCTGAACCGGAGACTTCCATTCAGCAGCCCCAACCAGGCCTCATAGTGGATACCCTGCTCTGCAGGAGTATGGGATCATAGAACATGATGGACCATGTGCAGTCTGCCATGTACCCAACCAGCTGGAAGTAAGTGTAATTGCTTTTTAAAGTCAGTGCCCACAGCTTGCCACATCTCCCTAGCTCTCCATGGCATTGTGGGAGGCTAGGGCCTGTGACTGCAGGGTGCCAGTATGCCCTGTGTTGGCCAGTTGGGAGTGTGTACAGCTTTTACAGCAGCCCTCTGTCTGTCATAATGGCAAGCCATCCTGACACTGCTCTGGTGGAGTGTAAAAGGAATTGTGCATGTTGTGCTCTAAAAGACCTCAGTGAGCACTCCCATACCCAACATATTGCCTGGACTAGATGTGCAGTTGCATGGGCTCCCAACATGTGGCTCTGGGCAGGGGTGTGGAGTGTGTGTGCACCAGGCACATGGGTATCAGCCATGTAGGGGCAGCATTTCTTTCATGCATTGGGCCTTCTATACTTTATCTAACTACTTTTTCCAATAAATATCTCTTCCTTTCTCATAAGATTATATTTTACTGTGAAAAATCAAGTTCATTTAATGTAGATGCTATTATGACTGACAGGGTATTGCTATATGGACTTTTTTGTCCCCACGGTGACTTATTCCCCAAACACCTTTTGATCCTTTATACCACTATTGCCTTTTGCAGCTGCTCCCACAGTAATAAATTATAGCTTTACTCCTTGTCCTTTAAAGTGCTAATAAAATCAAAAATAGCAGACAGGAACATGTCACAAATGTTAAGAAATAGTTGTAACTTTTAATTTCTGAAATATGTTTCATATTCTGTTTGCTCATTAGAAAGTTTTCTCTGTGACAGCATTATGCTGGATATGTTGAATAGCACTCTGCCTGGCAGCTGACATATCTAGTTCTATTCCCCCCACTATGTCATCAGCACTATGACGTCACTGACTGTGACATCATAGGTGACTGACCCGGCAGCTACTGAGTGGCTCTTCCTGAGTACCTGTGATGTCACGATCAGTAAGGTCACAATGCTAATAATGTAGTGGGGGAACAAAACTAGATTTGTCAGCTGACAGGCAAAGTGCTGTTTCAGACATCACTCCTACTAACATAAGGTAAAAAATGTTCTAATTACCCAAAGAAAAAAGGCAAAGTATGTCAGATGTAAAGGGCAAAAGTTGACTGCTTTTAAAAATTAATATTAATTTTAGGCAGTATACTAGCTCTTTAAGGAGAACTGCTGTACATTTGTAGTCTCAGAGTGAATTATTATAGTAATAAAACATTTAAAACATCTTGTCTGCATGTTATCTTGACTTTTTAATATCCAGTATGATCTTTTCTCAAATCTCTGTGTTAGCGTTCTCATGCCTCTTCTTGAGTTTCCATGTTTTTAACAACAGTGGTGTGCCTTATGTCCCAGCATTGATACTGCTGCATCTGAGTCATGGCATATGCTAGTGAGATTGAAGTTTCATCCCAAAACCAAGTTGAATTTAGAGGGCCATTAGTGACAATTGCTCTCTACAGATTTGAGCCAAGACGCAGTTTTACAATCGACAATGTTGATGTTCGAAATCATGCAGTCATCGACTCTTTGTATAGCAACTGAAATTATGATCAGTTAGTTCTTTTTCAGAAAGGTAAAATCAACATGACACTGTGTCCACTGCAAATGATTTTACCAATTAAAAAAAATATCATTTTAATGACACTCTTTATCTGTGTACATAATAATGTGATATTTATTGCTTCAGCATCTGATTCATTTATATTTTTATGTTAGCCACAGAAATATTTTGCTCTGCGAGTCAGCTGCAGACTGAATTTCCATTTCAATGTTTAACTGCAATACTCAGGTCAGATACAATGGCATGTTAGTGTGTTACACTACGTGAAAGAATGGTTAAGATTCTATATGAATACAATTCAAATGCAATCTTATAAAACTGTGAATAATTGTAAGGAAAATCCAGCCTAGTAGTAACATCTGGCAATTGATTTAGGAAATTCTTGGTATGTCAGTACACTACATTTCAAATGTATCTGACTGCTTGGACTGTTGGTATGGATTGTGACTATCAAAAAAAGAAGAGGAAGAACAATCTAAAAAAAAATACTGAAGTTTGGGTTACTTCTGCTCAGATCATTAATATATAAACAAACAGAATGAGTAATGTGCTTTATGGACAAACCAATAAACTGCAGACAAAAATTTAAAAATGTTGACATGCGGCTGAATTTCCATTACAATACTATTCTATTATATCGTAAGTTTCAGTTATTAATTTCAAAGGGTTGTATTTGTATTTATATGGTAATCCATTTGAGTGACTATTTCATTTAGTTACCAAACCCACCTACAATTCAGCTGTCGTGACAGAATGATGAATTTATGCTTTTCTTGCAATTCCCTGAACTGCAAGATTGCTCACCAGATCTACTGCAACAGGCTGTATGGTGTAAATAACAAGTACTGAAAACATTTTCCATAATAAAATAATGGATTACGTGAAACTGGATTGTACTTTTTCAACACAGTCTCTTCAAATGCTTTCCTGCACTGAAGCTATCTGCATAATAGCACCTGTCATTGTGAGGGGAAATTTAAAAAATGTCAAAACGATGATAGGTTTACAATGCATTACTTATCTGACATATGAATTCAGTTTTAGCATTGCTACTGACACATTCAAATCTGTATTTTGAGCATGTGTGTGTTAATTTGAATCTAGTCAGACTCGCCTACATCTTGAAATCTAATTTCTTAATTTTTGGTAATTTATTCATCTCCATCTTAGCCAGTAAGTATCTTTTTGCAAGGATTGCAGTGATTTTATTTATTTGTTAACCTAATGTTAAGCTGCTGTTGTTGCAGAAACCATTGACTGCTTCACATTTAGCATTAATCTAGCCATATGACTCAGCACATATACTGTATATGTTTTGCACTTATAGGTAGATTAAATCAGCTGCCCAATGACTAGTTCACATGCCTGATGTGTTCTTACATGCATCATGATTTAGAATGTCTGTGTTGTCATGAGGTTCCAAACTGAGTGACCATTGCCCAAGGTAGAAAAAATAAGTATGAGCTTGACATGACTATTTGTAATTATAAAAAGGGTCTCAGGAACAGAACTTTCTGATTGGTTGTAAGCATTCTATCAGCCTTATGCTCATCTTCTATTAATATACTGTACATGTAGACTGTAATCATATGCTGATCAATGTTTATTATAATAGTAATTAGGCACTCCTTGGGGTTATGTTACCTGTAAGTTAATCAACCTTTAGGGGTATGTAGCACTCAGCTATGCCTCATGCAACATCACACCCATATAGGTGATTAACAGACCTGTGGTCATGCCTTGTTGCTTAAAAAGTCCTTAAAATGGGCTGGGCCACTGGCACAGTGGCAAGGGGTCTGCTTGCTGCACCAGTATCCTGGGTTCGGGAATGGACTCAGGAATCAGAGTGCTGGCCAGAGAAAGAAGGATTGAGCATCCTGGGGATGGAAATATTTCTCTCGGGATAGGGGGAAGAGAGTCCAGTACTCTACAGACCACTGGTAGAGGATGGTGGTTCCACCACAGCTGGCATCATCAATCATGGGGGGTGGGGCAGACATGTCATGTCATTGCACGTCCCACCTATTAGGGAGCAACATGTTACAAATGGCTGGAGATCCTGCCATTATGCCCACCTCTGGTCCCATTATCCCCACCACGCCTCCTTGTCCCTGCCAAGACAGTGTTCCACTGGTCAGCGTACCCCCGCAGTGCCACCTAGGGGGGAAAGCCCTAGGATCCCTGACAGTGGTGGCAATGCTGCCTGTAATCTGGATGAGTTTCTATGGGGGGGGCCGTTTCAGCTGCCCCACCTTGTGAGGGTAAGCCAGGGTGGTCATGGTGGGTGGCGAGATCTGGGTGGATCGGGGCGGATGTTAAGGGGGTAGCCATCCACAAAAAAAAGTTCCCAGTATTCCTGTTTCCAAGGAGCAGATGTATGAGTTGGTGATCAACTTTTTTCTTGCTATGTCAGCGATTCAAGTTTGGGAAGGAGGGTGTAGTACTTGGTGTCTACCATTTGTCAAGGAAACATGTGTCTCATGGACCTATGTACATGATATTGATTCAGCTAGAAACAGGGACATCATGGACTCCTCGTAGAGGGAGTTACTCAGGCAACTAATCAGTGAGCCCACCTGTGATGGGGCAGTACTGGACCTGGTGCTTAATAACATGTGTAGTACTGCAGACATCAAAGTGAAGAATTATCTAGAATGCAGTTATCATCATAAGTTGTTGTTCAAAATAAGAATGTATTCTGCAACAAACCACACAAATGGCAAGAGTCCTGGACTTCAGAAGGGCTGATTTTATGAAGATGGGTGAATGCCTCAGGAATGACCTGGCAGGGGGAGTTGATTTAGGGGTGGGTGAAGAAAATGGGAGCCAGTCTAGAAGAAGGCATAGTGAATGCAGCAAGTATCTGTGTTAATCAAGTGAGTGAAAGTGAATGAAAAAGGAGACTAGAAAAGAGCTAATGGAAAAGTTGAAGGCTAATGGTGTAGCATTCAAATGGTATAGGGAGACCTAGAGAGAGGACGATAAGGAAGTGTATTATAACATATAGGGTGTCAGGCAAAGCTACAATGAGTGCAAATGTGCAAACTGGGGAGTGACTAGCTCAGGCAGTATCAAAGGGTGACAATACATCTTATAGGTATGTTATTTAAAAGAGTAAGACAGTTGGAGGTATTTTGTGGAAAAATAGGTAGGGTGCAACTGAATGGGGGAGATCAGAAAAAGGCAGACAGCTTGAACAAAATCTGTTGCTCATTGCTCACAGTAGACTGTGAAGGGGTGGCACCATGAAAAGGTGCCAAGAGATTTGGTGAGTGTGTAATAGTCAGTAGTCTGGGTTCTGAGAAAATAGTACAGAATTCACTCACTAACCTTAAGGTAAACAAAGATATGTGGTTAGATAAGATACATCCAGGGGAGTTGAGGTAACTCAGAGAGGTATTAGATGCACCTCTGACACACCTGTATAATAGATCCCTTGAGAGTGGCATGGACCCGAAGGACTGGAGTAGGGCATATATAGTCCAACTTCACAACATGGGTAGCAAGGAAGAAATGAACAATTACAGTCTAGTTAGCCCATTAACTGGATTTCAGCTATGATTACAGCCCCATTCTACATAGGAGAATGGTAAGCAGGTTGAGTTAGTTGTGAGTTGGTAATAAGGTATATAGATGACTTGTAAGACCCAGCTTTATGTACTGTGTCTAGTTCTGGAGACCACATCTCCATAAGGAGATATGCAGCGTGTAGGTGGTCCAGAGGAAAGCAACTAAATCGGCTATGGGTCTTCATCAAAAGGAGAGGATAAAGGAGCTAATTATGTACACCCTATATGGGAGGAGGGAGATAGGAGAACATGACAAAAACATTTAAATACCTCACACTGGTTAATATGGTATAGGAAGTGAGTATTTTCAGAGAAAACGGTGCTCTAGAACAAGTGGGTATGCTATTAAGCTGTAGGAGCTTGATTAACGGGATGTGAGGAAGAAAATGATGGTTTAAAAATGAGCAGACTGGGTGGATGCAGCAGCTTTTACCTGCCATCAAATTCTATGTTCCTATGTTTATTCAGTCAGTCATTCTTATAACCTAAGGATACATGTGAAAACACTCTTACAACTGTAGCAGTGGTATCAGCAGAGATACTAGCAAACAGAGGAGGAATGTCTGTGGGATAGTAGGCTCCAATCTAGGGGAGATGGGTCAGTGCTTTTCTTACACTAATTGACATTGTATGATAAATAAAAAAATACTTTTTAATAAAAAAAAGGCAATATAAGTCTAATAATTGTTATAATTACAGACCTACAGTGCATAACTTCACACCCAGACTTTAGGCCAGTCCTTTTAAATGGGGCTATTTTACGAACTGTTCTGGTAGTAATACATCAGATTACACAAGATCCCCTTCATAAATCTATCACAAATGGGTATATATGAGTTAGCTATATCCTACAGCTATAAAATATCAAAAGGTATGTCTTTTTTTTAATTGGCTGGTTGCTACAATCTGTTCATGCCTTATTATATATGTGAATTATAATGGTCACTGAACACAATGCATATTGTGTCATGAATGTATTATCATTGCTCTGTCACAAAACCAATGTTGTGAAGTGAAAACAAATAGGGGAGTGGGGTGGATTATCCATTAAGGTGTTTGCCAAACATAGAGAAAATCCTGGATGCGCAACTCTGCGCAACCACTGTGTTCTACCACAGATGGGATCTGATTTCCACTGACCTCGAGACCAAAGCTTGTGTGGTCCACAGGAATCAGGACCCCAAGATGGCAGAACACACTGATCGTGCATAGTTGCCCATCCTTTATTTTTTTTTAGTGTGAAGTATTACGTGAAATGTGTGCATTGTGATTCTCGTGGTTTAAGAACAAGACTGAATTCTGCAGTCTCTAGTTGTTTCAGACTGCTATTGTACCACAGAAGGGTACATTCACATTCCATGACCTTTGACTTGTTGTACAACAGCATTTTCAAGGGGATGGGATTCTAAATAGAATACTGCTGTGATATACACTATAGTATAGTTCTGACACCTGCACCTTTTCACAATCAAATGCTTGCACATTGCAGCTGAACCAGTTCTTGACCTAAGTCAGACATCAGAATGGTTGCTCACCTGTATCACTTTATCTGCTCAACCTCCTACCTCAGAAGCTCATCAGCAGTGTGAGACATTGGACAATTGTCATGAATGTGTAATTTTGGCATGTGGTAGGAATGCACAGTATCAGAATGTGGTTGGACTGAATCTTCTGTTTATGACATCACCAGTACATCTTCACTGAAACTGGAATTTTTAAATAGGCAGTGACATGAGGAATACAAAATGGCTTATAACTTTTAAATGAAGTAACTCAGATATCTCACGATTGCAATGTTCTTTGTCTTTTTTTAGCACTCTATGTATGGCAACATACAGGCAATTCACTTATTGGATACATAACAAAATTAGGACATAAACTATGTTGTTTGATCCCATCCTTATTGTTACTGTCATAATTTGTAATGAATTTCCAAAGAAGAGTGCATTATATACATGATTCTGAGAAGCTATTGACAGGGACTGAGACTGATGACAATAGAACAGTTAAATGACTAATAATGTTAGATTCATTGTTCAACTGTTCATCATATTTTGACAATGAATTCAGAAACCTTTCCTCAGAACACAGTTTAAAAACATACAGTAACCATATAACATATAGTACTTATTTCAGAATAAATAATGCAAATGTTATTGTTGTACTTGGCTACTGTACTTACTGAGTAAATTCATGTACAGTATTATATATATATATATATATGTGTGTGTTTTATTGGATTTTCTAAAATTTTGATTACTTAATTCTTTACAGTATGCATGCAAGAAATAAGATGCAAAGGTGTGTAGTTTATTGCCCAATTAGAGCATGTACCAGGTTTGTAATGATGGACTGGGCAGTTACGCACAGTGCTTTCATTACATGGGAAATACTGTCAACAGGCAAAAAAATCACACCTTAAAGTGTCTTATGCCAGTTACAAAATGAGTCACCTAAGTAAATTAAAAAAATTCTTATATTGCTAGAAATATTTCAAAATATGTGTGAAGAGATCTACACCTGCTTGAGGGAGTCTTCTATTACTAACCAGGCTCCTGTGTGTGTGTGGTGGGGGTGGAGTGTCTTCTTGGCCAGCAATGTCCTGTATTTTAATTCATGTTCAGTATGCAACTGTAATGTTCTCACACAGGACAGCCCTGAAAATAGGCTTTGCCTAGTGCCTTATCCTGCATAAATAAAAATAAAACTTGAAACTTCTCAGTTATTTGTATTTTTTTTTATTTATTTGAATCTAGGATTATAAGTACCTTTGAGCCAAGGCTCTTTTACTAAGGTTCCACGTCAAATGCAGTACAATGCAAGTAGACAAGACAACCAGCAACAAAGGCAGGATAACAGGTTAACAGTCAGTTGCACGTAAATGAATAAGACATTCGGGTGAGACTAGGGCTAGTTGTACTGACAGGGGAATAGAAGAACAGGACAAGGGAGGGGCAATAGGTAAGAGCAGCCAGAGGCATTGTCACATCACAAGGGAAATGCTGGTGTCAAAGGGAGGTGATAAGGAAAACAAAAGAAAAGGAAGAAAAAAGAAACAGAAAAAAGAGAGAAGAAAGGTGGGGGAGTGGATGGTAGAGGTATAGGGGAGAGTAGTGGAAGTGCTATGTAGAGAGGAGGTGAGGCAGGGATAAGGAGTAGGTAAAGTAGGGCAGTTTAAGGAAGACAGTCACAGGTGCTAGAGGCAGAGAGGAGAAGCCGGATCTTGGATTTGAAATGACCAAGCTTAGGTGTAGAGGAGATGTCACAACAGAGACTGTTCAACCAACTGGGGGCCCTATATGCAAAGGATCTTTGACCCTGGGAGGTACAGCAGCAAAAAAACCTGCAGAAGTTGTGTTTCAGAGCCCCTGGTGTGTCGAGGACTGCTGATGGGGCAAAGGAGAGCTTGGACTCCGGGGGGGGGGGCAAGGACCATGGTTATTTGCTTTGCCAGAATACAGGTTTAGTACTTTATCTGGTTAAAGAGTTGTAGCCAGCCAGTTTGAGCATATAGGTCACACGTATGAGTGAGGTGGTACGATCCAGTGATGAGCTGACTGGCTTTGTTGAGAGCCGTGGAGATGTGTCTGAGAGCAGTAACCAAGGCAGAGACACATATTTACAGTACGTAGTCAATAATGGAGACAACAGAGCTCTGAACAGTGACCCTTAATGCTTCCAGGGTGAGGTGCTGCCTATGCTTGTAGAGGAGCCCAAGGCAGGTATTAGCGGCTTTGGCAACACTGTCAATGTGAGCACCATAGGTTAGGTTACAATCAAGAGAGATCCCAAGATGTTTAATGGTGTGTACCTGTTCAAGGACAATTCAGAAATAAAACATTTACACACAGAAAGCATAAGGCAGGCTCACAGTCCCACAGCACCACCTGCTGCCTTAATGAAATACAAATAAACTACAAAGAATACATATCAGGGACTTTATGTTTAAGTTTAGCTTATTCTTTACAAGCATATTAAAACTGCATTTTTTCCTTGAAAAAAATATTTTTCAAATGTCCTTATTGATGAAAATGATCCATTTTATAAATGTGATATTCCACTTCAGGGTTCACTAAAGGATTTTAATGCACTTCCCAGGGGTGTAAGGGCACTCGGCCTTCAGCCTCATGCCTTAGCACACCCCTGTGGCGTGCATTAAAATCCTTTAATGAACACTCTGTCATGGCTTATTACTTACTTATTCTACCATTATTAAACTCTAATATACAGTATGCTGAACTTATGTTAGAAACAGAATAATTTTTATGTAACACCGGCAGATATGCTGCATATTACCTACACTGAATAAAATGTCACTGACTTTTATGTATTTACTTCATTATCTGTACTTAGGGATTCATAGCTGTCTGTGTATACATCACTTGTGAGCACTGAAGCACCAATATCTTGTTCCTCATATTTCAGCTCTCCAAATATTGAGATATAAGAAACATAGAAACATAACATAGAATTTGACAGCAGATAAGGACCGCTTGGCCCACCCAGTCTGCCCATTTCCCTGCCTACTGGATAAGCTGCAGATCCTAGTTAACCAGCAGCCTACTTCTTCCTGCCCCAACCCCCTAGAATTGCCTTATGACTATCCCATGCATGCTTGAATTCCACCACTGTTTTTGACTCCACAACCTCCTCCGGAAGGCCGCTCCATGCATCCACAACCTCTGTAGAAAAAATACTTTAAATTACCTCTGAGCTGCCCCCCCATCTTCAAATTGTGCCCCTTGTTCTTGCACACCTCTTCTTTGAAAGACGCTACCCTCTTGGACTTTGTTGATTCCTTGAGGTACTTGAAAGTTTCTATCATGTCCCCCCTCTCCCTCCTTTCCTCGAGGCTATACATATTAAGCTCCTTAAGTATCTCTTCATACGTCTTCTGGTGCAGACCCTGCACCATTTTAGTTGCCCTCCTCTGGACAGCTTCCATCCTGTCTATGTCTTTGCAAAGACTGGGTCTCCAGAACTGCACGCAGTACTCCAGATGGGGTCTGACCTGTTGTCTGTACAGAGGGATAATAACTTCGTGTTGTCAACTGGTGATGCCTCTCCTTATGCATCCCAGTATCCCCCCAGCCCTCCTTGCTGCCTTCTCACATTGCTTGCCCACCTTTAGGTCATCTGATATGACTACCCCCAGGTCCCTTTCCATTTTTGTTGTTGTTAGTATCTCACCCCCCATTGTGTACTCTTCCTCTGGGATTTGTTTCCCAGGTGTATTACCTTGCACTTCTTAGCATTGAATCTAAGCTGCCATACATTTGACCATTCCTCTAACCTTGTCAAGTCCCTTTTCATCCTTTCCACTCCACCTTGTACATCAACTCTGTTGCAGATCTTTGTGTCATCTGCAAAGAGACATACTTTTCCTTCCAGTCCCTCTGCAATGTGGCTTATAAAGACATTGAAGAGGACCAGTCCTAATACTGAACCCTGCGGTACCCCACTAGTAACCCCCCCTTTCTTCAGAGTGGACTCCATTTACTATTACTCTTTGTGTCCTATTCTCCAGCCAATTCTTTACCCAGGCTGTCATCTTGGGACCCACTCCCAGGCTAGCTATCTTGTATATTAATCTTTTGTGTGGGACTGTGACAAATGCTTTGCTAAAGTCTAGGTAGGCCATGTCCACAGCCCCTCCCTGATCTACTACTTTGGTCACCCAGTCACAGAAATCTATCAGATTTGTCTGGCATGAACTTCCTGCTGTGAATCCATGCTGCCTTGGGTCCTGTGCCCCTCTGGCCTCTAGATACTCGACAATTCTTTCCTTCAGAAGTGATTCCATCATTTTCCCTACCCCTGAGGTTAAACTAACAGGTCTGTAGTTTCCTGCTTCTGCCTTGCTCCCACTTTTGTGAGGGGGAATCACATCTGCCCTCCTCCAGTCCTCGGGGTACCACCCCATCCTCCCATGATTTGTTAAACAGGGTAGTCAGTGGTGTCACTAATTCTACCCTTAGTTCTTTTAGAATTCGGGGATGAATCCCATCAGACCCCATTGCTTTGTCCACCTTCAGTTTTAAGAGTTCTTTCAGAACCCTTTCTTCTGTAAATGGGCTGATGTCAACTTCTGTATCCAGAGTGGTTCTACTGTTTGTTTTAGGTACTTCCCCCTCTTCCTTTGTAAATACTGAGCAAAAATATTTGTTTAGTATCTCTGCCTTTTCACAGTCACCCTCTGCCCACCCTCCCTCCCCTTTATTAAGCCTCACTATCCCTCCCTTGGTCTTCCTTCGCTCCCTGATGTACCTATAAAGGTTTTATCCCTCCTTAACTGAGTTGGCTATCTTTTCCTCGGTTTGGGCCTTTGCCATTCTGACTGCCTTCCCAGCTTCCTTTTGCTTAAACTGATACAGTTCTCTGTCCTACTCCTTCTGGATTCCTTGTACTTTCTGAATGCATTCTTTTCTCTTGAACCTTCACTGCCACTTCCTTTGAGAGCCATAGTGGTTTCTTACATCGTTTAGTTTTGTTTATTTGCTTCACACAAAGGCTTGTTACCTCTGATGGCAGTTTTATTATTCCCCATTGTTCTTCCACCCTCCTTCCTGCCCATTTGCTAGTGCATTCCTAGGCACTCACCCTTTTGTAAAAGTCAGCCTCCTAAAGTCCAGTACCTTGCCTTTGTATGGCTTGACTCTATTGTTGTGTTTATTGTGAACCATACTGTTCGATGGTCGCTAGTTCCCAGATGGCTACCCACTTCTACATCTGTGATCCCTCTTCATCTCCATTTGAGAGAACCAGGTCTAAGATTGCTTCCTCTCAGTGGGCTCCAATACTAGTTGTCTCAAGGCATGCCCTCTGTAGGGCATCTAGAATAACCCCACTCTTCAAGTGACTGCTGCAACTGCACTCCAGTTAACATCTGGCATATTCAGATCGCCCATCAGCAATATCTCCCCTTTTTCTGCCATACTAAGTATACTTTCTTTCATTTCCTTGTCCATTTCCTCCCCCTGAGAAGGGGGTCTGTATACAACCCCCGTGCAGATTGTGGTGCCATTGCTGGTCTCCAAATTTACCCACAGTGCTTCTTCTCCTCCCTGTTTTCCCTTTTGCTCTGTTGCTTTGATTCCTTCCCTTATGTAAAGAGCTACTCCTCCTCCTCTTTTACCCTCTCTGTCCCTCCTGTAGATAGTGTATCCTGGTATGTTTACGTCCCAGGCATGGTTTTGTGTGAACCATGTTTCTGTGACTTCCAAGATATCCAGATGTTCCTCCTCCATCAAGGCCACTAATTCAGAAAGCTTGTTACTCAGTCTATGGGCATTGGTACTCATTGCTTTCCATTTTTTGATCGCTTTACCTTCTGTTGCAGCATCCCCTACTGACCTTTCTACCTCTGCCTTTTTCTCATTTAGTACCCTGTTTTGTAGGGAGAGGCTGGGATTGTCCTGCTGCTTATCAGTGCCTCCCCCCTTGGCTAGTTTAGTTGCTCTCCTCTGGACCTTTTTCAGCATGTCTGTGTCCTTCTTCAGATGTATAGTAGATGCCAAAATCTTACTCCGTATTCCAAATGTGGCTTCACCAGTGACCTGTAGAGTGGCAGTATGACCTCACTCTTCCTACTGCTAAATCCCCTTGCTATACATCCCAGCATTCTAATTGCCTTTGCTACTGCCTTTTTGCATTGAATCAAGTGCTTCAGGTGACTAGAAGTTATCACCCCCCAATCCTTTTCTTCCTCCGATGGTGTAACCTGAATCTTTCCAATGCAGTATTCTGATCTTGGGTTCTTTGTCCCTTTGTGCATCACCTTGCACTTTTTGGCATTAAACCTGAGCTGCCATATCCTGACAATCTCTTTAGCCTGGCCAGGTCCCCTACTGAGTGTCCACCATCCCACAGAACTTGGTGTCATCTGCGAATATACACACATCTTTCCCTGAACATCATCCCCTATGTAACTAATAAAGATGTTAAACGACACTGGTCCTAACACAGACTCCTGTGGAACCCTGCTGGTATTCTCCCTGGTACTAGAGAACCCACCCCCCCAAAAAAAACACCCTCTGTGTCCTGCCGCTCAGCCAGTTATCAACCCATCTAACCAATCTTTCCCCCACCCCTAAGTCCTTCAGCTTCATTATCAACCTTTTGTGTGGTACACAGTCAAAGGCCTTGTTAAAGTCCAGATACATGATATCCACTACCTGGCCTTTGTCTACTGTTCTAGTGACCCAGTCAAACAACTCAATTAAATTCGTTTGACATGATCTACCTGCCATGAACCCATACTGTTTACTGTCCTGTAAGCCATTTTCCTCAAAGAACTTGACCAGACGCTCCTTCAATATTGTCTCCATTAATTTACACACAATCGATGTCAGTCTGACAGGCCTATAGTTTCCAGTGTCCTCCTTGGGGACACTCTTGTGGAGTGGCACCACATGTGCTGTTCTGCACTCCTCTGGCACCAGCCCCCGTGTCAAAAGATCTATTGAATAGCATCTTCAGTGGGCCTGTGGTGTATCCCATCAGGCCCTGTAGATTTTTCCATCTTCAATGCCATTAGCCCTTCCCTCACCCATTCAGTCCCTATTGCTCCTATTGGGTCCACACAGGCCCCCTCCCTACCCATCCCACTGTGTGGTATTGGGTCTCCATTTTTTTGTTAAAGACAGAACAGAAGTATTCATTTAAAACCTTTGCTTTTGTCCCATCTTTCACCACTATCCTTTCCCCTTTCTTAAGCCTGACTATGCCATCCTTCTTGTCCCTCTTTTCTTTAATGTAGCAAAAAAAGGCCTTATCCCCCTCTTTTATCCCTTCCGCTATCTGGAGTTCCTTCTTTGCTTTTGCCTATATTTCCTCCTTTTTTGCTAGTTTAGCCAGCCTTTGGTACTCCTCCTTGTCACCTACCTTAGCTGTCTTTCTACTTTTCCTGTATGCAGCCCTCTTATCCTTCACTATCTTGGCCACATTCCTGTTAAACCAGCTTGGCTGTCTAGTTCCAGTCTTCTTTCCCCTCATTTTTATGCACCTACTTGATGCATTCTGTATGGCCCCTCTAATTGTGTTCCAAATTTTCTCAACACCCAAACCTTCCTCCAAGTTACCTGAGTCCACTCTAATCATTTCCCTCATTCTCTGAAAGTCTGCTCTTCTGAAGTCTAGCTTTCTGGTGTTTATGGAAATGTCTTCTCTTCCCTTGTTCAGGTTGAACCACACTGTGTTGTGGTCACTTCCACCCAAGGAATCCCCAATGTCTATGTCCTGCACATGCTCACCATTTGAGAGCACCAGGTCCAGAATTGCTTCCCCGCTGGTGGGACTAGTCACACACTGTGTCATGAATCCATCCTGAATTGCATCCAAAATTAGCTGGCTTCTGGCGTAGGATGTGGTGGGACTGACCCAGTCCATTTTGGGCTGGTTACAATAACCCATCACCACTAACTCCCCCTTCTCTGCTGCTTCTGTTAACTGTGTGCATAACTTCCTCTCCTTATCCTCACCCTGACTGGGTGGTCTGTATACAACCCCCATCCTTAACTTTCTTCCTTTATTGGTCTGTAGCTGGAGCCATAGTACCTCCGTGCTCCCTTTTTCAAACTCTTCCTTCCTGGCACAAACAATACCTTCCCTTATGTATGCTGCCACCCCCCCATCTTTGCCTGGCTCGCTGCCCTTCCTATATAGCCTGTTACCTGGAATTGATAGGTCCCAGTCATGGTTTGCTGTTGCCCAGGTCACTGTAAAGGCTGCAATGTCTACCGTGCTTTCTGCTAAGAGCATCTGCAGTTCTGCCTTCTTGTTCCCAAGACTATGTGCATTCAGCATCACCACCCTCCACTTTACTCTGCTGTGCCCGTGTTCTTTTTTTTGATTTAGTCTTACCTCCCGACTTTCATCTGTGTCTAAATCCATCTTTGCTCCCTTTTCCTTGTCTCTGCTAATTTTGGGGGGAGGCGGTCTTGCCTCCCCTTTTCTACCCCCCCTTAGTAGCTTAAACCTAGTTCCCTTGCCATGTATTTCCCCATTTTGGGTTTGATTTTCTTTCTCCCTTTCCAGATCAGGTGTAGCCTGTCCCTGCTGTATAATCTCTTGTCTAACCATGTGTCTACCCACCTACCTATGAGACTGTATCCCTCCTCTTTGCACCACTGGCCTAGACATCCATTAAATTCTTCTATCCTCTTCTTTCTAGCTGTGCTTGCCCTTGGTACAGGTAGAGGAACGATCTCAGAGAAGGTCAGTGTTTTCATGAACTGTCTACTCGCTGTTGCCAAGTTCATAAATCTATGTTGTATTACCCTGGTCTCCTCCCCTGCTAAATCATTGGTCCCAATGTGCAGTATCAAGTCTGGTTTTTCCCTTGCCCCACTTATCAGCTCATGTACCTTTCGTGTTGCTCTACCAGCCTCCATCCCATGTGCCAACACCACTGTTGTCCTCACGTGTGGGTCCTCACTTCTTTCCCACTGTATTCCTTTTATTATTGAATCCCTGTATACTATTATTTTATTTTCTCCTAACCCTTCTTCCCCCTGTGTAATGATTACCCATTATTTTGGGTAGCTCGGTTTCATGGGCCATGGTTTCTCTTCCTGTCTCCTTGTCTCCCTCTTCCACCCGATTCCTGTTAGGCCCTTTCCCCTCATGGTTCCTGTCCCCTGTTGTGTCTGCCTTTTTCCCCTTCTTCTCCTGAATGTTAATTTCCTTTCCTATCACTTTTGTGTTTTTATCTTCCCTATCCCTCTCCACTGATACGTCAGGTTCCTGGCCCTCTCGGATTACCTTCTGACTTTCTTCTCCCCTTATCTCTCTGGTATTTTACTGCCACACTGATTCTACTGCACTTTGTCCTCCTGAGTCACCTCTGCCAGTGTTGTATATCTATTGTATGTAGGCACCCCTGAACTGGGGATTTCCTGATCTCTCCAGCTCCTGCCCAGAATTCCATGTTTATGTCCTCCTTTCCCTGTTATCTTCCACCCTTCCACTCTGTCTCCTTTATATTGGTATTGCTTTTCCTGCCTCTGAGTTGCCCCTTGCCCTCACCTGTCCCCTTCCCATCTCTCCCTGTTGCTGATATTTTTTAGCCTCTGTATGTCTGTTCCCTGTCCAGTTTGCCTCTGCATCGCATCTATGTTGCCCCCTTTCATTTCTTGTATGACCTTAGTGAGGCATCCTATTTCCACTCTTGGTTTTCCTATGTTCATACACACTGTGCATCCCCTTCCTCCACAGCATCTCCATAAATACAACCACCCCATAATTGTTACAACCCACAATCCTTCCCCAGCTACCCTGTCCAGTGATGTGTCCCTTAAATCCCACATTTTACACCCTGCTTTTCTGATTATGAATGCTCCTCTTGTTTTCAGGTTCCCAGTCCTGTTATCACCCTATACACTACACTTGGTGGATTAAAAACATTTGTATGTTATTTCCAATACTTTTGTACCCTAGGCAGCCCTCAGAATTTCAGTAGGTTTAAACGCAATTGTACATTAACCTCAATATCATCTTAATCAAAAAATTCCTCCTAAACCATACCTCCTAATCTAAAAAGTGCCTAATATGCAATATGATCCTAATCTAAACAATATCTCCTAATCTGAACAGTACCTAATATGCAATATCATTCTAATCTAAACAATACCTCCTAATCCAAAAAATACCTGCACCTTCAGTAGTATAGTTACAATTTCCTCTTACCTGCCCCACTTTGAACCGTATCTAAAAAACTAGTAGCTTAATTGTACAGATTTCCTAGTGTCAAGTGCCAGCAGTACAGTAGCTTAAATGCTATTTCATTTTCCAATGGCCCAATCTCAGCAGTATTCCAATGGCCCAATCTCAGTAGTATCCTCCACAATGTAAATATTCTTACAAGTACCCCAAACTTGAAAAAAATTTCTGACTACCTTACCCAATTACAGCATTAGTTTAATTCTTAGTTGCAGTTCCTTTTAAAATTTTAAATGTCCCAGTGACAAGTACTTGAGTTATCTTCCCCTCCGATGCCTGTATCCTTCCCCCATTCCTCCAACTGGTGGAACTTATCCTTCAAGGAATTCCTGGTTGCCATTCCCCCTGTGCACATCTGCCCCGATTGGTAAGTCTCTGCTGGGAGGTGCCCAGTGGGACTTTTTAATACTGGATTTGGTGAGGGACAGGTGGGGGGCCAAAAAATCCACTCAAAAAGCAGTCCAGTTCAGGTGCGTATGGGCCGTGGCATTTATTGCCCAGATGCTGTTTGAATTCTGTGCCTTCCTCTGTGATTGGCTCCTATGGAAGCCCCTGTGGTGCAGCTTCCTCTGATGATTCCCAGCTCCTACTGTCGGTACTGCCCTATGGCCCTCGGTTGTGATCTCCACTTGTGGCTCATATGGGACTCACCGCTCCCTCAGCTCCAGTGCATTTGGCCGCCGATCACGATTTCCCCTATAGTTTCTATGGGAGCCTCTCCCAAACAGCACAGCCCCTCCAGTCAAAAAGCAGTCCAGTTCAGGTGTGTCTGGGCCATGGCATTCATAGCCCAGACTTTGTTTGAATTCCATGCCTTCCTCTGCAATTGGCTCCTATGGGAGCCCCTGTAGTGCAGCTTCCTCTGACGATTTGCGGCTCCCACCACTGGTACTGCCCTAAGGCCCTCAGTGGCAATCTCCCCTTGTGGCTCCTATGGGAAGCACCGCTCTCCCTCCACTTCAGTGCATCTGGCCTCAGATCGTGATTTCCTCTGTGCCTCCTATGGGAGCTTCTCCTGAACACACAGCTCCTCCACTCAAAAAGCAGTCATGTGAGACATGTTTCAGCACTATCTCATCTTCAGACTTCAGTGTTAATTTTACAATGTTTCTTGGAACAATTTTCTTTTTGCTTTTCACTTCTCCTATGATTTGAAATTTCCATACAAAATAAGAAAAAAAACATGTAATTTAAGAAAATACTTCACACCTCGTTTTTGAATACATGCCAGTTACATTGATATGTGGTTCTTGTACATTATAACTTATGTGGTACAGACATCCACACACAGATATGCCAATGTTTGTCTCATATGAATGTGTTCAATTGCCTTGATATTTCATACTCCCTAATTGGTCAGAAACTGGCTCCAGTTATTTGTTTATGACAAAGCTACCAATGTCTCAAAACAAGATCATGTCAGATTGGACAATTCACATTCAATGTCCTTGGCAGCATTTTGTTATGTTGAGAAATTCATACAGTTTTGTTTTTTTACTAGTCACAACCCAGCTCACATAAGGCACGTCAGACATACCTGTTTGTAGCTTATACATCTCCTAGCTGCCTGCAGTGTAAATGTAAGAAACTGAACCTTTTGAAGTCTGAGTCATTGTTAGAGCACTCAGAAACAAATGGCTGTACAGTAGCTAGTTTTGGAGCAATCAGTGAGTATTAAATCAAAAGCTAATTGTATACATTTCCTTAAAACATGTGTGGCTTTCATTTATTTGACAGTGTTGTGCCCACCTACTGAGTCAATATGTCATACGCTTAATAGTGTACAACACAAGCGCTAAACAGAAAAAGTGCTGTATATGACAGTGAGAGGGTGCAATACCGCAAATGGTTCTGTGTGCAGTACTGCGCCCTCTCACTGTCCCAGGCAGAGGATAAGACCTCTGTTGGGACAGACTTCCTCGAAAGCAGCTGCCGTGGCTCAACGAGATGAGCCACTGGCAGCAAGGGACAGAAGCAAAGCATTTGGGACTGGACATAAAGACTTATGCCGCATGCAGAAAATTATGCTGTATTGGCAGTGAGCTTTATGCATGTGGCATAATGTCTTGCGACATTATGACTCCGCACCTTGTGCCCATACATGTATTGAGAGTTACTGTAGTTAGCAGTCTATTTATACATATTTTATTTCCTTTTTTGGTCTTTGTTTTGAGACTTCCTAATGTGTTAAGTTTCTTATGTAAAACAACACAGACACATCAACATGTAGTATGCAAGCAACAGAGTATCAAACAGCCTCCCCTGATTTTACCAGTATGTACATAAAATAGCCTTGCAGATTTTTTTATGGGAGGGCTAAAGCCCAAAGTTCAGTGTGGGGGAATAGCTCCTCCCACATTCCAAATAAAACACAGCCTCTCTCAGCAGGTCTTGCATAGCATGTTTTGAAACAATTCATGTTTCATGGAACTCTGGGCTCCTACATGGCTCATGTTGCCGAGTCTCCTTAGCTTCCCTGCTCTTTGCTGTTTCTTTCCTTGCCTGCTTGTTGGGTCTCCATTTTATTCCCATGCCTGTTGTTTTCTCTTTCCCTCCTTCCTTGTTTCATCCATTTGCCCCCTCCAAGTCTTGCTCCATTCCCTGTCTGACTCTGTGGTGCCTGTCTCACCCCTTCATTCCCATTCTCTGTGTTTTTGGTTCTCTGTGCTTCCTCCTTCTTTCTGTTTCCTACCCACTCCTGACTTCTGCTTTTAGGCTTTCCACCACCACTGTCCCGTGCTCTGCTTTACTTTCTTTTGGGGCATTGTTTTCTCCCTTAGAGCTGCTGCTGTTCTACACTGTGCTTCCAGTTTGTGCATGATCCCATAGTGCTCAGCTGATAGCTACAACTGGAACACTTCATGCATCTGCATTCTTTGAACTTTCAGATTCTCAAGTTGCCTCCTTTCGGTGAATAATAGTTCAGTCTCTGTTCGTAAGCATACCCCTCATAATCTGTATTGATTATTTCTGCCTGATATTGCAAGTGACATGAATTGTATCACATGTACATTTGACAATATGTTATGGCTTATTAGCTCCAATCATCCAACCTGTACTACCTGGCTTTTCCTTGTTTGACTGCTTGAGACTATTTATTTACGGGACCTGATATTCTACTTGTTTACAATTCAGTTTTACTGCTGTATTTATTCACCACTTTATGTTGCACGTTTTTCACTAACCACTCAATCTAGGATGTTAGACTTTGTGTTTCTGTCGTCTTACTACACCCAATTTTATTCTCCTAATGCTTCTGTGTGCTTTGCCTTCAGTTTGTTCACTTGTGCTTGTCTACCAGCATCTCTTTTGTCCACCCTTCTTGCTGTTCTCCACTCTCCTTTCTTGTTTCTTTCCTTCTGTCCTGCTATTTCTCTATACCTTATTTTACTAAAGCAAGAAGCCTGCTGTTCTTTCCATGTTCAGCCCACACCAGCAGTCCAACCATTCTCCCCTTCCTCCTCTTCATCCGGCACTCTACTCACCTTTGGTGCTGGGCCTTCTATTTCCTACATGCTACCTGGCTTACCTACCAAGGGTGGGAATAGAGAAAGGCCAAAGTTTGACAAGTATACAGAACCACTACTTTATTCACCGAATATTGAACTATAGCCATTTTACATAACCAATAATGCAATCTGGGTGCATTTGTTGTACATGGTTTAACCTTATAGTCAGGGGTTGCAGTCTACTAGCTTTGGCATGTGCCATACTGCACACTTGAATGTTGGGGTAAACCTAGTACTGTACAACCAATGCCCCCTCATTCCTTATTACTTAATTATAAAATGAGCACAGAAATAATCAGATTATGATTGGCTACAACAAGTTACCTGACTGGTATGGCTGTTGTACTACACAAGGGCATGATGATATTCTACCTCGTCAGAAATCCCCGTACTGAATATATCTTATGCTTACTTGCCATTTGTATGGCTTGCTAACCAAATTATCATCCACAGACTGTCATTCTATCAGGAAGCCACTCCAAAACATATAATGTGCTGACTGAGTGGGAGGAATCTGTATCATCTCACAAGACCAAAAAGTAAATCAGTTAATCAATCCAGCACCATCAAGTTGAAGGACAATTTTAGGTAAAAGATAAACATTTATTTACACGTTTATGTGCACATTTTTTATTATAATAAAAACGTATATTTTAAAATTAAAAGCTCATGTTATTCAAGCAGTAAGAAAGGCCATTCTGCTGTTTATAACTTGTTTTTACCTGTGTATTGGATGGATTTGATGCACAGGTAACAATCAATCAGAATGCTGGACTTTGTCTCCCTACTTTATAAATGCACGATAACGAATGGCTTGGTGCTGGTAATGCTAAAATACCTGCATACACAGAAGATGAAGAAGCTCAACATATGGCCTCATGTCTCAATACACACCTGGTTGTACTGGTATTCTAGACTACCAACACCCAGCCATGTATTTTTGTAACTTTCTTATTTTTATTGAACTTTTGAAATTTTCAAAGAATTAACAATATAGAAAATAACCAATATATTCCATAACAGCATCCAACCAAAAGAGAAAAACATCTGAAGTTATAACAAAATAAATCTAATAAGAAAATTAATTGAAATAACAGAAAGAAAAAGAATATAATTCTTCAGCCCCTCCCCCAAAAAAATATATATCTGCTGGTGGGAAGTGAAACATGATATATGATCACGTTAAAACAATCCATAATGTTTTGTACAGAAAAGAGTACACAGTAAAAGTCATATTTCATTGCCTAAATCAAATAAAAAAAAAAAGAAAGGAGTTATATCATATATTCTATGGAGGATAAAGGTATATAATAGTTATAAAGGTTTGTAACATTTCCCTGTAAATGAGAAAGAAGTAAAGCCAAAATTGTAATAATTTAGGTTAATACATCCAGTCACTCTTAAATATTCTTATAGAGAGTGTGCTTCAAAAAGAGAGAAAAGGAGGGCAGCACATTTTAATGTGGTGGAAATCATAGTCTAAAAAAAGATCTTGTGTTTTCCTCCATAAATGAAACAATTGATTATGTTTATTATGGAAGGAGTTGATCAAGTGGATAAGATGGAGGTTGACACGTATGTTGTTTAACCATTCTATAAAAGAAATGGGAGCCTTGTCCACCCAGTGTTTGAGAGTAATTTGTTTATTTATTTATTTATTGAAATCTCAGATTTACACCTTTGAGCTAAAAGCTTGTTTACAAAGCTTCCACGTCATTACAAGACACACCGCACATAACATGTTACAGAGAGCATAGACTACATACATTGGAGGAAACAGAGCAATACATTAATGTAAAAATTAAGGTAAAGCTAGTCATTATATACAAAATAACATGTAGTGTGTACTAGGCAAAAACAGCTACCAGGCATGAGTAATGGTGCAGCAGGGGAAAAAGGGCAGAGGGTAGGAGGACTAGATTTATCACTGACAACTAATTAGGAATTAGGAGGCAGAGAGATATGATAACAGCAGGGCCACAAACCTAGAAACCTGGAGTGGCCTGAATGGAGACAAAGGAGAAGCTCAAGGATGAGCCCTGTTGAGGCCAATTGTGAGAAGAGGATGAGGGAGGTAAGGTGATGAAGTGCAGATGTTGAAGTGCTACAAATAGGACAGCAGGCCATCAAACATGTAGAGAGGACTTAGGAACCACAGAAGCAATTTGTATTGCTGGTCATCAGATGAGACCTTAGGAGTGACTTAAAGAGGTTTGGTTGACACCCTTAGCAAAGATAAACCCACTTTCTCTTAATTGGAGGTCACACCATCAAAATTGCCTAAGATACATGTTTGGAGATTACATACTTGTTGACTAATAAGTTTATTAACTACTTTCTCCTTAATTTTATTCCATAAGGTTTCCACTTCTGGGCAAGACCAAAGCATATGTAAAAGAGAGCCATCTTCAGATTTACATCTTGGGCAGTTATCTGCATTTATGAAACCTATTTTGTGCAACTTTTCCGATGACAAATAGGCATTGTGCAAAGTCTTAAATTGAATTATTATTATTACTATTATTTATTAGTTTTTGTTGACTGGGTAAGTGCACTAGACAAATCCTGCCTATATTCAGGTATGACCAGGAGGACAGGATATAGATGAATGCCAACTGAACTTGAATCAGATTAAGCTGTTGGTGGTATTTTTTTTAGTAAATGAGCGACATTTGGCCAGGACACCAGGGAAATTCCCCTACTCTCAGGAGGGTGGCATTGCTGCTCGAGTGGTGAAGGAGTTCAGTGTGTTGTGAGACATGGAGAAGGAAGGAGTTGTGCTGCAGGTGCTGGGTGCTGGAGATGCTGAAGAAGCAGCATCTTGCTCGATGGAAGTTGTGAAAGACTCTACACAGTGTGTAAAACACAGGTTTTCGCATCCAGCATCTAGATTGTCTCTACAAGAAAAAAGAGACATTTTACAGACAGAGTTAAAATCAGTAGAATTATTATTGGAAAAAGAAACTGTGGGTCAAGAAGAACAAGGAAAGAGAAAACGGATTCAAGAAGTTCCTTTGGGTTTGTCAGTTTCACCTACTGCAAAAGTGTTCGCTTTGGATGCAAATTCAGAAAACAAACAAGAGAAGGAGACGGAGAAGCAGTTGGTCTCTCAGGAAACAGAGAATATCAATTGGTCACCTGACAGGGCATTAGAAAACACTGGATGGTCTCGGGGTTCCACAGGTGAATGGCTTGCAGACTCCAGGCCGGAGTTGCAGCGGGATGAAGCCGGTAAGTCGGTCAGACACAGACCAGCATTTCCAATCACATTTTCTCAGAATTGTGAGCAAGCACCGGTATCTCCAGGAATATGGAGAGAAGTGCAAGATAAACTGTTGGATGGTGTTTCGGGCAAGCTGCACATTTCAAATCAAAATATAGCCTGGGAACAGCTTATTGTCCAAACTAGGTTTATGGAAGAAGGACAGGAGGGGGAGGCTCAGGAAAATGAGGCGGTCTCTCCTGGGACCGATCCCTCAGGGCCCAAACAAACTTCCTTTAGGCCTATAAGGAAGCAACTAGATTTGGCAAAGAGAAAGCATGCAATCCGATTACGATATCTGACTGGGTTGCAGGAACCACCTGATAGGCAATATGTGGGGCAAGTTTTGATTAAACAATCTTTGGGTTTCACTCCTTCAGATATTTATGCTTTTATACACATTTCTGGGAAGCATACTTTTGATATTAGTTTTCGTTCAGCAGCACTTTTAGAAATATTTTGGACAAAGTATGCATTATTGAAAACAAACCCTCTTTGGACTCCTTTTCAAGTTACTCCTCTTTTGAAACAGGCTTTTTGATTAATTACAGTTCTTTTTCGTAGTGAAGCAGTGAATATTGTAGATGTTATGTTTTGACTAGAACAACATTGTGAAGTATTAGGAGCACCAGATCCCACATTAGACTCTGAGGGTTTTTGGAATGGTGGTTGGAGGGTTAAAGTAAAACTTTTTGAAGAAGAGGCAGATTTTAAACATTTACCAAACTGTCTTTTTATTGGTAGAGACAAAGATTTTATTTTTTATCCAGGCCAACCACGGAGATGTTATAGATGTGGTTCAGCTAGACATGTAAGTACATCTTGCATAGTTCTTTTGTGCTCTTATTGTAGGGAACTGGGGCATTCCGGGTTTCATTGTGACAACAGTCCTAAATGTTCTTTATGTCAAGACACAGATCATGATTTTTCAGACTGTCCGAAAGCATCACATAACACTACAGATGCAGATTTTGGGATACAAGATCAATATTTAGTTAAAGCAGCAAGGAAAAATGTTAGATCAAGTCCCTGGACCCCCTTTGGAACAGTACTCCAGAAATACTTCAGAAGGCCGCACATACGCAGAAGCAGCCAAACAGGGACCTGTGTTAAATTCAGATTTAATTTTTGAAGCTAGCCCTACTCATACAGTATTACAGGATTCTAGGATGGAAGTTTCTGTTACAACAGCATCTCCTATTTCCTCTTGCATGCCTGAGGTAGTTACCTCCATGTTACCCCCTTCTGTTTCTAGCAAAGATTTTCAAATCATTAAAGGTACTAAAACAGTTCTGCCAGTTCCAGTAATAACACTGGGATGTATAGCCACTTCCAACCACTTTACCGTATTACAAACAGAGGAAGGGGGAGGATTCAGATACTGTTTCTGGTACATCCTCACGTTATGTCAGATGTAGAAACAAATCTTGAACCAGCTGACAAAGTAAAGAAAAAACAAATACGGGGTACCAGGATGGGTTTAAGGAAAAGTATTAGAAAGAAAACTTGATAAATACTTTGCCTTCAACACAATATAATTTATCCTTTGCAAGTTTGAATGTTAATAGTATCCTTACAGAACATAAGCATTTAGCCACTTTTTCCTTATTTTCCCATTATATAGTAGATATAGTATTTTTACAAGATACCAGACTATATAATGGAGGAGACTTCATGGTTGCTTCCATGGCATGGGTATGGGGCCCATGTTTCTGGTCTAGTGGTGAGGACCAATGTTGTGGGATAGGAATTTGTTTCCTTTTTTCTGATTTTAAAGAAATACGTTTAGTTGAGATTCTCCCAGGTAGAGCATTATTATTGGAAATCCAGGTAAAAGGAGTAGATTTCCACTTAATTAATGTGTATGCACCTCAGGGTAAAACAGAGCAGATTGATTTATTAAAGTTAATTAAGCCTTTTTTATTTACTAGTAAAAATGTAGTGTTTGGTGGAAATTTTAATATTAGACGAAATTTTTCTGATAACACCGGGCAGACAAAAAAACCTTTTTGTGATGCAGTTTTTTTGAATAATTGAATATATCAAACAGGACTCCTAGATGTTTTTAGTAGGTAACAGATGGATAACTCAAAGACTTTTTTCAAGGCAGAAAGGCTACAAGAATAGATTATTTTTTTATCACCTAAACTTTAAAATATCACCAACAAAAAGTACATATTGTAGCTACTTCTGATCATGGATTATTGACAATGAAGATTTCTAGTTTTCAAAATACTACTAAAGGCCCAGGTTATTGGAGAATGAACCTTTCATTACTTGAAAATCCAGAGATTATGAAAGGTTTTATTTCCTTACTAGAAGCAAGACAATCTGTTTTCTTTTTATATGATTCTCCTATCACTTGGTGGGAAGATAGTAAAGAATATGTCAGGGAGTTTTTTCAGAAAATAGGGAAACTAATGTGGATGCATCAGAATGACAGGTGTCAAAATTTACAGGACTATCTTAGTCAGCTCTAGGCTTTGCAATTACAAGGGGAAATGTGTCATTTACAAGAAATAGCAGCAGTTAAGACTGAATTGATACAGTTGCAATATGACAGAATGAAATCTTTAGAGAGGGAGCAATGGTTTGGAACCCAAGGGAAACAGGCTTTTACAAATCCTTTTGACAGTTGTCAAAATCAGAGACATCAAAAAGAAATTATATGTATTAAAACACAAGAAGGAGGCATGTTACAAACTAATACAGAAATATTGCATGAAATAGAAAAAATTATTTCTAACATGTTTCAGGAAGATATAGAAATAGGTGAGAGTGGTTTAGATGATTGGTTGGTAGATTTACAACTTCCTCAAGTTCCTGATAGTTATTTTTTGTCCTTATTGACTCCTATTACAAGTTCGGAACTTACGAATATAATTACCTCTCTCCCTTTAGGGAAGGCTCCAGGAAATGATGGTTTACCTAGTGAAGTATATGCCCATATAAATCTACATTTAGGGAAGGAATTAGTATCCATGTATAATACTTGTCTTTTTAATAATCATATTCTGGATAAAATGAATATTAGTTTATTGATATTACTGTTTATAAGTGGGGAAAGGGAGAGTTTGAAGAATTGGAGGCCTGTTTCTCTTTTAAATTCAGATTTAAAAATTCTTACAAAATTACTTAGTGGTAGACTCAGCATAGTTTTACACAATATAATTTTACGAACCCAATTTTGTTCTGTACCAGGGAGAAGGATTGCAGATGGTCTTATTTTGTTAAGAGAAATAATGGAAAAAGGAAGGTTACAAGAAATTATGGGGTTTTTGATCAGCCTGGATCAAGCAAAAGCGTTTGATAAAGTGCCACATAGATATATCTGGAAATGTCTTGAGAAATTTAATTTTCCACAGCCTTTTATAAATTGGATCTGCATGTGTTATGCAAATGCATCCACCATGCCATATGTGAATGGATGGTTGGGCTCTAGTTGTGCAGTAAGGAGAGGAGTAAGACAAGGCTGTCCTTTAAGCCCCATGTTATATATTTTGACTTTAGAGCCTTTTTTTGCATAAAGTAGTGTTGGACTCAGCAATTCAAGGGGGTAACATTTTCAAGCATTGGTAATGAGATAAAATACATTGCATATGCCAATGATTTATGTTTTACCTTGGCAGATTTTCCCTCTGGTGGAGCACTGGGAACTCTGTTGAACAACTTTTCCCAGGAAACAGGTTCCAGGATAAATTTTGCTAAAAGTAAGTGTGTTCAGATTGGGACAGTTTTTACTCAGCATCAGGACATAATAGGTATACCAATAACTTATACCCCTTGTAAGATTTTAGGAGTATTTTTTGGTCAAGAAGATCTAGGTTTTTTTGAATTGGGATATCTTACTAACAGAAGCTTAGAAGAAAGTAGTATACTGGAACAGATAGTTTCTTTCAAAACAAAAGAGGGTCTATATGTTAAAAACATATTTGTTAAGCATGTTTCTACATCTTAGTACAGTGTATATGTTGCCCATACAGTTTGAGACAAGGGTATATAGTGTTTTTTTCAGGGTATTTGGGGAAGTCACCTAAACCCTATAAAGAGAGGAGTTTAATATTTACCTATAGAGAAAGGGGGTTTGGGGATGATTAATCCATTTTTTTTTCAGTATGTTTTTTCAAGCAAATGTCTTACCCCCTGTTACAAAGGCAAGAAAAATGTTGGGGCCCTTGGGTTTTGAATACGGTAGCACCTTGGTTGGAATCTTGGGAAACCCATAAGGGTATTACTAGGCAGAAACCCATCTGTGGTTTCTCAATATATTTTCAGCACTGTTTCAGTAAAATAAAATTATGGGACTTAATGAAGTTTGAAGGAAATACTTTTTCAAGAAAAGAGTTATATAATCATATATTACAAAGATTTTTTGGGAATCTCCCCTTTTTGGGACTAGATCTGATGGGGATTTTAAACAAATTATACAAATGTTGGGAAATAATCAGTATATACCAGTATATATGAGGGATGTTTTGTGGCTTTGTGCTCATGACAGGCTGAATGTAAAAAATAATTTAAAACATAAAGGATGCATAGAGAGATATTGTCTGAGACAAGATTGGTGTGGTCAAGAATTGGAAACAATGAACCAACTATTTTTTGAATGTCCTTTTATAATTCAGTTTTGGAAAGAAACTGCAAAGCATTGGATGGGCTTCCCTTTTACAGATCTGAATTCAGAGATTTTGTTTTTAGGTCTTACATCTCCAAGCTGGAAGAAATATCATATTGTGATATTACATATAATATTTATATTTATAAAATATCATATCTGGCAGATATGGTGTCAGTGGTCTTTAAGACAAATATATGTGACCCCAGAACAATTATTTTGGATAATTCATAAGAATCTGAAAAATCATAAATTACAGGAATCTTTTGCAGTTCCTTTACAGAAATATAAATTATAGTGGTCTACTATTTCTTGGTTAGACACAGATTAAAGGTCTATGTTTTTGTTATTCTGATATTGTATGACTAAAATACTTATCATTAATTTATTTTCCCAAAAAAAAGGGGGTGGGGGGGATTTTCAGGTGTACATAGGTTTGTTTTTGGAAGTATTGTTAGGGGAAAAAAATTAAAATTATTCCTTACTCCTTTTATAGGGTGTGGGGGGTAGGGATTTTTCAAGTATCCGAATGTTTTTTAGTTCAATAACTTTCTATGGAAGTTCTTTAATATCAGTATGATTGGAATACTTAATGGATGTATTTTTTATGATTTGTATATTTGTTGTGTGAATCAACAATTTGTGTATGTGTTTTTTTTTTTATTTCTGAAGTTTATAATAAAAATTCCCTTACTGCATTGCTGTCAGTAGGGGGAACTGCTGGCGTTAGTCTGCAAGATGGCAGACTTTGTACACCCTCTCACAGAGAAGGATGTTATTTTGAGTTCTGAAGACTCTAGTATGGATATTGTCATTTTGTTTGAGGATTATTTGCCTCCATGGGAAGAAACTGTGACTACAATTGTTTTACCTGAAATCATGAGAGATTTGCAGGAGACTACTGGTGTTGATCCAGTATTGGAGATTCCATTGGGAAACTATCTGTTTTACTACAGATCATGTGTCTGATACTGTTCTTTCAGAAGTGAGTTGTTCTGAGTCTGGGAAAGAAAGCTTGGAGTTGTCTGGGGTCAACCATAATGTGTCACCCAGTGCTTTGGAGGCTGCAGCAGGTAAACGAGGAAGCAGCTGTTTTACTACAGCTGACCTACTCTACATCACAAGCAATGCAACAGCAATTTGGACTATCTCCTGAGGACAAGGATTATTTGGGTAGTGACTGGTCTGCTGATAAAGCGCTTAGTGATTCTGGGTGGAAGCACATGGACTTGGGACAATTTACTCCTGATTTAACTTGGGGGAAAGATTCATCTGGACGCACGGCTGCAACAAAGCATGCCACCAAAGACGAAACCCTAAGCTCAGGTAATGATTCTGTGACTTTCAAAAGGGCCCTATCTGATAGTACTGTGCAGTTTGTGGAGGGTCGGGCTGTGGCCTTGCTTAGGCCGAGCTCATCTAGGGAGGGAGAACAAGGCTCTAGACAGGGTCAGGCAGGATTTAATCAGTCTAATTTTGGGAATGATAACATGCAGCATTCTAGGCGGGTACCTATGTAGGAATTGTTTAAAAATAAATTAGAACAGGCTCCAAGATGGAGTGCAGTCAGACTGCATTATATATGGGGTCTGATAGAACATCCTGATAGGTACTATATTGCAAAGCAGCTTCTAAGGGGTTCGATGCATTTTTTTCCTTCTGACATTTATGCCTTAATTCATGTTTCTGGTGAAGATTCCTTTGATATCAGCTTTAAAAGTAATGTTAATTTAGAGAAATTTTGGGAAAGTATTCCACCTTAAAATCTACCCCTTTATGTACTCCCTTTTATGCAATTCCCCTTACATGTCCCCAGATTAGAAATATTACTATTATGTTCAGGAATGAGGGAGTTAATGTCAGTGATATTTATCACTGGTTCCAGAACAGGTGTGATATTTTAGGTCCTCGGGAGGCTATTCTTGATCAGGAGGGAATATGGACTGGTGGATGAAAGTTTAAGGTAAAACTATTTCAAGTTAATTCAGATATTATTCATCTCTCTAATAATTTTTTTTAGGAAAAGATAGGGGGGTTTGTTTTTATGGGGGGACAGCCTAGAGCCTGTTACAAATGTGGGGCAAAAACCCATATTAGTAGTGCTTGTGACATGCTGAAATGTTCGTTATGTGGGGGATATGGGCATTCAATGGATTTATGTAATAACATTTTTCAAAGTAATCTTTGTGATGACAAAGGTCACGCCTTTCATCAATGCCCCTGGGTAAAACGGAATCATTCTGAAGGGTGGGATCAGGATGATTTGCTAAACAGGGCCCAAGATAAAAGGAGGAATTCTACCTGTAGTTCTCCTACTGAGTTGCAGAGGGAGGGCACAGGGCAAAGAGACCCTTTAGCTGTACCTGGGTCTCTGGAAGATGGGAATGTACCTTTGGTAGATAAACCAACATCTAGGTTACAGCACAATAAGGAGGATCCTATTGATATTTTCTCTAAAAGTAAATTGCCTTCTGTTACTGCAAAACACCCCATCACTAAATCTATCCCACCTCCCTTTGAAACTGTGAAAGGCAGAAGGTTCACTAGGGCCTCTCTTCGACAGATGGTTGTAGGCCCAATCCCCACTAAGAATATTTTTGCACCTTTGCAAGATGATATAGGGGACTCTGACTTAGAATCCGACACTTCTCATAGGTCAGAAATGGTTACTGAGGATGAGGACAGTAAGACTGGCAAAAGAGAAAAAAGGGAAAAAAGGAAAAAAAAAAGGAAAGTTAGTCTTAGTTAAAAAGGAGAGTCTTGACTTTACTAAGTATTTATGGCTACTTTACAACTACATAGATACATAGATACATAGACAGTGTCGGCAGATAAGGGCCTATGGCCCACCCAGTCTGCCCATTTGAGCTTGTAAGTTCAGTTTATGTTTTCCTAAAAGTCTGTTGCCCCTTACCCCCGACCTCCAGAATTCCTTTATGTCTATTCCATGCATTCTTAAATCCTGTGATTGTTTCAGCCCCCACCACTTCCTCTGGCAGGGTGTTCCACTTGTCCACCACCAGTTCAGTGAAGAAATTCTTCCTCATGTTTCCTCTGAATCATCCTCCCTCCAACTTCATCCCATGCCCTCTAGTCCTGGAACATCTTTTTCCACTATCTAGCTTCCTCTAATGTATGTAGTCTTAAAGCCTACAAAAAATAAATTTCAATGTTGGCTTATTTGAATCTACTTAAAGTAGATGTTATCTTTTACAGGAAACAAGATTGTCATCTATTTTTGAGATAGATCAGCTAAAAAAATCATGGATTTGGGGTCCTTCCTATTGGACATTCGGGCCGGATTCCGCTGATGGGATAGGTATTTTATTTAAGACTACTAAATTTCAAATGACCAAATTAGTAGATGTGAGGCCTGGGCGAGCTTTAGTGCTAGATTGTTCTTTTTGAGATTTCTCTTTTCGCCTTATTAGTATAGATGCCCCCCAAACAAAATTAGCTAGAATTGACTTATTTGAGGAATTAAAACCCTTTCTCTGTACTAGACAGCATAATGTATAGGGTGGGGATTGTAACTGCGATATTGACATTAAATATTTGGGGGTTTCAACAAAAAAAATGTATTGTGATTCACATGCTTTAAAACAAATTATTGTTGATGCTGGTTTATCCGATGCATATAGATGTTTACATTCTCAACATGGGGCTACTAATCATAGGTATATATACACTACATGTATAGACATGTTTTTTGTGTCCAAATATATTAAGCCAATCTCTTGTAGTTTTAAGCCTACAGAATTTTCAGATCATCAGATTTTATTGTGCGATTTTAGTTTATCTGATATCCCTACTAGAATTTTCTCCACTGTACAGAGGTGGAGATTGAACACATCCTTTCTAGATTTGCTAGACTATTTTCATGATTTGGAGGTATTTTTTGCAGCCAGACATTCCACCATATGTATGTTTGATAATATCTATGATTGGTGGTTAGATACTAAATCAGAGTTGAAGGCTTGATTTATTAGTTAGGGAAAACAAAGGGCTAATTCTCAGTATTTAAAATATTTAACTTATAGGAACCAGTTATATAAACTTATGTCCTTTACCCCATGTGATCACGCAAAGTTTAAATTGCAAATCTCTGATATAAAACGACAAATGAAAATTTATCAATATAACAGGGCTAAATCCTTAGATATGGAATTTAGATTTGGAACACAAAAACAACCTGTTTCTGATCCCTATAAAGCTTGTAAAGCGCTATTAGACAACTTTAATGATTAGTGTATGTAAACCTGATGGAGGAATAGTAGCTACAGATCCAGAAATGTTGCTGGTAGTGCAGCAATATGTTACAGATATGTTTGAAGATATAAGATCTAGTAATGCTGATACTTTGCCAGATAATTTTTCTGCACCAGTACCTCAAGTGAAAGAGTCCAAGAAACATCTTTTGATGAAACCTATCTCTTCACAAGAAGTTGAGGATGTCATTAAAAAATTAAATATGGGTATTTCTCCAGGATTAGATGGTTTTCCCAATGATTTCTATAAAAAATGCATGTCTTATATGAGTTGTTTCTTGCCCTTGGTGTTTAATTACATGTTGACTTCCACTTTTCATTTTGAAGCATTTAATACTTATCTTCTGAGTTATATCCATAAAAAGGGGAATAAGAAGTTACTATGTCAGTGTCAGTGGCTTAGTAGGTAGCACACTCGCCTCTGAGGCCGGGAGATCAGAGGGCTGTGGGTTCAGTTCCCACATCTGGCACTTGGGTTAATATCCCAGTACTGACACTGTAGTGCAACATGAGGGGGGTGCTGCACTTCTGAGGTGCCGTCTTTTGGACGAGACATTAAACCGAGGTCCCATCTGCCTGGATTGGTGGTAGTTCAGGTGGATGTTAAAGATCCCATGGCACTTATCGAAAAGAGTAGGGGAATTTCCCCGGTGTCCTGGCCAAATTTCCCTCATTCACTAAAGATACCACCAACAGCTTAATCTGGTTCAAGGTCAGTTGGCATTCATCTCTATCCCCCTCCCCCCGGGTCATGCCTGAAAATAGGCAGGATTTGTCTAGTGCACTTACCCAGTCAACAAAAGCTAAATAAATAAATAAATAAACTATCTAATTGGAGACCTATTAGTCTCCTTAACAGTGATTATAAAATCCTGGCTAAAATTTTGAATAATCATCTAGTGCAGGTAGCCAATTCATTAATTCATCTGGCTCAGACCTGTGCTTTTCCCCATAGGAAAATTCAACATAATTTATACCTCTTAAGGGAACTGTTTGAGGCTGGTAAAATGGGGCATGGCTCAGGTTTAGTGGTAACTTTAGACCAGGCCAAAGCCTTTGATAAGTTTAGGCATCAGTATCATTTTCATATACTGCTACAATATGGTATACCTAAACAGTTTGTGCAGTGAGTTATTCTTTTTTACACTAAGACTGTCATAATTCAGATGGTTAATGGCCTTTTTGGAACAGATATTAGGCTTTGTAGAGGGGTTCGACAAGGATGCCCTTTAAGCTCTCTACTTTATGCCTTTGCCTTAGCTCTAGTTATTCAACAAATTCAATGAGATCAGCATATTACTGGTCTTTCTCCTGTACCTATTTTATAAAGAGAAAAAATTATGGCCTATGCTGATGATGTTACTTTATTGATGAAGGATGTTACTTCTCTTACAAAGGCACTGGAGGTTTTTCATTATTATGGGCAATTTTCTGGTGCACAGCTCAATATGGAGAAAAGTTTTGGTTTTTCCTTAGACCCTATGTAGATTGGCATTATGGATTATATGGGAATTTAATTTTCTGCCTCCCCCAAAAAAATTCTAGGTATCTGGTTTGGGCATGGAGATATGGCGGCTTATAATTGGGAACAGCAGTTGGTTCTGGGTGAGAGTAAAATTAAGGTATGGAAACAATGGAAATTTGGGAAAAAGAAACATATTATGATAATTAAAAAATGTTTATTACCAGTTTTCCTTTAAGTTACCTTTACCCACCTCCAGTTGATTTAGAAACAAGATTATACAGTTTATTTTTTCAAATGGTGTGGAGAAATAGGTTGAACCTGGTCAAGAGGGATATTACATACCTTCCAGTTAAATGGGGGGGTTACATATGGTGAATCCTCTGGTATTCTACCACTCAGTCTTTTTATTTTCTTCTTTTAGTTTTTTATGGAGATCAGCCACTATGACATGGCAAATCTGGACACAGTTTCTATGGAAATAATATTTCCAAAAAGGGATTTTATTGCCCCCTAAGATTTTGGCTTCAGATGCCCTTCCAAGTTATGGGATTTCTTCTTTAAAGAAATTACACTAAATGGAAAGTGCTGTTTCAAAAATTGTTGTCATTAGATAGGAAAGCCTTTTATTCCCACATAGTTTACGGAGTACAACATGTCTCACTTATTTTTCCAGAGTGCATTCCCACTAGAATGGCGTTTGCTTTACATAAACTGACAGATTTTAGATTACTAGTACAGATATGGGACATTATATGGATTTCTGCCCAAGAGAGATTAGGAGTTCGGGGGAATCTTAAGTATAAACCACAGTCCGATAGATATTGCCTTAAGCCCTTATGTACAGTATTAATATAGAAGAAAGTGAGTGAGGCAGCTATTAAATGGAACATGCCTTTTTTGACTTTGCTTACATATAATACTTTAATTTTGGGGGATTATACTGGGGTTTGGAAAAAATATCATAAAAGTACTTTGACTGTTTTTTTTTTTTGCATATATCCAATATTTTTTGTGGCAAGCTAGGTGTCAATATGTCTTACAACAGCAACAAGTTGTATATTCTACCATTATTTCACAAATTGAGACAGGGATGCTACAGGTTAAAGAAAAAGATTCTCATAAGTTTTCTCAAGATAAAATTGTTCAATTTTGGAAATGTTTTCCCTTTTGATTTTCTTTTTGTATATGATGTACTTTGTGTCATGACTTTTCTTTCTGTAAATATTTGATGCTGTTATATCTGATATGAGTATTTGTTTTGTGGGAATTCTAGTCTTTCTGTGATGTTATGTTTATTTTTTTCAATAAACTTCCCCTACTCTTTTCGATAAGTGCCATGGGATCTTTAACATCCACCTGAACTACCACCAATCCAGGCAGATGGGACCTCAGTTTAACATCTTTTCTGAAAGACAGCACCTCAGAAGTGCAGCACCCCTCTCATGCTGCACTACAGTGTCAGTACTGGGATATTAACCCAAGTGCCAGATGTGGGAACTGAACCCACAGCCCTCTGATCTCCTGGCCTCAGAGTTGAGTGTGCTACCTACTGATTAATCTTAGATTATCCAAGGGAAAAAAATTGTAAATGTTTTGCCAGAGTTTAGACCAGTTTAATTTATTATCCTTAACTTCACTTTGCCAGCCAAAGATGTGTATAAGGTCATCTGTAAATCTGGTTAATAGTAACATTTAGTAGCTATTAGAGATAGGATGTGATGGGTCTTGGCAATAACTGATTTGAGTCTATACAAGATGTCTTTGGGATTTGATTTCCATGGAAAGGACCCAAAATGTGTCTTCAAGACTAATTTGATAAGAAAAAGGTTTTGCATGTATTTCTTAGGTAAGTTGAGATTGGTCAGAATTTGAACAAAAGGTTGAAAATAACCATCTTGGAGCATGCAGCTAACTGATGGGTTGTAACTACAAGGTAAGCAGGATGGAGTAAGCATTTTCCCATTAATATTAAAATTAGAGTTAAAGAAGTTAGGCTGGTTAATGTCCTGAAAGATATTTATGTCTAAGAATGTATTTATTTGATTACGCACTTTCAAGAAGGTGCATGTAACTGAGTTTTTCAAAGTTAGGGAGATCTTTCTCAAGCTTGAATATAGAACTGCTTCAGGGTGAGCTCTATATCTTTTTGAGAAAGAGAGCTCTATATCAAGCCAAATAGGGGTATATTGGTTGGAATGGGGGAATTTTTAGTCCATTTTAAACATTTGTTCAGATTGAATGCCATATAGCACAAAGTGAATTTAGGGAGTTTAATCCCACCTTAAGTTCTGTGAAGAACTAATTTTTTGGGGGCACCGCCCCTTACCATTTGGCCAGCCACTCCTCCAGTCTGTCAATGGCCCTCAACTCAGCCAGGATCCTCCCCTGCCACTGCCAACCCACCACTCCTGATTCTAGTGTCTTTGATCAGCCCAGATGTATCCCTCGCTGGGGTGGCCCTCCTTCTCTGGGATGAGCTTTTGGGGAGGAGAGACAGGGCTTACAATCTGATTGTGAGGCACAGAGGCAACAGGAGTGGCCCAAGAGGCAGTCTGCAGGACATGTGTGGTGGAGGAGGACCCAGCAGCCATCATCAGGTCAGGTGAACAGTTGTTTTTCTGGTTTCCTTGTGGCAGCCTGATGTGCCATGTGACATCAAGACAGAAGCTGATGTCCATTATGCTCCCTCCCACAGTGAAGCCCAGTATGTCACTGTGCCTCTGGCCTCCACCAGGGGCCAGCAAACACTGAGGCTCATACTTCCCTCCCTCCCTCCCTGGAGAAGGTGAGCAGTCGTGGGATGCTCAAGCCTTCTCCCCCCAGCTGGCCCTCTGACTTCCTGGTCCATTTCTAAACCTGGGTCATAGGCATCACTATTAGAAATCCAACCCCTGCACTCGCAGGCTGGTGATGAACTAATTTTTTTAAAGAATTTCTGGAACATTTCCCCTGCCATGTAAATTTGTTCTTGGAAGATTGAATTCTGTCAAAGCATTTCAGGGGTAGGAAAACATTTAGCATATTTAATGCAAAAAAAAAATCTGTGAAATATATTCATTTTGATTATATTAACTCTTCCCCTTAATGAGAGGAGTAGAGTCTGCCATCTATCCATGTCTTGCTTTATTTTGATAAAAAGATCTTCTAAATTAAGCTTAACACACTGTGTATTACCTGTTGAAAGGTAGATTCCAAGATACTTGATACCAGACATTTCCCATGAGAGACCTAAATCCATAATTTCCTCCCTGAATGGGAAATTATTAAGAGGCATCACTTCCATCTTGTCTATATTTAATTTGTAATTAGAAAATGTGCTGAACTCATGAATGGTCTGGAAGGCAGCCTTGATTGATTGACTTGGGTAACAAATATGGAGAAGAATGTCATCAGCAAATGCTGATAACTTTAAATGTAAGTTCACTGCTTCTGTGCCTTTAGCATACTTATTATTATTCAAAAAGTGCAAGAGAGGTTCCAGGTAAGAGTTAAATAAAATTGAAGAATGGGGTCAGCCCTGACGTGTTCCACAAAATAACCTAAAAGGAGCTGAGAGCAACTTAATACAGCTGATTCTGGCTGATGGATGAGAATATAGTATCTTGAGCCAATCTAGAAAGAGGGGTAGGAAACCAAATTTTGACAGGACTGCAAAAAGGAAATTATGATCAAACCTATCAAGAGCTTTTTCTGCATCCAGGGAAACCAGAGCCATAGGAGTTCTGGAGTCCCTGAATACGAAAAAAATGCTAGAGAGCTTCCTTAAGTGATCTTGAGCTATAAGCAATGAATCCAACCTGATCGCTACATATCAGTAGATGCCAGATATTATTAATTCTCTGAGCTAAGATATGAGCTAAAATTTTAACATCATAATTTATAAGTTAAATGGGGCTGTAATGAGTTTTTCTGTTTGGGGGTTTATTGGGTTTGGGCAGTACTATTATAATGGTGTCTAAAAGGGAGAATTCAGTGACACCATTCAACAGAATGTAAGAGAACACAAATTTTAGAAGTGGGGTAAGTGCATCTCTAAAGGTTTTGTAGAAGTTTGCAGTTACACCATCACATCCTGGAGATTTATTGATTTTGAAGTTGTCTATTGCCTCCTTTCTCTCCTGTTCACTTATTGGTGCAACTACAGTACAAGTCACATTAAACTGTTATTTCAATGAGTTGGTGTAGCATTTCTGAATGAGTGGCATAAGTGTTGCTGGGTTCAGCACAAAGCCCTGCACAAACTTTTTCTTAAAAGTTAAAACTCAGTTTTGCATTGCAATATGACTAGACTACAGATGTACGCCAAATGAGTTGCAAAAATGTTTTTCAAACATTGCTTTTGAGCTGGTTTAGCATTAACAAATAATGCAATATAAGTTGCCAATGCATTGCCAACTTCAAAAAACAATGCTAAACCAACTCATTGGTGGAACAGTTTAATGTAACTTGTACTGTACTGTATATTACGAGCCTGTAGGTCACTGATTTCTGTACACTGTAAGTTACTTAAATAGATCTTGGGATCTTGAGGAGAGGAAGGAATTTTGAATAGGGACATAAAATTGAGAGTAATATTTAACAAATTCTTCCAAGATATCCTGGTGGTCTGTTACAGCTTGGTTGGTATTTTTCAAAGTAATAACTTCTACATATTTAGACTGTTCTAACTGTTTCAGCTTATTAGCCAATAATCTACTTGATTTATGAACCAAGTCTACATATATGGACTTAGATTTTAGTATAAGTAATTCTGCTTTCTCTTTAGTTAATAGAAATAATTATTCTTTCATCATTTGCAACTCATGAGAATCTCTCTCAGATGGTAGTTTGATCAAGATAGCCTAATTGTTCAATTTTTGATGTCAGATGTGTCACCTCTCTGATGTCTGTCTCTTTAGTTTGGCTGCAAATCTTATGCATTCTCCTCTTATGAAACACTTGCCTGTAGCCCAAATCCTGATTTTTTTATCTGAGGAATGAAAATTCAATTCCCAGAAATTTTTAATAGAGTTGTGAATATAATTTACAATGGATTCCTGTTTCAATAAACTATTGTTAAGTCTCCATATAGAGCACCTGTTGTGTATAGTTGTTAATTTACATTCCAAATATATTAAAGAATGGTCAGAAAGATTTCTGGGTAAGATATGGGAATCCCAACCTGAAGGAAGTAAATATTGAGTAATCAAAAAGTAATCTATCATGGAGAAGGATTTATGTACAGGAGAATGAAAGGAGCATTTTCTCACTGTACGGTGAGTCAGCCTCAAGGGAACAGTCAGGTTGCATATATGAAGCAGGTCCTGCATGGCTTTGTTATCAACTTGAACAGTGTAGTTGGGTAAAGTAGATTTGTCCAGAACAGAATCCAATGGAACATGCCAGTCACCTCCTAAAATCATATTAAAAGATAGAAATGGTGAAAGAGTCGCAGTTAATTGCATTAAAAGGGACACAGAGTTAGTATTTGGGCCATATACAGTAAGGAGCCCAAAACAAGTTTAGTATGATGACTTTTACCCTCTGCTATTATAAATCTCCCTTCAGAATCTGGAATGATTTTTATGAGCTGAAAATCCAGAGAGTTGACAATTAAAATAGCTACCCCACTCTTACAAGTATACTTCCCTGCTCCATAAATAGTTTTTATAATGAAATCTGTTAAGAGTCAGATTCAGGTGTGTTTCTTTATGAAATACTATATTATAACTTGAAGCACTAATACACTGTAAAATCTGCATCCTTTGGACTTTGTAGCACACTCCTTTTACATTATAAGAAGCTAGTTTGATATTTAAAGAACTCATCTTATGATCATGGCTTTCAAAACTACCCCCCAAGAAGCAGAAAGAGAGAAACTAGAAATACTCCAACTTCAGTTGCTAATTTAGAATTCCAAGACCCCCCAAAAAAAAAAAACTCACAGGAAACCAAATAACACATTCTGTACAGGCCAAAATGTTAAATAAGCATATACATACTAATTCTACCCCCATTCCCATGGACCATACTCCAGCATTCATCTCTATTGTGACAAAACAGTCACCTGGCCCCCATGCCTCTGGTTCCAACTACCATTTGGGAGGTAAATTAAAATCTACTATCTTCACTAGTTTAAAATTATAAGAACCAATGGATCTAACTTCAGGGTGGAGCCGATGTTTATATTGATTGAATGTGGGGAGAAATATCAGCCTGACATGACATGCAAGAATGTTAAGTCAGACACTGCATATAACAGATGAAATAGGATTTAACAGCTCCGTCCATAATAAGCGGTGCTGTCTGTATTTATTCATTTGAACAGGAAAAACAAAATACGGCTCAGGACTATAAGGAGGAGCCAAAATACAAACAATGAACTGGTGCAAGAAACGGAACTCCGGGTTGCCAGCGTACGATAAAAAATATGTTTTATTTAAAGAGAGTAGTAGCATCCCCCTCACACCAAGTGTTCTCTTTAAGATTTTTTATCATACTCTAGTTTACAGCGTGTCTTGCTATGTTGGAGCTGCAACCAGGAGTTCCATTTCTTGCACCTGTATTTATTCATTCAAATATCCAAGTCTCATTTAATAGAATGTCCTATACCCAATATAAACACAAAAGAAAATAAAGTTTAAAATTCAGTCAAAACACGTACTAAAAGATTGTAGTTTCAATAAATGAGGCCTTATAGCAACTGGCAAAAAGCATAAAATATTTTACTATACAGCCTCTATAGGCATGTTTGCAGGTTGCTGGCATCATGCCAGGATTTTTTGCGTCTGCCAGTAATGTGACGGAATCACATACCTGACAGGAAACCAGAGTTGGGCTTTTCCATATTGGGCATCTCAGAGTCAGGATTTCATATGGATCCCATATCAAATGAGTCTGTCCCCTTTTAACCTCTGCATTGAATATTAGATAAAAACTCCCATCCGGAACAGGCACTATAGCATGTTCTACCCCTTTTTCAGACCTTCTCATCTTTTTGGGGCTATGTGCTAATCAGAAAAAGACACTTCTAGACCCTCTTAACACAGCATGTACAGGGGAGAGAACTCTTGTGGGCTATACAGGGGTTTTTGTACTTGGGCATAACCATACCTGCTAAATGGGTGGATCTAGAATGGACCAATTTTGCGCAACTGCTGACTCACCTGTCGGCAGAGATAGATGGAAAAGACTCCAACTATCCTTACCTGGGAAAGTTGCTGCTATCTGTATGCATCTGTTGCCCCGAGTTATGTACTTATTTAAGAATCTTCCAATACGTTGCTCTTCCAAGCTCTTTTCCTCCATGGAAAACCAGGTATCTTGCTTTTTGTGGGAAGACAAAGCCCCAAGATGGAGCAAGCACAAATTAAGGGTGCACTGGTCCAAAGGGGGTCTGGGATCCCCCTGGATTCAAGGATACCACTTATCCTGCACAGCGGCCGCTGCTACTAAGTAGTTTGTCCCTAGTTCATTACCCTCTCCACTTTGCATGCAACTGGAAGTTGATTTAGCGGCAAACAACCATCTGCACTGGTTTCTACATCCCAAAACCTGCTCCCAGGGCACTGATGTCCCTAGTAGTGGAGACCAAACAAGCCTGGCACTTGCTCATGTCCCTCTCCCATACTCCCAGGGAGGCTCAGGCACCTCCATGGCTTTAACCCTGCTATGGCATAACAAGGCTTTAGCAATCGGGGATACCTCTCTGTACTGGCCAATATGGGAGGCTCAGGGACTCCATTATATACAGGATTTATGTGCACCTGGCTCCTCAATCTTGATGTCCTTTGACCAACTGCAGCAGACATTCCATATCCCAAATAGTGACTTCTGGAGATTCCTTCAAATACACAGTGCTGTACAAGCCAACAAATGCCGTGTGTACACCAATCCGAAATGGGAATGGTTAGCCCACAGGCATGAAACCCTCTTATCTGGGGGTCTTATTGGGTGCTTTTATAAGACTTGGAAGGATGCTGAGGTAGACCCCTCAAATTCGTGTAGGCTGAAATGGGCGTCTATTCTAAACACCCATATTTCTCAGGACTCCTGGAATCGCTGCCTCCGGGATTGCCATTACATGTACACAAATACTAAAAGCTGCTTCATACAGCTTAAAATATTGTTGTTCTGGTTTCGAACGCCAGCATCCCTGCATTCCCATGGCCTATTACAGCACTCTAATTGTTGGTGATGTCGCCAACCTGGAGCCCACCTATTTCATATTCCATGGACATGCCCTCTGCTGTCACCTTTCTGGTTGTCTATTGCCCAGGATTGCTCCACGATTCTTAGATCTCAGATACTCTTTTCTGACCCTAACCTTCTCCTAGGGGATACCACCTCCCTAACTGCCTTGTCTCAACCTAAGAGACAATGGTTTTCACTTGCTCTTATTGAAGCTAAGTGACTAATACTTATGCACTGGCGCCAACCAATTCCACCACCTCGTACTAGCTGGCATACTGCCCTTGCTAGATTATCTATATTAGATTGCTTGTCCTGTATTCAAGTAGGTCATATGGATCAATACAATGCCAGATGGGAAGCTTATTTTCACTCATCTCTTTGTAAAATTCCAATTCCTCACTGTAATCCTCCTCTATAATCTGGCTGCTACTTTATTGTCATGTTTTATAATCCTGCCTCTAGAATGTTTAGTATTTGAGGTCTTCGGATGGCCTCTACTGACTACTGGATACTGTAATTTTTGAGCAACATGCTGCATTATTATTATGATCTCTGTGACTATGTAGAGCATGTCATAGCTGCCTGTGGACTAGACCACTTTTGTGGTCTCTTGGTATAAAATGCTGCACTTAAGTTCAGAAAACTAATAAAACTTTTCTATAATAAAAAAAGAATATAAGATCAAAAATAAATTTTACAAAGAGAAGAGAAACATATATTGTGTTATTTGAGGTGTCAATAAGAAACAATAGCATACAGTGTAATTTAAAAATATAGTAAGGTAATCATAGCTCCCCCCTTTTTTTTTCTGTCTAAACTAAATCAACTCTTAGATTTTAACAGCAGTATGTGATATAAATAATTATCGGCCTCAGTCTATCTGCAGTTCTTCTCTGTGCATAAAGTTCACTAAGTTACTGACTATTTAAAAGTAAATAAAAAATTCTAAATGAAATCAGTTGAGCCCCACAGCAATACTCTTCCCTGCAAAAGTATCAAAGAATAAAACTAGTGGTCAAACCCAGCTTAATCTTATTTGGAATAAATGAAATAGCTGCCACATCTCAAGCTTTCTCACAATGGCTGAGCGAGTTAATACATTTTCTCTACAAAATTCTCTTGGCCACTTTTTATGTTTGCTTGCACGCATGCGCAAGAAACATTATGTGGCAGCTTAGGAGAGAAGCGGATTGTGGAGGTGTGGCACTGTGGTGGCCAACACCGGCACTGCATTTGTGGGCTTGGCAGTGTTCATCCAATGCAGGCCCAGTGTCCTGATGGCACTGGTTCTGCAGAAGTGCCACCAACTTGAAACAATTTCACCACCGCAATCATGGGCCACCTCATCATTGCAGTGTCAGCATTCCACTGCAATGAGGGAGTGACCCATCTTTGCAGGGTGGTACCTTACCTGGTGTAACATTCCCATCAATATGGCGGCAGCATAGCCGCCACCTCAAAGCCCCATGAAATCTGAAGGGGTGCCCAATCCACCTGTTGGCATGCCCCTGAACCAGTTCATTTGCCAATGGGGGAGCCCACTCCCCATCGGTATAATGTCCCCCCCATTTGTTGTGTGCCGAGGGGGTGCCCAATCTCCCTTGGTATCATGCCTCCCCAAACAGTCTTTCTTTGCCGATGGGGGTGCCCAATTCCTGTCAGCTTCAGTCCCTCCACCCCCAAAATGCAGGTGGCACACTAGGAGCCCACCCCAGTGTGCAAAAAACAAACCTGAAAAAAAAAACCTTCTCATGATGTCCTTAGTTTAAGTTGTGTCCCTGAAACAAAGAAAATGGTCCCTCACAGTCTCTCATGCCCCTCCCCCAACCTGCACCCACCCTCTACGCACCCCACTTCCCCACACACCCCTCACCCCATACTTACCTCCGGAGCATAGCACAATGATCTTCGGTGGACTGGGAACATGTCTGCAGTCTTCAAAGCTGACTGTGAACTGAAGAAATGCCGGTAAGCTGTATAATGGCATAAATAGGGTTTTATCAACTTATGTGGATATCTCGGCCATTTGTTTGACTTTTGGCACCACATTTTCAACATGGGGTTATTGGGACCCATCCTCATAAATTCAATCACTGTCATGGTGTTATTCAGTCCTGAAACGTGATTTTGTGGTCACTGCGTGGAATCACCTTTTGGGACTGATTAACGAAACGACAATGCCACTGTTCATGAGGTAGGCTCTCAAAAAGCCTATGTTGCAAATTTGGTGAAAAAATACAACAAAATACTGTCTTATGAGTGTGCATTGTGCAGTTTCCACTCGCACTTGTAACTTCACAAATTTTTAATATTTTCACTTCAGATTTTCAACATTGGCATTGTTCCACATCTCCTTACGAACAGTACAGTTGTCATTTTTCACATCCTGGCCAAAATGTGCATTTACACATCTGGCGCAGAATAGCATGGTCCCTATGGGAAATCAATGCTAGGGACAGATTAAGAAAATCATAGTGACAGTGTTCATGAGCAGAGGTCACAAAATGCATATGTTTAAAATTTGGTGAAATAATTCCACTAAATGAATGTGTTACATGCATGTGTTGCGCAGTTTCCACGTACCCTTGGAAGTTCAAGCATTTTTAATATTTTCATTACAAATTTTCAACATAGCCATCTCTTCACACCTCCCTATGAATGGTACAGCTGTCATTATTCACATCCTGCCCAATCTGTGTTTTCATACATCTGATGCAGAATGGCATAGTTGCTGTGGGAACTCAAAGTTTGGGACACATTAATAAAACCACAGTGCCACTGTTCATGAGAAGAGGTCCCAAATGCTTTCATGAGGTGTGGGTCACAAAAAGGCCATGTTGAAAATTTGTAGCGCAAATGTCAACAAACACCTGGGGTGTTAGGGTTTCTAACCATAATGTCCCACCCTGTACAGTTTGACAGGCATCAGGGTGTGCCTTTTTGATTGCCAACTGTAATGCTCATGCCATCCTACCATTCCCCACCCTGCAGCCAGTGACAGGCATCGAGGTGTGCTTTGGACTCTTCAGCCCCAGAGTTCACTCCATTCTCCTATACTGCACCCATTTCAGCATATGTTCTTATGGAATGGGGTGACTGTAAAGCTGAACACCCCAAGGCATACCTCAACATTTGTCAGTGTCCGCAGGATAGTATGAGGTGAAATGGCATGAACGTTATGGGTGATGACCCAAACAAATCCTCGATGCCTGTCCATCCCTGCACAGTGGCAGTGGGGGTTGGCGTGAAGTTCAGTACTTCACTGCCATTCCTATTCTGCATCTCTCAACTCCTGCATTCCCAATGCTAATACCAGCAAGCAAACATTTGCATTGACAAATGCTTGTTATTTGATTGCCACTAAATAGTTAGAACAGAAATAAATAAATAATAATAAAGAAGGACTGAGCCACCATGTAATGCCTCGTGGTATTAGTCAGATATAAATTTAAAGAGTATGCAGTGTGCATATGGTTCCTAAAATTGGAGTTAGCCTTGTGCACATACATTTTGAATAGTTTGCGGTTAAAATCTTGACTGCACAAGAGAACGAGCTATTTTTTATAAGCGATCATCCAATACTGCTAATCTTAACTATCAAAGCTTATGCAATTGTACAAATATTTTAAACTTATTACAGATTCAAAACTCAGTAGATAAACCCAACAGAGTGATTCTTTGTTTATCAAATAACTCTGAGTCTAAAGCCTAAATCTGAACTCCGTTTAACCTAATCAAAAGTGAAAAAAGTACCTACGCCGATTTGAACTTTCTCGATTCAACTGGGCTGACTAGCGTGATTGCACACTTTAAAATTACCAGTCCTCTTAGAGCAATTGTTTCAAATTAGTTAAACTATAAAAGAAAGTTTTCAACAAAAGAGTGACAATAAGTCATTGAGACCCTGAAACAATATTGTCCTTGGGTAAACCAGTTTAAACCTTTTGTATCCGAGATTTCAGTAGCCAACAAGATACACTGATCTATATAAGTGGACCTCACCTAGTATAAACGTAAGCCACCAACGTTTATATGTTCATCTCTACCTAAAAAGGTAAATAATATAATAAAGCAACTAGACTTTAGTTGTATAGAATAAAGCAAGAGAACTTTATGGTTACAGTCCTTATATAAGTGTCTTGGAGAAGAGTATTCACCATAGGTAAGAACACTTAAACCTTCAAAATTCAACACATTTTTAAAAGTTCAGGAATAATATTCGAAAGCTGCTTTCTTGCCTGGTCCATGGATTCAAAAGAGAAGTTCTTGTCATCTTTAGTGACTACCAGTTTCATTGGGTACAATCAGTTTGTAAATGATCGGAGAAAACTCGCTTTTTCTCTGCCTCACTGTTTGTGTGATATCTTGTGGTATTCTAATTTTCTTGCCATCCCAACTTACAAAGTTAGAATTTTTGCTTTAATTAGCACATGCATGCTGTATAAGTAATTGAGAAACTTTATAATAAATGGTCTTGGAGATTATCCCTGGGAAGGCATGGGGCGAAGTGTCCTGTGCACTTGTTCTATTACATAAGTCAGTCCATTTGGAGAATCCCCTGCTATATTCTCTGATAAAACCCGGGCAAAATGGATGGAGTAAGAACCCTCTGACAGCTCTGGGAGGCCATAAACTACTACATTATTTCTTCTTGGTCTGCCCTCAAGGTCCTTCAGCTTAGCCTAAAGTTTCTGAATTTTCTGGCATAAGCATGAGTCTCCGAATTGAATCTCTCTTTGCAATCTTCCAGAGAATAAATTCTGCTTTCTGTATCATTGATTCTTCTGTTAATATCTTCCATTTTTTCCTCTGAAGGCTTTTGAATCTTCTACTAATGCTTTAATGTCTTCTTTTAAAGGAGCGAGCTCTGCCATGAACTTTTTCCTCAGAAAGAGAGGTGTTGGCCACAGCTGCCACTGTAGATTTTCCTTGAGTCTTTTTCAGTTGTTTGACCCCACCAGATCGATCGAGTGTAGGTAGCGGCATATGTTTTATTGGAGTGTTTTACATCTCACAGTCCATTTTAAGCTTTCCAACACAACAGCAGTCATTTAAGATATTTCTTTGTCTGATCTGGATTTGGAGAAGCCTCGAAAACTGAATTTAGCAGCCAGTAAACATTAAATTAAGTAGTTGAAAACTGGAGTGCTGCAGGGAAGCTGCTATCTTGACCACCTCATGACTGGAAGTCTGATCGTCCAGCCATGTCTTATTACTTACCTAACCCATCCTATAATCCCTGTGTGCAGTACCTGTCTTGTGTTTTTTCCAATGCAGAACAGTCTTCTTCATTTAGTATTTTGGGCAAGCCAGTCTCCCTTCTATTTGGAAAAACATGCTTTGAAATGCAGGTCACAGAAGGCTGAAGCTTTTCCAACATTATTGTGGTGATGAATTCCTAACTTTCATACCTTAAATGCAAACAAAAATATACAAAGCTATAATATGTTTTTTTACTGTGATTAGGAGTGGGTGAAAGTTGCAAATTCCGCTTTTGTGGAACTTCGGCAAAATTTGTGGAAATTTCAGAACTTTCACCATTGGTGAAACTGATATTTTCCTCAGATTTTCACAGAGGTCCATGGACTTTTTTGTGAACTGTGGAAAAATGCATATAAACTGTGGAATTTATTCTATCCACAGTTTAATGAACTGCCAGTGAATGAGCGCGTGATTGTACAACAATGCGTTCATTCACTGACAATTCAGTGGGCCACCAGTAGTGCAGGAGAGAAGAGGGCTGCACCGGTGGCCCACTGAGGGGCAGGGGGGAGGGGTGCAGGGTGGTGGCGGATGAACTGTCGGGGTCTGGGGGTCCACTAGACACCAAAGAATTGGGAATACTTTTTTTTATAATGGATCAGGGATTGGGTGTCCACTAGACACCACAGAATACTGGGAATAGAGGGAGATGAGTCAGTGGACTGCCGGCTGTTTTTTTATCGATTAAGGGAATCCAGGATAGGGGGTCCACTAGACACCAAGGAAATAAAATGTTTTGGGGGGCCATGATCAGTGGGTGGGAGGGCTGCTAGACACCGGGGAGGGATCCGAGTTTTTGTTTCCTCTTTACCAGGACCCATGGGCCATGATCCCCAGGCAGGGGAGTGGGAACCACTAGACACCAGGGATTAGGGATTTTTTTACTTCAGACCCATGATCGGTGGGTGGGGGCGCCAGTAGACAACAGGAGGGTCAGAGGGAGGGATTGTAGTTTTTTATTTATTAATTTATTTATTTATTTACTGGGACCCCTGATCAGTGGGGGGGGGTGGATTAATGAATTAAACTGCCGTTAAAAAAAACCCTCAGAACTGACCACTGGCAGTGATCCATTCTGCGGATTTTCTTTCCTGCATTTTAATAAATTAACCTGCAGTCTGTACATTTATTCAGCAGTTTTAAGGCAGAATTTCTGTGAAAGTTGCGAAAATGATTTCTGAACTTTGGCGGAAGCGATATTCGCACTTTTGCAGAAATCTGCCAGTTGAATTTTTTTTTTTCGAACACCCCTAACTGTGGTTGAAAGACAAGTACACTGGAAAATGAAAGGGTGTAAAGGAAGTTAACTATGTGATTCTCAATTGTCAGAGGCAGAATATTTGGTTAGATATTGATGACTCATATATGAGACTAGTTCAGTAACACAAATGTATGGACCAACGGATGCGGTTGTTTGAAGGGGGATGGGTGAGAAGCTGCTGTCATGACACAATATTCCCTTCTCTTTTGTAAAGGTTCTCCAGCATAATTGCAGTCACCTATCTAATTAACTACAGCACCCCATTTTTCAGCCACCATGAACCTATATCAAATTTCATAATTATTTATGTATTTATTTTTTCTATATTTTGACAATTTCGAATGGGACGTTTAGGTAGGAAACAGGTGTATTAACTTTTTTTGTAAATAAATTTCAAATAATATACATCTTAATGACATTTGTTTAAGAAATGTAACCTCTTAGGTGTGAATCTTACACTAGCACTAAATAGGCTATAAATATCACCAGTGTGACAGAAATCTGTAAGTTTGTTCATGTCGTCCATCAATTTTCTGTCATACACAATGTCTTGGAGTAGTCCATATTCTGGAGGTTTTTCAGTTAACCATTCTTTCTCACATTCTTCAACTTTGGTAATAGCAACATGGTCATATTTATGAAAGTAATTACATCCTTCCCATGAATGTACACATATCATGTTATGTAACACTGATCTCCATTTCTCTTTGCAAAGTTAAAAAGAAATGAATATAGTTTTTAAAGAAATAGACCAAAGTTAAGTATGGCAGTGCAACACTGCAAAAATATAAAATGTCACAAAATATGATCAAATGTGTCAGACAGATCAACAGAAACTTATGTATGCTAGATGTTCCACACTAGGGTTGTCAGAACCCGCTGAAGTTCAGGGTTCTGGTTCTGGGCTAGAACTTTGCAAATAGTTCTAGGGTTCTAATCTTCTTTAGAACTCGAACTCTTTTGTGTGCATGATTGGAGAGAAAGAACAGATAAAGATACTGATAGGAGAAAAAACATACATAAAAAGAGCTGCACTCTCAGCACACCCATTATATTGGTTCACTGCACATGCAGAAAAGAGAAACACATTGAGCCTCTCAAAGTGCAAATGCCAAGAATCATAATTCAGTGCCTTTAGCACATCTGTTTATGAGCAGCACATTCTCTCATTTTCTCCCTCTAAAACATTTTTAGCATATAATTCCCAAAAATGAGTTTGTTTTCCAGGCTGGCATCCCCTGCTTTTGAAATGTGTGACTAAAAAAAGCTTTTTTTTAGTAGATAGAACCCTTAACACTTAGAACCCATGGGTGTTCTAGTTCCAAATTAGAACTCAAACCCATGGGTTCTAAAAGGGTTCTAATCTTTCTAGAATTAGTTCTGACAACCCTATTCCACACCCACATTTTTAAAGGGACACTGTCAGCCTCCTTAGGCCTCAAAGTGTTTTTAGTTTAAAAAACATGTTATGATTTCTCATGTTCTGCAGCAATTGCTGGTGTAGCTGGTAGTTTGATTCTTTTTATTTTATCTTTTCAAAAGTAAGAAACAGACTGCCCACCATACTAGGGTTACCAAACAAAAATGTTTGTTTACATTCTTTAAACAACTTCCATTGCGTATTTTCTGAATTTGGGAATACCCCTAACCTAGTCCAGCCATTCATGATGCTGTGGGAGGAAAGCAAACATATCATAAGTGACTGCACTGTTTGGGAGTGTTCCTAATGTTCAGGATGTATGCAATAAGAGTAGATCAAGGATTTGAAGTAAAACAAAAATTAGGTGTAGTTGCACAGTTCCCATGCATTTCAGTTCTACTAAGAAAGCAGATAAAAAAACAACTTCCATGAGTTTTACTGAAAGTAAGCAGTCATAAAAGGTGGGTATTCAAATAGAATTAATAGAATGCAAAAATGTTTGACAGTGTCCCTTTAAGGCCTCTTTCAAATGGGACTTCATATTTGTATATTTATCAAATTGATTTGTCATACTTAGCTTGATACATTCAAGGTACATGCACTCTAAAAAGACACATGACTATGCTGAGGTCATGGACCAATTATTGATGTGGATGGGGGAATTACATCAATTCACAGTATTGATCCCTTTATGAGGACCGAAGGCATCAACCTCTATAGTAGAGATGGATGGGATGGTCAAACAAGGATGCCTAAGGGTAGTGTATTATGGGTTCTCACCCAGAAATAGACAAACTTCAGACACCCTAACATGTACAGTTAAATTTAGACATTTAAATGTATACTTCATTGGCCTGATTCTCAAAAGAGCCGAGCATACTTCATTGGCCTGATTCTCAAAAGAGCTGAGAATACCCCAAGTGCTGAGTGCACAACACCTATGGTGTAGATGCTTGTTGCATTTATTTATTATTATGGGGCTTGTGCCAAACATTTGGCATACGATGCAGTAAATTGGGAAATTGTGTAAATGAGCCAAAAATTTCTCCATCAGGTTAAGTGTGCGGCAACAAATTTGGCACAGCTGGGCCAAACATCAGGTTTAAAGCACCATGTCGCCCTGTGTGATTTCAGAAATATATCTCTTAGCATCAGTGTGGCCTTCTCATACAGTGTTCCAGTTGTTGTTATACCAGGATGATGGGGTGACCAGTGGAAGTGTGCAGTCCAGGCAGAGCCAATGAAAAAATGAAGGCATACCTTAGTATAGTCGCATTGCCATCACATGTCACAATGCTCCACTACAAGTGATTTTTGATTAAATTCAAGGTGTTAGACCGGAATAGTCTCTCTGTTTACATTTTATGATTAGTCTTTTCCTGATTGATTTACTAAAATGTCATACACCAAATTAGTCTAGTGTCTGATTTCTGTATATTTCTATAACTAGTGTCTGATTTCTTTATATTTCGTCTTCATTCATTCTGAAATGCTGACAAGTCAGTCTGTAGTGACAGTTTTAGAAGGAACATTGTCATTTTATTCCCCTTCCTTGGAAATAAAACTCACTCGACTACTGCTATCTTGGATGCTCATTGGCAACAATTTGTTTAGACACTAGTTAATATTTACATTCCAAATCTTTCTCAAAGAAGTTATTGCATTATACAATACAAATAAAGGTGTCCATTATTCTTCAGGAACTTTCTTCCTTCCTGGCCATCTTCTTCTTTCATGCTTTGCCTTTGGTGTCCAGACACTCCAATTTGAGCCCCCACACAATCATTGGTACCAGGTACCATCCTGCCAGGACCTCCATCTCTTAGGTCCGGACATTATGATCCAACTCCTAATCTCTACTCCTTCCCCCACCCCCCTTTTATCCCATGCCTGGGTGCCACTTTGCTCACAGCATGTGCTGGCCTGCCCCTTCCACCCTATATGCCTGCCCTCCTTCCTCCTCTCTCCTCATCCTTTCTCCCCATCTCCTGCTCTCTCAGCAGAAACCAGGCAGTTGCTGCCCACCACTCCGGCTCTGTCAGCCACCGTCAAGACTGTTGCCATTCTGCAGCTTCCTCTGCCCCTTTGGGCCCCCAATGGTACACTGCGAATCGGTCTCTATGTGCTCTCGCCCCCTGACTCCTGTGCCTGACCCTTTATGTCTCCTCCTATCCTGTTCCTATTTGGGCAGGTGGGTGAGAAAACTTGTCGAGCAAAAGAGGGTTGCTGGAGGGTTACCCAAGCTTTTATATCCCTTTAGGCCCCACCCCAGGCAACCTACCAGCTCCTTCCTATGGCCAATGGGCCCCTCTCCTATCCCTGTGTGTCAAATGAGTCACCAGGTGACCTCATCAGCATCCCTCCCCTTGTCCCTAGTGACTTCACCACCCCTTTCTTCCTTCCCCTCCCCTTTTCCCTCCCCTTGCCCTTTCTTCCTTCCTTCCTTGGGGGGCATCTGACAACTGTCGTTGCCTGTTATTGACAATTTGTCATTTGATTCTCCCCCCCTTGGAAATAAAGCTCACTCCATTACTGCTAGCTTGGCTGCTCATTGGCAACAATTTATTTAGGCACTAGTTAATATTTATATTCTAATTCTTTCTCAAAGAAGTCATTACATTATACAATACAAATAAAGGTGTCCATTATTCTTTGCCAACTTTCTTTCTTCCTGGTCATCTTCTTTTTGTGTTCTTTGCCTTCGGGGTCCAGACACTCCGATCTGACCCACGACATCATCACCATTACCAGGTACCATCCTGCCAAGACCTCCATCCCTTAGGTCCGGACACTATGATCCGATCCCTAACCTCTACTCCTTCCCCAACCCCCCTTTTATCCCACTTCTGGGTGCCACTTTGCTCCCAGAACATACTGGCCTGCCCCTCTCCTCCCATCTGTCTTCCCCCCTTCCCCTCCTCTTACTCCTCCTCCCCCTTCCCTTCTCCACTGCCTCATCTCTCACTGGCGATAGAAGATGGGGTTCCTACCTTGCAGGCAAGTACATAGGCCAATTCCTATCGACTCCCCCACCAGGTCTGTCATGTGTCTCAGAAAAAGACACATGGTAAATTCAGTCATGTGCACCCCATCTGACTGATACACTTTCACCCTCTCAAAAGATATGTCCCTGTGCTGTACATGCACTTCCCCCATCTCAATCACTGCCCTAGCTACCTTTCTGCGAGCTTTTTTCTCCATTTCTCAACTGCTTTAACTTCCTTTGCCCCCCTCCACACCCTGTGGGAAGTGATCTTGGACCAGCTGAAACCACCCCCCGCAACCACCCTTTCACCCTCTCTAATTCTGCTGTTATGTCCTGTGCTAACATCCCCTCCTGGTGTGCCACCCAAGGTTGTTTCCCCCAGGTGGATGATGAGCAGATCCAGCCTGTTCCACCAGATCCAGAACTCCTCCAGGAGCAGCATCAACTGTGCCCATCTCATTCCCCTCAATCCTTTCCATTGCATCCTCGTATGCTGCAGATCCATCTGCAGTTGCATCCTACCACTCCTTAATGCTGCAAACTTCTCCACCCAGTAGATAAATGAGTGCCCCACCAACCAGACTTGTCGCTTTGTTCCTGCCGGAAAACAAAGCACAAGGGTGAGAAATTGCCATACCAACATCTCACATATTTCTTATAGCAGTTAGACCTCCATCTTCCCACCTGCTTCACCTTGGCTTATGACCCCCTCCCCCCGGGCTGCTACCTCTGAGGCCACCCCTATGCAGAAAGAATGGGGGACAAATTCCTCAGGTTCCTACCCAATGAAAGTGAACACCTTCTTAAGGACACCTCCGAACAGGATACCCATCACTGAGCTCCCCTCCTTGTACCCCTCATCTTCCCATATTCCTGTAGTTCCTTAACCATGCATACCTTGCCAGGTCCCTGCCTGATTAATACCATGGCTTCACCCCTGTCCCCCTTATCTGTCTTTGACTGTGACAAATGAATGAATGACTACCCTCTCCTGGCCTACTTCAGTGCCTCCTGCCTGTAACCCTTGTCTCATCCCTGACTTCCTCGGTGGCACTACTTCCCCCACCCTGAAAGCTCCCCTCGCCATGACTGTGAAGACTGCCCTAAATAGGCACACTTCATTCACTGTGGAGCATACATGCTGTAAAGCTCCCATCACTCTCAGGAGAAGCTGCCTCCTGATGGTCTCCTTCTATCCTTACTCACCCCATGCCCTCTCTGCCAACCCATGACCATCTGCCTCACATTCCTCCCAGCCATGGTATCTAGCCAGTCTCTGTCTTTACATGCCCATCTTATGCCTGCCAGCTGTACCCCCAACATGGTATGACTAAAGCTTCTTCCCACTTCTCCACCAAATATTACTGCACCTGGTCCACCGACATCTGCTACCCCATGTCCCATCCATTTCTAACCCAGAACTCCTGAAATGCTGCCCATGCTCCCTCATATGTTGGGTGACTAGGATCTCCAGTACAACCATCTGGTTTTCTCCCTCCAGTCTCCCATAGGTGGTCCGGAACCCTGGTCTGGTGTACCGCTGCATTTGGCACCAACTTCTGCAATCTGTCCAGCTGCAAACAGGAAAGACTGTCAACCACATCATTCTGAATCCCTTCAATATGTTGCGCCTTAAATGATACATATAACTGCAGACCCAGTAGGACCAAACGCCACATAACCCCTCCCACCAAGTCGGTACTCCCCCTTGTCTGTTTATTACTTTCACCACCCCTTTATTATTACACCAGAAAAGTATCCACTTCTCTCTCATCTTGTCCCATCAAACTACCAAAGCCACCAAGATGGGGAAAATCTCCAGGAAGGTAATGCCCTTCATTACTCTTGCTTCCTTCCAAGTGCCCATCCATGCTTCAGAGATCCAATCTCCTTTGAAATATGCACCCATACCCAATGCCCCCATGCATCCATATATCGTTCCAGCTCCGTGTTGTACTGCCAGTCATCTTGCCAGAGTGTAACCCCATTATATCCTTCCAAATACACTTCCCACACCCCTAAATCCTCCCTTACCCCTTTTGTAATAGTTACCCAGTGATGTGGCATCCTTGCCTTCTCCGTAGCTCTTGCTAGACTCCTGGTAAAGGCTCTGCCCGGGCTGATGGCCTTACAGGCAAAACTGAGGTGTCCCACTAGCTGCTGTAATAATACCAGTGGCACCCTCCTCCTCCTCTCCTCCTCCTCCTCCCCTTCACCTGATTTAATAAACCCTTCAGATGGGCCACTTTGTCCCAGGGCAAGCAAAAGCACTCATGTCTGGTGTCCACCTCAATTCCCAGAAACTCCAGCTGCAGACTAGGACCTTCCATCTTCCTATGTGCCAGTAGAATTCCTATGTGTCTGCACATTTCTTTAAAGTCCACTGGCATCCCCTCCACCTTTACCTGGCTCCCCCCTATAAGTAGGAAATCATCCAAATAGTGGACCACCCTCCTGTGCCCATATTGCCAACTAAATACCCATTGCACTCATGAACTAAAAGTCTCAAAAGTAGAACTTGCCAATGAGCAACCCATGGGCATGGCTTTGTCAACATATAGCCCCTCTCAAATTGAAAACCTAATAGATCCCAATCTTCTGGTCTCACTGGTAGCAGCCTGAAGGCAGATTCAGTGTCTGTCTTTGCTAGCTATGTCCCCTGTACCATTCTTATCAATACCACTGCCTGATCCACAGATGCATATGAGACTACCCATAGGTCGTCCGCAATCCCTACATTCACTGATGCCCCTTCCAGATAGGAATGGTGTTGTATGAGTTAAATTCACCCATCTTCTTCTTTGGGACCACCCCCCAGAGGAGATACCCTGAATTGCGGGCATGGCGGTTCGGGGAAGGGTCCCTCTACCCTCCCTGCTACCACCTCCTTATGAATTTTTGCCCAGACAATGTCTTTCCTCCCTTTTACTGACACCAAATTCTTCACCTTCATTGCCCTGCACTCCCCCTCAAAGACACAACTGGAAACCCCTTCTGAAACCTGCCCACAGGAATTCTGCTTTTGCTGTGTCTGGGTAGTCCTGCATTCAAGCTTCCACTACTCTCTCTACTAAGGGGTTGTGTGCTAGGGAAAAACTCCATTGCCCGGTTCTGCTATGCCCATTAGTTCCAACCATAATTGGAGTTTTACCTCCCTCTGTTGTGCCCCCCTCTGCCTCTGCCTGACCCCTCCTCTCACCCAAAGGGCTGCTCCTGGTACTGCTCTCCTTGTTGTGCACTCCTATCCCCGCCCTTGCCAGCAGTTTGCAACTGGGTGTGGCCCTGTGCAGCATGAGCAACCATGCTGAAATTTACAGTTCTCCCACATGCACAAGGCCTTATTGAAACCCCAGCATGTATTTGCCACCAGAGATGGGGTGCTTTTCTTACTGAGCTCTCCCCCAGGCCAACCTGCTGGGCCAGAGAGAGTTCCACCCACAGCTTCGAGTGCGTACAATTCCACCTCAGGTTCCCCTTTGCTGCCATCCACTTCCTAAATGCCTCATCATACTTCAGCCACCATACCCCAGTTTGGCTTTATACAAATCTCTTATGATTGTCGTGTAGCTCAACAGGGGAATTGCTAACTCTGATTGTTTCACCAGGATCAGTGTGCAGTATGAGGAACCCCAGCTGCCATGTGTCAATATTTTTCCCCTTGTACTTGGCCTCCTCCACTGTGTACCCCACCACTGCTAGCACAACTGCCATCTTAGATTTTTCTACCAATTCCTTCTGCTCATACTTTTTGGCCATGTCCTTATCCACCAAACCAAAAATATCCATGTATTCCCCTTTCCAAATTTTCTCCTTTAGTGATTTTGGCACATGGGCATCTAGAGTAAATCTCAGAGGTCCATCGTACAATTTCTTCCTCACTGGCTGGTTCTCCACAGCCCCCCCTCCTTCCTTGTTTCCTCCCTTAATTGCTTGTATTGCCCTCTCCATCTTCTTAGTCCCTTTTCCCCATGTCACCTATCAGCACCTCCAAACATTCCATCAGATCACCTTCATTTGTAACATCCATGTTGCCCTTACCCCATTTGTGCCTGGTCGCATAGGCTCCGATGCCTGCTTTGGCAGCGGGGCTGGGGAAGGGTTGGTCCCAGCTCCCCGTGGCCTCTTCCACCCTCTGCCCCCCCACCCATTCTTCTCTCTCTCCTTCCTTTTCCTGGAGGTCTCCTCCTCCTCCCTTCAGTTTACTGCCTCCACCAGCTCTGCCATTTTGCTCATTAATTTGGATGCCTCCTCCATCATCTTAGTGTTGGAAACTGGGGCTTTCTTAGGTGCCATCTTCCTGCTGCTGCAGTACTCCATCGGGGGGGGAACACAGTGAGTGGAAACTTGCCAGCCTCCTTTCTCCCACTGCCAAACATGCAGCCCATTGTCCAACTTATCGACTCTTGGTGTGCCCCCATGGCATCCTCTGAGCACCTCCCTGCTATGTCAGCACCATCACCCCCTGCCACCTACCAACCCTTCTTGCAAGGTACTCACTGCTCCATGCTTAGTGCCCCATGCCTAACTGAGCATGTGAAACCAGGTGCACTCAGAATCACCTAAGATATAAATACATACATATGCCCCTTTCCATCCCCAATGCCCCCCCTGCAATGTAAGTGTTTCCCTGTCCCCTCGAGTTTGTGAGGGTGACTTGTATAGCCCGCTGTGTAACATACTCCCTTTGTTTTTTTGTTTTTTAACAAAACTCCCACCCAATTGTTCCCATGCTGGCTGGTGTTACCCATGCCCAGACAAGGCCCCCAAAATCATGGATTGCCATCATCGCCGGAACTACAGTGATCCGTCATTGTTTAGCCACCCCCCAGAATGCACTGTGATGCTATGGAGCAAGAAAAATTTGCCCCTGGTGCGAGCATTCGTGCCCTCCCTAGCTGATCCACTGTGCTGGCCAGCAAACCTTCATTGTCTATCAGTGATTCTATAATGAAGACCCCCCGGAGGGAAAAGATTTGCTTTATTTTTTTTTTGTTGTTGTTTAGACTTCTTTCCATGAACCAGCAGGTTAACCAGAGCTGTACAAAGAAAACAACCCCCTGCTCCCAAATCACCCTCTTCTGTGGCCTTCTCCCCTTGTGACTCCATTAATACACCACCAGCCTGGTGCACATATTCGTAGGCCACATCCAGTCCTCTTCGTGATTGCTTTCGTCTCTCTGGGCCTGCAATGCTTCCCACTGGAGATCACCCCCTTTCACACTCCGCTTCCTTTGGGCTTGTTGTGGCCAGGTTTTAGCCCGCCACCCAACCATCCCAGACCCCCATGTGCTCCCCCATCCTGTTTCTCTCATTCCCCGCCACCATTACCACTGATACAATCTTATGTCCAAAGGCCTCAGCCCACCCATCCCTCCACCTAATGCTCAGTTCCCACCTTACTTTGCTTGCCTAATGGTGCCCACACATCACACAGCTTCCTCCGTTCACCATCCTTAAACCAGGCCCAACCCTTACTTTCTTTTATTTTTGGTTTTTAATATCATTTTCTTGTTTCCATGCCTTACTAGGCACCCAGCATCCCCACCCAGAGCTCCGACTTGCTTTTTCCATGCCACCTCTTCAAAGGGCACATCAATCATGAAAGGCCTATACCAGTTCCCAAGCCCCAGGCCTACGTATCCTCATGGCCCACACTGCTTCTTCCTGGATTGAGCCACCAAGCACCACACACTCCCCCATGCTCCTGCAGACCACCTACACCTCTGACTGTTTCCAAATGAAAACTGAGCCTCCAAGGGCCATCAGAAAAAACCCATGCTACTGCTAGCTCCTCTCTCCCAGCTCGCCTTGCCGCCCCATGCCTGACTCCAACAACTGGGGGAACTCCCCCTTGCTGCACAATCACCACAAATATACAAAGCTCCTTCACATTTTGATGCATCACCAGGCGACCCAAAGCCCTGGTGCAGCCCTAGCGCCCATTCCACCCATTTCACTCTTGCCCAAACAAATCAACAATCCAGCTGCTCCCACTTATTACAGATAACCTGCTGCAATGCATTCTAGCAGAAAATTAACTGGCAGTCACAATTTATACACGCTGAGGGAGCAAGGCCCCCCAACACACAAACCTTATCCACTACCATCATTCTCTGCACAAAAAATATTGTTGCCGACCACAGCTCCCGGTGACCCGAAGGCCCCAAGGAAAACCAACAGCTAATACCTTACCTCATGTTCTGACAAATGTGCTGAAAAACCTCACCAGTGAACATTTTCCAGCAAAACAGGGCTGTTGGAGAGTTACCCAAGCTTTTATATCCCTCTAGACCCCACCCCCAGGCAACCTACCAGCCCCTGCCCACGGCCAATGGGCCGCATTCCTACCCCTGTGTGTCAAATGAGTCACCTAGTGACCTCATCAGCATCCTTCCCCTTGTCCCTGGTGACCTCACCACACCTTATTCCCCCTTCCCCTTTTCCTTCCACCTGACCTTCCTTCTTTCCTTGGGAGAGGGCCATCTGGCAACAGTTGTTGCCTGTCATTGGCAACCTTATTTGTCTGCAATTAATCTCTCCATGACCCACTGAAATCCAGTAGTTTCCATTTTATTGGAATATCCAGCCTAAGAAACATAAAACATTTGAAAGGCAATGTGACCTTGCTAAACTATCATACTGATCTTTATAGGTATCCTAGTTGTTAATATGGATGAAATCTAACATTATCACATACTACCAACAACTGGATTAATCCAATACTCCATAAGAAAAAAAAACTATGAGTGCAGTGGCAGGTAAAATGGAACAGACGTTAACTACTTTCAAACATACTTAAATACTCATATGAAATAAGTGACATCATTATTTTTACTTAATATGTCTTTCAATGTCCTATTTCCTACGTCAGTTACTCGCACTACTTACATAGAAACATAGAAACATAAAAACATAGAATTTGACGGCAGATAAGGACCGCTTGGCCCACCCAGTCTGCCCATTTCCCTACCTACTGGATAAGCTGCAGATCCTAGTTAACCAGCAGCCTACTTCTTCCTACCCCCCAGAATTGCCTTATGACTATCCCATGCATGCTTGAATTCCACCACTGATTTTGACTCCACAACCTCCTCCGGAAGGCCATTCCATGCATCCACAACCCTCTCTGTGAAAAAATACTTCCTTAAAGTACCTCTGAGCCGCCCCTCTATCTTCAAATTGTGCCCTCTTGTTCTTGCACACCTCTTTTTTTGAAAGATGCTACCCTCTTGGACTTTGTTGATTCCCTTGAGGTACTTGAAAGTTTCTATCATGTCCCCCTCTCCCTCCTTTCCTCGAGGCTATACATATTAAGCTCCTTAAGTCTCTCTTCATATGTCTTCCAGTGCAGACCCTGCACCATTTTAGTTCCCTCCTCTGGACAGCTTCCATCCTGTCTATGTCTTTCGGAGATTGGGTCTCCAGAACTGCACACAGTATTCCAGATGGGGTCTCACCAGCTGTCTGTACAGAGGATAATAACTTCCTGTTTTCTACTGGTGATGCCTCTCCTATGCATCCCAGTATCCCCCAACCCTCCTTGCTGCCCTCTCACATTGCTTGCCCATCTTTAGGTCATCTGATATGACTACCCCAGGTCCCTTTCCATTCTTGTTGTTGTTAGTATCTCAACCCCGTTGTGTACTCGTCCCTGGTTTTGTTTCCCAGGTGCATTACCTTGCACTTCTTAGCATTGAATCTAGCTGCCATACATTTGACCATTCCTCTAACCTTGCCAAGTCCCTTCTCATCCTTTCCACCCCACCCTGTGCATCAACTCTGTTGCAGATCTTAGTGTCATCTACAAAGAGACATACTTTCCTTCCAGTCCTTCTGCAATGTAGCTTATAAAGACACTGAAGAGGACCGGTCCTAATACTGAACCCTGCGGTACCCCACTAGTAACCCTCCTTTTTTATGAGTGGACTCCATTTACTGTAACTCTTTGTGTCCTATTCTCCAGCCAATTCTTTACCCAGGCTGTCATCTTGGGACCCACTCCCAGGCTGGCTAACTTGTATATTAATCTTTTGTGTGGGACTGTGTCAAATGCCTTGCTAACGTCTAGGTAGGCCATGTCCACAGCCCTCCTGATCTACTACTTTAGTCACCCAGTCAAAGAAATCTATCAGATCTGTCTGGCATGACCTTCCCATGTGAATCCATGCTGCTAGGGTCCCATGCCCTCTGGCCTCTAGATACCGACAATTCTTTCCTTTAGAAGTGATTCCATCATTTTCCCTATCACTGAGGTTAAACTAACAGGTCTATAGTTTTCTGCTTCTGCCTTGCTCCCACTTTTGTGAAGGGGAATCACATCTGCCCTCCTCCAGTCCTCGGGTACCACCCATCCTCCCATGATTTGTTAAAGGGTAGTCCAGTGGTGTCACTAGTTCTACCCTTAGTTCTTTAGAATTCTGGGATGAATCCCATCAGGCCCCATTGCTTGTCCACCTTCAGTTTTAAGAGTTCTTTCAGAACCCTTTCTTCTGTAAATGGGCGGTATCAACTTCTGTATCCAGAGTGTTACTACTGTTTGTTTTATGTACCTCCCTCTCTTCCTTTGTAAATACTGAGCAAAATATTTGTTTAGTATCTCTGCCTTTTCACAGTCTCCCTCTGCCCACCCTCCCTCCCCTTTATTAAGCCTCACTATCCCTCCCTTGGTCTTCCTTCGCTCCCTGATGTACCTATAAAAGGTTTTATCCCCCTTCTTAACTGAGTTGGCTATCTTTTCCTCGGTTTGGGCCTTTGCTGTTCTGACTGCCTTCCCAGCCTCCTTTTGCTTTAACTGATACAGTTCTCTGTCCTGCTCCTTCTGATTCCTTGTGCTTCCTGAATGCTTTTTTCTCTTGAACCTTCACTGCCACTTCCTTTGAGAACCATAGTGGTTTCTTACATCGTCTTGTTTTGTTTATTTGCTTCACACAAAGGCTCGTTACCTCTGTGATGGCAGTTTTATTATTCCCATTGTTCTTCCACCCCTCCTTCCTGCCCATTTGCTAGTGCATTCCTTAGGTCTCACCCATTATGGCAAAGTCAGCCCTCCTAAAGTCCAGTACTTTTGTCTTTGTATGGCTTGACTCTATTACTGTGTTATTGTGAAACCATACTGTTCGATAGTCGCTAGTTCCCAGATGGCTACCCTTCTACATCTGTGATCCTCTCTCCATCTCCATTTGAGAGTATCAAGTCTAATATTGCTCCCTCTTGAGTGGGCTCCAGTACTAGTTGTCTAAGGCATGCCCCCTGTAGGGCATCTAGAATAACTGCACTCTTCGAAGTGGCAGCTGCAACTGCACTCCAGTTAACATCTGGCATATTCAGATCACCCATCAGCAATATCTCCCCTTTTTCTGCCATTCTAAGTATACTTTCTGTCATTTCCTTGTCCATTTCCTCAAGTCACAAAGTTTTCCAGACTGTTTATCCAGCATAACATAAGTATCATACTTGGCTGAATGCCCAGGAGAATAACACTGGCAATCACCAATGGGAATATTATTCAGCCTTGACCTGAACCTGAACATTGATGCTTCCCCTCTTCAATCCGTGCTTCAACAACTGTAAATAAGATATTGGCCTGAATGGTATAAACATTCTCCTGTCAATTATATGCAGATTAAGTAGCTCTGAGAAGTGTTTAATAACACTATATGTAATACCACTGTGCAAAACTGCTGCAGCAGTCAGTATATTCCCCAATGCCATACAGTATGTTTGATCAGTAGCTGTTACCTCCACGTAACTTCTTGATATTGAGTGCATGACATTGAAAGTGTCAAAAGAGTACTAGTAACAACTTCTCATATGTCTATAACTGCAGAAACACAAATCATTCAACATGCACAAAATTCTCTCAGACATGCCTTATACACAGTATATTTCATATCCATGTGTGGGCCCATGTTGTTCATGCTGCATACTACTGAGTCCTCAGAATTGCTTGAAATACATTCATCTTCAGAGGTTGGTTCATATTCAGAATCATTTGGGATATTTGCCTGAGAATCAATTAAATACATGTTCTGAATCACAGGTTTTAAAAACATTTCACAAGTAAGTATCACATTATTATTTTTTTAAATCTTCTATGGATAATAAAGCAGCACTCCTATTGATTATTAACTTTTTTTTTAAATGGCACTCTTTCCAAGTATTATTATTACTTTTATATCAATTGGCATGTCACAAGAACATTATATAGATGTGCAGCATGATCCCCAAAAATCTGAATCAACACCATAATTTTTCCATTGTGACCAATCCACATTATCACATCATACTGTGCTTATATTACAGCCATCATTGGGCCCTATACACAATCCCAATGACTTTGGAAACTGGGTGCATTGGCATCGATACATGTGAATGTTGCTGAACAGGGTGCCGCAGACCCCGTGTGGCATTCACGAACTGGGCACAAGACAGTTGTGCGCCTGATCCCCTGGCCACATGGACAGCAACACAGTGGGGGTGGGCAGGGGACATGCCAGCACAACGCATCATGCACTACAGTGTGTAGTGCTGCCTGTGGGGGTGCGGAGGAGGGTGCAGCATATGGCAGGGGAGACCCTGTCATAATTCACTATGTGGGCTCTCGTAAGTACCCCGCCAGTCATGTCAGATCCAGGACAGCATTCTCCATGCCACCACAGCCCACTAAGATGATGGCGAGGGCTGTGGCATCAGAACGGGTGGGTCCCCATACAGTGCCAGACACCCCAAGGACATGGCAGCCCATTCTGGTCTACCAGAAAAACTTATCCATCCACTCAGTAGTGTCCAGGCCTCCCATCCCTACCCTGGGACTTCAGCACCCACAATGGTAGCCATTGCCACCCCACCCCATGGTACCGACAACCCTCCAGTACCTGCATGTTGGTGCTACAGCATGGGACTGCCATTGCCACAGCCCTCCACACACCTCCCTGGCTGCCGGCCATCCAAGTGCTGCTGGGAGCATGCTGCCTATTAATCGGGGCATGCTCCTAGCAGTTTTTGGATGGTCAGGGGATGAGGAGGTGTGAGGAGGGTTGCCCTGCTAGCCATCCTGTACCGTGGCACCAACAGGCCGAGGGTGGGGGGAGGTTGTCGATGCTGTGGTGGGTAGGGGGTTCACTGCCCAAGGATGCAGGGAAGGGGGTATCAGGAGCAGCCCATGTCCTGGTACCAAAGGGGTTTCAGTGTGGACTGATTTTTGGGTTCAGGGGTGCCAGGTACAGTGTCAGGGTCTGGGGGTGTGTGCAGGAGTGGGATCAGGGCACATCTGTGCTGGGGTGCAGCCTGCAGGATGAGGGTGGGGTTCCACAGCCGGGGGTCTGTCTGTCCACCGGGAGGGTGCCATGCAGTTTGGCTGGTGGGCGTGTCCACCGGACATCAGGGCAATTCCTCGTGGGTCCGGGTGCCTGCGGTGGGCATTCACATACCCGGATCCATGTTGTAACACAAGGAATCCACTGCAGGAGCCATGCCGGGTGCCAATTGGATGCCCGGCTGGGTCCGCAACTCAGCCTGTGGTAGCCCCTGCATGCCAGCGGGGGTGAAGCCATGGACAGGTGCTGGCCATTAATGAATGATGGTGGGTGCACACCTGTCCACAGATGCAGAGCTACTCGGGCATGTTACATGCTTAAAGTACATAATTTTCACCCATTTGTGCATAGGGGCCATTGTGATTCAATCCACCATACCCAAAAATGTTATGCATCCCCCAAATCAATCATGCATGCTGACACATTGGTACACAGCCCCAGTGCAGCCATATATATATATATTTAGTACAATCCTCAGTATAACCCACTATAAATATACGTTACTCGCAATAGTGAGACCCATACCACTCGCTTTATTATTGTGCTGTCCTTTTTTTTCCCTAATTCACATGAATGAATAACTTGAATTTGGTTTATCATACAGTGTAATCACCAAATGTATATTAGATCTGTCTATCTAGTGTGACATATTCAGTATGCACTTGATAGTACATACATGTACTGATTTATCCATATCCAAAACATTCATTTTCTTGATTTATTACTTCTGCATCATCAGATAGCACATTATCAGATGATGTACTATGTTGTATTTCAACCTCCAGATATTCAGTCTGATGATATTCTACTTTGAGGTTGATGTCAGGTTCATGCTGTAATAAACCAAACTGAAAGAACAAATTCACAGTGAGTATATATACATGATTATATGAAGTACTCCTTGCCATGTCATGTCTTTTCACTTACATATACTTTTGCATATTAGGAACAACAATAATGGAGAATCAAAAGGAATCAAAGAAATCAAATCAGCATTTATTCCTACAGGGTCGCTATATGCCATAACATTGGGTTAATCAAATATGGGCTCCACATCAACCTAACCAAAGTCAATTCGCCACGGTCAGATACAGCATGGTCATAATGACGCAAGGCAAAACAGCGCAGGTCAAACACAGCTACATTGAAAAGAGCACCCAAACAATTCAATATTCCAACACCACACTGCCATAGATCACCACTGCACTTTGATGGAAGTGCTATTTTATTATTCTAACACCACGCCACCTTGGACCACCAGTCCAGTGACATTTGTGGTCGCCCGGCTATGGCACCTCTCCAGTTTTACACCACATGTCATTGTCTTGTGGCACTGGGACTGCACGGTATTAACTCATCCAAGTTGTTTAATTATTACAATATTGCTACAATATTGCTGAACACCTGACCTGTCCATGGATTATTCCTTACTCAATTCTAATGTCACTACATTTGGAATTAGCCCATATGTAAAATTTTTCGAGTTTTGAAATTTCTATTTGATACCAATGTTATCAGCACCCCCCCCCCTTTTTGGTCTACCAAATATATTTTCTTTAACGGCATAGGAGTCCCAACTTGTATCATCTTCTGCATAATATCCTCCCTAAGCCATTGAGGCTTCTTGAATCATAATTACCTGTATATCATTCAACTTTATTTTCCCCCTTCAGTCTAAATCCTCTAATTTGTTTGCTATGCCAGTGATATTGCAACATATGATTTCATATGGCTCTATTCCAGCAGAGGAGTATTTATTTATCTCTGTTGTTGTATCTGTGCATATGATGCATCTTCCTCTCTACTACTTTAAACCACTGACTCCAAGGTCTCATCTTCTGACTCACTACCAGTCTGCAGCACAACACTACTATTAATCCTTAAGCCTTTTTTTCTTCCTTTGAGTTGCTTCCTTTCTTTCCAGAATGGAAATTCATTATTTTCCATTAGGCTTACAGAGTTCTTGAGGGATATGACTGTACGCCTGTCATAGGTCTTTGTACTTTTCCTTGATCCTTGTCATTTGCTTCTCTGCTGGATTTATTATTTTTCCTTTCTGATAGTTCCCACAACTTTGATGTCCATTCCTTTGTCTATTCCTTAGATTTGTACTTCTCTGTTTCTTTTTGTGTTGCTTCTCTTTGTTTTCTCTTGCGTCACATGATGATTCCATTTACTGGTATTCTATACTTTTTCTATTTTTACCTTTTCCTATCCTGTCTAACTCTTTCCTGCTTTGTGGATTTCTTTTTGTAGCTATGCAATATTCTTTGTATTTTTATTTAATACCTCTATAGTTTTTTTGTTTTCCTTCTTGTACACCCTTATGTTCCTGTTCTTTCTTGCAAACAAACTTCCACTTAACATTTTTTACACTGCAGTTGCCGTTTTACTCTCTTATTTGCTTTACCGTATTTTCAATTTCTATAGCCTTTCTTTCTGCAATATCTTCAGTTACATTTCTGATTACTGTTCTATTTGTTTCATTATTTCTGTTTTTGCTGCAATCCCTCCTTTGTTGGCTTTCCAGAAAATTTCAATTTTAATTTAATTATTATTCTTTCTACTGTAGCATTTAAGTATTGAGTCAATTTGCCCCAAAAGATAATTATTTGTATTTAATTCCATTTTTATTTCATGTAAGATCACCTGCATTAAGTTCTACCTCACAATTTGTGATTTGTTTCTGTCAGATGAATTTTGAGACTCTGAGTCTCTTTGTTTATTCTTTATTTGCCCTTGTTGTGACCCTGCTTGCCAGAAATGGTGTATGCCTGAAAGGCTTTGTGTTGGTGGTTTCAAACTTAATCACAGTACATAGGGGGACAAAAACCATTTGAGGTTTTGTAAAAATGGTCCCTTTACTTTCTTTGTGAGATATGTTATGAATCAAGTCAATATTTTCTGACTTGTCAAGTTTATCTAATCTATGTTGAATATTGTCAGGTACAGGGGGATATTCTGAAATAATTCTGTGAGTAACAGTTTCTAGCTTTTCTGCACTGTTTCTTTTGGCTTATTTTCTGATTGATTCTCTACATCTCTTTATTTCCCACTGCTAATCTCCTGCTTACCCACTGACCTGTGTTAATAAGAATTTTCCAAGTCTTTGATTTCTACTATTAAAGGGTGCTCAAAAGAGAAGGCTAGTGTGCCTGTACAGGACCTGCCTTGACTGGGGATGAAGTACCATATTTCTCGGCATAGCATGTCCTTTTATCCTAACTACAGTTGGTTATGTTTAGTTACTAAGTCCAACAAACTTCATGGGATAACAAAGTAGTCTGTTATCATTTCGTTCACTTCTTTCTTTTATTCCTCTTTTTCTTTTTGATGGATGTGTGGGATGGCCAAACATTTCTGCCTGCCATTGAGACAGCTTGATTTTACAATGCCTACCCCAGTCCTTTATGCAATCAATGAAAATAATTAAAACTAATTCTGAAGGGTTACCCCAAGCACATATCAAACAGTAGCAGAAATATCAAGATGTCTTCACTTACTAAAAGATAACAAATGTCAGTACAGACATAATCATATGTTCATAAAAACATATCCTATAATACAATCAGTAGGCTGTGGTTATTCAGTGGTTATAAACCATCCTTCCTATAAGCATATGAATTTGCTCCAATAATGCTACTCTTCCATACTTTAAAATGTGTGATATTTTTAGGGATACTGTGGGCATAGCCCTGCAGACTTTATGCTATGAAAAAAGGACTCAGCACATTCCTTACAACTGAATAACATGTTGGAGTTCCACCACAGTTGCTTCTGTGTCCATGAAGCGCTATGCACATTGTCCTGGTTTGAAGTAGCACTGCACTGTTTGTTGTCTGTTGGCAGTCATGACAGAACATGGCACACTGCACTGTGTCCAAGATGGCTGCCAAACTGTATTGCAGATGTACGACTACTAGCGCATGTGCAGTACAATGTGGTGGCCATCTTGGTCACGGTGGACTGTGCTGTGTTTTGTCATGACTGATGATTTATTTTTCTTTTAAATTATAAATATAACCCCACCTGACCCTCCCATTCAGCACCCAACCCCTCAGAAACCCAATAGTGACACTGGGGGTCCCCAATCCCCCAATGTCCCAATCACAAATCCATACTGATCGCCCTCCACTACCACACATTCATAGAAACATAGAAACATAGAAGTTGATGGCAGATAAGGACTGCATGGCCCATCCAGTCTGCCCATTTCTTTTTCTACCTTTTAAATGTGCCATCAGCCTTTGCTCTGTCAGTGGCCTATCTATTCATACTCATTTGTATTGCTCCCTTATGCCTATCCCATGCCTATTTGAAGCCTTGCACTGTATTCATAGCCACCACTTCTTGAGGTAGGCAATTCCATGCATCCACCACCCTTTCTGTGAAAAATAATTTCCTCACATTCCCCCTTAATCGGCCCCCCTCTAACCTCATGCTGTGTCCTCTTGTCCTGCTATTTTTCTTATATTTAAACATGTTAGACTCTTTCACCTTGTTAATGCCCTTAAGATGTTTGAATGCCTGGATCATATCACCTCTCTCCCTCCTTTGCTCAAGGGTATACATATTGAGCTCTGTTAATCTGTCCTCATATGTCTTCTGATGCAGTCCCTGCACCATTTTGGTTGCCCTTCTCTGGACTGCCTCAATTTGGTTAATGTCCTTGTGAAGGTGTGGCCTCCAATACTGCACGCAGTACTCCAGATGGGGCCTAACCAGTGTCTTGTAAAGAGGGATTATTACCTCCCTCTTACAATTTGTGATACCCCTACTAATACACCCTAATACCCCCCTAGCCTTACTTACTGCTTTAGAGGTCTGCTTGGATGATTTCAGGCCATCAGTGATGATTATGCCCAAGTCTTTTTCTTCCTTTGTGACTGCTAGCAACTCCCCTCCCAGCCTGTAGGTGGCTTCAGGGTTTCTCTTCCCTATGAGCATGATCTTGCACTTATTTGCATTAAATCCCAGTTGCCACTCTTCTGACCATTTTGCTAGTTTATCCAGATCTCTTCTCATTCTGCCCACCTCATCTGGATCATCTACTCTGTTGCAGATCTTGGTGTCATCTGCAAACAGACAAACCTTACCCTCTAGTCCATCGGCAAGGTCACTAATGAAGATGTTGAAGAGGACTGGCCCCAGGACTGATCCCTGAGGTACCCCACTTGTGACTTGCATCTCTTCTGACTGTATACCATTTACCACCACTCTCTGTTTTCGGCCTGTCAACCAGTTTGCCACCCAGTTGACCAACTTCTGACCCACCCGAGCCTACCCAGCTTATTTATCAATCTTCTATGTGGAACAGTGTCAAAAGCTTTGCTGAAGTCAAGGTGGGGACATCAACTGCTCCTCCTTGGTCCACCACTCTGGTTACCCAGTCAAAGAAATCTATGAGATTAGTTTGACAGGACCTTCCTTTTGTAAACCCATGCTGTCTTGGATCCTGTGCCCCTATGGATTCCAGGTGTTGCACTATCCTTTCCTTAAGGAGTGCCTCCATAATCTTGCCCACTACTGAGGTAAGACTGACTGGTCTGTAGTTCCCTGCCTCCTCCCTGCTACCACTCTTGTGGAGCAGGATCACATGAGCCCTTCTCCAGTCTTCTGGGACCTCTTCTGTGCTCAGAGACTCACTAAACAGTTCTGCTAATGTCTCTTCTAGTTCCACCTTTAGCTCTTTAAGTACCCTGGGATGTATGCCATCAGGTCCCATTGCCTTATCCACCCTGAGCTTAGCAAGCTCTTGTAGGACCCTTTCTTTTGTGAAGGGAGTAGTGCTCACGTCCCTCCCCCCTGTGTCCATGGTGCTGAGCTGTGGGCCCTGCCCTACCTTCTCTTCAGTAAATACTGAGCAAAAGTATCTATTTAGGATAGATGCTTTTACATGGTCCTCCTCCTCACATGCTCCCTTTTCTCCATTAAGCTTAGCAATACCCCCTCTGGACTTTCTCCTTTCACTAATGTATCTATAGAAAGTCTTGTCACCTTCTTTTACTGTTCGTGCTAGTGTTTCCTCAGTTTGGGACTTTGCCTGCCTTACTGCCTCCCTGCTTCCCTTAGGGCAGTTTGGTATGCCTCCCTATCTTCATCCTGCTGTGTTCCCTTATATTTCCTGAAGGCCAGCCTTTTGGCTCTGACCTTTTCTGCTACTGTATTTGAGAACCAAAGTGGTTTCCTTCTTCTTTTGCACTTCCTTTTCTGTCTAACACAATGGGATGTTGCTTCAAGTATTGCATCCTTAATGCTTGCCCACTTTGCCTGTACCCCCTCACCTGTGTTTCCTTTTGCCAGGGCTAGCTTAACTCTGTTGGCCATCTTATCAAAGTCAGCTCCTCTGAAGTCCCATATTTTTGCCTTGGAATGGGATGATTTAGATGTAGTAGCCAAATTGAACCATACCATGTGAAGGTCACTGGCCCCAGGTGACCTTCTACCTGGAGATCTGTGATCCCTTCCTATTAGTCAGTACTAAATCTAGGATAGCCCTGTCTCTTGTGGGTTGTTGTACCAGTTGTTTGAAGCCCTCCCTGCAGGGAATCCACTATGTGTCTAGTTCTGGCAGATGTTCCTGCTGGTATTGACCAATCTGTATCCGCATGTTGAAGTCTCCCATTATCAGAACCTCCCCTTTAGCTGTCATGTTTTGTATATCCTCTAACAGTAATGTGTCTATGTCCTCCCCCTGGTCTGGGGGCCTGTAGACAACCCCAGTTCTTATGGCTGTCCCATGTCCTGTTTCCAGGGTGACCCACAGTTCTTTTGGCTCCTTATGTGTATTCTGAATTTCTGTAGCTTTGATATTTTCATTGACATACAGGGCCACTCCTCCCCCCCCGTTTTGCCCCTCATTCTCTTCTGAACAATACATAGCCAGGTACTGAAGTCTCCCAAGTGTGGTTACTGGTCATGTCTCACTAATTGCTACTATGTCCAGTTTAGCCTCTGACATTATTGCTTGCAGGTTTGGGATCTTATTTCCCAGGCTGTGAGCATTTGTGTACATGATTTTCCATTGGGCAGATTTTGATGTGTTAGTTGTTGGGTGAGGTTTGACATTACCCCTGTGTGTCGTATGGGGAGACACACCTTTTTTCTTACCTGGTGATGCAAATGAACTGCGAACATGCTGAATCCCTGTTTGACCACTAGCTGAGGGGGGAGGGGTGTTCTTCCCATTTGACGTATGGGGTGCTGCACCCCTCTCCCCATTTGCTAGTTTAAATATTCTGCAAAGACATCAAACTTTTGCCCCAATGCACTGACACCCTCCTTAGTCAGATGCAGTCCATCAAATTTAAAGAACTTTTGCTCCCAGAACTGTTTCCAGTTCCCTACAAATCTGTGTCCTTTTTCCTGGCACCAGCCCTTGAGCCATGTGTTTAGCTCCCCTATCTTCCCTTCTCGGACCTTCCGTCCATCTGTCCCCCTCTCCCAGACTGGCAGGATCTCAGAGAAGGAGATGCCGGATGAAATGGATGATAGTTTGTCACCCAGCCTGGTCAGGTGTTCCTTGGTCTCCACAACTGACCGGCTGGCAAGATCATTAGTCCCTATGTGTACTAGGACATCAATGTTTTCTCCTGCTTTGTGAACAATTTTAGCAATGCAGTCAGTGTCTCTCCATGCTGATGTACCTGGGAAACATCTGACCATTACCCCTGGCTGGAGATGGGTATCAACTCCCCGAATCATGCAGTCTCCTATGATCAGGGTTATTTGTTATTTTCAGGGTTATTTGTGATAGCTTTGTTTTATATATTTATAGTTCCCTTCTCCCAACCAACCCTCCCTCTCAGCACCCACCACCCCTCCCTCAGAAATGTAATAGTGGCACTAGGGTGTGCCCAATCCCCCAGTGCAGGAATCATGGTGTTTTTTTACCTGTAAAAAAATGTCCATTGATATCTTTTGCAGCCATTGCACTCTCCTCCACCTGACACTCCTACTATAGCACCCACCACCCCAAGCCCTTACATACCCATCAGGGGGTCCAATGCAGTAATCCTTTCTGGACCACAGACACATCTTTACTCTTCAAAGCCAGACCATGAACTGAAGAAACAGGTATGTGATTCAATGTATTTTAGTGGTGTTTTGAACTTGTCAATTATATTATATTTTTGGCACACATTTTCAAAATGCGTTTTTTAAGACCCTGCCTCATGAACAATTGCACTTTCATTAGGCAAATCTGACCCAAAAGGTGATTTTGTGGTCCCTGCAGGATATCACCTTTCAGGCATGAGTTTAACATTTTCTCAGCCCTTGTTCATGAAGTGGAGTCATAAGAAGGCTTCATGAGGTGGAGTCATATAAAGGTTATGTTGAAACTTTGGTATAAAACTATTAAACAACAACAAAGTTATGAGCCTACATTGAATTTTGCAAACGCAGGCTCATAACTTTTATAATTTTCAAAATTTTACCCCAGATTTACAACATAGCCATATCTTTGCAGCACCTCATGAATGTGACAGCTGTCATTTTTTCCAATCCTGGCCAAAATATTTTTTTTCACATCTCGAACAGTGATTTCGCTGTTCTTGCATGAAATCACCTTTTGGGCAAGAGTTGAACAGTTGCTCTGTCCTTGTTCATGAGATGAGGTCATAAGAAGGACATGTTGAAAATGTGGTGTAGAAATATTTAAAAAAAAGTTATGGCCTTACATTTTGCAAATGCAGGCTCATAACTTTGTTAATTTTCAATATTTGTACCCCCAGTTCCTCAGCTGCAGCCCTATTGGCTGGCCAGAGTTTCTTTTAAATAGTGTTTCTGTTATCAGTACAGTGTCTCTGTTTCTGGTACACTTCTTTGTCTGTGTGTGAGTTATTATGTGAAGATTTTCATCCTGATATAGTCCAGCCTGGCAGGGCATTGTCAAAATTATAATTGTTGCTGTGTTAAATATTAAAAAAAGCATCATAATAATACCAGCAGTGCAATAAAAAATGTAATATCATTATGAAATAATAATTATTAATATACACAGGTCTCAAAGATATGGTCTATAATGGCTTATATTAGAGGGTCACAAGATTACAGTATGTCCTATAATTATCTATTTAGTCAAAATGTATCACAACAAAATATTTTTGAGCACTGTAGAATCATTTTCTCCTAAACATGGTAGTATTGAAAATTAATTAAATGTGAGTTTTTTTCAAGTAGGAGGAGTATAGAAGAAAGCGAAAATTATATCTGCAAAATTTTAGCTTCAGCATTCCTCCAGCCATTCATTTAAATGACACAGATTTCTGCTGTGGTCTAGAAAATAAAGTTCCCCTGGTTTAATTAGAACAGGGGAAACTCTTGCACTTGCTGTTGCTGGGAAAAAGATTAACCAACACCCAGTCCAAGGTACTTCCTTCAACTGAGATCCCTCAATGTTCGTTAAATAAATACCAGAATTGAATTGATCAAAGTAAAACCAACAGTATGGTTACTTAAGTAATAATATTCATTTAGTTGGCGTATATGAAGCAATAGCCAGCTTTTGTGTGTGATTAAGTGCCAAAACCAATGCAGAGGCACTTAATCCACCAGAGAAGTTGATTATTGTGATTATACTCTAACTAAATGAAAGTTATTACTGTTATACCAGAAGGAGCTACAGAGTAGTGTTTTTTTTTTTTATCCAACCCCTAAAAAAATGAGCAGTCTGTCATGGCGAAATCAAGATTTGTAAAATAAAGTCATGACAACTGTACTTTTCAAAGTCATATTTTAGTGTTACACTGCTCGTTTTCAATTCTGAGTTTGATAGGAAAACTCTGAAGAGCTTGTTTTACAAAGCAGATTTAACTGGCTGCAGTTTGAAAATAAAAAAACTTGTTTAAAAATGAGTTTTCTAGCACCTGTGTCATGCATACTGTGGGTGTCTTTGAAAATATGGATAACCTACTGTGGGCATGTCTAAAATTTGGATAATGTACTGGGAACATTTAGAAAATGTGGTTGTGGTATTTTGTGGGATAAAAAATTCATTGTTGTACTGTGTTCTAATTGTCTAAGGGTAGACACTTATGGTATAATAAAGAGTAATGCATGTCAGGGTGTGTGTCATGCTGGGATAACATCATACCTTTGGTGGTTGTGCAAGAATCAGCAGACCGAGTGCATCCAACAAAAAGAAGTGATGTTATCCCAGTTCGACACACACCCTTGAGTGCATTATTCCTATTATACAATGGCTCCTGTTTAAAAAAAAATTAAAGAAAGAGTGAAAACTACATTTAAAGTATACTTTTTCCTGTTTTATTGAATGGGTAAGTATACTTTTAAAAACAATAGTGCTGATTCCCTGCATTGGCCAGTAGATGGAGCTTCTTTTTTCTGTGGCTTTGCAGTCTGCCACACTAATCCCTCTCTCTATTATCCCTCCATTGATCTTTATAGTGCTATCTTGTGGAAGTGACACCCCCCCCCCGCAGTGGCCAGCATTGAATTAGAAGAAGAGGACCTTGAGATATGGACCCCCGGTTCAGCATTGCGGGCATGGCTCAAATTTTAAACTGAGAAATTGTGAAGAGGTAAGCAACTGAATCATGGCCTTACTCACATGCTCAGTTTCTATGGCAGGCAGAGTGCGAGGAGACTGGGAGGGACTGCCATTACATTTGGCAGCATGGAGTATGTGGAGAGTGAGAGGCAGCGGGGGTGTTTCTTTGTAAAGCTGATGTGGTGTCTTTTACTATGTTTTTTTCTGTTAAATAAAAAAATAAACAACTCTTGTGTTACACTGCTCATAGAGCAGAGAGAAGACTGCTAGTAGAGTGGGGGAGTGCCATGAAGACAATCAAAAAGATGCCTTTTAGTTGTTTCTTTTTCTTTTTTAAGTAAGACAATGAAACTTATTGGGTGAATGTTATGATTCTGGGTGTCATCTTATTGTTTTCTGTGCTGTGGGTGGGAGGAGGATTTCAACTAAGAGGTTTGTGTGAACCAGGTATGTTAATTGACTATAGGCAAGAATCAGGAACACGAAGCCGATCACGCTGACAGCTAGAGGAATGATTCTTTTAATATTTGAAGTGGTCTTCTGTGTGCTGGGACTAGATCCGTGATGTTATGCTGGGATAGCATCATGGGTCCAGTCCCAGACAGACCAATCAGAGCAGAGAATTCTTTCTTGCCAAAGTATAATTAGAAATAACTCCCAGCTCTGTCCCTCTGCTCTCTTCCACTAAGCTTGTATAAGCCAAGATGACACCTACACTGCACCTAACATCTGACTTATTTATGTGCTAGTAATAAAGTGATGTCACTGCCTATGTTACTGATAGGCTGGTTTGAAAATGTAAAACTTGCTCATTTGTTACTGCAGAGATCAAAAGACCTACTGGGTCATGTGACAGAATTGGGTATTACTCTGTCCCATTTTGTTAGGCAGAGACAGTTAAAAGCAAGGATTTGCTCTGTCCTCTCCTATTTTTGCCACTTCTCTGACTTTGACTATCTGATTGTGCAATCAGATCTTTTCTTGGGGCAGTTAGGAACTAGCCCCTCTGAAAGTGTCCTGCACTTCCCCTCAGTTTTTTTTCTTCACTTGCTGTTTCTGTTAATTCTTTCACTTGCTACGCTGTGGTTAAAAAATATGTGAAACTGTTTATGTGAAACTGGGATCCCCTGAAACTGTTTATGTGAGACTGGGATCCCTTGGAACTGTTTATGTGAGACTGGGATCACTTGGTTTGCAAATGTATATAGTAATATTGTTGAAATATTGCAGACAGTTATTTGAATTTATTAGAAAAGAGTGACAGCAAGCTGTTACAGAGTTGACCCTAAGAAACCTTTTGACCTCCACAAGCTTGTTAACTAAACTGTCTACAGGAGACATCTCCAGACAGAATATTCTAGTCTACAAAGTTTAGTTACATTTTGTGAAAAACAATATGCAAAATTAAACTTCCAAAAAAAGACATCTTATAAATAGAGCAATGTCTAAGTTTTCCATGTTTGAGCTTTAGAAAGAAACTCAGATAAAGGACTTTTGTTTGAACTGCCTGTATTAAGAACCACCCTGTACATTTCTTTTACTTTTTATATTGACTGTTAATAATAAAACACTACTTGAGAATTTTATAACTGCTCCTGTTTTGACTGTGCTTCATGACCTTTGCCTCTATTACACACCATTCAATATATTTAATATATAAGATTCTGCAGCCGCCATGAAAAACTTGTTAAAGGATGTTGCACTTTTATTTTGGAACCTTTTTCTAAAAATGCATTGTGAAAAAGACAGTGAAATCAGAACAACAATCAGTCCCTTATTTTAAATACTCAATTGAGGAGCCTGGTGACTTCCCCCAGAACAATATTACAATTAAGTTTTCCTCACAAACTGTGCTTAGATACTGCCTCACTTATAGGTATGCTTTTATATTTTGGTTATTATATATGCTGGTGGTGGACCCCAGTCACCGTGCAGAGAAGTTGACTCCTGGGTCTTCTTTTGGCCTTGTCTTAGGGGGTAACCAGTTGAGACCTTCTGAACAGGTGCAGAATCTGGGTGTAATACTTGATTGCGAGTTGACACTTAAGACTCAGGTGTCAGCCATTGTCAAGTCTTCTTTTTACTATCTGAGGAATATAACCCGGATAAAGCACCTTGTTCCACATGATGACCTTCCTGTGTTGGTTCACGCCTTTGTTTCCTCATGTCTAGATTACTGTAATGCTCTATAACTAGGGTTGCTGAGGGTGGACCTCTGCCACTTGCAGCTGGTGCAGAACGCTGCAGCCAGGTTGTTGACTGGGCTACCAAGAACTTGCCATGACACACCTGTTCTGCACGAACTGCACTGGCTGCCGGTGCATTGGAGGATTTCCTTCAAGGTCACATTGCTGACCTATAAGACCCTTCATGAACTGGGACTGGGCTACTTACAAGATCTCCTTCTGCCCTACCACCCCCTCTGCCCACTCCGTTCCGCCAATGAGGGATTGCTAGAGATTCCCAGGGTTCATCTTCAATCTTCGGGGGCCAGAGCTTTTTCTTTTGTGGCCCCAGCCCTGTGGAATTCTCTACCTCATTGGATTAGAGAATGCCCATCCACAGAGTCATTTACAGCTTCTCTGAAAAGCTTTCTGTTTGAATAGGCCTATGAATAAATTTATTTTGCTGTCTTTTTAACTGTTTTAATATTTTCATATTTTTATTTATTATTGATGTACTGTATGTTTTTGTCATGTATTTGCACTTTGGTATCTGAAAAGTGCAATATAAATAAACTGTGATTTGATTTGATTTGATATTTTGGCCACTTTTGTTTTTTTTTCAGAAATCAGTGTTTCACTAAACTTCAATTTCGTTAAACACCTCTGCCTCCAAGTGCCTGATTTTTCTGTCTTTTCTGCTTCTCTACTCTCCTTCAGAGAGACACCCAGGGTTTCTGACTCTGCTTTCTCTTTAGTGTCTTTACAGTCTTACTTTTTGATCCTTGGTTCCTGTTCTTATTTCCTGAATCCACACTTTGTTCCTGCTGTCTGTTTTTCTACTCTAATCTCCAATCCTCACTTTTATCAACCTCCTCTTCTCTTAATGGAGTTCTCTGCTACTCTATTTCTTCGCTGAACAATAGCACTGTCTTCATATGCCAAAGAGCAAAAGAACAAATATCTCCACAGAGGGAGTTCCAATATCCAATATATAAAACATTATAGCCCACGACTAACCATTACTGACAGTGTTAGCGCACCCATTAAAAAGTACAGTCAAGCTTGTAATTCATCCACAAGTCAATAATCCTCAATGTCTCCTATTGGTCCTGTGACAAAAAGGCAACTTCTTCTCTGTATTCCGAGCCTGGCAGTTGAAAGGGGTTTAAACTGCATCATACAGTGCTAAAATGGCCTTGCCACTGGTGGGTAAATCAAAAACACCACTGAGTTTACTAAATTGCCCCCAAAAATTAAACAAAAAAAGAATGGGAAGCAACATTTAAGAAACAATTGTTACGAAAAATTACTTCATTGGTTGAATGCAGTTCTTCTTTAATGTAAATGCACCATAAGCTCACCAATGATGCTTTGGATTCTGGAAACTGTTCAACTAGCAATTGGATATAAAGAAACCCAAAGGAAAGGAGCTCAAAATTGATCTTGATCAGATTTTTTGACCCAGTCAATATTACTAATTTTACCTAGCTCTTGCACTTTTTTTACAGTGTGTTTAGAAGTAAAAACAATGTGTTGTACACAGTATTATAAGACGTAACTATACACTATGTTCTTTTGTTCTTTCTTCCATATTTTCTTTTTGAGTTATTTGCTTCTCATATGATTTTGGTCACACTGAACTTGTATTTATTGCACTTGCTACATTTTAATATAGACGGGTGTGCGGAATTTTTATTTGTTGTTGTTATATGTACAGTAAGCTCTTTTTTACACATTTTGCTCCTCCGCCAAAATGGACATGGTTGCAAAGTTGTATTGGCCATATCTCTCTTGTACCCATTTACAACTGGAAATGAGTTGGTTTATGACTCCGCATGTTTTTCCTTGAAAAAACAAATGTTAAATACATATTATGGTACAGACCAAAAGTCCTGAAATGGCTAAGTTCCATTTTACAAGTTTTTATTATGTCTACAAACAGACCAGCAAACTAGGAAAACCACAATACACCATGGATACCAAGGAATTGTGATGAGGAAGTCAATCTAGAACCAATAGGGATAAGATACAAAGTTGGAGGGTGTTGTGTCTCAATGTCAGGAGCCAGGATTATAAAATTATAGCTTCAAGCACTCATGGCAGGCTCTGGGCTGGATCTAGTGGCAGTTGTAGAATCTTGGGCCAGTGAGATAATGACTGGGACCTGGTGGTCACTAGGTACACCTTATATATATAAGATAAAGTGATGGGAAAAGGGAAGCGATTTATGACAAGGAACTAAGAGACAGCAGAGGATGCATCCACTGGAAGGAAAGGGAAGGTAGAATCATTGTGGGAACAGCTCACAGAGTCATCAGGTAGGAAAATTTACATGGGGATGGTTTACAGGCCACTAGGTCATGGAGAAGATAGAGAGATAAGGAACTAATAGCAAAAGAAGAAAAGGAGTAGTAAAAGGAGAGGTTGAGTAATAGGAGATATCAACCTCCCAGATATCGCCTGGGACATCCCAGCAGCCAGGAGTGCTGAAGCCAGGCCTTGCTTGTTGCTTTGCAGGACTGCATGCTGGTGCTGCAGGTCAGAGATCCCACTAGTCAATCTGCCATTCTCATTGTTGTACTCCTTAACTCAGAAAGAGTACACATTGTGTGGCTTGAGGAACAACTGGAATCCAGTGTGCACAATAATATATGGTTTGAGTTGGTCTTGGGCACCAGTAAGCACTCATCTAAGGACAAGATGTTAAACTTCAGAAGGGCGGATTTCAACAAAATGAGGGACTTTTTTTTTCACATTTGTTTCCCTCCAGTTGCCGGTCCTGGGGAATTACTCAGGCATCACCAGCTGATCCCACTGTGTCTGATAACCCCCACACCTCCAGATCCCCCAGGAAGCTGACCTAGTGCCCTGAACCACCTTAAGTCCCTCCTGGCTTGTGCCCCCAGGGTAGGGCTGCCCACTCCTACCTTGGGTGCACCTTCAAATCTAGTCTGGTGCAGGCCGGAGGACATCAGAACCTGAGGTGGGTAGAATCCAGTAGTGGGCATGGGGCTGATGTGCTGCCGTTTCTCCAGGAGCAAGAGTTTTTCTTTGTGCTGGCTCATGACGTGACCCCTGCAGAGGCGCAGATGTGCAATGACACTCAGTGCAAGCTGGGCACCTTCCCACAGCCCGCTCATGAGCATCCACCATCGCCTCTTCCCCTTGCGTGCATGATCCTGGCTTCAGTGCTCCCAGTCTGCACTGGGAGTCACTGCTGTGGTGGGAATGTGAGCCCACCCTCCCCAGGAGAGGAGAGCTATCCTCCAGATGCTTGATCCTCTACTCCCAGGCTGACTCCTGGCAACCCGAGATCACTCCCGAACACGGGTCGCTGGCTTGCTGCGAGGTGTTGCGTGCAATGCCTCAACCCTCAGAGCCAACTGGGCTAGCTCAAAATTAGGGACTTAGTCTTGTGTAGTTTAGCTGGGGTAGAAAATATCAGGAGAGTGGAAGAAATTACATGATTATAAAAAGGGGCTTTTCATAAGGAAACAAAACATGCCTGAGAGCAGTTGTCAAGAGAAACAAGTGGAAGAGACCAGTTTTGTCCTCTGAAAACACCAGGGAAGCACTGAGGGACAAACATAAGGCCTTTGTAAGGTACCATACAAAGACAGACAGGGGGATTAAGAATGGAACTGGTATCAGGAAAAATCTAGAGAGGCCAAGAGGGCAGTCAAGTTTGCAAAGGCAGACACAGAACTGCATATTGTTGGAGCTGGCAGTATAGCCAAGAGGTTAGAGTAATGAGCTGTGAATGAGCTTGGTACATCCAGTAGACAGAACTGGGTTTGATTCTCACAACCTCCACTTGTGTACTGTGTGACTTTGAACAAATGACTTAACCTCTCTAGTGCTCCAGGGTTACCCCTGAAAACAGTTGCTTGTGCCTACTGTGCCATACTTGGTTACCAAATGAATAATAAATAATAATAATAATCTATTGTGGAAGGGCCAAGAGAAGGGGAAAAACAGATTTTTAGATGTATAAGAAAAATAGAATGTGTGGAGGAAGAACTGTCAGGCTAAAGGGGAGGGCAGGATAATAGAGGAAGGCAGGCAGAGAGCAGCCATACTAAATGAGTACTTCTGCTCAGTGTTCACTCAGGAGAACAGTGGGTTATACCAGTGAAAGAGTAAGAAAAGGGTTAGCATCCCTCAAGGTAAACAAGACCCTGGGGCCTGATAGGATATATCCAATGGTACTAAGGGAACTGGCATTAGTTTTAGCCAAACCACCAGTGGGGCTATTCAATAGTTCTTTGCAGCAAGGGGTGATTCCCAAGGACTGGCAAATGGTGGATGTAGATCTGCTGCACAACGGAGGTGACAAGGAGCAGCTGAGTACCTATAGACCCGTCAGCCTTATCTACATAGTATGGAAACTGATGGAGACACTAGTCAAAGAGGACTTAGAGGAATACCTGGAGTAAAATGGGTTTCAGGATAATATGCAGCACAGGTTTGTGGCAGAGAGGTCTTGACGGACCAATATGTAGTATTCTTTAACTTGGTAAACAGGGAAATTAACAAGGGATACACAGTAGACTTACTCTGCTTTGGCTTCAGAAAGGCATTTGACTCAGTGCCACACAGAAAACTCCTGAAGAAGATGGGGGATCTTGGAACAGCTAAATAAATAGTTAGGTGGGTAGGGAGTTGGTTGGAGGGAAGGCAGCAGAGAGTTTTGATGAATGGGGTCAGATCAGTGGAAAGAGAGGTCACTAGCAGAGTACCACAGGGATCTGTCCTGGGCCCAGTCTTCTTTCATACATTCATCAGTGACAAGGGAGAGGGAATCCAAAACAGATTGCGCCTATTCATAAATGACACTTAACTCTGTGGTAGAGTTGGCAACATGGATGGGATGATGGAATCACAGAGAGACATGCAACGGTTTGAGAACTGGTCCAAAGTATGGCAGCTGAAATATAATGTTTGGAAGTGCAAAGTGAAGAACTTAAGAAATAAAACCCCAGAATAGAGTATTGGATGGGAGAAGTTTAGCTGGACACAACGTCAAAGGAAAGGGACCTAGGAGTCATCATTAGTGACTCCTATACTCAAAGCAACCCATGTAACAAAGCTTTCAGCAAATCTAACATGATGCCATAGTGCATAGGGAGGGGTTTCAACTGTAGAAAACAGAAGGTGCTATTACCTCTGTATACATCTCTAGAAATGTCACACCTGGAGTACTGTACCCAGTTGTGAAGTCCCGACTGTAAATGGTCAGGGACAGGCTAGAGATGATACAACGCAGGGTGACTAAGATGATTCAGGGCCAGGAGGGTAGCTGCTATAAGGATCGGCTTGTCTGTCCATCTACATCATCTGTCTTGACACTGAATCTTTTTCTTTTGTTCTGTACCATAGTGTATATACAGTACCATGTAAATATTGTACATACTTTGTTCCTTGTGGAGTGGAATTATTATGTAAATTTTTTTCATGTATGTCAATTGTTATGTAAACTTTCTGGCGTGGGGACTTTATATCAAACTCCGTATTTTTTTTTTCTTTTTAACACCTTGTTATTCTTCTATCGTCCAATGTGAACCATACCCAGGTCCACCTTGTAAATGAGTTGTACTCAATGTTGTTTCGCCTGGTAAAATAAAGATCGATTGATTAAAGGGCTGAACATGTATTCATTCAAAATCAAATGAGAGAGGGGTCAAGATAGAGATATTTAAGTTCTTGAAAGAAATGAATAAGCTGAACTGTGAAGAACTGTTAAGGAGAAAGAGAGAGGCTTGGACATGGGGTTTCAAGTGGAACTTTATGGGGGAAGGATTAAAAAGGATGTAAGGAATTATTATTTTACAGAAAGAGTGGTTGAGCTATGGAATGGTCTGCAGGCAGAGGTAGTGGGTGCAAAAACCATTAATGACTTTAAACAGAGCTGGGATGGAGCCAAGGGTATAGAACTTCTCAGAGGGATGAAGGAGTTGGAAACATGGAGAATAAAAGGGAGAAAAGGGTAAGTGAAGACCCCAGTGGGACAACAGGTCCTGGGATATGATATCATAACATGGGCAGAATAGATTGACTTTCAGTTTTTTTCTGCCATCATCATCTATGTTTCTGTGCTTCTACAACATGTCTGACCAAGTTAAACTTTTGACTTGATTTGGAACTATTATCCAAATCTCTGAGTCTGCCCATTATACATTTTATTTATATTTCTAGCATGTATGTTTTGTTTAAGGTTCAAGGTTTTTATTGATAAAAAAACATGTATAGCCCATTGGGCTAAACATACTAAAGCACAGTAGACATAAATATATACTTTATAAAATATACATAAAAGAGAATTGTATGTTATACATTGTTAAAATACTGCACCTATTAAATTATGTATAGTCATATGACTAAATTCATCTTGCCATATCTTACTGTATGTTGTTTTGTGTTATGATACTACAGGGGATTTACAATTGCTTTGCAGTGTGCAAGGCAAATTTTGCCACAAAAAATAATATGCTTAATTCATCTCTATATACAAAGCTTTGCACTGTGTGCAAACCTATTGTGGCAGGTTTTACACCAGATTAGCTCGGACCCCATATTCAAAGGTCAAAATAGCGCTGGTGCAAATGGTCAGCACAGGGTTAAAAAAATAATGTATGCAGGTGGTAAAGTAAGGGGTGGGGACATGCATACGAGTAGTATGTGATATTCAAAAGTTTAGTGCTGTGCAAGATGCAGTAGTGCAATCCATAGCGTGGCGCTAGTCACCGCCTATAAAAAGCATGTCTTAATCCAGAGCAAAGCACAGGGAGGGGGCCGTGACACAGCAGGAGACAAGATAGCTATTCTAAACAACACTGTGCTACTCTACCTGATGGAGGCTGTTATTGATGAGGAGGAGAGGGACCAAGCCCATGATGACCCACACTGTAGGCCAAGGAGGAGATATGCTGCACACAGGATGTAGCAGCAAAGGGTCTCCTTTGAGACCTTTACAGATGAAGATATTGTGTGTCGGTGCAGGGTGAACAGGGTCATGCTGAGGCATCTGTGTGAACTTCTGCATGTGCAGCTGCAGTCAAACACTAGACACAGCCATGCCATGTCAGTAGAGGAGAAGGTGACTGCTACAATGTTCTTTCTAGCCACAGGTACATTCCAGAAATGGTGGGAGATACTAACAGTGTGTTGCAGTCAACCTCCTCATGCCTTCTGACTCAGTTCCTCAATGCTTTCTTGCCACATGCTGCTGAATTCATAGTATTCCCCAGCATGGCAATGGCAGCTCAGAGAAACCATGCAGCAGTTCTATCAGGTTGTGCACCAACCAGCTGTACTTGTTGCCATTGACTGCACCCACATTGCCATCTGTGCATCACCTGGTGAGGGAGGGGGTGTGTACATAAGCTGGAAGGGATACCATTCCATCAATTGGCAGATGGTGTGTGATGCAGTGGGGTGCATCACCAATGTCAATGCACAGTACCCCGGCAGTGCCCATGATGCCTTTATCTGGCATCAGTCCAGGCTGTGCCAGGCCTTTGAGGATGGCAGAATTAGCAGTGGGCACCTTGTTGGTGAGTATCATTGGCATGCAAAAGACAATCACAACAATGGTGTAATGGTGACAGGAAGTGTAGACGGGGGGGGGGACTGAGAGGCAGGATGAGCATCCTGAAGTGCAGCCAACAGGCTATGAGAGTGACATAGTAAGCAGCAGCTAACACATGTACATGTGTACACAGGGGGACAGTGCCTATCCCCTGAGACCCTGGCTACTAACACTACTCCTGCAGCTGACAACAGGGGCTGAAGAGCAGTACAATGAGGCACACACCGCCACAAGAAATGTGATAGTGAGGGTCTTTGGAATGCTCAAGATGTGGTTCTGCTGCCTGGACTGGTCTGGTAGTGCCCTATAATATAGTCCCTGCAAGATATACTGTATATTTCTAGCGTGTTGCATGTTACACAACATGGCACTAAACCATGGTATACATGCACCTGAAGCCGAGGCACAGCTTAATAGTGACCCAGAGCCAGAGGTCCAGGTGATAGTAGAGCAACTCGAGAGGAGATACCCTCGAATGACCTGTAGTTCCCACGAGCACAGCAACAATATCATTGCCACACTGGCACAGATGGGCAGGTCAGTGACATAAACACACAGCAAATGTGTAAGTAATAGTGCTTTTAATACATTTTAAACATAGTGCAACACACAGAGCAGTGCAAAGTTGAGAAGAATAAAATATGGTGGTGTGTAAATGTGTGCAAGAGGTGCTGTGTGTGTGTGTGTGTGTGTGTGTGTGAATGAACTGTGAGCACAGTGCTGTTTGGGACTGTGTGGTGTGTGTGGGTGCAGGGTGTACAGGTGCATGTGTGCATCTGTATGTCTCCATGTAGTCAGGCATTACCGACACTGGCCAACATGGATTCTAAGGGACCCCTGCTTATGCCCCTCTGATGGGGGTGTATCCAGCATGGAGGAACCCATTGGGGATGACTGGGGTGTAGCAACAGACCTTGGGTGGCCACAGCCATGGTGTGGCCTGTCAGTCTATGATACAGAGGACTGGCCACTCCTGCGTCATGACACACCAGTGGAGGACCATGAAACACCAGTATCAGTGGACACAGACCTGGCTGACTGTGCGCTGGAACTTCCTACAGGGCCCATTGGCAGCACACTGACACCATGCTGCGGCACTGCACCACTGCCCCGAGCTGAATGCAGCCTTCACTGCAGCAGTGTGCTCCATCATGGCTACAGTAAGGTCACTGAAGCAATCCCTTACAGTATTCAGGACCCTTGTGATGTGGTCCTCTGCCTGCTGCTTTGCCTGCACCCACCCAACTGATACAGCCTCCCGGAGGAGGAACAGCTCCTGCCTCACCTCCCACCGGAAGGTGTGCAGGTCCTGTTGTGCAGCAGTCTGGGACTGAAGAGCAGCTTGGAGGAGTAGACGTGAGTCCTGTTCATCCCACACCTGTTGTGGAACATCACTCTCCTCCACATCAGCATGTATCTGTGGTGGTGGTTGCTGTTCTGTCTCCACAGCGCTGGGTGGATATCTGGTCACTTGGCCTGCTGCATCCTGTGGCATGCCCCCCACAGGCCTCTGCCACATGTCCAGGGGTGTGAGCTGGCCACCCGGGTGGATCTGCATGCTATGCTGTTGCAAGTGGTCATAGGCAACTGTGGCAGGCAGCTGCACACCGTGTGCAATGCCACAGGGAATAGAGGTGGCTGTGGTAGTCTGTGGGACAGGTGCAAATGTTGATGATGGGTGTTCCACTGGCAACATGATAGTCCTGCCAGGGGCAGTTGAGGACCCAGCACTGGTTCCCCCCCCGAACACTGACGGCAGGTACAGCACTGCCCTGCTGTTTGTCATAAATGAGGTGGGGTGGCATAGGCCTCCTCTGCAGTTCAACCTGATAGTCCAATGAGGGAACAAAAGTAACATCCGTGTCCACCTCCTCCTCATCATCATCATCCTCATCATTGCCATAGGCCACAACTGCAGCAAGTCCACTGGCCATGGGTGGTACTGTGGTGGGTGGCTGTGCCCTCACATGCTGACGCCTGATGTTGAAGGCCTGATGTCCTCTGGATCCTTCTCGGCAGGACTCTGCTGTTGTACCGGTGTACTCACATGCCCACTGGAGTCGTGGTGGTGTCTCTCAACCACCACCCCCTATCCCATTAATGGACATAGGATTGAGGGTGGAGGCAACTAGCGCCATTATTGAGTCACTGACACACAGGTCTGCAGGCATTGGTCCTTGTCCTGTCTGATTCATCTCCATCAGCTGCCGTGCCTTATCTTCCTTGGCATGTCATTGCATGTCACACCACCTTTTCTGGACAGCATCCACTGAACAGCCACAACCACCGACTGCATTCACCTCGGCAGTTATTTCTGTCCATATCTAGCAGATTGTGTATTTCTGTACCTCTGCATCTATTATTCCCATTTTTGTACCCCTCTACCAGGGCCTTGTTCTCCTCCATGGAAAATTTGTGAGCATGCAGCCATTCCTCTGCATCACTCTCACATGCTTGGGACATAAGGGAGGGTCATGGTGAGTTGCTGTCAGCAACAGTGTGCTTGTGTACATGTGTAATGCAGATGGGGATAGGCTATGACAGTGGCACTGTACCTGTGCCATGTGTCTGTGGTGTCACACAATGTTACCCATGTGCTGCCCATGACCACAAACACATTCTTCTGCAATCCATGGCTATGATTGTGTGTGACACAGGTGCACAGGCATTGCATACCTGTGTGTTCAGTGCCATCCTCATATGATGGTGCACAGAACACATAGTGACTGTGCAGTGATGCATGGGGCCATGGTGCATGCACAGGGGGATTGTGTCACTAGTATGCTGCTGGCCACGAGCGAGCCACACATTCTATGTGTGTCATACAATCATTCCCAGTGTACAGCCTGCCACATACACACCTGCACACCTGTATTGTGGCAATGCACAGCGTTTCTACCACGCCACACACTGGTGACCATCAGGCCAACATGCAACTGACAAGTACAGTAGTCATCCACCACATATAAGTGGGCCACATTGTACTGTGTTCTGCACCTGACCAGCCACTGTCTGCATGCCATAGGTGCACAAAGATGTGCTGCATACTGCAATGCATAGGTCTATGTTGATGTATTGGTCTCCCCCATGTATGTGTGCAAAGCCATGGTGACATCATGGAACACACGGGCCACCCCACCCCCATGCCTGTACCTCTGAAGATGGTTGTGCAGCCTGTACTGGTCACACCAGTATGACTGCATCTTATGGTGCTATGTGTCCATTGCTTCAGTCCTAATGGCCCTGATGTAATGTCGACCTGCTACTAGTGTTTTGACAGACAAAGCTAGGTACAGCAAACACTGCACCGGCAACAACTGGTCTATACTGCTATATTGTGTATCCACCCACCAATGCCCACATGATGGTGCAGTCACCAGCCAATGTGCATGTCACATGCATGTAGCGTGCAACGGCAGCATACCATACCTCAATGGTACACCTACATAGGCCAATGTGCAATGCTCATAAATGCACATTCACAGACTATTAGTGGGACTCCACAGAGGGCTGATACTGCAAGTAACAAACAGCTCCATAATGCACATGTCAGTGCACATCCCCCCCCCCCCATAGTGGTGTGATGGTCTTGTATTTCATATGCAGTCCTATCAGTAATACTGCCCCTCAGCTAAGGTGTGTCACTGCATGAGTGGTGAGTGCACATAGCATACAGTATCAGAGCTATGACTGCTATTCAGGCCTCTATGTGACACACACACCATTGCCCCTCAGACTTATGCGCGTGCACACACACACACACACACAGCAGAACTCTTGGCCATTGGTTGCGTACACTGTAACACAGTGACAGTGTGGCACTCCTGCAGTGCTGCAGCATGTGGCCATCCCATGCAGTGTGTGTACAGTCCATGGATGAGCATTTCAGCATCATAGTACTCTGTAATTATGCATATGCAGCAGGTATTGCGTACAGTGTGTGGCTAAACATTACTGAAGCATGTAACCTGAGTGTTACTCACAAGCAGCAGCAACATTATCATATTCCTGGCTCATCCTTCATGCTTGACAGACTCTGCCCCACCTGTGGTACCTGTCAGCTACAGGGGTGGAGCACTGGCAGGCCTGAAATAGGCCTGCTGGGCAATTCATAGGTTAATGAATGCAGTGCAATCTGTAATGAGATGCTAATGTGTGTGTTTGCACCTTGAATGTGAAATGGGGCTGATTTGCATGCTGGTTTTGAATATTGCAGGTTCTAGCACTGGGCAAACAACTTAACACCGGAAAATTCATAGTGCCACACTGGAGTGGTCTAGCGCCATGCTATCTCATATTTGTGCAACACGCACTGTGCATGTGCATCAGTAACATAGCGGGGTCATGGTGAGGTCGCACTTCCGTGCACACAACACCAGACCTAGTACAGTGCTAGTTGGTCTTTGCGCAGACACGTGTATACCCAGCATGGTGCTACAACACCACTGTGGTCACGTCTGGGTTATGCATTCATGATGAGGTGAGGGTGTGCTATCATGGTGCTAGTGATGTTTGCACGAGCACGATCATGTCCTTCATGGTGCTAATGTGACCCTTTGTGACACTTTTGGCCTAGCTGTGTAGCAAGCATTAAAAACTTTGAGGGAGTTGCCTTATAAAAATACTTTGCCTGGTTTTCAAAGTATGCCAGCCGGTACACACCAAAGGGCTGTGGTCCAGAGGGATCACAGGTGGGGGGAGACAGAGCTGGCCAATATGGTCCAGCTGCTGCTGGAGAGGGGGCGACAGTTCTTTGGGTCTATCCTGGAGGGGGACAGGCCTAGGAGGCAGGTGTGGACCTCCATAGCAAGGCACCTCACATGCCGTATGGGAATTTCTGTAATGGTGAGCAGTGCTGGCATCGGTACGTTGACCTGCAGAGGAGGGCAAGGGATTGGCTGCAGAGATACCAGGGCATGGTCAGGGATGGCACGGAGCCAGCAGCTGGTGAGTGTCTGCCAGGGAAGGATCAGCTACTGTCACATCACAATGTGTGTGTGCATGGCCATACGCAAATATGTGATGTGCGTACGGTGCTGGACATGCTACAGCGGCGATATGGGGAGGCCCAGGTCTGTGTGTGCAGCATGGCTGCCAGTCTGGTGTGCATGTTAGGCTGCACTGTGTCCATGTTAGTACACATGCATACAGTGCACTGTGTCTGACACACATGGAACAGTGGCATGTGACTGACATAGCCATGTATGACATACTATTGCAGGGCGCACACAACCTGCACATGTGCCATGTGAATGTTGTATTGGAGGAGGGACAGTGGCATAATTGTGTTGGGTGTGATCTGTGCATTCCATATTATCCATATTGTGCCTCACAGTGTTGTTTTACATTATACCCAAAGACTGCCCAGAGTGCAGGAGGAACAGCCACAGCAGTGGCAAGAGGAGCCAGTGTAGCAGCCAGAGCAATGCAGGGGTGAACCAGGGAGGAGACACCAGTGACAAGCAGCGTGAGGTTGCACGTGAGTATGCTGACTCTGGATATGCTTGCTGTATAGCTGATGCAACGTGATGTTTGCTGTTGTGACACTGTTGTGGCACTGTTGTGGGGGGAAGGCTGCTGTTCATTGGCATGTGCCATGCATGTACAGGTCCTTGGCGGTGTACTAGGGTGTTGGGTGCCACTGGTGTCTAGCACCCCTCACATATCCAGACTCTCATGTCACATTGGTGTCTGGTTTCTGCCATTCCCACAGGGGAGCGGTACACCCATGTTGCTGCACATGTGTAGTCAGGACCCAAGAGTGGTGTTGCTACTGGTAGTGTCTGGCATCCCTCTGTTATGTGTACCTGCATTGCACTGCAGACTGGCATGCTCATGCGGCCACATGTACTTTGTGTGGTGTCATTGGTACGTGTCCAGGGTTGTACTCTGTAGCCCTGTGGTATGGTGTCCCACTGCTGTCCACCTGCATGTACATTATGTTGCTGCATGTACATACTGTGCTGCCCCTATGGCATTGCCATTGGACACCTACCTTGTGCTGTGTAGGCATTGTTGTGCTCATACCCTGTTGGCCATCTTATGCAATGGCAGAACTGTTTACTGTGCATGCTTTGGTACCTGTCATTGTATGCTTGCCTTGTATAGTCTCACTTGGTGGACACATGCCTTACCAGTGCTCTGGTTGGTGGTCTTACTGGCTTTCATGGGCATATCTGTATGTTACATACATAGGGTGGGTGTGGTCATCTGGTGTTTGGATGTGCACACGTGCTTGTGGTGGACATATGTACAGCTTGTTGCAGCAGTCAGTCATTGGTGTTGTGACTCTTCAGGCCATGCATGAAGGGTTGTTTGGGCACACGCTATGTCACTGTGTGTACAGTGCACAATGTATCCATTTTCTGGATGGCCATGCATGATGGCTGTATTGGGGTACATACATGCTATTGCCATGCATGCATGTGTTACATTCTTGTTCTGTGCCCATGTGTGCATGGTGTACAGTACAGGGCTGGGAGGATGAATATGGGCATGCATCAATGCTCACAGCATGCAGTGGCTATGTGCTCCACACATGCCCTGGACATGGTTGGTGTGGACCATTGATTTGCACAGAGTCCTTACAAGTGGTTTGCCAGCTGTACCACACATGCTTGCGTTCTTCAGGTCAGCATGCAGACCAGTTTTGGTGCTGTGCTGTGGCATTGCTGTGCACTGTGTGTGGCTGGTGTCACACCATGTGTGGGGGTTTGCTGTTGTGCTGTGCTGCTGTTTCATGGGTCCTGTACTGGTGCATAGTGACACGTTGGACACATATCATGGTATTGTGGAGGGGGCACTGGTTTGTGCTACATGGTGCGTGGGGGTGGCACTACGGCATGGGTGTTGTCCTCTGTGCATTGATTATGTTGTGTATCATGGGGTTTGCAGTGGACTACAGCCTTGAACATTGTGACATTGGGTAGCATGTCCCAATATATCTGTTGCTATGGTGGTCTGTCTTGCCTCATGTGGGGTATGTTGTACACATGGTGGGGGGACTGTGTTGTTATCCTGTGGTAGTCTGTCCTTTGTACATGCATTTGATTAAGTCATATACTTGCTGCTGCTTTCTGGTGGTTGACAGGCATTCTGTTTGTCTTGTATTTGCATATTTGACATTGGGCTCTCCGCTGCTGCTGACAAGTACAGGTCACTGACATGCTTACTGTGTGCATTGCTGTTTACAGTGCTATGGTTGTTGGGACATGCTGTCCTCCCTGGGAACACATCCTGGGGGGTATTATTGCTCAGCGTTGTCATGACATTATCCTTACATGTTCAAATCTCTTCTCCTAGGTCCTTGGAGGAGGTCCCAGTGGGCCACCAGGCCTGAGGAAGGAGAGGGCTGGGATGACTAGCTGCACCGCCTGGTGAGGCAGCCATGTACAATAGAGCAGTTGGCGGTTCTTATCTCGGAGGTGAGGTGTGTAGCTCAGATAATGGATGAGAGGCTGCCTGCATGACCTTTGGACCCGCTGGCTGATCATGAACCTTCAGATGCCTGAGTACATCCAGTGCCTTGGAGCCTTCCATTCCCATCCCCTCCTTGTATATAGGTTATATATTTGATTGTGTGTTCCCTGTTCCCCCTTCCCTTGTACATAGTTTATGTCTTTAATACTGTCTTCTCTGTTCCCCCACTCACCCATTGTAAATAGTGTGTATGTAATTACTGGATTCCCTGTGCCCCACCCTCCATTGTACATAGTTTTGTTTCACTATTGTAGTCCCTGTTCCCCCAACTCCTTTTGCTTGCTTTTGCATTGCTTCTTGTTTATCTCTTCATTCGCCTGTTCTTGTTCATTTGTATTTGTTGTTTGTTCTTATATTGTTTGGTTTGCATTTTTGACTTCCTGTGTTCTGTGTTTCTTGCCTGGATGTTTCAACAATGGGCAGGTTGTTGGAGTCTTTGGGTTCCTGTTGCTGCTGCATGCGTGGTTACATGGCAGTGACTTTGGGTGTTACATTGCCATTGTTAGTGTTTTCCCCTGCTTTCAGCTGTTTTGTTCAGGTGTTGGGCTCCCTAGCTCAGCTTGTGCCCCTTGTGGCCATTTTGCCACACTCTGTACTGTGTTTTTGTGTGTGTTTGCACTGCCTGAGAGCTTGCTATTTTCAGAGCTATCTTTTTTGCTGTATTCAGTGCTGTCTTGCTTCCTGGGCTATTTTGCACTGCCCCTCCAGCTCAGTTTGTCCAGTTTAATTAACTCGCTATATTCAGCAGGTTTAGCACTGGGGCTATCCCTTTTGAATACAGTGGGCTATTTGGTTCGGGCTAATTTAGCATGCTGGGCAGTGTTAATTTTAACCAGAGGCTCAGCTTTGAATATAGGGCACCAGAGCTTAAAGGATATCAGAGGCTGTACTCCTTGGAATAGTTTTCAAATCTTTTCAAATACTGTCCTAGGTATTTGGCTCGTGGATTTTTCAGAATGGGACAGTCCAATACATATGTTTATTAGATAAGGAATCTTCACAGCCATGTTTACATTTCATCCCATTTTTGAAAACTGGGTATGTAACAAAGTTTGAACAACACCCATGATCTGAATCTAATCTCAGGCTTGCCAAGGTTCTTAAATGAAGGTTAGATTCACAATGCACTAGATCGTATGCCATGTTATAATTTGATTTCAATGATTTATACAGAAGAAAGGCAGTAGTGCTTCCAATTCCTGCTAGGTCTTTCTGGGATGCCACATCCTTAATTTTTTGTATGGCAGTCATCTTGTAAGTATGGATGTTTTGCAGAATTCTTGGTTTAAATCTAGTCCATACCTTCTTAATTTTATTTTATATCAAGATGTGTATACCAAGTGGGATTTCATACCCCAGCAATAATGTTTTAAATTGCTTATCTCATGTAGCTTTAACTGTGAGGCTATTGTCTTGCTAGGCCCCTACATTCCTTATTCTGGGCAGACACACACCTCAAAAGTCTTTGAGAAAATTACCACAAACATATATTTATTAGATTACTATCATGATACATACATACATATTTGAATGATGTGCACAGCTCAGAAGTTTTGCCAAGTCAACCTCAAAACCTCCATACCCCTCCCTATGAAGGGCCATACTCACGTGCAGACTGAGGGATTGATGTACCTCTCTAATTTTGAAACTAAAGCTTAGTATGTAGGGGCATTAAGTGGCTATGTGGCACCCCCATCTGGTGGTGCTGCATCTGCAGGCAAACTCAATGATTTTTGCAGTGCCCCCGATCTGGTAACCAGGCTTTATGTTCCCCTGCCTCATGCTGACTGGTTAGATTAGTCCTTCAGGAAAATGCAACTCCCTCTCATTTCACCTGTTACCATCATCTTGAGAGACTCCCAAGCCATACCCACTTACAATGGCTCCAACCAGTGCTCCAGATAAGGTGAATACTGTCTGTTTTACTCACTAAAGTTTAAGAAATATTCTTTGAAACTTTGTTCTGATGAATACCAGTACTCTTCCCAACCCTTGGAAATTCTTCATAGATACTTCAAAAGAAACTGTTTTTCCAAGTTTAAAGCACTTTTATGGATTGAAATTATATTTTACACATCTAATGTAAAAAATGGTTAGTACATTTCTCTTGAATGGCAATGAAGTCTGGATCACTGTCTACGACAATTAGAAATGTAACCTAACCTCTAAAAAAGCCCATCAAAGGAAGAGAAACACCCAGGAAAACTTCCTGTGATGGAAAAACCAGGAAAACACCTCTCCAACTCTTAGTTCAGCCCCCCCTTAGAAGAGCAACGAGTTCCTTATTCTAGCCTGGCCATCCTGGAACCTTGCTTTTCTGAGGGCAAGAGGGTGGGAAATCTTTAGCTGGAGAGAAAGAGTACAGGGGAGCCATCGGGCACAGGGTCATTTTTACTTCTGTCTCCTCCACCAGCCAGATGCTTCTGCCCTGTGGGCAGCTCCAGTGATTTCTACACCGAGGGTGATGTCAGGGAATATCCCCACCCCAATGGGCAGATCCTTACCTGCCTTCATGGAGGCCAGATTAAATGCCAGGACATTAGTTTTTGCCCTTAAGGGCTTCACTGGCACCAATTGAAGTAATCCCAAAAAAGATGTAGATACAAATTTGGTATTGATTCTAAAGCTTTGTCTTTCTTTCATTCCCCTATACTTTGACCTCATAAAGTATTCAATCATTAATCTTGGCCTAATATGCTCTAAGCATTAGAAGTAAAAATTATTTGGCAAACAGTTTTTCTTACTGATTTATTCCAAGAGTGGAGCGCCTGGCTGCTTTCTTAACCTTATCAGTAAGAGCTAGTCAATTTTCCTTCTCTGATATTTTTCTATCCATGTAAAAAAAACTGTTCACAATATCCAAGGGTATTTCTTTTATAGTCCGTCTATAATTTAGATTTCTTGACTGACCAAATTCCATCACCGTGGATATTTTGCACATTCAGAGTTAGTATGAGCTGGTCTAAAGTAACTACAATGTTATCCAAGACTAAATTACAGGAAGATATGATATCAACGGAAAACTGGTTTAGAGGGGTAGGTTTATTGATGAACCTCAAAAAAAACCAATGTCTGACATTTGAGAGGAAACATAGAAAGCAGACTGGTGAGGAGTAAGAACTGTTTTTTTTATTAATAAACAACAGGTACCCAGGGCTAATGTTTATAAATACTCAGGAGTGTGGATAGATAGGCGGTTAACCAATTAGGAACATGTGAATCTAACAGTAAAAAAGTGTAATCAGAAATGAGGTGCCTTACAGCGGATATCTGTCCCTTTTGGAAAACCAATCAAGACTAAATTGGTAGATCAACTTATACTTCCTGTTGTGAATTATGGTGCATTGGTGTATAGAAATGCCCCAAAAAGTGTTATAAGAAAAGCAAATCAAGCATACTATAGACTTGCAAGATTTGCTAGCGGATGCAAATATGAAATAGTCTAAAATGGCTGTACCCAGATATAAAAAGGGACATACAGTTGGCCAAATGGTGTTTTAAGTTAATGAATGGGTCCCAAACACATTCCTTGAAGCCTCAGATTACTAATGGTGATAGAGAAATTAGTTATGGATTGAGGGGGGCTTCTTATAAAATTGATTGGCCCAGGGTGAATAGTAGATTTGGTGTTATAAAATGGGTAGGCTAAATGAAGCAATGTGATTGGCTAGTTACCCATGCATGAAATATGTTCCATGCATGGTTAAAAAAAGGGGCTGGCAGTAAAAAGGCCAATATCCATAAGCCATGGAACGTTGGCATTTTTACTGTCTGCCATCTTTGTATTTGACAAGCCTGAGAAAACCCAGTTGAATTAGTCAGCCTACCCATTTTATAAACCGAACGATGTTTAGAGCAAACAAAGTAGATTTTAATATTAGCATGTGGAATGAGTAGATGGAAGATTTTAACACAGTCACTTTGCCTGAATGTAAAAAGTGTTGTGCTGTTGACAAAAGTGTCAAATGAGCCCTGCTGTAGTAGTTTGCTTGGGATTACAGGACACCCGCTCCGTTTAAAAAAATGTTACTGCTTGTGCTGTGATCTCGCCTGCTCCATTTAAAAAATTTGCTTTCTTGTCCTGCCATCCTCGCCCGTCCCCAGACCTAACTACAGTTCTCCCACTCTATACTTCTGCTGCTATCGTTTGCAGCTTTTATCCTCGCCGCTCCGTTTAAAAAAAAATGTTACTCGCCAGCTCGTTTAAAAAAAAAAAAAAAAGTGCTTTCTTGTCCTGCCATCCTCTCCCATCCCCAGACTAAATTCAATTCTCCCACTTCATACTTCTGCTATCGGTTGCAGCTTAAATTAATCAGAAAAAATCTTGCCCACTTCCTCATCTCAGTATAACTACGGATCCCAATGGAGGACAAATGTACTAAAGCAATTACGAACACAAAGGCGGAAGGACTATTTTACTATAAATACACTAACTTATGTCAGTGTATTCCTATCTAAATGTGTTTTTAACATAAAAAATTGTTAAAAAAATAAAATAGCCCGTTTTATAAGCGCAATAAGACATTCCAGGTGTGTGCATGTAACATATTTTACCGCACCCAGGGGCTAAAGGCACTCGGCCAAGGCCTCGTGCCTTATTACGCCCCTGGCCGTGCGGTAAAATATGTTCCATGCACACCCTGTCATGTCTTATTGCTTACATATTGCATTGGTCTCTGCCTTAGGACGTACATGGAATGCTAAACCGATATTGATAAAGTTAGAGAAACATGTAAGAGCATTTGAAGTGGAGATGGTGAAACTTAAAGGTAAAGGATGTACATGTTATGCCCCTTGTAATTGTCTAAATATCCCAATGATTGTTGAGATTTATAGGTAAGCTATGTATATGTTATTACCTATGTAACTGTTAATTTATCCTTATGTTTTGATTGTACTTGAATTCAATATTTTATGTGCTGTGAAAATGGTGTAACTATATGTTTGTTATTGTGCAATGGTATATAAATGTTTTTGTACTGGGCATCATTTGTAAACAGGGATTTCCCCTAAATTCTGTTCCTGGATAAAAATAAATACATTATCAATCAATCTTGTAACTCAGAGGCAGTATGAGAGATAACCAACACGTCATCTTCATATAATAATACATTGATTTTGCGATCTAATATATAAAATCAAGTCTATGGATCATTTTATCAGTATATACATTAAACAGTTAAGGTGCAAAGAAGCATCAATACTTCACCCCTTTTGTTCTAAATATCTCCTCTGTAATGACCCCCTGAATGGTGGGTCTAACTTTGGATTTAGTATAATTTTACACTAATTGTATACACAATATCAAGTGACAGCTAATTCCTAAATCATAAAGACTTTTCCATAGAATGTCTCTATCAACATTGTCAAATGCACCTTGAGTGTCCAAAATAGCTAAGAAAATACAACCATGTTTTTATTTACAAACATACAAACATATGAATAAGCCATCAGAAAAAGGCCATTAGGTCCATCTAGTTTGCTTGAAATTGCAGAGTCCATAGCCTGAGCTACTGACCTTGCCTCCCTCAATCCTCCTACCCTTTCCATCCACCCCTCCCATGACCTTTACATTCCTCTTATGTCTATCCCACCCCTTTTTGAAGATGCTCACCACTGTCAATGAGACCACCTCTTCCAACAACGCATTCACCACATACAGTACTTCCAAGCCAAAAAATTAAATACAGAAATATTGTCCAAAGTAGAGCAATTGTTTTTAAAGCAAAACTGTTTGTTACTCAGAGGACTTCATAACCAAAGAATCTAAAATTTCAGGGAAATACCCAAGCCCTGCTACTCAGAAATGAGTGCAAGCACAATGTAGCCATTGCAGTGCACTTGCACCCACCCAAGTCAGGTAATATTCAGATGACAAATGCTCAAGAGTGGCACTATCCAAATTAATATTGGTCCATGTTGGCAAAATAATAAGGATCTGCACCAACTTGGACCAGGGCTATATATTGCCCATAAAGGATAGAGCTGTCCAAAATGGGATAACACCAATTCCTCTGTGGGCCATATTCAGCCTGAGCATGCAAATAAGCCCATTGGGCATGCAAGACACTAAGGGGCTATCTGCATGCACATTATGGGTCCATTTGCATGTGGCACTGCAACCCCTTAGTGTCCATTCCTGTTGAAAAAAGAAAGCCCTGGTGGTCCAGTAGTTCCCTGACCCCCAATCGCCCATTCTCATGTACAAGATACCCTGGTCATGCAGTGGTTCCCCCAAATCATCTGTCCAAATGAGTGACAAGATATCTTGGTGGTCCAGTGATCCCCCAGTCTCCCATTCTCATTACTTCAAGATATCTATGTGGTGTAGCAGTTCACCCTGATCATCTATTCATATGTACTACAAGATACCTTGGTGATCCAGTGGTTCCCCTGTTTTCCCCATTCATACATACTAGATGATACCCTGGTGGTCCCCCCTCATTTGCATAGGCACAGTGGTATATTTGGTGCCTTGAAACTGCCAGGGCCCCTGAATATGGCCCCACCAGAAGCACTAGGTCAAAACATGGGCTAGCACAGGCACTAGCAACATTTGTACCAATGCTAAATTCTGAATTTCAGGCTCCTGGTATATATTGTAGCTGGAATGCATAATAAGGAAATCAGTGAATAAGATGCTGAATTGTTAGTATTCCTCTTTTTTGAAAATAGGTACAGTGTCTGAAACTAATCAAGATGCAGTTACATATTTTTGTATATACTGTATAACATAAAAAAAATCTAGTAAACATCTTTGACTGCCACTTGGGATTTATTCTAAATGCTTCTGCAGGAACCCCAATCAATTCCTGGAGATTTATTATTTTTTGTGTTGAAGGACAGAAGATTTAATCAGTGCTGGATTAATTGGTTCCCTGTCATCTAAGTCTATCAGTTTTCTTTGTTAAGCATGGACATTTTTTGCCTTCAATTGATCCAAAAAGAATCTCAAAATATGACACCAAAGTAGAAACAGATATTGCCACTTCTATGTTAGTACAAGCTCTCATGTCTTTTGTGTGGACAGTATTCTATAACTCAGCCCATAAATTCAGTTTGTATATTTTTTTTATCATTAGATAACGATATATGGTATTCATATCTGAGATTAATAAGAATTTCTCTGCATTGTAAATAATTACTGTTTGTAAATAATTGTTTTTAGAGATTCTAGCTATTTTATCCGGGGTTCACTTTTTTATTGCCATTGGGCAACATACCAAGTGTGTTTCAATTTTCCAGTTTCAACCTTCAAATTTTTCCTAGCTGCCATAATTAGCCTTTTATTTATACAGAGGGCTAAGTTTTCTCAAGAGGATATTTAAGCAATAATGCATGACAGGGTGTGGATTGTGGCGGTAGTTACCCACACCTGATGTGGATCACAAGGTCATAGGCCAAATGACTTTAACCACACCAGAAATGCATTAATCCCAACATAACCTGCACCCTGGAGTACATTATTGTTATTAGACAGTAGACCAATTTAAATAATTAAATAATATGTTAGAAAAGATCTAAAATGCATAGTTATTTCAGTGTTCTTAAAAAAAAATAATTAAAATATCCTTCTAATATGTGTGAAATAGTCCACGAAAAGACAGTATTGTACTGCAGGAGCCTAACAAGAAAGTATTGTTCTGAAGCACTTGTATAAATATCACCCTCATCAAGCTTTCATTAAAGAGAAAAAAATATGATTACTTTGTCTAGGTCTTCAGTTTTATTTAACCAGCACCAGTACAGAGGACTACAAAAGGTAGCTCTGTGGTTAATGTTAGGGAGCAGTTTGAGCTGTGTGCATGGGCCAGGTGTACCCACCACAAAGATTTGAGAAAAATGTCACTACCTGGAGTGTTGCATTGGGTATCATTGCTGGTCAACTGGGAAGCATCGGGCTTGTTCTTTTTTTAATACTGCAGTTAGCCTGCGACATTGGTTTATTGGCTGCATGGGCAGGTAGGCCGTTAAGTTCCATGGATTCCATGGCTTCAATGGTTTCAGGATCAGTGATTGCAGCCATTTTGTCTTTTGCAATGAGGAGTTTTCTTTTCCATTGCTTGAATCTGGAAAGAGGGCACTCCTAATCTTTCAGTTTGTTATGGTGAGGATGGACTTTAACTTTTTTAAATTGTTAGGGTTTGCCAGTACATATCTGGCTTTAGTGGGGAAAAGATGTTGTAGGGATTTTTATGAAAAATGTCTGCTGGCAGTTGAAATGATACTGTTTGTTGTGCTGCTGTCACCTAGACTGATTGGCATTTTTTGGTCAGGTTATTGCAGGATTTACTCTAGATCAAAAGTGTCTGTCTGTCAATCAAAATCATGAATTCTTGGACCCCACTGTGCAATACGTATTTTGCTCCAGTATCAGGTTCCAGGATCTTCTCCCTTCCCTAAGTTCAAGTAAATGTGGATTATTTTGTGATGCTTCCAGTTGCTCTGGCATTATGGGATCTCACTTAATCTTTTTTTAAACTATGTATATTTATATAGTTATCATGTTCCTCATCCGACTCTGGTTTATTTAGAACTTCTTTCCAATATAATTTCCTAGTATCAAGCACACGTTTAAGTGGAAAATGGGCTGGCCATTTCTCAATTCTACCAGAAGAACCTCAGATGATCTTATCATATGTAAAAATGTCTACTAGATCCAGATCAATTGTAGACCCCATTTTTGTGGGGAAGGTTGTTGTTCCATCTCTATCCCCTTCCGTATTACAATTTACTTGCCTTAAATTATTTTCAAAAAGGTATACTTAAAGTGCTGGATGTCTAGTATTTAGTTTAGTGTCTTTTGAGACTCTGGTACAATATATTAAATATAGCATGTAAAGCCCATATACTGTAACAATATCATTTTCATTCTTAGGCAACCAACTGACTCTTGTCTTGAAATCTCCTACAGTTATAACTGAATGAAAAGAGTTTACAATGAATGTATTTTGTCCCAGTTCCAGTGACATGCTGGTTATTTCTTCAAACTTAATTGTGGTAACCACTGGAGATAGATAGATAGATAGATAGATAGATAGATAGATAGATAGATAGATAGATAGATAGATAGATAGATAGATAGATAGACAGATAGACAGATACTGTAGATATGCATTTACAACACAAAGCTTAATTCAGTAGTAATGTCTAACCCAACAATAAGAAAATATTCCTATGAAAAGTTAATTAATTCCATAATATTGTTTAGTTTGGTTAAACAAGGGTCATTAGCCCCCTACCCTGTCCCTAGTATTATCTTTGCAAGCCCTCACTTCAGCCTTTTCATTGTCAAGTGGAATTAATTTATCTTGTGCACTTATCCATGTTTCTTGTAATGCAATTATGTCAAATTTTCTAATACATTTAAGCCATGAGCTGTCACTGGCCTTTCATCTTAAACCTAGAAACATAGAATTTGATGGCAGAAAAGGATCACTTGGCCCACCTAGTCTGCCCATTTTCCTACCTAACAGATAAGCTGTAGATCCTAGTTAACCAACAGCTTACTTCCTCCTACCCCCCACTAGGACTGCCCTATGTCTGTCCCATGCATTCTTGAATTCCCCCACTGTTCTTGACTCCACCACCGCCTCAGAGAGGCTGCCCCATGCATCCACAACCCTCTCTGTGAAAAAATACTTCCTCACATTGCCTCTGAGCCACCCCCCATCTTCAAATTGTGCCCCCTTGTTCTTGCACATCTCTTTTTCTGAAAGATGCTACCCTCTTGGACTTTGTTGATTCCCTTGAGGTACATGAAATTTTCTATCATGTCCCCTCTCTCCCTTCTTTCCTCAAGGGTAAAAACAGTAAGCTCCTTTAGTCTTCCTTTGTATGTCTTCTGGTGCAGACCCTGCACCATTTTGGTTGCCCTCCTCTGCACAGCCGCCACTCTGTCTATATCTTTGCGGAGATGGAGTCTCCAGAACTGCACACAGTACTCCAGGTGGGGTCTCACCAACTGTCTGTACAGAGGGATAACAACTTCTTGTTTTCTACTATTAATGCCTCTTCCTATGCATCCCAGTATCCCCCAAGTCTTCCTTACTGCTTTCTTACATTGCTTGCCCACCTTTAGGTCATCTGATATAGTTACCCCCAGGTCCTTTTCCATTTTTACTATTGTCAGTATCCCACCCCTTATTGTGTACTCTTCCCCTGGGTTTTTGTTTCCCAGGTGCATTACCTTGCATTTCTTTGCATTGAATCAAAGCTGCCATACATTTGAACATTCCTCCAACCTTGCCAAGTCCCTTCTCATCCTTTCCACTCCATCTTGTGTATCAACCCTGTTGCAGATCTTTGTATCATCTGCAAAGAGACATACTTTTCCTTCCAGTTCCTCTGCAATGTCACTTATAAAGACATTAAAAAGGACCGGTCCCAGCACTGAACCCTGTGGCACCCTGCTAGTAACCCTCCCCTCTTCACTGTGGACTCCATTTACTACTACCCTTTGTGTCCTGTTGTCTAGCCAATTTTTTATCCAGGCTACCATCTTGGGACTCAATCCAAAGCTGGCCAACTTTTGTATTAATCTTTTGTGTGGGACTGCATCAAATGCCTTGCTAAAATCTAAGTAGGCCATGTCCACAGCCCCTCCCTGGTCTACTACTTTGGTCACCCAGTCAAAGAAATCTATTAGATTTGTCTGACACGACCTTCCCATCATGAATCAATGCTGCCTTGGGTCCTGTGTCCCACTGGCCTCTAGGTACTCAACAATTCTTTCCTTCGAAGTGATTCCATCATTTTTCCTACCACTGAGGTCAGACTAACTGGTCTGTAGTTTTCTGCCTCTGTCCTGTTCCCACTTTTGTGAAGAGGAATCACATCCACCCTCCTGCAGTCCTCAGGTACCACCCCATCTTCCCATGATTTGTTAAAGAGAGTAGTCAGCAGTCTCACTAGTTCTACCCTTAGTTCTTTTAGAATTCTTGGGCGAATCCCATCAGGCCCCATTGCTTTGTCCACCTTCAATTTCATTAGTTCTTTCAGAACCCTTTCTTCTGTAAATGGATTGGTATTGACCCCTGCCTTCAGAGTGTTTCACTTGTTTGGTTTAGGTACCTCCCTCTCCTCTTCCTTTGTGATTACTGAGCAGAAATATTCATTCAGTATCCCTGTTTTCACTGAATATATAACAAAATGGCTGGGCATTTGGAATTTTTACCACATTTGTGTCTCATATTGTATGTTCCACATCTATTTCTAGTCCATAGATCATCTAGACAAACAGATCCAGATATTTTGTAGCCATGGTGTGCAGCTGCATCCATCAAACCCTTCTAGTGCACCACTTGTTAGGTACACAGGAGCAGATGTGGCAGATTCTTGGACTCTGATGCTGGGATCTGTCCCATCCTAAAATCAGGTGCAGGTCACTGGTGGACCCGAGACCAACACAAGCTGCCATTTTCTGCAGCTTGCATTGATCTGGGGAACTTTTGAAAATTGAGTTCCATGTCTCGAGAAGGACACAGACAAAGTGGAGGCAGTCCAGAGAAAGACAACTAAAATGGTGTATGGTCTGCATCAAAAACCCTATAAGGAGAGATGGAAGGACCTCAATATGTATACCCTGGCAGAGAGAAGGCAGAAAAGGGATATGAAATAAAAATCTAAATACCTCACAAGGTAAATAAGATACAGAAGGGGAACCTTTTCAGAAGACAAGATGCATGACAACAAGGGGGCATGCAATTAAGCTGGAAGGTGATAAATTCAAGAGAGATGTGAAGAAGTACTTTTCCTCTCAAAGAATGGTGGATGTATGGAGCAGTCTTCTAGAGGAGGTGGTAGGGGCAAAATATTTGATGGGCTTCAAGCATGCATGTGGATGGCAGAGAGGAATATTAATGGGAAGCAAGGGGGAGGGAGCTGGAGACCAAGTAAGGTTTTTGTTGACAGTTTAGGCAGCGGAAAAAAAATGGGCAAACCATGTGAGCTAAGTGACCTTTATCTACTGTGAAATTTTGTTTCTATGTTTCTATCACCTCTTCTGTTTTTTTCCTTTATGGTTTTTGCTGTTTTTTTTTTTTTTTTTACTGGATATTACATCTTATCTCTTTTGCTGGTGACTTGTAAATTCAGCCCACATCTAGGCTGTGAGCCAAAATCCCACCCTGGTATCAATTTTTTTGAAATAGCATGCTGATTTTTTAATTATTCTGAAATTTAAAGATATCCAAATTTTCTTTTAGTAAAAAGTTATTTTGAAGTTGACTTTTAAATCACCTACTTATTCCCCAATCAATCGGCAGGGCCACTGGAAAATTGCAGAAAAAGTTACCCCAAACTGCTGAGCTTTTTGCAAAAATTAGGAGGAAATTGCAGGAGTTCTACTGTAAATCCCTGTGTGCATCACAATAAATCTTTTAATGTTTTCTGTAACATGTATTTGTCAGTGTAAACTGCTAAATGAATGCACTGCCACTTGAATATGTTTAAAAGATAAAGAAAAGTTTATGTTCCCAAAAGGAATACTAAACTGATAAGCTATCATAAGTGTTGCCTATCTTCCAAAATGTAAAAGCATCTGCCTCATACAGTGCTAAATAGATTCTATAAAGTGAGCCACAGGAAATCAATATTAAATAAATCCAGAAGAAATACATTTTTCTGTTTCTGGATGTAGAATAATGAAGCCTAATCAACAGCTGTTTACAGTGCTCTGCCAGGTATTTACCCACTTTAGTACGAGAAAAAATAAGCAGACAGAGTGGTGAATAATTGAGTTTTAGTAAAATGTTGTTAAAGTGTTTAATGTTCATAATTTGCACTAGAGGTTCTGTACACTATTTTTGAAATCACATATTAAACCATTTAATCTGGGGGTTATTGGTGCTGGCAGTATAGACTAATGGTTAGAGTAACAAACTGTGAATCAGCTGGGTACATCCAGCAGACCTGGGTATGATACCCACAACCTCCACTTGCATACTGTGTGACTCTGAACAAGTCACTTAATGTCCTCAGTGCTCCTAGGCTGCCCCTGAAAACAAGCACTTGTGCCTAGTGGGCCTTACCTGGTTACAAAAAATATATATATAAAAAATACCAATGTATTTTTACTGCATCATACAGTAGTCAGGGTACCCTGTAATTTATCTTTGTTTTACTCTGGCTGCAATGATTTTGTTTAGTTAAAGATAAATGTACAGATACATTTTATGTATTTTGTAAGATTGTTTGTAGACTTTAGTCAGGTTTTTATTAGTCTTTGCATGTGATCATCTAGGTGGTAGATTGCTAAGCGTGAGATCACTGTTAGCAACTAGCTTATTCAAGTTTAAAATCTGCAGGGCCATCCAAAAGTCCTCAGCTGTTTGAATCAAAACCAGTCTGAATGAAAGTATGCTCATAAAGAAAAACCTGTCCTACCATTTTCAAAAAGGCTTCATACTGTAGTTAGCACCCCATTTAGGTGAATGGGATCATTTGCACCTTTTCTCCCATCTTTTGTTTCAGTCTCTGTGGCAACAAAAAGTTTTCTGATAGACTGCTTCAATACAAAACAAATGTTAAGTGTTTAAGTGTACTTATGCTTGGCTAGTGGATTTTGAAACCAAATAAGACAAGGATTCAAAAGAAAGCAGTGTCACATAAAACCCTCACCATACCTTGCACTGCATTGTTTCAGCCAAACTGAAGACTATATGCAAAATTGTTAATATTTTTGAGAGTATTTTATTAAAAATGTTAATGCTTTTTTACACAGTTCAATGTAAAAACTGAAAAATTGCAAGAAATTGTGGAACATGTCAGTTTTTTCAGAGAATGGTGAAAATTGCAGATTCCACAAACAAATTTTGGGTGTAATTTTCCAGTGGCCCATGTCAATAGGTGTGCTTGCACTGCATACTTCTCAAGGGTGTTTACTGGATTATTAACCTGTAGGTCTTTCTCACAAAGAAGGTGTTTTTGTTTCTTTTGAACTTGACCACAGTAATAGTATGCCATCTCCAGTTGAAGGTGGGTCCAATCTTACTTCATTCATGTAAGGAATAAACACGTTTTTTAAGTTGTTTATAGAGTTGTTGGTAGTTGTATTGGTAGTTATACAAAAAAAGATAAACAAAGTGGGTGATTTGATACATTTTATTCGAACAACTCAACGTTTTCAGAACATAAGCTTTCAGGCGATACACAGCCCTTCTTCAGGACATGGCAGTTTCTAAGGAAAGCAAGCCTTTCAATAGAAAGTGCCATGACCTGAAGAAGGGCTCTGTGTAGCCTGAAAGCTTGTGTTATGCAAAATTTCTTGCTGGTCTAATAAAATGTATCAAATGACTGACTTTGTTCAGTCATTTAGAAATTGCAAATTCCAATCAACCTCTTTTTTTGGAACCTGGCTTTTTTCTCCTAAGAGGTGTGGCTGTCTAAAACTGTTGGATTTTTATTTGTATGCTGTACCAGTTTTTCTTTATTTATTTTAATTATTTGCTCTTATCAGTACCCAGTTTGCAGATGTTTCTCTCCTGCAAATTCTGATAACAAGAAAGCTGATCTATTAAGAAAGATGTTCACTGTATTTTGACTTTGAACTTGCTATGATCCTTAAATTGTAATTAACTCCAACAAATGGTTATCTTCTTTTCCTTGATTTTCTAAACTGTACACTTGTTTTGGTGCTGATGTTCTAGGTTCAAATGATTTTTTTAATTTCTTCCTCCATGTCCCTTTTCTGTAAAGTTCTGATAAATTCATTTTTTTTCTGTTTTACCCCTTTACCACATTTTCATTCCTTAGTTTCATGTCTTATAAATCCATGACTACCAATGTGAACACATAATATGAAATATACTTCTGAATAATAAATAAAGAAAAGGGGAAAACTTGAAAAATGTCCTTTTAATCTGAAAATCAGAATGTATACCCCCCCCAAATAAGTTGAACATCTTATCTCTTTTCAGAACATTTGTCTCCTAGGTACCAAAAGTCTTTAGACCTGCAGTTGAAATTCCAGTCTTATTTAATAAAAGGAGACATGGCAGTTTGATTCAAACTTGATTCTTTTTCTCTCAAATACAAGGGGGTTTGAGGAAATAACTCATATTCAAGTCAGTACCAGTTCAAGCATAGTAAAATTATAGAATTTGAGTATCTAGAATAAGTAGTTGCTGGAGAACAGACACTCTAGGAGACTGGATGCCAGTGAAAAATAAATGCAGTAATAGGGATAAGGTAAAATCATAGCCCCACCACACAGAAATGGAGCTGATTCAGATACCAGTTGTAATGCTGATAAAAAGCTCACTTTGTTACGATGAAGCATCAAAAATTTAAAGTGAAATGCAATGATGCAGGGGTTGCTGTTAGTAGATCTGTGGCTTTGATTTGACCCCAGTGGCACTCCAAAGCAATAAAAAAATAAATTGTAAACTCTGCTACCATTATAATAAACACAGTGCCCCCTGATGCTCTACAAACTCCTACATCACAAAATGTGGGAGCACTGGGGAGGAACAGTGGCAGATCATGCTATTATCAGCACCAGGAAGAGGAAGGGACTAGGTAGCCAAGAGGAATTCACAATCCTTTTCCTTAAAGTAGTTGGGTACATAAAAAATTCTTCAAAGTAAACTGTTTCAGTCCAGTGTAGGAAAACTTTCATGTGGAGGCATGAAGGGTTGTTAAATAGTGAGTACAATTGTTGCTCTTTAAATCTATAAAGCCCAATGTGCAAATGTTGGCCCTAACAATTTTAACATAGTTAAGATCCCATAAAGCAATAGAATTCTAACAAGGAAATAAAAAAAAATGAATCTTTTGAAGAATCTCATTTTAAAAGGTACCAAGCCCACAAGAGGAGCCCCTTCTCTGGACATATTTGCTGATGTAGCTGACAAGTATACTTTTCAGGAGGCTGCTTTTAGCCCAGAAGACACTAGTTACAATACGTAGTCTAATACACTGGTAATCAGAAGAATGATAGGAGAAATGGAAATCTTGCTTTACAGAATGTAAAAGCTTTACTACATAATGGTGTAGATTTCTCTAGTTGTGTATTTTCTGGAATCTACTGGCACATAAAGGACAGCCTCAATCAGCCCCACGTCCTGACGTTCATTCCTTTCAAGAACAATTCCTGCAGGTACAGTGACTGGATGTGCAGATCAGTTATTCACCATCTGGCCCTGAAGAGAAGGCCCTTCCTGAGAGGAAGAGGGATGAGCTTCTGAACAATCAGGTAAAAAAGGTATCAGTATCTGAGTGGCATCTTGTGAGTACTAATTACAGGAAAGAGAATGAATTCCCATCCATCTTAATGAGCTGCTTCCTAAAGCAACATGTCCAACGGGGCACTAGGATAAAAGTGTTGAAATCATTTCCAGTATGAAAGTAAAGGAACCTTTCAGAGGCAGGCCGCAACAAGGTAAAATTCTCCAGGTTGACAGGCAAAACTATGATAGCTGGATCTCGGCCACAAAGACTAGAAACTTTAGAAAGGCAAACATTTCTAAGAGGAAGGCCTTGGTGACCACAGATCTGGATTGTCTACATAGATTGGTAATGCAAAGAACAGTTGGTGTTTGTTGAAGAAAGTGCTGGAAACTTCTGCAGGGATCTGTAGTCATGTAAGCAACAAGGGTAAAGGGCCAAGAAGCCCCCCATCCATATCAACAGGGACATAAAAATGGATTCTAAGTAAAAGAAGGTGAATTACAACTGGAAAGAGACCAAATTCTATAGCCCAAGAGATCAGCACTGAGGAAATGAAGACCTAGAATAAAAATGCCACAAAATGGCTAGTAGTCAGTGTAATAGTAGGAGCTGTAGACAACACCAAAGACTTTGTACGGTACATCAGTGGAATGAGAAAGTTGAAGGAGGGAATTGAGCCTCTTATGGCAGAGGAATGTGGGAGGAACTAGTGGATAAGCCAGAAGCAGTGGGTTAGATGCTTAATGAACACTTTGCTTCAACGTACACCAAAGGGACCTTGGTGGGAGGAGGGGGCTCATGTGGAAAGCCAGTAGCATCAGAGCTAACCATGATGCAGCCAGTTGACATTACACATACAGTACTTTGGTAGATGACTACTTGGCAAATCTCATGTAAGTCCCTTGGATGTACAAGAATGCCCCAGGATCACAGAGGATCCAAAAGAATGATTGGCAATGCTAATCTCAGTAACATGGAAACATAGAAAATCATGGCAGAAAAAACACAAGCACCCATCCAGTCTGCAAGAATCTTTTTGGAGTCTAACCAGATAGGTAGGGTGCCAAAGGACAGATAAGTGCCCAAAGTCATCCTCATCTTCAAAAAAGTGAAAGGGTCAGACCCAAGTAACTACCTGCTGGGCACCTTCCTCAAGGCCATTACCAAGCACAGAATAATGAATTACTTAATTGATACCAAGGTTCTTGCCTCCTCTTAGCATAGCTTTACAAAAAGTGAATCAAGTCAAATCAAACTATTCACAACTTGGAAGGAGAGACTGAGGAGATGGAAAGGGGTAGGGCATTGGATGCAGTCTATCTGAACTTTAGCAAAGCCTTTAATACTGTGGTACATGGCAAGGTTCTGTGTGAAGTAAACTAGTCCAGTTTACAGAACATGAGACATAAACAGGGTGTATTGCTAACTGGTTTGGGCAGGAAGCTGAGGTACAGTAGTGTTGAATGAGACATGCACTACTCTGAGTGGATTGGCATGCTCAGTGCTATCCCTCAGGCATCAGTGCTGGGGCCACTGCTCTTCAATATCTTCATTAATGATCTGGAAACTGGTGTCTCAAGTGGGCTAAGTTCATGAAGGACACTAGGCTGGAGAAGGTGGTGGACTCTCTTGAGGAGAGAGACAAACTTCAGGAGAATGTAAGCAAGCTTGGTGCTTAACCTGACTCCTGGAGTTCCAAGTTCAATATAGTCAAATGCAAGATGCTGCACTTGTGGGGGGGGACACAGAAGAAGGATGTACACACAGGGTGTGGCTCCTCTTGCTGCAGTCAGTGAGGAAAATAACCTAAGAGTCATAGTAGACAAGTAGCTGAAGCAGGGCAGGAAGTCTATGCCCACTTTTTCAAGAGCACCTGCAGAATGCTGGGTGCATTGGAAGGATGGTGACTATAGTATGCTAAACCCAGATGGTCACCTTCTTGCAAGGGGTGATGAGGGAAGTAGAAAGGGTAGATATGGGAACAGCAGATGTAATCCTGACACATTAAAAGGCCATGGTGTGGTCTGACCTGGAGTAGTGCATTCATTTTGGTCTCCTCAGTACAAAAGGGGGCATTAAGACAGTCAAGACTGTGCAATGCAAGACCACCAAAATGATTAGCAAAGCATCTGACGTGGTACCACACCAAGAATTGGTTGAAGCACTTTTAAAAGCTGGAATCAATACCAACATAGTGGCTTGGATAGATTCATGGTTGGAAAATTGGGAACAAAAACTGAATATTCGTGGGGTGACATCTGATTGGGCTAACATGACTAATGGGATCCCTCAGGGCTCCATGCTAGACCCCACTTTATTTAACTTTTATGTGTCAACAATATAGTGTGGTGAAGGATTTGGGTCTCAAAATTCGCAGACAATACCAAAATCGGTACTGTGGTAAATAGTACTACAGTGGCAGAAAAAAAATTTGCAGTCAGAGTTGGTCAAGTTAGAATTGTGGGCAAAGTAATATAAACTCAGGTTCAGCCTTGACAAATGCACAGAAATGCACCTAGGAAGATCAAATCCTAGGCCAAAGTACATTCTGAATGGCACAATTCTTAAAGAAACACCTGAATAAAAGGATTTGGGGTGATAATTACAAACAACTTCAAGTTCAAGTCCAGTGTAACACAGGTGCAAAGAAAGCAAATATAATACTCAACTGCATTAGAAGACATATCAGTAGCAGGTATAGAAGGGTGGTGATGCCTCTGTATGTAACCTTGGTCAGGCTGCAACTGGAATATTGTATCCAATTTTGGGCAACTAGTATTAGGACAGAAATTAAAACCCTTGAAATAGTACAATGTAGCACAACAAAAATGAGAAATGGTCTTACAAATTTGATCTATGAGGACAGGCTAAGGAACTTTAATCTTTACTCCCTGGAATATAAAAGGTTAACAGGAGAACTATGTCTGCTCTTTGGTTCACTAACAAATGATGATCTTAGGTAATGTTTGGATTTTAAATTAAAAGATCGAAAGAACATGACAACAGCACACAGTCTACAACTGGAATGGGAAATATGCTACACTAAACAGAGAGCTACCTGGTTCAGCTGGAGAGTGATTGAGGTTTGGAATCATCTCCCCATAGAAGTGGTAGGCAATAAAGACAAGACCAAGTTTAAGGATAGACTGGACAAACATTTTTCAATTCATGCAACAGAATATCCCCATATGTAGAAGGGGTGAGCTTTAAATAAGTCCTCAGGCCTCATCTGGCTAATAAAGAACTATGAGAACGATGAGAATGGGGGCAAAAGCTATGAGGATGGGCTACAGATCTGTAACATGTTCACCCTGAAAAAAAAAGGAGGCTGAGAGGGGACATGAGCTCAGATTTTCAGATACTCAAGGGTATAGACAAGATTAAACAGAGGGGGATGTTTGATCTAGTTCCCTGCTGCAGGGCACAGGGACATGCCCTGAAGCTCAGGGGTAGTAAATAAATGGGTAATGTTAGGGGGCATGTATTCTCCCTGAGAGTGGTTCAGCTATGGCTCACCCTTCCAGTGAAGGCAGTGAACATGAAGACAGTGCTAGCTTTAAGATAAAACTAAACACATTTTTGCTTACCAAGGGAATCACTAGGTACCCTGGGTAGCACAGGGGTAGGTAATCCATGTAAATGCATGCATATTTCATCTCTGTTTTTGAAGACATAGCCTACTACATACACTAGGGCACTCCCACATAATAAACAAAAAAGAGGCTTCAGAATATTTTCAATGACATGTATGTCACAGTACAAATGTAAGTAAGAGCTGCCGCTGAATGCTGAAACAATCAATATCAGAAAAACTGAGGGGGGCAATTCAATTAAGCAATAATTCTTCACTAATATTATTCAGTTTAATAGTCTTCTATTTTTCATTATTAGATGCACTCTGAAATTTCACCAGATTTAATGGCTTATTCAGTGGAATTTCTTTTATGTTTTTACCTTCAATATAATAATAAATCAATTAACTGTATCTATTTTTATGATTTCACTTAATCATTGTGTTGAATAAATATTTTTTGTTCATACCAGAACATATTTTTATCTTAGTAAGCTATTCTTTTTGCATTATCTGTGCAAGTTTCTTTACATTTTTATGTCTTATTGTCTGCTAAAAGATTCAAAAGGAAAGCATGTTACTAACATTTTGGGCTTTCATTTCAAATGCAATATCTCCATTTTTGTTTTTACACACTTTAAAATATTGTTTTTCTGGCTTGTTTCATTGCATGCTTACCAACCATGGCAGAAAAACTGAATACATTTATTATTTTTAAGTTAAAAACATAAAGAAAAATCCCCCGAAGATGTGTCTGAGTCTGAAGAAATGGGTGTATTTAATGAAAATGTAAAGACTATTAAACTGCAGAATATGAGTTATGAATTATGCTTAAGTGAAGTCCCCCCCCTCCATTGTTTGATACATGTCACTCACACTTATTTCTAGATTTGTTCAATTACATAAGAAATAAAAATACCAACGGTACTGAGTGGCACCAATGTACTAATGTCTCCTTATTGCATAGTAAAAGATATATATACATGCTTAACAATGCACACATAGGTGCCGCTTGATACAGACACATATATGCATGTAAGCACACACATAAACCTAGAAAAAAAAATAAATAAGTATACCACACAGAATACACAAACTCAGAACTTTTAACCTGATCAGTTCCTGCACTAAGGCCTCCAGAGTCAGCATCATCTTTTGTAAACAAAAAAGTTCTCAAGGGATGTGATTGATAAGCCTTCACTACTCTCTCTTATGATTGATTAATCTTGATGGAGTGCAACAGTTACAGTTTCATGTTCTTCATTCATTCACTAACAACTCCATGGTCTGAAAATCTATTCCAAGCTCTGAAAGCCCTATCACTGACATCAGAAATGACATCTGCTTTTAACAATGAACAGTCTATAAACTTGAATTAATGTCTCTAAACAAGTAGCATTCAAACCTAGACAAGCCTCAAAGCCTCAGATGGAACCTTTTATGTTGTCCATGACATAAAAGTAACAGTTCAATGTTAAGAACATAAATTGTAGCTAGAAAGAAAAAATGTTCATAACTGGGAAATTAACCCAGGCTTCCTATCCACCACTGATTTGGTAGCCTGTAGCTCTACCTCTGTAGTAAGGTTCCTTTTTCTCATCTAGTTTCTTTCCATTCTCAGGGCTGCCTCCTTCTTCTCTGGTCATCCAGCCATCACCTACCATCATGTGGACTTACCTTGGTGCAGTCCTCCATGGATATTCCCCCTGTGGTGGGAATCAGACAAGGGTGGGCCATCCTACCCATCCTTAATCACAGTATAGAAACCCCCCAAAACCTTATAGGTGGTGTTGGGGCTGTGGGGACTACAGAATCATCCTGCAGCTACATTTGTTTCCATTTTCTGGTTTCCCTGGGGCTGAGTCATGTGCAATGTCATATGTGCATGTGTTTACACACTTGCACATTACATGCATCCATGTCAGGTCCCCTTCCCTGCCGCTTTCCATGATATACCACCAAGCCTATTCTAGGTGGCAATGGTGCGATGAGGCACCAAGCCTCTCTCCCCAAAGGAGAAAAGTCATCCTCAGGATAGTCAATCTTCCTTCACTCAGCTGTCCCCTGTGTAACCCTGCTCCATTTCTGAACCTGGGTCCCTGGTGTGGCATGAAGTAGGGTATCTACTGTCTCTGCCTTCTGTGCTACCAAGCTGGCCCACTTCCAAAGTTCCTTGACAGGGAATGCATGCTGTGGCAAAACATGTCAGGCAGTAGGTGCAGACCTCCTCTTCACAGCTGAAGTGGATTTTACTAATGCACTATCAGTTTATGGTAATGCCTCCCAAATTGCCTTAAGACCTCATAGTATCAATTGGAAGTTTTATGTTATCTGCAAAATAGGACCTCAAACCTTGCTAAAACTCTATCAGTAAAATCAGCAGTAACAGCTAACAATTTCTATCCACTACATAAATTATAGTGATAAAGAAAAAAAATGTTCCCTCCTGCAGATGAAACCCAAACTTGTAACATAGAAGTTACAGTTCAATGTTAACAACATAGATTGTAGTAAGAAAAAAAAATATCCAAATCTGGAGAACAAATCCATGGCCCCTACTTAGTACTGTTCTGGTAGCCTGTAGTTCTACCACTGTGCTAAGGTTCCTTGACAGAATATGTATGCTGAGACAAAGGACATCCAGCACAGAGTGCACCCCCCCCCGTACACAGCTGCAGTGGAATTTAGTAATGAACTGTCTCTCAATTATGTTTCTCAAGTTGTATTCAAATCTTAAAATTTCAGCTAGTACTTTTTAAGTTACCTGTAACACAGAACTTTCAGAAATTCTATCACTCACATCAGCTTTGACTTCTAACAATTTCTCTCATATTACATAAATTGTAGTGAGGAAGAAAAAATATGTCCTGCACTTAGAATCAAACCCAGGCTTATATACAATTGTCCTGCTGATTGCTCTGGTGCCCTTTTCAACTGCGGAGAACACTTATATTGGACAGTAGCACATTGGGAAAAGCCCTCCTGCTACTCACTCTGTTTCTGATGGCCTAGCACTGCCGAACGCTATGTGTTCGGCTCCCCACTGCCCCCACCACCACCCTTGGTTGGCTCTCCCTTAAACAGGCAGACAGTGATCACATGGGCTGAGAATTAACCTATCAGCCCAGTTTTCCATCTGCAAGTTATACTGTCCTGCCACTAGGGGCAGACCTAGCAATCTTAAGCTCCTACCTAAGTGCACACACTGCTGCCTAACAAAAAAAAAAGTCTCATACCTCTGCAGGCTTCAGCTCAGTCCTTATTGCACTCAGTGTACTACAGCCACCCCATATTCACCACCCCAGCGCTGCCTGACCACTCCACTATCACTAAACTCCCCACTGTCATGACTGCCCCTCCACCCCCCCACTGGGCCCAACTGGCATGGAACTACCACTCACAAGGAGGATGGCCTCCGGCCCCTCAACTCACCCACCTCATGGCTATCTGCCAAGGGGCTAAAAATTGTTCATCTAAATGTCCGCAGTCTCCTATACAACCTTGCTGAGCTCACTGCCTGGGTTGCCCATTACAACCCGGACATACTGGGCATCACAGAAACATGGCTAAAACCACACACTCCTGATACTATGTGTTCCCTACCAGGGTACAGCCACATCAGAAGTGATCGTGGGGGGAACAAATGTGGTGGTGGGGTGCTACTTTATTACAAAGCCCACCTCAATGTGTCTGCAGTAGACCTCCCTTTCCCTCGACATGTGAGTTCCTGCATGCCGTTCTCCTGCTTGTGCTCACTAAGAAAATTCACTTGATCTACTGCTACAACCCCCCTAGGGGCGGCATGCCTGGGCTCTCCTCACTCCCGCACAATGTTAGTGAGACAGTGGACACAAGTGAAGTCCTTATCATAGGAGACGTCAACCTTAACTGGTTAGGCTCAAACTCAAAATCATATGAGCCACTGCTCTCAGGCCTTGCACTGAACCAGATTTTCACTGAACCTACAAGGCCCTCCCCCCCGGGGGGAGCAAAGGGTCACTGATCGACTGGGTCCTGACTAATAGACCGAACAGGATCACATCCTCGGGCATCCTACCTGATGCCATCTCGGACCACTCACCCATCTTCTGTACCTGGGGCATCTCCCAGGCGAAAATACCTAGAAAAGTGATACAAATGAGGGACTTCTCAAAATTTCACTTGCCCGACTTCCTCGCTGACCTTAGATCGATCGACTGGTCCGGGGTCACCACCTCCTTGGACCCGGATCAAGCACTGGGTGCATTCTTAACTAAATACATCCAAGTACAGAACAAACATGCCCCCCTCACAAAAAGGAGAGTGTGGGGCACTGTTATCAAATGGCTCCATGCGGGCCTATTCTCCCTAATGAAACTCAGGGGCAAATGCTGGGAAACCTACAAAGCCTCCCACAGCATTGATGATCTCACTGCCTACAGGTGCCTCAGAAACACCTGGAAAAAAGCCATCAGATCAGCCAAAAGTGAGTACTGTCGAACTGCCCTACTCGCCTCAGCCAGCAACCCGAGGAGCTTTAGGCAGAACATTAGCGGTGCAGTGGGGGGCTCTGCTCGAGTACAAGTCACGGACTTACTAATTGACGGGGTTAGCTGCAACAGCCCACACACTATCTCTAATACCTTTAACGCAATGTTCTCCGAACAGCCCCCCAACACTCTGCTCCCGCCGCTCCCACGTCCTCAAACGCTCAACCGCCTGAACCCCACTCCACCAGCACCTCTCAACCTGGACCTGAGACACGACCCTCCTTCTTCCTTCAACAAGTATCCACCGTTGAGAATCAAAGGCTGCTTGCCAGCCTCCCCCCTCACACTGGCGCACGGCACGATAACCTGGAGCCGAAACTGCTTAGGTTGGCTGCCCACCTCCTTGCCTGGCCTATAACACATATCTTCAACTCCTCTTTAACAGCGGGTGTCATCCAGATATCTGGAAAGTAGCCAAAGTTACCCCTGTTCTCAAACAAGGTAACTCCAAAGACCCCTCCAACTACCGGCTTATTGCCACTTTGTCAGCTGCCTCCAAACTCCTAGAGAAAGTTGTGGCCTCTCAGTTAACCAAGTACTTGCAGGTACACAACCTCCTCTCTCCAGCCCAGCATGGGTTTAGGGAGGGGCACAGTACGGACACCACCCTCGCTGTAGTCACCTCGCAGATCAGAACAGCTACCGACCAGGGCAACCTCACAGGCACGATCTTCGTGGATCTCTCCAAGGCCTTTGACAGGGTAGACCACTCCCTCCTCAGCTCCACTGTCCTCTCCCTTGGACTCTCTAACCCTGCCCATGCCTGGTTCCTCAATTACCTTACTGGTAGGAAGCAATACACCAACTTTCACCAGACCCATTCCCATCTCACCACTGTCCAACGTGGGGTCCCCCAAGGGTCCGTCCTCGGTCCGACGCTCTTCTCCCTTTACATCAGTGAACTGCCATCTGTCTCTACCCATGGGCTAATCATCTTGTATGCTGATGACCTTGTCTTCCTAAATAGTGATTGCTACATTGGCACCATCAATTCCCAACCAAACTCTGACTTCAAGCAGATCCAATCCTGTCTGGTGGAACACAAGCTCACCACCAACCTTAAGAAAACCCAGGCCATGCTCTTTGGCTCCCTGAGCAGAACTAAATCCTGCTCCACCCCCCTTCTAATCCACGGGGCCAATGGATTGCCCCTGCAGACGGTTCCCATAGTCAAGTATCTTGGCGTCACTCTGGATCCCCAGTTGGACCTCTTCCTACACGTCCGAAACATCTGCAAGGCCATGAATGCGAAACTCGGTCTCGCCTACAGAGCCAAAAACTGCCTCACCCCAGCTGCTCGGGTGGCTCTAGCCAGGGGTGTTCTCCTTCCTTCCCTCTGCTATGGACTGGTGACCTTTGCCTCCGTGCCAAAATCCATCCTCTCGAAATGGGATATGGCCTACAACCGCATCTGCCGCTTCCTGCCCCTAACCTTACACACCGCTGCGACCTCTACACCCATCTCGAGTTGCTCCCTCCAGAGAAGCACCTTGTCTTCGTAGTAGGTAACTTCATTGACAACTTCGTCAGATCAGCCACCCCTGCTGCCCTTGCCCTTCGCCTCAACCCTGACACCACTCCCTACCATCTTAGGTCAATGGCGGCATTCAACCGCCCAGTTCCTAGGACATGCTCCCTTGTGGGGGATCGGGCATACACCAACTATGCCCCGAAATTATGGAATACATTCCCAGCCCTTACACGGTCCACCCCCTCCCACACTGGATTTAAAACTTCCTTTTGGAACTTCCTGAAGGGCCTCTCCACTTGCTCTTGCACCTCGTAGCCTCGCCCAACACTACACTGGCAAGGGGGGCCTTTGAGCCCTCTGGGCCCACCGCACTTACTCTCCTGACAACCTGGTCAAGCAATGACAAATTGGATTACCTTAACTGGTATCGTCTGCACTCCCATTGCATGTAAATTTTACTCACTCACTGTCTATGTATGGCCTAGCTCTTGATTCTCCTGGATCATCTGTAACCACCCCCGGGCTCATGTGTTGTTTTTTACTGACTGTCATTCCTCTATGTATTCTGATATTCCACTGTATGTAAAAGTTGCATTAGTCACTTCACTGTATGTAAAAGTTGTATTAGTCACTGTACCTGTAAAATTCAAGTCTGTAACTCTCCCGGGTTGCACCTGAAAATAGGCACATGGATGTCTAGTGTGACTTACCCGGTAAACAGAAACAACTAAATAAATAAACTATACACCAAAACCTAAAAGCCATATCACTGGCCTCATCAGTGACATCATGCAGCTGAATCACTCACACTGAATAAACCTTTAAACTTGACTAAATGCAAAAAAGAGTACACACGACAACAGTAGGAACTTCTAAGCTGTGCTTGTTGGCACCTAAAAAATGGCACCTACTGTGCTTAGTGAAAAGTGCCCAGACTAGGGTGATTAAAGTCCCAACTAAATTTTCAAATTAAATGTACTCTCAGGCACTCACCTCCAAATATATTCCACTTCCACTGAGTTAGTAGCTGACTCAGGGAGCTGAGGTGTGTGAACAGTGTGTGCCTGTTGCTTTTGCTATCTTCTCCATTCCTCTTCCCCTGTTTCTTCCAGCCCTTCACCTATTCCCAGAAAAAAAATAAGATTACGTTTTATTTGTTTAGTTAGTTGTAAGATTAAACTTGTTTTGTTCATTTTTTTCTTACTATACAACTTTCCCTAATTTAGGAGTTGACTCAGACAGCTGAAGTGTGCAGAGGAATGTGCAGGCCATCTGCTGTACTCCGCAGCACATCTGTACCTCACTGACACCACTGTTTTCACCACCCACCTTTCCCAGTTTCTTCCAACATTTCAACCAGTCCAAGGAGGAATACTATAGCTTCTTTTGGTTTAATTTTATTAACTTAGTTGTTTACAACTTGTTTAAATGTTTTTGTTTTCTTTCAGTACTCCCACACATCTTCTTTCCACCTTCTCACTTATTTCTCTTGCTTGAGTTTTATATTCTTTAACTTTGTTGACATTTTTCCACCAGATTATTGTCCCATGGTTTACATAAATCAGAGACTAGGTGTCCACAAACTACAGGAAACTAATCCACAGTTTATGTGAACTACAGAAGACTAATCTGCACTCTATGTAAAAAAGTTTTTGGAATTCCAAGTAACTGATCATTTTGAAAAGTATATCAGAAGCAGAATTACAATTCTGACAGATTTCTACCAACAGAATTGTGCAGTATGCATGGCTCCATTGCTCACTTTCATGTCTAAAGTAAAGGTGCTGCTGTAGGAATTCTGACTGTTGGGATGGGCTGCGTTGGCACTAGAGGTAAAAATAATTAGCCGTTTGACCACTGTCTTGTTTGTTTTAACCATTTTGTAAATTGATGCCTGCTACCAATGCTTGAGGTGTAGAGGTGTGCACATGTCAGATTAGTGTTCTAATTTGAATTTGAGTCTCTGAGGCCAAGACACATGCCCATGTCCCTCCCGTTAGTGCTACAGAAAAGGAAAGGAATTTGTTTAAATAATTTTCACACAAGTTTTATCTCAAAGCAGTTAACAAACAGCAGGAAGATTAACAACAGACAGATTAGGTTAAATAGTAATATAAGGTTGGAAGGATCTCTAGGTATGTCATGTCTGTCCCCCATTCCCTCCTCAGAAGCAAAGATGAAATAAAAACATTGTGCAAACACATATAAATCTATATTGACTTGCTCAGAGTTACACTGTGAGCAACAGTGGTGGACCTGAAATCTGAATCACCACATTTAGAGCTTTGTGATCATAACCACTCAAGTAAAACACCCCCCTCACCATGATCCAAAAGATCCCTTATCCCATACTCAGTCACACAAACTAATGTCCTTTTGTATTCTCTCCTCTTACTTGGCAAAATATACTTCTGGTCGCACAGCCATGTGCAGCACCATACATCATGTTGTAGTGGATAGGGCTTCTCCTCATATTAAAGTATGTGGTGGGGGCAAGTGCCTTTTTATGCCACTATTAAAAAAAAAACTCTGCATGATCCATCCTTCATTCATACTCCACCTCCAACTCCCTTCAGTCATTGATAATGAATTAATTCCACCCCACCCATCTCAGTCTCACCACCCTTGCACTATACATATACATACAGTAGCTACATAGATATATAGGATCTATCAGCAGATAAGAACTGCCTGGCAGATCTAGTCTGCCCATTTTTTCTACCTTTAACTTATGCTGCTGACTATATTGGATCTGTGGCTTTCCTACTCTTCCCTTTTTCTAGGGTTCCCTTTTGTGTATCCCATGTATTTTTGAATTCCTCCACCATTTGTGCCCCTACCACCCCTGTGGGGCAGCTGTTCCAAGCATCCACCACCCTCTCTGTAAAGAAATACTTCCTCACATTACTCCTGATTATTCCTCCCTCCAACTTCATCTCATGTCCCCTAGTTCTTGTCCATCTTCTTTTCTGAAAGATGTTACCCTCCCATGCCTTTTTGATCCCTTTAAGGTATTTATATGTGTCCATAATGTCCCTCTTTCTCTTCACATCTCTAGAGAATACATGTTGAGGTTTTTCAGCCTTTTCTTCATATGACTTCCGGTGCAGCCCATGTAATATTTTTGTAGCCTTTCTTTGGACTGCCTCCACTCTATCTATGTATTTCCTGAGATGCAGCCTCCAAAACTGGACACTGTACTTCAGATGAGGTCTTACTAATGATCTGTATAATGACATCAGCACCTCCTTTTTTCTGCTAGTCATGCTTCTCCCTATGCACCCCAACATCCCGCTGGCCCTTCTAACTGCCTTCTCACCAAACCTCTCAACCTCCTGCCTCACAAATCAGGGACAAAGCTTAAAAAAATCAGGGATAAAGGACCAAAATCAGGGACTCATCTTCAAAATTGGTGATATCTACTCAGGAACCTGGTAGAATAAGGGACTTAGTGTAAAATGCATTTTCTAAGGAAGAACAAATCTGTAACTTTAATGTTTGACATTATTTTGTGCTTACAACCCCTACTGTTTGGTCACAGAAACACAATTTTTAGGAGGGACAGAGTAAAATTTTAAGGTAAAACCAGGGACATCCCTGAAAATCAGGGACAGTTGAGAGGTATGCTTCTCACACTGTCTGGCCACCTTTAGGTCCTCATATATAACTATTCCTACATCCCTCTCCTGTTTGGTGGCTGACAGTACCTCCCCCCAGCAAGGATGTGTCTCTGTTGATGAGTCTGTTAACCTGCATTAGAATTCTATGCACTCTTTGTATAGCCAGAAAACTCACCACTCAGATGGCTACCTTATGCATGTTATTGCTGCTATACTGGCAAACTCTCCCCTTTGGACCTAATGCATTAGATTTATTATCTGCTCTGTGTTACAATCATAGCCCTATTCCTTTGTTATATATAATGTTACTATACTCTGTGTCACAAATCTTTATGTTCACTTTGCTCTCCAGGCCCACTGGTGTGCATCGTCTTTGTATCTGGTTATGTTTAGCTCTGCACTCTCCTGGGTTGCCCCTGAAAATAAAAATGTACTTGCCTAGTATACCTTACCAGTAGACAAAAACTAACTAAATAAATAAATAGAAATGTTATTCCCTCTTGAGTAATATATATTTCAGTCATCCTCTTCACTTGATTCCCTGTGATCCCCCCCCTCAGTAGTCTATGGCTTTCTAGATCAAGCCCTGAACTGGGAGCAAAGTGGGTTAGAAATAAGCAGCTTATTGACATGCTAGTATCATGCAAAAGTAGCACATAATTTGAGGGTGCTCCTTCAGAGACCATCATGTAATTTGTATTACTATAATGACTATCATCAGGGAGAGAGAACTCACAACAGGTTGTTTGCCTACACAGTCTGCCTATAGCATGTGCATCACTGCTTGTCATTTGTCTCTCTCCTGTAGTTATTTTTTTCTCCAACTGGTGGTGGAGGTGAGCAACAGTGTAGCCCACATTAAAATGCCAGTTGTGGGCTGGCCCAATGGTGTGGAGGGCTGAGGCAGCAATGCCTTAACTTCTGCCACTCTGGCAACCTGTGTTCATAGTTTGAGCAGATCATCAGGTGCCGACCAGGGGGGAGAGAACTGAGTGTCCAGAGGACAGCTCTCCTCTTCCAGGGAGAGTGGCTTGGAAGTTCTGCTGAACAACTACCCCCAGTTGGAGGACAAGGGGTGGTGCAGTGAGTACTCCAATGTGAGGGCGGGTGCTGCGTGACCATGTACGTGTGAGCACCTCCAGTCTTGCGTGGCGACATATGCACCCCAGCAATGGGGAGGAAGGGGAGGAAAACAGAAAATGCTCAGTGGCAGCAGGATGAACAGTTGGTCCCTCACAGGCTCTGCACTGGTGGCTGGGAGCTGATCCCTCAAGCCAGGGACAGCAGAAGGTAAGACCACTCGGAGAAGCCAGGTGATAGGGCTGGGGGAGGGGTGACCAGGAAGGAAAGCAGCCACAGGAGGAGGAGGAGGAGAAATAGAATTAGAAAAAAAATGTCAGTTTCACAAATGTGCTATTTGAGGCTCTTCATTAATGTTTCTGGCTGTGGGTGAGGAGTTGGTACTTAGCCTTCCTTTGTATGCCCCCTCCTCACTGTTGAACTGTGCCGCCTACTGAGCCCTTTCCATTGCTTTCAGTTATTTGGGGTATTGCTACTGGTACTGTATGAATTTGGAAGGAGCAGACATCTTGGAGCAGACCTGGCATCCAAGTGTGGCTGTTTGCAAACTCATCACAGGGCAATCAAAGGATAGGAGAGGGGACATGCAAATGAACAAGTGGCATGACAACAATTGTCCAAACCATGAGAATGGTGTCTATCTTTGCAGGGTTTTCTATTATTTTTTGGAGGTGGGGCAGTCTTACCCCAGCAGCACTGAATCTAGAGAAAATGGTTGTGGATGTTGCACATCCTACTCTGCAACAGTCTGGCACCTGGGCTGAGTGTGTGCATCTTGTTGCTGTCTGTGAGGTTTCTGATGCCACACAGTAACTACCCCTAGTGGTGACATGTTCATGGCCTTGCCTACAAAGGTTGCTGTCCTTGTCCTGCTGTGCCTCTCTGTTCTATGCTGTTTGAAGTCCAGACTTCAGTAAAATACCCATCCCCAGATATGCTAGAGCAGGATGAGTAGAATAATTCAATAAAATAATGAACTAGTGCAGAAGTCTTATAAGAAAATAGTTTACAAAAATTCTAAATATTTGTGTGTGCAGTTAGGTGGTGCTTGCAATGTTCCTTTTATATTTTTGATTAGAAAGAGTCACTAGAGGTGAAGCAGGATAAATAAGAAAACCTAAATATGATATGGATTTTAGTTTTATGTGTGTAGATTTCAAATACTTTATAGTGACATAAGGAAAAAAAAAACTCTATCCAGATCCTATATGGCTGAAAAATGATATTATTGATTGTAGTGAAAGGGAAAGAAAACATCTAGAACAAATGAAAGCTGATGTGCCACAGTTCCTGGCTGACTCAAACATGTGTGCATGTGTGTGTGTGTATGTATGTGTGTGTGTGTGGAGGGTATATAGACTGTATGATATCCAAATGTGCACAGACATTTATATTAACAGGATGTATAAAAAAACTATTAAAACAACACAGATCCAATAGCAGAAGCACAGTTGTATGTGCACGAAATTCTTGTTTGAGTTCCACCACTGCCACTTGTACAATCACTCATAACATACACACAAGTGCATACTCTACCTATTTATGCTGCATCTGCTCCTGTGGATAGACAGAGGGCTTTATTCTCCAGGGCTATTAGCCCAATATGGAGAAATTCTGCACCTTTCATCAGCAATAAATACAAACTGAACCTGCTTGTGCTATGCCTGACTGATTGGATAAACATGATTTAATTATCTAGTACTGTCTGACCCTTACCATTCACCAAAAGTAAATTCATCACAGTATGGAGAACACCTACCCTGTACCTGTCCATGTGGATGAACAGGAGTCTGCAGTCTCCTTAGCTGTCAGTCCCTCACATCTCATCATCACTAAAAACCACATCACAGTTACGAAAAGCCTGCACTGTCTCTACCCACACTGTACTTATTTCTGTGGATAAACTGAGGGTTTCAGTTTCCAGTGATGTCAGTCCATCACCTTTCACCAACACTAAATCCATTATATTATAGAGAAGCTTGCAGTGTATGTGCCCTTTTTGCACCTGTTCAGATAATCACAGGGCTTCAGGCTCCAGAGTTGTTAGTCCCTCACCTTTCACATACACTAAATATGTCACAGTATGGAGAAACCTTGCACTCTACATGTATCAGTGGATACGATAAACAGGGGTTTCCAGAGTTGACAGTCATTCACTTATCAACATTACTACATTCATTACAGGGTAGAGAAAGCCTGCACTGTACCTGCCCCTGTATGAACTGGGAGCATGGAGCTTTCAGTCCCTCAACTTTTATCATTGTTACATTCATTACAGTATGGAGAGCCTGCACTGCACCTGTCCCTGGGATAAAAGGAAAGCTCCAGAGCTGTCAGAGTCTCACCTTTCACAACTGCTACATTCATCAGTGTAGCAAAAGCCTGTACTGTACCTGCCCTTGTGGATAAACAGGTGGCGTCAAAGCAGTCAGTCCCCCACCTTTCACCACTGCTACATTTCATCACAGTATGGAGAAACTCTGCACAATACTTGTATCAGTGGATAAATGGGGCTCGAGAACTGTCAGTCCCTCACTGATCAACATCACTATATTCACCATATGGTGTCTCCACCCACACTTTACGTATCTCTATGGATAAACTGCGGGTTTCACTTTCCAGTGATGTAAGTCACTCACCCTTCACCAACACTAAATCCATTATAATACAGGGAAGCTTGCATTGTATCTGCCCACTTTGTACTATGCAGGAAGAACTGGCAGGTAAAATAAAAGAATACCATTAAGTTACAAGAAGGCTGAAGGTAAACTATCAGGATAATTAAAGGTTAAACTTTAATTCTGTCTGTAAGGAGTGAGGAAGGGGGTGAACCTTTGCAGAAGACAAAGTTGTTAGGAGCTTCTGACAGAGTTCTTCAAAGACACACACACACACGCACGCACACACACACACCCTTCAGTGGCAATTTGTAGACAATTATTTTATACTGCAGTGATTTTCCAGTTTGCAAATGCATTCTTTTTTATTACACTATAACAAAATACACAGCATTCCTCCACAGTACTTGGGAGTCTTGATTTTGAATTGCAGAGGCTGAGTTCTGAGCTAAAAACCTGTCTCAAAGAGCTATAAATGCAGGAGAGCATGCAGAGCTGTATTTGGACTGTCTACAATGGGACACTGTAATCTGCTGAAACAAGACACTGAGAGCTTCAGAGCTTCAATAAGGGGAACTCCAGTATACTTGTATGCTATAAAACACCAATTTAAGAAGTCTGTTAGCAATCTGCTGAGGTCCATTTTTCTATGTAATAGTAAAATGACTGCAGCTGTAAAATGAAGTGTGAATTAAGCAGGTGATCTCTAAGGCATTTAAGTGCCAACAGTATAGCTGTTCAAACCTATTAAGGTTATACTTACTCATTAATGCATTTATTTAAGTTTAAGGTTACATTCATTGTGAGTGATTCAGCTGCACGATGTTATTGATTATGTCACTGATACAGATTTTCAGGCTTGATGTACAGTTTTTTATCTATAGAAGCCTGTGTTTTCCCTTTTATTGTACTTTTTTTCTTTCTTACTACAATTTTTGTTGTATGAGAGACATTGTTACATGTCATTACATAGAAACATAGAAGCTGATGGCAAAAGGAGACCACTAGTTCCGTTTAGTCTGCCCATTTGTTTTAGACCTATTTTGACACTCTAGTTGCCTTTTGTAGTCAGGGCTCCCTTGTGTCTATCCCATGAATTCCTGAATCCCCCAACAGTGTTGACCCCCACAACCTCTTGGGGCAGGCTGTTTCAGGCATCCACCACTCTTTCGGTGAAGAGAATCTTCCTGGTGTTGGTAGGGAACTTCCATCCTTGCAGCTTGTGGTCATGTCCCTTGATCCTGGAGCCCTTCTTGAAGATAAAAAGCTCCTGTGCCTGTACCTTGTTAATTTGTGTTACGTACTTGAACATTTCAATCATGTCCCCTCTCTCTTTCACTCTCTTCTCTGCTCCAGGTAGTGCATATTCAGTTCCCTAAGTCTTTCCTCGTAAGACATGTACTACAGACCCTGAATCATTTGTGTCACATTTCTCTGTACTGTTCCACCTGGTCAATGTCCTTCCTGAGTTGAGGCCTCCAGACATGGACTCCATATTCCAGGTGAGGCCTGACTAGTGATCTATACAGTGGTAGTACCACCTCTCTCTCTCTCCTTCTGCTCGTATTCCTCCCAATGCAGCCCAGCATTCTGTTGGCCTTCAAGGTTGCCTTCTAACACTTCTTGCTAACTTTCAAGTCATCTGAGATTATGATTCCCAGATCTCATTCCTGGTTTGAGGCTGCCAGTCTTTTGCCTCCTAAGTAATACTCCTTTCTTGTATTTTTCTTTTCTCTGTGCATGACCTTGCACTTTTTTGCATTAAATCTCAGTTGTCACACTCCAGACTATTCTTCTAGTTTCTTGAGGTCAGCTTCCATCTTGTGCACTCCTTCTGAGGTGTCCACCCTGTTACATAACTTGGTGTCATCTGCAAACAGATACAACTTCCCCTTCCAGTTCATCAACGTTGTCTGCTATAAAAACATTGAAGAGCAGAGACCCCAGCACTTAACCCTGGGGCACCCTGCTGGTCACGCTGCCTTCCATTGATTGCTTTCCATTAACTTGTACCTTCTAGGTTCTGCCTTGTAAAAAGTTTTGTACCCAAATGACTACTTCTGGACCAACTCCTGTGTGGTCAAGCTTCTTTACCAGCCTTCTGTGTGGAACTGAGTCGAAGGCCTTACTAAAGTCTGGGTAGGCCACATCTACTGCCCCACCACCATCCACTATTTTTGTAGCATAGTCAAAAAACCCAAGCAGATTTGTCTGGCAATACCTACCTGATGTGTGTAACTGTGCTGTTTAGGATCTTGTTGGCTACTAGTTTTGAGGAATGCTGTGATCCTCTGTTTGAGTAGTGTCTCCATTAGTTTCCCTACCATACACATCAGGCTCTCCAGTCTGTAATTACTAGCATCTTCGCAACTGCCTAATTTGTGAAGTGGAACTACTATTGCCTTTTTCCAGTTTTCAGGTACTACACCGCTCTTCGAGGATTTCATGAAAAGAAGTGCCAGGGGGCTGCTAATTCTGCCCCCAGTTCCTTAAGGATTCTGGGGTGTATCTCATCTGCCCCATGACTTTGTCTGCTTTTAGTTTATTTAGCGCTTCCCCTACTTCAGCTTCTATAAAGGGACTCATGTCTACCCCTGGTCCTGGAGTGTTGTGTTTTTCAGGGCTGGACCATACCTTGGGTCTTCTTTGGTAAACACCAAGCAGAAGTATTTGTTAGGGATTTGGGCTTTCTCTGGCTCATGTTTGATGCATTTCCCTCCTTTAGTAGCAATCTTTACTACCCCCACTGTTGCCTTCCTACATTCCCTAATGTATCTAAAAAAATATTTGTCTCCTCTCTTTACCCCTTCTGTCTGGGCTTTTGTCTTTCTAATTTGTTTGTTTGACTCTATCATTTTTCCTTGTATGACTCCCAGTCTTTCTCAGTTTTGGTTTTCTGGTATATGCTGTATGCCTTCTTTTTTTCCTTTGACTGTGGTAGCCACTTCCTTGGAAAACCACAGAGGATTTCTTTTTTCTTTTTGCATTGCTGACCCAAATGACACATTGATCTGTGGCAGTCTTTATTGCTGTCTTGAGTCTCCCCCACATGACCTCTACCCACTCAACCTCTATTTCCATTAACTGGCTACTTACGTTGTTCCTCATTTTTTGGAAGTCAGCCTTTCTGAAATCTAGCACCTTTATCTTTGAGTGGCTAGTATCCTGTGTTATGTTTACCTTTGCTGCTGTAGTGAAGCTTTTCAGTATTGCTAAATAGCAGCCTTTCAGATAATTGATCTTTGTTTTACAGCATGTTGCAGTCAATTAAATTAGTCCCAGCTGAAGCTTGTCTAGGTTTGAATACAATTCAAGTCACCTGTTTTGCAGGTTGTGACATAACCTCAAGATCAAAGGAAATGCAATTCATTTATCTGCAGCTTTGTGGCACACATAATGTGTGTTTGCTTAGTAGGCAAAAGATCAATGGCTTAATTCCTGGAAAGGATTTACACAGTTGTGCCATTTTATTTTTAAGATGTAAACTCACTTGAGTGATGATTCATGGTTCCGTGTAGTCCAGTTTTGCAGGTTGTGACATAACCACCACACCATAGGAAATGCAATTTGCTTACCTGCAGCTTAGTGGCACACTGAATGATTGCTCACATAGCAGGCAAAGTATTAGTGGTTTAAATTCTGGCACACATCATTTGAGTCCTGGTAGAAATTTAAAAATGTTTTTTCAACTTGTTTTGTAAGATTGAAACTCATTTGTGTAGTGATTCATGGTGGTGTGGAATTAGAATAGTAAAATATGTAAGTACATTCAGCTAAGAACAACAATTTGTGAAGGTAAATCCCCAGCTCTCCAGCTGGGATTAGATTCTCAGTCACTTGTTTTGCAGGTTGTGATATACTTTCTACATCATATGAAATGCAATTCACTTACCTGCAGCTCAGTGACACACATAATGTGTGTTTGCTAAGCAGACAAAGGATCAATGGCTTAAATCCTGGCAAAAACGTACACATTTGTTTCATTTTATTTTTACAATGTAAACTCACTTAAGTGGTGATCATGGTTGTGTATACTTGGAATTGTAAATTATATGAGAAGTAAATTTAGTTAAGAACAGCAGTCAGTGATGGTAAATCACCTGCTGTGATTAGATCCCCAGTTGCCCACTTTGCAAGACATACCTCTACACCATAGGAACTGCAGCTCATTTACCTTTAGCTCAGGAGCACACTGAATGTGTATTTGTTTAGCAGGCAAAGGATGAATGGTTCAAATACTGACAGGAACTAAGACATTCTTTTTTGTAAGATGGAAAGTCACTTGAGTTGTGATTCATGGTTGTGCAGATTTGGAACAGTAAGTTATATGAGAAGTAAGTTTAGCTATGAAGTGCAAATCATGATGGTATATTGCTTGTTGGGATTAGATCTCCAGTTCCCTGCTTTACAGGTCATGACATTCCTCTACACCATTGGAAATGCACCTCACTTTCCTGTAGCTCATGCCACACTGAATGTGTTTTTGCTCAGCAAGCAAAAGACCAGTGGTTTGAATATAGGCAAGCACACAGTATACATTATTGTTTGCCACTTTAGAGACCTTATTTTGCACTTTTACTACCATTGCTACTTCCTTTTGTTAGCAATAATTATTTATCCTGAAGTACCTGTACATATTGGGGACATTCTACATTAAGCATTAAACACAGATTCAGACTGTATTATAGAGTAAATGATTCACAGTAACATAAAGTTCAGCATTAGGTCTTATTGATTGGTCAAAACAATGTGATTTAAAATGTTTCTGGTAACATAGTAATTTGTTGTCATATGTTAGAAGACTACCATTGCAATGATGTAAAATAGTCATGCAATGTCTTTTTTAAATACGGTGGTGGTAAGATAGAAACATAAAGCATAAAGAAATGTTATAAAATATCTTAAGATGAGCTCTATGCTTAGATGTTTGCCTTTGTTGGACATTGTTAGGGTGCTCTACCATTCCTTATGAAAGGCATGGCAAGCACTAGGCAGTTTTGTTTCCTAGGCACCCTTTCCCAGGGGCTCAGTGCACCATATAGGGCAAACCCATCAAATACAGTAAACATGAAATACATATGACAAACATGTTACAAAACAAGGATAATTTCTCAACAAATTCAGATCCAGAAGCAAATGACTTGATACCTTTTATTGGAATTCTTTGTATGTCTTCTGCACTAAGCGCCTCTGACCCTTAGACCCTTTCAGCTGATGGTAAAATGGTACTATTAAGCTTCTCTGACATCTTTTTCTGTTTTTTTTAAAATGAGTATTTTGAACCAATGGGTATTTTCTTCTGCTTTTGTTCTGCATGATATGGGTATTAAAAGTATTGTATTTTCTAAATGACTGTAATTGTGCTACTGATGAAGGACTTGTTGGTCCGAAAGCTAAAGCATTTTGTTCTTTTTTTTTTGTTATATCTATGTTTGTCCAATAAATGGCATCAAATCATTTGCTTCTGGATCTGTTCTTACAAGGACCAATACGGCAAATACTAAATCTGTATTTCAGCATGGAAGATACTGGAATTTGCTGTAGAATATGGCAGTTACACAACATCAAGAAGAAACTGGCACAGCTAGACAGTGACATCTATTTTCTAACCCAGTGCAAGAGGAACAACATAATCCCTATAGGTCTTACTATTTGGAATCCATTAAAAATCACAGACAATTCTATAAATGCAGAACATTTCTGTTGTAGGACCTCTGAGAAATTGAGAAATCACAGAATTCACATCATATGCCAAGAAAGCATATTTGAACAAACAGTTCACTGGAATTGTTGCCACACTGGAGAGGATGTCTGGTGAACCTATTCCAGATATCTTGCAAGAGATACACATTAACTACCAAAGGACATTCAGAGAAGCTATGCTTATCAAAAACAGGAAATTTGATGCCCTTCAACATATCATGCATCCTAACAACCATGAAAAACATAATAGAGCGAATGAACAACAAGACCACACAGATGGGCACCTTTCAGTTGTTAATTTGCCCAACCACACACTGACTACTGGGGAATTAAATGTACTTTCAAAGGGCCTCACTTTCTGCCCAACAAAACCACTGGACAAAACTTAGTTTTGTGGTGAACTGGAGGAATACTTCCGCAGATTGAGACTTAAAGAATTCTTTCATAGCAAGAAAGAAATCACCAGTAGTGAAGACATCACAATTAGTAACAATTTAATGGATAAGAAAAAAAAATCTGAATTTATCCCCACAAGTGGGCGTAACAGAAAACTAAACAATTTCATTCATTGTTTCTGCCAGAAAGTTAGGGGTCAGATCCTTGCTAGGCAAAAACAGGTCCATTATAACCTTTCTCCACTGGAACAGAGGGCTATACAAATACTGAAATCAAACCACAACATTGTCATCAAAAAATCTGATAAAGGCTCTGCAGTGGTGATCTTAAATCAAGAGGATTATATTAATGAAGCTAACAGACAGATAACTGATCATACCTACTACAGATAACTAGAGAGTGACCCCACTATAACATATAGAAAGAACTACAGAACTTAATTAGAACTTTTCCAAACCATGTCCAAAAAAGATTAACTGACCTCATCCCTGCTGAACCCATGCCAGCGACATTCTATATGCTGCCTAAAATACATAAACCTGGCAATCTGGGAGGACCCATAATCTCTGGTAATGGTACCCTGACTGAGGGGATTGCAGGGTTTGTAGAAACCTTTTTGAAACCACTGACTATGAAAGAGACAGATATATCCAGGACACTACACACTTCCTGTGTGTACTTTCTGTTTATAAGAAAGTACCACCTGATACCATTTTAGCGACGATGGATGTAGCATACCTCTTCACTAATATTCCACACACAGATGACATTTCAGCCTGCCTTAACAACATACAGGAGAAAGAACTGGACCAAAACACCAACCCTGAAGTGGTGGGGAAACTTATGGAATTCATTTTGACACATAACTTCAGCTTCAATTATAAACATTATGATCAAACTATGGGAATAGCAATGGGCACCAGGATGGCTCCACAGTATGCTAACCTCTTTATAGCAGACTTGGAGGAGGATTTCTTAATGCACTGTCCCCACAAACCACTCACTTATTTTCATTACATTGATGATTAATTTATCATTTGGACAGAGGGCACAGATGCCCTTAAAGATTTTCATCAGGAACTTAATAACCTTCACCCTACCATAAAACTTAACCTGGAGTATTCTACCACCAGTGCTAATTTTCTGGACACCACAGTCACCATTAAGGATTAAACCTTACATACATGTATTGACAAGAAGCCAACAGACAGACAGAGATACTTACACAAGAAAAACAATCACCCAAGACACGTAAACAAATCTGTCATGTACAGTCAAGCACTCTGATGTCACCATATCTGTTCGAATGAGGAGAAGGACAGAGATAGACATCTTGTTATGTTGAAAAACACCTTTCTTGAGCAGGGACACTCTTCCAGAGAAATTTACAGGTCAATGGAATGTGCAACACAAGCACCAAGACAACATCTACTTCAGTATAAAGAAAGGACAGCTACCAGCAGAATACCCTTAGTGGTAATAAAATCAAAAACATAAATGTGTGGCTACGTAAATGGTATTTTAAGCAGCACATTCCTTGTATTACTCATTGGGAAGACTTTATTGACAGACCCTCCCTGTACTGTTGGGATGGACTCCTCCTCAGTAGGCATGGTAGTTCTCTTCTTGGGAAATACCTGTTGAAAAGAATTGATGTGCTTTTAAACTAGAGAACAAGGGCGAGAATGGGAATAATCCCAAGTCTCTAAAGTAAATCAAGATTCCAGCATACTGTAAAATTTTGTCACTAAATACTCGTTCCCTGAACTTGTCTAAAATGGCTGAATTAGAAGCAACTATACACACTCACAATATAGGAATTAAAGCGGTTACAGAAACCTGGTGTGACAATACATCCACTTTATTGAAACACATCCAGGGCTATAAACTCTATCATAAAGATAGACAGAAAATGCAGGGTGGTGGCATCTATCTATACATTCACGATGACATCAAATCCCACAAAATCCAATATTCCACTATGACAGAAAGTATCTGGGTTTCTTTTCATTTCAAGGGACAATCACAGATATCCCTGGGCACATGTTATAGGCCCCCTCACTTGATAACAATTATGTCTCAACCCTACTAAACGATATCTCCTATTTTTCTGATAAAGAGGACACTATTATACTGGGTGACTTTAATTTCCCCAGCATTGACTGGATATCTTTAAATGGCACCACCAGCAAGGACAAACTATTTCTATTCTGTCTCTCTCTGAGCATGGCCTCTTGCAATTTATTACTTCTCCTACCAGAGGTTCTAATACCCTAGATCTTGTTATATCAATGTTAAAAACTCTATCTCTGATATATATATATTATGGTAGCACGGTAGTGCTACCATAGTTAGGGTTGAGGAGCCATTTCTATGTTAAACCCCAAAACTTTGCACCTTAATAACTTTGCAACCATTTGATGGATTTGCCTGAAATTTGGAATACATGATCAAGAACCATAGGCCTTGGGATTTGCCAAGTTTTGTACTGGTCAGATATACAGCTACGGAGTTATTAAGCGTGATCTGTGTGCATGTTTATGCTTTTTCTGGAATTCTATGGTCGTGCCTACAGGTCATACGGTTTGTGTGACTGGCCTGAAATCTTCAGGGAATGTGTGGCCGGGGTCCCCAATGTGCCTTTTGAAGATTTGGTGAAAAAATATTAAACGGTTCAAAAGTTATTCAAAAAACAGTTTCCCATTATAAGTCAATGGGAAAAGTTAACAAAAAGTTCGACAGTGTCGCAAATGCATTTTTACTTTCGCAAATGGGCCTGTTACTTTCGCAAATCCGCCATTTTGTTTTCAGTAGGTGATCAGAAAAATGGTTGGCATTTAAATTTGAGACCCTCTAGCAACGTAATTCTTTTTGTATTCACCTAGTCGGGCCCTGAGGATGCTTGCCATGTCTTTATTTTGTGGTAAAACACCCCAGAAATATGTTTTTCAAATTTCTGGAAAAAGTACTTTCACAAATTACTTGCGTGCTCACGAAAGTGTCAAACTTTTCTGCGAAAGCTTTCGCAAATTGCGACAGTAGTTTTCCATCTGTGTTACAGTGACAGCGATTCTTTGGCACTACGCTGCAAAAGAACCGTTGGGAGTTTTGGGCTGAAATTTGGAGGGAACGGAGCTGACATCTCACAGATGTGCCTTTCAGTGTTGTATTAAAAAATATTACATGGTGGCAAAGTTACAGCACTCCAAATTTGACAGTTTTTCCCATAGGATAACATTACGGTGCCCAACGCATTACAGAAATCCTTTGGCACCCTGCTGCAAAATAACAGTTTGGTCTTTTTTCCTGAAATTTGGAGGGAAGACAGCCAATAGTCCACAGATGTGCCTTTCAGTAGTTTGGTGAAAAAATATCACACGGCGGCAAAGTTACGGCACTCCAAAGTTGACGGTTTTTCCCATAGGATAACATTACGGCTCCCGACACATAACAGAAATCATTTGGAGCCCTGCTGCAAAATAACAGTTTGGTCTTTTTTCCTGACATTTGGAGGAAAGACAGCCAACAACCCACAGATGTGCCTTTCAGTGGTTTGGTGAAAAAACATTACAGAGAGGCAAAGTTATGGTGCTCTGAACTTTTCTTTTTTTCCCATAGGATAACATTACGGCGTTCGGCGCGTCTTTCAGGGCCCGTATCTCGGAAACGGTGCGAGATACGGACTTTTCGTTGGAAAACTTCTTAGCCCCACAATGGGGCTAAGGCTCAAATTAGCCAGGACAGTTGTAAATAATATGACTTTTAAATTTTTTTTCTACGTCGTATGGCTACTGAGATATAATGTATTTAGTATTCCAAGATCTCATTTTCTGCGCCGATACTCATTATTATGCATACATTATTTGTACTCACTGTCTTTCTCTATGCAGGTTTTGGGGAAAACCAGCCTGTGCGCTTACATTACTGTTACTGTTGCCCTTTCCGCTTGTGGTTCCAGACCCGTTTCACTTACCGTTGACGTCTGCGCCACCATGTGCGTTATCCCTTTAGTTTTCATTTGCGCTTGCGTTTCTGTTATTTTTTGCCATTTCTGTCTACAGTACTGTTTATCTTTCTTGACATTTCTGTTTGCAGGCACCATGTTACTATGTGACAACACATCACGTGGCAGACCGTTCCCGTCTACGCCACCATGTGTGTTACCCTTTCTGTTCTCATTCGCGCTTGTGTTACCATGTGCGCCGCTGTTAGCATTTCTGTTTGCATTGCTGTCCCTGTTAGTATGCCACAAGACATCATGTGGCGGGAGCGAATTACATTCACTATTTCTCAATATCATTCTCAAAAAGAAGGGAAATTAGAGGCAAAAAAACTCCATTTAATGCATTTGTTAGGGTTGTTCCACAGTGACAAAAGTGAGGAAATTCGCTGATAGGGTTAAAAACCGTAAGTCCGAGTTCACCCCCAAGCACCACACACACACAGACACACACAGGGGTGTGCTGTGGCACGAGGTGTGGCTGACTGGCACATGTCTCTATAGGGTGATTGACTGACCATTAACACAATTCTTGGGAGTGACTTATCGCTATAATAATGAAACATGTTTTTAAACAGTTTTAAACCTTGTTCAGTATATCGTGAACCTCTTCATGTATGGTAATAAAAGATTAACATAAGGTTGTAGGATGTTTGCAGCCAATGAGAAATGTCATTTTGTCAGACTCTGAAGTACACATAGTAGTGACTGAATGGTACATGTATAGTCGCAGCTGTGACCTGTTGGGTGCTGATGTGGCACCTTGGTATAGTAATAATGACTGCATAGGCACAGGAAAAGTAAGTACATTGCTGAGTTTTTACACTGTTAGGAATTCTGTCAAATGTGACATGCAATGTCCCACATCGTTGCGTATGCTGTGATACTGACTGTATGTCACAGGTACCAAACAAATTGATGGAGGTATAGTAGTAGCAGTATTAGTAAACATTGATTTGTATGCTTAAGTCATAGACACTTAGTTTTATGTCATAATGGTATTTAAAGTAAGGAGTCGACACAGGTGGTTATGGTTTTAAAAAATTTATTGCCAATTTGTCAAATGGACAAAAGGTCCAATCAAGAGTGAAATTTAGTTAACAGAAGCAGTCTCACAATACAATCTTTGTATGTGTGCAATCATTGCTTGTCAAATATGTAAATGTGTAAGAATAATAATAATAACTGTATAATATGGATTGGAGTAAGTGTGTGATATAATAGGAAACTAATCAGGTGTTGTGTGTTTCTAGTTATGTTTCAGTACTCACTAACATACTAACATACTAACGTACTAACATACTAAAATGCCAGCAGAATAGGCCTAATGGTCTTTCGTGTCTGCTCGTTTGGTCAGCCCCCACCCTGGGTGCTGACCTTGCTGTCCCCCTCACCTTCTCTGGCTTCTCCCTTCACAGTTCCGGATATTCTTGCTGCATTGGATTTTGCTTCCTGAACCCTTCCCCTGTACCTGTCCCACCCCCTCTTGAACCCCTCCACTGTCTCTGCCTCCACCAGCCCCCTAGGTAGTGCATTCCATGGCTCTACCACCCTCTCAGTGAAGCAGCACCTCCTCCTTCTCCCTGAATCTTCCCCTCCAGCTTCCACCCATGCCCTGTAGTGGCCCCTCCTCCTTCCTTCAAGCACCCTCACTGTTCCTCCCCATTTACCCTCTTCATGTACCTGAAGACCCCATCATGTCCCCCAGTCCCTTCTCTCTTCCAAAGTGTACATATTTAGCTCTTCGAGCCTCTCCTCATAGGTCCTGTCCCCAAGCCCCAAATCATTTTGGTTGTCCTCCTCTGGACCCTCTCAGGAGGTTAACATCCCTCTTTAAGTGGGCCTCCAAACTGCATGCAGTACTTCAGGTGAGGCCTCACCAAGCAGTTATACAGAGGGAGTATCACTTCCTCCTTCTGAGGTGATCCCCTAGCGATGCATCCCAGCATCCTGTTGGCCTTGGCTGATGCCCTCCTACAAGTCTCAGAGTTGTTCATCTTGACATCCACCACCACCCCAGGTCCCTCTCAGCCATTGAGACTTGTGTATTCCCAGGGTGTACACTTGGCCTGGGTTTCTGGCCCCAGGTGGAGTACCTTGCATTTCCTGCATTAAACCTCAGCTTCCACTTTCTAGACCATCTTTCCAGAGCCTCCAGGTCCCTGCAGGGCCACCTCCCTCCTCCCCATCCCACCACCTCCCAGTTTGAGTCATCTGCAAAGAGACTCATCTCACTCCTGATTCCTGTCCTTATGTCAGATACATAGGCGTTGAACAGAAGGGGCCCAGGACTGATCCCTGTGGGACCCCACTAATGACCCTCCTTGGGGAAGAGACTATCCACCAACTACGACCCTCTGGTCCGTCCTGGAGCCAATTGCCTATCCATCGGATCATCTGGTTTCCCACCCCATTTCTCCTAGTTTATCCAACAGGCCCACGTGAGAACAGAGTCAAATGCCTTGCTGAAGTCTAGAAAGAGACATCCACTGGTCTCCCAGGTCCAAGGCACTTGTCACCCAGTCATAGAACTCCACCAGGTTTGTCTGACACGATTTCCCGGATGAATCCATGCTGTCTATCGTCCAGGCACCTGACTTATCCAGGTCCCCCCTAGCCTCTCCTTGACAATGCCCTCCATCACCTTGCCCACCACTGATGTCAGGCTGACAGGCCTGTGAGTTCCCTGCCACCTCCCTTGATCCCCCCTTGTGATAGGCACTACATGCACCACCTTCCAGTCTTGGGGCACCCACCCTGTCCTCAGAGAGATGGTGAAAAGCTCTGCCAGGGTTTTCACAGGACATCTGCAAGTTCCTTCAGCACTCTAGGATGTAATTTATCCGGCCCAGTGCTTTCTCTGTCTTAAGGGAGCTGAGGGCTTCTCACTCCTCTCTGCTGTGATTTCCACTTCCAGTACCTCTTCTCCTGCTTAGCCCTCCCCACCTGCCAGTGATGCCCCCCTCTCCCCAGACCTGCCGATTGGGAAGGGCCCCTCCTCATTATCTCTGTCTCCTCCCATGTATGATGCAGCATCCCATTTTCCCTGGTGAAACTGGGGTGAAGTACTCATTTAGTACCTCAGCCTGCTCCTCTGGGTCTTGTGCCCATCTCTTCCCTGATTTAATCCTGCTAATCTGCCCTTCACCCTTCATCTTTCCCCAATGTATCTAAAGAACCCTTTTCCTCTCCTTATTTCCCTGGCCAGGTTCTGCTCCTTCCTTGCCTTAGCCACTCTACCACTCTAGTGGCCCTTCTAGCCATCAGTTCATACTCCTCGATCCCTTTCACTCCTTGAGCACTTGAATTTCTTATAGGCTGCTTTCTTTCCCCGCACCACCTCCTGGACCTCCCTGGTCCACCAACAGGGTTTTTGGGCCCTACCGCATTTTCATCTTACTCTTGCACAGGTGCTGGTAGCATCCTGCACCCCTCTCTTGATGATTTCCCACCTACTATCAGCGTCCATGTCTGACCCAATCCCATCCAAATGCTCCTCACTACTGTTTATGTGAGGAAGTAGTTTCTGATATTCAACCTGGAATTCTAATAGTCAGGCTGAAGCTGTGGTGCTTCATTATATATTTACTATTGAATGTGAATGGAGTTTGTAAAAAATGTAACTTTTTTAAAAATGGTTGTATGTTGTAATTATGTGTAGTGCATTACTTGTGTGTTATGTTAATAAAGGAATGTCAGTCGGTTGTGAAGTGTGATTACACACATGATAGACAAGTGTTTTGTTGTAATTGTGTGACTGCTAATGTGGATGTTCTTGGGGTGGGCGAAAAACCATATGCTGACTGTCTAAGTAGTACAATTTACACAAATGTAAGTTTTGTGACATTTGATTGATATTATTTAATAATATGTCACTGACTAGGCGCAAATGGAAAATTCCTACCGGCCTTTCAATTGAGGCGATCATAAATATTGTCAGGAACAGGTATGCAGTTTGTTGTGATCAGTAACAGTGCCTGATTTACAATTGTCAATATTTACATCAGTAGAATTACTTATGTGACAAGTTAAAAAAATATAATGTTTTTACATGAACAAATGACATATTATCAATTCTTACATTGGCTTCTATGTAAATTCTTAACTTGTAAATACTAAAACTGTCATGGAATGCATTTTTTAACAAACTTATGGTTAGTTAAATGTTACTATACTGCTGAATAATATCTAAAACATTCACTTGTACTTTAGTGCTACACTGCTATTTTTAGTACAAGTATCAAACTATTAACAATGTACACTTGAATACAAATGTTTCTATTATGTACAAGTAATTTTAAACACATGTAAGAGTCACTAAATTAGATTCAGCAATTAGTTATTATTTACAGTTGTGTAATTCAGCTTCTGCATTATCAATAAAGGTAGTTGTTTTTACATATGTACAATACTATTATTACGATAAAGCGTGATAGTTCTACACTGTTGCATGGTGATCGAATGATGTTCTCATATGTCAAGAGTCACTAGACAAATTGAAGTGTTGATAGACAACTTGTGACAGAGTGGAATGTTTGCTGAATGTTATAAGGGTAGTTCAGTTATCTACTATAATAACTGAGAAGTTCTCTTGTTTGCAGAGAGTAAGAGCTTATAAGTCATATCAATTTGTTGTTATATATGAGTTGATACATGGATTTTTAAAGAGATGTACAGAGGAGGAGAGTAGTAGTCCTCAGTTTTTAGATGTACAATCTTTGATAGACATGTAATCATGGTTTCTCTAGTGACTGTGAATATTGTTGGCACCGATTGAAGCCACTACAACAATTTTCATGTAGTCTCTGATCCACACAAGATCTAACATGTCACAGTGTATGTAATATCTGTATTAGAATTCCATTTTGTTGAAATTGTATTGTTTATTTAGAGTTGTACATTATACAACATTGTAATGAGGCATGAATGTTTTTTTGGACAAAGTAGTCATTTTAAAATGCTACATGTTTTGTCCTATTCTTCTGAAATATGAAGGTTGTCATAATTCTTCAATATTAGAAGATATGCATTTTCAAGTGCCGTGGCAGTCTCTGTTTAAAAGTCGCTGTAGAGTCGTTACACTCTAACCATCCAGTTCTGCACCTTAGTAACGAGTGTAATGCCCAGAATGCATGGATTGACCATGGTGATAGATTATACTGTGAGTGTCAAACAGTGATTGGTTGAAGACTATTCTACTAGCTGTGTAATCTGTGATAGGAGTATCAACTCTGAGCCCATTGGGGTCAAATCTGTTCAACATAAGCAACAGATATTGAGATGAACTCCTTAGATGTATGGACTGAGTGCATCTGCCTCCGCACCTTCCACAGGCATGACTACATTCAGCATCAGTGAATAGCTGTCGAAATTTGACACTTTTGGTTTCAGGGACAAAGAGAGTTATCCACAGCATGTCTTGTGTGGTTTCATGCTTTGAATTGCCACATGAAACACATACATATTTTGTAACATATGTTACTGTGAAGTACTGCCGCATTGGGTGCGTGCTTCATCCAGGTTGTTTATGACAGCCATCATAAACTCAGTACTGTCTTGCTGTATGTCTGCAGCAAATGTACTACATCCAGCATATGTAGATAACACCTGTCGTAGTGGTGTTAGTGACAGTACATTGTTAGAGTGGTCAGAAGTCATCTTGATAATCTGCTTCAGCGTTTGATAGGGATTGTCTTGTGAAGCAGATATTGCCTGCACAAACTGCGGCATGTGTAGAAAAACTTGCATAGCTGAGTTAGCATAGCAGTTTACTCTACTGCTGTTGTCAAAGACTGTACAGCAGCTACCAACTGATTTCTGATGAATTGCTGGTTGTGAATGTTTACTTGAAGTTGTGGCCTTTGCTGAACTCTTTTTTGTCGAATCACTTTTGGAAGCTTGCTGCTGTTTGTTGCTACCTCTAGCTGTGACTGAATTGTGTGAGACAGACAGATATGTAGGCAGTGGTATTAAAGACATTTGTGGCTGATGTAGAGTAGGTAACCTGTTGTACTCAAGAATACATCGCTTGTCAGCTCATATTTTCTGAGGTGCTATACTAATGATGTGCAATCCAGAAAGGCTGCGTACACGTGAAAGTGCAACGTAGCTCATGCCATCCTTGAAAATGTCTGTACCTATGTCTACCATTGCTGAATCCAAACTCAATCCCTGAGATTTGTGAATGGAGACAGCATATGCAACACATAATGGGAACTGTTTCCTGTTTACGAGATATCCTTAAAACCTGGAATTTTATGCAGGTTCGATCTATGTGTACAGAGTGTTCCATGTTGTCAAAGAGCACTACAAGTGTCTCAATATATGTCTTCTGGACGTATAGACAAAGTCAGTGATACCTGGCACCGCTAATTACCTTTGTTCTGTTAATTCTAGATTACGTCGCAGCACGATACGCATTTCCCCACAAACTGTGAGAACAGCTTTTAGGCCAGCTTGCCTAGAAACATCTGACTTCAGTTCACTTAGTCGTTCAGTCATCTTTGCTACTAGCTTTCGACTAAGAATAACGCCATCAACTGTACTTTCAATGCATGCAGTATTAGAATCTCCTGGTTTTCTCTTTGTAGCATTGATTGTTGAATTCAGCACATTTCTTTTAGTCGCGGCATAAGACACATTATGTGTCTGCCAGTAGAGCATATATCACTGAAGACATTACATGTTGTTTCTATGCATGTACTATGTACTGTGATTTTCTGATCATTTAACATACAAACATGTTCTGGTGATAGAGAACTCTGTAAGCTTCATCTAAAAGTGATTTGAAGCTAGATCACCATTTTGGCACATGTTCTCAGACAACTCAACATAGGTAAATAATTCCCATATGTTATAGCCTGTAATCTCAACCGAGGATATTCTTAGCTTGCTTGGCAGTCAGAGATGTAAATACATGCTCTTTCGTTGACTGATTACCAAGTTGTAAAGGTCTCCCAACACAAGTATACTTTTGCCACCGATGGCACTCCATCGTCAGTACCTAAGATCTGCTGTAGGCGTAGATGAATACAGGCAAGCATGACATTGAGACCATGCTGATTTCATTAACAATGAGTAATCTGCATCTTTGTGAACATGGAACGGAGCTGAGATGCAACCTCAAATGACAGTTACTTATACTCTCCAGTTCTCCCATGTTCGACTGGTAACATAAAGAGATGGTGTAATGTTACTCCACTAATGTTGTATGCTGCTAGCCCTGTGAGCAGTCACAGCAACAGACATTGAAGAGCCTGTCACTCCATACTTCTGCAGTGATGGCTTCAATCAGGAAACTCTTTCCTGTGCCAGCTGAACCACTAACAAACATTAGTAGTGGCTTGTACTGAGTGCAATCACATTGTTTTGTTTCATGTAGTATTCCATGTATGGACAGCTTCAACCACTGGGAGTGAACTGTATGCTGCAGCTGATTTAGTCTTTCTCTTAAGTCAGCTGGGTTGACCATAGAGTGTGTCCATGTTGCATGGCTGTATCAATTTCTGACATTAACACTTCTGGGGGCATTTAAGGGCAGAGGGTCACCTAAGACCTTGTCCTTCTGGATCAAGGTTGTCTTGTGAACTAACTGGAGTGTCTTCCTGAAGTTGCTTCTCTGCCTTCTCAAGCTGTTCTTTCTCAGCTTTTAGTCTTTGTATATGTCTGTGAGTACTCAGTTTGGAAATTCTTAAAGTGAGATTGAACTGGTCTTTGAATGTGTCAGAGTCACCTTTTAATTCTGACTCACCTCCAGGGTCTAAATAGGAATAGGAGAGCAAAGTAGTAATGTTCTGTGCTCTCTGATGTGCCTAGATGCAGTTTGCACTGATCTATAAGCCATGGCTTGTGCCTCTTCACAAGACAGCCATCTAGTCCATTGACCTTGTAAATGTGTCATGTTGAGTCAGGTGCTGCACCTGTCTTGTAGTCATACCACTTAGCCACCTCAAACAGACACATATCATTCATGTTGTTGTGTCTACGTGGGTAGTATGTGTCTATCAGGTTATTCTTCAAGATATGTTTTGAAGAAGGTGTATTGACAGCGAGCTCCTCAATTTCGGCATGAGGAATCAGTACACGCTTCCATTTCTCTTTGTAGTTCACACTGAGGAAACGTGACAGCGCTGACTTCCTGCATAGATGTGTACCCATTAACCAGTCACTGGCTTCGTAAGTTCTACATTCTCTGTGTGAAAGAGTCTTCAAACCCAATGACCACAGCTGAGATGTCAGGCTTTTGCTTGAAGTGGCAATATCTTCCCAAAGATCTTGCAAGCTAGTCTGTTCATGTTTGGTTATGTACGAAGTGACATACCGAACCAGGGCCAGTGAGTTGTCAGCCACAAACTGCACATCTATGTTTGCTTGCCACATTAGGAGAAGAGTTGGGTTGTAGTCATTGATGTACACCTCTTTTTCATCCCTGGGTAACTCAGTACCCCTCTTGGTTGACTTTGCCTTCAAGTGGTGTCGCATTGCTGAGAAAAAGGTCATTTATGCAGCACCTTTCTGATAAACTCATCTAGAATCCAAAGCGACATCGTGGGTACCAATTAGATTTGTTCTTTACTACTCGCTGGCAATATTTTATGCAAATATGTCACTGGAACTTTTGTACCAACTTCCATAGTGTAGGACTGTCATACTTGTCTGGAATGTGACAAGTGATATATTTTTTGATGAATGATAGCACTTCTGTTGTTCATGTTCCCAAATGCGCATACCTTGATCCACAATGAACATATGGATATGAGGGGCACTCGTGCTTGATACTTCTGTCATCCAAAGCAATGTCTACAATACCTAGAGGAGGATTGTCCTTTGACAAGATGAAAGTGAGAATGTCATGGAACGCTTGTGAAAATGTCTTGTGACAGACACAGGATCAAGTGAACACATTTCTCCGACAGTCATCGATGAGATGCCTTCGACATCGGAATTTGCCCATTTCAACAGTTCAATGAGTTCGTTCCAGGCATATTCAGCACAACTAAGTGTGACAAACCATGTGGCTGCACCATACTCTCGTAGCATTGTCATCACTTCCGAGTGTCTGCGATACCAATATTCTTTGGTGCCACGTAGACTTGAAAGTATGGAAGACAGATTCACTTGCACATTTTCATCTTTCTGCTTTAATTTCTAGAAATTGAGCAGCTGTTATTCCATCTAGTGGACTTGTTAGACGAATGGTATATTGCTATAGATGCAGACAGAATGCTAAGTTCACCTCCCAAGCAGAATGGAACTTGGTACTGTATGTTCACGTCATTTGCCATCTTTGCTCAGGACACGTCTAGATGCGGTACTCAGCACCCGCATACTTCTCTTTCATCTAGGCGTCCGCCTGACCCTTTGGAAATAGGTCTGGGAAACAGCGTGTTTCTAGTGTTGCCTCCCAAATACTGACGTGTCTACCTTCCACCTGTTTCATTTGGACAGAGATCAATGTTGTCTCCTAATGGATCTTTGCCTATGTAGTGGGTGGATTGTGTACTGTTCATACACATTGTCACTTGTCTGTGTACTGACCTTCTCAATGATTGGCTTACTTTTTTCTAATAGATCATGTTGCACAGAGAGACTGGCCATCTGATCTATGTCAAGGTCTATATAAAAGGAATTGTTACTCTTTAAATAAGCCAGAGCAAGCTTTACCTTTTGCACATTGACAACATCTTGCCAGATGACCTTGGCCTTTGTAGGCACACCATTTACAAGAATGACCAAGCTATTTTCTGTTGAGATTGCTTGAACATTTTCCTGTAGAGGAAGTGGTAGGATACATCACAGAACCCTTTAGAGATCTAACAAGCTCTTTTCTGTGGAATTCTCGCCTTTGTGTTCAAACGTAGAATCATTTGGAATGGTTTCATTGTCTGAATTGAATACGTTCAAACATATTCAATGTTGAAATCTCACTTGGTGTAACATCTGTTTCCATGTTGTTTAGCATTGAGCTTGCATGGCAAAGTGTTGCACTTCAGTTTTGAAAAACAGTGTTTGCATAGCACAATGGTGTCTTGTGAATGAAAGTAGATTTCAGCAGCAAGAATGCTGCAGGCGGAACCACATGTCATTGTATGGTGACAAGGTTTCTGGGTTGACTGTGACAGTTTGTTTCGGTAGCACAAACGTGTTGCATGACACACATACAGAATCAAACTTCTGAGACTTTGCAACCTCAAACTTAGCAATTTCCTTCCCGTACTGTTTCAGAATGTCATTTTCTAACACTGAAACAGATTTTTCTGTAGAAGTGTTACACTGAAAATTAGTTGTTTCTGGTACAGAAGGAATGTGTTGCAGTTTTCTTAGGAAAGTGATGGCACCCTGCATGTCACCTGACTGCAATAAGTCATTTAAACAAGTGTACTGATGTACAGCTCTCTGTACTTCATATACTCTGTAGACAAAGTTTTGCATGCCTGTTTGATGCACTGCAAGCATCCGCATGTTGTGAAAAAAACTATCACAAACACCAGTATCGAGACATGCAAGTGAGTGACCCATGAGTCCAGTATGGGCCGGATTTCACAATGGTCAATTTCTGTAAATAGTTTGTATTTCTTTGCGATCTGTTATTATGAATAGGTTAACAAAGTGTTCTACTTTTTGAAATGATGATTGCCTACAGTTGCAGGTAGCATCACATGACCATGTCAGGCAGTGCCGTTTATTGAAGAGTGTGGTTGGACCACAGTCATCATCACTATCCAATTGATTGTCATCAGAGATACTGAGGACATTTTTTAGTTTGCCGGATTCATCAATACTGAGCGTCTGTTCTTTTGTAAAGTAATGATACGACTCTTCCCAGAAATATGCTTCTGAGTGCTGTGTGTGCAGCCATTGTCCTGTGAAAACATAACAGAAGTTGTCAACAGTCAAACAAGGATACTGTTGAAGCCTTTTTTTAATGGCATATACAAGTTTTCTGAATTGTTCAAGCACATGACACATCTAATGCTATCGTAATCGCTAGTACAAACAGTGCTCTGTTGACAAAGTTTGTACTTTCAGACGAATTCATCAGAGAAAGGTGACTTTGCTCTTTTTCTGGTGTGTCAGGTACAGCGATAAGTCTTTCAATCTTAGCTTTACTTGCTAGTGATGGAAATATTTTTCTTTCTGAGTTGTAAGTCACTATTTTTTATTTTCCGGTGTTGTTTTGAGCATCTGTTGATGGTTGCACTCAAATATGTTGTGTTTCGTCTCAGAGATCGACAACATTTGTGATGCTATACATTTTTGCTTTTCTGTTAAGGATTTTGTTTCTTTCTGCAGTGACTTGATGTAGGGGTCACTGTTGTAGTAAGGTCTGTCGATGTTCATTTTTTGTGTGCCTTTACTGTTTTGTTTTGTTGCCCTTATACAACAGTGTAGTACTATTATACCGCCTCGTTTTGAGACACATCTACGTCTGTATTTAGTTGGCATTTTTGGTATAATGGTTGACAGTGACAGTAAGCAATCTTACAGAAGTATCAGGCACCTGTATGAGAGAGAAAAAAAAGTTTTAAAATAGGCTTCAGTAAATTTCTTATAACAGTGTGTATTGATAGAATAGTACGTTAAGAATGTTAACAATTTGGTAAAAACATAACTAAATGATAGTTGTTATGAATGTGCATTGCGCAGCTGCTACGTAATATCAGAAATTTGTTCATTCTCAATATTTTAGTACACATTTAAAAGATTTTTTCTTCACATGTGTTCTTATGATTAGGATAGGTGTGATTTTTTACCTGTGTACGAACATGTGTTTTCTACCATGTAGCATGTCATGGCGTAGTCAGTATGATAATTTACTATATGGTAGAGCAAAAACTTGAGAGTGATAGTGTGCATTACCAAATCTGTAACAATTAGTATGTTTACAATTAGAGGGAGGACATGCCACTATTACTGTTGTGTAAGTGTGTGTACCACAGTTGGTAAGTATGCTTGCATGTTAACGAAATTTCAATATCAGTTGCATATTATCAACATTGTGTTTTTGTACTCCTGTGTATCACTATTGAGCTGTTATTTTTTACAACATGGGAAAATGTTTTCCCGCACATGTACTGTGCAATGCTGCAGTTCATTGACTAAATAACTGTGTGGGCACAGTCACAAAATTACCGTGGCAAGTTTATGAACAGACAACTTAAAATTTCATATGTCGAAAAATTTGTGTGAGAAATCTGAAATATTTCTGATTTACAACCTCGTTAGTGCAGTTCACATGTACACTTCTGTAAGTTTGTGTATTGTCATACTTTTCAGTTGAGAATTTACTATTTTGCTTTTAACACAAACCTTGTGAATAGTACAGATTTCTTAGTCACATCTTAACAATAGTGTGCCTTTGCTTATGTGCTGCATTTTGGCTCAGTTAGATGTGAGAAATGACTATATGGTAGAAATGTATAAACATCAGAGTGACATATTATGAGCAGAGGTCTTAAAATGGATATGAGTACATTTGAGTGTGAAAATTACAACAAATTAGTGTTTGGCAAGTTCATGTTACACAGTTGTTATGCACTCTTGAACATTAAATTTAAAATATTTGAACTACCTGAGTTCAAGCAGCTATGCAGCAGATTATGTGTTTAAAATTGAAAATTGAGCTATTTTTCCATAAAATCTGAAATTGTGTCAATATATGACAGTTTTGGAAAATTACTTCTGTGAGCACGAAAGTTTCGAAAAAATAATTTCTCGTGTATCTCGAAAGGTGTCGTAGATTTTACTTTGTGTATTCTGACAATATGGTCAAAAGTACTCGAACTTCGACACTTTCGCAAATTTTACTTTCGTGCATATCGAAAGTGTCGCAAATGTATTTCAGTATTCGACAGTAAAGTTAATCTAACACTTGGGAGCATGAAATATCCATTATCGAATCATAAAACAGTGTGGTTTGAGTAACAGCTAACTTTTACCAATGTAATCTAAGATTTACCAGGCCACTTGGAGAACCTAATCAGAGACGGACAACACTGAAGAAGAAGTAAACAGGATCCATTTTGAATATTGCTGAGAAAGAGCAGTTTGAAACTGTAAGTACAGTCTATCTTCACATGATATTTTCTAGTATTAAAAAAACTTATTACAACATGTACATACTATTAATCAAAACGTTTTTTTCTGTTGAATCTCATAATGTTAATTGTTATTGTTTAGCAGGCTATATTCTTAAGAGAAAATAGTTTAAAGTGAGAAAGCATTTTAGTACTAACTTGTACAGATAGATGAAATGGAGGAGATAAGAAGGTACGTGAGTTGTATGAGAAAATGGAACCAATCAGACTGTGGTTTCTCGATGTTGTAATTGTTTAAATCTACCATGAAACGGATGCATTTTTCCAGTTCTCAGTGTTTCAGATTTTGCAGGAACATAGTTCAGTGTAATACTGAATGCATCAGCTACATTGGTTAATGGAAGCCAGAGCAGGAGGGAATTTTTTTTTTTTTTAATTTGTGTGTTTTGTTTTGAACGCACTGGAAGCTAGCTTGAAATAAGGAGAGAAAATATCAGTTTGATTTTCAGTGCTGTCTGGTCACTGCAGGTGAATAGTCCCTTTCTTTGTAGTTTCTGTACAGTTCTGAGTTTAAAAACTTAGAATGGCAGAAAATAGCAAAAGGATTTTGTGGATAGTTGGAAGCAGTTACATAAGACAAGCAGCTGAGTTTGGTAGTTCATAGTAATTTTGGGAGGACCCAAAGCTCCCGAATTGCTATGTAAGATGGTTTAGCAGTGGTGGCATGAGAGGAACATTCTATTCAACCATGCACAGACTTTTGAGAACTCACTCCTCCTGACATACTGCTAATAGATCTTGGAGGCAATGATTTGAGCTCAAAACACTGGGTAGATTTAGTTACAGAGGCAAAATTGGACCTGCTTTATTATGTCTTTTTGTCGCCTGTATTATCATCTTTTCAGATGGTTAAAGCGTAGAGTTCAAAGTAGAGATCATATGTATCTGATTGACAGAGTCTCGCAGAAAAGTAATGTATAGATTACTGCTTTTCACGCATGCATGAATGGTACTATACGTCACCCTGAAATAAATACTGTAATGATTGGCTATTCTACCAGATGGTGTACATTTCTCGCATGTTGGTACCATTTTCTGGGAGACCTTCAAGATGGAATTCTGGAAAAGTCCAAGATTGTGAGACTGTTTGAGGAAATATTGAAGATACCTTAAGGTTCTTTTCAGAACCATATTAATGTGGTCAAAAAATATATCAACTGCATGCATCACTCATATATGATAATATATATGGGTTTATACTTATTAGTGTAGCGCAGTAACAGTAATTTTCCTGCTGCTGTCAGTTCACAATTGTATGATATTGTTATGTCTCAACATTAGTAAATAGTTTGAGTATGTTAAATGAGTGTACCATTTATTGTGGTCTGCCAGTATTGTAGCTGTACCAACATGGTATGTGTGCAACTCAATAAACACATAGTGGTACTGTTAAATGTATAATGTTTTACTGGTATGTCAGATATAGATTTATTTTTAATGTTAAGATATGAGTAGTTATTAGTATATGGGGCTACCATGAATGCACAACTGCATTATTATCATGCACTTTTTTCAATCACTTTGTTAGCTGTCTTCGCCATTTATTAAGTGCATTAATAGGTCTGTGCACAGTTCTGCAGTGTGTGGTTCATCTCTGTTTAACATCACATTACTATGTTGTGTGAACACTTCAGTGTAGTACAGATGGATATGCTTGCAGGTGTCCAATCTGATGTTCACGGTACCCCCACCCATCTAGACTAGAGGATAGTATGGTGGTGGGACAATTACAGTGTAGTAGCAGTTGTTTTACTGTCGAGGTGGATGAATCCTTTTTAGCCCTATATAATGCTACTGATCTGTGTTTCTGCTATATTGAAGGACATGTGCTCTTAATTTAATTAATATTATATGGAATTTGTTTAAGAAATGATTTATATTGTTAGTATGATATTAATGTAGATATTTGTTTTTGTTTGATTTCAGAACCACAAAAACAAAAACTGAGAAAATGAGACAGTGGACCTTATGAGGTGTGTGCACTGCTTGAGGCAGTCCAGCTAGAGGCAATGTGAGGGTGTTGATGAGGAGTACCAATCGGAAAACCTGATTCAAGTGAGGCGCATTCATAGCTATTTATATATTTGTTTGAAAGTGAAAAACAAGACGTAGTACAGTTGTAGAAGAAGTGGAAGTTGTTGCGCCAACGCTTCTACGTTTTGAAAACAACCGAGGATACCGACAATGACATGCTGGTACCACCGCTATATGAGCTTTTGGGGTTGCCGGTAAGCCATGGGGAGCTTTACTTCACCTGTAGTAACCAAAGCACAACTTCTTTTCATAATAGTTGGGTTCATGTTTTCAGAATTTAAAATAATTGTATACTGCATGAATAAGCACAAGACATCAGGAGCGATTATGTTATCATTGTGTAAATTCTGTGTTGTTGGTATCGTGGCATGAATGCTGACTGTCTAAGTGAGTACAATTTACACAAATGTAAGTTTTGTGACATTTGATTGATATTATTTAATAAATATGTCACTGACTAGGCGCAAATGGAAAATTCCCACCCGACCTCAATTGAAAGTTGATCATAAATATCACCAGGAACAGGTATGCAGTTTGTTGTGATCAGTAACAGTGCCTGATTTTACAATTGTCAATATTTTTTACATACGGTAGAATTATTCTTGTGACAAGTTAAAAAATATAATGTTTTACATGAACAAATGACATATTATCAATAGTTCTTACATTGGCTTCTATGTAAAATTCTTCCAACTATATAAATAAAACTGTCATGGAATGCATTTTTAACAAACTTATGGATTAGTTATGATGTTACTATACTGTGAATAATATCTAAAACATTCACTTGTACTTTTGTGCTACACTGCTATTTTTAGTACAAGTATCAAACTATTAACAATGTACACTCTGAATACAAATGTTTCATTATGTACAAGTAATTTTAACACATGTAAGAGTCACTAAATTAGATTCAGCAATTAGTTGTTATTTGCTGTTGTGTAATCAGCTTCGCAGTTTACTAATAAAGGTAGTTGTTTTACATATGTACAATACTAGTATTACTTACTTGAGTTTTTACGTACACTGTGTAGTGGTGATCGGAGAGTGTTCTCTATATGTCCAGAGTCACTAGACAGATTGAAGTGTTGATAGACAACTTGTGACAGAGTGGAATGTTTGCTGGATGTTATAAGGGTAGTTCAGTTATCTCGATAATAACTGAGAAGTTCTCTTTGTTTAGAGAGTAAGAGCTTATAAGTCATATCAATTTGTTGTTATATATGAGTTGATACATGGTTTTTAAAAGAGATGTACAGGGAGGAGAGTAGTAGAGTCCTCAGTTTTTAGATGTATAATCTTTTGATAGACATGTAATCATGGTTTCTCTAGTGACTGTGAATATTGGCACCGGTTAGCTACTACAGCAATTTTCATGTAGTCTCTGATCCATATAAGATCTAACATGTCACAGTGTATGTAATATCTGTATTAGAATTCCATTTTGTTGAAATTGTATTGTTTTTTTTTAGTTGTACATTATACAACATTGTAATGAGGCATGAATGTTTTTTTTACAAAGTAGTCATTTTAAAATGCTAATGTTTCGTCCTAATTCTTCTGAAATATGAAGGTTGATAATTCTTCAATATTAAGATATGCATTTTTCAAGTGCCGTGGCAGTCCCTGTTTAAAAGTGGGTTGTAGAGTCGTCACACTCTAACCATCCAGTTCTGCACCTTAGTAGCAGTTAGCAATGCCCAGAATCATGATTGACCGTGATAGATTATACTGTGAGTGTCAAACGGTAGTTGGTTGAAGACCCCAATACTAGCTGTGTAATCTGTGATAGAGTATCAACTCTGAGCCCATTGTGTCAAATCTGTTCAATATAAGCAACAGATATTGAGATGAACTTCTAGATGTATGGACTGAGCATCTGCCTCCTTCCACAGGCATGACCATTCAGCATCAGTGAATAGCTGTCGAGAATTTGACACTTTGGTTTCCAGGGACAAAGGAACATCACAGCATGACAGTCTTGTGTGGTTTCATGCTTTGAATTGCCACAGGAAACACATACATATTTTGTAACATATGTTACTGTGAAGTACTCCGCGTTAGGGTGTGCCGTTTTCATCCAAGTTGTTCTGACAGCCATCATAAACTCAGTACTAACTGCTGTATGTCTGCAGCAAATGACTACATCCAGCATATGTTGATAACACCTGTCGAGTGGGGAAGTAGTGACAGCATTGTTAGAGGTCAGAAGTCGTCTTGATAATCTGGCTTCTGTGCTTGATAGGGATTGCTTGTGAAGCAGATATTGCCTGCACAAACTACGGCATGTGTAGAAAAACTTGCATAGCTGAGTTAGCATAGCAGTTTACTCTACTGCCTGTTGTCAAAGACTGGCAGGTACAGTAGCTCCACCTGTTGATTTGATGAATTGCTGGTCAGAATAAGCTATTTGAAGTTGTGGCCTTTGCTAACCTTTTTTGTCGACTCACTTTTGGAAGCTTGCTGCTGTTTGTTGCTACTTAGCTGTGACTGAATTGTTGAGACAGACAGATATGTAGGCAGTGTATTAAAGACATTTGTGGCTGATGTAGAGTAGGTAACCTGTTGTACTCCAGAATACATCGCTTGTCAGCTCATATTTCTGAGGTGCTATGCTAATGATGTGCAATCCAGAAAGGCTGCGTACTACGTGGAAAGTGCAACGTAGCTCATGCCATCCTTGAAAATGTCTGTACCCTATGTCTACCATTGCTGAATCCAAACTCAATCCTGAGATTTGTGAATGGAGACAGCATATACAATACATAATGGGAACTGTTTCTGTTTACGAGATATCCTTAAAACCTGGAATTTTATGCTAGGTTCGATCTATGTGTACAGAGTGTTCCATGTTGTCAAGAGCACTACAAGTGTCTCAATATATGTCTTCTGGACATTATAGACAAAGTCAGTGATGTTTCCCATGGCACCGCTTACTATACCTTGTTCTACATCTAGATTACGCCGCAGCATGATACGTGCATTCTTACAAACTGTGAGAACAGCTTCTAGGCCAGCTGTTTGTGAAACATCTGATTTTAGTTCACTTAGTCTGTTCAGTCATCTTTGCTACTAGCTTTCGACTAAGAATAACGCCATCAACTGTATCAAATGCATGCAGAGTTAGAATCTCTTGGTTTTCTTTGTAGCATTAGATTGTTGAATTCAGCACATTTCTTTTAGTGCGTGGCATAAGACACACTATGTGTCTATGATGAAATATATATCACTGAAGACATTACATGCTGTTTCTATGCATGTTTATATTTCTGATTTTCGATCATTCTTCAAACATGTTCTGGTGATAGAGAACCTGGTAAGGCTTCATCTAAAAGTGATTTGTAAGCTAGATCACTCATTTTGGCACACACCAGACAACTCAACATACAGTAAATAATTTATATGTTGTCAGCCTTTAACAACCGAGGTATTCTTAGCTTGTTTTGCAGTCAGGATGTAAATACATGCTCTGCATTGACTGGTACAAGTTGTAAGGTCTCCCAACACAAGTATACTTTGCCACCAAATGGCACCCATCGTCAGTACCTAAGATCTGCTGTAGACGTAGATGAATACAGGCAAGCATGACATTGGAGACCATGTTGATTTCAACAATGAGTAACTGCATCTTTGTGAACATGGAACGGAGCTGAGATGCAACCTCAAATGACAGTTTATTATACTCTCCAGTTCTCCCATGTTGACTGGTAACATAAAGAGATGGTGTAATGTTACTCCTGTCAATGTTGTATGCTGCTAGCTCTGTGGGAGCAGTCATGCAACAGACATTGAAGAGCCTGTCACCTCCGTCTTCTGCAGTGATGGCTTCAATCAGGAAACTCTTTCCTGTGCCAGGCTGAACCACTAACAAACATTAGTAGTGGCTTGTACTGAGTGCAATCACATTGTTTTGTTTCATGTAGTATTCCATGTTGGAGTAGCTTCAACCATGGTTGTGAACTGTATGCTGCAGCTGATTTAGTCTTTCTTAAGTCAGCTGGGTTGACCATAGAGTGTGTGTATGTTGCATGGCTGTATCAATTTCTGACATTAACACTTCTGGGCATTTAAGGGCAGAGGGTCACTTAGAACACCTTGTCCTTCTGGATCATGTTTGTTGTGAACTAACTGGAGTGTCTTCCTGAAGTTGCTTCTGCCTTCTCAAGCCGTTCTTTTCAGCTTTTAGTCTTTGTATATATGTCTCTGAGTACTAGTTTGGAAATTTTTGTAAGTGAGATTGAACTGGTCTTTTGAATGTGTCAGGAGGCCACCTTTAATTCAGACTCAATTTCAGGGTTCAATAGGAATAGTAGAGCAAAGTAGTGTTCTGTGCTCTCTGATGTGTGCCTAGATGCAGTTTGCACTGATCTATAAGCCATGGCTTGTGCCTCTTCACAAGACAGCCATCTAGTCCATTGACCTTGTAAATGTGTCATGTTGAGTCAGGTGCTGCACCTGTCTTGTAGTCATACCACTAGCTGCACCTCAAACAGACACATATCATTCATGTTGTTGTGTTCATCGGTAGTATGTGTCTATCAGGTTATTCTTCAAGATATGTTTTGAAGAAGGTGATTGACAGCGCTCCTCAATTTCGCATGAGGAATCAGTACACGCCCATTTCTTGTAGTTCACATCGAGGAAACGTACAGCGCCAGACTTCCGCGTACAGATGTGTACCCATTAACCAGTCACTGGCTTCTTAGCTCCATTTCTCTGTGTGAAAGAGTCTTCAAACCCAATGACTGACAGCTGAGATGTCAGTTTTTGCTTGAAGTGGCAATATCTTCCTCAAAGATCTTGGTAAGCTAGTCTGTTCATGTTTGGTTATGTATTAAGTGACATATTAACCAAGGCCAGTGAGTTGTCAGCCTAGAAACTGCACATCTATGTTTGCTTGCCACATTAGGAGAAGAGTTGGGTTGTAGTCATTGATGTACACCTCTTTTTCATCCCTGGGTAACTCGTATACCCTCTTGGTTGACTTTGCCTTCAAGTGGTGTTCGCATTGCTGAGAAAAGGTCATTCATGGCACCTTTCGACAAACTCATCTAGGAAATCCAAGCGACATCGTGTACCAATTAGATTTGTTCTTTACTACCTGCTGGCAATATTTTGCGTAAATGTCACTGAACTTTTGTACCAACTTCCATAGTGTAGGATCAGTTATACTTGTCTGAATGTGAAGTGATATATTTTTTGATGAAGATAGCACTTCTGTTGCTTCATGTTCACCAATGCGTGGCATCTTGATCCACAATAACATATGGATATGAGGGGCACTCTTGCTTGATATTCTGTCATCCAAAAGTAATGTTCTACAATACCTAGAGGAGGATTGTCCTTTGACAAGATGAAAGTGAGAATTCATGGAACCGCTTGTGAAAATGTCTTGTGACAGACACAGGATCAAGTGACTACATTTCTCCGACAGTCATCGATGAGATGCCTTCGACATTGGAATTTCCCATTTCAACAGTTCAATGAGTTCGTTCCAGGCATATTCAGCACAACTAAGTGTGACAAACCATGTGGCTGCACCATATCTCGTAGCATTGTCATCACTTCCGAAAGTGTCCAGGTATACCAATATTCTTTGGTGCCACGTAGACTTGAAAGCATGGAAGACAGATCTATTTCACATTTTCATCTTTCTGCTTTAATTTCTAGAAATTGAGCAGCTGTTATTCCATCTAGTGGACTTGTTGGGCTAATGGTATGTGCTATAGATGCAGACAGAATGCTAAGTTCACCCTCCCAGAGCAGATGGAACAGGTACTGTATGTTACTGCCTGAATTTGCCATCTTTGCTCAGGACCGTCTAGTGCGGTACTCAGCACCCTGCACTCCGTACTTTTCTTTCATCTAGGCCCGTCTCTGACCCTTTTGAAATAGGTCTGGGAAACAGTGTTTTTAGTGTTGCCTCCCAAATGCTGACAGGCTCACCTTCCACCTGCTTCATTTGACGAGATCAATGTTGTTCTAATGGATCTTTGCCATGTAGTGGTGTGTATGCTGTTCATACATTGTCCTTGTCACAGCCAATACTGACCTTCTCAATGGTCAACACTTTTTTCTAATAGATCATGTTGCACAGAGACTGTGCTTATCTGATCTGTGTCAAGGTCTATATAAAGGAATTGTTATTTTTTAATAAGCCAGAGCAAGCTTTACCTTTTGCATTGACAACATCTTGCCAGATGACCTTGGCCTTTTAGCACACCATTTACAAGAATGACCAAGCTATTTTCTGTTGAGATTGCTTGAACATTTTCCTGTAGAGGAAGTGGTAGATACATCTACAGAACCCTAGAGATCTAACGCTCTTTCTGTGGAATCTTCCGTGTCTTTGTGTTCAAACGTAGAATCATTTGAATGGTTTCATTGTCTGAATTAGAATACGTTCAAACATATTCAATGTTGTTGATCTCACTTGGTGTAACATCTGTTTCATGTTGTTTAGCATTGACCTTGTTGGCAAAAGTGTTGCACTTTCAGTTTTGAAAACAGTGTTTGCATAGCACAATGGTGTCTTGTGAATGAAAGTCAGATTTCAGCAGCAAGAATGCTGCGAGTATGGAACCATTTCATGTCATTGTATGGTGACAAGGTTTCTAGGTTGACTGTGACAGTTTGTTTCGTAGCACAAACGTTGCATGACACACATACAGAATCAAACTTCTGAGACTTTGCAACCTCAAACTTAGCATTTCCTTCCGTACTGTTTCAGAATGTCATTTTCTAACACTGAAACAGATTTTTCTGTAGAAGTGTTACACTGAAAATTAGTTGTTTCGGTACAGATTGAAATGTGTTGCTTCTTTAGGAAAGGATGGCACCCTGCATGTCACCCTGGACTGCAATAAGTCATTTAAACAAGTGTACTGATGTACAGCTCTCTGTACTTCATATACTCTGTAGACAAAGTTTTGCATGCCTGTTTGTTTACACTGCAAGCATCCGCATGTTAGTCAGAAAAAACTATCTAAAACACCAGTGTCGCAGTATGCTAGTGAGTGAGCCATGGTCCAGTATGTGGCCGGATTTCACAATGGTCAATTTCTGTAAATAGTTTATGTTTCTTTGCGATCTGTTATTATGAATAGGTTAACAAAGTGTTCTACTTTTGAAATGATGATTGCCTACAGTTGCAGGTAGCATCACATGACCATGTCAGGCAGTGCCGTTTATTGAAGAGTGTGGTTGGACCACAGTCATCATCACTATCCAATTGATTGTCATCAGAGATACTGAGGACATTTTTTAGTTTGCCGGATTCATCAATACTGAGCGTCTGTTCTTTTGTAAAGTAATGATACGACTCTTCCCAGAAATATGCTTCTGAGTGCTGTGTGTGCAGCCATTGTCCTGTGAAAACATAACAGAAGTTGTCAACAGTCAAACAAGGATACTGTTGAAGCCTTTTTTTAATGGCATATACAAGTTTTCTGAATTGTTCAAGCACATGACACATCTAATGCCACAATCGTTGTAGTACAAACAGTGCTCTGTTGACAAAAGTTTGTACTTTCAGACGTAAATTCATCAGAGAAAGGTGACTCTTGCTCTTTTTGCGGGTGTGCCGTAGTACAGCAGCGATAAGTCTTTCAATCTTAGCTTTACTTGCTAGTGATGGGAAATACTTTCTCTTTCTGAGTTGTAAGTCACTATTTTTTATTTTCCGGTGTTGTTTTGAGCATCTGTTGATGGGTTGCACTGTAAAATAGTTGTGTTTCGCTCCAGAGATCGACACAACATTTGTGATGCTATACATTTTACCTTTTTCTGTTAAGGATTTTGTTTCTTTCTGCGGTAACTGATGTAGGGGTCACTGTTGTAGTAAGGTCTGTCGATGTTCATTTTTGGTGTGCCTTACTGTTTTGTTTGTTGCCCTTATACAACAGTGTAGTACTATTATACCGCTTCCGCTTTGAGACATATCTCGCCTGTATTTAGTTGGCATTTTTGGTATAATGGTTGACAGTGACAGTAAGCAATCTTATAGAAGTATCAGGGCACCTGTGGAGGAGAGAAAAAAAAGTTTTAAAATAGGTTTCAGTAAATTTCTTATAACAGTGTGTATTGATAGAATAGTACGTTAAGAATGTTAACAATTTGGTAAAACATAACTAAATGATAGTTGTTATGAATGTATTGCGCAGCTGCTATCAATATCAGAAATTTGTTCATTCTCAATATTTTAGTACACATTTAAAGATTTTTCTTCACATGTGTTCTTATGATTAGGATAGTTGATTTTTACCTGTGTTCGAACATGTGTTTTCTACCATGTAGCATGTCATAGTGTAGTCAGTATGATAATTTACTATATGGTAGAGCAAAACTTGAGAGTGATAGTGTGCATTACCAAATCTGTAACAATTAGTATGTTTACAATTAGAGGGGGGATATGCCACTATTACTGTTGTGTGTAGCAGGTAAAATTACAGTTGGTAAGTATACGCAATGTTAACAAATTTCAATATCGTTGCCGCATTAATAATTCAACATTGTGTTTTTGTACTCCTGTGTATCACTATTGAGCTGTTATTTTTACAACATGGAAAATGCCCTGCATTAGTGTACTGCAATGCAGTTCACGACCTAAATGAACTGTGTGTGGGGCACAGTCACAAAAATTGGCCGTACGCGTTTATGAAAGACAACTTAAAAAATGTATATGTCGAAAAATTTGTGTGAGAACAAATCTGAACATTTCTGATTTACAACCTTGCGAGTGCAGTTCACATGTACACTTGTAAGTTTGTATTGTGTTATTTTTCAGTTGAGAATTTACTATTTTGCTTTTAACACACAACCTTGTGAATAGTACAGATTTCATTAGTACATCTTAACAATAGTGTGCCTTTGTTTATGTGCTGCATTTGGCTCAGTTGATGTAGAAATGACTATATGGTAAAATGTATAAACATCAGAGTGACACTGTTATGAGCAGAGTCTTCAAATGGATATATGAGTACATTTGAGTGTAAAATTACAACAAATTAGTGTTTTGCAAGTCTCGTTACACAGTTGTTATGTACCTGGAACATTGTAAATCTAAAATATTTGAACTGCACTGGTTCGAAGCAGCTATGTTAGATTATGTGTTTAAAATGTTCGAGCTATTTTTCCATAAAATCTGAATTGTGTCAATATAGACAGTTTTGGAAAATTACTACGTGAGCACGAAGTTTCTGAAAAATTCTTCGTGTATCTGTAAAGGCTCTAAATTTTACTTTTTGCATTCGACAATTTGGTCAAAAGTAGCTCTCGAACTCGAGACACGTAAATTTTACTAAAGATCGAAAGTGTCGAAATGTACTCTCTCGTGCATTCGACAGTAATGCATCTAACACTTGGGAGTGGCAGTATCTTCATTATCGAATCATAAAACAGTGTGTTTTAGTAACTAGTTCGCTCTACCAATGTAATCAAGATTTATCAGGCCACTTGTGAGATCGAATCAGAGACGGACAACACTGAAGAAGAAGTAAACAGGATCCATTTTGAATATTGCTGAGAAGAGCAGTTTGAAACTGTAAGTACAGTCTGTATCTTCACATGATATTTTCTAGTATTAAAAAAACTTATTACAGATGTGTACATACTATTAATCAAAACGTTTTTTCTGTTGAACTTTACAATGTTAATTGTTATTGTTTTAGTGTGGCTATATTCTTAAGAGAAAATAGTCAAAGTGAGAAAGCATTTAGTACTAACTTGTACAGAGATACAGCTGCAAATGGAGGGAGATAAGAAGGTGCACGTGGAGTTGTATGAGAATGGAACCAATCAGACTTGTTTCTGATGTTTGTAATTGTTTAAAATGCCTATGAAACGGATGCATTTTTCCAGTTCTCAGTGTTTCAGATTTTTGCAGGAACATAGTCTAGTAACACTGAATGCATCAGTTACATTGGTTAATGAAGCCGAGCAGGAGGGGAATTTTTTTTTTTAATTTGCGTGTTTTGTTTGAACGCACTGAAGCTAGCTTGAAATAAGGAGAAATATCAGTTTGATTTTTCAGTGCTGTCTGGTCACTGCAGTAATAGTCCTTTCTTTGTAGCTCTCTGTACAGTTCTGAGTTTAAAACTTAGAATGGCAGAAAATAGCAAAGGATTTTGTGTGGATAGTTGGAAGCAGTTACAAGACAAGCAGCTAGGTTTGCAGTTCATAGTAATTTTGGGAGGGACCTGCAGCTCCCGAATTGCTTATGTAAGATGGTTTAGTAGTGGTGTGAGATGGGAACATTCTGTACCAACCATGCACAGATTCTTTGAGAACTCATCTCCTCTGACATACTGCTAATACATCTTGGAGGCAATGATTTGAGCTCAAAACACTGGGTAGATTTAGTTACAGAGGCAAATGGACTCTGCTTCTATTATGTCTATGTTGCCTGCCTTACTATCATCTTTTCAGATATTACAAAGCTGAGAGTCTGGCAGCTAGAGCATCATATGTATCTGATGACAGAGCTCAGAAAAGTAAATGTATAGATTACTGCTTTTCTACTATTGCATGGAATGTATACTTCATACGCCACCCTGAAATAAAATACTGTAATGATTGGCTATTCCTACCAGATGTGTTTCGCATGCTGGCAATTGTCATTTTCTGGGAGACCTTCAAGATGGAATTTGAAAGTCTCGCAGATTGTGAGACTGTTTGAGGAAATATTACAGTATACACTAAGGTTCTTTTCAGAACCATATTAATGTGGTCGAAAATATATCAACTGCATGTATCACTCACATATATGACACATATATGGGTTTGCTATATTACAATAGTGGGCGCAGCAATAGTAATTTTCCTGCTGCTGTCAGTTCACAATTGTATGATATTGTTATGTCTCATCTTTAGTAAATAGTTTGAGTATGTTAAATGAGTGTACCATTTACTGTGTCTTACTAGTATTGTAGCATGTACCAACATGGTATGTGCAACTTCAATAAAACACAGTGGTACTGTTAAATGTATCGTTTCTTTCTGGTATGCTTGATATAGATTTATTTTTAGTTGTTACTAGATATGGGTAGTTATTAGTATATGGCTACCATGAATGCACAACTGCATATTTTCAAAAATTTTTACTTTCAATCACTTGTTAGCTGTCTTCACATTTATTAAGTGTATTAATAGGTCTGTACAGTTCTGCAGTGTGTGGTCTTTTATCTCTGTTTAACATCACATTACTATGTTGTGTGAACACTTCAGTGTAGTGCAGATGGATATGTCATGGTGTGTCAATCTGATGTTCAATGCAGTACCCCCACCCGAGTGACTAGAGGATAGCATGGTGGTGGGACACCAGGTGTAGTAGCAGTTGTTTTTACTGTCGAGGTGGATGAACTTTTTAGCCCTATATAATGCTACTGATTTGTGTTTCTGCCATATATTGAAGGACATGTGCTCTTAATTTAATTAATATTATATGGAATTATTTTAGCGTAAGAAATGATTATATTGTTACATATTACTAATGTAGATATTTGTTTTTTGTTTGTATTTCAGAACTACAAAAAAACAAACTGAGAAAAATGAAGACAGTGGACCTTGCGAGAGGTGTGTGCACTTTGCTTGAGGCAGTCCAGCTAGAGGCGTGGAGGGTGTTGATGAGGAGTACCAACCTGAAAACTGGATTCGATGTGGAGGCATGATTACAGCTATTTATATATTTGTTTGAAAGTGAAAACAAGACAGTACAGTTGTAGAAGAAGTGAAGCTGTTATGCCAACGCCACGCTGAAAACAACTGGAGGGATACCCCGGACAATGATAGATGCTGTACCACCTCGCTTATGAGCTTTTGGGGGTTGCTGGCAAGCCAGCTGCGGGGGAGCTTACTCACTGTGAAGTAACCGTACAACAACCTTTCATAATAGTTGTCCATGTTTCAGAATTTGTAAAATAATTAGATATCATGAATAAGCAATAAGACATCAGGAGCGATTACAGGTCAATGTTGTGTAAATCTGTGTATTGGTGTAATGTGGCATGAGGCACAGCCGAGTATGCATGCCCCACACAGTGATTAAGTGACCATTAATATAAACACTCAGAGTGCCTTATAGTATTTATCATAGCAATGTATTGTAAATAATATTTGAACATTGTTTTGTGTTTAGTCTTTACATATATGTCAATCAAAGATTGACATACAGCTAATAACGTGTTTGATACTAATCGAAACCTGTATTTCTTGCAACGTTTTTATATAGTTTATACTATATGTAAGGATGTACCATCAAAACATGTTACCTAATTCTTCCATTTCTTTAATATGTCTTCACTTTACAAACTAAAGCTTGTTAAGATAGATATGCCAGAAAATAAAACATTTATACATATACGTATTACTACTACTATTGGTGTTGGAAGAGAACAAAAGTTATTGTTTAGTTATTGTGATGTAGTGGTTTGAAACTTGTAAGTCTGTAATATTGTGTAATAAACAATCTCTCTCGTCATGAAGCTGTCCGTGGTGGTCCAGTGAAGGAAATGGTTGATCACGGTAGTAAGTTGTAATAGACTCACCACCTCTCCAACATATACTTGGTGGTTCAGTGACCGAAATGCTTAATACTTTGACAGACACGTACAAATGTACATATCAATAGTGTTGATGCTCCAAGCGTTACAGACTATGTAGATAATGTTGCTGGCCTGCAGAAATATAGAATTGTTATTATAATATGTGTCCATAATGTTTGTGGTCTGTATAATTAGAAGCAATGTTGTGTATGTTGTGGTTGATTTACTGTTGTTGTAAGTCTTAAAAAACTGTACTGTGATTTACATCTAACACTTAAATATTTTTTTTTGGGGTTCATGGTAGAACATCGAGGCGCCCCCAGCTGCACGCGAGGGGTGGAAGTGCCAGCACAGAGTCAAGCTGTGGAGGGTATCAGTCGGACACCTAAAGTGTCATTTTGATTGAGTCCAATGGTAAGACTTTATTATCACAAATTTGTTAGGTTGTTTACAAATAAGAAACGTAGGGTTTCTCATGGACACAAAGGGTGTGGGATATTCAAATTGTGCCATTCATACGCCAAGAAGCTACTGTGTTGTGCAAATTAGTTTGCACAGTTGTGTGTGTTCAGTTTATATTCAAACGCGATATGCAATGGGTGTAATTCATGCAAGCCGCAGTGGGGGCATTTGCATGTGATTATGGCGCGTTGCATGGCATTCATGTAGGTCTGCAGTCGAGGGTGTCGTGGTGCCTGACAGGCTGCAGCCAATGGGGAACAATACCCATGCAGCCCGATCATAGAGAAAAACAGTGTAGAATACCCCGCAGCACCCCTCACTGGGCTGATCACGGGTATGGTCTAATTTCCAACAGCTCAATCGCGAGCAGCATGTGGGCCCCAGCGTGTCCTGCTGATCCAGTGGACTGAAAGATTGATTGCAGGTAAGTAAGTTTAATAGCCCTCTGAACATGGCCTGGTGGGTACTGTATGACCCACACCACGCACTCAGCTAAGCTCACCACCCGGCTCCCCCTTGGCAGCTGGTGGTGCCAGCATCACATGCCTGCCACCCCACCACCATGGCTGACTGCCTGGTGAGGGCTGCACAGCCATTGGTGAAGTACAGCCAATGGTGCAGCCCATACCATATGACAGCTCAGATTTTTGAACGAATGAATTACTCCACAAATCTGAATGTGATGTAGTATGGTGTGCACGCCCATTGGCTATTGGTCTGCACTTCGTGGGTACAGCCCACGGGCAGCCGCTGATGGGCGGCAGGTGGATGATGCGCCCGCTGCCTGTATGTATGAGCGGTACTGTGGTTTGTGGGTGGGTGGGGGACATAGTACTGTCATTTTTAGATGGGCATAAACCTATTGACCACGATTGGTATTTCTCTGTCCACGGACCACCACGGATATGTTCAGGAGGATGGTGTGGTTGTTTTACTTACTGGCTGCAATTGGGGTACTTTTGGTCCACTGGACCACAAGGATACATTTGGTGTGTGGGTTATTTAACTTACTGGCTGTGATCGGGCATTTTGTCCACTGAGCATCATCAGGGACATCGAGGGGAGCACAGCGCCCACGATTCGCCTGGTGTTGGGGGGAAGTACACAATGCCCACGGTCGGGCCACTTGGAGGGGGTGGGAGGGATTTACAGTTGGGTACCTGCAATCAGGCTCCAGGGGGGGCACAGGGACTGGGTTGGGGGACAGCACAGTTGGCAGCTGTTGTGTTTCACTCTGAAATCCAGCAGCTCAGCTGTGGGTGACCCTTTAGTTAGGGTTTTTTTTTTTGCCTCCAAGTCGTGCAGCCTTGGTTGGGGGTTGTCGCTACACCAGTCTGCACAGCCCGGGTGAATATTGGGCTCTGGAGTTCATGCATGGTTCCTCCCCTCCACTTGACCATGCATTCATTTGCATTGTGCTGTTGCTCAGCCTGTTTTCAGTGGCGCAAGTGTCTTTTACTGAATATTGCAGAATGGTGGAATTTTGTACTTGCAGATGCAACCCTATTATGTATGGTCAACCATTTTGAATATCCCACCCAAAATAGTTCAAAAGGTATCAATCAGTCTAGTGAATGCAGTGCCACCATGGCAGAAGATCCTGTACTACTATAACAAACTGGTATTACTACTTGTACGTGAGTGGAATACTATTCTTCATGAATCTGAGAATGATGATGTGCAGCGGTAGATGTGGATGTTGTGGGGGCAGGTCTTCTCCCCGCTAATTTTGGTGGTGGAGTTTAATGTACAATGAGTAATAGATTACCAATTCTACTGTTGTAGGTGTCTCAGTGGAATTCAATGGTGTACTGCTTAATTATCTGTTGGTAATTACGACATATGTCCCTAGATTGTATTCACTTAATATTTCTATATGTCCTGCCAATGTTTCATTTTATTATTGCAATAGTTATTAATGGACAGCATAGAATATTCACATGCTTGTTAATGTTTTAATAGCCCTGTAGGGGTATATGGTTAATAACACATAAATGGCCATATTCAGCTAGAGGGTCATTGAGTGAACAGTGACATTATCGTTGTGTTTTGTGTTATTCTTATTATAATAACTCACATTTTAAAACTGTTTAAGGAACAGAGCGTCATAAATTAGGGTATGCATGTATGTAAATTGAACATACATGTAATGTTTTTAGGATGTTTCTGTGTAACAAATATGTATTATGACAATGTTATAAGTATTATGATTGATGGCAGGCACTGCTTGTTCTGCACTGCATACTACCAATAATATATTTGTGAGTTTTCTTTAGGAAAAACGTTATTGAAGAAACAGTGTTAGGAATCACCAGGAAACAATATAATTTCTTATATTAAGTGTTCTGGATTGATGGACATTTGTCTTGGAAAAGATATATACATGATGTCATAATTTCAACTTTGTGTGGCTTTTTGCAGATGAGAAGACTTGTTATATGCATGTAATACTGAGTTAACAACATACACCTAGTTGGAGACAGAGTTGTTTCTGTAAAGAGATATGTGTTCATATGATAGTTGTATGAATGATGTAGTATTAGAAATTGATGTTTTAAAGAAAAACACTTTTACCTTGATATTTCATCTATTAATGTGATCATTTTTTTACTTGTTTGCTTTAATAGAGCCCGGGAAGCTGCTGCTGCTGAACATGGAGGAATATGGAAGTCAAGCGCCAGCCAACCAATGTAAGTGAAATCTGTTGTTGCTATTATCTGCATGTTTGAGAAGTACCATAGATGTCAACATCCGTGAGTGATCAATGCTCCTGTTGATAACTACACCTTGCTGTCTTACTGCATGTATAGGGGAGTGCACTGTCTGTTGGCATACTCACTGCAAATGTTCAATTGTTTGGGGTGTGAGCAACACACTTGGTTGCCGAGGCAGTACCACTTTTTTTGTTTGTTGTGGGGGCGTAATCACTGTTGACATTATTTACTTTATGTGTGCTGTGACCTATAAGGGTGGCAATGCATTGATCACGCAGATACCCAATCACCTAAAAACACAACATGGTGGGAGGATATTGTAGTGACCTAAATGGTGTGCAATGCATAAAGTGTCCAATTATGATTTTTAGTTTTTTCTCAATCTACAAGTTAAAATGTGCCTTGTAGTGTTCTTGATCCCTTTCCCAGTTAAAGTGAATAGCTTGCAGTGTGTCTGTCTTCAGCCTTGCTAGCCTCATACTTTACCTCTACAATCCAGTGTGATGCTGTTCAGTGCACTGTCAGATATGTGTATTTTTAAGAGGTGATCATGAACTGAGGGAATGTCGATAAAAGTAATAATACAGTTAATAATGGGACTGTTTGTGTGTCACCCTATGAATATCGCAGACATTTCTATATAGCACTATGGAAGTTGTCTCACCACACTTAAAATGCAGTACTATGACTACTTGCAGTGGTGCAAATTCCCACTACATCATACGGTGCGTGACATTGGTTGGGTGCTATTAAAGAGAATTCTTGAGTAGTGAAACTATATTAAATATTGAGCCATAGATCACATTGCTACATTATTCAATGTTGCATGGCCTTACGACACACAGTGTCATACTTTGAATGAGCACCTATACTTTAAAACAGTGTTTTTTAATATCTACTATATGGATGCTGTGGCTGCCAGTAAAATAACTTTTGGGACAGTGTAAGGACATGACAGTGAGACTGTATGTGATAAAGTGGTAATATGTCTATTTAAACATTTGTTTCGAGATGAGCATTAGATGCTATCATACAATCAGGTATTAGATATTTCCATACACTGCAGTAGGTTTGAAAATGTTGTGTATTTATATACTAAGGGCTGGATATTCAAACTGCGCCACCATATCATAAGCCTTCTGCGTTGTGTGCAAAAATAGTTGCACAGGGGTGTGTCCAGGCGACTGTTCAAGGAGTTGTGCTATTGAGGAACTGCTTGAATGTCACCCCAAGCACAGCCACTGTGCATGGCGGATGGAATTATGCCACCGCAAGTTGACAAAGTGCAGCATTCAACCTATGGTCGCGAAATCCCAATATTCAAAGGTGATATGCAAATGGACTGTAATTCATGCAAGGCCTGGGGGTATTCGCATCTGGATTATGGCTCCATTTGCATGCCATTAGCATGCAGGTGTGCCGATCCCCACGCACTTGCGCCTGGCTCCCTACCAGGCAGCAGCCGCCGGGGAAGGATGCCCCATGCAGGCCAATTGCAGGCAAAGAGCGTAACCCCCACCCCCCACTGGCCCAATCGCAGGCATGGTGTAAATACTCCACCAGCCCGTTGCGGGCAGCAATGTGTCTCCCCAACACAGCCCTGGTGGTCCAGTGTGGACCGATAAGCCCGATTGCAGGCTGGAGTATTCAAACACCCCCACCTCCCGATCATATCCTGAAAATCCCGATTATGGGATGGTTAGAACCCCCAACACACATGTGTGTTGGGGCACACATGCTGCCCATGACAGGCTGGTGAGGGGCACAGAGTGCATATCTCTCAACTATACCACATTGCGAGGAAAGTTCCTCATTTTACTTCACAAAAGCTCCCTGTTTCACATTGTGAGGACTTGTAACACATTCAGTGTTAACATTTATAAGCAAAACTCTATAGTAAATGATGTTAAATATATAAATTTGATTAATAGCAGACTTTCTGAACATACATAGATACATAGATACATAGACAGTGTCGGCAGATAAGGGCCTATGACCCACCCAGTCTGCCCATTTAAGTTTGTAAGTTCAGTTTATGTTTTCCAGGAAGTCTGTTGCCCTTTAACCCCGACCTCCAGAATTCCTTTATGTCTATCCCATGCATTCTTAAATCCCGTGATTGTTTCAGCCCCACCACTTCCTCTGGCAGGTATCCCACTTGTCCACCACCTGCTCTGTGAAGAAATTCTTCCTCACGCTTCCTCTGAATCGTCCCTCCTCCAACTTCATCCCATGCCCTCTAGTCCTGGAACATCTTTTTCGCTTAAAATAGTGCATTCCTGCACCCTGTTCCTCCCTGCAAGATACTTGTATGTCTCTATCATATCCCTCTCTCCTCCTCTCCTCCAGGGAGTACATGTTCAGTGCCTTCAACCTGTCCTCATAGGACCTTGTGATGCAATCCATGCACCATCTTGTTGCCCTCCTCTGAACCTTCTCTACTCTGTCTATGTCCTTACGAGGTAAGGTCTCCAGAACTGCACAGTGTACCCAGGTGGGGCCTCACTAGTGTCTTGTATAGTGGAATTATGACCTCCTTTCCTGCTGGTGATGCCCTGCCTATGCATCCCAGCATCCTATTTGCTTTACCTGCTGCCTTGTCACACTGTTTCCCTGCCTTGAGGTCATCAGAGATGATAACTCCAAGATCCCTTTCCTGCTTGGTGCATGCTATATCCTCACCCCCAACTGATATATTGTGCCAGGGTTTTTGTGCCCCATATGCATTGTCTTGCACTTCCTTGCATTGAATTTCAACTGCCAAACCCCTGACCATTTCTTCAAGTTTCTGCAGGTCCTTCATTCTGTCTACACTTTCTGGTGTGTGCTACTCTGTTACAGAGCTTAGTGTCATCAGCGAACAGTGAAATTCTGCCTTCTGGGGTCCCAAGAATGTCACTGATGAAGATATTGAATAGTACCGGTCCCAGCACTGATCCTGTGGTATCCCACTGGTCACTCTTCCCTCTGTGGAGTGACAGCCATTTACCACCACCCTCTGTGTCCTGCTGCCCAGCCAGTTACCTACCCACTGCACTACTGTCCTGCCCACACCCATATTCCCCAGTTTGTGCAATAGTCTTCTATGTGGCACAGTGTCAAAGGCCTTGCTGAAGTCCAGATAGGCTATGTCCACTGCCTCCCTGATCCACCTCCCTAGTCACCCAGTCAAAAATTCAATGAGGTTGGTCTGACATGACCTTCCCTGGTGAAACCATGTGCCTTGTGTCCTGTAGTCCATTGACAACCAGATGTTCCACCAATCTCTCCTTCAGTAGTGCTTCCATGATCTTCCCCACTACCGAGGTGAGGCTGACTGGTCAGTAGTTCCCCGCCTCTTTGTTCCCACTTTTGTATAAGGGGACTACATCTGCTATCCTCCAGTCTTTGGGTACCTCCTGTTTCTAGTGATCGGCTAAACAGGATAGCAAGAGGTTCAGCCACCACCTCTTAGTTCTTTAAGGACCCTTGGGTGCACCCCATCTGGCCCCATTGCTTTATCAACTCTTATTACTTCCAGTTCCTTCAGGACCCTTTCTCGTAAAGGGACTTGTGTCCATTTCTGCACCATTCTCACCCTTGTACTCCATTCAGACCTCGTTACTCCTCTTCCTCAGTAAAGACTGAGCAGTAGAAAGCATCTGTCAATATGTCAGCTTTACTGTTGTCATCCTCCACACAGCCCCCCATCCTCCCTTCAGTCTCACTATCCCCTCTTTGCCTTTCTTTTTCACTTATGTACCTGTAAAAGGTTTTGTCCCTCTACCCACTGATTTTGCAATGTGTTCTTCTGTCTGAGCTTTGGCTTCCCTTACTGACCCCTGCCTCCCTTTGCTTCTCCTAGTACTTCTCCCTATCCCTTCTGCCTGTGTCTTTTGTATTGCCTGAATGCAATCTTTTGGCTTTCACTTTCTTTGCTACCTCTTTGAAAACCATAATGGTCTCTCTTCCTTTTCTCTTGCTAACCTGTTTAATACATAATTCGTTGCTCTTGTAACTCCTATTTTAAATACTTCCCACTGTTCCTCAACCCCTGATTCCTGCCCCATTCCCTTAATGCCCTTTTCAAGTATCTCCCATTTTCTCAAAGTTTGCCCTCCTAAAATCCAGGATATGTGTTTTTGTGTGGTTTGGTTCTGCTCTTTCTGTGATTTCAAACCACAGTGACTGGTGGTCACTGTTCCCCAGGTGCTCCCCACTCTTACCCCATCACACTGTCCCTGTTTGTGAGCACAAGGTCCAGTATTGCCTTCTGCCGAGTTGGTTCCATGACCAGTTGCTTGAGGAAGGCAACCTGAAGGAGTCCAGGATAATCTGCTCCTAGTTGATGCTGCTGCTGGGATGCTCCAGTCCACATCTGGAATATTGAAGTCTCCAACCAGTACTACCTCACTTTGTCTGCCATCCTCTGGATGGCTAGCATCAGCTCCCATCTGTTTCTTCTCCTGGGCTGGTGGTCTATAGACCACACCTGTGAGGATGGCTGGCCCTTTTCCTTCCAGCTTAACCCACAGTATCTCTCCCCATTTTGTTCTCCTGGATCTCTATGTGTCTTTATGTCATTTTTTCACACAGTGCCACTCCTCCTCCCTCTCAAGCCTGCCCTGTCTCTTCTGAATATGTTGTAGCCAGGTACGGCCAACTCCCAGCCGTGGTTATCATTACACCAGGTTTCAGTGATGGACACAATGTCCAGGTCTGACTGCACCATGACAGCCATAAACATGACAGACATAAATGCAAACATTTTAACAGTGTTGTGAGCTTCTAATTTAACAATTTGATAAAGTGTTCCACGTTTTGCCCATTCTTTCCACATTTTGAGAGGCAATGTAACACATTTGGGGAACAAACGGTTGAGAGGTATGAGACAGTGTGTTGAGGGCCAGCCACAGGTGGCAGCTGCTGTGTTGCATCCTGCAATGCAGCAGCTCACCTGTGGGTGGCCCTCAACTTAATCCTTTTTTTTTTCTCAAAGTTGTGCAGGCGCAGGTTGGGGGTTATGCCTGCACAACTCTGCACAGCCCGGCTGAATATCTGGTATGCTTTTGGAGCGCATGTCATATTAGTGACTTAATTATTTAAAGTAGTGATGTGTGTTGAGGGCCTGAAACACGGGTAAAAAGCTGTTTGGTTTCAAAGTATCATTAAACTTATCATGATTGTGTACACATGAAAAGTATATTATTATAGTGTTACTGTCAAGGTACTTTGTTTTTCACTGCATACATGACTACACATTATAGGCAGACATGGTGAAGTAAAATTCTCACACTTGATGAGGATGTATTTCAATTGTATGGTATAATAGTGTCAATAATGCAAAAGTATGTACATACTGAATATTTATGAGTAGTGAAAGAAATGTAAGAGTAGCATTCTAAGCCACAGCTAACTATACATTTTTTTATGTTGTCAGCTTATTAGATAATATAGATAGTCAATGACAGAGACAGAAATAAGATACTAAATAGTTTAGCATCATACTTAAAACTATTATCATAACTTTGAAATGAATGCATTTTGATATTGCATTAGATAACAAATATTTGAAATGAAATATTTGAAAGTCGTGAATTGTTGAATTTGTATTGTATATTCATCATAACTTTTTAAAATCTTGTAGGTGTCAGGCTATCATGAAAATGAATGGCTCCACTGTCGCTGCTACAGACGGTTCACGTACATGAGTTGTCAGTCCATGAAGAAAATGTTGTGATCCTTGAGAGGCTGGACAAAACCAGTCTCTCTTGGATGCACAGCAGCAGACTGTCAACCCTGCTAGAGCCAGTCGAGCAGTGGGTGATGGTGCTGGCCGAGTAGCAGTGCTTCACCTCCATGGCCACCATCTGTTCCTGCAGCTTCCCAAGAAACTGGCCACCCTTCATAGCAGTCCGGTATCTCCTTCAGAGGGCGCAACAGCCCACTTCGCTTGTGCCCACATCGAATCCAGTTTCTAGCCTGATTGCCTCCAAGCAGTGCATACACCTCTGCAAGTGTTGCACAAAATTAAAAAAAAAAAAAGACTTTTAATATATTTTTATTTATGTTACAAAAATGTTTTTTAATAATTTATGTTTGTGTATGACGGAATACACATTTTAATTATTTTTTTTCCCCTGTTCTACTATTATTTGTGTAAATATATATTTTTTTATTTTTATATGAAGAAAGATATTTTTGTTTGTAATTTTTTATATATAATATATTTTTATAGTAAAAAAAGTTTATTTATACTCTCTTGTGTTTGGTGTGTTATTGTGTAGTCGAGATGTTTCTTGAAAATAGTTTTAAGAAGATTAATACAACTGTGATTTTCTCATTTGGTGAAACCTCATAGCACACTATTGTGGTATTAGAGTTGGGATTCTCCATAGAAGTAAGTTAGATGTGTGACAATGCTACATTACACTATTTGTGGCACACTGTTGTTGTTTCATACAACTAGTGCTACAGAATGTGTATGTGTATGATGATGAAGATAAGTATGTACGTGCTAGTACAACAGTGAAATGTCTGTGTTGCTACTTACAACAAATTTATGTATTCAGTACGAGCAAACCTCTTCCACCGCTGTTCACATGATTGGTGGTACCACCTCAGTTGGTAGTACAAGCACTCTATCAAATCTCAAGTTACTACAGTAACATATCCATTTGTTCAGTAGATGAACTAATGGTGCCTATGTCTTGTCATATTGTCTTTAGTTATGTACATCTTTTATTAATATATGTGCTCACAAACAAAAGGAGTAGGACACTTTTACATAAAAACTACTACATGGAATAACAATGACAAATTACAATTAATAAAGTAATTAAAACAATATGATTAACAGTTGACTACTGTTACTGTTAATAACAGTAAATGCAACCACAAGAGTTGAAATATTTCTGATATTGGAACATTTTTTTTTTATGTATGTGCACTATTCTTACAACTATAAATCATGTACTATGCTGAGTAATAGTTCTGAAAAAGACAGGATATTCATGGCAAAAAACTCTGTTTAATACATCAGTTAGGGTTGTTCCACAGCTTATTAAAGTGGAGGAAATTCGCTGTTAGGGCTGGAAAACCCAACTCCCAATTCACCCCCAGCACCACACACACAGACACACACACACATTCAAGTATGGGGAGGACCAAGTCAACACAACCAATGACAGACATCCAGCAGCAGGTGACAGAAATAACAAACAATTGTCTAAATGTACTACGAGACATCCCCACCCACCTGACCAGGTACTGCATGCTCAGTGGAGATCAACAGCAAAACTGAGGCCATGTACATCAAATGTACACATTCCTCGATTGCAGCTGCACACAACGCATCAATTTAGTAGTTGCATGGCCTTACCTATCGATGCCCCACACCAGACCACACCACTTGTGGTGGGCCACCTGAGCAATAGAGTTCAGCAAAACCAAGGAGTTGTACAGGTGTAATATCTCTGATTATAACAAGGGTTTGAGAAATGCAGCTTAATTGACTGTAAACATTGTAACAGCCTTATGTTTAGTTTTTATTAACATACATGTAGAGCCTAACCATATGATGAACAAGGTTTAATGTTGTTTAAAAACAGTTTTATTATGATAGTAATAAGCTACCCCAGGTATTATGTTAATGGTCAGTTTATCACTGTCTAGCGACATGTGGCACTCGGCTATGCCTCATTCAACATTAAACCCTACAGGGTGATTAACAGACCATTTGACATAACTGTTGGTCATGCCTTATTGCTTAATTGTCTTTATGAGTAGATACTCTCCCTCTGCTAGGCACTGCAGCAGCTTTGCAACACAGTGTCCCTCCCAGTTACACCATACACTTTCTAGTTACTGGAGAATGGCTGTGAATATGAACTCATGAAGATGAACAGTGTAACTTGATCATTACAGTCATTGAAACCCTAGTGTGATTATAACTGACAGAGTCAGTGATAGAGGATAACCCTGCTGTCCCAGTACACTTACCCCATTGTAAGTTAAATCAATACTAAAAGACATTCTGTTTATATCTACACCATACCTACTTGATTCCTGTTGTACCACAATTAACATAGTTATCACTTTGATAGCATCAGTGACAGAAGTGTGGCAAACCCAAACAGTAGGCATACAGCCTGAGTATGAAACAACTGTTAAAAAAATCACACTGTGTCCATAAGTGGCATAGATCACTCATTGCAACAATAGTAAATGTATTACTATTTGAATAAGTTAGTCATCACAGATGCAATGAGATTGTCTTTATCAGGTACAACATACTTAGTAAGTGCCTACAGGAAAATCTATCCTATATACATCTCCAATACAGGTACATCATTGTTGGCTCAGTAGTGCTATGATATTTAGAAGTTGCTTGGCCTGATCCATGCAATTACAATGTTTCTTACAAAGAATACTTACTGCATCTTTAATATTGAAACACACTGAAGTTCTATGTATGTACATCAGCAGTACACCTTCATCAGTAAGAATGCATCTGATACTGGCAGTACGAATTTCACAGCGTTGAACAGGCAATGCTTTTCCATGCGTTTACATCAGCCTCTCTATGTTGAGTAAACCATTGCAGTAAATGTACTGCTATGTAAATCACCTACTAAATGTATCACTACTTTTATCTTGAGCATGCTAGTGTCTTGTAGTTAATTTATGTGCTTCTCTTAATTAATGTAAACACACTAGTGTTAAAACCTTTCTACAACTGTCATCATGCACCTTCAGCATTTATATTGAATAACGGCACAGTACCAGTTGTGGTGTGGTGTTGGGCATCGGTAGGTAAGGCCATGCAACTACTAAGTGTGGTACATTGTGTGCAGCTGCAATCAGGGATGTGTACGTTTGGTGTACATGGCCTCAGTTTTGCTGTTGATCTCCACTGAGCATGTGGTACCTGGTCAGGTGGGTGGGGATGTCTCGTAGTAAATTTAGACAATTGTTTGTTATTTCTGTCACCTGCTGCTGGATGTCTGTCATTGGTTGTGTTGACTTGGTCCTCCCCCATACTTGAATGTGTGTGTGTGTCTGTGTGTGTGTGGTGCTGGGGGGGGCGAATTCCGAGTTAGGGTTTTCAACCCTAACAGCGAATTTCCTCACTTTTGTCGCTGAGGAACAACCCTAACTGATGCATTAAACAGAGTTTTTTGCCATGAATATATATATATATATATATATAAGAGCACCACTTGGCACCAGTGATCATTCAGCCATCCTTTTTTCCCTGCAGAATGAGCATCCCTGTGTACAGAAACTCACTACTTTTAGAAATTATGATAAAACAAACTTTAAAAATATAAACAAAGTACTCGTAACTAAACCATGGGAAACTCTTATGCAACACCGTTCAGTAAACGATGCTTGGACCTTCTTAAAAACTTTAATTCATCAACTTGAGAAGGCTTCTGCCCCATTAGTCAAAACATACAATACGAAGGGGATGATACCAAGATGGTTTAACAAAAAAATTCAATCCTTAATCAATATAAAATTTAGACTCTTTTGCAAACTTAAAAACAAGAAATTACAAAACAAGGAAACTACTTATTTAAAATACAGATCTACACTGCACCTGCTAAAGCACATCATAAAACAAACTAGCATTTCATTAGAATTTAAAATAGCTCACACCAAGGATTCTCAGAAAACTTTATATTCTTACCTGAACAGTAAGAAGAGTAACACCAGGAAGATTGAACCTATTGTCCACAATAATAATACTATTAGCTCAGATCTAGACACCACAAATATATTTAATTAATCTTTTGCCTCTGTGTTTTCTCAAAAGATAGTCCATCCCCAAGTTCCCAGGATCAGTCCACAAAATCCACATGCTACAATATTTCAGAACAAATGATTCTGACTGCCTTACACACCATAAAAAAAAAACATTCAGCCCAGGTCCAGACAACATCACACCAAGATCTGTACTAGAAACAGCCGAGGCAATTGTAGTCCCACTTAAAATAATTTTTTATAAATCTCTTGAAACTGTACAAATTCCCCTAGATTGGCTAACAGCAACAGTTACACCCATTCACAAAAAAAGGCAATAAAGCTAATTTATTTATTTATTTATTTACGAGATTTACCAGGAAGGCATACTGAGCAACATGCTCGATTCCAGATGTGACCTGGGGGCCTAGACCCAGTACATGCAAATAATTAGAACAAATACAAGTACAGATATCATAATAAAGAAATGATAGCAAATGATTTGTACAAATATGATACAATATAACATGTATAACATGTATAACAAGTACTGCAGGTATAGTAGTACAGTAGATTACAGTCAGAAATGCACATAATAGGAATAATTACTGTACATTGTTTAGTTACTTACAGGGCCGAGCTTGCAGCAATTAGCAGGAACAGCTGGAGGAGAAGTGTGCCTGTAGTAGTCTGGAGCGGAGACTGGGATTATGTGTGAGTCTGATGGGGGTGGGGGGGGCGTTCCAGATCTGTGGGATTCTGAATTTAAAAGCTAACGGCCTTTGAGGTGCACATAAATGGGATATGTAGGAGTCTGGGATCTGTGCCTCTTAGGGAATATGCAGGGGGAGGTTGTTGGGATAGGGTAGTTCAAGATGGAGGGGAAGGAGTGGGTCCAGAATTTAGCGGCAAACCTAGCACAGTTTATTAATCTATGGTCAAGGAGAGATGGTAGGGCTAGAGAGTTATATAAAGTACAATGGTGAGTGGATTGTGGGGAGTCGAGGATGAAGCAACAAAAGGAGTGGAATAGAGTGTCTAGGCTAGTCAGGGTGGACGCAGGGGCAATAGAGTATACTATGTCACCATAATCAATTACCGGGAGTAACATTTTTTGGACTATGGTGAGCCTCATTTCCTTGGGGAGACAGGTTTTGTTTTGGTAGAGTGCCCCTAGTTTTGGTAGCAGCCTTTTATGCAGGGAATCTATGTGAGAGGAAAAGTCAAGGTGTTAGTCAAGCCAGACACCTAGGTATCTAAAACTAGTGCATTGCTCAATGGGTGCTCTTTCCAGGGTTGAGAATGGAGGACACAGGGTTTGGCGGGAGAGTCTTTGCTGGGAGCCAAATGTAGGCGACACTGTTGTTTTTAGGGTTTAGAGATAGCTGGTTCTTCCTGAACCAGTGCTGGATGGCTGTGAAGTCCTCCTGAAGGAGAGGTGCTACGCTGCTTGTGGAGGGGCTGGATGCGTATAGAACTGTATCATCTGCATACATTTGAATGGATGAGTGGGGGCATGCAGCGGGGAGGCCATTAATGAAAATGAAGAAGAGTATTGGGCCTAATACTGATCCTTGAGGGACCCCAGTAGTGACTGGAAGGGGGATTGAAGTATGAGAGGTTAGTCTGACTGCTTGCATCCTATCCGTAAGATAGTCTTGGAACCGGTCTATAGCTAGGTGGGCTAGACCTGCATCTTTAAGTTTTTAGATGAGAAGGGGATGGTATACGGTATCGAAAGCCTTGGCTAGATCGATAAATATGGCTGAAGTGATGTGCCCTTTGACTATACCTGTGAGGATGCCTCCGGTCACGCATAGTAGGGAGGTGATGGTAGAATGGGATTTGCAGAAACCAGATTGGAAGGGAGAAAAGAAGGAGGAGGCATCCAGGAACTGGGAAAGTTGGGACAGGACCAGTTGCTCCTGAAGTTTGGCCACAATTGGAAGTAGGGAGATAGGTCTATAATTGCCTGGGGAGGAGGGATCACCACCTTTAGGAAGGGGTATGACAGTGGCCAGTTTCCAAGTCGTTGGAACCTTGCCAAGCGAGAAGGAGAGGTTGAAGAGTGCAGCCAGTGGAGTGGCTATGGCAGGGGCTGACAGGAATAGCACCTTCGCATCCAGAGACAATGGGCATTTGCCTTTATTTGGGTTTAACGCCCATAGGGAGTGGAGTACATCTGTGGGGGAAATTGGCTGGAACACGAAAGGTGGGAGTGAGGGGTTAGTTCAAGGGGTATGGGTGCTGTTTGGGTGGACTGAGGAGTGATTATTCCGGAGGAAGGATAGAAGGGTGTTGGTGCAGCTGGAGAAGTGGGTGTTGAAAGCTTCTGTGACACAGATGGGGTCAGAGATGAGGATGCCATTTATTAGAAGTGAGGGGGGAGGTGGAGAGCAAGGACTTGAGGGATTTCCAGAAGTCCTTAGGGTGGTTAGAATTTTTATTGAAGGTAGCTAGGAAGTAGGATTTTTTTGCTTGGCGAATGCTATTTGTGCAAGCATTTCAAAGGGCTCTATAGGTAGTAAGGGAGGCCTGGGAGCCCAGTTTCTTATAAGCTTTCCAGACAAGGTCTCTGGTACAGCAATTTCTAATTATGTCAGCTGTGATCCAGGGGAGATGAGCTCCTCTGACATGTTTTGTGCGTAATGGAGCATGTTCAAAATTATCTTCCAATAAGCCTTACATCTGTTACCTGTAAGATCATGGAGAAAATTATCAAACTACTAATTGAGAAGGAAATGGGAGAACTTAATTTGATTGACAACTCAGAGCATGGGTTCAGAACTGGGTACTAATGTATTACTAATCTAGTGGCTTTTTACAACAACATAAACATAGGTTTAGATAATAATATCCCATCCAATGCCATACTCTTGAATTTCAGTGAGGCATTTAATAAAGTACCACATAATAGACTGGTTTACAAATTGGAATCATTTGGGTTTTCATCTTGCCTCACAAAGTAGATAAACAACTGGTTGTCCAATAGAGTGCAAAGGGTAAATTTTAATAACTCAATCAAAAAAACAATGTCTAGTTACTAGTGGAGTGCCCCAGGGCTCTGTCATGGGACTTATACTGTTCAATTTATATATCAGCGACATAATAATTTCGTCCTGAAACTGGCTTTCTAAGATTGCAGACCACTCTAAACTTGGTGGCTATGTGGACACAGTGACTAACCTAAAAAGTCTAATTTCCTATTTCCTTTCCATTGAACAGTGGGCAACTTCAAACTCCAAGGAATTTAATATTGATAAATGTGTTGTTCTCCATTTTGGTTGGACAAACCAAAAGAATATATACAAAATAAACAATATCCCATTAAAATTATCAACAACAGAAAGAGACTTGGGAATTCTTGCTAACAACAAACTTTTTTTACACGATCACTGTTTAAAAGTCATCAGTTTAGCATATTCATTGCTTAGCCAAATCAAATGCTCATTTGTTACAAGAACTAAACAGTGTTTGATTCTCTTGTACAGATCACATGTTAGGCCTCATTTGGATTGTGGCTCTCCCTCCTGGAACCCCTACCTAGCAAGTGATATAGCTTTATTGGAGCGGGTCCAGTGCAGAGTTACAAAGATGGTCTCTGGTTTGACCAACATGACGTACACTGAGAGGTTAGAGGTGACTAGCCTCCATACCCTCCAAACTAGATGTTGCAGGGGTGGCATTCTGTTTATTTACAAAGTATTACAATCTCCATCATTGTTAGCTGAGTGCAATATTTCTTAATGCTCAAACAAGAGAACACTTAGGTCACATAACAAACAGATTATTCTCAAGAAAGCAAATTCAAACAAAATAAATAATTATATAACTATACATTCATCTAGACTATGGAATCTATTACCTCAAGAATTAGTGGAGATTACAAATGTCGATACCTTTAAGAACCACCTTGACAACTGGCTTAAATTAAATCACTCTTATCTAAATTAGCCCACATGTGCGGGGGGATAAATCAAGATGGGCCTTGGCCTCCTTTTTTTCCATAAAAAAAACTTAGTAAACCTAGTCACATATCATCCAGACCTTGAACTTCTACATAAGATTATTAAGGACCTCCGTCCAATATTTAGTGAGGACGAAACCCTCAATTGTACTTTTAGGGAACTACCACCACTGTCTTTTAAACAACCACCAAACTTAGCCAGCCTAATTATTAGGAGTAAGTTTTCACCAGAACAGAATACCATGACACTAAATGGTACATGACGGTCCAACCCCAGCAACTATCATTCAATTTCCATCCTCCCCCCCTCCAAAGCCTTAGAAAAAGTGGTGGCCACTCAACTCACTGAATATCTGGCTAAATGCAACATTTTATGCCTGGAACAACATTGTGTCCACGCTGGTCACAGCACAGGTACAGCATTAATGGAGTTCTCCAACTTCCTGCACTCCTCCATGGACTCTGGCTCCCTAGCTGGAGCAGTGTTCATTAACCTCTCTAAGGCCTTTAACACTGTCTCCTACTAAATGCCCTCTACCATACAGGTTTCTCTGCTGGCTCCCTCGTCTGGTGTTCGAGTTACCTATCAGCTCACTACCAGCATGTCAATATCAATGGAACACTCTCAGAAACCCATCCCATCTGCTCAGGGGTTCTCCAGTGCTCTATCATGGGCCCCCTACTTTTTAGTCTCTACCTAAACATCCTGCCCAGTGCTTGTTCTGGTAATATTCTCCTGTACGCCAATGATGCCATTATTTATGCCACTCACAGGAATCCTACCTCCCTCCAGGACTCTCCAACACCCTTCAATGATGCAGAAGACTGGTTTAAGGAGCTCAGACTCATCATTAATCTCAAAAAAACTAAGACAATGCTCTTTGCCCACCACCAAAACAAAGCTAGCAACAACCCCCTCTGAATCCTCCCCAGCACCCTACAACCACTTGAACAAGTCTACTCTTACAATTACCTTGGGATCACCTTTGACTCGCCCCTCACCTTCCACACCCATATTACAGCCCTCACATCCACTGCTAACTCTTGACTTGGCATCCTCTACCAACACAAGGACTGGCTCCCGCTTGATGCTCTCTGACTTGCCAGTACATCCTTAGTAATGTCCCTTGTGGATTACGGCCTTCTGGTCTATGGTGCTGCTGACTCCATGGCCCTCAACAAGATTCAACTCACCCTAAACAAGGCTTGCAGACTAGTAACCAATGCCCCCAGGCTCACCATCACTTGTCAACTTTATGACATGGTCAATCTCCTTAACCTCAATGAATGTCTCCGCTACCAAACTTGCCTTCTAACTAAGAAAATTCTGCACATGCTCCCCCCCGGGGTTACTGCCTCCGTCCAACTTACCCACTCCACAGTCTCAACCCAAACAGCTGAGAAGGTCACCCTTCTAGTACCCAGAACTAGGACCACCGGGGCACAGAGCTTGTTCAGCTACAGAGCCCCATCCTGGTTCAGCTCTCTCCCCACAGCCATCTCCAGCACTCCCAAAATTGCCACCTTCAAAACCACACTTCTGAACCTACTGTTCAACACCCACAGCTGCACCTGTCTCTAACAGATGCTCTGCTACTCTCAATACACACTTGAAAAAGCCCTCTGGGCTGAACTTCCCACCTCACCCCCCCCCATGGCCTTCCTTCCCTCTGTCGGTACCTGCAGGTACTAAATCTGTCACTCTGAAATGTTTCTAATTATTCATTGTGTTCAAGCAACTATGTAAAACTGTGTCATTCTGTGTGATTGTATTCTGTAAATATGTGACACTGTATGTCCTTCCTGTGATGAGGTACCTTTGTAAATGAGCTCCTGGCTCAAAGGTTGTAAATTCAACTGTACAATAAATAAATAAATCAAAGTAACTATAAAACTTGTGAGTACATTTCCACTTCGGACTGTATGCTTACATCACAAAACAGACAATTCAAGGTACATGGGAGTTATACATGTACATCACAACATGTTGTTTATTTCATTCAATGCAAGAGATGTCCCCAAACAGGTTATGTTGGAGAGACAAGCCAACTGCTCTGCACTAGGATGAACTCGCACGGACATAATATTAAAAAGAAGATGACTGAAAAACCAGTGGGGCAACACTTCTCTTGGCTTGCCACTCAATTTTAGATATGTCAGTAATGGTCTTAAAAGGAAATCTCAAAAGTACACAACAGAGATGTACTTTTGAGATCAAACTTATTTTACATCTCAATATGGTAGCATATGGGATGAACACAGATATGGGGTTCATGGTACATTATTGGACTTAACATCTACAGACCTTTTCTTCTTAGGAAAGACATATTTTAGGACTTCAGCATGTGTGTGTGTGTTTGTGTGTGTGTGTGTGTGTGTGTGTGTGTGTGTGTGTGTGTGCATTTGGGTGGTATGTGAATATGATAGGTGTGGGGTTTGCTGTTACATTGAAGTAGGCTTCTATTCAGATACATGGAGTTACAGTGTGTTATTACTCTTAGTTCACACACATAATGAGTATTAGTTCCTTCTTACTATTTACCTTCCCCTTGGGGTGGGGTTGATTCCATTGGGTTATAGTCAGATTCTCTAGCCTGTTACTGTACATACAGTAGTTTTATTACATACTGCCACATTTTTGAACTCTGAACATATTGGGGTGCGAGATATTTGCAGGGGGGCCTTGATATATAGAATTACATTAGGCTAATATAATTACTGGTGACCCCCTTTAACAACCGGTTTAGCTAGATCAATAAAATGCCGTAATAACCCGAAATCGAGTTATTATGGCATTTGGCCAAACTTTCTCGCGGTAGCAGTGTGCTCGAGAGTCAGTATTTTGAAGCACGCCACCTTATTGGCTGTTACTCAGGCTGAACTCATGAATAAACATGGCTTCTGTTTCTAGCACCTGACGATTTACAGTGATCCATTGCTTGTCAGGTACATATTTTTTTTACTACTTTACATTCTTTATCTGGTTGATCCCGCCATCAGAAAAAAAAAATCTGGTTAACCCTGCCCTTCGTACCTGATGAGCAAGGCAAGAGAGTGGTTCCGTCGGGAAACAATTGCGTGTGACTCCGGGCGTGTAATTCAGAAAAATTAAAAAAAAAAACACAACCACTAAAGTAAAAAAAAAAAAAGCAGCCTTACAGAGACAGGGTGTGTGTGTCTGACAGGAGAACTGCTTTTGTGTGTGAGACAGAGTCTCTGGCAGTATGACAGAACTGCCTTAACATATGCTGCTATTCACTGCCTGCACCAGTGATTATAAAAAATAAAAGTATAGGTAAGTGTTTGTGTTATGGATTTTTTTTACACCCTCTTGGTGTGTGATGAACACATAAACCTCTCGAGCTCCGCTCTCGAGGTTTATGGGTCATCACACACCTCAAGGGTGTAAAAAAAATCCATAACACAATCTTACCTAACCATTATTCTCTATATTGTATTGATTTGTGGAAATGTAGGTACTGTATGTTAGGACTCTTGCCTTACATACATACTGTATATTTACTTCTAGTTACCTTAACCTGGGAGGGTGGCGGTTTTATTTCATTGTGGTTCTATTCAGAATCCTTGGACTGTTACTGCACAGATAGTAGTATGGTTACATAGTGTCACATTTTTACTCTGTATAGATTAGGATACATGATCCCTTTTACTTGGAATTTCATGACAAGTTGAATTCCTTTGGGTTAACAATTTCAGTGATTGATGTGAATGATGATGCATTAGGAGTTTGTGTGTATATATATGTGTGTGTGTGTGTATCTGTATATATCTCTATAAAACTAGTTATCCCCCAAGATATAGGGGTGTGGGATGGGGTGTGTTGTGGGGGGGGGTTGGTGGGAGAATTTAATTCCTACAATTTCTTTTTCAGATTCCTTAGACATTTTTAGTACATCAAGTTGTTATATTATACACTGAGAATTTATTGAAATCTGTACATATCAGGATGCATGGTCTTAATTTCTTTGTGGTCTTTGACAAGTAATTTTCTGTTTGACACATACTGAAAATTTATATTTATATTCTCATTTATAAACTAATGTTACTACACTATAGGCTTTTGAAGTTTATGGGGCATACTATCTATCTGGAAAGTATAGTTGGGTAATGGGTCCAAGTAAGTTTTACATTTCATACAGGTTGTAACTATTGATCTTTTTAGGAAAACTTTACTGGTTACTCTTTGTATGTCATATATAAATGCTTTTTGTAGTTCTATCTTGTGGTGCTTGTTTTTAACTTACAATTTCAGTATGTCTTTAATCCAGGTAGGGGTTATTTTTCAGTAACTGCATTCATATATACACACAGTGACACTTATAATTTGATTTAAGAGCCCTCTACTCAAGGAGTTGTTATCTTATTCTGACTGTATCTCTGTTAATTTAATTTAAATGCAGTGGAATTCTTTGTATGTCTTCTGCACTAAGCACCTCTGACCCTTAGACCCTCTCAGCTGAAGGTGAAATTGTACTGTTAAGCTTCTCTGAATCTTCTGTTTTTTTTTAAATGAGTATTTTGAACCAATGGGGATTTTTTATGTTTTTTTCTGTATGATCTGGGTGTTAAAAGTATTGGCTTTTCTAAATAACTGTCATTATGCTTCTGATGAAGGACTTGTTGGTCCAAAAGCTAAAGCACTTTGTTCTTCTTGTTACAGCTATGTTTGTCCATTAAAAGGCATCAAATCATTTGCTTCTGGATCTGTTCTTACAAGGATCAATATGGCAAACACTGAATCTGGATTTCAACAAATACAGTAAATTTTAGCTAGCCTCTGATTTGTGAAAAACACATTATTAATATACTAATAAATTAAGCCAGAAAATAAGCAAGATAAAAAATAGATAACATTCCAGGGCCCCTTTAAAGGCTTCCAACATTCTGCAGAACAAATCTGTACAGGTAATGCTTTCCAAAGCCTCAGTACAGCCACCAGGAATAACCTATCCTCAGAAAGCTTCACCTGGACCATCAAGCAGATAACAAGTCAGCATCAGTGAAGTGGGAAGGGTAGACAGTGGTAAGAGTAGTCAGGAGATCTTTTAGACAGCCAGGACCCAAACCATGTAGGGCTTTGTATACTGACAAGCATATCTTGAATCTTACGTGTCACTGAATAAACAGTCAGTGCAGTACATGCAGTATGGAGTGATATGATCTGTTCGGGATATCCCAGAGATCAAAAGTGGTGCAACATTCTGGATTAACTGCAGGCAGCACATCAGACACCCTGAAAACTGTAGGTAAAGAGCATTACAGTATCCAGCCTAAATGTAACAAAGGTGTGGACTATCATCACCAGGTCACCAGGCACTAGAAATTGTTTGATCAGGGTGATGCTTCAAAAATATTGGGAAATCAATTACAGACAACCACAAACACATGGCTCTCCAAGGTCAGCTTAGAGTCTAATGTGACCTCCAATTCCTAACTATAACCACAGCTCTGAAGCAGCATCAATTAACAATGGCAACCAGGTGTCACATCATGTCATAGCTTACAGTCAGTGGTCTGGTTTGATAACCATCACCTCAATCTTTCCTGGCTTGAGACTTAACTAGTTGGATTGCAACCAGTTGCTGATCTCTTATAAACAACGGCACAGCACTGAGGCAACATTTACCTTATCAAGAGCACACAACAGCTATTGTTGGGTATCATCTGCATAGCAGTAAGCTCCAGGATGATCACACCAAAGGCAACATGTACAAGGTGAGGAACACAGGTACCAGGATTGAGCCTTGAGGTACACCCAAGTCCAGTGCAGCAATTTTGGACATGTAATTATGTAAGACTACCTGCTTCATTCTTCCAGATAAGTAGGACCCAATCCAGCACAAAACAGTGATGCTGAGACTCAAATAGTGCTTTAGGTGAGCCAAAAGCACCCTATGGTTAACCATATCAAATGCCAACAAGAGGTCAAGAAGGACAGGAATGGGACAATGTCCTCTGTCCCTCACCATGAGCATATCCCTGAACACATTAAGAAAGTGCCATCTCAGTGCTGTGACAAAGCTGAAATTCTGACTGTATAGGCTCATAGATGTCAAGTCTTTTCTGGTTATCCTCCAAATGCATAACCACCATATACTCAATTACCTTCCCCAAAAATGGAAGGTTCAGAACTGGCCTGTAATTCAGAAAAATGTCAGGATCCAAAGATGTTTTCTTTAGAAGCTTTACCACTGCTCATTTTAGAGTGGCAAGGAAAAAACCCTCCCTCACAGATGACCTTGCAATCTCTGAAATATTTGGGTCTAGGGCCCCCCACACACCATAGCCAGTAGGCAGCTGGGTGGGCCCTGGGTACAACTGACAGTAGGTGGGATGCAGTCCCTAGATCACCTTGAGTGCATTGTCACCCAAAGCTGGGAAAAACTTTGGCCAAGATGTATGATTGCCTTGGCCCAGCACAGGGCTAGTATTGCCAGCCTATGATAAGCTGTTCGAGGAGATACCATCTTGAACAGAAGACACCTTGGTGAGAAAGAATGATTAAACTCATTGCAGTTCTCAGCAGAAAAACCCTTCCAGAACTGTAGGTGGGGGTGTTGGGGGGTTAATGAATCTGGTTACGGTGCTATTAATTTGATCTGTTTGCTTCTTCCCCACAACAATCACCCTTGGCAGAAACTAGATTTTTCTGAGTGTGACTGCCCACTGATACTCTCTGTAGTGGGGTTTCATGCCAGACTGTCTTCCACTGATGGGTATTCAATAAAGAATGCTCCAAACTCTGACCCTTAGTCTTAGTCTTACAATATCACAGTGAGCTGCAGCTGGAAATCAAGGAATGAACATGGTAGGGTGCTATGGAGTGAAGTGAGGCTCCAGATTTTTCTTAGGATTGCAACAGACCATCTCCATTGGAGGGGGGAAGGAGGGCCTCACAGAGGAATGTCACAGCATGATAATTTTACTAAATGACCAGATCAACCTTAACTTAGCTTACGGCATGACCTGACGAGAAGACCAGGTTCAAGCTAGGAACATGATTCCAGTGGCAACAGCATGTGCTACGAGCAACTGAAACATCTGCTGGAGGAACTGTTAACCAAAAGATGATGCTTCATAATTGACCCAAGCATTAAAATCCCTGAGAACTAACAGTCTTAGGTATTCCAGCACCATGTCAGTACCAGTGGCTTAGCAGGTTGTACACCCACTTCCGAGGCTGGAAGATCAGAAATTTGTGGGTTCAAGACCCACACTTGGAACTTAGGATAGACCCCAGTACTGACACTGTAGTACATCTTGAGTGAATGATGCACTCCTGAAGTACCATTCTTCAGATGAGACACTAACGTGAGTTCCTGTCTGCCTGTTCTGCTGGCTGTTCAGGTGGATGTTGAATATCCCATGGCATTTCTTGAAAAGAGTAGGGATTTTTTTTATTATTAAAGTAAACCAAGAAAGAAAAAATGCAAACATTAGTAACTAGTACCAATTCACAGTATTAACAGAAGTCACAAAGCAAAAACAAATTAAACCTGAATGTTACAGAAATGTCATCAATGCATTACATATGAGTTCATGCAAGACAGTCCCTTATTTTCAGTGCAACCACTGTAACTTCGCCCACCAATCTAGAAATATATTTTGTGGGAATGTCCATCTCTCTGTGTCTTGAATATCTGAAATATTATGCAAAATTAACTGGAATAACTGTTCTGGCTGGATATAAATTTGCTGAATTGTTAGTCTGCATCACATTTGCCATATCCAGCACTTACTGTAAATTGGATTAATACTACTTGTAAACTACTGAGATCATAGACCCTCCAACGATTAGAAAAACTACCCAGAAAAAAAAAAAACATCCTGAGTAATGGTACAAAGAGGGAAATGTCCCCATTTAAGGAAGATCAGAGACCAGAATTCTGGATTATAGTGGTACTCAAGATATAAGTGCTCCATAGTTTCTAATACCGTGTTACAAGTTGTTCTTGGGCAGTATCTTTCACTGATATCCTTGTGTTTTAGGTTATTTTTAACATTAAGTTTCCCATGTATACACAACTACAATATGTCCGACATCTTTGGTTGGATTCTGGGGTCACTTGGCATCTGTCCCATAGATATTGTTTCCACCGGAGGTCTATTAGAAAAATTAGGTTGTTCTAAAAAATTCTCTCTCATTATTATATCATAAAAAAACTTGCCTAGTAGATGTAATAATTAGCCTTTTTTGGGTGCTGCATTTTTGCAGTTTTTCATAACAGAGTTTAAAGAATTGTGGCAATCCAGGCAATTTCATGGTTTTAGGAAATGGAGCATCACGTCTCCAGTCAGATAGAAATGCAAAAAAATGGTCATTCACCCATGGGTTCCAGAGTGTTGGAAAGTTCAGTAAGACTGGTTTAATGCTGGCAAAAATAAACATGCTATAAAAAAGACCAATGGGTTTATCATGCCCAAGCCTCCTTGCTTGACATCCAAATAAGTAATTCCTCTTTTGATGGGAATTAGCCTGCTGCCCCAGGCACATAGAAAGAAGTAGCAATATGGTCTGACTTTGAACTGTTTGGGGAGAGGAAATACACAAATGAGATACAAAAACATTGGAAATAAATATGTTTTTACCATATAAACCCTTTTGATTTTACACATGAACCACTTGCTCCATTGAGCTATACAGTTTGTTGCTGTGTTTAACAAGTATTCCCAATTAATAACTGCTAGATCTCTTGACCCAAAGTAAATGTCCAAAATCTTATATTGTCCTTCTGTAATAGGTACTCCTACTAATTCCTTTATATCTGTATTTTTAGAACCTATCTGAAATATAAGAGCTTTTCTAATAATTAACTGATGAGCCTGTTATACAAGAAAACCCTTGTAGTTCTTTTTATACTTCCACCCCTGCCTCAGTATCTGCCAGTAACAGGCATATATCATTTGCATAAGCCAGTATTGTAATTTTCCTGTCTTGACTGGATAAAGTCCCATTATGTGGGATGATAACTTTAATCTCTGTAATAGTGGGTCTAAAGACAGAATATATAAAAGGGGGAAAAAGGGGCAGCCCTGCTTACCTCCATGACATACATGACAGAGATTGTCTATCCAACCATTAACATAAGGGGATACTGAGACATGTTTATGACACAACTGAATTCAACAAATTAACCTGTTTGGTACACAACAGGCTTGTAAACATTTCCAAAGTTAAATAAGGGAGATTTTATCAAAGGCTTTAGTTTAAGGCTGAGCACATATGCTGCCATAAAACCATCATTTCCCCTTTCTAGAAGTTCTCTCAGTAGTATAAAATTATCAGTAATCTCCCACCCTGGTAAAGAACATGCTTGTGAGGGATGGATAACATGTTTCAAAGCAGAAGCCAGTCAGTTGCTCAAGATCCTAGCTGCAGTTTTAAAACCAGTATTTAATAGGGTGATTGTTCTCCAGTTTGATAACATGGAAACATAGACTTTGATGGCAGATAAGGACCACTTGGCCCACCTAGTCTGCCCATTTCCCTACCTAGAGGATAAGCTGCAGATCCTATTTAACCAACAGCCTATTTCTTCTTACCCACCACAAAAACTGCCTTATGTCTGTCCCATGCATTCTTGAATTCTCCCACAGTTTTAGACCCCACAACCTCCTCAGAAAGGCTGTTCCATGCATCCACCACCCTCTCTGTGAAAAAATACTTCCTCATATTGCCCCAGAGCCATCCCCCCTCTATCTTCAAATTGTGTCCCCTTGTTTTTGCACATCTCTTTTTCTGAAAGATGCTACTCTCTTGGACTTTGTTGATTCCACTGAGATGCTTAAATGTTTCTATCATGTCCCCCCCTTCCTCCTTTCCTCAAGGGTATACATATTAAGCTCCTTCAGCCTCTTCTCATATGGCTTCTCTTGCAGACCCTGCACCATTTTAGTTTCCCTCCTCTGAACTGCCTTCATCCAGTCTATGTCCTTGCAGAGATGGGGTCTCCAGAACTGGACGCAGTACTCCAGATGGGGTCTCACCAACTGTCTGCACAGGGGAATAACAACTTCCTGTTTTCTGCTGGTGATGCCTTTCCCTATATATCCCAGTATCCCCCCAGCCGCCATACTACCTTCTCGCACTGCTTGCCAACCTTAAGGTCATCTGATACGATTACCCCCAGGTCCCTTTCCATTTTTGTTCCATTTCCTCCCTCCCCCTCATTGTGTAATCTTCCCTTAGGTTTTTGTTTCCAAGGTGCATTACTTTGCACTTCTTTGCATTGAAACCTAGCTGCCATACTTCTGACCATTCCTCCAACCTTGCAAAGTCCCTTCTCATCCTTTCCACATCCATGCCGCTTTGTGTATCAACCCTGTTGCAGATCTTAGTGTTATCTACAAAGAGGCATACTTTTCCTTCCAGTCCCTCTGCAATGTCACTTATAAAGACATTAAAAAGGACTGGACCTAGTACTGAACCCTGCGGTACCCCATTAGTAACCCCTCTTTCTTCAGAGTGGACTCCATTTACAATTACCTTCTGTGTCCTGTTGTTCAGCCAATGTTTAACCCAGGCTACCACCCTGGGACCCACTCCAGGGCTGGTTAATTTGACTACTAATCTTTTGTGTGGGACTGTGTCAAATGTCTTGCTAAAGTCTAGGTAGGCCATGTCCACAGCCCCTCCCTGGTTTACTACTTTGGTCACCCAGTTAAAGAAATCAATTAGATTCATCTGACATGACCTTCCCACTGTGAAGCCATGCTGCTTTGGGTCCTGTGCCCCACTGGCCTCTAGGTACTCAACAATTCTTTCCTTCAGAAGTGATTCCATCACTTTCCCTACCACAGAGGTCAAACTGACAGGTCTGCAGTTTCCTGCCTCTGTCTTGCACCCCTATTTCTCTATCTCCCTTTTTAAATAAAAAAAAATAGTAATCCTTTATACAGTACATCTCTTCTGATAATTCAGTCGATTGTAGTAGTGTGTTATATTCCTCTGTTAGCTCGGTTGCTATGGAATGACCGATTTTCTTCTAAACATTGCTTGATAGCCCAGCAATCCTAGGGGCGTTACTTAATTTTAAAGATTTATTTACCCCGTCCAATTCTATTATTGAAATAGGATCAAGAAACTTTTGTGCCAATGGCTGTGGGAGTTTTGGTAATGTACAGTCCCGCCACCATGAATCCATTTGTGGAGTACCAAGCAATGGGAGACCAAATAATTTTGTTAATATACAGTTCCAATTTGGAAAGTATGCCTTTTTTCCAGAGATATTTTCTCCTTTCATGTTTTTAAGTTGCTTAATGCTTTTTTGGGATATATGGGAATGACAGCTAGCAAAGGGGTTAACTTGAAAATGTTTACCCTAGGTCCCAAACATTTGTTCCATTTCTAATGATTTAAGTCTGTTATATTGTGTCGACCATTTCTTTCTTAACAACTGAGATTTGCTCTGAATAATCCTCTTTTCCTTCTTTCTGCAGAGTGAATAAATGATAGAGTTGTGCATGTAACTTGTCATAGTGTTTGGCCTTATGTTTCCCAGCAAATTTAGCAATCTTTATAAAAATGTCCTTAAAATCCCTTTTACTATCTTCCCACCACTCAGAAGCGAAGTCATAAAGAAAAAACACTGATTTCCTAGCTTCAGGTATTTGATGTGAGTCTTGCATTACTTCTACATTTTCTAATACTTACATTAAATCTCCAATAGTCCTTACCTGCTGCAATCTCTGGAGAATTAACCAGTTTTAATCCCAAAAGGCCATGATCTGAGGAGGCTAATAGAAGTACAACAGTATGAATAATTGGTAAATTTGCTGAGACAAACCAGTAATCTATCCAGATAGACACCCTACCCATAAAATATGTATGTTATGTATGTTGCCTAGCTGGGCAAATGCATCCACCAAGCCTGTTTGGGAAATCGATCAATTCAGAAGCATAGCACCACACAACACTTTATCAGTTTTTAGACCCCTGTTGGAGCAGAATCGATTGCAGTTGAAATCCACAATGGAAAAAAAATGGTCCTATAAGTAAATAAAAAAGGTATGATCAATTTCAACCATTCTAGCCACCCTAATTTGATTTATGAGGCATATATGTTTATTAATCTAAAATCCTGAGAGTTAATGGGGATATTACTCAGCAGTGCTCTATCAATATATATATATATATATATATATATATATATATATCTCCACTAAATGTGTTATTTTAGCAATGGGGTGATTTATACAAATGCCTACCCCACTAGACGTGTCCTTCCCAATGGACCAGTGTGTGGATCCCCAGATTCAAGTAGTACTGGTCTTTTGTTTTTATTGTAAAGAACTTGAGCTTGGTATCTTGTAGGAAGACAATAACATAGGTACAATTTTCAAAATAAGCATAGGTAGCAACTCTTATACTAACACACTAACATATTAAGAAGCCAACAGATTAGACCCTATGGTCCATCAAGTTTGCTTGCTAATCATTGCCTTCCCTGGGCACTGTTGTTTGCACCTCCCTCCTTACAAGGTCCCCCCCCCCCCTCAGTGGGGCTCTGTGATGCACCCTCCCCTATACCTATCCCAGCCTTCCTTGAACCCATCCACAGTTGCAGCAGCCACCAAGTCCCTGGGCAGTGCATTCCAGGGCTCCACCACTCTCTCAATGAAGTAGCATCTCCTTGTTTCCCCCCTCAGCCTCCCCCCTTCCAGCTTCATTGAATAACCCCTGGTGGCCCTCACCTCCCTCAGTTGAAGCACCCTCTCAAGGCTTACCCTGTGTATGCCTTTGAGATATCTGAAGACCTCTATCACATTCCCCTTGCTCCTTCTCCTCCAGTGAGTACAGGTTGTGCTCCTCCAGCCTGTCCTCATAAGGCCTCCCCCCTAGTCCCAGCATTATCCTGGTCGGCCTCCTCTGGACCCCCTCTAGAAGAGCAATTTCCCTTTTTAAGTAGGGATGCCAAAACTGCATGCAGTATTCAAGGTGTGGTCTAATTAGGCAATTGTACAGCGGAAGGAGCACCTCTCTACTTCCTTGAGGTTATCCCGTGGCTATGCATCCAATTCTATTTGCCTGGGCCTTTTGCATTCTATTTTAATATGGTTAACATTTTGAAAAGCTGAAGACGGTCCTAGAAAGTTATATTTCACCATTGAAAGTAGTGTATCAGGTGATCCTTTTAACTCCTGATCTGGTTCCCCATATTTTCCTTTTAGGTTTTACATTTGAAGTACTTGTGTCTTCTATCTCAGATGTGGGATCTTTTTGAAAAGATTGCACAGAGATGGCATCTGAGTTTTCTTCCATATCGATGTCATCCCACCATAGTGAGGCAATTTTATTGCCAAACGGTATTAGTGCTTACTGTGTTGTGTTTGTTTTGCTATTGGTGTTTTCCCCATCCCTTTTAACACCGATTGAAAGCTCTCATCTTCGGGGTCTGGGGGGGCATATCAGTAGACACTGACTCTGCTGTGCTAGCATTCTCCATGGTACTAGGATTCAGGTGTTGCTCCATATCGGTAGTGCCATTTAAAGATATCGTAGTCAGAGGAGCAGGAGTGTCCGTATGTTCAGTAGGTGGAACGAATGGCCCCAAATCATTCAGAGTCTGTTCTGTTGGGGCCATATGGGTGGTAGATCAGGCATCAGTGTATACTGTAGATGGCTTAGCTCTTGCCACATTGGAAATATATAAATCTTGTTCCACATAATCTGTGCTTGTGGTATTATGGGCATCCCAGGGGCATGATCTAAAAAGTGTACCCCTCTTTCTCAGATAAGTTGCACTTAAGTGTGAAAGTACAATGAAAGCCAGAATGACCTAGTGTGCCACATAAAGTACATTTAAATATCTCACAGGTGTTGCTAAGATGTTATAAGGAGACACATTTATAGCAGGATTTGGGATGCCCTTGGTAGAATAGAATAGAATTCCTCTGTCTCTTCCTAAATAAAAATAAAAAAATTGGCAAATGCTGTATGCCTGTATCTATTTGTCTTAGTTGTACTCAAAATTTCCACCCCCCTGTCCAGAACCCTTCAATGTCAATAATGGGATCTGGCATCCCTTGTATATCACATCTTTTTTCCAGCCAGTAGATGATACCCAGGTTCCGTGTCATAACAGCGAATGCAAAATCCTGACTGGGAAAACAGCTCACAGCAATACTGCAAGATACAAAGACAAACTGGGATACACAGCTATTGCTGAAATGGTTACAGTGTGTTTCTGCAGTGGGCTTTGCTCCCCACACCCCCTTACTTTAAATAATCAACTCTGGTGGGGCGCACAACTTGGGGTGGGAGAGAAAGCCATAGGTTGCCATTCCGGCCATCACTGTGTATCCCAGTCACCCTTTGTGCCTCACTGCATTGCCAACACCATTGTCTCAGTCACAATTCTGCATTTGTTGACTTGATGGGACACCTGATGTCTGTTATATTAATCCCTTCATTACAAAACAGAATAATGACAACTCGAAATGTTGGCTTGGTAAGGGGTATAGCAGAAAAAGGTGCCCAAAGAGAAGTGTTTTTTACTGAATAATACTTAGACCAGGAAAGAGGCAATATAGCACAGTGGTTTAAGGCTCTGAGCTGCAAATCTGGAGACCTGGATTTGAATCCCACAGCCCCGACTTGCATACTGTGTGACCTTGAGTAAGTCACTTAACTACCCTGTGCTCCCAGGTCGCACCTGCAAACAAGCTTTCAGCTTAGTGTGTTACTCCTGGTAAAACAATTGAAAAAAAAAGTTCCAATATTGTGACAGTCCTGAAACTAACATGTTTGCTCTCCATGGGCATGTATCAGGGCATAGATGTCTGCTGGAAAAAGATTTAAAGATTGTTTCAATAAAGATTTTTCCACAAGAAACATACCCACAGGGGTTTCCATGCCCCCTGGTATCTTAAACATACAGCATGCCAGCTTTTAGCCAGTTCCACCTGGTGGTGGAATAAGCCAGCATAACTAGGGTTGGGATTAGCAGTGTTAGTATTGTACTCAGGTGCCGAATCAGAGGTATGTACTGTTGTTTTTGAGGGATGATTTGTAGAAAACATAACAGTATCCATAGGCACAGAATCAGAATGATTTACATTGTGGTGATAAACAGTCTCAGTGTCTTGAGAAATGTTACCTTTAGTTATTGTAATTCCTATGGTAGCTGATTGTGAAGCTGGCATACTTGATGATGTGGGCTCAGCACAATCAGTCCAAGAGCTGCAGACAGCTGGGTCAGCTAGAGTCAGTGTACTTTAAACTTTTGACAAGTCGACTGTACTGCTAGAAGCATTCTGCAAAAAGGAATCTTTCATGCTGGGTAGTGGGATGTTTAGGTCAGGTATCCATTGTCCATCCCCTGACCTAATCCAACCGGCATTTTGCAACACCATATGGGGTGTCGATTACTTTGTCTTATGTGCATGTGGTTACATCCTGGCCTCCTTATCATTGTGGGCTAGCTCTGGGGCAGTTGATGTGGCACCAAACAGAAAAATCAATATTTGCTGGAATTCTGGCTCCAGTAGCCTGGGAGAACTTCAGCTTGCCTTTTTCATTTTTTCTTCTCTTCAGTCCTAGTCTTCTCTTTAAAATATGAGAGCTCTATCTTCGACATCTGTGCAAGTAAGTGTTTCTTCTTTTGTTCCAAGTTTTCCTGTAGATGCTTTTCTGCTAAAAGTAAATTCTCATCAGTAACGTCCAGCATGTCCATAGATACTGCGGTCACAGCATGGGTCTCATTTAGAACTCCACCACTACTGCTGGCTGCCCTACCTCCTCCACCTCCATCCTCCACTGAGTCAGAATCCTCCATGTCCTCCCACAGGAAGCAACAGATCCCACTGCAGAAAAAAGAGGGGAATTGTTATTGCTACAATAAAGAAACAAAATAAAGGTAGAAAGACCAAGAAAAAAATTAAATGTTACAGATACACCTACCTATTATTTAACAATTTAAAAAGAAAATATAATAATACATAAACAATAATATATTAATACGTTACAAAAAGTCACAGTCTGTAAATTACTAACTACTAACTGTGCACACCAAAAAGGTGTACACACTCAAAAAGGAAACCTAGGGGAAAACAGTATAAAACATTAAAATAAAATGGAATAACTTCTCCACAGCTATCCCATTTGCTGAGGCAAGGTACACTTTTCTTCTAAAGTCTGTATCTTTTGTTATTCAACCTGCACATTTTTAACTATATCTACATACCCAACATGTTTCTGTTGTAACTCCCATGCATATCTGGACTGCCAGATGTAGTGTTTCAAAATTGCCCCTACCACTTGTAAAGTATTAGTATCATACTTTCCTCATTTGTTATCAACATGTCCTAAGACTGGGGGGCGTGGACAAGCCGGCATCCAGAATGGCTGCTTAGTCCTGAAGCTCTGAGCCTAAACCGTCAGGAATCTCCCTTTCCCCCACTACCCCAGGACTTACTGAGATAAAAAAAAGTGGGACTCTGAAGGGAAAACAGTTATGCCACTGAAGATGTCCAAAAAACAGGGGCAACTACCATTTAGAAGCCCCAACAACAGGCTTAAGGATTTGGGCCTGGAGGCTCTGCCGCCATGAGGAGAAAACGCTGGTAATGGGGCTGCAACAACTTCAACAGGGGCCGTGGAAGACAGCGTGTATAACCCTCAGTTCTTGGTTTTGGAAAAGCTGTTTAATGATTTAAAATATGATCTGACGAGTAAAATGAATGCGGGGGTTTGAAAATGTATCTGCTCAACTGGCCCTCTTGCAAACAACAGTAAATAACTTGGGTGAGACGGTGGAACAACATTCGGCCCGATTAACGGAGGTGGAAGAAAGGGTTAGTACGCAAGAAGATCGATATAACCAGTGGAGCCCTCAACCGCAATCAGCAATGACCGAAATAGAGAAATTAAAAGCAATACTAGATGGTCATGAAAATAGAGAGAGGCGAACAAATATCAGAATGGTGGGCATGACCGAAGGAGTGGAAGGCAGAGACTGTGTAACTTTTTGCCAGACATGGTTAAAGACAAAGTTAGATCTACCAGCTGAGTGTTCCTTGGAGATACAATGGGAGCATAGAACTCCCGGTCATCGTCCAACCCCAAATGAAAGGCCTCGTCACATAACTGTAAAATTCCTGAGATATCAAGACAGAATGACGGTACTGAATGCAGCACGAAAGGCTGGTGCCATTAGAGAAGGCTCTCAATCTGTCAGTATATTCCAAGATTTTTCACATGCGGTACAAACAGATCGGAATGCCTTTATGCCTGTGAAGAGGAGGCTGCATCAACCAGAGTGGCCTTTCACACTTGTCTACCCTGCTTGACTGATTATACGGAGAAAAGGCGCTACACCGAAGGTGTTTATAAATCCTGATGCGGCAATGCAGTATATCGAACACGAATCGAAACAGCAAGAAAATGCAGATGGGTGAACTTTACTCTAAACTTAAACTGTATAAATAAGTGCTTTTATGCTGGCAGAACAGCTTAACAAGGGATGAGGATATAGGGAGTGGGGTTGGGGGGGTAGAGCTTGTCTGGGTCTGCTCCGAAACTCTTTGGAGGCCTATCAAGGCTGGCGTGGGCGGCCTTCCCCGTTTTCCCCCTTGATCTAGATCCTGGCAGGACTGTTGGTTTTCCTTCTCAGAGGTGCTTCCAGAGTGACATTACAGAGATTCATTTGGTGCTGCTTGACTTTGTTTTATGTTCTGGGACCAACTTTTATTTTATTTTCTGCATAACAGAGTATTACATCAGTGGCTTGATCAACAGAAAGGAAAAAAAAACAAAACTGGGAACTAAAGAACTGTTTTGTTTTTTCTGCACATAAAATGCTTTGCTGGTGGGCTTTAGTATTGGCAGAGCAGCTCAAATGAGGGATGAAGGTGCGACAGGGTGTTGCAGGGGAGTAGAGCTCAGCTCAGTCTGTTCTGAAACTCTTACGAGGCCTATAATGGTTGGAACGGGTGGCCTTCCCCACTTCCCCTGGCACTAGCTCCTGGCCAGACTACTAACTTGGAAGGGTGCCTAGAGTGATTCTACAGAGTCCTACTTGCTGCTACTGAATTTTGTTTTTGTTTTTATAAATTGGGACCAGATTCTGTTTTAATTTATATACATTAGAGTGCAGTATCAAAGGCATGTTGAACAAACTAATAGGGAGCTGAAGATCTAACCTCTCACTTCTCATTTCCTAGCAAAGGAAGGGATGAAGGTAGGAAATGAGTACTTAATTTTAACTACTGATATGTTTTCCTTGAATACATGGATGTAACATATGTCCTGGGGGGAAGGGGATTCAGTTGTTTTTCCTTTGTTCCAGGTGTGGTGGGCATGGGCCAGTGCAGGGGACCAGAAGTAATGCTGGTTATCTCTCTTTTCTCCTGAATTAGGGTGTCACTTTTACATGACTCAGGGGTGAAAGGGGGAAGGGAACACTTGGAGACTGAAAGGACGTATGAGCAATAAGGAGGCTGTATGTAAAATTATGAGTAGGGGCCTGGCCACCCCTGTTGGGCTCCTCATTCCAGAGGTTCCCTGGGGAGGGACAGACCCCTAAGTGTCCTCGACTAGCCCAGCCTTACATTTGCTTACTTTATTTTGGCAGTTGGGTTGTGGGAGCATGTTTCTATGGTTGACAGATCAAGGAGGGAGTCCTGGGCGGGGCCCCCCATGTACCGCCGTACCTGGACCTATGAAGGGATAATGACGGTGTGGCCAGCAGGCTAACCCACAATATTAAAGGGGATTCTAATTAGATTTATACTTGGGGGAAGGCGGATGCTAGGTGGTGAGTAAAAGTAGGAAACCACCTAGCTAGATTCCTGATATAAGGGACTTAGTTTCTATTAGATTAGATAAGCGCCTGTTGAGCAGGTCTTCACTTTCTCTTTTTCTTTTCTTTTTTCTTTGGGTCTCTTTTTGGCTTCTTTTTGAAATGTTACAGACTAGATGGGGAGGGAGAAGGGGCTATTTGTTAATTGGGAGAAAAAATTAAAAAGATCAAGAGTCGGGTGGTATGGGGGAACTTGATGAAGATGGAATGCAATGTGTATGGGGGATCCTAGATCTGGGAATAAATATGATGTCACCAGATGGCTAGCTTAAAAATGATATCCTGGAATGTAAACGGGTTGAAAACTGCAGAAAAACAAAAATGTGTATGGTCTTATATCAAGAAAAAAAAGGCAGATGTTGTGATGCTTCAGGAGTTACACTTAACATGTGAAGAGATTAAGCGGGTACAAAAAAAGTGGAGGGGTACAATGGTAGTATCTCATTTCACGTCCAAGGCCAGAGGAACATGTGTATGGTTTAGACCGGGGATCAGGGTACAGACTCACACAACTCAAAGAGACAGTCAGGGAAGATATTTTATAGTGAAGGCTACGGTGGAGGAGGAAGTACTAGTCCTGGGGTCCTTGTATGGACCTACATTCGATTGCCCAGAATTTTTTGAGCATCTAGCTATTATGCTTGCAGTGTTCCCAGACAAAATGATTATAGGGAGTGATTATAACACCTATTGGGATCCCCTGCTTGACCATTCAAAACCTAGATTCAGACATACCCCCAAAAGTGCGGGGGCCCTCCGGAGGCTGGCAGAGGAAAGGGCCTTGCAGGAAGTGTGGAGATTTAAACACCCAGATACAAAGGAGTTCTCTTTCTACTCTTGTGCCCATAAGGTCTATACAAAACTAGAATATTTCCTGGCTTCTCCTACTTTTCTAGGGTGAATAAGAGAGATAGAAAATGGCCCTATTATAGTTTCAGACCACTCACCACTACATTTAGAAGTGGAGAACGAGATAGATGGGGGGTGCGTCAATGGAGAATGGATTCTACATTATTGTTAGACCCCCAGTATGTACAACAAATGTCCAAGAAACTTCAGGAATTTCTAGAAAATAATAAAGTGGAAGACACCTCATCAAGGACTACGTTGGAGGCCTTGAAAGCTTTTGTAAGGTGGGAGACTATCTCATATGCAGCCTTTAAAGGCAAGCAAGAAAAATGAAGGAAGAATGGACTAGAATCCAACATAATGAGACTAGAAAAGCAGATTATGGGCAGTCAGTCACTTGGGGATCTGGTGAAGTTGAAGAGTATGAAGAGAGAATACAACCAATTGTGTTGTAAGCGTATAGAAAGGGATATCCTAATGTCAAAAGCGGGACAGTATTTCGAGGGGGACAAGCCGGGGAGATGGATGGCCTGGTTAATTAAGAAACAAAGAGCAGAAATAACTATTCTAACAATAGACAATGAGAATGGGGAGTGTACCTCCTCTGCCCGAGAGTTAAACACTATTTTGAAATCCTTTTATGAAAAGCTATATACATCAGAATTCCCACAAGGAACAAATCTGGAGAGCTTTTTGGAAAATATTCCCCTTCCTGCGATACCTGCCCAAGTAAATGAAAAGCTGGAACAAGAGCTCAGTGTGCAGGAAATTAAGGAGGCAATTTGGGCATCTAGATCGGGAAGAGCTCCGGGGCCAGATGGAATGCCCCTGGAATTTTACAAAAAGTTTTGGGGAGACTTGGGCCAGCTCTTTCAGTATATGGTAAGGTAGGTGTTGGGGGAAGGGGGGGTTGACACCATCTCAACAGCTAGCTATTATAACAATTTTACCCAAACCGGATAAGGATCTAAAAAAATGTGGCTCTTACCATCCAATCTCTTTGCTAAACACTGACAATAAGATAATAGTGAAAATATTGGCAAGGAAGCTGGAGGGGGTCCTACCACAGGTCATTCATCACGATCAAGGGGGTTTTGTTAAGAGGAGACAGGCAAGGCATAATTTAAGATGGGTAATGAACATTATCTGCCAGGGGTCAAGAGGAAGAAAAGCTTATGGGAGCCTTCTCGCACTGGATGTGGAGAAGGCCTTCGACAGGGTCGAGTGGCTGTTTATGTTTGAAGCACTAAAAAAGTCTGGTTTGCAACCGGTCTTCAGGCATTGGGTAGAGTGGTTATATCAATCCCCGTGGGCCCAAATTCTTACAAACAATACGATGTCACCCCCCCTCTCTGCTTCATAGAGGGACGAGACAGGGATGCCCCCTTTCACCACTGATATATGTCCTGACCATTGAGGTTCTGGCTACAGCCATTAGACACCACCGGGAAATAGAGGGCTATAAGTTTAATGGGGAGGAGCACGTTATCTCTCTCTTTGCAGATGATATGCTTCTATTCCTGGCTAACCCAGTAAGAGCAATGCCTGCTTTGACGTCTCTTTTTAAGGAATATGGTCCTATCTCTGGGCATAAGATCAACTGGAATAAGAGTGAGTGGCTCCTGCTGGTGGATGGTGGAGGGTCCATACATATAAGCGGAATAGATATCCCCCCAGAACAGTAATTAAATATTTGGGAATACTACTCCCACGTAAGATAACGGATGTGGGGCATATAAACTACAGTCCATCAGCAACAAAAATTAAGGAACAATGTAGCAGGAGGAAGTCGCTCCCCTTGTCTTTGTTGGGAAGAGCAAATTTAGTAAAAATGCAAATTCTACCTCAATGCCTTTATCTTTTCCAGACCCTTCATGCTATGCCTCCACTGTGTCACCTGAAGTCTCTAGAGGGCTCTATTACCTTTTTAATCTGGGCAAATTGGAGATCTAGGATCAGGAAAGAGGTGTTGTGGCAACCACTTCATAGAGGGGGCTTGACACTCCCAATCTGAAGCTATATGCCTTAGCGGCTCAACTAACATATATTATGGACTGTCAGGACATAGGGGGAAGATTGAGGGCCTGGGTCACTATGGAGTCACAATCCAGGGTGTGTTCTTCCTATGCCCTACATCTCCTCCCATTAAGTTCGTGGGAGGGTGATGGTGAGAAACCTAAGAACCCATTCACCAATAGTATGCTTAAGGTCTGGAGGAGGGCTTCATTGATGATGGGGGATTAGGGGGGCATGTCACCTGAGGGATCCATCTTGTACAGCTTGTAGAAGGATGGAAGGGCACCCCCCTTGGTCAAACATGCTCTGGGACAGTGGGAGGGGAAAGGTGTCTTTCTCCTGTCTCACTTATTCAATAATGGGACCTTTTCTATCTTTTCTGAGTTAAGACAATTAAATGATATTCACCCCTCACACTACCTTATTTATGTGGTAATACGGTCCAGGCTGCTTAAATTAGCTGGGATGGGGGGGGGGCATTCTTGAACAGAACATCTCTGGAGGAGATCTTTCAACACTGTAAAAAACATGTGGGTGTGAAACCACTGTCAGTACTATACAAAGCTTTACTGGGAGCACAGCCAGATAAGCTGCAAAAGCTAAAAGACAGCTGGGATAAAGACTTGGGTTTAAACATGTTAACAGGAGGGGACTGGAATTTGGCCCTTCAGAGTAGCAAGGCTGTCTCAGTAAATAATAGATTACGAATAATTAACTATAATATTGTGCATAGAATTTACCTCACCCCAGCTTTGGCACACAAGATTAATCCTCAGATTTCAAACCAATGTCCTAAATGCTGTGTTCAGGGATGTACGTTTAATCATTTGGTTTGGGCGTGCCCAAAAGTAGGAATACACTAGAATGAGATGAATCAAATCTTAAATAAGGTTTTGGAATGTGAGATTCATCTAGAGCCTGTGGATATTTTACTGGGGGTGCCAAGAAATGGAGGGGGCCAATCAGAAGCTTCACATCCTCTGAGAAGACTGGCTCTAGTTGTGGGTAAGCAGATTTTAGCCCAAAATTGGATGGCCCAGGCCATGCCTACCATTTCCCAGTGGGCAAGAGCCCTCTTAAATAATATGAAGTTAGAACATATCCAATATAAAGTCTTGGAACGACTAGACAAATATGATATGATTTGGTCCCCCCTTGAGAGGGCATTGAGTAAGAAATGGTTCCCGCTCTGTAATGAAGGCATTAACCTTTGTATTGATGGAACAGTTCCTCTGGTTCTGGAATGTGCGAGGGGTTATAATAAATTGAAGGGAGGCCTTAGTACCCAACTGGATAAGTGGAGGATCTCCTGGTAAAGAAAGTGATAGAAAAACCAAAATGAGTTACATTTAATAAGTTTCACTGTATAAAACGGAGCTATAGATAGATCATGGATTGTATCCAAATTGATATGTATATGTACTAACATGTAAGTGATCAAGATGTCATTGCTTCTCTGACTCTGTAGAGTTCTTCTCGACCCACTGACTCTTCCATAAATAAAGTTTCAAAAAAAACATGTCCTAAGACTAATTTTGTATGTGTTATTATATTCAATAACGGTTCCTTCCACTGCCTAGCAAGATAATACCAAAAAGCTTATATATATGGGCAGTCAAAGAAGAGATGGTTCTGGTTTTCCAAAGAAAGTGCACATCCTTCCCTGGGGCAATATCTATCTGACAGTTGCTTGTGTTATTGTGGTAATTCCGTACTCCCATTTTTCCATATATACTCAGCCACTGTACATCCCAAACATATAGTAAGGAGGTAGTCTTTTATTACTCAGATACCATAGCACTTTTGACAGGTTCTGATCCTCACATTGTGGGATTTCTAAAGGAATCTGAAATGGTTTCTCATAATCTCCATATACAGCTGGTTCTTACTCACAGTGAGAAGTCTATTCATTCCTAATTTCCATTTTTTTTAATTTTAGAAAGATATCCATAATGTAGTCAGGGTGATACCCAGGTTTCCTGATGACCTTAAATGCATCACTGCACCAATAAGTGAGGTGTGGCTGCATCCATTCTAGTACACTGGAGGTCCAAATTTTCCCATTTGGTTTTAATGCAATACCCAAGAGCACCATCTTTATTGATGGGCAAGTAGCTGGGACGGCTCATGAACCCAGTCCAACTCAGGTGGTGTTATGCATTGCCAGATCAATTAAGAACAAAACCACAATTATTGCAAATTTTGTTGTAACAGCTGATCTGGCTTGCATCACCAAGACCTGGCTGGATGAAAATGCTGGCCCCACTTTGGAAGCGGAAATTCCAGTCGGGTATTCAGTGATACACTGCCCGAGATTGGACTGTGGGAGGGGAGTGGTCTGTTTCAAGACCAATTTGGGCCTCACTGGTGTACCAGGAGATGAAACTGAATCCTTTGAATGTACTGTGGTAGCTGGTGTGGGCTGCAGGATAGCTCTCGTCTACCGTACACCCAGGGACAAAAAGCGATTCCTGCAGGAAGTGGTGGACTTCACCATCGACATGACATTGGAGTCGCCCAGACTGATGGTTATGGGTAACTTCGATGCTTGGATTGACGATGAACTCTCACCTTTTGGACAGCACTTCCTCCAGCTGATGACATCACTGGGCTTCACATGGATTGTTTCCTCAGCTACCCATAATCATGGTCATTCTTTGGATCTTGTTTTCCTCCTGGGAATTGAGGCCTCCGATTTTGGGGTGGAACCTATCAGTTGGTCTGATCACTACACTGTGAGCTTCAATTTTTGTGCACCCCCTTTGTAGGTCTGCCCCTGTGGAGATGGTCAGTTACTGCCCTTTATGGGATGTGAACCCTGAAGACCTGACAGCGGTGATTGATCTCTTAGAGTTCCCTGATGCCAGCTCAGGTCCAGATCCATTGGTCCTGGCCTATAATAAGGCCATTTCCTCAGCTCTTGACCTGATTGCTCCTGTCCGGGTTCATCCTCTCCCACTTCGTCTTCGGGCCCCTTGGTTTGATGGGTCCTTGAGGGAGTCGAGGCATTTAGGACGATGGTTAAAACATCTTTGGTGGAAATCCACCCTGCAGGTTGACAATCTTAGTTTGGTGGAGCATAATCAGACCTACCAATCAGTAATCTTCTGTAAGAAGGCAGATTTCCTGTCCAGGGAGATTGCTGTCACTCAGAATCAACCAGCTCAACTCTTCTGAACTGTGGACAGTTTGTGTAACCCAGCCTTTCTACAGCTCCATTGAGCTTTTTCTTTTCTTTTTTTTCACAATTTAAGCTTTATTGATACATTTCCAATATAATGGGCAGTTACATCAAATCGAGGTGATGAGACATACTTCTAGAACAGTACAAACTGCCCAGCCCTCCCCTCCACCCATTCCCCCCCCTTACAGCAGCAACAAATTAGGTGCCCTAACATGCAGTGTGGAACAATGGTACGTGTGGGTAAAACCAAAGTGCGAATATAAGTTCAGTGAGGTAGCAGGAGTAAAGAATGAAGGGGGTCCCATATCTTGCTATATATCTCTAGTCTGTTATGAAGGCTTGCAATTGCTTTCTCTGTTTGAAGGTTAGCAATGATTTCATGTAACCATTCCTGGAAAGAGGGAACCGATTTTTCCTTCCAATGACGTAGTATAAGTTTCTTAACAGAGAGTGCAACCATAGAGATATGATATTTCCTAATTCTAGCATTAACCAGGGACATGTCCCCTAGAAGACATACCTCCAGAATGAAGTACTCCTGTAGGCCAGTAGGGGATCAATAAACATCTTAATTGTATTCCATAGGGAAGAAACTTTGGGGCAGGACCAGAACATGTGCAAGAGAGTACCCTCTTCTTGCAGGTACTTAGTACATGTACTAGATTTCAAGAAGCCCCATTTTTTTAATTTGATAGGGGTACAATACATGTTATGTAGAATGTGGTATTGCATGAGATGCAGACTATCTTGGGAAACATACTTATGACAGGATCTCCATAGGGATTGTCAGTCCGCCTGGTATTGAGGGAGGAGTGAATTCCAGAAATTAGTAGGTCCAAAGGTGTCCCCATACTTCTTATAATACAGCACCCTGTATAGCTTAGATATTATGCCAGAAGAACTGGACAGTTGGGAGAATTCAAGAATCGGAGCTGATACCTTCTGGGAGGGGAAAGAACTCACCAAGGTTACAATGAGAAGGTGTCTTAACTGCATAACTTTAAAATTAGCTGAGTCTGGAATATGGAACTTGTCAACAATTCCACATGAGGACAACCAGTGCCCTTCCCTGTCTACCAGGGAAAGCAGTTTTCCATCGCCTAGTTGAGGCAGCCAGTTTGAAGGAATCCATTTTCCACTAAGAGTGACAGATGGGGAGTTCCAAATGGACTGAGCTAAGTCAGTCTGAGGGGAGTAATGAAGAAATAAACATAACTGTGTATATATTCTTAAAGAGGTACTTATTGTGGTACAGTTAACCATCTTTACATGAGACAACCTGAGATAAAATAGGTTTGAGGGGTCCAGGCATTTAGATTTAATTGTGTCTAACTCGATCTTAAGCCACACTGGTTGTACCACTTCAGGGCCTGGGGAGATCCATCTCAGACAATATGCCAGATGACTGGCCCAGTAATATAGTGCCATATGGGGAATCCTCAGCCCCCAAATTTTGGGGCAGCTAGTTTGTGGTAGGCCAACCGAGGATACTTTTCTGCCCAGATAAATCTGGTAAGTATACTGTGCAGTTTCTTAAACCAGCGTATGGGGATAAAAAAGTTGAGAAGAGATAAGGGGTAATAAATTCTAGGAAATGCATTCATCTTAATGATGTTAATCCTACCCCACAATGATATAGGAAGTTTAGACCATCTATCGAGGTCATGTTTAATGACCTGTGAGAGAGAATCCAGATTATCTTTGACCCACTTCGAAGGGTTACGGGATAGTTTTATACCCAGATATTTAATTACTTTAGGAGTCCAACCTAAACCTAAGGGGCAAATATCATCCTTAAATACCTTGTGATTTAGTGGGAAAAATAAGGATTTACTTGCATTTAACTTGTATTTGGATAATGCACTGAACCTAGCTATCTCATTCAATAGAGGTGGTATCGAGGAAACTGGATGGGAGAGATATATCATCAAATCATCTGCGTACGCTGTGAGTTTAATCTCATGACGCCCAACTCTGATACCTTGTATAGAGATATTTTGGAGAATGTTTTAGATGAGGGGTTCCAGAGATAGGTTAAACAAGAGAGGCGACAGGGGGCAACCCTGCCTGGTGCCTGAATGAAGTGAGAAATAGTCTGAGAAGGCCTCATTAGCTGAGATTCTTGCTATAGGGGATTTATATAGTGCAGAAACCCAGGAGATGAATACTGGGGGAAAGTTAAAGGCACTCAAAACCTTGAAGAGAAAACTTCAATTCACCCAGTCAAATTCCTTCTCGGCGTCCAAAGAGACCAAGCCTGCAGGGAAGTCAGTGTCTCTGGAGGTCGAAAAGACATGGGATAACGTACGCAGGTGATCCGCCAAAGAGCATCCCTTCATGAAACCTACCTGATTCATACCTATTAACTCAGGTAGCACCACGGATAACCTGTTAGCTAGAATCTTTGAGAGGATTTTGATATCCTGATTTAGGAGAGATATAGGCCTGTAGCTCTGGACGAGCTCAGGGTCTTTATCCAGCTCAGGGAGGAGCACTATTAAGGCTTCAAAGAGATGGTGATCAACTTCCAACCCGGATAAGATGTGCTGAAATAAACTATTAAGTACTGGCAATAGAAGGTCCCGAAATGTTTTATAAAAAAGGGTGGAAAATCCATCAGGGCCAGGAGTTTTATCCGAGGGTAAATCACTAATAACCTCAGAGATTTCCCCCTGAGTTATGGGAGAGACCAGAGATGCTCTGTAATGTACTGGAAGGGAGGGTAGATGTGAGTCCATCAGGTACTTCTCCACATTTTCTGGGCTGGGAGGGAGCTCCATGTCCCCGTAGAGTGATTTATAGTATACTGCGAACTCTTGAACTATCTCTGTGGGAGATATTTTCAGGGATCCATCATCAGAAGCCCTAAATGAAGGGATAAATCTTACTGATTCTTGTTGTTTGATGTGAAGTGCCAGAAGGTGCCCGGCTTTTTCGTCTTGGTCATTGTAACTAGTTTTAGTATGTATGATAGCTAACTCCGCCTTTTTTTGGAGTAGTTCTAAATACTTATCTCTCAGCCCTAGGATCCTCACCTTGTCCTCCTCCGAGGAGTTAATTGAATCATTGGATTCCAGAGCCTGAATTTGAGATAACAAGGACAGTAATTCTCGCTCCCTGACTCTTTTCATAGCCACTGAGAGGCCGATGAGAACTCCTCTCATGTAAGCCTTGAAGGCCCTGCATATAATATCCAGCTTTGCACTATTTAAAGGATTGGACTGAAAAAAGGCCTCAATGTGTTCCCTTATGTTATTACAATAATTAGAATCTTTAAGCAATTGGTCATTGTGATTCCAACGTGTTTCTCTCCTTGACACATCATGAATTGAGTGATCACACAACACCAGTGAATGATCAGAGACAGGGCCAGGTTGTATCGATGAGGACTTAACCCCAGGCAGAAGAGTCTGAGAAATGAATATGTAGTCAATGCGGGACTGTGAACCATGTACCAGAGACCTGAATGTGAACTCCTTGGAATCAGGATTTAAAACACGCCAGACATTACAGAGCCCGCATTGATCCACTAATTCTCTAAAGGCCCTCTGACCTGGGGAGATCCCCCCCGATACGCCTCCCGACCTGTCAAGATTGGAGTCTGCAACTTGATTAAAGTCGCCCCCCCAGGACAATCCTTATGGGAAGGAAAGGCAGGATTGAATTTGTAAGTCTCATGAAGTACACAGGGTCATCAGCGTTGGGACCATATATACTGCCCAGTAGCAGAGGTATTGACCAGAGAGTACCTATAACTAAAACAAACCTACCCTCGAGATCCCTGATTGTATGAGTTGGGACCAATGGTATGCCTCTGTTAATGATGATCATAACCCCACACCTATTTGAGGAGCCTTGTGCCTCATACACCGTTCCCACCTGTTGCCTCCTCACTTGTGAGGCTTCTGTTTCTAATAAGTGCGATTCCTGTAGGAAAGTAACCTGGGTACGTGAAAGACTTAAATGTCTGAGAACCTGGTATTGTTTAGACTTTTTCCTGATCCCCTTGACATTCCTTGTTGCAAAAGTCACCTCCTTAGCTATCTACTTAAGGATTCTGAGTGTACTAGGATCAGCCTTGCACTCAGGGTATGTAACCAGAGTAATCTAACCCCCCCCCCCCGTTGCTGCTGTAAGGTCCTCCCATTACCCTAGCCCCCATGCAAAAAAACCCAATTCAAACCCTCTAATACACACCCATCCCCCAACAAGAGCACGTAGCCCACTCCCTCCCAACCCCCACACTGTTGCAAGCAACGCTAGCACAGCACTGGATCTTATACTCCCGCCTCTGAATGCATCCCCTGCAAGTGCTCACCCTTATAATTCAAAATACAAAGCAGTCAATAGGCTGCATTACTGAGGGCATAAAGTCAACGAGTGGCCTCGGGCTTCCAGGGCCTATTAACATCTGCTGGTGAATCCACTACTGAACAAGAGAGAGAGAGAGAGAGAGAGATAACTAGATGCCATAAATGTGAGTGTGAAAAAACGTCACTCTAGTCCTGAGAGGGAGATGAAAAAAGCCTGTTCCCTGCAGGGAACTATTTCTTGAACCAGAACCAGAGCGAAAAACAACATGGAGGGGTGAGCCCATCATCGAGACAAAACCCTGAAGAAACAAAGCCAGATGAGAAGTGAGACAAAATCCAGAGATGGGAAAACCCATGGGAAAAACCACCCAGGGACTGTGTGGCCCCAGCTCCAAAAAGCCCCCCGCTACGAAACCAGCACAACTTACTAACAAAAGCAATCCCTCTCAAGGCTGGGTGACCAGAATTGCATTGAACGGGTGAGCCGCGCCCTCTGGTGGACATAACCTGCTCCAATCCACCATTTAAAGGCATTCTGAAAGCCCGGAATCGCTCAAAAATCCAAGTACCCATCCTCCAAGGACTAAACCAGAGACATAACCTGAAACCTAGCCCTGTGTGTTTCCCCTGGATAATGAGTGAACGATGTTATATTTGATACAGTCCAAAACAAACCCTGCAGGAGTCCCACCAGAACTCTCCCTGTAATACTATCCCCATTAACAGGCCTGGACCTGTTAAAAGTAAGATTGAGCCTCTACTAGTAGACCAGTTTTATTAGGAGGCATAAGTAGAGTGAAGTCCATCACTGGAAAGAACACCATCCACACAAAGATCTGAGCCACAGTTCATTCTGAAGGTGCAGTAAGCTCTGAAGATCATGAGGCCCTCTCAGGTAGCGCAAAACAGGTCTGGCAACGCTGAGTTAAGGTTTAGTAACGCAGCATCAGGATCCTCGAAATTAAGCCATGAGCCATTTACAGAGACTTGTAATTTCACTGGGTACCCCATCCTGAACTTTAAACTAGCCACTATAATCTTGGATACAATCGGGTGGAAGGCTTTCCATTTCAGTCGAACAGAACCAGGGATATCCTGAGCAATTCTCAGCTTCACCTTCTCCCATCTTACTTCTTGCAAGGCCTTGACTTTCTGTAAAAAATGCTGCCTTTCCAGATAATTGAGAAAGTAGCAAATGATGGGGTGAGAAGGTGTTTCAGGTGGGGGTTTTGGTCACAAAGATCGGTGGTCCCGTTCTATTATGTAGTTTGGGCCAAAGGGAGAGGGGCCAGCAACTTTTTCTACCAACTTCTGAATAAAAACAACTGTATTCTGGCCTTCTTCCCCCTTGGGGACCCTGAGGATTACCACATTATTTCTCCGACTACGGCCTTCCAGATCCTCAAGTTTAGCTTCTAATCTAGACAACCTCTGTTTCGTTAGTAGGAGCTCAGGATCCATACTTTCCAGCTTTCTCTCGATCAAAAATATTCGGGCAGTATTGTCTGATACTATCGTGGAGACTTGCTCTATCTTTCTGGAAAGGGACTTCAGGTCAATTTCCATATCTTTCGTCTCCTCGAGGAATGGTTTGAATTCCTCTAGAAATCTATTGTTAGGGGTTCTTGGTCCCGAGCTTGACACACAGATTCAGGCTTGTCTGGGCCACTCGAGGCTCGAGATTTCTTCGAGGCCTCTCGGGTGGTGGGGGGGTATGTTTCCGGGGCTTTCTTCATGTAAGCCTCCATTTACCACACAGGAACTCAGTACAGGAGCACACACTGTTCAGAGACAAGAAAACTCTTGAGCAGAGGAATTAGATGAGATTTAACAATATTAAATAACGATTTTGTATTCGGAAGGCAGGAGCTTAGCGAAGGAGCATCTACTCAGCATTCTGCATCATGTGATCTCCCCTTCATTTAGCTTTTTCGCAAATGGAGTGCAATGAGCTTACTTGATTCTTTGTGAATAAGGTGGCTGACATCAGTTCGGAGATCCTCTTGACTCATTCTATGGGGGATGCTGTTGGTCGGTGCTCGGTCACTATATCTCATACTTCCTCGAGTTCCTTTGACCTGCAAGAGTTCGGGGATATTATGCAGATTGTCTGGGGGATGGGCCTTACATGCAGTGGTTTAGATTCTGGCCCAACTTCCCTGATTTTGGACTGTTGTGATATCGTTGACCCGGTTCTGGCTCAGATTGTCCGGTGCTCCTTGGAATCAGGTAAGTTTCCAAGGAGGCAGTGGTGACACCCCTCCTGAAGAAAGCTTTGTTGGACCCAGACACTCTAGCTAACTACAGACCTATCTAGAACCTTCCTTTTATTGGAAAGGTTATTGAGAAAGTAGTGGCAACTCAACTGGAGAACCACTTGACCATCCATAATGTCTACAAACCTCTCCAGTCTGGTTTCCAAAAGAGGCATAGTACTGAGACTGCTCTGGTTCAGGTGCTCAATGATCTCCTGATGACAAGAGATCAGAGAAACCATTCCATTCTGGTATTCCTTGATCCCTCCTCAGCTTTTAACACTGTAGACCATGGGGTGCTACTTGAGTGCCTGAGGTCCATCTATGGCCTGACATGTATAGTCCTCAGTTGGTTTACATCTTTCCTAATGGGCAGAACACAGAGAGTTGTGTTGGGGATTTCTTCTTCTGACTCCTCCTCCCTCCCTCTGTCCTGTGGGGTCCCTCAGGCTCAGTATTGTCCCCCATGTTGCTTGCAGTGTATATGCTACCCCTCAGAGACATTGTAAGATGGTATGGGCTGAGGTTTCACTGCTACACTGATGATACCCAGCTCTACCTGTCTTTTGCCCCCAACCAGGTTAGTGCTCTTTCAATATTTAATAACTGCCTCACTGAAATCCAGGACTGGATGAATTCAAGCTGGCTAAAGTTGAACACGGGAAAGACTGAGGTTATGGTCATGGACCAAGGTCACAGGATAGAGGGGTTGAGGATTGATCAGCCCTCTGGATTAGTTCTGGGGGGGATCTCAGATCCTTACCTCAGAATGGGTACGCGACCTGGGAGTGGTACTTGATGACAGGTTGACCCTTCGCTATCAGGTGTCAGCAGTCTTCAAGTCTGCCTTTTACCATCTTAGGCACATTGCCAGGGTCAAACACCTTGTTTGGTCCAGCGATCTTCCTGGGTTGGTCCATGTGTTTGTGACCTCATGCCTTGACTATTGCAACTCCCTTTACTTAGGGCTTCCTGGGGTTGATATCCACCACTTGCAACTAGTGCAGAACGCAGCTGCTTGACTGTTAACTGGGGTGTCTCGGAGGTTGCATATTACTCCTGTGCTGCACGATCTGCACTGGCTGCCAATTCAGTGGTGGATCCCCTTTAAGGTAGGTTTATTGACCTACAAAGTCCTACATGGACTTGGTCCTGACTACTTGAAAGAGCTTCTGATTCCGTATATCCCTGTGCGACAGCTCCGCTCGGCTGACAAGGGGTTGCTGGAGATTCCGAAGGTAGTTTTGAAATCTTCTGGGGCCCGTGCATTTAAGTTCGTGGCCCCCACCCTCTGGAATTCTCTGCCCCATCAACTTCGGGAATGTGCGACCGCGGGAGGCTTTAAACAGGCACTTAAAACTTTTCTGTGGTGTCAGGCTTACCAGTGAACTGTTACCATCTGCAATTGTTGTTTTATATATTAATGTAATTGTTTTTATGGAATCATGTTTTATTATTATAAAGTGCCTTGGTACTTAAAAGGTGCTTAAAAATAAAGATTATTATTATTATTAATATTAGATGATATGAATATGCTGTAAAAAAAAAAAAAAAGCAATGGAGTTGCTCATGGCCACCCCTCCATCTTGTTTAGACTTGTATGTAAGTTCCCTCTTAAGGGGGCTCAAATGACTTCTACAAAAGGCCTGGAAAAACACTCTCAAGAGTCTTATGTCCATAGCTTGGGGTAAAGGAAATACATAACTTATGTATAAAAAGATCAGAACGATCAGTGTCTTAATTAACAAAACTCTCTTTGATTTGGAGATTCTCTTATTTTTCCAGGTATTGACTTTAGTCTGGGCAACCTGGAGACAACAGTGCCAGTTTTTCTCTGTCATGTTCATTTTCCCAAACATAACTCCTAGTAATTAACTGTCCTGATCCAAAATTAGAATGCCAGCAATACACTTCAAGGGTGGGGAATCCAATTCTCTAATCAGACATCCTGAACTTTTATTAAAATTGATAAGAGAACCAGAGACACTAGTGAAATTCAGCAGTGTTTGTCAGATGGCTTGTCCCTCAGCACCAGGTTTTATCACCATCATGATGTCATCTGCAGAGGTCAGAATTTTTACTGTGGTAGAAAGGGGTCCTATAGGGATCCCTGTAATTTGTGCATTATTCTGAATTCTCTGTAGCAAAGGATCTATGCTAAAAATGTAGAGTATGGGATTCAATGGGCACCCTTGCTGAACACCTTTTTGAAACTGGCAGTTCTGTCCAAGCTAACCACTGACATCAGGCCTCAAAGTGGCATGATGGTATAAGCTCTTAATCCAAAAAAATGAATTTCCTGGAGATATTATAAATATGTAAGACTTGAAATAAGTAATCATGAGAAGTTTTTCAAATGCTTTCTCCTGGTCTAAACTCAATAAATATCCAGACACCAAATTTTGGTTCTACTTAGAAATAAATCCCTGAACCACAATAAGGCATCTTGTATATTCCTGGACTTAATGGAACACATTTGCTGGGGACTAATCAATTGCTCTGCAATTGCCCCCAAACAGCTAGCCAGTATTTTGACGTGTATTTTGTACTCAGTATTTAATAAGCTGAGCTGCCTCCAGTTTTTAGTCTCTGCCATGTCCCCTTTTTAATGTGTAAGTATCATTAGAGCCATTAATTGAGACAAGGGGAGGTAGCCAGTATCCAGACTACAGTTATAAAGTTCTGCTAATACAGGGGCTAATCAATCTTGATACTTATAAAATTCTGCACTTAGTCCATCGTCCCCAGGGGCTGTGTTATTTTTTTTAACAATTTAATAGTATTCATTACCTCTTCTTTCATTATTTGTTTTGTAAAAGCCATAATGTCCCATTCCTTACATAAATACATAGATACATAGACAGTGTCAGCAGATAAGGGCTTACGGCTACCCAATCTGCCCATTTGAGCTTGTAAATTTACTTTATGTTTTCCTAGAAGTCTGTTGCCCCTCAACCCTGACCTCCAGAATTCCTTTATGTCTTTCCCATGCATTCTTAAATCCCGTGATTATTTCAGCCCCCACCACTTCCTCTGGCAGGGTTTTCCACTTGTCCACCACCCATTCTGTGAAGAAAATCTTCCTCACATTTCCTCTGAATCATCCTCCCTCCAACTTCATCCCATGCCCTCTAGTCCTGGAACATCTTTTTCACTTAAAAATAGTGTATTCCTGCACCCTGTTCCTCTCTGTAAGATAAGTGTATGTGTCTATCTTATCCTCTCTCTCCCTCCTCTCCTCCAGGGAGTACATATTGAATTCCTTCAACCTGACCTCATAGGACTTGTGATGCAATCCATGTACCATCTTTGTTGCACACCTCTGAACCTTCTCTACCCTATGTCCTTACATAAGTAAGGTCTCCAGAACTGTACATTGTACTGCAGGTGGGGCCTCACTATTGTCTTGTATAGTGGAATTATGACCTCCTTTTTCCTGCTGGGGATGCCCCTGCCTATGCATCCCAGCATCCTATTTGCTTTACCTGCTGCCTTGTCACACTGTTTCCCTACATTGAGGTCATCAGAGATGATAACCCCAAGATCCCTTTCCTGCTTGGTGCATGCTGTATCCTCACCCCCAAACTGATATATTGTGCCAGGGTTTTTGTGCCCCATATGCATTATCTTGCACTTCTTTGCATTGAATTTCAACTGCCAAACCCTTGACCATTCTTCAAGTTTTTGCAGATCCCTTCTCATTCTGTCTACACCCTCTGGTGTGTCTACTCTGTTACAGAGCTTTGTGTCATCAGTAAACAGGGAAATTCTGCCTTCTAGGTCCTGCGCAATGTCACTGATTAAGATGTTGAATAGGACCAGTCCCATCACTGATCCCTGTGATACCCCACTGGTCACTCTTCCCTTTGGGGAGTGACAGCCATTTACCACCACCCTCTGTATCCTGCTGCCTAGCCAGTTACCTACTCACTGCACTACTGTCCTGCCCACACCCACACCCATATGCCCCAGTTTGTATAATAGTCTTCTATGTGGCACAGTGTCAAAGGCCTTGCTGAAGTCCAGATAGGCCATGTCCACTGCCCTCCCCTGATCTACCTCCCTAGTCACCCAGTCACAAAATTCACTGAGGTTGGTCTGACATGACCTCCCCCTGGTGAAACCGTGCTGCCTTGGGTCCTGTAGTCCATTGACAACCAGATGTTCCACCAATCTCTCCTTCAGTAGTGCTTCCATGATCTTCCCTACTACCAAGGTGAGGCTAACTGGTCTGTAGTTCCCCGCTGCCTCTTTGTTCCCACTTTTGTTTAAGGGAACTACATCTGCTGTCCTCCAGTCTTTGGGTACCTCCCCTATTTCCAGTGATTGGCTAAACATGATTGCCAGAGGTTCAGCCACCATCTCTCTTAGTTATTTAAGGACCCTGGGGTGCACCCCATCTGGCCCCATTGCTTTATCAACTCTTATTACTTCCAGTTCCTTCAGGACCCTTTCACATGTAATGGGACTTGTGTCCATTTCTGCACCATTCCCACCCCTTGTACTCCCTTCAGACCCATTACCCTCCTCTTCCTCAGTAAAGATTGAGCAGAAATACCTGCTCAGTATATCAGCTTTACTGTTGTCATCCTCCACGTGGCCCCCATCATCCCCCTTCAGTCTCACTATCCCTCCCTTTGCCTTTCTTTTTTCACTTATGTACCTGTAAAAGGTTTTGTCCCCTCTACCCACTGATTTTGCAATGTGCTCTTCTGTCTGAGCTTTGGCTTCCCTTAATGACCTCCCTGCCTCCCTTTGCTTCTCCTGGTACTTCTCCCTATCCCCTTCTGCCTGTGTCTTTTTGTATTGCCTGAATGCAATCTGTTTGGCTTTCACTTTCTCTGCTACCTCCTTGGAAAACCATAATGGCCTCCTCTTCCTTTTCCTCTTGTTAACCTGCTTAATGCAAAATTCTGTTGTTCTTGTAATCCCCATTTTAAATACTGCCCACTGTTCCTCAACCCCTGATTCCTGCCCCATTCCCCTTAATGCCTCTTTCAAGCATCTCCCCATTTTCCCAAAGTCTGTCCCCCTAAAATCCAGGATACGTGTTTTTGTGTGGTTTGGTTCTGCTCCTTCTGTGATTTTAAATCACAATGACTGGTGATCACTGTTCCCCAGGTGCTCCCCCCACTGTTACCCCCATCATGCTGTCCCTGTTTGTGAGCACAAGGTCCAGTATTGCCTTCTGCCTTCAGGGTTAGTATGTTCAAATCTGTCAGGAAGTCCTTAATAGCTGGGTTTTCAGGGGTTACACTAAAAGTAGAGATACATAGTGATTCACTACATTCAACAACTGTGGTTACTACTTCCCCATTAATACTGTATAATCCATATATGGATCTTTTCTTCATTCTGGTGCTGCTGTCCTTATAGGGTGATAGGTTTGCTGCCTGCTTTGTGTTCCAAATCACATTTCCTGACAAAGTGACTGTGCTGTATTATATTGTAATTTCTGCATTTGCAGTTTAATATTACTTATTTTGGCACTGTAATTCATGTTCTCTGTTTCTGTTCTAGGAATGAGTTTATGTAAGTGTGATCTAAGCATCAAATATTGTGAATAATCTTCCCATGCCTTTGTCCCAGAATAACTTTTATATAACTGTAATGATGTCTCTTTTACTATCCTCCCACCATGAGTCAATGGTGTAAAAACATGTGACAGATAACTGTGCTGTCCAAAGATGGTCCCATTGTTTACCAAGAACTGGGTCCTCTAGTCTACTATTGTTGAGGTGCCATAGGCCATTCCCATGTATCGGGGCCTGTCCCTACTGCAGAGAGCAGCTAACCATTTTGTGATTCTTAAATTCATAGCTAATAGTACCAGCTGATTGTATCATTATGGCATCAGAAACAAATACATAGTCTATGCTTGTTGACAGAGCTCCTTTAAATAAAGTGTTACCGCCAGTAGAGTGAAGTAATGCCCGAATTGGGCTTTTTGACGGTTATGCTGATAGCAATATTCACAACTGGCTTAATCCTGAAGCTTTTGAATTCCCCAGGGCCTCCTTAGATCCTAAATATAATAAATCTGGTGGGAAGTTGATAGACCTGCTAATGACAAACAGTTTGGCTCTTATCAATGGTAGACTAAAGGGCAATACAATTGGCAACTGTACACACTATAATTTAAGAGGACCCTCTGTTCTTGATCTTATGTTTTGGAATGAATCTATGATGAGGTGGGATTCCTTTAAAGTTTTAAACAGAGGAGAAAGTGATCATTTTCTGTTAGTTTTATCCTGGGACGGTACTACAAGAAACAACATTCAAATCCCACTGCCCATTTAACCACAAATGTTTGAAATAAGGAATTTAGCTAAAATTAAGTGGGATGAGGGTTGTGAGAAGAAGATTGGGCATCTTCTACAAGAATTATGACTTCCTAAGTTGTTATAGCCATTGTCTATGAATTATTAGATTGAATTACAGAAGACACTGACTGAGTGTTATGAAAGGATTAGAACATTCCTTTATAAATCAGTGAACAAGGCACTAGTAACCAGATCTACTACATGGTTTGATCAAGTGTCAGTGGCTCAGTAGGTAGAACACTTGCCTCTGAGACTGGGAGATCAGAGGGCTGTGGGTTCAGTTTCCATATTTGGTACTTGGGTTAATGTCTCAATTCTGACACTGGGGTGCAGCGTGGGAAGGGTGCTGCACTTCTGAGGTGCCATCTTTCGAATGAGACATTAAACTGAGGTCCCATCTGCCTGGATTGGTGGTAGTTGAGGTGGATGTTAAAGATCCCAAAGCACTTATCGAAAACAGTGGGGGAATTTTTTATTCAAAACTTACAACAAAAGGTACAACATTGTATTACTTCATACAAAATCATAATGAAAGAAACAAAAACATGAATAAGTATTACATCATACATAAACTTCAAAACATAAGTAATCCATATTACCGAACCCCCTTCCCAGCCCCACTAAAAAAGTAGGGGTAAATGTTCTTTGGAAAACTAAACAGTTCATAAAAAAACATACATATAATAACTTGAGTGCTGTAGCTTAAATGTGCCCAAATGAAACTTCACACAAATAACCTTAACCTCAGAAAGCAATAACAAGAAAATGACATCATCCAATTTTATGTTTCATAAATGGTACCTTACTCCATCGAATTTCCAATATTTTAAAATGCATATGTTGTTTCTCAAACATTCATCGCTTAAACAATTTCTGATCAATAATATGGATGACAGTTCCAGGATCCTGATGTATTTGTTGCAAAACAAACTTACAGTAAGATTGCCATAAAATGAACTTTATAAAGGCAAATATAAGCCTAAGCAATCCCTCATTAAGCCTCATTCTCCCCAGAATAAATCCCCCAACCACTTCTTGATATGTGACAGCCTTCCAACTTGAGTTGCCCCATTTTACTGCCAACTGTGTTCAGAATTCATGTACATAAGGGCACTGAATAAAAGAATGCTGCATGGTTTCCTCCTGTGCATTGCAACTAACTCTGGGGCACATCCATTCCCCCTGTATTTTATGTTTAGCATTCCCTTTAACATATAACCGTCCATAAGAACAAAGCCACATAACATCCCACAACCTTGCAGGACTCCATAGATACATAGATACATAGACAGTGTCAGCAGATAAGGGCCTATGGCCCACCTAGTCTGCCCATTTGAGCTTGTAAGTTCAGTTTGTTTTCCTAGAAGTCTGTTTCCCCTTACCCCTGCCCTCTAGAATTCCTTTATGTCTATCCCATGCATTCTTAAATCCCGTGATTGTTTCAGCCCCCACCACTTCCTCTGGCAGGGTGTTCCACTTGTCCACCACCCGTTCTGTGAAGAAATTCTTTCTCATGTTTCCTCTGAATCGTCCTCCTCCAACTTCATCCCATGCCCTCTAGTCCTGAAACATCTTTTCGCTTAAAATAGTGTTTTCCTGCACCCTGTTCCTCCCTGTAAGATACTTGTATGTCTCTATCATATCCCTCTCCCTCCTCTCTCCTCCAGGGAGTACATGTTCAGTTCCTTCAACCTGTCTTCATAGGACTTGTGATGCAACCCATGCACCATCTTTGTTGCCCTCCTCTGAACCTTCTCTACCCTGTCTATGTCCTTACGTAGGTATGGTCTCAGAACTGTACACTGTACTCCAGGTGGGGCCTCACTAGTGTCTTGTATAGCGGAATTATGACCTCCTTTTCCTGCTGGTGATGCCCCTGCCTACACATCCCAGCATCCTATTTGCTTTACCTGATGCCTTGTCACACTGTTTCTACCTTGAGGTCATCAGAGATGACAACCCAAAGATCCCTTTCCTGCTTGGTGCATGCTATATCCTCACCCCCAACTGATATATTGTGCCAGGTTTTTGTGCCCCATATGCATTATCTTGCACTTTTGCATTGAATTTCAACTGCCAAACCCCTGACCATTCTTCAAGTTTCTGCAGGTCCCTTCTCATTCTGTCTACACCCTCTGGTGTGTCTACTCTGTTACAGAGCTTTGTGTCATCAGCGAACAGTGAAATTCTGCCTTCTAGATCCTGTGCAATGTCACTGATGAAGATGTTGAATAGGACCGGTCCCAGCACTGATCCCTGTGGTACCCCACTGGTTACTCTTCCCTCTGTGGAGTGACAGCCATTCACCACCACCCTCTGTGTCCTGCCACCCAGCCAGTTACCTACCCACCACACTACTGTCCTGCCCACACCCATATTCCCCAGTTTGTGTAATAGTCTTCTATGTGGCACAGTGTCAAAGGCCTTGCTGAAGTCCAGATAGGCCATGTCCACTGCCCTCCCTGATCCACCTCCCAGTCACCCAGTCAAAAATTCAATGAGGTTGGTCTGACATGACCTCCCCTGGTGAAACCATGCTGTCTTGGGTCCTGTAGTCCATTGACAACCAGATGTTCCACCATCTCTCCTTCAGTAGTGCTTCCATGATCTTTCCCACTACCGAGGTGAGGCTGACTGGTCTGTAGTTCCCTGCTTCCTCTTTGTTCCCACTTTTGTATAAGGGACTACATCTGCTGTCCTCCAGTCTTTGGGTACCTCCCTGTTTCCAGTGATTGGCTGAACAGGATAGCCAGAGGTTCAGCCACCACCTCTTAGTTCTTTAAGGACCCTGGGTTGCACCCCATCTGGCCCCATTGCTTTATCAGCTCTTATTACTTCCAGTTCCTTCAGGACCCTTTCTCTGTAAAGGGACTTGTGTCCATTTCTGCACCATTCTCACCCCTTGTACCCCTTCAGACCCATTACCCCTCTTCCTTAGTAAAGACTGAGCAGAAATACCTGTTCAATATGTCAGCTTTATTGTTGTCATCCTCCACGCTGCTCCCATCCTCCCCTTCAGTCTCACTATCCCTCCCTTTGTCTTTCTTTTTCACTTATGTACCTGTAAAAGGTTTTGTCCCCTTACCCACTGATTTTGCAATGTGTTCTTCTGTCTGAGCTTTGGCTTCCTTACTGACTTCCCTGCCTCCTTTGTATCTCCTGGTACTTCTCCCTATCCCCTTCTGCCTGTGTCTTTTGTATTGCCTGAATGCAATCTTTTGGCTTTCACTTTCTTTGCTACCTCTTGAAAACCATAATGGTCTCCTCTTCCTTTTCCTCTTGCTAACCTGCTTAATGCATAATTCTGTTGTTCTTACAATCCCCATTTTAAATACTGCCCACTGTTCCTCAACCCCTGATTCCTGTCCCATTCCCTTAATGCCTCTTTCAAGTATCTCCCCATTTTCCCAAAGTCTGCCCCCTAAATCCAGGATACGTGTTTTGTGTGGTTTGGTTCTGCTCTTTCTGTGATTTCAAACCACAATGACTGGTGGTCACTGTTACCCAGGTGCTCCCCACTGTTACCCCATCACACTGTCCCTGTTTGTAGCACAAGGTCCAGTATTGCCTTCTGCCGAGTTGGTTCCATGACCAGTTGCTTGAGGAAGGCACCCCTGAAGGAGTCCAGGATAAATCTGTTCTAGTTGATGCTGCTGCTGGGATGCTCCAGTCCACGTCTGGTATATTGAAGTCTCCAACCAGTACTACCTCACTCTTGTCTGCCATCCTTTGGATGGCTAGCATCAGCTCCTATCTGTTTCTTCCTCCTGGGCTGGTGGTCTATAGACCACACCTGTGGGATGGCTGGCCCCATTTTCCTTTCCAGCTTAACCCACAGTATCTCTCCCCATTTTGTTCCTCCTGGATCTGTGTGGCCTTTATGTCATTTTTCACATACAGTGCCACTCCTCCTCCTCCCTTCCTGCCTGCTCTGTCTCTTATGAATATGTTGTAGCCAGGTATGGCCATCTCCCAGTCATGGTTATCATTACACCAGGTTTCAGTGAAGGCCACAATGTCCAGGTCTGACTGTACCATGACAGCCTCCAGATCTTCCATCTTGTTGCTAAGGCTCCTGGCATTTGCACACATGGCTTTCCATGATTTGACCTCCTAGACTGCTTCACTGTTCTACTCCAGCCCCTTCCTTGGTTGTCATTTATCCCTGGTTCTCCTTGCTGTTTGCCCTCTGCTGAATTTTGCCCTTTTCTGCTTATCCACCTTTTGGACACTAATCTCCATCTTTGCACACTGCTTTGCAGAGATAGCCACTCCTCTGGTTCACTGGTTCCACTACTAGCTGTGGGGGTGAGCAAGTAGGTACCATCCTTGCTGGCCTGCCACCCTCCTTTGCTAGTTTAAATGCTTATCAATGTAGCATTTAAACTTATCATTGAGTGCTTGATTCCCTCCAGGATGGATGCAGGTCAGGCTTGAACAAACCTCCATCCTCCAGGTGGGTCCCCAGTCACCAATGAATCCAAACCCTTCCTCACAGCACCAGTTCTTCAACCATGAGTTAAAGTTCCTGGTGCATGCACTCCTATGCTCTCCCTTGCCTCTCACAGGTAGTACTTCTGAGAAAGTGACAGAAGTAGCTACTTGCTTGAGACCCCTCCCCAGTTTCCTAAACTCTTCCTGAACTTCCTTTGGCTCCCCATTTGCCAAGTCATTTGTACCTAGGTGGATAATGACATCCAGCTCACCCTCCCGTCTTGCCTTCCCAGTGATCCCCAGTATCTTCCTTCCATCCCTCCATGCCGTGGCACCTGGTAGGCACCTCACCTCCCTGTCCTCCCCCTCCTGTGTTCCTAGCTGGATCCCTCTTACGATGGAGTCCCCCACCAGGATTCACTTCCTCCTCCTCTGGGGTCCACTGCTTTCCCCACTGAGGTCACCTCCTTGCCTAACCTCCACATCCTTTCCTTCCACTTCCCTGGGTACCTTTATTTGGTTGTCCTCATTTGCCAGTGTGGCATATGAGTTCTTGAGAGGAATAGGATCTGGGATGTGCCTCTGCCTGACTGCTCTAACCCTCCCTGAGCCCACTGTCATCCAAGTGCTCCTCATTCTCGGCATCCTTTGAGGCAGCTGCATTGGACTGGGTGGTCCCCAGATAGGGGAGATGGTACTCCTGACCCAGTTTACTTCTGCTCTGAGTCTGGCTACCTCATCCCACAGTCCAGAGAGATGCATGCAGGTAGAGCAGCACCTCAGTGTCCAGAAGGTCTGCCTGAATATGGCTGCCCCACAGCCACTGCATTGCACCACTCCCCACATTATACTGCAATTCCACTACTTCTCTGCTACTGAAGCTCTCTTAGTTCTCTTTTTATTTATTTACAGTACTAAAAATCCTGTAACTGATCATCAGATATATATTTTTTTTTTTAGGAAAAAGAAACCAATAAATAAATAAATGAGTCAAAACACTTGTCGTGCTGAGGGTGGTCTTCTTCCCCCTTATGCCCCTCCTACTTCACACCTCTTACTATACCCTGTGTTTAGCTCCTGTCAATCAGATTTATCAGGGCATATAATTAAGAGTTGGGGAAGGGTGGGGCGAAAATTTTCAGCAATTAAAGACAGCACAGAATTACACCACCACTATGTTTTAAATTTTCAACAGCCCAAAAACAATTATAAGTAAAGACAACACAGAAAGAAAGTAGTGTCACTACAAGCCTACAATCTAAGTTTAAAAGAAAAATACCAATTACCAGTTACTCTAAAGCACTGAATTGAATATGTTTCCTTCCTTCACCTTCTGGCTTCTCCATAACCCTAACATGATAGTTTTGGGGAATATCTTTAAACTTAAATTGTGAAGAGTAGGCCTGTGTCTGTATTATGCCATTTACCCCTTTACTAGATTGTTTTTGTACAATATAACTTGTTAATTTCCATTTTTTTTTAATTTCTTCAAAGCTGGGCAAAAAAACACACACACACTCTGTTTTTACCTGATCCTGTATTATCTCCTCTTTACCCCACACCTGATAGAGAGGGTCAAACCATGTCCTTGCAAATATAGTCCATATAGATATACTGGGCCTCGAAAAAACAGACAAATTTTTATGGAAAAAAACACTGTAATAAAAAGCAACAGGGTTTAACAAATTTAGCCCCCCTTTATCCACAGGTAGATATAAAATCTCCTTTTTAATTGGATTCAAACGATTACCCTAGATTACTTGAAACACTAAACTTAAAAGGGGAGTTTCCAACACCTCTGGAATAGGGTATATTGCACTAACAAATAAAAGAATCAGAAACAAAAAGGTTTTTACTGCCGCCACTTTTTTTTGGGGGGGGGATTGCTGCCAATTCCTCCAAAGGGCCACTTTGGAAGAGACTACCTCCATACTCTTGGACCAATTTAACTTCCCATTATCACCCCCTCCAAACCAAAGTCCTAAAACCTTGAAGATCTCTTAACTGTGGATTGCTATCACTAAGAGGATAAACCACACTTTCCCCTTATTAACCTTAGCCCCTGCTATTTTTGAGTATTACTCAACCAACTGCAGAACCCGTACTCCCGATCCCTGATCTGCTTAAAAAATACAAACATCATCATCATGGGCCACAACTCTAGCTTCTAAAGCCCCTCCCTCAGGTTTAATACCCCTTATACTCTCATTTTGTTGGAGGATCCTTAACAAGGGGTCTAAACAAAATATAAATATATATATATATATATAAAACAGAGGGCTAAATGGGCACCCCTGTCTCACCCTCCTTGTGATATTGATATATGACCCTAACCCCCCCATTTTCTAATGGAATGGCAATTGCCTTCCCACAAATTAATTCTATCCATGCTACAAACTGTTGGAATACCATAGCTTTTTAACACCATGAAAACAAACTGGTGAAGAACCCTGTCAAATGCCTTCTCTTGATCCAAAGACATGATATACTCTTTCAATGCCTCTTCCTTTCCTTGTTCAACTAAGTCTCTTATCAGCAGCAGATTCTGTTCAATAGAATGACCTGGCATTGAACAGTTCTAAGCTGCAGAATTTATTACAGGTGCTACGCTTACTAGCCAATTTGAAAGTATCCTCATAAATATCCTATAATCAACATTTAATAAACTCAAAGACCTCCAATTATCCAAATCAGATTTACCTCCCCTTGTGTAACAGGATTTGAACAGCAATGCGACAATGAAAATCAACATCCAAATGACCTAGTACCCAATTAAACACTACCACCAATATTTCCCTTAATAATTCTCTAAATGTTTTATAAAATTCTGAAGGTAGACCATCAATCCCAGGGGCAGTAGCCCCTTTTAACCTGTTGATTGCAAGGTCTACCTCTTCTTTAGTAATTGGTTCTATAAGATTAGCTACACCTAATTCTGGAATGCTAGGGACATCAAGAATAGAAAGAAAATCTGTCACTGTATGCCTTTCCAGACAGGGGGCAGTATACATGTCTGCTAAATACCCCATAACAGTGTCCAAGATTTCTGGGACAGTAGAAACCTGGATCCCTTTTTTATTCTGTACTGTTGTCAAAAACCTATCCAAACCACGTTGTGTGCAGCTTTTCAAAGCATCTCCAAAGCCTGTCTTACCAGGAGAACAAATGTTATGTTCATTCAGCTGGGAAGTTGCTCGAGAGTACTGTAGTGCTTCCATCTCCTTCTTTAAATTATTAATTTGATTGGTTAAGTTAATATTCTGTGTATTAATTACTGAATACACCTTTGCTAACTGAGGATGAAGACTAAGATATTTCTTGTAATTATTCATCCTAGTACCTGTAGAAAACCCCTGAAATAAAGATTGTAGTCCTTTTTCTGACTCCACCAACCAAAAACTAAGATCCTTAACTAATCCAGCAATGGACATCCTTGCTTTTAAGTATTCATTAGTATGTCTAACTAAATCTACTTCCATTAATGTGGAAGTGCTTAACTTCCAGTAACTCCTCCCATACCAAGGACCAGACACTCCTCCTAACTCCACTGCAAGTATTGCATGGTCTGAAATTTCAAAAGGAATTACCTCTGTTTTGTGTATATTGGTACAGGACTATGTAAATAAAAACATCTATCCTGGTTGAGAGGGCCTCCCTGTGATATGTATACCACCCTGAGAGTGCCGGGTCCTAAAAGAATCCTGTAAATTACATTTGTATATGATAGCCAGAAGACAATTAGAATCACAAAATAACTTTGAAGTAGCAGCCCCTCTATCCTGCCTAGACACCACACAATTAAAATCACTGCCCCAAAGAATCTGTTTAGATGTGTGCAAATAGGGTTTGATTTTACTGAAAAGAACAACCCTTTCTTTTTTCCTTGCAGAGGTGTATAATGTTTTAAGTCTTAAAGCCTCATTACTGTACATCAAATCCAACAACAGGGCTCTCCCAGGCAAAATGTCCACTAATTTGGAAATTTTAAACCCATCACCCCGAAACAAAATTCCAACCCCCTTCACAAACATCAATCCCAAAGGAACAACAGGAAGGTCCCCAATACCAAAGTTTCTGTGCAGCAGTTACCAAAGAAACAGTATTAAGCCTGTAAATCATTTCATACCATAAAAGTAACCAACCTTCTTCTTGCATTCCTAATACTATTAATCGTAATAGTGGCAGTTTTGAATTTTTTACCAGTTCCTTGGTTGGAAAACAGGAGATATTATCTATGGAGGTTTTTTTAATCTGGTGCTCCTCCTAGTCCTAACACCTGCTTTCTTCCTCCTTTCCTCCTTTGATCTAGTACTCTAAGAGTCTTCTTCTGACTCAGAGGAGAGAGGGACCAGTGAGAAGACTTCAGAATCTCTGCCCTGCTCTGACTCTTGAGATCTCTTAGTCAAAATGTCATATTTATTTACCATGGGTATCTCCCTTCCAAGCTAACAAGCTTTGGCCACCTTTGACCGTGTCTTAGATTGCTTAATTCCTCTTTTTTTTACTGGTTTATAACAGCAAAGGGGGGGGGCATACATTCACATTCCTGCCCTACTTGAGAAGTTTCAGTAGTAACTGCTGCTATACTAATATCTTCTTGTAGTACAGTAAATACCTCAGGAGTAATACTAGGGACTGTTGGTTCAGAATCAATGCTTAACACTATAGGGGGTGGGGTGGTAGCTGAAGCTGGATCTGTGGGTCCTGGTCAGAATGAGCTTTTTCTGACTGACCTGCAGATGTTTTCCATGATACCATGTCTTTTTTCTGTGCTTCTCTAATGATATTATCTTGACACATAAGATCATTTCTGTTTTGTGTAGCCTAGGGACAAGCTTGAAAAGGATGCCCTTCCTCCATACACAACTTACATTTCAAATCCCCCTGACAATCTACATTATTATGACCAAAATCAAGACATAGATTACACCACAGCCTATCACAGGCAGTGCTGAGATGTGTATAAGCCCCACACTTAATACAAGCCTTTGGCTGCCCAATATAAAAACAGTGCCCCCTTTCTCTCCCCAGAAACAGACTATTAGGTAAATGAACTGGTCCCAAACTATTGTTTCTTAAGTGAACCTTATACGTCCAGCCCCCATTCCATAGGTACTCTTCATCAAATATTGGCAGCAGAAGACCTAATACATCACACCTTTGCTGCATTCAATAAGTAATGTCATGCACAGACACAGTTTCTTTTCAAAATAATACTGTGACATACTTAATTGTAGGTTTGGTTAAAGTAATTGATCTAAAAGGTAGCCAAATTTCTGTAATTTTTTAACCTTTCATACTTAGTCCAGAATTGATCCAAACCTTGGGAAGTAGAAAAGTTAATGTCATAAAACTTGCCCCAGGAATATGAATTAATGCATGGATCTCATTTGAGAAAAAAACAAAGAGGTTTTTAATAATAGTTCGCCCACATACAAATGATCTGGTGCAACCTCCAGCCCACCCAAATATTCTAGTCAGACAGCACTTCGTCTCTTTAGAGGGGGTCCCCAACAAATGGATCTTTTTTTTTCTAAATTCCTCCCATTTTGATTTAGACTGCTCCCTGAAGTCAGAAGTCTGCTGTGAAGGCACCTTTTCAGCGTTAGTGTCCTCTCCCCCTTCTGTTTGCGTTAGACCAAAATCCTCATTTTCAGATGAGGACATATTCTCAGAGACCCCAGACAGTTCTATGTCCTTGCTTTCTTGTTTCCCATCCTGTGACCTCACCTTGTTTGTTACAGACTCCAGAGGTGGCTTTGTGCTACCACCCTCCCTCTTTGGAGTATCACTACAATCTTTTTGTCCAGGTATTGGACTGTGGGCTGGATCAGGGAGTCAAATTCCAGCCTCTCCTCTCTTCCACCCTGCATTTACAAGTGAGCAAGCCAAAGAGCTAGGTGATCTCCCTTGCCATTTTGGGAGTGCAGATTCACTCTCTCTCTCCCTTGTCTTAAGACAAAGTCTGTGGTTTTAAGGTTTTCCACCAGTGCTACAAGAATAAAATCAGTACTCACGACACACACTTCAGATCCTACGCCAGGTAGAGCTTCTGTTTCGGTTTCCATAAAAACCTCCTCTGACATTTCTGTTGCTACTGACACTGACTCAGGCAGTAGGAATGCCTTTGATGATTGTGCGTCACAGAACGTTAACACAGAGGCTGTTTCTGCAATCGACAAAACTTGTTGTTCTTCAGCAAATTCTAACAACAAACGTGCTGCTTTTCCTGAATTTTGAAGATCCAAACTCTCTGTAGCTTCAGAAAATTTGTGCACCATATTATGGCCAGCTTCTCTATTAAGGTCCAACAAATCATGTCCCAGTGCTTTATTCTGTAGCAGCAAATGCTCCAGCCAGTCCTCATCTTCAGTGAATAATCGAGTTGATTTACAAACATTTTCCATTGTGGTTTCTTTCACCATTTTACTGGGTTCCATACTTTTCTTGGTCTACTGAGCTGGACCTGTGGGTTGGGAGACCTGCACACCCAGAGGTACACCAGCAGAATAATCCTTCAAGACATCCTCCTCCTCCAAATCAGGCTGGGCCTCTAGCAATCCAAAGGTAGGAGAGATGGCCATCTCCCCTGCCACATTAGTGCTTCCTTCCCCTCTGTCCAGCTCCAAACTGTGCTCCTCCAAGTCCTGCTCACTGGAAGAAGAGCCCTCTGCTGCAGAGTATGGGAGTTTTTTTATTGAAGAAAACACAACAAATCATTATACATAGTACAAAAGTTACATTCACTTAACAAAAGCATTCTGAAATAGACAAGCTTAGACAAAAAGCATATTCTCCCAGAAACATTTCTCACTCCAATCTTGGGACTATATTATAGCCTCAATATTTACATTAATCACACCAGTACCTCCTTTTTTCCAACATCCATTTTCATCTCCCCCTTTTACTTTATCCATATTTCACAAAATAAGTTAACCCTTTCCACCACATTTCTACTTTCTTCCTTGGATGACATTTGCAATCATTATTATACACCGCTTTTAATTCTCTACTACACATTTTCTCAATCCCTCCATAAGAGATGTCTTTCTGCTGTAATAAGAATTGTCATCTTCCTTGCCATAAATAATACTTTATGCATGCAAATATAATATGTATTGTAGCCCAATGATACCTATCCAATAACTCTGGAAATATTCCCAGTACCAGGTTTTTATAAGTAGTTTGTTTCAACCATGGCATCTTCCACTTTTCTGATAAAAAATTCCATAAACCAACAGCATAGCTGCACTGAAATAAAAAGTGTTCCTGAGTTTCCAAATCACACCTGCACGCTGGATATAAGCAATTCCTTTCCTCTACTGCTTTACGCTTGTGATTCCCTCTTACTCCACCCTTCTATAAGCCATGATCCATTGCACATCCTTCAGTTTCTTGGGTATCCTTGGATTATTTAACTTCTTAAACACAAGCTTATTGTCCCTCAATGTACTTCCTTTAAACTCTATTTCTTCTATCCCTGTTTCTGCTACCATTTTTCCATACAACAATGTTCTTGCCATACTGGTTAGTTGCTCTTTTGTTGTTTTCCACTGCATGATTTTTTTAAAGGTTTCCTCATAATATTTTGGAACGTCTTGTCTCCTAAACCTTTTTGGAATACCTTCCCTCCAAGCCCCTCCCCCAAGTTCCTAATACTTTTTTTCCCCATTTCTCGCATTTATTCCCTATACCAGTCAATAGTATCTTAATATTCTTATCCAAAAAAAAAATGTGTGAAAAAACGCTACTGGGTTTATCATCCCCAACCCTCCTTGTTTCACAGACTTATAAGTTATTTCCCTTTTTGTGGAGTTCAATCTGCTACCCCATAAAAGTTGAAAAAAGATCCCTAATATCTTCGATTCTAACAGTACCTGTAAGGAAAATACTCCCGCAACATATAAAAAAACAAGGCAACAAAAACTGTTTAATAACAAAGATTCTCTTAAATTTATACATTTTCCAGGCTTTCCACCTAGCCACTTTCTACCCCCATTCTATGACTGTGATCCAATTGTCCCTCCCCATATCCTTGCACCCAAAATGAATTCCCAACATTTTTTTATCTGTGGATATCCTTATACTCTTACAAAATTTCTCCTATATCATCTGTTCCTATCCACAAACCTGTACTTTTCTCCAAATTAATTTCCACCCCAACACATTTGAATAGTTTTCCAATTGCACCAGTAACCTTTCTATTCCTTCCTGATTCGTTACATACACATTCAAATCATCAGCATAAGCCATTACTTTTACTTCATCCTGTACTTGACGGCCTTTAATTCCTAATATATTCTGGTCTTCAATTATCTTCCTTATTAATGGGCCCAAGAAAAAGGTGTACAATAAAGGGCTCAGGGGACACCCTTGTCTCACCCCCCCTTTGTATTGCAATCCTCCTGCCCTGCACTCCTCCTATCTTCATCTTTAGGGATGCATGTTCATATAACAAATCTATCCACCTACAAAATGTTTTTGGAATCCCATATACTTCCAACACTCGTAACAAAAACTGGTGATTCACTAGATCAAATGCTTTCCTTTGATCAATCGTCAAAATACATGCTTCCTTCTTTTCCTTTTGACAATATTCAATTATATCTCTAGTAATTACTAGGTGCTCTTGAATATTCTGCCCCAGTATAGCATACGTTTGAGCTGGGTCAATCAAAACTTTTGCTAATTTTCCTTTTCTGCAACACTTGTGCTAAAATTTTAAAATCCGAATTCAAAAGACTAATTGGTCTCCAGTTGACCAACTGTTGCCTATCCCCTTTTTTATACAAAAATATCACAATTTCAGTTGCAAATTTTTCAGGTACAGTCTCTGCTTGCTACATATAGTTAAATACCCTCATTAAAAAGGCTGCTGTAATTTCTTGAAATGCCTTATAAAACTCATTGGGGATCCCATCCTCTCCGGGTACCACCACTCCCTTTAAGTTTGTAATAATTTCATATACTTCCATAACTTCTATCTCTCTTTTTAACAAATCCACCTCAGATTTCTGTAAACTAGGTACCTGTATACCCCGGAAATATTCTTATATTTCTTTGTCTCCCCTTCCCGTATTTTTTCCCAATTGATCTATTAATTGATTTTCTATCATATCATTTAAAACTATTGATTTCCTAATAATATTCCCATCAGGATCCCTTAAGGAGACAAGTCTAGATCTATTTTTCCTCTCTTTTAATGCCTCACAAGGATCCGAGTAAGGACTTTTCTGAGTCTCCCAGTTTAGTTCATTCACTAGGGTTCTTGCTCTATTTTATTGTATATTGTTCATTTCCTCTTGCAATTTCTCAATCTGACCTGACAGATCCATCCTGCTCACATAGGATTCTTCATATGCCAGCAAGAGTTTATGTCTTAATGACAAATATTTAAAGAACTGGTCACTCACTAATCGCTTTCCATAATTTTTAAAGCAAGAACTGATCTCTTTCTTTACTTCGAACCACCATAAAGCTAAATCATTATATAACCCCATAACAGAAGAACTACTTTCAAAAACATCCATGACCCGTAATGTAATCACCTCCTCCCTTAAAGCTGCTATATTCATCTTCCACCTAATTTTTGGCTGTATACTACCAGACTCGGTACTTATAACACTTTTTATACAAAGATGATTGGAAAATGCAATCGGACACATCTGAGCCATAACTATCTCTAATCTGTCAGAAACCAACACATAATCAATTTTTGAATAGCGATTACCGCACTTATATGTAAAGTTACAAATGCTTTCCTCATTACTGAAAATATTCTGCAAATCTGCTTGTTTCATCATTTTCTCAAGAGCAAAGGAATCACAATACACTTTCTTTCCAGTCACTTTCCTGTCACTAATGTCCATCATGCTGTTGAAATCCCCTCCAAGGTAAACATTTCTAGCAGTACAGAGATAAGGCTGCATTTGTTCAAAGAGTTGTACTCTTTCTGATTTTATCTGTGAAGCATATAACACTATAAATCTACTAGGGTCATTATACCACAAGCCATCTATTATCGAAAGGATACCAGGATCAATATCAATCAACTTCTGTAGGCTGAATATTGAGCCAGTGAACAGTATACCTACCCCATCTGCCCTTTCTCCTCCAAAAGAAAAATATTCTGGTCCCCATATCCATTTCCTCTGGGCCAAGTGAATCACCTCCATGGAGTTAAACCATGTTTCTTGAATCATTATGATTTCACAAGCCAAATCTCTTAACTCATTTCATACCTGCCCCTCTTTTTACCATTTAATATGCTATTTACGTTCACAGATGTAACTGAAAATAACACCATAGTGCATAGTACTTGTTACAAGTTCCCCTGTCCCTTTAACACACACATATTCCATCTCTATCACATTATCTTCCTTCTTTCTTCTTTTTTTTTAAGCATTCCTTTCATCCACCCTGTTCTAGCCTTTCTCTTGTTCCTCCATTATAGCATCCACTTGGGTATCAGTGTCTTCTCCCTGCTTATCTACCTCTATTTGTTGCACCTCTAAAATCTCTTAAGAGTTACATAAAGGAACTTCTAGGTGAATCTCCTTCTCACTTCTTAAAGTAATTTTGGTATTTTTCCCTTGAATACATTCAGGATCATGCCCTGGAAGAGGGGAGGAAGTCTGTTCTGTTTTATGTATTGTTGCATCCTTACATTCAGATTTCCTGTCAGAATTTTGGATTCATGTGGTTCCCCCTTCCTGTATTAAAACTGCCTGAGACTGTATACTATTCTCATTATGAGGAACATTCTGCTCTACAAGGTTGTGTACCACCTGATGAAACACAGTTTGGTCAGGTTTGTGAGCTGGGACAGAGTATGAGCGAGGTCTAGCATCCTCCTCTCCTGTACTTCGTTCCCTGTCCCTTTCCCTAGAAGCCTTTTGCTGTGCTTTGTTTATCAGATCCTCAAGGTTTACACTACTGGAGTTATTTCGAGCTGCCCATGGACAGTTGTGATTCATGTGACTATAATCTTCAAACAAATTGCATCTTACATGGTTACAACATTGTGAGTTGCTATGCCCAGTCTCTCCACACAACCCACACCTTGTACTGTCACACACACTAGATAAATGACTCCTTGACCCACACCTATAACATGCTTTGGGCTGTCCAGGGTAAAAAAAAACACCCCCTATCTTGCCCCAAGAAAAAAACTATTAGGTAGGTGTTCAATCCCCAACTCACTCTGATGAAATTGTACCTTAAATTTCCACCCCCCTGTCCAAAAGAATTCAGAATCAATAATGGTGTCTGGGGGACCTAACACCTCAAATTGTTAATTTAACCAATATTGAATATCTAACACATGCACACTCCCATTCCTATATAACACTGTAACAAATTTAACTATAGGCTTTGTAAGGGGTACTGCAAAAAAAGGGGACCACTCTGGAGAAGATTTCAATAAATCATATTTTTGCCAAAATCTGTCCAACCCTTTCATGGACCTAAAGCTGATGTCAAATACATCCTCCCCAGACACATGAATTAATGCAAAAATCTCTGTTGCAATAAACTTCATAGACTCTTTTAATAACACCTTTCCTACATAATATCTGTCAGGAAAACTTGCCAAACCTCCTTTGTACCGTAATCGTACAGCTAAACGCCGTGATGTGGCCTCCGTATAACTTGGCCTTGGGGTGGGTTCCCAGCTCTACCCCTATTACCAGAAAAAAAATTCCAATTCTCCTGCTCATTTCTAATACTGCTACCTTTAACCACCTCTGAGAAAGATCTTACATTGCCCCTCCTAACTGCTGTTTCACCTCTGCTGCCTTTCTAATGAGCATATCGTCCTCATTGTTCCCATGTCCTTCCTCAACATCACTTGTAGCATGTCTATTATCATTTTCTCGGTGTTCTGTCCCCTCGGTATGCTGTATACCCTCTTTAGCACTAAATTGTGATGCTTCTACAGTTTGTTCATTTTCGCCCAGTTCAGTGTGTGGCCATACATTACCACCATTTGACTCGGAACTCCACACTACCTCCAGCTCCCAAGTCCCATCTGGTTTCTGCTTCTATCCTGCACCACACGACACGGGGCCCAGTTTCCAATCACTGCCTCCACTGCTAAAGTCACCAGATAATCCAAATGCCTGAACAATAGCTGCCTTTGTCAACAGCTGCCGGTTTACATCCAAATCCACCAGTTGTCCAGGTACTTCCTGTTGTTGTGTAACACTGCAGATGCTGGTACTTGGTTCCTGTCTCTCGTTTGTCCTATACTCCTGCCTCATTTCATTCCTCTGCTTTTCATCTTCCTCCAAAGTTTGTAGTACTAAATCCTTTTTTTCTCCAAAATATGTGCCAAATGAGCTGATGCTCCATTGATATCAACTTCAGAGGTTTGCCTTAAAGCCCCACCACCACTATCAGGCTCCTCAAATACCTCAATATCTAGAGCTTCTGCTCATATATCTGTGGCTGGGGCTAGGTCAAACAGTTCTTCCTCCTCTGAAATCCTTGCATCCACAAAATCTTCATGTTCTGTCTCCTTATTACTGCTCAAAGCAGTTTCCTCCATGTCTTGCTCCAACTCCTGCACCCTCTGAACTGAGCAAGCCATCCTTCCACTGTTGTATAGGGACCCCTACAGCAGAGTAGGGGCATTTCCCTGTTGTCCTGGCCAAATTTCCCTCATTCAATGAAAATACCACCAATAACTTAATCTGGTTCAATTTCAGTTGCATACCATCTGTATCCCCCCTCCACCCCAGTTGCCCCTGAAAAAGGGACTTCTAGGCCCAGTGGGCTTACCGGGTCAACAAAATTCAGCAAACAAGAACGTTGCAAAAGGAAAAAGTTTCTCATGCAGCTAATAAGATCAACTAAAAATTACAGGGACATGGAGCACTTTAAGGGCTTAAACAAAGCCCGTGAAGAGTATAAAATATTTTTAAAGGGCAAGCAGAAGGAGTTTCAATTAAAACAATGAAATCAAATGCTGCATATAATAAATAATAATTATCAGCAGGATTTGCTGTCTTCTGGTAGCAAAAGCTACAAATAGTAGTACATATGAACTAGATTCCCATATTTCTATAGAACAATGGGAAAGCATTATACAGATATATTTTATAATCTAGAAATTTCTGAATTGAGCCCACAATGGGAGATCACATTGGATATAACTCAGTTAAATTTTTTTACCATAAGTGAGTCATATCTATTAATTGCTTCCTTAAAAAGAGGAAAAGCACCTGGTCTTGATTTGATTCTACTAGAAGTTTTCCTGGTAACTCAATCCCAATGGTCTAAAATTATTTTACCATATTTTAATTTAAGTATAGTGAATAGAACTATCCCCAAAGCCCAGAAAGGGGCTACTATTAGCTCAATTTATAAGAAAGAGAATAAGAGTGATCTGAAAATGTACAGACAAGTCTCACTCTTGGATATTAGTGGGAAAATGTTCTCAAAAATCATACTAACCAGACTATTGAAACAAATAAAACAACTAGGAGGGCTCTCACAATTCAAAGCTGGTTTTCACTCTGGATACTCTACCACAGATAATTGCTTCATACTCAGACACCTTTACAAAAAATATATAGTTGTTAGAAAACAGAAGTTATATGTTGCTTTCATTGGTTTTAGCGCTGCTTTCAATATAATTGCTAGAGCTGCATTATGGCAAATAATGTATCAGAAGGGTATAGATCATATTTTCATTACTATTGTAAAAGAGTTTTATTCAAATACCTGGGCTAAGGTCAGGATTGGGAATAATGGCCAATATTCAAAAAATATACCAACGAACAAGGGGGTCCGGCAGGGCTGCATATTAGCACCATTACTATTCTGCATTTACATTAATGATCTTATACAGTTTTCAGAATCAACATCTGATTCCCCTCAAATAGGACACATGCCCTGTCTGGCACTGGCATATGCTGATTACCTGGCCTTGATTAAACTTTCATACTCTGGCCTTCAACAAAAGTTAAATATTCTTATGTCATATGCAAAAAAATATAACTTGTAGATAAATGAAGCCAAAAGTCAGGTGTGTATCTTTGGTTTTAAAAATTCAAAACTAAAATGGAAAATTGGGGAGAGAAAACTCACTACTATGAGTACTTATGTTTATTTAGGCTTACCTTTGTCTAATAATGGTACCTGGGCAAAACATATAAAAGGATTAACTTTGAAGCTTAAGCAAACAGCTTGTGCACAAATAAGATTTAATAAAAGATATGGAGGTAATTCCACTAAGCCCTTACCGGAAGCAATTAAGGCTAATATTTCTCTCAAGCTCTTTATAATTTTGAATTTCTAGGGAAATATGTTATGAAGGGAATCGCGATTAGTTTAAAATACAAAATGGATATAATCACGAAGATTACTAATTTCAATAAGGCAAAAGGATACAGAGACAATATCCTCCTCAAAAATGTCTCCATGGTTCACTGACAATGACAACAGACGTGTGTGTGTGTGTGTGTGTGTGTGTGTGTGTGTGTGTGTATATGTATATAACTTGGATGCTTTAACAGACTATTCTTACAGGAACTTGTGTAGTAAATTTAAATTTTGAATTGTTTCCTAGTAATGTTTTAAGAGATAGATATCTAAAATTAAGAAAGCCATTGGAGAAATTCTGTGCCTGTACATGGACAGAATGTGAGGATTTACATCATGTTATTTTTGTTTCAAAGTTAAACATTTTTATTGCTTGAGTAAAAAAGAAAAGAAAAGAAATGGTGTATACATACATTCATACCTACATCAGCTATAACAATGGATTACAATTTAAGTGAAATACAGTTTTAAGGTGCATAGCTTACAAGGCAACATGTCTTATGGTATCACATCCTAAAAATACCACCAACAGCTTAGTCTGGTTCAAGGTCAGTTGGCATTCATCTGTATCCCCTTCCCCCGGGTTGTGCCTGAAAATAGGCAGGATTTGTCTAGTGCACTTACCCGGTCAACAAAAACTAAATAAAATAAATAAATTAATTTTAAAAAAAGTTGGATGGGGCAGCGAGCATGCTGTTGTGTTTATTACAATAAGATGTTAACATTTTCTTTATTTCTTCAGGTGATCTTATTCTTACTAATGTTGTTATCCAACTACCATTTATTTTTCATGTAGTATTCAAGGAGTATTATGACTTAAGCATTGATTCACATGTGTCAGTCTGTTTTAGTTTCTAGTCGTGTTGTGAAGTTATTCAATAAAATATTTCCTGTCATCTTAATCTTGTGTGTCTGTCAATGTTTCCTGTGTTATTCTTTAAGGATTTCACTTTTAAATATTCATTTATATCTATGCAGTTAAGGCTACAGCACTGCATTTATACTGAACAGACTATTTATACAAATAATATGAGTGAGATCACTTTTTACATTATAGACAGTCAGGATATCTATTGCAGATAACCAAATGTCGACACCTTCTACAGTACATTCTATTGTTTGAACAATTTAATCAATGTACAATAGATGCAAGTGGTTATATGTGAGGCTGCAGGCCTCATCTGGTGACTCTTCTGCTAATAGGCTCTGCTGTGAGATCTGTACTGCTGTTATTCTATGGTTGTGGTGAGTGGAGTGAATTGGAGTTGAGCGTTGGGGGAGTTGAGCGAAGGGAACATTATGCTATTTTTAATTGTTACTGGTACAATAAACCAAGGGTTCACTGGCTACACCCAGTATGGGAAACAATTTAATCCTCAAATAAGGAGGTTTTGTTCAACATAGTGGGCCTGATTCCAAGACATATGGTGCAACTCACCGGCACTTGCGAGTTGCGACATATGCTGATATGCCAGAGACCCTGCGCCAGATTCCAGAACAGGCAGGGTCCTCTGCGACAATGTCCTGTGACTTGCAGAACCACAGGCAGTGCACCAAAGGGAAGGCACACCACAACAGGGTACCGTAAGCTGTAACAACGCCCTCTAACAGGGTGCAGGTCCCATCCCACATAGCCCCAAATGCACAGCCCCTAAGGACTGCACCCCAAAACAATTGCCCTGCCTTGCAGGGCTATACAGGCACCCCCCCACACACACACACACAGCCCTCATACCTGCTGCAAACATGTACCCACTATCCCTGGTAGTCCAGTGGCCCCCCCCACCCTGCAGTGCCAGTCCACCCACACCCATTACCAGTGGGTGACTGGCACAATCCACATCTCATCTCCACAGCCAGCCATAGACTGAGCTCCCTCAGAGTGCATGCTACTGTAGACAGTACATGCTCCATCAGTTATTGAGTGCGTACTGTATACAGTAGTAAACGCTTCGATGGAGGTCAGTCAGTGGCTGGCCACGGAGGTGAGAGGTAGGCTGTGCCAGTCACTGGCTGGTAACAGGTGTGGGGGGATGGGGTTGACTGGCACTGCCAGGTGGGGGGCCACTGGACTACCAGGAATTGATTGGCATGATATGTATGCCAATAGCAGTGGGTTGGGGATCAAGGATCAGGGCCTGGTGACAGGGGAACGTGAACTGCCCTGCAGGGCAATATTCAGGGATTGGGGGAGATGACATGTTCTACCCTGCGGGGAAATACTTGGAGATTGGGGGAAATGACTTTTTCTGCCCTGCGGGGCAATACTCAGGGATGGGGATGTGGGGTTGCCAGCAGCCCACAGAGGGCTTTCATGCCAATGGGGGATGGGTTGGAGGGCTTATGTGGGACCATGGGGGGGTGGCTGTTGGGGAACCAGGCACAGAGGTGCACCCCTGGTGGATGTAGAGTACACTTAGACCAGCTAATAGCTGGTCTGACTGTACTTAGACAAATGTTCTCTGGGGGTTGTCTTGGAATAGCATATTTGCTGTTCTGACAGCCACCTTCTTGGAGTTGGGGGTAACTGCTGCCATAAACTCCCTTGCAGGGGTTTGTGATGTAACCAGTGGCTTAGACCAACTTTAGCTCAGGCAGCCTGTGACATGTCGCAGGCTGCCTTCTGGAATAACGATTGTCGTAACGCATGGCGCAAAGTGCTACTTGCGCCATTTTGTTTGCCACAAGCCACTTTGTGACATGCATAACTGTTCTGGAATTGGGCCTAATGTTTACAGTAGAAACTGATCAAATAATTAATAGAGTGTCTGGTCATCTAAATGCAATTAGTATAATTTGGCTAAAATATAGCACTGAGTAGACAACATGTTAAACTAGAACTTTTTAACAACTATAATTATAGAAAGCACACTGAGGATATATTTTGATTCTGTATATGAAGTCTAGAACTTGCAATGTATTAAAAGTTTATTAGATTGCTAGATTTAAATTATATGATATTATCTTCCTTCGGTACTAATTGCATTGCTCAAGTATGGTTACAAACTGCTAGAAATAGTATGAATAATTTATAATCTGTATTTATTATACATGTGTTTGCCATGAGTATTATGTCTTATTGTAATGGTCTCTGACTGAACAAATAAAATTAGAAACTGGAAACTAGTAGAGTGAAGTACTCTATAGGTATCCTTTAGTTTTGCAATTTTGAGGATATTATTTAAACTTGGTCACTGAAAATGTTAGTGGTTTTAAGGCCCCTGTCATTAAAGTACCCCCTCCCATATAACAACTCTGGATGTGTGTAGGAAAGGCTGTATATCAAAGAACAAGTCTATCCTCAGGGCTTTCGTTTGGGGTGCATAAGGGGCAATAATTCAGAATCTCTCTGTTTCGAGATTAACATCCAGTGCCAAGGCTGTGCCCGGTTGGATTTCAGTGACTTAGTTAACTGCAGCCCGCTGTCACTAAATAATATCCCAATACCATCACACTTATCCATGCCTATGGACCAGAAAGAGGGCCCTTTTGTCCAAAACCTGATAGCTTGAGAGAGTTCATAAGTAATCTCAAGTCTAGTGTCCTAAAAGAGGATAATGTGGCTGTTGGTATTATGTAATGCAGTTAGCAGTTAAACATTTCTTGTAGCCCTTGACACTATTAACATTAATAGTGAAAACTTTAAAAGAGGCCATAATAAATCAAAGAAGGAGGGGGGTGGTGCCTCTGGTGATACTTTTGTTCTGGGACCGTGTCCATCTCCTAGGAGGTAGTGAAGCATCAGTAGCCAGGTGGTCATTTTGATCAGAAAAGGGATCCACTTGGGACAAGGTCATAGAAGAAACCTCCAAGTCCTCTCCATTGGAATCTGTTTTGCTCCAGTCAGGTGTCTTACTTAGGGCTCTGAACCTGCTCTTAAAAAGAATGAAAGGAGGGGGTTTGGACTTTTTCCCTGTTTGTGGGATTTTCCCTCCTGTTCTCAATAGTTTTTTCTTGCCTTTTGAAGGTACTGGCTGAAAATTGTCGGTGGGGGTGGGAGGGCATTGGGGCCAGTCCTATGCTGTCCTGTTCCAAAGATGACTCCAGTAAAACTTCAGTAGCTTCTATTAATGGTGGAGGAACTTCAGCAAGTTTTACCATAGGGGACATCTTCAGGGGCAACCATGTCACTATCCTGTATCATAAGGCGGTCCTCAGGGATCGTGTCCTGCACCTGGGGGGGAGGGCGTTTGAGAGAGGCAGTTCTCCATTCAGAGGCCTGTGCTGCTCCTTTCTGTTGTGCCTGGGTCACTAAAGATTCTGTCGACAGGCTTTCACCCTTGTTGTGGGAGGCCCAAGGACACCTGGCATCTGAGTGACCCTGCCATTCGCAGAGCTTACACTTAAAAGTATTCTGGCAATCCTTAGACAGATGTGCATATTCGAGACAGTGAGTGCATTTTGCACTGTCACAGGCATTACCCAGATGGACCCTTGAACCACACCTGAAACAGGATTTTTGCTGACTGTAGTAAAATAAGGTACCTCTGTCTCTCCCTAAAAAGAAAACACTGGGTCAATGCATCATACCAACATCAGTATACTTGAGTTTCAATTTTACCTTCCAGCCACCCATCCAGATTTGCTCAGAATCTATGATTGGAACCAGTGTATCCAAGGCTTCACACTCGTCCCTGAGCCATAACAAAATATCTGAAATACTGACCCCTTTGTTTTTAAATAAAATAATGACTTTTCTTATCTGTAGTTTAATGAATGCCACAGCCAAAAAAGGGCTCCATAAAAGAGTTTTGTATAATTCATTATACCTTGCCAAGAATCTGTCTAGACTTGAAATTTGTTTAAAACTAAAATTGAAATTGGCATCCCAAGTATGTAATAGGGCATAGATTTCTGAAGAAAAAACTTGATCAGAGTTGTTTAATAACGTTCTGGCAATGTACACCCTGCCAGGCAAGATGTCTAACCCTGCTTTGTAGATGAGACGCAGCGCATGTTTTCGTGGCGCCTGCTCTACTCTTGGGGTAAAAAGGTCAGAGAATTTTCTTGGGGGTTCTTTTTCCTTTGTGGTAGAGGTGGAGGGTACAGGGGAGAGAGTAGTATCTGTTATGTGCAGTGCAGGAGCCTGCTGCTCAATGTCAGTTTATTCAATAACTTCCAAAACAGAGGAAGATTGACTAGTGGCAAGTACTTTTACCTCAACAGACGAGTCAATGGATTCAGTGTGGCTTTCAGAATTCTTATGGCCCCAATCCAACCTAAATTTATGTACAGTGGGGCAGTCACATCGGGCTCCAAGCTCCCTGTTCCATGTTGGACCCATCCAGCATTTAACAGTGCTCATTCAGGGGACCAAGCTGAATATTCTGCAATAGGCAGTGCAGAGTCAATGGCTCTGTTGACAACCATGGTATGTTTCACCATTGTGTGGTGACAGCCAGTAAGTCATGATGCAGAATAGGCCACAAAAACACATGTGGGATTGGCACTTCTACCCCACCCTTATTTTTAAATGTCACAGTGTCAAAAAAAATATCAGCAAAGACAGGCTCAGTTATGCTAGAAAAGAGTACTGTGTCATTACTTTTTACTGCATCAGTGGATGCCCACTCAATGTGCAAATAAGGTACAGTACTGAGCTATCTTGTGGGAGCTCTGCAGCCACAGACAGATGCTTTGATGCTTCAGTCATGATCCAGTATCAACATCAGATGAGCCCTGTTTCCATTTCTCAGTCATGTGTGCTCCAAGGCAATCACCAAGCTCGTTGTCTTGTTCAGCAGCAATTCTTCTTGTTTGGCAATAATCTCCTGAAGCTGTCATCATCTGCTTTCCAACTCCAAAAACAAATTGTCTTCCACATCTTGTTCTGTGTGAACTGCTGATGCTTTATCAAATGCCATGTTCTGCAGCAAACCAACCATGTGCTGCATATCCAAATTGATGTGTGTCTCCATAGGGACCTCTAGCTGTTCGGAAACAGGAGGGGAGGCCATCCCTCCTGCTCCCACCACCTCCATCTACTGTCTGTCACTGACGGCAGCTATCCTGGATATCAAGACAGCAGCACCTCCTACCAAAGGTAGGTGAGTTTTTTTAGGGTGAAAAATCAGACAAATAACCAAACAAATACCAACAATAACAAAGCAAAGGTTTTCAAACAATCCATCAAAAGAAAACACTTTTACAATTATTATTTATATAGCCAGCTGGTTATAAACTTGATTAAAGTAAATATGAATTTAAAATTACAGGCAAGTACTATTTTTTTTAAGAATGGAGACCTCTTGTGAATGTTTATATATTATGACTTTTAAACTAAAAAATAAAGGAAAATAATGTGAACACATTTCAGTAATCAAAAAGATTCAGGTAACTGGCTGATCAGAGACAGATATCCAGGGTAAGTTTACCCAAAAAGAATTTAAGGAGGTTGACCTCAAATTCTATGCTTCCCTATGATAAATATTGTGCAGCTCTGAAGTAATTTTATCAATGCAGAATGCAATGTTTGTGTTTGCTGTAAGACAAATTGGCATCTGCAAAGCCAGATATGGCATTTTATTACTGCAAATATAACATTTAGGGTACTTTTGTGAGATTTTTTCCAGGCTCCAGAATACTCTCTGAATATTAATGTTTCATACTTTGTTTCCTAGAATTGTGTCTCATTCCAAGCGTCAGCAATATGTTCCCAAAATCAGATATGAAAGAGCGGGAAAAATACAGCTGTTCAATGGTTTCTAACTGTTGTGCACAGTTTTCCCTATTACAAAACCTATCTGCCAGCTGTTTATGTTTGTGATTTGCCTTTACATTCAATGTTTCATGACAGCAAAGTCAATATGTGTCCCATATTTTAGATGGTATTCTTGAATCTGCCAATAATGATCATAAGGATAACTTTCTGTGAGGAGGGTGGGCTGAAAAAGGTTCTTCATAGAAACAAGTACAAATAGTGGGAGCTATGCACTATGCAAATGAACCACATAACCTGGGCACATTGGCATAGCTATGTCCGAATGCTGCTTAGCAGGGTTCCATGGACCCCATGCGGCATTCACTGGGTGGCACAGGACAGATACACACTGATCTCCCAGCCATGTGGACAGCAGCATGCTGGAGGCATGTCAGGGAGTGTGCCTGTACTCTGCAGCATTCACAAAGGTGTGGAGTGCTGTGTACAGGGCATACCATATGCCAGGCAGACCCCAGATGTATGGGTTATGCACCCACAGGATGCCCCCATGGGTTGCGGTGAGCATGTTGGGGTATTCCAGATCCCCACTTCATACCACCCCTGCCAATTGAGGCCACAGGGAGAACCCAGGGTGGCCGAATGGGTTCCCGACACCCATCTGTCACCGGCATTCAGTGCACCATCAGCCAACACCTGTGCCCTGCGGCCACAAGGGATCCATGTGCAGACTGGGTCCATGCATTCCATTGGATACACACCCAGTCCATGGAACACTCTACCACACACCTGATGCTGGGTGGGAGGAGCCATGGACAGTTGAGTGCCAGTTGTGCATATTGGCATGTAAGGACCTGTCCACAGGTGCGCAGTGCCATGTGTGGGGTATACACATTTTCCACATACCCCCAACCACATAGTGCATAGGGCCCAATGTGATGATTAATATGTTTTCTAGAATTTGTAATTATTTGTGAACTAGTGACATTCCAGGTTCTAAGTTTTATAAAAGTTTCCATCATATAATTCTGTGCTGTGAGAACATTTTTTTATGTTTTCATATTGTTGGTGTCCCATTGCTGGACCCAAATCTGGCAATTACTGTATACTAAGTTACACCAATACTTTCCTGTGTTATCAAGAATAAGTTTAAGATTTGACATAAAAAATGGTAGAAAAATACTATGGGATTCACCATAAAGAGACCCCTTCCTCTCATGAACAATAAATCATTTTTCTCTTTATGGGATTTAACCTACTGCCCCATAGTGCTTGAAAGAATCCAGTTAAAGTTGTTGTTTCTAAAGATTTTGGTGGTGGAAAATGTAACCAATATATAAGAAGTCAGGTATCAAATATGTCCTTATTAAGTGTATTATTTTCTTCTTCCCAAACTACCCTTGGTTCCATTTTGCTACTAGTTGTCTACCTTGTTGAATTTTCAAATCACAGTTTAAGATGTCTAATTGTGTGTTTCCAAAGAGTGCCCCCAATATTTTAAGTGGTTCTGTAGTTAGTTGTATATTAACTACTTGAGTTAAATTTATAGGTTTTGATCCAAACTGTCTTCCTATACATTTATCTTTGTTCAGTGCAGCTCCTGAACAGGTACCATATAACTCACGGATTTGTAGCGTCCCTAACAGAAGTTTCATTTTTTACTAGGATGCAGACATCATCTGCATAAGCAATGGCCTAGTATGGTACAGTACATCCAGCATTTGATAGGGGTAGAATAGAGGGAGAGGAATTGATTGCACACACTAAAAGGTCCAGACTTGATACGTATAAGAGGAGACTCATAGGACACCCCTGACATTCTCCCTTTTTATAGGAATTAGGGGACCACACCAGCCAATTACTACAGGAATAACATCACCATTTTATACATATTCTGTACCCATGTCATGAAGGTTGATAGAATTCCATACCTTCATAACACTTCCCATAGATTTTTATGTGAGAGAGAATCAAAATCTTGTTTTTGATCAAACGATAATAGAAAGCCTTCCATTTGATTTTGTTTCCCCTTTCAAAAATTTCTCTAAGCAAAATTAAATGTTCATGACAATTTCTGCCTAGAATAGCATATGTTTGTGCCTGAGTTATTAAATATTTTACAACCTGCAGAAGTCTGGAATTTAGAATTTGTGCCAGTAATTTAAAATCTGCATTTGATACAATTGTTTAAAGGGTCTTATCTCCTTTTTTATATACAGTAAGTACTAAGTAAACATTCTGTCATTCTTAAAGGGATACTAGTACAAACCTCCCTGAGTTCTGTTACTATGTGCGGTACTCCCAATTTATATATGTCTCCAGTCAGCCCATCTTTTCCTGGTGACTTGTCATTTTTTACCATGGAAAGGACTTCCAGGATTACTTCAGTAGTTATAGTCAGTGTCAGTGGCTCAGCAGGTAGCACACTTGCCTCTGAGGCCAGGAGATCAGTAGGCTGTTGGCTCTATCCCCACACCAGGCACTTGGGTTAATATCCCAATACTGACACTGTAGTGCAGCATGAGAGGGGTGCTGCACTTCTGAGGTGCCATCTTTCAGATGAGACGTTAAACTGAGGTCCCATCTGCCTGTTCTGGTGGTAGTTCAGGTGGATGTTAAAGATCCCATGGCACTTCTCAAAAGAGCAGGGGAATTTCCCTGGTGCAATGGCAAAATTTCTTCCATTCACAAAAAATACCACCAACAGCTTAATCTGGATCAAGGTCAGTTGGCATTCATCTGTATCCCCCTCCCCCGAGTCGTGCTTGAAAATAGGCAAGATTTGCCTAGTACACTTACTCGGTCAACAAAACTATAAATAAATTAATATTTTTAACCAAGTAATCCTGTAAATCACTTAGATAAGTGGCCACCTGGAAACTGGAGAACAGTGTTTCTATGTTTGAAAGGTCAGAGTATCCTTCCTTAAATATATCTAATGAATAATTAACTACCACATTCATTATATGGAATTGATCTTTATGCAAAGTATGGTCACAATCTTGTAATTCAGCAGTGGCTTTCGATTGGATTCTGTGATTACAACTATCAAAGGGACAGGCCCTTCTTGTTTTCCATTGCATTCCAAAAAGCTGTTGTTGTTTTAACCCATCTGCTTGTTTAGAATGATATCTAGACATTAGTATTTTTAGGGACTGGACTTACTTTGCATAATCATACGTGGATTCATGTGATAATGTTACTAATTTTTTGGAGATATTTTCTCTGTTCAAAATCTTCATTTAGTTTTTGTTGACTGGGTAAGTGCACTAGACAAATCCTGCCTATTTTCAGGCACAACCCAGGGGAGGGGGATACAGATGAATGCCAACTGACCTTGAACCAGATGAAGCTGTTGGTGGTATTTTTCATGAATGGAGAAAATGTTGCCATTGCACCAGGGAAATTCCCCTGCTCTTTTCGAGAAGTGCCATGGGATCTTTAACATTCACTTGAACTACCACCAGAACAGGCAGATGGGACCTCGGTTTAATGTCTCATCTTGAAAGACGGCACCTCAGGAGTGCAGACCCCCACTCATGCTTCACTACAGTGTCAGTATTGGGATATTAACCCAAGTGCCTGGTGTGGTGGATAGAACCCACAGCCTACTAATCTCTTGGCCTTAGAGGCAAGTGTGCTACCTGCTGAGCCACTGACACTGCTAAAATATTCCATGTAATTGTCAGTTCTGTATTTCCTGCTAAGCTTTTTATAAAGTTCCCTAAATTCTTGTTTCTTATCCTGCCACTATAGACCAGGGTCATTAAGTGAAGGAAAACTGACTTTCTTGTCTATATAAAAAAATAACATTTCTTGCTGGATAGTAGTCTTTAGTAGAAGTGAGGAATTAAATTTCCATATTCCTGGACCGTTAAGGAATTTCTGACTATGCCCTATCAGGACAGTCATCAGTTAATGATCCAAGAATTCTACTGCTTGTAATGATATATTATGCATTTATAGGTGTTTACTAATAAAGAATAAATCTATATGTATAGCTAGATTTCCTTTATAAAATGTGGAATCATTTTTTCCTGTAAATGAACGATATGCATCTACCATTGTGAAGGATTCTATCATATTTGCTAAGTATATCATATCAGAAAATATTTTCTTGGAACTGGTTTGTTTACCTTTATCAGCTAATAATAACCCACAATTGAAATCTCCTCCAACACCATTTTGTGTAGAGTACAAATAAGGTCTTATAAGTTTAAAGAGCTCAATTCTTTCAGCTTTTGTTTGCATTGCATATCTATTGATAAACCTGTACAGTACATTTTGTATTCTGGTATCCAGGATTAAAACTCTACCAGAAACTAAGTCAATTAATTTTACCACAGTGACTGGAATGAAATGAAATAATATCCCCCCACTTGTTTCACAGGGCTGAGGTCATAAAGCAAAACATACTTACATTTTATTTTTTCTCCAAAATCTCCCATTTCCTCCCACCAATATATGTTTCAGAGACTGGGATAGAATGCTATCTAGATTTATCTGGAATGGCAACCATCCAGCCCCCTGGATCAGATTTACCATCCTGCAGCTGCCTTGGGAGAGGGGAGGTCTTTTCTTACCCAATTTTAAGGACTACTATAGGGCAGCCCAACTCCAAGTACTTCTGGCCTGGCTTAACCCACAATGTATGGCATATTGGAAACAAATAGAAATCACCTTCAATGGCTTAGAGGGCATAGCAGGTCACATTTTTACTAACCCTGCAGAGAGTAGAACATTAAGTAAATAGTCCCCTTAAGCTAGGGAGCCTCTCCAGGTTTGGCTTTGGATGCTTGATCATTACTTCACTCAGTCTGAGGCATTATACTTGAGAGAAATAGCAGGTGACACCTCTTTTCCTCCCAACAGGGCTGGTGCAAGAACACAAACCTGGAAGGCAAAGGGACTGAGAAATATATATATATATATATATATATATATATATATATATATATATATATATATATATATATATATATATATATATATCAGATAATGGGTCCAATGAGCATTTTACCATTTGTATCCCTCCGAGCTGCATATTCTCTCCAGAATAATGATTTTTATGTTTATCTCCAGCTTAGATCTTATTTACCGGCTCATGAAACTAAATTAGCAGATTTAGCAGAAAAAAAATCCTATGGTGGGGCTGATAGTGACATTTACAAAAGGTGTGGCCATGAATCATTGTATTAGTATCTTATATAAAGCTTTGGGGGATTGACCTAGTGATGCCACAGAGAGCATGAGAAACCAATGGTCAAGGGAATTGCATTTAAACATACCCTATCTGGCTTGGGAGGGGGCAGCCAAGTAGTCCACTGGTGTCATCCAGGCTGCCTATTGGATATAATATATGTGGAAACTGAGATCTCACTACTTCTGCTTGCCAGTTGTGACCTCTAATGATATGGGATCCTCGAGATGATTGCTGGAGGGGTTGTGGTGCTACTCAGGTTGGTCAGACTCATGTGCTATGCGCCTGCCCTCTACTACAGGGGTTCTGGCAGGAAGTCCTGGCAGAAATAAGTGAGATTTATGAGATCAAGAATTTCAATACCCCAATGTTCCTTTTGACCTTTACTCCCCCGCTAGGGATTAAAATTGATCCCATGACCCGTAAACAGGTCTGTCTCTTGGTTGCAGCCACACATACATCTATTACTCAGATGTGGTTAACTAAGTCCGCTCTCTTCAAGGTCACCTGGGTAAAAACAATCAGAGAAATCTATGTCTTTGAAAGGCTTTCAGCCAATCTTTTGGGCAAAAAAGGTGCTTTTGAGCTCAGGTGGAGGAAGTGGGTCATTCATCACCTGGACAAATACCCTGATTTCATCCCCTAATTAACAAACTAAGCTCCCCAAACTGTAGTAACCATTTTTTTAAAGGATCTACGAAAGTCTACATGAAATGTATATTGTTCAGCCTATGGGTTATATATGTTCTCCCTGATAGTTTAAGGCTGGTCGAGCTGGATTGTTAAGCAATAACAATAATTTTTATATACATTAAATGGATGCCCCTTTTATGTGATTGTGTTCTCCCCTGAAATGTCTAATGATCTGTATAAAGTATTGTTTTTTCCTTCTTTCTCTAAACCTGTAGATGAACTGTAGTTATATCCTTGTGTGCCAAGTATTTGGAATGATATTTAATTGTACTGTGTTTTATTCTTCTTCAATAAAAACATAATTTAAAAAAAAATAGAAAATAAATAATATCCCAACTCCTGAGTACACATCTGATCCTATGGACCAAAATGAGAGCCCTACATACCATTGTTTTGTCACAGAAGCACGTTCTGAGATAGTGTGCAGTCTTGTATTCTGAATAAAAATCACATCTTCTTTAAGTGAGGTCAGGTATGAAAACACCACCTTTTTCTTCCTTAAACTCGATGCTATTCACATTAACAGAGCATACTGTACATGCAAGGGTGGTGTCATTTGGTAGCAAGTGAGGTGATGTCAGGACTAAGAACTTTTTTTTCTTTTTTGCCTTCTCATCCCTTTTGGTTTTCCTTTTGTCCTGGGTTTCAATTTTGTTTTTTCTTTAGTGGGTTGAGGGACATTTGACATTTTACTTTCTACATCTGATACTGGATCTTTTTGGGAAGGCCAAAGAGAGGAGTTATGTGAGTCATCAGATTTCTCAGGGGAAGGCTGTAAGTTTTCAAATCAGGTTTTTAAGGGTATACCAGGTATTTTGGCTATTTTTGAGACCAGTTCAGCCAATGTCTGTCTTCGTCTTGTTATCATGCTCCTTGATTCATTAATAGCATTTTGTGTGTGTGTGGGGTTGGGGTGGTATTTTGTCTGAGTCTATAAGAGTCTTTATTTGGTATCTCAATATTAGGTAGTAGAATGTTCTGATGGGGTGAACTTCAGTCTGATGTGATGGTTCAGTTGGGGTGTCACTGGGTGGGAAGATTGACTTAGTTTTGAGGAGAATTACTCTTGGATGATTGACTTGATTTTGAGAAGGAGGGGAATGCGCTGGGTGGGTACATTCAGGAATAGATTAGTTGCTGTATTAGTCCTTGTAAGAACAGATCCAGAAGCAAATGGTTTGATACCTTTTATTGGACCAACACTGATGTTACAAAAAGAAAACAGACACTTTTTTTTTTTGCAACATCTATGTTGTTTCAATAAAAGGTATCAAAACATTTGCTTCTGGATCAGGGGAGGGTAGAGGCATTCGTGCAGGAACTTGCTGCCTGTTTTTTTCCCCTCTCTGCCTTAGCAATTAACAACCTCTGTTCCTCATCATCAGCCTGTGCTTGTTGATTGTGGGCAGCCTATGGGCAATTCTGATAGTAATGCCCTTTCATTTCACATAAATTATATAGTAGCTCATTTCTGCATTGTCCGCTGTAGTCGACTAACTCATTACAGAAAGAACGCCTGAGTTTATCACAAAGACTACTGAGGTGTGTTGCAGAACCACATTTGTAACATGAATGTGGCTGTCCTGAATAGAAAAGAACACCTCTATTCTGGCCTATAAAAAAACAGTTTGAAAGATATTATAGTCCATTTGCCTAGGTCTTAGCTATACCTTAATTCTCCAGCAACCTGTCCAAAGATTTTCATTATCAAAAATAGCCTCAGGGTGCCCCAGTATAGTACATTTTTGAGTCAACCAATATAACAGATCCATGACTATAACACTTTCATTTCTGAACAAAACTGTTATGGTTTTTAATCCTGATTTTGTCAATAGCATTGCCTTAAAAAGGGTCCTAAGTGGGGTATTCTTTACTTCATTGTAAAGGTGCCACAACTTTTCTAAACCACTTGCAGTTTTAAAGCAGACATCGAAGGTATGCTCTCCTGAGACATGTATAAGTGCATATATTTCTTTGGCAGGGTATCTCATGAAACCCTTGAGAAGTTATTTCCCAATTTATACCTTATACAGGAGTTGTTCCAATCCACCTCTATAGAGCAATCTGACAGTGTTATGGTGTTTAGCAGAATCTACTGGTGCATAAAAAAGGAGGCATACAGTATTGCATTTTGCATATTAGGAAGAGGGGGTACAGTGTCTTGGGCTCAGGTAGAGGGTTCTAGAGGCAGAGCAGGTAACTCATTATCAATTTGCATTTCAGAGTCAACATTTTGTTTCTCATTGTCTGTAATTGGTTCCCCTTCATTTTCACTATGCTTAGCATTAATATAATTTCTGGGGGGCAAAAATAGGATTCTGTGTTAAAGTAAAGTTTCCCATTAGATGCAGAGGGGAATGTTGTGCTGTTTCAGGAATTGTACTTTCCTCAGGTAATACAGTAACACTAAAATTGTCAAAAAAGTTTGTACCTGAGTTAGTATTAGTTGCTGCAGTCAGCATCCATATTGGAGTCAGTCCAGATATCCATTATCTGGTTTGTGGGGAGTGTTCCCAGCCCACCGCTCTTAATGCTGAGTCCACTGACCATTCTGCTGCAGGTAATTCTGTTTTGGGAGGCTGACTTAGGCCAAGCACTTTCGTACTTGTATTTGCCATTCCCGTCATATCTCCAGCATGGCTCTGAGGTTTAGTAAGTAGTTTACTAGGGGCAGAGTGAAGAGCAACATTCTCGGATTACTCCTCTGGGTTCAAGGGTGTTGGCTGGCCATCGGCATTTTCCTTTGATGCATCCATGCCACCTGGAGGCAGCTGGGCCTGACAATCAGCTAAGCATTCTTGCTGCAGCCTTGTTAATGCTATTTGTATTTCTGATTGTTTTTGCCTTAAAAGCTCTTATTCTTGTCTCAACTTTAGATACTGCTCTGTATTTTTAGAATTCACTGAATGAGGTAGAGAAAAGTTTTGATTCTCACTGGTAATGTCAGATTTCACTCTTTCACATTCTGTCACAGAAGAATGAGCACTTCTATCCATATCTGTATTTTCCAAGGTAGATTCCATTAAAATATATTACACTGTGGTGGTCTCTAGAGGAGCCAAGGCAGGGGAGGTGACCAGCTTCCATACCTCTTGCATGTCCATCCTCATTCTTTGCTCCACTGGAGTGACCATTTGCTCAGACAGCCATAGTGTACCCTACTGGAGAGTAGGGAATTTTTTACTATAATTTAACAAATAAAAATTAAAATACAAAGATGTTATATTCACATCAAAGTAAACATTCAAATTAAATAATAATAAATCAAATAAGTATTTTAATCATACCCTTCACTCACACCCCACACTACTATAAAAGAGTAGGGAGGATTTTTTATTTAAACCTCAAAAACCAATCAAAATACAATACATTCTAGTTTTTTCACTATAATAGGTAAATCATAATGAAATCAAGTAGGTAGTAATACATACTACCTTCCCACCATCCCCACTACCTAAAAGTAGAGAAAATATTTATTGACATTTTCACAAATCTACAAATTATAATAACATACTCAAGTAACATCAAAATAATATATAAGAAATAATGAAACTAAAAAAATTGATTGAGTATTAAATCATACCCTGCCCCCCTCTCCAATTACCAAAAGAATTGTTATTATAATTTTGGAGTAAAAAAAAATACTAGCCTGTTATCCTCGCCTCAAATCGAGCATTCAAATCAAATAATGATACTGTATATCAAAATAGGTATTTTATCCATTATACCCTTAAAATAAAATACTGTTCTAATAATGAATATTTCAGTAGAGAATGTCAAAAGAAAAGAAGAAATAAATAAAAACCAATGGGTATTATATCCTACCCACCATTACTAAGGCTTTCGGCTGTTAGATAATCATATATAACATATTACATACAGCTCATATCAGCTATACATTTAAAAATAGCATTTTCCAGTAATACTACATCATACTCTTTTCCATTCTCCTATTAGATTAATATATAGGGAAATAACTGAGTACTTCTGAAAAGATGAACATATACTTGGGGAACTTTCCAAACATACGTTCACCTCCCTCCCTCACCCAGGAGAAGAAAGAAAACTTAATGAATTGCATATCTCACTTGTACAGTATTATGGAGCTCGCCTCTTACCCACCCCTTTTGTCAAAATGGAAACAGGAGATATCCAGGCTTACTTACTCTTTCTGATTTCAAGGCACAACAGGATTGTCCCTTTATACCAGTAGCCTTCCATGTTCTCTACTGAATCCAACTGATGCTCCCCAACATGTCTGATATACCTGCATAGAAAAAATAAGTTTTTCCTGATTCTTCTTTAGTTTTATAATTGCACTCTCAATCATGCAAAACAATTGTTCCTCTGTTTTAACTATCTGTTGAATAGAGAGTCTACATCTCATATGACATACAGTACGTAGAATTTAAAACATGCAAAAAACAATCATATGGTATGTCTATTGTATTTTGTCCACTGGTAAGGTAAAAAATACCCAAAAGCAAAATTTCTGGTGTGAGGCCATAAAAGGGAGAGTTTGGCCATCTTTTCTTTATTATAACCCGAAAGTGTACAATAAATAGGCACTCAAAAAACAGATGAGTCATAGATTCTACTGTTGTCGTACAAGTAGTTCTAAGGCAATATTGTTTCTCTATATCTCTATGCTTTAGAGTTCCTTTAACATTTAATTTCTCATGGACAGTTAACAGTGTGACATCCCACATATGTGGAGGAATACTGGGGGTACTAGCATCCTCCCTATGGTGTCTTTCTCCTGTTTTGGTTGTATCTCAAAATTTGTAGCTTCTTTAAAATAGCTTATGGTAATATGATTATGAAGTTCATGCCTTGTGAAAGAGAAAATGTGATATATTGTAAGTAATCATAATTTAACCTTACCAAAACATACTTGGAAATATGAAAGAAGGTTATTCAGACACCTTTGCTTTGGGATAGCACTGTTTAAAGGCCATACTTGAAAAATGGTTTGTAGACTATCTTGGACCCATAGACTCCATATATTATCTTTACTGAGAAGTAGAGATAGTATGTTGGACATAATAAACATGGAAAAGAAATAGGGTATGGGATTTATCATTTTCAGACCTCCTTGCATTTTTTTCTAAATACAGAATACCCCGTTTAATGGGATTTAATCTGCTCCCCCATATGCACCTAAAAAAACAACTATATACTAAGGTTTCAAGTTATTTTGGAACAGAAAAAAGTACAACTAAGGTGAAGAAATATTGATAAAAGAAAGGTTTTGGCCATATGCACCCTTTTTAACCTGAACATCCTCCACCTATTCCATAGTGTAACTTTATCCTGGACCTTCTGGATATTCTCCTACCAATTAAGAAGGGCCAAGTCTCCTTTCTCAAATAAAATACCCAAAACTGAGCATGGTTCCCTGTAATGGAGATATTTATTATAGAATCAAGATTATGAAATTAAATGAAATGAAACATTATTTGTATCGCACCTTTCTAAAATCAAGGTGCCTTACAATACTTATAATATAATAACTAAGACAAATCCATAATAATCTGAGCTCCTAAAATCACAATAATTAATTGAAATAGATCTTCGACCACAAATAGGTCTTCAAGGCCTTTTTAAATTCCTCCATGGACAAACACTGACAAAGTGGATGGGGTAGAGAATTCCAGAGGGTTGGAGCAGCATTCATAAATGCACAAGTGCCTGAAGATGTTAAAGAAACCCTTGGAATCTCTAGCAACCCCTCGTCTGCTGAGCGGAGAGATCGCTTAGGGCAGTAGGGAACCCAAAGCTCTTTCAAGTAGACCGGATCCTGTCCGTGTAGGGCTTTGTAAGTCAAAAGACCAACTTTAAAGGTGATCCACCACTGAATTGGCAGCCAGTGCAGATCACGAAACAATGGGGAAATATGACAGGCATGAGACGTACCTGTCAATAACCGTGCCACAGCATTCTGCACCAGCTGCAAGTGGTGGATATCAACCCCAGGAAGCCCTAGATAAAGGGAATTGCAATAATCAAGGTGTGAGGTCACAAAGGCATGGACCAATATTGGCAGATCGGTGGGTGGAACAAGAAGCTTAATCTTGGCAATGTTCCTAAGATGGTAAAAGAAAAGTTTGACAACTGCCGACACCTGTCAATGCAGTGTCAGCTAGTTGTCAAAATCACCCCCAAATTCCACACCTGTTCAGAGGTAGGGGGTTGGACACCTCCCAGAAATAAACCTGTGGGAAGACCAGCTCCCATCTCCTCTACCTTATGACCCGAGTCCATAACCATTACTTCCGTCTTCGCCTAGTTCAACTTCCACCAGCTTGAACTCTTCCTGCACTCGATTTCAGTGAGGCAGCTATTAAAGACAGAGAGAGCTCTATCTTGGTAAGGTGCAAAAGACAGGTAGAGTTGGGTATCATCTGCATAGCAGTGAAACCTCATCCCATACCTTCTTACAATGTCTCCGAGGGGCAGCATATACCCTGCAAAAAACATGAGGGACAACACTGAGCCCTGGGGAACCCCACATGACAGAGAGATTGGGCAGGAAGAATTTATCCCTGACACCACTCTCTGAGTTCTGTCAGTGAGGAAAGATCTAAACCAACTGAGGACAGGCCAAAGATGAACTCCAGGTGTGCGAGAAGTACACCATGATCCACAGTGTCAAAGGCAGATGAGAGACTAAGAAGAACAAGAATGGAATGGTTCTTCTGATCTCTAGCCATCAGGAGATCATTGAGCACCCGAACCAGCGCTGTCTTGGTACTATGCCTCTTTCTAAAACCAGACTGTAGCAGTTCATAGACATCATGGATGGTTAAATGGTTCTCCAATTGTGCAGCCACTACTCTCTCAGTAATCTTCCCAGCAAAAGGAAGATTAGAGATAGGCCTGTAGTTAGCAAGGCAGCCAGGGTCCAAGGAAGCTTTCTTAGGGAGTGGTGTCACCACCGCCTCATTCAGGGAGCTAGGAAAGTCACCCGTATCCATGGAGCATTAGACTATCTGTGCTAGGACTGGGCCAATGATATCAAGACAACCTTTTGTCAGGGAAGTCAGGCCCGGATCCAGACTACAGCAAGTAGGGTGCATACTATGGACAATTCTCATGACATCAGTGAACTCAGGCTGGTCAATGGAACTCCAAGAGAGACCAGGGGATGTGACCAAACACTGACCTGTAGATTCTCCCATAGAGGGAGCAGGCCGGAATACTGCCCTGATGTCAGCCACCTTATCTGCAAAGAAGCAAGCAAACTCATCACACTCTGTTTGTGAAAAGGCTTTCTGAACCTGGAGACAGGCAGGGTTGCACAGTCTGTCAACAGTTCAAAAAAGCTGAGCTGGTCAGTTCTGAGCAGCCACAATCTCCCCAGACAGGAACTCTGCCTTCTTACAAGAGATTGCAGAATGATAGAGTTGGTAATGTTCCATCAGTCTAAGATGGTCGGCATCAAGGGCAGTTTTCTGCCAACAACACTCTAATCTTCACCCTTGTCACCACATCTCCCTCAAGGTCCCATCAAACCATGGAGACTGAGGTCAAAGGGGGAAAGGATGAAAGCGGACAGGAGCAATTTGATCAAGAGCTGAGGAGATGGCCCTATTATAGGCCAGCACCAGAGCATCAGGATCATTGCTCACTCCAGAAAACTCTGATAGGTCAAGCACTGCTGGCAGGCCTGCAGAGCTAATATTTCATAAAGAGCAAACCTAACCATCTCCACAGGAGTAGGCCTACAAGGGGTGGTGCAAAAACTGAACCCCACAGTGTAATGATCAGAACAGCTGACAGGTTCCACCCCCATGTCAAAGGCCTCAATCTCCAGGAGGAAAACTAAGTCCAAGGAGTGACCTCTTTTATGAGTGGCAGAAGTAAACACTTGTGTGAGGCCCAAAGATGTCATTAATAGGAGGAAGTGTTGTCCAAACTGTGAAAGTTCATCATCGACCCAGGCATTGAAGTCACCCAGGACCATCAGCCTGGGTGACTCAAATGCCATGTCAATGACGAAGTTGGCTACTTCCTGTAGAAAATGTTTCTCATCACCTGGTGGATAGTAGATGAGAACAATTCTACAACCCACACCTGCCACTACAGTAGACTCAAAGGACTCAGCCCCCTCAGCTGGTACACTTGTGAGGACCAGTTCGATCTTGAAGCAGACTGCATCCCACCGCGGTCCAACCTTGGGCAGTGTAACACCGAGTACCCATCTGGAACTGCTGCCTCCAAAACTCAACCAGCATTTTCATCCAGCCAGGTCTTCATAATGCAAGCCAGATCCACAGACTCCACAAGATCAGCAATAACTGCAGTCTTGTTTCTTATGGATCTGACATTGCACAACACTGCCCGGGTTGGACAGGCCTCTGGAGCAGAACAGACCACTTGTCCAGTACCATTAATAGTAGTGGTGCCCTTGGGTATGGAGACCAGACAAGAATGACCTCACTCCAGAGTCTATTTTGCCAAAGGGCATCTTCTGGTTGCTCTACCCCAATATGATGTTCCTGCTCCTTCGGCCTCCACTGTTCGCACCCCTCAAAATCCCTCCTCCCCCTCTGCACAATCCGCAATGCTTTATAGCACTGGTAAGTTGACAACTGTAATGGCTGGGGGGAGAAAGGGTGGAGGGCATGAAGAGCGGAGGACGAATAGTGTATGACCATGGTGGCAGGCCCTCTACACATATTAAAAAACCCACACCCACACACCTAAACCCAACAAAACAAAAATTTAAACTACCCAAATTAAACTAAATAAAATATAAAAACACAAAACAAATTGAGTCAGACAAACAAAATAAAAATGTCCAGATAAATGATATCCAAATGATCAAATGTCCAAAAATTACTGAGTATTTAAAGCAAGAGAGGCTCTCACCCTCCCACAGTTCCAAAGCAAAGTCAGAAAATACAAGTCTCGCAATAGTCTCGATAGGTCAGCATCTAAAAACAAATGAAGACTTTCAAGGTCGAACAAGAAATCCTTTTAAAGGTAGCAAGAGGGGCTCTTAACCCCTCTTAATCTAGTCACTGAAAAATTCCTCCCGAAAACCAATTCTTCTCCAATCCTTTCCAGAGAATACTCCAAAATGCAGGCCAAGACACCAGAGTAAGGATCAAGCTGAAGGGCTGTAGTCAGAAATAGGACCCTGAGAACAAAGCAATTGCTCCTGCCACAAAGAAGCCTTAGAAACACCCAAAAGGGACCCACACCATAATTTAGCCCTCCGAAGTTCCCTCTAAAACATAACCCAAAATTCAGCTACAATCCCCCACTCAGGAGCCATGGCTCTAAAGGCAGAATACAACCCCCCCCACAGGAGTGGAAAACCCACAGAAGTAGTAGGCTGCTCTAGGAGGGGAATCTGCAACCCCAGCTACCAACCAGCCGCTGAAGTCCCCTCACCGACAACCCCAGGAAAAGGAGCCCTTCGGCTCAAATCCCTGCAGTTCCTCCCCAAACAGCCCAAACCCCTGCAAACCATCCACACCAAGAGGAAAGGAGTGTCTACTTAAAAGTTTAGGGGAAGAAGATGCTTCTTTCCATCCTCGGTACACCAATCCTCCGTTTGCTGCCCCTAGATTCCGGGCGCTGTCACCGCCCCAACAGTAATTACAGGCAAGCAGCAAAACCCACTTCTAGCATCAATACTTCATGCGCTCTCACCACAATACAAAAGCAGGTAAAGAAGAGTTCCACTCACAGACCAGAGTCCACAGTCCCAAGGATATGTCACCAGAAACCACAGTCTCCGAGGTCGCAAACTCCCCCTCTGAATTCCAAGGTACCCCACAGCATCTATGGCTTCCTTAAGGAGTGCACCAAAAATGCTGACAGGTAACCCCAAAAATCACAAGGCTCTGAGGCTGCACACTCCCCTCACAGGTCCACCGGATTCCAAGGCTGCCCCACAGTATCCATGGTTTTCCTGAAAGCGTATGCTGGGCCCCAAAATTGCAAACTCCCCCTCCAGAGTCCACTGAAATTCCAGGGCAGCCCCACAGTACCTGCAGTTTTCTTAGAGGAATATATTTAGAACACTGAAAGCTGATACCAGTCGCTATTGGAACTGCGATCCGAGAACTTTAATGTTTGCTCCAACACAAAACATAACGGTAACAAATAAAATAAATGAACAAAATCAAATCAAAAACAAGTCAAAATGATTTAAAACAATTTAAAAACATATTTCTAGAGCTAAAAAAAACAGACACAGCTCAGGCAGCTCACACACACCACCGCCATATTGCCTTGCAGTTTCCCCTATCAGAATGCATTTGCTTTTAGCATAATTGATGGTTGAACCAGTGTGCTCTGAGCATTCTGTTAAGACTCCCCCTACATGAGTACAGGAGTCTAAATCTACAAGTACTAAACAGACATCGTCTGCATATTTAATTGTTCTAATCTCTGGATCAGATATAGAAAAGGATATCCCTGTTATCATTGTGGAGCCATTTATCTTTCTTTATAAAGGATCTTGTGTCAGAACATGCAACAGGGGGTTGGGGACACCCCGGTGTACACTCCTACCAACCCTGCATTCCTGTCACAACCACCCTTTACAGTATGGCACCACTACAGCATGCTTATAACAGGCCCTAACCCATTCTGTAAACCCAGCTGGGATTCCATATGCTTCCATACATTCCCCTAGGGACATGTGAGAGACCCTGTTGAAGGCCTTAGCTTGATCTATACTAAGTAAGAAACTAGATAGCTCTCCCTGTTGGCTGTATCCTATTATTTCCTGTAAAAGTATCGAATTATTTGCTGTTGTTTTGCCAGGAATAGCAAAGGTTTGAGAAGGATGAATAATTTCCCTTGCTACCAGGGCTAGCCTATTGCTTAGTAATTTAGTAAAAATTTTGAAATCTGCATTCAGCAGTGTTATCGGTCTGCAACTGGTTAAAATATTTTTATCTCCTGATCCGTGCATTAGAACTACTAGGGCCTTATTCATGCTTACTGGGATACAATTCATGTGTATCATAGTATTAAAAAGAATTACCATTTCATCTACCAATTTTTTACAATTTGGTTATAAAGTTCATAGAGTCTGGAGCTGATCCAGTTTTTAAATTACTGATTACCCCTAATAACTCTTGTTTAGTAATAGCTGTACTAGTGTCTGTTGTGAATGTGTTGAGAGCTGTGGAAGCTCGCACTCTGCAAGCCATGCTCCCCTATTCTTGGATGGAATCTGAGAGTCTTGAAACAGATGTTTAATATGTTTATCAATTTCTGATAAAATTTCTGACTTTTGTGTAACAGTTGAACCATTTGTTAATGTAATATGTGTGATGAATTTTTTCTGCTGTTGTTTTTGACAAAATTCAAAAGGGTTAACATAATCATGTTGCCCTTGTGTTCTGAATTTCTGTTCTGTTTCTAAGGTTGTTAGTCTATTATATTGAATGTCTGCCATTGTATGCTTTAAGTTGGTAATTTATGTAGTAAAATCCACCCCATTCTTCTCCTGGAAGGACAACAAATCATATAGTTGCTTCCTATATGTGTTATACTGGTCAGTTTTCAATTTCCCATTCGGTTTCTGTATTTTAAAAAAAAATATTCCTGTATGTCTCCTTTAGTATCTTCCCACCACTCTTGGGGAGAGTCTTACAAGAAATATACTGATTTGTGGGAATCTAAAACATTTTCAAATCCCTGTTCAGTTAGGGGGTTGAGGAGAAGACTTAAATTCATTCTTTAATATCCCATATTCTTTCAAAATTTGAAGCGGTCATGCTTAACATAGCATGGTCTGATGAGGTGACTGGTGTCACTTTAGTATTGTTTATTTCTAAACTATTGGAAACGAAGCACCAATTGATAAGAGTAAAAATATTCCCTCGGAAATAGGTTTTGCGTTGTGTGATCCCACCGGGCAAATGCAACCACCAAACCTGTCTGAGTCATCAAATTATTTAAGCAGGTGGTGTCACAATAAATTTTATTTGTTTTCAAACTCCTATCCATAGTGTATCTGCCACAGTTAAAATCTCCTCCCATTAGAACATATCTAGATGCTAATAAAAAGGGCTGTATGTTCTGGAATAGCTCAGTTCTGGAGGCTTTCATTTGGGAAGCGTAATCATTAAAAAAATGAATGTCCATTTTTTGTAATGTAATATCTAACATCAATTTCCTCTCAGGACTATGTCAGCCATATGAACTATTTTGGATTCTGGGTTGTTAACACATATACCCACCCCGCTGCACAAATTGTCACCCATTGACCAGTGGGCTTCCCTATATGCCCAAGCTGTTCTGGCCTCTTGCATCTCACTAACTGAATGCAACCTAGTATCTTGCAAGAAAATCACATCATATGTATTAGTTTCAAACTTTGCAAAGGTTAGCAAATAGTTTCTTTCAGATTTAATGCTGTTGACATTCAAAGAGACAACAGCTAGATCATAAAGGGGTAATTTAATTTCTAGTTAAGTAATCAACATTTCCTTTTTAACCATGCCCTGGTACCCATCCATTTTTTGGGGGTTTTGGGTTTGAATTCCTCTGTAAGGAGCTCCATGTCTGAGTCACCATCTGGTTGGGAAGAATGAATTGATGCAGAGTTGGATTCTGTCTCCATATCTGTCTCCCCCTCTTGTTGAAAAGTGTATTTGTTTTGGACTGACACTGAGGTTGCCAGGATCTTCCCTTTATCTTATCCCTTTTTCCTAACTCCACTTCTTCTTTTTTGGACTATCTGGTGGGGTTTTTCTGCAGGGAGGAGGATGGCATAACAACCATGCCTGCAGATCATGTTTCTGGAGTTTACACCTGCGTTTGGGGATTCTGTGTATCATTAGCAGGCACACAAGGGCCTGGATCATTGATATTAGGTTCCACTACAGGTGTTGTGGGTTCTATCACAGGGGTAAGTGCTACATGCGCCTGTGTTGTTTTAGCCTGAGGGGGTACTGGCCTTGTGATTTTGACAGCTTTATTAATGTAAAAGTACTGGATGCTATAGTAAGCATTATCCATATTATGTGCATCCTATGGAGATTCAGTGAACTAGTGACTTTCATCACGTAGACTGCACTTCAGGGGGCTCCTACAGTGAAATATAGAGTGCCCCACTTCCCCACATTGAGCACACTTGAGTACCTCACAAGTGCAGCTGAGATATCAGGGGGAGCCGCACTTGTATCAGTGCCTCAGCTCACCTGGATGGAAGATGAAACCTTTGTCCCTCCACAAGTAAAATCAGTTGGGGATATGATGCATACCAGAGTCATTCTGTAGCAAATTGATCTTGAATCACCATCCCCCATTCCAAAACCCCTCCTCATCTAAAGTAGGTTCCAGGTTTCCCTGTATCTTAGGGTTGCCTTTCAGTAATCACATCCTTATACTGACTGTGACACTCATGGCTTGATTTGGGAGTTATCTGCTTCAGCAGTGTTATCTTATGTCAATTAAATTTATGTGCAGTAGGATTCTTTATGTTTGTTGCACCAAGCACATCTTAACCCAAGGTTCATTCGGACTGAGGGCAGTATTGTACTGTTTAACTTCTCTGACATCATCTTCTGTTTTTTTTTTTTTTTTAAATGAGTATTTTAAACCAATGGGGATTTTTTTCTGTTTTTCTCTGCATTATCTAGCTGTTATAAGTATTGTATTTTCTAAACAACTGCCATGAGCTTCTGAAGAAGGACTGGTTGGTCCGAAAGCTAGAGCACTTTGTTCTTGTTGTTACATCTATGTTGGTCCATTAAAAGGTATCAAATCATTTGCTTCTGGATCTATTCTTGCAAGGACCAATACGGCAACTACTAAATCAAGATTCCTGTATCTTACAACATTCAGCCATCCAGTAGATAATGTCAATAATGTTCACCCTCTCATTTTGGAAAAGGACAGTTACCAGTTTAAAGGTGTTTTGTGAGGGGTATGTCTTGGGAATGTGCCCATGCTGGATTCTTTTTTAATGTGGCTTATTTTATCCAGAATCTATTCAGTATGTCTGGAGTCCTAAAACTAATGTCAAATGTGTTCTGTCCAGGTGTATGGATCAAGGCATACACCTCAGCTGGAAAGAAACCAAGTGACTGTTTGAACAGAACCTTCCCCACATGAAAACAATCTAGCATTTCATCTGCATTGTCCAAAAAATGAAGACAAACTGCATTGTGTCTTTTTACCAGCTCTACAAGTTTTTTAAATAGGCTCGCATAAGTTGGAGCTGTAACTGGTGCTGCTTCAAGGCTGGTTGTGCATTGGCAGTCCCAATTTCAACAGCCTCGGTCTGGATTTCTAAGCTGGGGAGCAAATTCAGCCCTGTTTGAGTATCAAAGAATTCATCAGTTATGGGATTATCCAAAGGAGAAAATGAAATGTTACCTTTACTAGAATTTGAAGGGACCACTGGACCTTGAGTGGGATTTTCAGTGCTCTCTATGGTGTCTGCTTCCCCTTCTATATTTGAAATGTTCTCCATTTAATCCCTCCGTTGGTCCATCAAAGTTTCTCGTAGTGGTATTGCTGGGTTTGAGATCCACGATCCGTCACTTTTCTGTAACCAATCTGCTCCTTTCAGAGCTCTCTCAACCAACCATGATTGTTTATTCTTCTGTAAGCACTGTGCTTCATCCATTTCCAGCTGTTTACTATTTGAGTGAGCAGTATTCATGGAAAATGCAAAGACTTTGGAAAAGTTTTCAGTGGGTTGCCTCAGTGAGTTATTTTGATTCTCTTTCCTTTTTTTCTCATGTTTGATTCTAGTTTTGGCAGCTAGGTAGTCATTTTCAGCCTGTAATATTTGTCTCTATAAATGTTTTTTTCTTTTCCTGTTATTCCTTGTGTAGTTCCTGTTTGACTTTGACAAAGTCGATCTCAATATCTGAAAATTCTGGCCGGGGCATAGCGGTTGCTGTTTCCCCATTTGCAGTGTCTACTGCACTTGGCACTTCAGTTGTACCAACAATTTTTAGCACGGCTGAAGAAATGGCTCTGTCAACACCTCCACCTCCTCCTTCATCAGTTTCCAAACACAGATTGGATTTCTTGGCCATGCTCACAGGAAATAGATGCCCCCTGCAGCATAGTAGGGGAATTTTCCAGGTATCCTGGCCAAATTTTACCCATTCGCTAAAATATCACCAACAGCTTAATGTGGTTCAGTATGTCAGTATGCATCTGTATCTCAGCCTCCTCTGGGACAAGGTTGAAAACAGACAGGATTAGTTAGTCCTCCTTTCCCAGTCAACAAAAACTAAATAAATAAACATCAATGATTATGCCTGTCATTTCCTGCAGGATATCCCTCCCATACTCCACAGGCTGCTACACAAAATTATCTGACAGCCTGCACCCGGCCCACCCCTAAAAGCCATACATTTAAACAACCTATTTATTCTGGCACAGCAAGCTGCAAGCCCCAGAGTGGAACTAAAACAGATGGCCACCCCACTTCCCCTGCACTCCCACTTTGGGTAATGTACCACAGAACACACATCTGGGATAGATGCCTCCAGCACACTGCCAGAGTCATCAAGCTGCCAGGTCTCTGCATGATACAAATAAGGTCAGCTGAGGAGTCCATGATGAATCCTTTTTTTCACCATGGTTTTATTCATTAGTGACCTCAAGCATGACCCAAAGTGGAGGGGCAGAGTCAGCCAATCTGATTATCTCCTGCCTGTTCATTTCCAGCGGGGCCTTAGGTATCTGAGTCAGTTAAGGAATACCCCAATCCCAACTTCAAATATTTTTCTGGCATGTGAAAGTCCTTATAATGCTAACCTACCTAGCATTACCCTGTCTCCAAGTTTCTGCCCTTGCTCTGCCTCATTTGGGATCACCAGGGCCATGCCGTGGTTATGCACCACTAATGGCAAACCAGTGGGGCATCCTACAAAGGAACAGAGGTACTGGAGATGGTCTGAAGAATAGAGGTTTCTCCTGGGGGTCAAACAAAGCACATTTTGCCTGATCATAAAATGACTTACAATTTAAACAAACAACCCCCACCAAACAAATTTTAAACTTCACCCAACCACAAACTCCCACCCCATATCTCAAACTCACCGATTCACACACTATATGCAATCATGAAACCTACCAATCACTCCCTCAACTCACACAAGCCCAAATAAGTATTTTCTGAAATTAAGAAAAGGGGGGGATGGGGTCCTTCAAAAAAGCACAACACTGTTATTTATAATTATGAAATGGGTTGAAAGAATGCCGGCTCATGATTGGCCAAGAGCTACTTTCAGCTGGGCTATTATCCCAGCACAACAGCCCAGCTGAAACTACTCCCTGACCAGCTGGCTCACCACTGATCTTTAAAGCGCTCTTCCTCAGCTGACCATCATGCAGTCCCTGCCACTCACACAATGGATCACACTTCCCCCAAGAAAATAAGACCACAGACCCACAGTATCCTACCTTGCTTGTCACAGCAGTGATGTAGCTACGGTCCCTCTGCTGTTCCACATAATTCTACTACCACTCACTGCAGCCAAAGGGCTTTACGTTACTTTTAAAAAAAATCCCACTTCACTGATCACAGAGGGTACGTGACTCCATCTTGATCGGCTCTGTCTTGCAGACCACGATCGAAACAGAGCACAAAATACAGCCAGGTTTTACTTTTGAATAGGGGTGCGGAAAAAACATGCTGACTCCAATTCCATCTATCTGTTACTTCTTTTCTAACCTGTGACCCTGTTCTCGAAGACTCCATCCAAACTGCCAAGAACAAGAGCCAAACAAGAAGTACAAGAACCAAAACCACTGCTGCCAGTAAATCAGTCTCTTGCCACCTACTGGAAGGCAGCAAACAATACAAGGTCCATATTGGACTATTTGTTTTTGTTTAGGCTAATTATTCCTTTTATAACCATTTTTCTTAAATAAATTTAACAACAAATATATTTAAAAAACAAAATACCCTTTTCTGTACAAAATAACCCATTTCATAATCTCAATAAGGCCTTCTGGGAGGCATTACGGTGGGCTAATGGCCCTCTGCGAGCGGTTGAAGCACTTGGCTTTGCCTCATGCATTAACCCACTCCAGGGGGAGCTGTTTTCCCACCATAACACCCCCCTTGTCATGCCTTATTGCTTAAATATATGAGCAGTCTATGATTAGTTATACTGCATCTGCTGACACCCAGTGAAGCACATACAGATTCAGCACACCAGTCATAGATGTATTTAGTCCATCCAGAGGCCAACAGGGAAACTCAATCCTGACAAGCATCTGCTTTGGTGACTTATGATCTGGAGTAGTCTAAAAGTCACAGAACACCATCAGAAAAACATTCCCATGGGGGTAAGAGAAGAATGGCAGCAAGCCTCTCACCTCACCCAAGCCACTTGCTTGATGGTATTCCCTTAATCTGAAAGTTCCTTTCCTTCCAAACCAAATACAGTTAGTTTCTTTGGTTCCTCTGTACTAGAAGCCAAAAAGAGGAATTCATGGTTTGACCTGCTAGCTAATGTGGTAAACTGGGACAAAGAACCACTGTCACACCACCATACCACTATCTCAAACACAAATGAGACTGACTCAGGGGACAGATTGGCTCAGCACTGCTGACTCTCCCCAGCTACTGTACGGCCTCGCTCCATTAGCCAGAATTTCCAATGTGGTCCTCTAGGGCATAAAACCCTCTAACACAGCTGCACCAACCATATCCAAGACTGGTGCAATGGGGGCTGTCACTGGAGGCAACAGATGGCAAGTCACAGATCACGCCTCTTCAAGAAGTGACCCAGATCCAGGATTTCCCAGATGGGGTAAGATGCATAATTGTCCAAGGTGTCAAAGCATTGAAAATATTAATACAGGCCCTAGGCAAGATTCAATGCCTGGAACTCCTAGAGGATGTTTACAATATCCTATGACAGATTTTTAACATGGGTTTGTCAGGCAAACGACTTCCTAACCTGACCGGAAAACCAAAAGCAAACTATGCTACTGTGTAGTGCAAGAAACATTTGTGCAGGTTGTTAACTAAAACTCTAATCCTTTCTACCTAAAAAATAATAAAAAAAACACCTTTTACTAGCTTACTTATTTGCCCTACCAGTGAACAATAACTACTACAACATGCCCAACTAATATAGACATTTACAAAAAAAATTAAGAGCTGTTTCTGATTGGTCCAGCATGAGGGTCATCCAATCCCAGATTTCAGGGCCAGTTGCTGGGTCAGCTGTTAAGTTAGCATGGCAGTGGGCCTGGGAGTTAGCAGTGCTCCTAGCATTGCTATAAGTGGTTAGGGTATGTGGCGCATGCAGGGTGGTGCTGTAAAGCTCCAGGTCCTTTCCTGAGTATAAGCATTCCTGTATCTTGGCCAACAAACCTCTCACATAATTTATTTGCATCTCCAGTTTGTGGGCCACATTCTAACCTATCCAGAAAGTATTTTCTTAGGGCTGTTTTTCCTGTATGTGTTTTGGACTAAGGTTTCAAGCCTTTTGTGGTGTCCGGGCATCCCCCCATCTCGGTTTTTAAACTCTGTTGGGGGGGGGGGTTATAATCTGAGTCTGCAGCCAAAACTGGAACTGGGTCTGCTTGGTTGTTCTGCAACCTCGGTCTGCAACACACTTGCCCAAACAAGCTTGGTCGCACTCCTGGATCTGTGTGGGTATGTGCAAGAAGCCCTACTACAGGCCATAGGACCTGGTTCCACTACCTTGATCTCTGTCCCAAATCTCCTGGTTCAGTCTTCATTCAGTGTGAGTGTAACAATGAGTGCACTTGCGAGGTGTCCTAGCAGGGAATTCTCCTATTTCCCACAAGGTCCCCCAAAGGCATTAATTCATGATCTGAAACTGGGACCAAGCACTGTGATCTGAAGCACCTAACAGATACATGTGGTAAACATGCATTATCTTTGGAGGCTAAACTTATGGCAATCAATCCAGGGCATTTCATGCTTGCATGTATTTTAAATGTAAATGTTTTATTTTATCATAGCAAATAATTTTACCATTTACATTTGAAGGAAATAGTCCAGGGAACCAAGATAGGGAAAATGTTACATTACTGTTCCTGGATGTACTCTTTTCTCATTTGACAAGTCAGCTGGGCTGGTTGCAAACTTTATGCTGGGGGAGAGAGGGTTCTACCATAATTGTATTTGTGTATTCCTATTTGAGGAGTGTGAAAGATTTTGCCAAGAACAAAAAAAGGCAGTATTTCTGAAAAATGTTGCCTAAAATGGGTGACACTTTTCAAAAAGTGTGGCACAACTGGGTGAATTTACATTTGATCTTCTACAGTTAATTTAAATATCCACTTATTGTGCCCTATGCATGAATGGGTGGAGTGGCTATGAGCCACAGATGTGTAGCGTGTAGCTACTATGCACCCATTGCACCTCACATGTGGGATTCACAACCCAGGGCATGCAGCCCTAACACATCTGATCACCCAGCTGTGCATACAGACACAAGCTGCGGTGGGCAGGAGGTGTGGCAACACTACCTGCCATGCACGAAGGCATCTAGTGCTCTCTGCAGGTGTGAGGAGAAGAGTGCAGGTTATGCCAGGGGGAACCATGCCTTAAGTGTCCTACGCAACCTTCACTGTGCACATCGGATATTACAGGGCATCAGCAGCTGTAGTGAACCCCCCACACACACATGCGCATACACACAGACACCCACCCCAGTCCCAGCAAAACAGGTTGGCCCCCACAGGACTGGATCACTGGTCCGGAACAGAAGTGCAGCCCTAACACCACACACATGGATGCCTCATCCCTCTCTGTGTACAGTTGTCACCCTCCACCCTCCACCACAGGTGTTCCCCATTCCCGTAGGGCAGCAACATACCCCCCAACACTGCAGCCCTGATTGCCACAGGGCAGTGGCACCCCCCTGCCCCAACACTTGTGCTCCCTGGTCACTGGTGGCTACAGCATACCACCTGCCCCCCACCCACAGGATCCCCAGCTCTGTTGGCTGCCCCCCCATGCATACCTAGGTATACTGGTCAGATCCTGAACCCAGGAACCCCCACCTCCCATTGGTGTCCAGTGGTAGCCCTACCATTGGTGCCCAGTGGTGCTCCCTCCGTGGCACTAACAACACTGCTCCACAACCCCCTACCATCCTATCAGTGCCATGGCCAGGAACGGCCAACATCACAGCCCTTCACACGCCTCCTCAGTTGCCGGCCATCCAACTAATGGTGGGAGCATGCTGTCTATTTATAAGGACATGCTCCCAGCATCATTTGGATGGCCAGCGGCTGAGGAGGTGTGTGGAGGGCTGTGCCACTGACCATTCCTAGTGGTATGCTGATCCGACGGCGACATCAACACAGCGACATACCTCACTGTTGGCAAAATCAACACTTTGCTGACAGCTCGCTGTGTTGGTGCACCCGAGAAAGGGGCACAACAGCTCTAGGTCCTGCACCCCCTCCCTGAGTCAACTCAGACTGGAGTTGTCAATCTATTGTAAAGGGGGTGCGGGGGACAGATTCCCCCACGTAGGGGGTTCAGGGCAAAGCCCTCCAATAGAAAAGCAGGACCAGGAAGCAGTTGGGATTTATGTCGACCACAACTTGTGGTCGACATAAATACCATTGCTGTGATAATGGTTGACAAAAGTGTTGTTGAACTGGCATCATAGATCCATTCCTATCCATAGCACCAACAGGATGGTACTGGGGATAGGAGATGGTGGTGTTGGTGCCGCAGGGCGGGCGGAGGCTCCTCTGACCACCACTGTAGGGGTGGGGCATTCCAGTTCAGGGACAGGAAGTGGGTGGGCAGGGTGTGTTGTACTGGGCAGTGCCGAGCAAGGATGCCCTGCTGTGGTTTGGGAGGTTCACACCACAGTCAGGAACGGCGATATGGTGGTTGGCGGGGGTCCTGTACTGCTCTGGGACAGGGACGGCTGTGTGTTGTGGGGTCACAGACAGGGTTGGGGATGGTGTGGCACTGTATTGGGGCAGAGGTACTCCCTGACATCTGAGGTGGGAATGCAGTGTGTCGGGTGGTGGTGGAGGCCCAGCAGGAGCTGTGGGGCTGAGACGGGGACTGTGGCCAATGCGGCCATGTGGGTCCAGGTGCCTGCATTCATTGTTCCCTCAGCCAGACCCATGCATCGCTGTGCTGGAGATCTACTCCTGGACCCATTATGGGCATCCCATTGGATGCCTGACTGGGTCTGCGACTTCACCTATGGCCGCCTTGTGGAGTACTGCATGACAGGGGGCGGTGCCACGGACAGGTGTCGGTCATTGGCAAATACAGGTGGTGCATACCTGTCCACAGGTGTGGAGCTATGTGGTCAGGATATGTGCCTCTGGTGTGTAATTTCTGTCTGATTATGCATAGGGCCCAATGATTTCTGTAGTGAAGGAAAGAGATACTACAAGATCATGCAGTTTTAAACAATTCATGCCATGCATCCAGACCCTTTATTTAGTTTCACTTATCTTTCTTAGAGTCCAGTTTATAAACAATAATTGCTCCTTTGCACCATACTTAAGTACTTCCCACAAAGTAGCAAGAGTATTTATTTAAACTATTAAAAAGTCTGCAGTGAAGCATTATAACTGTTCCTTAAAAATAGTATTTTGAAAGTCATGATTATCTAACCTCTGTCTAGCAGCTCTCAGTCACTACCTTAGATAGAGTCTTGGTAAATCTACTGTACCTTGGAATAATATATTGATCAAGTAAATTCACAATATTTTGTTGTCAGAAAGAAAGAGCCCAAGCTGTGGCTTCAGTTATAAGAGTAACAACCATTTTACATATTCCTACCAGGTGTTTATATGTGTTCTGTGATCAAGTATTGGATGCCTAACCTTTGAAAAGATTCATATTTGGATTCTAACTGGAACCTTTATGTTGCAGAAAGAGATTACAAGATGGGCAGGATGCAAGTTCAAGTTGATTTATGTTTTTCACAGGAAAAGGCACTAGGCAAAGCTTATTTTCAGGGCCATCCTGTACAGAGCACAACAGCAGTTACATACAAGTTTGACATGGACAACAAAAATACAAACTTCACAACTGTGCTGTTAATAGCATTTACACAGAATGCAAATTAAATGCTGTTTGCACCTGCAGACAGCGTCAATGGGATACTAGAGCTTTGGAGGTGATGAGTCTGTACTTGCTGGCCACTGAATATTGTTGGAGAGTTGGGGTCCAAATTGTTTCGTATTTATTTTTTTCTTGCCCCGTCCTTGCACTTCATATCACTCTTGTCCTCCTGCTCTACAAAGGTACTGCACCTTCTCTTTCATTCCCTTTCCCTGACACTTTTTGTTTCACCTCTTGTTCTCTCATTCCATTTCCTCTTTCATAAATTCAGACCCTTAGTTTTTCATCCTATTTCTTGCATTCATCACTTCCCTTATTTACTCCATTTCTTCATTATGTTTTTTTTTGTTGATGGTGGGTTTGTTTGGTCCAGATTTTCAAAGAGTGGCACAAAGCTTGCATCAAGTCATGCATCAAACCCTTTCATGCCGCAGCGGTGTCATTCCTGATTGACACAACTGTACCCAATATTACGACCCTGGGCACAGTTGTGACGTTTCACCTGCAACTTGCACCAAATTTCCGGTGCAAGCCCTGTTTGAATGGTCCCTGTTATTGACGCAAGCTAGACCACAAAAAGAGGGTCCACCAAGTGTCAAATGTCATAAGGGACAGAAAACCACTGGATCCGAGTACTATACTGTATGCCCACAGCACGGATTTGGTGCAACGGTATATTATCGGTTCCTTTCCCTTTATTTTGCGGCACAAGACAGGGTTGCCCGCTCTCCCCGCTCCTATTTAATCTGTATCTGGAACCCCTGATTTATAGGTTACTTGCATCGCAAGATATTAAGGGAATAAAGATAGGGAATGGGCGGTATTTAATCTCAGCCTATGCTGATGATCTGTTGTTGCATTTAGAAGACCCAGAGAAGTTATACCAATAATTCTACGTGAAATCGTAAAGTTCTCCAAAGTTTCAAATTATAAACTTAATATCTCTAAGACCAAGCTTTTCCCTTTAAATAACAAATGCTATCCTAGCTTAGCTGACGAATATGGGTTAAGCTGGAAGCCAAAGATGCTGAAGTATCTTGGCATCAAAGTTACTAGGGAGATAAGTTCGATGATAAGAGAAAACCTTAATAATCTTATTAAAATAATTAGGCAAGATTTGGTCAGATGGAGTTCTCTCCCCTTGTCACTTTGGGCAAGAATAGAAATAGTTAAAATGAATGTGTTACCAAGGATTTTTTATCCCCTAAATATGCTGGGGTGCTACCTGCCCAAAACCTAGTTCGGGAACCTGCAAAAGATACTCAATGTATTTTTATGGAAAGGGAAGGCTGTTAGGAGAGCCTACCAGAAACTTACAGGACCAAAGAAATCAGGAGGCCTTGCACTCCCTTCCTTTTTCAAATACTATATTGCCTCCCATATTAGTAAAGTAGTATCGTGGAAACAGGTGATTGATGCATGGGCCCCGAATTTTTATGTGCCTCCCTGGGTTATTATTGAAAAGGACCTAGTGCTTAAATATTCATTAAATCTAGAATCAGTTGCCTATACCACTCTAAACCTCCTCCCTAAGTCACTTAAAAATACGCCTGTAGGATGGACTTTAAAAGTTCTACATCAGGTTCAGAAGCTCCTAAAGGTGAACTGGCAGACTTCACCAGAACAATTCCTGGTACATAACATTCACTTTTTAATACAGCGAGTCCCCATCCCTTCTACATTTTGGAGGCTGATAAATGGGCTACAACTGGAAGATTTGGCGCCCCAAGGAAAGCTACTATCGTATGAGCAAGCATGTACTCAATTCCCAAACCTAAATGGGTATTATTTTAAATTCCAGCAGGTCTGTGACTCAATCAAAGCCCATCTACGCAGGGCGACAGCCTGGGAGGAAAACAGAGTTGAATTGTCTAGACTGCTAAAGGTTGCAGACCAACCCCATTCTGTCTCAAGAACTTATAGTGATCTACAGAGGATAGACGTTGGCCTACCTGCTAACGTTAGCCCATACTGGAGGCAAAGGCTACAGATGATAGTAGATAGCAGAGATTGGGAACAGATATGGGTCAACAACCATAAATACATCAGGCAGGACAGATACAAGCTACAGCAATTCAACATTATACATAACCTGTACTATACCCCAGCCAGACTGCACAAGATGGGCAAATTGTCATCACCTACTTGTAGCAGATGTGCAGCTAAAGAGGGGGGGATTTGTACCACTTATTGTGGGATTGTGCTATAATCCAACCCTTTTAGAGGGCAATTTGCACCTCACTACCATCAATATTAGGTCTGGAGCTCCTTTTTACACCAGAAATTTGTCTGTTAAATAGTTTCCCTAGAGGTGAGATTAGACAAAGGAAATTATACATGGCTATTATATCAGCCACGGCCAAGGCGGTTATCCTTAGACACTGGAAGGACGCTTCCACTCCACCAATCCTAGAATGGTATAAGGAAATCATAATGGCATTACAACTAGAATATCACATAGCCAGAATGAATAACAGGATCCAGTTCTATGGCTCCAAATGGGGCCTGTTGCATGCAGTCCTAATCAGTTGGCAAGTTTAATCTTTTTGGCCGTTGGTAATCTCCTGTGGCTTGACGTATTCTCAGTGCACTTGCTTCTTTCCTATAATGAGTGTTTGTATAATGTCTCAATTTGATTGTAGATGCTGCTGGGGAGGGTTGTGTTGTGGGTAAAGCTAATTAGGATATTTGACTAAGTGTCATCTCAATTTCTATGGTTCTCGTCTTGACGAGACAGTTTCTATTACTATGTACTGTTGACAATCTCCTGTTTGATTTGTAACTGTTAGACTGAATAGATTGGCACTTTTCATGTAATTTTAATGTGCTAATAAAGTAAATTGAATAACAAAAACAAAAAAAAAATAAGGGACAGAAAACTACTGTAGATTTGGCACACCCGGGGCTTGCAGCAATTTCAAGCTTTTGAAACTCCAGCCCACTCTGTCTGTTCTCTAACACTGGTACTGTATGTTGACAATTGAGCTTTGTAATGTTCTAGTGTGAGAGGACGTGCCATGTACTGTAGGAAGAGTACTCTTGCTGACATTTTACTGGGCTGACATTCGTGCTCAATTTGGGAGATTTGTTTGCCACAACCTGGGCAGATTTGTGGTGGCACAGGTTGCAAATGAGCACAAGCAAGTGTTTTACAGAAAATGATGCAACTCTAAACAGCAGAAAAATATACAAAATCAAGCTCAGATGCTTAGAAAATCTAATCTATTCTTTTCAGCCCAATTAGTTAAGAGTTTGTATATTCAAGCCCCGGTTGTTACGGAGAGTTCACATTAATATTCAACTTCTGAGCCAGATGCTGGCCTCTAATAAAGCACATTGGTACGGTGCAGTCTCAAAGTGTTGACACAATGTGGATCTGAGATTAATGGTTAGAAACCTGCAAAAACAACTCACCTGAAATTAACTTCAAGGAATAGTATGTTTTACATTCTAGCATGCAATGTGCTGTGCAACTCTATAGCTGTTAGAACATTGGAAATCATATAGGCTTATAAATCTGTAGCTTAAAAAAAAATAATGAATCTCTCGCAGTAGGTATCTGAAGAAAGTATGTTGCTGTACGTGCAGTTCATTCAAATGCTATTTGCAGAGACTTTCCAATACCTGGCATTAAAAGCTTAAATTGACTGTTTGTCATCTTTCATGAATCCATGTTCCTGCAACAGTGTAACTGTAAACATTAACATGCTGCTGTTCAATAAAGAGTCCATCCAAATCTACTTGAAATATCTGTTGTCTGTTCAACTAAGTATTCACTTGCCAGGATAAATACAGAGTAGTAACCATCTGTGATCTCAGAAAGCAGAATTCATGAATATTATTTGCCTCTGGAAGGCTCGTTATTATGGAATGTTGCCATTGTGTCAGCAGATTTTTGCATAAATCAATGAGTAACAGAAAAAAAAATATCAGAGTAGTTAAGGACTTCAATACAATTGACCATGGGTTTGCATTTTGTACTAGACAGCAGTTATGGTATATGGGCAAAACATTGAAAGACTGATACTGCAGCAAGGTTTGAGTCAAATCTCATTGAATAAAATAAATTGGGAGTCACTTGCAGTATAACAAAGTGGGCAGGGACAGAGGAAAATTGATGAGGTGGGCAACTGTGAACATGCTGCAAAGCAGGGAAATATCTATTTATATAGTATACATCTGGTGGTAAAATATGAAGGGAACTAAATAACTTAGAAAATTAGCCCCCAAAAATACTATAGCCAAACTTAAAACAAAGGTTTTGGACACATGATTTAGTTGAATATCTCATGTCATACTCAAGAAAATGTTTTTCCATCATACACATTTATGATTATATTTTTCCTTCCAAGGAGCCCTGTGTCTTCTGAGGATTTGCTGTCCATTTAGTGACTTAGGTAGAAATGCTTAGGCAGTATACTGGGAATGATTGCTGGGATGACTGGTTAGGATGTTAGGTGCTGAGTATGATTGTACTGAAGTAGTTGCAGAAGTGAGTACAAATGTTTGGTGATGATGTTGAATGCTTGTGCAAAGTAGATTTGAATGTTTGTGCAACGTGGATTTAGGTGTGCACTCTCTATGTCCATGCTACCAGGACCACGACTCTTTTGAGCTGCCATAAAGACACATGTACTTGGGGTGTGTGGCACTCTCCACCCCCCCACCCCCAATACTCTGGTATTTGTTATTTGTATTTGCCTGAAAATAATTTAAAAATTAAGAAAAAACTGTTTCCCTCCCCAGGGGCTGGGGCTAGTCTCTCCCCACCACAGTTATTTTCTAGTGTCCATACCCCTATCCTATTCTCCTAGAGTCATACTCTAAAACAAATACTTGCAGGATCCTGGCACTATGCCAGGCACCTACACCGTCTCTTTAATCTTCCCCTCTCCAGCGTGACCCTCCAAAGTGCTAAGCACATTATTTGTATACATCTGGACCCCTTCCTGACTCCCGATCCTCAATCTGAGGGCAGTCCATGTTCCTCATGGCTAGCCCAGGTGTTCCCGACCCTAATTCAAAAAGCATACCAAATGCCAATAATGAAGCTTTCTGTGGGGGGGGGGTGACTGGAAGGTACACACAACCTACAAAGGGTGGTGCAGTCGATATGTACTATACTGATTACACTAGACAGACTGACTCAGTCAGTCTGTCTAGCATCCTCAGTCCTCAAAGTCATGCACACCTCCCAGCCCAACTGAAGACAGTCTCTTAAGTGGCATTTGGCATACTTTTAGGTTTAGGGGATGACTGCACTAGCTGGGGGGATCATGAATAGAGATGTACGATGTGGGGAATAGTTGCTCCGTGAAAATAATTTGCAGATTTCCCCAGTTCGCAAAGTGGATCCGATGTGCAAAGCCTAGCTTCATGCCCCCCCCAAAAACTTTGCAAAATGCTGAGTTTGGCAACTGTGACAGCAGAGTTCAAACTCACATTTTGCGTAGTTTGGCTACTACAGATCGGCCCTTCCTGGTGTCTAGTAGTCTCCCCCACCACTGATTGCTGCCTGGCCCCAATATGAAAAAATAAATCCCCCCCAATTGCAGGGGAACCAGCCCTGGCTGTAAAGTCTATCCTTAGTGTTTAGTGGTCCCACCCTTCCCAGCCAATCACCAGCCCAATATGAAAAATTACACCCCCCTCCCCAATTTCCATCCCTGGTGTCTGTTAGTTTCTACCACCTTCACCAATCACCAGCCCCGATGCAAAATGAAGAAAATCCAAGCTCCCCCTCCCATTACTGGGCACCAAGGCAGATCAACATTATAAAAAAAAAGACATGGTATTTAGTGGACCCCATCCCATCAGGTATGCCCCCACCATCCCCCTACGCAATCCCGAACAGGCCACTAGCTCAGCCCTCCACTCACCTCTATGGTTGGCAGCCAGACTGAGCTCTCAATGAATGAGCAAATCACTCTCCCCCCCCGCTCCTCACTTTCTTCCATTTCCCAGTACACTTCCCACCCCAAAGCTAAAACCTCTGCCTCGACCCCTCTGATTCCAAACTCCTCCCATAGGGCACCCACCCTGAAAAGGCTGCCCTCTCAAGGGTTGCCCCACAAACCTGTCTCCCCAACTCCTGCATTGTGACACTGGATATGGTCCCTCACATTTGGAACATGTATGCCTAAATCTGCAATTCTTCTATGTGCACTGCACCCTGTTGTATCCCCAACAAAACTTCTGCTGGCTCTCCCCTTCTCCTTTTTCCCCTCCCCCCCCACTGTCTGTATTGTCATATTCTTAAACCATATATTTGGATGCCTAGTATCTCACTGCATGTCCCCAAGGGACTCCATCCTCTGACAAAACTTCTCATCATACTGTTGCCAGTCATACCTGCCCCACATCTTGTACACATTATATACTAACAGCAAATATGCCAATAACAGAGTGGCTAGCTCAGGCTGCTTCTGCAGAAAAATGGCCCTGAAATAAGTAAATCCCATCAGCCACACCTCCATAATCCTACCCTTAAAACTCTTATAATCCTGAGTTCTCCCCAATATAGCTAATGCTCCTGCCATTTCTGTCTTCCCTATTCTCTCCTTCTCTTCATACTTCTTTGTCCCCTCTTTGTTCACTAGTGCAAAGATATCTACATACTCCCTTTTCCTTATATTTTCCTTCAATGGAAGTTGCATGTGACCACAGGGGTTCCTTCCTCAATGCTTTTCTGCCCACCTTCTCCTTCATCCCCCACTTCTTGCCTCTTTTTCTGTCCCTTTCTCTCTTTCTCCTTGAACTCCTGCAGTACCATCTGCGGCACCCCTAAACCCTTCTACCCTGTTGCCCTACTGATCTCCTCTACATATTCCCTCAGGCTGCCCTATAGCATGAGATCAATAGTGTATTTCTTACTCTGGGGCCCTTCGACTCTCTTGTTCCCTTTTTCAGGCATCCTTGTCTTTGTGCCTCCGCCCTCTGCTCCTGGCACTTTCCTCTTTGCTCTTTTCTTTTGTGGCTCCTCCTTTTCCTTGGCCACCTCCTGAATTACTTGCACCTCATTCATCATTGCCATCACATGTAGCATGGCATCTTCCTATGGGTTTGCCTTCTATTTCTTGGAGCCATCCCTACCAACTTAAACAAAATACGATGACGGTCATTAGTCCCACACATTTTTCTTTAATTGTTCACCCCCTTCTATACCTTTGGCAAATAAACCTCAAACATGCTGACATCTCCAATACCTGTCCTACCCCTTCTGAATTTTATAGGCTCACTGGGAATTGAACCTCTGACCCTGTGGGCGAAAGGTCAGGCCCAATCCAACGAGTCCCTTTCTGCTTTTCTAAAAAATAGCAATCAGTGACCTCTAGTTGTGAAAATCTGATACAGCAGTAAATAAAGTCAAAGGCACTCTACATCCACCTGTCTAATGCAAATTCCTTTTAAGCTGAAAGATTAGAGCTATACCTTCCATGTGAACCTTTTCATCGAAAGGGAACAAACTGTACTTCCAGGTAGACTGGAAGGACCACAAGTCTTTTTCTGTTTGAACACACCTTTGTATTATCTACCATTTTAAAAGGTAGAGTGCCCTGCCTGTTGGCTGCTCTCCCTAAATGATCATTTACTAGAATCTGTAGCATCCTATACATGATGTATTGTATCCAATGAGAAGGATCTCTGTTTACCATACCTAATGGTAATGGTTCTTGTATTGGCATGGGGTCATAACCGCCCACAGAAACATCACACAGAACGTAATGCCACAACCATTAGAGCATGTACTGCAATATCGTTGAGGAAAACATCAATGAACACAAGCAGTGCACACCCTTACAGTCAATGGGCTTCTTTCTTTTTTGTGGGGGGCTTTTCCCCGTACACCCCAAAATTTAAATAACAAACCATGGGGGGGGGTGCAGACATTGGGGATGGAGAAAAATACTGTTGGGGGAAGTTGTTTTTTGTAACAAAGAAAAAAGCTGCAAAATGTTTCAGCACAGGAAGACCTGGGGGGAACTGAATCAAGGTCACAGGTCTCCCATCCCACCATGTGCTAGTGCCCTAGCCACTCCACCTGGGGAGCAGCTCGACCGAGCCCCAGCACACAGTAACTTCATGACACCAGATAAGTGCATAGAATGACAGGGGTAGCACTCTTTTACTAGCGCTGTTCTACCCCTGTCGCTGAAACTACAAGCACACAATTGACAGTGCAATATTCACCACGCTGTCTTTCATGCGCTATTTTGGCCAGATAGGCTTTATTATGATCCATCTAGGACTCGCTACTCCTGTACAGCCCTCCCCCTTTCAAATGTCATTTCTGCAAGGCATCCCCTGCCGCAGATTTTTTTTATTGCCCAGCCTGTCCTCCTGCCCGCCATTTTGCTCTATCTTGTATGAGCTGCACCCCGCTGACATTTTGATTTCCCTTATTCGGGCCTCACCCTTGGCATCAAAATGGCATGCAAGGCCATGTGGCTGGGTGCCCCCCTCCCCCACCGACGCCTCACTCCTGCACTACCTTGGCCAAAAAGCCATGAAGACTGTGGAATTTGTTATTCTACAGAGGGTGTCTGCTAGAAAGATCAGTCCCCTCCTCACAATCCACCAAAACCTGGCCCTCCCAAGAAACATCCAGCAGTCAAATGACATGAAGGCACCTTCTTGAAAAAAATTACACAGCACACTCTCTGCACTATTCCTCATACCTGGAGATGACTGGGCCACCACTTCTGCTGATACCATCCCATCCAATAAGCTTACTTAAGTTACACCAAGGCTGTCCCCATCTCTCACTGGCAGCACTTCATGCCATCATGGTTGCCACCCCAATTGTCCCACTCTCCCTTCCCCCATCTGCCTGAGAGATGGACCACCACAGACTACCTTTGTGGTCTCTCCCTCATTCTACAACCACCCCCAACTCAAGCTCCTTGCCTATGAGGTCTCCAAATAGCCCTACATGCTCAGTCCTTATGTCATCCTCAGTTGCTGTCTCATGGAAACAAACACTCCTTTCCTTCTTATTCTTTTCATTCATCCTCCTACTGTCCAAGGCCAGAGTGGCCAACTGACTGATGGAAGTCAATCATACAGACCCAAAATTTCCTACCCCCAAAACCCCCTGCTGCCCATCTCCCATATTCATTCCTTCACTTTTTTAAACTTCTTTCACTGCACACATCTGCAGGCCACCCCTGCATGCTCTGTCCCACATTGGACCTGGCATTTCCCATGCCCCAATAGAGGGTGCTCAGAAAGCCTCCTTTGCTGAATTCCCTCAGAAATTCACAACGCTCACTCCCAGGAGAACTGATGGTCTGCTGGCATTGCCCTCAAACTGCTCCTCTTCTATGATCCATCATACACAATCACAAGCAATATCCTAGCCCTGCATTATCTACAATCCACATTGCTTTTGCCCAGCTGTATATCTTCTTGCAAAGATGAGAGAGGCTAGCCACAAACTCTCAACCCCTACTCATGCCACTTACTTATACATGGATTCAAAAGCAATATGCTAGCCCTGCATCCTCTGCAATACCCCTTGCATTTGCCCAGCCATATAACTTCTTCCTACAAGGAGAGAGGCAAGCCCCAAACTCTCAAACCCCGACATTGGAACCATGTCACTTACCTCATGTCTTGTGACCACTGACTGATGTGCTAGTGAGCACAAACTGTCTACCCCACTCCAACTTGTCTAGCAACAGAAGAAGTGGGAACCTACTTTCACTTCCCCTTTTAAACCCCCTCCTTTTGGCAGGCTTCCCACCTAACAAATTCCTAGCCTTCCCTTGTCTCACTAAGCCCCTTTCTGTGAAGACCTTCCTCCCAGACTCCCTCACTAGACGTCAATCCTTCCTACTCCTTCCCCCTTCCTCTCTTCTTCAGTTCCTTGACTGGTACCAAGGTCAGCTGCCATTTACTCTGACAACCCATTTTTAATAAAAACACAAACCAAGCAATATCACAAGCTGATTTATAGAAGCATATTATATCTGGTAGCTAATGAGCTAATGCATTTAACCTTTGTGGCTGCCAGACATGATTCTTTTTATGGATTCACACCTTCTCATAGAAGTGGGGTTTGTAAAATGTAGCAAGAGATTAAATTCTCCAAACCAGGTCATGCAGAGCTTATAATCCTTTTAACTGTCACTAAAAGTTCAGCACTGAAATTCAATTATCAACCTAGGTTTGAAATAACAGTTAAAAAAAGTTTACCCCTTTGATAGATTAATTTCCAGTTAAATAATCTGTTTTACATAGGAATATGCATTTAAAAGAATGTTATACATATGAGGTTAAAAGTTCATATTTAGAAATCACTGACTGTAATGGTTATGGATATACAGAACAAATAATACACATATATGCCTATACTCAAATGATGCATTCATACTGACAGTGATTTGGGGATCAGTGATGGAAATGTCATTAACTGACATTTGAGCAGCAGTTTGTGAAGTGAAATGCACCAGCATTTCTAAGCAAATTACATGTGGGACACCATAATCGGTCTGTCGGAAATACAGTTGAAAATATACAAAAAGTCATACTGTTTGCATTATTTTGTGGAGCCTGCAATGTCTTTGAGCTTGTAACAGCTATGACTTCATCATCATGGTCTCTCAACATGCCTTGACTTAAGCAGAAGGCTTATGTTGGTTAAAGATTTTGACCAAGAACTTTGACCGCTACTCTGATGCAGAGCATTTATGCCAAAGGCATCTGAATTATTGACTTTGTAAACTGTCAGCGAGTATCCAGCAGGTGTCAGAGATCTGACTGGTCAACAAAGGCTTCCTGTCATCAACATCCAAAACCACGGTGACCCCATGCAATGAACCAACAAGGACATTCTGCTGTGAAGAACTAGACCAAGAACATATCGTCAACCTGTCTGACATCCTGAGTTGCCTGAAAGATCCTATGGTTTACAGTCTCCTGAAGACAGAGACCCTTCTACAAAACTTGTTAAGTAGTCTAAATGTTATCAATTTAACAAGCTAAACTGCTCCATTAGGACATTTTGCATTTAAAAGACTATTTCATAAACCATATATTAAGAGACTGAACCTTCAATCTGCTGAATGCTAGTAATGGTCAGCATGAATGTTGGCACCATGACATGTTTTACTGAAATGGAACTTGCACTGAATTACGGTTAGCTTAGGTGTTAACTACAAATTCTAGAAACTGTTAATTACCAACTGTATAAGTTAATTTTAACTTAATAATGATTAAGTTGCTAATTGCACTGACTGCATTGTTTAGGAATGTTTGCAAAAAAAAATAGTAATTGTTCTGTTCCTTTTTCTGTATCATAATCAAATGTTCTGTCATAAATCATTATTAGTCTTTATGACAGTTGCACAGCTAATATGTGATGCATGAATTGTGCACTACACTTTTTCTATATCATTTTAGTGTTATAAAATACTTAAAAGACAGTACAGACTCAAGTGTTCTGTTGGTTTCATGGTATAAACTTTAATATGGAGACTATAACCAAGAGCTTCCTAAGTACTCAGCATAGCAGAATGTTTCGTGGAAAAGAACTTCATTTTTCCTTTCCTTAGAATATCTCAGGAATATGAAAGACACCAGCCTTCAAGAAGAGGATTCATTCTTAGTCTGACCACTTGTACAGTAGATAAAGGTGCTCTAAAATATAATTACTGAGCTACTGTCCTCAGAGTTGCCTAGTTACTCTTCTCTGAGAACAAGGCCTGTGAGACCACATGAGCCAAGCCCTTGAGGAGCAAATCTTTAGGTGTACAAAGCCATCAAAGGGCATAGGAGAGAGCCCTGGAGAGGAAGGAAAAACTGAAGAAAGTGCCTGGTAGGCCTTTGGGTGAATTCCCAATAATGAATAACAAATGATCATTAGAATGCCTGAATGTAAGATGCACAGTATGAAAGTTAACATGTACTGTAGCATTTTATAAGTCTTGAGCCCTGGGGAGAGGAGAGGAGAGGAGAGGAGAGGAGAGGAGAGGAGCAGGACAATCACCTGAGAAAGTTGGTGGATAATTAGTATAGGTGTCACAGCAGATCAAGAGCCACATTCAGATGTTTAAATGCCCAAGGAGTAAATGACACAAAAGTATGAAAGTAGTACAGTGCAAACACAGCAGTGGTGGAACAAAATGGACAATGACATAGCAATGGACCAAATCCAGAGGATGCAGACTGAGCATTGCTAGAAAGGCCACACAAAAACGACCAATGAAGCACAATGAAGTAGAACACATCAGTGTCAGAAACAACAAGAACAGTAGGACTACCAGGAAAAAAGGTAGCAGAAAAGTGAGCTACACCAGAGCGCAGCAAACCAGCTAGCAGTAGGAGCACCACAACATACCTCAAGGCCCAGGATAAGCATGTAATGAGGTTAGGAGGTAGAAGGGACCAGACTAAGGTGAGACCAGCAAAGGATCAATGAAAGAGAGCAGAGGATAGAACAGCCAAACTAGGGCTCTGCAGAACTGGTGGTAAACCATAGAGTGGAAGTGCAGTTACAGACACAGCCATTTAGGTAAAGCAGACTGGCAGCCAAGCAAACAGTGGAGGAAATCACTGTCCCCACAAGAAGTCAATTTCTAGTCAGACCCATGAAGGATCAAGAAGGGAGACAGGACAGGGCAGCAAATGTAGGGGCCACAGAGCTGGCTGCTGCCATACCAGCAGCAACAAAAGAAGCATCCAAAGGATGCTTCGGGATGCACTGTATCAATACCTGTCATCTTGGGACATGGCGAAAGTATTTATGGACCCACTGAACCACAGGCATAGCCCTGCAACTCAGAAACAGCTAGACACAGGAAAGACATTAAATAAGCCATTAAAAACCTTATTAAAGAGTGTTTTAAAATTAGATAGGAACATAGAATCATAGAAGTTGACAGCAAATAAGGACCGCAAGGCCCATCCAGTCTGCCCATTTTTTCTACCTTATGAATGTGCCATAGGCCTTTACTCTGTCAATGGCCTATTTATTCATACTCATCTGTATTGCTCCCTTATGCCTATCCCATGCCTGTTTGAAGCCCTGCAGCATATTCATATCAACCACTTCCTGAGGTAGGCCATTCCATGCATCCACCACCTTTTCTGTGAAAAAGAACTTCCTCCCTTTACCCCTCAATCTGCCTCCCTCTACTCTCATGCTGTGTCCTCTTGTCCCGCTATTTTTCTTATTTTGAAACATGTTCAACTCTTTCACCTTGTTAATGCCCTTAAGATGTTTGAATGTTTCAATCATATCACCTCTCTCCCTCCTTTGCTCTGCATATTGAGCTCTGTTAATCTGTCCTCATATGTTTTCTGATGCAGTCCCTGCACCATTTTGGTTGCCCTTCTCTCGACTGCTTCCATTTTGCTAATGTCCATGTGCAGGTGTGGCCTCCAGTACTGCATGCAGTACTCCAAGATGGGGCCTAACCAGCGTCTTGGAAAGAGGAATTAGCACCTCCCTCTTATGACTTGTGATACCCCCACTAATACATCCAACATGCCTCTAACCTTACCTACTGCTTTAGTGGTTTGTTTGGATGATTTCAGTTTATCTGTGATGATGATGCCCAAATTTCTTTCTTGCCTTGTGATTGCCAGCAACTCCACTCCCAGCCTATAGGTAGCTTTAGGGTTTCTCTTCCCTATGTGCATGATCTTGCACTTCTTTGCATTAAACTCCAGTTGCCACTCTGCAGACCATTTTGCTAATTTTTCCAGATCTCTTCTCATTCTGCCCACCCCATCTGGATAATCTACTCTGTTGGAGATCTTATTGCCATCTGCAAACAGGCAAACTTTACCCTCCAGTCCATCTGCAATGTCACTGATGAAGATATTGAAGAGGACTGGCCCCAGGACTGATCCCTGAGGTACCCCACTTGTTACTTGCATCTCTTCTGACTGTACACTCTTTACTACCACTCTCTGTTTTCTGCCCGCCAATGGCGCCAACCAGTTTTCCACCCAGTTGACCAACTTCTGACCCACCCCACCCCAACCTCCCCAGCTTATAAAACAGTCTTCTATGTAGATGCCTAGCAGATATTCAAGGATGGAAAATTCAAGTGTTATGGGTACACAACCTTAAAAGAAAAATTACTGCTCAATTTCAGCCTGTCTTAAGATACACAGCACTGTATCATTGGTTTGATGGGGCACTGTCAGAGAAAAATCTCAGAGCAGCAGTGATGTCTGTTACAATGGCATCTGGTGACATGGTTGAAGCAATTTAAATGGGTCAATTTGGGTGAAGTCAAAACAGTGAGTGCAAATGGGCAATGCGCATTTAATAGCACATATTAAATACAGCAAGATTGTGTCTGTGGGGAGTAGCAGTTGTATGCAGTATAGAGGGGCATCTTCATTGGGTCAGTCCTGAGCCGGCCATCTGCTGTAATAGTTAGAGTCACCACCTTTGTGTCTGGTGGACCCAGGTATGGGACTGGCTGTAGGGTTATTCTATTTTTTTGCTTGGGTGGTAATTTAGGTAATTTTTGTGGGGTTTTGAGGTCTCATTCCCCCGCCTTCCAAACTGTGTTCCCTCTGCCTGCAGGTTGCCTCCCCAACATTATCCCCCTGCCAACTGCTGTCTTCCTGTGATTTAGCCCCCTTCCAAATTTCCCCTATAACTTATTATCAGCCTCCCCCTTGAGTTGATTTTAATACAAAGGAGGGTGCAGGGTGCATAGCCCCCTGCATAAAATGGAAGTTCACATTGCCCTGCACATAGTATGCAAGCACCGGTTGCAGATTGTGGTAGTCGATGTACTGTACATCGCTGCTTCAGGATTTAGGCATTTTGTAGTCACTCTTTTGTCGGTGCTGTTTTTGATGCGCTATTATGACATGGAACCATTATGACGGCTCTAGCTAGCGGGCATACTCAAGTGAAAAACCTTAAAGGGAATTGAGCCACTAAGCCTGAGCCCCAAGCCTCTCAGGGCATCATTGTCTAGTGCCACTAATTGGTACATTGGCCAGTAGTGGACTGGCTATTTGGCTGAAGGAGTGACTGCCCTGCGTGCATCATTGTTCTGGCTAGAGATGCTGCAAAGATTATCTTTAGTTCATAGGTTCATAAGTTCATAGAAGATGTATGCGATCAAAGCACTAGCCCATAATTCGAATTTGGATTCATCCATATGACTATCAAGTTTTTGTTTAAACTGGATTAAGTTGGTACTATGGACTACCTCAAATGGAAGAGAATTCCAGACTAGTTGGAAAGTTCTGGCATGTTGTCAATGTTGCACTTCACGAAGCTTTGTAAAATTTATGTTGGCAGTGACAAATTCATGAAACTGTGCAAAAAATGCAACGCTTCCCAAAATGGCTTCACAGGTGAAATGTGTGCAGAATGTTGCAGGGTAGTTGGTGCCATTACATGGGGGAATGAAGTACTACACTGTCTTTTCAAGACTGGGTGAAGAACAAAGTGTCATGTAAGAAAAGAGACCAATACAACACAACAACATGTTTCCAGGACAGAGATTGGTAAGTATGAAGAGGTTATCTTGCATATGCACTGGTTCCAACCAAGAGGCTATAAGTCTACAGGAAAACACAATGGGTCTGGCATTGGAGCCGGGGGGCAGAGTAACAGCAGGCAGTGAAGCAGCTTCTGTTACTTGAGGTTGTTGGTATTTATGCTGGATTCAGAGGCTGGGTTTGCAACAGTACATAGGACAAAATATTGTTTCAGTGCTGGAGGAAGAGTAGGACTGAGAAGCAACAGGCACAGAAGCAGTATTGGTTATTTGAAATGTCTGGTATTTACAATAGATTCAGAGGATGGGATTGCTGGGATACATGGAAGAAACACAGATATATCGGAGAAAAATGACAAGTAAAAAGACTGAGCATTAGCAAACAGTTGGGCATCATAGTTACCCGGAGTTCAGAGGCAAGGTTTACTGGAACGTGACAGATGAACACTGGTTCACCAAAGAAGGAGGAGGAGGATGAAAAGCACAAACACATAGACTATGATGACAGAAAAAGACCATTGGTCCATCCAGTTCACTCATAAATCCGAACATACCAGGGACTTACTGTTCATACAGAGTTCTAATCCACATTATCCACCCCCATGCTCACTGTCCTACTGCTAACACCATGAGTAACCATTGAGTCTTTCACTCTGTCCCAACCATGTTTGAAATGACTGATAGTTTAGCACCCACCATATAAGTAGTCAGATTGTGCCATGGATCCACCACCCTTGCTATAAAATAACAATTTCTTGTTTCCCTCTTCAGCGCCCCCCCAATCAATTTCTACTCATGCCCCTGTGTTCTTGATCTACTACTTACGTTAAACAATTCTTCATAGTTTTCATTGTCCATTCCTTTCAGGAGCTTAGGGTCTTCCCTCTCTCTTCTGGCCTCCAGAGAGTACATGTTTGCAAGATTTGCTCTGCTGGCCCTGAATCATTTTGGTCACCCTACTTTGCACTTTTTCCAGTCTGTCCTTATGTTTCCTTAGGTGAAGACCTAAGAAGTGAAACACAGAAACATACAAACATAGAATTTGACGTCCGATAAGGCCCAACCAGTCTGCTCATTTCCCTACCTATTGGATAAGCTGCAGATCCTAGTTAACCAATAACCTACTTCCTCCTACCCCCCCCACAATAATTGACTTATGATGTCCCATGCATTCTTGAATCCCCCACTGTTTTTGACCTATGACCTCCTCAGGAATGCTGTTCCATGAGTCCACCACCCTCTTTGTAAAAAAAAAAAAATACTTCCTCATGTTGCCCCTAGGCTGTCCCTCCTCTATCATCAAACTGTGCCCCGTTGTTCTTGCACATCTCTTTTTCTGAAAGATGCTACCCTCTTGGACTTTGTTGATTCCTTGAGGTACTTGAAAGTTTCAATCATGTCCCCTCTCTCCCTCCTTTCCTTGAGGGTATACATATTAGGCTTCTTTAGTCTCTCTTCATATGGTTTCTGATGCAGACCCTGCACCATTTTAGTTGTCCTCCTTTGGACTTCCTCCATCCTGTCTCTGTCCTTATGAAGATGGGGTCCACAGAACTACATGTAGTACTCCAGATGGGGTCTCACCAACTGTCTGTACAGAGGGATGACAACCTCCTGTTTTCTGCTGGTGATGCCTCTCCCTGTGCATTTCAGTATTTCCCTGTCCCTCCTTACTGCCTTCTCACATTGCCTGCATACCTTTAGGTCATCTGATATGACTACCCCCAGGTCCCTTTCCATTGTTGTTGTTGTTAGTACCACCCCCCAATATGTACTCTTGCCCTTAGTTTTTGTTTCCCAAGTGCATTACTTTGCACTTCTTTGCACTGAGTCTAAGCCACCATACTATTGACCATTCCTCCAACCTTATCAAGTCCCTTCTCATCCTTTCCACCCCCCATGTATCAAGCCTGTTGCAGATATATGTGTCATCTGCAAAAAGGCATACTTTTCCTTCCAGTCCCTCTGCAATGTCACTTATAAAGACATTAAAGAGGACTGGCTCCAGTACTGAACCCTGTGGTACCCTGCTAGTAACCCCCTTTCTTTAGAGTGGACTCCATTTACTATTACCCTCTGCATTCTGTTGTCCAGCCAATGATTTTACGCAGTCTACCACCCTGGGACCCACTCCCAGGATGGCTAACTCGTTTATTAATCTTTTGTGTGGGACTGTGTCAAATGCCTCACTAAAATCTAGGTAGACCATGTCCACAGCCCCTCCCTGGTCTATTACTTTGGTCACCCAGTCAAATAAATCTATTAGATTCATCAGACATGACCTTACCACTGTGAATTCATGCTGCCTTTGGTCATGTGCCACGCTGGCCTTCAGGTTCTCAACAATTCTTTCTTTCAGAAGTGATTCCATCATTTTCCCTACCACTGAGGTCAAATTCATAGGTATTTAGTTTCCTGCCTCTGTCTTGCTCCCACTTTTGTGAAGGGGAATCACAACTGCCTTCCTCCAGTCCACAGGTACCACACCAGCCTCCCATGATTTGTTAATAAGGGTAGTCAGCGGTATCACTAGTTCTCCCCTTAGTTATTTTAGAATTCTTGGGTGAATGCCATCAGACCCCATTGCCTTGTACAGCTTGAGTTTTAGGACTTCTTTCAGGACCCTTTCTTCTGTGAATGGACCGGTATCGACCTCCCTACCCAGAGTGCTTCTATTGTTTGGTTTAGGTACACCCCCTCCTTTTCTTTTGTGAATACTGAACAGAAGTATTTGTTCAGTATCTCTGCCTTTTCATTGTCACCCTCTGCCCACCCTACTCTCCCCTTTATTAAGCCTCACTATCCCTCCCTTGGTCTTTCTTCACTTACTAATATACAGTACATATAAAAAGGTTTTAGCCCCCTTCTTAACTGAGTTGGCTATCTTTTCCTCAGTTTGGGCCTTTGTATTCTGACTGCCTTTCCTGCTTTCTTCTGCTTTAACTGGTACAATTCTCAGTCCTGCTCCTTCTGTGATTCCTTATACTTTCTCATCAGTGATCTACAAAGAGGTAGTAATACCTCCTTCCTTCTGCTGGCAATACCTATTGCTATACACCACCTCATCTCTGCAGGAGGACTGGCAGCTGGAGGTGAAGCAGCATTGGTCATTAGAGGGCTCTGGTATTTACAGAATGTTGGATTCAGAGGGTGGGTTTTCCAGAATATGTCAGAAACCCCCACTGCACCAGAGAAGAAGGAGGAGGAGAAGCAAGAGGACTGAGGAGCAGCAGGCAGTGTTACTGCACTTGTTATTATTTGACATTTCTGGTCACTACACTACATTCAGAGTCTAGCTTTGCTGGAATATGTATTAGGAATCAAGTTTCATCAGGAAAGGAGGATGATGAAAAGAAGGAGGACTGAGCAGTAGCAGGCAATGAAACAGCTTTGTTTTTTTTTTTAAGTTTCTGGTATTCACGCTGAATTTAGAGGCCATGTTTACTAGCATATGTGCAGTAACACAGCTACACATGAGAAGGAAAATCAGGAAGGCTAGACAGCAGCAGGCAGTGCAACAGCTTTAGTTATTTGAGGTTCCTGGTATTTACACTGGATTCAGAGACAAGGGTTGCTGGAATATGTGGAGGAATACAGATTGTCTGGAGCAGGAGGAGGAGCCCACTGCATAGTTCAACTGAGCTGTGAAGATGTTCTGTGAAAAACAAATAAGACACACTTAGTATAAAAAATGATGGAGAGAGAGAGAAAGAGATGAAAGAAAGAAAGAAAGAAAGAAAGAAAGAAAGAAAGAAAGAAAGAAAGAAAGAAAGAAAGAAAGAAAGAAAGAAAATTATTACAAAAATATATAACAATTATTACCATAAAATTGGTCATAGCACAGCCTAGTAGCCTGGAGGAGAAGCTCTCAAGAACCCTGACTTGTGAGTGACATGGTGAAGGAGATGACAGCAAGTATTGCAGGGTAAATCTATAAAGATATGATGTGATTAGAAAAATTAGACATAACATAAAAGCATGTTTGCCTGTCCTGTTAGCTTCTGTTGAGTTCATGCAGTTCCCTTCATCTGTCGAAGAGAGAGAGAGAGAGAGAAAGAAAGAGTAAGAAACACAACATAACCGAGCATTGGTTTTGTTGCTTTTACCACACACCCAAGGGTGTAGTAAGGCATGAGGTCAATGTCTTCAACCCCTGGAAGTGTAATAAAACCAGCACAACTGAAACTCTGAAGTGTATTATAGTGCTTATAAAATGAGTCCATAGGCAACTTAAATGTTTAAAAAGACACAAGCATATAATAAAATATTGCTAAGAAAAGTAAAATAGTTTCTCCATAGATGGTTTACACCTGTCAGTCATCTGTCTTTCTACACATTCAATTGATGATGTGTTTGCTTACTGTGGAATTTAAGAATAAAACATTCTGCAGTATTTCACTAGAAGAATGCACTCTTCTCCCCACTACCACAGATACATAGAATGGTAACGTGGAACACAAAAATTCATATTTCTGCAGAATTCCACTGGCTTGCATACACGCACGCATACGCATACACATACACATACACACACACATATATATATATATATACACACACATGCCTCAGGCTGAGCCAGAACCTATTTCGTCTGTGAAAACATAAGCAGCAGGGAGTTCTTTGTCAAATGGACGTGATAAGAGGGGCATGAGAAGAAGCCGGGGGGGTTGGTTCAGGAGCGATGTGAGGAAGTATTTCTTCACAGAAAGAGTGGCGGATTCCTGGAGCAGTCTTCCTGCAGAGTTGGTGGGGGTGAAAACAGTGGTGGGGTTCAAAAATGCATGGGAAAGGCATAAGAGAATCATAGAAAAAGGTAAAGGGAGGAGTGAATGGTCTAGAGATCAAGTACTATAGGCAGGGGACAATGGGCACATTATGTGGGCCAAGCAGTTCTTATCTGACAGCAAAATCTATGCTTCTACATTTCTGTGTTTAACTGGTAAGGATAGGAGTGGGATGTTTCATAGGTGTCAAAGAAACACCAGAAATGGAAACTGAATAATACTCCATCTTTTAGATTTGTTTACATGTGGAAGGAGGGGTTCATGAGTGGAAGGAACATGTATTTACTTATTTGTTTAATTTAAGGGATTGTTTCTTATTTTTAGGGTGTAGTTGAAGGTTTTTGTACACAAGCAGAGGTGGTAGCTATGCTTGTGATGGCAATCATGAATGATAGAAGTGGCTCATGAGTTTTGTATGTGAGTTGTCCAAATTCCAAATCACACTGCCAAAATTTTCCAACCTATAGAACTGTGGAGATTTAAGATATGGGTCTTAGGGGCCGGCCCGCCGGCGCAGCGGTTGGATTTCCACATGCGACGCTGGCGACCCGGGTTCGGGAACGGACTCGGGTCGCTGGAGGGCCGGCCGGGAGGAGAAGGATCGAGCATCCTAGGGACTGCTCTCCTTCTCCGGGGGGAGGGAAGGGAGGTGTCTGGAGCTTGGATGACCCCTGGTGGAGGCCAGGAGTCACGTAGCTGCTGGCACAGACACGTACTGGAGGCGGGGCAGGACGCTCCACGTCATTGCATGACCCCGCCTCCCCCGAAGAAAAAGGAAAAAGAATTAGCCACCAGCCGCTGCTAATGAAGCCTACCACGGCTTTGATGTGCTCCCCAGGCCAGCCCTCTGACTAAGTTCCACGTCTGTGGCATGTGAGGGGAGTGCCACAGCCCCGCCGTGGGGGGGGGAAGCCACGGGGCATTGGGGGGCCCGAGGCCGTTGTGGGGAGCAGAAGCCAGTGGTCTGTGACCAGGCGGAGAGACATCAGGCGGCAGGCAGGCTAGGGGGAGATAAAGACTAAAAATGAAAAAAAAAAAAAGATACGGGTCTTAGAACCTGCCTAGTCAATCAAGAAGCAGGAAATTTCCAACCTATTTTATAAAACATGTTAAGAAGAAGTTGCATATTTATACTAACCATACACATGGTGACTGCACTGCCCAGTGGCCTGGAGAAGAAGCACCACAGAGAATCCTGGCCTAAGACAAATATGGAAATGGAAATGATGGTAGTGGTGCTGTAGGATAGATCTATGAAGATATGCAGAGATGAAAAACAGACACAACATACATAAGATGCATTAGAATTAAGGATGGAGCAGTGCAATTTTCTAGAATTATTATACCTACCTTAACATTTGTTGTGGTCATGCCCTGGACAAAGAAAGTCAAGGATATGACAGGATATTGCCAGCTGAAATACTCAAGGTGGCATTCGACAGGAGGATGATAGAGGCTCTAATAGTTTTATCATGATCATCACAGGAACATAGAAGGTGACAGCAGAAGGGGACCTCAGGGTCCATCTTGTCTGCCCAAGCTTTGTTGGTTACTACCTCCTCCCTGGCACCTGTTCTGGAGAATGACACGTTTGTGCCTATTGCAAGCTCTCTTGAAGCCCCCTACAGTTTTGGCCTCTACGGCCTCTGTTGATAGGCTTTTCCAGTTATCTACCACCCTTTCTGTGAAGTACAATGTCCTATATTGGTCCCAAACTTGCCCCCCTTCAGTCTCAGATCATGATCTCTTGTTCTACTTCCCTCTTTGAGATGGAAGAGTTCCTGTACCTGAACCTTGTTTACCCCCTTGATGTACTTGAAAGTCTCGATCATGTCCCTCGTTTACCTCCTGTGTTCCAGGGAGTTCATGTTTAGGTCCCTAAATTTTTCCTCATATGGCTTCTGGTGTAATCCCTGAATCATTTTTGTCACCTTCCTTTGTACTGTCTCCAAACTATCTGCATCCTTTCTGAGGTGTGGTCTCCAGAACTGGACACAGTACTCCAGGTGGGGCCTGACCAGTGCCCTGTACAGTGACAAAATCACCTCCCTCTTCTGCTCATGATTCCTTTCCCAATGCATGTTGCTGACAGTGGGCACAGAATGGGCAGGTTGAGGTGAAATCTACACACAGTCCAAAGATAGCACACTTTCCACAAACTTGCACAGACTGTCAAATGAGGCAAACTTTCTTTACTGCTTCACAGAAAATTAGCTGAGAGGTAAGTGGCACATTATGTGCTGGAGGTTGGTAGGTGGCATCTGTGCATTTGTGCAAGTTGCAGACGGGTAAGAGTAGCAGTAAGCCCACCCTTAAAACTATACTGATTGCAAGTGGTGCCCTTATGTGCTCAAGGCTGATAGGTAGCATCAGGCTGTGCAATTGTGCAGGTCAATCGAAAGGATGAGTTATGATGAGACATGAAGTAGACATGAGTTGAAAACTGCAGGTAAGTACTACATTTCATGTTGGAGAATTATAGGTGGCATCTGCGTGAGTGTGGAGGCCATTGGAGACTATGAGATGAGACAAGACATATAATAGGCACACACTTAAACCTGGACTGGAGGAAAATGGTACATCATGTGCTGGAAGCTGGTTGGTGGCATCAGACTGTGTGGATGTGCAGATCACAGGAGAAGAAATTAGAGGAGACATGCAGTAGGCACACACTTAAAGATCAAATGAAACACTTTTTCCAGATTTTTAATAACAACTTGAATTAAAGTCCTTGTGTCATGATTAGTGTTTCCTGAAAATATCATGCTGTTTGGTTTAGTGGTTTTCTTTAAATTAGCATTTGTTAAATCTGTTACTGTGCTTTGCAGTACCTGAAAACAGTAAAGAATTATCTGTCCCTATCAATGAGTGATGACATCATTCTTGTCTAGCCTGCTGCTGCGGCAATTAAGTCCCTGATTGACTGAAGAATCTGTTGTAGTTTCAGGTCAGTGCAGTCTGTAGAGCTAATTGTTTTCACTCAAAGTTTGTTACTAACCCATCTGGTTTGTGTTTAGATAGGTTAGCTTAAAACCTATCATTCTGTTCACATAAAAAGTTGATCATATGAGTTTCGGTGCTGAACTGTAATGGTATGAATGAATGAATGTCTGTGAGAAATTACCTTGTCAGTATCACAACTGTCAGTTCTGTTTAATCAAAACTCTGCATTGTTTTCTGGCTATATAAAACAGGGTTGTTTAATGGATATAAAATAAATCTCAAGTCTGTTAATTCATAGAGGCAGTGTGTCTTTGATATAGCCTCCAAAAATAGGTTCATGTGAGGACAATTTTGTTGTTATGTCAGATTGACAAACAGGTGTATGCCACACTCAGCTACTTCAGGGACATGTAACGTGAAAATTCAGTTATTTGAGGGCTTCTGAGTGAAAATAAATCAAGCAGGTATAAAAGCACAAAATCAAACAGCATTATATTTTCAGGAAACGCTAATCACGATACAGGGACTTGAATTCAAGTGAATTCTAGATTTTCTTAAATGTGTGCACTGGAGGCAAGTGGAACATTTTGTTCTGGAGACTGGTGATCATGGGCTAAAGAAAGGCACACAACAATGATGACTCATGAGTAGAAATAAAAGTAAGTTGTGAGTCACAGACCACATAATTAGCTATTCAGTTCATCTTCCCTAAGTCCTGAGTTCTCCCCATTATAAATACACAGACACTTTTCTTCCTCTATACAAATAAGTTAAATATCAGCCAGCCATGATTCCTCCAGTCTTCCTTAATCCAAGGGAAGGGAGAAGATGTCTGAGCTGATGCAGCTTTTTATACTACACAATTTTGTACACAGCTTTTGTAATTTAACTCTGTATATCTTTATATATTTTATGGCTTTTACATACTTTGCCTTGTTTCTATTTGTTTAGTCATATGGCTATATTTTTGATTGTTGTTTGAATTGTTTTTTTCTGCTGCAACTCCACATTTTGTTCCTTGTTTGTTTGGTAGATTTTGCTCCTGCACTTTGAGGTACTCAAGTACCAGCAACACCCCCCCAAGAGGGGTGTTTGAGATTGAGGAACGTAAGTTAACTAAAACATTAACTTAAAGTTAGAATTAAATTACATATTAGAAAAGAAATCCTGTTAGCCTTTCCCACTGCTTTGTCACACTGCCCAGCTACCTTGAAGTCATCAGATATGATGACACCTCACTTTGTCTCGCGTGTCTATTCAATATAGTAGCACTTCTGAATACCACAGTCAGTGGCCCGCCAGTTTGAGAGAGAAGAGCTGAGCCAGTCGCTGGCTCCAGAGGGATGCCATGTTTGGGGGTACTGGGAGGTGCATAGCTGGGTGGGGGGACCACTAGACTACCGGAGAAATCTATTCTTTGACCGTGGCTGGGGGTAGGGATTTGTGAGGTGGTGAGGGGACCACTAGACTACCAGGAACCTTACTCATAATTTAAAAGCAGATGGGTCAGGATTTATGCAGGGGGGGTGGGGGGCCACTAGACTACCAGGGATAGGTCTTATATTTTACATGGAACTGGGGTCGGGAATCATGGGGGACACCGCTGCATTACCACCAACTTTTTCCCGGCAGTATCTAGTGCTGCACTACAGGACATGCTAATGCCTGTAGCACAGTGTTATACATTTGAATATGCCATGCTGCTGGCATTCATGGGTGCTCTCCTGTCCATGCCCCTGCATACCATTACCTATCAGCTTCTGCACTACCACACAGCACCGGCGCTAATAGGGCTTTTCAATATTGCAGCTTCAAGCAAATTGAGCACTATTCCAGTGCTATGGATTTGTGCTAGGTGCAAAGGTTTGAATATCTGGCCTTAAGTATGCTCCTTTGTTTAACACAGCAGATAGTTGACTGATGCTTTTATTAAATAATACTGGAAATGTTCCTGTTCACTATCATAGCCAGCCAAATCCTATCTTTGAATACAGATGGTCTTTTTAACAAATTATCTGATAAAAGTTGAGTGGAATTTATTTTTTCATTTGATATAATACTGTCACAGAGTACATGGTGATTATTAGAGAGTCCATGATTAGCCAGTTATGAAACATACTTTATAGCAGCTAAGAATATCAATAAATGGGGCAGAGGCCAAATGGATTTATTAATAGCAATCAGATGTTCAAAACATGGCTGATAGATATTGCAACAGGCACTGTATTACTGATACTAATTATTGGTGTAACTATTCAAATTATATTCATCAATTCATATATACCTTCAAAAAAGTTACATTGCCATTTTTTTGACAATTGGGGAAAACTTGAATTGATTTTACAAGATCTCCTGGAGAGCTATCCAAATTATGATCTTCATATAGCAGGAGATCCAAATGCTAGATTTCCTAACCCACTAAAGGAATTAATAAATTCCTGTATGGATGAAAAATTGCATTGTAGAATAAGTTTCACAGACTGGAATTTAAATTCATTTGGGAAATCAAAAGACTTGAGAGAAATTGAAGCTGGCAGAAAACTTAATCATATGGTTAATGATCTAGATTTAATATTAATAAATGGCAAAACTAAAGGAGACTAGGATGGCTCCCACACATATCTCTTTCCTATTGGAGCATCCATGATAGATTTATTTTTCTAGAATATTAATGCCCATGACAAAGTAACTGATCTTGAGATAATAGAACAATGTGAATCTCTTCATTTGCCTCAAATGATTCTCCTAAATTACTATATCAGGACACTTGAAATATTAAATTAAAACTAAGAATCGTGTGTGGTTATTAACTCTGAAAGTATCAGTCTGTCAATAATATTTCTAATATTGATTACAGTTTACATAATGCACACTCTAATATATTTAAAATGTAATTTTACAAAATGATGAACAGATATTCAATTCCAGTTATGGGTCAATCTTATCCATTACTTAGCTCCAATCTTGTATACACATACCAGTTCAAAAAAATAAAATGAATACTTGGTTCAACCATACTTGTAGCAAACATAAGAAATAATTGAAAGCAGATTTGTTTAGATAGGCACAATAAAGCAGAGCAGAACTTATAACTATTAAATAAGAAAAGGAAGCTATATAACAAAACAGTAAAGCAAAAGAAGTGAAAATATCAGAATGATTTAAGGAGTAAAGTAAGTAAGTCACTGCAAACAAAAAAATACAGAAGAGCTCTGGGGCTAGATTCAGAAAAAATTGCAAAGCACAGTGCAAACATTTGCACTGCAATTTGTGGATGTGCAGGTGTTAAATCTTGCTATTTACAGTCTATGAATAGGGTCAGGACAAGTCAGCACTAACCCAGTTCATCCACCTCTAACCCCACTAGCACTGTCCTGAAATGCAGCCAGAAGAACGATCCCACTGTGAATAGTGTTGTTGAGGCACAGGTCAGGAAGAATAGGAAAACCAGGGGCAGTTGTAAAATTTGCAACAAGTGATTTATTATTAACAGTAAAATAAAAAAGTCAAATTGTTCAGTAAAACTATTTACAAAGGCAGTATAAATAGAGAAAGTCCATCTGGGTTTCTTCTCAATTTCCAATCTTAGTCTCTCTCAGTCTCTGTGTGTCTCTTTTATAAAACATTACAGCTCCTTTTTATAGTCTGTGCAGGAGCTCATTAAGAAAATAACATGCTTATCACACAGTGTTCTTGTAAGTTTCCAATGTTCTTGTCAGTTTCTGCAGGTGCAACAAAAAGACCATTGTGACCCAGAACTGATCTATTGTTTATATCTTATGTAAAAGGCTTAAAAATTGCATCTTAGGTTAGGTTAACCTATTAAGTTCCAAATAGCTTTGCAATAATTTCAACAGTATAACGGTATGCAGTTTTAAACAAAGGGATCCCAGTATCAATTACATTTCCACAAAATGATTCACATATATTTTTGTAACGGCAGATATACAAGGGGGGAGAATATACAGAACAGCAAGTAAGGGTAGAGAGATAGCAAGAGGCAGAGAATTGCAATACCATTGGGCTGATTAAGTTCTAGGTTTCATGAGAAAATGTGGTTGTGCAACCAGATAGAGAAGAGACAGAAAAGGAAAGAATAGAACAGAACCTTGTGTTTAAACTCTTTCTCCATAACTACTGGGACAGGGCCATATTCATCCCTGTCACATATCCCCCTCCTTAAGAGGGAACCTATTTTACAAAAACAGGCTTCCAAAACTTTCTAGTAATTCTCATCTAACATAAGCATATAACTTTTACAGTTTTGTGCATATCCAGGTTCCTTTTTTCCATAACAACAGTCCAGCAAATAGTGAAGTTTAAACTCACACATTTGTTTTTTCAGCCTTCAGAATTCTTAATTCCAGATCCACATCTAAACAGAAAATCAGCATTGACATTCTCTTTCACAGATTTGTGCATCACTTTAAATTTAAATGGCTGTAGTGCCAGGTACCATCTTGAGATTCTAAAATGTTTATCCTTCATTTGGTTAAGCCAACAGAGTATGGTGACCTGTTACAAGTACAAAGTCATCACCTAGTAAATAAAACTTAAGGGACTCTATGGCCCACTTTGCTGCAAGATATTCCTTTTCAATGGTGGAGTATCTTTTTCTCTGTTGTGCAGCTTGCTACTAATATAGAGAATAGGATGGTCTGTCCCATCTATATTTTGACTCAGGACTGCACCTTGGCCTACCACTGATGCATCTGTCTGTAACGTAAATTGTTTTTCAAAGTATGGGCTTCTTAAAACAGGGTCTGAACATAATGCAGCTGTATGGCTCAAAAAGCCTTGTCACACTCTGGGGTCCATTTTACATTTCTCAGGAATCATTTCTTTGTTAGTTCAGTGGGGGAGTAGCTACACAGCAAAGCTGGGAACAAATCTCTGATGATAACCAGCCAGCCCTAAAAATGACCTGACATGTTTCTTGGTTTTGGAGACAGGGCTGATAGCTACAATTTCTGTCATAGAAACCTCTGGCTTAATTTCTTCATTTCTCAGAACAAAGCCCAAATATCTGGTTTCCTGCATGCCCATTGCACACTTGGTTGAATTAATTGTCAGACCTGCCTTTTTGATCGATTGGATAACTGCTTGTAGGTGCCCCAGGTGGCTTTTCCAGTCTGGACTGTACACCATGACATCATCCTGGTACACAGCACAATAACCAGTTTGAGGAGATAAAATTACATCCCTGTACCACTGGAATGTAGCGGGTGCACAATGTAAACCAAACAGCATCGTGGGGAACTGATTAAATCCTGTAGGAGTGGCAAATGTAGTTTTGTCTCTGGATTCTTTAGCAAGGATGATTTGCCAGTAACCCTTGGTGAGATCGAGGGTACTGATATACTTTGCACTTCATAGTCTCACCACCAAATCATCTATTCTGAGCATAGGATAACTGTCAAATTCTGACACTTCATTAAGTTTCCTTAAACCAAGGCAGATTATTACACCCCCTTCCTTTTTGTTTACAGTCACCATTGGTGATGACCAAGCACTTCTTGACTCTTCTATGATACCCAATTCTTTTGTTTTTTCTATTTCCTTAACCACATCTGCTCTGAACCTCTCTGGTAATCTGTATCTCTTTTGTCTAATAGGGTGGGCATTCCTTGTCGCTATTACATGCTCAGCTCTTTTTGCTCCACCTGATACTGTGGTAAAAGTACTGTTAAATGTCTTTAGCAAGTTACAGATTTCTTCTGTTTGTTCAGAGGTTAAGGAAACATTCACCTTTATACCATCAGCAGTAACAGTTTGTTCCACTCTGTCATAAGCTACATCAATATCTTCTTTATCATTTTCCAGTAAAACTAGCAAAACAGCTTTTGGTGTTTTTTTCAACCCATTTCTTCAGGAGGTTAGCATGGTATATCTTAGTAGGATTTTTCCTATCAGGGGTCTCAGTCTCATAGTTAACTGTGCCAGTATGTCTAAGCTCTTTATAAGGCCCTTGCCACTTCATTAACAGTTTGTTTTCTGTAGTGGGTAACGATAGCAAGACCTTTTCACCTGGCAAAAAACCTTTTTTCTTTTACCCCATGGTCATAATACACCTTCTGTTGGTTTTGTACCTCTTCCTGATTACTATGGGTGATTTCAACATGTTTTGCCAGCTTCTTTCTCAGGGCACACATATAAGATATAATAGATTGTTTCTGATGGGGGTTATTTTCCCATGTTTCTTTTATTACATCTAGTGGCCCTCTAGATTGTCTACCATACAGCATTTCAAAAGGTGAAAAACCTGTTGATGCCTGTGGCACTTCTGTGTAAGCAAAAAGCAGGTAAGGCAAGTATTGGTCCCAGTCTTTCCTTTCCCCTTTTACAATTTTAACATGCATTTTTGGGTTTTATTAAAACACTCAACAAGACCATATGTTAGAGGGTGATAAGGGAGGTTCTTATGGAAGTGATGCCTAGTAGTTGGTACAGCTCCTTCAGTAATGCAGCACCAACATTACTACCCTGATCAGTAATCTCTTTGGGTATGCCCACCCTGCTGAAAATTTTGGCAAGCTTTGCTGCCACTTTTGGGGCTGTGACAGTACACATTGGAACTACCTCTGGGTATCAAGTAGCACAGTCACATACTACCAAAATGAATTGATTACTCTTTTTACTTTTGTCTAAGGGGCCAACAACATCCACTGCAATTCTCTCAAAAGACAAATTTATTAAGGGTAGGTGCACTGGGGCACCTTGTCTTTTTTAGTCGTTGGGGCTACTTTCTGACACTCAGCACAAGAACTGCAATAGGTATCAACATCTTCATGAATTCCAGGCTAGTAAAATCTGTATAGCAATCTGACAAGGGTACAATCCCTCCATGAATGACCAGCCATAGGACTATCATGTGCCATCTGTAACAACTCAGATCTATAACTTTGTGGCATAACCAATTATTCTATCTGGTCCTGTGTCTGAAGTTTAACCCAAACTCTGTACAGTAGCCCATTACATTTTTTAAACATAGGTTCACCCTGTTTGGTTTCACCCCCAGCTGCTTAAAATAACCCTGGAGAGAAACATTGTTAGTTTGTTCTGAAAGAAAATCACAATCAGTGATCAGTTTAGTTTCAGCATTTCCATATGTTAACTCCTTATGTCCATCAGTCTTTTGTTGCCACTGTTTCTTCAGGCGTCATCTTTCTTTCTTGGACTTCTGGATCTTGGAGCTGTGCTCTAACAAGTCTAAATCAAAATCAGCAAAAGGAATAGAGCCCCCACCATCTAAGATTTTCTTTGCCTGAGAGCTTGTCACCACATCTGCTGAAACATCAGGATTTATCCCCTCTTTGATTAACTCAGTAAATCCTGGAAAGTAATTTCCAATATTCACAGGTACAGGTAACATAGATACTAGCCCCACTTTCATTTGGTGCAACACCCCATTAATAGTCAGAGTCACTTGAGTGGTGGGATAGTATCGAGTGTCCCCATGGATGCAGATGACACCAGTACCTGGTCCTTTTTTGACAATGTTTTCCTAGCACTTCAGTATGTACTAGGGTCTGTCTGCTTCCTGAATCTACAAGTCCCTTCACAGTCTTATCTCCCACCTTCACATCTATTAAGTACCTGCCCCAGTTTGCTAAGGACAAATCTGCTCCAGTGTCACTCTTCTTGCTATGGCAATTTCTTCCAATATGGCCTGACTTATTACAGTTATAGCAAATAAAGTCTTTGGGCACAGATTTGTTACCTCCACCAGAGTTCTTATGAGACTTTGGGCCTGATTTTAGAAGAGTTACACCTGGCGTAACAGCACTTCCACCAAGTAGAATGGTGCATGTAGCAACTTACACCAGCAGTTGCGACATGCGTTATTCTACAAAGTGGCCTGCCACACGTTGCAGGTCACTTGCGTCTAACAGCTGTTACACTGGCAGTTGCACCATAAACCCCCTGTGACATGGCACTAGGGGGTTTACGGCAGCAGTTGCACCTCATTCCAGAAGGGCAGAAACAAAGTCCCCAATGTCAGGATTCTACAAGAACCCCCGGAGGAGAACCGACAACATAAGTTACACCAGCATTTAGCTGGTGTAACTTAAGGATGCCCCCCTTGGGGTCCTGTAGAACCACCTGCAGTCATGCCACTGTTGTCCTCCCCCTATGCCAACATACCCCAGTGGGGACCTGTAGGGCTACCCACACCAACTACCCCAGGTGTACAAGCATGCCCCACAGGGCTACCCACAGCAACAGCCCCAGGTGTATAAGTACTGCCTTGCAGAGCTACCCACACCCCTAGCCCCCCAAAACCCCTGTTGTGAATTGCTTTGGAGGATAGCCCTGTCATCCCCCCACCCATGCCCTGACCCCAAGTCACCAGCTACAAATACGCAAATTATCCTTCACTGGTAGTCTAGTGGCCCTCACCTAGCTGTGCCAGCCCACCCAGCACCCCACCCATTCCCAACCAGTGACTGGCACAGCCCACCTCTCACCACCATGGCCAGCCATCAATTGAGTGCAGTATGGCCATGTACTGACAAGAAGTGCTCAGAAATTAATTTATGAGTGTGTCTTTTCAGTACGCGGTCATACTGCACTCAGTATGAACAACTAAAATTCTCCATCATTTTAAACTTCAAGGTCACCCTAAGCCCAATAAGATAACCACCACTCTGTCATCCATGTTAAGTAAACTTTTGGGCCGGGACCATATTTTCTACTAAACCATTAAAAAGCACTGTTTTTTGAGTGTACTATTTCTCCTGTGGATAGAAAACATACTGAGAAACATAATTCACAATAATTTCCACCCAGTTTTACTTTGAGGCCCACATTGCTCCAAGGCAGAATAGTAATTATAATCTGATTTGATTCTGGTTGAGCATTGTGTTCAATACAACATAACATAATTAACCAAAGAAGCTTGAAAATGTGATGGTTGTCAATTACAATCTTGAAACTGTGCCAGCTGATCAAATCTGTTATGTAAAGGCACTGTGAACTGGTTTTGAACAGTTTTCTTGACTATCTGGGAACAATGTAAAGGATGGGTAAAAATATGTGAAGGGCATCTTTTCTGTACACAGTCATACTGCACTCAGTAGGTGGCCGGCCGTGGTTGTGAGAGGTGGGCTGTGCCAGTCGCCAACTGGGAGCAGGTGGGAGGTGCTGGGTGGGCTGACATGGCTGGGTGGGGGGCCACTAGACTACCATGGAAGGGTAATTGCCGCATTTGCGGCAAGTGACTTGGAAGTCGAGGCACGCTTGGGGGGATGACAGCGCCGCCCTGTGGGGTGTGTACCTACGGGGGATTCAGGGGGCTGGAGGTATGGGTAGCCCTGAAGGGCTCTATGTGGCACTTTGGGGAGCTGTGGGATGGGATGCCCTGCGAGGTAGTTAATGTAGGTTTCGGGGACAGTGGGGTGGGCAGAGCTGCAGGGCACCTCTTGTGGCATGCTGGGCAGGAGGGGCAGTTGCGTACTGCATTGAGGCTTGCGACATGCTCACAAGGTGTGCCAGCAGTTCAGCATACCTGGCCGCATGTCGCAAGTCACAGGACTTAGCTGCGGAGACCCTACCCCTTCTAGAATAGGGCACAGGGTCATTGTCGCAGTTGCAGGTGGTGCAAGTTGCATCTGGCAGCAACTTGTGCCACCCTTCTAGAATCAGTTCCTTTGAGTTTAAATGGGAAAAAGAATGTCTTACCAGTGCTTGGCTGTTACCTAACTGCTGCAGTGTCTGTCTGGCTATTTCCAATTGTTTAACCAGGAGAGACACACTAAGCTGAAAGCTTGTTTACAGGTACAACCTGGGAGCACAGGGAAGCTAAGTGACTTGCTCAGGGTCACACAGTATGCAAGTGGGGGCTGTGGAATTCAAAGCCATGTCTCCAGATTTGTAGCTCAGAGCCTTAAACCACTGTGCTATACTGCCTCCCTAATTTGGTAGTCTTCAGGCAAAGAAACAGCCTTTTTTCCATTTTCTGGTCAGTGTTCCTTTACTGCACATCTATAGGCAGGATGGTGATGAATTGCTCCATTGCAAATGTGACAAAGATCTGTGGAACTCTTTTGCCCTCTGGTTGGAACCATTTTATCAGGAGTTCTCTGAGTTGGGTGAAGGCTTCTTGAGGATTGTTTACTGAGTTGTACTTAAGAGACTAAAATCTCTGCCTGTAGGCCTCTCTGGAGATGTCATACCTATCAGGATTTCACTTTTCACCAGGTCATAGTTTTCTGACTGTGCAGTGTTCATATTGTTGTAGGCAAGTTGAGCTGTCCCTGTCAGGTAAGGCACCAGTATTATTGCCTGTTGCTGCTTTGGCCACTGGCAGTATGTGACAACCCTTTCAAAAGTTGTCAGGTATGCTTCAGTATCATCTGAGGGACAAACCTTTGTAAGTTTAATGTATTTCAAGTTGTCTGTGTCCTGTTGCTCATATGGATCTGTGCCAGATCCTCTGTCTTTGATAGCCTGCAAGGCATCCAACCACCACTGCTCCTGTTACTGCATCTCTTCTCTCCTCTGTTTCTCCATTTCTTTCTGTTGTATTGCCAACCACTGGAAAAAGGCACTCAGGCTTTCAGGTTCTGTCACTGTCTGTTCTTTTTCCATCTCAGGTGCTGGCTGAACAGTCTCAGTTTGGACTTTTGTTTCTGCTTCTAGTTTGGCTGCCATTCTTCTGGTTATCACTACTGGACTTGTTGCTGCAGAATCCATACCTTTCTTCTCTGGTTTTCTTCAGATTTCACATGGGATCTGAAGTAAGATCAGTCTGTTTGCAGATGACACCAAATTGGGGGAGGTTGTTGATGACATTGAGGGATGGAACGGGCAATGGGATGACCTAGCTAAACCACAGGAATGGTCAGAAGCATAGCAGCTGGGGTTCAGTGCCAAGAAGTGCAAGGTAATGCATTTCGGAGCAAAGAACCAGGGAAGGGACTATCAGCTAGGAGTGGTACAGTTGGGTAGTGCCATGGAGGAAAAGGACCTAGGGGTACTTATAACGGGGAGCATGAACAACTCTGCTCAGTGTAGGAAGGTGGCAGTGAAGGCCAACAAGATGCTGGAGTGAATAATGAGGGGAATTTTCTCCAGCAATAGGGACGTAATTCACCCCTGTACAGGTCACTGGTCAGGCTGCACCTGGAGTACTACATGCAGTTCTGGCACCCATACCTGAAGAAGGATGTCAGTTTGTTGGAGTGAGTGCAGTATAGCATGACAACGATGATCCAGGGAATGGATGTCAAGCCCTATGAGGAAAGACTGAGCAAGCTAGGTATGTATTCATTGGAGGAGAGGAGGGATGGAGGGACATGATTGAGACCTTTAAGTACTTGAAAGGGATAAACAAGGATCAAACAGATGGGGTATTCCAGTTAAGAAGAAGAAGAAGGGACATGAGAGGGCACAGTCTCAGACTGGGGGATTCAGGAGGGAGGCAAGGAGACAGTTCATAGGTATCATTGGTAGTATCAAGCAAACGACTTTCATCCACTCTGCTTGCCAATCGCTCAATGTTTAGAACTTACCAATTCTTTCCTTACAAAAACTCTCTGTCCTATGCTTAAAAGTAGCTATAGTTGAACTATCCACTACACTAGAAGGGAGGTTGTTCCCAAATGAAATGACCCTCTGAGTAAACCAGTAACTTCTTATGTTGGAATTCCACCTAGGCAAAAATAGTTGCTTGCTATACCTCCTCCCACTGCATCAGTTTGTCTTAAGTTTAAGACCTAAATCCTCACACAGCTTAGTGTCCCCAATTGTTCTAAAAAGCATGCATATATCAGCTCTATGCCTCCTGTAATGTACTGAATAAAGATTTAAATGCCCCAATCTATCTGAATATGGTAGGCTTTTGAGCCCAGCAACAGATCTTGTAGCCCTATGCTGCACCTCCTCAATTCTAAGAATGTCCTCCCTTTTATATGGAGACCACACTTGCGCACAGTACTCCAGATGTGGCCTTACAAGTGCCCCATACAATGGCACTAAAACCTTCTCATCTCTACTGGCAATGTGCCTTAAGATGCAATTGAGGTTTTGATTGGCTCTTTTGACCTGACCTTCACAGTGGAAACAAAACTTAAGATTGTTAGTATTCTTAATTCCCAAATTCTTTTCCTCCAAGGTGACATTAAGGCTGACTTTTTCAAGTTTATACACATAGTTTTTATTATGAGTACCCAAATGCATAACCTTACACTTAGCTGTGTTCAGTTCTAGTTTATTAGTCCCAGTCCACTGTAAGATTTCATCTATAGCCCCTTGCAAAGACTGAGCTTCAATTGCATCGTTCACTATTCTATCCACCCGGCAGTCATCTGCGAACTTAGATAACCAAATGGATAACCAAGTGGAAATATAAATATTAAAGAGACAAGGCCCCAGCCCTGATTCCTGAGGGACCCTGCTAGAAACTGGTGCCCAGTCTGACAAAGTCTCCTTAACTGTGACTCTTTGTTTTCTCCCATTTAACCATTCTGAGATCCACTTTAGAATATTAGAATCCAACCCAAGCTTAGCTAGTGTATTCATTAACTCTAAATGGGGAGGTTCATCGATAGCCTTTGCGAAGCCCATAAAGGCCACATATATTGAGTTTCCCTTATCCAGCTCACAGTTAACTTTTTCGTAGAAAGTAAGCAGATTTGCCTGACAAGACCTAGACCTAGTAAAGCCATGCTGAAGGGGATCAGACAGGCTCTGTTCTTCTAAAAACCCCTGAATCCTTTCCTTCAAGATGCCCTCCAAGATTTTCCCCATCAGTGAGGTCAGGCTCTCCAGTCTAAAGTTTTCTGGCTCAGATTTGGACCCTTTTTTATGCAATGGTACCACAATCGCTACTTTTTAGTCCTGTGGGGCTGCACTTCTATCCAGGAAGGCCTGGAATATCTTAATAAGGGGTAATGTCAACAGATCTGCCAATTCTTGCAACACCCTGGGATGTATATCATCCAGACCAGGAGATTTATTAATGTCTAATTTATGTAACCTGTCCCTAATAACAATTTGCTCCAGTGATGATGGAATCGCTAATGAGGGTGTGGATGAACCCCCAACATTAAAGACTGAGCAGAAATATTTATTTCGTATATTGGCTGTCTCTTTTTCTGAAGCCAGTGAACCGTTGCTATTCTTGAAGGGGCCTATAACATTAGAACTGCTTTTTGTACTATTGATATAGGAAAAGAAGGATTTCTTATTGTCCTTTACCCTGGCAGCTAAATGGACCTCCAATTGGGATATGGCCTTTTTTATTAGATATTTTACCTTCCCTGTGAGTTCTCTAAGGCCCTGTCTACACTACACCATTAAAACCCTGTAACGATTTCAAACCATTACAGATGGTAAATGTGACAGTGTGTCCACACTGCCAGTGAACCATCATGATAATGGTTTAGAACCATTACAGCCGATCTACATTGTGGGTGATGTGTGATTGTTACGGTCGGCACTCTATCCCACAATGCAGTCCATGCTGCATTAAGGGCAATGCTGGGGCTACATTCTCACGAGTTCACACTACAGCTGGTAATGTTACAGAGGCAGAACCATTTTCGTAACCATTGTTGAAACCACCTCATAAGTGGTTTCAACAATGGTTACGAAAACACCTCCTGTAACATTACAGGTGTAAACGCAAACCGTTGTGGTAATTGGTTGGACCCTCTGTAATGTTAGAGAGGGTAGTTCTTGGTGTAGTGTGGACAGCGCCTTAATTTCTTAAAATTGTACTTATTTTTATCCTTACAATATTTTATAAACATCCTATTCTTTCTGTTAGTCACTCTTTTAATAGATGAATTCATCCAACCTGGGTTGTTTTTCTTATTATTTTTAAATCCGTGCAATCTTGGAAAATATTTACCAATTAGTTCTTTCAGTTTTGCAAGCAGTATGCTCCACATCCCATCAGCCAAACATCCTTGGAAATTCTTAGCCCAATCCCACGTGGAGAATTCTACTCTAAACTTCACAAAATCTGTCTTGGAAAAATTAAACTTATTTGCTGAACCTGGCATCATGGTTGTATTCATATCTTTGATGCTAAATAATACCATAGAGTGGTCACTATTACCAAGTAGGCAACCAATCCTAATATAATCAATTGAATCACCCATGTTAGTCAACAGTATGTCCAGTACATTATTACCCCTGGTGTTACTGAATACTTTTTATTGCAACCTAATTTCATCAAACACCTCTAGGAACAATGAGTCAGTTTTATTAGTTCCTTGCCATAGTTTCCAATCTATGTTAGGAAGGCTGAAGTCCCCCAATAGCATAATTCTATCAGCAGGGTCTAATTTACCTAGCTGTCTTAGTAGAATCATGTCATAGTCTGCTGGAATGGAAGATGATCTATAAACTAGTTCCAGTATTATTTTAGATCCCACATGGGGGAGTAGTTTGACCCATAAATGCCCCAACTCAGATTCGTCATGATACATTTCAACACTTTTAATTGAGTCATGTATATTCATGGCAATCCCATCCCCTTTTCGGTGTGCTCTAGATTTGTGATATAGATTATATCCCTGAATAGATGTTGTCCAGGTGTTATTGTTGTCCCACCATGTCTCTGTAATTAGAGCCAAATGAATTGATTGTGTTGTTCAAAGTATTTGAAACTCATCACATTTATTTACCAGACTTTTGGCATTAATCAAAACTCCATTCAAATCTGATACTTCCCTTCCACCTTTAATCATATATGTGTTAGGGCTGCTGTCAGTCATCAAGTCCTCCCTGCGATGCCAGTTTAAATGAAACTGAATGACCTCAGTTTCTTCACTGAAAGAGTGGTGGGCAAGTGGAACACTCTACCACAGGAGGTGGTGACCTGTAAGATGGTGGGCAATTTCAAGAGAGGAGGGGACAGAGTGATGGTGAGGGTAAATCTAAGGAGGGGAGGAGTGGGAGGGGCAGCTGTGAGATGAGGGACTACCTGCAGAATTGAGCTGACTCGACAGACCTTGAGGCCTATTTCTGCTGGTATTTTCATATGTTCGTATGCTTCCCTGGTACCAGGTCTAGTACCCATGCACAAAACCCCTGGCTTAGAGTATGCATGGCATAAATCCCACTTAGGCAGACACCATCTGTCATTGTGGCACAGGTCAGGAAGCATAGGTAAACCAGGAGCAGTTGTAAAATTCACAAGTGATTTATTATTAACAGTAAAATAAAAAAAGTAAAATTGTTCAGCATAACTATTTACAAAAGCAGTATAAACAGAGAGACCCGGATATTCAGACTGCACCACAAAGAAGCACAATAGCAGGAGCAAGTGCAAGTGCAGTGCACCCCTGTGCAACATGCGTGATATTCAAACACAGCGCAGGCCAAGGTGTGCTTGCACAACACAGCTGAATATCATGCCAACTGCACCATGGTGCAGGGCTGATGTGCAGTAGCACAACCAGTGATGCGCAGGGACAGGGACAGGATACAGGGGTGTTCCACCCATGGAAGCCATGGGCAGATGAGCACACAGCAGGCCAGACAGTGCCCTCCCGCACCCCAAGAACTGCACAACCTGTGGTGAGCTGGATGGACCACCAGCCCATGAACACCAGCACCAAATCCACAGCTGGGGCATGGTGCCCCAGCACACCCCCTGGCAAGCAGTGACCGCAACACAAGGAGGTCCAGCCACCCAGTGCCAACCCATCCCACCAATGCAAAACACACCCTGTACAGCGATCCCCAGACACCAGGCCCAGGAGCAGCACCCAACAGTGCATGGCACCAAATGTATGCCACCACCCCCCACTGTGACAATGCAACCCTGTGTGCCATGGAGCCATGCATGGCAGCCCCACAGTGAGCACCCACAGTGTGTGGCACCAGCCACTGACGCAACAACTGCAGACACAGTGCCGCCCTGCATGGCCCCCCCATGGCACAGCAAAGGGGTCGACCCTGTGACAGTACCTGATGGATCCTGCATGCAACAAGGCCTGCTGTTGGACCCCACCACCAGCAGGACAGCACCCTGTACACCCACCCATGCACACACCCTGTCCCAGCACTGGCCCCAACAGCCAGCACAGCAACCCACTGTGGTGCATGGAGGCATGCTCCACACAGGATATGACACAGGGCATGGACAAACACCCAGCCTGACCCAAGGGCACCCCAACACAGGGCCACAATAGTGGGGCAACAAATGCTGTTGGCATGGGTCCACTGATGCTGTGTACCCACTGTCTGCACCCCACCATGGCACAGGTGTACCAGCCATCCTGTGCATGCACCATGAAGCCATCCGCCATCAGCATGTGGCCGGAGCACAAGTGACAGACATCATAACCCAGGCACTGCAACAGAAACCAGCGACAGCATGGAGGGGGGGACAACAACAGCATAGCCCACAGTGTCATCTGAGGAAGACGTGCAACACACTGGTGACAGAAGGCAAGCCACCATTGTGCCATGGCCAGAGGGTGGCTGGCATGGACAGCCAAAATGACATGCCAGCAGACCGTGTGTAACACAGACATGCAAGGGGGCCAGCTGCACAGGCCATGGACATACTGACAGGGGCACCAGGGACACAACACATGCACCAAGGACCACTGCACATAGGCATCCAGTGCACAGGGAACAACACACATACCATAGACAGGGACTGAGTCCCCCACCCACACCATCAGCGGGTCCCTGCCAGACACACACATGCCCAGGCCTGCACCACCCTCGACATCATGCACACCACTGCAGCCAAGCACCATAAGCCTGCTGCAGATCAGAGACCACCTCGGTTGTCATAACAAATAAGTCTATAATAGTGCTGGAACTATACAATTAAAACATCAAACAAAACTGTTTACAATATGGGGGGGAAGGGCCACATACCAAGTGGCGGTGGCAACAGGGAGTGGGATGAAAGGGTGTGAGGGAAAGTCCAGGGGAGAATGGTGAACAGGTGCGTAGTGGGCCTATTGGTGACTCTGCTCCCCACTTCTGTCTCGGTGGTGCCTTCTGTGCCTTCTTCTGTTGCCCCTGTCCATACGCTGGAGCAGCTCTAGGGTGGCCCTCAACAGCTGCAGCAGCTCCTGTACATTACGTTCCAGTGCAGTACAGCATTGTCCACTTAGGACAAGAGAGCAGAGTCATTATGCATGACTGGCCAGACCCCTGCAGACCACCCAGTGTGCACGGCATACAGCCATGGGCCACACCTCCGTGATGGCATGCCACCACCCACAGTGTCCGTGCCCACATGACCCGCTTACCCAGGCACCCATAACCATGCAGAACACTGCACACACCCACTGCCCATGTCCCGCATGGCACCACCGTGGCCATACAGTGACATGGCTATGTGGTGTGACAGCAGTGGCACAGCCATGGACCCAGTGCACGCACAGCACACCTGTGACACCCACCCACACATGCTGTGCCACAGGACAGTGCTGAGTGCACCATGTGGTGTGCACGGCAGTGGGACCAAGTGTGGGTGGCCACGTCCCGCCACCACCCCTGCAACCCAGCATGCACAGAAATAAGGGGAAACATGGCACTCACTTGCATCCTGGCCAGCAGGGTGCTGCTGGCCCATGGCCCCTCCAACTTGGCCCGGCTGCAAATGGACTGCACCTGCTCTGTCCTGCTCACCCTGTTCATGGGTCAGTTGTGCCCTACGGTGCTCCTCTGGGCCTAGGGTGCAAACATGGAGAGGGAAACATCAGTACAGGATGGTAACAGAGGCCCTGCCGGTGTGTGTGTGCCCGCTCAGCCCAGCTATGATGCACCCCCACCACCATTACCCCCCAATAGATGGACCCCACCCCCCTACAGCATGGCCTTATGCACACCGTGATACCCGGACAGACAGACACTACCAGTGTTTGGATGGAGAACCTACCTGGCCATGGCACGGCACCTTGCCGGGCACGTGCCTGCAGACATCCCAGTCAGACATGGGTCTGCTGCCGTAGGTCGCCATACCAGTGGCAACACTGCTCCACTGTCTGGCCTATTCCAGTCACCTCCTCCAGGCCATCGGACACCTCCTGCCACACAGCAGTCCATGGCCTGTTGAGGGGATCCTGCCCAAATAGGGCACCAGCATGCAGCTCTACTAGGGCCACCAAGCTGGCCAACTCAATTGTGCTCCAGACCTGTGCTATCCTACGAGGCATCCTGCTGCTGGTACCGCAAGCAAAATGGCACTCTGTATCGCATGTGCCCCACTTGCGGAGGCAGCACCATACTGCGCTGCCAGTCCCTATCATGCTGTCACTGAATTGTGAGATGGGGTGCACCCATGCAGATGCATGGTGTCTAGGGGCAAAGGTCGACTGCAGGGTCAAGGCTCTGTCCGCGCACAGAGCACCATAGCACTATTGGGATGCCCTGCGAGTAGCACAGTAGGGTGCTGTGTATGACACCCTGCAGTGGCCTACCGTGCTGTAGCTCCATGGCACCTACGGCACACTAAGGCACGAGCACCACATGGGTGAACAGTGCACTAGCATCACAGGCAAAGTGGTGGCCATGCCCTGCACTGCCTCCCGCACACAGCACGTCAGCAGCGCTGCATGCGTCAGCACCCCAGGCATGCACCATGCAGTGCCTATTGCGCATGTCACAGTGCTGCACCATAGCCTGAGCACACTCACCAGCATTGTGCAAGGTGCAACAGCGGGATATTCAGCTAGCATTTGCAAATCAGCTCATTAGCCATTCCACGGTGCAACCACTGCATTAGCATCCACTTACAGTTGCACCTCACCTCATTTGCATGTGTTGTGCTATATAAATGTGACATGGGGCTGCAGAGGACATGGTTAGGTATTGCAGTCCATTGTGGTGGGTTGCATGCTGTTGGGATGTAGGGACTGTGGTTTGTGAGGGCTGAATGGGACTGCACAGTCCAAGGTAACACCTGTCATTCCCACAGGCTCGAGCATGACCAAATGTGAGAAAGAAGAGGAACAGGGACAGGGGAGAAGGAAAAGGCCCAACTTCACCAGGGCTGAATCAGATGCCCTGTTTGAGGCATATCTTGACAGGGAACCACTGCTCAGTGGACAGCAGGGAACGCCACAGGCCTGTGCTGTGGCGTGGGGTGAGGTGGTGTGTGCTATGAACCAGCATGGGAGCCACCAGTGGTCTGTGCAGGAATGCAAGAAGAAGATCAGCATGGACAGGAGGCAGATCAAAGTCAAGGTGGCTGCCATCAGGGCTGTACATGCTGCCACTGGTGGGGGACAAGCTGGATGTACCATGCCTGATGCCACAGGAGGAGCAGGTGGCCAGCAGCATGCAGCATTGTGCCATCTAGGGCATTCCTGGTGGTGGCTTCCAGATGGGTGGCAGTCCATCACTGCATGGTAGGTCCTGTGCTGTCAGTGTGTGGTTGGTGGAGGGAATGCCACAGGGCAGGGTGGAGCCACTAACACTAATGTGTTTCCTTACAGCTCCTAAGCATCTACATGGGTCAGCAGTGGTGGGTGTTTCCACCAAGGGGGATGCCCTGGACATGGATGATTACCCATCCACCTCCACAGGTGTCTGACGGACCAGACAAGTGCATACCTGCACATCTGACTGGACTGATGAGGGTGGTGCAGGTGTGGACGAGGCACTGCCTGTGTCCCAGCATGACAGCGCCCATGGTCTCCAGTGTGCTTGGACACAGATTGGTTCCAGATCTAGCACCGATGATGATGGACCACATGTCCGGGACAGTGATACATGTGGGACATAGGATGGTCCCACAGCAGGCAATCACATGGGTGGTGCCGCTCTGGCAGCCTGCGTAACAATACAGTCCCAGTCTGTGCCTGTATATCCCAGTGGGGCAGCACTGGCATGCGTCCAGGGCAGTGGGGCTGTTGTGGCAGCTGTGGCAGTGCCAGTGAGCCCTGGCGATCAGCAGCTGGAGGGTCAGTGCCAGCAATCAGCCAGTGGTGATGGGAGGACAGTGTCGGGGGGCAGTGGCAGTGCACCACACGTGGACATGACCAGCATAGCTCTGGTGTGCAGCGCCAATTGTCAAGGGGTGCTGGCCAGCAGGGCCAGGAACATCATGAGGGACAGCATGCCGGACTGGCGGATGACTTCTTTGATGAGCACAGCCGTCTACTCCAGGCTTCAGTAGATCAGCAGATGTGGCTCATGACGGCAGTGGATGCACTCAGTGCGGTTCTGCACCAGGCAGATGAGCGGCACAGCAGGGACCATGGTCTGCTCCTGGCAGAGATGGCCCGGCAGTGGGCGGATGTGATCGCTGCCATTGACAGGCAGACCAATACACTGACAACTGTCATGGCCACATTGGGCACCCAGTTCGGTGCCCAGCCACCGCAGGCACTGTGCAGTGTCATGTCCACCCCCCATTCCCGGCGCCATGCAACACCTGCTATGTTGACACTGGGTTCGGCTGTGGGCATACCGAGCATGCCCGGTGCTGGCATGTTTGGTGGGCTGCAGACCCCTGCATGAATACAGTCATGTTCCTGCAGCATCACCCCTGCGGGACCGTCAGTGCCACCCCATGAGGCAAATGATCAGCCTGGCATGACTGGTAGGTCTCGGCCGGGCTACCCATGCATCCGTGGCAGCCGTGGTACTGTGCCGCATGACTGACCTGTCTCCCACCATGGCCACTGTCTGCCACTGCCCTATGTGCAGTGTGGTGTGCATTGTGCGATGCACGGGTTGGGTACCCGGCCCTACATACACACGGTCCCTGTGCACACCCTCCCAGCTGCTGGCCACTGTGGTGTGTGCATGATGATGCCTGTGTTGCACTGTCCAACAGTGTGAAATGGTCCCCAGCATCTGAGCCAAGCACAGTGATGGCCACTGGGCATGGTGGTGTGTGGTCCTGTGTGGGGGTGGGTGTGGGTGTTGGAGTTGGGGTGCCGTTTACCCCTTGTGCATGTCTTGTGGTGTGTGTGAGTGTGTGTGCATGTGTCGTGTTCGGCCTTGCCCATCCCTGATGCTGTGTGCAGTACCACACTCAGACCCATTCCCTTACCGCCATCCACACCTGGTGTCCTGCCCTGCCTGTCTGTGGGCTGTGCCTTTGCCTTTGGTGGTTGCGCATGGCCCCATGACCTAGCTGTGTTGTCCAAAGTGCTCTTCTGTAATGGTGTCCTGGTGCAGGTGTGACATCCAGATCAGGTGGGGGTCTCTTCACCCAGGGGGTGGCTGCCCATCACCAACTGGACCGGCATCCTCATCGTCCCCACCGCTGTCCCCCTCTTTGACCTCTACAGCTATTCTACAGTTGGTGGCCATGTTGTGCAGGATACAGCAGGCCAGGAATAGCCAACAGGCCTTCGAGGGACTGTACTGTAGGGCACCGCCTGATGTGTCCAGGCACCAGATCCATGCCTTCAGCATCCCAAACACCTGCTCGATGACATTCCGTGTTGTAGCGTGTGCCTAATTGTAGTGTAGCTGCGATGGGGTCGTGGGGCACCGATATGGTGTGAGCAGCCAGGGACATAGCGGGTAACCACTGTCACCTGTGTGTAGAGGGTGGACATTAAAATGGTGGTCTGCATCTCTATGCCATAGGCCAACATGGCCGGTACCCATGGCACCTCTGACTCTGCACCCCACCATGTCTGCTCATGTCATCTTGCGTGATATGCATACTCACCTACTAGATGGCCTGTGTGGATGTCACCACTCTCAAACCTGTGGCACAGTGCAGACTGGTGCCAGATGAAGTCATCATGTGCTTCTCCAGTGTGCTTGGCACTGACATTGGTAATGCGCCGTCTGGCATCGCACACCACCTGGCAGTTTATGCTTGAGTAACCCTTGCGGTTGATGTATACCGCATCCTCCGGGCCAGGTGGTGTGCGGATGGCCACATGGGTGCAGTCAATGGCGCTGAGCATGCCAGGCAACCGTGCTACCCTGTGGAACTCCTGTATGTGTGTTGTGAGCTCCACCTGTGTGCTGGGGAAATGGATGTACTCTGTAGCATGTGGCAGCAGTGTGCTGAGGAATTGTGTGAGTAGGTGTGACACGGCCAATTGGGTTATGCCTGTCATGTACCCTGTTGGTCTCTGGAAGGTGCACATGGTGAGCAGGCACATTACGACTGTCACCTTCATCTCCACTGACAGAGCATGGTTCCATCATATGGGTGCCTGCATCTCATCACTGCACAGCTCACAGAGCTGCCTCAGTATCACCCAGTTCAGGTGGTACCGGCTCATAATCTCTGTGTCAGAGTAGTGTTCGAAGCTGGTGCAGGCTCGGTAGTGCCTGTTCTGGGCATACCGCTGACGGGCCCTTCCATGGCTGCATCTCCCTGCTGCCTACCTTCCCATGTCCCTCATTACTGCCTCCATCTGGAAGGTGGTGCTGGCCATGTCCCTGGCTCGTGTTTCCCCACCAGGCAGCTGTTATGTTCCCCCTGCTGTCCGTTCCTGATGCACCCGCTGTACCGAGTACACCTCCAGCCTTTGACTGTGGCTGTCCAGCCTCCTGAAACTGCCCTCAGTCCATTGTGGCACTCCACGCCCTTTGCTGCACAGTGGCACAGGCACACCTACTCCTACCCTGTCTATGGCTCAGTTCTGGTGGGCCCCGTCCTGCTCCTGCCCAGTCCTGTGCATTGCTTCCTTCTATTCCACCCTGGCTCGCTGTCACCATGCTCCTACTTGTGGCTTCCCTTTTGCATTCTTGCTCCTCTCTCTTGCTCCCTTTTATTTTGGATAATTTCTGCTGTCGCACAACTTCCGCTTGCTCCGCTATTGCTCACGGCGCATGCTGTTGAATATCACACTGCACATGTTATTCATGGTTCCGCCTCCTAGGGTTGCACATGCATTCATTACTGTTGCACTCTGGTACATTGCTTATTGCACTGCACAGCTGCCTCCTGCTGAATATCACACAATGGCGCATTTCCGTTCTTGTGCTGGTGCATCCCTGTTGCGCATGGCGCATCCCTCTGAATATCCAGGCCAGAAAGTCCATCTGGGTTTATTCTCAATTTCCAATCTCAGCCTCTCTCAGTCTTTGTGTCACTCTTTAACAAAACATTGCAGCTCCTTTTTATAAGTCTGTGCAGGAGCTCGTTAAGAAAATAGCATGCTTAGCACACAGTGTTCTTGCAAAAACCAATGTTCTTGTCAGTTTCAGCAGGTGTAGCAAAAAGAACACTGTGACCAAGAACAAATATCTTGTTTACTATACATATTTTGCAAAAAGGGTTAACAATTGTATCTCTGGTTAACTGACTGAGTTCCAAATAGCTTTGCAATCATTTCAAGAGTATTACTATATACAGTTTTAAACAAAGGGATCCCAGTATCAATTACATTTCCACAAAATGATTCACATATATTTTTATAATGGCAGATATGCAAGGGGGAAGAAAGGAGGGAACAGCAAGTGAGGGTAGAGAGATAGTAAGAGGCAGAGAATTGCAAGACCATCAGGGTGATCAAGTCCTAGGTCTCACGAGAAAATTTGGTTGCACAACCAGACAGAGAAATTGTTTAATTTTGTTTAATTAGTATTTCAGAAAGACCTTTGAGCGTGAGCTCTTTTACAAAGGTTCCACATCAGGGTGGAGAATAAGACAATACACATATTCAGTGGTTACAGAGGCCTGCTGATCATTAGGTATTAAAGAGTGATTACATGACAAGTAGACAAATAGGAGAAAAAAACTGAGCAGTTGTAATTGAATACTAAGCTATTTATAATCAGGTGCCCTAGGTAGCACACCCCTGGAAACCTCCAAATCCTTTGATAGACTATGGCAGAGTAACTGCATGGGGTTTAATGCTATCCCAGATGGCAAGAGGCTGGGTGACAGTGAAACAAGGGGGATTGGGTTTGAAACCAACCACTGAGAGCGTGAGGTGGGGGGATAGTGAAACAGGGGTCTATGATGGGGGGAGCAGCTACAGAGGGCTTTGTCGAGTATGGTGTGTGTGTGAGGGTTTGGGAGGGGCAGTACCAAGTGCGTTAAAAGAGGACTGCTGGATGACTTCCAGGATGTGTTCTTAACACAGCATGTGATGGAGCCCACAAGGGAGGGGCATGTCCTGGATGTGGTTCTGGCAGATGGGGATCTGGTAAGGGACATGGTTGTACAGGACCCCCTGACTGGGAGTGACCACAATACTGTCTGGTTTCAAATAAGCATTGGGGAGTGAGGGTGAGATCTAGGACACTGGCAGTGGACTTCAGGGGCAGACTTTATGGGCATGGGAAATATTCTCAAGGATCACTTCAGAGGATTACCTCAACTAAGTGTGGAAAGGAGATGGGAGGTCATAAACGGGGACTTCATGGGGCAGTCAGGATCTGCGCTAAGTTGAAGCGTAAGGGAGCAAGGTCACATAAACCATGCTGGTGGTCCAGTGAGGTCCAGGTAGCAGTCAGAGAAAGAAGCGGCTTACAAAAATATAAAACAACAAGAGGGATAGGGATAAGGAAATGTACCAGCTTGCATCTAGAAAAGTCACCCATTATGGTAGGGGTAAAGTCCAGTAAAAACAGCAGCTGGCACAGGGGATACATGGAGGGGAAAAGGGTTCTTCCGTACATTGGGGAGCCGGAGAAACTAAGGCCATCTCAGCAGATTGAGATCAGAAGGAGGGTGGTGGAAGAGGCGAGGGACCAGGCAGAGGTATTTAACGAGTACTTTGCCTCTGTGTTCACTAGGGAGGGATGGGATATCTACAAAGCAAGGCACAAAGGGGATAGAAGCGGCGGGAGGCGGGATCAGGGAGCAGCAGAAATGGAGCAAAGGGAGGAAAGGTACCCCAGGGTGTCACATCTGGATAAGGATAAAAAGACCGGTAGGTGGAGGGACGGATGATGCCATCCCACCAAAGGTGTGGTTTGCCCTCAAGGCCCTAAAGAAAGACAAATCTCCTGGGCGGATGGCATTCATCCGAGTACTATGGGAATTGGCGGACATACTGGCTGCACTCCTGGCGGAGCTTTTCAACAGGTCACTTGAGACAGGGAGGGTACCTAGGGATTGGCGAGAGGCACATGTGGTACCAATCCATAAGGGGTGGAAGGAAGTACCAAGGAAACTATAGACCCATCAGTTTAACCTCGGTGGTGGGAAAAATTAATGAAGTATACTAAAGGACAATTGGGGTTTACTTGGAGGAGGTGGGAGGTCTGGATAGTCGGCAGCATGGGTTTGTGCCAGGTAGATCATGTCAAACCAACCTTGTGGAGTTCTATGAATGGGTAACATCAGAACTGGACAGGGTAAGCCTGTGGATGTATTATTCTTGGACTTCAGCAAGCGTTTGACTCTGTCCCCACAATGGTCTGGTGGAGAAACTGATGGGGTTAGGGTAGGCCTTTGATGGTCAGATGGATTGAAAACTGGATAGCTGGACGCACTCAGAGAGTAGTGGTCTGTGGGGAGCTCTGAACCCTACAGAGGTTGGTAGTGGGGTACCACAGGGCTCGGTCCTGGGTCAATCCTGTTTAATGCATACATATCAGACATCAGGGATGGTATAGGGTGTGAAATGAGTCTCTTCGCGGATGACTCCAAGATGGGAGCAGTAGTTGAGGGAGAAGAGGGAGGTTGGCCCTAAGGGGACCTGGACACCCTGGAAAGCTGGGCTCACACATGGAAATTAAATTCAATATCACCAAGTGCAAGGTGTTGCATCTTGGTCGGGAAACCCTAAACACATGTACACTCTGGGAGGGAGGTGCTGGAAGCCTCAACAGGGGAAAAAGACCTAGGGGTCATGGTGGATACATGTATGAATAACACTGAGCAGTGCAGGAGAGCAGCTAGCAAGGCAAACAGGATGTTGGGATGCATGTAGGGGATCACCTCTAGGAGCAAGGAAGTGATTCTGCCACTGTACAATGGACTGGTTAGACCACACCTTGAGTACTGTGTACAGTACTGGAGACCACACTTGAAGAGGGACATACAGCTCCTGGAGAGGGTACAGAGGAGGGCAACAAAGATGATACGAGGGCTAGGGGATTTGACTTACGAGGACAGACTTGAGGAGCTCTGCCTGTTTTCATTGGAGGAGAGGAGAGAGACAGGGACATGATTGAGGTCTTCAAGTACCTCAAGGAATAAATAGGGTAAACATGGAGGGATCTTTAGACTAAAGCAGGGAGGCATCACCAGAGGGCATGGTTTGAAGTTGGAAGGTGGAAGGGTGAGGGGAAAAGGGAGGAGGTTTTCACTGAGAGGGTGGTGGACCCTTGGAATGCTTTACCTGGTGAGCTGGTTCAGAGACCCACAGTGGAGAGCTTCAGAGAGGTGGGACAGACACAGAAAGTGGATGTATCAGATGATGGCCTGTCCCGGGGGGGGGGTGGGGATGGATGATAGGGGTTTCTGGAGCACAAGGGATGGGAGGGTCTCGGCACCCAACTAAGGATCTAGGTTCGAGCAGACTTGATAGACCATAAGGCCTAATCTGCTGGCAAATAGTATGTTAGTATGTTAGTATGTTAGCTTACTTAAGCCCTTGGCTAGGCTGGAATGGAGGCAGGGTTCTCTAGGTAGCCTTGCTGGGTGTTACCTTTAGGGTAGACCTGTCTATCAAGTGTGGCCTGAGAAGCAGGTGCATTTTGAGTTAGATATTAGGTGCTGTTTGAGGCCTACTTTGAATTGAGACAGGCTGTTGTTTATTTGTAATTTCATCGGGAGTTCATTTATCCAGAGGGGGGCCAATAAGAGAAAGCACGCTGCCCTAGTGAGGTTCGGCGGAATGGTATGGACAGTGCTCCATTCTTCCTCCATCTGGTGATGTGTGTTGAGAGAAAGCCTCAAGCAGGTTTCCTATACAGGGTGGGTTTTTTCTGAGGAGTGCCTTCTTTTCCAGGAGGCAAGTTTGGTATTTGATCCTGTCTTTTAGGTTAAGCCAGTTTGTACGCTCATACAGGGTACAAGTATGAGTGTAGTGATCTGCACACAGGGTGAGGCAGCATGCCTTATTGAGTGCAATTTGGACCCCTTTGAGCACTGTATCAGTAGCAGCTCCATAGACCACCGGCCCATAGCCTATCGTGGAGAGAATGGTGCTGAAGACTGAGAGTCGGAGTGCTTCCGGGGTGAGGGATTTCTTATGCCTATACAGGACCCTGATCTTTGTGTTTACAACTTTGGCAAGGGAGTCTACGTGGTGCATATAAGTGAGAGAGTCATCAATGGTGACTCTAAAGTACTTGAACAAGTGCACCTACTCAATCTGCTCACCAGCCTTGTTGGTGATTATGAGGGGAGCATGCTTGTATTTGTTGTAGGGGCTGGATTGTAGCATGGCCTTGGTTTTCTTGTAATGTAGTAGCAGCTTTTGCCTACTGAACCAGTCCTCAAGTTTATTGAAAGAGTTCTGTAGTTCTGTTTGTAGGGCAACCTGAGAGGTGCTGCTGCTCAGCAGCATGGCATCGTCCACATACAAAATAAGTTTGGTGTCACAGGCTGTGGGTAGGTCATTTACAAAGTGGCTGAAAAGCAGGGGCCCTAGAATTGATCCTTGAGTGACTCTTAGGAGTACATTTCTGGAGCTGGATAATGTCTGCTCGATTTTGACTCGCTGGCTCCTGTGTGTTAGGTAGTCATTGAACCAATTCATGGTGTTTGGTGCCACACCACATCTTTGGAGCTGGAGTACTAGTAGAGAGTAGTTGATGGTGTCGAAGGCTTTAGTGAGGTCAATGAAGATGGACCCCACCAATTTACCTTCATCCAGCACCTTGTATGCAAAGTCAGTGTATTCCAGCAGTGCCATGGTGGTACTGTGTTTTTGCCTGAAGCCATGTTGGTTTGGGCAGAGCAGATTGTACTTATTGAGGTATTCTATGAGTTGACTTACTGCAATTTTTTCCAAAGCTTTGGATAGTGGGGAGAGGATAGATATTGGCCTGTAGTTTGACACCAGCACCTTGTCACCATTCTTATGCACTGGAGTTACCAGGGATTGTTTCCATAGCTCTGGAACTTAAGCTAGGGCCAAGGATTTATTAAATAGCATTATTATGGGCAAAATAAGAATATCAAGGATGAGAGATAGTAACTTCATATCTAGTCCGTCACTCCCCAATCTGGTTTTGCCTAGGACTTTCCTGGCCATCGTTAGGGCCTCCTTCACCATTATCTTCTTAAAGTAGAAGACTGGGTGGTTAGTTATGAGCAGGTTGGCACAACCTTGGTCCTCTACAGGAAGAAGAGACAGAAAAGGAGAGAATAGAACATTCCTTTGCATTTAAAATCTTTCTCCATGACAACTGGCACAGGGCTGTATGCAACCCTCTCTCAAATTCCATAGGTATGCTATTTGGAATTCACAAATGCTGCCATGTAAATTAACCCATTGGGCTTGCAAGGTGCTTTGTGGCCATTTCCAGGCCCATTATGGGCCCATTTACATAAGCTAGGGACAGAGTTTAGTGCACCCCACCCCAGCCCCTGCCTCTTAGGCAGTCATGTGTCCCTGGTGTCTAGTAACCTCCTCACAAATCATCAGCCCAGAATGAAGAAATAATAGTTCCTGCTGTCTAGTGGTCCCCCCTGCCAATTACCAGCCTGATAATGAAGAAATAGTTTTCCCTGATATCTAGTGGTCCCCCCCGATTGCCGGTCCAATAATAGAATAAAGGTTCCCTGGTGGCTAGCAGTCCCTCCCCCCAACCAATCACCTGCCTGAGATATAATAAAGTGTTCCTCAGTGTCTAGCATTCCCTCCTCTCACCTAATCACCCACTCAAGATATAATAAAGCTTTTGCTGTTGGCTAGTGGTCCTTCACCCCATCTGATCATCCACCCAATATAAAATAAAGTTTTCCCTTGTGTCCGTTGGTCCCTTCCCCCACCCAATCACCCATTCAACATTGAAATCATATTCCCTGGTGTCCAGTGTAACCTCCCATCCTGATCCTCTCTACAATAAATATAAGCATGTCTCTGGTGTCTAGAGGACCCCCCTCCCTATCCCTGATCCACTGTGTAGTGAATTACAACAGTTCCCTGGTGGTCCAGTTTAGCCCCCCCATCCAGGAAGGCAGTGTCCCACCACCCTGTTCCCCCATCCCATCCCTGAGCTGGTGACCAGCATAGCCCTCTACTCTCCACTACTGCAGGCCACTGACTGTGCTGTCAATGAGTTTGTACTGTATAGGGTATGTGCTCATTTGTTGACAGCTCGGTATGTACTCATTGACAGCTCAGTCGGTGGTTGACCATGGTGGAGAGTGGAGGGCTGTGCCAGTCACCAGTTCAGGGATGGGATGAGGGGAATGGGGTGGTGGGCACTGCCTGCTGGGGTGGGGGTCCACTAGTTCACTGAGAAATAGTTGAAATTCACTAAACTGGGGATCTGAGATAGAGAGTGGGACCTGCTAGACAACAGGGAAATGCTTATATTTACTATACAGGGGATAGGGATAGGGATTACACTAGACATCAGGGAATATATTTCAACATTGGGTGGGTGATCGGGTGGGAGAGGGACCACTAGCCACCAGGGAAAGCTTCATTATATCTCAGGTTGGTGATCGGGTGGGGGAGGGACCAGTAACCACCAGTGCAAATGTTATTACATATTGGGTGGGTGATCAGGTGGGGGAAGGGACCTCTAGCCACCAGGAAACTTTTATTATATTATTGGGCCAACAATCAGGAGGGCACTAGACACCAGGGAAAACTATGTATTCATTCTTGGGCCAGCAATCCACGAAGAAGGGGATATTAGACATGAGGGACACTTCTATTTTTGTTACGGGGCCAGCAATCAGTGGGGAGGGGGCACTGCAGTACCTCCACCAACCACTAGGGTTGTGGGGGATTAGAGCAAGGTCTCAATCAGTGGTATTTTCTCCATTCAAGGGAACAAAGAAAAAGGCCCTTGTGCAGAGCATATGCTTTGTGAACTGAACAACACCAATAAGAAGGTCCCCTCCTCCTCATTTGAATTGTGGCCCCCTCCACACTTTGCCCCAGTGCAACCACAGTTAGAGAGAGAAAACTGGGCTTTTGTGAATACCAAACTGGCACAAAACCCCATTTGCACGTGCAAAACTAGGTTTGTGCTGGGGCAAAGTTTTTCTGAATCTAGCCCCTGGACGTTAGGGCAATGGGATGTAATTCATATTCTCATGCTACTAAAAAATTCATTCAACCAAAAGAATGGGAAGATCATTTCATAGAAGTATATTTTGATAATACTGAAAATTCACAAAGCATTATTCAGGGAATCTCTATTCAGAAATAAAGGTGTATTGTAAGCCTTACCCAGTTATAATAACTCAGATAGAAACAAGAAATGTGGTAAATCAAATTAAATTTGGCAAGGTCTCAGGACCCGATAGGATAGTAGCTGATATAGTTAAACATTTTCTGAATTGGTGGCTCCATTCTTATTTTATATTTACAATTACATAATCCCAAACACTATTTTTCATTCTTCTTAAGCTGGCAGTATCATATTTCCAATCCATAAAAAAGGCCCTTTAAATGATGCTTAGATGTAGCAGCCAATCAGTCGAATAGATACAATGCACAAAAAAATGCTTTTCAAAAATTATCTTGAAAAGATTAGAATTCTGGATCAATGATTCGTCTATTTTATATTAAACACAAAATGGGTTTAGAAATTAATGTTCTACAGTACATTGTACAGTATTTTGTCATTTGATGCACAAACATGTTATGATAAAGAGGGTAAGCTGTTTTGCTGTTTCGTGGCACTAAATATGGCCACTGATAGTAGTAGTAGGAAAATGTTAAGGCTAATCTTATGTGACATAGGTACTGATAAATATTTATTGGATATTATATTAAGACTACACAAAAAAAAAAACTTTGATTAAAGTACAATACAAAGGTGGAAGGTCATTCTACTAATATGAACATACAAACATACAAAGAAACCAACAGAAAAGGGCCATTGGGTCTATCTAGTCTGCTTATATTTCAGGGTCCACAGCCTGAGCTACTGTCCCTGCCCCCCTCTCCACTCCTCCCATCCTCCCTACCCATGATCCTTGCCTTCCCTCTATGCCTAGGTGAGCCTCTCTTGAAGCTGCCCACTGTCTTCAAAGAGACCACCTCTTCCAGCAGCTCATTCCAAGTGTCCACCACCCTCTCCATGAAGAAGTGCTTCCTGACCTCCATCCTAAGCCTCCCCCCTCCAGCTTAAGACTGTACCCCCTTGTGTTATGGTTGCCACTCAGCATAAACTCCTTAACCACCTTATTTGTCCCTTTCAAGTACTTAAAGGACACAATAATGTCCCATCTCTCTCTCTCTCTCTCTCTGTCTCTCTTTCTCTTTCTCCTGTCCTCCAGGGAATACATGTTCAGTGCCCTCAACCTCTCCTCATGTACCTTACCCTGCTGATCTGCTGTTATCTTTGTAGCCCTCCTCTGGGCCTTGTCCAGCAGGTTAATGTCCTTTTTGAGGTGTGGGTGCCAGTACTGAATTCCATACTGTAGATATGCCCTCACCAGTGACCTGTACAAGGACAGTATAACCTCCCCTCTCCTACTACTGATCTTCCTAGCTATGCATCCCAGCATCTTGTTTGCCCTTGCTGCTACTTTCTTGTACTGTATGGAGTGCTTCAGGTCAATAGTGATCATCACTCCTAGGTCCTTCTCCTCCTCTGACGCAGATACCTTGTCTCCACCCAGGTAGTACGCCATCCTGGTATTTTTGGCTGCAATGTGCATATCTTTGCATTTCTTGGTATTGAAGTCAATCTGCCAGATCCCTCTCCCCAGCTTTTCCAGATCTTCCTATAGGTCTTGCATCCCTTCATCTGTGTCCACTCTCTTACAGAGCTTGGTGTCATCTGTGAATAGGCATATGTTGCCCCTAATGCCATCAACAATGTTATTGATGAAGACATTGAACAACACTGGCCCCAGCACCAAGAACTGTGGGACTCCAGTGATAACCTCTCTTGTGCCAGATAACTCTCCCCCCACAACTAACCTTTGGGTTATGTCCCTTAGCCAGTTTTCCATCCATCTGGCCATTTTATCCCAAGCCCCAAGATTTGCCAACTTTCAGATCACCCTTTTGTGGGCACAGAGTCAAAGGCATTGCTGAAATTCAGATAGAGGATGTCTACCACTTGGCGCCTGTCTACTGTCTTATTAACATAGCCAAAGAAGTCAATCAGATTCATTTGACATAATACCCCCCCGCCATGAACCCATGCTTCCTTGCATCCTGGAGATCATGCTTCTCTAGATATTCTACCAACCTTTCCTTAAGTGTGGTCTCACATGAACTTGCACGTGATTGAGGTCAGACTGACTTGCCTATAATTCCCTGGGTCATCCTTGGGTTAATTCAACAAAAACTAACCTGGGACTGTGACAAGGCTGTATTTTGGCCCTGTTCTTATTCAGCTCATATATAAATACTATAAGCCAGCAATTACAGTATACAGATTTTCAATTCCCTAAAATATTTTGTTGATTAATAATTCAACTTGGATATGTAGTTGATATAGTATTAATATCCAACTCATCATTAGGTTTGCAAATAAAAATGCATAAAGTCACAATCTTATGTGACGAAAAACACTTGAAAATCAATTATTCTAAGATGTAAATTTGTGTCTTTAGATCATCTAAATGGGATAGGTATACTCTGGTTGCAAATGGAAATAAATTATAGAAAGATGAAAAGTATATCTACTTGGGTGCAAGATTTTCCTATCACCTGAACAGAAATCTCACATAGATTATGTTAAATAGGAATTAGTCTCCTCAGTAAATGGATAAAAATGCTTCATGAGATATTATGGTGGCACATTTATTATGGGGTGTCTCTGCGGAAGTAATGCAATACTTAAAATTCCAATTACTTATGCAGTGAAAATTTTTTGGGGGGGCTTATAGATGTAACACCACTAGAAAAAAACTCCTCAATCAATTATACAGATACTTAATGAATTGTCCTATTTATATCTTGGGTAATATTATTAGAACGGAATTGGGACAGTACTCCTTATCCTCCCTGGCAACCATAATAAGTATTACACTACTGATGGATTTGTAAAATGTGGCAGAAAATAGACTCCCTAAATTATGTATTGAGGAGTTGTTCGAATAATCACGAAGGAGATTTAATTATCCCTAATTAGTTTTCATTAAAACCAAACTTTTCTCACTTGGATTAGAATCAGTATTAACAGATATCTTCAGAACACCCAGAAGAAATGTAATCATATTGATAAAACAAAGATGTCTTGATAATGCAGCTCAGCAAGACATGGTAAGACAAATATAATCTAAAATACGTATCACATATAAAATTGCAAATAAAAAAAATTTTGAAAAGGGAAACATATTTAATTTTAATTACCAATAATAAATCCTGAAAAGTTATTAGCAAAGTTCTCTTTTGAGATATACAGGAATAAACTATAAATATTCAAACAGGGCAGAGGTGGTACTCAATAACCCTTTTGCGGTTCCATGTTGGTGTGACATTTTTGTTGGCACCAACATGGGTGCAGGGAATCTGCTACCTGCCTTTACAGCACCAGGCAATACAGCTGTCTGACAGCACAGCACCAAACTGCTCTGCAAGGAAAACTGTTTGTTTTCTGGGGGGGGTTACACTCACTGCACCCCCCCCAAGCAGGGGAGTTCTACCCTCCCCTACATGCCTGGACCTTATATAATAAACTTTGAGGGGGGAATGTCAGAGGAAAGAGTAAGACTCTGTCAGAACAAAGGCTTATAATATCACATTTTACAATGATGCACTTGGATTCACCTCAGGCCTTATCCAAAAATTATTTTCATATATTACCAAAAATAATAAAAATTCACATGTGATATTATTCAATGCTTTCCAGATTCAAAAATGGTTGTGAAAAACACTGTTGCCACACTTTGGATTAAATAAGAGATAAATATATATTTTATTCGCATATGTACAAGTCCTGAATATTCATAATTAGCATAAATATCAAGCATAATAAAAATAACGTAAACATAACCTGTAATGTAAACAAAACAACAGGTTTTAGAAAATCAAGTAAATCAAATAAAAAAACACATTTCAGCAAATAAGCAATGTAAATGAATAAGCAATATTTAGCATAATAAATGACATTGTACTATTTCTTCAGCATACTTATAACTATCATGACCTTTTTACCATGAGAACTTGCAACTCATTACATTAGTGTCTCAGGTTATATCTTTGTATAATAATTGTTTTAAACGTTAGCATGTAAAATGTATTTCCTTTACTTCTAAATTCTAGCTTAACTATATATCCATGTTTTGGAGATAAAATGCACTAAGTTACCACCCCAGATAGCCAAGTAAGTACTAAAAGTAGAATAAAGGAATACGTATGTTTTAGTTATCTGTAGATGTGGCTTCTATGTTTTTTATTGTCAAAGTCTTGGTGAGATGGTTTTGGATGACAAAAGTTCTTGGTGGTGGGTTTGGCTTTAGTCTTCTGTCTTTTCCCCTAGAACCTGGAATTGTAGAGTCTTCTGACAACAATGAAGCAATACAGGCTGGATCCTTCTTGCTTGACATCACAAACCAACAAAAGTCACTTCACGATTTAGTGGATAAAAATCAGACAATATTTTAGCAGTTCAGCACAGTCTATAGAAAGATCTCTCCTGTGGACAGCAATGTTGTTTTGGTAACTGGACTCTGTGACTCTTTCCTATTTCAGCTCATTTCTGCTCTTGAACCTGTAACTTTGAACTCACTGCTATTTAATAGCACTGCAGGCTTGCTGGCTGGTAAATTCCAAAGTCAGTCTTTTGTTCAGGCTTTTAGGAGAAATTCCAAAGCAGTACTTTAGTCCAGATTCTCAGTATATAAACCATAGGCCTTGCTTCATCCAATACTGGAATGAGATTCCTTCCTGTAACAATCAGTTCTAGCAGCAAGACTTGTTGCAGAGTTGTGCAGGCTTTCAAGCTTGCTTAACTCCCCCTTGTGGTGGCAATGGCTCAACCCAAGTTCTGGTTCCAAGCAGGCATGGCTTCATGCTTTTGGCATAGTAGAAGACCCAAGCTCATCCAACATTGTCAGGGCGGCCAACACAGCTCTCCACACACTAAACAATCAGGCAGTTCCGGGCCAACTTTGACAGCATCCCATTCATGTCCCTCTTGCTGGGCAACATCACCATCATATTATGATTGCCTGATTACTATTTGAGGGTGTTACTGTTAGCCCCTCAAGCCATTTTTTATCAATATGACCTGACCTTCAAAAACTATTTTTGATATAACATTATCAACAGCTGTTGTCAAGACTTCCTTTTATCATCTCAGGAATATTGCCAGGGTGAAGCATCTTGTTCCGTTTGACTCCCTGCCTACTTTGGTTCATGCATTTGTATCTTCACGCTTAGACTATTGCAACGCCCTGTACTTTGGGCTTTCTGGGGTTGAAATCCGTCACCTGCAGCTGGTGCAGAACGCTGCAGCCAGGGTTTTGACTAGGACAAGTCCAGTTCCTGTCATATTACTCCCGTGCTGCGCGAACTGCACTGGCTGCCTGTGCGGTGGCGGATCTACCTTCAAGTCATTTGCTGACTTTCAAAGCCCTTCACGACCAAGGTCAGCCCTATCTGAAAGACCAACTGGTGCCTTACTGCCCTGACCGATCCACTCCGCTCGGCCAACATGGGGTTGTTAGAGATCCCAAGAGTGAGCTTGAAATCTTCCAGCAGCAGAGCATTTTCATATGCTGCACCCACTCTTTGGAACTCTCTACCATGTCGGTTACGGCAGTGCACCTCCGTGGAACTCTTTAAAAAGGATTTGAAAACTTACTTGTGGAGCATGGCTTTTTTAGATAATTAGTTATTTATTAATGCTTGGATTTTATTATCATATATTTTATCTTGTTGTATGCTGATTTTTTGTACATGTTTGTTTATGTAGTGTTTGAATTGTTTTAAGTTGTTCAGCACCTTGATATTTTGAAAGGTGCTATATAAATAAAATTATTATTATTATTATTTTTTATTTTCTTTACTGCATCTATGTGAACCTTGTTACAAATGTAAAACATACATTTTTAGATGCAGCTCAAAGAGAGGATTCATTTGAGACCAATCATGATGGTGTCAATTCTAATATACAATCTATAATTTATAAAAACATTATAACATGTTTTCCTCTATTGATATCTAAAAAGTACAGATTTCAGAAATACATTTTTTCCTGTTTAAAACCATGTTAGTTTGGCATACCTGCTATCATTAGAAATGTTATAAACTTTAGCTAACTTCTTTAAGACAGGGATCTTCTTTGTTTGAGGTAAATGATGCATGATTTTATGTTTATGGAGTTTATCCAGAAGGCTTACAATCCATGTGACTAGATGTTTCTGTTAGATAAACACTTGAGACTCATTCCATTGAGAAGGTGGTAAGGTCAGCTTATTATAGACATCAAACTTCTCAATATATTTTAAACAGTTTGGGGGCTACAGAGTTTTGTAAATAGCTCACACTACATTGTGTTGATAGGTTTAAAACTTAATCACTGGGCAGGTTCATGCATTTCCAATAACCTGTATAATTCTGAAATGTATCAGAGTTTTTATATATTTTCTATAAATAAAAGTCTTTATTTCTTAAAGCCAGTCTATGTTAACTTCTGAGATTTGCTCTGGCTGGTGCAGAAAAACAAGGTCATAAACTATGTGAAGTTAATCTTAGCTTCAAGCTCTTCTGCTACTAATTGGAAGAGGTGCTAAGGGGCTCCCGATTTAAACAGACTATCCTTGAAACATTGTTTTTCTGAATTTGTCCCTGTATGCCATATTCCCTTTTATTTCATGGCACGATTCCTCCATTTCAGTATTCAAGCCTTAAGTAGCTTTGTCCTTGTTTTAGAGTTCATTTAGATATTAATGTGACCAGAAACATTTATAGTACTTAATAATGAAGCCAATATAAGGATATAGAATATCAATTAAGACTATAATAATATTATACTAATAAAATATTTTAATCAAATTAGTTCTGTTCCCACATTTCCCCCTTTGAATTAAAATGCACCCCAAAAATGCATTTTGTAATTCAAAACTATAAACATTCTATATGTGGATATATAGTTTAAGCATTGTAGGGAAAATGAAACATAAAACACACAGTCGCGTCATCATGTGGTAACGTATTACATCATTAATGCATTACATCATAACATATGACATCATCGGATGTGACATCATAGATGTGACATCTCTAGATGACATCATTGAAGATGTAATGTTTTGCATAGATATGAGTACAGTACTACATGAACTAACATGATTAAACATGATTACAACTATGTACACTTTCAAAATAACATTTTCTTTTTACATTGTTTTGAACATTTCATACATACAACAAATTCTCTTTGCTCATCAGTTTTAAAGGTCACTATGACAATTAACATTTTAGCTAGACTCTAATTCCTGATCACCACTCATAGATTTATTTAGAACATTTTCCCATGTTTTGTTGCATTCATGATATTGCCTCAACTGATTAACATTTAGGTACTACCTCTCCAGTGTTTTTCCATTTTAGTTCAATTTGGTATGCTACAGGTGAGATTTTGTCAGTGATCACAAAGGGTCCTTGCCAACTTGGAAGAAACATTTTTGACCCTTGCTTTATCTCTACTGTAGTTAAAGTAAAACACGTTATCACCAATTTGATCCTCTTTTGGGCTAGTTTTCCTGCCATAATATGACTTAGAAGCCTCAACACTTTTCTTTAAGTTCTTGTGAGCAAATGGAAAGGTTTCTTGCAAATGCTGTTTTAAATGGGTAACATATTCATGTGCTGCAGTGGCACATGCTGAATTTACATTTCCTGTGGTATACAGGAGATGTAAATGTAACACCATCTGTCTTCCAGTCATCATTTCAAAAGGAGGAACTCCTGTAGACTTATTAGGAGTAGCCTGTATGGCCATTAATACTAGTGGTAACTTTACATCCCAATCCTTTCCTGAGGAACTGATATATTTCTTCAGTACATACACAATTGTTTGATTAGTATGTTCCACCTGTCCAGATGACTGTGGATAGTGGGACACATGTGGTTTCCTCTGTACTCCTAGAATTTTCCACACATTCTCTATTATCTCTCCTATGAAATGAGGACCTATATCAGAGTCTACTCTTAATGGTAATCCCCATCGACTAAACACGATTTATTAATAAGAAAGCAATGGTTTCGGCAGTGTTTTTTGGAGCAGTTATATACTCAACCCATTTTGTGAACAGACAAGTAACTGTCAAAAGTTATTGGTTACTCCTTGAAGATCTGGTAACAGGACCAATCCAGTCAATCTGGATGTCTGACCAAGGCATAGCGATGCCTTTTGACTGTAGTGGTGCTCTATGTCTGGGAGTTGCTGGTTGGAACTAGCAACAGGTTATACACCCTTGCAGATACCCTGCAACATCATCATACATGTAGGGCCAGTAGGCTATCTCTTTTAAGGTTTCATAAGTTCTCCTATCCCCGTATGTGCTCTTGATGGTTCATCATGGGCATTTTGTAACATAATTCCCCTGTGGCCTAAAGGAACCACCCGTTGGACCTCATGTGGGTTTTTACCAATTCTTACCAAGAGATCACTCCTTAATTGGAATTTATCCTTCTGGTTATACATGGCTCTCAGGTCTTGGCTATCCTGTAGGTCATTGTCAGGAATCATGTTTTTAGTGGGATCCTTAATGAAACAATAACATTTTCCTACCAATTCATCCTCTTGTTGCATTTTCACTAAATCAGAATCAGGTTTCTCATTATACAAGTATAGAACCTTATCTTCCTGTTCCTTTTGCTTTTGTCTGCAGGTAACCACATCCACCTTAGCTTGGACAGGAGGGACAAAGTTCCATTTTTCTCCTCTTAAAGCACCCTCCCTAGCCAGAGCATCTGCTAGATCATTTCTTGTTTTGTCTAGTTCCTGAATTCTGGAGTGTCCTTTTACCTTTTTCTAATAAACAACCAACTTATGTTCCTGAACCAACTGATCTATGGCTAGGATAAGGTCTGCGTGCATCACCTTACTGCCTCTTGAATTGATCATACCATTCACCTTCCACCCTGGTAAATGTGTAAGGAAGTCCTATTTAACATAATCAGAGTCAGTACAAATTAAATGTCTTGTAACTTATGTTGTATTGCAGTCTGTACCGCTATGTAGGTGGTTGCCAATTCAGCATATTGGTTAGACTTAGGAGTGAGCTTGTAGTTGATAGGAGTACATGGTACATTATCCTGCCATACCACTTCTAAACTAGAACATCGGTCTTCACCTTGCTGGAATAAACAACCATCAACATAGGCTCTAGGCAAATTTTCACACACATTTTCATCATAGTGGTGGTGCCTGTTATGTTGGTACACCATATCCAACTCAAAAGATAGGTCAGGGTCTTGTACTGGATGTTCATCTACAGTACAAGTATGCATCTCCAGGTCTGCTAACCCTTGAGCTACTGTATTTCTTTATTCTTTGCATACCTAACTTTTAGGGATAGGCCCAGGAGTGCTAAGGTCCAGGCCACAATTCTGCTGCTAGACACATTACCATCCTTAAGCTTCTGGCTCCCCAGAAGGGGAAGGAGTTGCTGATCAGTCTCTACAACAACTTTTTTACCACAAAGGTAAGTTTTGAACTGTTATAATGCCCATATGGTGGAAAACAATGCCTTTTCACAATCTGAGAACTTTTTCTCAACATCACTTAAGTTTTTACTCGTATAAGCAATAACATGTTTGTTTGAATCATGTTTCTGATATAACACTGCACTGATGCTGCTACTAGTATGCCCTACCTCTATATAAAATCCTTATCCATTTGTGGGTAAGCAAAACATGCTGCTTGACTCAGACTATCTTTTAAAGCTTGCATGGCTTTCTCTTGCTCTCCCCCCCCACACCCAGGGTTCTGACTTTTTCAGCAGCCTGGTAAGAGGATAGGCAAGTTCTGCATAGTCCTGGATAAACTGTCTTGAGTAGATACAGATCCCTAGGAAACTGTGAAATACTTAAAGTTTTGGGTGGACCAATTTTTTGGACTGCCTCAACTTTAGAATGCTGAGGACATAGCCCATAAGGACAAACCTCTTGCCCAAAATAGTTTACCCTGTCTCAGAACCATTGCCCCTTTGGTAAGGACAACTTGGCACCAGCAGCTTTCAGCTGGTTTAACACATAGGTGACCTCAACTAGGTGTTCCTCATAAGAGTTGTTTTTGATTAGTACATCATCCACATAAACCAAATTTCCTCTGCTTTCAGCATCAGGCATGGCCTTGTGCAGAAATATACTGAAATCTGCTGGTGAATTTAAGTACCCAAAAGGGCACCTATTTCATGTGTACTGTCTTCTTCCAAAGGTAAAAGCCAGTTTATATTGATCTTTTGGGTCTACTTTAAATGTCCAGAATCCATTTGCTATATCTATGATAGTGAAATATTTGGCACCTTGAACTTTGGCCAAACTTTGGTCCAAGTATGTCATGGGCCAGCGAGATAAAGGCATCTGTTGGTTTAACTTCCTATAGTCAATAGTGAGTCTCCACTTTCCAGTAGGTTTAAGTAAAGGCTAAATGGGGGAATTACAAATAGAGATTACCTGTCTTATAAGTCCTTACTCCATTAAGGTATCCAGTATCTCTCGTATATGTTCATAAGCAGGGGTGTAGCCAGGAATTTTAAACTTGTACTCAAAACTGATGCACTGTTGCCCCCATTAAGTAAACATAAACCAAAATATGCGCTGCCTCGTCACACCAACAATAGTCTCCACCCCCTTTGCCATGTCTGAGTTCAAATAATCAGTTTCTTCCTGTAATCCTCTTTCCTTTGTTTTTCTGCCTGTCTGGTAAGTTGTTCTTGTTTGCGTATTTGACTGGTGGCATCAGTGCCCCATAGCGAACCACAAAGACAAAAGGGCTCAGCATGACACAGACACGATGTGACTCACAATGTCCTTGCTTTCCTCTTTTTGTTGACCCTGCCTGATTTGTTGCCCCGTCTGATTTTTTTACTGTACTCTGCTGAGTACAGTGCGTATGCCTGCCGACACCCCTGTTCATAAGATGCTAGTGGTATTCTGTACTGGCGTACATAAACTGGACCTTTACTAGGGTGGGTAGGTACCCTGGTAACATGGAGGATAGTTACCCCACAATCGTGAGCATCTTTTGCAAACGTGCCCTTAAACTGAAGAAACATTTCACAAACCTTTTATTTTTCTACTTCTGTTACACAGTTACAGTTTTGCATAGCTTGCTCAATTTGTTCTTTATAATCTGGGAAAGGTAAATTTTTATCTATTTCAACCTCATCTTCTATTGTCTCAGAAACATTTTCAGCATTAATTGCATAAACTTCTTTAAATTGTTCTGTTTCGTTAACCGTAGTGGACAGTACAAGGCAATCATTTTCAACTTTACATGCCTGTACAGTAGTAGCCACAGACATTTCCAGCTATTTCCAGATATTTTGTGAAATTTCTAAAGAGTTTCTCTCTGCTGCCCCTATTGAGGAAATGGAGAAAGCATGAGATATTTCTGGAAATATCACAGAAATTTGGGGAAATAGCTGGCAGTGTCTGTGGCTGCTACTGTATTTCTTCCTTTTCTACTGGACAAAATCTCTTGTAAAGCAATTAAACCATTTGGCATGGACCTGATTTCTTCATCTGTGTCATCCTGAACAATGTTTTTTGGTAACTCCCCAATAACTGGAACAACTAACTCCAAATCATAAAAGGATTCCACTATTGCTACCCCTAACTCACAGTTAGCTGCAATAGTGATATGCTCTGCTTTTGGGTTAGGTACTAAGAGGTGCATTACTCTGCTGCTCATGTCCAAGCAAGGAATGAAGTGGATTTTAAATCCATTTCACTAAACTGCTTGTCAAGCACAAAGAGTGCAGTCTTGTCAGGCATTTTTTGACCTTTCTTTATGTTAACCCTAAGAGAGAAATCCTTGACTTTACTTGGAATTCTTGTAGTGTACTCATTTACCACCTGGCACACTTGAGGGATTATTTTGTCCAGACTTCAAGACCTGTAGTGTCACTTTTATTGGATAAGGGTCCACCCTTATTTGTGACCAAAGAACATCATTGGCTTGGTCAACATACTAGCCCAGTCATACAAGGATGTCTAGCCCCAGGTGCATGAGAGATTTTAGGCCTTGTACTACCTTTACAGGGTGTTGTATTTTCTTTTGCCTTATTTGAAGGTCCAAAGCACAGATGCCTATGCTTTTCACACTAGTGGTCTGATTTGGAACATTTTTCAACTACTCCTGTTTCTTTACACATGCTAAACTAGGCCTCCGCCTCTTTAATATCTTGTAAAACAGTTCACTAATTAAACAGTGCTCATAACCTAAGCATAACACAGAACTTACTGTTTATCAATTATCTGCTTTGATGAGCACCTTTAACCTGCCTTCTTCTGGCCTTATATTGCAGAGTAAGGACCCGTGACTTTGTGGCCGTGTTTCATTTCCACCATCCCCGGAGGGTGTTGGGTACTCAGAATTTAATGTCTCTGTGCCAACTGCAGGGTGTGCTTCTGAAATAGCAGGGTCCACTTCCTTGGTGAAGAAAGTAAGGCCTCTTATATTAATCTCAGACTTTACCACATCATGCTTTGACATATAAAATACATGGGCTTTACTTCTCCATAGAGCCAAATTTTCAGGATCACTTAGTACAGATACATCAGGTACATCAGAATATACAACATTCAATTTAATCACTGCATCATTTCTCTCAAGATAACATGATTATGATTGTTTAGCAACCATAAGACTCTTTCCAAGCAGAATGGAACGGTTTACCTGTGCCCACAGGATTTCATGGAGATAGTCAATGATAGGTGGAAATCTTTCTAGAAGGTTATTTCCTATCAATAAATCATCCCCAGTTCTATCAGTTATATACCCTGGGTGGTTGACTTCCATCTTGCCAAACCTCAATTTTAGTCACACTTTACCTAGGATCTGTTGAGTCCCCCTCCATAACCTACTACTTGTAAGCCATCAGAGAGGGTTTTTAACACCTTAGAGTTACCTACTGCATCAACCAGTTTGTCATAAAAGCTTTGGGACATCAAGGTAACTTTCACTCTAGAGTTAACTAAAGTTTCATGACTTAAGCTGTTTTCAATGTTTATGTCAAAGTAAAACCAATCTGCCTCCCCTTAGGCATTAAGTTGTCCAGGTAGAATTAGTTTTTTTAACTCCTGGCAACATGGAAGGTTCACTGTGATTTTCTACACTGCCTGCAGCAGTAACTCGGGATACCTTTAGGGTAAAGCATTAACACTTTCTTTTTCCAGTTTCACAGCAGTTTCATTACTATTGTCAGTGATTGCAATTTCATTAACCTGGGCAGCATTAGGAAGGAGAGAAGGCTGTAGTTACTGGCCACTATTATTGGCTCCATTGTCATTTCAGGTTTCAGATGGGTTCTGCACAGGTGCAGGAAACCCAGAAGGCAGAGGGGAAGGTGGACCAAATGTTGGAGCAGCATTTTTAACTCTCCAATCTTCTCCTTTATTCTCTGTATTTCCTCCATGACTGAGGAACCAGGTTGAGGTCTGTCTTGGAACCTGTAACCATCTTGCTCATTGTTATAGTTTTGGTGCCCCCTACAGGCACCTCTAGCACCTCTGTAGTCTTTGTTGTATCCTCTGTAGTATCCTCTCCCATACCCTCAGCTGCATCCTCTACCAGGATCATAACCTCCATAGGAGGGTCCTTGGTTTTGGTATTGCTGAGATTGTGGGAATTGCAGAGGGTTCTAAAAGAACTGTGACTCAGGGCCAGGTGGTGGAACCACCACAGGGGAAGCTTGGGCAGGGTTGGTAGGTTGGGTTACTGCTGTGGAATCAGGTACAGCCTTAGGATGCTCTACAGCTTTTCCTGTTTGAGTGTTGTTACCTCTTTTATTTTTCTTTTGTCTCCTATTTTTGGTGGTAGATAGCTCACCCCCTTCCATAGCCAAAGTATCCAAAGTAGTTACTTCAGACAGCTGAACCTTGGGATCAGGGCCCCTTCCTTTTTTCTGTTGAGGAGAGTCATCACCTCTTCCAGAGTCCCAGATGTGTTCTGCCTGTCTGGCAATCCAGTGAATGTCCCTGGGCCTCCTGTTAAGCTCGAATGCCAATTGTGTCCTGATAGCAGGGGCTAAACCTTGGTAATATGCATCTCAGACATCATCTAAATCATTGTCTGAGTGATCTTCTGCTCCAAAGAAAACATCCTTCAGCCTGCAATAATATTCCCTAGGACTTTGATCCACCCCACACTGCATTTGGTAGGCTGCACATCTGGCTGCCCCCTTGGTGCGATATTTATCAAACTCCTTCTTTAGGAATTTATTCAGCTTCTCAGATTGTTCCTACTTTCTCTAGACATTCTTGATCACTTTGCTCGTGGATCATCAACAGACCACCAAATCACAAAATTCTGTTTTCCCTCATCAGTCATGGACATATATTCAAAACACTCATTTAGTTTTCGAATATGTTACTCAATGCCTCCTTTGGCAGATTTAGAATTATACCTCTCACCTACTAGTTTCAAACCTTGTGTAACAGTCTTTGATTTTAAATACCCTTGTTGCTTTTCAGAAATCTGTTTATTTTTCCTGGACACATCAGATGAGGCATCTTCAGAATCAGAGCTTCTTTTTGTCTAATTTTATATCTTTTTTATGCCTATCATGTGGTTGCTCTTCTGAACAGGAATATTCCTTTTCAGGGAAGGAGCTATCTGGGACTGATTCCTCAGATGCTTTTATTTTTACATGATATTTACTTTTGGTCATTAAGCCTTCCCAGTTTCCACCTAACTTAATATAATCCTTTTCCAAAAGGGTACAATACTCCTTTAGTTGCTTATTTCCTAGCCCATTTGGTACAGCTTCTGATTTACATTTTCCTACCAAGTTATCTGGTTTACTTGAAGTACTCATCAGTCCATTTAGTGGGCTGTTTTCTTTATTTACATGTGCTACATTTTGTAATTCAGATTGCCCTTTGGTATCAAATTGAGAAAAGGAATGTGGCTGGCAAGAAGCTATGTCTGCAGGTTTTGGGTAGGAAGGATTCCAAAAAGGATTATATGCTCTACTGGTATTCTCCTCTAGTCTATTACCTTGAGACTGATAACTTGGATTTGACTCACTTAAGCCTCTTGGGTTGGAGGTTTCCTCCTTCCTCTTGTCTATTAGGTGTATTTCCCTGTCTGTGCACTGTTTCTTATCACTTTCATATTTCTCCCTTACAACAGTATACATTTGCATCATTTCCGTTAGCTCCTTGGCAAGCTGTTCATTAGCATGTTCTAATTTTGCCTTTTCCCTTTCTAAAGCTGTGCCCCACTCTTTGATCTTCTCATTAGTCTTTAATATTTTGGCCTTCTCTGCCTCTGCAACTAGGACACAGTCACCCTCAGATATTTTCACATTACCTACATCTAACTGTGTTTTGGGCCATTGAATCTGGCCTTCAAGTCTACTAGATTCAAAAGTTCTGTATCTCCTAGTTGTTGGTTTAACTGTTTTACATCATCACATAACCTTAATTTGTCAATGCACAGCTGCTCTATCATATTAGCAGACTTTTTATTCTGTCCATTTAATTCTTCAATTACTTCTTCTGGCCTACAACTTGGACACAGAGGTATCTATGGTTCCTTCTTGATGACAGGTATTGGCAACTCTAAAAGTGTTGCCCCTTAGTATGCATGAACCATACAATATCTATAGTTGCAATAGCAGCTACCATGTCTCAAGTTCTTGTTACTAAACTTTATCAACATTTGCCATTAAATGTCAATAGCCTTTTATCCAACACAATTTAAACAAAGAATCGAATCTTTCCTTGAGGTACTTCAAAAGTCCTTTTCCTTGCAGCTTTACTGCCAGATAAATACTTCTTTTGGTCTTTTTCTTGCTGTCTTGGTTTAATTCTATCTTTAAATCCTCGAGAAACAAGAACAGAAAAATATTACTTATGCCATTTAGTAACTTGAAAACAATGACAGTAAAAATATTTATTTCTCATACACTGCAAGTGTGGACTGTTATTCACTAACAATCATTTTGTGAGCGAGAACCCCAAAGATGTCAGAACAAAGGCTTATAATATCACTTTTTATAATGATGCACTTCGAGTCTTACCCAAAAATTATTTTTGTAAATTAGTAAAAATAATAACAATTCACATGTGATATTATCTTATGCTCTCCAGATTCAAAAATGATGGTGAAATACACTGTTGCCACACTTTGGATTATATAAGAGACAAATATATATTTTATTCACTTATGTACAAGTCCTGAATATTCATAATTAGCTTAAATATCAAGCATAATAAAAATAATGTAAACATAAACTGTGATGTAAACAAAACAACCGGTTTTAGAAAAGCAAGTAAATTAAATAAAACAAAACAAATTTCATCAAATAAGTAATGTAAATAAATAAGCAATATTAAGCAAAATAAATTACATTGTTTGTACTATTTCTTCAGCATACTTATAAATATCATGACCTTTTTTACTATGAGAACTTTCAACTCATTACATTAATGTCTTAGGATACATAGTTGTATAATAGTTGTTCTAAACTTTAGCATGTAAAATGTATTTCCTTTACATCTAAATTCTAGCTTAACTATACCCAAGATTTTGGAGCTAAAATGCACTAAGTCACCACCCCAGATAGCTAAATACAGTAAGTACTAAAAGTAAAATAAAGGAATACTTATGTTTTAGTTATCTGTAGATGCGGTTTCTACTTTTTTAAAATGTCAAAGTCTTGGTGAGAACGTCTGGTTTTGGATGAAGAAAGTCCTTGGTGGTGGGTTTGGCTTTAGTTTTCTGTCTTTTCCCCTTGAACCTGGAAAAGTAGAGTCTTCTGACATCAGTGAAGAAATGTAGGCTGGATCCTTCTTGCCTGATTTCACAAATCATCAAACATCACTTCAGGATTTAGTGGGGAAAAACCAGACAACAAGATTTTAGCATTTCAGCACAGTCTGTAGAAAGATCTCTCCCGGTGGACAGCAATGTTGTTTTGGTAACCGGACTCTGTGGGCCTGAGTCTCAAATGGGGTTGCGTTCGGTGCAAGCTGCAGCAAACAGCATTCTGTGCCAAAGCCCCATACACTTGGGACCCTGCACCAGATTCAGGTACAGAAGGGTCCCTGCATCTAAGTCCCCACACTTGCACCATTCCGTCCCTTGTGGCGAACACCTGGCACATGGGAGGTGTCCATTGCAAGCACAGTGTGGCATGGGAAATGGTGCCTACTGTACATATGTGCACAGTGACTGCCACCAGTCTCAGGCACTGTGCCCATATGTACAGTATGGTGCCAATGCAGACCACAGTCAGTGGCTAGCTGAGCACCAAGGGGTGGGTTCCACTAGACCACCAGATAATGGGCACTGCAGTGAATGGGAACATGCCCATGCCACATACAGGCAGCTGGGCAGCATCAGGGATGGGGTGATGGCATTGTGGATGGATGACAGGACCTGGCAGGATGGGGCACCATCAGTGAACTGGGGGGCAACTGCAGCATACAGTGGCACATTGGCAGACTGCCCCAGTGGAACATATTCTAAGTCCCACTATGGCAGCCCTGGCTGGTCGAAGGGCACTTAGAATATCTCTCACTGGGTGCTGTCTATGAATAGCAAGCTGCAGCTTGCATCAATGCAGTCCACCTAGCGCCATGTCGCAGAACTGTGCAGGGCGCAGGGCTGGCGCAGGACCCTGTTTGGGGCAGGTGGCCTGTGGTCAATGCAGGCCACCTTCGTGAAGTGCATGGAGGCAGCCCTGGATGCAAGGTGCACCTTGCACTATCTCTGTTTGGTGAAAGCACCTTGCGTCAGATGCAGGGCTTTGAGAACCAGGACCTGTGACTCTTTTCAATTTCATTTCATTTCTGCTCTTGAACCTGCAGCTTTGGACTCACTGCTATTTAACAGCACTGCAGGCTTGCTGGCTGGTAAATTCCAAAGTCAGTCTCTAGTTCAGGCTTTTAACAGAAATTCCAAAACATTAATTTAATCCAGATTCTCAGTATATAAACCATAGGCCTTGCTTCGTCCAATATTGGAAAGACAGTCCTTCCTGTAACAGTCAGTTCTAGCAGCTGGATTTGTTGCAGAGTTGTGCAGACTTTTAAGCTTGCTTAATACCCCCTTGTGGTGGCAATGGCTCACCCCAAGTTCTGGTTCCAAGCAGGCATGGCTTCAGGCTTTTGGCATAATACAGGTCCCAAGCACATCCAAAATTGTCAGGGAAGCCAACACAGCTCTCCACACACCAAAGAATCAAGCAGTTCTGGACCGGCTTTGCCAACATTCCATTTATGTCCCTTTTGCTGGGCGACATCATCATCAAATTATGATTGGTCTGAGAGCTCTTTGAGGGTGTTACTGTTAGCCCCTCCTAAGCCATTTTTTCTCAATATGACCTCATCTTCAAATACTATTTTTGATATAAAACTATTTTTCTTTCTTGGATCTATGTGCTCCTTGTTACAAATGTAACACTTACATTTTTAGATGCAGCTCAAAGAGAGGATTCATTTGAGACCAAATATAATGGTGTCAATTCTAATATAAAGTCTACAATTTATAAAAAAAATTATGAAACATTTTCCTTTATAGATATGTAAAAAGTATTTACATATATCAGAAGTAGTTTTTCCCCTGTTTAAAAATGTGTTGATTTGGCATGCCTACTATCATTGGAAACATTATAAACTTTAGCAAACTTCTTTAGGACAGGAATCTTCTTTGTTTGAGGTAAATGATGCGTGACTTCATGTTGCTCTGGAGTTTATCCAGAAGGCTTACAATTGATGTGACTAGATGTTTCTGTTAGATAAACACTTGAGACTCATTGCATTGAAAAGGTGGCAAGGTCAGCTTACTATAAACACCAAATTTGTCAATATATTTTGAACAGTTTTGGAGCTACTTCGTTTTGTAAATAGCTCACACTACACTTTGTTGATAGGTTTAAAACTTAATTACTGGGCATGTTCATGCATTTCCAATAACCTGTATAATTCTGAAATGTATCAGAGTTTTTGTATATTTTCCATAAATAAAAGTCTTAATTTCTTAAAGCCAGTCTATGTTAACCTCTGAGATTTGTTCTGGCTGGTACAGAAAAACAAGGCTGTAAATTATGTGAAGTTAGTCTTAGCTTCAAGCTGTTCTGCTACTCATTGGAAGAGGTGCTGAGGGGCTCCCAATTTAAACATACTATCCTTGAAACATTTTTTTTTCTGAATTTGTCCCTTTATGCCATATTTCCTTTTGTTTCATGGCATCATTCCTCCATTTCATTATTCAATCCTTAAGTAGCATTGTCTTTGTTTTAGAGTTTATTTAGATATTAATTTGACCAGAAATATTTATAGTACTTAATAATTAAGCCTATATAAAGATATAGAATAGCAATTAAGGGAAAGGGAATATTGTTTAACCAGGAGTAGCACACTAAGCCAAAGCTTGTTTCCAGATGTGACCTGGGAGGACAAGGAGGTTAAGTGACTTGCTCAGAATCACACAGTATGCACCTAGGCAGCTGTGCAATTCAAACCCAGGTCTCCAGATCTGCAGCTCAGAGCCTTAACCCACTGCGTTATTCTGCGTCCCTCAAGAATTAAGAATATAATAATATCATAATAATAAAATATTTTAATCAAAATGTTCCTACAACCCATTGGAGGAAAAGTCAACCTGACAGCAGGTGACCAGAAATCAAGGTTGCCCCTGTCAGTGACGACAAAAATGAGTCACCGTAAATGCTGCAACATGAATAATACATCACTGTTTTAATGATATACGTCCTTTTGCCCTTGTGTTTCAGGGGGCATAGATGACTTTGAACATATCATTTTATATAGTCCTTTTTATAAAAATTACAGAAAGGTATTTGTCTGATCTCCTGAGTCCTGAGTGATATGTATGGTCTGCAAGGGAGATGGTCTCCTGGTTATATTTTTTACCTAACAAGCACCTGTTGGAAAATAGAATTTATTTCATTACTTCATTGGTGTGAGCACATTTACTGTTAGTTGAAGAACCTTAAACTTAAATAATGTAGAGTACAGTTTTTAGCTAAATACAACAGTTTTCTGGAAAGTCCTGGGAAATGTTGAAACAACTGATGGTTGTTTGACTTAAGGTATATTAAAATGCCCACAACTAGTGCATAACATATTTTACTTTCTTCTTCATGTAACTATGCATAAAAGTGAATGGAATCTTATAATACTTTGCGATGTAAGCTAGAAGAGGTCAAAGGGAAAACAACTTCTTGAGTTGTATGGACCACTAATCCTTTAAAAACATATGACTACAGGTACAGTTGCAGCCATAGATAGTTTAGATAGTTCCAGATATGTTGTGATATATCTAAAGAGATTCTTTGTGGTAGCCATAATGGTATTGCAGGCAGGGCATTTCTCAAGAGATATCACAGAAATTTCAGGAAATATCTGACCATGTCTATGGCTGCAACTGTAACATTATGCTGTAAAACTGTGTACAGTAGGTAGCCAGGCTCAAACCATTAGTATTCTGTGTAAATTCTTGCAATTGCAGAATTTCTAAAGATTTTTCTCTGACCTCTATTCAGGACACATTTATTTCTATACCTCTCGGGGGGAAAAGCCTTCTCAGAATTTTGACACTTAGATAGATTTATCTATATTACAATCTATTTTTATCTATCTGTCCATTTCTATCTATCTATCTATCTATCTATCTATCTATCTATCTATCTATCTATCTATCTATCTCTCTATCTTTTTCTCTTAGTCACCAGCAGTAGACAAATGGGGAAGAGTCTCCAAATTCTGGCTGAATGAGCACAAGGCGATGAAATGTAAAATGCAATAAAATCCCTGAAAGGCATTGTTCTTGTTTTCTTTTTGTTGCATTGTATGATATATATTTGTATCTAGACAGGGTCAGCTAGTGGAGGGGGACAAAGACAAGGCAGAGGTACTAAATGACTTCTTCTGCTCAGTCTTCATGATAGAAGACAGCGGCAAAGGTCCAGTAATAAGTATCAATGGGAAATACAGGAATGAAATTAACCCAGGACCCTTCACAAGAGAAAGAGTCCTAGAGGAGCTAGGTAAGCTAAAAATAGATAAGGCAATGGGTCCAGATGGGATCCGTACTAGGATCCTAAAGGAACTCAAGAAAGAGATTGCCAATCCACTGGCTGAATTGTTCAATTAGTCACTAGACAGCAGTGTAGTACCAGAAGACTGGAAAAGGGCAACTGTGGTACCCTTGCACAAGTGTGGGAACAGGAAAGAACCAGGTAGCCATCTCCCTGTCAGCCTAATCTCAGTGGTGGGTAAAATTATGGAAGCATTTCTTAAAGAGAGGATAGTAGAATTCCTTTAGGATTATGGAAGACTCGACCCAAAGCAGCACAGTTTCACAGTCGGCCACTCATGTCTAACAAATATGTAGACTTCAGAAAAACAGACAAAGGGGTCAGCAACTTGAAGGCTATAATCACTGTTAACTTTATTACAAAAGTATGTTAAAAACAGGTTGAGTTCTCTCAAATACAAGCATGAAACAATAGGAGAACCCAAAATGGTATCGAAAAAAAGGCAAATATTGCATAAAGCAAAAAAGGAAAAGGGGAGCAGAGAGAACACCAATGTATTTATTGTTAACCAGTCAAAAAACTTTCGAATGTGCAGTACTTAATAGCCCAAAGGACACCTGAAGCTAGCAGCAAGACCGCAAAGGTGTGTCGCAAAAAAACCTTCAAAATGTGCAAACAAAGCAGACATACCACTCGAAGGCTAGAGGGGCTGGTCAGTCGCAGATAAATGGTGCTCCATTAGTAAAATCTCTGCTCACCATAATTCCGACGAGACCAATACCCTCGACTAAAACATCTTCCTCAGAGCGATATGTAAGCGTGACGTCGGTTCTGATGTTTCATTGTCTCTTCCATGGTATCGGTCTTGGCAGAATTGGTGTTCTCTCTGCTCCCCTTTTCCTTTTTTGCTTTATGCAATATTTGCCTTTTTTGCTTTATGCAATATTTGCCTTTTTTGCGATACCATTTTGGGTTCTCCTATTGTTTCATGCTTGTATTTGAGAGAACTTGACCTGTTTTTAACATACTTTTGTAATATAACCTTCAAGTTGCTGACCCCTTTGTCTGTTTTTCTGAGTTCTCTGCTTCAACTCCTAGGGTATGTGCACTTCTCTGTTCTTTTGAGACTCCACGGTCCTTTAAGTTTGTCTATGGAGCTGTACCTTTTTTCTAAATATGTAGTCTTCTTTGACTGGGAAACCAGAGCAATAGATGAGGGTGGTGCAGTGGATGTGATTTACTTAAACTTTAGCAAAGCCTTTGACACTGTTCCCCACAGAAGATTAGGAAACAAGATGGAGAACACAGGCATATACCATAACATAATCAGTTGAATCAAGAACTGGCTTCAGGGTAGGTCCTAGAGAGTCCTGGTCAATGAGACATTATCAGAGGATGGCAGAGCTACCACTGGCATTCCAAAAGGGTCAGTGCTTGGCCCTATCCTCTTCAACATATTCATCAGCAACATTGCTGAGGGACTGGAGGGGAAGGTCTGTCTGTTCACAGATGATACAAAACTCTGCAACAGGGTAGACACAGATGAAGGTGCATCTATGATTCTATGATGGAAGTTGACCTCAAGAAGTTAGAAGACTGATCAGAGACATGGCAGTTAAAATTTAATGCCAAAAAGTGTAAAGTGATGCACATGGGCAGACAAAACCCAAGAATAATGTACGCTCTGAATGGGCATCAATTAGAAACAACCAGCATGGAAAGGAACTTCAGAGTAATTGTTACTGAGAATCTAAAAGTGGGGAAAAATTGTGAAAAAGCAGCTCAGAAGGCCAGCAGTATCCTCAGCGATATAGGTAGCGGGATTACAAGTAGGAAACATGAGGTAATTGTCCCACTGTACAGGTCTTTGGTCAGACCGTACCTGGAGTACTGTGTGCAATTCTGGAGATCATACATAAGTAATGACATAGACCACGTTAAAAGGGTTCAGAGGAGGTCCACCAAGATGGTTCAGGGCCTGCATCAAGAAAAGTATGAAACAAGCATTTGTCAATGCCAAATGTTTGCTTGCTGGTATTGCCATTGGTACTGCAAGAGTTAGACAGCTGCATAATAGGAATGGCAGTGAAGTTCTGAGCTAATGCCAACCCCCACCTTGCAGAAACTGACAGGTGTTGGGGGTTTGGCTTTGGGTCATCAGGCATAAAGCTCACACCATTCTACCTCACCCCACCCCACCTCACCCTGCAGACATAGACAGGTGTCATGGTGTGCCTTGGGGTATTTGGCCCTTATGCTCACCCAATTCCATAAGGAAATAAGCTGAGATGGGTGCAGTATAGGAGAATGGAGTGAACTTTAGGGCTGAAGATCCCAAGGCACACCTCGATGCCTGTCACTGGCTGCAGAGTGGGGGTGGGGGTGCAATGGCATGAGCATTACAGCCGCTAACCCCCAAGTCACACCCCTGATGCCTGTCAGTCTCTACATGGTGGGGCGTTATGGTTGAAAACCCTAATGCCCTGGGAGTTTGTTGGTATTTGCACTACAAATTTTCAACATGGGTTTTTTGGGACTGCACCTCATGAATAGTGGCACTATTATTTCATTACTCAGTCTCCAAAGGTGATTTTGCACAGTGACAGCGTTATTCAGCACAACAGGTTTGAAAAAACATTTGGGGTAGGATGTGAAAAAAGAATGCTGTACTGTTCATGAGGAGGTGTGAAAAAATGGCACTGTTGAAAATTTGGAGTGAAAATATGAAAAACTGGTTAAATTACGAGCATTAGTGGAAACTATGTAATGCACGCATGTAACACAGTCATTTTTTGAAATTTTGTAACCAGTTTTTCAATATGGCCTTTTTGGGATGTCTCCTCATAAACAGCGGCACTGTGATTTTGTTAATCTGTCCCAAAAGTTGATTTTGCACAGTGACTGTGCCATTCTGCACCACAGGTGTGAAAACACATTTTGGGCAGGATGCAAAAAATGACAGCTGTACTGTTCATAAGGTGGTGTGAAAAAATGGCAATGTTGGAAATTTGGAGTGAAAATTTTGAAAATTGGCAAAGTTACGAGCGTACGTAGAAGCTGCACAATGCAGTCATTTTGGGGAGTTTTTTCACCAAATTTGCAGCTTGGACTTTTTGGGACCCCATCTCATGAACAGTTGCATTGTCACTTCATTAATCATTCCTGAAAGGTGATTCCACACAGCAACTGCAAAATCACCCTTTCGGGACTGACATATGAAATGACAATACAAGCGTTCACGAAGTGGGGTCCCAAGAACCTCATGTTAAAAATGTGGGGCCAAAACTCCAAAAATGTCTGCGATATCAACCTAATTTGAACCCCCCCCCCCATTGATGCCATTATAAAGCTTAACGTGGTGTTCTTCGTTTTGCGGTTGGCTTTTGAAGAGTTCGGACATGTTCCTGCTCCACAGATTATCGCAGCACCAGACCTCTGGAGGTAAGTATTGGGTGAAGGGGGGCTGCGCAGAGGGAGGATGGAGATGGGGACGGGGGTCAGGGAAGACAACGAGGGCCCTTTTTTTCAGGCTTTAAAAAAAACAGGGATGGTTTTCTCCATTTACAGGATAAAAAAAGTTTGGCACACTGGGGTGGCTCCCAGTGTGCCCCAATAGTGGTGGGTGAGGGGTGATGACTTGCGGATTAGATACCCTGATGTCAACAAGGGGTGTTGGTGGGCTGTGGGGGCGCACATCCGACACTGGGAGTGAGCATTCCAATATCAGAAAAGAAAGGGGAAATTGTTTAACCAGGAATAACACACTAAGGGGAGGTGCTGACATGGGGATTTAGCACACCAAGTCTGCTTATGGGGCTCATATTTTGGCACACTGGGTTGGGCTCCCAGTGTGCCACTTAACAAGGGGTGGGATATGCCGACATGGGATTGGGCACCCTGATGTCAGCTTTCCCTGGGAGTGTACGGCCAGTGACCGGAGCCACCAATTTAAATAATTAAATCTTTACCAGGAAAGGCACACTAGGGCCAGGGGCACAGGAAAGCAGCCAACAAGAAGGAAACTGGGCTCATGTGCATTACTGTGCACTGTAATGCACATGGGTGGAGAGTCTTGTCAGCTGCCTCTACGTTCTTGGTTCCAAGGAAGGGGTGAGCTGCTGTTGCAATCAGGGATGATGAAACTGTCCCTGATTGGAGTGGCACATCTCTTTAAAGTCTGGCACTATCTCTGAAACTGCAGTTATCAACAGTTTTTTGGTTGATTGATAGCCAAGGGACAGGCCCCTGAAAGCATGGGCTGCACTGGCCACACACTGTCACACCTCTGCAATGCTCTACTCACCTCAATATGTTTGTTGTTTTCTGTACATGCAAGCAAACCTAAAAAGACTCAGTTAGCTGAATGTATACTCACTAGGGCAGAGAACAAATAGGGGTATATGATAGAGACATTTAAATATGTTAAAGGAATCAACATGGGCCAGACTGGGAACCTATTCCAAGAGAACAAAACAACGTGTACTAGGGGCCACAATCTGCACCAAGTGGGAGGCAGATTTAGAACCAATGTGAGAAAATGCTTTTTTACAGAGAGGGTTGTAGAATCATGGAACAGCCTGCCCCCTGAAACAGTGACTTCAAAGGCAGTACAGGAATACAAGCTAACATGGGACAGGCAATGTGGGCACATAAATGATACAAAACCAGATAAGGAGGTAGAAATGTTTTGGGCAGACTAAATAGATCACATGGTCCCCATCTGCCATCTACTTCTTATGTTCTTATATTTACATAGTAGCTAGGCATAGTTAAATTGTGTTTTCTTTGAATTTGTCTTAACTTAATAAAGAAACTAGGTTCAACAGTAAAACAGCCCCCTTGCAGCCCATGTTGTGGATGACTTATCAGACCACTTTCCACGTCTTGAGATCAAGCATATCATAACCTCTGTCCTGAACAGTCCTTGTCAGTGTGAATGTAAATGAGAGAGCTGTGTGGTGCAAACAGGTCTGCGTTTCAGTTTTTAACAAGTGGGTTCTTCTTTATGCCATGACTTGCAGTCTCTGTAAGGTTCAGTAGGAATATTAAGGTTCATACTAAGGTGTAAGTAGCAGAGAAGGCAATGTGCCTATGTATGCTCCTGCCACATCACTCATAATAGGACATGTTTCCTTCTATAATACATGTCTCTAATTTTATTTTAAACTGTTTTTTTGTGTGAAAAAGGTTTTTCTATTATTTGTTATGAATCTCTTTGGTCTTATTTGAAAGGGGTGTCCCCTGTTGCCTAGGTTATCATTTTTAAATTCAAAATTTCATTTGTTTAACAGATAATTATCTTGCATGATGTCATAACATAAAACCAGGTCCCCTCGTATCCTTGTAGTACTTAATGACATTAAGTTTAGTTTTTCAAATCATTCACTATAAGATAAGGTTCTTATATCATGGATCATTTTAGTAGCTTGTCTTTGGATTTTTTCTAGCCTATCCATAGTATCCTTTTTATCGTATAATGTTTTATTGGGTATTTATTTTTTTAACTACCATGATACACTGCACAATGTTACAGCTGATACAGCCATATAGCCAAGGTCAGGCCTGTATGAAGCAATATTATAGTTTCTATTGCACATGATTCTTATAAAAGCATACTTATACACATCTGTATGTTGTCATTATTCCCTAAGTTCAGTCCACATGATAGTAGTAGAGACTATTCCTAAATTACATTTCTATCATCCACCATAGCTACCACCATCCCGTACTATTTGTGCTTCCACCTCTCTCTTCAGTTTCACTCCACCTAACCACAATGGTCCCAAAAGGATGGGGGAGGGAGGGAGGAAAGAGAGAAAAGGATAACCACCCCTCCTATTGGGCCACCACCTAATTGGGTGCACTCAAAGGAGGACTCTTACCTTCTTATGCAATATGCAGATAGTCAGACTGAAGGTATGGTCCCCATTTAGTTGTAAATGGCCGCATATTTGGTCCCTGTAAAGCCAAGAGCTTTTCAAACAATGATAACCTAGTTAAGAATTCATGCCACATCTTTCTGATGGGTATGGAAGGCTGTCTCCATGACCTAAGCAAGAGGCGTTTGGCTTCTAAGATGGAGGAGACCACCCAATGTTGCAGAGATTTAGAAAGGAATTCAAGATACCTAGTATCTCCTAAAAGTACTAAAGAGGCAGATAAGGCCAGCCTGGTGCCTAATACTTGTGATAAATCCTCAGCTACCATATCCCAGAATGATGGCAAGACGGAGCAGGACCAAAGGATGTGTGCAATATGCACATCTGGCTGCAAACAGCGCCAGCAATGGCTATGTCCCAGTAGGCCCCTCTTATGTAGCATTGCTGGGGTACGATACCAAAGTGACAATATTTTAAATTGTATAAAATGGCTATTATGAGCTTTATATGAATAATGAATATTTTTGCAATTGGACCACCATTGTTCCTCAGATATGGCTACCCCCAATAGTGACTCCCATTGCATTCTATATCTATGCATCGGATCAGCCTGAGAGTCCCTCCAGGTGCTATAAAACCTCCCCATGAGGCCTTTTTGAGAGTCTCACCAGTGAGTGTTGGTGAGCCATTGCCACTTTGTACTGACTGGGCTTCTAAAAAACAAAGGTGTTAATGCACTACAGGTCTGCAAATAGCAACAAAAATATTTATGCGGTAGACTATATTTTTCCTGTATTTGCTCAAAGGAAAGCAGATGGCCCCCCTCTTGATCACTCAAGTCTTGGACTGTTTGTATACCTTTTTGTTTCCATTGCTTCCAATTTACACTCACCCCTTCAATCTGGATAAACTTATTATGCCATATTGGGGCCAACTGCAATGGGGGAACCACTCTTGTTTTGGTGTGTGAGATTTGACACCTAATAATCTCCAAGCCTTAGCGGTATGGGCGATTATAGGGGGGAGTTTTATGTCCATCTTGTAGTGGGCCACTAACAGATTGTATAGCAAGGAGGGGCTTGCCAAATCTGCTTCCAAGTGCACCCAGAGAGGGGTTTCCCAACTTTGTGGCATAAACCATCTGGTGGCCTGGGTGGCCATACAGGACAAATGATATCCATAGAACCCAGGTACGTTAAGGCCACCCCTAGTCCAATGCGCCCTTATTTTTTGCCTACTCCACCTAGGCGGTTTACCATCCCATATAAAATTAAATGCTAACTTATCTAATGTTTGAAAAAGTTTTTTGGATAGAGGTATGGGTAAATTATTTAATAGAAATAAAACCTGTGGTAAAAACAGCATCCGGATTGTAGTTACCCTTCCTAGGAGGGATAGCTTAATTTTTCTCCATCTCTCCAGTTCCACATCAGCTGAGCATTTAAGGGGGAAAATTAGCCATTTCAAGGGCCACCTACTTAAAGGGAATTTAAATTCCTAAATATTGAAAACTATGGTCTGCCCACGACAGGCTAGTGCCCAATATGCACTCCCTTGTGCACAGAAGGTTTAGAGGAGCAATGATAGTCTTTTTTTGATTTATCCTAAGCCCAGAGATTGCAGCAAACTCTTTCAGAAACAAAAGTACCTCAGGAATTGCTTGTCGAGGGTTGGTTATAGTTAGCAATAAGTCATCTGCATATGCCATCGCCACATACAACTGCCCCCCACATTCAATACCCTGAATCAATGGGTCTGAGCCAATAACCCATATAAGCGGGTCTAAGGCAATCAAAAACAAAAGGGGGGAGAGAGCAGGCACCCCTATCTACTGCCCCTTTGTAATGAGAAGGGGGGGAGATATCCCCATTTGTAAGGATGCATGCCCTTGGTGATTCATACAAGGTGTGACTCCATTGTCAAAAGTATGGCCCAAGCCAAACACCTTTAAGGTTTCATGCAGGTATACCCATTCAATAGAATCGAAAGCCATGGCAAAGTCTATCGCCATGGCAGCCATGGGGTGGGACGACCTGGATGCTATCCACTTAAGTCTGAGTAATAGGCGTGTGTTATCTGCACCCGTCTTTCCCCTCATCAAACCCGCCTGTGCTGGGTGAATAATAGAGGGAAGCACAACGTTCAGTTTGGTGGCAAGCACCATAGCTAGAATCTTAGTATCCACTGGCAATAAAGATATTGGCCTAAAATTAGCACAATCCAATGGATCAGATGACTTTTTGGGCAGCAAAGTAATAAGTGCATCCCTCATTGATGGCAGGAGGGAAGTATTGTTATGAGAGTCTAAAAGGGCTTTTTGAAGCGGGAGGAGTATATCTGAACCTAACGCCTGATATAGCTCGACCGACATACCGTCCTGTCTGGGGGCTTTCCCCCTCGCCATCTTTCCTAATGCAAGTTGTAATTCTTCACAAGTAACCAGGGCATCTAACTGTCCCACCTGCTCCACTGAAAGGGATGGGAGATGCATTTGGTGACATAAACTCAGTAACTTCTGGTTCATCTCTGCGGGGTTAACCATAGAGTGGGATTTATATAAAGATTCATAAAATGACTGCATAGTATGATTCACCTCTTTGGAGGTAGGAGTTAATGATCCCGAGGGAGTACGAAGGGAGTATATCCTCGTGGCTGCCTGCTGCTTACATAAACAATAAGCCAGAAGCTTCCCTGCCCTTTCCCCACTGGCTCAATACTCCTGCTTAGATTGAAGGAGGAGCCACTCAGACTTTTGTTGTAAGCTTTCATTAATCTAATACTTTAAATTAATGATTTTACGGTATAGCTCCCTGTTCATACTCGCTCCCGGGGTCACGTTAAAGGATTGTTCCAACCTAGCTAGGTCTGCTTGCATGATTCTCAGCTTGGTTTTCTGTATTTTATCTTGGTTTGCCGAGAAGGCGATAATACGCCCCCACAGAATTGCTTTAAACGCATCCCAAACCATGCTGGAGGACACACCACAGTCTGAGTTCAGCGCAAAATACTCTTTCGTGGTCCTAGAAAGCATACTCTTAAAATCTGGGTTTTTGAACAGCAATGAGTTACATCGCCATCAGACTTTGCGAGAAGATTGTTTAGTGGGGAGATATGTTGACCATACAGGCGAGTGGTCCGAAATTATAATTGAGCCTATCCCGGTCCTGGAAATACCCTGCCCAGCCAGGTCATTCACTAACCAGAAGTCTATATGACCATGGGTTTGGTGAGGTGTGGAAAAGAAAGTATAGTCTCTAGCAGTGGGGTGCTCCCTCCACCAAGCATCAACTAAGGCCCATTCTTCTTGTAGCTCAGTGAGAGAGTGCCTCGCCTTAGGATCAGTCTGTGCCGTGGGAACGGACTTATCCAAATATATATCCCCCACCATATTGTAGTCTCCTCCTAAGATAATGGGAAGGGGGGCAATCTGCTTGTAACTCTGAGATTGCCTGACTCATTGCTGGGAAGAAATCCGTGTGTTCCCCATTAGGGGCATATATGTTACCCAAAATCATAACTCCTTCTGGAGAGGTCAGTCTTACCACTATCCACCTTCCTTGATTATCTTTTTTTACCCCATCTATCTTCCAGACAGAAGACTGGTGAAGCAAAAGTGCTACCCCCTTAGATTTGATAGGGGCAGAGCTTGCCACCATTTCCCCAACCCATGCTTTCCTCAGCTAATTATTAGCCCTGGACAGAAGATGTGTTTCCTGAAGTAGTGCTATTTCTACCTTCAGAGACCTTAAGTGCTGCACAACTTTTGTTCTTTTCACAGGGTGATTGAGCCCCTTTACATTCCATGATATCCATCTAAGAGCCTTGGTTGCATTCAATATCTTATTTACCCTCGGTAAGGAAGTAAGAGAGTTACTTACTGAGTCCGGGGGGGGGGATCTATAGCTGGGTTTGATACCTTAATACTGTACCCTGCCCACAACAGCACTGTCCAACCACAGATTAGAGCAGAGGTGGAAGCATCGCCCGAAATAGATAACGCCTTGACCTTGGTCTCTTAATATATTACAGTGCTAGGAAAAAAAAGGACTATATATGCAGTTATGACTTATAACTAAATTGCAATCAACAAACTTTTTAAGACTCACAATAATGCCCTAAGAAAAAAGGCACTACAATGAGTTCTATATATGACAGTGGAGATCACCGCACACAAGGGTTATTCTGGCACCCTACAGCTATGCTAGCTCCAACGCTCAGTAAGGGGTCGTGTACTGGGAGTGGTCACTCAATACAAGTTAGTCCAGCCCCTGTATTGTACATCTCTGGTCGGTCGCCCAGACTCTGTAGGAGGGTAACAGGTCCAAAAAGGAAGGCAATAGAGAAAAAAAGGAGAAAACCCTGATAAGGAGGGGGAAGGGTTGTGTGTGTCCCCCACCCACTCTGCGACATCATCCCCTATAAAAAAAACAGGGAAGACCAGTAAGGAGAGTGGGGGAATTGGGGACATCTACCTTCCGATTACAGCCATATCCTTGAGGCCATGCTCACTGCCCATTACGTTAAGGATAACAAAATTAGGAACCGCCAACCACCACCCCCTAGTACCTCACACTCCCATTGAAAAAAAGCCTTTCAACCTTGATTTAAGCAGTGATTGAAAAAGGAAGTGGGGGGGGGTATTCTCTCTTCCCTTCCATAATAAGGAAGGAGATAAATGGAGAGAAGAAAAAAAAGATATATATCATGGGAAATAAGAGGAATAATCTTCTTAGCCCCATACAGTTCTTCACTCCTTGAAAATTCAAGTATTCGAGCCTTCGGCCCACTTGGGTGGTCCCCGAGGAAGAGTCCCGGTATCAGGAGTAGCCTTGGGGGGCTGCTGCATAGGACATGATGCCAGGTTTCAAACCTGATGGGGCCTCCATGGCTTCCATTAAAGTACTGTCTGGATAATCAGCCCAGTCCCCTGAAACTTCTGTCTCCATATCCACATGGTAAGAGGCTTCCAAGTTCCTGTGTTCTGCTGGCCCAGGTGAATCGCCGAGTGAAATTTTTGCAGGAGGGTCTTTACTTGGTGACTGCTGCAGTCCACTTCATGCTCTGTGTCTGGATTTAGTAAAGGAAATGTCCAACCTCTGTGGCAAGGAGCTAGTGTGACTCTTTTGTGCGGGATTTGGTTTTTGTGATGACCTGCACTCCTTTCCACCAGGTGATTCCCAACTGGTTGCACCGGTCCCGTTACTATTGTGCTCCAAGACATGCTTCACCCAGCCGAGAGGTTCCTAACTGAAGATGTAGGCACATGAGGTTCCAGAGCTTTTTGGGTAAGGTAGTTTGATATTGCAAACCAGGCCATGACCGGGCCAACCAATGTTCCAACTCCTCTGGACAATCCACCACCACCTCTTGCCCCCCTTGCTGACCCAGAGTCTGGTAAGGTTCTTAAATCTGAAACGAAAGTCGTTCTGGTACAGAAACCTCCTGATAGGGCCAAAAGCTCTTCTCTTTGCTGCCGTTTCTTGTGTGAAGTCCCTATAGATTTGAATTCGAACCCCTTGCCAGTACAACTCTCCTGAATCCCTCACCGCCCTTAGTATCCTCTCCTTGATTGAATAGCAGAGCAGGTATGGTACTATAGGTCAGGGATGGTCCATTTGCTTTTGATTTTGAGCAGTCACTCTGTGGGCCATTTCAACTTCAATGAGGCCCTGCCATCTTTCACCCAATATCATTGGGATGTTGTTGTTTAAAAATTTCTCCCTATCCTGCCCTTCTGCTCCCTCGGGCAGGCCAATGATACGCAGATTGTTGCGTCGGTTTCTATTTTCATGATCCTCTGCCCTGCTCCATAAGGTTTCAAGGTGCTCCTCATGCTGTCTCATCCTCTGCCACAATCGCGACTGTTGGTCCTCGCAGTGTTCTGCCTTTTGCTCCAGTACATTAACCTTGTCCTGTAATTGTCTGACCTCTGTAACTGTATTTGAGAGCGACAAGCTTAGTCCATCCACCCTTGTAATTAAGGTCTCCAGCAGGTGTGTAATATGATGCAGGGACTCCTCTACTGCAGGGGGCTTGTTGGGGCTCACCGATGCTGCATTCTGTTCCCTGATAGTGGCTCCAGAGCTTGTCAATACTGCAACTTTTTTCTTTTTTTTTTCACCACATGTATGAGAGAAAACTGCAGTCCTGGTCTGAGTTATTCTCCATCCTGTCTTCCCCGTAAAGCTCAGCCACAGTCTCTATTCCTCTGCTATGTGTGTACTAAGTCTAGGGTTGTGAGCCAGGCCTACTCAGCCTCTCAATACTCTGTCAAGTCACCGAACATATGGAGCTCAAAAATGCCACCACTCTCCCCGAACTCCACTTAAAACAGACGCTGCTTGGAAGGTATAACTGTCACCCGCTCATAGAGCTGTTTTTTAGGTCAGGGCTCCATGGAATTGTGGTGATTAAGCACAGATGGACACTTTCAGGGTAAGAGCTCTCTTTTAGGCTGCCATCTTCTCGGTGGCCAAACCATGACCCCCATAGTATCCTTTTTAAAAATTCCCCAGGCTAGGCTACCATAATCACAAAGAGGTCTAACATAAGATGACAAAGAACCTCTGTGCACAAACACTGAGGCAAGGGTTACCCCAAAGGGCATTTGGCTGGGAAGCCAAGTTTCAAGAAAATACAATATCACAGATGCCCCCACAATGCAAAGCATCATGGGCTGCATATGCAAATCACCACAGAATGTTATGCTGGTCCAACTTTAAGCAGAATTGCACGGTGCTGAAAGGCCTCTCACACAGTTTGCAAAGGGTGCTAACAGAAGACATAGACATGTGTTTCGTCCTACCAGGACTCATCAGTATGCCTCGTCTGCTTGACACCCCAGTGGAATAGACCAGCTACCCTTAAGGCAGTGTGCCTTGGATATATTGTGGTGAACCCATTAAAATAAAAAACTATTTAAAAGACAAAGAACCTCTGTGCGCAAACACTGAGGCAAGGGTTACCCCAAAGGGCATTTGTCTGGGAAGCCAAGTTTCAAGAAAATACAATATCACACATGCCCCCACAATGCAAAGCACACTGACTCAGTGTTTGTGCACAGAGGTTCTTCATCTTTTAAATAGTTTTTTATTTTAATGGGTTCACCACAATATAGCCAAGGCACACTGCCTTAAGGGTAGCTGGTCCATTCCACTGGGGTGTCAAACAGATGAGGCATACTGATGAGTCCTGGTAGGACGCAACACATGTCTATGTCTTCTGTTAGCACCCTTTGCAAACTGTGTGAGAGGCCTTTCCGCACCATGCAATTCTGCTTAAAGTTGGACCAGCATAACATTCTGTGGTGATTTGCATTTGCAGCCCATGATGCTTTGCATTGTGAGGGCATGTGCGATATTGTATTTTCTTGAAACTTGGCTTCCCAGCCAAATGCCCTTTGAGGTAACCCTTGCCTCAGTGTTTGCACACAGAGGTTCTTTGTCTTTAAATAGTTTTTTATTTTAATGGGTTCACCACAATATATCCAAGGCACACTGCCTTAAGGGTAGCTGGTCTATTCCACTGGGGTGTCAAACAGATAAGGCATACTGATGAGTCCTGGTAGGACAAAACACATGTCTATGTCTTCTGTTAGCACCCTTTGCAAACTGTGTGAGAGGCCTTTCGGCACCATGCAATTCTGCTTAAAGTTGGACCAGCATAACATTCTGTGGTGATTTGCATATGCAGCCCATGATGCTTTGCATTGTGGGGGCATGTGTGATAACATAAGATGATCTACATAATGGCATTAATACACTTTCATCTCTACTTCTAAAATTTCTTTTGATGGTCCATAGTATTCTCTTAACATTGCTTATTTGTGAGTTACAGTGTGAATCATAAGATAATTTATCTGTTATTGTTATTCCTAAGTCTCTTTCTTCATTCGTTATCCTTAAAGGTTTTCCTTTAAGAAAATATGTTCCTCCTTATTGTATTGCTCAAGATGCATCACGCAACACTTCTCAATGTTTAAGCTCATCCCCATGTGTCAATCCATTCTGATGTCTTATCCAAGTCCCTTTGTAGTGTGTCTATATTCTCTTGTGTTTTAACCACCCTAGTTATTTTAGTATTGTCTGCATATTTACTTAGCCAGCGACTTGTTTGTACACCCATGTCTGACATAAATAAATGAAATAGCATTGGTCCAAGAACTGACCCCTGGGGAACCCCGCTCATCATGGCTACCATGTCAGAAAGATATCTATTTATAGTTGCCCTCTGACTCCTACCACTCAGCCAGCACTTAATCCATCGAATAATTCTATGGTTCACCTGGATATCTATTAACTTCTGCATTATGGCCCTGTGGGCAACTGTATCAAATGCCTTTGCAAGGTCCAAGAATATACAATCCACTGGTGAACCTCCGTCCAGTGACTCAAACATTTTTTCATAAAAACACAACAGGTTTGTTACTTATGATTGACCTACCATGAACTCATGCTGCTCCATATCTTTATGATCATATTTATCTTAGTGTTGATTTATCACATCCTTGAGGATGGACTCCATAATCTTTCCTGGTACTGAGGTCAGACTAATAGGTCTGTAATTTTCATAGTTAGATCTGCTTCCATTTTTATGGATTGGAACCCCTACTGCTGATAGCCAATCAGCTGCGATTTCATTTTTGACAGTGTTCTTAAGTACAGAAGTCTTAATGAAGTAGCTATTTTTGGTGCTAATAACTTTAGAATTTTTGAGGAGATGTTATCTGGTCCTGCAGAGCTTCTCATTTTTAGGGCCTTAATTTTTTCATTAATATAGTCTGTGCTGATCTCAAGCCATAATTTAGTACATTCTGTAATATCTCCTAAAATGTTTCACTGTCTATAAACGCAGTTCCAAAGTAGGTATTAAATATGTCAGCCATTTTTTGGTCACCTTCAATCTGTTGATTACTGGATATTATAGTGTGTAGTCCATTAGACTAGATTTAATGACACAGTTTGCATTCAAGATATTTTTTATCTGTATAAAAGGTCAATTCATTCATTGGGAAAGCAAATGAGGGAGCTGTGTGGCATGAAGGGCATCTCAGTTTCAGTTCATTGAAAGCAGCTTCATCTGTCAGCTCTCTAGGTGAGGATTTGTCAGAATAGATAGATACCACAATTCAGTGACACAACTTGCCTGAAATTCTATCTTCTATTCATTTGAAACCTACTTTCTGTCATCATTTGTGTCTTAGTGGTAAAATAACTTCTGCTGGATGGAAAATAAAAACTCATGGACTCATGGAGATAACGATTAAAAAAATGAAAACTAAAACTAAATTTAATATCAAAGGAGTCATTGACTGAGCAAACAAATCCTCATAAGGTTAGGAATCAAAGCACAATATATATATATATATATATATATATATATATATTAGTGCCAAAAAACTCTGTTTAATGCATTAGTTAGGGTTGTTCCACAGTGACAAAAGTGAGGAAATTTGGTGTTAGGTTTAAAAGCCCCCCTTGCACCCCCTCACCCACACCCCCAACCGACATTGGGGTGCGCATTGGGGTTGATGGCTGTAACTCTCAGGGGGGTTCAAGGGGGGCTTTCAACCCCAACACTGAATTGGGGTCATCAGCTCTAACTCTCACCCCATCACATGTATAAAGATGCTGAGGTATAGGAGAATGGGGAGAGAGTTAGGACCGACAACCCCAACGAGCACCCTGATGCCGGTTGGGGGGATGGGCTGGGGGATCCAAGGGGGGGCTTTCAACCCTAACCCCGAATTTCCTAGCTGTTTTTTGCTGTGGAACATCCCAAACTGATGCATTAAATAGATTTTTTTGCCTCTAATTTCCCTTCTTTTTGAGAATGAGGATGATAAATAATGAAAGGAATGCAGTGGTGGCAGCGAGGAGGCCCTTTGGGCCCCATGCTCCCACCACATGATGTCTTGTTACACAATAACAGGAACTGCAAAGCAAATGCAAGCAGCAACGGTAATGCACATGGCAAAGCAAACGTAAATGGGAAAGCAAACGTTACTAGAAACACAAGTGTAAAGTGACGCTGAAGCAAACAGTTACATAAACGGAGACATCAAACAGAAGTGCATACAGAACGCAACTGGTAACACACACATTCACGGTACCACAATTGTAAATGCAAGTGGTAACAGTAACACCAACAATAACACCAAAGTAAATAGAAATGCAAGCACGTACAAAAATGCAAACTGTAATGCACACACTCACGGAACCACAATTGTAAATGCAAACGGTTACGGTAACAGCAACAATAAAGCCATTAAAAATAGAAATGCAAGCTCATATGAAAATGCAGCCTGTTACATGTAAGGTCATGGTACCACAATAGAAATGGTAACAGTAACAGCAACAGTAAAGACAACAGAAAGAGAAATGCAAGCGCATACAAAAACACAAACTGTTACGCACACAGTAGTGTAGATGGGAACAGAGATTCGAATGGTAACAGAAGTGCAACTGGAAACGCTAACTGTCACAGTAACAAAAGAGCACACCCTTCTTTTCCCCAAAAGCTGCATTGAAGAAAAAAATTGAAAAAAAAGAATGTGTGCATTATAATTGACTTCGGAAGAGAAAAGTATGACTTGGAATACTAAATTGCTTATATCTCAGGAATCATAACACGTAGGAAAAAAATTATAATTTTGTATAAATTATTATTTTTCTGGCTAGTTTTGTGCTTAGACCCCATTTGGGAAGCTAAGCATTTTTTTGACAAAAAGTCCGTATCTTGCACGATTTCTGAGATACGGGCCCTGAAAGATGCGACGGATGCCATAATGTTATCCTATGGGGAAAACCATCAACTTCAGAGTGCTGTCACTTTGCCACCCTGTAATATTTTTTCTCCAAACCACCAAAAGACACATTTGCAGGATGTTGGCTGTCTTCCCTTCAAATTTCAGCCCAAAATACCAAACCATTATTTTCCAGCAGAGTGGCAAATAATTTCTGCAATATGGTGGATGCCGTAATGTTATCCTATGGGGAAAAAGTACCAACTTTGTAGTGCCATAACGTTGCTGCCCTGTAATATTTTTTGACCAATCTACTATCAGTCACATCTGCGGGATGTCGCCTTTCTTCCCTCCACATTTCAAGTAAAAAGACCAAACCTTTTCTGAGATATTCAATGTCAAAGAGTGGCAAAATGTCCCTATCTATTCCATTATAAAATTCTGGCCATCTTGTACGTATCTTGCAATCAAAGATCATGATCAAAGAATAAAAAATGTAATAAATCAAGAAACGATTGCAGCAAACCACCATCATGGTTCAACAGAATGAAGCCCCCTGAGTAAAACCCACCCTCATTTGACTTCGTAGGACACCCCTGGGCTGAGAAAATGTAATTTTAAATTGGTCCATCTTGTCCCTCGCTCGTGATGCAAGATTGTGATCAAAGAATCTCACAATTGAAGAATTTGCAGCCTTATGATCAAAGAATTTGCAGGCTCATGATCAAAGAATAAAAAATGGTGAAACGTGACTTATTAACTGATTTGAACCAAACCAATGGCATGGTTCGACAGAACTCACCCTCCTGAGCAAAACAAGCCCTCATTTGTGTCTCTAGCCCACCCCTGAACTGAGATATTAGTGTTTTAGGTCATGATGCAAGATCACGATCAAAGAATCTCACGATCAAAGAATTTGCAGGCTTGCATTCAAAGATCGTTAGCGAGCCGCGAATTAAGATTTTAAAAGCTTATAACTCTATTTATTGACCTGATTTGGATGGAACCAAAGCATGGCTCAATAGATCAGGGTCCACTGAGTAAAACCCATCGATATTTGTGTTTGTGTGATTGGAAAACTGAAAACAAGATGACGGACCTCGCAGTCAAAGAATTTTGAAAATTCCTCGGGAACAAAGATTTTTAAATTGTGAGGCTGCAAATTCTTTGATCACTAGGTGATGACCAGATGGCCAGAACCCCCATTCTTTGATCACAAGATATACATATAAATTTTCCCATTGACTTATAATGGGAACTTAAAACCCATACCTTTTGAATGCCATAATATTTTTTCACCAAACAAAAAGCGGCATATTCATCCACCAACACTCTTTCAAACAAGCCATCTTGCAGAGTGACACACCACACAATGGCCGTGCAGGACCACATTAAGAATGCCAAAAGATGCTTCCAAAAATGGATAATTTTGCATTTTTCAGCGCCTTCATACACGAAGACCAGCAATCTGACACAAAATGCAATTTGGAAAATCAAGAGATCTAGTGCACCCAATGTGTGCATCAAATTTCAGGCAATTCCATTGAACGGGTCCAAAGTTATTAACGTCCAAACTTTTGACTTTAGTATGTAACTGGCCGCTCAACCCTAACTATAGTGGCACGACCATGCCACTATTATATCTATATATATATATATATATATATATTTACGCCATACCTGTGAGGATAAAAAAAGGCAAATATTTTCAATATCCTCAGGGTGGTCAGACCTACAGTGAGAATATCGCATTTATCCTCACTGTAGGTAAATTTATCCACACAGTAAGTAGAGATTGGCTCATTTGGAACTCATTTGCATACTGTATTTGGCCACAGTAGCAGTAGTAACCGTATTCAAATGCGAATAACTTAAAAATAAAAAAGATACCATGGTACTGAGAACACGAAAGTTGTTCAGTATAAAAATATCTACAAAATGAGTGGTGTTTCATTTATGGCTAACTTTTTATATATATAATTAGCTGAAAAACAGCATAAAATGCTTTTTTTCACTTTTTTCGACAAACAAATGTGAATAACTTTAAAATGAAAAATGATAGCATGGTACTGCGAGCATGAAAGTTGTTCAGCTCAAAAATATCTACAAAATGAGTGATGTTTCATTTATGATTAACTTTTATTTTGCTGTATAATAAGCAAATAAACAGCCGAAAATGCAATTTTGTTTGCTTTTTCTACAAACAAATGTGAATAACTTTAAAATGAAAAATGATAGCTTGGTACTATGAACAAGAAAGTTGTTCAGCATAACAATATCTACAAAATGAGTGGTGTTTCATTTATCTATAGATACCTTTTAGTTTTTTATAATTAGCAAAAAAACTGCAGAAAACTAATTTTTTTCACTTTTTGCAACAAACAAATGCATATAACTTTAAAATAAAAAATAATAGCAGGGTGCTTTAAGAAAAAGGTTGATCAAGACAAAAATACCTACACAATGAGTGGTGTTTCATTTCAAGATTTCTTTTAGATTTTTATAATTGGCAAAAAATGGCAATAATGTACTTTTTTTTCACTTTTTGGGAGGTATGACATAAAAGTAATACTCATCCCCCCTACAGGGAATATTGTCGAAATTTTTTGTTCTTGTGCCAGTTGACCCAATGACATCACTCTTGGCTTCACCACTCATGATGTTATCGGGTCAATTGGAACTCGAACAAAAAATATCGACAATATTTCCAGTAGGGTGGTTGCGTATATCCATATATATATATAGAGAGAGAGAGAGAGAGAGAGAGAGAAGGAGAGAGAGAGAGGTCTGTTTGCACTAAATGTGGTAAGATAGATTTTTGATTTAAGACTGTCAGCCAGCTCTCGCTTATCCTTTCCCGATATAGATTTTAACAAGAGCAGACTGGAGAGCCCACCCCCAATACTGCTTGGCCAACCCCCGCCAAGTTGCCAACCCCATGAAAAGGTGGCAACACTGCAGTGCCCACCCCCAGTTCCACCATACTGTTAAGCTGGGATCCAATAACATGTAATCCTGTAAAACAGAAAACACTACCTCAATGATTGTTTAATCAGTACTATGAAAAGGAAAATGGTCCCTCACCAGTGTAACCCCCACCACCAACACCTACCACAATGCAACCCCCCACTCAGCACCCACCGCCCCATACCCCCTCCACAAACACACAACCTCATTCAATGAACATGTCCCACAATGTAGATTCAATCTCTGATTGGAGACACATCTTGCTGCTGAAACCAGTAACTGCAATATGAGAAAATAAGGTAAGTCCAGTTTAATGTATTTCAATGGGGTTTGAACCTTTACTCATAACTGTGACATTTTTTTTTAATTTTACACCAAGTTTTCAATATGGCCCTTTTGGGACCCCACCTCATAAACAAGAATGATGGAATTTTTCACATCCATCCCAAAAGGTGATTGCATGATTACTGAATGAAATCACCTTTTGAGCAGGATTGGATAATTTTGCACTACCTGGTTCATGAAGTGGGGTCATAAGAAGGCTGTTTTAAAAATTAGGTGTAAAAATATGGTGAAAAGAGCACGTTATGAGTGAACATTGAAATATTTCAACATTCACTAATAGTTTCACACATTTTTATCACTGTTTCATCAAACATTTAACATGAAATGTTTGGGACCCCACCATATGAACAAAGCAGAAGTAACTTTTCACATCCACCTGGAAAGGTGATTTTCCATTCCCTGTGAGAAATAACATTTATAACTTTCTTCATGTAGGGCCCAATATATCACATCTGACCTTGTTTGCTCCGGGAAGAAGTGCACAACCATGAATTATATATACGGGATATGTAGGCAAGAGCTGTGTGATACTTGATTTATCTATACGAGTGCTATATGATCTTGGGTAACAACATGAGTAGTGTAAGCCACAAGTGAGGTGGCTGAGGTCAAACAGCATGAGTATAGATAAATCAGGTATCACTCAAGCTCCCTCCTGCATAATCTATTTATGTAATAGTCTAGGAGCTTGTGTGAGAGGTTATTATATTTTAAGGGTTTGGAGGTTTTTTAAAGCACTGAAAAGTCTTGGGGATTTTTTATGAAATAGTTGCTTTATACACTATGGCCATTTCTAAGTGTTTGGACATTGCATTGATTTCACAATGTCCCTGCTGATTGGTTGAGCGAGCAGGGTTTTGGAAAATGTTAATCAAAGATGGTGGATCCACTTAGCAAAAGCAGACACCTTAGTACAGTTGTCAACCCTAATAACCACACCATTCCCTGAGTAAACAATGCCAGACTTGATAATCTTTCTTCATGCAGAATCCAAAGGGCTTTGCATGAAGAAAGCTACAACACATTATATTGGCAGCAGGTGGCAAGATATACTTCTCTACTTCTGAAGAGTGTGTCAGTATGAGTCACTGGCTTGTAAGTTGTACCTTGTGCTTTGGATAGGAGGCTATGGGCTGGAGGGAGGGGTGAATGTTAGGAATGACAACCCAAAAGAAGACCCCATTATCGATTCACCAAGACTCCAGACACACAAAATGCTGTTTTTTCCATTTTCTGTTTGAGGCATGGGCAGTTAAGGTTGAAAACCCTAACGTCACATTTCACTACTTTTGTGGCATTAATTTGAACCTTAACTGGTGCATTAACAAAGTTTTATGCAAAGAATAAATCTATATATAATTACTGGTGATCAGTTTTTTCAATGGGTTCAGCCAGTTGATATTCACCATTATAACCAGCTGGTTATTATGGCATTTACACACTTTGTCTGTCAAAACCTAGCCCTCTCTTATTGGATCTCATTCTGTATGTGGGTAGGCTGAACAGTTCCGCAATCATGGTGGCTCCGTATCTCTGTTAGTGAGGAGCCTCCATAGTAAGACTCCTCTCTTTTTCTTTCTTCAACATTTTTTTCATAATCTATCTGGTTAATCCTACTTTAAAAATAAAGCTGTATCTGGTTGATTCTGCCATTCACCAGCTTCAGGCAATAGACAGTGTGAGTGGGAATGGGGCAGTGGCTTCCTGTCTACAGTGCTAGGCAAGCACGATTGCAATTCCAAACTGTAAGTTTAAAAAAAATGAAAGAACAAAATGCTAACTCTGGAAAGGGGGGGGAGAGAGAGAGACTGTGAGCCTGATTCTCAAAGGGCAGAAAATGATGCAAGGCACATGCATCAATCAGAATGACACAAGAAGCACCATGCACCATACATTTCGTCAAACGGGATTCACAAATGCATGGTGTGTCAATGTCAGTGCAGCTGCATCAAACACCCCTTGTGCCGCTGTTGTGCCAAAAAACAGCCAGCACCATGGTACAAGGTGCATTACAACACAGGAATAATGCAAAGGACGCAGGTCTGGGATTCACAAAGGGGCCAGCACCAGAAAATAACAAACACCTGTAAGACCAGCCACAAATGATCTAAGTAAGCAATAAGACACAATGAGGTGTGAGTTATGGCCAGATAACAGCATACCCCAAGTGCATCATGAGGCTTGAGGCACTTGAGCTGAGTGCCTTCAGCACCTGGGAAGTGCTCTTATAAGGCCATAATCCACACCTTGGAGTGTCTTATTGTGCTTATAAAATGGGCCCCCTTAGTAATTATTTAATAGGTAAAAAAAGCATAAAAAAGTCAGAAATATAAAAAAGGAGGTCTCAACACCTCAAATAGTGAAAAATAGTCCCTGACTAAGTTCCTTCAAAAGTGCTTAACTGGCAGTAGAAGCTTTGTATGTTTTTATTTTATTTATTTATTTATTTAGTTTTTGTTAACTGGGTAGGTGCACTATCCAACAGGTGACTATTTTCAGGCACGACCCGGGAGACACAATTACAGTACAAAATAGGTCAGTTTAGTTAACATAATACAGGCAAAGGTACAATGGTACAAGTACAGATATACGATTTTCGAAGGCAGGCATACGGTTTCAATAGGCAGAGGTACTGGCGGAGATCACATTTAGGGGGAGAGAGAGAGGAAAGGGAAGGTGAGGGGGATTTTAGGACGACAAGGGAGGGTGTGAAACTGAATGAGAGGTGGAGGGCAATGATCGAAAGGATGGAAGATAGCAGCTAACGGCCTTGCGGTGTTGGGCAGGGATACACAGCCAGGCTCGCGGCACCAAGGGACAGCAGAGTGGGGGGGGATGAGCGGCAAGTAGGGGGAAGAGTGTTGCAGAAAAGCAAGAGGATGAAACCAGAGGGTAAGGGGCAAGGAGGAGCTGAAGGACACAATTTCAAAGTGCAGCATTTAGTGGGAAAGCACAAAGAGATCCCATAGCAATGGAGCCAAATCAGGAGAGGTGGCTAGGCTGAAAGCACGTACGGCAAGGAGCGGCGTAATTATGGCTTTAGTGGGAAAAGGCACTAAGAAGACCCGGGGGCTGTGGAACTAAAACCCAGCTGGGCTCATGGGCTCATGCGGCAAAGTACGGCTAGTTACAGCTTTTGCGGGAAAAGGCACTAAAAGGACCTGGGGCTATGGTGCTAGAACTCGGCTGGGCACAGAGGCGCATACGGCAAAGTACGGCTAGATAACGTCAGGTAGGGGGAAGAGTGTTGCTGAAAGCAAGAGGATGAAACCAGAGGGTAAGGGGCAAGGAGGAGCTGAGGGACACAATTTCAAGGTGCTGCATTTAGTGGGAAAGCACAAAGAGATCCCATAGCAATGGAGCTGGATCAGGAGAGGCGGCTAGGCTGAAGGCACATACGGCAAGGAGTGGCGCGATTTCAGCTTTAGCGTGAAAAGCACTAAGAAGACCCAGGGCTGTGGAACTAAAACTCAACTGGGCTCAGGGAGTCATGCGGCAAAGTACAGCTAGTTATGGCTTTTGTGGGAAAAGGTGATGAAAGGACCCGAGGCTATGGAACTGGAACTCGGCTGGGCATAGAGACGCATACGGCAGAGTGCCGCTAGATACAGATTGGTGGGAAAGGCGCAAAAGGGGTTATGGAACTGAGACCAGGTAGGACTGAGGGGGAGAGGAGTGAGAGGGGAGGGAAGAGGGAAGGTAAGAGGGACCAGTACCCATTAACAATTAGATACATCTTATGGTTTAGTACTACACAGTAGAACTGACGAAGGATAAAACAAAAGAAAGATTATGTCATAATTATACACAAGATCAGAAGAGAATAAACAATGTTGGATATGCAGTATAAAAGGTCAGAATAATATACATATTACAACGTTAAGGCAATTAGGTACCAATCATGATTGGAATAAAGTGTCCATATGAGAGGTTTGTAAGCATTACATTGAAAGTGCAGTCAGTCTTGTAGACAGTTCATTAAAGTGCAATCAGACAAACCAGGTGTCAGAGCAATCAAGGGGAGGTAGGCTACTGAGTATATGGCAAGGGAGGATTGATTTAGACAGGTTACAAAACTTAAGTGGGATCAAAACAAGTGCATTGGTCCATAGAGTAGAAGTACAAGCGAAGTCCCCACTTGAAGGCTAGGTGCGATGGAGCACTTCTCAGATCCATAGGTAGTAAGTTCCAGGTGAGAGGGACAGCGCACCTGAAGGCACCAGCACCCTTCGAGGTACGGCAGTGGGGAACTGATAAAAAAGCCTTGTCTGACGACCTCAGGTCATGCAATGGTATTACAGGTTGGAGTAGTTCAGACAATGTGGCAGGTTTTGACACTCTGATTATGGAGTCTGATAAGCTGCAAAGGTAGTATAGCCTCATGGAGGAAGGGGAGAGCCAACCTAACCCTTTGTAAAGTTGGCAATGGTGCATCAGACGTGGTGCTTTAGCTGCATATCTACAGACATTATTGTAGGTGGTGTCCCATTTCTTTTTACCAATTATTTTACCAGGTGAGACACACTAAGCTGAAAGCTTGTTTGCAGGTGCAACCTGGGAGCACAAGGAAGTTAAGTGACTTGCTCAGGGTCACACAGTATGCACCTAGGGGGCTGTGGGATTCAAACCCAGGTCTCCAGATTTGCAGCTCAGAGACTTAACCCACTGCACCATACTGCCTCCAAATTTCTGTAGAACGGTTGTATTTGCCATGGTGAGGATAGGTGCACAATAAGACAGAGTGGGTAATAGGATACCCCCAGCAATAGCAAGTTTGGCGGTGGGTGTGAGCATAAAGTTCGTCCTGTAGGCAGCACCCAGCTTACAGTTGACATTCTTACACGACTCCTGGATATGCTGCTTCAGATCAAGATTTTGGTCAAGCTGTATCCCAAGATAGCGGAAAGAACTTACAATCTCAAGGGTGGATCCATTGATATCAGTTATTGTCAGTGGAGATGTGCAGGCTCTAAGCTTATGTTTTGATCCAAAGAGCATGGCCTTGGTTTTGCTAGCATTAAGTATAAGACAATGAGCTTCAAGCCAGTGCTGTGTAAGGTGGAAGGCTGATGACAGTGTGGAATTCAGGTGAGAGATGTTATCAGAGTGAGCATATATAACAAGATCATCAGCATGGAGTAGTGAGTTGCCTGACGTTATTACATTGGGCAGGTTGTTGATAAAAAATGAGAAGAGGAGTGGACCGAGAATAGAGCCCTGTGGTACGCTAATATTGATTGTGGTATTGTCAGAGATGGCTGAGTTAAGCTTTACAGCTTGAGACCTGTTGGTGAGGTAGCTACTGAACCAGGACGTTACTGGGGATGAGAAGCATAGGTTTTTGAGGGTAGCAAGCAGTAGTGGATGATCAACAAGGTCAAAGGCCCTTGTAAGGTCGATGAACACAGCACCTGTTAGCTGCCCTTTGTCCATATTTGAGAGAACGTCCGATGTGAATTTAGTCAGAGCAGTTGTAGTACTGTGGTGCTTCCTGAAGCCATGCTGCGCTTCACAGAGTGCATTAGTGGAGTCAATAAAATCAGTGACCTGGGTGACTACTATCTTTTCAAGTATTTTACTCAGTACCTGAGGTTTTTCCTGAGGTTATTTGTTTATCATTGCTGTACAGACAGTTGGTAAGACCACATCTGGAGTACTGTGTACAGTTCTGGAGACCCCATCTCAGCAAAGACATAGAGTGGAGGCTGTCCAGAGGAGGGCAACCAAAATGGTACAGGGTCTGCACCAGAAGACATATGAAGAAAGACTAAAGGAGCTTAAGATGTATAGCCTCGAGGAAAGGAGGGAGAGGGGTGACATGATAGAAACTTTCAAATACCTCAAGGGAATCAATAAAGTCCAAGAGGGTAGCATCTTTCAGAAAAAGAGATGTACAAGAACAAGGGGGCACAATATGAAGATAGAGGGGGGACAGCTCAGAGTTAATATGAGGAAGTTTTTCTTCACAGAGAGGGTTGTAGATGCATGGAACAGCCTTCCTGAGGAGGTCGTGGAGTCAAAAACAGTGGAGGAATTCAAGAATGCATGGGACAGACATAAGACCGTTCTAGTGGGGGGGTAGGAGGAAGTAGGCTGTTGGTTAACTAGGATCTGCAGCTTATCCATTAGGTAGGGAAATGGGCAGACTAGGTCGGACGTGCGGTCCTTATCTGTCATCAAATTCTATGTTTCTATGTTTCATTAGATCCTCCACTCACCAAGTTTTTTGTGATGTTTTTCCTATATTCTAAAAATGAGAGCCATCATTTCCCTGAGACCTACTGTAACATCCACTTTCACTGTCAGGTGCGAGTAAGTGTGTCTGCCGATGCTGCTGCCTCTCACCACCCCCCATACATAGAGTCACAGATAAATAGTGGCACAAATAAAGAGTGCCAATTGTGTTCAGTTTTTTTATGCATTTTTTTTTAATTCAGGTAGTGGTATCAGGAAGTACATGCTCATTACCAGTAGTATCAGGAGCGAGTGTGTCCTTTACTGGCCATGGTACACAGTGGTTCCCTTCTTTCTGATTCTGAAATGATAGCAGTATTGCAGTATACCATGGGGAAAAATATATTTTTTTGCTGGTACAAGGGAAAGAAGATTACAGATGACTGAAAACCAGAGGGGTATTACTGGAGACAGGTGAGAAAACAAATGGGCAACTTGTAGACACACGGTATTACTAGCGAGTGGGTCAGAGATTTGTGGAATTCAGTTGGGAGAAGTGGTCGGTGGCCAGAGTACAAAAAACAAACTGTTTTCACTTTGGATATGATAGTTATCCTGGACAGTAATACAGTGCATTTTTTGATTGTCAGCTGTTGCGACTCACATTTCTAGGAGAGAACGAAGTTGGGGGGAGGGGATAGTGTGGAGATATTGGTAACGGACGCTGTGTGCTGGGAGACCGTTTAGCAAGTGGACCAACAGTGGCAGCTGCAACGAGGAATGGCAAGTGAGTAAAACGAAATATTGAAAGGAGTGGATGTTTATGGCTTGCGTAAGAAGGTGAGTTTGCATACAATGACTGGCTTTCCTGTGGTTTCACTACTGGTGTCACTGTTCTGCTGCTGCGGCTATACACCGTGTTACTCGTAACCGGAGGCTGGCACAAATTGGCTTCAGGTTGGCACACTGATATGCTGCTGCTAGAGGGCTAGCCTTTCAGAATTAGTGCTGGTTGCAAAGTTATGGCTTTATAGGGACACAGCTGAAAAAGGCTTACAGCCAATCAGCATTTAGAAAAATGTGTGCCCATTTTATAAGGGGACTTAGAAAATAAAAGGCAGACACAGAGCAGCCAGAAAGAGGCCTGGCTGACAGGCAAGACTGCAGCAGCAGGAGAGAAAGCAGAGGAGATGATTGTAGCAGTGGCCCTACTGGGCATACTACTAGCCTTGTTATACCACAAGAGACGTGCCTGTCAAGATGCCCAACAGAGTGGTGCACCTGGAAGACAGGCAGTAGCAATGCAGACACAGGAGGCATGCCATGTGTGTGGACCACCCATGTACCTCATACACAGACAACACAGAGGAGCAGGGCACCACGCAGTACTGTCTAGGCAAGGCTGCCATTGACCAGTTATGCCAGGAGCTGGATGCCAAAATGAGGAGCAGGACACACAGAGGTGATGCCATACCAACCCTTCATGTGCTGTACTTGTCAGTGGGATGCCCAGGAGCAGCTTACGATAAAACAGGGGTTCTACAGCATGGCAGGATTTACACGTGTGCTGGATGCAATTGACTGCACACCTCTCACCATACAGGCACCACTGGAAGAACCTGACACATATATAAACCGCAAAGGTTACCATTCCATGAACATTCAGGTCATATGTGACAGCCGTTGCCAAATTCTGGATGTCTTGTCACATTATCCAGGGTCCTGCTACAGTGCATATATATATATATATATGTACAGAAATAGTAGACTGTGTGAAGCATTCAAGACTGGAACAGTGACAGATGGCTGGCTGATAGGTAAGGCACCCAAAACCACATAGACAACCAATACAGGCTGCAAAGGTGAACGCACACCAAACACAGACATGCTGTATGACATGTTGGTAACATGAGATATGCCATGGTGATGCAGTTAAGTGTATGACAGGGTGCATGGACTGTGATCATCACCAATGTGGATGTCACTGTGCATGTTGCAAAACCAAACCACTATGCAGATATGGTCAGGGAATGATAATGCACCTGCACGCATGCAGTGGTGGTGTCCTGCTAGCCCTTGTCTGGCCTCGGAACCAGGTGTCAGAAACCAGCAGGTGGGACCAGGACATGAATGGGCATTGCAGCCAGCAGGCAGGACACTATGATATGCATAGTATGTGTGCACAACAGTTGCTGTGATGTGTACATTACCCCAACAGGTGACAGTGGATACCCCCAACAACCATGGCTCATAACACCGGTGAAATGCCCTGTGATGGTGCCATAGCAATGCTACAGTGATGCCCATGTATCAACATGCTGTGTGACAGACAGAATCTTTGACCTACTGAAGATGCAGTTCTGCTGTCTGGACAGGTCTGGTGGTGCACTGCAGTATACACCACAAATGGCTTGCAAGATATTCATTGCATGCTGTGTGATGCACAACATGGCACTCGCACATAACATACCAATGCCTAACCTGGAGCTGCCACCAGAAGAAAATGGTGTTGTTGGGGTAGAGGAGGAAGAGAGGCCTGCCATGGAATGGCCTTGTGGTAATTTGACCACCCCCCCATCTGAAAACAGCCTTTGGCATTTCTTTTCCCCCTAAAGTCTACTGCAGTAGCACTTCTTTCTATTTTTTCTGAATATATATTTTTCTACTATTATGGGTAAGCCACCCATTATAGTATCTTAAACTCACTTGGCTGTTCCCTCTATATATTCTTGTTTATCCCTGCTTTAGGCCTGCAAATTTAAAAACTAAGAAATCAGTATGAAAGAGCTGGTTATTGAATATGCTCTGTGGAAAGCATGAGTTCCAGTCAGGAAAACAGAGCGCAATATTATTCTTTATGTATCATGCCCCAATGCACGTTTGTGCTATAGTCCAGACCTGTGTGGATCTGATAAAGACAGGGGCTTCTGTTCCTTGAAAGGAGCCGTGTTTAGCTTCATTGTGAGAGAAAGAAACAGCTGCTGCTGGTTACGGAGGGTAAAGGAGCCAAATATGATCTCAGCGAAGTGAGATCTGACATGGGATTGAAGCCCATAGCACAGAAAGGCTTCCCATTGTAAAACAGTGAGAGACTGTGCTTAAACAGCACGGGAGATTACTCATAACGCCTTAGTGCCCTGAAGGTGCAAGGCTGTCACGTTCCTTGATGCTCACCTTAAAGAAAAAATTTATTCTTGCTTAATAAAAGGAACTCCTTGTGAAATAGACACAGAGAAAATGGCAGAACTGAAATGTTTTACCGACAGTTTACCTTTTCAGGCATTGGGTTTAGAAGCTGCTGTAAGGTGTTAAGACTTATTATTATTGTATGTTGACACAGGAAAACCACTGGTCATATGAACTAAATACATGTTTGCTTTTTGTTTGAAGAAATAAAGTGAGTTTCTACCTGAGTGTTGGGAGTTTGGAAAAAAATGAGCCCTTAGGAGCAGCAGCCCCTAGATGCGGCTGTTACATAAGAAATGACAGCTGTCACGCCATTTGAGTTGGGGGAAGGGCTACTCAAATTACAGGCAATTAGTAGGTATTTGTTAATAATTTTGTCCTGTACTACCAAAAGGAGGACAAAGAGTGGTTATAATGAACCACAGTATTAATATATCAGCGAATGGTTCAGCTGATCATCCAACCTGTATGTATTAGAGGATGAATGACTGTTTTTCAGAATAGGGGCGGATCAGCTGACCTGATGACACTGTATGAAAGAGTATAAATGCTGCTCTAGTGCTCATAAAGGGCAGATCAACCTTGAAGTGAGAAGGGAGAGGTTGTCTCATAGCACAGAAGATTGTAGTAAATTGTGTTTAAAGAAATTTATCTACTCTGTGGCAAAACTATTGAGGTTGGGTAGTCCTGGAGCTCAGGTAAGAGCTATTTTCTTTTGTTATTTATTTTCTTCTTATAATTTATTGTCTGAAGTTTAAGACTCATTTTCATTTATGATTGTTTATGGTTGTTATTTATTTTTGTATGTCTTTTACAAAACAATAAGTCCTTTGTACTAATAAACATCACACCGAGAAAAGGTGTGTTAACCATAAATCGAGGTCTTGTGTCTCTTATTTACCCAACCCACACAACTCAGTCACAGATTTTGGTGTAAGAAGTGGGATCTAGTTGTCTAGCACAGGTGAGAGACCAGAATCTGGTACTAGCCCTGGTACTAGGGTAAAGCAAGTGACATGTTGGATGATGAGGAGAAGACGAAGGGAGCTATAGTGACTGGTGTCCAGACCAGAGCCCAGGTAGTGAAATCTGGAGAGATGATGCCGGGATTAGGGCAGGTGGTGAAACCACAGAAACCAAAGTATCATGAGGTCAAGGATGAGGATTGGAAGGAAGAGGAGCACCGGATGTACCCAGAAGAACCAACAGAGGGATTACCTGAACTACTCCAATGGCTGGCCATCAGGCAGATGGATATGGAGCAAAAAAGGGATCATGAGAGGAGACGGCAGGATACTAGGTCGGAAGAGACTCTTTGGACTTTACATTACTTGGGGGCAGGTAGAGGTCAGGATGGAAGTATGCCAGATCCAAACCCAAAGGATATCAGGCTGACAAAGATGACATCGTCAGATGATATAAAGGGGTATCTTACCCCTTTTCAGAGGGTTGCTCAGACATGTGCATGGCCACAGACACAGTGGGTGGTATGACTAGCTCCATACCTAACTTGGGAGGCCCATCTGGTGTATAGTAATATAGATGCCCATACGGCCAATACATATGATCTAGTCAGAAAGGAAATTTTAAAGCGGCATGATATTAATACCAAAACATACCAGCAAAGGTTCTGGGCTTTAAAATTTCAGACCCAAGATACCCCCAGAGAAGTTTTTATAAGATTGAGGGACCTGTGTAGCAAATTGCTGCAGCTGGAAGAGAAAACCTTAGATGATTTGGTGACTACCATAGTGGGTGAACAGTTCCTACAAGTCCTGCCCCATGATGTATAGATTTGGGTAAAGGAGCACAACCCTGAGACAGCTGAGATTGCCATCACCTTGGCAGATGTCTACCTCTCTGCCCACCAGAATATAAAGAAATGAGGTGCCAAAGTGTTTGAAAATACCAACAGTGAACCAACCCCCCTAACGAGACCAGGTTGCGAACAACCGAGGTATGGGACATTTGAAGGCTGACAAGACAACAGGGGTGGTACTGGTGGATGACCCTACCCTGCAGACATTATCTGTTGGAATTGCAAGGGCCAGGGACACAGTACATGTTTTTGCCCAACTAGGAGAGGAGAACCAACACATCTGGCATTGTTAAATCCTGTGTACTTTTTACCAAGGTGAAGGTAGAAAACCAAAATGTAACAACCTTGATAGACTCAGAAAGCAAGCAAACATTAATCCATCCAGTATTAGTTACCAACAAGGAAAGAGGACCTCCTATGAGTGTGGTATGTGTCCATGGAGATACCCATGTATACCCCACGGTGCCAGTAAACATGGTGATGAAGGAAAGAACAACCACCTTAGCAACAGGATTGGTACCACACCTGCCAGTACCAATGGTTATCAGGCATGATTTTCCAGACTTTGCTGACTTAATGCCCAATAAGGGAACTGTCACTGTAGTAACTACACAAGCACAGGAGAAGAGATGATAAGAGCTGAGGGGCATATTTCCTTTTATGAATGAGGTGGTTGACGGACCTGGGAAAAGCAAACTGTCCCACAACATGAAGAAGAAGGAACAGAGACAATGGCATGAGAAACAGAAAGGTTAACCCCTGAAAATGTACATAACATTTTTGTGAAAGCCAATGTTGTAGCTGAACAAACAAATTATGTAGGGTTGAAGACTTTTATAAAACAGGTGGGAAAAATACAAACCCCAGGAGCCCCAAAGATAGTAATGAAACATGATCTGTTGTATAGAGTGTGTGAAAACCCAGTGACTAAAGAAGAGGTTGAGCAATTGTTGGTACCCTCTTGTTTTAGAGATGGCTTGTTATATTTGAACCATGACCTACCATGGGCAGGACATGTGGGAAGAGACAGGACACTGGGTAGGCTAACTCAGCATTTATTTTGGCCTAAAATACATGAGGATGTTACCAGACATTGTAGAGAATGTGAGGCATTCCAGCTCGTGGTGCGAGTAGGAAAGAAGGAGGAAGACTCTTTGATACCCTTCCCTCTAGTGACAACACCATTTGAAAGGATTGGGATGAATGTGGTGGACCTGCTCAATAAAAGCTCAAAGGGGAATCAATATATATTGGTTGTATGTGACTATGCAATGAAATACCCCGAGGCCATCCCCATGAGGTCAGTCACTACACCCAAAATAGGGGAGGAACTAGTGAAATTTTTCAGGGTAATGTCATACGGCAGAATGCTATGCGATTTAATCACATTGCATGATTTATTTATTTATTATGGTCTGTGGGGGGCTCTGCTCTCTACACCCCCTGTTATGAAAGCTGTGCCGCCAGACCCCCCCACTTAGGATTCTAACTCCGGGGGGGGGTCCAACACAGAGAGCACACAAGTCCGTGGTTCGCACATAATGCCATACGCTATTAAGCGTCCGACATTATGACTCGGTACGATTGTTCAGTAGGGTAGGCACACCAAATGAGCTATTTAGTGACTGAGGTTCCAATTTCAATGTGGAATTATTAAGGGAATTATACTGATTACTGGGTATAGTAGCTGTCCGCACGTCCCCTTATCATCCCCAGACAGATGGCCTAACCGAGCGTTTTAACCAAACACTGAAACAAATGCTAGAAAAATTGATTCATGATGAAGGTAAGGATTGGGACAAGTATTTACCCTTTGCCTTATTCGCATACAGCAAGGTTCCTCAGGCATCCACTGGTCATTCCCCATTCGAACTCCTTTATGGCAGGAATCCTAGAGGACCTTTAGAGGTAATTAAAGAATGTTGGGAGGAAGGAAAGGACATGAAACACCCTGGAATAATGAAGTATCTGAAAGAACTGAGGCAGTGATTGGAGAAATATTCTGTCAAGGCCCATGAGTTGAGCATTCAGTCCCAGATGGTGCAGAAGGCTACACGTGAGCAGGGTACCCAGGCTAAATCATTTATAAAAGGGGATAATGTATTGTTGGTACTCTCAACCAATGCAAACAAGCTCCTCATGAAAAGGCAGGGACCATATCAGGTAGTAAGACAGATGAGGCCTGTCACCTTTGAGATAGAGACACCAGATAAGGTTCATAAGACTAAAATTTACAATGTGAACCTGCTGAATACAAGGCATGAGAAAAGTTTCAGAGGACTGAGTATGCTGATAATACCAGAAACACCTGAGACAGAAATGGAAACAGCTTATGGAAGACTGGGGATTAGAAAAGGGATATGGAAGGTGAAAGTAAATCCTGCCCTAGACCCCAAAAAGAGAAGAAAGTTACAGGGTATGTTACAAGAATATCTGAGTACCTAAACTAGTGCGCCAGGTGTAGCTAAGGGAGTGGAGCATGAGGTCCGCACCACATCCCCACCCATAAGGAAGAAACCGTATAGACTCCTAGAAAGGGTGAGACAAGAAGTGCAGCAAGAAGTAGAGAAACTGCTGCAAATAAAAATCATAGAACCATCTAACAGTGCTTGGGATTCTCCCATTGTTGTGGTGCCCAAAAAGGAGGGAAGTATTAGACTGTGTCTCAATTTCAGGGGATTGAATGTAGTATGCAGTTTGATGCCTAGCCCATGTCCAGAGTGGATGATATCCTGGATAAAGTCAGTAAGGCCCAATACATTTTCACCTTGGACCTTACCAAAGGCTATTGGGAGGTTCCCCTAGAAGACACCTCCTGAGAGAAAATGGCCTTTAGTACACCTATAGAATTGCTTCAATTTTGAACTATGCCTTTTGGACTCCAAGGAGCTCCAGCAACGTTCCAGAGGTTTATGAACCATGTACTGGCATCTCACTTTCATTTTTGTACAGCATATCTGGACGACATCATCTTCAGTCTGGATTGGAGCACCCATTTGGCGCACTTGAGAGCTGTCATTAGCTCAAATGCCAAAACAGGAATAACCATCAACCCTGAAAAATGTTCTTTGGCCATGTCAGAAACCAGGTACTTAGGTTTTTTGTTAGGTAATGGAAACATCAAACCCAAAATTGATAAGGTTGAGGTGGTAGCCAATTGTCCCCAACCAGAGACGAAGAAACATGTCTGCTTGTTTCTTGGGCTGACTGGCTACTATCGTAGATTTATCCCCAATTTTGCAGCTATGGCTTGTCCGTTAACTGACCTAAGAAAAGATTAAGAAATAAAATAGTGTGGGGCACCAGAGTGTGAGAAGGCTTTTTTGTATATAAAGGCAGCACTATTTTCTTCACTGGTGCTACACAGCCCTGATTTTAGTCAGCCTTTTGAGGTTCATACGAATGCCTCAGGAACAGGTATTGGGGCAGTTTTGAGTCAGACTGTGGAGGGTGAAGAACACCCAGTCCTGTACATTTCATGCAAACTCCACAATCATGGACAGAAGTACTCGACTGTGGTGCAGGAATGCCTAGTGGCCAAGTGGGCTATTGAGGCATTATGATTCTATTTGTGGAAAGTGCCATTTAAGCTGGATACTGATCATAATCTGCTGTGTTTCATACACCAGATGAAAGATCATAACAATCAGGTAATGGCGGTGGTATTTGGTGCTTCAGCCATACAAATTTGCTTTACAACATTGTGCTGGTACTCAACATGTGAATGCAGATTTTTTGTCGAGATATGGGGCTCATGTCACAAAAATGAACCACAGTGTGATGAAAGTGTACCTGTTGATGTAAAATGAAATGTTATGTAAAAATATATTAGACACCCCAGGTTTGTATTTGAGTAGTGTAGGGATACTTGTGTAGTATTACCTATGTGTTTATATGTATTTAAGGGACCCTGGGGTGGAGCTACCCAAGCGAGGGTGGACGGTTGTTCCATCCTATCCAGATTTATTAGGCAGGTTGTCTTGGAAACAAGATAGGATAGCCCCTAGTTACTGCTTGACCTTGGGGGTGTGTGCTAGTTTGACCCCCCCCCCCAATTCACAAACAGGCTTTGGCATTTCTTTTTCCCTTAAAGTCTACTGCAGTAGCACGTCTTTCTATTCAATTTTTCTGAATATATCATTTTCTACTATTATGGGTAGGCCACCCATTATAGTATCTTAAACTCACTTATCTGTTCCCTTTATATATTCTTGTTTAACCCTGCCTTAGTCCTGCACATTTAAAAACTAAGGAACCAGTAAGAAATAACTGGTTATTGAATATGCTCTGTGGAAAGCATGAGTTCCAGTCAGGAAAACAGTGCAATATTCTTTATGTATTATGCTCTGATGTGCGTTTGTGCAATAGTCCAGCCCCTGTGGGGATCTGGTAAAGACAGGGACGTCTGTTTCTTGAAAGTAGCCATGTTCAGCTTTGTTGTGAGAGAGAAATGGCTGCTGCTGGTTACGTTGGATAAAGGACACAAATATGATCTCAGAGAAGTGAGATCTGCCACGGGAGAGAAACCTGCAGCATAGGATGGCTTCTCCATTTTAAAACAGTGAGAGACTGTGTTTAAACCATCCAGAAGATTGCTCATGGCGCCTCAGTGCCCTGAAAGTGCAAGGTTGTCACTTTCCTTGATGCACACCTTAAAGAAACAATTTATTCTTGCTAAATAAAAGGAACTCTGGTGTATGGTGCTGCTGATCAGACCGCACTCCATAAAATTCGCACTACTCTGAATAAGGCCTGCAGGTTAATTACTGGAGCACCTAGGATGACACACACCTGTCTACTGTATGCTAAAGTGCTGGTACTTGATCTCAACGAGCGCCTCAAATATCTTACCTGTACCCTTACAAAAAAGACCCTCCTTGGGCTTTCCCCACCAGGATTGACCACCACCATACGCCGCTCTGTCCCACTAGTTCATACTCAGACCTCTGGGAAAACCTCTCTTGTTATCCCTAGAGCTAGGACCTCTCATGGCCAAAGAGCCTTCAGCTTTAGGGCCCCCTCCTGGTTCAACACACTGCCACCCTCCATCTCCGAAGCTCCAACTATATTGTGCTTCAAAACTTCCTTACGTAACCACCTTATTAATACCTGATGCTGTAACTGCCGCTAGTCAAAGCCGTACTCAATACTTATGACAAAGCTTATTACTAAGCTGCTAAGGACGACATAACTCTGGTATTGTTTGCATCCATTCTACCTGTACCAGCTTGTTTGTATCTATGTCTTAATTTACTGTTATACTTATATGTTGTACTGCTATACTGTGTATTTTGGTTTGTCTTACTGTGACAAGGTACCTTTGTAAATGAGCCTATGGCTAAAAGGTTTTCCAAACTGCTGTTTAAATAAAATAAATAAAAATAAATAAATAGACACAGAGAAAATGGCAGAACTGAAATGTTTTACTGACAGTTTACCTTCTCAGCCGCTGGGTTTAGAAGCTGCTGTAAGGTGTTAAGGATAGTATTATTGTATGTGCACACAGAAGAATCATTGGCCATATGAATTAAATACATGTTTGCTTTCTGTTTGAAGAAATAAAGTAAGTTCCAACCTGAGTGCTGGGAGTTTGTAAAAAATAAGCCCTTAGGAGCCAGCAGTCCCATGATGAGGCTGTTATATAAGAAATGACAGCTGTCATGCCATTTGAGTTGGGGGAGGAGCTACACAAATTACAGGCAATTAGTAGGTATTTGTTTATATCTTATCCTGTACTACCAAAAGGAGGACAAAGAGTGATTATAATGAACCACCATATTAATATCTGAGCGAATGGTTCAGCTGATCCTCCAGCCTGTATGTATTAGAGGAGGAATGACTGTTTTTTAGATTGGGGCAGATCAGCTGACCCGATGACACTCTAGGGAAGAGTATAAATACTGCCCTAGTGCTCAGAAATGGCAGATCAACCTTGGAGTGAGAAGGGAGAGGTTGTCTCATAGCACAGAAGATTGTAGTAAATTGTGTCTAAAGAAATTTAACTGCTTTGTGGCAGAACTATTGAAGTAGGATAGTTCTGGAGCTCAAGGAAGAGCTATTTTCTTTTGTTATTTATTTTCTTCTTATAATTTATTGTCTGAAGTTTAAGACTCATTTTTGTTTATGGTTATTAATTTGTATATATCTTTTACAAAAAAAATAAGTTCTTTGGACTAATAAACATCACACCGAGAAAAGGTGTGTTAACCATAAATTGCGGTCTTGTGTTACTCATTTTTCCCACCCACATAACGCAGTCACAGCCCTGTCGTGCGTGACTACAACAGACTGTGGCTGGACAATGTATGCACACCAACATGATATTTACACACTTTGGCTAACGACACACCAGATTGTGGCACATCCCATGTGGTGTGTGCCAAGCCACAGGCACTGTGACACCCATGAAGTGTACTGGAGGGCATGTACTGCACCACAAGGTAGAAGGAATCCCACAATTGTATGTATGGTACCTGCTACACAGTCATGATTTCAGGACAGCATTGGCCTGCAGTAGGCAACCACAGACCTGTGCAAACCAACCCATGAACCATGGTGGAGGGACCACAAGATGTCATTGGACCGGACCAGTTGCGGTGATATGGAAGTGTTGCTGCCTGGGACTGTGGACATCACTGGTGTCAGCAAGGTGTCCATTGCCTGTGTGCAGTCCCAGATGGCACCTGACCAGCGTGGCAGCATAACATTGACACCAACACACCATGTGCAAGGGGCCATGGCATGCCCATTGTTGGCTGTTGATAGGAGGGTGTGGGCAGGGGGAACCCAATGGAGGAGTCAGTAATGTGATACTAGTCACATCACTCATGGTTACCATGTTGACAGTACAGTAATAGGTTGTAATTCCCAAACACATCATGGAACAAACAAGCAAATAGGAATACCCACCCACCCACACCAGTCAGCAGGGCTACAAGTGGTAGTGTATGCCCTGCCCACCCCATGCCCTATTCAATTGATGTGGTTCCACCAATACCTGGCCAAATGCAGCATGTGTCAACCACCAACTGCTATTAGGATGATGCACCAAGCATCATGCCACTGCTCCACCACACATTGTGTGGCATAATATGTTGTACCATACGGGAGGCACTGGCAGTGACACACAGGTCAGATGCTGGTCCATATGCCCAGACACATGCATTAGGCCCAGACACAGTGATACAGCACTCAGCACCATGACACCTCCAACCAGTGTGCAGGTTGGTTCCCATAGCCTGTATAATGCTCCCACACATGGCAAGTCAAACAACAACTGCATCCTATGCATACCGCAGTGCACCGTGTGTATACCAACAACATTGATGCATGTTGCATCATCAAAATAGTGTTGTCACTTGCAGGAAATCATATCCAGGTTACACGAGTCAGGTGCAAGTCCACGTGCCCACATGTGCTCAGGCATATGCTGTAGGCCCAAACCCACACTGTTACTACAGCCTGCAACATTGCCTATCCCTAACAGTTGTAAGAGTCACCTCCAAATCCCTCAGCATCCCAGACATAGCATACTGTAGCCGTATCACAGTGGACCAGATCACCCAACTTTAGTGATGATGAGAGATTGCTTCTGATAAGTCTAGTGGAGCAGTGGTCCAAGGTCCTGTTCCCACAGGGGATGCAGAGGTCCACCCCCACACAGAGGGAATGGGTATGGAAGACAATATGTGCCAGGCTACAAAGGGTGTCTAGGATCAGAAGGAACTTGTGGCAGGTCAGGCATAGGTAGAATGACCTTGCATGGAGGGAGGCCCCACTCCTAGCCCACCTGAGGATCGTGGCATGTAATGCAGATATCAAGATGTGGGGAGGATGCCCCAGACAGACAGGTAAGTACATTAACACACAATGTAGTGCCACACATCAGCACAATGCAAGGCTGGCAATAATGAATAAGTACTGATGTGTGTTCTCACTGTTATGTCTCCTAAGGGCACAATGCAGCCATGGCAGATGATGGGAGGCCCGCATCACAAGGTTAGGAGGCAGAGGCCATGGGACAGAGGGAATGGCAACCAGGCACAAGGTGCACAGGATGAGTCAATATGCTATCAGACATGCATGTTATGAGATGTATGACATAAACTGTGGACTCAGATATGCCCATCAGCACATAGGGTGCCCTAATGGATAAAGCAGTAAAAGGTGGGTGTGGCTGTGGTGGTACATGTCTCAGAACAATGTTCCTGAGTACATTATAAGTGTGTGCATCTGTGCACAAGCCACTATAGTTCCTGCATATTATGCAGAGGCCAACAATATCACTTGCATGGAGGATGGCCACATGTCCCAATGACCATGTTGTGTATGAACACACATGGTTCCATGCAAGCACAACAGCTAGGCTTGCAGACATGAGGTACATGGTGTGGTTTACCTATGCCGAAGTGACAACAGTGTTGTCAACGTTTGGCATAGCAGCATCCACGATGTCGACAGGTGAAATTTCACCTGTCAGATATCTGTCTGATTTTCCATCGGGGGGCTGTGCTCCCCAAACCCCCCATGCAAGGGGCTGTGCTGCTAATACCCCCATTCTATTGATTATTAACTCTGAGTGGAGTTAACTCGAAGCGGGGGCCAAAGTTGACGAAAGGATGAAATTTCGCTGGTGGGTCCCCCACAGCAACTTTTTCAAAACTTGCCAAAAATGTTGCTGTGTGGGATTTTGCTGATGGGGTTTCGCCCTTCCATCGGCATACCCATGGTGCAATGTCAGGCAATAGACACAGCATGGCCACAGCCAGATGCACACCTGTGAAAACATGGGAATATGCACACAGGTGTGGGGTGTGACTCGAGTTTTCAACCCTAATACTCACCCCATTCCATCAATAAAGAAGCTGATTTGTGTAGAGTACATGAGAACGGGGGGAGCATTAGGGCTGACAACCCTGAGGCACACCCCACACCTGATTTGCAAAGATGTAGGAGAGGTCAAACCATAATGTGTTTTCCTGTTGCTGCCTGCAGGGTGGGGGTGAGGTGTTAGAGTTGGGAACCCTAGCACCGCATTTCCCTACTTTTGTCACCTTAACCCTAATTAGTTTTTTAACAAATGTTTTTTGTAATGAATTTCCTTACTTGTTCAGATAGTATAATCGTATCCTCATATATCTGAGGGCCCTGTGCTTCCACCAGTGGAAAATAACAAGCAAATTGTCAGCATAGCCTTCTTAGTACCGTACCTCATGAACTCGGTAATCAAAATTTTCAAATCATGCAAGCAAGCACTGATATAGCTGCACTCCCGGTTAATAAGGCAAAAACTCAAACAGTATGTTGCTGCTTATTTTTCCTCTTATTCCTTAGTTTTAAAATCCCAGCTGAAACATCATTCTGCAGCATTGAAACATCATTCCATGCTACAGGTGCGGAAACACATTTTAGACAGGATTTGAAAAATGACAGCTATCACATTGATAAGGTGGTGTAAACAAATGGCTATGTTGAAAATTTGAGTTAAAAATATTTGAAATTGCCAACTTTACCAGTAAGCACAATAAAATATCAACATATGCACATAGCTTTGTAATTTTTACGTATTTTGACACCAAATTTTCAACATAGCCTTCTTCTGAACCCCACCTCATGAGCAAGGGCAGTGATATTTTTTTAAATCCCACCTGAAAGGTGATTTCACCAAGAGACCTTGAAATTGCCTTTTTGATTTGCATAATTCCACCACCATTGTTCATGTGATGGGGGGGTGGATCCAAAAAAGGCCACATTGAAAATGTGGGCTCAAAATATGGAAAAATGGCAAAGTGTTGCATCAAAGTTCAAAACTCCATTAAATACACTGAACCACACTTATCTTATCTTTTTCATATTGCAGTCAGTGGTTCCAGCAGCAAAATGTTTTCAATGAGAAAGTGAATCTTTGCCCTGTGACCTGTTCAGGGGAGTGAAGATGTGCATGGGTGCACTGGGGGGGAAGGTGTGGGATGGTTGGTGCTGAGTGGGAGGTGGGGTTGGGGGCTAGATCAGTGAAGGAATGTTTTCTTTTTTGAAGAAAAAAACATTGAGGGGTTATTTTCTTTATTTCAGAGCAGGACGGTGATCGGAGGGTGGGAGGTGCCACTAGACACCAGTGAAAACTTAGTTAATTATGGGGACAATGATCAGAGGGTGAGAGGCACAACTAGACACCAGGTAATCGGTGGCTCACTGCTCTCACTGCAGCCTGCAGCACCAGTTCTGGCTGCAGTTGCAGAAGACAAGAAAGTCCCTCTGTTCTCATACAGAGATCACTAGTGAATGGCTCCTCTCTCTAAGCTGGTTACCCTGGATTTTGTGTGCCAGAAAAGGTATTTTTGGCAACTGTAATGAAATACAAACACCTGAACTTAGCTAAATGGTTCCATTTAGCTAGGTCCAGGTGTTTGTTTTTAAATTACTTGATTACTATGTACTTTTAGTGAGAAATACAGAAATAAGATGGTGGCCATCACAACCGCCCCAAGAAAAGTGATTTGTGAGACCCATGTTTATTTCAGAATATAACTAACTTGTGAACCTTATGACAGTCTTGTGAACCAGGAAATTTCTGGTTTGTATGTGGTGGCTATTTTTTAAATCCATATAACTCAGGAACCACTTAATATTTTTTTAGCAAACCTTCAAAAGTGACTACCTCAGCACAGACCACATGTACCCTTAAAGGTTTGTGCAGAAATTCAGTACTGTGTAGCCTGTACATGAGAGCAAAAAAAAACATGTTAAGTATAGGGAAAGATATTATTATTTTTGATTTTTTGGCATTCAGTATGTCAAAAACCACCTCTACCACACTCCATTATAGATATGGATACAGATACATATATATATATATATATATATATATATATACACATATTTATATATAGATATAGATATAGATATAAATACAGATACACATATAGATATAGATATAGATACAGATACAGATAAAGATATAGATGCAGATACAGATACAGATATAGATACAGATACAGATATAGATATAGCTACAAATACAGATATAGATATAGACATAGATTATATAAATCTAGATGATTTTGATATAGAAATAGTCATATAGATATATGAATATTATAGGAGCACACTCATGCCACTATAGTTAGGATCAAATGGTCATGTCTATGTTAAACTCAAACGTTTGCACTTCAATAATTTTGCAACTGTTCAACCGATTCGCATGAAAATTTGCATGCGCTATCAGGGTCCAAAGTTCTCTTGATGTGGCAAGTTTTGTTCTGGTCAGATGCATGGGTGTGGAAACACAGATTGTGCACAAATGTAAAAATGACAGTTTTTTTTTTTCATTTTTGTGTCACGCTGCAGTGCTAATATGGTTTGGACTTTAGGTCTGAAATGTTTAGGCTGCATAGGTTTGGGGCCATAGATGTACCTTTTGAAGATTTAGTGAAAAAATATTATTCTGTTCTAAAGTTATTCAATTTTAAAGTTTTCCATTATTTTCAATGAAAATTTCACTCTCCAGTTAAATGTGAGCATCACAAAAGGATCCTATTTCACAAATGGGATATCCTTTTTCATGCCGCAGCCAATTTGTTTTTCAATTAGCGAGTGAAGCAAAATTAAATTGCTCAAACAAAGTGATGTGTTTAGTACAAACCAATGCATGTGTCCTGCTAATCAGGACCCATTTCAGCTGCTTCTGGTATTCATTTTTGAAAAAATTAATTGCAAATATGTTTTTTCAACATGTTGAAGACCACTTCCACATCTTTTTTTGTGCTCAGGAATCCTTTTTTGCAAATTGTGAAAAAAAGAGAAATTCTTATTTGCAAATTGTGAAAAAAGAAAGGATCCTGTTTCACAAATTGCAAAAAATGAACACAGAAAATGATCCTGTTATCTCTGATCGCCATCCCCATATAATAAAAATATTCACTAGTAGTCTAGTGAACCCTGCCCCATTCTCTGATCACCATTGCATAGTATTATAAAACATTTCCCTGGTAGTCCAGTGGTCCTTCCCCCCTTCCTCAGTCTCCAACCACCATCCTGTATTAGTATTATAAAACATTTCCCTGATAGTTCAGTGGTCTCTCCCCCTTCCCTGATCTTTGGTCACTGTCCGCAATAATAAAACATTTCCCTGGTAGTCCAGTGGTCCTTCTCCCTTTCTTCAATTTCTGTCCCATAGTATTATAAAACATTTCAACAAGATGGAGCCTGCATCTCAACCAGAATCAGGTGGGGTGCTGAACCAGGGCCTGCCAGCCCAAATGAAATCCTCCAACAAAGGTAACACTTCATGTAGAAGCACAAATGCAGACAATTGCAGATATTGTAGAAAGCATTTTTTGTTCTATCAGTGATGAAGAACAAGTCACCAGTAACAAATGTGCAGGTTACAAAAAGTCTCACCAGAACCCCTGAGCTTTGACTGGTAGGTCTTTCTTAGAAGGCTAAGGTCTTGGTACTGCTAGATTGCTTAAGAGCCTACAGAACCATGACATCAGGTGATAGATTAAAAAAATATACTGTATATAACCATTAATGGTACAAAACTGAACTGAATATTCATCTTTTCATTTTGTCATAAACTTGGATTAGTTATACATAAGCAAAAAAAAAAGCAGTCAATAAAATTTGAAACAAATGAAATGCACTGTGAGGATCAATATAACCCATACAATTTTGATTTGCATAATATTCACATACAGCAACTATTACATTTTAATGCATAGTTGTCCAACATAATGTGTATTACTTCTATGCATAAGATAAACTGTAGACTCAAACTACATCCTTATAGTGAAAGCAAAAGTAAAGATTACAACTATGAAAAGGGGGGGTGGAGTGGGGAGAGGATAGATACCACTCCAATCAGTAGATCAAATGATGTTTATCAATTACATAGATATTAGAAAGAGGTGGTCAGGGGAGGGGGGTGGGGCAGTATTAAGATGGGTAAGGGAGCAATTCCATGTGTTTTGGTTTCAAATTAAAAAGGAAGCAGGAGAAACATGTTTTCCTTTAGTTCAGCCTGCACTCACTATACTCCAAAGACCTAAGAAAGAAGAACATAAAGACAAGTTATTAAATCAGTTCATAGATGAGGCTTAATATTCAGTTCATTATTAAGACCCACAAGGTTAAGACTCCTCAGAGTGAATATCCCAAAACTCTCACAGTGTGATAGTTTATTCAATCTGTTCCCACCCCTCTTACCAAGACACACCCGTTCAATTCCTATAATTGACAAACCACCAGGATCACTGTTGTGACAGTTAAGAAAATGTTCTGCCACAGGACTGGACATTTCCTTGTTTATAATGTCTCTAACATGCTCCTGCATGCATGTTTTCAACTGTCTTGTGGTCCTCCATACATAAAGTTTTAAACAAGAGCACCAAAGGGCATACACAACAAAAGAAATCACACATGTAATAAATTGTTTGAGTTTAACCATCTCATGATTTAACTCAAGTGTAAACGTTTTGCCCTGTGCACAATATTTGCATATTATTGCAATTTCCAGAGTGGTACATCCCCAGTGGATTGATGGGCAACCATGTCTTGTTCCTTGCCGGGGGTGGGGGTGGAATAGCGACTAGAAACTAGACTGTTATTTAAATTTATATTTCTCCTGAACGTAATTCTTGATTAGTCCCCCACATTTCTAAAGAGGGAAGCATCACCAGAAAGTATTGGCCAGAATTTAACTATTACATTCCCAATTTCTCCTGAAACCAAATTGTAATCAGTGATAAACAAACTGTGTTCCGCAGTATTAGTCTATCTATTCCTAGGGGTTAAAAGATCAGATTTTGTTGCAGTTTTAGCTTTCTACAAAGCATTATCCAATGTTTCTGTTGAGTACCCCCTAGCCAGAAATCTCATTTTAAGGTACTCAGTCTATAGCAGAAAATTTGACTCTTCTTGACAGTTACATCATAGTCTCAAAAACTGTCCATAAGGTATTGAGGTAGTTATGCGAAAATTATACTTATCTGTATTGTATGGGTTATATTGATCCTCACAGTGCATTTCCTTCTTTTTCAATTTTATTGACTGTTTTGTTTTGCTTATGTATAACAAATCCAGGTTTATGACAAAATGAAAAGATGAGTATTCATTATTGGTTAGATTTTTTTTAATCAATCACAAGACCTATGATGTCATGACTCTGTGGCATGTTAAGCAATCAAGCAGTACCCAGACTATAGCCCCTAAAGGAAAACCTACTGGCCAAAGTGCAGGGGTTCTAGTGAGACTTTTTGTAACCTGCACATTTCATTACTTGTGACATGTGCTTCATCATAGACGGAATAAAAATACTTTCTACAATATCTGCAATTGTCTGCATTGTGTTCCTGTTTAGTGTATTATAAAACATTTCCCTGGTAGTCCAATGGTCCCTACCTCCTTTGCCATTTTCTGATAGCCATTCTCATATAATAAAACAATTCCCTGATAGTCCAGTGGTCCCTCCCCACTTCTCCAATCGCTGTCCCCCTATAATTAAAAAAACTCTCTAGTGGTCTAGTGAACCCCCCACCCAGGCAGATGGTGCCCCACCACCCCTCTTCCCCGCCATCTCAAAACTGAGCCAGCAACTAGCAGATCCCTTCTTTCATCACCATAGTCAGCTGCCAACTGAGCTTTTGGGAGCACTTACTGTATACATTGCACGCCCATTGAGCCTACTGTATACAGTACATGCTCTTTACAGCTTAGTTGGTGTCTGTCCATGGTGGTGAGAGGAGGGCTGGTCACTTGCTCAGTTTTGGGACAGGGAGCATGGTGGAGGTTCACCAGGCCACCAGGGAATTTTTAAATTATATGGCAACAGGAGAAGGAGGGAGGGGGAGTGACCACTGGACTACCACAGAATTTTTATATTATACGGGGACAGTGATCAGAGAATGGGATAGGGACCACTGGTCTACCATGGAATTTTTTTATTATATGGGGATGGTGATCAGAGATTGGGGGAGGGGGAATGGACCACTGGACTACCAGGGAAATGTTTTATAATACTACAGGACAACAATCAGGGAATGTGGGAGGGACAGAGACCACTGGACTACCTGGAAAATTTTTTTGAATACTATGGGATGGCAATTGGAGATCGGGGAGGGACCACTGGACTACAAAGAATTTATTTTTATTACACAGGGACAGCTATTAGAGATCACAGGAGGGGGCAGGGACCACTGGACTACCAGAGAAATGTTTTTGAATGTTATGGGAGGGAGATAAGAGAATGGAGGGACCACTAGCCTACCAGGGAAATGTTTTATAATACTGCAGGACAACGATCAGGGAATGGGAAGAGAAGGGAGGTACCACTAGACTATCAGGGGATTTTTTTATATATGGGGATGGTGACCGGAGAATGGGGGAGTGGGAGGGACTACTAGACTACCAGGGACATTTATTTTCTATAACAGGACAGCAATCAGTGCACAGGGGAAGGACCATTGGACTATAAGAAACTAAGGTGAATGCCATTCAATGGGGTTTTCAACTCTCTGGTGTAATGTCATTTTTCCATATTTTGAGGTCAAATTTTCAACATGGCATTTTTGGTACCCCACCTCATAACTGGTGTTGCTGGAAATATGCAAATCCAATTTTTGTGCTTACATTGAACTTTTTCTACATTCCCTTGTAACTTTTCCAATTTTAAATATTCTGCCTCAAAATTTTCAACATAACAATCTTTTTGCACCACCTCATGAACATAATAGCTGTCATTGTTCAAACCCTGGCCAAACTGTGTTTTTGCACCTGTGGTGCGCAATGGAATTGCAGTGGTGCAGAATCACGTTTACATGGAGATTTCAAATTTTTCATTACTGGGTTCATAAAGTGGAGTAATAAGAAAGCTATGATGACAATTCAGTTTGTTTTAATACAAATGCAAGGGAACTGCACATCTATACAAACATATATGTATGTATCTAAAGAGGGATGGGATCACAGGGCCCCCCACAGACCAAAGAGGATATAATTATACTATCTCAAAAAGTATGGACATTCTTTGCAAAAACTTTGTTCATGCTCTAGTTAGGGTTGGAGCATTAAAAGTAGAGATATGAGTCATTAGGGTTTCCAACACTAACACCCCCAACCCTGCAGGCAGCAATAGGCATGGGATGTGCCTTCAGGTTGTCAGCCCTAACACTCACCCCACACCTGTTGGAAACCCTAACACCACATTTCCCTACTTTTGTCAATTCACCCCCTAACTAGTGCCTTAACAAAGATAGGACTGAATGATCACTTCTATGTTAGAATTAAAATTTTGCACTTTAATAAGTTCACAACTGTTCAACCAATTTGCACGAAATTTTGCATACACCATCAGGGTATGAAGACCTCTTTTGTGCCAAGTTTCTTTCTTGTTAGATTAGTGGGTGTGTAGATACAGAGTGTCAAAAATTGTGCAATTCATAATTTTTCTGCTGGTTCCTTGTCTCACCACAGTGCAGGAATGGCTTGGTATTTTATTCTGAGAGTTTCAGAGTAGCTAGGACTTGTCTTGTAGATGTGCCTTTCACTGGTTTGGTGAAAAAAGTTATTAAATTTTAGAGTTCCCATTATTTTCAATGGGAATTTCACTCTGCAGTTAGATATCCCACTCAAAAAAAGTATACTTTGTCACAAATGGGTAATCCTTTTTCTCAAACAGATCATCCTGTGTCACAAATGGGAAATATTTTTTCATGCCGCTGCCATTTTTTTTTCAGTTAGAGAATCTCAAAAGTCACAAAAATGACAAACTGGAGAGAGCCCAACACATCTATCTGGCTCATCAGGACCCCGTTAGGTGGAAGCTGCACTTAAATGTTGACAAATTATCCACAAATATGTTTTCTGTAGTGCTCCACATTGTCAATGGGAAGTCATATGTACTGGGTACAGTGCACCCCTCTCAGTAGAATGGCACAGCCTAAGCTTTAGAATATGAGACATATGAGGAGTCCAAGCTGCAGCAACTCCCCAGTTCAGCTGTGCCATTTGCAGGGGAAGCAGCTTGTCCACCTTCTCTCAAGACTTTTCAAAATATTGAGTTGGAGCTGCAATTCAGCATAGCAGGTTGGGGCTACCTGGTTCCAGGGAACAGCCCTAAATTAAAAGCATGCCTGTTAAGCTGCAGCTTTCAAACTGACTAACCTGCTTCACCCATTTCCATTCTTGAACTGGGGGCCATATTTACTTTGCTCCAGGGTGTTCTAATAGTCTCCAATAAAGATAAATGAATGAATAAATAAATAAATAAACAAATAAATAAATAAATCAATGAAAAGGTGACACAGGTAGGAGCATTCTATTTTATTCTGGGATAGTGAGGTCTTCTGAGGGGGTCCCTCGACTCTTGCATTGCTTCCTACCCCCCCAGCTCAGGTTATATTTATGCTAGTTTAACAAAAAAAATGCTGTATTTTTCTCTTTATATTGTGCCACTACCTTGCCATTGTTCTTTTGTCAGTGACTGTAAGCTGCCTCTAGCAGTGCTTTTCCTCAGTGGGCTGCTGGGGACTCAACCACTCTCTGTTAAGCATCAGTGCTTGTTTTTATTATTGTATTAAATTTATTTGTGTTCAGAGGGCTTGGAGTACTTTTCTTTTACCTCAGCTTTCTGAACATTTGCTCTACTGCCATTAAGCCATTTTGGTGGTTGGGCATGTGCTTTTTCTTCAGTTGGTTTTTCACATGCTTGCTTTCGCTCACCAGCTGATGCACGCAAGTGCGTATGATATTTGATGCAACTGCGTGAGAGTGCATACAAGCTACATAGTGAATGCCAGCAAGTATGCATTTTGCCCACACTCCTACCCTTTGTATTACTCAAACTGTATTATGGCACATGTAATCGCGTGTGGGTGCATTTAGTGGGCTAACATTACAGAGGATCTCTCAGTGCAAGCAAGCTAATTATTTTGTCTAGTTCTGTTGCTGTTTTATAGCATTCATAATGATAAAGACAATGGTCATCTTGCACTGTGGCTTATCAGAGACCATTAATTATGAAAAGGTGTAAGACCTGCGAAAGTGTGACGAGGCCCTCTTCCATGGGTTCTTATTGCCCTCATTGTGTTGCACAGCACAATATTTCTCTAACAGTACCCCCCAGCTGGTCCTCTGAATGGAGAGAGAGGCACCTGGATCTTCAGTTGGCAGTGGCAAAGCAGAAATGAGAAAATCACTTTTGTTGCTCCTTGGTGAGCTTTTGAGCCCCGATGTCCTAAAAGGCATCTCAGCAAACACACCTGACACCATACTGGGCCCCTCAGGTCAGGGGGGTCCACACAGGCACATTCAGGTGCGTCGCAGTGAGAAAAGGCTGCAGAGACAGATGTGCAGGCGGTCCCCAGCCCTGACTACTTAGTGGGTCAGGATGAGGATTTCAGGGAATTTGGGGAAACTCCTGACATTCAAAAATTGCTCACTGATGAAGAGGATGTCCCCTTTAAGGATGAGGAGGAAGTGGAGTTGACAGAGCCCAGGTCAAGAATTTATATACCTCCCCTTTTTGACAACGTGTCCTTGTCTTTCTTGATAGCTGAGTCATGTAGGTCCTTATAGCTCAATGAGGAGCTGTCCATGGAGACAGGGATGTTAATCCAATTCTGTCTGCATCCTCCTCTGCTCCAAAATATTTTTAAAGTTTTATTCACTGTAACCAGATTACTGAACAAGAATGGTCAGGTATGGATCAGAGAAAGTATCTCCCAATACCAAAGACACAGCATTTCCCCTGTTTAGAAGAAAAATCCTGCAGGTGGGAAGCTCCTCTGCTGGCAGACAAGGATGTGTATAATTTGGTCAAACACACCACTATTCCTATTGAAGGCTGTCTGGCTTTATCAGATTCCCACATCAAATGAGTGGATGCTGCATGTACAAAGGCCTTTGCCTCTAATGGCACACACCTTCATACCTCCTATGCCTCCTTTATTATTGCCAGAGCCTTAAACTTGTGGGTCACTACCCTGGACAGCTTTGTCCTGCCAGATTCAGAAGGAGCAAGCATTTTGTAATTGATTGCCATGGCATCCACTTTTCTCAGTGATTATACAGTAGATAACTTGTGCATGTTGGCCCGTTTGGTCTACCACATTGTGTTGGCCATGCAAGGTGTATGACTTAGGTATTAGGCCACTGATCAATCTTCAGTATCTAAGCTTTTTAATGTCCCCTTTGAGGGAGGTCTGTTGTTCATTTCTGGCCTGGATACTAGTTTAAAGGAACTCCAGCACAAGAAGGGCCATATCCCAGCATCAAAACAACAACATAAGACTATCTCAGACCAGAGGGGTCAATATAATGGCTAGCAAAGGCAGTTTAATGGACTTTTTCACCCCTTTCTGAACCCTAGTAACCAGAGAAATAGAGGAGTCTACTCAGGTAACAAGGGTTACAGTAATAGAGGGGCCCTGGCAAGAAGCTGTGCAGTAGATCAAAGCAAAAAGCCTGGTACCTCACTATGAGGGTACATGGACCCATCTCCGCCCCCTTCTTTTGGTGGAAGACTACAGGACATTTACTCAAGATGAGCCCAAACAATGTCAGATGTGTGGGTTCTGGAAATTCTAGCCCTAGGCTATGTGATAGAATTCTCAATAATTCCCTCAAAGGGGCACTTTTTACCATCCCTGGTCTCCAAGGATGCTGCAAAGAGACAGGCAGCGTCAGAGACTTTGAATAACCTCATTCAAATTGGGGCAATAGTACCAGTTCCACCAACTGAGCAAGGTCAGGAATTCTATTTGATCTGTTTTGTAGTCCGCAAAAAGACAGGGTGTTACAGGCCCATTTTCAATCTGGAGCATCTGAACAAGTTCATGTACCACATAACATTCAAGATGGAGTTCCTAAGGTTAATTTTACTTTATTTATTGAAAAGTTTCACAAGGAAAGGCACACTGAACAAGTACAAATTGCTCATCTCACAGCACGTCCTGGGGGAAGGGACATGGGAGTACAATCATAAACATTACATTTTTGACGTAATACATCGCAATTCACAACAACAGAAACCAGAGACAGAGAAGGAGGCATGACAATTGGAGCTATATACAAGAAAATAAGGGGAAAAGAGATTAGGGTAAAAAGCAATAAAATATAATTATTAACTAGATAGCAAACAAACTACTTACTGCAGTACAAAATTTTAATTTAGAGTTTTTTTAGATTTTGGGTATGTGGTATTAGAAAGAAGAGTTTTTGTGTTTGATTATTTGGGGGAGTGAATTTAAAGATATTTATTGTTTTTAGAAATATTTTGCATGTTTTTTAGTTTATTTTTATATTATTTTAGGATTTTTTTTTTGGTGATTCACAATTGGATAGTTGTGGAGTGTTATCTGGAATACCAAAATGTGTTGGAGTCCTACCCCTATGGTTATGCGCTATTCATCCTCTGCCCTTCACATGCTCCACCCTTCCCTCCTACTCCAGTATACAACTTACCTGTGCTGTAGGGCACTGGGTATTGTGTGGAGGGGTGGGAGGAGGATGTGGGGCTGTGAACAGTGGAGGATGAATGACAGAGAGCCACCGCATTGGGGTGGTGAGATCCAGGACACACCCAGGGGTGAAATGGAACCCAGAACGTAGTCCACCATGTCTGGTTTACATACCCAAAGGCACTACAAATGGTGGTAGGCAGATGGTACAGGTGGCCCGAGAGGTTCATCCAACTCAGTGTTGTTATGTAATACTAGGTCCATTAAAAACAAGACTGCAATTATTGCAGATCTTGTTAAATCAGTGGACCTGGCTTGCATCATGAGACCTGGCTGGATGAAAATTCTGGCCCCATTTTGGAGGCTGCAGTTCCGGCTGGGTATTCGGTGATACACCGCAAGAGACTGGATTGCAAGGGTGGAGGTAGCGGTCTGTTTCAAGACTGAACTTAACCTCATGAATGTACAAGTAGGGGAGACAGACATCTGAGTGTACCATAGTTGCAGGTGTATGCTGTGGGATCATCCTTGTCTACCATCCAGCAGATGAGAAATGATTCCTTCAGGAAATCATGGACTTCATCGTTGACATGGCATTTAAGTGACCCAGGCTGATGGTCCTGGGTGACTTCAATGCCTGGGTCAACGATGAACTCTCTCAATTTGGTCAGCACTTCCTCCAGTTGATGACATCTGGACCATACACAGGTAGTTACCACTGCTACTCATAGTCACGGTCACTCTCTTGACTTAGTCTTCCTTCTGGGGATTGAGGCCTCCAATTTGGGGGTGGAACCAGTTGGATGGTCTGATCACTACACCATGGGGTTTAATTTTAGCACCCCCCCATGTAGGCCTACCCCTGTGGAGATGACTCAGTATCACCCTTTGTGAGATATAAATTCTCAAGGCCTGATGGTGGTGCTGGCTCTCTCGTCCCTTTCAGTGGCAAACAGTGATGCAGAGGCCCTTGTGATGGCTTATAATTTGCCCATTGTGGTGGACCTGGATGTCGTTGATCCTGTCCGTGTTCGTCTCTCTCCCTTCACCCTTGATCCCCATGTTTTGATGGGACTCTGAGGGAGATGCAGCGACTAGTATGAAGGTTAGAGCGTTGTTGGCAGAAATCCACCCTTGATGCCAACCACTTTAGATTGTCGGACCATTATCATGTCTATCAATCTGCAATCGCCAGTAAGAAGGCAGAGTTCCTGTCTAAGGAGATTGTGGCTGCTCAAAATCGACCAACTCAGCTATTCCGAACTGAGGAAAGACTGTGCAACCCAGCCTGCCTACAAGCTTGGAAAGCTTTTTCTCAAGAAGAATGCAATGAACTTGCTCGATTTTTTGCAAATAGGGTATCCGACATCAGGTCGATGCTCCATCCAGCACACTCTATGGGTGTTGCCATAGATCAATGCGGGCTCACTTACCCTCAGCCATTTTGGAGTACCTTTGTCTGACTGGCTTTCATGGATGTCATGCGGATCACCCAGAGTGTGCACCCTACATGCTGTAGTTTGGATCCAGGACCTACTTCCCTCACTTTGGGTTTTATCAATTCTATCAGTCCAGTCCTAGCTCAGATAGTCTGGTGCTCCTTGGAGATAGGTGAGTTTCCAAGCTCACTGAAAGAGGTGGTGGTGACACCACTCTTGAAAAAAACTTCTTTGGATCCAGACTGCCTTGCAAACTACAGACCTATCTCTAACCTTCCCTTTTTAGGGAAGGTGATTGAGAAATTTGTGGCCACTCAGCTGGAGTACCATTTGACCATCCATGACATTTATGAACCTCTCCAGTCTGGTTTTTGAAACAAGCATAGTACTGAGACAGTACTGGTTTGGGTGCTCAGTGATCACCTGATGGCTAGAGATAGGAGGAGCCATTCCATTTTGGTCATCCTAGATCTCTCATCAACATTTGAAACTATGGACCATGGGGTCCTTCTTGATCATCTGAGGTTCATCTGTGAACTGTCAGGTACAGTTCTTGGGTGGTTTACATTGTTCCTCACTGGAAGATCTCAGAGGGTGGTGTCCGGGGTTTATTCTTCTGAACCAGTTTCTCTATCTTGTGGGGTTCATCTGGGCTCAGTGCTGTCCCCCATGTCGTTCACAGTGTATCTGCTGCCCCTTGGAGACATTGTAAGAAGGTATGGGCTGAGATTTCACTGCTATGCTGATGACACCCAGCTCTGCCTTTCTTTTGCAACTGACCAGGATGGAGCTGTCTCAGTCTTTAAAAGCTGCCTCATTGAAATCCAGGAGTGGATGGATGTCAGTTGGCTGAAGTTGAACTCTGATAAGACTGAGGTATTAGTTGTGGATCCAGGTCACCAGATAGGGGGGATGGGTGGGGGCTTGCCCTCTGGACTTTTTCTTAGGGAATGCCACTCCTTTCCTCTGAAAGGTTGTGAAGCCTAGGAGTAATTTTTGATGAAGGGCTGACCCTGCACTTGCAGGTGTCAGCTGTCATCAAATCCTCATTTTACCATCTGAGGACTATCTCCAGGATTAAGCATCTTGTTCCATCTGATGGCCTTCTACTCTGATCCACGCCTTTGAGACCTCACATTTGTACTACTGCAACTCCCTGTACCTAGAGTTACCATGGGTGGAAATCCGTCACCTGCAGCTGGTGCAGAATGCGGCAGCCCAGCTTCTGACAAGATCATCTCGGTCCTGTCATATTACATTGGTGCTGCATGATCTGCAGTGGCTGCCAGTTCAGTGGAAGATCACCTTTAAAGTCAGTCTTCTGACTTTTAAAGCCCTACATGGACTGGGCCTGGACTATCTGAAAGTGTTCCTGGTTCTTCACTGCCCTGAGCAATTGCTCCGCTCAGCCGAGTGGTTGCAAAAGATTCCAACAGTGTGCTTGAAATCTTCAGGGGCAATGGCATTTATGTATGCCACCCCTGCCCTTTGGAATTCTCTACCCTGTCGGTTAAGTGAGTGCATGACCGTGGAGGGTTTTAAGCAGGCATTAAAATCTTATGTGTGGAACCAAGCTTTTGGTGATTAACTAAAGATGCTATTGTTGTGATTTTATTGTTTGTTATTGAGATGATTGTCTGCTGACATTGTGATTTTGATTATGTTAAGGTGCCTTGGTGTTTGAAAGGCACCATACAAATAAAGTTTATTATTATTACTATTATTAAAAGTGCAAAGTGCAGGATTAGCTTTGACTTACACTCATCATGTGCGAAGGAGGCTTGAAGAGTAGAGGGATAGGGGTAGTTGCAGGTTGGAGAGAGGAAGTTTTGAAGAAAGACTGAGATGGACCGGGGGAGGAGGACAGCCTAATTTGATGTGGTTTATGTTATTCAGCCAGGGGACTTCCTAGCTTCAATAGATCCGATGGATGCCTACCTTCACATCCACATCCACCAGTCTCACCAGATGTATCTCAGGTTCTCGATAGTGGGCCAATATTTTGAGTTCAGGGCACTTCCCTTCAGCTGTGCAACAGCCCCTAGGGTCTTCTTGAAGGTGCTGATAATCTTAGTGGTTTGAAGGACATCATGTCTATCCTTATCTGAATGATCTGCTTATTCATGCTCCAACATTGTCATTTGCAAGAAGGTGAGTGGCAGTCTGCTTCAACTTGTGGGACTCTGCTTCAGCTTTGTCCAGGCATATCCAAAAATATAAACTCCATCACAAAGATAGAATCAATCGGAAAGGTGGGGGTGTGTGTCTTTATGTTATAGAGGACATTGTCTTCCATGAAATTTCAGTTCAAACTCAAACTGAATCACTTTGAATATATATCCAACTGAAGAATCACCTAAAATTCATAATAGAGTTTTGCTACTGACCACCTTTAGCCAACATTCAATATACCTCTGATTTATTAAACATAATCTTGGATATATCTCTCATGGATGATATTCTCATTTTAGGTGATTTTAATATGCCCAAAATTAACTGGAATCTCTGTACAGCCAATAACAATCATGAAAATCTATTTTTGAATTCAATTGTCAATCTGGGACTGGATCAATTAGTCATTCAACCAACTCGAGGTACTACATTGGACCTAGTAATATCTAATGAGGGTTTTAAAGTCTCCAATATAAACATCATGGCCCCTATTGGTAACAGTGACCATAATTCTTTATCCTTTAACATCCCTTTACATATTCCCAGTAGTACTAACAACATCAAATACAAGGATTACAACAAAGCTAATTTTATACAAATTAATTCAGAATTAAAATCAACTGGACAGAAATGTTTAGGGGCAAAACTGTTAATAAAGCATATGAATGTCTGACCAACATTATACACCAACTCGAAGATTCCTACATCCCCTTAAAATTATAATATAATCATAAAGGTAAAGTTCCTGTCTGGTACAACAAAACCATTGATAAACAAATAAATACTAAGGAGCGATTAATCAATAAACTAAAAAAAGATGCTAGCTCATCCCTGAGACTTAGATATAAAACTGCCGTATCTACATTAAAAAAGTTAATTAGAACTGCTAAGCTTAAATTTGAATTTTATTTATTTATTTGAAATAATCAGAAAGACCTTTGAGTCAGAGAATCATTTACAAAGGTTCCACGTCATACAAAGCAATTTCACCAGGGACGGGACATTAGTATACAGACAGAGAACAGCACATTACAAAAAATACACAAGATAAGCATTACATTAACAGGTTCCAAAGTTGCTTCTTAGTAGGCTAACAGAGAGAAATTTAGGTAATTTAGCACAGACAGAGTGAGGAGGACAGGTGTCAGAGAGATTCAGACAAAGGCTGTTTGTCTTTCTTCATAAAAATGTATTTGTGGTACATTTGCTGCTAATAGCTTGATTGTAAGGAGGTGAAGCAGATCCGGTGTCAAGGACAGTCACATCTATTTGAGACCTGCAGGTGTTCCTATAGCATTGATTTAAAAGGGCCCAGCCTTCTTTCCTCAGTAATATGGATTGGGAGGGAGTTTGTCCAGGAGGGATCCCTGTAATTGAAAGTGCGTTGGTATTGGGAGGTCCGGCCATGGGGTTCCCATAGTAGCTGCTTGCTAGAGCTTCGGGTTGTTTTGCTTAGAGGTGCAGGGAGTATAATTTGGAGTAGGGAGGGTGGGGTGAGGCCTAGTAGTATCTTTTTGGTCATAGGGCAGGTGTGGTACCTGATTCTGTTTTCCAGGTTTAGCCAATTTGTGCTGCTATATAGGGAGCAGGAGTGAGTGAGGCGATCACATCCTAAGACTAGGTGGCAGGCTCTGTTGAACACTAGCTGGAGTCTGCTCAGGGCTGTGAAGGGTGCAGCACTGTAGATTAGGATGCTGTAGTCCAACAGGGAGAGGATCGAGGAGTTTCTGGTAAGTTGTAGTGCCTCAGGGGTGAGGCAATGCTTGTAACGGTAGAGTACGCCTAGCCTGGAGCTAAGAGCGGTTGTTAAGTGTAGGATATGTTGATTAAAGTTGAGGGCGGGGTCTAGAGTGATCCCTAAGTATTTAAAGTTGTATACTTGTTCAATTTAACCTAGCTCACTCTAAATCTAATCAGAAATCTCTCCTAATCTTACATTAATGGTAACAAGGGGAGCAACAGACAAATAGGTCCACTTTGTCACATCGGGCTTACTATATCATCTAATCAGGAGAGGGCAGACCACTTTAACAGATATTTCTGTTCTGTTTTTGATTTATCTATCACTTCCACTACTCCAATCACTAGAAATGATTCCCCAATTCCCCTTTTTGATCTTACTGAAATTAAAAACACGCTACTATGTGTTAAAAGATCCACTAGTCCAGGTCCTAATAACATCAATGTTATATTTCTATTAGAAATGTTAAACTCTTGCAGTCCCTCTTCAAATTCTATTTAATAAATCTTTACTTGAAAATGAAATACCTGATATATGGCATGAAGCCATTGTAACACCCATTTTCAAGAAGGGGAACAAGTCTAATGTTCAGAGCTATAGACCGATTAGTTTGACCTCTATCTTAGGAAAAGTAATGGAACATTTAATTAAATCTAGATTGGAGATTATAATTGAAGAACTTGATATTTCTGACAATTCACAACACAGTTTTAAGTCTGGCCACTCATGCACAACCAATCTTATATCTTTCTATCACATGATAGGTAGGTTACTGGATAACAATACACCTGCTAATGTATTGTTGTTTGATTTCAGTAAAGCCTTTGATCATGTGTCACATTCTCTGTTGATCAATAAACTTCATAATTTGAGAATTCCTTCAATTTTGGTTAACTGGATATCCCAATAGTTATTCAATTGTACCCAATTCATTAGAATAAATGGGGCATATTCCTTTTTTGGCAGGGTTATAAGTGGAGTACCGCAGGGCTCTGTGATGGGGCCTGTCCTTTTCAATCTCTTTATCCTTGATATGGGTATTATTTCTAATAACCACCTTTCTAAATTTGCTGATGGCACAAAACTTGGAGGTAGAGTTGATACTCCAGCTAATATTCAACTCCATGAGCAAGACCTGTTCTCTGTCGAGCAATGGGCCAACAGAAGCTCAATGTCCTTTAATGGTGATTAATGCAAGGTTTTACATTTTGGTAGGAACAATACATCTCATAAATACTACTTAAATAACCAGGAACTTCAGTCATCTATTTCTGAATGGGGTCTTGGTATTATGATCAATACTAAGCTGTCATCCAGTGACCAATGCAGTAAAGTAGTTAAAACATCTAATGTAATTCTGAGACAGATCAATAAAACCTTCATTAGCAAATCTGAGCACTGTTTAGTGCCATTGTACAGAGCTTATGTCAGACCTCATTTGGATGATGGTTCTCCCTTCTGGAGCCCTCATCTTAAAATTGATATAAATCATCTCGAGCAGGTTCAAAGGAGGCTCACTAAATCAATCCCCAGACTAAGCAATAAATTTTATGATACCAGACTCAGGGGGACAAAGCTCCATCCATTATTTTTGAGAAGACAAAGGGGAGATTTGTTACTTATGCACAAACTAGTTCATAATCCTAGGATGCTCAAGACATGTGGACTAACATTATCAAATAAGAGAATTGTAGGAAGACTTCATGCTATGCAGTTAAATGTTGAATCGGCCAGTACTAAAAAATATGACATCTTTTTCAACATGAGAGCAGCAAAAAGTTGGAATTCCTTGCCACAATCAATTGTGGACACAGTTAGCTTTGATTCTCTTAAATCCAATCTTGACTCTTGGCTGTTTGCACAGTAATTTATATAATATCCCACTGTTGTGGGAGGACAATCTCGATAGGCCTTGTACCTCCTTTTGTCCTATACTACCTAGTAAACCCAGTAAACTCTGGAGGTGCTTAAATCCCATGGCTGGGTGGAGAACTGGGAGATAAGCTCTCTCAAACCATCTCAAACCTTAGAACACCTAGGGGCAACCTTCAACATGAAACAAGAGAAGGTTATTCTCTCATCATCCCAGAAATAGACTCTTTTGATGGAAGTTCAGCGGCTCAGAACTCAGCTATCAGCCTCAGCCCTTGGAGTACTGGGTCAATATAGCACTTCACAAACAGCACAGCAAGAACTGTGCTATGAAGCACACAAGCATTTACAGCAACAGGCCTTTAAGTGGTAGGGAATTACCGCTACCTCTGTTGCTGACCACAAAGTGGAAGAAGGAGTGAAGAAGCCTGTGCTGGTATGCTTGGTCAAGCTGCTCCCATAGTAAAGTGGATAAGGTACCAGGTCACAGCAGCAATGGAGACCTGGGACTGTGGTTTGGTTCCCCAGGTCTCCTGGTGTTGCAGCTTTTTTTTAATAAAAATTTTCCCGAGTTTTTCCCACCTCCAGAATCCACCCCCGAGTTCATTATTTAAACTTTGAGGGTTGGGGGGGGGAGAAGTCACCACATTGCTCGGTGTGGGTGGTGAAGCCTTCCACAAAAAAAGAAAAAGTCCTATTGTTTTCAATGAGGTGTGTACATTTCTTCTGTTGTCGCTGTTTTGCCCAACATTGTCAGAGCATGACATTTTGACAGTGGCATTGTTTGCTGCGCTGTTTTTGGTTGCAACATTATGACCCCATGCCAGCCATCAGCCTGCTATGCATTCTTGATCTCATGGTGACAGCAATAGATCTAGTCCAGTGGGCTCATTTTCATATGAGACCACTGCAAATGGGATTGTTGATGGCTTGGGATCTGACATTGGAAGATTATCAAGCCAGAATTTCCCTTTCTCATCAGCTACATCATCCCTGAGTTGGTGGGTGAGTGTGAAGAATCTGAGAAAAGGGGTTCCACTGGTATCCCCCCCCACACTGATTCTAACAACCAATGACAGTCCGCATGGTTAGGGAACATTCCTGGATTAGATATCCACTCAAGGAGCTTGGTCAGACCAGGAACAACATCTGCATATACATTTTCTGGAATTGAGAGTGGTCCATCTAGCTCTTTTTCATTTCAAAATCTGCTATACTCAAAGTGGTAAAAAATAAGGTCAGACAATGCTGTCCCTGTGGCATACATAAACAATCAAAGTAGCACAAAGAGCAGGGAGATGCTAAAAGAAGCCTCCGGTCTTCTCAGGTGGGTAGAAGAGAATTTCTCTCTCTCTCAGCAGTCCACCTGGCAGGGGAGTTAAACATTCAAGCAGATTGGCTAAGCCATGAAAATGTTCTCCCCAGGGAGTAACGGTTGAACCCAGAGGTGTTCAATCATCTATGCAGGAGATTCCACCAGTCTCAGATCAAACTGTTCATCTCCAGCTACAGTGCCCAGACTCCAAGTTTTTTCAGCCATTTTTGGTGTCCACAAGCAGACACAATGGATGGTCTGTCTCAGGAGTGGGCCTTAAACAGAGCATATGTGTTCCCTCCACTGCCTCTTCACCCTAGAGTCATACAAAAGACAAGACACTCAAGAGGAAGCTTTCTTCTATCAGCTCTGGAGTGGTCAAGAAGACTATGGTTCTCAGATCTAATGAACCTAGTTCAGCAAGCACCTTTTCACCTTCCAGTGCAAGGAGACCTTCTGTCTCAGGGTCCCATTTTGCATCCAACCCATAGGTGATGCAGCTCATGGCCTGGCACCTGAAAGGAGGAGACCCCCAAAACTATTTTTTTCAAAGAAAGCAATAGGTACTCCAATTGCTGCAAGGAAAACTACCTCTGCAGCTTATGCCCGTGTATGGACCACTTTTTCAGTCTTGGATAGGCAAAAGGAGCTCCAACCTTTCCAGGCTTCAGTTTTACAGATCTTGGTCTTCTTGTAAGAAGGCATAGAGAAGTGTTTGGCCTTTAGCACTCTGAGAGGCTGGATCTCTGCCCTCTGAGCCTCTGTGTGCTTCTCTCTGGGGACTAATAGAGAGGTCACTTGTTTTCTTCATGCACTTAGCAAAAATCGACCTGTTTTCTGATTCTTGGTACCTCCATGGGATCTAAATATTGTTTTGAATGCTCTTTGTATGGAGCTTTTTGAGCCACTGTCATCTCTTATGCTGGATGTGTTGTCTTACGAGGTGTGTTTTTTGATTGCTATGTGGTCAGCCAGGAGGACTGGTGAGCTCCAGGCCTTGCCATACAAGAACTGTAGATTATTATTATGCATAAGGACAAGGTGGTACTCAGAATAGTCCCTTATTTCATTCCAAAACTGCCCAAGGCCTTCCATTTGAACCAGGAAATATGTCTTCCATCTTTCTGTCCACAACCATGTCTCCCAAAGGAGAAGGAGTTTCACAGGTTAAATTTGCAATGGGCTGTTAGGACATATCCCAAATGGATGGCTAATTTCCTAAAATCAAACAGCCTGTTTGTTCTCTTCAGAGCAGCCAACCAGGGTCAAAAAGCCTCGAAGGCTTCCCTTGCTAGGTGGTGACAGCCTGCATTGGTAAGGCTTATGTTGCAGGGAAAAAAGGCCCCTGGCCCTTATCACAGCTCACTCCACCAGGCAGATGGCTACTTCCTGGGCAGAGAGAGGGGTGAAGCATCTGTTTTAGAGCTATGCAAGACAGCTACATGGCCTTCTGACCACACTTTCTCAAAGCACTACAAATTGGATGTTCAGAGCTCTGCTGATGCAGCTTTTGGTTACAGAGTACTGCGGCAGCAGTTCAATGGTAATCTCTTACAGTATTGTTTTCTGACATACAGGATAATATCCCCCACCCAGTTGTTCTGGGTACTGCTTCTTAGAACCCATTAGTTATGACTTTCCATTGACAATGTGGAGTGCTACAGAAAGAAAGGATTTACTTCATACTTACTGTAATTTCCTTTTCTGTTAGCTCCAACATTGTAAATGGGACCCACCCAGGAGCCTGTTGCTGTAGGAGAATATTGGTCCCTATTCAGAATACCTACATGCCACAAAAACTGGGAGTATAGGCATGGCTACACATGAATGCCATGGAGTAGGGTCCCACAGACCCCCCACAGCATTCACAAATGGGGCACAGGACAGTTATGCATTTGATACCCCAGCTGTATGGAGATCAATGCACTGGGGAGGGCAGGGGCATGTCAGGGGCATGCCAGCACTAAGCACCATTCACTAAGGTGCAGAGTGCTAGCCACAGGGGTGTGGAAGAGGGTGCAGGTTATGTTAGAGGGGAACCTGCTGTCATCCCTGGATGCACCTCACCTCACACAGTCAACTGCCCTGGCCAGGTGGACAGCCCCTTCCCTCACCAACAGTTCCTCTGCATACTTCCCAAGTAGCTGCCCAGTGACTCCACCCCAGCACACAACAGTGCCCTATCCCCATGAATGCAGAACTCCTGATACACATAGTGGCACTGGCCCCATGAATGCAGTCACCCCCTGACACACCTCTATCCCATGCCTGTGTCTGTGCACATACACCCCCAACCCAGATCCAGTATGGCACCACCTGCCCACCCCTCCAATCCCCAATCCCAGTGCACCTGCTGTATGATTGGTGAACTGTGGATCCCCATCCATGGCATCAACAACCCCCCCACTGACCCCCGTACCTTCCAGTCAGTGCCACAGCTTGGGATGGCCAATGGCACAGCCCTCCTTACACCTCCTTGGCCACCAGCCATCCATGTGATGCTGGGAGAACACTGCCTATATAGTGCATATAGTGCACTGCATTAGGGGATGGGTCCATTGTTTAATTAAAACCCCTATTGTAATTTTTTGGGCATCTCTCTATTTTAATCTGCTGCACTGTTATTCAAAAAAAAGGGAAATTATGGTAGTTAAGTTTCTTGAGGCACTGCGAGGTCAGTAGTGACTGGGGAATTGCTGCTGCTTGGAATCCTCACATGTCCAACATTCTAAAGCTTGGACTGTGCCATTCCCTTTGGTAGGGGTGTACAACACCCAGTAGTTATGATTTCACATTGACAATGTTGGAGCTAGCAGAAAACAAAATTACGGTAAGCATGGAGTAAATTTCTTCTTTATGTTACATTTTACAGCCATTTTTAATGACTTTATGATATGAAAAAGAATCTTTTTTTATATCACTAGTCACGAAAAATTACCCTTTTTTGTGAACGGAAAATTCTTCTCCCTTTGCCACATCTTATTCCCTGGTGTCTAGTGGCACCCACCACCCTCCAATTGCTGCCACTGTTTTTTCCATTTTCAAAGGGGTTCCTGGTGTCTACTGGCACCTCCCACCCTCTGATTGCTGTCCTCTTTGTTCCATTTCTCTGGAGTCTAGTGGCACCCCCAACCTCCTATTGCTGTCCCCTTCTTTTTATTTCCTTGGTGTCTAGTGGCACCCCCCACCCTCCAGTCACTGGTCCTGTTTTACTTTACTGTTTCCCTGGTGTCTAGTGGCACCCCTTACCTGCTAATCACTGCTCCTGAATGCAAAAAAGAAAATGGTCTTTGATTTTTTTTTGCTAGAAGTTCCCTCAGTAATCTGACTCCCCAACCCCACCTCCCACTCAGCAACCACCACTCCACACATCACAGTACACCCCACACACCCTCACTAACCTGGACAAGTGACAAAGTGAAGATCCATTCTCCAATTAAAAACATGTCTTGCTGCTGGAACTGGCAACTGCAATATAAGAAACTAAGATAATTGTGGTTCAATGTACTTCAATGGGATTTTCAACTCAGATGCATACCTTTGCAATTTTTGCATATTCTGACACCAACTTTTCAACATGGCCTTTTGGGGACTGCACCTCACAGACAATGTCAATCAAATGTTGCTAACCTGTCCTGAAAGATGATTTCCTGGTCAGTTGGTGAAATCCCCTTTTGGGCATTGTTTGAAAATGTTCACTGCCTTTGTTGATGAGGCAGGGTCATAAGAAGGCTATGTTGAACATTTGCAGTCAAAATATGTAAAAATGATGAATGTATGTGCTAAATACTACAAGTCTCGATGGCTGAGAGGGACCTGGGGGTGGTGGTGGATGTCAAGATGAACAACTTGGAGACTTTTAGGAGGGCAGCAGCCAAGGCCAACAGGTTGCTGGGATGCATCGCTAGGGGGATCACCTCCAGAAGGAGGGAAGTGGTACTCCCTCTGAATAACTGCTTGGTGAGGCCACACCTCAAGTACTGCATGCAGTTTTGTAAGCCACACTTAAAGAGGGACATTAAACTCCTGGAGAGGGTCCGGAGGAGGGAAGCCAAAATGATTTGGGGCTTGGGGATAGGACCTATGGGGAGAGGCTCGAAGGGCTAAATATGTACACATTGGAAGAGAGAGAAGGGACTGGGGGGACATGATAGAGGTCTTCAGGTACATGAAGGGGTTAAATAGGGGAGGAGGAGTCAGAGTGCTTCAAAGGAAGGAGGAGGGGACAACTAGAGGGCATGGGTGGAAGCTGGAGGAGGGAAGATTCAGGTGAGAAAGGAAGAGGTGCTACTTCACTAAGAGGGTGGTGGAGCCATGGAATGCACTGCCCTGGGGTTGGTGGAGGCAGAAACAGTGTAGGGGTTCAAGAGGGGGTGGGACAGGTACAGGGGAAGGGTTCTGGAAGCAAAATCCATTACAGCGAGAATATCCTGAACTGGGAAGGGAGAAGCCAGAGAAGGTGAGGGGGGCAGCAAGGTCAGCTTCCAGGGTGGGGGCTGACCAAACGAGCAGACACAAAAGACCCTTAAGCCTATTCTGCTGGCATTTTAGTATGTTAGTATGTGCATATGTTTAAATGTAACTACACTCTCTCTTAACTTCAATAATGTTAAATATTTTCACCCCAAATATTTGACTTAGACATTTTTTTACATCACCTCATGAACATGACAACTGTCATTTTTCAAATCCTGGCCAAAATGTTTCTTCCCACCTGTGGCATTGAATGACTTTGCTGTGATGTGAAATGTTATTTTGGCAGAGATTCAAAAATTCTCAGCCCTGGGTTCATGAAGTGGGATAATAACAACACTATGCTGACAATTTGGTTGCTGTTTTGGCAAAAATGCTTCCACAGCAACAATGGAGGGATGGGAGTGAAGAGCCCAGAGGGCACTGTGCTCCAACAGCCAAATGAGGATACAATTATATTATCTCATAAAGTAAGGAAATTATTAAAAAAAAATCCATTAATGCATCAGTTAGGGTTAAAGTGACAAAGTAGGACAAAGCAAGAAAATGTTGTGTTGGGGGTTCCAACTCTAACACCCCACCCTGCAGTCAGCAACAGGCATGAGATGTGCCTTGGGGTTGTCAACCTTAACAGTCACCCCAATCTCCCCATTCTCATATACTGCACCCATCTCAGCTTATTTACTCATGGAATAGGGTGAGCGTTAGGGTTGACAACCCCAAAGCACACCCCGTGCCTGTTGCTGCCTGCAGGTTGAGGGTGGGGTGTTAGGGATGGAAACCCTAATGTCACATTTCCCTACTTTTGTCACTTTAACCCTAACTAGTGCAGTAAGAGGTGGGGTCTCAAAAAGACCATGTTGAAAATGTGGTGTAAAAATACTGTATGCAAAAATGGCAAACTTATGGATCAAAGTTAAAAAAACACATTAAATATGTTGAACGGCACTTACCTTACTTTCTCATAGTCAGCATTTTCAGTAGCAAGTGAGAGTGTGGGTGAGGTGTGGGGGTGTGCAGGGTGGTGGGTGCTGAGTGGGAAGTCGAGGTGGAGGGGGCTCAGATCAGTAAGGGACAGTTTTCTATTTTACAGAAAAAAACTGCATAATCAGGCTGAAAGTGTTGCTTTCATTGATGATTAAATAGGACAGTTTAGAAACTGTCATGTTATATGTCTTCCAAGGTATCAGGAAAACTTATGCAAAGGATCTACTGCCACCAGTGTTTAAATTACATGCACATCATGCACCAGGCAAAACAGCATTTGGGGAGGGGGGGTAATGGAGGTTGGTATTTACTGTCTCCCTCATATGAGCAAAGGTACTTACATAACATGAATTTAGCAGTAATTTTATATTTTATGTTTCTCATTGGTGCCCAGTAGCTGCTTCCACCATCCAATCCCCAATCTCATGTTTTTTATTGTTTCTCTGGTGTCCAGTGGCACTCCCCACACATCCAGTTGCCATCCCTGTAATTTTTGATTCATCCCTGGTGTCTAGTAGCACTCCCCCTCTATGGCCATCTTGCCTGTAATAAAGAAAATAGTTTAGCAATTTGTCTTGTTACACCTGTAAACAAGAAAACAGTTCCTCACCAGTCCGATTTCCTGACCCTGATCTCCCACTCAGCAGCCACCACCCTGCACCCCCACAGTCCCCACACACCCTCACTCACCTGAACAGGTCCCAGGGTGAAGATCCACTCTCCCATTGAAGACACATCTTGCTGCTGGAACCAGCGACTGTAATATGAGAAAATAAGGTAAACGTGGTTCATTGTATTTCAATGGTGTTTTCAACTTTGATTAATAACTTGGCCATTTTTGTATATTTTAACACTAAATTTTCAACATTGCCTTTTTAGGACCCCACCTCACGAACAATGCCAATGGAATTCTGCAAATCCATCAAGAAGCACGATTTTGTGGTTGCTTGGCAAAATCATCTTTTGGGAGGGATTTGAAAAATGTCACTACCCTTGTTCATGACATGGGGTCATAAGAAGGCTATGTTTAAAATTGGGGGTCAAAATATGTAAAAATGGCAAAGTTATGTACATGCATTAAAATGTTGCTACACTGACTCATAACTCTGGTAATTATAAATATTTTGACCCCAAATTTTCAACACATTGTATATATATTTTTACATCACCTCATGAACATGACAATTGGCATTTTTCAAATCCTGCCCAAACAGTCTTTTCAAACCTGTGGCATGAAATGGCATTGCGGTGTCATGGAATCACATTTTGGTGGGTATTTGGAAATTTTCAGTACCAGGTTCATGAGGTGGGGTAATAAGAAGTCTATGGTGACAATTTGGTTAGGGTTTTGCAAAAATTGGAAGCACAGGACTAAGAGGACCTAGCTCTTCCACAGAAACATACATATATGCATCTGAGGAGAGATGGGAGTGCAGGACCCAAAGGGCTCTGTGCTCCCACAAGCAAATAAGGATATGATTACGCTATCTCTAAAAGTAAGGATCGATAGGAGTGCAGGGCCCAAAGGGCACTGCATTCCCACAGGCAATGAGGATGTGATTATATTCTCTCAAAAAGTAAGGAAATTCATTGCTAAAAAACTTTATTAATGCACTAGTTAGGGTTAAAAAACCAAAGTAGGGTACTGTGGCAATAGGGTTTCTAACCCTAACACCCCACCCTGAAGGCAGCAACAATCCTGTGGTGTGCTTTAGGGTTGTCAACATTAATGCTGACCTCATTCTCATATACTGTACCCATCTCAGCATATTTACTCATGGAATGTGGGGACCTTAAGAGCCGACGACTCCAAGGCACACCCCATGCCTGTTGCTGCCTGCATGGTGGGGATTGTGGTGAGATAATGCCATACCTTATTGTTCTAATATTTCATTGTATTTTATGTGAGAAATTCACCAGAGACACCCATGGTGGCCCAGTGTAACCTACAAGGGATCATGGATACAAAGAAAAGCCATGGGCCCCAAAATGATGTCATTTCTTGTTGCTAGGCAGAGAAGTTGTTTGCTGCTAGTCAGGGGCAAGAGTTTAATTAAATCATTTAGATAGAGACAAAAGAATAATTAAGCATAGTTGGGAGGACAGAAAGCCCAATTTCCTCGTGAAAGGCCAGGGCCTCTAGAGGAGCTGTAATGTCTGGATTCTTTTTGTTTTGAGAGGTCTACACTGACTTAATCTTGTTACAGATGAATGGGCTACCACTTATGTAAATGGCTGTAGAGAGTATAGCTTAATTACAGCCATTTCAAAGGGAGGGGGGATGGGTGGTTTCCTAAAATTCTGGTTTAGTCTAGCTGACCTCTGAGCCTTTTTTCTCTCATATTCAGAAATGCACATTTGTTGTTTTGTAATGAAATTGTAAAAGCTGATTGGTTGTGTAGCCATGGAGATGAAATGCTAGCCAGTTGCAGAATTAGTCAATATTTACATGACCTGCCTTTTGAGAAACCCTGTAAAACAAGGGTGCAAGACTATGTGAGCTTTTTGCATTTGGAGACCCTGCCTGTTTATAGAACAGAGACAATTTCTTCTCAAGACTTCTCCTGGTCCAAGATCCAGGACTTCAGCGTCCACTTTTGAGAACACTTTGCACTTCAAATTTAGCAACTAAGGACTTGAGGTAGAACTTTCAAACTATAATTCTCACAGTTTAGTTTTTTTAGTATAATTCCATTTTATTTTCCATATCCTGTAAACAATTTCTTTTTTTAATTCAATATGCTTTATTCATAACACCACAGTACACTAATATTAGAAGTGACAGGGGAGCCTCCTATTACAGAGCAGAAATTAACATTTAACAATGAGGCTTTAATATCCACAGTATCAGGCATTACAAAACATTTTTAACACAATTCAAAACCCATTACCCAAACCCCACTCACAAGAACCAAGCATAGAGATCTGGAGATGTAATATTAATAGGAGAATAGAATACACAGTAAAGGCAAGAACCTTCACTATTGACCCAGATTTTGATTTTCTTAAGGCTTCCATGTTGCAAGTAAGGCATCCAGGGTACCTCATTTGGTAAGGTAAGATTGCAGCCTATCATTCATCTTAGCTATGTGCCTCTCAAGTTGCAAGGCCAACAGGATTTCTCTATGCCACTCAAGGACAGAGGGGATAGAATCATCTGTCCAGTGTCATATGATTATTAGCTTGGCCACAGCCGATAAGACAGTCATGTAGGCTTTCCACTGTCTAATCATCTCTGAAGAGAAATAATTAAGTAAACAGATTTCAGGCAAAAAGAAAGGATCCAATCCCAAGTGGGAGTCTAATGAACTTTGTACAGCTTTCCAGACTATCTGGACTTTTGAACATTCCCATATCATGTGATATAGATCCCCATAATCATCTTTACACGATGACATTGCAAGGAGGAAAGCTTCCCTATCCTATTTAATTTAATCGGAGTAAAATAAAGATTATGCATGATATTATATTGCTGCAATCTGAGTCTGTCCTGTTTTCTAAACTTATATATGTTACACCAAATTTGTTGCCAGAAAATCAGATCATTTTTGAGAGACAATTTCTGAGCCCAATAATAACAGGTTTCCTGAGGCAACCATGGATCCAATACTTGGAATTCTTGATATACCCTAGAAACAGAGTGCGGTTGGTCAGCTGTATGTAGAAGAGAGGATAATTCTATCTCAGCAGGTTCTACATCCACTGGTTTTTGCAGAAAGTCAATCACAGCTTGTCTCATTTATCAATATTTAAAGGCATTCCCACTAGCAGTGGTGATATTATGATAAAATTGTGGATAAGATAAGACTCTATCTTGGGGGGCTATGTCTTCTAATCTAAGCCCTTCCAAGGGGGCCCAGAATGTGGAAGGGATAGGAGCACTTTGAATTTGAAAATATGGATTATGTACCAGAAGTTCTTTCAAAGATTTATGCCACTCTATACTTTGAGAAGTCTGAACTTGGTGTAAAGCTTTGAGAGACCAGCCAATAGGATTATTTCTCAGTTCCTTGGAAATTGATTTTGGAGAACAGTAAACAAGAGCTGGGAGGGGGCAGGGGCACTTAGCCACTAGGACTTCCTCAATTGCTATCCAGAGGGGCAAGTATGAATCAGAGTCTATTGTATTTAATGAGTGAACCCGATTACTAATATGAGCTGCCACATAGTATTTAAAGAAGGCAAGGAGGGAAAGACCACCACATATTTTTGCGACTGTAGGTTTGGAGTAAGCTCTTCTGACTCCCTTCCCTTTCCATACAAATTGATTTAATAATTTTTGAAAATTGGAGAACCATAATTTAGGCAGATAAAATCCAAGCATATTCAAGGATAAAGAATCTGAGGTAGTACGTTCATTTTAACTGTATGAATTCTGGCCCAAAGAGATATAGGTAACATTCCCCATCTCTCCAGATCAACTTTTATAGGGCATAGTAATTTGTGAGGTTTTCCTTTACAATTATTACCATTTCCCTCGAGACTTTAATACCCAAATATGTCAGGGAATTAGGTTCCCAATTCAAGTCATGATCCCCTATTTCACTCAACAAGCATCTCCCATTTAAAGGGAAAAGTTTAGGTTTAGAAAGATTGAGTTTGTAATAAGATACCTTTGAGAAGTGCTCAATTTTTTGTAGTAAAGCTTGTATACTGGCTACAGGATTCTCAACAAGTAACAATAAATCATCAGCATAAGCTGAAATAAGATGTAATTTGTTACCAATTGAGATACCCTGGGTATTGTAGGAAGATAATAATATTTGAATCAATGGCTCCAGATAGAGATTAAATAGAAGGGGGGAAGATGGCAGCCCTGTCTGGTACCACGAGATAGAGGGAATGATTTGGAGAGGACCCCATTAGACAGAACTCGGGCAATTGGAAAGGTATATAATAATTTGACCCAATTTGTGAACCCTGGTGAAAAGCCAAAATATGACAAAGTAGCAAAAAGAAAGTCCCAAGAAACCCAGTCAAATGCTTTCTCTGCATCTAATGCCAGGAGAGCAGGTGGTGTATCTGAGCTTTTGGTGTGGGCTATTAAATGAAGTAATCTACGCATGTGATCATTAGAGGGTCTACCAGCCATAAAACCAACTTGTTCATCACTAATGAGCTTACCCATCAGGGACTCTAAGTGATTCGATAATATTTTAGCTAATACTTTGATATCAACATTTAATAGTGGTATGGGATGGTAATTTTCAGGATACTAAGGATCCTGGTCTGACTTGGGAATTAGGGTGATGAGTGCCTCTAGAAAGTTGTTTTCGGAAAAGCCATATGTTTACTAGGAGTTGAAAACCTTTGTTAAAAAAGGTGTGAGTTCCTTAGAGAAAGCTTTGTATAGATTAGATGAAAGGCCATCTGGCCCTGGATATTTGTCAGGGGAGAGCTGTGCAATTGCTTGCTTGACTTCCCATTCCTGAATGCAGTGATCTAGGAGAGAGGAGTCAGTTGGTAATAACTTGGGGAGAATGACCAAATCTAAATACCTCTCTTTGTCCTCCAATACTAATTTTTCAGTTGTTGGGATTGCACACAGGGCTTGGAAGTATTGACGAAAACTGGAGGCAATTTCCCTTGGATCATTGGTTATAGGGCTCTCCTGTGTTATTCGTAGTGCAGATATAAATATTGTGGTTTCCATTTGTTTGGGACAGATAGCAAGTAATTTACCTGCTCTGTCTCCAGATTCTAAATACTTGAGTGAGGTTCTCTTGAGAGCGAGCTCAGCCTTTTGGGACATAAGAGCTGAAAATTGGGCCTGCAGTTTGTGTAACTGAACTCAATTCTCCTCCACTGGGTGACAGCTAATATTTTGTTCGATGATCTTAATAGAATCTAAGAGATCCTGGGCTTGCGCTTTAAACTTTTTAAGTCTGGTGGTTGCTAACCAAATACATTCACCTTTTAAGGTACATTTTAAAGCTACCCAAAATGATATCCATTTTGGTGACTGAACAATATTAGTATTTAAAAAGTGGAAAATAATTTTTTAAGGCGGTCACAACAAGTGCTTGGGTCTTGAAGGAGTTGGTTGTTGAAGTGTCAGAGAAAATCTCTCCTTGTCCCAGACCCTAACAAATAAGTGAGGGAGACCAGGGAGCGATCTGATATTACTTGAGTGTGAATACATGCATCAATGATATCTGGAAGGGTATGTGAACTAATTAGAAAATAATCCTTGAACATGTTCGGTGTGGGTCAGAAAAGAAGGTATATTGTCAGGAATCTGCATTTAAGACTCTCCACATGTCTATCAGACCTGCTCCCTCCATAAGTTCTTTGAGCGCCCTTTGGGCCAGTGGCAAACCAGTTCTCTTATTGTCAGATCTGTCTAATTGCAAGTGGGGTGTGATGTTCCAGTCCCCTCCTAGAAAAATTATTCTAGGTGGATTAGTAATTACTAAGGTGAGGAGATGTGTAAAAAATTGTGGGGAATCTAGATTCGGACCATATCCAGATCCCAACAATACTTGCTGTGAAGCTAGGAACCCTTTAAGTAATATGTAATGTCTATTAATATCCCATATTTCTTGTTCTAGTTTAAATGGGGTATTTTTATTAATTAAGATGGCCAAGTCTCCTTTATTGGTGGATATCCCTGCCCCAAATGCTTGCCCAACCCGTTGCTTGCAAAGTAGGGAAGCATCTTCACTTCTAAGGTGAGTTTCCTGCAAACACACTATATCAGCTTTCAATGAGAATAGATGTTTCTAAACCACCTGTCTTTTACATCTATCCTGAGCTCCTTTGATGTTCCAGTTAAAGATATTAAACATAGCAGTCATTAGTTAAGGAATGTAACAAGACTGAACAATCCAGGAGAGATAGGCAATATAAATCCTTTCGTACCTCTAACACTTGGTTCCACCCATAATGATATGACAAAAAAATTATTAACACCCCCATGCCCAGTTCACCCCCAAACCCCATTTAAACATTTTAAGATAATAAACAAACACCCTATTTTCTACCCCCAGGTCTTTAAACTGCACTGACATATTACTCCTGTCAGGTGATGTCTCTGCACAGCCAAGTAATAAGCCCTCCTGCCCCATTCCCGGTAAAGAAAATATTTTATAAAATTTGTGTCATTTTAATAAAATTAGAAATTACCTTGCCAAAAGCCAGGAAATATCTTTCCAACTTCACTACTCATTTGTGCACTCAATTAACCTCTAACTAACAACAGTAACTTCGAATTCATCTAACCATTAAGAATATACCTTTTAAATGATTCTTTTGCTGACTGTATTATGATCATAGCAGGCATAATGTTGATACAAGCAGTTGGTTCCCAATACAATTCTACCATCTAGTGGTTAAAAGAGATAGTGCAAATATACCATGATTGCTTGAGATTTCATACATCTAGTAGCAATCGCAATATTTAAGCTCTAATTATTAAGATTAACAACAAATTATGCGAGTTGGATGAGCTTGCCAGCAAATCATACAATAAAACAACTCTTTAAATACATTCTCTAATCTCCAAGAATGATCCAAGCTAATACATTTACTTGGTTGCTTGTCCAACTCAAACGAATGTTCCTTAAGTCCATGGGCCAGTTGTGAATGTAGCTAACATCTAAGAATATTATGCAGCTGAAAAATACAGCCAAATCCAGTACATCTCGTCTAGATTCACTTTGAAATAAGAAGAGGGAGAGGCATAATAAAGCAATGTGTAGAATAAATATTCAGCATCTGAGTATCTGTGAAACTGATTGGATCCAATTCAAGGAAGGCTCCTTCAGTGACCAGCAAAACTAATTCATCGTGAGACTGAACCCTGCATTACAATAATGCTCAAAGGATCCCAGGAGGTTGAACTTTAGATCCGGAATGATCAAACCTCAATCTAGATGGTGATGGGTAATTTCGATCAGACCCAAGGCATCGTTATCTGCCAAAATCAGATTCCTCCAGAAACATACTGCATGAGGGGTCAAACATACTCATGTATATAAGTCTGGGAGCAGCTTCTTCAGCTCGGTCTGAGCCTGATCATACCTTTCAAACAATAGCCACTGCTCGTTTATTTTAACTTGTAAAAGGGCTGGATATTTTACCCTAAATTGCTTCCCAGCTGCGATTAGTTTGGAGACGAGAGGGTGCAGCTCTTGGCGCTTCACCCAAACAGATTGCGGCAAGACCTGGGTTATTCTGATCCTCCTACCTTCCTACAGAACCTCCTACAGAGGATTTTACCTGGGTAAGAATGTGTTGTTTGTCTAAATAATTAAGGACCTTGCAGATGATCAGTCTGCGTGGTGAGCCAGGTGGAGGTAGAGGGTGAAGTACCCGGTGGGCTCTCTCCACAATATAAGTTATGCCATTCGGGGAGGGACCGGTGATTTTCTCACAGACTTTCTGTACAAACAATATTGGAGAAGTACCTTCTTCTTTCTCTGGAATTCCTATGATGATAAAGTTGTTCCATCTACTCCTCCCTTCCAGGTCCTCCAATTTTTCCTCAAGCTTCTTAATTTGCCTGGTAGTGTTGGTGCGATCTAGCTTGGCCTTTTCTGCTTTTTTCTCCAAAGAAACTATACGAGTTTCTGAGTCCCCAACTCTGAGGTTCAGTGAATCAATAGCGGTTTTAATACCATGTAGCTCAGTGGAATTGTCCGCAATCGTACTCTGTAGAGGCATGATTATTTCCAGGAATCTCTCCTCCATCAGCGCTGTGAATCCCTAGGCAGATTTAGTAGTAGCTTGTTTAGGCCACTTTGGGGCCTGATATTTCTCAGGCAATGGTGGGGGAGTGCGTTTGGGTGCCGCTTTGTGCATGTAGACCTCCATGGCAGGATGTCTGGAGTCTCCTGGTAGTTGATGACAAGACTGAAGTCAGTTTCCAGTGAAATCTGGTGAGTAGTGAGACAAATAGCTGTATTTTTGACTGGGAGAGGAGCGGAGCAACACAAGCTTGCTGCTTCTCGCTAGGCTGCCATCACGTGACGTCCCTGTAACCAATTTCTAAAATTATCTGTCTTTCTGCTATTTACTACATTTATTAATTATTTAGTAAAGCTTTTGGTGTATTTTTAAGATAATTCTTCCAGTGTCATTTGTGTGTGTAACCTTGGGGAGTGCTGTTCAAACTATACTATGACTATGTGACTGTTTTAAGGGCCAACACTACTAAAGTGAAGTATCACTAGGGGCTCTGTGGATGAAAGGAGAGGTGAAAATATGAAGGGTCTTAGGGGGAATCAGTGGGGGTTTGAACCAGTCTCTGCAATTCTGGCAAAAGACACATAATAGGGGTATAAGCCCCCCAAGTCTATACACCCCAGTGGCTTTCTGGTTCTTTGTACAGTGGCCAACAGGGTTCTATCCCAGGAACACAGACTCAAGACTGTATTTATACCCCCTCACATGGAGAGAGGGAGCCCTGGGATCCTCTAGCATATGTTCAGTTGTAAAACAGCAATCGTACTAAATGGACTGAGGAAGGGTATCCATGACCCCTGTCACTAGAAGGATATGCTGTGATGCAAAGAATCCCACCCCATGGAAGTGGGCTGCTGATAGATTTGTTGACCAGCAGTGCAACTGATGAACTGTTTGAACAACCACGCACAAAGAGGGCAGAAAATTGGAAATGGGAAAGTTGGCTAGCCTGTTTTTTTTTTTTTTTTGCTGCAAGTAAAAGGCAGATGAGTGGTAGTGTAGGGAAGAATGATGACTTTCACATACAATGACTAACACTGTAAAAGAGCTGAATCAGCTGTGTCGGGAGAGAAGGGTCCAGCATGAGGGGCACAGTAAGAAGCACCTAATGGAAATCCTCAAGGCAGCCAATGACCAGGTGGCAGCCTGGGGCACTGAGTCACAGCTGGTGACTAAAAGGGATCAGACCTTGGGTGTGGGGGTGCCAAGGCCTTCGCAGTGTCCAGTCCCAGGGAGGAGGACAGTGAGACCAGAGGGAACCCAGAGCCACAGCACCCAGGGAAGGCCACCACAGAGCTGGAGCTGGAAGGGGTCAGGCTGCAGCTGGAGTTTAGGAAACGGGAGCTGGAGCAAAGAAAGTTTGAAGCCCAGCAGCAGAGGGAATTTGAGCAGAGAAAGTTCAAAGCCCAGCAACAGAGAAAATTCGAACAGAGAAAGTTTGAACTGGAAATGCAGGAAAAACAGCACCAGAGAGGATAAGGAAAAGCAGTGCCAGTGAGAGGCTGAGGAAAAGCAGTGCCAGTGAGAGGCTGAAGAACAGCAGTGCCAGAGAGAGGCTGAGGAAAAGCAGCGCCAGAGTGAGTTTGAACTGGAGAGGCAGCAAAGACTCCAATGACCAGCACCAGAGGAGGTAAGTGGCAGGGGTGAACCTGAAATTCCAAATTAATAGCTGAATTTAAAGAGGGGAGGATATGGATGCATTTTTGAATTCATTTGAAAAGGTCTGTATCCAGGTCAAGATATCCAGGGAGGTCTGGCGCTTTCAGCTATCCCAGCTACTTACTGGAAAAGGGTGTGAGGCACTAAGCCAAATGAACAGTGAGGACAGCAAAGACTATAAGAAACTTAGAACTGTTTTACTTAAAAAGTATGAATTAACTCCTGAGACCTACAGGGTTAAATTCCGTAAACTCTGAAAAATCCCTGACATGAGCTTTGAAGAACTAACCACAAAGTAATGGCAGTTTTTAACCTGGCTAGAGGACCAAGATCCAAAAAGAGAACAGCAGGCTGATAAACTCTCAGATCGCTATGCCAGGAGCAGGCCTGCTCCAAAAGGAAGTGGGGGAGGAGATGCTGCAGGGCAAAAAGTGAAAAGTGCACCCTCAGGGCAGCTAAAACCCTCAATGTCTCTGCAAAATGAGGGAAGCCCTAAGTTACCAAGAAGGGATGTATTGGAAAAAAGAATGATGAATATTGGTTTTGTAAGCAGCGAGAGCATTTTGCTAGACAGTGTCCTAAAAAGGTACAGAGTGGATAAAGTGTACCTTAAAAGGAGGTGGGTGCACTGTATATCCCTGAGAGTATGCCCGTGAACTTGAGGGAGCACATACACACGGTTTCTGTAAATGGGGTGCAGACCCAAGGGTTAAGGGACACAGGGGTGTCTCTTACCCAGATAAAAGGGGATTTGGTTGAGTATGAACAACTTATATCCAATCAGTTTGTAACTGTAAGGGGATTGACTGAGGAGGATAAAACCCTGCCATGAGCTAGTGTTCTCCTAGACTGGGGTGAGAAAGGAGACAGGATGTAAAAAATGGCAGTGGCAGACAACCTCACTCTGGATGTGATTATAGGGAATAATCTACAACAAAGGATGGTGTGTGCAGTTACCTGCAGTCAGATGGCTAAGGCCACATGTAATTCACTGAACCCCACAAAAGCCAATGTGGAAGAGAATAGGAGACTGGTTCCCTAACCTGTGTCTCCTGAAATGGAGAATAGTGAAAGGGAGGTAGGACTTCCCCAAGTAGTTGTTCACCAAACAGCTACAGAAGGTTACTTTGAGGAGGGAGGGAGGGGTAAAAATGGTCAGAAGATTAGGGATGGCAGTCTCTCTGAATGCCCTGATGCCGGAGCTATAGACCCCAGTTTAGAAATTGAGGGGGACATGTCCCATGCTTTGGGAAAATGTAAAGATTTTGCAGCTGCAGAGAAGGACTGATCCTAGTTTGGAGAGGATGAGGGCTTGTGCAGAATCTGATGGGACACAGGGAGGTGACATGAGACATAGGGTATTTTAGGACAATGGACTGTTGTATATACAGCACATGAGGACAGAGGGAGGGATAATGGGCAGGCAGCTTGTTGTTCCCCAGGGGAATCATGAGCAGTTGCTCAAGGTTGCCCATGATATCCATATGTCCAGACACCTGGGAATCACTCGCACTACGCAGTGATTGGCCCAAAATTTCTATTGGCCCAACTTCACCCAATAGGTGAAGGAATATTGCATGTCTTGTACCAGTGCCAACAGACAGGGAAGGCAGGTAATAAAACAAAAGCTGCCCTACTTCCATTGCCCATTGTAGATGAGCCATTACAGGGAGTAAGAATGGATATTGTGGGACCCTTGAATTCCTCAAGCTCCTCTGGGGAAAAGTTTATCCTCATGGTGGTCAATTACACCACCCAATACCAAGAGGTGGTCGCTCTTTCCTCAATTTAGGCAGACAAAATAGCAGACACCTTGCTAGGGAATTTCTCTCATGTTGGGTTTCCACAGGAGGTTATCTCTGATCAAGAGGTAACTTCATTTCAGACCTGATGAAGACTTTGTGGGAGAAATGTGGGGTGGTGCAGAGATGCATGACACCTTATCACCCACAAGCCAATGGGCTTGTGGAACATTTTAATGGTACCCTAAAAGTGATGCTCCAAATGTTTTCTGAACAGCATGGAAGGGACTGGGAGAAATACCTTCCCCACCTGTTGTTCGCATACAGGGAGGTGCCCCAAGAGTCGACAGGTTTCTCTCCCTTCAAACTCTTACATGGATGTAGGGTGCATGGACCTCTAGACATGATCTGGGAAGGCAAGCACACCACCGAGGGAACTACCATAGTGGAGTATGTCCTTAAATTCAGGGAGAAGCTGAAAGAGCTTATAGGGGTGGCCCAAAGCATTGTGTCAGTTGCCCAGCAGACGTAAAACGTCTGGTATGATCGCAGAGCCAGTGCTCGCTCATACAGAGCAAACTAGGAAGTAATGGTCCTGACTTGCTAGAGGAAAGCAAGTGGGAGTCATCAGTGGAGACAGTCAAGCTGTCACCCCAGTTGACCGTGGAACAGACCCAAGAAGTCAGGGAGGTTTTAGAGGACTTTGCCATTTTACTGAAGGCCAAGCCCAAATAAACCCCCTTAGTGACCCATAAGATGGACATAGTGATGCAAGCAAACATATGACGTACAGCTTACCAAGTGTCTGAGACCATCCTAAAGGACATTAGGAGGGAGGTGGGGAAATGCTGGAGTTAGGGGTAATACAGAAATCCCACTGTCCCTGGGCCTCACCCATAGTCCCCAGACTGGATGGGTCTACCCTCTTTTGTGTGGGCTATTGTGAACTTAATGTAATCATGAAGTTCAATGCCCACCCAACACTCTGGACAGATGAGTTGTTGGACAAGTTGGGGAGGGCTGATCTACCCAACAACCATAGACCTGACAAAGGGGTACTGGCAGGTGGAGTTGACTGCCAGAGCTAGGGAATGGTCAGACTTCATCACCTCAGTTGGCCTCTTTGAATTTAAGGTGATGCATTTTGGGATGAAGAATGCCCCTGCCACATTCCAGAGGTTGGTCAACCAGGTGTTAGAGGGTACTGTAGAGTACACAGTGGCTTTTCTGAATGATATTGCCATTTTCAGTACCAGCTGGAAGGAACACATGTCCCATCAGAAGGAAGTGTTGGGCAGGATACAGAAGGCTAGATTCAATGTAAAGGCCAAAAAGTGCCAGGAAACCATGGCTGAGGTATCATATTTGGGACATGTAGTGGGGAGGGAACAACTACATCCAATCCAGGTCAAGACAGAGGCTATAGAGGCATGGCCCATGCCGAAGACCCAGAAGCAGGTCAGAAGCTTCCTGGGGACTGCAGGGTATGACAGAAAATGTGTACCAAATTACAGCACCCTGGGAGCTCCCCTGTCTAGCTTGTTAAAGAAAAAGCAACCCAAGAAAGTAAAATGGGACCTAACATGTAACAGGACCTTCACCCAGCTAAAAGCCACACTGTGCAGTGCCCCTGTGCTGGCCAGCCCAGACTACATTAGACCATTTGTTGTGCAGACAGATGTCTCAGATGTGGGGATTGGTGCCATCCTCAGCCAGACGTCCCAACAGCTGAAGATCATCCAATTGTGTGCCTAAGCAGAAAGCTAAAACACAAAGAATCTTAGTGTACAAGGACTAAGGCAAGGGTTACCCCTAAGGGCATTGGCCAGGAAGCCAAGTTTCAAAGAAATACAAAATCACACATATCCCCATAATGCAAAGCATAGTGGGCTGTGTATGCAAATCACCAGAAAATACTATGCTGGTTCAACTTTAAGCAGAAATGCATGGTGCCGGAAGAACTCTCACACAGTCTGAAAAGGGTACCAACAGAAGACACAGACACATGTTTCATCCTACCAGGACTCATCAATGTGCCTCATCTGCATGACACACCAGTGGAATAAAGCAGCTACCCTAAGTTGCTATATCTGGGTTGGGTTGTGGGAAGCTACTTCCCCAGGAGCAGGCTTACTTCACCGTGGAAAAAGAATGCCATGCTCTGGTGTGGTCACTAAAGAAGCTACAGCCCTACCTCTATGGGAGACCCTTTGAGGTACAGAATAATCACAATCCTCTGGTAAGGCTAAACCAAATGGAAAAGATGAATGGGAGACTCCTTAGAGGAGTATTGCACTACAGGCCTACGACATGGACATTAAACATAGGTCAGGGTCTGCTAATGCCAATGCAGATGGCCTATCCCACCAATCAGAATAAAGGACAGAACTGGTGGAAACTCTTTCTAAAAAGGGACGTGTTCCCCAGGTTCTATTAAGGAGGGAGGAGTGTGTGAAGTAATGCCATAGCTTATTGTTCTAATCATATTTCATTTTATTTTATGTGAGAAATGCATCAGAGATGCCCAAAGTGGCCCAGTGTAACTTGCAAGGGATCATGGGTACAAAGAGAAGTCATGGGCCCAAAAAAACTGATGTAATTTCTTGTTACTAGGCAGAGAAGCTGTTTGCTGCTAGACAGGGACTGAAGTTTAAATACACAGAAACATAGAAGTTGGTGGCAGATAAGGACCGCAAGGCCCATCTGGTCTGCCCATTTCTTTTTCTACCTTATAAATGTGCCATTGTCCTTTGTTGTCAGTGGCCTATATATTCATACTCATCTGTATTGCTCCCTTATGCCTATACCATGCCTGATTAAAGCCTTGCACTGTATTCATAGCCACCACTTCCTGAGGTAGGCCGTTCCATGCATCCACCACCCTTTCTGTAAAAAAGAACTTCCTCACATTACCCCTTAATTGGCCTCCCTCTAATCTCATGCTGTGTCCTCTTGTTCTGCTATTTTTCTTATATTGAAACATGTTAGACTCTTTCACCTTGTTAATGCCCTTAAGGTGTTTGAATGTTTCGATCATATCACCTCTCTCCCTTCTTTGCTCTAGGGTATACATATTGAGCACTGTTAATCTGTTCTCATATGTCTTCTGATGCAATCCCTGCACCATTTTGATTGCCCTTCTCTGGACTGCTTCAATTTGGTTAATGTCCTTTTGAAGGTGTTGCCTCCAGTACTGCACACAGTACTCCAAATGTGGCCTAACCAGTGTCTTGTAAAGAGGGATTATTATATCCCTCTTACGATTTGTGATACCTCTACTAATACACCCTAACATCCCCCTGGCCTTACCTACTGCTTTAGAGGTCTGCTTGGATGATTTCAGGTCATCGGTGGTGATGATGATGCCCAAGTCTCTTTCTTCCTTTGTAACTGCCAGCAACTCCCCTCCCAGCCTATAGGTGGCTTCAGGGTTTCTCTTCCCTATATTCATGATCTTGCACTTATTTGCACAAAATCCCAGTTGCCACTCTTCCGACCATTTTGCTAGTTTATCCAGTTCTCTTCTCATTCTGTCCACCCCATCTGGATCATCTACTCTGTTGCAAATCTTGGTGTCATCTGCAAACAGACAAGCCTTACCCTCTAGTCCATCTGCAATGTCACTGATGAAGATATTGAAGAGGACTGGCCCCAAGACTGATCCCTGAGGTACCCCACTTGTGACTTGCATCTCTTCAAACTGCATACCATTTACCACCACTCTCTGTGTTCTGCCCATTAACCAGTTTGCCACCTAGCTGACCAACTTCTGACCCACCCCGAGCCTACCCAGCTTGTTTATCGATCTTCTATGTGGAACAGTGTTGAAAGTTTTGCTGAAGTCAAGGTAGGCGACATCAACTGTTCCCCCCTGGTTCACCACTCTGGTTACCCAGTCAAAGAAATCCATAAGATTAGTTTGACAGGACCTTCCTTTTGTAAACCCATGCTGTCTTGGATCCTGTGCCCCTATGGATTCCAGGTGTTGCACTATCCTTTCCTTAAGTAGTGCCTTCATAATCTTGCCCACTACTGAGGTAAGACTGACTGGTCTGTAGTTCCCTGCCTCCTCCCTGCTACCACTCTTGTGGAGTGGGATCACATGAGCCCTTCTCCAGTTTTCTGGGACCTCTCCTGTGCTCAGTGACTCACTAAACAGTTCTGCTAATGGCTCTGCTAGTTCCACCCTTAGCTCCTTTAGTACCCTAGGATGTATGCCATCAGGTCCCATTGCCTTGTTCACCCTGAGCTTAGTGAGCTCTTGTAGGACCCTTTCTTTTGTGAAGGGGCAGTGCTCACCTCCCTCCCCTTCCCCCATGTCCACGGTGCTGAGCTGTGGGCCCTGCCCTACCTTCTCTTCAGTAAATACTGAGCAAAAATATCTATTTAGGATAGATGCTTTTACAGGGTCCTCCTCACATGCCCCCTTTTCTCATTTGAGCTTAGCAATACCCCCTCTGGACTTTCTCCTTTCACTAATGGATCTATAGAAAGTCTTGTCACCTTCTTTTACTGTTTGTGCGAGTGTTTACTCAGTTTGGGACTTTGCCTGCCTTACTGCCTTCCCTGCTTCCCTTAGGGCAGTTTGGTATACCTAATCTTCATCCTGCTGTGTTCCCTTATATTTCCTGAAGGCCAACCTTTTGGCTCTGACCTTTTCTGCTCCTGTATTTGAGAACCAAAGTGGTTTCCTTCTTCTTTTGCACTTCCTATTCTAACACAATGGGATGTTGCTTCAAGTATTGCATCCTTAATGCTTGCCCACTTTGCCTGTACCCCCTTACCTGTGTTTCTTTTTGTCAGGGCTAGCTTAACTCTGTTGGCCATCTTATCAAAGTCAGTTCCTCTGAAGTCCCATATTTTTCCTTGGAATGGGATGATTTAGATGTAGTGGCCAAATTGAACCATACCATGTGATGGTCACTGGCCCCCAGGTGACCTTCTACTTTGAGATCTGTGATCCCTTCCCTTTTAGTCAGTACTATCTAGGATAGCCCTGTCTCTTGAGGGTAGTTGTATCAGTTGTTTGAGGCCCTCCCCCTGCAGGGAATCCACCATGTGTCTAGTTCTAGCAGATATTCCTGCTGGTATTGACCAATCTGTATCCGGCATGTTGAAGTCTTCCATTTTCAGAACCTCCCCTTTAGCTGTCATGTTTTGTACATCTTCTAACAGTAATGTGTATATGTCCTCCCCACTGGTCTGGGGCCTGTAGACAACCCCAGTTCTTATGGATGTCCCATTTCCTGTTTCCAGGGTGACCCACAGTTCTTCTGGTGCCTTATGTGTATTCTGAATATCTGTAGCTTTGATATTTTCATTGACATACAGGGCCACTCCACCCCCTTCCCTTTTTGCACCTTAGTCTCTTCTGAACAGTACATAGCCAGGTACTTAAGTCTCCCAAGCATGATTACTGGTAAACCACGTCTCACTAATTGCTACTATGTCCAGTTTAGCCTCTGACATTATTGCCTGCAGGTCTGGGATCTTATTTCCTAGGCTGTGAGCATTGTGTACATGATTTTCCATTGGCTAGATTTCAGTGTGTTAGTTGTTGGGTGAGGTCTGGCATTTCCCCCATGCATTGTATGGGGAGATGGACCTTTTTTCTTACCTGGTGATGCAAATGAACTACAAACATGCTGAATCCCTGTTTAACCACTAGCTGAGGGGGGGAGTGGTGTTCTTCCCATTTAACATATGGGGTGCTGCACTCCTCTCCCCATTTACTATTTTAAATATTCTGCAAAGACATCAAACGTCTGCCCAAATGCACTGACTCCCTCCTCAGTCAGATGCAGTCCATCAAATTTAAAGAACTTTCTCTCCCCAAACTTTTGCCAGTTCCTACAAATCTGTGTCCTTTTTCCTGGCACCAGCCCTTGAGCCATATGTTTAGCTCCCCTAACTCCCCTTCTCTATCCTTCCGTCCTTCTGCCCCCCTCTCCCAGACTGGCAGAATCTCAGAGAAGGAGATTCTGGATGAAATACATGATAGTTTGTCATCCAGCCTGGTCAGGTGTTCCTTGGTCTCCACAACTGACCGGCTGTTGAGATCATTAGTCCCTATGTGTACCAGGATGTCAATGTTTTCTCCTGCTTCCTGAACAATTTTGGCAATGCAGTCAGTATCTCTCCATGTTGATGTACCTGGCAGACATCTGACCATTACCCCTGGCTGGAGATAGGTATCAACTCCCCAAATCATGGAGTCTCCTATGAGCAGAAGTTTTTTGGATTTCCTATTTGCTTTTTTTGTTTTGGTTCCTGATTTGGGCGAGTTTTGTGGTGCTAGCTCCTGTGCTGCAGTGTCCTGCTCCACAGTGTCCTCTGCCCCTTTGTTTGAATTCAGAGATAGAGGCAGATACCTGTTTGTACTGTTTATATGGTTTTTGGAGGTACTATGTTGGAGAGTACAGAGTGATGAGGCACCCGATTTACCCCTCCTAACCACCTGCCAACCTCCCAAACCAACTACCCTCTGCAGTTGAGGTTCTTCTGTTGGATATTGGGGAAATGGTGGGTGGTTCTTATAATGTATTTCCTCTTGAATATGAAATTTGAGGCGCGCAATCTCTGCCCATGCTGCCTGAAGCTGAGCCCTAAGATCTCCAATGGGCCAACATGTAGGACAGTGTCCTAAATCCTGTAAGACTGTCCTTCTGAAAAGTGTTCCACAGTACCTGCAGTTCATGATATCCATTCCTGATAAGTTGCTGAGTTTATAACCTGGTCAGAGTATTTAAAAGGAAGAAAATGCAAGTAATGGATTGATTTTGTGCTTTGTTTTCGTATAACTTGTTATAACAAGTTAAATTACTAGTACCCCTGTAAATGAGCTCACCTTGTGGATGCCCTACTGTTCTGCCCCTTCCTGCTTTGTCACAGGAAATGACATGACTGTGGTACCCTATAGAAGGAGTGTAATGTGGGGTGGTTGGAGATGGGAGTGGGTAGCTGGGTCCTTCCCCTGCCGAAAAAGAAGAACCACAGATGAAAGAACAAGGAGGTAAGAGCAGAAACAATCAGTCAACAGCAAATGCAGTAATCCTGAAAGCTTATCCTAATGTTGTATAAAACTGTAAAACCTGTAAAGCACCACCTGTAATAATTTCAGAGAAGACATACCCTGTAAGAAACACTTTGCTACATAGAAAAATAAAGCAATAACAGAAGATATACCTTGCAAAAGACAATTTGAATCAGAAGATTACAGCAGTAATGTGTTAGCACACATGTGTAGGCACACCTTGTAATAATGCAGAAGAAGGTATACCAGCAACAACAATTTGAATCAGAGAAAGATAAAGCAATGAAATGTTAGCAACAAACAGTAACAATCCCTGTGAGTACAAAATAAAAATAACAACACACAGTAAATCTGCTTAGCCAAAAGAAGTCAATCCTTTCCTTTGCTCGGGTAAGGTTATCTGCTCTGTCCTTTCAAGCAATCTAGAAGGAAAGAGCTGAGGTGAAGCTAGGTGCCTTGGCCAGCAAACCAAGTCTTCTATCTCCAAGATATCAACTAACCTGACCTTTTAGCCCTTCTTTCTGTTGGAAATTACTAACAGTTTGCCAGCTGCACTCTCCAGATACACACCTAATCTTTTGGGAGAGCTGTGGGAGGAAAGCAATTAGCTCCTTCAGTGTGAGAAAGAGACTGAAACACCTTTGAGACAACACATCTTTTCAACAAAAAAAAAAAGAATAAAATTTAACAGTGGCAAACAGTAAGTTTGCTTAGCCCAGTGATTAAAAAAAGTCACAAAAATGTAAGCACCACCTGTAATAACTTCAGAGAAGATATACCCTATAAGAAACACTATGCTACAGAGAAAAATAAAGCAGTAACATAAGATATACCTTGAAAAAGACAATCTGAATCAGAAGATTACAGCAGTAATCTGTTAGCACACACCTGTAGGCACACCTTGCAACAATGCAGAAGAAGGTATACCAGCAAAAACAATCTGAATCAGAGAAAAATAAAGCAATGAAATGTTAGCAACAAACAGTAGCAATCCCTGTGAGTACAAAATAAAAATAACAACACACAGCAAATCTGCTTAGCCAAAATAAGTCTTAATTCTTTCCATTGCTCTGGTAAGGTTATCTGCTCTGTTCTTTCAAGCAATCTAGAAGGAAAGAGCTATGGTGAAGCTAGGTGCTTTGGCCAGCAAACCAAGTCTTCTACCTTAAATCATTTAGAAAGAGACAAAATAATAATTAAACATAGCTGGGAGGCCAAGTAGCCCTATTTGCTTGTGAAAAGGCCAGGACCTCTAGAGGAGTTGTGATATCTGGATGCCTTTTGTTTTGAGAGGTCTACACAGACCTAATCTTGTTACAGCTGAATTGGCTACCAATTAAGTAAATGGCTTTACTGAGTGTAGCTGAATTACAGCCCTTTCAAAGGGAGGGTATACTGAATCGTGTTCTAAAATTCTGGTTTAGATTAGCTGACCTCTTAACCTTTTTTCCTCTCATATTCATAAATGCACATTTGTTGTTTTATAATGAAGTACTTAAAGCTAATTCTGACAGTGTCATTTGGGTGTGTTGTCTTGGAGAGGGTTGTTCAAACTATACTATGCCTTTGTGACTGTTTTAAGGGCCAAACACTACCAAAGTGAAGTACCACTAGGTGCTCTGTGGATGAATGAGAGGATGAAATACAAAATGTCTTAGAGGAGTCTGTGGGGGTTTGAACCAGTCTCTGAATTTCTGGGAAGAACCTATAATAGGGTGTATAGGGCCCCCTGAAGCCTATACACCCCTGTGGCTTTCTGGTTCATTATGCAGTGGCCAATAGGGTTTTATCCCAGGAACAGAGACTCAAGATTGTATTTGTACCCCCTTGCATGGAGAGAGAGAGAGAGAGAGAGAGAGAGAGAGACTGGGATCCTCTGGTGTATGTTCAGCTATGAAACAATGAGTGTACTAAATGTACTGAGGAAAGGTATCCCTGACCCCTGTCACTGGAGGAAGTCACTGTGATGCATAGAATCCCACCCCATGGGAGTGGGCTGGTGACAAGGGTGGGGTCTTAGGGTTGGAAACCCTAACACCACATTTCCCTACTTTTGTTCTTTTAACTGTAACTAGTGCATTAATTATTTTTTTGCAATGGATATTCATATACAAGATACAATACCTATGATTATATTAAATGGTAAATGTCAATGATATTTGTACCACTATGGGTACCTCAAGTAAGAATATCATGATATTTTCACTCAAAGTTCCCATAGTGGCAAAACTATTCTCATTGTAGCTCAGGACCTGTTCAGGCTGGCAGCATAAGCAGCATGATTCTATATTTAAAATGCTGTATGTTCACTCACATGCTGTCTGCTGCTCTGAATATTTGAAAGTAGAGTTGTGTGGAATTACAAAATTCTGAAGTCACATAAATTTGACTGAATTTGTGAAATTCTGTGAAAGTTTGCAGAACTTCATCAGAATTTCATGGAATATTTGACATTTATTAATTTGATCATAACACAGATGTCAGTTGAACCAGAGATCTGACCTTTGTCAGAATTACTTGATGCTAGGTGCTCTAATGGTGTGCCAAATATCTTGACATTGGGATGCATCATCCCAAAATGATAGGTGCTTAAAATCTATCATTTTATTTTTTGTTGGACATTTCATGAAAATGCTTATCTGCATGTAACTCAGGCACCTTTGGAGCTAGAAATCTGAAACTAGGTACATAAGAAAATGTTGTAATAGCCCTTATACCTGAAAATGTTTATAACACTTTGATGAATTCTTTCAAAATTGTACTAAAATAACTAAAATTAAACATTTTTGGCAAAATGTTTGGCTACCTATAGCACAGCCCCCTTTAAAGCACCTAAAACTTGGTGTACATACCAATGTTGTGTGTTTCCCCAAATCCTGACACTGTGGAGAAAATGTAGTAAGTCATACTAAGGTTCATACTAAGGTGCAGATGAAGAGCTAGTAGGCCAAAGCCCATAGTGCTCTTATACTAGACCAAAGGGTAATACGCTAAATTATACACTGAGTAGATAAGTTTGTCTAAATGAAGCTTGAAAGAGTTTTTGACTCATTGAGAACTACAGAGAGTGGTAAATTATTCCATGGGCCAATAGAGCGAATAGTAAAGAAATATTTTTGATTTTGTCTTTTAAATGATTTTCTAATTAATTGAAGTGGGTGACCCCTCATATCATAAGGTGAGGATTTTAGTTGAAGATCTAGTTCTGTCATGAGATAAGAGTCATGTACTACATCATACAGAAATAAAAGATCGCCTCTCAAATGTTGTGTGGAGAGAGACATCAAATTTAATGAATTCATCCTATATTCATACGATGAAGATTCTAGACCAGATATTTTTTGGTAAATTTTCTCTGTATCTTTTTAAGGTATACACTGTCAGATTTTTTGAAAGGGCACCATATCTGTGATGCATATTCTAGATGTGTTCTAACATATTTCCTGTATAGAGGCATAAGCACATTTTGATCTCTAGAACTTATATTGTGAAGAATGGACCAGACAATTTTATTTGATGTGCTAATGACTGAATACAAATGTTTTGAATAAGTAAGATCGTAAGAGATTGAGATGCCCAAATACTTCTCATCCATGGTAGCACTAAGTAAATTGCCACTAATATTATAGGAGATGGAAGGATTGTTAGAGCCAAGATGCATGACCTTACATTTTGAAGTGTTTAGCTGCATTCCCCAAGAAATAACCCAAGAAGAGATAGAATCAAGATCTCGCTGAAAAATATCAGTTTCATCTTGAGTTGAACAAGGTCCCCCAATCTTAACATCATCCATGTATATAGTAATGAAAGAAAAAGATTTTGTGGTGAAGTCAGATATAAAGACTTGAAACAGGCAGGAGCCAAGCACTGAGCCTTGTGGAACGCCACTCAATACCTTACTAATGTTTGATAGGTTGCCATTTATAATGGCTCTCTGTGTTCTATTACACAACCAGTTTTCAATCCGGGCTAAAGTGGTTTATAGTTAGGTTCCTTAGCTTAAGAGTTAGAGCCCAGTGTGGCATAGTATCGAATGCCTTACTGAAGTCAATAAAGACTACATCTCAAGGTATTTTATTATCCAATAATGAACTGAGCCGTTCATAAAAACATAGCAGGTTTGTGGTGCAACTTCTCCCTTTTTTAAAACCATGCTGTTTCAAATCACAGGCATTTATAACCGGTGAAATAATATCCTTAAGGAGACTCTCCAGAACTTTGCAGATAGATGAAGTTAAACTGATAGATCTGTAATTCTCCCAGAGATGTTTGGACTCTTTTTTGTGTATAGGGACTACAAATGCTTCTTTCCATTCCTTGGGTATATAATTATGTTTCATGAACAATTCGAACATTATTTTAAGTGGATAAGTGAGTTGATTAGCCAATAAATGCAATAAATGACCTGCAATGTTATCAGGTCCTGAACTGTATTTTCCTTTTAATGTTAGTAATTTATCTTTAATGCTTTTCTCAGTAAAAAGGATTAGGGGATCAGAATATTTTAAAGTTGACAATGGAGTATGGGTGTTTGTATCTGAAAAAGTTTTACAAAATTCACTATTGAATACATTTGCCATAGTTATTGGGTTATGAATCAAATTATCTTCTTTAGTTTTTAGAGGCCTTTCCTTACAGGATGACTTTTTTAAGGAATTAATATAAGAATAAAATTGTTTTGTATTTGACTTTGAAGCAAAGCTAAATCAGATTCCCATTTGGATTTTGCATTTCAAATACAAGTTTTGAATTTTTGATTTGCTTTTTTGTAAAGTGTCCAGTTTAAGGAAATATTATTTCTTGCATACTTCTTATATTTTTTAATTTTGTGTCTAATCATTTTTTTAATGGAATAATTCAACCATTTTGGAACTTGTTTCCCATCAGATTTTTTTAACCTTGGAGGGGATATAGATGTCTCTTAAAGAAATGATTAAGGTAAGAAAAATACCCCAATACTGCTTTGGGGATTGATGTAAAAAGACAGATTGCCAGTTAAAGGCCTCAAAATCTGACTTTAAATCAGACAGATTACCCTTATCATATAAATAGATGACAGAATGGTTTTTAATGTAAGTGCAGTTTATCTGTAAAGTAAAAAAGACAGAACAATGGTCACTATTACCAAGGCCACTGTTTTTCATTTTTTAACGGAAAATTCAGTAAAATTACGGAATTATGGCTTCCCGAAGACCAGTAAAAAACAAAGATTTCATGGAATTTGGCATTTTGTATCAGATCAGTAAATCTACAAAACTTGTGTTTTTTCTTTTAATTCCTTTCTGTACTGTTTTCAATTTGGTTTATTTAATGCTCTGTATATTAAGCCTTCCTTAATTCTGATTTTTTATGCACACACTAAAAGAATGATTGCAGAATCCCGGTAAAATCCAGAAATTAGAGTAACAATCACCGGTGTAATTCCAGAATCTGAAGCCTTGAAAATGGAATTTCATTGTTTTAATCACCGTAAATCAGTGGCCTTGACTATTACCAATCAGAGCAGATACACTTACATATGTGAAGTCCAAATTTTCCCTTGTAAGAACTATGTCCAGAATATTATTTCCCCTTGTAGCAGAGGTGACCCACTGTTTCAGGCAAAGGCCTTGACAAATTGTTAGGAATTCCCCCCCAGGACTAGTAGCAGAAGATGAAATCCAATTTATGTCTGGAATATTAAAATCACCAGAAATTATTACATTGCCCATTTGATTTGCAACTTCAAGCTCAGACAAAATAGCATCCAATAGCTCAACACTGGAGCTAGGTGGAAGGTAACATGACTCTAATAGAAAAAATTCTTTATTTGTCAAAAATATTTTAAGCCATATGGTTTCGGTAGGGAGGTCATGAGTCTTTACTGCAGTTGACATATTAACCACGGTAATTTTGTTATTTATGAAGACAGCAACTCCCCCACCACGTCTATCCTGTCTATTTAATACAAAAGATGAATAACCTGGAAGTTTACAGGGCCATGCTGAATTATTACTATCCTCCCATGTTTCAAATATTGTGATAATATCACTATTATTTTCAAAAGCAATGATTTGAAGTTCATCCATTTTTTTAGTTAGACTTCTGGCATTTAAGCTAAGGAATTTTAATTGTTGACTGGAAAATTTGCAATTATTTGGAGCTGAAGAGGCAAGCTTCATCTCTTCCTTGGGAATTAGTTTAAATGTTTATTTATTATAGACAAGTATTGTTTGATCAATAAAGCATTTCCCCACTTGCTAAGATGTAACCCATCTGAACAAAATAATTTCTGTGACACTGAAAAATCCTCCCAATGTGGAATACAGGTAATGTCTTGATGTAGGCACCATTAACATAGCCAATTATTTGTTTTTTTTTTATTTTTGAGTTCATTGCATTGGAGTATCTTGGAATGGGCAAGATCTCGGAAAAAAAGATATCACAGCCGAGCTCTGTGAGTTTGTTTGTCATAGCAACAAAAGATGATTCAATATGTTGTATAGAATCTTTCAAGATATTATTTGCTCCAACATGGATGATACAGAGTGAGTTTGGATCCTGAGAACTGAAAATATTGTCAGCCATGAACGTTATATCTTCTATCTTTGCCCCACTGAAACTAGAACATGTCCTATTATATTTGTCAGGTTCACAAATGGCCCAGTCCAAATGTTTGACAATGGATTATACAATGGCAAAAAAAAATCTTGGGCTCTGATTGGTCAGTCTGAGACTAGACCCGTGATGTTATCCGAGTACAACATTACGGGTCTAGTCCCAGCAGCCAGATGACCGCATCAATCATTATGGGGATCACTCCACACAGCCCGCTGGAGTGATCCCCGCTGCACAGCATGGCTTAAGTCATCACTCCTCCAATGCCATCTCCACAATACATCATGTTAAAACTGCAAACTTCCCTCCCACCAAGTCAGTATTCATTCCAACAACAACAAAAAACATCACTGGCAGTTTTGTTTTCTCTTTTTCCTTTAATCCTAAATCTCAGTGAAGTTGTTGGCTTCACTTTTCAACACGCGGTCAGTGAGCCGAGCTGACACAGGCGAGACCACCTGTAGTCAACCTTGTGCTAAATTTACAACTGCCAGGTCATTTTTCCTTTCTCCCCTTGAACAGTAAAAATGCATATTTTTAAAACCGCTTCTTGTCCCAGAACACAATGTTACCTTCCTTATTAAACCATCTCCACTGCTCACCAGTGAAATTGAAATGCCTGTAATCCTCACTAAGCAGTTTCCTTGAACATCCATCACAGACCCTGCAGTAAATCACTAAACAAAGCAGAAAAAAAATTAGCAGACATGCTGGGGGGGGGTTACTGTGTTCTCAGCTGCTCAAAAGGGAAACCGCAAAACAGCACAGTGACTTTGAAAGCATGACAGAATGAAACAGGGATATACAGACACTGCCACGTGCTGGCCAGCACTAGCAACATGGGAATTTTTTTATATATGTAAACATACACATAGCTAAAAATGCTTTTAAAAGAGTATTTTTATCTCTATTTTCTTATTTATTTTTTTTTTACAAAGGAGCCATTGTATAATAGCAATAATGACTCAGGGTGTGTTGTGCTGGAGATAACGTCACTTCTGGGGTGATTGGTCACACTGCCTGCGGCCTCGTGCCTAATCACCCAGGTGTGACGTTATCCCAGCACAACACACACCTTGTTGTGCATAATTGCTTAAATCACCTACCACAAAAATTTGTCTTTGAGAAGCCACTTCCTCCCACAAAACTGGAATAGAAGTAACCACAATATCTGATGAGAAATTGGTAAGGATATGATCAGATATCAAACTAGAGGCTGGGGGAAGGGGTGTGAATCAGAATTGTCTGTGTTTGTGACTGAAAAACCTGATAGAACTAGTGCTGTGTGAAACCTCAAAACTAGATCCTGAAGGTTCCATTTGTAAAGAGGATAGAGGGTCAAAACTATTAAATAAAGGGATGTCAAATAATTTGGCACATCTTCTTTTTTTGTTTCCCGTTTTGGACTTCCGGACACTAAACTGGTCCCAGTCCTCAGAACTATTTTCTTGGCCAGGATCGTCTTCTCTGACTCATTTTTTTGGATGAGCAACAAAGGGTTCTTGAGTGGTATTTTTTGACGTTAATTTATTGTGACTTATCAATACAGGATTGTTGTTCACTGAACGTATGTCAGAGGTAGAATTTGGGGCTACGCTAGTGTCAAGTAATTGATCACATAATGAATCTTGACTCGATTCTAAAGCTGCTAACCATTTATAAAACATATTGTTTTCACATTGCAAGATCACATTTTCACTGCATTTTGAGCACGGAAAGAACTTCGCGACGTTTATATCAACCTGGAAACTAAACATGTTACATGTGCAGCATTTGTAAGCAACTTCATCTGTAGTTGTAACAATAGTGACAAATTCACCAGACGAGCTACTTGGCGATGCCATTTTATGATTTTAAGGACAAATGGCAAACTATAATCAAAAACCAACTCCTATGCAGTAGCCTTAAAGATTGTGTTTGTACGCTTAAAACAAAGGAGGGGAGGATTTTATTTATTTATTGTTTCACAGAACTAACCTGTAACACTCAAATTTAAAGTTCTGAGTCAAGATTTACTCACCCCATGCTTTCACACACCAAACACGCAAACATACGCAGATGCACGTGTCTTCGTTCACGTCTTCGCACGTGGCGATGCATGTGCCCTGCCCGCACTCACCCTGCTCACAGCAGGGCTTGCTGAAATACCGGGGGTAACCCAAAAGAGGGAGAAATGAGAGGTCGAGCCCCCAAAATGAACAAAAGGAGCAAAATAGCCTTGAGACTGCTATGTGCATCTTTCACTCATGCGTGGATAAGGCACACAGCATAGCTTTTGGTCAGATGTTAGTTTCTGACTAAAAGCAAAGTCCAGTTTTGAATTTGACCCAACTGAAGCTCAGTCCTGCACATACAGAAACAGGCTGAGTTTCACTCAACCTGCAACCAGGATGAATACCAGTGCAGGACTCTAACAAACATGCAGCACTTTGAAGTGCTATTTCAGTGCTTTTCAATTAAAAAAGAATATATATATATATATATATATATATATATATATATATATATATATATGCACACCAGTGTGTGCAAACTAAGGAGCTGCCCTGAAAGACACAGCCACTTGCAGCGGTACTGATGTGACTTTTTAAAATTAGATGAAAATTACTGAAAATTAAATTTGGATTAAATGTTTGGCCACCCACAACTTACCCACATTCAGTTTAGGACTCAGCAATTTGGTGCACTTATGAAAGCCATCAGTACTAGTATTCCTGCCAAATTTTGTATCATTTTGATAAGTAATTTGAGAACTAGACCAAAATAACTCAAATTTAAAATTTGAAAATATTCTGTGGAATTTTTGAAATTTATTAATTTGATCATAACACAACCTTCTATTGAGCTAGAGATTAGACATTTGTCATGATAACCTGTTGGTAGTAGTTCTAATGGAGTACAAAATGGTATCCCATAATATTGGTGAACCAAATTGAGTGACTCGAATTTGAGCGACTCAATTATGGTGCCTGTAGGAGCAGTGACAGTGAGGATATAGTGAGGGTTGGGGAATAGTGATGGATGAGGGAAACATCAGTGACTGCTAGTGATGGGGTTTTGCAGGAAGCATTGGTGAAATACAGGAGCGCAGCCTGCTGCTGCCGAGTTGGCCAACTGGCGTGGTGAGTACGGATGCCACTTATGGAGGTGATGGTCCTGGGTTCGGGACTGCCTACAGGTTTTTTTTTACTTTTACTGGTTTGGGTTTTTTTGTTTACTTTTTGCTATCATCTGGTGTCTGATTTTGGGGCTGCAGTAGTCTTCTGTCCCCCAGTGTCTGACCCCCCCAGAGATGGTTATTTTAGTTTGGGGGGTGTGGGGGGCATAGCCACCCCTGCACTAAACATTAATTTTATTGTGCAATGAATTGGTGTTTCCTGTGGTGTGTTTTATGCCAATTAGGTATTCAGCAAGATGTGCTCATCTCTTTCATGAGTCGCAGTACAGTTTTTGCTATTATGACAAGGAACCATACAAAATATTATGACATTAGGATACATTGACACAAAATGGTAGGTGCTCAACAGCTATCATTTTGGCCGGCCCGGTGGCACTGAGGGTTGAGGTGCTAGACGACACACCTTACACCACACCAGTGACCCAGGTTCGGGGATGGACTTGGGCTGCCAGAGGTTGGCAGGGGAGGGAAGAGATTGAGCATCTGCAGGACTGCTCTCTCTTCCTGGGGTGGGCTCTAGGGGCTGCATCATACAATTGCGACCTCTGGCAGTGACCAGAGGATGCCAAGATTGCATCGCCATGTATAGCGAGTGAGCGGAGCTGTGGCAGGTGTTGGCATTAGTGCCTGGATGCCATTGCATGTCCGAGCTCCAGCGGAAATGGAAAAATAAAAATAAACCTCTGGAGGATAGGGGATGGCACCACCGCCTGCACCACACTCCCAATGCTTGGCACCTCACTCTCCCTGTAGCTGACACTATGACTGGCACTCTATACTGTAGATAGAGTGCCCTGGGAGGATAGGGTGGCCCTTCCCCATGGGGGTTTGGATCCAGAGGTATAGCTGGTCAGAGTGAGGGGAGTAGCTGAGGTTGTCACAGTGGGAGATAGAGAGCAAGTTAGGTGGTTGCTGGAGAGAGTTCCTCCAGTAGGGGTGCAGAAACAGAGTCAACAACAAACATCTATCATTTTACTATTTTTGGGAGGAGATATTTCATGAAAAGTTTTATCTGCATATAACTCAGGCACCTTTGGAGCTAGTAATCTGAAAAAGGGCATGGATATAAATGCAGTAATAACCCATATACCCACAAAACTTTAAGCATTTTGATGAATGCTTTCAAAATTATACTAAACTAAAATCAAGATTTTGGCAAAAAGTTTGTCTACCTATAGCACGGCACTCTTTAAAGTCTGAGACTTAAACTTGGTGCATATACCCAACTTACATGTTTCTCTAAATCCTGATACTGTGAAAGAATTTGGATAAAACATTTTTAAAATCACATGGAAAAAAATGAAAACTAAATTTTGATTAAAGCATTGGTCACAAATAACCGAGCTCCTTTTAATCTAGGCCTCTGAAATTTGGTACACTTAGGAAAGCCACCAGTACATGTATACCTGACCATTTTGTTTTCATTTGGATAAGTAGTTTAAGAGGTAGACCAAAATTACTGAAGTTTAAAATATGGCAAAATTATGCTGCATTTTTATGCAAATTACACAAAGTTCCAAGGAATTGGAATAGTAATTATGTGCACATTTCTCCAGCAGAAATCTATGCTCTGCACAGCTCTATTTGAAAGTGAAACCTTCTCACACAAAGTGCCATCACCTAACAGTACACACTACAACAAAAACGAAAAGTTGCCCATTTGCAGAGAAAATACTTTATAAATAATTAAACTTTCCAGATTTTGTCCACAGGGGAAGAGCAATATGCAACATGTCATTTCAATTTTGTTTATTAAATGCAGTAAACAGGACAATGCTACATCATATAAGCTGTCACACTAGTTTATATTGACATCCTACACATATCTCACGTAGCTACAATAATAATAATAATACAGTGCAAAATCCATTCTGCCAATGCACAACTATAATGAATACATGCACAAGAGCATGGGGCATACCCATGATTATCCAGCACAGTGGCATAATCAACCCTGAAGCCATGGTGTAAGTATGGAGCAAATTGAAGTTGCTCCTAGCAGACTTGTTCCTATAAATACAGGGTGCAAACACACAGACATCACTTGCACCAGGGGTGTGAGTGAGAGGGAGTGAGTGAGAGAGACAGACAGAGAGACAGACACACACAGGCAGACAGACAGACCAAAGCCCACACACAGAGGGAGAGAGACAGAGGTGGCATTGGGGTGGGAGAGAGGGGCAGAAAGAGAGACAGACACACACACATACACACAGAAGCAGTCCACCAGGGTGGCACACAGCCAGCAGCCAACCGCCCAGGGGGACAGTGGACAGCAAGGGCCATGGACAGTGTACCCTTCATGATGGAGGCCAACATTCAATAAATAATAAACATACAAAATACAACATTGCATTATTAAAATATTACAACAATTACAGTGTAAGAATTTAAATAAACAACGTTAAAAGTAACTATCCCAATTACAGCACAACACCCTTTAACTATCTCCATAAATAGTTTTCTTGTTCTATTTTCATCAATAACTGTAAAATAGTATTTAAAGAGATTGGGTCTCCATAATGGGGTAGCAAAAACAAAGAAATGGAGTTCCAAAATTAACTTTGCCTTTCCCTTAATGGTAAAGGTGCATGGTACCATAAATTCAATATCCCCTGTATTTTTCAGAACTAATCTAATTCTCCTCACTAGCAGGAGGTCCAGAATACAGTTTGGTACTTTATACTTTAATCTGAAGTGGAAAAATTTAAAAGTGCAATTTCCTCCTAAGACTAAGGGAAACTCATCCTGCCAGGTGGTACAACACATACCTATGAGTTCCATAAGGGAAAACAGTTATAACCCTCACCATATGGTTAACCTACTAAGTTGAGTAACGTTTGCACCCCATTAAACTAAGTCCCCATAATCAATTAATGGTAAAAGCATAGTATTAACAATTTTGGAGCTGGAATTATAAGGGGAGAGCATTACAAACTCTAAAAATAGCCCCTAGTCTTTGTCCAACCCTACTAATTATCGAGGAAATATGTGCTTCCCATGGTAGATGAGAATCAAACCACACTACCTTTCTGCTACTTTCACGGTCACAAGAACTGGGCTTCCTGCACCTCTAATCTCCTGGGTAAACCAAAAATCAGCACCTGGGTTTTCTTGAATTTAATAAAAGTTTACTATTAACAAAATAAATTGTATCTTGTCAAAATTATTTTTAAGTAACCCCTGGACCCCTATTCTCCTCAGCCCAGTAAATAACTATGTTATTTGCATAAAGTTGCACATCCAAATTCTGTAATTTCTCATCAATATCATTATTGAACAGGGAGAACAGGAGTGGGCCCAGAACTGGCAACTGGGAACCTAATTGTCAACTGGCTTAAATTCCAATTTTGTCTCATGATACTTCACTGTCTGCTTCCTCTCTCCAAGAAAACTTGCAAGCATCTACATACAGTACCTCCCAATTACCAGTCATGCTGTAACTCAGCCCTCCTCAACCAGCACTTTCCTCAGACCTCCCCTGTAGTCTTCATCTGCAGCCCCACTGACACCCTGACTTGCTAGGCTGCATTTCTGACACTGACTCTGTGTACTTCATTCAGTTGATATTGCTAACTATAAACGTGCACGAAATGACTGTACCAAATATATCTGGGATACGAAGACCACCTATTTCCATACTGCTCTCACTAACTCATGGGGCAATGGTAGGGACTTCTGGAATACCATTAAAGAAGTCACCGGGAAGCAGTCTAAATCACCCCATCAGTACTCAGCATAAATGGTGAAACTACACTTGAGCAGAAACTCATTGCTGATACATTCAATGACACCTTCACAGACTCCAATGCTGTACTCCCACCAGGTTTTTTCGATGAGGTGGTTCCCCTTGCCCCCCCCAGCCACCTCCAGCCACCCTCCTTTCTACTTTAAAGCAGTAAAAATGCATCAAGTGCACAGCTATGTTACCAAAGCCATTTGCAACTCCAGAGCCAGCAGTGACTCCCTTGTCCTCAAACTGCTATCACTCACACTTGAAGAAGTACTCCAACCACTGACCAGGATTTTCAACCTCTTCCTCAGCCTCAGCCAGTTCCCTGACTTATGGAAATCTGTCACGGTAACCCCAATTCATAAAAGTGGTGACAAAACAGCTACTGAGAATTACCGTCCAATTTCCATCCTACCTCCACTGTCCAAGGCCCTAGAACGGATTGTGTCACACCAGCTCACTGACTTCCTAGACAATCACATCCTATGCAAGGAGCAACATGGCTTTAGAAAAGGTCATAGCACCTCCATGGTGCTACTTGAATTCACTGGTGCAAGCCATCACTCACTCGATAACAGTCATCTTACTGGGTCCACCTTCATCTACTTAGCTATAGCCTTTGATACCATCAACCACAATCTCCTACTTGCCCAGCTTTGACTAGCAGGACTCTCACCTAACTTGGTAAACTAGTTCAAAAGCTACTTAGACAACTGCTCCCAAAGAGTGAGAATTGCTGGCACACTCTCAGACCAAAGACCAGTCCAGTCCGGTGTCCCACAGGGCTCAATCTTGGGCTCCCTCCTTTTCAGCCTTTTTTTGAACTGACTGCCAGAATCCTGCCCTGAACAGATCCTACTCTACGTGGATGATGCTGTCATCCTGGCATCCCACCATGATCCAATCCATCTACAAGGTAACCTCCAACAGGCCTTCTCTGCAGTCGAAAACTGATTCACAAAACACAGACTTATCCTTAACCAGAAAAAAACAAAGACCATGATCTTCTGCAGCTCCCAAAACAAAAACAAACAATATCAGCACTCCATTAAATCAAGCAAGGAATAACCTTTGAACAAGTTCATACCTTCAAATACCTCATCCTCACCCTCGACTGTAATCTCTCTTATGTCCCACACATCAATAACTTGGCAAAAGTAGCCAACACCAGGATGGGCCTACTATTCCAACACAGAAAACATCTAACCCAGAAGCTCTGTCCATAGCTGTACAGAGCTCCATCATCAGCATCATTGACTACAGTCTCATTATCTATGGATCTGCCACAACCTCATCTCTCAGGCGTGTTTTGACTTCCCTCAATAAAGCCTGCCGGCTTGTTACTGGTTCCCACCGTCTCACCCACACCTGCGACCTCTACTCCAAAACAGGCTTGCTGCAACTGAACAACTGAATCAAATACCAAACCTGCATCACTGCTAAGAAAATCATGATGGGAAAGGCACCACCAGAAGTCAGCACTCTCCTGAAACCCAAAATCACCAACAGCAACACCAGGAGCTCTAAGCCCCAAATCCTTCCAATCCCCCGCTGCCGCACGTCCCAGGGTGAAAGGTCATTTGCATACAGGGCTCTGAGTTGGCTGAACAAGCTCTCTAGTGACACCTCATCCACAGCAATGCTTGGAGCATTCAAAAAAAGCTCTGCCACTCCATAAATGACACCTCCACCTGTGCTTGCACCCCATAACATCTTCATTCCCTACGCTGCTTTTGACCTATTGGTGTCAGTTTCTGCCCTCTCTTCTTGCACTTACCTGTCCAATGCAACTTCTAATGCACTTGCCCTGTGTCTGTCCTGACAAGGCCCCTCAACTGCCTCACTCAGACCCTCTATGCCTATACCTTCCCCTACCCTCAGTCCTCTCCCCTTCTTGCCCTCTTCCTCCTATTGTTTCTTGAGTTACTCATTGCTCAGTCTGATTTTGTCAAGCAAAGTTACTGTCTAAAACCATGTACCTGTAACAGTTTTATGTTTTAGTGTCTGTTACCCTGTAACCAGCATGACGTGGAACCTTTGTAAAAGAACCTTGGCTGAGAGGTACTTTGTAATCCTAGACACAAATAAATAAAAAATAAATAAATAAATCTAGCTGATGTTGGCTCTGACTAGCTGACACACTGATGCATATAACAGTGTCACACATCAGCATTCAACCGCTTGGTCATCAAAAAAAATCACTTCTCACATTTAAAAAAAATGCCTGTATTTTAACAATTACAAACAGAAACATAGCATAAACAGTTGAAACTGCTCAAAGGTATTGCATAAATTAAAATATGCCATGACCCTAATGGGAATAAACCTGGTATTTTCACCTTGTGCATTTTGACCTTTCACATCACTCGTGGCTTTGCCACTCATAATGTCATGTCATAAGGTAGAATTGCACTCAAGGAAAATATCAGATATAGTTCTATTAGGGTCATGGCATATCCCATCTATTATACTGACACAGTAGTGCTGGTTTAGTCAGGATTGACCAACAAGTTCTATGTTAAACCTCTAACTTTGCACCTTAATTAGTCTTGCAAGTGTTTGATGAAATTAGCTAAAGTTTTGCACCAATTGTCTAGTAGACAAGGTATAAATGTGTAGCAAGTTTTGTGCTGGCAGCTTGTGCAGTTTCTGAGATCCACATGTCATTTTCCTCAAGATATCAATTTGTTTTCCTACACTTAACATGGGATTTTGATTTTGCTTTCAGGGTAGTAGTGGCTGTGCCAAGGAAGTATTTTTGGAAGGTCTCATGAAAAAATATTAAAGGGTTCTAGAGTAATAATGATTGAAAATGTTTGTATGTGTGTATGTGTGTGTTCTGAGCATATTCAGTAGGACTTTTTGGATACTGTGCTGATACAAAACAAAAAATTCCATGTCATGAGACTGTTTCTTTGTTTTCTTACTACTTTCTTCTCACAGCACAAAACATGTTTTCATATCATGACAGCCACCATCTTGTTTTTTCTCCTGAACTAAATAGCATTAAAATAGTGTCATGTATAAAAACAGACACCTGAACCTAGCTAAACGGAATCAATTTAGAAATGTTCTGGTGTTTGGTTTTTAAAACAAATGGCCAGAAATACATTTTCAGATCACCCCCAAAACAGGGTGCACAGCTTAGCAAGAGAAGATATTCACTTATGTCCTCTGTATGAGAACAACAGGACTTTCTTGAATGTTGAACATGTAGCTGGAGTTGTGCTTCTGGCTTCAGTTGAAGAAGTGAACTGATGATTACCTGTTATCTATCTAGCTATCTATCTATCTATCTATTTAAAATATTTCTTAAGTGGACAGGTTTGCCAACCCCCACTGCCGCTTCTCTCTCTCCTTCCCTCCAGGTCACCTGTACCACCTTCTTAATGTCTATACATTTTATATATAGTGTATGTGGATGCGGGGGCCCACCCCCATCCTGCTTCTCTTGAGCCTCCTTCATTCCAGTTTGTCTTGCCACATTCTCATTATGTACATGGTGGCACCAGGGTGCCCACCCCAGTGCTGCCAAACAGTAGTCTGACACTGTGGTGTCCAATCCAGTGTCAAGTCCTCTGAAATAAAGAAAACTGTCCCACATTAATTTTTGTGTTTATCTTGTAAAAAAAAATGGTGCTTTGCCACTCTGCCCACCCAGTCTGACCTCCCATTCAGCACTCACTACCCCACACACCCTCATTCACCTGAACATGTCCCACAATGTAGACTCACTTTCTAATTGAAGGCACATCTTGCTGCTGGAACCAGCACTAGTGATTTGAGGAAATAAGGTACTGTATGCTCAGTTTAATGTTTAATTTTTCCCCTTCATGAGGTGGGATCACAAGAAGGCTATGTTGAAAATTTGGGGTCAAAATATGTAAAAATAACTGGCAATGTTCAATATTTTGACCCCAGGTTTTCAACATAGCCATTTGTCCACACTGCCTAATGAATGTGATAGCTGTCATGTTTCAAATCCTGGTTAAAATATGTTTTCACACCTGTGGCATGGAAAGATGTTTCAGCAGGGATTTAAAATTTTAACCTACAAGGTTCATGAGGTGAAGTTATCAGAAGGCTATGCTGAAAATTTATTGTACAAATATGGTAAAATGCCCAGATTATTTGTATTTGTATTTATTTATTTTACCTGGAATAAAAGCTCCATTGAGAAAGCTCATTTGCAAGGAGGTCCTTGTTAGGACAGATTACAATACAGAAAATGAATTGACAGTATACAAAAATAGCTTATAAAATACAGAGTTGGGGATAAGATTAAGGTACAGGTTAGCAGTTCTACTGTAATAGAATGCCTGGCACAATAAAACCAGTTGATAGAGGCTTTATAGAATAGAAAGTGAGAACAAAATTTCAGTTTTGCAAAAATTGTAATACAAGGTTTATATAAAGTTCTAATACCAAACACATTTGTCAACACAAAATTGATCAAGAAGGGTTTGGAAGTAATTAGGACTGACAAGTGAATTCAGTTCATGCAATTCCTGGAGGGCATTCCACACCATGGGAGCAGCCCAACTAAAAGCCATCTTACCATATTTTGAAAATTGCCTAGGGACATCAAGCAGCATAACACTGTGCTTTCTTAGACTGTATAACCTTAAGGACCTCTGAAGTAGACTAGATATGTATTTTGGTAAGGAATTCTGCATTGCTTTAAGGATCAATAATTTAGAGTTCTGAACCTTCTGCTTTCCAGTAAAGACCATCCCATAGCCACAGTTGCAAGGTCCAAGGGTCACGATGGCTGTACCCAAGCCTTCCCTGAGCTGCAGGAAAAAATATCCCCACTAAAGCTGCAAGGTCTGAGGGTCATGAGGGCTGTACCCAAACCCTTCCTGAGCTGCAGGAAAAATATCCCCACTAAAGCTACAATGTCTGAGTGTCATGAGGGCAGTACACAAGCCCTCCCAGAGCTTTAGGAAAAAAATATCCCCACTAAAGCTGCAAGGTCTGAGAGTCACAAGGGCTGTACCCAAGCCCTCCCTGAGCTGCAGGAAAAAATATCCCTACTAAAGCTACACGGTCCGAGGATTGTGAGGGCTGCACCCAAGCCCTCCCCAAGCTGTAGAAAAAAATATCCCCACTAAAGCTGCAAGGTCCGAAGGTCATGAAGGCTGTACCCAAGCCCTCCTCGAGCTGTAGGAAAAAATATCCCCACTAAAGGTACGAAGAAGGTGGCAATTTTTGTCCCTGGGGTGTGCCTTTGAATTAGAGTTAAAAGATTTTAATATTTTTGGCACCAAGAGCTGACATGGACATTTTGGAGCGCAGAAAGTGATGCCAATTCAATTCATATACTTTCATATTTGAAATCAGGTACCCTGTCGGTCTGCCAGGAATATTAAACATTGTATTGCAGGCCTAGTGAATTTATTTATAGAAGTGGGAACTTATTTATAGAAGTGGGAACTCTGGTACAAGGCTACAGGGGACTTTCATTGTAATGTTGTCTCAAACTGGAGTAAAACACCCATGGTGGCTAAACAATGCTGACTTTCAGTGGTAAATGTAATTGGGACCAGAAGCCAAAAATTTAAATTGTAACTGAGACATTGTATATGAAAGAAATTAGGTTAGGCTGAGCAGCATTTAACTCAGGTCGGAAGCTCCGGTTACACTTTTACACCAGATAAGGATTGCTGTTTGTTCCCTCCCCCAGCATCTCCCCTTACATACTGCATCCCAGATCTCTATTTAACCTGTGTTCTGTCTTCTCCTCTCTCCATAGCTAACAGGTCTGAAGGTCGCGAGGGCTGTACCCAAGCCCTCTCCGAGCTGCAGGAAAAAATATCCCCACTAAAGGTACAGAGAAGGCAGCTATTTTTGTCCCCATGGCATGCCTTTGAATCACCCTGCTGCTGCTTTGTGGCAGCTACCCCACCACCACCCTTGGTGAGCATTCAGATATATAGGGGCTGGATGATCACAAGACTGATCAGATGACTAGAGATGTACATTGCTAACAGCCAACTTCCTTATTCGCAGGCTATCTCCCTTCACCACAAGAGGTCCCCCCATCACTCCTGCATATGATTTACTGTCACCAGCTGAAAGAAAAGGTAAAACACAGTAAAGCACACATATTAGGGGAGCAGTCTTATTAATTTAAGCTGGAATTCACACTGGGGAAAATAAAGGGCTGTTCCTGAATGAATTGAAACTTCACTGAAATCCCAGGTTAGTGCACATAAGATTAGCATCCCATTTTAATAATCTTGGAAGTGTGCTTGTATAAGTCTGTTAAGGCTAAGAATACATCAGAAGTCACAAAATGAAGCATGGAATAATATATACAGCTATATATATATCCTGATAGTCCTTTGCTCTGATTCCATACTTAATCAGATAAGCCAGGACCATGGGCATGACAGAGAAAGGCTGCGCTGGAAGAGGCCCATGGAAATTCTCATGGACACACTCTGTGACCTTTTACTATATCTCCAAGGTCTCAGGAGACATGGAAACCTGTACCAACTAACATCATATATCAACGCCCTACATTTCAGGAAATACCCCACAATGCCTCAAGTTCTAGCCAGCTTGCTCCACTTGCTAAAACTACTGCTAGCAAGAGACATTGAGGAAAACCCTGGTCCAACAGTAGTCAATATCCAGGTAACCGCCTCCAACATACACATATGGGAAAGCAACAAAGGACTAAAGCTGAGGCATATTAATATCAATAGTATTAGACCTAAAATACATGAGTTGCAGGCCTGGGTGAGCCATTATGCACCAGATGTCATTGCTATTACTGAGACATGGCATAAACCTCATATATCAGATATTAGGTTGACATAACTGGGTATCGGTCCTTTAGGAACGATAGAATAAAAAAGAAAGGAGGAGGGGTCTTGATTTATGTAAAATCCATCCTTAATGCCTCACCTGTTCTGATAACAGACACAAACCAATCAGATTGTGAAGCTCTATTTATAAAATTAGTACTGGGCGGGACCAAGCCACTAATAGTTGGGGCTGTGTATAACCATCCCAAAATTGCTACTGAATCACTAAAATCTCTACTAAATACAATCCCTGCTCTACCCAGAGACTAAGCCACTAATAGTAGGAGCTGTATATAACCATCCCAAAAGGCTACTGAATCACTAGAATCTCTGCTAAATACAATCCCAGCTCTACCCAGGGGGGAAAAGTAATTCTGGGGGATTTCAATATTCACTGGGGGGCCCACATCAGGGATGAAATAAAAAGCTCATTACAAGAGGTTGCGCTCACCCAAATAATTCAGGAACCAACCAGACTTAATATAAAAACTGGTAAACACACCACTCTGGACTGGACCTTGGCCACAAATCTAGATAGAGTCAAAATGGCTGGCACCTTTGCAGACACTTTGAGTGATCACACACCCACATTTGGGGTATGGAAAAATGTCTTCCCTACCCCTCTACCCCATAATTTCTGGACTAGGGACTACTCTAACTTTGACCCAAGTTCCTTTCTCAAAACCCTTACCAAGGTCAATTGGCTGCAAATTAAATTAGCTCGCTCCTAACCTGCACACAACTGTTGAGCTATTCATCAATAACTTCTTGTCAGCCACCAACAATCATGCCCCAAAGAAAAAAGATCGGAGCCAAAGGACAGGAAGCCAGGTGGCTCACTCGAGATCCGAAGAAACTCATGAGAGATAGAGATATGGTTTGGGGAGCATTTATATCCTCAGACCGAATCATTGACTGGCAGAATTATAGAGAACTCAGGAATAGATGCAAAGCAGAGTTAAAAAAAGCCAAAAGAAAACACCTCTGACACATTCAGAATAAGAACCTATCTAACCCCAAACAATTCTTGGCTCAAATATATGCCCTTATCAAGGGCCATAACAAACAAGAAGGGGGGATACTGTAGCTAAAGGTACCCTATACACAACTCCTGCTGATCCTGCCAAAGCATTCAATGAGTTCTTCACAGAACTGGATAATTTCAAGACCCCCTGTCCTGGCCCAAGCATATCACAAGTCCCCAATAAAGGTAGTCCTAGCATTCCAGACTTCCACTTCAAATTAGTTTCCAGTTCCAAAGTCCAGAAACTACTAAAGGGGATTAAAACCTATGGAACAGTGAGTTATGACAAAATAGAACCCAATCTTATAAATATCACAGCCTCAGTTATTGCTACCCCAATCTCATGGCTAATCAACTAATCACTTATTGAAGGGAAAGTCTACTCTCTTTGGAAAGTGGCCCTGGTCACACAAATCCATAAAGGTTGAGCCAGAGAGCCAGTGGAAAACTACCGCCTAATATCTTTACTCTCAATACTAAGTAAAGTGCTGGAGAGGATGGTGTACACTCAGGTCATGGACTATGTGGAGAGACATAATATCTTCACCACAGCCCAACATGGCTTCAAGAAAGAACCAAAAAATGGATACAGGCCTGGTTAACCTTACCACAGAAATATTTTCTGCACTTGATAAGGGATTACTCAGAGGTGTGATTTTATTGATCTCACCAAAGCATTTGATCTGGTAGATCACCAACTGCTCCTGGACAAACTGAAACAGATCAATCTTAACTGTCTGGCAGTGCAATGTTTACTGATTATCTCCTGGATAGGTCCCAGCTAGTTAGATGGCAGGGTATCATATCTGACAAGATCACAATAAGAGATGGTGTCCCTCAGGGATCTATCCTGGGACCACTCCTGTTCTCCCTATTTATTAACAAATTGCCAACCTTCTGCAATGATGTGAAGGTCAGCCTCTATGCAGGTGATATAGTGATCCACAGGTCCACAGAGGACCCTGATGCTCTAAACAGAATGCTATCCAAAGACTTGCAGAATTTGGAGGCATGACTGTCCAAAAATAAACTTGTCCGGAATAGCAAAAAAAAACAAAACAAAGGGATGCTGTTTGGGCCTAAAAGCCTTGGGCCTAGTACATCGAATGTACTAAATTTCTCTCTGTCATCCGGGGCAAGGGTGGAGGTAGCAGAGTCATTAACATACCTAGGTCTCACCATAGACTAGGAATTCATCTTCAAGACCTATATTGATCAGCTATCAAAAACACTGAATCAAAAGATTGGTCTCCTGTCTCAGTCCATATCTTACCCTGGGGTCATGTGCCAAGTTTGCCCTAGGTACCCTGCTACCCAAGTTACTCTATGGCTCCCCCATGCTACTTTCTGTTAAAAACACTGAGATGAAGAAACTTAGAATCCTGTACAATAGGGTCAGCAGATTATCTGTGGGGGTACCCCAAAGAGAACACCACTGTCAGGTCCTTCTTGGTTTACTTGGTAAAAATGGACAAAAGAGGGCCAATGCCCATTGAGATTGTCCTCCACACTTGAGGAACATATAAATAGATAGGAACTCTCTATTTCGCCTTAATCTGTTATTTTAGCAACCAATTTTCTAATTTGTTTTTAAAACTAATTATTTGTGTACAGTCTACAATATCTTGCGGTAAAGAGTTCCACACCCTAGGAGATCGAATGGTAAAAAAAGATTGCCTTTTATTAGTTTGTGATCTTTCAATTACAAGCTGCTTGTTGTGACATCTAGCCACAATTTTTCTAGTAGTGAACGATATTCCACACTGAGCCATTAAAGATGGATTTTGAATTATCTTGAAGAGTTGAAGAAGGTCACCTCGAAGTCTTCTCAATCTGAGCAAGTATAATACTATACATTTCAACCTTTCCTCATAGTCTAGGGGAGTCAGGTGATGAACTAATTTTGTTGTCCTTCGTTGGATTTGCGCTATTCTTTTTATATCAGAGATTAAGTATGGACTCCAGAGTGGGGATCCGTAGCCTATGTAAGGTCTAACCTGAGACCTATACAAGGTTATAAGACATTCTTCAGATTAGAAATGAAGGTAGAGTTTATTCTATGAAGAAGAGTGTTTGTTTGATTTGCTATTTTATTGCACTGTTCTGAAAATGATAATTTGTTGTCAATTAGAACCCCCAGATCTTTTTCTACACTGGAATCTTTGATTTTAATGTTATTTAAATAATAAGTATGTTTAGGAATTTTTCTACCCAAGTGTAGCACTGCACATTTGGATACATAGAAAAACATCTTATTTGTTACTGCCCATTGTTCAATGTTAGCCAAATCAGTTATTAACTTTTTTTATTAATCGTGTCATCAACATGACCCCCTAATTTGGTATCATCTGCAAACTTAACAATTATATTTCTAGATGTAATGTTCATATCACTGATGAAGATATTAAAAAGTGTGGGTCCCAGGACAGAACCCTTGGGGACACCACTAGTTATGGTAACTATGTTAGAAAGTACGTTATTCACCCTAACACGTTGAGTTCTACCATTTAGCAAAGTGTGAACCCATGAAACTAATTGTGCTGAAAACCCAAGTTTAATCAATTTGGTCACTAATAAATTATGGGAAACTTCATTGAAAGCCTTACTGTAATCCAGTATTGAGGCAGTATAGTGCAGTGGTCTAAGGCTCTGAGCTGCAAATCTGGTGACATTCAGCTTTTGAGAGAGTTATAGAAATTGTAATACACTTGAATTCACATGGCATAGATAGGGTGGCAACTAGGGAGGTTGTAAGCTTGTTTTTTTACATAGAGAACTATTCCTCCACCACTTGTTAATCAGCTCTGTCTGTATACATCATACTCATGGAGGGAGATAGCATTAGTCTCAGTGGGAGTGCTAAGCTGTATTTCAGTTAACAGAAGCACATCTGGGTTTGAATGGGCAAGCCACGTTTTTAATGTGTCCAATTTGTTGAGCATGCTGTAGATACTGATGGACATAAATTTTAGCCCATTTGTCATAGTGAAGCCAGAAGATGTCATCATATTTAAAGAATGAGGACAAGGGTTTAGTTAAACATTTCTCAAACAGAGTAATAATAGCTTAAGGAAATATTTATTAAAATAGACTGCACTTTTATATACAGACTTAATGTGCTTAGAATTAACTATGTGATATGATGGTAAGTCAATTGCAAAATTACTCTGTTTAGCTAGTAAGCTAACAACAGCTAATGTTAGAGACATGTAAAATAGGGAATTATAACTAGTTAGATATCTAGCCAACTGAATATTTACCACAGACCAAAAATGCATCTAGGAAATAAAATAGCTCAGATAGATGGTAATAGCAAAACTTACCTTACGTGTCCTATCTTCACTTAAGGTAAGCATATTCACTGCTGGGAGAATAAATTAGAGCAGAACAGGCCACATGTTTTGGAAGTGAAATTGTACCTTTTATATGACAGTCTCTTTAAGGAAAAGACAGGCTTAAGTAGCAATCACTCTAGGGGGAATGAGAGAGTAATCAAAATCTTGCTTGGAGTTTTGCTGTTTGTGCTTATGTAGTTATATAAAAGAAATGCATTCCAAATAGGGACATTATTGGAAGCAGATTCAGCAGTTAGATACAGGAATCCCTTAATGAGAAGGATTATGCTGTTTTTGTAACAGATTAACTATGCATCTAGAGCTCCTACAGACTTACTAGTATGCAGTAACACTAGCTCTTTGAAGAGTGTTTCTCAATACTCACAGCCAATATGGCAAACAATATATCTGGAAGTCCTTAACTAATAATCACATATATGAGAGCTACATACATCATATACTACAGTACTATTGAGTAGGTACACCTAGGATGCTATATGCTTTTCAGCATATTTACCTCCCAAGGGATATATATGTTACAGCTACAGCTACAGCATGAGTTAAACAATTGCTTAGTAGACTGTCATCCTATGCATTTCCCACTTGGCTGAGCAGGGCGATCACAAAGACTTGCCCTAGCAGTGATATATAGACAGAAGCTGCCTTACTTTTGTGATGCATTATAGGCATGGTATAAATAACTTTCTGCTAGCTCTGGCTAGGTCCCACTGATTAGATATGGCTAACACATTATTCTGCACAGTGGACAGTGACACACAATAGTATCTGCAGCATTAAACACTAGATTAGAACCAGAGATCCATAATGTCTGCAGCAATATACCACCCATACAGATTACCTGCTAGCTGATAGGCAGCATCTCCAGCCAATGGCCATTGCTACATCTGACACCCATGGTAGATGCTTTTATTTTTCTGGCCCTTAGCATGGAGGACCACAAGCATGAGGGACAGCTTGGGTGGATTGCTCCTTATGGAACTCAGTGATGACGTGAAGCTTGGTGACTGGTGGCTCTTTCATGAGGGAGACAGACAGTAAGCTCCTTTCCAGCCACTCTAGTATCTCTTAGGCTGGTTGGCCAAAAGAATCAGCTATCGGGGAAGGGATAGAGGTGTTATGTGCACCTTCATGACCCTGGACTGATGACTCCACCACTGGAAATGCAGGTAGAACATAAAAGGGAACACATGCTTTTATATGGTGGGCTGGCTATCTCTCTCCCTGCAGTCCTTGGTGGGCTATTCAAATTGCTTTTGTCTGATCAGAGCCCTACAATGGCCCTCAGGTGATTGGCAGCTCTTTCAAGAGGAAGGCAGACAGCAAGCTCCTCTCCAGCCACTGTAATACTTCTTAGGCTGGTTGGCCAAAGTAATCAGAGATTGGTGCAGTGAGGAGGGTGGGTAGAGGTGCCATATGAATGAACATTGCAATATTTCAATGTTCACTCATAACTTTGCTAATTTTTAATATTTTAACTCCAAACTTTCAGCATAGCCATTTTATCCACACCACCTTATAATTGTGACAGGTGTCATTTTTTAAATCCTGGACAAGACATGTTTTCACAATTGTGGTGCAAAATTATGTTTCCGACAATATACTATAAATGCTACATGCCATGTTTATAAGGGGAGTCATAAATCAGCTGTCTTTAAAACTTGGGGTCAAAATAAAAAAAATAATAAGTATTGCAAAAATGTGTGTGTAGTGTCAGTCTTCACCCCAGTAGGTATACTTTGTGATCCCATGCTGTTGAACTGAGTTTGGGGGTGAACTCAGTGACCTAGCTGCATGGGAAGAGGGTGAGATACTTTATTAGAAGTCTGGGGTCTCATTTAAGGTAAAACAAAAGAGAGTCAGTGTGTTTTTCTGTGTTGGAGGAAGGGGACTGTATCAGCTTCTCAGTTTGCTAAGTCAGGAGGAGAGCAGTTAATTGGGGGGGTGGCTAAGGCAGCAGAAAACCAAGTGTCTGCAGTTATAGCTCCCTGCTGCTAGCTTGTCGCAGACAGCAATCTTGCTTTCAGTTCAAGGAGCAGCTGACTAAAGTGCTAAAATGGGGGGGTCACGTGATGCCACTGATGGGTTAGCAGCTCTGAAGACCGGCTCCTGTCTCATCTTCTGTTCTCTTTATAATTTCTACTTCTACTTAATCGTGATCAGCAACACCACTCGAAATATCATCTTTGGATAGCCTCTGGGACACTGTGAGGTGAAGTTGACTTCGGGAAAATCTACTGGGCAGTCAGGATAGCCCTCTCTAATTCTGTAGCCTATTTCAACAACATGGAGGCAGAGATGTGCCAAGCTCAGCCCCCACACACTCCGCCACAAACTCCGGAGAAGGCGCCCAAAAGATCTAAGGGACAGCCCAGGGCTGCTACTAAAATAGCCACTCCCTCTTCCTCTAACCATCCCATCCCAGCTACATTAATGGAAAAGAAGTTCTTGGAGGAGCTCCATCCTTTCAAAACGGCACTACAAGAACTTACCTCCAAGTTGAAATCTATGTGGGGAGATCTTACGGAGGCGACTAGGGCTATTTCAGATGTGGTGGCCAGCACCAAGTCATTAGAGTCCTGGCAGGCAAAAATGGAGCCAGAGCTTACAGCCTTAAGGCAAAAAATACAATGAATGGAGTCTAAATTGGAGGACCTGGAAGGCCAGAGTCACCGAAATAACATTCTCATCTTTGGCCTTCCAGAGGACTCTGAGGGATCGGCACTGATACTATTTTTACAAAAAATATTAAATAAGATTGCCGGGCCCTCCCCCAATTACACTACATATGTTATTGAGAGGGCACACCGTATCCTTAGACCTAAGCCATCCACTGGAAAACCACCTAGACCTTTAATTCTAAAATTTTTGAATTATTAGGATAAGATCCATGTCCTGGTTAAAACCCGTGATCTTCAAGAAATATTATGTGAAGGCCAACCCTTGCACTTTGCCCAGGATCTACCAGCCCCAACTAGACAATGGAGAGCTGCATATCACCCTATGGTCACCAAGCTTATAGCGGCTAGCATAAAATATAAAGTTCAATATCCAGCGTGTCTATCTGTGTATGCTAAAAATGTCTGGCATAGTATTGATTCAGTGAAGCAAGCTCTACCAGGGTTGAAGTCATTGTTTCCTGATTTGTTTCATGCCCGCTGAGATGCTGCAATAGTTTTTGTGTGGGTCTAGTAGACAACAGGAAGATATGTATGATGGATGACAACAGTTTATTGTGCTGATGCGCCTTAACAGCGCAACTATAAGAAGGACAATGGTATCCTAGTTACAGAAGATCCACGCCTGACATACTGATTTGATGTTCTGGTGCTTTCTGCTTGTCAACTGACAACGTTTTTGATCGACGGATGGAGGTGGCATGGGGTTACCTGCTGCCAAAAGATTACAGAGAGAAGAAATCGTCTCTGTGGACGCAGTTGGGGCACCCTTTATGTGTCTCGCTTTTTCTTTTTTTCTTCTTCTTCTTCTTCCTCCCAGAAGTTGCCAGTCTCATTTTTTCTGTAAGCGTGCAGGCTAAGATAGCAATACCAGGCTATTTTTATTTAAAGCCATAAGAGGGTAGCAATCGTTAATTTTTTGATGGCCCTGGCTTCAACTATTCCTTTTTCATTTTTCTTTTATACATATAGTGAGAGGGAAGGAAGAAGCAAGGAGGATCTTAAAGTCTGAAAACTCATTTCCTTTTTTCATGTACTTTTTTTCTTCTTCCTTTTTTTTTTTAGTTCTGCTGTAGGTTTAGTTAGGGGAGGCAATAGTGAGTCTCCATAGAGCTCACTAAATGCTCATATTAAGGACTGTTAGAATCGGGACTGGATTTATAGGAAATACGTTATCTGTTCTAATAGGTAAATATTTTCTTTTTTAGGTATAAATCTGTACTGGTCTTTTGAATTATAGTTAATAATGTTGGGATTGCATAAGAGTAGGAGGGGGTCAGCGAGAGTGCAATGCCTCACCAGGGGGTCATGAACCAAGGTAAAGAGGAGGTAGGTCCCACAGTTGTTTTAGGGTTATTTTATTTTATAAGTAGATTTTTCAGATATGCTGGGGGTTTGGGAACTCAGAGGGGAAGGCAGACAGGAAGGGAAGGGGGAAATTTAAATGGAATGAAAATGGAGGGATAGGATCTCAGTACGCAAGGAGACAAAAGTATTTCACTATGAAAAATGTACACGTTATTCTATTTACAGAGTCTACAAATAGAGGTAGCTCTTTGGTACTATTGTCAATTTGATGGCTTCATATAGGATGTGTTCCTGGAATGTAAAGGGCGCCCAGTCTCCAAATAAGAGAACAAAACTATTGTTACATCTCCGTAAGTTAGATATCAATGTGGCCTTTCTAGAGGAAACACATCTACCCTCTTCTCAGGTTCTTCGATTTAGACGGACCTGGGTAGGCCAGGTAATAGGATGTGGTCCAGATACCTGGCAGAGAGGGGTTGCAATTTTAATAGCATGTCAGGTCCCTTTCTGTTTGTTGGATACCATTATGGATACTCAGTGCAAATATGTTTTAATCAAAGTTCTCATCTGCCATACTTATGTTGTGCTGGGATCCATTTATGGACCAACAAGGGACGATCCTCAATTTTTTATATCTCTCATGAACAATTTGATTCCTTGGGCATCTCTTCCCATAGTGTTGGGTGGTGACTGGAATCTAGTTTACAGTAATACCTTAGACCGTTCGAGAGGGTTAACGTCACCACTTTCACCGGCACAACTTGCTCTTAGAGAAATGATGGAGTCGGTGGGGTTGATGGATCCCTGGAGAACATTATTTCCTCTTATAAGAGACTATTCATTTTACTCTATACCTCATAACTCAGCCTCACACATTGATTATTTTCTTGTGGACACTGGTCACCTTTCCACGGTGAGGTCATGTAACTATCTTCCAAAGGTCATATCAGATCACCATCCCACATTGCTTTGTTGGACCCCAGGGCTTCCTTTAACAAGGGACAAAGTCTGGAGATGTAATAACCAGCTTCTGAAATCAGACCATTCGATTTCTCAATTAGTAACTATTATTGATAACACTCATTCTACATGGAAGTTAGACTATCTTTGGGAGCGTTTTAAATGTTCCTTAAGGGGAGAGTTTATTCGATTGGCCACTATCAAGAAGAAAATTACCTCTCAAGTTAGGTCCAATCTTCTCAATGAGATCAGAAGGCTCGAGGTGGCTCTCTCAAATAACTCAACCCTGGAGGAAATTCATAATGTAGAGATCCTTAAAGCTCAATATAATTCCATTTTAACAGAAAAAGCTGAATATTTGCTTTTACGTTCTAAAGTACATTTTTTTGACCAGGGAGACAAGGCGGGTAAATTTTTGGCTCTTCGTCTTAAAGCACAAGCTGCAGATAGAATAATTCCCTGCATCTGCAACAGGCAGGGGCAAACCATCACTTCTTCCAGAGAAATAGTTCCCCCATACAAAAAATAGGCCTAATGCTCAACTACCTCAAATCACTAATAATTAGTTAATTGTTAATTATTCCTCAGTTTTGCTTTGGTTGATTTTTTCACATGCAAATGAGTTAGTGGCTAACTCCTCCAAACTCAACCTACTACTAACTAATTCTTAATAGTTTCAGCAGTTAGTCATTGACCTATTTCCTAATTAAGAATTAACTAATCCCCATGAATTGAGTATTAGTTTGACGTTCATTAATTACTAGTTAAGCTTATACAAAAAATAGGCCAAATGCTTAACAGTCTTAAATCATTAATAATTAATGTTCAATTATTCCTCAGTTTTGTTTTGATTTTTTCACATGCAAATGAGTTAGTGGCTAACTCTTCCTAGCTCAACCTACTGCTAACTAATCCTTAACAGTTTCAGCAGTTAGTCATTGACCTATTTCATAATTAAGAATTAACTAATCCCCATGAATTGAGTATTAGTTTGGCATTCATTAATTACTAGTCGAGCTTATGTAATAATTAATTCACAATCAATACTCCACTTGTTGATCATTAGCTGATAAGTAACTGTACACCACATAGTAAGCATAGTTATTCATTAAGAATAGCTAATTCTTAACCAGCTCATTTGCGCAGTGCTGCTAGAAACTACCCAGCTGGGAGTCCAGGTAAGCTGTAGGAGTACATCCACTTCTCACTGAAGGTGCCACACATCTGACTGAGGTACCCTGAGGTACCCCTCCACCCCCCAAAGCCAGAAACTAGTCTCTGTCTGGGGCAGGCTCCATCCTGCCGGGTACAGCCCTTGGGGATGGCCTGAATGTTAAACAGGAGGCAGAGGTAAGTCCCAAATGACTATCTGAAATAAACTGCATTTATGCAAGTAAAGACTCCCTTACCCAGCTGGAGTCACTTGTTTGTAATTTTGTAGTCACTTACTAGCACATAGACTGAGTACATGCTCCAAATGTGCAACGAAAAATTCAAGCAACTTTATGGTAACTATCAAGCAATTGACTGATAAGTGCTGAGTAAACTGGGAGTGTGTTGTAAAAATGCTAATGAAGTGCCTTATAGTTGTTCCTGATATAGCTCCAATAGAGTACCTTCTCAGTTAGGACACTCTATTCTCAGAAAAGCACCTTTTGAGTGTGTTACAAAAATGTCATTGAAGTGCCTTGGAATTATAGTATATACACTTCAAATTGGGTACCTGTACTCTGCAAATGCACCTAAAATGCAATTTAAGTACCTTCTTGAGTAAACTTCAATCTTTCAGTGTAAAATATCCTTACAGTTAGGGCACAATTGTAAATTAAAATTTTCCAGAAGAGACCCATGTGCCACAATGGAGTGATTGGCCCATCCCTGTGTAGCTTCAGTGCCCTCCCAGAGAACCGAACTGGGCAAATCTGGTACTCAGAACATGCTCTTGCCCTCATGTTAGTTTCTCAGCCTCTGACCTGACTAGCCGCACAAATCTGCAAGCAGAGCAGGACTAAGAAAGGGGATAGAGTGTGCATTTTATTTTTTTTTTTAAATGAGGTTTAGAGAGTCCTGGAAGCCATCACATAGGAGTGTACAAGTACCTTTTTACAAATGTTCGCTGGCAAATACTTTTGCACCTCAGATACTCTGCTATTCATTACTCACTGTTCATATTCCTTTACAAGCTGACCGCCCCCCGTCAGCAGCATGGTGTCAAATAGTATTTTATCACATAATGACCAAGAAAACCCTAGAGATGCAACATTTCAGTGGGGTCCATCTTCATATAATTTTACAACTTGGAGCAGAAGCTCAATGGAGATCAAGATCACTTTCTCAGGAACACACAGTGAGTCAGAGGCTGTGGCTATGCTTGAACGCAGATATCCTGCTTCACAGTTTCAGAGACACTATTATGATGGAAAGAAGGTCCAACTAACCACAATTCAACACTACACCCCCCTTCCATATCTTAGGACATTTACTTACTGGTGGTGAAGCTTTCTTCAGGAGGCCGCTGGTGTACTTTCATTTCGGCTCATTGAATTAAACACAGTGAAGTCTTCATCTTTCTCAAACAATAACTTTTTCATAATTTCTTGGGAGTTAAATCCTGAATGTGTTCAGAAAAGAAAGGTAAGTGTCATATACACTGTTTAGAAATGAAACTGAAGCCCATACTAGACCACATTTTTCTATCATGAAGTTCAACAGACACCATCCTCAACTCTCTTTGCGTCTTCCTAGAAACTGTGAATACTCCCAATACAGCATAGACACTCATGGTGCAGTGGAAGGAAAGGAGACTATTGTATCATGAGTAAATGCACTCTTTGGGGGTGTTCCTAATGTTCAAGAAGCATGCAACAAGAGTAGATCAAGGATTTGCAACAGAATGGGAATAAATACATTATTTGCATGCATTTCAGTTAAGCTATAAAAAAGCACAGTGGTTAAAACAACCATCAACTTGAGTGAATTGTAGAGAAGGTAAGCAATCATTAAACATATTTTTTCAATTATAAATAATATAATGCAAAAAGGATTGACAAGTGTCCCTTTAACACCAACTCTACACCAAAATGTTTATGTGATGGTCAAACAACAAAACATTTTAAAAGTAATTTTACTGTCAACGAATTATTTTTCCCAGTTAGCCTTATTTCTCCCTCATGCACTGGTAGCCTCCATTATACCGGCCACCCAAGCCAACACCCCCCAGGACTTGCTATCCCTCAGAGGCAGTAGGGTCTGGGTCATCAGGTACAGGGTGCATAGGCAGCTGGAGTCATCATGCAGCCAGTGCACAGATTTTCCTAGTACTCCCCCTAAAGTGCAGCATGCCCCCATGCACTATACACCTGACATCTGCCTCTCCTCTTCCCAACTTTGGTGGTTTCAGCCTGCTTATCCTCAGCCACTGATAGTATCTGGCAAGCACCAAACTCTGGTTCTCCACCCCACCCTGAGATGAGAAATCCAGCAGGAACTCAATCTTCTTCCCTCTTGCTGACCCTCCAACTCCCAAGACAACACCTGAAACTCGGGTCTTCAGCACTGCAAGTACAGCACCATCACTGCAATGGTGGGCCTGCAAAAATCAAAGATCTGTGAAATGTAACTTGTCTGCACATCCACATGTGTAGTTGTAGGTCCTGTCATCTTATTTTTTGTGGCTAATTCTGCCCTAATAAACACAGAATCTGTCAGCAGACAATGACCATGTGACCCACCTAGTCTGCCCATTTCCCTATTCACTGCTGTAGCCCCAGATCCTATCTGGTGCATTTTTGTAAACTGGTATTTATTGCCCAAGAACCCTCCCAGTCATTAAATAACCCCTAAAAACACCGTAATGATGGCATTTGGTAGGGGATGAGGCTGCAGGCACTCTGTGGGCATTGCAGTGGGATCGGGGGGGACACCTAAATATACTTGGATCATCTTTGCTGGCAGGAATACATGTATGGGGCTATCTGTCTAGCATAATCATTATACTATTTTAGGGCTAGGGCTGCAGCGCTCAGTAGCCACTTGACTTGCACAAGGAAATTATAAGCCAGGCTTTATGGACTAAATTCTTTATGCAGACCAAAATATGTGATATATGGATAAAATAGCTTCTGCGGTAGGCACCATCATGTTGTGAGTTGCCTGCCTGGAACTAGCAATCATGTCAGTTGCTCCTAAAACTGCAGGCCCTTCCACTTCCATGTGGAAAACAGAAAGCTGGAACATGCAGATGAAGCTGCAAAAGAAGCAGCTGCTTGGTTGGATACCATATGGGGTTCAACAGGCCAGGTCACAGGTGGATTAAGAGCAAGGCTAAGCATACAGTAGCAGTGATACAGTGTATAGTAAAGTACTATTCTACATAGAAATCCATAGCTTTCAAAATGCTGTTGTACCACAGTTCAAACATCATGGAATGTGATTGTACCCTTCTGTTATAGAACAGCATTCTAAAACCTCTAGAGACATGCACAAGCTAATTTCACTGTGAAAGAGAAATATAAAATAATGCATGGAGAAGTGTGGTTTATGGGTATTTTATGCATCCCAAGGTGTGTGATGCCCCATGAAGTCTGAGGGGTTTCTATGGGCATCACACACCAAGATGGTGCATAAAATCCCCATAGAATCACACTTCTCCATGTTTTATTTTTTCATTTACTGTTTTTCGGAGTTTTTTGGTTTAAATTGTCTTTGACACTTTGGGAGGGTAACTTTTACTGCTGACAAGATTGTCTCATGCTGAGTGACCGATTGTGTAGCACTTGTGAACATCCAGCACGAGGACAGCTTGTTCGTGGTTTTTCAGGAGATGCTGCAGTACTGTTCTGCCCATGGTTTATGGAGCTCCATAAACAACACATGTGGTTTACGAAGCTGTTAGGCACTCACTGGCAGTGGTTTATAACCACTAACCAGTAAATATAAAAACAACATGCACATATTTCACATAATAATATACACTATAAAAACACAGGATGAGTAACTTAATGTATAACCAGTGTGTTGTGCCACCTTGGGGTTCTGATTCCCATGGACCACTCGAGCTTCATCCTCAAAGTCAGAGAGAATCACATGCCCTCTGTGGCAGAACAATCTGACTGTGCATAGTTACCCATTCAGTATTTTCTATATGCTGACGGTTACCCAGTTTTGTTGTATATCAATATGCTAGTTTTGTTTTGGGCATCATCTTCAAACCACTAGCAAACTGGGAAGAGCTTTGTTGTGGAATTTTGGCATGGCCAACACCCAAACAACACACCCACCCCAATCTGGACAGTCTTTCCCTGCACAAGACTGATGCCTCCTCCTCCCCATCCTGTAACAGGCATTCCCTGCTGTACAGTGCCACCTTCTTTCCACTCATCCTATATGGACCACTCCCTGGTTTCTAGTATCACCTTCTTCCCACCCCATGCAAAGTTTTATGTTGTCTAGTGGCATTTGTCTGGCTTTCCCAATATTGTGTCATTCCCTGGTGCCCGGTGGCACCAACTTCCATCTCTGTGATAAACACTATAGTGCATGGTGGAGCGTCATTGTGTATGGAGATCTACACACTGTGGAATGGTCTGGCATGGAGACAGGGACTCCGTTAAGTAACACAAGGGCAAAAGTATTAGATATCAGGAGGGCATCTTTCAGTGAAATGTGTAGATGTTTAAGAGCAGCCCTGGTAAAAGAAGGGGTGGAGAAACAGTGGGGGAGACTAAAAGGAGTCATTATGGAGGTAATTAACCAATGCATTAGATAGTGGCCAAAGGAAAAAGGAAGAAAAACCACTGTAGTTCTCAAAGAGGTGGGAGACTAAGTAAGGCTAAAAGAACAAGTTTCAGTAGCTATAGGGGAATCAAAGGAGGAGGAGTACAGGGATGTGAACCTTTGAAAGTCTGAGAGAAGCAGGGAAGGCTGCAAGGGTTTTTCACAGACAGGAAAGAGTTTAGCACAGACTGTGAAAAAGGACAAGACATTCCAGGTACATAAACAAAATGAAGGGTGGGATTGTGAGGCTCAAAGGGGAGGAGGGAGTGTATGGGGGAGGATTTAAACAAGGCAGAAATATGGAACAAATACTTCTGTTCAGTATTCACTGAGGAGGGAGAGGGTCAAGGACCACAGTTGGGGAGCAGAGGCAATTGGGGGGAGAAGTGGACACCAGTCCATTCACAGTGGAGAGTTCTGGAGGAACTCACAAAGCTGAAGGTGGATAAAGCCCTGAGCCGATGACATACACCGGAAGATATCATGGAGCTGACAGGGAACTAGCGCCCTGGCCACCTTTTTTCATAGAGTCACTCAACAGGTGTTCCAGAGGACTGGAGGAGGGTGCATGTAGTCTCACTGCACAAAAGTGGGCAGTAGGGTGGAATCAGGGAACTACAGGTGAGTCAGCCTCACTTCCAGTGGTGGGGAAGATGATGGAGGCACTGCTGAAAAGAAAGGACAGTGGCACACCTGAATCCACTTGTGCTCAGGATCCACGGCAGCAAGGATTCACATTAGGAAGGTCTTGTCAAATGAACCTGATAGATTTTTCCATTGGGTGGATTCAGGAAATTGGAATCAGGGAGGGGCCATAGATGTCACCTACCCAGATTTCCCCAGCAAAGCCTTCAACACTGTCCCCTGCCACAGAAAGTTGGTTAACAAGATGAGTAGCCTGGGCATGTGGGGCATAAGGTGACACTGGGTTAGAAACTGACTGACAAACAGAAGGCAAAGGGTGATAGAAAATGAGATCCAATCCGGGGAGAGAAGGGTGACAAGTGCAATACCATAAGGATCAATTTTTGGAACAGCCATTTTCAATGTCTTCTTTAGTGACATTGCAGAGGGGCTGGAAGGAAAGGTCTGCCTATCAGCAGATGACACCAAGATCTGCAATAGGGTGGATACTCCAGAAAAGGTGCAGAAAATGAAGAGGGACCTGGAGAAGCTTGCTAAGATGGTCAGATGTGCAACTGAGGTTCAGTGTGCAAAAAGTGCAAGATAATGCACTTGTGGTGGGGGAACCTTGGGGAGAGCTTACAGGATGGGGGAGTACTGTCCACCAAAGAGAAAAGGGACCTAAAGGTTTTCAGTATTTAATGCCCTTAAGGTACCAAGTGGTGTGCAAGGCTGCAAGAAGGCCATTGGCATGCTGGGGTGCATAGGCAGGAGGTTTACTAGAGGAGGTGGGGTGATGCCATTGTATAAAACACTGGTAAGGTCTTACTTGGGAAACTGCATGCAGTACTAGAGACCACATACACGTAAGACATTAATGTGGTGGAGTTATCCAGAGAAGGGTGGCAAAGTTGGTGCATGGTCTTGATCACACATATGAGAATAGACTAAGAGACTTCGTATGTACTCACTGGAGGAAAGGAGGCATACCATCAGTAGTAGTCAAGAATATGAGCACCAGGTAAAACCTGTGACTCATATTGGACGCTATATTTTGGGCTATCCTGCAAGGGTAGCACTGTACACAAACGCGAGGGTAGTGGACTGTCAGTGAAGGGAGATAGTGATGGAAGGAGAGGGACAATGAAGGGTTTTGAGAGACAGGTGCCTGCTGCCACTTTAGCTAGCCTTGTGGTGTGGAGTGCATAACTCTGTGTAGCAGGTCTAGGGTTCTGGACCAGGTGTGTATAGCTCTGTTGTTGCCTGTGGCACTTAATTTTGTGCCGATATAGAATTTCCTCCTGCCTGATATGCACCCCCTGAGTTGATAATCTATATTCAGTGTGGTGCAGTACAGCCCCAAACACTTTTTATCCTTTCTTGTGACATTTAAGTTTTTGGTTTCTGAATTTGTATATGATGCATATATAGCCTTACAATAAAGAAAAAAAAACCAAAATTTGTATTTATGATACGTTTTTTTGAATTTAAAGCAGTGTACCATGTGAAAAAGTGTTTTTTTTGATGGTTTTATTCCTGTGCCTGCTAGCATGTACCTGTTTCTTCCACCAGTATTGTACTATCACCCTGTAATGTGTTCAGTTATCCTATAAGTTTTTGCTTTACATTTTCATGTCTGTTGCATTGACACAGCAGTAGTACTAGACAGCAACTGAGTATTTTCTGTAAGTACTTACAACAATCGAATAGATCACTTTCTGATTAGGTAGTACTGTTGCTTTTAAATGTACAACAATTAAAAGTACAGACTAACACAAGATAAATACCAACTAGTATGCATCTGAGTAAAAGATTCAAAGAACTTCTATGAAATTAGAAAGACCTATCTTATATATAATGGCTGAAGAGCTTTGTTACATTTCCTTTTGCAGGATGGCTTCCACCATGGAAGGTTATGCTAATGAGGGCTGCCAACTCTGCCATCTGTTGAGCGCCCTCATTAGCATAACCTTTGGTGGAAAACCATCGAGAATGGCTCCCTCAAGGGTCATGCAGCCATTATAGAGGATGCTAGGCCCTCTAATTAAAAACCACCAGACAGTAGGTAAATAAAATAATTTGTTTTATACAAAACTTTGTTTGCATTTCTACAGCAGCTGCTGCACTTAGCGGTACAGGAGTTTACCTTTAGAAAATTTCACTCAGATAAAAAACAGAGAGAGACTACTGTCTTACTCTATCATTTTATTATTTAAATAAGTTAACTGTAATTTTGCTAATTTTGCTTACTGTTTATTCTGGAGTGTATATGGCATAATATTTTATAGCAAAGTACAGGAGCATAGTGTTACAACTTCTTTAAACTCGCTTAGAAACTGCCGCCCAATTTAAACAATATTACCTGACATGAGCCCTGGTCTGTTATTAACTTGAAGTTGTCAAAGGACAGAGGTGAGTTAAAGGCCATACCCTTTTCCAAGGTCAATAACTCCAGAAGATGCCCTACACTTCACAGGATAATATTGCTACGTGTAAAATGTTTGGAAGCTCACCTTTTGTGCATTTTAAACAGTGTGAGAAGGAGTGCATGCTTAGACTATTTGTTTACATTAGCAGAGTCTTCTCTCTGAAGGTTTTCTTGTAGCCAGTTAGTGCATTAAGATATTCAGTCCCGATGCTCTAGGTATACGTATGAGGATTATTTCTACCTCTTGGTTGTTTACCTGGCAAGGTAAGGCAAGTTTTATTTAAGAGATGCTAATCCCGAGGCTCTGGGCGCCATACAACAATCAAAATAGATACAAAACAACTTTACTACAACATTTATATTCAATATACTAAACAGTTAAAACAGAATTTATTACTCGACAGCAATTAAAATCAGAATAGGTAGAAACCAAATTAAACATCCATTTCTAAAAGACAAGTAGAGACTATAAAACATAGTCCAGGAAGGCCTAACTATACAAAAGTGCCTTGAGGTGGGCCTCAAAACCTTCAGCATGGGACTTCTGATGGCTAAAGACAGTTAATTCCACAGGATTGGGGGCATGACACCAATGCTCTGTCACCAGCAGTTTTTAACCTCATCCTGGAATCACAAGGAGGACCCTAGAGGAGGAGAGGAGGGAGCGGACAGAGACAGCAGGTGCAGAAAGGTCCTCAGGGTAGTTAGGTTCAGGTGGGTAGGGCCTTAAATGTGAGCAACCCACCTTAAAGAGGACCCTCCACCTAACTGCGGCAGTGCAGTTGCCTTGGCACTGGTGATGTGTTTTCTTAGGCTGTCCTGTCGAACAGCCTGCTGCTGCATTCTGCACCAGCTGTAGTCGGTGCAGGGTCCTGAGACCCTACATAGACTGGTATTATGTAGTCGTTTTTTCCGACATCATGAAGGTATGCACCAAAGTGGGAGGTCTGGGGCAGAACTAGGGTTTTATCCTGGTGATATTCCTCAGATGATAAAAACTGGTGACAACGGATGTCACGAAACTCAAGTGTCACGCACTGGAAGAATAACGCCAGATCACTTACTTTGGAGGAGAGCCAATGCAGGCTGTGCCAAGACAAAGCCCTGCCTCACTAGAGCCAACTTATCATGCCCTGTTTGACCCGACCATGGTACTCCATCTATGGGTTCAGTTGCAACCAGCTGGAGGCCACCCAGTGGTTGATTCTAGTAAGGCAGCTGTTAAGCACTTCCACTGGCAAGACTCAGGCAGGAGATACAGTTGGGTATCATCAGCATAGTAGTGAAAACCCAGACTGTATTCCTAAGACTCTCCGCATACATGGCAAACACATCGCAACAAGACCGAATCCTGGTGAATCATGACAGGTGGCCAGGAGGAGGAGAAATTCCCATCACTACCTCTGCCTCCTGTTAGATAGAAAGATCAAACCAGCAGCCGCGAGTCCACAGAATTTTAGGTGGCTGGTAACACTGGTCGTCCACCATGTCAATGCTGAAGAGGATCGAGAGAACAAGAATTGTCCCTCCTTCATCTCTAGCCCTGTGAGGCCATTACACCTGACCAGCGCAGTTTCTGTGCTATGCCTCACATGAAACCCAGTCTGGCTTATACAGATCATGGCCACGAGATGCCCTCGTTGAAGCGCCACCACCTTCTCCACAATCTTACCCAAAATGAGACTGAGATAGGATTGCACTTTGCCTGACATCAGGGTCCAACGACAAGCCAGAAGGGTCTCACCAATGCCTCCTTCAAGACATTGGGGAACCCTTCAACATGAACACCAGACAATCACAAACACCAGGCCAACGGAGTCAATACATCTTATTAAGAAATGAGTTGCACCAGGACCAGTTCACAAAAGGGTGCCGGCTTGAGGCAATCACTGACCAGCCACCCCTACCTAAACTCACCCTAACCAGGCAGAGTGCTCTGTTCGCCCAGAAACCACGTCAGCTGTAAAGTCTGGCCACTACCTGATGGCAGACACTCTGTCCAGAAGAACTGAGCAAACTCCTCGCTGTCGTTTGAAAAAGCACCTTCAGCTGTAGACAGGTGGAAGAAGCCTGTCCAGTCTGAAAGAGCACAGTTGGGTTGGTTCCTCCCAGCAGCAACTTCCCTGACAGGAATTCCTTCCTTCACGAAAAATTGCCCCCTTGCATGCACTTCAGTGCACACATGCAGGGCCAGTTTGTTCACCTCCAGGCTGGCCTCGCCAGCAGTGCCTAATCTCCAACCAAAGTCTTAATACCTTGAGCTCCCATCATACCAAGGAGACCTCAAGTGAGAAGATCTTGGTTGTACACGGCTGGAAAAGTAGGAGTCGAGCGCACCAGATGCGCCTTATTATAGGCATCCACTGCCATGCACACCCCCCCCCAACGCATGCACTGTCCACACTGGGTAGGTCAGCCACCACCAAAACCTCAGGGTCAAACACCTTGAAGGGCTAGGCTGACCATCTCTGCGGAAGGAGGCTATCAAGGGGTTCAACCAGAATTATCGCAGTGATCGACCATGACCCGATCAATGCTGAGACTATTTATCCTGCCACAATGAGAACACCAGATCCAATGTGGCCACCCTGATGAGTCACAGAGGAAACCTTGAGAAAGCCTAGGGAGACATCATCTGAAGGAAGTTGTGTTCAAGCAGAGAAAATTATTCAGTTCGAACACTGAAGTCTCCAGCATTAAACATCTGGGGCCCAATGTTTCCCCCGGTGATTAATTGGCCACTCGCAAGAAATTCCCACCACCCCAGAAGGGCAAATCAGGAGAATAGCAACCTGCACCCAGACCCACAGATGGTCACAGATTCAAATGATTGTGGTGCTTACCGAGTGCAGAATGACACACTTTGCCTGGCCTTTGTCTTAAAACTTAGAGTTCCACAACCCTCCCCCACCCCTGTCCCCATAAACGCATGGCCTGCCCATTTAAAGAACTGACTATGACCTATTGATATTGCTTTTACCAAAGAAATGGAAGAAAGTCTGTGAACCATGCTTAATTTAAATATATGCTGTTTTATTTTTTTTTTTTTCTTTTAATGTTCCCTCACCGCATTTAATTTAGCTGCAACATAGTACCAGTGGGAACTGATGTCTTGGGCAGCTGAGAGCTGTCAATGAGGTGGTGTAAGTATTTCTGAGAAGTGTGCTGATTTGTGGCTGTTGCCCAGACAACAGTTCCCACCAGCGATTTCTTTCAAATATAAAACAAAGTTTGGGGAAGGGAGCTTGAAGTACTGCTGACACTCAAAACTTTCGAAAACATACAGTTTGGGTAATAATTAGCTTGCATCATATATTCTATAGAGTTCTGGTCCATTGATTATTACGGAGGCATTGTATGAATATGTGATCTTTATTTTGAGTTCATCTGCCTCTACAGCTGACTCCCTACTTCAAGTCACAATCCTCTGTTGTGACATAAACTGTGTCATGGGGCTTTGTGATGTCAAATCAGTGCAGTGTGACCTTGGGTGGGAGAAAGCGTTATTAACCTTCAGGAGTAAAGTCTGTTGTCTTGCTGACCTCCGTTAATAAATAGTGTGGAGGAAAATACAATGAATGTGGATACAATCTGAACTATGTCTAAATATAGTTGTTTAAGTTCTACTGGGCGTCAACTGCTCTTGGTAACAAATAAAAACTAAATTCAGTACTTTTTATGGTTCCCAGGCTCTTTCCATTTCTTTGAGTTGGCAGTGGCCAATATAGCTAAACTTAGTGCAAGTAACAATAACCATAACAGACGTGGGTGAATTACATATGAACATGCAAAAGCCAGCAGAAGAAAGTCATTTGGTCTGTCAAGTCTGCTCCAGGCGAGTCCACAGCTTGAGCTAATGTCACTGCCTCCTCCCATTCCCTACCATGATCCCTTTCCCCTATGCCTATCCCAGCCTCTTAGAGCTGTCCATGTCTTCAAGATGACCTCTTCCAGGTATTTAGTGTCCACCCTCTCTGTGAAGAAGCGCCTCGACTTCCTCCTAAAACCTCCCATCCTCCAGCTTAAACTGTACCTCATGTTATGGTTGCAACACAGATTAAAGAAACCCTTCTTGTCAACCTTATTTATCCATTATGGCACTTGAAGGTTCTACTGTCCCCTTTTCTCCTGTCTTCCAGGGACATGTCTGTCCCCTCAACCTCCTTGTATGCCTCACCCTGCTGCTGGCTATCTTTGCAGCCCCCTCTGACCTTCTCCAACAGGTTAATGCCCTTTTTGAGGTGTGGAACCAGTACTGAACTCATATCCTAGATGCCTTACCAGTGACCTGTAGAGGACAGCCAACCTCGTCTCTCCTACTACTGATCCTCTAGCTGTGCATCCCAGCATCTTGTTTGCTTGTTGCTGCTTTCTGCACTGTGTGGGTGTTTCAGGCCACTAGTGTCATCACTCCTGGGTCCTTCTTCTCATCGGATGCAGATTAACTCCACCCAGGTACTCTGTCCTGGGTTCTGGCTCCTGATGCATATTTTGCATTTCCATGACAGTTGTTGCCGCATCCTGTACCAGCTTTTTCAGACCTTCCTGGAGGTCCGTATCCTTCAGCTGTGTCCACTCTCACAGGTTTGTGTCATCTGCGAATAGGCACATTTTGCCCTTAATGTTATCCCCATTGTCACTGATCAAGACACTGAACAACACCAGCCCCAGCACCGAGTCATGTGGGACCCACACAACCACCCTCTGGGTTCTGTCCCTCAGCCAGTTTTCCACCCATCAGCCATCTTTTCCCAACTGCAAGACCACCAACTTCCTGATCAACCTTTGTGGCTAGAGTCAAGACCTTGTTTGAATTTAAACAGAGGATGTCACTGCTTGGCCTCTGCCCACGTCTTAGTATACAGTCAAAAGTCAATCAGATTGTTTGACACGTCTCCCCATGGTCCATGTTGCCTCTCATCCTGAGACCATGCTCCCCAGATATACCACTAACCTTCCTTTTAGAATGGTCTTCATAAGCTTGCCTAATAACAGAAATTAGCACTAATGCAGTCTTGTGCACTTTGTCAGGCATGGGGGGCAGCGGAGTGCTCTACAACCACCCGTGAACTGCAATAAATTTCCTCCTTCATGATGGTGGAGTAGAAAGAACAGTTTAGAGATGTCCGTCATCACCAACCACCTAAGTGAAAGCTACAGTAGCACCGTTATGTTAACATCCTAGCACAGATAAGAGATTCTACCGGGTTCCTGTGGAGCCTGATAATGGGGTCTCAGGAGACTATCCAGTTGTGCCTGTAAAACAAAAACAGCATGGGGTCTCTCTGCAGCTCTTTATGAAATAACAATGACAAACAATGTGCGATAAACAAAACAATGTTTATCTGGCACATGTGGTCAGTGTCCTCCTTCATCAGTCAGCATCCTGTGAACTTGTGGATATATAAGGGAAAATACTATGAGAATAAAAATACTGATCATGGGTCAACTGGAAGGACTTATAATGTTAAAGTGTGTTGTGTGGGCGGGATAGACTGGTACCTCACCATCGACTGGGTTTAGAAAGGACTTCTGTTACTTTGTGGCTATCACAAGGAAAATCAGTGCTCCTAGAACTGATTTTCTTTGGGGTGGGGCATTGTGCCAGCAATTGACTGACAGGGCAGGACAAAGACACCAACTGTATCCTTCTTTTTCCTCTGCAGGGCTCTGACTGCCAAACTGGTAGCATCTTGGGATGGTTGCCACATAATAGAATGGCCTTCCTCTCTGCCTCCCCACAGAGGGGTGGCTGTGCCAAGGTACAAATTTAGTCCATGGGATGGTGGGTGATGTAGCTAGGTGGCTGGTAAGGGGTATGGCACTTCTCCATCGTGTAGGCCTCCGCTCTGATTGTGGCTTCATACTGGCAGTAGCCGTTATTTTTCCTGAAGTTTTCATGCTGGCTACCTCATAACACTATATAGTCTTGTCAGACCTCATGTGCAGATCATGTATTTTGAACTCTATCAGTCACCACTAGAAAAATGAGAAGCCAGCTTCCCATTGCTTACTAACATGGGCATTCTATCACCACACCCAAGTGAAAAACAACAGACTCTCCATCATACCAACAAATAAGCTCATCCCGCAAGAAATCTCCCACCACCCCAGAAGGGCAGTAAATCAGGAGAATCAGGCAACCACCACCCAGACCCCACAGATGGCCACAGATTCAAATGAATGTGGTGCTTTCACTGAGTGCAGAATGACACACTTTGCCTTTGGCCTTTTGTCTTAAACTTCAGAGTTCCACAACCCTCCCCCAACCCTGTCCCCATAAGCATGGCCTGCCCAATATTTCTAAGAACTGACTATGACCTATTGGATTTTCATTCAAAGTGGAAATGAAGGTCTGTGAACCGTGCAATTAAATATCTTGAATTTATTTTTTTTTTATTGTCTTAAATGTCTCACCCGCAGTTTAATTTACAACTGCAACATTAGTATTAGTGGGGGCTGATGTCTTGGGCGGCTGAGGCTCATAATGAGGTGGTGCGAAATATCATTCTATAATTGCTCAACTGCATTGTGGCCTCGCTGCTTTGACAACAGTTCTCACCACGATAGCACTGCAAATCTCAACCAGCTTTGGGGAAGGAGTTTGAAGTACTGCTGACACCTCAAAACTGAAAACACAGTTTGTTCACTTAGCTTGCATTCTGTATATATTCTAGAGTTCTCCTGGTCATTGATTATTACTGAGAACATTTGCATGAATATGTGATCTTTTTTTTAGAGTTCATCTGTCTTTACAGCTGACCTCTACTTCAAGTCACAACTGTTGTGACATAAACTGTTGTCATGGGAGAAACTGTGATGTCAAATCAATGCAGTTTGACCTGGGTAGGAAAGCAGCAGATGAACTCTCCAGGGCAAAATTCTGTTGTCTTGCAGCTGACCTCCGTAATAAATAGTTGTGGAGGAAGCTACAGAATAGTGTGAATACAATCTGAACTATGTCTAATATAGTTGTTTAAGTTCTACTGAAGGCGCAACTGCTCTTTAAAGGTAACAAATAAAAACAAATTCCAGTACTTTTATGGTTCCGGGCTCTCTTTTCATTTCTTTGAGTTGAAAAGCAGTGGCCACAGGAGATAGCCAAACTTAAAGTACACTAAACCATAACAGACTTTGGGTGAATTACATGCGAACATAGAAAAGCCAGCAGAAGAAAGTCATTTGTCTGTCAAGTCTGCTCGTATTGCAGGTCCACAGCGAGTATGTCACTGCCCTCCTCCATTCCCCTACCCATGATCCTTACCTTTCCTTATGCCTATCAGCCTCTCTTAGAGCTGGTCTTCAAAGGATGACCTTCCAGCAGTGCATCTCATGTCCACCACCTCTTCTGTGAAGAAGCCTGACTTCCTCCTAAACCTCCCATCCTCCAGCTTAAAATCCACCCCTCATGTATGGTTGCAACACAGATTAAAGCTCTTATCAGCCTTGTTTATCCATTGCAAGTACCTGAAGCGTTCCAGTAATGTCCTCTTTCTCTCCTGTCTTCCAGGAGTATGTTCAGTCCTCAACCCTCCTTGTATGCTCACCCTGTGACTGGCTATCATCTTGCAGCCCTCTGGACCTTCCTCCAGCAGGTTAATGCCTTTTTAGTGTGGGACCGGACTGTTCCATATCTAGATAATGGCCTTCCAGTGACCTGTGCGAGGACAGTGCAACCCTCGTCTCTACTACTGATCCCTCTGGCTATAGCCCAGCATCTTGTTTGCCTTGCTGTTTCTTGCACTGTGGAGTGTTTCAGGCCACTAGTGATCATCACTCCCAGGTCCTTCTTCTCCTGGATGCAGATACTGAACTCACCCAGGTAGTACTCTGTCCTGGGATTTTTGGCTCAAGATGCATAACTTTGCATTTCCGCCCGGCTAAGCTGCCACATCCTGTACCAGCTTTTCAGACCTTCCTGGAGGTCCGCATCCCTTCAGCTGTGCCTCCACTCTCCCACAGAGTTTGGTAACATTCGCTAATAGGCACTTTGCCCTGTTGTTATCCCCATTGCATATCGAACTGAATAACACCATTGTACCGAGTCATGGGACCCACGTACCCTCTGGTTCTGTCCCTCAGCCAATTTTCCACCATCTAATAATCTTACAACTGCAAGACCTGGCACACAGTCAACCTTTTGTGGGGCACAGAGTCAAAGACCTTTGTTTAAGTGATTAAAACAGAGGATGTCTACTGCTTGGCCTCTTTCACGTCTTAGGCCACAGTCAAAGAAGTCAATCAGTTGTTGACAATGTCTCCCCCATGAATCATGCCTCTCATCCTGGAGCCTGCTCCTCTAGATATACCACTATATTCCTTTGAATGGATGTACCAAAGCTTGCCCACAATGGAGGTGGGGCACTAATGCATGCCCTGGGTGCACTGTCAGGCATGGGGGCTAAAGCCTGGGTGCTCTACAACCACCCGTGAACTGCAATAAATTTCCTCCTTTCATGATGGTGGAATGAGTAAAAGAACAGTTTAGAGATGTCGAAGCCCTGCATCACCAACCACCTAGCAAGTGAAAGCCTACAGTAAGCACCGTTTACAGGTTAACATCCTAGCACAGATAAGAGATCTCTTACCGGGTTCCTGTGGAGCCTGGGATAATGGGGTCTCAGGAGATCATCCAGTTGCACTCTGTAAAACAAAACAGCAATGGGGTCTAGCAAAGGATCTGCAGCTCTTTATGAAATAACAATGACAAACAATGTACGATAAATAAAAGCAATACTTATCTGACACATGTGGTCAGTGTCCTCCTTCATCCAGTCAGCATCTGTCAGACTTGTGGATATATAAGGAAAATAGGTCACTTATGAAGAATAAAATACTGATCATCTAGGTCAACTGGAAGGACTTATAATGGTTAAAAAGTGGTTGTGTGTTTTTGGCGGGGATACAGACTGGTACCTCACCATCGACCTGGTTTTAGAAAGGACTCTGTTACTCAGGGGTTGACAAAGGAAAATCAGTACGCCCTGAACTGATTTTCTTGGGGTGGGGGCATTGTACTCCAGCAATTGACTGACATAGGCAGGTGACAAAGACACCAACTGTTATCCTTCTTGCACCATTGACAGGGCTCTGGACTGCCAAACCAGTAAAGCATCTTGGGATGTGGTTGCTATGGCTAATGAGAAGAATGGCCCTTCCCCTCTGCTCCCCCACACAGAGGAGAGGCTGTACCAAAGGTACAAATTTAGTCCATGGGATGGTGGGTGATGTAGCTAGGTGGTTGCGGCAGTATGGCACTTCTCCATCGTGCAGGCCTGTTCTGGATTGTGGCTTCATACTGGCAGCTGCTATTTTCCCAGTTTTCATGCTGGCCCACCTCATGCAACACTTACATAGTCTTGTCAGACCTCACCGTGTGCGCAGATCCATGTATTTTTGAACTCTGTCAGTCACCACCAGAAAAAATGAGAAGAGCCTTCCCACTGCTTTCACCAACATGGGCATTCTATTCACCACACCCAAGTGAAAAACAACAGACTCTTCCATCATACCAACATGAATAGCTCAACAGCCTACCAGCATGGTCAGCCTCCTCTCCTCCAAATGAAAACTAACAGCCAGCCTTTAACCCCACAGTCTCCCTCCCAACAATGCCTCCCTTTTACCAGCACGTAGCCACTCCCAACCACATGGTCAGCCCAGGGTTTTATTTAACTCTAAAATTGATTAGTGTTTTGCTCATATAAGTGCTAAAACATTGTGAAAATGCATAGCACCTGCCTCACTGTGTTTAACAAATATAACACTTCTAGAAAACCTATATAAAGACTTTCTGAACAGCTAGTATTGTCCCAAGAAAAAAACTGCTAATCACTGCCCGCCCCCTTGTCACTCACATTACACTCCCCTTTTCCCATACATATGCTTGCCCAGGTCACTACATTCTATCACATCCATGGACAACATCCAACCTCACATCTGGCTATCCTCCCCTTCAAATATGAACTGCAACCCACAGCACCACCAGGATCACCTTACTGACCACATATCCAGAGTCCTCACCCTTCCATTAGCATAGCGCTCCTTACTGGCACACTGCACAAGATCAACATCATTCAGCCTGCTCCCCTCCAAGCACAGACCAAACCACTACCACCAGCATAATAATCTAGCTGCTCCCATCCAAAATAAGTCACATGTATCCATGACCAACTCAGCTGTACCACCAACCATGGTGAATCACCTTGCTGTACATTACCCTCCCCCCCAACCACCACCACCAAGAGCATCACACTGGTGGTACTTCTAACACTTCATAGAACTTTTTGTCTTACATTCTGGAACACTTGTTCAGTAACTGGATGTAGTTGTGGGCAGCATCTCTCTCAAAGTTCCTTGCTCATTAGATCCTGTCCAATATGCAGAAAATGTTGAGAGATAAGATAAAAATGTGTTGCACTATGGCTGGCAGCAATCACAGAATTACAGCCCCAGCAAGCCAACACCAACACAAATATAAACAAACTGGCTGTGATGAATTCTCTCCTCCCCCACTTCACAACACAACACAATAATATATATTATATAGGCAGTTCTGGTAAAGAAAATTGCTGTAGGCTTTCCTTTTCAAGTATTTGTTTTGCAGTTTTATCTCAGGCTCATACTGCAGATGTGACTTTCTAAAAATTACTCTGCAAGATTTGTTTCCACTTTGTACGCAGCATCACAAGTCTTATCCTGTCTACCACCCCCAATGCCACAACACAACCAGCAGACAAACGCTGTGCTTCCCATTTTTCAAAGTTCAAACTGCTTAGGGTTTTAAAAGGAAAACTGCAGTAAATGAGAATGATCTACCTTTAATGTGTGTCGGCAGTTACAGGCAGGTATGTCAAAGCAGGGTTGCAGTGGGCCTGACATACTTTTTGTAAAGGAAAAGTCTCTTGTACACTCTAGGGGTTTGTTTTCCTCACCTGATCAGCTGTGATTGATCCTGGAGGTCTCGCTTGTAATATACTGCATTTTTTTTTAAATCGGTTGACTGGTAAAGTTTTTATTAATAAAATAAATAAATATGCAGTCTGCCATCCATTTGAGCTTGAAGAGGTCCTTTTCACTGTCATCACAGCAAGTCTTCTATGGTGTGACACTGAATAACGTCCCATGTTGCACAACTACTGACATGTAGTTCCACCTGTCAGTAAATGGGGGACAGAAATAAGTGACACACATTCATTACAGTGTGTAGTGCAAAGTTTCAGAGTGCTGCTCTGTCTGAACAGTTGTTAGTGACAGCATATGCTTAACACAGAGAATGTCTGAACGAATAAATATTGTAAATAAATGATCAGTGTTGTGTTCAGTTTTCATATCTCCTTATGTATCACAAGCATGCACTTCCTTATTTAGTTTTTTTTGTTTAGAATTTCAGTGCATGGAATCCATTGTACCTTAACCCAAGGTATTGCTACTTTCAGTATTGATTGGGTCAATACCTGCATTTTTCCTCCAAAAACATATCGTCAGACTCATGATTTAATAATCTGTTTCATACATCAGCACTGAGTGAATGAACTGATCACCTGTAATTTCCTTTTTCATATTTTTATGATCAATTTCATTTTTATTGGTTAAACTGAAAGGCATGTGAGCAATGCTGCTCTGTTTACACTGGCTGTCCAGCATCACCTTTGAATTTATTAGCAATTTGTTTTTTTTACAGCATTACTGAAGTACTAATTCTAACTCATTGTAATATTGCATACCTTCCAAGGGAGGTCTGAAGCTTTGCTAGATTATTTTAGCAAATTTTCGGGAGATTTTCTGAAGGAATAGTTTATCTAAATGTTTGGGGTTTGGAGACTGCTATGACCTCAGAAGTGCTGTGGTGCATTTTGGAGCTTATACACACTTCTGTGTACGTTGAATTCTGTAAATGTAATTACTGTCCCGCAACACAGCAGAGTCCTTTGTGTTTGATAAACACTGATGAATGTTCATCCAACTTCTTGTAACTGTCAGAGCCAGAAGAGACCACATTAACATCCATGTGTAGTGGGCAGTCACTGAGTCCCCAGCATGGGATAGGGGATGGCTCTGGGAACCTACGGGGGATCACTGCTGGTGGTGTACAAAAAAGCAGAGGTCCACAAGAAAGGGGAGGGGTTCATACGAACAGCTCGCCAATGGCCCTGCATTAAATTCCCCATTACATGAGGGAACAGCATGGTGCCTTTCACCATAATTTTGATGTGCAGCCATACATTAAGGATTGCAGTCTGCCACACTGCTCACTTCCTGCTTTTACTCACCTACATAAAGCTTGATGTCACTTCTGCTTGTTTTAGTTCTACTCAGTCTGGTCACTGCTTGTGTAACTCTTTGAGGTTGATATTTTTGCATTAAACCAGTGTGCGATGTCTTGTACATCCTCCCATTTTCACCAATCATTACCACATTCTTTTGAGTTCTGTGTTTCACAGGCTACTGAACCAGAAGTCCAAAGTTGCAATACTTCCTGACCAGTCTTGGAGTTCTCGGAAGCCTAACACTGCAAAGCTTCCAGACCAGTCTTTCTTTAGTTCAAGTTCTGTGAGAAACAGGTGTAATCCCTAGGTGGAGCTCTCCCAAGGAATACCCTTGCCTGCTTGACTACGCGCAGGTTGAGGGGCCTGAGCTCAGTAAACAGGTGCCACCACTGAAAGAGTTGGTTTAAGGGTAGCATAGCTGCTCTGGGTATAGCCTTTCAGGACACTGATACCCCCCCCCCAATGGCTTGCACTGGTCAGCAGATAAACAATCACTGTTAATGTCAGAATACAATGTTGAACCCAATCTTGGCACACTTACCACCAAGGCTGGTTCAGCTGCACTGGACCTGGAGACCCCCTGTAAAATGGGACCTGCAATAGAACAGTGCAATGGCAATACAGTATCCCTCCACAAAGGTACACACTAGCCAAGTTAAATGCAGAAAGAACAGAATCTGGTTTATTCAGAGAACATGAACAAGGTGGGGCAGCAATCTGGCATTTGATTTCCTATCTGATTTAGTCAGGTTAAGCATGCATGCACTAAGAGTCCCTCTAGCACAGTTACACACACCCTGGGTACACAGTTATTACTCAGGCTAGCCTGATGCATTGCCTGGGGTAAACTGGCACTGCAGTTGTTGTTGGAGCCCTTAGAAAAGAAACAAGCAACGTGCACTTTAACCCACAATTTATATTCTGGAGCAGGATGGCTCAGTCCATAATGATCAACCAAAATAAATCAGATGACACACAATACATACAAACATACAAATCTACCAGCAGAACAGACCAACTGGTCTATCAAAGTCTGCCCAAGTGTGCAGCTAGCACCCTAGATTGCAGCTGCCCCAGCCTCCTCCCACACTGTCCCTCCCATACCTGTCATAGACCCTGCCCCACAGTCCCTTCCTCTTACTTTGTCCCACTCCTTCTTAAAGCTTCCGACATGTTACCACCCCCACTGGCAGCGCATTCCAGTTAGACACCACCCTCTCAGTGAAGTAGTGCCTCCTCATCTCCCTCTTAAATCATCCCCCCTCCATCCTTAGTCCATGCCCTCGTCTCCTTACCTTTCCTCCGTTTAAACACCCATCAAGTGCTAGGTTTATTTACCCCTCAAGTATTTGAGTTTCAATCATATCCCCATCCCTCCTCTCCTCCAGTGTGCACATATTCAGCTCCTGCAGCCTGACTTCATAGTCCTTTCCTTCCATCCCCTTTAACATTTGTGTTGCCCTCCTTTGTACCCCCTTCAGTAATTTTATATCTCTCTTCAGGTATTGCCTCCAGTATTGCACACAGTACTCCAAATGTGGTCTGACCAAGGATCTGTATAGAGACAGGATCTCATCCCTATGCCTGGATGAGAAACCCCTTGTGATACAAACCAGCATCCTGTTTGCCTTAGCCACTGTTTTCCTGCATTGGACAGAGTTGTTCATGCTCACTGTTACCAACACCCCAAGGTCCTTCTCCTCCTCAGTGATCCCTAGCCTCACCTCTCCAACCAGTAGTCCCTCCTATGGTTTTTTGCCCCAAAGTGCATCACCTTACACCTCTTCACATGGAATCCTAGCTGCCACTTCTCTGACCATGTCTCTAGTTTGGTGAGGTCCTTGTGCAATTGTTTCCATCCATCCTCTTCGTCCACCACCACCCCCATTTTGGTATCATCTGTGAACAGACTGACCCTGCTCCCAACTCCTTGTGGCTATATCTTAGAGAAAGAGCCCAAATAGCACCAGGCCCAGTACTGAACCCTGTGGCACCCTACTTGTCACTGCTCTGGGTGTCGAGAACTCCCCCCACAACCACCCTCTGCACCCTCCCTTGTAACCAGTTCTCTATCCAGTTTGTCAGCTTTTTCTCCACCCCCACAGCAGTCAGCTTCCCTCCAGCCTCCCATGAGGCACTGTATCAAAGGCCTTGCGGAAGTCCAAGTATAGAACATTTACCACATGACCCCCATCTAGCTCCTTGTTAGTCATAATTCTCTATTAGGTTTGTTTGACAGGGCCTCTCTGAGACAAACCCATGTTGCCACCCATCCTGGAGGCCATTAACCTCAAGGAATGCCACCAGCCTCTTCTTCAGTATAGTCTCCATACGCTTTCCCAATGTGGAAGTGAGACTGACCAACCAATAGTTTCCTGGCTCTTCCCTAGGCCCATTCCTGTGTATGGGCACCACGTGGGCCACCCTCCAGTCCGGCAGCACATACCCCGTTTCCAGGGAGGTGTTGAACAGATCTTCCAGCGGCTCAGCTAACACCTCCGCCATCTCCCTCAGCACCCTGGGGTGGATGCCATCAGGACCTGGTGCCTTGTCCACCCTTAACACCCTCAGCTCCTCTAGCACTCTATTCCTGATGATCATTTTGTCTGTCACCTCCTCCCCCCCCTCTTCATCCACCCCTTCAGTCCATAATGGTAGTGGTTCATCCCTCTCCTTAGTGAAAGCAGAACAGAAGTACTCATTTAGTATTTCCACTTTATTCGCTCCTTCTTCCACCCATTCCCCTCCCCACTTTATTCATGTGTTCTTTGCACTTCCTCTTTTCCCTGACATATCTAAAAAGGTCCTGCTCCCCTCCCTTTAGGCCCTGTGCTAACCTTAATTCCCTGGAGGCCTTGGCTTTTTTCACCTGCCTGGCCACCTCCTTGGACTAACTCCCATAAAGCCTCCTTATCTGCTTCCTTCCTTGTTCTCCTGTACTTCCAATATGCAGACCTCTTTTCCCTCATGTTCTGCAGCACTTCACTGTTCAGCCAGCATAATTTTGTGGCTCTGCTCTTCTTACTCCTAGCCCTGGTGCAGGCTACTGTGGCCTCCGTTAGCCCAGCTTTAATAACTTCCCACTTTTGCTCTGCATCCATCCCAGGCCTTATATCCTGGAGTCTCCCTTGTAGTATTTCTCCCATCCTCCCAAAGTCCACCCTCCTAAAGTCCACCACCTTCATGCTCATGCCTCCAGTCTCCCTGCCCAATGTGAGTATGAAGCACACTGTTTGGTGGTCACTACCAGCTAGTGGGTTTTCAACCCTTACCTCCCCCACTGCCTCATCATTTGCCAGTACCAGGTCTAGTGTGTTACCAAGCCTTGTAGGCCCACTTACCATTTGTGTCAGAAGGCCATCCTGGATCGTATCCTGGAGTACATGCTCTCTGGCACTGTTGGTGGCAGGGGTGCTCCAGTCAACCCCTGGTAGGTTGAAATCCCCCACCATCACCACACTCCCCCACCTACACACCCTCCTTATCTGGTCTGCCAACTCTCTATCCAGTTCTCCCTACTGGGTTGGTGGTCTGTACACCACCCCAAGCCTCAGCTTTCTTCTCTTGGAGTCCAGAAGCTGCACCCAAATTGCCTCTGTCCTCCCATCCTCCTCCTCCTCATCCCTCATGCATTTGATCCCTTCTCTCACATAGAGTGCTACCCCTCCTTCCAACTCCTTGGTCCCTCCTGTATATACTGTACCCCGCAAGCTAGATCCAAGTCATGGTACTCGGTGGCCCAAGTCTCTGTTACTGCAGCAATATCCACATTCCCCTATGAGGGAAGTTCCTGAATTTCTGCAATTTTGTTTGCCAGGCTTCTTGCATTTAGGAGACCACCTTACATCTGTACCTCTCCTTCATCTTTCCCTTCTTCTCCTTGGTCTGCTCTCCTCCTCTTGGTAGTCACACCCTTTTTTCACCTTGTTATTACAGGGTGGTGGTGCCTTCTGCACTTCACGCTGCCTACCCTGCATGCCCCTTCCCTGAGTCACTTTGCCTCTACCTTTACCCGTATCTAGGGGGGTGAGCTCACAAGGCTCCCCTATCCAGACTTTTTTACTATCCTCAGTCCTCTTGCCACCCCCCCAGTTTAAATCCACCTTAGTTGATATATATCCCTCAATTCTACCCTTTAGTACTCCCCTCCCTGCTCAAGTGTAGCCTGTCTCCTGCATTCAAGTCACTATTCCCTCAGATCCTACCCCAGTTTGTCAATAAACCATAATTCTTGGTGTGGCACCATTCTCTCAGCTACTCATTGAACTCCACTATCCTTCCCTTCTTCCCCATGCTCGCACATAGTACTGGGAGTACCTCTGAGAATGCCACTGACCCCCAACCCCCTCACACTGCCTGCCCAACTCTTCGTACCTCCCCTTCACCACTTCTACAGGCTCCTCTGCCAAGTCGTTTGCACCCACATGCAACATTAGGTGAGGTTTCTTCCTCCCATCGATGTGCACTTGATCAGTGACTGCTCTGCCCTTCCTGCAGCCAACCCAGGAATATCTTCAATCCAAATATGATTGTGCCTTCCCTCCTTCCACCCCCTCCAACCCCTTTCAATATAGAATCCCCCAGCATGAGTAATCCCCCTTTTCCTGTTCCTTACCCCTTTCCTCTCTTTTACCCTTTCCTCTACTCCAGAGTTCATACTTCTCTGCTCCTTACATACTCCAGCTGCACCCTCTGTGTCTCCTGCAACTGCTCCCCCTGTTTCCATCTCACTCCCTGTCTCTGCCCTGCTCCTCTCATCCCCCCAATCATCTTACCAGCCTGACTTCTGCCTATTGGGCTTTCCCTATTGATCTCCCCTCCAGTCCTGCTGATCTCCAACTCCTCCCATATCCCCTCCATTGCAGATTTTGAGCACTCATTACCCATGACCCACAATGATTTGAGCTTTGTTGAAGGGAACTACCCTGATGGTTACTCACGCTACCCAGACCAGGAGGCAGGATTGACAAGATGAAAACCTCAGGATGGTATGCTGTTTGCCAGGGGAAACAGGGCCCACACGATGCACCATGATGGTCGATCCTGTTTGATGGTATTGAGCAGGGAGCCAAAGTCCCAAGTGAGTCTTTCATTGGATGAATCTCTGCAGCATGAGTGGCAGTCTAGGCTGAGATGGTGAGACCCAGACCAGGTGAACAGTTTGGATTGCAGTCCATTTTAGGTACTGGATGCAACGTCCAGCTAGTGCGACACAATCAGGGGTGTGGGGAACCAAATCGTTACCTACATTATTAATATTCAGCACAATTATAACTTAAAACAGCCATACATACCACAGTTCGGATGACAGTCCAGTTGCACAAAGCAGGGTCTCTGCAAGAAACCATACACTCTAGGTGTTCTTTCCACTCCTGACTGGCCGATCGCCCAGGGGCGAGTCTTTCCCCAGGCAAAATTCACTGTCTCACAATTCAGGTTTTTGGTCTCAATAACAGCAATTTGGATAAAGTCCAATATCAGACTGCAGGCTTCTTCACACTGGAAAACAGTAGCAGGCAAGCCAGACATAGCTTTCCCACCGAATCCTCGCGCTACTGTGCAGGAGCAGCTGTGTGCTGTTCCAGGCTGACAAGTTGGAATCTTGTCTACAATACATGAGTTTCAGTGGATCATAGAATATAATTTAATATTTATTTAATTATTTATGCAGGCAAACAGTCTGGGATATTGCCTAGGGTGTGGAAAAGAAATCTGGCAGACAGGGTTTGCAGCATTTGCTGTGCAAGAGTGCTAATGACAGTCAGGGCAGGCATGGAACAGATCAAAATCTAAACTATAATATAAAAGTGCCCAACAGGGTTAGACTGTGTGGGGAGGGGCAGAGTTGTTCAAGTTAAGCAAAGAATACTGGTAACACCTATCCCCCCACTTCATGCGGTAGATGGGCAGCAATTGAATCACAAAGGCCATGTAACATCCTCCTAGCATGTCTTTTCAGTACTGGGCATTGATTGGTGAAAATATGGCTGCCCCCTGGCAGAGGTATTGATCAAGGGTATAAGACTAGTAATCCCTCACTCCACCTGCTATTCTGTAACAGGAAAGTAATTTGGGGTGCATAGTTGGTAATCATCCCCTGATCCTCCTACCATTCAGTGCCTTGGCAGTCACCAGAGCATAAGACTGCAATCCCAGCACCACATAGGACAGGTAGGATGGTGATGTTCCTTCTGGTGGCTGAGGGTAAGGGATGCAGTTCTAGCATTGATCAGCCATATCCAACATTGTTCAGCTAGAGTGAATGTTGTGCATGCTGGTGTTCCATCTTAGTTCCAGTCTATCAAGACTTAGGAAACTTTGTGAATGACAGGGTACAGTACACATTGCAAGTCCACTGGTTGGCAGGATCCACAAATGGGCTTCCAGGTATACAGTAGCTGTCATTCACAGACAGCTCTATCAGCAGGCAGCTGTGGCAGCATATGGGTGGCTTGGGCTGCCCACTGACATTAGGACCATGCTGTGATGGGGGAGTGGGGTGGGGTGGAGGGTCTACTTGTCCACCGGGTTGACTTGAAGGATTACGGTGAATGTGTGATTAGGTCAAGATGATGGGGGAGCAGTTATTATTCCTTTACCACTACAGTGTACAGTATAAAATCAGAGTGGTGGGCAGGGGGGGGGCTCATATATGTTTTATTTACTGTTGTAGTGTGCAGCATACAATTGGGATGGCGGGGGGCACTGGACTGCCAGAGTGGGAAAGCTGCCAGCTCCTGTCTGCAGTACAGCAGCCTGCCAGTGGGTGAATACCCACTTAATCTACTTGTTGTAGATTTATCTTGAGGAGACACATCTCCGGACTTGGTCTGGGGATGCACCTCCAATGTGGATTGTGAATGGGGCTGTGCACCATATGCATGGGCATGCCCCCTGCACAACCCCCTCCAGTTGTGCTACATAACATTAAGGGTGGTGTTTGATGCACATCAATCCCTTGCTAGAATTGCGCCAGTGCACAAGTTGGGGTTGCACCGGCACATCTCGGGTGTGCTGGATGCATTCTTTTTGTGAATCCTGCCCCTAGAGTGGATCATACTCCTGGACAGATGAGTCCATTATCAAGTAGCATGTGACAGCAAAATATGTTAAGTTAAAACCTCAAATAATTAATAACTGAGACATTTCTTGCATTTCAAGTAAAACCACAGAAAATGTTTCTAGGTCATATAAACAACTAACGCTCACGCTCAAGCTGGATTATGTTTAAGTAGAAAACTTCAATTAATTCCTAGCTACAGTATTTTTCAGTCTTATTTCTTAACTAATGAATAAGTAAACAAAAACAATTCCCAACTAAGTGCTAGATGGCAAAAGTTAAACATTAACTGAGAAAAATTCCACAACCAATGATCAGGCATGATGCTTAACTTTTTAGTTAGTCATTACTTAATGAAAAGGTAATCGCTAGTTATTTGCTAAATTCTTTTTTTGTATGGGAATGCTTTCAAGATTACTATAAGGAGTTGTATTCTCAATCAATAACCGGTTTTAATTCAACCAAAGTAGACCATTTTTTGCAGTCAGTTCCACTCCCCCAACTAGATTTGAATCAAGTGGAGCTACTTAAAGCTCCAATATCTGTTGCAGAGATAAACTCTGTCATTGAATCTCTTCTGGCAGATAAAGCTCCCAATCCAGATGGATACACCCCAGAGTTTTATAAAACTTTTAAAAAGCAGTTGACGTCAATTCTTTTGAATAGATTTAATTATATGTACAAACATGGCATTGCTGACCCTACCCTTACTGAAACGACAATTGTAGTTATACCCAAACCAGGATGAGATCCACTATAGATTGTTAACTATCGCCCGATATTTCTGATCAATGTTGATATGAAAATATTGGCAAAAGTACTAGCCAATAGAATGGCTAAGGTGTGGCGTGGACTTATAAGTAGAGGACAAGTGGGCTTTGTGGCAGGAAGGGTCTCCTCTGATCATATGTGTAAATTGGCGTACATGATTTCTACGTCAAGGGACTCTCAGATTCCGTCTGCACTGGTTTCCCTGGACGCAGAAAAAAGCATTTGACAGAGTATCCTGGGACTATCTTTTCTATCTTCTCCCTAAATTTGGTATTCCCACACAATATATTAACTGGATAAAAGTACTCTACACAAACCCAACTGCACAGATACTCTGCAATGGTCTTCTCTCACAGTCAATCACTCTGCAACAAGGTATGAGGCAGGGATGTCCATTATCCCCATTTTTATTTAATCTCTATCTTGAACCACTTATTAGATGTATTAATCTTTCTCCCTTGATTGCGGGTATACTAATAGGGTCACATCAATACACAGTTTCAGTGTACGCTGATTATATTTTGCTTCATGTCTCACATCCTTCCTCATCGATCACTGCTGCATTTGAGATCATAAAGGAATTTGGGGAGTTTTCCAACTACAAACTTAATATATCTAAAACGGAGGTAATGCCCCTGAATATCCATACGTTTTCAGCTGAAATTTCCCATTTAGATCTCTGTTGGGTGAATGACAAAATGAAGTATCTAGGGATATATCTTTCTTGTTCAACATCCACAATGAAACAATGTAATCTAGATAAAATTTTAATCTACATAAAATTAGATTTGGCCGTTGGGCTTTGCTCCCCTTCTCTCTCTGGGGAAGGATCAGTGTGATAAAAATGAATGTTTTGCCTCGGTTATTATATCCCTTACAAATGATAAATATTTTTCTTCCAAAGCAATGGTTTATACAAGTCCATAGAATGATTTCTAATTTTATATGGGATGGTAAATCATCCAGAAGGGCTCTATTCAAAATGCAGTGTACCAAAAAGGCAGGTGGTCTACAAATTCCCGACTTTCTTCTTTACTACTTTTCTATTACTAGCACGGTTCTTACACACTGGTTAACAGATAGACCGGGGGAGGATTCAACACAATATTCTCCTTTATGGCTACAAATAGAAGAATTTCTATGTCGGTCTTCTGAATATGATCTTAAAGCTCTTGTTTATGTGCCTACTAAATATATTCCTAAGAATCTTCAGAATACTCCAATTAAGACTACACTTCAAATACATGCCCAGATCTGTAATGTGTTTCAAATATCATTAAAAACAGATGTCTCACAACCTCTTCTTTATAACCCGAACTTTAAGATTGGTAAACATCCTATCACTTCTTATTTTTGGCCCTCGGGAAAACATGTTAGAGTTGCTGACTTACTCATGGAACTGAGACTTATGCCCTTCCAGTTAGCACATCTTAATTTTAATCTACCTACCTCTTTCTGTTTTAAATATTTACAGCTCACATACATGCTTACGCAACATTTTGGATCAGGTCTATGGGATCAAAATATGGCTGGACCCATTCTATCAACTATTTCTAATTTATCCTCTTCCCACCTAATTTCTTATTTTTACCGCCTCTTAAGGAATGGCGTAGAGAATAAAGAGGGCCCTCCACATTACATTTGGGATCAGATATTACCATCGACATCATCCATACCACCCTCATGGTCTAAGATCTGGACCCAGCTATACCAAGATATAAAATGGCCCAGATACAGAATTTTACAATTTTATGTTATACATAATTTGTATTATACACCAACTAAATTGTATAAAATGGGCAGACTTTCTTCTGACTTGTGTACAAGATGTCATAAACACCCTGGGACTCTATTACATATCATGTGGGATTGTGAAAAAAAAACTCTACTGTTATAGGAGGCAAGCAAAACTAAAATTGATCCTTTATTAGGACTTACCGAGGCTTTCAGACCAGAAATTTGTATATTGGGTGATTATGGTGATTATTTAATGGGAAATCAATGAAAACACATGGCATTGATATCATTATGTGCTAAAAAGGTAATTTTAAGGCATTGGTTAGATCAGATTGTTCCTTCTTTTACAGAATGGTTCAGAGAGATATTGTTTGCTCTTCAAGAAGAGAATATCACTGCTCAAATGGTTAAAAGACCACATCATTATCAGAGAGTATGGGCATGCTTACACACATTATTGACTATTATGTGAATGGATATAGAGAATAGATAATTTCTGTAGAGACTATAGTATAATTTCTATGACTGGAAATGTGACTCTCAATGATAATAGTAGAAAGTTAGAATTTATAGATTTAGGACCTTGCGTACAATAGGGGGGTGGGGAGGGGAGTAGGAAGGAAGGGCGGGGCAAGGAAGGTTGGGAAAGAGGGCAGATTAATATAAGTAAGAATATTAGTAACAATGCAAAAGTATGTCTGAGTTGCGACTCGATGTTTGACTGATTACATTGGTAACTACATGGATAAATGGTTATGTCAATTCTCTATTTTGTCATGGTTCGATATGCCACTATGTATTGTTTTTAGATCTTACTGGTTTATTGGAGTGTTGAAGCAACTTTCCTTCCAATAAAGTATATTGAATTTGAAAAAAAAATAAAGTGTTAAAACATTTCATACTAATAGAACACTTCTAACTCAGCAAGAGTCAGAACCTGTTGGGATTAAGCAACCAGGTGCTTTATTAGAAGTGTGGGGTCTCAGTTATGGTAAAAAAAAAAAGAGAGTCAGTGTGGTATTTCTGTGTTGGGGAAGGGGACTGTATCAGCTTCTCAGTTTGCTATTTCAGGAGGAGAGTTAATTGGGGGTGTGACTTAGGCAGCAGAAAACCAGCTGCCTCCAATTACAATGCCCTGCTGCTAGATTTTGGAGACAGCAATCTTCCTTTCAGAGCAAGGAGCAGCTGACCAGAGAGCTATAACTTTTCTTACTAATTGCCCTCCTTCCCCTTCCCCTCCACCCTCCTACCCTTAGACAGTTCTACTTTTAAAGGCACTGGATTTGACTAACAACAGAAACTTTCTGTTGGCAGTAGGAAGCAAAGGATCTCTGAGACACATAAGTGTTGTCATCCTTGAAGGAAAAGAGTAGCTCTCCCCCCCAGCTGCTGGAGTACTGACTCTGAGCAAGGAAGAAGGAGCAACTGAAGAATACAGAAGGTTTCTGTCCTAGAACAGGAAGAGCGAGAGCTATAAGGGCACATAGGCAGTAGAACAATAGGTGGAAAAATAAATAGAGGGAGGAGAGAGTAAGCATACAAAGCAACAGGAGAGGGACCACAAACTAAGACATGATGGGAGTGGTGCAGTGTAATTGCTGTGGGGTGGCAGTCTTCTGGGAGACATTCTGGATGCTGCAATGCTGTCCTATTTTCAGACACCTCTCTGGTCTGAGGGAGGAGGTTGCCAGTCTCAAGGCCTACCTGGCTAGGATTTGTGAAACCTCCTCCCTTACCTAGGGACCACCAGTGCCACTGCCGCTGCCTCAGAAGTAGCCAAGAAAAAAGAGCGATTGGACCAAGGTAGGCTCAGGGAGAATTAGGGTGGTGGAACAGAGATGCATCCCTCCAGTTGTACCTCTCCACAATTCATATGCCTTTCTGTTGGAGAGTGATTCCTCTATGAAGGCACCTGCAGTGGAGACCAAGGAGGATGCTGGAAACCTCCACAAAGAAGACCCACAGGAGGGCGGCACAGTACCCCACAGGGGAAGGAAACAACTCATGGTGGAGGACTCAGTCATTAGGGGGGTAGAACTGGGGGATAGAGGAGAGAGGGAGGTAGGGTGCCTGCCTGGTGCCATGGCTTGAAGGAATGGGTGAGCAAATCCTCAGGATTGTGGGAGCAGCTGCACAGGGGAGGAAGATAGATGCCATTGTACCTAGGGACAAGTGACCTGGCTGGGAATGTATCAGAGCAGTGGAAGAGGAGTTTGTGGAGTTGGGGAGGGGCCTTAGACAAGTAACAGGTGCAGAACCCTTCTTGGAGGTGCTGCCTGTCTATGGAAAGGGCGAGGCTAGGGTATTCTGCACCATAGGATTCAAATAATACTTAAAAACTGGTGCAGAGCTCAGGGTTTTGGCTTCATTGGGGACTGGGGGTCCACCTGGAGGGATATAGGCCTATACTGGCGTGATGGTCTGCATCTGTCCAGGAGGGGAACCAGGATCCTAGGTGATAGGCTTAAATGCTTAATTGGCAAGCATTTAAACTAGCCAAGGGGGGGAGGCACAAAAAAGGAGCAGGAGAAATCCCAGCCTCGCCCCACAAAACAGGATAGTTAGTGAGGTAAATACCAAGGTAGAGAAGTCAATAGGGAACAGAACATGGGTAAATGAAAAAAAGGCAAAGGTAGCAAGGACAGAGATGGGGCTAAAAGGGGTAAGGCCATCAAAAAATGGAGGGTGATGAGTACCAATGCCCATAGTCTGGGTAACAAGCTCCCAGAACTAGTGGCCTTGATGGAAGAGAGATGCCTGGATATCATGACAGTCACAGAAACATGGTACACAGAGAACCATGATTGGGACGTCAACATACCAGGGCACACAATCTGCAGGAGGATCAGGAAGGGTAAAAGAGGAGGAGGAGTAAGAGAAGGGATTATCAAAGCAATTGAACTAAAGGGTAAACAAGAAGGGGAGTAGAGGAGGCACTGTGGGTCAACCTAGAGACAGGAAATGGCACCACAATCCACATGGGGGGTTGTATACAGATGTCCATATCAGGGGGAGACAATGGACAAGGAAATGATAGAAGGCATCCTTAGAATGCAGAACAAGAGGAGACATTGTTGATGGGGGACCTGAATATGCCATATGTTAACTGGAGCATCTTTGCTGCAGCCACATCCAAGAGCAGGGTCATTTGTGTTGCCCTACAGGGGGCATGCCTCAGACAGCTAGTGTTGGAAACCACTCAGGAGGGGGAAATCTTAGACCTAGTAGCCTCAAATGGGGATGGAGAGAGGAGCTCAGATTTAGAAGTGGGTAGCCATCTGGAAACAAGTGACCACCAAACAGTTTGGCTCACAATAAACCCAGCTGTAGAGTCAAGCCATACAAAAGCAAGAATGCTGGACTTTAAGAGGACTGATTTTGGGAAAATGGGAGAGTGCCTCAGAAAAGCACTAGAAACCACCAGGCAAGAAGGAGGGGTGGAGGAACAAAGGGAAAAATCAAAACAGCCATCACAGAGGCAACAAGCCTTTGTGTGAAACAAACCAACAAAACAAAATGAAGGAAAAAAAAAGCTATGATTCTCAAAAGAGTTGGAGGGGAAGGTTAGGGAGAAACAGTTAGCATTCAGGAAGTATAAGGAAACAGAATGAGCAGGACAAAGAACTGTACCAGTTAAAGCAGAGCAAAGCAGGGAAGGCAGTCAGAATAGCAAAGGCCCAAACTGAGTAAAAGACAGCCAACTCAGTTACGAAAGGGAGTAATGCCATTTATAGGTACATTAGGGAGTGAAGAAAGACCAAGGGGGGGATAGTGAGGCTTAATAAAGGGAAGGGGAGGTGGGCAGAGGATGACAGTGAAAAAGCAGGGATTCTGAATGAATACTTCTGCTTAGTATTCACAAAAGAAGTGGAGGAGGAGGTACCTAAATGAAAAAATAGAAGCACTCTGGATAGGGGGGTCGATACCACTCCATTCACAGAATAAAGGGTCCTGAAAGAACTCCTAAAAATGAAGGTGGACAAAGCAATGGAGCAGGATAGGATTCACCTCAGAATTCTAAAAGAACTAAGAGAAGAACTAGTGACACCACTGACTACCCTTTTTAGCAAATCATGGGAGGATGGTGTGGTACCTGAGGACTTGAGGAGGGTGGATGTGATTTCACTTTACAAAAGTGGGAGCAAGACAGAGGCAAGAAACTACAGTCTTGTTAGTTTGACCTCAGTGGTAGGGAAAATGATGGAATCACTTCTGAAGGAAATAATTGTTGAGTACCTAGAGGCCAGTGGGGCACAGGACTCAAGGCAGCATGTATTCACAGAAGGAAGGTCATGTCAGATGAATCTAATCAATTTCTGTGACTGGGTGACCAAAGTAGTAGACCAGGGAGGGGCTGTCGACATGGCCTGCCTAGACTTTAGCAAAACATTTGACACAGTTCCACACAAAAGATTAATAAACAAGCTAGCCACCCTGGGAGTGGGTCCCAGGGTTGTAGCCTGCGTAAAACATTGGCTGGACCCCGCAGGATGCAGAGGATAATAGTAAATGGAGTTCACTCAGAAGAAAGGGGGGTTACTAGTGGGATACCACAGGGTTCAGTACAGAGACCAGTCAAATCAAATCAAATCAACTTTATTTAAAAAAAAGCGCCTTTCCAAAACCAAGGGGCTTATACATAATGCACTAAAATAATCAAAACTATTTATTAAAACCAAAATAAACAAGTTAAGACTCATGGCTGCAATATTAAAAATCAGTATATGCCAGACTAAAAGTAAATTTCTTCAAAGCTGTTTTAAAACTTTGGATGGTCTGGCAATCTCACACCTAACAAGGTAGAGAATTCCACAGGGTTGGGCCACAAAACTGAAAGACCTTGCCCCAGATGTCTTTAAACCAACCCTGGGAATCTCTATCAATCCCTCATCAGTGGATCAGAGAGAGCGGGAGGGGCAGTAGGGATGAAGGAGATCTTGCAGGTAACCAGCTCCTGGGTCATGTAGAGTCTTATAGGTCAGCAAACCAACCTTGTATGTGATCCACCACTGTACTGGCAGCCAGTGCAATCCATGAAGCACAGGCATTATATGACTGGTCCTTGATGAACCAGTCAATAGCCTGGCTGCTGCATTCTGCATGAGTTGTAGGCAGTGGATATCAACCTCCGGTAACCCAAGGTAAAGGGAGTTGTGGTAGTCAAGGCAGGAGTTAACAAAGGTGTGGACCAGAGTTGGAAGATTGTTGGAGGGAACCAGGTGCTTCACCCAGGCGATATTTCTCATATGGTAAAAAGAGATTTTGACAACTGCCGACACCTGTGATTTAAGTGTCAAACAGTTATCAAACATAACACCCAGGTTCCGCACCCGGTCTGAGGTAGTTAGATGCTCACCCCCAAGCCATAAACCTGAAGGTGATCCCGCCAACAAACCCACCTCCCGACAGCATGGGTCCACAGCCAACACCTCATTTTTTTCTGGGTTTAACCACAGCCAACTCCCATTCATCCAGTCCTGGATCTCAGTGAGACAGTTGTTAAAGACCAGAACAGCAGCATCCTGACCAGCCACAAAGGACATTAATGTTTTTATAGGTGACATTGCAGAGGGACTGGAAGGGAAATATGCCTCTTTGCAGATGACACAAAGATCTGCAGCAGGGTTGATACACAAGGGGGGGTGGAAAGGATGAGAAGGGACTTGGAAAGGTTGGAGAAATGGTCAAAAGTATGGCAGCTTAGACTGAATGCAAATAAGTGCAAAATAATACACCTAGGAAACAAAAACTCAGGGGAAGAGTACACAATGTGGGGGGAGGTACTAACAGCAGCAAAAATGGAAAGGGACCTGGGAGTAGTCAGATGACTTAAAGGTAGACAAGCAATGTGAGAAGGCTGTAAGGAGAGCTGGGGATACTGGGAAGAACAGGGATAGGCATCACCAGTAGAAAACAGGATGTTGTTATCCCTCTGTACAGACAGTTGGTGAGACTCCACCTGGAGTAGTGTGTGCAGTTCTGGAAGATGCTGTCTCCACTAGGGCATAGACAGGATGGAGGCAGTCCAGAGGAGGGCAGCTAAAATGGTGCAGGGTCTGCACCAGAAGCCATACAAAGAAATACTAAAGAAGATTAATATGTATACCATCGATGAAAGGGGGGAGAGGGGGGACATGATAGAAACATTTAAGTATCACCAGGGAATCAACAAAGTCCAAGAGGGTAGCATCTTTCAGAAAAAGAGAAGTGCAAGAACAAGGGGGCACAATTTGACTATAGAGGGGGGGATGGCTCAGAGGAAATATGAAGAAGTATGTTTCCACAGAGAGTGTTGTGGATACAAGGAACAGCCTTTCTGTGGAGGCAATGGGGTCAAAAACAGTGGGGGAATTCAAGAATGCATGGGACAGACATAAGGCAATTCTAGTGGGGGGAGTAGGAGGAAGTAGGCTGTTTGTTAACTAGGATCTGCAGCTTATCCCTTTAGGTAGGGACATGGGCAGATTAGGTGGGCCAAGTGGTCCTTATCTGCCATCAGATTCTATGCTTCTATGTTTCTATGTTCTCTAAGCAAACAACATCAGACGTGATCTTCTTTCTTCATGCAGGGCCCGCAGGGCCCTGCATGAAGAAAGCTGCAACAGGCTGTGTTGGTAAAATCTTGTGAGACATACTTCTCTACTTTTGAAGCGTGTATCACTAAGAGACACTGGCTTGGAGTTGTACCTTATGCTTTGTACATGAAGCTACTGGCTTGGGGGAGACATGAGCATTAGGGCTGACAAACCCAAGGAAGACCCTGCCATTGATTCACCAAGACTCCTGAGGCCCAAGACCCTAATGTTTTTTTCTTTTTCTGCTTTGGGGGGTTGGGGGTGAGGAATTAGGGATTTATACTCTGACACCACATTTCCCTACTTTTTTGATGTCAACTTGAACCCTAACTGGTGCTATATATATATATATATATATATATATATATAGATAAATATATATATATATGTATATATGTGTGTAGGGGATACATGATGGGCATGAGTGGAATATGGAAAATAGTTTCACTCCTGCAAAGTGAGCCTGGATATTTCACAAGTGCTGAAGGCATGAGTGAAATATACAGTGCTCACAAGGCAGGAGTGAAAATATTTTTCGTATTCCACAATGTGCACATCATGTGTCCTATTTATACAATGGGGCCTCACTGTTGCAAAATGTACCATTTGCGTGGTTTTGTGCGGCTTTGCATGGGTTTAGCGCGAGTTTAGCATGGGTTTCGGGGTGTGATAAATGTCAGTTCTTACAGTTATCAAATGCCTGTGAAAATAACGATTTATCACACTCATTTATCACTCACCCCATTGTATAAAAAAAAATATATATATATATATATGTATGTATAGATAGTATATATATATATATATATATGTACGTACGTATATATAAATATATATATATATGAAATGGGCAAAGAAAATCAGTGAAAATCCAATATCCCTATTGGCTGAAACATGTCACATGACCGTGCATTATTCCACAATGACCACACGCATCCCGGTACGACCGCACACCTGAGCTACTTTCCAGCCATCAAAACTTTTTCACCAGCAGTGAGATCACTTCCACACCTGAAACAGATAGGCACCACATACATACAACTGCTGCCGCTGACACACTCAAGCTGCCACCCACAGGCATTAGTAAATGTACTAGTTCCACACTGTACCCACTGTTGTGCTTGATGCTGCCATTCTTTTTTTTAAAAAAACATCATGTAAAAATGTAATCCTGCCTGCCACTTTCACAGTCTCTTAGCACAAGCACTTTCACTTTTATACTGTAAAGTAGCGTGACCAAACAGTCTTAATACCATTAAATAATATGGTGGCAGTTGTCCATAAACCTCCCTGTGTACAAAAAGTAAGAGAACTTACTTCATTTCAGTAAAAGAAAGCTCCCTCCATTTTCAGGGAGAGGGGAACGACTGTGCAGCCCTTTCATTTTCATGGCCGAAATATTCTGTGATCGAGCGGTGTCTATAGCAGAAAGTCACAATCTGCTACAAGCTCAGAGTACACCCCTCTCTGCTTAAAAATGTACAAAACTGTTCCCCTCATGTTATCTTTTCTTACATTTCAGTAACAGAATGAAGCCGCCAACTGTAGCCAGAAGAGAGCGAGCACAGACCGAGTGAGCCGGCAGCTTTAGAAAAGATAGATGGAACCCAGAGCGAGGGTTGCTAGAGCAACACTCATTCTGGGTTCCGTCTACTCTTGTAAAGCTGCCGACTCACTCAGACTGTGCTCACTCTCTTCTGCCTACAGTCAATGGCTTTGTTCTGCTACTGAAACATAAGAAAATATAACATGAGGGACACACTTTTGTTTCTAAACAGAGAGGGTCTTAATCTGAACTTCTAACAGATTGTGACTTTCTGCTATAGACACCACTCGATCATGGAACATTTCGGCCATGAAAGTGAAAGTGCTCCATGGTCACTCCCCCTCTCCCTGCAAACGAAGGGAACTTTCCTTTACAGAAATGAAATAAGCTCAAAACATCTAACTTCTCTTATTATTTTGTACACGGACAAACTTATCTTAACCCTCTACCACCATATTTTTTAGCAACTGCTACATTTTGACAAGTAAAGTGAACGTGATTACAATCATGCTCCCTGTCCACTCCATACAAACAGCACCTTCTTTTACAGAAATAAAGTAAACTATTTATTTTCCAACACAACCTTATCTTAAACCTCTGCCAACATATTATTTAGCGGCCAGAGACAGGGACTACTTTTTACACCCTCACCCAAAAGAAACTTTGTGGTCATTTTATAAGATAGATAACCCACTCTGGGGTGTGCAGTCGCGCTCTGAGAAACGCATGCCTTGGGTGGTTGAACGCACACCAAAGCGTGCATATATCAGAGCACGACTGCACACCCTAGAGTGGGTTATCTATTTTATATATATATATATATATATATATATATATATATATATAATAGCTGCACAGCAGTGCAGCTATAATTAGTGGTGGCAGGCCACTTCTATGTTAAACCCCAAAGTCTGCACTTTAATAACTTTGCAACTGTTTGTCCGATTGGCATAAAATTTTGCATGCACGGTATACAACCATAGTTCTCTGGATCAGGAAAGTTGTGTTCTGATCAGATGTATGATTACGGAGCTGCTTAGTGTCAAAAAATGCAAAAAATACTTAACTTTTGCCCAATCCTTTGTCAGGCTCCAGAAAGTGAAGTGTGTGTGTGTGTGTGTGTCTGGCTTCAAAAGTACATTTGTATATGTAGTCTGGCTCAGGGTGGTGTCTTTTGAAGATCTGGTGAAAAAATATTAATCTGTTCAAAAGTTATGGAAGTTTTTCATGTCTCATTTTAGCCTATGGAAAAATTTATGTGTGACACAAAGATTTTCACGAAAACATTTTTGTTTTCGTGCTCCAGATTTTTGTTTTTGTGCTGCCAACATCTTGTTTTCAGTTAGTGGGAGACTGAAAATGTTGTAAATCAAAGAACAGTGCCTCTTGCTAAATACCAACACTTGTGTTTACCTATTCGGGCCTTGAGGAACTTGCCCCTGGCATCAATTTTTGTGCAGGTAATCTGTTAATATGTTTTTCAAAATGTTTCCATCATTTTGTCATTTTGTTTTTGTGAAAACATTTTCTGTGTGCTCGATAATAGCCACACACAAAATAAAAGGTGGCTCAACAACATATTTTTGTGCATGAAAAGATTTTAGGTATAGGGATGTCATGAAAACATAATTTTTTTTGTGAAAACAATGCTAGAATACATTGTCCCATGTGTTGTTTTATTTGTCACTTCATTGTGCCAAGGTGGATTTTGCTTTTGGGCTGAAATTTGTTGAGTGGCAAGCCCTGGTTTCACAGATGTGCCTTTTTGTGGTTTGGTCCCAAAATATTCAATGGGCCCATAGTTACAGCATTCCAAAGTTGAGAACTTTCCCCTAGGATAACATTGCAATGCCCACTGTTCCATTTAGTGCCCATATCTCAAAAAAAGATTTGAGATATGGATTTTTCACTACCCGCAACTTATTAAGCAGGTGTGGAGGATTCGAAGTTATGATTACAACTGCAGTGGAATTCTTTTTATAGTTCCTATGGTTAATGAGATATTGCCAAATCAGTGATAAAAGGGTTCCTTTTCAGTACTATGGGGCTGCTGTATAGCTCCGTACTTATGTGTAAGTGTGAGTACAGGGCCCAAAGGGCCTGCACTCCCACATATACATACCATTACACAAAAACTGGGCAACGTGAAGGAAGCGCAGGGCCTCGAGGGCCCACACTCCCACAAATACATACCAGTTACCAGTTGCATTACACTTTCTGAAAAAGAAGGGAAATTCATTGCAAAAAATTTCTTTAATGCAATTACCCCATACCACTCCATCCCCACTTCCCTCCACACACCAACAGATGTTGGGGTGTGCCATGGAGTTGTCAGTCCTGTCACCTCATTCTTCTTCACTGTAGCATGTCAGTTTGCTTACACATGGAATGGGGTGAGAGTTGGGCCTGACGACCCCAGGGCACACCCCAACATCCGTTGTTGTGTGGAGAGTGGAGGGGTAGAAGTGAGGTAGTAGAGGGGGGTAACCTTAACATCATGTTTCCATACTTTTGTCACCATGCTATCAACCCTATCTTATGCATTAATGAAGTTTTTTGCAATTAATATATATAGATATATAGATTTACATATTCATTGCAAAAAGCTTTGTGCTTTGCATTATGGGGCTATGTGTGATTTTGTATTTCTTTGAAACTTTGTTTCCCGGCCAATGCCCTTTGGGTTAATCTTTGCCTCAGTGCTTACGCACAAAGGTTCTTTGTGTTTTAGCTTGTTTTTTGTTTTTATTGGGCCACCACAACCCAACTCAGATAGACCAACTTAGGGTAGCTGGTTCATTCCACTGGGGTGTCATACCAGTGAGGCACACTGATGAGTCCTGGTAGGACAAAACACGTGCCTGTGTCATCCATCAGCACCCTTTGCAGACTGTGAGAGAGGCCTTTCGGCACCATGCATTTCTGCTTAAAGTTGAACCAGCATAATACTTTGTGTTGATTGGAATATACAGCCCTTGATGCTTTGCATTATGGAGATATGTGTGATTATATATATATATTCATTGCAAAAATTCCATTAATGCATCAGTTAGGGTTGACTGCACACCGAAAAAAGTTTGGAAATTTGGTGTGAGGGTTGCCAGTCCCTACCACTCCCACCCTCCACACAACAACAGACATCGGAGTGTACATTGGGATCATCATCCTAACTCTCACATTATTCCATTTGTAAACAAGCTGAGGTGGTGCAGTATAGGAGAATGGGGTGAGGATTAGGCCCAACAACCCCTATGCACACGCCAATGCCTTTTGGTGTGTGGAGGGTGGGGATTGGGGGTGTGTGGTAGGGGCTGGCAACCCTAACACTGAATTTCCAAACTTTTGTCAGTGTACAATCAACCCTAACTGATGCATTAATGGATTTTTATTTTGCAATGAATTTCCCTTCGTTTAGAGATTTTAATGTAAATAGTAAGTAGTATGCTGTTGCGGGAAAGGGCCCTGTGCTCTCATAACTCTGAAATTCAGGCATGCAGTAAAAAATGACAGCTGTACTGTTCATTAGGAGGTGTGACAAAATGTCAATGTTGAAAATCTGGAGTGAAAATATTTAAAATTTGTGAATTTATGAGCATGCGTTGAAACTGTGCAACGCATGCTCGTAACGTAGTAATTTTTTGGATTTTTTTCACAAAATTTTCACAATTTGTTTGGGATCTCCCCTTATGAACAGTGGCATTGTAAGTTTGCTAATCCATCCCGAAAGTTAATTTCTCACAGTGGCCATGCTGTTCTGCGCCACATGTATGAAAACACATTCTGGGCAGGATGTGTAAAATGACAGTTGTACTGTTCATGAGGAGGTGTGACAAAATGTCAATGTTGAAAATCTGGAGTGATACAAGTGTGCGTTAAAATTGTAATGCTGTCATTTAAAAAAAAACATTTTCACAGACTTTTCAACACATTTTTGAGGGGAATCTCCCCTCCTGAACACTGGCACTGTGATTTTGTTAATCCATCCGGAAAGATGATTTTGCACAGCGACCACACCATTCTATGCCACACTGGTGTGACAACATGTTCCGGGCAGGATGTGCAAAATGATAGCTGTACTGTTCATTAGGAGTTGTTAAAAAATGGCAATGTTGAAAATGTGAAGTGAAAATATTAAAAAACTAGCATAGTTATGAGCGTGCATAGTAACTGCACAATGCACGCTCATAACGCAGTCATTTATTGGTATTTTTTCACCAAATTTACAACATGAGCGTTTTGGGACCCCACCTCACGAACAGTGGCTCTGTCATTTTGTTACTCAGTCCCAAAAGGTGATGCCATGCAGTGACTGCAAAAGAAACAAAATGATGGTGCCAGTGTTCATGAAGAGGGGTCCCAAGAACTCCATGTTGAAAATTTGGGCCAAAAATTCCAAAAAATGGTCGAGATAGCAACCTAAATTAAACCCCCCTCCCCATTAACTCCCATTATATAGCTTACCTTTGATTCTTTATTTTGTGGTTTGGCTTTGCAGAGTTCAGATGTGTCTCCGGTCCTAAGAAGATCGCTGTTCCCGACCTTCGGAGGGTAAGTATGGGTGAGGGTGTGTGGGGAGGTGGGTGCTCTGTGGGAGGGGGATGGGGGAGTGGGGATTGAGGAGATGATGATGGACCATTTTCTTTTTTATAGGGGAAAAAAGATGGTGATGAGCAGTTTTCTTACATTGCAGGGGGAAAAATGTTTTGGGCAGACTGGGGTGGGCTCCCAATGTGCCACATGAGTTTTTGGTGGGGGCATGCTGCTGACAGGGGGATTGGGCAGCCCCATCAACAAGTTTATAAAAAAAAAAATAACTGGCACATTGGAGTGGGCTCCCTGTGTGCCACATGATTTTGGGAGTACATGTTACCGACAGTGGGATTATTCAACCCCGTCGGCAACTCTGAAAGAAACCATCACATTTTGGCATACTGGGGTGGGCTCCCAGTGTGCCACATGGGAATGGGGTGAGGACATGCTGCTGACAGGGGATGGGGCACCCCATTGGTATATTTTTTTTAGATGAAAAAATGTTTTGGGCACACTGGGGTGGGCTCCCAGTGTGCCATGACTTTTGGGAGTGAGGGTAGACATGATTCTGACATGGGGATTGAGCACCCCAATGTTAGAGCAGTTAGTGTACTGTGTACAGAACAGGAATTTGTTGAAGGATCCAGATTTCCACATTTTGTTAGGTAAACACTTATGTTTACCTAATAGGGACCAGAGGAACATGGTGGGACCATTACTTTGTCCCAAAAGAGACTACAAAGGTTGTTTTTATATGGGGTAGAATACTGCCGGCAGCTCGACACTTTCACAAATGCAAAAGGGCCACATCTGTCTCTTTTGGGAATTGCAACAGTAGGAGGAGCCAATTCTGAAAAAAGCATTTTGGGGGCTCAGACTAAAAAGCTGATACCCTCAGTACATTCCTTGGCCCCTGATTAGGTAAACACAACAATCTGTGTTTACCTAAGGCCATTATTTGTTAAATGGCAGTCATTTTGAGCTGCCACTAACTGAAACAAGGTGGTGGCCATTGCTTTTGCAAACAGGGCATTTGCGAAAGATGACGGCTACTATCAAGAGATACATATATTTTGTTCCTGTTAACTATAATGGGAAACTTGTTTTTTGAATAACTTTTGAACAGTTTAATATTGTTTCACCAAATCCTCAAAAGGCACATCAGTGTCCCAGACTGCATCATCCCTGAGGATTTCAGACCAAATGGATAAATTGGGCAGGCTGTAGTCACAAGCAAAGAAACACATGCAAAAACCCAATTTTATGTGTTTTTGGGTATTCTGCAGTTCCACAACTGCTCATCTGACTGTAATGCAACTTTCTAGATCCTGAGATACATGGCAGCAAACCACACAGGCAGAGAGCATGGCCAAGCCAGCATCCAGAATGGCTGCTTAGTTCTGAAGCTCTGTGCCTAAACCGTCAGGAATCTCCCTTTCCCCCGCTACCCCGGGATGCACCGAGGAAAAAAATTGTGGGACTTGGTAGGGAAAACAGTTATGCCACCAAAAATGTTGAAAAAACAGGGACAACTTCCATTTAAAAGTGTAAATAATGGGCTTAAAGATCTGGGCCTGGAGGCTCTGCCACCACGAGGAGAGAATGCTGGCAACGGAGCGGCAACAACCTCAGCAGGGACTGTGGAAGACAACATGTATAGCCCTCAATTTTTGGTACTAGACAAGTTATTTAACGACTTAAAATATGACCTGACTAGTAAAATGAATGCTGGATTCAAAAATGTATCTGCACAGTTGGCCCTCCTGCAAACAACAGTAAATAACTTGGGGGAGACAGTGGAACAACACTTGGCTTGATTAACAGAGGTGGAAGAAAGGGTTAGTATGCAAGAAGATCGTTATAATCAGTGGAGCCCCCAAATGCAAGCAGCAATGACTGAAACAGAGAAATTAAAAACAATATTAGACGATCATGAAAATAGGGAGAGGCGAACAAATGTACGAATAGTGGGCATGGCTGAAGGGGTGGAAGGCAGAGACTGTGTAACCTTTTGCCAGACATGGCTAAGAGCAAAGTTAGATCTGCCAGGGGAATGCTCTTTGGAGATACAGCGGGCACATAGAACTCCCAGTCGACGACCGCCCCCAACTGAAAGGCCTCGTCACATTATTGTAAAATTTCTGAGATATCAGGACAGAATGGCGGTACTGAATGCATCACGAAAGGTGGGCGCCATTAAAGAAGGCTCTCAATCTGTCAGTATATTCCAAGACTTCTCACAGTCAGTACAAACAGATCAGAATGCATTTATGCCTGTGAAGAGGAGGTTACATCAACTGGAGTGGCCTTTTGCACTTGTCTACCCTCCTCGACTGATCATAAGGAGAAAAGGCGCTAAACCGAAGGTGTTTACAAACCCGGACGCAGCAATGCAGTATATTGAACATGAATTGAAGCAACAAGAAGTTGCAGATGACTGAACTTTACTTTGGAACTGGGCTAACTCATTAGTACTTTTATCCATGTCGCCCAATATTATACATGATGCGTATAGAAGGAGTGGGGTTGGGGGGGAGTGGAATTTATTTCTCGGTCTGCTCCATAACTTCTAGGAGGCCTATCAAGGCTGGAGTGGGTGGCCTTCCCCATTTCCCCTCATGATCTACCTCTGGGCAGGACCTTTTTGTATATTTTCTTCTAAGGAGGTGAACCAGAGTGACATTACAGAGACCCAAATGACGCCTAATGACTCTTTGTTAAATGCTGGGGCAAAGCTTTAGTTCATGTATTTATACTTTTACAGCACCATGCTACATTAATGGTCTGATCAGCAGAAAGTGGGCAATGGGAAGCTGAAAAACTGTCCTGCCTGTCTGCGCATTAATTGCGCAGTGGGCTAATTTATGTCTGTATGGGGCAGCATCAAGGTGGATGAGGGTACAGGGGGGCGAGGAGCTTTTGCCCAGTATGTTCTGAAACTGTTATGAGGCCTATAATGGCTGGAGCGGCCGGCTTTCCCCGCCTCCCCTAACGCTAGCCCTGGGGCCTAGAGGGGCTCTACAGTGCTGCACCTGTAATTATCGAGTTTTTGTTTTGGTTATTATACTTTGGGTCCCAGAGGCCATTATATGATCTGCCTCATTTGCATTAGAATGCAGAGCCAAGGGCAAGTTTAATCAAATTAATAAGGAGATGCAAATCTATCCTCTTGTTTCATTTTTGTCTGCCGGGGGATGATATGGGTAGGGAATGTGTGCCGGATTTTAACTAGTGAATTGGTTTTCCTTGAATATATGGACATAACATATGTCCGGGGGGGGGAAACAGTTGTTTTTATTTTTGTATGTGTTCCTGGCAGGGTGGGAGCGGCCCAGCACAGGAGACCAGTTTTAAACTGGTCACCCCCTTCTAATGAAGCGGGGGTAATTTTTACATGACCCAGGGATTAAAAAAGAGACAGGACACTTGGGGAATGACAGTGAATATGAGCAATAAAAAGACTGTATGCTAAATTATGAGTGGGAGCCTGCCCACTCCTGTTGGGCTCCTCAGTCCAGAGGTTCCCTGGGGAGGGATGGACCCCTAAGTGTTCTCGATTAACCCAGATTTATATATCTAGTGTATCTAGACAATAGGGTTGTGGGAGGTTATATTTTATGCTCTGCAGTTGGTGGGGTCCTGGGCGGGGGCCGCGGTACTGCCACACCTGGCCTTATTGAGTAGAAAATGACGGTTTGGCCAGCAGGCTATTCCATGAGAGTAAAGGGGGTTTTAATTAGAGGTATACCTGGGAGGAAGGGGGAAGCTAGGTGGTGAATCAAAATTTGACACTACCTGGCTAGATTCCTGACACTAGGGGTTTAGTTTTTCTAGTAGGTTAAGCAAGAGCCATTGCGCAGATCTTTATCTTTCTCTTTTCTTTTCCTTCCTTCTTTTATCTTTCTGGGTCTTTTTTGTGGGGGACCTCTCTGAAATGTGGCAGATAAGAGGGGGTGGGGGAGGGGGAGATCTGTTAATTGGGTGAAAAAATAAAAAAGAACAAGAGTCAGGTGATGCGAGGGGGCTCGGGGTAGTTGCAATTCAATGTGCTTGGGAGATCCTAGATCTAGGCATATATCCGATGTCACCATATGGCTAGTTTAAAAATGTTATCCTGGAATGTAAATGGCTTAAAAACTGCAGTGAAACAGAAACATGTATGGGCATATATTAAGAAAAAGAATGCAGATATTGTGATGTCACAAGAATTGCATTTAACATGTGATGAGATTAAGCAAATAGAAAAAAATTGGGGGGGTACGATGATAGCATTTTATTTCATGTCCAAGGCCAGGGGAACATGTGTGTGGTTCAGACCAGGGGTTAAGGTTCAAATTCATGCAACCCAAAGAGACAGTCAGGGAAGGTATGTTATAGTGAAGGCTACGGTGGAGGAGGAATTGCTGGTCCTGGGATCTATGTATGGGCCTACATTTGATTGTTCAGAATTTTTTGAGCACTTGGCTAACGTGCTAGCAGTGTTCCCAGATAAACTGATCATAGGGTGTGATTATAATACCTATTGGGACCCACTTCTTGACCATTCTAAACCCAGATTCAGGTGTTCCCCCAGGAGTGTGGGAGCTCTCCGGAGATTGGCGGAGGAAAGGGCCTTACAGGAACTGTGGAGATTTAAACACCCAGATACAGAGGAATTTTCTTTCTACTCTTGTGCTCATAAGGTCTATACAAGATTAGACTATTTTCTGGCTTCTCCTGCCTTCTTGGGGCATATAAGGGGGATAGAGTACGATCCTATCATAGTATCAGACCATGCTCCATTATACTTAGAGATGGAGAAAGAAACAGATGAGGGAGGGATGCGTCAATGGAGAATGGATCCCACATTACTGCTAGATCCTCAATACGTGCAACAAATGTCCAAGAGGCTAAAGGAGTTCCTTGAATATAATAAGGTGGAAGACACCTCAGAAAGAACTTCTTGGGAGGCCCTGAAAGCTTTTGTAAAGGGGGAGACTATCTCATATGCAGCCTTATAAGGCAAAAAAGAAAAGAGAAGGGAGAATGAACTAGAAGCTAATATACTGAGGTTGGAAAGGCAGGTTATGGGCAGCCAGTCACCTGAGGATCTGGTGAAATTGAAGAGTATGAAGGGAGAATACAACCAACTGTGTTGTAAAGGTATAGAAAGGGATATCTTAATGTCAAAAGCAGGACAGTATTTCAAGGGGGACAAGTCGGGGATATGGATGGCCTGGCTAATTAAAAAACAAAGAGCAGAAAGAACAATCTTAACAATTGAAAATAAGAATGGGGAAGGTACTTCTTCTGCTTGAGAGATAAATACAATCTTCATATCCTTTTATGAAAAGTTGTACACATCTGAATTCCTGCAAGGGACAAATTTAGATAGTTTCCTAGAAAATATACCCCTTCCTGAAATACCCGCTCAGATAAATGAGATGCTGGGACAAGAACTTAAAGTGCAGGAGATTAAGGAGGCAATCTGGACATCTAGGTCGGGGAGAGCTCAGGGGCCTGATGGTCTGCCCATGGAATTCTACAAGAAATTTTGGAATGATTTGGGCCATCTTTTCCAGTATATGATGAGGGAAGTATTGGGGGAAGGGGGGCTGACACCATCTCAGCAGTTAGCTAGTATAACAATTCTACCCAAACCAGACAAAGACCCCAAAAAATGTGGCTTATATCACCCAATCTCTTTACTAAACACTGACTATAAGATCATAGTGAAAATATTGGCAAGAAGATTGGAGGGGGTCTTACCACAGATCATCCATCATGACCAGGGGGGCTTTGTTAAGGGGAGACAAGCAAGGCATAACCTAAGACGAGTAATGAATATAATCTGGCAAGGGTCCAGAGGAAGGAAAACGTGCAGAGGCCTTCTCGCATTAGATACAGAAAAGGCCTTTGACAGGGTCGAATGGCCATTTATGTTTGCAGTACAAAGGAAGTTTGGTCTGCACCCAGTCTTCAGACAGTGGGTGAAGTGCTTGTATCTATCCCCGTGGGCTCAAATTCTTACAAATAATGCCTTCTCACCCCCCTTTCAATTCCATAGAGGGATGAGACAGGGGTGCCCCCTTTCGCCACTGATATATGTGTTGACCATTGAAGTCTTGGCATCAGCCATTAGACATCATCGGGATATAGAAGGTTATAGAGTGAATGGAGAGGAGCATGTTATCTCTCTTTTTGTGGATGATGTGCTTTTCTTCTTAAATGATCCAGTGAGAGCAATGCCTGCCTTGACTTCTCTCTTCAGGGAATATGGTCCTATTTCAGGTCATAAGATCAACTGGAACAAGAGCAAATGGCTCCCTCTGGTGGACGGTGGAGAGTCCATACAGATAAATGGCATAGATATTACTCCTAGAACAGTAATTAAATATCTGGGAATACTGCTACCACGTAGAATAGTGGATGTGGGGTACATATATTATAGTCCATTAGCAACTAAAATTAAGGAACAATGTGGTAGATGGAAGTCACTCCCCTCATCCCTGTTGGGAAGGGTAAACCTAGTAAAAATGCAAATTCTACCTCAGTGTCTTTACCTATTTCAGACCTTTCCTATTATGCCTCCACCGGGTTGTCTTAAGTCCCTCGAGGGATCTATTACTTCCTTAATTTGGGCAAATTGAAGACCTAGGATTAGGAAGGAGGTGTTGTGGCAGCCAATGCACAGAAGAGGTCTGACACTCACCAATTTGAAGCTATATGCTTTAGCGGCCCAACTAACATTTATCATGGATTGCCAGGAAATAGGAGGAAAAGCGAGGGCTTGGGTCACTATGGAGTCACAATCTAGGGAGTGCTCCCCCTATGCCTTATGTCTCCTCCCATCAGGATTGAGGGAAGGAGACAGAGAGAAGCCTAACAATCCATTCACCAAATGTATGCTTAAAGCCTGGGGGAGGGCTTCACTGCTGATGGGGGACAAGGGAGGTTTGTCACCAGAGGGGTCTATTTTGTTTAGTTTGTGGAGGTTTGGAGAGGCTCCCACCATGATCAAACAGGCTTTGAGGCAATGGAAGGGGAAGGGTCTCTTTCTCCTGTCCCGCTTATTCAGTGGTGGGACCTTATCCAGCTTCTCAGAGCTGAGACAAACATTTAATATCCATCCATCACACTACATTACTTATGTGGTAATAAGATCCAGGATGCTTAAGTTAACTGGGATAAAGGGGGGAGAACCCTCCTTGAGTAGAACATCTTTGGAGGAAATCTTTCAATACTGTAAAAAACATGTGGGTGTGAAACCACTGTCCATGCTATACAAAGCTTTGTTGGGAGCAGAGCCAGATAAGCTGCAAAAGTTAAAAGACAGCTGGGAAAGGGACTTGGGTGTGGACAAGTTAACAGGAGGAGACTGGGATTTGGCTCTGCAGAGTAGCAAGGCTGTTTCTGTAAACAATAGATTGTGAATAATTAATTATAACATTGTGCATAGAATCTACCATACTCCTGCTCTGGCACACAAGATCAACCACCAAATCTCAGACCAATGCCCTAAATGCTATGCCCAGAGATGTACCTTTTATCATATAGTTTGGACGTCCCCAAAAGTGGGAACGTATTGGAATGAGAAAAATCATATCTTAAATAAGGTCTTGGAGAGTAAGATTCAATTAGATCCTGTAGATGTTCTACTCAGTGTACCAAGAAATGGAGGGGTTCAGTCAATAGCTTCACATCCTTTGAGAAGACTGGCAATAGTAGTGGGCAAGCAGATTTTAGCACAGGCCATGCCTACTATCGCTCAGTGGGTAAATGCCCTCCTAAGCAACATGAAGTTAGAACATATTCAATATAAAGTGCTGGGATGACGGGATAAATATGATAAGATCTGGTCCCCCTTGGAAAGGGCCCTGGGGAAAGAATGGTTTCCACTTTTTTAGATAACCACATATTCTGAGGGTACTATTTATAGAAGGTGGAAGGGAGTTCCTCTGGCGCTGGACTGAACAGGGGTCTATAATAAAAGGAGGTGCTACATCAGTATCCTCATATAAAAATGGTGGAATTCCAGGAATTGAACTAAATGGTAAAATCACAATGACTACAGTTGGCTAGTTTCACTGTGTAAAATGGTGTTTTCATTAACTGGATTATGGACTGTTCCCAAGCTATGTGTACATGCATTATACTGTAATTGAACGAGATGTCAATTATTTATCTGACTATATAGAGCTCTCCTCGCTCCGGTGGCTCTTCTATAAATAAAATAAAAAAAAAAAAAACACAAATGCAGAATTTCAGGTACAGCTGTCTTATGGTGGCAAAGTTATTAAAGTGCAAAATTTGGGGTTTATCTTGCAGTAAAACTGGCCGGATAATCTTAACTATACTGGCACTACTGTGCCAGTATAATAATTTATATATATATATATATATATGTATATATATATATATATATATATACACACACACATATATATATATATATATATATATATATATATATATATATATTCTATGCAAAAAAATGTTATTAATGCATCATTTAGGGTTAAAACACAAAAGTCAGGAAATGAGACCTTTATAGTTGCTCCATTATCCCAAGATTGACAGCTGACAGGGTGTGTCATTGGGGTTGTGAGGCCTAAATGTCACCCCATTCCATCTGTAATCATATTCACAAGCCACGCTAAAGAAGAATGGGTGACATTTAGGCCTCACATCCCTAATGACACACCCCATCAGCTGTCAATCTTGAGATGATGGGCGGGTTCACGAGGGGGGTCCACGAGGGGGGTGGGGCAACCTTAAAGGTCTAATTTCCTGACTTTTTGTGTTTTAACCCTAAATGATGCATTAATGAAGTTTTTTGCATATGATTTCCTTACTTTTTGAGAAAGAATAGAAAAGTATAAACTTACACAAGTTAGTGGGAGCATAGCCCTTTGGGCCCCATGCTCCCACCAACTTGCAAATTCCTGCCTAAGATAAGAGTTCAAGTATTGAATATTATATGTGTTGCTGGCAGTGCATATGGTTGGGAGTGTGGGGCCCACCACCTTGAAAGAAAGCAAAGTGTCAGTCATCAGAGTGGCATAATTCAACACCTGTTTACACGTCAGACACCTAACCACTACAAATTACCTCCATGGCAGTAACACTAGGCACCTTATAAATGTGAAGCCAGTACCACAATGCAAAATACCATATGCAAAACATAAAGTGTGCCACGCAATATGGGTGCAGCAAATGAATTTTCCAACACTTAAACACCATAATTCACATGGACAGCACATCCCAACATGCTCCAAATTTCAATGTAAAATACCAAACTGTTTCCAAAATATGAAATGTGAAAGTTTCAGGTTTTCATTCATCACACTGGCAGAATTCTACACCTATTAACATTTTACACTCCCAATGACTGAAAAGTACATCTATGGCAGTAAGGCTAGCTACCCTAGTAATTTAAAGCCACTACCACCATGGAAAAACGCTGTCCACAAAATGTAAACTGCCTCACACAATATTTCCTGAAAACATTTATTGTCTGACACCTAAGTACTATAATTCACATATACAGGACATGCCATCAACACCCTCTAAATTTCAAATTAAAAGACCAAACCATTTCCAAGATATTTAATTTGACATTTTTTTTAAATTGTGCTATCTGGTCCCTCTCAATCTGGCAATCTAGTCCCTCCCTCATGATCAAAGATCGTGATCAAAGAATCTCATGATCAAAGAATCTGCAGGCTCACAATCAAAGAATTTGCAGGCTCACGATCAAAGAATAAAAAATGTTAAAACAATTTTTAGAGAAAAATACATGAAACCACAGCCATGACTCAACAGAACAAAGGCCCCTGAGCAAAGCCCACCCTAGTTTGCCTTTAGAAGTGACCCCTGTGCTGAGAAAATTACATTTTTCATGTGGCCATCTAGTCGCTCCCTCGTGATCAAAGATCTTGAGATCAAAGAATTTGCAGGGACGTGATCAAACAATAAAACATGTTAAAAGTCAATTCTTAGGCAGAAATGCACAAAACCACAGCCATGCCTCAATAGAACGAAGCCCTCTGAGCAAAACCCACCCTCATTTGGTTTAATAAGCCAACCCTGATCTGAGAAAATTGATTTTTTCAAGTGGCCATCTAGTCACACCCTCGTGATCAAAGATTGCAGTCAAAGAATCTTGTGATCAAAGAATTTGCAGGCTCACGATTAAAGATCGTTAGCGAGCCACAATCAAAGAATAAAAAAGTTAAAAATTCTATTTTTTGACCATTTTGAAAGAAACCACAGGCATGGCACGATAGAGGCAAGACCCCTGAGCAAAACCCATCTTAGTCTCACCTCAGAAGACCCCCAGGGCAGAGATATCTGAAATTTTTCTGACCACAAACTAAAAACAAGATGGCGGCCGAGTTGATCAAAGAATTCCTCATGATCTAAAATTCTTTGATGATGAGCCTGCAAAATCTTTGATCGTGAGGTGGGACTAGATGGCTCAAACCCCATTCTTCTTTCACAAAATAACCATATAAATTTCCCCATTGACTTATAATGCAAAATTAAAACTTTAATAACTTTTGAATGGATTAATATTTTTTCACCAAATGAAAAGTGGCATATTCCTTGACCTACACTCTTTCAGCAGAGCAAAGGTGCTGAGCATCACACTACACGACAGCCATGCAGAGCTACAGACAAAATCAAAAAAGCGGCCCACATAACTGGTGAAAAGTGCATTTTCAGTATTTTGGTGTGCAAAAACTGTAAGACCAACCAAAATGAAATTTGGCAGATCAAGAGATCTATCATGCTCCACCACGCATACCAAATTTCATGCAAATCCATTGAAAGGGTCCAAAGTTATTAATGAGCAAATTTTGAGTTGAACATAAAACAGGCTTCATAACCATAAATATAGGGGTGTGACCGTGCCCCTATAATATATTCCATGATTGAGCATGCTGACATGCTACAATAAAGGAGAATGGGGGAGATTTAGGCCTCATGACCCCAATGACACACCAAGGCATCTGTCAGACTGTGGAGGATTGGGGTGGTGTGTGTGAGGGGGGTTAGGGGTGCAACCCTAATGTCTCATTTCTTGACTTTTTTTGCTTTTTGCTACCTGCATGTTGTGTGGCCTGCATTATTCTGGCACACTACATTTTGTGCAGCCAATATTGATGGTGACACCATTTTTGCCACTTTATTTTTGTCCACTTTATTTTGTTCCGCGATGTTACTGACCAGAACCAATGTAATCCTATGGGAAAAATGTCAATTACATCATTGAATATCTCTGCAACATATTACTTCCCCAACACCTGAACAGCATAGTTCAGATCGATATGATATCCCCTCAACGCCCTGCAAATTTCAGGTAAAAAGACCAAACTGTTATTGAGATATGATCATCTCAATTTGGGCCGTCTGGTTTTTCTCTTTAATATTCCAAAAATGCATATACATTTTCCCGTAAGATATAATAGGAATTTCAAATTGTAATAATTTTTGAACAGATTAATATTTTTTCACCAACTAAAAAGTGGCATACTCCTTTGCCTAAGCTCTTTCTAAGTACCAAGATTCGGACCAATAGCCCACATGGTGTCCACATAGCGCCATGGATAAAAAAATGAGTAAAAGTGGTGAAAAGTGCATTTTTTGGCACTTCGCTGTGCAAAAACCGTAAGTTCAAATGAAACAAAATTTAGTAACTCAAGAAATCTACAACATCAAACTGTGCATTCCAAATTTTGTGCAAATCCATTGATTGGTTGCAAAGTTATTAACGTGCAAAATGTGAGGTTTAACATTAAAAGTGCCTGCCACAATGCAAAATGCTATATGCAAAATGTAAAGTGTGTCACGCAATATCTCTGCCGCAACCTAATTTTACAACACCTAAATACTATAAATCACATGTACAGGACGTCCTGTCAACACCCTACAAATTTAAATTTAAAAGACCAAACCGTGTCCGAGATATAACATTTTAAAGTTTGAGATTTTCATTGGTCAGAGTGGTAGGATTCGGCACCTGTTTACATTTTACACACCTAATGACTGAAAAGTACGTCCATGGCAGTAAGGCTAACTACCCTATAAATTTCAAGCCACTACCACAATGCAAAATGCTGTCTGCAAAACCTAAATTGTACCATGCCATATCTCTGCAACAAATGCATTTTCTGACACCTAAGCACCATAATTCACATATACAGGACATCCCCTCAACACCCTTCAAATTTCCAGTTAAAAAACCATACCGGTTCTGAGATACTTAATTTTAAAAGTTGTTAAAACTGGGCCATCTGGTCCCTCCAAATCTGGCCATCTAGTCCTTCCCTCGGGGTCAAAGAATCTTTGATTGTAAGCCTGCAAATTCTTTGATCATGAGGAGGGACCAGATGGCCAAAACCCCATTCTTTGTTCGCAGAATAACCATATAAATTTTCCCATTGACTTATAATGGGAAATTAAAAGTGCTATAACTTTTGAATGCCTCAATATATTCTCAACAAATGAAAAGTGGTATATTTGGCCAGTGAAGCTCTTTCAAACAAACCATCTCACAGAACAGCACACCACACACTGGCCATGGACAATATCCCAAAAACTGCCTCCAAAACTGGATAATTTTGCACTTTTCAGCATTTTCATGTGCAAAGACCATAAGTTTGACTGAAACAAAATTTGGCAGATCAAGAGATCTACCATGCCCCACAGCACATACCAAATTTCAGGCAAATCCATTGAATGGGTCCAAAGTTATTAATGCACAAAATTTTGACTTTAACATAAAAGTGACATCTCAACCCTAAATATAGTGTTGCGACTGCGCTACTATAATAACATAGTAATAATAGCCACTCTGGTGGGAGAGGACCAGGTGCTCCCACCAACTTGTCCATTTCTGCATAACAATATGCATCTGAGTGAATGCAGGCCCTCTGAGCCTGCGCTGCCACTTACAGCAGTTTTCCTCTGGCCACCAAATGCTTGCAACAGTAATTTGTCCATATCTTGGGAACAGTAACAGCTTGAAAAACAATTAAAGTGTCATTGTAACCATGATAGTGAGCAGATCATGCCACAGTAACTGACCATACAAATATCTCACATTGTTTCCGAGCTATGGGCACCAAAAATCACTGGACAGGCACTCTTTCAATCCTTGTGACAGTACTTTCACAATATCTTATGAATCGTGCAATGTACAAACAAAATTCTTTTGCAGGTGTACTCTACAATGTCAAATCTTTTTCCACTGGCTAGATTATCTAAAGGTGATCAAAGTCACCTGTAGCAAAAAGTCTGTATCTCACTTTGTTTCTGAGATAACGGCGCCAAAAGTCATGACAGACTGCAATGTAATCCTATGGGAAAACTGTCAATTTGGTCCTTGAATATCTTTGCAAAAAATTATTTTCCCAACACCTAAATAGCATAGTTCACATCTCTATGACATCCCTTCAATGCCCTCCAAGCTTCAAGTAAAACAACCAAACTGTTACTGAGATATGGTCATCTCAATTTGGGTCATCTGGTGTTTCTCATTAACATTTCAAAAATACTTTCCCTTAGGATATAATGGGAAATTCAAATTGCAATAACTTTTGAACAGATTAATATTGTTTTCACCAAACAAAAAGTGGCATATTCCTTGGCCCAAGCTCTTTCTACGTCCCAAGTTTTGGACCAATAGCCCACACAGTGTCGGCACAGCGCTACGGACAAAAATTACGCAAAAGTTGCGAAAAGTGCATTTTTTGCCTCTTCGCTGCACAAAAACTGTATACCTGACTGAAATGAAATTTAGTAAATCAAGAGATCTACAACACCAGTCTGTGCATTCCAAACTTTGTGCAAATCCATTGAATTGTTGCAAAGTTATTAACATGCAAAATGTGAGATTTAACATTAAAAGTGCCTACCACAATGCAAAACGCTATACGCAACATGTAAAGTGCATCACGCAATATCTCAGCAGCAGCCTAATTTTCCAACACCTAAATATAATAATTCACATGTACAGGACATCCCCTCAACACCCTGCAAATTTCATTTTAAAAGACCAAACCATGTCCAAGATATAACATTTTAAAGTTTGAGATTTTCATGGGTCAGAGTGTCATAATTCCACACCTGTTTACATTTTACACACCTAATGACTGAAAAGTATGTCCATGACAGTAAGGCTAGCTACCCTATAAATTTCAGGCCACTGCCACAATGCAAAATGCTGTCCAGAAAATGTAAACTGCTCCATGCCATATCTCCACAATGAATGTATTTTCTGACACATAAGTACCATAATTTACATCTACAGGACATCTTCTCAACACCCTCCAAATTTCAAGTTAAAAAGACCAAACCATTTCTGAGATATTTAATTTTAAAAGTTGTTAAAATTGGGCTATCTGGTCCCTCCAAATCTGGCCATCTTGTCCCTCCCTCGGGATAAAAGAAGTCCGACCAAAATGAAATCTGGCAGATCAAGAGATCTACCATGTCCCACCGCACATAGCAAATTTCAGACAAATCAGTTGAATGGGTCCAAAGTTATTAACGAACAAAATGTTCACTTTAACATAGAAGTGACCACACCACTATAATAACTATATGTGTATATATATATATATATATACTGTATATATATGTAAGTTAAAGTAGAATGGTAGTGCCACTATTGTTAGGGTTGAGTACTTCATTTAAGGTTAAATCTGAAATTTGGCAGCTTATTAACTTTGCCACCATATGATGGATTTACCTGAAATTTGGAATGCTCAGTCTGGTGCTATACATCTATGGATCTGCCAAGTTTCTTGATGGTCAGATATACGGTTGCGGAGCTACAGAGTGCTGCAAAAAACACAAATTGTGCATTTTTGCACATTCTGTGCTCGTGCCTACAGGTTGCATGGTTTGTGCAACCAGTCCAAAACCTTCAGGGAACATGCAGCCAGGGTCCCCAATGTGCCTTTCAAAGATTTCATGAAAAAATTGTAAACAATTCAAAAGTTATTCAAAAAACAAGTTTCCATTTATAGTCAATGGGAAAAGTTAACAAATATGTTAAAGTGTTGCAAATGCAGTTTTTAGTGTCACAAATTACCCTAGTAGTGTCGCAAATGAGACAACTTGTTTTCAGTTGGTGGTCACAGAAATGCTTGGCATTTAAATTTGGGACCCTCTAGGGATGCAATTCTTGCTGTGTTTCCCAGTTGAGCTATGAGGATGCTATCCATATCTTTTTTGGGGGGTAAAACACCCCAGAAATATGTTTTTTTTTTAATTTTTGCAAAAAGTAGTGTCACAAAGTAGTGTTGCATATGCAACACTTTTGTGATTTCATTTGCAAAAGTGTCGTGATTTGCGACAGCATGCCAAAACAATAGGAAATCTTTGCCACCCTGCTGCAAAAGAACAGTTTGGTCTTTGGGGCTGAAATGTGGAGGGAAGAAAGCCAGGATCCCACAGATGTGCCTTTTTGTGGTTTGGTGACAAAATATTAGAGGGCTGCAAAGTTATGGCACTCATAATTTGACATTTTCCATAGGTTAACATTATGGCTTCTGCAGCGCTTTTCAGCCCCTTATCTCAAAAGCTTCAGATACGGACTTTCATTGAAGAATGCTTAGTACCTACCAAGGCTAAGTGCAAAATTAGCCTAGAAAGTCATAAATAATATGACATTTTACATTTTTTCTATGTCTAACGTTACTGAGATATAAGGAATTTAGTATTCCAAGTGCTCATTTTCTGCTCCGAGGGCCATTACTATGCATGCATTCTTTGTATTCACTGGGCCGGATATTCAAACTGCACCCAAAAAGTGCACAACAGCAGGAGCAAGCACAAGTCAATTGTGCACATGCTCAATAGACGCGATATTCAAACATGGAGCAAGCCAAATTGCGCAACCAGCCAATGTCTGAATATCGCACAACCTGCGCTATAGCGCAACCAGGAAAGAGAAGCTGAGCAGAGACGATACTCCATAGCGCAACAAAGGCAGCCCAGCTGAGCAGTCCAGAGGTGCCATAGCACAAGCAGAGAGGCCCCCAGCAGCAGAGCAATGGAACTGCACAACCAGGGAGGTAGGCAGGGGCCCACCACCCATGCCACAGATGGGCAAAGGGACATACTGCAGAACCAACAATGTACCCCCACACCCCAAGCACAGCATAACTGGGGAAGGGACGGAATAGCCACTGGACCATGGGGACAAGCAAACAAAGCACTTCCCGGCTGTGTTACTGCAGCACACTCACTGGCAAGTTGAGACTGCCACACAAAGGGGGCAGACCACCCCAGTGTACAGCAGCCCCCCTTGTGCACAGCACACCCTGCACTGTGACCCCAAGACACCACCCATGAGCAGTGACCAGCACTGCATGAATTCCCACGCATCCCCCCGGCACACTGCAACCTCGTGTACCTCAGAACTATACAAGCCAAACCCACCATGAGCACTCCTGCGCCGCACTCCATGACGCTGAAGGTCCAATAGAATGGCAAGAGAATCAATGGCCACCTGTGTCAGCTGCTGCAGTGACTGCTCCATTTGTTGCAGGATCTGGATACCTAGGACAAGGGATCAGAGTCAATGGCTGTGACTGTCCATATCCCTGAATCCCACCCATCATGCATGGCATACAGCCAAGTGCCCTGCTCCTGTGATGGACTGCACCCACTCACAGTGACCGTGCACAAGACATGCCCAACCAGGCAGTAACAGCCATGTGTACCACTGCACACACACACACCGCCCATGTCCATCACAGCACAACCAAGGCTGTCCAGTGACGTGGCTACGTGGTGGGATGCTAGTGCCACAGACATGTGCCCAGTGCATGCATGGACCACCAGTGAAGCACACACAGACATGCAGTGCCACTGGACAGTGATGACTGTCACTTGTTGCGTGCATGGTAGTGTTGTCCATGGATGGTGGCCATGCCACCCCACAGCATGCAATAGCATCCATGATGTAATGACACTCACCCTCATCAAGCCCCTGCTGCTGCTGCTGCTGCTGTGGTTGTGACTGCTGCTGCTGCTGTGGCCCAACACCTATGCCACCTCTGCCAGCCACCCCTGCACCGCCATTCTGTGCCTCAGCCCGGGCCCGCCTCCTCTCCTCCACACCTGTGGGAGACAAATGAAGAGAAACACGTCAGTGAGATCCCAAAGCAGACAGCCCCCTGCCCCATTGAGTGTGCCTGCCCACACAGCCAGACCCATACAGCACACACCTGCAAACACCTTCACAGCAAACCATAGCTCAACCCACCCCCATGCGCAGGTCACATTACACAGTGTCACCCATGCAGACAATACAGGTGCATAGACAGCACACCCACCTGGCCTAGGCACAATGCCCCTCCTGGCACGTGACCTGAGGTGCTCCAGCAGTTCCTGCTCCCTCCTGCAGAGGTCACCATACCGGTGCCTGCACTGCTCTGGAGTCCTCCACCGCCCAGTGGCCTGCTCCAGATTGGTCACCACCTGCTGCCACACATGGGTGTGGGCCATGTGCAGGGGTTCTCCCCCAAACAGTGACCCATGGTGGGGCTCCACCACAGCCACCAGGTTGGTCAACTCCAACGCACTCCACTGTGGATCTGTCCTGTGTGCCATCCCTGCAGTTGTACATTAGGCAATATGGCACTCTGCAGCGCGGTAACCCCACATGGAAATGTTGCGCAATACAACTCCATCAGTCCCTATTGCTCTGTTCATATAGTGCCGTCGGTCCACATCGCTCTGTTACCGAACAGTGCGATAGAGCCATAGACATGCCAGACGTACAGTGCCAGGGGGCAAAGGTCATACACAAGGTAATGGGTCTGTGGCGCAAGGCCACGCATAGCACCATTGGACATCTACACATCCAGTGCGATCGGTCACCTGCGTGCCAGTGCCACAGTGTACTATTGCGCAGGTGTGACACAGCGCTATGTGGTGCCCAGTGCTGTAGCGCCACTGGCACAATAGTGGCCATGTCCTATATTGCTGATCACGCACAGCACATCATCAGCATGGCAGACGCTTGCATAAGCTACCTGGGCATGCGCAATGTGGTGTACTACGCAGTCACAGAACTGCGCCATTGGCTCAGCCGCCACAACCGTACTGCGCAAAGTGCAAGAGCGCGATATTCAGCTGACATACAGTATGCAAATCATCTGATCAGCCATTCAAAGGTACATTGGCATGATTTGCATCTCATTAAAGTTGCTCCACTACTAATTTGCATGCATTGCGCTATAAATGTGCGACAGTGATCTGCGGTGGCCAGAGTGGGTTAATGCAGGTGAGAGGTGAGTTGCATGCTACGTGATGTTCTGGGCAATGGTCATGGGATAATGCTGTATACTGCAGGTGTATACAGGTGTTCACTTCCACCCATTCAGACTGACATAGCTGAGCAAGGACTAGGTGAGGAGGATGATGGTGGGCGAAGGAGGAGGCCCAACTTCATGAAGTCTGAGACAGAGGCACTCTTCCAGGCCTACCTGGATGAGGAGCCACTACTTAGTGGATGTCAGGGCACCCCTCAGGCCCGTGCTGCTGCATGGGGGGGTAGCTTGCGCCGTAAACCTGCACGGAAGCCACCAGCACTCCGTGCAGGAATGTAAGAAAAAAATTGGGACCGACAGGAGACGGGTGAAAGAGAAGGTGGCTGCCCTCAGGGCGGCACGCACTGCCACAGGTGGGGGCCAGCCAGAGGTGGTGCAGCTGACCCCGGTGGAGGAATGTCTGGCTGCATCCAAGCAGCGCAGTGCAATTGAGGGTATTCCAGGAGGTGGCTTCCAGACAGGTGGAAGCCCATCACTGCACAGTATGACATGGTGGTGGGGGGAGGTTTATCCCATGCACTAACATATTCTCACTTTCTGTTACAGATCCTGTGCATCTGCAGGCGACGGTGGTGGTGGGACCATGCAGTGTGATCATCCAGCCAGAGTTGGAGGAGGGTCCATCCACCTCTGCTGCCAGCTGGCATGCATTGCACTAGTGTGCACGCCTGGCTGCCATCTCCGATGTCAGTGAGTCAGGTGTGGGGGGGTGCCCATCCTGTGTCACAGCAGTCTGGCATGCAAGCATGCCAGCATGCTGTGACTGTGGCTGTTGCACGAACCTGCACCATTGATGATGCAAGTACCGCAATGGGCAGTGACACGTGTGTGTCTCATTGTGGACACACAGCAGGACAGCACGTGCCCCTGGACCTAGCTGGTTCCAACATGTGTGCCAGCACGTCAGCACAGTCCCAGGCAATGCCTAGCAGCACCGGTGGGGCAGCACCGGTGGCTGTGCAGGTCTCTGGCACTGTTGCGGACACAGCAGTGGAACGACTGGTCCCTGGGGCACAGCAGTAGGAGGGGCAGCAGCAACAGTCACCCACCAGGTCTGGGGGTACAGGGTTCAGCGGTGGCAGATGCACACCACCTGTTGACTTGCCCATACCTGGTCCTGGTGAACAGCGCCCACCCTCAAGGGATGCTGAGCATCAGGCCCTTCCATTCCCTGGGGAACAGGTTGCCGAAGTGGCAGACTACCCGCTAGACGAGCACACCTCCTGCTGCGGGCATCAGTACAGCAGCAGATGCGGGTTGCATCATCCGTGGAGGCACTGGGTGTGGCTATGGAGCAGCACAGCAGGGACAATGCAATGATCCTTGCAGAGATGGTCCAGATGCGGATGGATGTGACTGCTGCCACTGACAGGCAGACCCAGGCATTGGTCGCTGTCATGGCCGCATTGGGCACACAGTCAGGTGCCCCTGTACCGTGCACCCCATGCAGTAGACTCTCCACTCCCCATTCCCGGTGTCGTGCGATACCCAGCCTGTTGACACCGGGTTCCGCTGTGGGCATCCCGAGCACCCCTGGTGCAGGTATGTTCGGCATGCTGCAGACCCCTGTGTGGACATGGTCGCACTCACGCAGTGGGACCCCTGGTGGTACATCGGTGCCACCCCATGTGACCCTTGCTCAGCCTACCAGTGCTGCTGGGTCACGGCGGGGCCGCCCATGCATACGAGGTGGCCGTGGCACAGTGCTACCTGACTGACCTGTCTCCCAGTGTGGGCCCTGTCTGGTGCTGCCCTGTGTGCAATGTGTGTCATGGTGGGCAGTGCACTGGTGGGTGCCCTGTCCAACACGCTGACACACGGACCACCTGCACACTGTGATCGCAAATTATCTCACTGTAAGTATTACCTGAGCAACCACTCCCGTCGTCACGGGGCAAAAACCACACCACTGGGTTTTGTCTTAATGTTGCTTTATTTGATCAAATATCTCACACATGCATGTGGGACTTCTACAACGGAGAAGTTCTCTGATTACAATTTACAGCAGCTTTTTATAAGCTAGATTTTGCACTTCTTATCTTGAAAAATACCAACATTTCAGTATAAGCCAATCATAAAACAGCATAACAAGTTTTCAGCAATGTAAAAAACACATTGATATGCATGAGGTACTTTTCCACTTGCTTATTTCATTTCTTTCCCATTACTGCTTGATACATATGCCTGGGTCAAGCTGACCTGAAGAGACAATGAGTTTCACTCACACCATAACAACGTACAGCTTGCCTTCAATGCCTACTACGTGCTGTTATTATTATATTTTGCCAGGCATGCTCTATCTCTATATTTTGTCCAAGCCTGCTATTCAGGCTGGTACAACCAGTTCTGCTCAGTTTTATCTAGCTTTCTGTTTTCCCAAATGTACCTCAAGTAACCTCAGTACAAATTCTATAACTCTAAAAGAAAACATGAACTCAGAAATGTCTACTACATTCATTATTACTTTGTTACAGCATGGCTTTTAAAGCAAGTATAACTTCAAGGCATATTATAGCAAATATAGCTTTAGGATATAAAAGAAACATATATAAAATTCCCTCACACTCTCCCCTTTGATACTATGTATCAACTAACCGATTTCTTTTACTTTTTTCACTTTATGGTTAGCCAACTACATATTGTTGATAAAAGTTTGGTCACTGATTACTAAAACCTTGGCCACTGACCACTGTTAATAATTTTCACCCTGAAGATAGAGGCCCTGAGGGACTCGAACATTCACAAAATTGAACATAAATGTAAAGATATTAGTTAATAACTGAAGGTTAAAAAAAACTAAACATTTCTACTTTTAGACTGTTAGACTAGGTGAATAGGTATATGATTTAAACTGGTTGCCAGCATACAGATAGTCAAGGCATTTATAAAAGCATCCTGTTTTGGAGTTGGCACAGGGTGGTTACAGACGGAACACAAATCGTGAGTTTGTAAAACATAATACAGAATTGAGGGATGTCAACACCACAATTGAAATATGTGAAAAATGCTAACATGTGACACACATATAACACAATATAACATAACAATTTTGTTGATGAAAAGAGTTCATGGAATTCACTTTGAGAGTGAATAAGGATGCTACCTTGTGTTGAGGTGTGGCACACCCTTGGAGCTTGATTGAAGAATCTATTGATAATGTCTCTTGACAGATAAGTCCTTATAAAACATAACAGTCCATGAAATTAACAGTTCATAAGTTCATATAAGTATTTACAGGTTGATGTAGTTACAGTACAGATGAAATGTCATTTGCAGAATGGTGGTAACCCCACAAGGCATATGGGGCAATGCAGACAGTAATTTAAAAACAAAACACCAGCATAGTAGAAAAGTCAGTGTTCATTTTGCTGGCTAGCTGCTGATGGCTGAGTAGTAGACACACTGGCCAGGGGTGCATTGAGTCCTTTTAATGGAATAGCCACACACACACACTGGCATGGCATTTGTTTTGTTGTAGTTGATTACACCCCGGCATAAAGATTAACAGTCCATAAAAAGGTAATAATTGACAATAAACCATTAAGAACACAGTCCATAACAGAGCAATAGGGTTGTAGAAAGTACCAGCCATGTTTGGAACAAGCGGCAGCGAAGAAAATGGATGTATTGCTTGAAGGTCAATTGAAGCAGAATCTTCTCTCTGGAGTTGGGGAAGTGCCCCTTCCCCAGACTTAACTTCATAGTAAGCAGAAACAATAAGCTTGTTGCAGAGTCTGAACTGACTGGACCTTTTTCAGTTGATTTAAAGTTCTACAAATAGGTGTATTTTGTTGAAAATTACACTTGCAGAGGTAAATAATAACTGATTCATGCAATAGTCCTTATTAGGAACCAGTCAGGCACAAAGATAGTGATAACATTAAAACTGTGGCAGTTGTTTTTCTTTTTTAAGGAAAAAGATGAAGGTCTTGGCAACTTAGATGAAAGTATTACTGCTGTTGAACGTGGAGATCTTATGTGTGCCACACCTTGGAAACCTGCAAACTTGCAAAGTGTGTTAGACACTGAATTAAAAAACACATAAATAACAATCTTTTAAACCATTAACATTTTTTTTTTAAAGAGTGGTGTGACAGAGCCTAAATTCTGGCAATTAGAAAGAGAAAAAATAAAATTGACATTAACTGACACCTGGGGGTGCAGGCCGAGGTTCAATTATACCATTTGACCATCTGTAAATCATGACAGTGTTATGGTTACCGCCTGCTTTTAAATTACAGAAGCAGTTATGACAGTGATGAACATTATTTCCCTGTCTGTTGCAAGCAGGCCTGACTTATAAAATCTTGTAATGTTACAATACATAGATAAATAGATACATAGATACATAGACAGTGTCAGCAGATAAGGGCCTATGGCCCACCCAGTCTGTCCATTTGAGCTTGTAAGTTCAGTTTGTTTTCCTAGAAGTCTGTTTCCCCTTTCCCCTGACCTCTAGAATTCCTTTATGTCTATCCCATGCATTCTTAAATCCCGTGATTTTTTCAGCCCCCACCACTTCCTCTGGCAGGGTGTTCCACTTGTCCACCACCCATTCTGTGAAGAAATTCTTTCTCATGTTTCCTCTGAATCGTCCTCCCTCCAACTTTATCCCATGCCCTCTAGTCCTGGAACATCTTTTTCGCTTAAAAATAGTGTTTTCCTGCACTCTGTTTCTCCCTGTAAGATACTTGTATGTCTTTTATCATATCCTCTCTCTCCCTCCTCTCCTCCAGGGAGTACATGTTCAGTTCCTTCAACTTGTCTTCATAGGACTTGTGATGCAATTCATTTCTGCACCATTCTCACCCCTTGTACTCCCTTCAGACCCATTACCCTCTCTTCCTCAGTAAAGACTGAGCAGAAATACCTGTTCAATATGTCAGCTTTACTGTTGTCATCCTCCACGCCGACTCCCATCCTCCCCTTCAGTCTCACTATCCTCCCTTTGTCTTTTTTTTACTTATGTACCTGTAAAAGGTTTTGTCCCCTTTAACCACTGATTTTGCAATGTGTTCTTCTGTCTGAGCTTTGGCTTCCCTTACTGACTTCCTGCCTCCCTTGTTTCTCCTGGTACTTCCCTATCCCTTCTGCCTGTGTCTTTTTGTATTGCCTGAATGCTATCTTTGGCTTTTACTTTCTTTGCTACCTCTTTGGAAAACCATAATGGTCTCTCTTCCTTTTCCTCTTGCTAACCTGCTTAATGCAGTTACACCTTCAAACATATTGTTCATAACAATATGCCTTTTACACAATGCAATTAGTGGGACAAATACATATGTTGTTGGCCTATGCTAATTTAATAACAGTGCCTATTGCACCTGTGACAAGTGAAAAGGTCTACCTTCTTTACCCTGTATAGTGAAATACTCCAAAGTACTGAGTGGGGTAAGGCTTGAAGCATAGGTTTGAGTACAATCTAAATTTTGCATTTTATAATTGTTAAAATTTAAAATGACAAAACCTGCATAGAGTACACTCATTCTTCAGGGGTACCTGTGAGCAATAAGACAAACGGAGCATTAATTTTACTTTTGGTTTTGCTTTGGAACATATTGTAGGGTGGGTCAGCAATGCTGGTCCCAGTATTTAGGTTTGGTTATGAGCATTAAAACGTTATACATGTGGAGCACTTTTCTGAATAGACACATGATACAGTGTAGCAAGATGTATATCAAAACATTATAACATAAACATGAAACATAAGCATGTTTGTAATAGAACAATTTCAGTATTGAGCATAATGCATAATGCATAAAATACATTTTAAACAACACATATAGACTGTAAACTTAGCTTAGAGTCCAGAAATGTTAAGAGTACTGTGAATTTACTGGTTGAAAAAAAATGCATTCATTGCTGTAAGGCAATGACAAAAGTTGTTTTGCATTTGTTTTAACAGGATAAGAAAGCTGAAAAGACAATCAAAAGTATGAATATGTGTGGACATACATACACAACTTCACCCTCCAGCGTAACTGATTACTTGCTGAGGGCAGAAACCCTTGTACCAATAATAGGTGTGAGATTTAACTGTTTGCACTAGAAAAACAGAAGGGCTGGGTGGGTTATGCTGTTAAAATACCTTGGGTCTTTTTAAAACCTGTAAATAAGAAACAATTATTGGCAAATATACATGTTCTTTATTTACCCTTTGGGGAACAGTGATGTACCTTGCAACCTTTGTGGGTACTACACTGGAAGGATAGAGGAAGGGTAGCTTACCCTCCCCCAAACTCCTACTGGTGGAAGAGACAGCTCAAGTGAAAAGACAGCTCGAATACTGTAGCAATAAAAGGTTAGCTGTGGATGGTGACATGATCCCCACCTACTACACTTTAAATTATAACAAGATAATATTACAATTAGTTTAGTAAGTTTCATACCTTACTATAAAGATGGGGAACTTTTTCTCTAGAAGAAAGAGAAGAAACACAGACAAACAACAAAAACAAACACACACCAGTTTAAAAATAAAACAAGATTATTTCCATAGGATAAAAGAAGCCAAGCGTCCCTGGGTTCCCTTATCCTAAGCATGACAAAATGTCAGCTGAGTTTATAAAAAGAAATCCAGATTGATGGTAATACCGTACGTACGTATCTCTTAGAATGCATTTCAAAAAGACAAAAAAATGATTACACCATGGTCACACATAAAAACAAAAGCCATTGTTTTTAACTGTAGATGGTAAACTCTCAAAAACAGCTGTAATAGTCCTTTTTTCAAAAGTGTACTATATATATATATAATAAAAATATGGGGAGATGATGAATAATTCTCCCCTTTCAGCTGGAGTATTGCCTGTGTTGGCTGCAAGTCAGAAGCAGTGAGATGAGAAGAAAAGTTTGTTCCTCTTCACTTAGAATACTAGTTTTGCAATAAAAAGTCAAATTACATGGTTCACTCTTGGTGTGCTTTCATGAAAACATACATTTTGTGTGAAAAGTTGTGCTTTAGGTATGGAATACACATCAAGTTTGAACTTGTAGTAACATAAAATGTTGAAACACAAGAAGGTCAAATAACGTGCAAAAGGTCACAGTGTGCATGCATGGGTCGTTCAAACCCATTTATTTATTTATTTTTTTAATGTCCTTGAACACTACTGATATTAAATATCTTTACAATAAAACTGCTGGCCAAGACAGTACACACACATACACATACACAAAAAGAAATACTTAACACAAAATAAGACTGACATTGTTTCACACCAATTTGCTGAGGTAATGCCCATAGTTTCATTAGAAAACTGTACGTGTTTTAGATATATGTGCTGCCTCCCCCTGTCTTGTAACACTGACAATTTTTAAATCAACACATTTATACATATCACCATGCCAAATCTTTCCAGAACAAAACACTTTTTAAACAGATTTTAACTCCGTTAAAACGCAGCACAACATATCATCTGTAAGTGAACACATCTTGTATAACATGGTTACACCTTTTGGCATATAGCCAAAATATGGCACCCTGCCATTTTGCAAAAAGTTTCTGGTTATAACTAGAAGTATGATAAAGCCATTTATAGCTGTTAACACATTACATTTTCACCTAGCAGTGGCTTGGCACATTGCTTGCAAACTACAAATCTTTCTGCACATTGCGATCTATATGACATCATAACTCTTCACCATCAACACTACCTGCTCCAATCCAACAACTACAAACAAAAGTTCTTCACTGACCCTATCTAGGCAGCACAAATGTTCCATTAAAAATAAAGCCAATTAAAACAGTCAGCTATGAGGCAAAGAAACTTTTCTTTTTTTTTTACTGTAACATGTTGTGCACTGAAGGCAGTCAATCCTATCTCGCAACCTTGACAACAGAACATAATTACAGAACACAGATATATAAGCTAGAAAATATGCACAAGAAAGACAGAGCATTACCTTGTTTAGTATATGTATTACAGAAATAAAACAGACAGACATAAAACAACTTTGAATAAAAAATTCAGACTTACCCGGTGCCAAGGTATTTTTCTTCTTCTTTTCCGATACACTAGTCTGAGTAAGAAAACTGACTGCAGGACCTTCATGATAATTTCCAAACACTGCAGCTATTAACCCTTTCAAAGGTTTTCTTTTGGCCATTTTAGAAACCTGCCAAACCAAGTCTTTTTCCAGAGCTCTGGTTTGCAGTTTAAAAACAAAACAAAAAAAATCTCTAACAGTACTAGGTTGAGATCCATCTGGTAGAGGTCCCCAGTACTTGGGTTTGGGATCAAATGTTTCAGCCTCTATAGGAGGCAAGGGAACTTGAAATTGATACAGAAAAACTTGAAACTACACAGATAGGCAACATGGGGGATTTTCAAATCATCCTGTTCAGTAGTCACCTACTGTGCGTACATCCACAGTAGTTTATTTTTCTTTCTAGATGTTGCTTATCTAACTTTACTTAATCAGCCGCTGTTTTTCTCCTAAAGCAGCCTGAACTGTGAAAGCCATCATTGTCTCTAACAGTATATACTTGCAGCAAGCACAAATTACAAGTACAAAGGGCAGTGCAGTTGCCTTGTGAATTTGTTTGTCAAACTTGTCAAACATACATTTTGCCGGTCCAGATAATACTAACTCTGGACCCAGCTATTTTTTTTTTCCCTTGTTTCCCATATTATCTAGGCCTGTCCTTTATAGTGCACACTCGCTCCAAGGTATTCTTGTATTTACAGTGATGATGAGTGTCACCGCCCCTAGGCGTCACGTCCTGATGGGGTTCCACAAAAATGTCCTTCTTTTTGTCCAAGGGAAACAACCCGATCATGAGATGACACGGACCGAAGAACTCATCCTGCCGATCTACGCCAAAACTGTGATCGCAAATTCTCTCACTGTAAGTATTACCTGAGCAACCACTCCCGTCGTCACGGGCCAAAAACCACACCACTGGGTTTTGTCTTAACGTCGCTTTATTTGATCAAATATCTCACACATGCATGTGGGACTTCTACAACGGAGAAGTTCTCCGATTACAATTTACTGCAGCTTTTATAAGCTAGATTTTGCACTTTTATCTTGAAAAATACCAACATTTCAGTATAAGCCAATCATAAAACAGCATAACAAGTTTTCAGCAATGTAAAAACACATTGATATGCATGAGGTACTTTTCCACTTGCTTATTTCATTTCTTTCCCATTACTGCTTGATACATATGCCTGGGTCAAGCTGACCTGAGAGAGACAATGAGTTTCACTCACACCATAACAACGCATAGCTTGCCTTCAATGCTACCACGTGCTGTTATTATTATATTTTGCCCAGGCATGCTCCTATCTCTATATTTTGTCCAAGCCTGCTATTCAGGCTGGTACAACCAGTTCTGCTCAGTTTTATCTAGCTTTCTGTTTTCCCAAATGTACCTCAAGTAACCTCAGTACAAATTCTATAATCCTTAAAAAGAAAACATGAACTCAGAAATGTCTACTACATACATTATTACTTTGTTACAGCATGGCTTTTAAAGCAAGCATAACTTCAAGGCATATTATAGCAAATATAGCTTTAGGATATAAAAAGAAACATATATAAAAATTCCCTCACAACACCCACCCAACTGCTGTCCACAGGTGCATGTGCATGATGATGCCTGCATTGTACTGTACACCAAGGTGCAAGGGTGCCCAGCATCTGACACACGTACTTGGACAGTACAGGTGGTGGGGGTGGTCCATGGATCTGTGTGTTTCACATGTCTGTTCCTGCTCTGCTGTGCACCTGCCCATGTACGCTTTGTGCCTGGTGTGTGTGTGTGTGTCTTCATATAGCATGTAACTATTCACCCATCCCTGATGGTGTGTTTGTTCGCATGGACCCTTCCACTCCCCTTGCCATCATGCACCCCTGGTGTGTTACCCTGTGTGCCTGCGGGTTGTGCCTAGACAATGTTGGTTGCACATGGCCCCATGACTTACCTGTATCATGCGAAATGCTCTTCCGTGATGGTGTCCCAGTGCAACTGGGCCTGCCGGATCAGTCGGGGGTCCCGCCATCCACAGAGGGGCTGCTCATCCCCATCTTCACCTGTGTCACCGGCGTCCCCATCACTGTCCCTCTCCTTGACCTGTATGACTATCCCACAGTCTTTGGCCATGTTGTGCAGGATACAACATGACAGGAATATCCCACAGGCCTTAGAGGGGCTGTACTGTAGGGCACCGCTGGAGGTGTCTAGGCATGGGAAGCATGCCTTAAGTATCCCATACACCCGCTCGATGATGTTGCATGTGGCGGCATGTGCCTCATTATAGCGTTGCTGCGATGGGGTGGTGGGGCGCTGGTAGGGTGTGAGCAGCCAGGGACGGAGTGGGTATCCACTGTCACCTGTGTGGAGATAGTGGAGTTAAGTATCATATTCAGGTCCATCTTGCCCATAGCCCTGTGTGCCACTACCATGGCACCTGTGGCTTTCCCACCCTTGCCCCAACTTTGCCACTCCTACATGCATACTCACCCACTAGATGTCCTGTAGGGATGTCCCCACTCTCGAATTGATGGCACAGTGCAGATAGGTACCATATGAAGGAATCATGTGCTCTGCCAGGGTGTGTGGAACAGACATTGATGATGCACCCACTAGCATCACACACCACCTGGCAGTTGACACTGGTGAACCCCTTCCGGTTTCGGTATGTGGCCCCATTGGGGCCAGGTGGCGTGTGAATAGCCACATGGGTGCAGTCTATCACCCCTAGCATGCCAGGCATACGTGCTACCCTGTGGAACTCCTGCATGTTTGCTGTACGCTCTGCTGCGTTGCTGGGGAAATGGATGTACTCTGCAGATTGTGGCAGCAGTGCGCTGAGGAATTGGGTGAGGATGCATGACATGGCCAACTGTGTTATGCCTGTGGTGTTCCCTGTTGGCCTCTGGAAGGTACCAGTGGTGAGCAGGCACATGCAGGCTGTTACCTTTGTCTCCACGGACAGAGCGTGATTCCGTCGTGAGGGTGCCTGCATCATATCACTGCACAGCTCACAGATCCACCTCAGTATTGCCCTGTTCAGGTGGTACTGGCCCACAATCTCAACATCTGTGTACAGCTCAAAGCTGATGCAGGCACAGTACTGCCTGTTGGGGGTGTACCACCGATGGGCCCTTCCATGGCCACATCCCCTGCAGCATGCCTTCTCATCCCCCTCATTACAGCTTCCATGTGGAAGCTGGCACTGTCCATGTCCCTGGCTTGTGTTCCCCCCCTGGCTGTTGTTGCTCTGTTACCCCCGCTGTCCTGACTGCTACCTCCACTGCACTGGGTACACCTACTGGCCTCTGCAGTCTGTGGCCCCACACACCTTCCCTTGCACGTATTTTGTCCTGGGATCTCCCAGGCCTGCCCTCTTTGTCCCTCTTTCCTTGTCTCTCTCCCTGCCTCATGTGGCTTCCCTGTAGCGTTCTTGCGCCTCTTCCTTGAGCCTTTTTATTTTGGCTCATTTCCGCCATGGCACACCTTCTGGCTGATCCGCTGTTGCACATTGCACAAGCCTTTCAATATCGCATTGCGCTCTTTATGCATGGTGCCACCCCCTTCGGTTGCGCACGCCTTCATTTGCATTGCACTGTTGCTCAGCATGTTTTCGGTGGCGCAACTGCCTCCAGCTGAATATCGCAGAATGGCGCATTTTCGGACTTGCACTAGCGCAACCCTATTGCACATGGCGCAACCCTTCTGAATATCTGGCCCACTGTGTTTTTGTATGCACCTTTTTGGGAAACAAAAGGGTGTTTGTTCAAGTTACTGTTACCGTTGGCATTTCTGCTTGCGTTTCCATAACTGCTTGCATTAGCGTTTCCTTTTACGTCACCGTGTGCATTACTCTTTGCATTTGCATTACTGTTACCCTTTGCATTTCTGTTATTGTTTTTTGTTTGCATTTACTTTTGCTTCACCATGTGCATCACCATTTGCATTTGCGGTCCACACTTGCGTTTGCGTTTCCGTTTCCATTTGTGTTTCCTTTGGCATCATCGTTGGTGTTACTGTAAAAGGTTGCATTTTCAATTGCGTTACCATGACTGCATGCATTACCATTTGCATTTGTGTACGTGTTTGCGTTTGCATTAGTGTTTCCTTTGGTGTCATCATTGGTGTTACCGTAAGCTTTTGCATTTCCAATTGCATTACCATGACCATGTGCGTTACCAATTGCATTTGTGTGCACACTTCCATTTCCATTTGTGTTAATGTTTACTTGGGCATCATCGTTAGTGTTACCTTAACTGTTTGTGTTTCCAAGTGTGTTACCATTACCATTTGCATGTTCTTTACCAGTTGCATTTGTGTTTCTGTTGGCCTTAGCATTTGCATTTTCAGTAGTGTTTACGTTGTTGCGTGTGTTACTGTTTCCTTCTGCATTGCCGTTGCGTAATTATGCCACTCTGATAAATGAAAAATTGGCTCATTATGCCTTAATAACTTCTGAATCATGTGTCCAATTTGCCTGCCATTTGGAATGTACAAAGATTAATAATACATCTTTGATTGTGACAATTTTCTGGTCGCTGGTTCTCACAGTTGCTGAATTGTGCATGCTAAGTTATTTTCTCGTGGTGCTGTGCAACCATTGAACGGATGTACACACAATTCTGGACACATGGTTTGCTATGGTACATGTCTTCATTTATCAATTTTCATTTCAATCTGTCATACAGTTTTTGCACAGCAAAGTGACCAACATTCTCATGGTGGGACTGCGGGACCCAAAGGGCCTCGAGCTCCCACCACCACATTCCATCCACTATTTATAGTGCACATTGTGAAAAAAGAAGGGACATTCATGGCAAAAAACTGTTTAATGCATCAGTTAGGGTTGTTCCACAGTGACAAAAGTGAGGAAATTTGGTGTCAGGGTTGAAAACCTTAACTGCGCATTCCCCCACCACCACCACACACACACATACATGCAAGTAGGGGAAGGACCAAGGCAACACAACCAATCACATACAACTAGCAGCAGGTAACAGGAATAACATACAACTATCTAGACCACAAAACCACACACCCATGCTCCCATAGGGCTGTGGCATGGGGTCATCACTGCTAACTCTGATCCCAGACATACCTCGTTCTGCAAAACACATATTGCTATGGAGAACTGGATATCTTGGGCCAGATGATGCCACCAACACATAACACAGACTATACATACGGTATTTGGGGGTTCGCAAGATCCAAAACAGGATTTTGCAAATTCCCTGAAATACTTTTGAAAATCACTTTCGCAAATGCAAGTGTCATGCTATGCATTTGTGACACATTCATGTTTGTGACAGTATTTTGCAACACTATTTTGCACACTTTTGCAAAGGATACACTGCTGTGTCTTCCGTTTGTGACACTTTCATGTTTGTGACAGTATTTTGCAAAAGTATGCTCCTAAAGGCTGCACATTTTTGCCATCATCCTGCAAGCAAACGGTTGGGTCCTTTGGACTAAAATTTGCAGGGTGGCAAGACCTGATCCTACAGATGTGCCTTTTTCTGCTTTTGTGCTAAAATTCTAATGGATTACAAAGTTACACTGTTCCAAAATTGAGCAATTTGCCATAGACTAGCACTGCAGTGCCCACGATGCCTTTCGCCACCCATATGTTGAAAATGAAGCGAGGTACAGGGTTTTTGCTACTGCCAGCTTGGTTCACCTTTATATGAACTAACCTTGTAGAACAACTTTGTAAATATTATATGATATCTGAAGTTGTATTTCTCCACTTCCTACAGTAACACAGGTATACACCTCCTGCTGGTCGTGTGTGATTGGTTGTGTTGCCTTGGTCCTTCCCCTACTTGCATGTATATATGTGTGTGTGTGTCTGTGTGTGTGTGTGTGTGTGTGTGTGTGTGTGGTGGTGGGGTGGGGGGGAATCACTGTGGAACAACCCTAACTGATGAATTAAACAGAGTTTTTTTCATGAATATATATATATATATATGTATGTTTATATATATATATATATATATATATAGTGCACGGCTGTGCCACCATAAGTTAGGGTTGAGTGGCCAGTTACATACTAAAGTCAAAAGTTTGGACGTTAATAACTTTGGACCAGTTCAATGGATTTGCCTGAAATTTGGTACACACGTTGGAGTGCACTAGATCTCTTGATTTGCCAAATTGCATTTCTGTTGGAGTGCTGATCTTCATGTAGGAAAGCACTGAAAAATGCAAAATTTTCCATTTTAGAAGGCACCTTTTGGCATTCTTAATGTGGTCCTGCACGGCCTTTGTGTGGCATGCCGCTCTGCAAGATGGCTCATTTGAAAGGGCTTTAGTCGACGAACATGCTGTTTTTTGTTTGGTGAAAAAATATTAAGGCATTCAAAAGGTATGGCACTTTTAAGTTCCCAATATAAGTCAATGGGAAAATGTATATATATATATATATATATATATATTTCTTGTGATCAAAGAATTGGGGTTCTGGCCATCTCATCCCACCTGGCAGTCAAAGAATTTGCTGCCTCGTGATTCAAGAATCTTTGATGCTGAGGAATTTCAAAAATTCTTTGACTGCGAGGTCCGCCATCTAGGTTTCTATTTTCTGATTGCACAAACACAAATATCTCAGCTCAGGGGTCACTTCTGAAGTAAAACTTCAATGGGTTTTACTCAGGAGACCCAGATCTATTGAGCCATGGCTTTGGTTCCATCCAAATTGGTCCAAATATAGAGTTTTTAGCTTTTAAAGTCTTCATTCATGGCTCGCTAAAGATCTTTGATTGTGAGCTGACAGATTCTTTAATTGCAAGAATCTTTGATTGCGATCATGCATCGCGAGCGAGGGACGAGATGGCCAGATTTAAAAATTCATTTTTTCAGCACAGGGGTTCCCTAGACTGTGACATAAAGGTGGGTTTTGCTTAGCAAGCTTCATAGTGCCCCATCTGCATGCCCAGAATAATGTAATAATGATCCCTGGTAGTCTAGTGCCCCCCCCAATAAAATATGTACATGCCCTCCCTCCCTAATAAAATATTTGCATGTTGGGGTCATTGGTCATAACTCTCACCCCATTCTCCTATACCTCTGCTTCTTTACACATGTGCTGGGATGAGAGTTAGGGCCAGCGACCTAATGTGCCTGATGATCTGATTGGGGGAGTGGGCTGGGGTCAAGGGGGCTTTCAGCCTACCTTGAATTTCCTCACTTTTGTTTGCTGTAGAACCACTAACTAATGCATTAAACAGAGTTTTTGCCTCATATATATATATATATATATATATATATATACAGATACTTAGGGTTAAGTAGGCACTTTAATGTTAAATTCAAAGTTTTGCACTTTAATAATTTTGTAACCGTTCATCTGATTTGCCTGAAATTTTGCATGCGTGGTCTGGTACCATAAATCTCTGCATCTGGAAAGTTTTGTTCTAGTCAGATTTGCAGTTGCAGATCTGTGGAGTGTGAAAATGTGTTAAAAATCCTCAATTGTTTTAAATTCTTTGCTCATCTCCACAACCCTAATGGTTTGTCTGTCTGATCTGTAAATTTCAGGGTATATGGGAACTGGATCAGAAAATTTACCTTTTGAAGGTTTGGTGAAAAAATATTAATCAGTTCAAAAGTTATTAAAGTTTAAATTTTCCCATTATAGCCTATAGGGAAAAAAATTATGTGTGCTCAAAAGCTTTCACGAAAGTATCGAAGACTTTCGTAAAAGTACCATTGGTTTGCATGTGGGACTTTCGTGAACATCCATGGAACTTTTGTGAAAGTCCCACATGTAAACCAATGGTACTTTCATGAAAGTCTGGTTCTTTTGAGAAAGTCCACAGAACTTTTGCCAAAGTACCACAGGTAAACAGTTCCCCAGAAAACAGTTTCTTTGCCACTTCACAGCAAAAAAAACTGTTATGACTTTTTGGCTGAAATGTGCAGGGTTGCAAGCTCCTGCCCCACAGATGTGCTTTGGGCTGGTTTGCTGAAAACATCGAGAACAGTTCCATAGTTACAGCACTCTGAATTTGCAAGTTTTCCCATAGGATAATGGCAACAAGAAGAAGAAGTAGGGATTTCTTATTGTCACTACAAGGAACAGGACTGTGCCAACTGTTAAAACCCCAACAAGGGGAGATGCCATTCTCTATCTTGTCCCCACAAACTCGGAAAGGATCAAGGACATTGAAGTGGGATGCCATATGAGCAACAGTGACCATCACATGGTAAGCTTTAGGGTAAACATAACACAGGACACCAGCCACTCAATGATAAAGGTGCTATATTTCAGAAAGACTGACTTCCAAAAAATGAGGAATAACATAAGTAGCCAGTTAATGGAAATAGAGATTGAGGAGGTGGAGGTCATCTGGGGGAGATTCAAGACAGCAATAAAGACTGCCACAGATCAATGTGCCAGATGGGTCAATAAAGCAAAAAGAAAAAAGACTCCTCTATGGTTTTCCAAGGAAGTGCCTACCACAGTCAAAAAAAAAAAAGAAGATGTACAGCATGTACCCAGAAACCATAACTGAGAAAGACTGGGAGTCATACAAGGAAAAAATAAGAGAGTCTAACAAACAAATTAGAAAGGCAAAAGCCCAGACAGAAGAAAAGATAGCAGAACGGACAAAGAGAGGAGACAAATCATTTTTTAGATATGTAGGAAGGCAAAGGGGGAGAATAGTACTGAAGAAGGGAAATGCACCAAGCATGACCCAGAGAAAGCCAAAATCCTCAACAAATACTTCTGCTCAGTGTTTACCAAAGAGGACCCAGGGGATGGTCCCAGCCCTGAAAAAATACAACACCCCAGGACCAGGAGTAGACGCTTGACCCTGTACAGAAGCTGAAGTATGGGGGATGCTAAATAAACTAAAAGCAGACAAAGCCATGGGACCAGATGAGATGCACCACAGAATCCTTAAGGGACTGGGGGCAGGATTAGCAGCCCCTCTGCCACTTCTGTTCATGAAACCCTTGAAAAGCAGTGTGGGACCCGAAGACTGGTAAAAGGCAATAGAGGTTCCACTTCACAAATTGGGCAGTTGCAAAGAGGCTAGTAATTACAGACTGGTGAGCCTCACATCTATAGTAAGGAAACTAATGGAGACACTGCTCAACCAGAAGATCATAGCATTCCTCAAAACTAGTGGCCAACAAAATTCTAAACAGCATGGTTTCACAGCAGATGAAGCATGCTACACAAATCTGCTTGAGTTTTTTGACTATGCTACAAAAATAGTGGACAACGGTGTGGCAGTAGATGTGGTCTATCTAGACTTTAGTAAGGCCTTCAACTCAGTTCCACACAGAAGGCTAGTAAAGAAGCTTGACCACACAGGGGCTGGTCCAGACATAGTCAGATGTGTACAAAACTGGTTGCAGGGTAGAACCCAGAGAGTACAGATAAATGAAATGCAATCAACGGAAGTCAGGGTGACCAGTGAAGTGCCCCAGGGCTCAGTACTGGGGCCCCTGCTCTTCAATGTGTTTATAGCAGACATCGCTGAAGGACTGGAAGGGAAGGGAAGGTGCGTCTGTTCACAGATGACACCAAGATATGTAACAGGGTGGACGCCTCAGAAGGAGTGAGCAAGATGGAAACTGACCTTAAGAAACTAAAAGAATGGTCTGGAGTGTGGCAGCTGAGATTTAACACCAAAAAGTGCAAGGTCATGCACATAGGAAAGAAAAATCCAAGAAAGGAGTATTACCTAGGATGTGAAAGACTGGTGGCCTCAAACCAGGAACAAGATCTGGGAACCATAATCTCAGATGACTTGAAGGTTAATAAGCAATGTGAAAAGGTAACATTGAAAGCCAACAGAATGCTGGACTGCATTGGAAGGGGAATCACAAGTAGGAAGAAAGAGGTGGTACTACCACTGTATAGATCACTGGTCAGGCTTCACCTGGAATACGCAGTCCAATTCTGGAGGCCTCACCTCAGGAGGGACATTGACCGAGTGGAAACAGTTCAGAGAAAGGCAACAAAAATGATTCAGGGTCTGCAGTACATGTCCTATGAGGAGAGACTTAGGGAACTGAATATGTACTCCCTGTAGCATAGAAGAGAGAGCGGACATGATTGAAACATACAAGTACATAAAAGGCAATAACAAGGTACAGGCACAGGAACTTTTTCACTTAAAGAAGGGCTCCAGGACCAGGAAACATGACCTCAGGCTGCAAGGATGGAGGTTGTCTACCAACACCAGGAAGTTTTTCTTCACAGAAAGAGTGGTGGATACCTGGAGCAGCCTGCCCCAAGAGGTTATGGGGGTCAACACTGTGGGGGGGGATTCAAGAATGCATGGCATAGACACAAGGGAGCCCTGACTTCAAAGGGCAATTATAATGTCAAAATAGGGCTAAAACAAATGGGCAGACTAGATGAACCTAGCAGTCTCCTTCTGCCATCGACTTCTATGTTTCTATGTTTCTACGTTTCTACTGTGGCAGTCACAGCACCTTTTGTCGGCTATATCTCGAAAACAGTTTGAGATACGGATTTTTTTCTAAGCACACATGGAAGTGGCCAGGTCATGAATATAACTACAAAGAATTTTTTTCTAAAGTTGCTATGGTTATTGAGATAGTGCCACATTTGCAGTGCAAGGGTTACTTGGAATGTCTCTAGGCCTTTACTACATGTCTGTACTTATGTGTAGGCAGGAATGCTGGACCCAGAGGGCCCATGGGCCCACCTATGCATATAATTTATGCTAAACTGGGAGCACAGGGCCCTCTTGAGCTATGCCTCTACACTTATGGGTAGGTGGGAGCACAGGAACCAGAGGTCCCACATTTTCAGCTATGGATCCCATTATGCAAAACTGGGAGCAGAGGTCCTCCTGCACTACACTGCTATACTTATGGATGGGTGGGAGCACAGGGCTCAGAAGGCCTGCACTCCCACCTATGGATATAATTCTGCAAACCTGGGAGCACAGGGCCCTCCTGTGCTATGTCTCTATACTTATGAGTGGGTGGGAGTGTAGGGCTGAGAGGGCCCATGCTCCCACATTTGGATACCATTATGCAACACTGGGAACACAGGGCCCTACTGCACTATGTCTCTAGGCTTATGGGTGGGTGGGAGCACAGGGCCCAGAGGGCTTGCACTCCCACCTGTGGATGCCATTTTGCAAAACTGGCAGCACAAGGCCTTCCTGCAATATGTCTCTATGCTTATGGGTAGGTGGGAGTGCAGGGCCCAGAGGGTATGATGCCCATAAAGCCTGAGGGAAAAGCCAAAGGGGATTATGTGGGCATCACACACTAAGGGTGTGCATAAAATCTCTATTAAAACTCACTTCTTCATTTTTTATTTTTTTATATTTACTGGCTCTAAGCATTTAAAAGAGATATTGCCTGTAGCACTGTGAAATATTTGTAAAATATTTATAAAATATGCCAAGTTGAGCAGATAGTTGTGCTGTGACCTTCCTTTGGCATAATCACCATGGAAAAGTATAAAAAACACTTTTAAAAATCATCCTCATTAACGTGTTTGGAGTGGGTCTCCTCACTGTTCATGAAGTGAAGTTACTAAACATGGTTGCATGGGGGCATGTTGGAAAACCTGGATTTCAATCCATTTTTCAAGCCAGCCACAGAAGTAAAAAATTATGAGTGTTTTTATTCAAAATAGGGACAGAGGTTTATGAAACTTCTTGTGATACTGAATAACAGGGCAGGTAAGCTGCTGTACATGTCAGGGTGGAGGGAAGCAGTTTGTAACTCAGGAACCTGCTCTTTTAGTTTTAAAAATTGCGTCCTGTGGTACTGTGAAGCCATCAAGAAGCCTGTGCCTCACTCTGCTTGTGTGAAAAAACTAGCACTACCAGATGTGCAGTGAGGAGGACAGCTTTTCTGGTGGCTTTCTAAGGTATTGCTTTGATTTTTGTGTGCCCGTGGTTTACAGAGCTCCGTAAACCACATATGCGGTTCATGGAGTTGTTAGGCACTTGCTGGCAGTAGTTTATAACCACTAAACAGTAAATATATATATTATATTGACACGATAGTGCCAGTATAGTTAGGGTTGCCCAGCCACTTCTATGTTAAACCCTAGATTTTGCACTTTAATAACTTTGCCACCGTACAATGGATTTGCCTGACATTTTGCATGCATGGTCTGGTACCACAGATCTCTGGATCTCACAAGTTGTGTTATGGTCGGATGAGTAGTTGTGGAACTGCAGAGCACCAAATAATGCAAAAAACAGGGGTTTTGCACATTTCTTTGCTCGGGGGTACAGCCCACTTGATTTGTCCATCTGGTCTGAAATCTTCTGGCTAGGTGCAGTCTGGGTCCCTGATCTGCCTTTCAAAGATTTGGTGAAAAAATATTAATCCATTAAAAAAGTTATTCAAAAATCATGTTTCACATTATAGTCAAGGGTAAAAAAATATATGTGCCTCTCGAAAGCTGCTGCCAGTGCCTTTTTACTTTCGCAAATGCAGTATTTGCTATATCTTGTTTCACTTAGCTGTAGCTAAAAAGGGCCCTAATTAAAACAATAATGGCCCTAGGTAAACACAGATGGTTGGGTTTACCTAATCGGGGCAAAGGAACACACTGGGGGCATCAGATTTTTAATCTGATTCCCTGATATGCCATTTTCACAATCGGCCCCATACTGTTGCAATTTGTGAAAGAAACCAATGCTACACTTTTATAGATTGCAAAAGCTGCCGGCAGTACTTCAATTAATATTGGCCCCATGTAAAAAAATAAAAATAATGTTGCTGGCCACTTTTTGGCCAAACTAATGCTGCCACCATGTTCCTCGGACACCATTTAGGTAAACACCTGTTGGTGTTAACCTAATAAAGGGAGTTTTTCTCCTTTTTAGATTTGTGAGGGAGCCAAGGCTTGTTTTATCATTGAAACATTTTCCACCAACATCAGGGCGACAATCCCCATGTCAGCAGTTGAACCCCCCCCCCACACTGATGTGGCACACTCAGAACACACCCCAGTGTGCCAAACTCTTTTTTTAAACTATCTGTTAAAGAAAGAAAACCATCCCCCAATGTCTTTTATCTTCAAAGCAGAATCCTGCATTGAAATTTTCAATGCAGGATCCTGCCCAATCCCCATGTCAGCATCATGTCCTCCCTGCACACAACTCGTGGCACACTGGGTTCCCATCCCAGTGCACCCAAAAGTTATTATTTTAAACTTGCCAATGGAGCTGCCCAATCTCTATGTCAGCATCATGCCCCCCCAATTCATTTGGAACACTGAAAGCCCACCCCAGAGTGCTCAGATGTGATTTATTTTTTACGTGTCAATGGGGGTGCTCAATCCCCCTGTCAGCAGCATGTACTCCCCAAACTCATGTGGCTCACTGGGAGCCCACCCCAGTGTGCCCCAAAGTTTTGTTATCTGTTTCTTTACCTGTAAGTAAAGGAAACCATCCCTCAATGTCTTTCTTTTAATTTTTACCTGTAAAAGAAAATGGTCCCTCATTGTCTCCCCAGTCACCCTCCCCATCCCCACCCTCCCACTGTGCACCCACCCTCTGCCCCCTCACCCATACTTACTGTCTGGAGGTCAGGATCTGTGATCTTCTCTGGACCAGGGACACGTCTGCACTCTTCAAAGCTGAACTGTGTTCTTAGGAATCATGGTAAGCTGTATAATGGGAGTCAATGGGGGGGTTGCAACTTATGTTGCTATCTCGGCCAGTTTAAGGATTTTTGGCCCCAAATTTTCATCTTGGGGTTCTTGGAACTCCAGCTGGTGAACACAGTCACTGTCATTTTGTTACGTGTTCCCAAAAGGTGATTTTGTGGTTGCTGCATGGAATCACCTTTCAGGATTGAGTAACATAATGACATTGCCACTATTCATGAGGTGGGGTCCCAAAAAGCCCATGTTGTAAATCTGGTGAAAAAAATCCAAAAAATGACTGAGTTATGAGTGTGCATTGCCCAGTTTTTATGCACACTTGGAACATCACCAGTTTTCAATATTTTCACTCCAGATTTGCAACATTGCCTTTTTTTTACACCTCCTTACGAACAGTACAGCTGTCATTTTTCACATCCTGCTCAAAATGTGTTTTTGTACCTGTGGCACAGAATGGCATGATCACTGTGCAAAATCAGCTTTCAGAATAGATTAACAAAATCACAGTGCCACAGTTCATGAGGTGAGGTCTTAAAAAGCCCATGTTGAACATTTGGCAAAAAATCAAAAAAATGGCAGCGTTATGAGTGTACGTTGTGTAGTTTCTATGCATGCTTGTATTTTCACCATAGAAACATAAACTTTGACATCAGATAAGGACTGCTTAGCCAAACCAGTCTGCCCATTTCCCTACCTATTGGATAAGCTGCAGATCCCAGTTAACCAACAGCCTACTTCTTCCTACTCCCACCAGAATTGCCTTATGTCTTCCCCACACATTCTTGAATTTTCCCACTGTTTTTGACCCCACAACCTCCTCAGGAAGGCCATTTCATGCATCCACCACCGTCTCTGTGAAAAAATACTTCCTCACATTGCCCCTGAGCTGTCCCCCCTCTATCTTCAAATTGTGTCCCCTTGTTCTTGCACATCTCTTTTCTGAAAGATGCTACCCTCTTGGACTTTGTTGATTCCCTTGAGGTACTTGAAAGCCTCTATCATGTCCCCCCCTTCTTTTCTCAAGGGTATACATATTAAGATCCTTTAGCCTTTCTTCATATGGCTTCTATTGCAGACCCTGCACCATTTTAGTTACCCTTCTCTGGACTACCTCCATCCTGCCTGTGCTCTTGCAGAGATGGAGTCTACAGAACTGCAGCTATACTCCAGGTGGGGTCTCATCAACTGTCTGTACAGAGGGATAGCAACTTTCCTTCCTGTTTTCTACTGGTGATGCCTCTCCCTATACATCCCAGCAGCCCCTCAGCCATCCTTACTGCCTTCTCACATTGCTTGCTTACCTTTAAGTCATCTGATATGACTATCCCAAGGTCCCTTTCCATTTTTTTTGTTGTTAATACCTCCCCCCTTTATGTCTGTCCTGGTTTTCAATATATTCACTCCAGATTTTCAACAGTGACATTTTTTCACACCTCCTTATGAACACTACAGCTGTAATTGTCCCCATCCTGCCCAAAATCTGTTTTATCACATGTGATGCAGAATGGCATGGTCACTGTGAGAAATCAACTTTTGTGATGGAGTAATGAAATCACAGTGCTAGTGTTCATGAGGGGATGTCCCAAAAAGCCCATGTTGAAAATTCGGTTACAAAATTCAAAAAAATCATCACGTTACAAGCATCCATTGCACAATTTCTTGCGAAATTACATATAGGATAACATTATGACACCCATCGTGCCTTTCAACTCCGGTATCTCGGAAATGATTTGAGACACTGATTTTTTGCTATTTGTAGCTAAGCATGGGTGGAGATTAGAAAGTTATAAATGCCACCGAAAATTTAGTCTTTTCCCTAGTTGCTGTAGTTTCTGAGATATTGGCAATTTAGTGTTCCAAGGGTTCATTTTCATGTCTCTAGGCCTGCATTATGTCACCGAACTTATGTGCAAGTGGGAGTGCAGGGCACAGAGGGCCCACGATCTCACATATGCATACCATTACGCAAATATATTTTCAGTCTTAGAGGGGCCTACACTTCAACAACAACATACCACTTACTATTTACATTACACTTTCTCAGAAAGAAGGGGAATTCACTGCAAAAAACTACATTAATGCATCAGTTAGGGATGATAGTACACCCACAAAAGTTTGGAAATTCAGCATTAGGGTTACCAACCCCTACAGCCCCATCCCCACCTTCCCACCCTCCACACACCAACAGGGGTTGGGGTGTGTGTTGGGGTCATTGGGCCTAACTCTCTCCCCATTGTGTTTGTAAACAAGCTGAAGTGGTGCAGTATAGGAGAATGTTTTTCAGGGCTGCAAGCCCTCATGCCAGTTACTGCATGCACAGTGGGGGTGGGTCTTAAGCCTGGGAACCCTAAGGTCGCATTTCCCTACTTTTGATGCTTCAACCCTAATGGTGCATTAACAAAGCTTGTTTTTGCAATGAATATAGATTGATAGATAGATAGATAGATAGATAGATAGATAGATAGATAGATAGATAGATAGATATGTGGAGAAAAGGTGGGGAGAAATTAAAGAGACCTTTCTCAAACCAAACAAATCATGCTTGAGAATGGTTAGGAAGAGTAATAGGTGCAAAAGACCTGTCTGGTTATCTAAGAAGGTCTGGGAGGCAGAGAGGGCTAAATGAAGAGTCTTCATTAGCTACAAGGAGAAATAGGGGGATTAGGAAAGGAGCAACTTGAGATAAAGAAGGTCAAGACAGAATTCATGGATGCAAAAGCAGACACAGAGCTGCATGTTGCAGAGGGGTAAAGTGAGGGGTGGAACAGTTCAGCAGTGAAAAAAGAAGATGAAAGGGGGAAATGTTGGGCTGATGGAGGGGGGGTAGAGTAGTAGAGGAGGAAAAGTACAAAGCACCCATTCTAAATGACCACTTCTGCTCAGTGTTCACAGTAAAGGATAGCAGACTTCTTCAGGAAAGCAGCATAAAGACTGCTACAAGGGTGGGGGGTGAGGTTGCAGAAATGAGACAGGTGATAAGTACAGGAGAAAGTGTTAGAGAAAGGGCTTGCAACCCTGAAAATAGATAAGGCAAGCAGCAGGGCTAGAAAGGAAGCACCAGAGTGTGCTCCGGAAAATGGCATCAGAATTGGCTGAACCCCTGGCAATGCTATTCATTACAGTCTGGGTTGGTTCTGAAAGACTGGAGGATAGCAGATGTGACACCACTCTACAAGAGCAGGGGACATGGAGGAACTGTGAAATTACAGGCCTGTCACTCTTAACTTCATTGCAGGTAAACTAATGGAGACACTAGTCAAACTAGACCTAGTAGACTACACGGAGAGAAATGGGTTCCAGGAAAGTAAGAAGCATGAGTTCATGGCAGGGAGATCTTGGCAGACCAATTTAATAGTTTTGACTGGGTAGCAAGGACGGTGGATAATGGGCAAGCAGTTGATTTACTCTACTTTGATTTCAGAAAGGCATTTGACTCAGTGACATGCAGATAGTTGCTAAAGAAATTAGAGGACCTGGGAGAAGCAAAGGATCTAGTTAGAAAGGTGGGAAGTTGGTTAGATGGGAGACAGCAGAGGGTGATGATAAATAGGGTCAAATTAGGGGAAAGGGAGGTCACCATTGGGTGTTAGTCCTGGGATCTGTCCTTTTCAATATGTTTATCAGCAGCATAGGAGAAGGAATACAGAGCAAGGTGAGTCTCTTTGCAGATGACACAAACCGCTGTGGCATGGTTGACAGTAAGGAGGGGGACAGGGAGCTATAAAGGGGCCCTCAAGGGTTGAAGAGGTTTTCCAAGATTTTTCAGTTGAAATTCTATGCCAAAAAGTGTAAGGTGATGCACATAGAGAACAAGAACCCTTGGAAAGAATACTGGATTGGAGGAGTTAAGCTGGGCACTACTTCAAAGGAAAGGGACCTGGTGATCAGCATAAGAAACTCTCTGAAATAAACTAGCCAATGTAATAAGTTCTATGTCAAGGCAACCAGAATGCTGGGTTGTAGTGGAAGTGGTTTGGATAGCAGGAGGAAAAAGGTCCTACTACCTCTCTTTCGATCACTAGTGAGGCCCCAACTGGATTACTGTGCTCAGTTCTGGAATTCTCACCTGAGGAGAGACAGAGACAGGCTGGAGATGGTGCAGCATGGAGTGACCAAAATGATTCATGGGGATTGTCTCAGGGCACTGAACATGTACTTACTGGAGGTCAGAAGGGAGAGTGGTGGCCTGATAGAGATATTTCTTGAAAGGAATAAAGAAGGTTAACTATGAGGAACTATTTAGCAGGGATGCTAGGTTAAAAACAAGGGGATATGAAAGGAAGCTGTTGGGGGAGATTCAGAAGGTTTGCTGGAAAGTTTTACTTGGGCAAACTAGGTAGTCCAAGCATGGCTGGGAAAGTAAAGGGCTTAATAATGAGTGGTGTAGCAGTAAGTCAGGGTGCAAAGTGGTAAAGAAAGGGTGAGCATCCTGTCTAGACAAAAGGTCATGAGGTAGGGTAAGGTAAAACTGGACAGACTGGATGGACCAACTGTCTTTTTCTGCTGACATTATCTATGTTTCTATCTTGGGTAACTACACTGTAGAAATGGATTTATGTTATATCCTAGTGGAAATGAGATATTGCATTCCACCTCAGCTGGGCTATCCCAGGTAAATGCAGTGTAAATTCCAATAAAAGTAAAAGCAGGACTCCCTCCACCAGTCAGTAGAGGAGATATTTAATTTCAGCTAGGCTTGCCTTGCTAAATATGGTATAAAGAAATTGGTGAAAGCAGAACCCTACTGAAAATAAAATTCTGGGTTGTCCTGTGTAAATACACTGTAAAAGTTGATTAAATTCATACCCCAAGGAAAATAAGACACACTACACCTCTGCTGAGGTACCTTAAATAAATACAATGTGAAAATGTATAGAAACAGGAAACACTTAAAAAAAGATGTTGCATCTCACCTGAGCAGGGCATCCATCAGTAAATACAGTGTAAAGATTGGGGAAAACAGCCATCTAATGCAGTGGTAGGCAGTGTTACTGCTGGCCATCTATACAACCTTGGTTCATGCCCTGAGCCTGGGAAGTCTGCTGCTGACCAGAAATGTGTGGTTCTAGCATTCATCTCAAACACCTGCTGCCTTGGGGAGGGAGGATAACTCCTTCTGCTGCACAACTGCCTCCTGGCAGCCCAGGGGGAGGGTGTTTCATGAATCAAGGAATGTATGATCTTCTGGAGGTTGTTGAGTAGAGACTAGTGGTGAATTGGACTCTCAGTGAACTTCTACAGCAGGCAAAAGGGCTTGGTCAGTTGGAAGGAGAACCTGGATGCTGGTGAGGAGAAATGATGTTCTGAACTGAAAACATAAAAAAAAAAGAGTGAAGGCACGATTCAACTCTACTGAAAATGAGATTTTGCATCCCACCTGGACTATCTTGTTTGAATGCACTGTAAAAGTTGGTAAATCTGAACCCTTACTAAGAACAAGATCTGAGACACTGCATGACTGCCACGCTATCCTGGCTAAACACTTCATAAAAACAGACAACAATAAGACTCCCCAAAAGCATGAATTGCTGTACTGCATCTCATCTGCCAGTGCTATCTTTGGTAAATACAATATAAAAATAGGCAAAATCAGGCCCCCTCAGAAGATGGAATGTTGCAGCTCAGCTGGGTTATCCTACGTATCTACAATACTGTGTAAAAATGGGTAGAGGCAGGAACCCACTGAAAATGAGATATGACATCTCAACTTAGCAGAACGCTGCCACCAGGCTGCTGACAGGACTATCCAAGTTCTGTCATGTTACCTCAGTGTTGCACGAACTGCATTGGCTGCTGGTTAGGTGGAGGGTCCTCTTCAAGGTGGGTTTGCTCACCTTTAAGGCCCTATATGGACTTGGCCCTGGCTACCTGTCTGACCTTCTAGCACCTACCACAAATGTCCACTCCCTCCATTCCTCCTCTAGTGGCCTCCTTGCAATTCCCAGAACGAGGCTGAAAACCACTGGCAACAGGACTTTTAGCATCACTGGCCCCATCCTGTGAAATTCATTACTACCATCTGTGAGGGAGGCCCCTTCAGTCGAAGTTTTTAAGACCCGCCTCAAAACTCTGGCATTTCCAGACATTGATCCTTAGGGACATCAGCATTTCCATGATTAACTGTTCATATATTCCTATTTTAAGTTTACTGTTTTTATTTTTACTGTTGTAAACTCCTATTTATGTATTTATGCATGCACTGTCCCACTTTAATTTTTTTATTTGTATGGCATACAGAGCCTCTGGGATTGGGTGCCAAAGAAATGAAAGCTGCCTTGCCTACTCTTGGAAAATGTTGTGTAAAATGGATGATAGCAGAACCCCAGTGAAGACAGCATGTGACATCCAAACTGTGTTACCCAGTGTAAATACATTATAAAAATTTATGAAAGCAGGCCAACACAATAACAAAATATTGCAAATGACCTGGCTGAGCTATCCTGAATAAATACAGTATGCAAATGGGAAACAATACAATCACACTAAAAACTTGGCTTTTGCATATCTGTCAGGTACCAATGGTAAATACAGTGTACAAATGAGTGAAAGCAGGACCACGATGAAAATGAGATATTGGCTTTTAGCTGGGAAATCTTGAGTAAATACAGCACAACCATGAGTAAAACCATGGCAGTACTGAAAATGACATGTTTCAGATCAGCTGAACCCTGAATAAATTTACAGTAAAAATGGGTGAAACCAGGAACCAACTGAAAATAACATTACATTTCAGCTAGACCTCAGCAAATACAGTGTTCCATTGCTGTAATGAACACAGTTAGGTCCAGCCTGACTGTTTGTTATAGTGACGTGTTCGTTAAATTGGGGTACTGTGAGCTACAAATGGAAATCACTACCAAATTATGCAAAAACACTTTAACATTAAAGAGACACAATACATTAAAACTGGTTAATAAATGAGGTATTCTGTACATTAATTTAATAAAGCCTGTTTTATGTTGGCTGAATGCATGTGTAGCCAACATATTGCAGAAGTATTAACGAATTTGGGTGTGGTCACTGTTGAAGTAGAATGCAGAGACGCAGTCGGTGAGGTCGTCCCTCAATCCCAATAAGCATGCATGCTGTTGCCACACCATGCATATATACTGTGGTTAGCACTTCTAAGTAAAGATGCGCTGCAATGCGAGCAAAGCTCGTCATGCATGATGGACCTCCCGACATGCTTTCCCTGGTGAGAAAAAAATGTAGTAACATGGCAGCACGCTGCCTACCAGTATACCGTTGCTGCATCGAAACCCCGATGGCAAAGACCACCACAGCAACAGGATTTGGCCAAAATCTGCCTGTCTCTGTGATGGATCTGCATGGCCAGGGGATTGCCTCGCATGGTGTCCCCCCCATCCAACTCCGAATAGGAGTTGGAATCCTAGAGACTGTGGGGTGTTTGGGGTGGAGCCCCACACATGGGGGAGTTTGGGGGGTGCAGCCTCCTGATGGAAACAGGAAGCATCCCCGACACTGCATTGCTGACACTCGGCAATGCATCTGTCGCTGTCAGGGATGTCGCCATAGCCGCTGTCACTGTGGCATGGTAAAACCCTGTCTACCATAATGCTGACTTCGGGGGTGCCAATCCCCCAGTTGGCATGCCCTGCCCCAATGTATGTGTCAAAGGGAGAGCCTCTCCCCATCGGCATAATGCACCCCCCCATTTGTTATGTGCCGAGGGGGTGCCCAATCCCCTTCTGCTCTAGCCCCCCTGCTTTCATTGTGTGCCGACAGGGTGCCCAACTCCCTGTTAGCTACAGCATCCCCCCAAAAATACTTAGGTGGCACACTGGGAGCTGACCCCAGCATGCTAAATCCCCTGGAAAATAAAAACTGTCCCATGATGATTTTTTTTTTGTAACCTGTAGTAAAAGAAAACGGCCCCTCGATGTCTCCCTTCTCCCTCTCACAACCCTCGCCCATGCTCTGCACACCCTGCCTCCCCACACACAGACCCTCACCCCATACATACCTCCGGAGTCCAGCGCGATGATCTTCGGTGGACCGGGAACATGTCTGCACTCATCAAAGCGAACTGAAGAATTGCCGGTGAGCTGTATAATGGCATAAATAGGGTTTTTTTCAACTTTGATGCATATCTAGCCCATTTTTTGTAATTTTTGCACCAAATTTTCAACATGGGGTTATTGGGACCCCTCCTCATGAATTCAGTCACTGTCATGGTGTTATTCGGTCCTGAAAGGTGATTTCGCGGTCACTGCACGGAATCACCTTTCGAGACTGAGTAACAAAACGACAGTGCCACTATTCATGAGGGGGCTCTGAAAAATCCTATGTTGCAAATTTGGTGAACAAAATCCCAAAAATTGCTGCTTTAGGAGTGTGCATTGCGCTGTTTCCATGCATGCTCGTAACTTCGTGAGTCTGCAATATTTTCATTCCAGAGTTTCAAAATTGGCATTTTTCTACACCTCCTGATGAACAGTACAGCTGTCATTTTACATATCCTGGCCAAAATGTGTTTTCGCACGTCCGGCACAGAATAGTGCAGTTGCTGTGCAAAATCAGTTTTCAGGACAGTTTGAGGAAATGACGGTGACACTGTTCATGAGCAGAGGTCCTAAAATGCCTATGTTGAAAATTTGGTGCTGAAAGTCAACAAAATGACTGTGTTACAAGCATGCATTGTGCAGTTTCCATGCACCCTTGTAACTTCACAAATTTGCAATACTTCCATGCCAGATTTTCAACACTGGCATTTTTTCACACCTCCTTAGGAACAGTACAGCTATCATTTTTCACATCCTGCCCAAAATATGTTTCTGCACCTGTGGCGCACAATGGCATGGTCATTGTGGGGAATCAACTTTTGGGACAGATTAACAAAATCACAGGGCCACTGTTCATGAGGAGAGGTCCAAAAATGCCTATGTTAAAAATGTGGCTAACAAACTCCCAAAAATAATTGGGTTACCGATGTGTGTTGTGCATTTTCTATGCATGCTCGTGACTTCACTAATTTTTCATATTTCCACTCTAGATTTTCAACTTTGCCATTTTTTATGCCTCCTCATGAACAATACAATTGTCATTTTCCAGATCCTGCCCAAAATGAGTTTTCGTCCCTGTGTCGCCAAATGGCATAGCCGCCGTGCAAAACCATCTTTCAGCTAACAAATTGATTGTGCCACTTTTCATGAGGTGGGCTCACAAAAAGCCCATGTTGAAAATTTGGAGTGAAAATACCAACACACATCTATGGTGTTAGGATTTCCAACTGTAGCACCCCACCCTGTACAGACTGACAGGCATCAGGGGTGTGACTTGGGATCATCGGCTGTAATGCTTACACCCCCACCCCACCCCACCCTGCAGCCAGTGACAGGCATCGTGGTGTGCCTGGCACTGTTAACTCTAAAGTTCACCCCATTCTCCTATACTGCACTCACCTCAGCGTATTTTCTTATGGAATGGGGTAAGTATAACACCCAAAGACCCCAAAGCATACCACAACACTTGTCAGTGTCTACAGAGTATGGTGAGGTACAATGGCATGAGCATTATGGTGACGACCCAAAGGGACACCCCAATGCTTGCTGATCTCTACAGGGTGGGGGTGGGGTTGGCATCACTTCAATACTTCACTGTCATTCTTATTATGCATTTCTAACTCCAGCACTACCAATGCCAATGCCAGCGAGACAACATTCGGCATTGACAAATGCTTGTTTTTAAATGCGTGTTATCTTTGTCTGATGCATGGTTGCTTGCATTGCAAGATCATATGTGTATGAAATTAGCTGCCTGACCTGTAGTAGTTTAATAGGATCTGCAGACTGATACTTGAGCCATTCTAGTGCTTTTTCAAGTCCTGTGATTGCCTCAGTGTTAGTGGATTTATCACGGGGAACACTCTACTCACAATCATCATTTATATCCTCTGATTCATAGTCTATGGAGTTGGCACTGGCGCCATTGACTGACCGCACTATTTCTATGTTGGAGAGCTACTGGTATGTAGATGCAGTGTCATTGATTGCTAACCAATCATCTATGGAGCTGCTGTTTGCTGTTGCCAAGTTCAGTTGCTATAACAGCAATCACCTCCATAACATCAGGCTCTTAACATAGAAACATAGACTTTGATGGCACATAAGGACCGCTTGGCCCACCTAGTCTGCCCATTTCCTTACCTACAGGATAAGCTGCATATTCTATTTAACCAACAGCCTATTTCTTCCTACCCCCCACAAAAATTGCCTTATGTCTGTCCCATGCATTCTTGAATTCTCCCACAGTTTTAGACCCCACAACCTCCTCAGGCAGGCTGTTCCATGTGTCCATCACCCTCTCCATGAAGAAATACTTCCTCACATTGCCCCTGAGCCATCCCCCTCTATCTTCACATTGCGTCCCCTTGTTCTTGCACATCTTTTTTTCTGAAAGATGCTACCCTCTTGGACTTTGTTGATTCCACTGAGGTACTTAAAAGTTTCTATCATGTCCCCCCTCTCCTTCTTTTCCTCAAGGGTATACATATTAAGCTCCTTTAGTCTCTCCTCATATGGCTTCTCTTGCAGAACCTGCACCATTTTAGTTGCCCTCCTCTAGACTGCCTCCATTCTGTCTATGTTCTTGCAGAGATGGAGTCTCCAGAACTGGACACGGTACTCCAGATGGGGTCTCAACAACTGTCTGTACAGAAGGATAACAACTTCCTGTTTTCTGCTGGTGATGCCTCTCGCTATACATCTCAGTATCCCCCAGCCCTCCCTACTGTCTTCTCACATTGCTTGCTAACCTTAAAGTCATCTGATATGATTACCCCAGGTCCCTTTAATTTTTGTTGTTGTTACTACCTCTCCCCCCAATGTGTAATCTTCCCCTGGGTTTTTGTTTCCCAGGTGCATTATTTTGCACTTCTTTGCATTGAATCCAAGCTGCCATGCTTCTGACCATTCCTCCAATCTTGTCAAGTCTCTTCTCATCCTTTCCACACCTCCTTGTGTATCAACCCTGTTGCAGATCTTTGTGTCATCTGCAAAGAGGCATCTTTTCCTTTTCCTTTTCCTTCCAGTCCCTCTGCAATGTCATTTATAAAGACATTAAAAAGGACTGGACCCAATACTGAACCCTGCAGTACCCTGCAAGTAACCCCTCTTTCTTCAGAGTGGACTCCATTTACAATTACAACTACTCTTCTTCACCATCCAGTTGTAGCATAGCTTTCAATGCATCACCCAAAGTAGAAAACCAGCAATGTAGAACAGTTGCAGGTGTCACTTTTGCCCAAGTCTGTTCCAACAAATGGATAACATCCTTTAACGTGAGTTTTTTTTAAAAGTCAGTTACGGTGTCATTGGTGGACTTGGCTACCAGATCTGACAACAACTGCTTATGGTAATGTTTTTTGAATGTGGCAATAATGCTGCAATTAAGGGGTTTGATACAGGAGGTGGTGTTCTAAGGTAAGAACATTGCTCTGATATGACCATCCCTAGATTTGAGCTCATTTTCAGGTGGGTGTGCAGGGCACTGATTTAACAGGAGAAGGGCTTTTCTTGGCAGTCTGTTAGCACATAAGTTAGCAGAAACTGATGGAACAAAGCAGGAATCAAACCAGTGTGTGAAAATTTCAGCTGCTACATTCCTGCTGCTAGCATACTTAACTGGTAGTGATTCCAAGTTAACATGGTGAAAACACTGGAGCTTCTGAAATTTACCAATGCACAGTGTAGTGACCTTATGTGTACCCATAACATTTGTACAGAAAATAAATTTTACTCTCTGTTTTGACATGTTAAGGCCTCTGGCAGCATTTACTTCATGTTTGACAGTGAATGTGACTTTGGGGAGACACTTCCAGAATAGCCTGTCTCATCTGTGTTATACACCTGTTCTGGCAGGTATCCTCCCCTTGTCCAAAATGTTCTGCAATCTTGGAATAAATTCAGTGGCTGCCACATAATCACAACTCTTCTTCTCCCCGGTGAAGCTCACTTTTCTAATGCTGTGACAGTGTTGAAAAATGAGCATCACCTTGGAGCAGTGGGTAATCCTCACTTTTCTAATGCTGTGATAATGCTAAAAACAGCACAGCCACCCAGATGAGGATTTGAAGTGACTACCCTCTCCGTGAATTTCCTCAGCAAAATGTTCAGCTTTTCCACTGAGTAGACTGCCAGACATGGGAACAACGTTGGCACACTTCTGGCTGAACCATAATGAGTGGCTCTGTCTATCGCATCCTCATCAGCCTTCCTGAGTTTCTTGTGGTGTGGCCCTTCCACATCTGCACATTTATCCATTAACTCATGGAAGGCACCCACTTGCTTGTGCCAGAATAAAATAATAGACTTAGAATACTGTGTCTCACTGGGCAGCTTTGTCAGATTTTCCCCTGCTTTCAGCTGGTCTAATACTGAGAGCTTGGTCTTGACAGAATAGTCTGTTCTCTTCATTGCCAGTACAGCACGCAAACAAAAAGAAGACAAAATGTGAGCAGGGCAGAGTAACTGTAGATAAACATCTGGTAACTACTGACAACTGACAGCCTTTTGAGAGAGCAGCTGATTGCACACCTCACATTCACACTGAACATCTGATACAGCAGAAAATACAGCTGACAGCGTTCTGGGGCAATGTTTACCTTTAGTTCAGGAGTGAAGACAAATGTTTGTTTTAATTAAGATTTTCTTATAACGGAGTTATTATAGGGAGGGAGCACAGTACCTTGCAAAAATGAATAAAACTAGTACCCAAGTGACAATGAGATGTTGCATCTGAGCTTGGCTATCATGCAAACATTTTTTTAAAACTGGGCAAGAGTAGGACCTTACTGAGCATAAGACAATTCAAAAGCATCCATCAGTGTCGGGTGCCAACTCTTGTTATTAGAGGCCATGCATTCTGTAAAGTATAAATGGTGTACCTGGCAAGATCAAAAGCAAGGTTTCAGTGCAAACTAAATTTAACAAATGTATTTATTTATTTATTTAAGTACATAGGAATTAAAATCCTTTGAGTCATGGACTCATTTTCAAAAGCTCCGTGTCAAAGGAAGCACAAGACATATTGATTCATTGGCAGAGATAACATTAGAAGAGGGGTACATTGGAGTATTACACATGTGACATGTACTAGATTTGAATCATAAAATGTCAAGGTAGTAGCCTAAGAGGCTCCATACATATCATCATGGTACATACAGTCAAAGTTGCCTATACAAGAGTTTAGCTAGGTACTATATAACATATAGATACAGTGATAGATACAATTGCTACCTCTAAAGGGTATTGTCAGATTTTAAACAGGTCTTGAGGTCTTTTAGTTAGGCTGGCTGGACCTTCAAACTGGCATCTCAGCAACACATAACAGAAGGCAGCCTCAGAGAGGCCTTGTTAGCACCAGAAAGGTTCCTGAGGCTATGTAGGCCATTGGGGAAGTAAGAGGGCACAATGGCAGCTATGTGAGGCTAGTATATGTGATTTTAGTGCTGCTTTAAAAGAGCCTAGTTTTTTAATGGATGAGATAGCTGGGAGGAGGGCATTGTACTATAGTGGGGCTCTGTATGAGAAGGATCTTTGTGCTAGGGATGTTCTGACCTTGGGTATCTTCCAGATAGACTTGGAGGCTGCCCGAGTAATAATAAGTGGGCTGGCTGATTGAAGGGAGGCCACTACACATATCGGGGTAAGCTCCAGGTGTATTTTTTTGTATGTAGGCAGGTCTGGTACTGAAGGCGCTCCTCTAGTGAGACAATATTTGTGAGAGCATAGAGAGTGAAGGTGTGTGTGCATTTGTCTGCACCTGAGATGAGCTGGCAGGCTTTGTTGATGGTAAGTTGAATTTGATGTATTGTTGTGGGGTCAGCCACTGAAAAAATTCAGAGGTCATAGTCAACTAGGGACAAGACTGAGGATGTGACTGCCAAGTGTAAAGCTTCTGGAGGGAGGCAATCTTTCTGTCGATATTGGAGGTCTAGGCAGATATTAATGGCTGAGGTGACAGTTTTTATGTGCTCATGGAAGATAAGTGTGGAGTCAAAAGTGACTCCCAGGTACTTGTAGGTAGAGACTTGTTCCAGGGGACAAGTGAGTTGGATAGAACTGTAAGGGGGTGGTCTCTGTCCCTGTGTTGACGGTGTATAAAAAGCATAGATTTTGTTTTCTTAATGTTGACAACTAGTCTGTGGGCTATAAACCAGTTTTCAATCTGTTTGAAGGAGTCTTGTAGGGAGCGCTGAAGGGAAGAGGGATCATGGTGTGAAGCTATTAGTACTGCATCGTCCATGTATAGGAGGATGTTTCCAGTGCAGGAGCCAGGCAGGGCATTTAGAGAAAGACTGAAGAGGAGAGAACCTAGGATAGACCCTTGAGGCACCCCTGAGCGTACCAGTAATGTGGATGACATGGTCTTGTTAATTTTGGCACACTGATCGATTGGTGAGATAGCTGGTGAACCAGACAAGAGGACCTTTACCAACTCCGAGGTGTTTGAGAGCGCCCAAGAGGAGGGGGTGGGAGACTGTGTCAAAGGCCTTTGAGAGATCTATAAATATGGCCCCAGTGAGGTGTCCTTTATCTAGTGCAGAGCATTAGAAAATTCTATTAGAGCAGTAGTAGTGCTATGCCCTGCTCTGAAACCGTGTTTTTCCCTGCATAAAATGTTACGGGTGAGAAAGTATTCAGTGAAAATAAGTTACAAGTAACAGCAATGTGAGGCTAGCTTGCTGACACAGTGGCAGTACCACCACTTGTGGTGATGCTGATCTGGATTGGGAGCAACCCCAGAGAGTCAGATGAATGACCGGGCGAGGAGGATAGGGCATCCGATGGACAGCTCTTTTCCTTCAGGTAGGGTGGGTGAAGACTCTCAACAACATTCTGACTCCTGGTGACAGCCAAGAGTCAGTGTGCCTGAGTCTCAGCATTGCTGGGATTGGCAACTGTGGCAGATGTCAGTACACAGCCTGTGGGAACACACGCTGTGTACCATTGACACCATGTGCACACCACCAGGGCATGACACCACAAACAAGAAAATAAAACCTTAGCCTCAGCACCATGAAGCCCAGCTCCTGGTTCTCTCACTCCTCGGGAACCCACATTAGCATATACTTAGTCCCTCCCTCCCCCATCAGCCTCCTTAGGGGGCAACTGTGCTGGTTACAGTGGTCTCCCAGTAAGTGCCAGAGGGGGCTGGGAGACCACAAGGGTTGATTAAAGGGTACATTTCTGCTAGCTCAGTACTGTTGGAGACTCCTGCCATGCTGGCTTTCGAGTGGGTGGGTGAGGTTAGCAACAAAGGTTGCAAATGCTGGACCTCATGATATGAGTGAAACAATATCAAGTCTGTCACCTTCGTTCCCCTGGCAGCACCAGATGTGTGGCTCTGGATGAGTCCTTGCATACCGTGAAGGCCTTGGCATGGGGGGGGGCATGCCATTGTCAGTGATGGGAGCATCTATCAAAATATCACAAATGTATCACAGCTAGCAGGTTACCTGAAGGGGAAAGCCTAGGGAACATGATGGAAAACAATGTAAATAATAAATATGTAGCACTAATATGTAATGCTATATATACTGAGAGACTAGTATTTTCATTTTAAATTTCTTTAAACCATTAAGAGCAGCTGCTCATAATGCCTATCATAATCCAGCTAAAAAAGCAAGTAAACATTTTTCAGATCTCTATTGCTAAGTAATAGTATCAGTTAAAACATGCTCACATAAGCATGCATTTATGAAGAGATAATGAGATTGGTTTAAAAAACCCTTAGGTCCCAAGCCACAGACAGCAGAAATTTGAAACCGGTAGTTATGGTTCATAAAGCAAAAAAAGTTGTAAAAATCATGATCTGCAGTTGCTAGCTACAGCAATCACAGTGAATAACCCCCTGCAGTACATTATTTATATAATTCTAGGGATCTGCTCGTATTTGAGGCAATCTAAATGCAAATTTTATATCTGTGTCTGTAGTCTGCCAGTACATAATGAGGTTAAAGTTGAAGAAACCTTTTGACATTTTGTGATTAACTGTTGTTATTAAACTTCAGATTGCAGGTCTAGTGGAAAGCTGTTAACATTTTAAAGACTTCTGTGATAGCTATTAATCAGACACATACATTTAGAAGCTAAAATAAATATAACAAATGTATACTTACAGTATATACCTGTTAGTCAAATACAAAGCATATTGATATTCATTGGGAAAAAGAAACAACCTTTATTTCAGTATCAATTAGGGTTGAAAAAACTGAGCTGCAAAAGTGGTAAATGAGACAGGAAATGTATTTTTTTTTGAGGTGTGTTGTTTCTCTGGGTTCAAACAACTGCTCAGCACACCATTGATGTTACCCTATCTTCACAGTGTCTTTCAAGGTTAAGACATATACTTACACACCAATGCTTCAGAGAGTGTTCTGACATAAGGATAACTATTGTTCAGATTATGAGAAACACCACATGGTATGACAGTCAGGGGACTTTTTTACCCTTACTTTGCATTTCCCTGCTTATAAGACTTTTTGCTTCAACCCTAACTAATAATGTAAATAGATTTTTTGCAATTACCATCCTGTTATAAAAGAGCAGTTAATAACAGATGCCAATTAATTTGCATTGACACTGTCAATACCTTTTCTGTCAATCAGTCACTGGTTTAATTTGGCACCCTCTCTCACCTCTTAACTACCAAGCAGTCTTTGGTGCATCCTCACCCATATTACCCCCATGCAAAGCAGTCCCTGGTGTACAGAGGCACCTTAGCATGTTCCAAGCAGTCCTAGATGCCTGGTGGCACTGGTATCTACTTCTGCATCCAATTCCCATGCCAAGTTCTCCCAAGTTTCCAGTGAATCCCTCCATTTATCCCAAATCCAAGCAGTCTCAAGCATCCAGTGGTGCCTCACTGCCCTCTCCCCTAACCAATCCAAGCTGTCCCTAGTGTCCAGTCATGCTGCCTTCCCACACCCTGCCCCAGTTCAACTAGTCCCTTGCATCCAGTGGTACCCACTGTCTCTCTATTCCAGCCACAAATCAAGAACTCTCAGCTGTTCTGGTTTTCTTCCACAAAGGTTTTTTACCCCCATGCTGGATGGGTGGCAGTCAGCCCTGTCCCCATGAACCACAACCATCCCTAACCTCCACCAGCCAGGGGTTAGTTCACCCTCAGATTTCCCCCTGTGGTGGGGCAGGAAGAGCCATCCTTCCCCCACTTAGCACACACATATCCAGAGTGTCCTTGGCTGGAAGGCACAGAAGAACATAACTGCACAGGCAGGACTTAATGAAGATAGTCCCTGTGTATTTCACCCTCCCTCTAGCTGGGATGCACATGTCAATATGTGTGTGTAGAGGCATGCATGCTCAGCAAAAATCCAGCAGCTCCCTTCAGTTTGTGCTGCTCCCTAACCATCCTACCACTAGGTGCCCATCTGGTGTCAGTCACATGGCGGAATCAACAGCCTCCACTCCCAGGGAGAGGAGAGCAGTCCATTGGACAATCTATGCTTGCCCACACTGCCAGCCCTCAGCAACCTGAGACCACTCTCACTCCCAGGTCACCAGTGTGATGGGCAGTGGTGCTACCACTATGCCACAAGGCCAGATGATCCAAGCAGTTCTGATGTCCATTGGCAGCCCATCCTCATCCAGCCCCAATATAATTTGTTCCTGCTGTTCTGTGATACCCCCCCCCTTAGCCAGCACCAATCAGAGTTGTCCCTGGCATATAGTGGCCACTCATTCCTTCACACAGCCCTAGTTCATGTGGTATCTGGCATCCAGTGTCACCCATTCAAATTTGATGTACCACAAACCCTCCTTTCTGGGAGATCGATCCGGTTATCTTCACAACCTCAGTGGGGGGAGGATAGGCATGAGTGTGTGTGTGTGTGTATCTGACATTAGGATGGGCTCCCACTGTCAGATTCAAAGGGAAGATTTATTTTGTGACAAACGGGTGGGCTCCCAGTGTCACATGGAGTGGCTGGAGGAGGAGTTATTTTGCATAAGCTGGGTGGTTTCTTGGTGTTACTCTCACTGGTGGGGGTTATCATTTGTGGCATAACTGTGGGCTCCTGATGTTGCATGAATTGATAAGGGGCATGTATTACAAGCAGTGGGGATGGACTCCTACTGCCAGTTTAAACAAGCTCTGGCAGAGCCTCTATGACTGTGAATGCATTAACTAGATCAGGGTGTTTCATGGGCTTAAACATAAACATTTATTTATTTATTTAAAAAATACCAGATTTATAAACCTTTGAGTCAGATACTCACTTACAAAGGCACCTTGTTGAAACTAATACAAAAACAATGGCTTGGAGAGCAGACAGTTATAACAATCATTCACTGGAGATACATGGGTAGCAGTAGATAAACAGATTACATAGTTTAGACACACAGGCACCACATCAAGAAGACCAAAGCAGTTAAAACAATATATAATAGCTAAAGCAAATAGACATCAGGAGTCAAAGAGAAGCCCAGAGTGTTCACATGAAGGCTGTTGCATACACTAACTGAATCAAAGTATAGTACATTGAGAAAGGGCATATTTATGCAATAAGGCACGACAGGGTGTGTGTTATCATGTAATAACATCACTTCTAGGGTGGGTTGAAGCACAAGATGAAGCCGAGTATTTATTTATTTATTTTCATGTATTTATGTGATCCGTTGGATAAGCAATATTTGCACAAGCTGTGCCCAGTGCAGATTTTACAGCACTGGTCCTGGTCTGGTGATCTGGGTTTTATCCATACCACACTGCATATGGCCTAGTGATATACTGTACAGATGGCTGCAGAGTCTAACCCATTGAAGGTTGAAGTTTCAGAAAACTAATATGCTACAAATATCAAGACTCACTCCCTCCCTCACCCCCCCAGTCACAATTAATCATCTACCAAAGTCATGCTTAAATACTGGTGCCTCTACATCCATGCTACTAAGCTTTTAATGCCAACATGCTTCTTCTGCTGCTGTGAGCTAAACTCTTTATTTAAAAACATTTTGTTGAGAAATGTTTGTTTTAGTATATCCATGGTCAGGAAAAATGAATTTGTAAGAGAAACCAAAATCCCCATTTATCAGTTCATTGAATCACAATACAGCATGTTATGAATTTTTCAGATTCTATGTGCAACCAACAGTAAGTCAAACAGAAATTAGACACAGATGCCTACCTATTTGCAAGTGAATCAAATGTGGTTATTATCATTCAGTTGTAAACCCCTATAGTCACAGCCAGGATTCACATTGCTAGACTCTATGTAAGTATGACAATTTTCCTAAATACTGCTACCTTGGCCAGCTATGTTCTGCTTCAGGGGTGTGTGTGTGTGTGTGTGTGTGTGTGTGCATATGCGTGTGTGTGTATGTGCTTAAACATGTAACTTTCTATAGTATATTGTATAGCACTGTGAATCCTGGCTGCAGTGTTTTTTCTCTACTGTGGCTAAGCAAGACATTGTAACAAGACACTGGCCTGCTGTAGGGGCTATTAGACATCAAACCAAAGGGTACACTGTGAAGACTAGCTTGGAGAAGATGCAATAAAACAAACTTGAATGACAGCCCCCAGACATCATAAAGCACCCAGGGAAAATTAGAAAAACTCCTCTAACAGCCTAGGCAGAAGCAAAACACTGGATTGAAGTGAGAACTCAAAACTGGTAGTAATACATATATTCCTGATTTTATCATGCAGTTTTCCTTTAAGACGATTCAGTAGAATATAAATAGTAGCCCAGAACTGCCTGCCTGAGAATGAAGTTGGCATATTATTTGGAAAAAGGGAAGGCTAGGTCTCTTGCTATGCAATGTCCTGTAAAGTAACACACTGACTGTTCTTAGGATGGTAGTGTTAAATGCTGTGAGGTGCCATGGGGAACTTGTTATGCAGAAAGTTCCAGGAAGTGTTTAACCCATTCTACTTCTATGGTGTCTGTACTATCCATTTGTGCAAGTCAACTCCACTTCTCAAACTTAAAAGGAAAAATACACTTCATCACAGGCTGTGTTTACCAAGCACTATGCCCATGATTAAAATAATTTGAACCCCATCCCCCAAAAATGTGCCTTCACATTAACATGCATGATTCATCTGTAAAGACAATTAAAAAATGTACTTCTAAGTTCTACAGGGGTATGGGCTGGATGAGGGATTTATAGGCTGAGTGAGAAGTATGTATAGTGCCCCGAATGCCAGGATTTTAGTAAACAGTGACCTTACAGGGAAATTTGATCTCCATAGAGATACTAGGCAAGGATGCCCCCTCTCACCACTTTTATTTGCATTGGCTATAGATCCCCTGGCAGTTAAGATAAGGAGCCTGGTGGAAATTAGAGGAGTGCAGGGGAATTCAGGCAGAGAACATAAAATCACTCTTTATGCGGATGATATGTTACTATATGTACAGCATCCGACTAGGTCTGTTCCTCCATTATTAGAGATAATAAGGAAGTTTGCAGTGTTCTCTGGGTACAAAATAAACTTTAATAAATCAGAGATCATGTTATGGGGGAATAGAAAGAGCCTTTAGGGACAGAGCATGGGGACTCGAAAAAGTTAAGAAGGCTTTTGTATACTTAGGGATTCATATAGGCCATGAACTGGGTCAGTTGTATAACTTAAACTATAGCCCAATGGTACAAACTATAGAGGAAGAGCTAAGAAGATAGAAGGAGTTGCCTGTCTTGTGGATGGGATGTATAAATCTTATAAAAATGAATACCCTCCCTCAGGTTCTGTATCTGATGCAAATGTTGCCAATGGGGCTGAATAAGAAAGATATTAAACGGTAAGACAGAGCTTTTTCAGGATTCCTGTGGAGAGGGAAGTGGCCTAGGGTGAGTCTACATGGACTGCAGGTTGATAGGGATAGAGGGGGTCTGAATTTCCCTAATTTACAGAATTATGCTCTAGCTATGCATTATAGGTATATAGGGGATTGGGTTAATAGAATGCCAGAAGCAGGATGGCTGGACTTAGAGGAAGGGGGGTGGTGAGATTGTTGGCGTACCTGGGTAAAGGAAGGAGGAAAATTTATAGTAGACAGGGGAATCCAAACCCATTGGTAGTATTAGTGTTAGAAGCATGGGAACAAATCCTGAAATGGGTGGGTGTTGGGCAAGGGGAAGAGACATTATTGCTGCCATTTAGGGGGAACCCAGGATTTGTGGCTGGGCTGGAGGACAAAGGTTTTCCTTCATGGGAGGGAACAGGTATAAAGTGTGTGAAGGACCTGTGGAGGGAGGGACAGTTTAACTCCAGAGAGGAGCTTGGAGAGAGAGAATAGGTTTGGGAGTATTTAGAACCCTCCAGGCTTGCAACTATGCCAAAATGATTGGTAAAAGTAGAAAGGAGAACTCACCTCTAGATCAGGTAGAATGCCTAATCCTTGGCACTTGCCTGGAAATAGGGGGGCTAATAGGAAGAGCAGCGAGGCTGGGATGTCAATTCTTCCCCGACTATACTTGTAAAACCAGGAGACTGTGGAACAGAGACTTAGGAAGGGACATCTCTGGCCAAGGGTGGGACCTTGTGATGCAATTACATAAGGGGCTGTTGATCTGTAATAAGTATCAAGAATCATATAATAAATTTGTGCATTGGCTATATTGCCCCCCAAGTATGCTACATCGATTTCATCCTGAGGTGTCCCCTCTATGCGGGAGAAGTCACCTGGAAGTGGGTACATACATACACTGTTTTTGGAAATGCACTGCTTTAATGCAACTCTGAGAGGGAGTGGCCAGAGAAACTGGCAGAATATGGGGAAGGCAATTGGAAAAAAAGCCTGTCAACCTGCTGTTTGGAGTGGATGACTCAGTTGAGGGGATTGGAGACCTTTTCCTAGGTGGGTAAGGGTCCTGATAGTCCTAGCTAGGCACTGCATATTAAATACATGGGTTTCTAGTGAGGTCCCAACCATTCAGCAATGGAAAACTTTGTGTTTGCAGGCCCTGGGCCTGGAGACACTGTATTATGTATCTAGAAATAGAGATGAGTGCTTTTGGGTGACCTGGGAGTCTTTGTTTTGTCGCTATCCATAGCTGCAATAGATACATTGAGGAAGGGACTAGGGGGTTAATGAGAAGAGACCCAGTACCTGGGGACAGATGGGAGTTGGTATAACTGTAAACTCAGGGAGATTATGAATCAATTAGGAAATGGAAAATTTGTATATATTAAATATGGGGTAACTAACAGAATACAATCTGCACAATATTTTAAACTGCTGTCATGGTTATTGTCAACCCCATTTTTTTTTTCTTTTCTTCTTATCTTTTATTTCTCCCCTCTCTGTTGGATGGGACTGGGGGTGGGAGTGGGAGTGTTTTAATGTTCTGATGTGTTGTATGATGTGATTTAAATATTGTAGGGTACCCGGATATGTTGGGGGAAGTTGGAGGTATGATGGTGGGGGTGGGGTGGGAATAGTTAAATGTATTGGGTACATGTGTATTGTTAGTTTGGTTGCTATATCTTACTGGAGGTGTTTTTTATTAATGGTTATGCGTGGAAAATCAATAAACTTGTTATGCAAAAAAAAAACACATTTCTAAATGCATTAGTAGCACCAATGCTTTCAAGGTTATCTGTAAAGACAATTAAACAATGTTATTTCTATATGCATTAGTAACACGAATGCTTTCAAGATTTTGAAACTACTAAAAAGACAAACTATATATTTAGATAGATAGAATGTGGTAAACAAATATTGTTAATCCCGAAAGCGGAACTTTGTTTTTAGTATATAAATGTTTAAGAAATACCTGAAAGCTGTCAATTTTCCTTAGTTTTTAGACACTTCTTAGTCTTTCCTTTTGAGACACAAGGTGACTCTGAAAATCCTTTGTTCCAAGGGTTTTTAAGTCAGTTTGAAGCCATTTTAAGTATCTTCTGTTCTAGTCCTTAACAAAATGCAGAGACTCCACAGACGTTTGTTCCTTGGTCCACATCCCAAACATGTGAGTCTTCTTTCAGGATGATAGATCCACCTCATGCCTCTCCCACATGAATAAAAAAAAAGGTGGGATGGATCTTTTGGAGCTTCTTGCTGCCTCCCACTAGTCAAGTTCCAGTTCTTGTACCACCCATTTAAGAAAGAAAATAGTATCCTGCAACTATTGACTAACATGAAAGTGTATTTATTTGAGGGTGGAAAACAATTCTTGGAGGAGGGTAAGGTGGAGGAGACTATTTACACCTTCAGTCAGTTCCACGGATAGAAAACATGACATCACTCCTTTCATACATGCAATTCTCCTGTAGGCTCCACCTACAGTCATAAAAATTACAAAAACTCTGACACTGTAAGTGGAACCAAGAGTTAACCCCCATTGTCACATTTTTAACAGAATGGAGTGGTCAGACTAAAAGGGTGTCTGTAATCAATGTGCAAGATCACAGGTGTGCTAAAAACTTTTCTGAAAATTCTGTGAAAAAAGATAACTGCAGATGTGCAGATGGCAGGTCTGAGGGAGGCAGTATAGTGCAGTGGTTTAAGGCTCTGAGCTGCAAATCTGGTGACATCCAGCAGACCAGCTCTGGGTTTGAATCCCACAGCTTCCACTTGCATACTGTGTGATCCTGAGCAAGTCACTTAACTTCCCTGTGCTCCCAGGTCGCACCTGTAAAAAAGCTTTCAACTTATTGTACTACTCCTGGTTAAACAACTAAAAAAAAACTTACATTACTAGTTTATAGTAAAATCATATTTTGTTTCATAAAGTACAAAGCCACCATCTTTGAGTCTGGATTTAAGTAACCTGATAATTTCAGGATTCAAATCCATAATTTTCTTAGTGATGAGCAAAAAGGCCTCTAAAAACTGATCAGTTCCAAATTTTTGACCTTCCAGTTATGACACTGAATTTTATACAATTAGGGTAGTTTAAAAATCATGCCACAAAGGGTGTAAGTGATCATTTGCATGTTCCTAGGTCAAATGATGACCAAGTTCAAAGCATGGAAAACAGTAATTTAACATTAACATGGTAACTCATCCCTAGTAGAGACATGGCAGGTGGATATACTAAGGATGAGTTGATGCCTAATTTGCAATATCCATTTAGAGCACTTGGAGTGAGCATATCAGAGAGGCCATTTGCAGGGAAAGCAGTATATGGGATCCACAACAGGATACTAGTAGAGATCCAATTAATTTAAATTTCACCAGTGAAGTGCCCACGAAGCGGGCACTTCGCATTGTCACTCTGCTATGTGGAGTGGCCAATGCAAAAGGCTCACTTCACCTTGTGATTATTACTTCACATTGTTATTCCGCCTTAATTTGAAGTAAGGCAAAGTGACAACAATATTGGCAGCACTTCACACATACAGTCACCAGAATTAAAGTGAATCCCCAAAATCCTCATGTCTTCTGTCCAGAAAACTCCCCAGTACTGACGGTGATGAAGTGAAATGAGAGCACAAGAAATGCAAAGTGTCCCAGAATTAATAGCACACTCAGACGTCATGCATATAGTAGTCACACACAGTCACCTGAATTAATGTGCGTCCCCAAAATGCTACTGTCTAGTGTCCAGAAAATTCCCCAGTGCTGACAAACTGAAATGAGAGTGTAACAAGAAATGCAAAGTGTCATAGAATTAATGGTACATTGCAAACGCACAAACAGATTAAGATTGTGCTGTGCATTCAATAGATGCAGATGCAAAGGCACAACAACACCTAACCAGTGCTCACAAGTCACAAATCCAAATCTGGAAAAGAATACCTTTGGCCGGTTGGGTGGGGTAGTGCACGGCAGTAACTGTCCACTACCAGTAAAGATACCACAAAGCAGTATAAAAAATTCATGCAAGTGTGGTGGATAGCAGGTTCACACTGCTGCAATTACTCTGTGGCACAATAAAAGGTGTTTAATGGCATGCAATGCACACACACTCACACACTACAAGTAATGCGTAGCACACGCAAAATGTTTAGTAATATAACCACATGTTTTAAACAAACTGAAATTATACACTGCTGCACCACAACAATCGGAAAAAAAATGTCAAGAATTACTAAAAATATTACTGTGTATACATTAACAGAGTTATACAAGAAAAATATAACCAAAACAGAAAGATTGCCTTTTTCTCCCAGTTAATCTACTACACCACAGATACGCCCCTCCCCCAAAGCACACTTCACAGTACACAGACTGACTGTTCTAAATTAACATTCAAAATCCACACACAGACAATAAACACTGCATGATATGAGCACAGGAGGGATGCCTACAATCAATGTGCTAAATTGTGAGCAAAAAAAAATTGATCAAAAAGGCTTTTTTAACAGTTTTTAGAGGATTTGAATCACAGAGCTCTGAGAGGAAACTGTTTCCATCTTCCACTACACACACTACACAGAACTGAGGCTGTGCAGAACAATCTAGAGCCCATGTGACCTGCAATCCCATGAAGCAATGCAAAATTCGCCTTTGGAGCTCAAAAACAAGGCAAAGTGAGGTGAAGTACATTGATTTCAATGTACTTCATCTTAAAATTGGTGGAAAAGTGGTTTGGGGAATGCGGAATAACACAAAGTCATTATTTTCAATGGACTTCGCGTTCCTCATTATAAGGCAACGTACTCCACTTCGCATTGCGGGTACTTCACGGATTCTGCATTACTCCGCAAATCACTTCACGGAGCGAACTTCGTCCACTTCGCCCACCACTAGATGCGAGGAGACGAGAAATATCAAAATTATTTAGTTTTAGTGCATCTTGTCAAACATTATACACAGACTTAGGCCTCATAACCACAGCCAGGCATCATGGAGAATGAAAGATTACAGGCACGTGTTTCATTTTCTTTTGGACTCCTCAGTATACTACAGTAATAATCTTACCTAGGCACCACATACGAACCCCAAGATAATGTTTGTTTCAAACTCTCAGAGTGAGCATTACAGAGAGGCAGTTTGCATGTGAAAGCTGTTTATGGGATCCATAAATTGCTGCTAGCAGAGAAAAATATCTACATTTCTTCTTGTGCATCTCTCCAAATCTAATATGTTTAATTCAAGCATTATAAATGGACATTACCTTGGGGTTCTGATGTGGAATCTGGTTAAGATTATGCCCACACTTGTCTTCACTTTGTCATTCTCAGCCTATACTGGACTAGATTTGGGCTGTTAGAACCCACTGACTTTCTGGGTTCTGGTTCTAGTCTATAACTTTGCAAATAGTTCTGGAGCTATAATCTTTTTCTAGAATATGGTTCACAATTTCTTCCTGACCACTAATTAGCTAATACCCTTGGCAAGGGGTACATTTATATGCCAACAGAGACCAAAAATAACTAGTACAGTACCAACCCAATGTACCACAGCACAAGAGAAATCACTGTACCCTCATTTAAAAAAAAATTTAGTGGCAACAATCTTTCCTTGCTTTAGCAAGTGTTGACCCCCTCCAAAACACACTCACTCCAAAATAACACAAAATCTCAATCCAACTCGGGTCCTGATTGGTACATAAAGTAAGAAACTTTTTACCCCAAATGTTTAGTAGGAAGAAGTTTTAATACTACTTTCTACCACCACTTGAGTTGCATGCTCTACTTTCACTACACTGGTAATTTCACAGTACTTGCAGCATTCCCCGATTGCACCTTACCTTGCCTGTCTTCACTTCTTCCTAAACAGCTTTATCAAATGCACTCAACCTGCTGAGGGACAATTGCATGCTGCTTTCCACAGACCAACCAGGCAGTTCTTTTTTTCCCATGGCGTAACCTCTCCATTTCAAACCCAATATACACTCGAACACTCATTTGCTAGCTTATTACAGCCAGTTCCCATCACATAGATACATAGACACTGTTGGCAGATAAGGCCCTATCTCCCACCCAGTCTGCCCATTTGAGCTTGTATGTTCCCTTTACATTTTTCTCGATGTCTGTTGCCCCTTACCCTTAACCTCCAGAATTCCCATACTCCCCCAAGCATGCCGTTTGTGAAAGAACAGTTTAAAATCTGTTCACAACAAATTCCCCATATACTGTCACATTTGGCAATTGCTGGTGCTGACAGAACTCTCTTGTTCTACTTCTGCAGCTGGTGCACATAATCCCCATTGCCTACAGATCTCAAAAATTCCACCGCAGATTGATCATCACCAGAAGAAAACTCGGTCATAGATGACATCTTTTCTGGTTCTGTGGGTAATGCTACACAGACTCACACATGATAAGGGGTGGGGAGACAGAGACACCTATGGGAAAAATATGCTTTTAATAACAGCAGTGCCCTCAGCACAACACAGTGACCTATACTGGCAGTGCAAAAGTAGAAGCACCATTTAACCTTCAAGCTGTTTTTTTTAATTATTTTAATATTTTTTTGTATTTTATTAAGCATGTTATTAACTTTTTTTCATACATTGTGAACTAGATCCCATGTTCTAAGCATACTAATACCCTTCAGGGTGGGCTGTGTTGGCTGTACTGGATGTTTCAAGGACTATAAAGTTCTCTGCCTACAGCATCAGGCCTCATTATACCCTTGGGTGAGCCAGTATGGCCCAATACCACCCAGCCTGTTGGGTATCACTGCTAGCTTAGAACTTGGACTGGCAGGGGGGTGAGGCAGCTCAGGATACAAAAGGACGGAGCAGTACAACTAACCAGTTCAGAACAGAAAAATGAAAAAAAAAGCTGCATGTCCAGGGAGCTAGCGTAGAAAATGACCAATGCTAGGTCATGATAAAAGTGTTAGTTTTTATTCACGATTCACTAAAAACTCAGATAAACCATCTATATAAAGTAACACCCCCCCAGTATCAACGTTTCACAACCTAACTGTTGCTTTATGAAGATACATCATATTCATTCAGTACAAGCTTTTTAAAAGGCTCAAACAGTATCACATGGTTTGTACAGGTATTTGTAATCCTAGATTTCAATAAAAATAAAAAAAAATAAAATAACATGATGCCCTTTCACCAATGAGAACCCACAACCAGTAATGGATTCACCACATCATGTTTTCATTCATAAAAAAGTGTTATATTCTCTCGCATTGTTTGCTACTCATGTTAGCTAAAAACAGTGCACTTGTTTTACCTATATATGGAATTTCATCCCAAAACTTGAAAAAAATCATATTATAAACTAAATTACACATATTATTTTACTTAGTATACTATATCCTTATATCCCAACCAATGTTGCACTACCTAACAGCTTTTTAAATATTTTACATATTTCAAATATTTTAATATTTCAAAAGGCTTTTTCAGCATGTGGTGGTCTCAGCCAAGTTTTCTGGCATATATTACTTGGACTAGCACGATACACGGAGTGACAAGTAAATCACTTCTATTAAATCTCATCCCTAATTTTCTGACTTGCTAGTTTATCTTGTTTTGCTACCACATATGTTTATGGGGAATTAGATTTTAGAGACACTAGGATAGTTACCTGCATTTTTTGAGAAAGGGGTTAACTGGAAGTACTCATTTAAACTAGGTAGGTATGATGCTCGAAGTCTATACTGCCAAAAGATCTCTCTACACATCAACATGTTTTTCAGATCCCCCCTCTTACAGTCAGTGTCACTTATTCAAGTCCCAAAAAAGTAAAGAAATGTTCAGTCCCTGCTATTAACACATGTGCAATTAATGCATTTTCCATTTTTTTCAGCCTGATACAGTGTAAATGTTCCATTATTCTTTGCTTGAATTTTCTCACTGTCTTTCCAACATAATATTTTCCACACACACAGGTAGCTAGATATACTGTAGCTTCAGTGTTACATGTTATAAGTGATTTTACCTCATGTGTCCTCAGTGCACTCAGCAGATTGAACTCCATACCCACTCATATATGTTGGCACACTGTGCAATTCTCACATCAGGGCCCAGATATTCAAAAGGGTTGCACCATGCGCAATAGGGATGCACCAGCGCAAGTCCAAAAATGTGCCATTCTGTGATATTCAGCAGGAGGCAGATGCGCCCCCCAAATCACACTGCGCAAGAGTGCAATGATAACGAATGCATGCACAACTGAAGGGGGAGGAACCATGAATAAATGGCGCAGTGCAATATTCAACAACATGTGCAATGTGCAATAGGGGAGCAAGCGGAAGTTGTGCGATAGCAGAAATGAGCCAAAATAAAAAAGGAACAAGAGAGAGGCACAGGAACGCTACAGGGAAGGCACATGTTGCTGAACCATAGCCAGCCACACAGGCAACACAAACACACAGGGCAGGACAGAGACAGAGCACCTGGAATCCCCAGGAACAGGGAAGGTGTGGGGAGCCACAGCCACAGTGCAGTGCAGAAGGGGGAAGTGCCACACAGCACAGAGGCCACCACAGGAAGGTGTTCCCAGTGCAGGGGAAGTAGCAGCCAGGACAGTGGGGGAACACAGAAACAGCTGCCGGGGGGGAAACACAAGCCAGGGATATGGCCAGTGCCACCATCCAGATGGAGGCAGTTATGAGGGGGGTGAGAAGGCAGGCAGCAGGGGGGCATGGCCGTGGAAGGGCCCGTTGGCGGTATGCCCCCAACAGGCAGTACCGAGCTTCACCAGCTTGGAGCTGTACACCGATACTGAGATCGTGGGCCAGTACTGCCTGAACTGTGCAATTCTGTGGTGGCTCTGTGAGATGTGCAGCGATGTGATGCAGGCACCCACACAACGGAGCCATGCTCTGTCAGTGGAGACAAAAGTGACAACTTGCATGTGCCTGCTCACCACGGGTACCTTCCAGAGACCAACAGGGGACATGACAGGCATAACCCAGTCGGCCGCGTCACGCCACCTCACCCAGTTCCTCAGCGCACTGCTGCCACATGCTGCGAAGTACATCCATTTCCCCAGCATACCAGTGGAGTGCACAGCAAACATACAGGAGTTCCACAGGGTAGCACGTATGCCTGGCATGCTAGGGGCAATAGACTGCACCCATGTGGCCATCTGCACACCACCCGGCCCTGAAGGGGCCGCGTACATGAATTGGAAGGGGTATGCAAGCATCAACTGCCAGGTGGAGTGCGATGCCAGGGGGCGCATAATCAATGTCTGTGCCACGCACCCTGGGGGAGCACATGATGCCTTCATCTGGCACCAGTCAGCACGATGCCACAGATTTGAGAGTGGGGGCATCCCCACTGGCCACTTAGTGGGTGAGTATGCAAACCACGTGGAAAGACATGGAGCTTTGGAGGGGCATAGTCAGAGGTGACATGGGTATTGGCCTACATGGCCCAAGGCAGGGCAACGCTGATCACCAAACTAACGTCCACCTTCTACACACAGGTGACAGTGGATACCCACTCCGTCCCTGGCTGCTTACACCATACCGGCAGCCCGCGACCCCATCACAGCAATGCTACAATGAGGCACATGCCACCACACGCAGTGTCATCGAGTGGGTGTTTGGGATGCTGAAGGCATGTTTCCATTGCCTGGACACATCTGGGAGCGCCCTACAGTACAGTCCCTCAAAGGCCTGCAGGCTATTACTGGCCTGTTGCATCCTGCACAACATGGCCAATGACTGTGGGATAGCCGTACAGGTCGAAGAGGGGGACAGCGATGGGGACGATGAGGACACTGGTGAAGATGGTGATGGGCAGTCCCCACCTTGGGTGAAGGGACCCCCGACTGATCCGGCTGGCACAGCTGCACCAGGACACCATCACAGAGGAGCACTTCAGCCAACCCAGGTAAGTCATGGGGCCATGTGCAACCACTAGTGGCAAAGGCACAACCCACAAACACGCATGGACAAACACCAGGGGTGCATGTCATCAAGGGAAGTGGCTGAGCATGGAACTGCACACGCCACCAGGGATGGGCAAGGTCTAACATGGCATGTGGTTACACACACACACACACACACCTCACAAGACATGCACAAAGGGTAGGAGGAACGCCAACCCTGACCACCACCCCTAGCCACACACACGTCCACAGACCACCATGCCCAGTGCCTGTCATTGTGCATGTGTCAGATGCTGGGCACCATTGCACAATGGCAGACAGAACAACTCAGACATCATCATGCACACACCACAGTGGACAGCAGCCAGGAGGGTGTGCAGATGGAACGTGTGTGTGCGTGCAGGGCCGGGTACCCCACCCGTGCATTGCACGTTGAACAACACAATGCACACAGGGCAGCATCAGACAATAGCCATGCTGGTGGACAGGTCAGTCACACGCCACAGTGCCACAGCTGCCACAGATGCATGGGTGGCCCTGCCGAGACCTGCGGGCAGTGACAGACTGACCAATGGCCTCATGGGGTGGCACCGACGGTCCCCAAGGGGTTCCACTGTGTGCACGTGACCGTGCTTACTCAGGGGTCTGCAGCACACTGAACATTCCTGCACCAGGGGTGCTCAGGATGCCCACAGCTGAACCTGGTGTTGACAAGGAGGATGTCGCATGACGCCGGGAATGGGGGGGGGTTGACATTGCACTGTGCAGCGTCTGTGATGCATGGGCAAATAACTGTGTGCCCATTGTGGCCATGACAGCTCTGATTGCCTGTGTCTGCCTGTCAATGGCAGTGGTTACATCCTCCCGCAACCAGTCCATCCCTACCAGGAGCAGAGCGGTGTCTCTGCTGCACCGCTCCTCTGCCTGGAGCAGAGCCACACTAAGTGCATCCACCGCCATCACAAGCCGCACCTGCTGATTGACTGATGCTTGGAGTATGCGGGTGTGCTCATCTAAGAGGTCATTTGCCTAATCAGCATGCTGTCCCTCATGGTGTTCACTGCCCTGATGGTCAGCACCCCTTGAGGGTGAGCACTGCACACCAGTGCCAGGCCTGGGCATGTTCACAGGCAGTGCACTGATGCCACCCCCGACACTGTACCCCCATAGCCATTGGCTGACTGCTGACACTGCTCCTCCAGCTGCCGCTCTCCAGAGCTCAAGGGTGCCGCCACAGTGGCCGCAACAGCCCCACTATCCTGCACACACACACCAGTGCTGCCCCACTGGTGAAGACAGGCACAGGCTGGGACTGTGATGTCATGCAAGCCTCCACGGTGGTACCACCCACGGCCATGCCCATGATGTCACCTGCTGTGTGGCCATCCTGTGGCCCACATGTATCACTGGCCATGATGTTAGCTCCATCATCATCAGTGATGGATCCAGCACCAGCCCGAGTCTCAGCATGCTGGCATCCATGGACTCTGGAACGCTGGGACATGGGCAGGGCCTCCTCCGCACCTTCTCCACCAACATCAGTGCAGATGTCCAGGCGGGCCCACTGTTGCCCTGACCCTCATATGCCTGTGGAGGTGGATGGGCCCTCCTCTATCTCCATGCTACTGCTCTCAGTGGAGAATCTCACCACTGCTGACCCATGTAGATGCTCAGGAGCTGTAAGGGAAAAACAGTAGCATTAACGTATGTAACCTACCCTGTCCCCCCATTGACAGACCAGGACCTACCATGCAGTGACGGGCTACCACCCATCTGGAGCCCACCACCCAGAGCACCCTTGATGGCACAACGCTGCATGCTGCCAGCAACCCACTCTTCTTGTGGGGTCAGGCATTGCAACTCCGGCTGTCCCCCACTGGTCACAGACTGTGCTGCCCTGATGGCAGCCACCTTCTCCTTAATCGTCCACCTGTCTGTGCCCATATTCTTTTTGCACTCCAACACGGACCGCTGGTGGCTGCCATGCAGGTTGATGGCACATGCAACTTCTTCCCATGCAGCAGCTTGGGTCTGTGGTGTTCCCTGGCGTCCACTGAGCAACAGCTCCTGGTCGAGGTAGGCCTCAAACAGGGCATCTGTTTCTGCCTTGGTGAAGTTAGGCCTCCTCTTCTACCCACATTTCTGTTCCTCTTCCTCCACCTCATGATTGGTCATTATTCATCCTGTGAGAATGACAGGTGTTACCTGTGACTGTGCAGTCCCATGCATGTCCCAAACACCACAGTCCACACTCCCAAACAGCATGCCACTCACAACAATAGACTGCAGTAACCGACTATGGCCAGTGCAGCCCAATGTCACAGTTTTACAGGGCAATGCATGCACATGAGGCAAGGCACATTTTTAAGTTGCTGCAAATGCAGTGTCTGCACCATTGAATGGCTGATTAGGTGATTTGCATATGCCGGCTGAATATTGCGCTGTTGCACTTTGCGCAGTTGTGTCGAATGTGCTCAGCCAAGGGCGCAGTTCTGTGACATGTGCAGTACACACCTAACTGCACATGCTTGGGGTGATGACGCAGGCGCCTGCCATGCTGCTGATGTGCTGTGTGTGGGAGGCAATGCAGAGCATGGCCACCATTATGCCAGTGGTGCTACTGCGCTGTTCACATATATGTCGCTGTGGCACTGGGGTGCCGTAGGCGCACTGGGTCCACAGCGCTGTAGGCCGCTACAAGAGATGGCACACAGACACCCAATTACGCTACATGCATTGGGTTCCAATTGTGCTGTGGCTGTCCGTGTGCAAGAGACCCTTGACCCTGTGCCCGACCTTTGCTCCCTAGGCACCATGCATCAGGCATAGGTGCACCACTATCGCATTGTTCGGTGACAGCACGATAGGGAATGGCAGCACTGTACTATGCAGCATCTGCACGTGGCGGGACCATGCTGCTGAGTGCCATTTTGAATCCAACTATCTGCTGAGATGGCACAGAGAAGGGTAGTTATGTGGAGCCAGGTGGAGCTAGTGAATCTGGTGGCCATTGTAGAGCCCCATGCTGGGGCTCTATATGGTGATGCACCCCTGGACAGGGCCAGGAGTGCATTTTGGCAGGAGGTGGCTGATGCGCTGGAGGATGCCACGGGAATTGGGTGCACGTCAGAGCAGTGTTGCCTCAGGTACAGGGACCTCAGGTGCAGGGACCCGGACCTGCTTGCCTGCCCGCGGGCACGTGCCAGGAGGGGCACAGTACCATGGCCAGGTAGGTGCCCCATCCATACACTGTTATCATCCATAAGGGTATCACGGTTGCAAGTGTCCGGCACATGGGGGTGCTATCCAGTGTTGGCCGTGGTGGTGGTATCGGGATGGGGGGTGGATGGGTATGGCCGTGTGGGATTGCACACACATGGGGGCGGGGAGACTTTGCTACTGGATTGTACTGATGTTCCTCTCTCCATGTTTGTACCTTAGGCCCAGAAGAGTGCAGGCTGGCGAGGGAGAGAAGGCACTGCCTGGAGGACCAGCAGGCAGGGAGGGGTGATGGACTGCAGAGGTGCAGGGACCAGCCTGATGATGGTGAGTGCCTTACATCCATGATTACTGTTGCATGCTGTGTAACTGGGCGGGCAGCGGGGCATGGCCACCATCCATTGACACCACTGCCATGTATGCAACTTGTTACAGTCAGCACTGTCCAGTGGCACTGCATGTCTGGGAGTGCATCAATGGTTGTCCATGCATGCACCGGGTACATGGCTGTGCCACTGCCTTCACACCGCATAGCCAAGTCACTGTATGGCCACGGTGGTGCTGTGCAGGACATGGGCAGTGGGTGTGTGCAGTGGTCCACATGGCTGTGGGTGCCTGAGTAGGCAGGTCTTGTGGATATGGTCACTGTGGGTGGTCGCACACCATCACAGGGGCATGATACATGGCTGTATGCCATGCACAATGGGTGCGCTACAGGGGCTGGACAGTCACACTTATTAACTCTGCTAGGTGGACGGTGACTCCAGGCAATTGAAAGGGGACTGCAGGAGCTGCTACAGGTGGCAAGGGTGAACCTAAAGCTCCTCCAACGGATGGACCGCCATGGGGTGAGGAGGCGGAGGAGACATCGGTGCCACATGGAGGATGACCGGAGCAGATGCTAGCCCATCCATACCCCTAAATACACCTTCCCCCGGACCCACCCTCCACACCACTTCTTCCCTCTCCTATATGTTCACCCTGCCCCTTACCCATTCCCACCTGGTATGTGGCCCTTCCCCCCATTGTACAAACTTGTAAATAGTTTTTTTGATTACCTGTTTTAAATACATTTGTTTTGTTATGACAACTGTGGTGTTCTCTGATTTGCAGCAGGCTACAGGTGCTCAGCTGCAGTGGTGTGCATGGCATCAGGGGTGGTGCATGCATGGGCATGTGTGTGTGTCCAGAAGGGAAACGCCTATGGTGTGGGCAGGGGGATCAGTCACTGTCTGTGGTTTGTGTGTTGTTCTCTGTGCACTGGATGCCTGTGTGCAGTGGTCCAAAGTGCATGCACTGTGTGCATGGCACCCCTGTCAGACCGTCCATGGCCTGTGCAGCTGACACCCTTGCATGCCTGTGATGTGCACAGTCTGCTGGCATGTCAGTGGTGACTGTTCATGCTGGATAACAACTGTACCCGGCACAATGCCAGGTTGCCTGCCATCACCAGTATGGTGCACGTATACCTCCGGTGGCACTGTGGCCTCCACTGTTGTTGCCCCCCTCCATGCTGTCGCTTGTGTCTGTTGCAGAGGATGTGCTCCAGTGTCTGTCACTTGTGCTCCAGCAGCATGCTGGTGGCATACAGCTTCTTGGTGCCTGTGCAGGGTGGCTGGCACACCTGTGCCATGTAGGGGTGCTGGACATGTGTACACAGCAGCCTTGGCCACACACCAGTGGCTTGGTTGACCCACTACTGTGTCCCTGTGTTGGTGTGCCCTTGGGTATGGGTGGGTGTTTGTCCATGAACTGTGTTGCATCCAGTGTGGTGCATGCTTCCATGCAACACTGTGTGTGTCTGTGCTGGCTGTTGTGACCAGTGCTGGGATGGGATGTGTCTTTGGGAGGGTGTGCAGGGTGCTGTACCACTGGTGGTGGGGTCCAGGGCATGCCCTGTCACATGTGGGGTACCTCGTGTGGCTGCGCATGGTTGGGCTCTCAGCTGTACCTCAGGGGGGACATGCAGGGTGGCACTGTGTATGCTGTTGTTGCATTGCTGTATGCTGCCACCCACAGCAGGATGCACATGGTGGGGCTGCCTTGCATGGCTCTGTGGTGCACAGGGTTGCATTGTCACAGTGGCGGTGGTGGCATGCATGGGGTGTCCTGCACTGTTGGGCACTACTCCTGGGAAGGGTGTGTGGTGATCATGGTGCAGGGTGTGCTCTGCATTGGTGGGATGGTGTGGCATGGGGTGGTCGGCTATCCTTGTGTGCCAGTCACAGCTTGCCAGGGGGTGTGCTGGGGCACCATGGCCCGGCTGTGCGTTGGTTACTGGTATCCATGGGCCGGTGGTTATTCCAGCTCTCCCCCAGTTGTGCAGTGCATGGGGTGTGGGGGACAATGTCTGTTCTGCTGTGTACTCCTCTGCCCATCTGTGTCATGGGTCAAGGGCCCCTGCATCCCTGGTTGTGCTGTTGCATTGCTGCCCTGCTCCACGGGGCATCCCTGGTTGAGCTATGGTGCATCTGGACTGCTCCGCTGAGCATCCCTTGTTGTGCTATGGCACATCAGAAATGCGCAACTGCACATCCCTGGTTGCGCTATAGTGCAGGTGGTGCGATATTTGGCCATGTGCCATAGGCGCATCTTGGCCTGTGCAGTTTTTGAATATCACGCTTCTTGCAAATGGGTGCTGTGGACTTGCGCTTGCTCCTGCTGTTGCACACTTTTTGGGTGCAGTTTGAATATCTGAGCCCTGAAGTTTTCTCTGGGCTTTTCACAGAGTTCATGTCTGGCCTTTTGAAAGCATGTGTCAGCAGGTCTGCTAAGTTCTTACCACGACTATATGTGATTCTCGGTCCACTGGGAGTAATGTCCCTGAGTTTTGGCTCCACTTCCAGGATATGCCATTTTTTTCTAACTTTTCCGCTACTGCTGCTGCCGCCTGTAGGCTAAACATTGTTACAAGGTTAGGGCCATTGTATTTTCTCTTTTTCTCTCTTGTTTTGCCCTCTCATAAAATTTGCCCTTTCCATTCCCCTTTCAGAAACCTACATGTCAACTGCTTAGCTCTTTCTTCAAAATCCTGTTCTGAGCTGTAGCTACATTTAATCCTCATATGCTGTCCAACTGGTATATTCCATGTCACATGTTTTGGATGACAGCTATCTGAGTGGAGGATAGCATTACAATCTGTCTTTTTGCTATATATTTTAAACTGCACATTATCCATTTCTGAGTTATTTTCTGGTTCAGAAACAGAGGCACTAGTATATTTATCTGCTTCTGTAGTATTTCTTTTCAGTATGGACCTAGGATTAGTTTTGTTTTTTTTCCCCATTCAAAGATGTTACCCAGTTTGTAATCTCTATGATCTCTTTCAAATTTTTGGAGTTTGAATTTGAATCTTTCATCCTGTCACAATAATATATATTTCAGTTTTTCTTCATATGATTGGGATCAAGCGATTTGCAAGAATTTTGGCAGCAATTTTGCTGTCCACAAAAAGAAGTGAAATGGGCCAGAAATTAGCACAATCTAGGGGGTCGTTGGATTTTGTAGGGAACAGAATCTCCAAGGCCTCATTCATCATGGGCTGAAGAGAGCCACTCTTGTGGGATTCTTGCAGAGCTTCTAGAAGGGGGAGGAGCGTTCCTTTATTAGAAGTTGGTAGAGTTCTACAGCAATGCCATCTGACCCCCTGGGCTTCCCCTTTGCCATCTGTAAGAGAGCTGCGCATAGTTCCTTGATGGTAAAAGGCATCTCCAACTGGTCCCAGTTTCCACAGGTGAGCTGCAGGAGATATGAATCAGCACATAAATCACGCAGGGCTTTAGAAAAGTGTTCAGGATCTAACAACACTCATGACTGGTAAAGAGTTTGGTAAAAGAGGCCCATGGTCTTATTAATACCTTTGGGGTCTGAGACTACTTGCCCCGAGGCAGTTTTCAGTACATGAATCCTTGAGGCAGCCTGCAGTTTCCAGAGTTGGTAAGCTAAAAGCTTGCCCTCTTTTTCACCCCCTCCCAGTATTTGTTCTTCGTCCTAAGAAGCAGCCCTTCAGCACACCTCTGGAGAATGCAGTTAATCTGATATTTGAGGCCAGTGATGGAAGCAACCAGCTCAGAGTAGTTATGGGATTGAAGTGATGCTTTGAACCGGTCTTCCAAACTGGACAGTTCTGCCTGCAGGGCATCTAATTCCTCCCTTCGGGCTTTATTTTTGGGTGCTGAGAAGGCAATAATTCCTGCCCCGTAGGACAGCTTTGAAGGACTCCCACACTGTTGATGTACTGACTTGGCCACTACCATTTCTTAAAAAATACTTTTTAGCCTCTGACTTAATAACCACATGAAATTCTTTATCTCAGAGCAGAAGGGGATTACATCTCCACCTAGTGCTTTCAGATACTTGATCTTGGGGGAGTTAATCTAGGAGAATGAGGCATGGTCAGAGACACCAGCAGTGTATATGTTAGTGTTAGTAATACCTTGCGTGGTACTGCAGTTTGCTAACCAAAAATCTATGTGACTATGCAAAGTATGTACTGGTGAGAAATAGGTGTAGTCCCTGCCATCTGGGTTGTCCCTACACCAGGGGTCTACTAGGACCCATTCATCAATTAGTTCCTGTAAAGCTGCCCTAGTCTTCGGGTGGGCTTGGGAGGGTGGGTTTAGCCTTGTCTAAAAATGTGTCCAGGAAGAGATTGGAGCCTCCTCCCAGAATCACAGGTATGTTGGGGTGGTCTTTAGTGAGGAAGGTAAGTGCTTGCCCAACTGCCATAACTGCATCCCCCGAGTCTGTGTTTGGGCCATAAATATTCCCAACCACTGTATGTCCTCCTACATGGGAAAAGTGCACCACTACCCACCTATGCTGAGTATCATTTTTTGCCTCCTCTACATTCCAGGGGCAAGCTTTGTGCACTAGTATAGCTACCCCTCTGGACATAGTTGAAGCAGTACTAGCTAATACCTGCCCCACCCGCAATTTCCACAGCCATCCAACCATTTTAGCCATGAGGTGGGTCTCCTGGAGCAGCACCAAATCCACCCTAAATGAGTGCAGGTACTGAAGTATTTTCATCTGCTTCACAGGGTGGTTTAGCCCCTTAATATTCCAGGAGACCCACTGCATGGTGCTCTGCTTATTCGCTGACATCCCCAATAACCAGGTAAAAGGATCACCTACCTTTAAATGTCCATCTCTAGGAGCAAGCCAGGAGTTTTGTTTCTCAGTGCACAGTAAATTGGAGGAGGGCTATGCAGAGAGGGGAATGACTAGAAGGTCTACAGCAGTAATCAGCGATGCAATGCAAGGAATATCTGTATCAAATTGTCCATAACTGGTAAAAGAGAAAAGCACAATGAATATAAACAACAAATAACAGCACAGATTAGATAACTGTTGCTAACCCACAACTGTGGTACTAGAAAAAGAAAATCCCGTAGTCAGTGTGACCACCAAGGGTGGGGAGATAAGCGCATTTAAGGGTCCCAATAGGGAAGAATTATGTAGCCCCAAGCAACGTTGGCTCACACCACCCAAGGTGGTAGAGATAGAGTCAAACCAGGAACTGGGTCCCATCCCTACCCAAGTCTATACACCCTAACGGGTGATCCAGAGCAAGCAAAAACAGATGGGGGGAGGTCCAGGGGGCAGGGGCATGGTGAGTGGGTGGATAGGAAGGGAGAGTGGGCCCCAACTGCTGTGGGCTAGGGCTCAAATGCCTGTCTAAATTTTTAAGGACTCATCAAGGACTGGTCCTGAGCAGAGAAGCATAAGGTTGGGAATGTGGCTGTCATGACCCTGCAACAGGGAGACATGGCTGCCATGTGTTAGGTTATAGGATGGTAGGCCCAGGGGGCAAGAGGCAAGAGAATGCAGAACTCTCATGAGTCAGTATAAATTCCAGGTAAACTGACAAATGAAAGAATCAAAATTGGGTGGCCACTCCCATTAGCCTGCTGGGCTAGAGCAAGATCGTTCATGATTACCCAAAAAGGGGGAAGGGATACTCACAGCGCGGGGTGATATATGAGGGTAGCTGTCTAAATATAGGCAGAAGTAAGGGGAGGAGAAAGTGCCCCACATGGACAGGCAATGAGTGGGGGGGGGTCCCAGAAGACATCAAATCCTTTTTATGCAACCATATTAATATAAAACATTCAATAGTGAGAAAAGAGCAAGTCTACTGTATATACATAACCAGCTTCAACCATTTGGGCCAGAGGAGGGAGGGAGGGTTCACTTGAGGGAGATGCTGGACTTCTCACTGTGGAAGGCCTTTGGCTGTGTCTGCAGTGAAAGTGATGTGCCCAGGCTTAATCAGCAGCAGTTCTTCCTCCTCCCTTGCAGAGTGCTCTACTTCATCCCCCCCCCAGTTGAGAGGCTTGAGATTGTCTATATCTTCAGCTCCTTCTTCCTGACCTTGCACTTCGTCTTCCTCCATAGAAATGTCCCATTTTAGTAGTGTGGCAGGAGGAGAGGTTGTAGAGTGGTATTCAAGCTGTCTCCTGTCTGACCAATTTTTTTGCTTGGAGCCATGTAGCTGGGGAGCCGAAGTGTGTGGAGGATCTGAGACAGGTGGTTGGGGAGATGGTTGATGCTGCAAAACTGAGGCTGCAGGGCCATCCATAGGGGGAAGTCTGCTTCTTGGGCCTGACCTGTGGGGGATGGAGTTCTGCTGCACATTCATGCCAGCTGGATGTTCACCTTGCAACTTCATGCCTTCATTTTGGTTCCTCCTCAGCTGGTCCCTGCCCCCTGGAGTCCAAAGCTTCTGGGACATGACTTTAAGCCAGAATTTTGTCAGCCAGGCCTCCATCTCCTGTGGGTATTGGGCAAACAGTTCTGTTCCATCCTTGGCTACATATAAGGAGGTGAGCCATTTGAAATTGTATTTAAAGCCATATTGCTGCAGGACCTTTTTAACTGGTATGAATGCTTTGTGCTTGAAGGCCACTTCTTCAGAGTAGTCCTGAAAAGGAAAAATTTTTGAACCTCTCCAAGACTGGTCCCCTAAGTCTTTAGCTACTCTTAGAATTTGTTCCTTGATTGAATACCTGAGGATATATGCAATAATGGGCCAAAGAGGAGAGGTGCAGCGTTGGATTTGGAAAATAGTCTATGTGCCCATTCCACCTCTATTGGGCCTCTCCAGCGCTTTCCTAACAGCTGGAGCAGGAGTTCATTAAGAATTGTCTCCATGTTTTGGCTTTCTTCACCCTCAGAGATGCTGAGAATCTGGATATTATTCCGATGCCCCCAATTCTCCTCATCCTCGGATCTATCCCATAGCTTTGCCAGTTTTAGCTCATGGTCGTACAGCCTTCTTAACATCTGGCCTTAATGCCCTACCAGGTCCTCCGTGCACTGCTCTAGCATGTTCACCCTGTCTTCTAAATCCCTCACCACCATCACATTCCCAGAAAGGGCAGCACTGATGCCATCAACCCTATTCAACAAGGTTTCTAGCATTTTTGTAATTTATGAGAGAGGGTGATTGATTTCGGCCTGCTGGGTTGGGTCGTTCATAGATCTTCCTGGGGTAGTCAGCCCTTGTGTGGCAGTAAGCTCGGCCATCTTCTTGCTGTAAGTACCGTGAAGATGAGTTATCAGAGGCAGTGCCGTAAGTTGCTTTCCAGTTCAGGAAAATGTAGTTGCTTCCCGGGAGCAAGAAGATAGCCCATACAGTTGGTAGCCAAGTGGCAGAGGTGCACTGGGGAGGGTAATAGCAGTCACAGGCTGTATGGTCTACAGCAGGTTGAGCTCAAGCCAGGGCAGGGTCTCACCCGATGACAGTGGCAACAGTCTAGATGCACTAAATTCAAGGCAAAAACCAGTTCAAGCAATTGGGGTATGTTCTTTAATGCAGCCCCATCATGGGGGATAAATCATGCCCTTGGATCACATAGGATTAGTGCAGATCATTCCCGGTTTGAGATGGAGCAGAGGGATTAAACCTCCATCTTGTCTTAGCACAGGCCACGCCCCCCAGGATTTTTATCCTTAGTAGACCTCCATAGTTGTAGTTTAAATTGTTTTAGTTTCAGCAGTTCTGTTACTTTGGAGATACAGAGACATCAAGGACCAGATGTTCAGAAATGCATCATGCAATTGTGCAAGTGGGTGCACAGCACAACTAAGTTGCGCTGGAGCAACCAAGGAAGATATTCAAAAGAGATGTACCATGGTGCATCCCTTCTGAATATAGCAAAGAATGTGCCCTGCACAAATACAATGCACCGGCTTATCCCCTCAGACAGGTCTGAATACCAGGAATGGGTAATGTACCAGTGCATCAGAGATACACCATGCACACATTCCGGACATTCAAACACTAATATGCAAATGGGGCTATTATGTATGCAAGGCACAAATGTGGCAATTTGCATGACATTATGGCCCCATTTGCATGAGTTGTGAAGGGCTGGCCAGAGAAATGCGCCCCGCGCCCTGCACAACATGCAGTGCTGGCAGTCGAGGTCCAGAGATTCTCCCCCAGCCTATAGTTACGATCACCTTGTGAGAATAGATGCCTACCTCCCTGTAGTCTAGTGGTACCCACCACCCGTCCCGTAGTGGCGATTGCCGTAGTATAATATTAATATCAGCCCTGGTAGTCTAGTGGTATCCCTTCCCCTCCCGTAGCGGCAATCGCCATAGTGTAATATTAATATTAGCCCTGGTAGTATAGTGGTACCCCCTTCCCATCCTGACCCTTCAATCACTGTCATATTTATCATAGAAATATTCCTGGTGGTCCAATGGTTCCCCCTCCCTGCCCCAAACCCTGCTCACTAGCAACTTGCTACTTTACAGTTCCCTGGCAGTCCACTGGTAACCCCAACCCCCCACCCACACAGGACGCCCAGCCCCCAGCTCCCCGGTCATCGGTGGGCAGCATACCCACCTGCATACCACCATGGCTGCCCACCGAATGACAGCTTACAGTAGCGACTTCAAGCTCATTGGTCCACACTGTGGGCCTATGAGCTTAGCAGTGCTCTGTAATATTCACAACTTTGTGAATGAATGACTTCATTCACAAAGTTGTGAATTATTATAGTATGCATCAAGCCCATTGGTCCACAGTGTGGACCAATGAGATTGCAGCCACTACTGTAAGCTGCCATTTGGAGGGCAGCCACAGTGATATGTGGGTGGGTATGCTGCCCGCCGATGACCGGGGGGAGCTGGGTGGGTTGGAGGTCCTGTGTGTGTGGGGGGGTTACCACTGGACCACCAAGGAACTGTAAAGTAGCAAGTCGCCGATGATCAGGGTTTTGGCCGGGGAGGGTGGAACCCCTGGACCGCCAGGGATATTTCTATGATAACTACAATGGCGATTGTATGGGAAGGGGGGGTACTACTAGACTACCTGGGTAGATATTAATATCACACTATGGTGATCAGAGGGTTGGGATGGGGAGGGGGGTACCATTAGACTACCAAGGATGTGGGCATTAGATACTGCATGATGATCACCAATATGGGAGGGTGGGGGCACCACTGGACCATCAGGGCCTATTGTGTGCTTGTGCATGATATTGGGGGGGTTGCCACCCACGGCCGGCAGCTGCTATGTTGCACACTGCGACACAGCGGCCTGCTGGTGGGTGGCCTGTACTTGAGCCATATTTTATGGGCTCAACTTTCAGCCCAGGTATGCGGCACATCTCAGGGTTGTGCCAGTAGATGCACTGCACATCCCAGGCTGAATATTGGGATGTGCCGCATATGTATGGGAACACCCCCTGGAGATGTGCCTCATACATTATCTTACTGCCCTGGCACATTGGGAATTGAGCTGTGCAATTCCCTTTTCTGAAGATTGCTCCGGGGCACAGTTCTGGGCTTGCACTGGTGCACCTCAGTTGCACCAGGTGCAACCCCTTTGAACATCTAGTGTGTAGTCTGAGAGTTTTACTGAAAATTTTTCAAAATAATATTTTTCTTTTGTTTTTGTTTTTTTTATAATACAACAGAGGAAACTAAGGTTGAGGACTGTGGCCATCAATTGGAACTGGAAGTGCTGACACAAGCAAATGACAGCAGTTCAGTGAAACAAAATGTATCCACAGCAGGTGTTTTTCCTTAATTTTTCCCCCCAGAGTCTTGAAAAAATGCTGAGCAGCTCTCCAGGACTTATGTTAAAAAAGAAACAGTAAGCATTGGAGTGAGTGGTGTGTGATATGATAATGAGTAGCCATCTGGCCAGTTAGGCAGAATGACAGCAAGTGCCCTGTGGGCAGCTGGGCAGGAGTGAGTTCTAGTGGGTGGGTGGCAATTGGATTGTAGCAAAACCAGAGGAGAAAAAAAAAGACAAAATAAAATGCTTAAACAGTGTGTTGCAAGTTTGTCAGTGAGCAAGAAACAGAGTTGCAGTCAGGAGCAAGCGGTGAGTGGGGCAAGTCCTAGCAAGGGAACAGATTGTAGTAGTCAGCAAAAATAAGACACAACATAGCATGTATTATATTCCTCAGAAATGATATAGGATGGGTAGAAGAGCTTTAGCCGAATGCTTCTTCTGTGGAGAGGGTGAGGGGACTTTACTTAATCTTCTTTGGAATTATTCAAAAGTAGTCCCCTTCTGGATGACTATTCGTACTTTCCTGGACCCCTTTTTGAATTTAGATCCTTATTTTATTCCTCATATCTGTCTTGCCTGGGATTATCCTGATGACCTTTTTTGTCCTCGCAAGGCCTATATGGCCTTCATTTCAATTATGGCTAAACTTATCATTCTTAGGCATTGGCTTAATGATGCTATACCCACCATTAAAGAATGGCACCAAGACATTTCTCAAGCTTTGGGTATTGAAAAGCATATTGCCCTCTGGCAGGACAAGGGGGAGACATTTTGGATCTATGGGAACCTCTAGAGGCTCTGTTGCTTCATTAACTTTATAAGTTTATTGCCCCTTAAATCGGTTATGATGGACAGTTAGTCTTTTTTATGTTCGCTTGCGTGGATGCTCAAGGAACGTCTTGCAACAGTATGACTTTTGGAGTCATGTGACCCTCCTCCCCATTACAGTGCTCAGTGTAGCAGACGTGACCCTACCAGACCAATAAATGCTAAGCTGTGTATGACAGCAGTTCGGCTGTGTTGGCCTTCACTTCTAAGAAAAGGTCCGCTGCAATCAGCGGTGGTAACGTGTATGCAATTAGCATACGATGTCAGCTGAACTGCTATCCTGCACAGCTTGGCATGAAATCCCTCCTGCTTCCTCCCTGTGTTAATGTCCACCCCCTCCCTCCTTACTGTTCTTCCCATCCCCCACCTTGTGTGCCAAGGGGGGTGCCCAATACCCCTCGACTCATGTGCCACCCCAGCACACTGTGTGGCCAACAGGAGTGCCCAATTCCCCGTGGGCTATAGCCCCCCCAAAAAAAACAACCAGTTGGCATGCTGGGAGCCCACCCCAGCATGCTCATGCTCCCCCCACTTACACATACTGTATGGCTGGTGGGGTGCCCAATCCCAGCTGGCTCCACTCCCCCCTAACAAACACGTAGGTGGCACACCGGGAGCCCACCCCAGCATACCAAAAGCATCCATTGTTTTTTTTTATTCCTGTCCTTGCCTCCCCTCCAACCTGCACCCACCCTCTGTGCACCCACCTCCCCACACCCCCCCACATAGGTGTCACGCTGGGAGCCCACCCCAGCATACCAAAGTGTCCTTTTGTTTTAAATCCTGTAAAACAAGAAAACAGTCCTCGGTGAGTCCCTGCCCCCCACCAACCCACCCACCCTCTGTGCAGCCACCTCCCACACCCCCAACCCCATACTTACCTCCGGAGGCCAGTGTGATGATCTTCAGTGGACCAGGAACCCATCTGCACTCTTCGAAGCTGACCACAAACTAAAGAAATGCCGGTAAGCTGTATAATGGCCATTTTTTCAACTTTTGGCACCAAGTTTTCAACATGGGGTTCTTGACACCCCTTCTTATGAATTCAGTCACTGTCATGGTGTTATTCAGTCCCAAAAGGTGATTTTACAGTCACAGGCTCTCAAAAAGCCTATGTTGCAAATTTGGTAAAAAAATTCCAAAAAATTACTGTTTTAAGAGCGTGCATTGAATAGTTTCCACGCACACTCATAAGTTCATGAATTTGTTATATTTCCAGTCCAGATTTTCAACATTTGCATTTTCCCACACCTCCTTATGAACAGTACAGGTGTCATTTTTCACATCCTGGCTGAAATGAGTTTTCACACTTCTGGCCCAGAATAGCCAGGTCTCTGTGGGAAATCAGTGTCCCACACAGTAAGAAAATCATAGTGACAGTGTTCATGACCAGAGGTGACAAAATGCCTATGTTGAAAATTTGGTGAAATAATTCCATTGAATGACTGTGTTACAAGTGTGGGTTGTGCAGTTTCCACACAGGATCATACCCTTGAGCACGCCCAGTGTGTTAGGGTTCCTAAGACAGACACTTAAGAAGTATGAGGGTGAAATGTTGATCAGATGCAAGAGGAGCTGCAGAGAGGTAATCTGTTGGGATATGGATGCTAAAGGGACATGGATACAACTGGGGGGGAGGGGCTGCATAAATGCCAAACACCAGTGCAAATACCTGCAAACGAACGTTCAGCATTGACAAGTGCTTGTTTCTTTTTGTGTTTCGGTTCCTTTCTTTCAGGTAGTATTTAGGATATAACTTGTTGTGCTCCAGTTCAGGTGGGCCGGTGGGGGGGGAGAGTTTGTTTTTGTGGGGGGAGTGAGGGGTAGTGTAATGGTAGGGGTGGATTGGTTACATGTCTATATTCACCTATATTTTATGGTATAGCCCATTAGGGTTTAGTTTCAGTTGTATGGAGTGTTTTTTTCTGTATGCTTGATTTTGTTTATTGGAAATCTCTAATGAAGTGTATTAAATCGTAATTTGTAAAAAAAAAAAATAAGACACAAACAACATACAAAAATGATTTAAATATCAGTTAAGTGTGGAATACAACACTGTGTACAGTGATTTGGCAGACTGGGAAGAAAGTAGCAACTGTATAGTAGTGGGTTGTGGTTACCTGTCACAAAGTGGGGGGAACAATGGCAGCTGTTACTTTATTTAACAGTCTAATGGTGGCTGAAAGATTTCCTTGATGTTCTGCATCCTGGTTAACAGCACTTGGTTTTAGTAATGCATTAGACACTTCTAATGTGTGTTTTTTTGTTTTACTAAACATTTATTCCTGGGATGGGGGGGCAGGGAGAAATGGACAATAAAACAGTGTACAGTAGTGTGTTTATTTATTTATATATTAAATTTTGTTAACTGGGTAGGCCCACTGGGCTCCGAGTGTCCCTTTTTCAGGGGGGCGACTCAGAGTTAGTTACATGTAGTGTGCACATACAGGCAGGTAATACAATAATGGACATATCATACAGAATTACAATGACAGTATACAGTTTTCATGGAGGAGGGCAGTTGAGTATATCATATTTACAGAATACAATGGCGGCAGCAGATAGATGTAGGGCACTAGCTGTAATGAGTACATACAAGTAATACAGTGTAGAATAGGGTACAAGGAAGTAATACGGTGTAGAATAGGGTACAAGGTTACAGTCTCCCTTTGCACAAGACATTTGACACAATTCATCAGTGACTGTTTTTATCTATCGGTGCAGGAGCGGGGACTAATGTTAAAGTGGTGAGCGCACAGTCCCTTCTACAATGTGGCTAGGGTGGGTGCTGCCTGAAGGCGGCCAGGGAGATTATTCCATAATATGGGGGCTATGTCAGCAAAGGATTTACTGCCAGCTAAAGAACAAGCCCTGGGGCTTTCCAAGATTATTTTGCCCTAGGTGTGGACCTGCTTGCTGGTCCACTTTGGGGCAAGTATCCTGACTAACCCATCTGGAGGTAGGACATCTAGGAGCTTGTAGGTCCAGCATAGTAAGGGGTACTGAAGCCTGTTGTTCAGGGTGGGCCAGTTGAGTGATGTGAGGGCTTCACAATGGTGGGTCCTCAGGTGGGTTTCAGTGGCAAAACATGCGATTTTATGGTACAGTGTTTGTAGTCTGCAGTGGTCAAGTTTTGCTATGCCAAGTAGGGTTGGGGAAGCATAGGTTAGTATGGGGGGGAGGAGGATACTCTGTGTGATTGCCAATCTTGTGTCTGGTGTCATGTTGTCACTTAGATGATAGAGGAGGCCCAGTTTTGGGGAAAAGTTTTTTGTTACCAGGTCCATGTGCGGCTTCAGTGTAAGCCCTGGATCTAGTGTGAGACCTAGGTATTTGAAGGAATGTAACACCTTGATTGTAGAGCCAGATATGGTAGCAAGAGGGAGAAGATGAGCCTGGAAGGGACCCAGGGATGTTGGCCCAAACAGCAGTGCCTTTGTCTTGTTGGAGTTGAGGACCAGTCAATTCTCTACTAGCCAGGTTTCAGCCTTAGTGAGTGTGCCTGGAGCAGGGGCCCTAGACCGTCCAGGTGCGGCGCAGTTCTGTAGAGTACTGCATCATCGGCATACTGTACCATGGAGCTGCCCCTACAGTGGCAACGGAGGTCATTGATGAACAGGGAGAACAAGATTGGGCCCAAGTTACAGCCCTGTGGGATCCCCTCAGTTACAGGTTGGTGTTCGGAGGTGACCCCTCTCCACTTGACATGCTGTGCATGGCCAGTCAGGTAATTGTGGAACCAGTTCAGGGACTCTTGGTCAAGCCTGAATTGGCTTAGCTTAGTTAGCAGGAGTGGGTGGTCTACCAGGTAAAAGGCCTTGGTAAGGTCAATAAAGAGAGCCCCCATAGAGGTACCCTTGTCCAAGGCAACTAGAACTTCAGTGGTGAATCAAAAAAGGGCAGTGTTGGTCCCATGCTTTTGCCAAAAGCCATATTGGGAGGGGGCCAGGATCCTGTTGGCTTCCAAGTAGTCCCTTAGTTGGCCATACACTAGCCACTCCTGGATCTTTGTCAGGTGACATAAGCTAGAGATGGTTCTGTAGTGGCCTATTGTACCCATGGCTCCACCCTTTTGGATTGGGACTACATGGGCCTGTTTCCATATTTTGGGGATAACTCCCTCTTGCAGGGATCTTTTTATGAGCTGAGCAATAGGCAGGACTATGGCTGGGGCAGCAGCCTTGAGTAGCCTAAGGTCCAGTCCATCTCTTCCTGGGGAACCATTAGTTTTTAGGAATTGTAAGAGGAGTAGCACTTTTTTGGCACTCACAAGCTTTAGGTGGAATTGGGGGTTTGGTGGGTGCTGGGATTCTGTGGCCAGGGGGCCCTGTGTACCTTGTAGGAGTCTGGCTCTATATGCACCCAAATCAGTGAAGAAGTGGTTGAAGGCTGCTGCAGCCTCCCCTCCATCAGCAAGGGTTTGTCCATTACAAGTTACGTTACCTTGCAGGGGTATGCTTGTGCCTTTTAGTAGGGAACTGATGCTAGACCAGAAGGATTTAGGGTCTGACAGGGTTCACTGCTGGAGGGATTTAATATAATCCCTTTTGGTTGATTTTAAAGCTTTCTTGCACTGGTTCCTCAGGAATCTATAGTCAGCTAAGTCTGCTGGGCTACCAGAGCACCTGGCCTTTTTCCAGGCCTTGTCTCTGCCTTTCATTAGTGTTTTTAGCTCATGCGAGATCCATCTGTGGTATTGGCCTTTAGCTCATCTTTTCCTTGTTGGGCATGGAGGTTGGCAACCACAGAGAAGGTGCACTGAAAGTACTGAGAGGCATCATAGGTGCTGCTTAGTAGTCCAATTGGTGTCCAGTCAACGTTTCTCAGGAAGCTCTGGAAGGCCTCAGCAGAGAATCTAGAGAAGTCCCTAGCCACTATGAGCCTGGGGGGAATCTGGGTAGGCCAGTTTTTCCAGATACAGAAGGTGGGTGAGTGGTCACTCAGGGCATCAGACATTATGCCAGCCACTTGTATATTGGCAGGGTTGGAGGCTAGTATCCAATCAAGGGTGGAGTGGTTCCCTGTTTTATGGTTTTGCCTGGTGACCTCTGTAATGACCTAGTTCAGGTTTGCTTCAAGGAGCGAGGCCCTGTTCTTTTGCATGGTAGGGGGTTCCCAATTCAGGTTGAAGACCCCTAGGACCAGCAGCTCAGCAGTCGTGGACCCTGTCAGGGAGTAAGTTAAGTTCTGGAGCACAGGGGTGCCCCCAGAGAGAGGGCTTTTATATACAGCCTATAGTTAGATGTTTAGCATGGCCCAGTTAGATTCTGACAAATACTGACTCGAGCTCTGCGGAGCTAGGCATATCGGTGGGAGACAAGGAAGACTCCAGTAAGGAGCTCACATTAATAAGGACTCTCCCTCCTTTTTTCCCTTCTTTGTCCTTACAGAAGGCATCATAGTGGTCAAGTTCTACTTCATGAGGGAGAATGTGGGGCTTCAACCATGTTTCAGAGATGGCAAGCACATTTGGTTTGTATATATCTACCCAGGATTGCACCTCACACATCTTGAGTCTTAGGCTACAGACATTCATATGTGCCACTCTCAAACCTTTGGTGTGATACAATGTTGAGGTGCTAGGGGACCCCAGGATGGTGTTGGTGAGTCAGGGCCCAGGGTTGGCTTGGACATCACCTGAGTGCATTAACAGTATGAGTAAAATGAGATGGAGGACCCTCAGCTGTGTGAGAGATGGTAGCTTCTAATGCTTGCCAGTCCCTCCAGAGAAGATGAGGTAGCAGGCTCCCTTATGGGCTAGGCCATGCATTGTGACTAGTGTGTCCAGTGTTTTTGAAGCAGTGGAGATTGAGAGGTGTGGTAGGTGATGGTCCTACACTCCCTTTAATAAGTTAGGATCGTGGCAGACTCTCATTTTTGTATCAATTCAGACTAGCGCAGTGGCATACATGAAGGTCATGATTGGTACCCTGTAGGTGGCAGGACTTGGGTAGTGCCACGTACACCAGTGGTGTCAGTGATGTGTCTGAGTGTCCTCATTCTGAGGTTTGGTCCTTTGAGCATTCCATCCCATGTTGAGGCAGCGGTTTTGAGAGTGTCTAAGTGGTAGGAATTCCTGTCCTCAGGCAGAGAAGTGCTCCAAAGCCGTTAAGTGGCTAGTGAGGTTTATTATCATTAGCAACTTTGGTCTGGAACAATACAACCTTTGCTTAGTAAGTAGGAGCCGTGGGTTGTTTGCTATAAGCATGGGGGGCTGTGTAGACCTTAGTCCCTTGCTCAGTTTCTTTCTTACACTGCAAGCCAGAAGAGACTGAAGTACCAGCAGGTGAAGCAGTTATGCAATAGCAGCCTCTAGTGGAAGCAACTAATTAGCTGCAAATGGTGAAGTGAGCTGATAGGCTCAGCCATGCACGTGATCAACCCGATATAAGCCCAAGTCAGCCAAGGATGGTGGAGGGGGTGGTGGGACAGCTGACGCGGAGCATCAGCGGGGATCCTCTAGAGCCAAAGGAGTGTTTCAGAGGCCAATGCCTTGCGGCATTGCATCTTTGTATTCCCATACCTTGTGTTCTGTGAGGGAGTGCTCCCCAATGCTAGCCCTCAAGACCTTCCACCCAGTGGGGGTGTGCATCCATGAACTTCACTGCAGGAGGATTCTGTGGAGGAAAACAAAGAAATGAATTAGGTAGGGTAGGCACCTTTTGTTATTCCTTGGGGGAAGGGGGTGAGCAGAAGAGGAAGGGATGGCTATTCCCCTTTTGTATTTGTAAATCTTTCCACTTAACTGCTCACTAAAATGCCTGTATCCAAATTTCTTTTTAAATTCTTTAGCTGGTCCACAAGAAACTTGCTGCACAGACAGGAAGTAGAGAATGTTGTCCCGAGCCATTTTGCAACTTTTAGAGGACCGGAGTTACTGGGACTGGATGTGCTTTAAATTTAGGGTTAGAGAGCACACGGTACATCTAAAATGTCGCTGCTTTATATGGTTGTCCCTGCTTTCCTTCCCTGGATTAGGAGTGTAGGTTTAGAGCAACCACATCAGTTACAAGTACAGTATGACTTTCCTAGGTTAATGCAAACTAACAGGCTACTGACTACACAATTAAAGTAGACAACTGCAGTTAGACAATAAGTGACTCCATTTGCTATCCTGAAATTAAGGCAACCTCGAGAGGGGGCAGCAAACAGGCTTTTAGTGCCTCTAAATAAGCATGCAGGAGACTATCTCCAGTCGTATGATGACAGATAATATATAAGGCAGGTCACAGTTTGAAACAGAAAATGGCGCCAAAACTCCAAGAGTCCTCTAGAGCCAATGGAGTGTTTCATAGGCCCATGCCTCATGGCGTTGAGTCTTTTTTTTCCCGTACCTTGTGCTCTGTGAGGGAAGGCTCCCCAACGCTAGCCCTCATGACCTTCCGACCTTCTGCCTGGTGGGGAGGGGTGTCCATGGACTTCACTGCAGGAGGATTCTCCTAATGCATCAAGGCATACAATGAGCATACAGGGGTAACGTAGTACAAGAAATAAGATATGCAAGATATACAAGAATACAGTATACAATAGAGCAACTAGCAAAACCATGAGCATACAGGGGTATTAGAAAAAGCAGACTTGGTAGCTGTAGTAGTGCATGGCATCATGAGGAGCGGCAAGAACAGCAGATGATACAAAAACTATTTATTGAGGGCTTTCAGAAAACATACACAGTAAGAATTAAGAAAATTGCAGTGTGACATAGACAGTACAATAAAGGGGTCCTCAGAGAAGGATAATACAATGGTGTTAGAATACATGGTTATGAACAAACTAGCAGGTAACACATGAAATCACAGCTGAGGTAAAACAGAAGCATAACAATCTGGCTATTACTGTGGTGGGATTACTATGGCATTACTAAACTGTCCTGATTGATATATATTTCATTGCTCAACTCAAAAGCCTAAAATACCAAATATGATTGGAAATAGGGGAGGAACTATTCTTCTGGTAAAGTGAAAGTAGGTGGATTACAAGGAGGAGGAGTGGGAAATGAACATAAATGGGAATACAGGGAAGGGACCCACTTTTTTTGTAAAAGAAACTTGCAATTTCCCCACCATAGCAAAAGAAAATCTCTCAAAAAGAGCAAATTTGGATACTAAAGAGTGTCATGACTGTAAGGAAGGAATAGTTGCCCATCTACAGCACATCAAAATGAGTCAGCTGGCCTCTAAAAGAGCTGCTAGAAGCCAACCTTGGTGTGGTTTGGACAGAACCGCTACCTAGGCTGTGAGCCCAGGAATAACCAGCTCAGGAGAATGTGGAATGAACACATGAGCTAGCAAAAATACTTGACAGGGTGGGCAATATTGGGCTATACTGGACTGCCCAAGGGGCATAATGAGACCAGATGCCACAGGTGAAGGGCCTTATAGCTTCTAGGTGGTCCAGTATAGCCCAATATTCCCTACCCTGGATGGTATTATTACACTTAGAACATAAGGACATACGAAACTGCCAGCAGAAAATAGGGTTTCTGTAACATTTTAAATAAAACGTGTAAAAATATGTAGAAAAAGAGTAAAATATAAATACAAATCTCAAAAAGGGCATTTTGCAAAATATTTCCTCCACTGCTGCATCTGAGAGTAGAGGGTACTGTGACGTAGTATCATTTGTTTTTCTATATTGCTCCAGGAAACAGTATTCCTGTTTGGCTTAGTTTACCTTTTTTAGTCTGCAGATGTGGACCCCCCCCACTCCTTAGTTGTTTATTTATGTAGTTTTTGTTGACCAGGTAAGTGCACTAGACAAATTCTTGCCTATTTTCAGGCACAACTTGAGGGTGGGGGAATACAGATGAATACCAACTGACCTTGAACCAGATTAAACTATTGGTGGTATTTTTAGTGAAAGGTGGGAAATTTGGCTGAAGCACCACAGATTGCCGACAGCAATATTGCCGACATCCCCCATAGCGACACCTGGTAACCGCCACAATTGGCACTGATGCACTCCAAAACTGACTGCTGGTAACCCGACACTGCAGCCACAATGGCTCCTCAACAATGCCACTGGCAATGGGTCTACCCAGGGGATTACTGAACATTCTATGAATCGTAGGTAAGGTATACATTATGGGGTGTACAGGGGTCTTGCAAGACAAAATATACATAGTTTCAGCAGTTAGCCAGCCTTCCTGAAATGCAGTGCTAATACATTCAGCTATAGAAACTGTAAATACCTATGTTTGGTCACGGTTGAGCATCTGATACAACTCTGTGTTAGAATGCTTTCACTGTATGTTGGGAATGTCATCTGCAGTATTTTGGAACACTATATTGCAACCTTTGGTAGAGGGTACATTACCACAGAGCTATCATTATATAAGTCTGTAAATGCCTGTCTTTTCTCTGATGGTAGGTTATTATACTTGAGACTGGGTGAGTTCTTATAGTGTTTCCTCATATCTACGTCGCAAAGTGTTCGGAAGGTGTGAACGGTGGCATGCACAGGTGGGTTAATGGTTGATTTGTGGTGGAAAGTATAGCTAGAACTGTCCATGTTCATCTCTGCCAAATTTAGTGTTTCATCACCATCTCTCACAGATGACAGACCAAGAGCACTGGCAACTGTGGCAATGGACCCGACAACACATCCCTCCCCCCCAGCCATGGAGGACCCGATGGATAGCAGAGTGACAGTATGGGATGTGGGCAGGGGTCACTGGTAGGCACAACACAGACAACAGTGTCTGCAGCATGGATGCTGGCACTGGAGTAGGGGCTGCCTCCGATGCAGCTGGATGAAGTTCTGGACAGCTGTCATGGCATGGAACTGAGCACATATACCGCAGGGGGTAACAGTGGCCCCCCCTGTGCAGCCAGGTCTGCATGTGCAGCGATCACCTTTGTAGTCACCGCTGGCACACCTGGCACACCTGCTGCCGCTGTGGGGGGATGTGTCAGCTGCTGTGGTGTGTTGCTGTTGCAGCGGTCAGGATTTCGGCAGTCACTATGCCGGTGTTGGGATTGTGGTGTCACTTTGCCACCATGCTTTCAATTTGGCCAGGGCACCAGGCACTCCTGTTAAAACAGTTTACTTTAAGTAACTACACTGAGCATTGTGTGAGCTGGGAAAGCAGTTAGCTTTTAGCAGCTGCAGCATTGTGTGAACTAGAGTGGGATGGGTGCATGCTGGTAGCTCCAATTTAAATGTTTCCACCTCGTTTCAACCACTGCTGCCACCGAAACCTAAGAGGAATTGTGGTTAGTTTTTCTGTGTTGTGGGTAGGGTTGTTAAATAACCATCAGGTTTGTGGAGAAACAGCAGAGCAGTTGGCACATCCTGAGTGTGTACAGCTAAGTGAGCTTGGTCTGTTTTGAGGGGAATTGAGTGAGAGACTATAAGTGGCATAAGCAGTGTGCAAGTGCAATTGGGGAGCATGGTCCAGGAGCCAAAATATTTCAAATGCTGCTGAGACCTGGAGTGCTAAAGGCATAATTTGTTTGTTTTCCAAAACAGAATGAACCTTTTGGGGGGTTACAATGTGCATGTCTGTGTGGGGGTGGGTGGGCACTGCCAAGCAGGGGAATGAGGGGTGAGCGTTAAATGGAGACAAAAATGGCATCAGTTTCAGTTTGAAAATTTGATATGGCACAGGGATATGCTTGATAAAAGGGCAAGCTATGTGAGGCTTGTTATTTTCAGGTCTCTATCGGCACATAAATGTATCCCATGGCAAGGGGCTCAGCCAATCAGAATCTAGGACATAGCTTTTATATTCTACCAAAAATTCACAAAAATATATCTAAGCCACTGGGGAGGCCTATAGTCTCAGGTTGTAATTCTTTAATACAAAATTTGGGTAAATTTATAGATTTCTTTTTCCAATTTTAAGTCACCAAACTTTCTTCATACATTAGGGACAGTACATCAGTACTTAACATTATGAAAGATATACAGTGGAAACCAAATTATCAATGGTTAAGCATTGATGTTGAATCTTTATATACTTCTATTCAACATCAATTGGGCCTTAAAACAATAAAGTTTTGGATGGAAGAATTATCCAAAACAGAGAATATTCCACATGAATTTATAGTGGATGCTACTGAATTTTTGTTGACGCACAATTATTTTGAATTTAGAGGTGAATTTTATTTACAGAAATGTGGAATTGCTATGGGAGCCTCAATGGCACCTAGCTATGCGAATTTGTTTCTTGGATTCTGGGAAAAAGATGTTGTCTTTTCTGATACCAATCCATTTGTTAACAACATTGCACATTGGCATCGTTTTATTGACGGTGTTTTATGTATTTGGGATGGGCCCATTAATATTATGACTGAGTTTGTTGATTGGCTTAATGACAACACATTTAATTTAAAATTTACCTATGTCACTGACCCATGTTGTATTTCTTTTTTGGACTTATGCCTTTATGTTAATGAGAATCGAAACAAAATAGAGACCAGATGTTTTAGGAAGGATACAGCTACAAATTCATTGTTATTGGCTAGTAGTGCCCACCCTTACAGTCTTAAAAATTCAATTCCTTTTGGACAAATATTAAGACTTAAAAGAAATTGTAGTTCAGAAATTGAATTTATGAAACAAACTGAAGAACTGATACATAGATTTGAAATGAGGGGTTATGACAAGGAACTTTTGATGCAAACAAAGGATAAAGTACAACAAATGGATAGGGATGATCTCTTAAGGAATACAAATAAAGCAAACACAGCATTGGGAGACAAAATACCTTGTACATTTGTGACAGATTTCAACCATGTAGCAGGCCAGATTGGTAATATTATACACAAAAATTGGTCCATCTTATTGGGAGATAACGTGGTAAGCTTATCTGTGGGTCCTAAACCTAGAGTCACTTTTAATAGAAGTGAAAATCTTAGAGATAAATTAGTACACAGCCGTACTCCCTACATTAAGAAAACCACTGGCACATGGTTGTCATGCCATTTAAATGTTTTTTACAGATGCAACAAATGTAACATCTGTAATTATGGGGTACCATCTAAAGAGTTTATCCATCCTATGCTAATGAATGTCAAGGCTGAGATTAGGGAACTTATTACATGTAATACTCCTAATGTTGTTTATGCTTTATGGTGTACATGTAATCTACTATACATAGGCAAGACGGTCAGACCCTTAAAATTAAGAATACAGGAACACATTCGATCTATTATAAACAACAAACAAGATACTCCTGTTGGTGCCCATTTTTCTGTTATACATAATTCAAAACCAGAAGATTTGAAATTTGTAGGGTTGGAACAAGTATCTCAAATGAGGAATGGTGGAGATAGATCTAATTTGTTATTGCAGTGTGAGAGCTTCTGGATTTATACTATGCACAGTGTCAAACCACAAGGTCTTAATGACAAATGGGATCTGAAACCCTTTTTGAAATTATGAAATAATGTCTTTTTTTCTTTAGGTTGAAGGGTAATAATGTTGTTGTTTATAAATACTGTAAATTTCTTTTAGAAATTACATAATTTCTTGTTTCTGTTTCTTTTTCTTTTAGGATAATTTGACATCACTACTGAATACCCTCCAGCTGTACAGTCCTTACTTTCTGGGAGGTCCTACATTTTGGTTGCCTTGCATACAATCTCTCTCCTTTTCTCAGGATATGCTGGAGGTTTGGTCTCTCTTATATCTGTGGCATCCTGTTGTTATTTATTTCTTTTTTTCACTTGGATTCTGTGTTTTATATGTTTAGGTATTTACCATAATTTGATGTTTGTGCTGTTATAGCACTATCTAGTGACTTAATATAGGTTCAACATGTTATGCAGACTTCAAGTGTCATTGGAATCATGTGTATTTGTACTAATTGATTAATTATCTTTAATTTATTTACTATATAAAGGCTATGTTTAGACTTTAACCTTTACCCCCTGATGAAGACTCATTAGTGAGTCGAAGCGCTGGGGCACGTATGCGCTTTGTCTTTTGTTTTGTTTTGCCTGTTGGTCCGGTTGGTCCTAAGTGATCAAATAAATTTCTTTACTGCATATTACAGCGTTGGCTTTTGGACCTGGATTTATCTTGTGACAGGCTACTAGTGTGCTGGATCATTTTGGTTCTGTGAACTAGAGTGGGATGGGTGCATGCTGGTAGCTCCAATTTAAATGTTTCCACCTCGTTTCAACCACTGCTGCCACCGAAACCTAAGAGGAATTGTGGTTAGTTTTTCTGTGTTGTGGGTAGGGTTGTTAAATAACCATCAGGTTTGTGGAGAAACAGCAGAGCAGCTGGCACATCCTGAGTGTGTACAGCTAAGTGAGCTTGGTCTGTTTTGAGGGGAATTGAGTGAGAGACTATAAGTGGCATAAGCAGTGTGCAAGTGCAATTGGGGAGCATGGTCCAGGAGCTGAAATATTTCAAATGCTGCTGAGACCTGGAGTGCTAAAGGCATGATTTGTTTGTTTTCCAAAACAGAATGAACCTTTTTGGGGTTACAATGTGCATGTCTGTGTGGGGGTGGGTGGGCACTGCCAAGCAGGGGAATGAGGGGTGAGCATTAAATGGAGACAAAAATGGCATCAGTTTCAGTTTGAAAATTTGATATGGCACAGGGATATGCTCGGTAAAAGGGCAAGCTATGTGAGGCTTGTTATTTTCAGGTCTTTATCGGCACATAAATGTATCCCATGGCAAGGGGCTCAGCCAATCAGAATCTAGGACATCTCCCAACCCATATTCTAAAGAATTTTAGAGCATTCAGCTTGCACTCCCTGTCAAAAAGAGGAGGGCCTTGGACAGCCACACAAGATATCTTAAAGACCTGCATTGGATTCGACGCAGTGCCAGCACCCTTTGTGAGGTAGAAGGCCTATAGAATGTAGGACTTTAAGGGTCCTTTACCATATTATATCATTTTAACCTGAATCAAATTACATTTTGTGTCTCATTAGGCATAGTTCACCTTCCAGAGACCATCTTACCACTGCTTCGGGGGGGGGGCAGGGTGACACAGTTCCTGTTCCCGTTTAGATATGGTGGATTCAGATTCTAGGCATCCCTAAATGTGACATATGTTCTACTAGCCAAAACTTGTGAGGTGGATGGGAGGTCTATCTTCGGTAGCCAACTCCAAGGTGACTGAGTAGTAAAGGTCCTGTCAAAGGACAGTATAGCTACTTTAAGTTGCAAGAACCGCCGAAAGTCAGAGTGGGGAAGAACCATCTTAGCTTGAATTTGCTGAAAGGAAAGCAAAGTATCTGCTTCTGGGATTGAGATTTCTTAGAACAATTTGATGCCTTTGTCCACCCATCAATTCCACATTATGGGTTGTCCACCAGATGGAATATTCTGATAATGCCAAATATAAGTAAATGATTAGGGGGGACCATGAAGGGTTTGGGGACAGAGGTAAGGACCATATATTCATCCCATGCCTACAAGATGGCATGTATGATGGGGTTAGAGACAACATCTGCTGCAGGTTTCCAGCCTAACAGGACACTAAGACATGGTGCCCAATGGTGCAAGTTTACAACCGCACCCAATGAGGGGACACTTCTGAAAGGGCGAGAAGCCATTTGTATGTTTGAACCATACAGTAAGCCAAGGTATGGTATTTGAACAATGGCAGTCCGAGGCCTCCTCTAGACTGGTGTGCTCTCAGCTTCCCCTTATTCAATTGAGGATGCTCACCCTCCCACAGAAAATGGCTAATGTGGTGCTCTATCTTCAGAAAGATTTTGCCGGGGACAATAATTTGTAAATTACAGAAGAGGTAGGAGAATTCAGCAAGTACAAACATGTGGATGGCCTCAATCTTCTCTTCTAATGTCAAATTAAGTTTTAGCCAGTGCCTGATTTCATGCTCAAAGTCAATAAGTAGGGTGCAGAAACTGGCTGGAATCAGGTCCTCCCACCTAATAGTGATCCTCACCCCAGATACCTTAACCCATCACCTTCTCACTTTACTTGTGTGTCCTGACAAAAACCCAGTATCACAAAGAGAATTTTAAGGGGATAGTATGGTTTCACTAAGGTTAACACATAATCCTGACAGGGCAGAAGAGGTGGAGAGGACCACAAGGAAGGGAGGTACACAGAGCTCAGGCTGTGCCAGGGTAAGAAGGAGGTCATCTACATACATATGCGCTAGGTAGTAGAACCACACACCATAATCCCCTGTATTGCTGGTGTTTTCAGAACCTTCCTGGACAAGGGATCTACAGCTAGAGGAAATAGGAGAGGTAAGCATGGGCAGCCCTGCCGTGTGCCTCTGTGCAAGGTAAAGGTAATGGGAGAGGAGATGGTTCAGTTAGTGAGAACCAAAGCTGAGGGAGCAGTGTATACACATATCTCCTGAAGCCAGACCCAAAGCCCTGCTGTTCCAAGATATCATGAAGATATTCCCATTCCGCAGAATCAAAAGTTTTGCAGAAATCAATGGCCAGGGCTGCCATGGGGCACCCCAGGTCTGGCATGTATCTTTAGACTGAGGAGTGTCCTAAGGTGGTGAGACCCAGATTTCCCTTTCTGGAAACCAGCCTTGATGTGGTGAACTAGGATAGGCAGGGTGGTCTCTAATCTGGAGGCCAGTGCCTTAGCCAGGATCTTTCTATCTGTTGAAATGAAGGTGATAGGGAGAAAGTCTACACAATCCAGAGGGTCATCCAATTTCTTGGGAAGTGAGGTGATAATTGCTTCTCCATCATTTTGGGAAGACATTTGCCGGACTGAATTTCCCTAAGGGCAACAAGTGGAGGAGGGATGATAAAGTCTGTCATCAAGCAATAGAGATCTAGCATGAACCCATTCCTGTTAGTAGCTTTTCCAGTGGACAGTGAAAGGAGGGCTTTGCGAAGCTCCACCTCCATTAGGGACTTCTCAAGTTCTTCCCTTTGCTGGTGCAAATGTCAATCAATCAATCAATCAATTTTATTGTTCAGCAAAGCTATTACAATTTTTAAATTACAGTCCAAAAAAGTGCCAACATACATTTATTCCAAGAATCCCTTTTGAGTACTTTAAACCCTTAAAAGTTCTAAAAGTTATAGATTTCCTTTAATATCTTATATATTTATAGAAATGTTGATAATAAAAACGTCACTACATTCTGTAAAATAATTTTCTCAGTACAAGTAAAAAAATATTCAATAATCTCATCTGGAGGAATGCTGAGACCACTGAGTATAGAGCCCAACCATTTTCTTCTGTCCTGTTCAAAAAGAGGACACAATAATATAACATGCTTCAGATCATCTTTACATAATTTACCACATTTACAAAAAGGGGACTTAATATTGCTTCTTTTCTGTCTATATAAAATAAACTGTGCATTATAACTTTCTGTTCTAAATCTGGAAAATGCTCTCCTAAGTTTTGGGTTCATTAGGTGTGTTAGATATTGCTCAAAACCCCAAAAACTTTTGAATCATTTATAATCACTATGTAGTTTAGTTTGAGTCAGCCTAGAAAATGTTGAATTAGAGTCCGAATCTCGTATTCTATATTTAATTATTGAAACAGTCTCTTCCCAAGGTTTTGTATATATATCATAGAGAATATGCCCCAGACATAATGGGAATACGATTTTCCTGATTAGTTTTACAGAAGGAAATACAAAACCCAATTTTTCCATTTTAATCTCCTCCTCCAGACACTTTCTAGGCAATCGATAATCCTGGAGTAAGAAATTTTTAACCAAAAACAAAATTTGTCTTTCTTTTATTAGGGAGCTCAAGGAATGTTGGCCGAGTTCCAATCTAAGGATACAATTAGGAGTTCCTGGGGGTAACATAAGAATATAGCGATAAAGTTTGTTAAGTATAGTTTCCAATATTTTATTATTAGCAAATCCCCATACTTCTCCTCCATATATTATACTAGTTTTAATTTTTGTATTTAGTACCCTTAGAACTCCTTTAATCGAGGTCTTTCCCATTTTAGCATAAAATATCTTAAATGCATTTATAATAGAGAGTATCCTATTCTTAGTATATTCAATATGTTTAGTCTAACTTAAATTATAGGAAAATCGTACTCCCAAATAATCATATGTTTTGACTATCTCTAATTTTTCCCTCTTAATTGTAAATCTTGGTTCATATCTAGGAGAATTTCCAAATAAGAGGATTTTAGTTTTATTTAGGTTTACATTGAGCTTTCTCTCTTGGCAAAGAATTTCAGAACACTTTATTTTCCTTCTAAGTCCCACCTCAGAAGTAGACAATAAAACCAAATCATCTGCATAGGCTAGACTATCAATTCTGCTTTCATTAATTTTAGGTGCATGAAATTCCATGTTTTTAATTTCAAGTAGGATAATGTTTAAATAAATATTAAAAAGAGTAGGTGCTAATATGCAACCTTGTCTAACCCCAATATTGGTCCAAAATGCCTCAGTGGTATGACCATATTGATTATATTGAATCTTTGTCCAAGTATGTTCATGTAGTCTCATAATAACATCCAATAGTGCCTTTTCCAATCCTAGTTTTTCCAAAGTAGTCCAAAGTATTTTCCTACTAATACTATCAAAAGCTGCTGAAAAATCTACAAAACAGCAATATAATTTAGATTTACGTATTTTTGCATATTTCCAAGCTAAATGATGTAAAACGTAACAATGTTGGATTGTAGCTCTCTTACTTACTAACATACTAACATACTATTTGCCAGCAGATTAGGCCTTATGGTCTATCAAGTCTGCTTGAACCTAGATCCTTAGTTGTGTGCCGAGACCCTCCCATCCCTTGTGCTCCAGAAACCCCTATCATCCATCCCAACCCCCCCGGGACAGGCCATCATCTGATACATCCACTTTCTGTGTCTGTCCCACCCTCTCAAAGCTCTCCACTGTGGATCTCTGAACCAGCTCACCAGGCAGAGCATTCCAAGGGTCCACCACCCTCTCAGTGAAAACCTCCTCCTCTTTTCCCCCTCACCCTTCACCTTCCAACTTCAAACCATGCCCTCTGGTGATGCCTCCTGCTTTAGTCTAAAGATCCCTCCATGTTTACCCTATTTATTCCTTGAGGTGCCTTGAGACCTCAATCATGTCCCCCTCTCTCCTCTCCTCCAATGAAAACAGGCAGAGCTCCTCAAGTCTGTCCTCGTAAGTCAAATCCCCTAGCCCTCGTATCATCTTTGTTGCCCTCCTCTGTACCCTCTCCAGGAGCTGTATGTCCCTCTTCAAGTGTGGTCTCCAGTACTGTACACAGTACTCAAGGTGTGGTCTAACCAGTCCATTGTACAGCGGCAGAATCACTTCCTTGCTCCTAGAGGTGATCCTCCTTGATGCATCCCAACATCCTGTTTGCCTTGCTAGCTGCTCTCCTGCACTGCTCAGTGTTATTCATACATGTATCCACCATGACCCTAGGTCTTTTTCCCCTGTTGAGGCTTCCAGCACCTCCCCTCCCAGGGTGTACCTGTGTTTAGGGTTTCCCCGACCAAGATGCAACACCTTGCACTTGGTGATATTGAAATTTAATTTCCATGTGTGAGCTCAGCTTTCCAGGGTGTCCAGGTCCCCTTGCAGGGCCAACCTCCCCTCTTCTCCTTCAACTACTGCTCCCATCTTGGAGTCATCCGCGAAGAGACTCATTTCACACCCTATACCATCCCTGATGTCTGATATGTATGCATTAAACAGGATTGGACCCAGGACCAAGCCCTGTGGTACCCCACTACCAACCTCTGTAGGGTTCGAGAGCTCCCCACAGACCACTACTCTCTGAGTGCGTCCAGCTATCCAGTTTTCAATCCATCTGACCATCATACTTCTAAATCCATTTTGGACCTCATCCAAAACTGAATTTTCTTCTGGCCAAGTTAACAGCCTACCAAGTATGATTTTGGAAAAAAATTCTTGAGACATATCTATGAGGCTAATAGGTCTGTACATTCTTGGATCTTTTACATTACCCTTTTTAAAAATCGGGAATATAATACTTCCAGCCCAACTCTTGGGATAGCTTGAATTCTGGACAAATCCATTGAACATTAGATAAAGAAATGGAATCCACCATTCTTTACAAGAGTTATAAACATCTCCGATGATTTTGTCATGTCCTGGTGCTTTGTTAGACTTTAGAGAATTTAATGAATTAAATATTTCTGATTCTGTAATCAAAATTGGCTTTGGGAAATTTGCCTCGTATCTTATATTTATTTCTACTTCATCTTCATCGTTAGAGAAAAATAGTTCTTGGAAGTATATAGTCCAAGACTGCGGTGTAATATAACATTCTATTTTCTCCTGAAATTTATTAAATCCTTGTGCTACTATTTTCCAAAATTGTTTACTACTTCTTTCTATAACCGCTATTCTCAATTTTTCCCATAATAAGGCAGAATTTTAATTTTTTTCTTCATCTAAAACTTTCTTGTAAATTTCTCTTTCTTTTCCCAGAATCTGATAGTCTATTTTATTTTTATTAATAATCCTCCTGTGTTATCTTAATTTTTTTGAGAAATTTGCTTTAGCTTTTTTACATCTATGATTGAACCATGATTTGGCATGATTTAGACATACTTTTTTAATTACTTCATTTTTCTTACAGAAAGCACTCAGTTTTATTTGAATATTCTCCCAGATTCCGTAGAGATCATAATCACTTTTTCCTTGAGAAGAGATCGTATTTATTTCTCAAGAATATAACATTTCTTGCAATTGATTCTGGTAAATTGAATTCCATCTTATTCTTTTTCCATTAATTATTTCCACATATTCAACTTCATTCTCCTTCACTTGGATTGTTTTTGTGAAACTATTATCTATGGTAAGAAACGGGAAGGTGAGCAGATTCTAATAGCTCAACAATTTCCAGTCGATGGGTTATTTTTAATCCCTCAAGATTTGCCCATATCTGATCTGGAATAGAGGATCCCAAAGGGCCCCTAAAATTCAATTTTCCCATTCTATCCCCCTAGTTCTTCCATTCAAAATACAAAAATTCCTACTAGCCAATACACTTAAAATATCTCTACCCCTATGATTGGATCTCTTTTCCAATGTAGATCTTGATGAAGTCAATCTGGGGTTAATAGTTTCCAAAATATCTACAAGAGATGAATATATGCCTTCCGAAATTCCTTCCCTTATTCTTGCATTAAAATTTCCCAAGATGTAAAAAGGCCAACTCCCTTCTCTTTCACTAATAATGTTTAGTTGTGATTTAAGATATGCAATGTAAGGATCCTCCATTCCTGTGGACCTGAGTTCTGGGGGGAAATAAACATTACACACTATCATTTTCTGAGAGTCCTTGGAAAGTTCAAGAGTCAAAATGTTATTGGTCTCTATAGATAATTCTCTTATCTTCAGATTTAAGTTGGTCTTTATCAGTAGTATTAAACCCCCCATATATCTACCAAATTTCTTTTCTCTAAAAGCTGGTAAACTGTAAGGAACAAAACCAGGAAACCTAGGAGTTACCTCCTCTGTACACCAAGTCTCTTGAAGTGCAATTATATCAAAGGATTCCAAAAAAAGAACTACCTCAGGATCCATAACTTTCAAATGAAAACCTTCAATATTCCAAGACAAAATGGTTAATTTTCCCTCTTTGTGTCCAAGACTATTCCTCCCTTCAGGTGTAGAAAGTTCTAAATGTCATTCTGGATCCAAATTTATCAAAGTTTCAAAGCATTAAAATCCCTCCAGTTCTCAAGATCTATAAGGGGGTTATCCAAATCCTTTTCATCATTCCTATAAGAGACCACTTCCACTTCTTTATCCATTTCATTTGGGTAAATAATGTATATTCCCAATTTATCTAAACTATCCACCAGACCCATAAATATTTTAGCCTTTTCTGGATTGGTGCAAATGTCGAGGGATAGGAGCACCCCCAGAAAATCCTGAAGCCTAGATTGAGAGGAACTGGCCATTTCCCCTGAGTACCATCGTTCATAGAATTGACACATGGTGTGGCCAATGTCTGCCAGTCCTGTAGCAATGGAGCCATCTGGACTACCCAGAGCCAAGATTCTGGCCTCTGTTAGTTGTTTTCCAGAGTCCAAAAGCTAAGATCCTGCTGCCTTTCTCTCTGACTCCCAAAACCTGAGCTTTGAATGCAGTAATTGCCCCTCTGCCTTGCCACTGAAGAGAGTATTACTCTGATATTTCAGGTTCATAATTGAGGCAATAAAAAGGGCCTGTTGGGACATATCATTTTTAAGCTGGTTATCCAATTGAGCAAGTGAGACCTGTAGGGATTTGACCTCAGCATTTTTTTTCCTTCTATAGGGAGGTGGAAAGTGTTAACATATGACTTCATAAGTAGGCTGTGAAAGCCTCCCAATGAGTACCACTCTCAATCTTCCCAGTGTCATTACTGGAAAAATAGAGGGAGGTTTCCTGCCAGATCCAATCTGTAAGCACAGGGTCAGCAATCAGAAGTGGATTGCACCTCCAGCAGGGGATTTGGATCCAGCTCCCGGTAATTGAAATCAAAGAGCCACAGAGGCTTGACCGAGCTGAACATGTACTCTTTGAGATAGAGGAGGTTAAGGGGGACCTATGCTTGGTGTATAAAGCATTCAAAAATCCAGATTAATGGGAATGTCTATCATTACAAAAAGGGAATCAGAAAAAACAATCAGAGGGCATCAACTGAAACCTAGAGACAAGACATTTAGGAGACATTTAGAGGAAAGAGGTGGAAGCAGTGGTTCAACCAGGGAGTGGTGTCAGAATGGAATAACCTTCCATTAGAAATTGTGCAAAGCAACAGCAGTAACCATTTTAAGAGTCAATTGGATATATACATTAGGGCACAAGGGACAGTGGGGTTTGAGTGAAACTATATATTAAGGTCAAGTCACCATGGCCTATTGGGCTAATGACTTGAAATTTTTCCTATGATTCCTATGATCAGAGACAACACAGTATCCTATAGAAGGGCCAATGATACCTGGTACATCCAAAGAACTCACCAGCCAGAAGTCAATGTGATTGTGGGTGTCATGGACATTGGAGTAAAAAGATAATTTCAGACAGTAGGGTAGGGTAGGCCCTCCTCAAAACATCTATGAGACCACACTCTTCCATCATATCTTAGAGTGCCGCTAAAGTTTTAGGGTGAGAATAATGGGAAACCTTGGACCTGTCAATGTCTATTGAAAGGGCTGTATTGAAATTCACCCTCCAAACAGAGATATGTACTGTTCTCCCTTTATGTCTACCAGAGACTGACTGAGATGAGGAAAGAAGTCAGCATCATCACCATTACAGGCATACATGGATTCCAAAAATTCCACCCGCCCCAGGTTATGTCATCTTGGTCACCACCCACCTCCCTGGGTGTCAGAGAGTTTTCTTCACAGTTCAATTTAAGGATTGGTTAAATAATATCATAACCCTTTTAGACTTACTAGAGGCAGAGCTGTGGACCATCTGTCTTGCCCACCCTTTATGGAGGGAGTGAGCAGTACTACCAGTGAAGTGTGTCTCTTGGAGGAGCACATTGTCAGTCCTAAGGGACTTGAGTTATTGAAGAACATTTGCTCACTTAACTTGGTGATTCACTCCATTTCTGTTACATGACAGCATCCTCAATGGGGAGGCTACTCTCTGACCCCCATAACATTCAAACCCAAAAACACTTTACAAAAGAAACACCTAAAAGTGCACTGAGATTCCTGATCAGGGACCTGTGATGCAGGCACTAAATAACAACATCTTCAATCCAACAGAAACAGAGGTTCCCAAGGTTCCCTGAGGGGGCCTGAGGGCACAGCTAAGAATAATATACACCTAATGCAAATCACAATCAAGCCACAAACATTTCTAAAAAATGTAAAATCTGCAACCAACACTTAACCAGCTCTGAGATGGGCAACTGCCCAGGCTAGACTGTGACATAACAAGTAACAACAACACCCAGGCAAGCCAGGAAATGAAATGCCTGCTGCTATAGTGGTAAAGAGGAGAAGCTCCTCCATGCCCTGCAAACAGAGGCACCAATGAGGGTAGTGACAGAACACCACTGAGTTTCTGGCCCCAACTCTGAACTAACTAGTCTGTAATGGAAAGATGGTTCAAACAAAAATCATGTCTGAGCACTGATGACTCCCACAGAGGTCAGACTAGGGTTGCAGAATCTCTCCTCCCTTCAAAAAGGAGGGGGGAAGTCAAGACACAGACTACATTAACAAAATCTGACAACAGCCAATAGGGCTGCATGTGAGGAATTTGGGGTAAAAATATTGAAAATACCAAAGTTACAAACCTACATTAGCAAAATGTGATGTAGGTTCATAGATTTGTTGTTTTGTAATATCTGTATACCACATTTTTGATATAGCCTTGTTACAACCCTGCCCCATGAAGAAGGGAAGAGCAAATGTTCAGCTCCTGCCTGAAAGATGATTTCATGCGGGGACTGCTAAATCAACATTTAGGATGCAAAAACACATTTTGGGCAGGAGCTGAAAAATGACAGCTGTCACATTCATAAGTTGCTGTAAAGAAATGGCTATGTTGTAAATTTTGGGTAAAACAAACTGAAAATTACCAAAGTTAAAAGCCTGTGTTCACAAAATTCAATGTAGACTCATAACTTTGTTTGTTTTTTGTAATATTTTTACACCAAATTTTCAACATAGCCTTCTTACAACCCCACCTCATGAACAAGCACAGAGAAAAATTTCAGCTCCTGCCCGAAAGGTGATTTCACACAGGGACTGCAAAATCACCTTTCAGGATGTGAAAAAAACTCTTTGGCCAGGATCTGCAAAATGACAACTATCACATTCTTGAGGTGATGTAAAGACATGGTGATGTTGTAAATTTGGGATAAAAACGTTAACAAATTACCAAAATTATGAGCCTGTGTTTGCAAAATTCAGTGTAGGCTCATAACTTTCTTGTTTTTTTTTAAATATTTTATACCAAATTTTAATCATAGCCTTCTTATGACACCAGCAAATGAACATGGGCAGAGAAAATGTTCAAATCCTGCCCAAAAGGTGATTTCACACAAGGACTGCGAAATCACCTTTGGAATGTAAAAAAAGAAAACATTTTGGACAGAATTTGAAAAATCACAGCTGTCACGCTCATTAAGTGCTGTAAAGATATGGCTATGTTGTGAATTTGTGGGACAAATACTGAAAATTACCAAAGCTATGAGACTACATTTGCAAAATTCAATGCAGGCTCATAACTTTGTTGTTTTTTTTAATATATTTGGCACCAAATTTTCAACATAGCCTTCTTATGAACCCACTTCCAGAACAAGGGAAGAGAACATTTTCAACTCCTGTCTGAAATGTAATTTAGAATAGGGACTGCAAAATCACCTTAGGGTCCCAAAGAAGGCATGTTGAAAATTTGGGCCAAACTTATGTTAAAATGCCCAAGTTGTGCCACTAAGTTCAAAACGCCATTGAAATATATTGAACTGCATACCTGTTTCTTTAGTTCATGGTCTGGCTTTGAAGAGTGAAGACGTGTCTGTGACCCAGAAAGGATTACGGCATTGGACCTCTAATGGTTAAGTAAGGGCTGGGGGGAGTGCAGTGTGGTGGGTGCTGAGAGGGAGGTTCGGGTGGGTGGGAGTGCTATGGCTGCAAAAGACATCGATGGACTTTTTTTTTTAGAGACTGAAAAAACTAAAACATGAGAGGATTCCTGCACTGGGGGATTGGGCATCCCTCAATGACACTGTTACCTTTCTGGGGGGGTACTAAGATGGAGGGTTGGTGGGGGGAACAATAAGTACTAATATAATGCATAAATAAAATAAGCATAAATAAAAATATATTAAAAAAAGGCAAAAATAACTGTGGCTGCACTGTGGTGGATGGGGGATCAGTAGATTGGGACAATATTAGGATTTCTGTACTGGGGGATTGGGGCCCCCCAGTGCCACTGTTACATTTCTGGAGGGAGGGTGGAGTGGTTGGTGCTGAGAGAGAGAGAGAGAGAGAGAGAGTGTCAGTTGGGGGAAGGAAACAATAAATATATTTTTTTAAAAAGGCACAAATAACTGCACATGCATGGTACTGGTGGGAGATCAGTAAGAGGATTTTGTGATTGGGATACTGGGGGATTGGGCACCCCCAGTGTTACTACTAGGTTTTTGGGGGGTGCTGAGAGGGAGGGAGGGTCAGGTGAGGGGGTATGTATAATTTTAAAACAGTGCAGTGCAACTGCCTGTAAAGACAACAAGTGGAGTGCTTCATAGATGTGGAGGTGACTGTGTTGAAACACTAACATGTTCGGTTGGAAATAATGCAGGAGTCCTTTTCTCATAGCAAGAGGTCTGCAGGGCTATGTCCACTGCAGCCCTAAAAATGCACAATTCCTTAGCACAAGGGAGTTATTTTTATTTTGGTGAACAGAGACAAGCTATCACTTGCAGATGAAGTAGCTGGTGCACTCCTGCGTGGACTGTAGTGGTGGATATCCTGAAGTGAGGGTGTTTCTCTGAAAACCTGCCTGGGGAAGAATAGCGCACCCCCTACTCCCCTACTGGCAGAGAGGAGTAAGTGTGTATATGGCAGCTGTGATTCAGGAAAGGACCCAAACAACAAGGGATGTAAAGGAAATGTGCATCCATGAGGGGATGCAAGCAGGGTGATCCCTTGACTCTCCCTTCTACCAGGAACAGATCAAGTGGACAAATATACCTTTAAATGAGAGACAAGGGGAGAGGTGGGGTGGCAGCCCCAGAAAGGTGAACCAAGGTATAGTAATCTTCCAAAGGTATGGTAGTATGGTGAAGTACACAGAGGAGGAGGAAGAGCATGGCCTAAGAGAGAAGAAGACAAGCATGGATGCAGAGAATGGAGCTCACCCCTTTCCCACCACATACTGCAGGGTACACATCATCTGCTTGTAACTACCCCTCACAGCCACCACCCTACAAAAAAATCAAGCAAATGCAAGATCCCCCACAACATTACAGAAGTGTAACCTCTAAACAAATGCTTGTCAAATACCCATTCAGTCCCACACCCTCAGGTGGAATAACCACTGAGAGAAGAGTGCCTCTGCCATCAGGCTGTTCAAATTGGAGCTACAGCAGCATCAGGCACCTGACTCAGCTCCAGTGAGAGCAGCAAAGCTGTAGGGCCAGAAGCTGGGAAATTATCCATCTCATAATTGTCCCTCACAATAGAAGCTCAGCAAGATGATGATCTCTCTTTAGGTGCAGCGGAGGCCTCTGTCAGAATGATAAGGGAGTGACAGTGGACACTGCTGAGTCTTTAGTAGAGTCTGTTGCATCTTCCTGAAGGGGCTTAGCAAGTGGAGAGGATGAAGTAGAGTGATCAGAGGGTACCCGATCCTTGTGGCTGAGGGAGTGGAACCTGCTACGGTCACCATCAAGGCACTGCTTGTCTCTATGGGTGCTGTTCTTAGTGCCTGATTTGCCTCTGTGCCTGGACTGCAATTCCCAGCCATCAGTATCCCTGGGCAGTGCCACATTATCCTGTTGAGATGAGGGGTTGTGTTTGCCCTCCTGCCATTCCTCTGATGCACCCAGAGCTTTCAGGGTGGTAGAGTCAATCTGCAGAGACAGTCACCAACATTATACAACAGCGCAAGCTTCTTGAAGGCACCTACATTCATATTTCTGCCTATTTTTGTAGATAACCAAAATTAATAAGCCCCCCCAAAAAATAACAGGCAACCCCTGCCTTCCAAAGTGCAAAGCTAAGAGGGGCACATTCTTTTCTTTTCTTTTCTTTTCTATATGACCTCAGCAGAGTAGTCTTGGTATAACAAAATTCTGGCACTCTTCAAGCTCAGGTGGCCTTTTTCTTCAGCCAACTTAAGGAGCTGCTCCTTCAATGAATAACAGAGCAGGTAAACAATCATGGGCCAGGGTCTGACATTTTGTGGTGAGGGTGGTTCTCTAGCACAGTGTGCTTGTTCCTCTTCAAGTGGGTCATGCCAGGCAGGAGCTATTAATTGCTGGAACATGTCCCTCAAGAATCATTCCATAAGTGGCCCTTTCACCCACTCAGTGACATCAAAGATTCTAATAAATTTATCTTGTCCCCATTCTCTTGATCTTGCACTCACTCCCACAAGTGGCGGATCCTCCTTTCATGGTCATCCAGTCATCACAGAATTGATTGGTGAACATCATCCATGTCTGCTACATGCTTTTCATTGAGTTCAGCTGGTAGGTGAGGGAGCAAACATCTTCCATCGTGCTGGACACTGAGGTCTTTAAATGAGCCATGTAAGCCAACAAAGTCTCTAAAATGGTAGTGATGTACCCAATGAGGGGTTCTTGCCATCCTGTGGCTGGACCACTGCAGTTCCTGCCATAACACTGGAGGGAAAGAGCTGTGCAGGCCATGCTCATGGAACAAGTAAATACTACCAGTTCAAGGGGGGGCTGGCCCAATCCCAGAGACCTGGGGATGTTGAAGCCACTGTGCAGATGCCCAGTACTGGAGACTACTAGGACCCATGGAGAAGCCCCACTCAAAATAGCAAGGAAGGAAGCAATTAAGAGATTTACTTTGGGCTGGTGCAGACATAAAAAATTATATGGCCAGCCTTATCTGGTCACGACTTCTAATGCATGGCTAACAACCAATCAGGATGCAGGGTTTTCCCTTCCCATTGAAGCAAGTAACTTTCCACAACTGGGGATGCTGTAAGACAGATTGCATGGCATGCACCGGGTGGGTTGTGAAGTACGAGACACAGCCCAGTGCATTCAACCACCTGGGAAGTGAGGCAATATCTGTTCAAATACCCTAGTGTGGGCTATTGAGATTATAAAATGTTACATATAGGCAGAAACAATGTCTGAGATGGGCATTTTAAATTTGACTGACAGCCATCTATGTAGTAAGACAGACCTTAATACATGGTCTTAGATGTGGTTCAGCCAATCACATTCTTTAGTTACTTACTGCCATTTTGCAATAATACATTCAGTGAGTAGTTTATCAGATACTTTCCCCAAAGGTTTGGCTTATAAGCCTTGATCTTCAAGTAAACCTTCATTTTTAGTAACATTGTCATATATGGTCAGAAGGGACTATAGGTCCATCATATCACCACCTACTTCACAAGCAAGGATGAAACAAGTATGCTGTGCAAACACATAAACACACAAGTATTCCCAAACCACTTGACTATCCAGGAGACCCGGTCATTCCCTTGTTAAGCAGAAATTTGTCAAGCCTTACCTTAAAATCCTGCACTGTCTTCATGTCCACGGTCTCCTCTGGCTGGCTGTTCAATAGTCAACTGCCCTCTGGGAGAAATAATGCCTTCTAATGTTACTCCTAAATTTTCCATCTTTCAGCTTCAGGGTCTGTTCTTGCTTCCTGCTGCAGGACACCAGATCAAACATCTCTTACTCTTTGGTCTTGTTGATACATTTGAGTATGACAAACACGTTAAGGGCCTCTCACCTCTCCTCATAGCTTCTGCCCTTCATATCGCTGATCATTTTGGTGGACTTGTGTTGTACCCTATTACCTGCCTGAATATCCTTATTGGACAATAAACCAGGGTACACACGCTATGCGGGTTAGAAGGCAAAGTTAATTTATTTATAAATCTTCTCCAGCCCCTCCAGACACGCTGTTTATCACTGAACAGCTTCATCAGGGGCAGTGCCAGGAGTAGGATTTGTGCAGCTAAATATACTGTACACCCTCATGAGTACTCATAAATCTGTGCTATAAATACAAACAGAGCATTTCAGAAGCATCCATGTGCACGCATAATTAATTATGATAGAATATTCATAAATCTGTGCTATAAATCTACCACTCCAACCAGAACAATATAAAACCATCCTTGTGCATGCATTATTAATTATAGACTCAAAAAAATGTTGAAAGTCAAAAAGTTGGATCCAAAACCAGCTGAGGACTGGAGTCAAAGCAAAATGGTAATATTCACAGTATCTCATGGGCTCAGCTTCCCAGTCTCTGCTTCACAAAAACTATGACAGCGCTGTGTTCAGGATAACAAACTTTGTTATGAATAAGCAGTAAGATCCGCCATGAATCCTCCCTCAGAAAGTTTATCCTGAACACAGTGCTGTTGTGGTTTTTGTGAAGCAGAGACTGGGAAGCCGAGTCTACGAGATACTGTCTACAAGATACTCAAAAAAACGGTGCTAATAATGATTAAAATCACAACCTGTGGTATTTAAAAACCATTGCATATGCAGTTTAAAAGCCTGAATATTCTCATTCTTCTACAATCGGGAGGATTGTAGAAGAATGAGAATACATATTTGTGACTATGTGGACTGGGGGAGTCCACTTAAACCACTTTGCAGTGTCAGTGGCTCAGTAGGTAGCACATCGCCTCTGAGGCCGGGAGATCAGAGGGCTGTGGGTTCAGTTCCCACATCTGGCACTTGGGTTAATATCCCAGTACTGACACTGTAGTGCAGCATGAGAGGGGTGCTGCACTTCTGAGGTGCCGTCTTTCGGATGAGACGTTAAACCGAGGTCCCATCTGCCTGGATTGGTGGTAGTTCAGGTGGATGTTAAAGATCCCATGGCACTTATCGAAAAGAGTAGGGGAATGTCCCCGGTGTCCTGGCCAAATTTCTCATTCACTACAAATACCACCAACAGCTTAATCTGGTTCAATTTCAGTTGCTTGCCATCTGTATCTCCCCAGTCGCCCCTGAAAAGGGACTTCTAGGCCCAGTGGGCTTACAGGGTCAACAAAATTCAACAACAAACAACAAACTTAGTTGCAAAGACTTTCATGGCTATTTTAACTTCCACAGATATACAGTAGCTCCATTGCTTTGTCTATCAGTAAACTAGGAGAAAGACTAATGGCAATGAAATTAAAAGCAACCAGGAAAGAAAAAGCATAGGGTTGAGTATGGAAACTGAGATTGATGCACTGGAAATGGGGGGAGGGGGTTGTAAGGAGAGATAAAGAGGAAGAGTGTGAAGATCTTAACAGAAACACCACCAAAAATTTTAAGGCACAATCACTAGAGATATAAACCATTAATAAACAGAGATAAAACATTATAAATAAATTGTACAATTGGTGTTATTTAAATGAAAAATTGCAACACTATCCTTTAAAGTGCCATGTGCAGGTTTCAAAACTGCAGTGCTCAGGAGACAGTAATGCAGCTAGGGATGGATTTATCACGATGCAAAGTATGCCTGTGCATAGGGCCCATGATTCTATGGGGGCCCTCAGCAAGTGTTTTAAAATCCCCACATGCCATGCACACTAGAACCAGCTTCCCTGCAGCCACACAGAAGCACCTAGCTCAGCTACCACATTGTCTTTGAGTGGCCGTCTGAATCTGTAACTATTTTTTTATTTGAAATCTAGGCTGGTGGCACCTATGATGCATGTTTGGCATTGAGGGGGGGTTCATTGTGCATGCAAGTCTCTCAGTCTCCAACATTCCTGAACACTTTCCCATCCCCACTGCACTACTCCCCACATGGAGGAAGGCTTTGGCGTCAATTGGCACCAAATCTCTATTTTGACATTTAAACAGCAGCAACCATGATCAGAGTGAAAGAGGAGATGAATTTATAAAACAAGCTGTTCTGCCAGTAACAAGTCAACTGAGGACTCCAGGCAGGTTAAGTGATGGCAGAAAGATGGTGCATGTGATAGGTAATTGCTATTAGAAGCAGCCCCAATATTATTTTAATTTTTATTTAAAAAAATGTTAAGTTTCAACCCCCCACACTGCCCCAATGAAATGAGGTCAGTGGTTGGGCAGTCACCAATCCAGACTGGGAAGTGTGTGTGTGTGTGTGTGTGTGTGGTGGATGTGCTGCGACCAAAATGCCGAAGAACCTTCATCCAACTGGCAAGGAGGGTTGAGTCTTACAGAAATAATTATATGAAATGTTTGCATGCTACACACATAAACTATCCATGTGACATTCGTGCTGCAAGCATGATTTTTATGTTAAATTGGAACTGACTGCATGCATGTGGCATGCATGCAGCAAGCAAGTGTGGCAAGCATGATTTTTTATGTTAAACTGGAACAGACTGCACACACATGGCATGTGTGCAAAAGGAAGTGGTCACTGATAACTGCACACATAAAAGTTAAGTAACTTGCTCAGAATCACACAGTATACAAGTGGGGGTGGATGAGATTCAAACCCAGGTCTTCAGGTTTGTAGTGCTGTGCCCTTAACCACTACACTATACTGCCTGCATACTATTGGCTGCTGCTATAACCCCCCTGTGGCCAGAACCGTGGGACTCACTAGCCACCTCCAAGTGCTGAGCTCCCTAACTCCCCATAGGGAATCGATCCTGCTTGGTGACTTTAATATAAACTGGCTGAGCTCTCACCAGCCTGACTATGTACCCCTACTAAAGCAGCACAACCTGGTGCAGGCGATTACTTTCCCCACTAGACTTAATCCACACTCGGCCACCCAGATGCTACTGGACTGGATCCTCTTAAATAGAGAGGACTGAGCACTGCACACAGGCACCATGGCAGACTCTATAAGTGATCACTCACTGATCTATCTCCTCTGGTCTTCCAAACTAAAGCGTCCCCCACCCAAATACCTATCCCTCAGGAATTGCAACTGCCCTGACACCTCAAATCTACTTGAGGAGGCCCGGTCTGTGGACTGGTCCATGCTTTTTTCACTTTTAAAAGCCGACACGGTGGTTTCCACTCTTACCCGGACTCTTCTAACTCTCCAGGACTGCTTTTTCCCTGCTACTACCAGATGGGTCAGGGGCAGGTGCTTGCACTGGGTCTACAAAGACCTCCTAACCCTTATGAAGGTCAGAGACCATACTTGGTCTACTTTCAATGCTACTCCCTCTCCAACCCTCTGGGATGCTTACTGGAGCCTGAGGAACAAATGTAAACAACAAGCCAAATCTTTGAAACAGACCCACTTCCGCAATTTGCAACAGGCCAGCCTTGGGAACCCTAGAAATTTCTGGGATACAATCAACTCCCTACTAAACCCCCACCCAATAACACTGCGCCACACCTCAACTCCCATGGCTGGCTGCTTATTGACCCTCACAAAGTGGCCAGTGTCTTCAATTGCAAGTTCACCGACCTATCCATGTACCTAAACAAACTGTCAACTGGTCAACTGCTAAGTCTTGTCCCAATGCCAGATCCTTTGCCATCCTCCTGCAGCTCTGCCAATCACCCGCAAGCACCCTCTTTCTATTTCAAAGTCCTCTCCATACACGACACAGTTAAGCTGCTCAAAGGTCTACCTAACCAAGGCGTCTGTGGATCTGATGGCCTGTCACCTGCCTTCCTGAAACTGATCTCTCTGGTGATTGCCAAGCCACTCACCTTTGTTTTTAACCTTGCCCTTTCCACCTCCTCCATGCCTGACCCATGGAAGATAACTAAAGTTATCCCCATTCTTAAATCTGGGGACCTCAAATCCTCTGATAACTACCATCCAATTTCCATCCTCCCTCATCTTAGTAAACTGCTCGAGAGAGCAGTCCACAATCAACTTTTAGAGTACATAGGCAAACACACCCTCCTACGCAACCAACAGCATGGTTTTCACAAAAAATCATTCCACCACCACTGCCCTTGCCCTTCTGACTGACCACATCCTCTCTAACATGGACAAGGATAAAGCCACTGGGACAGTTTTCATCAACCTCTTCAAGGCTTTCAATATGGTCGACCATGCTCTCCTTACCTCCAAGCTTGGCCTCCTTGGTTGTTCTCTGAAAGTCACTAACTGGTTCACTAACTACCTAACTGGCTGCACACAATATGTGTTCATTGGCCAAACCTGCTCCCCCACACTGCCTGTCTCTGTAAGGGTCCCTCAAGGCTCAATCCTGGGGTTCCATCCTTTTCTCCTTATTCGTCAACTAGTTCCCCTCTGAGTGCCTCAACTGTCACTCTCTCCTGTATGCCGATGACCTTGTCCTTTTCCACAGTGACAAATCCATGGACTCAATCTCCTCTGTTCTCTCACAGAACTATGCCGCAGCCTACCGCTGGTTCTCAAAAAACCTCTTCTTAGTAAATGCCAAAAAAACACTAAATCCATGCTGTTCGGATCTAAGCCCTTCCTTGCCAAAACTAAAAACCACACCCCCCTAAGTCTTCTCACCCCTGACGGTACAGCCCTTGAGGACGTTGACACCTACAAATATCTAGGCGTACTACTCGACCCCCCTCACTTTCAATGATCATGCATATTCCCTTGTCAGAAGGTTCCACCAGAAGTTAGGTGCTGCCTATAGAGTCAGGCAATACCTAACCCCCAAAGCCAGACTAGCCATTGTCCAGAGTAATCTTCTCCCTATTCTCGACTATTGTACTCCTATCTATGCTAGGACCTCTGCTACCACCATGGCTAAACTCTCTGCTGCCTACAACAGTGCCTGTCACTTTGCATTATTGGCCCCATTCTCCACCCACAATTGCACCCTCTATAATACTCTTGGATGGCTACCACTGCAAGGCCTCTTTGACCTCACACTCTGCTGTATGGTAGACAGTGTCATCCGCAAGGCTCAAGAATCCCCCCCCTAATGGTACACCCTCTCTAGCTGTTCCTAGGGTATCCACCAACATGGGTAGCTAAGCTTGGTCCGCTACTGCACCCTTGCAATGCAAAAAACTGCCAGCTGAACTCCGTTCTATTGACACTCACTACAGTTTCAAGTCCCACCTCAAAATATGGCTCCTGGCATAGTGCTCCTGTGGCCGCTCCCGGGGGTTACCCACCTGCCCATGCTACACCTCCCATGTTAGACCACTCCCCCAGCCCACAACTGTTACCTCTTTGCCTTGTTAATTATATTTTTATGGTATACATGACTCCCTTGTCTGTACATATTGTATATAATTTTTCTCTCACTGTATCTTCCGTGTACTATATTATACTATGGGTACATACTGTATATATTTTCTTAATGTATATTCAGTGTATTACATGCCCAATGCTCTATGTATCATACCTTGTTCTCTATGCCTACGACTGATGCTTGCTATTCAATCAGTCCCATATTGTACCTAGTGCTCACTGTTCTTCATGGATTTACACAGCATGCCTGTACACTGTGCCAAATATTGTTTCTTGTACCTATTTCTGTTTCTTGTATACTACAGTTACCTTGTATTTCACTATCACTCTGTACCATGTGTCATGGGCTCGGGTCATGCCTGAAAATGGTCCCTGGGATCAGTGCACTCACCTGGTTATTAAGTCATAAATAAAATACATAAAATACATATGGCTCACTTCCACTTCAATACAAATCTTCACACATCTGCATGCATATGGCATATTTATAGCCACTGATATATTTTTTGGTTTTCTTGTCCCCCTCATCTCAGCTGCACAGCTGAACCGTAGCATTCATACCATCAGAAACACATGTTGTTCTTCCTATCCCTCATACACACACTTACCCACAGAACTACTTAATCACTTCTGTCTTGCCTGTACCCCTACTATTTTATCTCTATAGTTTTGAATGCTGCCACACAAACAGACTTTAAAGGGCAAACACAAAAGTAGCAATAACTTGGCACCCTCCACCCACACAGCCAGGCCCCCCCATATACACACACACTGTAGCAGGTGCAGCCACACTGTTACAGATCACCCACCAAGTATAGGTATAAGTTGAGAGTCTCTTACCTGAGTACTAGGGAGGCACAGGCAGGAGTCTTTGAGATATGATGCCCATGGGACAGAGTGTTTGGGCGTACCCCTTTGAAATTAATTGAGTTATTTCTTATTACAATTTCATACATCAAGATGGTGAGTTGGAGATTAATGAAGGCCACTATTCTACTAACAAGGCCCTTGTAAGTCGAGTGATGGCCTTCATTAATCTCCATCTCTCCATCATAACATATAAAATAGTAATAAAAAAAAACCCATTCATTTCAATGAGGCGTGCCCATGCACTCTCCCTTGCCCTATGTCTAAACATGCCTGAGCACAGTGGTATGGAGATCAGCTTCACTGGGGGGCATAAGCCTGTCAATAGTGGAGCTCCATTAGTCTGTGCATAATGGGTAGCTGAAGTAATGGATAATAAATGTCCAAGAACTCCATTATTTTATGCATTACCTAAAATTCACAAAAATCTGGATAAACCACCAGGAAGGCCCATCGTATCAGGGATAGGTTCAATTTTAGAACTTATATCAAAATTTATTAATTATCACTTACAGCCACTAGTTGAAAAAATTCCAACTTACCTAAAAGATACAACACATATGTTACAATTAATTGAAGAATTAAATCTAATTAGGATCCCAGCAGATAGTTTACTAGTAACTATAGATGTTAAAGATCTGTACACCTCTATTCCTCATGATAAAGGAATAGAATCTATGGGTAAACTTTTAGACTCCAGAACATCTGGAGCAAGACCAAAAACACGAACCTTATAAGAATTGGTTGAAATAGTTCTTAAAATTAACTACTTTAAATTTGAAGAGCATTTTTATGGCAAATAAAAGGGACGGCCATGGGGAGTAGCCTGGCCTCAGGATATGCTAATGCATATATGCATGACTTCGAAAGCACATTTATCTTTGATGAAAAAGGACCAGGACATAAATTTAAAAACCATATTGTGTTCTGGAAAAGATTTATTGATGATATAATACTAATATGAATTGGAAACAAATCAACAATAGAAGAATTTAAAGAATATATGAATACTAGAGATTCAAATATGACTTTTGTCTTCACCTACGATAAAAAACATATAGATTTTTTGGGCATTACCATTTATAAACGGGGTTATCAATTACAAACAAAACTATACAGAAAAAAAAACAGATAGAAATACAATTTTACATTACAAAAGCTTTCATCCCAAAAAACTAGTAGAAAGTATTCCATATTCACAGTTTTTGAGGGCACGACATCATTGTAGCACTGATGAGAGCTATAGCATAGAAGCTAAAAATATAGAAGAAAGATTTAGAGAGAGACAATATTCCAAAAATAAATTACAACAAGCACACAATAAAGTAATCACAAAGCAAAGACAAGATTTACTAACTAAGAAAATGCAAGAAAATGTAAAAGATAGTAGCCCATTAACATTCGGCACAGTACGTAATAAAATCATGCCACAAATTAAAAAAGTAATTTTAAATAACTGGAGCATATTATTAAATAATCACACAATGTCTGAAATATTTTGACAAAAAACGTTTGTGGTTTCAAAGAAAGTACCTACTATAGGAGATAAGTTAGTTCATATAAAACATTGGCCAGGAACTAATACAAAATCACAATTGTTACCAGGCCCATTAACACATGGAAGGTACCCCTGTCATAGATGTACAGTATGTGGAAATACATCTAAAAAAATAAGTTATAAACATCCACATACAGGAAAAGAATATAAAATTAGGTCTCATATTTCCTGTACAACAAAGGGGGTCATATATATAGTTTAATGTCCCTGCGACCAACTTTATTTTGGCAAAACATCAAGAGAATTCAAAACTCGGATCTAAGAAACATAAAAGCCGTATGAGAAATAAAGATGAAAATTCCCCATTAGCTAGACATTTTAATTCAAGAGGACATTCTCCGATACAGATCAAATTCTGGAGATTGGAACAGGTTCCATTCCCTGACAGAGGTGGTAACTATGATGAGTTACTGTTAAAACATGAAATGTACTGGATGTATGAAATGGGCTTAATCAATGAAAAATGGAGCTTAAATGAGGAAGTAAATTGGCAAGTATGCTGGTGAAATTATTAGGATACTATTCCTCATATAAGTTAGGGTCATAACTGACATACTAATAAAAACAAATAAAAGGATTTGGCAAATAAATCAAAATAATAAATTAGATATGATTATTGTTACTTTTGAATGATTAGAAAGGCCTGAGATCAGGTCTCACTTCTTAAAATATACTTAAGAATATGAATAAGGTAACGATGGCCAAATAAGCTTGTTTTCATCTCCCCCCTTTTTTCTCCTTTGATTCCCCTGCCATAGGCATAGTAATAAAATGTGAAGAGATAAATAAAAAGCCATTTGTTTAGCCAGAGTAGTTAGTATAAGATGAACTAGTGCAAAATTTATAAAATATAAACTAACAATGCAAAATTGAGTGCAGTGAAGCTTTAAGGACCAAATTATGTCGAGGAAAGGAGTCATTGGTTGCTGTGGTAACCACTTAGCTTAGGTAAAGTTTGATGACATACACATGTCATCACATGACTCCCTTCCTTGACATAAAGAGGCTAGCCAGATGGGGAATTAAATGATGCCAGTCAGACATCAGGAGAGCGTGGAGCATGCAGCACATATGAGTAGTGAAGCCGTAATTAGCAGTAAGTAAAAAAGCTCCATAAGCTTCTAACACAATTCACATCTATAGAAAGGAGGGTCTAGTGTAAAACTTGTAAAGTATTTGAGCACGCAGCATTATGCATAAGGTTTTCATTATTTTGAAACAAGTCTCAGAAACAATCAACATAAGTTCTGCACAAGGTGATAAAGGTGGACCTTTCAGTTTGTGTAAGCATGAGCAAGCAGTTCAAACTGACTGTATTTTGAGAGATGGCAGAGTCAGCAGTATCTCTGATTATTTTGAAACAAGTCTCAGAAACATTTAGTTAATATGAGTAGTGCACAAGGTGATAAAGATGGACCTTTCAGTTTGTGTAAGCATGATCAAGCAGTTCAAACTGATAGTAATTCGAGAAGATGGCAGAGTCAGCAGTATCTTTTCAAAAGAACAGCAAACTAAGCGTCCTTTAAAAATAAAGAATCGGCAAGTTTAGTGATGCCGGAGATCTGTGCCATATACATCTAACCTCTTTTCAAAAGGCTAAAAGTTAATGTAAAAGGACAGTGCAGTGAACAGTGAAACCACAATTAGTAGAAAGTCTGAAAGCGTTTTATATCATTTTACACCTATAGTAAGGAACTTAAAGTGTGAAACAATAAATAAGATGGAAAATATAATGTGAATGTACAAGGTTTTGACAGGAGTTAACTTGATAGAGTAAAAGTTTTCCCTAATCATATAAACAAGTAGACAAAATCAATATTGAATGGATGTTTAAAGGCTAGATCATTTGAACACGCACTCCCATCAGCAGGTAGTTTAAATTAAACCAATTAATGAGACAAAGTAGACCAAGGAATAACTCTTAAAAAACAAAGTGTAACATGCCAACAGTTAGTATAAGCGAGCGGATGTTAAAGTATGTATTTGCACCAGTAGAGAGAAAGTAGTGCATGGAACAACTATACAAAGCACAGTATGTTTAACAGCAGTATGTTTCACAGCCAATATAATGGATAATGAATGAAGTAAAGGCTATTTCATGCCAGAACAATTAAATTAGAATTTAGTCCATGTAAAATATTTAATTAGTACCAGGAAGCTCTTGTGGGCTAATTCCAAAAGGATTAATTAATAAGTTAATTGATGCTGGTATATTAAGCCACAAATTTAATGCAATCTACATGGATTGAAAGTCGAAGTTAAAATCTAATTTAGAATTACAATCAAGTTATTGAATGATTGAAAAAGCTGGTAGATAGATGAATGAGAGTAACACTAGATGACAGTGTATTCTAAATGCCAAGAAACAACTGTGAATCAACTTTTAAAAGCATTAAGTAATAAGCTCATCCATGCTGGTGATTTGTGTTACATACCCTTGAGTAATTTGAATGATTTGATAGTTGATGTTATTACAACATAATTTAGAATTAGAATACAGTCATTAAAGTACTAGTAAAGCAAATAGACAGATGAATGAATGCTATGATAGATGACAGTGTTTTTTTTGAATGCGTAAAAGAATCTGCGAGTACAAAGCACATTTTAAAGCATGGAAGATAAGTGTTGAATATCCTACGTTTATGATAATTGGTAACAAATGAAGCATTAAGTAACTAATGTTGTTTTAGCACATTGTACAAGTTAACACACTCATATTAAGAGTTAGATATGGAAACTGATTTAAACTTTTACTGTTTATGAAACGACCTTCTTTTCTTCCTTGTTTACTTTATTTTATTATATATTTTTTGTATTTCACATAACAATATTACGAAAAAAGGCTTTAATTTATAAGAATAACAGAATATGAGTTATGAAAGAGGTAAATTATAATATATTAAAAAGGAACAAATCAATAGTAAGTGATTTAATTAATGTAAATTCATATTTTCTTTTTTAATTTATTTTTATTTAAGTGAGCATCTGAGACGATTTCACCTCAGCAAGACATAGCAGTCATTTTTTGGCCACAATTGGCAGTGTTATAAAGTAAGGAAACATATCTAATTAAGCATAGGTGGTCCTATTTCATAAGAGCAGCAATTAATATATTAATTCATCTTGTGCGTATAATATTTAAAAATGTTAAAAACGTGTAATATAACTAAGACAAACAAATATAAACTGCATATCATTAAATATAAGTGTTCAAACAAATGTGAATGGTTCATATAAAAATAAACAAGAAATCTGATTTAAAATATTTCATATGTTTTTACAATTCCCCTGAAGAAGCCTAATTATTTAGGCGAAACATTGGGATCTTCTAAAACTAAATAAAATTTTCCGAGACAAGAATCAATGGTGTAAGAGCATTTCTTGCTTATGAGCATGCCAATCATCTATGTTGTTCAGTAATTTACTGGAAATAGGCAAACTCCACCCAACAATAATGAGAATTATAATTTGAAGAAAAAAAGAGACGATTTCCCTGGACACTCTCTTCTCATACTATATGTCTTAACATGCCTGAGCACAGCAGTATGGAGATCAGCTTCACTGGGGGGGGGGGGCATAAGCCTGTCAATAGTGGAGCTCCATTAGTCTGTGCATAACATTCTGCTGAATTGTCCTGGATTACAAAGGACAGCCCTCATTTTTCCCCTGAGAACTGCTCCATCCCATAGCCATCCCTCATGGAAAACATGCTGATCACACAGTGGATGTCCTATAAATTTAAACTTTGTGGCAGAGACATCATTTCAGATTTCAACAGGGTGAAAGCCAATTACCAGTGGAGGCCAGGTGCCAGTTAGTCCCTAGAAGGCAAGCTCTGGAATGTTTGGAACATCTCTAAAAGTCTCTAAACGCTATTGTTGTAATTGAAAAGTGGTATGCAAATCAGAAAAAAATTCAAATGTATAAGATTCCTCTGTCTATACCCTGGAGCAGGGCATCCAATTTGAGCTTAACCCATTGCGTTACTAAGCATTTTTTTTCCTGGCTAAAGTTCTGAACCCCCCCCCAAAAAAAACTTTTCCTTTATCTCTCTCCATGACTCAGTTCCATTAAATACCCATCCTATATAGGTTGTGAAGCCACCCAGAAGTGCAGAAATATGAAAAGCACATCAATATTACATTCCTTTCTCCTTCCCCAATCCCCCTATAAAAAATTATCTTTACCTTTACTTACGTGACCATCTGGCTGGAACCTGCAGCCTGGCTCAGTGTGTCACCAGCCCAGTTTTTAGGCTGTTCCTTCCATGTCCTTCTGCCAGAAGCTAGATGCTGGAACTGACCATCCCAGGTTCCCACCGTGGTCCAGGACCAAGTCACCTTACCAGCTGAACCCACCCAACCTGTGTTTATTTATTTATTTTGAAAGTCGGATTTAAAACCTTTGAGTCAGGGACTCATTTACAAAGGCAGATTATTGCAGGGAGGGTAGACATAGTTACAGTGTGAGATACAACAGTGGTAACATATAGGTGCAATATAGATAACAAAAAGAGCACAATATAACAGTGGTTTATGGGATAAAGTTACATGCAGTAAATAGCAATCATATTAAAAAAAAAGAAAGCAGGGAAAGCAGTCCAACAGACATTGTCAAGGTTATGGGCAAGAAATGGGGAGGGACCCCAACATTAAATTGATTAAGGGCAGCTACAGCTTCAGGCACCAAAGAGGTGGTTACAGAGAGCGACTTTAAAGGGACTGATTTTGGTAGACTTAGTGACAGAGAGCAGGAGGGAGTTGAACCATGTGGGGGCATGATAGTGGAAGGATCTTTGGGCTAGGGAGGTCTTGGTACAGGGCACCAGAAAGGTTGCCTTAACTGAGCTATGGGTGGCAATGGATGGGGATGCAAGCCACAGGGACACGGGACCTCTGGGGGGGAGAGTTCTAGCAGGGATTTTTTGGCAAGTAAGCAAGTTTGGTAGCACAGGCACTCCTCCAAGGTGAGCAGGTTGGTGGTGGAATAGAGCAGGCAGATATGGGTGGGGAGGGATGCACTGGTCAGGATCCTGCAGGCCTTGTTTATCAAGGTCTGGATTCTTCTGAGGGTGGTATTGTCAGCTGCAGCATAGATAGGTAGGCCGTAGTCCACTAGCGACAGAACGGAGGAGTTGATGGCCAGTCGGAGAGTGGTTTGGGGGAGGCAGTCTCTGTGGCAATAGAGAAGGCCAATCCGAGAGTTCATGGCTGAGGACAGGGTATTGATGTGGGTGTGGACTGTAAGAGCCGAGTTGAAGGTGATGCCCAGGTACTTGTAGGATGACAATTGCTTGAGAGGGTGAGCATTACTGGGGAGAATGCAGATGGGAGCATTTTTGGCCTTATTCTGGTAATGCAAAAAAAACATAGATCTGTTTTTTTTTTAGGTTAATGATGAGTCAGTGGTCAAGGAACCACTTTTTGGCTTGGTTGAATGTGTGCTGCAGGGATACCTGTAGAGATGCGGGGTCAGGGTGGGAGGCAAGGAGAACAGCATCATCAGCATGGAGTACCATATTGCCCAAACAGGAGTTGAGGAGGGTATTGAGAAATAGGCTGAACAGAACAGGGCCCAGGATGAAACCCTGGGGACCCCTGAGCGAATGGGCAGGGTATTAGATGGGGTGCTGTTTACCTTTATGCACTGTGATCTGGCAAAGAGATAACTGGTGAACCAAGCCAGTGGGCTGGGGGGAAGCCAAGTTGGTGGAGGGAGTCAAGTAGGACGGGGTGACAGACAGTGTCAAAGGCCTAGGAGAGGTCAATGAACACTGCACCTGCAACATGACCAGAGTCAAGAGCACAGTGGAGGTGCTGGGAGAACTCTAGGAGGGCTGTAGTGGTGCTGTGTATAGGATGGAATCCATGTTGTTCTGGACACAGCAGGTCATATTTGGCCAGATACTTGGAGAGCTGAATGACCACTATTTTTTCTAGTGATTTGGAGAGAGAGGGGAGAACAGAGATGGGCCTGAAATTGTTAGGGGAGGTTCTATCTCCACTCTTATGGATAGGGGTGATTTCTGAAATTTTCCAGGCACTTGGAAACTGACCAAGATATAGTGACTGGTTTAAAAGGTTGGTGAGAGGGGCTAGTACAGTATCTAGGACTAATCAGATAATTCTGGAGTCCAGGGGATCACAGCTGGGGTTGTTGCTTTTTGCTAAGGCCTGACTTCAAGGGGAGATATGGCATGCAGGTCGAAAGGGGGGCAACCAGAGGTGGGGGGGCGGAGGCAGGGATAGGGTTGAAAAAGTAGTTGGGGAGGACAGAGCTTAGATCTGAGAAAGTCATATTGAGGCACTCAGCTATGCAGGGAGGATCAGTAGTGATGGTACCATCTATGGAGAGTAGTGATGGTGGGGAGGAGGGGGTCTTTCCATTGAGCTCTTTCATATTGTCCCAGAAGGCACGGGATGAGCCCTAAGTGGATTCAAGGGTGGCTTGATAATATCTGACCTTAGCCTACCTTATAGCCCAGGTGCATTTGTTATGTGCTGCATTACAGGCTTGTCTGTCAGCCAGTTTGCCTGTCTCAACATCAATATGCCAGAGACTATCTCTTTGTTTCAGTGTTTGGATGAGAGATGGGGAGATCCATGGGATGTTGTGTTTCTTGGTATGGATTCTGGTCAGGGGGCCAAAAAGGTAGCAGACCTTGCTGAAGGCACTGGAGAAATAGGCTAGGGCAGAATCAATATCCATTGCTAGTAGGATTGGGGACCAGTCAAGCTGGGCTAGGTGCATTTTTAGCTTTCTGAGACCCCTGGGGAGAAAGCACTGGTGCAAGGTGACCTGGGAAACTGGTTTTGGTGTGGGGGATGACCAGTGGCAGAGGACAAGAGAGTGGTTACTAAGAGAGTCTGGTAGTACATTAATATCCCTGATTTTATGGGGGCTGTTTGACAGAATTACATCTAGGAGGGTGCTGGAGCTGCCTGACCAGTTAAATCTAGTGGGTGAGGTAACTAGTTGGGTCATATCTAGGGCAGTGAAAGAGTCCCTGATATGGGAGGCAGTGGTACTTAGCCAATTGACATTAAGGTCACCTAGAATGAGCAGCTCCACCTTGTGTGGGAGTGTGGTGAGGTAATCAACGAGGGAGTGGACAGCTGGTCCCTTGTTCCTCGGGGGGTATATAAAAGACTGTGAGAAAAAGAGGTTGCGTCAGGGCTAACCTTGAGGGTGAGGACTTGGGCACTAAAACCGAGCTTGGGTGCAGGAAGAGCATGGCCTAAAAGTGTGCCACGCATAAAGACTGAACACTTGCCGCCACGTTTGCCTATACAGTCTTCCCTGAACACAGTGTAGCCAGGGAGGGAGATAACTGAGTCGGGAGTTTTTCTCGAGAGCCAGGTATCGACTAGTACTATAACATCAGGATGGTGTTGTACAGCCCAGCACTGGACAGTGGTGGATTTTTTTAAGAGGCTGCAAATATTCATGGATGCAATGCTGAGGCCAGTACTAGAGTGGGGTGTGGGGTGGCTAGTTGACAACGGTCCGGGGTTGGGGTGTATGTTCCCAGAGAGCAGAAGGAGTAGAGCAATTAATCTGATGAGCGGTCTTTGGTGACCAGGACCCTTAGCCAGGTACTGACGCGAGGTTCTACTAGTGGGGGTACAAGGGATAGGTAGGGTGTGCAGGGTAGGTATGGCAAGGAAGGGGTGGGACCAGGGTGTCCCGGGGAAGGGGGTATTGGTTGGAGGTGGGAGCCATGGAAAAATACGGGTGTCCAGGGTGGGGAGTTGGCTACTGTGGGGTGGTAGAGGGGGGTGGAGCTCAGGGTGGAGGATAGGGGGGCAGGATGGGATGTGGGCAGAGCAAGAAAGGTAACCATGAGTAGGCTGAGTGTGTTAGCTGGGTGTTGCTTGCTTCTTGATTAGCTGCTGACATGTGGCACTGGTCAAGGCCTTTGAAGGCCGCCCACCCTGCTGACACCACTGCTGCTATGCCTAGATTGCTGCTGTGGGGGAACCATGCTGTTTGTATTGTTAGGCAAGTCTAGTATTGTAGGTAGGTGGCCTAGTCATCAAGCCAGTTTCTAGCTTACCCCTGCCCCTTCAGCCACCATGAGAGATGGAAACTCACTGAGAGTAGACCAACAAAAATATTCTGCTGCAGCACTGCTATTGAGAGCTCAGTGCTCACTAACTCCTCCAAGCTATAATGTGTAGCCTGTCTACTGTATGGTGGGAAAGAAAGTGCCACACTCACATGACTCGTACACTCTTGCTTGGTTGGAGCTCCTCCACACTGAGTGTGATGGTGCCACCATTAATAGGTGGAGAGAGTGGACAACACAATACAGACACAGTCAAATCAGGAGTGCACCCACAGCGTGAGAGCACATAGGTCAGGTGGCACACTTATTGTGCAAAAGATTAAATCAAAATTTAATGCCATTATTGCCACACCATAAGAACAACAAAGCCACAAATGTGGGAGAGGGGGCAACTTCCCCCCCTCTGCCCTACCAAAATGGCAGCCCTTCTTTATGGTAGAAAACTGTGTTATGAGGTATTGGATCTCCATGTTTCAGGATGTGTCCTGATCATTGTGAGGGTTAATGTCCTTCATTTTGAGTGCCCATGTCCCTCATTTCAGTGACAAAATGTGAGGTATGGAGCATGCTTCCAAGGTCCTATGCAGCACAAAGAGTGCTGAGCATGGCCATAGTGTATATGTTCCATACAGAATGACGACAGGAAAGTAAGTGAACTATAACAGTCACAGAGAAACACACATGTAGCACTAAATATAAATAAGGGGATTTGCATAGTCCAAAACAAAATGGTCAGGCTTCACACCACAGAGGCCCCTGTTCACACACCTGGAATGTAGAGAGTTTGCTGACTATAACTTATGCATTTAATGCAGTAAGCAAATAATACTTTACAAATTAATGGCAATTTAATGACAACAATCAAAAGCCATTAAACAATTTGCAAAATGATTTAACAGTCAGAATTAATGAGTTTGCCAAATTTTAAAGGGAAATCAATGGAAATGGTATTTTAATTGCTCTGATTGCTAGCAGTAGTATAAGAAATAGAAATTGATGTGTTTTCTAGACGACATTTACACCAGCTTAGCTGCTGTATGCATGGCAAGTGTTCAACATGTGAATCTGATGTGATTTCTAAATGATGTTCGCACCAGCTTATCTGCTGCACACTTATCAAGCTTGCAGCATGCGAACCTGATATGCTTTTTAAATCTGGTTCACTTAGGTTCACTTTGTGTACACTAATCACATGCAAACTTTGCACAATTAAGCATGTGGCATGCATTCTGCATCTACACGGCACCCTTATATTTCTGTAAGGGAGGACTGGCTGTTTCAGTCATGCAGCTTTCACTTCAGTTGGATTGGGTCAGGTGTCCTCTGGGCCCAGGTCATCAGAACACAATCAGAGTGGAGCATGCAGAGCAGTGTACTGAAAGTTGGCAACTGGCATGGCACCAGGGCAGGAATGTCACTGAAAGGTATGAATGCAAAATCATTTTCATTTAATATCAATTTAAATGAATGACTAAATAAAATGCGGGACCTACCAGTGATGGGATTAGCATTTGTGACTAATTTTTATTTAGCAATTTTATTTGTTCAGTCTATCTGAAAAGCATTGCTGAGACTGTTGAAGGAATGGAAAAATAATATAAAGGGAAGGGAAAGTTATGCCACTTTTCTGGTGCAGGGTGTTTTCCCTCACTAAGTACGGGTGATTCAGGATCAGAACATCTTTTAAAATATAACAGAAACAACAGGCATTGATCATGGAGATGCGAGGTCTCTGCGTGAGCGTTTTTAAATATAACAGGAACAGTAAGTATCGATCATAGAGATGTGAGGTGCTCTGCTTGAGGGTTTTTAAATATAATAGGAACAACAAATATAATAGGAACAGCTAATATTTTTCAAGTCAAACTACCTCTGGCTGGAAGCTGCAATACTGAACATAGGATTTGCAAGAAAGCGAGTTGTGCTCACAACAGAGGGAGGTGAACCTTACAATTGTCTTTGGTTTGTAGCAGATATTCTGCAGGTGGAGGCTACTTCTAACTGAAAGGTGAAATAAGGAACTTAGAATTATCAGGAAAAGACAGTCTTTGTTACAATTCTTAAGATTTTCAGTGCAGGAAGGGTTTAAACCTTGGCTAAGAATTTGCCATACATCCTGAAATAAGTGCAGGTACAGGTTGTGTATTTGACCCAGACAAGTGCCCTAAGGAGTGGAAACTGTTTTTTGTGTTTATTTGTGTGTGCCTTAAAAGAAAATTCCAGACTTTAGCAGGAAGTGCTTACATCATAGCTACATATCAGCCAATAGCTTTGGTAACAGACCTGAGAACAATAGTATTATAAGCAAGTGTTTTATAGCAAACTCATCAGAACAGCTTATATTTTTCAAGCCAAACTACCTCTGGCTGGTAGCTGCAATACTGAACCTAGGATTTGCAAGAAAGTGAGTTGTGCTCACAACAGAGGGAGGTGAACCTTACAATTGTCTTTGGTTTGTAGCAGATATTCTGCCGGTGTAGGCTACTTCTAACTGAAAGGTGAAATAAGGAAATTAGAATTATCAGGAAAAGACAGTCTTTGTTACAATTCTTAAGATTTTCAGTGCAGGAAGAGTTTAAAGCACAGCTGACTTATTTTGGGGCTGACTGCTTTCAGAGCACAAACCACCAGGCTGTTTTGGGGCTGGGGAGATTTTACCTGTGTCTGACTTGGATGTCTGCATTTTCTCTGTTTGATTAACAGGGTATTTTCTCTGTCAAATTGTTGTGTAGGGTATCTTGCTGACAGGAAGGCACTCATCGCAGCGGTGGGTCAAAGCTCTTAGCTGATTGTTTTGTGAGGGCACAGTTTAGGCCCAACCCTTTCCCACCCTCACCCCTCCCACCCCTGGAAATAGTTCCTTTATACCTGGGGTTCTGACATCATTTCCTCAAGAGTGCAAGGTGCATATCACTGTCATATCCTCTCTAGCACACTGCACTGACAATATAAGCATACACATTGTATAATATATATATTTCTATATAACAAACCAATCACACACACAAACACACACACACAAAAAAAAAGTAGATAAACATGTGGGGAGTAGTGCAATGTAATGGCTGTGGGGCAGCAGTCTTCCAGGAGTCTATCTGGAGGCTGAGATGCTGCCCTATTTGCAGACAACTCTCTGCCCTGAGGGAGGACATTGCCCATCTTCAGGCCACACTGGACAGTAGTAAGGGAACCTTCCCCCTGGCCACACTGGATGGTAGGAAGGGACCCTCCCCCATCCAAGAAGCACCAGAGCCACCACCACTACCTCAGAGGTTGTGAAGAAAGCACAGCCGTTGGACCACAGTGGGCTCAGGGAGGGTGAGGATGGTGGAACAGAGGCACACCCAGTCAGTTGTTCCACTCCACAATCCATACACCATTCTGAGGGAGCATAGCTCCCCTATGGATGCACCTGCAGAGAAGACTAAGGAGGCTGAGGACAACTATCACAAGGGAGGCCCACAGGAAGGAGGCAGAAGACACTACAAGGAAAGGAAGCAGCTCCTGGTGGGGAACTCAATTATTAGGGGGATAGAACTGGGGGGAGCAGGGAAAACTGAAGTAAGGTGCCTGCTTGGTGCCACGGCTTGGAGGGAGAGGAAGCACATCCTCAGGATCATGAGAACAGCTGTACGGGAGTCTGAGCTGGATGTCATTGTCCACCTAGGGACAAATGACTTGGATCAACATGAGATTAGAGCAGTGCAGAAGGACTTTGTAGAATTGGGGAGGGGCCTAAGACAAGTAGCACACACAGTATCCTTCTCTGAGGTGCTGCCTGTCAATGGCATGAGTGAGGCGAGGGTACTTTGCACCATGCAGTTTAATGAATGGTTGAAAAAATGGTGTGGAGAACAGGGGGTTGGCTTCATTGGAGACTGGGGTTCCACCTGGAGGGACACCAGCCTATACTGGCAGGGTGGTCTGCATCTGTCCAGGAAGGGAACAAGTCTTTTGAGCAATCGGCTTAAATGCTTCATTGGCATCCTTTTAAACTAGTCAAAGGGGGAGGCACTGATAAGCAGCAGGAAAATCCCAGCCTCTCCCTACAAAACAGGGTACTAAATGAGAAAAGACTGAGGTAGAAAGGTCAGTGGGGGATGCTGCAACAGAAGGTAAAGCCATCAAAAAATGGAGAGCAATGAGTACCAATGCCCGTAGTCTGAGTAACAAGCTTCCTGAATTAGTGGCCTTGATGGAGGAGGAACATCTGGATACCGTGGCAGTCACAGAAACATGGTACACACAAAACCATGACTGGGACGTAAACCTACCAGGATACACTATCTACAGGAGGGACAGGAAGGGTAAAAGAGGAGGAGGAGTAGCTCTTTACATAAGGGAAGGAATCAAAGCAACAGAACAAAAGGTAAAACAGGGAGGAGAAGAAGCACTGGGGGTAATTTGGAGACTGGCAATGGAACCACAATCCGCACAGGGGTTGTATACAGACTCCCTTCTCAGGGGGAGGAAATGGACAAGGAAATGATAGAAAGGATACTTAGAATGGCAGAAAAAGGGGAGATATTGCTGATGGGTGATCTGAATATGCCAGATGTTAACTGGAATGCAGTTGCAGCAGCCAGTTCGAAGAGTGAGGTTATTCTAGATGCCCTAAGGGGGCATGGCTTCGACAACTAGTATTGGAGCCCACTTGAAAGGGAGCAATCTTAGACATGGTTCTCTCAAATGGAGATGAAGAGAGGATCTCGGATGTAGAAGTGGGTAGCCATCTGGGAACTAGCGACCATCGAACAGTATGGTTCACAATAAACACAGCAATAGAGTAAAGTCATACAAAGGCAAAAGTACTGGACTTTAGGAGGGCTGACTTTGCCAAAATGGGTGAGTGCCTAAGGAATGCACTAGCAAATGGGAAGGAAGGAGGGGTGGAAGAACAATAGGGAATAATAAAAACTGCCATCACAGAGGTAACAAGCCTTTGTGTAAAGCAAATAAACAAAATGAAACGATGTAAGAAACCACTATGGTTCTCAAAGGAAGTGGCAGTGAAGGTTCTAGAGAAAAAGAAAGCATTCAGGAAGTAAAAGGAATCCCAGAAGGAGCAGGACAGAGAACTGTATCAGTTAAAGCAAAAGGAAGCTGAGAAGGCAGTCAGAACAGCAAAGGCCTAAACAGAGGAAAAGATAGCCAACTTGGTTAAGAAGGGGGATAAAACCTTTTATAGGTACATCAGGGAGCAAAGGAAGACCAAGGAATCGATAGTGAGGCTTAATAAAGGGGAGGGAGGGTGGGCAGAGGGTGACTGTGAAAGGCAGAGATACTAAACAAATATTTTTGCTCAGTATTTACAAAGGAAGAGGGAGGTACCTAAAACAAACAGTAGAAACACTCTGGATACAGAAGTTGATACCAGCCCATTTATAGAAGAAAGGGTTCTGAAAGAACTCTAAAACTGAAGGTGGACAAAGGAATGGGGCCTGATGGGATTCATCCCAGAATTCTAAAAGAACTAAGGGTAGAACTAGTGACACCACTGACTACCCTCTTTAACAAATCATGGGAGGATGGGGTGGTACCCGAGGACTGGAGGAGGGCAGATGTGATTCCCCTTCACAAAACTGGGAGCAAGGCAGAAGCAGGAAACTACAGACCTGTTAGTTTAACCTCAGTGGTTGGAAAAATGATGGAATCACTTCTGAAGGAAAGAATTGTCGAGTATCTAGAGGCCAGAGGGGCACATGACCCAAGGCAGCATGGATTCACAGCAGGAAGGTCATGCCAGTCAAATCTGATAGATTTCTTTGACTGAGTGACCAAAGTAGTAGATCAGGGAGGGGTTGTGGACATGGCCTACCTAGACTTTAGCAAGGCATTTGACACAGTCCCACACAAATCATTAATATACAAGTTAGCCAGCCTGGGAGTGGGTCCCAAGATGACAGCCTGGGTAAAGAATTGGCTAGAGAATAGGACACAGAGAGTAATAGTAAATGGAGTCCACGCTGAAGAAAGGGGGGTTACTAGTGGGGTACCGCAGGGTTCAGTATTAGGACCGGTCCTCTTCAATGTCTTTATAAGCAACATTGCAGAAGGACTGGAAGGAAAAGTATGTCTCTTTGCAGATGACACAAAGATCTGCAACAGAGTTGATGCACAAGGTGGGGTGGAAAGGATGAGAAGGGACTTGGCAAGGTTAGAGGAATGGTCAAATGTATGGCAGCTTAGATTCAATGCTAAGAAGTGCAAGGTAATGCACCTGGGAAACAAAAACCCAGTGGAAGAGTACACAATGGGGGGTGAGATACTAACAACAACAAAAATGGAAAGAGACCTGGGGGTAGTCATATCAGATGACCTAAAGGTGGGCAAGCAATGTGAGAGGGCAGCAAGGAGGGCTGGGAGGATACTGGGATGCATAAGGAGTGGCATCACCAGTAGAAAACAGGAAGTTATTATCCCTCTGTACAGAAAGCTGGTCAGACCCCATCTGGAGTACTGCGTGCAGTTCTGGAGACCCAGTCTCCACAAAGACATAGACAGGATGGAAGCTGTCCAGAGGAGGGCAACTAAGATGGTGCAGGGTCTGCACCGGAAGACATATGAAGAGAGACTTAAGGAGCTTAATGTATAGCCTCGAGGAAAGGAGGGGAGGGGACATGATAGAAACTTTCAAGTACCTCAAGGAATCAACAAAGTCCAAGAGGGTAGCATCTTTCAAAAAAAGAGGTGTGCAAGAACAAAGGGGCACAATTTGAAGATGGGGGGGCAGCTCAGAGGTAATTTAAGGAAGTATTTTTTCACAGAGAGTGTTGTAGATGCATGGAATGACCTTCCGGAGGAGGTTGTGGAGTCAAAAACAGTGGTGGAATTCAAGCATGCATGGGACAGTCATAAGGCAATACTAGGGGGTGAGGGCAGGAAGAAGTAGACTGCTGGTTAACTAGGATCTGCAGCTTATCAATTAGGTAGGGAAATGGGCAGACTGGGTGGGCCAAGCGGTCCTTATCTGCCATCAAATTCCATGTTTCTATGTTCTATGTTTCTATGTTTCTATGTAACAGGCATTGATCATGGAGATGTGAGGGTCTCCGCATGAGGGTTTTTAAATACAACAGAAACAACATGTATTGATCATAGAGATGTGAGGGGCTCTGCGTGAGGGTTTTTAAATATAATAAGAACAACAGGTATTGATCATGGAGATGTGAGAGTCTCTGCACTTATGAAATTGTTTTTGGGTAACCCACTTTGTCACAAGGAGAGTTTAATATTCTGTTTTGTAGTACCATAAAATACACCACAAGTTTGTCTCACCACCATTGCCACCTTCTTTGAGGAGTCAATATGTGTATTTTATTGTAATATTTTTATTAAAAAAAGAACAGTGAGTGGCTCAAATTCTTCCATGATTAAGAAAAACTGCTGTTAGCAAAGTTGGGAGGGGGCCTGGTTGTGTGTGTCTGCCATCAACCATTGTCTCTCCATAATCCATATTTGCTTTGGTTAATTGTCTGTTCCAGCAACACTTATTATTGGCATCCCTGATAGTGAACAATCCACCATGTGGTCTCCATGAGGCTGCATCTGTAGTGGGTGCCAATCACTATTTTTAAGCATTAAGGCACTGGGTTAAAAATTGGTAATCAAACTACAGAGGCACGTAGTAGCCTTGCCTCATCTTCTTGTATCTCATGATACCTGCAATGTTAGACAAATGGATGGTAAGACAACCCCTGCTCTTGTATTAATGCTTAGCTGTCTAAAAATGACATCTGTAATGCCAAGAGGTACTGTAGTGTGGTCTATGATTAGAGCGCCAGTTTGGGAACCAGCACAATGCATGTTCAAACCCCACTACAGTCAAATACTCACCATGTGACCTTGAATAAGTCACTTAATCTCTCATTGCTCCTGTTCACCCAGTTGTGGAAATGGGTAGAGGCAGGAGACCACTGGAAAAAAGATGTTGCATCTCTGCTGGGTCATTCTATGTAAATAAATTGTAAAAAATTAAAAAATAAATGGGGTGCAATTACTTATGTATTGAGTGTTTGTGAGATACTGTGAATGTGTGTGTGTGTGGGGGTGCCATGGTGGTAGGGCCATGGCAACAGTTTGTATAGGGCCCATAATCAAGTAACTTCAGCCCTGCATGCAGCTAAGTCCTGAGTCCTGTCCATATCTTTATTAAACTTACACATGCCATAAGCAAGTAATAAGATACGATGAGGTGTGGGTTATGGCCTGATAAGATCACGTCCCAGGTGCATTATGAGGCATGAGGCACTTGTGCCGAGTGCCTTTAGCACCTGGGAAGTGCTCTTATCAGGACAAAACCCACACCTTGGAGTGTCATATTGCACTTACAAAATCCCCCCCCCCAATTAACAATTTCATGGTTAAAAAAATATTAAAAAGTCAACAATATAAGAAAGGAGATCTCAATACCTCAAATAGTAGAAAATAGTCCCCCTATTAAGTTTCTTTCAAAAGTGTCTCATTGGCAATATGTGTTACTGAGGTTATCAGTGTATCACTGTTGTTTCTACTACTATTAGATGCCACTCTCACATTGTTTTTTGTGGTGTTTTTCCTACGTTTAAATGGTGAGAGTGGTCGTTTCCCTGAGACCAAGTGTGTGATTTCACTGAAAGCTTTGAGCATGTCTGCTGATGTTGCAGTCTTTCAGTCACCTCCCCCGATACACAGAATCACAAATAAACAGTGACAAAAATAAAGAGAGCCTGTTTTGTTCATTTTATTAAGTAGTTTTTTACCACAGGCAGTGAAGTCACCAGCAGTATTCAGAGTGAGCATGTCCCTTATAGGCCACCATAGACAGCAGTTTCCTCCTTTGCAGTTCTGAAATTTTAGTGGTATTGCCCTATGCCATGGGGAAGAAAGTTATCATTTGCCAGAAAAAGAATTACAGAGGACTGCACACCAGGAAATTGAGGGGGACTACTGGAGAGGTTACGAAACAAATGGGCAGTTTCAAGCACCCATGGTAGAAATAAACCAAACCAAACATTATTTTTCCAACGCTATTCCAACATAAATCATAGCATTTTACAAACTTTTAAAACCAAATATCATCAACAATGTGAAATTTTTAATTTTTTTTAAACATATAGCAGGATACTTTAAAACAAAGCAATAATCTAAGTCCCAGCATATTTTTGCTCAAATAAATGAGTTTTCAGGGCTGATTTAAAGGCCTCAACAGACGGGCAATCCCTTATCTGATCAGGCAGAGAATTCCACAGAGTCAGGGCTACAAAAGAAAATGACCTAGCTCCTGATGTTGTCAAATGGACCCTGAGAATCTCTAGCAATCTTTCATCGGCAGGGCGGAGAGGATGAAGGGGGCGATAGGGGCAAAGGAGCTGTTGGAGGTACCCTCGTCCCTGTCCATGTAGGGCCTTATAGGTCAGTAATCCGACCTTGACGGTGATCCTCCACCGCACCAGCAGCCAGTGCAGAGTGCGGATCACAGGAGTGACATAGTGGGATGAAGATCTGTGGAATTCAGGTGGGAGAAGCCAGCAGAGGCCAGCGTGGTGCAAACAATACAATACAGGTACAAAACAATTGATATTGCATTATTTTAATAATTTACTGTCAAACAGGAAGGGGGGACACTTTTGATAAGGTGACGTGCGTCTTGATGGCAGTGCTTTTACTTTAGCCATATGCTAGGTGTGGAGCTGCAGTGGGAGAGACGTTACAGAAATTGACTTTCCCGTGTGCTGCATTTTGGTTGGCACAATTAGTTATGTTATTATGAGGACACGACTGAAAAAGGCTTTCAACCAATCAGCATTAAGGACATTTTGTACCCATTTTATAATAAAGAATAGAATGGGCACAGACAAGCACTGCAAATTATTACAATGAACAACTCATGCCTTCCTAATTACAGTACATAATAGATTACATTAGTTAAACCCCAAATGGGGAGGTGAAATAGCAGCTCACCCATGTTGATGATGCACACAACCCAGATTTTTTACCGCCCAGTAATTTGTACAGAAATGGATATTTCAAAATATTTCTGTGAAATGGCTGTATTGATGTTAATTTAGTAAAATCTGCTGTGCCTTAAATGTGAAACCAGGTGCATTTTTAGCATTTGAATACATTAGGGGCTTGAGCCCATCCTAAAATTCATAACCGATAGTCCATGGGTCAATGAGCTGTCAAGCCTCGAGAAGCTTTAAGGGACTAGACTACCAGGGATATGAAATAACACTACAGTATGGGTGACTAGGAGAAGGGAGGATCACTAGCCTGCTAGAGATATTAAATAACACTACAGCATGGATATTTTGTGGTGGGGGTGACAAGACTACCAGGGGTATGAAATAACACTACAGCATGGGTGATCGGGGGAAGGGGGACCATAGGACTACCGGCGATATGAAAGAACACTACAGCATAGGTGATCGGGGAGGAGAGACGAGTAAACACCTGGGGTGTGTTACCACAGCTGCCCTGTATCACCACTAGGGGTCCACTGCACCCATGCCAATGAGTTTATAATGGGTACACAGATGGCTCATTTTGCATGATCAGGCTGAATATGGCCCACAGGAGCTCTGGTGCTATTCTGATTCATGCAGCTCAATTTCCTGTGGGTTATATACAGCCTGAATCACTGTCAGCACAGCACATAGTGTATCAACATAACACTGTACTGACAGAGACTGATATTCAATCAGTTAGCACACTCTGTCATCATGGGCTAACTGTCTGAATATCACTCAGTCGACCATGTGCTATCACAAGCACAGCACAACAGGCTGTACTGTGCTTGCAGCTGTCTCTGAATAGGGGGACCTGAAAGTTTTTTGAAATGCTTTCTCTTTAACTGTGCCATTGATCTGTTAAATATAGAACACCTGTGAGAGTTCTGTGCTTTCATGTGATTAAAGACAGCATTTTCTGTTTGACTGAAGGGATCCTTTAGAGTTTATTTATTTTAGCTGTGATGGGACCATTATTACAGTTTTACTTCATCTTGCTGCATTTTAAAATAATGTTTATTCAGTCCCTGTCATCCACTGGAGTGGTAGGAAATGTGTTTTATGCAGTTGTCTTGGATGAATTGACAGGGGAAGAGTGTCACCAATCAAACTGGAGATGGGTTTGGAACTTGGCTGACATGCTAATGTGCCAGAAAATGGAGAGGGGGCTGTCTTTGTAAAAGCAGCATGTTGTCACACCATTTACTGCTATTCTAAGATGCTGTTATATCTGAAAAGGTGAGGGTGGTGCTATTGAAATGATGATTCGGCATGCAATACCATCATAAACCACTCCTGCTTTGCCCTCATGGTTTATCTGGTACAGAGAGGGTGGTGGACGCATGGAACATCCTTCCTGAGGAGGTTGTGGGGTCTAAAACTGTGGGAGAATTCAAGAATGCATGGGACAGACATAAGGCAATTTTTGTGGGGGGTAGGAAGAAATAGGCTGTTGGTTAAATAGGATCTGCAGCTTATCCTCTAGGTAGGAAAATGGGCAGGGGTGGGCAAAGAAGTCCTTATCTGCCATCAAAGTCTATGTTTCTATGTACACTCGTCAGGTGTGTTAAAAAAAAACTCATGATGCACAACACCTCATCCATTATTTTCTAGGAAAAAAAGCAGTTTCTACACATGATTCATTACCTTACAGTTTTATGACTAGGTCAGTCAAATGAAGTAGCACCCCCTCATGCCCTCCTCTAACAATTGCAGAAAGATAGATTGTCTTTCATGGACCAAAAATAAAATATTTCTCCTAACCCTTACCATTTCCAGTGGGCAATGACCACTATCAGGATTTTGGAACATTCTTGCCATGAATGGGCACTCATAGTTTGCATGCAGCCTTACATGCTTTCTGGATAGTATACCTTTCAAACAGTGCTGCAGATACCACGAAGACCATTTAAGTGACAAAACTGGAAGTTCACTGTAATGGTCTGCAGTATATTGACACTGCTGTCTCCAGTAATTTTGCCCTCTCCCCAAAACAACTCTGACTTGGAGTTGCTTATTTTAAAATGCAGGGGGTGCGGGGAGCAGAGCACCCCACCTGGGGATGTGGGGGGCAAAGCGCCCCGCAAAAACACTTTGTTTTACTTATGATGCAATGCCAACTGTCAGCATTGTGCCATCACTGTAATGTCATTCAATGAATTTACAGTCAAACCAGCTTGGTGGAGCCTTTCTGGGCCATGGATGTGATGCAACCTCAAGCAGGAAATGTCAGCACACACAAATTGGAGTTGCAGTTCCATGCAAGTGAGCCTGGTTCTTTGCTTTCACTGTACGTTTCTGTATCAGGTTTTGTTTTTTTATAGCTAATAAAATGTTTTACTTTGGTACTGCAACTACAGCTATAAAGGCAGAGTGGTTCAGTGGTTAAACATACAGGTTCAAACACCAGAGACAAAGTAGTCAATATGTGACCTTGGGCAAGTCATTTATTTTCTCAGTGCTCCAGTCCCCCCAGCTGCAGCAATACGTAGAAGAAGGAGGGACCCCACTGTAGCTAAATTTAGGAGCCGGGGGAGCAAATCAGTCAACCAGCAGCTCAAAGATGGTAGCACTCCTTCTGCTAGACTTTTTGTTGCGAGAGGTACTCTCTTACCCCAGCTCCAATATGCTCTGCCCCTCCTCTTTGCTGCAAACTCTGCTACACTCCACAAATGGGACACTGTCTACAACAACATCTGTAGATTCGCCTTAACTGCCCCACGTCTTACCCATCATTGTCTCCTTTACGCTGGTTTAAATTGGCTGTCACCTAAGGATATTCAAGCCTACTACCTGGGCTGCTTTATCGACTCCCTGTCTAGACCTCCCTGCCCTGTCTAACTTGCCAACCTCCTGACTCCTGCCTCACACACCCGTACCCTCAGGTCTTCCTCTGTCCCCATGCTGTCCACTAGACCTTGCATGACAAAAATGGGTGAACAGGCATTTGCCCATTTTGCTCCCAAATTCTGGAACTCACTCCCCCTTATGGTGAAAACTTCAGCCTCCCATCGAGAATTCAAAAACTCACTGTTCACCCACCTTCTAGCCTCTGGCCAATGCAAATGCTCTTAATTTGCTTTGTTCCACTGCAGGGTGTCGGGTCTGACCCTGAGTACTACACTAATGTTCTCCCATGCAATATGCATCTCTAGGTGGCTATGAACCTTGATGTCTTTACTGTCCTCAGCTGTCTTATGGTTACCCTAATTGCTTTATTTTACATCCTTATTATGATCTATTCCTAAAATGTACCCTTATGTAACTATTACTGTGCTACCCAATGTATATCTTGTTTTGCTCCTGTACACCTATATTATGCCTGTGCATTTCTGCATATTATAACCAATGTCCTGTGGTCTCCCGGGCCGTGCCTGAAAATAGACAGGTCTGTTGCCTAGCCCACTTACCCGGTTACCAAAAGCTAATAAATAAATAAATAAAGTGACTGCTAATTTAAAGAGATTTAGCTAAATCCAGAAAAAATAATATTACAGTAGTAGTAGATTTTATTTATTTAAGGTGCCCTCCCCCAAAGGCTCAGGGTGCCTTTACAAAAATACAACAGGTATTCAATCACTACACAACCAATAATTTATTAATTTTCTGTACTTATCTCCCTCATTTTTCTAGTGTAGCTATTTGGAAGGAAACAGAATCTTTATCTCTAGATTTCATCTTACCCTCCTGCTTTTCCCTCAAAATTCTCACTTTGTGATATCACTATCAATTGTTATAGAAATGACTGCAACAGACAGAGCATTACAAGGGAAGTACAAGAAGATGCGATGGACTGGAAACAACCATCCTGTTTTCATGTAAATCTTTTCAGTAGTAATAAATGAGGGGAGATCAATACAGGAACTAAATGAACTAGCAGTTGAATTGGGTCTGAATATTTTGTTTTAAAAGGTTCTCCTAGATATTGGAACATGACTTTACACATATGTAGTGGTCTGCCGCATAATCAGTGGTGTGATCTGCTGAATTATCAGTGGAATGACTAAATGACTTAGCCACTGCTCCCTCATGTTACTTTGCCCTTGCAGTGTTACTTTGGAAGCACATGCATCTACAGTAGTATGCAGCCTCTGTCCACTACCAAATGAAGTTCAACAATAAACAGCAATATCAAAATGTGTCCACATATCAGCATACACCACTCCTGATCCTATATTAACCATCTTGGTATGTTTGTTTAAATAACATTTATAAAAAAAAATAGCACAGCTAACATCGTGCCATATTTTATATTTAAAAGTTCCCAAGACAGATCAATTGCAAAGTTTGTCCATAAAAACATTTTTAAGAAGCGGAGGCCCCTTTGGCCAGGAAAGGCACATTAAGCCAAGGTGTGTCTTGGGAGTACAGGGAAGTTAAGTGACTTGCTCACAGTCACACAGTTTGCAAGTGGTGACTGTGGGATTCAAACCCATGTTCTCTGGGTTTGCAGCTCAGTGCTGTTAAACACTATGCTATACTGCTCCCCATGACTTCAGAATTTAGAGTGGGTGTATTGTGTGGGATATTCTTGTTTGTTCTGTGAGGTGTATGTGTGTGCTTGCATGCATGTACAGTATGTGTGTGTATTCTGTAGCACCTGTGTCTACATTGTTTCACATGTATATGTGTTTTTTACTTTATAAAAATGGCACATCCATATGTTGGTGCAGTTCAGTAACACTGGCACATTGATTATTATTAATGAGCAGCGGACACTATCAGGTCCCTGAGTCAGTCAACTCATAGCAGGGAGCTGCCTACCCAAGGACCTAAATGAGCTTCAGTATTATTTGAATTGTTTTTGTAAAGACATTATTTAAATGTATACTTTACTGCTGCAATCTCTCACTCACTGCAGTCCTACCACTAAGAACAGCATCATCATAATAATGCAAAATAGGGTAGGAGCTGCAGGGTTGGTCATAAGCATAGGTCATGGTTGGGGCCAGTGACATCCTGATAATTATTTTACTCTACAGGCACTAGCACATGTTAAGGAGAGGGTATGTAAATGTAATGTGGGTATGGGTGAAAATCTGACCACTGGACCCAGATAGGAACACATAGGTAAAAATCAGATGGACTGGTCCAGCCAATCTGGCTTTTACTGATCTAGTCCATTCCAGTTATGGCAGTTTGGTTTTAACCAGGTTCTGGGCATGGTGAAAACTAGACTGCTGGAACCAGACCAGACTAGACTGGAAAAAACTGGACGGGCAAAATTTGTGCAATTTGTTCCTGGTCTTGCTGGTCTAGTTGGACCAGCCAGTCCTTCTTTTTACCAATCTGGTCTAGCGGGATCAGACAGTCAAGCTTTTACTGATCTGGTCTCACCTGGGTTTGATGCTTCAGTTTTCACCAGGTTCATATAATACTACCCCCATAATATGTGAAAATGCTTGCATAGTAAAATACTGGTATGAAATGGTGTTGCTGTTTCCAGTCATGCTCCATGCCTGTTGGGGAAAGGGGAAATTGTTTAACCAGGAAAGGCACAAAATTACATCAGAGCTTGTTTCCAGATGCAACATGAGAGCACATGGAAGTTAAGTGACTTGCTCAGGGTCACACAGTATGCAAGTGGAGCTGATGGGATACAAACCCAGGTGTAGAGAGTGATTTTACTATAATGTGTCTTTGCACAAATTTTAATAGTTGGCAGGGGACAGACTACAAAACCCCAAGTACAATTTTATAAAGCCAGTAAGTGGGTGCATGAGCAAATACACAGAAAGACAAGAGTATAAAAATGTATGTATGCACAACGCAGTCACAATACAGATATATTACAAAATGGTGGTTAAAAACAAAACTTATGTGCTGCATTTCTCCAAAATGATGTAGGCATTTCTTATAAATGCTATGTGTCGTATTTGTCATACACAGTGACCAATCAGAATGTGACAGCAGCTTGCTAAGGAAAAAAGTACATATACGGTTAGAAAGTATATTGCATTTCTTTGTAACTGTCTGCTCAGATATTAATAGAAGTTGAACCATATATCCTGTACTTGCTTAAGAGTAAGTATATCTTGTTAATGCTATAGTTTAAATTGCAATGCAATGTTTTACGTATAATAGGAAAAAGGGCACAGTTAAGTTTTTATAACAAAACATATGTTAAGCCTGCATGCATGTATGTCAATGGAGAATTTAAAAGCAAACTGTCATTAGTTATACAATGCTGCCATCTTGTGGGGATTGGCATTTATTACACATAGTTCATTTAAACCTACATGCAGGTACTGCACTCATTCAGCCACCAAATTTGCAAACTTGAGCTCATGCTTATGACCAGAGGAAATGCAGATGTAAATTCTCCAATTACAAAGCTAATATACCAACATTACCTTGTTTGGAGACAGGATGTATGTCCCGTGTTTGTTCAATTATATATAAAGCTTTGTAAGTTCTGCTTAAAAACAGAACGGCTTTTTAATTTTTTAACTGAAACTTCAACTTTTTGTACCACCTTAAATTTTATATCCTGACCAAGTAAAGCTTCATAAAATCTCCTCTGTTCTCTGTGTGGTCTGTAAGTATATATCTAGGTGGTTTAATAGAGAGTATGGAGGAGGGAGCCAGCTCCTCCTCAGAGAACCCATTGGGGTCTCCCTGTTACATTTGGGGCCGTGACTCAGATTACTAAAGCTGCTGGCAATCAAAGGGCTGAACTGAACTTAAAAACACCTAGAATTTATGACCATTTGATAATTTTTTTTTGTCGCCTGCAAAACCTTTTTTTCCTTATTGAAGCAATTTGTCCATGGAGAGCCTGATCAACTCACTGGGTGACAGACTAATGAACATAAGGCAAAGAAAAATGCAAGAAACCAGGTATTAGTATAATATCTAAATGAAGGCTTGTAATAAGGAAAGGGATTGTTACATTTTAGTGATTTTGTTTGTCATTTGTTTAGTTATTATTTAGTGGATTATTAATATATCTGAACAGTCTCAGAATACTAGTGTGATTAATTATGGCAAGAAAACTGTGTAAGGGCATAGGTCTTAAGCCTACTAGTCGAAGGCATTTTGCCAGGGTGACCAGGAGTAATTAAACTAATAAAGAGTCAGGATACACAGAAGGTCAAAGGGGAATGCCTAGAGCCCTAATAGAGACACTTAGAGAGTAAGTGTAGCAGAGAAGGCCTTATTAAGTGTGCACAAAGCTTCCCCAGGGAGAGGGAGTAGAGTGTCATCCTGGGTGTGTGCGACCAGGGAAGACTATAAACAAGATCAAGTGTGTACAAAGCCTTCCCAGGGAGAGGGAGTAGAGTCTCATCTTTGGTGTGTGAGACCAGGGAAGACTATAAATTAAGTATGCACAAAGCCTCCCCAGGGAGAGGGAGTAGAGTCTTGTCTTCGGTGTGTGAGACCAAGAAAGACTATAAACAAGTTGGAAGAATTAATGAATAAAAATGTAGAGAAACATGGTCAGTTAGGTCCATATGAATGGGACCAACAATTAAGACCATATTTTAACCAATGTGTCTTAGAGAGAAATGCAGGCTGCAAAAATTAGAAAGAAAAGTGTGCCAATGCATTACAGACAGGAGTACAATATTTAGACTATCTTAATAGTAGACATGAGGAGGTAAAAGAATTACTGGCTTGCTCAAAATAGGGCAATAAAATATTGGTACTAGAAAAAAAAGGATCAATTAAAAGCTTTACAGGACAGATGGGATCAGGATGTTAGGTTTATGACAATAAAAACCAAGAACTAGAGAAAGAGGCAGAAAAATTAAGATTAGAAAATCAAATTTATAAGCAACAGGAAGACCTCAAGAAAATAAAAGAGCTGCAAAACCAGTATAATAATACAGAAGAGAAAAATTATTTAAAGACAAAACTACAAATGGTGGAGGAAGAGAGAGCTGAGACAATAGCCATAGCAATTTAAGTGACAGAGGTAGTTAAAATCTATCCTGAATTACCAAGGGCTGCAGCTGATAAAGAAGTGGCAATCAAAATCAAAACAAAAAAGAAACTCCAAATCACCTCAATATGCAGCAAAAATGGAAAAGGAAAAATGGATAAAAGGGTTAACAAAGCCACAGATCAGATGAATGACCTAAGTGACATGATACATTTCTTGTCTAGGAAGATATACAAAGTAAAAGAAAAAAGGCAATTGTGTGAGCTATACAACAGGCATAAACAATTACACAATTTGCAGAACTTATAGTGCAGTCTACACACAGTGCCCCAAGATATCAAATCAGAGAGCCACAAATGGGTACTAACCATTCAACAAAACAATATCAGTTTTGAGTCAGTACAACATCCTATGTTTGTACAATATGCAGACTATGAGGGTGCACCCCCACAATTGTGGAGAGGTCAAAACAGAAATCCTTGAAAGCACCCCCATGGGTCATCTACCAAGTGACACTACCCAAACACTACACCTATATGTGGATGGGTCAAGGTACTATGTGGATGGTGTGCCGTATACTGGAGCAGCAGTATATTCCCCAACACATCATGGAAGTGGAGACAAAGCTTTGCAATTTGCTTTGGATGGAGACAAATCAGGACAGTATGCAGAACTAGTAGCAATATATGAGGCCATCATTAGACATAAAGGACAAAAAAATAACCATACACACTGACTCAAAATTTGGAGAATCTTCACTAAACGAGTGGACACATCTGTGGAGAACAAGAGGAATGGTCAAGGTAGATGGACAAGATGTCCAACACAAACAGTTACTTAATGCTGTTTGGGACCTAGTAGAAAAACACCCACACACAGTAGAAATAGTAAAGGTTAAGGCACACATGATCAAAAACCCAAACATACATGAACTCGCAAACCAATTGGATGATCAAGCAGCAAAGGAGGGGGTAAGGAGTCATGAATATGGCCAGGCATAAGACATGCCACTGTTAGTAGTGCCATCCCAAAAGAGGCCCAGGAGATAGATACAGGTAAACTACAAAGTACAGACCAATGGATTGAAGAGAAAATGAAAGAAATAAAGGAAAGGGGAACTAATAACAAAGATCACCTGTTTAGGAAAGGAGAGATTTTGTGGTGGAGGGACCCAAATACTAAAAAGGCCAAATGGGTGCCCCCAGATAGTATGAAACAACAAATTGCTCTAGAGAGCCACAGATGGGCAGGCCATTGTGGTAAAGACAAAACCCTGCAAATCATCAATAATAAGTATTGGTGGCCAAAAATGGAGGCCACCGTAAATGACACTTGTCATTGTATACTTGGATACTTGTCTTGTACGTCTCCAGCAAGACCCAAAAAGAGGAAAACCTAAATTGAATAGGTTGCCTTTGGCAGATGGCCCCTGGGATGCATTACAAATTGACTATGTGGGGCCACTCCCAACTGCAAAAGGAGGGTATAAATATCTATTAGTTATAGTGGATATGTTTTCAAAATGGGTTGAGGCATTCCCTACTACAAACAATACTGCCCAAAGAACTGCAAAATCGTGTTTGACCAAGTCTGTAGTAAATGGGAATTCCCCAACATAATTGAATCTGACAGAGGTACCCATTTTGTTAATGAGACAAAGAAATATCTCTGTGAAATTATTGGAGTACAACAAAGACTCCATCTACCATACCACCCACAATCATCGGAAATGGTAGAAAGGATGAACAGGACGCTAAAAAATGCCCTGAAAAAGGCGTTGATGGACTCAGGGAAAGACTGGGTTGGTTACTTGCCAGGAGTTCTCATGATCGTAAGGGGAACGATTCAGGCTAGTACTGGTCTGTCCTCTTATGAGCTCATGACAGGAAGGAGGATGAGGCTGAACTACCCATCGGAATTACCAGAATCTCCCAGTGTGTTAAAAGACAGTGTCAAGCACAGTGTCTTTTTACATCAAGTGCTAGAACATTTAAAAAAGCATCTACCACATGCTTGTTGGCACATGTCCCAAGCATGCCAAAAAAACTAAAACAAAGGGAGCCCAAAATAGGGTGGAAAGAGCCACTGCAAGTGGGAGACATGGTGATGATTAAAAATTGGGATCAGAAAATACCTTGAAAAGATGCCAATTGGCTAGGGCCATATAAAGTTACAGAGGTCCTAGACAATACAGCAGCATACATGAAAAGAATGGTAAAAGGAAAAGGTAAACACAAATGGGTCCATGTGGAGCAGAGTAAAAAGGTATCAGACAAACTATCAAAAGAATAAATACTGCATTTGATTTTCTTTCCAGGTATGCAATCAACGCCACAAAAAAGGAGACAATCACCAACATCTGTATACAATGCTGCCTTGTGTGGCCCATTTGGACTATAACAGGTAAGTGTGATAATAAACATGATATCACCATATCATACTTCTGGTAGGCAAGAAATAATGGAACTCACAGTGGCCTACTGGATATTGATTTGTATAATATATGCTTAGGGGGGATGGGGCAATATACCAATGTGTGGACTATTCTGGCTTTCCAATACCTGAGGTTTCAGAGAACATTCCAATGTATACCACATTATGTGTTGTTCCCTTTGATATATCAAAGGTGCCATGGGACATAGAACAATCTGACTTCTTGTATTGGTATCTAGAGGACCCAAACTTGCCATCAGAGTGGACAGAAACCACTAAGCCAAAGCATCCGTCACCTTCCCCTTATTTAAATGACTGGAAATATGAATTTAAATGGCATCAGAATGCCAACAGAGCAAATACGTATGGAATTTATGTTAGTTGGATACTTACCAGAAGAGTGCACAGAGTAAACTCCCGAACTCCAGAAATACAAAAACCTGTGAAAGCAAAACTACGTGACCTTTGGTACACACAGAACAGAGGAGTTGATACAGACAGACCTAGAAGTCTAACTTATAAAAACTTCCAAGGACTGGAAAGGTTTTTAAATTGTAGTAATGATGTTGACAGAGAAATTACCATAGTTGTATTAAGAAAGTCAATACAGGTTTTTCTTCCTAGAAGCAGTAAATATAACTTGAAAATACCAGTGTATTTCCCTCCAGGCCTCAGAGAACATCCGGATGCTATACCACGCAAAATCTGGATGGAAGACCCCAAGTGGTACCCAGGGAAACCATGTGAGTGCTTACATAGGGTTAGTACATCTTACTGGTATGGACACTTAAACACACTACCATGGCTTCTGACCAGGGCAGTACCAATATCCTTTGACCCCTTTTGTATATATTGTACCTACCTATTATTTGTAAGTCTGTTTTTTACCTTAACACATTTTGTATACTGCACCGGTAATCTATATATGTATAACTGTCCCTGACAACAGCAGGTCCACCTTGTAAATGAGCTTGCTCAACGGTGATCGCCTGGATAAATAAAGATTTGATTGATTGACTGATTGATTGATTGACCCTATGGGAGAAACTCGAGTGGAGATGCCGTCCCCATCTGGGGGACTTTTAACAGAGCAAGAGGGAGTTCGGACCTACTACCCATGCCAGACGCTATATTATCCAGTAGTGTTTAATCTCTCCGCCCCCGAACTGCCCTCAAACTGATCCCAATTTCAACAACTTATAAAGTATAAACTTCAATACCAAGAGCTCCTAGTACAATTTTTAGAAAGGAATAGCCCACTAAAAACATATAAAATGTGGTCCTTACTAGGTTTTGGAGCATGGATAGGGACAGGGTTAGATTTGGCTAACTCAGTAGACACCATAACCCTGAGGAATCAGATTAATATTTTATGAGACACAGTAGAAACTCTGATAGGTAACGAGGTAGGACAGGCCCTAAAGCTTATTAAATGGGACAATCAAGACACCTATTGAGCTCTTTTTGAAACAGAAAGAAATGTCGCTATCTTGGATAAGATAGGAAAAAAGGTTGCCAGTACAGGTGAACAAATAAAAACCACTGTCACATATAGCACCTGTTTAACCCTGGCAGCATATGCCCTCGCTAGCCTCAGAACTGAACTGCGCCAGCTCGGGGCAGCTGCCTTTTGATATCTCTAAAGAGGGATTTAATAATATTATATCCAAGGCAGATGAAAAGGGGATATTACCAACGGCTAACCTAGTCAAGGTTCAACTTTATCCCCACACCGCCACCTCTGAAAACATGTATATAGTCCCTGCAATGTTCACGGTTCAAGTGTGTATGAATGAAAGACCCTAAAACACATGGGGCCTTATGAATATAGGAATATTATTGCCAAACTCCACCACAGCATATGCCAAAGTGGAGGACAACACCATATTAGAGATCCCTAATATAAATGGTCCAAGTACATACCATCTATTTGATGACACGCTCTGTCATAATTCCCTCACACTACAAACATGTGGGGAAAATATAGTTCCTAAACCTTGGCAGCCAGAAAACCTTCCGCTAATTTTTGAACGTGAAGACCCTATCCATAGGGCAGGTAGGTGGAATGGTTCCTGGTGCGTGCTAGATACTGAAACCAAAACATGGGGGTGTAACTCAAAAACCTGGACAGTAAATAATCGGACCTATTATCAGCAGAGCTCCCCCAGGGCGCCCAAAAATACTACCGATTTTAGCATAACAGACCAGTGGCTAGAGGAACTTACTACTATCTTTGACCTACCAGAAATAACAATACCAAAATTTACCCCATTTGAGACCGAGACTCTTAAAACTAAAGCTAAGAGAGGTCAAGTATTACTACGGTGAATAAAAGAAGCAAATGAAAAGGTAATAAAAAAGGCCAAATACCTCCCCTATTTATCATGGTGGGACATCCTGACAAACTGGACAATTAATGTATTTGGAATCAGCCCAACCCTGGTGGTAGTGGAAGCAGTGGCATTAGGCTTAACTATACTACTCTTATGGCAATGTTATCTGATGAAAAGATTAATTAAGCTAACTCATGAGATAGATGAACTGCAGACTAGACAAAGAATAATAACCAAACTTGCTCAAAGAAGGGAAGGTCAAGTGCTAATCTATGTAAAATAATGATACAAGAATACAATGTCAGCTCTGCTATTGCAACAGATTGTTTTACAAACCATAATATAATCAAAAGTGTTGCTATATTTGCTACAAGATAATATAGTTTTTTAGATTGCTTGTTAAAAATACCCCAATGGGATTGTCCCATGGGTCACTTTTGCATATATAATGTATAATATTTTTGTACAAAACAGCATTTAAACTAGTCAAGGCAGCGTCACTGGTACTGATGCCTTGGATACATTTTGCATTTTCTTTTTTAAAAATGTTAATGCACTACATTTGGTGGCTTTGTCAGTTGTATGCTTATGCTTAAATTAGGCCGAGTACCTGTGAAGTTATGGTACCAATTCCCCATCATGTGGCTGTTCTCAGTGTGCCTGTGGTGTATAAGGCCAAAGCAGGAATATACACAAGAGAAACAAATACCAGTACAGGGGCTGCCAACTAGGTTTGGAGTCTCTGTCCCAAGCCCTATTATTAGTGAAGGGTGGGTAGGTAATATATTGTTTGCCCTCGGTCAGCAATGGCATAAATTCACAAGAGGCATGACGTGCAAATAAATTAAATTAAAATCTGTTGCAAAGCCACAAAGGAGGGCTTTTAGAGAGAGATTTTACTATAATGTGTGTCTTTGCACAAATTTTAATAGTTGACAGAGGACAGGCTACAAAACCCCAAGTACAATTTGATAAAGCCAGCAAGTGGGTGCATGAGCAAATACATAGAAAGACAAGAGTATAAAAAGGTATGTACAGTATACACAAGGCAGTCACATTACAGATATATTACAAAATGGTGGTTAAAACAAAACTTATGCGTGCGAAGTTGTGGACAAAACAAAACTTACATGCTCCATTTCCTCAAAATGATGTAGGCATTTCTTATAAATGCTATGTGTCATATTTATCATAGCTCTTACTTATCATAGTTACACAGTGACCTATCAGAATGTGACAGTAGCTTGCTAAGGAAAAAAGTACATATATGGTTATAAAATATATTGTATTTCTTTGTAACTGTCTGCTACGATATTAATAGAATTTGAACCATATATCCTGTACTTGCTTAAGAGTAAGTATATCTTGTTAATGCTATAGTTTAAATTGCAATGCAATTTTTATGTTTTACATATAATAGGAAAAAGGGCACAGTTAAGCTTTTATAACAAAACATATGTTAAGCCTGCGTGATAGAAACTTTCAAGTACCTCAAGGGAATCAACAAAGTCGAAGAGGGTAGCATCTTTCAAAAAAAGAGGTGTGCAAGAACAAGGGGGCACAATTTGAAGATGGGGGTGGCTCAGAGGTAATTTAAGGAAGTATTTTTCACAGAGAGGGTTGTGGATGCATTCGGAGGAGGTTGTGGAGTCAAAAACAGTGGTGGAATTCAAGCATGCATGGGACAGTCATAAGGCCATTCTAGGGGTTGGGGGTAGGAAGAAGTAGGCTGCTGGTTAACTAGGATCTGCAGCTTATCCAGTAGGTAGGGAAATGGGTAGACTGGGTGGGCCAAGCGGTCCTTATCTGACGTCAAATTCTATGTTTTTATGTATGCCTATGGAGAATTTAAAAGCAAACTGTCATTAGTTATACAATGCTGCCATCTTGTGGGGATTGGCATTTATTGCACTTAGTTCATTTAAGCCAAAGTGCAGGTACTGCATTCATTCAGCCACCAACTTTGCAAACTTGAGCTCATGCTTATGACCAGAGGAAATGCAGATGTAAATTCTCCAATTACAAAGCTAATATACCAACATTGCCTTGTTTGGAGACAGGATGTACGTCCTGTGTTTGTTCAATTATACATAAAGCTTTGTAAGTTCTGCCTAAAAACATAACAGCTTTTTATTTTTTTAACTGAAACCACAACTTTTTGTACCACCTTAAATTTTGTATCCGACCAAGTAAAGCTTCATAAAATTTCCTCTGTTGTCCGTGTGGTCTGTAAGTATAAATGTAGGTGGTTTAATAGAGAGTATCAAGGAGGGAGTCAGCCCCTCCTCAGAGATCCTGTTGGGGTCTCCCTGTTACACCAGGTCTCCAGGTTTGCAGCTTGTTAGTAGCCCTGCAGACCCTTCTCGACCTTGCATCATCAAAACTCTGCTTTTAGGGGGTAGGACTGTGGTGGAAACTCTTCAGCTGCACAAAACATGAAATAGAAATTGTAGCATGTCTTAAGTAAATACATTAATAAAGCCTTTACATCACAATGTAAGAGCTACCTCATTTAGGTCCTTTGGCAGGCAGCTCCTTGCCACAAGTTGCCTGACCTGAGAGCATCAGTTGCACTTTAATTTCTGCTGCTTCTGGGTTGGGTTATGTTAGGCTTCACTGTTTTAGTTTTTGGAATAAATACCAAGACTCAATCTTTTCAGAACTAACAATTAACTTACACAACAAAAAGGATTCATAATCTGATGAAATACCAGCATTTAAATATCACCACACTACCTTTTCAGGGATGCAGGCATTTCAGAGTGTCAGTATCTCTGGCACACTGCTTTTATGTAGATACCCCCACCCTGACAATTGCCACTTACTCTTTGTGATCCTAAGCAAGTTGCTTAAACTCTCAACATCTCCTTCACCAGTCCTGGGTCTTGATACACATCAGAACAGGTACCAGCACTCAAGGGCAGGTACAGGGAAGGAGAGCTATTTGCAAAATAGTTTTTTTGTTAACCGAGTAAACATATGAGCCAAAGCCCTTTTTTCATATGCGACCCAAGACTATAAAATAGTCACAAGATGTTACACAAAAAGATAACTTTTACATTCACTTAATACAGGAATACAAATGCATGACATATAAGACAAACAATATAATACAAATTATTTAAAATACAGTGGCGTGAAAAAGTATTTGCCCCCTTCCTGATTTTCTCTGTTATTGCATATTTGTCACACTGGATGTTTTCAGGTCTTTAGAGAAAATGTAATATTAGATAAAGGGAACCTGAGTGAACAAATAACACTTGTTTTTTATTTTTTTATTTCACCTATTTAATGAAAAAAGTTAACCAACACCAACTGGCACTGTGTGAAAAAGTAATTGCCCCCTTACACTTAATAACTGGTTACGCCACATTTAGCTGCAATGACTGCAACCAAACACTTCCTATAATTCAATATCAGTCTTTCACATCGCTGTGGAGGAATTTTAACTCACTCTTCCTTGCAGAACTGCTTTAATTCAGTAACATTTGGTAGGTTTTCAAGCATGAACTGCTCGTTTCAGGTCCTGCCACAGCATCTCTATTGGGTTTAAGTCTGGACTTTGACTAGGCCACTCCAAAACTTTAATTTTACTTCTTTTTAGCCATTCTGATGTGGACTTGCTTTTGTGTTTTGTATCATTGTCTTGCTGCATGACCCAACTCACGCTTCAGCTTCAGCTGACGGAAGGATGACCGACATTCTCCTTAAGAATTTTCGTACAGAGCAGAATTCATGGTTCCTTTAATTTTGGCAAGTCATCCAGGTCCTTAGGCAGTAAAGCATCCCCACACCATCACACTACCACCACCATGTTTGACTGTTGGTATGGTGTTCTTACTGTGGAATGCTGTGTTTGCTTTACGCGAGACATTATGGGATCCATGTCGTCCAAAAAGTTCCACTTTGGACTCATCTGTCCATAGAACATTTTCCCAAAAGGCTTGTGGATCATCCAGGTGCTTCTTGGCAAATGAGAGACAAACATATATGTTCTTCTTGGTTAGCAGTGGTTTCTGCCTTGCTACTCTCACATGAAGCCAATTTTTGCCCAGTCTCTTTCTGATTGTGGAGTCATGAACACTGACCTTAGCTGAGGCAAGAGAAGCCTGCAGTTCTTTGGATGTTGTTTTAGGATCCTTTGAGACTTCCTGGATGATTTTCGTGTGCCCTTGGAGTAATTTTGGCACGCTGCCCACTCCTGGGAAGATTCACTACTGTTCAAGTGTTCTCCATTTGGAGATTATGAGCTCTCACTGTGGTTCGATGGAGTCCCAGAGCCTTAGAAATAGCTTGTAACCCTTTCCAGACTGAAAGAGGGCAACAAATTTTTCTGATCTTTTCAGGAACTTCCTTTGATCATGGCATAATGTGCTGGTTGAATCTTTGTGCTGCAGCGGACTCTGATGGTAAGGGCCAAAATAAGTGAGGTTTATATTGAGCAGGGCTGGCTGTAATCAAGCCTGGCTGTGTTCAATCAGCTGACTCTAATTATCCTTTTAATTGGGTTGATTTAACTAGAGGGCATTACTTTTCACACAGTGCCAGTTGGTGTTGGTTAACTTTTTCATTAAATAAATGAAATAAGTAAAAAAAAAAGTGTTATTTGTTCACTCAGGTTCCCTTTATCTAATATTATATTTTGTCTAAAGACCTGAAAACATCCAGTGTGACAAATATGCAATAATAGAGAAAATCAGGAAGGGGGCAAATACTTTTTCACGCCACTGTAGCAGTGACATTGCAAGCTACTCAATAAATGATGCTTCAATTTCTTTTTGAATAAATTGTGACTACTCACAGTTCTCAATTCAATTGGAAGATCATTCCAGTATTTTGGTGCTTAGATAGAAAAAACTTGAGCACCCATTTTAGTTTTAGTGACTTTCAAATTTAAACAAGAAAGAACATTTGATCTCAGGTTTCTCGGAGCTTCCCTTACAGATATCAGAGAATACAAGGGAGAGAGACATTTTTGTCTCAATACATTATCCGTTTTACAACAAAGAGAGTATATGGAACTCAAGTTAGGCAGTAGAAACTCTGAAACTCGATATAAAGTACAATGATGTGTACTACAAGGCAATCTATAAACAAATCTACAAATACTATGAAAAGTCATTGTTAAGTTATTTACCACATGTTTAGACAAACTATTAAACAAAAATGAATTGAGTACAATTGAGTACACTGAATACAATGAGTTGATTTTGTTTCAAGGTGATCAACATACATCTAAAGAGGACTGTGAAACCTTGATTTTCACTCAGCAAGGTGGATGATAACAGTTGCACAGCAGCTAAAGCAAATGCATGCCACTGCAGCAGGCAACTATGTGAGATGAGGGAACTGGTCTCCTCAAATCCATAAAAGAAAGACCCATCTGGCAGTTGTTTCTTCTGCCAGCTCAGTACAGGTGTTGCAGCCCTTTCCAGCAGAAGCGTGTCTTATTGTCTTGCTGGTCCTGGTACACAAAACTAAGAACCTACACTGCCTTACCATGTGCCAGGCTTCTGGCATCTACTCAGGCTCCCAACATGAGGTTCCAGCATGCTGATGTAGATGCAGGGTTTCTTGAACCTGGATCAGCATGCCAGCAAGACCTGCCAGTACCAGAAGTGATTCCAACCTCTGTTGCCAAACTGTGTTGTATATAGTGGTGTGTGTGTGTGGGGGGGAGTGGCAGCGGTCACAGCCAAAACATGTTTCGTGCAACCCACTGAGTGGAGAATGGTGATGGTGTTGACCTGTTGAAATCGTCTGCAGCCAAGTGAGTGAATGGAGGGGGTCACCAGTCAGAATTAGTTTTATGCAGCCAGGAGTGTGTGTGTGTGGGGGGGTGCCAGTTGAAATGTGCTTTGTGCTGCTTAATGTATTGAAAGTAGTAGTCACCAGTTAAAATGTACAGCCAGGCAAGTGGTTGCTTAGTCACCATTTTACTTCTTTTTATAAAGTACACTTTTTCACTTATCCGGAGGTGCACTACTCCTCTGCCACTATACGGCCACTCCCGCCCCACAATCTCTCACTGGAGACTCTGCTCCAACCTGCATCTGCCAGCAGACCCCTGATACTTGCCAGTGTCCCCTAGATATGTCCCTTCACAGGGGGACTCAGGCTGTGACCAACCCAGACATAACCCAAAAGAGCAACAGCATGCATGTCAGCATTGGGAAGGAAGATGGGGTGAGATGGGCACAGAAGTATGGGTATGGGTATGGGTATGGGTATGGGAGAGCACCCATCATTATGACAACCAATTAAGCATTTTTCTCCCTTTTTTAGCCCTGTGCACCCAGCACTCTACATGCTTATATCAGTGTCTTTTCTGTCTTTGCTGCTTCATGGATCAGGGACCATCATTGCATGGTCACCTATGATATCAAGGCCTTCCCCACTACCCATAAGATAGGCTGGTGCAGTCAGAATTGATCACCCTCCTTTCTAGAGGCTGGCATGGTTGCATCTAGTGATTCCATGACTCACTGAATTAGAGCAGGTTGGCGAGTTAGTACAGCCACCCCCGGAGGCCCAAACTGGAGTGCAATGTACTACCCCACAGATTGGTGCTGGTCAGCACATAGAAATGTGTTGTTTGAACTATGTGTAGTGGGAGTGGCCATCTCCAATTTTTGTTTGAAAATGACACTTTTACTTTCACTCTGTAGTCTATTACATTTTTCAATGTGATGTTACAATTTTTATTTCCCTTGCCTTTTTAAATCTATTTCTTGAAAAGCTTATCTAATGTATGGTTCATTTTGTTTACAGGTCTAATTGGAAATCTACAATTATCTGTCAGATACATGAAGTACTTAGTTTCTAATTATAAATTGATAAATAAACACTAATTATTTATTACTAAAGATTCTTTGTGTTTCATTGAAATTATTTAGATTTTATTTTCTAGATATCTGCTGATGGTGGTCCATACTGTGGAACCCTCTCCAGAACAGGTAAGAACCCAATTGGTTTCCTAGAGGTATCAGTTGATGGTGGGCTCACACTATTGAACCCTATCCAGAACAGGTAAGAATCCATTTTGTTCCATATATCAGGACTAGGTCAGGGTTTCATTAGTTGGAGGTACCAAAAATGTTGGAGGATATGTTACCCATTGATGAGCTTGGGTGGGTGGGTAGGATGCAAAATGAATGAGCTGCGAGGTGGAAGGGTACACCATCATAATCTATCTGAAATCTAAGCAAAGTGACATATGTGGTGACATACATAGCGTGAGTGAAAACAGCCATATGGTTTTAACGGTGGGGATGTTATAGTGCTGTTCATGTAGCTGTTTTCACTCTTGATGACTAATTGAAGTTCGGTGGTGTGTTCTGCTTATCCGTGCTGGCAGCATAGAGTAGAGATTAGAGTGAGAGTATGTGAATGGGCTTGGTACATCTACCAGATCTGGATCTGATTCTGGGAGGCTGTTTTTTTTGTGTGTCTGTCCCCCCAAATTGCATCCCCCCTAGAGTTATAATAGTACATTTACTCCCTCCTGACCTCCCCCTTCAAATGCATCCCCCTGAGTTGGAATAGTAAATCCCCCCAAGCTGTGAAGCTGTGCCCCTCCATTTTATGTTCCCCCAATCCTCCAAGTTGGATCCCTGGCATCCATGGTGTCCTAATAGTAAATTTTGCTATTTCTGAGTTGTGGTATTTTGGCATAGCACAATTTACTATGTAGCTGTTTTCCATGTGTGGTTGTCACCATCACTGTGTTTTCTTTTATGAATTTATGGGTAATCCAGGTGGGAGTGAGTATTTAGCCATGATGCCGCCTTTCCACAGCATTATTTGTGTGAGCTAGTCCCCTAAAGGTGGCATCGTGACAATTCCATTGCTCAGGTTGAAACGCTGTCCTTCTTCTACCTGAGCATCTCCTGGGTGTACCAATCCTGATTGACATGAAATAGTCAAACAGTGGTTGTAGGATGTCTTTGTGAGTGGTGAAAGAGCCCCATTCACATATGGCATCAAAAGTACTGTACTTACCACATCATCTATGGGGACAAATGCCAATGATAAAAGCATGCACAAATGAAGAGCAAAGTCAGGGTCGGAGCAGTATTTCTCCTACACCATCGGGTACTTCTGTATCCTTTGTCATACAGCTTGAGCAAAATGAAAGAAACATCCCCTAACTTCGATGTTTGGGAAAGATGCACTAAATACTCACCAGGCAGATTTTTCAAAATATGTAATAGCTGTATACCTGGAGCTTTGAGTACACCATTGAATAGGCGGTGTTTTTTTGAGAGCACATGAGCACATACAGTGCTGTTACTATATGTCCACACTTCATGCAGTGGACAGTGTACAGCTGATCAAACAACAAAGGGCAGGACTTAATTGTTCCATCCAGTATCCAATCTGCACATTCCTGCAGCATTTTCAGATTGAGTTGGTGCCAAACACCAAAAATCTGTCTTTTTCTCTACCATTGTCATATACAAGGAATTGCACCCCAGCTGCTATAAAAGTGAAATCAGATGGAATTTCAAGTTCCTATTCTGTGGTAGGGGTGGCTGGACAATTTCACTCAACCTGCCTAATGCACTGATCGGTTCTTTTTATAAGTGATACTCTAGGGGAAAAAAGATCTGCCAATGCATCTGAGGCTGATGTGGTGCACTGAACAACCACCTGTGTAGTGGTTTCCACACTTGTTCTTGCCCTCTATCATACGTCAGCCATTATCTTGCACACCTTAACATCCACAGTATCTGGAACATGCGTATGTTCCTTTACCTGAGCCGACACTGTGTTGCAAATAGTATGGAGTCTATCAAGGCAACTACATTTATGGGCATCAGCACACCTCCAGTAGACCTTATCACTTTTATCTTTATCTTTGCAGTACATATACAAAGTAAAAACAGCAAGTGGCATACCTTTTTGGCTTGTGATAAGCTTGACCTCCATACTGGCAGAGTGCAAGTTAGGCGAGTGGCAGAGAACATCAACAGATGCTCAGTTTGTACCTTTTTTTTCAAAACAGGTTGAATCAATCAGGATTTTAAATGCCACTGATTGTTTAATTTACAACTGGTGGGTTGCACAACATGCAGCTTTACAATTACACAGGGGTCAGAAGATAGCTATGCCCTATAATACTGCACATGTTCTGACCCTATGATGCTAGCCTTGTGATGCTGCGTTGTGGGAACAAGGAAGTAGATGGAGTGTTTAGGGCTGGAGAGCATTAGCCAGAGATCGCAAGGGGTGAGCACACGTCCTTCAAGCAGTTGGAATAAGTTAGCTGCATATCACAATTTTTACGTGGCAATGAAATTGGTGGCAAAATTGTGCATCACTTAACTGTTTGGTCGTGCTACTGGCACTCGCTATATTTAAGGTGCTATAATGCAATTTGTGATTTTACAGTCGTGATTATTACATGGAACCAAAATGTGTAACTATTTCAAATATAACCAGAGAAATGTTGGCTAAAGCAGCAGTATTTGTTGTACACCATTTCATCATACTGTTTATTCTTTTTCTTCTATCTCCAGCACAGCCACCTTATGTTTACTCACCTCCCTTCCCCATACTTACCTTATCTTTTAGGCATGCTTAGATTCTCTGGAATCCATTTCAAGGGTTCCTAGTTGGAATTTTGTGAATTCTGAGCCTAATTCTGTTCCACCTTTGATTGTGAGACCAGCTGCAGTTTCCATTTAGAGGTCCACAGTCCAGCCCAGGTCTAGCACCCTGGCTGGCCACTCCCCTTGCACTGTCCATGGATCAGGGCAGCCAGGTATAGTGCATCTTGGTCCCATGTGTTGTTTTGGGGCTGAAAAAGTGGCATGTACCTGCACATCTTAGTTTGGGCTTGTTTTGGTGCATTCTGGGCCTAGTAGTGCATGGAGCTCCTTATAAGCTACAATGGATACTGGAGGACATCTGTTCAGTTCTGTACAATTTTTCAGTTTTTAATTGTTTTTAATAGAATCCACATTTGGTGATATGGCAGTCCTTGGAGGTCTGCTGTATCCTACAATACCCTGCTTGAAGCAGAGAAAGCGTTCCACTCTGGTGCTGATTGGAGCTCAAGGAAAAAAGCATGTTGCCATTAACCATGTTTATCCTATGCAGTTGGATGCTCACCATCCAGCCCCACTCTGCCCATTCCCTCTCTTTAGCCCCTGCACTCTGCTTTCTGTGCCCTGGGTGGGGAGGCTAAGTATTACTGACAGGTGCGGCCTTCTTTGGTTTTAAAGCATCCACACCAGGATGCACACCAAAGAAGTATATGCAGGGCGATCTTTTAGAGCAGGTTCTCTGTTGTATTTTACAGATCTAGATAGACATTACAAACTACCTATCAGAGCAGTATATATATGTGTATATATATATATTTCAATTGGGTAATTTACACGTTAACATAAGTTCCTTCAAGTTTGAACATCGGTGTCCAATTACATTTTTTTTCCTTCAGGATAACATTCAAGGAATGCCTTCCTAACATGGATCGGTCATGTAACAGACATTACCTTTTCAACAAAAACTAGTATAACAGTGTGCAATCATCTGTTATAAGGTATGGAGGTGGGTAGTGAAATGGGAAAGTACACAGAAGGCTGAATGAGAATCTGTGAGTATGTATGAACAAGAACAGAGTTGGCAAGTGGTGAAAGGGTAGAAAGGGCCTGATGCTGTAGGTACAGGGCTGAAAGCACCATTTGTATGGTACTAATGTACAGTAATGTGCATACATGCATGGGTGTTTGAACACAAGAAAATACAACTCAATAGCATGTCAGTAGCACCACCAGCACTTGCAGTGCCAATGACCAGAGTTAAACAGAGAACTCGAGACATCAGAGGGTTGGCCAGGGGAAACAGGACTAAGCATCCAATGGACTGGTCTCCTCCAGGGAGTAAAGAATGTGGTGCAGACATGGACCCTATAGACAGCTGGAAGCAAAGCAGCCAGGGACCACAGTGTCAGGAAGATGAGAAATGGTGGCTGTTGACATCCTGGGCATGGGAGTATGCATAGGGCTATCTTGGACATCATTGTAAGTCTGCTTCTTCTGGGGAGAAACCACGAGGCAGAAAAACAATCTGACTGGGCAGAGGAAAGGTCCAACCTCCCCCCAGGCCAGAAATCTGGTGACTTGGGATGCTTCCTAACTGAGGAACCACTACACTCGATCAGGGCTGCCCTCCATGGGGGAAGCCTGGAGGAAGGAGGAAGGAGGAAGGTGGACAGTAAGTCCACAGGATGCCATGGTGATGGGTCTGGGGGATCAGACCTGATAGGGCCTAGCTGGACTGAGGAATAATAGATTAAAGGAAAACTGTATGTTAAAATCAGGAAAATATATTTTTTACCATCCATTGTGTGTTCTTAGTTTATCCCAGTGTTATTTTTCAGCTCAGGCTGTGTGAGGTGTTTTTTCCTAACTTTCTCTTGCTATTTTATGGCCCTTGGGGGCTGCCATTTACCTTTCTTTTATTGCTTCTTGTCCCAGATAGTCTTCCTAGAGTGCCCTCTGCTCTGAGGTCTAATAGCCCATGCATCTGACCACTGTCTTGTTACAGTGTCTGTATCAGCAGCACTCACCACTGCATGCAACCTGTATATAAACTGTTACTTTGCTTAGACTGGTGCTCTCCTTCCCCCTTTTATTCAACACATACAAGCTGCTCTTTAAATATTTAAAGTTGAAGGCAATGGTACGAGCTGGTATTAAGAACAAAACAGGAAGAAATCATGCAGAGAGCTTCTGGTGCAGATCACATGAACACAAAAATACTGAAGGCTGCTTAGCCAGTGGATGGCAACTGCTTTAAAGGGATTACATTGGTCTACAAGTATGAATCTTCTACACAGGACACAAGCAACTGAATCAAAAGTACAGAATATGTTGAATAAAAGGGGAAGGGAGAGAGAGAGCACAAGTCTAAGCAAAGTAACAGTTTATATACAGGTTGCATGCAGCGGTGAGTGCTGCTGATATAAATTCTCTCCTCTGCTATGCCCTGGTGTGGGGGGAATTAGCATTGTTGGAGCAGACAGACTTGTTAGTTGTGCTCCATGATGTTTGCAAACCATAGAAAGCATTCCAATGCTCCATATATTCTTTCATCTTGTGGCTACTAAAAACAATACAGACACTGTAACAAGACACTAGTCAGATGCATGAGCTATTTGACCTCAGAGCAGAGGGCACTCTAGGAAGACTATCTGGGACAAGAAGCAATAAAAGAAAGGTAAATGGCAGCCCCCAAGGGCCATAAAATAGCAAGAGAAAGTTAGAAAAAACACCTCACACAGTCTGAGCTGAAAAATAACACTGGGATGAACTAAGAACACACAATGGATGGTAAAAAATATATTTTCCTGATTTTAACATGCAGTTTTCCTTTAACAAAATATATATATATATTTCTTAGGAGATAAAAGCCAAAGAGAAATAAGCACTGCCTTCTCATATTAAGCAATTTATTGGGCCTCCTGATCTTGATTATTATTTTTTTCCCACATTCATCTCTTCCACTGTTTACAATGAAAATGTATTTACAAAAAAATACCCCTTTTGCATCCCTCCCACTTACACACTTTGGTATATAATGCCTATGAGAAGCTGTATGTAAATGCAAATTCTTCTTCTTCTGCTTCTTGTTCTTGTTCTTCTTTGTCATCTTCTTCATGCTCTAGGTCATGCAGACATTATTTAACTCTAGTGGGATTTAAACCTGTTACTTCCTTGTTCCCAGGGCTCTAGCCATTAGACAAGACCACAGGGCCTTCACAAAACATATCCAATGAGGTGATGTGCATGGAGACAAGAGAAGGGCAATTGATATAGTTGCACTAGAAACTTTGGGACTCATATAGGACAGTGGCATTAGGACCTACAAGATAAGAAGTGATGAGATACCTTGAAGAAAGGGCCATTTGGGACTGTTGGGAGGGTAAAGACTTTGTAAGAGGGTTACCAGGGAAGCACATATAACAAGGACCCTACAATCATGAGGTAGCGTGGTGAGGCAGGGTCACTGAAACCTATGGAGAAAATAAATCTGATTGAGGAAGTTGGTACTAGGGAACTGTATAGAACAATATGTGTCTATGTCATGGAAACCTACAAGGGTATAAGGGTATGGAACATGTGAGGCAAGGGGCATATGGCTAGGGGGTGGGGGAGCCAAGAATACTTGTAGGGATCCTACCAGGGCAGTAGCACTCTAAATAAACACAAAATGTATTCAAGGATCTGATGTGAATACAAAGCTCTAGTGATTCCAGGTTTGTATGCTAATACAAACTGAATGTTAGTAGTGTTTAACTGATTGTATTCATTGGTATTCAAATACAAAGCTAATTTAAATATTTTAGTCTATACAAAGACTAACAAGTGGTTGAATACATTTGGAATACAACAACACAAAAGCCTATGAGGTATTCGGGCCATTTGTATTCCACTTTTATTTGAATATTAAAATTACTACAAAAAATGTATCCAGAATACAAAATTTACCACACATTGAATACACACTGAAGTCTTCATGTTTGGTAAAACTGGTCAAAGATATGGCAGCTGGACTTCAATGCTAAACAATGCAAAGTGATGCAGATTGGGAGAAGGAACCTACAAATACTATAAGAACTACAAAGGAAAAGGACATAGGGATCATGATGCCGGAAGGCCTGAGAAAAACAGTACACTGTAATAGAGATGTAAGTAAGGCAAACATGATGCTGGGATGCTTAAGGGGTGGATAAGCAGCAGAATCTAGAAAGTGAAGCTTCCATTCTACAGGTCACTGGTGTGATTGCATCTGGAACACTGTCCAAGGTACTGGAGTCCACACATTAGGAAAGACTGAGATAAGGTAGAAGCAGTACAATGTACAGCAACAAAAATGGTCCAAGAACTAGGATGCAAGACATATTTGGAGAGGCTGCAGGTCTTGAACATATATACCCTTAAAAAAAGAAGGTAAAGGGGAGTGATGTGGCTGAAACATATCAGCACATATGAGTGAACAAGGGCTATGTAGCTCATTTGGCTCTCCAGTACAACAAATAAAAATCACATGAAAGGCATGGAATAAACAGGTTGGATGAAAAGGTGCTTTTTCTCCTTGAGCTCAAATACAGGGATAAGGGAGAACTCACTAAAACCTTTAGAGATGAGATTCAGAAGGACATCTGCAAGCACTTTGGCACTGAAAGAGTGGTGGACAAGTGGAATAAGCTACCAGAGCAAGTTCTATGGGCCAAATCAGTGAGCAGCTTCAAAGAGGAATGGGGCAGGCATATGGGATTAGTTAGAAAAGGAATGGCAAAAACAAAGGGGGATGGCTACTAAGTCCAGTGCAGAGTACATAGGTAGAGTGGTCAGACTGAATGGGTCTATGGGCCTTTTTTCTGCCATCATCTATGTATCAATGTGTACATGCATTCACCGTGTCAATGTAATACAGTAAAACTACATTTATGGAGGAGCAGCTGAATGTAATGATATGGACTACCTACTGCAGCTTTATAGGATGGTAACGGAAAACAGGAGGAACATCTAGGTCCATTATTTCAATGCTCCTTCTTGCTTATTATGCAGAACAAGAATGATGTGCAGACATGTACTAATTCATTGGGATTCCCTCACTACTCAACTAACCCATGGTACCTTGTGGTACACCTACAGTATCTGCAGAAACTCTCCAAAAAAATCTTATGTGCCTTGTTTTCAATAAACAGTGTGTTGCCATGTTGTGTCCAAATGTGTTTATTGAGGTCTGTGCCTTCTATGATACCTGCTATCAAGCTGTTTTCCAGACTCACGAGTGTCATCTGACACAATAACTTTCTGAGACACTCACATTCTCATAACTGTCATAAGCAACAAGATTGAGCTAGAAGCAGGAAACTACAGACCTGTTAGTTTAACCTCAGTGATAGGGAAAATGATGGAATCACTTCTGAAGGAAAGAATTGTCGAGTACCTAGAGGTCAGAGGGGCACAGGACACAAGGCAGCATGGATTCACAGTGGTAAGGTCATGCCAGATGAATCTAATAGATTTCCTTGACTGGGTGACCAAAGTAGTAGATCAGGGAGGGGCTGTGGACATGGCCTACCTAGACTTTAGCAAGGCATTTGACTCAGTCCCACACAAAAGATTAATATACAAGTTAGCCAGCCTGCGAGAGGGTCCCAAGATGATAGCCTGGGTAAAGAATTGGCTGGAGAATAGGACACAGAGAGTAATAGTAAATGGAGTCCACTCTGAAGAAAGGGAAGGGGGTTAATAGTGGGGTGCTGCAGGGTTCAGTATTAGGACCGGTCCTCTTCAATGTCTTTGTAAGCAACATTGTAGATGGACTGGAAGGAAAAGTATGTCTCTTTGCAGATGACATAAAGATCTGCAACAGAGTTGATGCACAAGGTGGGGTGGAAAGGATGAGAAGGGACTTGGCACGGTTAGAGGAATGGTCAAATGTATGGCAGCTTAGATTTAATGCTAAGAAGTGCAAGGTAATGCACATGGGAAACAAAAACCCAGGGGAAGAGTACACAATGGGGGGTGAGATACTAACAACAACAAAAATGGAAAGGGTCCTCGGGGTAGTCATATCAGATGACTTAAAGGTGGGCAAGCAATGTGAGAGGGCAGTAAGGAGTGCTGGGGGATACTGGGATGCATAGGGAAAGGCATTACCAGTAGAAAACAGGAAGTTGTTTTCCCTCTGTACAGACAACTGGTGAGACCCCATCTGGAGTACTGTGTGCAGTTCTGTAGACCCAATCTCCGCAAGCACATAGACAAGATTGAAGCTGTCCAGAGGAGGGCAACTAAAATGGTGCAGGATCTGCACCAGAAGACATATGAAGAGAGACTAAAGTAACTTAATATGTATAGCCACAAGGAAAGGAGGGAGAGGGGGGACATGATAGAAACTTTCAAGTACCTCAAGGAATCAACAAAGTCCAAGAGGGTAGCATCATTCAAAAAAAGAGGTGTGCAAGAACAAGGGGGCACAATATGAAGATGGGGGGCAGCTCAGAGGTAATGTAAGGAAGTATTTTTTCACAGAGAGGGCTGTGGATGCATGGAACAGCCTTTCAGAGGAGGTTGTGGAGTCAAAAATAGTGGTTGAATTCAAGCATGCATGGGACAGCCATAAGGCAATTCTAGGGGTTGGGGGTAGAAAGAAGTAGCCTGCTGGTTAACTATGATCTGTAGCTTATCCATTAGGTAGGGAAATGGGCAGATTGGGTGGGCCAAGCGGTCCTTATCTGCTGTCAAATTCTGTTTCTATGTTTCTCTGGGAGTGGGATCTGACATGCCAGACCAATGCACAATTGTTTTACATAGGAGGAGTAGAAGTAATAAAATGTTTATTTATAGGATGTCCTTCCCCCACTGTTCATGGCTGAGCACTTGATACCTTGGCACTGCAGCTTGTATTAGTGATAGAAAACATACATTGCTCACCAAGGAGAATGTAAGCAAGTCAGTGGCTTCCATTTCTACAACTGCTGTTGTTAACTTTTTTGACTGTGGTGTGTTGGCAATATATATATATATATATATATTAGAGGCAAAAAACTCTGTTTAATGCATTAGTTAGGGTTGTTCCACAGCAACAAAAGTGAAGTTCGGTGTTAGGGTTGAAAACCTCCCTTGGACTCCCTGCCCACCCCCAACTGGCATTAGGGTGTGCATTGGGGTCATCAGCCTAACTCTCACCCCATCACATGTGTAAAGCAACAGAGTATGGAGAATGGGGTGAGAGTGAGACCCGGCGACCCCAATGAACACCCCAATGCGATTAGGGTGGGCTGAGAGTCAGGGGGTTTTCAACCCTAACACTGAATTTCCTCACTTTTGTCACTGTGGAACAACCCTAACTAATGCATTAAATGGAGTTGTTTTGCCTCTAAGGTCCCTTCTTTTTGAGAATGATAACGAGAAATAGTGAATGTAATGCAGCGGCGGGAGAGCTGGGGTGATGTCTTGTCGCATTGTAACATTGTGCCCACAAACGCAAATTGTAATGCACATGGTGACACAAAGCAAAACAGAAAGAGGAACAGTACTGTAGACAGAAATGTTAAAACAACAGAAAGCATGAACACAATGAAAACGCTAAAGGGTAACGACATGGTGGCGCAGAACGTGAATGGTAAGTGAAACGGGCACGGAACCACAAGCAGAAACGTAATGGTAAGAGTAATGTAAGCGCACAGGCTGGTTTTCCCAAAAGCTGTATAGAGAAGACAGTGAGTAGGAAGAATGTATGCAAAATAATGACTCTCGGAACACAAAAATCAGTAGTAGTAATAGTAAATTGCTTATATCTCAGTAACCGTATGACGTAGAAAAAAAAATTAAAAGTCATATGTATTACCACTTTCCTGGCTAGTTATATGTGTAGCCCCCTTTTATGGGGGCTATAATTTTTCGACAAAAACTCTGTATCTCGCACCGTTTTCGAGATACAGGCCCTCAAAGGCGCGGCGAACGCCGTAATGTTATCCTATGGGAAAAAAAAAACAGAAGTTCGGACTGCCATAACTTTTGAACAGTTTAATATTTTTTCACCAAATCTTCGAAAGGCACATTGGGGACCCCGGCCGCACATTCCCTGAAGATTTCGGGCCGGTCGCGCAAACCTTGCGACCTCAACGCGTGACCGTAAAATTCCAGAAAAAGCGTAAACGCACGTGAAGATCACTCTTAATAACTCTGCAGCTGTGTATCCAACCGATACAAAACTTGGCAGATGCCAAGGCCTATGGTTCTTGATAGTGTATTCCAAATTTCAGGCAAATCTGTCAAATGGTTGCAAAGTTATTAAGGTGCAAAATTTGGGGGTTTAACATAGAAATGGCTCCTCAAGCCTAACTATGGTAGCACTACGGTGCTACCATAATATATATATTATGGTAGCACCGTAGTGCTACCATAGTTAGGGTTGAGGAACCTGTTTAAGGTTAAAGGGTCAAAGTCTACACCGTAATAACTTTGTGACTGTTCAACAGATTTGCCTGAAATTTGGAATGTACGATCAAGAACCATACATCTTGCGATGTGCCAAGTTTCATACCAGTAGGTCATACGGCTGCGGAGTTATTAAGCATGATCTGCACGTGCGTTTACACTATATGGGGAATTCTTTGCTCATGTCTACAGGTCACAAGGTTTGCTCGAGTGGTCCAAAAACTTCAGAGACTGTGCGGCTGGGTTGCCTGATGTGCCTTTTGAAGATTTTGTGAAAAAATATTGAACGGTTCAAAAGTTATTCGAAAAACAAGTTCCCATTATAAGTCAATGGGAAAAGTTAACAAAAAGTTGAACACTTTCACAAATGCACTTTTTACTGTCAAAATGGCCCTAGTACTTTCACAAATCCACCATTTTGTTTTCAGTTGGTGATCAGAAAAATGCTTGCCGTTTAAAATTGGAACGATCTAGGGACACAATTCTTTTTGTGTCCACCTAGTTGGAGCCTGAGGATGCAAGCCATGTCTTTATTTTGTGGTTAAACACCCCAGAAATATGTTTTTCAAAGTTCTGGAAAAAGTACTTTCACAAAGTACTTTCATGCTCATGACACTTTTGCAAATCTGTGCGAAAGCTTTCGCAAATCACAAAAGTACTTTGCAGCACTATGGCAAAAATGACAGGAGTTTTTTGCCACCTTGCTGCAAAAGAATGATTAGGTTTTTTGGCCTGAAATTTGGAGGGAGCACAGCCAACATCTCACAGATGTGCCTTTTCATGGTTTGGTGAAAAAATATTGCATGGCTGCAAAGTTACGGTACTGTGAAGTTGGCATTTTTTCCCATAGACTAACATGGTGGCATACGCCGTGCCTTCGCCTCAGATTCAAAAATGATGCAAGATGCAGATATTTTTATGCGAGTTACATAGCCCTGTGGGCTATGTAGTAACAAAATCCTAGTCAGGAAAATCATGATTTTTGTGAAATTTAAATTTTTTTTTCTATGTTGTGCAGTTGCTGAGATATTATCAATTAAGTACTTCCAATGCTCGTTTTCAGCTTCAAACATCATGCCCATTACAATGCATACATTCTTTGTACACACTGCGTTTCTCTATGTACCTGTTTGGCAAAAACAAGGTATGCACTTCCGTTACTGCTGCACTTACTGTTTCAACTTGCGTTTCTGTCTCCATTTGGTTTACGTTCCCACGTACGCCACCGTGTGCATTACCCTTTGCATTGTCATTTGCGCTTGCATTTTCGTTACTGTTACCATTTTTATTTACACTACTGTTTCTCTTTGTGTTTTTCTTTGCGTCACTGTTCACATTGCCAATTCTGTTTACGGCAGCCCTTTCATTTGTATTTCCGTTTCTCTTTCATTTTGCGTCTTCCTTGCTATTACTGTTACCATTTGCATTTGCAATTTCTTTACTGTGCCCATGCATATTACGGTTTGTGTTTCCATATGCACTTGCATTTCCTTTTGTGTTTCTGTTTGCTTTGCTGTTATTGTTGCTGTTACCATTACCATTTGCGTTTACAATTGCGGTACTGTGCCTGTGCACATTTTGGTTTGCATTTCCATACACACTCTGTTCCTGTTTCTGTTTCCTTTGGCATTATTCTTCCTGTTATCTTTACCATTTGCATTTACAATTCTGGTACCGTGCTTGTTAGCGTTGTGGTTTGCGTCTACGTGTGCTCTTGCGTTAGCGTTTCCATTTCTGTTCCCCTTCGCGTTCTTTTTGCTTGATCTTTTTCTACTGGCCAAAATGGAACTACTTTTTGCCTCAGTATACCTCCACATTCAAAAATAAAGTGAAAATCTATTTAAAAATGCTTTTTTCCTCACCTTTCTGTTTTTTTAATATAAACGAGCCATTGTATAATAGGAATAATGAACTCCAGGGTGGGCGATATGCTGGGATAACATCCCTTCTCAGGTGTTGGATGCACTCAGCCTGTGACCTCATGCCCAATCACCTCAGGCGGGATGTTATCCCAGTATAACACCACCCTATCATGCATTATTCCTCTAATCTCCCTGACTATTGGAAACATTTGGGTAATATACTTTACAAAAGATGACATAGTGGACATCTTTAAGATGATCCCTGGTCCCAGAGAGAGGGTCAAATTGAGTTAATTATTAAAAATCCATATTTAGCACAAACTATTATAGATAAAGCTACCAAATTAGACACTCTTGGTATATTATTACTGTACCGCTCTACATGACTGAGAGATGGGGGGAGGTGATAAAGGCAAGGTTATCAATGTCCTATGAGGATTTCCACTTATAAAAATGAATTGTGCCTGTGAAAAAATAGGAGAGGGTGCTGTACCTATGTGGATCTTGCCTGAGATACACAAAACAAATACTGAGAACCCATGTATTGCTACGAGCAAAAGGTGAACAGAAAGGGATATATCTCACATGTTTGTAAGGCAATAGGTATAATAAAAAAGTCTATTAAAATGTAAATTCAAAAATAGCTTTATTGTTGTACATAATTTCAAGCATTCAGTGTCTAAAAAGCCTTATGCTCCAAAAAAGTGCACAGTCCACCCCTTATCCCTGCTTCTTCTCTGCTCATGCTTCTTCAAGTTCTTCCCTTGCTCCTCATCGCCTTCCCTCTTCCACCCTCCATCCATTTTCTTATCTCATGCCACCTGTTTTGCAACTTCTTCCCCTCCTTCTCCCTATGGGTTCTCTTTCTTATCTCACTCCCACCCATATTACTCTCTCTCTTGGGTTTTTGACAAGGCCTGCTAGACTGACCCCTCTCCTGACTATACACCACCTCTTCTCCTTACACTATTAAATTGTCTTCCTCCCGCTCACTTCACCAGCACTTCTCTCTTCTCTCTGTACTGACCCCATTTCCCTCCTTCTACCTCCCCATCCTCTCATCTCTCTAACTCCATTACCTCCTTTGCAACTCCGCTCCTTCCATCTCAACCTCTTGTGCAACTCATCTCCTTCTCCGTCTTGTTTCTCCCATCCCCACCTTATACCCCATTACTTTCTCTCCTAGATTTTGGCAAGGCCTCCCAGGCTGCCCACTCTTCTAGCCCACTGTACTGTTACATTGAGCAACATTCAGTGCTATTTTGATTGCTTTTGATGTATTAATTTTTTTAAGTATATTCTTGATATCTTCTATTTACTTATCTATTGTTTATCTTGTTTTGTTTCTGTACTACTGATGTGAAACCTTTGTAAATGAGTTGTATTGCTCAAAGGTGTTGTAATCCAAGACTCAATAAATAAATAAATAAATAAAATAAATACAAATATCACACAGACCTACCCCAGTCCTTAAGTCAGCCATAAAAACCCCAGCATTTTGCCAAATGGCTTCATCAGGGGGCGTGGTTACAATGATCATGACAGTTTTTTAAATACCCTAAAGTACTTATCTGTTAACAGTTACTGAATTTAAAAACTGCGAATAGTGTATTTAGAAGCATATATTTAGAGGCAGGCTAATTAAATATAAAGCAGCGCTGAAATGATACAGAGAAATATAAGTATTGGCATGCATAAACCCATTTAAGTGCATACTCACAAGTACATATAAATATCATCATTTGGAAAAATAGCTGATCCCATAAACTATTTTATAGAAAAATGATCAATTTTCACTATTTCAAAAAATACAATTTGTTTTAAGAATGGCAATACGCATATATAATACATCATTTTCAACAGAATTCCAGACTCTTGCACTATACATTCATGTATAGTGGTCATGCTGGGCTTGCCATTCATTTGTACTACTGGTTTCGCCATTTGTCATTTTATTTTTTGCTGCTGTGAGTACTTTTTAATTCTGTTCTTTTGTTTTGTTTCCCGCTGTCACTGTTTGGTGTATTATTTCCACAGTGATATTCGCCACCGTGATATCTGCCTCCATTTTTATCGTTAGTGCACTTGTTAGTGCACTTGTCTCCACTCTCCACTTTTTGTTTCTTTCGGTTCTGTTTGGGGCAGGAACCAACTGCACTGATAAGGAGCATTACGGAGAGCAGTGAAGATCTGTTGAGATTTGCCGCAAAGGATTACTAACAAAGCTTTGTTTAAGCTGACTTCCTGAGCCTTTTATTGATTCCTGTGCTGTACTTGGACTGTGCCTGGATTATTCTTCAGAATCTTTAACTGTCCTTTTGCCTTTGAGTATTTGAATGGTGAATGGACTGGACGGGGATTACGAAAAATCAAGCCAAATCCAACTAGCCCAGGATTTGGTGTGTGCTGTCCCCGTGTGTGGCCTTGAACTATCGGCTGTGTTCCCAGAGTGCCCTTGGACTACATGTGTTGATGACAACAGGACTACTGGGAGCGGTGACCTGTGAAGTAATTTGGAAGAGTTCCTAAATCGAGAGGTATACTAAGAAGTTTCTGCCAACTTTTCAGAGTGTTGGATGCTCCTCACATTCACGACTGGGTAACCTTTGGGTCTGCTGGGTTCCTGAGAGACCTCTGGGTTAGTGTACCACACAGGGGTGAGGAGTGGGGCAAGCTGGATGGTCTGTCCATTATTCCCCTTCCCCTAGACTTTTGGGGTTGCCAACTGGGGAGCTGGCTTCTCCTAAAGTTGAAGTAGTGGGCCACTGACTTGTTGGGGTAATCTTTGAAGGTTGATAGGAACCTGCGGCCTGCTGGTGGCCTTTTTGAGGTTGCAATTGGAGGTGGAACTGGAAGCCTGAAGATTGGAACTGTATTTTGCTTACCGTTTTTTGCTGACATTGGGACTGGTTTATTGTCTTTTTGAACCCTGGGCTTATATTAAGCTGTGTTTGGAAGTGTTCACAGCTTGACGGGATCTCTGCTGACTGCAAGTACTTTTTCTTTATATTCTTTTTTAATGGAAATAATGTGAGCAGTGAGAGTGCTCTATAACATTTTTGAAACCATCTGTTTCCTGATATTGTGAGAGATATCATCGGGAGGGTGTTCTCTAAATTATTTCCTTTATTTATTTGTTTATTATTATTTGTATTATTTTATTTATATATTATTTTGATGTTTATTTATTTTTTGTTGTTTAATTAGCAGTGAGAGTGCTTAGTTTTAGTAGGCACCGGGTAGTGAGAGGACCACGGTGCAATAAAATTGTTTTTTGTTAGTTTTATTTTGGTTGACCCCCAGGTTGTGAGAGGAATTGTGGGCCTAATCAACAAATAATATTATGTGTTAGCAAGGTTTATATGTTTGATGTTTAGTTTATTTAATTTAGTTGTTTGTTACTTTATTTTTATCTGAAGTTATATATTTATTTAAGTTGTGGGAAGTGTGAGGGAAGTTCAGGACTGGTGGTGTTTTCCGGGAATTTTTATATTATTTGGGGTGTTTTAATCTGAGCTGCTTGATGTACCTGCTTTCCCCTCCTATCCTGTGCTACTCGGCCTCCGCTCTCCATGCCCTCCGCCCCTTCTCTTCTCCCCTACTGCTTGCTCATACCTATCACTGTTGCCGGGTGTTGGGGATTGCTCATAAGGGGGGAGTCAAGAGGTGCGGGGCTGCGGTCAGTGGAACAAGCGGGGCTCTCCGATAGGGGTGGTCAGGCCCAGAAGATGCCCTGGGGTGAAATGATATCTAGAATGAGGTGATTCAGTTCTGGTTCCCATACCCAAGGGCACCTCCAGTTTGAGGGGGCAAGTGGTTGGGACAACTCGCCAACCTCGTCCAACTCAGGCACTGTTATGCAATGCCAGATCTGTCTGCAACAAGACTGGCCTTATCTCAGACTTTGTTGCGAAGGCAGGTCTGGCTTGCATTACCGAGACCTGGTTGGATGGGAATGCAGCCCCTTTTTTAGAGGCAGCTGTTCCTACCAGGTACTCGGGTATACATTGTCCGTGATTGGATCGGGGGGGGTTGCGGTCTGTTTCAAGACTGAATTCGGCCTAACTGGTGTACCAGTTGAGGAGGCCAGGTCATTTGAGTGTACTGTAGTAGCTGGTGTAGGGTGCAGGATTGCCCTCATCTACCGTCCACCAGGTGATGAGAAGCTGTTCCTGCAGGAAATAGCAAATTTCGCTGCCAACATGGCCTTGGAGTCACCCAGACTGATGGTTCTGGGTGACTTCAATGCCTTGGTAGATGACGAATCTTCACTTTTGGACAACATTTCCTCCAGGTGATGACATCTCTGGGCTTTACACAGGTTGTTTCCTCAGCTACACATAAGGGAGGTCACTCTCTTGACCTGGTCTTCCTCCTGAGGATCGAGGCCTCCGATCTGGTGGTGGAACCAGTTGGTTGGTCCAAACACTACTCTGTTGGGTTCAGTTTTGAGGCCCCCCTGGGTAGGTTGGCCCCTGGGGAGTTGGTCAGGTACCGCCCTTTGCAAGACGTGGTCCCTGATGACCTGTTGGCAGTCATTGACCTCTTGTGGTTGGACGAGTTCTGCACTGATCCTAAGCAGTTGGTAGTGGCCTATAATGGGGCCATAATGATAGCCCTCGGTCAGATTGCACCTTTCCGTGTTCACCCTTTCTGCGTCGCCCTGGAGCCCCATGGTTTGATGGGGCTCTAAGGGAGTTGTGGAGGTTGGGGCATAGTTTAGAGCATCGTTGGTAGAAGACTGCCTCTGATGCTGACCACCATATTTTGCTAGAGCATTATAAACTCTACCAAACAGCAATTTCCCATAAGAAGGCAGTATTCCTGCCCAGGGAAATTTCTGTCAAATGCAATTGACTGGCTCAACTCTGCAGAACTGTTGACAGACTGTGCAACCCAGTCTGTCAGCAGCTCCGTCGAGTTTTTACACAAACTGATTGTGACGAGATCGCTCTCTTCTTTGTGAATAAGGCTGAAGACATCAGGAGGGAGTGCCACCAACTTCACCCTAAGGGAGTTGCTGCTGATCGGTGCTCTGTCGCAGAACTCGGAGTTTCCTGGAGTACGTTTGGACTGCCAGATTTCATAGACATTATCAGGATTGTCCAAGAGATGCATCCCACATGCTGTAGTTTAGACCCAGGTCCTACTTCCCTGATTTTGGGTTGTAGTGATATCATTGGCCTGGTCTTAGCTAGGATTGTCCAGTGCTCTCTAGATACAGGAGTATTTCCTAGCTCCTTGAAGGAGGGGGTGGTGATCCCCCTTCTGAAAAAAGCTTCTTTAGACCCGGAGAACCTAGCAAACTACAGGCCTATCTCTAACCTCCCTTTTGTGAGGAAGGTTATTGAGAAAGTTGTGGCTGCTCAATTGGATAACCATTTAGTCATAAATAGTTTATACGAACCTCTCCAATCTGGTTTTCATAAGAGGCATAGTAATGAGACTGCTCTGGTTCAGGTGCTCAATTATCTCCTGATGGCGAGAGATTGGAGACACCGCTCCATCTTGGTTCTCCTAGATCTATCATCAGCTTTTGATACTGTGGATCATGGAGTTCTGCTCGAACACCTGAGGTCCATATGCAGACTGTCTGGTACAGTCCTCAGATGGTTTTCATCTTTCCTCACAGGGAGAATGCAGATAGTGGTCTGGGGTTTGTTTTCATCTGGGGCCTTTTCTCGGCCATGCAGGGTGCCTCAGGGCTCAGTGCTGTCCCCTATGTTATTCGCAGGATATATGCTACCCCTCTGAGACATTGTTAGACGGTATGAGCTGAGGTTTCACTGCTATGCTGATGATACCCAGCTCTACCTGTCTTTTGCACCTGACCAGGTAGATGCTATCTTGATACTGAACAACTGCCTCACAAAAATCCAAGATTGGATGAATTCCAGTGGTCTAAAGTTGAGCCCAGGAAAGACTGAGGTTTTGGTAGTGGACTTGGGTCATAGGGTAGAGGGATTGAGGACTGGGCTTCCATCCGGTTTAGTCCTTGGGGAGGACCAGATTCTCTCTTCTGAGCGGGTGCGTAACCTGGGAGTAGAGCTTGATGTTGGCATGACTCTTTGACATCAGGTGTCGGCAGTCGTCAAGCTGGCCTTTTTCCATCTTAGGAACATTGCCAGGATTAGTCACCTTGTTCCACCCAGTGATCTGCCTGTTTTAGTCCACGCCTTTGTGACATCGTGCCTTGATTACTGTAACTCCCTTTACCTAGGGCTTCCTGGGGTTGATATCCGCCGCTTGCAGCTAGTGCAGAACGCGACAGGATGTTTGTTGACTGGGGCATTAAGAAGATCTCATATCACCCCGGTGCTGCACGCTCTGCACTGGCTGCCAATACAATGGCGGATCACCTTTAAGGTAGGGCTTCTGACCTATAAAGCCCTACACAGTCTGGGTCCCAATTACTTGAAAGAGCACCTGGTGCCTTCCACCACTCTGCAACAGCTCCGTTCGGCTGACGAGGGGTTGCTAGAGATTCCGAGGGTAAACTTGAAGTCTTCTGGTACCTGTGCTTTTGGATTTGCAGCACCTACCCTCTGGAATTCTCTTCCCCTCCAGCTCTGGGAGTGCAGGACAGTGGGGTGTTTTAAGCAGGCACTAAAGACTTTTTTTATGGGCAAAGGCATTTCCTGTTTTATCTTGATTTTATACCTTATGTATTTGAATGTATGTTTGTTTTGTATTTTTGCTGTACAGCACTTTGAAATTCTGAAAGGCGCTTAACTAAATACATTTTATTATTATTATTTAATTATTAATATTATTATGTACATTCAAAACATTAACACTATTCTATTTATAGAAAAAGGATACATTTTTCAGAGTTCTTACAAAATCAATTCCAATTATGGAAGCAATGTTGCTCCATCTTTTAAAATGTTGTTTCTTTAAGTGCCTGCAGCTTTAACATCAAAAGTTCATTTAGAGAGTTTCTCACGCAACAGTCATTTAGTGCAAATAGCAACAGTCAAAAGATATTTCTTCAAACTGATACAGCCTTGATGTCAATAATTAATTTCAGTGCTTTTTCATAATAATAAAGTGCACAATTGATTGAAAGATGCCTCTTTAAGTTCGTGCAGCCTTGATGTAAGGAAATTAGATCTAGTAATTATTTTGGGCAGTACTCATTTTGTGTCAGAATATCATATGATAATTTGATCAGCTGACTTTATCAAAACATTAAATTAAACATACATTACAAAAAGTATGAAAATTACTGCACAAATGAAAGCAGCCATAAGAACAGCTTGTAATCCAGCACATCATTCAGACCAAATGTTTTTTTATGATTGTAAGTGCCAAATCCAGTGAGACTTCCTTTGCAACAAATATGTAAGGTTGCAAAATCCTCTTTTTGAATGGTTGTGAGTGCATTTAAGTCCTTTAAATCTAAGCACTCTAGGATTGCTATTATGCATTTCCTTGTAGTGCATCCCTAATGGGCTATTGACAGTGACATTAACAATATTTCTGACATGGTCTTGAATCCTTTCATTATATGAGCTGGGAATATATCTTACAATATGCAGATCATGGTGTGTAGGTAGACAGATCTGAACTGCCCAGTGTTTTGTTTATACTTTCTATAATTAAGAAAGTTAGCTACGGCATATTGCACTTTATAAATTCCTATTTGCACTACATTGTTTGCATTAACTTCTGGATCACAATACTCTTGTGAATCTGCAAAGTTGATAACAATCATTTTTTTTTCAGTCTTTTTCCCTCTGGTCAGCAACCACTGGGAGCTCCTTCAGACATCACCATACCAGCTTCTCCTGCCAGGTCTGTGACCTCCCAACCTGAGTCCCTTGGGAACTCTGACCCGTTGTCCACTGCCTGCTGAAGACCCTTGACTTGTACCCTCCTGTGCAGGGCCACGATCCACTTACTTTGGCACTCCTTGGAATCCAATTTTGCTTGCAGGTGGGGTAAAGGCCAGAGGATATCAGGACCCAGGAGGGCAGGATCCAGTGATGAATGTGGGGTTCTGCTGCTTCATTGTCCTCACAGTCGTTGGGGTGTTTCCTTTGTTATGCGATGTGATCGTGTTTTCCCCTAAAGGTGTGGATGTGCAATGACATCCAGCGTGAGAGAGGCACACTCCTGTATCTGACCCACAGACATCTGCTGTTGCCTCCTCCCTTTACCTACTTGGCCCTGGCTGTTGAATACCCAGCCACTGCTGGGAGTCACTGGCAGCTGAGAACCACAACCCACCAAGCCCGGGAGAGGAGAGCTGCCCTCCAGATGCTCAGTCCTCTCCTTCCCTGCCTACAGCTGGCAACCCAAGCTTGCTCCTGCCCCCGAGTCACCAGCGTGGTAAGAGGTAAGGTGTTAGGCACCTCAGATCTCTACATGACTGGACTGGCCAATAACAAAAATCTTTGACTGTAACTAAGACGAACCTTCCTCTGTAACCTATAATTGCTGTTTCACATGATTTTTTACTAATATAGTATGTATTTAAAGTAGCTTGTATGCGGATCTCTTATGTATACTACTTTATGTACATGTTTATGTTTCTATGATGTTTTTACCTGAAATGACTAAATGTCAAACTTGGAAGTAAACTTGAAACTTGAAGTGCTGGGTCTTTCAGTTGGCATTCATGGCTTTTGTTTTTGTGCTCAGCAAACAGAGACGGTCTATTTTCAATCATTTTGTTTCTACACCTTCAATACTCATTTCATAGCAGGACTTCGCCCCCACCAAGCTGATGGTTACTTTCTGTCCACATGCTTTGTTCACCATGTTGGAAAAATAACGACCACATACAGGAACAAGCTGGGTATATGTTACGTAGCATCTCAACCTTTTCCAGAAGGCAGAGACTCTAATGGCCACATGAGTAGTACAATAGCTGAAGAAATGTTTTGTAGTATGAAAAACAAGAGGCAGATGTGAGGTACGAAAACCATAACAAACATTCCTAATATGAACCTTAGAGTTACACACAACCACATCAGCATCTGCTTTGCACTTTCCAGCTCTGTGATTGTCTGGCTAAGTAGAATATTTCAAGTGACAAGTGAAAGTAGGTGACACTGGTGTGTTGATTTCTGATTCTAGATCTTGGATTGGTGGTGGAGGGCTAGGCCTCCAAAAGTCCTCTCTCAAAACAGCAGCAATATGTTTGCTATGCCCTTGGCAAGCAAACATAAAAAGGAACTCCCAGGTTCCTGGTCCATTACTGCAGTGACAGAGCAGTTGCTGCTCATGATACTGGTGACCTAGGTTTGGGAATGACCACATAATGTTGGGATCTGGCCTGGGAGAGCAGAACTGGGCATCAGAGAACACCACACACCTCTTCTAGGGATGGAGAGCAGTACGCTCTAATTCAACATTTCCACCTGGGTGACCAGGGTTGTATATCTGGGGCCACTTTTGGGGTGGGGGATTTGACAGACATGCCTTAGAGCACTTGCAAGTGCATCCTATGATGTTGGGTGAAATGCAAGGAAGAACCCCCCCCCCCAGTGCTGCAGTATTAGCATAATGGTTATAGCACTGAGTTTTGAAGATGGCAATCCACAAAACTAGCATCTGAATCCCAGAACTCCTCCTTGAATGTTGTGTGACCCTAAACAAGTTACAGTACATAACCAACTTGTACTCCTGGGTCACCCCGGAAAAAAACTTTGACTCAGTGTGCTGTTCCTGGCCATAAATAAAAAAAATGTCAGACACATGCAGCATGATGCCAGCACTTCCAGGTCCTGCCGAGTCAACTGCCATGCTGACTTCCTATATAATAGGACTTGTGGGGGAGATGCTGTCCAAACTACCCCAGCAGGGTGGTAGGTTCATATGCACCATGGAAGCCTTGATATAAAAATTTATTTTAGAAGGGAAACATTTTGTCCTACCACAAAAGGCAAAATGTGTCCAACCTTCTGATGCAATAATACAATTTATGTGACTCATGTAAGCAAACCACAGTGTACAACTGAGTGCTCCTTTTGTTTTATCTCATACCTAACAAAGCACTGGGGTATACGATTGAAGTGTAACAAACAGGCTGGGGGCCATAAATAGTGAACAGGTATGGGTAACAAACAGGGTATGGAACAACACACAAGTTCATTGGGAGCAAAAAAAATTTTCCTAGCAACAATACTGTCCCCCGAAGACCACCAATCACCATATGGCATTGTGAATGGCATGTGAACCCTGTGAATGGCAGCATAAGGACAGGGCTGGGAGGTAATCAGGCAGAAGAGGACAGAATAACAGATCAGATAATGTTAACTAATTGCTTTTCAAAAGTAAGCATAACAACCTTAATACTTTTACCATTCCACAATATGTAGGGTCCTACTAACAGTAAATTCAGATAAACGGAGATCTGCATTTCTCAAGACAAATATCAAGCTGAGGGTTGAACTTTTTTGCTGGTTAAACTAATAACACTGTACAGTAACTGCAGTGTTTGTCTATTTGCTCTGCAGCCCTATATACAAACTCACATTTAAATAACTGTATACTTTAATTAAAATTTAGGTCAATATTTTATCATGTTTTTAATCTTTCCTATTTCTCCTAACCCATCTGTTCCCTTCCCCCCACACCATCCTTTTGTGTATTCAACTACACACACCTCCAGGCAGACAGACAGGCTTGATCCACTACTGACTGCAGTGTTGCTCCTTGGCCTGACCTTTAGCGATGCTGAAGGCTTCTTCCCCATCTGGAGAATAAGAACATTGCCTTTCTGTTATGCTGATCCTCCATCAGACTGTTCTAATAGTGCCAGGTGGCAGTACTGTACACTGCTGCCTAAACACACACACACACACATCTAAGTCTTAAGTCTTTTATTGTGGAACAGCAGCATCAGTATACCGCAGTTAGATTTCAGTCACCATTTTTGATCATATCTGTGATTTTTCTCAATTGCCAACACATCAGCAAACTGAAATTAAGAGAGCTGGCATTTAAAATCTAAATACTTCATATCCAAAACATGTGCAGGTCAAGGAAGGTTATCCTTCCCTGAAGAAGGTCTGGGTTAGAGCATACCTGGAGAACAGGAAACAGCTCTGGTCACTGCAGTATGTGTGGGACACTCAAGGGGTCTGCAGGGTTAAGCAATGTATATTACTGGCTTAAAGTTGGAATACGATGTGTTATACGTTATCATTGTTTTTCAGAATCAAGGCATTTACTTCCTTTAGAAATCTGTTTAGGTACACTAATAATTAATTGCAAAAAGTGACACCCAGGAATCAGGGTTGACAATTAATACCATAAAAGTATGGAAATCTGATGCTAGGGTAAAAATAAAATCCCCTGAGCACTGGTGTATCTGTGGCATGATGTTTCTCAGGTTTTGATCTTGTGAGGCAGTGTTGGCATTGCTCTTTATTCAGGACTGATTTTCCAGGCAAAGAGAAATACTCATACACCAGTGTTTGGAGAGAGGTTCCTGAAATTAGGATAATGGCAACATTGCATCGCATGACCATTCAAAGTCTTTGAGACACCATGTTGCAGATTCAAAAGGCTCATGGAATATATTTTATCATAACCTACCATTTTCTTACTTTTGTGGCATTATGTGGTTATCTTTAACTTTTGCCTAAATGTATTTTTTTTGCTATGAATTTCCTCACTTTTTTAAAAAAGAAATCTTACATCATATGTACACTACTTTTTATTGACAATGTCAGCCAATACTTTTAATCACAGGTAGTACCAGGTCACAGTGTACCTACCTGCACTTACTACACCCTGTGCAAAACAGCCTCGGTAATATGATTGCATGTCCCCTTCACCAAACTTACTTTGATTACCTAGTCATACTTAGAGACAACTACAACTGCTTATGAACAGTAATGCATGGTAGTGAATGGGATGTTCTTGACTACACCAATGCTATGTGCATTAGAGCCATGTGGTGAAGCCCAGTTGTTTAAAGCACTTGTAACTATGGTTTAATTCATAACAACCCACAAACCTTGTTGGTGTATTATTGCACTTACTGTATCAATTGGGACTTCTGTATATTGTTGATTGGAATTCATTCAACAGAATTGGATACATAGGATGCTGGACACTTTTTCAGAATTCTGAATTTAGGTGTTAAGGCCAAAAATCCAAATTCAAAAAATACTTTTCAAATGTGGAATCAGCATCTACAGCTACTGTAGAGCTATGGTTAAACCTCCCAATGAATGAAATTTACACTTGTTTCACCCTTCCAGAGTAAATTTACATTTACCTTACCCAGCTGCAGTTGCAGATCTGCTCTATAAGACCTCCTCTGCTAATCACTTCCCCACTGACCACCAGGTGGGCACCACATAGCTCCACTTTGGTCGCTCATTTGCCAATTTATTTGTTGCTGCTAAGTATCTGTTCACTCTGCCACCACCAGACCAATTATAAGGAAGAACACAAGCTGCAATGCTGCATCAATGCTGCCTGTGGGTCCCTTGATCAGCCCATTAGTACAAATGGAAATTCTCCAGTGACCAGCAAGTCATTGACTAGTCCTCCACCCATGACAATGTGCCAAGGCCCACAATGGTTCAAATGTCATCCATTGGTCCATCCAGTGAGTGACCTGACCTGGGGACTCCTTTCCCTGCTGAGCAAACAGTGCAACTGGTTGGTTGTGGGGAATGGGAGTGGGACTACAGCACTCAAAGCCTTGGTTTTTGTTGCAGTGCAGGACTAAAAGGAAGGTGCTCCTGGATTATCCAGGGTTTGTTGCCTGTAGGCCAGGCCCCTTTCCTAGCAGACACCGGGGAACATGTCGGTATTGGTTGTCCAACATTAAGTTAGGTCAGGTTCAAGCATGAGTCTTGGGAGTCTGGAGTGGGTGTTGTGCTATATGAGAGGGTTGGGTAAGAACCTGACCTATTTGTTATGCAGAGACTTTAAATCAAGGATCTATTCTGTCATTTCCTATTCTGTTACTTGTCAATCTCTTGCTTATGTGATTGCACAATCAAATTGTCCTTGTGACGCCTAGGAACTGGCTGCTCCAATGGTACCACAATTTCCCAAGTTATCTCCTTTCCTTTACTTGTTGCTTCTATGCTTTCTTTCTCCTTTGCTTCTCTGGGGTTAATATATATATATATATATATATATATATATATATATATATATATATATTAGAGGCAAAACTCCGTTTAATGCATTAGTTAGGGTTGTTCCACAGCGACAAAGTGAGGAAATCGCTGTTAGGGTCGAAAACCCTAACTCCGAATTCACCCCCCCCAGCACCACACACACACACAGACACACACACACACACATTCAAGTATGGGGGAGGACCAAGTCAACACAACCAATGACAGACATCCAGCAGCAGGTGACAGAAATAGCAAACAATTGTCTAAATGTACTACAAGACATCCCCACCCACCTGACCAGGTACTGCATGCTCAGTGGAGATCAACAGCAAAACTGAGGCCATGTACACCAAACGTGCACATCCCTGATTGCAGCTGCACACAATGTACCACACTTAGTAGTTGCATGGCCTTACCTACCGATGCCCCACACCACACCACAACTGGTACTGTGCTATTAGTCAATATAAATGCTGAAGGTGCATGATGACAGTTGTAGAAAGGTTTTAACACTAGTGAGTATACATTAATTAAGAGAAGTACATAAATTAACCACAAGACACTAGCATGCTCAAGATAAAAGTAGTGTTACATTTAGTAGGTGATTTACATAGTAGTACATTTACTGCAATGGTTTACTCAAGATAGAGAGGCTGATGCAAGCGTATGGAAAAGCATTGCCTGTTCAATGCTCTGAAATTCCGTACTGCCAGTATCAGATGCATTCTTACTGATGAAGGTGTACTGCTCATGTACATACATAGACCTTCAGTGTGTCTCAATACTAAAGATGCAGTAACTATTCTTTGTAAGAAACATTGTAGTTGCATGGATCAGGCCAAGCAACTTCTAAATATCATAGCACTACTGAGCCAACAATTACGTACCTGTATCGAAGATGTATAATGGATAGATTTTCCTGTAGGCACTTACTGAGTATGTTGTACCTGATAAAGACAATCTCATTGCATCGGTGATGACTAACTTATTCAAATAGTAATACATTTACTATTGTTGCAATGAGTGATCTATGCCACTTATGGACACAGTGTAATTTTTTTTAACAGTTGTTTCATACTCAGGCTGTATGCCTAGTGTTTGGGTTTGCCACACTTCTGTCACTGATGCTATCAAAGTGATAACTATGTTAATTGTGGTACAACAGGAATCAAGTAGGTATGGTGTAGATATAAACAGAATGTCTTTTAGTATTGATTTAACTCACAATGGGGTAAGTGTACTAGGACAGCAGGGGTTATTCTCTATCACTGACTCTGTCAGTTATAATCACACTAAGGTTTTGATGACTGTAATGATCAAGTTACACTGTTCATCTTCATGAGTTCATATCACAGCCATTCTCCAGTAACTAGACAGTGTATGGTGTAACTGGGTGGGACACTGTGTTGCAAAGCTGCTACAGTGCCTAGCAGAGGAGACTATCTACTCATAAAGACAATTAAGCAATAAGGCATGACCAACAGTTATGTTAAATGGTCTGTTAATCACCCTGTGGGGTTTAATGTTGAATGAGGCATAGCGAGTGCCACATGTTGCTAGACAGTGATAAACTGACCATTAACATAATACCTGGGAGTGGCTTACTGCTATCATAATAAAACTGTTTTTAAACAACATTAAACCATGTTCATCATATGGTTAGGCTCTACATGTATGTTAATAAAAAGTAAACATAAGGCTGTTACAATGTTTACAGTCAATTAGAAAGCTGCATTTCTCAAACCCTTGTTATAATCAGAGATATTATACCTGTACAACTCCTTAGTTTTGCTGAACTCTATTGCTCAGGTGGCCCACCACATGTGGTCTGGTCTGCTGTGGAGCATCGGTAGGTAAGGCCATGCAACTACTAAGTGTGGTACGTTGTGTGCAGCTGCAATCAGGGATGTGTACGTTTGGTGTACATGGCCTCAGTTTTGCTGTTGATCTCCACTGAGCATGCAGTACCTGGTCAGGTGGGTGGGGATGTCTTGTAGTACATTTAGACAATTGTTTGTTATTTCTGTCACCTGCTGCTGGATGTCTGTCATTGGTTGTGTTGACTTAGTCCTCCCCCATACTTGAATGTGTGTGTGTGTGTCTGTGTGTGTGTGTGGTGCTGGGGTGACTCGGAGTTAGGGTTTTCAACCCTAACAGCGAATTTCCTCACTTTTGTCGCTGTGGAACAACCCTAACTAATGCATTAAACGGAGTTTTTTGCCTCTAATTTCCCTTCTTTTTGAGAATGGTAACGAGAAATAGTGAATGTAATGCAGCGGTGAGAGCGTGGGGCCCTCCGGCCACATGATGTCTTGTGGCATAGCAACAGGAGCAGCAACGCAAACAGAAATGCAAACAGTGGCACACATGGTAACACAAGCGCAAATGAGAACAGAAAGGGTAATGCACATGGTGGCATAGACGGGAACGGTCTGCCATGGGATGTGTTATCACATAGTAACATGGTGCCTGCAAATGGAAATGTCAATGGGCATGGTAATGCAAAGTGAAACAGAAAGAGAAACAGTACTGTAGACACAAATGGCAAAAAATAACAGAAAAGCAAGCACAAATGAAAATGCAAAGGATAACGCACATAGGGACCCGCGCTCCCGGCACGTACTGCGGCAGCTGGAGCGTGGGGCCCAGAGGGCCCCACACTCCCACCACATGATGTCTTGTGGCATAGTAGCAGGAACAGCAATGCAAACAGAAGCGCTAACAGTGGCGCACAAGGTAACTCAAGCGTGAATGTGAACAGAAAGGATAACGAACACGGTGGCGTAGACGGGAACGGTGTGCCACGTGATGTCTTGTCACATAGTAACATGGTGCCTGTAAATCGAAATGGCAATGCGCATGGTAACGCAAAGTAAAACAGAAAGAGAAACAGTACGGTACACACAAATGGCAAAAAAGTAACAGAAATGCAAGCGCAAATGAAAACGCAAAGGATGACGCACGTGGTGGCGCAGACGTTAACAGTAAGTGAAACGGAAGGAACCGCAAGCAGAAAGGGCAATGGTAACAGTAATGTAAGCACGGCTGGTTTTCCCAAAAGCTGAATAGAGAAAGACAGTGAGTACAAAGAATGTATGCATAATGGGTATCGGAGCAGAAAATGAGGACTTGGAATACTAAATAAGTTATATCTCAGGAACCGTATGACGTAGAAAAAAATTTAAAAGTCGTATGATTTATGACTGTCCTGGCTGATTTGTACTTAGTCCTTACTGGGGCTAAGAATTTTTCTGATGAAAACTCCGTATCTGCGACGCGTTCTGAGATCACGGCCCTGAAAGGTGCGGCAAATGCCGTAATGTTATCCTATGGGAAAAAGAGAAGTTTGGAGCACCATAACTTTGCCTCCCTGTAATATTTTTCACCAAACCACTGAAAGGCACATCTGTGAGCTGTTGGCTGTCTTCCTCCAAATTTTAGGAAAAAAGACCAAAACCGTTATTTTGCAGCAGGGATCCAAATGATTTCTGTAATGCGTCGGGTGCCGTAATGTTATCCTATGGGAAAAACCGTCAATTTTGGAGTGCCGTAACTTTGCCGCCATGTAATATTTTTTCAATACAACACTGAAAGGCACATCTGTGAGATGTCGGCTCTGTTTCCTCCAAATTTCAGCTCAAAACTCCCAACGATTCTTTTGCAGCGCAGTGCCAAAGAACTGCTGTCATTTTCCCACAGACTAGAAAACTACTGTCACAATTTGCAAAAGCTTTCGCAAAAATTTGCGACACTTTCATGAGCACGAAAGTATTTATGAAAGTACTTTTTCCAGAAATTTGAAAAACATATTTCTGGGGTGTTTTACCAAAAAATAAAGACATGGCAAGCATCCTCAGGGCCCGACTAGGTGAATACAAAAAATTAGGTTGCTAAAGGGTCCCAAATTTAAATGCCAACCATTTTTCTGATCACCAACTGAAAACAAAATGGCCGATTTGCGAAAGTAACAGGCCCATTTGCGAAAGTAAAAATGCATTTGCGAAAGTGTTGAACTTTTTGTTAACTTTTCCCATTGACTTATAATGGGAAACTGTTTTTTGAATAACTTTTGAACCGTTTAATATTTTTTCATGAAATCTTTGAAAGGCACATCAGGGACCCAGGCTGCATGTTCCCTGAAGAATTTGGGCCGGTCGCGCAAACTGTACGACCTGTAGGCGCGACCATAGAATTCCAGAAAAGCGTAAACGCGTGCACAGATCATGCTTAATAACTCCACAGCCGTATATCTGACCAGTAAGAAACTTGGCAGATCCCAAGGCCTATGGTTCTTGATCATAAATTCCAAATTTCAGACAAATCCATCAAACGGTTGCAAAGTTATTAAGGTGCAAAGTTTTGGGGTTTAACATAGAAATGGCTCCTCAACCCTAACTATGGTAGCACTACTGTGCTACCATATAATATATATATATATATATATATATATATATATATATATATATATATAATATTATTAATGCATCAGTTAGGTTGATAGCACAGCAACAAAAGTTTGGAAATTCTATGTTAGGATTCCAACCCCTACCACACCACCTCCACCCTCCCACCCTGCACACACCAACAGGAGTCGGGGTGCACCATGGGGTTGTCAGGCCTAACTCTCACCACATGCTATGTGTAAACAAGCTGACACACTACAGTATAGGAAAATGGGGTGAGAGTTAGGCCTGATGACCCCATGGCATGCCATGATGCCTGTTCTTGTGGAGGGTGTGGGGGAGTATGGTAGGGTTGGGAACTCTAACATCGAATTTCCAAACTTTTATTGCAGTGCTATTAACCCTAACTGATGCATTAATGGAGTTTTTTTACAATGAATTTCCCTTCTTTTTGAGAAAGTGTAATGTAACTGGTATAAGTCTACGGGAGCATGGGCCCTCTGGGCCCTGTGCTCCCTTCGTGCAGCCTATTTTTTACATGAGAGCAGGATGTGGGAGTGAGGACCCTCTGGGCCCTGCACTCCCACTTACACATAAGTACGGTGAAATACCTCAGCCCTATAGTCCTGAAAAGGAACCCTTGTAACACTAATTTGGCAATATCTCAGTAACCATAGCAACTACAAAAAAAATGCCACTGCAGTTGTAATCATGACTTGGAAACCTCCATGCAAGCTTAGTCCATCTTGAGGTAGACTAAACTGCCCACAGCAAAAAAATCTATATCTTGAATCATTTTCAGGATACAGGCATTGAAAGGTGTTGCATGCACCACAATATTATCCTATGGGAAATTTCTCAAATTCATAACACCGTAGCAATGGAACTGTTATATATTTTTTCACCAAACTACAAAAAGGCACATCTGTGAGGCCAGGGCTTGCTACCCTGCAAATCCCAGCCAAAAAAAAAAAAAATCCTTTAGGTGCAGTGAGGTGGAAAGGAAATAGTGTTATGTGGGCTAGTAGTGTTACAAAGTGTGACACTTTCACAAAAAATATGCGAAAGAACTGGTGCAAAAGTGTTGCATCCTTTCATTCATGATTTGCAACACTATGAGGGGGGGTGCTCTGATGCTGGAAAACATATTTCCAGCAATAATTTTCAAATTCCGAAGGCTGCATTGTGTTCCTCGTGTCCTGGTTAGGTAAACACAACTGTCAGTGTTTACCTAGGGGCAGTAAAATTTAAACTAGAGCTGTTTTTGTCCACCAATAACTGAAACAAGATGGTGGTGGCACAACACTACTGAGGGCATTTGTGACAGTAAAATGTGTTGTCACGACAGTACTAGGTGCTTTCGAGAAACACAGTTATTTTTTTTTCCATTGACTATAATGGGAAAACTAATCTGAATAACTTTTGAACGGATTAATATTTTTTCACCAAATCTTCAAAAGGCACATCAGTGATCCAGACTCTATATTTCCTGAAGATTTCAGACCAGACAGACAAACCATTTGGGCTGTAATCCCAAGCAAAGAAAAGGCCGAAATGCCAATTTGTGTGCATTTTTTTGGAGCTCCACAGCTCTGCAACTGCACAACCGACCATAACACAACTTGTCCAATTTAGAGATCTATGGCACCAGACTGTCCATGCAAAATTTTAGGCACTTCTGCCATATGGTTACAAAGTTATTAAAGTGCAAAATGTGGGGGTTAACACAGAAGTGGCCAGGCAACTCTAGCTATACTGTAGCTGCACTACTGTGCAGCTATGGTATATTAAAGTAATAATGCACAACAGGGTGTGTGTTGTGCTGGGCTAACATCACACCTGTGGTGATTAGGCATGAAGCCACAGGCCAAGTGCGATTAATCACCCCAGAAGTAAGTGACGTTATCCCAACACAACATACACCCTGGAGTGCATTATTCCTATTATACAATGGCTCCTTTATTTTAAAAGACAGAAAGATGAGGGTAAAAAAGCAATTTTAAATAGATTTTGAGTTTATTGTTCAATGTGGAGGTATACTGAGGAGAAAAGCAGTTCTGTTTTGGCCAGTAGGTGGTGCTGCTCTTAAATGAATTGTTATGTCTGTGTATCTGTCTGGTGCCTCCTAGCCCCCTCAACTGTATCTTGCTAGCAGTTCCCCTGGTACAGTTTGCTTAAATGTTGTACTGGGAGATGAACACCATTGATTATATTTTGTTCGGTGTTTGGAGCTCCCAGCATGTCACCTTTCTGCCAGACTCCGTGTTACTGCTCTGAAGTGGAAGTCTGCAAAGTCAGTTCATTAAGCTAGAAGAAAAGAGGTAGGGTGAGGATAGAGAGTGTGTTTTACTTGTGGAGAGTTAAGAAATGGAGGTGAGCTGAAAAATAATGGAGAACAGAGCTTGCTGACCGTTAGCAGACACAGTTTGCTGTTTACTCATTCGGAGATTACAGTGTTAGCGAGCGCAGCACATTTAAACTCTGCACGCGCTCACACTGTAAGAATGACTAGACTTGTGGGTTTAGGTTTGTTTAAGTTTTTATTTATTTTTTAAATTGTGGCTCAACAGAAAAGTTAATGGTTGTGGCAGCGCAGTTTCCAAGATGACCTGGGGGTGGAGAGCACTAATGTCAAGCGGGTCAGGGAGCGCCAATTCTGAGGACAGCAGGAACTGCTGTAGCTGCTGCTTGGGACAGCAATGGTGCAATCTCTTTTTTAACTTTCAATGTGGTCATTACTGTGCTGGGACTAGAGCCGTGATGTTATGCTAGGATAACATCACAGGTCCAGTCCCAGACTGACCAATTGGAGACCTAGATTCTTTTTTGCCATTGTATAATAAATCAATAATGCACAACAGGGTGCATGTTGAGCTGGGATAACATCATGCCTGGGGTGATTAGTCATGAGGTTGCAAGCCAAGTGCGTCTAATCACCCCAGAAGTAAGTGACGTTGTCCCAGCACAACATATACCCTGGAGTGCATTATTCCTATTATACTATGGCTCCTTATTTTAAAAGACAGAAAGATGAGGGAAAAAAACAATTTTAAATAGATTTTGAGTTTATTCTTCAATGTGGAGGTGTACTGAGGAGAAAACAGTTCTGTTTCGGCCAGTAGGTGGTGCTGCTCTTAAATGAATCATTATCTCTGTGTATCTGTCTGGTGCCTCCTACCACCCTCAACTGTATCTTGCTTGCAGTTCTCCCGGTACAGTTTGCTTAAATGTTGTACTGGGAGATGATCACCATTGATTATATTTTGTTCAGTGTTTGGAGCTCCCAGCATGTCACCGTTCTGCCAGACTCTGTGTTACCGCTCTGAAGTGGAAGTCTGCAAAGTCAGTTCATGAAGCTAGAAGAAAAGAGGTAGGGTGAGGATGGAGAGTGTGTTTTACTTGTGGAGAGTTAAGAAATGGAGGTCAGCTGAAAATAATGGAGAACAGCGCTTGCTGACCGTTGGCAGACATGGTTTGCTGTTTACTCATTCAGAGATTACAGTGTTAGTGAGCGCAGCACATTTAAACTCTGCACGCGCTTGCACTGTCAGAACGACTAGACTTGTGGGTTTAGGTTTGTTTAAGTTTTTTTTAATTTTTTAAATTGTGGCTCAACAGAAAAGTTAATGGTTGTGGCAGCGCAGTTTCCAGGATGACCTGGGGGTGGAGAGCACTGATGTCAAGCGGGGCAGGGAGCGCAGCTGCTTGGGAGGCAGTGGTGCAATCTTTTTTTTAACTTTCAATGTGGCCATTACTGTGCTGGGACTAGAGCCATGATGTTATGCTAGGATAACATCACGGGTCCAGTCCCAGACTGACCAATTGGAGACCTAGATTCTTTTTTGCCATTGTATAATAAAGGAATAATGCACAACAGGGTACGTGTTGTGCTGGGATAACATCATGCCTGGGGAGATTAGGCATGAGGCTGCAGGCCGAGTGTGACTAATAACCCCAGAAGTAACGTTATCCCAGCATGACACACACCCCGGAGTGCATTATTCCTACTATAAAATGGCTAATGTTTAACTACAAGAAAAAATTAAAAAAGAAGTATTTTTTTTTAAGTTTTTTGTCTTTTTGTGAGTGGAATTTTTTTTTTTTTTTAGAAAAAAAAAGTTCCTTTTTGTGTCTATCCAACAGGTGGTGCTGCCTGTATAGTAGATAGATTTTGTTCCGTTTTGTGTGCTTGCCTGTTCCATGTGTGATTTCCTTACATACAGTCTGTGCCCCCCCAACTGTATCTTGATTGCTGTTTAGCCGGTACAGTTTGCCATTTAATGTTGTACCTTGAGATTATCACAATGGATAAAATTTGTGCTTAGAGCTCCTGCTCTGATACCCTCCTGGCACCCTCTGCCTGCCACTGCTGTTAATAAGTCCCACACCATTAACTTTTAGCCAGCGCCTTGTCTGATGACATTTCAAGTGGATGCCTGCCAACGTGGTCTGTCTAGGCATATGAAAGGAGGTAAGGAAATGTATTTTTAAAGAAAAGAATCATGGTCAAAGTTTTTAAAAATGGTTGTGAGGTGAAAATGAAGCTAGGAGAGCAGCCTTGTAATGACTGTTCACAGATGAGGTTTCCCGAGAAATGGGTAAGCGTTGAGGTGCATTGAGGAGCAAGCATGAGCTGTAGGCAGGGATAGTGAGGCCACTGGCACAAGCAGCTGTTTCTTCAGTTGAAATACTTTTATGAAACAAAGTATTAGAAATGCTGGGTGGGGGAGAAGGATGATTTTTAGATGCCTGTGCAGACATCGGTAGCAGTTTGCAACAACAAGGATTGGCGTAGCCGAACGGGGTCACTGAAGTTGGCTGGTGAGAGGGGAATTTGAACGTACAGAAGTTGGCTGCTACTGTCTGAAGCCGATCGCGATGATGGCTTTGCTTAATTTCTCTTTTCTGAATTCTAAATCATGCAAGAAGTACAGATAATGAGTTTTAGTAACTTGTCTGATGCAGTATTTTAGGATTTTGTGGTTTGGGGCTGTATTTGTGAATGTGGGAGGGAGGGGTTTACTAAAAAAAAAGGAAGAAGTCCTGGCAAACTGTACAGTGGCCATGGAAAGTATGGGCAGCTTGGACATGGCAAGTGCAGGGATTCCTTTTACTTCTAATGTGGCCTTGTGTGTGTTGGGACTAGATCTGTGATGTTATGCTGTGATAACATCACGGGGCCAGCCCCAGATCGACCGATCAGAGGTCAACATTCTTGCTTGCTATTGTATAAATATATATATATATATATATATATATATACATATATATATATATACATATATATATGGGGCACAGTCGTGCCCCTATATTTAGAGTGGAGTAGGCACCTTGATGTTTAACCTCACATTTTGTGCGTTAATAACTTTGCAAATGTTCAGCGGATTCGCACGAAATTTGGAATGTGCAGTCTGGTATAGTAGGTCTCTTTGATTTACTAAATTGTGTTTTAGTCGGATATATGATTTTTGCACAGTGAAGCGCCAAAAAATGCACTTTCGCCACTTTTGCAAATTTTTTGTCTGTGGCACTGCGCAGACACCGTGTGGTCTATTGGCTTGAAACTTAGGACATAGAAAGAGCTTGGGCCAAGGAACATGACATCATTTGTTTGGTGAAAAAATATTAATCTGTTCAAAAGTTATTACAATTTGAAATTCCCATGATATCCTATGGGAAAATGTAAAAGTATTTTTTGCAATGTTAATGAGAAAGGTCAGATGGCCCCAGGAAAGACCAGATGGCCCAAACTGGGATGACCATATCTTAATCACAGTTTGGTCTTTTTACTTGAAATTTGCAGGGTGTTGAGGGGATGTCAGAGAGATGTGAACTATGCTCTTTAGGTGTTGGGGAAATAATTGGTTGCTGAGATATTCAATGACATAACTGACATTTTTTCCATAGGATTACATTGCAGTATGTGTCATGAATTTCAGAGCCGTTATCTCAGAAACGAAGCAAGATACAGACTTTTCGCTTCAGGTGGCCATGATCTATGCCACTGGAAAAAGATTTGAAATCATAGAGTAAGCCTGCAGTGGAATTTTTTTCGTATATTGCAAGGTTCATGAGATATTGTGAAATTACTGTCACAAGGGTTCAAAGTGTGCCTGTCCAGTCCTTCTGGTGCCCATATCCCAGACAAAATATGAGATGTGGATACAGTCTGTCATATGCTGTGTAAAGTACTCGCTGTCACAATTACAATGATGCTAGAATTTTTTTTCTAGCACTTACGGTTCCCAATATATGCACAAATTAATGTTACAAGGGTTTGGTGCCCTCTAGTACTGCTGCATGGTTCCGTAGATTTACATAAGCGGGATCGTGGGCCCAAATGAATATTATTATGAAAAAATTGGCAACTTAGAGGGAGCTGGGCTCCACACTCCCACCAATATATGTTTTTACTAGTTATATATTACTTTTCCAAAAAGTAAGGACATTCTATGCAAAAAAAAAGCATTAATGATTCATTTAGGGTTAAAGCAAAAAAAGTCAGGAAATGACACATCATGGTTGAACCCCTAACCTTCCTCACACACCACACCCTGATCCTCCACAGACTGACAGATGCCGGGGTGTGTCATTGGGGTCATGAGGCCTAAATCTCACCCCATGCCACTTTACTGTAGCATGTCAACATGCTCACACATGGAACACTGTGCAAAGTACAAAAAAAATTACACTGCAGGCTTACTCTATGATTTCAAAATCTTTTTCTAGTGGCATAGATCACCTAAAGGTGATCTAAGCCACCTGTAGCTAAAAGTTTGTATCTCACTTCATTTCTGAGATAACGGCGCTGAATGTCATTCCATGTGTGAGCATGTTGATATGCTACAGTAAAAGAGAATGGAGTGAGATGTTGTCCTCATGACCCCAATGACACACCCCGGCATCTGTCAGTCTATGGAGGACCAGGGCGGGGGGTGTGAGAGGGGGTTAGGGGTTCAACCATAATGTCTCATTTCCTGACTTTTTTTGCTTTAACCTTAAATGAAGCATTAACACAGTTTTTTGCATATACAGTATATATATATATATATATATATATATATTAGAGGCAAAAAACTCTGTTTAATGCATTAGTTAGGATTGTTCCACAGCGACAAAAGTGAGGAAATTCGCTGTTAGGGTTGAAAACCCTAACTCCGAATTCATCCCCCCCAGCACCACACACACACACAGACACACACACACACACATTCAAGTATGGGGGAGGACTAAGTCAACACAACCAATGACAGACATCCAGCAGCAGGTGACAGAAATAATAAACAATTGTCTAAATGTACTACGAGACATCCCCACCCACCTGACCAGGTACTGCATGCTCAGTGGAGATCAACAGCAAAACTGAGGCCACATACACCAAACGTGCACATCCCTGATTGCAGCTGCACACAATGTACCACACTTAGTAGTTGCATGGCCTTACCTACCAATGCCCCACACCACACCACAACTGGTACTGTGCCATTAGTCAATATAAATGCTGAAGGTGCATGATGACAGTTGAAGAAAGGTTTTAACACTAGTGAGTATACATTAATTAAGAGAAGTACATAAATTAACCACAAGACACTAGCATGCTCAAGATAAAAGTAGTGTTACATTTAGTAGGTGATTTACATAGTAGTACATTTACTGCAATGGTTTACTCAAGATAGAGAGGCTGATGTAAGCGTATGGAAAAGCATTGCCTGTTCAATGCTCTGAAATTGTACTGCCAGTATCAGATGCATTCTTACTGATGAAGGTGTACTGCTCATGTACATACATAGACCTTCAGTGTGTCTCACTAAAGATGCAGTAACTATTCTTTGTAAGAAACATTGTAATTGCATGGATCAGGCCAAGCAACTTCTAAATATCATAGCACTACTGAGCCAACAATGACGTACCTGTATCGGAGATGTATAATGGATAGATTTTCCTGTAGACACTTACTGAGTATGTTGTACCTGATAAAGACAATCTCATTGCATCGGTGGTGACTAACTTATTCAAATAGTAATACATTTACTATTGTTGCAATGAGTGATCTATGCCACTTATGGACACAGTGTAATTTTTTTTAACAGTTGTTTCATACTCAGGCTGTATGCTTAGTGTTTGGGTTTGCCACACTTCTGTCACTGATGCTATCAAAGTGATAACTATGTTAATTGTGGTACAACAGGAATCAAGTAGGTATGGTGTAGATATAAACAGAATGTCTTTTAGTATTGATTTAACTCACAATGGGGTAAGTGTACTAGGACAGCAGGGGTTATTTTCATCACTGACTCTGTCAGTTATAATCACACTCAAGGTTTTGATGACTGTAATGATCAAGTTACACTGTTCATCTTCATGAGTTCATATTCACAGCCATTCTCCAGTAACTAGACAGTGTATGGTGTAACTGGGTGGGACACTGTGTTGCAAAGCTGCTACAGTGCCTAGCAGAGGAGACTATCTACTCATAAAGACAATTAAGCAATAAGGCATGACCAACAGTTATGTTAAATGGTCTGTTAATCACCCTGTGGGGGTTTAATGTTGAATGAGGCATAGCCGAGTGCCACATGTTGCTAGACAGTGATAAACTGACCATTAACACAATACCTGGGAGTGGCTTACTGCTATCATAATAAAAATGTTTTTTAAACAATATTAAACCATGTTCATCATATGGTTAGGCTCTACATGTATGTTAATAAAAAGTAAACATAAGGCTGTTACAATGTTTACAGTCAATTAGAAAGATGCATTTCTCAAACCCTTGTTATAATCAGAGATATTATACCTGTACAACTCCTTGGTTTTGCTGAACTCTATTGCTCAGGTGGCCCACCACATGTGGTCTGGTCTGGTGTGGAGCATCGGTAGGTAAGACCATGCAACTACTAAGTGTGGTATGTTGTGTGCAGCTGCAATCAGGGATGTGTACGTTTGGTGTACATGGCCTCAGTTTTGCTAGTGATCTCCACTGAGCATGCAGTACCTGGTCAGGTGGGTGGGGATGTCTCGTAGTACATTTAGACAATTGTTTGTTATTTTTGTCACCTGCTGCTGGATGTCTGTCATTGGTTGTGTTGACTTGGTCCTCCCCCATACTTGAATGTGTGTGTGTGTGTGTGTGTGTGTGTGTGGTGCTGGGGTGACTTGAGTTAGGGTTTTCAACCCTAACAGCTAATTTCCTCACTTTGTCGCTGTGGAACAACCCTAACTAATGCATTAAACGGAGTTTTTGCCTCTAATTTCCTCTCTTTTGAGAATGGTAAGGAGAAATAGTGAATGTAATGTAAGGAGCACGTGGGCCCCTTTGGGCCTCAAGGCCCCACCTCATGATGTCTTGTGGTATAGTAACAGAGCAGCAACGCAAAACAGAAATGTTAACAGTGGCAATACATGGTAAATACAAAGTGCGAATGAGAACAGAAAGGGTAACGCACACGGTGGCATAGACGGTAACGGTCTGCCACGTATGCAAGTTATCATAGTAACATGGTGCCTGCAAATGGAAATGTCAATGGGCATGGTGATGCAAAGTGAAACAGAAAGAGAAACAGTACTGTAGACACAAATGGCAAAAATAACAGAAATGCAAGCGCAAATGAAAACGCAAAGGATAACACATAGGGCTCCGCTCCCGGCACGTATGCGGCAGCTGGAGTGCGGGGCCCAAAGGGCCCACACCCCACCACATGATGTCTTGTGGCATAGTAACAGGAACAGCAATGCAAACAGAAGCGCTAACAGTGGCGCACAAGGTAACGCAAGCGCGAATGAGAACAGAAAGGATAACGAACACGGTGGCGTAGACGGGAACGGTGTGCCACGTGATGTCTTGTCACATAGTAACATGGTGCCTGTAAATCGAAATGGCAATGGGCATGGTGACGCAAAGTGAAACAGAAAGAGAAACAGTACGGTACACACAAATGGCAAAAAAGTAACAGAAACGCAAGCGCAAATGAAAACGCAAAGAATGACGCATGTGGTGGCGCAGACGTCAACGGTAAGTGAAACGGGCATGGAACCGCAAGCGGAAAGGGCAATGGTAACAGTAATGTAAGCGCACAGGCTGGTTTTCCCAAAAAGCTGAATAGAGAAAGACAGTGAGTACAAAGAATGTATGCATAATAATGGGTATCGGAGCAGAAAATGAGGACTTGGAATACTAAATAAGTTATATCTCAGGAACCGTATGACGTAGAAAAAAAATTTAAAAGTCGTTTGATTTATGACTGTCCTGGCTAGTTTTGTACTTAGTTCTTACTAGGGGCTAAGAATTTTTCCGACGAAAACTCCGTATCTCGCATCGTTTTCGAGATACGGGCCCTGAAAGGCGCGGCGAACACCGTAATGTTATCCTATGGGAAAAAAAGAGAAGTTCGGAGCGCCATAACTTTTCCTCCCTGTAATATGTTTTCACCAAACCACTGAAAGGCACATCTGTGAGCTGTTGGCTGTCTTCCCTCCAAATTTCATGAAAAAAGACCAAACCATTATTTTGCAGCAGGGATCCAAAGAATTTCTGTAATGCGTCGGGTGCCGTAATGTTATCCTATGGGAAAACCCGTCAACTTTGGAGTGCCGTAACTTTGCCGCTGTGTAACATTTTTTCAATACAACACTGAAAGGCAAATCTGTGAGATGTCGGCTCTGTTTCCTCCAAATTTCAGCTCAAAACTCCATACGGTTCTTTTGCAGAGCAGTGCCAAAGAATTGCTGTCATTTTCCCACAGACTAGAAATCTACTGTCGCAATTTGCAGCTTTATAAAAATTGCAGGCACTTTCATCAACACGAAAGTAATTTACATACAACATACTAAAATGCCAGCAGAATAGGGCCTAATGGTCTTCGTGGTTCGTTCTTTTGGTCAGCCCCACCCTGGGTGCTGACCTTGCTGTCCCCTCGCTTCTCTGGCTTCTCCTTCCCAGTTCCGATATTCTTGCTGCATTGGATTTTGCTTCCTGAACCCTTCCCCTGTACCTGTCCCACCCTCTTGAACCCCTCCACTGTCTCTGCCTCCACCAGCCCCCTAGGTAGTGCATTCCATGGCTTCATCACCCTCTCAGTGAAGTAGCACCTCCTCCTTTCTCCCCTGAATCTTCCCCCCTCCAGTTTCCACCCATGCCCTCTAGTGGCCCCTTCCTCCTTCCTTCAAAGCACCCTGACTGTTCCTCCCCTATTTACCCTCTTCATGTACCTGAAGACCTCTATCATGTCCCCCCGGTCCCTTCTCTCTTCCAATGTGTACATATTTAGTTCTTCGAGCCTCTCCTCATAGGTCCTGTCCCCCAAGCCCCAAATCATTTTGGTTGCCCTCCTCTGGACCCTCTCCAGGAGGTTAATGTCCCTCTTTAAGTGTGGCCTCCAAAACTGCACGCAGTACTCCAGGTGCGGCCTCACCAAGCAGTTATACAGAGGGAGTATCACTCTCCTCCTTCTGGAGGTGATCCCCTAGTGATGCATCCCAGCATCCTGTTGGCCTTGGCTGCTGCCCTCCTCAAGTCTCAGAGTTGTTCATCTTGACATCCACCACCACCCCAGGTCCCTCTCAGCCATTGAGACTTGTAGTATTCCTCCAGGGTGTACACTTGGCCTGGGCTCTGCCCCAGGTGGAGTACCTTGCATTTCCCTGCATTGAACCTCAGCTTCCACTTTCTAGATCATCTTCCAGAGCCTCCAGGTCCCTGCAGGGCCACCCTCCCCTCCTCCCCATCCACCACTGCCCCCAGTTTCGAGTCATCCGCAAAGAGACTCATCTCACTCCTGATTCCTGTCCTTATGTCAGATACATAGGTGTTGAATTTGCAAAAGTACTTTTTCAAGAAATTTGAAAAACATATTTCTGGGGTGTTTTACCACAAAATAAAGACATGGCAAGCATCCTCAGGGCTCGACTAGGTGAATACAAAAAAAATTAGGTTGCTTGAGGGTCCCAAATTTAAATGCCAACCATTTTTCTGATCACCAACTGAAAACAAAATGGCCGATTTGCGAAAGTAACAGGCCCATTTGCGAAAGTAAAAATGCATTTGCGAAAGTGTTGAACTTTTTGTTAACTTTTCCCATTGACTTATAATGGGAAACTGTTTTTTGAATAACTTTTGAACCGTTTAATATTTTTTCATGAAATCTTTGAAAGGCACATCGGGGACCCTGGCCACACGTTCCCTGAAGATTTTGGGCCGGTCGTGCAAACCGTACGACCTGTAGGTGCGACCATAGAATTCCAGAAAAGCGTAAACGCGCGCACAGATCACACTTAATAACTCCACAGCCGTATATCTGACCAGTACAAAACTTGGTAGATCCCAAGGCCTATGGTTTTTGATCATAAATTCCAAATTTCAGATAAATCCATCAAACGGTTGCAAAGTTATTAAGGTGCAAAGTTTTGGGGTTTAACATAGAAATGGCTCCTCAACCCTAACTATGGTAGCACTACCATGCTACCATAATATATATATATATATATATATATATATATATATATATATATACTGCATATACATATAGAAAGAGGTTAAATTACACGGCTAATTGAGACAGTTATTTCTCGACCCCTCTACATCACCGGTCATACCACTGGGCACGTTGGTATTATCAGCCCCAATCCTCACCCCATCACATGTGTGTAAGAAGCAGAGGTATAGGAGAATGAGTGAGAGTTAGGACTGACGACTTACAACATGCACCCTGATGCCGTTGGGGTGGGTTAGGAGTCCAAGGGGCTTAACCCAACACCGAATTTCCTCACTTTTGTCACTGTGGAACAACCCTAACTAATGCATTAAATGGAGTTTTTTGCCTCTAATTTCCCTTCTTTTTGAAAACGATGACGAGAAATAGTAAATGTAATGCAGTGGCAGGAGCCTGGGGCCCAAAGGGCCCTGCGCTCCTGAAATGTGATGTTTTGTGACATAGTAACAGGAACAGCAACCCAAACAGAAGCGCGAACAGTGGTGCACATGGTAACGCAAACGTAAATGGTAAAGGAAACGTTAATAGAAACTCAAGCGCAAGGTGATGCCGAAGCAAACAGTGACACAAACGGACATTGAAGCGCATACGAAAATGCAACTGGTAACTCGAACAGTGATGGGAGTGGTATTTTAAATGGAAATGTTAAGTGTCACAGCAAAAAGAATGCAAAAGGGAACAGAAACAGACACTCGAATGCAAGCGCACACGTAAACACAAACTGTAACGCACACAGGCACGGTACCGCAATTGTAAATACAAATGGTAAGGCTGACATGAAGAATAATGCCAAAGGAAAGAGAAATGGAAATGGGAACAGAAGCGCTTACGAAAACGCAAACCGAAACCAGCACAGGCACAGTACCGCAATTTTAAATGCAAATGGTAACGGTAACTGCAACAATAACAGCAAAGTAAACAGAAGCACAAAAAGAAATGCAAGCACATATGGAAACACAAACCGTAATGCACACGGGCACATGCAAATGGTAACAGTAACAGCAAGGAAGATGCAAAAGGAAAGAGAAACGGAAATGTAAATGAAAGGGCTGCCGTAAACGCAAATGGCAATGCACATGGTGATGCAAACAGAAACAGTAGTGGAAACGCAAATGGTAACAGTAATGAAAATGCAAGCGTGAATGACAGTGCAAAGGGTATCGCACACGGTGGCGTACACGGGAACGGTAACGCAAACGGGGACATAATCGCAAGTGGAAACAGTAACTGTAACAGTAACGGAAGTGCATCACCTGTTTTTGCCAAACAGGTGCGTAGAGAAACACAGTGTGTACAAAGAATGTATGCATTGTAATGGGGATCGAAACTTAAAATGAGCATTGGAAGTACTTAATTGCTAATATCTCAGCAACCACACGACATAGAAAAAAATGTAAATTTCACAAAAATCTTGATTTTCCTGGCTAGGTTTTTGTTGTTGCATAGTCCATAGGGCTATGCAGCTTGCAACAAAAATTCCATATCTTGCACCGTTTTCGAGATACGAGCCCCAAAAGGTGCGGCGTACGCCACCATGTTAGTCTATGGGAAAAAATTTCAAATTTGGAGTACCGTAACTTGGCAGCCATGCAATATTTTTTCACCAAACCACTAAAAGGCACATCTGCGAGATGTTTGCTGCCCTCCTTCTAAATTTCAGCTCAAAAGACCAAAGTGTTCTTTCACAGCAGGATGGCAAAGAATTCCTGTCATTTTGGCCAAGTCTGAAAAAGTAGTGTCGCAATTTGTGGCAATTTTAGCAAAAGTTTGCAAAAGTGTCATGTCTGCAACACTACTTTGCGACACTACTGGTTCCAGAAATTTGAAAAACATATTTCTGGGGTGTTTTACCCCAAAATAAAGACATGGCTAGCATCCTCAGGGTCCGACTAGGAGAACACAAAAAGAATTGTGTCCCTAGAGGGTCCCAAATTTAAATGCCAAGTATTTTTCTGATCACCAACTGAAAAATAATGGTGGATTTGTAACACTACTAGGGCCATTTGTAACACTAAAAAGTGCATTTGCGAAAGTGTTGAATATTTTAACTTTCCCCATTGACTTATAATGGGAACTTGTTTTTTGAATAACTTTTGAACCATTCAATATTTTTTCATGAAATCTTTAAAAAGCACATTATGGACCCCAGCTGCATGATCCCTGAAGTTTTTGGACCGGTCGTGCAAACCATGCAACCTGTAACTTTACAATTTGCATTTACAATTGCAGTACCATGCCTTTGAGCATTACAGTTTGCGTTTACGTGTGCACTTGCATTCACATTTCCGTTTCTGTTCCCTTTCGCATTGTTTTTGCTGCGACACTTAACATTTCCATTTAAAATACCACTGCCATCACTGTTTGCATTGCCAGTTGCATTTCCATATGCACTTCAATGTCCATTTGCATCACTGCTTGCTTCGGCATCACTTTGCCCATGCGTTTCTATTACCGTTTCCTTTACCATTTATGTTTCAGTTACCATGTGCACCATGTTGGTGCTTCTGTTTGCATTGCTGTTCCTGTTACTATGTCACAAGACATCACGTGATGGGAGTGTGGGGCCTGAAGGGCCCCGAGCTCCTGCCACCGCATTACATTCACTATTTCTCATCATCATTCACAAAAGAAGGGAAATTAGAGGCAAAAAAACTCTGTTTAATGCATCAGTTAGGGTTGTTACACAGCGACAAAAGCGAGGAAATTTGGTGTTAGGGTTGAAAGCCCCCCTTGGACCACTCCAGCCCACCCCCCCAACCGGCATCGGGGTGCGCGTTGGGTTCGTCGGTCCTAACTCTCACCCCATTCTCCAATTCCTCAGCTTCTTTACACGTGTGATGGGGTGAGAGTTAGGGCCAATGACCCAAATGTACCCCCGATGCCAGTTGGGGGGTGGGCTGGAGGAGTCCAATGGGGGCTTTCAGCCCTAACACCAAATTTCCTCACTTTTGTCACTGTGGAACAACCCTAACTGATGCATTAAACAGAGTTTTTTGCCTCTAAAATATATATATATATATATTCTGTGCAAAACACTTCATTAATGCAACAGTAACAGTACATATTAAAGCAACAAATGTAGGAAAATGTGGTGTAATGGTTCCCATCCCTAACATCCCACCCCTACCTTGCAGGCAGAAAAAGGAAAAACTATTACTTCACCTTGGTTGAGTCTTTGCAAATCAGGGCTGGAGTCTTCCTTGGGGTTGTTAGCTCTGACACTCACACCATTACATCCCCAGATACGCTCAGATGTGCAGACTATTTCAAAATGGGGTGAGCATTAGGATTGACATCCCTGAGGAAGACCCCATCCCTGATTTGTGAAGACACAGTAGAGGTGAAGTTGTAATCTTCATTAAAAGAAATACAAAATCATACATATCCCCATAATGTAAAGCATCATGGGTTGTATATGCAAATCACCACAGAATATTATGCTGGTTCAACTTTAAGCAGAAATGTATGGTGCTGAAAGGCCTCTCACACAGTCTGCAAAGGGTGCCAACAGAAGACACATATACATGTTTCATCCTACCAGGACTCATCAGTGTGCCTAATCTGTATGACACCCAATGAAATGAACCAACTACTCTAAGTTGGTCTGTCTGGGTTATGTTGTGGTGAGCCCAATAAAACCAAAAAGCAAGCTAAAAGACAAAGAACCTCAGTGTGCAAGCACTGGAGCAAGGGTTACCCTAAAGGGAAATGGCTGGGAAGCCAAGTTTCAAAGAAATACTAAATCACACATACCCCATAATGCAAAGCATCATGGGCTATATATGCAAATCACCACAGAATATTACGCTAGTTCAACTTTAAGCAGAAATGTATGGTGCCAAAAGGCCTCTCACACAGTCTGCAAGTGGGCTGGCAGTATAGCCTAGCGGTTAGAGGAATGAGGTGTGAATGAGCTTTATAAATCCAGCAGACCAGACCTGAGTTTGATTCTCATAACTTCCACTTGCATACTGTGTGACTTTGAGCAAGTCACTTAACGACCCAGTGCTCCCAGGTCACCCCTGAAACAGGCACTTGAGCCTAGTGGGCCTTACCTGTTACTAAAGACTAAAATAAAATAAATAAAATAAAGGGTGCAAATAGAAGACAGAGACATGTGTTTAATCCTACCAGGACTCATCAGTGTGCCTCATCTGTATGTCACCCCAGTGGAATGAACCAGCTACTCTTCATTAATGCAGGTTCCAACATATCCATTTGTCTATGGATGTGCAGAGCCCTCTGGGCCCTGAACTTCCATCCCTCCATAGAGGTATACATCCATGTTGGCATGGAAGCACATGGCCTGGAGGGCCCTGTATTTCCATTTGTCATAAAAAAGCTATTTATTTGCTTGGTTGCATGGCTTCTTAAACTTCCAATGTTATCCAATGGGAATTTTGACTTGTCTAATTTTTAGGGGGTTTTATATGGCCCTTACATTTTTGGGGGTTATAATATGTTAGTGCTGTAGTACTCATGAAGATCTTTGTTGTGCTATATAGATTGCCCCTTAACTCCAAACATTCAGGGAGTTATGGCTTGTTAAAGTTGAAATGTGGCCAACAAAGTCCAAATTGTTTTTGTATTAATGATTCTTTTTTTGTGAGAATAAAACAATCTCATGGAAAAAGAATCCTTTATATGAAAAATTAAGATAAAAAAAAACTGAGTCCAAATTCATTTTTCATATTAGATGTTATTTTTTTATGAGTACGACCCAATCTCACAGAAAAGAATCCTTTATATGAAAAAAAAGGATTGGGAAAAAATAAGTCCAATTTCTCTTTTGGACGAAGCATTCTTTTTTCATAAGCACGACATAATCTCATGGAAAAAAATCTTTCATACAAAAAAAGAATTGGAGAAAAAAACAAAGTTCAAATGCTTTTTTGTATGAAGACATCTTTTTTCATGAGATTATGTCATACTTGCGAATAAAGAATGCTTTGTATGAAAAAAGAATCAGGGAAACAAAATTAAGTCCAAATTATTTTTTCATATGAAGCCAATCTTGCTTTATATGGCCTATTCTTTTTTTGCATGGCCATATAAAAAAAAATTGAGTCATGAAAAAAGATTTTAAAATGTGTTAAAAACACATTTCTGGGTCCTTTTTCTAAAAAAAGTAACTGCATAATCCATCTAATAGGGTCCCAATTGGCGAGATACATGCATTTTTTTGTATTATACCATATTTAAGGGTTTTGAAATTTCTTTAAAAAAAAGGAAACAAAATGGCAGCCACATGAAAAAAAAATTCTCACAAAGCAAGATTAGCAACATATGAAACAGAATATTTTTTGTATGGGCCAAATTTGTTTGTCATTCCAAACAGCTATCCAAAAGAGCAAACTGTGCATGCTCAGAACCAAACGTTAAAATCCTTACAGCACTGGAATGAAACATAGAAACATACATAGAAACATATAATTTGATGGCATATAAGGACCGCTTGACCCACCTAGTCTGCCCATTTCCCTACCTAATTGATAAGCTGCAGATCCTAGTTAACCAATAGTCTACTTCCTCCTACCTCCACTAGATTTGCCTTATGTCTGTCCCATGCATTCTTGAATTCCCCCACTGTTTTTGACTCCACGACCTCCTCAGGAAGACTGTTCCATGCATCCACAACACTCTCTGTGAAAAAATAATTCCTCATATTACCTCTGAGCCTTCCCCCATCTTCAAATTGTGCCCCCTTGTTCTTGCACATCTCTTTTTCTGAAAGATGCTACCCTCTTGGATTTGTTGATTCCCTTGAGGTACTTGAAAGTTTCTATCATGGCCCCCCCTCCCTCCTTTCCTCGAGTGTATACAATTGGATTATAGGGTAAAGGAATGGGTTAATATTTTTTCACCAAACCAGTGAAAGACACCAGTCTGGGCCAGGCCCTGTGTTCCCTGAAAATTTCTGAACCAAGTTCCAAACAATCTGGGTGCTAGGTGATGACCAAGAAACAGCTCCCCAAAATATTTTTTTCACTTTTTCACTATCCATGTTTTTGAAATCTGTAAATCTGACTGGAACAAAAACTTGGCACATCAAGAGAACTTTAGCCCCAACACTGCATGTGCCAAATGTTGTGCAAATCTATAGAATGGTTGTGAAAATATTAAAGTACAGATTTTGAGGTTTAACTTAGAAATCCCTGCTCAACACTAACTATATTGGTACTAGTGTGCCACAATAATATTAATAGCTTTGACCCCATTCAGCAGAATTGCACAAACATTTGCAGGCTCAGTGGGTGGGGGCAAGGTGTCTTGATTTGCCAATGTTTGTTCCAGTTGGATGTGCAGACTACAAAATCCGATAGTGCATTTTTACAAAAATCAGAGTTTTGTTTGGGGGGGGGGGGAGTTGACATCACCTACATCCCAAACAGTTTGGAATTTTGATCTGAAATGTTGCTGGTAGAAAGGGCTTGCCCCAGAATGGTGGCATTCAATGGTTTGATGAAAAAAAATATTAATCCATTCCCAATTTAAACGGATTTAAAATGTTGGTTCTGAGCATGCTCAGTAGGGTATCAAACGTCTAGTCAAAATGCCATACTGAGCATGCTCAGAACCAAAATTTGAAATAATTATAACTTGGAAACAGATTAATATTTTTTTCAGCAAACCAATGAAAGGCACTATTCTAGAGCTAGCCTTTTTTACCCTGAAAATTTCAGACCACAATTCCAAACCATCTGGGTTCTAGGTGATGACCAAAAAAAAGAAAACAGTAAAAAAAATATATATTTTTCATACAAACACATAGAAACATTGAAATTGTCAGCAGATAAGGACCACTAGGCCCATCCAGTCTGTCCATAGGCCCTATACATTGTATGTGGCCACTGACCGTATGTGAGCAATGGCTTTTCATCACTCCTTCCCCTCTCAAGCTTCCCTTGTGTCTGTCCCAGGCATGCTTAAACCCCTCCAATGTGCTTGCCCTTACTACCTCCTGTGGCAGACTATTCCAAGCATTGACCACCCTTTCTGTGTAGAAAAGCTTCCTCACATTACCTCTTAATCTACCCCCTTCCAATTTCATATTGTGCCCCCTTGTTCTAGTACTCTTTCTACATTGGGAAAGGTTCCCCCTGCACCTTGTTTATGCCCACAAGGTACTTGAAAGTTTCAGTCATGTCCCTCAGCTGTCTCCTCTCCTCCAGTGAGTACATATTGAGATCCCTTAGTTTCTCCTCATATGTTTTGTGGTGCAAGCATTGCACCATGTTTGTTACCCTTGTCTGGATAGTCTCCACCTTATATGTCCTTGCACAGGTGTGGCCTCCAGAACTGCAAGCAGTACTCCAGGTGAGGCCTTACCAATGTTTTATACAATGGCATCATCACCACCTCCTGCCTCCTGCTAGTGATACCCCTGCCTATGCACCCCAGCATGCCACTGTCCCTCCCTGCCACTTTCGTGCACTGCTTTGATACCTTAAAGTCATCAGAAATGATAACCACTAGGTCTCTTTCCTCTTTGGTGACAGTCAGCCCCCCTCCTCAACCTGTAGCACTCTCCAGGGTTCCCTCTTCCCAGGTGTATTATTTTGCACTTCTTTGCATTAAACCTCAGTTGCCACATCTCTGAACATCTTTCAAGCTTCTCCAGGTCTCTCTTCAGTTTCTGCACCCATTCTGAAGTATCTACCCTGTTGCAGATCTTGGTGTCATCTGCAAACAGGCAGACCTTTCCTTCTAGCCCCTCTGCAATGTCACTAATGAAGATATTGAACAGGCCTGGTCCTAGTACTGATCTGTGTGGTACCCCACTGGTCATCTCCTCTCCCCAGATTGTACCCCATTTACCACCACTTTCTGTCTCCTGTCTGTTAACCAGTTCCTATCCCAATTCACCACCTTGTCTCCCATGCCCAGACTACCCATCTTGTTAATCAGCCTTCTATGTGGGATGGTGTTGAAAGCTTTGCCAAAATCTAGATAGGTGATGTCTACTGCTGCTCCTTGATTTATTTCCCTAGTCAACCAATCAAAAAATTCCATTAGAATTGTTTGACATGATGACCTACCTGCTGTGAATCTGTGTTGCCTCAGATGCTGAGCACCTGTGGATTCCAGATGTGCCACTTTCCTTTCTTTCAGCAGTGTCTCTATGATCTTTCCCACCACTGAGGTGAGGCTGACTGGCCTGTAGTTCCCCGCCGCCTCCCTACTGCCACTTTTGTGCAGTGGGATTACATGTGCCCTCATCCAGTCCTCTGGAACGACATCTGTGTCAAATGACTCTGTGAAGAGGGCCATCAGAGATGCTGCTAGTTCCCTTCTCAGCTCCTTTAATATCCTCAGGTGGATGCCATGTGGCCCCATGGCCTTGCCCACCTTCAACTTTATGAGTTCTTCCAGAACTCTCCCCATTGTGAATGGACTAGTGTCCACTTCTCCCCCATTCCCTCTGTGACCCAGCTGTGGTCCTTGACCTTCCCCCTCCTTAGTGAATACTGAGCAGAAGTATTTGTTCAGTATTTCTGCCTAGTCTAGATCCCCCTCCTTACACTCTCCCTTCTCCCCTTTGAGCCACACAATCCCCCCATTTCTTCTTCTTTCACTGATGTACCTATAAAATGCCTTATCCCCTTTCTTTACAGACTTTGCTAAGCACTCTTCTCTCTGCGCCTTTGCCCTCCAAACAGCCTTCCTTGCTTCCCTTTGGCATTCAAGGTGCACCTCCCTGTCCTCCTCCCTTTGGCTCCACTTATATTTCTTGAAACTCAGCCTTTTAACCCTGACTTTCTCCCCCAGCTCTTTGGAGAACCATAGTGGTTTCTTTCTTCTTTTGCCTTAGGCCACTTATCTTAATGCATTGATTTGTTATATCCACTATGGCTCTTTTCAGTTTCTCCCATTGTTCTTCCACCCCCTCTATTACCTCTCCCTTCCCCAGGACTGCTTGTATACATCTACCCATTTCAGTGAAATCCATCCTCCTGAAATCTAATATTCTTTCCCTTGTGTGACTTAATTGAGTCCATGTCTCCATGCTGAAGCACACCATGTGGTGGTCACTGGACCCTAGCTGCCCTTCCACCTGTATTTCTTTTATTCTGTTCCCATTGGTCCATACCAGATCCAGAACTGACTTGTCCCTGGTTGGCTCATGCGCCAGCTGCCTGAGTCCAACCCCCTGCAGGGATTCCAAGATGGCTCTGGATCTGTAAATCTGCACATTCAACTGGAACAAAACTTGGTTAATCAACAGCGCTTGCCCCCAAAACAGTGCATGCAAAATTATGTGTATTTCTGTTGAACATGACAAAATTATTAAGGTGCAATGTTAGGGGTTTAATATTAAACAGCCTACTCAACCCTAACTATAGTGGTCCTACTGTGTCACTATAATACTATATGTAGATATTCTGTATCTACTGTATGTGAGTTTATTAATAGCTTCACCCCTGTTGAACATAATTGCATGATATTTTGCAGACATTGTCTGGGGGGCAAGATGTTTTGATTTGCCAAATTTCATTCCAATCGGATGTGCAGATTCCAAGAATTGGGATAGTGCATTTTTATGAAAAGTTTTTTTATGTTTTCTTTGTCATCACCTACATCACAGATGGTTTAGAACTTTGGTCTGAAATTTTCCTGATAGGAAGGGCTTGCCCCAGAAGGGTGCCTTTTGTTGGTTTGGTGAGAAAATATTAATCCATTCCCCAGAAACAAAGATTTGAAATTTCATCTCTGAGCATGCTCAGTAGGCTATCAAAGTGTAGCCAAAAGATCATGCACAGAACTGAAATTTCAAATCCTTATAACCTGAGAACAGATTAACATTTGTTCACCAAACCTTTCTGGAGCAAGCCATGTCTACCCTGAAAAAAGGCCAAAATTCTAAGTCATCTGGGCTATAGGTGATGACAAGAAAACAGCGAAAAAAACCCCCAAAAAACACAATTTTTCCTAAAAGCTCACTGTCTGGATCTCAGAATCCACACATCTGTGTGGAACAAAACTTGGCAAGTCCAGAGACCTTGACCTGCAGACTACACACGCAAAGGTTTGTGCAATTCTGTTAAATGGGTAGCTATTATGGTACAAAATGAGGGGTTTAACATTAAACAGCCTTCTCAACCCTAAGTATAGTGGCACTGCCATGCCACTGTAGACCTGTCTGACCTACAGTCACTGATGTGGACTACCACATTTTTATGATACAGCATAAGGGATATTAGTATTTATTCATGCTTGCTATGATGTACTATTCAGTATAGTTATATTTGTGGTTTTAGTGTGCCACCTACAGCTATTAGCCATGATGCTATGATCAGCATATTATATGAATCATTCTACTGTAACCCAAAAGTAGTTTTAGTCAGCATAAAGCATAATGCTTATCACTGTTCACATGCAAAACCAAATGGCCTTGGGTGTGAGCTGCTCACTGTACCCACCAACAGAAATGTTTTGTTTAGTTTTCTACTATGCAGATGAGCACATTACCAGGTAATGGACCCTCTTATCTCTGATTATAAGAGTTTGTGTAATCCTGTTTTTCACTGACCTTTCCTTTGACGACATCGGGTGTCTGGAGGTTCCTGACTCCCAGCAGGTACACTGTCCTTTTTACATATATTTATTGAATAAACCTTTATTCTGTAACACCTGTCTTCTGTCTCATGTTTTGCCATCAGGCTTATAATTCTGCCAAAACCCAAGAAAATGGTGACCATGGCACAGACCTTATTGGACAGAACTGAATCAGTACGCAAAGAGGTGTATAGACAAATGGACATGGAAATCTCGAAAGCACTCGAACCTATGCCCACCCGTTCAACCCATACAGATGATCTTGCAGGCCCTCCACACCATGAATGGACATGGGGACCATGAACATGTTCAAACCTATGCCCCCCATTTTACTAGCAGCATTGGTCTATGGGATTCCGTATCCTAAATGTGTAACTGTCTAGCTGTAGAGCACAAGGTGGATCGATACGCCTTGGACTCCTGGCTAGTGCAGGAAAAAAGGAACCTTCCAAGATGGCCATTACTGCAGAGCTCAAATTAGATGTCTCAAACTTTCTAACCTCCCACGGAAATTGGGGAGAATTTGCACAGGACGCAAAATTGCACAGTCATCCAATACAGTATGTGTGCACGCTGTATTCAGAGACCAAACCGATGGTCAAGAAACATGAAAAAAAGGAGTAATGGTTACTGCCTTGTATGCCGCACTACAAGCAGTGGAAACAGAGGTCCTAGCTCTGAAAAATGAAATGAGAGAACAACGGAAGGAGTTGGAACAAGAAATTGAGAAACTCAGAAATGAGTCTCAGAACAAACTGCAATGTACTGTACAGGAGAAAGACAGAGAGGTTGTTAGATTGAGAGAGGACTGTGAAAAGTAGCAGCAGGATAAGAAGCATGTTTTACAGCTGAATGATTTGATTACTAGTATGAATGACACACTGGGGAGTGAGAATGAGGAGTTGTTGGAAGAGTCTGGAAAATGTCAGGAAGCATTGGACAGGGAGATCAGGGAAAATCATGAAGTGCTGTGTACAGAGTTTTGCAAGAGCACATCAGTAAGGGACAGTACAAAGGCAGAGTGAATAATTCAATGTGTATAGCCAAGATGATGAAATTACATCAGCAGTTGGCAATCCTGAAGAGTCATGCTAGAGCTATACCATATGCTTCGCTTATCGATCTAACATCATCGGAAGATGATGACAGTGATGATAGAGAATTTCAAGATGGCGGTCCCTGGGTCACTGGAGGGTTGAGGCCTCATCCACTGGTAGCTGCCTTGAATAAGAAAGACACAGACAAAGTATTGGGCCTGATCCAAAAGGCAATCTCAAAACCTGGGACCTCCGATAGTCAGGCCAGGGTGCTGAGACAAGGAGTCTCCGACCTTTTACAAAAGGAGATGGAACAGTAGATTCTGCTTCAGGGCATGGCCACTGCCATGGCAGAGGCAGTTGTCGAGACCATTACAGGGTAGCAAGGTCCTCTCCCGAGGTTTACTTATAGCGCTTCAACAGCGCTAGCGCTGACATCCCCTACAGCGATGACTGCAATGCCGACTGTCAGCATTGTAGCCACGGGGATGTCAGCGCACACAATCAGGGGTCTGTGCCCCTGAACCACCCCCCCAGTCTCTAGGATTCTAACTACGAGTTGGACGGGGGGCGCAAATACCCAGCGAGGCAGTCCCGAATGCCCTGAAGTCAGTGCAAGCAATCCAAAATATTGCAGACAAAATAGGCTATAGGGCCCCAGGCAACAAACTTAGTTGCCATTTAGAAAAAGTGATAAATCACCATGAGATGCCCAGCCTTTCAGTTGAGCATAGGGTACAGGTTCTGAAACAGACCTTAGACCCTACTTTGGGGGACATGTTGCCGGAAGGCATATGTCATGATATCAGTGCCCCATTCAGAGCTGTTGCCTCCCATCTCCTGCCGATGAACAATCTGAACATCATTGGTGAGATGCTGGCCCATCCGATCAAGCAGCATGCCAAAGAGACCCCGACTCAGTATGAAGGCTGCTTGTGACTTGTGTATGTAGCAGACAAAGAACTGGCCAGTGAAAATTCCAGCAGGGACTTGATTGAGTGCAAATCCCTGTTCCTGAAAAATCTGCAACCTGACCTTTTTGAGAAGGTAGAAACAGTGGTGTTCCCAAGATATGACAATTTCTGTGAGATTATGGAAAAAGTGGATCGCGTGTACCAGATTTACGTGTGGGACCTGGGCTCTGGTTCCTAGGCAAAGGTGACCGCAGTGCAGAACGGTACTGAGTCATCCACCCAGTACACAGTGTAAGGGAAATCAAAGGATTCCCAGCAGGACAAGCCCTCCTACCAGAAACAAGGAGCATCAAGAAAGAACAAACAGCGGTATTGGCAGAAGCCAAACCAGCAGAATACAAAAGGGAATAATGGGCAAAACCAACATTCCGGCCCTTCATATAGAGATTTGGCTGAGGAGAAGAACCAGCTTTAGGAGTTTAAGACCAATGTCCCATCGCTTATGACAGCTATCCCATCCAAAATGTTGGCTGCCATCCTTTCCACTCCTTCATTTTACAAATCCTATGAGGGCGGGGGTCCAAGTCTCCATACTCCATACAAATGCTTCGAGAGATAGGCCCCTCATCTGATGATGCTAAGCCGAAATAATCTGAATTGGAATGACAGTGTCAGGCCTCATTTCACATCATCAAAACCCTAGTAACCCATGATTCTGGACACCCATGTATAGAAGTGCTGGTTGGGGGCCGCCAGCATAACTTACTTCTAGATACTGGCACCACAGTTTCAGTGCTGCACCAAGATAATCCACAGATATCTTGTTGGTTGACAGGGAAGGCCACTTCTGTCCAGACCTCGGAGAGGATTGTGATTACAATGTACTTGTCCAAACCAATACCAGTCATCATCAGTACTTTGGAGGTGACACACAGTTTTGACCTCATGATATTGTGTTACCACCAGATCATCCTGGAAATAAATTGTCTCTCTTGTTATGGCTACATAGTGGATTTAGCCAATAGGCTCTTGCTTCAGATACTTGGCCGGTACCATATGCTCCTCATTTCTGACTTGCATGTGGTAGCAGCAGTAAAGGCCAGTGACGTGGTGTATGACATCATCCCCATACTTCAGCACCACAAACTATTCCCTCAACTGAAACCATTTTGGGAAAAGCATAAAGAAGCCTTTGCCAAACACAAACATGATTGTGAGAGAATGGACACTCATACAAGTCACTGGTGATGAACCACCATGTCAGAGACAATACTCTTTTCCAACAGAGGCACTACCCTCTTTGAGGGCCACCACTGACTCCCTTTTGAAGCAAAGGATCATTAGGTCTTGTGTGTCCACAGTTAACTCTCCCATCCGACCAGTGAAGAAGCCTAACAATAGCTGGAGGCTCACCATTGACTACCGAAGACTTATCCAAGTCACTCCCAGTTGTGCACCCACCATGGAATCTGCCCAGATGTGCTCAAACTTCTGAAATCTGAACACAAGTGGTCTGGTATACTAGATTTTTCCAATGGTTTCTGGTCACTCCCATTGGGCCCTGAGAGCCAATACAAGTTTGCCTTCACCTTTGAAGGATGTCAGCACATGTGAAACTGCCTCCCACAGGAATTCCAAAACAGCCTTTCCTTTTTCCACATCCACATGAGGTACTCCATACATAACTTCTCCACACCAGAGTTCCTTTTGCAATATGTGGATGACCTCCTCCTTGTCACAATAGGCCTGGAGAAACACCTGTATCTCCTAGATGAGCTCTTGACACTCTCACAGATGGAGGGCCACAGCTGCAACCCTGTAAAGGTACCTTCCTGAAGTCTTCTTTCTGAGCCTGTACATCACCACTGAAAGCAGGAGCCCCACCGTGGACAAGGTCCAAGGCATTCAGGACTTGCCACTTCTTACCAGTGTGGCTACAGTGAGACATTTCCAGGGTATGTTAACTATTCCAGGAACTTCATTTGCAATTTTGCACAGATGGCCGCACCACTGTATGAACTACTAAAGAAAGATGTCCCCTGGCAGTGGGGACCAGGACATACTGCAGCTGTCACTTCCTTGAAAAAGACTTTGGTCCCCGCTTCAACTTTGGTCAACCTTAACCCAGAAATTCACCTACATCAAAGGGTTTTTCCCTATTGTGCTGCACAAACCACACCCCTGCCAACTTCCTACTGATAGACAGAATCAAAGATGCCAATAGGTCTAACACCAAACTCACCCACTAGTATCTCCTCCTACTGGATCAAAACATCACTGCACTTCCCACCAAAATACCCTCCATCATGTCACATGGAATCCTATCACAAGGAGATCCACATGAGTGTGGCCTTGAGCCACCCACCCTGTCAGAACCAGGCCTATTTCTTCCTGCCACCGAGCATAACCTAAAAGATCATGCACTGTGCCACATCTTTACAGATGGATCTTCATCCTACCATGAAGGAGAACAAATTGCAGTCCCACACCCACAGATCAGGCCACTCATTTAGATGGAGACATGACCTCCAGGGCTAGTTTCCACCCCAGTCTCCCCATAGCAGCATCATAGATCACCAAGGCAACAGAAGGTGTGTAGAGGGGATTGTATTTATATTTTTTTGTGCCACATTGCACTAGGAAGGTCTGATAATACCATCTCAGTATTCAGAGCTGGAATCAGAATTCTGATTCTGATTCTGTGTCCACTGGATCATTAGGAAGTGGAACAGAATTGTAATCGAAACGCAGCTGCCAAACTTCCAATTGCGTGCTACCAGAATGGCTTCTAGAGAATCAAAGCCCCCCCCACACACACACACACACACACACACTTCAGTGAGTTGTAGAGAAGTGGGAACAAGAGAAAAAATACATGAGATTGTTGATTTTAATTGCTGTTTCTACATACTGTGGTGGCCAGTGCCATCAGTAAAGCTGTTGGATGGCATAGTGCAGTGTGGCATAATATTGCTCTCTGAACTGGATGCCTGATGTCAGAGAAGCAAATGCTGATATTGGTAAATCTTCTGCCTGCCACCAGGTGGCTATGCACTATTGTTCAATGCTGTGTGTTTGCTCAGTCACAAGCATCACCTAAAACACATTTTTGGTGTGTTATGATTGGTGGTTGGGGAGGGAATGCTGCCCATGACATGTCTCAAGTTTAGGCAAGAAATGTCTTGAAAGAATAAAACCTAGTAGCAGCGAGATACTCTTGAAGTGGGTTAGTGCACCATGTACAAATCCACAACGTGCCATCTGCATTTTGTGCAGGTGAACTTCTTAGTCCACAGGGACATGGAGCACTGTCCTGCAGTGCAGCCAGAGTTATGCACCTGCATCAGATGTGTACACTGATCCATCACCCTGGAAGGACTGCTACACTGGCTGACTGATGATCCGGTATGTCCATCCCATATGCATCGGCCCTGTAATCACTCCAACCCAGAACTCACCAGTCCCATCCACCCCACAAACATCTGTCCTGCACCCATGCACCCACCCAAAATACACCAGTCTCATATTTCCACCCACAAACACTCCCGTCCCTTCACCACCAATGTTCAATTTCTTGGGCACCAAGAAGGACACTAAGACAGAAATATTGGAAGAATTCCATTGTTTTCCAAGACTTCTGTTTTGTCACAACATAAGTAGATTTAAATATTTTATTGAGTGGGCATGCACAGAACTGTATACAGTATTAAATCAGTGAGTGAATGTCAATCTTCAAGTTCAAGTTTATTGTTTGACATATAGTCATTACAAAACAATTTAAGTCAAAAAGATACAAACATAATAAAAAATGTGATACCATACATTAATAATTACAGTCTACCTCTCTATAATATACAGGGGCCCTGGTGTTCTGCGGCAGAATTTTCTGATTTCTGCGGCAGGGCTCCTTGACTTCTGTGGCAGCATTTTCTGATTTCTGCAGCATGATTTATTCATTTCTCTGGCAGAATGCAGTCCTGTCATTGGCTAAATATGATGTGATGTTATCGATGACATCATATGCTGAGCATAGAGGAGGGGCATCAGGATAAATGAGGTCGGAAAGAAAGCCTGGCACTATGGAAAAATAGTATATTTATATGAAAATTCATCAAAAACAATGAATTCTGTGGCACTATATATATTCTGTGGCATGATGCAAATTCTGCAGCAAATTCCGCAACCACAGAACTGCAGAATTCTAGGGGCCTTGATAATGTATAGTACTCATACACAAGAATTAAAAAGCAATAAAGAAGTAAAGTACCAGTGATTTTTCATCATTGTGCAGTCCAAAAAATAGTAATGATTCAGGAAGGGAAGGCCTATAGAAATCCAATAAATTTACAGGAGTAAATGAGACTCATCTGGGATTTGGGTCAGGTTACTTACACCCCCATCCAAGTTACTGTAGCCTATAATCTCAATTTTCCAAAAGACCGTCCAATTGGAAGAATAGACAATTAAGGCAAAAAGGGCATTTTCATCCTGTACACTTCCAGATAATTTCCAACATTTTGAAGTAATCATAAGAGCTTGCTGGGACTGTTACATTCCCAGTTAGGGTAGCCCATGACATGGGCAACCGCGATTGAGCACAAACAAAAATGGTGAGTCAATCACGGCGCATGTCATGGGGGCTATGGACAAGGTAGTGTGACTGGATGGGATTGGGCAGGTTGATGGGTCCGGATGCAGGTACGTTTTGATGAGATGAGATAAATAAAATTCCAGTCTGTGATGTACCTTAGTATTTCCGTACCACTGATGTACTGTAACTTCACACTGCTAATTATAGACTGATCCAAATTAACTGCCACATCCTTGATCTTGGTTTTAACTTCTCTAACTATATCATGAATGTCACTCTTTCCCCTCATGTATAATTGTTCAATAATTACTAGTATATTTTATATAAACATTTTTAAAGATTGGTTAACCAGGTTGTAATTGTGCATTACAACTGTCCACTTTTAATTGCTGTCAATCAAGCTCACCTGTAAGCAGCATGTGCAGCAGTTCCACAACTGCCACTGCTTTACCCCATATGAATCTTTTTACTGCTTTAGTCCCTGTTTATGAATTCACTTAGCAAAAATAGAACAATTTAAAACATAATTTCTCGTTTTCTTGTTTTTCTTCCATCTAAAGTAAATCACCCAAACTCCACATTTATTGAAAATGTTCACTAGTAATTATCCAGAAAAAAAGATGATTTGATACCTTTTATTGGACCAACATAGATGTTACAAAAGAAAACAGGTATGTAAGCTTTCAGAATATACAGTCATTCATCAATTTTTCTGTGTCACTAGTAATTATATAAGATAAGATATGAGTGGCTGGGTGGACAGTACCTGATCTGGCTAAGCTGCTTCTCCAGCCTGATGTACTATTTCTGGCTCAGCCAGTGCCATGGCTTGATATCCCATGCACTTTCACAGTATTTAAATTGTTTTTCTTGTTGGAGTGCTACTGGTTATGGCATACATAAGTTAAAATAAGAGACCCAATGCACACCCTTCTATACAAAACTGGTGCACTGGTGGGTTTTGGCTGAGGGTGCCATGATACACTCCTGCCTATTGGAAAGCCACCCCCCACCTTGAATGTGGGGGTGTTGGAAACTCACAGATGCCATGCAGTATGAAGGTATTGTGCTCTGGCTGTATGTAGCCTATTGAGCTGTGTTGCAACCCTATCTATGGCAATGTGGTAAGGTGCAGAATGCAGTGATGCCAATGACAACTAGAGAGCATGGCAGTGGCTGTGTAACATCCAGAAACCTGCACCAGCAGATCTGCAAAGTAAATCTCCTGCCCTCTTACAACATAACCCTTGCTGCACCCTCAGTGGTGCTGTGGTGGTACAGGATGGGCACCCACTGTCATGTCATTCATGTGTGCTAGACAATATCACCAACAGATGCCAGAAGGCCCCCATGGGTGTGTAAAACACATCCATAGGGTGGGTGGTGACCACTACAACACCCACCTATGAGACGGTGCCAGACTTCACTGGTGTTATAGGATCAGGATCTGATTGCCCTTGTTGGTCCTGAAGAACCACACTGCAGTCCTACTTATTGGCACCAATCAACCCAGCTGTGTGGGTGTTGTAGTGGTTTCTAACCACCATGCATGCTATGAAGTGATGTATACAACAGTACAGCACAGTGGGGAGGACTAGTACTGCCACACTCCTGTGGCGATTTGCTTCTGTACTATGCAGTCAGTAATGCAGGCACATTCAGCCACCTTTCTTTGGATGTGTTTTACCCACCCATGGGGGTCCTCCGGCATCTGTTGGTGATATTTTCCAGTACACGTGGATGTGTGCATTGGGAGCATGTATGGCATGACAGTGGGTGTCCATCCTATATCACCACGGCACCATTGATGGTGCAGACAGGAGCACTCTGTGGGTGACAGTGCATGTTACAAGCTGGCAGGGATTTACTTGACAGATCTGCCAGTACAGGTTCCTGGATGTGACACTGCTGCTGACATGTTCTCTAGTCATCCAGGGCACCTCTGCATCCTGCAAATTACCACATTGCCACAGGTAGGGTTATAACACAGTCCAACCCTGGTACATACAGCCAGGGCACCATGCCCACATATTGGGCAGCAGCTGGGGTTCATAACACCCTCCAACCAGCAGATCCCTCACCTATGGTGCAAAGGTTGTTAGACCAGCTCATGTCTGGTCTAACCACAGCCAGGACCTATGCCTACAGTGGGGCTTTCAGAGTCCCATTATAGGGGATACTGCAGCCCCGCTGTGGTGCAAGGTCCCTTACGACCTGACACACCACCACTTCTGGTGTAGGGGTGATACAGGGCTGCTTAGGCACCAGGCTTTCCAATTTCGATGCAGCATGTGTTCAAAAATTGGGATTGCTGCTGGCCCAGTGGTGCTGAGGGCTGAGGAACTGGTCACCTTACTTCGTGCTATGCCAGCAACCCTTGTTCAGGATTGAGCATGGGTCTCTGTGGGTCAGCAGGGGTGGAGAGGGATCGAGCATCTGAGGGACTGCTCTCCCTTTCCAGGAAGGAGGGATTTCAGTGGTCGGTATGCTTCTGACCCCTGGTGGTGGCTGGAGGACAGAGCACTGATGCTGCAAGAAAGGAACTGAGTGGGGCAGGTGCTGGGAGGAATGCATGCAGATGCATGCACCCTTCCTCCACTGACATCAATTCATGCTGCACTCTCTAGAGAGGAAAATGAGAAAATGGTCCCAGTTAGCTAGATGAGGCAGCCACCTACCGCAGTCTCTGACCCTGAATGGCACTTCCTGAACTGGATCCTAGTAGAGGTGAGTAGAGCTTGGGGGTCTCCTAGCTGCCCCACCATGGGGGGGGTAAGCCATGGGGGAAGAGGGGCTGCCACCTGATGTTGGGGTAGGGGGCTGGACAGGTGGCTTGGATGGTTGCTGATTTGGGACCCGGGGGAGAAATAGAGTATAAAAAAAAATTGGATTGCCACAACATGAGTGCCACTTGCCTCAACTCCTTTTGGTGCAGGAACTTTGCATCAAATGTGAGTCTTTGAAAATCGAGCGCTTTATCTTGGACAGACACATCAACAATATTACATATTCTTCCCCATACATTCAAGCAAACCAAATTCCTTGCCTCAATCCCTCAGTTCCTACCCAGTAAAAATTTAGGTAAATCTCGGATCTCCCCATCGTTGAATCACCAATATCACCCCTCCTCCTCAATACCACCTTAAAGGATACATGTCTTCTTAATCTCCATGGTATGACTACTAGCATAGACCCTCCAACCACCTTAGCTAGCTACTGTTTGAATGAATGGAAGTATGCTCACTTGTACTTTTACTGGGTTGAGGGCAGGGTGGATGGGGGAATCTGGATTGTTTCAGGGTTGGAGGAAGGGTATATAACATTGTTTATTTGTTTATTTGTTTATTAAAATCTAGGATTACAATACCTTTGAGCCATGGCTCTTTTACAAAGGTGCTATGTCAGGAACAAAGGTTCCACATCAGGGAACATTGTCGACATGTCTGTTAAGATAATGAGCAGTGAATTAAAATAATATGTGACTACTACTACGCTTACAGTTACTATGGCTGGGGTGATGTTTGGGTGCTATGGGGGTGGTGTGATGGGAATAATTTCAAGTGGTCAAAGCTGAGAAGAGAGTGTGGCATAGGTCACTAATAGAGTGTGTGGAAGGGAATTTGTTTTTTGAGAGATATAGGATTTTTTTTAAAATTCATGAAGTGGACCTTGTCCTTGTGAAGTGTTACGTGCAGTGGCAATTCATTGGTGAGGTTCCACTTCATGATGTATTCACTTGATAAAGTGTCTGTGTCACCAAGTGACAAGTTACATGAAGTGGCACTTCATGTTATGCAGAACTGTGGGGCTATACATTGTTTTACATGATGCAAAGTTTCCCAGCTCCACACACCTGTAATGCCAAGCATGAGTGTGACACTGAACAGCTGATGATCCTGAATGTAAAGACACTTGCAAACTTTTGGATGCTGTACACCAGCACTGTTTGAACATTTTGGAGGAAGGCTCTGATGATGTATCATTTGACTACATGATACAGGCATATCTAGCAACACCACCCCATGATCCCAGTGGTATTAAAAAAAAGTCCCTTCTCCACATCCATTAAGCCTCCCCACTCCCACCCTTCTCCTATCCACAGTACCAGTAATTCTTTTATGTAGTGCAACCACCAACCCCCTCACCTTCTTACCACCAAATCCATTCAACCATTTTCATCCTTCTTTCAAGTAGTCTGAAAACATTTCTTCCCCCAAAACCATATTACAATCCACTGTCACACTCCCTCCCCCCATGGATGTTTTGACATATGAAAAAAAGGATGTCCAAGATGCAGAAATGATGACAAGCACACCCGTCCCCATGCCACTGAGGCAGGCCACCATCTGAATGTATTATAACGCTAGCATGCTCAATTCAAACACTGACAGCATGCTCACACTCTTATTCATTCAGCAGCCAGCTATGATGATACGATGAGAGGATGCTGGTTGATGAAGTTCTACAATGGTGAAGGAAGGGTTTACTTTCTTTTATTTAGATGGCCCACAGTGCTTCACATAGTCTTCTCAAGGGAAGTGCAGGGCTTGTGAAGCTGGCCCTTTGCTAGTGGTGAACATTAAGAAAATGTTTCACCCTGGACTTTGCTCCTTGTGAATGTTGAATTTTGTCAAATTTTTAATCATGACCATTAGGACTACACACTAAGAGTACCAGGTCAATTTTTCCCATCCTTAATACTCATACATTCCTTTTTCTTTTAGTTAAGGAACATTATATGGAATTTGAAAATCAATGGGGCAAGGGAGAATATAATAAATGATGTAGACATATCGCAGTCTATAGGACGGTAATCCTTGAGTTCAGCAATGACTATTTCTGTTGCTCAGCAGGCCACAGTTTTTGTGGGTTTCAGATTGTCTGCTATACCATTACAAACAGAGCATTCAGTTGTACTGTACTACCTTGCCAACTCCACCTGTTGCAAGGAAGCTTGAGTAATAAATATTTATTGCTGACAAAAAAAGGGTTTTATATCCCCCATTTGTATTCAGCTTTACCTCCAGATCAATACAGCATTGTGAACAAAAGTTTTTTTGGCTCAATTCTCAAGTCAAATGAAAGAAAGGGAATTTAAACTGGAGCCAAAGTGAAGCTGCCATTGGTAATCTTCTCTCGCCTTATTATCACATGTTCAAATTATGACATAGCCACACTAGCACATGACCCAGAGCAAGTCACTTAAGTTCCCTGTGCTTAATTAGCCCCATCTACATATAGTATCTGGAAAACTGGAAAGAAGCAAACTTCCATGAAATATGTTGAAGGCAGTGCTGCTAACCTGGGTAAATGCATTGTTAGAAAAACAAAATAGGTATGATGACAAGTGTTAATTGACAAACAATTATACATTTATTATGGGCTACACACACACACACACACACACATACACACACACAATTTTAATGAACAGTCTCATTTCTAACTAGCAGAGAAACTATTAAAGTGCATGAAACATTACATTATAACTTAGCAACACAATTGGATTCAATATAAAAAAGATTTTTCAAAATGTTTTCAATTGTTTTCTCTGTTATAGCCATGTAAAGCTTATCTACAGTGAAGCCAAGACAACCTGCCTACACAAAGAATTTCATAATACCACCCTTGATGTTTTTCACTGGGTTTGAGAAACAGTACAGAGTATATAGAGTGGCTGTTGGGAAAGAGACACGTAAACCAAACTGATATTTGCATGTTAATGTGCAAGTGAAGACATTATCTTTTGTGCCCTAAATAACGTAGGCCTCTATTATGGTCATGAACCTTTGGTAAGCAATAACAAGTCTAGCTGTGCCAAATTATATTTAATGGTTTTGTAATATAGGATGCAGTCCATTAGAAAGCATAAAAGGTTGGAGTACATGTCACAGGTGCTGATGGTCACATAGACTTGAAGTGCAAAGCAACATTACACTGTGTTATCTGACTTCAGGTTTTCTCAGTTTTCCTAAAGTAACCATCACAAATAGGTTATAAGATACCAGAGACCATTACGAGAATACATTTGTTTGTCATAATTTTAATGGAAACTCAGATGATGGCTTGTGCATTAAAAGCCAATCTGCAAGCACAGTAGAAGTGTTGCTACATGTCTTGCCAACTGCACTCATGCTGGCGCATAATTAGCTGTATATTGTATTTGGCCATGTGGTACATTTTCACAGGCCAGAGGTCTTCTAGAAAGGAAAAGCTCATCAGAGAGTTACATGAAGACCAACAGTCAGGATTAATAAAGACCATTTATAGTACATTCCAAAGAAAGGAGCCCTGCTGTCAACAGAGCTGTGTTACAATCATCAGATCACACTTGTAATCCAGTTAATGAGGCATCACTCAGAAACTGACAGGCAGCTGTGTCTTGCTGAAGCTATGTAGCTACTATAAGCACTGCATCATGGTTTAATAGAATATTAATTGGGAAAGGATAGATTTTCTTGTTCCAGTGACAGAGATTTATTAGAATGAAACCTTTTTGCTTATCAATGCCAGTGCGTCATTTATAACCCTTCCTTTTAAAAAGTGTCATTTTGAAAAAAAAAGATTACTACAAGTTATGGTAATTCTGATGTAGGTAGTAATTTCTATGGATATTTAAAGGGACCTCAGCTTCTGACAGCTTGCAGCTACTGAAGCAGATTGTTCTTTCCTGAAGATAAGACTCTATAGTAAGTTTTGTAGAAATGCAGCATTAAATAGCTAAAATTCAAACCAGAGATTAGTAGATCTCAGAGATGTACTGTAGCTACATTAGGTGAGCAACAGTTGCAACTCCAGTCACTCAAGTTATGAGGCTATCATATTGCATATACAACCATGCTCATTCTATAAAACACAATGTTGTTTTATATAGCAACATTCAAAGAAATAAATGCACCACAACATTATATATAAACTGAATATGAATGCAGAAATATCCAGCACTGTATTGTAGCAAATCAGATGACGGGCATGACATATCATCAGTTGCAGTGCTGTGGGGTTTAAAACATGGGTAAAATCATATCCTCCAATGAAAACAAAAACATGAAAAAAGTGAACCAAAACAGAAACCTCCTGGGTCAAAGATGTATTGATGGCAAACACTGCCACTTATCCATACTGTAGCTAATCTATTATCAGAAAAGTTATTTCTCTGAAGTTCACTTTTCTTTTCTTCAGATATAGATGTGAAGTAGGTGTATCACTCTGGACCCACAGGCAAGTGGAACAGGATAACTTCTTGGGAGAGTCACTTGGTGGGTTGATGGCTCCCAAGAGTGTCATGGGTGCCTGACAGTAAAACAAAGCACTTTTGCAAACAAACTCTGGTCAGAGCCAGTACAGCTGCTGTGCATTAACCTGAAACAAAGTTCTAGTTTTTTTTTTTATTTTGTTACAGAAGTCCTTCAAAAAATGTAATGCTTTATTTGATGTTGTCTACTTTGGCTGGTTTTGTTGTTAAAGTGTGATGTGTTACATTTTAGGGGTGCAACTGCAGAGCTATTTTGTCCATTATGCATAGGTTTAGGTACAACACCACCTGGTTATTGATGTTTTGAAGGGCTTGACCTCTGATAGTAAATCATGCACGCATCGATGTGTGACTACTGTTATATTGCATAAGGGGATATCCACAGCTTTACAGCAGGAGCAACCCAAACCTACTCCCTCAGACACATTTGTAAATCTGCCTCCTTCAATTCCCCATATACAGTATTATAATAGTCATACATCGATGTATGCACAATTTACCATCAGAGATCAAGCCCTGCGAAACATTGATTATGAGGTGATGTTGCACCTAAACCTATACATACTGGAACAATAGCTGTGGGGTTGGACCCTTAAAATGTATCACATCACACTGTCCAGAGGTGGTCCTGATACTTCCACCCGCTCTTCTGTTCTACGTCACTGCTTCTGAGACACCCCAATTGCCTGCCTATAACAGGTCTATAAGCAAGGGTGTCACAAAAGTCTGTGCCCAGGTTTCCAAGGATTACACTGCTTTGTGCATGCATTGACAATTTGATCTCCTCACCCTTCCTCATATGGTCCTTATAGTAGTAATTCTACTGGCTGTGACTCTTTGAAGTTGTAAGTGCTCTGGATGCAGTTGATAAATCAAACACTATACTACAGTGTTTTAGGTATGAAACATTTCGTACATTAAGATTCAAGATTGGCTGCCTTCTCCTGACCTCCCTTGTGCCATGTCATTGATGGGAGATCAACTGGATCAGATCACCCACCTTAATTATAGTGAGCTGTCCATGGGGGACCCCATGAAGCTGCCCACAGAGGACCCCACTGGTATTGAGCAGTATGAGTTCTGGGTTGTGGTCACCTCTTTCTTCTCAGACAAGGAGGAGGAGGAGATGAACAATGACAGGGTGACAACCCAGCCAAGTGTGAAATTCAACCAGAAGGTAGATGCATGGGAAAAATATGCAAATGTATCACCAACACAGGCTGCTAGAATACCCTTAAAAACAGCAAAAGATAAACTTTATAGAGACTTTCAATTCTCTAATGGCATGATGGCATACACTGAGTGCACACATTATCAAAAATGTCCTAAGTTTGTATATTTTGTATTTTCCCTACACTTTTGTAAATACCCTATTGAAGCGGTCTCTGTTCAAAACTGCCGGGGGAAGCGAGAAGCTGCCTCAAGGAATCTGCTGAGTCCATTGAGCAGACAGATCAGTGGAATGTGGACCACTGATAAAATTATTCCTGGAAAGGCTAAGCTGGGTGCCCTGCAGAGGATAACTGTGAGGGTTAATAAGAGGGCTGAGCATAGTCACATACACTTCTCTTGATGTCAGTTCTACCTGATACCAGGTCCAGTGCCAGTTCTAGACTAGTGTGCAACTATGGGGCTTAGACATCTGTGCTTCTACATACGGGCTAATGTGTAAACAAACACAGAAGTAATTGAGACTAGAACAGGAATTTCTTCTATGTTTGGCTGCACATGAACATGGGCAAAAGCAATCAGCTGTTCTGCATAGGTGAAACTCTCACTGTAGAGTGAAAAAAGTATTTTCTCTGTATGACAGCTGCATCATTCATATTAGGTTGAGTGATAACATCTGCAGTTTTGTAAAATAAAAAAAATTGCACATTGATTCATGGTTTCCCTGCCTAACAAAAAGTGGCATCCGCATGTTAGGTTTTTCATCGCGGTCGTGCATATCACTGTCATGTAAACACAAATGGAATCAGCCAAGGAGATTAGATGAGATCTCCAAGAGATGAATCCCCCTTCTCCTTGTTTAGCCATGTGGGCTGTATCTGTAAAAGTACTCTGTTTCATGAACACAAACATATTCAATAAAAAAATAAAATAGGGACTGCTGCTTTTTTTTTTTACAAAACTTGCTCACCCTTGCACGCCTCTGAAAGAGTCAATTGTCACTGTGGAGATTTTTTTTAAAAATCACCCTGTCAGACACTAATTCTATTGATGTTTTCCTTTTTAATTTTATCAGTGTGTGTGTTGTAAAACATCAAACCTTTACATAAATAGTGTCATGTCCCACCCAAAAAGCAAAGAAGACGTTTGCACTGTGATGCAGGGGCAGTGCTCTTTGGAGGCTGGCTAAAACTCAAAATAGTCACAAAAATCCAAGTGTGGTGAGCATTCAGAGTAGACTGTGGCCATACAGTTCAACTGGGTAATGTAAAGCACAAATGCAAATCCACAACCAAGGCTGTATTTTTAAAAAGTTTTGTGTGTGAGACTTTGACACATGATTACTGTGAGACCGACTCCTAGGCGAGAGTGCTAGCAACTGGACCTCACTGATATATAATAGTTAATAATATTGAATAGATACTTAAAATACAACACACTTGAAGGTAGTTTCATTTTTGATTACGTTGCATACTCAGTAATAAGATCATCCCTGTGCAGATTCCAGCAAGTATGTAGAATTCAGAGGTATTGGAAAGGTTCATACATAAACTGTCAGGTGTTAGTGTAATACAAGAAACTACCTATACAGCCAAATCAAAACATCCCTGGTACAGAACAGGGGGCTACCTATGCAGCCAGATGAAAACAGCCCTAGTACAGAACGGGAGGGATGAAGAACCTATCTATACAGACAGATGAACATGGGGGGTGAAGAACCTACTCATACAGCCAGATCAAAACAGCCCTAGCAGAGAACATGGGGGGATGTGTCTGCTTCCATGACAACATCCAGTTACTCAATGTCCACTAACTGTGAAGTAAAATATTAACATTTCTTTATAAGCATTTAAAAGTTATGGATTCTGTTTCAGATCTTTCTTCACCATTATTTTCTCTGCTATTGTGTGATGTAAGTGGTCCATATGAAAATAATGTGGTACTGCATTCACAGTGCTTTGTTGCTGCCCCTGAGGTCCTGGGTTTAGCAACATTGCAGAATTCTTTCATACTTATTAAATTACTTTCGAGCTGCTCTGTGTGTAGTCAAAAAAATGTTTTGGAGAGAGTTTGAAGAATTATACCTGCCTTGTTCATGATGTGGGTTTAAAAAGGCTATGTTGAAAATATGGGGTCTCAATGTGGACAAATACTGCTAGTAAATGTATAAGAAAACATTGAAGAATGTCAACATTGCTTCATTACTTTCTTGTTTTTTGAGATTTTAACCCTAAATTTTCAACATATTCTTCTTATCACCACACCTCATGAATCTGGTAGGTAAAATGTTCAAATTTCAGCAGATACATCATTTAGCACCACAAGTGTGAAAATAGATTTTTCCAAGGACTTGAGAAGTTTCACGGACATCAAAGTCTGGCAAGGGGCAGGATCCCTGAATTATTAAGACTTCTTGTGAAGTTGCTCTGACAAGCCAGCTGCTGCTTTGCAAACAAAGAGGTGGCACTGCTGAGTGCAGAGCTGGTAGCAGGACTGCAAGGGGTTAACTTGTTGACAGTCAGCTAATTTCAATGGAACAGACTGATTAGGGCAGCTTGGGTGGGCTGTCAAAGGAGCCTGTGTTTGAATTTTTTTTTTTGTAGCAAAGTAGGGACCAGGACTACAAGGGGTTAACTTGCAGATGTTGACTAACTCCAGTTGTCAGTGGTGCTGATTCCCCCTCCTTTCTTTCTCCAGATACAGTAGTCAAGGCTTGTTCCTTACCTCCCACATCTGAGCTTGTAGCTCCATTTAATCACGTGTCCCGTGGGTTGAGGGATAGCGTCTCACATTTCAGATATCCAATGTGCCCCACATTTTAGTGAGTGACAGAAGATTGTGAGGCATGGCTTGTTGTGAAGCTAAGTTCACAGAATCCACAGGAAACCTTGGGAGATCTCGTGCCTTGTTGAAATTGCACAGTTAACCAGGGGTAGTGGTGGAATTCAAACCTAAAACCCCCACAGTCCTTGACTCCAGGTTAACCATTTTTGCACTAGAAATTGCATGGTGTCCCAGCACCACCAGTAACTCTCTTTTAACTAAATGCATAGCACTTATTTTTGGATAGTTTTTTTTGGGGGGATTTTTTTACCCTGAATAGCCCAGCTTAGCATATCTCTCAACTATCACACATTACGAGGTACGTCACTCATTTCACCTTTCAGAAACCCTCTGTCCCACATGGAGAAGGGGATATTCCACATTGCTCAATGAGATTTTAAAGCCAAAATGCATAATAATCTATGATGTGCTGTAATCAGCAAACATTATAATCATTAGTGCACTTGTTTCCATTGGTTTTGAGCTTGCGGTCTCATGTTTGATCATATGTCACTGAAAGACATGCAGCTTAGATGCAGTATCTCCTTTTCAGTGGGTTTCTGCTTTTGCCTCAATAAAAAAAAAAAAAACTATGTTCATAAGATGCAGAATAAGCTGGAGGGGGGTTGGAGAAAGGAAATCTCACTTTTATGAAGTCAGGTAACACTTTCTCTGGCTATTGCACTTGTATCTTTTTTTTTTCAGAGATAGCTCAGTGTGCATTAAAATGAGGTTTACAAAAGCAGCAGCTGACAAACATAGGACTTCTTATAGTTTTCATTTTTAAGATACTCTGACAAGCCAGTAGCAGAGCTGGCATGATCAATGACCCTCTTTTAATTACATGCATAGGACTTATTTTGGGATTTTTTTTTCTTTGGGGGGGCATTATTTACCCTGAATTTCACAGCTCAGCATACCTCTCAGCTATCACACATTATTATAGTTTCCATTTCTAAGATGCCCTGACATTCCAGCAGCAGAGTTGAGACCAGAACTGCAAAGGGTTAACTGCAGACAAGACTAATCAAGAGACAGCTCAAGTTAAAGCTGCTTGAAATGCAATCAGCTCTGTAGTGGACACGTTCTGTTTCACACTACACTTTTTTTTCCAAGAGCAGAGTTCTGTATAAAACAGCCCTCACTTTTAGAAAACACTTATGTTGTGAAAATCAGTGGAGTTAGCACTATGCTTAAAGCTATTTATCCTATATGCCCCCAAAATTACTCAGAACAATTACTGCTTAAGCTGCTTTGCAATAGGAACCAAAGCAATTATTTCCTAAAGCTCTTGTTAAAGGGGCTCTAAAATGGCTTAAAACAAAGTGATAGTCAAAGCATGTAACTGAAACTTAAAGTCCACCAATGGAATGGTGCATATAGTTCAGGCAGGATTGGGGGAAGGGCAGACACAAACAGACCATTGTAGTAAATGGAGAGAACAGCAGAGTATTGTGAGTAATTTCCAAAACCAAACAGCTCAGTGGAACACCACAGCCTCACAATCCTGTCCAGTGCTTTCTCCTTTTAATTGCAATATGCCAGTATGGTGACATAACCAAGCAGCTGTAAAAACTGAGCATTCACTTGCTGCACTGATGAAGAGTCCATCCAGACAATAGTTTTAAGTCCTTCATTTTTATTATGATAATATGCAACACAACAGAACAAAGACCCGTACACTCCAAAGTTTTGTACCTCTTGTACTTTCTCATGTCATAAGAAGTGTGAGCTACTGATGGTGATTTAAGGTATAGCCATTAAAGAGACAGTGCTTAAAAAATATAATGTTCACACTCAGATAACTGTCCATTGAAGTTATTAAATATATGTATGAATTACAATAGTGTATTATGCAAAAAAGCATTTTAAAGTGCAATGTAAAGGCTATAAAAAGGAGGGGGAAGAAGAGGAAAAAAGGAGCAACTGGGAAACTAGGGAGAGGGGTTGTAGGTAAAAGAGCGAGGCAAAGGGGTGAAGGTTTGGGATGACAAAGACATGAGAATGGTAAACATGGAGGGGTTAGGGATAGCACCCTAAAGATAATCAAAGCACAAAAGTGCCAATAGATACATTAAACAAACTCTGGTCAGAGTCAATAAACCTGCAAAATGATGGTTTTGATGCAGTCAAAAAAAGTGAGAGGTTGCTTCAGACCCTAGAAAAGCTGAAGACTTCATCTGTGAGTTAACAGGTGCAGATGTGCAGGGTGCGTTGGGCTGTTCTCAATGGGAAGACTCCATCAGAAATGCAAGGCCTGGCACATTCACTCTTTACACATTCAGTACACGGTCACTCTTCACACATTCACCCTTTACACATTAACTGTTCATACATTCACTCTTGACACATTCAGTCTTTTTTTTAATGCTGACCCCAACATTTTCAAGACAGCCATTTTATGATTTCTCTTATAAACATGACGAGTAGCATTTACAGTATATTGGCCAAAATGTCATACGAACATACAAACATACGAAGAAGCCAGCAGAAGAAGGCCATTTCGTCTATCAAGTCTGCTCGTATTGCAGGGTCCACAGCTTGAGCTAATGTCCCTGCCCTCCCTCCCCACTCCTCCCGTCCTCCTTACCCATGATTCTTAATTTCCCCTATACCTATCCCAGCCTCTATTAAAGTTGCCCACTTTCTTTAATGAGATCACCTCTTCCAGCAGTGCATTCCAAGTATTCACCACCCTCTCTGTGAAGAAGTGCTTACTGAACTCCCTCCTAAACCTCCCACCTTCCAGCTTAAGACTGTGCCCCCTAGTGTTATGGCTGCCACTCAACTTAAAGAGACTCTTCTTATCAAATCTTATTAATCCCTTTCAAGTACTTGAAGGTGCCAATCATGTCCCCCCCCCCCTCTCTCCCTCTCTCCCTCTCTCTCCCTCTCTCTCTTCTGTCTTCCCGGTAGTACATGTTTAGTGCCCTCAACCTCTCCTTGTATGCCTTACCCAGCTGAACCACTATCATCTTTAAAGCCCTCCTCTGGACCTTCTCCAGCAGGTTAATGTCCTTTTTTGAGGTGTGGGCACCAGTACTGAGCTCAATACTCTAGATGTGGCCTTGACAGTGACCTGCACATGGGCAGTATAACCTCCTCTCTCCTACTACTGATCCCCCTAGATATGCATTCCAGTATCTTGTTGGCCTTTGCTACTGCTTTCTTGTACTACGTGGAGTGTTTCAGGTCACTAGTGATCATCACTCCCAGGTTCTTCTCCTGCTGTAATGCAGATACTTAGACTCCACTCAGGTAGTACTCTGTCCTGGGATTTTTGGCTCCAATATGCATAACTTAGCATTTTTTGCCATTGAAGCCAAGCTGCCAGATCCTGGACCACCTCCCCAGCTTTTCCAGATCTTCCTGTAGGTCCTGTATCCCTTCAGCTGTATCCACTCTCTCACAAAGCTTGGTGTCATCTGTGAATAGGCACATTTTGTCCTTAATGCCATCCCCAGTGTCACTGATGAAGACTCTGAACAACACCAGCCTCAGTACAGAGCCCTTTGGGACCCCACTGGTTACCTTTCTGGTACCAGATAACTCTCTCCCACAGCCACCATCTGGGTTCTGTTCCTCAGCCAGTTTTCCACCCATCTGGCCATCTTTTCCCCAACCCCAAGATCCACCAACTTCCTGTTCAACATTTTGTGGGGCACAGAGTCAAAGGCCTTGCTGAAATCAAGATACAGGATGTCTATCACTTGGACCCTGTCTACTGTCTTAGTGACACAGTCAAAGAAGTCAATCAGATTCATTTGACACAGTCTCCCCCCCCCATGAACCCATGCTGCCTCACATCCTGGAGACCATGCTCCTCTAGATATTTCACAATCCTTTCATTTAGTATGGTCTCCATGAGCTTGCCCACAATGGATGTCAGACTGACTGGTCTGTAATTCCATGGGTCATCCTTAGGACCACTTTTGTGGAGGGGCACCACATGAGCTGTTCTCCAGTCATGTGGTACCATGCCTGACTCTAGTGAACTATTAACTAGGTCAGCCAGTGGCCCTGCCAGCTTCTCAGCCAGTTCGTTTAGAACCCTTGGATGTATACTGTCCAGGTCTTGTGATTTGTTCACCTTCAATGCTAGCAGACCCTCCCTCACTCTATCCTTCTCTATCACTACATCTGTGTTCCCCTTCCTCCCTGCTTCTCTTCTCCCTCCTGAAGGCACTGGTCCATCCTTCTTCCTGGCGAAGACAGAACAGAAGTATTCATTTAGTATATCTGCTTTCCCCCATTATCCTCCACCTACTCCACCTCTTTCTTAAGCTTAACAATCCCTTCCTTCCTGTCCCTTTCCTTACTTATATAGTGAAAGAAAGCCTTCTCCCCCTTCTTAATTCCTTCAGCTATCTGCAGCTCCTTATGTGCCTTTTTTGTGTCACTTTACACCATAAGAGTGAAGAAACATCTCGTCCAGGATTTAAAAAAAAGATGTATGTCATGTCTATGAGGTGGCATGGAGAAATGAGTATGCTGAAAGTTTGGAGTGAAAATATTGAAAACCAGCAAACTTGTGGGTGAACGTTGAGGTATTGCAATGTCGCATCATAACCTAGACATTTTACCAAATTTGTACACAAAATTCTCAGCATAGCCTTCATATTACCCCACCTCATGATACCTATAAGTGAACATTTTAAAATCCTTGCTGAAATGTGATTCCATGCCAACGGAATGTCATTCCATTGCACAGATGCAAAAACACATTTTGACCAGGATTTAAAAAATGACAGCTGTCACATTCATGAGGTGATGTTACAAAATGGCTATGTTGAAAATCTGGAGTCAGAATACTAAAAATTACCAAAGTTATGAGCAAGCATGGAAAAAATTCAATGCAAGCTCATAACTTTGTCGTTTTTATGTTTGCTTGCAAGCATGCATGCCGCACATGTGCAAGAAACATCTTGAGACAGTAAGACATTTTAGAGGTGTGTGAGTTCCTGCCCAATGCAGTTGATGCATTATGAGGTTCGTCCCTCAGGCACCAATGAATCAGCAAGCTCTCTATGACAGCAGTTTGAGAGAGAGGACTGCACCTGAAAGAAATCTGCCACTGCAATGAGGGACAGTTTCCTCATTGCAACAGGACCTTCCCCCTCCCTCCCAAACATGCACACAGACATACCTTTTCTCTGTTGGCAACAGCTGACAGGACTCTTGCCATGTGCATTGCAGTGCACACTAATGCTCATGGCCAGAGTTACAGTTCTTATTGACTCCTGCCACTGAGCACCTTGTTTGTTCGGTATGCCTTTCCTGATGAACCATTTCAATAAATAAATAAATGAGCAGTGGTTTGGTTTTCCACATTGACAGCTCCTGCTGCCCGCCATACACTCCCTGGAAAGCCAACACTGGGGTGCCCAATCCCCATGTCAGCATGTATCCCCTCTCCCCCATAATGTGACACACTGGGAGCCCACCCCAGTGTGCCAACTTAATTTTTTATTTATGTTTCTGACACCAGAATGCCCACTCCTGTTGTCAGATGACTCCCCCCACCTGCCCGAATATTTCAAGTGCCAACATCGAGGTGCCCAATCCCCAAGTCGGCATGCCCCCCACACACACACACACAATATTGTAGCATACTGGGAGCCCACGCCAGTGTGCCTAAATATTCTTGGTAACCTATAAAATAAAGAAAACCATCATCAAAGTCTTTTTTTCCCCTGTAAAAAAGAAAAAGGTCCCTCATCATCTCCCCATTTATTTATTTATTGCAATTGTTTCACCAGGAAAGGCACACTGAGCAACAAGATGCTTGTCTCTTGGTGCTACCTGGGGGGTACACATGGATATGATAACAAGCAGGTTAGCAAGTGAACAGTTAACAGAAGCAAATAAAAAGCAGCATAAGGATACACGTTTGCATGAATATTACAAGCAGTGCACATTGAATGCTTAGGATATTATAGTATCAAATAACAATTGTTGTGTCAAGAAGAAGCAGACAAGGTAAATTAGCACAGTAGTAACAGCTGTAAACAACAGAGGATGTATATCACAGTTATACAGTTATACACAGTACATAGGGCAAAATAGGCCCTGGACATAAGTGCAAGGTTGGGGTTACATTCCAGCTTCTGTAGCAAGGATAAGACTGCTGTCAGGCATTGGGGAGGGGATAGTGGGGCATGGCAGGTTCAGGGACAGGAGCAATTTGTAGTAAGGAAGTTTGCTAGGGTGGTAGACAGGGAGTAGGAAGAGGAGTGCCAAATTTGTGGTGGGAGGGCGTTCCAGAGCTTGGGTATCCAGTGTGAGAAGGCATCTTGACCAGCAGAAGTCTTCTGCTTAGGGACTGAAAGTTGGTGGGAGTCACTGGATCTAAGGTGATGGGAGGGGGGGTGGAGCATCTATGAGCACAGTGGCAAGGTAGGAGGGGTTAGACCCAAGCCGTAGGTTGGAGACAAATTTAGCACAGTGAGAGATGTGGCAGATTTCGAGGGATGGTAGTGCCAAGGCTCGGTAGAGGTTGCAGTGATGGGTGAGGAGAGAGGCATCGAGAGAAAAGTGGCAGAAGGCATTATAAAGTGTGTCCAATTTAGATAGGGTGGACTTAGGGGCTGCACTGTATACAATGTTGCAGTAGTCGATGGAGGGCAGTACCATCTTCAGGAACAGTTCACATCAGACTCGGGGAGGGATGCTGCTGCAGTTCCTACTGTATATAGTGCACTGAGCATGAGGTGTAGTTTTTCTGAGATAGCATCAATGTGGTCAGAGAAGGAGAGATGGCTGTCGAGCCAGACTCCCAAGTAATGGAATGAGGAGACATCTTCAAGTTTTTGGCCATCCAGGCTGGCAAAGTAGGAAAGGGAGGGGAGTCTGGCCAGGCATTGTCATGTGCAGAAGGTCACAGTGAAAGTTTTTTTTTGCATTTAGGGAGAGCTGGTATGAGCTAAACCATTGCTGTACCTTGTTGAAGTCAGCTTGGAGGTTTGATTGTACCACATCAGGGGTGGAGCCCGAGTAGAAGAGTACATTATCATCTGCATACAGGCAGCTTGAGGAAGTATAGCAGATGAGTGGCAGGTCATTTAGGAATATAGAGAACAGAATGGGACCAAGAACCAACCCCTGTGGGACACTGGTAGTTAAGGGAAGGGGGGTGGAGATCGCATTTGAGATTCTAACGGACTGAGTTCTATCAGAGAGGTATGATCTGAACCAGTTTGTGGCTGCAACAGAGAAGCCTGATTCAGCGAGACTTGAGAGCAATATGGGGTGGGAGATGGTGTTGAAGGCTTTTGCAAGGTCGAAAAAAATGGCTGAGGTGATCAGTCCACTGTCCATGCCTGTCTGGATAGTGTCTGTAAGGCTTATCAGGGAGGAGGTGGTGGAGTGTCCCTTCCTGAAGCCAGACTGGAATGGCGTGAAGAAGTTGGAGTCAGTGAGGAAGGAGGTAAGTTGGGTGAGCACAAGGTGCTCTCATAGTTTTGCTAGGGCTGGGAAGAGGGTGATAGTCTGGTAGTTAGAGGGGTAGATAGGGGCACCTCTTTTTGGCAGAGACATGACAATGGCATGCTTCCATGCATGGGGGACAGCAGTGGCAGCAAAGGATTGGTTTAGGAGTTTGGCAAGTGGAGTTGCTATAGCGGGGGCAGAGAGGTATAGAAGTTTGGGGTCTAATCCATCCAGGGATTTGCCTTTTGAAGGGTTGAGAGAAAGTAATGCATCTAGGGCCTCAGTTGCAGAGATGTCTTTGAAGGAAAAGGAGCAAGGCCTAGTATGGGTGTTTATGTCTGTAGACAGTGCGAGAGGTGTAGTGTTGGGTAGGGAAGAGAGGAGGGTGGCAGCACAAGTGAAGAAGTACACATTGAACTCAGTGGCGACTGTTGTGGGCTATGATAGGAGAGAGTTATTAACATTTAGCATTGGAGTGGGATTGGCAGCCGGTGGGGTGAAAAGGGAGTGAATGACCTTCCAGAATTTTGAGGGTTTATTTAGGTTTGACTGGAAGGAGCTGCTGAAGTATTCTGCTTTTGCAAGATGAGTGGCTCTGGTGCACTTGTTACGGAGCATGCGGTATGTGGAGAGGTGTTGTGGAAGGCGTGAGGATTTATGCATTTTCCAGGCTTTGTCCCACGCAGTTTGACATGCAATCAGTTCTTGGGTGATCCAAGGTAGGTGGTTTCCTCGAACCCTTGTACAACGCAGTGGAGCGTGTGTGTTCCAGACACCGAGGAATGTGTTTTTAAAGTGTAGGAAGGCATCATCAATGGAGATCATAGGAGGGGCAGGGGCCCAGTTTGCTTGCGCAAGGTCATCTAATACAGGGGCTAGATTGAGGGATTTATAAGAGCATTTTGCTACAAATTTAATGGGGGATTTTGGGCAGTGGATTTTATGCACTAAGAAAGTTACGTGGTGGTAGCTGAGGGATTCAGGAAGAATACTGGCTTGTTTGATCCATTGGAGTTGTGTGGTAAGGACCCAGTCGATAAGCGAGAGGGTACCAGATTTTAGGTTAAGCTGGAGGTGGGCTCAGTAATGATTTGTGAGAGGTTTAGGGTGGAAATTTCAGTCCTGGTTTTTTTGAGGGCAGGAGCTAGCCAATTGTGGTTAAGATCACCCATAATGTAGAGTTCCCCTGTCATGGTTAGGCAGGAGATTTGCTTGATGGGGTCTGTGACAGCAGAAGATGGTGTACCAGGACAGCAGTATATCCCAGCAATGTATATTGGTAGCGAAAAGGGAAGGACAAGCTGAATTAATATTACTTCAAGGACTTTTGGTTCGGACTTGGTCAGGACCACTGAATAGTGCAAGTCCGAGTTTACGTAGATGGCTATTCCGCCACCTTTAGAGGCTCTATCCTGGTGGGCCATAGTGTAGCCTGGGATAGTGACAGAGGAGTCATTGATGTTTTTGTTCAGCCAGGTTTCGGACAGGGTGAGGATATCTGGAGTGTAGTGAAGAGCAGGAACCTGAAGGGAGTCAAGCTTGTGGACAAGGCTTCTTATAATTAGGTGCAGGAGGTGCAGGCCATGTGGGAGAAGGTCCTCAGAGAGAGGTGAAGAAGAGGCCGATGTAGGAGAGGGGCATGAGGTTTGGGGGTAGTATTGGGGCCGGGGTTAGGGTGGATGTCACCTGCTGCAAGGAGCAGGACAGTGAGAGTTAGGTAGTGCGTGAATAGCTGTATATGACTGACTGTGAGCAGTCATCTCTTAGATTGATAGCGTGTATGAGCTGGGCATAGGGGAATAAGTTGAAAAATGACCCAGGGGAGCAATGGGTTGAAAAGAAATGGGCTGGGACATGTGGCAGAGTGTGTCCATACTTGGGTGAAAGGGGAGGTGGGCGTCAGGCTGGAGGGGTGAGAGAGCTCAATGAGGTTTGGCAGAATTTGGGATGGGGGCATGGGAGAGATGAGTGGCATGTTGGAAAGTAAGGGAGGGAGGGAGAAGAGAATACTGATGAGCAGGATCAGATGGCCTGGTAGAAGGATCATGGTGTGGATCAGGTGCTAGGAGGACCCTACCACTGTAGTTACTTAGCGGGGAAGGTAGGTGCTGTAGTTACCTAGCGGAGAAGGGGGTGGGCTGGAATGCGGGGGCAGGGAAATGATAGGGACCTGTAAGGACTAGGAACCAATGAGGAGAACAGAGGGAATGAGGGTTTTAGGTAGCCAATGAGGGAGCAAGCAGTGCTGCTATACTTATTACCCAATGAGGGAGCCAGTGCTGCTAGGCTTACTAACCAATGATGGAGCGAGAGGTAAGTGGGGGACAATAGGTGTATTCAATCAGTGGAGGGAGGGGTGGGGTTGGGTGGGAGCTGAAAATCCTTCTATGAAACACCAGAATTTTGCTTAATTGCAGCTAAATCTATTTGTAAAAAGCACCAGGCAGCAAAAGCAGGGGAAAAAGTCCTGGCCAGTTGGAGCGGGTTTGCTGGAAGCACCTGTGTTCCGATTGGCTGTGCTGTCACTGTACCTTCCAAGGAGCTGCAGGCGGGCTTCCTGGTCTCGGTCGGTTGTTGGCTGGGTGCTGTCCGACCGTGGGGGAGCTGAAGCAGCCCTGTTCAAGGGCAGGCAGCTGGAAAGAAGAAAAATAGCAGGGGTTAAATAGCTTAGAGGCAAGAGAGGTTTAAATTGAGCAATTTAGCAAGACAAAGGAGAGTGAGACTTTTCAGTGCCCAGACAGAGTGCTTGGATGGGGGTGGGGTGGGGGTGCAGGAGCAAGGAAACAACAGAAGAGCTGTAAGCACTTAAATTGAAATCCTTCTATGAGACATTTGAATTTTGCTTAGTTGCAGCTAAATCTATTTGTAAAAAGTGCCAGGTGGCAAAAGCAGAAGAAGAAGTCCTGGCCAATCGGAGCAGGTTTGCTGGAAGCGCCCATGTTCCGATTGGCTGCACTGTATCTGTACCTTCCAAGGAGCTGCAGGCTGGTGTCCTGGTCTCAGTCAGTGGCTGGCTGGGTGCCGTGCAACAGTGGTGGAGCTGAAGCAACCCTGTTCAAGGGTAGACAGTTGGAGAGAAGAAAAATAGAAGGGGTTAAATAGCGTAGAGGCAGGACAGGTTTAGACTGAGCAATTTAGCAAGACAAAGGAGAGTGAGACTTCCCACTTCATCTCCTCATTCCCCCTTCCCCCACCCTCCTTCTGCAGACCCACCTACCCGCACCCCCCATCCCATACTTACCTCCGGAAGTCAGGGGCAGCAATCTTCTATGGTCTGGGACACGTCTGCACTCTTCAAAGCAAACTGGCAAACTGAAGAAATGACAATAAGCTGTGTAATGGGAGTCAATGGGAGTATTTCAACTTAGGTTGATATCTCAGCCATTTTTAGGAATTTTGGTCCCAACGTTTCAACATGGGGTCCTTGGGACCCCACCTCGTGAACACTGTCACTGTCATTTGGTTACTCTGTCCAGTAATTTTGTGGTTGCTGCACAGAATCACCTTTTGGGACCAATTAATGAAACAACAGTGCCACTGTTAGTGAGGTGGGGTCCCAAAAAACCCACGTTACAAATCTGGTGAAAAAATTCCAAAAAATGACTGCATTATGAGCATGCATTGCACAGTTTCTACGCATGATTGTAACTTCACCAGTTTTTAATATTTTCACTCCAGATTTTTTAACATTGCCATTTTTTCACACCTCCTTATGAACAGTACAACTGCCATTTTTCACATCCTGCCCAAAATGTGTTTTCGCACTTGTGGCACAGAATGGTGCGATCGCTGTGGGAAATCAACTTTTAGGACAGATTAGCAAAATCACAGTGGCACTGTTCATGAGGGGAGGTCCCAAAATGCCCATGTTGAGTATTTGGTAAAAATAGCCCAAAAAATTATTGCATTACAGGAGTGCATTGCACAGTTTCTACACACACTTATAACTTCACCAATTTTTCATATTTTCTCTCTAGAGTTTCAGCATTGCCATTTTTTTACACCACTTCATAAACAGTACAGCTGTCATTCTTCACATCCTGTCTAAAATATGTTTTCACACCTGTGACACTGAATGGCACAGTCACTGTGCAAAATCACCTTTTGGGATTGAGTAACGAAATGATAGCACCACTGTTCATGAGATGGGGTCCCAAAAAGCCCATGTTTAAAATTTGGAGTGAAAATACCAACAATTGCCCAGGACTATAGGGTTTCCAACTGTAATGCCCCACCCTGTAGAGACTGACAGGCATTGGGGTGTGACTTGGGGTTGTTAGCCATAATGCTCACACCATTCCACCCCCACCCTGCAGCCAGTGACAGGCATTGGGGTGTGCCTTGGGTCTTCAGCCCTAACGTTCATCCCATTCTCCACTACTGCACCATCTCTGCTTATTTCCTTATGGAATGGGGTGAGCATAAGCGCTGAAGACCCCAAGGCACACCACAACACTTGTCGGTGTCTGCTGGGTGGAGTGAGGTGGAATGGCATGAGCATTATGGCCGTCAACCCCAAATGCCTGTTAGTCTCTGCAGGGTGGGAGTAGGGGTTGGCATTAATTTAATACTTCACTGCCATTACTATTATGCATCTCTCTAACTCCTGCACTATCAATACCAATACCAGCAAGCAAACAGTTGGCATTGGCAAATGCTTGTTACATATTTTGACCCCAAATTTTCAACATAGTCTTCTTATGACCCCACCTCATGAATGAGGACAGTGCAAAGTTTCAAATCTCTGCCCAAAGGTGATTTTGCAACATGACAAAATATCACCTCTTTGGTCTGATTTGCATAATTCCACCACCATTAGTCATGAGGTGGGATCCCAAAAAGTTGATGTTGAAAATCTGGGGACAAAATATGCAAAAGTGACAAAATTATACTTCAAAGTTCAACCCCCCATTGAAATACATTGAATCACACTTACCTTAATTGCTTATATTGCAGTGGCGGATCCATCAGCAAGACATGTCTTCAATCAGAAAGTGGATCTTCACCATGGGACATGTTCAGGTGAGTGATGGTATGTGTGGTGTGTAGGGGCTTGGGGGGTAGTGGGTGCTGAGTGGGAGGTTGGGGTGGGTGGGCCAGGTCGGTGAGGGACTGTTTCCTTTTTTGCTGGTCAAAAAAATATTGAGGGATGGTTTTCTTTATTTCATCTGACATTGGTGAACTTAATATGGGGATGGCAATCAGAGGGTGGGGGTACCACTAGACACCAGGGAAGCAGTACTATATAACAAGGATGCTGACTGGAAGGTGGGGGTGCCACTATGCATCAGGGAAACAATGCTACATAATGAAGATGGTGATTGGAGGTTGAAGGGTTCTGCTAGACACTAGAGAAATAGTAATACACACAGAGACAGTGACTGGAGGGTGGGGGTGCAACTAGACACCTGGTAAACATTGCTATATAATAGGGACAGTGATTGGAGGGTGGGGGATGCTACTAGTCACCAGAGAAACAGTAGTAGATAATGGGGATGGTGATCGGAGGGTGGGTGGTGCCACTAGACATCAGGAAAACAATGCAGTATAGCAGGGTCAGCGATGGGAGGGTGGGGTGCCACTAGACACCAGTAAAATAGTAATAGATAACAGGAACGGCAATTAGAAGGTATGGGGTGTTATCAGACACCAGGAAACAGTACTAGATAACTGTGAAGGTGATCAGTGGGTGGGGGATGCAATTATACACCAGGAAAATAGTACAATATAATGGGGTTGGCAATTGGAAAGTGGGGGTGCTACTAGATACCAGGAGAACAGTAGTAGATAACTGGGATGGCAACTGGATGGTGGGGGGTGACACTTGACACCAGGGAAACAGTATGGTGACTGGAGGGTGCCACTAGACACCAAGGAAACAGTACAATATAATGGGGATGACGATCAGAGGGTGAAGGGTACCACTAGACACCAGTGAAACAGTGCAATATAATGGGATAGGCGATTGGAGGGTGGGGGTGCCCCTAGACACCAGGGAAACAGTAGTAAATAACAGAGATGGTGACTGGAGGGTGGGGGTATCTTTAGACACTAGGGAAACAGTATTAGATAATGGTGAAGGTAATTGGAGGGTGGGGGTGCTATTAGACAATAGGGAAACATTGTTCAATATTGGAGAAAGCAATTGGAGGTCAGAGGGTGCCACTAGACACCAGGAAAACATTATTAAATATATAAGGGGAGGAAAACAAGTGCTAGCTCTGAACTCAGAAATGAACCAGAAGTGAGCAAAAAGCAGGAAAATAGTGCACCTGGTGGGAGGGGGGAGGAACAGCACTGTAGTCAATGGAGAGGACTGCATGCACTTCAACTCCACTGTGGAAGGACACAGTCAAAGTATCCTGTCACATGCTTCCAGAGTACCCTCTGTCTGCTACATAATAATAATATGTTGCATAGCTCTGCTATGCAGCCATTGAAATGCAGAACAGTACCATATATTCTAATACATGCAAACTTGCTCAAACTAAAATAGAAACAGTTGAGATAAAATAGGGGCATTACTTTTGTCTTCTATGTTATTCATACCCCATAAGTAAGCTGGATCATATCTGTAGTATATCAGGACATATCTGGAATTCTATAAAGGTCCACACATCTTCTTGTTGTTAATGTTTTATTGATGCTTTTACAGACATACAGACATATAAAACAGTGTTGCAGGAGAGATAGCATGCACGCAATACATACAATATACTGTAGGTATTCCAGAAAGAAAAACAAAGCATGATTAACTTGCAAGACTACAGGCCTATGAAGCACAGAACTAGCTGATGTAGTGGAAGGCCTTGATCATACTACCACCTTCAGTTCAAGGGGATATAGTAGTCTGGGTATCAGCCTATTCCAGGTGTTGCACTTTGATGCAGACTTGCTTTATACCTTCTGGCTTTTGGTTACCCTCGGGAGCTGGTTCTGTGAACCTGAGCATACTGGTACCCATGCTGTTCCTAACCTACCACTATATACATATTTACAAACCAGTGTACAAGACTTTTGTATTTGCATAGATTATTGTCTTGTAGATTATGTAGGCAGTGATATACCAGAGGTACCTCATTCTCACCATGTTCCTTACCCCTATGTTAACAGGGCTACTGCCATGGGATTCCGGCAACAGGTGTAGTTAGCATATGCCAATGGCCACGTTGGTGCTGAGGTTGCTTGGCTTTTGTGCAGGTGTTCATAACGATTGGAGAAAATATCCCCATACTGCCACATATTTGATAGGGATCTGAGGAAAAGGTGACTGGGCTTCTCAAATTTACCTAGCTGTGCAAGGCAGGTTAGCAGTTCTGTTAATGTGAGCACTTCAGTGGTGAGCCATTTTCTCAGAAGCAGTCTTTTGGCTTCAAGGCATACTATGTAGACCCATCTGTGGGCATGTTTATTCCTGGCTGTGTTGTCCCCCGGAATGCTAAGGAGGGCGAGTTTAGGGAAGGGGAAAATATTTGAGGACACGGTGGTGTTTATTAGTTGGAACACCTGCTGCCAGAAATACTGGATCTTGGGACAGTGCCAGAGTATGTGGTGTAAGTTTCCCCCTGCTTGGTTACATCTCAGCATTTGTTGTCTGGTAACAGGTAGGCAGCATGCAGAACCATGGGTGTATGGTGCCACAAGTGGAGCACCTTGTTTTGCATCAGTCTATTATGAGAGTCTAGGATTGCTGAGTGTGCTGTTTTCCAGTATTGCTCCCATTCATTTTGGGTGATGGTAGCATTCAGTATTTGGGCCCTTTTGTCCTTAGTACTAGTCTAAGGGAATGGTCAGTGATCATGCTTCTGATTGCTGAGTAAAATCTGCCTGCTGTCCTTAGATATTGGTCAGGTGGAATGGGGGAGGTCTAGATAAATGTAACCAGTCTTAGGGTGAGTGCACTCCTTGCTTGAAGGTATCATCAGAAATATCTGGGGTTCAGTACAAATTTTTGTTGCATGTTGGAATATGGTTCCAGAGATTGCTGGTTGATGTTGAGTAGGTACCCTAGTGTGTTACTCCCCACCCCTTCCCACTGTTGCCAGTTGACAGTTGTTGCCCCCTATCCAAACTCCACGGTTGTTCCACAGGGGTATGAGGATAGGGTGCATCAGTTTGGTTGGCAGCTGGGTTTGTAGGAGGCCCCAGATTTTCAGGAAGTGGTTGATAATGGGGTAGGGCTTGACATTCTTATTCCCTAGGGTGACTAGTCTTCCAACTAGTGATGCCCCTTGTGAGTGGTCAGTTTTGAGGGATGCCTATGTGGGTTGTTGCTTGTCCTTGTTAGGGAAGCATCAAAGGGGTTAGGCCATGTGAAACACCCAATAGTGTCTATTTGACCATGGGAGGTTCCACCATCTCTTCTTCTAGTGGGTTTGCAGCTTCATGCAACTGTAATGAGGTTGCTTCTCCTCCAACAGAAAGTTGTAGACCAGTCCATCAATTTGGTCACACCACTTCTGTGCTATGGGGAACATAATGTTTGACAGGAAATGGAAGATCTTAGGGGTGGTGACTATTTTAGTTGCTGCAGTTTTCCCTGCCATGCGAGCTGGAGGGTTTCTATGTGTCACACTAAGTACGCAGCTCATGTAACAAGGGTGTGAAGTTTAGGGTGCATAGTTTCTCCACCTGGGGGGATTCTGAATGCCGAAGTATGTGATTTGCTTTGGGACCCACCAGAATCCTGTGGCTTGTGCATATTTAGTTTCTAAGAGGGGTTCATTGGGAGATCCTCAGGTTTGGAGAGGTTCTGCTTTAGTCCAGAGGTCTGCATGAACCTAGTGAGAAGAGATACCAAGCGTGGGAGAACTCTGTGTGCCTTTTCAGAATGAGGACATCATCTGCATAAAGCAGTGCTGAATGCCAATTCGACCCTACCTTGATCCTGGATACCTTTAGGTCTTGTTAGATGGCTGCTGCCAGGGACTCAATTGCTAACACAAAAAGCAGTGGGGACAGTGGGCAACCTTGCCTTGTCTTTGGCCAGCTAGAGGTCCCTTGAAAGGGTATTATTGGTGAGTACTCTGACCATGGGTTCCGAATACAAGGCCTGTATGTATTTCAGAAACCCTTGGATAAAGCCCATTTTGTGTAGTACTATGTAGAGGTATGCCCACTCCACAGAGTCAAAGGCTTTCTTGAAGTCTATCACTATGGAATCCATGGATGAGGGAGTGCCTTTAGCCACATGTATGAGGCTGATAACCATCCTGAGGAGATCCGAGCTAAGACACCCCTTTATGAACCTTGTTTAGAAGGAGTGAATTAGCATGGTAGAAGGGTTTCTAGTCTTGTTGTCAGGGCCTTGGCATACAGTATATATTGCTATCAGTAGTGATAAGGGGGATGGGTCTGTAGTTCACAGGTGACATGGGGTCTTTCCTTCTTTATGGTAGAACTATGATAGAGGTTGTGCACATAGTTGGGGAAGGGCCTGTAGCCACCACTTTCTGATATACTCTGCAAAGCAAAGGACAGATTGTGGGGGAAATTGTCTGCAGTAGGTCTACTGGTAGGCCGTCCCCACTGGGTGTAATGTGGGGTTTAAACAATTTTAGTGTGAGTTCAATCCCAGCAACTTATAAGGGTGCATCTAGTGCCTCTGCCTGCTCCTGTGTTAGGGTGGGGATATGGAGAGTCTCCAAGAACCTCTTGATGTTTGCTGTGCCCAGGGGATTTGGGTAGCTGTACAGCTCCTTGAGGAAGGTTGTCATGGCCTCGCTATTGTGCTCATGTGAGGTCCCGAATACTACTTGAACATTGTTCAGACCAGAGATATGTCTCTCCTCTTGCTGCTTTTCTTAAGCAGTAGGCTAGTGCCTCCCTGCTTTTCTCTCTCCCCTTCCCCCACATTTGGCATGAAATAACTCATGTACAGCTTTCCTAGCTAATAGGGTGTCTAGTTCGTTCTGGAGTTGGACTATGGACCTGTGTAGTGGGGAGCTGGTGTCAGATTTGGGAAGTCCCTTGAAAGACTTATGCTCTTTAAGCTTTGTCTTCAGATCAGCCAGCTGTTTTTCCCTGTCTTTTCTCCAGCGTGAGGCATAGCATATGATTTGACCCCAGTGGTGGCTTTGTATGCCTCCCAAAGTGTGGCTACAGTAGTGGCCCCATTGTCACAGACTTCGATGAAGCCAATTGTCTCTCAATGTAGTGATTCAACAAATTACTGGTCAGGCAGGAGCAAGGGTTCTAGCTGCCATGTGGTGAAAAGTGGGACAGGGACCCAAGATCATGTCCAGCTGAATTGGAGCATGGTCTAAGATGATGAGGGGATTGATGGTGGCTGCTGTGATCTTGTCCATGGCTTGGACAGAGGCTAGCTGCAGATCTATGAGGCTGTAGGTGCCGTGGGCAGCAGAGTAACAGGTGTGGTTGAGGCCTTTTGGGTGTGGCACCCACTATACATCCTCCAGCCCTTAGTTGGTGAGTCACATTAATAATTCCTTGGCAGCTTTGCTGTGGGGTTCAGTTTTGTTGTGACTTCTGTCTATGGCTGGGTCCCTGGTAAGGTTAAGACATTGCCTCTATTTAGTCACAGTCCTTGTCTGCTAGTTCATGAAAGAATGCTGAGGAGTCATTATTGGGACATAAACATGTCCTCTTTTGAGGGAGCCTGAGGCTATCTTGAAATGGCCTAGGACCCACCTGCCTTCCTTAACTGCTGCCAGTCCTAACAGTTTCTAGTTTAGGTTTTGTGAACCAGGATGGATAACCTTCTTTTTTTGGACAGGACTGTTATACAGCTCCACCCCTACACACTCCCTTTTGAGCTTTAGGACCTTGGAGTGTGTTAGCCTGGTCTCTTGTAGGAGCATTACATGAAACTGCAATCTCTATATATTAGCACCTGTTTCCACTTGTTGGGGGAGTTCAGGCCCTGGACATTCCAGGATTGTAGTCGGATGTCAGTCATGATGTTTGTTGAGGAATATTTGAGTCAGTCATGGGGGCGTGGGTGGAAGCAGAAACAGGAGCCTGGTGTGAGCATGAAGGGTGAATACAGGGGTCTGCAGTGTTCTGGTATATTATCTCTTAACAGGGGCTTACTGTGATGGGGGGGAGGGCTCCATTATATGGCTTGAGTGACACTTGTAAATAACACTGGCTGGCGATCACTTATATGAAAGCACTTCATGCACTTGTTACACATGGTTGTACTGTAAAAAAATTCTCTTAGATATTTTAGAACCAGTTTGCCTAGGCAAGCCCCAGGCTTATGGTGATACATTTGAGACATAGAGTCAACTACTGTACTGGTGAGGTTGAAGCTACCGAAAGTCCCATCCCCACCATCAACCCTGAGAAACCTTATGTGCAGTAAAGTACTTTGAGATTATCTGAGCTATAGTACACAGGTATGCCCGCAATGGGATGGAGGCACTGGGTGCAGTCTCAGCAATTACTTACCCCATACAGGAGGTCTCCCTAGTGTTAACTGCTGCTCTGTGGGGGTGAGAGTGAGAGAGAGAACAGATGATGTGTGTCTGTGCATCTCTGTGAAGTTTGCCTATGTCCACTTGGGGAGTGTGAGGTCCACCCCCCAAGGGCATGCATGGGGAGGGGGTCTGGTGGTGAAGGTCTCTTGGCCAAGCACCCTGAAGGGCCTGTTTATCAAAATGTAATGGTTCAGTTGGTCATATACCTCTGGGGCCCTTGAGTGTGCTTGCAACCCAGAGGGAGGTCTTCACAACAGGATGTGGTCTGGAGTGGTTCTCAGTCATACCCCCCTTTTCTGTTATGCAACACTTCTAGACATCTTAGTGGATTCACAACTTACTACAGCTATACTACATAACCAGGTTGTGGACTCCCCATTTTGGGATCATGTACCACTGTAAAAACTGTTGATTGTTATAACTTGAAACTTACTGTAAATAATTGTTGTTAGAATTGGCTACTGTTACTGTTTCCTAGTCTAGCTGGGCATCACCCAGATCAGTGCCCATTCTAATCTGTTAGTATTTCACCTTTTTCTCTCTTTACATGCTATACAGGACCACAGGCAGCTACCCAGAATACCAGTCTGCACCACATCTCTCTAAGGAGCTCCCCCACCATATCTTGGGGATCTCAAACCTGACCTGCTCGGAAGCAAGTCTAGGTGTAAGTGACCACAAGAAGTAAGGTAATCTGGGTGTTAATAGTTGGGAAGAGTGTCCAACAACACACAGCAGGCGTGGAGGTGTGTCTCCTGGAATGTGAAGGGTCTCAACCACCTGGTCAAGATAGCCACATTTCTACAACATCTGAAATTCTTGAGGGCAGATGTGGCCCTGCTCCAGGAGACAAAACTCACTGCCAGGATGGTACAATGGCTCCGGAAGAGCTGGGTTGGGAGAGTATTGCATAGCTCTGCCTCATCTAAATTGAGAGGCGTGGCTATGCTAGTACACAAGTCATGCCTGTGGGTGGAGGAGTGGGTTAAAATGGATAGGCAAGGTCATTAGGTAGTAGTATGCTTCACTCTCCTGGGGGGGGGGTACAGTAGTTATGGTGAATATATATGCTCCCAACTATGACAAGCAAGACTTTTTTCCTAGGTTAGTCAGACACTGGCTGAGGTGAAGGGAGAGGATGAAAACATCCCTATAATAATGAGTGGAGATTTTAATCTGGTAGCAGATATTTTCCTGGACAAATCCCGTCCCACCCAAGAAGCCCACCCCAGAGCAAAAGAAGCCCTGTTAGACCTTAGGAAAGAGTGTGGGGTATGATAGACCTCTGGAGAAGAGATAACCCCATAGGAAGGGACTATGTTTTCTTCTCAGCAGTTCATAGGTCCCACAGCTTCATGGACATCTGGCTGGCAGATGGAGCAGCAGCTCAAAGTATCTGTGATACCAGTATTGAGCCAATAGTTATCTCAGATCATGCCCTGGTAGTTATGACATATCTACTGGTGGGAAACCAACCCACCTCCCTGAGGTGGCACTGTAATCCCCCTACTCCTGAAGGATAAGGAGTTCTGTGCTTCACTATGGGCAAAGACCCAGGCTTTTTTTCCAGATCAACTCCACAGGGGAAGTTAGAGCAGGAACTGTATGGGAGGCATTTAAAGACTAACTAAAGAACTGCATAATCTCATATACAGCCTCTCAAAATAGAAAATGAAGGGCAGAGATGAGCAAGCTAAAACAAGAGCTCTCTACTCTTGAAACACAGTTTAAGCACAACCCCTCCCCTGCCAGTGACCTGCTTTACACTATTACTGGCCTAAAGTAAAGGATAAATATCCCTATGCAGCATAAAGCAGACTGTCAACAACTTTGAGCAAAACACAGTTTCAGGGAGTTGGGTGACAAGGGAAGTAAGCTCCTCGACTTCCATCTGAGAAAGCAAAAAACTAGCTCCAAGATCCTTGTTCTTAGTTCCCCATCAGGGAAGACATTAATGAATCTCTTGGAGGTCAAAGAAGTTATGTGCCAATTCTATCAAACCCTTTACACATCCAAGACCTCCCCCACAAGGGCCTTTCCCCAGACCCTAACACTGCAGCTTTCCTTAACTCTATCTCACTTCCACAGTTATGCCCTCAAGAGGTACAAAAGCTAGAAGAACCCATATCCTTTCTAGAACTGAAAGAAGCTCTTCACCAGCTGACAAAGGGGAACGCCCTGGGAGCAGATGGCATGTCTGCCAAGCTCTACCAGATGCTCTCTGAGGAGATATTTCCTCCCCTACTAGCCTCATTGTGGGACTCTCACAAGCAAGAAATTCTTCCCCAATGCTTAAAGAGGCTATCATTACTCTGATACCCAAAAATCCTCATACCCACTGGGCCTCTCTAACTTTCACCCTATCTCCCTGATATCAGTGGATACTAAGGTTATGGCAAATATGCTAGCCAATAGACTTGAGGTGGTACTCCCTTTGCTGATACACCCCTCCCAGTCCGGATTTAGTAAGGGCAAGACAGGGGCAGATAACATTCAAGCTTTCCTCAACCTTAAATCGTATGCCCAACACTCCACCACACCTGTGGCTGCCATGGCAGTTGATTTCTGTAAGGCCTTCAATTCAGTGAAATGGGGGTATCTGCACTCCACCCATGGAGCTTATGGATTTGGCCTTTATTTTTGGAACTGGATAGTCACCATGTACAACTCACCTACAGTCAAAATTTTAACCAACTGGAACATCTCCTCTCTTTTGAGTTACAAAGGGGTACATGACAGGGGTGCCCACTCTCATCACTGTTGTTTCCTCTCACATTTGACCCCCTGACCAGAAAACTGTTGTCAACACAAGAGGTTCACGGTATTGTGGTGCAAGGGAAACAATTCCTGGTTAGTACTTATGTGACGATCTTCTCTCTACACTTACTAACCTGGCCAAATCACTACCTCCTGTACTGCGTATACTTCAGAAGTTTGCTAATTTCTCAGGCCTCATGGTGAATCAGAAGAAAACTACCTTGTCACTGTTGAATTTGGCTTTCACTAAGGATTGCCTATAGAGTGCATCGGTAGTCTGGGCACCACAAGGCTTTTTCTAATTGGGGATTACTATCACTGCTCATTGGAAGGACCTAGCAGAAGCAAACTACACACCTCTAGTCAATGCCCTAATGACAGAAGTACAGAGATGGCTAAAGTTAAGACTCTCCTTAAAGGGTAAAGTTGAGGCCCTCCACATGTTCACTTTCTCCAAGGTAGCCTATCTTTTCCATAACCTACTGGTCAAACTCCCCCCAAAACTACTGCAAACCCTGGACAAATTGGTAGCAACATTCATGTGGGAAGGTAAGCCTCCTAGGTTTGATAAGGCCATACTAAGAGCACACTGGATGAGGGGAGGATTGGGCCTCACCTGGTTTAAAGGATATCTCTTGGCCTAAAGGGTAGTTCAGGCTATCAGGTGGTTCATGCCTATAACACACCTAACATCGGTCTGGATTGAACTAGAAGCAGACTTAGTGGATATCTCATGGCTAGGGACTCTTCTGGGCACTGGTAGGCTCCCAACATGGCAACCTCTCTGATGTTGTGGGGAAACTTGGAAGGCCTGGCAGTCCTGTATGACACTGACAAGTACCGCTAAAATGGCATCAGTGCTCCCGGTAAGATATAACCAGATCTGAGATAACCCCAACATTTGGATAGGGGGTGAAACCATCAAGTGGCACTTCTGGTCAAAAAAAGGGGTATGGACGATTACAGATCACCAGCTTCCTGATTCAGAGGAGCTGATGCCTTTCAGCAACTTTGGGAACAATACCTTTTCCTCAAAATGAATTTCTGGAAGTACCTCCAGATTTGGGAGGCTATCCGGGTGCTCAAGCAAAGCAGGACTACAGAAGTGAGATGGCACTGGCTAGGCACAATACATAAACCAGGGAAAACCAAAGGAGTCATGGGTCAGATTTACAGTATGCTTGGAGACTCTCACCTGGACACTACTGACAAGTGCAGAGCCAAATGGGTGCAGGATCTCTGAGTAGACATATCTCCAGACACATGGGACCACTGTCTGAGTAGTGTCCAACTGGCATACAGAGATACCATTAGACAGCACATACAACTAAAACAACTGCTACGATGGTAGCATATCCCTGAGGCCTTACCACATGCCAAATGCTGGAGGTGCCAGACCCAGAAGGCAAATTTGCTACAGATACTGTGACAATGTCCCACGCTATTGCCTTACTGGTCTGCTGTACTGGATGTTTGTTCCAAAGTGGTTGGTCTAACAATCCCCTCATCCCCAGCTTTCACACTGTTGGATGATACTGCACAGCTGAACGTCCTCCCCACACCTGTGAGGGAATGGCTAGTGACAGTGATGCTTGAAGTCAAAAGAGCAATACTGATGAAATAGTGTCAGCCTAACTCCCCCATCCCTCCTCACATGACATGCAGCAGTGGCTAGATTTGCAATATTAAACCATCTTTCATTTGTCAACTCAAATCAAATTCACAAGTATAACAAGAAGTGGGGGTGCATATCTGAACTCACATCTCTGCTCGGTCCCCACACCATCACCTGGCAACCCCCCTTTTTGAATGCTCTAACACCCTGTCACTACCACTATGTTCACATCACACCAAGAGAGGCAGTCTTTAGCATTTATTCTTAGGTTGCTCCACAAGAAGAGCAGTACATAGTAGCAAAGAGTAGTAATAGTAAGGATATTGTCTTTTTTTCTTTTTTTTCTTTTCTGAGCATGTTATGGCCTACTTTCTCATTAAAATGATATACCATTCAAGTCTATAAGACTGTGTGGATTATACCAGAGTGCCTTTACTGTAATCAGGGTCTTCCATAGTTGCATGCATGCACAGCTAAAGGTTATGTGTTGTTTATTGTTTATTTATTTATGTATTTATTTATTTATTCAATCTTGGATTACAATACCTTTGAGCAGGAGACCACTCTTTTACAAAGGTTCCACGTCGTAAAGGGTGGGTACACATACATTGTCTGTTTAGGAGTATCTAGCTAGGTAAGTAAACATAGACAGAAATACATTGGAAATAGTAAACAAAGATGGTTTTAACACTAGGATAATTCAGGTAACAGTAGCAGCCAAGGTGACATTGTCAGGTAAAAGACAGTAAGCAGCTATCCAGAAAGGAGATTAGAGAGCACTGAGTGGGGGGGGGGGGGGGGGCATGATGACTATTTAGGGGGAGGTGGGAGAGGAGAGTGCAGGGTATTGCAGGGCAAAAATGGGGACAATTCAGGGTAGAAGGACAAAGTAGGAGTAGCAAGGAAATGGTAATAACCTGAAAGGCGAATAAGGTCAGAAGTGGGTGTGTGTGTGGAGTAATGAGAAAGTACAGTCACAGGAGCTTTTCTTCAGTAGGTGTTGTCTTAGCTTGTTGTACTGCGATTTACACTTTTATCATTGTTCTGATTTCTGATTTCTAGCATATTGCTGTATACTGCAAAACTTCAATAAAATCTTTTATGATAAAAAATTAACTAGGACAATACACAAATTTCTCAGGATGTAAGTTAAATAGAACAAAAACTATTATTCTACCAATTACTTCTCTGTCTCAAGAAACCAGCTTGCTTACAAATGCTATAATGAAAAGGAACTCTGTTAGGTACTTGGGCATTTTTTGACAAGTAATTTCCTCAGTACAGTTAAGGTACTGTAAACACTCAGTTTGTCACAAGTAAAATTAAATTATTTTGGGATTAATATCAAAACCTCTCAGTCTCCCTTTGTGGTTGAGTAGAAATTCTAAAGATGATGTTTACGCCTCATTTAATTTTTCTATTTCTATCTATAATGGATCCTATCTCCTATGATTTTTGTAGCACTGTAAGGTCATTATTTTCAAAGTTTATGTGGAGAGGTGGACCTCCATGTGTTGCTTGGAAAGTATTAATTATGTCTAGGGAAAAAGGAGGAATTGGCTGCCCAGACCTGACTTTATATTATCAAGCCTCAGAACTAGCTAAACGTTGTATTTTTTTAATAATATTCAGAAAAAAAAGTTATTATGAGATACGAATATGGAACACATTATTACAGAAACAAAAAGTATACACTTTGCTACAAATGATACACTTCTTTCCTGACAAATTTCCTAGGAATAGTTTTGGAGCTATGAAAGATCTAGCCCAATTAATAAGTAAAGCTAGGAAAAATAATATACTGGAGAATTTTACATGCATTTCTTTCAACTGACTTGGGGTAGTGAAAAATAGGAATCATTTGGAATTTCAAATAATTAAAAAAACTTAATAAGGCAGGGGCCTTTTTGGTGAGATATAATGAACTTAGAAGAATTACTGTCATTAAAGCAAGTCAAGGAAAAATTTGGTATACAGAATTTAGATTGACTAAAATATGCACAAATTAAGAAATTACATATAGAGTAACTTAGAAAAATTGCCTTACATAAAATAGAATGGCACAAACAGTATCAAACTGAGGATAGCTATGTAAAGCAATTATCAAGAAAACCAATAAATAAAAAGTACATTTGTTTTAACTGCTAGCAAATATAAGGCCATTCAACATTAAACCAACATATAGAAATCTTGGTTTGAAGAAGGGGCTACAAAGTTACAATAATCTAACTGGAATTGAATTTGAAGCAATGAAAGTAACTATCATAAATTAACAAAACATAAATCTAGTCAGATAATAATATCCCAGGCTTATTTTACTATATTGTGCCTATATGAAATGGCATTTATAGATTCGCCAGTATGTTGGAAAAATTGTTCACAAATAGGTACACTATTTCATCAAATGTGGGCAAGTCCTAAAATTAAACCATACTGGCTTGAAACAAAGGAACACATATCTAAAATATAAAATATGGATTTGACTGTGTTATTTGACATTTTTATTCTCAATGATTTTCTTGGCTAACCCTTAATAGCAGATAAAATATCTTACTGGCCATAATTACCATAACTATTAAAATGTGGATTTTGGAAAATTGAAACAGCCCAAATGTTGCTCCCTTTAACTTGCAAAAATGGCATAATAATTTGAAAAGTATATTAAGTTGTGAAAAAGTATTTATGAATTATAATTTCCTTAAGACTATAAGGATACCACATGGAAAGAAATTCTTAACCTTTTTGTCTTCTCCTCTGAATATTTAGAGTTTAATCATTTGAGTTGCTTAGTTGTGTACCATACTGAACTGAGAAACTGGCAGAATAATGCTTTCTTTTTAAAGTCTGTCATCCCTCATGTTAGTGTATTTATGAAATATTGTATTACTAGAGATGTTATTAAATAAAGAAGGTGGCCTTGACTCTAGAAGGGGTGTTCCTTTGGATCCAGAAGAACACAATCGACCATGTGGCTTTGGGTACTAGTGCAATCTGAGTGCACCCTTCAGGGCAACATGGGATGTTCAGTCAGAACTGCAGAAGTACATAGCACAGAAACCTGGGGGGGGGGGGAGTTTTTCATCACAAAGATGGAACCCCTTTGACAGTATTTGTTTCCAAACATTCTAGGCAGGACTATGAGGGGGTTGGGGTTAAGTTCTGCTGAGTGCATTGCCCATTCCTTTCACATTGTGGCAGCCACAAATGTGAGGGCAGTAAGTTGTCAGACACCCAGATAAAGGCAAAGGAGCAATGCAGGTCACAGACCTTTGAAGGGTATGTGCACCCACATTTGCTGTAACACTTTTTGTGTTTACTGACAGATGGAAAATCCCAGATGAAGCAGGTGTGGATTTGGGGGCAATCTTTTATCCATTGGGTAACCAGAAAGGTTAGGCAAATGCTGGGAGGCAAGAACCTCTTCCTGTACTTATGACAGCAGTGGGTGCAGTGGATGGGGCAACCAGGAAGCTGGCAGAAAGACTTCTTTCCATTAGTCATAGTAGAGGCCCATTGGCAAGGCATTCCAATTGTGTTGATTGTTCATTTGTGGGACAGTGACTTGGAGCTGTTTAAATCACTGGGCCTGATATACTAGGTGAAAGATAACCTCCATTTCTTATGGCACTCTTGGCTGACAGTAGTACTGATACAGTTGCATATCAGGGAGTGACAAACATGGCAGCATGTGATAGATCTTGCAACAATTGTGAAGGCACACAGGGTGGTCAACGTGTCTATGCACAGCTTTATGGGTTCAATAGGAAGAAGGGTGTTGCAGCATGATGAAATTGTGATCAGATTGCCACAGCTGTTTGCAAGGGATAGGATGCATTTGTCTAATGTAGGTATGGATAAGGTTTTAGCAGACATACAGGGTGTTTTGAGGAACTTTTAGCATGAGTTGGTTTGAGAGGATGGACTATAGTCATCCTGTGGTGGCATAGTGGTCTCACACATAGAGTACAAAAAGGGCATAATGAGGAGAATCTGCCACTGACACAGATGGGTTCCTCTTGAGGCAGGTAGGAGGTGAGGCCCGGCATTGGGGAGCCCTGTGCAATAGAATCCTTGGGTTTTGTCCTCCATTCATGGTGCCCTCTGTTGTGGGAGGGGCACATGGCACACTGCTCAAGGGCCACCCCTTATGTCTTGGAGGCTGTAATCTTTCCAGAGTCTGTACCCCTTTTAATAAATGGTGAGTCTGCCCAGAGGGTCCCCTGTGGGGAAAAGGAGGGACCAGTGGAAGGTGCAGACCATCTAAAAAGAGGTTTGCCAACACTAGTAAGCTGCACATGTCACTTCTTGCTGTTGGTTGTTTATAAATAAATACATGGGAGATCACGTGATGCCTCAGACTGAGTAGATGCTTTTCTTGAGCGCCCGCTATTCCGCCTCTAACCTCCATTTAAACTCTCTATTTTACTTCTATTTACTCACTATACTGAATTACTGGAGTGCTGCAACCCTATTTTGTACAAATGTAAAGAATCTTGGGGGTTTTCAGCTTGCCATGGAGGCAGAAATGAGATATGCTACACGGCACCATACTCTGCTGATCACTCCTGAAAAAGCTGCAAAAAAACAGAAGGCCCAGTCTACTTTGGCAGCCAGAAAAATGACTACAGCCACGGAGACCACTCCTCTATCTCTGGAGTGGTTTCTTAAAGAATTCTGTCCCTTTCTGGATGAGGTCTGATCACTAACCAAGGAGGTAAAAGCGGTGACCGGCAAATTAGAAAAAGTGGCCCAACATACAGGAGACTGCAAGGTACGTATTATCTCTGTAGAGAAGAAATTGGAGAACGTCAACCCAGTGATGGCGCTTGTCAGGCAGCGTGTGCTTAAACTTGAAGCCAAGGTCAAAGATCTTGAGGGGAGAAGCCATCACAACAATGTAGTGGTCATTGAGCTGCCAGAGCGGGAAAAAGACTCTAACATGGTCCTATCTGCACAAAAGCTAGTTCAGAAAATTGCAAGCCCTTCTCCCTTTGGTACTGAGTATATCATGGAAAGGGCTCATCGGGCTTTAAGGCCTATGCCATCACCAGGGGCTCAGCTCAGGACTTTTATTTTCAAGTTCCTTAACTACCAGGAGTGTCAGCATCTGCTGGCTATCATCAAAGAACTGAAGGAAGTGCTCTGGGAGGGATCCCCAATTCTTATTTCCCAGGACCTCCCCCCTCCAGTTAGGCAGAAGAGGGCTGAGTATCATAATGTGGTGACCAAGCTACTAGCTGCAAACAAGTTTTCGGATGCTGTATCCTGTCAATCTGCAAGTTTCCATTGAGGGGAAATGGATCCCATTAGAAGACCCAAAATCTGCTGAACACGAACTGAAGAAATTGCTTCCAAACCTTTTCAGATATGGGTGACAGCCTAACATGGATTCATGGGAAGTTATAGTTTAATGTGTCTTGCAAGACTGTAGAACATGTTTGATCAGTTCTGCAAAGGAACTTTCAGGGGAAGCTGATGTACAGTGTTGTTTCTATACTCTTGGCAGATGGATAGACTGGCAGTACTATTTCTTTATGGTCAATACTCACTAATCAGGGAATATTTGGACCTATTGGGACTCAGGGATTTTGTTCCTTTTTTGGAACTAATGAATATTATTTTTTCTACATGCGTCATGCACTCAGAATGCAAGACACAGACAGTGACTCTGTGGACAATCTAGAAGCTAGTTTATCAGCTTATTTGCACTGTTTATTTGAATTTTAATCTTAATAGGGTGCCCAGGCCATCATAATGAATGCAATACTGAGGGGCTTGGGATACTTTTAGTTGAAGGCCTGTAACCTTGCATCAGCAAGGTTCATTTACCAGACAGGCTGGGGTTTTAACAAACTTGGGCTGAAACGAGACAATAAGTGGCCCAATTGAAACGATGGCACAGCGGATTATTTTTTTTTGGGGGGGGGGCTTTTTCTTTTAACTGCCTCAGCTACCTTTTTCTTATTATTATAAACCATTGCCAGACATGGCTGGGGAATTGTTCACAAGGAAGGAACCCCTTGCATATATGAGGACTACCAGAATAAAAGGGGGATTTTTCTGTTAAGAAGCTAGCAGACCTCCCTTATGCCATAGCTCCGGTAGAAGACAGTAAGTCCCTATTCTGTTATAGGGGAAGTTATTACCTTTTGGGTTGCAGCATTAGAGGACTATTTGAATTATAGGATAACTAGGAGGGTTGGGGGGGATAGGGGGAAGAGGAGACACTACCCGGTGGAAGGTATCACACACTATTAAGTATATGGGAGGGGTGAGGGATGCCCTCCTTATGGGTCCTTATTAAGTTACTGGGTTGGAAGGGAGTTGGAATCTTTGGAGGGGCTCCATGGGAAGAGATGGGAAATTGGGACAGTAAGGAATGGTTTTGGGTACTGGGGGGGGTCTTTCACAATGGTAGCGGGGGAGGAGGGGTACAGCTTGGCACAGGGGATATGTGTTATATCATGCAACAGGATACATGGTGTCAACTGGTTCTGACATTCTTTCTAAATGGTCATGGTAGGGATTAAAAAATCTGTGTCTTGGAATGTACATGGGCTCCACTCTAAATGAAAATGTTATCAGGTGCTGAAGCACATCAGCTTACTTAGGGGAGGACTCATGTTTCTGAAAGAGACCCACCTTTTGGAATTGGAGGGGGCCTCCTCCACATACAATATGTAGGACAGGTTTTTAATGTAGGGGATAGCTCCCAGAGTCATGGGGTGGCCATTCCTACTGGGTCATAATGTCGCACACTTAATAGCGTATGACATTATGGCTAAGTGGGTACAGCGTATTCTGTAAGCGCTAATGGTGCAATACTGCATATACTGCTGTACGCGGTATTGCACCAGTAGTGCTGTCCCAGGCAGAGGATATGACCTCTGCTGGGAGTGGGTTCCACCGAGCAGCTGCCATGACTCACAGACTTAGCCACAGCAGCAGGACCCCAGGCGCTGTGTCTAGGACTGGGTTTGATTCCCAGTCTCAGAATATTTTACTTTTTAGTTCCATGTGCACTCCCCGAGTTGAATCCCCCCGGAGTTGAGAATCTTTAGTGGGGGGGTTCAGTGGCACAGCCCCCCATAACAGGGGTGTGGTGGGTGGAGGCCCCCACAGAAAAAAGACTTATGCCTCACGGCAGCAATCACACTGTATAGGCAGCACGATTTTGCCATGAGGCATAATGTCTTGCGACATTATGACCCCATGCCGTGGCCATCTTAGTGGCTAGGAATATACCCTTTAAATCCAAACAGATTATTGCGGACCTGCTGGGGCACTACCTATTTGTAAAAGGTACTTTAGAAAGAACTTCTTTAGTGCTGGGGTGTATATGGTCCCAATAATGACTCTCCTCTATTTTCCACAAGTTTGTTACAGGTATTTGCACCTTTCGATGCTTATCCAAGCATTGGGGGGGGGTCTGGAATTTATCCTTTTCCTCTGACTTAAATAAATCATCCCCCAAGAGGCAAGGCCTCTCCCCAGGACAATGTGCAATCAGAGAGATGGTAGATTACCTGGGATTAGTCGATCCTTAGAGAATGCTATATCCTACCTTAAAGGAATTCACCTTCTAGTCCAGTGTCCATGGGGCCTCCTCCCAGATAGATTATTTTTTAGTTTGCCAGTCACTCCTGCAGGTGGTCATGTCAGTGGGGATAACTCTGGGAGTGATCTCAGACAACGCAATGGTAATTTGTGACCTGTTGCTAACACCAGACATGTTGCCTTATTCACTATGGAAGCTGAATAACCAGCTCCTCAAGGATCCTAAAATAGTGGAGATTATTGTCCAAGAAATTGAAGAATATGACAGAGTTAATCTGAATGCCACATCAAGCCCAGACCTTGAATGGGGAGCCCTAAAGTGTGTATTACGAGGGGTATTCATTAGGGTGGCATCTCACCAGAAGAGGGAATGGGTGCAAAAGTCTTTTTCACTTTTATCCAGAATATATACTCTAGAGGCATCATTGTCTCCTGCTACATCTATAGCTGAAAGACAATTATTGGTGGGTTAGAGAGATCAATACAGCTCACTCCTTCGGGAGAAAGAAGGTTCTATTCAGAATTGATGAATGTGAAGAAGTAATGTTAATTATTGGATCCTCCATAATCTGTTTGGCTATGTTCCAAGAGGTGTTGGTTGCTTTAGTTGTGGAAAGGACTGATTTATAATAAGAGGTCCCTGTTAAATTTACTGTTAAGGAGTTTTTTTTAGGGTGAATTCCTGTAGTTTGCTTTCTTTTATCTAAAAACCAGCAATCTCTTTATCCATTGGAGAATGAACCCTATGATATGTAATGGCAAGCTGGGCTGCAAGATAGTGCCACCAAAAAATTGGGCACCCTAAACCTCCTTTCTCTCTACTTTGACAGAGCTTATTTAATGCAATCCTAGGTTGCTTACCGAACCCATAAAATTCTCCTTGTGAGTTTTTCTAAATCTGTAAAGAAACTTTTATTCGTTATTATGAGGATAGCCTCAAATAGAAAAAGTAGCTTGGGGGGCATGTTCATTTTTAAAATATTTACTCTTCCAACCAATACAAGAGGGAGATATTGCCATTTTTCAAGATCTGATTAGATTTTTTCTATGAGGGTATTATAATGTATTTGTACTACTCTCTTCATATTCAGAGCAAGCTATACTCAAAGTATTTAATTTTATATCTTTTGAATATCTTGTAGTGTAGGGTTGATACATAATTCTAGGTTTTCCCTAAATACAAAGCCTCCCCTTTCTCCTAATTTATTTTGCAACCAGAATACTGACTAAAGTCAACCCCTGTCTGAGTGAGCAAGGGGTACTTGTTATTAAAGTTAGAGAAAAAAGTAAGATATCAGCGTATAACATAATAATATGATCTTGTTCCTTCACCTTTACTCCTAATGTCTCATTTTGGGATTTAATCTTTGATGCTAACTGTTCCAAAGAAAGAGCAAAAAGCAGGAGGGACAATGGACACTCCTGCCTTGTTCATCTATACAGAGGAAAGGGCTGGGATATCTGATGGTTCATTTTTATCCTAGCTCATGTTTGTGTGTAAATCAACTTAATCCAATCAAGAAATGTAACATCTATTCCAAATGATTTTAAAGTTTATATTAGAAAAGGCCTTTGGACCCTATCAAACGCCTTTTCCGTGTCTATCAATAACACTATCATATCTGTCCCTAAATGTACCTGTATGATGTTAAATGCTTTTCTTATGCCATGCTGTAATCTTCTCCTCTCTATGAACCCTATTTGATCTAAGTGAATTCATTTAGGCAATATTTTTGTCACTCTGTGAGTATTTTTGCAAATATTTTATAATCACAATTCAACAGTAATATTGGTCTATATAAGATTTGCACATATCTGATGGTTTATCTTTTTAAGAATTAGAGTTATAATAGCTTCATTAAACGAGTTAAGTTTCTTCCCTGTTACCAAAATGTCTTGGAAATGGTCTTTCAATAAAGGTGCAATACTGTACTTAAAATGTTTATATAATTCAAATGTAAAGCTGTCTGGTCCTGGGCTTTTTCCGTTCAGAAGATCCTTCAGAACTGTAAATATTTCATCTAGTGTTGTATCTCTGTGTAATAATTCTGCATCTAAATTAGATATTTTTGGAAGTTTTAAATTATTTAAGTAGGTCTGAATATCAAATATCTTTGGATTTGCTTCTGATGTGTATAGTGTAGCATAATATGTTTGTGGAATCTACATTGATCAATCAGGTTATAATCTTCAATATAGCTTTGGATCACATTAGCAACCATTTTTTTCCTTTTGGGTATTGCTGGAGCTCTGTCAATATGATTACTAGTGAAATCAAAGTCTCCTCCTGTTATCATTGGAGAATCAAAGTGTGCTAAATTTAACCATGTAAGTAGTAGTTTGTGAAGTTGCCCAACTTTGCTCTGTGGGTAATTTTGCAAATTTGCCCAAATTCACAAATTTAATCCACCCCAACAAATTTCCAGTCTGCACTGCATGCTAATTTTGTGGATGGTGGATTTGGAAACTTTGCCTGTGGAGTGGGTCCTACAGGTGAAGTTTGCAATGTACCATGGGATTGGAGGACATGGGGTACTGAAACTAGTTTATGCTATGCAGTGTCTGGATTCAGTGCAGTCCTATAAAGCAAGAGGCAAGTGAAGTCTGTCCCTGATTGATAAAAAAACCTCTAAAAATGGTTTTAAAGCAGAGTATTTATAACCAAATCACTCTGAAAATATCTAGACCACCTTGTGCAGCTAGATTTCATTTTTTTTCTTGTAGTTTTGCAGATTTATTTTGTTTAAAGTAGAGGTTTTGTTTTACGTATTGAGCAAGTGCTATATGGTAGAGGGAAGCTGTTTTAGCTAACAAGCAAGGCAGGCCTATGAGCAGTTTGAGAACTAGTCCTATTTGTTTTCTTCAGTCTTTCTTTTTAATTATTTGGGACGGTGTTTTGTGATCTGTTATTTTTATTACTATGTTGATTGTAGTTCTTTTTTTTTTACTTAATTGACTGTTAAGTTAATGCCTACAGTCACTTGTTTAGAATTACTCCTCTTTTGTTGTTGTGTGTCTTATTAATCCCACATTCACTTCATTCAAGATGAGGTGGCAGAGGAGAAGGAAACTGACAAATAGAGAATTGTTTAACTGTTTAAAATAGATACGTTCCAGCAGTGTCTTTACTTTTTTTTTGCTTGTTTTATTACTTTATTTAGGGAGCACTCTTGTTATAGTTAATATTTAATTGGAATATATATATATATATATATATATATATATATGGGTTATGACATGATCTGACTGAAGATATCATGATAACATTGGCCTCGAGTGAAGATAAATATGATATCTTCAGTCAGGCCATGTCATGTTCTGTTTATACATCATGTGTTTTGGACTCGGAACACAACCACATATGTTTATTTTTGGTCTGAGCCCCCTCTCCTACCTCTCATATGTTTTGGACCATGGGCCACCAAGAAAATGTGCCATATCATCCACTTGAGGCAATTCCCAACATATCTTATTTATCCAGCAGGACCTGCCGTCCCCTTGACACATCAAAAGAAGTGTCTTTGATCATGCTATAGCTGATAACAAAACTGTTGCCAAAAAAAAAGTTTTGAGGTTTATTTGCTATGTAGTTTCAGTGTTTATACAGTAAATTTGTAGTATGACTGAGAGTAGTGTCTCCCTATAACCTTAAAAAAATCTGGGGTTTTAGAAATATTTATTTAAGAAATTAAAATATATCTGGTTGATCCTGCCATTTTTCCTTGGTCTTAATAAAAGCAGGTTCACTTTTCTTGCCCTAAAGTTGTAGCGTGACTGGGCACATACAGCACAGTAAAAGTTGGACTTGCCAATAAATTTAAATCAGCACTCTCTCCGAGGAGTTAGAAATGTAATCCCTTTCAGCAAGCTTACTTGATCTTTCTTTAAGACACTTAGCTGACAGAGACAAGAGAGAGTGCATGTGAGTCGCAGCTTCTAGTGAAGGGAACAGAACCATGCCATTTTCCCTTGGTTTTAATAAAGCAGTTTAACTTTCCTTGTCGTAAGTTTGTAGCGTGACCGAGCGCTTACAGCATAACACAGTGTGGACCTGCTAGTAAATTGAAATCAGAACTCTCCCCGAGGTGTTAGAAATACAATTTGTTTTAGCAAGCTTACTTGAGATTTTCTTAAGAAACTTAGCTGACAATAGCAACAAGATAGTGTGAGTGAGTTGCAGCTTCAGGGAAGGGAATGAAAACCTGAGCGAGTGTTACTATAGCAACACTCACTCGGGTTTTCATTCCCTTCACTGAAACTGCGACTCGCTTGCACTATCTTTTTGCCACTGTCAGCTAAGTTTCTTAAGAAAAGCTCAAATAAGCTTGCTAAAACAAACTGTATTTCTAACACCTCGGGGAGAGTTCTGATTTCAATTTACTAGCAGGTCCACACTGTGTTATGCTGTAAGCGCTCGGTCATGCTACAAACTTAGGAGAAGGAAAATTAAACTGTTTTATTAAAACCAAGAGAAGATGGCACAATCAACCAGATTTGTTTTCTCTCACTGCTTTTTTTTAACTGTTGGTTTGAAAATTATGGAAGATCAACTAGATGCTGAGCATTGCGGGGGGGTGCAGGTTGTGGAGAGGCACAGCTTATCAATGCTTTCGGTTTCATAACAATGACGTATAGGAGCATACAGATATCACCATGATGTATAGGAACATGGAGATATCTCTATGACATATAGGAACGTGGAGATATCAGTGATATCTTCACTGCCTTCCTGAGATATTAGTTTTTATCCCTAGATTTATTCCAAAACACATGTTGTATAAATATATATATATATATATATATATATATATATATATATTACAGTGGCACAGTCGCACCACTATATTTAGAGTTAAGAAGGCACTTCTATGTTAAAGTCAAACTTTTGTGCGTTAATAAGTTTGGACCAGTTCAACAGATTTGCCTAAAATTTGGTATGTGCAGTGGGGCATGGTAGATATCTTGATTTGCCAAATTTTGTTTTGGTCTGGCTTACTTTGCTCACTAAAACTTTGAAAAATGCAAAATTATCCAGTTTTGGAGGCACGTTTTTGGATTTTGTTGTGGCCCTGTGTGGCCATCATGTGGCTTGCCACTCTACAAAATGGCTCATCTGAAAGAGCTTGGCTGCCCACACATGCCACTTTTCATTTGGTGATAAATATATTAAGGCATTTAAAAGTTATGCCACTTTTAAGTTCCCATTATAAGTCAATGGGAAAATGTATATGGTTGTTTTGCAAACAAAGAATGGGGTTCTGGCCATCTGGTCCCACCTGGCAGTCAAAGAATTTGCAGCTTCATAGTTTAAGAACCTTTGTCCCCAAGAATTCTTTGACCGTGAGGTCCGCCATCTTGTTTTTGCTTTTCTGACCCTACAAATTCAAATATCTCACCTCAGGGGCCACTCCTGAAGTAAAACTTGGATGGGTTTTACTCAGGGGACCTCGCTCTGTCAAGCCATGCCTTTGGTTTGATGTAAAATGGTCCAAAAATAGACTTAAAAGGTTTTAAATTCTTTGATCATGGCTCATTAATGATCTTTGATCACAAGCCTGCAAATTCTTTGACCACAAGATTCTTTGATCACGATCCTGCATTGCGAATGAGAGATGAGATGGCCTTTTGAAAAATGCAAATTTCTTAGCTCAGGGTTGGCCTAGGAACACAAATGAGGGTGGGTTTTGATCAGGGGGCTTCGTTCTATTGAGGCAATGTGATGGTTTCATCTAAATCTTCCAAAAACTCGAGTTTCACCATTTTTTATTCTTTGATCATGAGCGTGCAATTTCTTTGATCACGAGCCTGCAAATTCTTTGATTGCAAGATTCCTTGATCGGGATCCTGCATCGTGAGTCAGGGATGAGATGGCTCTTTTAAAAATTCTATTTTCTCAGCCCAAGGGTGGCCTAGGAACACAATTGAGGGTGGGTTTTGCTCAGGGGGCTTCATTCTATCGAGGCATGATACTGGTTCCATGTAATTCTGCCTAAAACTCAAGTTTCAGCATTTTTTATTCTTTGATCATGAGCCTGCAAATTCTTTGATCACGAGATTCTTTGATTGCCATCTTTGATCATGAGATAGGGACAAGATGGACAGATTTTATCATGCATTAGATAGGGCAATTTCTAATTTTTTGCTTTTCACTATCCTTTCACCCATTCCTATGTATGTTAATTAAGGCATAAGGTGGGGCAGCAAGATGGATGCAACGCTGTCCCCGCTCCCCACAGCTCCTGTGTTCTGAGTTTTAACTTTTAAATTTGACTTCAATTTGATTTATATGAGAATTGGTGAATTAAACTTGTAGTGTTTTAGCTTGTTTATCCAAGTTTCTTTATATTTTTCTAGTTTCCAAATGCCAGATTCTACTTTGGTCTGTGTTGAGCCAGTTTTCTGGCCAGAAATGGCTTGTTCATTTTTCAAAAAAGCATGGCAAGTTATTTATTTAGGCGGATGGTAGGACCCCTTTCATTTTTTTTTCTGAGGTTTGTGCTCTGGAGCAGAAAGGTGTATTCTGGTGCACAGTCGATTTTGAGGATGTTTTCCAATGGAGAAGGTTGGTCAGAGTGATCACTGGGGTTAATTCTGGAAGGCCCTTGTTGAGCTGGTGAGTGATCTTGGATTCTTTGAACTGAAGGATGGCTGCTTGGAAATAAAATGGCATTTGTGCCGATAGGCTTGTTTGGTCATATAAAAGGTATGCTAACATTGCATTGGGGCTTTGGTCACAGTGCCTGTTTGCTAAATTAAATTTATTGTGCTTAAAGGTGCATTTTTACTTGTATTTAACAGGTGTTCTACTATTTGAGAGAGGGAGAAATTAAGAAAGCAGACTGGATCATGAGAGGAGCAGTTGGCAGTTTACACAGACATTTCAATGGCAGGGATCTCAGAAAATTGGGGGACAGAGTCTTGTTCCCGTGAGAAACTTCTTGTATTTGTGGCACCACTGAACGTTTTGGTTTTGGCCAAAGGAGAAAGGTAAGAGGGGGTAAGATCCTCTAAGAGAAATTTTAATATACTCCTGCTGTTTTTTAATGTGGTGATTAACATTTGTTTAAACAACTGCTTTCCTTAAACACATGGACTCCCTGTTTGGGAGCTTGGAACCACAGTGTGTTTGTGTCGTAGGAATTGGAAATTAGAAATTGAAATGTGGGGCAGCTAGAGCCATTTTAAGGACTCTCTGACTGGAGCCTGTGCCTACATTATTCGGATCCTACAGAGCTATTGTCTGCTTCAATTCGATGTTAAACTTTAAAATTATTGGTGGAAATATTACTGTACCAGCAGTATACTTTAGTTAGCAAGGATGCTATATTTTGTATTGTGCAATGTACAGGTGATGATAAGAATATGTAAAAACACACAAACTTCTCTGAGTGGGTGTTTTGTTTATAGAAACCCTTTGGACTGATGAATCAGACATATGAGATTTACTCAACGACTGTTAATGCTAGGTTTCATTGTAGCTATATATCTTTGGAGTGATTCAAATAACTGTAGAGCAGTGAGCATTCATTTATAACACTATAAGCTTGCCCCAGTAAAAATAGAATTAAGTTAACTCTAATTGTGTATGACTGGGCTTCAAGCATTCTCAAGATACAGGGGCTAGGAAGTGTTCCTGGGGAATTTTTATTTGGACCCTAGTAATATTCTGGTTAAAATGTGTCGTTTTGTATAAATCCCAATTATGTTTTAATGAGGAAAGACTATTCTCAATGAACTCGTCCCTTGGTCATTATTTAATAGGGAAGGCAGTGGTGCCAGCACAAGGGAAAATAATGGTGCACCCCAGATGTCAGAGCAGAGCTAGCCAAGAGAATCTGCAGGTACAGTAGAAGGTGTTCTTTTTAATACTACTTCCATTCTACTGCTATGCATTTAGCTGCGACAATAATTAGTCAGAGCCACTGAAGAATGTGAGGAAGCAGGGGACAGAACCATTTTTTTTCTGATAAGTACTTGACTGAGTAACACACACAATGCGCAAGTAGGGGAGAGTACAGTTTGAGAAGTTAGCACTAATTCAGTTGCCTATGGAAGATTTTTTTTTGTTACTTTAGAAGTCAAATGTAATCTATTTAAAAACACTTTTAACCCTTTCTGTGCAGCAGACTGATATATATGAATCTCAAGCCAGAATTCCTATACACTCTAATTCTGTCCGCAGCCTAAAGGTTAAGCACAACTACAAAGAGCAAGGTTTGGTTCTAGTCCTTAGTATGTACTTCTAACAATTTACAATGTAGACAAGTTATTTTCCAATAATTAACTGCCCTATACTATAGTTTGATATGCCTAATTTACCTTAGAAGAGGAGTAGATCCTGAACTGTCAGTTAAGAAATCCAATTCCTCCCCACCTGTTCATCTTGTCATTCTTCTTGATATAACCACAATTGAGCAGTAACAATTTGAGTAAGAATCCAGCTGGGTTGCCACTCCTGCCTTGATTAAACGTCCAACCCACTATAGTTCTCTACCTCCATTACGAGGCTGGCCAATTAATTCACCTCTCAGATTCATTGCTTGTTGTTCAATATTGTCTTGCTTACCAGTTATTGTTGCCACTGCTGGATACCAGTCGTTGTGCCTGTAAAATATTAACAGGTGCAGAATTCTGCATCTCTGATGAATGAAAATCTCAAACTTTTGCATGTTATATCTCAGAAACGGTTTGGTGTTTTACATTGAAATTTGGAAGGTGTTGATGGTACACGCACATTTACAAGTTGGTAGGAGCGCAGAGCCCGAAGGGCCAGCACTCCCACCAATGTTCGTAAGTTGGTGGGAGCACAGGGTGTGAAGGGCCTGCACTTTCACAAATTCCATAGGTTTGTGGGAGCACAGGGCTCAAAGGGCCTGTGCTCCCACCAACTTGCGCAAGTTCTTCGTTTTTTATTCTTTCTCAAGGAAATTCTATGCAAAAAAACTTTGTTAATGCATCATTTAGGGTTAAAGCACAAAAAGTCAGGAAATGAAAAATCTTTAGGGTTGCCCCTCCCCCCTGGACCCACCCATCGTCTCAAGATTGACAGCTGAAGGGTTGTGTCATTGGGGTTGTGAAGCTTAAATGTGACCACATTCTTACTTACTGTAGCTTGTGAATGTAATGTCAGATGGAACTGGGTGACATTTAGGCCTCACAATCCCAATGACACACCCCGTCAGCTGTCAAACTTGGGATGATGGGCGGGTCCAGGGGAGGAGGCAACCCTAAAAAAAATTCATTTCCTAACTTTTTATGCTTTAACCCTAAATGATGCATTAACACAGTTTTTTTATATTATATATATATATATATATATATATACACACTTATATATAAAACTTTTTTTTACTTGTTTAATAGTTTCCTCCTTCCTTCACAGTCACAATCACAGTCACAGGCATGTTAAAATAAATTACATTTTCATGAATTATTTAAAGAAATATACATTTAGTTGCATTAACTCCAACACATCTATGTCATCCAAAATGAGATGACAGAGCATCCTCCCTCCATCCCACCTCAGTCATGTTTTCCTGTTAAAACTGTTGATCCAATCACACTGCGTAACATGAGTCATTTATTGTTTCAGTGCTTAAATCATCCCTAAAAGCATCCATTGCCACCCTTCAACTGTCTCTGTACCACCATGTAAAATCGAGGGTTGTAAAATCCATAGTTCAGTATCTGTTAGAATCAGTCCATCACACTTTTATGGGTGCTGAGGCAGATGCAGTTAAATGTACAGTAGGTGCAGGAAGGAAGCAGTGATACAGGAAACTGTGCCTTAATTGAGCACATGCTCCATGATCACAACCATTTTTATATCATAGACATGGTCAAGATCACTTTAAAATAAATCTGATTTTCCATAATCATTTAAAGAAAAATATTTTTAGTTGCATTAACTCCAACACATCTACCTCATCCAAAATGAGATGATATAGTCTTCTCCTATCTTTCCAGTTACAGTTGCAGCAAAATATATTTTTCATCTTCCTGGTCCCTGCTGGCCTTCCTTCCCACCAGTCCTCCCGGCCCCATCCACCTCAGCTTCTCTCACAGCTTACCTGCTCCTGTAGTCCCCCATGGCTTGCCCTCCATGGCAGAGTGGTGGGAAGTCCCTTGACCTGCCAGGAAAGGATCCATATTCCATGTGGTGCCTGAGCCACCAGGTGCAGAGCCTGCAGATGCCAGTGGAGCCCAGCGGTCATCCTGCTCGACTGTGAGTTTTTCCAGTTTTCTTCCCATGGGAGATGTGGCATGCTTTGATGTCAGGCACCCACACTGACATCTGCCACATTTCCCCTGCCTCTTTCAGCTCAGGCTACCTGCCCCTGGCTTCTGCCAGTGGTCAGTTGAGCACCACACTCTTCCCTCCCCTCCCCCCAGAGGAGGACAGTGGTCCTGCAGATGTTCAATCCTCCTCCCCCAAGCTGGCCCTCTGACATCTTTGGCTCACTTCCAAACCATGGTTGTGAGCATTGCATGCGATAGTGCTACCGCTGTGCCAGTAGACCAGCAGTAAAATAAATTGTAATTTTCATTACTCATTTAAAGAAACATGCATTTACTTGCATCAATTCCAACCTGTCCACTTTATCTAAAACAAGGTGATAAAATCTTCTCCTTCTCTCAAGGTCATGGTCACATTAAAATAAATTATACTTTTCCATAATTATTTAAAGAAATATACATTTACAGTACTTGTGTCAACTACAAAACATCTACTTCATCCAAAATGAGGTGAGAGAGTGTCCTCTTCCACCTCTCTCCATACTCAATCGCATTTCTCAAATCACGCATCACTGTGGCATGTGCAAGAAGCCAGCTCATGCAGTTGACAGCAACTTCTCAGAACAATTCAGCAGCTCTGATTTCATTTCTATTTAGGTTTTGTAACATTTCCCCTAAAGTGCAGTACAATAACTGCATCAGAGGTATTAAAACACTGTGTAACAGCACACAGCAGCATGCAGCAGCTGCTACATTGTTTCAGGCACCTCAGAAAGATTCAGCTGCTCTGATTTCATTGCTGTTAAGCATTCTGCTTCATTTTCCTGGAATAAAGTGCAGTACAAAAGCTGTGATCATCGAATTTTTTATCAGCACTGCAGACTCAGTCTTGGATGTCCTCCTCATCCAGGTTTTTCCACTAATGTGTGTGGTCTTATTAAACATGTTCTCTGTATCCAGTGTGAATAACAGTCATCTGCCTGATGCATTGCCATATAGCTGACAATTATCTGAAACAAGAGAAGCAGGAGCAGTAAACAGAGTCTGACGTGAGCAGAATAACTTTTCAGAATTAAAAGAAAAATCTGACAAAAAAGAATACTTACTTTCCCTGGTCTGAAACAGTGTTGAATTAAATAACCAGAGTCAGGCTGGGCCCATGTACATTAGCAACAAGATTTCATCACCATATTGATAAATACCTGAGAAGAGAGAAACAGGAATACACGATTGTAGAATGACTCACCCCCAGCCAGGCTGAAAAGTCAAATATTAAACATAAATACTTAGCTTTGCTGGTAGGACACAAAGCAATGCTTGAAGAACATCAGGATCAGTGTCACAAAGAGGCATCATCATTTCATGCAAAAACACTTAGAATTCCTGGTCACTAATTTCCAAGACAGGTGGTGTGAGGACTGGGGCACAGCACACCACCTTGTAGTAGTATCCAACAGAGTGAAGTATTTATTCTGATAGTTGAGAAATTTTCTGGGAGAACAGAATTTATGTGTGTTGTGCATTACACAGTAACTGTGCCAGCATGACAGACTTAAACAGGGTGACACTGGTGAAAAGTTTTTCACGATGAATTAGTAGAATGTGCCTTAGAAGAAAGGTACCAGGGTGGGGTGGGAGGGGGTGACACACAGCTGTTCAATAGTACACTCTAGCATTTGTAGTAGCATCAGTATATTACCACCACTTCATTATTCATTTTTTGTGATATACAAAATGGGAGAAATTAAAATAATATTAGGCTTGAGAAATTGTGTAGACTTGCCTAATGTGCTTCACACTTAAATCCGGAATGAGAGGGAGACTTCAACAGTGCAGCAGTTGCTACTACTGTTTCATAATTTCATGTTCAGAAATAGGATACATTTTTGGGAAATAACAGGAAAAAAAGAGACTGTGCTGGATTCATGAAATGGTACTCACCAGTGTGGTACTTCTCAGAGAATACCATGAAAGAGGCATCATCTGCTTCTGGACGGATCTCACAGAGTTGTGCAGGTAATTCTAGTCCCAGACATGAATTATACAATAATGATATTCCTGCTCTAAATGAATATTTATGAACCACTTTGCATGCTATGTGGGCTGCAGCTGATGACATTACAGTGACGAGTATACAAAGCAGGTGAGTTTCCGAATAGCAAGTGATACACCATGGGCAAAAAGAGCAGAGCATAAAGGAGTTCCACAATGGTCAAGGGGCAACAGGAAAGGGTGAGAAAACCCTGGTTTTGCAAAGCAGAAAATGATATGCTAGTGGAATTAGTGACTGCACAATATCCTTTATTATTTGACCCTAAAACAATTCCTGCAGGGAAAAGTGGGCTACACAAAAGTCCATTAGCATATCCATCAGCTCACTACAGTCTTCCCTTGGGATATCAGTGACATTCAATGACACTGTGTGGACATAAAACTAGCCCTGTGGTGCAAAGCAGCAGGCTTGAAGTGGACCTACAGAAGGACAGGCAGTGGAAGAGCACCCTAGTCCAACCTCACTCCAGCTAAAGACCACATACTGTACTGGCACTCATTGACCCCATATCAATTTATGGCATCATGCAGGGTGTGGACACATCCATTGACTGCCACAGCACAGGTCAGTGTACCTGCCATTCAAAGTGTATGGCCACATAGCATGGTGGGGAGAACAATATAGTGTGGGGGCACAGTATGGTGTGTGGGGAGCACAGTATGGTGTGCGGGGAGTGCAGTATGGTGTGGAGGCACAGTATGGTGTTGGGGTCCACTGTATGGCATGTGAGGAGCACAGTATAGTGTTAAAGGGTGCAATATATGGTGTATATGGAGCACAGTATAGTGTGGTCAGCACAGTATGGCATGTGGAAAGCACATTATGGGTATACCAGGTGCACAACCAATAGGTGCACATAACATGTGTCTTCCTCTCCCTCTCAAGACCCAGGCAATGCACATGACAAGCCACATGAGTATACCAGGTGTACAACCAACAGGTGCACATAACATGTGCCTTTGTCTCCCTAACCAGATAGAGGGGGTGCACATGATGAGCCACATGACAGCCAGGATACAGATGGTGCACACCCCAACATTGGTGTATGGCTATGTGATGGATGACATGCCCTACAGGCTTGCAGTGCAATGTCTGTGTGTGTCAGCCATCTATGTATTACTAGTCACACTAATGTCCTGTGTCCCCCCCACAAGTATGGACATTAATGTGGAGACAGTTGTCCAGCAACTCCAGGAAGACCAGAACTGGGTGGATATCCATACAGAAGATGACCCAGCCCCTTACATACTGGCAGCCCCCTACCCACTAAAACCAGCCCCTGTGATGCGAGGACACAAACTGCTATAGTGCAATGAAGTAGAGCCTGTGAACTGCATTCTGTCATAGAAAGTCAGCAGTACAGTAATGACAGGCTGAATAAAATTGAATACTGCCTGTTGACCATGCCCCACACCACAACCACATTAATGGGTCCCTTTGACAGTATGGCAGCCTCATTAAGTAGCATTGCTACTGCAGTGTAGGGCTGGTAGGTTCACCATGCAACATTCACTGTCACATGCAATGCAATGGTGCATGCCGCTGACTGGCATTATGCCACTTACCCCGGTCACCACACATGCAGTTGTGGCACCCGGCACCTCTGCATCCTAAAGTAAACCACCCAGGAGGTCCAAGGCCCAGTTCCTTGGGGCCCTATGCCTGTCCAGCAGATCCCATGCCAAGTGCTATATGTCCCCCATATGACATGCCTGATTGAGTATATGTTGTGTTCTGTACTGTACTGCCAGACAGCATTCCTGGTATGTGTGATGATGTGCAAATGAAACATGTTTATGCATCATATTTGTCATCTGTGCAAGTGAGTCTGTGAAGTAGCTGTTCACAAGGCCATCCCTAAATGTCTATCCCTCTGACACTGTATCATTGTACTCTGGGGCCACCCCATTAACAGGTTTAGGTCCCTCCACTGGCCCAGGGATGTCCTGCCCATCATGTTCATCTAAAAGTAATTTTTGCATGGTAATATTGTGGAGCACTGCACATGCAGTTACAATCCTGCATGCAGCCTACTAGGCATACTGTAAGGCACCCCTGGGGTATGCAGACATTAAAAGCCCATTTTCAGGATGCCAAATGTCTTCTCAATCACCACTCTTGTTGCTATGTGCACAGCATTGTATCTCCTCTCTGCTGCTGTCACGTCCTCTGATGGGGTCATGAGGTATGGTCACACGAGATATCCTGACTGACCTGTAGGGAACAGAAGTAATGCTTAGTATATGTATACAGTGCAGGTCATTTTCACCTATAAGGAAACCATCTAGGGCCTGGTCTACCTCCATGATGTCATGCACACATGACTGTTCCCATATAAAAGTATCATGTGTGCTGCCTGAATACTTGACCACCACATTGGTGGTAGTGTGTTCCGCAGTACGTATCATCTGCACAATGATAGAATGGAAGCCCTTCCAATTGCAGAATGTGTGTGATTTGCCCATGGGGGCACGTATGGGCTCGTATGGCACATGTGCGCAGTCCACTGCATCTAGCACACCTGATATGCCTGCAATGTCAAAAAATCTTGCTTTTTCTTTACTGAGGGGACCCTGGCTATCTGGAATGCAATGTATTGTGTTGACATCTTCACTATTGCTCTGATGACATGAGCTATGATGTGGGATATGGGGGGTTGGCTAAGGCCAAACATGTTGGCTATGGCCTCTGAAATGTGCCTGTAGAGAGGAATAGAAGGGTTGCAATGAATCAGTCAATGGGTCCAAGTGAATAGCTGCATTTTGTGGGGCATATGATGTCACTCTCCTTTTCCTGAAGTGGCCCAAGCATGGTTACTTTGCCCAGTTTGAACCATGAATTTAATTCATGATCATCCAGCTGCAGGAGATTGAGCCATTCCCTTACAGCCTGCTGCTGCATAATCCTCTGTGGTTGGGGTTCCTGGGTGATTGCCACCACCCCATCAGCTGCTGCCACTAGCATGTATGTGAGAAGGTATGCCATGGCAGCTCCTTCACAGTGTTTATTCAGTCTGTCCTGCAGTAAGGGACAGCTGGGTTCTTGTGTGCTGCCTCCAACTGCAGGCTTCCAGAATGATGTGCTGCCTGAGTGTGGGGGTTGTTCTGCACTGCCTAGGGGACTACTGGAATCCCATCTACTGATACCAACTGCTGGCTTCCTGAATTACATGCTGCCTGTGTTGTGGGACTGTCCTTTGCTACTTAGAGGGCAGATAAATTACCAGCTATCATTCCTGCTATTGTGTGTTACCTCCAACTGCCAGCTTTCTGCATACCATGCTGTCTCTGGGGGTGTAGACGGTATGCTAGTATTGGCTATGCTATGCAAACACTATTTTCTTCCAGTGGGCTCTGGCTAGGAAGTGCTTTTTCCTAGATTCAGGGCCACAGTGTACTGGTTGACCTTCTTGTCTCTGGTTCCCTGTTCTGATCCCTGTCACTGTGGCATGTTGTTGGCCACACTGGATATCGTATGCAGAACTCAGGCCACTATCATCAGTGGTACTTGCAGTCAGCACCATCCTGCATGAGAAGGAAGTTGTAGCACACCCTGAACACTGTAGCACATCAGACTGCACACGTTAGGTGCTTCCTGAATCTAGCTCACTGTCTTGTGCGAGGGAACAAGTCACACACTGTAAATCTACGAGTGATGTATTGCATCATCAACTGTTGGACTGAAATAAGATATTCAGAACAAGAATCTTAGGGGATATAGTACTTTCCAAATGCTTAAACAAACACAGTAGTGAGAGAGAAGTTAATAATATGGCACATAAACAGCACCATAAAAGAACATGTAGATACAGAAAAGATTGACAGAACATAGATGTTTTTAAATAGAGAGAGGGAGAAAACTGAGAGAGAAATACAGAAGAGAGGGAATGGAGTGAAATACAGTATATATATATGTTTGGGGGATGCATAAAAATGGAGGAGGAAAGAATAAGGGTAGATGTTATGCAAAAGAGGGAGGACTAAGGACTGAAGCAAAAGAGTTAGAAACACATGACAATAACAGGATTCAGGAATGGGCATTGGTCCTAGTTTTTTTTTTATGGGGGCTCACTGCCAGATGGATCAGCAACACCCACACTGCTGCAGTGGAGCTGGGTCATACCAGCAAGCAGCAGCTTCTGGTTGGCTAAGAGCAACCTCATCATGTTCTCTAATGAGCCCACTCTATGACTGAGATACCCAATCTCCTCCCGCACTTGTTCTATCACTGCCATGGTGTCTTGCAGCAGTGCAAGTGCAGTAGCTGGAATCGGAGCTGGTGTGGGGGCTGGTACTGGGACTCATGTCTGTTTCCTGCACACTTTTGGTTGAGGTGGCTCCCCCCTAGGTGGTACAGATGGAGGTCCAGCAGTTGCCATCTACTACTTGCAGACTTCCCATGGCTCCCAGTGATTATTAGTCAGGTGCATGTGTTGGCCACCTATGTCAAGGTGGCTACTCATTTTCCCATGGCTGACCACTGCCTGACACATACTACATGTACTCCCAGACTGGGGAGGAATGTGGCTGCCTTGGTCTGGGAGATACAGAGTCAGAGGAAGATGGGCAGGGCTCCTTGTTAGGGTAAGCCTGTGGTGGTGGTGGTGGTACCAAGGAGGGGCACGGGGGCAGCAGGCTGCTGTATAGCAAGGGGGACAGGGGGGCTGCTGCTCAGGTAGGGTAGCTGTAATGGGAGCAGAAGGAGATGGAGGCTGCTGTGGAAGTTCATACTGCTGTGGGATGAAAAGGATGGGGGATTCTACATGGCTGGGGAAACTGGTGAAGCTGGAGTGGGAGCTGAGAAGATAGAGATAGCTGTAAGTCTGGCTGATGTGGAGGGCTGCTGTAGTACCCCAGAACAATGAGTCTGAAGGTGTATAGTGCCCTGTCCACCAACACAAGTCCTCACATGACCCACTTGAAAGTGAGACTCCATTATAAAGACAGAGACAGACAAAGAAAGTGATTTACAGACAGATCAGATCTGGAAAGGTAAAACACACAGGGATCTTAACTTAAAAATATAGCAAAGAAAGATCAGCAAATGTAATAAATTTACTAACAAGGACACAAAGAATTGACAGACAATGAAAAAAGAATTAATAAATGCTGAAAAAGTGGTGAAAAATAAGATTTCAATTTAGAAATCTGCTATGAAAGATATCAGGGGTCTGCTTTCCTCCAGTATCCCTTGATATTAGCGCTGGGGAATGGGCACCTACAATAATGGTGATCCACTCCCCAGTGCATTTTAGGGATGGCTACAGGAGGGTAGGGTGGCCGGATGGGAGGGAGAGTGAATATAGTGATAGGATGTCACTATATGTACCACATCGTGGGAAGCCGGCATGCACAGTGAGGGAGGGTATGTGAGGGTGGTGCCACAGTGGGTTGCCGAGCGACCCGTGGCATAGTGGGTGGGTTCGCAGCATTGATCGCCAGGGTACTGGGTTCAGGTCTGGGTGCTGGTGTGTTTTGTTCGCCCAGCCTGAACCTTTATTTTTTTTTGTCCCCCCTCCCACTGACACATACCCCAGTTGAGAATCATAAGTGGGGGTGGGGTCTGATTCCCCGCATAAAACATTAAATAACAAAGTCCCCGGTGCCCTTTTGCTGTGCGCCGGGGTGTCAGAGTGCCGGAAATTTATTTTGGCACTCTTGACTTCAAGATAACAGTGATCGCCTTTATGCTTTTGCCGTTATCACATAGAACCCTTTCCTCCACTAAATAACAATGAAAAACTGAAAGTAAAACAGTCTTACTTTGTACAGAGGTTTACCATGTGACCTGCAGACGTTCTTCAATGTGCCTTGATGAGACACTTGCTTACCAACAGCCTCATTCTGACCAAACTTCACCTTGGTGTACTCCAAGGGTGAAGATACAGTCAAAGTCACCAGGTGAAGTTGTCAAAGGCAATGGTCATTTAGTGACCCCCCCCCACCACCACCTCACTAGTTTCTGGATCGGCAGGGCAATCTGGTTTCCTTAAGATATTTAAAGATTGATTTTAGATCATTTGTAATGATAAATCAGTACTATGACTAAGAAAATATAATGCATATTGATATGAAAGACATGTATGACTAGATAAAATACTATATCGGGACTAATGTTTTATGAGGATATCATTTCATTAAGAGGTTCAGGTGACAATTATTACCAAGAGAGTGAAGCCTGAGTTGTTTAAGCATGTCATGAGAACTTCAAGATGCTATTATAGTCAAGCAATCATGGTTTCCCATTTGTTGTTTTCTTTAATACATGTTTAAAAAAGGAGAATGACTAAGATGTGCTTATTGGGTGATGTAAGCATACAGTAGAACATTCATAATTTAGCCTCAAAAAGAGCTGAGATATCAGCCACAGATGACTAGGCAATCCAGTGAGTTCTTGCACTATTTGTGGCCATGAAATAGTGGTAGCACCATTTTGGGAACTTTCTGTAGGTGTGAAGGATAAGGTCCTTAGGATAATAGTCTTTGTTTGCAGGCAGCAGGAGTCATAGTCATTTTGGGCTATGTGATCATGGCAGTGCCATCTAAATTACACATGCATCATTCAAATTTGGAGCTTTTTACTGCTGCAAGAGTTTTTTTTTAAAACATAGAAACATAGAAGTTGGCGGCAGATAAGCACCGCAAGGTCCACCCAGTCTGCCCATTTTTTCTACCTTATGAATGTGCCATCGGCCTTTACTCTGTCAATGGCCTATTTATTCATACTCATCTGTATTGCTCCATTATGCCTATCCCATGCCTGTTTGAAGCCCTGCACTATATTCATATCCACCACTTCCTGAGGTAGGCCGTTCCATGCATCCTACACTTTCTGTGAAAAAGAACTTCATCACATTACCCCTTAATAGACCTCCCCCTAATCTCATGCTGTATCCTTTTGTCTTGCTGTTTTTCTTATATTGAAACATGTTAGACTCTTTCACCTTGTTAAGGCCCTTAAACTATGTGAATGTTTCTATCATACCACCCCCCCACCCCCTTGCTCTAGGGTATACATATTGAGCTCTGTTAATCTGTTCTCACATGTTTTCTGATGCAATTCCTGCACCATTTTGTTTGCCTTCTCTGGACTGCCTCCATTTTGTTCATGTCATTGTGCAGGTGTGACCTCCAATACTGCATGTAGTACTACAGATGGGGGCTAATCAGTGTCTTGTACAGATGAAATATTACCTCCCTCTTACGACTTGTGATACCCCTACTAATGCACACCAACATGCCTCTAGCCTTACCTACTGCTTTAGTGGTCTGCTTGGATGATTTCAGGACATATGTGATGATGATGCCCAAGTCTCTTTCTTCCCTTGAGATTGCCAGCAACTCCCCTCCCAAGTTATAGGTAGCTTCAGGGTTTCTCTTCCCTATGTGCATAATCTTGCACTTGTTGGCATTGAATTCCAGTTGCCACTCTTCAGACCATTTTGCCAGTTTTTCCAGATCTCTTCTCATTCTGTCCACCCCATCTGGATCATCTACTCAGTTATAGATCTTGGTATCGTCAGCAAACAGGCAATATTTACCCACCAATCCATCTGCAATGTCACTGATGAAGATATTGAAGAGGACTGGCCACAAGACTGATCCCTGAGGTACTGTACCCCACTTGTGACTTGCATCTCTTCTGACTGTACCATTTTCCACCACTTTCTTTTTTTTTTGCCTGCCAATCAGTTTGCCACCCAGTTGACCAACTTCTGACCCACCCTGAGCCTACCTAGCTTATTTATCAATCTTCTATGTGAAACAGTATCAAAAACTTTGCTGAAGTCAAGGTAGGTGATGTCAACTGCACCCCCTTGGTCCACCACTTTGGTTATCCAGTCAAAGATTCCAGGTGTTGCACTATCCTTTCCTTAAGGAGTGCCTCCATAATTTTGCTCACTACTGAGGTAAGGCTGACTGGTCTGTACTTCCCTGCCTCCACCTTGCTGCCACTCTTGAGGAGCGGGATCACATGAGCCCTTCTCCAGTGTTCTGGGACCTCTCCTGTGTGCAGAGACTCATTAAACAGTTCTGCTAATAGCTCTTCTAGTTCCATCCTTAGCTCCTTTAGTACCCTGGGATGTATGCCATTAGGTCCCATTGCTTTGTCCACCCTGAGCTTAGTGAGCACTTGTAGGACTCTTTCTTTTGTGAAGGGACTTGTGCACACCTCTCTCCCCCCCTGTGTCCATGGTACTGAGCTGTGGACCCTGTCCTAACTTCTCTTCAGTAAATACTGAGCAGAAGTATCTATTTAGAATAGATGCTTTTCCTTGGTCCTCCTCCACATACTCTCCTCCTTATCCCCTTTGATCTTAGCAATACCCCCTCTGGACTTTCTCCTTTCACTAATGCATCCATAGAAAGTCTTGCCCCTTTCTTTTACTGTTTGTGCTAGTGTTTCCTTGGTTTGGGCCTTTGCTTGCCTTACTGCCTTTCCTGCTTCCCTTAGGGAAGTTTGGTATGCCTCCCTATCTTCATCCCGCTGTGTTCCCTTATATTTCCTGAAGGCCAACCTTTTGGCTCTGACCTTTTCTGCTACTCATTATTGAGAACCAAAGTGTTTTCCTCCTTCTTTTGCTCTTGCTTTTCTCCCAAACATAATGGGATGTTGCTTCAAGTATTGCATCCTTAATGCTTGCCTACTTTGCCTGTACCCCCTCACCTGTATTTCTTCTTGTCAGGGCTAGATTAACTCTGTTGGCCATCTTATTAAAGTCAGCTCCTCTGAAGTCCCATATTTTTGCCTTGGAATGGGATGATTTATTTCTAGTGGCCAAATTAAACCATACCATGTGATGGGCAATGGCCCTCAGGTGACCGTCTACCTGGAGATCTCTGATCCTTTCCCCGCTAGTCAGTACTAGATCCAGGATAGCCTCCAGGTCTGGGATCTTGTTTCCCAGACAGCAGGCATTTGTGTACATGATTTTCCACTGGCCAGATTTCAGCGCATTAGTTGTGGGGCAAGGTCCGGCTTTTCCCCTGTGCATCGTATGGAAAGTGAAACCTTTTTCCTCACTTGGTGATGCAAATGAGCTACAAACATGCTGAACTCCTGTTTGATCACTAACTGAGGGGTGCTCTTCCCCTTCAATGTATCATGTATCACAGAGAGGGTTGTGGATGCATGGAATGGCCTTCTGGAGGAGGTCATGGAGTCAAAAACAGTGGTGGAATTCAAGCATGCATGGGACAGTCATAAGGCAATTCTAGGGGATTGGGGTAGGAAGAAGTAGGCTGCTGGTTAACTAGGATCTGCAGCTTATCCAGTAGGCAGGGAAATGGGCAGACTGGGTGGGCCAAGCGGTCCTTATCTGCCATCAAATTCTATGTTTCTATGCTTCTATGTGCTGCACCCTCTCCCCATTTACTAGTTTAAATATTCTGCAAAGATATCAAACTTCTGCCCCAATGCACTGACTGCCTCCTTAGTCAGATGCAGTCCATCAAATTTGTGTCCTTATTCCTGGCACCAGCCCTTCAGCCACATGTTTTGCTCCCCTATCTCCCCTTCTCTGACCCTCTGCCCATCTGCCCCCTCTCCCAGACTGGCAGTACCTCGGAGAAGGAGATGCCAGATGAAATGGATGACAGTTTGTCTCCCAGCCTGGTCAGGTGTTCCTTGGTCTCCACAACTGACCGGCTGGTGAGATTGTTACTTCTTATGTGCACTAGGACATTGAAGTTTTCTCCAGCTTCCTGCATGATTTTAGCAATGTGGTCACTGTCTCTCCATGCTGATGTACTTGGGAGACAGCTGACCATTACCCCTGACTGGAGGTAGATATCAAATCCCCAAATCATGGAGTCTTCTATGATCAGAAGTGTTTTGGATGTCATTTTTGCATTTTTTGTTTTGGTCCTTATTATGGGTGAGTTTTGTAGTGCTAGCTCCTGTGCTGCAGTGTCCTGCTCTGCAGTGTCCTCTGTCCCTTTTTTGATTTCAGAGATAGAGGCAGATACCTGTTTGTAATTTTTTATATGGTTTGTGGATGTGATACGCTGGTGAACAGTGAGTAATGGGGCACTTGATTTGCCCCTCCTAACCACCTGCCAACTTCCCAGATCATCTACCCTCTGCAGTTGAGGTGCTTCATTTGGATGTTGGGGAAATGGTGGGTGGTTCTTGTAATACATTTCCTCCTGAAAATTAGATTTGAGACATGCAATCTTTACCCATGCTGCCCGGAGCTGAGCCCTTAGATCTCCAATGGTCTAGCATGTAGGACAGCATTATAAATCCTGTATAACTGCCCTTTTGAAAAGTGCCCTGCAGTACCTGCAGTTAACAATATCCATTCCAGTTGAGTTGCCAAGTTTATAACCTGGTCTGAGTAATTAGAAGGAAAATGAAAGCAAATAGTGTAATTTTTTTTTGTATAACTTTTTATAACAAGTTCAATTAATTATGCCCCTTTAAGTGAAGTCACTGTGTGGATACCCCTCTTATCCTCCCCTTCCTTCTTTGCTACAGGAAATGTCACAACTGTGCTACTCTATAAAAGGAGTATAGCATGGGGTGGTTGGGGATAGGGGTGGGTAGCTGGACCCTTCCCCTGCCAAAAAAGAAGAACCACGGATGACAGAAACAAGGAGATAAGAGCAGAAACAGACAACCAACAACAAATGCAGACACTATCCCTCAGTCTGTATCTTGTAGGTGCTCCTGTAATTTGCCCTGAAAGCTTAGCCTAATGATAGATAAAACTGCAAAACCTGTAAGCATAAAAAGTAACAAAACCTGTAAGCACCACCTGTAACAATTTAACACAAGAGATGCCTTGCAAAAAAAAATATTTTGAATCAGAGAAAAATAAAGCAAGGCAACAAAAACGATATACTGTACATAACAATATTAATACAGAAATTAATAATAACTCAAACAAGCAAAAGTAAAAACAGCAAATCCACCCCCGCCCTCTAAAGGATTTATGTGATGATGGTAATTGCAGAATAGTGATGGCCGTTAGGGCGAATGTACATCTCCGAAAATAAATTTCAGCAATGTACTCCCCGGCACACAGCAAGAGGGCGCCGGGGACTTATGATTTACTTGTTCTTGGGGGGGGGCTTCACCCCCCACACCCCCCTACTGAAGAATTCTCAACTCCAGGGAGGTGCATGTCGGGGGCGGTGCAAAATCTAAACAAAATAACATTTCAGGCTGGGCACAACAAAAGGTACCTGTGCCCAGATCTGAACCTAACACCTGTAGCTTCCCAGTCCTGAATCCACCCACCATGCCATGGGAGCAGCTCAGCAGCTCACCACAGCACCACTCCTCACAATCCCTCCCTCCCTCCCTCCACCCCTCGCTGAGCATGCTCGCTCCCCTCATGTGTTTATGCATGTAGTGACATCCTGTTGCTATATGTGCAATCCCCCCATCTGGTTGCCCTATCTGCTGGGTCACCCCAATGACAGGTGCAGTGATTGATTCATCATTTTTGTAGATGCCCAATCACAGTCACCTATGTCACGGGATACTCTTTCTAGACCCCCAACCCCTTCTTGGAGCAGAACAATAAAATTAAAAGCATAAGATAAAGTAAAAGTCCATAAGATAATGAAGTGCAAAAACTAAAGGAAAAGACACTTAGATTGAAGGTATCAACCAAAACTAAGAACTTGGTCCAGGGGGAGGATATAGACAGAAGAGTATATAATGGTTCCCGCCTAGTCCAATACTAGCCAGGACACCTCCGAAGAGAAGCTATATGTTTCTCTACCATCCAAGGTACCAGAATTTCCTGATGCCATTCTCCGTACTGAGGTACAGAAGTGTTCCTCTAGTGTTGGAGTATTATAAGCTTTGCAACAATGGCTATCATTGCCATATGGGCTTTGTGAATGGTAGGAAGGTCCACAGGATAAATTCCAGCTAAGCAAATTTCAGGAGAAAAAAAGGTCCTCCAAGCCTAAAAGGGGGTTTAATAATTCCCTTGTGCTATTTCACAAAGGGGCCACCTTATTGCAATCCCATAACATGTAATTTAGTGTTCCATCTGCAAGGGGCAGATCTTATACATAATGATGAAGAATGCCTACCCATCTTGAACAATTTGAATGGTATGTAACACAAGTTATGGAGTATGGAAAATTTAATTAATCAGAACCTATCCTGATGAAGATACTTATAAAGCATCCGACAAACTGAGTGCCAAAGTTTAGCATCTTCCTGGAGACCAAGGTCCTGCTGCTAGTGGAAGCAAATCCCAATTGGGCTGTTGGAATCCAAAGTTTGAAAAAGTTGATAAAGTTTGGACACTAAGTGTGCCTGGAGGGACAGCCTTATTCCATATCAGTCCCAGATATACTCTTAGCTGGTGGTGTGCTTTTAAAGACCAGTGCAATAGTGTGGCTCAGAGAGGTCAAGGTAAAAGTGATGGTTTAATATAAAGTAAACTATTGAGCTGAATAATAGATTTGTTACAAAGAAAGAGCTGTAATTCCAACCACAGCGGTATGCAAACACCGGGAAGACAGTCATTTTCCCATACATGCCATAGGAGAGATTTACTACTATGAAGAACAGGGTAAAACAAGAAGAAATTGGGGAGTTGCAGACTTCCTCTCATCTTGGGAATTGATAGCTTAAAACAGGAACTTTGAATTGCTCCTCCCTTCCATAGAAATTCATAAATCATATGTTGCAATCAAGTGAAACAAATCTTCAAGAGAAAGGTGTTCAACATGCCCAAAGGATACAGAATATGGGGGAGCACATTCATTTTGCCATTGCTTATAAATCTCCATAGTGAGAGGGGAAGGGAGGACCATCTCCGCAGATCTTATTGGATCATACGTACGGGAGATAAGTTATCCTTGATCAGGCACAAAGAGGTTTGGGCGATGAGGATTCCCAGATAAGTAATATTCCGTGGATCCCATGACAGACCTAGCTTAACAATTTTGTGTGTACAGACAAAATTATTAAGGTGCAAAACCTTGGTTTTGTGCAGGTTTAAGTTGTATCCTGAGATATCGGAGAAACTCTGCACTTCCTGGAGAATGGATTTTAATGATACATAGGGACCTTCAAGATGCAATAACATATTGTCAGCATAAACTGACAATATGTATTTCCCATATCCTACTTGAATGCCTTTTATCTCAGGGTTGTGTTGGAGATAATAAATAAGGGGTTCTAAATAAAGATTGACAAGGAATGGGGAAAGGGGACAGCCCTGCCTGGTTCCCAACTGTAAGGGAAAAATGTCAGAAAGGACTCTGTTATCACAAATATGGGCTGAGGGATTACTATATAACAACTGAACCCACTTTAAGTATTCCGGGGAAAAAATATCTTTATTTTAAGTTTGCAAATAGATAAGGCTATGAGACCTGGTCAAAGGCCTTTTCAGCATCCAGGGAGACCAGAACTGCGGGGGGATCTGCTCTCTCCAGATGCCAAAGTTAAGTAGTGTAACTTTCAGAGTTGATTGCTGGAGAAATGACCTCTCATAAAGCCCACCTGTGCCAAACTAATTAACCCATCCCATACTTGAGTCAATCTATTGTCTAAAGTTTTGATTAAGATTTTTAAATCAATATTAAGTAGCGATATAGGGCAATAATTATCTGGGAGTGTTAGAGAAACCTGATTCGTATGAAAAATTATAGACTCTAACTAAGAGAAGGGCCATTTCCTCCCAAAAACTGAATAGAAGTTATTAATGAAGCCATCAGGCCCTAGGGCCTTATCCAGTGGGAGTAGCCTTATAGCCTGTAAAACTTGTGATATAGATATAGGAGCTTTGAGAAGTTCTTGTTGGGTAGAGTCGAGCACAGGGAGGGGAATAGTATCTTAATAGTTGGCAACATTAGTTAGCAATTGAGGAGTAGGACAATAGTTGCATAATGGGTAGAATAAAATAGGTGGAAGAACTCAGCTATGCCTCTGGGATAAGTAATAGTCGATGTGTTTATAGTTGGTTGAATACAGGAAATATAATTAACAGATTACATAGCCCTAAGCCAAAGGGCTAGCAATTTACCTGCTTTTTCACCCGATTCTAGATACTTCACCTTGGTCCTACACAAGGTCGTTTCAGCCTGTTGGACCATAAGGTCAGCATATTGGGCTCTAAGGTCATGCAATTTGGATCAGACAGTTGAGGAATGTCAGGAAATGGTATCCTCAAGCTGCCAGATGTCTCTAAGGAGCTCATTTAGATGGCCTTGCCATACTTTCAGATGCTTAGAGGAGAATGGAATACATTCCACTCTCAGGGAATATTTCAGAGCACCCCATAGAATGTCTACTGCTAAGACCGACCCTTCATTGTGCTCAGAAAAATTCTTCAACCAGGCACATATCAACTGAAGTGAACAGGGATCTTGGAGTAACTGGGCATTGAGACACCAGGTGAAATCACAGCTCTCCACCCCACTGACAGTGTGAATCAGGTTTACTGGAGCATGATCAGAAATGACCATGGAAAGTATTTCAGAAGAAAAAATCCAGATAAAGATTCCTGGTTTATTAAAGTGAATTTCCAATGTGGTGCTATAAGGTATTGGGCTTCATAGCCCAATACGTTATAACAGTGTGAGCTCACTGATACAAACATTTTAATTTTTAAGTGAGCAGTTTTGATAGGGGACAGGATCATAACTGATGCCAAACCCACAGCCAGCTGATCCCTTCCAACTTCTTGATGAGCCCATTCTGTCCCAACTCCTAGAGGAAAATTACTAAAATCCGGTATTTAAAACAGCCCCCATAGATTTGTATGGGCTCACCCCCACACTCTCCTTGGCCACATGTCACAAATTTTGACAGTGCGGGGATAGAGTTGGGGTGGAGCGGGCTTATCAGGAAGTTGGAAGGGATTGGCTGGCCGTGGGTTTGGTGCCAGTTACGATCCCTTCCCCTACTAAAACTACTCACTTAAAAATTTAAATTTTTGTATTGGTGAGCTCACAACAATATAAGGTATTGGGCTATGAAGCCCAATACCTTATATCAGAAATCTCCTTTAAAAAATAATCCAGTCTTGAATATGTACTATGGGGGAGGGAGTAGGATGTGTTATGTCTGTCAGTGGGGTGGAGTATGCACCAGGGATCAGCAAGGCCCAGCTCATCCATCATAGTTCATAATCTCCGTTGCCCTGGGGAAAGACCCAGTCGTGTCATCCCTGATTTATCTATATCTGGCTGATGTATCATAATTCAGTTCACCTGATTAAAAGAGGCAGATGGGTTAAGGGGGCTAAAATGGAATTTAAGTCAGAGACAAATCTAGGGGAATCCACTTTGGGGCCATAAACAGAACCCAGGACAACCTGCATTGGTCTTAATCTACTGTGTAAAAATAAAAAAAATGACCTGTGGGTCCCAGTATTCCTTTTTCATGACAAAATTAACTCCATGAGCTATCAAAATAGCAATCCCACCCCTCTTGGTACTGCAGCCTGACTCATAAACCTGTCCCACCCAAGTCCGCCTGAAAAGAAGAATGTCCTCCCTTTTAATGTGCATTTCCTAAAGGTATGCACTACCAGCACACAGCTTCTTAAGATGATGAAGCACCATATGGCACTTACATTTATCTTGCTCCCCTTTTATATTCCAAGTAATGATCGTGTAACTGGCCATACTGACCAATGGGAAAAGAAGTATTTATTAGGGGAACCCCACAGACCAATAAACTTTTGAAATGTCTCAAAGATATTAATAAGTTCCAGGAAGAAACCACCCTCCCTCCCTCCCTCCTAGATCTCCTTAAAACTCCAATCAAGAAGAAGTAGAAAATAAAGACCAGCTAAGAATGGAAAAACAAGAAAGAAGAAAATAGAAGCTGTGAATAAGTATAACCGCTCCCTCTAAAATCCAAAGCCAGAACCAAGTCCCCAAAATCCCTAACCCCTGAACAAACCCTGGTCCAGGCAACAGCAACTCCCAAGAAAGAACCAGGTCCATGACAAAAAACTCCTACATACCATCTCGTACCCCCCTCCACCAGCTAAAATAGTAAGTTTCTATCAAAAAGGTAGAATGAGCCAGAAACCAAAATGATCATATAGACCTGAAACATACATAAAATAAGTATAAATGTTAAATATGATACCATACCAAACAGTTATAATTAAAATAATCTGCAAAAAATAGGTGCCTCATCCTACAATTGGGTGTCCAAGCAAAAAAAGGCCTCCTCCACTGAGAGGTAAAGAAATAGGACCCTCAGATGTAAAAGCCAATCATAAAATCTATGGGACTATCAACTGTTTGTGATCCTTGATACAGTAGGAAATATACCAATTAACAATGTCAATATAACAAAACTTCATAGTACTAAAAGTTCACAAAACAGCCACTTGGAGGCATCTGATGGAGGACCGAAGATATAAACTCAGAATCCAGCATTAACTCTTAAAATCGTATGGAGCCCAACCAGCGATACCCATGCAAAACAAAGAAAAGTCATCAAACAGTAAATCATCTCTGAGCCAGCGTAAGAAACCATCTGCTGCCAAGTGATTATCACTGCCTCATCATCAGTGGAAAGCACAACATCATGGCTATCATACAGGTGAAGCCATTCTATTCATCAGCACAGAACCACCCCTGTTCTAAAAGAAAATGCCAAATAAATAGTTTAAATCATTTCAATAGTATGAAGCACAAGTAGTCTTGTCTGTTGGGGGGAAAACCAAACAAAGCCCCGAATCAGGAGGACCACCAGTATCAGAGCAAATGCAATCCAGGCATAAATTCCAGCACAATGGAAAACATGTACTCCTCCCTCCCATGAGAAGATACTGAGGAATCACCCATGACCCCCGAGGGACCGTCTGACAGCAGAAGACATTTCAAGCCCACTCATCCCATAAGGAGCCACAGGGGAATTCCCTGCAACCTCCCCAGGGACCATCTGCCAGCAGAAGACATTTCAAGGTACAGCGCTATTACCTCTAGAGGTACACCAGAATGTTTGGCACCTTTTTCAAATGGATGCCAGGGCAGCTTTTTCTCATAACTGACTCTCGGACCTACCACATCTTTGCCAAAGTACTTTGCTTCACTAAACTACTAGGCTCCTAGCTCGGACTGGAAGCTCAGTCATTTTCAGCATTTTGCTCTAACTTTAAGCTGTTGCTTTAAGTTATAATCCATCCAGCTCTTGCTTGAAATTTAATTAGAATTCAGCTGCAGCCTGTGTCTGTAGCTCTTGTTGCATTCTCTTGATTCTGCTCTGATTTTTATTAATTGTTTAAAGCAGCCGCAGCCTTTGACTTTGGTCAGCCTGAAGTTAACCCTGCTCTGATTTTATAATTATATATGAAGCAGCTGCAGTTTTTGTCTTAGCTATGCCTTAAGTTAATTCCTGCTCTTACTCATATTATGAATTATACTTAGCCTTAGCAGACTCTCTAAATTCATCGCAAGTTAGTCAGCATTCATTTTGGATTAAGTGTTTCTAGCCAGTCTAGTTTACCCTGTTATCATTTTTATTAATTATATGTAGCCTTAGCAGACTGTCTACTGTTACTGCACGTTAGCCAGCATTTTCATTTATGATTTCTGTTCCTAGCCAGCCAAGTTATTCCTGCCTAGTTAATACTGCTGTAATGTTATTCAGTCATATAAAGCCTTTAGTAGACAGTCTATTATCGCAAGTTAGTCAGCACTCTTTTTCAAATGTGTTTCTAACCTGCTGTTGGTTTGACTGTTCACCTCTCTTAATTAACTTAAAGCCACTTGCTTAATCTCTTCTCTTTTCACTGATCCCCATCCCGACTCTCTATGTCTCTGCTGCTACCCCACCACACACACACTCCTCCTATCTGCTTTTTCTGTCTCTGGTCTGTCTCACTTATTAAGTTTTGACTGTTTTCACAGTTTTTCTGTTTTCCTCTGCTCGCTTAGCATTTGTTGTTTTATTTTCATCCATTTACATGGCAACCTTGCCTCCCCTCTTAATTTCCCCAAATGCCCTAGTGTTCTGCACTTCCATACCACCTCCCACTTGCAACTCTGACTGCCCCCCCCACCAGCTCCCATTTAACGTGCCATCCCCTTTCTGTTCAGCCCGCTCCTCCATGAGGAGCCACCGGGGAATCACTAGCGACCACCCAGGGACCGTCTGCCAGCAGAAGACATTTCCAGGCATGGTGCTACTACCTCTAGAGTTACAGCAGAATTTTTGGCACCTTTTGCAAATGGATGCCAGGGCAGCTTTGTCTCATAACTGACTCTCAGACATACCGTAGCTTTACCATAGTACTTTGCTTCACTAAAGTACTAGGCTCCTAGCTCTAACTGGAATCTCAGTCAGTTTCAGCATTTTACTCTAATTTTAAGCCTTTGCTTTAAGTTGTAATCCATCCAGCTCTTGCTTTAAATTTAATTTGGATTCAGCTGCAGCCTTTGTCTGCAGCTCTTGCTGCATTTTCTTGAGTCTTACCAGCCGTCACTTTACGATGGCTCCCCACCTTCCAACCCTATCTGGAGATTTACTTTTATAAGTACAGTGCAGTGCTCTGATTGGTAAAAATTCTATCTCCCCATTCTGCCATAGGCTACTTATACTAATTGTCCACAGGAGGGCCTTAGCAGCCTTAGTAGAAAACCTAGCCCTTTTCATACTGTCTTGAGCTCTCTACCTGTGTGAAAAAGTTGCATTCACACCCTTTTCCCCTCTTTAACTTCCACTTTCTGGGTGTACTAATACTAGTTTATTCCTCTCTGTCTGCTCTTAGTCTTTTTCTCTCTCCTACTCCTCTTCCCCCCATCTCATAGCCATGTACCCATTCTCCCTTTTAACCCTGTCTTGCATTCTTCTCTATCTCACCCCTTCTCTCTCCCCACTTCTTTTCCATCCCCTCCTCTCTGCTTCCCTTGTTGGGCTCCCTTGATGGATCCTCTCTCCTGCATCTCCACCTTCTGCTTATCCCCCCTGCCCTCCCACAACCAGTCCTTTACCATCCTCTCCTCTGCATTCCTACCCTTACTTCCCTCTCCTTCCTTATCATTGCTGTCCTTCCCATCCTCCTCACCCTGTCTCTTCTGTCCCTCCACCCATCCACTCTAGCCTGCTTTCCACTCCTCTAAACACTGAGGCCCTCCTGTGCTGCACCAGCCTCACATGTCCTCCTTGCCCTCAATCATCAGAAAGGTACATGTACCCCCCCAACTCTTCCTTTACCTAATCCTCTTGCTTCTTTGTGAGGATGTCAAAACTAACCCTGGCCCTCCACATTTCTCGAATCCTTCTGTTCAACCTAAGGGACTGCCTATCTTCCATTTAAATGCCAGGACTGTCCTCCCTAAATTGGATGACCTAAAAGTTTGGGTCTCATGACATTCCCCCATATTCTGTGTGTCTCAGAGACCTGGCTCTTAGCCAGGATCCCTGACGCTTCACTTGCCATTACTGACTTCAACCTGTTCCACCAGGACCGTGGTAAGCAAGGAGGTGGAGTGGCTACCTTTGTCAGGGATTCACTCTCCTGCTCCTTCTCATTTACTGACAACAAGTCGATTGCCCATGAACTTCTCTCCCTTCCCTTCACCCTTGCGATCTACTTGGCAGTGCTTTATTTCTCTCCCAAAGCACCCCACAGCCCCGTGATTGACTGCATTTCAGCAATCCCCTCTCATTCTAACAGAGGAGAGTTCATCCTGCTGGTTGATTTTAATCTAGACTGGCTCTCCCCCACCTCCAAACTGTCTGTCCTCAAGACTGAGTCATTAAACCATACCCAGCTGCTCTCTTAGCCATCTCATCTGAATCCTAAGTCTTCCAAGCACTCTGTTCTTGTCTGGGTGCTCACATCACACCCCCACCACATAGTTGCTGCTAAAGTAATCTCCAGTGTCCTTAGTGAGCACTGTATCACTTTCTGTATTTGCAAAGTCTCAATCCCTAAGACCAGTCCCAAGCATATTTGGTTTCACCCTCTCTTCAACATTGACTCTATCTCCCTCCTCCATGGCCTATTCCAGACAGACTGGTCACCTGTGTGCTATGCCCTGATGCTGATTATGCACTCCAAATGTTCACTGACACACTCTCTAGGGTCTGGGACATCTACACCCCTCTAAAACAACTGTGAGTAAAATGTCACCACCTCCCCTGGATCACAGCTAACTTCATCTCCCTGTGTAAGTCACGTGACTTAAACTGGGATAACTTTAAGGCTTCCCATCTTCCTTCTGACTTCCAACTCTACAGGTCCCTCAGAAGTGCATGCACTCAAGCAATCAGAAAAGCAAAATCCATCTACTTTAAATTCCAACTCCAGTCCAGGTCAGGTTCCCCTGCAAATTTCTGCCAATCCCTCCACAACCTCCTAGGTCACACTTCTGCTCAAGAACCTGACTCACTAAACATCGAGGGTGAGTTTCTCTGCAACTCAACTGCTATTGCTGAAGCCTTCAATAAATTTTTTATATCCTGTGCCCTCCCGGAAAACCCCCATCCCCTTGCTCCAGATCTTCCCCCAACCTCTACTGGTTCTGGCTGCTCCTTTCCACCTCTTTCTCTCTCTCTCTCTCTGCAAGAAGTCTACATGGCAATAATGGCCCTTAACCCCTCAAAATCCAGCCCAGGTGGTCTCCACCCTATGATTCTCAATATCTCTACTCCTGCCATAGCAGCACCTCTTGCTCACCTTATCCATCCCTTCCTTGCCACCAGCACCATCCCCCTAACCTTTAAACACACCAAAGTGCTCCCCCTTCACAAAGGCGGGGACTGCCCCCAGTAACTATAGACCCATACCTCTCCTCCCAGCTCTCGCCAAGCTCCAGGAATCACTAATCTACTCCAGGATCCTGGAACACATAACTTCCACTGACAGTCTCTCACCTTACCAGTCCAGATTTAGGAAGCAGCACTCAACCATCTCCTCCTTGTGTCAGTTAACTGACTCAATTCAGTCCAAAATGGACAAAAGTCATGTCACTGCAGCCATCTTTCTGGACTTGGCTAAGGCATTTGATTCTTTCTCCCACTCCCTTCTTCTTCACAAACTGCACTCCATTGGGTTAGCTCTTGCTACTACCCTCTGGTTCAGCTCTTATCTTAGGCACAGGCAGCAATGTGTTTTTGTAGGTAACTCCCTCTCCACCTCCTCCCCATTCTTACTGGTGTCCCACAGGGATCCATGCTGAGCCCCATCCTTTTCTCTATCTTTATTAATGATCTACCTACTGTCTGTTACCCATTCAAGATTCATATGTACGTAGATGACATGTGTTATTCTACTCAGGTCCCTCCACCCTCAAAGTCACTGCCCCTCTTCAAAGTGATTTTAACAAGGTGCAGTCCTGGTTCTTCAAAATCAACTAAAACTCAACTACAAAAAGACAGTTTCTATGTTCTTCAGTTCCAGGCAAAAGTTGTTAAAATCATCCAACTCCCCTACCTTCACCACCCTCGATGGCTCACCTCTCCAGTCAGTAAACTCATTTAAATACCTGGAAGTTTGGCTCGACAGCAGTCTTGACTTCTCTGTACACATAGACTACATCTGCTCGAGACTTCACCCCAAACTCAGTGCCCTTTAATGACACAAAGACTGGCTCCTTCTGGCTATCTGGCATGACCTAGTCATGAAAGCTATTCTCCCTATTTTTGATTACACTGACGCTGTCTACTGCTCAGCCCCGGCAACCTCTCTCGCTAGACTGGACACCCTGCTAAACTCTTTCTGCTGCTTTGCTTCCGCCTCTCCTCCTTTCACTCACCACTACACCCTCTACTCATCTCTCTCCCTTATGCCCCTTCCCACAAAGCGGCAGCTGCACAGCCTCATTTTTATTGGTAAATTCTGGTTCGTGTCTCTGCCCTCTTATCTCAGTTCTTGCCTTTCTCCTGTAAGTTCCTCCGAGTACTCTCTATGTTCCAGGAATGCCCACACATTCTCCCTTCCCTTCCTTCACACAAGCTCAGGCCTAGCAGCCTCCTTCTACCACCTTCCTCTTCTCTGGAACCAACTCCCTATGGCCACCCTCCATGCCCCCCTTCCACGTCCTTAAATCCCTTCTTCATTCCCTGCCCTCTGCCCCCTGCAACTGCCCCCTCACCTGTTCTTTGCCTCTTTCTACCACTCCAGTTCCAACCCACCCTTCTTAATGCTATAGCCCCCGAGGACTGTATAGTACTTTACTAGATTACTACTGTCCTTCCTTATTGCTTCCTGTTTTCTCTATTGTGTAACTCTTGCCCATGACTGTAATTTCCCACAGCCTAGCTTGCACATACCAGACCATTGTATTATACTGTATTGTATTGTATTTATTGTATTGTATTGTACTTATTTGCAGATACCTTTTTTCTTACCATGCTACTGTTTGTACCTCCTTTTGTGTTCCTTCCCCTGGGTCACACCTGGAAATGAGTCTATAGGCTCAGTGTGCCTTTCCCGGTTAACACATTTTAAACAAATAAATAAATAAATAAATAAAATATGCAGTATTAAAGTAAAATAGAGTAAACACTTGGATGATATCTCCTCAACATGGACAATGTACAGTACCAGTGAGTCAAATACTCCATGATAATAAGCAAATGAAAATGAATAATGCAGAGAAAGTTTTAGAGCCAACCATTTGTAGGCAATCATCAAAAGGTTGAAATAATGCAAGCGCAGGGGCTGTCCACAAAGTCTTGAGCCAGAAAAAGCCAAGCAGGCATTAATCATGCAAGTAGTAAACTGGGATCTTCCAAAATCAACAAAACCATCTCAAAATTGCAGTGCTTGCCTCTAATGAGGGTATCCCTAAAGTATTGGAGCCAAAGAATTCAGCACAAAAGACAATACGCTTCAGATTATGGCAAAGCACATCTTATATCTCAGTGCCTCACAGTACATTCAGGTAGCTGGCTTAGAAAGGTCAGGGAACAAATGTGACATTTCTGATTTGGCTAGCTCATATGACTCAAAGGTTTTTGGAGAGCCCTGAAATGTTATTTGTGGATCTGAAGAGTATAACATTTTTAACCTGATGTCAGCAACAATGAGTTTGAAGATTATAGGGCTATAAGCTGTGTGTTTCTGTCATACAGCCAAAGGTAGATCTTGAGCTATTCTCAATTTACAGCCCTCTCAAGAAGCCTTCTATAAGTCTCTCACCTTCCATAGAATATGCTGAGAATTCAAGTAGTTGAGGCATTTAAAAAGGAGACGGTACAGGGCAATACCAGCTGGGGGCAGAGGGCCCAGTGTGCCCACTCTACGACATAGGAGGGCCCATTTGGCAAAAAGTCAGCCAGTTTCTCACATACCTTTGTATAAACCAAATAGTGTTGGGGCCCTCCACACCCTCAGGCAAGCCCATCATTACGACGTTATTGCACCTATTGCACCCTTCTAAATCTTCCAACTTTTCCTCAAGATGGGCAGCTTTCTTCCTCAATGCGACCATCTCTGTCTCCCATTTGTCTCTCCAATCATAAATGGAGCTGATGCAGGTTTTAGCATCAGCAACCTACCTATTCAAGTTTTCATTATCTAGCCGCATTTTCGTTAGTTCCTCCATTATTGTTATCAGTGCATCTTTTAAAGGAGATATCTCTTGAAAAAAACATTCCTCGGTGAATGCTGTAGAGCTGGGAGTCAGTTTGGTGGCAGAAGCAGTCTGGGCCTTGGACATCTTTGTAGGTTTGTCCGGCATGGTTGGAGGAGTGTGGTGCAGAGGCGCATTTTTCATTTCAGAATCCATGGTTGATAAAATGAGATGATGTCTTCTTCACCAAAAGAGTCGATAAGTTAGCATACCAAGATTTAGCCACAGAGAGTTAGGTTTTACATTTAATTAAAGAACAAATAGCTAGCAAGGGAGCAGCGTGGACAGCAGTGTGTGCTCACCCACTAAGACTCATCACATGACTCCTCCTCCCAAACAGTTTGTAAATGTTACTTTATTTTTATTTTTTTTGCAATTTGAACAGCAGTGGTCATCTTGGGTATGGTCACATGTGCTCAGGCATGCACTGTTGCAATCATGGACACAGGCACCCAGGAGCACTGTGGCCATCTTGGTCCACATCACTCATGCACGTAAGAGCACTGTGGCTCCTTTCTTCATAACCTTTGATGTGAGAATGTCAGCACTAACTCAAGGGGCTAGTTATTAGTCTGTCTGCTCAAGATGGTGTTTTTCTACCAGCAGCAAGCAGGTTGTAGGTGCCTTTCCTTGGACCCATTGCAATGAATATTTGCTGTTAATAGCCATTTGATTTATGCTTTTAGTTAATAGCACTTTGTCTGCTACAGAAATTTGTGGTATTTGACAGTCAGCTAAAAAATAATCCATATGAGTTATATCCTCAGACTCAGTACAAACACCTTACATGTGATTCAAAAATCTGTTCAATACTTGTTTTTTCTCTAATAAGATCACAAGAACTATTTTTAATACCTTCAATAGTTTTATGCTGTGCTCTTTCTGCACCACTTTTTTATGGATTTACTTGAATTTTGTTCCCTGTGTGCTAATTTTTTACTCCATTTCAAAGGATTTTAAGCTATTACATTGATATTGCATCATTTCTTTCCTAATGGTTCTAATCTGGTCCCTAAGATTGCCCACATCTTCATTTTGTAAGAAAATTCACATCACGGATGGCTGTTTGCATCAAGGAGGTTATGACATGTACAAGGGAGAAGTTGGAAGAGGGGAAGGCAGAAGCAATGTGGGTTCAGTTACTGTCTAACAGAGAGAGGAAGATGAGGTTAGGGGCGATTTACAGACCACCAATCAGAAAGAGGAAAGGGACAGGGAATTAAATTTACAAATATTGAATGCTGCAGCTAAGGGAGATGTGAAAATAGTGGGAGACTTCAACCTGCCCAAGGTAGACTGGCTTGTACAGACCACAACATATGCAAAGAATCAGGTGATTCTAGATGTGCTGCAAAGTGGGTTCCTGACTCAAGGCATCACAGAATCAACCAGAGAGGGGGCAATCCCTGATCTAGTGCTAACAAATGGGTAGCACATACAAGATATAATGGTCAAGGAGCCCCTGGGTGAAAGTCACTATTGCACAGTGTGGTTTCAGTTGGATATTGGCAGGGAAAACATCCCTAAGAACAAAACTCTGGGTTCTAGGAGGGTGGACTTCAGGAAGATGTGCAAGTTGCTAAGGAGGCACCTGGAGGGCATCAGGGTAGATATGGGAGTGGACCAAAGGTGGTCCATCATTAACAAGAACATAATGGCTATCACAGAGGAGTGTTCGACTCAGGGGAAGAACTCAAGAACCAAAACACCCAGCTAGTGTAGTACTGAGGTTGCCCGGGTAGTAAGGGACAAGAGGTTAGCCAATAGGAATTTCAGTAAACCATGAGAGAGGAGGACAGGGAGAATTACCTAAAGATGGCTGGTGAGGCAAGTAAGGTAGTCCAGTGGGATAAGGAGCAGAAGGAACTGCAGATAACTAAGGGAAATAAAAAGGGAGATGGCCTTTATTTGTTATATAAACAAGAAAAAGGACAAGACAGACGGGATTGTTAAGCTTTGGAAAGGAGATGGGTTGGTGGAGGAGAATGGGGGAAACAGACATGCTGAATGTATGCTTCTGTTTTGTCTTCACTAGGGAGAAAGACAGACCAGTGTCAACAGGGTGGAGAAGATGAGCAGGGGGGAGGGGAGCATGGATGTGATGGTAGAGGGGGATAGAGTAAGGAAAGCACTGCTTGCATTGAAGGTGGACAAATCACCAGGACCAAATGGCATACTGTATACTCTAAGATGCTTAGGGGACTGGCAGAGGAGCTTGTGGAGTCATTGGTGAGCCTGTTCAATAGTTCACTGAAGTCAGGTGTGGTACCATAAGACTGAAGAATGGCACATGTGGTGCCCCTCCATAGAAGTGGTCCCAAGGATGATCCATGGAATTACATACCACTCAGCATGACCTCAATAGTGTGCAAGCTCATAGAGACCATACTAAAGGAAAGGCTGGTGTAGTATCTAGAGGAGCATTGCCTATAGGATGCAATGCACCATGGGTGGTGGTGGGGGAGAGTTATCTAGCACCAAGTAATTCACCAGGTCCCTCAAGGTTTAGTGCTAGTACCAGTGTTGTTCACTGTCTTCCTCGGTGATATTGGGAATGGCATCAAGGGCAATATGTGCCTATTTGCAGATGACACCAAGCTCTGTAGGAGGGTAGACACTGCTGAAGGGATACAGGACCTGAAAGAGGATATGGAAAAATTTGAGCAGTGTGGTCTGGGATTTGGCTTCAATACAAAGAAATGCAAAGTTATACACATTGGAGCCAACCAATCCAAGGATGGAGTGCAACCTGGGAGGGGGTCAGGGTATCTGCAACAGAGGAGGAGATGGATCTGCAAGTGTGGATCACTAGTGATCTAAAGCACTCCACACAGTTCAGGAAAGCAGCAGTAAGGGTAGATAGAATGTTGGGCTATGTAGCCACAGGAATCAGCAGTAACTGAGAGGAGGTTATACTTCCATTGTATAGGTCACTAGTGAGGCCACTTCTGGAGTATGGAGTACAGTACTGTTGCCAACAACCTAAAAATGACATTGACCTGCTAGAGACAGCCCAGAAGAGGGCAACAAAGATGATCACTGGCCAGCAGAGTAAAGCATATGAGGAGAGGTTGGGAGCCTTGAACTTGTATTTCTTGGAGGAGAGGGGAGAGAGAAAGAGGGGGGGCATCATTCAGACCTTCAGGTATTTGATAGGGATAACTGAGTGGATAAAGATGGCCTATTCAAGGTAAGTGGCAACTGAAACATGAGGGTACCCAATCTTAAGTTGGGGAAGGTTAGGAGGGAGGTTAGGAAGCATTGTTTCATAAAGAGGATGGTGGCCTGTTGGAATGCACTGTTGGAAAATGTGGTCTTGTTGAAGACAGTGGTCAGCTTTAAAGATCAAATTTAGAACCCCGAACTTTACTTGTACGGTACAAGTCATATTAAATTATTCCTCCAAATCACTGGTTTAGCATTTTGCAATTAGTTGCTTAATATGTGCAATTTTCACTGCAATTAATTAATAAAAGTTTCCTATTTGTGGAAGGGGTCTGTATCAACTTAGTTTACTAAATCAGAATGAAAGGAGAGAAGTTAATTGGGGTGTGGCTTGAGCAGTAGAAAAGCAGGTGTCTTCAATTACAGCTTCTGCTGCTAATTTATGGTAGAAAGGAATCTTGCTTTCAGAGCAAGTAGTAGCTGAATGAAAAAGCTACAAGTTTTCTTACTAATAAGTCACTTCTATCTCAGTAGGAGTCAGTGACTGTTGGGCTTAAGCAAAGAGATACTTTATTAGACGCAGGGGGTATCATTTAAGTATTAAAAAAAGAAGAAAGTCACTGTGTGTTTCTCTGTTTGGGGAAGGGGACTGTATCAACTTACTTTGCTAAATCAGGAGGAGAGGAGAGAGGTTAATTGGTGGGTAGTAGTAGTAGTAATATTTATTGATCGACTTATTCAAGTCATTACAATTAAAATATGTATTTTTAAAATTCAATTAAATACACATCTTTATAATTTCCATATTAAAACATCCATCATACATCATCTAAACATTAAATTTCAATTTTACATTCATCTGTATGGACTCCACATTTTTAAATATATTTTAATACCAACCTATTGAACTAAATAAAAGCAACTTAATCCACCCCTTAGGATGAGGCATTCATCACATGCAATTTTTTCTGCTCAATTATTTTTAGAAAGGAGGCCACAGCATGTAATATTTTCAGGTTATGAGATTTTAACATGATTTCTGGATGTAGCTCAAGTTTACTCAAAATCTCTCCCCAAATTTTTCTTCTATCTTTCTCATATAGAAGGCATATTATTATTAAATGTCTAAGAGTATCTTTATCTATTCCACATTTATGTAATATATCCCCCACTACTTTCTCTTTACTATATGTATTTAATTTCCAATTAGTTGTTATACTCTCGAATCTTGCTCTGGTTAATAATTTCCTAAACTCAGGATAGGTCACCGCTCTCAAATAATATTCTAATTCATGCAACCTCTTAATTGTTATCATCCATTCATTCACTTTACATTGTTTACACAGTGCCAAATCTAATTGGATATAGTAATCTCTAACCCTATCTTTAATTCTTAATTTCATTATATCTGCTGGGCAAATCATGCTTTCCGAAATTAGCTGTAACAGTCCCATTGGTTTTATTATTTTCTCCACTATTACCATACTTGGAAATAACCTACAGTATAATGTTTACTATACTCCATTTTCTCCTCCATACATAACCTAAGAAACTTTTGGTTACTCGTATTATACACCTTCAACCAACAGTTCATTTGTCTTATTTTTATTTCACATTCCAATTGATGTTGTCCCAATTTGGCCCTGACCATTGCTGATGGCATCCCAATGGGAAGTCCCAACAATTTTTAGTAGAATTTATTCAAAATACATTCTAATTTAGAAAAATCACTAAACCCCCAAGTTTCTGCCCCATAGAGTATTTGAGCTTTAACTTTTGCGTTTAAAACCCTCAAATTTCCTTTTATTGACTGCCATCCATGTTTACACACGAATCTATTCATTACTAGTATAAATCTATTAACTTTACTACATGTTTCTTTTATATCTTTATTCCATGTTCCATCTTGAGTAAAAACTATTCCTAGATAGCAAAATTCTTTAACCATTTCCAATTTATATCCATCTATTTTGTATTGGTATTCTTTTTTATTCCCTCCAAAAATCAATACTCTTTTTTTTTATAATTTAATAATAAATCTGCCTTCTTACAGTCTCCAACAAATTTGTTTAACATCCTGTTTATGCCAGTGAAGCTTGTTGATAATAAAGCTGCATCGTCCACAAATGCCAAATAAGAACAATACTTCTCTCCTATTCTAGGCAAATGAAAATCTAAGTCATATAATTTACTTAATATTGTTTGAAAATATAAATTGAACAATGGTGAGAGAGTACACCCCTGCTTTACCCCAATGTTGGTTTGAAACCATTGTGTCAATTGTCCCTTTGTTGAATATCTTACACTTGTATAATTATCTTGATATAATCGCTCAATCATTGTCACCATGTCCCTATCCACTCCTAATCCTTTTAATCTTTCCAACAACATACTACTATTCACTCGATCAAATGCAGTTTTTAGGTCAACAAATATACAATATAACTTTTGTTTTTTAATCTTAGTATACTTGTAGATTAATTGTACCAATGTCCAACATTGGTCTAATGTGGATTGGCTGATTCTAAATCCTGCTTGCACTGTATCAATAATATTGTTTCTTTCAACCCATGTTAATTGAGGGGGTGGTGGCATGAGCAGTAGAAAAGTAGATGTCTCCAATTACAGCTTCCTGCTGCTAGTTTCTTCCAGAAAGGAATCTTGCTTTCAGAGCATGTAGCAGCTGACTAAAAAAGCTACAACTTTTCTTACTAATTGCACTCCATCCCACCCTAAGCCAGTTCTATTTTTATAGCCACTGGATTTGACTGACAACAGGAACTTCCTGTTTGGCAGTAGGAAGAGAAGGATCACTGACACACATTAATTTCATCAACCGTGAAGGAAAAAAAATAGCTCCTACTCCCTCCCAGGTGCTGGAGGTCTGAGTTTGAACAAGGAAGAAGGAGACTACTGAAGAGTACAGGAAGTTCCTGGCCCAGAACAGAAAGGGAGAGAGTTTTAAGGGCACATAGGCAGTAGGAAAGCATGTGGAAAAATATGTAGAGGGAGTAGAGTGTAAGCATACAAAGCAACAGGAGAGGGTACACAAAATAAGTCATGATGGGAGTGGTGCAATGCAATGGCTAAGGGGTTGTAGTGATCCAGGAGACATTCTGGAGGCTGTGATGCTGCCTCATTTGCAGGCACCTCTCTGGTCTGAGGGAGGAGGCTGCCCATCTCCATGCTGACCTGGCTAGGATTTGTGAATCCTTTTCCTTCACCCAGGGACCAACTGGGCCACTGTTGCTGCCTCAGAGGTTGCCAAGAAAAAGGAGTGGTTGGACCAAGGTGGGCTCAGGGAGGGAGAGGGTGGAGGAACAGAGGTGCATACTTCCAACTGTACCTCTCTACAATTCATATGCTGTTCTGGTGAAGAGTGATTCCTCTATGGAGGCACTTGCAGTGGAGACCAAGGAGGATGCTGGGAACCTCCACAAAGGAGAACCACAGGAGGGTGGCACAAGACACCACTGGGAAGGAAACAACTCCTGGTAGGGGACTTAATCATTAGTGGGGTAGAAGTGGGAGAGGAAGGGGAGAGGGAGGTAAGGTGCTTGCCTGGCACCATGGCTCAGAGGGACAGGAAGTGAATCTTCAGGATCACAGGAGCAGCTGTACAAGGGAGGGAGCTGGATGTTATTGTCCATCCTGGAATGGATGACCTGGCTGGAAATGGAATCAGAACAGTGCAAGAGGAGTTTGTAGAGTTGGGGAGGGATCTTAGACAAGTAACACATATGGTAACCTTCTCGGAGGTGCTGCCTGTCTATGACAAGGATGATGCTAGGGTACTCCACACCATGGGATGCAATGAATGGTTGAAAAACTGGTGTGGAGCTCAGGGTTTTGACTTCATTGGGGACTGGGGTGCCACCTGGAGGGATACAGGTCTATACTGATGCAATGATCTGCATCTGTCGGGGGGGAACCAGGATCCTTGGTGATAGGTTTAAATGCTTCATTGGCAAGCATTTAAACTAGCCATGGGGGAGGCACTGAAAAGGAGCAGGGGAAATCCCAGCCTCCCCCCGAAAAATGCAATACTTAGTGAGGTAAACACCAAGGTAGAGAAGTCATTAGGGAGTAGGACAGGGGTAAATGCAAAAAAAAAAGGCAACGGCAGTAAGGACAGGGATGGGGCTAAAAGGGGTAGGGCAATCAAAAAATGGAGGGTGATGAGTTCCAATGCCCATAGTCTGAGTAACAAGCTCCCTGAACTGGTGACCTTGATGGAAGAGGGATGCCTGTATACTGTAGTAGTCACAGAAACATGGTACACAGAGAACCATGACTGGGATGTCAACATACCAGGATACACAATCTACAGGATGGACAGGGAAGGTAAAAGAGGATGAGGAGTAGCTCTCTATATAAGGCAAGGGATTAAAGCAACAGAACTAAAGAGTAAACAGGAAGTAGATGAGTCACTAGCGGTCGCCCTGGAAACAGGAAATGGCACCACAATCTGCATGGGGGTTATCTACAGACCTCCATCTCAGGAGGAGGGAATGGACAAGGAAATGATAGAAGGCATCCTTAAAATGGCAGAAAAAGGGGAGATATTGTTGATGGTGGACCTGAGTATGCCTGATATTAACTGGAGCACCTTTGCTGCAGGCACATAAAAGAGCAGGGTCATTCCTGATGCCCTACAAGGGGCATGCCTCAGACAGCTAGTGTTGGAACCCACTCAGGAGGGAGCAATCTTAGACTTGGTACTCTCAAACGGGGACGGAGAAAAGATCTTGGATTTAAAAGTGGGTAGCCATCTGGGAACAAGTGACCACCACACAGTGTGGTTCACAATAAACACAGCCATAGAGTCAAGCCATAGAAAAGCAAGAGTATTGGTCTTTAGGAGAGCTGACTTTGGGAAAATGAGATAATGCCTCAGAAAAGCATTAGCAAATGGGCAAGGAGGGGTGGAGGAACAATGGGGATTAATCAAAAGAGCCATCACAGAGGCAACAAGCCTTTGTGTGAAGCAAATAAACAAAACAAAACAAAAGAAAGAACCTCTATGGTTCTCAAAAGAGGTGGCAGAGAAGGTTAAGGAGGATATTATTCAGGAAATATAAAGAAATATGAAAGGAGCAGGACAGAGAACTTTATCAGTTAAAACAGAAGGAGGCAGGGAAGACAGTCAGAATAGTAAAGGCCAAAACTGAGGAAAAGATTGCCAACTCTGCTAGGAAGGAGGATAAAACCTTTTATAGGTACATTAGGGAGCAAAGAAAGACCTAGGGGAGGGATACTGAGGCTTAATAAAGGGGAGGGAATGTGGGCAGAGAGTAACAGTGAAAAAGCATGGATACTGAATGAATATTTCTGCTCATTAATCACAACAGAAGAGGAGGGGGAGGTACCTAAACCAAACAAGAGAAACACTCTGGCTATGCAGGTCGATACTAGTCCATTCACAGACGAAAGGGTTTTGAAAGAACTGTTGAAACTGAAGGTGGACAAAGCAATGGGGCCTGATGGGATTCACCCTAGAATTCTAAAAAAACTAAGGTTAGAACTAGTGACATCACTGACTACTCTCTTTAACAAATCATGGGAGGATGGGGTGGTACCTGAGGACTGGAGGAGGGCGGATGTGATTCCACTTCACAAAAGTGGGTGCAGGGCAGAGGTAGGAAACTACAGATCAGTTAGTTTGACCTCAGTGGTAAGGAATATGATGAAATCACATCTGAAGAAAAGAATTGTTGAGTACCTAGAGGCCAGCGGGCCACAGGACCCAAGGCAGCATGGATTCACAGTGGGAAGGTCATGTCAGATGAATCTAATAGCTTTCTTTGACTGGGTGACCAAAGTAGTTGACCGGGGGGGAGGCTGTGGATATGACCTACCTAGATTGTAGCAAGGCATTTGACACAGTCCCACACAAAAGATTAATATACAAGTTAGCCCCCCTTGAAGTGGGTCACAAGGTGGTAGTCTGGATAAAAAATTGACTGGACAACAGGATGCAAAGGGTAATAGTAAATGAAGTCCACAATGAAGAAAGAAGGGTAATTAGTGGGGTACCACAGGGTTCAGAACAGGGATCGGTCCTCCTTAATGTCTTTATAAGTGACATTGAAGAGCACCTGGAAGGAAAAGTACATCTCTTTGCAGACGACACAAAGATCTGCAACAGGGATGATATACAAGGTGGGGTGGAAAGGATGAAAAGGGTCTTAGCAAGGTTGGAGGAACGGTCAAATTTATGGAAGCTCAGATTCAACACAAAGAAGTCCAAGGTAATGCACCTGGGAAACAAAAACCCAGGGGAAGAGTACACAATGGGGGGTGAGATACTAACAACAACAAAAATTGAAAGGGACTTGAGTGTAATTATATCAGATGACCTAAAGGTGGGCAAGCAATGTGAGAAGGCAGTAAGGAGGGCTGGGTGGATACTGGGATGCATAGGGAGAGGCATCAACAGGAGAAAACAGGAAGTTGTTATCCCTCTGTACAGACAGTTGGTGAGACCCCATCTAGAGTACTGCATGCAGTTCTGGAGACCCCATCTCCACAAAGACATAGAGTGGAGGCTGTTCAGAGGAGGGCAACCAAAATAGTGCAGCGTCTGCACCAGAAGACATATGAGGAGAGACTAAAGCAGCTTAATATGTGAGGGGGGGACATGATAGAAACTTTCAAGTACCTCAAGGGAATGAACAAAGTCCAAGACGGTAGCATCTTTCAGAAAAAGAGATGCGCAAGAACAAGGGGGCACAATTTGAAGATAGAGGGGGGATGGCTCAGAGGTAATGTTAGAAAGTATTTTTTCACAGAGAGGGTTGTGGATGCATGGAACAGCCTTCCTGAGGAGGCTGTGGAGTCAAGAACAGTGGGAGAATTCAAGAATGCATGAGACAGACGTAAGGCAATTCTAGTAGGGGGTAGGAGGAAGTAAGCTGTTGGTTGACTAGGATCTGTAGCTCATCCATCAGGTAGGGAAATGGGCAGATTAGGTGGGCCAAGTGGTCCTTATCTGCAATCAAATTCTATGTTTCTATGTTTCTGTTGGTTTGCTTGTAGCTGATGTTCAGTTTCAGCTTACTTTGCAGCTCTCAGGAAACTTTTATCAATGCAGTACAACACATTAAATAAGCCATAAAAAATACTAAACCACTGAGTTGGAACCCAATTTCACTACTGCAGTGTGCAGTACAACTTGATTGACATGTCATTTTACCCAATCAGGAAGAAGTTCACAGCAGCTCAGCCAATAGCATTCCTGCATTTGGCTTGAAAACCCAGCCCCTGCTTCCATGTTGTTTTCCTTCTTATGAGGACTCCACTCTTGCCATGTTATTTCTGCCTTTTCATTCTTTTATTCCCCCCAAATACCACAGCTTCTTGCTCCAAATGTACTGTAGCAGCTGAAGAAAACTTCTGCTGTTTGCTGACTTCAGGAACAGGGGCATTTCACCCACAAATGGCAGAATTTTGCAGTGAACGGTGGAATTTCGCCCACAATTGACAGAATTTCACCCATGAATGGTGGAATTTCACCAAGCAAAATTTCACCATTCCTGAATTCAGCAAACAGCAGCAGTTTTCTTCTGCTGTTATAGTACATTTGGAGCCACAAACTGTGGCATTTGGGGTGATAAAAGAATACAAGGGAAGAAATAATATGGCATAAGTGGAGTCCTCATAAGCAGGGAAAACAAGATGGCGACGGGGGCGGGATTTTCAATCCAAATGCAAGATTACTATTGGCTAGAAACTGGATGTGAGCGTCTTCCTGGAATTGGGTAGAGTAACATGTCAATCAAGCTGTACTTGGGTGAATGGAATGAATGCCAGTACTGTAACTACTGCACTGCAAATGCATTGCATGCGCATTGGATGGGAACTAAAAGGAGTTTACAGTGACTGAAAGTGCATTGCCTGTGGATTGCATGCGAGTTGAGGATTAGTTGAAAGAGTTTGTATTTTAAGCATTTAGAATTGCCACTGCATTGCCAGCAAAAAAAAATAATGAAACAGGAGTGAGTTCGAGGAACAGTGTAATGTGACTTGTACTGTACTAGCTCATATAGCTTGAGCATTCTCCATAAATACATGAGCTCCTGTATGTCTTATAAATAAAATTGAAATTCATACCTTTGTCATGTTGTATTTCTTTCAGCAATGCCCATGCTGTGTTTACAATTCTGCTTCCTGATTTTTCGATGATGGTGCTGGTACATCTTCTGCGTGTCACCGAAAACTTGTCCTGGGGTATTCTCAGGAAAATTCATGCTGAGAGTGACTCCCACTGTGTAGTGCCGCTTGGTAACTGAGTTGAAGACAAATTCAGAGTTGTCCTTTTTCCCAATGTGGTGTGGAGTGGGATCATTTAATTTTACTACTTACTAACCATTTTAATTCATTACACTTACTGTGTGTGTCATAATTTTGGTTTTTTCACTGTCCTTGTTCCGGTGCCCCTATACTGCAGATCATAGGGACAAGTGCCTGTCTTTTGTCCCTGTTACAATCTGGCAGTGTTCCTGAGATCTGTCATTATTTTCTGAATCAGTAATTGTGTTCAATATTAAAAGAAAGTAATGCTTTGACACTCCGGGGTGGCTCTTTATTACATATGAACATACAAAATTGTCAGCAGATACAGGCCTTACTTTCTATCTAGTCTGTTCAAGTGTACAGCACTTTAACCATTTAAACTGCAGCTGCCCCCCCATTGCTCCCCCTGTTGTATTTCCTTTTACTTCCTTCTCACCCCCCAGTCTCCCCACAACTTGGACCATCCCTTTGATCCTGTCCTACCCCCTCTTGAGGCTGCTCACCGACATCAACGATACCACTTCCTCCAGCAGTGCATTCCAACCTGTAACCACCTTTTCTATGAAATAGTGCCTCCTCATCTCTCTCCTGTATCTTTCTCCCTCCAATTGCAGACTATGTAACCTGGTTTCTCTCCTCCTTTTAATCTGAACATACTCTCTGTTAACTCTGTTCATGCCTTTTAGGTACTTGAAGGTCTCAGTCATATCCCCTCTCTCCCTTCTGTCCTTCAGGGAATACATACTGAGCTCCCTCAGTCTCTCCTCATATGGTTTATCTCCCAACCCATGGATCATTTTTGTTGCCCTATGCTGTACCCTCTCGAGTAGCTTGATATTCTTTTTCAAGTAGGGGCACCAGTACTGCATGGAGTGCTCCAAGTGTGGCCTCACCAGGGACTGTACAGGGGCAGGATGACTTCCCCTCTCCTATAGGTGATTACTCTTGAAATGCAGCCCAGCTTTCTATTAGCCTTTGCTGCTGCTCTCCTGCACTGGGCTGTGTGGTTCATTTCCCCTGTTACTAGTACTCCCAGATCCCTCTCCTCCGCTGATGTGGATAACTGCACTACTCCAAACCAGTAACTATTCCCAGGGTTTCAGGCCCCCAAGTGCATGACTCTACACTTCTTGGCATCAAATCCTAGTTGCCATGTGTTTGACCATACCTCAAGTCTTTTTAAATCCTCTTGGAGTGCTTTACCACTCCCCCTCCCATCCACTTCCACACAGATATTTGTGTTGTCTGCAAAGAGTCTGATCTTACTTTTTATCCTGTCTGATATGTTGGCAATGAAAATGTTAAACAGCACCTGTCCTAGCACCGAGTCCTGAGTGACCCCGCTTGTAACAGCTCTGGGATCCGACAGCTCACTCCCCATGACTACCATCTGCTGCCAATCCTGTAACCAGCTTTTAACCCATCTAACCAGTTTCTTCCCTGTTCCCAGGTTACTCAATTTACTGGTCAACCTTCCATGAGGCACTGAGTTAAAGGCCTTGCTAAATTCCAGGTAAAAGACATCCCCCACAAGACCTTTATCCAGTGCCCACATCACTCAAACAAAAAAGCCAACCAGGTTGGTCTGACAGGATCTTCCCAAGACAAACCCCACTGCTTGCCATCCTGAAGACCATTCTCCTCTAGAAATTTCACCAGCCTCTCCTTGAGGATAGTCTCCATTAGCTTTCCTAAAATGCTGGTAAGGCTTACCAGTCTGTAGTTCACTAGTTCATCCCTGGGTCCACTCTTATGGTGGGGCTCCACATATGCCATTCTCCAGTCCATGGGCATGCACCTAGTACCCAGGGAGATTTTGAATCAGTCCACCAGTGGACCTGCAAGGACTTCTGTCAACTCTCTCAGAACTCTAGGGTGACCTCTCTCTGGCCCTGGTGCCTTATCCACCCTCAGGGACTTAAGGTCTTCCATCACCCTGTCCACTGGGATCTCCTCATCCATAACCTCCTCCACTACATCCACCCCACCCTTCCCCTTAGGCATGTGCCCTTCCCTCTCCTTGGAAAATACTGAACAGAAGTACTTGTTGAGTACTTCTGCCTGTTCTGCCCCCTTTTCTGCCCATCCTCTGCCATTCTTGATCCTAACAATCTGATCCTTACTCTTTCTCTTCTCCCTTACATACCCAAAGAAGTCATTTTCTCCTTCTCTGATCTACTGTGCTAGCATCAGTTCTCTCGGTGCCTTGGTTGCCCTTACTTTTCTACTCACCTCTCTGGATTTCCTCACATATACCTCCCTGTCCTGTTCATGGTTGGATCTTTTATAGTTCCTAAAGGCAGCCCTCTTTTCCCTCACCCTCTCCTCCACCTCTCTGTTCATCAAACTCAGCTTCTTGATCCTGTTTTTTTTACTCTGGCTCTTTATACACATGCTAGTGGTCTCAGCCAGTCCTAGCTTGATGACTGCCAATTTTTGCTCTGTATCCATGTGTGGGCAGATATTAGCTAGGTGCCCTTCCAGTTCTGTGAATGCTGCATAGTACTGTGATAGGCTGCATTTCTCTGCACTGTTACTTGGTTCATTTTAGTCAGTCCTGCTACCATTTACTACATGTGCAGTGGTCAATGGTCATTAATTATTAAAGTAAAGCACCCTTGTTGCATACTTATTGGTAGTTACATATATGTGTAATACTGATGGTTTACTGATGCAATCCTCAATATTACTGTGAGATTTTGCTGTGTAATTCAAACTGCCAGTCATCTCATACTCTTCTGTACCCCTGTTCCTGTATATTATTTTGTGTGTCTAACATAAACTGTACTTTTAGTACTGTGCTCAGAATACACATCTCTGTGGGTGCTAGTACATTGCAATAAATATCAGCACACACTCTGCTGTTACAGTGCACAATCTGCTGTTTCCATCAGTCTTCCCTGTTTTTGTTATTGTGAGATCCACACCAATATTAAATTGTCATATACCACACTGAAATACATGATTATAGTGTGGTGTTGGTTTGACCTTCAGGTCTGTTGTACCTAGATGATTGGTGAGCATTTCAGCCATTGTGTACCCTGTTTTCATGACAGCTTCAATGGTGTTATGGTTTTATTAATTTATTTATTTACTTTTTGTTTACCATTTAGTTGCGCTAGACAATAGAACTGCCTATTTTCCGGTATGACCCAGGAGTTACAAACATGGTGACCGAAGTCACATAACAACAATAAATTTACATTTTATGACATGCTTAGTGAGGAATAGTTCTACATGACAGCATTAACTAAGTTAAGGAGCATCACTAAACACATTGCATAGTAGAGCTATGGCATTAAAGAGTTCAGCTCTGGTACCATTGTAAAGACAGATATATCTGTAGTCCTTCACTGCAGTTGTTTAATAAAGTAACTCACTACAGTGTTGCAGCTCTCTAATTTTGCTGCCCAGTGACATAGTGGCATTTATAATGTCCTCTTCTGTTACTATGACACCATATTTTATTGATAATATGTCATACTGCTGCACTAAGTAATCATGATATGATTATGTACAGTCCTTTGTTGTGATTAGAAAAGGCCTTAAGTAACACGTCTTGAGTCACAGACCATATCTGTTGCCATATCCCACTCTGGGCCTGTTATGTAACTGAGTTGCTGCATGGAACACAGATCAGTCTTCCTTCTGTGTATTATCTTGCCCTGCTTTGTGTACTTTCTACAGCAGTGTGAATGATTCCTACATTTCTATTTTCACTGTGATACGTGTGTATACTAATAAAGTGACCCTCTGTTTCACACCTGTGTCTACTTGCCTGTGTACTTAGCGACAGTCATTGTCATTATTTCCTGTGATTTAACCCAGAACAACTTGAATATTTTTCAGTCAGAAATCACCAACATGCCTTGTTACATTGATTTTAGCTGAAGCAACAGAAGCTCTTCTGGAAGGAACTTTTATAAATTCTTTAAAGAAAAATCCAGAAGGCAGCAGTGGGTGACTGCTGTAAAAAGAGATGGATGGCAGTCCACAGAGCATTGTTATTTATGCTCAGATCATTTCACAGATGACCAGTTTGCCATTCATCTAAGTATTCTGGAACATGTTGGTTTCAAGCTAGGTCAGCGATGGTTAATGACTGATGCAGTCCCCACCATATTCTCCTTTACCAAGAAGTCAACTGAGAGAGTGTGCACAGCAGTACAGAAATGGCACAGACTTGAGGTAAGTTTGGTCACCTTCTTCTACTTTTCATGAGTTCTTTCTAGCTTAGTGTTTGAGTGTTTACATACACTGCTGTAATACTGTGTCCAAAAGTGTTATATTACAGTAACAAAGACAGACAGTACCATGTGAGAACATTGCTTGAGCATTATATGTACCATAATACATAGATACATAGACAGTGTCGGCAGATAAGCGCCTATGGCCCACCCAGTCTGCCCATTTGAGCTTGTAAGTTCAGTTTGTTTTCCTAGAAGTCTGTTGCCCCTTACCCCTGACCTCTAGAATTCCTTTATATCTATCCCATGCATTCTTAAATCCCATGATTGTTTCAGCCCCCAGCACTTCCTCTGGCAGGGTGTTCCACTTGTCCACCGCCGTTCTGTGAAGAAATTCTTTCTCATGTTTCCTCTGAATCGTCCTCCCTCCAACTTCATCCCATGCCCTCTAGTCCTGGAACATCTTTTTCGCTTAGAAATAGTGTTTTCCTGTACCCTGTTCCTCCCTGTAAGATACTTGTATGTCTCTATCATATCCCCTCTCTCCCTCCTCTCCTCCAGGGAGTACATGTTCAGTTCCTTCAACCTGTCTTCATAGGACTTATGATGCAATCCATGCACCATCTTTGTTTGCCCTCCTCTGAACCTTCTCTACCCTGTCTATGTCCTTACGTAGGTATGGTCTCCAGAACTGTACACTGTACTGCAGGTGGGGCCTCACTAGTGTCTTGTATAGTGGAATTATGACCTCCTTTTCCTGCTGGTGATGCCCCTGCCTATACATCCCAGCATCCTATTTGCTTTACCTGCTGCCTTGTCACACTGTTTCCCTACCTTGAGGTCATCAGAGATGACAACCCCAAGATCCTTTCCTGCTTGGTGCATGCTATATCCTCACCCCCCAACTGATATATTGTGCCAGGGTTTTTGTGCCCCATATGCATTATCTTGCACTTCTTTGCAATGAATTTCAACTGCCAAACCCTTGACCATTCTTCAAGTTTCTGCAGGTCACTTCTCATTCTGTCTACACCCTCTGGTGTGTCTACTCTGTTACAGAACTTTGTGTCATCAGCGAACAGAGTGAAATTCTGCCTTCTAGACCTGCACAATGTCACTGATGAAGATGTTGAATAGGACCGGTCCCAGCACTGATCCCTGTGGTACCCCACTGGTCACTCTTCCCTCTGTGGAGTGACAGCCATTTACCACCACCCTCTGTGTCCTGCCACCCAGCCAGTTACCTACCCACCACACTACTGTCCTGCCCACACCCATATTCCCCAGTTTGTGTAATAGTCTTCTATGTGGCACAGTGTCAAAGGCCTTGCTGAAGTCCAGATAGGCCATGTCCACTGCCCTTCCCTGATCCACCTCCCTAGTCACCCAGTCAAAAAATTCAATGAGGTTGGTCTGACATGACCTCCCCCTGGTGAAACCATGCTGCCTTGGGTCCTGTAGTCCATTGACAACCAGATGTTCCACCAATAATCACTTATGTGACATCACACAATATGAGCTAAAATGCTATCCCCATCCATGTGATGATGGTAACCATGCTGTCAGCAGTGCAACAGTCCAGCATGTGCAAGGAATACAGTGATAGGACTGTAAGGGCACATGCATGAAGACAACAACACGTGATATGTACAGTAACCACCAGAAAAACAGACACATGGCATTCAATGATACACAAGGATGACAGATAGGGTGGGTAACCCTGTGTTTATGTTCTACAAAATTCAATGTTGTTTTCCATGTTGCTTGGCAATACTGCATGCATCACATTTGATTTTTTCTTCCATGCGTACTTATACTCTCATCACTGTGTTCCATGTACATGCTGTAGTGTCGTCCTGCTGGCAACGCACATCTTGTTGTGATATACTTCTTTATTGGATGTCATTTGGTGTCACATTACTGCTTGTGGTACATGTAAGATTTCATTAAATGGATGACACTGTAATGTTTCTGCTCGGTGTGTTATGGCTTTTAACTTTCATGTGATTTGACATCTGCCAGCTGGGTCTCAGTACATGCTTGTGGGTAAGCTGTTCTGTCAAGTGTTGTCACTGTGCCACAGGCAGTCAAGTTGTGGCATTGGAGCATGGGTGGGTTGGGGTCACTGCACCTGAAAGTGGTGCCGCTCACCCTGTCCATGCACCACAGGCACCAACAGTCCTTAGTGTCCAGTTCCCCCCCAAGCCTGATCTACTGGACAATACAATAAAACCATTCTCTTGTGTACTGTTCCCCTCCTTCTCATCCCATGTAACAAAGCAAAATCATTACCTGGTGTGTAGCGGCCACCCTCCCATTCCCTCATCCCCTACAAGATAAACTATGGCCATTCGTTTGCTATCTCGCGGATTCCCTCCCCATCCCTATTGCACTGTGCAAGAAACTATGGCCATTCCCTGGTGTGTAATGGATACTTCAACCACCCACCTGGGGAGGTATTGCATCACCCCCCCACCCTTCCATTCCAACCCTGAGCCTGTGACCAGAACTGCCGGCCACTCACCCTGAAGCTGGCCGCTGACTGACCTGTCAATGAGTGCATAAATTACAATCAGCTGTTACAGTATATTATCGCTGACAGTTCAGTCAGCAGCCAGCCTTGTTGAAGAGTGGAGGGCAGTGCCAGTTGCAGGCCTGGGGTTGCAATTAGAGGACGTGGTGCTGATGTAGAACCGGCTGTGGTGAGTGGTTGGGGGTTCGTGCTACAGAGCATAGAACAGCTCTACGTCTTTAGACGGGGTATCAGGAATAGGGATGGAGGCTGCTAGCAACCATGGACTAATATTTCCTTATCTACCAGGTGCTTAGGGATATTGAAGGGGTACCACACTCAGACAGAGTAAGGCTATTAGAATGCATGATGATGAAGACATAATGGACATGGAAATAGTCCTTAGTATCATGCATGCCCAATGTGATCATCTGCATGGCTGGCTGAATATAGCCCATGTCAGCTGTGGTGCTAACCACTGCACTCCACGTTATAATCCTATGGGCAGTCATCAGTCCAGCACCATTAGCGCGGCATATAACATGGTGACTGTTCACTTCACCACTTGTTACCCTTGCCCTATGCTCAGGCAAGTACTGTGGTGAGCCCGTATCACACTACCTGTTTGAATACTGGCATTGACCCTGCCTTATTGTTTTGCATGGCACACCATGTTGGGACACAGGTGGCATGCTATGAATAGGGGGCAATATATGTTTCCCAACAACACATTTACATAAATGCATGCAGTTGTTTCTTGTGAAATGTAATGCTCCACCCATGCCATTACTTATCATTAGAAATACATCATGCAAAATGTACCATCAAGCCGTTGACTGCATGTATGTCAATGCTCAGTTCCCCTGCTTTCCCCTCACATGTCTCTGTTATCATTTACTCCTGCAGGTTCTCTCTGAAATATTTACCAAGGCCAACACTGACACCACCAATGAGTTTGTTGATGAAAACACAAGCAGAATGTGATGGACACAGAAGAACAATTACAGTAGTCAAGCAATGATGTGTGTATACAGAAGGTTTTGGTAAGACATTCTGTTTGCTGGCACATAACAGTACGTAAACCAAGCTGAACAATCTCTGAGTAGAAAACTGTCACAGTTATGGCCATTGACTGTAAAACTTTTCCCTAGGTGATGGTTGACAAATCTGTGCAGACCTTGAAATATATACCACATTACAGTGGTAAAATGTGGAGCTCATGGGAACACAGACTCTCTTGGATATGTCTGACAAGTCCACAGACACATACTGGTTCTGCAATTTTTAATATGCTGCAGAAGTGCAGTGTGACCTCACATTCAACACACTCCTGATGTTGTAGTAGAAATGGTTGCAGTGAAACTTCCTTCATGGATGACAAAAGTTCAGACACTGATGACCGGTTTCCAGATGACAGCATAGATGATCCTGATTGGGAGATGGAGTCTGATGCTGATTGTGAACATGCAGCGGAACTAGTGGACATGTGAATATGCAGCTGTGCACTGGAGTGGGCATCCTGCATCAGTACCATTGCCATGACAACATCACTGTGATGGTGAAGTTGTTCATATGTCTCCAAAACCTGCAGTACCATTTGTTTCACCGTTTTTTAATTTTTTGAACTGATTTATGAGCATGACACAGATATGACTTGAACTGTTGTGCCAGCATGAAAACAAGCCAGTTATGGGACAACAATGTTCATGGCTGGCACTAGTGCTCTTCCGTGACCAGCGATAAGGCATGGTGTGTTGCTTAGCATTTTATGTTGGCCTACATGTCCACATGCTTGCCTGTGAGTGTAGTGGTGGATGACAGTGGAGGTGACAGACTGGTTTTCTATGCTTGTTCTTGGAAATCCTGTCAGCCTACAAATCTACCTGTCCAACTCTTCTACCAACCATCACATGGACATGATTACACGTGTGTTGGTACAACTGCCATCCCTCAGCATGCACCACTAGGAGGATCAATGTATACATGACTTTGTGTGCATGTACTCTGGTGTAGAATAATGACAGACAGTGGACATGTAACCTACCTTGTGACATACATGCTGAATGCCTGCATATGACACATATGTCTGAATGCAAAGCACTCAGGGAAATGATGTGTAAGGGTGAACTCTTGCAAGTGTGTCATGCCTCTGTCACCCACAATGTAGAGGATAATGGATGTGTCAAACTGAAAAACAATGCTGTGTTCACTAACAGAGGTTGTCAGGACAACCAAGTAAACATCTATTGTGAACCAGTTCAAGTCCATAGTTGGCATGACAACCTCAAAAAGTGAACACAGGGTTGCTGTTAACTGATCTTCACCCATGTCCTCTCACAACACTGGAAAGATGGAGTGTTTCTTGATTTTGTACCAAACTAAGCATTCATTATGGCTTATGTGGAGAAATTGCAGTGATAGACTGTAACACTGTCACAGTGTTATCTGACCCATGCTGAGTCAGACTAGTCAAGTTCAACTCAAATACCTTTGTCTTACTTTCACAGTGTATGGAACCAAGCAATTTGTGTTTTAGAATGACTGGTGCTTTAGATGCCCATTCTTGAAGTGATGTTCATCTGTACATGTGTGTTTACAAAACTATGTGGATACCATCAGTGGTAGCTAATTTTTGTCCATACAAGTGGCTGCATAACCTTACATAACAGCAAAAAAACGTAAACGGTATGGGTCTCTGGGTTACGTGGTTGTGAGCATCTTCTAAGTTATTATACCATCCTAGTGACGTATGGAAGATTTTTTTACAGCTGCTTTACATCAATACAATGGTTATCATGCTCCCCCATACACTACACAGTTATAATACGTACTGGTTCTGAAACTTTATTTCTGTTACAAGAAAAAAGGTTGACAGTGATTTCTGTTTAACTTGCAATTAGTGTGTCAAGTGCAGTATGCTTTACCTACAAAAACGTAATGTAGTCTACTTCATTACCATGCTGCTGGTGCTATTGATTTGTAATGGGTGTGGAGTATGTGTAGTCCTTTTTTTTTACTTCAATGTTTATTACATTTTTATACTTATCCAACCACATTTGTGTACACGAATGATTACATGCAGGGTATTTGAAACCAGATAGTGACATAAAAGAAAAAATACAAGCAGAATTAAAATTAATAAAACCTCAATTCCCTTCCCCCCTCTCCACTCCCAAACTTCCCCCCAAAACTATCTTCTTCCCTCACCTTCCTCCCCTCCCATCCCCTTATAGGTTCCAGTAAAAAGTTCTGCCCCTATCCTTCCATATCCTTTATAAAGGGAGGGGAAGGAATAGGGAGAGTTCAGTACCATTTATGAAAATCCGGTGCATATAATAGTCTTCATTGTATAAAACTGTTACACAGTTAAGACTCTTGGTTATAGTGAGTACAAGACATTTAGGGTTTCCCATCTTTTTTTATACAATCTCATTTGATTTGTCAGGCTAGCCATCATTTTTCCATCCGTGGGTGGAGGAGTTCCTGCAGCCACTCAGAGGACGAGGGCTGGAGTGAGTCCTTCCAGTGTTTTAAAACTACTTTTTTAACAGACATAGCGATTAATGTAATATGATAGTTTTTGTTCATAGTTGGAAAACGGAAAACCTGTATTATAAAATGGCAAGAAAAAATCTACAAATCTCATTGGCCAAGAGACATCAGCTGACTGTATGTTACATCTCTATATATGCACAGTCATCCTGGTCTTAAACCACATCACACAATGAGCAAATCAGTCCTCATACAACCAGAACTATCTTTCATCAGTCCCCCTTCAACCAAAACTGATCTTCCATTATAAACATGGCTGCTGCCTTTACACTGTAAGAAAACCTTAAACTGGGTCCTAAAAATAAAACTACCATAAACTAAAAATAAAATAAATTAACTAAATGTTGTTTCCCTGATCATCACACTCTCCTTACACACATAAACAAATTAGAAACATTAAGTATTGTTTATAGTTTTCATTACAACTGTTTGTTTACTAACAGTGAAAAATCCCCCCTTCTGTCTTTATCTGCTCATCAGGGAAATCTCTTATGCTTGCTTTGACAGTGATATAATTGAGTCTCTGGCTCTAAAACAGGCCTTTGTTGTCTGTGTGTACAGAATGTCAGGAGAGTAACATTCTACAAGTGGAACTGAGCAGAATTTTGAATCCCTGTATTCCATGGTAAACATTCCATGATAAACATTCTGGGCCAGATATTCAAAAGGGTTGAGCCATGCGCAATAGGGTTGCGCTAGCGCAAGTCCGAAAATGCGCCATTCTGCGATATTCAGCGGGAGGCAGTTGCGCCACCAAAAACATGCTGAGCAACAGCGCAATGCAAATGAAGGCATGCACAACCGAAGGGGGTGGCACCATGCATAAAGAGTGCAATGCGATATTGAAAGGCTTGCGCAATGCGCAACAGCGGATCAGCCGGAAGGTGCTCCATGGCGGAAATGAGCCAAAATAAAAAGGCTCAAGGAAGAGGCACAAGAACGCTACAGGGAAGCCACATGAGGCAGGGAGAGAGACAAGGCAAGAGGGACAAAGAGGGCAGGCCAGGGAGATCCCAGGACAAAATAGGGGCAAGGGAAGGTGTGTGGGGCCACAGACTGCAGAGGCCAGTAGGTGTACCCAGTGCAGTGGAGGTAGCAGTAAGGACAGCGGGGGTAACAGAGCAACAACAGCCGGGGGGGGGGACACAAGCCAGGGACATGGACAGTGCCAGCTTCCACATGGAAGCTGTAATGAGGGGGGTGAGAAAGCATGCTGCAGGAGGATATGGCCATGGAAGGGCCCATCGGTGGTATGCCCCCAACAGGCAGTACCGTGCCCGCATCAGCTTTGACCTGTACATGGTTGTTGAGATTATGGGCCGGTACAGCCTGAACAGGGCAATACTGAGGCAGCTCTGTGAGCTGTGCAGTGCTTGCATGCCAGACTGCTGTGACACAGGATGGGCACCCCCCACACCTGACTCACTGACATCGGAGATGGCAGCCAGGCGTGCACACTGGTGCAATGCATGCCGGCTGGCAGCAGAGGTGGATGGACCCTCCTCCAACTCTGGCTGGATGTCCACACTGCATGGCCCCACCACCACCGTCCCCTGCAGACGCACAGGATCTGTAACAGAAAGTGAGAACATGTTAGTGCATGTCATCAACCTCCCCCCCCACCACCATGGCATACAGTGCAGTGATGGGCTTCCACATGTCTTGAAGTCACCTCTTGGAACACCCTCGATTGCACTGCACTACATGGATGCAGCCAGACATTCCTCCACCGGGGTCAGCTGCACCACCTCTGGCTGGCCCCCGCCTGTGGCAGCGCATGCCGACCTGAGGGCTGCCACCTTCTCTTTCACCCGTCTCCTGTAGGTCCCAATCTTTTTCTTACATTCCTGAACAGAGCGCTGGTGGCTTCCGTGCAGGTTTATGGCACAAGCTACCCCCTCCCATGCAGCAGCACGGGCCTGAGGGGGTGCCCCGCCGTCCACTAAGTAGTGGCTTCTCATCCAGGTAGGCCTGGAAGAGTGCCTCTGTCTCGGACTTCGTGAAGTTGGGTCTCCTCCTTCACCCACCATCATCCTCCTCACCCAGTCCTTGCTCGGCCATGTCGGTCTGAATGGGTGGAAGTGGACACCTGTCACTGTGCAGTATACAGCATTATCCCATGACCATTGCCCAGAACATCACACAGCATGCAACTCACCTCTCACCTGCAGTAACCGACTCTGGCCACCGCAGATCACTGTCGCACATTTATAGCACAATGCACGCAAATTAGTAGTGGAGCAACTTTAATGAGATGCAAATCGCGCCAATGCACCTTTGAATGGCTGATCAGATGATTTGCATATGTCGGCTGAATATCGCACTGTTGCACTTTGCGCAATACGGTTGTGCCGGCTAAGCCAATGGCACAGTTCTGTGACTGCGTAGTACACCGCATTGCGCATGCCAAGGTAGCTGACGCAGGCATCTGCCGCACTGATGATGTGCTGTGCGCAATCAGCAATACAGGACATGGCCACTATTGTGCCACTGGCGCTACAGTGCTGGGCACCACATAGCACTGTGGCACACCTGTGCAGTAGTACACTGTGGCACTGGCACGCAGGTGACCAATCACACTGGACGTATAGACATCCGATGGCGCTGTGTTTGGCCTTGCGCCACAGACCCATGACCTTGTGCATGACCTTTGCCCTCTGGCGCTGTACGTCTGGCATGTCTATGGCTCTATCGTGCTGTTCGGTAACAGCGCGATGTGGACCGACGGCGCTATACGAACAGCGCGATAGGGACTGATGGAGTTGTATTGCACAACATTTCCATGTGGGGTTACCATGCTGTGGAGCGCCATATTGCCTACTATACAACTGCAGGGATGGCATGCAGGAGAGCTCCACAGTGGAGTGTGTTGGAGTTGACCAACCTGGTGGCTGTGATGGAGCCCCACCATGGGTCACTGTTTGGGGGAGAACCCCTGCACATGGCCCGCACCCATGTGTGGCAGCAGGTGGCGACAAATCTGGAGCAGGCCACTGGGCGGCAGAGGACTCCAGAGCAGTGCAGGCACCAGTATGGTGACCTCCGCAGGAGGGAGCGGGAACTGCTGGAGCACCTCAGGTCATGTGCCAGGAGGGGCATTGTGCCTAGGCCAGGTGGGTGTGCTGTCTGTGCACCTGTATTGTCCGCATGGGTGACAATGTGTAATGTGACCTGCACATGGGGGTGGGTTGGGCTATGGTTTTTCTGTGAAGATGTTTGCAGGTGTGTGCTGTATGGGTCTGGTTGTGTGGGCAGGCACACTCAATGGGGCAAGGGGCTGTCTGCTTTGGGATCTCACTGATGTGTTTCTCTTCATTTGTCTCCCACAGGTGTGGAGGAGCAGAGGTGGGCCCGGGCTGAGGCACGGAATGGCGGTGCAGGGGTGGCTGGCAGAGGTGGCATAGGTGTTGGGCCACAGCAGCAGCAGCAGCAGCCACAGCCACAGCAGCAGCAGCAGCAGCGGCTTGATGAGGGTGAGTGTCATTACATCATGGATGCTATTGCATGCTGGGGAGGGCACGGCCACCATCCATGGACAACGCTACCATGCACGCAACAAGTGACAGTCATCACTGTCCAGTGGCACTGCATGTCTGTGTGTGCATCACTGGTGGTCCATGCATGCACTGGGCACATGGCTATGGCACTAGCATCCCACCATGTACTCACGTCACTGGACAGCCTTGGTTGTGCTGTGATGGACATGGGCGGTGTGTGTGTGTGTGTGTGTGTGCAGTGGTACACATGGCTGTTGCTGCCTGGTTGGGCATGTCTTGTGCACGGTCACTGTGGGTGGGTGCAGTCCATCACAGGAGCAGGACACTTGGCTGTATACCATGCATGATGAGTGGGATTCAGGGATGTGGACAGTCACAGCCATTGACTCTGATCGCTTGTCCTAGGTATCCAGATCCTGCGACAAATGGGCGGATACTGCAGCGGCTGACACAGGTGGCCATTGACTCTCGCCATCCTATTGGACCTTCAGCGTGCAGGTGCGAAGCAGGAGGAGGCCCAGGCCCAGCACCAGGCAGCAGGAGGGCAGGCTGGCAGGCAGTAGCTGCCCATCACCTCCACCCACCTTCCCTCTCCCGGTTGTTCACCCTGCCCTTACCCACCCCTACCTTATACCCATACCCCCACCCCTGCTTTGTATATATATGTACATAGTTCTATTTGTTGTTCTTATTATTCTTGTTTATTACATTTATATATTTTGAAATGAATACTGTGGTGGTCTCTGATTTGCAGCTGGCTATAGGTGCTCAGTTGCAGTGGTGTGCATGGCATCTGGGGTGGTATGGTCATGGGTATGTGTGTGTGTGTGTGTGTGTGTGTGTGTGGGGTGGTGTCTCTGGTGTGGGTGTGGCTTTCAGTCAGTATTGCTGTGTGCTGCCACCCACTGCTGGGTGCTCATGGTGGGTTTGGCTTGTATAGTTCTGTGGTACACGAGGTTGCAGTGTGCTGGGGGGGATGAGTGGGGATTCCTGCAGTGCTGGTCACTGCTCATGGGTGGTGTCTTGGGGTCACAGTGCAGGGTGTGCTGTGCACAAGGGGCGGCTGCTGTACACTGGGGTGGTCCGCCCCATTTGTGTTGCAGTCTCAGCTTGCCAGTGGGTGTGCTGCGGTAACATGGCCAGGATGTGCTTTGTTTGCTTGTCCCCATGGTCCGGTGGCTATTCCATCCCTCTCCCAGTTATGCTGTGCTTGGGGTGTGGGGGTACATTGTTGGTTCTGCAGTGTGTCCCTGTGCCCATCTGTGACATGGGTGGTGGGCCCCTGCCTACCTCCCTGGTTGTGCAGTTCCATTGCTCTGCTGCTGGGGGTCTCTCTGCTTGCGCTATGGCGTCTCTGGACTGCTCAGCTGGGCTGCCTTTGTTGCGCTATGATGTATCGTCTCTGCTCAGCTTCCTCTTCCTGGTTGCGCTATAGCTCAGGTTGTGCGATATTCAGACGTTGGCTGGTTGCGCAATTTGGCTTGCTCCATGTTTGAATATCGCGTCTATTGCGCATGTGCGCAATTGACTTGTGCTTGCTCCTGCTGTTGCGCACTTTTTGGGCGCAGTTTGAATATCTGGCTCTCTATGTCTTGAGTGTGGGGAAAAACAGAAAACAAAAAACAGGATGAGGAAAGTAGGCAATACAGTAATACTTTATAAACAAAAAGAAAAGGTGGAAAAACACAGTTAAATAGGCAGAGGCAGACCCAAAGTGCCCAAATACATTGCTAATGTTAATAAAAGTACGTACATTTGAATCTTATATAGCGGAGTTTTCAGATGAAATCTACCCTCCTTGCCCACCAAAAAAAGGCAACCTGGCAGGTTTAAAGTTTTTTTTTTCTTACTAACCTTTCACCTCAATCCTATGGCAGTTTTCCTTTTATGTAGTAGACCACAGCACATAAGTAAAAAACAAAAATAAAGAGAAGGTTGCCTTCAATGAGACTATGTAACTGCAGTACAGTGTAATGAAAATTAAGTTTTAAACACAGCTTATGTCTTACAAATTTACAAATGTTACAGTGTATTTATATGATAAAATTTACATGTGATAGAGAAATTATTTATTTTCAACCAACTCTACTAATAAATACTTTTATTGCAAAGTACTGTACTAGTTAACCTATTGCTGACATATCCTATTTTATGCATTAATAGGTACTCCTTTTTTCAGTTTTTAGATGTTTTAGAGGTGTAATGTATTATAAAATGGTCAAGAAAAATCATGTCTCCTGATTGGTTGACAGGGCTTGGAATCCAGTGGTATAAGGAATAACAATTACTGGGTTGGGAACATTTTTCAGACAGCTGTGCAAAGGCCACCCCGAAATAAATGCTTTCCCCACATTCTGTAATGGAATGCCCGACCTCCATGTTAATAAAGAATCTGACTGGCAAGTGAAATCATCAAAATTTAAAAAATACCAAGATCCCATAACAAAAACGAGAACAAAATCTCACACAATAAATCAAGTAAACCTAAGTGGCCATTGCTAGCTGCATCACTGTCCCTCTCCTAAACTGAACTGCAGCGTTTTTCTGAGTAGACCACACATTCCATTGTTCGCAGTAGATGAACAACCTGCACATCCAATCTCAGCTTCGGGAAACTGTCCTAACAGCTGATTGCACGCTCATTCACCCTTCTCCCCCAAAGCACTGACAAATAATTGAAACCGCTTCTCTCCCACATTCGCTGAGTACTTCCCCCTCAGCAGACACATGATAAAATGTAAAAATCGTAGTGCAATCCAGCCCTAGCTCCATCCCTGTCATACCACACGCCAGTCCCCACTGCGACACATAGCTCACATTCGTAGTCTGGGTGTATAGGTGAATCGCCACAGTAGCAGTAAAAAAAAGAAACTGATACTTATCATGGCACTGATCTAATTCGCAGTCCATAGAGGTAATCGGCCAGTGACATGGGCTAACAGTTAACTCAAACATACAACGCAACATGAGTGCAGAGAGGCATTGAAAAAAAAAAAGCTGATCACTTCCCGAATTGGAAGTGCGCAGTGCATGATGGTAGGCACCAAAAAGTTAAAGAAGTCCACCCCAGCGTGGCAAAAACTTCCTTAGCCGATGGGGGTGCCCAATCCTCCATTGGCTTCACTGTCCCCCCCCAAGCCATGCTGGGAGTCTACCCCAGCGTGGCAAAAGTCCCTTGTGTGCAAATAAATTTAAAAAAAAAAACTGAAACAAAAAAAAACCTTCCCTTGTTGGTTCTTTTGACCCTTCCCCCAACCCGCACCCACCATCTGCATACCCACCTCCCCACACCCCACCTCACCCCCACCTCAACCTCATACTTTCCTCCGGGGCCCGGCACGATGATCTTCGGTGGACCGGGAACAAGTCTGCACTCTTCAAATCCGACTGTGAACTGAAGCTGTATAATGTCATAAATGGATTTTTTTCAACTTTAGTGCATATCTCAGCCATTTCTGGGAATATTTTCACCAAATTTTCAACATGGGGTTTTTGAGGCCCCACCTCATGAACTGTGACACTGTTATTTCGTTAATTGGTCCCGAAAGGTGGTTCTGCAGTCACTGCATGGAACCACCTTTTCAGAATGATTAACGAAATGACAGTGTCACAATTCTTGAGGCAGGCTCCCAAAAACCCTATGTTGAAGTGAGTAATATTAACTGACTGTTTTAGGCGTGCGTTATTGCAGTTCCTCGCGCTCGTAACTTCAAGCATTTGTAATATTTTCACTCCAGATTTTCAGTATTGCCATTTTACCACACCTCCTTATGAACAGTACAACTGTCATTTTTCACATCTCACCCAAAATGTGTTTTCGCCCATGTAGCACACAATGGCGCGGTCGGTGTGCGAAATCAATGTTCCAGACAGATTAATAAAATCACAGTGACTCTGTTCATGAGCAGTGGTCTTAAACTGGCTATGTTGAAAATTTGGGGGAAATATTCCCCAAAACGACTGTTTTACTTGTGTGCATTGCGCAGTTCCGACACGCGCTTGTAGCTTTGAGCATTTTTAATATTTTCACTCCAGATTTTCAGTATTGTCATTTTACCACACCTCCTTATGAACAGTACAACTGCCTTTTTTCACATCTCACCTGAAATGTGTTTTCGCACATGTAGCGCACAATGGCACGGTTGGTGTGCGAAATCAATGTTCGGGACAGATTAAGAAAATCACAGTGGAATAAAGTGCAATTCATAAACTACAACAAGTAGACTGTTGTTTGCTAATGTTGTTCTTAATTGCTATTTTTTACCATTCAAAAAAGTTTACCAAGGGACTATTTTATCTCAATGTTTCAATTAATTCTCTATTTTGTATTTAAATAAATGTTGCAAAGTTTTCAAAATATAAACACCTTGTCAGTGTCCATTTTTCCAGAGTTATTTCCCATTTATAAGAGCAATAAGAAACTCCAGGGTGGTGGTTGTTATGTGATAACCGCACACCTAAGTGCGGAAGGACACTCGGCCTTTGGCCTCGTGCCTCACCACGCACCTAGGTGCGCGGTTATCACATAACAATCACCACCCTGTCATGTCTTATTGCTTACAAATCACCCAGTAGGCGGACTTCAGGTGTGAAGTAGTCTTGCAGGCCCAGCAAGGGATCTATCTTAGTTCTAATGAGTTACCAGAGCGGGGTAATATTTGGGCATTCCCCAAACAGATGAAGCAGGGTGCCAATATCACCATTGCATCTGCTACAGGTAGGCATCTCCACTCTTCCCATTTTATACATTTTAAATGGTGTTAAATACATGCCATGCAGAAATTGCATTTGCATTAACTGAAGTCTGTCTTGCGTGATTAATTTGTGACAGGATTCCAAATTTTAGACCAATTGGAGCTAACATTCAGATACAGGTTATTCCAATATATGGAAATACCCTCTACTTTAGGGAAAACCAGCAGGTAGAGAAGAACAGATAGAGAGGAGACAGCATGTGGGACCAAGGCCATTATCCTACCCTTTGAGATCCAGTCATTGGGATCATCCGGGGGGTGGGGTATTTCCATAACATTTTATAAGCATATGGATAATTTGAAATAATTGGTATGCCCATTTATTGGGAAGGCCGAAATTGTTTAGGAGACCTGTAATATCTAACCATTCATGGTTTGGAGTACAAAAATCCTGAACCTTACAATTTTTAAGGGGAGGGATCCCATTTCCTGGGATTATTTTTCCCCCTATTTTGAAATTAGGGTTTTGGAAAATAGGTTGGGAGAGCTCCTGCATGTTGTTATATCGCAAGGCAGTGCAAAGTTGGTTATGTATGTAACCCCTACCCGGTATGCCGTTTGTATCTGACAGCTCTACCAGGTGGGCTGGGTTTGGGGAGGAATAGGCCAATCGGCACAACGGCTAGGTTTGGCTACTCTGCACAGGGGTACCCAAGTAACTCCGAACACAGGAAGCAGTAACTGTAATGTCCAGTACCAGAAGTGGGATTCTAAAGTGTGTCTTTTATTCACATCCAGCAGAATAAACAAAGCATAGATGGACGCCCATGGGGCTACACTCTTGGTAATACAGATTAAAGGAGACCAGAACACATCCTCATCACTTTAGCCCTCAGGCTCTACAATGCACTGGGCACACAGCCCAGAATTGTACACTGCTTTGGGTTACACAGCACAAACTTATACACTTCTTTGGGTTTTCTCTGGCTCAGCTCCCTTTCCAGCCACTTGGACACCTTCCATACTTCATGGAAACATTTTCTGGTGCCTCCCTAAACTACCTAAGAGCACCTCGGCTCCATCAGGGAATCCTCCTCTTTAATCCCATGTCTGGGTACTTTGCTCAGGCACTGGCCAAGTAGCTGAGGGAAAGCAAAAGGTGTCTCAGAGCAAATCCACAGAGGTGAATTTGGTTACTACTGATGAGGGGTCTCCCACCTCTCACTTCCACAATTCATACCCGACCATTTCTCTGGACTGTAAACACCTCATCCTTTAACACTTTGCTGTGTAGATTCTTGCTAAATGTATTTCACATTCAGTCTACTTGTCTTGCTTCCCATTTGTGCTGGACTTGAACATACTTAAAAATAAGTGGCATTGTCCATTACTCTAGACCCCCTACAGGTTAAGCAGTCCAATCCCCACATTCTTTCTTTCCATTTTGTGCTGGTCTTGAACATACTTATAAGTGGCTTTGTCCATTACTCAAGACCCCCACTGAGTTAAGCAGTCCAATCTCCACATCTTCCAACTGTACTTGGCTGTCTTTTCCTGACACCACAGTAACAGTCCCTTTAGTTTCCTTATGTTTCAGGTGAAAATACTTGGCCCTTTTTCAGAGCGAACTCACCCTTTGGTTGCAGGTGCTCCACAGGCATTGCCTCCTCAAGGAATCTCTTACAGAGCTTCTGGTGCCTCAGCACAGCTCAGACAGGCAGCTTCTTTCCCTTAGCCAGACCCAGGGGGGTTGCCCCTGGAAAACAGGCAGACACTTTCCCCCCATCCCCTCATGGATGGGGCTCTGAACCATTGAGAGCGGTCTCCACCACTTCAATTACCAGTTCCTGTGTTCCTCTTCAGGTGGAAGCATACACCTTAACAAAGGTAGCTCTGTAACATAGCTTAAAACTCTGAGAGCCTGCACACACTCAGCTGCATTACAGTCTCTCACTCAGACTGCACGCAGACTGGCTTCAAATTCCCCAACGTTCTACTCTAACCTCCAACTGCAACATTCCAGTGTGGCTTATGCTGCTGCTGTGACAGATCTAAAATGATGTCATCCCTCAGTCTCAGCTGAGACTGAGAACAGAGTGAGACAGTGTGAATTCCATTTAACTGGAGTTTTCCACACTGCCTTTCCTGCCTACCACTAGGTCTTACTGGGAGTCTAGTAACCCCTGGTAGCAAGGGGATTACACTCACCCTGGGCCAGGAAAATGACTATCCGAAGTCATTAATCACCTGGCTTAGGTCATCTCGCCCCATGTGTTGACTACGGGGAGGTAGCACTACCTTCTCCCATACCATATGCTAGCATAGGCAGGCAACACTAAGGACCTAGAGGCCTTTGACTGACATATCAGCCTCTACTCTACCCACTAACTATGGGTACCTAGTGGCTCTGGTAGAATTTTCCAGAGCATAGTCTTAATAGATCAGCACTGCGGCCCCTACGGCTGTTCAAGACCACAGACTATCTATCCCACCTAGCCCTCTAGGGAAAACCTGTCTGCCTCTAACTTAAATTTCTCAAAACAAAACAAGCAGGGGACCTCCCTGACCCTGGACACCATGCAACCATACAGCAGGAGCTAATACCATACCTATGCATTACTCCCACACTCCCCCACAACCATACCTGTGGAAGGAAAAGTTACACACAGTAACAACAACAACAACAGTACTTTAAACACTACACTTTAAAGTACTAGTGAGGGACTCCAATGAGTCCCTCCTTCTTTTCTTGTCTTCTCTTCTATATTCTTCAAGAACACCTACAAGAAAAAGAAAGACAACACACACTCCTAATCTGCATACACAGTCTATCTAAACCCCTACCATCAAAACACTGGAGAATCCCAAAAAGATATTTTTTAGAAAAGTAGAAAAAACAGTATAAACATTAGAAAACAATGACATTATTTACAATACACCATATTTGGGGGATGGAGTGCCCTAAAAGTCCCATCTAGTGACCACAGTGCCCGAAGGCAAGTCCATTAAAGAGTTTCTCCTGGGCCAGAGCCTGGTGAATCACAGTTCTAGCAGGCCAAAGTCCCGAAGGGGAGAGTCTTTGAGGACAGTTCAAACATCTGGAGTCTGCAAGTGTAGGGTGTGTACTGCAATGTCATAAGAATAGAAAAGTGTGAACTTACCACTCCCTTGTAGAATGAAAACAGCACCAAACCTGGTCCTCAGCCGAAGACTGTCCCTGGCAGCATTCTTCCAATACAGCTGGGCGGACATCTTCTGAGAATGACAGGAGGGCGCATCTGGAAACTGCTGGGATGATGTCATCTCTGGAGATGGAACCTTGGAACAGGAACAAAAATAAAAACAGCTGGTCTGAAGTCATCTGATTACCAGGCGATGAATCAGGATACAGCTGGGCTCGTGTCCTCTCTGGATCTGAAGTCATCTGGTGGGCCAGTCGATGGATTCTGGGAAGCCAGTACACTGTAGAACTGATGAATGTGGGGCACCTGAGTCCTGGACATCCATACTGGCGGAACAACATAGGTACTGAAACAGCTGGAGTGGCAGCACTGGCTACCACTGCTCTGCTTTGAAAGGCGCTATAAAAATAAAGTTGATTTGATTTGATTTTGCTTTCCATTTGGTAGCCATGGGCACATTTGCAGGAAGGCCAATTGCACAACGTGTCATGTGCTTGAATTATTACCCCATCTGGGCACCCATAATTCACTGTGAAAGGTTTCACGTCTTTCTCCATCCACAATTTGAACAGTGTCCATTAACAGTGTCCTGCCTCTTTTCCACTGGCTGTATTTGTCATGAAACATTTTGTGCTTGACATGCTTGTTTGCACCAGGATGCATACATTTTGTTGCTTCTGCCCAAATCCAGGACTTCCTGTTTTGTTCAATCTCATCCCAGACTCTCCGAGAAAAGTTAGGAAAGGACATCCCATAGATTTCACCCGCCTTCCTATGAAGCAGTCTTTCCTCTTTACTAGCTTTGGTCAACCTGAGACCTCTGGCCTGGCTTGGGGACAGCCAGTCCTGGTTCTGCCAGCTACACATTCTCAAAGACACAAAAACGGATCCTGGCTTCTTCTTTCACAGCCAGGCCAGTGGCATCACCACTCTCTTCCATGCATTCCTCTGAGGCAACAGCTTGAGGCTGTGTACCAGTTCCTTTTTCACAAGGCCACATAGGTTCTCCCTCTTCTTCTTCCTCACTGGGAATCTGTGCCCAGGAGTAAGCAGTTGTCCTCACTCCTGAGACTATCCACTCTTCGCTGGGCGCGGAGGTCGACACCTCCCATTCAAAGGCCTCCCTCATCTCATCTTCACCTATAAGACTTGGGCTAGGACCTGCTCTCCACAGGTCTACTGATGCTCTTTCTGAGATGTCTCTCTGTGACTCAGAATCCGAAACATCGGCACATTGTTCTGTCTGTAAATCTGCACCCTCTGGCTTTGTGCCACACTCCTCTCAGAGGCCTTCTCCAACAGGCTCCGTCTGGTACTGTGTGCTGCCAACTGCAGATTCTTGAACTTTTGTCCATGTGGGATCCAAATGAATCTTGGGTACTTTAAATAAACCATATTACTCTAAGCACCCAGAACAGTGAGGTATCAAGAAGACATCCCTTCCAGCATTTAAGCACATCAAACATACTTGCACTGGATATCCAGGAATTGCCACATGAGGAGGAAGTCATCCTCCATAGTAACATCTCTCAATGTCCCTTAGCCTGTTTACTTCTACTGCTACCACAGCCCGGGCATAATCTGGGTAGCGGGCTGGTCCTGAAGCCATGACTGCAGAGAAAAACAAACAAATGCTCACTGTTATTTCAAGTCCCATTTCCTTGAAAACTTTCTCACTCTTTCAAAATGGCTCCTCTGCTGCTGTGTTTACATTACTACCCCACCCTGTAATGGCAGCGGCAGCACTCTTACTCATCAACATTCTGAAACTGGGTCAAGCCACAGCGCATCCGATTTACACTCTACTGATAACTTTGCTCAGACTGCACAAACTTGCACTGTTCTTTTTCCTAGCACATTTATATGATTTACCACAGACTTTTCACTTGCTGAATACATTGCTCTAGCTCACAGTCCCTTAAAGCCACAGTATTTCATAGCACAGGATTGCCTGTAACTCTTGCTGCATATCGGATACAACTCACAGTCTCTCTCGTGGCTTTGAAACTTATATTGATGCTGAACCTATAATTATGCTCACAGTCGATGGCTTAAAATGCTTGCTTTTGCTGGTAAAAACTTAATACAGTCCTTATTTGCAAAGCGATTACATTGCTACACACAGATTCAGCTGGCTTTTGGCAAAATCACTTAGTTTGAGCAACTATTTCTGTTGGTACTCACTGTTATCAGTAGCTGTTTGCTGTGATGGAAAATGGCCTGCAGCCAGTCTTGGAGGCCTCTGGAAATAAGCGGGTTTGCATTCCTGCTGATTGTCCCTCGGAACACCACACTAACAGTCCAGTCGATCGAGATGTAGGTTGAGCCTGAATTCAGACAGAAAAGTCAGTTATTTGAACTTTTTACAGCGCTTTCAGTCACCATGATGCTCCTCCTAAAAAGCCAATATGCATACTCCACTCACTCTTCCTCTCAAATTCTGGGCAGTTGCTCTAGAGCTGGCTTGGGGGTGGGACTGATTGCAGTCTCACCAATCACTCGACACCATGAAAATGAGCTTCTTTCCTCTTGAGTGCTCTTCTCCTCACAGCGATCGTCGAGCAGGAAAATTTAAACTGCAAAACCATACTTTTTTTTTTCTCAACTGACTCCATGGCGGGAGCCCATTTCAACCATTTTTCATGCCCATTAACATAACAAGTCTCTCAGTTCACAAGAAAGCATTTCCAACATCTAGTGCACAATTTTCCTTTTGCTACCCACAGTTTTCCACACTTTTCTTTGTCACAAACAGTTTTAAAAGCTGGTAAATGCTGTAAATTTGATGCAGGACAAGGGCATACACTCTCAGGCTTTACTGCTCCTTGGTAAACAGTTGGCATTTTAACAGCAGCACGTGGACAACAGCACACAGTGGCACATTAGTTAACCTTGCTTCAGCTTTTTGGGCTACCCACTGCCATATAACCAAAACTCTAGCCCCTTGCCCAAGCAACCTTTCTTACATTCCTCCCTAAATTCCAAACCCAAATCCTCAAAGGCACCTCCATTTTTGTAACCCCTACCCTGTATGCCATTTGTATCTGACAGCTCTACCAGGTGGGCTGGGTTCGGGTAGGAATAGGCCACTCGGCACAAAGGCTAGGTTTGGCTATTCTGCACAGGGGCACCCAAGTAACTCCGAACACAAGAAGCAATAACTGTAATGTCCAATACCAGAAGTGGGATTCTAAAGTGTGGCTTTTATTCACATCCAAAAGAATAAACAAAGCATAGATGAACCCCCACAGGGCTACACTTCTGGTAATGCAGCTTGAAGGAGACCAGAACACATCCTCATCACTTTAGCCCTCAGGCTCTACAACACACTGGGCATACAGTCTGGACTTGCACGCTGCTTTGGTTTACACAGCACAAACTTGTACACTACTTTGAGTTTTCTCTGGCTCGGCTCCCTTGCCAGCCACTTGGACACCTTCCATACTTCATGAAAACATTTTCTGGTGGCTCCCCTAAACCACCTAAGAGCATCTCAGCTCCATCAGGGAATCCTCCTCTTTAATCCCATGTCTGGGTACTTTGCTCAGGCACTGGCCAAGTACCTGAGGGAAAGCAAAAGGTGTCTCAGAGCAAATCCATAGAGGTGAATTTGGTTACTATTGATGGGGGGTCTCCCACTTCTTGCTCCCCCAATTCATACCCGACCATTTCTCTGGACTGTAAACACCTCATCCTTTAACACTTTGCTGTGTAGATTCTTGCTAAATGTATTTCACAATCAGTCTACTTGTCTTGCTTCCCATTTGTGCTGGACTTGAACATACTTAAAAATAAGTGGCATTGTCCATCACTCTAGACTCCCCACAGGTTAAGCAGTCCAATCCCCACATTCTTTCTTTCCATTTTGTGCTGGCCTTGAACATACTTATAAGTGGCTTTGTCCATTACTCTAGACTCCCCTCTGAGTTAATCAGTCTAATCCCCACATCTTCCAACTGTACTTGGCTGTCTTTTCCTGACTCCACAGTAACAGTCGCTTTAGTTTCCTCACATTTCAGGTGAAAACACTTGGCCCTTTTTCAGAGCGAACTCACCCTTTGGTTGCAGGTGCCCCACAGGCATTTCCTCCTCAAGGAATCTCTTACAGAGCTTCTGGTGCCTCGGCACAACTCAGACAGGCAGCTTCTTTCCCTTAGCCAGACCCAGGAGGGCTGCCCCTGGAAAACAGGCAGACACCTTCCTCCATCCCCTCATGAATGGGGCTCTGAACCATGGAGATCAGTCTCCACCACTTCAATTACCAGTTCCTGTGTTCCTCTTCAGGTGGAAACACACACCTTAACAAAAGTAGCTCTGTAACAGAGCTTAAAGCTCTGAGAGCCTGCACACACTCAGCTGCACAACAGTCTCTCTCTCAGACTGCACGCAGACTGACTTCAAATTCCCCAACGTTCTATTCTAACCTCCAACTGCAACATTCCAGTGTGGCTTATCCAGCTGCAACAGTTCTAAAATGATGTCATCCCTCAGTTTCAGCTGAGACTGAGAACAGAGTGAGACAGAGTGAAATCCATTTAACTGGAGTTTCCCAAGCTACCTTCCCTGCCTACCACTAGGTCTTACTGGGATTCTAGTAACCCTGGGTAATAGGGGATTACATGTATATGAACAGAGTGACCCAGTGGGTTATTACGCAGTATAGCAGGTAGACGTTTGTACTTTAAAAAAGTAGGGCAGTTGGATTTATTCCTGTTGTCACTGCTAGCTCTCTTTCTCTAATTTCCCAAGAATGAGTATAATTCAATAAATCCTGAGGAACAAGGAGTGCTGACCATCAGAGTTATTTACTTAGATGACTCACCCAGTAATATAAAGTGAAATGGGGAAGTTTTAGTCCACTAAGTATTTTGGGGCAGCCAATTTATGAAATGCACTTCTTGGGGTTTTCCCTTTCCATAAGAAATCAGATATACTGCTGTGAATATTTTTAGACCATAACTTGGGGAGTCACATATTTAAGAGATTTAGAGGGTAGAAAATGTGTGGGAGGATATTAATTTTAATCATGTTCGCCCGACCCCATAAAGTTAATGGAAGGACTTGCCAACACTTTAAATCTTTTTGGACGGTTCTGTGTAGATCATCCAAGTTCATTTTCCGCATTTGGGAGTCACTGGTTGATAAATGAATTCCTAGATATTTTATTGATTCAGGAGCCCTTCTCAAGCCCAGCTCAATTACTTCTGATTTTAGTACTTTTGAATCAAGGAGAAAAACTAGGGATTTTTGTGCATTAAGCTTGTAATTAGAAAAGGAACTATACTCCTGCACTATGCCTCACAACATTTGTATTGAAGGTTTAATTTGGGTAATATGGAGCAAGATGTCATCTGCATATGCTACTAATTTGCTGTTGATTGAACCTAGTTGTATCCCATGTATACCGGGGGATGTCTGAATGGCTACTATGAGGGTCTCTGAATACAAATTGAATAGAAGAGGGAATAAGGGACAACTCTACCATGTTCTGGCCTCCATGGGGAAACTGGAGAAAAGAGTACCATTACAGAAAACCTTTGCTGTAGGGATGGAATATAATACCTTTAACCATGAAATAAATTGAGTGGGAAAATGAAGTTTGTACAGAGTTTTGAATAAGAACTGCCAATCGACCCTATCGAAAGCCTTCTCTACATCCAGAGAAATCAAAGCCATGGCCTGAGGGGAGTCCCTGGACACGGAAAAGATGTGAGAGAGAGGCGACGAAGGCAATCCACTGAGGATCTATCCCTCATAAAAAACACTTGGTCAGGAGTAATAAAGGATAGGAGAACCTGCTCAACCCTTTGTGCTAGTAATTTAGCCAGGATTTTAAGATCTGTGTTAAGAAGGGATATGGGCCAGTAATTGGATATCTGGGAAGGTGCCCTACCCAGTTTGGGAAGGATGACTATTGTTGCTTCTAGAATATTGGGGTCTATATCTACTTCATATAACATAGATGTAAAAACTGCGAGTAACGAGGGGGCTAACTGGGGATGGATTTTTTGTAAAAATTTGAAGAGTATCCATCTGGACCAGGAGCCTTGTCTGTGGGTAGCTCTTTAATGACTTGGATTATGCTGGCTTTGGTAAATGGTGCAATCAAACCTTCCATTTCATTTGGGGTTAAGGTGGGAAGTGGAAGACCCTCCAGGTAGTGGTCAATGGTTTGTTGAGGTGGGTGATTTGGCATGCAGGCATATAACTGTTTATAATATATCTCAAATTCTTTGTTTATATCTTTGGCCTGAGTAATTGGTGATCCAGAAGGTTTTTTTTGTAATACTGTGATGCATTTTGAGGTTTCCATTTTTTAAGCCGGATAGCCTAAAACTTTCCTGCCTTTTCCCCCTGTTCATTGTAGGTGGCCTTTGTTTTTAAAATAGCCCACTCTGATTTTCCCCTTAAGTAAATCAGAGTATTTATCTTGGATTTTAATAAGGGCCTCTTTCTCAGAATATGGGGTAGTTCTGGATAGATGTTTTACTTTTTCCCTGATTTGGTCTAAAAGGATTTTGGCCTCCTGAGTCTCTGTACATTTTTTATTGGACTGTCTATTTAATAAATTTTCCCCTTATGTAACACTTTAGTGCTCTCCACTCCATGGATGGAGAGGAGGTGGTACCCCAGTTCTCCTTTTTGAAAAATTCTAGACTGTCAGTATATTACCAGTAATTGTTTTGTTTTTTAACAATTGGTTATTAAGTCTCCATTGTTTATCTGTGCCCCAATTTACAGACAGCGAGAGGGTAGAGGTCACCATAAAATGGTCTGAGCCTGTTCCTGGTTTTGATCTATTGTCCGTTAGCCCACGGATTAAGGATTTACTCAACCAAAAATAGTCAAGAAGCGAAGCCGAACCATGGACTGCTGAGCAGAAAGTATATTCCCTTGTTGTAGGGTGTAGAGTCCTCCAGGGATCGTAGAAACCCATAAGGTCTACCAAATCTCTCCAGGCTCTCTGTGCTGGTGAGAGCACATGAGGTTTGGCAACTGATGAGTTGTCCAGGTTGGGATCAAAAGGAGCATTCCAGTCTTCTCCCAGAAGCACTGGTATGTGCAAAATTGGTGTTAGAACTGAAAGGATTTCCATGAAAAAAATGAGGGGAAGTCTGAGTTGGGTCCATAAATGCTACCTATAAGTATCTGGAGTGTATACATGGTACCAATTACCAGAACATACCTACCATTCTTGTCTCTAAGACATTGCTCACATCTAAAAGGGAAGGTCCTAGTAAACAGAATAGCTACCCCTTTACTATTCTGGGAATCTCCCACAGCAAAGACCTGTCCTACCTGTTGTCTCCTCAAAAGGGTCTCCTCAGATTGCAAGAGATGGGTTTCTTGTAAGAGGATTACATCACACCATACAATATTTAAATGCTTAAGTATCCTCATACATTTAGATGGATGTCTAGCATCTTTAATGTTCTATGTACAAAATTTAAATGGTTGTGTAATATTCCTGTGTTAATAAACAACCCTAACCTGCTAACGTTCAATATACAGCATCTAAAATGGCACCACCCCCATAACAAAAACAGATTACCCAGAAACATCCGCTAAAGCTTCCAAAAAATTCCCTAACAAACCCTTAAATATCCCCCAAATTACCCTTCCTCCAATAAGTAGTGGAATTAGGTAAAACATTAAAGCAATACAATTCCAGTTTCTAATTTGCTTCCTATACCCTGAGTTATTATAATACAAACTAGAACTACCCACCCCTCCATTATACTGGTCCGTGGCAGTCAACAAACTGAAGACTATCCCCCACCCTGCCTGCCCGACCACATTATTATTATCATTTACTTAGAACCGACATTAAGTAAACTAAACTATTCTATAATGTCCCTTTAATGGGACATTTAGAATATCCATTATGTAATTAAATCTGCTCTTAGGTCCTGTTAATTTCCACAGATTCCCTTTGATTTTGCAGATGCTGATTCAGGTTTGTTGAAGAATCAAGTGACAAAATTAAATCAATACCCAAATAAAAGTGGAAGGAGCACTCAATTAGGCCTTGTACAAACATGAAATAGAAATAAATTCTGGGTCACTAAACCCTTTCTTCAGTAGTAAAGCAAGATAAACAGTGTGATATAACATAGTGACTGCCCTCTATGGTTGCATAAAAGAAGGATATCTATGAAGGGAGAAGCAATAGCTCCCCCTACAGGATAAAGTTTCCTGATCTAGTAAAGACAACTCTGTGCTAAAACAAATTTCCATAAGGGAATAAGTAATGCTTGAACAGAATAGCAAATAAAAAATTATTAAAGTTCCAGTTGGGGTCTTGTCCCTTGGAAATGTTCCCAGATTATTTGGATACTAAACGTTAGTATCTACTGTATTATCAAGCCCCCTCGAAGAAAAGTAGACTGTTATTCTGGGACGGGCAAACTAAAGTATCCATCCAAGATCCTTGGGCATAAAGTATTGGATTGTGCCCCTTTATTTTGAAAATGATGATTAGATAGTTCTTTGGAACAGTGTAGCAATGACCCTTACAGACGGAGGCAATAGGCAGGATATGACGAGACCAGGAATAAACCCCCCTTGAGTTATTGCAAATGCGAAATAGCAGTTCATGTGTACTGACAGAGTAGCCTTCCTCTGAGTGATCGGTACTCAAATATCAAGGCCAAACAACCCCATATGCTGTTGCAATTAGGTTTAGTACCCCTTAAGTGTCCAGATATTTTCAGCGGTCTGTGAACAGTGCAGGGCATTTTTGTTTGAGATGCGTTAATGCAGGGTCTAATTCCTCAAAGGAGGGCCAGGAGCCTTCCAACTGAACTTGGAATTTAGCGGGGTATACCATTCAGAATTTTATACCAGCAGCCAAGCATTTTGAAACAATAGGGTGGAACAGAGAGCTGCGCTGATGAACTGTTGCAGGAAGATCTTGTGTAATGCTGATCTTCTTTTCCTCCCAGAGAACCTTTTGTATTTCTCTTAACTTCTGCAATACATGTTTTTTTTAAGAAATTAAGGAAGTGGTAGATTAGAGGCCTAGGTGGAGTGTTAGAAGAAGGCATAGGCCTTAGGGCATGATGTGCTCTTTCCAGGATGTATGTGGGCCCAAAGGGGGGAGGTCCTGCTAATTTAACAAGCAGTTTTTGCATAGACATTAAAGCATCTGACTCTTCCTCCCTCTCGGGGATATCAATCACAACCACATTATTTCTTCTACTCCTCCCCTCAAGGTCTTCTATCTTGTTTTTCAACTATTTAATTGTCTGGTGATTGGTAATGATAGAATCATCCATTTTATTGATCCGCTTCTCCAGAGAGAAAGTGTGGGCTTCACAGTCTGTGGTGCGTCTATTAGAGTCTTCAAGAGCTTCCAATATTGTTTTTACTTCAGAAACCAGGAACGTACCTCGTCCCAAAACTGAAACTCAGAGAGAAAGTGATCCAGAGTAACTAAAGTTGGTTCTGTGACTGCTGGAGAGGGGGCTGAAGTAGTTTGCGAGCAGCCTGTGGAAGTAGTGTGCACCTGGTATTTCTTAGGCTGTTTCTCTGGTGTAGCTGGCAGAGTGTGTCTGGGTGCCACCTGCCACATTTCTGCATCCATTTCCCAATCTCCTACATCAGGGAGATCCCGTACCTTTATGTAGACTGCTATGAACTACCAATGCAGTTCTTCTGGTGAAATTAAAGCTTAAATCATGAAAGTTTTAAGTCAAGTGAGCGGAGCTCTGATGGAGTGAGTCCTACACAGTTGGTTGCATCACGTGACTCTCATGTGTAGTACTTCTTGTTGCACTCTACAAAGAGCTGTGTGCCATCAAGTGGTACCACTTCAAAATGGACCCACATGTCAACTACTCCATTCTTGATTCATGAAGCTGTGTCATCAGACTTGTGCCACAGTGTGGGACATACAGCAATGTCATCTTTGTGAATGTTGCTATCTGTGCAGGTGGAGGATGGATATACACTGCCCATTATCAGCAGGAAGGCCAGTGAGTGTAGAACTGCATGACATGTTCTTCATCACTGAGCTGATGACACAGTGAGGAAATGGATCATGGTTATGGTTAAAGCTACCAACGTGTTACCCATGACATTGGTAGACATAGTGCAAGCAAGCAATAACACATGACGAGGTGTGGGTTATCCCCTGATAAGAGCATGCTCAGTTGCATTGTTAGGCATGAGGCGCTTGCACTGAGTGTCTTATGCACCTGGGCATGCTCTTATCAGGAGATAACCCACACCTCAGAGTGTGTTATTGCGCTTATAAAATGGGTTCTGTAACTAAATATTAAAAAAAAAAAAAAGTGGAAGAAAGAAAATGTCCAAAATGTTTTTAAAAAGAGTTTTTTAATACTAGTTATAGGAAAAAATAGTCCGCTATTACTGTAGTGTCCTGTATTTGAGATTGGCTAGCTGACCAGTAGGGGCTTCTCCCTCCCCCAAAAGATTCAGTGCTTATGTTGTTGCACCCCAGCAGACATTCACTATTTTCATTTTACTGTCATTTTTTCCTTCATGTTTCTGTGGTTGTCATTGTGTTACACAGCCAGACTCTGCCCTGCTGTTTCTAGTAGCGAGTGTGTTCCTTGGCAGCCAGCACAATAAACATTTTTTTTCCAGCACATTCCTGTATGAGTGGAAGCCAGCATCTCTCTCTCTGGGTAACATAAACTGTGAATGTTATCTATTTGGTGAGCGCATTTACTAGCAACAGTTTTTTTTTGTTAGTCTCCATTTCAGTAATGAGAACACGTTCAATGGGAGCGAGCATGTCCCTTTCCAGTCACTGCTGTATGAGAATTCTCACAATGCTTTATTGGTAAAATCCTTGAAGTGGTTACAAGGTTGGTATCTCACAAATGTAAGCTTTATTGATGCTCCTAATTATGCCCACTTCATGTTTTAACCCCCCCCCCAATAGAGGACAAGGTCTCCGGTTATGATTTAAAGCCACCTTCCAGCGGCACGCGCAATGCTGATTTGATCATGGAGGGTTTCTGAACCTCTGTAACACAGTTCAGATTTTTATAAACCTTTTCAGTGAGAGGTGATTATTTTGGCAAAGTGAAAGGATTGACTGAGAGCTTATTTGTTGACCTGTGACAGCTGTCAGCGATGACACGTGTCGCGTTGGTCTGTTACAGTGTGTGCCCGCCTGTGGAAACAGTTTCAGCTCCTGGAAGGTCAGTGATCTTTTGGTGTTATGGGGTCACTCAGGGAAGACTAGTGCTGGTTGGCATCATTATCGTGTGGTAAGGACACAACATGGTAGCTCTTTTAGCCAATCAGCATGCAGATTATTTTTACCCCATTTTATAATATGAAGTATGGAACTTCTGTTTTCTCATCTTCACACATTCCTTAATAACCATATTGTTCTTTTGCATTATATGAGCTCACAGAGGACTATCCAGCTCACTAACAGTACAAGTTCTTCATGTTCCAGAGTGCACTACTATTTCTTCTCAAGACATGCCTTGTTTGTTATGCACAATGCAAGGTGTTCCTGAAGTGAGTATTTGGTCCCATGGTGACTATTCAGCAACTGTGTGTGGGAATGATCACCAACGGACATGGAAAAATCAACCATGGCACATGTCACTCCCTATCGGAAATCTAATTACAGCTTCTGCCATTATGTTCACTGGGTGTAGTACTGTGCGCATAATTAACTTTCTCAAATTTCTCAATATTCCAGAATTTTCCTTATGCATGTACTACAAAATCTAAGCCAGTTACCTAGTTCCATCAGTGAGAAATGTTTGGAGGTGTCAACAGGAGCATTTGCTGACAACATTTCTGAATGGTGTTGCTGTGCTTTGTGGCAATGCATGTTGCTGCTTGCCAGGCCACACAGCTAAGTTTGGTTCATACAGTCTCATAGACCTTGTTTGGTCAAAGATTGTGGATCTTCAGTTCATTCAGGTTTGAAAACACACATCTCTCTCTCTCTCTCTCTCTCTTTCTGTTCTTTACCTGTTCTATATATTTATACCTACATAGACAGTGCAGGTAAGGGTCTCCAACATGGAGGAAACATGTGGGTAAAGTAGCAAGGAACTTGCTCCTGTGATGTGGTCCATGGTCCTGCACTCACTTCACATCAGCAAGGAGAGCTAAAATATAGGCTGAAGATCTGCAGCCCGGGGGTGGGAAGATGGCTGGATGAAGTTATAGTGCAGCAGCCTCCATTGTGCCAACAGTGGCAGTAAAGGAGGATCAAAGGCCAGTGGTGTGCTATCTGTCATGCTGCAGCATTTCTTGGGGGTTGGGGGTGATGTGGATGGCAGGGAAGAAGCACTCCATTGCAGCAGAAAATGTGGTCCTTTGTCACACACATAGTATAACAGAGCAGTGGGTTATCTGAGCAAAACAATTCAATGCAGAGACATTGTTCGATCATCAAAATCACAGACCTAAAACATAGCATGACAAGGAAGCACGCTGTAGTAAGTCAAAAAAAGAAGGAAAAAAAAAGAACTTACCATTCACCAGCACTACTACCCTCTCATCAAGATTGCTACTGTTCTCTGGTGTGTCAGATATCAATGCAGAAGTCCCATGATTCTGTGCTGGGGGCTCAGAGCTATACGGCTGCACAGGTAGAAAAATTAATATCTCATCTGTTGCTTCTTGTTCCTCATCTGAGGACATGGCACACTAATTAAATTTTGTGGCGTCTTACTGGTAAATAAGATTGTTAATGAAAGATTTGATTAAATAAAACAGACACATGTGTCACCTATTCTCCATATTGGTGCAAGCATGGAGAGCAGTACAGGGAGAAAATAAAAATCACATCATCAGCGCGACAGTAGGTCGAAGTTCATGCTGAAGATGCAGGACAGTGGTTCTGGGTTGTGGATGTTACAGTGACTGAATAAAAGATTTTTAAAAATACAAAAATGACTTATACATCACAAAACATGACTGAGGTTGCTCAACATCATCTCCAGTTACACTACATACAGAAACAATACAAACTAACAACAAACATGTGCATTTGATCTTTAAGAGAAACTGGGATAGATTTAAGGAGAAAGTAAGGGTCGGGGGAGGGGCAGAGGGAAAGGATGTCGGGATTGTGAGGCAGAGTCAGTAGCTTATGCTGTGGACCCTACAAAATAAGTAGTCTAGATAGAACAAATGGTCTTCTTTTGCTGGCTTCTTCATATGTCCATATGCTACTTACATCAAGAGAGGCACGTGTGAGGTGTAGAGAGGATGCCATAGTCAGATAAAATAACTTTTCATGAACTTATCAAATTGTCTTTTTTTTGCCACTGAGCTTGTCTTCCATTTCTTCTTTTTTGAGAGGGATTTTGAGTTCCTATTCCTTCATCTTCTGAAGACAGACTGTTTGGGGAGGAAATAGCAGATGTTATGGAGGAAGTGTCTGGGTCCTCTTCCCCCATGTCCCCCCTCCCCACTGTCTTTCTTGTTACAGGAGCTGAAATTTGTTCTACTAATGAACATGTTCAGTATGGGAGATTTTCCTTGTGCCTTCCCCCCACCCTTTTTTTGGTGCAGGTAGAAACCCATTGTCAGGATGATGCAGTGGGAGAAATTGTAAGGGTAGTGTGTTCTATGTTGTGTTCTTCTGCCAGTAGAGTGCATGCTGCATTGCTTTCTCATCCTGTGTCTTCTTCTAATATATCTCTATGAGAGGAGATTTATAATTGAGAGATTTCTATAGGAACATCCAAGGAGGGACTTGCCTGCTTATTGGTTCCTTCTTGACAAGGCCTGGTACTGCTGGTTCATGAGAATCAAGATTTGTGGCTTGCAGATCTTCCTCTTGGGTCTCAGCAGAGTACTGGGAATCTGTGTTTTACAGCTGCAGTGGGCAGAGCCCTGCAGACCTCTTGCTTTGAGAATAAAAACACTCCTGCATTCCTTATGAACACACAACATATTGGAGTGACAAAAAAAGTCACCTCTGTGCTGGAACACTATGTGCTGGCACTACTTTTTTCTTTCAGAAGTTGGTACCCACTGAGTAAAAGCTTATTTTGTCTAAAATGAACTTAAAAAGTAAAAGCTTATTTTGTCTGAAATGAACCTGTACAGTAGCTGTTATCAGAAGCGCAGAGGGACTGATGATCACCTTTTGTCTAGTCACACTGTATAGCAACCTGTGAACTTCTGAAAAGCTTATTTTGTTTAAAATGAACCTAAAAAACAAAAGCTTATTTTGTCTAAAACAAACCTGTACAGTAGCTGTTATCGGAAGCACAGAGGGGCTGATGATTACCATTTATCTAGTCGTACTATATAGTGACCTGTGATTTCCTGTGTGTTAGCTAACTGTGATGAACCATTTCCAGTAAAGAAAAAAAAAGTCTGCCTCCTGCAGTAATGACTACTGCAAGAGGTGGATTTTTTTTCTTTTACTGGAACTGGTTCATTTTCCTGATTTCAGAACCAGGAGAACACTAAGCCAATGGTTGTTTTCTGTCTATTTTACTATGGTGAGATGGTGGTCATACTGACTCGAACAGCTAGAGCAGGGTAAGAACAATGGAGAAACAGAGCTCATACTGACTGGAGCAGCTAGAGCTGGCTAAGAATAACTGAGTTGCCGTGCTCTTTAGGTTCTTTTTTTTTAATAAGCTCTCCTGCCTACAATAATGTCTAAGTCTGATTAAAAGAGTTACGCAGGAAGGGAGGAAGGGAGTTTAAAAACTGTATTGCAGCTAAAATGGATGGCATTGTGCTTAATTTTGACACTCCATTGTATACAATTTAGCAGTCCAAAAAGGTTTATGACACTCTAGTGCAATGCAGTTCATGCAGAACATGATGATGCTTGTATTCATAGACAGACAGACAGACTGGAAGACAGAAAACATTTTTCTGGAAGTGGAATTGTGACAGGGAGCTCCTGCCACTCTTGAGAGCCAACCTTTTCTTAAATCTGTTGCAACAGTCCTTCTATTTCTTAGCCTAATCTATACTTTACTATTTCTAGTCGATAAGGTTGGTCACCTATGGGCACCCCTTCCCCTTTCTTAACTATATTGTGGTGTCCTCTTTGGTTTTCCTTTTCCCCCTCAGGTCCTCATACAGGGAGGTTATTGTGGTGACCTCCAAGCATATGTAAAACAGGTTTTGTTTATTGTTGTTGGATTTAGTAGGTAATAGCACCATGTCATAAAATGCCTTGATGTATATACCTTATGTTTATGAAACTTGTAAATGTTGAAAATTCCATAGCACTAGGTGTTTTTGATAATGGTAAAAAGTGCTAGGTGACTATTATAGAAATTAAGTTAGCTGTGCTGTTCAAAATGCATGTAAATTCCTCTAAACTGAACACGTCTGAAATGTCCTGGTAATTTGCATATGTCCCATGATGCTTTGCATTATGGAAGTGTGTATGATATTGTATTTGTTTAAAACTTGATTTGTTGCCAATGCCTTTTGGGGTAACCCCTTTTCAGTGATTCTGCATTGAGGTTCTTTGTCTATAGCTTGCTTTGTTTTTTTTTCTTTTTGAGCCCCCACTACCCAGGCAAACAAGGCCCACATAGGGATGAAGGATTTTCACTAAAAATGTTTAGATCAGAGATCAGTGTCAGTAGGTGCTGGCTAAGTGCAGAGAAAGGACATTCATAGTCTGTTGCTGCAAACTGATGTACTGAAGAAGGAATATGCCATTGCTGAAGGTTATGTTCTGTATTTTGAATAAACATCACACAGAGGTTGTGTGTTGAACCTGAAGTTCGTTGTCTGGTCCATCTGTTATCCCACAACACCATCACAGGTATCCTGGTCCTTAAAATACAGAACTCCTATACCAAGTTAGCTAGTACAGAGCTGAACAGATGTCCTTAAAATTTGTCGACAAATATAGTATTACTGACAAAAGAAAAATCAGAACATCTGGATCACCATCAATATTTAAGAGGGTGCATTTAGTTTAGAATGCCATTTGGTCTCCCCATCAACATACAGAGCACACTATCAGCAAACATTTCCGGCTCATGTTTTGCAAGTGCCTGCCTGCCTGCCTACCTGCCTAGTTATATAATATTATAGCCTCACACTCCATAATCCAACAATATTAGAGCACATGGGTAGCCAATATATGACCTGGGGGCCAGCATGCACCCTCTCACCTCTCTGGGAGACAGCATAGAGCAGCCACTAGATCTGTTCCTCTGCCACGCCCTCTGCATCTTTAGTAAAATATCAGCACCACTTGTAGAAGCAAATGCATGCACTGACAATCCATTCTCATTCTGACACTTTGGAGGCTTTGTATAGAAACAGGCTTGTTGAGTCTTACACCAGCCCTTTTAACAGAAAAACCTCAGCACAAAACTGACCCTAATCTTGACGATCTCTGCAAGGAAGCACCTCAGAAGCAGAAGAAAACAAAAACTTATCCTGCACAGAAATAACAACTTGAGTTGAGTTCCCTTGAGGGAAAGGGGAAATTGTTTAACCAGGAAAGGCTCACTAAGCCAGAGCTTGTTTCCAGGTGTGACCTGGGAGCACAAGGAAGTTAAGTGACTTGCTCAGGGTCACACAGTATGCAAATGGAAGTTGAGGGATTCAAACCCAGGTCTGTTCTGCTGTATGTCACCAGATTTGCAGCTCAGAGCCTTAGACCACTGTGCTATACTGCCATGGACATCAGTGAAAAACATTCAGGGTGTACATATACTGTCAGCTCCGTTCATGTGTAGATTTAGTACACAGTTTTTGAGCATTCTTCACTATTTTTTCTTACTCGTAGCATATATTGCAGCAGTTAAGAGAATAATTAAACACAACAGAAAAAAAGGGCAATCAGCATTGGGTTTAAAAAAAACACTTAGCACTTTGCTTTAGTTTGGAAAAAACATTTAGATTTCATTTCTAAAACACTGAAGTATCCTGGCCAAGAGAGTACTATCGTAAGCCGCTGCCGCCGGTGTCTCATACAGTCATCGGGTGGCTCACACTAGCATTCTCTTAGCCATGACATTGCACTACCTCACAGTTTTTCTTTTTACTGAGCTAAAATAAAGGGCTAATTGTTTCTTAAACCTGATGCTCAGTGCCAGGTGTTTTATCTGTTGTGTTTGAAGCTGCAGCTGTGGGTAGCTACTGTACACATTCTGCCTAAAACAAACAAAGAATGAAACAACAAAAAACACCTGTAAAGCCACTTAGGTTACATGGAAGCAGTTGGATGAAGCACCTCAAGCTTAAAAGACTCCAGGCGCAACATTGGTGGCAGGAGGCCTCTGGGTCTGGTACAGGGAATGCTTCTCAGTTATACAACTACAAATCCTCTTTCTCATTACAATATAAATTTAATGCAATTTTTTTCTGTTTTGGGGATTTGCTGTTATGAAAGGTTGGGTGCAGGTGTGGCTGTCATCTGTCAGTATTTATAGAGATTGCAGTTTGGAGCTGTGATCAGATTCTCTGATGTTTGCACTGGCTTTCATACTCAGTCTGCACCTCAGTATTGTAGATGCCACAGCCAGAATTGCCCACACATTAACAGGAATTTTCTGGTTTATCACCTTTGCCTACACACTGTGGTATTAAGTTTGACAGATGAAGTACTGATGTTTTTTCACTTCTTCATGCCTGTTTGACAATGCTAGTTATACAGAAGTAAGCAAATTCAGGAAGTTCATTAAATCAGAAAGAAGCATGTAATAATGTCATTAAGACAGTACATTTACAAATTCTGTTTTATATTTCGTAAATGTTCCATTTTGTACAACTAACAATTTCCCTTTCAGGGGGATAAGGTTATGCCATTGGAGGCTCACAGCTTGGATTTATTTCAACATCTTCATTTAACAGGGAGCAAGCATTAATAATAATAGACTGCCTTACTACCAAATATTATTCACTAACAGTAACTACAGTATTTATATTGCAGACATTACTGAAGCAATCTCAACATCACGACAAAGACTTATGGCTTTAAGTTCACTGCAGGATAACACGGAGCATGAGGGCTGACTGTCTTCATCACAGTTCATGTTTCAGTCTTTGGATTGTTTTACAGTAGTACAAGGAGATGACTGCTAAAAAAAGAGGTATTTTATTAAAAGGCAATGACAGAGTGATTTTTAATGGCTGCTAAACTGGGTACATACATCTGCATGCCATTAAGTTTAAAACATAATGAGACAGCTTTAGAACACTCAGTTATGGTGGCAAGAAGAGCCTCTGGTAGCATCAGCTGTGTTCTGTTTCTTTTTTCTTAATTCTATTATCTTTATTAAGTTTCACAAGGGAAAAAATACAAAATCATTATAGATAGAAATACAAGGGGGATATGCAAACAAACTTCATATACACACGTCTCAGGGGATTTGGGGGGATATTAATATTAAGGGGTGGGTGATGGATTTGTTACTTTGTGTATTTATTTTCTAATATATAGATGTTTGTTCTTCATTGGGGGTTCTTTCTCATTATTAGATATTGTTCTGTTTCAATGCAGATCACTCCTCTTTAATTGAAACAGCCTTTGGGTCCAGATAAATGTCTATATGGATATAAGGCAGTGAGGTAAACAAATTGATGTCTTAGAAAAAACTCTCTCACTAATTGTATAAACTAACTAACTTTACATGGAAGTAGTTAATGTTGTGGATCAAGTCTCCACTGTGCCTGAATTCATAAGAACAGCTTCAATGTGTCAAAACCAAACTTGCTCCATACCTCAAATAAAACAATGACATTGCAGTACTTGTTGTCAAAACACAAGTCGTGACATTGTAAGATGCTGTCAACTATGCTGTGGTAGCCACTTTTTTGAATAAAAGCACTTGCATTGTCACAGTGCAGCATGTGTTGTCCTTCCCAGGGTGTATGCTGAGCGTCTTCTTTTAGCTTTCAGTAAAAGGCTTCAGATTTTCCATCTGAAGGTACAGTGCCTCCCTTTTGGAAAGCTGGATTTTTACTGAGATAGCACATTTCCAGGACTCGAAGTGCTCTACAGCTGAAAATAAACAATAGGTAATTACAGAATTCAACACAAACCCACATATTCAAACTCCCAGTCTCACACATCTGAAACTGTAATCACATGGTTAATCATTTAGTCTGTCAATCCCTTGAGAAGACCAATGTAATTAACTAGGACTAATATTTTAACTTAAAAACTTCTACTGAGGGACACAGCAGATAGATGTGGGGATAGCATTCCAGGGCAGTGGGGCAGCAACAGAAGAAGCTCAGTCCCTGAGTTTTGGAGACAAATCAGGAGTTTATATAAGTAAACCCAAATTCTCAGAGTGGAATTCCCCTTTGAGAAGGAGGCTAGTAGGGGTTCTTTTAAACAACAAAGGAGTTGAGAGGAACAATGTCTCTCATCTGAGGGTTTACATTGTCACACTTCACTGTCACTCACTCACACATTTCAATCTGCACTGTGCTGGAGGTTCAAAGCAGTAACTGCATACTTTATTGCGGAAACAATTTCCTTGTACTGAGCTGGATCTTGAGGTCACTACAAAACTTTCTTTTTTCATGGCCATATGTTAAGACCTATTTTTTTTTTACCATTCACATTTTATTTAGTTTTAAGCAGAGACAAGATATATAACCAGTACACAAAGCATAATGTAACCTGAATAACTACAATCTTTCATAGTATTCCAAAAGCAACAAGTCTCCGCCAAACCCCCCCATTACCCTAACCCATATAAAAACCCTCCCCCCCATACCCCATTACCCTCCCCCACACAAGGCACTTACATCTAAACACCGTCATATAGGGTGTGTGATCTAACTACCTAATGAGTAAGATGTATAAAGTGGGGCCCAGATCTTCTCAAATAGAGGCAGTTGATTATGTAGGACAGCAATCATCCTCTCAATCCTAAGACTCGCAAGGAGTTCCACCTACCACTCAGAGTAAGTAATCCTAACACTATCCTTCCAATGTCTGAGTACTAGTTTTTTCACCGTGATAGAAATCAGGGCCATGTGGAATTTTCTCACTTTAACCGGGAAGCCAGACATATCTCCCAACAAACATACTTCAGGACAGAACATATCCTCCAAACCTAATAGAGAGTTAGCCTTTCCCTTTATTTCATCCCACAATGGGATGATTTTTGGGCACTGCCAAAAAGTATGAAAGAGATCTCCCTTATCCAGGCCACATCTGTAACACTTAGGATCCTTCAATAGTTTTAGATCCGCCAGTTTTGAGGAGAATAATAAATATTATGTAAAATTTTAAACTGAATAAGTCTCAAGTGATCTTGTCGAATAAACCTATGACAGCCCTGCCAAATTTGAAACCAGTCTAAGAGTAACTTCAGGAGCACGTTGGCCGGTATGAACTCGGAGCCAAGTTCTCTGCATAGGCCCAATGGAACAACACCGTGTAAATCTTAGAAACTGCCTGTGGAATTCCTACTAACAGGCCTATATCCGTCCAAAATGGAATTCGGGGTGGATGCACCAAGTCGTTCCCCACCTTTTGAACTAATAGATGACGAAGTTGAAATATCTTGAAACTATCTCTAGTAGACAGACTGAATTTACTTAACACATCCGCAGTTGAAATTAGACCTCCCTCATCATTAAAAGACCTGTTTTTTTCTTTAATAGTACCCCTGGGAAACTATCTTATAGTCCTTGACTGAAGTTCTCTGTGTTCCCTTCACTTTGATGTGAGCCACATAGAGGTACTCTGAGATCCTGCTGCACTTCCCTTGTCTCTCTGAATCTGTTTCTTTTGCTCTGACTTGTGGACCTGTAATGAGACCTGACTCCTACATGGACAGTTGTGTGGCCCTGTGCTAATGTCTGACTAATTATATTTCTGTACACTTTTGTGATACTTTGTATGTATCATATTATACTGTGAACCACCAAGTGTATTGTGAATATTTTTATTTGTTCTGGCACTCTGTACCTTATTGGTGCTCAGGTCATTTTTGAAAAGGGTGTATTTATGTCACTGGTGCACTTATCCAGTTTTAAAAAAATATATATAAATAAATAAATAAATGCACTAAGACCCTTAGTCCCTATACTGTTCTTCATGAGCCATTCTATGACTTTGTGATAAAAGTGATTGTAAGCCCTCTTTTCCACACCAAACCTATTGAATGTATCCCTCATGCTATACTGTATGTTTCCTGGTGGCTATATAACCCAATTTTATTTTATGCTTCATCTCCTGTAGTTGGCCCTATTGGAAACTGTCCTGGCCTCCCACCCCCATTCACACCTCTTCTGCAACGTTTTCCAGTCCTCCTTCACCTTGGACTTTCCTGGTGTAAAAATATTTACAAAAAAGTTATGAGGCTATGCTGAATTTTGCAAATGCAGGTTCATAATGGTAATATTCAATATTTTTACCTCAACTTTTCAACATAGTAATTTCTTTACAGAACATCATGAATGTGACAGCTGTAATTTTTCAACTCCTGCCCAAAATGTGTTTCTACATCATGAAAGTTGATTTTGCAGTCCCTGTGCAAAATCACCTTTATACCAAGAGTTGAACATTTTCTCTGCCTTTCTTCATGAGGTACAGTATGGTCACAACAAGGCTATGCTGAAACTTTGATGTAAAAATATTTTTTAAAAATGTTCAATATTTCTACCCCAAATTCCTCAGCTGCAGCCCTATTGGTTCTGACCAGAATTTGTTTGTTTTTGAGCCTTATGTGACTAAAAGTCCTGCTCCATGAAATCCAAAGAACTTATGAGCTGCCCAAGGGCAAGACCAAAAAGTGTGACCTTCTTCATCACAGAGGTTGCATTTAGGGGTATTACTGCAATGTAAACTAAGACAACCCAGCTCGCCCCCTAAACCACACTGTTTGTTTGCAATCACTGCTCAAATGTTAAAATGATCCCCATTTGTAGCATGATTTTGGTTGTCCTTGATACATTAAAATCCCCCTGTCACACCCTAGAAAACAGCTGCTGGGAAGGTATTGAAATCCACTATCTGCCAGTCGAAGCTTTATTCTAGTTTTTCAATCACCAGTCCAGAAATGTTCATAGTCCATTACAGGGTTTGGCATATTTTAAATATCACAATGTTTTTCAAGCCAGAGCAAAATGCCCGATATGTTTACTCCTTCATTTCGGAACAAAATAGTAACATACTTAAAAGCAGGTTTGTTAACAGATTTGCAACAAATGGTGACCAAACTGGGCTGTTTTTGAGAACATGATGTTGATTCCAGAAGTGTTCTAATGATGTTGCCATTTTAATACTTATATCAAATGACTGTCCCCAGTAACATCCATTACAGCATATACTTCAGAGGCAAGAACATTAATAGACTGTTTAATCAAAATTTTTCCAACATGGATTCTGTCAGGTAGGTCAGCTAGACCTCTTTTATATTTAATCCAAACTGAATTTTTATTTATCCGGCTCTACTGGATGGTGGAAGAGCCCTGCATAACTTGAAGGACCAGGTTTTATGGCTGGAACAGTTCTCTAAGAAGAAAGTCCTTCCCCCCTTTAAGGTGGAGGTAAAATTTGTACTTGTGAAGCATTTCTATTGCTACATGGCTATGGAGACCTGCTGTTTGTAGTCTGCATAGTTTCATTAGTCCCCATAATCCCCAAGTTAATCTATGCATTAATACTTTCAAGTAGTGTTGAAACTTCAGCAGTGTTTGTTTGTGTAATCTCTGTGTGATTCCTCTGAACTGCAACCTCTCTCCTCTAACTTATTAAACAATTATCTCTTCAGACTCCACTTGTGGAGCTTGTGCCTCTGTTTCAGAGTTTCCTTTTTCTGTTGTAGAAACTTCAACTGCCTCTGCAGTTTATAAGTTCTGTTTTTGTGGTTTTCATCTTGGGCAAATGCTGAGCATCTTCCAACCCAATGAGGTGTTTCCCCAATTCCCCAACCTGTGCGCCCTCAGCTGATTACAGCAGAGGCTCTTCAGCGTATGGTGAGACATGAGAAAAGAGTAGTGTACTTATTTGCTTTGGAGCTACAAGCTACAAGCTCAGCTCTTGGACAGCAGCTGGCTATGACTTCCTTTGATCATTTAGTGGCTTAGCTGATCTGTTAGCTGCATCTGCTATCCTGTCAGCTCATTTACAGGGGCCTAAAAGAGGTATCTCTGGTTCTGGGACCCATTCTCCCTTGTTATGCTTTATCCATATAATTTTCTACAAGGCTCTGTCTGGAGACCAGTTTCCAGCAAGTGAAGAATTATCAGTCACACATGTCTGTGGAATTTCAATAGCCTTTATTTTGTTCTGTATGGCAAAACACTGTCTTTGGAGTGAGGGCTTGAAGCAAATGAAGATTGTTCAAACTTTTAGCCTGGATTTAATTGTGGAGTTACTGACTGCCTTTTCCATTTTCTTTTCTTCCTCTAGTTTTTTTTTTCCTTCAGAAAATTTGCATCTTCTTCCAGCATGGCTAATAAAAAAAGTATTTTATCATGTAATTCTGAAGTAAGCTTATCTTCCTCAGCTTGTAGAAATATATAAGTTTCTTCTAAACATAAAAGAGGCTCACCACTGTTTCAGTTAATTTAACAAGGTGGTGCACAAATGCAACCATGAAATCATTACAACAAAAAAGCAGTGCTCCCACTGATAACCAAATGCCACTGCATTAGGTGTGATACTGAAATGCCAAGAAACACACTTAAATGTCACACACAGGACTTTTAAATTGAATACTCACAATTTATTCCAAGTCACTTTCTTATTAGGTGGCATAAAAATAGTGCAAGAATATGTGCAATACAAGACACATCAGAAAATTACATGGAAGGAGGCAGTCCCATCAGCAGCAGCAGAAATGCCAGTGAACACTGGCAAAAAGACCCTTACATTTTGCCCCATCTTGGCAGGGCTTCTTCGGAGGATACCCACTCCATGTAACAACTGTTCTTATATACAGTAGTGCTACTAATTATAAACGTGTTCAAGCAAAATTTAAAATCAATTAAAAAAGATATTTAGATAAACTGGTCCAACATTCCTAACAACAGCATACATGTTCTCAATATAGTTAAGCTACGCTATAAAAAATTACTTTCTGTAAAAATACATTCTGCAATCAACTCTATAAGCTTGCTGGATTAGATGAATAAAAACAATCAAATTAATACAATTGATCACAGCCATTCCTTAGAAAAACAGTGCTTATTTTCAAACATAAAGACTTCCTCCATGAATTAATAAATGGCTTAAATGACTGTTATTAAAAAGAGTCCATCAATTCCCCTTGAATTCTTCAGGAAACAATGCCTTGGTCTAGTTTATTTTGATAGTGCTGTTATAGCAAGCATAAACATCTCCTCTCCATATGTATGTGGTGTTTTGGTTTTGTCTACCACTAAAAGACCCTTACCTTCTTTGTAGTCTGCCTTGCCCATTTGGTGCCAATGCAATAGTTGAATTATTGGTAGCGAACAAACTGAGTCGGATGCAAAAAATAATGAACATGATTAGTTTATTCAGGATCATGTGCAGAGACATCTCATCAGTATGAGGTACAGACTTAGACTGACTGTTTTAGGCAGAAAGTTGGGGTTTGCAAGCCCCTGCTGGAAAATAATTAGCATAACATGTGACCAAGACTCTGGCTGCAACATTACTGTTCCTAGTTAAAGGGGCAGCAGCTATTCTAAGCCCAGTGCTTAACCTGTACTCTACATCACCCTGGGGACTGTAAATGTGAATACCACTCAAACAAGTAAAAAGCATTGGTATGGCATGTTAACATAAAAACAGAATAACTGTAATCATTAATGTAACATTGCAGCAAACATTAGCAAAAGGACATTTCAGAAATATTAAACACACTTTGTAAACATTAATATAAACAGATGTCAGCATCAAAGAGTGATTTGGTAAGAAGACTTTTGAATGATTGATTGAAAACCACAATTCATTGCTGCAGGGAAGGGGAGGGGAGGAAAGAATCTGGACTACACTGGTGGCCAGTCAGTGTAGTGCCAGGGGAGGGAGTCACCCCATAGCAGTTGAGGCTTGGCCATGCTGCAAGCGCTAAAGTGGGGGGGAGGAAAAGGAAAGAGAGGAAGTGGGAGTAGCAGAATGCACTTTAACTATAAGACAATATTGCAAATCATCAACATTTCAAAGACCTAGGGAAAAAAAACAGTTATTGCAAACAGTAAAAGCTTAATGCAAGAATACATCAACACACCATTCTATAAGGCAGACAATAATGAAAGATCACAGAGAGTTCAAGACATTACCACTGCTTTCAAATTTAAAGTTCACAGTTTTTTGTGACTTTTGTGGCCAGTTTGAATGGACTTGTGTGTGGATTGGACCAGTTCCTGACAGGACAAGGTCAGGTCAGAAAAGGAGATCCAAGAGTTCTGTGAGCTGTCATGACCACACCATTTTACCTAATAAGTCCAGGATCCATTGACATATTTTTTGAGCAATATTTTCTTGATCTGGTATGCAACAGAGTTCTGAGAAGAAGACGCATCAGCAAATGATTGAGAAGTTCCCAGTAGTCCATCAGGCTGAGTTGGCAAAACAGGATCCGGCTGATTGTCAGGACCATGAGGTAGTAGAAGAACTGGTCTCAAATTGTCTGCAGGAAGTTCAGTTTCCAAAAGTATAGCAAGTTCAAGTTCAGCTTCATTACTTGGGGGACTGGGATCATCAGGGAGGGTATAATTTAGGTATCTATGTTTCAGTCTGTTGATGTGGATTTTATTGTGCACCAGCTTTCCATCGCACTTGTGGTACAAGCAGACATGAACAGGAGGAAGCTTTTCCACAATGTAGAAGCGACTAGTCCAAGGGTGAAGCAGTTTTTTGGTGGCACCTGGAACAAGGACAGGTTGGTACAGGCATACAATGTCCCCAACAGAAAATGAAGGCTCATGCGACTTGGCTGCTGACATTTTTTGCATTGCAGATTTTCTCTTGCCCAGTGTGCAATTGCAAAACATCTGGCAAGTTCAAGCTGTTCCAACATTGGAATGATGAACGATGAAGCTGACTTTGCAACCTCTAACTGTGAGGGATCCCTGTCCAGAGGTGTTCTTGGGTGATATAATGGACTAGACAAAATGATGTGTATTCTATACTGTCAACACAAGGGCTGGTGTTGTAAGCAAATTGAATGAAGGGAACAAAATGATCCCAAGAGTCACGAGTCCCACCCAGGTACTTGGATAGTGTATTAAGAATGGTAGACATCATTCTCTCATGTTCTCCATTGCATTGTGGATGATAACTGGTTGTGTGAGTCCTCTTGATGTTGAGAAGTTTGCATGTTTTTTGCACAGTAGATGAAAGGTAGTGAGTGCCTCTGTCTGAATGCAGGTACGCTGGGGTACCATGATGACAAATGACTGTGTTGAAGAAGGCACTTGCCACTGTGGCAGCTTTAATGTCTTTTAGGGGGATTAGTTCCAAATACTTTGTAAGGTAGCCCACAAAAACAAGAATGTATTTGTTGCCAGAGTCAGGACATGTAGGCAAGGGACTAAGAATTCCCATGCAGACTCTTTGGAATGGTTCAGTGGCTATAGGCATTGGAATGATGTGTGCCTTTGTCAGTTCAACAGGAGGCTTTCTTTGGTAATGTGGCTGGCAGGATTTGACAATTTGGACAATGTCCTTGTTCATGTGAGGCCAGAAGAAGTGAAGCCTTGTCATTTTGAGAGTTCTGTGGATTCCCATATGACCACCAGAAAGTGAAGAGGCATGAGTGGATTGAAGAAATTTGTTGACTAGAGAGGTTGGCACAATTAACTGTACATGAATTCTATCAGTGCAATGGCCCTTGACCTCCTTGGTCCAAATGTGAAAAAGCACAGAGTCATTGAGAATGTATTGTGATGCATAAAATAGTACATTCTGGTAGTGTTTCTTTTGTTGTGGTAAAGTTCCAGTCTCTAGATACATGATTATGTCTGTAAATTGAGGATCAGTTCTTTTTTGTATTTTTTTTTTCATGTAGTGTTTATCCTCTTTGGCCTGCAGGCAATCTTCCACTTCTTCCAATCATCTGGCTTCCACTCCTTGTTGAAACTCATGAGCCCTATATCCCCCATGGATTACTCCTCTTGGTGGGGGTGGGTGGTGGACTGTCCTCCCCCATCCCCTTACACATATCCAGAGCAGGCTATTTTTTGGGAAGTGCCTGAGTGGTGCTGGCTTCCTAGAGGGGCTTCATGGAGCCTGCAGCCATCTTTTTCATGGTTTTCTTTGTCCCTTCCACTCATGGCCATGACTGCATGTGTGTGGAGGCATGCGAACATCATGAAGCCACCTTTCAGTGTCTCCCATGGTCTGGAATTGTCCTCTATCCTCCACCAGGTGGCAGCCAAGGAGCAGGAAAACATGCCCACCCTTCCCTGGGAGAGGAGAGCTGTCATCAGATGCTTGATCCTCTCCCTCCCTGACCCCCAGTGGCCTGAGTTTGCTCATGAACCAGGGTTGCCAGCATGGCATGAGGTGTGGCGTCCAGTGCCTCAACCCTCAGCACCACCAGGCTGGCTTCTTTCTTGCATTTTAATCATCACCAGGGAGATATCAGTAGTAGAGGAGGTAAGAAGCTCTACATCTGCTTGTAGTATGTGAGGACTGGTGTTTTTCTCTGAGGAAGCAGTTGGTAACAGCAAAGAAACTTGAGGTGCTGTAGGAGTGTTCAAAGGGAGCTCCTCTGTGGAGTGGAAAGGAAAAGCTTATATACAGGAATCTTCATCTGTTGAAGATAAAGTGGAGGGATACTGTCTCCTGCTGACAGCATCAGTATTAGAATGAACTCGACCTGGTCGGTATTGAATTTCAAAGTTGTAGCATTGCAAAATGGCAATCCATTGGGTGAACTTGCCTACTGGCTCCTTTATTTCGAACAACCATCTGAAGGCAGAGTGATCTACAGTAGCTGTGAAGGAGGAATAGCACAGGTAACAGTCAAATTTCTTTACAGCAAATACCGTGGCTAGTCATTCTTTTGCTGCAATGCCATAGTTTTGTTCAGCTGCGGAAAGAGAATGCCTGGCATAAGAAACAACTTGTTCTGTTCCATTTTGGATTTGACACAGCTCAGCACACACTGCAAAGGAACTAACATCTGAGTAGAGTTTAAAGGGTTGATTGAACCTTGGGTAGGCCAATATTGGAGAAGATATTAGGTTTGCTTTCAAAGTTTCAAAGGCCTCTTTACATTTGGAAGTCCAAATATAGTCACATCCCCTTCTGGTGAGAGTGTACCATGGAGTTGAAATCTTGGCACAGTTGCAAATGAAGTTTCTGTAGTAGCCAGACAAGCCCAGGAAAGCCCTGAGGTCTTTGAGGTTGTTAGGTTCTGGATAGTCTTTTGCTGCTGAGACCTTATCCAAGTCTGGAGCAATGCCTTGAGAACTAACCACACATCCCAGATAATGAATTTGATGATGTGCAAAACAACACTTCTCTGGGAGAAGCTTGAAGTTGGCTTGTCTGAGACATTCAAACACCTCTTTGAGATGGTGGAGGCACTCTGAGAAAGTTCTGCTGAAGATGATAACATCATCTAGGTAGACTAGGCAAGATTTCTAAGACAGACCATGTAATATGGTTTCCATGACACATTGAAATGTGGCTGGACTGTTCCAAAGTCCCATAGGCAGATGTTTAAACTGAAACAGTCCCAAGTGGTAGCAACATGCTGTGTAGGGGCTTGACACTGGATCAACAGTAACTTGATAAAATCCACTCTGAAGATCTAGAGTGGTGAAGTAAGCTGGACCGGCCACACCAAGGCTGTCTAAGGCATCTTCAGTTGTAGGTAGGGGATGAGCATCCTGCACTGTGCAAGCATTGAGCTTTCTGTAATCCACCACAGAATGATACCCTTTGTCATTCTTTACCACCAGCAAGTAAGGTGCACCCCAGGGACTTCTAGATTCTTCAATAATGTCCTGTTTAAGCATGTCTTTAATGATGTCCTCCAGGACCTGTTTTTGTCTGTGTTCCATTTTGTAGGCTTGCTGATGGACCAGCTGCTGATTGGGATTCACCTTGATGGCGTGTTGCAGGATATCACAGCACCTGAGTTTGTTATCTAGACCAACAAAGACATCTGAATAGTTCTCTAGGAAAGCTAGAAGTTGCTGTTTCTCTCTGTTGGACAGGCTGGAAGTTTTGAAGTGGGTAGTCACTGACTGAGTGGTAGCTCTTTCGAGACTGGAGTGGTCATGATGTCACTTACAGGATGTGAATTGATAGAGCCAGGTTGAGGCTCTTGCAGGAGATGAAGCTGGTCCCCTGAAGACAAGATTACAAACTTTCTGATGTTTGCATCCTTTGAGATGACCACTGGCTCATCTGTGAAGTTGCAGCATTTTTGGAATAGTGAGCTACCGTGACATATGCAGCACAGGGGATCCTCTGATGATGCCAACAACATCTTGTGGAAGTGGTTCACCTCAAATCTTGGCAACTAAAACCATTTCTGACTTAGGAGACACAGTGACTGAGTCTATAGCTGCAAGTTGCCTCCAGGAATCGAGTGACAGTTTGCACAAAGTCTAGGATGGCTTTGTGAGCTTTAAGGAAGTCCAGGCCAAGAATCACTGCTGGTTGCAAATCAGGCACTAGGTAAAACTTAACAGTAGCTTGCTGTGAGCCAAAGTGGAGTTTGAGATGGACCATGCCTGTGATAAGTACTGTTGCAGTACTTGCTGTGATGATAAACTTTAGGTTGGTTGAGATACATTAGGTACATGACATATAGCTGGGTTGTCTAGAATGCTGCTATGGATGACTGAAATTTCTGCTACAGAGTCAACCAAGGCATGCATGGACCAATCTCCAGTAGTGACAGGGACATAATTTGCTAGGAGAGGTGACCTGATGGCAGATAACTTTGCCCCTGGAGGTAGGTTTGTGCCTGAGTTAGTAGCCAAAGGGTGCAGATTGTTTGAGTTACAAGAGTCAGAGGGGTGGTCAGTTGCTGTTTTCCCCTGCCCAACAAAAGCCCCTAGTTTTTTGGGCAATGCTCATTTCCCTGAGCCTGTGAGTAGTTGCTATTATTTTTCTGATTGCACTGTGGTGGATGCCTTTGGTTGTCTTGGTTTCTGAGATGGCCTTTTAGCTTGTGGCAGACAGCAGCATTGTCTCCCCTGAATCCACACCACTTACAGGTCACTGGTTCCCTTGAAGGTAGAGGTGGCTCAGGATGCAGTTGAGGTGGCTGCAGAGTATTGTCTGAAGTTGCAGGGGAAGCAGGAGCATTGAGGTGCAAGCTGTTAACAGTAGTGATGAATTTATCAATCATTGGTTGCCGCTGTTAGACACAGGTTATGAGTGCAGTTAGTTGTAAGGTTTGTGGTGTCTGAGCACTGGCAGATTGGAACATGGAGAGGGACTCTTGGGCAAGTCGTGCAGCTTGGATTGTGTTTATCCAGGTGGTTGGCTTTTGCTGTATGACATAGGTACAAAATTGGGGAGGCAGTCCATGGACAAAAGCTGTGATCTGATTTTTTTCTGATTTTTGCAAACATTTACAGCATGATTCATTCTCCACTATGAAGGTTTCTAGGGACTCTGTGAGTTACATTGTGCATTGCCACAGTTGCTGTCCAATAGCCATAGTAGGTGTGCTTGCAGGAAATGATCCTTGAAGGTTGTATACAGGGTGGCTGTTTCCCCTTTTACCTGGTCAGTATGTGCATTGAACAAGGAGAGGGCAGTCCCTTGAAGCAGTAAGCGCATGGTGTTGAAAATACGCAGGGGGTTGGTCCAACCATTTAAGGAGATACAGGCCTGGAATTGCTCAAGCCAGTCAACAGCATCTTCATGAGGCAATGCTGAGAAGGGTGCTGGCTGTAAAATGGTATGGAATGTGGACCTTGGTGATATAGCCTTAATGTAAGCAAAAATCATTCTGGATAGCTTGCATAGCTGTGGCACCTGAAATGGATGACTGGATGTCGTGCAGCATAGTTTCTATTTTGATTCTGCTTGCCCTTGAAATGGGTGATTATGGAGACCCAGACCTTCCTGTGCTTGAGGTGGCATCTTCCTCAGACCTCATGGTCGGAGAGGAGCTGCGTGTCACTGAGCAGAGGTCATAAGAGTGAGAAGGTGTTTCCATCATCGCTGAGATGAGATGTCACAAAGTAAATGAAGTACCAAGAAGAAAATATTTTTGTAGACAAAGTGCAATTATTTGCAAGCAATTTCCATCAAATGATGTCTTAATAAACAATTCCCACTCAAATCTGTGTTGTCAGTTATTTAAATAAAACTTTGTTGCAAAATTAGTTATTTGTTGTACTATCTCTTTAATTCCATATGTTTGCCATCGATTTGTGTGGAGTACCATTCATTTCTATTGATTGAGGTCAGTTAGTGCCCTTCACAAGATGGCCACCACACTGTGACATCCAAAGGCAGTATTTGATGACTGCTGTAAGATGGCCACCACCAGGGGTTGAAGGTCATTGATTTGTAATAGATTGTGCTGCCCAAAATGGAAACTGCTTTCCCCGAGGTGGCTGTGCAGGGAGGCAAACAGCAATATCTAGACTGAAGGCCATCTTCTCCACCCACACCCAGAAAATTGGCAGGTTTACTGACTTTGGGTGAGTGGCACAATTCTGAGAAAGAAAAAAAAATTGTCTGTATCACTTTGGAGCATTTTGTTCTTGTTTATAGAGCTGTGCTTTGTTTTTATTTTATTGGCCTACCCCTCATTTTGTAGATTAAGTTGGTAGGATTTTTTTGAGTTGCCCTCCAGGTGTTGTCTTCTGTATATTGTCTGTTCTACCCATTTTATTGATTTGAATGGCCCCTGAATTGTTGTGTTTCCACGTTTACTGGTAGTACCCTGAAAGTGGAGCTGGAGAAGCTCGCTCCAATGTGGCTGGAGGAATGTTTTGTTGCTGTGTGCCTCCTCATTGAGCATAGTTGAGTCTGTGGGAAGGATCACTCCATTTGTTGCAGAAGCGGCCATGCGGACTGATCTCAATGCGGCTCTGGGCAGGTATAGCAGGCAGGCGGCTAAGAAGAAGGAAGCAGCAATTCTGAGGAGGCACAGCAGGAGCTTGGTCTGCGAAGCAGCTGCATTAGTTTTAAGGCTCCCGTTTGTGCCCCTTGTATATGTGGAGCAGCCATGGAGTGGGACTGAGGTTCCCGGTGCAGCTGGTGGGCAAGGTAAGAGCCTCTTTCTAGAGTTCCAGTGCACTGTACAGCCAAGGGGAAAAAGCTGAAGGGTGAAATAGGCAGTAGGGTGGAGCAGGAGCTCTCTGGCACTGGGGATGATGGTGGTGGTACACAGCATTAACTTGCAGGGCCACGGGCCATAGGCAGTGACAAGGGGTTGACTTTGAAAATTTGATTGCCCTTTTCTGTTGGCTGATCCCTGCAGCAAAAGGCAGTTTGGCCATTTGGAGCTGTGATTTAAATTTTTGGTGCTGTTTACTGTTAACTGAGTTCTGCACAGGCACTGCCATACAGTAACAGTTGGATTTATAATTAGCAGCTCTGTGGAGTGCAAGGGATTTTTAAGTTAACTTTTGTACAGCAGCTGCTAGGGTTGGAGCAGCAGTGTCCCACATCCATGCACATTTATATTTCTGGAGCAGCAGTGTCCCACATCCATGCACATTTATATTTCTGGAGCAGCAGTGTCCCACATCCATGCACATTTATATTTCTGGAGCAGCAGTGTCCCACATCCATGCACATTTATATTTCTGAGGCAGATTTGCAGGAGGGTGAATTTAAACAGGATAAAGTTCAGTTTTATTTTTCCTCTCTGCTGCCAGGGTTGAATTGTATTCAGCATGCAACATTTCAGGCTCACTTGGGAGGAGACTCTGGGGTACCCAACTATGCAGACAAGCGAGATGGGGGATTGGGCAGAAGAAGGGCCACATTCTTCACCATGTGTGGCATTTTGGTTTGGTCTGCCACTAAAAGACCCATACATTCTTTGTAGTCTACCTTGCCCATCTGGTGCTTCTGCAATAGTAGACTTATTGGTACCAAATTAACTGAGTCGGATGCAGAAAATAATAAACAAGATTACTATATTCAGGAACATCTCATCAGCTACAGACTTATTTATTTTATTAACCAGGTATAGCACCCTAAGCTGAAAGCTTTTTTTATAGGAGTGACCTGGGAGCACAAGGAGGTTAAGTGACTTGCTCAGGATCACACAGTATGCAAGTGGAAGCTGTGGGATTCAAACCCAGGTCTGGTCTGCTGGATGTCACCAAATTTGCAGCTCAGAGCCTTAGACCACTGCGCTATACTGCCTCCAATAACTTATGTTGACTGTTAGGCAGGAAGTTGGGGTTTCCAAGCCTCTGCTGGAAAATAATTAGTATAACATATGACTAAGACTGGTTGCAACATCACTGTTTTTAGTTAAAGGGACTGCAGCTTTTCTTAAGCCCCATGCTTAACCTGTACTGTACAGTAGCTTGCAGCCCACAGTATTTTTGTGATGCATGGGCTGTAAAGTAAACAAAAAGGGGAGTTTAAAGTAACATGTTCTGGCACCCTAAGCCTAAACAAATAATAATATGGATCAATATTGCTGTATATATTTTTTTAGACTCAACTGATCATAACAGCAGGGGGCAAGTGACTGAAGGCAGGTGGGGGTGGGCCAATTTAAACAAATGACAAGAAAACCAGATAACTTCAAATATCACTATGATGCTTGGATGCCAAAATGTTACAGCAACCAATAGTTTATTTTAGATAATGGAATGTAGTAAGGGAAATAACAGGGTAATGAACTAGACTACCTTGTATTATAAAAAATATTTACATTTATAGCAAATACACTAGTTCAGTCAAGTTATGCAAACCAGGGGGGTGGCAAGCCAAAGAGCAAAAAATCCACTTTGTTTCACATGCAATTATTTGCCTTTCCTAATCTCTTCCTCAGACATTTCTTGCAATTTTTTGAATACCAAAAAAATTTAATTTTGTGTTCTTCTCTGTTTTTTCTTGTACATGTCGTCTGATTGTACATTTGTTATCACACTCCCTCCAGGCTCTGACATGTTCTCCAATATTTATGGACAGGGTGGAATAGAGGGAGGGACACCTGTACTGCCACAAAAGAGATTTTCCTTTCCCTCCAGAAGAATTTGCTAGGTTGACAGCAGCATTTGAAGGATTGTGTCCATGGATTCAACTCTGCAGCAGAGGACCTCATCTCCATGTGGTCAGCTCTAGTGGAAGATGCCGATGCCAGAGCATCAGAACATAGAGGCTCAGGTGCTGCTGTCCCACGAGCCTGAGCCCAGCTGCTCATCACAGCCTCCTGTTCACTTCCCCCCTCTTGCAACTGCACATCATGGTCTCTTACTGAATCATCCCCCTGTGGCACAGGAGGACCACTATGAGTGCCACACCACCACACCTTGTCAGTGCCTTCTTGTGCTTCTTCCATCACCAGAGATGCTTGATTTTCAGATAACTGTGCTCCTCTCCAGTGCTCAAGTGGCTGCCTTTCTTACCCAGCTAAACCATGGTGTCACACACTTTGCACACAGACTCTGTCATCATTGGGGGTCAACCTCAAAGAACTCCCAAACCGGGGAGGACTTCTGCTGCTGCCTGTGTGAAACCAGAGGAGGAGGATGTTGGAAGTGGCAGCACCTCAGGGGAATCAACCTGTGGCAGTAGTGGTAGCATGGGGGCACAGAGATTTCAGGTGGCAGCTGTGGCAGTGAAGCTGGCACAACTGGGGGGGACTGGGAACACCATTCCTTGCTGCTGCTGCACTGTAAGGGGGCTGCTGCATCACCCTTCCTGCTGCCCCTTGCTCCCCCATGTAGTGCTGTCCAATGTACATTGATGGGTCCAAATCCACAGGATCTACAACTCCCAGATGTCTCTGCTGCAGTTCTCTCCCTTCCACTCATTTTTTATTAATTAAAAAAATGAGAACACATACAGTAAATACACTGAAGAGTAATCGAGGAAGTAAATTTAAAGCAGCAGAATTCACAGTGAAACAAAGTTTGAAAGCAAACCTAAAGTGGAAATAGCAATATTTTAAAATGAAGCTATAAGTAAATAAAAATAGAGAAATAATATTCAGTAAGTCCTAATAAGTCAAAGAATAAAATAAGGATGCCTAAGTACCAAAAATAAACTGTTGAGGTTGTGTAAAATATAGATTTCTTTCCCTTGCTCTAAGCCAGCAGCAGTGTAACTGCCGACTCTCACTAAAACACAATGCAGAAATTAAACTGAAGCACACTGAGTCTATAGCGCTCCACCATGTGACCTGCAGAAGTTCTTTCATGTGACCTTGAGACACTTGCTTACCAGTAGCCTCAATCTCAGAAAACATCCCCCAAATTTACCCTGAAGGCAATGCTGCAGGCTCAGTTAGTAAAAGTTAAAACAGGAATTTTTTTGGTAAAGGGTAAACATCTGTGAATTGATTTATGGAGGTGATGTTGATCACTTCAACTGACATTAGCCAGAAAACTTTGTATGGACAAAACTCTGCAGCAGAGGTCCCCCATCTCCATGCAGAGTTGCCCCACTTCAGCACTAATGGAGGATGCTGGTGGTGGGGAATCAAAAGATGGTAGATCAGGTGCTGCTGTCCACTGTGCCCAAACCCAGCTGCTGGTCCCAAACACCTATACAGCCCCTTTTTGCAACTGGGTGCATCATGGTCATTTATAGCACCATTCCCCTGTGGCACAGAAGGACAGTAGGAGTGCTCCCCCCACCATCCACTTTCACCACTGCCTTCTTTTGCTCCTCCCACTGCCAGTGATGCTTGATTTTCAGACAAGTGTGTTGTCCTCCAATGCCCATGTGGCTGCTCCTCTTACCCAGTCAAACCATGGTGTCACATAGTTTTCACTTGAATATTCTGCCATCATCAATGCCAGTCTCAAAAAAATGCATAAGTAGGATGACTTCTGCTGCTGACTTTGTGAAGAAACAGAGGAGGAGGATGTTGGAAGTGGCTCCATCTCAGGGATATCAGCCTCTGGCAGTTGTGCAACCATGGGAGCACAGGAGTTCAGACTTCAGCTGTGGCAGTGAAGCTGGAACAATTGGGTAATTGGGGGCACCATTCCTTGCTGCTGCTACTACACTGTGGGGGAGGCTGTTGCCTCACCCCTCCTGCTGCCCCTTGCTCCCCCTGTGGTGCTGTCCTATGTACATGGATAGGTCAAAGTCCATGGCTCACCCCTTCATCCCTCTCCTCGTGTCTGTAATGCCAAGATGTCCCTGCTGAAGTTCTCTCCCCTCAATTCATATTTTCTGATTAATGAAAAAATTAGAAAATATAAAAAACTGAAGAGTAAGAGAGAGGAACTAAATTTTAAGGAACAGAATTCACAGTGAAACAAAGTCTGAAAGCACACCTAAAGGAAAAATAACAATATTTTAAAATGAAAATATAAGAAAAATAGAGAAAATAATACTAAATAAATCTTAATAATTCAAAGAATAAAATAAGGATGCCTAAAATACCAAAAATACAGTGGCGTCCCCCAGGATGAAACCCACTTGTAAAACACTCTGCAGTATGCCTCAGCTGACCTATTGAATAAAGCAATGTAATTGCAATGACAATTAGTCCTTTTTGTCATGCAGGAAACTGTTGCATTCATGTCATCCTAGCAGTGTCACTTTTTCCTGAATGACAAAAGGAACTAATTGCTTTTGAAATGACATTGCTTTATTCAGTAGGTCTGCTGCAGCATTCTGCAGAGTGCTGCAAAATGCTGCAGTATTGGGTTTCATCCTGGGGGACCCTACTGTATACTGTTAAGGTTGTATAAAACATAGATTTCTCCTCTCTCTCTCTCTGTCTCTTTGTCTCTAAGCCAGCAATAATATAACCTCCTACTCTCACTAACACACACTGGAAAATGAAACTGAAGCACACTGAGTCTGTAGAGCTGTACTGCACCATGTGACCTACAGAAGCTCTTCCATTTAACCTTGAAAATCCAATTGTAAAAATGAAAGGAAAAGTGTGACTCTTACCGGGACTTGAACCCAGGGACCTTGGCATTCTGTTCCTTGCTCTTAACCACCTGAGCTATAGGAGCCTCAGGACATTAAGCTTCCTGAGTTTTCCCTTGAAACACACACTAGAAAACATGGCATGGAGTCCACAGGACATGGCAGCCCCATTTCAGTCATCCTTGGACTGCCATATCCTCTATGGGCACTGTCTGTTATTTACTCACAGTGCTAGTGGCACACCCAGCCCCGTACCTATGCTCCTGTGCTAGGGGCCAGTGGAGCTTGAGTCATTCTGGTATGGGTTGTTGCAAGATGACTACACAGAGAGGTGGGTATAGGTGCTACAGCAGACCCCTAGAGCCACATGGTATCTTCCCTCTCTGCTGGCTGTGCACTCTGCCTCAGTAGTACTGCAGATGGGGCAGACATCTTCTCCTGTCCACAACCCAGCCTGGTGAGGAGCTGTCCATGTGGCCAGGGATTAGGCACAGAGAGGTTGCACAGCCATGGTTGTAGATGCCACGGGATGCCCCAGTGGTGCACATCCTCCATGTAGGGAACACTCCACAACTTTCTATGGCTCTCCAGCAGCAGCTGCACACCATTTGAGAGTCAAGCCTTAAAATTGTGAAAAAGCCAGTTTCAGCGATATAAAACAAACTCTGGTCAGAGCCAACACAGCTGCTAATGCATTAGCCTGTTAATGGATATGGAATGTAGCTTAGTTATTTACTTGTGGTACTATTGTGATGAACAAATGCTCTGCTTAAACATGCTAAACATGCCCCGTATGTCTCTTTAATAAAACCCATTTATGTTTCATATCAAGCAAGTTTCCGTGGCATGTCCACAATTGTATACAGTGCATTGTGTATCATAAGTTATTTAGAAGAGTAAGATCATAGGACCATGGATTTAGCTTCATCACAACGAATAATATTTGTAATCCACACTGTTATAATAGCAACAGTAATCTGTTATGTTGGGGGACATACAGTAAGTCTGTGTTTTCTTAAAGATCAATGGCAATTATCTTGCTTGGCTGGATCCTGATTTGCCACACAACTTACTTGTTTTGTGTTTGTACAATAAAATGTTATCTTTGAACCATGGTGTAAAGGGAGACAAGCAGAGGGAAATATTTGGAAATGTTATTTTTTCAGAATTTAAAAATGGATAAATAATGCACAAGGCAAGGCAGGGGCATAAACTGAAGAATGCCAAATGACAGCAGACAGAGGCAGTGGGGGAGCCAGGTTTAAGTGCCAGGGGGGCAAATCTGTCCAACAGGGGCTCCAAGACACACATGAGTTCTAATACAAAGTGATTTTTCCAACATCCAATAAAACTTTTGAATATACTTAAACATTATACAGTCTATATTTTAACCACTTTCTTTGTTTACCATCCTCATTCTTTAGTCATCAAACCATTAGTATGAAAACAAGATTTTGTCTCCAGACGTCATGTCTCCAGCCAGCTTTTCCATCATCACAAATTATGGCATCAGTTTTAGCCAATCAGTATTTTTATTTCTAAACATTCCAGACACTCTTATAACCATATAAAGGTCTCAAAACTCTGAAAGTCTAAGTTCTGTTTACATAGACCATTTACCATGCAGGATTTGACTTATTTTCTACAAAGTAAAATATTCTGATTTTAAATTCAAGATCTTTTGGAGATTACGTGATGAGCCTGGCATAAGAAGATGTCTTCTGTGCTGCTCCTAGGCCCAGACTATACAAATCAGCTAATTTTTTCACTGGGGCCCTTACTGCACCAGTGTATCACCTCTCTCTTGTTCACGGGGTGCATTTGTGAAGTTTTCAGCAACGACAAGCAACGAGTAGAGCGGGTGTGATCGGCAGTTCCTGTCCAGAATCTGTGCTTTCGGCGGTGGTAACAGGCTGAGCGGACGCAGCAGAATGGAGGTGGAAGCTCCTCAGCTCTTGGCGGCACGCACACCAGCAGTAAAATGCCCGAAACCCCACTCGCCGGTACCAGACGAACAGGCAGGGCAGGCTGATGTGGATGGAGCTGCTAACATGACCTCAGACGATATCATGGAAATTAAACAAATGCTGCAGGGGCTGGTTGTGGACTTTGCGATGGTGAAACCAGTGCTGCATTCTCTGGCCCAGAGTATGGGGGACGTGGAAGCCAGAGTCTCCTCGCAGGAAAGGAAAGTCTCTTCCCTTGATCAAGAGTGGCTTATAGTACGTAGACAAGTTAAAAAGCTGGAAGAGTGGATGGAGGATCAGGAATCTAGAAGTAGGAGAAATAATCTTATATTATCAGGATTACCGGAGAGGGCTGAAGGGGCTGATTGTGTCTCTTTTATTCAAGATCTTCTCCTCAAGCTCCTGGGCCCCATGCCATTTGGAGAGGCTTACAATTTGGAAAGGACTCATAGAGCCTTATGAGAGATGCCCCCCCAGGTGCTAGGCCAAAGGTCATTATAATGCGATTCCTGAACTATAAAGAGAAATCCCCAGTGCTCGCTAATGCCAAGAAAAATAAAAATTTGCAATGGAGTGGTGAATCCCTTTGGTTGTTTCAGGATCAAATGCCATCAGTTCGAGAGAAGCAAAAAGAATATTCTGAAATAAAAAAGAAGCTTTATTTAGCTGGAATCAAGTTTTGCCTTTAATACCCTACGACATTGATGGTCCGACTACAATCGGGCGAGAAGAAGTTTCTCAGAGTGAGTGATGCTATGGAGGGGCTGTGTGTGGAGCTCCCCGGATTATTCAAGTCAATGACTTGAGCTTCCACTGGGGATCTGTTCATTGATATGCTCTATTCAGCTGAGACCTGGGTAAATGGAAGGATTATGCTTTATGGGTTTCTGGTTCACCAAAATTTGGTGAGATATGGTCTATGTGTGGGTATCATGCTATGGCATTTTACTTAATACTGTGGGAGTTGTATGGTATTATTTGAAGCTGGAAAGGGTACTGGTGATACTCAAGATAATGAGAGCCCTGCTCTTTTTTGGGTGGGGAAAATTCTATAGTTATGGAAGGGGGCAGTGTTTCTCTGAGTTTGGTGTTTCAGTGTTTTTTTTTACTATGTGGGGGAGGATGGATAATATGGGCTGTAGTAAGGATGAAAGGTCAGATCTTTTCTAAATTTTTTTTTAAAGGGTGCTCCTATGAGAGTAGATGAGGAGGGGTGCTTAGGGGCCCTGAGAATTAGAATTACAAGAATGTTGGTGAGTGTGGCTATAAGGGAGTATTTCCACTGCAGCGCTATTTGTTTTAGAGTGAGATGTGTTATTGAGGAATCCCTAGTCAATTGGAAGGGCCAGGAAGGGGTGCACAGAAATGGTCTTGTCCATGTATCACTGTTTGTTGGGAGGACAATCTATGGATCGGGGGTTGGGGGGTTTATAGGGGGTTGGAAGAGAGACAGTCCACAGTGGTAAAAGCGCATGATGCAGATCTGGCTAGGGCTAAGTGTGATGGTTTTATACTAACAAAATTTTTTCCCCTTTTATGTCGGGTATTAAAATTCTATCATGGAATGTTAAAGGTCTCAGGGGTCAAAGGAAAAGAATGGTAATTCTGAGGCATATTGGACAGATAGGGGCTCAAATTGTTGCGTTACAGGAGCCCCACCATTTGACAGAGGAGTTGAGCTTCCTAAACAGGCTGTGGGCGGGACAAGTTTATGGTGTGGGTAAGGATAAGGCCTCAGGGGGTGTGGTGATCTTAATAGAGAAAGCATGTCCTTATACTATTTTGCAGATGACTGTTAGGGATGATTGCAGAGCGATTTACCTTATGGGCACCCTAGGGGGTAGGGAGCTCATAGTTGCTTCTATATAAGGTCCCACCCATTCAAATCTTGAATTTTTTGCTTCAGTGGAACTAGATATATCAGCATTCTCTCCGCACTCACTCATTTTGGCAGGGGACTGGAATTTATGTAGTAACAATAGGGAGGACATGATACCTCTGTCAGGAGGGCCTTTGTCCAAAGCTCAGAAAGCTCTGAATAGATTACTGAAAGTCACTGCCTTGGTGGACCCACTCAGAATTTACAATGCAGGGGGCAACACCATGACTTTCTACTCGGCGGCCCACAAAACTCAATCTAGAATTGACTTTTTTCTGGTTAACAGGGGGTTGCTGTGTGAAGTTACGAAGTAGTAACCCAGGGTAGCATCTTCTCAGATCATGCCCCAATCCAGTTGACCTGGGTGCCCAGTGCTGCTCCCCCTAGACCATATAGATGGAGGCTGCAGGACACGCTGTTGGTGGATTTCTCAGCCAGGGCTGAACTTGAGGCTGCCCTCTTGGAGATCTTAAGGAGTCAATTACCCACACTTCAGAATAAACAGCTAGGATGGCTGACCTGTAAGGTGTTATATGCAGGTGAAGCTCAGAGTCTTGCGGCATAAAGAAATAAAATGAGACGTGCTAAAGAGGAATTTATTCTGGGGGCTATAGAGTCATTGGCTCCTATGGAGGGCACTTCAGTTGATATTGATGTGGAGCTTCAAAGCCTAAGAAGAGAAATGTCAGATATCGTGTATGGTAGAGTAGAATTTTGGTTGGAAAAGATTCAAGCTAAATATTTACTGCAGGGAGATGTACCTGGTCACCTTCTTGCAGCGAGGGTTAAGGAGTGGGAAGCAGCTTGGACGGTAGCATCCATACAGTATGAAGAGAAATGATAACAGACCCTCAACAAATGGCGGATGCGTTTGCCTCATACTATAGGGACATATACAGGGAAGAGCATCTTGCTGGAGAGACGGAGATAAGGTCTTTCTAAGAGGGGATACCTCTACCGGTTTTAGATGCCGCATAGTTTGGTGCATTAGAGATGTGATCCATTCTTTGCTGGCTGGTAAAATGCCTGGGCCTAATGGGTTGATGGCTAAGTTTTATCAAACTCATCTTCCCATTATACTTCCTCTGCTTAAAGACTTTTTTGGCCAAGTCATGTGGAAGGGGGTATGCCATCCTCCCCTCTATCAGGCATATATCTCCCTGGTGCCAAAACCAGGCAAGCCGATGGATTTGCTTGGCAGCTACCGGCTGATAGCTTTGACGAATCAAGACATTAAGATTCTTACGAGGATCATAGCTAATAGAATATTGAAAGTTGCCCCAACCTTAATTAGCCTTGAGCAGGTGGGATTTATGCCTGGTAGGGGTGCACAGGATGATCTCAGAAAGCTCCATCATATACTTGGTCAGGACCTGGACTCCTAGCTTTTTTTTTTTTTTTCATTTATTCTTTTTCCACCCAAGCTGCCTTCCTCCTGGTACTTTCAACCTGGTCATGGACCTCGGACTTCCACTCCTTCAAATCGGCCTCGGGCCCCGTACCCCATGGCTTACCCCCCACAGAGGGGCTGCAGCACTCTCCCTGCATGCCGCAGTCTTCGGGCTGGGTCAGAGGGCTGGCCTGAGCAGCTAATTGAAGCCGTGGTGGGCTTCATTGAAGGAGGCTGGCAGCTGTCTGTTTTTCCACCTTCTGGGGGAGGCGGGGTTGTGCAATGATGCCTGACATCCGCCCCGCCTCCTGTATGTGCTAGTGCCAGTGGCTGAAGGACTCCTGGCCTCTGCCAGGGGTCATTGATGCTCCGGGCACTTCCCGACCCTCTCCCCGGAGAAGAAGAGCAGTCCATAGGACTCTCTATCCTTCTCCCCCGGCCGGTCCTCCAGTGACCCTGGTCCATTCCCGAACCGGTCACCGGCGTCGCATGCGGAAATCCAACTGCTGCACCAACGGGCCAGCTGCTGGACTCCTAGCTTTCCATTGCCTTGATTTTATTAGATGCTGAGAAGGCCTTTGCTAGGGTCTCACACTCATTTCTGTTTGCTACAATGGCGAGGATAGGTTTTCCGGAGAGCCTTCTTAGAGGTATTAAAAATTTGTATGTGGCCCCTACGGCTAGAGTGCTGTGCAATGGATATGTTTCACATGAGCTTAGGTTGGATAATGGAACTAGACAAGGGTGCCCCCTGTCTTCAATATTGTTTACTATTTATTTGGAACCACTCTTGAGGGCAATCAATAATGATTTCAGTATCAAAGGGCTCAGGATTGCAGGACGGGACTTAAAATTTTGGTTTTTTGCCGATGATATTTTGTTGCATTTGCAAGACAATGTTTAAGTTTTTACAGTTTAAGAGGACAGTTGAAATTATTGAAAAATATTCAAGGGTCTCGAATTACAAGTTAAACTTGAGCAAGATGCAGATTCTCCCCTTGACACCACATGTTAATAGTGTAGATTTTGAACCTTTGCAGGTACATTGGGTGCCAGTAAAGCTTAAATATTTAGGTATATGGATCACAGCTAATATGGCAGATTGTGTGGCAAAAAATATGGACGGGATCCTGACGGCAATTAAAGGGGATGTACTTAGATGAGCTAAGCTTCCCTTGATTTTGCAGATAGGCTGGGATTAATTAAGATGAACCTTCTACCCAGGTTACTATATCCAATATACTTAGTCCCATACCACATTCCTAAAATCTGGTTTGTTAAAATTAGGAGACTGTTATCGGACTTTTTTTGGAACTCTATGCCTCCTTGGAGAAGGCATAGTGTCTTGTGTTTACCATTTAAGAAGGGAGGGATTAAGCTGTCGGATCTCCACTTATATTATGTTGTGGAACAATTGGGCCATATGTGTCGATGGGTTAGGCATAATGAGGGAGAATTATATATTCCAACTTGGTTGAGTATTGAGAAGCAAACCTTTCAAGACCTAGGTCTCTCTCTTGAGGCGTTTCTTTTCTCAAATCCAGAGAAATACCTGAAACAGATGTCATTGGGTCCTATTGTTAAATCAGCTATGGCCTGGTGGTCATTCCTTACCCCTAGCCAAAGGAGGGACCAAGGGAAGACTTCAGAACAACCGCTGCTGGGCAATCCAAATTTTCTAATTGGGGGCAGTAACCTCACTTGCCAGTGGGCAGCTCAGCTCCTGGGTCTCCAACTTAGGGATGTGGTGCAAAACAATAAGTGGTACTACCGAATAAATGTGATACATTGCCATTCTTTAAGAGGTTACAGCTTACCAAAATGGTGGAGGGGTTTTTGAGAAGATCAGGGTGCCCACAGGAACACTTTTTTACATGGGTCAATCTCAAGGAGGTGGACCCTGTCTCTCACTCTTTATCTAAAGTCTACAAAGTACTTTTGGAATATGTTAGTTCAAACTCTACCATCAAGATCCCTTATTGGGATAGAACATTGGCCTCCCAGAATCTTGATTGGGATAATATATAGAGGTCTCTCAAGTTTATATCTGTACCTAAATATTGGATTATGTAATTTTTTATTATTTCCAATATGTATTTTACCCCTGTGAAACTATGGGATAGACACCTCAGACAGACCTGTGTTTTAGATGTCAAGTGGGTTCAGGGGATATCCTACATGTGTTGTGGGAATGTAGTAGGATAGTGCCCATATGGGATGAAATTAGACAGCAAATGGACCCTCTATTAGATTACTCAGAATTTATCGTACCAGAAATATGCATTTTAGGTGATATGTCACAGGTATCGGGGATTATACCCAAGTATAATTTATCTTTGATGGCAGCGATAGTTAAAACTGCTATATTGAAACATTGGAAAGATGATTTTATTTATACTTACAAGCACTGGGTGAGGGACTTGATTGGTGCGCTGGGAAGAATAAGGAGATATTTGCTTATTGAGGGTAGGAAGGGGCTATATAATAAAAGGTGGTCGACACTCCAGGCAATTTACTCTTTAAAGGTTGATAATACCCAAACACAGGCCTGTCTGTCAGATTGTGCTTAGTGTGATTTTTCTCTCTGTGGAATGTACAGCTTGATTCCGATTTTGCTGTTTTAAATAGATTTACTTTACTGGTCACACTTGTCTCTTGGTTTGGATGATACTTGTTTAAAGGTATTAAAATATAGGATGGATCTGCTTGAGGCATAGGGTGGGTGGGACTCTCTCTCTTCCCAGGGGACGCGGCAGGGGGCTACCTTCTGTAGGTAATGTTGCTCAGGTTAGGGCCCAGATGCTCTATTATCGGGGGATATAGTTTTCATACTAATTTCTTTTTTCTTTCTTATGCTCTCCTCCCTAGCTGTGGATTAAGACAAGTGGGGGATGGGGTCTCTCTAACCGGAAGGATATACGAATTAGTTATCACTATAGGAGTCGGCCTACTTGCTGTGTATGTAAATAATTAAGGTGTACATAGTAACACAATCGGTTTTGTTGGATTGTGACCACCAGCTGTGTCCGGGATTTATGTTCTGTATGTCTGATATTATATAATAAACCAAGAAAGATCTGTTTAAAAAAAATCAAGTTCTTTTTTTTAAAATAACAGAAGTCTTTGACATGATTTATAGTATTTATTCAGCAGGTACAGTTTTAGCATATTTTGTGGTTCTATGTGTGCCTTCTCAATTCCTGGGACATTTCCTAATGTCCTGTGAGTCTGCTGTCACCACAGGGTGCTTGTGCCTGTACATGGAGAACAGTGGCTGTGCACACACCAAGATGTGGAGGAAGGGATGACAGGCTGGGGAGAAAATAAGAAAAATAAATGTGCACTGAGGCATTTAAATGACAACATTTTGCAGCAAGGACAAACATTGGTGGTTTGTGTTTACTTGCAAGAAATGCATAAGGAATACTTTTTCCTTTTTTACTACTAGTTTAAGGTAGGGGTTCTTCAAAATAAAACAGTCAATGAATACAAAAGACAGACACAGGTTCTACTGTAAAAGGAAGTTAATTTTATTTACCTCCCCATTCCAATACACAATGCCCACCTCCCTTGCCAGGCAAGTCTTAGGCCATAATACCATACAATTAATCCATGTCCACTGTCGACCATGTTATTTTACTGTAGTCAAGACTTGGATATAAAAAAAATGTGATGGGTGGACAGACTCTGATGTACTCCTTGGCCTTCAAGGGAGGTGGACATTGTATGTTGATGTGGTGGTATAAAACAAATAAATTCATGCTAATGCTTAATAGAGACAAGAATGGATCATGTACAGTATCTTTAAAAAACTTGAAAACCAACACATTGCACTGGCCAGTACTTTGCTTTTTATTACCACCCTGCCAGTCTTAACTAGAACTGCAGTCTGCAGATGACAAGTAGATGTTTCTGGTGCAGTTTTATCCATTGCTAAGCAATATAAATTTCAAATTGTAGAGAGAAAGAAATAATGTGACCTAGAACTGTAGACTTACAGTACCTTTGATTTTTGTCTGTATTTGATTTTTCTCATATTAAAAATAATATTGATATCCAATATTCAATATTGATACTTAAACCAGCTGAATGGGGGAGGCAGAATAGGGCAATGCATAGAAACATAGAATTTGATGGCAGATAAGGACAGCTTGGCCCACCTAGTCTGCCCATTTCCCTACGTGATGGATAAGCTGCAGATTCTAATCAATAGCTTACGTCCTCCTACCCCCAACTAGAATTGCCTTATGCCTGTCCCATGCATTCTTGAATTGTCCCACTGTTCCTGACTCCACAACCTCCTCAGGAAGGGTGTTCCATGCATCCACAACCCTCTCTGTGAAAAAATACTTTCTAACATTACCTCTGAGCTATCCCCCTATTATCTTGGAGCTGCGTGGGGACAAGGATCCACATTGTTAAGCTCCTGACTCAAATCCTTTGGGCATCCTGCCCTAGGAGCTGTGTAGGGACAAGGATCCACATTGTTAAGGTATGAACAGAACGCTGACTGTGGGAGCCCCGCTGCTTTTTTACTAGTTTTAAACTTGGTGCCATTTCTGAAGCACCTGTTGCCTACGATTATAAACGCAGGAGCACAGTAGCCATTTGTTTGGGGTGAATCAGCGGGCTTCTGAGCCTACCGCGAAGTATTGGGCTGATTTTTTATTTTTTTGCCTGGGTAATCTTGCTCCATGTCCTTGACTTTGGACCAAAATCAGCAGTTTCAAGTCGCGCAGCCAGAATCAAGGTTACAGTTTAGTTTAACTTGTGAGAAGGAGCTATAGTTTCTTGCTATGTTAGCTTGTCTGATATGTTAACTGGGTAGTGCCTTTTTGCACAGGATTCTCCTTAATGTGGCAATTATTAACTGTAGTTCTAAATATCTCATTTTATTTGAATGTCTGATTAAGTGCTTCCACGACAGGACTCGATTGCAGTATGGATTGTTTTGTAGTAATTTAAACTGACTGGATGATAAGTAAAACTTAAACATAGTTCACTATGCACAGGGAATGAGTGATCTAAGAAATTTGTTGCTGAAGTACACTGACTACCTGCTACCATCCTGTATTCTTACACCTATGTACCTTTTTGCAAGCTTCATCTCTCTCTTATCTGTTTCCTAACACACGCTTGACCCTGTCTCCTGAATACTCTGCCTGTAATCCAGATTCCGCTCTGCTTAATCTGTGATCTGGTTTCAACCCCCACTCTGCTGTGAATCCAGAGCTTCTCGCTCCTTTCTCCCCTCTACTGCCCTGTCTGTGCTTTCCCTCAGCAGTCGCCCATGTCCCCTTATTCACCTAGTTTCTGTACTCTGGGTTTAAATCCTGTCCCACTGTTTGCCCCCTGACTGTTCTCCGACCGAGTGCCACCATCTTAAGAAAAGTGGATGCTTTCTTTCCCCACCCATGCAGTTGTAGCCACTGATTACCCGTGTATGACTCTACCTGATTAAATGGGAGCTTGCCTCCCCCCATGCAGTTTTTTAGATGCGTCATATCCCACTACGGTCTATTCTCTTCACAGCTCCTGACTTGAATCCTTTGGGCATTCTGCCCTTGGAGCTGTGTGGGGACAAGGATCCACATTGTTAAGGTATGAACAGAACGCTGACTGCGGAAGCGCCTGTGCTCTGGACTGGTTTTAAACTTGGTGCCATTTCTGAAGCACCTGCCACCTATAATTATAAATGCAGGAGCACAGCAGCCATTTGTTTGAGGTGAATCAGCGGGCTTCTGAGCTGACCGTGAAGTATTGGGATGATTTTTTATTTTGTTGCCTGGGTAATCTTGCTCCATGGCCATGACCTTGAACCAAAATCGGCAGTTTCAAGCTGCGCAGCCAGGAATGAGGTTGCATCCCTACAGCCACTATGCAGCTGCTCCCCGCCCGCCCCCAATACCCAACCACCCTTAGCTGGCATTACATATACAGGAGGTTTCTGACACGTGGCTGTTCTTTTTTGTCCTATCTGCTCTCTTCCCCATTTGCAGCTTAAAAGGTTTCTCCACTAGAGGTCCTACTACTGTTGCTTTGCTTAGCTCTCTCATGGCTTGGCAAGCCCTGTTTCCACTTGGGGAGTTTTATTTTTAGTTTTACTTTTATCTCACTGATTTTACTCCTGAAAGCTTTGATCTATCTCACAGTCATCTCGGATTTCTGATACAGGCTGCATCTACTCTCCTCCAGGGTTATTTTCCATCCCTCCCTCTCTAATTAGAACCCAGCATTCACTGGATGCTCCTCCTGACCACTTCCCATCAGACTGGTCCACCCTGCTTAACTTCACCCCAAGCTCTATTGATATCACTGTCGTTGTACTCAATACTCAGATCTTCCTAATTCTGCCCAGCCTTGTCAGGGTATCTCCTCTCCAAGATAGTGAGGGTGACTTTGTACTATCTGCCTTGTGCACTATTTACCTTACATGCCATTGACTCCCTATCCCTTGATTCTGTGTGCACCTCTTACAGGACTGAGAGGGCACTTAATGATTTCACATTCTCTAACATGCTAGCCACGAGTTCCTTCACACCTGGAACCCAGTTCCCTATTACCAATAAGGTCTTAAGGCCTATTCTTAGGTTCCTTCTGAACAGGAAACTCTACTCTTCCAGGGATCAATCTTGGCCCTATTCTCTGGCCTCTCTCTCTCTGGGCCATAGCCCTATCCCTCACACTGGCTGGGGATATTGAGGCCAACCCTGGTCCAGTAATAAAGCCACACACATCCAATACACTTTCTGGCAATTTCCCAACCCAGGCCCAGTGTCTGACCATTGTCCATCTCAATATCAGAAGTCTGGTACACAATTTCCCTGAACTGGAGGCCTGCGTGCAGGTCAGTAATCCTGATATACTGTACTTGTCCTCTTGGAAACATGGCTAAAACCCTCTGTCTCTGAACTTGCCTATTCATTGCCAGGCTATAATATGCACTGGGTTGACAGGCCTTCCTCCAAAAAAGGGGATGGCTTGGCACTCTACTATAAGTCCCACCTGTGCATCTTGCTTCTGCCTACACCTGCTGTAAGTAATGGTGAGGTTTTACACTCCCTTCTTTTACTTGGGGGTACTAAAAAACTGCACATCCTCGGGGTATATATTCCTCCTCATAACAGTAAAATAGGCCTTGATAAACTTATGGACTTTATTCCCTCTGTATCCAAGAAAAACAAGTTGATATGTCTGGGTGATTTCAACCTTGACTGGCTTGGGCCCATCTCTTCTACCTTAGCCTATACCATTAGTAAGTCTAACCTCAGTCAACTCATCTCAGCTCCTACAAGGGTGTCTCAAAATGGCTCCTGTCATACCATGATTGATTGGATCCGCACCAATAGGAAGGACTGCTACTCACCCGCCGGGGTTCTGCCTGACTCAATTAGTGATCATTGTTCGGTCTACTGTGTAAGGGGTCCGCCACTCCCTCCTATACTGCCAAAGTACTGTCCTTTGCTGATTTTTTTTAATCTTGACCAGATGGCATTTATGAATGACCTAAAACTTACTGACTGGTCTCCCCTTTATACTGCCACCAATATAGACCAAGCCACAGATTATTTCAATAAAACTCTTCTGGCCTTGCAAAACAAACATATTCCTTTCTCTTCACAGAGGGTCTATGGGAAAGTGGCCAAGTGGCTAAAGAGGCCTCTCCTACAACTGATTAAGCATTGTGACAAACTCTGGTCAAAATGGAAATCTTCCTCTCTCCAGGCTGATTTTCAGGAATATCGGGCTTTGTGTAACTCCTGCAAAAAATAAGTTTGAGCAGCCAAAAGTGCCTACTTCCGTAATCTCCTTAACTCATCTGCCTTCAACCTGAAGAAATATTGGTACCAGACTAAAGATATCCTGGGGAACAACAAGCCTCAGTTGCCGAATGATATGCTTATCAATGATACTCTTTGCAGTAACCCTTGCATAGTTGCTAATGCCTTTAATGCCCTATTCACCAAGGTCTCATGCCCTTCCCCTCTGTCACATAGAGGCTGCCTTCCTGGCACTACGTCTTCTCCTGGTGGATCTCTAATCTTGGGGCTCTCCCCTGTCACACATTAGGAGGTACTTAAGCTATTCTGCACCATTTCTTCTTGGAGGAGTGCTGGGCCAGATGGACTTGAACCCAGAAGCCTCAGACTTGCTGCCCTCTTCTTGCCACTCCAGTAATGAGGCTTTTTAACCTATCCATCGCTACATCTACTGTGCCCACTGTCTGGAAAGCTGCCAGGACAATCCCAGTGTTCAAGAAAGGAGACCCCAGAGTTCTGTCCAACTATCGCCCCATTGCATTGATTCCTACTCTCTGTAAGTTGCTACAGAAATTGATCCACGGTCAGATCTCTGCTCACTTGCTTAAATTCAGCCTTCAGTCACCGGTTCAACACAGGTTCAGGGCTGGTCATAGCACCACCACTGCACTCACCCTATTCACAAGTGAGGTTAAGTCAAATATGGACAAAGGTCTCCTCACTGGTTCAGTGTTCATTGATCTAAACAAGGCTTTTGACTTAGTTAGTCATACTCTTCTCCTAGATAAGCTGCATTCTCTTGGGGCCTCTGAACCCACTATAGCCTGGCTCTCAAGTTACCTTAATGACTGGTCCCAATTTGTCTCCTATTGCAAAACCCATTCGTCTCCTGCCCCTATCTCGGCGGGTGTCCCTCAAGGATCTATCCTCAGGCCACTGCTATTCTCAATCTTCATAAATGATATTCCCACTTCCATACCCCATTGTAGCTCCATTATGTACACCGATGACCTCGTACTTTTCTCTGCTTCTCGCTCAATTCCTGACCTCAATGATCATCTCACCTCTGTGTTTCAACACCTTCAGTCCTGGTTCTCCCTCAACTCTCTTATTCTTAACCTCCCAAAAACCCCACACTAAGCTCTTCGCGTCCTCTAAGAAAGCACAGACCTAGTCCCCTATGTTTCATGTGCTCTGCCAGGAAGGTGCTGCCATCATGACCACGAGCTCTTTCAAGTACCTTGGGGTGACACTGGATCCAGCCCTTGATTTCTCTGCCCACATTAATGAAGTATGTCACTTCATAAACATAAAAATCGGGGCAGCATACCATGTGCACCACTCATTAACCCCTGCAGCTAGGGTTTAGGTGGCTAGAGATGTCCTCCTTCCAAGGCTTCTTTACGCCCTTCCTATCCTTTCTCATGCTGCTGCTGCTATTCTCTAGAAGTGGGACAGCACCTACAATAATATTTGCAGATTTGCTTTACCTGCCCCTCGCCTCACCCACCATTGTCTCCTCTACTAAGCCCTGCACTGGCAATCACCTGAATCATGTCACCTTTTTTCACTGAGCTGCTTCATTGATTCTATGACTAGAACTCCCTGCCCTTCAGTTATAGCAGCTATGTTTAACCCAGTGTGACACTCCCATCCCGTATGGTCCTCCCATCTGCCTTTGCTCGCTGTCCCATGTTGCTCTACAAAAATAGGTGAACAAGCATTCACCAGTTTTGCTCCCAAAACCTGGAATACTCTTCCCCCACTGATAAAGGACAAATTGTCCCACTCCTCCTTTAAAACAGCACTCCTGTCTCACCTCCTAGCACTTGGTACTTGTGTCTGTCCCCTTCCTGCCTTATCCGAGCAGACTTGATTACTGTTTTGCCTTATCAATCAATCAGTCAAGCAAGCAATCAAATTCTTTATTTATCCAGGTGAACACCATTGAGCAAGCTCATTTACAAGGTGGACCTGCATTACACAAGTCAAGTAACAATGCATTTATATACAGACAAATAGACAGTAACATAGAAACATAGAATTTGATGGCAAATAAGGACCTCTTGGCCCACCCAGTCTGCCCATTTCCCTAACTACTGGATAAGCTGCAGATCCTAGTTAACCAGCAGCCTCGTCTTCCTACCCCCACCCCTAGAATTGCCTTATGACTGTCCCATGCATGCTTGAATTGCACCACTGTTTTGACTCACAACCTCCTCCAGAAGGCCGTTCCATGCATCCACAACCCTCTCTGTGAAAAAATATTTCCTTAAATTACCTCTGAGCTGCCCTCCCTCTATCTTCAAATTGTGCCCCTTGTTCTTGCACACCTCTTTTTTTGAAAGATGCTACCCTCTTGGACTTTGTTGATTCCCTTGAGGTACTTGAAAGTTTCTATCATGTCTCCCCTCTCCCTCCTTTCCTCGAGGCTATACATATTAAGCTCCTTAAGTCTCTCTTCATATGTCTTCCGGTGCAGACCCTGCACCATTTTAGTTGCCCTCCTCTAGACAGCTTCCATCCTGTCTATGTCTTTGTGGAGATTGGGTCTCCAGAACTGCATACAGTACTCCAGATGGGGTCTCACCAGCTGTCTGTACAGAGGGATAATAACTTCCTGTTTTATACTGGTGATGCCTCTCCTTATGCATCCCAGTATCCCCCCAGCCCTCCTTGCTGCCCTCTCACATTGCTTGCCCACCTTTAGGTAATCTGATATGACTACCCCCAGGTCCCTTTCCATTTTTGTTGTTGTTAGTATCTCACCCCCATTGTGTACTCTTCTCCTTGGTTTTTGTTTCCCAGGTGCATTACCTTGGACTTCTTAGCATTGAATCTAAGCTGCCATACATTTGACTATTCCTCTAACCTTGCCAAGTCCCTTCTCATCCTTTCCACCCCACCTTGTGCATCAACTCTGTTACAGATCTTTGTGTCATCTGCAAAGAGACATACTTTTCCTTCCAGTGTCTCTGCAATGTCGCTTATAAAGACATTGAAGAGGACCAGTCCTAATACTGAACCCTGCGGTACCCCACTAGTAACTCCCCTTTCTTCAGAGTGGACTCCATTTACTATTACTCTCTGTGTTCTATTCTCCAGCCAATTCTTTACCCAGGCTGTCATCTTGGGACCCACTCCCAGGCTAGCTAACTTGTATATTAATCTTTTGGGTGGGACTGTGTCAAATGCCTTGCTAAAGTCTAGGTAGGCTATGTCCACAGCCCCTCCCTGATCTACTACTTTGGTCACCCAGTCAAAGAAATCTATCAGATTCGTCTGGCATGACCTTCCACTGTGAATCCATGCTGACTTGGGTCCTGTGCCCCCTGGCCTCTAGATACTGACAATTCTTTCCTTCAGAAGTGATTCCATCATTTCCCTATCACTGAGGTTAAACTAACAGGTCTGTAGTTTCCTGCTTCTGTCTTGCTCCCACTTTTGTGAAGGGAATCACATCTTCCTCCTCCAGTCCTCAGGTACCACCCCTCCTCCCATGATTTGTTAAAGAGGGTAGTCAGTGGTGTCACTAGTTCTACCCTTAGTTCTTTTAGAATTCTGGGATGAATCCATCAGGTCCCATTGCTTTGTCCACCTTCAGTTTTAAGAGTTCTTTCATAACCTTTCTTCTGTATATGGGCTGGTATCAACTTCTGTATCCAGAGTGTTTCTACTGTTTGTTTTAGGTACCTCCACCTCTTCATTTGTAAATACTGAGCAAAAATATTTGTTTAGTATCTCTGCCTTTTCTGAGTCACCCTCTGCCCACCCTCCCTCCCTTTATTAAGCCTCACTATCCCTCCTTGGTCTTCCTTCCTCTCTGATGTACATATAAAAGGTTTTATCCCCTCTTAACTGAGTTGGCTATCTTTTCCTCGGTTTGGGCCTTTGCTGTTCTGACTGCCTTCCCAACTTCCTTTTGCTTTAACTGATACAGTTCTCTGTCCTGCTCTTTCTGTGATTCATTGTACTTCCTGAATGGTTTCTTTTTCTCTTGAACCTTCACTGCCACTTCCTTTGAGAACCATAGTGGTTTCTTACATCGTTTTGTTTTGTTAATTTGCTTCACACAAAGGCTTGTTACCTCTGTGATGGCAGTTTTTATTATTCCCCATTGCTCTTCCACCCCTCCTTCCTGCACATTTGCTAGCGCATTCCTTAGGCACTCACCCATTTTGGCAAAGTCAGCCCTCCTAAAGTCCAGTACTTTTGCCTTTGTATGGCTTGACTCTATTGCTGTGTTTATTGTGAACCATACTGTTCGATGGTCTCTAGTTCTCAGATGGCTACCCACTTCTACATCTGTGATCCTCTCTCCATCTCCACTTGAGAGAACCAGGTCTAAGATTGCTCCCTCTCGAGTGAGCTCCAATACTAGTTGTCTAAGGCATGCCCACTGTAGGGCATCTAGAATAACCCCACTCTTCGAAGTGGCTGCTGCAACTGAACTCCAGTTAACATCTGGCATATTCAGATCACACATCAGCAATATCTCCCCTTTTTCTGCCATTCTAAGTATACTTTCTATCATTTCCTTGTCCATTTCCTCCCCTGAGAAGGGGGTCTGTATCCAACCCGGTGCGGATTGTGGTGCCATTGCCTGTCTCCAAATTTACCCACAGTGCTTCTTCTCCTCCTCCCTGTTTACCCTTTTGTGCTGTTGCTTTGATTCCTTCCCTTATGTAAAGAGCTACTCCTCCTTCTCTTTTACCTTCCCTATCCCTCCTGTAGATAGTGTATCCTGGTATGTTTACATCCCAGTCATGGTTTTGTGTGTACCATGTTTCTGTGACTGCCACGATATCCAGATGTTCCTCCTCCATCAAGGCCACTAATTCAGGAAGCTTGTTACCCAGACTACGGGCATTGGTACTCATTGAGCTCCATTTTTTGATGGCTTTACCTTCTGTTGCAGCATCCCCCACTCACCTTTTTACCTTGGTCTTTTTCTCATTTAGTACCCTGTTTTGTAGGGAGAGGCTGGGATTTTCCTGCTGCTTATCAATGCCTCCCCCCTTGACTAGTTTAAAAGCTTGCCAATGAAGCATTTAAACTGATTGCTCAAAGACTTGTTCCCTTCTTGGACAGATGCAGACCATCCTGCCAGTATAGACTGGTGTCCCTCCAGGTGGAACCCCAGTCCCCAATGAAGCAAAACCCCTGTGCTCCACACCATTTTTTCAACCATTCATTAAACTGCATGGTGCAAAGTACCTCTGTCTCACTCATGCCATTGACAGGCAGAATCTCTGAGAAAGATACTGTGTGTGCTACTTGTCTTAGGCCCCTCCCCAACTCTACAAAGTCCTCCTGCACTGCTCTAATCTCATGATGAGCCAAGTCATTTGTCCCTAGGTGGACAAAGACATCCAGATCAGACTCCCATGCAGCTGTTCTCATGATCCTGAGGATGCGCTTCCTGTCCCTCCATGCCATGGCACCAGGCAGGCACCTTACTTCAGTTTTCCCTGCTCCCCCCAGTTCTATCCCCCTAATAATTGAGTCCCCCACCAGGAGATGCTTCCTTTCCATGTGGTGTCCTCTGCCTCCTTCCTGTGGGCCTCCCTTGTGACAGTTGTCCTCAGCCTCCTCAGTCTCCTCTGTGGGTGCATCCATAGGGGAGCTATGCTCCCCCAGAATGGTGTATGGATTGTGGAGTGGAACAACTGACTGGGTGTGCCTCTGTTCCACCATCCTCACCCTCCCTGAGCCCACTGTGGTCCAACTGCTGTGCTTTCTTTGCAACCTCTGAGGTAGTGGTGGTGGCTCTGGTGCTCCCTGGATGGGGGAGGTTCCCTTCCTACTGTCTGGTTGGCCTGGGGGAAGGTTCCCTTACTACTGTCCAGTGTGGCCTGAAGATGGGCAACTTCTTTCCTCAGGGCAGAGAGTTGTCTGCAAATAGGGCAGCATCTCAGCCTCCAGAAAGACTCCCAGAAGACTGCTGCCCCACAGCCATTACATTGCACTACTCCCCACATGTTTATCTACTTTTTTGTGTGTGTGTGTGTGTGTGTGTGTGTGTGTGATTGGTTTGTTATATAGAAATATATATTATACAATGTGTATGCTTATATTGTCAGTGCAGTGTGCTAGAGAGGATATGACAGTGATATGCACCTTGCACTCTTGAGGAAATTATGTCAGAACCCCAGGAATAAAGGAACTATTTCCAGGGGTCAGTGGGGTGAGGAGTGGGTAGGGGTTGGGCCTAAACTGTGCCCTCACAAAACAATCAGCTAAAATCTCTGACCCACTGCTGCGATGAGTGCCTTCCAGTCAGCAAGATGCCCTACACAACAATTTGACAGAGAAAATACCCTGCTAATCAAACAGAGAAAAATCCAGACATCCAAGTCAGACACAGGTAAACCTCCCCAGCCCCAAAACAGCCTGGTGGTTTGTGCTCTGAAAGCAGTCAGCCCCAAAATAAGTCAGCTGTGCTTTAAACTCTTCCTGCACTGAAAATCTTAAGAATTGTAACAAAAGTAAAGCTAGATCCACCTCCCTCTGTTGCTTGAAAGACTGTCTTTCCTGATAATTCTAAGTTCCTTATTTCACCTTTCAGTTAGAAGTTGCCTCCACCTGCAGAATATCTGCTGCAAACCAAATACAATTGTAAGGTTCACCTCCCTCTGTTGTGAGCACAACTTGATTTCTTGCAAATCATATGTTCAGTATTGCAGCTTCCAGCCAGAGTTAGCTTCACCTGCAGAAAATTAGCTGTTCTGATGAGTTTGCTATAAAACACTTGCTTATAATACTGTTGTTCTCAGGTCTGTAAGACTCTTCCAAAGCTATTGGCTGATAAGTAGCTATGATGTAAGCACTTCCTGACACAGTCTGGCCTGGCCTTTTAAGGCACACACAGATAAACACAAAAACACAGTTTCACCCCCTGGGGCACTTGTCTGGGTCAAATACACAGCCTGTACCTGCACTTACTTCAGGACTTACAACAAATTCTTAGCCCAGGGTTTAAACTCTTCCTGCACTGAAAATCTTAAGAATTGGAACAAAAGTAAAGCTAGATCCACCTCCCTCTGTTACTTAAAAGACTGTCTTTTCTGATAATTCTAAGTTCCTTATTTCACCTTTCAGTTAGAAATAGCCTCCACCTGCAGAATATCTGCCACAAACCAAAGACAATTGTAAGGTTCACCTCCCTTTGTTGTGAGCACAACTCGCTTTCTTGCAAATCCTATGTTCAGTATTGCAGCTTCCAGCCAGAGGTAGCTTCACCTGAAGAATATTAGCAGTAGATGCAAGAGTACAACAGTACAGGTAGGCCTGCAATAGACAGGATAAGTAAAAATACATTTGGTTTCAGGTAAAAGACAGTCAGTAAGGGTATACATAACAGTAGGGTAGCAAGTTAGAAAAAAATTATACCAGATACAACAACATACATGGTTTAGTATTCCTATAAGGTAAAGGCATTATAGTCCAGCAAACAGATTAGTTGAAGTGGATGCTACAAGCGAAGAGACATACATAATCAGTTTAAAAAGACCCAGGCATATCAAGGGGGAGACATGTGTTGGGAGAAGTGGGCAGCCATTGGGGGGGGTCTGGAACTGGGATAATACTAGGAGCGAAGGAATGAGATGCTGTGGGTATACAAGGAATAGGTGGGTGAGGGATGGTGAGATTTAGGGCAGTAGATAAGTAGGTGGCTCAAGGACAAGTTATGCACTGATACAAGAAGGAAGAAGGATAGGAAAAGCAGGGAGGATGTGGAAAGGGGGTGTAAGTAAGCTAGGATCATTGGAAGCAGTTGCAGGCTTCTGTAATGTACTTACATTTGTATGTCTCTTAATTGTGCCTGACCTCATATAACATCCCTGCATGGATGGTCCTGTTTGTCATAAAATTTTATGTCTATCCCTGTGAGGATATCTGATGAAATTGTTCTGAATGCCTGTATTTTCCAGTGTATGTTTTCCTATACTGTATCTTGTACTCTCCTGGGTAGTGCTTGAAAATAGGCAGGAATATTGCCTAATGCACTTATCAGGTCCTCAAAAGCTAATAAATTAATCAATCTTCAAATTGTGCCCACTTGTCCTTGCACATCTCTTCATCTGAAAGATGCTACCCTCTTGTACTTTAATTCCCTTGAGATATTTGAATGTTTCCAACATGCCCCCCCCTTTCCTCAAGTGTATACATATTAAGCTGCTTTAGTCTCTCCTCATATGTCTTCTGGTACAGACCCTGCACCATTTTGGTTGCCTTCTTCTGAACAGCCTCCACTCTGTCTGTGTCTTTGCAGAGACGGGGTCTCCAGAATTTCACACAGTACTCCAGATGGGGTCTCACCAACTGTCTGTACAGCGGAATAACAGTTTCCTGTTTTATACTGTTGATGCCTCTCCCTATGCATCCTAGTACCCCCCCAGCCCTCCTTACTGCCTTCTCACATTGTTTGCCCACCTTTAGGTCATCTGATATAATTACTCCTAGGTCTCTTTCAATTTGTGCTGTTGTTATTAACCCACCACCCATTGTGTACTCTTCCCCTTGGTTTTTGTTTCCCAGATGCATTAACTTACACTTCTTTGCATTGAATCTGAGCTGCCACATATTTGACCATTCCTCCAACCTTGCCAAGTCCCTTTTCATCCTTTCCACCCCACCTTGTGTATCAACCCTGTTACAGATCTTTGTGTCATCTACAAAGAGACATACCTTTCCTTCCAGGTGCTCTCCAATGTCACTTATCACTTATAAAGACATTAAAGAGGACCGGTCCCAGTACCGAACCCTGCGGTACCCCACTAATTACCCTCCTTTCTTCACTGTGGACTACGCTTACTATTACCCTTTGTGTCCTGTTATCCAGCCAGTTTTTATCCAGCCTACCACCTTGGGACCCATTCCAAGGCTAGCTAACTTGTATATTAATCTTTTGTGTGAGACTGTGTCAAATGCCTTGCTAAAATCTAGGTAGGCCATATCCACAAACCCTTCCTGGTCTACTATTTTGGTCACCCAGTCATAGAAATCTATTAGGTTCATCTGACATGATCTTCCTGATGTGAAACCATGCTGCCTTGGATCCTGTGCCCCGCAGGCCTCTAGGTACTCAATAATTCTTTCCTTCAGAAGTGATTCCATCATTTTCCCTACCACTGAGGTCAAACTAACTGGTCTGTAGTTTTCTGCCTCTGCTCTGCACCCACTTTTGTGACATGGAATCACATTTGCCCTCCTCCAGTCCTCAGGTACCATCCCATCTTCCCATGATTTGTTAAAGAGAGTAGTCAGTGGTGTTACTAGTTCCACCCTTAGTTCTTTTAGAATTCTTGGGTGAATTCCATCAGGCCCCATTGCTTTGTCCACTCTCAGTTTCAAGAGTTTTTCCAAAACACTTTCTTCTGTGAATGGACTGGTATCGACCCTCTATTCAGAGTTCCTCTCTTGCTTGATTTAGGTAACTTCCCCTCCTCTTCCGTTGTAAATACTGAGCAGAAATATTCATTCAGTATCCCTGCTTTTTCACTGTCACCCCCTGCCCACATTCCCTCCCCTTTATTAAGTGTCTGTGTGCCTCCCTTGGCCTTTCTTCGATCCATAATGTAATTATAAAAGGTTTTATCCCCCTTCTTAACAGAGTTGCCTATCCTTTCCTCAGTTTGTGCCTTTGCTATTCTGACTACCTTCCCTGCCTCCTTCTGCTTTAACTGATAAAGTTCTCTGTCCTGCTCCTTCTGTGCTTCCTTATATTTCCTGAATGCTATCCTTTTCTTCTTAACCTTCCCTTCCACCTCTTTTAAGAACCATAGTGTTTTTTTCCTTCATTTTGTTTTGTTGATTTGCTTCACACAAAGGCTTGTTGCCTCCATGATGGCTGTTTTGATTATTCCCCATTGTTTCTCCACCCCTTCTTCTTGCCCATTTGCTAGTGCTTTTCTGAGGCACTTTCTCATTTTCCCAAAGTCAGCCTTATTAAAGTCCAATACTCTTGTTTTTCTATGGCTTGACTCTATGGCTTTTATTGTGGACCACACTGTTTGGTGGTCACTTGTTCCCAGATGGCTACCCACTTCTAAATCTGAGATCCTTTCTCCTTCCCCATTTGAGAGTACCAGGTCTAAGGTTGCTCCCTCCCAAGTGGGTTCCAACACTAGCTGTCTGAGGCATACCCCCTGTAGGGCATCAAGAATGACCCTGCTCTTAGATGTACCTGCAGCAAAGGTACTCCAGTTAACATCTGCATATTCAGGTCCCCTATCAACAATATCTCCCCTTTTTCTGCCATTTTAAGGATGCCGTCTATCATTTCCTCGTCAATTTCTTCCCCCTGAGATGCAGCTCTGCACAAACCCCCATGCAGATAGTGGTGCCATTTCCTGTCTCCAGGGTGACCGCTAGTGACTCATCTACTTCCTATTTACTGTTTAGTTCTGTTGCTTTAATCCCTTCCCTTATATAGAGAACTACTCCTCCTCCTCTTTTACCCACTCTGTCCCTCCTGTAGACTGTGTATCCTGGTATGTTGACATCCCAGTCATAGTTTTCTGTGTACCATGTTTCAGTGACTGCCACAATATCCAGGCATCCCTCTTCCATCAAGGCCACTAGTTCAGGCAGTTTGTTACACAGACTGCGGGCATTGGTACTCATCACCTTCCATTTTTTTTTTTTATGGCCTTACACCTTTTAGCCCCATCCCTGTCCTTACTGCCTTTTTCTGCATTTACCCCTGTCCTGATCCCTACTGACTTCTCTATCTTGGTATTTACTTCCTCAGAGAAACACACAGTGACTTTCTTTTTTTTTGCTACAGAGACTGTCCTTCCCCAGGATCAGGAGTGGAACTATTATAATCAGGAAAGAATAAAACAACAAATAGAACCATGGAGTAGGGAAGAACAAGGGGCAGGAGGTGGGAATGGTATTGAGAAGGGGAGTGGGACAAATAAGAACAGAGTAGAATATAAAAGGAAGGGGAGCGACACTGCACACTGGAAAACAATGTGTATAAATGCCCATAACCTTGTAAATGAGATGGTAGGTCTAGAGGCTGCCATGGCAGAGGCAGACCTGGACTTAGTAGCCATCATAGATACCTGGTGCAATGAAAACCAGGACTGGGATCTGGCTATCCCAGAGTATTCTCTGATTAGAAGGGACAGGGAGGGAAGGAAAGGGGTGGGGGAGTAGCTTTTTATGTGAGGGAGAACATTAAGGCAGTGGACGCACATGGAACACGGGGAAGGGAAAAGGTACTGTGGGTCACCCTGGAGAAAAGGAAAAGGGATGTCATCCTGACAGGGGTGATCTACAGACCCCCTGCACAGCAGAAGGAAGTGAATGAGGAGTTAATGGAAGAAATTCAGAATATGGCTTGAAAGTGGAAGGTACTACTAGTTGGGGACTTCAATCTACCAGACACAGATTGGAGCCTGTCTACAGTGGCGAATACCAGGAGCTTTCTACTAGTTGCTTTCTTCAGGCAACTAGTGGATGAACCCACTCATGGAGGGGCATTGCTTGCCTGGTATAGACAAATGGGGATAGCATTGCTGATGTCAAGGTGGCAGACCACCTGAGAACCAGTGACCACCATACAATACAGTTTACCATAAGGACTAGGGTAGAAGTAAACAACACCAGAACTAGGGGTCTAGATTTCAGGAGGGCCAACTTTGAGGCAATGAGGAAATCTCTCAAAGAAGTCCTGCTAGGGATATGGGAACTTGAGGGAGTGCAGAGCCAGTGTTCTAACATTAAGGAGAGTATCAATGGGGTGAAAATCTCTGTACCCAACAGGTTAGCAAGTGTAAAAGGAAAAGATCACTTTGGTTCACAAGGGAGGTAGTGGAGAAGGTAAAGGCAAATTATTGGGCCTTTATGAGATATAAAATAATTCAGAAGGAGGAGGACAGAGAAATTTAATAAGAAAAACAAAAAGAGGCAAGGAGGGCAGTCAGGAAGGCTAAAGCACAAACAGAGGAAAGGACTGCCACATCATTCAAACAAGCATTTATCAATGCTGAATGTTTGCTTCTTGGTATTAGCATTGGAAATGCAGGAGTTAGACAGATGCAGTGTGGGAATGGCAGTGAAGTACTGAACTTCACGCCAACCCTACCTCCAATCTGCAGAGATGGACAGGCATTGGGGTACGTGTTTGGGTTGTTGCCAATAACATTCATGCCATTTCACCTCACCCTGTCCTACAGACACTGACATGTGTTGAGGTGTGCCCTCGGGTGTTCGGCATTACAATCATCCCACTCCATAAGAACATATGCTGAAATTGGTGCAATATAGGAGAATGGGGTCAACTTTGGGGCTGAAGAGTCCAAGGCACACCTCAATGCCTGTTACTGGCTGCAGGGTGGGGGGTCTGTGGGGAGAACGGCATAAGCATTAGAGTCGGCAGTCCAAAGGTACACTCCTGATGCCTCTCAGTCTGTACAAGGCAGGTCGTTATGGTTAGAAAGCCTAATGCACTGGGTGTTTGTTGGTATTTGCACTACAAATGGCCTTTTTGTGACCCCCCACTTCATGAAAGCATTTGGGACTTCTTCTCATGAACAGTGGCGCTGTGATGTTTTCAATGTGTCCCAAACTCTGAGTTCCCACAGCGACCGTGCCATTGTGCGCCAGATGTACGAAAATACAGATCGAGCAGGATGTCAAGAATGACAGCTGCACTATTCATAGGGAGGTGTGAAGAGATGGCAATGTTGAAAATCTGTAGTGAAAATATTAAAAATGCTCAAACTTCTGAGTGTACATGGAAACTGTGCAATGCATGCACGTAACACAGTCATTTAGTGGAATTATTTCACCAGATTTTAAATATAGGCATTTTGTGACGTCTGCTAATGAACACTGTCACTATAATTTTCTTAATCTGTCACGAACCCCCTTGTGATGCACCCCAGCATCCTGTTTGCCTTCGCTGCTGCTCTTCTGCACTGTGCTGAGTTGTTCATGCTCCCAGTTACCAACACCCCTAGGTCCTTCTCCTCCTCTGTGATCCCCAACCTCACTCCCCAACCAGTAGTCCCTCTTCTGGTTCTTACATCCGAAGTGCATCCCCCTACACTTCTTTGTGTTGAATCCTAGCTGCCACTCCACCGACCATGTCTCTAGTTTGGTTAGGTCCCCCTGCAGTTTTTCCCATCCATCCTCTTTGTCCACCATGGTCCCAATTTGGTATAATCTGTGAACAGACTAACCCTGTTCCCCACTCCACATACTATATCGGAGATAAGGAGCCCAAATAGCACCGGGCCCTGCACTGACCCCTGTGGCACCCCGCTTGTCACTGCTCTAGGTGCCAAGAGCTCCCCCCACCACAACAACCCTCTGTACCCTCTCATGTAACTAGTTCTCTATCCATTTAGTCAGCTTTTTTCCCACCCCCACTGCCTTCAGCTTCTCCCCAGTCTCCAATGAGGCACTGTATCAAAGGCCTTACTGAAGTCCAAGTACAGGACATGTACCACATGGCCCCTGTCCAACTCCCTTGTCACCCAGTCATAATACTCTATTAGGTTGGTTTGACAAGACCTCCATCTAGCTGGCCATCTTGGAGGCCATTACTCTCTAGGAATGCCACCAGCCTCTGCATCAGCATCGCCTCCATAAGCTTACCCACTATGGACATGAGACTGACCATCTGATAATTTCCTGGCTCCTCCCTAGGCTTATTCTTGTGTATGGGCACCACATGGGCCACCCTCCAGTCCTGGGGCACACACCCTATTTCCAGGGAGGTGTTGAACAGATCTGCCAGTGGCTCAGTCAACAGCTCCACCATCTCCCTTAGCACCCTGGAGTGGATGCTCCCCGGATCTGGTGCCTTGTCCACCCTTAGTGTCTTCAGCATCTCTAACACCCTACTCCCTGTGATCACTTTGTTCATCACCTCCTACCCCCATTCCCCATCCCCACAGCCCATGCTGGTAGTGGACCATCCCTCTCCTTAGTGAAAAAGGAGCAGAAGTAGTCATTTAGAATTTCTGCATGCTCCTTCACCTTTTCCACCGAATCTGCTCCCTGCTTTATCCTCACAATATGTTCCTTGCACTTCCTCTTTTCCCTGACATACCTAAAAAAGTCCTTTTCCCCCTCCCATTGTGCACTGTGCTAACCTTAATTCTCTGGAAGTCTTAGTTTTTTCACCCTCCTGGCCACCTCTCTTGACCAACTCCCATAAACCTCCTTATCCTCAACCTTCCCTGTTCTCCTGTACTTCCAGTATGCAGCCCTCTTTGCCTCACACCTTGCAGCATTTCCTTTTTCAGCCAACATGGTTTCTTGGCTCTGCTCTTCTTACTCCTGGCCCTGGTGCAGCCTACTGTGGCCTCTGTGAGCTCAATCTTTATGACTCCTCACTTTTGTTCTGCATCCATCCCTGGCCTTATATCCTGGAGTCTCCCTCACAGTATTGCTCCCATCCTTCCAAAGTCCACCCTACTAAAGTCCACCACCTTAGTGCCCATGCCTCCTGTCTCCATGCCAAGTGTGAAAATGAGCCACACTGTTTGGTGGTCACTACCCGCTAGTGGGTCCTCCACCCTTATCTCCCTCACCACCTCCCCATTTGCCAGTACTAGGTCCAGAGTGCTATCAAGCCCTGTAGGCCCACTTACCAATTGTGTCAGAAGGCTGTACTGGAATGCTTCAAAGAGCACCTGATCCATGGTACTGCTAGTGGCCGAAGTGCTCTAGTCAACCCCTGGTAGGTTAAAATCCCCCACTATCACCACACTGCCCTTTCTACACACCCTCCTTATCTGCTCTGCCAACTCCCCATCCAGTTCCCCAGATTGGGCTGGTGGTCTGTACACAACTCCCAGCCTCAGCTTTCTGCCCTTGGAGTCCAGGAGCTGCACCCAAAGCACCTCTGTCCTCTCCTCTCCTCTTCTCCCTCATCCCTTATGCATTTGATCCCTTCCCTCACATAAATGTACAACTAACCCCCAGTCCCTCCTGTATATCATGTTTCCGAGATTGCCAAGTCCCAGTCATGGTACTCTGCAGCCCAAGTCTCTGTCACCGCAGCAGTGTCCACCTTCCCTCTGAAAGGAGTGCCTGAAGCTCTGAAATTTGTTCCCCAGGCTTCATGCATTGAGAGAGACCACCTTCCACCTGTACCCCTCCTTCTCCTCACACTTCTCCTTGGCCTGTGTCCCTCCTCCCAGTAGTCCATACCCTTTCTCATCATTATTCTTACAGGGTGGTGGTGCCTTCTGTATTACACTCAGACGCCTCCACCTGTACCTACATCTAGGGTGGTGAGCTCATTAGGCTCCCCTGTCCAGACCTTTATACCAACCTTAGTCTTTTGGCCACCCCCCCACTAATTTAAATCCACCTTAGTAGAGATGCCCCTCTAATCCCACTTTTAATAATCCCCTCCCTCCCTCCCCCCCCTCCTGCTCCAAGTGTAGCCTGTCCCCCATACACAAGTCACTATTGTCCCAGACCCTACCCCAGTTAGTCACGAACCCATAATTTTTGGTGTGACACCAATCCCGCAGCCACTCATTGAACTCCTGGATCCTACCCTTCCTCTCCAAGCTTGCACATGGTACTGGAATACCTCCAAGAATGCCACTGACTCCCCCCATCACACTGCCTGCCAAACTCCTAGAACCTTCCCCTCATTACTTCCACAGTCTCCCCCGCCAAGTTGTTCCTACCCACATGCAACACTAAATGAGGTTTCTTCCTCCCCCCTCATGGCACATTTGAGCAGTGCCTGCCTTGCCTCTCCTGCAGTCAACCTGGGGATAGCTTCAACCCATGAAATGCGGCTGTGCCTTTCCCCCTTCCCCCCTTCCACCCCATCTCACCCCTTTCAGTATAGAATCCCCAGGACGAAGTATCCCCCAGTTCCTTACCACCTTTCCCTTCTAATGCCCCTTCCACCACCACAGTATTCGTTCTTCCCTGCCCCCTTACTCCGCCAGCTTCACCCTTTGTGACTTCTGAATCTGCACCCCCTACTTCTGCCTCACCCCATTTCTCTGCCTTATTCCTCCATCCCCCTTGAACCCCTTCCCAGCCTGACTACTTCCTACTGGGCTTCCCATGTCGACCTCCCCTCCTCCCCTTCTGATTTCCAACCCCTCTCCAATCCCTGTTGTTGTCAATTTAGAGCCCCCATTCCCTTCGACCCCAATAGTGATGCCCCTCCCATCCTTCCCCCTTCCCGTATCCTTCTCTCCTCCAGTCACCCCTCCTTCCTTACTAGCCCCCTTCTACCCTTTCATCCTTATTGTCTCTTCCCCTACCTGTTGCCATCCCTCTCATGCCCCGCTTTTCCCCCTTTCAGTATGTTCCTGCTCTCCCTCCCTATCTTTCCCATAGCAGAGGCTTGAATCTATTCCTAGTTGATACCTGACTTCCCACAGCGACCGAGCTATTGTGTGCCAGAAGTGCCAAAACACATTTTGGCCAGGATGTGAAAAATGACAGCTGTACTGTTCATGAGGAGGTGTGAAAAAATGCCAATGTTGACAATCTGGAGTGAAAATACTACAAGTTTGCAAAGTTACAAGGGTGCGTAGAAACTGCACAATGCACGCTCATAAAATAGACATTTTATGGATGTTTGTCACCAAATTTTCAACACAGGCATTTTAGGACCTCTACTCATAAACAGAGTCACTGTGATTTTCTTAATCTGTCCCAAACACTTACTTCCCACAGCGACCGCACTATTCTGCGCCAAAAGTGCGAAAACATATTTCGGCCAGCATGTGAAAAATAGCAGCTGTACTCTTCATAAGGAGGTGTGGAAAAATGCCACAATTGAAAATCTGGAGTGAAAATATTACAAATTTGCGAAGTTACGAGGGTGCATGGAAACTGCGGAATGCGCGCTCGTAACATAGACATTTTTTGGATTTTCGTCACCAAATTTTCAACATAGGCATTTTAGGACCTCTGCTCATGAACAGTGTCACTGTGATTTTCATAATGTGTCATGAACACTGATTTCCCACAGCAACCATGCTATTCTGCACCGTAAGTGCGAAAACACATTTTGGCCAGGATGTATAAAATGACAGCTGTACTGTTCGTAAGAAGGTCTAAAAAAATGGCAATGTTGAAAATCTGGAGTGAAAAGATTATAGCTTTGCAAAGTTATGAGCGTGCATGGAAACTGCACAATGCACGCTCATAAAACAGTTATTTTTTGGATTTTTTTCACCAGATTTGCAACATAGGCTTTTTGAGAGCCCACCTCATGAACAGTGGCACTGTCATTTTGTTAATCAGTCCTGAAAGGTGATTCTGCACAGTGACTGCAAAATCACCTTTTGTGACTGAATAACGCCAAGACAGTGATTGTATTCACGAGGAGGGGTCCCAATAACCCCATGCTAAAATTTTGATGACAAAAGTCCAAAAAATGGCTGTGATATCCACATAAGTTGAAAAAACCCTATTTATGCCATAATACATCTTACCGGCATTTCTTCAGTTCACGGTCGCCTTTGAAGAGTGCAGACATGACTTCGGTCCACCGAAGATCATCGCGCCGTACTCTGGAGTTAAGTATGGGGTGAGGAAGGGGTGTGGGGAGGTGGGTGTGCAGTGGGTGGGTGCGGGTTATGGGATGGGGTACAAAATACCACAAAGGGCCATTTTCTTTATTTTAGGGGCAAAAATAATAAAAAGGAAGTCATGGGAAGTTTTTTTTTTCAGGCTTCATTTGTGCACACTGGGGTGGGCTCCCAGTGTGCCACCTGCATTTTGGAGAAGGGGGGACTTAAGCTGTTGGGGACTGGCCCCTTTCAGCAAATAAAGACTGTTGGGGGGGCATGATGCTGAGGGAGATTGGGCACCCCCTCAGCACACAACAAGTGGGGGAGCAGGGTACATTATGCCGATGGGGAGTGGGCTTCCCCATCGGCAAATGAACTGGGTCGGGGTCATGCCAACAGGAGGATTGGGCACCTCCATCAGTCGGCTTTCATGGGGCTCTGAGGAAGGTGCCTCCATGTTTAGGGAAATGCCCAGGGGAAATGTTACACCAGGCAAGGTACCGCCCTACTATGATGGGTCACTCCCTCATTGCAGCGGAATTGCTGATGCTGCAATGACGAGGCAGCCCCTCATTGCAGAAGCCAAATCATTTCAAGTTGGTGGCACTTCTGCAGAACCAGTGTCATCTGGACACTGGGCCTGCACCAGGTGCACACTGTCAAGCCCACAAATGTAGTACTAGCATTGGTGGCCACACTGCCGCACCACAACCCGCTTCTCTACTAAGCTGTCACATAATGTTTCTTGTGCATGTGCACAAGCAAACATAAAAAGGGGATAATGCACTCTTCAGATACATGGGGAAAAGAGAAGGTCAAGGAAGGGATAATAAGGCTGAAGGGGGAAGTAGGAATCTGTGTGGAGGAAGATCATCAAAAAGCAGGCATGCTAAATAGATACTTCTGCTCAGTATTTATGGTGGAAGGATCAGATAAAGGATCAGTGTTGGAAAATAAGGATGCAAGGATATCGGAAAGGGACACAAGCCCTTTTATGGTAAGTAGGGTCCTAAGGGAACTATCACATCTTAAAGTAGATAAGGCAATGGGCCCTGATGGAGTACATACCAAGGTGCTGAGGGAACTCAGGCAAGAGCTGGCTACACCACTGACAGCCCATTTTAACCTATCTCTGGAAACAAGGGTAGTTCCGGAAGACTGGAGATGGGCTGATGTGGTCCTGCTGTACAAAAGTAGAAGTAGAGAGGAAGTAGAAAACTATATACCCATCAGCCTGACCTCAGTAGTGGGCGAGATTATGGAGCTACTGCTGAAGAATAGGTTGGTGGAGAATCTAGAGGCCAACAGGCTGCAGGATCCAATCAGCATGGGTTCACAGGGGGAAGATCCTGCTAGACTAACATGGTCAAGTTCTTTGATTGGGTGACCAGTGTAGTGGACCGGGGTAAAATAATATATAATAATAATAATAATAATAATACATTTTATTTCACAAAAGCACCTTTCAGGCCATCAAGGCGCTTACAAAAACATAAAAACAACCATGACAAAAACAGTAAACATAATGATTAAAAATAAATGACAAAGGATCCAAATTATTTGATGCCACTAAAAGCTTGACACCTTAAAAATTTTTTCAGCACCTGTTTAAACCCTCCCACAGTTGTGCACTCCCGAAGCTGACAGGGTAGAGAATTCCAAAGGGTCGGGGCCACATGCATGAATGCATGGGCCCCCGAAGATTTCAAAGACACCCTTGGAATCTCCAGCAACCCCTTGTCAGCTGAACGTAACTGTCACATTGGGCAGTAAGGCACAAGAAGCTCTTTCAAGTATTCAGGGCCCAGTCCATGTAGGGCTTTATAAGTCAGTAAACCAACTTTAAAGGTGATCCGCCACCTAATCAGCAGCCAGTGCAGATCGCGCAGCACAGGAGTAATATGGGAGGCTCGAGAAGCCCCCATCAACAATCATGCTGCTGCATTCTGCATGAGCTGCAGGTGGTGGATATCAAGCCCAGGTAGCCCTAAGTACAGGGAGTTGCAATAATCAAGGTGTGAGGTCACAAAAGCATGGACCAACATTGGTAAATCCTCAGACAGAACCAGGTGCTTAATCCTGGAGCTATTTCTAAGATGATAAAAAGAAGTCTCTACGGCCACCGACACTTGAGCTTGTAAAGTCAGCCCGTCATCAAGCACTACCCACAGGTTTCACACCCAGTCAGAGGATAGGATCTGACGGCCCCCGAGAAAAAGTCCAGAGGGCTGATCAGCCCACAGCCCCTCTATCTGGCAACCCGAGTCCACTACCATCACCTCTATCTTTCTGACGTTCAACTTTAACCAGCTTAAATTCATCCAGTCCTGGATTTCAACAAGCCAGTTATTAACTACTGAAACAGCTCTATCCTGGTCAGGAGCAAAAGACAGGTAGAGCTGGGCATCATCAACATAGCAGTGAAACCTCAGCCCATACCATCTTACAATGTCTCCGAGGGGCAACATATACACTGCAAACAACATGGGGGACAGTACTGAACCCTGAGGTACCCCACATGGCAGGGAGAATGGGTCCAAGGAAAAAAATCCCAGACACCAGTTTCTGACTCCTGCCAGTGAGGAAAGATGTAACCCACCTGAGAACTGTACCTGTCAGGCCACAGATGGACCTCAAATGCCCAAGCAATACTCCATGGTCTACGGTGTCAAAGGCTGAGAAGAGATCAAGGAGCACCAAGATAGAACGGCTTATCCAATCTCTTGCCATCAGGAGATCATTGAGCACCCGAACCAGCACAGTCTCAGTACTGTGCCTCTTTCAAAATCCAGACTGGAGAGGTTCATAGATGTCATGGATGGTCAGGTGGTCATCCAGTTGTACCTCAACTACTTTATCAATCATCTTCCCTATAAAGGGAGGTTTGAGATTGGTCTGTAGTTGGCCAGAGAATCCGGGCCCAAAGAAGCTTTCTTTAGGAGGGGAGTTACCACCACCTTCTTCAGGAAGCTTGGGAACTCACCATATTCAAGGGAGCACCGGACCATCTGTGCCAGGACTGGGCCGATAATATCCCAACAACCCATAATCAAGGAAATTGGGCCCGAATCCAAACTACAGCATGCAGGGCACATACCCTGGACAATCCACGTGACATCCATGAGCTTGGGCAAAGCAAAGGTACTCCAGGAAGCTCGAGATGAGGTGACCGAACACCAATCTTTCAGCAGCCCCCATAGAGCGAGTCGAGAGAATTTCCGACCTGATGCTGGTCACCTTATCCCCAAAGAACCAAGCAAGTTCGTCGCACTTCACTTGTGAAAAAGGTCTTTGGAGTTGCAGACAGGTTGGGTTGCACAACCTATCAACAGTTCAGAAAAGCTGAGCTGGTTGGTTCTGAGTGGCAGCTATCTCCCTGGACAGGAATTCTGCCTTCTTACAGGAGATAGCTGATTGGTAAGTCTGATAATGCTCAACCAATCTAAGGTGGTCGACTTCCAGGGTGGATTTCCACCAACACCACTCTAACCTATGTCCTACTCGCCGCAACTCCCTCAGAGACCCATCAAACCAAGGGTCCCGAGGGCTCAGGGGGAGAGGACAAACACAGACAGGAGCAATCAAGTGCAGGACTACAGAGATGGCCTTATCATAGGCCACAACTAAAGTCTTTGGACTCAAGCTGGCCACAGGAAACTCCGAGAGGTCAATCACTGCTGCTAGGCCTTCAGGGCTCACTTCCCATAAAGGATGGTAACTGACCATCTCCACAAGGGAATGCCTTCAAAGGGGGCACAAAAGTAGAATTTCACGATGTAATGATCAGACCAACCCACAGGTTCTGCCTCCAAGTCAGAGGACTCGATCCCCAGGAGGAAGACCAGATCAAGAGAGTGACCATTTTTATGGGTGGCAGAGGTAACAACCTGTGCGAGGCCCAGAGATATCATAAGCTGGAGGAAGTGTTGTCCAAACTGCAAGAGTTTGTCATCGGCCAAGGCATTGAAGTCACCCAGAACCATCAATCTGAGTGACTCCAACACCATGTCAGCCACGAAATCCACTACTTTCTGCAGGAATCTCATCTTGTCCTCGGGTGGACGATAGCCAAGAGCTGTCCTGCAGCCTACACCTGCTACCATGGTACACTCAAATGATTCAGCTTCCTCAACTGGTACACTCGTGAGGCCCAACTCGGTCTTAAAGCAGACTGCCACCCCCCCCCATGATCCTATCTCAAGTGGTGTGTCACCGAGTACCCATCCGGAATTGCAGTATCCAAAATAGGGCCAGCATTTTCGTCCAGCCAGGTTTCAGTGATGCAAGTCAAATTAGTTGTTCCAACAAGATCTGCAATAATTGCAGTCATATTCTTAATAGATCTGACATTGCATAACACTGCTTGAGTTGAATGGGCTTTCGAGGGCCACCCTGGCTACTTGCCTGCCACAAAAGGCAGTGCCCTTGGGTATGGAGACTTGACATGGAACACCATGTTCCAGACTCCATTTTGCTCCAGGGCATCTTCTAGGCCTAACCATCCCAATGTGAGAGGTATGTTTATTCGTCCTCCAGTGTCCACCCTACCCCTACGAACAATGCCCAGCACACAACAGCACTGGTAAGTTGACAACGACAAAGGAGGGGGGGGAGAGGAGGAGGGAACGGAGGGTGGAGGATGAATAGCGGGGTGATGGTAGATGTGGCCTACCTGGACTTCAACAAAGCCTTTTACACCACCCCACAAAGAAGGCTAGTGAATAAACTAAATGGCCTGGGGGTGGGACTGAAGTTAGTTAGATGGGTGAAAAAGTGATTAGAAAATAGAAGTCATAGGATGGTGGTAAATGATGTGCACTCTGTTGAAGGCAAAGTGACTAGCAGGGTGCCACAGCAGTCAGTATTAGGTCAAGAGTTCTTCAATTTATTTATCAGTGATATCGCTGAGGGGCTGGTTGGGAAAGTGTGTCTGTTTGAGGATGATGCCAAAATCTGCAACAGAGTGTACACTCTAGGGGGGTGGACAAATGAGGGAGAATCTTAGCAAGCTGGAAGAGTGGCCAAGGGTCTGGCAACTGAACTTCAATACAAAGAAGTGTAAAATCATGCACCAGGGTCACATGAACCCTGCGGCTAAGTACCATCTGGGGTGAGGAGAACTGACAGCCACAGGACAGGAAAGGGAACATTGTTTAACCAGGAGTAGCACACTAAGCCTAAGCTTGTTTCCAGGTGCGACCTGGGAGCACAAGGAGGTTAAATGACTTGCTCATAATCACACAGTATGCACCTAGGTGGCTGTAGGATTCAAACCCAGATCTTCAGCTCAGAGACTTAACCCACTGTGCTATACTGCCTCTTAAAGGAAAGAGCTCTGGAAGTGATTATTTCTGATTACCTGAAGGTGGCTAAGCAGTGTGATAAGGCAGTGGGGAAAGCTAGCAGGATGCTGGGGTGCACAGGTGGAGGGATTACCAGCAGAAGGAGGGAGGTCATAATACCACTAAACAGGTCATTGGTGAGACCTTACCTCAAATACTGTGTACAGTTCTGGAGGCCCTACCATCGAAAGGGTTCAAAGCAGGGCAACCAAGATGGTACAGGGCCTGCACCTGAAGCTCTACAAGGACAGACTCAGAGAATTAACCATGTACTCTCTTGAGGAGAGAAGGGAGACATGATGTAGACATATAAATATCTCACAGGAGTGAATAAGGTGCAGGAAGGGAGTATTTTCCAGAGAAGGAGTTGCGCAAGAATTAGGGGTCACACAATAAAGCTGGAGGGGGGAGACTGAGTGGGCATAGCAGGAAGTTTTTCTTCACAGAGAGGGTAAAGGGAGCTTGGAACAGGCTCCTGAAGGAAGTAGTGGAAGCTAAAATGATCACAGGCTTCAAGAACACATGGGATAGGCATAAGGGAATCCTAGCACCAAGACAAACATGTGGGGAAATCTGGGGGCTTAAAGGTGACTGGGGAGGTGCCATAAACAGGATCAGCAGGGCGGACTAGGTGGGCCAAGTGGTCCTTATATGTGGACAGCTTCTATGTTTCTATGATTCTATCCAATATCCCTTAACTGAAAAAGTGTAGTAATAGCATCAATTAGGATTTGGAATTGAGAACTGAAACAGCTGGGCTTCCCATTAAAGTACCTGACCCCAGAGAATTCTTCATTGACACTATAATTCCTGCTTTGTAAATAAAGTCCATGGTTCTCCTGGTTTCAAATCCATACACACATAGTAACAAAGTTACAAGCCTATGGTTGTTAAAAAGAGCAACAATAATTTTCTTTTTAGTTTTTGTCTGGGTACTGTTTTTACACTGGGCACAGCTCAAAATGCAGTAATGGGCATAGACGAGGCCAGAGGGAAAGAGATAGTGTATTTTGAGCTGTGCCCAGAGAGCAAGAGAAAAAATAATGCTCCTTAACTTGAGCAGCCCTGTCCAGCCCAGCCTGCCACCAATTCTTACTAAAGTACTCCTTTGGACATTACTCATTATGGAGCCCCACCTTCCATGAAACAGTGAGAAGAGACATAAGTGGCACATGACTGCTATGTAAACAGTTTAACAGTAATCAGTCACACAAGTGGAAATGTGAGAGGGGCAAAGTATCCCCTTTCCACACACACACTGTGCTGGCTCAATAACTTGCAAGTTTTAAGTTAATACATTTTACTCACTCATAGCTCACACACAGTAGACTCCTGAAGCAGACATGCTGTGTCAGTGTTGAAAGAGGAGCATCACTACACAGCCCGTGGTGCTGGGGGGTGCCCCAGCCAAGTTTTAACCCTGCTTCTGGAAAGCAGTTGAGCAGCCAGTTTGTCCAGCTAGCTCTTTTGAAAGGCAAAATAAATGTCCCTAGTCATTACCTCCACTGCCATTCATCTGCTGCGTGTACCCTGGCTGTTATTTCACCCTACACAGTTACACAGTTACACAGTTACACAGCTACACAGCTACACAGTTACACAGTTACACAGCTACACAGCTACACAGCTACACAGTTACACAGTTACACAGTTACACAGTTACACAGTTACACAGTTAAAAGTGTAAACTGAGCAGACAGTGCTCATTGGAGGAGGTGCCACTGCCAGACTGACAGTAGAAGTTTTAACAGTTCAGGATTACTGTCATAAGTCAGACATTTATTTCGAGTCAGAAGGAAGGAAATAGTGTGGAGTGGTGTGAGCATGGGTGGGGGAGCAGACAAAGGAACACCACTGTGATAAATGAACAGGAGGCAGAGAGATTTGGTTCGGTTCCACTGAAAGCAGTCAGTGAAAGGACACAGTCTAGGTATCTGGTCACATGCTTTCAGAGTCGCTTCTCTCTCCTACATCATAACAATACGTTAACATGGCTTTGCCCATGCAGCCATAAAAATAGTTGTTTTGTACAATTTATGAAGTACTGGATTGTCTGTCCTCTCTGGCAGGTTTAGAAATTGTTATAAAATGTTTGATAATTTGATTGCTCTTTATGCCACGTAAAAAAAGGTTAAAAAGCAAAGCAATGCAACCTGGACCACGAGGTGGGTCTTACAATTTCTCTATTGCTTTGTGATGTTTTGCTTCAAAGGATACTTGCTGGATCCAGTATACATGATCAAAGTATCTCTGGCAAGCACTGTAACCTCCATTCAAACTGAAAAAAAAAGAAATAAAATGTTCAGAAAATAATTACATTTGGATTTTCATGCTGCTGACATTTCTGACAAGTAGTTCTGCATAGCCTGAATTACCAAAATACTAATCCAAAAATCTTCTGAGCTCCATAGTCTATGTATTTTGTTTACATAACACTTTTCTTTTCTCCATCAGTTTTCCATCTAACACACATTTTTTTTATTCTCACTTTTTAAGACAGCTATGAGACAAGGATCAAGGGTCAGCATGTTGAAAGAGGAGAAATAGTTATTTACATTGGAGATGAAATACCACCAAGAATTTCTACTGATTACTGTTAAAGTGCAAACAATAATTACAAGGTATAAACAGTCATCAAAGTGAAATTATCATTGTCTTCATCAGACTGAGCAAGGTGAAATAATACCTAGTACTCATGTCACAAATGTCAAGACAATCAACCACTGTAATGCAGGGGATGAGGAAGACAGTTAAATAAGGCAGAACATGAAAATGGTATAAAGAAAATCAGGGCTTGGGTGACAATGAAAATGGATTTTCTTGTAACCAAAGTAAGTGTTAGATGACAGAAGGATGTAATGAATACTCTCTCAATGCTTGTACCGTAGCTTCTTGATTGTAACACAGCAGGATGGCAAGAAGATGATTATTGGCATGAATGTTTTGGGTCTGCAATGCAATCTTAAATAAGTAAAGGAATAGGTAATATATTATTTACTTAAAAATGTGTTGATCGTGATAGGCATGGTGATGTGAATCACCTCATATGCAGGGATTTTTTGGGGAAAAAAATAATGTGGCACTTAACAGAATGTTGTTGACAATGCATGCACATGATGAGTTTAAACATACTGTACTAGCAATAGCAACATATTTCATAATGAACCCTTTATATTAAAGCAATAGTATTTATTAGTCAGAAAAAATTGCTTTTTTTCTATTCATCCTCAGCATATTTGTAGTTTTTCAGACATTGTTAAAACAGCTTTTCTAGCTAATTTTGTAATTAATGACTCACGTAATTAAAGATAGCCACCACTCACAATTTTTAAAATCTCTTCCATTAGGTTATCTGTTGAACATACATGCTAGACTCATAATGTAAATGTAATAGAATGGTGTTATCACATGTCTCTGATGGTAAGCAGCATAGCACTGTACCGGTATGTAGCACATGACTGTACTAAGATATTTAAGTTTTACACAGAGTGCATGCCACAAGAGTGGAAACTTTTAAAATCTTTAAAATCTTATATCTTGGTTAAGGAATGAAAAAAACAAAAAGAAAACAGCTATCTTGATATTTTTGCCAGATACCGTACATATTATTGCTGAAAAAAGTGATGTGGTGAGGTGACTTAACAAATACTGCTGCTTCATAATCTCTCTCCATCCTGATGTCCTGATAGTATCAGAATCTTGGTCTCCCTCAAAATTCCCAGACTCAGCTATCACAATACCTGGGTACACCCTCACCCATCAAGACTGTATCACAAAGGGTGGAGACATCGCCATCTACCTCACCTCCTCTACACAATCTTCCACAGTATTGTCTGTCACCTCTCCCACTGCCTATGAACACCTCATCTTCAAACTCTACCACCTTTTTTCCATCCCGATCTACATGCGGGTGTCTACTGCTGCCCTGGCCTATTCACCTCTCGTGTCTCTGAACTCCTGACTTCCATCTTCTCTCATGCCCCCTCTACTGAGCTTCTCATCCTGAGTGACTTCAACATAAACTGGCTATCCCACTCCAACTCCAAACTTTCTCATACCATAAGGTCCCTGCACCTTAGTCAACTCATCTCAGTTCCTACTTGACTCAGTTCTAAGTCCCGTAACCACTGTCTCGACTTGGTTCTCACCAATCATCCACACTGTATCATTGATGCTGGCACCCTCCTTGATGCACTCAGCAACCACCATATGGTATACTACATGTGCAAAATCCATTGCCTCAGAGTGCCCCCCAAAATTATCCAAATCTGTTCCTTCCATTCATTAGACCTATCTTCACCGCATGTAGATCTAGTCAACTGACTGGATGTCTATCTCTAAAGTCACTAACATAAACCAAGCCCTCGACTACTTCCTCTGAAAATTTCTGTTAATCTGGGATCAACAGGCTCCCCCATGGAAAACCAGGGTAATAAGTTCACACTTCCCCTGGATCTCAGCTGCACTTCTGTCTTTTTTTTGTTTTTTATTTTAGTCTTTGGTAGCTAGGTAAGGCCCACTAGGCACAAGAGCCTGTTTTCAGGGGTGATCTGGGAGCACTGGGCAGTTAAGTGACTTCCTCTGAGTCACACAGTATGCAAGTGGAGGTTATGAGACTCAAGCCCAGGTCTGGTCTTCTGGATGTATCAAGCTCATTCACAGCTTGTTACTCTAACCTCTAGGCTATACTGCCACTGAGCATGCGACCTGGCTTGGAAATCATACAAGTCCTCCAGCACACCTGCAGACCTTAAAAGGTGCTGCACCCTAAGGAACTCTTGTACCACAGCTACCAGGCTAGCAAAGTTTAAGTTCTTTTCCTCCTTTTTTCAGAAGAATCGAAGCCACCCCTTCATGTTCTGGAAGGTTATTCATATCCTCCTCTTCCCATCTACCCAGTCCATCCCTTCTATCTTAATGCTAGGTGACTTTACCATCTCTGACCCTCCTTTTGTGGCCTCAGCCTTCAACACATACTTTACCACCTGTGCTTACACTCTTCTCTCCTATCCTCTTTCCCCCCTTCCCCCCCCCCCAACACTCCAGCATTTCCCTTCTCCTTCTCACCGGTTACCCCACCTCTATAAAAGCACTTCTAGTTCTCAACCCCTTGCAAGGTGGAAGCTCTGATGAGCTAGACTGCCTCCTCCTCTCCAAGCAATTTCTGTCCTATCTCCCTCCTCCCAACCCTTTCCAAACTCCAAGAACACATAGTTCTATCCCAACTCTTTTCCTTCCTAGACTCAGCTTCCTTCTTCAGGTCTTTCCAGTCTGGCTTTTGCAAAAGCCACTCCACCACTTCCTCCCTCCTCCTACTCACCGAAGACATTCACACAGCTATGGATCAGGGCATTCTCACTGCCACCATCTTTGTTAACCTAGAGAAAGCTTTCTACTCTGTCTCCCACACAAATTGAGGTCTGCAGACCTCTCAGACCATGCAATAAACTGGTTCTGCTCTTACCTTATGGATAGATCTCAATCTGTGAAACCTGGCGGTTCCTTATCCCTGCCCCTCCCCATTAACACCATCATCTCCCAAGGCTCCGTCCTTGGCCCTTTACTTTTCTCCATCTTTCTAAATGACCTTCCTTCTGTCTGACCATCTGCGTTCAGTCATATGTATGCAGATGACACAGCCCTGTTTGTCACTGGATCTTCTCCAGCAGAGTTAAGATCCAAACTCCAACCTGATTTCCTCAGTCCAGAAATGGTTCATATGAAACTGGCTATCACTAAATGCCAAAGAAATGGTCTCTATATTCTTTGGCACCAAGCCAAAGATTTCTAATCTCTCATCCTTCCCCTCCTTCCACAGCCCAGATGGGGACAAAGTTGATGATGTGCCCTCATTCAAGTACCTCGGTATCTGGCTTGACCATCATCTTAACTTCTCTCAGCACATAAATGCCGTATACAATAAACTCCATGCCAAGCTTGGTGCCCTCTACAGAAACAAAACCTGCATCCCTTTTCCCGCCTGCCGTGACATCCTTACAAAGATGCTTCTCCCCTTCTTTGATTATGGCAGCATAGTCTATAATGCTTCCACAAGGTCCACCCTGGCCAAATGGGGCCCATCCTTCAGTTCTTCTGCCATTTTGCTCTGAATTGTTCTCCCCACACCCACCACTGTTCTCTTTATATTGCTCTCTCCCTCCCTTCCCTAGAGGATCGCTACCTAACCCACTGCTCCACCTTCGCTTCCAAGTTCTGGCTGTCCTCCATCCCTCCCTATCTGAACTCTCTTCTCTCACCTACCACCCACCCATCCCCAACTCTCTCCACAATCCTGGCTATCACTTCCTCCTGCTCCCCTTTCAAAAATCCCTTGCTGGTCAGGCTGATGTTTTTTTCCATTTTCCTAAACTTTGGAACTCTCTCCCATTTTCCATTCACTCTGTTTCCTCCAAACACTCACTAACCTCACAACTTTGCACCCACTCCACCCCCTCCTGTGACTGTTCCTAGTTACCAAGCTCCCTTTGTTTTCACTCACTCCTTCCCCCTCACTACCCCCACCTTATCCTGTCCTTCTTATCCTCCTCACTATCTCTCCTTTCCTCTCCCCCTCTTTCCCCCTCTTTTTTTCCTCACTTTCCTGTCTCACTCTCACTCTCTCCCCTCCTCATTTCCTCTCCCATTATCTTCTCTCCCCTTATCCCTCTCCTCCCCACCCCATTCCCCCTCCACTACCTACCCTCCTAATCCTCTTCCAATATTCTCCCTCCCTCTTATCTCTGCCTGTGATCCCTTACTAAATCCACTCATCAATTTGCCCTACATTGGGCCTCTACTCCAACTACCCACGAAGACTCGGTTGCACCATTACCTTGTATCTGACCTGTATGTGATTGTAAATGCTGTAAATAACTGCTAGTTGTAACAAGCAATACTACTGTTCACTGCATTGTAGTGTACATACACTACTATCATTATATCAATCCCCCCCCCCCGACGCATCTGGAAACAAGCTTATTCAAAGCACAGTATGTCTTTCCTGGTGAAATGCTTTAATAAATAAAGTAAGTTATCTAAAGCTCACATTATACAATGAAGGTCTACCATACTTTGACCTCATGTTTTGGCACAGCCTTTGATCTTTTACTTGCATCACTAAACTGGTGCATGCTACTGCAAAAATTGCATTTTTGTTAAATATGGTGTCATTTTTGATGGCAGTTCCTTAAACAATAGGTTCTGCCAAAGTGCTAGTATGTGCCACAATATACTATAAGTCATGTCTAGTCATGTTTAAAACAGGAAATCACAAAGGTGAGTATTGTATAAGAAATTCAGTCATGTTATCATCTGATTATATAAAGTGTCCAACTTCAATAGTACTGAAATGTGCCAAAAGATGTCACCAAATTACCCTATAGGTAATACAATTTGAGTTGTAATTTGATTTCTGTTATTGAAACTGTAACTCAGTTTGTTAGTTAAAAAATGCTCAACTTTTATGCAGTCTTTTCAGTTATATCTGTACTTGGAGTTAAAGATTCTTTTTCATTTTCATTTCTTTATTTCATTTAATTTCTTTGTCACATGTTGCAACTATCTAAACACAGTTGAAGTTTATACATAATGTAAATATACAAATCCGAGTAAAGAAGAATGGTTACATATTTTGTATAATAAATAGACACACTTCAAATACCACAGCCACATAAATGTCTTGCCAACATATTGGTCTAAGACATTTAGACAACTATAATGTTCTATAATGCTAGCAGTATTGTTATGCAAAAGTTGAAAGTCCTGTCTCCTACAGGTTTTATGCTTTCAATGAGAAAGAGCAGATAAGCACACAGAGAAAATAACAGATGAACCTTCGTAAATGACAAAACCCCATAATTTCAATGAATCAAGTTGTATATAAAAATAAAGCCATGGACACCAATGCAAGTCTTTGGTTTTTAGAGTAGATACAGCTCCATTCACACTATCCCCTATTTTGTCTGTGTCATTCCACATCGTCACTGGGTTATTCATAACTCTTGTGTAATAATACAGTCCTACAGTGGTGCCCAGTGTCAGGTTCACAAATGTTGTGGAATTGTGTAACAGTACTGTCACCAATATCCTTTGTGATGACTAGTCATAATTAGAAATGTTACAAAGTTTTAATTCATTGGTGAAGTTTGTGCAATTTGCAGAAATTTGCTATTTGCGAATTTTGCAGCAGATGCACGAACTTCACCATAATAGTTTAAAAACAAAAAACTTCAAGAGACATCCTCCCACCCACTGTGCTATAATGCCATCCTCTTCCACCTCCAAAAATGTGTTATTTATGTTAAACCCACTCTTATCCCTTGCTAGCACCCTCCTTTCTCTCCCCCTGCCCTTGTAAATTGCAGCAGCAAAGTATTAAATTAGGACTGAGTTGGACGGCTCTGTAACAGTTACTCTAAATAATGTTCAAATATTCTATCCTTCCCACTGCATGTTCAACAAACACATTCCCCCCTTTCCACACCTAAGTCCCACCGACTATGTCATCTGTGGCAGCCCTCCCCCCCGGTTCCACACCACCCTCCTCCCTCACCAGCACCAAGAAAGAAACCTGCAATAAAGAAAATAGACCCCAGGTGTAGAACATCTGCTTTGTTCAGTGTCCATCATGGTAATAGTGTGAATGAACAAATGGTGATGTCTTTGTTCCTAGTAAAATCTGATTGGATGAAACTTCAGCCATTCAGGTTTTACTAGCAGCAAAGACAGCACAACTTTAATTCATTTGAATTATTACCAAGATGGCCACTGAACAGAGCAGATGCTCTGTACTGGGGGCCCATTTTCTTTATTTCAAGTAAATATGTGGGGTGCTGGTTGGGGGAGGGGGTGGTGTGGAATGGGGGATTGGGTGGGGTTCTGATGATGACTTACTTAGTGGGACTCAAAATGGGAGAAGTGTTGGAGCATGTTTGACATACTGGTAGGGGAAGATCTGGGCATTTGAACATTAACCCAGACTAACTGTGTAGGAGTCATCCAACTAAGTCCTACTTTATTACTTTGCTGCTGCAATTTGCATGGGCAGAGTGGGGTGAGAAGGGTGATAGCAGGAGATGGAAGGGGGTATATCATGAATAAAATATTTCTGAGAGGTGGGAGGGGAAATGAATGCATACTAGTGATGCAATTTACAAATTTTTATATTTAGTGAATTGGCCATATTTTCAAGGTGAACTACATAATTTGAGTAATTCTACTGCAAAATGGGAATTTTCATAGATTCACCATGTGAATTTGGTCAATTCTTTGGGTGAATAATGATGATGCAAATTACAGTTATCAGTAAAACAAAGTTGCTGAAATTCACATATTTCAGCACAAGTGATATTCGGCAACTTTGCCCACCTTAAGTCATAATGTTTGGAAGCACTTGGCAAATCAAGGCAATTAATCAAATATAAAGTGATCTCCTGTCTATTCTTATCAGTTCATTGCAGAAAATTCTGACCAACTTGATTAGACAATAAGGAACATGACACCAATCAGCACTATATTAGGGACACTGACACACACAAAATGGTCCAAAGAACTAAACCTTTGCTAAATCTTTTAGATTTTTTTTTTTGTAACTCTAAGTTTATTGAGTGACATTGACATAAGACATGTTGCAGTTCACATGACAATATGTTGATACTAGACATCTGTTCACTTGCCTTACAGATTTAAAAGAGAATCTATGAACAGGAAATATACTACTGTTTCATAATCAAAGAAGACACATACAAGCCGGTCCAGTGGCACCGCTGGTTGAGGTATCCATGCCTCCCTGCTGCCATGCCGGTGAACGTAGTGTGGGAATGGACTTGGTTCATGCCAGAGCCCAGTCAGAAGGGAAGACTGATTGTCTGTAGGACAGTTCTCTTCCTTTGGGAAGGGGAGATTCCATGAATCGTCACTGTGGTGGTGCATGTGAGTCCTGCAGCTAGAGGGAAGGGCAGGCATTCAGAGTGCTGGAGCACCTCCTCAGAGGTTGAGTGTGCTGGCATGCTCACTGCATGTCTGCCAAGTTCTGGGGAGAAAACAGGTGGAAAATACACAAGTTGCACTTAAATGAAGCCCTCACCACCAGCACCAATGGACCACCTGGTCTTGGGAGGAAGGAGGGAGACATGGGATGGCCAGTGACTGAGAGACAGGCTGAAACAGCCACACAGCATGCCAGGGAGTCCAGAAACACTTCTGTGGAAAATAAAAAGAAGACACATGCAACTATGAAGGCAAATGGCCTTGCTTACACAAAGAGAACTTGTAACTTATAGGCAGTCTTTTAGTTCTTTAAACTAGAATTCATGAGATTGTGTGATTAGATGCTCTTATTTCACAACCTGTGAAGAGACTGTATGAACAAGTCAAATCATAATGGTTTGTGTTATGCACAGTTGTAAAACAAAATATCTAAGACAAAGCCAGGCTCTTTGTTAGTTATTGGGGGTTGTGGATTTAATGTGTAGACTTTCCAGAGCCAAAATGCCCAATCATAAAGATAGATCAGAGTTCCTTTTCCTCTGTGTTGACCACAGGTTCTGCCAGGGTTACCAAAGTTCTAGGCACTTTGGGAGTCTAAGCTGCAAGGTTGCAGTGATGAGCTTTATAGCTTCTAATCCCAAGGTCTTTGTGTTCCAAGGAGCTGTTGTCGGAAGGGGGGGGGTGGGTTTAACCAGTGTACAGATATACACTTGAGGGTTGCTACCCTTAGCATTTGTATAAGCCTTAATTTGCTTTTGTGCCCTTCAGCAAGGTGGGAAATCACAGGATCAGATCCTGGAAGGTGAATGGAATATAAGAAGTCATCATAACTTGCAATTCTGTGTGAATGGCCTCCCAAAAGGGCTGATTAATGGGATAGCTCCAAAATATGTCATGGTGAGTTCACACCACTCCACAGTGCCTCCAACAAGCACCTGTATATGTTGTGCTAAAGTGTTTTGTGACTGTGGGGGTTCTAAAGTACGTTGTAAAGATTCTACAGTTAAAAATCCACCATGTAGGAGAGATAGTTATTGCCCATCCAGTTAGGAAGTGTTTTTTTTTCAACTGTTGAGCTGGAATAGAATTGCCACTTTCAATGTTCCATCTTACTCTAATTTTCTGTAAGGAAAGGTCCTCTCATTTAGGAAGTAGTTTGTAGAACTCAGACACCAATCTGGTTTTGGCTTGAAGAATGACCAGCCAATAAAAGAATTGTTCTAAGTCTGACTTTGCTCGTCCCACCTGTTCCACATGATTCTGCTGCGGTACGAAGTGTCTAACCTGTAGAAACCTATATTGATCTTCTTGTCTGAGACGGTAGGCATGCCTACGTTCCTGAAAGGTGTGGCACCTCCCACCCAGACAAAATTGATTAAAAGCTGGTAAGTCTCATGAATTCCCAATATCCAGAAATAGGATGTAGCTGAGGTTCAGAAAAGGGATTGTGATGTTTGATCAGGGTGATGGGTTCCAAAGAATTAGGGGAGGCAGGTAATCTTTTAATTTTTAACAAATTACACATGGTGTGCCTGATCCATGGGTTGCGTAAGGTGTGGACTATGTTCTATGTTTGCAGGCAGCACCCTGGTACAGGTGGTTCACAGGGGGAGTCCCAGTGAATCTGCTTCTTCTATTTAGAACCTTTTGGAGTTGGTTCTTTGTTCCTTCCAGGTACCCAGAATGACTGCCTGTGCTACCAGGTATATGTTTTCAAGCAAGATAGACCCAGCCCTCTCTGCTCTTTTGGTAATATGAGCATTATTCGGGCTACTCTTTTTTTTCCTAGCCACAAAAATCTGGAGGTCTCACTCAAAAACAAGTTCCAGAAAGTATTTGGAAATGGTAATGGAAGGGTCAGGAATAAAAATAATATACTGGGGAAAATGTTCATTTTGGTAACTTGTATTCAGCCATATTGGGTGAGCGAAACAGTTTCCATCTATTTATGTCTTGTTTAAGCATGTCAAGTGACCTTTGATAATTGTGTTTAAACAGCCTGTTGGTGTTACCTGAGATACATATACCCAGGTATCTGAAAGTGTTTTGTGGAGACCAAGTGAATGAGTAGGTCCATTTGAAGCTGGGAAGGGGGCACTCAGGGGTATTGTCTCTGATTTGGAATGATTAATTTTGTAACCAGCCAGTGCTTCAAATTTCCTAAGGGTATCTATGAGATGTGGGAGGGAGCGGGCAGGTTCCACCAGAAAAAATAGAAAATCATTAGCATATAATGCTAGATTTTGTTCTATGCCCCCATGCACTATCACTCCTGAATCTCTGGATTAGTTCTGATGTTAGCTAGTAGTGATTCTAGGTTGAGGGCAAACAATAATGGTTAGAGAGGGCACTCTAGCCTGGTGTGCCTTTGTAAATCAAGTCTTTGTGAGGTGTGGCCTTTCACCCTCACCGCTGCCTCCAGGATATGATAAAGGGAAGAAGCTGCCTTTTTCGCAATTTAATAAACTTTATTGAATATTTAATACAATACCATAACAAACAAAATACAAAATTCCAAACAATAAATCAAAGGAAAACTACAAAAATATGAAGGAAATACTTAGGTAGGGTATGTCCACATAAAGTGCAGTCAATGGCAATAACCGTTAAAATATACATCATCTTAACAACAATATAAAATGATATCACACACCCCCCAAGTCCCAACCTGACAAAACAATAAATAATTTTATAGGCGTATAATGTAAATTGTGTAGGATATTGAATTGAAGGAGTCGAAGTCTATCTTGTTTGATAAATTTATACATATTCCTCCAAATAGACCCCCATATTGCAGTGTCATATTTCAACTTCAAGACCTGTTGCCAATAATAGGCAATTGGAGTACAGCATTTCCAGATCTGTTTACCTAGTTCCTTATACAACGAGATTGACTTATTTTGCACTGCTAGTTTTGCGAACACAGCAAATAATGGACTAGAATCTGCATACCATGGTGGAGGACCCAAAAAAGAAGATAGGACAAGCTTGATTTGGACAAACTGCAACAATTTATGTGCTGGGAGGTGAAATGTTTCTCTAAATTCTGAGAAAGAAATAATTCTATCCCATGACACCAAGTCAGCTAAGGTATGTATGTTTATATCTTTCCATGTGGTAGCCGAAATCAGCCTCTTATCAATCATGATGTTCATATTGCCATAGAAAGGCTGTCCCAAATCCATCTGAGGCTGCAACTGCATGAAATGACAAAGTTGTGCATTGGCCGCTATGGCTCAACCAATGGACGTTTTCTTTAAAGGGGTAGGTAGTTTAGAGAAGGAAAGGTATAACAAAGATGGGAGCCCTACTTAGCAGAATTTAACCCTATTATACTCTATCTGTAGCCAACTAGGCACATAAGCCGATGTCTCCTGTACCTGAAGCTGTCGGAAATACTTAGACCCATGTATGACAAAGTAGTATTGGAATAGATTAGGAATTTGCAAGCCCCCAAAGCCCTTCAGCCTACAGAGTTTATCCAAAGCCCTTCTTGGCATTTTCCCTAACCACAAGAATTTAGACCAGATAGAATTAATGTGCATATACCATTGGTTTGGAAGGGAAATATTTAACATCACCAAAGGGTACATCAGCCTAGGAAAAGCTATCATTTTCAAAATATTGGCCATACCCCAAACCAAAAGTGATAAATGCTTCCACATTTGCAGGTCCAGCTCTAATTATCTAACTACAGGATCCAGGTTCAGTTTTTAACTGATTGAGATCTCGGAGAATTTTGATTCCTAAGTACGATATTGAATTGGATTGCCATCGGAGCCCCAAAGAAGCAATGTCCGATTGAATACAAGAGTGGGATAAGGAGAATACTATAGTTTTGTGCAAATTTATCTTATATCCAGACAAAAGGCCATAATATTTAATGATTTGGAAGACTGCGGGGAGAGAAGATTGCCAGTAAGAGATATGTAATAAGGTGTCATCTGCAAACATTGAAAGTTTATATTCTGAAGAACCAATTGAAATACCCAGGACTAAGGTGGAGGCAATAATTTTCCTTGCTAAAGGTTCATTGTACAAATTGAACAACAGGGGAGATAAGGGACAACCCTGACGTGTTCCTCTGGTTAATGAGAAATTAGTAGAAAGTCCCCTGTTACATAACACCCTTGCTGTTGGACAGGAATAAAGGAGCTTCACCTATCAAATGAATTCTAGAGGAATTCCATAATTTGGGAGTAAGTCAAAGAGAAAATTCTGTATCACTCAATTGAAGGCCTTCTCCACATCTAAGGAGACCAGCACTGCTTCCATATTGGCCTCCCCAGACCCCGGAGAGGAGATGGAAGATCTTCCGAAATGGTCACTAGAGTGATGTCCACAAACAAATCTCACCTGTTCCTGCCCTATCGAACCCTCCCATACTTTCTTAAGCCTAGAAGCTAGAATACTCACCAAAATTTGTATATCAATATTTAACAAATAGATAGACCTGTAGTTTTCAGGAGCAGTGGGGTCCCTCCCTGGTTTGGGTAGCATCACTATCCTGGCTTCCTTTAGGGAGGATTCCCTAATGTTCGAAACATATAAGTAATTAAATACTATTTTAAGGATAAGTGCAAGTTATTTAGCAAATGTTTTATACAAAGGGGGACTGTAGCCATCAGGCCCCAGCACTTTGTCGATAGGAAGTGCTTTAATTGCTTCCAATATCTCGTCTTCTGAAACAGAACCTGTCAAAATGTCTTTCTGGGCCTTGTCAAACCCAGGCAATGACACATCTTCAAAGAATTTTACAAATTTCTCCTCATAATCATAATCTATCTCAGGTACTGTATACAGATTTTGATAAAACTGTTTCAAGAGTTCCGCTATCTGCTTAGGGTCAAAGGTGAGTTGTTGAGTGACAGGGTGTATTAGAGCCAGTACCCAATGTGCTGCCTGCTTCTGTTTCAGTCATAGTGCTAACAGCTTCCCAGCTTTCTCCCCTTGACCTATATATGTTGCCTTTATTGTGGCCGCTGAACGCTTCACCTTCTCTAACGTGTGAGCTGAATATTTTGCTCTTAAGGAAGCCAGTTCAGACCATGATGCCTCATCAGAAGCTTTTGAAAGTTTGGATTCCAAACTATAAATTTGGGACAGCCATTCCCCGGCCTGAGCATTTAGTTTCTTTTTCTGTACTGCAGCTAGACGGATGAATTCTCCCCCTCCACAAAGCCTTAAGTGAGCCCCATAAAATATCCTTGGCCTCAACAGAATTCAAATTCACTTCAATTCCAATGAATGACAAATGAATTTTCTCATATGTTCCATAGTGTACGCATTAGCCAATAGATTCATGTTAAGGGACCATGTGCCAGCACCAGGGAGGTGTTGAGCTAGAGCCAAATTTAACTGCCAGAAATGACCCTGGAGTGTATCTTGACACCTCTGACCCCCACTAGTAAAGAATTGCTAATTAGAAAATAAACAAATCCTAGAATAAACTCCATTGGGGGGGGTAGAAAGTATAATCATGCACTCCTGGGTTAAACATCCACCCATGGGTCACCCAAACCTAAGTCCTGTACAAACTCCCTGAAAGCCCTCTGGGCAGGGGACAAACCCACTTTCCTTCTATATGACCTGTCCTGGTCATTTGAATGTACTGAGTTCCAATCACCCCCACACACACACACACACACACACATACACAGTATACAGGGCAGAGGTGCATAGGAGGATAAGAGAGAAGCTAGTGCTGGAAAAAAGGATGGAGTCTCCAAATGAGGACCATACATGGAACCTATCACCACCTCCAGGTTAGCCAATCTGCCCAGAATAATAATGTACCTCCCATCAGAGTCTTTCCACTCTTTAAAGGGGACAGGAAATGTCTGCTAACTGGCAGCTGTTTATAAAGTTCTTGTTCTCAGAAATGATATGCATTCTCCTAAAGTATCCATATTTAACTGTGCCTGAATAAAAAGTGATAGGTAAAACTGTAGTTTGCATTGTTGTGTTTTTATCGGAAGCATTCTGTTCCAGTTCACTTCATGGAATCACTTATGTGGCGTTTTTACTATGTCACGATTTGTGTACAGAATGCTAATTATGAGCTGCTGACCTATCATAATCCTATTTAGAGTTCTGTGCAAAAACCATGACATAGTTAAAACTTCAAATTATTAGTTCCATGAAGAGAACTGTAACAGAATGCTGCCCGTAAAAACAAGACAATGCAAAATATAGCTTTTTATATCACTTTTTATTCAGCTAGAGCCAAATATGGATAATTTAGGTGCATGCATACAATTTCTGAGAATAAGAACTTTATAAGCAGCTGCCAGTTAGAAATGATTTCCTGTCCTCTTTAATTAACTGGAAGGGTACTGATTTGTTAATTAAAATAGCTGCCCCCTCTGTCTGGCATTATGTCCCACCCAATAAACTTGTCCCACCCAAAGTTTACCCCAATTGCTGAATTGTTCTATGGGGATGTGAGTCTCCTCCAACAAAGCAATATGTGGCTGAAATCAGTGTAGGTGCCTTAAAATACAATAATTTTTATTATTGTCCTTCCACCCTTGATATTCCAAGATATCATTTTCCAGTCCTGCATCTGAGCATGACAAAGAAACTGGTCCCCTGACCTACTTCCTTGTATTTATAAACCTGCAGATTCAACCCCCCCAACACACATCTACCCCTCTCCAAAAAAATAGTCCCAATTAACCCACCTCCCCCAATAACCCCAAAAGAGAAAAAGGAAACTTGAAAAATGCCAAATTCTCAGCTCCAGGGCCTGAAGCCCCCTTCTGAACGTGTGGTCCATGAAGGCAGGATGTGTGTAGCCTCCATCAACTCTGCATTGCCTTATCTATTACCCCCCCACGTCTTACTTCTCCTTTGACAAAACTAAACGAACTCAGCAATGCCAAATAATTGAAAAATGAAAAATCTGTAACTGACCAAATACATTTCTCCCTCCAGAAAATATATATCAGTGAAAGAAAAAAGGGTGAAATAGAAAAGAAAAACAGTCCCACCAAGGTCACTTATTGATCCGGACCAAAACCCAGATTCTGGGGGACTAGAATGATTTAACAAGGCCTAAACTACTTTTTCCCAAAGTACATATAAGCCTTCATGTAAAAAAAACATATTCAACATATGCATACCCTCTATCTTGACTTCTCCCATATATATATATATATATATATATATATATATATATATATATATATATATATATATATATATATATATATATATATATTTTAGAAAGAAACATTTTCTGTGAGGACCCAAAGGCCAATGTTCATGCAAGAATCTGAATAAAAGGCCTAAATCCCCGAATAGCTAAATGAAAATGCCAATCAAAAAAAGAAAAAAAACAAGTAACACTACTCGTAATAAATCCACAATAAAGATAGAGTGACAGCTCCTTAGTGAATTGCTGTCTAAAAGCCTAACAGTTCACTGCAACTAGAACAACTAATTTGAGATCAGAGTTGCTCCAAAAGCAGTGAGACCCAAACATTTTCAACTTTAATCATCCAAGATACACTAAGGGTAAATATTTATGTACCCTGCAAAAAACTATGGGTACCTAAAAACGGAGAGTTATATTATAACAGTGGTAGCTCCAAATGGCAGATACTTCTAAAATTAACCAGTACCAAAGTTTACCTCCAGTGAGCTGTGCCCCAAAAATCATAACCAGAATGTACTAAAAATACTATTCCCAACACTGGCATTAGAGTATATTGAACAATACTGTAAGAATAGAGAGGAAAAATGTTAACCCTCATCTACATAAAAATTAGCAAATAATATAATATCCAAAACTTATAGGGTCTGACAAAGTTGCTTAATATGCTACAAGATTGATGCAGTCCAGCAGGAGATCTCTGCTAAACTTGTACAGTAAAGTCCAGGAATATGAAAGCAGCTTCTATCAATAAAATGTTAGAAACAAAAACTGTCCTAATGACATAACTCTAACTGAAGTTATTAAAGTCCAATCCGGTCAAATGCAGGGCTTCCCAAATACTGACCATCTCTATGGTTATTTGCTGCAGATAACCTCTTTCGCATAATAATCCCATGTCTGTGAGGAACAAGAAGCCAACTACTATCTGCTGAAAAGGAAATCATGTGGTTTGAGAAAAGTTATATCTGCTGGAAAAGTCCAAAACATGAGCCATGCGAGGACTGCTGCAGGCGTGAAGCTTCCAGAAAGTAGAGCTGTCCAGCCATTGTTGAGTGGACTGCACTAGATTTTCAGGCAGCAGAGACATGTAGGCCAAAGATTAGTCACACCAGCAGTTGCAAAATAAAAACAAACTCTAGCCAGAGCCAATATGGCTCTGGCAAGCTTGAAGAAGCTCCAAGTAACAAGTGCCATGAGCGCTGCTGAATGCCATTCCACATACACCGTGCAAGGAAATCTTCAGCACTGACAAATGCTTGTTTTTTTGTTATCTTTGCATGGCTTCCAGAAGTCTAACTGAGATGAAGACATAATCTCTGATTGTACACTGCAGTCACTAAACATTTTAGTATAATTTATCTTACTCTGTGCTATATATTAAAATGTAATCCGGTCTACCCGTTGCTGACCAGGGAAATTCTAAATTGGAGGAGCATCTCTGACAGATGGCAATGATCACAGACATGAATGCCAGAAAACTGAAATAGTTGGGGCTGCTGAAAATTGCAAGGGCATTTGTTAGGGTATAAAGGGCATTAAAGGGCATTTTTTACGAACCATCTTTCAAAATACACCATAATACAACAGTATACGATACTGTCAACCACAAAGATTAAGTATTGCCAGTGGCAGCCATTCTAATGTCTGAGCCATTAATTGCAAATACTGCATAGTTATAACATCTGCTTTTAAGTATGTGAGACTGTTAGAAATATACTGATTATGAATGCAATGCATCTTTTGCTAAAAAATAAAATTGATGTTGATTAACAAATACTGCTGCTTTAAGTGAACAAACCCCTAACATAATTTCATGGAAAAAAATATGCAGACATGGGAAGTACCAGATTTTGAAAGTGTGAAATTATTACCATTCATGTGTTATTCAGACTTAATAACATAAGAAGTATTACTCCATTGAAAACAGGGCGGTGCATCTCAACTGGACAATCTGTCTCTCTGTCTGTTTGTATACACACACACACGTTTAGCAAATATGAGCTATGCTTTAAACTTTTGCTCTGAGGTGTGAAATAGGCATGGTGCCCCTAGTCCAGTAACGCATAAAGACTTAGTGAAAATTAATACAGTAGGCTACCCTTAATCTTACCAGCAAATGAACAACATGACATTGCTGGAGGGGCATGTTTACGTCATTGTACTACTTTTGTTATGACAAATTTGACTTCTTTTAGATCCAGACAGAAATACTGTATTTTTCTTACTACGAGACAAAATAGCATAGGGCTTAAGACCACTGATCTACAAAGCTAGAAACTTGGGTTTGAATCCTATCAACTCCCAATTGCATACTGTGTGACCCTGAGCAAATCACTTAACTTTCCTGTGTTCCCAGGTCACACCTAGAAACAAGTTTTGGATTAGTGTGCCTTTCCTGGTTAAACAAGTCCCCCCCTTTACTATACATTGGCTTACTAAATGAAGTTTGGCTATAAATAAGAGCTCTTGCTTGGACATTCAGGACTTAATGCAGTGTAATAGTGTATTGAAGAAAAACACTTTTTACAAGAGAAATGCTGCATGTAGTGGATACATGTCTGAATGAAAATAGAAAATGTATATTGTCTATACAAGTAGGCAGTATAGTGTTGTGGTTAAGAGCACTGAGCTGCAAACCCAGAGGGTTGGGTTTGAATCCCATCAGCATCCATTTGCATACTGTGTGACCCTGAGCAAGTCACTTAACTTCCCTGTGTTCCCAGGTCACACCTGGAAACAAGCTCTGGCTTAGTGTGTCTTTCATGGTTAAACAATTTCCCCTTTTCCTTTCAATATATCTATTTGGGGTTATATCAGGAAGCTGGTATGCATAAGAATGATGGCAAATAAATTGATATTGGAGGCAGTCACATTTGAATGAAAATAAGTGCATTGGATTGTGTATAACATTAAGTGCTGCAAATATAGTTCTGTTTGTCATTCATGCTAAAAAAAATATTAAAGTGATTACAAGGTATTATACAATAGCAAGAAAGAATCCTGCTCTCTGATTGGCTAGAATGGCAAAGTACCCGTGATGTTATCCTGGCATATCATCACGGGTATAGTGCCATCCACATCAAAACCTGAACACAACCTAAATATCCTTACACAACAGCTGACAGACTGACAGCCTTCAGAGACACATCCCACTACTCACATGCTCAAATATCCTGAGGTAAACTTTACTCTCTTCAAAATGGAAGACATCCAGGAGTGGTTTTCCTATGAAAAAGAAAATACAGCATCACCTGAGCAACTGAAAAAGAAACCAGAAAAATGAAGACACATCCACCTTCCTGACGATGACCTTGACAAGCTGGAATGTGACAGAAACGAGCTCTCCACAAAGCGCCAAACAACATGGGCCGTCAATGCCATGAAGGACTGGCTGTCAGAAACAGGTACAGAAATAAACTTCACCACAATAAATACCTGTGAATTAAATACAGTGCTCCACAAATTCTATGGCTCAGTCCGTAACTCCTCTGGTCAGCCATACGGAATCAGCAGCTTAATCAGTTTATGAGCAGGCATCAACCACTTCCTAAATGAACCACCTTTAAGCCGGAATATGGATATTTTAACAAATCCTGATTTCCAAAGTGCCAACAATGTTTTTTCTGCCCAAATCAAAAACCTTAGACGAGAGGGGAAAGATAAAGCAAAACACCACCCACCCCTCAGCAATACAGACCTCAGACTTCTCCGTGAATCCCCTGCTCTAAGCACACAGACTCCCAAGGGACTGCTGCGCCACGTCTGGCTCGAACTCCAAATGCACTTCGCCAGATGTGGTTGTGAAGGCCAGCGTAAACTGCAACCCAATTCCTTTGAGTTCCGCACATCTGAAGATGGGCTGAACTATGTCTCCCTAGGTTTTAATGAAAAAAACAAGAATCACGGAGACCCCCTGGAAAAAGACCGTGACAAGAACAGAGGAGCAATGTTCAAGCTGCCAGGTCATCTCCAGTGCCCCCTAGTGGCCCTGCAAAAATACATCTCGAAGCTCCCACCAAACGCTCCTTGCCTGTACATGCATCCCCATAGACAAACCACAAAACCATGGCAAAATGAAGAAATCTGGTACAGCATGGAACCAGTCAGAATAAATTACCTTGCTACAATGCTGCCCTAAATCTGCCATGCTGCAGGTCTTCCTAACAGCTACACAAACCACAGCCTGCATGCAACTGCTATCCAGATCCTCAGCAACGCCAGCTTGGAGAGTCGACAAATTATTTCAATAACAGGGCACAAACAAGAGTCTTCCTTGCACAGTTACTGGGGACCGACTTTAAAGGAATGCCGACAATGGAGTTTGATCCTATCTGGTGCAATGCCAGATGTCACAGGTCACCGCTGAACTGAAACAGTGCCTCCCGATGTCAACATGCTTCAACACCTACCGACGACCTCTGGAAATGCTTCAACAGAACCTCAAGCAACAGAACTGCAGCACAGCATAACCCCCTCTAAAGAAAAAACCCAAACACAGCAGCAAGACACCAGCAACACACAGTTCTTCATTCAAGGAAACAGTATGTGTGTCATCAATATCTACAAACCATAGACTGTATGTAATCCAAATAACAATTACTCACAGAATTTAAGTCTTGCATTTAACAGTTAAAAAATAAATGTTCTAATGGCTGAACAGTTAAAAGAAATGTTTCAATACAGTTAGCAATTTATTATCTCTTAAGTTATTTTAATATTTTAATATTTTAATATTTCTACAGTTCAGAAATATTTATTAACTTAAAATGTTTAAATATTTCAAGAAAATGTAAAAAAAAAGGAACTATTTAACCTTGTGGAAGGACATTACTTCATTTTTACTCATTAAAAATGTTTTTAAACCCAAAACAAAAAGTCTCTTTGTTACTTATACACATAAGGCCATTTATATAGGAATAATGCACTCCAGGGTGTGTGTTGCTGAGATAACGTCACTTCTGGGGTGACGTTATCCCAGCACGACACACACCCTGTCATGCATTATTCCTTTATTATAAAGATGCCGATTTCCCTGTTTCACAAAGGCATTTTTTACATCTCCATCAAAATTAAACCATCACTGGATCTCATTTTCAGTACCAACCATATGGCTTTTTAATACAGCAAAAATTATGGTGGAGGTATCAGAAAAACACCATTTCAATAAGAAACATAGAAACATAGACTTTGATGACAGATAAGGACCACTTGGCCCACCCAGTCTGCCCATTTACCTTCCTATTGGATAAGCTGCAGATTCTAGTTAACCAACAGCCTACTTTTTGCAACCCCCCACTCCAATTGCCTTATGTCTGTCCCATGCATGTTTGAATTCCCCCATTGTTTTAGACCCAACAACCTCCCCAGGAAGGTGGTTCCATGCATCCACCACTCTCTCCATGAAAAAAAATTCCTCACATTACCCCTGAGCCATCCCCCCTCTATCTTTAAATTGTGCCCCCTTGTTCTTACACATCTCTTTTCTGAAAGATGCTACCCTCCTGGACTTTGTTGATTCTCTTGAGGTACTTGAAAGTTTCTATCATGTCCACCCTGTCCCTCCTTTCATCAAGGGTATACATATTAAGCTCTCTTAGTCTCTCTTCATATGGTTTCTGATGCAAACCCTGCACCATTTTAGTTGCCCTCCTCTGGACTGCTTCCATCCTGTCTATGTCCTTGTGTAGATGGGGTCTCCAAAACTGCACACAGTATTCCAGATGGGGTCTCACCAACTGTCTGTACAGAGGGATAACCACTTCCCTTTTTATGTTGCTTGCAAGCATGTGCAAGAAACATAGTGCCATCATCGGAGATTTCGGAGGTGTGTCACCTCCTCCTCCTCCAATTCAATCAGTGTGCTGGCAGGCGCGGCCCCTGTAAGCCAATGCATTTTGGAGCTGTCTATGACACGCTCCAAAATGCAGTGGTATACAGTTGAAAGGGGGAGCTATGCTTCAGTGAGCACCGATAAGATATTGGCTGCTCACGCACAGCTCCCCCCCCACAGACACACAAAGGTGTGCGTGCCCCTGCACACACTGTATAGCCAACAGGGTGCCCAATCCCCGTCGGCTGAGCTGCGTCCCCCCCCAGTAGTAGGTGCCATGCTGGGAGCCCACCCCAGCGTGGCAAGCAGTCCTTTGGCCAATGGGGGTGTCTGATCCCCCGTTGGCTGAACGCCCCCTGTCCTTGTGCCATGCTGGGAACCCACCTCAGCGTGGCAACAAATGCCATGGCCGATGAGGGTGCCCCAACTCCGCCGGCTGAACACCTCAATATCTCTTGTGCCACACTGGGAGCCCACCCCAGCATGGCAACGTCCCAGGATGTCTTTTTTAAACCTGTAAAACAAAAGCGGTACAGCAGCGCATCTCCCAACCCTCCCACATCCCGCACCCACCCACTGCGCACCCAGCCTCCCACACCCCCTCACCCCATACTTACCTCTGAACTCCGCACGATGCTCTTCGGTGGACCGGGAACACGTCTGCACTCTTCAAAGCCGACCTCGAACTGAGGAAATGCTGGTAAGCTGTATAATGGGCTAGATGGGGGGTTTCAACTTTGTTGCATATCTCAGGCATTTTTGGGAATTTTTGCACCAAATTTTCAACATGGGGTTTTTGGGACCCCTTCTCATGAATGGTGTCACTCTTCATGGCGATATTCGGGCCCAAAGGGTGATTTCGTGCAGTGACTGCGAAATCACCCTTCGAGCCTGAATACCACCATGACAGTGACATCATTCATGAGAAGGGGTCCCAAAAACCCCATGTTGAAAATTTGGTGCCAAAATTCCAAAAAAAATGACTGTTTTACGAGTGTGCATTGTGCAGTTCCTATGCAGGCTCGTAAGTTCGCAAAATTTCAATATTTTCACTCCAGATTTTCAACATTGCCATTTTACCACACCTTCTTATGAGTAGTACAGCTGTCATTTTTCACATCTCACTGAAAATGTGTTTCCGCCCATGTAGCACAGAATGGCGCAGTCGGTGTGCGAAATCAATGTACGGGACAAATTAAGAAAATCACAGTGACACTGTTCAAGAGCAGAAGTCTTAAAATGGCTATGTTGAAAATTTGGTGAAAAAATTCCTAAAAATAACTGTTTTACGAGCGTGCATTGCGCAGTTCCTACGCACGCTCATAAGGTAGCAAATTTTCAATATTTTCACTCCAGATTTCCAACATTGCCATTTTATCACACCTTCTTATGAGTAGTACAGCTGCCATTTTTCACATCTCACCCAAAACGTGTTTCTGCCCATGTAGCAGACAATGGTGCAGTCGGTGTGTGAGATCAATGTACGGGAAAAATTAAGAAAATCACAGTGACACTGCTCATGAGCTCAGGTGTTAAAATGGCTATGTTGAAAATTTGGTGAAAAAATTCCAAAAAATGACTGTTTTACGAGCATGCGTTGTACTGTTTCTATGCATGCTCGTAAGTTTGCGAATTTTCAATATTTTCACTCCAGATTTCCAACATTGCCATTTTGCCACACCTTCTTATAAATAGTACAGCTATCGTTTTTTGCATCTCACCCAAAATGTGTTTCCACCCATGTAGCGCACAATGGCGCAGTCGGTGTGCGAAATCAATGTACGGGATAAATTAAGAAAATCACAGTGACACTGTTCATGAGCAAAGGTCTTAAAATGACTATGTTGAAAATTTTGTGAAATAATTCCAAAAAATGACTGTTTTACGACCGTGCGTTGTATATTTCCTACGCACACTCGTAAGTTCGCAAATTTTCAATATTTTCACTCCAGATTTTAAACATTGCCATTTTACCACACCTTCTTATGAGTAGTACAGCTGTCATTTTTCACATCTCACCCAAAACGTGTTTCCACCCATGTAACGCACAATGGCGCAGTCGGTGTGCGAAATCAATGTACGGGACAAATTAAGAAAATCACAGTGACACTGTTCATGAGCAGAGGTCTTAAAATGGCTATGTTGGAAATTTGGTGAAAAAATTCCCTTCAGATGTTCTGCAATATTACTAATGAAGACATTGAACAGAACTGGCCCCAGGAACGATCCCTGCAGCACCCCACTGGTCGCCCCCCTCTCCCTAGACTGCATACCATTTACCACCACTCTCTGCCTCCTGCCTGTTAGCCAGTTTCTAACCCAGTTTACCACCCTTTCCCCCATGTCCAGCCTACCAAGCTAGTTTATCAGCCTCCTATATGGGATGGTGTCAAAGGCTTTGCTGAAATCAAGGTAAGCGTTGTCCACTGCCCCACCCTGATTCACTTCCTTTGTCACCCAGTCAAATAAATCAACTAGATTTATCTGACATGATGTCCCCACTGTGAATCCATGTTGTCTATGGTCCTGGGTTCCGATGGCATCTAGATGCCCCACTATCCTTTCTTTAAGCAATGTCTCCATGATCTTCCCCCACTACTGAGGTGAGGCTGAATGGTCTATTGTTCCCTGCCTCCTCCCTGCTGCCAGACTTGTGTAGAGGGACCACATGTGCCCTCCTCCAATTCACTCATGTTGAATGACTCAGTGAACATGGCTGCTAGAGGTACTGCTATCTCCCTTCGCAGTTCTGTTAATATCCTTGGGCGTATGCCATCTGGTTCCATCGCTTTGTCTACCTTCAATTTAGTGAGCTCCTGCAGGACTCTTTTGTCCACCTCTTCACCCCCTTGGCAACTGCTGTACTGCTGTGGCCCTTGCCCCTCCCACTCTTCTGTGAATACTGAATGGAAAGACACAGTGGATGTCTTGGGAGGAAGGCATGAAACTGTCACTTCCAAATGCCTAAACAGCACATACAAGCAAGTAACATTCGGCATTGACAAATGCTTGTTCTCCTTGTGATGCCCCTTCCTATGCATCTCAGTATCCCCCTGGCTCTCCTTACTGACTTCTCACATTACTTACCCACCTTTAAGTCATTTGATATGACTACCCCCAAGTCCCTTTCCATTTTTGCTGTTGTTAGTACCTCCCCTTCTACTGTGTACTCTTCACCTGGGTTTTTGTTTCCCAGGTGCATTACTTTGCACTTCTTTGCATTGAATCTAAGTTGCCATATGTCTGACCATTCCTCCAACCATGACAAGTCCCTTCTCATCCTTTCTACCCCCTCCTTGTGTATCAACTCTGTTACAAATCTTTGTGTCATCTGCAAAGAGGCATACCTTTCCCTCAAGACCCTCTGCAATCTCACCTATAAAGATGTTAAAGAGGACTGGACCCAGTACTGAGCCCTGAGGTACTCAACTAGTAACCCCCTTTTCTTCAGAATGTGTTCCATTCACTAATACCTTCTGTGTCCTGTTGTGCAGCCAGTTTGTTACCCAGGCTACCATCCTGGAACCCACTCCTAGGCTGGCTAACTTGATTATTAGTTTTTTGTGCTGGACTGTGTCAAATGCTTTGCTAAAGTCTAGGTAGGCCATATCCACAGCCCCTCCCTGGTCTATTACTTTGGTCACCCAGTCAAAGAAATCAATTAGATTCATCTGACATAACCTTCCTGCTGTAAATCCATGCTGCTTTGGGTCCTGTGCCCCGCTGGCCTCTAGGTACTCAACAATTCTTTCTTTCAGAAGTGATTCCATCATTTTCCCTACCACTGAGGTCAAACTTACAGGTCTATAATTTCCTGCTTCTGCCTTGCTCCCACTTTTGTGAAGGGGAATCACTTCTGCCCTCCTCCAGTCCTCAGGTACCACCCCATCCTCCCATGATTTGTTAAAAAGTGTGGTCAGTGGTGTCACTAGGTCCTCCCTTAGTTATTTTAGGATTCTGGGGTGAATCCCATCAGGCCCCATTGCTTTGTTCACCTTGAGTTTTAGGAGTTCTTTCAGGACTCTTTCTTCTGTAAATGGACTGGTGTCAACCCCCCCATCCAGAGTGCTTCTATTGTTTGGTTTAGGTAACTCCTCCTCATCTCCTTTTGTGAATACTGAGCAAAAGTATTCATTCAGTATCTCTGCCTTTTCACTGCTTCCCTCTGCCCGCCTCCTCTCTCCTTTATTAATCTTCACTATTCCTCCCCTAACCTTTCTATGCTCCCTAATGTACCTATAAAAGGTTTTATCTGGTAACTGAGTTGGCTATTTTTTCCTCGGTTTGGGCCTTTTCTGGTCTGACTGCCTTCCACACTCCATTCTGCTTTAATTGATACAGTTCCCTGTCATGCTCCTTCTGTGATTCCTTATACTTTCTGGATGCAGCCTTTTTCTCCTTAACCTTCCCTGCCACCTCTTTTGAGAACCATAGTGGTTTTTTACTCCACTTTGTTTTCTTTATTTGTCCCACACAAAGGCTTGTTGCCTTTATGATAGCAGTTTTGATTTTTCTCCATTGTTCTTCCACCCCTCCTTTTTGGCCATTTGGTAGTGCATTCCTCAGGTATTCACCAATTTTGCCAAAGTCGGACCTTCTAAAGTCCAGTATCCTTGTTTTTGTATAGCTTGTCTCTATGGTTGTGCTTATTGTGAAGCACACTGTGCAGTAGTCACTTGTTCTCAGATGTCTACTGACTTCTGAATTTGTGATCCTCTCTCCATTTGAGAGTACCAGGTCTAGTATTGCTCCCTCCTGAGTGGGTTCCAACACTAGCTGTCTAAGGCTTGCCCCCTGCAGGGCATTGAAAATGACCTTGCTCTTGGATATGGCTGCAGTACATGTCATCCAATTAACATCTGGCATATTCAGGTCCCCCATCAACAGTATCTCCCCTTTTTCAGCCATTTTGAAAATGTCCTCTATCATTTTCTTGTCTGTTTCCTCCCCTTGAGACGGAGGTCTGTATACAACCCCTGTGTGGATTGTGATGCCATTCCCTGTCTCCAAGGTGACCCAGAGTGCCTCTTGTCCTCCCCCTTTACTTTTTAGTTCTGTAGCTTTGATCCCTTTCCTTACGTATAGAGCTACTCCACCTCCTCTTTTACCCTCCCTGTCCCTTCTGTAGACTGTGTACCCCGGTATGTTGACATCCCGGTCATGGTTCTCTGTGTACCATGTTTCTGTGACTGCCACAATGTCCAATTTTTCATCTTCCATCAGGGCTACTAGCTCAGGAAGCTTGTTTCCCTGACTACGGGCATTTGTACTCATTGCCCTTCATTTAATGTTGGCTTTATCCTTTTTTCCCCCATCCCTGCTCTTATTGCCCTTGTCTATTTTTCCATTTACCCTGTCCTACCCTTTGTTGAGCTCTGTACCTCAGTGTTTACCTTACTACCTACCATGTTTTGTGGGGGAAGGCTTGAAATTTCCTGCCTCTTATCAGCACCTCCTCCCTTGGCTAGTTTAAAAGCTTGCCAAGGAAGCATTTAAATCTGTTACTTAGGAGCTTGGTTCCCTTCATGGACAGATGCAGACCATCGTGCCAGTACAGACCTTCATCTCTCCAGGTGTATCCCCAGTCCCTAATGAAACCAAAGCCCTGTGCTCTGCACCAGTTTTTCAACCATTCATTAAACTGCATGGTGTGCAGTACCCTAGCCTTACCCCTGCCATGGACTGGCAGCACCTCTGTGAAGGTAACCATGCTTGCTACCTGTCTGTGGCCCTTCCCCAACTTCACAAATTCATCCTGCACTGCACTGATTCCATGCCTAGCTAGGTCATTTGTCCCAAGGTGGACAATGATATCTAGTTCCCTCTCCTGTGATGCTGCTTCTGCAATCATGAGGATTCGCTTCTTTTCCTTCCAAGCCATGGCACCAGGCAGGCACCTTACTTCCCTCTCCTCTCCTTCCCCAGTTCTACCCCTCAACAATTGGGTCCCCTATCAGAAGCCGTTTACTTCCCTGTGGTGTCCCTTGCCGCCCTTTTGTGGGTCTCCCTTGTGGATGTCCTCAGCATTCTTCTTGGTTTCCACTGAGGGTGCCATCATAGAAGAACCTTGTTCTGCCAGACTGGAGTATAATTTATGTAGAGGTACAACTAAGGGTCTTCGCCTCTGTTCCACCACGCATACCCTCCCAAAGCCCACTGTGGTCCAACTGCTCTTCATAATTGGCAACCTCTGAGGCAGTGGTTGTGGCAGTGGTACTCTTTGGTTGGGGGATTCCTCCTTAGTCCTTGCCAGTTCAGCCTGAAGGTGAGCAATCTCCTCCCTCAGAGCTGACTGTTGCCTGCAAATAGGACAGCAACACAGTTTCCAGGATGTCTCCCAGAAAACTGCTGCCCCACAGCCAGTACATTGCACCACTCCCCACATGTCCCTCTCCCTTATAATATACATTATGTATATATATATATATATATATATATATATATATATATATATATATATATATATATATATATATATATATATATATATATATAGTGGTGTGTATTACCTTTATGCACTATGATGGGTTATTAAGAATATGACAGTTCTGCCCCAAGACCTCTTGAGGAAGTTAAATAAGTGTATTTAGTTATTAATATACCATTCCTGGTTGCATTTGTTGGGTTTTGATTCATTCAACTTCAGAACAACATATTGCTGCAGGGGAAATCTTTATTTAAAAATAAATACAGGTTAACAGTTGAGAAAGCAAATGAAAATGAAGACAGTCACATATTAAGAATGTGCTGTTCTCAAAGGGTTAAGTCAGACTAAAGTCCTTTTCCCTGTGCTCCTGTGAGACTGTCTTTGTTTAGCTAACCTCTTCCACTAGCATTTTAAGCTTGCTTAGAGAAGTGAATGGGTGGCAATTTGCATTTATGTGTACATCTTTTATACAGTCTTTTTTCTTGCTGTTGTGTATTTAAAAACAATATTGTGTTTCAAATTACTGGTCAAGATTAGTAATATATGTTCAGTTTTATCATGTTGCTCCATAAAGAACAGTGTTTCCTTTTAAACCCCTCCCTGGACTGCTTTGAAGTCTATTAAGAAGAACTAGCAACTAACTGATTAATTACAGTCATAAAACTCTCCTCTAGTCAGCCAACTTAAAAGGTATAACTCAGGCTCTGCTGTTTAAAAGGCATGACAAAATACAAATCATATGTTGGTCTCAGCATAGTATTTTCACAAAGCAGGCTGTCTGAAATGCAACAGTAGTTTAGCAGAAAGAAGGGAGTATTTCTTTCACTGGCATAGAGATTTGCAGAATGGAAGGATACACCAAAAACAGCGAAAGCAGGATGGTTGTAGGCTCCACCCACAGCCATAATGAATGGCCCCAAACAATTAAAAGTGCCTCTTCTTCCTCATTAAATAGTCAAGTCTCCCTGCAATGGTCCTAAAACTTTAAAATAATATTTGCTACTTGCTCCCCAGAAAGCTCCATGGAAACTGGAAAAACCATACCAAATAGTATTGAACGGGCCTTATCTATATGATTACCACAATTAGTAAGAGCCAGCAGAATGAAGTATATTCATAGCTACAGGCACAAAATGTCCACATAATGTAAAGGCTGGGAAAAACCATAGAAGTCTTTATTCCTTATATAGTACAAGCCTATAGAAACACACTTTTAAAAGGTATGTCTAATGGTCTTTCTTTTTAATCATTATACAGTACATACCTGTAGAAGCCAAAATCCAGAAGAGGAAGGATCCAGATTAATTTCAGTGCTTTGCAGTAACTGCTCATTGATATTTTTGTTTTAAACTTAGATTGTGGGTGTTTAGTGATACTGTTATTTCTTTGCTGTCTTTACTTAGAATTGTTTTTCGGCTGTTGAAAATTTAAAACCTAGTTTGGTGTGCTTGCAGTGGTGGTGTATTCCTTTGCTGTCTTTAATTGCAGCAAATTTAGTCTTGGCTTGTCTGGCTTGCCCTGTAGTTTGGGTGAGGGGTGCTAATTGTCTGACCTCTGACCTCAGCTACATGATAACTGGAGGTGGGGCTTAGTCAGAATTGAGGTAGCAAGTGATTTTTGTTTTCTAAGAAGAAGCCAGAACCCAGAAGGGGAAGGATCCAGATTAATTTCAGTGCTTTGCAGTAACTGCTCACTGCTATTTTTGTTTTAAACTTATATTGTGGGCTTTAGTGACACTGTTATTTCTTTGCTGTCTTTGCTTAGAATTGTTTTTTGGCTGTTGAAAATTTAAAACCTAGTTTGGTGTACTTCTAGTTGTGGCATATTCCTTTGCTGTCTTTAATTGCTGCAAATGTTCACCCCACCTTCCTCCCCTGCCCCCCACTCTTAATTATATGCCCTATTCAATCTGATTGACAGGAGCTAAGCACAGGGAATAGTAGGGGTTGTGGAGTAGGAGGGGCATAAGGGGGAAGAAGCCCCCCCCCCAGCACAAGTGTTTTGACTCTTTTTTTTTCCTTCTTTAAAGAAAAGTATCCAAGGGTCAGTGACAGGATTTTTAGGACAGAAAATGAATAAAAAGGGAACTAGAAGAGCTTCAGTAACAGACAAGTACTGGAATAGCAGTGTAAGTGCAGTATAATGTGAGGAGTGGTGCAATGCAATGGCTGCAGGGCAGCCATATTCAGGCAGACCTTCTGGATGTTGAGGTGCTGCCCTATCTGCATGCATCTCTCTGGACTGCGGGATGAGGTAGTCAGACTCAGTGCAGAAGTAAACTGGGTCAGGAGTAGCATCACCCCTATCCAGAGATCATGCAGTCCAACGCCGCTGCCTCAAAGGATGCCAAGAACAAGGAGCAGTTGGATGACAGTAGGCTCAGGAAGGGTTAGAATGGTCAGGCAGAGGCACATCACAGATCCTATTCCACTCCAGAACTCATATGCCACACTGGAAAATCTGGACAACCAAATTGAGGTACCCAGAGGAGTGAAAGGGAAGGATGTGGAGGTTAGCAAAAGAGGTGACCTCAGTGAGGAGAGCACTGGACCCCAGAGGATGAGGAAGAGAATCCTGGTGGGGGACTCCATCATAAGAGGGCTCCAGCTAGGAACACAGGAGGGAGAGGACAGGGAGATGAGGTGCCTACCAGGTGCCATGGCATGGAGGGATGGGAGGAAGATCCTGGGGATCGTGGGAAGGCAAGTTGGGAGGGTGAGCTGGATGTCATTATCCACCTAGGTACTAATGACCTGGCAAATGGGGAGCCAAAGGAAGTTCAGAAAGAGTTTAGGAAATTGGGGAGGGGTCTCAAGCAAGTAGCTACTTCTGTCACCTTCTTGGACATAATACCTGCAAGAGGCATGGGAGAGCACAGGGGTACATGCACCAGGAACTTTAACTTATGGATGAAGAACTTGAGCTGTGAGGAAGGGTTTGGATTCGTTGGTGACTGGAGACCCATCTGGAGGGATGGAGGCTTGTTCAAGCCTGATGGCCTGCATCCATCCTGGAGGGGAATCCAAGCACTCAATGATAAGTTTAAATGCTACATGGACAAACATTTAAACTAGCCAAGGGGGGGGGGTGGTAGGCCAGCAAGAAAGGCACCTAATTGCCAACCCCCCCCCCACAGCTAGCAGTGGAACCAGTGAATAAGAGGAGTGGATATCTCTGCAAAGCAGTGTGCAAAAGATGGAGATAAGCACCCAAGAGGGGGATAGGCAGAAAAGGGGCAAGACTAAATAGAAGGGCAGACAGAAGGGAGAACCAGGATAAAGGACAACCAGGGAAGGGGCTGGAGTAGAACCACTAAACAGTCTAGGAAGTTCAAATCATGGAACGCCATCTGTGCCAATGCCAGGAGCCTTAGCAACAAGATGGAGAATCTTGAGGCTGTCATGGTGCAGTTGGACCTGGACATTGTGGCCATCACAGAAACCTGGTGTAATGAGAACCATGGCCATACCTGGCTACAACATATTCAGAAGAGACAGGGCAGGTAGAAAGGGAGGAGGAGTGGCACTTTATGTGAAAGATGACATAAAGGCCACAGAGATCCAGGAGGAACAAAATGGGGGAGAGATACTGTGGGTTAAGCTGGAAAGGAAAATGGGGCCAACCATCTGCACAGGTGTGGTTTATAGACCACCAGCCCAGGAGGAAGAAACAGATAGGGAGCTGATGCTAGCCATCCAAAGGATGGCAGACAAGGGTGAGGTAGTGCTGGTTGGAGACCTCAATATTCCAGATGTGGACTGGAGCATCCCAGCAGCAGTATCAACCAAAAGCAGATTTATCTTGGATTCCCTTCAAGGTGCCTTCCTCAAGCAACTGGTCATGGAACCAACTCAGCAAAAAGCAATACTGGACCTTGTACTCACAAACAGGGACAGTGTGATGGGTGTAACAGTGGGGAAGCACCTGGGGAACAGTGACCACCAGTCATTGTAGTTTGAAATCACAGAAGGAGCAGAACCAAACCAAACAAAAACATGTATCCTGGATTTTAGGGGGGCAGACTTTGGGGAAATGGAGAGATGCTTGAAAGAGGCATTAAGGGGAATGGGGCAGGAATCAGGGGTTGAAGAACAGTGGGTGGTATTTAAAATGGGGATTACAAGAGCAACAGAATTATGCATTAAGCGGGTTAGCAAGGGGAAAAGGAAGAGGAGCCCATTATGGTTTTCTAAGGAGGTAGCAGAGAAAGTGAAAGCCAAAATTATTGCATTCAGGCAATACAAAAAGACACAGGCAGAAGGGGATAGGAAGAAGTACCAGGAGAAGCAAAGGGAGTCAGGGAGGTCAGTAAGGGAAGCCAAAGCTCAGACAGAAGAGCACATTGCAAAATCAGTGAGTAGAGGAAACAAACCTTTTTACAGGTACATAAGTGAAAAAAGAAAAGCAAATGGAGGGATAGAGAGACTGAAGGGGGAGGATGGGGCCCATGTGGAGGATAACAACAGTAAAACTGACATATTGAACAGGTATTTCTGCTCAGTCTTTACTGAGGAAGAGGAGGGTGATGGGCCTGAAGGGAGTACAAGGGGTGAGAATGATGCAGAAATGGACACAAGTCCCTTTACATGAGAAAGGGTCCTGAAGGAACTGGAAGGAATAAGAGTTGATAAAGCAATGGGGCCTGATGAGATGCACCCCAGGGTCCTTAAGGAACTAATAGAGGAGGTGGCTGATCCTCTGGCAATCACGTATTGCTGATCAATGGAAACAGAAGAGGTACCAAAAGACTGGAGGACAGCAGATGTAGTCCCCTTATACAAAAGTGGGAACAAAGAGGAAGCGGGGAGCTGCAGACCAGTCAGCCTCACCTCAGTAGTTGGGAAGATCATGGAGCCCTACTGAAGGAGAGATTGTTGGAACATCTTGTTGTCAACAGACTACAGGACCCAAGGCAGAATGGTTTCACCAGGGGGAGGTCATGTCAGACCAACCTTGTTGAATTTTTTGACTGGGTGACTAGGGAGGTGGATCAGGGGAGGGCAGTGGATGTAGCCTATCTGGACTTCAGCAAGGCCTTTGATACTGTGCCACATAGAAGGCTATTACACAAACTGGGGAATATGGGTGCAGGTAGGACAGTAGTGTGGTGGGTAGGTAACTGACTGGGTGGCAGGACACAGAGGGTGGTGGGGTACCACAAGGATCAGTGCTGGGACCGGTCCTATTCAATATCTTCATCAGTGACATTGCACAGGATCTAGAAGGCAGAATTTCCCTGTTTGCTGATGACAGAAAGCTCTGTAACAGAGTGGACACACCAGAGGCTGTAAACAGAATGAGAAGGGACCTGCAGAAACTTGAAGAATGGTCAGGGGTTTGGCAATTGAAATTCAATGTAAAGAAGTGCAAGATAATGCATATGGGGCACAAAAACCCTGGCACAATATATCAGTTGGGGGGGGTGAGGATATAGCATGCACTAAGCAGGAAAGGGATCTTGGGGTTATCATCTCTGATGACCTCAAGGTAGGGAAATAGTTTGACAAGGCAGCAGGTAAAGCAAATAGAATGCTGGGATGCATAGGCAGGGGCATCACCAGCAGGAAAAGGGAGGTCATAATTCCACTATACAAGACACTAATGAGGTCCTACCTGGAGTACAGTGTATAGTTCTGGAGACCTTACCTACATAAGGACATAGACAGGGTAGAGTAGGTTCAGAGGAGGGCAACAAAGATGGTACATGGATTGCATCATGAGTCCCATGAGGGCAGGTCGAAAGACTTGAATATGTACTCCCTGGAGGAGAGGAGGGAGAGAGGTGATATGATAGAGACATTCAAGTATCTTACAGGGAGGAACAGAGTGCAGGAATACACTATTTTTAAGCAAAAAAGGAGTTCCAGGACTAGAGGGCATGGGATGAAGTTGGAGGGAGGACGATTCAGAGGAAACCTGAGAAAGAATTTCTTCACATAATGCGTGGTGAACAAGTGAAAAATCCTGCCAGAGGATGTGGTGGGGGATGAAACAATCATGGGATTTAAGAATGCATGGGATAGACATAAAGGAATTCTGGAGGTCAGGGGTGAGGGGCAACAGACTTCTAGGAAAACATAATGCGAACTCACAAGCTCAAATGGGCAGACTGGGTGGGCCACAGGACCATATCTGGCAGCACTGTCTATGTATCTATGTAAGCACTTTTAAAGGGGGATCTCACAGAGTTTCTTAAAGACTTTGCATAACACTAACAAGAAATTAGGACCTTTAGAAAAATGCTGACAACAAGCCACTCGAACTCTTCTCAATATGCATCCAGGTACTGTATGAATAGCCTTAGTCTACGTTTCCGAAAAGGTCAGGCATGAGTTTGTGCAGCTCCCCAGTTGCTTGTTGGGCATTGTCAAAATGCTGGATTCCCTTAGGGGTATGCACGTCCAGTTGAGCTGGAAACAACATGCGGTGCCGAATCCCTGCTGCCCAGAATTTAGCCTCATAGTTCCACTCTGTCTTTACTCAAAAAGTAAAATCTGGTACTAGGCCAATTTTTTTTACCATCCCATTTTCAGTTTTCATTACTGACTTAAGGATTTGGTCATGATCCAGATAATTCAGGGTTTTAAATATAAGGGGTCTCAGCGGTTCCCCAGGTGCAGTTTGGGCCAAACCGATCTGTGAGCCCTTTCAATTATATAGGTCGATCCTTTGGGTGAAGGGGCAGCAAGTTTAGCATATCATTCTGCATGAATTCCATCGTAGCCAGACCCTCTTCTCCTTCCGGCAACCCCAATATTACTAAATTATTTCTTTGTGAATGACCCTCCAAGTTGTCCACCTTTTCATCTAATTTTTTTCTCTGAACACTTGAATGAAGTGATTTCTGGCTCCATCTTGGTGACTTTGTCCTCTGTAGAAGAGATCCTAGCCTCAGCATTGGAGACCCATTGTCCCAACTCCTTCACAAGGAGCTTCTATTCCTTAAAATCTGCTATAAGACAAAAGAGGGCAATTTTGATAGTCTGTAGCTCTTGGTACTCTTGTTCAGTGGTAATCGTGGCTCCTGCTTCGGGAGGCGGCATCATTGGTGAATTGCTCCATCGGGGCCTCTTAGCTTCTAGAAGCTCCCCAGGCTCCGGTTTACCATCTGATTCCTCTAATTAAAGTACAGTTTGATCGGCAATCTGCTCCATCTCTTCTTGCTCCATATGAACAGCAGGCAAAAAGCAATCCAAATGCTTTATATGCTACAAAACAGAGGTTTGGTGAGGAAGAAAAAGTGATTTAATATTGCAGGATTGACAGAACTCAAGAGGATTGCTGCTCACACTTCTCTGGGCATCATGTGACTCTGGGAGGAAGCTGCCTTGATGTACCACCACCCCAGGTTAAGGCTGTGAAGAACTTGCAACAGAAAAGCACAATTGACACCGTTGAAGGCCTTCTTGGAGCCCATACTACAGGCAAGCTGGAAAGCCTTCTTACCCCTCTGAGTTGTGATGGTATTCTGGTGGCATCGTGTATTGTCTTGGAGGATTCTACCCTGGATGAAGCCTGTTTGGTTATGATGAACAATACTTTGCATGTGCTCCTCTAGTCAGATCTGCCAATATACCTGTGAATATTTTCAGATCAGTATTTAGCAAGGTGATCAGGCAGAAAGAGTTACAATCTTCTGCAGTCTTCCCATGTTTAAGAAAAACGGAAATTGGTGCTTGCTGCCATGATGGAGGTTTCTTTTCTCTCTCTGTTAAGACAGAGTTTGCCATTTGTACTATGTGCATGGTTAATATTTCTTGAAAAGTTTTTATATAATCTGGCTGGGTAGCCATCTGGCTAAGGGTATTTACTGTTTTTTATATTCCTAATTTTTGCCTGGATTTCTTTAGTAAGGATTGGGGCATTATGTCTCTGGTGCTCCTGGTCTGCCAGGCATGGGAGAGGGAGGCTTCCAAAGTAACTAAATTCTCTCATTGTGGTCTGGCCCTCTCTCCTCACCATAAAGATTTGTGGAAGATTCAGAAATTCTCTTTGAATTGAAGGGTGCAAGCCTATGGTTATGTGGGGGAAGAGCTCATCCCCCACATCCTTCATACTCTGCTTAGAGCGAGTCGCACCCGTTGTTGTATCGTCACTGGTCCGTGGTTGCCCCTTTGCTTGTTTCTGCCCCACCCCCATCCTACCATTTGTTTCATTTCCTCATCCCTCCCTCTGTTTGTTCTCTTCCCTGTTGTTTGTTTCTTTGGGGGGTCTAGCTCCATTCTGACTGCTGCCTGTTCGTTTTTCCCTGCTTCCGTTTTCTCCTGTGTTCCTGTCCTTGCATTGCTGTCTCCCCTTTTCGGGCAGCCCGGCTCCATGCCTAGTCCATTGCCACTTTCGCTTATTGCCTTCATGGTTCACACTGGGGTTTTCGTAAACTCGCCGCCATGCCGACTACCTGCTTCTCGGCAGTACAACCTCTGCCGCCTAACCTTCAGCTGCTTCCTACTCGACTGGCCACCTGATTGGATTGTCCATTCTCAGCTGAGAAGCACCTTGCTTCTCCTATTTCTGCACCTGTCTGCTATTCTGTATGCTGCTTCAGCTCACCTTGCAATTGCACTCGACGCTGTGCAGCCTACGCGCTCTTACATGGCTCATTCCTACTCCTACCTCTCAAACTTTGTCTCTGAAATAAGGACATGGCAGTTTTGGTCGCTCGTAATGAGAGGCGATGTGGGACTCAGACCCTCAGAGTGAGGAACACATCACAACATGGAGCTGCTAGCTCTGCATACTGTGTAAACCAATGTGTTTCATTGTACAAGTTTGTTTTGCTTTAGTATTTATTTCTCCACTATCTATCGGTATGGTGCATAGTGTGTCGGCTCAGCTGCTGCATTTACTTCTTTGCCTTTACAGCAATCTAACCTTACATCCTGGATTATCCATCCATGCCTGTATACCTTTCAACCTCCTGCCTCATAAATCAGGGTCAAGACACACGAAAATCAGGGACAAAGGACCAAAATCAGGAACCCATCTTCAAAATAGGTGATATCCACTCAGGAAGCAGACAGAATATGGTGCTTAGTGTACAATGCATTTTCCAAAGAAGAACAAATCTGTAGCCTTAATGTTTGGCATTATTTTTGCTTACAATCCCCACTGTTTAGCTATGGACACAAAATTTTAGGAGGGACAAGGTACAATTTTGAGGCACAGTCAGGGACGTCCCTGAAAATCAGGGACAGTTGAGAGGTATGCATGCCTCTCACCTGTTCTCCCTGTGCATGGCACTCTGTATTTGGCTCATTGTTACCTTTGCTTGCTCGTTTCCTGGTTCTGCATTACATTGCTACTTTTCTGAATATACGGACTGTTTCTATTCTGCACTCCATTGATGGACCCCTTCCTTGTCCCTACCTATATGGGGCCCGCTTTTGTGGACATATTCTGTTTACACATCGGACTTTGCTCCACCTTCTGACCATTCCTATGAATTACAGGCTATGCACTGGATCAATGTTGGGGAATTGGGAGGTGTGATTCTTCCCCTTCATGGCTACTCCAATGCCCTATTGCTCCTCAGCTCCTATACTGCTCCTTAACTACCTTAGCCTCCATCGGTTCTTCCTTATATGGCTTGTGCATGGCTTGTATGGTTCCTCAGGCCATATCCTTAAGTGTGCTTCTGGATGTTCCATTCGGCTCCTCGACCATGCTTGCCTGCACCGCTTTACGTGATCACATCTTTGCCTCAATCATAGATTACCAGATTCAGGATGCTCGTTGCCTCGACAGGTTGCCTACTCTTCTGCCAAGATCTCTTCGCTGCAATCCCTACCATCCTCTATCTACAGGATACGTCAGTCTACAGCATCGTTTTACTTTCGTAAGTCTGCTTTACAGTTACAATGCTACTTCACACTTATCTGGCTTAGGCTACTGCCTCCATTACAATACCTACTTCTCCTCTTCTCCTCTACACCCACCTCTCCCAGCTCGGGGCCTGGAGATTCACAGCTTCTATGACCTGCCTTCGCCCTTCAGGCCGGGAGGTTTGCCTACTTCTACTCTATGCCTGCCTCACCCAGCTCGGGGTCTGGAGATTCACAGCTTCTATGACCTTCTATGACCTGCCTTCACCCATCGGGCTGGGAGGTTTACCTACTTCTGCTCTTCTTCTGCCTCGCCCTGCTCGGGGCCTGGAGATTCACACATTCTACTATACGCCTACCTGCTGCATCACTTTCTGTGCAAAATCCCACCATCTTTTACCTTATTAATACATTTGAATGTTTCCATCATGTCCTCCCTTTCCCTTCTTTATTCTGTAGAGTACATATTAAATTCCTTGAGTCTTTCCTCATATGGCTGCTAATGCAGGCCATGCACCATTTTGGTTGCCCTTCTCTATGCCATCTCCACCAAATCTATATCCTTCCTGAGATGGGGACTCCAAAACTGTTCACAGTACTCCAGATGGGGCCTCACCAGTCAGTTAGTACAGGTGTAACACTACCTCTCTCTTTCTGTTGGTGATACCCCTCCCTATGCACCCAAGCATTCTACTGGCTTTTCCTACTGCCTTATCACACCGTTTTGCTACCTTCAAGTCATCAGATTTGATGACTCTCAGGTCCCTTTCCTGTTGTGTGATTTTAACTACCTCCCCAAATGATATGTTGCACTTAGGTTTCTGCACCCCATGTGCATAATATTTGGACTTTTTGGCATTGAAACTTAGTTACCAGACCCTAGACAGTCTTCCAGCTTTTCAGATCTTCCCTCATTTTTAGCACCCCCCCCAAAATGTGTCCACTGTGTTGCAGATTTTTTTGTCATCTGCGAAAAGGCATACTTTCCCTTCCAGTTCCTCTGCGATGTCACTAATTTAGACATTGAAGAGGACCAGTCCCAGTACTGACCTCTGAGGCACCCCACTGGTTTCCTTTCATTTTTCTGAATGATCACAATTACCTCCAGCCTTTCAGTCCTGTTACTTAGTCAACAACATATCCATTTTACTATCTTTATCCCTACTCCCAGGTTGCCCAGCTTCTTTACAGTCTTCTCTGTGGAACAGTGTCAAAAGCCTTATTAAAATCCAGGTAAGCCACATCCACCGATCCTCCTTGATCCACCTCCCTGGTAACCCAGTTGATGAACTCGATTAGGTTTGTTTGGCAAGATCTCACTTTTGTGAACCCATGTCGTCTCGGATTCTGTAGTCTACTGATTATAATATATTCCCAAATCCTTTCTTTTATTAGTGTTTCTATAACTTTACAGATGACTGAGGTTAGTCTTTTTCCTCCTCTCTAGTCCCACTTTTGTGTAGTGGGACTACATCTGCCCTTCTCCAGTCCCCTGGAACTTTCCCCATACCCAGCAATATATTGGTTATGTTGAAACTATGTTTGCTATCTCCCTCTCTAGGGCCAGTTGTTTCTCTGCTCTCTCTCTCTTTTTTCAGTTTAGAGGCAAAGGATATTATTTTTACTATCAGGATTACTTTGAGGGCATCTCACTGTATGGGGTTATGACTGTCTGTTTTTGAGTTGTAGGTCTGGAAGTCAGCAATTTCTTTTCTGACAAGGTCCTTGAATTCCTCCCTATGTAATAGACTTCTGTTGAGCAGCAATGACAAGTTCAGGTTGGAGTACCCTAGGGAGAATGAAAAGGTTATAGGGGCATAGTCTGAGGCAGTAATATTACCTATGGAACATTTTCAAACTCCATGCACCCATTGTGTGGGGATGGGGAAGTAGTGTATTCTAGAGCACTGTGTGTGTCTGGGGGAGTAATAAATATTGTCTTACATCCTGTAATTCATATATTGCCAGATTTCCATTAGGTCAAGTTCTGTGTTTAGTCATCCCAGGAGCATGGTTACCCTTGTTTGTGGCTGTATTGGTTGTCCAGACTTGGCTAGAGCAGGGTTCAAAGCTGTGTTGAAGTCACCCCTATCACTTTTAGGCTACGAGCGTGTGCGACAGTTTAATCAATTACTTTCTTGAAAAAAGGGGACCCATTGCAGTTCTTTGTTTGGGTCATAAATATTTAAAACTATACAGCTCTGACCCCTGTATTTCCCCTCTAGGTAGACAAATTGACCTTCTGGGTCCAGGTCTACCTTCCTGGCCTTGAGTGGGAGAATTTTCTTATTTATTAAAATAGCTTTCACTCTCCTGTGCATGTGTGCTTTGTAGTAAGAGAAATAAACCAATCTCACCTAAGAACATTTTAGTTTCGGATGCTCTGCAGCTATGAGATGAGTCTCCTGCAGGAATGCAACCTCTGTTCTCAGCCTGTGCAGTTCCTGCAGGATTCTTGCATACATGTGATTTGTCCAACTTGCTTAAGAGGGAGATTTGGGTCAAATTAGGAGGGAGACTCGCCTGCCAACTGCTTAAGAGGGAGATTTGGGTCAAATTAGGAGGGAGATTGGCCTGCTAGTAGGGAGATGCCATAACGTCATGAGTTTGTCCTTAAATGGAATAAAAAAAATAAGAAAAAACTCATTACAAAAATGTAATGTATTGCATTTTGTCAAGAATCAGCACTAAAAAGAATAAACAACTAGTTATATAAAGTTATCAGATACATTGTTCATCACTGATTTAATTTTTATGTGTCTTTATCTGCCCAAAAACCATGGATATTTTGGACAGAATTTTACTTAAGCAGGAGATTTTGTTTCCCAGGAGGGAGGGAGGGAGTTCAGTCAAAAAAAATAGGAGTTTCCTGCATAAAGAGGGAGATATCACATGTATGTTCTTGTTCTCTTTACAGGTTGTTTATACCTTTAACATTACAGTGAAGCCCACTAGGATGAAGCACAGTGTCACAGGTTTACTGAATGACAAAAGGGATTAACTCCCACTGAAATTGCATTGTTTGCTGCAGTAACTCTATTGTAGAATTCTGCAGTGCTGTTCTTCATCCTTGAGGGCTTCACTGTAAATGATATTAATGTTAAATCCATTTTGCTGTGGGGGGGAGTGGGGAGCCCCCAGCACATCCATGCTGTTGCCTGAACTTCATTTTTATTGCCGTGCTATATATTACTCACAGATTCCTTACTGAATTTCAGGTCTTCTACTGTGGCCAAGGAGGTAGCTTCCGTTGATCATGATCATGTAAGTTCCATATCAAAGACATGGGTAGGCGGGCCTGCATTTCTTTGGAATCTACCCTTCTGCCATCTGGATCAGCCTCCATCAACATATCTTCCTTTCCCTGTCCTCAGCAGCCCCCCCGAGGAGATGCATGGAAGCTCCCCTTGCCCAGAGTAGAGCACATGTGTGATCAGGTCACTAGGGCTAAAAGTGTTATTGTCCAGAGAGTCTTTGGAGTTGATTTCACAGCAGTATAGGCATTCTTATAGCCAGACATGAAGGACTGTGGCCAACCTTCCCCTGCACTACAGGTTCATGAAATTTGTTTGAAATAAGTATATTCACCCCTTCTGTCTTCCCAGTCACACTTCATTAAATAGGACGTCCCATTTTCACCTCCAGTCAAGAACCTCTCTCTCCCAGCAGATGCCTAGAGGACTTTTCAACAATCCTGTGTTGAAGACTGAAAAAGTTCTAGAACTCCATCTGCAATATACATTTGTTATGAACAGTTCCAAAAGTTGCATTGAGATTGTGGTCTGTAGCTCATATTCATTCAGGTCATTTGTGCTATGGATGTGGAAGAAGGTTTCAGGGGATCAGTGCTGGTTAATGGCTGTGTTGTTACTACTAAGTGTTCAGCCTTCGCATAAGTGGTGAGGGAATGCCAGTTACAGGCAGATGATCTGTTGTACATCAGGGAGGGTTGTTTATTCTGCTGCCATGATCAAGGGCACAGATTTAAGGTGATTAAAGTAATGAAATTCCATTTTCAAGACTAGAAATTCCAGAAATTGCACTGGTGATTGAATGTCCAGCTTCCTGATTTTGCCAGAATTCTACCGTCATTCTTTTAATATGCATTTAAATAATCAGAATAAAAGAAGGCCTAAAATACAGAATATTAAATGAAGCAAATTGAAAATAGTACATGAAGCAATTATAAGAAAAATGCAAGTTCTGTAGGATTACTGATCTGGTATAAAATGCCAAATTCTGTGAAATTCTTTGCTTTTAACCGGTGTGCATTCAATCTACATTCCAGAATTTTACCCGGTTTTCTGGTAAAAAATGAAAACCAGTGTCCTTGGCCATGATCTGCACTGCAATTCTTGTAAATTAAATTGTTTTTGAATTACATCCAATTTAGGAAGCATTTTGTCTTTGCAGCCGGAGGCTATGTTGGTTTGTCCTCCTAGCTGGTTGGGGCCTACTCCCCCCTCCCCAAGCCTACTGTTTCTGTGTGTCTCTGCTGGACTTCAGTGTTTGTTTTCCTGCTTCTGATCTCTATTGGACTGCTCCAGAGTGTTGCATTTGACTGAACTACCCTTCAATGGTACCCAAAAAGGAGACATTTACAGCTTCGCTATTATAATGAGAGAACTGATTTATGATAACGAGGAAGGTCCATATCATGATTTAAACATGACACCACAAGCAGACACAGATAGTGTGGTGGTGGAAAAACTACCAAACAAGTGCTTCTCCTTGGATGATGATGATACCTGTGCCGTAATACAAACTGTTATATTAAGGAGAGAATTAAGAGGTCCGTGCCTCTTTTAGGAATCGAGCAACGGAGAACAGCAATATAATTTGTATCATCAGCAATAAACTCAAATCGCTGGACTTTCTGTTGGGCGTTGTTTTGGATACTCTGCATTCGTTTGAGAGACCTTGGAATTGGCTCTGACATCGGTACTTGGCAAGGGTTTTGGTTCCGGTGATCATTTCTTCTTTGGTCTGGGCTGATTTTATCATGGAACCATGTGCTGCTTTTGCTGCTTTTGCTGCTCATGCTGGAAATAGACCTGGTAAAGTGGTGAAGTATTCCAGCCTTATCCCTTTAAATTTACAGACTTTACACTTGTTTGATACCGGATACTTGATAATTGAACTACATCATCTGTGCTCTTTATTTGATTTATTCTAGGTTGAACACAGACTTTTTTGTAATAATTCAGCAATGCTGAACAATTATTTTAGACTTATAATTTGTACCCTAGTGTCAAAACTGCATTGCCTTTTGCCTTTTGTATTTTTAGATTGTCCTGTAATTTGTAATGACTCCTTTTTACCCTTGCATTTATATTGTAGCCTACTTCTAAAATGGTTGTTGCTAGAAGTGGAAAGGGCAGTGTTTTAAACCAAGCTTCAGGAGAAGCTCTTTGTTCCAGCTCAGTTATTGAAATATTAGAAACTCAGGATGATCCATATTAAGAAAATAGAGGGCGCAAAGGTAAATATAAAAATAAATGCAAAATTAAAAATAATACCTCTAATAACCCAAATAAACAAAAGGAGAACCTACACATGGAAAATGCTAACCTGGAGAGAAGACATAAAGGTCTTCCTCCCCCTTCCGCCCATGTAAATGTTTTGGAAAATAGGAACAACTTAAAATAACTGATTTTTGGAGTAATAAAGGGAAGGGGAAGGGGAAGGGCCCTAATTATAGCTTGACCCCTATTTTGGTAGCAACCAATCCGACCAATCATACAAACGAATTGGGCAACTACCCTGAAGCTTCCTTTGAAAACTCTTCCAGAAAAGACTGGGGCATGTCCATACAGTCCGCTGATTCCATTTCCTATGATCAATATGCATGGGATACACATAGGTCTGACATGGAGGAGCTAGAGAGGTCTGAAGACCTGGAACTGAGATTTTCCCCAACTTCAGACATGTCCCCTCCATTCGATCGTATTCATCCAGAGATATTCACATCACCCAGGCTTTTCTCTAGAACCAAAGGACTATCGACAGAACAGGATCTGTTTAAACATAGTTATAATAATCTAGCCTCAGATCCCAATAGAAAGCTAGGAGAACACACAGATTTAAAATCCATAACTAAAGATTTGAGTGTCACTATCAAGGGATTAAAGAAGATGGATACAACTCATAAAATAGATAAGGAAATAGAGGGGAAGTACAAGTCACGGAGGTCTAAGACCTCCCAGGAAACAGATCCCACCACTGATGAAATTCAGTGTACTGATATATCATAGGTGGTAGCTACTTCCACTATCTCAAAGCAGACCCTAGAGATGTTACAGAACAGATACTCTGCTGACATAGTTATACTGGAAAATATTAACACGCTTAAAAATGAGATATGTAACATAAGAGCAGACATATTTCATAACAGAGTACTTCTGGACAGAATCCTGAACAGCAGTAAAAAATATCCTTCTGAGTCTGAATCCTTGGGAACTGAACCCTTGACCATAGATAAGGTAAACATAGGCATACAGGTACACCTCCCTTCACCTTTTAATAAAAATAAAATATGTGAATGCTATATAAAGAACTTAGATTCTGAAAAACAGGATAATGGTGAACTTGATAGACAAACACAGTCAACAAAAAAACAAAAACAAACAAAAAATCAAAAGAAAGGAAACCTTTCTCCAGTAAAACCAAAAACATTCAAATGGCAGATACAAATCTGAAAATGCCAACTGCACAGGAAACAAGGGAAGGTCAGGACCCACACAAGAACTTAAATCAGGGTAAACAATTAGCTGTGCAGGAGACAAATCTCCACTCAAATGGTACATATAATGAAATCTCTTATGATGCAATAGTGAGCAGGGAGTAACTGACTGCCTTCCAGAGGGAGACTGAGACCTACGGTAACTCACTCACCAAAGATGACTCTATTAGTAAGATTCCAGTAAATGTTTCAGGGATCTCTCCTGTTCTACAGCAATGTGGCAGCACTGAATTTGTGACTGAGATCCACAATGTAGCCATATCAGAGAACGAAACAGAGAGATCACTACTTGCCTGGGTACTTAACTTTCTTGAATTATCCCATCCTGAATTAGAAAAGGAAGTATCAGTTTTTAGATCACTGAATCCGCACTTCAGGAAAACTGTACTACTCTATTGCACATCCTTGAAGACTGCACAGTCCATCTTAGAAAAGGCATTACTCTTAAGGGAAAATGGCTATGGTATTACATTCTCTATGTTAGTCCCAAGATTCATCCCTGAGCCTCCCAGCAGTAAGAAAAAGAGTCCTTATGAGCAGTCTCCCCCTCCAGATGAAAAGTGTGAAACAGATCATGAACCCCAGAGGAAAATCTTAGGAGTGATTAATGACCACATTGAAAACCAGAAAAAATCATGGCTAGGGAGAACAATAGCAGTGTTTGGGTGGAAATTTACAGATAAGGATGCTAGAAGGAAGGTAAAAGGGGATCTCCACCATTTCCTAGAAAAAACATTAGATTTACATATTTCTTGGAAGATGGTGGATTCTATTAACATACAAGACAATACAGGTCTATCATCTCAGATTGATATTACCTTCAAAAATCCCAATCTGTTTAGCAGAATATTGTCGCTAGCAGGCAAATTGGACCCACTGGGAATTCATATAGTGGACCCGACAGAGTTGGATCCAGACACCCATGATCGAATCCCTGTAATGGGAGTACAGGAGCTAGCCCCAGTGTTGGATTCTCTGTTAATAAACTTTGAAAACTTCGAAGACCCAAATACTTATGTGCAATTGCTGATCGTGGCTTCCTCCTTACATTGGCAACCTCGGCAGGACCCTGGTGAGTCAACATCTGAAGAGCCAAATACTGGGATGGTAGTCAATACAGAGGGAAAAAGGAATATGATGGATGCCCTCTCTATTCTCTCTTGGAATATAGAGGGTATACATCTCAAAATAACAGACCTGAGGTTCTGAGTTTTCTTGAGTCCTTTGACATAATAAGGATTCAGGAAACATGGTGCACTGAAGAGTCCACCCCTGGACTGGCAGGTTACACAGCCATAACTTTATCGGCCTCCAGAGATAAAAAATTTGGTAGGCTTAAAGGGGGACTTACCTTTTTTATCAAAACACAGTTAGATTTAGGAATTGCCCGAATAGCTCCAAATCTAGAGGGAATTTTGGCTCTACAAATTCATAAGGGCCTAGAGAAAGATATTCTGTGTAATATATAGTTTGCCCCCAGATTTAGACATTCTGAAACAGCAGATACATTTATTCAGAATTTGAAAACTTTGCTAGATGACCTGTCAGACAGCTATGCAGACTGCCCTATAATTATTAAGGGAGACTTCAAAGCTAGAGTTTCTTCCTGTCTTCTGGAAGACGATTATACTGACTTCATTTATTTTCTTCCCCTGGCTAATGAAAACATCACCTATAAAAGGTTCTCACAGGATCTGGTACTTAACCCTAGAGGCAGGATCCTCTCAGAAGTTTTTGCATCCAGGAATTACTGTCTCTTAAATGGAAGAACTCAAGGTGATATGTTGGGGGCCTTTACTTTTAGAGGCCCTATGGGTTCTTCTACTCTGGACCTAATTTGGACTAACCTGGAGGCAACCCATTTGGTACAGAAATTAGAGGTTAAGGACAGACAATAATCCACCCACTGTCCCATTGCTCTTACTCTGAATTGTCCTCTTGGAACAAATAGGAAAATGGGCTACCTGGAGGACAATTTGGAGATTATTAATGAGAAAAGAATTATCTGGGGATCTCTACACCACACAAATTTTGAGTTTATCTTAAAAACTGGAGAAGTGTGTAACATATATGATTTTACTATAAACGTTTATGAATCAACTAATATCCTAGAAAGTTGGGAAAGGATATCTATGATACTGAAACCATGGTGCATGAAAAAATACCTTCTTGTAAATAGATATATAAAAAGTCTAGTTTCAATGCAGACTGCCTACAGGCTAAAACACTTTTTTGGCAGAATACTTAGGTTGTATAAAAACAAAAGAAATAAAACTATCGCAGACTTCAAACTACTTAAGACAGAAAGAGAAAAGTACAAGTTAACTTTAGAAAGGGCAAAGGAAAAATATTCTCATGGACTCTGGGAAAAACTAAGACAGTCCGTACTGAACAGAGATGGTAGAGGCTTCTGGAAATTAATATCTCAGGGTTACAATAAATATTCCAATAGACCAGAAGCCTACATCATACCCGAAGCCTGGACTCTCTATTTCTTGGAGCTCTACTTCTCTCAGACTGAGCTAGACATAACCACAGACCAAGAGCCCAGGGGAGAAATGTTTTATCCATGACCCATTTTTATTATGGAAGGAGATATTTTCCAGGCATTATCATTACTGAAATCCAACAAGGCTCCAGGCCCTGACAGCATTTTGGGAGACCTATATAAATAATTTCCTAACTGGTGGTGTGCACTTCTTTTTCTATTATTTAATGGACTTGTACAAGGACTCCCTTGTCCTCCAAGTTGGCTACGCAGTCACATATTCCCCATATTCAAAAAGGAGGATTCTTATAACCCAAAAATGTACAGACTGATCAGCCTCATAGATGTTTCTCAGAAGATCTTTACAAGGATAATTCTGGGAAGACTATTAGATTGGGTTGAAGAAAACTCAGTCCTAAATGAGACACAAAACAGCTTCAGGAAGAATAGGTCCACACTACAACACTGTTATGTTTTGTATTATTTGATTTGGAAATATACAAAAATTAGAAAAACAAATCTTTATTGCTGTTTCATGGATTTCTCTTCAGCCTTTGATAACATCAGTAGGAAAATTCTTTGGACACCACTTAAGGTATTAGGGCTGGAGAGTTCCTTGCTGGAAGTTATCATTAGACTACATGAAAGTGCCTAAGCTAGAGTCCAATACGATCAGTATAGACATCTAACTGAGAAATTCTTTTCGAACACAGGAGTTAGACAAGGACGCATTTTGGCACTCACCCTATTTAACATATATATTAACATCATTTTGGAACAGATTTCTAACCCTGATTTCCATGCTTCTAAGGTAGATGGCACTAGGATTGATTGTCTTGCATACGTTGATGATTTGGTTCTGCTGTCTACTTCATCATTGGGACTTTAAAGGAAACTAATAAAGTTTGAATCTCTTTGTGTACAGTATAAACTAAAAATTAATTATGGTAAAACAAAAGTAGTGATGTTTGGAAAACAGAGTAAAAACATCACTAGTTTCAAAACAGATGGGGTAAACATAGACAGGGTAAAGTATTATGACTACTTAGGAGTCCATTTTACCTATAATCTCTCCTGGCATCAACACATGGACATAGTCCAAAACAAAATGAGATTGTCAGGGAAGGCCCTAAAAATATTTAATAATAAAATGGAGAAAACTTCAGTTAAAGGAACTATGAATGTACTGAATGCTAAAATAAGAACAAGCATGTTATACGCTTGTGAAACATGGGGATATGCACAGACCGGAAGGTTACAAACTATGTTAAATAACCTGTACTGACATATCCTCATGCTACCACAAGGGACTCCAAAATGTATTTTAGCATTGGAATTAGGACAGCGCACCTTACTTTCCCTCTTACAGGAGCAACAAATTATATTCTTACTCAAACTTTTCTTGTTGCCTGAAAGTAGATACCCTAGAATGTGCCTGGAAGATAGTATAAGAATGGCTAATTAGGGATTTACTCCTCCCTGTATTCGGCTTATCAAGGAGGTAATGATGCCAGCCGGCCTGGGACATTTACTCTATGAAATATATTATAGATCTCTAGTAGAAATCAAGCAGGATGTCAAAATCAGACTGGGAGCACTGGATGAGAATCTTTTGCTTACCCAGCTCTCTATGCTCAAACTCCATGATTACTATAAAACAATTACATTTTCATGTAGTTTTGAGATATACCTTTCTATGATAACATGTTCTAGATTAAAGAGGATTTACACTAGATTTAGAACTGAGTGTTATTCAGCAAACTATATACAGCATAGATATAAGGAAATGGCTATATCTTCCCCATTTGTAAATGCAGTCTGGAATTAATAGATGACCTAAAACACGTTGTACTATTATGCCCCCTCTATGAAGCATCTGGAAAGAAATGACTGGGTGAACTTCTTGGAGGTCTCAGTCTCCCTCCCTCTAATATGTTAGATTACCTCTTCAGAACTAAAGATAAGAAAATCATTGAACTGTTGGCAAAGTTCCTTCTAACTACACACTTGTAAAGCATGGCTTATATTATTATGAAATTCACTCATTATGATCAAAATAACTGACAGTTTACTTATAGCTTTTAACATGGCATTTTTTGCTTTGGTGCTATGTGATGTGTGTATGTTAGACTCATAACAGTAGTTTTAACTTTTTATGATTTGTACTTTTTGTGATGTTGTATAAAATGTTATACTGTATACGGCTTATTGCTGATCAATAAACTGTTGTTAACATCCAAATGTATGCCCTGTGAGGCTAAGTAGTCATTTAAATCTCCCAGCTCAGGGAACCAGTGGATTCCCTCAAGGGGTCTGTACTTTCAGGTGACAGGGTATTCGAAGTGGATTGTGATACCTTTTCCCTTTAGGGATCTTAGGGCTATGAGAAATTGCCTCTGGAATTGCACAATGCTGGGGGAAAGTCATGCTAAAAATCAACGTGTCTGTCCCCAAAATATACTTAATTCTTAGCTTAGGCAGTTTTAAGCACTTTGTCATTTAGGCAATAAAGAAATGCCATACAGTGGATCAAGGGCAGGCTTTGGGATCTTTTAGAGGGGTAGCCAGGGCTCTTTGTGCTGTATTGGTTTGAAGAGGCTTGTCCTTTGAGATTTCCTCTAGTAGTTTCTTTGTGAATTGTATCATGTCTCCATGCTCAGTCTTTTCAGGGAGACCATGAAGGCAAATGTTATTATAGTGATGCCTATTTTCTAGTTCTTTGACTTTCTGTTTGAGTTCTTGTTATTTTTGGTGCAAGGAGAACAACACTGTATTGTGGATGTTGATTATGCAGGTGTAGTCTGGCAAGTAGGCTTCTATAGCATTCATACATTTTTCTAGAATTCTGGGGTCTCGTCTGTCCTCAGCCACCATTCTTTCTAAATGGCATAATGTGTCACCTGTGATGCTCAGATTGGAGCATAGCTTTTTGCATGTTATTGTAAAGGTCTCTTTCTCCTCTTTCAAGTCATTTGTTGGAGGGGATGAGGCCACCATGAAGGAGACATAGTTGCTTCTCCCTCATGGCTGTTCTGATGGCTGGGTTTTGTTTATACTAGAAGTCAAATTTGTGGCCAGTTCTTTCACTTTTTGCTGTGTACAGTGCAACCATTAGGGCATCTGTAATCAAATGTTTGTGAGGTGGAAGTGTTGTTTCTTTGTCCAGACTATAATGGATTCTGTGAGCCTATTAGGAGCTCACAGATCAAGATGCTATTAGGTAGGTGACATAATCAGAAGTCCAATCTTTTAGTTTTTCATGCAGATATTGCCCACGTTTTGAAGATGTTTATTTGTACCTTACTTGATTACTTATCAGATCATGTGATACATTTTGCTTTATGGATTGGTAATAGCTAGGAATAATTTTTACCAAATATTCAGTATTTCTCATACAGTGGCTAGAGGCCCCATTTGGTTGTTGCTCTGGTACAAGTCTCTATGATTTTAACACCGTTTTCTGAGCTTTTTCAATATCTTTGGCAGCACCTTTTCCAATGGTAGTGTAATGAAAGGGATTGCCATGACATACTCTCATGAAGGCCTAATTAATGATGTGTTAACAGGAATTAAATAATTACCACACAATCTGGCTGACTTACAATGATTCATAAAATATACTCTTTTGACAGTTTTTGTACTTATAGTACATGACCCATATACCTTGACCAACAAAGGTCTCCAGGGATCACTAGGTATATCAGTTTAGACTCTTGGCAGATGTTATTTCCTCATTCTCCATTTTACAATTTTATCCTGTTAATTTTTGTGTCCATTAATTCTCATTATTTGCATTTATGTAGAACTTATCCACATTTTATTCTTTAAAGTCCTGTTAGTTATTTTATTTAAATTGGACTGAAGATAGGATTTTTCTTTGGGTAGCAGTCTGAAGTAGTTTCATCAACATAAATTGCACAGTCACATTTGGCATCCTTTTCATTTATAAAAATTAAAAACAAAAGAAGGGCCCTTTTTAACTGATTATGGCACATGTCCTAAAACATCCTTCCACATATGTTTAACTTTCCTAATTTTGTCTATTTTTTTTAATCACAGAGTAAAAGGGAGACCCATCTCATGATAACTAGGGAATTTTTAAGTATTACCATTTTCTTGACTGAAATATTCTGCTTCTTTAATTTAAAGGCAGTTGAAAAGTCAGTTACACCCAAGCAAGTGATTAGGCAGATCTCTGCCACATTGTGCAAGACATTCAAAAGCTTGCATAGAAGATTGATAGCTGAACTGCTGTTCAGATTACTGAATTGGCTGGAGTTACTATCTTAATATTTATGTATATGTTTGTTCATTTACTTACTTATTTAAGGGAGAGCCCTTAAGCACTAGTTGCATATTTCCAAGTGTGAACCAGGTAAAGTCAAGTACAAAAATACATATTCAGATATGTAAAAATACATAGGTACATACACTGCAACCTGCCAGGATCAAATACTCCAAACCACATGAGGATAAAGGTCCTGGACTTAAGGTGGGTGGATTTTAAAGAAATGGGAGACAGCCTCGTAAACTACCTTGGGGGCTGGTGTCGTGGACGGGATAGAGGCACAGTGGGGGCAGTAAGGGAAAATATAATTAAAGCAACATAGAACATAGAAACTGCCAGCAGAAAAGGACCTCCTGGCCCACCTAGTCTGCCTAAGTTCCCTACCTACTGTGCTACTGTAGACCCTAATTGATCTCAGGCCTCCCCCCCAACCCTGTTACTAAGGCCCCCCTGTGTGTATCCCATGCATGTTTGAAACCTTTTACCATTTTTGTACCCACCATTGCTGCTGGGAGTCTGTTCCAGGAATCCACCACCCTTTTTGTGAATAAATATTTCTTCACATCCCCTCTAAGTTTCCTCCTTCCAGCTTCATAACATGCCCCCTTGTCCTTGAGCATCTCTTTCTGTGCAAAATCCCACCCTCCTGTACCTTATTGATACCTTTAAGGTATCTGAATGTTTCTATCATGTCTACCCTTTCCCTCCTTTCCTCTAGAGAGTACATATTTACCTTGAATCTTTCCTCGTATGGTTTCTAATATAGGTCATGCACCATTTTGATTGCCCTTCTCTGTACTGCCTCCACCTGGCCTTTGTCTTTCGTGATGTAACCCGGGTGGCTACAACTACCAGGTGGGAGTCTCCAGGGGTCAGGTTGGTGGTATTTTTTGTGTTATTAGTGCTGTGCAGTGCCTCCATTATGTAACCCCCTACCTGGGACCTGGGCTCAGGGAGAAAAATGTCACTCGGCATGTTGGCTAGGTTTGGCTACTCTGCACAGGGGCACCCAGTATACAAGACAAATGAAGTAATAACTGAATGTCCAAACAAGGAGTTGGGATTCTAAAGTGTGGCTTTTATTCACAATAAAAAAGGAACAATAAAGCATAGATGGACCCCCACGGGGCTACACTCCTGGAAATGCAGATTTCTCCTGAACAGACACACATCTTCTTAAATCTTAAACTCTCAGGTTTAGCAACACACAGGGCACTTGGCCCAAACTTGACTCTTCTCTGGTTTCCCTGGCTTGGCTCCCTTGCCAGCCCTTGGACTACCTTCTTTCCTTGGCTCAGCTCCCTTGCCAGCCCTTGAACTACTTATCCATTTATCATGGAGATGTAATGGTGGCTCCCTATTCCACCCATAAGCACTTCTGGCTCCATCAGGGAATCTTCTTCAAGCAATCCCATGTCTGGGTACTTTCCTCAGGCACTGGCCAAGTACCTGAGAGGAAGCAAACAGGTGTCCTAAAGCGAACCCGTGGAGGTGACTCTGGTCACGACAGATGGGGGGGGTCTCCCAACTCTTGCTCCCACAAATCATAAAAGGCCATTCCTCTGGACTTTAACACCTCATCTCTGAAAACACTTTACTTTGTAGATTCTCTTTAAATGTATATCACATTTAATCTACTGTTTCTTCCATCCCACATGTGCTGAACTTGAAACATACTTAATGAGTGATTCTGTCCATTTCTCTAGACCCCCACAGAGTTAAGCAGTCCAATTCCCACAACTTTTAAAACTGTACTTGGCTGTCTTTTCCTGACCCCACAGTAGCAGTCACTTAAATTCATCGTGTCCCAGGTGAAAACACATTGGCCTTTAGCAGAGCAAACTCACCTCTTGGTTGCAGGTGCCTCACAGACTTTTTCTCTTCTGAAACATAATTAAACTTCCAGGTACCTCAGCACAAATCCTCACAGGCAACTTCTTTTTCCACTAGCTGGGCCAGGAGAATTGCCCCTGGAAGGAGGTTGATTCCTTCCCCCCATCCTCGCAGGGATGGGGCACTGAAACTTTGGAAAGTGGTCTCCACCACTTCAAACAGGCATCATTGTGTTCCTCTTGAGGTAAGAACACACACCTAAACTAAAAAATATAGCTTTCTGGTAGAGCTAAGGGCTCTGAGGGCCTGCAGCTGCAGCACACCTCTTCTCTCTACTGAGCCCACATACAGACTACTACTGACTCACCTCAAATACTCTCAACATTCTATCCTAACTTCCCTAGCTGCAATATTCCAAAGTGGCTTATGCAGCTGCAACAATTCTAAAGTGATGTCACCCCTTAGTCTCAGCTAAGACTGAGAACAGAGCAAGACAGTATGAAATCCATTTAACTGGAATTTCACAAGCTGCCGTCCCTGTCTGCCACTAGGTCTAACTGGGATTCTTGTAACCCCGGGTAACAGGGGGGTTACACTGAGATAAGGCCTCCAGAACTGGACACAGTACTCCAGGTGATGCATCGCAATTGATCTATACAGGGGTAACACTACCTCCTGCTTTCTACTGGTAATACCTTTCCTAATGCACCTCAGCATTCCACTAGCCTTTCCCACTGCCTTATCACACTGCTTTGCTACCTTCAGATCATCAGATATGATGACCCCCAAATCCCTTTCCTGTTTTGTAGTTGTTAACACCTCTTCCCAAATGAAACATTGCCCTTTGGTTTCTGTGCCCCATGTGCATAGTTTTTCACTTGTTGGCATTGAAGCCCATTTGCCAAACCCTTGACCAGTCTTCCAGCTTTTTCAAATCTTCCCTCTTGTTTTCCACCCCCACGCTGTGTCCATTCTATTGCAGATTTTTGTGTAATCCACAGTCATACCTTCCCCCAGCCCCTCTGCTATGTCACTCTTAGAGACATTGGAGAGGACTGGTCCCAGGACTGGTCCCAGTACTGACCCCTGAGGCTCCCCACTGGTCTCCCTCTTCTGAGTGAAGTTCATTCACAACCACCCTCTGAGTTTTGTTACTTACCCAACTTCACACCCATTTTACTATCTTTGGACCCACTCCCAGGCTGCCCAGCTTATTTATCAGTCTTCTGTGTGGAATGGTGTTGAAGGCCTTACTGAAAAACAGGTAGGCCACATCCACTTCTCCTCCCCAATCCATCTCCCTGGTAACCCAGTCAAAGAATGCTATCAGGTTTCTTTGGCAAGATCTCCCCCCTGTAAACCCATGCTGCCTCAGATCCTGCAATCCACCATTTCAAGGTATTCCACAATCCTTTCCTTAAATAGTGTCTCCATAACCTTGCCCACCACTGAAGTCAGGCTTACAGGTCTGTAATTTTCTGCCTACTCCGTAGTCCCACTTTTGTGTAGTGGGACCACATCCACTCACCTCCAGTCCCCCAGAACTTCCCCCATATCCAGTGATAGATTGAACAGGGTGGTCAGAGACTCAGACAGCTCCTCCTTTAGTTCCTTCAGTATCCTAGGGTGAACCCCATCAGGTCCCATTGCCTTGTCTACTCTTACCTTAGCTAGTTCCCTGAGGACTCTTTTCTCTGTAAAATGACTAATGCCCACCTCCCTTACCCTAATGCCCTTTTCCCCTATCTGTGGCCCATCACCTACAACTTTCTTTGTGAAAACTGAACAAAAGTGCTTGTTCATTATGTCTGTGTTTCTCTGGTGTGACCACATCCATCCTCCTCATCTGTGAACAGGCATACATTTCCCTCCAGCCCCTCTGCGATGTCACTAATAATGACATTAAAGAGGACCGGACGTGTGTGTGGAAGAAGTGAGTAAAGGCAGAAGGAAAAGAAACTGTTATGGTTATCTAAGGAAATGGCAAATGTGGTGAAGGAAAAGATGATGGAATTCAGGTGATATAAAGAAACACAGAGGGAGGAAGACAGGGAGGTATACCAAGTAATGCAGAAGAAAGCAGGTAAGGCAATGAACAGAGCAAAGGTGCAGATAAAGGAAAGGATTGCAAAAGGGGTTGCTGAAGGGTATAATACTTTCTTTATGCTCGTATGTGAGAAGAGGAGAGCACAGGGAGGATAGAGAGAATTAGAAGGTCAGAAGGGTGAGAAGCACAGAAGAGGGTAAAGAAAAAGCTGACATGCTTAACAGTCACTTCTGTTTAGTCTTCTCGGCGGGGGGGGGGATGGACTACCAGGGAGCAGCAGGAACAGATAAGGGGATGGATACAAGTCAATTTTCAGAGGAAAGAGTTTGGAAGGGACTTGTAACTCTGACGGTGAAGAATGTTATGGTACCATATGGGATACACCCAAGGATACTGAAAGAATTAGAAAGGTGCTAACTGCCCCAATAATAGCATTGCTTAACAGCCCACTCAAAACATGTGTGGTTTCACAGGAATGAAGAAGGGCTGACATAGTCCCACTACATAACAGGCAGCAGGGAGAAGGCTAGCAACTATAGGCCAGTCTTACTTCACTTGTGGGGAAATTAATGGAACCCTACTGATGGAAGACTGGCAGAATATCTTGACTCTAATAAGCTGCAAGACCACAGGCAGCACAGATTCATATGGGTGGAGTAGAATCTCATGCCAGATGAATCTTATAGATCTCTTTGACTGGGAAACTAGGGAAATAGGTTATGGGAGGGCAGGGATGTGGCCTATCTGGACATTATTAAGGCCTTTGACATCGTGCTGCACAGGATAGAGGTTGATAAAGAAATTGAACAGCCTAGGGTGGTATCCAAAGTGGTGATTTGATTTAGAAACTGGTTAACAAATAGAAGACAGAGGGTGGTGGTTAACAGTACTCACCCTAATGATGGGAAAGTGACCAACAGGGTGCAACAGGGCTTGGTAATGGGACCAGTCTTTCTCAATGTCTTCATAGGGATATTACAAAAGAACAAGAAGAGATTATATGCCTTTTAGTAGATGATTCCAAAACATGTATTTATTTTTTTCATTTTGTTGACCAGGTAAGCCCACTGGAACTGAGGTTCCCTTTTTCAGGGGCGACCTGGGATTAATTACATAAAATTTATACAGTATTCATAGCAACAACATGTATAGAAGGATTACAAAGAAGGGGGTATACATTACAGAGCCATGTAATGGCTGTGTTATTTATACTGATTACAAGCAAATATCAAGATCAAACAGGATATAGAAAACACAGTATAATAATAATAATATCTTTATTTATAAAGCACTATTCACAGTGTACCAAAGCACTGTACAATCTATACAATATCAATTAAAGCAATATAAATTCTAAAAATCATTCATCCAATCAATATGATTAAAACACCAATATGTTAATCTAACATAGAATTAGAATTCTCCAAAGGCGAGCCCAAATAAATAATTTTTTAATGCAGTTTTGAAGCTCTCCACTGTCAGACACTCATATCTGATGAGGCAGAGAATTCCACATGGCTGATGCTGTGAACGAAAATGCTGGTGATCCAGAAGTTTTTAACCGTACCCTAGTAATCTTCAGCAATCTCTCGTCGGCTGAGCAGTGCAGTTGAAGGGGGCAGTAAGGGTACAGGAGATCTTGTAGGTAGCTAGGATGCAGTCCATGTAGGGCTTTATAGGTCAGCAAGCCAACCTTAAATGTGATCCACTACTAAACTGGCAGCCAGTGCAGTTCACGCAGCACAGGTGTAATATGACTGGATCAAGATGATCCAGACAACAATCTGGCCTTGTTCTGCACCAGCTGCAAGTGGTGGATATCAACCCCCAGAAGCCCTAGGTAAAGGAAGTTACAGTAGTCCAGGCATGAGGTCACAAAGGCGTGGATCAAAGTTGGAAGGTTGCCGGATAGAACTAGGTGTTTAATCCGGGCGATCAGCCCATTGTCAAGTATTACCTCCAGATTCCACACCCATTCGGAGATCAGCAACTGGGCACCCCCAAGCAAAAGCCCTGAGGGATATCCTACCACTGACCCCTCTATCCAGTGGTCAGGATCCACAGCCAACACCTCGGTCTTGTCGTAATTCAGTTTCAATCAGCTGGTATTCATCCAGTCCTGGATTTCCTCAAGGCAGTTTTTAAACACTGAGAGTGCACTATTCTGGTCAGGCACAAAGGACAGGTAGAGCTGAGTATCATCTGCATAGCAGTGAAAACCAAGCCCTTACACTTCATAATGTTTCCTAATGGCAGCATGTACACTGCAAACAACATGGGGGATAACACGGAACCCTGTGGGACCCACATGGCAGAGGGAATGACTCAGAGGAACAAGTCCCCAAAACCACTCTCTGTGATCCGCCAGTGAGGAAAGAACAAAACCAACAGAGGACCATACCAGCCAGGCCACAGATGACTCACAGACATTCCAGCAGCACCCCATGGTCCACAGTGTCAAAAGCTGAATAGAGATTTAAGAGTACCAAGATGGAACGGCACTTCTGATCTCTCACAATCAGAAGATCACTGAGTACTCAAACCAGAGCAGTCTCCGTGCTATGTCTCTTATGAAATCTGGACTGGAGAGGATCATAGAAGTCATGTATGGTAAGGTGGCTGTCCAGCTGCAGTGCCACGACTCTCTCAATGACCTTTCCCACAAAGGGGAGGTTAGAGACCGGTCTGTAGTTGGCGGGGCAGTCTGGGTCAAGCGGGGATTTCTTGAGAAAGGGAGTTACTACCGCTTCCTTCAGGGAGCTTGGAAACTCACCCAAATCCAATGAACACCAGGCTATTTCTACAAGGACAGGGCCGATGACATCAACACAATCTATTAAAAGGCAGGTTGGACCAGGGTTCAAACTACAGCAAGTTGGCAGCATGCTTTGGAGAATCTGCATGACATCTGCGATCTCTGGCCGATCAAACTCCATCTGACAGAACCAAGGAGTAGCGATGCCACACCAACCACCACCACCCCCCACAGAGTGTGCTAACTGGATCTCATACCTGATGTCGGCAACCTTATCAGCAAAGAATTGAGCAAACTCCTCACACTTATCTTAAGAAAATGCTCTTTGAACTTGCAGACAGGCTGGATTGCACAGCATGTCCATAATTTGAAAGAGCTGAGCTGATCAATTCTCAGCTGCAGCAATCTCTCCGGACAGGAATTCTGCCTTCTTATGAGAGATTGCTGACTGATAGTCTCTCTAATGTTCCATCAGTCTATGTCTGTCAGCATCCCAGCTGGATCTCCACCAGCATTGCTCTAACCTTCACCCTACTCACCTCAGCTTCCTCAAGGCCCCATCAAACCAGGGGGACTGAGGGTAAAGGGTGAGAGGGATAATGCAGACTGGAGCCAAGGTGTCTAGAGCTCCTGCCACTCCCTGATTATAAGCCTGTAGCAGGTTCTCAGGACCCTCGCTTGCACCTGGTAACTGCGATAAGTCCAACACCAGCAAAAGACCTTCTGGGGTCAGTCCCCATAAAGGTCAATATCTGACCATCTCCACAGGGGCAGGCCTATGGGGGGAGCAAGGAGATTGATTCTTATAGTGTGGTGATCAGACCATTCAACCAGTTCCACCACGAGGTCATAGGTCTCCATCCCTAGGAGGAAGATCAGGTCCAATGAGCGACCATAATTATGAGTCACAGAGGCAACTGCCTGTGTGAAGCCCAATGAAATCATAAATCAGAGGAAGTCTTGACAAAACTGCGAGAGTTCATCATTGACCCAGGCATTGAAGTCACCCAGCACCATCAATCTGGGATACACTAACACCATGTTGACAACGTATTCTGCAACTTCCTGCAGGAACAACTTTTCACCTCCAGGTGGATGGTAGATGAGAATGATCCTGCACCCCACACCTGTGACCACGGTACACTCGAAGGACCTGACACCCTCAAGTGGCACATCTACAAGGCCCAATTCCAATTTAAAACAAATTGCTACACCCCGACCCTCCGATCCGATCTCACATGGTGTATCACTGAAAACCTGGCCAAAATCGCTGCCGCCAAAATGCGTCCAGCATTCTCATCCAGCCAGGTCTCAGTGATGCATGCCAGATCAGATGACCTAACAAGATCAGCTATAATAGCCATCTTGTTTTTAATAGATCTAGCATTGCACAACACCATACGAGTCAGATGAGACACCAGGGCTGGCTGAGCAACTGGTCCATTTACCATGGAGCCATTGGGTATGGACAACAGACAGGGCAAACCTCGGTCTGGATTTCATTTTGCCCCAGGGTGTCTCCTGGTCCTCACTACCCCAATCTGGCTGCTCAGCTCTCTCCCCCAGGTCCAAGACCCCAGCTGCTTCCTACCTACTAACCCGAAGGCCCTGCAGCAACCATAAATGGCCATGGGCAGTAGGGGTAATTAAAAGGGTGGAGGTCCCAAAGCTCGGAGGGAGAGTAGCACCTGACAGGGACAGCAGCCTGCAAGCACATGCTAGCTAAAGTCAGAACACTAACCCCCACTGTATCAAATAACACTATTTATCCAAATCAAAATAACAAAAAACTCACTATTAAATTAACCCAAATATAAATGAAGCCCAATTGCCCTCAACCCTATTCAAAAATAACCCCCAAACTAAACTTAATTAATAACTCTGCCCCAAATCACACAGAAGGAAAACAAAGATAAGTATAATAATGCAAGTTCAAGAAATGATGCAGCAGTTCAAATGCTTCACTGAGGTTCTCACCCCCAGCAAACAAAGTTTTTAAATGCCCAGTAAAACACACCAGGCTGTCACTCCAGCTTTTCAATTATCAATGCAGAATGCAAGATACAACTTTTCTTTTAGAAGGTCCTCTCACCACCTTCATCCAAAAAACAAGAAGACAGAAGTGGAATAACCAAAATTCACCACTACTCAGGACAGTACATTATACACGATCCAAAACTCCTGGGAACACATCCAAATTGAAGCCTCCATTGAAGATCAAACCTTAGCCAGGTGACCAAGGGAGAGAAGAAGCAGCCCCTCAAAAGGACCAGGCCCCCAAAGGGAAGCCCACCAGCCACCAATTAAGGAACACCTCAGAGACCAAGGCTCTATCGGCCTCTGGCCACAGCCCCATGGTACCCCACCCAGTAGGCTGCCCAACCTAAGTCTCACCACCAAGCTAGCACTGCAGGTAGCAGCTGTTTCCAAATCCAATCAGATGTCAGGTTGCAGAAATCTTAGCTGGCCAAATTAGCACCCAACGATAGGGGGAGAAGCTAATGCTACCACTAGGCTGTCAGAACCTAGGGCCTGTCTCCCCATCCATCTATCAACAGTCACATGGCCCAAGCCCCTTCACCACTACATCTCCTGCCCTCCAACAAAGACTCTGGCTGCAAAGCCTCAACCAGCCAAGGCAGTATACAGCCCCCCCTCCCCACTTCAGCAAACTTAGTGGCCGCAGTCTGAAATCTTTAAGCCCTCCAACTGCAGCGTTCTCCGCACAGTCAATTTGGAAAAACAGAGTAAGGTGGGCAGTAACACAAGAATGCCAGCACTCAAGACAATCTGCAGTCTTTCATCACACTCTCCCAAATCCTTGCAGGTCGATGCAACAATCTTCATCACCAATGGTAAGTCCTTGCAACTAGTTGCCACCAGATGGAAAAATAAAATGGGGATTCAAGAACCCCTCCACTCCTGCATCTGTCTTTGTAAAGGGATTTACTAATGGCTAAGACTAGCCGTAGAATTCACCACACAGAGGTGCACCCTGTAACAGTTGCCTTCTGAAACAAAAACAGAAAACTTTTCGAGTGTAGCAGGTCCCCAAAAGGTCCTGCAATGTTAGCAAAACTATTTGTCTCTGCTCTGGGCCAAAAAATGCAGCCTGTCACACTGCAACAGGTCCAAGGAACTGAGACCTCCTGTAAAAATTAATTGAATACCGGGAAAGAACAAATATGAAATGAAACAAATTGAAAGCATAGCCTGAGTAACTGCTATATCCTCTAAACTACCTTACTTCTTCAACCCTTACTAGTCTTAGTAAAAAATTAAAATAATTAACCTAAAACAAAATTTAGACAAACAATTTTAAACAAAAATACATTTTAAACAAAAATTAGACAAACACAAGAGAGCTAGGGTTCTGGCTGGCTCACAGCAGCCTCCATCTAGGGAAATTATACAAGAACATGGGGTATACATAGGCTGGTGAAACACATTTAGTATGTGGTATATGCTGTATAAAGACTGTTGAAGCGGGCATGTGCAAACAGGTTTCAATCAGCTAGTTTTCAGCTGAGGCATTTAATGGGTTGGAAACTCAGGAAGGGATGGGAAGAATGCACAGTGATCTTGGGAAACTTGAGATGTGGTCAAAAGCATGGCAGTTGGGGTTCAATGCCAAAACGTGCAAAATCATGCATGTAGGGCATAGGAACCCAGGAGCTGAGTACAGGATGGGGGATGGCAGGGGTTAAATGGGGCATGAGGTCACAGGAACTCATTTCCACCACTTCTTAAAAATTGCATGAAAGTTCCATCACCTGTCAGCCTTCATTATTGACTACTATAGGAGCATTCCACCACCTCGAAATCCTGACATAAGAGTTCCCGCACCTAAACATTTCCAATTTAACCACTGTGGGAGCATACAATTAAGGTACTAATACTCTCCCATTCCCACTCTGCTGCTTAAAAGTCTGCAATTTATTCAAATAACTCCAGTATTTTTACTTGTTTTAGATTGTTAGAGGGGTTCTTAGTCTCATCTTTCAGCAGAATTATGATCAAGCCAAACCACCACAACAAGGTGACAGACTCATCAGTTAGGAAAAGAGCCTCATATTTTGCCTTGCCATTCTGAGCTGAGGTTCCCCTACTTTCAGTCTGTCTTATGGGGAAATGACTCTCTGACTTCATTGCTTATATCATATGCTCTGGCCAATAAGAGGTTCATAGGGAGCTCACCAATTGGGAGAAGCCACAGTTCTCCTACATGCAATTCAATACAAGGGGTTGGGCAAGATTAACCCATCACATTTAAAATACATCTTTAAAAGATTTATATGGGTGTACCTGGTAAGTGACCAAACAAAAGCACACAATTAAGGTACCAGTGTCCCCCCACTCTAGTGCTTAAAAGCTTGCAATTTATTCAAATAACTAGTATTTTTTTTTTATTATTTCTTTATTCTACCTCCTTGGCTGGTGGGGTGTACCTATGTTTCCCCCCTTCCAGCATGGTCTCCTCAGCCCCCACACCAGTTGCAGCCAGAGCTCTGACCCCTTTTGCTGTACTTCTCAGGCTGCTTCACAGGGGGCACTTACCCCGCACACAGTGGAAGACCTGGAGGCTGGGCTAAGGGGGAGCTGACTTGAGTGCATCCTGTGCAGCAAAATTGGGGCCTGTCTTCATATGTACACTGTAGAACTGTTATTTTGAGATGATGTCCCCCTCAGAGCACAGGTTTGCCATGATGCCAAGGACACTGCTGCACATACTTCCACATGCTGCACGTCTGACATCAGCCTGTGCTAACCCACACTATGACCACCAACCATGTACCAGCCCCCAGCCACCAGCAGGAGCCAGCAGTGCAGTGGTCATTCCCTCCCACCATCCCCAAAGGAGGAGAGCAGTCCATGGGATGCTTGATCCTCCTCCCCCTGGCTGACCCACCAACACCGAGGTTGCTCCTGACACCAGGTCATCGGCCTGGTAAGATGTAATGCACCAGCACCTTAGCCTTCTGCACTACCGGCCCGACAACTCCAGTATTTTTAATTGTTTTAGATTGTTAGAGGGGCTCTTGGTCTCATCTTTCAGTCAAATTATGATCAGGCCTGACCATCACAACAAGGTGACAACCTCATTGATCAGGAAAAGGCATCACATTTTTCCTTGCCATTCTGAGCTGAAGTTCCCCTGCTTTTTCTCTGTCTTATGGGGAAATGACTCTCTGGCTTCATTGCTTATATCATGTGCTCTGGCCAATAAGATGTTCACAGGGGAGCTCACCAATTAGGAGAAGGCCACAGTTCTCCTGAATGCAATTCAATATAAAGGGTTTGGCACTCTTAACCCATCACATTTACAATACATCTTTATAGGGGTGCACCTAGCATGTTACCAAACAAAGCATACAATTAAGGTACCAGTGCTCTGCCCCTCCTACCCACACTGCTGCTTAAAAGCCTGCAACTTATTCAAATAACTCCAAGCCTTTGGCATTGTGCTGCACAGGACAGAGATTGATAAAGAAGTTGAACAGCCTAGGGTTGAGATCCAAAGTGGAGAATTGTTAACAAAAAGAAGACAGAGGGTGGTGGTTAACAGTACTCACCCTAATGATGGGAAAGTGACCAATGGGGTACAACAGGGCTTGGTACTGGGACCAGTCCTCTTCAATGTCTTCATAGGGGATATTACAAAAGAACTAGATGAGATGGTATGCCTCGTAGGAGATGATACTTAAACATGCAATTGGGTGGAAACTTAGGAATGAGTGGAAAGAATGCACAGTGATTTTGGGAAACTTGAGAAGTGATCAAAAGCATGGCAGTTGGGATTCAATGCCAAAAAGTGCAGAATCATTCATGTAGGGCATAGCAACCCAGGAGCTGTGTGTAGGATGGGGGATGTCATGGGTTAAATTGAGCATGAGCTCATAGGAGCTCATTTCCACCACTTCTTAAAAATTGTATAACAGTTCCACCACCTCTGTCATCTTTCTTCACTGACTACTATAGTAGAGTTGCACCACCTCAAAATCTTGATACAAGAGTCCCCCACTTAAGCTTTTCCAATTTAACCACTGTTGAAGGGATGCACAGTCAATCACAAAGCAGGAAAGGGGCCTTGGGGATTATCATATCTGAGGGCCGCAAGGTGGCAAGACAGTGTGACAAAGCAGTGGACTACACTAGTAGGATGCTGAGGCAAATAGGGAAGGATATCTCTAGCAGGAAGAGGGTGGTGGTGATGACTCTGCATTTCTCAATGATGAGACCCCCCCACCTGGAGTACTGTGTCCAGTCCAGTGTCCAGTTTAGGAAACCACACCTCAGAAAGGACATAGACGGAGTAGAGGCAGTCGTGAGGAGGGCAACTATTATGGTGCAAGGTTTGCACAAGAAGCCACATGAGGACAGGCTGAGGGATGTCAACATGTACTCCTTGGAAGACAGAAAGAAGTGACATGATAGAGACCTACAAGTACCTCACAGGGTGAACAAAATGCTGAGGATAGTCTCTTTTAAATTGAAAAAGAGCACCAGGACAAGGGGGCATGCAATCAAGTTGGAAGAGGGAAGTTTAAGAGAGATGTGAGGAAATATTTCTTCACTGAAAGGGTGGTAGATGCCAGGAACAGACTGCCAGCAGAAATGGTGGAGGCTAAAACAGTGGGAGGCTTCAAGCATGTATGGAATAGACATAGGGGTGTATTAGAAAAGAGGCAGATGCAGGACAGTGACCGGAGATCAAATAGAGCCTGCGGCGGTAGAATAGGTAGGAAGCACCTGGGCAGACTGGGTGGGCAAAGCACTCTTTTTCTGTCAAGAAATACTGTTTTTATGTTTCCAGAAAGGCATGGATTAAATTGAACTCCATTCCTCAAATTGTTTTTTTCTCAAAGTTTTACCTTTTATTTTTAATTCACATGCCCATAGTTACTAAGATCATACACTGAATGTTTCACAACCTTCCCAGGTTTGCTTCATCAGGATGCAGGTGTAAAATATAAATGCAATACTGATATTCAATATATTATGCATACAATCACACACATGCACACACACACACACACACGCACGCGCGCAGACACACACACACACACATACACACACACACACACACATCAAAAAGCACCTAGCTTCACCTGAACTCTGTTTGTGCTAGGTTTGCTTAAAAGGACCCTGGTGGTGGAACTCAAAACAAAAAGTGGTACCCATGCTTGTCTGCACTTTTTGAAAATAAGTACCCTTATTTCTTATTTTTCCCCTATTTATCCAATGTTGTTGCTAATTTTAAACATACTCTTTTCCTTGATTTGACAGATAAGGAGGAGTACCACTCATTAGTGAAAGTGCCACCACCGGGGAAAGGACAGAGCAAAGAACAACATTGACAGCAAGGAGAAACATTAAGGCTTCTTTTGGCTAATCAAAGTTACTGTCTTGTTACTCTTTTGCTTTGCGCTTACAGGTTTTGTTACTGTTTTGTGCTTACAGGTTTTAAAGTTTACTGCTTTATTGTTCTCAGATCTAAATTGTTTTTTGAAGGGTATATTTACTGTTAAATTGTTACAGATTGTGCTTACAGGTGTTGTTACTGTTTTGTGGTGCCAGGAGAATGGACACCACTTCATTAGCAATTGACAGAATGTCTGGGTCAGGGAGTTCTTCAAATTCAGTGGGCTACACCTTACAAGACAAGGAACTAGGGCACTAGGCCAGAAGTTGGACATCAATCTTGATCAGTTAAACTAGAGGCCGGGGAGGAGGCACAGGCACCCAGCTCATCACATGGGTCACCATCTGCCCCCCCTCATCAGTTCCTTGCAGCATTCCATCAGATGAACAATACAAGCATACTGACATTAGCAAAAATCAACATACTTTCATCCACCAGGTTCCTACACCCACAAAGTATCACATTTCCATCCAGCAGGTCCCTACCCCAGCATCATCTCCTAAAAACCACCTAGATGAAAGAGCATGCCAGCGTTCAGACATTAACACCAGGGAACATATTTTCATCTGACAGCATCACAAGCCTCAAAGCCTTACTGAACCAAAAAAGGGCAAAGCCCCCAGGGGCAACCACAACAAAAACCAAGTAGCCATCCAGTTGGATCAATTGTTCAAGAGTGGAAGGCAATGTGCATCAATGCCCATAGCCTTTTGAACAAAATCCCTGAACTCTCAGCTATAATGGTAGAGATGCAACTAAACTGGATAGCAGTCACTGAAATATGGTTCTCTGAAAATAACACCTGGGATGTTAGCATACCTGGCTACTCACTTTTCCAAAAGGACTGTAAAACAAAGAGGGGAGGGGGAGCTGGGTTATATGTCAAGGAAGGAATTAAGGCTACAGAAATTCAGGAGGAACATAGCTCAGCAGAAACCCTATGGGTCACTCTGGGAGCTGGGTGAAGGGCTTCTATCCGCCTGAGTGTCATATATAGAACCCCAGCCCAGGATATTGGTGCAGACAAGGAACTCCTTGGGACCATTCACACAATGGCTGACAAAGGGGAACTGCTTCTGGTTGGGGACTACAATCTACCAGATATAGATTGGTCCACTTGCACAGCTTCCACAAAAAAGATCATATAGTTTATTATCACTCTAAAGGAAGCAGGGATTAACCAATTAGTGGACTCACCCACCAGGGATTAAGCAACACTGGATCTAGTTCTCACTAACAGTCCCAGAATATCCAATGTTCATGTCAGCATCAATCTGGGAACCAGTGATTACAAATCTGTTTGGCTACAAATTAATAATATGGAGGTTTCAAGCCACACCAGACAAAAAGTGATTGGCTTCAAAAAAGCAGATTTCCATAAAATGAGATCCAGTATTAAGGCATTGTTAGGAAACAGCACCACCAGGGATGTAAAAGCTCGCTGCAAGTCCATAAAAAACCCATTGAACATGGTAACTGCGGATTGTACACGGCTAGTAGCTAAATCAAAAAGGAAGAGGAATCCTCTCTGGTTTTCTAGAGAGGTAGTGCTAAAGATTAGGGAAACTAAAAAAGGCTTTAGGCAGTTCAAGGAGACACAGAGGGAAGTTGATAGGGAGCTCTATAGGGAGAAGCTTAAGGAGGCTGGAAAAGCTATCCGATTGGCAAAACCTCAAATGGAGGAAAGAATAGCACTCAGAGTCAAAGAGGGGGGCAAAACCTTTTTTAGATATATCAGTGAAAAAAGGAAGAACAAAGGAGGGATAGTCAGAATAGTAACAAGCAAGGGTCAGATAGTGGAAAACGACAATGACAAAGCAGAAGCACTCAATGCATTCTTTTGTTCAGTCTTTACCAATGAGCTAAATGGCAATGGGCCAACACTAAACATAACAGAGCACCCTATAAAGGGTGCTGACAAAAGTCCCTTCATCAGGGAAAGGGTGCTGAAAGAACAGGAGAAATTGAAGACAGACAAAGCTATGGGACTGGTTGGAATTCACCCAAGAACATTGAGAGAGCTTGGAAAGGAATTAGCCACACCATTAACAGAATTGTATAATGAATCTCTAGAAAGCAGTAGGGTTCCACAAGATTGGAAGAGGGCAATTGTGGTGCCCTTGCACAAGAAAGGCAGCAGGGAGGAGGCAGGTAATGACCACCAGGTCAGCTTGACCTCAGTAGTGGGTAAAATTATGGAGACACTCCTTAAAGATCAGATAGTAAACTTCCTAAAGAGGGCAGGAGAACTTGACCCCTAACAACATGGGTTCACCACAGCAGATCATGCCATGCTCACCTGATCAAGTTCTTCGACTGGGTGACCAGGACAGTGGATCAGGGTGGGGTGGTGTACATATACCTGGACTTCAGCAAAGCCTTGGACACCATCCCACACAGGGGGCTAATCAAAAAACTTTAACACACAAGCGTTGGTCATAAGACAGAAAGCTGGATTGCACAATGGCTGCAAGACAGGACTCAGAACTTCACTGTAAATGGCACCATGTCCAAAGAGGGTTCTGTGACCAGCAGAGTGCCTCAGGGGTCAGTGCTGGGTCTAGTCCTCTTCAACATATACATCAGCAACATTGCTGATAGTCTAGAGGGTAAAGTCTGGCTGTTTACAGACAATATAAAATTCTGCAATACGGTGGATACTCTAAAGGGAGCCTCTAGTATGATATAACATTTTACAAGACTTGAACAGTGGTCCAAAGACTGGCAACTTAGATTCAATGCTAAAAAATGCATAGTAATGCATCTGGGTAAACAGAACCCAGGAATACAGTATATCATAGCTTCATAGCTGGGCAGACACTAGAGGAGACCAAGACTGAAAGAGACTTAGGCGTAATCATAACAGACCGCTTTAAAGTTGGGGAAACAATGTGAAAAAGCAGCATGAAAGGCATGCATTATCCTTGGATGCCTAGGCAGGGGAATTATGAGCAGGAAACAAGAAGTAATCATCCCACTGTATAGATCCTTGGTGAGGCCACACCTGGAATACTGTGTTCAGTTCTGGAGGCCCACATAAAGTAGAACAAAGAGCGCTTGAAGACTATTCAGAGAAGGGCCACAAAGATGGTGCAGGGCTTCCTTCACAAGCCACATGAATCTAGACTTAGGGACTTGAACTTGAACTCCCTGTAACAGAGAAGGGACAGGAGGGACATGATAGAAACATTCAAATTCATCAAAGGTATAAACATAGTTCAGGCAGACAACCTCTTCCAGGCCAACAAAGAGGCATGTACTACAGAGCACAACCAATGTCAGAAAGGAGGAAGGCTAAGAAATAATGTCAAGATGTACTTTTTCAAGGAGAGGGTGATAGACCCATGGAACAGCCTTCCCCCAGGGGTGGTTGCAGCAAAGATGATGAATGAATTTAAACATGCATGGGACTGACACCATAGTAAAAGCAAAACCATCAACCTATAGGGGTGGGGTAGGATTCACGGGCAGACTAGGCAGATCACAAGGTCCTCATCTGCCATCATCTTCTTATGTTCTTATGTATATTCATTGCAAAAAAAACTTTGTTAATGCATCATTAGGGTTGAATTGTCAAAAGTAGGGAAATACAACCTTAGGGTTCCCAAGGCTAAGATCCCACTCCCACTGCGCATGCAGGAACAGGCATGAGGGGAACTTAAGGTTCCCAACCCCTACACCCCACCCCCCTCCCTTGGCTTCCAACCCTAATACCCAACCCCCACCCTGCATGCAGGAACAGGTGTGACAGGTGTGCCTTGGACTTTTGAATCCTAATGCTCACCCCATTCCAAGAGTAAGTAAGCTAGGATGGGTACACAGTAAGAGAGTAGAGAGGGTATTAGGGTTCAAAATGCCAAGGCACACCCCTCACACCTGTTCCTGTAAAAAATGACAGCTGTACTATTCATGAAGTGGTGCGACATAATGGCTATGTTGAAAAATTGGAGTGAAAATATTGAAAATAAACAAAGTTACATGCACGAGTAGAAACGTTTCAATGACCGCATGTAATTTGACAATTTTCAGGATTTATTTCACCAGATTCTCAACATGGCCTTTTTCGAACCCCACCTCATGAACACTGCCACTGACAATTCATTCATTGGTCCCAAAAGATGATTTCGCACCATGACCATGCCATTCTGTGCCACAGGTGTGAAAACATGTTTCCAGCAGGATGTGAAGAATCACAGCTGCACTGTTCATAAGGTGATGTGAAAAAATGGTAATGTTGAAAATTTGGAGTAAAAATATAAAAAATTGCCAAAGTTACAAGTGTACATAGAAAAATTTCAACAACCCAGGAATGCTGGCACTATCATTTCATTGATTGGTCCCAAAAAGGCGATTTCACACAGCGTCCACAAAATCACCTTATGGGTCTGATTAACGAAATGACCATGACAGTGTTCATGAGGTGGAGTCCTAAGAAGCCCATATTGAAGATTTGGCGAAAAAAATATCAAAAAATGGCCAAGATATCAACATAAGTTGAAAACACCATTAACAGCCATTATACAGCACTTACCATGATTCTTCAGTGTACAGTTCAGTTTTGAAGACTGCAGATGTGTCCCATTACACAGAAGATGACAGAGGTTGACCTCCAGTGGTAAGAATAGGGCAAGAGGGGTGGAGGGTGGGTTGCTTAGTGGTAGGGTCAGGATGGGGGGAGGGAGGGGGAGTTGACTAGGGATTGTTTTCTTTTTTTATGGGGAAAAAAAAACATTTGGGGACACTGGGAGTGGGCTCCCCAGTGTCCCACACTACTGGAAAGGGGGCTCCTAATACTGACACAGGGATTGGACCCCCATTGTTGGACAGTATAAAAAAGAAAAAACAAGACTGGGGGTGGGGGAGCATCTGACATCGGGAGCTGGCATCCCGGTCGGTGTTAGAATACATTTAAAAAAATGTATAAAAATTAAAAACCTGAGAAAAATGCAGTTTAATGTGTGGATTGCAATGCAGTCCAAGACTTTTCTGGGTGGTAAGGTTCTGTGTGCAGCTTGAGATAGAGTCCACCCCGTGTTTTTTGTCTGTTTGTTTGTTTACAATTACAAGGTCCTAGAGGCATGCTGAAACCTTGGTTTAGTCCTAGGATCAAACATTTATCACAGTTTCTGAGTTTCGCTACTGGATCTCAATGTAATCCAATGGCAAGTACTCTAATTTGTCACGCAGTAAACTTAGAAATCTCAGAGAGTGCATGATACTGGCAGTATAGCAAACAGGTTAGAATAATGAGCTCAGAATGAGCTTGGCACAGCCAGCAGACCTGGAATTGATTCCTACAACTTCCACTTGCATACCATATGACACAAGGTAAGTCACTAAACTTCTCTAGGGCTTCCAGGTCACCCCTGAAAACTGGATTTGTGCATAATGGGCCTGACCTGCTTACCAAAAGAATGGCATAATACAAAAAATACAGGTGTGTGGCACTTTGGCCACATATATGGTTTAGCACAGAAAAGATGGTGGGGGAGTAGAATTTCAAAGCATATATCGAGATTCAGCTTTCTATTGTGTACAAATTTAAACATATGATCAAATTGCCACTCTGTCAAATTTTTAATGTTGCTTTAGGACTTAGGTAAGTCAAGATTTTAAACCTCTGGCTTAGTTATGAAGAGATTGTAAGTTTATATATAGATGTGCCTTGACACAATTTTTCAACCAACTGTAACTTAGTCTATCATGTCTTTAAAATGGTGATTCCAATCCATTTGATCAAATGCTTTCTCAGCATCGAACCCTATAAGTGATAAAGCAAATTTATTTTTGTCAGCAACTGAAAGCACATGAAATATCATTCTTGAGTTATCTGTGGTATCTCTATTTTAAAAAAAAGGTTTGTTCCAGTCTTATGATTTTTTCCACTATGGACATTAACCTGGGAGCCAGTATTATAGCTAATAATTTAGCATCTGTATTTATAAGCTAATTGGTCTAGAATTTTTGCAGCTTAGCTCATCTTTGCCTGATTTGAGTATCAATGTTATTATGCCTTGCTGCTTAGATTTAGGAAGATGCTTCAGATGCTTAGTTAGCTTCCTTAAAGACTGCTGAAAAGACAGGTGTGATAATGTCAGACAAAATTTTATGAAAATGTTTAAAAAAAAACATGTGGGCCAGGAGTGTTGTTGATTCTAAGATCTTTAATAGTTTTGTTCTGGTATCAAGGTACTCACCCTCTGTGCGCTTTCACAACCTCCCAGAAGACTTTGTAAATTGGATCAAATTGTTATATGACAATCCTACATCCGCAGTCTCAATAAATGGGAGCATGTCAGGTTTTTTTTAACATTGAAAGGTGCATTAAACAAGGATGACCATTATCCCTCCTGCTATTTAACCTGACCACATCTATTGTTAAAAATGAATGACAATCCAAACACCAAAGGGATATTAACTGGTAATAGAAACATTAAATGTTCTCTTTATGCAAATGGTGTACTACTCTCCCTTTCAAATCCAGTAGAATTCATCCAAAATCTTTTGGACCCAATACATAAATTGTGTAGAATTTCTGGGTACAAATCGAATATGGACACAACTCAGTTTCTATCACTTAATGAGGGAGTACCCAGTCAAAAAAAACAAAGGAGCTAGGGATTACATGGGTACCAGAATACACTGATTGTCTAGGCATAAAGATTTGTAAAAATATGAAAAAACAATATCTACATATTTAACACATTTCAGATCCAAACTAGAAAAAGACCTAGAAAGATGGTATAAACATCTCTTAGGTCTTTGGGTTACACTCAAGTTCAATAAACATGATCATTTTACAAAGAGCCCATCATATCTTTGCAATGATTCCAAAATTTATACCCAAGACATGGTTTATAGCAGTACAAAATAAAATTAACAAATTTGTTTGGGCCCACAAGAAATCTAGACAGGCCTATTATAAACTTACCAGGCTAAAAGAACAAGGTTGACTCAAGGCACCAGACTTCATGCTATATTGTCCCCTGAATCTCCCCCCAAGGAATGATAGATGCCACACCATTTTCACTTGTTGGTTGCTCATTGGAAAATGTATTCATGGCACAAAGACTATATTTACAACTCATATGTTTCAGTATTCACAATTCAGAATTTACATCCAAATTTCATTCCCAATTTTTCTGGTTCTGGACTCTGTCCTTCTTCTGGTCGCTTCTTCCATCTTGCTTTCAGAACCTGGACACTGTGAATCCGGCCCCCTCTTCCACACCAGAACCAGGCCAGTTCCCCTTACCCGGGCTTTCACCTTCCAAGCCTAGACACTTCTGAATATGGTACCTGGACCTATCCCTCTCCACACTTTTACCACCATGTCTGGGTTCTTTGTCCCCAGCCAGTGTATCCTCCCCCCTTTTCTCCCCCTGCCCCCCCGTTTTCTTTCTTCCACTGCCCCTCCTCCAGCTAGTGCTGACGGAGGGGCTCCCCCCTTGTGGGCTAATATCCAAGTCTCTTTTTGGCTATCAGGGTCACTAGCTCCCCAGTAGGCTGTAGGAACAGACACATCCCAAATTCTAACAGGTGGAGACTATCCAACCTGTACACTGCTGGCTGGTTGTAAAAGATATCTCTGTGCTGTAGACACACTCCCCCCATCTCTATTATCCCCTTGGCCACCCTCCTGTTTAAACTCTTTCTAACTTTCTCGATCAGCCTAACATCCCTTACCCCCCCCCATACCCTCCGGGAAGTGATTTTGCACCAGCGGATTATCACTCTCAGCCACCACCATCTTATCTTTTCTAAGTCTCCCAAAATGTCCTGCCCTAATGCCCCCCTCCCATGGCAGGCTCCCTAAATCATTGTCCCCAAGTGTACAATGATTCAATCTGGGGTGCCCCACCATAGTTTTAACTCCTCCATTAGAGGCATGAACTGTGCACATTTCATCCCCCTGATGATCTTCCATAGCACCCTGGTGTGCTATGTGTTGGACCTCAGCTCTGCTCCTCCACAAACCTTTCAGCCCAATATATATGAAAGAATACTCCACTATCCAGATCCTTCTCTTGGAACCTGCCATGGAAATAAAATAAACAGTGTGAGTTATTTGCTGTTATTTTTTCACATTCCTCTTGTAGCAGCTGGATCTCCAGTGCCCCACCTTTTGTACGTCCACCACTGCAGTCCCTTTTTCTGCTGCCTCCATGGCTGCCCAAACCAAAATGAATGTGGGGCACACTTGCTGGGATCCTTACCTAGGAATGCCAGCACCTTTTTCAGGACTGCCCCCACCTGAAAACCTGTGACCGGGGAACCATCCCCATGCTGGAACAGTAACCCCCGGCCCACCCCAGAAACATCCTATATTCTTCTAATGCACCCACCGCACAGCTGGCCGACTGGGATCTGGCCAGCGACACCTGGGCCTCCCCTACCCCCATGATCCATTTTGGACCTGACCAAAGTGATGACTACCTTGTCCAGCCCCCACTGGACCTTCTCCTGTTGCAACGCCTGTCTGGCAGCTGCCCTTTTCTGGGCCACCACATCCCCCACTTGGAATGTGCCTGCTGCCATAACTGCAAACACAGCCTGGAACAGCACCCCTTCTTGTGCTGATGTGCATACTTTCTGGGTGGCCCCTAAGACCCTATCCAGCAACTCCCCCCAATGGATTGTCTCCCATCCACCCTGGCCAGTTGGCCCCACTGCCAGCCTGTCACCATGCACTTTATTGTCCTGTCGGCCCCTACATCTGGCCATCCTTTTTCCTGGCATACCCAACTGATGCCAGCAAAGTGCACCACCATCATGGCATGGGCCATCCCTTCCTCCCACATTGTCACCACAAACCTCTTTACCTGTTCACCGAGGGCCAGTTCAGCCCTGTCCCACTTATGTTTCTTTCTGAATTCTTGAAACCTTGCCCAACCTGCCTCGTATGTCCTGAATGTGTTGGCTGCCCAGGCTGCCTGACACAGTGTCCTGGCCATGGCCCTCCAATTTCCCACATCCGGTTGGGTTTCCTGGTCTGTGTGACGCTGCCTGAGGCATCAGTTCCTGAAAACTGTTGAGCTGTAAATGGGAAAGACTGTCAGCCACCTCATTCTTCAAACCCTCAATGTGCTGCACTTTGAAATATATGTTCAAATGCAGCCCCAACAGGACCAGTCATCTGAGTAGCCTTCCCACCATCTCCATCTTCCCCCCCCTTGTCTATTAATGACTTCTACTACCCCTTTATTATTGCACCTGAACAAAATGAACTTACCCAGCATCCTATGCCCCCATACCTCCAGAGCCACCCATATTGGGAAAATCTCCAAGAATGTGATATCTTTCAACCACCCCATTTTGTCCCATGATGCTGGCCAAGGCTCTGACATCCAATCCCCTTGAAAATATGCCCCCAATCCTAGGGCCCCTGATGCATCCGTGAATAGCTCCAGATCCACGCTCCTTTCCTATTCCTCCTGCCAGAATGTCACCCCATTGTAGCTCTTGAGAAACTCCTCCCATACCTGAAGGTCCTCCTGCACTTCCCTCGGCACATCCACCCAATGGTGCGGCAGTTGGGCCTTCCCCGTTGCCCTCCCCAGCCTTCTTGTGAAAGCCCTGCCTGGGCTGATGACCTTGCAGGCAAAATTAAGGTGCCCCAGCAGTTGCTGTACCTGTATCAGTGGCACCCTCCACCGCCCCACCACCTGGTTGAGCAGGCCCCTCAGGCGCACCACATTGTCCCCAGGTAGCCTGAATCAGCCCTCTTCCATGTCCACTTCTATGCCCAAAAATTCCAATTTTCAGGTGGGGCCCTCAGTCTTGCCCTGTGCCAGCAGTATCCCCACCTGCTGGCACATAGTATTAAAACCCCTTAACATCCCTTGTACCTTGGCCTCGGATTCCTCGATGAGGAGGAAATTGTCCAGGTAGTGTACCATCGTCCTATGCCCGTAATGGGCCCTGAATACCCATTGAACCCAGGTGCTAAATGTTTTAACAGTGGCACACACCACCGAGCACCCCATGGGCAAGGCCTTATCAAAATATGTGCCCCCCGGAACTGAAAACCCAACAGGTCCCAATCCTCAGGCTGGACTGGTAAATGCTGAAAGGTGGCTTCTATGTCCGTCTTTACCAGCCACATCCCCTCAATCACCCTGATCAGCCCTACTGCCTGCTCCAGTGAGGCATATGATACCGCCCTAAGGTGGTTAGGTATGCCCCCATTCACAGAGTAGCCCTCTGGGTAAGATAAGTGATGTATCAAGCAGAATTCCCCCGCCACCTTTTTGGGCACAGTCCTCAGTGGGGACACCCAGAAATGCTAACATGGTGGGCCCCCCAGTTGGTCTTCCACTCTGCCCACCACCATTTCCTTTTCAGTCTTGGCCCCCACTAGTCCCTCTTTCCCTTGCACTGACCCTAGGTTTTTGGCCTACATCTGAATTTTCTCTCCTTTAAAACCCAAAGAGAAACCCCCTTTGAAACCTACCCTGAGCAGTTCTGCTGCTGCCCTGTTCAGGTAGTCCACGGTCCATTCCTCCACCACTACCACTCGGATGATGGGAGTGCACACCAGCGCATAGCCCTATCGCCCCTCTTTGTGTTCATCCTTAGCATCATCCCCCGGGGGCATAGTGCTGTCCTCACTGCCCACCCCCCAGCCCATGCCTTGCCCCTCCTGGGCACCCTGAAAGGACTGATCATGGTACTGCACCCCCATGCTGTCCCTTCTGTCCACTCCTTGTCGGTAGCTGGAGACCAGGTACAACCCCACGCACTTGGAACAGACATGTTGAAATTTACAATTGGCCTATGTTCATGTGGCCTCATTGTATCCCCAACACGCCCTGACTGGTGCAGTGACTGTGACCTTCTTTGCTTGCTCCCTGAGTCCGCTCCCTTCCCCGGATAGCATCCTCACCCGTAATTCCGAATAGCTGCAGTCCCACCTCAAATCCCTTTTTGCTGCTATTCTTTTCTGGAATACTTCATCATACTTTAACCACCCGTACCCAACTTTTGCCTTATACGCGTCCCTGATAATGGACATGTATGTCAACAGGGGAATGGTGAGCTCCAGCTGTTCTTCCAGCACCAGCATGCTGTAGATGACGAAACCCCCTTGCAAGCTGTCAATGGTCTTCCCTTTGTATTTTGCCTCCTCCGTCTTGAGACCCACCACCGCTAGGGCCACCGCCATTTCTGACTTCCTCACCAACTCCTTCTGCTCGTACCTCGTGGCCATGTCCTCGTTCACTAGCCCAAAGATGTCCACATATCCCCCTTACAAATCTTTTCTTTTATAGACACCGGGACATGGTCCCCAATTGAGCATTCCGGGGGCCCGCAATTCTTTGGTCCTCCCTTTTGGCCCTGCACCTTGCTCTTCAAGGCCTGCATGGCCTGTTCCATTCTTTCCAAACCTGCGTCACCCATATCCCCTAGGAGCCCCTCCAAATACTCCTTCAGCCCGTTCTCGTCCGAGAGAGCCCTATTATTCTTACCACCATCCATGTTCCCGCCATCCAGCTCTGATGCAGGCAGTAGCACCGGGATCAGTGCGGGATGTGGCAACTCCCATCTGGGTTTCTTGCCCCCTGTTCCCCTACCCGGGTACTCCTCTCGCTCCTTCCATTTTCTCAGGGCCTTGTCCTCTGCTTCCTGCTGCTTTGCTGCTGCAACCAGCTGCAACATTTTTCCCATCAGCTTCAATGCCTCCTGCATCATTCTCACACTGGACAGTTGAGCTCTCTTAGGTGTCATGCTGTTTCCTATATCACTGTGTTCAGGAAGGGGTGAAAAAACTCTTGTTCAAAGCCTTTGCATGTACCTTCAACCACATGGAAAAAATACACATCTTCATTGTACTACCTGGAGACTGGGGGGGAAACATGGTCCTGGGTCTCCTTCCCTGCCATGTACCGAAGCCCTAGCCACTCCCCATGGGGGGTGGCTTGCAAAGAAAAAACTGTCAGTCGGGCCACTCCTAATGCTGGCACTTGCCCCGGTTGCACCCGAGGCCTTTGAGGCCCCTCTTCCCTGGAGGTATACCCCTCTCCACTTGAAAAAGCACTGCCAGCCCCACCCGGGGCCTTCATCACCCACACCAGGCCCTCTTAAGTCTGGGCCTGGCCTGAATTTCTTACGCGCATCCTCTGCACCCAATGCTCCTACCCCTGCATGTAAGCGGGCCTCCTCTTATGCCCTGAGGGGTCTGGAGGCCCCTTCTGTCCAGCGTGTAGGCCCAAAAATCTAGCCGATAGGCAGACCTTGTGCAAATGGAAAAAACTTTCCCAAGCTCCACCTTGGCAGGCGCCAAACAAGGTCCTCAAAGCCAGACTGCCATTGTGGCCTTGGGCTCCATTTGTCCCAGCAATAACCATCCGTGAGAAAAAATCCTTGTCCCTACAGGCCACGCCAGGCCACATGGCCTTCTGGCCTCCTCTCCCACTTGCTCCAAACCACACTGTTCTGACGAAAACCACTCGTTATCCCCCATGGTTTGTCATGCTGTGGAGGAAGCACCCCAGTCACCCGAAAACATGCAGTCTCCTGGGCCTTGCCAAAATAGCCACCCATTCATCAGTGGCCTCCCTGTGTCCCCTGTGGCCTTCAGAGACCACTGCCATGAGGCAGAAACACCCACTTCCTTTGATATATTATTTTTCTTTTTTCTTTTTCTTGGACCCCTGCAGTGATTACCGCGTAACTGTGGAATTACGGCAAACTTTCTAGGCAATGTTCTGTAACTCCGGCATTTCACAATAGACTAGGTAATGTTGAAAAGAGGCATTGATTTCAGAGCACTTCATGCAGACTCCCCTATGTTGCTGCTCGGGGCCTGCCCTCACCTGCCCACCCAAGCGCGTTCATATCCTGTCCCCCCATTCGATTCCAAAAAACTTCCCCTTGTCCCCCAGAGCACTCCCACAAGCTCACATAACCCTCAAAAATGCCTCAGAAAACAAGCAGGGGCTCTCTGCTGCACAAAACCAAAACTGCGGTTATGTCAAGCACTAGCAAAGGCCCCCCGCCCCCTGCCGGACTCCAGGACATTCCACCAACCAGGCCCCACATGGTATCCTGCCCTGCAGGATTGCACTGCCTTGTGCCAACCGATCCCCAGCCTACCAGTAATGCACTTCCTTTACAAGCGTCCTACAAACCTTGCCGTGACCAAAAGGGGGTGTTCTCAAAACCGCCCTGTTTTCCATGCTGCCACTCTTCAATTCGTAACAAAAACTCTGGCCTCAAACAACAGATGCTACCTTTGTCCTGGGAGCACCTTCTCCGCTTTCTCCTTCCCAGCTTGCTAACAAATGCCCAACCTTCCACATGGCTGGTACCACTATCTCCTCAAAATGCCATCTGGCTTGCAGCATGTCCGTTGCTCTCTTATTCTTTCTTTTTTTTTTAAACTTTGCCTCCTATCTCCTGCCATGTCCCCAAATCTCTGCCAACTCACTCTGCCCTTTTAAGTTACATCGAGCCCCCACTTAACCGGGGTAGGATCTACCATTTTGTGAACGGCTGCAAACCAGATTCCACCTTAAAACTGTCCATGGTGGATGGCCCTCAGACCTTACGTTCTTGTAGCCACCTTAGTGAGCACATGGCTTACAAACAAATCTAACAAGATAAACCTGAAAAACTAAATACTGCAGCTAATTTCTACCAGCCTGAACCAGGCAACAGTTTCTTTCATTCTTTATTCTTTACAAACTTCCAAACAAAAGACCTTCACCCTCTGACCATGTGGCCAAATGGACTAACTGCAAAACAGAAAGTTTGTTCTCTCTCAAACTCGCTCAAAACCTACTACAATCTAAACCATAATGCCCTTTCATTAATTTTATCTTAATTTTTAAATGCTCACTGTAAAATTAGAGACTATCACAGTCAACCTGAGATGGTCATTTGGGCCACATGGCTACAGGCCTAGTAGTTCTTTGCACCTTACCTGACTTGCCAAACAAGAGCTCTGCCAGATCCCAGTCAGCCAATTGTGCGGTGGGTGCATTAGAACTCCACCCCTCAGCCAATCCCTGAGGTTCTGGCTCAATCTTATCATTTTGCCCTTTCCTGCCTGGTGTTGTCACCAGGCCTCTCTCCCTCGAATCCCTTCCCCCTTCTATTCACATCTTCCTGGTGGGGGATCACTGGACAACCTGGCTTGCCTTTTATTGACAATCCCCATTATCCTGATATGGAATTACAACAAATTTCTTTTCAGAACAAGGAAATTCTGAATAATGAATCTTCACCTGAATGGCTGCAAATTGAAAAAAAAAATCTCATGGAAGCTGGACTTGATGTGCTTCAAATTGTTTAGCTATAAGCTTTGTTGCCTAACATACGTTAATTGTCAATATGTTACAACCCTGTCTTTTTGTGTGATATGTTTCTGTACTTAAACCAGTGCCTCTGTATTGTATGTAAACTGATACCTTCTACATGAATGTAATTAACTTTGGGCCGCCCCTGAAAAAAGGATGTTATGTCTCAGTGGGCTTACCCAGGTAATGTATTTCAATAAATAAATAAATAACTTAGAAGCATTGCTCTTTGCTAAACCCACTCCTAGTATAAACAACTCAGTCTTTTCAGACTCTGTTAAAATAATTTCCCATGTCACAGCCATTCTCAAATTGGAATTATGGAAATCCATTCAACAGCCTCTTTGGAGAAAACAAAATCTCTCCTTGAATAAAATAATACAAGGGTTTAGATTTTTAAGGGATAGTGGTATCTCTAAGGTTAAATATACTTATGGTTCTAATGGTGTTAAAAACATTGATACACTGGAAAGAGAATTTGACCTATCGAAAGAGACAGTGCTAAACTCCTGCTACACATTGAAAAAGACCAGCTTGATAGAGGATATCTATTTCCTCAAAGTAACACAATACACAAAACTGTTTCTTAGTTATGAAAACTAAACCCACTATTTCCTCTTTATATAGCTTTTTAATTTCCTGTGTATGGGGAAATGGAGGCAAAACTAATGTGTTGCTGTCTTAAATAATAGACAATAAGGTTTTTCAATGACAGAGTGATAACATATGGGCTTTCACATTTAAAACTGTTTTGGTGATTAATCACAAAATAATAAAATACAAATGTAGTCACAACTTATATTTTTCCCCAAAGCACACGTTTAAAATGAAGATCACAAAGGATGGAAAGTCCTAACTGCGGAAGCCCTAATGCTAATTCCATCCACAAGTTCTGGGACTGTCCAAAATTAATTTCTTTTGGGAACAGATAAAGCAATTTATGTCCTGAGCTGGCCCATCAGCACAACAGTAGCACTACTACCCCCGATGCCAGTGACCCTGGTTTACGAACGAGCTCAGGTCATGGGGGCTGGCTGGAGGTGGAGAATTGAGCATCCCAGAGGATGCACTCCTCCTCTGGGGTGGGGAGGGTTCAGTCTTCTGCAGCAATAGTGCCACCTGGCTGACCACGGGTGGCAGTGCAGATGGAAGGGCAGTGGGAGGGAGGAGACATCACCGATGCTGGTGTCAGAATGCACACACAATGTGGGCAGTGTTGCCTTGACATCCTTGTATGTGATGTCTCTGGGGATAGGGAGCAAAAACAAGGAAAATGGCACTGGCACCTCCACAATGATGACCCATGGGAGCTCCCCAAACCTCTGTCTTGCTCCAGATCACAGTGCCTGCCTGACAAAATGTGCAATTTCAGAGGACGGCCCCACCCTGGCCCCACCTTGGGGGCAAAGCCAGAGCTCCATGGAGATAGGTGACTGTGACCGAGGAGGCTCAGGGGGTCGTTCACAGGCCCAAAGGACTTAGAGGGGCCAGAGAGATGGGGGGCATAAAAAAGCTATTTATGTCCAGAGATTCCTCAATTCCTGACTTGATGAATCTTAAAAACATGCATCATAAGGCAATGTTTTGATGTACCACATTTCCCAAAGAACAAATTTACATACCAGCAATGGTTTCCATAGTGGCTAAAAATAGCATCTTAAAACTATGGACAGACTCAAAGGCCCCACTATATCAGAATGGAAATGCAAATTAATAGAAGCCCTCAAATTGAGAAACTTAGGTTCATAGGTTTGTTCAAGCTTTATTAGACTTTCGTCCTTATCAGTTGTCATTTTAATCTTTTAGAACTTAGTGGTTCTTTCCCCACAAAATATATCTAATCTTGTTTTAAATGTGTCTATATTTGGACTATCCACCACCTCCGCTGGAAATCCATTTCAAAATGAAACTACCCCTTTGACTAAACCAATTCCTCCTAATAAGAAGATTCCATTTTCACAGAAAGAGCTGTTGAGTATGTCTCATAACACTATATATACACACCTCTTTAAAACAAATCCCAGATCTTCTCTCAGCTTAGCATCTCCCATGGCCTTGTACAACATACATATATCCCCTCTAAACCTCCTATACTGAAGGGAATAAAGGTTTACTGTTCCCAGTCTCTCCACATAACTTACTAGAGGGATAAGAAATGACAATAAAACACTTGATGAATACTGGGATTCTTAATTAAGTGTATTCACAACCTAACATTTCTCCAGGTTTTATTACACTATCTAGGTATTCTTCATACAAGAAAAGGTGACTCAGTTGATGTGCATAATTTTATCACATATTTCCCTTCACTTTATTTCTTCTCTCTGTCTTTCTTTCTTCACAGCACTTCTCCTCTTTCCCTATTTCCTTTGGGTCTATTCTCCATCTTCTAAAAAGTTCTTCTTTTTCACTACTTACAATTCTCCTCACTGGAGCTTCCTCTTCTTCTGAAATTTGAAACGGGGGAAACTCTATATTAAAGGTAAGTGGAAAGTCATGACTTATCTTTGTCATATGGTCTGGTATAATCTTTTTCAGTCTCATGCTTATTGAACAACTATTTTTAAGTATTTTATTGACTGTAATTGTCATTATTTCTCTCCTTAAAGGGAAAAAGACTTTTTACTATCTTTTATAACATTTTTGTTTTGGATAATTGTCTCCATTTTGTTAAAATTTGAGAGAATCTTAGATATTATTATACAGTATATTGTTTCTTTGGAAAATATTTAGTCAACCCATTATTATATAATACTAGATTATAGATTATGGATAGAAACTGATATTCTGCATGTATAATTAAAGTTATTGCATCTGCATTCTTCCAGTTATTTGTAATATAGTTTTATTTACAATGGGGAAAAAACATTTTATTAGCAAAAAAAAAAGAGTGTATCATTTTGTATCCAAAGCTGAATATAAAGTGCCATAAAATAAACTGAAATGTTGTAGCTAGGTCTTGCTTTTTAATGTAGCTCCAACAAGACTGAATCCACCCACTAGCACTCTCCTCCCCATCCCCTTCCCCTGCCCTGGCAAATATACGAATACAAATAAACTCAGCCCCCACTTGTGCAAAAAAAAACCACAGCTTTCCCTGCCAGACTCTATTTTACAAGTATTCCCACCAACTAACCCGTCACTTGCCCTAGCCACCCTCCACCCACACCAGCACCCAAAATATTTTTTTAAATGTAATTCTGTAGTAAAGAAAACAGTCCCCTGGTGCAGAGCATTTGCTCTTTTCAGTGTCCCTTTTAGTAATGGCATGGTTGCATGCATGTATGGTGACATCTTTGTTTCTAGTAAAACCAGATTGGCTGAATTTTCAGCCAGTCACATTTTTGCTAGGGGTGAAGGCATCACCCATTCAACATTCATGTATGCGACTGCATCATTGGTCAGTGAGACACTGAACAGAGCAGATTCTTTGCACTGGGGGACTGTTTCCTTTATTATAGCATTACATTAAATATATTTTTGGTGTGCTGGTGTGGGAGCAGGGTGGCAAGGGCCATAGTTGGATTGGGTGGGGGATACTCCTAAAATGGGGTCTGATCAGGTGGGATAGGTGGGGGGAATATGTTTGGTGTGTGTGTGGGGTGAAGGGCATATTTATATTCATAAATTTGCCAGTGCAGGATGGGGCAGAGGGGATGAGGGTGCTAGTGGGAGGATGGGACATAGAAACATAGAAACTGATGACAGATAAGGACAGCTAGACCCATCCAGTCTGCCTATTTTCCCTGCCTCCTATAAAAGCCGCAGACTCGCCTTGATCTCCGGCTTTACCTCCTCATTCCCATTGCTAGGGTTCTCCAATGCCTGTCCCATGCACACTTGAATCCCCCCACTGTGTTTGCCCCCACCACCTCCGCTGGGCATCTATTCCATGCACCCACCACCCTTTCTGTGAAGGAATAGTTTCTCATGCTGCCCCTTAGTCTACCACCTTCCAACCTCATGTCATGCCCCCATCATTCCTGAACGTCTCCTTTTCTGAAAGATGCTACTCTCTGGTACCCTAATTATGCCTTTTAGATATTTGTAGGTTTCTATCATATCTCCCCTGTCTCTTCTCTCCTCCAGGGTATACATATTGAGATTTCCCAGTTTCTCCTCATATGACTTTTGGTGCAGGCCCTGCACCATCTTTGTTGCCCTTCTTTAAACTGCCTCCACCCTGTCTATGTCCTTACGGAGATGCTGCCTCTAAAACTGGACAAAATATTCCAAATGAGGCCTCACTAATGATCTGTACAGTGGCATCACCACACTCTTTCCTTCTGCTGGTGATACGTCTCCCTATTCACCCCAGCATCTCACTGGATCTCCCACATCCTTTGCACATTGTTTAGCCACCTTTAAGTCATCAGATATAATTACTCCCAAATCCCTTTCCTGTTTGGTGACCATCAGTCCCCCCACCAACATTTAATCTTCCTCTGGGTTATTGCACCCCAAATGCATGATTTTGCACTTTTTTGCATTGAATCTCAGATGCCATACTCTGGACAATTCCTCCAGTTTATCTAGGTCCCTCCTCATGTTTGCCACCCCTTCCGGAATGTCCACCCTTTTGCAGATCTTAGTGTCATCTGCAAATAGGCACACCCTCCACTCCAGCCCCTCTGTACTGTCACTTATGAAGATATTAAACAGGACTGGGCCCAGGACTGATCCCTGTGGCACCCCGCTGGCACCCTCCTTTTCTCAGATTAAGCACCATTTACCACGACCCTCTGTCTTCTATCACTCAACCAGTTCCTAACTCAGTTTACCACTTTGTGACCCACTTCTATGCTGCCCAACTTGTTCACAAGTCTTCTATGTGGAACAGTATTGAAGGCCTTACTGAAATGCAGGGAGGTGAAATCCACCACTGATCTACAAACTTAGTCACCCAGTCAAATAAATCAATTAGATTTTTTGACATGACCTTCCCACTGTGAATCCATGCTGTCTTGGATCCTGTGCTCTGCTGGCTTTAAGATGTTCCATGATCCTTTGTTTAAGTAGTGATTCCATAATCTTCCCCCTTACTGAGGTGAGGCTGACTGATCTATAGTTTCCAGCCTCCTCCCTACTGCCACTTTTGTGAAGAGGGATTACATCTGCCCTCCTCCAGTCCTCCGGAACCACTCCTGTATCGAGTGACTCATTGACAGTGCTGCCAGTGGTGGCACCAGCACCTCCCATAGTTCCCTTAATATTCTAGGATATATCCCATCTGGTCCCATTGCCTTGTCCACTTTCCGTTTCATGAGTTCCTTTAGGACTCTATCTTCTGTAAATGGACTGATATCCATCTCCCTCCCATATTTGTTCATGTTGCCTAACTGTGGTCCCTCACCTTCATCTTCTGTGAATATCTAATACAAATATTTGTTCAGTATTATTGCTTTTTCCAGGTCCCTTTCCACACACTCTCCTTCTTCCCCTATAAGCCTCACTATCCCACCCCTTGTTTTTCTCCTTTCACTAATACGTACCTATAAGAGATATTGTCTCCTTTCTTTACCTCCTGTGCTATTTTTCCCTTCTTTTGTGCCTTTGCACTCCTGGCTGCTTTCCCTGCCTCCCTCTGTTACTCCATATACACTACCTTATCCTTCTCCCTCTGTGTTTCCTTGTACTTCCTGAAAGCCATCTTTTTCACCCTTACCTTACCAGCCACTACCTTTGAGAACCATAGTGGCTTTCTCTTTCTCTTGCCCTTGCTTACTTGCCTAATGCAAAGCTTAGTCATCTCCACTATTGCTCCTTTCAGATGGTCCCACTGTACCCACTTTTGGCCCTCCTTGCCGGGGTATGCTTGAGACATTTCCTCATCTTAGTAAAGTCTGCCTTCCTAAAATTCAGGACCCTCGCTTTTGTGTGGTTTGACTCTGCCACTGTCCTCATGCTGAACCACACTGTGTGATGATCACTGGATCCCAGGTGTTTGCCCACCCTGACATCTTCAATTCTGTCCCCATTGGTGAGTACCAGGTCCAAAATTGCACCCTCCCTGGTGGGCTCTAGCACTAGCTGCCTGAGACCTGCCCCTTGTACAGAGTACAGGATGTCCCTGCTCCTGGCTGAGGCAGCAGCTGGGATGCTCCAATCCACATATAGCAGATTGAAATCACCTACCAGCAGCACCTCCCATTTAGCTGCCATCATGTGGATGGAATCCACTAGAACCCTGTCCACCTCCTCCTCCTGTGCTGGAGATCTGTATATCATGGCTATGCGAATAACAATGCTGTTGCCTGTCTCAAGAGTGACCCAAAGTACCTCTGCTCCCCCTTACATTCCCTGTACCGCAGTCACTCTAATATCTTCCCTGACGTAAAGAACCACCCTCCTCCCTTTTTACCCCCCTTGTCTCTTCTAAACAGAGTATAACCTGGTGCTGCTACATCCCAGTCATGGTTTCCAGTATACCATGTTTCAGTAGTATCTACAATGTCCAGGTCAGCCTTCATTATCAAGGTCACCAGGTCTGGAATTTTATTCCCTTCGCTGTGGACATTGGTATACATGGGCTTCCATGTCCTGCCATTTGTCCTTTTTTCACCCCTTGCTGTCTTTTTGCCTCCTCTGTTTGTCCTTCCTGTATTCAACACCTTCCTTCTGTCCTCTGCTGTCCCCCCCCTTTCTATTGGTTCTATTTCCTCTGGTGATACAGTAACATTATGGTCCTCCATGTTGACTTCCCTATCCTGTGAGAGTGGGCAGTTTTCTTTGCCCTTCATCCTTCTGCCACCCCCTTTGCTAATTTAAATGCTTGTCAATGAAGCATTTAAACTATTCACTGAGGACAGTGGTCCCCTCACTGGACAGGTGTAGGCCATCCCTCTTGCACAGGGTCGCATTCCTCCAGGTAGATTCCAGTTCCCAATGAAGCCAAAACCTTTTCCTCTGCACAAGCTCTCCAGTCAAGTGCTGAATTCATTGGTGAGACAGCACCCCCGAGAAGGTCATGGAGCTTGCTACCTGGACAAGAGCCCTCCCAACTTCCTGAACACCTTCTGCACCCTTGTTATCCCTACCTTGTCTCCAACCAGGTCATTTGTCCCCAGGAGGACAATGATATCAAGCTTCTGCTGCCATGCTACTGCTTTAACAATTCCCTGGATCTTCTCCCCGTCCATCCAAGCTGTGCTTCCTGGTATACACATTTCCTTTCTTTTCTTCCCTGTTTCTGTCCCTGTTTCTGTCCCAGTTCTACTCCCTGGACTATGGAGTCCCCCACTAGGAGAAGATTCTTCTTCCTTTTGGGTCCTGCTACTGCTTTAGCAATTCCCTGGATCCTCTCCTTGTCCCTCCAGGCTGTGTTTCCTGGTATACACCTTACCTCCCTTTCCTCCCCCGTTTCTGTCCCCAGTTCCACTCCTCGGACTATGGAGTCCTCCACTAGGAGAAGCTTCTTCTTCCTTTGGTGTCCTCTTCCACCGCTTGTGGTGTTCTCTTCTGTAGAACCTGTTGTACACCAAGATCACGACTTTGGAGGTCACAGTGGGAACTTCCTACTTCTCCAAACCTGTGTAGGGGTTCCTTAGTCACACTGGGTGGGGGATTCACTTTTGATCCAACTGCCTCAACTTCCCTGAGCCCACTGTAGTCCACACACTTCTTTTGCTGGTTCTCCTTTGAGGAAGTGGGTGTAGACTTTGTGGCCCCTGGGTGGGGGAGGAGATCCCCTGCAGCCTAGCCAACTCAGCCTGGAGGCTGTCAATCTCTACCCTCAGCCCAGAGAAGTGCTTGCAGAAGGGGCAACACCGCAGTTCCCAGAACATCCTCCTGAAGACTGCTGCTCCACCTCCATTGCACTGCACCCCTCACATCATGAGTCCTACTTTCTCTGCTCTGTCTGCCCAGGTTGCTGTTGGGAAACTTCACTTCCCTTTAGTATTGTAACCGGTTTCCTAGGGACTATGTACCATGATCCACCAATTGTATTTTTTTTTTTACGCGATAACAATCTCAAGACTATATCCTCCTAGCTTATGCATAACTGCCTGGCTGCCTTCTGTGGCACACCCCACCCTGTTTTGTGTCTGAGCTGGAAGCTGTCACACCTTGCTGCCTAACCCCATAAAGCTGGGGGTGGGGGTGGGGAGGGTGTGTTTGGGAAAGCCACCTGTTCTGTGCTGTGAAGGCAATCAGAGCAGCCTAGTTTAAACCTCTTCAGTCTTTGTCTGGGTTGAATACTCAAACAACTCCACTAAACCACAGGAATTAAAATTAAATCAGTCCTCAGCCACCAGTGAAAACCTAAATGTCTGTTGCAAAATGTCACCAAAATACTAGCAAACTACAACAAGGCAACAGTCCACAGGAAAAAGTAATATCAGCAGTATTTCAATCCCTCTGGATATAAAGTAGCACCCTACAAATGGATATGCAGTATTGCCAACTCCTTCTTGATTCAAACAAGCCAAGGCTTTCCTCCAGGTTTCCAGTGTGCTTTCTTCCCAGCTCCAGGTTCAGTGGTTTCAAGCAGCCTTTACCTTGAAAAGTTAGGGACAAGGGTAATAACATTTTAAAGTGCTTGGGAGGTGGGGTCCAGGGGAATTACTCTGTAATGGATGGGGAGAGATATTTTGTACTTTAAAGACTGCAATTTGTTTGTTTGCCACTACTGAATTGCACAAATTTGTGTGGCATAAATTCGAAAATTGGAAAGTCATATAGTTTCTCTGTGCGAATTTTGGCAGTTCAGCGAGTGAATATAAATGCGAACTATGGTCATCTTGAAGCGTATTTTTGTAAAATTAGCTAATTTTTTTCACAAAGGGAATTTCAGTAACTTTGCATACCTCTAATCTAAACATGCCAGAGCAGTTTCTGACATTGACATACAGTCACTGTGAGTTGCATTCATTTTATGACTTTTGAAAATTCAGGTAAATGAGAGCATCAAGAATGCCCTGATATTCTTACATGTACAGTACATTACAATGCTTTTTTCTACCCTTACAGAGCTCTCCCCACCCCTACCTCCCTTTTGTTCTTAATTAGCCCATTGAAAATGTCATATTGACTTTTGATAGTTCCACCTATCCACCATCCACCATCCACTCTGTGCAGAAATACTTTCTGATGTCCCTCCTGAATTTTCCCTTCATGTTTAAGATTGTGCCCCCACTGTATGTGCATTTTCTTAACTTAAATACCTCTGTGAAGTCCACCCTATTATTTCCGTGTATGTACTTGTATTAGTGTTGCTGAGATGTTTAAAAAGAAGTATTTATTAAGATTCAAGCATTTTCTCAGATTTCTGATAAGTCATATTGTGTTCTTTTTGATTCAAGCTCTGATCTGAAGGTGAATCTTAAACTGAATGTACAATATTGGACTAACGAGATCCAACCTGAGATTTAGATTGAAAAAAAAATACAGAACAGACTCTGGCACTCTGGAACCCCACTCCCTCACTTATCCCTTGAAATAGTGAAAAAAAGGAAAAAGTTAAAAGTGAATAAACACCTGTCTCCCTCACAGCTCCCTGTTATCCAGTGGCAGCCCCATTCCTCACCCCATCCTTTGGTAACACTGAGAATCAAGTGCAAGTGTGTCCCCCTGCTAGTACTCCTGGTGACTGGCACAGGCATCCAATCACCTCCTCAGCTGGCCGTCATCTAACCTTTATCACAAAAAGTGCAATTAAACATGCCAAAGCACTGTTCCCACATTCATTTATGTTGCTAGCCTTACTTGTAGAGCAGAAAGCAAGTGCGTGTTCTGTGCTGGGAAGGGTTCTGTATCAGTTTACTTTGCTAAACCAGTAGGAGGAGAGAGCTTAATTGGGGGTGCGGCTTAGACACTATAAAAGCAGGTGACTCAAATTACAACTTCCTGTTGCTAGCCTTGCCTGTAGAGCAGAAAGCAGCTAACTAAAAGAAGCTACATTTTCTTATTAATTTAACACTTACATCTTAGCAGGAGTCAGTGTCTGTTGAGATTAAGCAAACAGATACTTTATTAGAAGTAGAAGGGGTCTTATTTAGGGTTTAAAAAAAGAAAGAAAAGAAAGAAAGTCGGTGTGTGTTCTGTGCTGGGAAGGGTTCTGTATCAGTTTACTTTGCTAAACCAGTAGGAGGAGAGACAGCTTAATTGGGAGTATGGCTTAGATCCTATAAAAGCAGGTGACTCAAATTACAACTTCCTGTTGCTAGCCTTTTTTCTTACTAATTGCCCTCCATCCCACCCTAAGCCAGTTCTACTTTTATAGCCACTGGATTTGACTGTCAACAGAAACTTCCTGTTTGGCAGTAGGAAGGGAAGGATCATAGAGAAACACTGGTTTTGTCAACCCTAAAGGAAAAAAAGTAGCTCACCCCCCCCAGCTGCTGGTGGTCTGACACTGAGCAAGGAAGAAGGAGGCTATTGAAGAATATAGGAAGTTACTGTCCCAGAACAGGAAGGGTAAGAGCTGTAAGGAGAGGAGAGAGTAAGCATACAGAGAAACAGGAGAGGAGGCACAAAATAAGACATGATAGGAGTGGTGCTGTGCAATGGCTGTGGGGCAGCAGTGTTCCGGGAGACATTCTGGAGGCTGCAATGCTGCTCTATTTGCAGGCACCTCTCTGGTCTGAGGGAGGAGGTTGCCTGTCTCCAGGCTGACCTGGCTAGGATTCGTGAAACCTCCTCCCCCACCCGGGGACCACCAGGGCCAATGCCACTACCTCAGAGGTTGCCAAGAAAGAGGAGAGGCTGGACCAGGATGGGCTCAGGGATGGAGAGGGTAGTAGAACAGAGTTGCATCCCTCCAGCTGTACCTCTCCACAATTCATTCGCTCTTCTGGTGGATATAGTGGTTCCTCTATGGAGGCACCTGCAGTGGAGACTAAGGAGGATGCTGGGAACCTTCACAAAGGAGACCCAAAGGAGGGTGGCATGAGACCCACAGGGAAGTAAACAACTCCTGGTGGGGGACTCAATCATTAGGGGGTAGAAATGGGGGAGGAAGGGGAGAGGGAGGTAAGGTGCCTGCCTGGCGCCACGGCTTGGAGGGACAGGAAGCAAATCCTCAGGATCGTGGAAGCAGCTGCATGAGGGAGGGAGCTGGATGCCATTGTCCACCTAGGGACAAATGACCTGGCTAGGAATGGGATCAGAGCAGTGCAAGAGGAGTTTGTAGAGTTGGGAAGGGGTCTTAGACAAGTAGCACATACAGTAACCTTCTCGGAGGTGCTGCTTGTCTATGGGAAGGGTGATGCTAGGGTATTCCTCACCAGGGAATTCAATGAATGGTTGAAAAACTGGTGTGGAGCTCAGGGTTTTGGCTTCATTGGGGACTGGGGAGCCACCTGGAGGGATGCAGACCTATACTGGTGCGATGGTCTGCATTTGTCCAGGGGGAACCAGGATCCTAGGTGAGAGGTTTAAATGCTTCATTGGCAAGCATTTAAACTAGCCAAGGGGGGAGGCACTGAAAAGGAGCAGGGAAATCACAGCCTCCCCCCACAAACAACAGTAATTAGTGAGGTAAACACCAAGATAGAGAAGTCATTAGGGAGCAGAACAGAAGTAAATGTAAAAAAAGGCAAAGGCAGTAAGGACTGGAATGGGGCTAAAAGGGGTAAGGCCATCAAAAAGTGGAGGGTGATGAGTACCAATGCTCATAGTCTGTGCAACAAGCTCCCTGAACTAGTGGCCTTGATGGAAGAGGGTTGCCTGGATATTGTGGCAGTCACAGAAACATGGTACACAGAGAACCATGAGTGGGATGTCAACATACCAGGATACACAATCTACAGGAGGGACAGGGAGGGAAAAAGAGGAGGAAGAGGAGTAGCTCTTTATGTAAAGGAAGGGATCAAAGCAACAGAACTAAAGAGTAAGCAGGGAGCAGATGAGACACTCTGGGTCACCCTTGAGACAGGAAATGGCACCACAATCCGCATGGGGTTGTATACAGACCCCATCTCAGGGGAGGGAATGGACAAGGAAATGATAGAAGGCTTCTAGAATGGCAGAAAAAGGGAGATATTGTTGATGGGGGACCTGACTATGCCAGATGTTAACTGGAGCACCTTTGCTACAGGCACATCCAAGAGCAGGGTCATTCTTGATGCCCTACAGGGGGCATGCCTCAGACAGCTAGTATTGGAACCCACTTGGGAGGGAGCAATCTTAGACCACGTACTCTCAAATGGGGATGGAGAAAGAATCTCAGATTTAGAAGTGGGTAACCATCTGGGAACAAGCGACCACCAAACAGTGTGGTTCACGATAAACACAGCCATACAATCAAGCCATACAAAAGCAAGAGTTTTGGACTTTAGGAGGGCTGACTTTGGGAAAATGAGAGAGTGCCTCAGAAAAGCACTGGCAAACAGGCAAGAAGGAGGGGTGGAGGAACAATGGAGAGTAAACAAAACAACCATCACAGAGGCAACAAGCCTTTGTGTAAAGCAAATCAACAAAACACAACGAAGGAAAAAAATGCTATGGTTCTCAAAAGAGGTGGCAGGGAAGGTTAAAGAGAAAAGGATAGCATTCAGGAAATATAAGGAAACACAGAAGAGAAGGACAGAGAACTGTATCTGTTAAAGCAGAAAGAGGCTGGGAAGGCAGTCAGAATAGCAAAGGCCCAAACCGAGGAAAGGATAGCCAACTCTGTTAAGAAGGGGGATAAGACCTTTTATAGGTACATTAGGGAGCAAAGAAAGCCCAAAGGAGGGATACTGAGGCTTAATAAAGGGAAGGGAGTGTGGGTAGAGGGTGACAATGAAAAAGCAGGGATACTGAATGAATATTTCTGCTCAGTATTCACAAAGGAAGAGGAGGAGGGGGAGGTACTTAAACTAAACAAGAGAAACACTCTGAAGATGAGGGCGATACCAGTCCATTTACAGAAGAAAGGGTTCTGGAAGAACTAATAAAATTGAAGGTGGACAAAGCAATGGGGCCTGATGGGATTCATCCTAGAATTCTAAAAGAACTAAGGGTAGAACTAATGACACCGCTGACTAATCTCTTTAACAAATCATGGGAGGATGGGATGGTACCTGAGGACTGGAGGAGGGCAGATGTGATTCCTCTTCACAAAAGTGGGAGCAGGACAGAGGCAGGAAACTACAGACCTGTTAGTTTGACGTCAGTGGTAGGTAAAATGATGGAATCACTTCTGAAGGAAAGAATTGTTGAGTTCCTAGAGGCCAGTGGGGTACAGGACCCAAGGCAGCATGGATTCACAATGAGAAGGTCATGTCAGACAAATCTAATAGATTTCTTTGACTGGGTGACCAAAGTAGTAGACCAGGGAGGGGCTGTGGACATGGCTTACCTAGATTTTAACAAGACATTTGATACAGTCCCACACAAAAGATTAATACACAAGTTAGCCAGCCTTGGAGTGGGTCCTAAGGTGGTAGCCTGGATAAAAAATTGGCTAGACAACAGGATGCAAAGGGTAGTAGTAAATGGAGTCCACAGTGAAGAAAGGAGGGTTACTAGCGGGCTACCACAGGGTTCGGTACTGGGACTGGTCCTTTTTAATGTCTTTATAAGTGACATTGCATAGGAACTGGAAGGAAAAGTATGTCTCTTTGCAGATGACTCAAAGAACTGCAACAGGGTTGCTACACCAGATGGAGTAGAAAGGATGAGAAGGGACTTGGCAAGGCTGGAGGAATGGTCAAATGTATGGCAGCTCAGATTCAATGCAAAGAAGTGCAAGGTAATGCACCTGGGAAACAAAAACCCAGGGCAAGAGTACACAATGGGGGGTGAGATACTGACAACAGTAAAAATGGAAAGGGACCTGGGGGTAATTATATCAGATGACCTAAAGGTTGGCAAGCAATGTGAGAAGGCAGTAAGGAAGTCTGGGGGATACTGGGATGCATAGGAGAGGCATCAATAGTAGAAAACAGGAAGTTGTTATCCCTGTACAGACAGTTGGTGAGACCCCATCTGGGTACTGTGTGCAGTTCTGAGACCCCATCTCCGCAAAAGACATAGACAGAGTGGGCTGTCAGAGGAGGGCAACAAAATGGTACAGGTCTGCACCCAGAAGACATAATGAAGAAAGACTAAAGGAGCTTAATATGTATACCCTTGAGGAAAGGAGGGAGAGAGGGGGCATGATAGAAACTTTCAAGTACCTCAAGGGAATCAACAAAGTCCAAGAGGGTGGCATCTTTCAGAAAAAGAGATGTGCAAGAACAAGGGGGCACAATTTGAAGATAGAGGGGTAAGGCTCAGAGGTAATGTGAGGAAGTATTTTTTCACAGAGAGGGTTGTGGATGTATGGAACAGCCTCCCTGAGGAGGTTCTGGAGTCAAGAACAGTGGGGGAATTCAAGAATGCATGGGACAGACATAAGGCAGTCCTAGTGGGGGGTAGGAGGAAGTAAGCTGTTGGTTAATTAGGATCTGCAGTTTATCTGTTAGGTAGGAAAATGGGCAGACTAGGTGGGCCAAGCGGTCCTTGTCTGCTGTCAAATTCTATGTTTCTGTGTTTCTATGTTTCTATGTTATGTAATGAGTAAATTAATGAGTAAATGAATGAGTAAATGAGGGAGCAGTACTTCAGCATGTTTAATCATGCTGTTTGTCATAAGGGTTAGACAGTGACTGGCCAAGGAGGTATGTGGGGTGTTAGTTTCCAAGGGGAGGGGTGTGGGAGGAACAAGGTCGGGGTACCAAACTGGCCTGTTAGTTTCAATGTCAGCACGAGTTGAAGTGAGGGAGGGGGAGCCACTGGATTCAAGGAAGTTGGCAGGGAGGCAGGTATTTATTTAGTTTCAAATTCAGCAATGTTTCAAGGCAGGCAGATCATGTGTTATGAATTTTCTTACTTTCTATGAACCAATCAGTAAAGACTTGAACACGGGGAACAACTGTAGATGTCATATTTTTGGATTCATGCTAGGTGTTTGACAGAGTGTCACACAGCAAACCAACAGATAAACTAACCCTGCTGGATATCAATAATACAATCATAAAATGGATAAGAAATTGGTTAAATCAACGAACTCTGAGAGTAAGGATAAAGGGTAGCTTGTCCAGGAAGAGTAGCATTACAAGCAGAGTGCTACAGGAATCGGTATTGGGACCAATATTGTTTGGAAGATTTATAGAAAGCTAAGTGAAAATATGCATAGTAATTGTAATACATTTGCAGACAACACAAAAATAGGTGGGAGGGCAACACAAATGAAAAGGCAAACAAAATCCAAACAGTCTTAAATAACTTTGTAGAATTAGCAAATAAATGGAAGATGAAATTTAATAACAATAAGTGTACAGATGATGCATCTAGGGAAAAACAACATAAAAACAGATAATTACATGAATGGGATTAAACTGAAATCAGCAATAAGTGAAAAAGACTGTGGGCTATATTTTATTGCTTACTTAAAAAATAAAAAAAATGTAATACATGCTAAAACAAACTGGGCTAGATATTCAAACGTGATCCCTAAACATGTGCAAGCAGATGAGCTGTAGAACCCAGATGTCCCATAACACAAAAATGCAATATTCAGAAGATGTGCCGTAGAAATGTACCAGCACAACCAATGCTGAATATTGCAAAGATGTGCCATGGCACAACCGGATTTGCACTGTCGCAACCTGAAATGCTCAGGAGCAACTGTGCAGGCTGAAAATAGAATATGGAGCAAGTTGTCCCAGATAACAGGAAAAGCAGTCAGGGCTGCGCAAAGGCACAGGATCATGGCCCAGGAGACACAGGAGGCAGGGCAGAACCACGATGGCAAAGGACAGGTGGATGGCACAGAAACAGTGCAGAGTGAACACAGACCCAAAGCCCCCAGAGATGGTGCAGAGCACAACACAGACCCCGGCAACAAATGGGACAGGGCGTACAATGGGCATAGCACAGAGGGCTGCAGGGAATGAGCACCTGATGACCAGAGGCCCGACAGCCAACAAGGAATAGTCAAGCACAGTTGCCACCATGCAAAAGCACCATACAGGAGTGCACTGGGTGCCACAGCTCAGGCACAGTGGCCACAAGCAGACTGGCAGACTGGCAGAGAGGCTCACGGCGGTATGCAGCACATGCTAAACACTCACACAGGGACACAGAGTAGGGAATAGTGCAGTACAGCAGCACGGGGAAGAGGAACACAACAGAGGTGTGCACAATGCTGGATATGTGGACATGGGCACAGGACACTGTGGCAAGCATATAGCCAGCACCCCACAGGAAACCCATCAGAAACCCTGACAAACAGGGATGTGTAAGAGAAAGATGTGAGTACCCACCAGTGACACACGACAGATACACCATGGTCCAGGACATGCCTGGTCCAGAGTCCAGCCATGAACAACAACAGCATACTGAAGCAACAGGCATGCTAGGGAGACACACAAACACAAATGCATATATAGGAAACAACACTTTAATACAAAACTGATGAAACACAGTGGACAAAAGAGTATGAAACAGACAATGACAGGCAAACAATATGGAATAAAGCAGAAAACAACTAAACACGTTCACAAGACCAAACGTGAACTGTGAAAAGGTAGCATAAATAACTATGTACAACAATAAGCAATGGGGATGGTCATGAGAAAGGACAGCGATGGGAGGGAAAGAACAACTTATTTATTTAGTTTTTGTTTACCGGGTAGGTGCACTAACCAACAAAGTGACTATTTTGAGGCATGACCCGGAAGAGTACATAACATCATGAAAATAAGTAACAGAACATTTCAACATAGAAAAACAAACCTTACATTCTGAGGAAACAAGCCATTGTACATAGATGCAGAGTTAGATAGAAAAACATAATCCAAGCAAGAAGAGCAAGAAAAAACAAGGGCAAACATTAAAGTTACATGGTATTAACAACTTAACAATGGTACATAATATGGAGTATTTAGAGACATAGCAGTAGACCAAATAGAGCAAAGAATAAAATGGTGTCCACAGGAAACGGGTTTTTGGGGACGGGAATACTGGTGCTATGTACAGAATTGTCCATGGCCTAACGCCTCTGCCGATGAAGGTCCTCTGTCAGGTTGTGAACTTCTGCAATGAGCGTCTGTGTGGCTGCCAGCAGTCTTTGTAACAGACAGATGTGGACCACCTGCTGATAGTATACCCCAAAGGCCATGTGCTGCAGGAATATGATGCCTCCTCCCTGGATGCCCACATGGCACTGACCTCTTTCTGCCCTCAGATGACCTACGCAGGGAAACACAGAACAGAAACTGAGTGTCAGGGCCCACACAAGGACAAACCCCAACCCCCTCAAAGGGCTGTGTGTGTATATGACTGATGCTAGGTGGCTGTATGGACATGGCTGCCAACATCACACACACAGAGTGGACACTGACAACAGGCCGGGATACAGTGCCACACAATAAAAGGGAAGTGGTGCAAGGAGTATTTCTCTTTTATTGCAACTCACTTTTTTTTCCCCCTCCTCTGTGGAGCAGTCCCAGAGATTGTCTGGCAGCCAGCACCCGCACTCCCGGACCAGATCTGGCACATGCAACACGTGCATCCCCTCACCAGGCTGGCCAGGACACAGGATCCCCTCCCCCATGGGCACCTGGGGCACAGACACCTGGCAATGCACCTCTCATGTCCAGGGGTGCAGGGCTCAGCCATCAGTCACCACGATCACCTGCAGTTTCCACCATTTTCTCCCCTTGGAGCCAGACATGTAATGGCATCAGCAGACACCTGCCGTGCTCCACCCCTTAAGTGTGCATGCAACTGTAGTGCATCTGGCCTCTGCCAGTTGCCGCTGCAGAGCAATGCAGTTCACCCCACCCACCCCAGAGGGAGGAGAGCAGTCATGGGACACTCAATCCTCCCTCACCCCTGCCAACCATGCAGGGATTATTTCACAAAGGGAAATGTGCACATGCCCCCCACAGTAAGGGACTGATGTCCACATGTGCACTACTCAAGCAGGCCCAGCAGCATCCCCATGTGTGCACTGTGAGGTACACACAGCTACCACCAGTGACAGCAACTGGGTAACAGCACACAGGAGTCATGTGCACGACGGAACAACCACACGCTGCAGACTAACACTAGCAAGTGTGTCTGAAAATGAACGCATGGGCAACCACAATATGCTGGCTATGGTCTGCGGTGTGTATGGACCCCCCCACCAACACCCTACCCCAGGTACAGAGGACTGCTGCACATGTCATGCACTTACCTGTTGCCTGGTCTTCAGGCCCAGCTGCTGCTCCATTGTCCGCCTGGTGGTCATGCCTATCTGCCTCTTTTCCTGGCCCTAATGCATGCCTACTGCCCTACAAAGGAAACACAAGGAAAGGGGACAATGAGTAGTATGCAAACATCGAACATAATCCCCAAGCCCAAACATGCACAACAGGAAGCTACATGGCATAATGCATAGTGCTGGGAACTGAGTCTGCAACCCACAAGTTGGGCACAATGTGCCAGGCCAATGGCACAGTGCAACACGGGGTCACACATTGTGCAGCAAGGTCTGACACACCCAAAAAAGGAATGGCCGCTCCGTGTGCAGGTGCACACACACCTGCCACACATCCTAATGCCCCCACAAACATACAGAAGAGGCATGCACAAAGTACAGACAGACATACCTAGTCATGGGACCACACCCCTGAGGGCATGGTCCTGCAGTCTCTGTAGCCATGCCAGATCTCGGCGGTGCAGGTCACCATACCGGTGAAGGTACTGTTCCCCTGTCCTGGGGATCCCCATGCCCTCCTCCAGGTGCTCTGCAACATGGGCTCACATCTGGGACCGTGCCTCCTACAGTGCCACACCTCCAAACAACTGGTCCTCCAGTGGGGCAACCAGTGCCAGAAGTTGGTCATCTCCACCTCGCTCCAGTTGAGGGCCTGAAGGGTGACTCTCTCGCAGCACGTGCCATGCTTTCTGCACACTCAATCAGGCCCACTGTGCTGTCTACTGTGGTATTGAGACCTGTGTTGCACTTCCTCACCGATTGAGTAACAGGACCCCAACAACACACCTCGCAGCATGCACATGTGCGATATGTATGTGCCAGTGTGATCTACTGCACATTACTGCACATGTGCAATACTGGAAGTACGAGCGGGAGACCTGGGTCATGCCCATGGCCCATGTCTGCGCATCAGCGCACCACCACCATCTTGTGAAGGTCAGGCACTGCAACACATACAGCATGCCAATGGCACAATTTCCACTCCTGCACAGTGATGGCCAGTAGTACAGCCACCCCGCATGCATGATAGCACCCACATGCACAGCTATGGCTGATGCACGATACACTGACAGAAACATCATGCAGCAGGCTGCGTGCATGCTAACTGCGGTAGAGCATTTCGCGCATGCACAGAAACTGTACCAGAGAAATGCTCCGGTGCATCCCAGTTGTGCAGCACATAGTCAGTTGCACCGGGAGCAATTCTGAAATATTCAGCCAGGATATGCAAAGTGTCTCATTAGCCAAGCCAGGTGCAAATCAGCACAACATCATTTCATTACTGGTTGCTCCACAGCTCATTTGCATGAGTTGAGCCATAAAAGCACCACCACGCAGCACAGGTCACTGACAAGAGTTGCAGCATGGAAGCTAGGTTTATTTTTATTCATTAAATTTTGGTGACCGGGTAGGCCCACTGAGCCCTGCAAGTCCCTTTTTCAGGGGCAACCCTGGATAACAATACAAGTTATAAGAATGAACAAGGACATAAGGAACATTTGAGGCATTATGAGTTACATCATGAGGTGGTTACAGTAAAGAAAAATAGTGAATACAGGCATGGTTACAGACATGGTAAAAGAAAAGCAGTGGATACAGGCATGGCTTACAGGCATGGTAAAAGAAAAGCAGTGGATGCAGGCATGGGTACAGGCATGGTTATCATCTTGACATATAAGCAACTGGTAGTACTTTGCATATAGTTTATTCAGGGGTTACACGTGGCCTCTGGCAAGCAGTCTGTATAAGGCAGGTAGTAGGAAGGTTAAGCTAGGAGACGGGAGTTGGAGAGGAGGGGAGTACCTTAGGAGCTTTAAGTGCCATGACAGTGGCATGCGCTTGAGGTCAGAAGATGGGACTTAAGCCTGGTGCAGAAGTTCATGAGTGAAGAGGAGGCCTGGACCTGAGGAGGGAGATTGTTCCATTGGCAGGCTGCTTGGGAGGAAAAGGATCTTCTGCCAGCATTTGTCCTTACCCTAGGGACTTCTAATAGCGTTCTATCTGAGGTCCTTAGGTTCCTTGGGCTGTGTTTGAGGGTTATGGTCCTGGCAATGCTTGGCAGAGCATGGGGTTTGAGAAGCTTGTAGGCCTGGACAAGCAAGGGGTGTTGGAGGCAGGCGACCAATGTGGGCCAACGAAAAGATTGGCCAAAGTGTCACAGTGGTGATGTCTCGGGTGGTCTAAGGTTGCAAAATGAGCTATTTTATTATATAGGGTTTGCATCCTGGTAATCTCTTGTTTAACCATGCCCTATATAATAGGGGCCGCAAAGGTCAGGTTGGGTAGAAGGATGCTGGTAGCTATGGAGCGCCTGGCTTCAGGGATGTGTTGGTCCCTGAGTCGGTACAGGGTGCCAAGTTTCCGATGTAGGGTCCTGGTGACCGGGTCCACGTGTTCCTTGTATGTGATATTCTAATCCAACGTGAGGCCTAAGTATTTAAGGAAGGAGACTACGTTAATGGCTTTACCAGAGAGTGAGGTTAAGGAGAGGGATGAGGACCTGTCAAATCCCAGGGATCTTGGCCTGAATAGATTTGCCTTGGTCTTGTCGGCATTTAGTACCGTTCTGTTCTTACATAGCCAAGTCTCTAGTGAAGTGAGATCCTTTTGGAGTAGAGGTGGTCCACCACCAGTTTTGTTGAGCGATGCCCTAATGGCAGCAATTTCACATACAAGGAACACATGGACCAGGTTATGTACATTCCGATTGCTAATGACTCTATGGCACTGCCACATTTTCAGTATTGAACGATACCAGGAGATGCTGCCATGCTGCTCATCTGTGCACCATTCCTGTTCACAGGTGGCAGTATGTTGGAATCAGAGAGTGAGGAGGAGAAGCAGAGGAAGGCCAGAAAACACAAGCCCAACTTCACAAATGATGAAAAGCATGCCCTGGTGGAGGCATATGTTGCCAGGGAGGAACTTCTAACTGGGGTGACAAGGACCCCCCAGGAGTGTGCTACAGGCTGGGAGGAGGTGGCCACATTTGTGAATGCCAATGGATGCTCCAACTGCATTTCCCAGGAGTGAAAAAAAAATGTACATGGTCAAGCACCGGACAAAGGAGAAAATTGCTGCCATTAGGGCATCGCTCAACAAAACTGGTGGTGGACCCTCTACAGCACCTGTCCTCACTGCGGAGCAGGACATGCTGGCATCAAAATTCACAAGGGCATCCATTGTGGGTGTTTGGGAGGGGTGTTCCAGACAGATGGCAGCCCATTACAGCACTGTGAGTATACCTGTGGGACAGCTGGTGAAGGGCAGTGTGTGCAGGCCACTGGTGTACCTGGTACACCAGGCATGGGGTCATAATGTTGCAAGACATTATGCTGCAGCAATATACCATGCTGCCAGTACAGCACAATATATTGCCAGCAGCATAAGTCTTTGTTTTTCTGTGCCCCCCCCGAATCCCCCCAACTAAATTCACTAACTCCAGGGGTTGGGGTTAACACTTAAAATCACACAAAGTGTGAAAAATAAACAAATCCATGCGTCTGGGACCAGAAATAGAGACCCAGTCCCAAACGCACTGCCTGCCTCGCTCACTGCCAGTGACTCAACCCGTCAAGCCACAGCAGCTTCTTCCTGGACCCCTGTCCCAGCAGAGGTCTTATCCTCTGCCTAAGAGAGTGAGAGGGTGCACTACTGCACATACAACCTTTTGCAGTTTTGCACCCTCTCACTCTTCTCTACTGTGCTGTTCCTGATATGCAGTTATGTCATGCACTAAGTGCACAACATAATGACCTGGTAGGGGTACACCACAGGGGGGCCAGTACTGTGTTCACATTGTGCCATGGGGTGGTGCACTGCCTGCACAGCCACATCGAGGTCTCACATGGTCCCCTTTGTGCTGTGTGGCAGCAGCAGCCAAACAGTCATGGTCAGGGTGTTGCCTGGTCCAGGGACCACACCAATGGTGGTGCGCATGTCCCCTGGGAGACCGTTGCAGGTTGTGCATGCACGAGGCCATCTGCAGTGGACTGTTGCACTGGCCAGTCATACTGGACAGGGTATTCCTAGTTGGGATGTATGCCATTTGAGGAGGGGGTTATGTACTGGCACAGCCTGTCAAGTGTGGCCCATTGCCACACAATGCCATGTATGCACACTGATGCAGACCATTGTCCTGATCAACACCTGTGTCCTGCCAGGCATGGGCAGTGGTGCTGGCACAGGACTCATATGGCAGTGCAGGCACACCTGTGGCCCACATGCGGCCATATCATTGTACAGCTGTCTACCTGCAATGCATCAATGACACACTAACCACTGTCCATCATGCTTTACAGCTCCATCATGCTTCAGGGAGCTGTTCAGGCCAGTCCTGGTCTCATGACACAGAACAATGCCATGCCATCTACGTCCTCTGGTGTTGTGGCTGCTGCTGGGGGGTGTTGTCCTCTGGGTGAGTTGATGGACCTACTGGGTTTGGCCGATGAGGACCCTTTGGTTGACATCCTCATGCAGCATGACCTCCCTGTGCTTGTGCTGGCCATGCAGGATGAGGATGATTATGATAGTGATGATGACATCATCCTTATATTGGTGTGCACAGGTGTCACCATTCCTCCCCGCATTCCAGTAGTGCCACAGGTGGTGGCAGGCAGTGCCGGAGGTCCAAGGATTGCTCATGCATACCTCCAGTGTGCCCCTCACACTGGTAGACACTGCTACTGGTGTTGGATGGGGACGGGGTGCAGGTGTGTGCACTGGTTTCGCCAGACAGGTCCAGCAGGGTGCCATTGTGCTGCAATGGCCTGCTGGCGACATTGTGCAGCACTCCCCTGGGTCTGCCATTGGCACCAACAACCAGTTCCCACCCTCTTTGAGAATCCTGTGTGACATTCCCAGTCGAGGGAAGTGGCACAGCAGGCTGACACCCCCCAGCCTGTCGGCATCAGGCACATGATATGCCAACCACCAACAGGCTAGATGAGCACACCCGGCTTTTGCGGGACTCCGTGAAGAGCCAGGCTGTGCTCAGGGTGGAGTTCCATGTACTGCTCATTGAGGTGTGTCAACTGGCTGAGCATGGGGCCATGGGACATGCCCAGCAGATTGGCGAGATCCGCCAGCTGCAGGAGGCCATGACCACTTAGCTGGATGCATTGAAGAAACCATTGCAGCAGGCTTCACAATACTGGTGTTTAATGGTCACAGCAGTGCATGTAGGACTCCACGTAGCAACATGAGCATGCCCAGGGCTCGGTGTCTGGCTACCCCAAGGAGGCTGACGCCACCCACTGCTATCCCCATTCCGACACACCCGGCAATAATCTGTTCGCCGGGTTGGACACACCCGTGAGGATCTAGTCACATTCTCAGGCATCTACCCCATGGATGTGTTGATGGCACCCCCTGTGGCTGTTGAGCTACCTGTCACTGCCACACAGTCAGGGCGTGGCTGCTTCCATGGCTGTGTGGGGGTCGTGGAACCACACAGTAAGCCTGCTGGGTGCACTGCCCAGTCCAGTCCCCTGCTGCCATTGCCAGCCACACACATGGCTATCTGTGGCCTGGTTTGAGTGCTGTGGCACATGCATGACCTGGGCCACAGCTGGCATGTGTGTGGGCAGTGGTGCCAGACCATATGGCATGGGCATGATGAGTGCAGCACTGTGTTGGCATTGCCTGTGTGCCAGTGCATACACTCTGATCCATGCCACTCCCTGTAGTCCTGCTGTGTCTGTCCATGTCCTTGGTAGCAGTGTTGTGTGCGCCTCTGCCTGGTGCTGTGTGTCCTGCAGTGCACTCTGTGGCTGTTCTGGTGTGCATATGCCTGCATGCATGTGTAGTCGTGGGTGTACCCCCTACAGCAGCAGACTGTACAGGTATGCATTTGTTGCTATTTATGGGTGTGTGTGTGCATGCCTGTGTGCCCCCCTGTGTGTCTGGTGTGTGTCCTTGTGTCAATGCATGCATACATCTTTTTCTGTCCATGCCTCGGTTTGTATGGTGTTGAGCATGCCCTGTTCCCCTGTGTGGTACTTACCTGTGGTTCCCGAAATGTTCCTCAGCAATGGTATCCTGGTGCCTCCTGGCTCATGCTGCCAGCCTGGGATACCTCCTCTCCATGGCTGGATTCACACCCCCATCCTGCTGATCCTCATCATCTCTACTGTCACCCTTGTCCATCTGGACAGGTATTCCATGATCGATGGCCATGTTGTGAAGCATACAACATGCCAGGAATATGCCACAGGCTTTCTCAGGGCTATATTGTAGTGCACCACCTGACATGTCTAGGCAATGTAAATGCATTTTGAGCATGCCAAAGACTCACTCTATGATGTAGCGTGTAGCAGTGTGTGCCTCATTATACCTCTCCTCAGCCCCATTGCTGGGTTGCCGTTTGGGTATGTGCAGCCAGGGTCAGAGGGGATATGCACTGTCACCTGTGGGGAAAGCACATGTTGTTAGTGGACACCCTGTCTGGGCATTGCCTGTACCTCCCCCTTGCCAGTCCACACTGACAATACCTGCCCCCCTGTGTTGCCTTGCCACCGCCTACATGCACTGCTCATGTGCCACCATTGTTGGCCCCACGTATGTGTCCTACCCAGCTGTTGCTTCTCCTCCATGGGCTTGTGGGTCCATTTCCTTGCTGCTGTGTGCATTGTGCCACTGTTCTGGCCTCCAATACTGACCATTGGACACATGACCAACTGTGGTGCCTTGCAACCTTGGTGTTAAAGGGCTGTGCTGTGCACATGCCATGCAAGCCCTGTGGTCAGCAACACATGGGCCCCTGTATGTGTGCTTTCCTGGCATGTCATCAGGCTCAATTTCCTACCTTTCTTTGTCACCTAGCACTGTTCTTGTTCCCCACCCCCCTTCCAGCTGCTTTGTGATGTACCAAGCTACTGCAGTTGTGCTCCACTTCCCCATCCTGACTCACTGACTGGGTGCCCTGTGGGGATTACCCCACTATGAAATCTCTGGCACAGGATTGATTGTGCCAGATATATGCATCATGTGTACTCCCAGGGTGTGTGGTGCACACACTGATGATGCACCCTGTGGCATTGCACATCGCCTGGCAGTTGATGGAGTAATATCCCTTCCTGTTCATGTATGCTGCACCTTCAGGGCCAGGTGGTGCACGTATGGCCACATGGGTGCAGTCATTGGCCCCTATCATGCCTGGCATGCATGCCACCATGTGGAATTCCTGCATGTTTACTGTATGCTCTGCCTGTGTGCTTGAGAATTTAATGCACTCCAAAGCATGTGGCATTAAGGACCTGTGTGAGGAGGCTGGATGTGGCTGACTGGGTGATCCCAGTGGTGGCACCCACTGGTTTCTGGAAGGTGCCCATGGTAAGCAAGCACATTACCACTGTTACCTTGACTCCTTCGGGTGGGTGCCTGCAGTTCATCATGGCACAGCTCACAGAGCTGCCTCAGAACTGCCCTGTTGAGATGGTACCTGCCCATTATCTCGGTGTCACTGTAGTTCTCGAAGGTGAGTTAGACATGGTAACATCTCTGTTGGGCATTCCACAGCCATGTTGTTGTTCTTTCCTCCTCCTTGCCCCCCCCATTGCCTGTTCCTTGAGGAATGCAGTGGCATCCATTTGCTCCTGTGTATCCTGCACTCTGCCTATGGGGGGATTGCAGTTGAGCCTCCTCCTTTTATGTTTAACTTTGTACAGCACATCTTGTGAGTTGCTCCACAGTTGTACTGTGTGTTTGGGCTAAATATGCGGTTGCGCCACACATTCATGGGTACAGCCCCTCTAGATTTGCCACACACATTATCTTTGAGTCACGGTGCATCTGAAATTGTGCAGCACATTTTCCCATTTTGAATATGGCCCCGGGGTGCATTTCTGGTGTTGTGCTGGCATAAAACAGTTGCGCCATGCCCATGCGCAACTCCTTTGATTATCTAGGCCTCCTTTTATAAAATGCTATTAAAAGACACTTTACACATAGATCAGAACAGGTATTACTACCACTTTACAGATCAAATGTTAGGCCATTGTTTCTCAGATGGCAAGGCCATCCTCCCTTGGGAGGCCCAACCTGTTTCAGGGGAGGCTCAAGCAAGCTTGAATTGTACTGTACTTAAATTTTGAGTTTTGGGAGTTGTTTTCTGTGAAGAGATAAGGCCACCTAAAAGTGGATAATGGCAGAAAAATGTATTTATTTATGCAAATAATGGTGACTAGGAAACATATAGTGAGCAAAGGCTTATATTGAGGTATTTTATTTATTTTAAATTAGTGACAGGAAAAGGCATACTGAGCTAAAACTTCTTTCTGGGTGTAACCCGGGGAAAGATACATGAGTGAATACAATTTGGAATGCAAAATGGAGCAAACAAACATGAACAATGTGCAAATTATGAGCGGTAACAATTCACCCAATAGACTGGCAGAAGAACAGGACAAATACAGTGGCTAAGCAGTGATGTGCTAGTAATAAGAGCATTAGGATGCATCAAGATACATGAGAAGGGGCGGCAGAAGGTTGTTCCAGACTGAGCAGGAAAATGACAGAGAAAGCAGTCTGACCTATGGCTGTGTTGCAGTGAGGGTAGCAAGAGTCTAAGAGTCAGAGGAGCATAGTGAGTAGGACAGCCATGTTGTGGGTGCTATACAGAGAGAGAGAAAGAGAACATTTTGTTGAATAAAATGAGAATGAACTCAGTCAACTAATCAAATGCATTTTATTTTTTATTGTGTACTGTGCAAAGCATTACATTTTTTCTGTGATGAGGCAAAAGACTGTTTCTTTATCTGGGGGGCTCAAGATTATCTCTGTGGCCTGGGGAAGCATCACTGAGACAAAGTCTGAGGACTAATGTGTTAGGACATTAATATACTATGGATCACAATTCTGCCGGTGGGGATTGAATATAGAGGAGAATATCAAAATAAAACAAATTCAACAGAAGGTAAAACAAAAATGATAAGGGGACTGTAATGTTTGTCATACAATGAATGATTAACTAATTTAGGACTTCACAGACTAGAACAGGGTAGAATAAGGACTGACATATTATTTTTGTTCAGCCTACGTAATGACTTGATGGATGCACTGAATTTGGTTGAAGGGCAAGAAACACATGCACTGAGGCATCACAATAAACAACTAAATACATCCCTAATTAAAACCAACACACAGAAACAGTTTTTCACACAAAGGGTGCTACATTTATGGAATAACTTACCTTATAACATGAGCAACAATGTTTGTGTGATCTGATTGGCAGAAACTAATCATGTGACTGTTGATTAATTTCTGTTAATAAGTCAGTTGTTGTTTGTGGTAAACAGTTTCCAGCATATGAACCCATAGAGCTGCACTTCTTATTTCTTAGGATTTTGATTCCTGACCAGCAGCCGTTAAATTATGTCGCTAAGCAAGGAACCCACATAGTTGGCCCATATAACTGCATTCTCCACATAAAACCTTGTGCCCATGGCACAGAGACACAACCCAGTGCTGTTTCCTGCAGAAGTGCATATTGCATAATGCATGTCCCCTGGCGATCCCTCGATCGGGGTCACGCAAGGCAATTACATAGCAAGTATTTTCCCGGAGCAGGACATTTCTCAGTCATCCCATGAGCAAAGGTCACCACAGAAAACTCAGTTGTGCACAAGTGAAGCACATAAAGGCATCTTCTGATGCATTTCTACCTGCAGTCCTCAGAATTTCCACCCACCCACCCACCTGGTGGACATAGTAGTATCAGGCGGTCTATGTAAAATGATGAGCAACAGTAGCAGAGGAAAGCCTGTCATTCCTGCTGTAATGCAGACAAAGTGAAAGTGCCTAAATGTGCTGTACTTTTGCGCTGTTCATGTTTGTCACCGGCTGTGTGTACCTTCGGTAACCTCAGTACCAACCATCCCGGTACGAGAGAGTCAGAAAGAGTGACAGGCGACAGAAATAGCAGTAGTCAGCATGATACAGGAAAGTGTCAGTAATAATTGAAGCCTGTGTCTCTGTGTGAATATTTGGAACTCGAGAGAACAGAGGCAAAAGTGATGAACCGTGTAGCAAGAGAAATACCCAGCAGCTACAGTTTGTCAGGTACTTGCTTAATGTTGTACTTCTTAAGCAAAGTGATACACTGCAATGTCACCACACAGAGCAACGCATCAGCCTGTTACGAGCAAAATAAAAAGTTCCATTTGCTCCTTTATTCTACTGTCTGTAGCCTGTTCACCAGAAAGTGCTATTTTTTCAACTATTGTTACTGTGGCAGAACACAGAAAACTGTGGTTCCACAGCCAGAAATAGTAGAGAAACACTAAGTAGTTACCACATGTTTTCTGTGTTATACCAACAGTTTTTGTCCATTGGTCCCCAAATTTGGTCCATGTTATAAGCGCAGTAATAACGCATTCCAGGGTGTGCGGTTATTGGGGATTAATCAAGAATCCAGGTGCTGTGAGGACACTCAGCCTGCAGCCTCATGCCTCACAACGCACCCAAGGTGTTGATTAATCCACAATAACAGCACACCCTGTTATGGGTTATTGCTTACATATGACTTGGTAAACCATGAAAATATCAGTATTTTTAAAAGGGGTATTGACAACCGGCTACAGGAGGGAAAACACAAACCATTTGTAATATGAATTATGGGAATGGCAAGTATGGACAAATTGTCTAATCCTATCTTTAAACCGCAGTATAAACCACAGTAAACTTTTTTATGGTTTCATTGGATGGGTGAGGGAAGTGGTGCCACTGGACTCCAGGAATTGGTTTATGTCTAATCTTGGAGGACCAGACTTTGCCAGAGAGTCAGATCAGATTTGGATATACGTGGTCCAAAATCTACTCTGACCTACAGCATAAAATAAAATGTAGGATTTTCTTAGTATCTGGCACAGTGTGGTTGGATCAGATTTGGTTGGCAGCCATGCTAGGCTAGCTGTATGAAAGCTATAAAGTAGAACAGTTTTTAGTTTTTTATTAGTTTTCAGTATTTCTTATCATTCCCTTTGTGCGCTTTTTCCATTGTTAAGATAAGTGATATTTTAGTCACAGCTAGATATGGTCAGTAAAGTGAGGAAGTGAAGCTAGGTGCATTATTCAGGTTTGAAATAGGCTGAGAGATTGAGAGTGCTAAGAGTGCTCTTAACTCGGAGTCACCAATTTTTACATTTACTGTTATTTGTTCAGTTGAGTGACTCCTCTGTTTCAGTTAAATCGTGGAGTGTTTGGACTTTTTCACCATTTATAAAGCTGGTCATATCCTACCGATTATCTGCTTTAAAATCTTCACTCCACCATGTACCTGTTTGGATTATTGGTCGCTCAGGGAAGAGGTGAGTCAGAGGAGGTCCTGTCGGTGTTCTGAGGTGAGACCCTGTGAATGAACTTGCTTTCCAGAGGAACTAGTGTGTTGGAAATCTGTGTTGGATGAAGATCTTGCTGACTGATTGTAGCTGGAAACATCTACCGGTGTGCCTTTGGTTCTGGACTATAAGCAAAATTGGTATCTGAAATTCAGGACTTATTCTTGTCTGGGGTCTGGTGCTGATGTGAAGGATATGAAACATAGAAGCATAGAGGTTGACGGCAGATAAAGACCACAAGGCCCATCCAGTCTGCCTTCATGTGGGAGTCTGATTTGAGCCTTGCAGTGGTTAACTGCCCAATCTGTGGCCGTGTGGGAGGTCTGGGACTAGGCCAGCTAGAGAGTTGGTGAAGTGGTCTCCGAAAACTCCTAGGCTGTCGGAGGAGTTGGCTGGTGGGACGACTCCATCTGAGGTGCCAAAGTCACAGCTGTAGAGATTTCTGGTGGTGGCTTCCTGGGGTGGAGTTATTTGGGCTCCTAACCTGCATCAGTAAGCATCTGAGTCCCAGAGTGAGAAGTTCACCGATCCAAAGGAGATATACAGATATTATCAGAGTTTGTTCCAGGACATGGTCAGACCTCTTTTGTTTATAGTTTACAACAAACCTTACATCTTATGGGCAGTGAGAGTGCCCGATAAACTATTTTTTCAGGATAATTCTGTTGGTTTGCCCGGTCTACATGAGATGTAGTGCTGGGAGAGATTATATTGGACATTTACTCGTGGAGGTGGGAGCTCTATGAGTATCATTTTTCCTATATTTGATACTTTTGGTGACTGCTTCATACAGCTAAATATTCCTCTAACACTGCTACAAAAATTTATAATTTTTACATTTTTAATTATACTTGTAGGGGGAAGTTATTGTTACTAATGTATTAGTAGTATTTTAGGTTGGTATGGAAGCTGGGGAGGTGTGGTGGTGTAATAGGAAGTTGGTGTATAGTTTGTGTGTGTATTTGTTTGTTTGGAGAGGAAGGCTGTGTGTTGTTATATGTGTTTGGAAGATTGTTTGAGTGTGTAATTGTTGGATGGCTGTGTGATTGCATTTTTGATATTTATTTGGGTTGTGTTGATTGTGTTGCTGTTCTGCTTCTAGAATGTGTTGGGAGGGCAGAAAGATGATCAGACGCTATTCCCCATCCAGGCTCAGGGACCTTCATCCCTTTGTATGTCCTCCCTTGTCAGCTGGGGCATACAGTAGATGTCGTGCCCTGGGGATAGTTAGGAGAAGGAAAAGGGAGGGGGACTGGGCCTGGGGGGGAATGGAAAGGAGTGGTCAGATTGAGGTAGTGGGGACAAGGAGATGCTCTGAGGTGAAATGGGATAAGAATGGGGTCCTCCCTGTCTGATTCCCATACCCAAGGGCTCTGCTGAATGCAGGAAGGTGGTACAGTCTTCCTCAACTCCTCATCCTACTCAGACAGTGTTATGTAATGCCAGGTCTATCAAAAACAAGACTGCTATTATAGCAGATCTTGTTGGGACATCTGACTTGGCATGTATCACTGAGACCTGGCTGGATGAGAATGTGGGCCCAGTTTTGGCCTTAGCTATTCCAGCCAGGTACTCAGTGATACATCATCTGAGACTGGATCGTATGAGCTGGAGTGTAGCCATCTGTTTTAGATTAGAACTGAGCCTTATGGAGGTACCAGTGGGGTCCACCAGATCCTTTGAGTGTATCATGGATGCGGGTGTGGGGTGCAGGATATTGCTCATCTACCATCCACCCGGAGATGGGAAAGAGTTCCTGCAGGAAGTTGAGGACTTCATTGTCGAAGTGGTATTGGGATCCCCCAGATAGTTGATTCTGAGGGATTTCAATGCCTGGGTTGATGATGAACTCCTGCAATTTGGTCATAACTTCCACCATCAAATTACCTTGTTGGGCCTCACACAGGTTGTTACCTCCACAACCCACATTGGAGGTCACTAATTGAACCTGGTGTTCCTCCTGGAGATGGAGATATCTGGCCTGGTGGAGGAACCAGTCAGATGGCCTGACCATCACACCATAGGGTTCAGTTGTGTGGTGCCCCTAATAGGCCTGGCCCTACGGAGATGGTTCAGTACCACCCTTTGCGTCGTGTTACCCCAGATGGCCTAATGGTGGTGTTGGATCTATCAGATATCTGAAGAAGTGCACGGAAGGAGGGGATCTGTTGCTTTCCTATAACAGGGCAGTAACAGAGACCCTGGATTCTGTTGGTCCTATTCATGTTCATCCCCTCACCCTATGCCCAAGGTCCCCATAATTTGTTGGGACCTTGAAGGAGTAGAGGAGAGTGGGATGAAGGTTTGAGAGGGCCTGGCAGAAATCGAGCCTGGAGGGTGACAGGCTTAGATGATGGAACATTTTACAATTTATCAATCGACAATCACCCATAAAAAGGCAGAATTGCTGTCCACGGAGATTGCCGCTGCACATAATCGACCAGCTCATCTCTTCCAGACTGTGGACAGATTGTGCAATCCTATCTGTCTTCAGTCTGGTCAAGCTTGTTCACAAGAAAAGTGTGATGAGTTTGCTTGATTTTTTGCAGATAAGGTTGCCGCCATCAGGTCAGAGGTCTGCCAGACCCCCCCCCTCTGTGGGGTGCTGCAGCGGTCGATGTGGGGTCACTAATGCCCAGATTGTTTGAACAGACGTTAGCCAGCCAGATCTCATTGACACCATGACAGTCATCCAGACTTTGCAGCCAACCAGCTGTAGTTTGGACCTGGGCCCCACATGACTCCTTGCGGGTTACATGAGTGAGATCTGCCCGATCCTTGCCGAGATATTCTGGAGTTCATTAGAGAGGGGGATCTTTTCTGATCCCCTAAAGGAGGCGGTCCTGTGAACGCTCCTGAAAAAATCCTCCCTTGACTCGTACTGTCCAGCCCACTACAGGCCCGTCTCCAACTTGCCTTTTAATGGTAAGGTTATCAAGAAGGTGGTGGTGCTGCAGCTTAATGACCATCTTACCACCCACAATGTTTATGATTCTCTCCAATCCAGATTTAGGAAGAGACATAGTACAGAGATGGCCCTTGTCTGGGTACTCAATGATCTCCTCATAGCAAGAGATTGGAGGACTCATTCTATCTTGGTCCTCCTTGATCTCTCTGCAGTATTCGACACTGTGGATCATGGCGTGCTATTGGAGCGCCTGTGGTTCATCTGTGGACTGTCTGGTATAGTACTCAGATGGTTTAGATTTTTCCTCAAGGGTAGGACTCAGAGAGTTGTCACTAGGATTTATTCCTCTGAAGCTTTCCCCCATCCTGTGGGGTTCAGGAGGGCTCCATTTTGGCACCCATGTTGTTCATAGAGAATATGCTGCCATTGGGAGACATTGTTAGGTGGTATGGTTTGAGTTTTCACTGCTATGCAGATGATACTCAACTGTATCTGTCCTTTGTGCCCAGGCAGGAGGATGTGGTCTTGGTGTTTAACAACTGTCTCTCCAAGATCCAGGACTAGATGAGTGCCAGCTGACTGAAGCTGAATCCGGATAAGACTGAGGTGATGGTTGTGGACCCAGATCATTGAGAGGTGGGTGTGTTAGCTGGACAGCCATCTGGGCTTTGGCTTGGGGATGCTCGGCTGACTACCTCACATCAGGTGCGTAAGCTAGACATTATTTTTGACAATGAGCTGACTCTGAAATCTCAAGTGTCAACTGCTGTCAAGACCTTGTTTTACCATCTGAGGAATATCACCCAGGTGAAGCACCTGGTTCCTCCTGATGACCTTTCCACTCTGGTCCACGCTATTCTGACTACCCACCTTGACTACTACAATGCCTGTACCTAGGGCTACCAGGGGTTAATATCCACTGTCTTCAGCTGGTGCAGAATGCGGTAGCCAGGCTTGTGACTGGTGCTTCTAGGACCAGTCACATTACATTTGTGCTCCGCAGACTGCATTGGCTGCCTGTACAGTGGTGAATCCCCTTCAAGGTCAGTTTGCTGACCTACAAAGCCCTACACAAGCAGGGACCCCACTACCTGAAAGATCTTCTTTGCTCCTACTGCCCCTTCCAACCAGTTCGATCCACTGACGAGGGATTGCTAGAGATTCCCAGGGTGCATTTGAAGACATCTGGGGCTCGTTCATTTGCATATGCTGCCCCCTCCCTCTGGAATTCCTACCTCATTGGTTGAGGGAGTGCCTAACCACCCAGAGTTTTAAGTCAGCCTCAACACTCATTTATTTAGCTCAGCCTTCCCTGACAGTGCTAGTACCAGCTAATAGTATTTATGAATTGATGTCACTGCTGATTATTTATTGATTGAAATGTCTCATTTTATTCACTGATTTTATGATGTATTTGAATATGCTGTTTTTATCTGTATGTTTTTATCGAATATTATTCACAGCCTTGATCTCTGGAAAGGCACTTTAAAAATAAAGTTTATTATTTTTATTATTATTATATTGTATCTGAGCACCTCTAATTTGAATGATTCTATCTCATCCCCCTTCCCCATCCTACACAAGGAATATAGTTAGTTTGTCCAGTCATTCCTCTTAGGTCTTACTCTGATGCCGCTTAATCATTTTCTCGTCTGAATAGCCTCTAACCTCTCACTGTACTTCTTCAGATATGGGTTCTGCAGTTACATGCAATATTCCAGGTGTGGTCTAACCAATGACCTGTACAGATGCAATGTCATCTCTTTTCTATGACTAGTAAATCCTGACTAATGCATCCCATCATCCTGATAAGTCTGCCATATACTGTGTTGTTTTTGGGGAGAACCTTTCAAATTACTATTTTCACCCAAACTCACATTCCACTTTGAGTGCCTTTAACATAATATAATGGATGAAATATTTATATGCTGACTTTTATTTTCCCATGTGCATCACTACATATTTTTTTGCAATGGAATTTCAATGCTGAAATTCTGGAACACTGAATAACTCCTAGGCATCCATCAGATTCCTAAATTTGCTGATGTTGCCCACTAGCACCTCAGGGGTGACAATCTGAGCTCTCTCCCTAACATGTGCCATAGTTCATTGCAGTGGGAGAGGCTTGGTATGCTGTTTGTTTACCACTTGAAAGAGCGTCAGTTGGAAATTGAGTCAGATCAGTTGCAACTAGTGGGAGTTGGAGGGAAAAAAAATCAGTGCTGGAGGTCTGGAGGAGGTCCCCTCTCCTTGATTTCTCTCACGCTGCCTATGATTCATTCTTCACTTCAGTAAAGTGACAGGTGCCAGTATTTCTCCAGTGAGTAAGTGTCCACCTGTGGTACTGAACCAGTAACTGCACTGTGACCACTTAGGATATTTAACTTTTCAAGTCTGTACTACCACCATGGACCGTCTATAATGTAAGACCGCACTTTGCTGTTTAACTTCATCATCATGCATCACCAAAGATGCAGAATACTGTGTTTGCTGATACTAGTGTGAAGCCAGAATTCTTCTTAGGTTTGCTACTGCAAGACTTGGAGAACATTTACTGTCTTTAATGCTTCTAAACTATGTTGTACTAGACCAGGAACTAAATTAGTTTATTGACTTTGTAGCTTATGGAATCTTTCATTGCATTACCTTCATCAAGAACTGCAATGTATATGTTTTGCTGTTTGACTCTGGGCTAAACTGTGGTCTAGATAGCTTGTGGTGAAGTTGCATGGATTACCCCATAGGGATCCTTGGCCACTGCCATGAATGATGTCAGGAGAGTTGCCTCATTGCCCTGCCTAGACTGATGCTTACTTCCTGGTTGGAGTGGTATCCACAGGTTCATTTCTCCCATGGTGGAGAAAAAGGATTTAGGTGTCACACTTTGATGTCTGGTGGTCCAGAACCATCCCTTCGCATGCTTGCAAGTGTGGCAAAATCGCACAACACTATCCCTTTTTGCAACTGTATGCAACTATCTCAGATACTAGCTGTTAGTGCCAGACTCTACCCTTTAGGTGGATGGAGCTCCAGTATCAAAAGTGCAACTACTTTTATAGTGCCCGGAAGGAATTTTTACAAACTTCAAAACTATTTGTAGGAATGCCTTCTACCACATTTTATTTCCTTTCAGTGGCAGTGACTTCCATGCCTGCTATGCAGTAATCTGAAATGTCCTCTGAGTGGTGACTTAACTGGAAAAATGTGAGAGATTGTCAGCTACAGCTCGTCACTTAGCTTAGATTGTAGTGACCACTGTGATCTCCATATTTCCCATAACTGTTTGTGGTGATAAAGGAACATCTAGGCTTGTATGTTCAGAGTTGTGACAAATGCAACAGCAAGTTGCATCACTTTTGTGTTGAAAATCACAGCTGCATCTGTATCAGAAGGGCTGACTGCTATCAGAACATGGTTGTGGCACAATCTTCTGCACCAGTGCTTGGGTCCAAACTAGTGACATATTTATGATGCAGCCTGCAAAAATGATACAAATATGCTGAAATTATGAGGCAAGTGTAAGTGCTAGTTTTGCTGCAGCTATGACAATATGGTACAATTCTATGTCACATCTGTGTGATGCAAATTTGTGTGTCTTGATTCAACATCATCAATTTTGAGCACTTCTGAAAATATCACCCTTAGTCTCTACAGATGGTGTGGACATTTAACTTTGTTGTTGCAAGTAAGGTGTCTGGTGCTGGCCTGCTGGTGCAGTGGTGGCACTACCACCTGCTGTGCTAATGTCCCATGTTTGGAAGCAAGCACAGTGCATAAGAGGGTTGGCCAGGGGGGAGGTTGTATGAGCATCCCAAGGACTGCTCTCCATCTCTGGGTGGGAGAACTGTGGATTCCTGGCATACTAGTGACATCCAGTGGAGGCTGAGTGTCCAGCAGCTGGAATCACCTGGCTCAACGGAGTCAATGGTTGATGTCTGTGGGATGGGTGCAAGAGCATGCCCATCCCACATGGATGTCTTTACTTGTCCGCACTCCTGGAGGAACCAAGGAAAACCCCTGGTTCACAGAGCTCTGTGAAGGACCCAGACCACATCCTGAATGATGCACCAAGCCTAAGCTTCAGCGGGGGCCTCTGGTTGATCTTGATCTCTCCCACAGCCCATTAGGGGAGCCATGACATAGGGGTCAAACTACGGGCCACCTAACCGAGTGGCCAGGAGGAAGATACTGGGAGAACAATCTGGCACTGATTAGGGGTATATCCTCACCCATTAATAGGGAGAATAAACAGAAGTGAAAAAAAAAGTAAGGTGCCTGATTCTTCTTTGGTCCCATTCCCCAGACTAGTGATTCCATCTTAACTAAAAATAGATGCATTCATGATGTGCCTCCTCTCCTGGAGAGCCAGGCATTACAGCTTGCCCCTTCCCCCCCACCATCTGGGGAATGAGGCTTACAACTGCTCCAGCTTTTCTACATTCTTTTTCATGCTGCTAATCCCTTCATTATCCATGCTGTCAGAGTTTTGCATCATCTTCATCTTTTACCTTATAGCCCCTCTCTGATGTTACTTAGATTTGAGCCAGCCAGAATGCAATGCTCTTATCAAGGTTTCTGCCACTGAAATCCTGCAAAATTCTGCAAGAACACAATTCTGCAGGAACACTATGTAATCAAGTGGTAATTACACCAATATGTCATAAAGGAAAGTGTGACATGCTTAGCACAGACTACTGAATCCTGGCTGACTTTGCAGAACATTCCTGTTAAAAAGCATCATCTCCAGGACAGATCCTTGTGGCATCCCACTTGTGATACCCCTGACATAAAATAAATATGAACTGGTGAGAGCCATTATAGCTGCTAATACATTAACTCGATAAGGGTGTTTCATGGCCTTAAACGTAATGATGAATTGCCGCAGTCATCTCCATGTATAAATATAATTTTTGGAAAAGGTAGATCATTTATCTGGTTGATTATGTGTTTCCCATCTGTTTAAAATGCGAGTGGTGAGTGCATGTTGTACTATATGTGGAAGAAGAGGGAGCTCCGCACCAAGGCCTTCAAGTAATGGTAGAAGGAATGGTGCAGGAAGGAGAGATATGTGTACACTGGGGGCTGTGGGCCAAACTGAAAGGATAAGAACCTATACTGAGGTGATGACCTGCTTTCATCCAGGAGGCAGTCTTCAGTGGATGATTCAAATGTTACTTCAATGGACATTTAAGGTAACCGAGGGGAGAGGGTGACAGAAGAAATAGGGGAGGCAGAAAGTGGGCCACCACAAGCTCAGATAGAGAGTGGGGAGATCCCAAGGGGAGAAAGTGCCACCAGTATGCAAGTTATGCAAGTTATTCAAGGAAGCAAGAGGTTAGCAAAGGAATAAGGGAGAAAGGAATAGTCAAAGGAGAAAGGTGTGGAAGGAGGAACAGTTTGAAAAAGGAGAAAGCAGCAAGAAGAGAGGTGAGGGCTGTCAAAATAGTGCAAGTTCTGCATCAGAAGCCCTATGAGGAGAGACTGAAAGAGTTCAATATGTACGCCCTGGAGAAAAGGAGGGAGAGTGGGGCTATTATGGAAACCTTCAAATTACCACTTGGGGGTTAATAAGGTACAAGAGGGAGATACGTTTCAGAGAAAAAGCCGATGTAGAACAAGGGATCTTGATATGAAGCTGGAAGGAGGTAGATTCAGGAGAGATGTGAGGAAGTACTTCTTCATAGAAATGGTGGTGGATTCCTGGAACAACCTTCCATGGGAGGCGTGGGGGTAAAACCAGTGGTGGGTTTCAAAAATGCCTGGGATAGGCACAAAGGAATCCTAGGAGGAAGGAAGTGGGTGGAAGAGACAGTGCTGTAGGGCAAGTTGAGTCTGCAGCAAAAGTGATCATAATTAAAAATGGGCAGACTAGATGGGCCCAGCTGTCATTATCTGCTGTAAGTATGTTTATGTAACCCCCCCCTTTGGGAGGTTACTAGTTCTATTCAGCCCTCCCTGGATTTCTTGTGGACTAATATGGCCCAGCAAAAACAAAGGGTTAATTCTTCTCCACCCTCAGGTGTAGCCTCCCATGGGTTGAGAGGTCACCATGGGTGCAAGAGGGAATAAAGCCCAGCAGTTTAGACAGAAGGGGGGTTCCAGTTGGAGGAGTGAGCAGTGAGGGAGTAAGATTGAGTCAGGGCTGGGCTGGGTTGATTGCCCAGTCTGGCCACTGGCGGCTGGCACTTGGGGAGACACTGAGGAAGAAGCTGGAACCAGTACCACAAGTAGCACAGTATCTTGGAGGGCAGCTAAAGTTAAGAGGGGAGCCAGCAGCTACAAGTTGCAGAGTGCCCTGGCAGCTTGCGCTGATTCATGTAGGGATCCTGTGGACAAGAATGTGACAGGGAGTGTAGTGTCCAGACAGTGAGTTGATTTGGAGCTCAGCAGGACTTGTTCCCCTTCTCAATTCAGGGACAGTTGCTGCTAGTCCTGGGAAAGGATTCTTCAGAGTCTGGCTGCCTGTGAAGAATAATGGGCTGCTAGCCACTGTGAACTGTTCTGGAACTTGTGATGCCTTCAAACTTTTTGTGACCAAAGCAGTCCCGAGATAATGCTGCCCTAAAGGCTGTGTGACCTCTTTGTTCAAGGTAAAAACTGCCATTCTGGCCATACCAGCAGTGTGAAAACTGAATGTGTTCCCCACTAATTAACTGATGCTCCCCAGAGCATTGTGTGAATATGTTTAATGAATTTGGAATCCCTGTTGTTTCTTCAAGTTCCATGTGGACATTCCATTATTGAAAGGAACTGTTTAATATGCATTAACCTGTTGTTTTCATTTATTTATTTATTTATTGAAAATATCGGATAACATACCTTTGAGTTAAAGACTCCTTTACAAAGGTTCCACGACATTAAGAACAGGAGACATCAGGGACAATAGCAACAATTAGACACAATAGTTACATAAATGGTTACAAAATGGTTACAGATAACACAGTAAAGCAGTTGGTGATACAATAATGATAAGCATTAGTACATAGTACAGATGGTAGCAGGTAACAAAAACATACACTGCAAGGTGGAGGCACCAGCCATGCCCTGGTGGTTATTAGCAGGGCTAGGCAGGACTGAGGTGTCCATTGTCAAATATAGGTAGGCCCTGGGGCGGCTGGACCAGAGTTTAGTCCATAGTCATGGGGGGTGTGGGTAGGGCTAGAGATCTGGGACAGTCACAGATTGGAGTCATGAGAGTTTCATAGTTAGTTAAGCCAGCTAGGGCCAGGTACCTAAAGGTTCTTTGACTCGAGGTGGTCTTGCAGCGAAGTACCCTGAAGTGGGTTGTTGCCAATTGCTGAGTCAGGAAGGTGGACAATGGTGCCTGGAGTAGGGGGGTGAGAGCAGGTGGGAGTAGCCCTGATGTTATCTTTTTAGCAAAGAGGCAGGTCTGATATTTGAGCCTTCTGTCAAAGTTTAGCCAGTTGGTTGAGGTGTAAAGGGTGAAGGTATGTGTGAGTCTGGCACAGCCAGTAGCTAGTCTACAAGGCATTTTTCAGGGCCAGCCTAATTTTGTTTAGGTGTTGTTGTCGGCTGCCCCATAAATAATGATTCCGTAGTCTATGAGTGATAGTATTGATGCCGAGACAGCTAGGTGGAGAGCTTCTGGTGGGAGGCAGTGCTTGTACCAGTGAAGTAGGCCAATATGCACATTGACAGCGGTGCTCAGTTTTTGGATGTGGTCATGGTAGGTGAGCCCAGAGTCTAGGGTGATACCTAGGTATTTGAATGAGGTAACCTGTTCAAGGGGGTCTTTTAGAGAGTTCAATATGAGCAGGGATTGTCCTATCTTCTTGTTTTGGGAGTGTGCAAACACCATGGATTTTGTTTTTTCATAATTTAAGACTAGTCTATGTTGAATGAGCCAAGATTCAGCTTCTGTGAAAGATTTTAGGAATGCAGAATGGAGGGCTGTGGGATTGGTGTGGGAGCTGTAGAGGATGGCATCATCCGCGTACAGGAATAGCTTCCCAGAGCAATCCTTTGGCAGGGAGTTGAGGAACAGGGAGAAAAGTAGGGGTCCAAGAATAGAGCCCTGTGGGACCCTAGACCTGACTTGGAGGGGGGAGGACAGGGTTTTGGCAAGCCTGACTGTTTGGATTCTCTCAGACAGATAGCTGGTAAACCAGCCGGTGGTCTCTGGAGACATGCCTATTTGTGTGAGGGAATCCAGGAGTAGTGTATGGTGCACCATATCAAATGCCTTGGAAAGGTCTATGAAAACAGCACCAGCAGTGTGGCCAGTGTCAAGAGATGTGTGGAGGGTATTTGTAAACTCCAAATGGGCTGTGGTGGTACTGTGGTTATGGCGAAAGCCATGTTGTTCTGGACAGAGGAGGCTACATTTGGTAAGGTAGTCAGTAAGCTGGGTGGCCACAATCTTCTCCAAGGTTTTGGAGAGGGGAGGCAGGATTGAGATGGGGCGGTAGTTTCCAGGCAGAGTGTGGTCATCTCTTTTCGGGATGGGTGTGATGAGGTCAGATTTCCATTTAGAGGGAAACTGGCCCAGCAAGAGGGAGCGGTTCAGAAGCATGGTGAGAGAAGGGAGAACATAATTAAAGGTGAGCCTAAGCAGTTTAAGATCTATCATGTCACTGCTGAAATGTGATTTGCTGAGGGCCTTGAGTAGAAGGGGGACAGCTTCGGGCTGAGATATTGCTTTAAAGCGTAACAGGGGAGCAGAGAGGCAGCAAGGTGGTGCTGGGGGAGTGGAGGAGAAAAAATTGGGGGGAGAACACTACTAAGGTCAGAGAAGGAGGCATTAAACATATTTGCAATCAGGGCAGGGTCTGTGATGATAGATCCATTTGCCATGGGTTGGGAGGAAGTGCAGTGGAGGGTCTGCCACTGAGCTCTTTGAGGGAGTCCCAGAACTTGCACCCTGAGCCCCATGTGGCAGTGAGCGAGGTACAGTAGTACTCAGCTTTTGCCTTACAAATGTTCCAAGTACATTTATTACACGCTTCTTGGTAGCGCTGCCTATCAGCTGGTTTACCAGTATCCAAAGCAATGTGCCAGAGATTGTCACGTTCATGCATCTGGTCCAGAAGGACTTGTGACATCCAAGGTGTGTCAACCCCTTCAACTGCCTTTTTGCTTAGGGGTGCATACCAGTCACAGGCAGAGTTGAAGGTATGCCCCATAAATAATGATTCTGTAGTCTATGAATGACAGTACTGATGCCAAGACGGCTAGGTGGAGAGCTTCTGGTGGGAGGCAGTGCTTGTACCGGTGAAGTAGGCCAATATGCACATTGACAGCGGTGCTCAGTTTTTGGATGTGGTCATGGTAGGTGAGCCCAGAGTCTAGGGTGATACCTAGGTATTTGAATGAGGTAACCTTCTCAAGGGGGTCATTTAGAGAGTTCAATATGAGCAGGGGTTGTCCTGTCTTCTTGTTTTGGGAGTGTGCAAACACCACAGATTTTATTTTTTTGTAATTTAAGATTAGCCTATGTCGAATGAACCAGGATTCAGCTTCTGTGAATGATTTTTGGAGTGCAGAACAGAGGGCTTCGGGATCGGTGTGGGAGCTGTAGAAGATGGCATCATCCGCTTACAGGAGTAGCTTCCCAGAGCAATACTTTGGCAGGGAGTTGAGAAACAGGGAGAAAAGTAGGGGGCCAAGAATAGAGCCCTACAGGACCCCAGACCTGACTTTGGGGGGGGGAGGACAGGGTTTGGGCAAGCCTGACTGTTTGGGTTCTCTCAGACAGATAGCTTGCAAACCATCTGGTGGTCTCTGGAGACAGGTCTATTTGTGTGAGGGAATCCAGGAGTAGTGTATGGTGCACCATATCAAATGCCTTGGAAAGGTCTATAAAAACAGCACCAGCAGTGTGGCCATTGTCAAGAGATATGTGGAAGGCATTTGTAAACTCCAAAAGGGCTGTGATGGTACTGTGGTTATGGTGAAAGCCAAGTTGCTCTGGACAGAGGAGGCTATATTTGGTAAGGTAGTCCGTAAGCTTGGTGGCCACAATCTTCTCCAAGATTTTGGAGAGGGGAGGCAGGATTGAGATGGAACAGTAGTTTCCAGGCAGAGTGTGGTCACTGCTTTTAAGGATGGGTGTGACGAAGGCAGATTTCCATTTAGAGGGAAACTGGCCCAGCGAGACGGAGCGGTTCAGAAGCATGGTGAGAGGAGGGAGAACTTTGTTAAAGGTGAGCCTAAGCAGTTTAAGATCTAGTGTGTCACTGCTGAAATGTGATTTGCTGAGGGCCTTGAGTAGAAGGGGGGCAGCTTTGGGCTGAGATATTGTTTTAAAGTGTAATAGGAGAGCAGAGAGGGAGCAATATGGTGCTGGGGTAGGGGAGAAAAAATTGGGGGGAGAACATTACTAAGGTCAGAGAAGGAGGTATTAAACATATTTACAATCAGGGCAGGATCTGTGGTGATAGACCCATTGGCCATGGGTTGGGAGGAAGGTGTAGTGGAGGCTTTGACACTGAGCTCTTTGAGGGAGTCCCAGAACTTGCAGCCCAAGTCCCATGTGGCAGTGAGCTAGGTTCAGTAGTACTCAGCTTTTGCCTTATGAATGTTCCAAGTACATTTATTACGCGCTTCTTGGTAGCACTGCCTATCAGCTGGTTTACCAGTATCCAAAGCAATGTGTCACGTTCATGCATCTGGTCCAGAAGGACTTCTGACATCCAAGGTGTGTCAACCCCTTTAACTATCTTTTTGCTTAGGGGTGCATAATGGTCACAGGCAGAGTTGAAGGTATTGATGAAGTGGTCAAGGGCAGAGTTAATGTTCAATGCAGTTTTGATGGGGGATCAGTCACTAGCTAAGAGACACTGTTTATGGACTGAAGTTTGCCGGGTTTGAGACAGAATTGGAGGATAGTTTTGGGGGAGCTTTCTAACAATATACAACCAGTGATAAAGCACCGGGGAGTGGTCACTCGGCGCATTGGGTAGTACCCTGACCTGGGTTGCTTTGTGGGGTGCATTGGTAAGCACAAGATCAAGGATGGTTGCAGTACCAGTCTTCTGGCTGATTCTAGTGGCAGTGGTCACAAGTTGGGATAGGTATTGAGAAGCTGCAGCATCCCTAATGGGAGCTGATGCGTCAGCTAGCCAGTTTATATAAAATTCCCCAAAGACAATGAGTTCAGCCCTGTCAGAAAGTGTGGGGAGGTTGGTGAGTACAGAGTGGAAGGCACTTTTCTGATTTTGGGGAGGAGTGTATATGGAGGAGAGAAACAGGGGGGGTCTGTTAGGTGATTTTTAGACTCAGAGCCTGGGCCCCATGTTCGAGGGTTGGGGTGGAAGGGCGAGACACTGTAATGAGTTCTGGACATACAGTGCACATCCACCCCCTTTTTTAGATGTTCTGTCAGCACGGTATAGCACCAGCGAGGAAAAGGGACCCTGTGTGTGACATCTGTGCCTGGGTAACATGGCCATTGGAAGTGTTTCTGCTGCTGTGAGTGCCCCCTTCCCATGGACATATTCCATCCATACCCCTAGACTCAGAGAGGGATGGCTACATTTCTACATATGACAAGTTATGTGATTCAAGGCACTTGTGCTGTTAGTTTGCAGAGCAAGTTTAGATAGAAATGTGTGTGGTGGTTGTTGGGGGAAGGGGTAAGGAGATGCGGGATTGAGGATCAAACAAAACAAAAAACCCAAATAAATGAAATACCTGTGCTGTATAGTACTATGCACTCCATCAAGCCCAGCAGTAATGAACATTATATACATATTCTGTAGGTTACAGTCAGTGATTTCAGAAATACATATATAGTGTATGGTGGAACATTGTTAGGGATGGAAATACATCCCTTCAAAAATCTTGTTATGCTTCACAAGGTATGTCAGCTAGTTTGTTATGCTTCACTAGGTATGTAGCTAGTGAAGCATAACAACTTAGAATGCGGTCGCATCTGCGCAATATATGAACTTCCCCCCGATTCAGATGGGGCCATGGTGGTGATAGAAAGACCAAAGGAGAGCGTTGCAAAGAAAAACAGCAAAGTAAGGAGTAATTCATTTTAAATGGCTCAGTTTCGATAGGATAGCAGACTATACATTATAAAAGACAATGTATGATCGGTTATCCATAACAAGCATGTAGCCATCTTGAGGTTGCCATGGCGACCAAAACCTCTTGAGCTTCACTCTTGAGGTTTAAATGGTCGCCACTGGCAATCTCTCGATGGCTATCCATGCTTGTTATGGATAGCCTACCATACTTTATCCTCTATATTTTTTATCCAAGCCATCAGCCTCCATTCAGGGCAGATAGTAAGCTTTATTTGTAAAAGGTTGGGAAATAATTAAAAAGTTTAATTTGACAAAAAAGAAAAGTAAGTTATCACATTTGGTCAGCTTCACTTTTCGGCATTTCCCTGTCTAAGTTTGGTTCCTAGAGAGAGAGAAGAGAGAGAGAGAGAGAGAAGAGGAATGGTGGCGCATGGTTGCTGATCCAGTATTCTCTATGTACAGTGACACACACTCACACACACTCACACACACACACAGGAGACAAAGAGAGAAAGAGAACGAGAACGAGAAAGAGAACGAGAACGAGAAAGAGAAAGAGAAAGAGAAAGAGAGAAAGAGAGAGAGAGAGAGAAGTGTAATTTGAATCTCTGTTGGACCAATGCAGTTTCATTACAAACTGAGTTTTGATGAACAGCCAGTGTGTAGTGCTAAGTTTAGAAGTGTGGGGTCTTCATGAACTACGATGTGCTCAAAACCCCACAGGCTGGGGGTCTGGGGGCTGCCTAGGCCCCCAGAAGCTATCAGGTATCAGATGCATTTAGAAGATAATGTTGACACTATTTGGCTGATTTTAAAGCCTTTTTTGACTTGTTACAACCAACCAATATCACTATCAAAATAACTACTTTTTATTTTCTTTAAAAATAAAATGGTAAAACTAAAGCAAAAAAATCTCACTCCGGCCATCCTTCAAACACCCCACTATATGCTGCTTCTCTTGAGTACAGTCAGATATCACTGCAGCAGGCATTGCACTTAATACCTTGCAACCTGAACGGCATACTCTGCTCCCCCCCAGCAGTGCACCACACAGTCAGACATACAGGGCAGTGGGAAGGGCACACAAAACACCAGCCTGGATGTGCATGTGTCTGTCACACAGTGGACACTTACACAGACCATCCATGATAGAGAATGGAACTGATAGACAATACCCACTGGAGAGTCTCTCAAGGCCCAACATTGACGCAGGATATATACCAGGTCATGATTGTTTTAACTACATGTGCCCTGAACTGAGACAGTTGGAGCAAGGAGGGTACAGCTCAGCAGGGACAGCAGCATGAAATATAAGGCATATACAGTGACATCACAGCCCACAGACAAGACATACAGCAAATATTCCACAATCTATGTGAGACCTTGGACAATGGCATGACCATAAGTGTCACTGCTCTACAGCAGGATGATGTTCCCCATTCATAACCAGTACATGGCAGTCAACCCCCAAATCTTCTTATGTCATACACCGGAACCACAACACCATCAAGCACTCTGGCACAACCCACGCATGACAGCCAACCTGCAGGAGTGCACAGCCAACTGTAACAGATGATGACCTAATGACAAGCATGTTCTGTGGCACGTAGACAGCCCAGTCACATGGCAAGGGCAGGGGCAATGCCAGTTGTAGGCTCATCCCACCCTAAACACCCACTTGGAAATCATCCAAGACACCAAAGCCAAAAAACAATGACCTAATGCCTCATCAGAATGCAGCACAGGCTTTAATGCTGATGAATTCCATCTATCATCAAATGCATGTGGACTTCCCTTCATGGGTTCCATGCTCGCTCACAATGGGGGGATGGGAGGCTGGCAGCAAGAGGCAAGCTGAGGGGAAAGAGAGCTCACTCAGGTCACTATATATAGCCCAGCCCCTCACTATCAGATAAGGCCATTCAATACAAACAAAATCATTAATACAAAACACCACACTTGCCTCACTGCTCCTTTCATGATAAAGCCAGTCTTGTTATTAATTCATATTGTTTTGTTGGCACTGACTGTCTAACTCATTTGGTCCCAGCCAAGTCCCGACTCCAGACTTGTGAGAATTAATCTCTCACAGGCTCACATGTCATGTCTAGTTGGCTGCTCCCACTTGCACTCTGCATAGTACTAGAAGCACCTCCAGTCACACAGGTACAGCTAGCCGCTCACTGGGTTAGAGGATTTCTGCAGGACATTCCCTAGATTGCAGGTCTATCTTTCACATGAACAAAATGTGCCAACTTCAAGATGACAACAAAGCTGTCACTGCCAGGTTATTAAGTTACTAATCCTTCATGGAGAAAACATTTAAACATGCACTACTACTTTACCACATTAAATAAGTTATTTCAGTAAATAAGTCCGCTGTTCTGCTCCATCCTGGAAAAATACATAATAAAAGCTGGACCCAACTGAAAATGGGAAATTGCCTCTCACTTGAGCTATCCTGGGTAAATGCATTATAAAAATGGTTAAAAGGGGGACCCCACTGAAAAACAAAAAAGATCTTGCATCTCCACTGTACTGTCCTGGGTAAATACAGTGTAAAAACTGGGTCAAACAGAAACCCACTGCAAACAAGATATCACAACTCAGCTGGGATATCCTGTGTAAATATATTGTAAAACTATAAAAGCAGGACCCTACAGCAGAACCCCACTGAAAAGCAAAGGTCGCCTGTAAGCTGCTTTCTCCTGGAAAAATACATTGTAAAAGCATCCAGAGCACTCATCCTGTAGCTGTCTGGTATATTCTTGGTGGTCTAGTGGTCCCCTCCTGACTCAGCCTCTCAGGCACTTCGTCAGCCCTGGTCACATAGTGCAAACTACAGCAATAGTGAGAACTGGCACAGCCCTCTGCTCACCACCTCAACTGGTTTCCATCTGATGGTCTCTGAGAAATTGTAAGTATTGTACAAACACCTTCTTCTACTGTACTCGTGATCACTCACTGACAATCAGATGGTGGCAGGCCAAAGTTGTGACCAGAGGGCTGTACAGGTCACTGTCACTATTTCTGTACTCCGGCTTAGGTAACCTGAGTAGCGGGGTGGGTTTGTGGGGAGGAAGGTCCTAAGTAGGTGGGTTGACAGAGGATCAGATGTCCTTATGATGGGGAAACCACTAGACTACCATGAATATTCAAGACAGCTACAGGAGAGTAAATCAGGGGGTACAGGCAGGACCAGCATTAAGCATATGCAAAACATGCAGCCTTTTGGGTCACCAGCATAGATGTGGTGCATGAGCCTGTGGTTCTCCATTCCCTTGAATGTGTCTGTGTTCATTTTTTTCCCCCTCGTGGACCTGAGCGAAAGTTGTCTTTTGGGAGGTAAAGACTGTTGCACATCCACTGCCCCAGGGTCAGAGTAACCCATACACGCTGTTGCCATTCCCCTCCCTTGCCCCGGAGTTTGCTGCTGTTGGAGGAATGGAGAGAAACCCCTCTAAGGGCACAGCAGGCAGGCGCCATGTGGCATTGGCAAGGGGGGTTTGCCATGAAGATGGAGTGAGTGGGTAAAGACCATTAGATTGAATGGTGTTGGCAGCAGCAAGTCCATGGTTGTATGGCTTGCAGGGTCTGTGAGCACAGATCAAGGTGGCAGTGTTGAGGGGGTGGCTCTCGTGTTGAAGATGAAATAGCTGGTGGCTCTCCTGCTTGAGATAGAATGGCTGCCTGCCTGTGTCCTATTACATGGTGCAAGGCACACTGAAGAAGCATAATGTGCGTGTCCCCTGTCCCCTCTGCCAGTACTGTAGACCAGGTGGGAATGAAGAATGCAGCGGCACAGGTCAGCATTTCATTTCCCTAACGCAGAAAGGTCTTGCTTTAAAAATGTCTACCTGAGTTACTATATATTAAAAGTCCACTAGAAGTGGATTTGACTGGCTATTTCTACTGTTAATGGAATTGTTGGGCTTTTGATGACTGCTCACTACAGTATATCATTTTCACACATAACTGTGACATCTAAGAGAATACAGAAGATTTAAGGCAAATTGTGATGATGACATAATGTATACTTCATATTATTTCTTAGAGATGGGGGAACTATTTGGATAATGCAACCCACCCCTCAAACTAGCAGTCATTAGTGGATCCATGATTGTGCTAGAGGGGGAGGCCACTGACGGCTGGAATGTGAAGGTTAAAAACAGCAGTGGCAGTTGTAAGGGAGGAATGTGCTGGAATGCAGCTCTGCTATTAAAATAAAAAGCCTCACTGTTCAAGGAAAAAGACAGAAATGAATTACTGCTGTGTGTGCAGGAAAAAAAAAGAAAATTAAATGCAATGAATTTTAAAGAAAATATAGCCCTCCTTTGCAAAAACCTGCTGAAAATATGATGTAGAAAGGCAAACTATTGTTAGCTTGACCTTATAGCCGCAAGTGATTCGTAAATGTAATTTGTTTAGCTAGGATAGCCAGGCTGTAATATGATATCTCATTTTCAGTGGGGCCCTAGATTTGTCCATTGTTATAACTTAGTGAACTGAAGCACTGAGAGGTTAAGTGACTTGCTCAGGATCACACAGCAAGTAAGTAGTTCTGGTACAATCTGAACTGTGGTCTCCTTGTACTAAAACCTCTGCTCTAGATTTTATTTTCTGCAGAAAAGTTCAGGGCCCTGTGGGGATTTTTCTGCATTCCCAGCACTGGATAAAAATGGATAGCAATAGTGTTTCACCTCTAGGTCACTTGTTTAAAATTGATCCAGGTTGTGACAACAATGCATAATGGATGACAGCTGCTTTAAATTGTACTGCTCCACTCCACTATGGCACACTGAAAGAAGCAGAAAGAAATCAAGGGTGTATGAAGTCAACCTGTCACACTGTTTTTATGCATAACGCATTAAGCAATATTGCACTTCAGGATAAATGCTAATTCAGCTTTCACAGTTTTTTGATTTCTGTTTTGTCTTGGCCTTAACAATGTTACAGGTCATTTTCTATGCAAGGCAAAGCTGCTGCAGGACTTCATTATACGCAGTCCCTACAAGGACTTTGATGCTCATCCATACCTAAAATTGTTGCATTAGTTATAACCTGGTGGTGCTTTTTTGTCAAAACTTTTATTATCAGTAAACACTTTGTTTCTGGGTTGTAGTGTGTGTTATTCATCATTCTCTGACTTGACCAGTCAAGTTAATCTGTGCATATCCGTGTGCTGTATTTTAGCCACTGGGCTGATGGAGGCATATTCAGTGATGGTATTTAATCAACTTGTCATTTCAGAGTGTGTAGTAGTACTGCAATTATTTATTTTTACTGACAAGACAAGAGAGCGAGGGCATGAGCCACAACAGGTAAGTAGGCCAGGGTCGGGTTGGGTGGTACTGCCCATGCTCAAACTACAAATGGAATATGGCTAAGCAAATGAATTTGCAGTCTCTGTGTGTGTGTGTGCATGTATTCAAATACTATATATTCAAATACTCACTACTATTTCTTAGAAATATCAGTCTCTCCATGTCTGTCTGGAGGCAACATCTGGGAATCAATGCCTCTCTGCAACAGGGAGAGAGCTGCATGTGTCTGAGTCAATCAAAAGTGGCTGGGCAGCTCTGGGTGATCAGTGCAAAGAACAGCAGCTCAACCCAGCAGGAGTGAGGAGAGAATGGCACTGGCAATAAAAACAGATCCTTTGATTATGGATGATGCAGTGGGGGAGGACTGAGGATTCTGGGGAGGGGAGCTAGGATGCAGCTTGCTGTGCTTTGGGAGGGCTGGGGGCCATGTACTGGTGCAGGTGGCTAGGCTATTGGGAGGGTGGTTTGGGCAACATACTGGACTGTGGGGACTCTGGAGAGGGGGCTAGGGTGCAACTCACTGGGCATGGGGAGGGGGTAACAGGGTAGAAAATTCTATTTCAAATTACCCCCCAAATGCACCAAATTGAAAAAGATTTCTGAGGGCCTAGGTGGTCCCCCAGACCCCCGGCCTATATTTTACATTTTAGATCCTTTAATACCCCCTCATCTATATCACTACTGGGAGCACCACAGGTTTGTTTGCTTGGGTTGCCATCAAGCCTAACACTGGCCCTGGGTACAGGAACTAATACATCACCAGGAATAATTGAGACAGCTATAGGACAGGTGAATAGGAGGGTGGGGAGACCACTAGACCACAAGGAATATGTACAACAGCTACAGAATGGGGGGTATGCACACATTTTAATGGAACCATAATGGACATGCAAATGGGCCATAGTGCCTTCCATGCCTAAAGGGGTCATTAGCATGTTAGGGCTAAATATGGCTTGCAAGAGCCCTGACAATATCCCATTTGATCTGTATTACTTTAACTGGCCTTCTGTTAGCCATATTCAGTCTGGACCTCTGTCAACATGGCGAATAGTGACTGTGCACTATACTGATATGGCACCATATTTAGACAGTTTGCACTCCAGTTGCAGTGAGCCAATTGTCTGAATATTGCCCCCCAGATAGGCTGTGCACACACAGCCACAGACCACACATGGCCAGCTCTGAATATGGGGGCCTAGACTCCTTAGCCCAGTGGAATCCAAAGTCCATGAAACAGGTGCTTATAGGGGTAAGAAAGACCTCCCTATAGCCTCAAGATACTGTTGTTCTAACTTGTAACAGCATAAAAGCAAACAATTTTGGCACTGACTTATGCTTGTTTGTTTGGGCAGCAGTTCATACATAACATTACCATGTCAGCCAAATGTTTCATTTAATACAAACAGAAAAATATCACACACATAGCTATGTAGGATACAATATGACAAGTCAAAGCACAGCAGTGCATTCAACTCCAGGGTCTGTGCTATCACAAGTGCATAATTAGGCTGCATCATAGAGCAGGTATCAGCAAAGTGTAATCTCAGTTTAATGTCATAGTTAACTCTGTCTTACAGTTTACATGTTTGATTATAATACTAAATGGAGGAGACTCTGGCTAAAAGAAAACCAAACTGAAGCCTCATGCCACCCCAATCCCTCACCCCAGCACCTTTGGAGCTTACAGTACTTTGCAAGTCAAAGAGGGAACGATAGCCATCACACACAGGCACCAATAAAACTGTCAGTTTATAATCAATCAAGCAGTATTTGCAAATAAACTTCTTACAAATGCAAATAAAGTGTAACAACTGAAATTCTTCCACAGGATTGTCAATACAAAACCTGGACAGAGGGTTACTTGATCTTTACTTACCTTAGTAGGGAAAGTAATTTTAACTTAGCAAGTTTTGCTTAATTGAAGAATCATCACAATCTCTGTCTACCTGTCCCAGCCCAGTGACCCCTCTGCCACAAGCTGAAACATTATCTCAAATCACATTGTCTCCTATAAATTCTATGAAGCAATTCAGCAGATAAACTATAAGACAAAGTTCCTTTACGCCTCTGCTTCAAAGACTGTTCAGTTGCTGATATAAAACTGCTGCCTGGAGAACTACATAAAAAAAGTAAAAATATACACCCTGACCAACAGGATATTATTTAGGTAAAGATATGTAAAAAGAGGGTTTAGGTGTCCTTTAAGAATAAAACAAGTTGTCTGTGCTGTTTACACTGAGCGTATCCACTGATTGTAATTTGAGCTGGCATGAGATGCTACATGTAGGAAAGGAACTCTCCCCCTCCCCAGCATAGTGATTCCAGGTAATGGAAGAATTGTGGTTCATGTCCAACATGTGCTTCGGAAGTAGTCAGACATGTCCTTTTTCCCAAGTAACAGCACGATGTCTGCAGAACTCTGCCCACTGCAGCCCTAAACAATGCCCTTCAGTACTGCTCTCTAAATTCTATCAGCCTATTTCACCTAGTTAGCCCTTCCAGTAGTGCTACAGAGTTAGCCGTCACCACATGTAATGAATTTTAGACATAGCCTGAGGTTATTTTTTCCTGAGTATGATTCATTATCAGATTTTATTGTGCACTGTACTTCCTGCAGTGACCAGCAGATGTAGCTATTTAGCATTCACAGAGTGCATGTATCAACCTTGAGTATGACTGGGAGCAGCAATACAATGACACACCTGGTTACAGGTGATCTTGCCTAAGAAACACCTCGGTAAATGCTCTTTGTAACTACACAAATAATAGTACAATAGTACTATTGTCAAGACCCTTGGAATTCTATTCTTCAGCTATGAAATTTTCCTTAGAGTTTGTATCATGCCACAGAATATACTGTATAGTAGATAATACTGGTGCCTGATATATTTAGCCCTGCCACTTGGGTACAACTCATTAGTGCCGGATATATTTAGCACTCGTTGCCCCTGCAATTACAGCAGTGAATGGGTTGGTATATACCGTGCTGCTGTAATTGAAGCTGACCGCTATTAGCTTTGATTTGAAAAAACTTACAGACTGGTTCATTCAACTCCTTGTTTGAACCTGCTGCTCGTTTCAGTGCTGTGCTGTTCTACTGTGCTCATTTTATGTGTGTTCTCCCCTATGTTGTCACTCCTCAAATGGATTAATTCATCTCAATCACAGAAGCAGAAATATCCTATGGAGCCCTCTTCACTTTCAGTGCTTGACTTGGCTGAGTGCTCTGGGGTGGATGTAAATGTGTCTGCCACAGTTGCGAAGGATCTGGCAAGTGCTTCACCCCCTTCGAAACACAGCCACTGCACCTGGGGTATAGTCAAGCAGAATTATTGCTGGTGGGATGGACAACCTAACTGTAGACCTACACCTCCAAAACTTAAAGGAACATAATTCCTGATGGATGGAGCAAAACATTAAATGCTTGAAGGAGTGCCGCAAGGACATCATACGCAGATTTATGCAGGCAGGCATACACCGAGCTCACAAGAACTGCCTAGAAGAGGTTAATAAACATTACAGTTCCTTACAGAGTTTTATTTAAATGGTCTGATGCACAATAAACTGATTCTTCTTTCTGCTTCATAGGTGCCATAATGAAGCAGAAGAAGATGACATCTACTGTCGCTGCTGGAGCAGACTGCATTTAATTTATCTGAAATTGCTGTGGCTGACATGCCCTTGGTTTCTTTCTTTGTGTCTTATTGCATTGGTTATTTTAATTACTTGTTTTGGATGTGTGAATAAAAACAAAATACAGTGGTGATCATACAAATGTTTATCAGTACTGAGGTATACCTCTGTGGTACTGAGGCAGGATCACATCACAGTCAATGCAAATTGAACTTGAGTGCCTCAGTGGTACCTTGAAGTATACCTCAGTACTGATAAACGTTTGTACAATCACCACTCTACTTTGAACTTCTAGACAAATTAGCACTTCTGTCTACCCTTGCTAACTTGTATTCTGTGTTACTCCCCAACTAGCTACCCCTTGATCAACTACTTGTGGTTCATTCAGCCATAAGCTAGCTGCTCATTTGTGATAATGTAGAATGTACCATTAAATATCATTTTGTGCTGTTGATTATACCAGGTTCTAACTGTTATCATTGCTACCTATCTAGTTCTTAACTGTTAGTACCCTGCTAATTCAATGCATCATTACAATTTTTTCACTTTTATTTGAATGTAATCATATGCAAATATTTGTTTGTGCTCCAAAACTATGTACTTTATCCTCATGTTCCACTTCCTCCCCAGGTCACACCGGGAGACAAGCAACCTGTTGCTCAGTGTGCCTTCCTGGTGAAACATTTCAATAAATAAATGAGTGCATCACCTCCAAGGCTGTTACCGTGAATTGTTTTAAATCAGGCACAAATCACTTGTTTCATACTTGTGAATGGGACTTAAATGGAAGCAAATAATATTACTGGCCCAATAATATTAGCTGACAAGAGCTTTCAGCTAATATCGCTAAATTAAAAGGATTGCTAATATTATTTGCTATACAGTATATAGCGCCATGGAAATCACTGTTTTTGGTGAATTTTTATTCAGCTATACTGTCTTTCTGAATCTCATTTATCTTGAAGCCCCTCCTATATGCTCAGCACGTGATGTCAAAGATAACATCACATCACATTTTAGCCAATGACCAGACAGCATTTTACCACAGAAATGAATAAATCATGCCACGTAAATTAGAAAATGCTGCGGCAGAATCCTAGAAGCCCTGTTCCAGAAGTCAGGAAAAAGTGCTGCAGAGCATTAGGAGTTTTTAACTAGAGATGTACATAGTTGGTAACATTCACTCCTTGCATTATTTTGTGAATGGTGCTCAATTCGCCAATTTGTGGAGTGAGGATCAAATGTGAAGTGTGCCATTTTGCTGGCAAAATTCCACACTTCACAGCAAAAGCTTGGTGTCCACTAGTAGTGGGTAACCCCCCTCTGGCCCAAATGTAAAAACAAAAAGAAATATCCATGGTATCTATTGGCCACCCCCCCTCCCCGCTGATCATCAGCCCCAATATAAAAAACAATATATCAAATCTCTGGTGTCTAGTGGTCCCCCCACTGATCACAGGCCCCAGTGTAAAAATAAAATATATTAAATCACTGGTGTCTAGTGGTCCCTCCCCACCGATTGCCAGCCCCAATGTAAAAAAAAAATATATATTTAATCTCTGGTCTAGTGGTCTCCCCTCCTGCCGCCGTTCACTGGCCTCAATGTAAAAAAGTATATAATCATCAATTAAATCCTTGGTGTCTAGTGAAACCCACCTCCCCACCCCATCAAGTAGTGCCCCCCATAGCACTCTCCCCCACCCGACCCTGAGAGGATGACCAGCACTGCCCTCCACTCTCCACCATGGCTGGTTGCCAGACTGACCTGGAATGAAAGAGTTTGTGCTTTTACATATGGCTAAGCAAATTAATTTGTGGTCTGTGTGTGTGTATATATTCAAATACATTATATTCAAATACTGACTGCTATTGCTCAGAAATCTCAATCTCTCCATGTCTGTCTGAGGAAACATCTGGGAACCAATGCCTCTCTTCAACAGGGAGAGAGTTGCATGTGTTTGAGTCAATCAAAAGTTACTGGTGAGCTCTGGGTGATCAGTACAAAGAACAGCAGCTCAGCTCAGTAGGAGTGAGAAAAGAATGGAACTGGCAATAAAAACAGACCCTTTGGCTATGGATGATGCAGTGGGGAAGGGCTGAGGATTCTAGGGAAGGGAGCTAGGGTGCAGCTTGCTGTGTTTTGGGAGGGCTGGGGGCCATGTACTGGAACAGGTGGCTAGGCTATGGGGAGGGTGGTCTGGGCAACATACTGGACTGTGGGGACTCTGGGAGGGGCTAGGGTGCATCTTACTGGGCATGGGGAGGGGGTAACAGGGTAGAAAATCATGTTTCAAATTACCCCAAAAATGCACCAAAATGCACCAAATTCAAAAAATGTTCTAGGGGCCTAGCTAGCCCCCAGACCCCCGGCCTATGCTTTACATGTTAGATCCTTTTATACCCACCATCTACATTACTACTGGGGGCACCACAGGTTTGTTTACTTGGGGTGCCATCAAGCCTACCATGGGCCCTGGGTACAGGAACTAATACACCACCAAGAATAATTGAAACAGCTACAGGACAGGTGAATAGGAGACCACAAGGAATATGTGTGACAGCTACAGAATCGGGGGGGTAAGCTCACATTTTAAGGGACCCATAATTGGCATGTGAATGAGTCATAGAGCTTTCCATGCCTAAAAGGGTCATTAGCATGTTAGGGTTAAATATGGCCCATAGGCGCTCTGACACTCTCCAATTTGATCTGCGCTACCTTCATTGCCCTACTGTCAGCCATATTCATTCTGGGTCTCTGTCAGCAGAACAAATCATCACTATGCACTGTACCGACACAGACCCATATTTAGACAGTTTGCATGCTCCAGTTTCAGTTAGTCAATTGTCTGAATATTGCCACTCAGACAGGCTGTGCACAAACAGCCACAGACCACACATGGCCAACTCTGAATATGAGGGCCTAAACTCCTTAGCCCAGTGGAATCCAAAGTCCATGAAACAGGTGCTCATAGGGGTAAGAAAGGCCTCCCTATAGCCTCAAGATACTGTTGTTCTAACTTGTAACAGCATGAAAGCAAACATTTTTGGCACTGACTTATGCTTGTCTGGGCAGCAAAACATACATAGCCTTACCATGTCAGCCAAATGTTTCATTTAATACAAACAGAAAAATATCACACACATAACTATTAGGAGACAATATGACAAGTCAAAGCACAGCAGTGCATTCAACTCCAGGGTATGTGCTATCACAAGAGCATAATTAGGCAGCATCATAGGTTAGGAATCAGCAAAGTGTAATCCCAGTTTAATGTCATAGTTACTCTATCTTACAGTTTACATGTTTGATTATAATACTAAAAGGAGGAGACACTGGCTAAAAGAAAACCAAACTGAAGCCTCATGCCACCCCAATCCCCCACCCCCAGCACCTTTGATGTTTACAGTACCTTGCAAGTCAAAGAGGGAATGATAGCCATCAGACACAGGCACCACCAAAACTGTCAATTTATAATCAATCGAGCAGTATTTCAAAATAAACTCCTTACAAATGCAAATAAAGTGTAACAACCCAAATTTTTCCACAGGATTGTCAATACAAAAACTGAACAGAGGGTTACATGATCTTTACTTACCTTAGTAGGAAAAGTAACTTTTAACTTAACAAAGAAACAGATTTATTAAGAAAAAGAGATTGCCTGTTTTACTCAATTGGAGAATCATTACAATCTCTGTCTATCTCTCCAAGCCCAGTGACCCCACTATAGAGATGGGCAAAATCCACAAATTTCATTCTGTGAAATATTTTGGGAAATGCACACAGTTCATGGAATATTTCCCTGGTGCAAAATTCCATCAGAGAAATGCAGAATGTTGCCCGTGAATGGAATTTCACCCGCTAGTGGAGAAATTCCACCATTTGCAGGTGAAATTCCACATTTCACGGGCGAAATTCCACATTTTGCAGCTAGAAAATATTTTGCAGAATGCATGAATTTTACAAAATAGTTCACATGGAGAAATTTTTGATTTTGTCAGAATTTTGCCAGCAAAATTAAATTTCGCTGCATCTCTACCCCACTGCCACATGCTGAAACCTGATCTCAAATGACCTCATCTTCAATAAAGTCTGTGAAGCAATTCAGGAGAGAAGCAATAAAACAAAGTTCCTTTACATCTCTGCTTCAAAGACTGTTTAGTTGTTGATTTAAGACAGCTGCCTGGAGAAATACATAAAAAAAATAAAAACATACACCCTTGTCAACATGGCATTGTTTAGGTAAAAATATGTAAAAAAAGGGCTTAGGTGTCCTTTAAAATGAAAACAATCTGTATGTGCTGTTTACATTTAGCGTATCCACTAATTGTAATTTAAGCTGGCATGAGATGCTACATGTAGGAAAGAAACTCTTCCCCTTCCCCCACCCAGCATATTGATTTCAAGTAGTGGAAGGATTATGGACCATGTCCACTATGTTCTTCGGTAGGTGTCTGAAGTGCCCTTTTTCCCAAGTAACAGCAAGACGTCTGCAGAGCTCTGCCCACTGCAGCCATAAAAACTGCCCTTCTATACCACTCTCTAAATTTTGTCAGCCCATTTCACCTAGTTAGCCCTTCCAGCAGTGCTACAGTGTTAGCCATCACCACATGTAATGAATTTTAGACATAACTTGAGGCATTTATTTCCTTAGTATGATTAACTATCAGATTTTATTGTGCACTGCACTTCCTGCAGTGGCCAGCAGATGTAGCTATTTAGCATTCACACAGTGCTTGTATGAACCTTGAGTATGACCGGGAGCAGCAATACAATGGAGCACCAGGTTACAGGTAACCTTGCCCAATAAACACCATGGTACATGCTCTCTGTAACTACACAAATAGTAGTACAGTAGTACTATTGTCAAGGACCTTGGAATTCTATTCTCCAGCCATGAAATTTTCCTTAGAATTTGCAATATGCTGCAGAATATATATAGTGCCATGGAAAACACTGTTCTTGGTGAATTTTTATTCAGCTATACTGTTTTTCTGAATCTCATTTATCTTGAAGCCCCCTGCTATATGCTCAACATGTGATGTAAAAGATAACATCACATCATATTTTAGCCCATGGCCGGACAGCATTCTGTGACAGAAATGGATAATTCATGCCAGAGAAATCAGAAAATGCTGCTGCTGCAGGATCCTATAAGCCCTGTTGCAGAAATCAGGACAAATTGCTACAAAGCATTAGGGGCTTTGACAAGAGATGTGCAAAGTGGCAAAATTCACTCCATGAATTATTTTGCAAATGGTGCTAAATTCGCTCAATTCACCAATTTGTGGAGTGAGGATTGACCATGAAGTGTGCAGTTTTGTGGGCAAAATTTCACACTTTGCAGCAAAAACTTGGTATCTACTAGTAGTGGCACCCCCCCACACCCACTGATCACCATCCCCAATGTAAAAATTAAAAATATTAAATCCCTGGTGCCTAGTGGTCACCCCCCCAACCCCCACTGATCGCTTGCCCCGATGCAAAAAAATATTAAAACACTGGTGTCTAGTGGTCCCCGCTGATTGCCGGCCCCAATAAAAAAAAATAGTTATCAATTAAATCCCTGGTGTCTAGTGGACCACCCATCCCATCAGAGTTGCCCCCCACCCTGACCCCAGAGAGTGACTAGCACTACCCTCCACTCACCACCACGGCTGGCTGCCTGATTGATCTGGAAATGAATGAGTGCATGCTTATGCACTCATTCATTCATTACAGGCCAGTCAGGTGGCCAGCCATGATGGAGAGTAGAGGGCTGTGCTGGTAGCTCACTAGTGGTCGGGGTGGGGGGTGACCGGGGTGTTGGGGCACTACCTGACGGGGTGGGGTTCCACTTGAGTCCAGGTATTTAATTGATTATATATATATATATATATATATATATATATAATATGTATTTTTTTTTTTTACATTGAGTCCGGCGATCGTGATGGGGGGACCACCAGACACCAGAGGGGGATCACTACACACTAGGGATTTAACAATTTTTTTTACATTGGGGCCTGTGATCAGTGTTGCAAGGGACCACTAGACACTAGGGATGTAATATATTTCTTTTTGCATTAGGGCCGGCTATCAGTGGTGTGTGGGGGACCACTAGACACCAGGGATTTAATATATTTGTTTTTAAATTGGAGAGAGCGATCGGTTTGGGGGGCACTAGATTCCAGGGCTTTGGGGGATTTACAAATTCTAACTGATCCTTGCTTTTGGTGTTTTTTAAGTGCAATTTGCACTTAAAAAAAAGCAAGGCAAAGTTACAAAATGCCGAATTTTCATTTACTGGGACAACTTTGAATTGATTCGGTAGAGGCGAATTCTATAATCTCGCCAAAACTTCACAAGCGAAGTAAAATTTTGCTGCATCTCTGGCTCAGACTATTGTTTTTTGTGGGCTCTTTGCTTAGTTGACTAGCCAAACTCTCTCATGTTTCCTTTCTTAATGCCTTAGGCCTTTAGCTCTGTCACTACTGTCCTACCATATTCTGATATATTGAAATTAGTATCCTGGAATCCTGCTGACTTTATATTAATTTCTATTTTTAATTTTGAAATGATTGCTTATAATTATGGGTCCTACTACACTTTCATTACTTATCATATATTAGTTAATAAAGTCACCCATTTTTAATGCTTGTCTCTAACTCACTTTACTTTAATACAGGTTTCTTTCTCACTTTTGTAACAATCACTTTCAGTTACTGTATCGGCCTTACTACACTTTTACTGCACATCATATATTAGTTCATAAAGTTGTCCCCTTTTAATGCTTGTCTGTAACTTCCTTAAGTAAAGATTTATTTCTCAGTTTTGTGGCTATTGCTTTCAATTACTGTTTGGGCCCTACTACACTTTCATTGCTTATCATATATTAGTTAATAAAGTCATCCCCTTTTAATGCCAGTCGCTAACTCAGTTTACTTTAATACAGATTTCTTTCTGGCTTTCGTGGTGATCGCTTTTAGTTACTGTACGAGCTCTACTACACATTCATTGCTTTTCATATAATAGATAATAAAGTCAACCCCATTTGAAGCTTGTCTCAAACTCACTTAAATATATATTTTGTTATTGCTTTTGTGGTGATTGCTGTTAATTACACAATGGCAAGAAAATGTGTAGCAACCTGATTGGCTTCTGACCTCCAGAGACAATGACGTTATTGAACAATAACATCACTGTATCTAGAGCAGGCCAAAAGTTGACTGCAACACAGTGAAAGCTCCCTCCCTGCTCAAGTACATCCAGGCTGACACGGATGGTTTCAAACTCCCTGCTACACAGAAAAATACAGAAACAGACATTTGCACCATTCTAATACCATAAGCACAGCACCGCATACATTTTTCATCGTGTAGCTCCTAAAATGAAAAGTTAAATAAATCCATAACAGCACCTTCCTAAGAAGTCCACCAGTATCTCATAATTGTGGCCATTGTAGCGCATGTACACTACAGCCCACACTCGTTCCTTGACTGTGAGAGCGCACATCAATGTTTTACACAGCATGAGAAATAAAAAAAACTAAAAGAAATACAAAGCCATACCTGCAATCAGCTTTTCTCACACACAACAGAGCCCCAAGTAGCTGCATTCACAAATGTGCCGGACGTCCGCTGCATTCGCCAATCGGCTCGGCAGCCAGGCTTTCTAGGCAACAAAATAAATGGCCCTACTTTAAAAGACTTCATTTGTAACAGATTTAAAAAAACTTAAAGTGGCAAGGTGACAAGCTGGAGCCATGATTTATTATGCCACTATGACAACACAGAGGTGTGTGATGACAGAAAGAAATCTGTAGGCAGGGAAACAGAAGACAGCATATGCTCACAGCACCATCTAGTGGGCAAAACAGAAATTGTGGACTTTTTTTTTTAAACGTACTTCCACACACAAAAAATGATCAAAAAAAGCCCCCAAAATATATATTTTTCTTTTTTCCTGTATCATAAAAAAATGAGCCATTGAATAATAGCAATAAGGCATTCCAGGGATTTGTGTTATTGTGCAATAATGTCACTCCTGGGGTGGTGGAATCATTTGGCTTTGCCTCGTGCTTCAACCCACCCCAGGAGTGATGTTATTACACAATTTGCATTTATTTATTTATTGAAATAGTTACACCAGGAAAGGCACACTGAGCAACAAGATGCTTGTCTCCTGGTGCGACCTGGGGGGAGGGTTACAAGGGGGTTTGATAACACGCAGGTTATCAACTGAGCAAATAACGGAGGCAAGTAGCAGCATATGGGTACAATTGCATTAAACGACAAGCAACAACACATGGAGTACATGGGATATTGTATGGAGCATATAACAATTACATGACATATAGCAGCAATACAAGGGAAAATTTAGCACACAGTAATATGCAGGTATAAGCAACAGGAGACATAGAACACATGATGGTGCAGAACAAAAAGTCACAGGAAAAAAGTGCATAGATTAGGGCTATATGTCAGCATTTATAGCAAAGCTAAGGCCGCTGGTAAGGCAGTGGGGAGGGGAGCAATTGGCACATGGCTGAGTCAGGTACAGGAGCAATTAGTGATGAGGAAGTTAGTTAGGGCTGTAGAAAGAGAGTGGGCAGAGGCTGAATGCTGAATTTGAGGTGGGAGATCATTCCATAGCTTGGATAACCAGTGTGAGAGGGCAGCTTGCCTGGCAGTAGTATTCTGCCTAGGGATTGATAGTTGGCAGTAGTTGCAGGATCTAAGATAATGGGTGGGGGAGGGGGCAGCTGAGAGCACGGAGGAGAGGTAGGAAGGGATGGTGCCAAGCCATAGATTAGATACATATTTAGCACAGTGTGAAATGCAGCAGTTTCCGAGGGACGGTTGTGCCAGGGAATGGTAAAGGTCACAGTGGTGGGTAAGGGGTGAGGCATCAAGAGCAAAGCGGCAGAAGGCATTAAAAAGTGTGTCCAGCTTAGATACAGTGTACTTAGGGGCTGCACCGTAAACAATGTCACAGTAGTCAAAGGAGGGAAGTATCATCTTCTGGACCAGTTCATGTCGGACGGGGGGGAGGGAGGCTACCGCGGTTCCTATAAAATGCACCGAGCATGGGGCATAGTTTTTTTGAAATTGCATCAATGTGGCCTGAGAAGGAAAGATGGCAGTCGAGCCATACCCCCAAGTAGCGGAATGAAGAGACATCTTAGAGTTTCTGACCATCCAGAGTGTGGAAATAGGGAAGGGATGGGAGTCTGGACAGGCGTTGTCGTGTGCCAAAAGTCATTGTGACAGTTTTTTTTACATTTAGGGAGAGCTGGTGAGAGCTGAACCATTGCTGTACTTTGTAGAAGTCGGCTTGGAGGTTAGTTTGTACCACTTCAAGGTCAGAGTCTGAGGAGAAGAGTACAGTGTCATCTGCATACATGTGGATTGAGGTAGTAGAGCAGATGAGCGGTTAAGTCATTTAGGAATACAGAGAACAGTATGGGTCCCAGAACCAATCCCTGGGGGACATCTGTAGTTAAGGGAAGGGAGGAGGAGATAGCATTTGCGACTCTAATCGACTGGGTTCTGCTAGAGAGGTAAGATCTGAACCAGTTCGTGGCAGCAACAGAGAGGCCTGATTCAGCAAGACAAGAGAGCAATATGGGGTGGGAGACAGTGTCGAAGGCTTTCGTAAGGTTGACGAAGACGGCTGAGGTGATCAGCCCACTGTCCATACCAGTCAGGATAGAGTCGGTAAGCCTTATCAGGGAGGATGCAGTGGAGTGTCCCTTTCTGAAACCTGACTGGTAGGGTGTGAAGAGATTAGAGTTGGTGAGGAAGGAAGTAAGTTGGGTCAGCACAAGTTGCTCTTGTAGTTTTGCTAGTACTGGGAGGAGGGAAATAGGGTGGTAGTTGAGGGGTGGGGGTACCTCCTTTTGGGAGGGGATGACAGTGGCTTGCTTCCATGCTTGGGGGATGGCAGCAGTGGCAAAGGATTGGTTTAAGAGTTTGGCAAGCGGAGTTGCTATGATGGTGGCGGAGAGGTAGGGGAGTTTAGGGTCCAAGCCATCTGGGGATTTGCCTTTTGAAGGGTTGAGAGAAAGTAGTGCATCTAGGGCATCTGCTGCAGAGATGTCATTGAAGGAAAAGGAATACTGCCTAGTCAGGTTGTTATGTCTGTAGAGGGTGTGATAGGTGCAGGGTTTGGCAGGGCAGAGAGGAAAGTGGCAGCACAAGTGGAGAAATATATGTTGAACTCAGTTGCGACTGCTGTTGGCTCAGCGAGAATGGAGTTGTTAATATTTAGAATTGGAGTGGGATTGGCAGCTGGTGGGGTGAAGAGGGAGTGAATGACCTTCCAGAATTTTGAGGGGTTATTTAGGTTGGACCGTAGGTTGCTGCTGAAGTAATCTGCTTTAGCTACTTTAACACACATCCTGTCGTGCCTTATTGCTTAATTACTGTATGGGCCCTATTACACATTCAGTGCGTATCATGTATTAGTTAATAAAGTTAACCCCTTTTAATGCTTGTCTCTAACTTACTGTAATATAGATTTATGTCTTGCTTTTGTGGCAATCACGTTTAATTGTGGGCCCTACCACACTTATATTGTTTAGACACTTATAGTGCTTATATTATTGTTAAATATTGTCATCCCTAATAATTTTTTTATTCCACTCTGCTGTTTCTAAGCATAGCCATGAAAGTTAATGGGTGTGTTGCTGGACTAAGAATTAGAACAATATCCTGCCTTTTCACGTAAGTGAACATCCTCCGCTCACATCCTGCCTTCCTAATCTGTTTTCACACCTACGTGACCAACACTTTATATGATTATCGTTGTTCCATCCAACTATCCTAGTGGCTGTTTCTGATTTGCATTTTGCTGAAAAGTGTCATGTACTGTACATAATGTTCCCTTTTCTGATGTGTTGGGTGGATAAACTACACCACACAAGTCAAATAACTAATACAGCACCTGCTACTGTACCTCGCTGTAAATCAGAACACTTACCGTGGGCTGTTCTATGACCTGTGTATTGTGAAGGGATTGGAACAATAACAGACTTTTAAACCTTTATTCCATTGAATTTACTTTGAAGTTAGAGAAGGTGGGACAATAACAGTACACTTTAATCCTCCTTTTCTGGTCTCAAAGTATTATTATACAATGGACATAAAACAAAAATTACCAGATCCCTGTAATGGTTAATTATTTAATTATACTTTACTCTCATTATCAAATAAGTCAGGCCACACACTTTGAATTTTTATTTATATTTTATAGTCTTTATTCAATATTTTCAAGTACAACAGCTCATGTACAGTATGGGATTTGTATAGAAGAGCAAACTATCAGTGTTAATGTTGCAACAGGACATAACCCCACCCCACCACCCTGCATTACCTAATGCTAAGACCCCTCACCCTGGTGGTACCCGAACCCCAAAATATGACATACATATTTTTTGTCTTCATTCAATAATATGAAGTACAATAGTAGATGCAGTGGATGTGATTTGCATGGAATAGTGAAATATCATTGGTGGGCATAAAGTCACCATTGGCTCCTCAGCCCCCCAATACATATATATTTATTTTGTCTTTATTCAGTAATTGCATATACAATATGTATTGTATTTGTAGAGAAGTGTAACATATCTGTGATGAGCACAATGATCCCTAACCACTACATTACTTCAGGCAAGCACCCCCTGCCCAGACAATACCTGAACAAAAATGATACATATTTATTTTGTCTTTATTCAATAACTGCAAGTGCAATATCACTGTTATGAGATGTATAAAGAAGTGCAAAATATCAGTGGTAAGCACAATGCCTCCCACTGCATTTCCTCCGGTCAGTACATCCCCCAACCCCACCCCACCCAGACAGTAAAGTGTTTCAGTATGGCTTTTGACACTCTGTCACACAGGAGGCTAGTTTTGGAAACTATAGTTTCAGAAACTAAGCAGCCTGGGATTGGGGGAGAAAATGACAAGCTGGACATCAATCTGGTTAAGGGATAAGTGGTAAAGGGTAGTGATAATTAGCAGGCACTCAGGTGATAGGAGAGTGACTAGTGGGGTGCCAGAGGGTTTGGTGATGAAACCGGTCTGCTTCAATGTCTTCATAAGCGACATTGCAGAGGAGCTTGAGGGTAAGATGTGTCTTTTTGCAGATGATACAAAAATCTGCAACAGGATCGACAATCAGGAAGGGATGGAGAGAATGCAATGGGATCTGAGGAAACTAGAGGAATGGTCTGGGGGTGGCAGCTGGGTTTCAATGCCAAAAAGTGCAAGGTTATTCACTTAAGGCTGTGGAACCTGGGGGCTGTGTATAAGATGGGGGGAATTGTAATGGAGGTCACGTGTGTGCCTGCCTATGATGGCCACCTAATCTTTTCACTCTGGGCTGCTCCCACAAGATCCTTAGCCATCCGTTGATATTCTGCCCTATGGAAGACTAATCGACTCCCTAGCAGTGGAGGGGAAGGGTATGTCGACAGATTGCTCCCTTTTTGGACCTTCATCAATGTCTGCCAAATGTATGAAAAGCTTAGACAGCTCTCCTCCTGTGAGTGATCACCTCAGAGCTAAGATGGCAGCTTTGGTACTAGAATGTGTGCTCCCTCAACAAGACCAGTAAATGCTCCTCTTAGCTAACCTCCTGCAACAGATTGCAGCAGGTGTTGAAATGATCAAGCAGACTGTTACTGACACTAATTTGAAAACTGGCAACCTTGCTGGATTGATCACACACACTGAAACCCAGCACACATCTCTCTCATAGTCACCCAAGGGGACTATGCCACTGCCTCCCATGCTGCGGATACCCACATTGCCTGGATCATGGCTAAATTAAAGGACTGGGAGTGCTTCGGGTGCCAGAACAAATCATGCATTTTGGGGCTGAAGGAGGGTGCAGAAAGCAGCAACCCTGTACAATTCCTGTGCAATAACCTCCCATTGTGGTTGAAACTGTACCCTGCGGTCTCTGATTTTGAGATTAAAAGGGTTTACCAGATTAGATGCTCCACTAAGGCCTTGGCATTTACCTGACCTCCCCCATTTATCTTCAAGCTACTTCAATTGCAAGATAAGGAGCTAATTTTGAAACCTGCTCGGAAACTTAAGGATGTCTATTTGGACAGACAGCGCATATGTTTTTATCCAGATTACCCTCTGACTGTACTCAGGATGCCAGGCCTTTGACAAATCAAGCAAGACCTATGAAACCACCAACTGATGCACTCTTTATTGTATCCTGTGTTTCTTGCAGTCAGTTTTCAGGGCTAGAGGGTTACTTTTCAAACCATTGAGGAGGTGGACCTATTTTTCCAAGAACACCTCGACTTGCACCAATCATCTCACTCTTCTCCAGATCCCATGTCTGAACCCATGGAAGCCATCACAGTCCCCCTGCATTGGATGGGTAACCAGTGAACTGTGAGTGTAATCTTGGTGGAACGATGGGTTCAAGGGATTGGGGGGGAGCTATCTGCAACCAATCGCTGAAGAGCTCTGAACAGTATTTTTGACTCTGAAGTCCCCTACTTGTGTGAGGCCTTGCACTTTGTTCCTTGTAAGAGCACTCCGTTTTGATGTACACTTCCATGCTGGGTAATGAGTGCCTGTTGCGCACTTGAATTGGCATGCCTGCACCAGACTGCTGTACTGGCTGTTTTTGCCTCCGCTGACTTGCTCCTGGTTATCAGACTCCACTCCCCTCTGTTACCCCCCCTTCTGGCCTTGACCAGCAAGGGACAAAGAAGTGGAAGCCTATTGTACTGGCAGATTGCCATAGTCTGAACTGTTGCTTTGTTTCAGGACTCTGTTTTGCCAGTCTGTTATTTAGTCTGTTGTTTCTTTGATCTGCTTACTGTTACTATTCTCCTATGTTCTGTGGGCTATAGTTTTCAACATTGTGGCACTGAATTATATACCTTGCATGTGGATACTAACTGTGATGCTTTTCATTTACACTCCTGCATAGCGCAAACTGGCTGTCCCCCCTTTCTCCCTCTTCCCTCCCCCCATCCCCTTCATTATTTCCTTTTCCCAGCTGTTATGGCCCTTTCCCTTGACACTGAGGTCTCCACATTCCTGGGGCTCCCTGTAGTTCCTATATTTATTGTAGTGCCTCCCTTTTTCTGTACTGCATAGCTGCTGTAGCCATACACATGTACAGGGCTGTGGCAAGTTTTCCCTGCCTCCTCCCGGGTGACTTCTGCCCAGGCCCTGTGCCCTGCACAGTTCTTTTGGTCCTCCCTCTATAGCGGGATGTCCTATTCTATGATCTGTCTCTCCCCATCCCTGCTGCTGTTACCTTCCACACAGCATTGCTACCCCTCTATCCATACTTTGCCCTCAGAGTTGGATCTTGGGGCAGCCTGGGTATCCCCTTGGTCATGGCCAGGTTCCATGTAAGTGAGTGCATAAGTGCTTTCCTTGTCAGTAACTAGTAATGACATCTAATGTACCTTTGCCAGTTGGATTTGCTTGAATATTTGTCTTTTTGTTATTTTTCCTTTACTTCAGTGAGAGGGATATTCTTTGTTTACTCTTTGACTAACTGTACTTTTCCCATCTGTGTGGGAGATGCTGGCAGTGATCTCCCTGCTCATTGTTTTTTCTCAGTGTTATTGTTCTATTTTATCCGGCGCTGTGGTATTGGAGCATGAGTTGTTGGGGATTTGTGCAGGGGTTGGGGGGAAGCTCCAGTGCCTTCAATTTCTTTGTAACCTTTCTTGATATATGGTATTACCATGGCTGCCTTTGATATCATGAAAATCATTTCCTGGAATACTAGGGATCTTAATTGTATTGTTAAGAGATGTAAAGTTCTGCTGAAACTCAGTGATATGCGTTGTGACATTCCCCTCCTTCAAGAGACCCACCTTACTGCTGAGGATGCCTCCTATTTGTGCTGTGCCTTGGTGGGTGCAGTTTTCCATACAGCAGTTCCCTCTCTACTCAACACTGCATGGTAGCTATCTTCTGCAGGAAAGGATACCAACTGGGCATCCACAAGCAAATTTCTGATATGGAGGGATGTCTTATTGTGATACAGGGCACTTACCAAGGGGAAACCTATTACCTTGGGTAACTTATATGCCCCTAATTCTCCTGACCCTGATTTCTTTGACACAATCCTCAGGATGCTTCCTGATGGCCCTGCCAGTGCTATTCTGGGTGGGACCTAAATATAGCCCTTGACCTCAACCTTGACAGGACAGGACCCAAGACTCTGAACAAACTCCAGAAAGCCTCCCAATTGTAGCTCTAGTTTTCGAGCAGCTGGCCTACACAACATCTGGAGATCTACCTATCCCACTGACCAGGACTTTACTTACTTTTCTGTGGTCCACAATACTTATAGCTGCCTGGGTGTGATCTTTGTCCCCACTGACCTACTCCCTTGCACTTAGCATACATCACTTGGTAACATCCTCATTTCAGATCATGCTCCAGTGATGTTGTCAATTGCTTGGGGCCATCAGGCTTCACCCTAAAACAAATGACAGTTTAACTCCACTTTACTCCAGCTCCCTGGCTTTCAAGAATGGGTTGGGCAGGAACTCTATGAATATTTCCTTTTCAATGAGACCCCTGAAACCTCCACTACTGTGCAATGGGAGGCCATGAAGGCCACTCTTAGAGGCAAACTTATCACTCTAAATTATGTAAAGAGAGGGACCACCTGACCAGACAATGGGCAGCCACCCTGAAGAGCCTGGAACACACCAGAGAAATGGAACGCCTTGGGCCTGCAGATTCTTGAAGCCAAAGGTGCTCTGGAAGAATCCTTCCAACATAGAACTGAGTATGCTTTGTTTAAGTTAAATCAATCCTATCAGGAAGCTAGGGAGCAACCCAGCAGACTCCTGGCTCATCAACTTCAAACCAGGGAGACTGAGAGGTACTTTCTTCCTATTCACCACTCTGATGGCACCATTGTATTCTCTCCCCTCCTTATTAATGAGGAGTTTTTGGACTTTTTACAGTATTCTGTACTCCTTAGAGACAGACCATTCTCAAGATGCCTTTGACCAGTTTTACAACAAGCTTTCTCTGCCTGAGTCAGATATCTCCAGACACCTTCCAACACCTTTCAGCTCCCATCTCTCCTCAGGAGGTTATATGGACTATTTGCTCCTTCTCCTTTGGGAAATCTCTGGGGCCAGACAGCTTCACAACTGACTTCTATCATGCTTTCATGAAAATCATGGCACCTTGACTAACTCAGGTTTTCAATGAAGCCAATGAGAGAGAAGAGTTACCTCCCTCCTTCATGTAGACTTTTATCATTCTGATACCCAAGAAAGGGAAGGATAGTGTTCTATTCTCCCAATGTCACCCCATCTCCCTAATCAATGTCGATGCCAAGGTCTTTGTAAAGGTACGGGCTCATCACCTGGAACCCATCATAGGCTCCTTAGTGCACCCAGACCAAGTTGGCTTTGTCCCTGAACACATGTGATTGGATCACATTAGGCTTACTCTTGATCTTCTGTGGCAAGTCAAAGATTCCCTTGAGCCAATTGCCACTGTGTCATTGGACACTGAAAAGTTCTTTGACAAGGTGGAGTGGCCATACCTGTTTGATGCATTCTTTCACTTTGGTCTCCCCTCAACCTTCCTAGATATGGTCTGCCTCATCTATGCCCACCACTCAGCCACTGTCCTTATAAACATCATGGAATCCTTACCCATACTCTCCTCCTTACACTGGGGGATCAGACAGGGGCAGGCAGTGGAGCCTTTGGTGCTCAAAAATTGATCCTCCCCTCAGTTCCCAGGTATTCTGGTTGTGGGCACCACTAATAAAATTGCATTATTTGCAGATGACATTATGCTGTTTCTAACTGACATTACCTCCTCCCTCCAGGCCTTCAGAGAATTATTGGGGACCACTACAACCTGGCTAGCTAAAAACCCAATGAAGCCAAGTCCCAGATTCTCCCACTTAATTCCTCTTATACCCCAGCTTTATTCTCTTCCTACGCCTTCCAGTGGTTGCTGGAGGATGTCACATGCCGGAGAGTACAGCTCAAGCCAACCCTTGCTGCAACGATTGCAGCTAACACCACCATTGTCCTTAACAAACTGCTCACCGATTTGAATGCTTAGAAATCCATCCTTCTTTCTATCTGGGGCAGAATTAACACTCTCAAATTGATTACCCTTCTCAAGGTAGTGGGTCAATATGTTGTGGACAAAACCACTCAAGCATAACAACTCAATCTAAAGCTCATAAGGCAATATAACATCAGGGGTAGAATAGCGGTAGGACACTACTACTACCCCGATCACTCACTATGAATTGGAGGAAGGGCTGAAGATGCCACATGTGCTGTGCCTGATTGAGCTGCTCCCATGCTGGAGTGGCTAAGACACAAACACCTGGTGCTGTGGAGGCCTAGGGATTGGGGTTCGATTTCCCGTCTTGCAATATTTTTGGTTTTTTTAAACTAAGTTCCCCATATCCGAGTTTCTTTTTCCCTCAGTCTACCCCCCCTTCAGAATTGGTTAATTAACTTGGGGTTGTGGGGGAGCAAAGCCCTCCACATCGTGGTGTAGGGGCAGAGTCTCCCCAAAAACAGATAGTTTGTAATATGTGCCACTGGTGAGCGCTTTTGTGTTGTGGTCGGCATTTAGTGCCAACATTATTTTGCTGCATGCCGTAATTTCTGTGGCATTGTTGTTTTGTGCAGTTTTGTCCATGGCATATGACCCATGCCCCTTCCCAAGATCCAGTATATTTTAGGCAACCGCCCAGGGTCACTCCCCTCTACTTTTTTCAAAGCCGTTTTGTCTAAAATGTCAGTATTCATCTGGAATGGGAATTCACCAGAAATAAAACTACAAACAGTGATGAGGCCCTGGAGAGATGGTGGTTTTGGTTTTCCTAATGTTAAAAAACAACATGAATTGGTGGTGTTTTGCCAGGCCCCTGCCTCCACGATGGCTTATCCTTGAGCTGGCACAGACCAGCTTTCCTTCCCCTGCTGCTTTTCTCTTCCCTGATTGGAAATTTCATTGACAGACACCTCCCTGTGTTAAATTCACCAGGCTCATTTGAATCCACTTCTCCTCCACCTTAGACTGGTTGCCTTGTACAGCCCATAGTCATCCTCTCTGGCATAACCCTGCCCAATGTATTGAAGATAAACCTCTAGCATAGGGCAGCTGGATGGATCATGGCATTGTCTCATTGGGTGATCTATACCATCCCCTCACAGGGATGCTGTACCCTTTCACAAAATTGTCTAACAAGTATGCCATCCCCCACACTCATTTCTGGAAATATCTGCAACTTAGGGATCTCTTGAAAGCTAACTCTCCAGGGAACATATCTTCTAGACTGTCATTCCCCTGGAAAGGTGGCTTGCTACCATCTTGTACTTGAAACACCTGTCCACAGATTCACATCCCTCCAGTCCTCTCTGACTGTGCCACCCCCCCAGCTGGTCTTCATGAAGCCTGGGAATGTTAGCCGGATATCTCTATCACCCAGGCAGAGTGGGACCAACTCTGGCCTCATATCTACAAAGCCTTGAGAGAGGTACAGACTAAGACCCTCCAATACAAGATCATGCACAGAGCCTATTGTACCTCACTATGGCTTTACAAAATTGGCCAATTCACATACAGTGACTGTTGGAGATGTTCATCTCCTCAGGCTTCTTTGTCACATATCCTGTGGTATTGTCCCATGTTAGACCACTATTGGGACATGGTTTGGGCATTCTGTATGAACATCATCCTCCTCTCTATGGCAAAGGATCCATGCTCTGCTATTTTGGGCCTTCTCCCAGTTGGCATATCTTTGACCCGCACACAGGAACTGTGGACTATAGGAGCCCTAGCTGCTGCTGAGTGAGTCATTTTACACCACTGGAGATATCCTGAACCTCCTATATCTCTGGAATGGCTCAATCTTCTTTCCCTCACAGCGAGGTATGAAAAAGTGGCCCATGTTGCCATTGTATATCTACCCCATTATGACAAAATTTGGGGCCCTTTTCTGCACTGGACAACTGATAAACCCATGACTCCTGCCCCTAACTGGTGAGATAGTGTGATTTTCAGCTTCTTTACCTTACTGGCTCACTCTTAACCTAGCCAACAAGAGGGACGACTCCTCCTGGTTGAGCACCTACATCTGTGTACCCACTGTGGTATTTTACACTCTCCTCCACTATTTTCATTCCCATCCCCCTCCTCCCATGACTCCATATTATCCCTACCTCTGGCTATCTGCTTTTAGTTTCTGTGCCCCACAAGAACTGCTATGCCTCTCTCTACTCCTTGCCCAGCCTTCAAAGTATTCCTCCCTATGCCCAGTCACAATGAATAGGCATTTCAGTATGGCTTTGCTAGTACTTATGCACTATCCTTATGACTTAACAGATATATTACATCAGTTTATCGCCCCATGGGATTGTACCTGGGATAATTTACATTATCCTGCATTACTGTTGTGCTTTTTTCCTATTTTATAATATTCTACAACATTGTTATCAATTCTGTATCTGGATCTATTTTGATTATAATGCTTACTGCACATGTACTTTCCTGTCTGAAATGTTTACGTTTATGTGTGCTTGTCTTTTTGCACATAAAAACTTTAATGGACAAAAAAGATGGGGGGAATGGAGCTTACCATCACCAAGCAAGAAAGAGACCTTGGGAACCTGTAGGAACAGAACTAATTTGATTAAAATATGTTATTATTATAATTTTATTATATTCTTAATTGCTGTTCTATATTCTGTTCCTGGGATTTGGCTTCGAACTTCAGTTGCCATACTTTAGATCAATTTTCCTGCCTTTGCAGGTCTCTCTGCAGTTCTCGAATCCACTCCACATTGCCATCTCTATCACAGAGTTTAGTATCATCTGCAAATAAACACAACCTGCCCTGGATTCCTTCCTAGGTTGCTGATTAACAAAACTGTTTAAAATATATTAACAAGTTTGGTGCCTAAAGTAAGTTGACCTTGCCACCTTTTCAATTGAATGAGTCTAGAGTGTTTCTTTAACATGCAATACCTTGTCACGAGGTTTAAGCTTTCTTAATGAAACCCAAGGCAATATAAAGTCATGGATGTACAGGTGGGATTAAATGGAGTCCAGATCATGGTCAGGATGCAAAAGGAAAACTTAAATTTATTTTTTAAAGCAGGAAAAATAAACAGACTTAACAGCAGAAAATAAGCAGATCAAAACAAAAATAAACAGCTATAACATCTCAACAGTTAACATTACTGGAGAATATTTGTCTAGAAGCATGCTAGACATCTGGCAGGTTCACCTTCCTATCACACTCTGAATCAGTTCATTTTCTACTCTCCATATATACAGATTTCAGGTCACATGATACACATAAGCCCCTCCCTAAACAGAAGAGATACTAACATACAGCATTTAAAATGCTTTAAATGTAACCTGCATTTCATTTTAGGCATTCTTTGCCTGTTCATATTACAATCAACTTTTAAAAAGTTGAAAAAACACTGGTATTTCTTTCATTTATTATTTTCCAGAGCAAACCAGGTTCCTCCCATCAGCTTCTACTATAATTGGAGTGGAGCAAGGGCTGGCTGGCTCTATAGAGTGTTAGAAGGCTGAGAGGAGAGTCTGGTGAGCTGAAACACAGCTACAGTAAACAATTACAGGTCTGTTTTCTTTAAGTTCTAAACCAATGTCACACATATAAAGAAAGAGTCTACATTTAAGACATTATTAACCTAAAGTTACACAAAGTAACTCAGAAAAAGGGGTCCTTTTGCACATAAGCAGGATAAACTTTGAATTCCATTTTATGTACCTGTGTTATGCATAGGCAGCTGGCTGCAAACATTGCACTCACTTCAGCAACTCCTCTTGCACAATTAAAAAAACTTAAATCCAAGGCTTGAGGGATGAAACAGTTAATACCCCCTTTTATTTTACAGGGCCTGCTTGCAGAAAGGTTTACACTACAAAGCGGTGCCTATTTACACAAAAATATCCCAATAATGCCTCAATGAGTGCAACAGCTCATTTTTGAGAGTGTTTGCACACTTGCAGGGGCCCATCACATGATCGCACAGCACAAACGTGCACACAGTAGAGGGGAGTCCCACTATAATTGAGACAGGCAAAGAGCAGCAATATAGCAGTAATTGGGCAATAACAAGAGAGGAAGCAGAAAAAGAGACAAGTGAGTGTGAGAAAGACTACCCATAGGTGGCCATTCCATGGGTAAAGGAGAGAAAGAAAATGAACAGGGGAAAGGAGTATAGTAAAAACTAGCACAAATGACAGGAATAGGACAGTACTGCCTCCAGTGGCCCTATAAAGGATGCACCGGCAGCTCTGCACCTTACTCAGCTGGTCAGCTGTCCCACTAGAATTAACTATAAGACAGGGACAAACACGATTCTTGACTGGATAATCTCTAATCACCCTGACCGTGTCGCCAACATAAGTGTGCACCCTGACTCATTCAGTGACCACTCCCCAGTTACTTGCAATTGGACCAACAAATTCCATGCCCCACCGTCTCTAACTATCTACAACAGAGTGCTAAGATGTGGCCACCTAGAACTCCTAAAACAACACTTGATCTGTCAGGACTGGTCACTACTTGACTCCTCCGCAGACATTAATGTATCACTCCAACATTTTATCACTATGTTCAATGCTGCCTGTGATGTTCACACACCCCTCAAGAAAATGAAGGTGCGTGGCACTGTTCATCCCTGGATTACTCCTGGGCTGATAGACAGCATTTAACGGAGGGACCACCTCTGGTACTATGCTAAATCTTCTGGCAAGCTACAGGACTGGCAAGCCTATAAAGCTGCAACAAACTCCTGCACTCGGGCATTCCGTAAAGCAAGAAGCAATCACCACAAGGAGCAACTTACCAATACTTGGGGTGACAGCAGGAAATTCTGGGCAAATATCAATGATGTTCTGAGGAAAGACCCAAAAAAGGCTCCCACGATGTTAAACCTTGATGGTACCCCCATACTTGACCCACTCACAATAGCGAATACCTTTAATGATGCTTTCACTGACCTAAGTAGTATGCTACCACAAGACTTCTTTGATGATACCACCTTAATGGCAGCACATCATCTTGAGATCAAGACAAATCATCATCCCCCCTTCTACTTTAACCTTGTCTCAGTGGCCCAGGTCAGAAAACTACTAAACAATGTGCTGGGCAAGTCCAGGCACAGTGGTGACTCTTTAGACCTCAAGCTAATCGCACTCATCATGGGGAAAGTACTTCCACCTATTATTAAATTACTTAACCTCTCTCTAACCCTCTCACAATTCCCACAGGTATGGAAAACAGCTATTATTACCCCATTTCACAAATCTGGAGACCGTGCACTACACAGCAACTATAGGCCTATATCAATCCTCCCACCCCTCTCTAAAATACTCGAATGTATTGTTGCCAACCAACTTGTGGACTACCTCGATAGATACTCCCTACCCTGTGAACAACAGCTTGGCTTTTGGAAAGGGCACAGCACCACCACCACCACACTCTTAGAATTCACCAGCTATGTCCAGCAATCTATTGACCAAGACAGTCTTGTGGGTGCAGTCTTTATAGACTGAACCAAGGCCTTTGACATGGTTAATCACCAACTCCTCCTTAAACAACTCTCACAAACTGGTCTCTCCCCTTATACACTGCCCTGGTTTAGAAGCTATCTTGGGGACAGATCTCAATGCGTGAAGATTTCCAATGCTCTCTCTGACCAGAAGCCTGTTTGGTCCGGGGTACCCCAGGGCTCAATCCTGGGTCCACTCCTTTTCAGCATCTTCCTTAACAATCTACCGACTGCCTGCCACCAGCGAACACTGCTCTATGCAGATGATGCTGTGATTTTTGCAAGCTACCCTGACCCTTACCTCCTTGAAAGCAACGTTCAAAAGGGCTTCATGGAAGTTGAGCACTGGTTCCACAACCATAAACTAGTACTAAACTACAAGAAGACAAAAGTCCTGTTGTTCTCCTCAGCCCACAGTCGACATAAAGAGCATGATCTTAACATCCACAATTCCCAAGGTGAACCCCTTGACCAAATACAGCACTTCAAGTACCTAGGGGTTACCCTTGATAGACACCTCACCTATTCACTGCACATCAAAAATGTTGCCAGAGCCATCAATACCATGATTGGGCTCCTCTATTGACTGAGAAAGTCTCTAACACCTGAAGCCCTAAATATTGCTGTCCATAGCTTGGTGCTCTCCTTAATTGACTATGGCCTTGTCATTTATGGAACTGCTTCCACCACTGCACTCAAAAGGCTCACTGTGGCACCAAACAAGGCCTGTAGACTCCTAATTGGTGCACCATGCCTCACCCACACCTGCTGTGTCTATATGCAGGCTGGGTGGTTCAACTTGCATAGGAGAATTAAATACCACACCTGCTTACTTGCCAAAAAGATTCTCCTTGGACTCATGCCTTCAGGATTAGGATGCTTACTTCACAAATCCCCCAAGATCCAACATATGCACACCTCATCTTCCGCACTCCTACTAGTTCTAATGTGCCGGACCACCCAATACCAATGCTCCTTTTTTATCAAAGCTCCATACTGGTTAAATGGCCTCCACAATGGTTTGGCTAACCTTACTAGTCTTGGTGAATTCAAACTCAAACTTTGTCAGCACATGCTAACTGAAAACTCCTGTGATTGCACCACTTAACATCCTTGTCCCTCTTCCCAGGACCTCACCCCACCACCGTTCTTCCACTGTTCTCTCTACTTGTCTTGCCCTCTCATTCTCCTCTCCCTTTCTGCCCTCCCATCTCCCCCTCTTTTTCTCCTCTCCCCACTGTCTCTCTTGCTTTTCATCCCTTGCTATCCTCGCTGCTACTTGACAATGCCGCCTGGTTGCTCTCCCCTTCCTTGATCTGGCTCCCCTCCTAATTCCCTTCTCTTCTCACTCCCTGCCTTGAATCACATGCTAAACTAATGTGTATTTATTTGCTGTTCTCTTATTCTGTATTTTGTAATACAAATTGCTTGTTTGTGAAACCAGTCTGTTTTACATTATGGATCTGTACCTCCCCTATTGACGTGGAACCTTTGTAAATGAGCTGCTTAGTGCTCAAAGGTACTTGTAATCATAGATTGAATAAATAAATAAATAAATAAAATGGTTGCAACAGATTTGGAATAAGGGGAATTTCAGCCCAAATGCCACAAGGCTTCTGCCATAACATTGCCTGCTATAACCACTGATAGGAATTCACATATTACAGTGGTACTATAGGTATAGCTATTGGGGTCCATACAGCCCCTACCACAGTGGATCATTAACCATGAACAAAAGGAATCACTGGCTTAAAGAAGTCTGCTAAGATTATAAAGTTTCTAATAATAGCAGGTATGCCAAATTAACATCATTTTGAACAGGAACGAATGTACTTCTGAAATCTGTAAATGCTTTTTAGATATCTATAAAGGAAAAAGTTTTATAATGTTTTTATAAATTATAGATTTTGTATTAGAATTGACACCATCATGCTTGGTCTCAAATGAATCCTCTCTTTTAGCTGCATCTGAAAATGTAGGTTTTACTTTTGTAACAAGATGCACATAGATGAAAGAAAGAAAAATAGTTTCATATCAAAAATAGTTTTTAAAAATGAGGTTATATTGATAAAAAAACAATTTAGGAGGGGCTAAGAGTAACACCCTCAAAGACTACTCAGACGAATCATAATTTGATGGTGATATCACCCAGCAAGTGAGACATAAATGGGATGCTGGCAAAGCCACCCCAGAAATGCCTGATCCTTTGGTGTGAAAGGATCTGTGTTGTCTGCCCTGACAATTTTGGATGAGCCTGGGATGTGTACTAGGCCAAAAGCCTGAAGCCACATCTGCTTGGAACCAGCACTTGGGTTGAGCCATTGTCACCACTAGGGGGTGTTAAACAAGCTTGAAAGTCTGCACAATGCTGCAACAAAGTCCAGCTGCTAAAACTGACTGTTACAGGAATGACTCTCATCCTAATATTGGATAAAGCAAGTCCTATGTTTTGCATACTTTTTTTTTCCAATTGTTTTACCAGGAGTAACACACTAAGCTGAAAGCTTGTTTACAGGTGTGACCTGGGAGCACAGGGAAGTTAAGTGACTTGCTCAAGGTAACACAGTATTTAAATGGGGGCTGTGGGATTCAAACCCAGTTCTCCAGATTTGCAGCTCAGAGCCTTAAACCACTATGCTATACTGCCCCTCAATTCTATACTATGCTATACTGAGAATTTGGACTAAAGTAATGTTTTGGAATTTCTGTTAAAAGCCTGAACAAGAGACTCACTTTGGAATTTACCAGCCAGCAAGCCTGCAGTGCTGTTAAATAGCAGTAAGTCAAGAGTTGCAGGTTTAAGAGCAGAAAGGAAGTGTAACAGAAAAGAGTCACAGAGGTCAGTTACCAAAACAACATTGCTGTCCACAGGGAGAAATCTTTCTACATACTATGTTGCTAGACTGCCAAAATCTTGCTGTCTGGTTTTTCCCACTAATTTCTGAAGTGACTTTTGATGATTTGTGATGTCAAGCAAGAAGGATCCAGGCTGCACTGCTTCATTGATGTCAGAAGACTCTACAGTTCCAGGTTCAAGGGAAAAGACAGAAGACAAGAGGAAAACCAACCACTAAGGACTTTTTGTCATCCAAAAGCAGAAGTTCTCACCAAGATTTTGAAAGTTAAAAAGTAGAAGACTGCACCTACAGAAAAATAAAACATAAGTATTCCTTTATTCTACTTTTAGTACTTATTTGGCTATCTGGGGTGGTAACTTAGTGCATTTTGGCTCCAAAACCTTGGGAATATAGTTAAGCTAGAATTTAGATGTAAAGAAGTACCTTCTTTCATGCTATGAAGTTTTAAAACAATTCTTATGCAAAGATATAACCTGAGACATTAATGTAATGAGTTGCAAGTTCTCATAGTAAAAAGAAAAGGTCATGATATTTATAAGTATGCTGAAGAAATGGTATAAACTACCATTTATTACGCTGAATATTGCTCATTCATTTGCATTGCTTATTTGTTGAAATTTGTTTTATTTGTTATACTTGATGTTTTAAAACCTTCGTTGTTTATATTACAGTTTATGTTTACATTATTTTTATTATGCTTGATATTTATGCTAATTATGAATATTTAGGACTTGTGCATATGTGAATAAAATATATTTATCTCTTATATAATCCAAAGTGTGGCAACAGTGTTTTTCACCATTGTTTTGAATCTGGAGATCATAGGATAATATCATATTTCAATTTTTATTATTTTTGGTTATTTATTAAATAATTTTTGGGTCAGGCCCAAGGTGAGTCTAAGTGCATATTATAAAAAGTGATATTAAAAGCCTTTGTTCTGACATCTTTGGAGTTCTCATTGGTGAGATTACTGTTAGTGAACAACAGTCCACACTTAGGGTGGATGAGAAAGAAATATTTTTTACTGTTATTGTTTGCAAGTTACTAAATGGAATAAGTAATATTTTTCTGTTCTTGTTTCTTGAGGATTTAAAAATAGTATTACCCCTAGACAGTGAGAAAAATACCAAAAGAAGTATTTATTTGGCAGCAAAGCTGCAAGAGAAAGGACTTTCAAAGTATCATAAGGAAAGATTTGGTTCTTTGTTTAAATTGTGTTGTATAAAAGGTTATTGCATTTAATGGTAATTGTTGGTAAAGTTTAGTAACGAGAACTTGAGACATGACAACTGCAACTGTAGGTATGGTTCATGCAAATGCAGGGGTAACACTTTCAGAGTTGCCAATAACTCTCATCAAGGAGGAGCCATTGATACCGCTGCATCCACATTGTAGGCCAGAAGAAGTAATCGAAGAATTAAATGAACAGAATAAAGAGTATGTTGATATGATTGAGAAGCTGTGTGCTGACAAATTAAGGTTATGTAATGATGTAAAACAGTTAAATCAACAACAAGGAGAGAGAGATCTCATGAATGTAGTAGACTTGCAGGCCATATTTAATTGTTCAAAACGCAGTTAGATGTAAGTAATGTGAAAATATCTGATGGAGACTGTGTCCTAATCAACTTAAAGACTGACATTGCTGCCTTGAAAAATTTCAATGAACAGCTAAAAGAACAGTGCCCAGCTGCAGAGGCAGAGAAGGCCAAAATATTAAAGACTAATGAGAAGCTCAAAGAGTGTGGCACAGCTTTGGAAAGCATTCTAATGAAAAGGTTACCAAGGAGCTAGCTGAAATGGTACAAATGTATAATGATGTAGGGGAGCAATTAGAAAGTGATAAGAAACAGTGGGCAGACAGGGAAAGGCACCTCTTAGCCAAATGGAAAGAGGAAACATTGGAACAAAGAAGCATGAGCTGTTCACCCCTTATGTATCTACCCCAGGGTAATGAACAAGGGGCTTATCCTTCTTGGGATTTCCACAGTGCAGGACCCACAGATGGAACCTTCTTTTGCCAACCACACTCTCCTGTTCATTCTAGTGCTGAAAAAGAGTTAAAACAAGAAATAGTGCAAAAAGAGAAAATACATAAAGATAGAGCGATCAGTGCGCAAACAGAAAAGGGGAGATGTGAAGGTGTAACCTCACAAAATGTATTAAAGGAGGATAGCCAATGGAAAGAGTGGTGTTCCCTTTTGGAGCGACACCTCTACAAATTAGGAAAAGAAGTCAGAGATTTAAAGGCCCAAAAATGTGATATCAAAAGTGAAAGTAAAATTAATGTAAGAATAAATGCATCTGAGGAATCAGGCCCAGATAGCTCCTCCCCTGAAAAGGAATATTTCTGTTCAGAAGAAGAATCCTGTGATAGGCATACAAAAAGATATAAAATTAGACAAAAAAGAAGCTCTGATTCTAAAGATGACTCATCTGATGGGTCCAGAAAAAATAAAAAGATTTCTGAAAAGAAACTGGGGCATTTAAAATCAAAGACTGTTACATAAGCTATGAAATTGGTAGGTAAGAGGTATAATTCTAAATCTGTGAAAGGAGGCATTGAGCAGAATATTCAAAAACTAAAATAGTGTTTTGAATTGTTGTCCATAACTGATGAGGGAGAACAGAGTTTTGTGATTAGGTGGTCTGTTGTTGATCCTCGAGCAGAGTGATCAAGAATGTCTAGAGAAAGTAGGAACAAATCTGACAAGCTGTATAAATTCCTAAAGAAGAAATATGGTAAATATCACACTAAGGGGACAGCCAGACATGCAGCCTACCAAATGCGGTGTGGGGTTGATCAAAGTCCAAAGGAATATTATAGTAGGCTAAAGGATGTGTACTTTGGAACAGAAGATCACTCAGAAAATGACTTAGATGACTTCTGAGATGCATATTATCAAGGTTTACCCCCTGCTATTAGAACACAATTGGCACTTGAGTTTAACAGGAGGCCCAAGGACATTCACTGGATTGCCAGACAGACAGAACACATCTGGGACTCTGGAAAAGGTGATGACTCTCCTCAACAGAAAAAGGGGGAGGCCCCACTACCAAGGTCCAAGTGTTTGAGGTAACTACCTCAGATACTTTGGCTATGGGAGTAGGTGGTCTCTCTCCTCCCAAAAACAGGAGACAAAGGAAGAAAAGAGGTAACAACACTCAACCAAGGAAAGCTGTAGAGCACCCTAAGGCTGTGCCTGACCTTAGAGTAGGAACCCAACCTACCAACTCTGTCCAAGCTTCCCCTGTGGTGGTTCCACCAGCAGGTCCTGAGTCAGAATTGTGTCAAAGCCCTCAGCAATTCCCACCACCTCAGCCATACCAAAACCAAGGACCCTTCTGTGGAGGTTATGATCCTGGTAGAGAGCACAGCCAAGGGTATGGGAAAGGATGCTACAGAGAATATGACAAAGACTACAGAGGTGGTAGAGGTGTCTATAGGGGGCATCAAAACTATAACAATGAGCAAGATGGTTGCAGGTTCCAAGATAGGCCTCGACCTGGTTTCCTAGTCATGGAGGAAATACAGGAAATAAAGGAGGAGATGGGAGACTTAAAAATGCTGCTCCAACATTTGGTCCCACCTCCCCCTCTGCCTTCTGGGTTTCCTGCTCCTGTGCAGAACCCATCTGCAACCTGAAATGACAATGGAACCAATAATAATGGGCAGTGACTATAGCCTTCTGTCCTTCCTAATGCTGCCCAGGTCAATGAAATTGCAATTGCTGATGATGGTACTAAAACTGCTATGAAATTATAAAATAAAAGTGTTGATGCAGAACCAGACCTTACCCTAGAAGTATCCCGAGTTACTGCAGCAGGCACGATGGACCATCAGGAGCACATGGGGGGATAGAATATCTTATGAAACCTTAAAAGAGGTAGCCTACTGGCCCTACATGTATGATGATGTTGCAAGGTATGTACAAGGGTGTATAACCTGTTGCAAGTTCCAGCCAGCTACTCCCAGACATAGAGCACCACTACAGTCAAAAGGCATTGTTATACCTTGGTCAGACATCCAGGTTGGCTGGATTGGTCCTGTTACCAGATCTTCAAGGGGTAACCAATACCTTTTGACAGTTACTTGTCTGTTCACAAAATGGGCTGAGTGTATACCTGCTCCAAATAGTACTGCCAAAACCACTGCTTTCTTATTAATAAACCATGTGTTTAGTCAATGGGGATTACCATTAAGAGTAGAAATGATAGAGGTTCTCATTTCACAGGAGAGGTAATAGAGAATGTGTATAAAATTCTAGGAGTACAGATGAAACTATAAGTGTCCCACCATCCACAATCATCTGAACAGGTGCAACTCGCTAATCAAACAATTGTGTATATACTGAAGAAATATATCAGTTCTTCAGGAAAATATTGGGATATAAAGTTACCACTAGTGTTAATGGTCATATGGGCTACTTCTAATAAGTTTACAGGTGTTCCTCCTTTTGAAATGATGTCAGGAAGACAAATTGTGTTATCTTTACATCTCCTGTATATCACAGGAAATGTAAATTCAGCATGTGCCACTAAAGCACATGAGTATGTAACCCATTTAAAACTGCCTTTGCGAGAAATCTTTGTATTTGCTCAGAATAACTTAGAGAAAAGTTTTGAGGCCTCTAAGTCATATTATGAAAGGAAAACTAGTCCAAAAGAGTATCAAATTGGTGATATAGTGTTTTACTTTAACTGCAGTAGGGATAAAGCCAAGGTCAAAAAGTTTCTTCCAAGTTGACAAGGACCCTTTGTGATCACTGACAAAATCTCACCTGTAGCATACCAAATTGAACTGAAGCAGAAAAACACTGGAGAGGTAGCACCTAAATGGGTTCGTATTAATCAGTTGAGGCAATATCGTGAACATAACAGAACATGGGAAAATGTTCTAAATGAATCTATGAGTGGTGATCAGGAATTAGAGTCTAGTTAAAATGTTAATTGTGATATTGACCTTTAAAACTGATGAGCAAAGATAATTTGTTGTATGTGTGAAATGTTCAAAACAATGTAAAAGATTGTTGTTTTAAAAGTGTACATAGTTGTACTCATGTTTAATCATATTAGTTTATGTAGTACTGTATACGATTCTTAGCAAGCAGTACATTTCCAATTATTGTCATCCAGTGATGTCACATCCGATGATGTCATATGTGATAATGTAATGCGCTAATGCGCTAATGATGTCATAAGTTATCACATGGCGATGCAACTTTTTGTTTTATGTTTCATTTTTCCTGCAGTGTTAAAACTATATATCCATATATAGCAGGATTATAGTTTTGAATTACAAAATGCATTTTTGGGGTGTATTTTTAATTTAAAAGGAGGGAATGTAGGAACAGAACAAATCTGATTAAAATATTTTATTATTATAATTGTATTATTTTCTTAATTGCTATTCTATAGCCTTATATTGGTTTAATTATTAAGTACTATAATATGATCTCTAAAACAAGGACAATACTTCTTAAGGCTTGAATACTGAAGTGGAGGAATCATGCCATAAAACAAAAGGGAATACAGCATACATGGTCAACTTCAGAACAAAAAATGTTTCAGGGATAGTCTATTCAAATTGAATGGCCCCTATTCCAATTACTAGCAGAAGAGCTTGAAGCTGAGACTGAGATTATTGTCATGGAAATTTGACATAATTTACATCCTTCTTTTCTCGTAACAGCCAGGTCCACGTACCAGACGTTAAGAGAGACTGAAATAGGCTGGCTTTAAGAAATTAATACTTTCATTTACTGAAAATATACGAAACTCTGATACATTTCAGAACGATACAGGTTATTGGAAATGCATGAACCTGCCATGTGATTAAGTTTTATACCCATCAGCAAAGTGTAGTGCAAGCTATTTACAAAACTGTGTAGCCCCAAAACTGTCTAAAATATATTAACAAGTTTGGTGCCTAAAGTAAGTTGTCCTTGCCACCTTTTCAATGGAATTAGTCTTGAGTGTTTCTCTAACAAGCAATACCTAGTCACAAGGTTTGTAAGCTTTCTTAATGAAATCCAAGGCAATATAAAAGTCATGGATCATTAACCATGAACACAGTCACAGAGTTCAGTTACCAAAACAACACTGCTGTCCACAGGGATAAATCTTTCTACTGACTGTGCTGCTAGACTGCCAAAATGTTGCTGTCTGATTTTTCCCACTAAATTCTGAAGTGGCTTTTGATGATTTCTGATGTCAAGCAAGAAGGATCCAGCATGCATTGCTTCATTGATGTCAGGAGACTCTATGGTTCCAGGTTCAAGGGAAAAGACAGAAGACAAGAGGAAAACCAACCACTAAGGACTTTTGCCATTCAAAATCAGAAGTTCTCACCAAGATTTTGAAAGTTAAAAAGTAGAAGACTGCACCTACGTATAACTAAAACACAAGTATTCATTTATTCAACTTTTAGTACTTATTTGGCTATCTTGGGTGGTAACGTAGTGCATTTTGGCTCCAAAACCTTGGGTATATAGTTAAGCTAGAATTTAGATGCAAAGAAGTACCTTCTTGCATGCTATGAAGTTTTAAAACAATTCTTATGCAAAGCCAAGACACTAATGTAATGAGTTGCAAGTTCTCATAGTAAAACAAAAAGGTCAAGATATTTATAAGTATGCTGAAGAAATACTATAAACTGTCATTTATTGCACTGACTATTGCTCATACATTTGCATTGCTTATTTGTTGAAAGTTTGTTTTATTTGTTTTACTTGATTTACTTGATTTTCTAAAACCTGCTATTTTGTTTACATTAAAGTTTATGTTAACATTATTTTCATTATGCTTGCTATTTATGCTAATTATGAATATTTAGGACTTGTACATATGTGAATAAAATATATATGTATCTCTAATATAATCCAAAGTGTTGTAGCAGTGTTTTTCACCATCATTTTGAATCTGGAGAGCATAGGATAATATCATATTTGAATTTTTATTATTTTTGGTAATTTATTCAATTATTTTTGGGTAAGGCCTGAGGCAAACCTAAGTGCATAATTATAAAAAGTGATATTATAAGCCTTTGTTCAGACAGACCCGTCAGCAACATTTCATCCTTTTGCTGACTTTTGCCCCCCCTCTCGCATTAAATCTGTCTGAGCTAATCTTTAGAAGGGGGGCATGAGGGGCACAGCCCCCTGCATAGGGGGTTTGGGAGCACAGCTCCCCGATAGAAAACAGACCAATGTCTGACAAGTGAAATTTCACTTGTCAACATCAGGGATGATTCTATGCTGAACATCGACAACAATGTCATGTCAGCATAGGTAAGCCCCTCTATAGGTCACTGGTAAGGTCACATCTTGAGTACTGTGCTCAGTTCTGGAGTCCTCACCTAAAAAAGGACTGGAAAAGGCTAGAGAGAGTGTAATGCAAGGGTGACCAAGATGATTCAGGGCCAAAAAGTTTGATCCTATGAGAATCAGCTAAAGGAGTTGAACATGTATTCTCTTGAAACCAGACCTGGGGGATATGAGTGAGACCTTCACGTTTCTGAAAAGAATAAACAAGATTAACAGTGAAGAGTTATTTACTAGGAATAGGGAAGCTAAGACATGGGGTCATGAGTGGAGGTTAATGGGGGGGAGATTTAAAAGGGATGTGAAGAAGTATTATTTTACAGAAAAAGTGGCTGAGTCAAGGAATGGTCTGCCAGCAGAGATGGTGGGTTCCCAAACCATAAATGGCTCCAAATACAGCTGAGATAAAACTATGGGTGTAGTAATTACTCAGCAGGACAAAAGAGGTGGACAACAAAGAGGGGTATAAGGTAAGCCTAGACCCCACAGAGACAATAGGTCACAGGGCATGATGGGGTAATATGGTAGACTAGATGGACTGTCAGTCTTTTTTCTGCAAACATTGTCTATGTTCCTATGGTTCTATGATATGTACCATGTCTCCTTAGTCCTCTGCCCCCTGTCAGGACACTGGTGGGGGCATGGAAGAAACCACTGGTCCCAATCCACCAGTGGTATACATCATGTCCCCCCAGGACCCCCCTCCACACTTACATTACCTCAGTCTAGTGTCCTTCTCTATATCCCCCAACATACATTACATCAAAGCACAGTACTTTGTCCTTGTTGCTCTCATACAGGAGAAAAACAACTTGGCCAAGGGCTAATGTCAGCAGTTCAAAATTTAAATATGGTGTTGTGGCATTATCAGTTGTGCAGGCCTGTTTGGCCTTGCAAGCCTTATCAGGCCCTGTCTCCTCCTTGCAATTGCACATTGCCCTTCTGTGACCACCACAGTCTCTCACTTGATCCCATGGCCACCAACTTGAATTACACTTTGTGACCCAGTGCATGACGTAATGCTGAGAGGTTACAGGCAGTGGGCTGGTGGGCCCCCAGTCTCCCCAGCCCCTGCCATTACCCCAGGCATGTGTAGTTCTGCCCATCTCAACATCAACTTTTTGGTATGAGATACTATATCACCCATGTGTTAAAATCCATAGATAACAGCTCAGATTCCACCAGCCAACCCTATGGCACTGTGGTGGTTGAGGGGAAGGGGTCAAAGGGGAACATGGGGCAAACCACCTGCCTTTGGCCAGGTAGTATTCAACATGCCCTTGGCTTCCTGCCCCCTTGGCAGTAACCCAGGCTACTTCTCCACCACCCACCCCCACTCAAGTAACCTTACATTTATAAAAAATACTGAATGTTATTCCACAGATTCTATAGCAAAATCTGCATCCAAACTTGAATCAGTCTCAGTGCAGAAGCCTTAGGAGGCCAGTAATGCCATCTGCTCCCCTTCATCCAGAGGCACTGTACTCTCAATGGTGGTTCATCAATATGTATCTCCTCCAGGCCCATATATAACCATGCTGCATCACTCCACTTGCATGAGGTAGTGTCGGGGGTGAGGGGCATGTGGTACTAAGCCCATCAGCCCCATACCCTTCACCCTGGGCAAGGAACTGATGAGGGACATGGGGTAAACCACCTCTCCCTGGCCAGGTGATATGCATTATGCCCTCCCCAGTCCTCTGCCCTCCCCAAGCACAGGACTGGTGGGGACATAGTGCAAACCACTGGTCCCTATCCAACAGCAGTATGCACACTTCCTCCCAGTCCCCTGCCTCCCATGGCACTACTGCAAGCTACCTCTCCACCACCCACACTTAGTCATTTAATGTTAAACTTATATTTAACCCTTGCTGTGCCACTGAAGTGTGTACACTTCCTAAACACCTATATGTTCTAAATCTTCTGGCAGCCTAAGGGTTAAAAAGATTATATACTGTAACATGATTAAGACATTTGAAGTCATTCATGTTGAGTCCTAATAACCTAAAGCAGCATTTTCCTTCTCCACCTTTCATGGCCATCCACAACCCCCACCCCACCCCACACAATCAGCTTGCTTCCCTTCACCTGCATGTGGTGATACCTGGGGACTTGCAGGTATGGGGATGTGGGCACTATGCCCACTATTCCCATGCCTCCCTCCTTGGGCAGGGAACTGATGGGGGACATGAGGTAAGCCACCTGTCCCAAGTCAGGCAATATGTACCATGGCCCCCCGTACTCCAGCCCCCAAGATAGGGAACTGGTGGGGGAATAGTTTCAAGCACTGGTCCCTAGCCACCAGCAGTATGAACCATGACCCACAATTCTCTTCCATCCCCCCTGCAGTACTCAAGGTAACCTCCCCCAACCCACCCTCAGCCTGTTAACTATAAACAAATTTAGATAACACAAAAAATAAATAAAAGCTGATTAAACAAATCCATTAAGTACTGTAACATGATTACTGTTTCAGCTTAAATATTTAGTCCAAATGTTCACATACAGTAAGTACTGTAATCTTGTGGTTCCTGTCTGGCTGTAGCCAATGCTGCAGCAAAAGTGGGATCAGTATGTGTGCAGCACCCACAGGATGCTGGTAATGCTGCCACACCCATACTTCCAGTGCCACTCTTGGTGGTGGCTTGTTGATGTGTGTCTCATTAGTACCTCTCTATTGTAGGCATATCCTGGTCACCAACCTTTTTTCTTTAGTAGGAAATGGAAATAAATAATTCATCATTGAAATGTCAAACATTTAGAAAACATTTTCTTTCTAAACATTTAAACTAAACCTGTAAAGTGCATTTTTGGTTGTGTGCATATCACAGTACTTTCAGAACTATGGCATGAAGGACTGGTGTGAAACCAGATTTTGTTCTGAATGAAATGCATCAGGCAAAAGGATACAAAAACAGCCTAAAATATTTTTAAAAGATTTTTGTTCCAAACCTTGAAACCAAACATGTAAAGTGCCTTTTTGGTCATCTGCGCATTACTTTCAGATCAATGGATTGCAGGACTGATGTGAAACCAGATTTTTCCATGAACAAGTGCATCAGGTGACAAGTTACAGAAATTTCTTAAAATACGTATTAAATATTTTCTTTCTAAACCTTTAGACTAATCCTGCAAAGTGCCTTTTCTGTTGTCTGCTCACTACTCTCAGACCAGTGGTGTGCAGGACTGGAGCTGTGCAAGAAGCTCTGAAGTAAGGGATTTAAATGGAGCCTGCTAGGATTCAGGGCTCACTAAGGTTGCTAAGTGCTGAATAGCAGGGGGACAACAGTTCCAAACAACAAACCTGTTTCTGGCATTTTTTTCTTGTTTTTTGCAGCACAGGAGCCTGAAATCAGAGACGGGCCATGGAGCTGTGTTTGGGTGAGAAGGTGGGACCGTTGGAAGTATTAACCAAACAGAGCTGAGCCAGAAGCTCTGAACACAGTATAAATTTTCATCCACCCAAGGAGTCCAGCACATTTGTGTCCGAGTGAGTGGGTGGAGCAGCAAAAGAATGGAACAGGTAACTGTCATCTTAGGCATTGGCAGGTGTCAGCAAAAGAAAGCAACAATAGACTCTGCTGGATGACTTAGGTAAGGTACCTGTTTGCTCCTATTGCATTAAGGGAAATTTAAGCCTAAACTGAGAATATGACCAATACCCTATCAAGGGTTTTAAACCAGATATGGGAGAATATAAGTAGCAATAAACAAAAAAGAGAAAGCTTGAAATACCCTTTCATGGGTAAACGTACATAAGAATTTCCAGTTATCATGGGGACAATAGAAGTTAGGAATGCTGGGAGTAGCACAGTGCAGTGGCTGTGCGGGGGCAGTTTTCAGAAAGACATTCTGGAGACTGTCATACTGCCCAATCTGCATGCACCTCTCTTAGTTGAGGAAGGTGGCTGCTACACTCCAGGCTGAGTTAGCTAGAATTTGGGGGACCTCCAAAATTGCCCTCGTTATCTAAGAGCATGCAAGGGAGGAGGAACAGCTGTACTATGGTGGGCTCTGCAAGGTTGGGGGTTGTAGGTTAGAGGTACATCCCTCATCAGTACCAGTACATAATTCCTATGCCACTCTGGCAAGGACGGAATGCCAGAACTAGGCACATGTGTCAGTGTCCAGGGAGGATGTGGGGGTACTCCATAATGGAGACCCCAAGGAGGGTGGACTAGGACCCCATTGGAGGAAGAAGAAATGTCTGGTGGAGGACTCCATTGTGAGGGGGTTAGATCTGGGAATATGAAGAGGGAGAGGGAGGTTAGGTGCCTACATGGTGCCATGGCCCGAAGGGATGGGAAGTGGATCCTGAGGCTTGCTAGGGCAGTGGGATGGGGAGGTAGAGATACATGTCATTGTCCACCTGGGGACAAATGACCCAAATATGGACAGGGCTGGGACAGTACAGGGAGAGTTTTAGGAGCTGAGGAGGGGTCTTAGACAGGTAGCACTCACCGTGGCTTTCTCATACTTGCTGCCTGTATACAAGAGGGAGAAAGAGAGTGAACTCTGCACCAGGACCTTCAATTCATGGTTGAGACAATGGTGCAGAGAGGAAGGGTTAGCTAAACTGGTGACTGGGAATCAGCCTTGCAGGATAAGGGCCTTTACATGGGTGATGACCTGCAACCATCTGGAAAGGGAACCACAGTCCTCAGTGGATGGTTTAGATGTTACTTTGATGAACGTTTAAACTAGTGGAGGGTGGTGGTGGTGGTGGAAGAAAGTGAGGAGGCAGAAACTGCCCCCCAACAGGCTGAAATAGAGAGTAGGAAGAACCCGATGGGATTTGAATCCACAATGATGCAAATTAATAAAGGAGCAGGATGATAAAAATTAAGGGGGATGGGAGTGGAAGTATTATAAAGAGGTGGGAGGAGGTGGGCAAAAAGCGAAGAAAAGGGTAACAAGAAGAGTGGTATAAAAATATGGAAGACCATGTGTGCGAATGCTAGATGTCTAGATAATAAGATTATGGACCTAGAAATACCATCATGGCAGAGTCCAACCTATATATTGTTGCCATTACCAAGTCATGGTGCACTGAAAACCATGACTGTAACATGGCTATACCAGGCTATAGTCAATTTGTGATGGACAGGGTGAGAAGGAAAGGAGGGAAAGTGGTGCATTATGTGAGTGAAGGCATAAAAGCGATGGGGATACAATACTAGTTTTTTACAGGAGACAGCGGTACTGTGGGTTTACCCTGGCAATGGGGAATGGAGCCTCTGTTCACACTGGCATGATCTACAAATCTCCTACACAGGCGGAGGTGTTAAATAAGGTACTGGTGGAAGCCACTGGCAAGTTGGAAGAGCAAGGGAAAAGGATTAAGACTTCTTTGGGCTAAGCAGATTTACTCTATGTTGTTGTTTTTATTTTGTACTCACAGGGATTGCTACTGTTTGTTGCTAACATTTCATTGCTTTATTTTTCTCTGATTCAAATTGTTGTTGCAGGCATACCTTCTTCTTCATTATTACAAGGTGTGCCTACAGGTGTGTGCTAACAGATTACTGCAGTAATCTTCTGATTCAAATTGTCTTTTGCAAGGTATATCTTCTGTTACTGCTTTATTTTTCTCTGTAGCAAAGTGTTTCTTACAGGGTATATTTTCTCTGAAATTATTACAGGTGGTGCTTACATTTTTGTGACTTTTTTATCATTGGGCTCAGCAAAATTACTGTTTGACATGTTTGTTTTATTTTATTCTTTTTTTGTTGAAAAGGTTTGTTGTCTCAGAGGTGTTTCAGTCTCCTTCTCACATTGAAGGAGCTAATTGATTTCCTCCCAAAGCTCTTCCAGAGGATTAGGTGTGTATCTGGGGAGTGGAGCTGGCAAACTGTCAGTAATTTCCAGCAGAAAGAAGGGTTAACAGGTCAGGTTACTTGATATCTTGGAGGTAGAAGACTTGGTTTGCTTGCCAAGGCACCTAGCATCACCTGAGCTCTTTCCTTCTAAGATTGCTTGAAAGGACAGAGCAGAGAACCTTACCAGAGCAAGGGAAAAGGATTAAGTCTTCTTTTGGTTAAGCAGATTTACTGTATGTTGTTGTTTTTATTTTGCACTCACAGGGATTGCTACTGTTTGTTGCTAACATTTCATTGCTTTATTTTCTCTGATTCAAATTGTTGTTGCTGGTATACCTTCTTCTGCATTATTACAAGGTGTGCCTACAGGTGTGTGCTAACAGATTACTGCTGTAATCTTCTGATTCAAATTGTCTTTTGCAAGGTATGTCTTCTGTTACTGCTTTATTTTTCTCTGTAGCAAAGTGTTTCTTACAGGGTACATCTTCTCTGAAATTATTACAGGTGGTGTTTTACAGGTTTTACATTTTTATCTAACATTAGGATACGCTTTCAGGGTTACTGCATTTGTTGTTGACTGACTGTTTCTGCTCTTACCTCCTTTTTCTTACATCCGTGTTTTTTCTTTTTCGGCAGGGGAAGAGCCCAGCCACCCACCTCCATCCCCAACCACACCACACTATACTCCTTCTATAGGGTACCACAGTTGTGACATTTCCTGTGGCAAAGCAGGAAGGGGCAGATCAGTGAGGCATCCACAAGGTGAGCTCATTTACAGGGGCACTAGTAATTTAACTTGTTATAACAAGTTATACAAAAACAAAACACAAAATCAAACCATTACTTGCATTTTTTTCCTTCTAATTACTCTGACCAGGTTATAAACCCAGCAACTTATCTGGAATGGATATCATTAACTGCAGCTACTGTGGAACACTTTTCAGAAAGACAGTCTTGCAGGATTTAGGACAATGTCCTACATGCTGGGCCATTGGAGATCTTAGGGCTCAGCTCCGGGCAGCATGGGCAGAGATTGAGCACCTCAAATTTCATATTCAAGAGGAAATACATTATAAGAACCACCCACCATTTCCCCAACATCCAACAGAAGAACCTCGACCGCAGAGGGTAGTTGGTCCAGGAGGTTGGCAGGTGGTTAGGAGGGGCAAATCGGGTGCTCCGTCACTCTGTGCTCTCCAACATATTACCTCCAAAAACCATATAAACACTACAAACAGGTATCTGCCTCTATCTCTGAAATCAAACAAAGGGCCAGAGGACACTGCAGCACAGGAACTAGCACAACAGAACTCACCCAAATCAGGAACCAAAACAAAAAATGCAAAAAGGAAATCCAAAAAACTTCTGATCATAGGAGACTCCATGATTCGGGGAGTTGATACCCATTTTCAGCCAGGGGTAATGGTCACATGTCTCCCAGGTACATCAGCATGGAGAGACACTGACCACATTGCTAAAATTGTTCACAAAGCAGGAGCAAACATTGACATCCTGGTACAGATAAGGACTAATGATCTCGCCAGTCAGTCAGTTGTGGAGACCAAGGAACACCTGACCAGGCTGGGTGACAAACTATTATCCATTTTGTCTGACGTCTCCTTCTCTGAGATCCTGCCAGTCTGGGAGAGGTGGGCAGATGCGGAAGGTCAGAGAAGGGAGCTAGGGAGCTAAACATGTGGCTCAAGGGCTGGTGCCAGGAAAAGGACACAGATTTGTAGGAACTGGCAACAGTTCTGGGAGAAAAGTCTTTAGATTTGATGGACTGCATCTGACTAAGGAGGGAGTCAGTGCATTGGGTCAGAAGTTTGATGTCTTTGCAGAATATTTAAACTAGCAAATGGGCAGAGGGGTGCAGCACCCCATACGTCGAATGGGAAGAACACCCTTCCCCCCTCAGCAAGTGGTCAAACAGGGATTCAGCATGTTTGCAGTTCATTTGCATCATCAGGTAAGAAAAAAGGTCTGTCTTCCCATATGTCGCACAGAAGAAATGCCAAACCTCACCCAGCAACTAACACACTGAAATCTGGCCAATGAAAAATCATGTGCAGAAATGCTCTCGCTATGGGAAACAAGATCCCAGACCTGCAGGCAATAATGACAGAGGCTAAACCAGACATAGTAGCAATTAGCGAGACTTGGTTTACCAGAAACCACACTTGGGAGACTTCAGTACCTGGCTATGTACTGTTCAGAAGAGACCGAAGTGCAAAAGGGGGGGGGTGGAGTGGCCCTGTATGTCAATGAAAATATCAAAGCTACAGAAATTCAGAATACTCATAAGGAGCCAGAAGAACTGTGGTCACCCTGGAAACAGGAAATGGGACAGCCATAAGAACTGGGATTGTCTACAGGCCCCCAGAGTGGGGGAGGACATAGACACATTACTGTTAGAAGATATACAAAACATGACAGCTAAAGGGGAGGTTCTGATAATGGGAGACTTCAACATGCCGGATACAGATTGGTCAATACCAGCAGGAACATCTGCCAGAACTAAACACATGGTGGATTCCCTGCAGGAGGAGGGCCTCAAACAACTGGCACAAGAACCCACAAGAGACAGGGCTATCCTAGATCTAGTACTGACTAACAGGGAAGGGATCACAGATCTCCAGGTAGAAGGTCACCTGGGAGCCAGTGACCATCACATGGTATGGTTCAATTTGGTCACTACATCTAAATCATCCCATTCCAAGGCAAAAATATGGGACTTCAGAGGAGCTGACTTTGATAGATGGCCAACAGAGATAAGCTAGCCCTGGCAAAAAAAAAAAAAACAACACAGGGGAGGGGGTGCAGGCAAAGTGGGCAAGCATTAAGGATGCAATACTTGAAGCAACATCCCATTGTGTTAGACAGAAAACGAAGTGCAAAAGAAGAAGGAAACCAATTTGGTTCTCAAATACAGTAGCAGAAAAGGTCAGAGCCAAAAGGCTGGCCTTCAGGAAATATAAGGGAACACAGCGGGATGAAGATAGGGAGGCATACCAAACTGCCCTAAGTGAAGCAGGGAAGGCAGTAAGGCAGGCAAAGTCCCAAACTGAGGAAACACTAGCATGAACAGTAAAAGAAGGTGACAACACTTTCTAAAGATACATTAGTGAAAGTACAAAGTCCAGAGAGGGTGTTGCTAAGCTCAAAGGAGAAAAGGGGGCATGTGAGGAGGAGGACCCTGTAAAAGCATCTATCCTAAATAGATACTTTTGCTCAGTATTTACTGAAGAGAAGGAAGGGCAGACCCCACAGCTAAGCACCATGGACACAGGGTGGAGGGAGGTGAGTACTACTCCCTTCACAAAAGAAAGGGTCCTACAAGAGCTCACTAAGCTCAGGGTGGATAAGGCAATGGGACCTGATGGCATACATCCCAGGTTACTTAAGGAGCTAAGGGTGGAACTAGCAGAGCCCTCAGCAGAACTGTTTAGTGAGTCTCTGAGCACAGGAGAGGTCCCAGAAGACTGAAGAAGGGCTCATGTGATCCCACTCCACAAAAGTAGTAGCAGGAAGGAGGCAGGGAACTATAGACCAGTCAGTCTTACCTCAGTAGTGGGCAAGATTATGAAGACACTCCTTAAGGAAAGGATAGTGCAACACCTGGAATCCATAGGGGCACAGGATCCAAGACAGCATGGGTTTACAAAAGGAAGGTTCTGTCAAACTAATCTCATAGATTTCTTTGACTGGGTAACCAGTGTGGTGGACCAAGGGGGAGCAGTTGATGTCACCTACCTTGACTTCAGCAAAGCTTTGACACTGTTCCACATAGAAGATTGATAAATAAGCTGGGTAGGCTCGGGGTGGGTCTGAAGTTGGTCAACTGGGTGGCAAACTGGTTGACAGGCAGAAAACAGAGAGTGGTGGTAAATGGTATACAGTCAGAAGAGATGCAAGTCACAAGTGGGGTACCTCAGGGATCAGTCCTGGGGCCAGTCCTCTTCAATATCTTCATTAGTGACATTGCAGATGGACTACAGGGTAAGGCGTGTCTGTTTGCAGATGACACTAAGATCTGCATCAGAGTAGATGATCCAGATGGGGTGGGCAGAATGAGAAGAGATCTGGATAAACTAGCAAAATGGTCAGAGTGGCAACTGGGATTTAATGCAAAGAAGTGCAAGATCATGCACATAGGGAAGAGAAACCCTGAAGCCACCTATAGGCTGGGAGGGGGGAGTTGCTGGCAGTCACAAAGGAAGAAAGAGACTTGGGCATCATCATCACCGATGACCTGAAATCATCCAAGCAGACCTCTAAAGCAGTAGGTAAAGTCAGGGGGATGTTAGGGTGTATTAGTAGGGGTATCACAAGTCGTAAGAAGGAGGTAATAATCCCTCTTTACAAGACACTGGTTAGGCCCCATCTGGAGTACTGTGTGCAGTACTGGAGGCCACACTTCGCAAGGATATTAACCAAATTGAGGCAGTCCAGAGAAGGGCAACCAAAATGGTGCAGGGACTGCATCAGAAGACATATGAGGACAGATTAATGGTGCTCAATATGTATACCCTAGAGCAAAGGAGGGAGAGAGGTGATATGATTGAAACATTCAAATACCTTAAGGGCATTAACAAGGTGAAAGAGTCTAACATGTTTAAATACAAGAAAAATAGCAGGACAAGAGGACACAGCATGAGACTAGTGGGAGGCTGATTAAGGGGAAATGTGGGGAAATTCTTTTTCACAGAAAGGCTGGTGGATGCATGAAATGGCCTACCTCAGGAAGTGGTGGCTATGAATACAGTGCAGGGCTTCAAACAGGCATGGGATAGGCATAAGGGAGTAATACAGATGAGTATGAATAAATAGGCCACTGACAGAGCAAAGGCCGATGGCACATTTATAAGTAGAAACAGAAATGGGCAGACTGGATGGGCCTTGCAGTCTTTATCTGCCGTCAACTTCTGTGTTTCTATGTTTCTATGAAATTGAGGAGGTTCTGTTGGTGGATGACTTCCATCTGCCAAATGTAGATTGGAGCCTTCCAGTTGCAGCTTCAGCTAGGAACAGGTTCATCCTGAACTTCCTGTGGGGGCCATTCCTTAGGCAACTAGTCAGGGACCCCCCTTGTGATGGGGCAGTACTGGATCTGATATTCACTAAAAGGGACAGTGTTGCAGATTGCAAGGTGTGAGGCCATCTGGGGATTAGTGTTCACTGTATAGAGTGGTTCAATATAAGGATGGCTGGGGAATTGAACCACACAAGGGTGAGGATCCAGGACTCTAGGAGGGCAGAATTTAAAATGATGGGTGAATGCCTCATGGATGACTTGGTGAGGGATCACCTGGGAGAGGTACAGAAACAGTGGGCAAAGCTAAAAATGGCCAAAGTGAAGGTAATAAACCTCTGTGTCAAGTAAGTGAGCAACAGCAAGAGGAAAAAGAGACTGCTATCGTTCTTGAAAGAGGTAGTGGAAAAGGTAAAAGCTAAAAGGGTAGCATTCAGAAGGTATTAGGAGACACAAAGGAAGGAGGATAGGGAGGTGTATCAGGAAAACTGAAGGAAGCAGGTGGAGCAGTTAGGAGCACAGAGGTGTTAATTGAAGAGAGAAAAGCCCAGGCGGTAAAGAAAGGGGGCAAGATATTTTGTAGATATGTAAGGGAAAAGAAGACGTCCAGTACTGGGACTGTAAGATTAAAAAGGGAAGGGGGGACCTTGCAGAGGGGCACCAGGAAAAGGCAGACATCCTGAGCTAATACTTTTGTTCAGTGTTCACAAAGGAAAGAGATGGATAGGGGCCACAAAAAAGTAACAGAAGCTTTGGAGGGAGGGAAGTGGACATTAGTCCATTTCTGGAGGCAAGAGAATCCTGAAGGACCTCACTAATCTGAAGGTGGAAAAAACAATGGGGCCAGATAAGGTGCATCCAAGAGTGTTGAGGGAGTTCAGGGAGGTACTGGCTGCACCTCTGACAGTGCTGTTTAACAGCTCATTGGAAATGGGAGTAGTTCCAGAGGAATACAGGAGGGTAGGTGTAGTCCTGCTTCACAAACATGGTAGCAGGGAAGAGGCTGGCAATTAATTGAAAGGCTTTGCCTGTAGTTCGGTGACCAAGCAGCCAGCCACTCCCACTTCCTGAGCTATATAAGCAGTTCCTCGCAGCCTCACTGTGAAGCATTTTGTCTTTGCAACCGGAGGCTATGTTGGTTTGTCCTCTGAGCTAGCTGGGGCCTAACCCCCCGCCTGCTGTTTCTGTGTGTCTCTGCTGGACTTCAGTGTTTGTTTTCCTGCTTCTGGTTTGTATCTTTCCTCCGGCTGTGTGCTTCCCTGTGTTTTGTTTCTTGTTTTTTGGGGGCCTTTCCCTGTTTTCTGTTTTGCTGTGTTTTGGTTCCCTCTTTGGGGGGGCTTTTATTTTTAAAACTCCTAGCATACTGCTACTACAGAGCTCATTCTGTTTGCTTTCAGTTACAACTCTCAATTTACTGCACTGCAATTGCAAACCTACTCAGAGCTCATGCTACTGCTTTCAGTTACCTACAACTTCAGCCACTGCTGCTGACTGTTTACTTTAATTACTGTTGTACCCAGTGCCTGTGTTTTCACACTGTACTCATTAAACTACTACTGTACAGGCCCACTTGCTTCCTGCTGCTGCATTGTTTACACCCATTCCTATTCTACCTTGTTTACTCTGAGGTTAGCTGAAGCTCCTGCTGAGGCTATTAAACTAGCTTTTATATCTTCATGTGGTTCTCGGCCTTTCATCGCTTCCTTGTTTGTCCTACGGCAGGGACTGGGAGGTGTTTGGGGGGTCATGGCCTATGTGGTTAATTTTGTTCTAAATCCTGTCTTCGCTGTCGAACATCCTCAGAGTTTGTCACCTTGATTTGGCTATTCATGTTTGGCTGGCTTGCCCCTAATTCAGTGCTGTTTACTTGCTATACAGTTGTTATGCAGGTCCACCTATTACTACTACTACTGCTTACTGACCTATCAGGTCCCCACTTGCTACGCAACTGCTAAGTTCCTTGCTTACGCAAACCATTGCTTTATGCCCAGTGCCATCCCCTCGGCTTCGCCTGGGATTCTACTGCTCTCAATCTGCATCCGACCTTGCGAGGTCTCATCACTCAATGCTCATTACGATCTCAGCATGCTGTGCTTATTCAGCTCACCAGCTTTACAGCTCTCAATCAGTTCTGGGGTGTGCCAGCCATTCTAATCTGGCACAGGTTCCTGCAGCCAACGGTCTCTCTCTGCATTTAGTCCATATCATTGAGCTCATCCAACTTGAGGTGGGATCCTTCTCACCTGGCCCATAGCTGGGAATGTCCTCGCCCTGGGCTTGGCTTTAGCTGCCTGCTACGTGACAGGACTGCTGGTGTAGAATTTAAGACTAGTGGTGAAGGGTGATTACGACGATCTCCTTTGGCTCTAGTGTTCCACTATAACGGTTGGCCATTGACTTTAGTGGTTTCCCTAGCAAGGCACCTTCACTGCATTCTCCCTACAACTGCCTCTGGTTCACCTGGTTTGATTTAGGGCGGGAAGGCCAGGTGAGTGCCTCAGCAGTTGTTGCTCTCCTCCTGCGCCTTGGATGCTCGTATTGTTGCAGAGGGTTTGAGTGAGAGCCTTCCTCCAAATTGGAATATTTTCCACCTCCCTTTAATTGGGCTTTCCAAATTGCAGCTGCAGAGACGTCACTAAATACATTTTCCCAAGACTGAATGGAAGGCGACCTAGGCCTTGGATCCCCAGAGATTTCCTCCTCATAGGGTTTTTTTTCTCTCCTCCGTTGCCTCAGGTCATAACACTTATTTAAAATAGTTGTTTCCCCTAGTTTTCTTAGGTAGGTTCTGTTGTTGGATGGAGCTGGAGGATGTCCTTCCATTCCCTCTCTCCTTAGGGGATCCCCTTCTCTCAATGCCAGCCATCACTATTCTTCTCTACTACTATGTTCCAGTTACTGCTTCTACGTCACTGTTACTGCTTGCTCATAAGCATCATGTTGCCTCCTTTTGGGGATGATACTACATTTCTTTTGGGGATTCCTAAGGTACCTTTGGCCACGGGAACCATCCCGTGGCACCTCTAGGGGAAGAAACCTTTCCGAGAGTTCCTTGCTTTCGTACCCCTACAGGGTGGTAATTCCTCTGGAATAGAGTGCGAACGGCCACAACCAAACTAGTACAGTTACATAAGCATAACACTATACTGGCTGCGTAGATCAGTGAATTGAAAGGCTTTGCCTGTAGTTCGGTGACCAAGCAGCCAGCCACTCCCACTTCCTGAGCTATATAAGCAGTTCCTCACAGCCTCACTGTGAAGATTTTGTCTTTGCCCCACCATCCTCCCCTCCTCCTCCAGCGGCAGTGCTCTCTCCTTAGGGGGATTCCTAAGGTACCTTTAGCCATGAGAACCGTCCCGTGGCACCTCTAGGGGTGGAACCCTCTCAGATAGTTCCTTGCTTTCGTACCCCTACAGGGTGGTAATCCTCTGGAATAGAGTGCAAACGGCCACAACCAAACTAATACAGTTACATAAGCATAACACTATACTGGCTGCATAGGTCAGTGAATGGCAAGACAGCTTGATATCAGCGTTGGGAAAGTTAATGTAATCTCTGCTAAAGGAAAGGATTGTGGAATATCTTGAATCCTGTGGGTTACAAGACTCGAGGCAGGATGGATTCACGGGGGAGGGAGCGGAACAGGTCATGTCAAATGAATATGATAGATTTCTTTGACTCGGTGACCAAAGAACTAGGTCAGGCTGGAGTGGTGGATGTAGGCTATCTAGATTTTACCAAGGCTTTCTACACCATTTCACACAGAAGACTAGTAAGCAAGCTAGGTATCTTAGAAGTGGGTCCAAAGGTAGTAAACTAGGAAAGGAATTGGTTAGGGGATGGGCGGCAGGGGGTGGTGGTAAACAGAGTTCACTCTGAGGAAGGAAGGGTGACCAGAGGGCTGCCTCAGGGATCAATGCTGGGACCAGTCTTTTTTAATGTCTTTATAAGTGATACTGCAGAGGAGCTGGAAGGGAAGGTTTGCCTCTTTGTATATGACACCAAAATCTGAAATAAGGTGGACACTCTGGTGGGGGGAAAGAATGAGCAGAGACCTGAGAAAACCCGAGGAGTGCTCAATGGTGTGGTAGCTGAGTTTCAATGCAAAAAACAGCAACAAATGCACTTGAGGCACAGAAAACTAGGGCAGAGTACAAAGTGGGTGGGGTGGTACTGATGACCAACAAGCAGGAAAGAGAACTGACTGTAATCATTACTGATGATCTAAAGGTGGCCAGGCAGTGTGACAAAGCAGTTGGGAGGCCTAGTGGGATGTTAGGCTGCATATGGGAGGAGTATCACCAGCAGAAAGAGGGAGGTGGTGTTGCCTCTGTTTAGATTGCTGTTAATACCCTACCGAGAGTACTGTGTTCAGTTCTGGAAACCACATCTCTGGAAGGGCATACTGTAGACAGAGTTGAGGTGGTCCAGAGGAGGGCAACACAACTGGTGCAGGGTCTGCATCAGAAGTCCAATGAGCAGAGACTTAAGGACCTAAGCACAGAAACTTGTACAAGAGAGGAGGGAAAAGGTACATGATCGAAACCTTAAATACCTCACAGGGATAAATAAGGTGTAGGAGAGAAGTATTTTTCAGACAAAAAGATGCTCGAAAACAAGGGGACATGATATGAAGCTAGAGGGGATAGACTTAGGAGAGATATGAGGAAACATAAAGGAATCTTAGGAGAAAGGAACGGGGTGGTAGAATGGGCAACAGGTCAAGTAGGATCAGAGGTGGTACTGTAGGGAGGGAACAATGAGCAGACAAGATGGTCTAAGTGGTCCTTCTCTGCCAGCAAATTCTATGTTTCTATGAAACTAGATTTTTCCAGAAACAAATGCATCTGGTGAAGTTACAAAAACAATCTAAAATATTTATAAAACATTTTCTTTCTAAAACATTAAACTAAACATGCAAAGTGTCTTTTGTCGGACTGCGCATACTTTTAGACCAATGGCATGCAGGATTGATATGAAACCGCATTTTTCCAGAAAGAAATATGTCAGCTGAAAATTTACAAAAACAACCTAAAATATTTATAAAACATTTTCTTTCTAAACCTTTGAACTAAAGCTGCAAAGTGCCTTTTGGCCATCTGCACATTAATTTCAGACTGATGCTGTGCAGGACCAGGGGCTACTGTAGATTCACAAAACTTTGCCCTGATGCAAACTCAGTGTTATGCGAGCAAACCAGATTTTGTGCCAAGTTGGTATTCACAAAAGCCCAGTTTGCTGGCTCAAACTGGGTTTGTGCTGGGGCAAAGTGTGGAGGGGGCCACAATGCAAATGAGGGAGAGGGGACCTGCATATCAGTGCAGTCTGATATACAAAGCATTTGCTACCTGCAAGGGCCTTTTGCAGGGTTCCCTTGTGTGGAGCAAATATTGCCGACTGTGACCTTGCTTTAATCCTGTGCAACCCTAGTGGTTGGTAGAGGTACTGTGGTGCCCCCCCATTGCCCAACTGTAAAAATGTAAGAATACCCTTGTGGCTAGTGGTCCCTCCACCACTGATTGCCAGCCCAAGTGTAAGAACTGGAGTATTCCCTAGTGGCTTGTGGTCCCCCCACCAATCGCCAGCCTGAGTATAAGAATTTAAGTATCCCATGGTAGCTAGTAGCACCCCCACCAATCACTGGCTCGATTGTAAATATATGTTTCCCTGGTGTCCAGTGGTCCCTCCCCCACCCAATCACCTGCCTGACATGCACAAACATATTCCCTGATGTCCAGTGGTCCCTCCCCCCAACCGATCCCCTACCCAATGTCTGGACATTGTTTCCCTTGTGTTCATTGTATTGTCCATCCTGATCCCCTGTACATGATAGTTAATGCATTCCTTGGTGTCCAGCAGATCCACCTTACTATCACTGACCCCCTGTATATTATAGAGCAAGCAGTCTCTGGCATCTAGTGGACCCCCATCCTATCACCCCAGCAGGTAATGCCCCACCACCCCACTCTCCCCATCCCAGCACCAAGCCAGCAACTGGCACAGCCCTCTGCTCTCCAGCATGGCTGGCTGCTAACTGAGGTATCAAGGCATGCATACTGTAATAGCACACGCTCCTTGACAGCTCAGTCGGTGGCCAGTCATGGTTAAGAGCAGAGGTCTCTGCCGGTTGCCAGCATAGGGTCGGGATGAGGGGAGCGGGATGGTGGGGAGCTACCTGCTTGGGTGGGCAAGTGGGGATCCACTAGATGCCAGAGACTGCATTCACTACAATATACAAGGAATTGTGGATAGGGATATGGTTCACTGGACACCAGGGAATGCAGTAACTATCATGTACAGGGGATCAAGATCAGGGTGATACAATGAACACTAGGAAAACAGTGTCCAGACATCAGGTGTATGATCAGGTGGGGGAGGGACCACTGAACACCAGGTAATATGTTTGTGCATATCAGGTGGGTGATTGGGTGGGGGCAGGGATCACTGGACACCGCGGAACATGTTTGTGCATATCAGGCAGATGATAAGGTGGAGGAAGGGACTACTGGACACCAGGGAATATGTTTGTGCATCTCAAGTGGGTGATCAGGTTAGGGGGAGGGACCACTGGACACCTGGGAATATGTTTGTACATAACAGGCAGATGATCAGATGTGAAGGAGGGATCACTGGACACCAGGGAAACATATATTTACAATCGGGCTGGCAATCAGTGGGGCTGCACTAGCCACCAGGGAATACTTATATTTTACAACTGGGACAGTGATTGGTGGGGGGACCACTAGCCACCAGGGAATACTTAAGTTCTTACACTCGGGCTGACAATTGGTGGGAGGAACACTAGCCACCAAAGAAACCTATTGGCAAGGGAGTACACTAAATTTCAATGCAGCCCATGTAAATGGGCTCATAATGAGCATGCAGATAGCCACATAGAGCCTTGCATGCCCAATGAGCTCATTTACATGTCTGCTTTTGTGAATTCAGAATAGCGCACTGGCACTATTCATTGTGGAGCCATTCTCATGACTACATGTGGGTGCGGTGTTGGGGGGGTAGTAGTAGAGGTAATGGGGTTAGTGCTGACTCATCCTGACCCTATTCACAGTTGGAAAGTGCAGGTGTGTTATCTGACTTTGAATAGCAACCTTTGACACCTGGGCAATATCAAAGAGCAATACAAATGTTTGTGCTGTGCATTGCGATTTTTTTGTGAATCTAGCCCCAGAACTTTTGAAAAACAAAAACTGTATCAACTGTATAACATACACTGTATAGCATTTGAATTTTATCCCTGTGTTCCTATAATGAACCAGCACTCCCAAAACTCATCCACGTAGTAAGTGTTTATCACCTTCAAGTGCTCGATTCTCAAAGGTTGACACAGGACTCATGACAAGCCCTGCATCAAACCCTGTGCTGCACCAAAACACTTTGCCACAGCTTGCACCCGATTTTGAAAGGTTGCATAAATTTGAGACACTTTAGGCTCTTTACAGTGGCTTGCACCAAATATTTGGCACAAACTCTGTAAAATGGTCCCCATGAATGCTGCAAAGTTAAACCAGCTATTGTAAATCCTGATTGCAGGCCTGGGAATGTTGCAAGTCCCATGAGTCATTTGTTTGGTGCACCTGAGCTTGCAGCATCCCTGACATGTTTGAGAATCAAACTCCAAGTTTTCAGGGATATTCGTTGACCTTGAAACCCACAGCTCCTTCCATGACCAGCATGGTGTCTCATTTGATTCCCCAGCCATGATCTCTTCTGCAGGCCTTTTCTCAAATTGCTAGAATTAAAAAGAAAGAAGAGTCTGATGTCCCAAATCAGCTAAGCATGGTTCTGTGGTTTAACACACTTCCTTAGGTCCTTCTTCATCTAATGGCATACCATCTTGATTGGGTTCATGTTGAGCAATTCTTGTGGCATCCTGGCCCAGTTCACTCCCTTATCCTTTATTCAGAATCTTGATGCCACATGCTTTGGGTTATTGTCTGTAAAATATAAAAAAATAAAGGTGAAAAAATATATATCCCTATCACTGCCCTGAAATACAGACTGGTTCATTTCGCTTATAATTACCAGGACTGATCACAGAAATCAAGCCAGTGTAGAAAAACAGCAGCTGAAGCTAGGTAAACAGAAACAACTGACCGTTGCACTGAGTAACTGATATCCCTAGTGTAATACTGCACAGTACCTCGGAAAAGTTAATGATCATCTTCAGATACCTGCCTGATTAAGGTTACCAGAGTATTTGAAAATATCTCTCCCCCTAAAGAAACCACTTTTCACGACTATAGTGAGTAGTAGTATTGGCCTAGTCCCTTGGTGGTAGATGGCACAGATGGCACCCTAGAAATGTTTTTTTTTCAGTGGGTATTTGGGCTGTGCTTTAAGAACCAGGAGACTCATTTTTTCTTAAAAACTATGGAACAGAAGGACCACATGGCTATAGTACTCTCATCTGTAAAAATCACATCTGAGAACTTTTTATTTGGCTCCATCCATGCCTTTGCCTGCCCGAGCTTCTTAGTCTTGTTTGCTTCATGGATAAGAGAACATGTACTGCATAGCAGAAAAATATACTGTCAGGATCAAGTGTGATAGTAATGTATTGACACTTCTGAAAAGTATGGTATATATTCACAAAATAGCCACAGGCCAGCATCATGGAATGATTGAGGTAGATACGATTTACCAATGGTTAAAAGAGGGTAAAGCGCTTACCATGTTCTGGCATAAGTCCATCCATTAATGCATCTCATCCATCAGACTGATGATTTAGACACACAGTACCAATGTTCTACGAGTGCATAGTAGACCTCTTGAGCACTGCTCTCATCATCCTCAATTGTAAGCTGATCCACAATATTGGAAACATCACTACAAAAGAAAGAAAATAAAATGTGGTTATGGAAATCACGACACCAAAGCTGTTTAATGCAGCACCTTGGGTAGCACAGTACTATCTCACTGCACTGTAATGTGGCTTGCTCAAGGACACTCAGGCAGAGAGGGTGACTGTGAAAAGGCAGAGATACTAAACAAATATTTTTGCTCAGTATTTACAAAGGAAGAGGGGGCGGTACCTAAAACAAACAGTAGAAACACTCTGGATACAGAAGTTGATACCAGCCCATTTACAGAAGAAAGGGTTCTGAAAGAACTCTTAAAATTGAAGGTGGACAAAGCAATGGGGCCTGATGGGATTCATCCCAGAATTCTAAAGAACTAAGGATAGAACTAGTGACACCACTGACTACCCTCTTTAACAAATCATGGGAGGATGGGGTGGTACCCAAGGACTGGAGGAGGGCAGATGTGATTCCCTTCACAAAGTGGGGAGCAAGGCAGAAGCAGGAAACTACAGACCTGTTAGTTTAACCTCAGTGGTAGGAAAAATGATGGAATCACTTGAAGGAAAGAACTGTTAAATATCTAGAGGCCAGAGGGCACAGGACCCAAGGCAGCATGGATTCACAGCGGAAGGTCATGGCAGACAAATCTGATAGATTTCTTTGACTGGGTGACCAAAGTAGTTGATCAGGGAGGGGCGTGGACATGGCCTACCTAGACTTTAAGCAAGGCATTTGACACAGTCCCACACAAAGATTAATATACAAGTTAGCCAGCCTGGGAGTGGGTCCCAAGATGACAGTCTGGGTAAAGAATTGGCTGGAGAATAGGACACAGAGAGTAATAGTAAATGGAATCCACTCTGAAAAAAGGGGGTTAGTAGTGGGGTACCATGAGGAGTTCAGTGTAGGACAGTCCTCTTCAATGTCTTTATAAGTGACATTGCAGAGGGACTGGAAGGAAAAGTATGTCTCTTTGCAGATGACACAAAGATCTGCAACAGAGTTGATGCACAAGGTGGAGTGGAAAGGATGAGAAGGATTTGGCAAGGTTAGAGGAATGGTCAAATGTATGGCAGCTTAGATTCAATGCTAAGAGTGCAAGGTAATGCACCTGGGAAACAAAAACACAGGGAAGAGTACACAATGGGGGTGAGATACTAACAACAACAAAATGGAAAGGGACCTGGGGTAGTCATATCAGATGACCTAAAGGTGGGCAAGCAATGTGAGAGGGCAGCAAGGAGGGTTGGGGGATACTGGATGCATAGGGAGGCACCACCAGTAGAAAACAGGAAGTTATTATCCTCTGTACAGACAGCTAGTGAGACTCCATCTGGAGTACTGCGTGCAGTTCTGGAGACCCAATCTCCGCAAAGACATAGACAGGATGGAAGCTGTCCAGAGGAGGGCAACTAAAATGGTGCAGGGTCTGCACTGGAAGACATATGAAGAGAGACTTAAGGGGCTTAATATGTATAGCCTCAAGGAAAGGAGGGAGAGGGGGGACATGATAGAAACTTTCAAGTACCTCAAGGGAATCAACAAAGTCCAAGAGGGTAGCATCTTTCAAAAAAAGAGGTGTGCAAGAACAAAGGGGCACAATTTGAAGATAGAAGATGGGCAGCTCAGAGGTAATTTAAGGAAGTATTTTTTCACAGAGAGGGTGGTGGATGTATGGAACGGCCTTCCAGAGGAGGTTGTGGAGTCACAAACAGTGGTGAACTTCAAGCATGCATGGGACAGTCATAAAGCAATTCTAGGGGTTGGGGGTCGGAAGAAGTAGGCTGCTGGTTAACTAGGATCTACAGCTTATCCATCAGGTAGGGAAACAGGCAGACTGGGTGGGCCAAGCGGTCCTTATCTGCCATCAAATTCTATGTTTCTATGTTCTATGTAACACATCTTGCTGCCCTATAATGTGGCTTGCTCAAAGCCGCTCGGGCAGCACTGTACTGTTTCAGTGCCCTGCAGTGTGGGTTTATCAAGGTCTCTCTGGCAACACAGTGTCATCTCAATGCCCTGTATAACAGCTTGTTCAAGGCCACTAGGGCAGCACAGTACCATCTCATTGCCTTGAAGTGCACAACAGTGGCGTATTAAGATGTCATAGCTGCCCACCTTTTGCACACCGTCAGCTTGTGTGAATGACGTTTGCATGGACGAAGGCAACTGTACATGCTAGAAAGTCATCCGAATTCCAGCCACTGAAAGGTAGTTCTGTATTTCATGAACAGCAAAGCTCATTTATGCATCCAGCTTCTTGGTCATGATGACAGCGCGAAGGAAGTAATTTCTCATTTTGCAGGGAACTCAAAAATAATAAATGAAATGCAATTAAACGGTTCAGTACTTACTGATGTACAAATGGGCATCTCTATGAAATGAAACTACTTACAAGTTGGGGGTTCAGAAATGTGCAAATCTGATGTTGAGGAACATGCAAGCATGACATGGAAATGATGTAAAAAAAATATTACCCAATCAACCGCTGTGTAAAAGGATGTCTTGCACTTAGAAAACATTGGGAGCCTCTATGGAGACTGAAGATTGCTATTACAGACATATGATTGCAACACAATATAGTGCACCACCACACTCAACTGTATATTGGACTGAAGATGACTTTAACATTTACAACAGAAAGGTTTTATGGGACACCCCAGGCAAAAAGAATGGGAACAAAGATGGCACTGGTGCCGCAAGTGCTGAACAGTACAACAGTAAGCAGACAGTGAAGGAGTAAAGAAAATGCAGTTTCTCCTGCAAAATGTGCAATTAGATACAGAAAGGACACCAAAAATACACTGTAATAATATATTCAAATTATTGATTTACAATGTACATCCTAAAACTATTTTTATGCATATAAACATAAAAACGGTGTAAATGCACCCAACTCTCTCACTTGTGGGTTATTTTAAAGTGTGCTATTTCAAAGTATAAATGCAAATAAAATAACTAAAAGTAATATAGGTTTTGGCTCTGTTCTCTACATCATTATCAACTCTACAGTATTCTCAACAAATATTTTTACATTCCATACAGTGTGATATAATCACCAGGGTCAAAGAGCCGTCATTCTATGAAGAGTGTGAAGAACAAATATAGAAGGAAATGGCAGAGGCACCTGAACAGCAGGCAACCATCAAGGAGGGCATGACACATGCAGAGGAGCAGGCATATGCACACGAGAAGTAGCAACACCAATATGGGGAGACACATCCTGAGGAAAAGGCAGCAGATGAGCAGTGGCCACATCCAGATGAGGGTGCACATTCTGAGGAAAGAGTAGCACACGTGGACCGGTCACATCCAGAGGTGATGGCAAAATATGGAGTGACCACAGCAACACAAAAAAACAAAGATAAAGTAGTAAAGAGAAGTAAAACAGCACATTCCAGAGTTTTGTGAGGAACAGCTTCAAACAAGCACATCCAGAATCTGTATATGTTCAAACATATTCAGTTCTTAAAGGGTTGAAGTAGGAGAGAGAGAGAGAGAGAGAGAGAATTCAGTAGGGGATAGAGGAGTTAGTGGTAATGTGAGTCACCCTGTAGATGGGAAACAGAACCACTATTCACACTAACTTGGTCTACAGACCTCCAAAATGGGAAGAATTTAGATGAGACACTGGTTGAAGCCATTGACAGAAAAAGAGGAGGTACTGCTGGTGGGGTGTTTCAATCTGCTAGATGTAGAATGGAGCCTTCCAGCTGCAGCTTCAGTTAGAAACAGATACATTCTGGACTCCCTACATGGACCATTTCACAGACAAATAATCAGGAAGCCTGTTTGTGATGGGGCAATACTGGACCACAGAATTTGGCCACCTGGGTATCAGTGATCATCGTACTGTACAGTGTGTTTCAGCCTAAGGATGGTGGTGGAAACAAATCACACAAGGACGAGGGTCCTGAACTTCAGGGGGGCAGATTTAAAACATGGCTGAATTCCTCAGAGACAGTCTAGTGGGGGCTGACCAGGATGGAATGGAGGAATAATGGACTAAACTAAGGGAAAGCATAGTGAAGGCAATAATGCTCTGTAAAAAGGAAGGGAGCAAAAAAGAGGGGAAAAAAGGCCATTATGGTTCTTGAAGGAAGTGGCTGTGAAGTAGAGGCTAGAAGGGTAGTTTTCATTAGGTATAAAGAGACATAGAGGGAAGAGGACAGGAAGGTGTATCAGAAGAAGCAGAGGGAGGCAGGAAAAGTGGTGAGGAGTACAAAGGCACAAACTGAGAAAAGAGTAGCCCAAGGGGCAATGAATGGGAAAAGACATTTTTTAGATATATAAGTGAAAAGAGGAAGACTAGGGGAGGAATTGTGAGGTTATGGAGGGTAGCTGGGGACTGTGCAGAGGAGGATCAGGAAAAAAGTAGATATCCTGAACAAATACTTTTGTTCAGTCTTCTCAGAGAAAAGGGAAGAAGATGCACCACATAAAATCAACATGGTCACTTGAGAGGGGGAGGTAGACACAAGTTCCTCTACAAAGGAGAAGGACACAAATCTGAAAGTGCACAAAACTATAAAACCTGATGGGGTACACCCAAGGGTACTGCAGTAACACAAGGAGGTACTGGCTGTACCTTTGACAGTCCTTTTTAACAACTTGCTCGAAATAGCAACACACATAATTTATTTGAATTCAAAGGACCCCCCCCCCCAGACTGTACACACTTAGCCTTTTACTCCACAATTTGGTATGGAAATTACCTTTTTATATGGAAAATTGTATTGTATAATGCATTTTTAACAAAAAGAATATATGTGTCTAAGTACTGTGTTAAATGTGTAAATGATATTGTAAGGACTCAAAAGAGCTGAACAAATAAAGTATCTAAATCTGTAGTGACGTTGTAGATCAGGTGGAAGGGAAACTCTGCCTCTTTGTCAATGACAGCACAATCGGCAATATGGCGGACACTCCAGAGGGGGTGGAACGAATATGCAGAGACCTGAGAAAACTTGATGAGTGGTCAAGGGAAGGACAGCTACATTTTAATGCTAAAATTGCAAAATCATGCACTTAGGGCACAGAAACCCAGAGGTGGAGTACAATATATGAGAAGAGGTATTGATGGTCTCCAAACAGGAAAGGGACCTGGGAGTAATCATACCTGATGATTTCAAGATGGTGATGTAGTGCAACAAGGCAGTGGGTAGGGCCAGTCAGATGTTGGGGTGCATAGGAAGGGGAATCACCAGTGGAAGGAGGGAGTTGGCATTGCCACTGTATAGATTGCTGGTGAGATGCCACCTGGAGTACTGTGTCCAGTTCTGGAGACCACATCTCAAGAAGGACATATACAGAATGAAGGCATTCCACAGGAGGGCAACTAAAATGGTGCAGGGTCTGCATTAGAAGCCCTTCGAGTAGAAAAGGAAAGATGTCAATATGTACACATTGGAACAGAGAAGACTGAGGGCAAACATGATAGATACCTAGAAATACTTCACAGGGATAAATAAAGTACAAGAGGGGTTATTTTTCAAAGGAAAAGATGCACAAGAACAAAGGGGCATGCACTGAATCTGGAAGAGGGTATTTAAGAGTTATGTGAGGAAGTACTTCTTCACTCAAAGAGTGTTGGATACCTGGAACAGTCATCCAGCAGAGGTGGTAAGGGCAAAAACAGTGGTGGGTTTCAAGCATGCATGGAATAGACGCAAGAGAGCCTTAGTGGAAGCAAGAAGGGAGTTGGAGATCAAGCAGAGTCTGCGGTGACAGTATAGGCAGGGAAAAATAAGCAGACTGAGTGGGCCAAGCGATCCTTATCTTCTGTCAGAGTCTATGTTTCTATGTTTCTAAGTCAGCAGACAGACTTATAGTGCTAGATACATAGATACAGCTATTTATTTTATTTATTGAAATGCTTCCTCAGGAAGGCACACTGAGCAATAAAATGCTCATCTCCCAGTGCGACCTGGGGGGAGAGGGTACAGAGGAAAGGATAACATGCAGGTTATCTAGTGAAGTACATCTTAACAGTATATAAACAGCAGCATAGGTTACATTTTATATTCACTACAGGCAAGATCATAGTAGCAACTTGGTTACAGATCAGATATGCTTATTACAGTAATAAGTTATTCAAGGGCTAACAAGGAATACAAATAATGCAAGGGCTAACCAACACAGATGTAGACACACAAGAAGCACATGACAATAAGTGCATAGGTTGGTCCAATAAGCCAGCTTACATAGCAGTAGCTATGTGCTGCTGGTCAGGCTAAGGGGGAGGAGCAGCAATGCGCTCGACAGAGTTAGATGCAGGAGGAATTTATCGTGAGGTAATTTGCCAGGGTGGTAGATAGAGAGTGGGCAGAGAAGGAGTCACGAATTTGTGGAGGGAGGTCATTCCAGAGCTTAGGGAAGTGGTGAGAGAAGGCTGCTTGGCCAACAGTGGTCCTCTGTTGAGAGATTAATAATTGGTGGGAGTCGAGGTATCTAAGGACATGAGTGGGGGTGGTGGTAGCTGAGAGTATGGTGGAAAGGTATGAGGGGAGTGCGCCGGGCCAGAAATTAGAGACTATTTTAGCACAGTGCATAATGCAGTGGTTTTCGAGGGATGGCAGTGCCAGGGACCAGCAGAGGTCGCAGTTGTGTGTGAGGGGAGGGGCATCAAGAGCAAAGCGGCAGAAAGCGTTGAAAAGGGTGTCTAGTTTTACCAAGGTGGACTTCGGAGTGGCACTGTAGACAATGTCACAGTAGTCAAAAGAGGGTAGTATCATTTTCTGTATTAGTTCACTGCACACTGTTAGGGGGAGGCTACTATGGTTCGTGTGCAAGGCACCGAGCTTGGGGCACAGTTTTTTTGAGATAGCTTCAATGTGGTCAAAGAAAGATAAATGCCGGTCAAGCCAAACCCCTAAGTATCAGAAAGAGGTGACATCCTCAAGTTTTTGTCCATCCAGGGTGTGGAAATAGGTTAGGGAGGGGATCCTGGACAGACGTTGTCTGTCATTCATTCATTAAATACATAGAATTTGTCAGCAGATAAGGACCACATGACCCATTTAGTCTACCCATTTTTTTCTACCTTTAACTTACACTGCAGACTGTAGTTGATTTGCGGCTTTCCTACTCTTCCATTTTTTTGGGCTCCCTTGTGTGTGTCCCATGCATTTTTGAATTCCTCCACGATTTTTGCCCCTACCACCCCTGTGGGGAGTCTGTTCTAAGCATTCACCACCTCTTTGTAAAGAAATACTTCCTCACATTAACAGTGATTCCTCCTCCCTCCAACTTCATCTCATGTCCCCTATCTCTTGTCCATCTTCTTTTCTGAAAGATGCTACCCTCCTGTACCTTATTGATCCCTTTAAGGTATTTGTATGTCTTTATCATGCCCCACCTCTCTCTTCACATCTCTATAGAATACATATTGAGGACTTTCAGCCTCTAATCATATGACTTTTGGTGCAGTCCCTGTACCATTTTTGTAGCCCTTCTTTGGGCTGCCTCCACTCTGTCTATGTCCTTCCTGAGATGCAGGCTCCAAAACTGGACACTACTCCAGATGGGGTCTCACTAATGAGCTGTATAGTGGCATAATCACCTCTTGTTTTCTGCTTGTGATGCCTCTCCCTATGCACCTCAACATCCCACTGGCCCTTCTAACTGCCTTCTCACACTGTTCAGTCACCTTTTGGGCCACAGATATAATTATTCTTAGATCCCTCTCCTGTTTGGTGGCCGACAGTACACCCCACCCCCCACTGAGTACTCCTTTCAGGTTCCATGACCTAAGTGCATAATTTTGCACTACTTTGCACTGAATCTCAATGTCATACATTTGACCAATCCTCCAGATTACCTAGGTCCCTTCTCATTCTCCCCCAAGTATGTCTACCCTATTGCAGATCTTTGTGTCATCTGCAAAGAGGCATACCTTCCCCTCCAGCCCCTCTGTAATGTCACTTATGAAGACATTAAAGAGGACTAGGCCTACCACCGATCCTTGAGGCACCACACTGGTCATCTCCCTTTCTACAGACTGAACTCCGTTCACTACTACCCTTTGTGCCCTACTGCTTAGCTGATTTCTAACCCAGTTAACAACCCCTTGTCTGACTCCCAGGCTGCTCAATTTGTTTATTAGCCATTTATGTGGGATGGTATCAAAGGTATTGTTAAAATCTAGGTAGGCTACATCTACCGCTCCTCTCTGATCAATTGCAAAAATCTAGGTAGGCTACATCTACCGCTCCTCTCTGATCAATCTCCCTTGTCACCCAGTTGAAGAAATCTATCATGTTTTCTTGACAAGACGTGTCTGCCATGAAACCATGCTGTCTCAGATCCTGCTGTCTGCTGGATTCAAGGTATGTCACAATCCTTTCCTTGAGTAATTATTCAATCAATTTTCCTACCACTGAGGTTAGGCTGACTGGCCTATAGTTAGCAGCCTCCTCCTTGCTCCTGCTCTTATGAAGAGGGACAACATTCACCCTCTTCCAGTCTGCCGGAACCACACTCATTTCTAATGATTTGTTGAACAAGGCTGTCAGTGGTCCTGCTAGCTCCTTTCTTAGTTCTGTTAGAATTCTGGGATGTATTCCATCCAGCCCCATTGCTTTATCTATTTTCATTTTTTCTAATTCCTTTAGGTCTCTCTCTACTGTGAATGGACTGGTATCTACACTCCTCCCCTTGATACTTCTTACACCTAGCTGTGGTCCCTCTCCATCCCCTTCTACCATGAACACTGAACAAAAATATTTATTCTGGATTTCTGCTTTTTTTCCTGGTCCTCTGCTGCTGACTCCTTCCCTTCCCTTTTTAGTCTCACAATCCCACCCCTGGTTTTTCTCTCCTCTCTAACATATTTAAAAAAATATCGTCTCTTTTTTAATTGCATTGACTGTTCTTTCCTCTGTCTGTGCCTTGGCCTTTCTGACTGCTTTCCCCACCTCCTTTAGCTTTTCCAGATACATTCGTCTGTCTTTCTCTCTCTGTGTTTCTTTGCATTTTATAAGTGCTGTCTTTTTTTCCCTCACTCTCCCTGCCATCTCCTGTGAGAACCAGAGTGGCTTTTTCTTCTTCTTTGTTTTATTTATTTGCATAACGCAAAAGCTCATGGCTTCCATTATGACTCCCTTAAGATGTGCCTATTGTCCCTATACATTACCTATTTCCACTCTACCCCATAGGACTTTCTTCAGACATACCTCCATCTTTGCAAAATCGACCCGTCTAAACTTCATGACCCTTGCCTTTGTGTGGCTGGATTTCTCTACTATCCTCATGTTAAACCATGCCATACTGTGATTGTTGGACCCCAGGTAACTCCCCACTTCTACATCCATCACCCTTTCTCCATTGGTGAGCACCAGTCCAATACTGCCCTTTCATGGGTGTGTTCTACCACAAGCTGTCTCAGTCCCACCCCCTGAAGATCTTCCAGGATGTTTCTGCTCCTTGCTGTGGCTGCAGTATGGGTATTCCAATTGACATCTGGCAAATTGAAGTCTCCCATCAGCAATATCTCCCTTTTTGCTGCCATTTCGAGGATTATTCCCATTAGCACATTGTCCAACTCCTCCTCCTGTGCCAGAGATCTGTAGATCACACCTACTCAAATGGCAGTACCATTCCCCATTTCCAGCATGACCCACAGTGCCTCCCCTACCTCCCTTATGCCCTGTACTTCTTTAGCTTTTATTTCCTCCCTAATGTAGATAGCCACTCCTCCCACATTTTTCCTACCCTATCTTTTCAGAACAGAGTGTACCCTGGCACAGCTACATCTCAGTCATGGTTCCCTGTGTACCATGTCTCAGTCACAGTAACAATGTTTAGGTCAGCCTCTGACAGCAAGGCCATTAGATCTGAGATTTTATTTGCGAGGCTGTGAGCATTCATGCACATGGCTTTCAATGGTATGTCAACCCTCTTTTTAATTTTTCCTCCCATGACCTCGTTTTTTACCTGTAGTTTCTTTCCAGTAAGCATACTACTGAGTCTCATTTCCATTTGAGTTTGTTTACCTCCCTTCATGTTCCTGCTAGTCCCTTTTTGCATTCCATGATTAATTCCTGTTTTGGGGGGAGTTACAGTCAATTTTCTATCTTCTAGGGTGTCTTTGATAGGGTTCTTTGTCTCCAGCTCCCTCTTTCTAGTTTAAATGCCCGATGTACACATCAGATTTTTGGCCCAGTGCTCTTTCTCCTTCCCTTGTTTGGTGGGGTCCATTGCACTGAAGAACATCCTCTCGCTGAAGTCTCCCCATGCACCAATGAAGTGGTAGCCTCTTTCTTGACACCAGCTCCATAACCACTCATTGAACTCTTCAATTTCTTTATGCCTGATCTTCCCCAGGCTACTGCCCATACCCCACACAGGAAGGACCTCGGGGAAGGCCAGGGAGGTCATTTGAGTAGCCAATCTATCTCCTAGTTTAACTAGGTTTCATTTGGCTTCCTTTACTGACTGTCCTGCCAGGTCATTTGTCCCCAGGAGTACCAGGATCTTCAGGTTCCTCCCCTTCTTTCTCCACTATTGTTCTGATGTGACCAGTGTCACATTTTACTGAGGCCCCTGTAAGACATCTGACTAGCACCCTTGTATATCCGTAGTCACTTAGTAAGGTCTCTACCCTGCCGACCATGGATTCCCCCAAAATGATTACTTTCCTACTTCTTTCTTTCTTGTCTTTTATGTTGCCTCCACTGTTCTCCTTATCTTGTAGCAGTCTTGGCCCTTTGACTGGTTTGTCTATACTGATAACAAAGAGAAAGTCACAATAGAGTGTGTTAACTCCCTAGGAGCATTTAAGAAAATTTGGGGTAGAAAGAAAACCTTAAGAGAGCTATAATGATGACAAAGAGAAAGCACAACACTACAACCCATCATGAGTATTTCATGATTTAGAACAGTTTTTGCTTTGGCAAATGGGGTGACCTTGCAAGTGATGTCTCTTACTAATGTTAGCACTCAAAAAAATAGAGTAAGGCAGGCTAAATAAGCAGGCCTTGTACTGGAAGCATTGGGGATGCAGAATTTTGATTTAAATGTATGCATGAATACAAAACAGCAGCCTCCATAAAAGCTATTATTACTCTAAAATTTATTTAAACCTTATGAGTAAGCTTGTGATGAACTTGTTACATTTAATGCATTTAAATTAAGTATCCAAAAATTCTACTGATTTAAGGTCATTGACATCAGACACCCACCTTTTAAAAAATCTTTGATTTTGATAATTTGGTATGGGCACATCTGGCAGTTTCCAGTTGTGTTGCATTTGGCCCTGTGGTTTGTACACTTTAAAACTTAAACTGAGGGGTTAAGACTCCAGTACATCCCCTTAAAGGCCTACCATAAATGCGATGCCAGCTGTCAGCATTATTACTTTTCATAATGATTAGTACTATGTTTGATAGATCTGAACAACTGTTACTTCTGTAGAAAATAAGAAGCAAGCTGAGATTAAATTAACTTATCCAAAGAGGACACTCGCTCACTACTCACTGCTTCATTATCAGTGTTCCTGACATGAATTTTCTCTGTATCACACAGTTTTTGATACTCGGCCTGAAGTGTTCTAAAAAGGAAAAATGTTGATTGAATAGTATTGGGGTTGATAGAATAGCATTGGGGCAAGATCTGTAGGTTTCTGATATATCTGATACATGTTGGTAAATATCAAGTGCAATGCCCCCTCTCCCATAGTCAGTGTTGCTAAAAATTTGCATTAATTTATGGGAGACTACAAATAGGCAAACAAGTAGCCACAAAAGAACTATAGTCAACCAAACGCCTGATGCATGATGCCTACGTTCCTATTTTCAAAAAGGTTTCACAAATTCTGTGTCTGTGGCAAAAAGCTTTTCAAAATAGGACTCTGGACTTGGTGCAGCAAAGTAAATACTTTAGGTTGTTCTAACCTGTGATTTTTATCACCAGAAAGCAAATGGTACGTAATCTCACAGATCACTCAGGTGAACCCTCTTAGAGATTTGACCAGCTTGATCTTTAGCCGCAATAATTTGTAGCCACTTTTTCAATATGCTCCAACCTTTTTACTTTTAGGTCATCTTTATCATAACAAGCAGGGCCCTTTATTAGTTGTGTCTTTCCTAAATAATACTAATCAGTTCAATTTAAAATGTTTTATGGAGTTCAAAGTACAAGAAGTAATGCTCAAGTGAAGTTAATCTTTCCTGTGTATCACTCATCTTTAGGTCAGAGAGCTTTTCGCTGTCAAGCTATAAAACGGTGGAATTTTTGTCTATTAGCAATTGTTGGTAGTAGTAGTAATAATTTGGGCTTACTTAGAAGCAAACTGAAATATTATGTGATGACCATTGTTGCTGTTTTTTTATTCTGTATGTTTAACTTACTGTTTGCTGTACTGTCTGTATATGTTTTATATGTTTGTCCCAGTCACCAGTGAAATGGGTACTCATGCCCTTGGGTTTTTATCCAGTAATCAAATAATCAAAACAAAACCATACACATACTCTAACTGCTTCATCGGAAATGATTTCTGAACAACAGAGTTCCATTATTCTGGTCACACCTATATCTTTTTTACTGCTATATTCAGCTCATCTATCATGGATGCAGATTCCAGTAAAAGTATAATTGTCTATAGGTACTCAACACATTTTCTAAACTGCACACTTTTTCATGTTCCTCATGTTTACTGCTTTCTAGATTTGTGACCCATATAGCCACATTGTTGTTTTCCCTTTCATGATTTAAGCACAATCTTGCCTGACCATGTACCTCCCCTATAGATTTTTCCCTCTTTAAGTATGTTCATGTTAAACAATTATTGTTTGGCATCATCTGGTAGGAAAACAAAAACCTTTTTAAATGGCTTTTTAGTATCTATTGAATACAGAACATTTTTCTGAAGACTGTACTTCATTTTTGCATCCAACAATAAAGTTGAAAATGTTTTAAGAAATCAGAATTACCTAAATAGGGTTGGGGTGGGGATCACAAAACTGTTTCTTTAAAGAGCAGTTGATGCCTTCAGGAGACCTTTAGAAGGTATAATACTTAGACACAGTTCCGTTAGTATTTCACATTAGTTCTGTATTTCTCCTCCCCATTATTTATCATTGAGGTCATCTGCATGAAAACAGGATCTTTGCTCCTGAAGAGCTCATCTTTTCCTGTTGCTTTCTCCTTGCCTGAGATCATACTGCACTGCTTGTGACATCACAGTTACTCCCACGGCAACAGACTGTGATGTCATGACAGAAGATTATGACATGAAGTAGGGAATCAGCTATAGAGACAGAAGAATTCTAAGGGATAAATATCATGTATTCATGTAAAATTCCCAAGTAATAAATAATGGGAAGGAGAAAGCTATAGAATACATATATGGAATGCAAGCTGAATTGTACCAAAGTATTATGTTTTTCAAAGTTTTCTTTGAGGTGTCAGCAGCTCTTCAAGTTGAAATTTAGGGTGGAGATAATTTTTAAAAGCACCTGATGCAGAGGCGGGAGCATGATCCACACTTGTCTGTGAAAGCTGTAATATATCCAAATACAGGCACCCTGTTCTCCAGTGGCACCTGGAAGTTTGGACACTGTCTGTGATTTTCAGCAGCTTGCATTGAGAATGATACACACTTCATTTTATTGCCATAAGTGATGACATTCCAGCTAGTACTACATCTATTTTACTAATGTCAGACTCCTAATTTTCAAACAGTGTGGATGTAAATTCACATTGAAAATAGGGGTTTGATTTTCAAAGGGTGATGCAGGGCTTTTGTCAAACCCCGCATCAAACCCTTTTTTTGGCACAGCTGCGCCAAACTTCTGTGATGCAACTGCACCCAATTTTAGTACATCAGGTGCAGTTGCGACAGTTTCCACAGTGTATGGCAGCCTGTGCCAATGATTTGGCATAAGCGCCATAAAAGGAGTCCCCAAATGGTAAAAGTTAGACCAAGAAAAATCTGGTCTACCAGCAGCATTGGCACTCCAGAATTGAAAATCCTGATTTTCGGTGAGAATGCCACAAGCCCCATGCGCCAAATAATTGGCACTTCAGGGGCTTGCGGCATTCTTGGGGCTTTGAAAATCAAGCCCTAGGTCATTAAAGATCCTGTATGTTATTAATGGATGAAAGGAAGGTAAAAATCCTCTGTTATTAATGGATACAAGAAGGGCTCCCTGTTAGAGATGCAGGGGAGCACTACACTCAGAGTAAAAAAAAAAATAAGTTGAAACTGGTGAACTCACTCCCAAATTAAATTACCTACTCTCATTACAAGTTTCTAAGCACTCCTTGCCAGTTTATGCATGTGAAGACAGTAAATTAATCAAAACAGGGGAAGAAGATCATTAGTTAAAGTGTCTTACGTGTTTCACTCCTGCAGTAGATCAAATAAACTGATAAACTGCAGATGTAGAGTTCATTCACTTGCTGCTGGTTTCATTCTCTAACCCCCTACCAGCCCACTCTGTTAGATAAAACAATGAAGAGCCCATCTGGCCCTTAAAAGTCCACTGGGGAGTTCAATCCTTTCTGCTGCTCTTTTCTACTGTTTGCCCTCAAAGCACTTCTTGCCATGTTTTATTCACAAGGGCAGTAAGCTGATTGAAGATAAAAGGGGCACAGGTACTGCTGTAGGGGAATCACTCAGGTGAAATAAGCTGGTCAGCAGCCAAGGGATATTGCACTCCCTTGCTGTTAGTTTTACTTTTAACCCTTCTAACCATCCCCTCCTGGGGCTGGATAAGTTGTCAGTGACTATTCACTCCTTCTTTGGTTCTGGACCATTTTCTTTGTTTTGACTTTCAGAATTCAGTGAAAAACCGTTGACTTTCAATTGAGTGATTGACATGAGATAAAACAGACTATAAACTGAATAAAAACCTTGAGGTGCGTTATGACTATCTATTACACTAGCTTCATTGAGGCAGCCAACATGGACGTTCTACTGCTCTGTGCTGCTATTCTTGTGATGGTATGATTGAGTCTGCAACCCATCAAGGCTTTCTTGGCCTGCAGCTGAGCTAGAGTAATAAATATTCATAGCATATTTTAATGTTTTTATGCTGTGCAGTTGAGTGCTTTTCCTCAATGTAAATTACTGCTTTCCCCTCAGCCATGGCCCTAACATTTACAAAAGTATAAACAATTCTATTCCCCAACTGTCCTCCACTAAAATAACACTAACAACATACCAAAGAAAATAAAAAAATAAATAAGTGAAACAAATTAAGTTTAGGACATGCACTTCGTAGATTTGTCCTGTACTGTTGCTCATTTACTTAACAAGACTGAAGCAATCTCATATTTTTTATTGTAGTTTTTTTTATATTTGAAATGTTTTTCATATTTAAATATATTTTTGTTCTTTATTTTTTTCAAACATGATGGTGGAGGAGGTAGAGAAGTAGACTTATGAGGAGCTGTGTATTCACTCACATTGGCATCTGATGATATACTGTACTTACAGAGATGGTCACTTAGAAGACCATAATGCAGAACTGCTGTCAGTGTATAGATGATGATGAAGAGATAAGTGGCAGTACAGACCCACCAGAACCGATGACAACTCAGGAAGCCTGCATGAATAGCTGGAAGATGATGATCATGATCTGTTATCATGATGACTTGTGGTATGTGTCAGAGGAGTAGTTGCACCACTATGCCTGTGCTGCTGCTGCTTCTGCAGGGAGTGTCCTGGCCCTGTTGTACTGTGAGCTGCCAGTGGCAGTTGGAGTCTGAGAACAAGAAGGCTTGTGACAAGGAGGTGTGGTGGTAGTGACAGACAGTCTGCTGCCCTCAGCGTTCCATCATTATACAATGATTCTGACACTCATATGTTCAACTTGTCCTGCAAAATCAAGTTATAAATGCCTATAATTGTTTCACAATTTGCAGGATTGCCTGTGTCAGTGATGTGTTCTTCCATTGCAGTAGTTACAACTGTTGAATCACTGGTCACTAATCCAAATACTGTGAAGTCCCAGGGTACACACGTACTGTAGTTGGGAGAAAATTCAGCAACTGTGATGCACATTTTGTGGTTTATGCACTCTGGTGCTCCTTCACAAAGCTGTACATAGGTAGGACAAATAGACCCTTGAGGCAAAGAATAATGGAGCACTTCAGGAGCATGGGACAAATTACACTTCTCGGAACACACAGTGATATCGCAGCCAACATGCAATGTATTGGAACTGAGTATGTCAAACTGCATAAACAGGAAAGGACACGGGGTCCTCAAATCGGGAGTTGAATCAGGACTTTGCAGCTCTCAAAACCTGGTGTCAGATTAACAGGTTGGTTTTGAACAGCAATAAGATGAAAGCCATGCTTTTTGGCCCAAAAAGTCTGGGCTAAAAGAGATCCAAGCACCTATCACTCTCCACCAGGGATGGAGTAGGGATAGAAGTAGTGGACAGCATCAAATACCTAGGAATGTACATTGACCAGGAGGTCTCTTTCAAGAAGCACATGGACCACCTCACAAAGATAATAACCAAAAACTGGGCCTCCTCTATAGACTTAACCCCTTTCTAACCTAGGAAACTAGGATAGCGGTAGATAACAGGACAATTCTCCCCCACCCTTTTCCATGGAGCAACCTTGCTCCAGTTGCTGAGGGCTACAGAAAGTCAACGACTAAGCACACTCAACCACAGGGTTGGCTGTTTCACCGCCAGGGCAGATAGAATGGAACACCACTGCAAGGTGCTCCAGGCCTTAGAATGGCCATCCCTGGAGGCAAGATTAGCATATCCCTCCCTGTACATGGCTTTTAAGCTACAGCAACCCAGGGCCTCTTCCGGGCTGTAGGACCTGCTCATCCCCAAGGCGATGAGACGAGAGCTCAGATCCACCGATCAGACACTGCTAGAAATCCCCAGGGTTTGATCATCCTTAAGTCAACAGTCATTCAGGATCACCCTCCCCAAACTCTGGAACATGCTCCAAAGAGAGATACAAGACAGTCCCACTACTGAGGGTTTCAAGAAGGGGCTAAAAGCACACCTTGGGAAGGGGCCTCAGTGCGGCTGCCCTACTTAGGGTCCAGCCAAGGGACCAAATGCAGGGTGTTATGTCTGCTAAAGAACACAGGGATTTGGACAGAAAGGTCCGATAGTCTTGTGGTAGAACTGTTCCTTGCACTTATATAGGTTTATAAGTGTCAAGGGTCTGTACCTAACAAAAGTCTGGAGTTTTGGTTGTATCAGTTTCTGTACTGTAATGTTTGTTCACTCACTCAGGGTAAGCCTTGCTGCACTGTACATATCAAAAGTATTGTTTTTCCCTCCCTCCCTCCCTCTAGGTATATGTAACTAAACCCAGGTCACCCCTGAAAAAGGGACCGCAAGGTTCCAGTGGGCCTACCCGGTTACCAAAATTTAAATAAATAAATAATAGAGGTTGTGACAGACTCGATAGGGTATAGCAAAGGGAAAGCTACAGGATTTTCTCCCTGGGGACACTACAGCCCAAAGATTTAAATTTTGATTTAGACTTGAAACCATTTTTACAATTGTAGCACTTTGAATAGGTAAACATTCGGTTACCTGTTTAATCTAATTGTAATTGGTTTTCTCTACTGAAATTTATGATGTAATAATTTCTAACATTTGTGATTTCTCTTCTTTGCCTTCCTTTCACATTCCAGTTTCTATCTGTACCTTCCTGCTCTGTCCCCACTTTTCTCCCCTGACTTCCCCACAACCCCCTAAATCCCTTTCTATCCAGCTCCTTCCATCTCCCCTTGAATACTCCAACCAACTGTCCTAGAATCCCCAATATCCTTTGCCCCATCTCCTGAACTACACCTGTCCATCCTCTACTTTAGCACTCTCTTTTGATCTGTGCTTCCTTCTCCTACCACTTTTCAAGGTCATCTGTATATTTCATATGAGGTTACCCCCCCCCCGCCACACTCAGCTGACATCAGCAGTTCTAGATTTGGTCTCTGGGTGATGATCGCTGTCACTGTGTATCTGTCTAAAGTCCTGGATTCTATCACTAATGAGGTGGATGCTGTCTCCCCTGCAGGATTTCTTCTTCAGAGTTTTATTTAAGTTTTGAACTTCTTTTGTTACTGTATATAAATTTTGAAGAGCACATTTGACAAAGCTATTCATCAAGTAATGTGGACAATCTGAAAACTTTAAATGCCGTAGCCTGTAGGGAAAGGAAGCAGATCCTGAGGGTTGCTAGGGCAGCAGGACGGGAGGCAGAGCTAGATGCCATTGTCCAACTGAAGACCAATGACCTGGCTACAGACAGGGCTGAGATATTGTGGGGGGGCAGGAAGCTGGGGAGTTGTCATAGACAGGTACTTCACTCAGTGGTTGTCATTCAGGTGCTGCCTGTCTATGACAGAGGATCTCTGCACCAGGAGCTTCACCATGGCTGGAGGAATGGTGCAGAAAGGAGGGGTTAGGCTACATTGCAGACTGGGGATTTACCTGGGAGGATAAGGGCCTATGAAGGCGTGATGGCCTACATCCATCTGGGAGGGGAATTGCAGTCCTAAGTGGACAGATTAAATGTTACTTTAATGAACATTTAAATTAGCTGAGGGGGTGGCAGAAGGAAACGTAGAGGCAGAAACTGCCCCCATAGGGTGAAATAGAGAGTGATGAGAACAAGAGAGGAGAGAAATTATCCAGGGTGCAAATTAATAAAGGAACAGGGTGGTAGAGATAAAGGGGTAAGGGAACAGGAGCATTAAAAAGAGGGTGAAGGAGGGCAGAAAAAGAAAAAAAGGGGGCAACAAGCAGAGTGGAAATAAAATCAGGAAGGCCATGTTTGCAAATGCTAGAAATCTAGAAAATAAGATTCTAGACCTAGAGGCCACTATGAAAGAGGCCAAGTTGGATATTGTGCCCATTACTGAGTCATGGTGCACTGAAAACCATGACTGAGACAAGGCCATGCCAAACTATATTCTGTTTAGAAAGGACTGGGTGGGAAGGAAAGGAAAGGAGGGGGTATGATGCTTTATGTGAGAGGAAAGCATAAAAGTGACAGAGATACAGGGAACAGAGGGGGAAGTAGCAGTGATGTAGGTCACCCTGGAGACAGGGAATGGAGTGATCTACAGACCTCCAGCACAGGGGGAGGAATTAGATAAGATATGGTGAAAGCCATTGCCCAGAGTCCAGAAAAGGAGCAGGTGCTGTTGGTGGGGGACTTCAACCTTCCAAATGTAGATTGGAGTATCCCAACAATGGCTTCATCTAGAGGCAGGTGCATCCTGAACTCTCTGGAGGGAGTGTTCCTCAGGCAATTAGTCGGTGAACCCACTCATGATTGTGTGATACTAGACCTGGTACTCACTAACAAAGACAGTGTTGCAGACATCAAGGTGGGAGGTCACCTGGTGACCAGTGATCACTGTACAGTGTGGTTCAGTATCAGGAAAGCTGTGGAATTGAACCACACAAGGGTGAGGGTCATGGACTTCAGGAGGGCAGATATTATAAATATGGGTAAAAGCTTCAAGGATGACCTGGTTGGGGTGTTGCAAGGGTGGGGTGAAGGAACAACTGGCAAAGCTAAAAGGCAACATAGTAAGGGCAACAAACCTCAGTGTCAAGCAAGTGAGCAAAGTCAACAGGAAAAAGAGACCACACTGGTTCTTGAAAGATGTGGCTGAAAAGGTAAAGGCTAAAAGGGTAGCATTCAGAAGGTGTAAAGAAATGAAGAGAGAGGAGGATAGGGAGGTGTAGTGGGGAAACAGGGAAGCTAAGAAAGCAGTAAGAGGTACAAAGGTACAAAATGAACAAAGAATAGTCCAAGAGGTAACGAAAGTGGACAAGATTTTTTTGGTATGTAAGTTAAAAGAGGAAGACCAGGGGAGGGATTGTAAGGTAAACAAGTGGGGGGGGGGAATGCACAACGGTACCAGGAAAAGGAATCATCCTGAACAAATACTTTTGTTCAGTGTTCACAGGGGAAGGAGATGGGGATGGACCACAAAATGCAACAGAAGTTTTGGAAGGAGGAAACTGGACACTAGACCATTTTTGGAGGAGAGAGAATCCTGCAGGACCTCACTAATCTGCAGGTAGAAAAAGCAATTGGGCCAGATGGGGTGCATCCAAGGGAGCTGAGGGAGGTACTGGCTGTACCTCTGACAGTCCTATTTAACAGCTCTCTGGAAACACAGGTTTTCCCAGAGGACTGGAGATGGATGGATGTAGTCCCATTATACCAAGTGGTAGGAGGGAGGAGGCTGGCAATTATAGACCTGTCAGCCTGACATCAGTGGTGGGAAACTTAATGGAATCACTGTTGAAGGAAAGGATTGTGGAACATCTTGAATCTGATGGGTACAAGACCCAAGGCAGCATAGGTTCACAGGGGGGTGGTCATGTCAAACAAGTCTGATGAACGTGGTCTACCTAGACTTCAGTAAGGCTTTTGGCACAATTCCACATAGGAGACTAGTAAGCAAGTTGGGTAGCTTAGGAGTTGGTCCAAAGGTGGTAAACTAGATAAGAAATTGTTTAAGGTATAGGTGACAGAGGGTGGTGGTGAAAGGAGTTCATTCTGAGGAAGAGATGGTGACCAGCAGGGTGCCTCAGGGATCAGTGCTGGGACCAGTCCTCTTTAATGTCTTTATAAGTGATATTGCAGAGGAGCTGTAAGGAAAGATCTGCCCTTTGCAGATGACACCAAAATTGCAATAGGGTGTATACTCCGGGGTGTGGAAAGGATGAACAGAGACCTAAGAAAACTAGAAGAGTGGTCAAGGGTGTGGCAGCTGGGTTTCAATGAGATAAAGTGTAAAATAATGGATTTAAAGCAGAGAAACCCAGGGGCAAATACAAAAAGGGTGGAGTGGTATTGATGATTACCAAGTAGGAAAAAAGACCTGGGGGTAATCATATCTGATGACCTAAAGGTGGCCAGACAGTGTGACAAGGCAGTCAAAAGGGCTAATGGGATGCTGGGGTGCATAGGGAGGGGTATCACCAGCAGAAGGAGGGAGGTGGTGTTGCATCAGTGTAGATCACTGGTAAGACACCCCCCCAAAAGTACTGTGTCGAGTTCTGGAGACCATATCTTCTGAAGGACATAGACACAACAGAGGCAGTCCAGAGGACAGCAAATAAAATTTTGCACCATCTGCATCAAAAGCCTTCTAATGAGAGAGCAAAGGACCTCAATATGTATGCCCTGGAAGAGAGGAAGGGAGGGATGATATGATAAAGACCACTCAATACCTCACAGGGTTAAAAAAGGTACAGGAGGGAATTATTTTTCTGAAAAATGTGCTCAAGAAAAGGGGACATACTAAGAAGCTGAAGGGGTGTAGATTCATGAGAGATGTGAGGAAGTACTTTGTTACAGAAAGCATGGTGGATTCCTGGAAAAACATTCCAGCAGAGGTGGTGAAGATGAAGACAGTGGTGGGGTTCAAGAATGCATGGTATAGGCACAAGGGAATTACAGTGGAAAGGAAGTGGGAAGGGAAGAAGAGCGGTAGATCAAGTATGATCTGTGGTATTAATGTAGGTAGGGAAAAATGGTCAGACTGGGTTGGCCAAGCGATCCTCATCTGCCATCAAATTCTATGTTTCTAAATGTTGCCTGTTTCTCCTGCATCCTAAATATTGCCTTCCCTTGAGTATTGTAACTATATGGGATTTTGTAATGTTTTATTTTATACTCATTATTTTCACATTTTTCTATTGTGCCCTGTTTGATTACGAGGTTCAACCCCCCACCACACACACACATACTGTACCCTGACCCAGACAACCCCTTTTCTGTAAGTGCCCACACCTAGTAATTAATAGACCTGTGCTGGGACAATTACTTAAGCAATGGAGTTAGTCCAGGAGCCCACAACTTGACAGAACTCCATTTGAGGGAATTGCTGGGGCACCTGGAATTTGGTGGTTGGCTGTGCTTTCTCACCGTTGTCTTAATAAAAAATTTTTCTATCCGCTTGAATTTCCTAGTGTGGTCTTTGCAGTAATTTGGTAGGACCACAGTGCATTTGTTAGAATAACAAAAACATTTTGTCATCTCCTGTGTGCTACTGAGTGTGTCTTTTAAGTGTGCATGTTCCTGATCCACACAAATCACCACCAAATTTAGTGTTTGTACAACAAGTTAAATGAGTAGAGCAACCATCATTCCTTATCTTCAGTATATTACAGCCATTATTCTTTACAGAGTTACCCTTGTTTGGACTGTAACAGGTAATGACTGGATGAACTGTAGAATGCTTTTCCCAGTAAGTGTTTTCCCTCTGTCTCTGACTTATTAGGCAAGGCAGTTCCTCTACTGCTGTGCTTCTCTGAGTCTGGCTGCTTTACTGGTGGGGATGGTGAGATAGGCATGGTGGAAAGAGGGCTTAATTTGGAAACAACCAATTTGACAGTGAGACTTATGATATTTTGATTTGCACTACTGCTCCAAATATCACTACTCTTACCAAAAAAAGTCAAGAATATTGTAAATATTTTGACTGGTACATCATGCAAGGATATATGCCGGCAAATTCAAGCTACATGCATGTTTTTATGTAACAGCAGCACAGTAAACCCAGACACTATATTTTTCTTGCATCTCATGAGTTTGGCAAGTAATTATTCTTGCATGAATGAAGGAATAATTCTTGCATGATATTTTATGTAACAAATATAGCACAATCCTTATATATTCTTTGTATTAGATTTTTACATAAAACTTAACCATGATGCCAGCGAACTGGATTCGGGAACAAGCACGGTCGTTGGGGGCCAGCCAGTGGAATGAGGTTTGAGAGTCCCACAGGATGCTGTCCTCCTCTAATGGGGGGATGGCCATCACATTGTCCTGTTCCTGTCACCCGTGGATGCATGGGTGAGCATGGATGGCCGGTACAACCACCACTGAACTCTGCTGGCAGTGGATGATAGACAAAGTAAGAAAAACACTTACATATAGCCTGCATATGCCAGCACATATTTTTGCATGTTGTAAATACTTACTGATTGGCTTTTTGTGGTTAGGGTAATGAAATGCACGACCCCCACCCCCACCCCCTTCAATCAATTTACTATTTTGATATGCACAGCATTACACATATTAAGGATAGTATGCTACAAAAACATGAACCATAATGGAACGTTGTATTTTGGCTTGAGTTCCTACAGGATATTTTAAAAGTCTTGTCTTCCACCATGGGAAATGACTAAAGGTTAAGGGCCAGCATCTCAGCACTGATTTGTGTTACTCTTATGAAACTTTGCTTATTATGTAGGAGTTTAGCATGGGCATGACATGATTCAGCTAGTGTCATTTGTTTAGTTACAGCTGGTGGCATTGATGGTGATGACTGGTGCCAGATTGTCTTGAAGTGTTGGTAGCAGAAGATGCCTCTGTGTTTTGTGGCTGTAATCTTATAAACCATTTCACGTACTCCCGCAGCTCTCATCCCTAGCAACTGCCATTAACCTCAATCAGACATGGGGGTAGTATGATATCATGTTTACATTTTAAATGATCAGCCAGAATAGTTGTTTCCAAATTTATAATATACTAACTCTGACTGACCTTTCTCACAGTCACTGGAACATGTGTGCAGTAGATTTGTGGTCTTATTTACACAATACTGCCCTACTGCTGAGGATCCCTAACTACCTGGCTTTTTAATGGCAATTTCTATATCCCAGGTGGGGCGTATCATGTGCAGGAACTAGGTGTGACTGCAGCTGATTATTTTTGAAGCAATGCAGGTGACAGACAATAGCAGTAGGTGGTATGGATGCAGGGAAGGGTTCTGGTGTAAGGGTTGTGAATATAATTTAGATTTTGCTCACTCTGGAACTTCTGTACCAGTTTTTCTCTGTTTCAATCTTTTTTAAATGTTGCTGTTGTCTCAGTTATTGGTTCACACTCCTTCATGTCACAGTCTTCATCACTATTCCATGGTGTAGTTGACACCATTACACTTTCGATGTCCTCTGCTTCTTCACCCTTTTCTGGTACACACTGGTCCCTTGACCACCACCTCATTCTTCCTCTTCTTCAAGCTCATGGTCTTCCCCCTGCTTCTCCTTAGACTTTAATTCTTCCTCCTCTAATTGTACTTCCCCTACTGTACCTCTTGTTCTTTCCTATACCCCTCTGACAGCTGCACTTCATAGTCCCCTAGTCATCTAAACTGGTAATCTCTATCTTCACCAGATAGTTGCTTAACCTTTTGTTCTGATCACTTTGTTTTGCAGAATTGTGGCATTGCTATGCCTCTGCTATATGTGAACATTTTTGAATTTTTCATCTGACAACAGAATTAAAGTCGTGTCTGTGCTACAGCAGGACTTAGAGTCATCTTTCTCAGAAATAGTAGCTCATGGAGCAGTGGATGGCTGTTTGGTGATACCTAACAAAGCATATTGTTGAAATTCTGATGCCACATAGACACTGCTCAAGGTGGAACTGTCATTGTATTTTCACAGGGAAGACTATGGGAGTGCTTACGCTTACATTGTTTAATGAATCATTTTACCTTTAGTAGAAATACTGGAACTGGAAATGGCAGTAGAGACATGTAAATGAGGACAACACTGTCTGTTACTGGGTTGTTCATCATCAGGGTATCAGGCAAAATTATTGAGAACCTGCCAAAGCTCGCAGAGGAACAAGTGCCACAAGTGTATTTTGTCTTTCAAAGGAACAAGTGCCACACATGGACTTCATTAGACTCAACCAAGGTTTCTTAGGCCATACTATGGTGCAGCTGACCCACCCTCTGAGGAAGAGGTTGGCTTTCCTCGAAGCACCAGGTCTCATCATGCTGTGGCAAGCAAACACCAACCTTTGCAGCAATACTGCTAAATAAATCATTTGGTGCCTTATTCTGTCAGAGTGCTTGTCTCTGTTCTTTAATGTTGAATGTATTTACAAGTACCAACTATCGGATATTGAACACTCAGCTCTACAGCTTGTATGCTGCATCTAAAACTAGTTTTTCTCTCCCTTGCTATTGTTTTTTCTCCACACTACTTGCTAACCCACTCTCTCACATGCAAAGCAAAAAACAAAGTTAAACTGGTCCTAATAAAATCTGTCTGTTGCCGCCCCCAGGAATTATGAATCAGGAAAAATGAAAGTAGCTAGAGAAACAAAATGCTAATGACTGGCGGAAGATGGAAGCTGGAATCAGGAGCACTGACTAGTTTGGTTGACCAGGGTCAGGAGCACAGGTGGAACTTGAAGACTAAGTGAACATTAGGCTCAGGAACCTGTGGGAGACTAGACCCTGAATACATGCTGCAGGTGAGATCTGGGAATGTCTTTGCTGTCTGCAGATTAAAATAAAAAAAAAATTGTATGGATTGCTGGGCTGACATATGGACAGAAAATAATGCTACTAGTTGGTACCAGAGAAGACCAGTATACCTTTAAACAAGGACTGAGTGATTTTGCTGTTCCATTTGGGTCATAAATAAGCTATGCAATTGTATAATTCAATTTATTTAGGATATCAAAGATCATAAATTCTGCTTTGAGGTATTTAATACCAGCTTTCTTACTTAAAGATAATCCTTCAAAATCCTGCTTAATGCCATTGTTCATGTCTGAGACTGTCTTTATAGAGGAAAATCAAAAGGTGTCTTTGGTGCAATCTACATTTTTAGATTTCAGGTCAATTATGATTCTGGCATGTCACCAATTTTGAGAACAATAATGACAGTAAAAATGACCTCACGTGGTGCTTTCTTAGTTACATTTAGATAAGCAGAAGTATAACCATTTGCACAAAGCAATCTATAATTGATTTTATAAAATCCCTTTGCTGTGTCAATAAATACTGCACCAAAAAAACTCTGACAATCCAGGGTGGAAGAAATTGAACTGCCATGCTAGTGTATAAACATGCAGTAGTTTATATGGATTTAAGATTTAAAACTAGACTGATAATGCAGCAGTTTTTCCTAACTTCCAGAATATAGGGAAAGCTGATAAATTATTTTTTCCCCAAAATGTTTCTGATGATGTGATCAATAAAAACAGCTTATTTTTGTAAATCAAAAAGAGATCAGCTTCCTCAGCAAGGGAATTACACTGCTGTACTGTGTTTCCACTTTGTTGGAAGCATGTGTGTGAAATCACTGCTATGTTAAATACAGTAACTCACATACAGTACAGTTTGTGCAATTACATCAGTGGCAAATCAGTGTACTGTGGTTGTAAACCAAGGTGTTATATTGTTGAACTTCCTAATCTGTGCAAAAATGTTGTTTTTGTAAGTAATCAATAAGACACAACAAGGGGTTGGTTGTACTGAGATACTGACATGCCCAGGGGTGTAGTGAGACAGGGGGCTACGATCAAGTGTCTTCAGTCATTGGAAGTTAGGGTACTGTATCTCAGTAATATTGTCTGTGGGTATTTATTGGGCTTTGAAGGAAAAAATTATATATAAAAAAAAATCGATTGTAAATGTTAAATAGTTCCTCTTCAGGTGCACTACCACTAGAGTGTGCATACTCATGTTGTGCATGGTCTGAATAGTATTTCCCAAATACCACAAATAGTAAGCTTCTTAAATATTCAAATGGACTTCTCGAATAGTGTGCTATTTGGCCCCTATTCAAGAATCACTATTAGGCAAGATATCAAAGTCTCACAGAGTATTGTTTGCCAATTTGAGCCATTTTTGGAGCTCACATCCAGGAAACCAAGTAGAAACATAGAAACATAGAAACATAGACTTTGACAGCAGATAAGGACTGCTTGGCCTACCTAGTCTGCCCATTTCCCTACCTATTGGATAAGCTGCAGATCCTAGTTAACCAACAGCCTATTTCTTCCTACCCCCCACACAAATTGCCTTATGTCTGTCCCATGCATTCTTGAATTCTCCCACAGTTTTAGACCCCACAGCCTCCTCAGGAAGGCAGTTCCATTCGTCCACCACCTTCTCTGTTGTATGATCTCATTACGTTTACAAGGGACAGGAGAAGTTATTTCAGAGAGCTACAGTAGCTGTACAACTTCTAACAACAGAATTCATGAAAAAGAGCTTTTATGGTCTCACTCTTTGTTTTGGTCAGTACTGATATCTGATCAGCATTGGAAAAGTCAGGTTTGGCTCTTCTCACTGAATTTTTAGTTTATTTGTCTTTCTTGCTGGGTTCCAAGGCTGGGACCAGGTGGGCTGTCTGTGTCTGCTATTAGCCTTACAGTGCTATTTTCAGTTTTGCATAACTTCACTTTGATTTTTTGGTGAAGCTCATTTTCTTTTTACTCCAGAGTCTTTTCTGTCAGCAAGGTCAGGCTTGGCTTTTATGATTGCATTTACTGGAACCTTCTACTGGGATCAGTAACAGGCAGGACTGTTTGCTGACTGCCCCAACCCCATTACTTTCACTTTCACACTGCTCAAGAGTGATTTTCTTTGTGAAGCAACTTTTTTTTTTTTTTACGTTGTCTGATACCAGGATTGAGTCCCTGTATGAAGGGAGAGGAAGATGGCAGCTTACTCCCCCCACAACTCACCATTCACATATTTTCTGTGCGTGCATCATATTTTAAGTGAGGTTGTATCCTGCATGCCCAACGTTTTGTGAATGTTTTTGTGAAGTGTTTTAAAATGGCTGCAGGTTTTTTTTTTTTTTTTTTATGGCTGTGGGCGGAACCTACAGCCATTTCGGTGATAACATCAGACATCTTCCATTGGACTTCTGGAAATATCCTTCCAAAGTCCAATGGAGCCGAACACCCACCACGATCAGTTGTTAATGAGTAAATACACACTATTTGGCTGTTACTCTTATTCTGGGACAAGAACTGCACATCCATGCCTCACATGCATGTCCAGTTCTGCTGGTGCCACCATCTTGTGAATGGCAGAATGCCACTCACCACAACTACGCATATGTGAATGTCATGCATGTGCAGTTACATTGCCACCGCCATCTTGCAGATGGCACTCCTCCTGCGCTCTCTCACTACTCCTGTCCTCCCTGCTCCCTCTGTTTCCTCCTAGCACCGGCAGCAAATAAAACCCTCCCACTTCCTTTCCACTGCTGCTGTCCTCCCTGCTCCCTCCATTCCCCATCCCTACACTGACCATCGGGGTGCTCAATCCCCATGTCGGCATCATGTACCCCCCAACTCATGTGGCACACAGGAGCCCATCCCAGTGTTCCCAAAATTAGGTTTTCTTTTTTTCCTGTACATACAGAAAACCATCCCCAATGTGTTTTTTTACCAGTAAAAAAGAAAATGTCCCTCGTCATTGCCCCAGTCCCCCCTCCCAATCCCACCCTCCCACTGAGCACCCACTTTCCCTTACCCCCGTTACCCCATACTTACCTCCGTAGGTCGGCGCTGTCATCTTTTCAGCACTGGGACATGTCTGCACTCTTCAAATCCTAACCACAAACTGAAGAATCAAAGGTAAGCATGGTATAATGGCAGTCCTTGGGGTTTTCAACTTATGTTGATGTATCAGCCATTTTATGGAACTGTGGCCCAAAATTTTCAAAATGGGGTTCTTGGGACCCCACCTCATGAACACTGTCATTGTCATTTCATTACTTGCCCCTGAAAGGTGATTTCATGGTCACTGCATGGAATTACCTTTTAGGACCAATTAATGAAGCAACAGTGCCACTGTTCATGAGGTGCAGTCCCAAGAAGACCACGTTGCGCACATTTGGTGAAAAAAATTCCTGAAAATGATGAGCGTGCATTGCACAATTTCTATGCATGTTCCTAACTTCTCCAATTTTTAATATTTTCACTCCAGATTTTCAGCATTGCCATTTTTGCACACCTCCTTATTAATAGAGCAGCTGTCATTCTTCATATCTTGCCTGAAACATGTTTTCACACCTGTGGCCCAGAATTGTGCAGTCACTCTGCAAAATCACCTTTCGGGACAAGTGAACGAAATAACAGTGGTGCTCTTCATGAGCTGGGGTCCTAAAAAAGGCCATGTTGAAAATTTGGAGAAACAACTCTAACAAATGGGCAAGTTACACTCGGTGGTTCAACATTTTCTACTCACTCGTGTAACTTTGGTCATTTGTCAGCTCACCACAGCTGTATCGGCTCTGGCTAGAGTGTGTTTTCAGTTGGTGAGGCTTGACTCACTGAATCATTCCTGTTTGTTTCCTAGTTCTGTGCTTGGTTCTCTGTATGACTGAGAAGAGTGTTTGCTGATTCCCAATCCCACAGCTCACCATGCATGCCTTGCTTGTGACTGCGTATTATTTTTTGTGAGTTGTATCCTGCTTATGCATACCTGCACATTTATTTTTTCTTTGTAAACTGTTGCAGATTTTTTCTGTAGGTCAGGCTTGACTCAATTAATCATGTGAAATTATGTATTTTTACTGTCATCTGGTTTCAGGTTTGATTCTGTGTTGACAGAGGAGTTTGTCAGCTGGCTACTCCTATCATGGCAGTGACATTAGTGACATACCAGATGAGGTAGTGCATAGCCCAGATATGAACCAATTTAAGACTTCCTTGGATAACTTCCTAATTAATAAGGGACTGCTGAGGTATGCTTAGATATATCCGAGTCATTATGGCTAACGTTACTCAACTTGTAAATCCTACCATCCGATGGTCTTATGATAAAACAAACAGCATTTATTTTGACTTGACTTGGGGGGTTTGCACTATACTACTTGTTGTGAAAGCAATTAAATAACAACACAGTTACTGTATTTACAGTCTAACTTGGCTATTACCTGCGCTACCATTAATTGTTGTTGGTTAGCTCTGCTGCTAACTTACAGCAACCAGCTGTAGTATAATATTTCTGTATAGCTTGGCTGAAGTAATAACTATATAGTAAATCTTGTCTGGAGATAAGCAATAGACAAATGTGCATGGTTCATCCCTTAGAAATCTTCTGTCCTGCCAGCCCCAGGTAGTGCAAGAGATGGTGATAGATTCTCCCAGTATATTGGGTGTGCCAAGCTTTAGTACTATTTCCAATGGGTCCATCACCACCACCACCACAACCACAAAAAATAGCATACCAGTAACACAGCATTCATAGGGCTGACTTTTTACAGGATTAGAATGTCCTTAGAGATGAGAATCCCTATTCTACAAGCAGCAGACACCAGTGCCACTAGTAGAAACAGTACTGGCACAGCTTTCACCATCATTTCTACTGGTTTCTCTCCAGCTAGTGTGATCACAGTCCACACAACCACCAGTTTCATCCTTACTGTGGGCACTTCACTTGCTTCTGCCATCTCCACCACAGTTTCTGTGACCACTGTCACTACCACTGCTGCCAAAACTGCTACTTCCATCATTATACCTGCAGGTATTGTTGTCACCACAACCACTGTGACCTCCACAGACACTCTGATCTCCACCATCACTGTTGCCACAAATGCTCTCTTTCCTTCCCCTTCTACTGTCAGTACCACACCTACTGTCAATGCATCATTCACCCTTGATGAAATCACCATAACCCCTGACCTGTTTCCCCAATCATTGCTCCTGCTTGGGCCCACATTATTGATGTTAATGATGAGGAGGAGTTTGTAATTTCATTTGGGTTGGAATATCTACCTGAGTCTGGGGGCATGCCTACAGACCACAGTAGTAGTGACAGTAACACTGACCTGACCTGAGAGATTATGGTGATGAGGCCAAATATGCCTCATATATGACCAAATAAAGCTATGAAAAGCTGATAAAAAAAGGCCTGGGAAATCCAGGGGCAGGACAGGCAAGGAAAGGATTCATCCACTTCCCCTAACTGAAACCTAACAATCCACCCTGGATTTCATAGGGGTTTGTTGCTAGTAACCAGCAAGATGCAGTGCCCAGGGAAGACACAGGTAGGGATGGCTCAAGAAATGGTGACTGTGGACACCCTGTTGGGGCAATAACATCATTTATGAATGGAGGCAAAAGTGTCATGTCATTGCACATCAGCCTGGTGAAGGATGATGTAATGAAAGTGCAGTGTGGGTTGTGCCAAACCATTATTAACCTTGGGAAAAACTTGTCTAACCTGACCAAAACAGCAATGATGAACTACTTGCATAGAACACCTCCCCCCCCCCGTACATTTCAGGGTTCATCCAAAAGAGTGGTTCCTCCCAGTGCTGTAGTTATCATTTCTTTTCCCCTGTTCTTGCAATGCAGTTTTTGCTCTACCATGTGGAGAGAGTGAATCAAAGGTGGGATCATCTTACCTCACACACCAGTGACTGCCCATGGATGAACTGTGAGCTCAACAATCATACATTTACCTTATGCTGGTGACCCTGTTGGTCACATCACACCCTCACTCTCACCCAGTGACAGGTCAGCCCAAAAAGTCACATGCTTTAACTCAAGCACCACCTCCATCATGTATGCATTTAATGCTCAAACAAAATACATTACTGCACACCCCGTGGCACAGCATATAATGCTTAATTAGGGAAATTATGGCTCAAGCTTTTCACCCATTTTTTAACTGTAGAAGATAGTGGGTTCTTGTGGCTCCTGCAGCATCTACACTCCTGATATAAAATCCCTTTCTGCACCATGTTTCCTCAACCTGTTGTGCAGAGAATATACACTGATGTGCAAAAGGCAGTACATAACAAACTTTTGAAGGCTGTAGGTGGTATATTTCGTTGAACCACCAACATATGAAATGGCACTAATTCTAACAATGTCTATGTACCCTTGGTAGTTCATAGTTGTGTTGGAGCAGATGCAGTGAGAGGTGGAGGTGGCTCAGAAATGGTTGAAAAGTCTGGATTCTCAACTAGTGGTAGTGCAGGTCCACACTGCTCAACATAGCCATGATGGAGAAAGACCACTGGGCCACAACTAGACTGGCTTTTCTGCAGGAGGTGCAGAATCCATTAGGCAGCAGATAGTGTTGTTCAGGTAGTATCCTAGAAATTAGGATTCCAACAGATGCCTCCCATTTGGCCAGATACCTCCCATTTGGCCAGATTGTTGCTGTGGTAGGATAGAAGTGCTACATGACCATGGTTCCTACCCTCTAGGATCCAGTGCATTTAGTCTACAAATGTTGTGGATCCTATGGATCCTAGGAACAGATCCAGCTCAGATCCTAACTATCTTACCTAGGATGCCTGGATCTGACCTAGGATCCATCACTATCTGACCCCGGATCCTAACTATCTGACCTAGGATCCCTGGATCCCTAGATAGGATACATCATTATCTGACCCTGGATCCTACACTGTCTTTGGTAGGATTTCTGGTAGTATCCTAGGTAGGATACCAGCACTATCTGACAGATAGTGATAGAATCCACAAAAACACTATCTGAGTAACATTAGCAGTAGGCTGATGGTTGGTTTTGTTGTCACTGATTATTCTTCAAACATGATCAAGGAATTGCAGAATGGCAGAAAAGTCAAAATGTCTGCCTAGAACAATGATCTCATCACTTAGGTAGCCTATTCTGTCTGTGTGACACAGCAATAAAAGGTCAGAGAGCTTCCAGGGTTACCTAGACTAGCTGGGTCAGATCATGTTGTACTGTATGCTGTGCGCACAGCAAATGCACAACGGCGAAATCCCTCACTGTGACAATCTCGACATTTTGCCCTTTCACCCCCCCCACCTAGAAGCAACTCAGACTCGGTGTTAGATATCTTAAGAAAGGGGATGCAGGGGGCACAACCCTCTGCATGGGTGGTTTGGGGGGCACTGCCCCCAACTGAAAGCACACAATGTCTGACAAGTGAAATTTTGAATGTCAACATTGGGATCTCACCAGGCTGAACTTTGACAACACTGTTGTCATTTCGGCATGGTAGAACCAAATCATGCATATTCAAGGCTTATGTGTCAGTGTAATTTGAAGCCACCAGAGTTGATTAGAGTGCACTCAGTCAGGGCTGTGACATCCTCCTGTGTTGGAAAAGCAGAAGCTTTACTGTGTTAGCCAGACACTTTTTTTTTCCTTTTTGCATGCATTTATAGACTTGGCATATAACCAGTTTGGATTATGACAGTTTACACAGTTCCTAGCAAAACATGCATACACTTTAGCCACTCAGTATCCCACAACCCCAAGGTAAAACCTGACTCCCAGCCATTTTATGCTGTTGCCAAAGATGAGATGTTAATTAGTAGTTTTGTTTGGCAGGGGCTCACAGTCTTTACCAAACATTTGTTTTTCCTGGTTCATGGGATTGTGTGATGGCCTCTCCTGGAACCATTAAGATGCTAAAAATCATCTTCATGATTACAACTAACAACAATCAATTCAAACTTGATATTAACCACATGTCTTACTGAGAACAGTTATTAGACAATTTCAGAAAAGCAATATGTAATATTCAACATCAACAACTCTTTAACCATCTTGAATTTTTTCTCTAGCATTCAAAGAGTGACCCATGAAGACAGGTGACATGCAAGTTTCAGACTGGTTGTATTCATGCAGGTGATACCTTACTAGGACAGGCATAAAGGAATCCTTTTATTATTTAATATTAGCACTGTATGGCAGTGTCCAATGTCAGAAAGCCCCAAAAATCACTTTTTTGCTGGGTACTCTCTATACATGTTCTCTACCTTCCTCAAGAGCTTTGCTACTTAACACTATAATTAGTACCTTGGTTACTCCATTAACATGGAAATATGCTAACATGGTGTTAGTGTCACCTATTAGACAGTGTAACCACTTACCCTCCTGGGGATACATTGTCTAGATACCTGAGCAAACCTTGACTGTAGCCTTTACAGCTATGACCAGCTTTGGACCCTAGTTCCAGGACACGTTTTTTAGTACATAGTCAACTGTTGTAACATATTTACACTTGTCAGTAAACTGACAGTGGTAGTTGCAGAACCCTAATTTTATGCACCCTCTTTGTTGGAGATCTGGGTTGCAGAGAGGCCTGAACCGATACTGCCTTAAGGGCAGAGGCCCCCTGGTCCTGTCTAATGATCTGAGTAGCTCCACTCACTGGCAGCATGGACCTCCACTCAGAGGGCAACTGCTTCTGCACTTTGTGAGCTACTTTCACAAAACAGATGTCACGTTAGAAATTCATGGCAATGAAGTACCTAAGCTTCTGCTAGCTTGACTAGACCCTGATCAATACTAGAGATGGGTGAAATACGCAAATTTCATTTTGTGAAACATTTCATAAAATGTGTGCATTTTGCAAAATATTTAGCTAGTATGAAATGTGAAATTCTGCTGGTGAAATGCAGAATTTCATGGCCGAAATATGGAATTTCACCACTCACAGTCAAAATTCCACTACTCACAGTCAAAATTCCACCATTCATGCGCAAAATTCTGCATTTCGTCTGTGAAATTCCACATTTCATGGTCAAAATTCTGCATTTCGTGGAATGCGTGAATTTTGCAAAATATTTGATACAGCAAAATTCACGATTTTGCCAGAATTTCACCAGAGAAATTAAATATTGCTGTATCTCTAATCAATACAGGCAATCAATCACTGGGACAGTGAAACCTAAACATCCATTTAACTATGTATTTAATTGTCCTTCTAGTAATTGCCCAGGCTTTCGTGCACCACTTGTGAGTAGTCAGGAACAATAAATGGGGTTGCTGCATATAGACTCCCTTAGAATGGAGGAAGGTGTTAACCTTATTCCCATTAACGCTTGTTTGCCACAGTTTAGGATAGCCACATATGCCCTTTCCTGGCTATCTGACATTCTGTTTTTAACTGGGGAGAGCTAGTGATCTGTGGTTACTTTCAGTGAGCTCGTTTCACTTACCTTTCACACAGAATGCACTGCAATTATTGACCCAGTAGGACTTGGCAGTGGTCAGAATCTGTGTGAAAGCATAGTTGTGAAAACCCCTTTTGCCCTGTTGCCTCTGGATGTGTTCAAGATAGCAGAGCCACCACTAGAATGGGGGAGCTGGGCAAAAATTAAGGAAGGTGATATCTGCCACAATATTCATATTTAGTCTGGTCCTTAGCACTATTTACTGTCTGCCAGGGTTATCCACCAGGATAAAAGTTTTCTCCCTGTAACACCTATAGTGGTGGGTGAAGTGGGCTCAATCCGCTCCACAAAGTGATTTGTGGAGCAAAGGTGGATTCGCAGAGTGCTCCACAACATGAAGTGGAGTACTTCGCATTACAATGAGTAACACAAAGTCCATTGAAAACAATGACTTCACGTTACTTCGCTCCCCCAGACCACTACTCCACGAAATTTAAGGTGAAGTGCATTGAGGACAATGCACTTCACCTTGTTTTTGAGCTCCGAAGGTGAATTTTTCAGTGATTCATGGGATTTCAGGTCACATGGGCTCTATATTGATCTGCACAGCCTCTGTTCGTGGTAGTATGTATAGGAAGGAGTAGGAGACAGTGTGTTCTGAGAGCTGTCTGTGATTGAAACCTTCAAAAAGCTGTTAAAAAAGTGTTTTTGCATTCTTGGGGGGCTCAAACTTAAGTTCATCAATTGTAGGAAACTCTCCTGTGCTCATATCATCGAGCGTTTTTGTTTTTGTGTGGATTTTGAATTTTAATGTACAACATTGAGTGTGTGTAGTGAAAGACAGTGAAAGTGTGCTTTGGGGAAGGGCATATCTGTGGTGTAGGTAGATTTAAGTTGGAGAAATAGTGATTTTTTTTTGCTTTTTGGTCATATTTTTGTTATATAACTGACTGTGTTAATGTACACACAGTAATATTGTCAGTAATTGTTGAAATTGTCTTGCTGTTTGTGTGTTGTGTGGATCTGGTGCAGCAGTTATTAATTTCAGGTTGTTTACATTACAATACATGGCATATTACTGAACTTTTGAATTTGCTATGCATTACTCGTTCAGCATTGTAAACAAACTGTTTTGTGTGTGTGTGTGTATGTGTGTATGAGGGTGTGTGCGGTGTTGCGTGACAGCAAATAATACACCTTTTATTGTGCCACAGGCTAGTATAATTGCAGGTACAGCAGTGTGAACCTGCTATCCACTGCAGCTGCCTGATTTTGTACTGCGATTGTGGTATCTGTTCTTTGTTTTGCTGCTTGTACTGCCACAAAAATCTGCAGTCAGTGCCCCCCCCACCCCCACCAGCAAAAGGAATTTTTTACCAGATTGGATTATTTTTGTGACCTCATCAGCACCATTGGTTACTGAAGTTGTTTTCATTGTGTGACAGACTAGTCTCTTATCTGTTGTTGAAGCTACAGTTGTTTTTTTCGCTTCACATCCAGCATCCCCCCAATCAGAGAGTAAAAGTATTAAAATCTAAATTTGGTTATAATATTGTGGTTGATCCCCCAAAATGCCCTCAAAGAGATATGCAAGCAAAGCTGTTTCTCGTCATGGCAATGCTGGCTGTAAGATAGTCTGTGGGCATGGTAGTACTCAGACACAGAAGTGCATTGCTGATTTGAGGAAAGGAATTTCTCCTGCAATGTTTTTTACAGCTCAATCAGTAGCTTCACTCATAATTGGAGGAGATGATGTTTTCCCAGCTGGTGGTGTTAGTGTTAATGGTGGTGGTAGTATTAGTATTGGTGCATCAAGTTCGAATTCTGACCAGTGTACTGTATCCAAAAATATTGAGTGTGAAGCAGTGCAAGTGAGTGGCAGTGTAGATGATGTCATACTTCCCAGTAACATCCCATTAACTGAACCTGAGGTGTCTGATAATCATATCAACGATAGCATACAATGTGGTATTCGACCAGAATCGTCACGTTGTGAGCATTTAGTGTAGTGACAACTTTGCCATAGCAACAATACTGGACCCACGATACGAATGTGGAATTGCATCAGTACTGGAGGGAGGGCATGAATAGGTGAAAAATATCAGTGGTCAACTGGTGTGCTTGGTTCGTGGAGCACAGAAGTCACATGCCAAGGTCAGCAAACCTCAGCAGCATAATCTGGCTGAAGCTGTATCTGTAGGGCTATCAAGCATATCCTGTAAGGTGAAGGGAATAGCAGTTCTAGGTGGTCTGTCATCCAAAGTGGCTGGTGACAACCCACTTTGGGAGGCTTTGTCCCAAGTGGGTATTTGTGAAATAAATGATTTGGGAGAACAGGATGATGCATCAACAATTGGACTTAGTGCGGCTCAGAGAATGGTTGAGTCATGTTTGCCTGAAAACAGGCATATGACAATAACTGAAGATCCTCTTTTGTACTGGAGTGGAAAGGTCAGTGAGTGGCCAGAGCTGACTGCAGTGGCACTGAAGTACCTCACATGCCCACCCTCCAGTGTAAGTGTTGAGAGGGTATTCAGCTCAGCAGGTGCAATAGTCAGGAACTGTCAGACAAACCTGTCTCCTGCAAATGTTAGTATGCTAACCTTCATTAAAATGAATGAGAGGCATATACCAGCACAGACTACAACCTCAGTATTCATACCCTGGCCTAGTCATGGTGGTTTTGGTGATGTGGAAATGGACCATCCTGGTGGCACTGGCAGTGGCTGTCTGAAATGGCCCACCACTGACATAGATGATGACACAATGGAGAAAGAATTTCCCAGTGGTCAGATTTCAGACATAGATGCCTGTGAGGGAAGCTTTCTTTATGAAGATGATGATGTGGTTAATGTTGGCAGATTTTAACTGAAGTTGTTAAAAGGTGGTGTGCCACCCCGGACCACCACCACCACTGGGACTGATGTTGGCTACTGCCACCACTGAGTATGAGTCTGTCCACCCCCCGGACCACCACCACTGGGACTGATGTTAGCCACTGCCACCATTGAGCATGAGCCTGTCCACCCCCCAGACCACCACCACTGGTACTGATGTTAGCCACTGCCACCACTGAGCATGAGTCTGTCCACCCCCCAGACCACCACCATCAGTACTGATGTTAGCCACTGCTACCACTGAGCATAAGCCTGTCCGCCCACGGGACCACCACCACCGGGACTGATGTTGGCCACTGCCACCACTGAGTATGAGTCTGTCTGCCCCCTGGACCACCATCACCACCACTGTGACTGATGTTAGCCACTGCCACCACTGATCATGAATCTGTCTGCCCCCTGGACCACCACCGCCGGGACTGATGTTAGCCACTGCCACCACTGAGCATGATTCTGTCCGCCCCCCAGAACACCACCACCACCAACGGAACTGATGTTAGCAACTGCCACCATTGAGCATGAATCTATCCAGACCACCACATCCATCAACCACATACACAAAGCTTCTTAATATTTAAACCATAAAGTGAGTATGTGTACTCATGTTTCTTATGCTGTTTTACTTCCTCTAGTTGTATGTTTTGTTTTCTATAGCTTTTCAGAGACACAATCGTAAAACACATACGGTACACTTATTTTGTTTCTTTTACAGATTAACAAAAAAAGTCTCCATCGCTAAAACTCAGTGGGAATGGTACAACTCCAGCTGTACCGTACAGAGAGAAAACTATGGAATATCCATGTGAAATCCATTCTGGTAAGTATGAAGATTTTATTTCATCCATTTCTTTGTTTAGGAAAGACTGCAACAAATATTGCATACAGGTTGTGTTAGTTGACATGATGTGGATCTGAAATGTAACTTGTCTTGAGATTGAGAACCAGGGAGGGACAGATAACAATTAAGTTGTAAGAAGTCATTCATTTCTTTTTATAGGAAACTTCCAGATGCTTTATTGTTCTGTCAAAGTGGCCTTATCCAAAAAAGTTCTTCAACATCAGGCATCCCCCTCCCCCGGGCTTGGGCACACATGCAACATGCAGAAGTCATTTCATTAGATGACCGTGACCATCATTAACAACTGGACTCCAGAAGGATGCTGATGAAATCTGTGAAGAAGTAACAAAATAAGAAACCATTACAGACAAACCTGCAAATATGATTCCCCCCACTCCACCCCAAAAAAATACTTACCTTCATGTGCTTGAGAGTTATCTGTTTCCAATTTCAACGCAAAAAATTCTCATTGAGCACTGGAATGTGCACACCAACAGTTTCTGTGACCTGTGATACAGAACAATACCATGAGTACATGTCCATGTCAACCCCCCTCCTCACCTACAAAATACACAAACATATATCTATATATATCTACTCACCAAGGCTGCTATTAGTGTACAGCCAAAGGGCACCCTTCCATCCAGTTGAGATGATCACATTGCATTTGTTCGAATCACCTCACAGAACACATTGGACCAGCAACTGTATGCTCATGGTCATCATTTTATTCTGGGGGACTTTGTATGTGCTGAAACACTCCCATTTCACTGGGTTACCACTTGTCAATTTTCTGCACACAAAGAGGATGCAGTTTGGGCCTGCAGAAAATATCTGGGGACTCTGTGCCACCACTGTGCGCATGACTCAGTGTGCCATTAATTCTGTGGGACTTTGTATGTGCTGAAACACTTCCATTTCATTGTGTTACCACTTGTCAATTTTCTGCACACAAGGAGGATGCATTTTGGGCCTGCAGAAACAATCTGGGGACTCTGAGCCACCACTGCACACATGACTGAGTGCGTCATTAATTCTGGGGATGCATTTTGTGTGTTGTGTGATTGTTGTGAGCTCATGCTGTCATATTGACATTATCAATTAAAGCAGCATTGCAGGAATGTCATGACAATTTTGAACTGTACATTTTATGCTACTTTACATTGCCCCAGCCACTAGTTACCTCTGAGTCGTGACTTGAATGATATGCTTCTTTTCACATTTTATGTCTGCTTTACTTAGTTGACTATTTTTTTTCATGTATGAAAAAAAAATGAGCACGCTCTTCAATATTGTTCTGACCAAGTTTTTATTTATTTGCTGCTGTTTTTCAGTAAATATTGTTCTGTGGTGTCACAAAACATTGCCTGATGCATAACTGTTAATTAACAGAAGTGATATATAACAACTAACTGATGTGATGGAGAAAAGCAGAGGAAAACAATGACAAAGACCTGGTCAGCATCATTTTAAAAGGAATGCTCCTCTCATTATTTCACACATGAGAAAAATAGTACAGCAGATTAAACTACTGGAAATTCTCATATCATTCCAGTCAGTCAGGATGTAAGTAAAAGAAGTCGTAACATAGCATTAAAAAATATAGGTCAGCGTTCTCACCAGATTGTTGCGCTGCTGCTTTACAGAGATTCACCACGTTACATAGTTATGGTGATGCACATAACCTAATATGTGGGGGCCTTACTTCCACTGGAATATTTCATGCTCCACAGAGTGCAATGTATTTCTGGGGAAACCACCCGTAATTTCATTACAGTGTGTCACGTGATGGAGGAATTCCCATTCAGAAAAGCCACCCACATTCTGCCCCCCTTTCTCAGCAACATTAGGATATGATGCCAAGGGGAGCACAGGTGCATGCTCCACTATAGTGAATGTCCGGCAGCTATCCAAAAGTTTCCTTATGTTATAACGTTCACTTTGTGGTGAAATGTGGGAATATTTCCACTAACAAGACTCTTCTTACTGGAAACGTGCCCACACGTTTCACCACAAACTGACCATTGTAACATAAAGAAATATTCGGAAAGCTGCCGGACAATCAGACATTCACTGTAATGGATCATGCACCCACGATCTCCCTGGCATCACATCCTAACGTTGCTGAGAAGGGAGGCAGAACGTGGGTGGCTTTTCAGAATGGGAATTCCTCCGTCATGTGACACGCTGTAATGAAATTACAGGCGGTTTTCACAGAAATGTATTGCACTATTTGGAGCAAGAAAGATTCCTCTGGAAGGGAAATGTGTATTATTAAACAACAACAAAGAAAAAACACACAAAAACAGCACAACACAGTAGTGGGATGGGGGGTCCAGAATACAATCCCTTAATGTGGCTGTGGGATACCATAGTGGTCCAGCAGCAGGTGCAGCATTGTGACTATTTGCTGCTGCTGTACTTGTATTGTGTCAACCTGCTGCTGCAAAGCACTGACCCTCTGATTATTCTTCTCCAGAGCCACCCATACCAGGGCAATGTCGGCCTCTGTTGCAGGGACTGTGGCAGGGTCCACTGCAGGTGGAAATCCAGGTAGTGGTGGTTGTGGAGAGGGTGGTGCTAGTGGTTGTAGTGGCAGTTGTGGTGGTGGTGCAGCTGCTGTACTGGCCCTCCTCCTGCTGCTGCGGCGAGGCACAACTTCAACCCCAGCAGCACCGTCGGCCACTGCCACAGAAGGGCCAGCAGGTGGACGCCTGGTCCCTTCCATGGCAGCCTGCCACTCTGCCTTGTGGTGGTTCAACATGTGGGTGCACTGGCCACCAGTCCCCAAATGTGTCCACTGGGGGCCACGGCGCACCAGCACACCACATAGATAACACACTATGACTGTGCTGTCTCCCTCCAAAGAGCTAAAAAACTTCCACACTGGGGAGCTGTGAGGGGGGAAACAGACACAGTCCTCGCACCACCTAGGTTTTCCAGGGGCACCTCCTATGACTGTGGAGGTGATGGAGGAGGTGCTGCTGGAGCCCCTACAGCTGCTACCAGTGGTGGTGGTAGTGACAGAGAAGGTGGATGCACAGCAGCCACCGGTGGCACTGGTGCTGCTGCTGTTTCTTCCATGTGGGGGGAAGCAACACGCAGGAGTCTGGAGTGGACAAGCATCACACAACCGCCACCACATATACGCACTCCCCTCCTCTGACCGCTCCCACAGGCCAGGGACTCACCTTCTCCAGGGTCCATCTTTCCCAAGTCCCCAACACACACACACAGTCACGCACATACTAAACAAATCAAAACTTGTATAAAAAAATTCACTATAAAAAAACAATCACAAACACAATACAAAAACTTTATAAAGATACAGCTTTTAAAAAAGAAAGCTGTTGTTTTCTTCAAAAGTCACGCAAAGGCAATAACGCACTTTCAGTCACTGACTCTACACTTCTATCCTCTCCACAAAGCCTTCTCCCTCTATGAATGCAAAGGAGAAAGTGAAACTGCTTCTCTGACTCACTTCCTTCCTGCCTAGCTAAAGCATGTGACTTACAGTACTGTAAACCATGTGATGTGTTGGGGGGCTGCCTAGTTACTTGTCACTTCACCTTACTTCATGTTAAGGCATAATGGTAATGCAAAGTAATAATGATAACATGAAGTGAGCACTTTGCAGTGCCCACTTCACATTGTGCTCCACCCACACGAAGTGGCCACTTCGCGTTCACTTCGCCAGCGTTAAAATTCGCTGCATCTCTAAACACCTATGAATGACCTTATTTCCAGGGCTAGGGAATAATGCAGAAAAAAAAAACACATGGTGGAATAAAGGAGTAACTCAGAGCTGTAGCACATTGCCCTTTATTACCTTTTTCCTAAAAGGAAAATTCCCATCTTTGCCCTGGATGCTACAGCACTGTGGCCAGCTGCCACCTGGCATGACTTGGATATACTGTACAATAGTAGGCTTTGCTCTCCTAAGTACCTAGCACAAGTTACGGAAGAGGCCACCTTTCAGGTTTGTGCACATCTCCAAAGTGCATGTTTATGAAGGCATTTCTCAACAGAAGGCCCATTTTCAGATAGAGAGGTTCACCACTGTTCTTGATCACATACAGCATGCATCATGATTATGTTGCCATTGGCAAAAGTCCAAAGCCTTAACAATTACATTTCATTTCTGTGACATTGTCAGACATAATCTCATGAATAAAAGTGCTTTGTGTAACATTTCAGTTCCTATGCACCTGACCAGTTACTAGATTCCTGTCAATGTATTTATTTATTTATTTAATTTAAACTTTTGGTAACTGGGAAAAGCACAGTGAGCCAAGGCTTGTTTCCATGTGCAACTTGATGACCAGGGTAAGGAAAAAACAAATACACAAGAGGAGAATTACATAAAAAGAATACATGAAGTGTAGCCAGATGCATACTGAAAAAGCAGTTCATAAATACATTTGTGTATTAACAAATGGATAAGCATAAAAAAGAGAATAAGTGACAGAGCACAGAGTAGTCAGAGCTAGAGTGGGAAGAGGTTAGAGGCAGAGGCACGGAGCAGCTGGAGCACTTCGGAGCAGGTGCATAAAAGCTGGGAGCAAGGCAGCTTGCTGAAAAACCTAAAAAACAGACTTTCAGAAATGTGGTATTTTGTACCCTTGCAAGAATGTGAAATCCAGTTCACATTCACAAAGACACTAGGGGCAATGATAAAGAAATGTGTCAGGCAGAGCCTCCTTGCACTTGGCTTGCTGAACATTTTGTTGTATATATGTGTGTGTGTATGTGTGGGGGGAGAGTTGGCAATGCATTCGATCCATGCCCCTGGCAGCATTTCTTAGAAACTACATTTTCCTCCTTTCCTTTAGGTAGGCAATTGTAAAATATCTGTGAAACAAACCCTTTTCCTTCCAAGCTACAACCTCTGTAGTGGAAATATTTCATCTAATATGTGCTGTTGCATCTAGGAGCTTGCCAGTTGTGGGGGCAGTTTCAGAATAATGTCAGTGTCACTTTAACAATTACCATATCTCTCTCTCTCTCTCTCTGAGATTACTTTTTCAAAACATTCACAGTGCTTGAAGGCCATGCAGTATCTCTGCAGCATTATGGCCTCGTAACTCACAGAGAGGAATACAAATTTTTAAATCACTTTACATTTTGGTAAAGCATGGGTTAGATCATATTTTAAGGGCATATCTTGTATCTAACTTCATTCATTTTAAGACTACAGTTACATGAAAGATCTCATGCCTCATTGGGCAGCCTCAGTATGTGAGTGTCATGGCCCAGTTTTACTTACCTAAACCCAATCTTGGAAGTCAAATGTGTGGGAAGCAACTTGATATACTTTATACTAGCCAAAGAACAAATCTTAGTCCCAGTACTGTGAACCTCACATAAATCCCACAATGTTGTGAGTTTCACAGGACAAGCAGATACAGGAAATTCATACTATACCATTCGAATGGTTTTATTCTAAGAAACCCAAACTTTAAAAAATATGGCAAATATGCAATTAGTAAGTAATTAAGCAACAGACTCTTTCAAATACATTTTCACCTGTGCACTCTTGTTAGAAGAACATTCGTTTGCTGACAGTCTTTGGCTTCCACTTGGAGGAGGGTACTTCAAAGGTATGTTCTTTGAACAGTTGCTTTTTAGCTGCTACCTTCATTACAACAATCCCAATTTTAGTTTGGCATATAACTGGTCCAGATCATGACAGTTTACACAGTTCTTAGCAAAACATGAACACAGATTAGCCACTCGATAAACCTGTAGCCCCCAAGATAAAATCTCACTACCAGCCCTTTCATTCTCTTGTCATAGATGAGATGTTAAGGAGGAGTGTTGTTTGGCAGAACAAATTGGGGAGGCAGAAACTGTTCCCCACACAGGCTAAAGTAGAGAGGAGAAAGAACCCCAGAGAAAAGGACCCCCAGGGCGCAAATTACTAAAGGTAGCAGGATAACAGAAATGAAGGTGGATGGATGGATTCAGGAGCATTAAAAAGAGAGAGTGGGGTCAAAAAAGAAAAAAGGGGTAACAAGCCAAGTGCTAACAAAATCTGGAAGGCCATGTGTGAGAATTCTACAAGTCTAGGAAATAAAATTCCAGACCTAGAGGCCATCATGGCAGAGGCCAACCTAGATATTATGGCCATTACTGAGTCATGGTGCTCTGAAAACTAGGACTGGGACATGGCCATACATGGCCACACTCTGTTCAGGAAAACAGGATGGGAAGGATAGAAAGGGGTGTTGTGATTTAAGTGAGAGAAAGCATAAAAGCAAAAGAGATACATGGAAAACAGTGTGCAGATAAATACAGTGAGTCACTCTGGAGATGGGTAACAGGGTAACTGTTTGCATTGGTGTGATCTACAGACCTCCACCACAGGAGGAGGTGTTATATAGGGTAGTGGTGGAGGCCATTGGCAAAACGGCAGAAAAGGGGAGTTACTGCTGGTGAGGACAACAATCTGCCTGATGTAGATTGAAACCTCCCATCTGTAGCTTGAGCATGACAGTGCAAATGGAAGACATAATATCCCAAGTAGTAACAAAAGGGGACAAGACATTTTTAGGTAAGTAAGAGAAAAGACGAAGACCAGGGGAAAGACTGTAATGCTGAAAAGGGAATAATAATAATCTTTATTTGTATGACACCTTTCAACAACTAAGGTGCCTTAACATAATTAAAAACATAATGGTAACAAACAATAACAGACAATAAAATCATACTGATAGCATCTTTAGTTATTCACCAAAAGCTTGGTTCCACAGATAAGTTTTTAATTCTTGTTGAAACCCCTCTACGGTGATGCACTCCCATAACTGACGTGGTAGAGAATTCCAAAGGGCAGGGGCAGCGTATGTAAATGCCCTTGCCCCAGAAGATTTTAAGCACACCCTTGGAATCTCTAGCAATCCCTCATCAGCTGGGTGGAGCAATCGACCAGGGCAGTGAGGAACCAGATGCTCTTTCAGATAGTCTGGCCCAGTCTGTGTAGGGCTTTAAAAGTCAGAAGACCTACTTTAAAGTTGATCTGCCACTGAACTGGCAGCCAGTGTAGACCATGCAGCACCGGCGTAATATGACAGGACAGAGATGATCCTGCCAAAAGCCGGGCCACCATGTTCTGCACCAGCTGCAAGTGATGGTTTTCTACCCCATGTAGCCCTAGATACAGGAAGTTGCAGTAGTCCAAACACAAGTTCACAAAGGCGTGGATCAAAGTAGGAAGGTCACCAGATGGAACAAGGTACTTAATCCTGGAGATAAACCTCAGATGGTAAAACAAGGATTTGATGACAGCTGACACCTGTGAATGCAAGGTCAGCCCTTCATCAAAAATTACCCCTAGGTTCTGCATCTGTTCAGGGGACAGGAGTAGTATGCCCCTGAGAAAAAGTCCAGAGAGCGAACCCCACCCAGCCCCCCATCTGGTGACCCAGATCCACAGCCAATACCTCAGTCTTATCAGAGTTCAACTTCAGCCAATTGGCATTCATCCACTCCTGGATTTCAGTGAGGCAGCTATTAAAAACTGAGACAGCTCCATCCTGGTCAGGTGCAAAAGAAAGGTAGAATGGGGTATCATCAGCATAGTAGTGAAACCTTAGCCCATACCTTCATACAATGTCTCCGAGGAGCAGCAGATACACTGCAAACAACATGGGGGACAGCACTGAGCCCTGAGCAACCCCACAAGATAGAGAAACTGGGTCAGAGGAATAAACCCCAGACACCACCCTCTGAGATCTTCCAGTGAGGAATGATGTAAACCAACCGAGGATTGTTCCCAACAGTCCACAGATGAACATCAGATGATCAAGCAGTACACCATGGTCCACAGTGTCAAAAGCTGACGAGAGATCTAGGAGGACCAGAATGGAATGGCTCCTCCTATCTCTAGCCATCAGAAGATCATTGAGCACCCGAACCAGTGCTGTCTCAGTACTATGCCTCTTTTGAAAACTGGATTGGAGGGGTTTATAGATGTTATGGATGGTCAAATGGTCCACCAGCTGAGTGGCCACTACTTTCTCAATCATCTTCCCTAAAAAGGGAAGGTTAGAGATAGGTCTGTAGTTTGCAAGTTAGTCTGGGTCCAAAGAAGCTTTCTTCAAGAGTGGTATCGCCACAGCCTTTTTCAGTGAGCTTGGAAACTCACCTGTCTCCAAGGAGCACCAGACTATCTGAGCTAGGACAAGACCAATAGAATAGCAAAGGCCCCACACAGGGATTGTATACAGACCTCCATGTCAGGGGAAGGGAATGGACAAGGATATGATAGAAGGCATACTTAGGATGGAAGAGAACGGGGAGATACTGTTGATGGGGGACCTTAATATGCCAGATGTTAACTGGAACACCTTTGCTGCAGCCACATCCAAAAGCAGAGCCATTCTCGATGCCCTTCAGGTGGCATGCCTCAGTCAGCTAGTTTTGGAACCTACACATGAGGGAGCAATCTTAGACCTCATATTCTCAAATGGGGACAGTGAAAGGATCTCAGATCTAGAAGTGGATAGCCATTTGGGAACAAGTGACCACCAAACAGTGTGGTTCATGATAAACTCAGCTACAGAGTCAAGCCATACAAACATGAGGGTTCTGGACTTCAGGAGGGCTGACTTTGGCAATATCGGAGAGTGCCTTAGAAAAGCACTAGCAAACAGGCTAGAAGTAGGGGTAGAGCAACAATGGGGAAATATCAAAACTGCCATCACAGAGGCAACAAGCCTTTGTGTGAAGCAAATAAATAAATCAAAAATGAAAGAAAAAGCCACTATGGTTCTCAAAAGAGGTGGCAGTGAAGGTTAGGGAGAAAAAGATAGCATTTTTGGAAGTATAAGTAAACACAGAAGGAGCAGGACAGAGAACTGTACCAGTTAAGGCAGAAGAAAGCTGGGAGAGTAGTCAGAATAGCAAAGGCCCAAATTGAGGAAAAGATAGCCAACTCGGTTAAGAAGGGGGATAAAACCTTTTATAGGTATATCCGGGAGCGTAGAAAGACAAAGGGAGGGATAGTGAGGCTGAATAGAATGAACGTGGGTGGGCAGAGGAGTGACAGTGAAAAAGCAGGGATACTGAATGAATACTTCTGTTCAGTACACACAAAAGAGGAGGTGCGGAGGTGCCTAATCCAATTAACAGAAGCACTCTGGATAGGGGGGTCGATCCCAGTCATTTCACAGAAGAACGGGTTCTGATAGAACTACTAAAACTGTAGGTGGACAAAGCAATGGGGCCAGATGGAATTTACCCCAGAATTCTAAAAGAATTAAGCAGAGAACTAGTGACACCACTGACTGCTCTTTTTAACAAATCATGGGAGGATGGTGTGGTACCTGAGGACTGAAGGAAGCCAGATGTGATTCCCCTTCACAAAAGTGGGACCAAGACAGAGGCAGGAAACTACAGACCTGTTAGTTTGACCTCTGTGGTAGGGAAAGTGATAGAATCACTTCTGAAGGAAAGAATTGTTGAGTACCTAGAGGCCAGTGGGGCACAGGACCCAAGGCAGCATGGATTCACAGTGGGAAGGTCATGTCAATCTAATTGATTTCTTTGACTGGGTGACCAAAGTAGTAGACCAGGGAGGGGCTGTGGACATGGCCTACCTAGACTTTAGCACGGCATTTGACACAGTCCCACACAAAAGATTAATAGTCAAATTAACCAGCCTAGGAGTGGGTCCCAGGGTGGTAGCCTGTGTAAAATATTGGCTGGACAACAGGACACAGAAAGTAATTGTAAATAGAGTCCACTCTGAAGAAAGAGGGGTTACTAGTGGGGTACCACAGGGTTCAGTACTGTGTCCAGTCCTTTTTAATGTCTTTATAAGTGACATTGCAGAGGGACTGGAAGGAAAAGTATGCCTCTTTGCAGATGATACAAAGATCTGCAACAGGGTTGATACACAAGGAGGCATGGAAAGGATGAGAAGGGACTTGGCAAGGTTGGAGGAATGGTCACAAGTATGGCAGTTTGGATTCAATGCAAAGAAGTGCAAAATACTGCACCTGGGAAACAAAAACCCAGGTGAAGATTACACAATGGGGGAGGAGGTAGTAACAACAACAAAAATGGAAAGGGACCAGGGGGTAATTGTGTCAGATGACCTTAAGGTTGGCAAGAAATGAGAGAAAGTGGTAGGAAGGGCTGGGGGGATACTGGGATATAGAGAGAGAGAGAGAGAGAGAGAGAGAGGCATCACCAGTAGAAAACAGGAAGTTGTTTTCCCCCTGAATAGACAGTTGGTGAGGCCCCATCTGGAGTACTGCATCCAGTACTGGAGACCCCATCTTAGCAAGGACATAGATAGGATGGAGGCAGTTCAGAGGAGGGCAACTAAAATGGTGCAGGGTCTGCAAGATTAGCCATATGAGGAGAGACTAAAGGAGCTTAATATGTATACCCTTGAGGAAAGAAGGGAGAGGGGAGACATGATAGAAACATTCAAGTATCTCAGTGAAATCAACAAAGTCCAAGAGGGTAGCATCTTTCAGAAAAAGAGATGTGCAAGAACAAGGGGACACAATTTGCCCCTGAGCCGTCCCCCCTCTATCTTCAATGTGAGGAAGTATTTTTTCACAGAGAGGGTAGTGGATGCATGGAACAGCCTTCCTGAGGAGGTTGTGGGGTCTAAAACTGTGGGAGAATTCAAGAATGCATGGGACAGACATAAGGCGATTTTTGTGGGGGGTAGGAAGAAATAGGCTGTTGGTTACATAGGATCTGCAGCTTATCCTCTAGGTAGGAAAATAGGCAGACTAGGTGAGCCAAGGGGTCCTTATCTGCCATCAAAGTCTATGTTTCTATGTAATACAACCCAAAATTAGGGAAGTAGGTCCTGGGTCCAAACTACAGCATGTAGTGCGCACACTTTGTATGATCTGCATTACATCCATGAAAGCTGGTCGGACAAAGGTACTCCAAAATAGCTAAGGATAAGTGACCCTGCGCTGAACCACGGCAACACCCACAGAGTGTGCTGGATGGAGCGCTGACCGTATGTCGGCCGCCCTATTTGCAAAAAATCGAACATGTTCATCCCACTCCTCTTGCAAAAAATCTTTCCGAGCTTATAGGCAAACTGGTTTGCACAGTCTGTCCACAGTTCGGAACAGCTGAGCTGGTCGATTTTGAGCAGCAGCAATCTCCCCAGACAGGAACTCTGCCTTCTCATGGGTGATTGCAGATTGATAGACATGATAATTGTCCATCAATCTAAGGTGGTCGTCATCAAGGGAGGATTTCCATCAGCAATGGTCTAACCTTCGTCCTAGTCACCACATCTCTCTCACAGAGTCCTATCAAACCATGGGGATTGAGGGTGAAGTGAGAGAGGACAAACATGGATAGGAGCAATGACATCCAGGGCCACCACAATGGCTGAATTATAAGCCATCACAAGGGCCTCTGCATCACTGTTTTCCTCTGAGAGGGATGAGAGATACAGCACCGCCATCGGACCTTGAGAATTTATGTCTCACAAAGGGCGATACCGGATCATCTCCACAGGGGTAGGCCTACAAAGGGGGGCACTAAAACTAAACTCCACAGTGTAGTGATCAGACCATTCAACTGGTTCTACCCTCAAAATTGGAGGCCTCAATCCCCAGAAGGAAGACTAAGTCAAGAGAGTGACCATGACTATGAGTAGCAGTGGTAACTGCCTGTGTAAGGCCCAGAGATGTCATCTAATGGAGGAAGTGCTGACCAAACTGTGAGAGTTTATCATTGACACAGGAATTGAAGTTGCCCAGGACAATCAGCCTGGAAGACTCAAATGCCATGTCATCGACGAAGTCCGCAACTTCCAGAAGGAATCGTTTCTCATCTCCTGGTGGACAGTAAATGAGGACGATCCTACAGCCTACACCTGCTACTACGGTACACTCAAATGGCTCAGTCTTCCCAACTGGTACATTCAAGAGGTTAAGTTCGGTCTTGAAACAGACCCCTACTCCCCCACCCTGTGATCCAATCTTGGGCGGTGTATCACTGAGTACCCAGCCGGAACTGCTGCCTTCAGAATGGGACTAGAATTCTCATCCAGCCAGGTCTCGGTGATGCAAGCCAGGTCCACTGATTGAACAAGATTCCGCAATAATTGCGGTCTTGTTTTTAATGGACGTAGCATTACATAACACCACCTGAGTTGGATGAATCTCTTGGGCCGCCAGAACCATCTGCCTACCACCATTTGTAGTGCCCTTTGGTATGGAAACCAGACATGGAAAACCACATTCTGGGTTCCATTTCACCCCAGGGCATCTCCTGGATCTCCCTACCCCAATATGTTGGCCCCCTCATTCATCCTCCACTGTTCACAGCCCCACACCCTCCTCCCACCTCTCCACACAATACCCAGTGCTCTACAGCATAGGTAGGTTGTATGCTGGAGTGGGGGGGTGAAGGGCAGAGAGTGCGAATGGTGGAGGATGAATAGGGCATGACCATAGGGGCAGGACTCCAACACATTTTGGTACTTCAGATAACACTCCACAACTATCCAACTGTGAATCACAAGACCACACCCTAAAATAATACAACTAAACTAAAAACATACAAAATCTTTCTAAAAACAATAAATATCTTAAATGTACTCCCCCCTCAATAATCAGACACAAAAACTCATCTTTCTAATACCTCATACCCAAAACTAAAAACTCAAAGTAAAAATAATAACCCAAAATAAGCAAAACAAAAGTAAAACATCAAATAAACACAGTTGATACAGGCAGCCAGGACTGACTGATAATACATTAAAACCAACTGGGAAAGAGTTCTGATTGTCCAGATCCCAGAGGTCCTCTCACCACCAGTAGGATTGGACACCCCCACTCAGGAGCTCACACCTCCCATAGCAGGCAGATGAAACAGTCTCAGAAATCCTTCCAAATAAAACCAGAACAGTCCCCAGTCCTTGAGTACTCTCACTACTCAAGTCTGGGGAAACTATGCGACACTCTCACTGTCGATAAGTAAATAAAAACAGGACAGTCTGATTGTAGTTTAGGAAAAGGGGCAGGATTCCAAAGTTCCTCCAACAGGCCTCTTCAGGATCAACCACAGCCCTGAGACCCTGGACAACCCTGACAAATCTAACCTGGCAGATGGCCTCGGGCTATAGTGGCTGTCGTGGAACTCCCCCCAAAAAAACCACCAGCCGATAGGCCCCCCAAGGAGCCCTAGGGAACAACTCTCACCACCGATTCCCCGGTGGCTAGGAACAGGCCTCCGGGCTGCCACAGACCTCCGCACAACCCACCAGGCAGATCAGAGCAACTCCACCAGGTCCCAAATCAAGCTGCTGGCATCCCTAAATCTGCTACGAAGTCCCACAGCAGATCGTCCACAAAATCACAACCTTGAGGTAAGCAGTACCTTAAACCAAACGAGCACATGGACCAGTGGAATAAAGTCAGTCAGCAAAGAGACAATTAAACTCATATCCCAGTTCCAGGAAAGTTCTCTAAATCAACCCCATTCTTCACTTGAAGATCCCTTAGTCCACACATGCGAATGCCTTCCAACAAACGAAAGGCTGGTCAAAAACAGGTTGAGCCCTTCCTGGAATGGCAATAGTCCTCACACACTCACATAGCTCCGCACCTCACTCCCAAGTGAGTGCTTCAGGTGAATGAAGCAGTAATTGATCAACAGAAATGGGGAAACAGTCACAGATAAATCCCTGCCCTGACACACGCTCTCCAATTCACCACACTCACAATGCTTCCCAGCGGGTGCAAGTGCAGATGCAGGACACAGCTGAGGGTGAGAAATCAACCCCAGCACAGACGCATCAAAAAAGGAGTAAACAATATAGGAATAGATAGGCCACTGACAGAGCAAAGGCCAATGGCACATTTATAAGGTAGAAAAAAAAATGGGCAGACTGGATGGGCCTTGTGATCCTTATCTGCCATCAACTTCTAAAAAGTTTATTGTGAAAACGATCAAACTCGCTCGATAAAACGGTCAGATGCAATCAAATTCTAACACTTTATAACTATAAAATTTAATTAAAACACATAACACTATGGACAATTTGCATCACGCCCAGCCTGGCGGCCATCTTCCACGTCTTCATGGAATGGGAGTAATGTGCAGAGGGGAACCAGAAAAAGGCAAAAATCCTGAACAAATATGTCTGCTCTGTGTTCTTGAAGGAAGGGGAAGGGAAAGGATCACAACAAAGTAACAGAAGTTTTGGAAAGGGGAGCTGGACACTAGTCCTTTTTGAGAAGAATGAGTCCTGAAGATACTCACTAATCAGAAAGCGAACAAAGCAGTGGATCCAGACAGGGAGAATTCAAGGGTACTGTGGGAGCTCAGCAAGGTCCTGGCTGCACCTCTGCTTGTTCTATTTAACAGTTCACTGGAAAAGGAGTAGTTTTGGAGGACTGAGGGAGGGCAGATGTCGTCCCACTTCACAAAAGTGATAGCAAGGAGGAGTCTGAAAGTTATAGGCCAGTCAGCCTGACATCAGTAGTGGGAAAGTTAATGGAAATACTGCTGAAGGGAAGGACAGTTGCATATCTTGAATCCAGTGGGTTACAAGACTTGAAGCAGAATGGATTCATGGGGGAGGGGTCATGTCAGATGAATCTGATGGATTTCTTTGACTGGGTGACCAAGGGATTAGATCAGGGTAGAGTGGTAGATGTAGCCTAATTAGATTTCAGTAAAAACTAGTAAGCAACTAGGTAGCTTAGGAGTGGGCCCATAGATGGTAAACTTGGTAAGAAATTTGTTGGTGGAAAGGCAACAGAGGGTGGTGGTAAATGGAATTCACTTCAAAGAAGGGAGGGTGACCAGAGGGGTGCTTCATGGATCAGTGCTCGGACCAGTCCTCTTTAATGTCTTTATAAGTGACATTGCAGAGGAGATGGAAGGGAAAGGAAGATCTGCCTCTTTGTGGATAACACCAAAATCTGCAACAGGGTAGACACTCTGAGGGGGGTTGGAAAGGATGAGTAGAGACATGAAAAAATCAAGGAGTGGTCAAGGGAATGGAAGCTGTATTTCAATGTGAAAAAACTTCAAAATAAAGCAATTAGGGCACAGGAACGTAGGAGCAGAGTACAAAATGGGTGGGGTGGTATTCATGAAAACCAAGCAGGAAAGAAACCTGGGGGTAATCATGTCTGATGACCTAAAGGTGGCCAGGCTGTGCAGCAAAGCAGTTGGGAGGTCTAGTGGGATGCTGAGGTGCATATAGAGGGGTATCACCAGCAGAAAGAGGAAGATGGTGCTGCATAGATTACTGGTAAGATCTCACCTTGAGTACTGTGTCCAGTTCTAGAGACCACATCTCCAGAAATACATAGACAGAGTGGAGGCAGTCCACAGGAGGGTATCTAAAATGGTGTAGAGCCTGCACCAAAACCCCTATAATGAGAGTCTAAAGAGCCGTATTATGTATACCCTGGAAGAGAGGTGGGAGAGGAGGATATGATAGAGACCTTTAAATACCTCACAGGGGGTAAATAAGGTACAGGAAGGAAGCATTGTTCAGAAAAAAGGAGCTCAAGAACTGTGGACATGCTATGAAGCTGAAAGTAGGTAGATTCAGGAGAGATGTGAGGAAGTACTTCTTCAAAGATTTAGCGGTGCATTTCTGGAACAGTCTTCCACAGGAGGTGGCAGAGTTTAAGACAGTGGTGGGGTTCAATAATGCATGGGATAGGCATATGGGTATCTTAGTGGAAGGGGGGAAGGAGGAAGAAAGGGTTGAAGATCAATTAAGGTCCTTATCTGTCATCAATTTCTATGTTTTTGTGTTAAGGGCTTACAGTTTTTTACAACAATTTGTTTTGACTTTGTTCATGGAGGAGGAGTGATGAATGCTAGCATTCTCTCCCTCGATGGTCCACTCCCATGGTAAATGTTTGGAGCTGGTGGGAGCCTTGATCCTGAATGATTTGTCCACATCGTGATTTTGAGGCATGGTAGATTGCACAGGATTATGCATGTTACTGTCTTTCTACTTTAGTCCCATAACTTTGAGTTGTTGCTGAAAGACTTGTTGCTCACAGATGAAATGATGATGGCATCAGATATTGAGAATGCCACCTCTTTTCATGGTATTAGATGTTCAAGATAACATAACTGACAGCACTGTATCAGATGCTGAGAAGACTATCTTGGTGATATTGTTGTTCAGACATACCATAGTATCTTTTGAGAAATTATCATATTTTTGATAGGTATGTTTTACAGGGCAAACATTTTTCATCTCACAACATCAGACATTGAGATGTCAAAATTGAAGTTTGATTACATTTCAGCTAGGGATGGGTGAACTGGCTCCGGTGCAGTTCTGACCCCCCCCCCCCGGGCCGGGCTGACTCAGCTCTGACCAGAAAAACTGAGCCATTTGTGGCTCAATCCAAACTGATGAGTTGGCACAGTTCGGAAGTGTGGTCTGGTCTGGAATAACACTCTCACCACCAGTACTGCATGGAAAAGGCAGGGCAGGGCACAGAAATGTGCAAAAAGTTTTTTTTAAAAAGCATTTCTTTTTTCCCCCCAGTCTCTGCCAAAGACTCTTGAGTCCCTGGACCATCACATGATCAACAAAGGGTAACACATGTGATCTTGGAGCACTGAAGGTAGCCAACCATTGAGGGTTTCTGTTCTGTGATTTGAGACATGTTCTAGCCAATCCTCTGTGTCAGCCACCATAGGGCATCCCTAGGAAACCAAGTATCAAGTGCATTTGGGGTTTTGTATTCAACTGAGACATTTGTGTGTGTGTGTGTGTGTGTGTGTGTGTGTGTGTGTGTGTGTGCGTGCGCGTGCAGATTTGAAAAACCAACAGCACAAATCATTTTATTAGAGAGGGAGAGTATAGACTGAAAAACCAACAAATTCAACGGCAGAGTGCAGACGTTGCAGCAAACTGCAGAGTACTCTTATTAAAAAAAATATTTTTGTCTGTTGCAAAGACAGAGAGTGTAGAGAGACCATAGAATTCAACAGCAGAGTGCAGAGTAGACAGCAGCAGAGTGCAGACATTGCAGACTTCACAGTAAAAACAAAAAAAAAGATAAACATCTTTGTTGGAGAGAGAGAGAGACCAACAAATTCAACAGCAGACAACAGCAGAGTCCAGAAAATGAAAAAAAAAAATATTAAGGGGAGCAGGTCAGATATGACAGGAGGACACTGTCTGAAGGTCATAGTTCCTCAGTAATTTTGAGAGGGGCCTATAGTGCAGTTCAGATTCTGAAGGGGGTGTCACCCACATGTCAGACTCTGTTTTACACATCTCTGTGCTGCCCTGAACGGTCATACTGCCAGGCAGATTGTGAATGGGAGGGTCACATCTCAGACTCTGTGTTGCCCACCTCTGTGCCCAAACTACTACTAGGTCATACTGCCATACAGATTTTAAAGGGGGGTTGTCACATCTCAGACTCTGTGTTGTCCATCTCTGTGCCTGAATGACTGTTAGGTCATACTGACATAGCATAAACTTTGTGTTGCCCATCTCTGTGCCTGAACTTCTAGGTCATATAGTGGCTGATGTATTTTGAGAGGGGGGTGTCACATCTCAGACTCTGTGTTGCCCATCTCTGTATCTTAACTACTACTAGGTTATATAGTGTCTGACATATTTTGAGAGGGGGGGTGTCACATCTCAGACTCTGGGTTGCCCACCTCTGTGCCTGAACTACTACTAGGTCATAGTGCCATACAGATTGTGAAGGGGGGGATGTGTCATGTCTCAGACTTTGTGTTGCCCATCTATGTGCCTCAGCTACTACTGGGACATATACTGCCTCACATACTTTGAGAGGGAGGTATCATACCTCAGACTCTGTATTACCCCTCTCTGTATCCAAACTAATACTGCTAAGTAAGCAGTTAAGTTGGACACCAAAAAGTGGATTCAGAATCATAGTCTGTTATGGAAATGGAGCATGTGGCCAACACCAGCAGTATGGCTGAAATTGGTACACGTCACAATAAAACTATTTCCGGAAAAAGAAATTCAGAAAAAGGGAAATTTACTGCTGAAGATGTCATTATTACAACTGATAAAAATAAAGCAACATAACCAGAAAAAGATGAAGCAACACAACCAGAAAAAGATGAAGTAACACAGCCAGAAAAAGAAAAGAATGTTGTTGAATCCCTTGATCAAAGTAGTGCAGAACTGTAGGCATTGACAGAAAAATCAGATAGAAGTAAAACACAAAATAGGTAGCCAAAACACTTAGACCTAGAAATAGTAGAAAATCAATGAGTAAGGAAAAAGCTCTATATACTACCACTAGACGTGGCACTCTATGGTATGCCACTCATGCAAATTGGGCTCCTTCATCAGAAAACATTGCTTCTGATGAAGAAGAGGATGTAAATGTACAAGAACAAGATCACGATCACAATGTTATCACAGTTACGTTCTTCCAAACGTGATGAACGAGAATGTGATACTGAAGAGGTAGAGGATGCCACCTTGATTCCCCCACCCAAAAAGAAAAAACTCATACAGCAAGCACCACCAGTAGCCACAACCTGTAGTGGAAAAACAATCAATAATCATGGTAGCTCTTCTGGAGACAGCCACAGTGTGCAGGAATCAGGATCAGAAATAACTGGCACCAGAACTGCTGCAGTTTCTGGCATGACAACAAAATGTTAAACCTCAGTTGTGTAGAGTTATTTTGATATATAGTAAGTCCCAAAAATGAATGTGTTCCTGTCTGCACCTTTTGTAATCGGGAAGTTAGGGGGAAAATGAGGGGCCAGTTTGGGACAATATCTCTAAAGAGGCAGTTGTAAAGCGCACATCCAACCATTTGGCTGGGCAGCAGTCCTGAGCAAGGAACAAATATCTGTGATGAAAATACTGGGTAATCCTACAGACTATAGTGATGGTGAAGAGACTGAGAGACAGGGCAAAAAAAAAAACATGTTTGACTTCACTAACAAAAGTATTTGGACAAGCTACTGCTTCACCACTGCAATCCCTTGGTTTTGTCTCTCCCCCATGAATTAAACAGCAGTCCATTATTCCGATGCATGAACAAAAATTTCAGAGCCCTTTTAAAATATTTTGCTCCATGTTACAACATACCAAGCTGTAAATATTTTGTGACTGTGGCTGTTCCCAAAATGTACGAATGTATGCAAAGTAAAATAAAATATGGTTCTTCAAGACAGTGAATGTGGTTCTATGCACCTGACCACAGACATGTGGACACGTTCTCAAACCACTGATTATATGTACATCACAGCACATTGGGTGTCACGATCATTTTCAAACACCACCACAAGCAGCAGTGTACAGGAAGGAAGATTAAGAATGGTAGCTCTTTGCATTACAGTATATGCCGCTTGTAACGGACTGATTTGACAACCGTCAATCTGTCCATTAAATGCAGCGTCCGTTACATCAATATCCCCACTCAATACCAAAAAAGCGAGCGCAGAGCAAGCGCAGAGTTTAAAGAGAAGTAAGGCAAGTGCTGAGTATAACAAAGGTAGTGATTTACAGTCCTTTTCAGACTTAGTTGCAATCTGCAAAAAAAACTCTATAAACTTTATTTAAATGGCTTAAAAATTAAAAACAAACAAAAGTGCTGTTCTCAGTTGTGCTGTACTTATCTACCGCATGATCTACTTATGGATGTAGTCTTCCATTGTAGTTTGGTGTTTTTTTCCTATCATGTAGCGATGCCAGGCAATCTCTACATTAGCAACCTGATCCCACTGGGGGGTAATATCATCTCGCCTCAGCGGCCCGACGGAGAGTCAGAATTGCCTTACTTACTTCCTCCAGTGTTATTCCGCATTTTTCAATGACTCAGCCACCCATCCATGGCTTTAAAATCAGTTTTTCCCATGGCAACAGCTATCTGGTCAGCTTTCTGCAACAGTAAGGGGCCACTAATTAAAGCCTCCCTACCCCTTGCATTAGTAAACCAACGCAAAAGTGCTTCTTCCACATCGGTATCTTTTCCTTCATGCTTTCTTTTTCTGTCTGGGTTTTGATTACAATGCCAGTCTGACAGGAGAACCTCCTTATTCTTAAGCAAGTCAGACAAGGTTGACTTGGGGATAGAAAAATGTGTGCTGAGGTCATGAATACTTAACTTTGGCATTCTCTCTATCTCCTTGAGTATCTCCACTTTTTTTGAAAGACTGAGACATGTTCTCCTACCAGCAGCATTCTTGGTGGCACTCATGATTTAGGCAGTAGAAGCACAGCACAGCTCTAAGAACAGTGTTGGCAGCTAGAGGAAAGGAACATCATGGGGATTTTGAAACGAACATTAGAAGGCAGTAATTCAGCTGAACGTCATTAACTGCATCGCTGTTTGAGTCATTGCTTGAACTAATTGGACGGTACTGCAGGAATTAAAGGTCCGCTTTAACAGTCATTTTTAACATAGCCGGAATAGCAAATGGCTTTTAGCATGGGCTAAATGTCCGTTAGAAGTGGAAGTCCGCTACATCAGGAGCCGATATAAGTGGCATATACTGTACCATGTTTGGTAAGCATCACACCACTGACAATATTTTGAGAGAGTTGCATGACAAAGTTTCTGAGTGGTTATAGCCCCTGGGACTCACAACTGAATTTGTGGTTTCAGACGATGGTGCCAGTATTGTTAGTGCATTGAAACATGGTGGTCTTACTCACATTCCATGCTTTACACACTCGTTAAATCTGTTAGTATGAGCTTTCCTTTCCAGTGACAACAGTATCGTAACACTAGTGGAAGCTGCAAAGAAAATCTGTGGCCATTTTTGTCACTCTGTAAAATCACATGGTATCTTGGCTGATCTCCTGAAAAAAAAATGGCTTGCCAATACAGCAACTAAAACATGATGTTCCGACAAGATAGAACACAGCATTTTAGATTTTTGGGAGACTTCTCACAGAAAAGAAGGCAGTCCATGAATATACCATGGAGCACAATGTAGCAGATGGTGTTGTGCTGAATTTATTCCAGTGGGGCCTCATGGACCATCTTACATGCTCTTGACTCCCTTTGAGGAAGCAACTAGACAGATTACCAAAGAGAATGCTATTCTAATCCAGTTCATTCCCATCATAAATTTATTGAACAAGGAGCTCAGGAGGCTGCATACAGGTTTTGACCAAAAAGAAGACAAATTTGATGTATTCTTACTGACCGACTGATATAGCAATTCCAAAATTGCAGAAGACTTCACATTATCATGGCAGACAAAAATGTTCTGCTTTCCACTTGACCCTCAGTATAAATTGCAACAGCTGCCTCCTTCAGATCTCAGTGACTCTTTTCTTGAATACAAAACATGCTGATTTTAGCAATTCCACCAGAAAAGGTGGGACTGTATTTGACAATACAAGTGACTCACGTGATGTGGATGCTGTATCTGATGATGTAACATCTATTGGTGGTGACAGCAATAATTTCCACTTAGTGCCACCGTGTACTCATTCATCAACATTGGGTAGTCCTGCAGAATGTCCTCTTTCACAGCCCTTGAAAAAGGCATGTCATTCTGAAAAGCACACAGATGAATCTCAAACTTTTTGGTCAAAACCCATGAGGGTCAGAAAAACCTGGCCTTAATGAGAGGATTGATATAAAACCTTTTTTACAGAAATAAGAAGTGCAGGTTTATGCCTATGTTTCATTAGCTGTTATGTAGTTGAATATAGTTAGTACCAGATTATAATTTGTTTAACTTTTTTTTTCTTTTAGGTACCACAACTAATAATAATATTCAGTGGATCCCTATGTCTCTCAATGGTGAAGAGCAATTGTGGACACTGGTGTAATAGTGGTAAAAGTAATGAGCGATAATCTATTTCATAATGTGTTTTAAAGTTATTAAATTAAAATTGAATTTTTAGGTAGTCTTTTCAATTTGGTGCACTGTCACTTTAAATGCAATACTATTTAGTGGGAATTATTTTTGTAAGTGTCATTCCTATGATTAAGCACCAGGTGGTGTGAAACACGTTAGGACACTGTGTGTAGAGTAATGTAAGCCTGCAGTTTGTAAGGGAGCCTGTGAAGAGTGGGAGCACTTGTACCTCATATGTTGTGTAAAAAAAATAAAATAAAATAAAGAACGCTGGATTTGAAAACGCATGTGGCATGGTGTGGATTCCCTTCGGTGCATATTTTAGCACATAATCTCACTTGGCAGTAAGCACACAACCTTACTTGGCAGGCTTGGACAAAGCACTCTGTTAGTTTTACCTGGTGCTGGCAAACTAATTTTCGTTTATTTACATCTGCTTAATGCTGAGCACAGGACCCTGGTGCAGACCTTAACCCCTGCTTTCATAATTAAATAAATAACCTGGTGGCTAGTGGTCCCTCTCCCCACCCGATCGCCCATCCCTAGTGGCCTGATAAATGTTTATTTTAATAAAAAACCCTGGTGGCTAGTGGTCCCTCCTCCCACTTCACACACCTCAACCAACAAACATAAAATCCTGACATGAGACACGGAGAGCAAAGCCCACCTCACCACCATAACTAAAATATAATCAACTCCGCGGCACTCAAACTTCTACTCATCAGGCAGTCTCATGTTGGGGATTTTATGGTTGCCGGGCAGTTGTGTCTCAGTCAAACGGAGGTGGGATATTGTGTGTCGGGCAGACACATGCCAGGATTTTGTAGGGCTCACCACACATTCTAGCAGATTTACAATAATTGTTTTCTGTTACTTCCAGTGTTGTTGGTGTGCCCAGCCTAGAATTTTGTCTTACAAAAAAAAGTTTTGATTGAGCATCATTTCTGCAGAATATAACAATTGTGTTTCTTTTCAGGCAGAATTGACATTTAGTGTGTTCATCCAAATATTTATCACATGCTTGTGAACTATGTTATCATGATGTTTGAAGGACAGAAATGATGTAAACACATTGAAATAAAAACACATTTTTGAAGCAAGACCATATGAGTACTCTGAGTGAAGACATTGTACTGAGCACTACACCCAAAGGCATGACTGATACATGAACCTCTGCGTGGTAGAATGCAACCTTCATATTATGAAAATGTGACTACTAAAGCCTATCTTGGTCTATAAACTGTGTGGCAAAAGTGCAACTAGTTTCTACCTGTCAGTGGAAAGTTGATGCAGGCATGGTTCTGTGAAAACATTACAGCACTGTGACTATATCAGTGACTAATGTAGATTGCCATTCTGTAACTATCCAGCAGTTATGAATAAACCAGTGACAATGCTAGAACAAAGAAAAAATAAATTAATATAAATCTAATAGAATTTCTTCTTTACATAACACTGTACTCCATATACTAGCAAATCCACCACAACTCACTAAGTACTTCTGTAAAGAGTCCTTTTTAACAGCTGTGGGGGAAGCCTACTGCTGTTTCATGATCATAGCCTAAAAAAGGCTGATCATGGCACCTTCCATTGGACTTTTGGAAGTATCCTTCTGAAAGCCCAAAGGAGCTTGAAACACTCCACCGCGATCGGCTGCTATGGAGTAATAGCTGCGCTATTTTGGCTGTTACTTCTGTATTCCAGGACAAGAACTGTGCATGCGCACCTCACACACATGCCCAGTTCTGCTAGTGCCACCATCTTATGAATGGCAGAATGCCATTCACTGCAACTACACATGCGTGAATGCCGCGCAAGCTCAGTTGTGGTGTCGCTGCCATCTTGCAGATGGCAATACTCCCACACCATCACTGCTCCTGTTCACCCCGTTCCCTCCCAGCACCAGTCAAAAAATACCCCTACTGCTGCCTCCCACTGCTGCTGTCCTCCCCATTCTCTTGGTTCCCCATCCCCGCTCCAATATCGGGGTGCCCAATCCCCATGGCGGTATCATGTAAACCCCCCCAAACTCATGTGGCACACTGGGAGCCCACCCCAGTGTGCCCAAGTTTTTTTTTTTTTAAATTTTTTTCCCCACACTGACATTGTTTTGTTTTGTTTAATTTTGTTGACCCGGTACGCCCACTAAGCCAAGAAGTCCCTTTTTCAGGGGTGACCGGGAAGGGGGGTACAGATGGTAAGCAACTGAAATTGAACCAGATTAAGCTGTTGGTGGTATTTTCAGTGAAAGAGGGAAACTTGGCCAGGACACCGGGGAAATTCCCCTACTTGGTCATCAGGGGAAACCTTTGTCCCTCACTCCAAGATGGCCGATGGTACTCCTGCAGGAGGTGGAGGTGGTGGTGGAGGTTCTGCTCTGCCTATGGACCTTATAGTGACTGAATCTGTCTGTGCTGTTGTATCTGGGGCTTCACCGGCTCACACTGATGGCTTACAATCTTCTGCTACTGTTGCTGATAGGAATTATCCTGCTAACTCGGTCTTGCCTGAGATGGAGACTTCTGCTACACAGGACAGCCATGATGCTGCTGATATTGCTGAAGCTATGTTGCGACAGATGTTCTCCCAGCATAAACAGTTTATTTTGCAATTGATACACGATGACAACTTTACACAAGACATTCTACCTGTAGCTGATTATTCTGTGGCTGCTGCTCCTATGACACCGGTTCGACAGGTCCCTGAGACACTTCCTGTTTCACCACATTTCCCTCCACCCTCCCATTTGCATCTTAGACCTACCTCAAGGAACACTGCTGAATTGGGTACTGCTTGGTCTCCTGACGCTGCTCTATGAGTTGCTGGTGTGCAGCAATCTTCTGGTGGACAACCATGGACTTCGTCTGGACCCATTTCTGCTGCCACTATTATTGGGATGGCGGCGGCAATCTTCCCTGCTTATTCTGCTCTAGTTCCCAGTGACTTTTCCCCAACCGTACAACCTATTGCAGGTTCTTCTGTTCGACTACTTGCAGCTGAGAACACAGCCGACTCCTTGGATACTGTGGCCCAGTCACTGAACCCGGCTGCACAGTGCGTCTCTCCTGGTCTCCAATCCTCGCCTTCTGCTCCTGCTCCTGAGGATTTGGCTTCTTCCTTCAAGATGTCTGGTTTGTTCAAGTCTGTTGGGGAGCCTGCCCAGTGAAAAAACGTGGTCCATTTGAAATTCCTGGGTGACTCCTCTGCAGCCCCACATGATGTACTGTTCTTCAAGGTATGCTTAGAGATTCTATAGGGATTAGCCCATCGCATTATTCGCTTTCATTCACATTAAAGGAGAGACTATTTAAAATGTCAGTTTCAAGACTGTTCAGACTTTGGAAAAGTTTTGGACTCAAAATGAGTTGGTTAAGAACACTCCAGTTTGGGCTTCCTTCTTGTTAATTCCCCTTACTAAACCTCTGGTGAAGGTCCTTTGTTATTTCTCAGTGAGTGGTTAATATTCATGATGTTCAATTTTGACTTCATCAAAGATGTGAGCTGTTGGATACTCCTTGCCCTATATTTGATGAGGATTTGGTGTGAACGAAGGTCTGGAAGATAAAAGTTCAACTTAGACAAACTGAGCAGGGGGTTGTGCATTTTCTGGGTAGTTTTTACATTGGCCGAGACAGGGGTATCTGTTTTTATCCTGGCCAATCACACACATCATAAGTGTGGCTCTCGAACCCACTTGAGTTACACTTGTGACCAGCCCAGGTGTAACTCGTGCCTCACTTATGGCCATGTCAGCTTAGGTTGCCCTAACGCCCAGCTTTGTAATCTGTGTGAGGACCGTAGCCATAACTACCCCCAATGTCCCTGGGCAGAACATAATAGGGTTGACAGGGTCCCATGGGACCATTCTACCATTATTTCTGACTCCCAGTTACAGGCACAAAAATGGAAACAGGGACTGTCTCTAGTGGTTCCTGATCCAGCGCCAGCTGCTGGTCTGGACCTTGTGTGTTCACAGGTATCCCTCCCCAGGAACCCTCTCTTGCTGCTAGTGTTGCTCAGGTTCTGGAGTCTGACCAACATCCTCCTTTGGTTGACACTTCCCCTCTTCAGGCCCCAGTTTTGGAGGATAACATGCCTCCCCCCTCCCCAAACTGAAGCACCTTTTGTTACTGTCCCTTCTGCTAAATATGGGATGGGTAAGCGTAAGTTTGAGTCTCATGCACCTGCTACCACTATTATTACTTGCAATAAATTTCAATTGTTGGCCAAGAGATGACAGTGGGGTGACACTGAAGGTGAGGAAGAGGATTCTTATTCCTCTAGATCTTCTTCCTCACATATGGAGTTTTCTTCGCAGTCTGGTAAGGAGACTCCTCGGTTAGAAAAGATGCCAAGGGCGCAGTTCCCTCATAGGGGATTCTGAGGGTCCCTGTTCTTGGGCTACTTTTTCCTGGTCATGTTTTCTTTTCTGGGGCTCTTTGTGGTTCTCATCCTCTTTTCTAACTTCCACTGCTTATGCCTGCACAGCCTCATCTTCGGTGCTGCACTTTGAATGTGTGCAGTATGAAATCCTTCCGTAAGCAGCTTTCTACTGTTGGTTTTTTGCTTTCCTTGAAACAGGATATTTCTTTTGTCCAGTATACCCGTCATAAAACTAGGATTGAGATTGTACAGGTGCATAACAGGTGGACTGTGGGGCTCTCTTTTTGGTCGCATGGGGAGGATACATGCGATGGGGTGGGCATTTGGTTTTTTGGTCAACAATTTCAGATTTCTAGAGTACTTGATGTGTTTCCTGAGAGAGTTCTCCTTATTGATGGTTTCTTTGGTTTAATCTCTTTTTGTTTGATTAATACTTATGCTCCACAGAGTGTAGCAGCCAGGTCTGCTTTATTTCTTACCATCCAACCATATTTATATACTACCCGGCAGGTTTATTTTGGAGGTGATTTCAACTGTGGTCTTTCTGTTTCTGACAGGTCTAGTATTGCCCATAAACTTTTTAGTGATGCTGCTACATTGTCCAAAGTTCTTCTCTCGGTCCATTTGGTTGATAGCTATACCTCTGTCCACCAGTAGGGTGATAATACTTATTACAGGGGTATGCTCGCTACGAGTAATGATTATTTCTTTATTTCTAGGAATGTTTCAGTTTCTCAGGCCTATGTGATCCCTTGTGAGATGTCCAATCATTTGGCTGTTGCTTTACTATGTTCTCTGAGTGGTGGACCTTATCCAATTGCTTCCTGCATTCAGTGTAAGTTGAAGAGTTCCTTGTTGGCTGATTCTTTTATTTCTCAGGGATGTTTGGATTTGCTGCAGGCTAGTGTTTCTGTGTTGGATACTTATCAATCCCCTGTTCTCTGGTGGGAGGATACTAAAACTAACCTTTGACAGTATTTTTTGAGATCTGCCAGTTTCGGTCTCGTTCTAATTATTTTAGATATTCTCAACTCCATAAGCAGCTTTTGTACACCTTTTCCAGGGCCTCTGAATTGCACCTTGATCTCTCCCGGCAAATTCAGGATTTGAAATCTGCTATGGAAAAATATCAATATGATCGTGCGCTTTCTTTGAAGGTTGAGGCATAGTGTGGCACACAGGCTTCTAAGGCTGCTTTTGATCCCTGTAGGAGTTGTCCTGATAGAATTTCTTCTACAATTTTTGACTGCCTTATTGACCTTCTTACAGGGGCGCAACATACTTTCCTCCTGTCCTTGAAACACATAGTGCAGTCTCATGTGGAAGGGATGTTTGGTGCTAGTTCTGTTGTTTTGGACGCTACTCAATATCTTTCTGACTTGGTCATCCCAGAGGTTTCTGAGGAGCTGCTTCTTGCCCTTGTGCGTCCGATTTCTGTTTCAGAAACGGCGAGTGCTATCAAAAAACAGAAGCAGCATTCCTCTCCTGGGGTAGATGGCTTGACGGCTGAGCTATATCGCTTATTCATAGATTTCTTTGCCCCTGCCCTGACCTTTGTTTTTAATTATATCTTAGCCTCATTTTCCATCCCTAGACATTTTTCGGATGCTATTTTGCTTCTGTTTTTTTTAAAAAGGGGACTGGGTTGATTTTCGGAACTGGAGACCTCTGAGTCTTCTTAATGTTGATTATAAGATTCTAGCTGTCATACCTTTGGGACGACTCCTGCCCATTGCAGACATTGTTATTTCAAAGGCTCAGACTTGTGCTATTCCAGATCATTCTATGTTGCATACTTTGTCTAACCTTAGGGATGTGGTGTATTCTTGTACTGATGATAACAGGGCTGTTTTGTTTTCTTTGGATCAAGAAAAAGCTTTTGATTGGGTGGAACATTCTATTTTGTTTCATGTACTGGCATATTATCATAGTCCCTCTGGCTTTATCTCTTGGCTTAAGCTTTTATATAATACTGCCTGGATTACCCCACACATTAATCATTCACCTGGCAATGCGTTTTTGGGTAAACGGGGGGGGGGTGCGGCAGGGTTGTCCCCTGGGTCCCCTTCTGTACCTTTTTCAGATTGATCTCTTGTTGAGGAAGCTGGCTTCCTGCTCTGCTGTCCCTGCCTTGTTTCTTCTGAGTGGTTACTCTGTTCCAACTGTTTTTGCCTCTGCTGATGATTTATGTGTTTGTACCATGCCCCTTCTTTCTTCTACAAGTTTTACTGGGTTGTTTTCTGACACTGCGTCCTTTTCAGGTTCTCAATTAAATCTTCACAAAAGTATGGCAAAGGTTTTTCTGTGCTCTGTGCCCTCTTCTGCCTCTGCTTCTGTAGCTGAGATCCCTGTCATACCTGGTCCACTTAAGATTCTGGGACTTTATTTTGGAAGTTCTGATGATTCCTTGTATAACTGGACTCTAGCTCTTGATAAAGGTCTCTGTCTCATTGCTTCCTGGAAAGGAAGGTCTATTGCTAAGAAAAAACGTGTCCTGCTTTTAAAAACTTTCGTTCTCCCCTTATTTTTACATGTGGCTGCTATCTTTCCCCTTCCTTTTGTTTTGGAAGCTAAGGTCAACAATGTTCTTTTTCAGGGTTTTTGGGGTTCTAGATTGAATTCTGTCTGTAGAGTTTTTCTATACCACGATTATTGTATGGGTTGTGTGCGGATGTTGAATTCTGTAGTTTTTTTTTCATTGTTTCTAAATTTTTTGTTTCCTTTTTTGTTACAACCTCACCCCCTCCTTGAGTTTCTATTTTGGTTGACTGGGTGACCCCTTGTGTACGAAATGGCTTGGTCCTTCTTCAGAGATACCTAGAAACTTTAGAACTTATGGTGTGCCCTCTTTTTTGTCTCCCACATTTCTCAAGATCCGGCAATGGCACTTAACCCCTCAGGTCCTTAGGTCTCAGTCCAGAAAGCAATTGTATCACACTGTTTGATTCTCCTCCTTCTCTGATGTCCCTAGATTGCTGAATACTATTGGTACTGAGTTGGATGGAGCTGTGATTTTTTGACAGCTTACTGACCCCAGGCTTCCTGCAAAATTGTGGGATGTGACTTGGTTATCTTGTCATGGGAGGTTGGGGGTGCGTGGTAATCACCAGCATAAGTCTTTGGAGGAGCGGTTGTGTCTTTGGGATACTTGTCATGGTGTGCTTGAAACTATGCAGCATTTTTATCTCGACTGTCCTTTCAGTAGAGATTTCTGGACTCTTTGGCTTCATGAATGGAAGGAGAAGTGTCTCACACATATTTCATATGATATGATAGTGTATGGTCCGTTTCCTGCTTCCCATTCTCATTATCTCCCTAGTACCCTTCGTCTTATTTTTGCCCTTTGTAGGTTTTTTTATGTCAGGCTAGATGTGCTCAGTTGTTGCAACAGAAAACGTATACTGGCATACATATTATAAATCAGATTTTGGCAGATTTGCTCTCTATTTATAATAGAGAGCAGGATTCTTTGCCCCATGATACATTCCAACTCTACTGGGCTTCATGTGTGTGGATTTCTGATGTTTGATTTTGTTTTTCTTTTAAAAAAAAAAAAACTGCCCTTGTTGATGTTCCGGAGTTCCATTACTGTTTTCATAGGGAGGGGGTCTGCTTATTTTCGGTTTTTATTTAGTTTGGCATTCCTGTCTGGGGTACTCCTTGTTTATGTTTTGATTTTCTTTATTTCAGTGTTGTCTCCTGTGGCACTGCTTTGTATTTATTTTTGTTTTTGCTTTCCTTACCACATTCCCCTACTTTTTTAATGGGTGGGGGGGGGGTTCCTTTCTGTACTGAGAGACAATTTGGGTTCTACTTCTGTGTTAGATAGTATGTTAGGATCTGTCTGTATGTAATGCTTAGTTGATTTTATTCTGATTTGTCCTTTTCTTTTGTGTGAAGCAACGCTATTTTGTATTGTTTTGTTTTGTTGTTCTAATAAACAATTTCCCTACTTTTTCCTTTTGGGGAGGAAGCAGGGATATAGGGATGGTAGAAGGTGTGTATTCTTACCAGTGTTTGCTACATTCTGCTTTGATCTACTGAGAAGGGGGTTCTTTTGATGTTTTCCCAGTATGAAACAAATCCTGTGTGATTTCTGATTTTTCTTTGTTTTTTTTTGTATGATTGCAATGCTTCCTTTTTTTGTTTTTGATGTTTTTTTGTTTCTCCATTTTTTTCCTGTGCTTTGTATCAAGTCTTGTTTCATTGTTTTTTTTTTTTGAAGTTATTCAAAACACTTTCCCCTACTCTTTTAGTGGGTTGGGGGAGGGGTCCAGTTTCTGGTATGTCTTTCTTATGTTTGGGATTCTGGTATGATGTAATACTTATTTACGTTTTGATTTTTTTTTCTTATGATTTTGTGTGATGTAATTTTGCTTTGAATATGACTTGTTTTTTGATTCCGTAAAAATGTCCCTACTCTTTTTGATAAGTGCCATGGGATCTTTAACATCGACCTGAATTACCACCAATCCAGGCAGATGGGACCTCGGTTTAACATCTCATCTGAAAGATGGCATCTCAAAAGTGCAGCACCGCTCTCATGCTGCACTACAGTGTCAGTACTGGGATATTAACCCAAGTGCCAGATGTGGGAACTGAACCCACAGTCCTCTGATCTCCTGGCCTCAGAGGCGAGTGTGCTACCGACTGAGCCACTGACACTGGCTGCCCAATCCCCCTGTCAGCATCATGTAACCCCCCCAACTCATGTGACACACTGGGAGCCCACCCCAGTGCGCCCAAATTTGTTTTTTTTTTGCTTCCCTGCACATCAGGGTGCCCAATCCCCATGTTGGCATCATGCATACCCACCAACTCATCGTCACACTGGAAGCCCACCCCAGTGTGCCCAGATTCTTCTTTTGTTACTTTTTTCTGTAAATAAAGAAAACCATCCCCGATGTCTTCATTTTTACCTGTAAAAAGAAAATGGTCCCTCTTTGTCACCCCAGTCCCCCTCCCCTTCCCCACTCTCCCACTGCGCACCCACCTCCTCTTACCCCCCCACTTATCCTATACTTACCTCTGGAGGTTGGTGCTGTCATCTTCTCTGGACCGTGACATGTCTGCACTCTTCAAAGCTGAACTGCAAACTGAAGAATCAAAGATAAGCATGCTATAATGGCAGTCAATGGAGTTTCCAACTTATGTTGATTTATCACCCATTTTTATGAATTTTGGCCCCAAATTTTCTACATGGGGTTCTTCGGACCCCACCTCATGAACACTGTCACTGTCATTTCATTATTCGGTCCCAAAAGGTGATTTTGCAGTTGCTGTGCAGAATCACCTTTTGGGACTGATTAACAAAACGACAGTGCCACTGTTCATGAGGTGGGGTCCCAAAAAGCCCACATTGCAAATCTGGTGAAAAAATTCCAAAAATTTACTACGTTACGAGCGTGCATTGTGCAGTTTCTATGCACGCTCCTAACTTCGCCAGTTTTTAATATTTTCACTCCAGATATTCAACATTGCCATTTTGGCACACCTCCTTTTTAACAGTATAGCTGTGATTTTTCATATCCTGCCTAAAATGGGTTTTTGCCCTGTGGCACAGAATGGTGCAGTCACTCTGCAAAATCACCTTTCAGGATAAGTGAACAAAATGATTGTAGCACACTTCATGAGGTGGGGTCCCAAAAAGACCAGGTTCAAAATCTGGAGAAACAACTCTAAAAAATGGCCAAGTTACACCCAGTCGTTCAAACTTTTCTATGCACATGTGTAACTTTGGTTATTTGGCAGCTCGCCACAGCCGTATCGGCTCTGGCTAGAGCTTGTATTTCCAGTGATACATCACCAAATGCTATAAATGATGACTGAAGAAGAACAGTAGCTGATGTTGCTGTATTGAGAAGCAAGTGTTTAGGGTTGTTGATCATGGTCTGTGCTGGCAGACAGCTTTTCTTCTTCTGAGCTAAAATGAAATGCAATTGTAGACATGCACGTGGAAATTCGTTATTTACTTCTCTCTGATGTATCTGCTTTATTAATCTGAGATACAGGTGATCCCCTGTAATCTACTGTATATACCAGTATTTCTTAAATGGTGAGGCCAGCCCCGCACCCCAGAGGATGCTCAGCATGTTCTACTGAAGCTCAAGTAAGCCTGAAAATGTACTGTATTTAAAATTGGAGTTGTGGAAGAACTAAAAATCTCAACCTTTTCATAACTGCTGCTTCCTTTGGCTCTTATCTCTCTGATCTCACCAACCTCTTTCACATAATCGCTGCTTCCTGCAGCTCTGACGACTCTACTGTCGACATGACCCAAGCACCCCCTGCAAGTGACTGGTTTCCTGATAAGATTCACCAAACTAATTGGTTTTACTGGAAGATGACAGGGTTGCTTCCAGTAAATTATTTTTGAGCTGTTTTGGATGTATGTCACTGGTGTCCACCCTATTCCTTGTCTAACAATGCCCATGCAGCCTCTGTCTGCCTTATACCAGCTCATATTCCCCCCACTCCAGAGTCAATACTGCAAGATGTGTGAGAGATTAAAGTTTAATGTTTATATGGCACAGATAAAATGTGTGTGGTTATCTGTCAGTAAACCACTGTGCATGAAGCCCAAAGAAGCTAGCACAGGATTCTTTTGAGTATTTATTTGAAAACTGGTAACCGGGAGAGGCACACTGAGCTGAAGTTCATTTCCATGTGCAACCTAGGGAAAGGGAAATGGGGGGGGAACAACAAAACAAAAGACAGTGCATTTCAAGATACAGAACAAAGTACATGCACAGTTACAGTGTATAGTACTTCACAGGTACAACTTGAAACAAATTAATGTGCAAGTGTATGAATAAGTAATATGCCAGGTGCACGTGCAGGATACAACAGTAACTTTGCCATAGAGTATGTTCACCAAACAAACAAAGCAGTGCACTAGGCATACATTTATACAGGCAGAAAATCAAAATTCTGTGCTGCCAGTATCAAACAGGGGAGACCTCTTAGGGAAACAAGAGCAGCTGGGAAGGGGGAGGAGTTTCAGTTAGTGCCTAAAGGAACCAGAAGTGGAGGAGTGGTGCAGGGATGAGGAGAGCTGATTCCAGAGAGATGAAAGGTAATAGAAGAAGGAAGATTAACCAGAAGAGGAACAGGGATGAGGAGTGGGGAAGGCTCCTTGGTCTCTGGAGTGGAGAAAGCATGGAGCAGGGGTTATGGGGGAGAGACGTGATAAGAGGTAGTAGAGAAGGGAACCAAACCACTGTGTGGAGAAGAAGAAGGAACAGTGCAACTGGTGATGTGATGGAAGGGGAATGATGGAAAGGGATAAGTAGAGGGAGCAATGGTGAGCACAAGGAGGAGAGTTTGTCATGAAGTGACAGAAGGCATTGCGGAGGGTGTTCAGTCTAGCAAGGGAAGGTGGAGGGGGTAGTACCATAGACTACATTGACACAGTCGAAAACTGGGAGCACCATTTTGGTGACCAGCTCCCAGTGGACCAGCAGGTGAATGCAGTCTTTATTTTTGTACAAGGCACCCAGCTTAGGATGAAGTTTTACATGGATAACATCAATGTGAGCTAAGAAGTGAAGCTTGCTTTCAAGCCACACTCTGAGGTACTTGAAGGATTCTACTGCTTCAAGAGGGGTGCCATTCAGCATTCAGAAGCCTGGAAGTCTTAAGAGTTTGGTCAATTTCTGCCCAGTACAAAGGTCAAGGACACTGTTTTTTTGTTGTTGACCCAGAGCTGGTTGGTGTGAAACCAGCACAGAACATTGTGAAAATCATGCTAAAGCAGGTCATTCAGAGGAGCGATGGAGGGACCAGAAGTGAAGATGACTATGTCATATGCATACATGTGTATATGTGAGTTGGCACATGTGGATGGGAGGACATTCAGAAAAATGGAAAACAGGGTAGGACCTAGTATGGAACCCTCCGGGACCCTAGCCTGGATGGGGAGGGATGATGATTATGTGCCTCTGACCTGGACCGCCTGACTGTTGAATATATAAGAGGCATCTGAAAAAACTGCCAGTTTTGTGTACTGGGGAATTTGTCTGCTGTTTAAGCACTCAATATAAGCATGACCACCAGATCACATAAACTACAGATGTCATTGCACAGGTGATAAATTCACGATCTTGAACAGTAGAGCTCTCTTTGCTGAAACATTTACACTGCCATGCAAATTTACACAAGGGGCAAGTGACAGATTTAAAAAAATCCTTTTTTTTTTAGGGAGCCAGTTTAACTGTGATCTGTCTGTTAGGGTAAGGCTTAAATGGTTAGCAGTTAGCACATCTTTCAGGTTACATGTCCTGCTAAATGAGATTCTAGGTTTTGAAGGGAGAACCTCATTAACTGCTGGATCACTTTTTAGGACAGGACATTCCACAGAACTGATCACTGAGTTGTGTAATAATTACATGTATTGGGGATTGATGTACAGTATTAAACTATGGAATGAAATTCCTCAGAACTGTAATTCCGCAGTTCATGTGTATTATTCTACAATTCAGGCAGAAAACTTAATGGAACAGAGTGAAAATTCAGCAAACACATTTGGAAGATTTTGATTTTGCCAAAGTCAGAATTTCAGAAAATTCCATGAAATTTGTGAAATGTCATGAATTGTCCATGTATTCGGAATTTGCAGATTCCACCCAACCCTATTCTTTATTGATTCATTTTGGTCTAGCCTTCCAGCCTCCCTGTATCTTCTCTCTACAGTCTCCCTGCTTCCACTCCCTGAGCACTGTATGCAGAGCCTTTTATATACCCTCCAAATACAGTATTTAGGCTTCTGCTCTGGGGATTGTAAGCTATCTTTCAGTCAATTCCAAATCCAAATCAGAAGTTTCATGTTGCCTAGAGTTCCACTCTCAAATCTTTTGCAATGCATTAGAAAATGGGCTTTTTATTTCCTGGTCTCTGATTGGCTGGTACCCCTGCAAGGGGGGTACATTAACTTTCAATAGATGACCAGGAAATAAAAAGCCCAAGCCCCAGTGCCCCTTTACTCACTGGAGGTAGCATTGTGCCCAGCCTGCTTTCTGATTGGCTAAAAGCACCTAATTTAATTTAAAATTGTAGCCATTTTTTTTCTCTCGCTAAGCGAGAGATATTCTTCTCAACACGCCCTATTTCAATGCCAACTGTCAAACAGAACTACACATCAGCCTTCACTGGACTTACTACTGGCTACTTTTTTGATTTTTTTTTTGTTCGCATGTCACATTGCCACCATTTTCCCCGAGACAGCTAGCGAGAGCCCCCCCCAATTCCTACTACAGCATTCTGTACTGGCATTCCCCCGATCTGCTGCCGAAAAAAAAAAATTCCAACCCATAAATTAAGAAATGAGCAGCAGTACCTAATGGTTTCTGTCCTCGTTCAACTACTTCTTCGTAGCTCCATACCTTCCATGGAGAAACAACACCGCTAAAAGGAACAGCAATCTTCTTCACACTCCCAGTCCTCACATCAAGCAGCAAGGACTGTCAACCACTAAAAATGAAAAACTAAAAAAAAAACTTGGAAGAAGTGAGCTTGGGTCATCAACGAAGGCAGCGAGGACTGGGAAACTAAAAAAAGACACTATTAAAATCCCCAAAGTAAACAGAACGCACTTCCTGCTTTTATGCTCAGGGTCAAATAAGGTCACACTCCACCACGACGTTCCGATGCTGAAATACTGGTTGAAAAAAATACCATTTAAAATGATGGTACAGAACATTTGTCTTTTTTTTCCTTTTCTGCAGTGCAGGGTACTTGTTCCAGGAGTAGTAGTAGGGGAAATGTAAAAATATAAGGGAATAGCTGTGTGAAACGCTAGGCAACAGAACATGGAATACCTTACAAAAGAGGGACTACTTTATAATCAAATAACTAAAACTTCTCTTTAATTTTTTTCTTTTTACTTTCTTACTGTTTTAAAAATCTCACATTAAACTGCCACAGTTAGCCCATTTTCCAAGCGCAATAATACCCTCCAGGGTGGGTGGTATGGACAATACTAGATCTTCCAGGGGCTATAAGGCATTCCGCCTGCAGTGTTGGGCCCCATTACACCCCTGGGCAGTCTGATATTGCCCAATACCGCCCACCCTGCCAGGTATTATTGTTTGTGTGGACCACTTTAGAATGTTTACTTTGAGGTGAGCCCAAGGCATCTGTCCACTATCTCACCTCTGATGCTTTTCTTGGATTTTTCAGAAATTCAGAAGTCCATCGTCATACATTTAAACTACCAAAACAGCTTTTTTTCTACAGTTTCTAGCATGGCAGCCCCCATGGATGGATAGCTCTTTCACTTGGCTTTCTGCTGATTAGTTTCTGCCTTCTGTTAGGGGGTGAGAATAAAATCCAAGCCTAATCATTAATCATCTACTCTGGTCTGAACTGTGGCTATTTCACCTGTCATTTTGTCCCTTCAATTCTCTTTCTAGCATTAGTATAAACTTCCTGTGTCATCTTTACTGATACCTCACAGGCACTCTCACGGGAATTATGATAACTTCCACAGCAACTCAGACACCAAGTCACACCAAATATCATGCATCTCATTGTAAGCTCCAGTACCCTTTACTCCATGTGAACAGAAATATTGCAGGGATTATGTAAGGAATAGGACACAACGAGGTGTGGTTTATGACCTTACGGGAGCATGCTCAGATGCGTAATGAGGCATGAGTTGCTTGTGCCAAGTGCTTTAGCACCTGAGAAGTGCTGTTATCAGGCCATACATCACACTTCAGAGTGTCTTATTCTGCTTAAAATTGGGTCGCCCAGTAAAAAGTTAATTAAAATTGCACATAAAAAGTGTAGATAAAAAGTTTAAAAACTATGATCATATCAATAGAAAAAAAAAGTAATCTCTGTCATTGTATTGTAGTGGATATGTTTAAAAGCCACTAGAGGGCGATGGTGTCTGTGTCTCCCCCCCACACCCCCCCACAGAAACACTCAAAACCTTCCACAATATGCTTTCTTATTTATTTGCTTGCTTGTTTGTTTATTTTTTTATTTATATTTCTTATTTGGCTATGTTTTGTGTCCGGGTTTTGTGATGCTTAGTTTCAGTGAGAGCACGTAGGAGTGAGCATATCTATCCCCCCCTCCAAAACACACACACAAAAAAAAACCCTCTTTGGCTGTGTTTTCTGATGAGTGACTGAGTGCCCACCCAGTTTTAGTGAGAGTAAGCAAAAGTGAACGTGTTCGATGTCAGCTGCCATAGTTACCATTTGTGTTAATAGTGCTTTCCCAAACTCAGTACTGTCTTATGATTTTTTTCATAAACTGATGCTTAAAACTACTAATGGATGAGGGGGGGCTCAGCTGTTATTTGAAAGATGCATCCTGGTGGCATGCATGTCTCTTGCTTGATTGCAGTCGGTTTTCTTAACTGGAGCAGTACAGGTCTCCTGGGCTCCTCTCATCTGCTCCAGCCATCATCTTACAGCCCTCCCTCCCCACCAAAGGCATAGGCCACAGAGCCACTCTTCTGGTCTCCTGTCATCTGCTCCAGCTGCTGTCTTACACCCCTCCTTCCCCAGTGAAGGCACAGACTGTGACGCCCCTCTCCTGGGCTCCTCTCATCTGCTCCAGCTGCTGTCTTACAGCCCTCCCTCCCCACTGAAGGCACATACTGTGAAGTCACTCTCCTGGGATCCTCTCATCTGCTCCAGTTGCAGGCTTACAGCCCTCCCTCCCCACCATAGGTAGACTTCCATTCCTCCATCCTTCTGTCGGAGGACAGTACTAAATTGATTTATTTTAAAGTGTTTTAGTGTTATCCTGTATAATTTGTGGTGTTTGCCTTTGCTACTTTAATTAAGCACAGGCAGTCACGTGACCTGTGCTGCAGTTCCATGCTGCCCCACCCTGGGCGAGCACTTCCTTTATAGGAGCAGGGGATCATGTGACCCAATCATGTGTGAAATTTAACACTTCACTTTCCCCCTTATACCTTCCAGTCCCTAGGATGTGCCACACTCCTCTTGCTTCCTACTTAATGATTTTAGTAGAATATGGGATAATTATGTCCCCAGATTAAACTAGCTGCAGACTCACTACTCAGCTTGTTAACAGGAATCTGCAATATTCCCCCCAGTCAGGTTTTGAACCTCTACATTTAGTGCACCAGCTGAACCAAAGTCAGCAGCACCATCCTTTCCCTGTTGTACTCATCACTATCTTTGTTCCTCTTGGACCCTGGCTGATATCAACCTCTTCCTAAACAGTAGCTGTACCCAAGCTCCCAGACATAAATTGTTGAACTCTGTCCCTCAGCCTCAACCAATTGCTGACCTACTAATTTAACTTAATAAGTTAACCCTGTGACAGTCCCAACCCCATTCCTGTGGAACTTCATCCCCCAGCCAAGACTTGAACCCCTAACTGCAGCAAGTCAGCAACACCATCGTTTAGGCCACTCAGCCTGCTGTAGTAATCGCCAACTTTGACCCTCTTGTTACTTCGTATCCTGCACTCACTTCTTAAACACAAGATATACCCAAGGAACCAGGCTTAAATAAAAAAATTTAGACCCTATCCAATTGCCCCCCACCCTCCTCCTATGAGAGAGTTCATACCCCCTCTTCTGTGAAACAATCTTCCCTGCTGTTGGGACTGGAATCCTAACTTAGGGCACAGTGACTACACCATAGTCAGCAACCCTAACCACTGGGCCACACAGCACTCTTGCATCTCCAACTAGTTCAGACTACTTATACTGTACCTCAACCCCTGCCCACCTCACACATGCTATAGCCCTCCCTCACTTAGTACATCCTGCTGTTTCCAATACATCTGCACTCACTGTTGCTCCTCATGATTTCTCCCAGCCTTAGTCCTCTAAGAACCCTCCCCCCCACTGCACACTTTGCCTTGACCCACCCAATTGTGAATTTTGGCTCCCTGTAAACACTTAACTTCATCAGCTCTTTTCCTAATTTTCTTATCCCTTGAATATCCAAACAAACATATCCAGATTTACACATACTACCTCCCCCCCGATAATGGTGGGCTGCACAACCCAGAAGGTTACCTGCCCCTCAACTGTTGGGTCATGATCATGACCGTACTACCCATTCCTGCTACCATACCATATACAACAAAGAAGGGTGGTGATAGCAATCGTAAAAGGAAAGGCAACCTGATAGCTCTAAAAAGCATCCTGCTACACATTGCTATGATGCTTTTACTCATCTCAGGTAATATCCACCCTAACCCTGAACCCCGCCCCACCAAACAGCCTCTTGGTAGTGGAGACAACCACCAAGCACTAAAAATAGCCTCAATTAATATCTGTAGTCTGGTGGCCAAATCTGACCAGCTCCAAGTATGGGTAAGCCAGCAAAATCCACACATCCTTTCATTATTGGAAACCTGTCTCTCACTCAAGATCTCAGATACAATAGCACAAAATGGGTACACCCTCTTCAGGCTCAACAGGCTTGGAAAAAGGGGTGGTGGATGCGCTATGTATGTCAGAGATCATCTTCGGTGACATGCCCTCCATCAAATTGACACTGGAAATACTCCACACGCCCTAGCCATTAGGCTGCTGTTAGGTGCTCATAGCAAGTCCCTAACTATTGCCTTTGTATACAGTCCCCCCAGGGATCAATCTGCAGGTTTCCACAAAATCATTGAATACATTAAAGGCCTTAAGCAAAACTGGGAGGTGGTAGTCTTAGGGGACTTCAATATAAACTGAATGTCACATGAGGCTGCCTAATACAAAGATGCCCTGTCTTGTATTAACTTCACTCAAATGGTTGATTTACCCACTAAGATCAACTACCATACTGACTCCAGTACCCTGCTCGATTGGATCCATACGAATTAGCTGGGCTGGATGTCTAACACCACATTCCTCGCCGATTCACTTAGTGATCACTCCCCTGTCATAAGACCCCTAAGCCCCTCCCCCAAATTCATAATGAGTCGTACCCTCAAGCGTGGGCATCTAAACTCACTTAAGGCCTACCTTAGACACATTGACTGGTCCACCCTCGACTCTGCAATAGACATAGACTAGGCTCTGGATGATTTATTATTAAATTTAATGAAGCGTGTGACATCCATGCTCCAATTTGTAAACACAAAATTAAGGGAGTCTGCAATTCCTGGATCAGCCTCACTCTGCTGAATCTCATAGCCACCAGAGACCATCTTTGGCATAGAGGCAAGGCCACTGGCAAACAGGTGGATGTTCAGAAATATAAAACAACTAGAAACATCTGCACCCATGAGATCAGACTTGCTAAATCACACTATTTCAAAGACTGCCTCACTAAATCCTGGGAAGATAGCAGAAAATTCTGTGAAAACCTAAAGGACCTCACTGGTAAAAATAACAAAACCTCACCCTCCATGTTACTGGTGAATGGGGAAATCACCCAGGATCTTAACACCATTACCAGTACCTTTAATGATGCTGTCACTGACCTCAGCAGCATACTGCCACCTGATCTCCATGAGGCATCTGATTGAAATACACATGACTCTAAGACCCTTTACAATGAGTCCTCCACAGGTCCCCCCTTCTACCTTAAAGCAATCACTATGTCTGAAACCAGAAAATATCTCCTGCAGGTACTAGGCAAATCTAGACACATTAACAACTTGCTGGATCTAAAGCTTCTTGCCCTTACTGTAGATGATTTGTTTCTGCTGTTAACACATCTTTATGAACCTATCTCTCTGGCTGGGACAATTCCTCCTGATATGGAAGGCTGCAGTGGTCAACCCAGTGCACAAATGTGGTGACTAAGCCATACACTCGAACTACCACCCAATATCGATACTGCCTCCCCTCTCCAAGGAGTTAGAAAGAATAGTGTTTGACCAACTGGTTGACAATCTGGAAAAGTATGGACTACAATGCTCACAGCAGCATGGGTTCTGCAAGGGGCACAACACCTCCACTGCCCTATTGGAGTACACAAGCTTCCTGCATGGGGCCCTAAACAGTAGTCAGATAGCCTGGGCGATTTACATTGCCCTCTCTAAGGCCTTTGACACTGTCAATCATAAAACACTACTAAATGAACTCCTCTCTTTTGGCCTCACTACTAATGCTGTAGGTTGATTTCAGAGCTACCTTAGTAATAGATCCCAATGAGTAAAGATAGATGGCACCCAAATAGTCATCAGGTTCTCACGGGTGTCCCTCAGGGGTCAATTCTTGGCCCCCTTTTATTCAGCCTTTTTATTAACAAACTTCTCTCAGTCTGCAAAGAACAAGTTTTTCTTTACACTGATGATGCTGTCATTTTCTCCAAAAGCCCTGACCCACACCAACTTGAAGCTACCTCTAATGTGACATCACCACAGCAGAAGCTTGGTTCTCCAAATGCAAACTTCTAATGAACTACAAAAAACTAAAGTAATGTTATTTCTGAACCCCCATAATAAGCATAAGGACTTTCAGATGACACTCCAGAATAGCCTATTGAACATGTATAAACTTTCAAATATCTAGGCATTACCCTGGACAGCTCTCTATCCTTTCCACAGCACACAGATCATATTGTTAAGTCTGTCAATCCTAGAGTTGGCCTACTATACAGGCACTGTCATTGCCTAACCCAAGAGGTATTGTAACTCACCATAAAAAGCTCCATTCTGTCCATCATTGATTATGGGTTAGTGGTGTATGGTGCAGCCCCTTATTCTACCCTCAAAAGGGTTAGTGTTGCCATTAATAAATCCTGCAGGCTGCTACTTGGTGCTCATAGACTATCCCACACTTGTGACCTCTATGCGCAAACCAATTGGCTTACCCTACAAGGTCAAATATAGTACCAAGTATGTCTCCTTGGAAAAAAACTGTCTTGGCCTATCCTCACCTGCCATCCAGAACCTCCTCTTCACAGCACCCAAGCCCCAGTGCACAAGAAGCATAGCCAGACAATCATTGCATGTCCCTTTCTTCTGTACCTCACAAGCGCAAATGTCTTTTTCATACCGTACCCCATGATGGCTCAACAAACTCCCCTCAGATATAGCCAATGAGTCCAAGCTGGGGCCATTTAAGAGAGAACTCCACCAACACGTCACCAATCTGAGCAGCTGTGACTGCTAGCCCCAGTTTCTTTTATTGAACACCCACCTTCTGCCCTCTTCTCCCTCTGCCTGCCAGCCCTAAATAACACCCCACCTTATCACCATCTCCTATCCTCCATGAGGCACTTATTTTCAACATCACCACTCTTTTCTTACCCTCCCCCTTTGAGCTTAGACAAAGAAAAATTACTCTGCTTAAATAATTTGTGTTTTGAACCTCTGTACTCAAATTGTATGTAACTATGTATTCTCCTGTATGGTTAACTGTGCTATGTTACACTGCACTTATACTGTTTGCACTATTCCAATTATGATATGTATATATTGTGTTTTTTGTTTGTTTGACCTGGAACCTTTGTAAATGAGCTTCCAGCTCAAAGGTGTTATTCCAAGATCTCAAGAAACAAATAAAAAAGGTCAGACTTTAATTTTAAATTGTTTTTGCTAAACATTATCTGGATTTGATAATGCTTTGCACTTGGCTGTCTATGTACCTACAATAAGAGACAGCATATGTGTGTGTTAATATGTATACCCTTGAGGAAAGAAGGGAGAGGGGGGACATGATAGAAACTTTTAAGTACCTCAGTGGAATCAACAAAGTCCAAGAGGGTAGCATCTTTCAGAAAAAGAGACTTGCAAGAACAAGGGGACACAATTTAAAGATAGAAGGAGGGCAGTTCAGGGCAATGTGAGGAAGTATTATTTCACAGAGAGGTAGTGGATGCATGGAACAGCCTTCCTGAGGAGATTGTGGGGTCTAAAACTGTGGGAGAATTCAAGAACGCATGGGACAGACATAAGGCAATTCTTGTGGGGGGTAGGAAGAAATAGGCTGTTGGTTAACTAGGATCTGCAGCCTATCCTGTAGGTAGGGAAATGGGCAGACTAGATGGGCCTAGCGGTCCTTTTCTGCCGTCAAAGTCTATGTTTCTATGTGTGTGTGGGTGTGTGTGTGAGGGGGGGTTCTCCAGCTCAGCCAGCCAGCTCCATTTTTAAAATCCAGAGGTCAGCACAATGATCTCTCTTGTAAAGAGTCCTGAATGATTTATTAGATACTGAATGGCACAATATGCACTGATAGGGATGTGGCCAATATCCCTTTCAGTCAATCAGGATGCAGAAAACTCCTGACTAGAGATGTGCGAAGTTGGAAAATTTTGCACCATGGATTAATTCGCAAATTTGCCTCATTTTGTGAATTAATTCACAGTGCGAAGTTGCGAACTTCACAGAAGAACTGATGACTCTGGGGGATGCGAAGTCTAAACTTTGCAGGCAAAGTGAAGCACAGAGGCGAAGTCTAGAAAAGCCGACAGAGGTTGGTACAAAGGCAAAGTTTGCAATTAATTTAATGGGATTGGAGGATGGAGGTCACAGACTCACATGCTGCTCAACAGCCTATAGGATGCAGAGTAGGTTGTCTCTCGGTGTAATGTGCATGAGAAGATAGAGAAGTGAGAAGACTGTGGGCTTATCTCAGGGCAAATAACATTTAAATTCATTGTAAAACAAATCCTTTTTTCATCCAGATTGCTCCCAATTGTTTTTGGAGTGTCTTTTTCTCCTAGAATTGTGTTTGTTTTTTGTTGATCATTTTATCTGTAATTATTTACTTTAAAGTAGTGTTTTCTTTTGGCAGTCTGTGAAGCAGTTGTGTGGGGGAGGGTAGCCTGGGCTGCATGGGGCAGAGCAGCAAGATGGCCATGCTGAACAAACATTTTGAAATTTAGCCTTTCTCCAGTTTTATTTAGCCTTTGTTGGGAGTTTCTGAAGTAAAGCTCCACTACTTTGATGTGGAAATTGCAGTATCGAGCATGATATTTGTATTCTGTCTGATGGATATTTGCTAGCATCGTTAACTGAGTGGTACAAAAGTTACCTTATCAGAGGCATGTCCAGTTTGTTTATATTTCTTTAATGTGCCTGGCAAGCATGGTACCAGTGAAGTTCTTGACTAGGGTCTGTGTTTGAACGCGCTGGCAACTAATGTTGTAGCAGCAGCCATTGTGGCTGTGGACTGACTGGCTAACAAAGCACATATTGAAATTGGGAGTCCTGGTTAAGGAGCTGAACTGCTGAGCGGCATAATCCCTTTGAAATACAAACTGGCCTTTTGCCACATGACTGAGGATTGCTTGAATATTCGCCGCATCCATGGAACTAATCACAGAAGTTGTAAGACTTGGCAAAATGGCTTTCTGCCTGTACAAATGAGGATTGAGAGCATTTGAAAGTGTTACAGGTACATTGATACTTAAATTTCTGAAGACTCCTAAGCAGGCTAAAAGAGTGTCAGTCTAACATGAATCAAGTGTGCAGATAATTGATACATGCATTGGCCTCTGGAAAGTAAAAGAGCTATCTATTTTTCCTTAACTGTCTGGACTCCAAGGCAAAGGAGCCTTTTAGAAATATTTTATCTTTTCATTTTTTTATTTGATTATATGGATTTTTAAGATGTATACACTAGGAGTTCTAAGGATATCTTTAACATTTTGGACTGTTAAGTAGGCTAATATGTCTCTTAAAATTAACGGGGGACTGTACTTAATGGAAAAGTTAGAATAGTCATTTATAACATTCACAGTGCCAGAGTCCATTCTAAACAGGAATTTGTTATTTAAAACGTATTTGCTTTACCACAATTTGCCATTATTAGGACACTAATTAATTAACATCTGTATTAAGTCCTTAGTCAGCTATTTACAAAGCAGCCATTTAGGATTTAAATAGCTATCCAATTATTATATGGGTGCTATTTGTCTCATGGTAGGGAACTTGGAAACTCTGAAGTATGGAGGAGTCTGTGGTTTAACACTGTGGATTCCATTGCACTTTTAGTAAGGCAAGTATGAGAGAAGGAAACCATTAAAGGTTGGGTTGTGTAAGATGGGACATGACTGGCTATCATCCTGTACTTTGCCATCAAGTGAGTTTTTGTGAGGTTCTTAATTCCCAAATAAGTGATCATAAAAGTTTGGCACATAGTGGTAAAATGAACCTAATATGATTACCCAAAGGCAATTAGTGGGACATAATGTTGGTGGAGTCATATTAGGCCATGGAAAAACCATAGGATGGATTCTCCCCAGTAATATCTGAAATAAATGTTTTTGGTAATGATCAGTGGATCCTTTGGTTTCTCCCTCTTAAAGTTTGAATATTCTTCTCTGGAGATACCCCATTTGTTGACTGTGATTTTTGTTAACTGGCATGTCAATTTTGTGGGCTAACTGAATTAATACAGGACTCTAGCCAATAAGTTATTTGTAAAATGGCATACTTGAAGAAATGTTTATTCTAAAAGTTAATTAAGCACATGATACTGTCCAAGGAGACTGACTGGAACTCTTTATGTATACAGTGCACTTTTATTGCTTTGTATATGCTGTTTTTATGTGTTTTGTGTGTTTCGTAATGACTTTTTGTCAAACGAATACAACTTTTGTACTTGAGGGTAGTCTGTAAGCAATAAGGCAGCCATAAAGATCTGGAGCTTTTTTATTTTTTTTGTTAGCAGAAGCCCTGTGTTAAATTTTTGTTTTCTCACTCTTTCTTGTTAATTTTTGTTTTTGATCTGTAATTTCTTATTTTTATGTTTGCTTGCGTGTGCAGCACACAAGAAACATATTGAGATAGTAGAGCATTGCAGGAGTGCGGCAGTGTTATGGCCAATGCAGTGGATGCTTTAATGGGCACATCCTTCAGCCGCCAATTAATGCTGAAGCTGACGATGATGGCAGTTTCAGAGCAAGTGTTGCACTTGAAAGAAATCTGCCACTGCAATCAGGGGCAGTTTTGTCATTGCAGCGGCAGTCCCCCTCCTCCCTCCCACCCAGGCACACAGCAGGACAGCAAATTTAAATGTTAGCTCCCTCCCACTGCTGCTGCCTGCTCCGCATCCTCCATTCTCCATCCCTGCCAACATCGGGGTGCTCAATCCCCGTGTTAGCATGCATCCCCTCCCCCTATTAATGTGGCACACTGGGAGCCCACCCCAGTGTGCCAAAAAATACTTTTTTGATGTTTCTGACAACAGGATGCCCACCCCTAGTGTCGGATGCGTCTACCCCCCCACGCCCCTATGTTTTTAGCTGACTTTGGGTGCCCAATCCCCAGGACAGCATTGATCCCCCACTCCAGTACTCTTGCACACTGGGAGCCCACCCCATTGTGCCAAAATCCGTTTTGTTAATATTTCACCTGTAAAAAAGAAAACAGTCCCACAATGTCTTTTTTTTTTTAAAACCTGAAAAAGAAAACAGTCCCTCATTGTTCCTGCCAGCCCCTCCCAACCCGCATCCTCCTCATGTGCACCCTATCTCCCCCACCCCCACCCATACTTACCTCCTGAGGTCAGAAGCAGCAATCTTCTGTGGACTAGGAACACATCTGCACTCTTCAAAGATCAACCAGGAACTGAAGAAATGATGGTAAGCACTATAATGGCAGTCAGTGGTTGATATCTCAGCCAGTTTTTGGAGTTTTAGTCCCAAATGTTCAACATGGGGTTCTTGGGACCCCATCTCATGAACACTGGCACTGTCATTTCATTTCTCAGCCCTGAAAGGTGATTTTGCAGTCACTGCAGGGAATCATGTTTCGGGACCAGTTAACAAAATGTCAGTGCCACTGTTCATGAGGAGGGGTTCCAAAAAGCCCTTGTTGCAAATTTGGTTTATAAACTCCAAAATGACTGTGTTATGAGCGTCCATTGTGCAGTTTCTATGCATGCTCATAATTTTATAAATTATTAATATTTTCACTGCAAAATTCCAACATTGCCATTTTTTCACACCCCGTTATGAGCAGTACAGCTGTCATTTTTTGCATCCTTCCTGAAATGTGTTTTAGCACCTGTGGCACAGAATGGCATGGTCACTGTGTGAAATCAACTTTCGGGACAGATTAATGAAATTACAGTGCCACTGTTCATGAGAGGAGGTCCCAGAAAGGTCATGTTAAAAATTTGGTGAAAACATTCCAAAAAATGACTGCGTTAGGAGCGTGCATTGCACAGTTTCTATGCACACTCTTAACTTCACCACTTTTTCATATTTTCACTCCAGATTTTCAACATTGCCATTTCTTCACATCTGCTCATGAATAGCAAAGCGGTCATTTTTCACATCCTGCCCAAAATGTTTTTTCACATCTGTAGTGCCGAATGGCAGACTTGCTGTGCGAAATCACCTTTTGGGATTAAGTAACAAAATGATACTGCCACTGTTCATGAGGTGGGGTCCCAAAAAGCCCATGCTGAATATTTGGAGCAAAAATACCAAAAAGCTCCCAGGGCATTAGGGTTTCCAACTGTAACGCCCATCCTGTAAACACTGACAGGCATTCGGAGGTGTGACTTGGGATCATCGGCCACAATGCTCATGCCATTCCACCCCAACCCCCACCCTGCAGCCACTGACAGGCATCGAGGTGTGCCTTGCGGTCTTCAGCTATAATTTTCACCCCATTCTCCTATACTGCACCCATATCAGCTTATTTCCTTATGGAATGGGTGAGCATAAGGGCCAAAAACCTCAAGGCACACTAAGACACCTGTCGGTATCTGCAGGGTAGGGTGAGGTGGAATGGCATGAGTGTTATGGCTGATGACCCAAAGGCACACCCCAATGCCTGTCAGTCTCTGCAAGGAGGGGGTGGGGGTTGGTGTTACTTCAATACTTCACTGCCATTCCTATTATGCATCTCTCTAACTCTTGCACTACCAATGCTAATATCAGCAAGCAAACATTCAGCATTGACAAATGCTTGTTATTTCTGTCATTATGAGTGTGTTGTGTAATTTGCCTCTCATTAATCCATTTTTCGATGTGTTTCTGTAGAAGTTTTTGGGATTTCCTACTTATATTTTCCTTAAAGTTACAGTTTTCTGTTATCCCTATTAATCCATGTGCTGTTTAAAAAAAATGTTTTGTCACTGTTGTTAACCCTTCTCATTGTAATCCCTGTGCTGCTTAAAAGACTTGTCCTGTCACTGTTGTTACCCCTGTTGTTTTAATACGTGTGCTGTTTAAAAAGTTGTTCTGTTTTTGTCACTGTTGTTACCCTTCACTAATCTGTGTGCTGTTTAAAAAAAAAAAATTGTCCTGTCACTGTTGTTACCCCTTCTATTGTAATAACTCTGCTGTTTAAAAATGTGTCCTGTCACTGTTGGCCCTTTTGTTGAAATCCTTGTGCTGTTTAAAAAAAAATCCTGTCACTGTTGTTAGCCCTGTCTTTGTAATACCTGCATTTTTTTCAAATTTTTGGAAGGCAAAAGCCTGTAGTTCAAGGGGGCAGTGCAACTGGCCGCACCCCCATTCGGCCTATTTAAGGGCTGCTCTCCTTTCTCCACACACAGGCATTTTCCTTGTTGGCTGGAGGCTCTGTTCATCTGTCTTCTCACTTTAGACCTACTGCGGACTTGTCCCCCCCCCCCACCTGGTTTATTTGTGCTCCAGACTCTCTAGGTTTCTACTGGATGTGTTCCTGTGTTTATTCTACTTTAGCTAGTATTCATTTTGCTTCCGGCTGCTGTGTGCTGTTTTTCTGTTCTACTACGTTTATGCTTTGGTTTTGTGTATTCTTTTTTTTTTCTTTTGGGGCTTTCTAGTTGCACCTTATTTTTGCTGTATTGCTCCTTTGCTGTGCTCTGGTTCCTTGTCCTCCTTAGCTACCTGGCATTCTCAGTTTCCTGCATTTGTTGTATGTTTCAGCCCCATTCCAGCCCTCTGCTGCTGTTTCCACTTAATTGCCTTCACCTGGTCTAAGCTCTTGCTGTCAGCTAGCTGCAGGGTGTAGCAGTAGGTACTGCTGCATTTCTGTTGCAACTCCAGGTAATTTGTGTTGCTTTTGCTCCTTCTTTCTTTTCCTTGGGGATTTCTCGCTACAGTCTTCATCATGTTTTAAAAAAAAAATTATTCTACCTGTCCACTGCATTTACTCAGTCTGCAATTGCACTTCCTTAATATTTGTGTAGACAAACCTATTGCAATTTGTTTGGCTATTCAGTGTTACTAGCTATGCAACAGAATCTCACCCTATTCTCCTGCCTTTCCATGTTGCTCTCCCCTTGTGTACAGCCCTTTTGGGGTTATCGATCTGTTCAAACACATGCCAGCCCAGCTACAGCTGCATATATTCATCACTGTAATTTCACCTAGTGGTTTAATTTAACTGCTGGTACTTAAATTATTTTATCCTACCTGTTTAATTAGCTGTTTGGCATCATGGTGCCTCTTTGTGGCTTTTCCGTTTGGCCCATGGTGGAGGACTGTGTTATTGCAGCGGGCATCATGGCTCCAGGCAGTGGGAGCAGCTTTCAATTTCTTATATGTTTTATTGGTCACTGGCTCACCCCCATCCTTCTATTGCTGCTCCACACAGCCTTTATGGCATTCTGCAACCAGCTATTACAGGCAACTCTCTACTTTAGGGCACTGTCTCTGCCCAGCCTTCTACCATCCTTTCCCTGCTATTCTGCACCTGATTTACACAGTCATCCCAGCCTTCCTGTCCCTTGCAGTCCTCCCTGCCTTCCTTTCCCTTGCACTACCAGTATCGCTGATATACCAGCCGTCATGGCACTAATGCAATCAGCTTGCAAGTCCATTCATTCCAGGACCACTCCCCTTTCAATACTGGCATCCCCTTCCAAGTCTGAGAGCATATCATGTTTACTTTCTTTGAACCGTACCTTCTACCATACTGGCTTTGCAGCCTCCTCCTACCTAACCGGCTTCACAGCCTTCTCCTCCCCAACCATCGGCCCCGGGTTTCACCCAGCCTCGCCGTTCTCTTATTCATAATATACAATCCAATTCACTCCCAATGTGGCTTTCTGATGTACTTGGTCGGCATGCATTCCGGTGGTTGACAACTGCTATTTGCGTTACCTAGACCCATGAGAGGGTCCATATTGCTCAGTCTGATCTATGTACAGGTCTCATCCAGTCAAGACCCATGAGAGGGTCCACAGTGCTCAGTCTGATCTATGTATAGGTCTCCGCATGTCTGCTGTCATCCATCACGACCCATGTATGGGTCCCATGTGCCTTATCATGTACAGGTCTCATGCTCATTACAACTCATTTTTCCACATTTTGGAGACATGCTGACTATATCCATTACTCCAGGACTCAGGGCTAGCCCTGTGGCCAACAGTCTTTCTCTGCACCCTGAAGTCCACATCTTGAGCATGCGAAGCTTGGGATGAGGTCCTTCTCACCTGGCCCATATTTGGGGATGATCTTGCTCTGGGTGAACCTTCAGTTGTCAACCATACTGACAGCACCTCTCAATGTAACATTTAAGACTTCAGCAGTGAAGGGTTGGGGCTGTCACAGGAAGGGACCCTTTAGCTGCCTGAGTGGGTTCAGAGGCACCCTTTCAAGCTATTCTCCCTACAACCACCTCTGGTTCACTTGGTTTGTTCATAGAATGGTAGGCCAGCTGAGTGCCTCAGTGATCGTTACTCTCCTCCTCTTGCCTTGGTTGCCAGTTGTTGTAGAGTTAGATTGCAACCTTCCATGGCATTCCTGTTACAGGGACAGTGACAGCGTTCCCTGAAATTGCAGTTCCCCTGGATTGGTCTGCTAACTTGCAGTAGCAGAGCTGTCACTAAACAAAACTGTCCCAAAGCCTGGAAGGAAGGCAACCTAGGCCTTGGATCCCCAGAGGTTTGCTCCTCAAAGGGTTTTTCCCTCTCCTCCATGCCAATGATCATAATACTAGTTAGGCATAGTTGTAGTCCCTAGGTCACTTGGTTAGGTTTCTGCTGTTGGATGGAGTTGGGTGGCTGCTCCATATGTGTCCCTTCTCCCCCTTTGGCTGTTCTCTCTCTCCTTAGGAAGCCAGGCCTCCATGCCTTACAGTCAGACCTCTGAGCGGATCACTATTCACCAGTTGTTTCCTGCCTACTCTACTCAAACTATACGACCAACCGACCCATGCTACCAACTGAACCCATTCTACCAACTGACCTATGTACAGATCTTAAACCCCTCTAAGTGTTCACTACCTTGTATGCATTGCTTGATACACTTTTTGGGCTTCTTCCTAAGGTACCATTGGCCAAGGGAATCACTCCCGGAACACCTCAAGGGGTGGAACCCTCTTCAGGGTTCCTTGCCTTCGTACACCCACCTGAAGAATAGGCACCTGTTGCACTGGCATCAATACCAAAAGGAAGCCAGTGCAGGGGGTCCCAGTTCCTCATCATCATCATCATCATTAGTCAAGGCAAACACAAGTGACACTGCAATAGACCCAGTGGTTGGAGGGGTGACCCAGGCGAGTGACAAGGACTACATAGAGGAGGATTCTCTGGGTCTGCCTTGTAGTAGGCATAACAGCAGAGGTAGTGGGGTGCATAGTACCACCCCATCAAGTCAAACAAGCACAGTTACGGCATTGCAGAAAACCCCAAAAGTCAGTGGTGTCACTCAAGCAGCAGCACATAGCATCCCAGCAATGCGGCCATGATGAGTTTGTTTAGTAGCTCATCCCCAAGAAAGGCCCAGTCTACACTGCATACCATGTTTGAGTGTTACTCCAAATTCCCTCCCAGTCATGCTACTGCACCTGAGCTAAATCAGCAGCTGTGGAAATGTTGCCCATTGATCTCTTGCCCTACTGTTTTGTTGAGAATGTTGGATTTCAGAGGTTCATGGCCCATGCCTGTCCCAAATGGCAGATGCCATCCATAACATACTTTTCAAAATGTGCCATTCCTGAACTTTATGGGACAGTATCTGAGATGATAAACCATGCCCTAAAGCATTCAGCAACACCATATATACATCTCAATATGAATATGTGGGTCAGTGGCCAAAAATGCTGGTAGTTCATACTTGTGCATTACAGCACACTGGGCACAGGTACCCAGGTTCTGTTTGACTCTGGGAGTGGGAAAAATTGCACCAAGCCCAACTGTGGTGGTGGTCTTCTCCAGCATGCCACACTGACAATGAAAAGCATGCTGGGATTACACAAGGGTGAGAAAATGCTGGAAGTGCCGCTTACTGAGATTGATGACTAGCTTCACCCCCATTCACTGAAGGAAGATTTTATTGAAAGTGAAAATGGGTCGAATGTCGTGAAATGCATTAGTGATGGGGGGTTTGTCAGGGTACCATGCCTGGCACACTGTCTGAATCTCATTATGCAGCAGCTTCTCACCCATCCAGATGTCAAAGATATTTTGGTGGTGGCCCATCTCATCTGTGTCCACTTTGCCCATTCCAGAGAGCAGGCAGGAAAGGGTTGCTCTCGAAGGGAAGGTGCATGCAAGTCCCAAAAGTTAAACTAGGGAGCAAAAGGTCTCAGCACTCAAAAAGTCAGCAAAAAACACTGCAAAATATGAGCCAGTCTCAAAGAAAGTTTTTCATTTATTTGCACAAAGCATGACATTAACAAAGCAGGTGTAGCCCTGGGAGACCCCTACAAACTGATCAATGTTTCAAACCCCTTACAGGCGCTTTGTCAAGGTGTAGTGCACCACCTAGTGTTAAGTTTATATAATAACTGGTTACCATTTTTTCCTATAGGGAAACAAGGTTATAATTCTAGCGTTATAACCAGCTGGTTATAATGACATTCACGCGCCCGGTTTCCCTACTTTAGCTCATGCGCCTGCCGCAAACTTCCTGTTCTCTACGCAGTCTATCCCCACTCTTCAGTGCTCTCAACTTCCCTGACAGCAGTTGGCAGTAAGTTCTTCTTTTATTTTAAAACAATACTACTGGGCACAAAAAAAAAAAACTACCTAATCAGCTCCAAGTTAGAAAAAAAAGCTGCTTCAGTTTATGAGCCAGCCGCTATGGACCGCGCTAAAACTCCAATGGTCCCCGGCTTGGCTTCCTACCGAAATAGACTTATTTTGTATAATTGCTGTGGTGAAAAAATGGCCCCCAGCAATTATACAAAATAAAGGATGGGTAAGTGTGTAAAACTCGATTTTACACCCCTCGGGTTGATGTTTTAATAAACCGAAGCCACTCGGGTTGTGGCATCCCACCACTCGGGGGGTGTAAAATCCTCATTATAACTACCTACCCATCCATTATTCTCTATATAATGCAATCAATTAACAGAGTGTGATATTAAAACTTGAAAATGCCTACTAACTTCAATTACTTTCAAACAGCTACCATGATACAAATACCAGCACACCATATGGGGGGTCAAAATGCATAATTTCATACATAATGAATGTTTTTATCCAAGTACATATTTAATCTGTTTTATAAAATCCCATCCAAATAGCAAAATATATATATATATATATATATATATATATATATACAGTATATATAAAACATTTTATATATCTCCATGTACATACTCTATATACAAAACACCTCTTGCTTTTGTCTTATATTGAAAGAAAAATGCTCAATAATAGTGTAATTTAAGTTTTTTTGGGGGAAATTAGTATAAGTGGAATGAGGAGGGGAGTGCCACACTATAAACAAGGAATAATACCCAACAGGGTGGGTGGTATTGGGCAATACCGGACCTGCCAGGGGTGTAATGAGACCCGACACTGCAGGCAGAGGGTCTTATAGAGCCTGGAAGGTCTGGTATTGCCCATACCGCCCATCCTGGAGGGTATTATTGTGCTTAGAAAATGGGCAACTGTATTAAATAATTATTTAAACAAATATTTTTATTTTTAACTGGTTAAATTCTTAGATGTTTGCTTAGTTTGTAATAAAATAGTTCCTCTTCCTGCATTGGAATTTTTTTTTTTTTAGCAGCTGGTTGCCGTGGTTAACGTCCCTCATCCACATGCACACATGCGCACACACACACATACGCAGCACCTGGATCAGTAAAACTGGTTTTCAGTTTGTTTGTTTTTTGTATGTTTTTTATATTTATTTGTTCATTGATTTACATTTATGCCTTCATTCCACCATTCAATTCTTTGTCTGGGAATGTGACTGAGGAGTGATGGTGGTGATTGGGTGAGGAGCGAGTAAAAGAAAACAAAATAATATGCTTAGGTACATTTTGATGGTTTTTCTATTTTTTTCAGAGCTACGTTAGTGAGGAGGGCTGCAGTTTCTAAACTGAATTGATCGGGAGAGGAGTGGAGGTCACAGGCAGCTGGCCATGCTGTGAATGCATTGAAAGTCAGGAGAGGAGCGGAGGTGGCATGCAGGTGGTCACACTATGGAGCAGATTAATGTATTTTAAATTGGGAGATGAACAGAGGTGGTGGGTGAGCATGCTGTGGAGAAGACAAGTATGGATGAAGGTCCATATATTATGTAGGAGGAGGTGCTAGGAAGAGGAAAACTAAGCACGGAGAAAGCAGTCAGATTTCTGAACTTTTGTTGGTGTTTTGTGTGAATTTGGTTGAGGATCGCTGATGGAACTGGGGCACCAATGGGGGGGGCTGCTACAGACAAGTATAATGGGAGGTTATATGGCAGTTTAAAATGAAGTAGTATTGTAAGCTTTATTTTTTTAATTGCAAAACAGTTGTCATGGTCATGCCATATGTTTGTGGTGGCTTGTGTTGGGGGGACAGAATCTCTTGCATAGTGAGAGAGAAAAAATGGTGGTAATTTTAAATTGAAAGGAGGTGCTTTAGCCAATTACAGAGAAGGGCAGACACCTTGATACTTCACTGGGTTGGCATGTCAGGGTGTTGTTTTTTAGAGGGCTCTCTCTCACAGTAAGTTAATATACCCCTAGCAGCCAATCAGATTTCTTAAATTTTTAAGCCCATTTTCTAATAGTGTTTATCATATTAGAACGAATTAAAAAAAAAAGATGAAGTAGTTTATAAAGTGCTCAAGATTATTATATCTGGCTTTAACCCCTTTTATGTTTAAATATTTTCCTTCTTTCTACATCCCCCTTTCCCCCTTCCCTCTCCCAACTATAACTGTGGGGACAAAATGTTATGAAAAATCTAAAATAGATTAAGTCCATGAGAGAGAAACATTTCTTGGAATAAATATTGGGAAATAAATGGTAAATTATTTATTCCCTGTATTTGGCTTTCTTTTCTCTATCCCCCCCCCCCCATTCTACTTATACTAATTTCCTCCCAAAAAACTTAAATGACACTGGTATTGGGCATTTTGTTTTCAATATAAGACAAAATCAAGAGGTGTTAAAGACACAAGTATCTAAGACCCAACATGAAACTGCAAAAAGTCCAGGTGTTGGTACCACCACCCAGTCCTCAAATATGAAAAAGTCTGAAAAAAATGCAACTTAAAAGAAACAAGCATTTGACAATGCCGAAGTTCGTGATTGGAATTGATGTTGGTACGCAGAGATTGGCAGGACTACAGTTCACAGCAGAAAGAACAAGTTATGAAACTTGGTTCACATTCCCATTGAAATACAGTGACGTACATACCTGTTTACCCAATTCTTGATCTGGCTTTGAAGAGTGAAGATGTGTCTGTGGTTCAGAGAAGATGAGGGGACTGGATGCCCACCATGGGTTGGGGGGAATGTTATGGTTAGAAACCCTAACGCCCTAGACGTTTGTTGGTATTTGCACTACAAATTTTCAACATGGCCTTTTGTGACCCCACCTCATAAAAGCATTTGGGACCTCTGCTCATGAACAGTGGTACTGTGATTTTGTTAATCTATCCCAAACATGACTTCTCACAGTGGCCGCACCATTCTGCACCAGATGTGTGAAAACACAGTTAGGGCAGGATATGAAAAATTACAGCTGTACCGTTCATAGGGAGGTGTGAAGAGATGACAGTGTTGAACATTTGGAGTGAAAATATTAAAAATGCAGCAACGTACAAGCGTACATGGAAACTGCACAACGCATGTACGTAACAGTCATTTAGTGGAATAATTTCACCAAAATTTCAACATAAGCGTTTTGTGACCTCTGCTAATGAACACTGTCACTATGATTTTCTTAATCTGTCCCGATCGTTGATTTCCCACAGCAACTGTGCCATTGTGTGCCAGATGTACAAAAACACATTTCAGGCAGGATGTGACAAATGACAGCTGTACTGTTCATAAGGAGGTGTGTAAAACTGACAGTGTTGAAAGTCTTGAGTGAAAATACTGCAAATTCTCAACGTTACGAGTGTGCGTGGAAACTGCACAATGCACGCTCATAAAATAGTCATTTTATGGACTTTTTTCACCAAATTATCAACATAGATATTTAGACATCACCGCTCATGAACAGTGTCACTTTTATTTTCATAATCTGTCCCGAACACTGGTTTCCCACAGTGACCGTGCTATTCTGCACTGGAAGTGTGAAAACACATTTTGGCCAGGATGTGAAAAATTACAGCTGTACTGTTCATGAGGAGGTGTAAAAAAATATCAGTGTTAAAAATCTGGAATGAAACTATTGCATATTCACTACGTTACAAGTGTGCTTTGAAACTGCGCAACGCACGCTCGTAACACAGTCATTTTTTGGAATTTTTTCACCAAATATTCAATATAGTCTTTTTGGGAGCCCACCTCATGAATAGTGACACTGTCATCTCATTAATCAGTCCTGAAAGTTGATTCTGCGCAGTGACAGCAAAATCACCTTTTGGGGTCAAATAACCAGATAACAGTCACTGAATTCATGAGCTGGGGTCCCAAGAAGTCTGTGTTGAAAATTTGGTGCCAAAATTCTCACAAATGGCTGAGATATGCACCAAAGATGAAAAAAAAAACATTTATGCCATTATACAGCTTACCAGCATTTCTTTAGTTAGCAGTCGGCTTTGAAGAGTGCAGACATGTTCCTGCTCCACTGAAGATCATCGCACCAGGCTCCGGAGGTAAGTATTTGGTGAGGGTGGTGTGGGGTGGTGCAGTGCATAGAAGGTGGGTGCTGGTTGGGGGAGAAGGCACCAGACTCAGTGAGGGACAGTTTTGTTGTTTACAGGTTTTAAAAAATGTAAAAACATCGCAGAAAGGTTTTCTTTCTTACAGGGACATTTGGCATGCTGAAGTGGGCTCCCAGCAAGCCTCCTGAGTGTTTGTTGGGTGAGGGCACTGTAGCCAATGGGGACTGGGCACCCCCATTGGCACATGCCAAGTGTAGAGGGGCAAGAGCCGAGGGGGATTGGGCAACCCCCTCGGCACACAACAAATTGGGGGGGACCATTATGCCGACAGGGAGTGGGCTCCACAGTCAGCAAATGAACTGGGATGGGGCATGCCAACAGGGGGATTGGGCACCCCCATCAGTTTGTTTAATTTTTAACAGTGAGATGGCATGCCAACAGCCTAGGTTCCATGTGTTCACACTGCTGTAAGCTACAGCAGTGAGAATGCACAACCAAGAATGCAATACAGGAATGCAACATTGAAGGACCTATCCGACCACCACTATAGGTGCGGCTCTGTCCTTTGAAAAGTTGTCCAACTCTGCCCCAACAGCTGAAAAGGAGTCATTGCCGGCCTGCTGACTGATTTAGCTGCCGCTGACCTGCCCTTAGCAATGAGTTAGTCTGTACCTGTGCACCACGATGAACTCAAAAATGACAAATACAGTTTGGGATGTTTTAAGTCAGGTGGGTGTAGCAGACTTGGAAGAAAAGGAGGAGGAGGAGGATGCTGATCAGGCAGCAGGTCTGTGAGCAGCTCAGTGCATGGTAGATGTATATTTAGCAGACACAAGGCACCTTATCATTGCCGACAAGCCATTGCTGTACTGGAGCAGCAAGGTCACTAAGTGGCCAGCACTAGAGGTGGGTGAAGAGATCAAACTTTGTTCCATGGATTAATTCGTGAATACCACAGAATTTCTCAAATTCAACATGGTGAAGTTCCACCATGAAGTGTGGAATATTGCTCGCAAATTGTGGATTTGCACTGAAATAACACACTTCTCTGGTGAACTTCTGCACTTCACAGCAGAACTTCACCACTTTTAAGTTTCTGAAGGTGGGGAAAACTTCAAGGAGCTCCACAGTGGTGAATTTCAGCCATTTCATTGCAAATTCATCAGCAAATTTAAACTTCACCCCACCCCTAGCCAGCACTGAGCTCAGTTGCCATGAAATACCTCAGCTGCCTACCCTTGAGTGTCACCGTGGAACGTGTATTCAGTTTGGCTGGTGCCATTGTGCATGACAGGCACACCAATCTGTATGCATGCTGACAGTTATTAAAATGAATGAGGGTCACATTCTGCACAAGACAGTCATGTCCATGTTCCAGACATAGTAGTGAAGAGGATGAGGAAGAGGAAGGTATTGTCACCAGACTTGGTACTAGCAAAACCAAGGTGGATGAAGCAGTAATGAAGAGGGAATTCCCATCTGGTGACAACTCCAGTCTGGAAGACTGTGAGGGCTGCTTCCTTGATGATGTTGAAGACTAAAAAAAGATGTGTTGTTTCCCTCCTTGCCCCTCATCAGTATAGTCCTTTAAAATTTGATTGACAAATAATGCTGTTATTTTCATTAATTTTACATTCCCCTTCCTGAATTGTTGTGCTGCTGTTTCCTTGTGCTTAATCAAGTACCTGCCTCCACTACCTGAATGTGACGTCTAGAGACAATACCTGCTCCAGCCAGCAAGACACAGCACTGTTTCCTCCTCCTCCTCTGGCCTGTTTGAATACTACACAGCCACAGACATAATGGGCCCCACCTCCACACTGATGCAAAATAAAAATGACTGTTCCCCATCACAAATTGTTGCGCTGCTGCTGTGCCTAATCAAGTATCTTCCTCCACCACCAGAATGAGATGTCTAGAGACAATACATGCTCCAGCCAGCAAGACACAGCACCACCTCTTCCTCTTCCTCCTCTGGCCTGCTTGGGGCATATGCAGCCACATAGAGCTTGGTCCACCACCTCCACATAATCGATGAAACAAAAGTCCTGACTGTGGGGAAAACTGTTTGTCTTGATGTTATGCTAGGAGTTACAGTTTCCATCTCACCTAAGAAGTCATATAGCGCAAGGCAATGTCCATCCCGACTCCCAAGATATATCTATTTGATCTGGAATTGAACAACCTCAATCATGTGGAACAGCTAAAAACACTTTGCAGACAATCAGAGTTGTTACTGGGGATGGTACCATCACAGCAGGTCTACTGCAGCAGTGTCCAGTTTGGAACTGTATGACAGGAAGATACTCAAGCTGACCCTCCAGCCAACGAGCTCATCAAGGCAACTAGACCTCAGCACCAACAAGGCCTATCCTAGTCTGTTGTGATGGTAAGACATGTTCACTGTGGTCCACAGTCATTATTCTCACTGCTGGTGGGGTGATGGCAGTCCTCTGCCTCACAGGGGCCAAAAGTCCTTCCACATTACTCATAAAGACATTCAAAGGTTTTTCTTCCTGTTCTTGTCATGTCTCCCTGCAGGGTACAGTACAACACCTGTTTCAAATCCTAGTCCATCTCAGTGGCACGCACACAGTGAACAGCTGTAATGTAACTCTAAGTATCATTATGAATTTGTTTTTTTCTTTTAATTTTGTATTAGAAAGATTGATTTATAGTACAACATTCTGTCACTAACTGCTTATGTAGATCCATGATTTGGTCAGGTGTTAATGTGTTTAATGTTTTTACCCAAAGATTACATGGTATGATACTGGTATCACAGAGAAGATTTCAATTACACTGACAGTCCAATTGAGAAATATTTCAGAAGAGATGTGATGAGTTTGATAGTAACACAGTAGTACTGAGTTCTTTTGTAGGCAACAACCTTTATTTCTCCTGTCTTTCTCAGTCAATATTCAGCCCCACAGAGGCTGAAAGGCATTCATAATTCAGAAATACATTGACATGTTTTTCCTTCTGTACTTTTGTCTCCTCTCCCTGCAGGTTATAACACTCACAGTGCCTGTTCTGAACCCTATACCATCTCACTGGCATGCACAGGTGAGCAGCTGTAACGTTACTGTAAGTATTATTATGACTTTTTTTTTCATTTTATGTTGTATTAGAAAGAGTAATTTATAGTACAAAATTCTGTCACTAACTGCTTATGTGGATACATAATTTGGTCAGTTGTTAATATGTTTAGTGTTTTTCCCTAGTATGATACTGGTATTATAGAGAAGATTCAATAACACTGATTGTCCAACTGAGAAGTGTTTCAAATCCTCAGAATAGATGTCATAAGTTTGATAGTAATGCAGTAGTATTCATTTCTTTTGGTAAGCAAAACGTTTAATTTGTCCGGATCACTCTCTCTCTCTCTCTCAATCATCTGGTAGTTGACTCCAGTACTTGGCATCACAGAGGATGAAAGGCCTTCTTGAGTTGCTCAAAAAGACTTTAAAATGTTTTTTCTTCTTTCCTTTTTTCTCCTTGCAGGTTTCAATGGCTGTTCCTACACCAGCTCACTGGCACACAGCACAGGACAGCCAGCAGCACTGATGTAACAGTAAGTATCAGTATGATTTTCTTTTTTTTTCTTTTTCACAGCTACACACTGCTGTGTTACAGTGTCCAAAGGGACACAAAATAGTTTCTTCTGTGGAGAGTCCACACAACACCTATACTGTGCAGCCACCACAGTGGCTGAGTAAGGCAAAATAATTTCTCTTTTTTCTTCACTGGTGATGGATGGTGTAGCAGTAGTAGTGGTGAACACAGGGAACAGCCTTCCTGAGGAGGTTTTGGGGTGAAAAACAGTGGGGGAATTCAAGAATGCATGGGACAGACATAAGGCAATTTTGGTGGGGGGGGTAGGAGGAAATAGGCTGTCGGTTAATTAGGATCTGCAGCTTATCCAATATATAGGGAAATGGGCAGACTGGGTGGGCCAAGCGGTCCTTATCTGCTGTCAAAGTCTATGTTTTCTATGTTTCTGTGTTAATCAGCCTCACAGAGGATGAAAGGCCTTCATAAGTTACTCAGAAAGACTTTAAAATGTTTTTCCTTGTTTCCTTTTTTCTCCTTGCAGGTTGCAATGGCTGTTCCTACACCAGCTCACTGGCACTCACCACAGGACAGCTAGCAGCACTAATGTAAAGGTAAGTATTAGTATGATTTTCTTTTCTTTTTTTATTTTTTGTTCTCCTTTTTCACAGGTACACACTGCTGTGCTACAGTGGCCAAAGGGGCACAAAATAGTTTCTCCTGTGGTGAGTCCACACAGTGCCTTTACTGGGCAGTCACCACAGTTGCCAAGTGAGATAAAATGATTTCTGTTTTTTTCTGCTGATGTGACAGGTGATGTAGTAAGATGGGGACTGAACAATGCATATACTGGTTGGCCACCACTGTCACAGTGGCCGAGTGAGGCAGAATCATTTCTCTTTCTTTCTTCACAGGTGATAGCTAGCGTAATGGGACATGATCAAGTCAACGTCTACCACAGTTGGCACTTATTTGAGTAGATTCTAAATAATATTTTCTTGTCTTCACAGGTTGCTTGATTTGCCTATGCTGGGGTGCTGTCTCCTGATTCAGACCAGCATTCTAGCCATTAGTGGTGGGGAAAGTGAGCAAAATTTGCTTCACAGAGTAATCCATGAAATTCCGCCCATTTCGTGGAGTGAAATAAGACATGTCCCCTGGCAGAACTGCAAAATTTTGTCTTCCATGGCGAAATTCTGCCTTCCATGCCAAAATTTTGCCTGCATTAGGCAGAATTTCACGTAGGAGAAATTCTGCCTAATGCAGAAAATTTCTTGAATTACTCCATGCGGTGAAATTGCCCACTTCCCCGCCACTTCACCGGTTGAAATTAAATTTGTTGTATCTCTACTAGCCATCACCATCTTCTCCACCCAGGCAACATTACAACAGACAGATGATGAAAACTATCTGAAATAAGACCAACAGAGACAGAAAACATTTACTTTGATATCTGCAAAACTTTTCAGACTTAACCCCCCCCCCAAAAAAAACATACTTACCTTCCCATGGTTGAAAAACTTGCTGAATTCCAGGGTAAAAGATACAGACTGGACACGAAGCAATGTGATATCATCAACCATACCTGAAAATGCAAAAACAGTAAGAAGAAATGGTTAGACAGTAACACCCCCCGCCCAAAGAAAAAGGAAAGAAAAACTAAATATTTCCCTTTGGTAGTTTCTGTGATTATAGTCACACCAGGTACCAGCTATCAGTCACCCAAGCAGTACATAGCAGCAGCACAGCAACTTCTCCTTTCAACTGTTGTATCTGGGCATCAACACACTTTTCCAACACAAGATAGCCAGATTCTCTTTCCCGACCACTTTTTCCCAGAATTTATTTAAAAACAAAAGCAGCAGCACCACCACCAGCACCTAGCAATTGCAGCAGAGCATCTTTTCATTGAGATTTCTCAGTTATAGACATCATGAGAATTTCTTAACAGAAGATGGTGACATTTTCCTTCTCATCCACTTCTTTTCCTGATTTACTTAACAGCAGCACCAGCATGAAGCATGTGTATCTGCAGTGTTTTTCTTGCATCTCTACATCTTCTGTTTCCCATCACTTAGTCACGACTCACAAAACAAAGTCATGAATCACACCACCTCAACTTTCTTTGGTGCAAACCTGTTTTTTGTGTGTTTGTTTCTTTGAATCTTCAGTCTCATCACAAATCAAGACACCTAGTTATCACATTCACGTCATGAGTTAGCTCAGCCCAGTAAAATGCTTCTGTTTGCATTCACATTCTGCAGCATGCCCTACCATACCTCTCAACCTTTTGTCCCCCAAATGTGGAACATTGTCTCTCAAAATGTGGAACAAATGAGCAAAATGTGGAACACTTAATCAAATCTTTACCAAAGAAGCTCAGAACACTGTTAAAATGTTTGCATTTATATTCAGAAAGTCTGTTATTAATTGAATAATATATTTTTTGCATCATTTACTATAGATTATTGCTTTAAAATGTTAACACTGAATGTGGGACAAATCCTCACAATGTGGAACAGAGTGCTTTTGTGCAGTAAAATGAGGAACGATCCTTGTAATGTGGTACAGTTGAGAGGTATGTGCCCTACTAGAGGTCTGAAATGAGATGGACTCAGATCTTTTTCTTCACGAGCCGGCTGAGGACTTTGAGTAGAGCAAACGTATCACGGAGGAGTTCCATGGCAACACAGTATATTCTGTTTTATGTCACTTAGTCACGACTCACGAATCATGATCATGAATCACACTACCTCAACTTTTTTTGGTGCAACACCTTTTTTTCTTTTGAATCTTTGGTTTCATCACGAATCGTGACACCTAGTTATCAGGTCACAAGTCACCTTGGTCCAGTATGTTGCTTTTATTTGCTTTCACATTCTGCAGGATGCCTGGCCCTACTAGCAGCCTGCGATGAGATGGACCTGGATCTCTTTTTTCACAAGCTGGCTGTCATTCAGTGTCTTCCAAAAACCCAGTAGATATTATCTCTGAGTGAACGTTACATTCATTTATATGTGTTTTTAATTCAGGGAGTTCAGGGAAGTATTGCCATAGGTATGTGTATGGTAACTATTGCCACTGGTGTAGAAGCTCAATTCCATCCAGTTTCCTGAGCTCAGGAAAGCGCTGCCAAATAATGTTCGATCTAGTCTGCACAATTTCTGCCATATGTTCTGCTTTGCTACTTTGATTTTCATCATCGAAAAAATTTATCTTCAGTGTTCATTAAACATGTTCAAAACACCTTTCTCGAAAACTGTTGGCTGAGCCTTCATACTCCGGCCCCAACCCCAGTCTGTGCAATGTGTTCTTTAGCTGTTCCATGTGATGTTTATTGTCATTTTCCTAATCCAATATACAGTGGCATCCCCTAGGATGAAACCCAGTTCTGCAGCATTTTGCAGCACTCTGCAGAATGCTGCAGCAGGCTTACTGAATAAAGCAATGTAATTTCAATGGCAATTAGTCCCTTTTGTCAGTCAGGAACATGTGACATTGCCAGGATGAAGTGAATGCCACAGTCTCCTGCATGACAAAAGGGACTAATTGCCATTGAAATTACACTGATTTATTCAGTAGGTCTGCTGCAGCATTCTGCAGAGTGCTTTAAAAGTGGGTTTCATCCTGGGGGACGCCACTGTATTATTGATTCAGTAGCAAACATTATATTCATTTATATGTGTTTTTAAGTCAGGGAGTTCTGGGAAGTATTGTCGTAGGTATTTGTATGGCAACTATTACCACTGGTGTGGAAGCTCAGTTACATCCAATTTCCTGAGCAATGGAAAGCCCTGCCTTAATGCACTCATCACATGTAGCAGCAGCAGCATAAATGTTCATGTCACTTCACTAACAGTCTCATGATAGCTTGTAGTCTAGAGTGCTTTGGGATACAGCGTGTTTGTACAGTGATATATAAATGCTCTTTCCTCTTCTGCTTCTTCTTCATGTAGCTCACATAATTCTAGGAGTACCAACCTGCAATTTGACCTACTTTATTCTTCTGTAGCATTTCCACTACTGTTCTGTAGTGAAGGCTTTTGTGTGTGGGGGGGGGCAGTGCAGCACTCTGTTATGCTATGTAGTAGCAACATACATTTTCATGTTATTCTTCACATTATAATTCTGGGAGTGCCAGAATTCAGCCTACTTCATTTTTCTGTAGGATTTCCGCTACTGTTCTGCAGTGATGGCCTTGTTGGGGGGGGGGGGGTGCAGCACAGCATCACCATGTTATTCTGTGTAGCAGCAACATACATTTTCACAATGGTTCTTCACATTATAATTATGGGAGTGCCAGAATTCAGCTACTTTATTTTTCTGTAGCATTTCCACTACTGTTCTGCAGTGAAGTCTTTTGGGGGTCAGCACAGCACCATGATGTAGCAGCAACATACATTTTAATGTGGTTCTTCACATTACACATCTGGGTGTGCTGGGATTCAGCCTACTTTATTTTTCAGTAACATTTCCACTACTGTTCTGCAGTGAAGGCTTTGACGGGTTGGCTGGGAGGGGGGCAGCATCATGTTATTCTATGTAGCAGCAACATACATTTTCACATGGTGCTTCATATTATGATTCCAGGAGTGCCAGAATTCAGCCTAATTTATTTTTCTGTAACATTTCCACTACTGTTCTGCAGTGAAGGCTGTGGAGGGGTGGCAGCGTAGCACCACAATGTAGCAGCAACATACATTTTCATGTTATTCTTCACTTTATAATTCTGGGAGTGTTGGAATTCAGTCTACTTTATTTTTCTGCAGCATTTTCTCTACTGTTCTGCAGTGAAGGATTTAATGGGGGGGCGGACAGACGGCACCATATTATGCTATGTAGCAGCAACATACATTTTCATGTGGTTCTTCACATTATGATTCTGGGTGTGCTGGAATTAGGCCTGCTTCATTTTTCTTTAGCATTTCCACTATTGTTCTGCAGTGAAGGATTTGGTAGGGGAGGGGGGCAGTGCAGTACCGTGATGTAGAAGCAACCTACATTTTCATGTTGTTCTTCATATTCTAACTCTGGGAGTGCTCCACTACTGTTCTGCAGTGAAGGCTTTGATGGGGAAGGGGGGGACAGCAAAGCAGCATGATGTTGTGTTATATAGCAGCAACATACTGTACATGTTCATGTTCTTCTTCACATTGTAACTCTGTGAGTGTCAGAATTTGGCCTACTTTATTTTTATGTTACATATTCATTAATCTTCTGCAGTGAAGGCTTTGGGGGGGGGGCGCACAGCACCGCATACCTCTCAACTGTCCCTGATTTTCAGGGACATCCCCAATTTTGCCTCAAAAGTTTACCCTGTCCCTCTTAAAAATTGTGTTTCCATGACCAAACAGCAGGGGTTGTAAGCACAAAATAATATCACACATTACTTTTACAGACCTGTTCTTCATTAGAAAAGACATTTTACACCAATCCCCTTATTCTACCAGCTTCCTGACTGGATATCATTAACTTTGAAGATGTGTCCCTGATTTTAGTCCTTTGTCCCTGATTTTTTTAAGCATTGTCCCTGATTCATGAGGTAGGAGGTTGAGAGGTATGCAACACTGTCTTATGTTATGTAGCAACAACATACATTTTCATGTGGTTCTTTATATTATAATTCTGAGAGTGCCAGAATTCAGCATACTTCATTTTTCTGAAGCATTTCCACTACTGTTCTGCAGTGAAGGCTTTGGTGGGGGGGCAGTGCAGCACCATGATGTAGCAGCAACATACATTTTCATGTGGTTCTTCACATTATAATTCTGGGAGTGTCGCAATTTGGCCTACTTTATTTTTCAGTGGCATTTCCACTACTGTTCTGCAGTGAAGGCTTTGATGGGTTGGCTGGGGGGGTAGTACAGCAGCACCATGTTATTCTATGTAGCAGCAACATATATTTTTACATGGTGCTTCATATTATGATTCTTGAAGTGCCAGAATTCAGCCTAATTTATTTTTCTGTAATATTTCCACTACTGTTCTGCAGTGAAGGCTGCAGTAAAGACTTTAGAGGGGTTGGCAGTGCAGTACCCTGATGTAGCAGCAACATACATTTTCGTGTTGTTCTTCACATTGTAATTCTGGGAGTGTCAGAATTCAGACTACTTTATTTGTCTGTAACATATCCACTACTGTTCTACAGTGAAGGATTTAGTGGGTTGGCTGGGGGGGGGTGACAGCACGCAGCACCATGTTATTCTATGTAGCAGCAACATACATTTTCATGTGGTTCTTCACATTATAATTCTGGGTGTGCTGGGATTCAGCCTACCTCATTTTTCTGTAGCATTTTCACTATTGTTCTGCAGTGAAGGCTGGGGGGGGCAGTGCAGCACCATGTTATTCTATGTAGCAGCATCATACATTTTCATGTTGTTCTTCACATTATAAACCTGGACGTGTCGGAATTCAGTCTACTTCAGTTTTCTGTAGCATTTCCTCTACTGTTCTGCAGTGAATGATTTAGCGGGGGGCCACGAGGCACCATGTCATGCTATGAAGCAGCAACATACATTTTAATGTGATTCTTCATATTATAATTCTGTGGGTGCCCAAATTCAGACTACTTCATTTTTCTGTAGCATTTCTACTACTGCTCTGCATTTGTTTAGTACTACAGTGCAGTAAGCAATAACATTTGGTTCATATTTCATAGGATGGTGACTGAGACCTTTGGCATTAGCCAGGGTGTGGACTCATCACTTATCAGTAATATTGTCTTATATGAACTTCACCCATAAAATTTATCCAAGGATTTCTTGAATGAATTCGTGGTATCACTCAGTACCACTGACTCCAGTAAGGCATTCCATTTCTCCATAGCTCTCTGGTTGAACCACCTCCCTCTCCTTGTTGATTTATAAAATTCACCCATAAGTTGTAAACAATGGGACCTGGTCAACCTATCACAGTTTTTTTTTTTATTATTAAACCTGCATTCTCCCACAGATCTTTGTTGTGAAATACCTTATGAACATAAGAAAGATCCCCTCTTATTCAACGTTAGTACAAAAAGAACACAGACCAAATTCAGATACTCTCTCCTCATATGATTTATTCCTTAGTTTAGTAATAATCTTTGTTGCCCTTCTTTGCACCCTCTCAATTTGTTTGATAGTATCTATATTACCTATATTTTGAGGTGCACAGAAGAGTGCACATTACTCAAGGATAGGCCAAACCATGTATGAATACAGTGGAAGAATCACTTCTGGGTCTCTGCTCCTGATATGCCTTAGTATATAGCCCATGATTCTGTTACCCTCTTTTACCTCATCCTTGGCCTGGTTGTCAAAGTTGAATGTATTTGATACAATCACTCCAAGGTCCTTTTTGGAAACTGTACTTTCCAAAACTTTGTTATTCAATTTGTATTCTGCATTGATGTTATTTTGGCCAAGATACATAACCTTGCATTTGTCATCATTGAAAAACAATCTGTGTTTATTAGCACATTGTTCCAGTCTACACAACTCCTTTAGAAATTCCTCCACTGCTTTACGAGTATTTTTAATGCCTCTATTTTCATATTGTCTGCATACTTATGGACCTAAAAGGACTCTGATGTCTGCATGGATGTTACAAATAAATTAAACCGAGTGGGACCCAAGATTGATCCCAGGGTACCCCACTTGTAATACACCCCCAGCTTGACTGATAACCCCTAATACAAACTCTTTGCCAACTGTCACACAACCAAGACTATACCCAGGCCACAATTCATGGATGAAATTTTAATTCAGATGATTTTTTTTAACAATTCCTTGTGTAAGACAGAGTCGAAAGTTTTTGAGTAATCAAGGTATATTACATCTATTGGCAAACCCTTGTCAAGTGTGCAGCTAAGGGGCTCAAAGAAATTTGATAGGATCTTCCAAGGACAAAATGATATTGGGTGGGATCTACTAGCTGTTGTTGTTGCATGTGATGTTCCATGATTTCTTTGACAAAACCTTCCATTACTTTCCCCAATCTGAATATGAGGCTAATGGGTTGATAGTTCCCCACCTCTTGCTTGTTTCCCTTTTTAAAAATTGGGGTGATGTTTGCTTCTTTCAATTTCAGAATGACTTTTTCTTCTATCAGTGAGGCGTTACATAACACCATTAAAGGACCTGCTAAGGTAACTGCCATTTCCTTAAGAAATTTAGGATGTAAACCATTGGGTCCAGTAGCCTTATCCACTTTTAATCTTGTAGGTTTTTCCAAAACGTCTTCTCTCTGTAATGGTTCTTAATGGAGTATTGGTTGGTAATGAAATATTGTAGATTTCCCCAAAGGTCATGTGCTTTTCCATATGCTCCTTTCTGAAAGATACTTAGAAAGTATTCATTAAACTTATCCCCCATCAGTTGTTCATCATCTATCAATACATCCCTCACCTGCAAGGGACCTATTGGGCTGGCTTTTCAAAGCCCTATGTCTGATGCAAGGTGCCTGCGGCAAACAGTTGTTCCACAACAGGCACCTTGCATCAAAAGCTGAAGCCAGGAACTATTCAGGAATGCAGGCTGCTTGCAGCAAAGGGGGTTTGCACCAGCCTTGCTCCACAAAAGTGGCTGCAGCATGGCACAAGGGGGCTTGTAGCAGATGCAGGCTGCCACATCCCCTCAATCCGTATTCAGAGAACCCTTCCAGAGCACAATGGTCTAAGTACCATTAGACCAGAAAAACGCAGGTGTAACAGTACTTAGACACCTTCTGGGAGGGTTTGCAACTGTACGCATTGTGTACCCCCCCAGTATACCATGTACCTTGTAAACAGCCCTGGTGGTCCAGTTGTTCCTCCCTCACCCTGATCCCCAAACTAATTAAATATGTCAGACCCCCATCCCTGATGGTGTTATTAAAGATGCCCTGGTGGGCACCCTGCCCCCCATTCTGTTCCCTGATCCCCAACATATTGTCATGCCAGTTAATAAATCAAAATTAACATGTGCTATGCAGTATTGCCCTGGTGGTCTAGTGGCCCCCCACCCAGCAGTGCCAGACCACCTCACTCCACCTAACCCCTACCCAGCTGGCAACTAGCACAGCCCACCTCTCACCACTGTGGCCAGCTGCCAACGGAGCTCTGCATGACTGCATACAGTACACAGTACGCACTCAGTGAATGACAGCTGCTGCCATTCTCTGAGCATGTACTATTTACAGCACTCGCTCACAGCAGTGCTCAGTTGGTGGCTGGCCATGGTGGTGAGAGGTAGGCTGTGCCAGTCACCAGCTGGATACAGGTCAGGGGAGTGGGTTCATCTGGCACTGCTGGGTGGGGGGCCACTAGACCACCAGGGCAACATTGCATAGGACATATTCATTTTGATTTAATAACTGGTATGACGATATGTCGGGGACCGGCGATCGAGTATCAGGGTGGGGGGGAAGGTTGCCACCAGAGCATCTTTAATAACACTATCAGGGATTGGGGCTTGTGTGGGGTGATAGCCCACATGGGCTTAATTATTAATACTCTGGGGGGTCAGGACTTGGTGGGGCATGACGCACTGCCAGGCTCCCTTCTGATGGTGCATATGCCCCCTGCCCATCCCGTGGCTTGCAGCATTCTTGGTGGTTGCACCCTTTGTTAGACTGATGCTGCAAACTGCAGGATGCAGACTGTGGGACCCTGTCTGATACTGAATAGGGCACAGGGTTTCTGATGCAGACGCTGTCAGCACAAGCTGCTATTGTTGTAGCTTGAGTCCAACCTTTGCAAATCCAGCCCATTGCTTTTTGTCCTTTTTTAAGGTTTCCTATACAGTATAGTTAAAAAACTGTTTTTTGTTGTCCCTTGACATAGTAGCCATGTTGACTTCTGATGCAGCTTTAGCTTCTTTTATTGGTTTTCTTTTTTAATTTTTTGGTCAGATTTGAATATTTAATCCATCTGTCCTCCGTCATGATTTTCTTAAACTTTTTATAAGCCTTTTCCTTTTTCCTGATAAGCCATTTTATGTTATTACTGAACCATTTGGGTATTCTCCCTGATTTGTCATATTTGCTGAATTCTGGAACAAATGTCTTAATACAGTATTTTAACTTGTCTTTGATTTGATTTCAAATACCAGTTAAATTCTGTCCATGAAATTCATGTTTCCAGTTCCAGTTACTAAGGAATGTCCTCATTCCTGAGTAGTTAGCCTTGTTATAACACTTAAATTAAGTTACATCCCTTATATTGCTTCATTTACCATTAATGACTATACTAACCATTTTGTGGTCACTGTCCCCTAATGGTTGTAATACTCTTACGTCAGTTACTGCATCATCAAAGTTGTTAAATATTAGATCGAGTGCCCTGTCCCCTCTTGTACCTGCATTAACTAGTTGCTCAAGTTTTTTTTGGATCATAATGTCAGTCATTCGTTTTCTATTATGTTAGTCCCCATTTGATGTGTCCAGTCTATCTAAGGGAAATCAAAATCTCCCATAAGTAAGTAGTTGCCGTTGATATTCATATTTTCGATTGCATCTAGAAAACTATTATTTTCAGAGTTATTTAAGCTTGGTGAGCGATAACAGACCCCTATAGTCAATTTCATTACTTTAAGTTGTAATTGGACCAAGATCTGTTCAGGCCCGTCTTTGTTTGGATTACTGGGTCTTAATTCATTCACCCTTATAATTTTTTATATATAAAGAGCTACTCCTCTACCCCTTTTGTTAGCCCACTCTTTGTGGAAGAGTTTAAAACCTGGTATCGCCACAATCCAGTCATCCTTTTTAAACCAAGTTTGTGTTATTGCACAGATTTCGATCTGATCCTTGTACAGTAGGTATTTCAATTCATCAGTTTTATTCTGGAGACTACATGCATTAATTAAATGTGCTCTTATTTTACCATCATTCTTATCTTTTTTTAAACTGACTTTATGGGGTTGTTTGCATTGTGTTCTTAATGTCCCATGTGGGTTTAGTACAGGGTCCCTTCTCCCCAAAGGTTTTAGTTTAAAAATTCCTCTATGTGACTCCTGAAGATATTTCCCAAAATGTGACTCCTGCTCCTGTTGAGGTGAAGATCATCCCTACAGAACAGGTTTCCCTTGTTGTAAAACTTCTTCCAAGATTTTATACAATCAATACCCTAAAAGAGACACTAGCATCTTATCTACTTGTTAATCAATCAATCAATCAATCAAGTCTTTATTTATCCAGGTGAACACCATTGAGCAGGATCATTTACAAGGTGGAGCTGTGTTACACAAGGTCAAGAATAACACTTTTATGTACAGATAATAAATAGACATAATTATACAGAAATAGGAAAAAAATACACAGAGCAATGACAAGTATTTCAGGTATAGGGTTAACAAGGTTAGGGAGAATGGTATGCGAAGGGGAATTAAAACATTCTGAAACAGCCAGCATATTAAAACATTTTCAAACAGCACGGCATATCATTGGTCAGGACATATACAAACTTAAGGGGCAGCTATGGAGGGGTACAGGACTGCAGCTGTTCTAGGAGGGGTGCTACGGTAGATGGGCTGCGGACCTATATGTTAGGAGTCTGAGGGTAAGAAAGTTAGTGGATTAGCAGAAAAAAAGGGGGTATAGGTGGAGACAATCAAGTTGCCGGGTTAGGTGGAGATGTAGTGGGCAGGTAAGCAGTAGGCACCCTAGCATGCTAAGCGTGCTGGAAACAGCTGCATAGCTCCTTAACAGCCTTGGCATACAAGGTCTTGAAGGTGGTAAGACTAACAGGGAGACTCAGTTTCATAGATTTCTGTAGTTTGTTCCAGAGTGAGGGCAACAAAAAGCCTATGGCCACTCTCCTAAAGCATGTGTTGGCCCTAGGTGCCTTCAGTAGAAGCAGAGAATAGCTTCTCAGTGCGTAGTTGCCTACCACATATAATGGCAAACAGTCGGAAATGTATTGGGGTAATGTGGTAGTAATAGCTCTGTAAGTCCAGAGAGCTGCATTTCTATTCCTTCTGTACTGAAGAGAGGTCCACCCCACAGCTGCATATAAGGAGCAGTGGTGGGTGGTGATAGGTAGGCCAGTTATGAATCTCAAGGCTCTGTAGTATAGGTGTCCAGTTTAGTAAGACAGGAGGCATTACACTGACTATAAATGAAATCGACATAATCAGTTAGCGATAGAAATGTGGATTGAACTAACTGCATCTTGACATCTTTGGTCAGGAGGCAGTTTATTCTAAAGAAGAGACCAAGCCTCTGCCTCAACTTTTTCAGCAGATCCTCGACATGCTCCATGAAGGAGAGTCTGTGGTCTAGCCAGACCCCTAGGTACTTGAATTTCATAACAAATTCCAGCCTCTCTCTTTGTAAAGTGTTTATGGGAGGTAAGGAGCCAGAGATAGTAGGGTTCACTGAATGATTAGCCGGAAAGAACAGCATGGCTTTTGTATTTTTGGCATTGAGTAAGACTTTTTTATTCAGGAGCTGATTCTGCAACAAGTTGAATTCTGTTTGTAACTCTCCACAGGAGGCTTCCGGAGTTGGGTGGCTTAGGTACAATACCGTATCATCAGCGAAAAGGTGAATATTGACCGCTTGATGCCAACATCAATATTGTTTTTATAAATGGCAAACAATAGAGGCCCAAGGATGGATCCCTGTGGAATGTCTCTTTTTAGTGGTTTGAGTGGAGAGAGAGCTCCCTTTTGGCCTTGACCTGCTGAAACCTATCTGTTAGGTAATTATTGAACCATCACAGAGAGGTTGAGTCCAGACCTATCACTTTTATGGTGGAAAGAAGCAGACAGTGTCAAAGGCTTTGGTATGGGCCAGGAACACGGCAAATACACGTTTTTTGTTTTCCAGCTCTAGTTGCCAATAATCAGTCACTTTGGCCAGAGCAGTAATGGTACTGTGCTTGGCTCTGAAACCAGACTGCATAGGATTTAGAAGGTTCTTGTTATCTAGGTAGGTTCTCCACTGAGCATACACATTTTTTTCCAGCAGTTTACATAATATTGGTAGGAGAGATATCGGCCTGTAATTATTTAGGTCACAGTGATCCCATGATTTAAACAAAAGAATGAACTGGGCAATTTTCCATAGGTGTGGAAGAGTTCCCTGGGACAAGGACAAGTTAAATAGTTGTGTGATTGGTACAGCTAGGATGTGGTATGCAATCTTTAAGAAGTAGGGGTTGAGAGAGTCAGCACCAGTGCTTTTCTTGGTGTCCAACTGTAGAAGGAGGTCTTCGACCTCTTTCAACGAAGCAGGAAGGAATGAGAAGACCGCATTAATGGTTCTAGGTTCAGGAATCTGTGCACTAACCTGAGAACATAACACGGATGCTGGTGAATTGTCAAATGCTAGTCCTACTGTAGCAAAGTGATTGTTGAAGGCCTGGAGAATCTCCTTGCTATCGTTGATAGTAACACTGTCAGAGATGATTTTCAAGGGAAGTAAATTTCCAGCTGTATGACCAGACAGTTCTTTGATTGTGGACCAAAATTTAGCTGGGCACCTTGAGGCAGAGTCAAGCTCAGAATGGTAAAAGTTGGCCTTAGCCTCTCTAACCAATGTGGTGTAGGAGTTCCTAGCTTTCCTGAAGTGGCACCAGTCCTTGGCAGTTTTTGATTTGCAGGCTTTTTTCCAGAGTTTATCTCTCGCTAGTATTGCAGCCTCAAGTTCAGCAGAGAACCAACAGCAAGTTCTGGTCTTTACGTGGACTTTTACCCAGGGAGCATGATTATTTTTGGCACAAGACACTATTTCATGAAAAATGTCATATGCCATACTGACTGATTTGGCTAGGTAAAAGTTCTACCAGTGTACAGATGATTTTAGCTCATTGATGTAGGCAAATGGGTCAAAGTTGCGTCTGGACCTTCTGGTGGAGAACTTAGATGTGGAGGGGTGATTGGAGTCAGATCTTACACAGGTGACGAAGCGGTGATCTCTGACATCTGAGAAAAGTATTCCAGCATAGGAAAAGGACTGTGGCTTGCTTGTAAGAAAGACATCCAATATGGTGCTATTCCTGGGGTTTTTCTTGTTAGGACGCATAGGTTCTTCAATGAGTTGTGTGAGCCCAAGAGATCACAAAAGGATTCGAGGGATAAGGAAGCCTTGGATAACCAGTTATAATTGAGATCCCCTAGAATAATCTTTCTCATCCCCTAGAATTAATCTTTGCAATCTTTTTATTTGTTTGATAATTTGCCCTTGGAACAGGGAACATCTCTGATAATATCACCCTGCATTTAAAGCCCTGTAACTAAGCACATATATCTTCAAGTTCATTAAAAATCTCTTCCTCTGTTTTATGTTTCACATCATTTGTTCCAGCGTGAATGAGGACAATAGAGTTGTCATGTGAATTTTTCAATATTTCAGGTAACAGAGAATGAATACCAGCTATGCCTGCTCTGGGAAAAAATTACTAACCACTAAATCTTAATGATCTTTGGTAGTATTGGAGTCAGTATATTTTATCATTGAATCCCCCAAAATATACACAGATCTTTTAGTGCCTCTTTTTGTTTCATCAGTGACTGTGTGCTGCGGGATTTGATTTTTTCCCTAGGATTAAGCCCCTCTGTATAATTATCCCCGGTAGTAGCTGTTTCCAATAAATCCTGCGTTCCAACATTTGGTTTATCAGGTACTTCAGTATTACCAGTGTTTTATCCTTATCAGTCACTAAATCCATCAGTTCTTGTGACTGACTCTCAATGCTGTCAATTAAATTCAATAGTGGGGTAAGCTGATTACTCATAGGGATGGTGAATTTAATTGCCCTTTTACCCTTTCTTTGTCAGATTTGAAATATTTTTACTGCAACCATTCTCATTTTCTTCACCCTCTTTTAGTCCATTTCCCATGCCCTCCTTACTACTACCACCCCAACAGAAGGCTGGCTGTTTAAGCATTTATTCTCTAATTCCAAGAAGATGATTTTTCATTCTTAACTCCTTCAGCTCCTGACACTGCTTAAAGCTATTTGTGTTAGACTAGTCGTTTATTCCAAACTGAACTTATGGCAGTCTTTACATTTAACTCCAATTTCTCCACTAATTAATCTGACATATTTATTATCCATGCTGCAAGCTCCCACAAAGTAACTAGATGCTGGGAAGAAAATTAAGTGTACTGATACCCTTGGTGTGGCAAAAATACTGAGCAGTAAGAACTGAAGTTTGCAATCACATTTAGTGTTACAATCCACAGGTGGTTTAGTGTTACAGCAGTTAGAATGCGATTTACTGTGACAACTAGTACTATATGAGAAGGAATCCTGGAAACTTTACCTTGTGTTTATTCCTGGTTCTTTACTCCATTTGTTCTTTATCTCTGACCCTTTTAAAGCAGAAAAGGTTTAAGAATAAAATACATCTAATTAATTTAACAAATCTCCTTGCCCCATTCCCCGTCTTTCCCAGCTGATGCCAATAAATGCCATTGGCAAGGCCACTGTTTTTCGGTTTTACGGAAAATCCGGTAAAGTTCCGGAATTAGAGCTGCCTGAAAACCGGTAAAAACAAAGATTTCATGGAATCTGTCATTTTCTAACAGATCAGTAAATCTATAAAAAAGTGTGTTTTTGTTTTAATTCCTTCCTGTACTATTTTCAGTTTGCTTCATTTAATGCTCTGTATATTAAGCCTTCTTTAATTCTGATTATTTGTGCACATACTAAAAAATGAAAAAAGAATCCCGGTAAAATCCGAAAATTAGAGTAACAATCACCAGTGAAATTCCGGAATCTAAAGTCTTGAAAACGGAATTTAATTGTTTTAATCACCGTAAATCAGTGGCCTTGGCCATTGGCCTCTGCCTGTGTCTCTTCCGCTCACTCAACTGGGTTTTATAAGGCTGCCCACAGAAAGTGATGTCTGGGCTCTGCTGATAATGGTCAAGGTCACTGATTTACGGTGATTAAAACAAAGAAATTCCATTTTCAAGACTTCAGATTCCGGAATTGCACCAGTGTTTGTTACTCAAATTTCCAGATTTTACTGGGATTCTGCTATCATTCTTTTAGTATGTGCATAAATAATCAGAATTAAAGGAGGCTTAATATACAGAGCATTACATAAAGCAAATTGAAAATCGAACAGGAAGGAATTAAAAGAAAAATACAAGTTTTATAGATTTACTGATCTGATATAAAATGCCAGATTCCATGAAATCTTTGTTTTTACCGGTCTTCAGGCAGCCCTAATTACTGAATTTTACTGGATTTTCCGGTAAAAACTGAAAAACAGTGGCCTTGATAATGGTGTGTAAACTGTGGCTAAATCGATATATTGCAGTTGGTAGTACTTCTGTTTACTACAGTAACTGGCATCACAGACTGTCTGAGAGGGCCAGTACCACTACCTTAAGTCACCTAATATATTTATGCCAGGTAGTTGAGAAAAATCTTAGATAAGATAGTGAGAAGTGAAAACAGAAAGAAAGGAAATGTGTGATGTAAATAGAGGAGAGACAGGAGATGCAGTATCAGAATAAGAATATTAATAAGAAATAATATTTTTTGTTGTTTTTCTTTCTTTTGTGTTTTTTTTTTTTTGGAAAAGTAAAAACGAACTTGATAGGCAAGAAATACTGAGTGCACAGAAGTAAGAGTATAAGAGTATAAGAAGATAAAAGGAAATATACAGATTGGAGGGTTATGGAGGGTAGTGGCGAGGGGACAAAGGATGCCAAACCAGCTATCATTGCTTGCCTTTCTGCTGGTTGTGGAGCACCTCAGTCACCATCTCCTTAGTTCTGAAACCTGACAGGAGAGCTCTCTCACTTCTCTGTGGAGCTCCACCAGTTCCTGCTGGGTGGATGTGGCAGCAGGATGAGCAGAAGATCTCTCTTTGTGGTGCCTCCCCATTACACCACCCTTGTATGACAGTTGGTCTGCCTCACAGTCCTTTCCATGGTATCCCCTTCTCCTCCTGCTCACCACCATGTTGCTTATGCTTGCCTTCCTTACCATTACCTCTATGGTCACCACCTGCACTTCTCTCGCTGTCTTTCTCCCTTAAATGCTCCACCAGCTCTATAGAGTGCCTCCCCTGGAGGTGTGTGTGCTGACCACCTGTGCCAAGATAAATACCAGATTTCCTATGCTGAACAACAGGGTGACACAACTGGCACATCACCACACTGTTATTGGTAGGGTCCATCTCAAAAAATCCCAAACAAGGGACTTTGCCTGCTGCTTCTGATGAGGAGAGGAGCTAGATGTTCCTGGCTGCTGCTGGTCCTTCTCCTCCTGCTGCAAAGGTGCTGGTGGTAGTGTTGATGGTCAAACAATTGTGGGTGGGGTACTGATGGTGGTGGTGGTGGTGCCATTACCTCACCTTTCTGGGGCTGGGGGTCCTGCACTGTGGGGGGGTGCTGCTGCTGCTACTGCTGAACAAGGTGCTTTTGAGTTGAAACCATAGATGTTTACCCCAGCTGCCTGAACCCCCTCTTATCATGGTCTCTCTTGCTCTGTCTCTCCCTGTGTCACTCATTTTAAACAACAAAACAAGAGTAAAAGAAGTGAAAAAAGGAAAACAAAAGAGAAAAAAAGCCACAGAAATAAGTGTTTAAATTAACACTGCTGAACTCACTAAACTCAGCAAATGTAAATTAACAATATAAGAATGTAGACTAGGGGAAAAATAAAGCCAAAAGAAAGCTACATAAGTGTCTTTTTATGTTTGCTTGCACACATGTGCAAGAAATATAGTGCCATGATCCCAAAATGCAGTGCCATACAGTTGAAAGGGAGAGCTACACTTCAGTCAGCGGCGATAAGATATCGCCTGCTCATGTACGGTCCCCCCCCACATACATACACATGCACGCATACTGCGTGCTCACCCCCCCATGCACACACTGTATAGCGCTGACAGGTGCCCAATCTGATCAGCTGTGCTGCGCTTTGCCCCCAACAGAGTTCCAGATGCCACGCTGGGTGCCCACCCCAGCTTGGCAACACATCGTATGGCTGACGGGGGTGCCCAATCCCCCATCGGCTCCACTGTCCCCCCACAGAGAGTTCAGGGTGCCACGCTGGGAGCCCACCCCAGCATGGCAACAGATCATATGGCTGATGGGGGTGCCCAATCCCCCATTAGCTCCACGGCCCCCCCAAACAGCCTTTCTTGTGCCACACTGGGAGCCCACCCCAGTGTGGCAAACGTCCCGCGTCTAAGTTTGAAAAGCAAAACCTGAAAGGAACAAACCTTCCTCGCTGAGTGTCCTGCCCCCGCTCCCCCCACCCATGCCCACCCTCTGCGCTCACTGCCTCCCCCCACCCCCTCACCCCACCACCTCACCTCCGGAGTCCGGGCGCAATGATCATCGGTGGACCGGGAACACTCTGCACTCTTCCAAGCCGACCGCGAACAGAGGAAATGCCGGTAAGCTGTATAATGCAATAAATAGGGTTTTTTCAACTTTAATGCATACCTCAGGCATTTTTTGGAATTTTAGCACCAACATTTTCAACATGGTGTTTTTGGGATGCATTCTCATGAATTCTTTCACTGTCATGGCATTAATCGGGCCCAAAGGGTGATTTCGCAGTCACTGCAAAAAATCGCCTTTCAGGACTGATTAATCAAATGACAGTGTCACAGTTCATGAGGTAGGCCCCCAAAACCCTATGTTGAAAATTTGGTGAAAAAATTCCCAAAAATGACTGTTTTACAAGCATGCATTGCGCTGTTCCTATGCGCGCTCATAAGTTCACGAATTTTCAATATGTTCACTCCAGATTTTCAACATTGCCATTTTACCACACCTCCTTATGAGCAGTATAGCTGTCATTTCTCACATCTGACCCAAAATGTGTTTCCGCCTATGTAGCACACAATGGCACAGTCAGTGTGCAAAATCAATGTTCGGGAGAGATTAAGAAAATCACAGTGATGCTGTTCATGAGCAGAGGTGTTAAAATGGTTATGTTAAAAATTTGGTGAAAAAATTCCCAAAAATGACTGTTTTACGAGCATGCATTGCGCTGTTCCTACGCATGCTCGTAAGTTCACTAATTTTCAATATTTTCACTCCAGATTTTCAACATTGTCATTTTACTACTCCTCCTTATGAGCAGTATAGCTGTTATTGTTCACATCTTGTCCAAGACGTGCTTCCACCCATGTAGCGCACAATGGCGCAGTCGGTTTGCGAAATCAATGTTCGGGATAGGTTAAGAAAATCACAGTGACACTGTTCATGAGCAGAGGTGTTAAAATAGCTATGTTAAAAATTTGGTGAAAAAAGTCCATAAAATGACTGGGTTACGAGCGACCGTTGCGCAGTTTCCACGCACCCTCGTAACTTTATGGATTTCTAATATTTTCAGTTCAGATTTTCAACACTGGCATTTTTCCACACTTCCTTATGAACAGTACAGCTGTCATTTTTCACACCATGGCCGAAATGTGTTTTCGCACTTCCAGCGTAGAAATGCGTGGTCGCTGTGGGAAATCACTGTTCGGGATAGATTAAGAAAATCACAGTGACACTGTTCATGAGCGGAGGTTCCAAAATCCCTGTGTTGACAATCTGCTGTAAAAAATCCCCAAACTAATTGCATTAGGGGTGTGCGTTGTGCATTTTCTATGCACGCCCGTGACTTCACCAGTTTTTTTAATATTTTCACTGCAGAATTTCAACATTGCCATTTTGTACCTCCCCATGAACAGTACAGCTGTCATTTTTCACATCCTTTTCGAAATGTGTTTTCGCACCTGTGGTGCCAAATGGCATAGTAGCTGTGCAAAATCAGCTTTCAGCTAACAAACTGATATTGCCACTGTTCATAAGGTGGAAGTCACAAAAAACCCATGTTGAAAATTTGGAATGAAAATGCCAACGAATGCCTGAGGCATTAGGGTTTTCGACCATAACACCCCAGCCTGTAGAGATTGACAGGCATCAGGAGTGTGACTTGGGATTGTCGCCTGTAATGCTCATACCATTCCACACCCTGTAGCCAGTGAGAGGCATTGAGCTGTGCCTTGACTCTTCGGCCCCAAAATTCATCCCATTCTCCTATGCAGGACCCATCTCACTGTATTTCCTGATGGAATGGGGTGAGTATAAGAGCCAAAGACCCCAAGGCACACCATGACACTTGTCAGTGTCTGCAGAGTAGGGTGCGGTGAAATGGCGTGGCCGTTATGCCTGACGACCCAAAGGCACACCCCAATGCCTGTCAGTCTCTGCAGGGTGGTGGTGGGGTTGGCTTCAGTTCAATACTTCACTGCCATTCCTATTATGCAGCTCTCTAACTCCTACACTACCAATGCCAATGCCAGCAAGCAAACATTCGGCATTGACAAATGCTTGTTTGTAGTTGTATGTTAAATATCACCTTCCACTGCAGAGGTTCACACACACACACACACACACTGCAAAAGTGAAACTAGCACAGTGTACCATGTGACCTCAAGAGATCTTCCACCCAGTGTACCATATGACCACCAGAGATCTTTCCATTTGACAGGAAATGGCTATGTTGTGTGCCAACTTCACTGGTGGCATTTAAAGAGGAAATTACTGGCATTGTAGCATGTGAAGTTACTGGTGAAGTTACATAGGTGAATTTGGAAGCAAAGCTCTTGATTTTACAAATTACTTCATGAATGCGAAGCCAGTGACTTTGCTAGAACTACGTCAGTGAATTAAGACTTCGCAACACCTCTACTCTTGATCCATTTTACAAGGCACTTTAATGGATATTTGGTGGCAGGAAAAATGACCAAAGAGAGCCTTTGTACAATGAGACTATATATTTGCTCTGTGTGCTTACTCCAAGCAGTAAGTGTGTGAAACAGTGGGGACTGAAGAATCTGCTTTCTCACTTTAACACGGTTTCAGTACTGTATGTGTTGCTTCTATTACTGTATGTGCCTCCCTATACTGTATTTATTTACACTGTCTTCAGTATGCTTTCTTTAATGTTTATTGCTCTGTGTGGTCTGTATCTTCAGTTTGAATATTTGTGCCTGGTGAATGGAACTACCTTACCTGCCAGCTTCTGCACCCCAGAATATCGAAAATAACATACTTTATTTTTAAATTAAAAAACAGTTATCAGTGAGAAGTGTGTCACCTTCTCTGCCACCCCTTGAATGCCTGAGTATACCTGAGATTGCACTGGTGGATCACATACAGTGGGAACACTTGTTGCATCCTTAAGGGAATTCCCCTGCATACAATTGTGGTTAGCACTTTTTGAAAAAAGACGCATTTACTCTCCCTCTGAAAATAGCTAAGATGACTTAGTTATTTGAATTAGCTTTTTGAACATAACATCTAGTTGTCCTGCTGCCTTTTAAATGTTTTATATTTGAATTTATTATCGTTATGTGTTGTTATATTTGTTTTGTACTTGCGCTTTGATACTTTGAAAAGCACATTATAAATAAATACTGATTTGATTTGACTCTCTGCATATGTGCTCTGACCCACTCTCAATTCCCCAAGCTTACTCAAGATATATTTTATGCACTACATAAGCTACATAGTGCAGGACAACCTCATACACTGAACCACCAGGGACTGCTAAAAATAGATCTTGTTTCTCTAATGGGACTCAAAGGTCCTGTCTCATTTATAAAGGCTGTGCACATGTACACATATATGAATATATCACACTGCTCCAAGCTAGAATATGATACAGACAATGGTGTTAATATGTTAGTATACCCATTCCTCCTTTTATATCTGACCATATGTTTGTATGGTTTCTCTTTCTGTATAACATATTATCTTCATTTTATATTTGTTTGTTTGTCTGCTTCTACAGGCTACTGGGACCCTGTCAGCCTTCATTTCTAAGCCCACCTCATCTGTCTCTCCAAGAAGGCAAGCGATTCAGGTGGGTCTCACTATTTACAATAAATGTTTAGTGTGTATAACAGGTGCACCTGCACCTACTAAATCTGGAATATTAATTTAATACATTTTAACTACAGAATATAATCATGTTTTTGACAGAGCCCAAAACATCATGATCATGCAATAAGACCTGTATTTTAATTTCATTCAGATTTTTCAGTAAAATTCTAATATTAATATGCAAACATTGCAGTTTGGAATTGTATATCTTACTCATTTGCTTACCTGTTTGATCTTGTCACAGGAAGCCTGATGAATCATGGCTGGATGATCACTTAGGGCTGTGATTTTATCCTAGTTCCCTACACAGCAAAATAATTATACAAATTAAAACACATGAACCAGTAATAACGGTCTATTGAAATGAGCAAAGCTAGTTCATTCTACAATTACAGGATTAGTGGTGGGCGAAGTGGGCTCAATCCACTCCGCAAAGCGATTCGTGGAGCAAAGGCGGATTCGCAGAGTGCTCCACAATGCGAAGCAGAATACTTCGCATTATAATGAGAAACGCAAAGTCCATTGGAAACAATGACTTCGCATTACTCCGCCGCATCAGACCACTAATCCGCCAAATTTAAGGTGAAGTGCATTGCGGCCAGTGCACTTCACCTAACTTCGCCTTGTTTTTGAGCTCCAAAGGCGAATTTTGCAGTGATTCATGGAATTTCAGGTCACATGGTCTCTATATTAATGTGCACAGCCTCAGTTCGGGGTAGTATGAGTAGGAAGGAGTAGAAGACAGTGGGCTCCAATAGCTGTCTGTGATAGAAATCTTGTAAAAGCTGTTCAAAAAGCATTTTTGCAGGGTTTTTTTGGGGGGTCAAACTTTAGTTCATCGATTGTAGGAAACCCTCCTGTGCTCATATCATCGAGAACTTTTGGTTTTTGTGTGGATTTTGAATGTTAATTTACAACATTGAGTGTATGTGTGGTGAAAGACAGTGAAAGTGTGCTTTGAGGGAGGGGCGTATCTGTGGTGTAGGTAGATTTAAGTTAGGGAAATAGTGATTTCTCTGTCTTTTGGTTATAGTTTTGTTATATAACTGACAGTGTTAATGTACACACAGTAATATTTTCAGTAATAGTTGAAATTTTCTTGCTGTTTCTTGTGTGGATGTGGTGCAACAGTTCATAAGTTCAGGTTATTTACATTACAAATTTACAATACATAACGTGGCACAGTACAGAACTTTTGCATTTGCTATGATTCCTCATTCAGCATTGTACACAAACTGTTCTGTGTGTGTGTATGCAGTGTTGCATGCATCAAATAATACACCTTTTATTGTGCCACAGACTAGTGTAATTGCAGGCACAGCAGTGTGAACCTACTATCCACTGCAGCTGCTTGATTTTGTACTGCGATCGAGGTAACTGTTCTTAGTTTTGCTGCTTGTAGTGCCATAAAAATCTGCACTGTCTGCATTCAGTGCTCCCCCAACCCCCACATTCAAAAGGTATTTTTTACCAGATTGGATTGTTTTTGTGACCTTATCAGCACCACTACTGAAGTTGTTTTAATTGCATGACAGTCTAAGAGTAGTCTCTTATCTGTTGCTGAAACCACAGTTGTTTATTTGGCTTCACACCCCAGCATCCATCCAATCAGAGAATGAATGTATCAAAATCTGAATTTGGTTATAATATTGTGGTTGACCCCCCAAAATGCCTGCAAAGAGACGTGCAAGCAACGCTGTTTCTTGCCATAGCAATGTTGGCAGTAAGATGGTCTGTGGGAGTAGTAGTAGTACGGAGACACAGAAGTGCATTGTTGATGTGAGGAAAGGTATTTCTCCTGCAATGTTTTTTTACAGCTCAATCAGTAGCTTCACTCAAAGTTGGAGGAGATTATGTTTTCCCAGCCGGTGGTGTTAGTATTACTGGTGTTAGTGGTGGTGGAGGTAGTATTAGTATTGTTGTGTCAAGTTCTAATTCTGACCAGTGTACCATATCCAAAAATATTGAGTGTGAAGCAGTGCAAATGAGTAGCGTAGATGATGTCATACTTCCCAGTAACATCCCAGTAACTGAACCTGAGGATTCTGATAATCATTTAAATGATAGCATAAACTGTGATATTCTGTCCGCCGTGGCACTTAACGTCATGCATTTTCCATGCAGTGATTCACAGTGTAGTGAAAAAATATCAGGTGATGGTGGTGTAGATGCTGATGATGAATGTGATGATGATGATGATGTTGCTGTTCTTGCAACATGCAGTCCACATGCTAGCATCCAAGCAGAAGATGTGGATGTGTGTAATGTTGATGAATATGATGATGATGTAATTGACCACATTTGGGAACAGGAGAAAAAGAAATTCAAAGTGGCTGTGTCTGAGTCTGTTTGCAGGAATCCACCCTACCTGTAAAAACTTGTGATCTACCGGTTTTAGCTGATAATGATGACCCAGTAATCAATATGATAGGTAGTCATGGTGGTCAGTTGCAGTCCAGGTGTGCAGTGCCCAAAATATCACATGCCCCCCACCCCACTTCAGTGCTTAAAATAACGGACCTAAATAAGCCACATCATGGACATGTTAGAAGCAGAGCATCACAATCCCTTGTTTGGGATTTTTTTGTTCAAGATGCAAATGATGAGTCAGTTGCACTCTGCCAGGTTTGCCATGTGCGTGTGAGTTGAGGTAAAGGGGAGCCATCTGGGCACAGGAGGACAGCATACGCATCTTAAGAATAGGCACTTGGCACTGTGGACCCAGCACAAGCTGGCAGCTAATACCACAGTGGGGCATTCACCCTCATCACCGGCAACCATAGCGAGCATGTTATCCCCTTCCATGGCTGTTAAGTCCAGTAGTAAATTAAACGTGTGCAGTAGTGAGATAGTGAGATAATGAGAGCAGAGGATTACTATAGGCATGATGAGGTGGAGGACCATAATGACTTTGAAATGTTGTCCAGTGCTGGTGAGAGTAGCAGTTTTTGTGGTGGTGGTGGTGGTGAATGCAGTATGTCTAGTGTAAGTGGTACATCAACCCCAGTTGGCAAATCTGGCAAAATAACAGCATTTCTGGGTTTGTCATCATCACCTGTGCAACCGTCTTCATCAAATGTCCACACTCCACCCCTTGCCAATGCCATTCATCACAGAGCACAACCGTTTGTGATCAACACACCCCATGTAAAACGTTTAAGTCAGCCCATGTTACAGAGTGTTTTTGCATATAAGCTGAAGTACCCCCAAAATCATACAGTGTCATGTGAACGCAATGCTGCTGCTGTAGTGGAAATTCTGGCAATTGATCTTTTCCTTTCTCCTTTGTGGAGAATTCTGGGTTCCGTCGGTTTGCTGCACGTGCCCGTCCAAAATGGAAATTCCCACCCAGGACATACTTTTCTACCTGTGCTGTCCCCGAGTTGTACCGCACTGTGTCTGACTCAGTAAGACATGCTCTTCAACATTCCTCCTCTCCATTCATCTATTTAAGTATGGATATATGTGTACAAGCAGTAAAACAGTGGAGAGTTCATATTTGTGTATAACTGCAGACTGGGTGCAGGTGCCGGGGATTGTTTGTGATGTTGGTAGTGTGAATAATCAGTGCAGTAAGGTGGATTGTCGCGGTAGCAATCTTCTAGGAATTCATCAGCATCAGGGTTTTAAATAATTGATTAGCAGTTTTTTTCTTGGGACAATGCTAACTGTACAGAAAGTATTTATATAGGTTTTCTAGAAATGTTAGTTTGTTAAAAACAGTGAGACAAGTGCTATGCATTTTCACAATGTTTTAGCACTTTTATGAGCAAAACGCTAATCAATTTTTGGAGTTAAATAAATCCTTGAGCATGCAACGACTGCTATGCTCAATGTGACCTGTTCACACACTGATGAGAACATGTTGGACGTGGTACTGACTGAAATTGACAGATGGCTAAATCCTCTGTCCCTGAGAGCGGGGTTCATAGCAAGTGAAATGGGTCAAATGTGGTGAAATGCATCACGAATGGTAATTTTTTTCATGTTTCATGCATGGCCCACTGTTTAAATCTTGTGGTTCAGGAGATTCTGCAGCACCCTGATATAAAGGAAATGCTGACCATTGCACAACATATCTGCTCTCACTTTTCAAGATCTGGAAAGGCCTGTGACCAACTGTGGCAGTTGCAGATACAAAACAGCCTGCCTCAGCACCGCTTGAAGCTGGAAGTTGTCACCCAATGGAACTCCACTCTATACATGGCAGAGAGGTTGTATGAACAATACAAAGCCATCTCAGAATATCTTGCTCTGCACACTAGCTGTGCCAGTTCCGGGCCTCCATGTCTATGACAACTGAACAGTGGCGCCTCATGGACTCTGTAATAACAATTTTGCGGCCTTTTGAACATGCCACACAGGCAGTGAGTGGTGAAACTGCCTCCAATAGCCAATCAATTACACTGCTGTGGGTGCTGAGGCAGACATTGGTGAATGTACAGCATAGCCTTGATGTTGCCGGAGACGGTGGTAGCAGTATATTGCTGCAAATCATGGTGACAGTATTCGACCAGAATCGTCACATTGTGAGCATTCAGCGTAGTGACAACTTTGCCATAGCAACAATGCTGGACCCACGATACAAATGTGGAATTGCATCAGTACTGTAGGGAGGGCCTAAATAGGTAAAAAATATTAGTGGTCAACAGGTGTGCTTGGTTCATGGGGCACAGAAGTCACGTGCCAAGGTCAGCAAACCTCAGCAGCGTAATCAGGCTGAAGGTATACCTGGAGGACCCATCAAGCATATCCTGCAAGGGGGAAGGGGACTGCAGTTCCAGGTGGTCTGTCATTCAAAGTGGCTGGCATTAACCCACTTTGGGAGACTTTGTCCCAAGTGGGTATTTGTGAAATAAATGATTCATGAGAACAGGATGATGCAGCAACAGCTAGACTTAGTGCAGCACAGAGAATGGTTGAGTCATATTTGTCTGAAAACAGGCATCTGACAATAACTGAAGATCCTTTTTTTGTACTGGAGTGGAAAGGTCAGTGAATGGCCAGAGCTGACTGCAGTGGCACTGAAGTACCTCACATGCCCACTCTCCAGTGTAAGTGTTGAGAGGGTATTCAGCTCAGCAGGTGCAATAGTCAGGGATCGTCGGACAAACCTGTCTCTGCAAATGTTAGTTTGCTAACATTCATTAAAATGAATGAGAGGCACATACCAGCACAGACTGCAACCTCGGTATTCATACCCCAACCTATTCATGGTGGTTTTGGTGATGTGGAAATGGACTTTCCTGGTGGCACTGGCAGTGGCTGCCTGAAATGGCCCCCCACTGACGTAGATGACGACACAGTGGAGAAAGAATTTCCCAGTTGTCAGACTTCAGACATCGATGACTGTGAGGGCAGTTTTCTTTATGAGGACGATGATGAAGTGGTTAATGTTGGCAGGTTTAACTGAAGTTTTTAAAAGGTGGTGTGCCCCCCCCAGACCACCACCACCAGGAATGGTGTTAGCCACTGCCACCACTGAGCCTGAGTCTGTCTGCCCCTGGACCACCACCACCGGGACTGATATTAGCCACTGCCACGACTGAGCCTGAGTCTGTCTGCCCCCCGGACCACCACCACTGAGACTGATGTTAGCCACTGCCACCACTGAGCCTGAGTCTGTCCACCCCCAGACCACCACCATGACTAATGTTAGCCACTTCCACCACTGAGCCTGAGTCTGTCTGCCCCCAGACCACCACCACCATGACTGATTTTAGCCACTGCCACCACTGAGCCTGAGTCTGTCTGCCCCCTGGACCACCACCACCACCGGGATTGATGTTAGCCACTGCCACCACTGAGCCTGAGTCTGTCCGCCCCCAGACCACCACCACCACCGAGACTCATGTTAGCCACTGCCACCACTGAGCCTGAGTCTGTCCGGACCACCACATCCATCAGCCACAGACACAAAGATCTTAATATTTAAACCATAAAGTGAGTATGTGTACTCATGTTCGCTATGCTGCTTCACTTCCTTAAGCTGTATGTTTTGTTTTCTGTAGCTTTTCAGAGCTGCAATGGTAAGGCATATATGGTACAATTATTTTGTTTCTTTTACAGGGTAATAAAAAAAGGCTCCGTCACTAAAACTCATTGGGAATGGTACTGTAGCTGCACCATACAGAGAGGAAGCAATGTAATATCCATGTGAAATCCATTCTTGTAAGTATGAAGATTTTTTTTCATCCATTTCATTGTTTTGGAAAGACTGCAGCAAATATTGCACACAGGTTGTGTTGGCTGACAAGATGTGGGTTTGAAATGTAACTCGACTTTAGATAGATTGAGATTTGACAACCAGAGAGGGACAAATAACAATTAAGTTGTAAGAAGTCATTCATTTTTTGGGGGGAAACTTCCAGATGCTTTGTTGTTCTATCAAAGTGGCCATATCAAAGAAAGTTCTTCAACATCAGGCACCCACCCTCCCCCAAGCTTCGGCACACATGCAACACGCAGAAGTTGTTTCATTAGATGACCATGACCATCATTAACAACCGGACTCCAGAAGGATGCTGCTGAAATCTGTGAAGAAGTAACAAAATAAGAAACTATTACAGACAAACCTGAAAATATGATTCCCCCCACCCCCCCAAAAAAATTACTTACCTTCATGTGCTTGAGAGTTATCCATTTCCAATTTCAGCACAAAAAGTCTCATTGAGCACTGGAATGTGCACACCAACAGTTTCTGTGTGACTTGTGATGCTGAACAATACCATGAGTACATGTCCATGTCAACCCCCTCCTTACCTACAAAATACACAACTATATATATATATATATATATATATATATATCTACTTACAAAGGCTACTATTAGTGTACAGCCACAGGGCACCCTTCAATCCAGTTGAGATGATCAAATTTATTTGCTCGAATCGTCTCGCAGAACACATTGAACCAGCAACACGACGCTCACAGTCATCATTTTATACTGGGGTATGCGCTGAAACACTCTCATTCCACTGTGTTACCACTTGTCAATTTTATGCACACAAGCAGGATGCATTTTAGGCCTGCAGAAAAAATCTGGGACTCTGTACCACCACTGCACGCATGACTGAGTGCGCCATTAATTCTGGGGGACTTTGTATGTGCTGAAACACTCTCATTCCACTGTGTTAACACTTGTCAATTTTCTGCACACAAGCAGGATGCATTTTGGGCCTGCAGAAAAAATCTGGCGACTCTGTGCCACTTTTGTGTGTTCTGTGATTGTTGCTGTGAACTCATGATGTCATACTGACATTTTTACAATTAAAGCAGCATTGCAAGAATATCCTGACAGTTTTAAACTGTACTTTTTTATGCTGTTTTACATTGCCACAGCCTCCACTAGTTACCTCCGAGTTGCAACTTGAATGATATGCTTTTTTTCACAATTTATGGTTGCTTTACTTACTTGATTACTTTTATTCATGCATGAAAAATAAATGAGCATGCCTTCCAATATTGTTCGGACCAGGTTTGTATTTATTTGCAGCTGCTTTTCAATAACTATTGTTCCGTGGTGTCATAAAACACTGCCTGCTGCATAACTGTTAATTAACAACAGAAGTGATATATAACAACTAATTGATGTGATGGAGAAAAGCAGAGGAAAGCAATGACAAAGACCTGGTCAGCATCAATTTAAAAGGAATGCACCTTTCATTATTTCATACATGAAAAAAGATAGTACAGCAGACTCAACTACTGCAAATTCTCATATCATTCCAGTCGGTCAGGATGTAAGTAAAGGAAGTTGTAACATAGCATTAAAAGATATAGGTCAGACTTCTCAACAGATTGTTGTGCTGCTGCTTTACAGAGATTCACCACATTACACAGTCATGGTGATGCACATAAACTAACATGTGGGGGCCTTACTCCCGCTGGAATATTTCTTGCTCCACAGAGTGAAATATATTTCTGTGAAAACCGCCCATAAATTTCATTACAGTGTGTCATGTGACAGAGGAATTACTGATCATAAAAGCCACCCACATTCTGCCACCCTTTCTCAGCAACGTTAGGATGTGATGCCAGGGGGAGCACAGGTGCATGCTCCACTATAGTGAATGTCCGGCAGCTGTCCCAATGTTTCCTTATGTTATAAGGTTAACTTTGTGGTGAAATTGGGAATGTTTCCACTAACAAGGTTCTTCTTACTGGAAACGTGCCCACACATTCCACCACAAACTGGCCATTATAACATAAAGAAACATTCAGAAAGCTCCTGGACAATCGGATATTCACTGTAAAGAGCACGCACACGTGCTCTCCTGCCATCACATCTAACGCTAAACAAGGGAGGCAGATGATGTAGATTTCTTCAGAATGGGCATTCCTCCATCACGTGACACTGTAATGAAATTACGGGTGGTTTTCACACAAATGTATTGCACTATGTGGTGCAAGAAAGATTTCCTTGAAGGGAAAATGTGTATGATTAAACAACAAAGAAAAAGCACACAAAAACAGTACAACACAGTAGTGGAGTGGGGTGGGGTGGGGGCGAGAAACAATCCTCTTCACTTACTGTGGACGTGGTATGCCGTGGTGGTCCAGCAGCAGGTGCAGCATTGAAACTATTTGCTGCTGCTGTTGTTCTGTTCTGTTCACCTGCTGCTGCAAAGCACCGAACTGCCCATTGTTTTCTACAAGTGCTGCCCACACAAGGGCGATGTCATACTGTGTTGCAGGGACTGTGGCGGGGTCCTCTGCAGCAGGGAATCCAGGTAGTGGGGGTGGGGTGGTGGAGAGGGTGGTGCTGGTGGCTGTGGTGGCGGTGGTGGTGGTGGAGCAGCTGCTGTACTAGCCCTCCTCCTGCTGCGGCAGTGACGAGACACAACTCCCACAACAGCAGCACCCTCAGCCACTGCCACAGAAAGGCCAGCAGGTGAACACCTGGTTCCTTCCATGACAGCCTGCCACTCTGCCCTGTGGTGGTTCAGCATGTGGGTGCACTGGCCACCAGTCTCCAAATGTGTCCCACAGGGGCCACGGTGCACCACCACACCACACAGATGGCACACCTCCACTGTGCACTCTCTCCCCACAGAGTTAAAAAAAACTCCCACACTGGGGAGCTGTGGGGGGACCAGATACAGTCCTTGCATGAGTCCCATCACCTACATTTTCCAGGGCCACCTCCTGTGGCTGTGGAGGTGGTGGAGAGGGTGCTGCTGGGGCCCCTACAGCTGTTGCTAATGGTGGTGGTGGTGGTAGTAGCAAAGAAGGTGGACACACAGCAGCCACCAGTGGCACTGGTGCTGCTGCTGCTGCTCCTGTTGCTTCAACATTGGGGAATCAACACCCAGAAGTCGGGAGCAGTCCAGCATGACACAACTGCCCCGCCCCCCCCACGGCTCCGCACTTCCTTCTGACTGCGCCCACTGGCCAGTGACTCGGCTTCTCCTGGGTCCATCCTGACACACACAACAAGTCCCCAGGCCGACACACACACAGACACACACACAGACATTCACTGACATACAGTCAGTCACACACACAAAACAAAACAAAACTTATACAAAAAAATTCATTAACAAAAAAAAAACACAAATGCAATACAAAAAATAAAGATATAGCTTTTAAAAAAGCTGATGGTTTTCTTCTGAAACGCAAGTGGCAAGGCAATCAAGAACTTTAACTCCTAGTCTCCTCTCACAATGCTTTCTCCCTCTACAAATTCAAAAGAGAAAGTGAAACTGCTTCTCTGACTCACTTCCTTCCTGCCTGGCTAAAGCATGTGACTTACAGTTCTGTAAGTCATGTGATGTGTGGGGGCTGCCTATTATCTTCTCACTTCGCCTTACTTCGAGTTAAGGCATAATGGCAACGCAAAGTGGTAGTAATACTAATGACGTGAAGTGAGCACCTTGCAGTGCCCACTTCGCGTTGTGCTCCGCTAATGCAAAGAGGCCACTTAGCGCCCACTTCACCGTCGGGTTAAAAATTTGCTGCATGTCTGTACAGGATATGCAATGTTTTGCTCTGTCTAAGTTATATAAAAATGACCCACAAATCCTTGGTAAATATACAAAGTGAAGGAGTAAATTTAGTAAAGTTTCAAAGATGCATACAGCAAGTGTATAAAATACTGCAGCTGTAATGCTAACCAATGTTGCAAGTTTTCAGAGTTACAACTGGCTTTTGAATGCCTATCGGCCAATTTTTGTGCACAGGTGGAAAAGCAGGTTTTTGCAAAATGGTGTTAGTTATAGCTACCTTTTTCTACGGTCTGAGAGGCCTGAATAAAGTATAACTATAACTATAAACCTACAAATAAATTCATGATCAAAAGTTAAATTAACAAACCATTACTATATTGCAAGAGGGAACCAAGCATAGACCAACTAGACATGGGCCACAAACAGCTAAGCCAACTTTCTGTATGGAAGAGAGCAGGAGTTCAGTATCTTAGTGTAAGAGCCAAGTAAATGAGTAATCAGCATAGTATCAGTTTAGAGTGAAAGAATCACCTCAACAAAACTCACTTTGGGTGGGTTCTTTTCTGGCAGCCCCAACAGCTAGACACTTCAGGTCTTTAACTTTCCTGCTAGTAGGCCATCATTTTAGGCCTCTAGAAAAGACTAAAATATCACATACAGCACTGAAGGTTGCACTGAGGTATTGTATATTTCAGCATTATATTTCTATGGGGACACAATGATGTGGACTGTAATGAAGACTAGAGAACATTTCTGAAGCCTCACCAGTAGGTATACTTTTTCATTTATTATATTCCAAAGGACATTTCATTGTTACCTTTCTTGCTGCAAGGCAAGCCACATGTGCTCTGGAAAGATAAGGGAAGCAAGAATTCATTATCATCCAAATTATGCTTATTTTTTTAAATGCTAATTACACTTAATTAATGCCTGAATATTTTATCATACATCAAGCCCTGGTTCTTACAGTCTGACTTTTTACTTTTTTTTATTCATGATGCTTTGTGTGTAAAAGTGATATTGTTAGTCTTGAAGCATATTTTTCCCTATTTGCTTAAGTCTATATATGTATGCCATTGGGTGACATTTATTATCATTTTTGTTCTTTATCTGACAAGAAATTATTATGCTGCAGCACATCTTCCTCATGGTTTCACTTGCCCAATGTTCATTCTATGATAATAAGCTTAATACTTTTGTATATTATGATAAAACATCAAAGCAATCCAAAACCATGACACAAGCAGTAAAGCTATATCCTAAAATCCCACGTAAGTGCACAAGCAGCATGATAATTTAACTTCCCAGTATGAACATATAAAACTAATATCATAAATGAACAACAGACAGGCACATAAAGAAATTGGCTTGTCAAAAAAGAGAAAAAATATCCAATGTTACCACAGTAAGAATCATTAAACGGGGCTGTGTATATCTTGAGAGTGGCATATTAGAGGGCTTCAGAGGTAAGTTCACAATATCTCCATGATTTGTCTCAAAGCAGGTTCATCCATTATTGTTGTGGACCAGAAGTGATAACAAGGGTTCCAATGATCCAAAATGTCTGAAAGTATAATCTACGATCTGCTGTTATCCTTTCCTTGGTTTTGATGTCTTTCACTTTCTATAACTACATGTCTAATATGGATGGGTCTGGAGATAACACACTTAAGAGTGATGCATTTGGTTGTAGCCAAACCTAATATTTATGAACATATGAACATACGGAAAAGCCATCAGAAGAAGGCCATTTGGTCTATCACGTCTGCTCTTATTGTAGGGTCTACAGTTTGAGCTAATGTCCCTGCCCTCCCTCCCCACTCCTCCCATCCGCTCTACCCATGATCCCTACCTTCCCCCATGCCTATCCCAGCCTCCCTTAAAGCTGCCCACTGTCTTCAACGAGATGACTTCTTCCGTTGGTGCATTCCAAGTATCCACAACCCTCTCTGTGAAGAAGTGCTTCCTGACTTCCCTCCTAAACCACCCACCCTCCAGCTTAAGACTGTGCCCCCTTGTGTTATGATTGCCACTTGGCTTAAAGATTTATTTATGTATTTATTTTATTTATTTCAATCTAGGATTATAATACCTTTGAGCTGAGGCTCTTTTACAAAGGTTCCATGTCAGCATGTGCAACGGTCATCATTTTTAGTTACAAGCATATAGTCATTGACTTACAGACATGTAATAACCAGTACAAAGACTTGAGCTATGAGCAAGACAAGGGAAAGAGGGTGGGGTGGGTGGGGGAAGTGAGGGTAGGAGATTGGGGGAGGAGGAGGGGTAAGGGGAGTATGGGAGGTGGTTGGGGTAGGGGCAGGAGTGGAGATACGGTGGGAGGTGGGCAAGGGTGGGAGACAGTGCAGCCATTAAGCCTTGTCAAGGGAATATGACAGGTAAGGTGCTAGGGGTGCAAAGGCTGCTTGTAAGTGCTGGGTGCTGGGGCATGTGCAGCTGGAATGGTGGAAATGTTAAGATGGGCAATCACAGGATACAAGCAGTGAATGGCACAGCTTGGACTTGAAGAGGCCGAGTGTTGGAGTGGTCGCTATGTCACTGCCAAGAGAGTTGAGCCAGTTGGATGCCCCATAGGTGAATGATCTTTGTCCTTGGGTCATGCAACATTGTGGGATATGTAGTAGATGGGAATTGGATCTCCTTGTAGTGACATTCCTATGTCTAGGCTTAAGAAGGGTACAGACACCAGGTGAGGCATGTCCCATTATAATTTTCTTGGCCGTGATGCAGGTTTGGTATTTTGTGCATTTGTCCAGTTGAAGTCATCCAGATTGGGAATAAAGGTCACAAGAGTGGGTACAGCGATGTGAGCCAGTGATGACATGACAGACCTTATTCAGGGAGGTCACTATACATTTGAGAGCAGTGGTAGTTGCAGACCCATATATAATAAGGCCATAGTCTATGATGCTGATGATGGAGCCTTGGACGGCCACTGACAGTGCTTCTGGGGTTAGGGGGTTTCCTGTGCTGGAATAATATGTCTAACCTCACACTGGCAGACTTTGCAATACTGCTGATATGGACAGTGTATGAGAGGTGGGGAACAAGGGTGATGCCGAGGTACTTGAACGATTGTGTTTGCTTTAGGATGGCTCCTTGTTCGGTTGCAATGGAGAGGTGGAGTTGTTTGTTTTTGTTGTGGGGGCTGCAGAAGACCATAGACTTGATTTTTTTTCTGATTGAGAAGCAGTTTATGATTTGGGAACCAGGATTCGATGGAGGAGAAGGCCCGCTGAAGTTTATTTTGTAATTGGATTGGATCAGGATCTGAGGTGAGGATCACAGCATCGTCGGCGTAGAGAATTATTTGTTCTGGGCAGCTGTCCGGAGGTGAGTTTAAGAATAAGTTGAAGAGGAGGGTTCCCCGAATGGAGCCCTGGGGGAGTCCTGATCGGACTGGTCTAGGGTCCGAGAGTGTATCAGCGATTCTTACTGTTTGGGACCGTTCTTCAAGGTAGCTCTTAAACCAGCCAATGGAGTTGGTTGACAGCCCAGTGTTCTGAAGCTGGACAAACAGGAGGCGGTGATTGACGGTGTCGAAGGCTTTAGTTAAGTCAATGTAGATTGAGCCTAGTAGTTCACCGGAGTCAAGTGCATTGTGGAATGCGCCGGAATGCGCCAGTGAATTCAAGTAGGGCTGTGGAGGTGCTGTGACCTTTGAGGAACCCATGTTGTTGCTTGCACAGGATGTTGTACGTATCCAGGTATTCTGTGAACTGGTCTGAGACAATGTGTTCTAGTGCCTTGGAGAGTGGGGGTAGTAGGGAGATAGGTCTGTAGTTATCGTAGGCAGTTTTGTCACCACTTTTATGGATTTGGGTGACAGTGGCAGATTTCCATCTGTCCGGGAACTGGCTAAGGCTGAGGGACAGGTTGAAAATTCTGGTCAGAAGACTAAGCACTTCATCAAGTGTGACAGACAGGATTTTGAGATCAAGGGAGTCATTACTGAATCTTGATTTACCAAGGGTTTGGTAACATATTTGTGTACTTGGTGAGCCTTGACTGCTTTGAAGTAGAACTCCTTTATCAACCTTATTTATTCCTTTCAAGTACTTGAAGATCCCAATTATGTCCCCTCTCTTTCTCCTGTCTTCCAGGGAGTACATGTTCAGTGCCCTCAACCTCTCCTCATATGCCTTACTCTGCTGACTAGCTATCATTTTTGTAGCCCTCCTCTGGACCTTCTCCATCAGGTTAATGTCCTTTTTGAGGAGTCCTAAAGAGATTTACCCATTTCTTAAGTATTTTTATTTGCATTTATTTTTTTTTTTACTAGGAAAAGCTCCACTGAGCATTGTTCATTTACAAGGAGGTCCTGGGTAGGACAGATAACATACAATGTGTTAAACTATAATTTCATACTGTACAGAGACATAGGAAGATTCTTCACTACTTAAGCACTGGCTAGCAGGCATAATCTAATATAAAGATAAGAATAGCATAAGTATTGATAAAACAGAAACTTATGGCAAAGATGATGTATACAGAGTGCTACTACAATTCATTCAAAGCAGCAGAGTACAGAAATTGAAAATTAAATCATAAAAAGAAAAAGAGAGATTTATCGAAAACAAAGTATGGCTGTTATTATGCACTGCCTTCCAGAAGGAAGTTAATACTATTGTTGCAGTGAAATTTAATTTCGGCAACAAAATTCCAGCAAAATCACAAATTTTGCTGTGCAAAATATTTTACAAAATTCGTTCATTTCACCCATGAATTTTGCGGGTGAGAAATGCAAAATTCTTCTGGTGAAAATCACAAATTTCACCCACAAAATCGTGCATTTCAACCATGAAATGTGGAATTTCACCCGAGACCTGTGGAATTTTGTCACTCTCAGGTGAAATTCCACATGTTGCAGGCAAAACTGTATGTTTTGTGGTTGAAATCCTCAATTTTGCAGGCGAAATTTATGATTTCACCAGAGGAATTTCGCATTTTGCATCCACAAAATATTTTGTGAAAAGTGCAAATTTAACTAAATATTTTATGGAACAAAATTCGCACATTTTTCACATCTCTAGTCAAGACTGAACAAGCCTAACAAATATGATAGTGGGAGCCAGTGCCCCCACATTGCCACTGACAGGAGTCTATAAAGGTAGTCCTAAAGTGCTTTGCCAGAAAGAGGGGCCTAAAAAATAAGTGAGCCCCTTCCCCTTGAATTTATAACATGAAGGTGAAAATGTGACACATCACCCTTTCTTTAACTGGCATTTCCACATCTTAGGAGTGATTGGGGCTCCATTTTCTGTCTTTCATTGAAGGCAAACATGCTCGACCAAGTGAGTCATCCAGTTATCTAAAGTCTTATACATTTCTGCAAGGTACCAGACTTTGGAACCCAATAAACAATTGTTCCTACTCTGTTTGTGATCTTCATAATTTGTTAATATGATCTCCCTTTACAGCAAATGTTTTACTTACAAGAAACAAAAAAAATTAAAAAATCCTATGGATAAGGTTATAAGTATTCTCAAAAGTGCCAAAATGGAGTAAACCCTGGAAATTGGTGAACTGTGCTCACTGAAACAGGGCTTTAGGGTCCTAAAGCCAATATCTCAGATCCAACTGTGGGGGACAAAATCCTTCATGATGCCCAATCAGGTTCAAGGGCCCCAATTAATTTGTTAGAGGTGTGTCAACAAAGTTTTAGGAGGTCGGACAGGGTGTGCTTTGGCTATGGATTGGTCAAAAGGCATTGTATATCAGGAGTAATCACTGTGTAGGGGAGCACACACAAGGGAAAGAAGGGAACCATAGCTTCCTTAATGGGTTTCCACCCTGACAAGACATGCCATCTCACTCAGGTGCAGAGTAAAGTGGCCTGAGCTGCCAAATAGTATCTGCAAAAAATCAGGCATTCCAAAGCCTCCTCCATCAGTCTACAACATCAGCAAAGTCCCTCTAGCCCTAGGTCACTTGCTTACCCAGTTCAATTTTGGAATATTGTTATGTAATGCATTCCAGAACCTAGCAGGGGTCAGGATGGGGAAGGTCTGAAAATAATATAAAAGGGAGTGTAAAATATTCATTTGTACTTTGTGAATCCTTACAGCCAGCATTAAGGCCAGGACTGCCTGGGCAGGGCTTTCAATATAGTGAGAATTCTGCAAGCCCCAGGTACACCAAAGATATGGTGAATGGGGCTTGAGGCATTCTCCTGGCCAGAGATTGGGATTTTCTATCCCGCGCGCCGATTGCCACATGTTAGACCAACGTTTTGTGGTCTAGCTTGCGGCAATCCCAAGGGCCTTTTTTACGGAGCTTGCTCCAGATATTCGGCACAAGTTGACATAAATAGTGGAAACTGTCACAACTGCACCCAGGACTGTAAAACTAGGTGCAGTTGCAGTGAATGGGTTTGGCACACCCACCTGAACCTAAGTGCCATGGCACAGGGCTTGTCACAAGCTCAGCACCATGCTTTGAAAACGTCTCACCATGTACACCTGCAAGGCCTCAAACAGTCCATCATAATTAAGACAAAATAGTTTAGAGAGGTCACCTGAAAGTCCCACCCCTAGATATCTAAACATATTCTACATCCACACACGTGGAAACAATGTCTTAAAAGCTCAAGATGGAGACTGTCAGAAAACAATAGCTTGTTTGTTTTTGTTCCCAGGGACCACACCAAAAGGTTTGCAATGTCCATGTTAAGTGGGTCAAGGACTGAACTGGATCTCCCAGAAAAAAGAGGGAGTCACTCACATAGAGGACCAGTTTTTGTTCCACACTGCCTGCCATCACCCCTTAATACTGCAGTTACCTTAGACATCTATAGCCAGTGACTCCAAACTCAGGGCAAATGGGAAGGGTGACAGGGGGGACCCGTGCCTTTTGTCATGGCCCAAGGAAAAGTGTTCAGAAGTATAGCCATTAATCCACAGCACTGCCTCAGGAGCATGATACAACCTAGTGATCACCTTGATGAACCCTGCATCTAAACCATTGGAAGACCCATATTAAAAAGGCCCAGTCTACCCTATCAAATACCTTCTCAGCCTCCACACTAATGGCTAGTTGGAAGGTCCAGATGGACTGCTGTGCTGTTCTAATATTTAAAACTCATCAGCGACTTCCCTTAATCCAAGATATGTGATTCAGTTCTGTCAGTGGTCTACAAAGATTCCCATGAACAATTTGAAGTCTGTACATAAGAGAGATATGGTCTATAAGACTCACACTCTGTTTGGTCTTCATTGGATTTTAGCAGTACAGATACCTGTGCCTGGTGTCAAGATGGTGGCATATTCTTCTCCCCTTTCAGAATGCCATTCTATGCAGCCCAGAGAAGAGGTAGCAAATATTTTATGAAACTCCAACAGCAATTCATCAGGACCCAGAGATTTATTATTCTTCAGACACTGGAGATCTCTTGAGCAGTAAACTGCATGTAAAGAGCTTCATTTTATTCTTCTGTAAGCTGTAGTAAAGGAAGCCAACATAAATAGGTATTGGTGGCCTACTGAGGGTGGGTAGTCTGCTCCTCTGCATAGAGGTCTGCATAAAAAGAAGAGAAAATGTTTTTCATATCTTCCGTGCATGATGTGAGCCCTCCGCTCCCCTTCTCATCTGCAACACAGCTCGACTTACCACCTGCTTCCATAACTGACCAGAAAGGAGGTAGCCTGCAAAGACAACACCTGGAGTATGGGGTACAGTTCTGGAGACCTCATTTAGGAAGGGACATACTGTAGATGTAATAGAAAAGGTTCAGAGAAGGGCAACACAGATGGTGCAGGGTATGCATGGGGAAACCATATGAGACAAGACTGAGAGAATTAAATCTGTATCTGCTGGAGTTTAGAAGAGAGAGAGGAGATATGAGATACATTAAGTACATGAAGAGAATAAATAAAGTGAGGGAAGGAAGTCTATTTAAAAGGAAAGCCAGAGTTAAAACAAGAGGTCATACTTTAAGTTTGGAATGAGGAAGATTTAAAGATAATGTAAGGGGATGTTATTTCACTGGGAGGCTGGTTTAACCCTGGAACAGATTACCTGAGGAGATGGTAGGAATGGAAATGGTGGAGGGATTCAAGACAGCACGGGATAGACATATACAGTTGGTTAGAGGACAGAGGATAGGCTCCCTGTGCACCAGTGACAAGTAGGGAAGGGGGGAGATATGCAGACTGGATTGGCCAGGATGGTCCTTTCCTGCTGACACATTACTATGATATGATACTATAATGATAGTTCCTGTGTTCATAAAATCTCAGCCTCAATTAACAAAGCATCCCTTCAATCTTGGATTCTGTGAGGTGTGTGGGGGCCACAAGTTTGGTGTCCAAGCTGAACTTTAAATCTGGGTCCAGGACACTTTTATGCTGCCACTTCAACTCCTAAATATGATGCTTCAGGCAAGTTGTTTCTAGGAGTGGTTCTTTTCTGTATGGGGCATGTACCCTATTATGACCTCATGCAGTGATGGGCATTCCAGAACATAACTGGGGTGGAATTATCACTGCAGTTGTCAGCACACATCTGCCTAATGTGGTCCCTAACTAGGGTTTTAAATCCTTTGGATTCAGGAGGCTAACATTAAGTACCAGGTAGAGGACTTTGTTATTGGGAACATGGTCAAATGGAGGGTCACTGGGGCATGGCCTAAGCCTGTAATATTACCAGTTGTACAATATGATACACTATGAGCCCACTCTGCTGACATAAAACATTTATTTGTGAATATGAGGCATGGTGTGCGGAATAAAATGTGTAATCTCAAGTGTGGGGGTGGAGGAAATAATAGATCTCCACCAGGCCTAAGTACTCTACAGATCAGGCAAGCAACTCTCCAATACAAGTGAAACAGGTATGAGAGTGGCTTGGTTTGTCCACCATTGGATTGACAGGCAAGTTGAAGTCCCCCCTATTATATATAAGCAGTAAGTATCCTATGCTGATTTTCTCAAAACTGTTTTAAGAAATGCAAGTCTGTCCGCCTTTTAATTGAGGGAATAAATATTCAACAGTAGACATGGGAAGCCCCTATACGTGTCCTAAAGGACAATAAATCTCTCTTCCATGTCTCTCCCACCCAGTATATGTGTAAAGGAACATTTTTCTAAGATAGCCACCTGTTCTATGTGGCTTCCTTTTGAAAGTAGAGGCATATACCTCACCCCCCACTCCTTCCTTAGTTTAGCATGTTCTTGTTACATAAAATGGGTCACCAGAATAAAAGCTATGGAGACATGCTGTTGTTTGATATGACACAAGATCCTTGCTCTTTACACAATATGAGACAACAAGCAGTCAGCCATTTTGTAGCAAGAAGAAATAACAAATACAAGCAAGTGCCAGAAACAAAAGAACTCTGCTGCAACTGGCAGCTATCATCACAAGCCAGAAACTCATGGAACAAATTAAACCTATCATCTTCAGGGTAAGCCACCCAATATGTGTCCACTCCCTTTCAAAGCATGTGGGATGCAGTCATGACCATTAATAGCAGGAATCTGAATCTATTCCTGTCACCTTTGATACTTAGGCAGCAGAATAAGGGTGGTGTCAGTGGCTAAATGTAATTGGTGTAATACAGTCTATCCTTCTGACTCTCAGAACCCACAGAGAGGAGAGTTAGTGTCGCCAAATAGTAAAGCGTGCTGATTCTGAAACTTCAGCTTACTATTCAGTCAAGTCTAACCTAAATAGTGATGATGCGTTGCCTCCAGCTGGCCAAAGAACACATTAATTCAAAAGCCAGAGATAAAGAAAGTAACACTAATTACACCTTCACCAGGGCCACCTTGGTAGAGCCAAAACTCAGTACCCTCTCCCCAGGTCATCCCCAACCCCCAATGGTGCATGGGAGATAGTTAAAGGGACACAGAATTAAATGAAAATGGAGCCCTGCCATACTTTATGGATATAGGTTAGAGGTCCATTCAGATGCTGATGTGGTGGTAAACACCTCTGTGGTAAAATAATGCTCTTGTGCACTGTACATTGTAGGTTGTGAAGCACATGCTGAATGGTCATGGAGTTTAGGCAGTCACAGAGCAGGCTACATGTTTACTGTTATAGCAAACAAACAGATTGGGCCTAACCCCCTTCCGAACGGTTCATGGGGTGACCTAGCCCTACCTAACATTTTGACTATTCTTGGATTTCCACCCCCACGTCAACATTCCCATCATTATCCAGGGCCTCCAAAGCCTCAGCAGTAGAACTACTGAAATGTTCACTTGATGTGGCCTTAACAAATGAAATCTCACTGAAACAGGGACCTCTTATCAGCAATCCCCATGGCTGTCATATCCCATACCTCAAGGTGCCACTCAGTCTAAAGTGGTAGTAAAAAAGAAGGCAGAATAGGTAGGAAATCCGAAGATGCACCCCACAAGAGAGGGGACCTGCATTTAACACCACCTATGACCCCAAAAGAAAATGCCCCAATGGCTGCAACCAAATAATGAGCTCCCCCCATCAAACACCACCCTGTACTCACCATTAATTTCCCCTCTCTCCAATTCAAGAAGGCGGGAGAACCAAGATCAATACACAGCCTCCCAGATAATCATGTAAAGATTCAAAGTGTCCACATTGGAAAGGAATAAGAGGTAAGTCAGAGCCACATTACTCAGCCAGTGCCTGCAGAGAAATCTATCATTAGTGGAGCTTGCATATGGGAAGGAGCTACAGAGTGGAGGTCATAAAGAGTCAGAGAAGGTTTAAAATGCTTCACAGTGAGGGAGTGCCATAGTTGGCCAGATCTTTTGAGTTTTACCATTTTTATTTTAGAGCTAGAGAGCCGCTGGTTTTGCCAGATGCAGGATTGGAGAGACAGAGAAGCTTCAAGCCCTCCAACAGTTCTGCAAGCTTAAAACTGTAGGTAACCAGATAAGCGGAATCATCTGGGAAGGATTCAACACCCTCCAGTGTGATCACTTTTAGCAGAGTTGAGTGTTAAATTGTACCTTTATCCCTTTTTGCATAAGTCCTTTAATAACAGCTAGAACCCAGCACTGGTGAGCTGCAGTGGCTGTGGGAAAAATTGTGTTGCTGAAATAGCGTGGCGCCAACAAAGCAGATATCTTTTTTAACCCAGATGAGCCTCAGGACATCCTCCTTTTCACAAAAACCAAGAAAGGCCATTACCACAGATCTCAGGTGAACTTCAGAATCTGTAGTCATAGTGAAGAGTGCATGATGAGCATTTATAATGGTAAGAGCCCAGTCTGCAGGAATAGAGATTTGGCAAAGGAAAGCTTCACTGGCAAAGTTCATGCAAAGTGCCAAAATTCGCCACCTCTCAGAACTTCGCAAAGCTTCCCCAGGTCTGGAAAACTTTGACTTCACCTGAACTATGAAGTTTTTGCCACAAAGTGTGGAATTTTGTAGTAAAATTCCACATGTCACAGAAAAAAATCACACTTCACAATCTGAGAATTGTGCGAATTTCATGAAACTCGTAAATTAATTTGTAGAGCACATCTCTATGCAGGAAGACCCAATAATTCCTCCAGGAGCCCTTCAATGAATTGAATCGTATTACTGGATAAAGTGCACTCTAGGAGACCTTGCAATCTAATATTGTTTCAGCAGTGCTGGTTTTCCAACTCTTACATATGTTCTCTGAGCTCAGTGGTACACTGATGTAAGGTAATTAGGGCTGTATTATGCAAATCCACTGTTTTGTTACACTGCATAAGGTCCGTCTCTAAATCAGCTGCCTTTGCTCCACTCTGGGATGATAGACTCAAGCCATTGCAAAGAGACATTTCTTTTTCTTTTTCAGCGCTGAACATAAAGGGCAGGATTTTCAGAGGCCAGAGGATGACACAGGGCGCTTGCATCAGAAACAACTGTTGCAAGGAGCAGAATGTGTCAAAACCTGTGTCATTTCTGATTCTCAAATGGTGCCTGCATCAAAAACATGTCTGTATGTGCCAGACTGGCTTGTGCCATGCTTGCACCAAATAAATGCTTGCGCAATGTCGGAAGGGATGCCTGTATCACCAAAATGATGCACCATCCCCTTATTTAGGATTTTCAAGGAATGTGAGTCCTGTCCTTGTGTCTAAGATGCCTGTCGTTGTTAGACCAACCAGAACTGGTCTAAGGGATACTAGAGCATATAAAGATGCCCACAGCAGGTGGTCAGACCTGACTATACTACTTTTAAGAGCCCATATCTTCTGCAGGACTAGTTTAGAACATTTCGGGGGCTTAGACTTGGCCATTTTATCTACTGTATTTTTTTACTTAGTTTGCATCATTCTCATCCTTTGTGTCATTTTTGACTCAACTGCACCATTTTTTTGACTCAACTTGTACAATTTTTTTTTTACTCAACTTGCACCATTTAGTTACTCAACTTTGCGTCATTTCATTCTTCGAGTCATTTTATGACTCAACTTGCACCATTTTTGTGACTCAACTGGCACCATTTTTTGGTGCAGCTTGAGTCATTCTCATCCCTTGCATCATTCTATTGATGCAGTGGACCTCTTGCGTCAGTTTGGGGGACTTTGCCACAGAGAACACTTTTTACTTGCAAAATATGGTGTACATTATTTTGTGTACCTAGATCTGATACAAAGTGATTGTTTGACGGAGCTTGCGTAAATCTAACCACCCATTGACAATCTGGCCCCATGTCTTTAATGTTAATTGGCCCAGTTCTCGAACAGGGCTTAGAAAGGCACAAGCTGCATCAAATAGCAGCTTGCATTGAAGCCCCTTGTGCCAGGGACTCTGCAACAGATTCTGGTATAGGAGGGGTCCTGGAATCGAACCCCCATCCCCGATGCAGCAAGTATTGTATTTAATAAAATCCCCCATCCCTGATGCTTCCTGTTGCAAGAAATATTTCAAATGTAACCCCCTCCCTGATGCAGCCCATGTTATATATACACTGTATGAACATATGAAACTTACCAGCAGAAACAGGCCTCATGGTCTATCAAGTCTGCTCGAATGTGCAGTTAGCACCCCTATACTACAGCTTCCCCAACCCCATCCCCCCTCTCACCCTCAAAATCTGTTCAGCGTTGTTTACAGGAGGGTTGTAATGTAACCCCCATCTACAATACTGTCCATTTTATGTGCAATAGCAAATGTTTCTTCTCCCTGATCCCTGATGCTGCCCTATTAATAATTAATATCATGTCCCTCTTCATGGTGGTATAGTACCCACACCTCCCACCCCAACAGGTAGTACCAACCCCCCTCTCACACCTCCCATCCCAAAAAGCAGCTGATGCCTGGCACAACCCTCCTCTCACCTCCCGCTTCCGGACGTTGACTGAACTGTCAGAGTTCACTTACTATACAGTGTATGTGCTCCATACACTGTACAATATACAAGATCTGACAGTTTTGTTGGTGCCCAGACGAGGAGGTGAGAGGTTCGCTGTGCCAGGTGCTGGCTGTTTTTCAGGATGGGAAGTGGGAGTAGGGGGTGGGTACTATCTGTTGGGGTGGGGGCACTATAGCACCATGAGGAGGGACAGGATATTAATAATTAATGGGGAAGCATCAGAGATTGTGGAGGAGAAACATCTGCTATTGTACATACAATGGGCAGTATTGTGGATGGGGGTTGTAATACAGTATATATAATATGGGCTGCATCAGGAAGGGGGTTACATTTGAAATATTTCATACAACGGGTAGTATCGGGGATGGGGGGATTTTATTAAATACAATAAGGGCTGCACCAGGGATTGGGGGTGGCATTTGCTATGTTTCATAGAACGGCCAGCATGGGGTGGAGTATTTTATGAATTATAATAGGGGTCACTGCGTGGTTTGGGAAAGGGTGGCGTGTTATGACTTCTATTGGCAATATGGGGGATTGAGGACCATAGCACATTGCCACATACAGATGACTCTTCCAGAGGAGAATATTCTAAGTACCCTTAGACCTGCCCTGTCTGATCTAGGGGCACTTAGAAATGTATCCTCTGGGTGAGTTCACAGAATCCCATGAATGGGGATGTGGCAGCGTGCGTCTGCCACATGCCTCATAGTATCAAGGTGCAGCCCAGTATTGGGTGCAGGGTTGGCACAAGCCCCGTCTGGGGCAGGCAGCCTGCAGTTGATGCAGGCTGCCTTTGTGATAGCTCAGGGGGCTGTTTTTGTTGCAAGGTGACACATGTGCTATTTATGTTTAGTGCGGGCACCTTGCGTCCAACTCAGGGCTTTAAGGATTGGGCCCAATGTGTATTTCTCATCATCAGACTGATCATAGTTTGCAGGGGACTGAGTGGGCATGGTGGAGGAGTGGCTGTGGCTGCACCCACAGTCTTCGCTTTGCAGCTGGGTTGTTTGTAGATTTGCAGTAGCAACAAAACTTTTTCACCTCTGTCGAGTGGCCATCCCAATGTCTCCAGTGAACATTTTCTACTCACAGTGGTGGTTCAGAAGGATAGGATGCAGTCAGATCAGAAAGGTAAGGCCGCAATTCAGCTGATAACATAGCTGGGAGTTGGAATAATTATTACTATTATTTTTACTGTAATTTCATTTTAATTAAACCTAAATGCCACTTACACATGGCAGGTAGGCATATTTGTAACAACTGGTCACGATGCTGGTGGCCAGAAAGGTCAGTGTGACCTTCCTTATCAACTCTGCAGCCTGTGCCTGAACTGATGCCAGTTATTTTGAGGAGCTATACAGGTGACCCAGTTTGGAGGTATGGCAGCGACACTGGCACCGGCACTTTGGTGGTGTTGGTGCAAACTGAGCATTGCATGAAGCTATTTGCACAGCACTGGAGACTGCCAGTGGCTTCGTAAAATATGTGTCATGGAGAATCTGCAATAAATTCTTCTATGCTCTTCTGATGATGTTAATTTGGAGACGGAATGATCCCTCTGAAAGTTTGACCATACCCAGCCCTTCTCTTTGCCTAGGAGGTTTAGGGAATGGGGCTAGCAAGCACTGTAATTTCAGTTTTTTTTTAATTTACCATCAGAATTAGAACAGCAGTCCACTGCTATATCCCATTCCCATGATCCCTTGCATCTGCATTGCAGGGGATCCCCTAGGTGTGCAGACAAGGTTTCTGATTGTAATTTGGGTCTCCAGCACTACTCCACCTCCATGTCCACCCACCCCCTTGGGCAATGAATGCTGCTGGCATACTAGCTGCACCTCAGAGATTCACAAGCATGGAGCTGCATGTACTATGAATGTGTGATTTGTGCATATGCCAGCAAGTATAATGAAACAAAGGAACTCTTAGGTTTAATTATCACAGATTGCAATATACACCAAACCATATTTGATGTCTGACTATGCTTAATGTAAATTTAAGGCAATAAATAAAACTAGTAATGTATTATGCACTGAACCTGCTCTGTAATGAGCACTGGGTGCCAATTATTTATATTTGATATTGTAACTAGGTATATTAAAAGCAAGTGCAGCTGTTAAGGATCTTATCTTAGTGCCCAGCTATAATAATTATCTAGCAGGATAAACCATAAACATTTATGAAGATTCTCTCATGTTAAAGATACATCGAGTTCAGTGCCCATAGTCATTTTAACGGCTGTGCTTTCTGATTTCCTTTTAGGAAAATTATGCATTGTCATTTTCTTACTTCTAAGACATGATTCATTTTGTTGACTTATTCTATTATATAAAGTTGTACACTTATGTTTAATAAGTGGAGGTAATGTGCTTCTGCACCATATGTGATTTCATCTCCCACTGCATTAACATTCACCCCCTTCCTTTCCTGATCTGTAGATCACTTTGCAATGTAGTTTGTATGGAAGGCTTTGTGAATCACCAGATTCCCCCTCCCTCCTTCCCTCCCTCTCTCTCTCCTCCCTCCCTCCTCCCTTCCTCCCTCCTCCCCCCTTCCTTCCTTTCCTCCTTCCTTCCTTCCTTCCTTCCTTCCTTCCTTCCTTCATTCCTTCCCTTTCTACAATTTTAGGGCTGTGGGTGGAGCCTACAGCCATTTTATGAGCTCTGTAGCTCTGAAATGGGAGATCTCACAACAACATGCGTTGGACACTTGGAGTATCCTTCTGAAAGCCCAACAGGCTTAAACCCTCTGCCATGATTGGTGTGCAGAATAACAGCCGCACTATTTGGCTGTTACTTCCGCCATTCAATGTATTGCACTACGCGTAATGCACAAGTCACATCGTGCACAGTGCTGCTATGTTGCATGTTGTGAATGGCACAATGCCATTCACTAATTTGTACCCCCCTCCCCAAGTTATCCCTGATATGTTATATAGCAGCACTGAGAGCCCACCCCAGTGTGTGAAATGTGTTTTTCTCTGTAGATCAGAAAACGGTCCCTAGTCACATTTCTTTGTTCCTGGTGCCCCCTGCCCATGCAATGCCCGACATCAGGGTACCCAGTCCCCATGTTGGCATTCATGTGGCACACTGGGTGCCAACCCCAGTGTGCCTAAATATTAGTTTTGCTGTAAATTAGAAAACGGTCACTCGTCAATTTGTTTTCCCTGCGATACTGAAAATGGTCCCTCGTTGTCTCTGCAGTCCCCCTCCTCCTCCTCACTCTCCCACTGAGCATCCACCTCCCCACACACACCCTTACCCCATACTTACCTCTGGTGGTCTGAGCTGTCACCTTCTCTGGACTGGGACATGTCTTCACTCTTCTAAACCCAACCTCAAACTGAAGAATTCAAGGTAAGCGTGCTATACAGCCATTCAATGGGATTTTCAACTTATGCTCATATCTCAGCCATTTTTTGGAATTTTTGCCCCACAATTTTCAACATGGGGTTCTTAGAACCCCACCTTGTGAAAACTGTTGCTGTCATTTTGTTACTCGTTCCAGAAAGGTGATTTCACTGTCACTGGGTGGAATCATCTTTCAGAACTGATTCACAAAATGACAGTGCTACTGTTCATGAGGTAGGGTCCCAAAAAGTCTATACTGCAAATTTGGTGAAAAAATTCCAAAAAATTACTGTGTTACATGTGTGCATTGCACAGTTTCTATGCATGCTCATAACGTCACTAATTTTTGTAATTTTCACTCCACATTTTTAACATAGCCAATTTGGCACATCTCCTTCACAACAGTACAGCTGTCATTTTCCACAATCTGTCCAAAACGTGTTTTTGTACCTGTGGCGCAGAATAGCATGTTTGCTGTGCACTACCACCTTTCAGGACAATTGAACAAAATGACACTGGCACTGTTCATGAGGAGGGGTCTATAAAAGGCCATGTTGAAAATTTAGTGAAAAAATTTCAAACAAATCATTTTGCTCTTTAAAATTGCTCTGTCCTTCATCCGTCCCTCATGTAAAAGGTGCTGCCCACACAGCGAATGTGCTGTAAATTCAGACTTTAAAGCAGAAACTCTTAATATTCTAAAATATTAAATCCAAAATAAACTTTGTACAAGTAAACACTATGATTTTCAATGTTTTGAGCTTGTATCACCGTGTTTGAGGATGTGTCCCTCACTCTGAGGGTCTGTGTCCCTCATTGTCCCTCATTTTGAGTGTCCAAAACTGTCCATGTCCCTCATTTTAGTGACAAAAGGTTAAGAGATATGATCCCACCTGTGGGAGGCCAGGAGTTGTTCCTCCTCTTCAGGGGCTCAACTCTGAGCCCCCCTATGCGACGCAGTGCAGGGTTGTGCCAGCATAAGCGCCGCACATCCTGGATTGAATATTGGAATGTGCCGCATATGCATGGGCACACTCCCTGCATCTGCGCCACATACATTAACACTGCACCCCAGCGCATCGGGATTTGTGCTGCACCTGGAAAGCCTTTTCAACATCCTACCAGGGCGCAGTGCAGGGTTGCACTGGCGCAACAGCACAAACCCTTTGAATATCTGAGCCTATAGGTTTTCTTTATTATTAAATGTATTAAAATAGGTTAAACTGTATTTATTTATTTATTCATTTGCTAACTGGGTTAGTACATTGATCTGAGAACCTTTTTTCATGCATGGCCCAGACCAGATACTATCATATACAGTGGTAAGAATACAATGTGAACAACAGCAGGGAATCATACAAGGATCATAAACAGGAAATCCATTGCAAGTCAGGCTAACAATGCAGAGGTGGTGAAAATAAATACAGGTAAACCGCCAAGTACATCAACAAAGTGAGTGTATTAAGATATATGTAAACAGTAAACAGGGCTATGTAGCAACATCCTCTAACAATAGGATGGATAAATATCAGCAGAGCCAGCAACATCAGGTAATACCTAGAGTCCGAAGGTTCATAGGGTGGGTTCCTTTTGGCTATGGATAAATCCTAAAAGTTTATGTGGAGGGCTGGTAGTTTGGATTCCAAGATGCAGAAAAAAAGTTTTGTTGTTCATCAACCAGCCACACTAGTTATGTATAAAATCTGTTTCTTTATATTTGTTGCTTTACTATGAACACAGCGATCTCCTGTGGCCCAACATTTCACCCAACCCTGGGCTTCATTAGGGGCAAGGATCTGCTGTTCAATCTCACACATAAATCCTCTTTATGTTATTTGGTGACCATGTTTCATGTTTAGTTTTTCTTGTTTCTTATTGATTCATGTGTCGGGCAGTGTGGCTGGTTGATGAACAACAACATTTTTTCTCTGTAATACCTAGAGTCCAACAGAAAATACATACAGGTAAAAACACAGCCTTCAATCAGGATAGAAAAAATGGTCTGTGAGCCAATATTCAGTGTGGGAGAGGAGGGCAACTAGTGGGAGAAGAGGTAAGCAGCGGGCTGTATCGGAGGCATAGGAGTGCTATTGGCCTGTGGAAAACACAGGTCCAGAAGGACAGGAAGTGGGTTTTTAATAGGGTATTTAGATTTAGAGTGGGGCAAGGGGAAATCAGTGAAGGGGGGGGTCTTTCCATACTGAGGGTCCAGCCATAGCGAAGGCTCTTTGGCCCATCCTGGTGGTAATGTTAGGACAGACGAGTTGGAGGTGGGATGACTGATGAAGAATGCAGCTTTAAGTTCTGGACTGGCTCAGAAGGGATAGTAGAGAGTAAGAAGGATTGTGTAAGGCATCTCCGACTGTCCAGGCCAGCAAGTAGGATCATCATGTTTGAGGGGGGGGCAAGTTAAGGGACTGGTAGAGAGAGCAGTGGTTAGAAGAGGAAGGGGCATGAAGGGCAAAGTGGCATATCGGATTATAGGTAGTGTCTAGCCAGTTCAGGTTGGCAGTAGAGGTAAGGGAGTACACCGGGCATCCATAATCCAGGAGGGGGAAGGAGGTTGCTTTGGCTACAGCAAGGAAGGCGTCAGGCGTGAGGTGATCGATCAGGCAATAGCAAAGCCCCATCTTCTGATTAATGAGCCGGATCAGTGAGGTAATGTGGTCAGAGTAGGAAAGGGACGGGTCCAGTGTTACCCCCAGATACTTGAAGTTTGGAACAGTGTTTTGGGGAGCTCCATCTGGGGATTGGACAGTGAGAGAGTGGGCAGGGCTAGAGAGATTTTGTTTGGAGCTGAACAGCATGGCCTTTGTCTTGGAAGCATTGACCAATAGTTTGTCGGAGGAGAACCAATGATGGGCCTTGCAGAAATTGGAGGTAAGGGTGGCAGACAATGAAGAGGGGGGAGGGGTCACTTTGGAATAGTATCAGGTCATCAGCATAAAGGACTGATTTACAGGAGAGGCTCTCTAGCAGGAGAGAGCTAATGAAGAGGGAAAAGGAAGGGGGCCAAGTACAGAGACCTGGGGGACATCCATTGCAACAGGCAAAAGGGTGGAGATGGCACTACCAAGGCAGGCCATTTAGGTTCTACCAGAGAGATAGTTTGTAAGCCAGGTGGTGGAGGCAAAGGAGAAACCAAGGGCATTGAGTTTTGTTATCAGGATGTTGTGGTTGATAAGGTTGAATGCCTTGGACAGATCAACAAACACTGCTCCAGTTAGATTTCCTTAAACCATATTCCTTAGTACATTATTTGTGAAGTCAAGTCAAGGCAAAATTTATTTCTTTTGCGCTTTTCAAATGCCAAAGTGCAGATACATAAAAACATAACATTACTATGAATAAAAATTAAAATAAACACAGATAAAATTAGCACAGTTTAACTAATCAAAGGCCGAAACAAACAAAAAACTCTTCAAAGCAGTTTTAAAAGATTCTGTGGATGGGCACTCCCTAATCCAATGAGGTAGAGAATTCCACAGGGTTGGAGCCACAAAAGAAAAAGCTCTGGCCCCAGAAGACTGAAGATGAACCCTGGGTATCTCTAGCAATCCCTCGTCGGCGGAATGGAGTGAGCGGAGAGGGCGGTAGGGCCAAAGGAAATCTTGCACGTAGCCTGATTCCTGTCTGTGAAGGGTCTCATAGGTCAGCAATACGACCTTGAAGGTAATCCTCCAATGCACCGGCAGCCAGTGCAGTTCGCGGAGAACAGGTGTGATATGGCCAGATCTTGAAAGCCCAGTCAACAACCTGGCTGCCATGTTCTACACCAGCTGTAGGCGGCAGAGGTCCACCGCCGGCAACCCTAGATAAAGAGCATTGCAGTAATCCAAACGAGAGGAAACAAAGGTGTGGACAAGTACAGGAAGGTCATCGTGAGGAACAAGGTGCTTTATCCGAGCTATATTCTTCAGATGATAAAATGAGGACTTGACAACGGCTGACACCTGAGACTTAAGTGTCAGTTCGCAGTCAAGTATTAAGCCCAGATCACACACCTTTTCATAGGGTCTCAACTGGTTCCCCCCTAGCACAAGGCCAGGGGGAATCCAGGAGTCAACCTCTCTACACAATGACCGGGGTCCACCACCAGCACCTCAGTCTTGTCCGGATTCAGCCTCAACCAGTTGGCACTCATCAAGTCCTGAATTTCTGTGAGGCAGTTGTTAAATACCGAGTGTGCGTCATTTTGTTCGGGCACAAAGGACATATAGAGCTGAGTATCATCTGCATAGCAGTGAAAACTCAGCCCATAACGCCTAATAATGTCTTCTAATGGCAGCATATACACTGTGAACAACATGGGAGAAAGCACTGAACCCTGCGGTACCCCACAGGGCAGCACATAGGGAGCAGAGGAACAAATTCCCGATACTACCCTCTGAGATCTGCCTATAAGGAATAAATGAAATCATCTGAGAACTGTCCTAGACAGTCCGCAGATAAGCCGCAGGCATTCCAACAGTATCCCATGGTCAACGGTGTCAAATGCTGCAGAGAGATACAAGAGGACCAAGATCGAACGACTCCTCCGATCTCTTGCAATCAGGAGATCATTAAGTACCCGAACCAATGCTGTCTCGGTACTATGACTCTTCCTGAAACTGTATTGGAGAGGATCATAGATTCCATGGGTGGTAAGAAAGTTATCGAGCTGCAGCGCAACCACTTTCTCAATAACCTTACCCAAAAAGGGCAGGTTAAAGATCGGAGTGTAGTTTGCCAGACAATCTGGGTCAAGGGAAGGTTTTTTTAAAAGGAGTGTCACAACAGCCACTTTCAAGGACTCCGGGAACACCCCTTGATCCAGTGAGCACCAGATAATCTCAGCAAGGACTGGCCTGATCACCTCCACGCAACCCATAAGAAGACGCATGGGGCCAGGATCCAAACGACAGTAGGTCGGCCTCAAGCTCTGAACGATCTTCATGAGATCCATGATCGCCGGCCGGTCGAAGTCCATCCAGACAGACCGAGGGCTTGTAACCACACATCGATCTCCGCAATGCTCATTTGAATGCATTCTGCAGATGTCCGACCTGATCGTAAACACCTTATCATCAAAGAACCGAGCAAACTCCTCACACTTTAATTGTGAAAAAGTTCTACGGCCCTGTAGACAGGCTGGACTGCACAGCCTCTCCACTGTCCAAAAGAGCTGTGCTGGTCAATTCCTTGATGCAGCAATCTCCCTGGACAGGAACTCTGCCTTCTTATGGGAGATTTCTGATTGATAACCCAAATAATGGGTGATCAATTTAAGTCTGTCACTTTCAAGGCCGGATTTCTGCCAGCAGTGCTCCAATCTTCACCCCACTCTCCTCAACTCCTTCAATGTCCCATCAAACCATGGGGACCGAAGGCAGAGGGAGAGGGGGAGAACATGGACAGGAGCTATAGAATCCAGAACCTCCAGCACCATATTATTATAGTGCTCTACTAAGGCATCTGGTTCTAAGCATTCCAAAGGCCAACTCGATATATCCAACACTGCCATCAGACCTTCTGGGGTAATACCCCTTAAAGAGCAATATTGGGTCATCTCCACAGGGGTCAGCCTCATGGGGGCGACAAATTGAACCTTATGGAGTGGTGGTCAGACTACCCCACTGGCTCCACCACCAGTCCGGTGATCTCCATCCCCAGGGTAAACACTAGATCCAGCGAGTGACCCTGAGAATGGGTAGCAACGGTAACTACCTGTGTGAAGTCCAATGAATTCATAAGTTGGAGGAAGTTTTGACCAAAGTGCGAGAGTTCATCATTGATCCAGGCATTGAAATTACCCAGGACCAACCACCTGGAGGACTCCAACACTAGGTCAACAATGAAGTCTGCTACTTCCTGCAGAAAAACGTTCTCATTGCCAGGTGGACGGTAGACAAGTAGAATTCTGCAGCCCACACTTGCTTCCATAATACACTTAAAGGAACTAGAGGATACTGCTGGAACCTCCACAAGGTCCAATTTCTATCTAAAACAGATAGCGACCCCCCCCCCATGATCCAACCTCGGACGGTGTATCACCGAGTACCCAGCCGGAATAGCTGACGCCAAAATGGGGCCAGCATTCTCATCCAGCCAGGTCTCGGTGATGCAAGCCAGGTCAGATGACTCAACAAGTTCAGCAATAATAGCTGTGAAGAGGGCAAAGACAATGGTTCTGCTATGCCCCTTACTAAACCGTGATGTTCAGGGCATAGGCAATTGTATTTGGTGATGTGCTGGGTAATTTACTAGTTCACTGCCTTCTCATAGAGTTTTCCAAGATTGGTGAGTATGAAGATGGGTCGATCATTGTCCATAAGACTGGGGTCACCTGCTTTATGAATGGGGACAATTTTGGCCTACTTCCAGGCAGGGGGGACAGAGGCTGTAGTAAGGGAGAGATTAAAGATGTGGGTGAGTAGATAGGCACTGTCTTCAGTCACTAGTTTTAAGAAGCGAGGGGATAGACCATTACAACCAGCACTTCCTCTAGATGGAAGGCTGAGGAGGAGGAGGAGGAGCTTAAGTGTCCCGGGGGGGGTGGTCTTGAAATAAAAGGGGGGCTGCTGGAAGTGGAAGATGGGGGTGTGGGAAAGGGGGTGGAGGGGGAGAATTTAGCCAGATAGTTAATAAGATTAGAGAAATTGGCATTAAGTGCATTTGCAATAGCAGTAGGGTCAGTCAGGGAGCCTCGTTGTGTGATTAGGAGGCAGTATAGCACAGTGGTTTAAGGCTCTGAGCTGCAAATCTGGAGACTTGGGTTTGAATCCCACAGCCCCCACTTGCATACTGTGTGACCCTGAGCAAGTCACTTAACTTCCCTGTGCTCCCAGGTTGCACCTGTAAGCAAGCTTTCAGCTTAGTGTGTCTCACCTGATTAAACAATTGGAAAAAAAAAAAGAAAAAGAAAAAAATTAGGGGAGAAGGGGACTGCTTAGTAGAGGGGGAGAGCAAGGCAATAACAGAGGATCAGTAATGCCTGGGGTTTCCTAGGTGCTTGGATTGGAGTGATTGGAAGTAGGCCTACTTCCTTGAGTTGATGCAGCCCTTGCAGAGATTTCACAGGTGATCGTAGTCATTCCAAAAGGTAGGGGATGGAGTGGCTTTATAGTTGGCCCACTTGGCATCCCGCTCCTTCATCAGCTTGAGGAAGTCCAGTGACAGCCAGCGAGTATCACCTAAATGCACTCTATGGGTAGTGAATAGTAAATGCTTGTCTTGGATGAGTGAGAGGGCTTAGATAAATGTGTCAAGTGCTAAGTCAGCTTTGGTGACATTATAGCATGCAGTCCAGTCTAGTGCTCTGAGATTGTCCTGAAACCTGAGAGAGTCAGAATTAGAAAAATTGGAAAGTCAGATAGGTGGGTGGGGAGGCGGGGGGTTTGTACACCAGACACAGTAGATGGAGGAGTAGTCACTAATGGCATCAGACAATGTGCCAGTAAGGCCAACTTTGTCAACTTGAATCATCAGGATGCAGTCAAGTGTTGTATGCTTGCTGGTCCAATTGTTGAGGCAAGTGTGGGAGGTAATTAGCTGTGTGAGGTTATATTGTTGAATAATGGAGTTGCATTCAGAGAAGGGGTTGGTGTCTCAGTCAATGTTAAAGTCACCTAATAATAAGGTGTCTCTAGAGAGAGGCAAGGATGTCCAGGAGTGCTGCATGCTCAGGGACACCAGTCCTCAGGGGGTTATAGCAGCACCCAACAAGCAGCTTCCTATTGGTAGCTACTGTTACTTCTGCTGCAAGCCACTAAGTAGGGAGATCACTAGTGGACTGGCCAAGAAGGGTGGCAGTATTGGAGTTGTGGTAGTACAGGAGTACACCTCCACCATGGTGGGAGGTAGTACGATCTTGGCGAAGGAAGGTGTAACCAGGTAGGGAGCAGCAGTGTTCGAGGTAGAGCTTTTTAGCCAGGTCTCAAAGATGCCCAGTATGTCAGGTTTGCACAGAGATACCCAAGCTTCCAGCTTAAAAAATTCAGACAGTAGGCTCCTCACATTCAGGTGTACAATTTTTAGGCCATGATTAATATCCCATAGTGGATGACTGTGGGATAAAGGAGTGTTTAAGGGAGGGTGTAGGAGTGGGGCCAGAGTTCCTTTCATTGTTCGCAGAGAGTGGGGGTGGGCAGAGTGGAAGTAGGATGTGAGAAGAAGGGAGGGAGATGGGACCCAGAGGGAGAGGGAAGAGAGGTGTAGGAAAAGATGGTGCCGGTCTCGGGAGCTGATGAAGGCCATAGCGACATATGGGCAGGAGAGAAGCTGGTCATGTTCTGGATTAGGCAGTAAAGGAGCTGGCAAAGGATTGGTCAAGTGTACTTTAGAGTGAGTTGTTCCGAGACTAGGGCCGATGCACTAAATCAAAGGCAAGCCTGAGGCCAAGAAGTGTACAGAGAGAGAGAGAGAGACAGTACTTTAGGCGAGAACATTGTGAGGGAGGGGGTTGTTGATTACGAGAATGAATACCATTGGGGTGCAGAGACTTAAGGGGTATTGGAAGTTGGGTGGGGACTAGAGGAAATTAGCCAGTGTGTAATGTGAGGCACCACCTGGTGGGAAAGATTTAATGTAGAGGAGCCAAGAGATCAGGAGCAGGAGAGAAGAACCAAGCAGAGCAGAGAAGTGGGAGGAGACCAAGAGTGGTGATGGTGGTGTTGTGGGGGGGGGGTGGTAGTAAAATAAACTAGTAGATCATAGTGGCAGAGCTAATTACTACTTGGGAGACAAATACTATTAGTAAGATAGCGAACTGTGTCCATTTACCATCAAATAATCAAATTCACTTAAGGCCCATCAAGCTACTGCTTCAAACAGAATCTCTCCCTCTCAGTAGAACCCAGGGTACTCCCACAGTAACAGATGCCAACAGGTCTTACAGTACCTACAATGACAGATCCCAAGAGCCCTTCCTGAGCGACAATAGATCTGAGTCCTGACTTAGCTTTCCTTCATCTGACTGGATTGGCAGTCACCTGACTTTGTTAGTCTCTAGTCAAAAAAAAGAAATCAGAGGTCTTCTCCCTGTGGACTCTTTGATTAGAGCTCCTTTTCCATGGTTTCCTCAAGCAATATTGAAAGAAATTCTGTGTCTGTAGCCAGAAGCAATCCCACAGTAGGCTGTCCATCAATTTCTGCCTGAGCCCTCTAAAGAAGAGGAGGGCATTCTGGCAAAAATTAGTTGCTGCGGTGGTGATACAGTGATATGTAGCTTTGTGCAGCAACTGTAAGGGCTTTACGATGAGTGAAACTAGATTGTTAGAGACTTCCCTGTTGCTCCCTTACCATAACTGCGCATACTGCCTTAGTGACTGTAGGTTCACCTGACTATCTGTTTCCTGTTTCAGTGAAGTCACCCCCCCCCCCCCAATTTGGCAAAGTAACTTGACCTCTTTTCTGACTGTCATTTCACTAGCACTGTGCAATTGTTGCCCATCAAGCAGGACCAACCAGTGATGGTGACAGCTATATTAATGGAGGGGCTTGTTGGCATTTAAACCTATCAATTTCTTTTGTTGCTGTTACTTTTCATTTATGGCAAATTTTCAATGCATATAATATTGATATGAGAATATACATACTGTCCATACTATGTACAACAAGAGATGAATCTATAAAAATGGTATCAGAATATAAGAAAATAATTACAACCTAGTTTGAGTCTGAGTTCTTAAATGTATAAGAGTTGGAGAGAGATTATTCAATGTGGTATAAAGTCCAAAGATCATTAAATCTTTAACACTGTTTGAGGACTGTAATATATTAAAAGATTTCAACTAATGATATATATGAAATATAACCTAATCATCCTGAAAATAGTGAGCAACAGATTCTTCAGAGCTAACTGAATTATCATTAATGACATTATAAATGACATTAATAATTTAAGAAAAAAGTATGAGCTCCTCCAGTCAAAACCAATTTGTTCCCCTCAAAGCAAAACTATATATAAGACCTAATTTATGAAAATAGTGTCATCTTGGCAAAGTTGTTAGTCTGAAAAGCCATCTCAGCAAATATATCTAGACATAGCCATACAACACAGGCTAAACATAATAAACAATAATAATACTGTTAGATTGTAATAACATTTCATTAGTCATCATTCATGAAAGTCATCTACAAGAGTAAAATTTTCATCCACAAAATAAATGTCCTGAATTAACTTGGTATTATTTATTTTATTTGTTTTTATTTAGTTGTTTAACCAGGACTAGCACACTAAGCTGAAAGCTTTTTTACAGGTGCAACCTGGGAGCACAGGGAAGTTAAGTGACTTGCTTAGGGTTACACAGTATGCAAGTGGAAGCTGTGGGAATCAAACCCAGGCCTGGTTTGCTGGATATCACCAGATTTGCAGCTCAGAGCCTTAAACCACTGTGCTATACTGCCTACAAATTAATTTTTTTATTATTAATTTTTATTTCATTTAAACATATCATAGGAATTACAACCCTTTGAGTCATAGACTAATTTACAAAGGCTCCGCATCAACATAATCATACATACAATGAGACAGGACAGAAGTATAACAATCAAATCTTATACAGAAGTATTTTACATACAATAGCTAAAGTGGCTGTTGACCTATACATGCAGTAGCTAGGGTATTGAATGTAAACACAAATGGTACAGTTACAGAGCAAGTGCAGCCTCAGGGGCATTGTTAAATAGCAGAATACAGTGACCAGTAACGAAACTGTCCTATACAGTTGGTGGCTATGGGTAATGGTATCATGCATTGAATGCAGATTCAGCAGTAATAACAGTTGGGAGTAGTACATATTGGTATAGACAGCGTAGCCCAAGTGCTGGCACTTAGGTCTGCTTGAAAAGTTAGTGGATCTGTAGGCTGGGGAACTGAGTTGGCGGGTGGTGTCCAGTTGAAGGCATTGTCAAGGACCAGCTAAGCCAGCTCTGGGAGGGGCTAGGCCAGAGAGGAGGATTAGCAGATACACTGTCAGTGGTACAAAGAGAGAATGTGTTTTTTTAGGGTAGTCTTATAGTGCCCTAATTTGGGGATGGAGGTAACGGCTGGGGGGAGTTCATTGTACCATACAGGGGCTCTATAAAGGAAGGATCGCTGAGGTAGGGAGGTCCTGAGCATGGCACAGTCCACATGTGTTTGTTGGTGGAATGAGTGGCTGCTGGGGAGGAAGTACAAGAATAGGGAGGCAGAGACCCCAAGGGGGGACAACACCAGGTGGATTTTTTTGGTAAGGAGACAAGTTTAATATTGTAGTCTTTCCTCCAGGTTGAGAATGTTGGTGAGGGTGCAGGGGGTGCACGTATGGGAGCATTTGTCTGCTCCTAGGAGGAGTCTGCACCCTTTGTTAATAGCTAGGTGAATTTTGTTTAGGGTGGTGTGGTCAGTGGTTGAGTAGATGGGGAGCCCATAGTCAATGAGAGAGAGAGGAGAGGAGAGAAGAGGTGACAGCCAGATTGAGTGCTACTGATGGTAGGCAGTCCTTGTGCCGGTAGAGAAGGCCAATGTGGGCATTAATGACTGAGGATAGAATGTTAATATGGGCATGGAAGGACAGGGAGGTGTCAAAGGTAAGGTCGAGATATTTATAGATATGTACCTGTTCCAGAGGGAGGTGAGCATGGGAGAAGATGTTTAGTTCTGCGTCCTTGGCCTTGATTTGCTGGTGGGCAAAGAGCATGGCCTTTGTTTTTTTGATGTTGACAATGAGTCTGCGGTCAGTGAACCAGCTTTCAATCTGGTTGAAAGAATCTTGGAGGGAGGACTGTAGGATGGCTGGGCTGGGATGCGAGGCATAGAGGACCACATCATCAGCATATAGCAGTCAGTTACAGAAGCAGGATTTGGGTAGGCATTTAAGTAGATGCTGAAAAGCAGAAGGCCAAAAATGGAACCCTGGGGGACCCCAGAACAGACAGGCAGGCAGTGTGGTAGATAGGGTGTTGTTTATCTTGACACATTGGGATCTAGCTGTAAGGTAGCTGGTGAACCAGGAGAGGGGACCGCGTAATAGACCAGTAAGGTGGAGTGTGTCTAGGAGGAAAGGGTGGGAGACCATATCGAAGGCCTTTGAAAGGTCTATGAAGATGGTTCCGGCAAGATGTTTTCTGTCCAGGGCAGAGTGAATGAATTAGAGAATTCTATGAAGGCAGTGGTTGTGCTATGGCCCGTTCTGAAGCCATGTTGCTCCCTACATAGTCAATTGTGGGCAAGCAGATACTCAGTGAGTTGGTCAGCTATGATTTTTTGAGGGCTTTTGGGGGGGTGATGAAGATGAGCAGATAGTTGTTGGGTTGGTGCTGTCTCCACTTTTAAGTATTGGGGTAATTGTAGCAGTCTTCCAGGCAGTTGGAAACTGCCCTAGGCATAGGGAGCGGAAAGGAGGTCAGTCAGGGGGAAGAGGACAGTATCAAGGACCCGGTAAAGGATTTTCATGTCAAAAGAGTCTTTGTAATAGTTGGAGCCACTGAGAGCTTTGGAGAGGTAGGTTTTGGCCTCCCGCATTGTAATGACCCTAAGGTAGAAAGGGGGTGCTGGAAGTTTGGCTCAGGGGTAGCCGGAATTGGGTCGAAGAAGTTGCTCGGGAGGACTGCACTAAGATTGGAAAAGGTGTAGTTAAGGCAGTTGGCTATGGCCTGGGGGTCAGTGGAGGTGGCATTATTGATGCAAACATCAGAATTCAAAGTTAGTATATGTTTAGTATATATGGGTTCATTCTAATAAACTCACCATCATTCACTCACAGGTGGTAGCTGGGTCCATGGGTGACATGTGATCAGGGCAATCACTGCTTCAGAACTTGCAGACAGAGTATCCACAACAATGGATTTTGAGTCCACTGGCTCATCTGAGAGGATACTTCTTCATAAGGACACTATCCACTATATCATTTTTTGAGAAATGTTGCCAGTGGTTGAGATTGTAAAACAAGTATCTATTTGCCTTAAGCATCGCTCAGGCCTTACAAGGATATAATGAGAAGTGGCCCCCTATTTCTTGGATCTCCTTTTGAAACTGTAGAAACCTCCTGTGTTGGGCTTGTAGTTGGAGGAAGCTGCCATAAATAAAGAGCTTTCTACTGCGAAAGTTCAGTCAGCCCTTGAGATGTGCCTTTTTTATATAGTCTCTGTCCATTTCCAAAACAGACTGGACCACCACAGTGGTGGGCTTCAGACCAGGAGGATTAGGTTTAAGAGTGCATGGTATAGCATCAGTTCTTATTTAAATATATCAGGCAGGCAATGAAAAAGCTTTAATGAGAGGTGGATGATTTTCCATGGTATAGCTCAGTGTTGACAGAAAGAGGTCTCTCATAAAGTCTTAGGTGATTTTTTCAACATATTCAAGAAGGGATAAACCAACAATTCTTGCATTAGTTGTTTGAGATGCATATTCCACATTTCCAATTTTGCATCCTTGTGATATGTAAAGCCAAAGACAACAGAATTGTGTTTGGCTCAGTTTTTGTAGCCAATGCTATTTGCTCTTTGGTCAGAATTGTTGCATTTTCTTTTCTGAGTCCTTTTATCTACGTTCAGCAGGGTCACACCTCATGGAAACAAATTCCTACTTGGGAGACCAACTTTTGAATTGCTTTAAGGAGAATACTGTACAAATGATTAATAGCTTCAAATGACTACAGCTATGCATGCGTCTGCTCTTTAGTTGCTGCAGGTACCACAAACACTGGCAAAGACTCAATGCATTTTTGAATGGGGCAAGGGCTTCAAGTAGCAATCCATATGTCCAGGAAAATCCTTCTTGCCCAGATAAACAGGATCTGAAAGTGGGATGATAACTTATTTTCTTTTCTCCTTCCTTTTCTGCTTCTCTAGCTTTTTATTGTATGTTCTTTTTTGGAACGTTTTGAATGGTTCCAACTATTGTCTTTCAATTAATGCAGTTTTGAGGGAGGTTGCTGGTAAATGAAATTTAAATGACCTTTGGGCTAGGTTCTGGCACATGATCTGAGCAGATTAACCTGGTTGGGCACCCTGACAGACTCATGAAGCGATCGATCTCCAGCCTATTTCGGGTAGTCAGATAGAATTGATAGGCAACCAGCTGAAATTTGTTTTGTTAGGAGCACAAGAAATCTGGATGTTATGCAACTAAAAACCTGTATAAAATACACTGATCAGTTCTACATCAATGCCTAATGTTGATCTGGCACCAAACTGTTTTATTAATGAATTAAATGCTGTTAGTGATAGATTGGCATTTACTCATAAATTGAGATTAAAAGTGAAGCAGAATGGGTGAATTACAAGAGATCTAATAAAGAACAAGGACACGGACTGACAAGCCTGGTGAGGCACTAAAGATGAGAAATATTTGAGTAGTTGTAAGTGTAAATGTAATAAGTGTGAACAATTGGTAACGCTGGCAAAATCTAATTATTTCAGAGAAAAACAATTTACTAAACCAATTTACTATGAAAAAAGGATCATCTCAGTTCTGGAAAAAGATTTGGGAATTAACAACTGTAAATTCAAATGTATCCACAAAACACTGATCAGGGATACAACTGTATAGACTGACTGGGCAGAGATTGCTGAGAACTTTAAGACTTTGCTTACTTGGCCAGAAACTTGCCTGATCTTAATATTATGAATTTGTCTACCAACAAGGGTGTAGAGTATGCCACTCCTCAATTTTATTTTAAAAGAATTTCTATAAGATCAACTATAAAATACATGAAGAAAGTGAACTATATTACAAGGGTGGGACTGGATATGCCAGATATCAGCATAGTGAAGTTGACACAAGAAAAAAAATCGCTGTCCAACCTCATAAAAATACTTAAACTCTCACTCTGCTCTGATGCAGTGATAGCCTGCTGGAAGAGGGCTGACATGGTTCTGGTTCACAAACAGGGTTCTGAGATGTTAGTTGTAAATTGTAGACATATAACTCTTCTTTTGCCTTCATTGAAATATTTAGAAAGGGTTATACATGACCAACTTTACTCTTACTTGAACCAGTATAACTTGTTGTCACCTCTGCAACATGGGTTCAGACAACACCACAGCACTAGCACAGTATTATTACCATTTACTAATTACATACACAAATCTATTTATCTTGGTTCTTCAGTTGTGTCTGCTTTTGGTGATTTTTTAAAGCTTTTGTTTTAGTTAAATATAAGCTACTTCTTAATGCGCTGGGTGCTATGGCATTCTCTGAACCCATCCAAAACTGATTTGCTAGCTACTTAGAAGGTTAACAGTAGGGCTGGGCAAATGTTAAGAACTTCACTTTAGCAGAACTCTCACTAAATTTTGCAACATTCACAACATTTTCTGAACTTCCACCTTTGGTGAAATCAGAAATCTTCTGAAAGTGTTTAGTGAATTTTCACAACGTTCCTTGGAATTATTTAACTGCAGAATAAAATGCATGAACTGTGGAACTAATACATTAATCTGCAATTCAAGTGATTATTCCTCAGTTCAGTGATCAGTTCTGCACTGTTCTCATAGGAATAAAAAATGTACCTGACATCCAGTGACAACTTCAACACTCTAACTGGTCACCACCCAGTAATTATTGTTTCCTTTGTGTCTAGTGGCAACCCCACCATCTGATCACTCACTCTGTCCGTAATTAATATTGTTTCCTCTGGAGTCTAGTGGCACCCCCCCACCCTCTGATTATGCCTCAGTAGTAATTGATATTGTCTCCTTAGTGTCTAGTGGCACTCCCCACCATCCAACCACTCACCCTGGCATTAATTAATTTTGTTTCACTGGTGTCTAGTGGTATGCCCCATCTTCTGATCACTTACCTGGATCATAATTAATATTGTTTCCCTTGTGTCTAGTGGCACTTGTCCACCCTCTGATCATGTGCCCTGACCATAATAAATATTGTTTTCCTGGTGTCTAGTGGCACTCCTGACCTTCCAATCACTCACACTGGCCGTAATTAATATTGTTTGCCTGGTGTCTAGTGGCACCCCCAAAACCTCCGATCAATAGTCCTGGCCATAATTAATATTATTTCCCCTGATGTCTAGTGGCTACCCCACCCTCCGATCACTTGCCCCAGCCATAATTAATAGTGTTTCCCTGGTGTTGTGTGGCACCCCCACACTCCAGTCACTCACCCTGGCTGTAATTAATATTGTATCCCTGGTGTCTAGTGGCACCCCACCCTCTAATCGCTCACCCCAGCCATAATTAATATTGGCCTGGTGTCTAGTGGTCCTCTGCACCAGCAGCACCAGGTTGGGTACACCAACCTGCCACCCCCTTCCATACACAGTGATTCTGTCAGAAAGTAGGGAGCCCATACAGTGACTGGCACAGCCCTCCTCTCGCCACCTCAGCCAGCCACCATATGTAATGACAAAGAGTGCATAATAGGTCACACATTCCCTGTCATTACATAGAGTGACTGGCTCAGGTGGTGAGAGAAGAGGTATACTGGTTGCCATATGGGATCCCCACTTTCTGACTGAATCACTATGTATGGAAGGGGGGTGGTAGGTTGATGTACCCACCCCAATGTGGGCAGTGTGGGGGTCCACTAGTCACCAGGGAAACAATAATATTTATGACTGGGGAGAACAATTGGAGGATGGGAGAGTGCCACTAGATACTGGGGAAACAATATTAATTATGGTTGGGCTGAATGATCAGGAGGGGTGCCACTAGACACCAGGGGAAACAATATTAATTAAAGCACAGGTGAGTGATCAGTGGGTGGGTGGGGGATGCCACTAGATACCACAGAATCAATATTAATTATGGCTGTGGTGAGCATTCAGAGGGTGGGGGTGCAACTAGACAATAGTGAAACAACATTAATTAAGGCTGGTATGAGATATTGGAGGGTGGAGGGTACCACTAGATACCAGAGAAACAATATTAGCTATGGCTGGGTGAGCGATCAGAGGGTGGGGTGCCACTAGATACCAGGGAAACAATATCAATTATGGCCAGGGAGAGAGATTGGTGGGTGAGGGGTGTCACTAGACACCAGGGAAAGAATATTAGTTCTGGCCAGGGTGAGTGATCAGAGGGTGGGAGGTGCCACTAGATACCTGGGAAACAATATTTACCACAGGGGTGAGCAATCAGAGGATGAGGGTGCCACTGGACACCTGGGAAACAATAATTACAGCTGTGGTGAGTTACGAGATGGTGGAGGGTGCCACTGAACACCAGGGAAACAAATTAGTATGGGGCAAGTGATACACAGTTCATGTTTTCATTCTGTAGTTCAGTAACTCACTGAACTGCAGAATGAATGTATGAATTGCAGAGTAACTAATGTTGTATTAAACTTCCAAAAGAAATTCTTCAGAATTGACCTCTGACAATGATCAGTTCTGCAGAATTTCTTTTCCACAGTTTAATACTTTAATATCCATCATTCATACATTTATTCCACCATTCTATGTCAGAATTTCCAGGAAACTTGCTAATTTGATTTCCAAACATTCACAGAAGTGAAAGTCTAACTTTTGTGCAAATTCTACCAGAGGAAGTTTTTTTTTTTTGTACAGCTCTAGTAGACAGTACAGAACAAAAGTGGGTGATATGTACTCAAGTGATAGATTGACTAGCATCAGCATTCCACAGTGTTCAGTACTGAACCTGATGCACTTAAGCCTATTTATCAATGACTTCCCAAGGGTTTGCACAAAATCATTCATATTATTGTATGCGGTTTTATTTTTGTAGCCAGCAGAGATGTTAAGGACATAGTGCAGAGTCTGTAGAATGACTTTTATGCTTTTCAGAAATGGATAAATGAACATCATTTGGTATTAAATACTATATATCTATATATATATATATATATATATATACACACACACACACAGTGGCACCCACTTATAACGGACACCCTTATAGCAGACACCCGCTTATAACAAACAGATCTGCCTTGCCAGAAGCCAAAATATATGTTTGTAATACTAAACATCACATTTATACCATACTCTGTAGCCCTTGTATAGTGGACACTGTGAGCTCCTCTGTGCCCCTGTTACACACTGCAAACTACCCAACTGTCATCTGATCACATTTACTGATCAGCCCCCTGATCCCTAATCAGCACATGTACTGTACAGCAAAATCTTTCCAGTCTTGTTTACTGCTCAGTTCCCAATTAGCTACAAATAGCATTTCCTCATACCCTTTGTTGGCAGAGGAGAGGGCATGTTCTGATTTTAACTTGTGTGTGAGCTATGGTAGAGGAGAGTTATATTTTAAGACTTTAGGATATAGTGGACACCCCTTATAAAGGACAAAACCTGATTTCACAAACGTGTCCATTGTGAGAGGGTTCCACTGTACATCTATAAATATATATCTGATGCTTTTCACTAGTGCCCATACCTACAGTCAAAATGTGTCTGAAATAATTTGAACAATGGACAATACATGCCTTGAACATTTGATATCATTAAAGTATTTAGGATTAATGCTAGATGGGAACCTTGCCTATTCTTTGCATTGTCAACACCATAATCAAAACAGTAAACAAGCAGCTAGGATTGCTCTATTGTTGTCAGGGCTATATTACAGATTTTGTTTTACTGCCAATAGCTCAGGCATATCTGACTTCTTGGTTAAGTACTGTCTATTGAGTTATTCTTCGGCTAATTCTACTTTACTATCTAGGGAACAAGTGTTAATGAATTGTAAATGTGCTACAGTCTGAAGTCAAGTAAGTATACTCATAATTTTATTTAATATGCTTTGCTTAATTTGCTTCCTTTACGTGAATGTATTCTAGATCAACAACTTTTGCTGATATTGAAAATGTTGAATTCCCCATGTCCCATCAGTCTTAAATTCATTATTCAGTTCCAATCAGGCCTTGCAATTACCAGAGCTAATACAACAAATTCTGGCCAGAGCTGATAGGACTGCATTGGAGGAATTTTGGTTAAAAATATTGAAAATTACCAACATTATGAGCCTGCATTAGGAAAATGTAACATAGACTCACGAATTTGTTTTGTAATAGTTGTACACCAGATTTTCAAAATAGCCTTGTTATGACCCTGCCTCATGATGAAGGGCAGAGCAAATGTTTAACTCCTGCCCAAAAGCTGATTTCGCGCAGGGACTGCAAAATCAGCTTTCAGGACACAAAAACACATTTTGGTCTGGTGTCAAAAAATAACAGCTGTCACATTCATGAGGTGCAGTAAAGAAATGGCTATGTTGTAAATTTGAGGTAAACATATTGAAAATCATCAAAGTTATAAGCTTACATTTGCAAAATTCAGTGTAGGCTCATAACTTTGCAGTTTTTTAATATTTTTACACCACATTTTCAACATAGCCTTTTTATGACTCCGCCTCATGAACAAGGACAGAGAAAATTTTAAACTCCTGCCCAAAAGGTGATTTTTACTCAGGGACCATGAAATCTCCTTTCAGGATTTGAAAATACATTTTAGAGAGGATTTGAAAAATGGCTGTTGTCACATTCATGAGGTGCTATAGATATATGGCTATGTTGTAAAGTTGGGGTCAAAATATTGACAATTGCCAAAGTTATGAGCCTGCATTCCCAAAATTAAATGTAGCCTCATAACTTTGTTTTTTAATATTTTTACACCAACATTTAAGCATAGCCTTCTTATGACACCACCTCAAGAAGAAGGGCAGATACATTTTTCAACTTTTAGCTGAATGTGGATTTTGCACAGGAACCTCAAAATCACATTTCAGTATGTGAAAAAATCATTTTGGCCAGGATTTTAAAAATGACAGCTGTCACATCTGTGGGATGCTGTAAAGATATGGCTATGTTGTAAATTTGGGGTTAAAATATTAAAATTACCAAAGTTATGAGCTCGCAAAATTCAATGTAGGCTCATAACTGCTGATTTTTAATATTTTTACACCAAATTTTCAGCATAGCATTCTTATGACACCACCTCATGAAGAAGAGCAGAGAACATTTTCAGCTCCTGCCTGAAAGGTGATTTTGTGCAGGGACTGCAAAATCACCTTTCAGGATGTGAAAAAAACATTTGGCCAGGATTTTAAATGGCCAAGTTCTGCCACTAAGTTCAAAACACCATTGAAATACATTGAAAAGCATACCTGTTTCTTCAGTTTGCAGTCCAGCTTTGAAGAGTGAAGATGTGTCTGTGGTCCAGAGAGGACTTTGGCATTGGATCCCCAATGCGTAAGTAAGGGCTTGGGGGGTGCAGAGTGGTGGGTGCTGAGTGGGAGGATTGGGTGAGAGTGGAGTGTAATGGCCACCAAAAGACATCAATGGACTTTTTTTTTACAGGTTAAAAAAAAGTACAACGGCCACAAAAGACATCAATGGACATTCTTTTTACAGTTAAAAAAAAAACAAAGATATGAGGATTGCTTTACTGGGGGATTGTGTACCCCCAGTGCCACCATTACATTGCTGGGGGGAGTAGGGTGCTGGGTGTGGAGAGGGAGGGTCAGGTGGGGAGAAAAGACATAAGGATTCCTGCACTGGAATTGGGCAACCCAGTGCCAATACAAGTTTCTCTGGGGCGGGGAGAGGGTGGGTGTGTTGAAAGGAGGGTCGGGTAGTAGTCAGAAAACAATAAATAATAAAAAGCAGAAATAACCTTGCATGTGTGGCAGTGGACAGGGGTGTCAGGTCAGCAAGAGGAAATGAGGATTCCTCCACTGGGGGATTGGGCACCCCTATGGCCACTATTCAGTTTCTGGGGTGATGAGTGCTGAGAAAGAAGGTCAGGTAGGGAGAGGAAATAATAAATAAAAAGGATAAATACCCACACATGAGTGGTAGTGGACATGGGTAGGTTGGGTCAGTAAGAGGAAATGAGGATTCCTGTACTGGGGAATTGGGCACCCCCAGTGCCACTGTTATGTTTCTGGGGAACGAGTGGGGTGGTGGGTGCTGTGAGGCAGAGTTATTTGAGGGGAAGGAAACAATAAATAAATAAACAGAAATGCACAAATAACCATGCATGTGTGGTACTGTATGGGGGGACTGTTACAAGATTTTGTGACCGGGACACCAGAGGATTGGACATCCCCAGTATCACTATTATGTTTCTGGGGGGTGAGATGGTGGGTGCTGAGAAGGAGGGTCATGTGGGGGGATATGTATAGGGTTGCCAACATTGGATTCCAAAAATAAGGGACAGACTCCCTGACCCTTGCTCTGCCCCACCCCCTGGCCACTTCCCAGGTGGATATTGCAGAAAGGGGGCTCAAAAATTTGAAAATTACCAAAGTTACAAGCCTGCATTCACAGCATTTAACATAGGCTCTTAGCTTTGTTGTTTTTTTTTAAATATTTTTACACCAAATTTTCAACATAGCCTTCTTATGACCCCGCCTCATGAACAAGGGCAGAGAAAATTTTCAGCTCCTGCCCCAAAGGTGGTTTTGCTCAAGGACTGGAAAATCATTTTTTGGGACAGATTTGCCTAGTGGCAGTGCAACAGTTTGGTGGGGTCCCAAAAAAGATATGTTGAAAATTGGGGCTGAAAATATAAAAAAAAGTGGCCACGTTATTCCACTAAGTTAAAAACACCATTGAAATATCATTTCAATGTGGAGGCAGTATGGCGCAGTGGTTTAAGGCTCTGAGCTGCAAATCTGGAGACTTGGGTTTGAATCCCACAGCCCCCACTCACATACTGTGTGACCCTCAACAAGTCACTTAACTTCCTCGTGCTCCCAGGTTGCACCTACAAACAAGCTTTCAGCTTAGTGTGTCTCACCTGGTAAAATGATTGGTTAAAAAAAAAAAAATACATTGAAATGCATACCTGTTCTTCAGTTCGCAGTCTGGCTTTGAAGAGTGAAGACATGTCTGCGGTCCAGACAGAATTATGGCATTGGACTGCCGATGGTAAGGAGAGGTGTGGGGGTGGGTACTGAGTGGGAGGTCAGGTGGTGGGGGAGTACAACAGTTGCAAAATACATCAATAATTTTTTTTTACAGGTAAAAAAAGTACAACGGCCACAAATGACATCAATGGACTTTTTTTTTTTTACAGGTAAAAATCAAGTCAAACACACAAGGATTCCTGCACTGTGGTATTGGACACCCCCCAAGTGTCACAGTTATGTTTCTGGGGGGGAGTGGGGTGGTGGGTGCAGAAAGGGAGGGTCAAGTGAGGGGAAACAAACAAATGAGGATTTCTGCACTGTGGGATTGGGCACCCCCCAGTGCCATGGTTATGTTTCTAAGGGGAGAGTGAGGTGGTGGGTGCTGAGAGGGAGGGAGGGTTGGTGTGAGTAAGGAAACAATTAATGAAAAAAAAAATCTGAAATAACTGCACATGCATGGTAGTAGACAGGGCTAAGTTTAGTAAGAGGAAACAAGTATCCCTGCCTCAAGGTATTGGGCAGTGCCACTGTTACATTTCTGGGGGTGGGTTTGAGGTGGTGGGTGCTGAGAGGGAGGGTTAGGTGGGGGGAAGGAAGCAATAAATAAAAAAGGAGAAATAACTGTGCGTGCTCAGTAGTTGGGGGGAGGGGTTAGTAAGAGGAAATGATGATTCTTGCACTAGGATATTGGACACCCCCACTGCCACTGTTACATTTCTGGGGGGGAGTGGGCGGTAGATGCTGAGTGGGAGGGTTAGGTGGGTGAAGGAATCAATACATAAATAAAAAAAAAACAACCACATATGAGTGGTAGTGAACTGGAGGTCACTAAGAGGAATGAGGATTACTGCACTGCAGGTTGGGCACCTCAGTGCCACTGTTGTGTTCTTGGGGGGTGCTGAGAGGGAGGAACAATAAATTAATTAATCGATTGGTCCTACACCCCTTAGGCCCCCTCCATGGATGTGGCCCTAGATTTCTTCATGTCCAGATTCCTTGCTATCTGGGACTCTCATGCACCACTCAGAAGATCCAGAGTAAGAGGAGCCCACCTACCCTGGGTCAACACCAGCCTCTTAGAGCACCTAAAAGTCAGGGACTGAGCCTGGAAAGCATATAAGGTAACAGGTATTCAATTGGCTCTGCAACACTACCGCTTGCTACGGAATGTATGCACGAGACTTATCCAAAAGGCCAAATCTAATTATTTCAAGTCTGCCTTCCACAGCAATTTCACACATCCAGCCCAATTCTGGAAGTTCATTAAATCACTCATCTCCCCACCGGCCCAACCCCCTACACCAACCCTCAATATAGCTGGTATCTCTATCACCACACTGAGCGCCATAGCCACAGAGCTTAACTCCTATTTTACAAGCTGTACATCCTCTCTCCTCTCGTCTCACCCCAGGCCATCTCCTCCAGATCCTCCAGTATTTTCCTCACCCGCCAACTTCGTCTTTCACCTTGTTATACCCATAGAGGTATTAAAAATACTTTGGTCACTCAATCCCTGCAAAGGCAAATGACCCTTGGGACTTGACTCCAAAATGCTCCATCTATCTGCCCCAGCCATAGCCAATCCACTGGCCGCGTTTTTTAACCTGTCATTCAGCCTTGGTTCTATCCCATCTAAATGGAAACATGCTACAGTCATCCCCCTCCCCAAAGGTGGCAACTCTTCCTCCCCGGGAAACTACCGACCTATTTTGCTACTCCCCATCCTAGCCAAAATCCAGGAGCACCTTGTATTTGCCCAGCTCTCCCATTTCCTTGACTCCACCTCCTTCTTCACTCTATACCAGGCGGGTTTTAGGAAAAATCACTCCACCATCACCTCTCTCCTCTGACTCACTGACACCATCCGCACAGTGATGGATAAAGAGGAAATAACAGCGGCTATCTTCGTTGACCTGGCTAAGGCTTTTGACACAGTTTCTCACACCCTGTTACTGTCCAAGCTTGCCCTAGCTGGACTGACTGAGCCAGCTACCAGCTGGTTCCAGTCATACTTGATGGGCAGGTTCCAGCCAGTCCATATTGGCTCTGATGTTTCCACCACACTCCCTGCTACCACCGTGGTCCCCCAAGGCTCAGTCCTAGGCCCTTTGTTGTTTTCCATTTTTCTCAATGATCTGCCTGCGGCCTGCCCTCATACGTCCATTTACATGTATGCAGACGACACAGTTCTGTATGCCTCTGGGTCATCCCCCTCTGTAGTAGCTGCCTGTCTACAGCAGGATTTCGACACTGTCCAATGCTGGTTCAGTTCTCATCAGCTATTTCTAAACCCCCCAAAAATTGTCTGCCTAACATTCGGCACTAGGGCAAAACTTTTCCGAATCCCCACCACCCCAATTTTTCACACACTAGATGGCTCCTCCCTGGAGGTTTGTACTTCCTTCAGATACCTTGGGGTCTGGTTAGACAAGCATCTGGACTTCACTGCACATACTAACGCTATACATAGGAAGTTACACCCCATGTTGTGTGCGTTATACCAGAATAAAAGTTGCATCCCCTGCCTACGCACCTGGCAATCATCCAAAAGATGGTCCTCCCAATAATGGACTATGGGGATGTAGTCTACTGTGTAGCCCCTAAGTCCTGCTTGACCAGACTAGATCCTCTCTACCACTCGTTCTGCTGTTTCTCCCTGTACTGCCCTCCCATTACCCATTATTGTGACCACTACCGTTCATTAGACCTCCAATCTCTCCACAATAGGAGATTGTTACACTGTGCTAGAACCATTGCAAAATTCTGGTCACAGTCCCTCCCCTCCTACCTTGTGGCCACCCAAGCTGTTCTACCCCTGCCGGCTTACTCGCTCAGAAACATTGATTTCCGGCTACTTCACATCCCACACATGTCCACAGGGTCTGGCCAGGCTGCTTTCAGCTACAGGATACTGAAGTTATGGAATTTCTTGCCAGCTGATACTAAACATTCCACCTGCACTCCTCACCTAAATGCACTTCTTAAGACACACTTCGCCACTACTTGCTCATGCAAGCTGCACTGTTAAACCCATGCAGTCATGATTGCTGCTGTGTATATACCTTGTATACTCCATTATATGGATGTTGTTGCTTGCTCTGTAAATATGCTGTACTGCTGGCTTTCACCTGTATTTCTTCTTACTTCTGCTGTGACTACTCTGTATGTATGTATTGCTGTTGTCAAATTTGTTTTATGACTGTATAGAAACATGTATTTCCACTGTATTCTCCCACTCCCCCTTTCCCCCAGGGCACATCTGGAATCGAGTGGTACCCTGCTCAGTATGTCTTCCTGGTAAAACTCTTAAATTAATTAATTAATTAATAAAAATAAATGCACAAATAACAGCACATGAGCGGTAGTGGATGGGGGGGTCAGTAACAGAATTTCGTGATCAGGACACTGGAGGATTGGGCACCCCCAGTATCACTATTTTGCTTCAGGTGGTGCTGAGAGGGAGGGTCAGGTGGGGGGATATGTATAGGGTTGCCAACACTGAATTTCAAAAATAAGGGATAGACCCCCCCACCCCCAACCCACCGGCCATTTCCCAGGCAGACATTGCAGAAAGGTATTAATTATTTTTTGGGTATGGCAAGCTGGATAATAGTCTATTTCCTCAGTAAATTTTGCAACATATGCAATTCGAGGTGCTAGAAAGTATATCTACAGTGGTGCAACCCCACCCCCATCACAAGTTAGAAACAGACCTATATTCACCAGCAACACCAAGCCATCTTCAAGATGAAATGCAAATAGATCAATTTTAGCCATCCTTCTTTTTCTTTATGAAACACAAACAAATAGACCAGTTTTAGTCACCCTTCTTGTTTTAAAGCACAGCAGAAACCAAGGAATACAAAAAAAAATGGAATGCCCCCACTGCTCACAACTTTCATCCTCTTTGTCACTGTGCCTAGTTGAAAAAGATACTGCACTTTAAAAGGATACTTTCCAAATTAATATCCTAAGATTCTGAACTTGCAGTATCGTGTAACCTGCAAACTTTATTGCAGAGAAAACCAGTGACATGCATTCTTTTTTCCAACCCTGGCTCATCTTGTCTGTGTGAGAAGTGTTTATAGCAGAGACAGACAAACCCAGCAGTCTAAGGCAGCTTGCTCTCAGCCTCCCTTGATACATTTAGCATAAACTGCATTTGTGGCTAACCAGTTCCTCTCCTGGCTCAACTCTCCCTTCCCCTCCCCTGCCCAGCACCAGACGCACTGCCCTGATCCCTTGCATCCTCCCTCCTCTAGGCTAGGCTCCTTGGACACCAGCAGTGGGAACTGTGATCAGATGGATCGGGAACCAGGATGCACAAATCAGACTTAAGTTGCACTGTCTGTCCCTCTAGCTTGCTCTAGGATACACATGGGAGTAGTCCAGTTGATTTGAGCAAGCTGAGATGATTTCTCATGCTTCCTGCTCTCTGATGACATCCCCGACTGTCCCTTGCACATGCATACTGTAGTGCTGGCTAGCTCCAGCCACTAGGTAAACTGGGACACTGAGTCTTTAACTAGTCCAACCTGAAAATACAGGATAAAAGGTGTCCCATATGGATTTAATACTGGACAGGCAACTTTACCTTGAAATATGGGATGTTCCTTAAAACGCGGGACTGTCTGATCCCAGTTCCCACAGCTCAAAGTGTGGAAAAGTCATCATCAGGCAACTGCAGCTGACTGAATGGCCTGATGAGATTGGAGGACTGGAGTGCAGTGTGTATGCTGCTGAGCTGCCCTGCTGGACCTGGCTGGCATGAAATCAGAGTCAGAGGGAGAGAGAGGAGAAAGAGGGTCTCCAGAAGAAAGGCCTTGGTCAGCCAACAGTGGTGATGCAGTGAGGTCATTGGCAAGTTGACAACTTAGAGGAGCCAGTTGGGTATTGGAACTGGGTTCAGTTCGGGCAGCAACACGAGAGGAACTAACTGAGTTCCAGGAAGGGGGGGGGGTTGTCACAATGAGTGAAGTAATGTAGGATTCCTGTCTGGCTACTGGTATGACTACCTTCATTCATGCTGCAAAAACTGAGGGAGGGGGCTTAGCATCAGTAGATCAGTGGAGACAAGTAAGACAACAGTGGTGAACGGGTACCTTTCTCTGCAGAGACCAGTTAGTAGCTTGCTCTGCTTGACTGGGGTCTGACTGCCTGGCTGGAGTCAGGGGGAGCCTGGCTTGGAGGAGGGAGGAGGGAGGAGGCAAGAGATCAGGGTAGTGAGGCTGGTACTGGCCAGTGGAGGGGAAGGTCAAGCCAGGAGAAGGACTGGTTTGCCAAAAAAGCTACATTTATGCTAAAAGAATCAATGGAGGCTGAGAGCAAGCTGTCATATACTGCTGGGTTTGTCTGTCTGTGCTATAAACACTTCTCACATAGGCACACTTGGTGGTGAAGTTGCTTCACTGCGGAGAGTAAAATAGTGCTATGCAGAGTGCTCCCACAGATGCAGAGGTGACTGTTGGCACTCAGTCATTTTGTTCAGTTGGAAGGAATGTGGGAGTCCTTTTCACATAGCAAAAGGTCTGCAGGGCTATGCCTACTGCAGCCCTAGAAAATGGTCTTGTACCTAGAGTTAAAACTAAATGAGGTATGTACTGTTTGTAATGTACTGAATGTAGTCAGTGCTTTGCACCTGGATCATCCCTGAAAATGGGCAGTTGTTCTCAGTGTAGGTTAACACAAATAAAATCAAACAAACAAGAAATAGAACTAGCTTTCTGAGGAGCAGCACAGAAACACAGCCTCTAGCTCCCTAATAATGCATCATAACAGCAGCGGCAATTCAATGAACTGCAGCAAAGTGCAGTTAAGTGCTCTGAGAGGAGTGACACTGGAGTCGACCTTAGCTGAAGAAGTTGAGTTACATCCTGATCCAGTTCACCACTACTTAACTTTTTATCACTTCAGTACTAGACTTTTTTTTACCTAAGAGGGATGTTTTTTCTGATTTGCTTCATCTAGCCCTGCTCTTTTAGGTGTTTCTGAAACTTCTCGTGATACAGTGATCTCTGACAGCAAAATTAATGTTTCTTATTGCACAGTATTTCAGTGAGATGGAAATTAATATGGTGGTGGGTCATGGTCTGTATATATTATTCCCTTTGTTGCTCTTCTATGAAATCTGTCTGCACTGTGTCTATTTAAGTTGATGCTTTTCACTGCCTACACAGCATAGAAATGTGGGCAGTTATTACATGTTATTGATTCAATTGATTTATTCATCTATAATGTTATTAGAAGACTTTGATGCTCCTTTGGGGCTGTCCAGAGGAAAACAATTAAAACTTTACCTTTTGCCATTAGGACTAAGTCAGGGAATTAATGGCATACTAGAAGAGATACTGAAGAAATATGTCTGCAATAATCTATTACTTTGGATTTCATTTTTATTTCTAATAATATTGCTATTATTCACTCTGGTTGTTTGAGTGCCTTGTTCAACATTGATGATGTCTTTTACTGTATCTTAAATAATGTAATTCTTTCTGTACCATCTCAGTGTATTACTGTTCATGGTTATCACAACTTATTTCCCTTAAATTGTATTCATGATCTCCAAGCCATTATTTGGGTTATAACTACTTTAATGATGTTAACTTAGCCTTAAATATTTTTTTGTAAATAAATCTGTTGAAGTTTGTAATTTTTGTGCCTATTTACTTCCAAAATATATGGATTCTCGTCAAGTTCCATGATTATATTTATATGTAAGAAAGACTTGAGACTCCAAGTCAGAACAATAAATAATGCATTTTATTCCAATATAATTACCGACGTGCGCTTTTTCCCATAGGGAAACCCAGTTATAATTTGCCATTATAACCAGCTCGGCTGGTTATAATGGCAAACACGCGCCAGGTTTCCCTTGGAACAGCTATCCCTCAGTCACTGTTCTTCAACGTTCACGTTCCGTGATGGAATCTCATAGCGCAGCACACTTCCTGGTCCCTCGTATTCGGGAAAACAAACTTTTCATACAAAAAAACAAAAAAACTATTTTCCTCCAGTAAACAACTTAAAAACAGAAACAAGTGTTTTACCGTCAGCCTGACACCACAGCCGAGTCCATGTCAGACTACCCCTGCCTCTCAAAGCCCGGAATGAAGCTGCAGCCGCCGCTGGCGGTAAGTTTATATTAAATCTAAAATCTGTCGACACATTTTTTTTATTAAATATCCTCTTCCTTTTTTCGACAACAAGTGCAGCCATATAATTAGGAAGACTGTGGACCGCGCAAAATCAAGACTGGTCCGCAGCTTCCTGAACACTAATCTGTAAGCTAATTTAATTTTTTATAATTGCTTAGGTGAAAAAGTGCACTCCTGCAATTATAAAAAATAAAATATGGGGTGGTGTGTGTAAAACTCAATTTTACACACACCCTCGTCGTGGGATGGGGTTTATGTAGCATCCCACAGCTCAGGTGTGTGTAAAATCTCGTTAAACACACCACCCCATATATTATTCTCTATATTAACAATAGCCCTCATACATTAGCTGAAGCCAACATTTTCTACCCAGGGGACACGTCCCCAGGGCATGTAGTGGTCCTATGGATAACCATATACTTACGTTCAATATTGATATCTACAGTATACAGTTACTGCCTGTAATAATAATGAACACTTTGCCATAAGCCAAACAACTTATACTTACTGTCTACCAAATCCAAAAGCCCTGATTACACTCATGTAATAGTCTTCTTTAGTTTTAACCTCTCAGTGATGCATACTGTTTACAAACATTTAACTAGATAATGCAGATATCTCTTCAGTGTATGAACACTTACAAATTTTAGCTTGTTATTTTGCACAGCCATTCTGGTGTCCTTGTTCTTGTTTCAATCCCAGTACATTGAAAACACAATATACCTGCTGACTATCATGGAAAAAAATCACAGCAGTGCTAAAGAATCGCACATCATATACTTTCTCAAGACTGGTTTTGAGTTACATAATGTAGAGCAAGGATATCCTTAAAATGTGATACATCTGTTACTCAGAAAGCTTGCTCAGTTGTCTCACTGCTCTTGTGTTTTACAGCTGCCTGAAGACATAATGTGCATTAACAATTATTTTAAATACCATCATGTTTTAATTGTTACAGTTCTTGGTAAGTTCTCTCGCTCATGTACTTTTAAAAGCTATGAATACCTTGTTGCTCAGAGCATTAACATTTAAATAAATGTTCTCAGTGCTTCAAAGAAAATATAACCCCCACATTACAGATCGGGCTCCTTGTAGTAAAAATCATGTCCTTTCAAAAGCACTTTCAGCATTTTCAAAAAATGTTCAGCTGGCATACGTTCTTCCCACTGGGATATAATGTGCTTTTAGTAATTCTTTTCTTAGGACAGGTAATCAATTGTATTTGTGTAAGTGTCCAAAATTACTGTAGTTCCAAACTGTTTATGAGTTAAGCAGATCCTGATATTAGTCTCTGTCACTGTGTTGTTTAGCAAGGCTGTTGTAATAAAAACTGTGCTCTGCTGTGTTCTTGTATAGTGACAGCAGAAACTATTTAAACTTTTAATTGCAGTGCTTAATCCGCTCAAGTGTTACAATCCCTCAACAGTTTCCCAGTATGGTGATACCCACTCGCTAATCTGCCATATGTTGCAGTGGTGGGGCCCTGTTCTGGGGGGCATCACTCAGCGTCATGATGTCCTACACGTCATGACTTCAGGGTGATCCTGCTATTTCTACCTGGACTGTGCCTCATTTTCACAAAGCAGCAACAGGCTGACCTACGGCAGAGGCCTAGCTTACCAAAGACAGGCAATTCTGCCCCCCTCCAGGAGCAGAGTGCATCTGAGATAGTAGCTGATAATACACAACTTCATCCTCACATTGTCAAATCAGGTAGAGAATACCCTTGCAATACCTAACAAAAATTAAAAAAGAGACAGCAAAAAACATATAACATGAAAATAATAATAGAACCTCTACATTTGCAATATCCTTCTTTACATTGCAAGATGACCCCATTTCCTGCCGGGGTAATGTTTACTTGCATATATCCATTCAGGGATGGCTGCTCTGTGTTAGTAGTCAATTATAAAATAATATTATCTACTCCACTTTAGTAGCATTTATCTTTTTGTTTCACATTTACTTATGGTTCTATGATTATTCCTATGCTGCTCTGCCTCCTTATGTGAATCCATTTCCTCCTCACAGGAGCTCCTTCCAATTAATAGAAAGTTCCCCTCCTCCTTCCCTCCTCACCTTTACAGCCATGCTATGTGCCTTTCCAAAAATCTCTCCTTCCTTGCTTGTGGAAATCATCTCATCCCTTGTCTCTCTAGCTTCCTCTGGTGAGCTTATCGTTGTTGGAGACTTCAGTCTCTGCTGTCTTCCCCTACCATTAAGCCCTTCACTGAAAACACTGAATCCTTAAAACTCCACCAGCTAATCAATGAGCCTATGAGGACCAAGCCACTGTCCCAAAACTACTCTCTCCTGTACTGGGTGCTCTCCTGCTTCCCCCATCACATTGCTGCAGGCACACTTCCAGATTCCTTTAGCGATCACTACATGACCTACTGTGTTCACAGCTATGCATGCCCCATGTCCCTCCCAACTACCATTGGCTTAGGTCATTCAGAATGCTAAACACTAAGGCCCTCTCCATGACCTTTCTTCCTCCGACTGGTCCCGAGTATATTCCACTCCTGACATTGACTCTGCTCTTTCTCTCTTCGGCTACTTTCTAAACAAGGCATGGAACACTCACACCGCACCTAGAAGGTGCAGACTCAGATGATCCTACCACCCCTGGATTTCTGCAGACATCTTGCTTGGGTGAGATACAAATCCTCCTATTTCCCATCTGACCACCAGCTCTATCAGACCCTGAGAAATGCTTGTACTAAAGGCAGTATGAATTGCAAAAGCCAAATATTTTAAATCAACTCTACAACAGAACAAATTCCACTCTAAATTCTGATAGGCCCTTCACCCCCTCCTCAACCCCCCCTATTCCAAGCATTCCTCTCCTACCTAGATGGTTGATGGATTGCCTGTCTCTGACCCTTCCTCCGTTGTCTCATTTTTCAATTCCTTTTTCACGACCTGTGCACTCCCTTCTAACTTGGTAAATGATCCTTTGGCCTCCACACCTCCTTCTCATCTGAAGGCTTTAGCTTCCCTCCTATTTCTCTGCATGAAGTTCTCCTTCCATCACCTCTCTCAATCCACATAAATCCAGCACAAATGGCCTAGATCCCTGCATTCTCCGGATCTTTGCTCCTGCTATAGCACTTCATCTTTCCCATCTGCTGAATCTCTTCTTCACTGTTAGTACTGTACCTCATTCATGGCAAGTTGCCAGGGTGCTACACCTTCATAAAGGGGGTGATCCCTCTACTCCTGGCAGTTACAAGCTTGTAGCTCTTCTCCCTTCCCTGGCTAATCTGCAGGAGTACCTTGTCCTCTCTAGATGGCTCAATGTGATAAGGGCAAATTTGGCATGCCGAAGACCCTTATCACAACCCCATATCACTGAAATTTAATTTTGGCAATATGGAATCCCGCCACGAGGAAATGTGGCACAAAAACCATTTTTTTTTCTTTTATGCAGGGGGCTGCACCCCTCGCACCTCCCCATTGGGGGCTTTTCCCCCTGCACCCCCTAAATTAGGATTCTTAACTCCAAGGGGGTGCATGTCGGAGTGGGTGCATCTTATTACAAAAACCAAAAAAACACTGTCTTGGGCCGGGCACAACAAAAACTACCAGCACCCAGTCCCAAGCCCTGCATCCCCTCCATCCCAAGCCAGCACCTAGCCCACCACACCATGATGCAAGCTAGCCAGAAACCTGCGGCACCATCCGTCACATACTCTCCCATCCCACGTTCAGCAGGCTCGCTCCCACCCACCCCCTGTGCGCGTATATGCACACAACATCCTGTTGCCTTTTCACGACCCACCTCATCTGGTCACCAACTCCACACCCCCGCTGTCAGGGCACTAGCTGAAATGTGTCGCTGTTTCAGCAGATGCCCAATTGCTAGTGTCCAATTTCACAGTATACCCTCTAGACTCTCTCAGTACTATGTCAAAATAGCAAGAGCAAAACTGTGATGACAATAATGGCGCTTGAACAAGAGTGTCAACAAAAATAGCAATGAGGAATATCAGCGAGGAGTCAAAACTGTGAATCTCAGAGGAGAAACACAAAAAAAAATCCTGCAGCAAAACACAACTGCTGCAAAGAGGAGAATGGTATGGGGGGGAGGAGGTGAGAGGGGGTACAGATTTAGCAAAATGACTGTGGAAGGGGATCTAACTGGGGAAGTGGGACAAAATTGGAAGGGAGCAGAAAAAATATTCTCCCTCTGGAGGGACACACCTCGAGGACAGGGACAAAGACAGTAGTGGGAAGATTTCTTATGACAACTCTGGGGAAAGGAACAGAACTGGGAGGGTGGGAGGCATGAAGGTGGGCATGTAAAAAAAAAGAACAGCAAGCATTGAACCCAGGTCTGCTATGATGTACCAAGCATACACACAGGTTCCAGCGCACAGCTGCCAGCTTATATTGCACAACTACATTACTGGCTAAATCACTAAACAGCACTAAAATAACCAAGTGCTATGAAGACCATGTCTACTAAGATCACATTCGCTGTTTTTTCTGTGCTGTTATTCACTCACTGAAATTCATTCGTTACTTTTACAGGACACTAACTCTCTGACTTTTTCAACTTCTCTGGCTTCCTCTCTCAATTTCAGTCTAGTTTCAGAAAAATGTACTCCACCATCACCTCCCTCCTTTGTATCACTGACAAAATTCTCAACAGCATGAACTGTGGCCACATCTCCACTGCTATATTCATTAACCTATCCTAGGCTTTTGATTCCATGTCCCATCCTCTTCTTATATCCAAACTCATCTCGGAAGGACTCTCCTCTCATATTGTATACTGGCTTAGGTCCTATCTCATGGGTTGAACACAGTGTGTCCAAGCAGGTGATGCCCTGTCCCCATCTTCCCATTCAATCAGGTGTCCCTCAGGACTCCATTTCTGGCCCAGTCCTTTTTCAGTTTTCCTCAATGACCCCCCATCTGTCTGTGGCTCTTCCCACATTCATATGTACGCTGATGATATGGTACTCTATGCATCTGGTCCCTCAACCCCCGAGGTGGAGTTCCAGCTGCAGAGTGACTTCTTGAGAGTGTTACGCTGATTCCAGACCAATCAGCTCAAAGTTCCAGTAACTCAAAGAAAACTATATCCATGACTCTCGGTACAGCTCAAAAAATAGCCCAAATCTCCCCCTCCTCTCCTTTTCTACCCTCAATGGCACCTCCCATGATGTAGTCCCTGTGTCTTGGCATCTGTCTGGACAGTCATCTTGATTTCTCTTCACACACTGATTATATCCATGCCAAACTCTGCCCTAAGCTAGGAGCTTTGTTTAGAAATAAAGAATCCCTCTTTTCTGTGATTTGCCATTAGCTCCTTAAAAAATTATCCTTCTTGTTTTTCAATCCATCAATGTGGTCTTTGGGTCCACCCCTGCCTCATCCCTCTCCAGACTTGACACTCTTTTTAACCCCTTCTGCCATTTTGCCACTGTTGCTACCCCATGTATGCACCACTGCTCCCTCTACTCTTCCCTCTCCCTTTCCTCCCTTCTCTTATGCCACCAGCATCATGCCACCACCATCGTTTCCAAGTTTTGGTTTCGGTCTCTACCCTTCTACCTCTGCTCTCTCTTCTCCCCATCATCAACTCCCTCTTATCAGCAATGTTCCAGAGACTCCCATACTTTCTCTCTCACATATCCCCATTTCAATTCAGGGCAGCCAGTCATCTCTTACCTTCTCCCCTCCATCTGGAACTCTCTTCCAAGCTCCCTTTGCCTATCTCCTTACCTGGAGTCTCTAAAATGTTATTTTTCCCATTCCACCCATCCTCTTGCTCCTGTCTTTCCTTATTTCCAGAAAATGGGGTGAGGCTCACTCTCTCCACACATTCTTAACTTGCCTTCTTCTTAACTTTACTTAATCCATCTGACTCCTAATTCTAACAGTAATCTTCACCTTATCCCCTTATGATCCTTTCCTCCTTCCCTGCCTCCTTTAGTTTCTAGCTTATGTCCTATGATTTTAATTTTTAAAAGTCTTTTATTTTTATAACTGTACATCATATTTATATTGTAACCTGATGGTTCACCTGCTTCTACCCCCTCCTCCATTTCCATTTTCCCCAGGTCACACCTTGAAACAAGCTTTGGCTCAGTGTGCCTTTCCCGTGTTAGCCCAATTTTTTTTTGCACTTCTGCGCCCCCAGCTGGCCATTCCTTTGACCATCAATTGACCCCTGACCAACCGCATCACCCCCAGCACCATCCATCATCTCCCATCTGACGTGCCATGGTCAACACAGTGCATCCCTTCATTGGGGGGGCCCCCTCCCTTGGCCATGAGAGGGGAGTTGGGTTCTAATTTGTGCTGGGTGCAAGATGGGGGATCAGCTCTGGAGGCTACTCCCAGGGCCTGGTGGTGTAAGGAGATCCAGATAACCAACATCTGCTTGGCCGAGCATCAAGTTTTCATTTTCTACCCAGCCGACCCACCTCCCACACACTGGTCTGGCTTTAGCAATGTTCTTGGGGCAGGAGCTTTCAGGGACATGTCGAAGCTCACACTGCTAAGAACGCCTACCACAAGCCACTGCCAGGAGTTGCCTAGCAAGCGGTCCGGAACCGTAGCATCTCCCCAGGAGGGAAGCATCCAAATGATGCTCTTAACTCCCTCCCCGCCAGTCTTCACTCCTGACATCTGTGTTTGATGCACAAACCTGGGTCACCAGTGTTCCAAGCAAACTTCCATTGCTCAGTGCTGGAGCTGGCTTCCAGTTACCAACATTTTTAAATAAATAAATAAATAAATAAAATAAAAGCTTTAGAAAATTATATAGAGTGTATCCACTAGGAAAGGACTTACATTTTTCAGACTTTTGGTCACATGTGAGAGAGTATAGATACTACTGCATTTTTCTTATCTTACACTATAAGATCTCATACTTAAAACAATGGATTTAAGTAAGTGTACCTCAAGGTTACACTGAAAGAATGTTAATCCCTTATGGAAAACTCAGTCTTCCTTGTCCACTACATCATTATCTTACAATTAGTGCTGTGCTAAAATCAAATTTCATAAACAGAATTACAGTGCAGTCAGAATTAATGAGGTATTTCAGAGGGGTGGGTCCAAAGGTGGTAAAATGGGTAATACAATTGATTGAGGGAGAGGTAACACATGATGGTGGCAAACAGAATTCACTTCACAGAAGGGACGGTGACCAGCGGGGTGCCTCAGGATTCAGTACTGTGACTGGTCCTCTTTAATGTCTTTATAAGTGACATTGCAGATGAGCTGGAAAAGAAGGTCTGCTTCTTTGCAGATGACCCCAAAATCTGCAATACGGTGGACACTACAGGAGAATGTGGAAATATTGTGCAGAGATATGAGAAAATTTGAGGAGTGGTCAAGGGCATGGAAGCTGGGTTTCAATGCAGAAAAAGGTGCAAAATCATGCACTTAGACATAGAAACCCAGAGGTGGAGTATAAAGTGGGAGAAGAGCTAATGATGACCACCAAACAGGAAAGAGACTTGGGGTAATCATATCTGATGACCTAAAGGAGACCAGACAGTGCAGCAAGGCAGTGCAGAGGGCCAGCAGAATGCTGGGATGCTTAGGGAGGGATAGCACCAGCAGAAGGAGGGAAGTGGCATTGCCTCTGTATAGATCACTGGGAAGACACAACCTAGAGTCCTGTGTCCAGTTCTGGAGGCTACATCTCCAGAAGGACATGGACAGAGTGGAGGCTGTCCAGAGGAGGTCAGCTAAAATGATTGAAGGTCTACATAAGAAGCCCAATGAGGAGAGATTAAAGAACCTCAATATGTACACCCTTGAGGAGAGGGGGGAGAAGGGGACATGAGGGAGTTTTTTAAATACCTCACTGGAGTAAATAAGGCACAGGACAGGAGTATTTTTCAGAAAAAAAAAGATGCTCAAAGACAGGGGGATATGCAATGAAGCTGAAGGGTGGTAAATTCAGGAGATGTGAGGAAGTACTTCTTCACAGAAAGTGTGGTGGATGCCTGGAACATTCTCCCAGTGGAACTCATGGAACTGCATGGGATAGGCATAAGGGAACCTTAGTGGAAAATAAGAAGGAGAGAGCAAGAGATCAAGTAGGGTATGTGGTGACACTGTAGGGAGGGAAAAAATGTGCAGACTAGGTGGGTCAAGTGGCCCTTATCTGCCATCAAACTCTATGTTTCTGTGTTTCAGATTGATGTATTAAATTGTGGAATAGAATTCCACAGAACAGATCACTCTGTTATCTATAGAACTGCAGACTGACTGCACACATTTTTGACTGATGTATTAACATACAATAAATTGATTGTGATACAAACTTATCAACCCATTTTCTACCCTACCATATCTTTTCTAGCCAGACCCACTCCGTCCACCCAGCAAACACTAATATCTACTCTAGTGCTCGGAATTCTTCACCTATCCCTCTCACTGACAGACTCGCTACCACTATCCAGTACCTATCCCAGGCATAATTTCCGCATCCCCAATGATTTCTACTTCTCAAACTTATTGGCAGCTTCTCAGCAAACCTCCTACCCTTCAATACTATTATACTCCAAAATGAATCTGCTACAGCTGCCCACCCACAAAAGTAACCCCCTCAGTTGATCCCAACTGACATAGCTCCCAAAAAATCACCACCCTGTTGACTCACTTCCTGTACCTCTCCCTAGCCAGTGACATGGAAACAAACCCAGGTTCCCTGTTTCTCCCACCATGGGATTGCCACAAAGGTATTAAAATTGGTCACCTAAACATTCACAGCCTTATGGCAAAAAAGACAGGCCTTGAAGCCTGGATAGCACACTACTCTCCTGACATACTCGGGATCTCTGAATCATGGCTCAAGCCTTCCATGCCTGGTTCTCTTTGCAGCCTCCCTCATTGCTCCTTTCTCTGGCTCGACTGCCCCTCCCACAAGCACGGAGGTGGTCTCCTCATCAACGTTATGTCCCACCTCAACCTGTCCCTGGTCCTTCATCCCACCAGCAATGCCTCTGCCTGTAAATTTCTACATGCCACACTTACCACTGGCCATGCAAAGAAATTACACATAATGGGGCCTATGTACGATGGCATGGAAAAGGTGCGGAAACTGCTGGATATGCGGCATGTAGCTGTGCACCATGCAGGATCCGCACAGTATGCAGCATGCACGACCAGTCCCGTGGGCTGTGCAGAGGCAGTGAGCGACACCATGGAAGCTGTGGAATGGAACACAAAGGCAGCAGAGGAGGGGACAGGGTACACCTTCCCAGCCCTTGACCCCACCATAAAAGGAGATCCGTACCTGCCAAACCAAACACAGGAGCATGAATCCCAAATGTGGAGGAGGTGATGCACGTATGGTGGAACCCAGGAAGGGTGCGGAGCAAGCCACGCACAGCAACAGGAAGGGAGACCAGGAGAGGCACATGCCAGGCCCAGGACACAGAGGCCCCCGCATCGGAGGGACCAGGCGGTCCTGATCATCCAACTTCATCGGGCCGCAGGATGCCATGATGATGAGTGAGATCAGTGCCAACCATGACAGGCTATGCAGTGCACACTGCCTGTCCACCCCTACAGAATGAAGGTGTGCCTGTGGTTGGGGGTGCAGGCTGCCATCAAAGCCACCGGACCAGACTCCATGTTGATAATGGCAATCAAGCACAAGTGGCGGGACCTATAGATCACTGTGAAGAGGTGACTGGTGGCAGCAACAAGCAAACAGCCTGGCACGGGAGGGGGATCACCTGTAGAGGATTCTGAGCACACCCCAATAGAGTGGATGGTGGTGGACATGATCACAGTGGTGAGCATCCATGGCATGAACAAGGGTGTGGACATGTTAGCAGGTAGGCATGGCACAGAGGCACTGCACACCCATGCACAGGATGCACACAACCGCCGAAGCCTAACATACCTCCCATGTGCCAACAGAGTCAGCCAGAGGTGGCAGACATGGGGATAAGCAGCCGACGCAGACATTGCACACCACGGATGCAGGACATGCCCAGCCAATGGAGGACAATGCTGCAAGTAAGCCAGGGTGTGTATGGTTGGGAACGAAGGCCATGCAGCATGAGCAGTGCAAGTAAAACATCCTACCATCTGCATCCCACAGGGCGAAAACAGTTAGCAATGCCTGCGGCACCAGTCACGGCCCCCGACAGATATGCAGATACTGGCACTGAGGCAGATGCAGCTGCCATGTATATGTCAGGGGCCAATGGAGGAGGAGGAACACAGGGTGGCAGGCAGGGCAGCTGCCCAACACAGGACACACAAGCGCCATGTATGGCCAGCCATCAGAGTGCACCTGGCCAGCCTCCGCCATGCTGTGGTGTGTGTGCACACACTGTGGGCATAGCAGACTCCAACAATGGTGATGAGGGCCCATCTACCCAGACTGCTGGGCAAAGCAGGGTGTCACATGCCATGGTGATCACTGACCAGCAGTACAGCGAGCTGCGGCAACTACAGCAGGACAACCTGGAGGCACAATGGTGGCACACGGAGGCACTGGCGGTGCTCACTGGTGCTGTCATTGCCATGAGCCATGACATGGTGCACATTGCAGCATCCCAGGAGTGGTTGGAGATGACCATCATGGGCGGGGAACACCACCATGGGTGACAGGCAGAGGGCTATGCCAGAAGCATGGCAACAGTGCCTGTATGGAGCCAGCAGATGTGGGGTGCCCATGGGAGGACAGAGACATGGCACAGGAGGGCCAACACCACCCGACGCTGTGTTGCTGGGCCCAGATATCAACACGGACATTCCTGCAGGGACAGCAGCAAACTCACACACGGGGTTGGACATGGGGGGCAGCCAGGCCACCTATGGCAGAGGGGACAGTCCAGCCATGGAAGGTGGCACTGAGCAGTACCCCATGGCCTCTGCTGACCCACAGGAAGCACCATGGTGCAGGAGCCATGGCAGCAGGGCACTGGGGCAGATGCACAGGTGGGAGACAGGGGTGTCTGGACGGGAGCATGCTGCCCCTCAGGGCACACAACAGCCATGATACACTGGACTGGTGCACCACCTGGATGCACCATGGATGTGGCCCTGAGGTGACGCACATGGTGCCACCCACACATGCACATGGAATAGCATGGTACACATGGCATGGGGCAGCACAAGGTGATGGCAGCACCACATGCGTTAGGACCGTGGGCACATGGGGGCGACCCCTGTGTGGCAGACTACCTTGCTGTGGTACAGGGGCTTGTTGCAGGGGCCATTGGACCGTGCCACCAAATGCCAGCCATGCCTGCGGGCATGTACAGTGGGCACGGCAGGGCCAATGCATGCCCTCAGACAAGCCTCATCTCTGGGCATGCATCCGCCACCACAGCAGCACCCAGCACAGCTGGCAGGTGCACCGATGGTAAGAACACTGGGCTGCAAGCCTGCACCCAAAAGTGGGTCACCATGTCTAGTGGTGGAATGTGCCATTGACGACCACTACATGAGCCACATGACCTGCTGCGGTCTCCTGACGGCACGCCGGACCATCAGCCTCGCGCTTTGGTGGCATGTCAGGGGGCTCATAGTGAGGCATTGTCACACCCTGATGCACGGCCATGTTGTGTAGCATCACACAGATTGCGAAGACATGGCAAGAAAGCATTAGACTCAGCATCATGGTACCCTGGTGTGGTCCAGACATCGGAATCGCGTCTTCAGTAGGCCGATACTCCTTTCCACAAATGGCCCTTGTCCTCCAGTGTGCTGTGTTGTAGGTGACCTCTTCTGCATCCCCAGGCACCAGGTAGGGCATCAGAAGGTACTGCAGCAATGGACAACCACTGTCACCTGCAAGAGAGAGGGGATATGTTAGACATGGCAGGCACATGTGGTACAGCCATACAGGGGCAGCAACACCTACCCAGCAGCCATGCATTGACATGTCCCACATGGAGCCAGACACCAAGACCCAATGCATCCAGGATGTAGGCATTGTGGCACGACCCAGGAAACTGTATGCACATGTCGGTGAACAGGTTTCCTGCATCACAGATGACCTGGCAATTGATGTTGTGGAAGCCTTTGCAGTTGCGATACACCGCCTCATCGACTGCATGTGGCAGGATTGTGAGGTGCATGCAATCCATGGCACCAAGCACATTGAGCATTCTGTGCATTGCATGGAATGCCTGCTTTGTGGCACAGGCCTCACCAGCCATCTGTGGGAGTCAGACATGGTCCTGCACATGTGGCAGCAGAGCGTCCATGACCTGGGCCTGTGCCCCGGACACAGATGACTTGTTCACACTGACCACATCACCGGCGACATGCTGGAAGGACCCCGTCGTGCAGTATGACAGTGCACACATGACCTTGGTCTCTACGATCATGACAATAGACCAGCATGTCTGCGGGCCCATACTGTCATGGACCATGTCACACAGCTGTTCGACCATTGGCCAAGGCAGCCAGAAGCGGTTGATGCAGTGGGTGTCCAGAAGCCCACACCCATCCATACGGGGCCAGAACACGTGCTCTCATGGCTGATGGCTGCCACCCCTCCATCACCGTACATTATGCAGATACATGTTCATGAGCATTCCCAAGCACATGTTGCTGTCTGTTGGTACTGGCCTCTACTGGGAAAAGCGCACTGCATGAGTGTCACACATCCTATGTAGTGTCCGGCATGGCAGGTGTACACCCGTAGGACGCATGCACCATGGACCAGGTGGGGACTGCCCTACACATGCATGTGGTGTTGGCTGTGGGCATGGACTGTTACACAGGGCACTTGCCATGCTGTGCATGCAGCCAGGCATGCATGCACCGTGCCCTGTTGCTGTGTGTCTGAGGACAAGCCCCTCCCATGGTGTGCACTGTGTGCCAGAGGGTGCATGTGTGCCTGTCACACATTCCATGGGTGTGGTGCACATGAGGGCCATGTGCCATATGCATGCCAGGCACTGCCAGGCCACATAAGGGGACATCCAGTGACTCTGCATGTCGCACTGGCAACATGGAGCATTATCCAGGGGACCTCTGGTGTGTCTTGGAGGCCGAGTTCTCTGACAGCAGTGACTATGGCACACTGCAGGTATATGTGCCGCTGAGCCAATGTGCGCATGATGGTAGGGGTTGGTGGTGGTCTGCCTAGGTATATGCATGTGTGCTGACCTCTAATGTCTTTTGTGTCCCCCCCTTGCAGGGTTCGACAGCCATTCCATGGTTCATGTAGCTGTGGTGGCAAGAGCAGCCAGATGGGGCTGCCATCATGGTGGAGCCACCCAGGGCACAGTACCAGATGAGATGAGTGCGTAGGATGCCACATCACCTTCACCGGACCACCATTGGAGGAGTTCTGCATTACAAAGGAGAGCAGGGTGACACAGAGCCATGGACCTTTTGGAGGGTCATTGTGCCATCGCAGGTAGGTGCACCACACACACCATAGGTTACCTTTCATTCCCTCGTTTGGGGGCACCTCCACTCATACAGCTGGGGATTGGTCACCCTGTGCAGCCGCACACACAGGGCAGTGTTACTCCTGGTTTGCATCCATACGTACTCTGCCCAGGACAATGCTGTGTGTGGGCTGGGACAGCACTGTGGACAGTGTTCCAGTGTACGCAAGCCCTGGCTGCAGGGCTCATCGGGGTTGGAGATTGCGCAGATGGGCTACGCGGATCCAGGCCAGCCTCCCGGGTGCCAGGGTGAGGGCTGGGGGAAGCACCTGCGTTGGGCTGGTGGTTCTGGTCAGTCCATGTGCTGCATGGCATCAGGCCCTGCAGTCTGTCCGACTCAGTGCATGGGCATGGGGGAGTGGGCTGCAATGGAGGCAAGGGTGGTACATGTGATTCCCGATGTACACTGTGCTAACTGTCTGCTTCTCTCCACAGTGATACCATGGACCCATACGGCACATGTTGCTGCGCCATGTGCCGATGCCTGTGCTGGTGGAGGAGGGGACCAGTAGCAGCAGAAGAAGCGAGGAGGTGGACAGACAGGCTGTGACAGAGCCAGAAAGTAGGATGCGGTGTGCCATGAAAGGAGATGACAGGGCCACGGTGTGGCCATCTGGCTGTGCTGCTGCTATGGACTGTATGTGGCATTGTGCATATGGGGGGGGCATGGAGTTTCTTCCACCTGTGAAATTCTGCATTGTGTAATAAATGTTTGCCAGTCGATGATGTGTCATCCTTGCCTCGCATGTGTGTCTGTGTGGGTGTGTGTGTTGGGGGGGGTAATGCCTTGGTCGACCGCAGGGTCATTGATGTCTGCCGGGGGGCTCACGGCAGGTGCCGGGGTGGGTCAGTGTGGGTCACTGGGCACTGTGCATGGGGGCACATCACGACACATGGCATAATGGATACAGAGCACAGCACAGAGGCGTCCATGTGGGATTTGTATTTCCATAGTGGCATCCTGTCTCTTGTTGCTGGCCTGCACAGATGGGTCATGCACAGTCACTGTGCCCAGTGCCTTTTACATGTGTGTCATCTGTGGGCCTGATCAGTTTCCCCGGGACCACCAGGGGCTGTCCTGTGTTCTCAGGTGTGCATGTGTGGTATGGTACTGGTGCCCGAGAAGACACTGGCGTGTTGTGGCTGCAGCCACATTGTGATTGCTGGCCGGTCCTACCTGCTGGTTGGCTGGCTCTGCCTTTTGTGGGTTGCTGTCCTGTGGGTCATTCTGTGGGGGCATGCCACTCTCGTCATTGTGGGTGGTTTGCCTTCTCAGCATCCCTGTGCAGTGCACCACCATGGCTGACGTTATGGGTCATGGGCCCTGGTGGGTGGAGTCACCGTCCCCTGGCTTGTGGGTGCATTGTTGCTGCCAGGCCATTCCACAAGTGTGCAGGTGCCTGTACACTGCTGTGGTGTCACACCCCATGCCCGTTGTCACGGCCACTGGTATGTGCCTCATGGATGCTGTTGCAAGCGGCCTGATTGCCATGCATTTCCATTATGTTGCTATTCTGGCATGCCTGGCTGCCTGTGGTGGGTGCTCACAGTGCAGCCATGGCGGGCTGCCTCCTGCTGTGTCATGCATCTGAATCCTGCTGCATGCCCCTCCTGTAGCCATTTGCTACTGTTGGTGTTCCTGTTGCTTGTGCTGCTTGTGCACCTCTTAATGTCTGCCACCAGCCACATGTTGCTCTGTGCACTGTGGGGCACCCGTGTGCTCATGTTCCGTACATTCATGCATGGGTTGTGCACATCAGCACATACCTGGTATGCAGCTCCTCCCATGTGTAGCCACTACGTACATTGGCACGTAGCTCCACGTTACCCTTCTGCACGGCCCCTCTCGTGCGCTTTGTGCATGCCACTCATTGCTTCTGTGTGTGTATACTTCCCTGCTCACTATGCCCACGTGCTGTGCACATGGTGTAGCCATTGTGTATAGAGCACAATATGTGTCTACAACCCACCAAAAGGTGGCACCATAGGACTAACTTCCCTCATCAACTCCATCCTACCATCTATTGGCAAACATGATACAATTGTAATGGGGGATCTCAATCTTGATTGGCTCACTCCAAAGCAAAGTTCCTATGAAATGCTTATCAGTAGAGCCTGCCTCTCTCAAATCATCTCTGATCCAATGCGCTCCTCACCAATAGGCTCATCCTCCACTCTGTTAGACTGGATGCTCACCAACCATCCCGACATGATCACGGAGTGTGGCATTCTACCAAACTCCATCAGTGATTACTCCCCCACCTACTGCCTTTGGAAAGCCCACCCCTGAAAATTCCTCTCAAAGTCTTCACCTTCAGAAACCTTGCCAGCCTCGACTCCATCATGTTTGCAGCTGAGCTTTGGCTCATAGACTGGTCCCTCCTCCTAGCTACCCTAATGTAAACATTGCTCTGGAAATCTTCCAATTACACATCACCAAACTACAAGATAGGCTTTTCCCAATCACTAGGAGGAGAGTTAGTGGTTCTGCCACCGCTTGGCTATGCAGTGACCTCCTCTCCCTTTATAAAGAACGAGATAGCCTCTGGCATGCCTACAAGACTTCTTCTGATCACCAGGACTGGCAAAACTACTGTACTCTATGGAATCACTGGCAAAAAAGACACCCTACAAGCCAAAAGCTCCTTTTGCAAAGCTAAGCTCACTGCCTCTGCTGACAGCCCTAGAAGATTCTGGGGTCACTTGAAAGGGTTCCTGAGTGATCCTTCCCGATCCTCAACCAATGATATCTTAAATGACACTCACTGCAACAATCCTCTCACAATGACCAATGCTTTCAATGCCCACATTACTGATATCTCCCTCTTCCCATCTCAGTCTACCCCATCCAAGACCCTTACCCCCCCATAAACCATCCCCATTTTTACCTGAAGGTGGTCTCAAAGAGTGAGTTCCTGCATCTCCATAAATACTTACCATTGAGTTCTGCACCTGCCCAGATGGGATTAAGAACAAGATTCTAAAAAATGGAGCCCAGCACCTCACTGTCCCCATTACCCACATCTACAATTCATCCTTGACCTCCTGCATAGTCCAGTCTCTCTGGAAAGTCGTCAAGGTAGTCTCAGTCCCTAAAAAGGTGGTCTCAAATAACATATCTCAATATTATCTCATTGCTCTACTGCCCCTCCTAGGCAAGCTACTTGAAAAAATAATCATCTCCCAACTTACAGACTATCTAAACTCTCACAACCTCCTTATCCCTTGCCAACATGGTTTCTGCAAGGGCCGTTGTACATTGACTTCCCTCATTAAATTCTCCAGTGATTTCAAAATTGCCATGGATCGGGGCTCACTCACTGGGGCCATGTTTATATACCTATCCAAGACCTTCAGTCTCAGAGACCACTCCCTTGTCACTCATAAGATTGCTGCCCTGGCCTTATCCTCCCATGCCACCTCATGGTTTACTAACTACCTGTCTGAGCATAGTCAGTTTGTTAAGTTTGGAACAGCTTCCTCTCATAAACTACCTGTCACCCATGATGTTCCCCAGGGGTCTATCCTGTGCCCACTCCTTTATTCCATTTTCATAAATCATCTCCCAACTGTCTCCACCTCATCCTCAATTGTTATGTATGCAGATGACATAACCTTCTAGTACAGCACCCAAAGAACTCAACACATCAACTCCCAGCTAAATAAGGACTTCACACTCATACAAAAATGGCTTGTGAAAAACAACCTGGTTCTCAATGCCACAAAATCCCAAGTGATATTATTTGGATCCCAGATCCATCGAGGTTCCTGCCCTCTCCACCTAGATATAAGATGCATCAGTGTCTCCCCTCTCTCCAAAGTCAAGGAATTCAGATACCTAGGCATCACCCTAAACCCTAGCCTTGATTTCCACCTCCACATCATAAACCAATGCATAGACACCAACACTCATATTTGGGATGGTCTACCACTTTAAGCATCTTCTCACACACCTGCCCAGAAAACCATTGCCCAGGGCTTACTCCTTCCATTCCTACAATACAGGTCTCTCCTCATCTCTAACACCCCCTTGGGTTCCTTGCACAAGTGGGACATCACTTATAACAATCTTTGTCACTTTGTCCTCTCACCTCCATGCCTCACCCACCACTGCTCACTCTACAACTCCTTAGGGTGGCTATCTCCCTTGGCTTCATCATCCTTTGCTCTAGGCTGCTTTATATATAAGCAACTACAGTCCCCCTCTCCTGCTATTACCATCCTGCCCCCTCCTAGCACAAGTGCTGCCTACTCCCTTAGATCTCACAATCCCACCCAACTTGCCACGCCCATGTGTGCTACCAAAATGGGTGAACAGGCCTTTTCATCCTTTGCTCCCAGTCTCTGGAACTCTCTTCCTCAAATAGTACACGGCTCCACCTCCACCCTGTCCTTCAAATTAGCCCTCAAAGCCCAACTCTTCCAATCCATGACCTGCAAATGCTTCCAACCCCTGTGACTTCGCGATTCCCAAATCTGACCCACTGCCTACACAACTTATTTCTCTGTTCTAATACCCTGATGAGTATGGTTGCTCGGTCACCTCATCCCCCCCTGACATGAAGGTATGCAGTCCTCAACTTTTATGCACCACACTGTTGATGTTCTACTAATCTGTATACTGCCACTAATGCACTATTATTGTATAAGTTTACTTTAGTCCCAGCACTTGTTTATGTGTAATTAGAACTACAAAACTGTACCCCCACTGATTCTTACTGCTCTACTGCTTGTATGAATACTTCTGTTGCACTCAAATGCTCTTTAGGCTTCCCTGATTGTCTATTCGTTATTACTTTGTGCCAACCCCGATTTCTTTTTAAAGTGTCTCTTTATTGCTTTTGCACAACTGTTCATATAAAAACTGCCTGTATAATCATCTGTTCCCACTTGTTTGAAATGTACTGTTGTTGCTATGATGTGTTTTTGTGAACTGTTTATCTGCTTTTGTGGAAGTGCTTGTGTGAATCGTTATTTGTTCTTGAGAAATGTAATCTCCCTGGTCATACCTGAAAATAGGCACACTGTTGTCTTGTATACTTACCTGGTTACCAAAAACCAAATAAAATAAATACATAAATTGAGGAATGGAATTCAGAACTGTCATTCCATGGTTTATGTGTATCATTCTGCAATTCAGTCAGAAAATTTCACAAACTGGAGCACAAAATCACCAATCACTTTAAAAGAATTTGTATTTCACTAGTGTTGGAATTTGGGGAAAAGTTTTTAACCCTTACAAGACTGCAGGAGTATATATATAGAATGCCCAGAATCTACAGTATATACTGTACATTCAAACATATTCAGCACTCAAAGAGTTAAATTTTCACAAACTCATAATCCTCAGTTTCTGCCCAGACCTACTTAAACAGATACACTACTTTTAGAAACAAAGGGTTTAGTGATCTCTTCAATACTGTATTTTTTAGAGTCTCCTTTAACTTTATTTTACAGTTCAAGCACACACCTTTCTAGTTGGTCAGATATTTCTCATGTTAATCACTTTACTTTAAATCGTCAGTCTCATTTTCAAGAAAAAAAATTGAAGACTCTGAGGTGCTGAGGCTTTTGCAGGGCCTTTATGCACATTCTGAAAAAGGTTTGAATAGTCTGGATAATTATGTGCTAAAACTAGGGAATGAAGTTCTAGTCTCTCTGTTAAGTTTTTGTTATTTAACTAAATCCTTATCCATCATTGTTTTCTAATATGAGTGGAAACATCACTTAATTATTCTACTCCATAAGACTGTCTCAATGTCCCTTGCAGAAAACTGTCATCCCATTTCATTACTTCAAGTTATCACTTGTTTTACATGATTTACAATCTGACTTCAGGCCCAAATAGTTTATTTGCTCTTCATTAGTTGATTTCATTGATTCTCTTGATAGATGTTTAGATTCTGGGTCTTATGTTGGGGCAATTTATATTACTTTATCTCAACAATTTGAACTAATTGTTCACATTATTCATTTTCTTTTTCTTTTTTAAAGAGAAACAGTCAATACACAGGTCCTGACATCCAAGTGTGGGTCTGGTCCCAATGTACACTTTGTGTGCAGTAACATTTTCTTCCACTTATTATTTACTGTACTATAATAGATTGCACCAGACTATATTTTATATATTAATACATTCACTTAGTGGTGTCTCTTATGAGATAAGAAGGTTATCTCATGCTGTTTTGGGCGAGAGGACCACGAAGCGAAACTGAACGGTTCAGTCAGCTCAAAGCAGCATCAGATAACCTTCTTATCTTGTAAGAGACACCCCCCCATTCCAGGAGCTGACAAACTCCCCACCAGCAACCAGATCTTCACCCGAGAGGGCTAGACAGATCTGCAAGCAGCCCCAACCATCTCTCCATGGCCGCCGCATCTCTGCCAGGAAGGGCCGCCTGCCCCCCGCTCCAGGAGCTGACAAACTCCCCACCAGCAACCAGATCTTTGCCCAAGAGGGCTAGACAGATCTGCAAGTGGCACCAACCATCCCTCCACAGCCGTCGCATCTTGCTGGGAAGGGCTACCTGCCCTCTGCTCTAGGAGCTGACAAACTCCCCACCAGCATCCAGGTATGATCCTGCCAAGCTCAGAGTAGGACTTGGCTTGAAGATGCTTCTCATATTGGACTATACAGCGTCGTAGCAGGCTGCCCATTGGCTGCTTCTGTGAATTTTTAAAACTTGGACTTGTCGGAGAGTCACGTGATGTTTCTGCCAGTGTAGCAGCTCTTCTCGGAGGCTCCCGCTTTCCCCAAATATTAAGATCAAAATCTTACCTTTTTTTCAGAGTTCCTAACCTTCTACTACAAGCAACAGTCTTCTGCTACAATCCAAGAGACACCCGGTGAACAGAGGAGTGAGAAATACTTAAAATCCAGAAGAGATGTCGGAGGTCAAGATGCGACCAGCACCCCAGCGGCATACGTCCCCCGCAGATGCCTGATAAATTAATGAAACGCCCGAAGGGCCAGACCTCAGGCTCAGGCTGCCCTCTTACTACTACAGCGGCGCCTGCTCTCCTCTCTGAGGAGTGCTTCCTACAGGAGTTTGAATCCTTCAAAGATTCTCTAAAAACACTCGCTGATGAATTAAAGTCACTGTGCTCTGATTTCAGTGATATGTGCAAATGAGTGAGGGATGTTGAAATGAGAACAACATCTCTGGAGAAATGGAAGGACCAAACTGATTCAGAGTCTACCTCCCTGCACCAACGTCTGGGGAAACTGGAAGCCAAGTTGGAGGACTTGTAGGGGAGAAGCCGGAGGAACAACCTCATCATTTTTGGTCACCCTGCAGGAGAAGAGGGGACCTCTCCAATCCAGTTTATACAGAAATTCCTGGAGAAAATATCTGGTCCCTCCCCAAATGGCCCCCCATACCATATATATCGTGTAGTGGACCCACCGATTTCTCTGCCCTAAACCTCCAGGGGATTCCTTTCCTCGTCCCCTCTTATTCAAGTTATTAAATTTCTTGGACAATCAGCACATCCTTCAAAAAATCCGGCATTTAATAGACATTCTGTGGGAAGACACCAGACTGCAAATTGCTCAGGACCTGCCCGCTGGCACTCGACAGAAATGTGCTGCCTTCCTCCCCATGGTAGCTAAGCTCATTGCTGTGGGGATTAAATTCAGGATGCTTTCCCCGACCTACAGTCTACAGATCTCACTTCAAGGCACCTGGCAATCATTTGAGACAGTGGATTCTGCCATACAAAGCCTCATGAACAACTGCCTGACTTATTTAAAGATAGGTGAACGCGGGGTCTAACTAAGGACTAATCTGCACTCCTATATGGGAACCTACTGTGAACATTTTCCTTTTTCATTTTGTGTCCTTTTATGAATACCATAAGCCTTGTTACATCTCCATCTTATGGCCAGCTTTTCAAATCAGGATCTTGCATCCTTGCCCTGTAGCTAGACATTGATTCACTCTCCAGCGCATCTGGACTGATATAATACTCCGGTCCCACCTGAGCACCGAATTCTCAGCACGCTTCCTCTGTGGACCCATTTGAGAGGTCACAGACTCCTGTCTCGGCACATTGTACCTGAACTACCCCTAATACATTTCTTACATTGCAGCAGGAATACTCGCAGGTCTACTGACTGAAATAGCATCTTTGAGACCTGGTGTGAGTGGATCTGCCCTTTCTTGTTTATGGGAGAAGTGGAGGCACATCTGCACACAGGGCCAGGAACCTTCCAGTGGAGTTCAAAGAACTTTGTCCTCATCATGACAGGGGTGGGGGTGCTGTCAATTTTGTGCCAGTCTGTTCAGTACACAATTTTCAGGCAACGGGCACCTTAACAAGTATCTTGCTTTTTGGTTATTCTTAGTTTTATTTGCACCTACTACAGCAGATATAATTATTTCCTTGCCTCCAACATTACTCGAGGCTCTATTATTTCTTTGATATGGGCTGATCCCTAGAATACACTACAGGTAGGTGAGAATAAGAAGAAGAATCAGCATTTATATAGCGCTTTTCATACATCCAAAGCGCTTTACAAGCAATGCTAGACGTAGTGAAGTGACTGACTGTGTGGTGGTGGCCATATCGCACATCATCACCCACACACTGCCTGGATAATTGCATGAACCGGTTTATGGGAAGGGGAATGTTGGCCAGGACACCAGGAATGTTCCCTACTCTTTGCGAAGAGTGCACTGGGTTCTTTTACTTCCATCTGGACAACACCAGGATGGGCAGAAGGGACCTCAGTTTAATGTCTCATCCAAAGGACGGCACACCCCAGCAGTATAGCACGCCCCAATACTGCACTTAGATGCCAGTGATTTTTAGGTGCAAGTCCAATCCCGGTGTGGGACGAGAACCCACAACCTTCTGGTCCAGAGGTGGGTGTGCTACCAACTGAGCCACGCTGACACCTAGGTGAGTGTATGAAACGTACAGGGACAGCTTAAAAGCACATACTGTATAAACGTTTTACTACAGTTAATCTACAAAAGACTGGAAAAGCTAGAGTACTTGCTTCCTAGATATTAATAAATGTTTTTTAGGTTATTTAAATATTACAAGACTATCTCACCTTGATGTAAGGTAATATATCAGGTTAGGAACCAGTTAATAATTGGGGGGGGGGTCAGGAGGAATAGGCACAGAACTATGGTAGGTTGGAACTTCATGCACTGGTTAGTTTGTGGTAGGACAGTTGTCAGCCATAGGGCAGGAGGGGGTAAGGGGTGGGTGGGAGGGGTGTTACTATGAGATTTACAGTTAAAGGGGAGGGTGGTTGGGAGGGAGAAGAGATGGGGCTTGGTTTGTTCATGTTATTAATGTTTTATTGTTGTTACACATTTTCAGTGGGTACATGGTGGGTTGTATGGGCTTAGGGTGGTGGTTGGGATTTGGGGTCCCGTCTCTGTTCAGTCTGGAAGCTACATGGGATGACATTTACTAAACAGAGTTTTTTATGGTACATATTTACTCCCTCGATACTAGAAAAATATGGCATTGAATAACAGATATTGTTCTTGGAATGTTAAAGGAGCCCAGTCACCTATAAAGCGTGCTATAGTCCTGCTCCATCTTCGCAAGCTGCAAGTGAATGCAACTTTTTACAAGAGACACATCTTCCTCCAGCCCAGATTATGCTCCTTAGACATTCCTGGGTTGGTCAGGTATTCGGTTCAGGTCTGGATTCCTGTAAATGGGGTGTTGCTATTCTAGTTTCCAGATCTGTCCCATTGCACCTTCACCAGGAAATGACTGACCCTCAGAGTAGATTCATATTTGTTAGGACACTACTAGGTCATTTAGAGGTGATCCTGGGATCAGTTTATGGTCCTAATATAGAGGATTCCTCTTTTTTTTTCCAAAATACCCTCTATTTTGTAACAGTGGACCTCTCTCCCTATAATACTTGCTGGGGATTGGAACATAGTTCTGGATAAGGACCTAGGCAGGTCCTCTAGACAGGGTCAGTCCCTCACACTTAGCCAGCTGGCCTTACGAGGACTTAGTGGATACCCTGGGCCAAATAGATCCCTGAAGGCTTAGTCATCCTGACTCTGCAGAATACTCCTTTTACGCTGTCCCACATAATTCCTCTTCCTGTATCGACTTCTTTCTGTTAACCACCGCAGCTTTACCAGGGAATCTTGCCAGCTGTTACAGTGCCAAGGTCATTTCAGATCACCACCCAGTCCTCCTACAGTTTAACCTGGCCCCCTCATTCAAAAAAGATAAAACTTGTACCTTAATAATTTTTTACTAAAATGCCCAGATATAGTTGAAAGGTTACAGTTATTTATAACTTAATTTTTCCTATTTAATCTACCTACAATTCCCAAATTGGATACGCTTTGGTGCTCTATCAAAATGTGCTCTCAGAGGTGAAATAATAAGGTTAGCAACCAAAAGGAAACAAGAACTTTCCCAAGCCACGTCCTCCATTTTATCCCAGATTCAGACAGCTGAGAGAGAACTCTCAGACTCATCCCCACCAATAAACTGGGAGCACTTCGAAACTCTCAGAGCAAAGTATCATGTTGTCATAGGGGAGAAAGCTGAGCATCTCCTTCTAAGAACTAAGACCCAATATTTTAATCAAGGGGAGAAGGCTGGCAAGCTCTTTACACTGCGCCTGTGCAGCCAACAGGTGGACCAGATCATCCCATCCATCAGGTCAGATTCTGGTCATTTACTCAACTCACCCAAAGATATTGTTTCCCAGTTCCAGAGCTTTTATAGCTCTCTTTACATGGCTCCTTCGACCTCTCTGGACCTCTCTGCACTAGATGCCTTCCTCCAGGATCTTGAATTGCCAAGGTTAAGCCCAGTCCAGGCGACCTTGCTGAAAGCCCTCTTGACCCTGGATGAAGTTAAAATAGCAATACACTGAATAAATTTCCTAGCCCGGATGGGTTTTCCACCAACTTTTACTGGAAGTTTAAAGACCTGTTGGCTCCACTCCTTCTGGTGTTATTTCAATACTTCTTTCTGAAAGGTCTCTCTGACACTTCTCTCACTGCTGCCACTATAGTTGTCCTGCCCAAACCCGGCAAGATCCCCAATCGGTGACCAATTACAGACCTATATCCTTAATTAATGTGGACATAAAGATACTAGCAAAAATACTGGCCACTAGATTGAACACAGTTTGGGAATGTCTCCTTAGTAGAGAACAAGTGGGTTTTGTTTCAGACAGTCTGTCAGCTAACCACATTCTCAAAATCCTGCATCTCATCTCCACATCCAGGGATTCCTCTACACCCATTGTATTGGCATCTCTGGATGTGGAGAAAGCCTTTGATCAAGTCTCCTGGGACTATTTGTTTCACCTGCTTCCCAAATACGGCCTCCCAAGGGAATTTATAACATGGATTAAAATACTGTACACCAAACCTTCAGCCCAGATTTTTTGTAATGGGGTACTTTCCAATGTTTTTCCCTAGCAGCAAGGAATCCACAAGGGTGCCCACTTTCTCCCTTCTTGTTTAATCTATACCTTGAGCTTTTAATTAAAAAAATTAATTTCTCCCCACGGGTTTAAGGTATAGCTATAGGCCCTTCACAATACAAACTTTCTGTTTACACGGACGACATCCTTCTACATATCACATCCATTCCTACTTCAATACTGGAGGCTCTGAATATTATCACCCTATTCGGCACCCTCTCTAATTATGAACTAAATCTATCCAAAACAGAACTCATGCCTTTGAATACCTCTACTCATCGCACCACTGTAGAACATCTGGATCTCCGTTGGGTCAAAGACAAACTAAAATACTTGGGCCTATATCTTAGCACCGACCTACTTAAACTCAAAAAATACAATTTGGACCAACTACTTCTCCAAATACAGAAAACCTTAACCATTGGTCCTTGCTCTCTTTGTCCCCATGGGGCCAGGTGAATATTCTTAAAATGAATGTTCTTCCTTGAATCCTATACCCCCTTCTTATGCACAGTGTGGCTCTTCCTAAAGAATGGTTTGTTCAGATTAATAGACTTTTTTTCTGTTTTCTCTGGTAGGGGAAACCTCCTGGTAGAACCTTGGTAAAATTGATGAGATTCAGGGAAGCCGGGGGTCTAAAATTTCCCAATGTTTACCTATATTATTTAGCTATACATTGCTCTCTAGTCTCCCTCTGGAATCACTGAATTTCAGGAATGCCACATCTTTTTTATATTCCTCAATGGCTTGACGTGGAGGGCTTTCAGAGTCAACAGCTGGGCCTGTGCCTTTACTCCCTATTGCATGTCCCCACCAGGAAGATCCCAGATCCCTTAAAAGTTTATCCCATTGGATATTCACTTTGCGCCCATTAGCAGTTATGTCAGTTGCTCACCCTAAACGCCCTCCAGGATGTCACACAACCAATTCTGGAAAATCTGAACTTCCAGATTGCTGGGAAACTACTGACTAAGTCTGCCTGGCCTTCCCTGGAATCTCTTTCAGTTGTACACCTGCTGTCTTCCAATAGGCTTCTTACTTTTAAAGATGCACAGCAGAGATACGGCTTGCCCATATCCATGTATTTTAAATGCTTACAACTTCATCAAATGCTTTTCAGTTACTTTGGGTCTGGCATTTGTTTCAAGGACTATGGTAGCTTACTACATCCTTTATTGCTGTACACCCCCACCACCCATACTATTTCTTTTTTTCACACATGGCTTCGGGACCTTCTTGCTGAATGGGAACAGGCATTCCACTATTACTGGGATCAGGGTCTCCCTCAATAGGACCATCCATGAGAATGGCCCCACGTTTGGAAAGGAGTGTACAAATAAAAAAATGGGACAGGTACAATTTTAAGCAATTCCAGATTTTACATAATTTGTTTTACACCCCTATTAAACTATATAGAATAGGCATGCTGCCTCTGGATATGTGCACTAGATGTCAGGGAGAGAGGGGCTCCCTACTCCACATTCTCTGGCACTGTGACAAAGTTAGACCATTTTGGGATGAGATCAGACACCATATAGATCCCCTCTTGGGCCTTGATCAGGCTTTCACTCCAGAAATATGTATTTTACGTAACTTTACCAGAATTTTACTGAGCAATCAAAAAACACATATGGCTCTAATAACAGCCTATGCCAAAAAGTTATTGTGTGGCATTGGTGTGATCAACCCATCCCCACCTACAGGAAATGGTACCAGGAAATTCTATTTGCACTTCAAGCTGAGCGCACCATTGCTAGTATATCACACTCATACACTAAATATAGACAAATTTGGGAACCTCTTTATACCTTGCTAACATTGAACTCAGGGTGAAAGATGGGGGTATATCTGTTGCTCGAAATCTATGGTTCTTCTCCAGGATCTACCACTGTTGATGTCACAGCTTTAGTCTTAAATATGGCTACGTTACATGGTAGTGTGGTTCCTCTGCTGACATATCATATATAATGCAATCCTAGTGATACTGGTTATCTACAATACTTAGGAGAAGAGGTGGGGGGAGAAGGGTGGGGGGATGCAGGGAGGATTGTATTATTATTATTAAAATTGTAACTTGATTGAGATATTCACAAAATTATTGGATACTCTTTTTTGCTTTTGTCCTGACTATTGATATATACACTGAACATTCCTGTATGCATCCTGTCTGTGGTATGTACCTGATCTCAATCAGGTTTAATAAAGTTTATTGAATTAAAAAAAACTTGAACTTGGCAACTGCTGCTTGCTCAGAGCTCAGCGGGGCCTGCTGCTTATCTGCTAAGATTTTTAATTTGAAATTGTGATATTAGACAAAAGTAATACTGCTGCTATGTTTACTTACTAAAATTGCTAATACCAGTGCAGATATTGAAAATGAAATTGTGATATTTTGGGAGATGTAGAAGCAGTACTGCTGCTACATTTGTTTTACTGAAACTGCTAATTTTAAATTGTAACTCCACTCCCCGTATGCTGCTCAGTTTCCTTATCTCTCCTCCCTCTATGCTGCGCTCTCTGCCTCGGCTACTGCTGTCTTTTCTGGCCCTGTAACACACTATCCTCTTGTGTGTGAAAGCCCTAGGTCTCCTGAGCCCTCACCTACCACTTCCTACCCACTGATAATTATATTTAATTTAATTCCCTACTCCTTCTACCCAAAACCTGCTTCTGCCGTTTCCCCAGTCCTGTTTCACTGTCACCTTCAGTGGGTAAAAGTGGCAGTTTCTTTTGAGCCCTACCTTCCTCCGACTAGCTGTCCCTCTGCAAAAATTCAACACATTTCTAATTTCCCTTTCCCAACTGACTACCTGCGCTCGCCTCTGCTCTGTATCGAGACCCATTGTTTCTTACCAATAGCAGTTGGTGCTGGGGTGCTTAATACCCCACCCATCCTATTTTCATTTGCAAAATCTGTGTTTAACACCACTTTAAGCTGCTATTTAGCTGTCCTGCCATTGTCTGTCCTCCTGACCCAATTTATTCCTATCTTTGTCTACAGCTTCAACTTAAACCCTTGATTTTTCCCTTCCTTCCTTCTTATATCTTTGCCCAAGAGGGCTAGACAGATCTGCAAGTGGCCCCAGCTATCCCTGCACGACCACTGCATCTCACCGGGAAGGGCTGCCTGCACCACTCCAGGAACTGACAAACTCTCCACCAGCAACCAGGTACACTCCTGCCAAGCTCGGAGTAGGACTCAGCTTGAAAGCCGCATCTCCTATTGGACTGTACAATGCCATAGCAGGCCACCTATTGGCTGCTTCTGTGCATTTTTAAAACTTGGACTTGGCACCTGCTGCCTGCTCAGAGCTCAGTGGGGCAGCCTGCTTAACTCCTAAGATTTTTGCCCACCCCAGGCCACCTTTAAATGCTCATCTGTAACTCGGCCCCTCCTTGCTCTCCCAATCAGTGAGCCCAGTACACTCCAGTGTTGTCTACTCTCTTGATTTAAAGAGGCAATAGCAACCTCTCCTGTTAAAAGGGCAATTAACATAATATTTGCTCCAAGATCCCTGAAGCAGCTGTTCCTTCCTTCGATCGCACCTTACCAACTTACACCATGCTTGGTGATCCCCTTTTGAGAGGTGTTTTTGTCCTAATCCTAACCCTCCTTACTCTCACAACCCACCTAGCAGAAAATCTGATCCCACCCACCAGTCCATCTATGCATGGTGTGGCCCTTAATGCCCACTGTGCCACTACATTAACATACTGCAATGTATTCCACCCCCCAACATTACCCACTACAACAAAAATGGAGTCCCTCCACCAACAACCATGGTGGCTGCAGCCCTTGGCTCTCTTTCCTGGAATTTTCAATATCCAATCAAAACCTTCTGACTATGCCACATTGCACTATTCTTGGTGTTATTATCTGGGAACATTCACCCTAATCCAGGTCCACCAACTTCCACAGCTGAGTCCCAAAGCTTTATCAGGCAATTCACAATTGACTCAATGAATATCCACAGTCTCCTCCCTAAAATTGATACCCTCAATGCCTGGCTTTAACAGCATAACCCTGACATCTTCTCAGTGGTTGAGACATGGCTTTCCCCTAACAATACTGATGCATCAATATTGATACCAGGCTATACTGTGTACAGGAGAGATCATTTAACCAAACATGGTGGTGGACATGCAATCTACCTTAGGGAAAACCTGAAAGTGGTAGAATTGCCTCTTTCAGACACTGAGTCCAATATGCAAGCCTTAGCCTTAAAAGTGCTATTTGGGAAGCACAACAAATCCCTCACAGTTCTCTTGGTCTACATCCCACCTGCTCAAAAGACTACAGGGCTAAACGCACTGATGGAATGTCTTGGTGCTTTGAACTTCAACAAAGAAACAGTACTGCTGGTGACTTCAATGCTAATTGGCTCATTCCAGCCTTTATCCCCTATTGGGATGCTGTTTCAATGGTGCACTTTACCCAGCTTGTCAAATTGCGTACTAGGACAAACTACAAGACTGGCACCTCTACATTGCTCAACTGGTTCCTGACTAATTGACCGGAACACACCTCTCACGCCACGGTGCTCCCAGTTGCATGCAGAGACCACTCGCTAGTCCTGTTTCACTGGGCTAATAATTTCTCCAAACCCCTACCTAAAACTATAATCATAGGGTCCTCAAACAAGGTCACCATGAATTGCTAAAAGCCGACCTTTGCCGACAAAACTGATCAACAGTCTACTCCTCCAGCTCTGCTGATAAAGCCTTAAACCAATTCATCCTGCTGTTCAACAGTGTGTGTGACCTGCATACTCCCTTAAAAAAGTGAAAAATCAAAGGATACAACAATCCTTGGTTTTCGCCAGACCTTCTTGAACGACTGAATTCAAGGAATCATTTATGGCATATAGCAAGAGAGACGGGCAAACAAGTGGACATTCAAGCCTACAAAAGGGCCCGAAACAACTGCACTGTGGCCATTCGCACAGCAAAAAATCAACACTACAAGGAAGCCCTCACCCAAGCTTGGAGTGATGGTAAAAAATTCTGGGCTAACCTCAATACAGTCAACGGCAAGGACACTAAGCCTTCCCCCACTGTGCTGAGCATTGATGGTGCACCCACTACTGATCCCAATTTCATTGCCAACTCTCTCAATAATGCCTTCTCAGATCTCAGTGGTGTCCTACCCATGATTTCTTCCTCCAAACATTCTCATCCTCCAAACCTAGCCCTATGAGCCCACCACTGTCTCACCCCCACTCCCACATTAGAGCTATTTCTTGGAGGGAGGCTAGAAAATACCTCCAAAAGGTCATGGGTAAATCGCGATTCAGTGGTGACTCACTTGACCACAAATTTGTGGCTCTAACCCTTGAAGACATTCTGACACCACTAACTCACATAATCAACACCTCACTCAGACTATTTCAAGTTTACACAGGTATAGAAAGCTGCCCTGGTTACACCTGTCTTCAAGATTGGTGATCGTTACTCACTAGGTAACTATCAGCCAATCTCAATACTCCCACCATTATCTAAGGCCCTTGAAAAGATAGTTGCTGACCAGTTAGCTGAATACATAGAAAAGTACAGTATACAGTGCCAGCAGCAATACGGGTTTCAAAAGGGACATAGAACCAACACTGCACTGCTTGAGTTTACTGGTTATGTTCACAACTCCTTAGATCATGGCACACTTGTTGGTGCAGCTTTCATCAACCTGTCAAAGGCTTTTGACATGGTTAATCATGACCTGCTTGTCGAGCAGCTTGCCTCTGTTGAGCTGTCCAATGATACAGTTACCTGGTTTAAGAGCTACCTCATGAATGACTCCCAAAAAATTAAGACTGACAGTGTCCTATCAGACAGTAGACCCATTCAGTCCAGTGTGCCCCAGGACTCCATCCTGGGTCTCATTTTATTTAGTTTGTTGCTGAACAGGCTCTCGTTGGCCAGTAGCTGTCCAATTCTGCTTCATGCAGATGATGCAGTCCTGTATGTAAGTGACCCCGACCCAGTCACCTTGGAGTGTAAACTTCAGGACAGCTTCACCATAGTTGAAAATGATTCAGGGAGCAAAAACTCATTATGAATTACAAGAAAATCAAGACAATGTTGTTTTCCCATCCACAAAATAGACATAGCTCACACCAGCTCAACATAATTAACATGACTGGTACTACTTTGGATCTCGTCCAGCAATTCAAATACTTGGGGGTCACACTAGACAGCACTATATTTTATGCCCACCACATCGAAAATGTTGCTAAGGCTATAAACTTCCAGATTGGATTGCTCCACAGACATAGGCAGAATCTCACTCTGCAGTTCCTAAATCTCGCTATCAACAGTTCTGTGGTCTCACTTGTTGACTATGGCATTGTAGTCTACGGCTCTGCCACAGACACTGCCCTCCACCATATTACAGTTGATTTAAATAAAGCCTGTTGGCTCCTTACTGACTCCACATAGTTCACTCATACATGTGACCTAAATGACCAAGCTAATTGACTCCAGTTCACTGGGAGGCATAAGTACCACATGTGCCTCCTGGCCAAGAAAGTGTGTCTGGGATTGATGCCTTTGGGTGTACAGAAGCTCTTCAGCCCCCATGAAAATGGATGCCCCACCAGAAGCTCAGATACTATGGTCTTTACACTGCCTAGGTGCCACGCCTCCCTTGGCCAAAGAGCTTTTGCCCACCGTACCCCCACATGGACTAATGATCTACATCCTGTCATCTCAATAACAGCTTTAGGACCCTTCAAACATGAGCTTTGAAAACATCTCACTGCTAAAGCCAGCTGTGACTGCTCCCTTAACCCCTTAATTGCTGATTAATCTCATGCCTAGGCATCATTCCTTGCTTGCCACTTGGCCGTGTACCCTGCACTTTGTGTTTCTCTCCTGATCTGTGCCCTCCTGCAATCCCACTCCCTCTCCATCTCTCCCCTCCCCACCAACTCTCAGCCCCAGCCCCTAACTTTTGACAATGCCTTCTCAGAGGATAATTCTTTAATACTGCTAAGGTGTGGCTTCCCCTGAACCTCTATAATTCCCCTGCTCTATCCCTTTCCTCCTGCTAACACTGATTTCTATTGCTTCTCACTCCCCCTTCCAACTTCCTCTTGCCTGTGTCTACCTCTCCCCCTGCATTGCCTATTTCCCATCATGCTACCCATAGTGTCATTATTAGCCTGCCTTTATTCCTTGACTGTGTCATCTTGCTTATAACTTTGTACTATATTTCTGAGTCCTATTTGTCAATTGCCTGCACTTACAGTTCTACTGCTTATCTCTTTGTAGCTTTAATTACTGTTAGTTAAATCTATGATGTGGAATCTATGTAACGAGCTTGTTCTCAAAGATGTTAATCCGAGACCACAATAAATAAAATAAAAAAATAAAAAAGTATTAATATATTATAAAGTAGTGGAACTGCTTCCATTATAAAAGAGTGTAAATTTTGTTGAAAATGGTGTTTTTATTTCTGCACAATTTTATGGTGCCCCCCACTGTTTCTAAAGGTTTTGGTACATTCCATGGGAACTCTTTGTATGGTGACATTGGTTGCATGATGGGTAATAGTGATTGCTGACACACCGTGTAGTCATTTTAAACTTGTTAAGTTCCCAATGAACTGACAAGGCAGCATGAGAAAGCAACAATGCTTGACACATAAGTGAGGGAGACCAGTAAGGAATAAAGAAATAATAAAAAAAGAAATCAGTCTATTCAGTCAGAAGAGTGATAGCGAAACCATAAGACCACCTCATAAATGATCAGTACTTCAGCCACAGAGCTGATCTGCAAATTGCTTTCCCCAACAGAACAGAAGTAATTGCCCATCATTGTAACAAAAGACCACTTCAGCCAGCAAACAGCAGTCAGTTTAGGCAGGCGACGTAAAAAAAACCTGTCAGCAGTATTAATGAATGACAATTCATTCATTTCTGTCCATCAAGGCAATTTGTAGATCAACTCTCTGGTTGAAGTATTAATTGTTTATGAGGTGGTCTCATGATTTCTGTGTCACTCTTCTGACTGAAAAGACAGAATTTTTTTCTTTATTCCTTACTGTTCTCCCTCACTCATATGTGTTAAGCACTGCTGTTTTCTTATGCTGCCTTGCTTGTTCATCAAGAACTTAACAAGTTAAAGCACACTTTTTTTGATGGTATTGTGGTCTCACAGCTGATCCACTGCAGTGACTATGACAGGATGACAATGAAAAGCGAGAGTCATCATGGCAGGAATCAGGTGTGTAGAGCAGCACGAGGCAGCAACTGTATACTCCATAAGAGGTACAGTACTGTAGAGCTCTGATCGGTGGAGGCAGTTCAACTACTTTATAATTTTACTTCTAGGATGACATCTGTAACTACAAATCCCAAAATCCCCTGCTGGCAGCTGATGTCAGAGCAGGACTACAGCAGTGGGAGATTCAATATCCTGCAATGTATGTTGAAGTTTTTGCAAGTTCTGATCTTTTGTTTGCTAGTCCTGCTGTCTGACTGGGGCTACACGCAGTCACAGAGGACTGTACCTAACCCTTAGAGAAAAGCCACACTTGGAAACATCTGATAGGAGCTTATAAAAGCTTTAACATGCACTGCAGGCTATTGTATCTTCCACTGCTGCAGTCTTGCTCTAATATCAGCTGCAGGGGATTTGTAGTTACAGAAGATGTCAGCCTAGAGGTAAGCAAAATTAGTCTGATACAATCTACTATACTACAGGAAATAGTAGTAAAACAAAATGCTTCTACACACAAAGTGCACATTAAGAACAATTATGCTGACTCTTCCCCTTTAACTACCAGTGAGCTGGGTTCAGAAACGAGCCTGAGTTATTGGGGGCTGGCCAGGGTGAGGAGGTTTGATTGCTCATAGGACACTGTCCTCTTCCTCCCCAGGGGGGCTGTCACACTGCTCTGTTACTGCCACCTGTGGATGCACAGTCAGCAGTGTGGAACTCATGGTGTTGGGAGGGAGGACGCCGTTAGATGCTTGGCTGAAACATGCACCAGCACGTCTACAGCATGGACTTTTGTCCTCCATGCTGGGGTCCTCAGAGATGGGGTTTTGGGGACCAAAAAACAACAAGAAAAAACATAAAAATCCAGCCCCCACTGCTGTGCAGCATCATCCCCAATAAGCTGGAGGCAGGATTGAGCACAGATGGTCAGTACTACGCCTACTTTGCCCTGCTGGCAGTGGGAGATAAAATGTAACATAAAAAAAAAATCGAACCTGTGTCTAAATTTAATTATTTTGGTCAATGTTTGATCCAGCCCTAGCTTTTATGGCAAATATTGAGGATGTTGTAACCGTCAATGCTTATCTTTTTTCATTCTTAAGCATGCAGTGCAATGCACCGTTTGTCTCTGCTTGACCGACAAGGTACAATTTCAGTTGCTGTTTACCTGTTTTTAAATATGATGACTTGGTGTATCAACATACCTCTGATAAAATGCTTGTTTCCATTTTAAAATTGTATTACGTGCTATACCATTTTATTCTGATATAATCAGGATTGAGTTGGTAGGCAAATGTCACAGTCTTTTTTGTCACCATGGCAAAGAAACAGTTGTGCCCACTTTCTGTAGTTCTCAGTCCCCTTTTTGCTCTGACGACACTCAGGTTCTTATACCTCTGGAAGTTGAGCACACACCCTAACAACTGCTCCTCAAGGGCTCAGTATATTTTCCCCATGAATGTGTACTGCAGCATGTTGACAATTACCAGCTCTCTTTAGTCATTAAATCAGACATGCACCCCAACATCAATCAGGCAGTGGGGTTTGAGATAACTGAAGGAATGGAATCCAGACACACAAAATCAAGAATCCTTGACTTTGAGAAGGCAGATTTCAGAAAAATGGGGAAATGCTTAGAAGAGGCATTAGCTGGAATAGTGAGGAAAATAGGTGCGAAGGAACAGTGGGTGCTGTTCAAATCTGGGATAACAAAAGCAAAACAACTCTGTGTAAAACAGGTTAGCAAGGGGAAAAGGAAGTTATTATGGTATTCCAATGAAGTAGCTGGGAAAATGAAAGCAAAAAAAATCACATTCACACAGTACAAAAAAGACACAAGAATTAGGGGACAGGGAGAGGTACCAGGAGAAACAAAGGGAAACGGGGAGTGCAATAAAGGAAGCCAAAACACAAACAAAGGAACACGTTGTGACATCATTGGTGAGGGGGGCGGCAAAACCTTTTACAGGTACATTGGAGAAAAAAGGAAGGCAAATGGAGGGAGGGTGAGGCTGAAAGGGGAAGAAGGGTGTAGTGAGGAGGATGACAACTGCAAAGCAGATATACTGAACAGATACTTATGATCAGTCTTTAAAGAGGAGGGGGCAGGAAATGGGCTGGAAAGGAATAGAAAGGTTAGAAAGGTCATGGAAATGGACACAAGTCCTTTTCCCAAGAGAAGGGTCCTAAAGGAACTGGAGAGAATAAAAGTCGATAAGGCTATGGGATCAGATGGGGTACACCCCAGGGTGCTGAAAGAGCTAAGAGAGGTGGTGGCAGAACCACTAGCAACCCTGTTCAGCCTCTCACTTGAAACAGGGGAGGTACCCAAAGACTGGAGGACAGCTGATTTAGTCTCTCTTTACAAAAGCGGAAACAGAGAGGAAGGGGGAAGCTACAGACCAGTCAGCATGACCTCAGCAGTGGGAAAGATCCTGGAAACACTACTGAAAGAAAGAATAGTGGAACACCTAGTTGCCAATGGTCTACAGGACCCAAGACAATATGGTTTTACTTGCGGGGAGGTCATGCGAGACTAACCTCATTGAGTTCTTCAACCGGGTGACAAGAGAGGTGGATAGGAGGGGGCAGTGGATGTAGCCTACCTGGACTTCAACAATGTCTTTGATACTCTGCCACACAGAAAGCTGGTAAACAAGTTGGGGAATATGGGAGTGGGAATGATGGTGATTAAGTGGGTGGAGAACTGGCTAGATAGCAGGACAGAGAAAGTGGTGGTAAATGGCTGTCACTCCACAGAGGGGAAACTGACCAGTGGGGTTCCACAGAGATCAGTGCTGGGTTCAGTCCTCTGCAATATCTTAATCAGTGATATTATAGATGACATAGAAGGGAAAATGTGCCTATTCTTTGATGACACCAAGCTCTGCAACAGGGTGGACACACTGGAGGGTGTGGAGAGAATGAGGAGAGATCTGCAGAGGCTTAAGGATTAGTCAAGGGATTGGTAGTTGAGATTGAACACAAAAAAAGTAAGATAATTCACAATGGGAACAAAAACTCATGCACAACATATCAGCTGGGGGATTTAGAATGCTCCAAGCAGGAAAGGGAACTAGGGCTTATCATCTCTGAGGGTCTCAAGGTAGGGAGTCAGTGTGACAAGGCAGCAGAAAAAGCAAACAGGATGCTGGGATGCATAGGCAGTGGTATCAACAGCAGGGAAAAGGAAGGTCATAATTCCACTATACAGGACACTAGCGAGGCCACACCTCGAGTACAGTGTCCAGCTCTGGAGGCCCTACCTATGTAAGGACATAGGATGGAGGCTGTTCAGACGAGGCCAACCAAGATGATGCAAGAATTACATCAGAAACCCTATGAGGACAGGCTGAAAGACTTAAATATCTACTCCCCAGAAGAGAGGAAGGAGAGGGGGGATATGATTGAGACATATAAGTACCTCATGGGGAGGAACAAGGTGCAGGAAAACTCAATTCTTCATAGAAAAAGATTCTCCAGAATTAGTTGACATGGGATGAAACTGGAAGGAGAAAGGTTCAGAGGGAACATGAGGAAATACTTCTTCACAGAGATGGTGGTGAACAAGTGGAACAGTCTGCTGGAACAGGGGGGTGGACATGATTACAGGATTTATGAATGCATGGGATAGGCATAAGGGGATCCTGGTAGTTGGGGGAAGGGGATAACTTAGTTCCAAGGAAGCTTGAAGAGCAGAGTTAATTGCGTTAAGGGGCAGGTTAGGTGAGTCGAAGGCCCTTATCTGCCGACAACATCTATTTTTCTATGTAGGCACTGAACCCTCTGACCCTTATTCCCTCATCACAAATGTCCTCAAGGGCTCAAAATCTTACCCATTTTACTTTGTGCTACACCAAACTTATCTCTTCCGTATGCACTGTTTATGATCCTAGCACTACTGCCACTCCTCTCCAGTTCAGTTTAGTACCTTGTGTGTTTGAGGTTAGACTGAGGGCCTAGATTATTATGCATTGCTGGTAGTCAGATTTCTTATTCTGTGCAGTAGTCCATAGGTCTAGTCCAAGATGTTCTGTGGTCTGAATGGTAGCCCAGTTTGTCCTGTAGCCCAAGCATTGTTGCAGAGGTGGAACTCTTTTGTAGGGGTTTCTTTAGTGATATGACAGCAGTTTTTTGACACCCTCAGACTATAAACTTAGGAGATGTTGGGCAGCTTGTTTTGTTTGTCTTTGACTTATCCATCAAACCTGCCAATGTATATGTCCAATCTCTACAGTACCTTTTCCCTTTCCTTTAGTGGAACCACATCACTAAACCAGTACATTGGGTGGATACCTCTCACCTAATTGATTCTTTGGTCATAGGCTTTCAAATCTGTGATGTCCACCTAGGTTTAGACCTCCTATAGGTTAGAGATCAGACATATTTCTATGAGAGAGCCCAGCTCCTAACAGAAGGGTTATCATTCTTTATTTAGGGAGTGGGCCTCCTTTTCTTCAAGGGTAAGGCCTTCTACTTAAGGTCATTTTAGTCAAACAATGTCAACTCTTTGACACCTTCTGGGATGATCACACCATTGGATGGAGGGAGATAGTAAATCCTCCAAAGATTGTCACTTTCACTCCTTTCCTTTGATTTTACAAAAACTTAAGCTATTCAAGTTACTCAATTTTCCCTTGTCTTCTTCACATCTAGCTTCCACAGTGGGTTACTGGTCCAGTCACCTAGGGTTACATGGTTATTGAAGGTTCCATCTCATGCCCGGATTTAAAAAGTCAATCTGTTAGCGTGGGGGATGTTGGTAGTGGTGACATAAACCATTGAATCACCAAAGGTTTCCTCCACAGAGAGTTTCCACTCATCCACATGAAAGAACATAAAGGTAGGTAGCTATTATATGTTAGATAGTTCCTGTATGTCACAGCAGTTGGGACTTTTGAAGTTAACTATTTTATTTTATAGTTTAACATTTTGTGTTAGGTTAACTATTTACTATTTTTAAGATATTTTTCTGTTTTAGTTCCTGGTCAGTTCTAGGAGCTAAGAAAACCATGGGTTATATCTGTTCGCCATTTGTGGTCCCACTTCATAAAACAGTTTCAGTATAAAACTACATTTAAATTAGTTTATTTTTGAAACAGTTGTACTATTTTTATGAGTACAATAGCCTTTGACTCTTTTGGCACCCTTTACAGTCACATTGGCATACTGAGAGATTAAAACAAGGATATGCCCAACAGGATATGAAAAGTGTAAATCTTGCATACAGATCCTGGCAAAGGCAGACCACCGAGATCTGTGATTTGATTGTTTGAGCCAGGATCATAATTTTGAAAACTGTGATCGCGACAAAGTTTTATGTCCCAAAACTAAGAAATACTGTAAATGGCAGTTAAATGGCATTTACTCTGTGCCCCAGCTTCTACGTCAGTGTTTCATCAGCACTTCCATTAAAAATCACAGGCATAAATATGGAGGAGTGTTCGACTATAGGTAGAAAGTATGCTTCACATGGTTCTCTAGTCTCCACAATGGCCACAGACTTCAAAAGAGGCTGGAAAATGCTGTAGGAAATGTTTTCTGTCAAAGGAGACTGATAGGACTCTTATGCCATTCATGTATCCCAGTAAAGAGCAGAGGATGTCAAGCAGGGGGAGTCGCATACTAATGGTGACAAAAAACATGAAATGCCTTCCAACCAGAAGTTACCCACAATGTTTCACTGAAGAAACAAAAACAGAAACACATCACAATTACTGTGCTTAAATGGGAATCAAAACAAACTGTGACAACAATTAAAACACTCTCTGTAGAGGACATAAAGCAAATGTGACAGTTTTCTAAGCCATACATGAGGAACCAATACATTGTGTAGAGTCTGACTGAAGAGGAGAAAGAGGAAGAGGAATTAACTGAGCCCCCAAACAGGATGTCAAGTTCCAGCCTAGAATAAATGAAGACGTACTTTCACAATCTTACTTTATTAGACAATCAATCAATCAATCTTTATTCAACCAGATGGAGCACCATTGAACAAGCTCACTAGCAAGGTGGGCCTGGGTAGTACACATAAGTGATTCAATAGAACAACAATGACACAAGTCAGCACAACAGAATAACATAGACAACATGAAACATATTAAGGCAAAGGGTAATACAACAACTCTGAGTACAACAAAATAATTATATACAATAAGTATACACATAAAATAACAGTTCTTAATATAAGCAATGTGATAATCTAGGAGTCAGCCTGCTAGGAAGAATGATAGAAATGAAATGAAACACAAAGAATAAGGGGAAGGGAGGGATGAAGATAGGAGGAAGGATGAGAGCTATAAGTATCACAGTTTTGGCAGCAGTGCAATTAGCAACAGGGAAAACATTTGCAGGGCTCAGAGAAGGATCTCAAGTTAAGTGATTTGAACTTTTATTAATTTATTTATTGAAATGTTTCACCAGGAAAGGCACACTGAGCAACACGATGCCCATCTCACGGTGCTTCCTGGGGGAGGGGGTACAGAGGAGAACAGTGAGTACATGATACATAACACTGAGTTACACATTGGAGTCATGAATTGAGAGTAACATTACATACACTGATTACATACATCCATTACTTATATTAGTTACATTGAATCGAATTAGAGTTACACATTGCTTACAGGGCTTTAAACTGCCTTGTATTTAAAGGGGGGTACATGAAGTAGGGAAACATTATAGGGAAGGTTTAGAAGCACAGGTAGAACAAGGGGTAAGGTTTAGACCTGGATTGTGTTAACTATACATGAGTGACAGTCACTAACTAAGGGAATACATTTGACAGGGAGACAAGAATGATTGGGTTAACCAGTTCTAACGTTTTTTGAATTTTATTCCATAGCTGGGGCAGCACATTACTGAAGGAAGCTCTACTGAAATGGGAACTGACCTTAGGTACATATAGTGAGATGTAAGAGTAACTTCTCAGGGCGTAATTGCCTAAGGTGCAGAGGGGTAGAAAATGAGATATGTAGAGGGGTAGTTTCTTAATAATAGCTCTGTAGGTCCAGAGTACAGCATTCCTTTGTCTCCTGAACGTAAGTGATGTCCAACCCAGCAGGGAATAAATTGCACAATGATGCATGGTGCAAGCTGCTCCAGAGATAAAGCATAGGGATCTGTGGTACAAGATGTCAAGCTTTGCTAGTGCTGACCTTGGAACCTGACCATACAGGAAGTCAGCATAGTCCAAGAGAGCTAGGAAGGTGGTTTGTACCAGCCTCTTCCTAGCCGCTTGGGTAAGCAGATGTTTAATTCTACAGAATAGGCCAAGCCTTTGCTTCAGTCTTTTTGAGAGTTCCTCTACATGCTGAGTGAAGGAGAATCTGTTGTCAATCCATACCCCTAGGTATTTGAATTTTGCAACATAATCCAGTGATTCACCAGGCAATGTGGTAATAGCTGGCACTGGGACAGATTTCAAGGTATTTGAGGACATAACAAGTGGAGACAGGAGCACGGCTTTTTTTTTTTGCGTTTAAGAGTAGTTTTTGGTTAAGGAGTGTAAATGGGTAACAAAATTACCTTTCTTAGGTTCTTGTTGGAACTGCACAAAAGAGAAGAAATGACAGACCGGTGGTGTCCAGCACATAAAGTGATTTATTTCTGGTATATAAAACAGGCTTACAACCAAATCACAGTGATAAACACTGGGGAGAACACCTCCAATCTTTCTTACCTATAGGCAGCATTATGTTTCTTCTTCTTCGCAGCAAAAAAGGTGCAATGCAAAGGGTCTTATACCCCTGATAATCATCACAGTATCTACTAAAAAGATATATAAAAGTCTCATCATTGGATAATGGCAAATAACCTGACTTCTTACTAGCCTGGGAAAGCATGCTGAGCTAGCAGAAAGACAAGATAACTAAACAAAGAACCTGTATTCATGAAGGCTATTTGTGGTTACACACATACTGTAATTACACAAGTAATCACTATTCTGTATTAGAACTAAAGATGGCAGTATTGTCTAACTAATGATTATACAATGGTGTATACAGAGATGTCTCCCAAGTGGTACAATTATAATAGTAGATGCAGTATGATCCTTTGGTAGAAAATACAGTAGAACTCATATCCTGACACTTATGCTTATACAATAAGTGCCTGTGCCCTAAGTAGTACTGTCTGCGAGGTAGAGGGCCAATAAGGGGTGTTGGTCCATGGATAACATTCCCCCCTTGTTGCCTCAGAAAGGGGCAACAATGCAAGTAAGCTGGTAGGGATGGAGCTATAAAGTCATTTACAGGTCCAACGCACAAGCCTTGTAAAGGAATAAGAGTTGTTCTCGATGTTGTTTGAGGGTACGTCACAGGTAGCAAAGAGTAAAAATCAGGAAAACAATCAAAAATGCTTGAATAATAACAAAAACCTTAAAGCTTAGTTCTACCCAGTAATTGCCAACTACAAGACTTAAATCACCATCATGAATTAAATCATTAAGTATATTATTTGCTTTGCATGTATTATTGCTAATATAGATCAAATGAGCATCTTTCCAGCTAAGAGATTGTAAAGAGAGTTAAGGGATCAATGTGCGCATTAAAAAATGACAGAAATGATATTGAGAGAGAGCAAGCAAGTGTGGGGATCAGTATCAATAATGTCTGGTTCAGGGAGAGGAACAGGCATGATCATAGAGTGACCTATTACAACTTTGCTGTGGAGTAAAACAGAAATTGGGGTTATTATTATTGCAAGTCTGAGAACTATAAACAAAGGAAGGGTAATTTGTTACCATGCAAAACTGGCCTTCAGCAGTATAAGGGATTTTAACAGTTGGGACTGTCCAATAGTGCAAACGTATAGGCAAGTAAAAAAGTCTGGTCGGTGATCCAAGTAGTAAAGCGAATCTCTTCAAGATAGCTTCAAGATGGTGCTGTTTCAGCATCAAACGCTGAAGATGCAGCAGGAGGGATGTCATCTGGGTCCACATCAGTAAGGTTGCTTGGCAAATCTTCACCCAAAATCAAGGCCCAATAAAGATGTTCCAGTGAGTAGCCACAAACTGGTTTCACAATGTCAAATACATCACAGCAGCACAAGAAGTAATATCCTTTCTTGGCATAACAGTTCATGTGAGGAGCCACACATGCTTCAAGTACAGGGTGGAAAACAAGAATAGAGGGAAGTTCAGTTCATTGACAGAAAATATAAATCTCCAAATGTGCAATGGAATGGATGCTTGCCAGTTTTTCAAAGACAGATGTAGCTGGATCAAAGCATGGTAAGGAGACAGTAAAGGTTATAAACATGTTGTCCCTAATAGAGCAAGAGTTTGTGAAATAACACAGGGCCCTGTTAGGGAACCTGGAGACATAACCAATATTTTTGACTGTGGACATAGAAATTTTAAGAGCATTCTTTAAACAAATAGACATGCAACCAGTGGCTGTGCAATGTGGGCAATACCTTTTACCCAATCTGAGATCATGTACAATATCTGGAATTTTGAATGATTCCAAATCCCTGAAGAGAATGTTGGTGGTAGAAATAACATAAGAGCCATAAGCAGAACATAAAATTTGACACCCAATATATTGCTTGTCCGCCTCACAGTTGTTCTGAAAAATAAGATCATTAAGTTTTTGTCTGGTATCGTTGAACCCTTGAGCAATCTCCTTTATATTGTACACAGTATAACATTCTTCCTCACCAAGAGAATTTACACCTTGCAAGATAGGGGACATAACATCATTGCCAAGTGTTTGCTGAAATGTCAATATCTATGCCTTAATGGAGGCAAAGTCTGCTCTACTCCAAATAGACATTCCTGAGCCAAAAAGGGCAGTAACCATGCCGGCTACTCCGGTTATACCAGAGACAGAACTGGCTGCACCAGCGATGTCTGATACTGTTTCCACTTGGTAAGTTTTGCATATTTATGGGCTGGTCTAAAAACACCACTATGGTCGGTGGTGTGCGGTCCACCAATAGGATCATTTGTGAGTGTTTGGTAAGCAGCTTCAAGATCAGTAAGCATCATACTGTGAAACTTAGAAGTATTAGTTTGTTGACACAAACCAAATTCATCCATATTCCAATGTGATGAGTTGAAAATAACTGGGGCATGCATATATTGTACATTGTTTATAAGGGCACCTGGGAGTGATGTGGTGGTCAAACCACTAGAAGGATCCTCAAATTGATGAGGACAGGCAAGTAGTTCCTACTGGCTGGGTGGGACTACAGAAAGGTAGACAGAAGAGGAACCAGTGTAATTTTGTAGACAGAAATCAATGGCCTCCTCTGAAGGGAGTCTGTCACAAAAGGCAGGATCCATAAATGCAATAGGATTATACTGACCAGTGTGTTATGGAGAAGTTTGTCTAATAGAAAGAGAACCATTCTGGGATATGTCAGTGCTTGGCCAGCCGTGGAATGAACCCTTGGACAGGCGAGCTGCATGGATTGTGTAGCCCATAGCATTAGTTTGCCATTGAATACACAAGGAGAATTTATTTGGGGCAACAACTACAGCATCCAGAAAGGCGTTTTTGCCTTGTGTAACCTTAAAGGGACACTGTCAACCATTTTTGCATCATACTATTTCAGGTTGAAAACCCACATTTGATTGCTTACCTTCTCTAAAATTCATTAGTGTTGCTGGTGGTTTAATCTGCCTCCTTTCTTAGTACAACTGAAATGCATAGTAATTGTGTATTTACACCCAGCTTGGTTTTGTTTCAAATCCTTGATCTATTCTTCTTGGTCACATCCTGAATGTTGGGGAAAACCTCAGTGCAGTGCAACCACCCGTGATGCAGTAATTTCCTCTGCACTCTCTGCATCTTGAGTGACTAGACCATGTTGGGGTGTTCCCAAGTTCAGGAAAGATACAGTGGGAGATGATTAAGAAATGTAAACAAACACATTTTGGTGTGGTAACACCAATATGGTGGACAGTCTATTTTACTCTTTTAAAATTAAAAAAGCCATCAGAATCAAACTACCAGCCATATGAACATATTTTACAGAATGCTAACAGTCATAAAACATGTTTTTTAAACTAGGGACAGTTTGATGCCTAAAGGGGTTGACAGTGCCCTTTAATATTTTTGTTTGGAATGTTTATGTGAATGCCCATGGGAGGTGATGATCAGTCCAATTTACCAAGCAAGCAATTCAGTTGATCCTTTTGAGTCTATGGTGGTTTAAGTGGGGGTGCTATAATGGTTAGAGGGCAGTAGTCCTACCAGTAGGAGAGGAGGGTGCAAGCTAACCATCTTGCCAATATCTGAAAGAAATAGAAAAGGATTAGTTAGCTGTAAGTACTATTCCACCCTATGGGGTTAGGAAAAGTAAGTTTTTAGTCACCTTTATATAGTTTGAGTTGGTTAGCATGGAACCACTTGTCAGCAGTCTTTCTCTGCTGCTGTACTCTGACCTGATACACAGCAGGGCTGAGCTTGTTAACAATGGGATAAGGGCCTTCCCATTCACTGGCAAATGAATGTGTGGATTGTCAGTACTGGAGAGCACTACTTGGTCTGCAACTTGCCAGTCGACTTCTTTGACATGCTTGTCAAAATGAGCTTTAGCTTGTTCTTGAGCCTTGCCCATTTGCTTGGCAGTGAACAGGTGCGTCTTCATGATGTCATCATGTAGCTTTTCCACGTACGTGTCTGCAGATACTCTATCTGTAATAGGGCTGTGTAGCTCAATTAACAGATGCTCAGGTAGTCTCATGGCTCTACCAGTCATGACCTTATAAAGTATACAATGAGTGGTAGCCATTGGAGTGCCCCTGTTTGCCATTAGTAGTAGTGGCAAGAGGGATTCCCAATATTGCATAACATTTGTTTTATGCATCTGTTAGCTCTTTCTACCTAACCTGATGATTGAGGATGGTAAGGAATGTGGAATTTCTGATCAATTCCAAACAGCTGGAGTGTCTGTTGCATGAGTTCTGCTATAAAGCTGGTTCCCTGGTCTGAGTCCACCTTTAACAGTAAGACCCACCTGGAGAGCAATTGATCCACCAGGATCTTGGCATTCGTCTTTGCTGTGTTGTTCTTAGTGGGAAATGCTTCTACCCACTTGGAGAACAAATCTGTGACAACAAGGGCATACTTGTTGTTCTTACTGAAGTTGGTGACAGGACCAATGAAATCAATCTGTATCGTATTCCATGGTCCAGAATGCCTTTAGGGCAACAATCTGGCATTTTTCTTTACTGAAATGGGGTTGTTCTGAGCACACACTATGCAGTTGCCGATTTTAGATTGCCCCGATTTTAAATTTTAGATTGTCCCCAGTTTTCCATATACCTAACCCCCTCTTCATCTTTCTGCTATAGACCACTTTTTTAACCCACTCCCTTACCCCCAATTACCTGACGATGGCCTCACTTGGTTGAAAACTCTCCCTCTCTCCCACCTCAGACGATGTCACCTCCAGCTGACCCCCAACCCCCTCATATCTAATCAGTCTTTCTGTTAATATGTACTAATTTGATGTGTATAAGTTCAAATTTTATTATTGCTGCCTGTGTACATGCTTCAATGTTCTTCTTGTTTTTCTCTGTAAACCTTGTATTTTTGTAATGTCTGTTCAACACTGATGTGGAACCTTTAAAAATGAGTCCTTGACTCAAAGGTACTAATCCCAAACTGAAATAAATAAATAAAAGTTGTCCACATAGTGTTACACATCTTTGACCATGCCAGGCCACCAGATGACTGTCTTGACCTCTGAAGAGTGTTTTCTGTCCCCTGGTGTTCACCAGTGGGAGTGTCATGAACCATATGTATAAATTTGGTTCACAGTGATTGTGGTGCTATCCACAACTTGTCACCTGTATCCTGTTTGTGATACCAGATGAGTTTCTGATCCCCAGACAGATGTAAATTGTCCAAATGCCTTTTGTAGGGACTGCCAACAGGCAGTGGCTGTTCAGTTCCTTTATCTAGGAATTTGAACTCATCTCTGATTGCTGGATCTGCTTTCTGTGCAGCAGAGAGATGCAGTGGAGGTTCTGGTACTGGTTTCTTGGTGGCAGCATTTATAGATTGCACAATTGCTGCTATGCACTGTGGGTGAGTCATTTCCCATGCCCCCGAGTGCCTGCTTTTGCAAATGAGTCCGCTCATTCATTGAATTCATGGTAAAGGTCAGACTTGCAGTGAATCTTTACCTTGTGAATGTACAGCCTGTGAGTGAACATTTGTGTCAGGGTGTGTATATACACAAAAGGTTCTGTATACTTAATGGGAGTACCATCAGATCAGGTAAAGTTGTTCTTTTGCCAGAATGGAAAGAACACAGTTAGAATGAACATACCCAATTGGAGTCCACAAAGATGATGGTGTCCTAGTCACCATGTGGCATGATCTCCAATGCACAGGCCACTGCAGTCAGTTTGGCATACTGTGAAGAGATAACAGTGCGCTTTCTAGCAATGAGCCTGAAATCACCCGCATGTTCCCTAATGAGCACTCCAAGCCCCGCCACCTGTTCTCCAGCCAAATAGGATGCAGAACCATCTATAAAGATGCAGAACATTGTGTTGTTTTCCTGGACCTCAGGTGAGGCTGGAATGAAGGGTCCTGGATCAGGCTGATCAGGTGGTTGGAGGGCACAGTCATAGAACTTACCTGTGTACAGGAGGCCATGGGCCAGGATTGATGGCATTTTGGCAGGCAGTACCTTGATGTCTCTATCCTGCAAAAGCAAATGCCAATGGGTAAATCTGGTATTAGAGACTGATTCATCTTTCACTTTGTCTGAAAGCAAAAAGTTAGTAGGAGTGTGATGGGTGTGCAAAATGATGGAAGCATACAAGATGATGTAGAGAAAGTGTTTGACAGCCTATAAGGTTGCCAAGAGTGATCTTTCACTGAGACTGCATTTCCTCTCAATTAGGGATAGCATTTGAGATGCATTTGCAATGGGCCTGTAATACCTATTGTATTTTTGTGCCAGCACTGCAGACGTTGCTACATCAGAGGTAACAGTTTCCAAATGGAAGGGCAGTTTTGGATTTGGGTCGATCAATGTTGGGGCTGAGGCCAAGGCCTGTTTGAGCTGGGCAACAGCTTCAGTGTGCAAAGGGCTCCATGTCCATGGGACATCTTTTTTCAGCAGTTCATACAGGGGAGCAGCCTTTAAGGCAAAATCAGGGATGAAATCCCTAGAGTAATTTACCATTCCTAGGAAACATCTGAGTGTTGCCATGCTTGTAAGAAGTGGTAGATCTTGTAAGCCCTGGATCTTCTTGTCAGCTGGGCTTCTACCTTGGTCTGTGATGCACAGGCCAAGAAACATAATCTCCTTCTGACACAACTGTGCTTAGAGGGGTTGCACTTGAGGCCTGCTCTCCTGAGGAGGGTCAAGAGTTCATCCAAAAGGGTAAGGTGTTCTTCTTTGGTGGACGTTGCCAAGAGCAAATCATCCACATACTGCAGAAGACACTGGGGTGTGGAAAATCCCTGCAGTGCATCCATCATTTGGAGATGGATGAGGAAAGGGGTGTTGTGGAAGCCCTGGGACAGACAAGTCCAAGTATACTGGTGTCCATCGAAGGTAAAAGCAAATTTGTATTGGCTTTCTTGTGCTAATGGGAGTGAACAAAATCCATTAGAGATGTCAAGAGCTGAGAAACACTTTTTATCAGGTGTCAGCAACTTGAGTACGTTGGGAGCTGATGCCACAGTTGGGGCACAGCTGGGGGTAACTTGGTTAAGCTTTCTGTAGTTTATTGTAAGTCTCCAAGCTCCATTTGGCTTTTTCACAGGCCAAATGGGTGAGTTGACAGTAGAGACACAAGTCCTGATCACACCTTGTTGCAACAGTGACTGGATGGTTTCCCTTAATGAAGAGAGGGCTTCAGCAAGAAATGGATACTGCTTCTATCTCACAGGATTGGGTCCTGTGATTTCAATGGTGGTGTGCATCCTTCCACAATCATGCTTATTGGTGGCAAAGACATCTGTGTGTTTCTGCAACAAAGGTGTCAGTTCTGAAAGCAAGTCATGACTTTTAAATAAAGCCATGACATCATACTCCTTGTAGTTATGGGAAATGGCTACCACCACATGTGAATCTGATATAGTGACAGCATGACATTGTTCTTTGATCTGTAGCAATAACCTCTTAGCTTGGTCCACCACACATCAATTTCTGTTGTTGTTCCGGTTATTCTTATAGTTTCAGTCCCCCCTTTTGTAACGATTGCTTAGCAGAAGGGGCTTCCTGCTGGTCATTGCCACCCTCTATGATGTAGTGGGTGGTGGCAGGGTTGACCGCAGCAACTTGGGCCGGGTCTACCTGGGCCGTTGTGGTGATAGCAAGAGCCTTGTTGCTGTTTTTGCCAGAAGCGAGGTTGAGGAGGTAAACCTAAAAGGCCCGCTCCGTCTTGGTAAGAATCTGTTCAAAGGTGTCAGACTGACAGTAAACACTGAGTTTAACTTTTTCCTGGAGGGTCAGAGTCATGTTCTGGATGTACAAATCTCTGTACTCTATTTGGTCTTTAGTAGCAGTCTCATTTATCAAGGCCTTGCCAGCCTCAAAAGTGAGCCACAACCATTGATGGTAAGCCGCCGTGCTTTCCTTCACATTTTGTTTAATCTTATAGGTCAAGTGGGCTCCATGATACCTGGGGCACTAGCCAAAAGAAGGGCTTGAGCAATTTCATTGAAATCGAGTGTGTTGCAGTTGCGGACAGTGTCTGGGAGCTTGGCCCAGAGTGTAGGCTCGATGGTTTGTCTCAGGACTTGGACCTGATACTCTGGTTGGAGAAAAAGCTTCTTGCAGAAGGAATGCACCTTCTCCAAATGACAACTGAGGTTGCCGGTGGGGTCCATCTGATGCTTTGGGCAATCTGCTGAACAGAGTGAATGACCTGCAAGGGATTGGACGTGTGTGTCTGTGGCGTGTGGGCTAGAGCACCACTAAGGGCAACATCCGCCACTGCATCAGCTATTGTTTGGAATGCACTGTTCTGGCTGACTGCATTCTCTTCAATGTGTTCAATCTGGTTATGCAGAAAGAATGGTTTGTCCGGTGTGGTAGAGGTAGCTAGGTTGGTAATAACCTCTTGCATGATGCCTCGCACTGCCGCACCATCTTCCCTGGTAATGGGAGCCAGTGGGTGTACATTACAGGGTGGTGGTCAGCCTCCCATATCATGGGACAGCCATGTTTGTTGTTACTTGGCAGCATAGAGGGTGTGCCAATGTAAGTAGGTGATGCACGTGGTGATGTGGCAACTTAGCCGCCATCTTGGGAATGGTAGTCGACATCTTGGGAGTGGCTACTGGTAAAGACCACTGCCCTGTGGAGCAAGGGTTTGGATGTGATGAGGTGTCCAATGCCCTCATAATCTGAATCATCATCTATAGATGACATAATGTCAATGGGTGTGTACTGGAAACAATTCATGGCTTTAACATGGCCAGCAAGAACCTCTCCCCGATGGCGCAATTTCACCATCTTTGCTTTACATCTCCTATGGCAGACTCTTGCAGTGCTCAATACCTTTTTCAACTTCATGCTGCAATACTCTGTACACGGCACAAAATTTAACATTGTCCCTAGGCTCTTTGTCTAGCTCATTCAACAACCTTTCATTCTTCTCTTTCAATTCCACATTTTCCTCTCACAGACGTTCATTTGTATCACTTAAAATATCATTCAAATGAGATAGCTGTTTCTTATCACATTTTAACCTCTCATTGTCATCCCTTAACATACACAATTCACACTCAGAGTCTTGAGCAGTGCAGCTCAACAGCCTATTATTATGATCACGGAGTGATTGTGTATCCTCCACAAGTTTCTGTTCCCTTTTCAGTAACTCCGATGCCTGCAAGCCTATCTCTTTTTTTAGAGAAGCGTTATGCAGCTCAGGGGAGGCACAATGTGCTAGTAAACTTTGTACGGCTATATACAAAGCCACTACCAAGATACCGTTGGTGTGGTATTTGTTGACTTTTTGGTTGGAATTGAGATATTGTTCAGAGATCACAAGCAAGGGGTCTTTAGCTGATCTTGCATCCAGTATGCTCCATGGGAGGTAAGAGACATCAAGTCTCAGTTGTGTGCACAGTTGAGGCATAATAAACAAAAGAGTAAACAAACAAACAAAGAAAGCAATTGAAAGACTGAATCTAAATCCTAGGCGCCATTACCCAAAGGCTTTTTGGTCCCTGTGTGCAAACAGTGGTGCCAAGTCAGTACGCTGCTACTCACAAAGGGAGTATACTAGTGGTTTGGGGAGGGTCTGCCATGCCTGAAACCTAGATGTAACAAGTCTGTAAAGGAACAACCACAGTAAGTTTGAGTAGGTCCAAGTGGGCAAACATGCACCAAACTATTCTACATTGAGTTTGAAGAACTCGAATGGAATCCTCACTTTGTAAACTGCAACCTGTACATGGTCACCAAATGTTACTGGGTCATAAAATTACCTTTCTCAGGTTCTTGTTGAAACTGCATAAAAGTGAAGAAATGACAGACAAGTGGTGTCCAGCACATAAAGTGATTTATTTCTGGTATATAAAACAGGCTTACAACCAAATCACAGTGATAAACACTGGGGAGAACTCCTCCAATCTTTCTTACCTATAGGCAGCATTATGTTTCTTCTTCTCAGAGAAAAAGGTGCAATGCAAAGGGTCTTATACCCCTGATAATCACCATAGTAACTACTAAAAAGATAAATAAAAATCTCATCATTGAATAATGGCAAATAATTTGACTTCTCACTAGCCTGGGAAAGAATGCTGAGCTAGCAGAAAGACAAGATAACTAAACAAAGAACTTGTATTTGTGAAGGCCATTTGTGGTTACACACATAATTACACAAGCAATTGCTGTTCTGTATTAGAACTTAAGATGGCAGTATTGTCTAACTAATGATTATACAATGGTGTATACAGAGGTATCTCCCAAGTGGTACAATTATATTAGCAGATGCAGTATGATTCTTTGGTAGGAAATACAGTAGAACTCATATCCTGACACTAATGTTTATACAATAAGTGCCTGTGCCCTAAGTATTACTGTCTGTGAGGCAGGGGGCCAATCAGGGGTGCTGGTCCATGGATAACAGGAGGCTGCATTATAGGATATCAAAATCTGATTGCAGGTCCATGCAAGCACTCTCAGGAGTAGACCAGGTGATGTAGAGGACCTTGTCATCAGTGAAAAGATGGGCGCTGGCTGACTCGATTCCATGGTCAATATTATTAATGTATAGTGCAAAAAGCAAATGGCTACTATGCAAAATCTTCCATCCACTAAAACAGACATGGATACAGAGGAGTCATAATTCATGAGCTTGCCATGACTGACTTCCTCTAAAAGGATATCCGTTCCCATTCATAAATCCCCCAGAAATGCCTTGATAAGGTCCTAGTCACATCTTTCTCAGCACTGACCTTTAATAAAAAATGCATAAAAAAAGGTATCTTGTTGACAAGTTGTAACCCCCGTACCAGTTTGGGGCTTACCTTAAGTCTTCCTGAGCTCCATCTATACCCACTGCCAGGTAGACCGTAAGTGTCTTTCTGGGCTGAATGTATGCCCACTGCCAGGCAGACATCATTCATAGATAGTAAATCCCTGGGTATTTCTTTGATCCTGTTGAGTTACATGAGAGTGACATGATGTGCCTCCGTGCCTGTCCCTTTAAGTCATTAGCCAGTGTGTGTATAGTAAATGGTCTGGGTTGGGTCTGAGTGTTTCAAAGCTTGTGACCGGCCAGATGCCACTTTAATTTGCTCCACTCTGCTGTCAATAATAAAGCAGAGGGAGCTTTAACTATTACTGTAAATATTTACTTCTAACTTGCTGTTATATTTGAATTAGAGCGTTTGTTGTAACCTGCCTTCTTGCGGCTTTGTTTATCCAAATGGTAGCCATCATGTTTTGTTTTGTTTTATTTTTAAACCAGGAGAGACACACTAAGTGGAAGCTTGTCTACAGTTTCGACCTAGGAGCACAAGAAAGTTAAGTAACTTGCTCAGGGTCACACAGTATGCAAGTAGGGGCTGTGGGTCTGGGATTTAAGCCCAGGTCTCCAGGTTTGCAGCTCAGAGCCCTGAACCAATGTGCTATGCTACCTCCTTATGTTTGGTCTGGGACTTCCAGGATTTGGACCAATTGGACACCTGGGGACCTTGAGGGGTCCTTAGTTCAAGTGCCTTGTCGGAAGAAAGACTGTAATTCTTGTAGTTTTGAAGGCTGGCACCTAAACTGACTAATGGGAGAACCAGAATTGTGACTGACAGCTCCCCTAGCCAACCGGATTGCAGGAGAACCGGACTAGTTCAAAAACTGTTGGAGAACAGTGTTTCAGTTAGAGCTACAGTTTGGAGAGTGAGCAGCTTGAGCTATTGAGAGGCTGCTCCTAGGAAGGAGCCTAGGAGAGTCAGTGGGGAAAGGACTGACCTGCCTTCCTGCTGTAATTCTGCTGCTTGGGACTGCCTTATTGCAGTAATCAGACTAATCCAAAAAGTGATTTTGAACTGCGGCAGAAAGCTCTGAAACGCTTGGAAGTACAGCATGAGATTTTGGACCGAAAAGATGAGCTTGGGAAGTGTTTGGTCCAGGAGTTGTGAGAGACTGTTTTTGACGATCAAGAGGTATGCTCAGTGAGCTGACCGCAATAGCAACCGGCCTGATATCAAACTGTGAGGTAGAAAAGTTCATGCTGTTCCTGTTAATTGTGCTGAATGTTTATCGTGAGTTGAGGCTTGTTTTGTCAGTGACTGAACTGTTAGCCAGCTGGAGGCTTTCAACAGCAAACAAACTGAACTTTGCCAGAAGTGTTATTCAACCTTGGGCCTATGCCAGCCTAGGCCCAAGCCGACTATTCCTGCAGCAGCAACTGCTTACTCGCCGAGAGACCAGCTTGGAGATTCAGCCCATGTGCAGCAAGAAATTGCAAGCTGCAGCTGTCTGGAGGGAAAGGCCAAGAATCAGAGGTGTGTTGTGCCGACCCAGCTTCCCCATGCTCTTCCTTTCCTTTGATTTTACAAAAACTTTAGCTATTCAAGTTGCTCAATTTTCCTTTGCCTTCTTCACATCTAGCTTCCACAGTGGGTCACTGGTCCAATCACCTAGGGTTACATGGTTATTGCAAGTTCCATCTCATGCCTGGATTTAAAATGCCAATCTGTCAGCGTGGGGGGGGGGATGTTGGTAGTGGTGACGTAAACCACTGAATCACCAAAGGTTTCCTCCACATAGAGTTTCCACTACTCCACATGAAAGTTCTTAAAGGTAGGTAGCTATTATATGTTAGGTAGTTCCTGTATGTCAGAGTAGTTGGGACTTTTGAAGTTAACTATTTTATTTTATAGTTTAACATTTTGTGTTAGGTTAACTATTTACTATTTTTATGATATGTTTCTGTTTTAGTTCCTGGTCAGTTCCAAGAGCTAAGAAAACCACGGGTTATATCTGTTCACCTTTTGTGGTCCCACTTCATAAAACAGTTTTAGTATAAAATTACATTTAAAATAATTTATTTTTGAAACTGTTGTACTATTTTTATGAGTACAGTAGCCTTTGACTCTTTTGGCACCCTTTACAGTCACGTTGGCTTACTGAGAGATTAAATCAAGGATATGCCCAACAGTATATGAAAAGTGTAAATCTTGCATACAGATCCTGGCAAAGGCAGACCACCGTGATCTGTGATTTGATTGTTTGAGCCAGGATTGTGATTTTGAAAACTGTGATCTCGACAAAGTTTTATGTCCCAAAACTAAGAAATACTGTAAATGGCAGTTAAATGGCATTTACTCTCTGCCCCAGCTTCTACATCAGTGTTTCATCAGCACTTCCATCAAAAATCACAGGCATAAATATGGAGGAGTGTTCGACTATAGGTAGAAAGCATGCTTCAGATGGTTCTCTAGTCTCCACAATGGCCACAGACTTCAAAAGAGGCTGGAAAATACTGTAAGAAATTTTTTCTGTCAAAGAAGACTGATAGGACTGTTATGCCATTTATGTATCCCAGTAAAGAGTAGAGGATGTCAAGTAGGGGGAGTTGCATACTAATGGTGACAAAAAACATGAAATGCCTTCCAACCAGATGTTACCCAGAATGTTTCACATGAAGAAACAAAAACAGAAACACATCACAATTACGGTGCTTAAATGGGAATCAAAACAAACTGTGACAAAAATTAAAACACCCTCTGTAGAGGACATAAAGCAAATGTGACAGTTTTCTAAGCCATACATGAGGAACCAATACATTGTGCAGAGTCTGACTGAAGAGGAGAAAGAGGAAGAGGAATTAACTGAGCCCCCAAACAGGATGTCAGGTTCCCTCCTAGAATAAATGAAGACGTACTTTCACAATCTTACTTTATTAGACAATCAATCAATCAATCTTTATTCAACCAGGTGGAGCACCATTGAACAAGCTCACTAGCAAGGTGGGCCTGGGTAGTACACATAAGTGATTCAATAGAACAACAATGACACAAGTCAGCACAACAGAATAACATAGACAATATGAAACATATTAAGGCAAAGGGTAATACAACAACTCTGAGTACAACAAAATAATTATATACAATAAGTATTCACATAAAATAACAGTTCTTAATATAAGCAATGTGATAATCTAGGAGTCAGCCTGCTAGGAAGAATGATAGAAATGAAATGAAACACAAAGAATAAGGTGAAGGGAGGGATGAAGGTAGGAGGAAGGATGAGAGCTAAAAGTATCACAGTATTGGCAGCAGTGCAATTAGCAACAGGGAAACATTTACAGAGCTCAGAGAAGGATCTCAAGTTAAGTGATTTGAACTTTTATTTATTTATTTATTGAAATGTTTCACCAGGAAAGGCACACTGAGCAACACGATGCCCGTCTCATGGTGCATCCTGGGAGAGGGGGTACAGTGGAGAACAGTGAGTACATGATACATAACACTGAGTTACACATTGGAGTCATGAATTGAGAGTAACATTACATACATTGATTACATACATCCATTACTTATATTAGTTACATTGAATCGAATTAGAGTTACACATTGCTTACAGGGCTTTAAACTGCCTTGTATTTGGGGGGGGTACATGAAGTAGAGAAACAGTATAGGGAAGGTTTAGAAGCACAGGGAGAACAAGGGGTAAGGTTTAGACCTGGATTGTGTTAACTATACATGGGTGACAGTCACTGACTAAGGGAATACATTTGACAGGGAGACAATATTGATTGGGTTAACCAATTTTAACATTTTTTGAATTTTATTCCATAGCTGGGGCAGCACATAACTGAAGGAAGCTCTACTGAAATGGGAACTGACCTTAGGTACATATAGTGAGATGTAAGAGTAACTTCTCAGGGCGTAATTGCCTAAGGTGCAGAGGGGTAGAAAATCAGATATGTAGAGGGGTAGTTTCTTAATAATAGCTCTGTAGGTCCAGAGTACAGCATTCTTTTGTCTCCTGAACGTAAGTGATGTCCAACCCAGCAGGGAATAAATTGCACAATGATGCATGGTGCAAGCTGCTCCAGAGATAAAGCATAGGGATCTGTGGTACAAGATGTCAAGCTTTGCTAGTGCTGACCTTGGAACCTGACATACAGGAAATCAGCATAGCCCAAGAGAGCTAGGAAGGTGGTTTGTACCAGCCTCTTCCTAGCCTCTTGGGTAAGCAGATGTTTAATTCTACAGAATAGGCCAAGCCTTTGCTTCAGTTTTTTTGAGAGTTCCTCTACATGCTGAGTGAAGAAGTGTCTGTTGTCAATCCATACCCCTAGGTATTTGAATTTTGCAACATAATCCAGTGATTCACCAGGAATGTGGTAATAGCTGGCACTGGGACAGATTTCAAGGTATTTGAGGACATAACAAGTGGAGACAGGAGCACGGCTTTTTTTTTTTTTGCGTTTAAGAGTAGTTTTTGGTTAAGGAGTGTAAATGGGTAACAAAATTACCTTTCTTAGGTTCTTGTTGGAACTGCACAAAAGTGAAGAAATGACAGACCGGTGGTGTCCAGCACATAAAGTGATTTATTTCTGGTATATAAAACAGGCTTACAACCAAATCACAGTGATAAACACTGGGGAGAACACCTCCAATCTTTCTTACCTATAGGCAGCATTATGTTTCTTCTTCTTCGCAGCAAAAAAGGTGCAATGTAAAGGGTCTTATACCCCTGATAATCATCACAGTATCTACTAAAAAGATATATAAAAGTCTCATCATTGGATAATGGCAAATAACCTGACTTCTTACTAGCCTTGGAAAGCATGCTGAGCTAGCAGAAAGACAAGATAACTAAACAAAGAACCTGTATTCATGAAGGCTATTTGTGGTTACACACATACTGTAATTACACAAGTAATCGCTGTTCTGTATTAGAACTAATGATGGCAGCATTGTCTAACTAATGATTATACAATGGTGTATACAGAGATGTCTCCCAAGTGGTACAATTATAATAGCAGATGCAGTATGATTCTTTGGTAGGAAATACAGTAGAACTCATATCCTGACACTTATGCTTATACAATAAGTGCCTGTGCCCTAAGTATTACTGTCTGCGAGGTAGAGGGCCAATCAGGGGTGTTGGTCCATGGATAATATTCCCCCCTTGTTGCCTCAGAAAGGGGCAACAATGCAAGTAAGCTGGTAGGGATGGAGCTAAAAAGTCATTTACAGGTCCAACGCACAAGCCTTGTAAAGGAATTAGAGTTGTTCTCGATGTTGTTTGAGGGTACATCACAGGTAGCAAAGAGTAAAAATCAGGAAAATAATCAAAAATGCTTGAATAATAACAAAAACCTTAAAGCTTAGTTCTACCCAGTAATTGCCAACTACAAGACTTAAATCACCATCATGAATTAAATCATTAAGTATATTATTTGCTTTACATGTATTATTGCTAATATAGATCAAATAAGCATCTTTTCCTGCTAAGAGAGATTGTAAGGAGAGAGTTAAGGGATCAATGTGCGCATTAAAAATGGGGAAGTACTGAGAGAGAGCAAGCAAGTATTGGGGATCAGTATCAATAATGTCTGGTTCAGGGAGAGGAACAGGCATGATCATAGAGTGACCTATTACAACTTTTTGCTGTGGAGTAAAACAGAAATTGGGGTTATTAATATTGCAAGTCTGAGAACTATAAACAAAGGAAGGGTAATTTGTTACCATGCAAAACTGGCCTTCAGCAGTATAAGGGATTTTAACAGTTGGGACTGTCCAATAGTGCAAACGTACAGGGCAAGCAAAAGTCTGGTCGGTGATCCAAGTAGTAAAGCGATGAATCTCTTCAAGATAGCTTCAAGATGGTGCTGTTTCAGCATCAAACACTGAAGATGCAGCAGGAGGGATGTCATCTGGGTCCACATCAGTAAAGCTGCTTGGCAAATCTTCACCCAAAGTCGAGGCCCAATCAAGATGTTCCGGTGAGTAGCCTCAAACTGGTTTCGCAATGTCAAATACATCACAGCAGCACAAGAAGTAATATCCTTTCTTGGCATAACAGTTCATGTGAGGAGCCACACATGCTTCAAGTACAGGGTGAAAAACAAGCATAGAGGGAAGTTCAGTTCGTTGACAGAAAATATAATTCTCTAAATGTCCAATGGAATGGATGCTTGCCAGTTTTTCAAAGACAGATGTAGCTGGATCAAAGCATGGTAAGGAAACAGTAAAGGTTATAAACATGTTGTCCCTAATAGAGCAAGAGTTTGTGAAATAACACAGGGCCCTGTTAGGGAACCTGGAGACATAACCAATATTTTTGACTGTCGACATAGAAATTTTAAGAGCATTCTTTAAACAAATAGACATGCAACCAGTGGCTGTGCAATGTGGGCAATACATTTTACCCAATCTGAGATCATGTACAATATCTGGAATTTTGAATGATTCCAAATCCCTGAAGAGAATGTTGGTGGTAGAAATAACATAAGAGCCATAAGCAGAACATAAAATTTGACACCCAATATATTGCTTGTCCGCCTCACAGTTGTTCTGAAAAATAAGATCATTAAGTTTTTGTCTGGTATCGTTGAACCCTTGAGCAATCTCCTTTATATTGTACACAGTATAACATTCTTCCTCACCAAGAGAATTTACACCTTGCAAGATAGGGGACATAACATCATTGCCAAGTGTTTGCTGAAATGTCAATATCTATGCCTTAATGGAGGCAAAGTCTGCTGTACTCCAAATAGACATTCCTGAGCCAAAAAGGGCAGTAACTGTGCCAGCTACTCCGGTTATACCAGAGACAGAACTGGCTACACCAGCGATGTCTGACGCTGTGTCCCGCTTGGTAAGTTTTGCATATTTATGAGCTGGTCTAAAAACACCACTATGGTCGGTGGTGTGCGGTCCACCAATAGGATCATTTGTGAGTGTTTGGTAAGCAGCTTCAAGATCAGTAAGCATCATACTGTGAAACTTAGAAGTATTAGTTTGTTGACACAAACCAAATTCATCCATATTCCAATGTGATGAGTTGAAAATAACTGGGGCATGCATATATTGTACATTGTTTATAAGGGCACCTGGGAGTGATGTGGTGGTCAAACCACTAGAAGGACCCTCAAATTGATGAGGACAGGCAAGTAGTTCTTCCTGGCTGGGTGGGACTACAGAAAGGTAGACAGAAGAGGAACCAGTGTAATTTTGTAGACAGAAATCAATGGCCTCCTCTGAAGGGAGTCTGTCACAAAAGGCAGGATGCATAAGTGCAGTAAGATTATAATGACCAGTGTGTCATGGAGAAGTTCATCTAATAGAAAGAGAACCATTCTGGGATATGTCAGTGTTAGGCTAGCCCTGGAATGTACCCTTGGACAGGCGAGCTGCATGGATTGCGTAGCCCATAGCATCAGTTTGCCATTGAATACACAAGGAGAATTTATTTGGGGCAACAACTACAGCATCCAGAAAGGCGTTTTTGCCTTGTGTAACCTTAAAGGGACACTGTCAACTATTTTTGCATCATACTATTTCAGGTTGAATCCCCACATTTGATTGCTTAACTTCCCTAAAATTCATTAGTGTTGCCGGTGGTTTAATCTGCCTCCTTTCTTAGTACAACTGAAATGCATAGTAATTGTGCATTTACACCCAACTTTGTTTTGTTTCAAATCCTTTATCTATTCTTGTTGATCACTTCCTGAACATTGGGGAAAACCTCAGTGCAGTGCAACCACTTGTGATGCAGTAATTTCCTCTGCACTCACTGCATCTTGAGTGGTTAGACCATGTTGGGGGTGTTCCCAAGTTCAGGAAAGATACAATGGGAGATGATTAAGGAATGTAAACAAACACATTTTGGTGTGGTAACACCAGTATGGTGGGCAGTCTGTTTTTCTCTTTTAAAAATAAAAAGGCCATCAGAATCAAACTACCAGCCATATGAACATATTTTACAGAATGCTAACAGTCATAAAATATGTTTTTTAAACTAGGGGCAGTTTGATGCCTAAAGGGGTTGACAGTGCCCTTTAATATTTTTGTTTGGAATGTTTATGGGAACGCCCATGGGAAGTGATGATCAGTCCAATTTACCAAGCAAGCAATCCAGTTGATCCTTTTTTAGTCTGTGGAGTTTTAAGTGGGGGGTGCTATAATGGTTAGAGGGCAGTAGTCCTACCAGTAGGAGAGGAGGGTGCAAGATAGCCGTCTTGCCAATATCTGAAAGAAATAGAAAAGGATTAGTTAGCTGAAAGTACTATTCCACCCTATGGGGTTAGGAGAAGGAAGTTTTTAGTCACCTTTACATAGTTTGAGTGGTTAGCATGGAACCAATTGTCAGCAGTCTTTCTCTGCTGCTGTACTCTGACCTGATACACAGCAGGGCTGATCTTGTTAACAATGGGATAAGGGCCTTCCCATTTACTGGCAAATGAATGTGTGGATTGTCAGTACTGGAGAACATTACTTGGTCTGCAACTTGCCAGTCAACTTCTTTGACATGCTTGTCAAAATGAGCTTTAGCTTGTTGTTGAGCCTTGCCTATTTGCTTGGCAGTGAACAGGTGCGTCTTCATGATGTCACCATGAAGCTTTTCCATGTATGTGTCTGCAGATACTCTATCTGCAATAGGGCTGTGTAGCTCAATTAACAGGTGCCCAGGTAGTCTCCTGGGTCTACTAGTCATGACCTTATAAAGTGTACAATGAGTGCCAGCCGTTGGCGTGCCCCTGATTGCCATTAGTAGTAGTGGCAAGAGGGATTCCCAATCTTGCATAACATTTGTTTTATGCATCTGTTAGCCCTTTCTACCTTACCTGATGATTGAGGATGGTAAGGAATGTGGAATTTCTGATCAATTCCAAGGAGCTGGAGTGTCTGTTGCATGAGTTTCACTATAAAGCTGGTTCCCTGGTCTGAGTCCACCTTTAACGGTAAGCCCCACCTGGAGATCAATTGATCCACCTGGATCTTGGAATTTGTCTTTGCTGTGTTGTTCTTAGTGGGAAATGCTTCTACCCACTTGGAGAACAAATCTGTGACAACAAGGGCATACTTGTTGTTCTTACTGGAGTTGGTGACAGGGCCAATGAAATCAATCTGTATCGCATTCCATGGTCCAGTTTACCTTTAGGGCAACAATTTGGCATTTTTCTTTACTGAAATGGGGTTGTTCTGAGCACACACAATGCAGTTGCCGATTTTAGATTGTCCCTGATTTTAAATTTCAGATTGCCCCCAGTTTTCCATTTACCTAACCCCCTCTACATCTTTCTGCTATAGACCACTTTTTTTAACCCACTCCCCTTCCCCCAATTACCTGATGATGGCCTCACTTGGTTGAAAACTGTGCCTCTCTCCCACCTCAGACAATGCCACCTCCAGCTGACCCCCCCAACCCCCCGTATCTAATCAGTCTATCTGTTAATATGTACTAATTTGATGTGTATAAGTTTAAATTTTATTATTGCTGCCTGTGTATATGCTTCAATGTTTTTCTTGTTTTTCTCTGTAAGCCTTGTATTTTTGTAATGTCTGATCAACACTGACGTGGAACCATTAAAAATGAGTCCTCGACTCAAAGGTATTAATCCCAAACTGAAATAAATTAACAAAAATAAATGAAAGTTGTCCACATAGTGTTACACATCTTTGACCATGCCAGGCCACCAGATGACTGTCTTGAGCCTCTGGAGAGTGTTTTCTGCCCCCTGGTGTCCACCAGTGGGGGTGTCATGAACCATATGTATAAATGTGGTTCACAGTGATTGTGGTGCAATCCACAACTTGTCACCTGTATCCTGTTTGTGATACCAGATGAGTTTCTGATCCCCAGACAGATGTAAATTGTCCAAATGCCTTTTGTAGGGACTGCCAACAGGCAGTGGCTGTTCAGTTCCTTTATCTAGGAATTTGAACTCATCTCTGATCTCTGGATCTGCTTTCTGTGCAGCAGAGAGATGCAGTGGAGGTTCTGGTACTGGTTTCTTGGTGGCAGCATTTATAGATTGCACAATTGCTGCTATGCACTGTGGGTGAGTCATTTCCCATGCCCCCCGATGCCTGCTTTTGCAAATGAGTCCGCTCATTCATTGAATTCATGGTAAAGGTCAGACTTGCAGTGAACCTTTACCTTGTGAACATACAGCTTGTGAGTGAACATTTGTGTCAGGGTGTGTATATACACAAACGGTTCCCTATACTTGATGGGAGTACCATCAGATCAGGTAAAGTTGTTGTTTTGCCAGAATGGAAAGAACTCAGTTAGGGATGATCATACCCAATTGGAGTCCACAAAGATGATGGTGTCCTAGTCACCATGTGGCATGATCTCCAATGCACAGGCCCCTTCAGCCAGTTTGGCATACGGTGAAGAGATAACAGTGCACTTTCTAGCAATGAGCCTGAAATCACCCGCATGTCCCCTAATGAGCACTCCAAGCCCCACCACCTGTTCTTCAGCCATATAGGGTGTAGAACCATTTATAAAGATGCAGAACATTGTGTTGTCTTCCAGGACCTCAGGTGAGGCTGGAATGAAAGGTCCTGGATCAGGTAGATCAGGTGGTTGGAGGGCACAGTCATAGAACTTACCTGTGTACAGGAGGCCATGGGCCAGGATTGATGGCGTTTTGGCAGGCAGTACCTTGATGTCTCTATCCTGCAAAAGCAAATGCCATTGGGTCAGTATGGTATTAGAGACTGATCCATCTTTCACTTTGACTGAAAGCAAAAAGTTAGTAGGAGTGTGACAGGTATGCAAAATAATGGGAGCATACCTAATGATGTAGAGAAAGTGTTTGACAACCCAGAAGGTTGCAAAGAGTGTCCTTTCACTGAGACTGTATTTCCTCTCAACTAGGGATAGCATTTGAGATGCATAGGCAATGGGCCTGTAATACCTATTGTATTTCTGTGCCAGCACTGCAGACGTGGCCATATCAGAGGTAGCAGTTTCCAAATGGAAGGGTAGTTTTGGATTTGGGTTGATCAGTGCTGGGGCTGAGGCCAAGGCCTGTTTGAGCTGGGCCACAGCTTCAGTGTCCATGGGGCCCCATGTCCATGGGACATCTTTTTTCAGCAGTTCATACAGGGGAGAAGCCTTTAAAGCAAAATCAGGGATGAAATCCCTAGAGTAATTTACCATTCCTAGGAAACGTCTGAGTGTTGCCATGCTTGTAAGAAGTGGTAGATCTTGAAAGCCCTGGATCTTCTTGTCAGCTGGGCTTCTACCTTGGTCTGTGATGCACAGACCAAGGAACATAATCACCTTCTGACACAACAGTGCTTAGAGGGGTTGCACTTGAGGCCTGCTCTCCTGAGGAGGGTCAAGTGTTCATCCAAAAGGGTAAGGTGTTCTTCTTTGGTGGATGTTGCCAAGAGCAAATCATCCACATACTGCAGGAGACACTGGGGCATGGAAAATCCCTGCAGTGCATCCATCATTTGGAGAAGGAAGAGGAAAGGGCTGTTGTGGAAGCCCTGGGACAGACAAGTACAGGTATACTGGTGTCCATCGAAGGTAAAAGCAAATTTGTATTGGCTTTCTTGTGCTAATGGGAGTGAACAAAATCCATTAGAGATGTCAAGAGCTGAAAAACACTTTTTATCAGGTGTCAGCAACTTGAGTATGTTGGGTGCTGATGCCACAGTTGGGGCACAGCTGGGGGTAACTTGGTTAAGCTTTCTGTAGTTTATTGTAAGTCTCCAAGCTCCATTTGGCTTTTTCACAGGCCAAATGGGTGAGTTGACAGTAGAGACACAAGTCCTGATCACACCTTGTTGCAACAGTGACTGGATGGTTTCCCTTAATGAAGAGAGGGCTTCAGCAGAAAATGGATACTGCTTCTATCTTACAGGATTGGGTCCTGTGATTTCAATGGTGGTGTGCATCCTACCACAATCATGCTTATTGGTAGCAAAGACATCAATATGTTTCTGCAACAAAGGTGCTAGTTCAGAAAGAAAGTCATGACTTTTAAATAAAGCCATGACATCATACTCCTTGTTGTTATGGGAAATGGCTGCCACCATGTGAGAATCTGATATAATGACAGCATGACATTGTTCTTTGATCTGTAGCAATAATCTCTTAGCTTGGCCCACCACACATCAATTTCTGTTGTTGTTCCGGTTATTCTTATAGTTTCAGTCCCCCCTTTTGTAACGATTGCTTAGCAGAGAGAAGGGTCTCCTGCTGGTCATTGCCACCCTCTATGATGTAGTGGGTGGTGGCAGGGTTGACCGCAGCAACTTGGGCCAGGTCTACCTGGGCTGTTGTGGTGATAGCAAGAGCCTTGTTGCTGTTCTTGCCAGAAGTGAGGTTGAGGAGGTAGACCTGAAAAGCTCACTCTGTCTTGGTAAGAATCTGTTCAAAGGTGTCAGACTGACGGTAAACATTGAGTTCAACTTTTTCCCGGAGGCCCAGAGTCATGTTCTGGATGTAGAAATTTTTGTACTCTATTTGGTCCTTAGTAGCAGTCTCATTTACCAAGACCTTGCCAGCCTCTTAAGTGAGCCACAACCATTGATGGTAAGCTGCTAGGCTTTCCTTCACATTTTGCTTAACCTTATAGGCCAAGCGGGCTCCAATGATACCTGGGGCATTAGCCAAAAGAAGGGCTTGAGCAATGTCATTGAAATCGAGTGTGTTGCAGTTGTGGACAGTGTCTGGGAGTTTGGCCTAGAGTGTAGGCTCGATGCTTTGTCTCAGGACTTGGACCTGATACTCTGGTTGGAGAAGAAGCTTCTCACAGAGAGAGCACACCTTCTCCAAGTGACAACTGAGGTTGTCAGTGGGGTCCATCTGTCTGATGCCTTGGGCAATCTGCTGAATAGAGTGAACAACCTGCAAGGGATTGGACGTGTGTGTCTGTGACGTGTGGGCCAGAGCACCACTAAGGGCAGCATCCACCACCGCATCAGCTACTGTTTGGAATGCACTGTTCTGGCTGACTGCATTCTCTTCCATGAGTTCAATCTGGTTATGCAGGAAGAATGGTTTGTCCGGTGTGGTAGAGGTAGCTAGGTTGGTAATGACCTCTTGTATGATGCTGCGCACTTCCGCATCATCTTCCCTGGTAATGGGAGCCAGTGGGGGTACATTGCAGGGTGGTGGTCAGCCTCCCATATCATGGGGGCCACCATGTTTGTTGTTACTTGACAGCAAAGAGGGTGTGCCAATGTATGTATGTGATGCACATGGTGATGTGGCAACTTAGCCGCCATCTTGGGAATGGTAGACGACATCTTGGGAGTGGCTACTGTTAAAGACCACTGCCCTGTGGGGCAGTGGTTTGGATGTGATGAGGTTTCCAATGCCCTCATAATCTGAATCATCATCTATAGATGACATAATGTCAATGGGTGTGTACTGGAAACAATTCATGGCTTTAACATGGCCAGTAAGAACCTCTCCCTGATGACGCAATTTCACTATCTTTGCTTTAGATCTCCTATGGCAGACTCTTGCAGTGCTCAATACCTTTTTCAACCTCATGCTGCAATACTCTGTACGCGGTGCCCAATTTAACATTGTCCCTAAGCTCTTTGTCTAGCTCATTCAACAACCTTTCATTCTTCTCTTTCAATTCCACATTATCCTCTTGCAGACTTTCATTTGTATCACTTAAAATATCATTCAAATAAGATAGCTGTTTCTTATCACATTTTAACCTCTCATTGTCATCCCTTAACATACACAATTCACACTCAGAGTCTTGAGCAGTGCAGTGCAACAGCCTATTATTATGATCACGGAGTGACTGTTTATCCTCCATGAGTTTCTGTTCCCTTTTCAGTAACTCCAATGCCTGCAAGCCCATTTTTGGTTTTTTAGGGAAGCGTTATGCAGCTCAGGGGAGGCACATCATGCTAGTAAACTTTGTACGGCTGTATATAAAGCCACTACCAAGATACTGTTGGTGTGGTATTTGTTGGCTTTTTGCTTGGATTTAAGATATTGTTCAGAGATCACAAGCAAGGGGTCTTTAGCTGATCTTGCATCTAGCATGAAATCAGTCCATGCTCCATGGGAGGTTAGGGACATTGAGTCTTAGTTGTGTGCACAGTTGAGGCATAATAAACAAAAGAGTAAACAAACAAACAAAGAAAGCAATTGAAAGACTGAATCAAAATCCTTGGCACCATTACCCAATGGCTTTTTGGTCCCCTGTGGGCAAACAGTGGTGCCACGTCAGTATGCTGCTACTCACAAAGGGAGTGTACCAGTAGTTTGGGGAGAGTCTGCCACGCCCAACACCTAGATGGAACAAGTCCATAAAGGAACAACCACAGTAAGTTTGAGAAGATCCGAGTGGGCAAACTTGCACCAAACTACTCAACATTGAGTCTGAAGAACTCAAATGGAATCCTCACTTTGTACATTGCAACCTGTACATGGTCACCAAATGTAACTGGGTCATAAAATTACCTTTCTCAGGTTCTTGTTGTAACTGCACAAAAGTGAAGAAATGACAGACAAGTGGTGTCCAGCACATAAAGTGATGTATTTCTGGTATATAAAATAGGCTTACAACCAAATCACAGTGATAAACACTGGGGAGAACTCCTCCAATCTTTCTTACCTATAGGCAGCATTATGTTTCTTCTTCTTCGCAGCAAAAAAGGTGCAATGTAAAGGGTCTTATACCCCTGATAATCATCACAGTATCTACTAAAAAGATAAATAAAAATCTTATCATTGAATAATGGCAAATAATTTGACTTCTCACTGGCCTGGGAAAGAATGCTGAGCTAGCAGAAAGACAAGGTAAGTAAACAAAGAACTTGTATTTGTGAAGGCCATTTGCGGTTACACACATAATTACACAAGTAATCGCTGTTCTGCATTAGAACTTAAGATGGCAGTATTGTCTAACTAATGATTATATAATGGTGTATACAGAGGTGTCTCCTAAGTGGTACAATTATAATAGCAGATGCAGTATGATTCTTTCGTAGGAAATACAGTAGAACTCATATCCTGACACTTATGCTTATACAATAAGTGCCTGAGTACTAAGTATTACTGTCTGTGAGGCAGGGGGCCAATCAGGGGTGCTGGTCCATGGATAACAGGAGGCTGCATTATAGGATATCAAAATCTGATTGCAGGTCCATGCAAGCACTCTTAGGAGTAGGCCTGGTGATGTAGAGGACCATGTCATCAGTGAAAAGATGGGCGCTGGCTGACTTGATTCCATGGTCAATATTATTAATTTATAGTGAAAAAAGCAAATGGCTACTATGCAAAATCTTCCATCCACTAAAACAGACACGGATACAGAGGATTCATAATTCATGAGCTTGCTATGACTGACTTCCCCTAAAAGGATGTCTGTTCCCATTCATAAATCCCCCAGAAATGCCTTGATAAAGTCCTAGTCACATCTTTCTCAGCACTGACTTTTAATAAAAAAAAGTGTAAAAAAAAAGGTTTCTTGTTGACAAGTTGTAACTCCCGTATCAATTTGGGGCTTAAGTCTTCCTGAGCTCCATCTACACCCACTGCCAGGCAGATCTTAAGTGTCTTTCTGGGCTGAATGTATGCCCACTGCCAAGGAGACATCCTTCATAGATAGTAAATCCCTGGGTATTTCTTTGATCCTGTTGAGTTATGTGAGAGTGACATGATGTGCCTCTGTGCCTGTCCCTTTAAGTCATTAGCCAGTGTGTATATAGTAAATGGTCTGGGCTGGGTCCAAGTGTTTCAAAGCTTGTGACCGGCCAGATGCCACTTTAATTTGCTCCACTATGCTGTCAATAATAAAGCAGAGGAAGCTTTAACTATTACTGTAAATATTTACTTCGATCTTGCTGTTATTTTTGAATTAGAGTGTTTGTTGTGACCTGCCTTGTTGCGGCTTTGTTTATCCAAATGGTAGCCATCATGTTTTGTTTTGTTTTATTTTTAAACCAGGAGAGACACACACTAAGCGGAAGCTTGTTTACAGTTGTGACCTAGGAGCTCAAGGAAGTTAAATAACTTGCTCAGGGTCACACAGTATGCAAGTGGGGGCTGTGGGATTCAAACCCAGGTCTTCAGGTTTGCAGCTCAGAGCCTTGAACCAATGTGCTATGCTGCCTCCTTATGTTTGGTCTGGGACTTCCAGGATTTGGACCAATAGGACACCTGGGGACCTTGTGGGGTCCTTAGTTCAAGTGCCTCATGGGAAGGAAAACTGTAATTCTTGTAATTTTGAAGGCTGGCACCTAAATGGACTAATGGGAGCACCAGAATTGTGACTGACAGCTCCCCTAGCTAACTGGATTGCTGCAGAACCGGACTAGTTCAAAAACTGTTGGAGAACAGTGTTTCAGTTAGAGCTACAGTTTGGAGAGTGAGCAGCTTGAGCTATCAAGAGGCTTCTCCAAGGAAGAAGCCTAGGAGAGTCAGCAGCAAAAGGACTGACCTGCCTTCCTGCTGTAATTCTTCTGCTTGGGCCTGCCTTATTGCAGTAATCGGACTAATCTGAAAAGTGACTTTGAACTGAGGCAGAAAACTCTGAAACGCTTAGAAGTACAGCTTGAGATTTTTGACCAAAAAGAAGATCTTGTAAAGTGTTTGATCCAGGAGTTGTGAGAGACTGTTTTTGATGATCGAGAGGTATGCTCAGTAAGCTGACTGCAACAGCAACCAGCCTGATATCAAACTGTGTCATAGAAAAGTCCATGCTGTTCCTGTTAAATGTGCTGAATGTTTATAGTGAGTTGAGGCTTGTTTTGTCAGTGACTGAACTGTTAGCCAGCTGGATGCTTTCACCAGCAAACCAACTGAACTTTGCCAGAAGTGTTATTCAACCTTTGGCCTATGCCAGCCTTGGCCCAAGCCAACTATTCCTGCAGCAGCGACTGCTTACTCAGTGAGAGACCAGCTTGGGGATTCAGCCCCTGTGCAGCAAGAAATTGCAAGTTGCAGTTGCCTGGAGGGAAAGGCCATGAATCAGAGGTGTGTTGTGCCAACCCAGCTTCCCCATGCTCTTCGATGTTCAGCAGCAGGTCTTCATAATGCCAGGTCCATTCCAATTAACTGGTGTTGTAAGTAAACTCAGGGTAGCTCCCTGCAACCTTTCTTCTAATCATTTTATGGTATCATCTGATTGCATCAGTGTTTCATAGAGTTACAAAGGACTGGGCCAACCGGTCAGAATTACAAATAACCAAAGTATTGTTTACACATGTTAACTGCCTTTTTCTTTCCATCAAGGGCACCAACAATAGTTACAACGCCGGCCACCCCCGGGCACCATTTTTCAGTCAGCCAGCATAACATTCTGAGTACCCAGTTTGGTCAGACTGTTTATTTTGGGACTAAAGTGCATGCATAGTAACCTGAAGCAAATCAGTATAATAATCATTCATCTAAATGTGACTCGAATGGAGAGGGCTCTTCAGACAGTGCACCAAAAGGGGGTTATACTGGCTAGTGAACTAGCAGAGTGAGATTAGAACATATTCTCAAGTCTGCTCGCTATTCTAGTGTGCTTATGCTAAAGTTAAAATTTCAGGATTGCAAGGACAATCCCTCTGAATACTGTTGGCAAATGAAAGAAATTTGGGAAGCTGAGACCAAGGATGATTGTTGGGTCCCATATGCTGGCATTGCACAAGCTGCCTCTGAGTAATCCAGTGAGTTGAGAGACAGAGAGAGAGAGAGAGACTCTGCCCTTGAGACTCAGCAAATCAGTGAACTACTAAAAGAACTCAAAGAGCTGAGAGCCAGCAACCAAACTACTGCCGAAATAGCAAAAACCCACTTCACCTGCACTTCTAATGCTGAAGCTACTTGTGAGGCTCAACACGCCATGAAAGGAGCCTGCGTCCATGCCATTGAACCCCAATCTGACAGTAACTTAGTGGAAGAGATGAGGAGTTGCAAGCTATGGTGTGAGACCTTATTCACGTGTCTTGACCATCTGCATCCTGGAGAAATTATGGTGGAGCAGAGTCTGAGTCCAGGCCAATGGAGAGTACAGGTCTTCTCCTCCTGATGATCATAACCCCATGAGAAGATTCTGCTCAGTCTTCTGAACCCAGAAAACAAGTGTTTTGTTACCAGTGTGGGGAAGATGGACAAACCAAAAGGTCTTGCCATGCTCCAGAGGATCTGCACTGAGTAACATACAAATTGCTGAATCAGGTTCGACAAAGCAATGTAAAGCCACAGCATGGGTGGTCGTGCAAGCCTTTTTCCTCTAAGGCAACTGTGAAAAAAATTGCTAAGTCTGCTCCTCCAGACTGGTCAGAGATGGTGGGCCCTTCTATGGGGACCATGGTGCACATTAATGGTATCCCGGCCTGAGCCATATTGGACAGTTGATCTCAGGTCACTATAATATTTAAAGACTGATATGACCAACACATGTCTGACCACCCACTACAACCCCTCAAAGGACTGCATGTATGAGGTTTAAGTGATACATCTTACCTTTACCTTGGCTATTAAAGGATGTGGCTATCTTTTCCTTCCACTGTTTCTGGCATGGATGAGCCTGTGGAGACCCTGGCTTTGGCCTGCTCACCAACCAGCTTGTATGACCAAATTCCATTGCTAATCGGTACTAATGCTCATATGTTTGGCTGGTTAGCTCAACTGTGTCAGAAGAGACAAGACCAAAGGACTGGGCAAGCATTACATTTCCATGCTATGGTGCAGAAAGCATATGAAATTCAGATTAAGGCTAAGGAGGCTGACAAGGATGAGCCCATGGGAGTTGTGTGGAAGAAAGACCCAGCACCTCTTGTCTTGCCCCAAATGCTCAGTGTAGTGTCAATGGTGAAGTGCAAATGAAAAAGGATGTGATCAATCAGATTCTTATGCTGGACATCCCAGAAGAAGAAAACTTGCCAGATGGGCTATTAGTCAAATCTACTGTACTGCCTGCCCCTGTTCATGCATATGCCCAGAGGGTGGTGGTCCAAATTCAAAATGTGTCCAATCCAGATATTAAAGTCAACTGAGGTTGTACCCTGGCTATGGTATACTGCACAGATATCACAGTGTTACCAAGCAAGCACCACACTGAGGTTGATGATGAAGTAACTCCCGATTTGTTTGATTTTGGAGAGTCCCCCATTCCTGAAGTGTGGAAGGATAAAGTTAGTTATTAGCTGGCACAGTGGAATAAAGTGTTTTCATTAAAAGAATGGGATGTCAGATGCATCACTGGTGCTGAACATCATATCAGGCTCCACAACTAGAGACCATTTCGAGTGAGGTCCCACAGATTAGCATCTGCCGACATTGGTGATGTTCAATACCACCTCCAGGAGATGTCAGCAGCTGGAATTATCCAGGAATCAGGTAGTCCTTATGCATCCCCCAATGTGGTGGTCTGAAAGAAAAATGGTTCAGTGAGGATGTGTATGGACTACAGGACCCTTAACTGAAGAACCATACCAGACCAGTATACAATGCATCACATCCAGAGTGCCCTTGATTGTCTTAATGGGAGCCAGTGGTTTTCCATCTTAGACCTCAGGAGCGGCTATTACCAGATCCTGATGGTGCCAGAGGATAGAGAGAAAACTGCATTTATCTGTCCCCTGGGTTTCTAAGAATTCTTGTGCATGCCCCAGGGTATATCTGGAGTGCCAGCCACCTTCCAAAGACTAATGGAGCAAGATACTGGAGATACTACTTGGATGCTTAGTTTATTTGTATGATGTCATCATGTTTGGCAAAACACTTGAAGAGCATGAGGCTCATTTGTTCAAGGTCCTAGATTGGTTAGAAGAATTCTGAATAAAATTGTCCATTGACAAGTGCCAGTTTTTCCAGCAATCTGCAAAGTATGTGGGCCGCATTGTATCTGCTGAAGGCATTCAAACTGACCCGAGCAAGGTAGAAGCCTTAATTACCTGGCCACAGCCTAACAATCTTAAAGAGCCGCAAAGATTCCTAAGTTTCTGTGGATACTATCGGTACTTTGTAAAAGATTACACCAAAGTCATTCACCCACTGATAAATTTGACCCAAGGGTATCCACCTACCAATTGGAAGTAAAACAAAAGTACTGTAAAAGAAGGGATAAAGCCTACTTTAAAGGGACAGTAAACATTGCAGGGATTGCTCAAACTGTGAAAGCCCATGAAAAGTTATTTTGAACAAGGTATTTGGCTTCCTTGTAGGTGTCAAAAGTCCCAAGATATGAATATTTAAATAATCTGTAAATCAAAACAAGGCAGCAGTCATTTCATGCAAGCCAAAACAGAAAGTGATGTCACTGAGGGGCAAGCTGTAATTAGCATACAGTTTGCCCCTCAGTGACATCACTTCCTGTTTTTTAAGACTAGATAAAATGGCTGTTGCTATGTTTTGATTTACACATTACTTAGCTATTCATATCTCAAGACTCCTGTCCCCTACAGGTAAACCTGATACCTCATTTGAAAGATCTTTTTATGGGCTTTCACAATTTGAGTGATGCCTGCAATGTTTACTGTCAGTTTTAAGACTAATGAACCATTCTGGGACAGGTGAACCCCTGATTGTGATACAGCTTTCTATGACATTATCCATCAGCTTACACATGCCCCAGTACTCACCTATGCAGACTCAACTAAACCCTATGTGCTGCATACAAATGCCAGTCTAAGGGGACTTGGAGCTGTGCTTTATCAGGAGTATGAGGAAGGACTACGCTCAGTGGCATTCGCTAGTAGAAGCTTCACACTGTCTGAGAAAAACTATACTGTGCATAAATTTGAATTTCTTGCTTTGAAATTGGCAATAGTTGACCAGTTTCAAAAATATCTATATGGCACCAAAATCCTGGTAAAAACAGACAATAATCCTCTCATGTACTTTCAAACCTCAGCCAAGTTAGATGCCACTGGACATAGGTGGTTATCAGCCTTTTAAACTTATGATTACTTGGTGGAGTACCATCCAGGCCTCAATTACATTGACATCGATGCTTTATCTAGAAGGCCTGTACCTAACTCCCAGAGGGTGGGAATGTCCGAAAAATCCATGAAGGCCTTATGCCACAAGTTTGACAAAGATGACCACCCATCTTCTGAAACTGTAGACATCAAGTTTTCCAAGGCAGGGAAGAGTGTAACCCCCGTACCAGTTTGGGGCTTACCTTAAATGTCTTTCTGGGCTGAATGTATGTCCACTGCCAGGAAGATATCCTTCATAGCTAGTAAATCCCTGGGTATTTGTTTGATCCTGTTGATTTACCTGAGAGTGACATGCTGTGCCTCTGTGCCTGTCCATTTAAGTCATTAGCCAGTGTATGTATAGTAAATGGTCTGGGCTGGGTTCAAGTGTTTCAAAGCTTGTGACCAGCCAGATGCCTCTTTAATTTGCTCCACTCTGCTGTTGATAGTAAAGCAGAGGGAGCTTTAACTATTACTGTAAATATTTACTTCTAACTTGCTGTTATATTTTAGAGTGTTTGTAGAAACCTGCCTTCTTGCAGTTGTGCTTATCAAATGGGAGCCATCATGTTTGGTCTGGGACTTCAAGGATTTGAACCAATAGGACACAGGGGACCTTGAGGGGTCTTTAGTTCAAGTGCCTCATGGGAAGGAAAACTATAGTTCTTGTAGTTTTGAGGGCTGGTGCCTAAACTGACTAATGGGAGTACCTGAATTGTAACTGACAGCTCCCCCTAGCCTACCAGATTGCAGGAGAACTAGACTAGTTCAAAAACTGTTAGAGGACAGTGGTTCAGTGGGAGGTAGAGTTTGGAGAGTGAGCAGCTCGAGCTATCGAGAGACTGCTCCAAGGAAGAAGCATAGGAGAGATGGAGAGGAAAGTCCTGACTTGCCTTCCTGCTGTAATTCTTCTGCTTGGGACTGCCTTATTGCAGTAATTGGACTAATCTGAAAAGCCACTTTCAACTGCTGCAGAAAGCTCTGAGATGTTTGGAAGTACAGCTTGAGATTTTGGACCGAAAAGAAGCTCTTGTGAAGTGTTCAGCCCAGGAGTTGTGAGAGACTGTTTTTGATGACCGAGAGGTTTGCTTGGTGAACTGACTGCAATAGCAAGTGGCCTGATGCTGAACTGTGAGGTAGAAAAGTTAATGCTGTTCCTGTTAAATGTGCTGAATGCTTATCGTGAGTCGAGGCTTGTTTTGTCAGTGACTGAACTGTTAGCCAACTGGATGCTTTCACTAGCAAACAAACTGAACTTTGCCAGAAGTGTTATTCAGCCTTGGGCCTATGCCAACCTTGGCCCAAGCCAACTATTCCTGCACCAGTGATTGCTTTCTCAGCGAGAGACCAGTATGGGGATCCAGCCCCTGTGCAGCAAGAAATCGCAGGTTACAGCCACCTGGAGGGAAAGGCCACAAAGAAGAGGTGTGTCGTGCTAGCCCAGCTTCCTCATGCTCTTCGATGATCAGCAGTAGGTCTTCATAATGCCAGGTCCATTCCATCTAACTGGTGTCGTAAGTAAACTCAGCATTGCTTCCTGCAACATTTCTTCTAATCATTTTATGGTACCATGTGATTGCTTCAGTGTTTCATAGGGTTACAAAGGACTGGGCCAGCTGGCCAGGATTACAAATAACCAAAGTATTGTTTGTGCATGTTAACTGACTTCTTCTTTCCATCAAGGGCCCACAACAACAGCTGCAATGATGGCCACCCCTGGGCACTGTTTCTGGCCAGCCAGCATAACATTCTGTGTACCCAGTGTTGTCAGACTGTTTATTTTGGATTAAAGTGGATTAAAGTGCATGAATAGTAACATGAATTGAATCAGTATAGTAATCATTTATTTAAATTCATGCCCCTTCCTTGTTCATGACCCCTTAATAAATCTTTTTTTTTAATTTGACATACTTTATTAAGCGTACCTTGATACATCAGCATATGAAAAGTAAATGCAATACTATCAATGCACACTGGTGAGAAGGCCATACACAGGTTAATAAAATAGAATAGAAAAAACATTCGGAGAACATAAAATCAACACCACCTTGAGAGAAAAAAAAAACACACCCCCCCTCCCCCATGGTGCACTCTCCTATACTTTATTATGGTAAGGTTAACCAGGAAACAGCAAGGATAGTCATTAAGATATAATTAGAAAATGGAGGAGAGGATCGTGAACTCAACACAAGACATCCTATCAAGACAAATAGAGGGCATATAATTTCCTCAATTTTTTGTTAAAAGATGAAAGGCGATGGCGCACACTCACAATTAAGTGCTCAAGGTGGAGTGCGAATTATATTTCATGCAACCATTCTGCACAAGAGATGGTAACTTGATCCGTCCAGTGTCTAAGCACTAGCTTTTTGACCACCATTGAGATTAGAGCCATATGAAACCTTCTCTCCTTCACCGGAATTCCGGAGTAATCTCCCAAGATACATGTGACAGGGGAGAAGAGGCCCTGTAGTCCCAACAATGGGTCTAGAGCAGATTCAATTTGCTTCCACAATGGGGATATCCTATCACAGGACCACAATAAATGAAGGAGCGAGCCTTCCTCTTAATTGCACCTAGAACACACGTTGGAGGGAAGCCTCTTCATTTGAGCCAATTTTACCGGAGTATAATACATATTGTTTAAGATACAGTATTGTGCAAGTCTATATCGGTCCTGGGTGAGATATGTGTATAGATCTGTCCATAATGAATGCCATTTAATAACTTCGTCAGGGAAAGAAACCTGCCAGACCCGAGAACCAGCAATTGAAGGGGGCTGAGTAAAGGTGAGGACCAGCTTATATATGGTAGAAATGCCATGGGATTTGCAAGCAAAAGTCTTAATTTGCTTGAGAAAAGCTTCAATACGAGAGGGGTTGCACTCTTTCCCCACTACCTTAGCCAGTAGGTGCTTAAGCTGCAAAATTTGAAAGACAGCCCGTGACGTTAGACCCAGTTTAGTGAGAATCTCCTCGGTGGATAAGATAGCACTGTTTGAGTAAAAGTCAGCCACCGTGAGCTCAGGAGGAAGAGATAGCCAGCACCGAGATATAGGAAGGCCCCCATTTTAAGATTCGAATTGTCATATAGTGGCTGAGAAGGATAAGAACTCGGAAGTACCTTATAGAAGCTAAACATCTGAGAGAGAACTCTTAGTGAGGTATCGATTGGAAAGCACTGCAGGGCTTTTGGCAATTTTTTAAAAGGCGTATAAAAGAGCAAAGAGGGAGCTAAATTATGTGCAGTGAGAATGTCAGACTCTATATGTAACCAAATAGGACCATAGTCATGGTAAGCACCGAGTTCGGCTAAAGAAAACCATTTCCCACACTTATAAAGGTGACAAGCCCAATAGTAAAACAGGAAGTTAGGGAGACACAAGCCCCCCATCTCCTTTGGTAAGGAGAGCTTAAGCTAGGATCTTCTGATTGCCTTATCTTGCCAGATAAAGGAGCTAACGTCAGAGTGGATGTGCTGAAAAAAGGACAAGGGTAACCAGACGTCCAACATATTTAGTGGATAAAACAATCTGGGTAGAACATTCATCTTAACGGTGTTAATTCTGACCCAAAGCGAGAGAGGGAGCTTCTTTCATCTTGATAAGTCCTGTTGAATGTTGGACCACAAATCCTCCAAATTAAGTTTGCGGAGTAATGGTAAGTCCGAGGTAATATAAATGCCCAGGTATTTAATGGACTTGGAGGTCCATTTCATACCAAACTCACTGAAAGCTGAGCTATATGTTAAAGAATTAAGGGGAAAGATTTCGGTTTTGGCAATGTTGAGTTTATGATTCGAGAATTTCCCCAAAGTATCAATAATATGCAATGCTTCTGTTAAGGAGGAGACCGGATCTGAGAGGTGAAGCATTATGGCGTCCGCATAAACTAAGAGCACAGGGGTCCTATCACCTATTGGAATGCCAGTAATTACAGGGGAGGAATTTAGTTGCCTAATCAGGGGTTCAAGATATATATTAAAGAGAAAAGGAGAGAGCGGGCAACCCTGCCGCATGCCCGAAAAGAGAGGGAAAACCTCAGATAAGACACCATTGCAGTTTATTTTAGCCTGAGTAGAGGAGTATAGGGTCTGAGTCCATTTAATAAAGGTATTAGGAAAGCCCATTGTCTGTAGCATAGCCCACAGGAAATTCCAATCCACCCTGTCAAATGCTTTTTCTGCATCAAGTGATATCAGGGCCATGGGGAAGGGGGAAGTCTTGGCCACCTGAACCAAATATGCCAATTTACGAAGGTGGTCAGCAGGTGTTCTACCTGACACAAACCCAATTTGCTCTGGGCTAAGAAGCTGAGTCCAAACTTGCTCGATTCTACTAGCGAGTATCTTAGCTAAGATTTTAACATCACAATTTAACAAAGAAATGGGACGATAGCTCACGGGAGATTGGGGTGGCTTGTCTGGTTTAAGAAGGAGGATAATGGAGGCTTCCAATAGGGATGGATCTAGGGTTTGTCCTGAAAGCATATATTGATATAGATGCAATAAATAGGGAGCAAGATCTTTGGCAAAGACTTTGTAGAAATTCGAAGAGGGAAACCATTTGGACCAGGGGCCTTATCCAAGGTGAAATTATGAATAGCAGATAGCACTTCCTGAAGAGATATAGGAGCAGATAAAAGGGATTGTTGTGAGAGAGAGAGAGTAGGTAATGGTGAGGTGGATAGATACTCTAGTAATTCAGCATGAGACAGAGATGCAAGATGCTGACTACAGAGAGAAAGATAAAACTGTCTGAAGACAGCAGTTATGTCTCTTGGATGTATTTTAGTAGTTCAGTCCAGATCATTGATCAAGGGAATAAATCTAGATGCCTCTAGTTTCCTCAGATGCAAAGCTAGAAGATGACTTACCTTCTCCCCCCCTGCTCTATATATTTTGCCTTAGTTCTTAAAATGAGAAATTCTTCTTTTTCCTGCACTAGACGAGAATACTGATTCCTTAAATTCAGCAATGATTTTAGCAAGTCGGGAGAAGAAGAAGAGGTGAGAGATTGCTCAAGTGTACGAATCTGACCCAGAAGTGAAATGGTGGCTGCCTCTCTCTTTAGTTTACGGGTGGATGAGAGTCTGATAAACTCGCCTCACAGAAAGCATTTTAAGGCACACCATTCATGGTCCATTCTTGCAACAGAACCCTGCTTATTTGTAATAAAGAGTTGAATCAAGTCTGAGATCCTGGTAATGATGTAGTCCTCCTTTAAAAGCTGCGTATTTAAACACCATATTGAGTCCCTTTGGAGATTTTGATTTAACATGACTGTGACCCATGCCACAGCATGGTCCGATATAACAATCGGTTCTAGAGCAGAATCATTGAGACTGTGTATGAGAGAACGACTAAGTAAAATATAATCCAACTGAGAACAAGTGGAATGCACCATACAGTAAAATGAGAAAGCACGGGTCTTAGGATTTAGGAGGCGCCAGGGATTGCACAATCCAGTAGAGTCAAGAAATTCAGCAAGAGCCCTTTGGACTTGAGAAGGGGGCTTAGGCAAGGAATTAGATCTATCCAAGTCCTGTGTGGGTGGTAGGTTCCAGTCTCCCAGAGAATTAAGGGAAACACAGAGAACCTTTGTAATTCAGTCGATAAATCCTGAAAAAATTCAGAATTTCCCCCCACAGGCCCATACACACTCCCCAGGACCAATTCAGTACAGTCCAATAATCCTTGGACTAAAACATATCTCCCCTGTGGATCAGCAATTGTTATTTTGGGCTGAAAGGCTATCGCCTTGTGAATTAAAATAGCAGTACCACCACTGGTGGATGAGTTACCAGAAGCAAAAACTTGCCCAATCCCAAATCTGCGCAGGCCCCCCGCTTCCCCAGGAAACAGATGGGTTTCCTGGATGAAGGAGATATGGGTGTTCAATAGTGATAAATGTTTTAAGATCTGGATTCTCTTGTTACGATCATGAACCCCTCTTACATTCCAAGTTATAAACTTTTTCAGACCAGTAACCATTGAAGGTTATACCAACCAATGCATAGCCAGAACAATGTAATATGAGAGTGCACCGCTAATCCCCCCCACCAATATTACATACAAATTATTAAATAGGTGTTCCTGCAAGACCCCCAAAAAAACCTGAACATACATCTGTCCATAATGGCAAGTATGAGGTATGGGGAAACCCCATCATCAACAACAGAAAACGACAGAACACCATAGTTTCCAAGCCCCCATATAACTATTTACAAGTATCCCTCTACCTAGCTTTGACACTGGTAAAGAAACTACATTATTATTCAATGGTAGAGAGCCTACAAGTACCCCATTGTAACTACCCTCAATACCTCTAACCACGTATAGGTTACTAAATTTGGTAAGAACTCTCATTGGGTACTCCTCCGACCCCAAATTGGACATTAATGTAGACCAGTCTAACAGATCAAAAGGAATCCCCAGAGTGTCAAGCCATACAAAGCAAAAAGAGAGAGTAATTAGGGTACTACCCCCATACTTCAGGACGTGTGGTGGGTTACTCTTAAGCCAATGCCTCTCCTCCCACCCCCACCCTTCAAAAAGAAAGAGGATATTGAATTTATTCTGAAATCCGGACTGAGATACCCCAACAATGTATAAGCTTCATGCAAACCCCATAAATCGAGCCATATTTCTGTGAAAACCAAAAGGGAAGTAAAGTCAACACCACACTCTCTGACAGAATTTGTAGGTAAAAGATATGAATGTGTGGTAGACGAGACTGCAGAGAGAGCTGAAAACGAGCCTAAAGCATAGGCATACCAAGAAGAGTGGTGAGAGAATGCAGGAGACATGAACGATAAAGGAGGAAAAAAAAAAGCCAGGAGTCCTATAGAGAAGGAGTAGTCGTGCCGAGACAAACACCATTATGCTGAGAGTAGTGTAATTATCTCACTAAATATAGAAGATCGAGAAATATAGAATAAAGCTGAAACAGCCAGAAAGAATAGGTTTAGTAGTAAGGAGTAGGATAGATAATAAGAGTCTTTCCAGAGTTGTTTGCATAAAATAACAGCAGAAACATCGCCAAGAAGAGTAAACGAAGTAGGCAGTTCCTCAAATATACGGGTGTTCCCCAGGGGAACCATATTGGTAATGGGCCAAACTGTCCCATGAGAAACAGTCCCCACTGGAAACAAGTAGTTGCAAGAAAAGGGGATCCGCGGGAAAATGGTGCCTCGTTGCCACGCAGAGTCCTCCAGGCCCACAGGCCATCATCCGCCTCTCTCCTCAGCCGCCGCCGTCCTCTCCACACCGGGGAAAAACTCCCCCCTCAAAGGCGTCCCCTGGAACAAGCTCCTCATTGGTAAGCCAGCCAAATATAGAGTAATACAGTCAGAAAATAAATAGTTCTTTGGTAGCAAGAGAATGAGATTGCAGTCCTAATATTTAAATAGTGAAGGCAGCTTCTTGCATAGATCAGCTTGAGCCTGGTCGGCCGAATCGTAGGATAGCCATGCTCCATCCACCAAAACCTGCAAATGTGCTGGGTATGCCATACGAAACTTAATACTGGCAGCTATCAGCTTGATGACTATTGAATGAGAGGAGGCTCTTTTCCGCCGAGTTTCTAGGGGTAAATCCTGAGTAATTCTTAGTCGCTTGCCCTCCCATTGTATAGATTGTAACTCTCTGACTTTCGCCAAAATGTGCTGCTTTTCCAGATAATTGAGAAAACGAATAATCATCGTACGAGGGGAGGCAGTCTCCTCTGGCTTTGGACGTAGAGATCTGTGCGCCCTTTCTATTAGATAGGTAGGGTTATGTGGGGAAGGGCCCACTATCTTAGAGAAGAGTTTCTGCATAAACAAAATTGCAGAGGGACCTTCAGCCCCTTCTGGTAGGCCAATGATCAAGATGTTGTTCCTCCTACTGGGCCCCTCTAGATCTTCGGTTTTGAGTTGTAATTTAGTAATTTGTTGCCTGAGCTTTGTAATTTCAGGTTCCGTCCTGTCTCTCCAGGCCTCTAAGGAATAGGTGCGTGTCTCCGTGTCTGCTGTGCGAGTTCTGAGATCCGTCATTTCAGCACGAATACTTTTAAGATCAGTGGCGATCTCCAGAAGCGTCTCCTTAAAGGGTTGCAGCTCTTGCAAAAAGCGCTTTTCTGAAAGCGGCGCTGATGCCGACAAAGCACACAGTTGTTTAGCCAATGGTTGCTGGAGAGGTTTTGCCTTCTTCGCCTGCTTATCGGGTGAGACCGGGGGTGTATGTCTGGGCAAGGCCGTTTTCATTTCGGCCTCCATCACTGCATATTAAAGCAGTAGGTGCTTCAAAAAAAACAGCCAGCAAGCTCTGTTGGGTGAGCAGGAATATAAATGTTGAGGACACCCCCAATTACAAGGCAGAAAACGCTCAATGAAATTAGATTTTCAGTCGGGGGAGCGGGAGCCAAGGGAAACAGCAGCTAGCAAGCCCAGACCATCACGTGATCTCCCGACCCCTTAATAAATCTGATTTGCTGTTTTCATATTTAACCTGGCTTGTGTGCATATTCTTAGTAGGTTTACAGTACTGAACGTGTATGCTTGCCTACTAACATTGCCTTTACAGGGGGTCCCAGGGAATTTGCTGAAGTCCAGACCCTATTGGTAAGTGCAAAGGGTGTGTTCATATTATTAATGTTCATTGCTGACTGTGTGTCAATCACGGCAAACGGTTATTTCTTGTTACAAGGTACTGGATCACTAGGTGGGCTTGTGGGTGGTTATAGCTTCCCAGAGGGCTATACCTGATTAGGTAGATACCCCCACTATTGCTACTCTGGGTTGAGGCACCATATTATCGAATCCAGGCCCCTCAACCTATGGTCAGAAATACAGGCAGGGGCAGTAACCCTAGAGATAGTGCTGCCTAGGGGTTACTAAGGATTGCCCAGAATTTCTTTATTCTTGCTGAGGCCACTGATGAGTGGTCCAGTCAGATGCCAGTGAGAAGGCAAAGATTCACCTAGTAGCAGTTGTTTCAGAGAAGAACTCATGAAAACTGGGCCACATGTCTAGGAAGGCTTATGCTGCCTCAACACTAGTGTTGAGGTAGGTAGTGTATCTCGGTTATACTGAAGAGTACAGATAGGCATTGTGGAATACAGTCATGCCTAAGCATGTCAGTTTTCTCTTTGGGAAATGGCACACCTGGCAAACACTGTGAAATCTGGTCTAAAAGCTACAAAGTACCAGCTCATAGATACTATATGAATGACTGTAGTCCACAATAATTCAGTGCACTCAAAGAGATTATTGGAGTCAAAAATGAATTTAAATCCAATTTATTACAAAAAATAACAAATACATGTAGCAAATCAGAGCACGCCAGACCAGACACACTCTTTTCCCCAGCGCTTTGGGTCACAGGACCCTTCTTCAGAGGGCATGTTTTTTGGGAAAAGACACACCTGGCACACACTGTGAAATCTGGTATAAAAGTCGCAAAGTACCAGTATCAGATGGTCATAGATACTGTATGAATGACACTGCTTCTATGGCCCTTTCAAATGCAGTGTCAGTCAGGAGATTTGAGTGGCTCATGTCAACCGCTCTGGCTCAGGACACATAGAATAAGGATAGTGATTTCTCATTTGAAGGCCCCTCCTTATTTGGGGACAAAACAAAGGCCTACACGAACAATGTTGATGAATGTTGATGCCAGCATACCGCATTGGACACACATCCAAAAGATAATTACTGCCTTCCATCCAGCTTGTTTGTTGGGGGCATTAGCCCATTGATGCTGTGCATCGACTGTCCCACCCCAGCTACCCTCCAACCCAAGCTTGACCCTGAACTTATAGCCTCTCCCCATCATGTGACTTCCTGCTGCTTGTGTAACTAAGTCCCCACTTCTCCATTTGCAGCTTATACTCGCCATCCGCTTGAGGGAGTTTTACCTGCTCACCCACCGTAATCCTCTCTTTACCTCACTGCACTCTACTTCTCTCCAACACTCCTACCTACCCAGCATCTCTACAGCCCAGCTGTAACTCCCTAGTTCCTATACCTCCCTCATAGCATACCCTCTCCATCTCCCTGGCTTCTACATCCCCTCCAGCCCACACACACCTCCTCCCCAGCTTACACCATCCTCTGCTGACCACTAGTAGTCGCTATCGTACCCTCTGTTTTGCCACCTAATGTCACCCATCTCAAGCCACCTCCAACCACTGTGCCCCCCTCTAGCCCTATATTTCAGCCCCTACTGCACCGGGACTTAAACCTGGTATCATTACGACCAAAGTCCAGCACACTACCACTACTCCATAGTGGCAGTCACACTCATGACCAACATGATTCACCTCTTATCCTCCTCTATTCATCCTGGACTAAGGGCAATGATACTGCCCATGGTCCTGCTTCTTACACCAGCCTCACCAAGGATCCACACTCACCATTTGCTACACCTCCCTCTGATCTGCACCACCATCTCCAGACCCCCCAAGCTTGACAAACACACCACCCCTCCACACACCCCCACCTTCACCTCTGCTACCCTGTCCTTCCCTCTCATACCCTGGACTATTCTTTTCTATGCCATTCCCTCCCTCCGTACACTACCAACCCCTTGCACTCCAGCATCAAGTTCCTTGCCCAAATGCACAGTGTGGTGCCACAGTCATTGCCATGCCTTAGTCTGATTAATCATGCTCCTGCTGCTATTATCGGGTAACATTCATCCTAATCCTGGCCCCGTGCCCACCAATATTAACACACTTGCCCAGGCTCAAGGTCTCCACATTGCCTCCATAAATATTTGCAGCCTCCTAGAAAAGGCTGCAGCATTCCAATGCTGAGTCACTCAGCACCAACCAGATATTGTTGCCCTCATTGAAACCTGGTTGTGCCACCCCTGACTCCTTTGTCTCCCTCCCAGGCTACACCCTCTTCAGGGAAGACTGGATGGGTAAGGGTGGAGGTGGTTGTGCTGTTTACATGCGTGACACCCTCCTTGGACATACTCTTCCATCCCCCAAACTTGGTAGTGGGGCACACGCCCTTACACTAAAAATCTCCTCTGACCCTGCTAAGGGCCCACTCTTTCTTACTGTTGCCTATATTCCCCCCAGAAAGTAAGCCTTTGCTATTCAGGTGCTTACTGCCTATCTCCCTGGCCTACCACCCAAAGCAGGCCAGATAATTGTGACCTAAACAACAACTGGCTCTCTGATACCACCTCCCAAACCAGAGATATCTTTGCTGCCCTTGATATGACTGAGCTTGTCACCAGCCCTACTAGACTCAACACCTCTACTGGTACCAGCACCCTCCTGGACATCATTATTACCAAGCATCCCCAGAAAGTGCTAGATGTCAGTGTCCTACCCACCTCACTTAGTGACCACTCCCCAGTCATGTTCTCCTGGTCTGCTACCAACTGTAAACCAACACCGCGAAACATCCAACGCTGACGCCTCCTCCCAGGCAGCCTTTGTCGTCTAAAACTGTACTTTGCACAGATGGACTGGTCCCCCATCAGACTTACACCGACCATAGATGAGGCACTGGACTTCTTCATGCAGGCCATTAACACAACCTGTGACCTCTTTGCCCCCTAATCTAGAACACCAACCAAAAAAAAACAAATGTATCTTGGGTCACCCCCTCCCTCCTCCATAAACTTAAAACAAGAGACAACCTCTGGCACATTGCCATGGAATCTGACAAGCCAGCAGACAGGCAGACATAAAACACAGAGTGAAACAAGTGCACCTGGGCCATTCGGCAGGCCAAAGCCCATTACTACCAATCCACGCTTGCCTCGTCCTGAGGATTGGCTAGAAATTTTTGGAATAACATAAAAGAGCTGAACAGGATATCCTGCTCCCCTCCTCCCAACTCTCTGTTAATGGCACTGTCTGCTCTGACCCCCATAGCATTATGGACTGCCTAAACGATACCTTCTCAGATCTAAGTTCCATCCTAGCCAGTCATTTCTTTGATTCTGCCCCAGTGTCACTACTGCCCACCCTCCATCACCCACCATTCTAACTACATACTATTACCCCGCTGGAGGCCAGACCCTTTATCCAAAAAGCCATCAACAGTAATAGCCCTGGCACCGACCCCATGGACACTAGGCTCCTTTGGCTGATTATGGATGATATTCTGGTCCCCCTTACTGAACTGCTTAACCACTGCCTGTACCTGGGGCAGTTCCCCAGCACCTCGAAAGCTGCCATCATCACTCCCATTCTAAAGAGGTGTGATTGGTCCACCCCTGGTAACTACTGACCTATTTCCATCCTCCCTCCACTCTCTAAAGCCCTAGAAAAAATTGTAGCCAACCAATTCACTGAATATCTAGCCAAGCATAATATCCTGTGCCCTGAGCAGCATGGTTTCTGTGCAGGTCACAGCACCACAACCACCCTACTTGAATTCTCTAAATTCCTGCACTCTGCCCTTCACACTGGAAACCCCACTGGGTCTGTGTTCATTGACCTCTCCAAGGTCTTTGACATGGTTTGCCATCCCCTCCTACTTGACCCCCTGAGATGCCTTGGTTTCTCCCCTGGTCCCCTTGCATGGTTCACCAGCTACCTCTCTGACAGAGCACAATGTGTAAAAATCAGCAGCACCTTATCTGACACATGACCAGTCCACTCTGGTGTACCCCAGGGCTCTATTTTAGGCTCTCTCCTTTTCAGCCTTTATCTTAACTCACTCCCTTCCACCTGCTCTAGTAAGATCCTCCTCTATGCGGATGTTGCAGTGCTCTTCGCCTCTGATCCCAACCCCACCACATTCCAGACCACCCTCCAACATGCATTTCATAGAGCTGAGCATTGGTCCGTGGTGCAAAGATTGGTCCTGAACCTAAAAAAGACCAAGGCTATGCTCTTCTCACATCGCCAAAGCAAAGCCAGTGGTGCCCCACTTGTGATACTACCTACTGTAACACACTACACCCCATTGAGCAGGTTTCCTCCTACAAGTACCTGGGTATCATCTTTGACTCGGCCCTCTCCTTCCATTCCCACATCGGCACCCTTTCTGCTGCCACCAATGTCAGGACTGGACTATTATACCACCATAGGGACTGCCTCCCACAAGAGGCTCTCCGATTAGCTATCACCTCCTCTGTCCTGTTGCTAGTAGACTATGGGGTGCCCATCTGTGCTGCCACTGACAATACTGCCCTCCATAAACAAGGCCTGCAGGCTTCTGACAGGAGCCCCAAGGTGCACCCACACATGCCTGCTGTACTCCTCCACCAACTTGCTCAATCTAGAAGAAAGGCTCCGCTTCCAAACCTGCCTTCTTGTAAAAAAGACCCAAATAGCTCTTTCTCGCCCCCCGGGGTCTCCACCTCCCTCCAACAGGCCTCTCCCTCAGTATCCACCCACAGCACTGTCAAGACTTTTCTTACTGTCCCGAGGGTTAGGACCTCGAAGGCCCAGAGGTCCTTCAGCTATAGAGCTCCCACCTGGTTCACTTCTCGCCCTGCCAACATAGCTGACTCTACCAAGCTAGGTCCTTTCAAGGCTGTACTCAGAAGCCACCTGGCTAGCTCCTGCTTCTGCAACTGCACATAATGCCCCTCCCGGACAGTTCAGATAGGCAATGGTCACCCTGACTATAACCTTCTTAGGAACACTGCATTAGGCCTCACTGTGAAGCCTGCGGTCCATTGCCGCATTAACTGACAACTGTTATAAAACTGTCTTCTGCTGTTTCACCTGATGCGGTACTTGTGTACCTACAATATGTGTACTGTGACGGAACTGCTGCTACCTTTGTGCCACCAGTGAATGTCTGTAACACTGATTGCTCTTTAAGTCATTTTCTGTATGAACTGTACCATTATATTGTTTTTTTGCATTTATTTCTAATGACAAGGTACCTTTGTAAATGAGTCCTTGACTCAAAGGTCTGTAAAACCGATATTCTAATAAATAAATTAATAAAATGAAGAAAAAGCAACTTTAATAATTTTACAGAAAAAAAAATGCTCCATTTCTTATAGACCCTATAACAGGGGAGGTAGGGGAACTGCTCATTACAACAGGCCCAAGCACACTATAAATAATTTATTCAGAGGGGCACAGGAAGAGGTAAAGGTAGGAGAGAAGCTAAGCAGACGTCTGCCTCAGCTCCTTTCACTGAAGTCCAACCTCTAATAATTCTACCCATGTCACAGTAGACTCATTTCCAGTATAAGGGTGCCTGTCTCACTTTTTCTAATAGTGAGAACAATACAACAGACTAGTGAGTCTTGAAGATAAAGGGGCAGTGTTTAATATTCTAATTTGTGAAATTCCCAAGGTTAAATCAAACCAGAGTATTTCCTACTTAGAATTCGAGCCAAAACTCCAATTTTCCTTGAAAGTGACAATATTTCCACTGTTAAAATCGGTGGAAAGTGTCCTTATCTCCCAGATGGGAAAGATTCTCCCTTCAAGATATTTTCTTAATCCCAGTAAAAATGGGAACTGCTGACCTATTCTGGATCCTAGATTCCTGAACAAGTAATTTGAAAAATGAAAAGTTCAGACTGGTAACACTGCAGATAGTGATTCTGTCCTGGCAAAAAGGGGGTTGGATTGGATCAAATTATCTGAATGATAAAGAACCTCGGTGCAAAAGCATTGAGGCAAGAGTTCCCCAAAGGGCATTGGCCATAAGGCCAAGTTTCAAAGAAATGTCTTATTTATCTGAATGATACCTACTTTCACATTCCAATAAGACCACACCACAGAAAATACCTAAGGTTCAGGGTAGGCCTTGTTCAGCACCAGTTTGCAGCAATTCCATTCGTTCTGACATCAGCATCCAAGGTGTTAATAAGCTGCCTGTTAGAAGTGTCAGGACATCTGAACAAGCAGGACATAGTGTTGTTCTCCTATTTAGATGACTAAATAAGCAAGAAAAAAAACAGGAGGAGGCGGTGCACTCAATTCAGGCTATAACGTTTATAGTGCAGAAATTGGGGTTCCTCCGTAATTTAGGAAATTCCTACCTAGAACCCAACCAAGTGCTAAAGTTCATTAATGCAAAACTGAACACAAACTAGTAAGGACTTATTTGCCAATTCAGAGAGCAGGAGCCCACATTCAGTGTCCAAGATATTTCATACCAGGCCACACAAGTTCAGTCAATGATCTTCTGCAACTGCTATGCTACAGTACATGGCCTCAACCACAGTAGTAGTGCCAGGGGCATGGTTAGAAATGAGAGATGTCCACTGTAACCAAACAAGTAAACCACTGGAGCAGTCAGAAAGTCACTCAGCATTTGGTACAGGCTTAATAGTAGTGGAAAGTGGTATGCAAATTCAATCAGGGTATCTCCTTCCTTCAGATCTCACCTAAAGTATACTAATCACATATGCTTCCTTTTTTGGGGTGGGGAGAGCATCTTGGGGACCAAACAGTAAATGGTATCTATGACCTTCAGGAATGTCAGAAGCACATAAACCTGTGAGAGCTCAGGGCTGTGCTCCTGTGCATGGAGTCATTCTCCTCCCTTCTGCAGGATCAAGCAATCCTAATAAAGACAGACAATACAACTACAATATATTACATAAACAAACAGGACAGTATGAGAGCTGTCAAACTCTGTACAGACTGTACAGATTCAGTGAAGATATGAAACCTGGCATATGTTCTAAATGCAAGAGTCTCTGCATTACACCTACAGTACCAGGCACAGACAATGTACAGACAGATTCCTTGAGCAGGATGTGCCAGATGGCCCAAGGATTTCCATGAAAACAAGTGCTAATCTCAGTGTTTTAGAGAGGGGGGAGTACCAAAGATCGATCAGTGTCACCTCTTGGGAGAACAAAATACCCCCCTTCCCAAATTTTCTACCAGTCCCCTTAGTGGGGGCAAGCCATACCATATCCCTTCCCTACAGATGCAAATTCCTGTATGCTTTTCTTCCATTTCACTGATCTTGAGGGTCTTGTTGAGATTGAGAGGAGAGTCAGCAGCAATGATTCTGATTGTACCAAACCGGGGCCAGGCAGACCTGGTACTCTATAATGTTGACAGTATCCAAGAAAATGCATATATCTCTCTGCCTCTGAATCATGATTTTCTCACTCTTTCCCAGGGCAAAGTGATCCAACCAGATCTTAAAATGATTCATTTGAAAGCATGACTTTTGAAGAGCTAAACTACCGTGGTCTGAAAAAAACATCTATTCAGCTGTACATTTTAAAGGTTTCCAGAAAGCCAACAACCAAGAAAACATACATGTTAAAATGGAAATGGACTACATCTGATGCGCATTTTACCAAGTCAAATGTATGGCTGCAGACTTATCAGTGGTTCTGGATTACCTGTTGCATTACAGACCCAGGGCCTGAAACTTCTCACTTTAAAAGTACACTTTGCAGCTGTATCAACTTTTAAGTCAGCAGTCAAAGAAAAGTATTTTGCTTCAGAGTTTTGAAAAACTGTTTTTCTAAGGGGAGTAAGAATATGACAATTTGGTATACTGAAAACATTGCAAAGTGCTGGCAAGAGATATCAAAATGGTTAATAAGAATATTTTCTATTCTAATGCTTTCTTGCTAAAGTCCTTGCTATTGCAAAAACAGATTTGCTAGTTTAGTACACTGTACACAGCTCGTTATTATGATAAAATGCTGAACATACTGTATAAACAGAATCAGACACAGCAAGAGCTATGTGTAAGACTCTACAATATGTTAATGTACCCAGCAAAAGATTACCTTGTATGGACATATGCTGAGTTCTGTAAAGATAACAGCTAGTAGAAAGTGTATATAAGATAGATTGTGAGAGGCAGAAAGTGAGGAACTACAAGCCCTGAAATGAAGTGGTAAAACCTCCACATCTGTCTGGTTCATTCTCCCAGAGGAAGCTAACTGATCATTACTTGTACCTTGAAGGCTGGGCTGCTGGTGTTAATGCAGTATATGTGTGTTAGTTCAATAAACTTTGCTTTTTGGTGTGCAGTTCTTCATTTCCAGTGAAATCATTTGCTCAATATCCCAACATCTTGGTACCCTTAGTTGGGAAGAGGTTAATTTGCACCCTAAAGTTGAGGAATAGAGGTATACAAGGGTTACAACTTACATACTTCTGTTAGATAGAGACTGTCAGCGGAAGAGTTCATTTTCTGAAAACCGGTCTGGCTAAGAAAGGCAGGTTATATAGCATGGAGTCATTTATTATTGCTTTTGTTACTGCCCATGGGGCTCAGAATTTTGGTAAGGATGCTAGATATTGGGGACACTCCTGGGAATATGTTAAATAACAGTTTTGTTTAGAATAAGGTAAGAAAATTAAGGACAAACAGAAAAAACAGTTATTGCATCTAAGGCTTGTGCATGGCATGCCAAGAATTGAACACTGACATGAGAAGTATGAAAAACAATTTGACCTAAATGAAACAAACTTGTTTATACAATGACTGCAGCATCAAGTTCATTATGGATCGTTTGAGCAATTTACCAGCATTCAACAAAGCATTAGCTTGTGGCATAGATGACAAACAAACCAGAGGTTTATGCAAAGAACTTTATTTGACATGTTAAACTTTTAAATGACAAAAGTTAGGCATCTAGGAAGTAGTAGTAGTAGTAAATCATTTTTTTATTCACAATGAATAAAAGGATACATTCAATTGAGCAAAGCTCATTTTCAATGAAGTTCCAGATCGCAGTAAATTGTACGTTTCAACATCCAAACATAAAACCACACATAATTAACAACTATACAAACACCAAATAACCAACAAACAAATTTGTACATAACTAAAATAAAATACATAAAATTCCTAACAATTGGAAGGAACACATCAGCATACCAAATAACCTTAACCTTTAACATTCTCTATTTTGAGCTGCAGTCCACATTTCTCTTATACTATCCTTCCTGTCTTATCTTACCTGTTATCTTCTAGTTTGATCACATAGAAGAAACATTTTTTAATGCATTTTCTAACATTTCTTTCTTTATGCACACACACACACACACACACACACACACACACACATACCTCAGTATTGAGTCGTATAGTCTGCTGTGCAGCTGTTAGAAAAAGTGTCTGGCTTTAGTACGGTGTGATAGAGGTTAAATAAATACTATGAATTTTATGTTATGTCATGTTGTGCTTTACAAATGCTCAGATGTTATACCACTGTGTATTATGTGAATATGAACTGAGATTTTATTTTTGTGCTCTGAGTAGCAAGTGAAACGTTCAAGGTTAAAGTTCTGCATGTTTTAAAAACCTTATCTCAGTTTGTCAGTTACTTGAAAGAAAAAGCAGTCAAGTCAGCATGGGAAACAGAGAGACAGGAATGTTTATAGCCATTCCTTTTTTGATGATTTTGATAATAGCACTATTTTGGTTTGAAAATTTTTTCCATATTCTTCTTTGTATCTGGGACCATTTAGTCCCTTGAATCAGGCTCATTCCATTAAGAAGTACAGAGACCAGGAAGCTACTACTGCTTTCATTGGTTTGAACCTAGTGAAAAGGGGGAGGGCACAAACCTAACTGTTAACAGAAAAGAGGGTTCTCCTTTGGCTGTTAATGTTTGTTCCTTTGAAGTTATTTGTAACTTTTCCATTGTTTTGCACATCTGTGATGTCTCACTTGCAAGTAGGTCCCAACTTGGCATACCCCTATTTTGCAAGCAACAGGGTTTCTTGTACCATACCAAGAGATTTAGAATCTTTTTTAACTTTTGTTTTCCTTACTCTCCTTTGAGGAAAGGGGACATGTTTCCAAAAAAAGGTACTTTAAACAAAACTGACTCATTACGATTTAATTTGGCAACCTTGAGTTCTCAGCTTTAGCTCAAGAAGAGAAGCAGAGAACCAGCTGGCTGCAGTCCAGTCCACATACAACAAGGATATTTATTGTGTTATGTGCTCATTAAATGGAATGAAGTTTATATTCTGAACCTATACTCTGAAACTAACCATTTAATTCCAGCATTTTAAGATTTTTAACATTCTGTCATAGATAGGATTTCCATGTGTTTTTATGCATATGTGGGCCGTAGTATGGAAATGGCACTGTGTCTCAAGGGGGGGAGGTCCAACACTCCCAACCTTTGATTAGCTACTCCATACAAGAGTCTTTACATGTCTGGCAGTATAACAATTTCACTGACTCAGATGGCACATCTCTCATCTATGTTGTTTTATTACAGTACGTTGTTTTCCTGGCCACTTCTGCATTCTGCCAATTTTCTGTTAAAGGGATGAAATGGTTAGTAGCACATTCTAACACAGCTTTCTTTTGCAAGGGCACTGCCCAAGCCAATCTTCTTGCACAACAAGGAGCTCGGGAGGGGGAGGCACGGATGTTCTCCACTCCCCCAACCCCACAACCTGTGGCAGGCATCACAGAAAAACAAACTGAGCCCATTTACCTCAGCAGCTAACAGAAGCAAGACAAGTAACTAACTACTTTTTCAGCAGCAGCTGATTCCTCTAGGTAACTGTTCAAAAAGCATAAAAGAAATTACAATAGTCATCCAGATACTGAACTTCTGCTGTATGTAGGTCCATAAATTGTTTTTGTCAGTACCTGATGTGCCCAAACTGGAGACCGTCGGGGGCAGACAAATCATTTTGAAAATGTAGACAGTAGCCCCTCAGTGTACAAAGCCAAGTGGCCACTAACAAGTGAGTTCATGTAAATCAGTTGAAACTGTTTAATGATAAGTAAGTAAGTAAAATTGTGCTTATTCGATGCCCAATCCCAGAGGCTCTAGGTGCCTTTCAGGAGGTGTAAGAAAACATAACACAGTTACACATACAGACATACAGGGCCAATAAATAGCAATATTTATAATCAGACATAAAGAAATAACAATAAAATAATCTGCAACTAATCAAGAAAGGCTTCTTTAAAAAGGTGAGTTTTCAGACCCCTCTTAAAAGCTTCCACCAATGGGGCCTCCCTCAGAGATCTTGCAAGCAAATTCTAGAGAACTGGGCTGGCTGCCTCAAATGCACAGTCTCCTGAAATTTTTAGCCTGGCCCTTGGAACTGCAAGGAAGCCCTAGGTGGAGGAGCAGAGGGAAAGCACTGGGAGGGCAGGGGTCAGGAGGTCACTCAGATAGCCAGAATCCTGATCTGTATAGGGCCTTGTAGGTGATCAAGCCTGTACTGAAGATGATCCTCCATCTGACAGGCAGCCAGTGCAGATCTTGCAAGACTGGGATCACATGACAGGACCTAGACAGGTCCATCAGCAACCTGGCCACTGTGTTCTGTACCAACTACAGTCAATGGAGGCTCCCTCCTCTAACCCTGAAGTAGAGAGTGTTACAGTAGTCCAGCCATGATGTAACAAAGGCATGTACCAGCTTGGGCAGGTCACCAAATGGAATTAGGGGTTTAATCTGGATGACATTCCTTAAGTGGTAAAAACCACTTTGGACTATGGATGACACCTGAGTTTCAAGTGCCAAACCATCTTTAAGGATGATGCCCAGATTCTGCTCCCTAGTCGATGCCACCAATGGAGTAGGTCCAAGGAACAACCCTGAGCCAGACCTAGCAGCAGCCACATCATGACTGACACCTGGCTTGATTACTAGTACCTCTGTCTTGTCAGGGTTTAGTCGCAGCCAGTTAGAGAACATCTAGTCTTGTATATCAGTCAGGCAGTTGTTTAGCACTTCCACAGCATTACTTGTCTAGGGAGCAAAAGACATATACAACTGGGTATCATCTACATAACAGTGAAAACCCAGATTGTAACATCTAATGAGCTCAACCAGGGGTAGTATATACAATGTCAACAACATTGGCAATAAGATTGAACCCTGAGGAACTCCACAGAGCAGGAGCCTCAGACAGAAGGAGAAACTCTCCATCACTACCAATTGCATCCTGACTGTAAGAAAGGACTCAAACCAGTTGATGACAGTACCGGCAAGTTCACAATACTCTCTAAGGCAATCCAGAAGAACAATGTGGTCCATGGTGTCACATGCTGAGGAAAGATCTAGGAGAATGAGAATTGACTGATCTCATCTATTTCTTGCCCTGAGAAGGCCATTTTGCACCCTGACCAATGCCATCTCAGTGCTATGCCTTGCCCTAAATCCAAACTGGAATGACACGTAGATATCAAAAGCCTCGAAGCACACCTTGAGCTGCAGAGCCACCACTTTTTCAACAACCTACCCCCAGAAATGGGAGGTTGGAGATAGGTCAATAATTCACTAAGACATCAGAGTCAAGTGATGAATTCTTCAGAAGAGGCTTCACCATGCTTCCTTCAAGGTGCCAGGGAAAACCCCCACCAAGATTAAACACTGGATTATCTCAGCAAACACTGGACCAACAGACTCGGCACATCCCACTAGGAGAAGAGTCGGGAGTTGGGCCGGGTCCAGTTCACAGCAGGTGGGCTATATCTTCAAGATCACCTCAATGACCTCAGCAAACCGCATTGGCCAAAATGCTTCATAGACAACACAAGTGCCTCTGCTCACACCAGGCTGACCACTGCAGGACTGCCCTTGTCCCACTGGGGAGATCCCGGACTGAATGGAGGATACCCTGTCAGAGAAGATCTGAATAAACTCTTGACACAAAGTGACTGAAATGATCTTTTTGGCCACAGACAGACTGGATGAAATAGCCTGTCTACAGTCAGAAAGAGCAGAGCTGGTCTGTTCCTCCCTGCAGCAATCTCCATGGACAGTAACTCTTCCTTCTTATGGTTGATTGCCATTTGATAGCCACAATAGTGAACTATCAAAGCCAGTTTGTTCTCCTTAGACCAGGTCCTCCACCAGCAATGCTCTAACTTCCAACCCTTGGTCCTCATCTCTTTGAAAGCCCCATCAAGCCACAGTGGTCTCCAGTGAGAAGATCTGGGTCATGTACGGACCAGTGTGAAGGCATCAAGTGCCTTGTAGACAGCCCTATTATAGAGTGACACTGCTTCACTCGGACCTATCACACATGCAGCACTCACAGAAGAAAAGTCCACCATCGTCAGAAGTCCCTCTGAGGATAAGAGCTAACCTACAAATGAAGGAGGGACCAAAGCTCTCCTCTTTGTTTGTGATACGTGTCTGGCAGCCATAGGACTTCAGGTGACAGTGCACCAGTGAGTGGTGTCAGCGTACAGTATGAAACAAATTATGTTTTTCTTCCTATCATTTACATTCCATCCACCATGGCACACTTGATATGGTGGCAGCAGATATCAGATAATCATTAACTTTTTATGAGTGCCTCTCTGGCTCATACCCAGGTTTACACCAGCTTTACTGGTCAACAATACAAAGAGCACATACATCTGTATGAAAACAATGCATCATTGTTGATCAATCCAGTGCACAAAAATGATGCAGGCCAGTGTCTGGGATAATAACAATATGTTTGCAAGGGATAGACTGCACCTGAGTGGGGAGGGGAAGGAGATATTAAAGCAAAGACTGGGGAGGAATATTGTGACAAAGGTGGATTTAAACTAGTTAAGGGGGGTGTCAAGTGGACAGCAGGTAGGCAGGGATCTGATAGAGTGGAGTATACAGGCCGCCATCCCAGTCTGAGGAACTTAACAGGGAATTAGCAAGACAAATCAGAAAGGTACATAGAAAAAGGAAGGTGGTCATCATGGGGATTTCAATGTGCCAGGGGTTGACTGGAGCATTCCGGTCACCTCCAGCACTAAGGATCAAGTGCTCCTGGATGCAATCCAGGGGGATCTCCTGCTGCAGTTGGTCAGTGGACCTACTAAGCTAAAGAACATTTTAGATCTGGTATTGTCAAATTGGGAGGCAGCAAGTGAAATATGGGTGGAGGACCCACTAGCTGACAGCGATCACCAAATGGTGTGATTTAATATCATGATGTGCAGGGAGCCAGAGAACTCAGTAACCCAAGTGGTAAATTTCAGGGGGGTGGACTTTGGGAGGATGTGGAAGTACTGAAAGGGAAACTGGAGGGCATAAGGCAGGAGATGGAGGCAGAGCAGAAATGGGATATTATTAAACGAGGGATTACAAAGGCAACAGAAGCCTTCCCCAAGACACAGGGTAAGAGGAGCAGAGCAAGGAAACAATACTGGTTGAACAGCGAGGCACTGGAGGTGGTGAGGGCAAAATGAGAGGCGTGCCAGAGGTACAGGAGGACAGGGAGAGAAGGAAGGGGACAGGGAGGAGTATGCAAGATGGTCCAGGGAGGTGACCAGAAAAGTGAGAGAAGCCAAGGCCCAGATGGAGTTGAGATTAGCCCAGGGAATTAAGGGGGGAAGGGGAGAAAGACTTTTTCAGATACATCAGGGAGAAAAGGAAATGTAAGGAGACAATAGTGAGGCTAAAAAAGGGTGAGGAATGGATGGAAAATGGGAAGGAACAATCAGAAGCTCTGAATGAATACTTTTGCTCTGTGTTCACAGAAGAAAAGTGGGGATCGCTACCACCATGGGGTGGAAGGGTGGGGACAGGGAGTGAGAAGGTGACAGATGGAAGGAGTGAGGGAGGTAAAGTCCTAGCAGGACTGAGGGCACTGAGGGTAGACAAGGCACCACGGCCAGATGGTATCCACCCCAGGGTGCTGAGGGAGATGGTGGAGGTATTGGTGGAGCCACTCGTGGATCTGTGCAGCACCTCACTGGAGTAGGGATGTGTGCCACTGAACTGGAGGATGGCACATGTAGGGCTGTTACAGAAGAGCAGACCAAGGGACAAACCAGATAATTATTGTCCAGTAAGTCTCACCTCAATAGTGTGCAAACTCATGGAAATGATACTAAAGGAAAGACTGGTGTTGTACCTGGAGGACAACAGCCTTCAGGATGTGAGGCAGCATGGGTTCATTTTGGGGGAAGTCCTGTCAAACCAACCTGATACAATATTATGACTGGGTGACAGGTGAGCTGGATAAGGGTCATGTGGTGGATGTTCTTTACTTGTACTTGAGCAAGGCCTTCAATTTGTTGCCTCATGAATGGCTTGGGGGGAATCTAACTGGTGTAGGGTTAGGGGCAAAAATGATGAACTGGATTACAGTTTGGCTGAGTGTGAGGCTGCAATGGGTGATGGTGGGAGGGGAGCTCTCAACTCTGAGGCTGGTGATGAGCAGAGTACCATAGAGCTCTGTACTGGGACCAGTATTGATTGGGCTCTTCATATTAGACATTGCACACAGGGTGGAGAGCAAGGTAAGTCTGTTCACAGACAACACCAAAATGGGAGCAGTGGTAGATGGAGAGGAGGGATGGAAGCTGCTGAGGGGGAACCTAAGCAAGCTAGAGGAGTGGTCAAAGAGGTGGCAGCTGGGGTTCAATGCAAAGAAGTGTAAGGTTATACACTTTGGGGTGAAGAACCTAAGGAGAGAATACTGGCTGGGGGGGTTAAGCTGGGGATCATTGAGAATGAGAAGGACAAACACTACCGGTCAAAAGTTTTAGAACACCCCAATTTTTCCAGTTTTTATTGAAATTTAAGCAATTCAAGTCCAGTGAATAACCTGAAATGGTACAAAGGTAAGCGGTAAACTGCTAGAGGTTAAAAAAAAAGTTTAGGTTAGCAAAAACTGCTGTAGAGAAATTGCAAAGAAAGCTAGCAGAGTCAGTGAGTACAGTTTCCTACACCATCAAAAGACACTTGGAAACTGGAGGAAACTCTGACAGGAAGAGGTCTGGCAGACCCAAAGCCACAACAGAATCAGAAGACAAGTTTCTGAGAGTCAACAGCTTGCGTCATAGGCGGCTCACAGGACAACAGCACAGAGTGACTGGCACCCTGAACCAAAAGGGCTACCACAGCATTTTGCAGTGCCATGCAATACCCTCTGGTCTATGCCTAGTTGGTCAGGGGTTCATCCTACAGCAAGATAATGACTCAAAACATACCTCCAGGCTATGTCAGAACTACCTTTGAAGAAAAGAACAAGACAGTAGGCTTCAAATCATGGAATGGCCAGCACAGTCTCCAGACTTGAACTCCATCGAGCTGGTTTGGGATGAACTGGACAGAAGGGTGAAAGCAAAGCAACCTTCAAGTGCAACACATTTGTGGGAACTTCTGCAACAGTGTTGGGAAGAACTTCCTGAACAATATTTGATGTCCATTGTAGGAAGAATGCCACGAGTGTGTTCGGTGGTTACAGTATATCTGCAAAAGGAGGCTACTTTGAAAAGTCAAAAATTTAGATGAAATTTTGTTAAACAAAATGATTCTATGATTTCTTTTTTATCTCCAATTGTTTATTTGTTCTATGCTTTAATTTCAGAGTACATTGAGACATTAACCTGCGTAAATTTCAATAAAAACTGGAAAATGGGGGTGTTCTAAAACTTTTGACCGGTAGTGTAGGGGTAATGGTAACAGGGACCATGAACAATACTGCCCAGTGCAGGAGAGTGGCTGCAAAAGTGAACAAAATGCTGGGGTGCATAGCATTGGGGGGTTTCATCCAGGTGAAGAGAGGTGATCTTGCCCCTCTACAGGTTGCTGGTAAGGCCACACTTGGAGTATTGTGTGCAGTTTTAGAGGCCATACCTGAACCATGATATCAGGCTACTGGAGGAGGTGCAGAGGAGGGAAATGAAGATGATATGTGGAATGGAGGGGACAGACTATGAGAGCAGGATGGGAGACCTGACTATATTCACCATGGAGGATAGAAGGGACATGGGGGGGCATGATAGAGACATTCAAGTATCTGAGAGGAATCAATAAGGATGAGGAAGATGGGGTCTTTAAGCTAAGGAGGGGGAGGGACACCAGGGGGCATGGGCTAAGAATAGAGGGGGGAAGATTTAGGAGGGAAATGAGGAGACACTATTTCACAGACAGGGTGGTAGCAAAATGGAAAACATTACCAGAATGGGTGGTATCATGTAAATTTGTGAACAGCTTTAAAAGGGCATGGGACAGGGAGCAGGGGAGAGTGAAAGTGAGAGTGAGAGTGAGAGAGGAGGGGGACAGCAGTGGAATGACAAAGGGGAGGGGTGGGACAGCTGCAAACTAGGGGTGCTAGCTGCACACTTGAGCAGATGTAGCTATATTGGGTGGTCTGTTTCTGCTGGCACATTCATATGTTCGTATATATGTGACTGTTACAGAGCCAGGAACAACCACAAACCCAGGACAAGTGATGAGCAGTATCTCTTTTAGGGTCCTTAGATTGCCACTGCTGGTTCCCAATATTATGCACTCCTTTGCATCATAGACTCCAGAAAAGATTAAACTGTGCCCTGTAGTGGTATGACTGTTACTTCTAACCCAGGGACTTTATTGAATAATGTACAGTTTATGCATAAACATGTTGCTTTTAATCTGTGAATTTGCTTTCACTTTGGGATATGATGGAATATGGCCCTTATGTGGGAACATATGTATCATTGTTTTATATTTCTTTGCTTTTAGATATGATTGCCACTCTTTGGTCAAAAGTTGTTGATGTTCTTTACTGGGAAAGTTTTGCAAAATCCTGTGATTTTTTATTTTTCTCATTAGGATATGTCTGAACATAACTTAATCTTGTGCTTATACTAATGTTTCTCTATTACAATGTACTTTGCTTTTTGAGATGATAGCTTCATATAATGCTAGAACATAAGATCCCACAGCTGCACAATAAAGGAAACCCCAAGATGGAGTCTTCTGTACCAGACTTGTTTGAGAACAGGAAGGACTTACTGGTACCATCTCAGGCCAATTTGCATCCGGCTTGTCCATAAGGAACAGGGCTGATATGGAGACCATAAAGAAGAATATACATTATTTTGAACAATCAAAATGCAGATGAGGTTACCAAACCTATTATAAATGGGATTGATGGCCTAGCACAAGATGAAAGGTTTACTATTTACAATATGTATGATATCGCTTAACTGTTTCAAGAAATTCAAGCAAAAATCGATGAACTGGTGGAAGTCAGTAATGAGAAAGCCAAATCACAAACAGTCAGGCAATTACATTATTATTTCTGCTTATGGAGCCTATGTCCTTACTACTATTACTGAGCTATTGGGGGATACTGATAAAGGAAGGGTACTTGATCTTTTACAAGACAATCACCTGCTATGGTGGTACTGTCCAATTTGTCAGGGTAGCTGAGAGTGGTTGGAAATCTGTGTCCGTTTACCTTTCAGTACTGTTAGGAATTTAGGATCAGTGACACCCCATCCTGCTGTAATCAATGGAACATGTTTATGAGCAGGAAGTTATACAGTACCTGAGACCATGTTTGTAACCTTCACTTTATCTCTTCCACTGTTTGATAACTATATAGCCATATTTGACAGGTTAGCCTCTATTCATTGGGTTGATCACTTAGAAGGAGACATTTATATGCAAAGGGTTCCACCTTCCTAGCATGATGGTGTACCACCCAAAGTTAAACCAATGTGTAGTCCCTCATACAGCCTGCTGTGACATCAGAGGTTATCAATACCTTTGTCATTGTGATGTGTTTGATATTATCTCACAAACATGTGGATACTCCAATACTACTGCTCAACCTGTATCAACAACTGAGAGTTCAAGGACACCTGACAGCTTCACTTGCCCAGTGTACTTCATCAAATGGAGGGCACCACAAGCAAAGGTCACTTATAATATGGGAGGACAGTATTATGTGGTTGCTAATCACAACTTTTTCCTACCTGGCTCTCGGCAGTGTCCAATCCATATGCCTAACTTCTGTTTTACTCCTATTTATAAAACCCTTTTTGACTATCAATCTCATCCCTCCTGTGCCCCTGCATAAGAAATCACTCATTAGAGTGCCCCATCCTTGCAACTTTATCCTACATGGCTCTTGGCAGTGTCCAGTCTGTATGCCTAATTTCTGTTTTACTCCCACTTACAAAAAAAAAAAAACTTTCTGAGTACCACTGTCATCAATCCTCTGCTCCTGGACAAGAAACCACTCATTATATTACCCCATCCTTTACCAATCCTGAAAAATATGTACCTGTCTTTGAGGTCCCCATAGCTAAGCTATCTTCAAACTTAAAATCCCTATTTGATTACAAGGACCATCACTTGATTATGATCAGTAATAGTATACATGAAGCAAGACGGGTACTGGATTGGTTACTAAATGATAATAACTTGGACTTGGTTCTCTCCAACACATGGCTAGAACTTACTTTTAAGATATTTGTAATATTTCAAGTGGCCTTAATTTGTATTATAAGTATAGTTATTTGCTGTTTGTGGTGAGTTTTAGCTTAACACCAACAACAGTTACACTTTTTATACACTATTCAACAGACCAAATTGTTATTGTAGGCTCGCTATGCCAGAGAGTGATGGATATAGATAGTATATTTATATTTACTGTGCTGCTTCTGGATTGATTGGCAGAACCATATCAGGTCATTTGATAACTTGAAGTACACACTAGATCATATTTGGATGGTGATGTAGTAGCTTTGCATGTATCAAGCAGGGGACTGTAGGAATATGACAATTTGGTATAATGAAAATATTGCAAAGTACTGGCAGGAGAAGGCAAAAGGGTTAATGACAATATTTTCTGTTTTAATGCTTTCTTGCGATTCTCTTGCTATTTCAAAAATAAACTTACTAGTTTAGTATACTGGGAACAGCTTGTTACTATGATAAAATGCTGAACATATAAACAAAAGTAGAGATGGCAAGAGCTATGTGTAAGTCTATACAATACAGTAATATACCCAGTGAAAGATTACCTTGTGTGAACATATGCTGAGTTCTATAAAGATAACATCTAGTGGAAAGTGCATAAAAGATAGACTGTGAGAGGTGGAGAGTGAGGAACTATGAACTCTGAAATGAAGTGCTGAAGCCTCCATACCAGTCTGGTTCATCCTCCCAGAGGAAGGCAGCTGATCATTACTTGTACTTTGAAAGATGTGCAGCCAGTGCTAATGCAGTATACTGTATGTGTGTTAGTTCAAAAAATCTTGAATTGTGGTGTGCAGTTCTTCATTTCCAGTGTAATCATTGCCTCACTATCCCAACAAGGGAAGCAGTTTCCACATGGTATTTGAACTTTTTTTTTTATTAAACTCTAGGATTAAAAATACCTTTGAGCAGGGACTGCTCATTTACAAAGGTTGATTTTGCATAGTTGATAGAACCCAATATATGACATGGAAGATTTTTTTTTTTTAATAGTTATCACTTCATACATATGGGTCAGTGAACTGCAGGCCCTATATACAGATCTACATTTTTTGGTCTTCCATAGGGATAAAATGGTGCTTAGGCAACATGTGAAAAGTTTACAAAATATGTTTCTGCATTTCACATGCAGCAGTCTGTGACTTTTCGTGTTTATTTCACAAAATCACATTTAAATACAGGTGAAAATAAACTATACATCCCGGACATAAAGAAAACTTTGAGTTTCTGCATGGAAACATCCACATTAGAAAAGATGCCAGGTTCAGTACTTCATAACATTTTTTAGAATAGGTTTTAGACCCTGCCTCTTAAGGTACTGTTTGGAGTCTGCAATGTGCATGATATCACTAATAAACTCTCATTGTTGGAAAAAAAAACTCCGTAATAATGATGCTTCTTCTAAAAAGAGTTTATTAGGAATTCATGCAAACCTTTCCCCACTTTGCCTTATATACCATAGTAATAAAGTTTTTTTTCAGAATAAATAAAATTTAATTGCTTAAGAAATTCATTTGTGCAAACTTTGCAGTTTCTACAATTTCTGTGTGCTATTTTTACTTTCGTATTCACATTTATATTAGATAAAAACAGATAACAGATAAGATAGGTGATTACAGCTCTCTTCTTGTCTCAGCTACGCATCTTCTTTAAGAATGCTGTGGGCTGGGTGTATGACCACAATGGGTGTATGACCACATAGAAATGTTTGAACTTTATCATTCTAAAGTTCTGTCTCTAGGGTAAAAAAAAATCAGGGATAAGATTATTTGATGTGTATGAATCATTAATAAACCCTCTAGAAGAAACATCATCACTGCAGAATGTCAGGAACCATTTTGAAATGGTTCACGTCATTCCTTACTGGGAGATCACAAAGAGTTGTGTAGGGGATGTTTTCTTCCGGCCCAGTCTCTTTGTTGTGTGGAGTGCCTCAGGGTTCTGTGCTGTCACCCATGTTGTTTGCAGTGTATATGCTGCCCCTCGGAAATATCATAAGATGGTATGGGCTGAGGTTTCCCTGCTATGCTGATGATACCCAGCTATACCTGTCTTTTGCACCTGACCAGGATGGAGCTCTCTCTCGATGTTTAACAACTGTCTGGGAGAAATCCAAGACTGGATGGATTCTAGTTGGTTAAAATTGAACTCGGAGAAGACTGAGGTGTTGGTGGTGGACCCGGGTGGTCAGATTGAGAGGTCGTGGTACTGCGCCGCTTTCCGAATTTTTCTGGTGGCGGTCATTACCAACCTCTGAACGGGTGCGTAGCCTTGGGGTGATTTTTGACGATAAGCTGACTTTACAATCTCAGGTGTCAGCTGTCGTCAGCACCTCCTTTTACCATCTTAGGAATATTTCTAGGGTTAGGCACCTTGTTCCATCTGACTCCTTGCCAACATTGGTCCACACCTTTGTGTCCTCGCACCTGGACTACTGCAACGCCCTTTATTTTGGGCTTTCTGGGGTTGAAATCTGCCACCTGCAGCTGGTGCAGAATGCAGCAGCCCGGGTTTTGACTGGGACAAGTAGGTCCTGTCATATTACCCCAGTGCTGCGAGTACTGCACTGGCTGCCTGTTCAGTGGCGGATCACCTTTAAAGTCATTTTATTGACTTTTAAAGCCCTTTGCAATCAGGGTCCATCCTATCTGAAAGACATCCTGGTTCATTATTGCCCTGGCCGATCACTCCGCTCGGCCGACATGGGGTTGCTGGAGATTCCAAGAGTGAGTTTAAAAACTTCAGGCAGCAGAGCCTTTTCTCATGCTGCCCCCACTCTTTGGAATTCTCTACCACGCTGGTTACGGGAGTGCACCTCCGTGGAGATATTCAAGAAAGAATTAAAAACCTTTTTATGGAAAATGGCCTTTTTGGAGGATTAAGCTAGTTAGAACCTGATTGGATTTTATTGTAATTTATTAAGCTTTTATGATGTATTTATGATGTGTTTTTATAAGTTTATGTTTGTATGGATATTTGTATTCATGGTATTAATCTGTTCAGCGCTTTGATAATTTGAAAGGTGCTATATAAATAAAATTATTATTATTATTTCTTTCTTCTCCATCCACATAAATTCTATCTGTATAAAACTTCTACTCACATCTTGAACACTATACTACAATAAATCATGCCTCACACTCCTTGTTCACTTATCACCAATGTAGTAATCCCGCTGAATGACTAAGCAGAAATGTTGCATAGTGCTGCCTCTAAATCATCCTGTGCCAGGTTGGACTGTCTTTTCCACTGTTTCTGTCATTTCCCCCTCAGTTGTCTGCTGTGCACTGTTCTCTCCCATGATTTGCAATGCTTTTTACACTGGATCGCCACATTCTAGTTTGGTTCTCTCCCATATGATCTGTCCTCAGTCCCCTCCCTATCCTGTTACTCATCCTTCTCCCTTCACTCCTTGTTTTCTTTCTTTGTCTGTTGCAGGTATAAAACCTCAACTGTGAGATTTGCCTTTTATCCATCCTCCCTCTTTCCTCTGCTCTGGAACAACCTCCCTACTTTTCTCCACTCTTAGAATTCATTCATTTCGTTCAAAGCCCTACCCCATGATCTCTCTCTTCAAACCTGCAACAGTCACTATCCAGCCCCTCCCTAATTCCATGCTCCCAACCTTTCCCCTTAACTTTGGAAAAATAAAAACATTTGGAACTATAGTAGTGCTGATTCAGCATCTCCAGCATTATTGCAGATGGGGGATGTAACAAGATCTTGTTATTTATGCTGAAACAAATTTAATTGGGGGCTTTGTCCTTGCATCCAGAAATTTGTTTAACTAAAATGGTAATTTCAGCTATAACTAATTTAATAATCCTAACAAAAAAGATAAACAACATTAAATAGTGATGCTGTCTGCAAATATCTCATTTCATATCGCATCCACCATTTTGTACTCTATAGGCAAGGAGATGTGCAATATGCACAGAGTCCAAACTCTTTGTTGTGCTTACCAGTATTTTGATCCTTTGTTTCAGATCCTTATTTGTGTAAATTGCACCTTTACAGTAAAATTATTCTGTACATCAACTCTGTGTCAATTAGTGACGTGCATTTCCTGAATAGTAACCCCTAAATATTGTGAATAGTAGAGTACTTGGTACTTGGCACAAAGTACAGAGTAATTTTCATTATTTAGTGATATTCAAAGAAAAATACTTTAGCATAGAAAAAAAGTAATACACAATCATTCTATATTATAGCTCACCAGGTGGCCAGATCTACTCCCTAGATGATGTCCCCCCATTCTCACAAACTGATTATTTTAAAACGAAAAAAATAATATGCTGGATTCTGATTCTGGCACTGCACCAGAACTGAACACCATCTTCGTAGGATTTTTCTCCTCCATAGCCATACCCCTATACCCAAATCAGTAAATATGTCCAGTAGCTCCTGTCTTAACCCTCAATCCATTATTTGGGGGTGGGAATTTTTATTACATTCAGACTAGATTAGTCATACTCCTTACTGACCCAGAGCTGAATACCAACTTTGATTAGTCATATGACTGATAGAGAGCAATGTGTGGGAAGTGGTTGAAAGGGGTGCAGAGAAGTTTGTAGTATTGATGGTGCTGACTGGTCACTCTGCCTAGCATCAGTAATGATACAAATCTCTCTCCCTGCCTCCCTCCTGGTCAAATGCACGTTGAAGTCTATCAGCCATATGTCTGATAGACATAAAAGCATGGATAAGGGTTTAGGTGGGGTGATGGGTAACCTGGATTTTCTACAGTTTCCCACAGTTGTGGATCAGGTGTTAGGAGGTGGGAACAACTTAGTGATTGATTAGTAGGGAGAAAGGGGAGAGATACATTTCAAACAAGCATTTGTCAATGCCGAATGTTTGCTTGCTGGCATTGGCAGTGGTAGTGTAGAAGTTACAGAGCTGCGTAATAGTAATGGCAGTGAAGTATTGAACTGAAGCCAACCCCACCACCACCCTGCAGAGAGTGACAGGCATTGGGGTGTGCCTTTGGGTCGTCAGGCATAACGGCCACACCATTTCAGTACACCCCACCCTGCAGACACTGGCAAGTGTCATGGTGTTCCTTGGGGTCTTTGGTCCTTATGCGCACCCCATTCCATTAGGAAATACAGAGAGATGGGTGCGTTATAGGAGAATGGGGTGAACTTTGGGGCCGAAGAGTCCAAGGCATACCTCTATGCTTCTCACTGGCTGCAGGGTGTGGAATGGTATGAGCATTACAGGCAAGAATAGCAAGTCACACCCCTGATGCCTGTCATTCTCTACAGGGTTGGGCGTTATGGTTGGAAACCCTAATACCTCAGGCATTCGTTGGTATTTTCACTCCAAATGTTCAACATGGTTTTTTTGTGACCCCACCTCATGAACAGGGGAATATCAGTTTCTTAGCCAGCTGCTTATGCACAGTGACTACGGCATTTAGCACCACAGGTGCAAAAACATTCCGAACAGGATGGAAAAAATGACAGCTGTACTGTTCATGGGGAGGTGTAAAAAATGGCAATGTTGCAAAGCTGCAGTAAAAATATTTAAAAAAATGGTGAAGTCACGAGCGTACATAGAAACTGTGCAATGCACACCCGTAATATAGTTAGGTTGGGGATTTTTTTACAGCAGATTGTCAACTCAGCCATTTTGGTGTCTCCGATCACGAACAGTGTCACTGTGATTTTCTTTATCTGTCTCAAACAATGATTTCCCACAGCGACCACGCATCTCTGCACTGAAAGTGTGAAAACACACTTCGGCCATGTTGTGAAAAATGACAGCTGTACTGTAAATAAGGCAGTGTGGAAAAATGCCACTGGTGAAAATCTGGACTTAAAATATTACAAAGTCATGAACTTACGAGGGTGCGTGGAAACTGCGCAATGCTCACTCGTAGCACAGTCATTTTATGGACTTTTGTCACCAAATTTTCAACATAGCCATTTTACGACCTCTGCTCATGAACAGTGTAACTGTGATTTTCTTAATTTGTCCCAAACATTGCTTTCGCACACCAACAGCACCATTGTGCGCTACATGTGCGAAAACACATTTTGAGTGGCATATGAAAAATGACAGCTGTACTGTTCATAAGGAAGTGTAATAAAATGGCAATGTTGAAAATCTGGAGTGAAAATATTAAATTTGCAAACTTATGAGCATGCATAGGAACTGCGCAACGCATGCTTGTAAAACAGTCATTTTTAGGAATGTTTTCACCAAATTTTCAACATAGCCATTTTAAGACCTCTGCTCATGAACAGAGTCACTGTGATTTTCTTAATGTGTCCCATACATTGATTTTGCACATCGACTGCACCATTGTGTGCTACATGGGCGGAAACACATTTTGGGCAAGATGTGAAAAATGACAGCTGTACTGCTCATAAGGAGGTGTGGTAAAATGGCAATGTTGAAAATCTGGAGTGTAAATATTGAAAATTCGCGAACTTATGAGCGTGCGTAGGAACTGCGTAACGCACACTCGTAAAACAGTCATTGTTAGGAATTTTTTCACCAAATTTTCAACATAGCCATTTTAAGACCTCTGCTCATGAACAGTGTCACAGTGGTTTTCTTAATTTGTCCCGTACATTGGTTTCGCAGACTGACTGCGCCATTGTGCGCTACATGGACAGAAACACATTTTGGGTGAGATGTGAAAAATGACAGCTGTACTGCTCATAAGAAGGTGTGGTAAAATGGCAATGTGGAAAATCTGGAGGTAAAAATATTGAAAATTAGTGAACTTACAAGCATGCGTAGGAACTGCAGAACACATGTTCATAAAACAGTAGTTTTTGAATTTTTCCACCAATTTTCAAAATAGGCTTCTTGAGAGCCCACCTTATGAACACTGGCAGTGTCGTTTCATTAATCAGTCCTGAAAGGTGATTTCGCACAGTGACTGCGCAGTGACTGCGAAATCACCCTTCGGGCCCGAATAACGCCATGACAGTGAATCATTCATGAGAAGGGGTCCCAAAAACCCTATGTTGAAAATTTGGTGCAAAAATTCCAAAATGTGCCTGAGATATGCAACAAAATTGAAAACCCCCTATCTAGCCCATTATACAGCTTACCGGCATTTCCTCAGTTCACGGTCGGCTTTGAAGAGTGCAGACGTGTTCCTGGTCCACCGAAGATCGTCGCGCCGAGGTCTGGAGGTAAGTATGGGGTGAGGGGGGGTGGGAGGCAGGGTGCGCAGTGGGTGGGTGTGGGTTGTGGGAGGGGCCAGGGAGACTACGTGGGGACCGTTTTTTCTTTACCGTTTAAAAAAAAGTGACGACGAGGATGTTTGCCATGCTGGGTAGGCCCCAGCGTGGACACAAGGATGGTTGGGGAGGCGTTCAGCCAACTGGGGGATTGGGCACCCCATCAGCCGCAGTCGATTGCTTACGCTGGGGTGGGTTTCAGCGTGGCACCCAGTACCTGGGGTGAGTACAGTGGAGCCAATGGGTGGGCATTCAAATCACGGGTTATATTGAGCGTTGCCACGCTGGTGGTCACCCAGCGTGGCATTTGGAAGACTTTGGGAGGCGGGGAACGCAGCATAGCCGGCGGGGATTGGGCACCTCGTCGGCTATACAGTGTGTGCGTGTGTATGGGTGTGCACACTCTGGCGTGGCATGTGTGTGGGGGAGCTGTTCATGAGCAGGCGATACCTTATTGCTGCTCACTCAAGCGTAGCTCCCCCTTTGAACTGTATGCCACTGCATTCTGGAGCTTGTCATAGACAGCTCCAGCATGCATTGGCTTACAGGGGCCATGCCTGCCAACACACTGACTGAATTGGCGGAGGAGGTGACACACCTCTGAAATCTCCGATGATGGTACTATGTTTCTTGCACATGCATGCAAGCAAACATAAAAAGTGTAAGTTCCTGGCATGGTACCAGAAATTGGCAGTTTTGGGGGACAGCATCTATCTGGGACATAGGGGTGGAGTGGAGGATGGAAAATGGCTAATGTGGGGAGGGGAGGCCAAGGGACTGCACTGGCCACCTAGGCAGGTATAGAATTTTGATTAAAGGTGTATGAATATAAAGAAACACATAGATAAGTGTCTGGGTTGCAGAGTTCTCGGAAAAAGCTACTTGCACACCCCTTTTAATTTTTTATTTATTTATTAACATCTCAGATTTACACCTTTGAACTGAAAGCTCATTTACAAAGGTTTCACATCATAAGAGGATAAAGTACATACAATAATGAGTAGAAGAGACATTACAATGGTTCCTGAAAAGAGATAATTAAAATTCATTCCAGTATTCAACTAAGGTGTACTTAGTTCTTGTGATCTTAAGCCAGGGTAACAGGAAGGCGAGAAAGAGGCGAGGCAGGTGTAAAATGGGAGGGGAATGGGAGTATGATGGAGCAGGAATGGAACAGTGAGATAGTTACAGGTACTGTAGGCAGGAATTCAGACTTGTTTGGAGAGGTAAGGAAGTTAGGAGGAAAGTAGCAGAGCAGCCCAAAAGGGCTTTATAAAAACAAAGTGGAATGGAGGAGTGGACCCAGGGATTAGGCAAGGAAAGGGTAGATTGGGTAAGTGGTAAAGACTACCTCTGTTGAGGGGGGAATGGCAGAAATCAAAGGAAAAAGGGACAAGGAGTGTGAGGGGGAGGGAGAGAGGGAGCCGGCAGTGTAAGGGGGGGAAGGTGAGAGGTGGAGGGTAGGAGCAGTGGGAAGAGAAACAATTGAGTGCTGTTGTTAAAAGTTCTCCCAGAGGAAAGAAGTGAGCCATTAGGTGTTACAGTCACAAATGTTGGCAATGACAAGATAACCATGACATTTTGCTTTGAAAGAGCCAACTTTGAAACATAGAAACCTAGACTTTGATGGCAGATAAGGACCGCTTGGCCCACCTAGTCTGCCCATTTCCCTACCTACTGGATAAGCAGCAGATCCTAGTTAACCAACAGCCTATTTCTTCCTACCCCCACAAGAATTGCCTTATGTCTGTCCCATGCATTCATGAATTCTCCCACAGTTCTCCTCCGGATGGTGGTGCTATGCATCCACTACCCTCTCTGTGAAAAAATAATTGCTCACACTACCCATGAGCCCCTCTATCTTCAAATTGTGTCCCCTTCTTCTTGCATATCCCTTTTTCTGAAAGATGCTACCCTCTTGGACTTTGTTGATGCCACTGAGATACTTAAAAGTTTCAATCATATCTCCCCCTCTCCCTCCTTTCCTCAAGGGTATACATATTAAGCTCCTTTAGTCTCTCCTCATATGGCTTCTCTTGCAGACCCTGCACCATTTTAGTTGCCCTCCTCTTGACTGCCTCCATCTTGTCTATGTCCTTGCGGAAGTGGGGTCTTCAGAACTGGACACAGTACTCCAGATGAGGTTTCACCAACTGTCTGTACAGAGGGATAACAACTTCCTGTTTCTGCTGGTGATGCCTCTCCCTATACATCCCAGTATCCCCCAGCCCTCCCTACTGCTTTCTCACATTGCTTGCTAACCTTTAAGGTCATCTGATATGATTATCCCCAGGTCCCTTTCCATTTTTGTTGTTGTTACTACCCCCCCTTGTGTACACTTCCCCTGGGTTTTTGTTTCCCAGGTGCATTATTTTGTACTTCTTTGCATTGAATCCAAGCTGCCATACTTCTGACCTTTCTTCCAACCTTGCCAAGTCCCTTCTCATCCTTTCCACCCCCTTGTGTATCAACCCTTCCAGTCCCTCTGCAATGTCACTTATAAAGACATTAAAAAGAACTGTACCCAGTACTGAACCCTGCGGTACCCCACTAGTAAACCCCCTTTCTTCAGAGTGGACTCCGTTTACTATTACCCTCTGTGTCCTGTTGTCCAGCCAATGTTTTACTCAGGCTACCTACCTGGGACCCACTCCCAGGCTGGCTAATTTGTTTATTAATCTATTGTGTGGGACTGTGTCAAATGCCTTGCTAAAGTCTAGGTAGGCCATGTCCACAGCCCCTCCCTGGTCTACTACTTTGGTCACCCAGTCAAATAAAATCAATTAGATTTATATGACATGACCTTCCCACTGTGAATTCATGCTGCCTTGGGTCCTGTGCCCCACTGGCCTCTAGGTACTCAACAATTCTTTCCTTCAGAAGTGATTCCATCATCTTCCATACCACAGAGGTCAAACTGACTGGTCTGTAGTTTCCTGCCTCTGTTTTGCGTGCACTTTTGTGAAGGGGAATCACATCCATCCTCCTCCAGTCCTCAGGTACCACACCATCCTCCCATGATTTGTTAAAAAGGGTAGCCATTGGTGTCACTAGTTCTCCCCTTAATTCTTTTAGAATTCTGGGGTGAATCCCATCAGGTCCCATGGCTTGGTTCACCTTCAGTTTTAGGAGTTCTTTCAGAACCCTTTCTTCTGTGAAAAGACTGGGATCGACTCCCCTATCCAGAGTGCTTCTGTTAATTGGATTAGGTACCTCCCCTTCCCCCTCTTTTGTGAATACTGAGTAGAAGTATTCATTCAGTATCCCTGCTTTTTCACTGTCCCTCTCTGCCTACCACTGTCCATTCCATTCAGCATCACTTTCCCTCCCGTTGTCTTTCTATGCACCCTAGGGTTGCCACCTGTCAGGTTTTTTACCTGGTGATCAGGTTTTCAGGGTTCCTATCAGGTAATCCAGTTTTGCTGTGTGCTGGTCAGGTTTTTGAACCATTTTGAGTGCTCACATACTTTTGAAACAAATGTTGTCATATTATTCATTGTTTCAGCTGCATGTCCAGCTTACAAACAAGATCTGTTGTCAATGTAGCCCTTTGTTTGTGAAAGCAGTCAGCCTGGGAGGTGTAACGTATGGCCATTAACACCATTAGCACTTACTTAACCTAATCTTTTCCAATACATCTTAAAGTGGCATAGCAGCACAGCTGCCCCCACCTTTTGTAACAGTAACACAGCCAGTTGTCTTCCTCCTTCATTTGCTGGTAAACATTTTCATCTCTAACAGAATTTAAGCATTTTTAAATGTTTTAAATTATTTTTTTTCCTCAAGAAAAAAGTATGGTCACTTCTTTGGCTTTGAAATAATACTGTGGACATGAACAGGGAAAGGAGCCAGAAAAAGATATAAAGTACACATTACAGGAAACAATTTCTTATGTACAATTCTATACCATGTATACTGTTGTATGCTATTTACAGTATTTCTCTTGTCTCCCCCCAGATCATATCTGTAAATATTTCTTTTATCTCTGTGTGTTTATTTGGTAAACCAATGTCAATAAATAAATATGTAAGTAAATGGATGTCTAGGAAGAACCTAGGAACGTAACTTTACCAGGTACAGTACAGTATCGTAACATGTTTGTTGAACTACTGCTTTAAGTGTTGTCTTTTATTGATATAACAAATGGCCTTCTAGGAGGAACAATGCATGATGAGTCATGAAAAGGGGTAGGGCTAGGGGTGGAGCTTAGGATCCGGTTTTTGTCCCATTCAAAGGTGGCAACCCTATAAAAGGTTTTATCCCCCTTCTTAATCGAGTTGGCTATCTTTTCCTCAGTTTGGGCCTTTGCTATTCTGACTGCCTTCCCTGCTTCCTTCTGCCTTAACTGGTACAGTTCTCTGTCTTGCTCCTTCTGTATTTCCTTATACTTCCTAAATGCTATCTTTTTCTCCCTAACCTTCCCCACCACCTCTTTTGAGAACCATAGTGGCTTTTTCTTTCAAATTGATTTATTTGCTTCACACAAATGCTTGTTGCCTCTGTGATAGCAGTTTTGATGTTTCCCCATTGTTGCTCCACCCCTTCTTCTTGCTTGTTTGCTAGTGCTTTTCTAAGGCACTCTCCCATTTTGACAAAGTCAGCCCTCCTGAAGTCCAGTACACTCACTTTTTTATGGTTTGACTCTGCAGCTGAGTTTATCGTGAACCACATTGTTTGGTGATCACTTGTTCCCAGATGGCTACCCACTTCTAGATCTGAGATCCTTTCACTGTCCCCATTTGAGAGTACGTGGTCTAAGATTGCTCCCTCCCGAGTGGGTTCCATCACTAGCTGTCTGAGGCATGCCCCCGTAGGGCATGGAGTATGGCCCTGTTCTTGGATATGGCTGCAGAAAAGGTGCTCCAGTTAACATCTGGCATATTCAGGTCCCCCATCAACAATATCTCCCCTTTCTCTGCCATCCTAAGGATGCCTTCTATCATATCCTTGTCCATTCCCTCCCCCTGAGATGGGTGTCTATATACAACCCCTGTGCAGATTGTGGTGCTATTTCCGGTCTCTAAGGTGACCCACAGTGCCTCCTCTGCTCCCTGTTTAGTCTTTTGTGCCATTCTTTTATCCCTTCCCTTACATAGAGAGCTACTCCTCCCCCTCTTCTACCCTCCCTGTCTCTCCTATATGTTGTGTACCCTGGTATGTTAACATCCCATTCATGGTTCTCTGTGTACCATGTTTCTGTGACTGCCACACTATCCAGGCATCCCTCTTCCATCAAGACCAACAGTTCAGGGAGCTTGTTGCCCAGACTATGGGCACTGGTACTCATTACCCTCCATTTATTGATAGCCTTACCTCTTTTTGCTCCAACCCTGTCCTTACTGCCTTTGTCATTTTCTCCATTTACCCCAGCCCTTCTCCATATCAACATCTCTATCTTGGTGTTTACCTCACTAACTAACTACTCTGATATTTGGGGAGGTAGTATTTCCCTGCTCCTTTCCATTACCTTCCCCCTTGGCTAATTTAAATGATTGCCAATGAAGCATTTAAACCTATCACCTAGGATTCTGGTTCCTCTCCTGGACAGATGCAGACTATTGCACCAGTATAATCCTGCATCACTCCAGGTGGACCCCCAGTCCCCAGTGAAGCCAAACCTCTGAGTTCTGCACCAGTTTTTCAATCAATGATTGAATCCCATGGTGTGGAGCACCCTAACCTCACCCATGCCATAGACAGGCAGCACTTCCAAGAAGGTTACCATGCGTGTGACTTGTCTAAGGCCCCTTCCCAACTCCACAAACTCCTCCATCACTGTTATGATCCCTTTCCCAGCCAGGTCATTTGTCCCTAGATGGACAATGACATCCAGCTCCCTCCCCCATACAGCTGCTCCTGCGATCCTGAGGATTCACTCTCAGTCCCTCCAAGCCATGGCACCTGGCAGGCACCTTACCTCCCTCTCCCTTCCCTCCCCCAGTTCTACCCTCCTAGCAATGGAGTCCCACACCAGGAGTTGTTTCCTTCCTCTATGGGGTCCCATGCCACCCTTCTGTGGGTCTTCTTTGTGGAGGTTCCCAACATTCTCCTTGGTCTCCACTGCAGGTGCCTCTATAGAGGAACCACACTCTTGGGTTCAGATTGCAGGTCATCATCAAGAGAATTGAGCCACTTAGGGGCTCTGTGTGCAAAAGACCATTACCCTAGTGAAGTTCATCAGAAGGGGACATGTAGTGATTTAATGCTAGTTCCCCTTGTTTGCCTGAGGTGGGTGGATGAGCAGAGAAGGTTCTGTACCCCTGGTGGTATAGGGCCTAGAGTGGTTTTCTTTTCAAGCAGCAAACCTGATACTGTACACTGTTTTGAAGACTGAGACATCCTGTACAGGCATAGCACTCACAGGTATGGATTCATTGATGCACACCTAATACAAGTCTACTGGCTTTGTTTATCACCAATTTGATTCTACTGAGTGCCATGTTAGTTCCTGTCCCATAGACTACAAGCCCATAGTCAATAATTGATAGTACAGAACTGTTGACTGTGAGCTTAAGGGCAATATAAGTGCGGTAGTGTCTATGCCTATATAATTGGCCAATACATGAGTTGACAGCCTTGGCAACTTGGTCTATGTGTTGTGTAAATGATAGGGAGCTGTCAAGATAGACTCCATAGTATTTAAAACTATTGACTATGCCTAAAGCTTCATTGTGGTTGTTAAGGATTTTGAGGTGATGGGACCTATGCCTGTTCTGAGTGGAGGCAAACAGCATAGTCTTTGTTTTCTTGTAGTTTAGGAGGAGTTTAGAGTTACCGAACTAGGTCTCCACTTCAGAGAAATTAGCCTGCATTTGTTTTTCTACAGCTACAGGGTTGGCATGACTGGTGAACAGCACTGCATCATCAGTGTACAAGAGGACATTGACCTGACATGCCTTAGGGAGGTTATTTAGAAACAGGCTGAACAGTAGGGGGCCCAAGACTGAGCCTTGGGGGACCCCAGTAGTAACATTAGGATGGTCACAGAGAACATCAAGTATTTTTACTTGCTGAACTTGGCCAGAGAGGTAGCTCCGGAACCAGTTCACAGATTCAATAGAAAGATCAGTGTTGGCCAGCTGGATTAGCAGTAACTTGTGGCTTACTGCGTCGAAAGCCTTGGTGAGGTCAATGTAGGTAGCCCCCACCAAGAGCTGTCAGTCTAGTGCCTCATGGATGTAGCCAGTGAATTCCACTAGTGCTGTTGTTGTGCTGTGTTGCTTCCTAAATCCATGTTGTTCTGGGCATTGAAGCCCATACTTATCAAGATAGACTATGAGCTGGTCGTAGACAACCCTCTTGACTGCTTTTGAGAGGTGGGGGGAATAGAATTTGGCTGGTAATTGGAGCGACTAGTCCTGTCTCCACTTTTGAAGACAGGGGTGACCAACACTGCTTTCCAGGACTGTGGAAATGTTGCTGTGATCAGAGATAGGTTAAGGATGCTAGTTATTTATTTATTTTTATTTAGTTTTTGTTAACAGGGTAAGTACACTAGCCAGAAAGATTATTTTCAGGCACAACCTGGGAGAGTACAGAGACAAAACTTCAAAGAGAACAATCATGAAATACTAAACAAGTTACATGAAGATATTTGAGCATAATAATGGTAATTTAGACAAAGGAATTTTAGGAGGCAAAAACCAAACAAACAACATGATAGAGCAATTAGGTTACAAAAGGCAATAAATCAGGCAATTTAAGGCAGTACAGACATTTTTAAAAAGTTAATATAAAGTGCTAAGGAATGATACCAGTTTGGCAGAAGTGGATAAAGTGGAGCTAGAGAGAGAGGCAAGAGGAGTAGGGAGGTAGCAGTGTCGATGATATAGGCAATGAGAGATAATGGGGTTTGAAGAGAGTGGAGTAATTATGATTATGCAGGAGATGGAAGGGGAAAAATAGAGGATGAGGTAGTAAGAGATAGGAGGAGAAACTGAGAGGAAGTGCGTCAGGTGGAGTTGCCCCCTGACCCATAGAGACAACAGAGAGGGGGGTGGGTTTATAGAGTTAGAAACTAAGGGGGTTTGAAACAGGAGCATATGTGGGATGAGATGAGATAGTGACTAAGTTCTCTCTTAAAGGTGTAATGGGAAGGAGATTGATGAAGTGTTAGAGGGAGTGAATTCCAGAATTGGGGTGCATGGTAGGCATAGGCACTACTACCTTTTTTTGTACCATGTCTCGGGAGAAGGACAGGAGCATTTTCTGCAGAGCGTAACACATAATTGGTTTTCTGGTAGGGAAGCAGATAGGCTAGAGGTTTGGGTGTATAAGATATAATAATGTTGTCAGTGATGGATCCTAGTGCAAAGGACCTTTGTTCTTTAGGCGGGAGCCAACCAAGATCCGAAAAGAGAAGACAGTGAAGTTTCAGCCCAGGGGAGCTGGAGGCAAAATGACAGATGTTGTTATAAGTAACATCCCACTTATGAAGACACGAGTTACTGACTGACGCATATGTAGCGACCCCATAAGTGAGAGAGGGAAGCAATATACCATGGGCAATTACAAGTTTAGCAGAGGGAGTGAGAGCATAACTAGTCCGGTAGGCAGTCCCAAGCTTGGAGTTAACCTGCTTACAGGTAGATTGAATATGAGGCTGAAAACTCAGGCATGGGTCAAGGGTGATGCCTAGATATTTAAATGAGGTAACCACCCCAACAGATGTGCCATCAAGGGAGGAGACAGTTAATTGAGTTTGGGCGTGTATGAGCTTGAGACTGGAGCCAAATAGCATAGCTTGGGTCTTTGTTTTGTTTAGAACAAGTTTGTGATTTGTAAGCCACAGTTGGATAAGTTGATAATCACAGGAGAGATTAGCGTTTATGTCCTCAATACTATTTGAGCTTGAATATAGAGCAATAGTGCAGCTACACAGATAGAGGGTAAAGATCCTAGCCAGGGGAGCGACTATGTAAGGGGCTACCAATCTTAGGAGCTTAGGTTCCAAGTTATCAGACCCGACTGCTGCATGCTCTGAGATGTTTCTTAGGAGTTGAAGAACTTCATTCTTTTGTATAGACTTGAAATGGAGAGTGGATCCTGTGGCTTTTGCTGGGGAGTTAGGGTCTGATGAGGTGGTGAAGGAGGCAGTATAAGGAGTAAGGTCAGCAAATTGCCTATTGAAGAAATTGGCAATGGTAAGGGGATTGTTGCAGTGGATGCCATTGAGAGACATATTATTTAGGGTGAAGGACTGGCTAGATCCAAGGAAGAATTTGATATGGGACCAAAAATGTTTTGGATCACCCTGGGAGTCAGTTACAAGGGAGAGTACCTCATCAAGAGTGATTGGAAGTGGCTTGAGGTCTAGAGTGCATCCACTGGTTCTTGATTTCCAAAGTACCTGTTTAAGATATTTCTTGGCCTCATGTTTGGTGACAATCTTGAGGTAGAAGGGGGAACTGAGCTGTCAGGTGGGCTGGCATTGCTACTAGGGATAGATATTTAAATCGCAGGTGGGCTTGGATTGCTACAGGGGTTAGTGCTGCTTCCTGTAGCTAGAAAGTCTGAAGGGAGCACTCCACTAAGGGCTGTAAAGGCCTTGTTGAAGGTATTAGTGATTACTTTAAAGTCTTGAGTAACAATTCTATTTACATTGAGCATAGTGGGGGGTGTTGTACTGGTTTTTCCAGTTAGGGACTATATATTATCCCAGAATTTATGGCTATCATCCCAGGAGTTGTTTAGTTCAGATTTTAAGTAAAGTCTTTTCGCTTTTGAGATAGACCATGTGCATGAATTTCAGGCAGTTTTAAAATTTTGTATATCAATAGGGGACCCAGAGCCTTTTGCCTTGTGCCACAGGTTGTCCCTTTCCTTCATTTGTGCAATGAGCTGTGGAGTGACACAGGACTTGTTTGTACCCTTTAGTTTCCCTTTTATGTAAGGGGCAAATATATTACAGAATATATTGAATGTATTAACAAAGTACTCAACTGCTGTGTCACTTCTGCAGTGTATACAGCTGACCAGTCCTGTTGAGAGAGGTGTGCTTGGAATGAGTCAAGATGTCCTTTTCTTAGAACTCTGAAGGTATCTATATCTATCTTGGGGGGATTCTGGAAGATTTATTCAACCAAGTGCAGAGTTGGAGGAGTGGTCACTAATGACATCTGGGAGCACAACTCTGGTGACTATTGTTTCAGGACAGCTGGTTATTAACCAGTCTATCAACGTACTGGTACCAGTTCGGTAGTTCATCTGGGTGGGTGTTTCCACTAGCTGGGTCATAGAGGAGATGGCATCTTTGTAGGGTACAGCCTAAGAGAATGGCCAGTTTATGTTAAAATACCCGAGCATCAGTATCTCTGTGTTGTGATTAAGTTCAGAAAGGAACTCTAGTGTTGCCTTAAATCCTGTGGCCTGCTCTTTTGGAGATACATACACAAAGACTATAGTGAGGTATTTTCCATGGGTACCAAGCTGTAACTTGACTGCAAGCATTTGGGTTTTGCAGTCATTGGTAGGGAGCATAATGGCACACCCCTGTAGGGTATCTCTAATGTAAATGAGACAACCTCTGCCTCATTTACCAGATATTTCCTGCCTGAATATGGTGTAACCATCCAACTGGATAGCCAGGTCTGGGATTCTTGGGGTAAGCCAGGCCTCTACTACAGACAGAACATCTGGTTTATGCTGGGCAACCCATACCTGTAGAGAGTCATATTTGGCCAGGAGACTGCAAATATTGGTGGAAGAAATTGTTAACATCCCACCCTTATTATAGGCATGGATGATTTTGTAGCAGGACCACGTTTGGGATGGACATTGTCAGACAACAGTAGTAGCAGCCAGGCTAGCCTAATTGCTTGCCATTTTAGCTGTTTTAAGACCTGAGAGTGGGTTTGTGTAATCCTCCTGCTTTTTTCAGTATTGCTTGTAAAAATGTACATGTTTGGCTGAGCTGGGGGGAGAGTGTAAGAACACCACTTCATAGGAGCAAACCACAGTAGTTCATTATTCTTTTCAGTGAGAACAGAGGTCATTCCCTCAGGAATAGTCAGGTGGTCCCATTCAATGTGAGATAAAATGGAATTATTGCCATGTTGATGTACAATAAGTTGTAACCTGGGTATGTAGAGGGTGGAGGAGCCAGCACTATGAATAGGGAGACCTTGAATAGGAGTAGTGCCATGATGCTGCACAGTGTGTTACCAAAAAGGGAAGTACAAATGTACATTTACCACAGTGAGAGGAGTTATAGTAGAGTAGTGAGTATAGTGGCTTGGAGGAGGGGGGTAATTGTTAAGAAAGGAGAGCAACTATCCTGTACAAATTATTCAAAGAATGTTTAGGAGGGGAGAAAATAGAGGATGCAAGGGCTGTCAGAGAAGCAAAGCAGCTCTACTGCATTGATGTAGTTGGAACCCTTCAACTACGCTCAGTAAGGACCTGATAACAATGGCAGATCCACAAGGCGCCGACACTTACATAAGGTCAATTGTAATCGCTCACAGTGTTGGGTGCTGTGGAAAAGTGCAGTAAGAGTTAGGAGTGGCCCAAAATTGCTAAGAGCCCTTAGTGTTCATAGACTGACCATCAAAGGGTAACAAAAGGTTAACTTATGAGATCAATGTTAGGAGAAAGCCCCTTTAAGATTGGTTGGTATGCCTGCATGTAGTACCAATAGGTAAGCGGTATAGCGGAGGGGTGGATCATAACTGGGAAAAGTGTATTTAAAGAGTGTCAGGGATGGGGGTGGGCAGGCAAGAGAAAAATTCAAAAGGACAGCTAAAAGTAGGAGAATAAAGGAGAAAAAAGGAGTAGGAGCTTGGGTCCCAGCATGGCTTATGGCAGCAGCCGATGGGAATTCTAGACAGAGGAGAATGAGCCAATCAGCAGGAGGTGCCAAGGTTCAGATGGAGCTGGTCCTGGTACTGTATCTTTTGTGAGCAGGAAGCTGTGGAGCGGGCAGCGGCTAGAGATGTGCCACAGTCCCAGCTCAGCAGGTGGGAGTGCCCAGTCAAGGCCTCCTTCTTTTGTGGATGGCATGCAGGAAACTATAAGTGGGCAGTGTCTAGAGATGTGCCGTGACCCCAGGTCAGCAGGTGGGAGGGCTCGGTTGGGGGCCTCCTTCTTTTGTGAGTGACAAGTGGGAAGATGTAGAGCAGGCAGCAGCTAGAGATGTGACGCAGCCCTAGGTCAGCAGGAGTGAGTGCCCAGTTTGGGGCTTCTTCTTTTGTGAGCAGCAAGTGGGAAGCTGTAGTGCAAGTGGCAGCTAGAGATGTGCTGTGGCCCTGGGTCAGCAGGTGGGAGCACCCGGTCGGGGGCCTCCTTCTTTTGTGAGCAACGGCAACAGTGGAGAGCACACCCAGTGAGTTCACTGGGAGTGCTTTCCACTGTTGCCATCTTTAATACAAATGGGTTGGATGCCCTGAAAGCACCCTCTCCAGCTGGGCTCACAGCTACCTCCATTTGCTTTTTTTTTCTTTTGTGAGTGGGAAGCTGTAGAGCAGGTGGTGTCTTGAGATGTGTTGCAGCCCTGGGTCAGCCGGCAGAATTGCACAGTCGGGGACCTTCTTCTTTTGTGAGCGGCAAGCGGGAAGCTGTAGAATGGGCGGAGCTAGAGATGTGCCATGGCCCTGGGTCAGCAGGTAGGAATGCCCAGTTGGGGGTCTCCTTATGTCATGTTTTTCCACAGTATCCTCATTTTCAGGGACCTCCTTCTTGTTATGTTTTTTAACAGTATCCTCATTTTCACATCTTTTTTTGTTTGTTTCTCTGATTTTCTACTGGTTTCTCCAAAATGTATTTCCCATCCCCTGTATTTAACATGGAAATGAGTTAGTGCACAGCATGCTTCTCCCAGCCAACACATTATAATAGAAAAAGAAATGACAGCAAATTGGATGTAATTTCTTCTTTCTGTGTCATTCCATGTTGTCACTGGGTGTGTCTGAAACTGGTAGGAAGTAAGGAGCAGAACAAAAAATCCCATTCTGGAGTTAGGAGAATTTTCCCCTGCACTTCAATTTTCACTGCATTCTTCTCCCTATACATTGCAGAACGTTGTGTCCAAAATCAGCAAAATTGAGACCCTACACTTTGTGGCATTTCATGACATGGGCCTCCATATTCAAAGGAGATGCATGGCACAAAATGGAGATGAGCAGTGCAACCCGGAAAATGTGCAGTGGCATGATACTCGAAAGTGGAAAATGCTACATGCACAATTGAATGTGTGATCGTGCATATACTGTATAATGTATGCGGTGCAGAAAAAGGGGGCAGAAACCTGCACATGCCACGCATGTGTATATTAAGTTGAAATGGGCCATGCATGTGTCATGCAACCCAAAACTGGGCTGCACAAAATTAGGTATCAAAGGGGCAGCCCTAAATCAGCCAGACACCCAGAGGTAGGCAGCTGAACTACAGGCAGAATGACTCAGAATGCATTCCCCATGGCTGCAGTAGTGTCTGATGTGAGGAAACCGAGGGAACAGCAAGGTGGCCAAGGAAGAGCATGTCAGTGGTATGTCCCACAGAGATGGTACTGGTCCCACACCACATATGAACAGCTCAGTGACACAGGCATCGTGGGCTGGTACCGGCTTAACAGGACTGTTCTGAAAGCTCTGTGAACTGCTCCATGAAGAGCTCCATGCACCCACACACAAACATCATGCTATGGTGGTGGAGAGCAAGATCACAGCAGCACTGTGCCTGCTCGACAAAGGCACCTTCCAGATACTGGTGGGTGGCACCACCGGCATCACCCAATCTGCCACCTCTCATCTCCCCACACAGTTCCTAAGCACACTGCTGCCACATGCTAGTGAATTCATTTGATTACCTAGCACACCAGCTGAGTGGACAGCAACAATGCAGCACTTTTTTAAGGTTGAATGTATACCAGCCATGCTAGGGGCCATTGACCACACCCATCTTGTCATCAGAGCAACATCTGGCAGTGGCAAGGATGTTTACATAAACAGGAAAAGGTACCACTCCATCAACTGCCAGGTGGTGTGCAATGCCACAGGTGGCATCTCACATGTCTGTGCCTGGTACCCTGGGAGTGCACATGATGTATTAATTTGGCTTAAATTGTCCCTGTGCCATCATTTCAAGTCCAGGGACATACCCAGTGGCCATCTTGTGGGTGAGTGCAAACACACCCACAAACAAGATGTCCACATGGTATCACAGTGCAGTGATGGCAGCCATACAAGTGTCTGTACAGTAAGAAGGGGTGTTGCAATGGCAGACAGCCATGTGACACATGGCAGGGAGTGAAGGAGGAAGGGGGACCTTGAAACTGACTGACAGAGAACAGATGTGTAAAACTGGCATGGGAGGGATAAAATGTGACGGTTGGCAATAGGCACATGTTTCAGGGGTGGTACCTGCCAGTAGGGGCCTGTGACATTGTGGGAAGGGAAGTGCAAGGTGACACATTGAAAGATGGCATTGCTAAGTGGAACAAACAGGCTGAGGATGTGTCATGACCCACAGACTGAACAGCATGTAGATTGAGGTGGAAGAGATAGTTGAAATAAAACAGCAGGGAAAGGGCCAGAAGGGGGAGGGCAGGAATGTGCAACAGTGACACTGTATGTTGGGCAAATGTGCAGATTAGACAGACCATATGTAACAGGTCTGTGTGGAGAGCCACATGTCATGATAGTACATGATATGCTAACATATCACCTTCCTCTACACAAGAGACAGCACATACCCCCTTCAGCCATGGACTGTCACCTGTTACGATAAGTCCAGCTTACTATCAGATTCTTGTATGTTGGATTGGCTATCCAAAGATTATACCACAAGCAGTATGTAACAAAAAGCAGTTTTATTACAAATACTCACGTCAGACATGTGACAAAGCAATCACAAGGGAGGCAATTTCCCACCATTCCTCAAGTATGGTCTCTTTTTCTCCAAGGAGCTGGTGTGCAAGTAATTATATATGACTGACAAGAGTGTCGTTACAGATATGATATACATACAGCATTGAATAAGGCATGTAACTAAGGCAGCTCCCTTGGGCAATTACATAGGAAATAAAGTTGCAAGGTAAGTAAGAATCTTGGAACAAAGAAAATGCATTGTCAGCTATATGTTATGAACAAAGAGAATGCAGCATAAGCAGAAATGCACATGGCATGATGCTTTGGTATAAGACACAAATGACACATGATTATATGACTATATCAGAACATAAAAGGAACACATATAACTCAGGTAACCTAGGTAAACACAATAAATAAAAGATATGCATGTCAGGTGCAATAAACATAAAACATGTATGAAACCATAAAATGATGTAAACATAATATACAGCAGCAAATATCAGTGGCAAGCATAGTCCCAGTACCCAGGCTTGTACTATGGATACCCATTTCTGTATGTTAGTGCAGCACAGCAATATCACAGTGAAAATAAACAAGGCTACTTATGGTATGAACACATGGGTCAGTAGATGGTGTGGAACCCAGGCATGACACACCCCAATACTGCAGTCCACGTCTGAAGCAGAAGAGGGGTACAATGAGGCACAAATGGCAACTAGAAACATCACAGAGCGTGTGTGTGGCATGCTGAAGATTGCTTCCGATGCCTTGACAGGTTCAGTAGTGCCCTACAGCATAGCCTGGACAAGGCCTTCGGCATATTCCCGACCTGTTGTATGCTACACAACATGGCAATAGACCATAGAATAGTTGTCCATGTCCTGGAGGGTGACAGTGCAGAGGACATGAAGCCACCAGATGAGGGTGAGCATCTACTGCATGACAGGAGGGACCCATGATTTGCAATTAGTGGATGGCACAACAGGACATATTGTACATGAACATTTTACTCCTGAGGTAGTAATATCAGGCAAGATATTGCTGTTATGCACACAGGCACTGTGTATGATTGCCTACTGGGTTCCAAGGTGGTGTGTGAGTATGTACTAGCTGTCCGTGTGTTGTGCTTACAGAAGTGGATGGCACAGCCTCAGGTGTGGTCATTGGTAAGGATTTGCAAGGTAAACAGTTTGCATGGGTCAGAGACAGATTACTGGTAACACAGTGGTAGGCCACAGGTGCACCCATCACGCCCATGACAGTCCCACGACACCAGGGGCCACATCCATGTCCCAGATGCCATCCATATAATCTGACAATGCCACAGAGGTTGTGATGTGGGGCAGCATGGTTCACAGAGTGTGGACATTGCACACCCATAGGCAATGCAGGGCAGAGGTAGCCCCACCTGTGGTCTGGAGGCATCACAGGCAGTCTGTAGAGACCCCAGACCCTTCAGGGACTGCACATGCAGCAACTACGGACATGAACATGGCCCCATCCCACCAATGCAGGTGAAACCAATGGGGACCCTTGGGCCACCTGGGGCTAGACCTCCACCTCTTACGGAGTAGACAGACATGTCCATGAATGGCTATGTGTTGGGGTGGTTGTGCATAATTGAACACCATAGCCAAGGTTGGGGGGGAGACATACAACACTAGGGGATGGGGTGTTGTGGAAAAGCGTATGCTGCATGATGTTCTGGGAGTGCTGGGGTTGCTGCGAGGTGTGTGGCGGGTGGTACAGTCACCTTGGGCAGCTAGTGCTATAGTGTTTTCCCATATAGCCATCACTATATCGGATAGGCCTGCATTAATGTCCTTGCAGAACATGTGAATTTCCCCCATGAGTTCTGCCTGGTGAACAGAAGCCCATTCCTCATGGAGGTGCATCTGCACCCACAACCCCTGCACAGCATCATGGAGTATGACCTGGCTGTCCATGGAGGCCCTCAGTATGCTTGTGTGCTTGGGCAGCTTGTTGTCCAGGGCAATGTGTTGGGAGCTGGGTAGAGACTGCAGATCTGGGGGGGGCCCTTGCATTTGACCGTCATAGCATGTGACGGCCCCACTGCTTGCCACTGGGGTTGTGTGAATAAGGCATGTGCATCTAATATGCATGCTGGGGCTGCCCTAACCCGCATCTGATCAAGCTGTGGCTAGTCACTGGTTCCCTATTGCTGGGTAATAATGCCCATCCACTGGGCATCTGCAGGCAGCAACATGTTGCCTTCTACCTGTGCGGTGGCTGATTGCAAATGGTGGCCCACCTGCTGCACAGAGGCTGGCCCTGGATGGCTGCTGTTGCATATGCAGTGCATGGGGTGTCATTCCAGGGCACATGGATGGCAGTGTCATGGATGACACCATCTATCATCATGCTGTCATCATCAGTGTTGGTGGCAAACTCCTCTGCAGCAGTGAGGAGGGCCTTGGCTGACAGGGAGACAGTCTCATCATCATCACTGTCCAATCTCCCCCTGTGTGTGCAGGCCCACATCAGTGGGCCCCACAATGGCTGTAGCCGTGGCCACAGGTACAGAACCACACTGTGCAGGGTGCAGTAGCTGTGGACCACTGCCTGTCATAAGATGTGATATTGCTGTAGAAACAAAAGGATAGACCATGGTTAGGGATGTATGTTCATGTTTAAATACTGTATGTACACAGAAAGGTGCTCATGCATGTACCAGAGCAGCATGTGAAACCACGTACAGGCATGACATAGCGAGCAGGGCACCTGCCAGACATGCTAGGATGCACACATATGCTATGAAATGCACAACCATACAGTGGACATTGTTGGGTGGCCACACAGTGCCACACATAATGGATATCTTGATACACCAGACATAAGAAGACACATGCAGGAACAGACATGAACCAAAAACGTGTATATTCACAGTACCTGGATAGGTGACCACCTGCTTCAAAGCCCCACTGGGAACACCATGCACAGCCACCTGCCTGAAGGTTGTGGCCATGAATGCCTCCTGCGGTGTCATCACAGTAGCCCTGGAGGGTCTGTCATCAGTTGCCCACAGGGAAGCGCAGGTCTCAGCTAGTAGGCCATTACAGCACACCCACAGGCCACTGACCCATTTCATGCACTCCTGGGGAGTGCAGTTGTAGTTTCCCTGCACATTGACAGTCTCCACCAACTTCCTCCAGCCCTGTTCCTGCTCCTGCAGTGTCCCACATTTCCTAGAGAGAAGATCCTCTCAGAGCACATAGGCCTCAGTGGGGGCATTGAGCTCATCTTTAGTAAAGTTCGGATGTCTGCCTCTGTCCGCTGCCATCCTGGTGCTTTTGAAACAAACAGATAGAGGCGGGCCTAGTTACAATGACATGGAAATGGAAAAAAGACACAACACCTACAGTCAAGGCTGTAGTACCTCTCAATCACATGTGTGAAGTGGTGGTGCTGGCCTGCTTTTATGGTAATGTGATAATGCAAATGAGCTGAATACCTTCCAGTAATGAGATGCAAATGTGTCATTTGGGCACAGATTGTGCAATGAGGCTATTTGCATATCCTGGCTGAATATTGCACATATGCGCACGATGCAATTGGCTTGTAATCGTGCATTTCCATTTGCTCCACTGAATGCCATTGTGCACATACACAGGCATCTGCGTGATAGATGCCATATGTCACTGCACCACGCAGGGTGCAAACAGCGCCATTCAGTGATGACAGCAGTGTTGTATCATACAGACACAGACATGGGTCAGTCATGCATGACACTAGCCTGCCACACATGCCCCTTGCAGTGCACGGTATGGATGGCTGGAGATGCAGCAGCAAGCACCCTTCACAATATGGCCCCACGTGGTAGCCACACATGCATGGTAGCATGGGGTGCAACCTTGGTTTGCTGTGCGGCACAACGCTATTGCGCATGCACAGTAACACGGCTGTGATACCAGATTGTGCAAAGTCATGGCACTAACACCAGCAACGTGTGGCAAACCAAGTATTCACTGTCACTATGCTATGTAAGCTGGTGTGAGGCCTGCCATTATGTGACTAGCATTGCATGCCATCAGCAGCACCAACACAATGGTGAGAGCTGCACGCAGGGTGGCTCCAAGTCAATGCACCCAGAGGTGGGCAGATGCAGAGCTGGCTAACCTGGTGGACCTAGTGGGCCCCACAGGAAGCCAGCTATTCAGCAAGGAGGAGCTAGAGAGGCCCAGGTCTGCAATGTGGGCCAAAATAGCCAACAGCTTCAGCAGGTATAGAGAGGTACCATGGATGGCTGAGCAGTGTCGCCACTGGTTAGGTGACCCAACGAGGAGGGACAGGACCTGTCTTGACCGTTACCATGTCATGGTGGAGGAAGGCACGGTGCCATGCCCAGGTATGTACACAATGAGAATGTGTGACATGTTGGTTGTTATCTGTCAGCGGTGTCTGTATGTCTGACACTGACCATTGTGGAATGTGGCATGCTATCTCTATTGATACACAGTTGAGGAACACAATGCTGCATACTGGTCCATTATGTTTGGCACAGACATGCCCCATCCTCTTTATAGTGCAGATTACAGTGGTGTATGTCCATGTCTGTTCTACTGAGGGCAACACCTGCCTACAGAGGCTGACATGATGCTGAGCCATACCATTAGACATTCTACTGGGAAGGGAATGGTGCCGTCATATGCCGGACGCACAATGGGCAACAGTATACAGGCTGCAGGACCTAAGGATTGCACCTGTGTCTCCCCAGAACATAGCACAATGTGGTGACAGGCACATGTGTAACCAACGGAGACATTGGTGACTGGTATGCTACGTAGGCCTCATGTGCACTGTGCAAGTGTGCTGGCACACACACTCTACAGGCACCTGTCCTGATATGCATATGTAAGTCACACACACCGTCAGATGTGGATGTACAGTAAAGGGTGTTGCAGTTTCCAGTTGCACATGTTTCGCTATGTACCACCAGCTGTGCCGCCAGAGGCCACCCCATATACTACACAGCTGTCAGCAGTCTGTGTTATGTACGCACATATCCATCCTGCCTCCCAACCATGGCTCTCATGACACATCATCATGTGGGCCATGTACTGTACCATTCCCTATCATTGTAACTGTTGCACATTGACACATATATGCTCAGTACAATGCTATGTGATGTAACATGGGTGTATCACATCTCCTGTGATGGTACATCAGTCAGACACACACACTTTTGACATTGTGGGAGTGAGGTGCATATTACCCATACCATATGCCTGGGTGATGACTCCCATTGTACATGTCCCTCTGGCATGGCTTGTTCACATGACCAATGCATGATCAGACATGCACAGATTCTGACCAACCACCCTGCCCTCATAGTGTACACGCACATCATTGCGAGTGTTTTACAATCCAACCACCATGCACAGTAGATGCGCTATAGACGTGATTATCTAACAAATGTGTACAGTCACACTATGCAGGTATGGCCACATGCATGGCACAGCATGCCTCACATGTACACATGGCATCCTGGTGCTGCATGTTTCATGGAGTCATGTGGAGTATGGCAATGCGGTTGTTCCATTCCAGTACAGACATGCCCTTGGTCGAAGACACAGAAGGAACATGTCTGCCACATGCTGGCCCTGCTGGTCAGCATGGCCATGTCCAACGTGTGCTCATGTTAATGTACAGCATGGCCATTGTGCATTGTGATATCACATACCATTACCATGCCTCTGTTGTCCGTATGTGTCTATACATGTGTCCACCCATGTGCCACAGGCCACACACTAGGTCCCAGTAAATAGTAACACTATGTCTCAACATTACTGTGAACAGCAGTCCCCCTGCTGAACCCCATATGTCCCTGTGCATCACAGTCTTCATTCATCGTGGCCTTGCATGCTAGGGTATGTAGGCATGTATCAGTACACAGTACAGTGCGTCATACTAGGTACTAGTTGTGCATCCCTGTGATACAGTGTGGTGCTTGACATGTCACAGCAACAGGGTATGCAGCTGCCAGGTTGACGTATGTGTCCAACAAGTGTCCAGTGTGTGTGTTCTGCACCCATTCCTAGTACCGTCATAATAGCATTGGCAATGCATCCATGTATCTGTCCTGTAGTATGTGCTGCAGGTCAGGCATCACAGTGGTGGTAGGCACAGGACCGCTGTGTTGTGTCCTGCCCTGACATGAAACGGTGGACATGCATAGCTATACTCATGTAGGTGCCTGTCATGGACATTATGACCATCAAGAGCCTTGGGACATCTGGCCGACTCTCTTGACTACAGCTATACGGTCCTGTGTCTGTAAACAGCATGCCAATGGTTGGCTGTACACTGCCTCTGTAGGCCCACAGCAATGACAGTGATCTCCATCCAGTGTTGCCCCGCTGGTGCGGTCTACCATTAGTGTCACATGTCCATGTACATCTCTGTCACACATGCTGGTGTGTGACACGCATGTGATGGTCAATGTGCTGACCCATTTATCTATTGCAGGCCACGAGTCAATACCCACTGGCACTGTTGTCCATCCCGTGCATTGGTTACACGTGCTGCACAATAGTGGTGTTCCCTCAGCCTGACTGACTGCTATGTCACCAATTATTGTGCAGCATGGTCCACAGGTCACTGCCTACATATTGTACATGCTCAGCGGGGACTGAGGTAGGGTGTGGCATACATTACAAGGTACACCCAGTGACTACATGTACCATTTACTTTCACTGTACTGACTGTGTATGGTGGTGGTATGGGGGGCAGTGTACAACCCTATATTGTGCCTATGCAGAGGTACACTTTATGCCATACACTGTTGGGGGTTCATACATTCGTGGGTGTGCAGTAGATATCCATAATGCTGCATTGTATTTGAGTGGACTGTGGGGGACATGTGTTGTAATGCATGGCTCTGATTGTGCCTTTGTCACTGTGTTTACATTGCAGACTGAGGGGCCAGTAGACGGGCCCAGCAAGATGGGCGGAGGAGGGCATCCGAGGATGAGGAAGAGCCAGATAGCACAGTGCAACAAGGCTGTCATCACGAGGACAGTCATGTGAGTATGTATGTGTGTTTACCATTGACGTGCCTGTTTTGTGCTGCACATAGTAACATACATAGTAACTTAGTATTTGATGGCAGATAAGGACCGCTAGGCCCACCCAGTCTTCCCGTATTCCTTGTCTGCATCAGTGGTTGCTGACCCTACTTGGTCATTGGCTTTAGCCTTTCTTACCCATCTCCAGGATTCCCTTGTACTTATCCCATGCATGTTTGAACCCCCTCCCCCCACACTGTGTTAGCTCCCACTACTTCTTGGGTTAGGCTATTCCATGCATCTATACCACTCGGAAATAGCAGCCCCACAGCAAAGTATGCACAAGGACAGACATATACAACTCAACTCAAAAAGTCCAGCACCACTCGCCACAAACTGAGACCACAAATGTTTATATCAGTCAAGCCATGTTACTGAAGGCAAAAAATAGTAGTGCTCTTACCAGAAATGCTAAAATAGCACAAGCTGGGGAAAGGAAGGCAGAGCCCCACAAAACTTTGATCGGTTTCTCTAAAGCTTCATCAACTTGTGCTATTTTAGCATTTCTGGTAAGAGCAATACTATTTCTTGCCTTCAATAAAATGGCTTGACTGATAAAAACATTTGTGGTCTTGGTTTGTGGTGAGTGGTTTTGGACTTTTTGAGTTGAGTAGTATTCCATGCATCTACCACCCTTTCTGTGAAGAAAAACTTCCTCACAGTCCCCTTTATCCTGCCTCCCTCTGATCTCATATCATATCCTCTCATCCTTGTACACCTCCTAGACTGAAAGATGTCACCCACTTGCACTTTGATTATGCCCTTAATATACTTGAAGTGGGCAGCTTTAAGAGAGGTTGGGATAGGCATAGGGGGAAGGTAAGGATCATGAGTAGGGAGGATGGGAGGTGTGGGGAGGGAGGGAGAGCAGGGACATTAGCTCAAGCTGTGGACCCTGCAATACGAGCAGACTTGACAGACCAAATGGCCTTCAGCTGGCTTCTTCATATGTTCGTATCATATCTCCCCATTCCCACCTCTCTTCCAGTGTACACATATTGAGGTCTTTTAATCTCTCCTCATATGTCTCCTGGTGCAAGCCCAGCACCATCTTTGTCGCCCATCTCTGAACTACCTCAACCCTGTCTATGTCCTTTCTAAGATGCAACCTCCAGAACTGTACACCGTACCCCAGATGAGGCCTCATCAGCATTTTGTACAGTGGCATCACTACCTCCCTTCTTCTGCTAGTGATATCCCTCTCTATTCACCTCAACATACTACTGCCCTCCCACAGCCTTGGTACACTGTTTGGACACCTTTAGGTCATCTGAGATGATTATCCCTAAATCCCTTTCTTCTCTGTTAACTGACAGCATTGCCCGCTCATCCTTTAACACTCTGCTGGGTTTCTGCACCCAAGGTGCTTGAATTTGCACTTCTTTATATTAAATATTAATTGCCATACATTGGGTCAATTTTCCAGCTTTCCTAGGTCCCTTCTCATTTTCTTGACCCCCTCCCCGGAGTGTCTACCCTGTTGCAGATCTTGCTGTCATCTGCAAATAGGCAAACCTTTCCCTCCAGCCCGTCAGTAAAGTCACTAATGTGGACGTTAAAAAAAACTGGCCCTAGGACTGATCCTTGAGGCATACACTTGTCACCCCCTTTTCTTTGGATTAGATCTGATTAACCATTACCCTCTGCTTTCTGTCCCCCAACCAATTTCCAACCCAGTTCTCCACTTTGTGGCCCACCTCCAGGCTATCCAACTTGTTAACCAGTCTTCTGTGTGGAACGGTGTCAAAGGCCTTGCTGAAATCGAGGTAGACAATATCCACCACTCCCCCCGATCCACCTCCTTCATTAGCCAGTCAAAAAAGTCTATCAGATTTGTTTGACATGATCTATTCCTGCTGCAAATCCATCCTGCCTCAGATCCTATGCTTCACTGGATTCTAGGTGTTCTACAATCCTTTCTTTAAGCAGCACCTCCATAATCTTGCCCACTACTGATATAAGGCTGACCGGCCTATAGTTTCCTGCTTCCTCTCTGTTTCCACTCTTGTGAAGAGGCAATACATATGCCCTCTTCCAGTCCTCTGGAACCTCTCCTGTACTGAGTGACTCACTAAACAGGGCTGCCAGTGGTGCTGCTAGCACCATCCATAGTTCCTCTGATATCCCAGGGTGTATACCATATGGTCCCATTGCTTTGTCCACCCTCAGTTTTGTGAGTTCTTCTTGGGACTCTCCCTTCTGTAAATGGACTGGTGTTCACCTCCCTCCCTACATTGTTTCTGATGCCCAGCTGAGGTTTCTGTCCCTTCCCCCTTCAGTGAAACTGAACAGAAGTATTTATTCAGTATTGATGCTTTTTCTAGGTCTCCCTCCACACACACCCCTTCCTCCCCTCTGAGCCTTACAATCCTAGCCCTAGCCTTCCTTCTTTCACTAATGCATCTATAGAATGTTGTGTCCCCTTTCTTTAGTGTCTGTGCAAATCTATCATTGGTTTGCACCTTTGTGCACCTAACTGCTTTCCCTACTTCCCTCTGTTTATCTACGTACACTGACATATCCTCTTCTTTCTGTGTCTCTCCGTATTTTCTGAAAGCCCCCTTTTTGGCCCTTATTTTCTCTGCCACCAATTTTGAGAACCAAAGAGGTTTGTTTCATCTCTTAATCTTGTTTCTTAGCCCAATTCACTGATTTGTCACCTCCCAGTATGGCACCCTGTAGGTTTGCCCACTGCTCTTCAACCCTCCTCCTTCCTTCCTTCCTTCCTTCCTTCCTTCCTTCCTTCCTTCCTTCCTTCCTTCCTTCCTTCCTTCCTTCCTTCCTTCCTTCCTTCCTTCCTCACGGCTTCTTTGATGCCTATCCCCATCCTAGCAAAGTTCACCCTCCTATAATCCAGTGCCCTTGCCTTTGTGTGGCATGGCTGTGACACTTTACTAATATTAAACCACACAGTCTGGTGGTCACTGGACCCTAGGTGACCATCCACCTGGTCTTCTGTGATTCTGTCCCCATTGGTCAGTCCAAGGTCCAGGATCACCTTATCCCTGGTGGGCTTCAGCACTAAGTGCCTGAGGCCTGCCTCCATCAAGAATTCCAAGATGTCTCGCCTACTGGCTGAGGCAGCCACAGGGATGGTCCAATTCATGTCAGGCATATTAAAAAATCACCCTGCCGCAGTTCCCCCCCCCCTTTTCTGCCATTCTGTGTATTTCTTCCACTATTGCCCTGTCTACCTCAGCTCACTGTGCTGGAGGACAGTGAATCACTCCTGTGTGAAGAACTGCTGTACCTTTGCCTGGCTCAAGAGTGACCCACAGTGCCACAGCCTTCCCCTGCCTACCCTGTACTACCATTGCTTTAATACCTTCCCTGATGTAAAGTGCACCCCCCCGACCCTTCCTATCCTGCTAGAACAGAGCATACCCTGGTACATCTACCTGTCAGTCATGGTTTCCAGTGTGCCATGTTTCGGTAATAGCTACTATGTCCAGGTCTGCCTCCACCATCAAGGCCACCAGGTCTGTGATTTATTTCCTAGACTGCGGGCCTTTGTGTACATTGCTTTCCAAGTTTCATTGCTTGTCACCCTTGTACTTCCTTTTTTGCCTTCTTGTCCCCTTTTTCAACTCTGTTTTTTTTTCTTATGCTGCCTCCTTCCTCTGCAACACCCCTTATAATGAGTTCTGGTATATCTGTTAACAACTTTTCCTCCCAATCCACCTTGCTTGATTCATCCATGGTGGCCTTTTGTTCACCACATGTGAGTCTTCATCATGCTGTCGCACATATGGTGCATCCACCTTGTACATCATGGCCTTCCCCACCCTGTTGTCCACCATGGGGTTCCATGTGTACTAACATCATTCAGGCAATGTGCACATGATAGTCCTGTATTGTGCCACCATAGCATGACCAAAGTGGCTGTTTAGCCCATTTCTGTGTTGGACACATGTCCCCTGTAGGGTAACACTGCACATGGTAACATACAAGCATATTACATAAAACATGTGGCACCCTTTGCATCCCTTTCATGTTACTTGTGTTCAGCACTGGAGCCATCTACACACCTGCCCATTGTTGTTTTGGTGGTGTGGTTATGTGGCTCCTGCCCGGGCCATTGTGGTCGGTGTCATGCGCCATGTACACCTGCAGGTGACCCTCCCATCTGACCCATGAGACAGTGGTGGTATGCTGCTGCTCAGATTTGTGCCACTTACAACTTCAGGGGTCTCGGCATAATCCAGCATATCACAACTTCTGAACAGACCACCAATTGCACTATTATCAACCCACATTCATGCACTTGCCATGCCCTGTTCTGCATGTCCCCCAGTTGTGTTGTCTCACTAATGTGTGTGCCACTGCACAGCCAGCTATCCAAGCCTCCTTTGGTGTGCGCCATACGAACATGATATGCTGCTATTGTCCAGTGGACACCCCCTCCCCCACAAGTCAACCACACATTGTATATGATCACATTGTTCTGTTTCAATGTTTATGGAATAGCAATGGAGAGAGATGGAGTATATAGTGCTTGTGTAACTTGTACTTTTTGTGACTTTACCCTATTCCCACCCTTGAGTAGTAGGTATGTAGGTAGTAGTTTGTAGGGAATTGAAGGCGCATGGACAAGGGTGAGAACAGTGCCAGGAGAAGGAGGGGGGGGATGGTGATGGACCAAAAAACGCTCCGTAAGCAAGGGAGGTGCATTCAGTGGAGGGCTTAAACAGAGGTTGTGGGAGGAGCTATTCCCCACATTGAACCTCGGGCCAAGCCCTCCCATTCAATGTTTGTGGAATAGCAATGGGCAGAGATGGGATATATAGTGCTTCTGTAACTTGTAGTATTTTTTGTGGCTTTACTGTATTCCCACCCTTGAGTAGTAGGTATGTAGGTAGTAGTTTGTAGGGAATAGAAGGCCCAAAAAGATACCTCCTCCTCCAATTCACAGAGAGTATGATCCCCTGGCACTCAGGAGAGGAATAACCCCAAGGTGGAGAAAACCTCTGAGGACCCATGGCTGGAGAGCTGCCCATCCTCTGTGCATACTAAAAAGAGAAGGACCTAGGTTCCAGTAACCACAGTTAATTTGAGGTTGGTGAGCTACTTGGAGAGACGATGATCCATACTTGATCCATGGACGATGCAGATTGAAAGATGATCCTGGTCAAAGAGTTTGTCTTTTCTGAAGGAATGATAGAATTCAAAGTGTGAAGTAAATCCAGGTGAAGGAGGGTGAAGGCAGCCCAAGTTTCCAAGATAAAGAATAATGCTTGTCCCATGAAATTGCAAGGGTGTAATGAACAGAGGGAGCAGGACTTGACCGATAAGTAACTAGACGGGGAAGGTGAAAATGCTATGGTACAAGAAGCTGTTGGTAAATGATCCAACTTTTGAAAGATTTGAATGTTGAGGTATGGTCTGGACATGGTGAATTCAGTAATGAATGAGGAGTCACTAAGGAAGCATCCATGAAGTAAAAACTAGTAGAAGAGAGTCTCTGAGTGCCCTGGAGATGATGGTTTGGTCTCAATCGAAGGATGATGCAGACTGAATACTGATCCTGGGGATAAAGGTTACTTCTTTTCCATAGGGATGGTAGAATCCTATGAGTGAAGCAGATCCAGTGGAAGAAGGGCTAATATAGTCCTTATTTCCAAAGGTGATGAAAGATGCATGTCCAAAGGGATTGTAGGGGCATAATGAGTAGGGAGAGCATAATTTGGTTGATATAAAACCAGATGATGCACTAAGGGATTTGCAATGATTTGAAAAGTTTTGGGTGACTGCTCCAATTCCTGTAAGGTTTGATGTTCAAGGTAGTCTGGAGGTAAAGAATCAATTAGTGAGTGATAAGTCGCTAAGTAAGCATCCCAGAGTAAAAATGAGTAGAGGACAGTTTGAGTGACTGATGAGAGTAATACCATAAGTTATTAGTAAACATATAGAAGATCTGTGGTGTGGTCCAGATGGTAGCCTAATGTATATGGCAAATGACTGGAAATTCAGTAGAGGATATGGATGGCTTCTTTGGTCATGATGTTAGAGATTTTATATGTAAATACTCTGCTGGTAAGCTGCCTAAAGTAAGTGCGGGTATTTCTGAGATGTGATTGTCTAGGAGATGCAGTGTGGTGGCATATGGTTGGTTAAGTTTACAGGTAATCCAATGCCGAAATACTTGAGAGAAGCTTGGAGGTGGATATAAGGAAGAGTCTGTAACCTGAATTAGGATGGAGACCGATTAGTGTAAGATGTCATAGGATCTTTATGCTTCAGTTGCTTAAGACCGATTGGGAAGCAACACTGAGTTGGTGAAATTATCTTGGCTGTTACTGGAGAGTCAGTTCTTGGTAATAGTTATTACTGTGGAGATTAGCAAAAGCAATTTGAGAAGAAGAGACTGTAGGGTCCATTGACAATGTGGTTAACCCAGCTGAAGGTATTAGATGAAAAGGTGTGGATAATCATATAATGAATGGCAATAACCAGGAGTGTCAATGATGGTTTGGATGGCATAGATTTAGTAATCAGCTAGGTGGTGGAGATCCCATGACAAATATTCTGGAAGACATCTGTGAAATTCTTAAAACAAGCAATGACTATTGAGTAGTAGGAATCAAGTAACTTGGTCAACAGTGTTGGTGTTAGTAGGAGAGGCTGCAGAAGGTGAAACAGATTATGTCCATAGTTGAATTGGTTATCTTGTGATTCCAGATATCTGTGGAAGCGATACTAATTACTGAGTCAGAGTACAGCAGAAGGATTTACGTCCTTTTCATGTAGGAGGATAGCCAGTGAGACAAAGTAGACGAGGGAAGTCATAGTAATTGAATGGACAGAGTCAGAGGGTATATCCAATAGGGATGGAGAAGATATTTCTATTGTCCAGGTGAATGAGATTCCAAGAATGACCGTGAGTAGCTGATTGGGCAGTATATAAAACTCTATGATGATGTAAAAGTCTATGAGGCATGTTATCTAAAGGATGTTTGTTAGCAGTAGTTTTTCTTAAGTGTAATGAACAAGTGATCCTTTGAGTCATGGAAGGGTACTGTTAGAATGGCCAGAGTAGGAGTATGACATGGAAAAACTAGAGGAGTAGATAACTGAGTAGGACCACTGATCAGAGATGGGGTACTAGGCCCAAAAGAGCCACATCAAATGACATAAAGCCCCAAGCCTGCAAGGCAGAGATGAAGGTAGCCATCCATATGGGAAGAAGTCTGGAATGAATCCTGATGAACTGAAGGAATGATCTGGGGGAGGCAATGGGCTAGGTGAAGCCAGATGGCAGACAGTGTAGGAAAGAACAAGACTGGGTCGACTCCGCAGTGAACAGCAGTGGAATGCAGGAAGGCTGTAGCATGTATCAGAGGATGATCCATGGAAGGCCAAGGAGCGAAGCCAAGCACCAAGAGCAACTGAGTTTGAGAGACATGAGTCCCACGTCTAACAAAGGCTTTAAATGATGAGGGAAAAGGATGGAAGGTGCTGGAGTGATGAATGACGAGGTCTCCACATCTGAAAATGAAACTAGCTCATATAGCAGCTGAAAGGGGGATCTGCAGCAAGGAAGTCCACGAGGCAGTTGACCTGGGTTGAGAGGGACTGAATGAGCAGGAAAGATCCACATCATGAGGGAAATTAGGTTAAAGGGGTAGAGAATGTTGAACCATGGAAGGGCAGGATGGAGACTGGTGAGGAAGGAAGGAAGAAGGACATATGGAGAGAGGGGTCCTGTATCTGGAGTGCAGCTGTAATCAGGCAGGAGGTAAAAGTGCAATGGGAGGAACAGTCAGGTGCAGGCACAGGCCCCAAGTGAGGGCGTACAGTGAGAAGACCTGGACATACCATACCAGATAATGTATGATGGTGGAGGCAAATTCAGGAAATGGTTCAGGTCCAGGAGGGAGGAGCAGGTGGCGGTCCGGTAGAGAGCATCCAAAGGTGAAACAGACAATAGCAGAAACAAGTTTCCAGTCCAGGTAGTCTAAAAGAAATGACCAGCATCCAGTGCCACCACGCAGAGGTAGGATGGTGGAGGCAACAGAGAGGATGAGATCTTGCCCCAGACAGGAGCGGTATCCAGGTGTAAACCAGAGCAGGTATGGAACCAGTGGAGTCATGGAATCAGGCAACCAAAACAGGTAGGCAGAGTGTGAAGACCAACATACGAAGCCTGTAGGATAAGATGGGAGGTGGAAGGCAAATGTGGTAAAAATGCCCCACTCACGAAGGGAAACAGCAACCGCATCAGGTATGGGAAGCAGAGGGTGGAAACAGTCTAAGCAGAGGCAGGCTCCCAGCCATGTAAGTTTGTGAGATAGGCCTGTGTATCAAAGCTGCAGACCAGGAAGGGTGGAGAAGGCAAGTTGGGCAAAGTCAGGTTCTTGAAGGGAAGCAGTAATCAGGTAGCTGGCTGAGAATGCATACAGTTGAAGCAGTGGAATGGAGAGGCAGACACCCAATGATGACGGCTGTGGTAGGATGATCTTGACTTGAGGCTGCCAGACAGAAATAGGATGACGAGAGCATATGGGATGAAGAAGTTCCATTCCCAAAGGGAAGCGGCAACTGGTATGAGGTAGAGAAGGCATGGTAAGACTCGGTAGATTGTAGACTTGGCTCCCATCCCTGGTAGTCAGGGCAAGCTAACTAGCACGTGGTGCTGCCAAGCAGAGTTAGGGACAGAGGATGTCAGGTCGGTAAGTAGGAGGTAGTGGTCGTAATGGAATCCCATCCCCAGTAGACAGGGGAAGCCCGCCTTTGCTCAGCACCTCAGAAGATGAGAGTTAGGGACAGAGTCTGGAGAACAGCTGGTATGGGCTGGCTGAAGGAGTAGAATGCTGCTGTAGACAAGGTAGGTTAGGGAACAGAAATGAGACAGGGATGATGGCTAGGACATAGGTATGGTAAGACATACATAGCATGAGAGGAATTGAAGTCACAGAAACAGGCATGGCGTGTTGAGGAAGGGACTGGCCGTGGAGCAAAACAATGGAAGGAAAGGCAGATCCCACTGAAAACAAAGGCGGGAACCAGGGAAGAGAAATATGTAAATGTAGGTAACTGAGGCTGTAGGCAGCAGGGGAGGATGAGCGGTAGCAACTAGGTTATACAGTGAAGCACATGGAAGCACCCCCCTCCAACGTCCTGTGGCAGTGCAGTACAAATGGTCCAGTATAGGGACAGATACAAGCATCCAACCAAGAGACAGGAGACAGTGAAACAGGAAAAATGGGATGGGGGCTTTTGTTCTTTTTGTTTTGATGTGTCTTCATTGTTGATTTTTTATCTCTAATGTGCTAGTAAATTGACAGGCAGTTAGGGATCCAACGCAAGATAAGGGAGACCTCCTGTTAGTTTCCAAAGCCTGAAGTCAGTGCAATGTGTCTTGACCCACATACGGAAGACAGTTTGGCCTGATTATGACACCCCAGAGCTGCGAATGGGATGGGCTGAATACCACTCAAGACACTCATTGAGTGACCTCGAGTAAGTAGCTTTTCTGATGGCTTTCAATAGTTCAGGGGGCCCTGGCCTGCTTAAGAGAGAGGCAGTTTGACTTGATAGCTGCAGTGCAGATCAGTGAACCAGAAGACGCAGGTTTAAATCCCACTCGAGGCACTTATTAACTATATGACCTTGAGCAAGATATAACAAACAAAAGTTGCACGAGGTATCAGGCGCTCACTGAATGCGCAGGCAGTGTGACAGACAAAAACCAGGGTACACCTGATGGAAAACACACCAGCAAGCGCAGAGGCTGACACAAACATCCAGCAGACCAGACCTGGGTTTGAATCCCACAGCTTCCACTTGCATACTGTGTGACCCTGAGCAAGTCACTTAACTTCCCTGTGCTCCCAGGTCTCACCTGTAAAAAAGCTTTCAGCTTAGTGTGCTACTCCTGGTTAAACAACTAAAAAAAAACTCTAAGAAACTATGTAACAGTTATGTGGCAAAGTCCAGCTTGTGCAAAGAAACCAAGTACGGCAGTAAAATATAAACAGAGACCTCCCTCTGGTAGTGCATAATGCGTTAGTTGAATGTTTGCATCCGCAGAATATCTCCCATTCACCTCACAGTGGAGAACAAGGACGCAAGTAAACCAACTGACCAGGGCAGCCAAACATAATTTCATGTGTGGGGAGCAAGAACATGGGAGGTCCAAGGGTGTACTGTATCGTAACTACACAGCGTAAGACACCGGCCATGGGAAATGGCTGAATAAACAAATATTGAGCTGTACTTACTGCACAGGGGGAGCAAACAATCACCGCAATAGCAGGGAAGAGTGAGGGATGTCAGTAAAACCAGTGAAACCAATAGAGGCTGGATATACCCACTGATGCTGCAAATGTTGCATTGTGTAGACTGACCCCGAGAGCCACAGGAGTTGAGGAGGAGAGAGGGACACTCGCAGGAACAGAGGGGAAGTGGGTGTGCCACAGGAGGGAAGTATCAGGACAATGTGGGGAAGGAGAGCTCATGGCGTGAAGAGGCAGAGACAGAATGCAGTGAGAACCCCAAAGGAAATACAGATGGAGGAAACCCGGACACCCAAGGCAGAAAGACAACAGACCCCCAGACGAGGACGAGCTCAAATCATTGATTGGGGCAGCAGCGGGAACGGAGAGGAGAGGAGGAAAAAGGAAAAAAAACAGGAGGCATAACAAAGCCACTGAAAGAGGAGAAACCAGGCAAGACACAGGCAACAAGGAAGAAAGACAAACAACATGGTAAAAAGCAAAACTACATGAGGGAAAAGTGGGGGGGGCACACAAGGGAGGGAAAATGAATGAAACGGCAGCAGAGGTGCAGAGACAGCACAGGCACACAAGCCATACAGGGAGGTCAGGACAAAAACACTCCCTAAGCAAGGGAGCTGCGTTCAGTGGAGGACTTAAAAAGAGGTTGTGGGAGGAGCTATTCCCCATATTGAACTTCGGGCCAAGCCCTCCCATTCTCTGCCCCAATACTTTGCCAGTATGTTATTTGAGTTTCCAGGTATGTTACTTTGTTGTGCCCAGATGTGCTACCTCTGGATAATGGTATAGCCATAGCTACCTCCTGTGAATGCAATGTTGTGTATCCATGCCCAGTGCAGCTACTGTCCCACACATGGCAATAGTGGGCAATCATGGCATGCTGGCATCAGCCAATGTGTGATGTGTTCCCACAGCACTCACCTGTGGCCATGTTTTGCGTGTGCTTGTGGCCATGGCTGTATGTTGGTGTTGGCCAGGGTTCAACAATGGTTGTTGTCTGACATCCCTTCTGAATAGCCTACATCATCATGTCACAGTGTGGCCTGACTGTAATGCACATCAGAGGTTGTGTCCACCTCCTCTTCCTCCGCTATAACCCACACATGTGACTATCTGGATACATGACGCCAACCATTGTGCAGGTGGTAGCAGTGCCATGCAGTCATGTTTGATGATACTGCATTTGGCCTTTGCAGTGTCCACCACCATACACAGTGTGTGTAGGCCTGTTGTGTCACCCTGATGTGCCAGATGTACCCAGTGACAGGTGTCAGACCCACGGTGTCTTGTCTGTGGTGGGGACACTGTACCATGTGGTTTGTGAACAGGTGTGGGTTTGTGGTGCAACACATGTTTTCATTGGGGGGGTGTCATTTAAGCATTCTTCCATGGCCCAACAGGGCTTTTGATTGGGATTACACACTGGCCCACTGACTATTTCAATAGCCCTGCTGCTTTACCTACTGAGTTATGTCTCTGTCCACTACAGGTCTGAAGGACTAGTTAAGGGATTTTCTCCCCATGACTATATAATGTCCACCAGTATTTGGCTGGCATGCCAGTGCCAGTGTCAACACCTGCATGTTCCTCTGCACGGCTGTCTCCAGGGCCGCCAGACTATGGTTGTATTCATGGGTTTTGAGGGTAGTGTTGTTTTCCCACATGGGTTCACACAGCATACCATCAATCCTTGCTTGCATTGGAGGGCCACTGTGGACAGTCTGGGACTACTGTGGGAGGGCTGTTGACACCCCTGTCCAATGAGTATGACACCTGTGGCTGTCCCACACACTCACTTCTGCCACTGGATAGTGTACCATGGCTGCAGCTACTGCGCATCTTACACACAGCCATGTGCATCTCCACAACATTGCCCTGTGCCATTTGGGCTGCACGTCTTGCAGTTCCCTTTTGTGGTGCCACACCCATGATACATGTGTTGTGCTGTGTGGCACACATGTCCACTTCACATCTGTGGTCATTGTTGCATGTGGCACTGTGGTACAGCCTGTGGATGGCACACCACACATTCATGGCTGCACATCACCACTGTTGTTGTGGGGGGGCACAGACTATCTATGAATACTTGTCAACCCATTGGCACTGCTTCTGGATTGAGTTGTTGTTTTCTTCCCATAGGTCGTATTCAGGCACCAGCCAGTGTGAACACTGTTGGCCAAAAACCTGCCAGGGCACAAGGGAGGTGAACAGCTCGAGGGACTGTGAATCTGCTGAGGGCGATACTGCTCCACCAGAGGGACATATTAAGAACTGTGTGGGCAATGGTCAGGTCATTAGGGGGCCCAAATAACTGACATGTCATTATCATGCCACCTGAGGTCACCACCACCTTTGTTGGGCCATGTGATGGACTGCAGTCCTGTTGTTAGTTTGTTTTACCGATTTCCCACCCCACTCTCCCGCCCCAACCCTATCCTTGCATTATAAATAGTTCCACCCCTCCAAACCTAGTCCACTATATTCCCAACCCCAGTACCTTCCCTGTTTTTGATTTTGGTTTTTTCATGTTGTATTTTTGATGTTGTTGTTGTTATTATTATTGTTCAATATTCTTATTATATTGTTTTGTTGGTTTGTACATAATATACAGTATATATTTCCATTTTTCACATGGCAGTCTGCGGTCTGTGTCCCCTATCCACAAATCTGCATGTGCAGGGGTGGTTTATGGCCTTCGCTTCCCCCACCACTCCCTGTCCCGGGGGGGGGGGCTCCACTGTGTGTGTCACTGTGTTCACTTACACAGGTTGCATGGTGGGCCTGTGGGCCTTCCATCACACTAGCATGTCTGCTGCAGTGTCCATCATCTTCTCACATCACCGTTAACCATTGGTCATCTCCACTTTTGTGCTCCCCTATCCATGGTGGTATGTGTGTACCATGGGAGATGTGCATAGGTGTGCACATGGCTGGGCATGTATGTATTGTACACAGGGCTGTCCCCTCGCATTCCTTCTGTCAGACCCTTTGGGCACATGTGGTGTGCCACTGAATCTGCTCTGTCCCCTGGGCTGCCGCACTTATGCACCAGCTGTGTTCTTACATGCACATATGCAGTGCACCATAGCCACTATTTGTGCATCTGTCTCCAGGTCCTTTGTACGTGGTTCCCCATTTTCAAATGTGGCCTGATGCACTGCATATCTTCGGTTGCATGATAGCTCATCCTTGGGATATTCAGTCACATTTGTCACATTTGCAGGTGCAATTTCTGAATATCCTGTTATTTTGTGCTGGTACATTTAGATGCACGGCACATTCACTTGAACGGTGCACCCTGACACTTTTGAATATGGGGCCCATAGTTTCATATTTAGAGTTACCTCGGAGCAGTTCTCACTAGCAATAGAAAGTTGCCCAGATCAAGAGGACCAAGCCTGCTTATGGAAGTAATTAAAACAACATACAAAAGTACTCTAAATGCCTTTCTCATGTTGGTTCCATGGCAGCTACTTTTGTGTTCCGTGGATCAGTTTTTTATTAGCACAGCAATGGTACATGCTGATGGAATAAAACTGATATCAGTGTGAAGGAGGGTATTTGGCTCACAAGGGTTAACAGCTGTCAAACTTTGTGATAAGTGGTTGGTGTGGAGTCTACCACTGGCTTCAGTCATGGGTGGGAAGAAGAACATGACCATGTCCTATACAGAGGGGAAGGGAAGGTGGCAGTTGAGAGAAGGGGATAGGTGTCAAAATAATTATGGCCATTGGTGGACTAGCTCCAGACCCATATTAAGCTGAATCCAGATGCGGGTAGGTACTTGCCAGTCTCCATGGACCATTAGGCCTATTTCTGTCATCAACAGCTATGTTTCTCTATTTCTATGAATGTGTGCAGAGACGACAAGGTACAGTGGAGCTCACCAGGATGCAGTACAGTGTCAGAATCAGAGATTCCTACTTAACAAAAGGGATTACTTGTCATTGAAAATGCATTATTTTCTACAGTAACCATAGAATGTCGCTACAGTCTGCATTGCCCCCTAGCAGGCTTCACAGCACCAGTTTACATACTTCCAACACAAAATATTCGGCTTTTTCTACCTAGGCTGCTGACAGTGCTTTGGTTGAATGTACCTTAACAACTACATACACTATTGCTATGTATGATCTTATCCAGCTATCTGAAGTGACCCTGGAATTATTATTTTCCTTTGATGTCCCATGAAGCACACAGAGATGCTTCAAATGTTAGAAGGACTGTATTCTGACTAGATACAGCTTTACTGCCCAGTGCATATGCTGTGCAACACATGGAGCTGATCTTCTTTCTCACTAACCAGTTTGGTACAAATGTTAACCTTCCGGTTGACATGGAGAGCCATTGATACCTCTGGGATAACAGAATAAGCAGTAAATAGTGCAGCCTTTTCCTTGTGATAAGAACATTTACTTTTTTATTTTTTTGTAGGAAACATATCGAAACTCACTGACACTGTAGGTGGAACAAATAGTTACCAAGAAACAAGTCATATTCAATAGAAATTCTTCTGATAGATGGTATAATGCCTTAACAGTAGAATTTGCATAATTTATGTGCCAGCCGTGTTCTCACATGCACACATGCAGTGGGCCACAGCCACTATTTGTGCTTCTGTCCCCAGGACCTTTGTACATGGTTCCCCATATTCAAACATGCCATGATGTGCCACGCATCTGCTTTTTTGCCTCAGTCTGTTGTGGAGGTGGGGGAAGCCAGACTTCTGGGAGGTTCTATGTGATGTAACAGCTTCAGATAATCTGTGTTTTGTAACTGTTTCAGTTAAATTGAGTTTAAATTGATGTAAGCTGAGCTTCTTTGCCACAGTCTACTGCAGAGGTAGGGGAAGCCAGACTTCTGGGAGCTTCTGTGTGATGTACCTGTGTATTTGCTGGAGTGGGATGAGGTACAAACACTGAGGGAACTGTGTTGGGCAGCAGGAGCTAGATGGGACTGATTGACTCTCTCTTGAGAGTCAGATGACCAAACCCACCCTCCCTCCCATCCCTCCCTCCTTCCTTCCCCGGACTCATCTGCCTTTATAGGGGAGGTGCTGGGTCAGGATTGGCAGTCAGTACACACTGGTGCAACCTCAGGGCTGATTGGTCATTCCTGACCTGTTCAAACAAAGAGTAAGGGAAAGACAATAACATGATTAGCCATAGGAAGGCAGAACATCCCAGGGGGTGGGGCAGGCAGTATGAAGTGAAGATAAGCTGGAAGAGAGGTAGGGAGTCAAGTAGGGGCATGGGGAGGTAGTAGGATGCAACAACTGTGGGGTAGCTATCTTTTTAGGGGTTGCATGGGGAGCAAGGGTATGCCTGGTGTGCAGGCAACTTAAGCAGCTTGAGGAGGAGATTAGGAGGTTATAGACAGAGATAAGAAGAGGGAAGGGAACAGAGTGGTGGTACAATCCAGGACTGGGGGCAAATGGGAGTGCCTCAGAGGACTGCAGGCAAACCAGGCCAAGGGTGGGTGAGGGAGGAAGGAGTTAATGGATCAATATTGCCACCTCAGGAACCATTGGGTACAGATGAATGGGGGTGGAGGAGGATAGAGAATAGGGGCAGGAATAGCCCTAGAGCAGGTAGTAAATGTGGGCCGCTCAATAGTATGCCAGGAAGAACTCAGAGTGGGGTGGGGGTGTCAAGCAACAGGTTCTCGGTGCTAGCTACTAGGGGTTCAGTTAATTCCATTTTTGGAGTATTTGACTTCCAAAAATGAGGCAAAAACTTCCAAAATAAAGGGGGAGGAAGTCATTGACTTCCAGATGTGAAACAAAAAATTAGCTGACTTCCAAAATTGTAGGCATGGAAGTCAGAAATGATGGATTTTCTGAAAGAAATTGTATTGCATTAACATGCATTAATTGGTCTATCCAAGAATACTTACTTCCTCAAGTGGGATCCTGAAAGTATTTTGACTTCCAAAAAATTAGAATAACTTACCAGATTTTGACTCATGGAAGTTTCAGACTTCCACTAAAAATAAATTATCTGAACCCCTAGAGGAGGAAAATTGGGAGGACCTTGTAGACAAGGCTGGTGAGGAAAAGAGTACTCACAGTCCAGAGGGCATTGGTAGGGTGACTGAAGGGGAGAGGGCTTCAATGTGTAAGGATAAGGGGGCAGGAGCCAGGAGACTGGCATCTGTACCTGAAGAAGGACATTAGGTGCAACGCAGAGCAGCAAAAATGATCCAGGGGCTAGGGGACTTGCCCTATAAGATTAAGCTGAAGGAGCTGAACACGTACCCCCTGGAGGAGAGAAGGGATGGTAGGACATGACTGAAACCTTCAAGTACATGAAGGGAATAAATAAGAAAGGCACGGAGGGTCTTTTCCAATTAAGGAGTGGGAGGGACACCCGAGGGCAGAATCTGAGATTGGAGGGGAAGGTTCATGAGGGAAATGAGGAGACATGAGGAGATACTTTTTTATGGAGAGGGTAGTCTACTCTCCTCTAGCAGGCTGCAATGGGTAAGCTTCCTTATAATACCATCCCATACCTTCTAACCTTTCTTATGCTACTCATTCTCACTTGGAAACTTAATTATAGCAAAAAGTGATGTGTCAACAGTGCTCTTACCCACAACCTGCACTATTACAGGGGCTGTATAACTGGAAATTTCTTCTACATTGCTAAAGGCCCATGGTCACCACTTTGGACACTAGCTCAACTCAATGACTGGGAGCTGTTTAGCTCACATGCCCACGTGATTACTATACCTAATCTCACCATTCTTCTCTTCATGCACAAAAAAAGGAACAGGAGCCACTGTACTAAAAGGAATATTAAGATGCTTTCAAAACTCCAGAGAGACTTCCTTCTCAAGGTTGCTCTCTTACTGCTGCTACTGTCTGGCAACATATATCCAAATCCAAATCCAGAACCTGGTGGCTTGGCTGCAAATGGTGCTCATTCCAAACAGAGCACAATTAAGCTATCAACAATCAACATTTGTATTCTCTTGAGCAAGTTTGACAGCCTCAAAGTCTGGGTCTCACAACATGACCCCGACATACTATCCATTGTCAAAACTTGGCTGTCCCCTAAAATACTTGACATAGCCATTGCCCTACCTGGGTACACCATTTTTAGGCTTGACCAGTCATCCAAATGTGGTGGTGGCTGCGCCATCTACCTAAAAAACACACTAAAGGGGCTGGCCTTCCCTGTGACTGACCTATGCTGCCCAGCTCAGGCATTTGCAGTTAAAGTACTACTGGGTGCCCATAACAAAACTCTTACAGTCTTATCAGTTTACATACCCCCCAAAGACCCAACCCCTGGACTACAGTACAAGTCGCATTAAACTGTTCTGTCAATGAGCTGCTTTAGCATTTCTGATTGAGTTGCATAAGTGTTGCCGGATTCAGCACAAAACCTTGCATAAACTGCTTCTTAAGAGTTACAACTCAGTTTTGCATTGCATTGTGACTGGGCTTCAGGTACATGCCAACTAAGTAGCAAAAGCATTTTATAAACATTCCTCTTGAGCTGACTAAGTGTTGGAAAACAATGCAGTATGAGTTGCCAATACATTGCCAGCTGTAAAAAACAATGCTAAACCAGCTCATTTGTGGGACAGTTTAATGCGACTTGTACTGTACACAGCATCCTGGACTATCTCCATGCCCAAAAACACCTCACTGAGACAATACTAATGGGTGACTTCAATTTAAATTGGCTATCACCAGCCATTGGCTCCATAAAGGATGCTTTATCGACCCTACACTTATCTCAACTAGTCAACACGCCAACCAGAATTAACTATAAAACTGGTAAAAGCACAAACCTGGACTGAATTATCTCCAACCACCCTGATCGCATAGTTAATGTTACCGTACACCCTGATTCACTAAGCGACCACTCCTCCATTACCTGTGGCTGGACCAACACATTTTTTGCAGCCCCACCCAAAACTATCTTCAACAGAGTGCTAAAATGGGGTCATCTTGATCTTTTAAAACAACAACTACGTAACCATGACTGGACCCTGCTTGACTCCATGGATGACATCAATGCAGCACTGGATCACTTCATTAGATAGCACCCATGTAGAGCGCTGATTATTGAGCACTGCACTTTTGAGCAACTCAATAATAGCACTCTACAAGAGAGTGAGTGGTGCAATACCTCACTACATCCTGTGTAGCAAGAGTCCAGTAACTTGCCCTGTGGTCCGCACCACCCTCGGAGTTGGTTATTTAAGTTCGGAGGTGCAGGCGTGGGGGGGGGGACACAGCCCCCTGCATGAAAAATTGAGTTCTGTGTGGTTAGTCAGGTATTGTAGAGACCATCACTATTTGCAACAGTCAGTACAATATCTGTCGCCCTTTTGACTATGGGCTCAAGTTCGCTCGCTCGCTCCATGTGTTGGTGGTCTTTCTGACTCACCTTTATCAGATGGAACCACTTCATTATGGTCTTTAATGCTGCCTGTGATATACACACACCACTAAAAAAGATGAAGGTCCGTGGTATGGTTCACCCTTGGATAACTCCCAAGCTCATAAACAGTCTGAAACAATGGGACTATCTCTGGCACTGTGCAAAAACCTCAGGGAAACAACAGGATATACACGCCTATAAGGCAGCAAGAAATACATGCACATGGGCTATTCATCAGGGGAAAAGCAAATACCATAGAGAAAAACTGTCTAACACATGGGGAGATAGTAGGAAATTCTGGTGTAATATCAATGATATCATTCTGCAGGATCCTAAGGTGACACCTGCTATGCTAAACCTTGATGGAGCTCCCATCATGGACCCTATTAAAACTGCAAACACTTTTAATGAAGCTTTCACTAACCTGAGCAGTGTGCTACCTCATGACTTCTTTGATGATAACTCTACAAGAGCTGCTAGTCACTGTGATGACAAAAAACCCGGTCTCCCTCTTTTCTACTTTAAGAAGGTCTTGGTGATCCAGGTTAGGAAACTCCTCAATAAAGTGTTAGGAAAATCTAGGCACAGACAGGATTCACTAGACCTCAAACTTATCACACTCACCCTAGAGGAAGTACTCTTACCAATAACAAATATCCTTTACTTCTCTCTAACCCTGTCACAATTCCTGCATGTCTGGAAAATGATCCTGGTGATCCCAGTACATAAATCCGGTGATCGTGCCCTTCATAATAACTATAGGCCAATATCAATCCTCCCTCCTATATCCAAAGTATTGGAACGCATTGTCACTAATCAGCTCGTGGATTATCTTGAAAAATATTCCATCCAGTGCCCACAACAACATGGGTTTAGAAAAGGACACAACACCACTACAACACTTCTTGAGTTCATCAACTTCATCCAGCAATCAATTGGTCAAGGCATTCTAGTAGGGGCCACCTTCATAGATTTACAAAGGCCTTTCACATGGTAAATCACCCACTTCTCCTACATCAACTAGCCACAATAGGTCTTTCCCATGACACACTACAATGGTTGTGTAGTTACCTTGCAGATAGACCTCAATGGGTAAAAATATTCAATGTCACCTCAGAACAGCGGGTCGTCTGATCTGGAGTACCGCAAGGATCAATCCTGGATCCCTCCACTTCAGTATCTTTCTGAACAGCATGCTGGCCTCCTGTCAGCAATGGATTCTTCTATATGTGGATGACACTGTTATATTTACATCATACCCCGATCCCATCCTACTGGAAAGCAACCTACAACTTGGTTTCAAGGAAATTGTGGAATAGTTTAGGGCCCACAAATAGGTCCTAGACTACAAGAAAACTAAAGTCTTGTTATTCACCTCCCCTCAAAATAAGTACAAGACCCATGCTCTTACCATTAGAAATGACCTGGGAGTTCCACTTGAGCAAGTCCAGCACTTTAAGTACCTAGGAGTAACCCTGGATAGTCATCTCTCCTATGTGCTTCACATCGAGAATATTGCCAAGGCTATCAGTATTAGGATCGACCTCCTATATAGGCACAGGTGGAGTCTGACAACTGAAGCTCTTAAGCTTGCTATCTACAGTTCAGTGTTATCAATCATCAATTATGGTCTGGTCATTTTCGAATCTGCCACCACTACCTCACTCAGAAGGCTTACTGTCACCTTAAACAAAGTGTGTAGATTTCTTACAGATGCTGCACATCTCACTCACACTTGTGAGCTGTATGCTCAGACTGGATGGCTACAGCTAAGTGGTAGGATCAAATACCAAATGTGCCTACTAACTAAAAAGGCACTCCTTGGGCTCCTACCTCCGGGCATGGGAAGCATTTTTAGCCAGTCTCAAAGGACACAATGCACTCACACCTCAACTACCCAACACCTTCTTGTCCCTAGGTGCCGGACAACTCAAGGTCAGCGCTCCTTTGCTTACAGAGCCTCAGTCTGGTTCAAAAACAGTGAATTAACTAATCTTCCTAGGCTTGGCCAGTTTAGGTACATGCTCCTTCAGTATCTCATAGCTGAAAGCTCCTGTGACTGTGCCACTTTAGCAAAGGTTTGCCCATCCCGCAACTTACACCACCCACTCGAGTGTTGCCTGCAAGTACCAGTCTGGTAATTTGACTGGGAGGTAATTGTACAGCTCTGTTTTAAATTTGTTTTAAAGCCACCTACTCAAACTGAGAGGAAGTCCTGAGGGGATTAATATTGAAGGGACTCTGTTTAGTGTCTCCGTGGCAACTAAGGGCAGAAGGGCTATAGGTCAATAAATTCCTGGCATTCTTTAAGCTTTCCTTGTCCCGATACCACATAGTTGTTCTTTTTAGGGCAGCACAAGGGTATATTTAATACAACAAAGAACATTAGTGGTAGTGAGGGGGACTGGAAGCAGACGGAACACTACTTCCATTCACTGCACTATATCTCAGCACAGGATGGCGAGCATTGGCGAGGCCAGCGTCGGCGACACAGCTAAGGCAAACAGCTTAGCTGTGTCTGCCGTGTCAGCCAGGGAAGTGGGGATTGGGGCAGAGGTCCAACAAATAGAGGTAAGCAAACAAGGGGGGGATAATATATTGAGTGGAATGAGAGGACAAATGGAGCAAATGGGGACACGGGCATGTAAGAAATGTATGTACATTAGTGCATTAGAAGATAAAATATAGGTCCTGCAAGAAAAACAAAATATTCAGAAGGGGATCCGTGAACAATTTTCCCATAACACTAAGAAATTATTATTAGATAATGAAAGGGAGCAACATAGTAAAGAAATAAACAAGGGCCCAAGCAGTAAAAGAAAGGCTATGACAGATGATTTGGATCCTGATGCTGCTTGTGAGGAAGACTGGTGCTATGTCCCAAAAGGGCCTATAAATGTAGGAGGGACATAAATACACAATTAGAGTTGGTAAATAGATATAGCAGCCTAGTGCTGGAAACAGAATGCCAGACTAACAATCAGATACAGAGTATACATCCAGGATTACAAGACATTTCTAAGCACAAGAATCAGACAGTGGTGGATGGTAGAGAGATATACAGAATGGGACAACTTCAGCTGTTAGTACACGTCAAGCAACTAAAAAACTCAAATGAATCCCCACATGTAGCAATAACCTGCAAGTCCCCTCCCCTACAAACATAAACAGAGCTGTTAGCAGGAATGAGAGCAACTCTCAAGAAATAAATATAAATACAGATGGTAGTTACGGACACCAAATTGGTAACAATAACAGCATTAGGCAGCCTACAGCACAAACAAGAGATATTGTTGTCATTGGTGACTCCATGTTACAATCTACAGAGAGAGAAATTTGCAAAGACAGGAAGGAGCATGCTATGCTTTCATGTCTTCCTGGGGCAGGAAGTGCTGATGTTAAAAGACTCCTCCCTGGGTTATTAGAACACAACTCAGCCACTAGTGTCCTTGCATGTGGGAGCAAATGATGTAGGCAGAAGGGGTGCCACATGTATCCAAAGGGACTCTGAGATGGTGGGGGCAGAGTTAGAGAAAATAAAATGTTCTCTGGTGATATTAGAGATCCTTCCTGCTCCCTGGGCAGGTATATATAAAACCAAAGAATTAAAAAGACTAAATGGGTGATTAAAAAGGTGGTGTGCCAGGGAGAACATTGATTTCTTGGAACATTGGCATCACTTTGAAAATGCCCACAGGTTGTATGCCCTAAATGGACTGCATTTGAATAAAACTGGTGAGAAAGTATTGGCAGAAAGATTTCATGCATGAATTCATCAGAGTTTAAACGGAATGTGGGGGGACAGGGCAGGGAGGAGGAGACTTGATATATGACCCAACCCTAAAAAAGCAAAACAAAAAAACCTTCTCATTGAAAGGCTCTTTTAGTGAATGCTAGGAGCTTAAGAAACAAAAAAGATGAACTGGAGCTTATTCTAAATCAAGAAAACATTACATTATGTTCAGTTACAGAGACTTTGTGGAAGAAAGATATGTGGGGAACTGATATAAAAAGTTATCAGTTATTCAGAAGAGATAGGGAGGTTAGGAATGGGGGGGGGGATAGCACTGTATGTCAGAAATGACATCAGGGCACACAAAATACAGACCACACCTGAACCTGATTTTGAGCAACTCTGGGTATAATTAATCCCACAGAAAGAGAAACTGATGAATGTGGTAGTCAGTTACAGACCTCCCTCCCTAACTAGTAAAAGGACCATTGAATTAAAATTGGTAATTTGGCCTGCCCACCAGCACAGTGGCAAGGCATCTGCTCATGACACTGACAACCTGGGTTCAGGAATGGACCCGGGAGTAAGAGGTCCTGCCAGGGTGGAGAAGGATTGAGTGCCGTCTGGTGACTCTCCTTCTCAGGGGGGGTGAGCAGTTGGTACAACAGTAACCCCTGGCAGAGGCTGGGGAGCAGCAGGTACTGAGGCCGTATGTCATGGGAGGTGGGACAGACATCAGACATGTCCACTGACATTATTGCACAGCCCACCTCCTGGGAACATCTGCATTCACAAAAAATCCAGCCCCGTGGGTGATGCTCCCACCTCCACCACCACCACTACTGCTGTGATAAAGGTCCCCTGGGGGGGTCCTGCTCCCGTGGCCCCATGCTGGTGGGTAAGCCAGGGCTCGAGACTGAATGTCCTGGGAAGGGGGTGCCAGCTTGGTGGCCCCACCTAGGGGGTAAGCCTGGGCTGGGAGGTGGAGAGCAGGGGCTGAGGAAGCCTCTGTCTGATGGGCAGGAGTGGAGATACTGGACCAAAGAATAAATAAATAAATAAATTGGTAATTTGGACCCTGGCAAAAGATTATTGTTCCTGGAGGACTTCAATTTTATAGGAATCAACTAGAAATCATAGACCCATTCCACATTAGCTGAAGCAAAATTTCTTTAAGTATTAGATATTATAAATGCAGATAATCATGTAAAGGACAACACCAGAGAGAATAATACATTGGGCTTGGTGATTAGTAACGTAGGAGACTTGATAGATAACTGCAATGCTAGAGCACCTTTGCTGGGTAGTGATCATAATATGGTAGAATTTCAAATTATAATCAGAAATGCATATCAACAGGGTGTTACCAAGATAAAGAGATGTGATTCAGCTGATTACAGCAAGCAAAGGAGCTTGGCATTGCAGTGGGATTGGGTGAAGAAATTTGAAGGTCTAGGAGTACCCCAAATGTGGGAAGAATTAAACACATTTCTCCATGAACTGGCTGAGGTACACATACCAACTGAAAATAAATATAACCATAAAGGGAATGTTCCAGTATGGTTTAATCACAAAATACACAAGTTGATTAAAGCTAAGAATAGATCTTATAGGAAAGCCAAGAAAGAGGGAACAGGAACACACAGAGAAAGATGTAGGAAAAAGCTTAAAGAGCTAAAAAAGGAAATGGAACGAAATCTAATTAAGAAAGTAGCAGATAAAAAAGCATTTTATAACTATATTGGTAGTCTAAAACAAGATAATAACAGTCTAGGACCCTTGATAAAAGAGAACTAGGTAATAACTGAATGCAAGGACATGGCAGAAGAGTTTAACAGTTATCTTGAGAATGTGTATCAAAAAGGGGAACCACTAATAAATAGGATCTCAGGAAATATGAATTGTTCCATAACAATAACATCCGGGATGGTCAAAGAAAATTAGACAAATTAGAGTCTACCAAGTCTGCTGGTACAGATGACATTCATCCAAGACATTTAAAAGGGTTAGCCTCAGTACTATGCAACCCCATCCAGGTTATATTCCAGAGGTCACTGCAGGAGGGTGTAGTGCCAGAAGAATGGATGATTGCCAACATTGTTCCTATACATATAAAAGGCCCTAAGTCAGTCTGCTCCAGCTACAGACCCATTAGCCTTACTAGCATCTTGGGTAAGGTGCTGGAGTCTTTCACTAAGGATGCCATAGATAAGCATGTCCAGGTAAAAGAAAAAACTGATATAAATCAACATGGGTTCAAAAAGGGAAGGTCATGTTTAACTAATCTAATTTATTTTTTTTGATCCTATAACTGAAGCATTAGATAAAAATATACCTGTTGACATAATATACATATATTTTGAAAAAGCTTTTGATAGCATCTCACATCAAGAACTAATAAACACCTTAAGGGAAATCAACATGGATAACTTCATTTTTAGATGGGTCATAGCTTGGCTAAGACATAGAAAAAAAAAGGGTCTGTATAAAAGGGCACTTATGTAGTTGGGCTACTGTGTCTAGTGGGGTCCCTCAGGGATCCATGTTGGGCCTACCCTTTTCATTGTTCTTATAGCTTCTATTTCATGTACCAGCAAGACATGGATAGCAAAGTTCGTAGACGATATTAAAATAGGGACTTTGGTACTAAATCAAAATTATGCCAAATCATTCCAGGACAATATTGATGCCATAGCAAGGAATGCAGGGGAAAAGAAACAGGTTCAGTATGAACAAATGCAAGATTATGCACCTAGGCAAAAAGAAATGCAGATTTGACTATAAAATAAATGGACACATGCTCCAGACAACTGACTCTGAGAGGGACTTAAGAATTGAGATCACTAGCGATATGGCCTTTTTGGCTCACTATACCAAAGTAACAAAAAAAGGGTATAGTATATTAGCATCTATAAAAAGGAATTATAAAATGGGTATGGAAAATTGTGCATCTTGATTGGTTGTTACCTGTGCATTAGATCTGTCTAATGCACAGGTAAAAACAAGTGTCACCAATGAGGATGCAGAACCACAAAAAATCTTTGTGCCACATAGAATCTTCATGTTTAAACAGTTGCCATGTTTTTCTCTCACAAAAAGGAATCAAGATGAACCTCTGCTGCAGTCTTCTCAGTGCTCCCACTATACTCAGTTCATTGTCACTTTTTCTTTTTTTTTTGGGTTATTGTTTATTCATACATGATGATCAGACTGTGGTTTCTGACAAAACTGCTTACATTCTTCTTGGTCTCTCCAGGCCATCCCATCCCGCTCCCTCTGTCTCTCGCTAGTCACCACTTGCTCACTGCTCAGCACTTCTCTCTGTCTGTTTCACACCCACTACACCCCACTACAAAATAGAAAATCTAAAGGTAGCTTGTTGTAAACTTATCTCCTACCTGCTGAGTTCTTCTTGCTTACAATGAGCAAGTTACATTTCATCATGAGAGCTGTTCCACATTGCATGTTTCAAAACATTGCTCTCGCTCTACAACTTCTCCCTCCCCCGCAGTACTTAGATGCTATCCTTATTGTTTTTTTAGTTGTTTAACCAGGAATAGCACACTAAGGTGAAAGCTTTTTTACAGGTGCAACCTGGGAGCACAAGAAAGTTAAGTGACTTGCTCAGGGTCACACAGTGTGCAAGTGGAAGCTGTGGGATTCAAACCCAGGTCTGGTCTGCTGGATGTCACCAGATTTGCAGAGCCATAGACCACTGTGCTATACTGCCTCAGTATCCTGCATCACTTGAATGTTTTTTTTTAAATAAAATGAATAAAAAAAACCCTCATCTACCAGCAGTGACAAACACATTTAATGCTTCATTCTCAGTGCTATTCCCCATCTGTCCTGGCCTCGAAGCTCCTCTTTCCATCAAGCTCTTGTCAGCACAGTCACTCATTCATGTTGGGTGCCTATTAAAAATGAAACATAGCACGACTATCATCCATCTATCATGCCCGCGCCACTTTATAGCTGCTGCTAGCCCTTGCCCATTACTAAGTGCCATTTCAGTAATGCCCTATTAGTCCCAAACAAGTCCTGCATTTTTGTTTTTACCGCCATCACCAGGCATCATCGCTAACATGGTAGATCGCTGTCTCATCCTGTTTGTCTCGCTGCCTTACTTCAATTCAGTATTGATGACACCCGCTTTAACCATTGCACTAAAACCAGTCTTGTTTCTCAGAACTGCAAGAAAAAAAGTAAGTCTCAATTTTAGCTTCCTACAAACACTTTGTGAGTCAAGACTTTCAATATGGCAGCCACAGTATGACAAAATCCCAAGGGAAAACAAATATGTAGCACTGTATTGTAGGCGGAGGAACTATTTTACAACAGAATGCATCATAGTTTTGAATCTGTTCCCATATAAACATGAAAATGTTCTTTTGTACATGCATGTACATTATAGAGGCCCATTTTATAAGTGCAATAAGACACTCCAGGGATGTGCATTAGAAACATCTAACTCACGGCCAGGGGCTGAAGGCACTCGGCATGCGGCCTTGTGCCTCACTACGCCACTCGCTATGTGTTAGATGTGTCTATTACACACACCCTCGTGTCTTATTGCTTACATAAAAAGTAGGGCCAGCGAGGTGGTGGTGCCCCTGTATGAGTCCTTGGTCCATCCACATCTTGAATACTGTAGGAGTTTTTGGACACCCCATCTCAAGAAGGATATCAAGAAACTGGAGGGCGTCCAGAGACGGCAACCAGAATGGTGTATGGGATGGGGGAGAGGTCATATGAGGAGAGATTGCAGGAACTGGGACTATACTCTTTACAGTATAGAAGATATAGAGGAGATATGTGTTTGGTTTATAGGGCCTTTATGGAAATGGATATTTGGGAGTGTATGGGATTGAACAAGAGACCTGACTTAACAACAGACAGAGTACACAAATATCAGCTAAGAGGTGACAAATACAACAACAATCAGAGGGGCATTTGGTTCTCACAGTGTGTTGTTACGTGGTGGAACTCACTGCCTGCATCTGTGGTATCTTGTAGCTCAGTGAATCAATTTAAGCATGCACCAGATGACTATTGTATATCTCATCATTTCCAAATATTGGTATAATGGTGCAGGTCACTATAAGGCTAATGCTATATGAACCTGTAATACATCTTAGGACTCTTATAAGCTGTGGGACGGTCATGTGGCAGTCTTCTGAGGGCCAGAGCCCATTAGTAATGTGCCCAGGTAGGTGGCCGAGGCAGTGACACTGTTACGGGTTGAGTGGATCGTAGGGTTTGCACTGCCCCACAGGATGGACAGGTGGGGTAGGCAATCTTGGTGGACAGCCAGCACTCTGGCCTGTGCCAGTGGGGGCACCAGAGAATACCACTGACAAGCGTGGCACCAGAGAGCACAGCCACCTATAGTCCTGTGGCTGGGCTGTGTGGCAGGGTACCGCTGGCCTTCCGAACCCCGTGTAGTTGCCTATCTTTTTGACCCTCTCCACACCGCTGTCCCATTGCCAAGGGTCCATTATACCAGCTCTGGGTTGGTCTAACTCTGGGCAGGACTGCAGACTTGGGGGCCATTGAAAATCTCACATTAGGGGACATGGTAACAATGTTGTGGTGCATGGCTCCCTCAGCCATGGCGCAACCATGTGTGGAGCAAAGGGCAGGAGCAGGGCTGGTCTGGCGCAAAGACACCCAGTTTTGGCACAGCCTGCATTTGAATATTGTGATTCCCGCAACTTCTGATGCAATGCGCCACTTGTGACAGTTCTGTTTGATGCTGTCATCTTGCATCAATTTTGGGGCTTTGAAAATCAAGCCCATGGTATTTCTCCATTTGAACATGGGCTACAGTTACTATTAGTATTTTTAGGACTCACCGTTAAATCCTTGCAAACTGATACTTACAAGTGACATCTTATTTTTTGTTTGGATTATTAACTGAGGAACCCTCTCGAGTGCAGCCTCTTGGTTAAACTATTAATATTTTTGTGAATACCCTCACACTTGAGGCCATTTCAAAGGAAAAAAGCTAGATAATGGAAACACTGAAACTCTCTAACAAACCTGAAGAATCTCTGGTTGGATCTGTGAATCAGGATGTGCAAATATGCATTATTTATATTGATGGAGGCTGGAAAGTGCTCTGGCTGCACTGCTCTGAGAATCGAGCTGAGATTCCATCTTCAACTTGATGGCCATGACAAACTTGTTAAGACTGAAATGGAATCTGCTGATCATTTTTATCAGTAAAACAAATCAAGTGGAAATCTATCTTTTATTTCAGGATTGGAACTGAAACTATCACATCTACACTGAAGAGATGATGCAAATCCTAAAATGTGGCCAGACTTTTCCATAGCTCTACGGTGACTGGGGAACAGAAAAAAAAATCACTTGTCAGGACAGCATAGAGAAGTGTGTTGCATAACCTTGCAAAATGACCCCTGGGACACAGACATCTGTTGTGGTCTTGCTTACTTGTACCTCTGCAGATGCCCCCCCCCCAGATGTTCATAATAAAGACGGACCTGCAAATCTTCTTGCAGCATAGTCACCATTGTAATTGTGGAAAGAAAAATTCTCAGAATAGGGTTTATCCTGTAAGTTCTTGGATGATTGGGCACACTACTGGAAGTAAGGCACCAAGACAGTTTCCCTCCAAATAATACATTGTCCATATGGATCACTTGAGTTATGCAGCTTTGGGATTGTGAAATTCATGTGACTAATGTAGCATTTCTGCTGCTTTCTGGGAACAGGACAGGAACAGGGTAAACTTCTTTCCCCTGGATAGGACCCTTAGGGGACCTCAGCAAATTTGTTTAGTTTAGTTCATATTTTAATCCATATTGTGGCACTCTTGGAAATCAGAGTCCCCTTGCTGACGTCACTGGTGGTAAGCATATGCCCAGACACAACAGGGGACCTGCAGTCAGAAGAGACCCATGGGGAAGGGGGCCTAAAGATTATTAATGGGGTGCTCATGGGGCTCCTCACTTCTTCCAGCACACCTACTGTCATCTCCTTCATTCTCCCTTTCCCTTTGAGACCTGGGGTGACCCATAGCACAAATTAGTATTTTATTTTCCTAGATGTCTAAACAAACTGTATGCAAGTAATTACATCTGGCTCACCATCACCTTTCATGATGTTATATGGGGACACACAGCTGGATAACTAAAACCCCAAGTGGAGTACCTGTTCTGCTGCCCTCTGCCAGTTCAGCTCTGTGCTACCTGTAGCACAACTTGCAGAAAAAAGAGCAGTCCCTGGAGCTCATAGGCACCTCCAGCCTGGGTCTCCTTTTCTATGCCAGAGGCAGACATATCTAGCATATGTTAGAGGGAGGGGTAAATCTTATGAAACAGGGGTACATGAAAAATAATTAATGTTTCTCAAATATCACAAATAATGGACATTTCATTATTCGGAAGAAAATAATGGATAGTAGTGACTATTCATGATATTACTACTCGGGAGTTAAAAAAATGTTAAAATAAATCCTCTTGCCTTCCCCAGATGACCATGGCTATTCCTTAGGCCAACCAACTCTACATGCCAGTCATTTTCTGACCATCTTCAACCTTCCATGTTGTCCCCACTCATTTTACAAAAAAGTGCTCCCCATGCCAGTTCCAGGTATAATGCCCAAAGCAGATAGTGCCTTGTTACATGCACCATTCACCCTAACCTGACCTCAAACCCAAAACATAATCATTTATTTTAAGGCACCCCTCCTGAAGTCCAGTCTATGATTTTTTTTGGGGGGGAGCAGTAGCTGCAAAAATCCTGCTAACTCAGTCACCCCCCCCCACATCAGAATGCTTACTCTGTTGAAACTATGTCAGACACTGTGACAAGCAGACACATGGCCAGATGGAAAGGAGCCTAGTAGTTATGTCATGTGATGATAATTGCTATAAATCCCATGAGTGCTCTGCCCCTTCTGCCTGGTCATCCACCCACCCGCTTTAGTGGCTGACATAGTTTAAGTAGAGTAGGGGTGCTGTCTGTTGGGGAGAAGTGACTGAGCTAGCCAGGAATGAGCAACTACTGAGCCCCCCTTAGAAATTATGGATCAGTTTTTGGGAGGTTGGCTACCATGTACTGTAAATGATTATGTGCTGGTGACTGGGAGCTGGGTTAAGGAGAGTGGTACAATACATGTAAAGAGATTACAGCATATCTCTGGTGAAAAATGACAAGTTTTAAAGGCTAACGATAATTGACTTGTAAAATCCTATGAGTCCGATTAATATTTAAAAAATTGCAATTAGCTTCAGGCATTTTGCCAGTAGTTAGCATGAAAAGCACTTTTTTAAAATGAGTCCGGGACCGCAGTCAGACCAATGGAGACCAGTGGAGTGTAGTTGGAAAAGAGCAAATAAAAAAATAAAAACAGTGGTTCAATTGAGAAGGAAGAAAGAGGGTGGAAAAAGTCTGATATCAGGGCAGGATTAACCAATGTGCAGAAGGGGAAGTTGCCCTGGGCCTCCAAGTGTGAGGGCCAACTAATTTTTCCCCATTTTTTTGTTTTTTTTGTTTTATTTCCTTCTTCCCTGATCCCAATACTTTATTAACCTCAGCGGGGTCTGTGCGTGTCACGTCATGGCGTGACATGAAGCTTAACATTCTCTTGCCACCACATGCCAGACTTATTCCCTCTCTCCAGCCACTGATTCATTTGCCATCATTGAGAAGAGACCATCTGCAGCATCACATACTTTCAAGCCTACTGCCTGCCAGGCCCACAGGTCGATGAGTCGGTTGGGGATCGGGGTCAAGTGTCGTTCAGCCATTACCAGTCTACCACCAGCGGCTGTCATCGCAAATCTTGTAAAAAATAAATAAATAAATAAACATAAAGGCTTTAAAGCCAAGGTTAGGCTACCAGTGCATGTGCAGAAAACAAGGGTGGGCCGGCGCCACTGCCGGACCCAGTGACTGTCTTCCTGTCTGACGAGAAAGCTGAGGGTTGAGGTCAGAATGGTGGTCAGACAAGTCTGACAGATTTGCAAAAATTATTCATTTTTACACAGTCACTCTGTTTGAGGAGGTGAGGAGCAGCAAAGTGGAGTAGGACCCAATCCATTTCAGCCAGACCACCACCGTGTGTTGTTTGCCTCCTTGTCTTCACTAGCAGGTTGGTAAAAAAAAATGAGAACAGAGCCAGAGGTGATGAACTTGAACAACTGATTACTGAATGTTTTTATTTAAAAATAAAAAAATGATGTGAGGGGATACGTGACAATTCCATCATTTGTAAACATTACTACTATATATACACTTGTATATAGTCACTATATAAAAATGTATATACAGTGGTATTGCTCACAGCACCCCCAAAACTACACACACACCTATTTTGTTTCTCTGGGCTGGGTTGGCTACAGGCCTGCACTGGTACAATCTAGTCAGAAATCAAATCACTAGAGGAAACGTTTCAATAAACCTCCTCATATTATTGAACATATGAAACTGTCAGCAGATACAGGCCACATGGTCTATCACGTCTACTCGATTGTGCAGCATAGAGGTTAGACTCCTGCTGCTCCCCCCCTCCCCTTGATCCCCTCTCTTCCCCCCTCATCTTCCCACTGACTAGTATCTTGTCCTTAATACAAACATACAAAACAATTTAAGTTAATATTGTTTGGGAACACCGGTGGCATTCCATTTCAAAAGTCAGAATTTCTGTTTGTTGCTGGAGTGATGGAAAGAAGAGCTGCATGTATTTTAAATCCTTATCCTTCCACTCTGGCCATTTATCTTTTTTTTATTTAAAGTTTATTGATTTTCTTAACACACATATGTCACAATTGTTATACTTTGACAGGATACAGAAGTAGACATACCCCCATGTCCCCCCTCCCATTTCTCCCTCCAAATTCCCTCAAACTAAACTAGCAATATCAGTCAGAGGCTGAAATGACTTCGGGAAACAAATTGTAAAAGTAAGTCAATTGTAGAACTCCCATGGTCTATCAGGTAACGAAGCAAGACGTTCACTTGCCAAAAGAGCTCATGTTTGTGCAGTGAGCTGATTGAGTTTATATGGACAAAGTCCCCTTCAGAACAGAGCTCCCCTTATCAGCCCTACTTTAAGTTGGATAAGGTGCCCAATAGTCTGGGGCCTTATAGCTTGTTGAACAGCTTGGATAGTTATGTAAAGTCAAACAGTATGGTAAATCAATAACACAGTTACAATATTCCTGCTATACTTCACCAAAAGACAACTTCTACCAACTTCCAGGCTCCCTCAGCAGTTACTAAATGAAGCAGGACGCTTTTGTTTAAAAAATTCCATCACAGGATCCACTTCTTCAAATGAGGACCAAGATCCATCAAGGAGGACTTGCAATTTTGCAGGGTAGGCCATTCAAAATTTTATTCCAGAGGCAATACATTTAGAAACTATCAGATGGAATGATGCCCTGTGCTGGTGAACAGTTGCTGGCAGATCCTACGTAACATATATCTTCTGTCCTTCCCACAGAACATCTTGCATTTCGCTCAGTTTCATCAACACATGCTGTTTTTCCTGGAAATTAAGAAATCGGAAGATCAGGGGTCTAGGTTGAGCATTTGGTGGAGGCATGGGTCTGAGCGCCCGATGTGCCCTCTCAATGCTATAAGCAGACCCAAAAGGAGAGGGCCCTGCCAGTTTAGTTACCAGTCTTGCACAAATAAAATGGCCTCCGAACCCTCTTCCCTTTCTGGTAGTCCAATCACAACAACATTGTTGCGCCGGCTTCTACCTTCTAAGTCCTTGATTTTATTTTCTAACTTCTCTGTGGTTTGACAGTTAATGGTAATGAGAGAACCAATTTCGTTTGTCCGCTTCTCCACCGGGACAATGTGGGTCACGTTATCTGAAGTGTGCCTGGCAACCTCCTCTAGTGTTTCTGAAATCACCTTAACATCTGATACCAGGGAACGAATCTCATCCTTGAAAGGTTGGAACTTGTGGAGAAATCGTTCCAAAGTTAGTGGAATCGATTCTGTGGCTGTAGGATAAGAAGTCATTGCTGTATGCGTGCGGCCTGTAGTAGGAGGCTGTGCCCTAGGTTTCTTCAGTGATTTCTCTGGCGAGACAGGCGGCATGTGTCGAGGTGCCACCTGTCTCATCTCCACCTCCATTTTGACCCAGAATCCGCTTTCAGTAAACAAGGGAGACATCTCTAGTCGGTGGGTGAGCAATCCTCAATCAGTTTGTGCCAGAAATGTGAAAAGAAAGACAGAAATGCTAGTTGGGTGAGTGGAGTACAGACGGAATGTGTCTTACTTAGCTGCATCATATGACTCTACTCTGGCCATTTATCTGACAGCATGCACACAATATTTACCCACATGCCCACTAAAACCTATGGGAGTCCATGCAAGAGGAAACTGCGTGAGCTATGGTTGCTTGGGTTGGGGCAGCCTGACAAAATAGGTAATTAATATATGATGCAGCACACAGAGCATGAACATCAGTGGGCCAAACTGAGACGAAAGAGTACCACCCTTACATCACCACCAGTCTCGTATGACTCTATCAGTGTCAAATGAGTGTATCCTTAACAAAGTGAAAATTCTGTAGTTAAAAAAAAAAAAGTGAGTGATGTAAATTCTGTGAAAAGGAAAAAGGGCTAGCTAGACTGTGGCCAATATTCGCGGTGGTGGTGGTGATTGTCTAGAATGGCATTCAGAGTAGCTGGAAACCCTCCAAATGCACTTTAAGGCATCAAAAATCGTTCAGCTTTCGGGGTCCACCTAGGCCCCCGAACCCCCAGCCTATTGGTTAAGTCACAGGGGACCCCACTATTTAAAATTGCCCAGGGCATCACAACTTGTTAATCTGGCCCTGTCTGGTATAGGAAAAAGGTTTGCCTGGGGAGTTGCCCTGGATACTTGGAGAGGGGAGAATTTTTTTCCTTTTTCTTTTTTTTATATAAGCCTTCTGCTGCTGAATGAGTACCTGATTCAAGAATGCTTGGCACCCAAATATGGATAATGTGCTGAAAATTCAGATTAAAGCATTTGCATGCCCTATTAGAAAATGACCCAATTTTGTGCTAAGAATATTCTCCCTTCTTGAAGTTCCTGGAGCTATCAGTGAGGATCTGGGTACTACCACCTCCCTCCAGGTATTACATGTAAGGGATGGTCTGCAGATAACCCTCTTCTCTGCAACCTGCACAGACAATGGAATACACCATGAGTCAAAATGTTGGTCTTCTGTATCTACCCCTTTGGGCAGAGAGTAGTAATATGTCATTGATGAAGCCATTGAAACCATAGATCATTTTGCTTGAGGGCATATTGTAGCAATGCACTGTGCATTGCTGGGGCCTACAGACATTCCTCTTTACTGGGACATATTGGTAGTACATTACCCTTAGTTACTGATCCTCACCCCCAATATATACAGTACACAGACAGACAAATGTAATTTCAAGGAGACATTTTCATTGATCTAAAACACTGGGGGCTTGATTTTCAAAGGCTCGGGACTGGCACAAAGGGGCTTGCACCATGGAGAAATGGCACACAGTGCACCTTATGCCTCACCTTGCACCAGTCTGGATTTTCAGACAACCCCTGCGGCACCTTGGGGTTCACCTATGCTGGCCATCCTTGTGATGGACACAATGATGTGACATGGTGGAGTGGGGCTTTGACCAGGGCAGCGCTGCAGTATCCCCTTAATTGGGATTCTGCAACCCTTGGCAAGGGGGGCATGGGCCATTGGAGTTCGACCAGTCAGAAGTTGGTCAAATGGCTTGAGCGCCCCTTCATGTGCCCTGCCATGATGGATGGTTGATGTGCCCCTGTTCCTGCCCCTGTCAGTGGGCATCTGCTGCCCTCATGCACCCAGACAAGTGTCCAATGAGTGGGGTGGCCACCATTTGTGAGGTCCAGAGCCCCCTACAAGTAATGGTACTACCCCTCCACTGCGCACCACAGATGGAGCCGTGGACAGCCTCCATCCCCCCAACCTGCCCCGGCAGCCTTCATGGACCCTGCCAGCAGCCGACAGGTTCCCTCTTAGCCACCAATGCTGCCAAACATGGCAGCAGTCCAAGACATTCCTTGCCTGTGCACCAGATGTGCAGTGTACAGGATGACTTGCAGCAAACTAGGGGTGTTTGGTGCTGGGACCCAATTTTTTACAGAATCAGACACAGGGTCCCTGGCGCACTCAAGTTTGTCACAGTTGGGCCGTCAGCGCAGGATGCCCCAGTCTAACAGGGTTTTGAAAATTGAGCCCTGTCTCACACTTTATGTCCTGACAAGATCAACTTACTTTGCCTGGACCCATAAGCCAACCACACTTAAAAAATAAAAATATGCAAACACAACATTTAACTGCTTATTCCATTTTGGACAAGGCTCTGTCTTTTGAACCTGTAAAAGAGCACAAGCACAAAGCTGCTACTACTACTACTACTATTTGACTTTATTTTTTTCTTTAATAAAAAGAGGTAGACATAAACTGGGCTGAACATTTTTAAACTTAAGTATGTAAGGTAAAGTCTCCAAAGAGTCGATAAAAAAGAAAAAGCCCTTGCTGCAAATCATGCAGTTAAACATTATTAGATATGACAATGATCATCTTGCCTTCTTCCTCTGATGCCTCAAGAAGAGCTGGAACTTCCACACTGATTGGAACTGGAAACTTAGAATGACAAGTCTATTAGACAGGAATGAAGACCTGAAAGGCAAACATACATGTGAAAGGTCACTGGGAAAACCTACCCTCCATTAGTGCAGACACTAGGGCTGCCATACCTGTCCAACCCTCATATATGGATGGGTAAACTAAAGGGACACCCATTTGTGGGGGGTAGGATACAGGAAGCAACAGGAACACATAGGGAAAAAAAGGAACACTGGAAGAGTTGAAGATCTGGAGCTATAACTCCTGGACTTGTGTGATCTCTTGAACTCTGTGAAATTCTAGTTCCTCAGGATAAACCTGCTGCACACACGTGGGCTGCTGGTTTGTCCTGAGGGACTAGAATTTCACATTGTGAGATTGCCCAACAGTCCCCAGAACTAAGACTTTAACCATAAATACAAGAAGGGTACCTATCTGAGACATGATTCTGGCTTTCTGGGACTCTCTCCAGTGGTCTCTCTACTTAACTGCTGATGTGATGACTCCTCCCCTAATGCATAGTGATCTGTGTGGGGTTTCACATCCTGAACCTCAACTGGCCTTTCCAATTGGATACTGTACGCATGTTTCTCCCCCTCAATGACTTAAAATGGCTGCATGGTATGAGATACTGTGGCTAACCTGTCAGTCCTTTGACATGGTGGACACTGTGCTCAAGATCTCGCCTATGTGAGTCTCACACACGCTTATGTTTCCTCTGGTGAGCTACTGCAAGGCACAGGGCCAACCACAAATCTCTGATCTCTTCTACTTGGGCCCAAAACTGTTATGTCAGATGAGGTAAAAAGGTAACCCCCCACTGGATCTCAACCTGCTCATGAATTAGGTGGCCTGTTTTGCAGGATTAGAAAGCTGATGGTAACCTAAATGGCTTAGCAGTGAACAAACTGCATCCTCCCAATCCTCTGTCTTCTTAGCCTGCACACAATGCTGGTCAACCAGGGATAATAGTTCTTTCTTGTTGATCCATTTCACTATACATTCCTCTTGGGCTCCTTGACAGTCTCACACTGGCAGCTTTGCGATTGTTACTCATCAGACATACAGTAGGTGCACCTTTCCTGCTTCCTTCACTTGGTGCTGGGGACAGTCCACACTCAAAGGAACAGCTGCCATGGTATTAGGGACAGAAGCTTCCAGTACAGCAGTAAATACTGATGGTGGAAGGAGGGAGAGGATATCTACTCAGACAGGCAACACAGTAGCACTAGCCTCTGGTGCCATGCCATCCCTACTAGCCAAAGCAACCTTGGAGGAGGAAGCAGGTTCCTGGGCATTAACCATTTCCGCGTACTCTGAGCCTCACTGTCGTCCTCACTAAGTGATGCCATACATGTTTTCTTATAGCTGCAAATAAAAATTTGACAATTTAATCAAGTGTGTGCTTGCAGCTACTGCCACTTCTGGGCACTTCCTGAAATTTCTGTGATATCGGTAGAAACATTTCCTGCCTGCTTGTAATACCACTCTAGTGCCACTTGGGAAATTTTCTTCAGAAATATCATAAATATCTGGAAATACCCAGACAACTTGATGTTTACAGTCATAGCTGGGGGGTTGAATAAGCCATTAGGCTGAGGGCCAAGTGACTAATAATTAGGCTTAAACTGGTATCCGTCGATAAACATACATTTTTGTAAATAGCCCCAAGCCAATGAAAACAGAAAAAAAAATTGCATTTAATTAGTCTATTTTTTTTATACTAATGCCAGAGCAGGCACTTGTAGTAGAGAGACTTTGCTGTTTTTACACTACTGCTTAAGGCTGTAATAAATAAGATGCAGGACACTTCTGAGCAATCAGCACAAAATGAAGGTAGACATGAGAAAGACTCCTTGCCCTTGTTACCTGCTAGGAATGCTACATCTATCTTGGATGGCTTCTGTCTCCAGCCACTAAAGCCTCCGAGGGACATAGCCCCAAAACAGCCAACCTTCCAAGCAGCTAAAATGGACTTTTTGCTCGATGGGAATCATTGCATTACTCCATTTCAAAAAGAATTCATGTCTCCCACTATGGTGAATAAAGTAACTATAACTCCGTCAGTTGTGACCGAGGTCCTGTTTCAACTCCAAACTACCACATTGCACATACAGTACCTGACTTTAAGCAGGTTAACTCTGATGCTTCCTGCTCTGTGACTGCCTAAAAGGATCCAATTACCAGCCCGAAAGCTCCATCTGGAACTCGGTCCACTGAAGAGTCGAATTTGCAATTGCATGAGACAGCACAACACAGCCAACCCAATAACGTTATTACAGGCAGTTCTGTATCCTTAGTCAACATGCAAAACAGATAATGCAACACAGTCTGTTGATGACAGTTCTCAGATCCTTGCCTACTAAATCGAAATAAATGATTAAAAGCTAATAATTCTGCTTATCATTGTCAGTTTCAATAAAAAAGAAATTGGGAAAAAGGCTAGAAAATAAAAATCGATATTTTCTGTCGAAATCCTAAAATAATAAAAAGCAAATTCTGGCCACACTACTAATAACCAAGTGGCACTCGATGACATTACCCCAGAAGTGTTCACAGGTCTTAATGTTTTATTGCTTATATGTATATATAGATTACATGGTATTTAAATAATGGCTTCCTTGCCCCAACAGTCACCTTTAGGTGAAAGCACAGGTCTGGATGAATTTATTTATTTTATTTGGTTACCCAGCTAGTAGACTAAGTTGACTGACATATTTTCAGTTATGACTAGAGGGATGGGGGCAGGGGCAATGACAAGAATTTCATATGAAGGTGCTACACAAATGAAGTACTAGGATTCACAAGAAATGCAGTGATGAAGGACACTGGTATAAAATATTTACATGGCTCCATTGATTTAATCAGTCAGGTCTAGTTCTCTTTGCTAGCAGCAGATTCTGTATTTGTGCTGTAGTTAGTCATATAACATGGGCAGAAGCATAGCTATTGGAGGGGAGGGTAAAGACTGATAAAATTTCTGGTTTTCTCGAGAAAGATAAAATCGATAGGCAGGGGGTCTGGGGGCTGCCTAGGTCCCCAGAAACTATCAGATTTTAGATGCATTCTGGTGCATTTTGAGGGTCATTTTGAAACTTTTGTACTGCTTTTAAAGCTTTCTCTGACTTGTTGAAAGCGACAGATATTACTACCAAAATGATTAATTTCACTGCTGCTAGGGTCATTGCATTTGTTGCCACCTTTGAGCAGGTGAAAGGCAAGCAAAACTTCTTAATTTTTTTTTATTTGTCATAGGTTTACAGTACATTTGTTAAGTTATAACAGGGAAAACATATTTATATATTTTGTTCAGGAGGAAAACATTAGGGTCAAAACTCCATGCTGAACTGTAAAATGAATATCTAGCATTTATTCATGTAAAATCAACCTTAAGAAGAAATGTTGAAAAACAAGAAGAGGCAAATTCCGAAGATCAGCTTACTTTCTGCCATGTCACAGCCTAACAATAAAGGTGTAAACCACAGAAGAACACTACTTAAGTAATAACAAGCAAGAGCTAGGGCATTCCATGAGGAATTGCATGACTCAACTAGAAAAATAGAGTGCTTGAGACACTGTCAGGGTTTGCCACCCATCAATGGCCAAACACATCAGCAGGTGATTAATTCCCCAGCACATGCTCAGGACACTTGGACAGTGCTGTACTGACACAGGATTCAGCATCAAAGCATCTCACTGATTTAAGTTTGATTTCCTGTCGGGCTGCCTCACAAAACATGTTTTCCCCTCCCCAGTAGGACTGACCAGCTGGCTGAGACATGACTGGGTAATTAGAATTTTAAAAAATAAACAATTTATCAGGAACACTCCTATCCTGGACAGGAATGTTCCTGATAAATTGTGTATTTTTTTAAATTCAGATCTTGTCCTCTACGATTGGTAATTTTTGGGGTATAAGAACAGTGGAAGGTACAGTAAGGGGAGAGGCTGAGTATAAACAGCAGTTAATTGAGTCATCTGGAAGTTAGCCTAGGGCATATAACACCACATAATGCATAAACCAGAAACTCTGAATTGCCCAGCTGAGATGCAAGATCTCATTTTCTGTGGGATCCTGCTTCCACCCATTTTTGCCATTTATCTGTCCAGGATAGACCAGCTGAGATGTACTATTTCATCTCCAGTGAGGTGCTGCTGCACTACTACTTGTTTTTCACAATGTGTTTTACCAGGATAGCCCAGCTTAAATATGTCTTTCTTTTTTTTTTGGGGGGGGTATCCTGCATTTACTCATTAAGCCCTTTAGCAAATCCCGCTCCCATGCTGTGCACATGACTGCAGGTGAAGTTGAATCAATACCTTTCATAAATGCAAGTATTATTACTTCCTTCGATTAGTATCCTGCCAATCTATAAAACCCAGCACAACTGTTTGCCTTTTTCATTGCAGCCACACAATGGGTGGAGTCCCTTAGGGAGAGTTTTACAATAAATTATACATTTTTCTTGTTGACTCTGCCACTGCACATCCCATATTTATCAAACACTCTATTTATTGGTTCTTTCTCCACAGACTAATTAAGCAGCATTTACCTGCACTCACATAAACTGTTCCCCAGGTCTCAGGTTTCCAAATGTCTGCTCTACTAGATCAGGGGCCATTAATACACCACTTCAGGGAAACATTGAGAGAAGAGATATGCAGTGGCCAGCTTCAGATGGCTTCTCTCCCCCCCCAACCTTTAGCAACGTCTAGCCTCCCACTCACTGTCATTACCACCCCTACTAATCTTTAGCCCTTTACAGATAAATAATTACCTGATCTGGTCTACTGTGTGCTGGCCAGCTAAGTGATGGGTCATCGGTGCTAGCAGGGAGCTGCATGGAACAGTACACTCCTCCTGAGAGTCCCGACCCCGATGGCACACATGCACAGAGTGTGGAGGTGCAACAAAATGGAGCAAATGTGTTTTGAGGTGGCATGCTTCAACAATGTTTATCATGGCATGTTAATTTATTTATTTATTTATTTGATATTCAGAAAGACCTTTGAGTCAAAGACTCAGTTACAAAGGTTCCACGTCATGCATAAATTGCACAGGAGACGGGACTTAAGATACAGAAAAAACAGCACATTACATAGTAACACTAAATAATAAAAAAGACAGGTTACATAGTTGTTTCATAGTAGGCTAACAGAGAAATTTAGGTACTTTAGCACAGCCAGGAGTGAAAAGAAAAAAAAATGTCAGAGAGATTCTGTAGGAGGCTGATTGTCATGTTTCATAAAATGCATTTGAGGTACATTTGCTGCTAGTAGCTTGTTTGTAAGCAGGCAAGGCAGATCAGGTTTCAAGGGCAGTCACATCTATTTGAAGCCTGCAGGTATTCCCTAAGCATTGATTTATATGGGCCCAGCCTTCTCTCCTCAGCTATATGGATAGGGAGGGAGTTTGTCCAGGATGGGGCCCTGAAGTTGAAGGTGCGTTGGTATTGGGAGGTCCGGCCATGGGGTACCCATAGTAGTCGCTTGCTTGAGCTTCGGGTTGTTTTGCTTAGTGGTGTTGGGAGGATAATTTGGTGTAGGGAGGGTGGGGTGAGGCCTATTAATACCTTTTTGGTCATAAGGCAGGTGTGGTACCTGATTCTGTTATCCAGGTTTAGCCAGTTTGTGCTGCTGTATAGGGAGCAGGAGTGAGTGAAACGATCACATCCTAGAATGAGGCAGCAGACTCTGTTGAGCACAATCCGGAGTCTGCTTAGGGCTGTGGAGGGTGCGGCACTGTAAATTAGGATGCCGTAGTCTAGCAGGGAGAGGATCGAGGAGTTTACGGTAAGTTGTAGTGCTTCAGGGGTGAGGCAGTGTTTGTACCAGTAGAGTATGCCTAGCCTGGAGCTAAGAGCGGTTGTTAGGTGTAGGATATGTTGATTAAAGCTGAGCGCGGGGTCTAGAGTGATCCCTAAGTATTTAAAGTGGTATACTTGTTCTAGGGGGGTGTGATTTGCAGTGAGGAATTTGGGGCACAGGGTTTTGTGTGGGTTTTGAGGGTGGGCCAATATCATGACTTTAGTCTTATTATAGTTGATAATAAGACGGTGGATGGTGAGCCAGTCTTCGATTTTACGGAAAGAATGCTGGAGGGTTTGGTGGAGTTTGAGGGGAGCTGGGTCGGAGGTGAATAAGACTACATCATCTGCATAAAGGAACAGATTTCCGGAGCAAGAGGATGGGAGGGAGTTGAGGTATAGGCTGAAAAGTAGGGGGCCAAGTATGGAGCCCTGTGGAACACCGGATCGGATTGGGAGGCAGGGTGATAGGACAGAGCCTACCTTGACTCTCTGCATTCTATAGGAGAGATAACTGGAGAACCATTTTAGGGTGTCATCGGAGAGACCCATGTAGGCCAGGGTATTTAGTAAGATGGCATGGTTTACTGTGTCAAATGCTTTACATAGGTCCACGAAGATGGCACCCGTGAGGTGGCCATGGTCCAGGGCTGAGTGGACATGGGAGGTAAATTCAAGGAGGGCGGTGGTGGTGCTGTGGCCCTTTCAAAAACCATGTTGCTGTCTGGTTAGAAGGTTATGTTTATTCAGGTGTTCAGTGAGTTGGTCGGCGACTATGCGTTCTAGTGCCTTCGACGGGGGGTAGGATTGAGATGGGGCAGTAGTTATTTGTGGATGTTCGGTCACCACTTTTATGGATAGGTGTGATTTAGGCCGACTTCCAGTGGGTGGGGAATTTCCCCTTGGCAGAGGGAGTGATTCAGAATGTGGGTGAGAGGGGTCAGGACTTCCTGGAGGGTGAGGCGGAGAAGTCTATGGTCTAGAGAGTCGTGACTGTAGTGGTTTTTGCTTAAAGCTTTAGTAAGGTAGGGTTTACAGTCTCGGTGTAAGGACTATAGGTGAAAGGCACCACTAAGTGGGGGTGGGGATGATACGGGTCTGGCTGGGGTCAAAGCTAGCTAGGGCATTACATGGGAGAGATCGGAGAAAGCGGTATTTAGGGCCGCGGCTATGTTGACAGGGTCAGTGGAGAGGCTACCATCAATGAGTATTTGGTCAGGTGGTAGATTAGGACCTTTGCCACAGAGTTTCTTTATGTTCTCCCAGAACTTGCGCCCATTTCCCCAGGTGGAGGTTAAGGTGGCTTTGTAATGGTTTGCCTTAGCAGTGCGTATGGCCTAGGTGCATTTGTTTCGGGCCTCCCGATAGCGTTGCCTGTCCTGAGGCCGTTGGGTCTCATTGGCCAGGCGCCATAGGGCATCACACTGGCGCAGTAGGCCCTGGAGGTGGTCCGAGAACCATGGGGCATGATTTCCCTTGGTCATAGTTTTGGCAAAAGGGGCGAACTTGTCACAGGCTGAGTTAAAGATGTTGACAAACAGTTTGAGGGCGTGGTCAGGGTCAAGTGTATTTGTAAGGGGTGTCCAGTCCCTATCTCTGAGGTGGGCCTTGAAAAGGGGTAATTTGCCAGGCCCTAGTTTACGTTGTGTAGTAATTTTAGGCGTGATTTTGAGGTGGGTACCAGACCAGTTGCAGAATACTGGTGAGTGGTCTCTTAGGGTGTCGGGGAGGACTTGGGTGCTTGTTATTTTGTGGGGGCGGTTGGTGAAAACTAGGTCTAGGAGGGTTGCTGTCCCTGTGCGGGCATGAAGCCGGATGGGTGTTTTGACGACCTGGGTGAGGTCGAGGGCAGCAGCCTCATTGGTGTAAGGTGTGGCTATTTTGGCCAGCCAATTTATGTTGAAGTCCCCCAGTAGTATTTTTCTTGTTTTGGAGGTAGGGTGGCGAGATGGGACATGATGGCTTGGAAGGCAAGCTTCTGGTCTCTGGGAGGAACATAGGCCATGGTGAGAAGGAGAGGGGATGTAGACCTACCTAGAGTAATTTTAAGGTGAGGTCCTGAGCCCTGGATATTAGTGTGGGCATGGGGAGAGGGAGGCCCGTGAGGGAGTCTTTGAGGTAGGTAGTGCAGCCACCCCCTCACTTTCCCATACAGTCGGTGCGATAGAGGCAGTATCCAGGAAGGTTAACTGCCAAGTCAGGGACAGAGGGGGAGAACCAGGTTTCAGTCAGGGCAATGATGTCTGGGTTGTTCTGGAGTACCCAGCCCTGAAAGGAATCCCATTTATTTTGCAGGCTGCAAATGTTTAGTGAGGCAATGCACAGGCCATTTCCAGGAGATGGGTGGGATGATGAGGCAAGCTGGGGGCCAGGGTTTGGGTGGACATTACCTGTCAACAGAAGAAAAAGAATGAAAGACCTGAGTCGGTTTCGGTTTGTTCGAGTAGCAGGTCTTCGGCATTTATGCTGTGTGCGGCTGATGGTGGGTATTGGCAGCTTCAGCATAAGGGGGGCAGATAGGAGGAGAAAGCGGGGGGGGTTTGTTTTGTTGCGGATGCGGTGGGAGGTTGGTAGGAGAAAGGGGGGTTCCAGTGGGTAATTTGCCTGGGAGATGACATCCAGGGGTGCATGTGGATGTGTCTATATATGTGTTGTAGGAAGGGGAGTTAGGGATAGTTTTGTGGTCTGGTATTGAATGGGCTGGTAGTGCAGGTGCAGTGGGGGGGGGGCAGGGCTGGGAGTGCCAGCCAGAATGCTGATAGAGGGTTTCAACATTTTGCCCCTTTTTCATGTTATGAGTGGGGGGTGGAGGTAGTCATAAGTATTTTGTGTAACCCTAAAGCAGCACCACTGGCCAGTATTGACTGATGTCATTGCTCAGCACTGCAGCCAATGCGGTAGCCAATGACAAGTAAATGTTTTAAATGAAACTTGTGTCCATCCCATTGGTGCACTCCCATGACCATTACAGAAAGAAAATGTAAAATGAAACTTGGGGTTCCATACTCCCACAACCATTACGGGGAGCAAAAATAAAAAAAAAAAAGGCTCAGGGCTTCAAATGTTCCACTCCGATTGCTCAGGGGGCAGCCTGCCCCTCCTTCCCCCCCATAATCTACGCCACTGAACATGGGCATCCAAAATAAAGAAGTCTCATTGGTCAAAACATAGCATGTGACCGTGCATGAAATTTGTTCCAAGCATAGTCATCCTGGTCCTAAACCACATCACACAATGAGCAAATCAGTCCTCCTACAACCAGAACTATGTTCCATCAGTCCCCCTACAACCAGAATTGATCTTCCATCACAAACATTTCTGCTGCCTTTACACTGTAAAAAAAACTTTAACTGGGCCCTAAAAATAAAAATACCTTAAAAAAAAATAAAACAGATTAATTAAATGTTGTTTCCCTGATCATCACACTCTCCTTACACACATAAACAAATCAGAAACATTAAGTATTGTTTATAGTTTTCATTACATAGAAGATAATACCTGAATAACAGTGGTTAACCACAATGTAAGCAGTTGCCAGGACAACCAAGTAAACCTCGAGAGTGCAGCTCGAGAGACTTACAGTTGTCTTGGCAACTGCGAGAGGTGATTACCTCCATGGTTGACCACCATTACTCAGGCATTGTATTTTATAGTGTATGGAAAAACTACCCACTATGGGGAAAAACAAATAGAGTTTTTTTCAATGTGTGTTTATTGTTCTGCTCAGCTATGAATGCCTCCTGGTTTGAAAGTTGGGCAACTGAAGTGCTGAAATTAGCCATTGCAATCTATACTGTCTGGATGGAATGCATTTTTTTTGAACGAATGTCCAAACAGCAGGTCGCCTTTCCTTTCCAAGAATTTTGACAGATGGTGGCATTCTATCCTGTAATACCATCTTTATGACATAATTAAGCAAGGGTTACTGCATACTGATGTCATAACAATGGGATTATCAAGTTATAAACTGATTGAAATCAGGGGTTAATAGATACTGTCCATACATTATAACTGTTTCTTTGCTGACAATGAAAAATCCCATTCTATTTCTACCTTATCATCAGGGAAATCTCTTCTGCTTGCTCTGGCCATGAGATAATTGAGTCTCTGGCTCTAGAAGAGGCCTTTGTTGTGTGTGTGTACAGTATGTTAAGAGAAGAACATTCTACCAGTGGAACTGAGCAGAATTTTGAATCCATGTATTCCATGGTAAGCATTTCATGATAAACATTCTATATCTTGAATGTGGGAAAAAACAGAGAAAAAAAAACAGGAAGAAGGCAATAATACAATTACATCATCAATGACATCACTTACAGTGGGTGGAAGAAATATTTTATCATAAATGAACACATGTAAGTCTATTGTTTCTACATATAAGCATGCTTTTCTCAGCTGTAAAAAGTTTTTTTTTTAAAAGGAGCCCATTTTATAAGTGCAATAAGACAATCCGGGGGTGTGCATGAAACAGATTTTACCACACTTCTTTGGGCTGATGGCACTCAGCCTGTGGCCTCAAGCCTCACTATGCCCCGGACTTGCAGTAAAATCTGTTCCATGCACACCCCATCATGTCTTATTGCTTACTTAAGCCCTTCCCTACCACTTTAAGAGCAGTAGACAGTCTGCATCTGTTCATGGAGGAAATGTGTTAAGTTCTACTCATAACTCATATCAGCATCCCCCATATAACACCTCTGGTAACATATTCTGCAGATCTTTTCAAAGAGGGAGTGTAAGTGTGTGTGTGTGCACCATAGTACATACCCATAGTGCATTGCAGTGTGGATCCCAGCTTTGTAGCAACTATTATTTCAGTGGAAAACTTGCTGGTGAGTAAACATCTTGGTGAGTAATGGAGCCCGGGGTATTGCATTTGGTAGGGAGCACAGATCATGTTGGCTTGGACAACACAATAGAGGAATGTAGCTGGGTGACTTTTCTGTTGAAGTCTCTTCTGTGATGAGGACTGGGTTAGGGATAGCACAGTGGAAATGAGGTGGTTAATTTTTTGTACTTTGTAGAGCTTTGATTGGTAGCAGTAATCATTGGGAGAGGTGTGGCTGTGATTTTATGAACACTAAATGCAACTGTAGTTTGGAGAGTCCTTGATATTTATTGTAGAGGTACTGTTATGTGACATTGCACTGGTGAATAACAGTGCCTAAGCCATGAATAACAACCCGGTTGATATGTTGTTATTCAAGGGTGTGATGTCACACTTCTGCCTTAGCTATGAATAACTCAGATTTTATTTCACTGAAATCAGATGGCAACAATGGTCAGTCATGTAATATAAAATTATTCCATGCTACTTAATGAGCTAGGCCTTTGGCCAATAGCAGTTCCTTTATGTCTCTATAGCAAAACAACATAACAACATACTGACACAGTGATGTGAGGCTTAGCAAAGGTTTTATTAAGCATTTTTATATAAATCATTCTGCTGCTTAACAGTCAGATTTTTTTTTTGAGAATGGGCTGTTTTTTTCTGTTAAACCCAACAGGTTTAACCCACGATGTTTTCAGTTTTGAACTTTCTAAGGTACTTTAATATTGCACATGCAGCTGTGAATTAAACTAAATATATGTTTCAATAAAATCTTGGTGGATGTCAAGGTCACACTTCGCAGCTAATTGTGAATGCAAATCTATTCCACTATCCAGCTGCGGCTCTTCTCTCTGCAAAGAAGCTACTTTTTTACATATGTATGCATATATCTATATCTGTACACATGTACATATATGTGTGTGTGTGTATATATATATACTTATGTATGCATTGGGGTGGACATAAATGGAGTGTGATAAATCAGTTTATCTGAATAACTGTTTATATAAATGTCATGTATGTACATAGCTATTATGTCATGCTCCATTTATGCACACAGATCTTACATCACAGTCTGTTTATCTACATAGTTTCTACATCACCCCCTCCCCATGCTTGGCCACCTGCATGCCAGCACTACAGTACTTACAGCTACTCAACTCAACCACTATACCTCCCTCGCTAACAAAAGAGTAAACACAGATTGCACTTTTAAATAAATGCCTTGCACTTTGCCTCAGAATCAAAATGAATGGTTCCTTTTCTTGAGTTCTTATCTTCCTTGCAACCCCAAACAGCCTCTCTCTCACACTGTGTTCCCCAGGACATCTTTTAACACCACGATACAGCACTATTGTGCTCACTCACTCTCTCGCTGTCCTTCTCAGCAAAACCTAGCCACAGCACGCAACCTCAATACATAAAGCAGTCACAGTGCAGGAGTCAGACTGCAACAAGGGAATTTGCAGTGCTTTGGTCAAAAACAGCATAAATTGAAACAGTCACAGGGACCGGCACCTGCCTAGGGTCTGTTCATTAATGCTGCTCTTTAAAAAAAACAGAGACTGGGGACCTTTAATAAGCTGAAATCTTCTCTGTTTTCAAACATACAAACTCTTCAAGATATTTCCTTAAAAATCCATATACCATCATGGTAGATCATGAACAGCAGAAAAAAGCATAAATTGCTTAACAGCAAAGTTTAGGAACCACACCACAATTGATCGAGGCCAGGCTCCAGGAGCGGTAGATTTTGATGAAAGTGCCTGATGCCCCTGCTCCATTTGTAGCGGCAGAGGTCAGATATATCCAACAGTGAAGCAAATAAACCTTGTAAAAATAGTAGCATATCAGGGCCCTCATTCCCCTCCAGTACTCCATACAGGCGAAGATTATTTCAGCTGGACCGATTTTCCAAGGCCTCACAGCGGTCTGAAAGCTCCTGCTGATCCTGTATGGTCTTAAGAAGGACTCACTCAAGGCGATCAAACTGAGAGTCAGTGCCAGTTACAGTTTGCTCCAAAGCACCCATTCTGGTTTCCAGGGCAGTTACTGAAGATTTTAACCCGAGTTGTAAAGCTTGAAACTAGGCCCTGAAGCTCGTCTAGAATTGCCGAGATAGGAGGCTACGCAACTGCTTCTGCAGGAGCTGGGACTGCCACTATATTATAGGCCAGTGAAGGCCACCACAACAGTAGAATCACCTGGCTGAGCAGAAACTGATGTATGAACAATTGGAGCACTGGATTTTGATGTTTTTTTTTCCCTCCCATAAAGTACAACACCGTCTAGAATTAGGTTGAAACACAGTACTGAAACGAAAGGTAAAAAATGCGGCTGTAGTCATAGGTGGAAACAGAGCTAAGCTTTCACCCCACCATCACTACGTACATCACCACTGGAAGTCCTCCAAAATAGCATAAATTGCAAAGTCCAAATAGTCCCAAAATGACAGTTGGCATAAAGGCTCCTACCCCAACTGATGGATGATGTAACCTAATGTGTTTCATGCACAAGGCACTTTCTCAAAGGCTGACATCACTAAAACCATGTAGCAATTCAATTTAACCCATTTAAAGCCCCATTTAACCACATGTGCCATGAGTTTAGTTCACAAAACAATCGCCAAGTAAGAATAAAGTGCAAACATACATGCAAAATATCTAAAAGTGACTATCCCTTTTACAAATATAAAACACTCAGTCCACCAATGACTAGTACCACCAGGGCACCAAAGATATACAACATAATCTGCACCATTGTACTAAACAGTATAAAACACTAACGGAGTGCCAAGGGGTCAGAGATGCCATTGGTAGAGGTGGGTCGAGAGCTTGTTTGCTTAAGGGATTCCCCCAGGGCCTGAAAAAAGCAGCCAGCATCTTTTTTGCAGCACAGGAGCTGCATTTGAACTAAATAATTTTGGACTTCTCCTTCCCCAGCCAGCACTCAGAATGCTTGTGGGGGGGGGGGACTCCTGGACAGCTTTTCCCTGGCAGCCATCCATCTGCACAAATGAACTCCTTTAAGACAGCTGCATAGTTCTCTTCTCTCTATGCCACGCGGTCACAGCCACCCATCGAAGGAGGGAGTCGAGAGCCTATTTACTGAAGGGCTCCTCCCAGGACCTGAAAACAGCACCCAGCATCATTTGCACATATCAGAAGCTGCATTTGAGCTAAATCATTTTGGACTTCTCCTTCCCCAATCAGCACTCTAAGCACTTGTACGAGGGAGGGACTCCAGCTACGTCAGGTCAGTGGCCCCAGCAGTCCAGCTTGAATGGTCCAAGTGTAAGTGGCACAGCAGGAGTGGGAGTCCTCAAGGAGAGTCACCAGAGGGGAGAAACCAGGAGACTCTGCTCAAGGATCCCAGAAGACTCTGCTCAAGCTCCACCTTGCTAGTGTCAGTATCATGAGTATATGTATTTTGTTATGCCTGTACATAATGTGCTCTATTGGAATCTGTCTGCTGTAATCTGAGTGAGGCGCAGTCCCAATACTGTTAGTGGGACTATCACATAATTTGCCTACCCCATTTTATTTATGTTTGTATCATTAGGTAGGGGCCACTGTTGTGTTAACAACCCCCTTCCCTTTCTACTGAACTGTTAGTACCTACCTAATTTATGTATTTGAATTCTTCTGCCTGCAACCTCTCTTGACTATTTGTATATCTCTAAAATGGGGCATTTTATACACTGAATCCTATTGTCTGGTACCTGTTTTAACTATCAGTAAGTTGTTAAACATGAATGTTTTTACATCGAACTCTACTGCCTACAGCCTGGTTCCCTATTACTATACCCTTAAGCCTACAGGCTTTGCAATGCATTTTATACTGCCTGAAACTTGTTCCCTAAGTTAGCATGTTGTCCAGTGCCCACCACTGTGCACTAAGTTTCCCACATGGACTCTGCATCCTCACTACCTAGATGCCTGCATATTGCTGCTACCGCCATTTCTAGCAGCACTCTATCTTGGCTGTATCTCACAACTCTTTTGCAGACTCTGCCTTCTCTAGCCTCCCCTTACATAGTCTTTCTCACTGTATTCTCCCATTTCATACTCCTCCAGGTTGATGCTTGCTGGTATATTAATTCAGTCTAGAATGCATCCACCTTATTACTTTCTAAGCTGTCTTGTTTCAGTCTGTGCTATGGTGGTCTCTGACCAACTGGTCCCTGCCACTTGTCTCTCTCCTACCCCCTCTGAAGCTAATTAATCTGACTTTACCTTCTTAAATCTCTTGGTTGAGACTGCGTTATCCCCTATCCCAGGATGGTGCCTCAGTCCCAAACCACTAGGCCTTATCGTTAGGTACCTACAGTAATCAAGATCAAATGTTACCCTCTCCCATTAAAGCTTCTTGCTGTCACATCGGCTCCTATTTGGCTCATTGTCCTCTCTCTTTCACTATTAGGTTATGCTGAAACCAGTCCAGGCCCTCAGATTAAACCGGTTAAGCCCAATTCTAATTGCTCCCTTCCATGGTCACATGCCTAGGGTCTGAAGTTTGTACACCTCAACATAAGGAGTCTTACGGCAAACCATGCTGAGCTTGAAGCCTGGGCTTCCCACCATGACCCTGATATTCTTGGGATCTCAGAATCCTGGTTAAACCTTCCATTCCTGATACTTTGTGCTTTCTTACTGGGTACCACATACTTCAAAAGGATTGCCCTTCATCTAAAAGGGAAAGGAGGCCTAGTAATATTTTTTAAGCCTGACCTAAACCTTACTCTCTTGCCTACCCCCCTCAATTCCTGTTAAGTACTACACTCCCTACTAGTCCTGGAGGGATGAAGAAGCTTCACACTGTATGTACTTACATTCATCCAAGAGGCGGTAAGCCTGATCTAGCTGAATTACTTGACTACCTACCCTCTGCTGTCATGAAAAACGAGGTCATTTTCATGGCTGACTTTAATTTATACTGGATTGGTGTTAACTGTAAAGCTTTTGAGTCTATCCTCAGCAAGGCCCACCTCTCCCCATTAATAACTGCCCCATCTGATACACCAACAATGGGGCTCACCACTCTTTCATTGATTGGGTCATAACAAATAGGAAGGATAGGACTACGGCAGCTGGTACACTTGCCAACTTGATCAGTGACCAATCACCAGTCTTTGGTGTGTGGAATGTCATTTCCTCTTCATGCCTCCCTAAGGTGCTAACTCTTAGAGATTTCTCGGCTCTAAACCTTGAGGCCTTCCTTCCTGACCTTAGTTGTGTCAATTGGTCCCCTCTTTACTCTACCCATGACGTTGATACTGCTGTAGAATACTTCACCTCTACCCTCACCTCTCTTCAAGAAAAGCACATCCCAGTCAATCAACGTTGGGTTAGAGGGACACCTTTAAGACAGCTGCATAGTTCTCTTCTCTCTATGCTAAAAGCCAGAGAGAAATGCCGGGCCAAATTTAAATCTTCTTCCTTACACTCTGATTGGGTTGCTTATCATACTATGAGATATGCTTGCAAAAAAAAAAATTCAGGTCAGACAAAAGTAAGTACTGCTGGAATCTTCTCCTTGGTACAGCCAAAGACTCCAAGAGTTTCTGGTCACAAATCAAAGGGATCTTGGGAAATTGCAAAGGCCAAACCCCTCTGGATATGGTCATTGGCAATATCAGCTATTTAGTTGATCTCTCTCATTTCAGGTCTCTTTTGTCCTGACTTTTACAGCCCCCCTCAAACTGCCCTTCTACCCCTCCCCCACACTGTCTTTGTAAAGTTTTGCACTGAGAGGTCTTGCGTCTTCTTACCTCTATTTCACCCTTTGGTAGTGCTGACCCAGATGGGCTTGAACCAAAATTACTTAAGTTGGTTGCCTTTCTCCTTGCCTCTCCTGTCAACCAACTTTTTGACCTTTCTCTTACCATTTTAGTATCCCCAGGAAATGGAAGATGGCCAAGACCATACCTGTGTTTAGGAAGGGTGATCTTAAATCTATTATTAACTATTACCTGATAGCCATTCTACATACCGTTAGTAAATGTTTGGAAAAACTTGTTTACTGTCTGGTCTCAGACTACCTACGAAAATATAACTTTGCTATCTTCAGCTCAGCATAGCTTTAGACCTGTTCGTAGCACCTCCACCACCCTTGTCCACTTCTCTAGTGATGTAAAATTCAGCATGGACAAAGGTATGCTTATCAGGGCCATTTTCATCAACCTCACTAAAGCCTTCAACCTAGTTAAGCACCCCTTTCTGCTTCATAAACTCAAGTCCCTTGAAGACTCTGCCTTAATATGGTTATCTAGCTACCTCTGTAACCCTCATCAATTTGTCTCATTCGATATGGTCCTCTCTTCCCCTGCCACCATTAACATTGTTATTCCCCGAGGTTCCATCTTTGACCTGCTGCTGTTCTCTGTCTTTATCAATTTATTCCTAACACCCCTTCCCACTGTCATATTCTGCTATATGCTGATGACTTAGTACTCTACTCTGGCTTTAAGTCTCTGACTGACATCAGTTCCCAGCTCACCTATGACTTCCACAAAGTTCAAACTTGGTTCACCCAAAATTGCTTTGTACTAAACGTTGACAAGACCCAGGTCATGATCTTTGGGTCCCATCAAAAGGTTCATGCTAATGCCACTGGTCTCAACATCCAGTGTTTTGATGGCTCCCTCATCTCTCTGACCAACCATTTCAAATTTCTTGGTGTTGTACTTAACCCTGCTTTGGACTCATCTCAGCATATCTCTAGCATCTGCAAATCAGTCAACACTAAGCTTGGACTTGCATACATTATCCACTATGCACTCATTCCTGCAGCTAGAGTTGCTATTGCTGAGGTAGTCTTACTCCCCAGTCAGTGCTATGCAGTCTCCTCCTTCTATCCAGCCAATGTCAGTTGCTTCCTTAAATGGAATGTCTCTCATAACAATGTGTGTAGATTTGCCCTGTCTGCTCCTCGACTTACCCACCAATGCTCGCTCTATTCTAATCCAAAGTGTATCTCTCCCCTTCCCAGCACTTCTACATTCTATGCCACTCAATTGATAATATCGTTAGGTCCTCTAAACTTGCCTCACTGGCCTCTATGTTCACTCCTGCTGACCCTGCCTACCCTTTGTGCTTCAAAGATCAAGCTCTCCTGGCTGTTCCAAAGTGCTCCTCCAAAATGGGTGAGCAAGCATTTGCTCACTTTGCCCCTAGAACCTGGAACTCTTTACCCTTTCATCTTAGGGTCTCCAGCCTAACCTTAAATTCAGAAAAGAACTACTGTATTCAATTATCTCGGCTCTTCTGATGAATGCTCCTACTCCTGACATCTCCTAATTCTCTATGATCTCTCCTTTTTCATGCTAATCCTCTAATGCTGTGCATTTTCTTCTTGTCCCCCTGTTTTAATCCCAGCTCCACAATCTTTGGCTTGGCTACTCTAGATGTTGTTGCTAGTGCATGCTTGACATACTACCCTTACTGACAGCTATTTCAAAGAAACATAGAATTTAATGGCAGATAAGGACCGCTTGGCCCACCTAGTCTGCCCCATTTTTCCCTACCTACTGTAACACCACAGACCATACTTGATTTCTGCCTTTACCCCTCCTTCCCCTGCCACAATGTTCCCTTATGCTTATCCGATGCCTTCTTAAATCCCATTACAGTTTTTGCCCCCAACGCCTCCTCTGGGAGGCTGTTCCAGATATCTACCACTCTTTCTGTGAAGAAGCACTTTCTTACATCTTCCCTGAGTCTACCCCCTTCCAGCTTCACAGCATGGCCCCTAGTTTTTTAATGTCTTTTGCTCTGAAAAAGGCTTTCTTCTTGAACATTATTTATATAGGCATTTGAAAGTCTCTATCATATCCTATCTCTCTCTCTCCCCTTTCCTCAAGGATATACATATTGAGGTCCTTCAGTCTCACCTCATAGGTCTTTTGATGCAGACCCTTCATCATTTTAGTTGCTGTCTTCTGGACCGCCCTTACTCTGTCTATGTCCTTCCTGAGATGTGGTCTCCAGAACTGGACACAGTACTGTAGGTGAGGTCTTACCAGTGACTTATACAGCAATATCACCACTAGAGATGTGTGAAATTGCTGCATTTCATTACATTAAATATTTTGCATAATTCGTCCATTTTGCAAAATTTTTTGCGGAATCGAAATGTGAAATTTCGCCCCCGGATTGCAAAATTTGACCTACAGAGCACACAATTTCACTCGTCAAACGTAAAACTTCACCACTTGCGGGTGAAATGTCACCATTTTTGGGCAAAATTTCACATTTCATGGGTGAAAGTTCACAGTTTTGCACCACGATAAATATTTCATGGAACAGCCAAATTATAAGAAATATTTTGTGTGGCAAAATTTCCAGTTTCGAGGGAATTTCACCATTGAAATTTACTTTTGCAACATCTCTAATCACCACCTCCCGCTTTCTGCTGATGATACCTCTCCCCATGTACCCCAGCATCCCACTGGTTCTCCTGACTGCCTTGTCACACTGTTTGGCCACCTTTAGGTCATCAGATATGATTACCCCAGGTAACGTTCCTGTTTGGTAGTCGCTAGTACCACTCCTCTCATTTTATACTCTGCCCTTTTGTTTCTGCACCCCCAGTGCATGATTTTAAACTTTTTTTGCATTGAAATTCAGTTACCACACTCTTGAACACTCCTCAAGTTTTCCTAGATCCCCCTTCATCCCCCCCAGAGTATCTACCCTATTACAGATCTTAGTGTTGTCTGTAAAAATACTTCCCTTCTTGTCCCTCTGCATTGTCACTAACAAAGACATTATTTATTTATTTATTTGCTTTTGTTAACAAGGTAAGCACACTAGACAGCAAAGTGCTTACTTTCAGGAGCGATCCGGGAGAGTTACAGGGTATCCATTAACACAAGATATAGGGTAGGGCTTACATGCAGGAGGTATGGGTTACATACAGGAGCCACGGGCTCAGTCCCAGTACTGATCCTTGTAGCACCCCACTGGTCACCCTTCCTTCCTTAGAGTAGAACTCTGTTTACCATTACCTTCTATCTTTTATCCCCCAACCAAATGTTTATCCAGTTTACCACTTTTGGACTCACCCCCATACTGTTCAGCTTATTGATAAGTTTCCTATGAGGAAGATCTAAGTAGGCTATAGCCACTACTCCACCCTGATCTACTTGTCTGGTCACCCAGTCAAAGAAATCTATCAGATTTGTTTGACATGACTTCCCCTTGTGAATCCATGTGCTTTTGATCTTGTAAGCTTTTGAACTCAAGATATTCCACAATACATTCTTTCAGTAGTGATTCCATTAATTTCCCCATCATTGAGGTCAGTCTGACTGGCCTGTAATTTCCAGCTTCCTCTTTATTACCACTTTTGTGAAGTGGGACTATGTCTGCCCTCCTCCTGTCCTCTGGGACCACCCCCATTTCCAGTGAGTGGTTGAACAGGACTGTCAGAGGTGCAGCCAGCACCTCTCTGAGCTCCCTCAATAGCCATGGATGTATCCCGTCTGGTCCCATTGCCTTGTCCAATTTCAGATTTGTGAGCTCCTTCAGGACTCGCTCCTCTGTAAATGGACTATTATACCATGGACATAAGTGAACAGCCAATGAAATGGTCAGACTGGCAGTTTACCACCGGTGTAAATCCTATGATAATCACTGGCTGATGAGAAATAAAGCTCATCCATATCCAAATCATCTGCAGCCCAGGAATAAATAGAATTAAAATAAAAACACAAAGCAACCTCTTTAATATTTGTATTTTATTATAGTAAAAAAATGAACCTTGGTATAATCGCAATAAGCCACTCGGAGGATGTGGGTTATTTAAGCAATAAGCCACGAGGGGGTGTGGGTTATCGGGGGATTTACCATGGCTGGGGTGGTTTGCCGCGAGGCGCGGCCGAGTGGGTAAATCTACGCCAGCCATGGTAAATCCCGATACACCAATAACTATTATAGTATACAAGGGATTGGAAGCAAAGATTAAGAAAAGAGCAATAAATAGTTTATATTTATTTTTAATGTCTTTTCTTGACTCTTTAGTAGGTAACCTTCCTCTGTTAGTTAAATAGTCCATTATTGCCATCTAGAATGATTGTCATCCTAAGAAACCCCAACAGAGAGAGACACAGAGACAGATATATTTCGTTTTTAAGTTTGCAGTCTTTTTTGTTTTGGTTATGACTGAATATGGCACAATGTGAACGTTTGCACACTTTGTAGATGGTAGTGAAAGAGGGGGCTATAATGGAGAGAAAGGGAGAGGTCAGCTAGGTGCAGGTCAGAGTGAGAGAGACTGTGAAGCTTCGTTTTTGTTCCGAGAGAGAGAGAGAGAGAGAGAGAGCAGTGTGAACATTAAATGTTCATTGCTGCTCACGTAGGGAAAGAGAGGAGGCAAGGTTTCAGTTTTTTTCTTTTTTTTTTTTGAGAGTTTGTGTCTCAGTTTTGGGAACATGTTGTGAGCAGGTGTTGCCTTCCAGTACGCAGACAGCACGATGTGTTCAGCGCTGCAACTGGGCAGAGTGGGGCATCAGAGATCGTAGTTTTCTTTTCAGCTTCCAGGTATGTGGAGACAATGGTGTTATGGGGAATTTATTATAGAGCTTTTTTTCTGGCCGTTTCATTTTTTTTTTACAAATCACAGCACTGAAGAGAGAGTGGTGACGGAGCGGAGAGCGGAGAGCAAGCGGGAATGCAGTGGAGAACAAGCTACACATTGGGTGAATAAAGTGATCAGTTTACGTGAATGACTTATGAAAATGCTGTTGGGTGATATCTTCATTAATTAAGTTGTTTTTTTAGTTGTTGTGGCTACACAGGTAGAGGGCCAGTTAGTACAGCAATGTTTATCGAGGAAACTAAGATGGCGGCTCGGAATGATTTTTACATTTTTTTTGTTGTTGTTATTGAGATGCGGCTGGCTGGCACCTTTTGCGGTGATTATCAGAGGATTTACAACAGAGGTAAGGTGCCAGCCAGCCGTTTTCATTGGTCGGTGTCCGAGGTCCATGGTATAATGGGGGATTTACCATGGCTGGCGAGGATTTACCCACTCCAGCCATGATAAATCCCCTGATGATGCACACCCCCTTGTGGCTTATTACTTAAGTATCCACCACCCTACCAATGATGCCCCTTAGTCTTATCTGTGGACTCTTGCCTTCCCTTCCCTCTGTGAACACTTAACAAAAGTATCTGTTCAGAATGTCTGCTTTTTCCTTGTCCCCTTTTATACACTCCCCCCTACCCTCCTTAGCCTTACAATCCGTCCTCTGGTCTTTCTGCTTACATACCTGAAAAATTTGGGACCGGCAGAATAGCCTAGAGGTTAAAGTAATGAGCTGTGAATGAGCTTGGTACATCCAGCAGACAGACCTGGGTTTGATTCTCACAACCTTCACTTGCATGCTGTGTGGCTCTGAGCAAGTCACTTAACCTCCCTAGTGCTCCCGGGTTGCCCTTGAAAACAGGCACCACTGCCTAGTGGGCCTTACCCGGTTACCAAAAAAATAAAAATAAATGCCCTGTCCCCATTCTTTAATGCCTGGGCTACTTTCCCCTCTGTTCAAGCTTTTGCACTTCTAACTGATTTCCCTGCCTTCCTCTGCTTCTCTTGATACTCCTTCATATCCTCCTCACTCTGTATCTCCTTATACCTCTTGAATGCTAACTTTTTTACCTTTACTTTATAGACACCTCCTTTGAGAACCATAGCAGTCGCTTTTTCTCCTTGCTTTTGCTTACTTGCCTAACGCAGAGGTTTCTTGCCTTCACTATCCCAAGCTTTTAGTTTCACCCACTGTTCCTCCACTCCACCTAAATTCTCCCCCTGCCAGGACATCCCTGAGGAATTCCTTCATCCTTGTAAAATTGGCCCCACTGAAGTTCAGGACCTTTGCCTTTGTTGTGATTCACTTCTGTCACAGATCTTATATCAAACCACACTGTGTGGTGATGACTGGTCCCCAAGTGGCCACCAACCTTTACTTCTGCAACACTGTCCCCATTAGTGAGAACAAGGTCCAGAATTGCTCCCTCACAAGAGGCTCCCCCACAAGTTGCCTGAGAAATGCCACCTGCAGGGAGTCCAGGATGTCCCTGCTCTTGGCTGATGCTGCAGCTGGAATGCTCCAATCTGCATCTGGAAGGTTGATGTACCCCACGAGTAGCACCTTACCCTTATTTGCCATCTTCTGAAAGTCTTCCATCAGAACCTTATCTGCCCCTCCCCCCAGTACATGAGGTCTGTAGATCACACCTGTTCGAATTGCGGCTCCCTTCCCTGTCTCTAGGGAGAGCCACAGTACCACTGCCCCTCCCTGTGTTCCCTGAATCTCTGTTGTTTTTATGCTATCCCCCACATAGAGAACAATTCCTCCCCCTTCTTTCCCACCCTATCCTTCCCGGACAGAGTATAGACTGATATGGCTATGTCCCAGTTATAGAATTCATTGCACCATGACTCAGAAATGGCAACAATGTCCAAGTCAGCTTCTGCCATAATGGACACTAGGTCCGGGATTTTATTTCCCAAACTTTGAGCATTTGCACACATGGAATTCCAAATTCTTCTGCCACCCTGCCTGTCAACCCCTTTATTCCCTTTAGCCTTCTCTTCTTTCCCCCTCTGACCTCATCCCATCTCTCTTCACTTCTTCCATTTTGTATTTCTTGTTATTAGGTACAATATTGGATTTCCCTCCCTAAGGGTATTTCCTACTGACTACTTCAGCTTGCGGGGGCGGGGCAGTTTATGTTTCCCTGCTTCCTTCTGCCACCTTCCTCTGCAAGTTTAAACGCTCGCTGATGTAACATTTAAACTGCTCACTAAGGACTATGGTTCCCCTCCTTCATGGATGCAGGCCATCTTCCCTGTATAGGCTTTTATCCTTCCAAGTGAGGCCCTCAGACCCCAATGAAGCCAAGTCACTCCTCTTTGCACCACTCCTTCAACCACTGGTTGAAGCTCATGGTGCAGATTAATCTATCATCCCCCCGTCATAGATAGGCAGCACCTCAGAAAAGGGCACTGAGCATGCTACCTGCCAAAGACTCCTCCCCAACTCCCTGAACACCTCCTGCACTATCTTAACCTTGTCCCTAGCCAGGTCATCAGTCCTTAGGTGGACAATGACATCTAGCTTTCCCTCCCATTCTACTGCACTAGCAATCTTCATGATCTGCATCCCTCCCCCTCATTCTGCCCCCAATTCTATACCTCTTACAACAGAGTCCCCCACCAGGATTTGCTTCCTCCTCTTCTTGTATTTTCTGCCACCCTCCCTAGGGACTCCACTAGGGAGGACATCTACATCCTCCCTGGTCACTACTATGGGTGTCTCCAAGAGACAGTCCCACTCTGCCAGAACGGTGTAAGAATTATGTAGTGGTACCATTTGGGGGATGTGCCTCTGACCCACCACCCTCACCCTTCCTGAGCTCACTGTAGTTCAGCTGCTCCTCCTCCTTGGCACCCTTTGAGGCAGCACTGCAGACTTGGTGGTCCCTGGTCATGTTTACTGTTCACTGTGTCCCAAATCCCTTAATTTATTTTATGACTGCTAATTGTCTTGATTACTTTTGTTATCACCTGTTCATGGATACTACCTTATGGTCTGTATTTTCAGTTATTTGTATCTTACTACTGCATATTGTTTGGCAGCTGTTAAGAAACTTTGTACTTTTATGCACTTTCTGCTGACAATATATTTTGACTGAAAATTGTTGTTTTACTTGTTGCTACCTGCTATTGTAACTCTCTCGGGTCATGTCTGAAAATAGGCATGTTTTTCTAGTGCACTTACCTGGTAAACAAAAGCTAAGTAAATAAATGCTGCTCACATATCCCAATCAAATTTCTGCATTAATTATTCTTCACATTACTCAAAAATACAGTGTAAACTCCCAAATAATTATTGGGATAGCCACTGATGCATAGCTGTAGAATGAAGACACACACACAACAAGCTGAAGTTAGCAAAATCCTAAACTAACTTTTAATGTTTGCAGCAAGTACCCCCCTCCCAGAAAAATCACCAACTTTTCTTTAAAAACCCTTCATCCAAAAACCCAGCCCAATGAGACCAATTGCTTCAAACATGAACGAATTCATTTATCTAAAAAATGGCCTATTTCTATCGTCATTGAGCCCCCACCTCATTTTCCATAGCATGAAGGGAAAAGATCCAGTATTGCTCCCTTCTTAGCAAAATATTATCATAGTTTCCCCCCTCCTTGTTTTAATTGGTTTCTCAATACCAATGAATAAAAACTCATGCTGTGATTTATTCCTGGAATTCTAGATATGCAGTGCCAATGCATTAGTAAGGTCCCCTTTCTCAATAGCAGGAATGTGCTCCCCAATTCTAGTCTCAAACACTCTCTTGGTTTTCACCACGTAAATGCTGCCACGCTTACACTGTGCTAAATAGACAACCCGGCTTGTACTGCATGTAATAAATCCATGAATTCTGACGTCCCTATTTGTAGCCAGATTGACAAAAGTCCTGGTTGTTTTTACAAGTGGGCAAAACTTACAGTTCCCATACTTGTAACAGCCCTCCCTTTTAACCAGTAGCCACATTTTTGGTTTGTCCCATAAGGGTTGCACTGAGTGCAGCAATATGTATTTAATGTTTTACCCTTATGATAACACATTTTGGGGCAATCAGTTCCCACATCCACATCCTGGCTGAAATGTATTTTCAAAAATGACCATGGCACTGTTCATGAGCAGAGGTCCTAAAATGCCTATGTTGAAAATTGGGGAATGATACTCCATAAAATGACTGTGTTACAAGCGTGCGTTGCGCAGTTTGCATGCACACTCATAAGTTCACAAATTAATAATATTTTCACATCAGATTTTCAACATTACCATTCATCTGCACCTCCTTATGAACAGTACAGCTGTCATTTTTCACATCCTGGCCGAAATGTGGTTTTACAGTTCAGGCGCAGAATAGCATGGTCATTGTGGGAAATCCATGTTTGGGACACATTACAAAAATGACAGTGACACTGTTCATTAGCAGAGGTCCTAAATGCCTATGTTGAAAATTTGGTGATGCAAGTCCATAAAATGGGTGTGTTACGAATGTGCATTGCGCAGTTTCCACTCACGCTCATACCTTCACAACTTTTGCCACACCAACTTATGAACAGTGCAGCTGTCATTTTTCACATCCTGGCTGAAATGTGTTTTTACTTTTCTGGTGCACAATAGAGTGGTTTTTGTGGGAAATCAGTGTTCAGGACATATTAAGAAAATCACACTGACACTATTCATGAACAGAGGTCCTAAAATGCCTAAGTTGGAAATTTTGTGATGAAACTCCATAAAATGACTGTGTTATGAGCATGTGTTGTGCAGGTTCCACGCACCCTTGTAAGTTTGCAAATTAGTAATATTTTCACTCCACATTTTCAGCACAGACATTTGTTCACACCTCCTTATGAACAGTACAGCTGTCATTTTTCACATGCTGGCCGAAATGTGTCTCCACGCTTCCGACGCAGAATGCTGCAGTCGCTGTCGGAAATCAGTGTTTGGGACTGATTAGGATTAAGTGGCTGAGAGGGGGGGAAGTGACCAAGCTCAACTGAGCTCTGTTGGGACTGCTGCAGATTTCTTTGTGGGCAGGAAAAAGCAACAATGCAGGCAGGAGCCCAGTACAAAACGGCAGCCTGCAGCACCGGGAGACACAGAACAAGTGAGTGAGGGAAGGGGAGTGAGTGAGCTCAACAGAGCTCTGTTGGGACTGCTGCAGATTTCTTTGTGGGCAGGAAAAGGCAGCAGTGCATGCAGGGGCTAAGTACAAAAGGCAGCCTGCTGTGGTGGGAGAAACAGAACGAGTGAGTGAGATGGGGGAGTGAGTGAGCTCAATGGAGCTGTATCGTGACTGCTGCGTTTAAAGCCCTCGTACCCCAGCCTTTTTGTAAAACGACAGGTGATATGCCGTTGAAGCTGACAGCAGTACCTGGTGGGGACTGGGTTCGGGGAGGACTAGGTTACTCGGCACAAGGGGCCTAGGTTTGGCTATTCTGCACAGGGGCACTCAAGTAAATCCGAACACAGGAAGCAATAACTGTAATGTCCAATACCAGGAATGGGATTCTAAAGTGTGGCTTTTATTCACATCCAAACTGAACAAACAAAGCATAGATGGACCCCCACGGGGCTACATTCCTGGTAATGCAGATAAAAGTAACAGAACACTTCTTCAACACTTCAGCCCTCAGGCTCTGAACCCACCAGGCACACAGCCTGGACTAGCACGCTGCTTTGGGTACACAGCCTGACTTGTACACTATTTGGGTTTTTCCCTGGCCCGGCTCCCCTACCGGCCACTCGATCCTGGTCCATATGGCAGTGGACGATATTTTCTGTTGGTGGCTCCCCAAACCACCTTATAGCCTTCAACTCCTTAAGGGAAATTTCCTTTCAATCCCACGTCTGGGTACTTCCCTCAGCACTGGCCAAGTGCCTGAGGCAAAGTAGAAATCCACAGAGCAAATCCGTAGAGGTGGACCTGGTTACTAAAGATGGGGAGGTCTCCCACCTCCAGCTTCCACAATCCATACCCGTCCATTTCTCTGGACATTAAACAACTCTTTTTCAAAGCTTGGCAATGTAGATTAAAGGGTAAATGTATAGCACATCTCCTCTACATGTCTTGGCTTTCCCTTTGTGCTGGACTTGAACATACTTTTACTTTGGCTAAGCCTATTCCTCTAGGCCTCCCACTAATTCAGCAGTCCAATCCCCACTTTAACACAGTTCAGGTGAAACACAGGCCCTTTGACAAGAGCAGAACTCACCCTTTGGTTGCAGGTGCCCCACAGGCGAATCTTGACAGCTTCGTGTGCCACAACACATTTCCGAAAATAAGGCAGCTTCTTCCCTAGCCGAAACCAAGGGGTTGCCCCTGGAATAACAGGCAACCTTCCACCCTCATCCCCTCAGGGATGGGGCACAGAGACCAGTATCAGCAGTCTCCACCACTTCAAGAACAGCTTACTGTGTTCCTCTTTAGGCGGAAACACACACCTTTCCCTAGAAGTAGCTCTATATCAGAGCTTAGGCTCCAAGAGCCTGTGCACAGACTGCTGTGCTCCTCTCTCCTTCACTGCTCACACACAACTGCTTGTCACTGTTCAAAAACTCCCAACATTCTAATCTAACTCCCTTCTGCAGATTCCAATGTGGCTCATGCAGCTGCAATAGTTCTATGGTGATGTCATCCCTCAGCCTCAGCTGAGACTGAGAACAGAGTGAGACAGTGTGAAATCCATTTAACTGGAGTTTCACAAGCTGCCTTCCCTGCCTACCACTAGGTCTTACTGGAATTCTATTAACCCCGAGTAACAGAAGTTCCACTTGCCCTGGGCCAGGAAAATGACTGTCCACAGTCATTATTTACCCGGCTTAGGCCATCCCACCCTATCTGCTACCTACGGAGGGGGGTGATCAGGCCCCCTCCTACCATGTACGAGCACAGGCAGGCAACACTAAGGGCCTAGAGGCCTGTGGCTGACATATCAGCCTCTATTCTACCCACTTACTATGGGTGCCTAGTGGCTCTGGTAGAACTGTCCAGAGCATAGCCCTAATAGCTCAGTACTGCAGTCCCTATGGACATTCAGGACCACAGCCTGTCTATCCCCCCAGCCCTCTAGGGAAAATCTGTATGCCTCTAACTTAACACCCCAAAATAAAAACAACCCGGGGACCTCCCCAACCGTAGGCACCCTGCAACCACACACCAAGAAACTAATACCATCTATTACATTACATTACTGTCTCACACCTCCACAACCACACCTGTGGAAGGAAAGGGTTACTACAGTAACAATAACAACAACAACAGTACTTTAAATTACTACACACTAAAGTACTAGTGAGCAATTCTGATGAGCCCCTCCTCCTCTTCTTGTCTTCTCTTCTATCTTCTTCAGGACCACCTGCAAGAAAAAAGAAAGACAACACACACTCCTAATCTGCATACACAGTCTATCTAAACCCCTACCATCAAAACACTGGAGAATCCCAAAAATATATTTTTTTTTTTTTTAGAAAAGATAGAAAAACAGTATATACACTAGAAAACAGTAGAAAAACAATGACATTATTTGCAATACACATTTGGGGATGGAGTGCCCTAAAAGTCCCATCTAGTGACCACAGTGCCCGAAGGCTAGTCCATGAAAGAGTCTCTCCTGGGCTGGAGACCAGTGAAGCACAGTTCTAACAGGCCAAAAGACCCGAAGGGGAGAGTCTTTGAGGACAGTTCACACATTCTGGAGTCTGCTAGTGTAGGGTGTGTACTGCAATGTCATAAGGATAGAAAAGTTTGGACTTACCAGCCCCCTGTAGAACGAAAAATCGGCACTGACCTGCTCCTCTGCCAAAGACTCTCCCTGGCAGCATTCTTCTGATACAGCTGGGCGGACATCTTCCGGGAACTACAGGAGGGCACATCTGGAAACTGCTGAGCTGATGTCATCTCTGGAGATGGAACCTTAGAACAGGAACAAAAAGGAAAACAGCTGGTCTGACGTCATCCGATTACCAGGCGATGGATCAGGATACAGCTGGGCTGGTGTCCTTTCTGGATCTGAAGTCATCTGCTGGGCCAGTTGATGGATTCTGGAAAGACCAGTACACTGTAGAACTGATGAATGTGGGGCACCTGAGTCCTGGATGTCTATACTGGCGGATCAACAAAGGCACTGCAATGGCTGGTGTGGCAGTATTGACTACCACTGCTCTGCTTTCCATCTGGTAGGCATGGGCACATTTGCCGGGAGGTCCTTGCATTGAGGCCAATAGTACAGGGGGTCAGGAGCTTGAAGTATTACCCTGTCTGGGCGCAAATAATTCACACAGTGAAAGGTTTCACGTCCCTCTCCATCCACTATTCAAACAGTGTCCATAAACAGTGTCCTGCCTCTTTTCCACTTGGTGTATTTCTCATGAAACAGTCTGTTTCTGACATGCTTGTTTGCACCAGGATGCACATATTTCATTGCTTTGGCCCAGATCCAGGATTTCCTGCTGTTCTCAATCTCCTCCCAGACTCTCCGAGGAAAGGTAGGAAAGGACACTCCATAGATTTCATTCGCCTTCCTACGAACCAGTCTCTCCTCTTTACTAGCTTTGGTCAACCTGAGACTGCTAGCCTGGCTTGGGGGCGGCCAGTCCTGGTTCTGCCAGCTACGTGTTCTCAACGAGATGAAAAACGGATCCCTGACTTCTTCTTCTTGCACAGCCAGGGCAGTGGCATCACCACTCTCTTTCATGCATTCTTCTGAGGCAAGAGTTTGAGGCTGTGTACCTGTTCCTTTTTCACAAGGCCACATAGGTTCCCCCTCTTCTTCTTCCTCACTAAGAATCTGTGCCCAGGAGTGAGCAGTCATCCTCACTCCTGAGACTATCCACTCATCACTAGGCATGGAGGATGACACCTCCCATTCAAAGGCCTCCCTCATCTCATCTTCTTCTATGAGACTTGGGCTAGGCCCCCCCCTCCAGGGGTCTACTGATGCTCTGCCTGAATTATCCTTCTGCGATCCAGCATCTGTAACATCATCATACTGTTCTGTCTCTAAATCAGCATCCTCTAGCTTTGTGCCACACTCCCCTGAAGGGCCTTCTTCAACAGGCTCCGCCTGATGCTGTGTGCTGCCAACTACAGATTTCTGAACTTTTGTCCATGTGGGAGCCAAACAAATCTTGGGCGCTTTAAACAAGCTGTATTTCTCTAAGCACCCCGAACAGCGAGGTACCATGAAGACGTCCCTTCCACCATTTAAGCATATTAGACACACTTGCAGTGGATATCCAGGAATCGCCACATGAGAAGGCAGTTGTCCTCCATAATAACACCTTTCAATGTCCCTTAACCTATTTACTGTTGCTGTTACTGCAGCCCGGGCATGATCCGGGTAGCGAGCTGGTCCTGAGGCCATAACTGCAGGGAAAACAAACAAATGCTCACTGTTACTGAAAGTCCCATTTTACTGAACCTTTCTTTTACTTTTAAAATGGCTCCTCTGCTGCTGTGTTTACTTTACTACCCCACCCTGTAATGGCGGCGGCAGCACTCCTGTGCATCAACATTCAGAAATTGGGTCAAGCCACTGCGCATCTGATTTACACACACTACTGATAACTTTGCTCAAAACTGCACAAACTTGCACTGTTCTTTTTCTAACACATTTATATGATTTGCCACAGACTTTTTCACTTGCTGAAAACATTTCTTTAGCTCACAGTCCCTTAAAGCCTCAGGATTTCAAGCACAGGACTGCCTGTAGCTAGTGCTGCACATTTTGCTACAACTCAGTCTCTCTACTGGCTTTGAAACTTTACACTGATGCTGAATCCATAACTATGCTCACAGTCAATGGCTTAACAGACTTGCTCTAGCTGGTAAAACTTGACACAGTCTTTATTGGCAAAGCGACTACACTGCAGCACACATATTCAGCTGGCTTTTGGCAGAAATCACTGCTTTGAGCAATTATCACTGTTTGTACTCACTGTTATCAGTAGCTGTTTACTGCGATGGAAAAACAGCCTGCAGCCAGTCTTGGAGGTCTCAGAAAGGAAACAGGTGGGCAGTCCTGCCAATCATTTCTCCGATCACCACACTCGCAATCCAGTTGATCGAGATGTGGATTGAGCCTGATTTTAAACAGAAAAGGCTATTTTTAAAAGTTTTATAGCGCTTTTTAATCACCGTGACGCTCCTCCACCAAGCCAGTACACGCACGCCACTCACACTCCCTCTCGAATGCTGGGTAGTCACTGTAGAGCTGGCTGGGGGGCGGGACTGATTGCAGCCTCACCAATCACACGACGCCATGCAAATGAGCCTCTTTCCCTCACGAGTGCTCTTCTCTTCACGGCGATCATCGAGCAGGCAAATTTAAACTGCAGAAACCTTTTTTTTTTTCTTCGAACTGACTCCACGGTGGGAGCCCATTTCAGCCATTTAGCATGGCCATTCACACAGCAAGTCTCTCAGTTTACTCAAAATCATTTCCAACATCCAGGACACAATTTTCCTGTTGCTACCCCTAGTCTTCCACACTTTTCTTTATCACACAGTTCTTTAGAAAGCATTTCCAACGTCCAGGGCACAATTTTCCTGTTGCTACCCCTAGTCTTCCACACTTTTCTTTATCACAACAGTTCTTTAAAAAGCGTTTCCAATGTCCAGGGCACAATTTTCCTGTTGCTACCCCTAGTCTTTCACACTTTTTTTTTTTATCAGAAGAGTTCTTTAAAAAGCTGGCAAAAACGCTGTAAACATTTGATGCAGGACAAGGGCATACTCTTTCAGCTTTACTGCTCCTTGGTAAACAGTTGACATTTTAACAGCAGCATAAGAACCACAGCACACAGCGACACACTAGTTAAATTGCTTCAGCTTTTTGGGCTACCCACTGCCAGACAACCAAAATGCTAGTCCCTTGCCCGAGCACCTTTCCTCCCTAAATTAAAAATCCGAAGAGATGCCTCCATTTTGTAAAGCCCTCGTACCCCTGCCTTTTTGTAAAACGACAGGTGGTATGCCGTTGAAGCTGACAGCAGTACCTGGTGGGGACTGGGTTCGGGGAGGACTAGGTTACTCAGCACAAGGGCTAGGTTTGGCTATTCTGCACAGGGGCACTCAAGTAAATCCGAACACAGGAAGCAATAACTGTAATGTCCAATACCAGGAATGGGATCCTAAAGTGTGGCTTTTATTCACATCCAAACTGAACAAACAAAGCATAGACGGACCCCTACGGGGCTACATTCCTGGTAATGCAGATAAGAGTAACAGAACACTTCTTCAACACTTCAGCCCTCAGGCTCTGAACCCACCAGGCACACAGCCTGGACTAGCACGCTGCTTTGGGTACACAGCCCGACTTGTACACTATTTGGGTTTTTCCCTGGCCCGGCTCCCCTGCCGGCCACTCGATCCTGGTCCATATGGCAGTGGACCATATTTTCTGTTGGTGGCTCCCCAAACCACCTTAGAGCCTTCAACTCCTAAAGGTAAATTTCCTTTCAATCCCACGTCTGGGTACTTCCCTCAGCACTGGCCAAGTGCCTGAGGCAAAGTAGAAATCCACAGAGCAAATCCGTAGAGGTGGACCTGGTTACTAAAGATGGGGGGTCTCCCACCTCCAGCTTCCACAATCCATACCCGGCCATTTCTCTGGACATTAAACAACTCTTTTTCAAAGCTTGGCAATGTAGATTAAAGGGCATAGCACATCTCCTCTACATGTCTTGACTTTCCCCTTGTACTAAACTCGAACATACTTAAACATCTTTTCCTGAAAAGCTTGGCAATGTAGATTAAAGGGTAAATGTATAGCACATCTCATCTACTCTACATGTCTTGGCTTTTCCCTTGTGCTGGACTTGAACATATTTTTACTTTGGCTAAGCCTATTCCTCTAGGCTTCCCACTAATTCAGCAGTCCAATCCCCACTTTAACACAGTTCAGGTGAAACATAGGCCCTTTGACAAGAGCAGAACTCACCCTTTGGGTGCAGGTGCCCCACAGGCAAATCTTGACAGCTTTGTGTGCCACAACACATTTCCGAAAATAAGGCAGCTTCTTCCCTAGCCGAAACCAGGGGGTTGCCCCTGGAATAACAGGCAACCCTTCCACCCCCATCCCCTCAGGGATGGAGCACAGAGACCAGTATCAGCGGTCTCCACCACTTCAAGAACAGCTTACTGTGTTCCTCTTTAGGCAGAAACACACACCTTTCCCTAGAAGTAGCTCTATATCAGAGATTAGGCTCCAAGAGCCTGTGCACAGACTGCTGTGCTCCTCTCTCCTTCACTGCTCACACACAACTGCTTGTCACTGTTCAAAAACTCCCAACATTCTAATCTAACTCCCTTCTGCAGATTCCAATGTGGCTCATGCAGCTGCGATAGTTCTATGATGATGTCATCCCTCAGTCTCAGCTGAGACTAAGAACAGAGTGAGACAGTGTGAAATCCATTTAACTGGAGTTTCACAAGCTGACTTCCCTGCCTACCACTAGGTCTTACTGGGATTCTAGTAACCCTGGGTAACAGGGGGGTTGCATGCGGATTTCTTTGTAGGCAGAAAAGGGTGTCAACGGAGGTAGGAGCCCAGCACTGAAGGGCAGCCTGCCACGCTGACAGAAACGGAATGAGTGAGTGAGACAGAGGGAGTGAGTGAGGCCAATGGATCTCTGTCAGGACTGCTGCAGATTTCTTTGTGGGCAGAAAAAGATGCCAACAAAGGTAGGAGCCCAGTACAAAAGGGCAGCCTGCAACACCAGGAGAAACAGAATGAGCGAGTGAGATGGGGGGGAGTGAGCAACCTCAATGGAGCTCTGTCGGGACAGCTGCGGATTTCTTTGTGGGTAGGAAAAGGCAGCAGTGCATGCAGGGGCTGAATACAAAAGGCAGCCTGCAGCGGTGGGAGAAACAGAATGAGCGAGTGAGAGAGGGGGAGTGAGTGAGTGAGCTCAATGGAGCTGTATCATGACTGCTGTGGATTTCTTTGTGGGCAGAAAAGGGTGGCAATGGAGGTAAGAGCCCAGTACAGAAGAGCAGCCTGCAGCGCCGGCAGAAACGGAACGAGCGAGTGAGACGGGGGAGTGAGTGAGGCCAACGGATCTCTGTCAGGACTGCTGTGGATTTCTTTGTGGGAAGGAAAAGGTGGCAATGCAGGCAGGAGCCTAGTTCAAAAGGCCAGCCTGCAGCCCCGGCAGAAAAAGAACGAGCGAGTGAGAGAAGGGGAGTGAGCGATCTCAACAGAGCTGTGTCAGGAATGCTGCACGTCTTTGTGGGCAGACAAAGCTGGCAATGCAGGCTGGAGCCCAGTACAAAAGGGAAGCCTGCAGCGCCAGGAGACACAGAATGTGCGAGTGAGGGAGGGGGAGTGAGTGAGCTCAATGGAGCTCTGTCGGGACAGCTGCGGATTTCTTTGTGAGCAGAAAAAGCCAACAATGCAGGCAGGAGCCCAGTACAAAAGGGCAGCCTGAAGCGCCGGGAGACATAGAATGAGCGAGTGATTGAGGGGGAGGGAGTGAGTGAGCTCAATGGAGCTCTGTTGGGACTGCTGTGGATTTATTCATGGGCAGAAAAAGGCAGCAATGCATGCAGGTGCCCAGTACAAAAGGGCAGCCTGTAGCAGCAGGAGAAACAGAATGAACGAGTGAGACAGGTGGAGTGAGTGAGCTCAATGGAGCTCTGTCGGGACAGCTGCGGATTTCTTTGTGGGCAGAAAAAGCCGCCAATGCAGGCAGGAGCCCAATACAAAAGGGCAGCCTGAAGCGCTGGGAGACACAGAATGAGTGAGTGAGGGAGGGGGAGTGAGTGAGCGCAACGGAGCTCTGTCGGGACTGCTGCAGATTTCTTTGTGGGAAGAAAAAGGCACCAACAGAGGCAGGAGATCACTACAAAATGGCAGCCTGCAGCACCAGGAGAAACAGAATGAGTGAGTGAGACAGGCGGAGTGAGCAACCTCAACAGAGCTTGGTCGGGACAGCTGCAGATTTCTTTGTGGGCAGAAAAAGGTGCCAAAGCAGGCAGAAGCCCAGTACAAAAGGGCAGCCTGCAGTGCTGAGAGAAGCACAATGAGCGAGTGAGAGAAGGGGAGTGAGCGAGCTCAACAGAGCTTGGTCGGGACAGCTGCAGATTTCTTTGTGGGCAGAAAAAGGTGCCAAAGCAGGCAGAAGCCCAGTACAAAAGGGCAGCCTGCAGTGCTGAGAGAAACACAATGAGCGAGTGAGAGAAGGGGAGTGAGCGAGCTCAATGGAGCTCTATCATGATTGCTGTGGATTTCTTTGTGGGCAGAAAAAGGCGGCAACGCAGGCAGAAGGCCAGTACAAAAGGCCAGCCTGCAGCACCGGCAGAAACGGAATGAGCGAGAGAGGGGGAGTGAGCTAGCTCAATGGACCTGTGTCAGGACTGCTGCAGATTTCTTTGTGGGCAGAAAAAGCCACCAACAGAGGCGGCAGCCCAGTACAAAAGGGCAGCCTGCAGCACCAGCAGAAACAGAATGAGAGAGTTGGAGAGGATGAGTGGCCCACCTCAACAGAGCTCTGTTGGGACAGCTGCAGATTTCTTTGTGGGCAGAAAAATGTGCCAATGCAGGCAGGAGCCCAGTACAAAAGAGCAGCTAGCAGCTCCGGGACAAACAGAACGAGCGAGTGACACGGGGCAGTGAGCTCACTCAACAGACCAACACAATCAGCAGTCAGCATTGACAAATGCTTGTTAGAATAATTCATTCCTGTTTGAATCAATTGATCTCATGGGGCTGGGTTTTTGGATGAAGGGTTTTTAAAGAAAGTTGATTTTTTGGGGGGGGGGCAGCAGAACTTACTGTAAACATTAAAAGTTAGTTTAGGCTTTTGTTAACTTCAGCATACTGTGTGTCTTCATTCCATACGTTTGTACCAGTGACTGTTCCAGAAATTATTTGGGAGATCATACTGTATTTCTGAGGAATGTGAAGAATTATTAATGTTGCAATTTGATTGGGATATATGTGTAGCATGTTTTATACTGTTTAGTAAAATTGTGCAGACTATGTTATGTATCCTTGGTGCCCTGGTTGTACTAGATCACTGGTGTCACAAGTTTTTATATTTGTAAATAGGATAGTCACTTTTTAATATTGTGAGTATATGTTTGCATTTCATTTTTACTTGGTAATTGTATTGAGAACTAAACTCATTGCACATGTGCATAAATGGGTCACTATCACTTTAAATAGGTTAAATTTAAAAGATACATGGTCTTAGTGATGTCAGCCCTTGAGAAAGATCCTTGTGTGTGGAATGCATTAGGTGACACCATCCTTGAGGTGGGGTAGGAGCCTTTATGCCAGCTGGCATTTTGGGAATGTTTAGACTCTGCATGTTATGTTATTTTCTACTGTGTGTGATCCACCACGATGGTGTATGGATTTTAGGGAAATATCTTGAAGAGTTTGTATGTTTGAAAATAAAGAAGATTTCTGCTTATTGGAATGTCCACAGTTTCCATTTTTTTAAAAAGCAGCGTTAATGAACGGACCCTAGGTAGGTGCTGGTCCCTGTGACTGCCTCGCTACATAAAGCACTTGCAAAATGCTTTAAAAAATAATAAACCCCCTCACTGCTTATTTTAACTACCTTTTTGTTCTCCACATGCATCCACAGCTCCCTGTCCCACTTGCTCCTGTAACGCTGATACCATCTCACCATTTCACATCTCATCTTAGGATGACCGCCAGATAGATCAGGCAGAAAAAAAAAAGCAAGCAAGTCTTAGCTTATCCACTTCTTAAAGTAGGCAGATTGCCTAATTGATTAACTCCCCTTTTGTACTCACATTACAGTGGCAGCTACATTCACTAAGCAGGTCCACCATCTTTCCTCAACTTTTTTTTAAATCACCACACGCTCCACCAATCAGTGGTGATACTGTGACATCAACACAACATCCAAATGCTGCTTCCTCAGCAACCACCACAGCAGTCAGGCTGGGACAATGGTGGCAAGCAACAGTTTCGCCAAAAAATCCCCTAAGCTCTACAAAATTTTTAAGAAATGATACATGCTTTAGAAAATGTAGACTATTACACAAACTCCTCCCCTATTGCATAAGTGAAACATGCAGAGAGGAGCTTGTGTGATACCTGATTTATCTATACTCATTCTATTTGACCTCAGGCACCTCACTTAATGCTTATGCCACTTGTGAGGTTACACAAGGTCAAACAGCACTCATGTAGATAAATCAGGTAACATACAGCTCCCCCCTGTGTATCCATTATATACAGTATTAAAGGATATTTGAATAATGGTTTCCTTGCCCGAACAGTCACCTTTAGCTGAAAGCACAGGTCTCCACAGATTTATTTATTTTGTTTGGTTACCCAGCTGGTAGATTAAGTTGACGGACATATTTTCATTTCAGCTTTGACCAGGGGGGACAAGGGATGGTGGCAATGACAAGAATTTCAAATGAACGTGATACACAAATAAAGTACTAGGATTCACAAGGATTGCAGTGATGAAGTACAAAGAATTCAATGTTTCACACATTGGGAGTATGTATTTTCACAGCTCCACTAATTTAGTCAGTCAGATCTAGTTCTCTTTGTTAGCAGCAGATTCTGTTTTTGTGCAGTAGTTATTCTTAAGCGCTCCTCTACCACTTTACTATCAGTAAACAGTTTGTGTTGTTCATGCAGGGAAAGTGTTAAGTTCTGCTCATAACTCATACCAGTACCCTCCATCTGGCACCTCTATTTATATATTCTGCATGTCTTTTTACAGAGGGAGTGTGGGTGTGTGTGTGTGTGTGTGTGTGTGTGTGTTGTACAGCCTCAGAGTGCATTGCAGTGTGGGTCCTAACTTTACTGCAACTCTCATTTCATTGGACAACTTATTTATGATTAAACGTCTCAGTGAGTAATGGGGCCAGGGTTATTTCATTTGGTAGGGAGCACATATCATGTTGGGTTGATCTGCACAGTAAAGGAAACTACTGTAGCTGGGTGACATTTGTGCTAAATCTCTTCTGTAATGAGGACTGGGTTAGGGATAACACAGTGGAAATGAGGTGGTTAGTTTTTTGTACCTCGTAAATTTCCGATTGGTTGCAGTAAACATCGGGAGGGGATGTGGGTGTGATTGTACAAATATTGAATGCAAGTGTAGTTTGGACTGTGAGTCCTTGATATTCATTTCAAAGTAACTGTTATGTGACATTGCACTGGTGAATAACAGCACCTAAGCCATGAATAACAACACGCTCGATATGCTGTTTTCAAGGGTGTGATGTCAAAATTCTGCCTCATCTGTGAATAACACATATTTTTATTTCATTGAAATCATTGGCAAAAATGGTCAGTCTTGTAATATACATTTTTTCTATACAATGAGCTAGACCTTTGGCCAACTGCAGTTCCTTGGTGTCTCTTTAGCAAGACAGCATAATAACAGACTGATACAGTAATATGAGACTTAGCAATGGTTTTATGAAGCATTTTTATGTAAATCATTCTGCTGCGTTACAGAAAGAAATTTTTTTTTGTGAGAATGGGCTGCTGTTCCTGTCAAACCCAACAGGTTCAGCCTGCAGTGTTTTCAGTTTTGAACTTCCAGAGGTACTTTGATATTGCACATACAGCTGTGATTTAAACTAAGTACATGTTTCAATGAAATCTTGGTAGATGTCATGGTCACATTTTACTGCTAACTCTGGAGGCAGATCAATTCCACTGTCCAGCTAATGTTCTTCTCTCTGCAAAATGGCTTGTTACACCATTCAGTGTTGTCTTTATCTGCCCAATATACAGTATAGCATTTGATTTTGCTCTCCATCAGACTCAGGGGCAGAAAACAGCAGTAATTTAAATGTTTGTCTTAGCTAAGTACATACTGTAGGAGAAGGAACTGTATAGCTGCACAGTTGCAAAAAACGATGTTAAAGCTTTTGTTAGGATTAAAGTTTAAAGCCACAAAAGTGAGAAAAAAAACCCTTAGCATTAAAGTCCCCTGAGCTTTTTGATTCTGTGTCCTAGCATTCTCAGGCTTGAACAATCACATTATGCAGCATTAGCATTGCCCTAATATCAGCACTCTTTCCATGCACCAAAAAATACCAACATACCAATGTTTTCAGCTTGTGGGCCAATGTTAGGGCAATGCCAATGTAACATCGCATGATTATTCAAACACTGAGAAACGACAGGCCACAGAGTAGCCATGGCTGAGTGACTTCCTTACTTTGAGACTTTTAGCTTTAACCCTTTCAGATGATTGAGCATAGTTTTTTACAATGAATTTCATTACTTTTTCTAAAAAAAAAAAATCCTAGGGCCCGATTCCAAGACCGAGTACACCGGTGTAAGCCAAGATACTCAGAACCCCATGGCGTATCTCACAACATACACCATGTGGTACACCAGCCCAAATTCCAGGAGGTGCCTTGCACCATGTCAGCTGTAGGCTACAACAACCGCAGGTTACACCACCCATTATGCTGCAGCCTGCAGTGACATGGCACAAGGGCGGGTTATAGCAGCAACTGCACCCTATTCCAAGAGGGTGGCTACTGTGACCCACTAGCGTGATTCTGAGAGCGGCACTGGTGGCGCTATGTTAGAGCAGCCCAGAGATGCTCTAAGGGGCATGCAACAGTGCTATCCGTCTGCTGTCTACCCCTTTGTGCCATGACAGTGGTGCCGATGAGCCCTCCATGCCCCCACAAGCATGCCCCTGCACCCCATCCCAGATGATGGGGACCCCGGGGATTCCATTCTCCAGTGCGCCCCCCCAGACTCCAGTGCCACCTGTCCTGCCCCCATGCCCCCTGGTGTGTGCCATGGTGTTCTGGGGTGGGGGGGCTTTGGGGGGCTGCCAGTAGCTGGCCACTACTTGTGACATGCAGGACTTCTATGCCATGCCTGTGGCGTATGCCTTCACATGGCATAACCCACATGTCACAAGTGCCGGGACCCTGCCACTATTGGAATGCAGCTTAGGGTCTCTGGTGTGGCGGCGAATGTCATAACTCGCAGCCGCCTGTGAGTTATGCCATTCATCCTGGAATCTCCCCCGGTCCTGAAGTTTGCATTATGCAGGGTCCTGCAGGCCCTATATTAAGCTGCAGACCCATGGGGGTACAGCCCAAGAGCTCTACCTTGCTTCACACAAGGCCCTGCAGGCCTGATGCAAAACAGCAGACCCATGGGGCATGGCCCCAGACCTTTTGCTTGCTTTGCCAGCATTCTGCAAAGCATAAGACCCATTGGGCATGACCCCTGATCTTGCCCTGTGCAGTGCCCTGATGGCCCTACGTGAAGCAGTAGACACCCATGGAACAGGTCTGAAAGTTGCCACTTAGCTGTTGTTCATGAGGGGATGGGTAATTACACCATACCTAAAATTCTGTGTATGCATGTTTAAAAAAAGCAAATCATATGAATGAGAGAAAGAAAAAAACTCTCCTCCAAAAAAGAGGTGCTTTGATTATTTGGTAATGCTTTTTTTTTTTTTTTATATCACCCATAACTTTTGTTTAACATCTTTTACCAAATGTTAGGTGTAATGTGCTTGCCATCACCCCCCCCCCTTGACCAACCAAGTGGGACATTTGATTTTGTCCTGAAATAAGGGCCACATTGGGATCTTCTTTGGTGAAAAATGGAAAACAAGTCACTGTGCATGCACAGCATTCCTTTGTTGGAACTTAGAATTTTTTTTTACTTTTTGTTACTTGCCTACAGGAGATGAGGGTGTCATGGGATAACAGTAGAGAGGAGCATGTTGTGAGACCAAGGAACCTCAGTGACCATGGAGGTGGAAGGAGGGTGGCATGGCTGACAGAGGGTGAATGTGGGTTGAAGGTTGATTTCAGGGGCTGAGTGGGTGGGAATAAATGGAGGACTTGACACAGTGGGTGGGTGGGGAGATGGTAACTACTATGCAACATCAGAGTTGGGCACCCAGTGTCAGAAAGGGGAGTTGTGAGCCAGTTGGCACCAGGCAGCACTAAGGTGGGCTTCCAGTAACCACATGTCTTTTTTTTCCATTTAACCTGTTCCTAACACTTGGGATGGACACCCAACATTATAAGGTTGTGTGTTGCATGCTGATACAGTAGGTGGCACCTGGGTTGGCTCTTGTTGACTGCATGTATTTTTTAAAGTTTAACTTGTTTCCAGCACTGGAGTTGAGAAACATGTGTGGGAAGGGATGGGGCTGTAAGCCAACAGGCAATGCTGGGGTTGTCTCCCAGTGGCTGCATGTTTTTCTTTTGAAGTTTAACTTTTTTCTAACATCAGGGTTGGGCACCTGGTGTTGGGGGGTTTGGGGAATAGTCTGATCAGCAGGACCAGGGGTGGGCTTCTGGTGACCTCTCAGAAATTTACAAACAGTGACTTACTCTAATAAATGTGTTTCATGTGACATTGCTTGCTCTGTGCATATTAGGGGCAGAGGTGAATGAAACTACCTTATTATAGGAAAAACAGATAAACTGCATTTTTTAGCAAAACAAAATGCATTCCCATGTTTCACTAAACTTGCCAGATCAGGAAATTCTGGCCTGAAGATTACGGTTTCCAAATTGTTATGACAAACTATCAAAAAATGGACAAGATTTAAGTTGATAAAAATCACAATTAAACATTAATGTGCCTTCACAACCTTTATAATAGTGATGCTACCAGACTACTGTAATACTGGAAATCTGATGCTCAGTTTAGTTCCCATTGAAAAATAATAATCGATATAAAATAAAAACATTTTCTGGTATATGTCCTCTGCTGTTGAATATTAGATTACCCTTGTATTTAGGTCTGTAACAGTTCATTAGTAGATTTTGTTTTAGAGGTAGCTGAAATGACTTAGAGTTTATCACTGAGAGATTGACTGGTTGTGGTAGTTTTGTCATGCAGGGGCAGGATGCATATTACTTTGAACCTTGATATGAGTCTAAATGGTGTATTTGATGACAGTCTTCCAACTTGGTTGGGAGCAAGGAGGCATTACACTTATTAGATCTAGCATCTATAGTCAATGTTAATAGCTTTCCCCTTTAAAATGTTTTGAAGAGGACTCGGCACTACAGACTTCTATTCTGCCATGTGGACTAGTTTCATCAATGATGACCAGTGCTAGAAGTGATAAAAAATATGGGCAGAATGCAGATGAAATTGATGTATAGTGGATGCATAGTGTTAATCCTTGTTTTTCTTTCGTTGATGTAAAGGTTATGTTATGAAATACCTGAATTTTTGTCCTCCTCTGGTATGATGTCAGTTTATAACTATGTATGACTGTTATAATGCAGATGCTTGATGTGACACTCCTATTTTCTATAAATAAAAATTATAAAAAAGCACCACTCTCCCCTTAATATAAAGATTAATACACAGAAAGGTTTTTTAACTTCATTCATTAAAATAACCTGATCCTTGCTCCATTTGTGAACATTTGATATTTGGCAATGCCTTGTTTGTAGATTTTTTCCTCAGCATGACTTTGGCACAGGCTATGACCTATGCTGCAGTTTGTGACTTACGATGTAGAGAAAAGAGACTAATATACCATATAAATGAGCCCCTATGGCCAAAATAACTCACAGCCAGGGGTGCCTATGAATTATGTAGTTGCTACCAATCATAATGGAAACACAAACCATCACTTGTTGCCTGGGGCTGAAGACAGAATGTTTTTCTCTTCAGAATTCAACACTGTTTGATCATTCTTTTTGATCATGCATAATTAAAGCAGATAGCCAGCTGTCTATAAATCTTCGTGTGCTAATTTCACTTGTTATAAGTAGGGTTGAAAACACAAGCAAGTTCAATAAGCTGTGAAGCTATAATGCTGGGGGAAAAAAAAATCACACAAAGGTTCCGTATAATTCTGTGCATTTTTTGTTCCAATTTATCGCAAGTGGGAACTGTATGTGTGAAGCTGGGAATAAAAAAAAACTGCTTTGTTGTCAATTTCTCAGAGAGAACATTAAATATTTTTATACCTTAGTCTTGGCAAAAAAAATCATAGTTAGCAATTAGCAATCTGGTTCCATAACCAGCCAATATGGCAGTTACTGCTGTTACCGATAACAAAGTGAACAACAGAAAAACTAAAAACAAATGTATTGCAAGTTTCTCTGCCACACAGATTATTTCTTGGTGTGCTGTATTTTAAAAAGGCACGATGATAGAATACCTCTCAAAGTAGCAGTTCATACTAAAAATGTTTTAGAAGGACCTCAAGGACTGTAAAAAATCCCATACAAAAAATAAGTCTTATACACAACTGGCTTAAATTACTAGTCATTAATACATTTTAATTTGTTTTCATTAGCTTTGCTTTGGTTAAAATTTTCACATGCAACTGAAATAGTTACTTACTGAACCAAGGAGGCATCCAGTGATATAGGTGAGTCAAATTGAATAACTCAGTATGAGTGACTCTGTTTCACCACCTGTCAGATGAGCTAATGTAACAGGATAGTGAGGCGCAATATGAGCTAAAGTGAAAAGGGAAGTACAGCGAGTGAGGAAGTGAATGGTAAAGGGAGCTATAGAGCAGAAGCATATGGGAGGTGGTTGGGTAAGCCAGTTCCCAGCTGGTCACTTGGTGCTGTGGCTTGAGTCACTGACTCCAGTGTAAAAGGACCCAGGTTCAGCGCTCACCAGGTGCGTGCATATAATTTAACCGGTGTGTGTGTGTTTGGGTGTTAAGTTTTTTGTGTCTCCCGATCCCCGGAACTGTGCTCCATGGTCCCCTTCCCTGAATAGCCTCCTCCCGAGTTAACTCCCTACCCCAGTGTCAGCCCCCCCCCCGGAGTTGATTATGTTAAGGAAGGGGGGTGTGAGTGACTTTCCCCCCACATGGGGGTGGGGGAGTGCAGCCCCCCCATACAATGTTAGGAAATATCGGCCCATAGAGTGTGTTCCACTGCTCGCTGTTGTTGGGGTTGCTATAGTGCACAGGTGCCATTTTTATTTTTGGCGTTGTGCACTCGCTAAACTGTATGGTGCTTTTCTTTCTTCGCCATTATCACATGGAACCTTCTAGGACAACCAATGGAAAAAAAATAATTTTCAATCTTTTTTGGTAGTTAGTCATTTATTGATCTGCCTCCTACTTATTATGAATTATAGAGTTGAAGCTGAAGACCTGTACAGGCAGCAGAAGCTGAAAGGGAAGTACTTTCGCTGTGCTGTTTGTTTGTTTTCTTTAAGTATTGTGGTAGCATTTACTGAGAGGGCAATATGTGCTGTGTGATTTAAACTGTGCAACTGCAAAACAAATAATCTTGTCTTGGGCAGGGAGGAGGGGGAAGCTGACTGAGGGAGGGAGGGAGGGAGAGGGTGGGACTACACAGGAGGGGGATGGGTGGTCTCGTGACTCAGACTAGCCAATAGCAGGGCTGGGATCCACTTATATTACAAGGAGGAGCAAGCGACCCTGAAGCATGAGCAACCCCGAAGCACGAGTGCCACGAAGCAGGAGTGTGGCATTTCGAGTAGTGTCCGCAGGGCATCAGCAGGGAGGACAGCAGGCGGCAGGCCATGATGGGGAGGAGAGGGGAGAGTAGAGCACAGGGAAGAGGAATCTCTAAAGGGAGTGCTGACCAGGTAAAGCCCACAAATGTACCATATGGCAGGGAGCCGAAGGAGAATGGGGGATCCCAGGTAGTGGGCCAGTGAGCAGACATGGGCGGAAGGGTGTTTGTGGCCAGTCAAGAGGGACTGGTAGTAGGCTGTAATGGATGTGGGTAGCCATATTCTTGGGGATTGCATGGAGGCAAGGGGTGTATGGTGTGTAGGCAGCTGATACAACTTATGGAGGAGCTTGAATGGCTGAGAAAGGAGCTGGGTAGATGAGGGGGCAGGGGTCAGGGGAACACCAAGGAAAAGTGGACCTGAGGAGGCCATCACCAGAGACTGCAGCAGGCAAAAGAAAGGACAGACAAGGTGAGGGAACAAGAGGGGTAGTCAATCAGGAGCAGCTGGGGGCAGGCACCGATGACTGGAGGGTGGTTAAGCTCCAGGGGAAGATAAGAAAAGGGGCATGGGTATAAGTCACACAGAGGGGTGGCTAGAGTAGCTCAGAGAAGGGAGAATGACAATAGGAACAGATTCTTTATTTTGGCTAGCTTGGAGAAGCAGGAAGGGGTGAGAGAGGGAAACTGTAGAGAATGGAAGAGTGAAGGGCACAATGAAGGGTAAGGGATACAACAGGGAGGTAGAAGGCAAAATATGTAGCCCAGGTGGCAGCAGATGCAATGCAGTGCAGAAGGAAGGTGTCAAAGCAGCAGGTATGAGAGGGGGAGGGAGGGACAGGTAGGGAACATACAGGGGACAAAGCAGGCAGCCCTGGAAAGGATAGCACAAGGAGGGGGAAACATTGAAGAGGAAGAGAACAGGTCAGTGGGGACACAGGGAGCCAGTAGCAGGGGTGGGAAAGCAGGCACAGAAAGGGGAAGGTAGAGCAGAAGAGGAAGGCATGTAGGTGGAATCAGAGTACCTGGCACAACTGGTACAGGGAAAAGAACGGGCAAAAGAAAAGCAGAGACATGCATGGCTCACGGAAGGCACAGGAGTACAGAGGCAGGGGGGAAGGAGGGGGAGATCAAGATGGAGGGCAGAGGATTAGCAGGCAGTAGGAGAGTGAAAACGATAAAGGAGGAAAGATGATTATTGTGGAGGACTCGATACTTAAGGGTGTAAGGTTGGGGGAAAGGGCACCAGGAAAAGCAGCATTTGGGTGGTGTGCATGCCATGCATGACAGCGGGTAAAGTGGGACAGCATATTAGAAGATGTGTGATGAAGATAAGGGAAAAAAAACAGACTTTGTGGTTCAGCTGGGCACAAATGACCTGGAGGGGAGAAGGATAGAAGAGGTGCAGGACACTTTCAGGGAACTGGGGAAACTATGCAGTATGGTGGGAAGGTTGGTAGCTTTCTCAGAAATCCTACGAGTGACAAGAAAGAGTACAGCTAGGAAGCAGAGAATCACTGAATTCAATAGATGGCTGAAGGAATAGAGTGGGTCCATGGGGTATGGATTGGTAGGGAGGTGGGAGAACACAGACCTGTATGCAGGGGATAGGTTGCACCTTAGTAAGGAGGGATCACAGGTACTGAAGCATAAGTTGTGGAAGTTTATCAAAGAACATTATAATTTAAACTAGATAAGGGAGGAGCACAGCAAGGCAGGTGCTAAATTTAAATGGGAGGGAAAATGGAGGGGAGCGTAAAGGCACAGTGAGCAGTAGGGCAAAATGGAGTATGGCATTACTGAATGCTAGGAGCCTTGGGAACAAGATGGCAGAGTTTCAGGCATTGATGGAGGAAGGGAAGGGGGACATATCCATCATCAACGAGACATGGGCAACCCAATACCATGACTGGAACCTAACCAACCCAGATTTCAAGCTATATCAGAGGGATAGGGAAAAGGGGAAAGGGGGTGGGTTGGCCATCTACATTAAGGAAGGGATAAGGTGTAATAGGGAGGAGGGGGAGGAAGGCAGGGCTGAGGCCATATGGGTGCAACTATGCAACCCGATCGGTAGCAAGGTTAGACTGGGAGTAGTTTATAGGCCTCTTGCACAGAATGAGGAGATTGATATGGAGACAGTATAGCAGCTAAAGAGGCTTATGGGTAAAGGGAGCACTGTGGTGGTGGGGGACTTTAATCTACCAGGGGTGGATTGGAGCATCCTGGCTACCTCATGTGCCAGGGAGCAGATCCTCCTGGAAGCCTTCCAGGACAGCTTCCTGACACAGAGGGTAGCAGAGCCAACTAGGGAGGGGAACATCCTTGACCTGGTGCTGGAGGATGGGGAGCAAGTCAGGGATGTTGGAGTAGAGGAACACCTGGCCAGAAGTGACCACCGTACAATGTGGTTCTCAATCAATCTAGGAAAGGAGGTAGCCACTACTAGGACTAAGGTCCTGGATTTCAAAAGGGCAGACTTTTGGCAGGTAGGGTAGTATGCTGGATGGGCATATACCTAGCATCTGTCCAAACATGGACACCTAACAGAAATGGGTAATCATCAAGAGGGGCCTGGCTGAGGCCACTAGCACATGTGTCAAGAGCCAGAGCAAGAATTCCAGGACCAAGAAGCCAAGCTGGATGAACAAGGAGAGAGGGAAGAGGGTGAGGGAAAAGTGAGCTGCATTTAGAATCTACAAAGGATCCAACAGGGAAGAGGACAGGAAGGAATTTGTGAGGAAATCCAGGTAAGTGAGTAGAACAGTAAGGGCAGTCAAGGCATCGACGGAACTGAGGCTGGCCCAGGGGATCAGAGAAGGTGAAAAGGATTTCTTCAGGTATATAAGGGAGAAGAGAAAGAGTGAGGATCAGATTGTTAGAATCAAGAATGGCAGTGGGTGGGCAGAAAGGGGCAGAGCAGGCAGATGTACTCAATGAGTATTTGTTTGGTATTCACTAGGAAAGGGATGGTCCCATACCTAAGAGGGAGGGTGGGGGGGCTGGGGATGAAGGAGTTCACGGATGGGGACATCAGAGGAAAGGGTGTTGAGGGCTTTAAGTCTCTGAGGGTGATAAGCACCTGGGCCAGACGGAAATCATCCTAGAGTACTGAGAGGCTTCGCAGTAGTCCTGGCAGGGCCATTGGCGGACCTGTTCAACACCTCTCTGGAAACAGGATGTGTACCCAGAGATTGGAGGGTGGTGCATGTGGTGCACCTCCATAACAGTGGGCCCAGGGATGAGCCAGAGAACTATAGACCAGTCAGCCTAACCTCAATTGTGGGAAAGCTAATGGAGACTGTCCTCAAGGAAAGGCTGGTAAAAATTCTGGAGGATAATCATCTCCAGGACAGCAGACAGCATGGGTTTGTCTCTGGCAGATCCTGCCAGACGAACCTGGTGGAATTTTTTGATTGGGTGATGTGGGCACTGGACAAGGGTCATGCGGTGGATGTCCTATACCTGGACTTCAGCAAAGGCCTTTGATTCAGTGCCGCATGGTAGGCTGACTAGGAAACTGAGCAACTTGGGAGTGTGGAGGAAACTGGTTAGATAGGTCAGGAGTTGGTTACAGGATAGACAGCAAAAGGTAGTAGTGGGGGGTGAGGTCCCACAGGGTTTGGTGCTGGGATCAGTGCTGTTTAACATTTTCATTACCAACACCACAGAAGGGATAAAGAGTAAGATCAGTCTCTTCACCAATGACACCAAGATTGGTGCGGAGGTAGATGAAGGGGAAGACAGTACAGTACTCCAGGAGGATTTGGCAAAACTGGAGGAATGGTCTAACACATGGCAACTTGGGTTCAATGCTAAGAAGTGCAAAGTCATGCACTTGGGAGCCAACAACCCTGAAAATAGTTACTGGTTGGGGGGAGTGAACTTATCCCAGTCAAAGGAGAAGGATCTGGGTGTACTAGTGATAGGGGAAATGAACCACTCAGCCCAGTGCAGCAAGGTAGTGGCAAAGGCCAACAGAATGCTGGGGTGCATCAGAAGGGGAATTACCACCAGGAGAGGGGAAGTCATTCTGCCCTTGTACAGACCACTGGAGAGGCCGCATTTGGAGTACTGTGTGCAGTACTGGCACCCCCTACTTGAAAAAGAACATCAAGCTATTGGAAGGGGTACAGCACCAGGCAGCAAAAATAATCCTGGGATTGGGAGATAAACCTTATGAGGAGAGACAGAGGGAGCTCAATATGTATCCCCTGGAGGATAGAAGGGAGAGAGGTGATAAGATTGAGACCTTCCACAGTCTACTACTGGACTTAGGGTTGTCAGAACCTGTTGAAGTTCTGGTTCTAATCTAGAACTTTTCAAAAAGTTCTGAGGTTCAAATCTTTTTTAGAACTTGAACTCTGTTTTTTTATTGGGTTGCTAATAGAGAAGGCAATAGTGAAATATATGTTATGAAACTGGGGCAAAAACAAATCAAGCTGTGCATTATAATTGGAGAGCGGAAATGATCAGGTGTATCATGGACATGACTGTAGCTAGAGTTACAGGTATCTGTGGTTTATTTTCTACTTTGCTAGTAGTAAAAGCCATTCACTTATGGCCGTTTACAGGACCACCAACCCACACACACACACACACACGAGATATCATGCACTTAGTGCCAGTTGGCACACGGTCACACACTGGCTACAGTGCAGTCGAATGGAGCACATCAGCACAGAAGGCAAGTACACCATGCAGGAGTCACAGATATTTTTAAATGAATAACAGATTTTTCTCTCCTCTCCAGTCACCTAATGTATTTTTAGGATTTATTTATTTGCAAAACACCTCATACTTAGTGTTGCGTGCCACACACACTGGGTATAGTCAGTGCAGTCCCAGAGGGCACAGCAAATATGGCAAGAAATATACCACACAGGAGTCACATATACTTTAAATGAAGGATTTTTCTCACCCTGCCCCGTACAGTATGATCATTATCTGATTCCATAATCTGCTGCCTCCCTACCTGCCCTAGTTGTCACATCCCTGCCTTCTTCATGCCCAAATTCTCACATTTCTTCCCCTTCAAGCCTCAGCTCTCGCATATCTGCCTCCTCCCTGCCCCGGTTTTCACATATTGTATTGGTTCACTCCCTATCCTACTTCTTACATTTTTGCCCCCTTTCTTGCCCTGATTTCACATTTCAGATCAACCCCTGTCCTAGTTCTCCCATTTATCCATTCCTCTCTGCCCTAGTTAATACATTTCTGCCTCCTCCCTGCTTCATCTTATACATCGCTATCTACCCCTTTCCCAGGACTGGTTCTCCTCACAGCAGACTGCATCCTGGGTCATAACGTTGAGTGTCAAAACAGTGCAGCACTATACCATGCTGTCTAAACAGCGACCGCAACTAAAAACACATAAATCCTTTTCTGCAGAAGGCTCTGCCCCAACCTCCCCACTCTAAAATTACCTCCTCGGGGGGGGGGGACAACTCAGGGTGAGGGTGAAACTCGGGTGGGGGGGATCACAAGATAATAAAAAAATAAAATTATTTACCTGACCTGGGACCAGGAATAGAACCTCGGTTCACAGATATTCCATTGTCATTCAGTGCCAATGGCTCTACTCCCTGAGCCATGGCAGCTGCTCGGTGGACCCCCTTCCAGCAGAGCTCTTATCCTCTGTCCCAGAAACAGCTACAGGGTCACACACTATGTCCATTTTGCAGCATTGTGTACCCTGTAGCTGTTTTGACTCACGCTGTTCCTGTTGTGCAGTTTTGACCTGCAACATTCTCCTTACGAGATTGTCACCCAGTACCTCCTGCTCCCCCCCCCATATTCCATTATGGGTTTCCGGTTCTAAACTGCACATAGGTTCCTGTACATGCTGTAGGTTGTTTTCTTCCACCAGTTCCCACATCCACCCATCGATTTCCTCATTTAAAACTAACCTTAGTTTATATCTTCTGGACACCCTGGTCTGACTGACTGAAGAGCTGCTGTGACAGACTGCTTGCCTGCCCCCTCAGCTGCTGACTACTCCAAAGTCATTTGCCCAATTCCACGCCACCATTGACCATTTGCCTTTTCCCTTGGCCATCTGACCTCTGTGATTGTTCTAAACCCGGCATACACATGCTACGCGAACATCTTTGACATTTCCTGCTCCCTTGGCTGGTTGCACATGGCTGATGCCATTTGCTTGCTTCCCTGGCTGCTCCTGTGCTTTGTCAACAGTGATTCAAGCATGCATGAAGAGAGCGGAAGTGGAAGCAAGTGGCAGTCATCAGGACTGTGTCTTTTTTCTTTATTGGGGCATTTCTGTGGGGATTAACTAGTTACATGGCGTCAGCACAAGGGGGAGTGACTTGGCGAGTCAGCAGTGTGTGGGTCAGACAGCTGTGCAGGCATGAGTGGCGGACATGGAAGTGAGAGAAAGACAAAAAAGAAAAGATCCAAACCCTAATTTAGAGCTCCAACACCAGAGTCTGAGCACAGTTCAAATCCTCTAGAACTAGTTCTGACAACCCTAACTGGAATTACCATTGAGTTTGCGACATACCTACGAGTCTCAACTGACATACAGGACCTAAGACAATACAACATTCACAGCCACTTTCCAATATTACTCAAAGTTCTATCTATATATGTATTCCATTTTAATTTATCATCCAGTCACATCCCAAGATACTTGTAAGATGTGACCTGCTATATAGCTGTGCCATTCAAGGTCTGTATCTTAGGAATATCAGTGAATGGTCATTTTGTTCCCGATGAAAAAAAAAATGTGTATGCAATGTTGTTATGTTACAGCTCTAGGGGTTGATATCATACCGTAGGTATAACCTTACACAGTGGCTGGTCCTAGACTAGCGGGCCCAGTGCAATACAATTGTAAACCATGTATTATTTGGCATATACATACTTTGTACCGATCCTACATACCACAGACAGTGGACATGGGGAAGACACAGGCTGCAACAACATGCTCTTCTGCAAATTTAACATCCTGGCTATCAATGCACCCCAGGCACATGATATATTCATGCAACAAGACTCAACAGCTAGGAACATACACAGTGATTACATTTTAATGTGGCATTACACACCTTTGGCAGATCCAGAAGCAAATGATTTGATACCTTTTAATGGACCAACATAGATGTAACAACAAGAACAAAGTGCTCTAGCTTTCGGACCAACCAGTCCTTCTTCAGAAGCTCATGGCAGTTGTTTAGAAAATACAATACTTATAACAGCTAGATAATGCAGAGAAAAACAGAAAAAAATCCCCATTGGTTTAAAATACTCATTTAAAAAAAAAACAAAAAACAGAAGATGATGTCCAGAAGTTAAACAGTACAATACTGCCCTCAGTCCGAATGAACCTTGGGTTAAGATGTGCTTGGTGCAACAAACATAAAGAATCCTACTGCCATAAATTTAATTGACATAAGATAACACTGCTGAAGCAGATAACTCCCAAATCAAGCCATAGTGTCACAGTCAGTATAAGGATGTGATTACTGAGAAGGCAAACCCCACCCAGCTTAAAGACAAACTAGGATAGTTATAGGGCTCATGAAATTACAATGTATGCATCAAAGACAAGAATACCAGTAAAGTTGTCTAAAAACATCAGTGCACACTGTGTGATGTGTAAAACCTAGCTAGACATGTCACCCAGCTGTATTCTCAAGCTAAATAAAAGGCCCAAGAAATTACAAAACCTCAGGACTATATAAATGATAATATAAATATAAATTGATAATATTAGTGTTAAACAAAAACTCTAGTAGAGGAACCTCAAGGAATTCAGACCATGCATCCTGATATGTACTGATGTCAATATATACTGAGAATGTAGCAACTACATGTACCACAAGTGTCTAGGGAATCTGAAAGAGATAAAAAGTAATTTATCTCCTCCTGCTCCATCCAAACAGTACAACCTAACCCACCCACATCACAATAATGTGGGTGGGGGAATACATAAACAAGAGATGTTGTCTCTCTCTCCCCCTCCTTTTCTCTCTCTCTCTCTGTCCCACACACACACACACACACACACACACACACACACACTCTCATCTCTCTCCTAGTGAACCTATATTAACTTGTCAATTGTGAATTGTTCCCCAAAGGAATACAACTTGTACGAAATTGAGTAAATTACTACAATATTAGCCTAATGTAAAAGATATGTGCAGGACCCCCAGCAAATGAGATCACACATCCCAATATGTACAGAGTTACAAAATTATATATAACAGTATAAGATAACACTCCTGTATGTACACTAGCAGGCTGGGTAAACTGAATATGGTGCAATGGAATCAATCTCCCCACACAGGCAAAGGTAAAAGTAAGGAGAAATTTGTTGTGTGTGAAATGAAAATAGTAACACATTATACCTCCATATAGCTAAATAGAGACTTACCTCAATGTGACAGCAAGCCCCACATCTATTATATCACATACCTCACAGCACATACCCACATACATACATACACACACGCATCCACATCTCACACATGCTGAAGTCCTATAATATGTCAGCTTGAAGAAGAAAAGGTCTGTGGATGTTAATTTCTGTAGTGTCCCATAAAGCCAATATCCAAGTTCATCCCATCTGCTACCATATTGAGATGTGAAATAAGTTTAATCTCAAAAGCTCGTCTCTGTTGTGTGTTTTTGAGATTTCCTTTTAAGACCATTACTGACATATCTGAGACTGAGTGGTCAGGCTGGGAGAAGTGATGCCCCACTGGTTTTTCAGTCTTCCTTGTTGTAATAGTATGCCTGTGTGAGTTCATCCTAGTGCGGAGCTGTTGGCGTGTCTCTCCTACATAACCTGTTTGTGGACATCTCTTGCACTGAATGAAATAAACAACATATCGTGACATGCATGTATAACTCCCATGCACCTGGAATTGTCTGTTTTGTGATGTAACCACACAGTCTGAGGTAGAAATTAGCCCACAAGTCTTGCAGGGCGTTGATTGCAGGGTCGTGTGCCATTGTGTGACATGATATTCTGTTCCGTGAAAGTTGCTCCTAATAATTAGGCTGGATAAATTTGGCAGTTGTTTAAAGATAGTAGTGGGAGTTCCTTAAAATACAATTAAGGGTGTCATCCTCACTAAATATTGGGTGGAGATCTTTAATAATCTTACGCAGACGCTTAAAGGTCTGGATGATATGTGACTACTAAGGGTATTCTTTCTGTAGCTGTCTTTTCTTTATATTGAAGTAGTTGTTGTCTTGGTACTTGTTTGCCGTTCTGTTATCCTGTCAATTTCCTGGAAGAGTGTCCCTGCTCCATAAAGGTGTTTTTTCAACATAGTCAAATGTGTATCTCTGTCATCCTCATTTGAACAAATACGTTGACAACGAAGTGCTTGACTGTATATGACAGATTTTTTGTATGATTAGGTGGTTACTTTTCCTGTGCAGGTATCTCTGTCTGTCTGTTGGCTTCCTGTAAATACATGTATGTAAGGTTCCATCCTTAATGATGACTGTGGTGTCCAGAAAGTTAACCTTGGTGGTAGAGTACTCCAAGGTAAGCTTTATAGTAGGGTGGAGATTGTTAAGTTTGTGATGAAAATCTTTGAGTGCATCTTGTGCCTTCCGTCCAGATGATAAACAAATCATCAATGTAACGGAAATAAGCCAGTGGTTTGTGGGATACTGCCTTAAAAAATCCTCCTCCAAGTCAGCCATAAAGAGGTTAGCATACTGTGGAGCCATTTTGGTGCCCATTGCTGTTCCTATAGTTTGAACATATGTTTACTATTGAAGTTGAAGTTGTTATGTGTCAAAATGAATTCCAGAATTTCCCCACCACTCCAGGGTTGATGTTTTGGTCAGGTCCTTTCTCACGATGTATTTAAGGCATGCTGCAATGCCATCTGTGTGTGGAATATTAGTGTAGAGGATGTTACATCCATTGTCACTAAAATGGTATCAGGTGGTAAACTTATAACCAGAAAGTACACGCAACAAGTGCGTAGTGTCCTGGATATAACTGTCTCTTTCCATAACCAGCGGTTTCAAAATGGTCTCTACAAACCCTGAGATCCCCTCAGTCAAGGTACCATTACCAGAGACTATGGGTCTCCCTGGACCTGTGGGCTAATTTCTACCTCAGACTGTGTGGTTACATCACAAAACAGACAATTCCAGGTGCATGGGAGTTATACATGCATGTCACGATATGTTGTTTATTTCATTCAGTGCAAGAGATGTCCACAAACAGGTTATGTAGGAGAGACACGCCAACAGCTCCGCACTAGGATGAACTCACACAGGCATACTATTACAGCAAGGAAGACTGAAAACCAGTGGGCATCACTTCTCCCAGCCTGACCACTCAGTCTCAGATATGTCAGTAATGGTCTTAAAAGGAAATCTCAAAAACACACAACAGAGACGAGCTTTTGAGATTAAACTTATTTTACATCTCAATATGGTAGCAGATGGGATGAACTTGGATATTGGCTTTATGGGACACTACAGAAATTAACATCCACAGACCTTGTCTTCTTCAAGCTGACATATTATAGGACTTCAGCATGTGTGAGATGTGGATGCGTGTGTGTATGTATGTGTGTGGGTATGTGCTGTGAGGTATGTGATATAATAGATGTGGGGCTTGCTGTCACATTGAGGTAAGTCTCTATTTAGCTATATGGAGGTATAATGTGTTACTATTTTCATTTCACACACAACAAATTTCTCCTTACTTTTTATCTTTGCCTGTGGGGGATTGATTCCATTGCACCATATTCAGTTTACCCAGCCTGCTAGTGTACATACAGGAGTGTTATCTTATACTGTTATATATAATTTTGTAACTCTGTACATATTGGGATGTGTGATCTCATTTGCTTGGGGGTCCTGCACATATCTTTTTACATTAGGCTAATATTGTAGTAATTTACTCAGAATTTCATTACAAGTTGTATTCCTTTGGGGAACAATTACAGTGACTGAAGTTAATATAGGTTCACTAGGAGAGAGATTGAGAGTGTGTGTGTGTGTGTGTGTGTGTGTGTGTGGGACAGAGAGAGAGAGAGAAAAGGAGGGGGGAGAGAGAGAGAGACAACATCTCGTTTAAGCAATGTATCTCCACCACCCACATTATTGTGATGTGGGGTGGGTTAGGTTGTACTGTTTGTATGAGCAGGAGGAGATAAATTACTTTTTTATCTCTTTTTCAGATTCCCTAGACACTTGTGGTACATGTAGTTGCTACATTCTCAGTATATATTGACATCAGTACATATCAGGATGCATGGTCTGAATTCCTTGAGGTTCCTCTACTAGAGTTTTTGTTTAACACTAATATTATCAATTTATATTTATATTATCATTTATATAGTCCTGAGGTTTTGTAATTTCTTGGGCCTTTTATTTAGCTTGAGAATACAGCTGGGTGACATGTCTAGCTGGGTTTTACACATCCACAGTGTGCACTGATGTTTTTAGACAACTTTACTGGTATTCTTGTCTTTAATGCATACATTGTAATTTCATGAGCCCTATAACTATCTTAGTTTGTCTTTAAGCTGGGTGGGGGTTGCCTTTCAGTAATCATATCCTTATACGGACTGTGACACTCATGGCTTGATTTGGGAGTTATCTGCTTCAGCAGTGTTATCTTATGTCAATTAAATTTATGTGCAGTAGGATTCTTTATGTTTGTTGCACCAAGCACATCTTAACCCAAGGTTCATTTGGACTGAGGGCAGTATTGTACTGTTTAACTTCTCTGACATCATCTTCTGTTTTTTTTTTTTTTTTTTTTTAAATGAGTATTTTAAACCAATGGGGATTTTTTTCTGTTTTTCTCTGCATTATCTAGCTGTTATAAGTATTGTATTTTCTAAACAACTGCCATGAGCTTCTGAAGAAGGACTGGTTGGTCCGAAAGCTAGAGCACTTTGTTCTTGTTGTTACATCTATGTTGGTCCATTAAAAGGTATCAAATCATTTGCTTCTGGATCTATTCTTGCAAGGACCAATACGGCAACTACTAAATCAAGATCACACCTTTGGCATTATGAAAAGCAGCAGGACTCCCCAATCCACAGCAAGCAATGTATTGTACAGGGCAATGTGGGTATCTACAGGAACAATGATCCCATACACCTGATTGGCTATATAGGATAATACAGCAAAAGTGATTTTCAGAGGAAATAGTGTGCCCACTAGGTAAACATGGAAAAATCGCCCTGGAGTGTCAGAAAAAGTAATAATGCAGTCTTCCAAATCTACAACAGTACTACATACCACACACTACAGCAACCATACATACACCTGGCGTATTCACCTGGGCATGGCACAGTGCCACTATTCACCTTGTGCTCATCTGCTGAAGGCCACGTGGCTCCCTCTGGAGCAGATAGTTAAACGTTTGGCACTTGACACCTGTATGGGCAGTGCCCATCCTGTGGGCCAGGCACCACCCCACAGATTCCCAGGCCTTACATCTGGGCCTGTCTGCCACTTCGACCCCTCATCCAATAGCAGGTACTCTCTGCCAACCACCAGCTCAACAAGGTTGACCAGCTTAATGGCTGACCACCTTGTTTTCCTCTGCCATACTTCCTGACCCTCAAGCACCTGACTGCTAGCCTTCTATACTGCTATTGCTAGTCCCTTGTACTTCCTCAAGCTGCTGTTAGGACTGCCCAACCTCAACTAAGTAGGCTGGACATTAGCACTGTAAATGTTGGTGTTTTTACTGTGCTAACTTCAAACTGTGCACCTACAGCATACAAAAGAAGTGAAGAGTACCACACAGATTTCACAGAGGTACTGCAGGTGGCTAGAGGTAAGTGTATTGTGAAATTGCCTAAAACAGGGACAGTGGCGATCATAGTAATATGCTTATGCTGTATCAGCACTGTACTTTTGCTGTATCTGTACAAGCCCTTAGGTCTGTAATAGGCAGGCAGCTCACTGTTGGGACATGTTCTTGTCCTAGCCAGGGGGGCACTGGGGCCTGCACACCAATGTACCTGAGCTATCTGATCTGCTCTATGTATACAATGCTCAGTGCTGTCTGTCCTTTCTATTTCCAACAGGTATCATGTTAAAGGAAGAGATACAGAGAAAGAGGCATTTCTCAGAGGAGGAGGTTAGACCCTGGCCCATGCTTATATGGCCGGAGGGGACTTGATTGGCAAGATGTAGGGAGACTAGGTCTATCGTGGGGTCAGAAAACAGTTATAGGATTCAAGAAAGCATGGGATAGGCACAGAGGGATCTTAGAAGTAAAAAGGGGGAGGGGAGGGGAGAGGAACTGGAGGCAGAGTACGGTCTACAATGTCACATTAGGATAAAGGAGAATATAGGGTAGACTGAGTGGGCCTTGAGGCCCTTATCTGCTGACACCTTCTATGTTTCTATGTATGTTTCTCTGATCTGACAGGCCTGGGACAACATCAGAGAGGCAGTGAATGCCATAAGAGGAAGGGGCCAGACATTGGGAGGAGGTCAAGAAAAAGGGCTACCAACCTCAAGAGGAGGATGGAGGAGGTCCTAGCCAGGGCCCAGTCAAACCTCCAAGCTATAGGCAGTAGCCACAGAACTGCAGAGCTCTTAGCTCCTGTAGAACAGCTTATGGCTGGTACCATGCAGCCTGTAGCCATAATGTGTGTGCTAAGAGGTGGCTATGAAAGTCAGGTTGGACCAACAGACATTTGAGTGACTGCACTAGCCACATCACATTGAACTCATGTGTGCACATGTACCAGTGGTATTTGGGGTTGCATGCTTGTGGGGATGGGCATGTCATAGTGATGTGGCCACAGCCCCCCAAGCACAGAGGGCATGCACAGGATGTACTGCACAGATCTGTGTTCTGCATACACATCCTTCTGCAGCCCTATGCATGCATCCTGCATGGGCCTCAGTACATCAAGCACATGGGCTATCACTGCTGTATGTTCTGTCGCTAATGGTGTAGCTGTTGGATTGGATACACAATGGGTGTAGGCCACATGGTGTTATCCAGGTATCCTGGTGGCGTGGACGTCTGCAGCAAAGTATCCTACTGTACCACATGGGTGTCATATACTGTGTGATTTCTGGTGATGGGAGGTGTGTGTTGTATACAGAACTGGGGGTTTATGGGTACTGCACTACATGGGTGGCATGACTGTGACAATACACAGTGCACTGACCCTGCAGGCTGCCATTATCAGACCACAGGTATGTGCATTAATTAGCAGTGTCACTATCTTCTCTCAACAGTCCAGTCTATGGTGGTAGACACAGTAGATGAGGAATGATTGGGATTGTCCAGACGGCTGCTGTCCAAGAGGTTGAGCATATTGGGGCCCATCTGGAGTCAGACAGCAATGTGGAGATTTGAGTGGAGGAGTTGCAGAGAGAGGAGATCTCCTGGTCCAGCTTGAACCTGAAAAAGTGGTCATACCTGCTGACCCCAAGCCATTGAGGCTCAGACACCACCATCCCAGGACCAGGCATCACTGTGCCAGCCCAGTCAATGCCACTTACCCAGCAGCCACTGTTCCATTCTAGGTTGATGTCCCTGGAACAGCCTCTGCCATGCCACCCCAGGCCACTGCCCCCAAACACCAGCTTGCCACTCCAGGCCAATCCTCCAGGCCCAGCTACCATTGTGCCACCCAGGACCAATTTTACAAGTACAGGACTGACTGTGGTGCAAACAGGCCAGGGTGCAGCCCAGCTTTGTTCCCAAGTACAGACCATACTGGAAGCAGGCAGCAGCCAACAGGCAGCTGCTGCAGTTCACTGTGGTGGCTCATCAGGGCCTGCAGGCACAGATGGACCACATGTGCAACAAAATGCTGGGTCACACCTGGAAATGAACCTCGGCTCAGAGCGCCTTTACCGGTTACCAAATCTCAAATTAATTAATAGTGCAGGACCATGAGTAGCCTGCAGAGGTTCACTATGCAGAACACACAGTGGCCCTGGATAGACTACAGCAGGCCCTGTTAGCATACTTGGACGCTGACTTCAGAGACTGGAACAGTCATTTGCAGCTAGTTTGGGTGTGGTGGCTGTCACCATGCTGAAGGCTACAACCATGGTCTCTGGAAATGCGGGTGCCATCTGCAGCACTAGCCATTCCAATGGGGAGAGTGTCACCCTGCAATGGATACCTCAGTGTCTGGCCATCCCCACAGTGCAGGCACACAGATGCCCAGGACACCCAGCATTTGCATGCCAGTACGTGGTTGCCAGATGCCATGCACCCCTGGCCATGGTCTGCTCCTCAGAGGGTCAGTACCTCCTGGGGCGATGCCCAGGGGTGGCTCATGTCATCTCCCCATACCTGTCCCCTCCCACCCACCAGGACACAATGCACATGCTAGCCTCATATCCATGGGAGGGGTACAGGCCACACCTAGGGTGCTTGCGACACCTTTGCCTTACATCATCTTTTCCACCTCATGCCCCCCCTTCCCACAAACCATGAATCCCACAGGACTGTTTATTTAAGCAGTAATGCATGACAGGGTGTGTGTTGTGCTGTGATAATGTTATGCCTAAGGTGGTTGGGTAGGAGGCTGCAGGACAAGTGCATCCAACATCAGAGAAATGACGTTATACCAGCACTGAAACACACCCCAAAGTACATTATTCCTGTTGTGCAATGGCCCATTTATAATTAATTAAAAAAAAAAAAAAATTTAACAACTTTTAAACTTTTGTTTTGACTGTGAAAGCATATTTAAAAAGAAATAAGTTCATGTTTTTTTTTTTTGTGCACTAGGCAGTGCTATGATTTATTTGGTAGCCTGTGTGTGTGCCCCTCTCAGTTCCCCCTTGTCTGTCTGTGTCTCTCGCCCTCACCCCCTCCCCCTACCAACACCATCACAAAAAGCTGTTGCCCCAAGGGTGAAAAACTGAAGAAAATGTAGCCAGCGAGTAAGTAGCATGCCCATGCTCTGACAAGCTTAAAGTGAAAGTCTGTCCGAGACGAGTAAAATGTTTTGATTTTTCATTTGTTCACCCGGCTTCACCAGTGCATAAGATGATTCTCTGGGCTGGCTATAAGCCAGTGATATTTGAAATATATTAAGTTTGCTTATGGCTGCCAGGGATCAGGAAAATGGTATATACAACTTGCTCAGAGCAGAGTGGGGGAATGTGCAGCTAACATGCGTGGTCAATCCTGTGTTGTGAGCCACGTCTGTGGAGCCGCTTGTAGTGGCAGTTTAAAAAAAAAAACGTTTGTGGTTTGGTGGCAGTTTTTACCACAGAGTTACAGTCCAACAACATGTCTGGGAATAAAGTTAATTTGGGGTGGGGGGGATTGCAGCAGATGATGACAACTTGGGAGGGAAGTGTGTATATAGAGCAAACTTGTGAGGAGCGCAGTAATTTTTTTTTTCTTTTGGTGCAGTCATGTGTGATGGACCTGAATACAGTGATGTTATTCTCAGACAACATCACATTTCCAGGCACACACTGACCAATCAGAACACTAGAAATGTTATTGCAATTGTATAATTTACAGAACATCCACCTACAACTTGGATTACTATAGTTCATCTGCATCCTCCATTCCCCCTTCCATCCTGGATTGCTTTAATTTTGTCTGGCTACCCCTTGTCACCCTCTACTGGTATGACACTTATTTTCTTTGTCACCCCCACTGGGGTAGTTATTATTATGTTTGGCTCCTCCTCATCCCCCTGCCAGGATAGCTTTTATTTTGTTTGCCCCCAGCCACCCACTTGAATGGCTATTTTATTTTTCACACTTTTTATTTAAACATGTTTCTGTTATCTTTGTAATACATTTTTATGTTGCTTGCATGCATGTGCAAGAAACATAGTGCCATCATCGGAGATTTCGGAGGTGTGTCACCTCCTCCTCCAATTCAGTCAGTGAGCTGGCAGGCGCGGCCACTGTAAGTTAATGCATTTTGGAGCTGTCTATGACACGCCTCCAAAATGCAGTGGCATACAGTTGAAAGGGGGAGCTACGCTCAGTGAGCGAGTACAGCGTAGCTCCCCACACGCAGGCGCAGCGTGTCTCCCCGCACATACTGTGTAGCCGACGGGTGCCCAATCCCATCAGCTGAGCTGCGCTCCCCCCAGTTGTAGGTGCTGCGCTGAGGCCCACCCCAGCATGGCAGCAGTCACTTTAACCGGCGGGGTGCCCAATCCCCTGTCAGCTGAATGCCCACCCCAACATCCTTGTGCCACGCTGGGAGCCCACCCCAGCGGGCAACGTCCCATGACGCTCTTTTTTTACCTGAAAACGAAAACGGTCCCGCGGCATGTCTCCCGACGCCCCATCCCACAACCCGCACCCACCCACTGCGCACCCAGCCTCCCCAAGCCCCCCCTCACCCCATACCTCCGGACTCCGGCGCGACGATCTTCGGTGGACCGGGAACACGTCTGCACTCTTCAAAGCCGACCGCGAACTGAGGAAATGCTGGTAAGCTGTATAATGAGCTAGATAGGGGGGTTTCAACTTTGTTGCATATCTCAGGCATTTTTGGGAATTTTTGCACCAAATTTTCAACATGGGGTTTTTGGGACCCCCTTTTCATGAATGATGTCACTGTCATGGCATTATTCGGGCCCGAAGGGTGATTTCACGCAGTGATTGTGCAGTGACTGTGAAATCACCCTTCGGGCCTGAATACCACCATGACAGTGACATCATTCATGAGAAGGGGTCCCAAAAAACCCATATTGAAAATTTGGTGCCAAAATTCCAAAAAAAATGACTGTTTTACGAGCATGTGTTGCACAGTTCCTACGCAGGTTCGTAAGTTCGTGAAATTTCAATATTTTCACTCCAGATTTTCAACATTGCTATTTTACCACACCTTCTTATGAGTAGTACAGCTGTCATTTTTCACATCTCACCCAAAATGCGTTTCCGCCCATGTAGCTCAGAATGGTGCAGTCGTTATGCGAAATCAATGTACGGGACAAATTAAGAAAATCACAGTGACACTGTTCATGAGCAGAGGTCTTAAAATGGTTATGTTGAAAATTTGGTGAAAAAATTCCTAAAAATGACTGTTTTACGAGCGTGCGTTGCGCAGTTCCTACGTAGGCTCGTAAGTTCGCAAATTTTCAATATTTTCACTCCAGATTTTCAACATTGCCATTTTACCACACCTCCTTTAGCAGTATAGCTGTCATTTTTCATCCTACCCAAAACGAATTTCCGCCCCCATGTAGCACACAATGGCTTAGGCCGGTGCAACTCAATGTATGGGACACATTAACAAAATCATAGTGACACTGTTCATGAGCAGAGGTCTTAAAATGGCTATGTTGAAAATTTGGTGAAAAAATTCCTAAAAATGACTGTTTTTCGAGCGTACGTTGCGCAGTTCCTACGCACGCCCGTAAGTTCGAAAATTTTCAATATTTGCACTCCAATGACTTCCAAATACCTAAACAGCACATAGAAGCAAGAAATATTCGGCATTGACAAATGCTTGTTTACACAGTTACTGTCTCCTGTGTGCTCTATACTCACAATCTGGGTCTGTAGATATCTGTAATGAGGTATCTCTGTACTCCATGGACCTTCTTACCATTCTGGGTGACACCTATCAAGCTACTCCTACATCCCCTGGTCTACTGGCTTGGGATTCAATACAGTGTTTCCCTTGGGGGCCAGCAAGCATATTCCATGGTTGAGTGCCATGCTGTGTAGTATGCAACAGGTAAGGAATATGGCACAGGCTTCCTAAGGGCTATATTGTAGGGCACCAGCAGAATGGTCAAGGCATCTGAACTGCATCTTGAGCATGCCAAGGACCCACTCGTTGACAGTGTGTATAACAAAGTGTGTCACGTTGTACCTGCCTCTAAAAGGGATGCAGGTCACAGGACAGGTGTTAGCAGCCAGAGATTCAGGGGGTATGCACTGTTCCCTGAGTAGGAAAAGGGCACTGGTTAATGACATCAGTGGCAGCTATGGGGGGAGGGTGTCTTGAACATATACCCACCAATGAGGTACCCACTAGGTATACCTCCACTTTCAACCCCCTGGCACAGAATGGAGTTGTAGCATCTTCAGGACCTTTGCAGGGGTCCGGTGGGGGGCATTTACCTGCTCCTCATCTTCTATAACAGGCTGCATGAGGTACACAATGTGTGCCATTTGGGGTTCAGCAGTGCTACGCCCTGTCTCTGTTGTTTGCCCTGGATTAAGACTTTCTTTTATAGGCCTTGCTTAGCACAGTGCTGAGTTGCATTATATACCATTTGAGCAGCACAAAACCACTCAATATTGCCCTGTGCAGCATATTCAAGTCTCCACCTCTTCTTACATATGAACATATGAAATTGCCAGCAGATACAGGCCATATGGTCTATCTAGTCTGCTTGAGTGTGCAGCACTTCAGCCCACTAGACTGCAGCTGCCCCCCTCCCATTAACTCTTCCCTCCCCTAACTGCCTCTCCTGTATGTACTTTCCCCTTGAACTTGTCCCACCCCCTCTTGAAACATCCCACAGTCTGCACTGATGCGAGTTGCTCAGGCAGTGCATTCCAACCTGTTACCACTCTTTCAGTGAAGTAGTGCCTCCTCCTTTCCCTCTTGAATCTGCCCCCCTTTAACTTCAGGGAGTGCCCTCTGGTATCTCTTCCATTCAGGAGAGTGAACACACCCTGGAAGCCTACTTTGTTCATCCCCTTCAGGTACTTGAAGGTCTCAGTCATGGCCTCTCTCTCTCTCTCTCTTCTATCCTCCAGGGTATACATGTTGAGCTCTTTTAGTCTTTCCTCATAAGTTCTATCCCCCAACCCCTGGATCATCTTTGTTTCTCTTCGCTGCACTACCTCCAGTAGTTTTATATCCATTTTCAAGTACGGGCGCCAGAACTGCACACAGTACTCCAAGTCCAGCCTCACCAGGGACCTGTGCAGAGGCAATATGACTTCGCTACATCTGGATGTAATCCCCCTTGTTATGCATCCTGGCATCCTGTTAGCCTTAGCCGCTGCCTTCCTATACTGGACTGAGTGGTTTAATTTCCCAGTCACCAGTACCCCAAAATCCTTCTCTTCATTGGATGTGGACAGTTTGATACCATCCATCCAGAAGCTGTATCCTGGGTTTTTGGCACCGAAATGCATAACCTTGCACTTCTTCGCATTGAACCCAAGCTGCCAGGTGTGTGACCACTCCTTGAGTCTTGCCAAGTCCTCCTGCAGTAATTTGCCACCCTCCTCCCCATCCATCTCAGCACAGATCTTGGTGTCATCGGTGAAGAGGCTGATCTTATTCTTGATCCCAACCACTATACCTGTGATGAAATTGTTAAACAGGATTAGTCCCAGTACTGATCCCTGTGGGACACCACTTGTCACTGCCCTGGGCTCCAATGCTTCTCCCCCCACAACTACCCTCTGTGCTGCCTGTACCTCAGCCAGTTTTCTACCCATCAGACTAGCTTCCACCCTATACCAAGACTCCTCAACTTGTAGGACAACCTTCCATGTGACACGGAATCAAAGGCCTTGCTGAAATCTAGGTAGACTACATCTACCGCATGGCCCTCATCCAGTGCCCTTATGACCCAGTCAAAAAAATAAACCAAGTTTTTCTGACAGGATCTGCCAGCGATGAACCCATGCTGTCTGTCGTCTTGTGGATCATTATCCACAAGAAACTGCACCAGCCTTTCTTTGAGGATAGATTCAGTCAGTTTCCCCACAATTGCAGTGAGGGTCACCAGTCTGTAGTTCCCTGGTTCATCCTTGGGCCCACTTTTGTGGAGAGGTACCACGTGAGCCTCCCTCCAATCTCAGGGCACACTTCCCGTATTTAGCGAGGTGTTGAACAGATCCACCAGTGGCTGTGCCAGGACCTCTGCCAGCTCCTTCAGCACCCTGGGATGTACCCCATCTGGCCCAGATGCCTTGTCTACCCTCAGGGACCTAAGGTTCTCCAGCACCCTTTCCACTGTGATGACCCCATCTGTGGTTATCTCACCCCCATGCCTGCGCCCCCTTTCCCTGCAGGAATGGGCCCATCCCTCTCCCTTGTGAACACTGAACAGAAGTGCTCATTAAGTACTTCTGCCTTCTCAGCCCCCTTGTCTACCCACCCACTACCTTTCCTGAGCCTAACTATTTGATCCTTGCACTTCCTTTTTTCCCTGATATACCTGAAGAAATCCTTTTCTCCTTCCTTAATCCCCTGTGCTAATTTCATTTCCCTGGCTGCCGTTGAAGTCCTGACCATTCTGCTCACTTCCCCTGGATTTCTTCACATAGTTCTCCCTATCTTCTGCCCTGTTGATTTTCTTGTAGGTTCAGAAGGCTCTTCTGTTACCCCTCACCTTCTCCGTTACCTCTCTGGTCATCTGGCTTGGATGCTTGGTCCTTGATTTCTTTTGCTGGCTCCTGACACAAGCTTTAGTGGATTCATTCAGCCCTAGTTTTATGTTCGCCCATTTCTGCTCTGTGTCCATGTCAGGGTGGATGCCATCTATGTGTGTTCTTATTAATTGTCCCATCTTGGCAAAGACTGACTTTCTGAAGTCCAGGACCTTTGCTTTTGTATCGTGGGTCTATACCCAAACTGATAGAGAACCACGCTGTGTGGTGATCGCTACAAGCCAGTGGTTCTTCCACCCTCACATCTGTGACCTGTTCTCCATCCTCCAACACCAGGTCTAGAATATTTTCTTCCCTTGTTGGCACTGTCATCTTTTGGGTCAGGAAGCCATCCTGTATTGCTTCCAGGAGGATCTGCTTCCTGGCACATATGGTGGCTGGGATGCTCCAATCCACCCCTGGTAAATTGAAGTCTCCCACCATCACAGTGCTCCCTTTGCCACACAGTCTCCTTATCCACTCCCCTAGCTCCCTATCCATGTCCTCTTTCTGGGTTGGGGACCTATAAGCAACCCCCAATCGAACCCTAGCCAACTTTGGGGCATGGAGTTGTATCCAAATGGCTTCTGACCTACTTTTTCCCCCTCCTCCCTGACACATCCATTCCCTTCCCTTATGTAAATGGCTGCTCCCCCCTTACCTTTTTCTCTGTCCCTCCTGAATAATTTAAATCCTGGAATGGCTAAGTCCCAGTCATGGTTTTGTGTTGTTCATGTCTCAGTGATGGCTGCTATGTCCACCTCTCCTTCTGCCAGTAGTGCCTGCAGCTCTGCCATCTTATTCCCGAGGCTCCTAGCATTTAGTGATACTACCCTCCACATTGACTTTCTCCCAGCTGCCCTCTTACTCTCCCCTCTCCCCGTCCTAGACAAAGTAGGCCCTATTATTGCTATGGGGGGAGGTGCACTGGACCTCCTCTCCTGATTCACTCCACCTCCCTAGCCCTCCCCCAGCAAGTTTAAATAATACTTAGTGGTGATACATTCCCTCAGTCTCTGCTTTAACACCCCTGAACCCTCCTTACTTAGATGTAGCCTGTCCCCTACATATAGATCTGAGTTCTCCCATGTGCTGCCCCACTCTCCCACCCAGCCATACCCCATGGACTCACACCATTCTCTCAGCCACTTGTTGAAGACCATGATTCTGCTTTTTCTATCCATACTTTCCTTTGGCACTGGCAGAACTTCTGAGAATGCCACTGTGCTTCCTTCCTCTCTGCATAGCTTCCCCACTTCCCTGAAGTTGTTCTGAACCTCCTCTATCTGCCTTCCTTCCAGATAATTTTTCCCAGGTGAACAATGATGTGTGGTCCCCCCACACCTTCTGTACACACCTACCAATGTGCTGCTGCACCCTACCTGCTGTCATGTCAGACATGCACTCTACCCAGATGCTGCTTTTCCTGGCCCCTTTCCCCCCATCTGACTCCTTTAATTATGGAGTCCCCCAGAATTATGGCTGACTCCTTTATGTGCTCTCTCTCTTTTTGTAGACTTTTTTCCTTCACCCAAAAGAGCTCCTTTCTCCTATCTTCCCAGCTATTCCCCCTTCTGCCTCCTCCATTCTATGTCCTGACTTCTCATCCTAGCCAACTATGGCTGGTGCATCAGCTTCACTTACTGGATCATTCCCCTTGTGCCCCCCTTACCTTCCCCCACACAGTTTCTTCTGCCACCCATCCTGCAGCCCTCCCCACAATGGTTTTCCTGTGTTTTCCTTGAGTAGCATGTGCCCTCTCCCCAAGGTTCCTTCCTCAGCCTTGTTGCATCTTTATCCTTGCTGCCTCCCACTTCTAGCTTTGCTGCACCTCCCTGCTCCACTGTCCCTGGTTTTGCTTCCTTACCTCCTTTCTGCTACCCCTTGTCTCTAGGGTCTCGTCTGTGCAAACTATGTTATGCCTGTGCTCAGACAGTAGCATGTCTTCCCAGTGCAGTGTGTGACAGGGTTGAATAAGGCCCTGTCCCATTTGCTATGCAGAAAGAGTTAAATGCAAGGATCTGCTCTATCATCTCCTTTTCTGTCTCTTGTCTGTCTGGATGTGCAACCAAATTTTCTTGTGAGACCTAGGAAATGATCACTCTGATGGTTTTGCAATTTCTTCTTCCTCTTGCTTTCTCTCTGCCTTCCCTTGCTGTTCTGTCTTTTTCCCCCCTTACATATCTGCAGGTATAAAAATATATGTGAATCTTTTTGTGGAAATGTCACTGATACTGGGATCCCTTTATTTAAAACTGACATAGTTATTCTGTTGAAATGATTGTAAAAAGATATTTGGAACTCAAGGGGTCAACCTGAGATGCTGGTTTGCAAAATCTCTGCAGAGCTGTAAACAAGAAGTCAGTTCTAGATCACTATGTTCTTTCTGCTGCATCTGAAAGGAACAAAACTGACAAGAGCTTTCTGTAAACTTACAAGAACATTCTGTGAGAATCAGGCTTTCTTAACGAGTTCCCAGACAAAGACTTATAAAAAGAGCAGCAATGCTTTTGCTAGAGAGACAAGAAGAGTAAGAAACTAAGAGACTTAAACTTGGAATTAAGAGATACCTCAAAAAAGGACTTAGTTTTCTCTGTTTGTACTGCCCTTGTAAATAGTTATACTGAACAATTTTTATTTTTGATTTTGCTGTAATTGAGAAAAATAAAACACTATTTGCAAATTTTGAAACTGCTCCTGGTTCACCTATGCTTCCTGACCTGTGCCTCGATGACAGATGGTGTCAGAGTAGGCTTTATGCCGTGCATACTCTAAGCCAGGAGTTTTGTGCATGGGTACTAGACCTGGTACCAGGGAAGCATAGAAGAAAGGCATGGATTCTGCAACAGCAAGTCCCAGAGTGATTACAAGAAGAATGGCAGTCAAACTAGCAGAGACAGAAGTCCAAGCTGAGACTATACAGCCAGCACCAATAATGGAAAAAAAAAACAGGCAGTGATAGAATCTGGAAGCCTGACTGCCTTTTTCAAATGGTGGGTTATACAACAAACAGAGTTGGAGAAACAGAGGAGGGAGGAGAGAGAGGAGATGCAGCAGAGAGAAAAAGAGATTCAATGTTTAGCGGCAAAGAGAAGAGAAGAAATGCAACAACTTGAGAAGCAGAGAAAAGAAGAGATACAGCAACAGGAGCAGCAGAAAAGAGAAGAGATGCAGCGACTGGAGCAGTGATGGCTGGATGCCTTACAAGCTATCAAAGCTGGAGGATCTGATACAGGTCCAGCAGAGTAACAAAACACCAGCAACTTCAAAAACCTAAAACTTACAAAGTTGTGTCCCTCGGATGATGTAGAAGTATACCTGACAACTTTTGAAAGGGTTGCTACAGCCTGTCAGTGGCCAAAGCAGCAATGGACAATCAGGCTGGTACCTTACCTGACAGGTAAAGCCCAACTTGCCTACAGCAATATGGACACTGTACAGTCTGAAAACTATGACCTGGTGAAAAGAGAGATCCTGAAAATGTATGACATCTCAGGAGAGACCTAAAGGCAGAGATTTCGGTCTCTGAAGTACAGCTCAGTCGACAATCCTCGAGAAGCCTTTACCTGACTCCAAGAACTCCTTATGAAATGACTCCAACCAGAGGGCAAAACACTCCCACAGATCATCAAAACATTTGTAATGGAACAGTTCATCAACATCCTATCTACAGACGTACAGCTTTGGGTAAAAGAACACCGACTTGGTTTTCCTATGCTTCCTGACCTGTGTCTCGATGACACAGTGCAAACTGTTAAATATTGCATTCCGGTGCAATTGGCTATTTGCATCAATGCAAAAAGGTTCCATGCAGTGCATGCCTTTTGAATAAGGGGGTTATAGTTTATGGTTCTATGTGATTTAAGTGAAAAATAAATAGTGATGGCAAAATCAACGATGAAAGAATCACGAAGACAAAAACAGCGCAGTCACTTCCAAGCACCTACACAAAACAGTGAACCAGGTGCCAGATTGCAGTAAAACATGTCACCTATGTGAGCTTATTCTGTGAGGAGCTTTAGCGTCCACATGCCCCTTTGCAAAGGGCAAGCCTCATGCACCCTCTGAAAAATATAGAATCAACAGCGGTGTTAAGGTGTCGAACTTGGGGATGAGGAGAAACACAGGATGGGGTGGATGGCAACTTTGGGAGATGCAAGGTGGAGGGGGGAGAAGTTGTCTGCCACAGTTTAAAAAAACAAACAAATATACACCCCAAGAAAAAGTCAGTCCGGGAATTGAAGCCAAGTCAGCTTGCTACTGTAGAACACATAGACACTGACCCAATCCCCTATGCTATGCTGTCAGCACACCTTGGCACCCCACCAAAATGCCTCTTGTAATTCTCATCAGTAACACTACTGCTCCCACACTGGTGACTTGTGAAATAACCATACTCCTGACATTTACTGGTGCTGTAAAGACACAGGGCCTGATTCCAAGACAGTTACACCAGGCGTAAATGCATTACGCCAGTCATGATAGTGCAAATCACAAGTTACGCCAGTGATTTGTGACATGCGCGACTCCAAAAGAACACTTACACCTCAACCCACAACTGCTATAACTAACACAAGTTATGCTTCAGTTATGGCAAAGAATGCTTACGCCACTGCGCAATGTGGCTTACGACATGCGTAAACACCAGCACCACAGAACTACTGTTACAGAACAGGTTGCATAATGAACCATGCCAGAGGATGGTAATGTAAGTTAGAACAAGGAAAAACTGTCCTAACCAGAGCACAGGCCATAGAAACACTGCCCCCCACCCCCCCACAGAGCCAGACTGCAACATATCCCCAACCAGTATGCCCTGAATGTGGACCTAATGGGCATACAGTGGAACACCCAAACAAACATGCCCTAGAAAGCCCAGGACACAGTGAAATAGGTAGTAGCATGGCCAGACAGGCCAATAGTAAGTGAAATACATACCTGATGCAACATGTACCATAGCATGTAGCACAATAGCCAAACACAGACTGTGGGACAGGGCATCATACTGTGGGACAGAGAAGTGATGGGATGTATAGTAGGGAACAGTGCCATGTATTGTGGGACAGTCGAGAGGTATGTACTGCTGGCAGTATTGCAAGTTGAGACATGCATACTGCTACGCCGCTATTGAGAGTTATGCCATGTCTTGAGGGTGTAACTTACGACATGCATAATTCTGCTTTTTCCGTCATAACTGGTAATTCTCGTGGAATATGGTGCAGTGCGCATGTCGTAGGGATTTTGGCATAACTTTACGCACTTGTGTACTTTACACCGTGCTCTCATCACTGTCTTGGAATCAGACCCACAGTCACCAATATTCCCTTCACTCATTTTTACTTGCTCTTTTCAATTCACCCAAATTGATTCGTTGAAATCAAGGAATACCATAGTTTATTAGGTAAGTAATAAGACCTAACAAAGTATGCAGTGTTGGGAGATACCCGCATGCCCATGGTGTAGTAAAGCCTGGTGATGAAGGTGAGACCTTCTAAAGAACTAACAGATGTGGGCTTTTCCATTGTAACTCTTCATGAACCAGATCATGGTTATGAACTGCTTGAAATATTGAAGTTGCACACACTGACTTAATTGCTTAGCATCCTGCTTTGTTTGTATAACATATCCTTTCACATTTTATGCTTAGTGTCTTTAACCAGTAAGAGACTTGCAAGGGGCTGCTTGAATACATACTAGATTTAATTTTGCAAATGAGCAGCTGCTTTGATTTTATCAGAGGTCCCTGCCACATGTAGGAGGCTGGAGTTAAATCCCCAGCCATTCAACAATTTAAACATTGAGCTATATAGCAAACCCTCTCACTTTTTATAATTTCTATAATTGGTGGTAATAGCAATCTCACACAGTTTACTGAAACAAATTATTTTACTTGTCCACAGAGCACTTTATACAGTAGTGGCCTTTATAGCCTGTAGATATTGAACTGTTTGCACTTAGTACTTTATCTGGACCTGTGCAACATTGATTTATCCAATAAAGAGGCTCTTTGATGTGCATTAATTACATTTCTAGCTTTTTAACTTATACTTTGCACAGCGTACACTTATCCTGGAAAGGTCTTGAATTCTGAGACACAGAACTATATCTGGGCCTGTTCAAGATGTATTTGTCTGATAAACATGCTTTTGCATGTGCAGTAATTAAATTCCTGACACTTTAAATTGCATTTTGCTCAACTCTTACCAATCCTGAAAAGGACTTGAAGTCTGAGCTGTTTTACTCTTTAGGACAATAATTCTTAACTTAGGAAATGAACAACTGTTTCAGTCAAGTGCTATGTGTCTGACAAGTAGACATACTTAGTAGTTATTTTAGATCTAGCAATGGAAGGTGAGTTTGAATACATTAGCTGCACAGCATACCATGCAGATGAAATTAAACTGAATACATATATGAAAACAGATGTGTTGCATTATTCTGAAAAATACAGAATTAAGAAATGTACACAGTATAGGATCTTGCTGTATCACTGTGGTACTGAGTAGTGAGGTATAAAGTTATATAAATAAATATGAATCATTTATGATGATGAAACATTATTGGGACACTTTCTGGTTGTCTTCTGGTGCTATCCCTACTACAGGAAGAGGGAAGAGTGAGACTCCCATGTCTCGGTGGCTGTTTTGCATGACCAATTTGGGAGAAAGTGCAATTGGGACAATTAACCTGGAACTGTCAAAATGGTGTCTAGTTGTTTGTGGTGGGGATTTACTGACTGTTGAAAGAAGGTCTCAGCCAATCAGGTTCCTGGATTCTATTTATCCATTTCATAACACACGGAGAAGAAGCCAGAAGGAGAAGGAAGGAAACATATTCAATTCAGTGCTTTAGAGTAACTGGTAATTGGTATTTTTTCTTTTAAACTTAGATTGTGGGCTTGTAGTGACACTATACTTTCTTTCTTTGTTGTCTTTACTTATAATTGTTTTTGGGCTGTTGAAAATTTAAAACATAGTGGTGGTGTAATTCTGTGCTGTCTTTAATTGCTGCAAATTTTATCTTGGCTTGTCTGACTGTCCTGTAGCTGGGTGAAGGGTGTTAATTGTCTGGCCTCTGACCTCAGCTACGTGATAACTGGAGGTGGGGCTTAGTCAGAGTTAAAGTAGCAAACAGAGGTTGATTTTCTCAGAAGAAGCCAGAAGGAGAAGGAAGGAAACATATTCAATTCAGTGCTTTAGAGTAACTGGTAATTGGTATTTTTCTTTAAACTTAGATTGTGGGCTTGTAGTGACACTATACTTTCTTTCTTTGTTGTCTTTACTTATAATTGTTTTTGGGCTGTTGAAAATTTAAAACATAGTGGTGGAGTAATTCTGTGCTGTCTTTAATTGCTGCAAATTTTCGCCCCCCCCTTCCCCCAACTCTTAATTACATGCCCTGATAAATCTGATTGACAGGAGCTAAACACAGGGTATAGTAAGAGGTGTGAAGTAGGAGGGGCCTAAGGGGGAAGAAGCCCACCCTCAGCACGACAAGTGTTTCGACTCATTTATTTATTTATTGGTTTCTTTTTCCTTAAAAAAAAATATCTGAGGATTAGTTACAGGATTTTTAGTACTGTAAATTAATAAAACGAGAACTAAGAGAGTTTCAGTAGCAGACAAGTTGTGGAATTGCAGTATAATGTGGGGAGTGGTGCAATGCAGTGGCTGTGGTGCAGCCCATATTCAGGCAGACCTTCTGGACACTGAGGTGCTGCTCATCTGTCATGCTCTCTGGACTGCAGGATGAGGTAACCAGACTCAGAGCGGAAGTAAACTGGGTCAGAAGTACCATCACCCCTATCCAGGGACCACCCAGTCCAATGCAGCTGCCTCAAAGGATGCCGATTACGAGGACCACTTGGATGACAGTGGGCTCAGGGAGGGTTAGAGCAGTCAGGCAGAGGCACATCCCAGATCCTATTCCTCTCAAGAACTCATATGCCACACTGGCAAATCAGGACAACCAAATAGAGGTACCCAGAGAAGTGGAAGGAAAGGATGTGGAGGTTAGCCAAGGAGGTGACCTCAGTGGGGAAAGCAGTGGACCCCAGAGGAGGAGGAAGCGAATCCTGGTGGGAGACTCCATCGTAAGAGGGATCCAGCTAGGAACACAGGAGGGAGAGGACAGGGAGGTGAGGTGCCTACCAGGTGCCATGGCATGGAGGGATGGAAGGAAGATACTGGGGATCACTGGGAAGGCAAGACGGGAGGGTGAGCTGGATGTCATTATCCACCTAGGTACTAATGACTTGGCAAATGGGTAGCCAAAGGAAGTTCAGGAAGAGTTTAGAAAACTGGGGCGGGGTCTCAAGCAAGTAGCTACTTCTGTCACTTTCTCAGCAGTACTACCTGTGAGAGGCAAGGGAGAGCATAAGAGTGCATGCACCAGGAACTTTAACTCATGGTTGAAGAACTGGTGCTGTGAGGAAGGGTTTGGATTCATTGGTGACTGGGGACCCACCTGGAGGGATGGAGGTTTGTTCAAGCCTGACGGCCTGCATCCATCCTGAAGGGGGATCCAAGTACTCAATGATAAGTTTAAATGCTACATTGACAAGCATTAAACTAGCAAAGGGGTGGCAGGCCAGCAAGGAGGGTACCTACTTGCTCACCCCCACAGCTAGCAGTGGAACCAGTGAACCAGAGGAGTGGCTATCTCTGCAAAGCGGTGCAAAAGAAGGAGATTAGTGTCCAAAAGGTGGATAAGCAGAAAAGGGGCAAAATTCAGCAGAAGGGCAGACAGCAAGGAGAACCAGGGATAAATGACAACCAAGGAAGGGGCTGGAGTAGAACAGTGAAGCAGACTAGGAGGTCAAATCATGGAAAGCCATGTGCAAATGCCAGGAGCCTTAGCAACAAGATGGAAGATCTGGAGGCTGTCATGGTACAGTCAGACCTGGACATTGTGGCCATCACTGAAACCTGGTGTAATGATAACCATGACTGGGAGATGGCCATACCTGGCTACAACATATTCAGAAGAGAGACAGAGCAGGCAGGAAGTGAGGAGGAGTGGCACTGTATGTGAAAAATGACATAAGGGTCACAGAGATCCAGGAGGAACAAAATGGGGGAGAGATACTGTGGGTTAAGCTAGAAAGGAAAATGGGGCCAGCCATCCGCACAGGTGTGGTCTATAGACCACCAGCCCAGGAGGAAGAAACAGATAGGGATCTGATGCTAGCCATCCAAAGGATGGCAGACAAGGGTGAGGTAGTACTGGCTGGAGACTTCAGTATTCCAGACGTGGACTGGACCATCCCAGCAGCAGCATCAACTAGGAGCAGATTTATCCTGGACTCCCTTCAGGGTGCCTTCCTCAAGCAACTGGTCATGGAACCAACTCGGCAGAAGGCAATACTGGATCTTCTGCTCACAAACAGGGACAGTGTGATGGGGTAACAGTGGGGAGCACCTGGGTAACAGTGACCACAGTCATTGTGGTTTGAAATCACAGAAAGAGCAGAACCAAACACACAAAACACGTATCCTGGATTTTAGGGGGCAGACTTTGGGAAAATGGGGAAATACTTGAAAGAGGCATTAAGGGAATGGGACAGGAATCAGGGGTTGAGGAACAGTGGGCAGTATTTAAAATGGGGATTATAAGAACAACAGAATTATGCATTAGCAGGTTAGCAAGAGGAAAAGGAAGAGGAGACCATTATGGTTTTCCAAAGAGGTAGCAAAGAAAGTGAAAGCCAAAAGATAGCATTCAGGCAATACAAAAAGACACAGGCAGAAGGGATAGGGAGAAGTACCAGGAGAAACAAAGGGAGGCAGGAAGTCAGTAAGGAAGCCAAAGATCAGACAGAAGAACACATTGCAAAATCAGTGGTTAAAGGGACAAAACCTTTATAGGTACATAAGTGAAAAAGAAAGACAAAGGGAGGGATAGTGAGACTGAAGGGGAGGATGGGAGTGCGTGGAGGATGACAACAGTAAAGCTGACATACTGAACAGGTATTTCTGCTCAGTCTTTACTGAGGAAGAGGGGGTAATGGGTCTGAAGGGAGTACAAGGGGTGAGAATGGTGCAGAAATGGACACAAGTCCCTTTACAGAGAAGGGTCCTGAAGGAACTGGAAGTAATAAGAGTTGACAAAGCAATGGGGCCAGATGGGGACCCCAGGGTCCTTAAAGAACTAAGAGAGGTGGTGGCTGAACCTCTGGCTATCCTGTTTAGCCAATCACTGGAAACAGGGAGGTACCCAAAGACTGGAGGACAGCAGATGTAGTCCCTTATACAAAAGCGGGAACAAAGAGGAAGCAGGAACTACAGACCAGTCAGCCTCACTCGGTAGTGGAAAGATCATGGAAGCACTTCGAAGGAGAGATTGGTGGAACATCTGGTTGTCAATGGACTACAGGACCCAAGGCAGCACGGTTTCACCAGGGGAGGTCATGTCAGACCAATCTCATTGAATTTTTGACTGGGTGACTAGGGAGGTGGATCAGGGAGGCAGTGACATGGCCTATCTGGACTTCAGCAGGGCCTTTGACACTGTGCCACATAGAAGACTATTACACAAACTGGGGAATAAGGTGTGGGCAGGACAGTAGTGTGGTGGGTAGGTAACTGGCTGGGTGGCAGGACACAGAGGGTGGTGGTAAATGGCTGTCACTCCACAGAGGGAAGAGTGACCAGTGGGTACCACAGGATCAGTGCTGAGACTGGTCCTATTCAACATCTTCATCAGTGACATTACGCAGGATCTAGAAGGCAGAATTTCACTGTTCGCTGATGACACAAAGCTCTGTAACAGAGTAAACACACCAGAGGATGTAGACAGAATGAGAAGGGACCTGCAGAAACTTGAAGAATGGTCAAGGGTTTGGCAATTGAAATTCAATGTAAAGAAGTGCAAGATAATGCATATGGGGCACAAAAACCTTGGCACAATATATCAGTTGGGGTGAGGATATAGCACACCAAGCAGGAAAGGGATCTTGGGGTTGTCATCTCTGATGACCTCAAGGTAGGGGAAACAGTGTGACAAGGCATCAGGTAAAGCAAATAGGATGCTGGGATGTATAGGCAGGGGCATCACCAGCAGGAAAGGGAGGTCATAATTCCGCTATACAAGACACTAGTGAGGCCCCACCTGGAGTACAGTATACAGTTCTGGAGACCATACCTACGTAAGGACATAGACAGGGTAGAGAAGGTTCAGAGGAGGGCAACAAAGATGGTGCATGGATTGCATCACAAGTCCTATGAAGACAGGTTGAAGGAACTGAACATGTACTCCTGGAGAGAGGAGGAGAGAGGGGATATGATAGAGGCATAAGTATCTTACAGGGAGAAACAGAGTGCAGGAAACACTATTTTTAAGCGAAAAGATGTTCCAGGACTAGAGGGCATGGGATGAAGTTGGAGGAGGACGATTCAGAGGAAACATGAGAAAGAATTTCTTCACCGAATGGGTGGTGGACAAGTGGAACACCCTGCCAGAGGAAGTGGTGGGGGCTGAAACAATCACGGGATTTAAGAATGCATGGGATAGACATAAAGGAATTCTAGAGGTCAGGGGTAAGGGGAAACAGACTTCTAGGAAAACAAACTGAACTTACAAGCTCAAATGGGCAGACTGGGTGGGCCATAGGCCCTTATCTGCCGACACTGTCTATGTATCTATGTATCTATGATTGTGTAAGGTTTATTGTTAATATGCTGCATACTGAGAACAATTCCATTTAATTTGAATGTGCCTCATACAGTACTTCATTTCCATTTGACGTGAAGATGCATGGGTAGTACAGTGTCTTCCTTATGAGCTACCTATGGAACTACTAATTACTGACTGCACTTGAGAGGGTATATGAGCCACCAGATCTCCAAGAAATGTTTATTTTTTTAACTTGTTTTTGTCTTTTCAGGTGCAGGAGGGGATGTAGCCCCTCTTTCTGTGCCTGGACCACTTGGCATCTTTGCCAGGTGACCCAGACTGAGAGACCCACAGTTTGCCCCCTGCAGCAGAGCTCCACAAAGGAAGAGAGACTGAGATCCAACTGAGACTCCACCTGAGGCTTACAACTGGGGTGTCATTCGGGTGCAGATTCAGGGGTGTCATCATGTGACCAGCCAAGGGGATTTTGCTTCCTGTTTCCCCTGGAGGCACAGACATGCAATGATGTCAGCATGGGATGTGCACACTCCCATACATGTTCTGCAGATGTCTGCTATCACCTCTGCCCATCAGTGTGTGGTACTAGCCAGTGTACACCCAGTCTCCACTGGGTGACACTCATGCAACTTGAATCAACACCCCTCCACCCTAGAGAAGGAGAGCTGTCCATAGGATGCTCGTCCTACCACCCACCCTCCAGGCTGGCCCTTTGATGATCCAGGCTTCTTCCTGAACCGGGTCATCAGCATCACAAGCAGAAATGCTACTGTTGTGCTGGCCATTTGGCTAACCACCACTAAATGTTTCAGACTGGATAGTCAGTATCATCCTATTTGGAAACTACAGATGAAAATGTTTTCATATGATTGTAATAAATAAATATTTAAATGTAAGACATTTTAGAGTGCAAAAGAATCAGTTCTTATTAGGTGGCTGAAGGAGATCTTGTCTGTTTCACTTAATTCCTTGGCAGAGAGGCAGATTTACCCAGATGACATGTCTGAATGACAATCTCATTACTTGCTTTCTTGCCCTTGTTCTTGCTGTTTTGCATTGTGCAATTACTCAAGTCACTGCTCAGTACAACAAGAACAGTTTTTGTATGATGGTATTGTTGGAACTAATAAACGTAGTCTGCTGCTGTATGTTATTGGCAGCGTGTAATGCAATTATCAGTAACTGTCACAAAGAGGTTGCCATTAATTTTTTGGAACATCTTAGTGTGATCAAAAATTATTTCCATAAGAGTGCAGCTGATCAACATAGTTGCCATTTGCAATATCACTAGTAGTGAAAGCAAAACCTCACAAACTTAGATCCAAACAAACAAATACAAAAAAAAAGAAAACTAAATCTGGGCCCTCAGGTTGAGACAGGACCACTAATTATGCCAAGGGCAGGACCACTGGCCAGCACACCTGCTAGAACTCCAGGGCAAGTAGTTATGTTTACAAACACCAAGCAGGGAAAGTAAAGATGTGAGCCCAGAGGAGGGGCTATATTGATTTCATCAAGTAGACTGGGATATGAAACATGTATATACATATAGACCAAAGTACAAAAGTACAACTGTTGCAACAGTGTCTACTGAAATCGATGTACCAATATTGATGATTAAAAACATAACACTGCCTCTACAAAATAATATGTTTTCTTATTTGAGCACAATCATATTATTTATTTGAATTTTGATGACCAGGTAGGCCCACTGAGACAAGACAGTCCCCCTTTTCAGTGGCGACCCGGGGAATCAAAACATTCCTCAAATGATAGACATTAAACATAGTAAATGGACATTAACTATACTACCAACAGCGGTACAAATGGTAGTAATATTAACAAGTAGAAATATTTAACAATTTGATGCAGTAAGTACATAAGATAGAGAAACATCATACACTTTAGGGCATAAACAACTTTCAGACTCATTGGTTACACAGGGTTCAGAGAAACCTTGAGAGCATGACATAGGATTAACCCCTACCTGCTAGACAGGGGGTTATATACAGTTGCACGTGCCAGTGGCAAGGAATAGGTCCTTGTATTTTTTTTTTAATTGCAAGAGGGATGTGCAGGATAGAAGTCCTATTGGAAGATTATTCCATTTATGTGCAGCTGCATACAAGAAAGATCTCTTTCCAACTACTAAATGAATTTTAGGAATACTTAATAATGGTTGGTGAGATATTCTAAGGGACCTGGTGAACATTTTCTGGGTTAGTAGGTTAGCCAGGCTTGCAGGGGAGGTGAATTAATTTGAAGGTGGTACACAGCAAGGGTAGTCCAACTTCACCTCAAAACCTGGCCAATTTAAGGTACTGAGCACAGCAGAGTGGTGAGTTCAGGCTGGGGCTAAAGTGGCAAATCTGGCAATATGGTGATATGCTTGCCTAAGTCTATTCAGAATAGATGGCTTCACTGTGGAAAGCAAGGATGCACCATAGAGGAGACCTGGGAGTAGGATTCCAGTAGAGATGGTCTTTCTAGATTGGGAAGTGAGGTTGGGGCAGTACAGCATAGTAACCCAAGGTTTCTGGTGAGTTGATTTTATAATTCTATTGGTATGGATCTCAAAGGATAGGTTTTCATCTAAGGTAACATCCAGGTATTTAAAGCTTTTGACACATTCCAGCATCACCCTGTTGGTGTTTAAACAGCCAAAGGTGGTTGGTTATCAAGTTTATAGGTTGTTGTGGTGAAATAACATAGTATGTGTCATTTTGGTGTTAAGTACTAACAGGTTGGCTTTTAACCAGGCATCCAAAGCCTGAAAATCACTCTCGAGGTTGGCATTTATGACATTGATATCTTTAGCAGACCTGTATATATCATATAAAACGTAACACTTCCAATCTATCAAATGCTTATCCTCCTTTGAGCATAACAAAGGGAGTCCACATTGTAAACTGTGATCTAGTAAATTAGGCTTGAAAATTGTGGAACAGTTTTTTTAATACCCCATAAATCATCACGTTTATGAGCTTAGTAGCTTGTAAGAAGATCAGGGAGTTGTAACTCTTATTAATTGTTTAGTTTTTAAAGACTTGTGATGGTTTGTTCAGCAATGTTTATTAGATCTGCAAATTGTTAACCAATGCCACACCACAGTTCACTATGTCTGTGAGCTACAGGTAATATACTCAGGTAGGCATGGAAATCACATGGATACAAAAGGCATTTGCCAACAGCAATGGCAATTTATGTGTTTCCATATAGGAAACTCAATGTTTCCAGTACTATCAGTAGAAAAATAGCATCTGATGCTTACCTCTCACAATCCCTTGTTCAAGAAAATACAACATCACACATGTCCCTTGTTCTTTCATTGACCAGAACAGTCAATACAGTACAAAAGTACTTTAATGATCTGTTGGTGGAATGTTTCTGTGGAAGACTAATGAAGACAATACCTTTCAAATATGAACTGTGTTAGTGTATGCCACTCACTATTTGGTTTAGTTGTTTTTTGTTTATATGATTAATAAAAGGTGCCCTTCCAAAGCTTGGAATATCTGGACAAATAACAACATTACAACACATACCATATATAAAAAAAGACAGAAGAACTCTGATACCTAAAATACGAACAATAAATTAAACATCACATGAAATATTTTGGAGCACGACTGCAAAGCTAACCAAGTGTTAAATGGAGTAGTTAGAGCTTTTAAGACTGTACAGAATTGTCAGTGCAACTCCCTTCAGATAAAGCATCCCAGAGGGTTATGGCAGCCACCAGAAAAGCCCAGTCACCAGTGGACATTCGGCATGGTGGTGGCACCAAGAGCAACTTCAGTACCCTCAACCTAAGATTCCTGGAAGGCACCTGGGGAGTCAGGAGTTCACTGAGGTATGGGGGGCCCAGTCAGTTCAAGGATTTGTATGTCATTTAAAAAACCCAGAACTCAAGCACCACCTAACTGGCAGCCAGCTCATAACCCAAAGCTAGGGACTGATATGCTCTGACCTCTAGATGGATGTCAGGAATCTTTGTACCACATTTTAAACCAGCTGCAAGTGATTTAATTGACCCCCAGGCAAGCCTTTGTAAAGCACACTACACTAATCAAGCTGATGAATGATGTGGGTGCTGAGTAGGGTGACAAGAACATCACATCATGTAGGGGACTTAGTTTGGAGATATTTTTTAGATTGTAAAAGCAGCTCTTGACTACAGAGGACAACTAATAGACAAATGTCAACTGACTGTGAAGAACAACTCTCATACAGTGAATGTCTTCAACTGGAAGATGCCCCCACCACAACCATCAGTAAAGAGACTCAGGCCACCTTAGATGACTGATATTGCCTTTCATTTTCTACCACAAGCAACTCAATCTTGGTGGTAGTTAGAACAAGCCAACTGGATGCCAACCAAACCATTATTTCCTCCCAACACTGTTCTAATCATGGCAATGAGAATGCCCTATCAGGAACAAAGGGCACATATTAGCCAGCTGTCATATGCTTAACAGTTTGTCTTTACATTGTATTGCCTAATGATCTTTCCCATTGGTAACATATACACTGAACAGCATATGCAAAACCACAGAACCCTGGGGAACTCCTCATTCCTGAACAACTGACTGTAACTGGCAAAGAGACAAGAACTACTGATAGCTTTCTTCCACTGAGGAATGACTGAAACCATTGCAAAACAGTCCCAATCAACCCCTCAAGCTCCCCCAGCCTAGCCAACAAATGTGGGTGATCAACAGTTTGATATCCATAAATGCACTTGCCCTGTTCAGTGTCATCTCTCCTTGTCAAAGAAAATGGGATGTCAAAACTTTTTATTTTTTCTTACTAATAAAACAATTAAAAATGCAGATATTGCCATATTCTTGTTCTTAGTGATTCTCACTCCTCAATAACCAGTGGCTTACTAAAGTGTCATCAAGTAAGAGGAACTTTGTTTGATGAAAAAGTGTTATAGGCACAATTGTATGAGTCAAACCAAGTTCTCCTTCAAATTGATAATGCTGTTTTTCTTTTGTTGTTTGTTTTTGTTTCATGCATTGCAAGCCATTGTGAAGAAAAGTAAAAACTTTCAGAATAATTTTAGTGCAAGTTACTCTGATACAGTCAGGAACAGATGAAATTCAATCTGATAGGTTCTTTTTTTGTGAACTTAATTGGCAGTTTGACAGACAAAATAAATGTAAATAATCTCCAGAGAATAAACTGAGGTATTATTCAAAGGCATTTCATGTCATGTAATCTGTAATGTGTAAATTGCTGTGTAGCTTTTGTCCCATGGTGAGGCCCAAGATTGTTTCTATATCTTTGGACATACCTGAGTTTTGTTCCCCTTCATTTAGGGGAAACAATCTAGAATGGAGTTTGATAACTAATTAACTAGCAGTATAAAATGTTGCAGAGCATGTGAACACTGATACAAACCAGTTTCTAAGCAGTACCATTAATTTTAAAGAAATGTTCAGAAATTATATTTGCACAGCATAGATTGAGCATTCCAATTTTAAGAGGTTATAAAATGTGCAATAATGGCCATGGTACATTTTTTCTGATTGCTTGATGGCATCAGCTAGGCTTACCATAATGGTTCTACAAGGTTTAGAAAAAAACATTTAGTAACATGACCTTAATTATTGTCTGTAGTGAATAGAGTGTGTGGTTGTTGGAGCTTTATCCTCTGCTGTATGAAAAGAAAGGCATACAATTTCAAGTGGGAAAATGTATTTCTGCCTCACTCGCGCTGTCTCTCTCTCTCTCTCTCTCTCTCTCTGTCTCTCTCTTCCTACTTCTGAATTGCATATAATTTTGCATTTTTTCAATGTTAGAAATAATTTCCATTTAAAAACTAGTTTGAGTTTTTTTTCTCTCTCAGCAGTTAAGGTTGGTAGCTGTTTGCATTTCCAGAGGCAAAAAATTCCTTTCCAACTGGCAAAGTTGATACTTTCAAACTAGTTACAGATACAGGATTTGTATACTCCAGAGACCCATTCATAGCCTCTTGGAGAAGAGTGACAGATCCAATATTAAACAGTAGTATTGTGGAAGAAGGGGGAGAAGTACTAAACTGTTTTACTAGGAGCTGTTGTCAGTAGATTCTTTTTTAATTCTGTTCACTTCAGTTGGAATAAACTGTATTGAATCAGCTTGTGCCCAGTGCTGCAAGCGTGAACTATAAATCACAATAATTCCTGCACGGTTAACAGTAGCTTAAGTTCATTGGAGATTTTTCATGACAATGGAGAAGCAAGAGTGTTAATGACATCAATAAATTAACTTAAAAGAGGGTAATTAATACACCGTATTATACTTCAAGATGGCTATTTTCAGTAACAGCAAATTAACATTCTGATATCATTAGGTTAAATTAAACTAAAAACAACCAGAAACAAGATTCAGACATTAAGACCAACAGAAATAAATAGTTTTTTTTTGTTAATTTTGACCACTGTTTAGCATTAGATGTTTTAACAGCCTCTCATTATGTGTGGTAATTGCAGGGAAAAATGGTTAACTTTCTTGTCACTTTGATCATAGTGGTACCAGGTATGAATTAAAATTATTACATGCAACAGTCTTTAATTAAAGGCATTCTAAAAATAGACAATAAAGGTAAGGTTTAAATCTTGGCCATGGGGTCTTCTTCTGAGGTTATCCATAAACAGGAAAAGTGAGCAGTTTGTGTGTGTGTGTGTATATATATATATATATATATATATATATATATATATATATATATATATATATATGTGTGTGTGTGTGTGTGTGTATGAGCACTTAGAATATTTGAGAGCTTGAAACTGCAAACTCTAAAGGCTGAACTAAAATTCTTAACTGTTTAACAATGTTTGCCCTTGTATGGCACTGAATATTATTGTATTTAAGCAATAATACATCCCAGTGTGGGGCTTATTGGGGGATTTACCCATGCCTTATGTGATGATCACAATGCTGATGGCTGGGTGACTCTGACCACACAAGAAGTGGATAAATCTCACAGTTAGCCATGTGCTCAGTTTCCATACTGTGATTAAATATGTGCACTTCAGTAAAACAAGGAATGTTTATTTTTAAATACATCTCAGGATTTATAAAACTGTAGCTTTTTATTATGCTTCATAGGGATATCATACCCCTGCCTAGAAACAGTGACTTGGGGGGTGGAGCCTGGCAACCAAAATGGAGGCACACTAATTTCTACCAGAGAGACTCTGTGAGCCCCTAAGATCCCATCCGGTGGGTCTAGTCATTACTCCTGCTCAAACGAAGTCAGCATTGCTTACCAGATTATCGGTGCTTCAAAATGAGCCACTTCCCAGAGAAATCGGCTATGGTTTCATGATCCTACGTCATGTTAAAAAAGTCTGGCATGTCTGCGCTGTGTCCACGTTCCAGGCCACGATTGCAGCACCACCCAGTTTTCAAGACACCCACCCTGAAGCATGACAGCCAGGCAGCACTCGGGAAAAGGTGGAGGCGGCAATGGCCGCATCAAGCTCCACCAACAAAATGGTTCAAGAAATCACTAACATGACGGCGATGCTGAGTAAAGTCCTGCAAGATACTACTAAATTAAAACTGTTATCCTCAAAAATAAATGAGGACTTGCTTTTGTTAGCTCTTTGAGTGGAGGACCCTGAAAAAGAAACGAAGCAGCAGGCTAAACAACTTTCCCAGCATGATGGATACCTGAGAGAACACCATGGGCAGTTCCAATATTTATTATCCAAAGTGGATTACATGGAAAACAGATCTCGAAGGAAGAACATTAGAATTGTGGGCATTCCGGAAGACATGGAGGGCAAGGACATGATTTCCTTTCTTGAAGACACATTACCAGCAATGCTAAAATTGAAGCATGAGGCACCCCCAGAACTCGAGCGGGCCCATTGCTCACTTGCCCCCAAACCTAAACAAAGTGAGCGCCCTTGCCCTATGCTGTGCAAATTCTTGAGAAACCCAGTGAAGGAGCGTTATCTTCAACTGGCCAGAGAACTAAAAGTAGTGACCTGGCAGGGATGCTCAATCCAGCTCTACCAAGATTACTCACAGGAGCTTGCAAGGCACAGAAGAGCTTACGCAGAAGTGAAACAACAGCTCTACAAAATGGGCATTGCCACTTCATTGCGATACCCTGCCCTGTTAAGAGTTCAATACAACAGGGTTTTTCAAATGTTTATCAACCCTGCGGAGGTGGAGCAATTTCTGCTAACCCTACAGCCATCAGACCAAAGACTGAATCAACCCCTACAACTGCCGCATGGCAATGCATGGCAGGACAGGAAAGTCTCCCCTTCGCCTGGAAAGGACACTCCAAGCAGAAAGCCCATGCCCAAAAGAAATAGATCTAGGAGCTGCCCAAGGTTGCAAACCCTTTCGGATGACAGCACGATTTCCCCAGTAGTAACAACAATCAAGGCCTCTAACAGATACGAGCCCTTGAGAGATCTTGTACCAACAGCCCTGGACCTAATGGGGAACCCTGAAAGTCCAGTGATGGATGATCCCGCAGACCAGAGCTTGTTCACAGACTGGACCTCACTTTACAAAGACTGGGCTGAATGTGGAGGGGAGCCATCGGTCGAACAACAGCTGCCAGTTTGAATGGTTAAGCCTGGCTGTTTCTGTAAATTTATGGCTGTGCTAAAGTACTGGAACTTCTGTTATCCTTGTCTGATAGCCACTTACTGAACACCTATGTACTACTATGCATATACCAACGTACTGTAATCTGTAAACATGTTGTCTTTGTACTTCTATGCCTGACGTGGAACCTTTGTAAATGAGTCCTTGACTCAAAGGTCTTTCTTAATTCCTCAATAAATAAAATAAAATAAAATAAATAAACCTTGATCAAGCTTCTGGCTCTCTAGCGGCCGGGGGGGGGGGGGGGATGAGATATTTGCCTATCCTCTGAGGCTATGGCTTCATACCGCTCGAGACTTACTGGAACTAGGGTGCTTCTATGGGCTCAGTTATCTACAGCGTGACACAGCTCAGAAGCCCTGCCTTGAACATGCTAGGCCTTTCTTAGCCGAGACACCAGCTGCAGCCTGTGGTGGAATTGTCACCCCACAATAGCTGGTTATTACAAGTTAAAGTTTGAATGCACTTGTTATTGTTGTTTTCTGCCCAACATGTTTTTGTTACAGGTCTCCACCCTCCCAGCTTACATGGGAATGCTTGCAGAGATACCGTTGTTTATGGCACAGTGGCCTTCACATGGTTGCAACATGCGCCGGCATAAGCTGGGGGCTGCATTTTAATTGTACGCACCTTAGGGTCCTGTCGTTATTGTCTCAATAATCATTTTGTTTTCACAGCTTGTGTGGCCCTTCTGGCACGGAATAAGGTAATCACTAGGGTTTCTCTGCAGCCCTCGACCTGAAGGCTGTTACCTAGCTATCATCCGAGGCTGGGAGAGTGGGGGATAGCACAAGACTATTAAGTGCTCAAATGGATGGTTTTACGATATGGAGGGCTTCCCCAATGTGTTTTTAGTGGGGACTGTTTATACTTCGAAGTATCCACTGTCTTATTCTATTATAGGTTTTCTCCTTACTTGGGAAGTAGTTTAGCTTTATAAATGTTGTTATGCAAATTGTATATTCCTGCATTGGCAACCAAATAGGGGATCACAGGGTCCTGTTCAATAAGATATAAACGGGTTTGTTATTGTCTCAGAAGAAGGACAGATTGACGGTTTCTGGTAAGATACCAAGCTCTATGCCCCAGAGAGGTTCTCCTGAACATGGGCTACTTACATCATTAGTGGCCAGGTTGCTTGGGGGACCCTCTTAGGCAAAGGTATGGTACAGGTGACAAGGTATTGGGAGGTAGGAAAATGAGTTATAGAAGTTAGAATATCAGTTAACGGTATGGTTAGTGGGTCATGTGAGGTTTGGGGATTGGGAGGCAGACTGTCTGGACTCTCGGGGGAAGAATCTAGGGATGGGTTTCCTGAACAGAGGACACAACTTATTTTTGCTTGCTCCGGCTATGGGCTCAGGAAATATTGGTAAAACTGTATTACGTCGGGTAGAGACATGGTGACGACTACCTCCTGGAATGTGAGGGGTCTGAACTTGCCTATCAAAAGAAAGAAAATCTTAGCCAGACTAAAATCTCTGAGATCCCAAACAGTCTTCTTTCAGGAAACTGAATTAAACCATACTGAAGCTCAAAAACTAGTGAGGGAATGGGTGGGATGGGAGGCCCATAGTGCGGCCAACAAGACCAAAGGTGGAGTATCTATATTATGTCACAAAAACTTAAAATGGAAGGTGCGGGAGCAAAGAGCGTACAAGGAAGGAAGATGGGTTTTTGCAAGGGTTAATACTCCCACAGAAGACGTGTTATCAGCCAATCTATATGCCCCGAATGAAGACTCCCCGGAGTTCTTTCATAAACTCTCACAAGAACTACTGGAGATGGCAACAGGGGAGGTGGACATCATGCTAGGGGGAGACTTCAACCTGACGATGGACTACCTTATGGACAGGTTGAATTCTAAGCCTGATTCCCACACCCAATCCATTAGGGCTCTAAAGGACATGCTTGCTCTGCATAAATTGTAGTATATTTGGAGGATAGCCCACCCAGAAGGGAGGGACTGCACATATTTCTCCGAAGCAAAACAAGTTGCCAGTAGGATTGACTACTGGTTCACATCCCCAAACATTTTGAGCAAGATCTTGGATGTCACAATAGCCCCCCCTTACATGTCAGACCATGCCCCATTGACCCTCTCCTTGGGGCCTTCCACCCCTTGCTCTAGGTCAACCAGTTGGAGACTAGACCCCCTACGGTTACAGGAGATGGACTTTAAGGAATGGCTTAAGGGGGAGGTAAAAACTTATTTCTCTGACAACCCACAGGGGTCTGCTCCAGCGGCTGCCATCTGGAAGGCTTTCAAAGCCATGGTGAGAGGCCGTGTTATAAGTTATGCTTCCCACCGCAAGAAACAGAGAGAAAAAGAGACCAGGGAGTTGGAAAAGACACTAGGAGAGAAGGAAAATCAGTATAAGAGAGACCCCAAAAAACTTCACAACCTGGAGTTGTTGCATGACCTCCTGGTCCCAAGAATGAAACTGAATATGTTAGCTTCCCACAAAGCAGAACTTCAGATCTTACGAATGTAACATAAGTATTGAGTGGGAGGGGAAAAAGCTGAGAAATTACTAGCATACAAACTTAAAAAAACAACAGGCCAATAGGTATATAGCCCAACTGCAAAACAACAAGGGGGAAAAACACAGTAGACCTGAAGCCATAAACCAAATCATGCTTTCCTTCAATAGTTCCCTGTACAGCTCTCATATTACTTGGGACAAGACCAAATTTGACAAGTTTATGGAAGGCACGAAACTCCCCAAGCTTGCAATTTCCCAGAGTGAACAGCTGGAGGGACCTATAGAGGTGCACGAAATCAGGGAGGCCATTAGTAAGATGGCTTCTAGTAAAGCCCCAGGGGGGTGGCTATTCAGCTGACTTTTACAAGGTAATACAGGAGACCATATCCCACCCCATGAGGGACATGCTACAAGAGGCCCTACAAAAGAAGTTACTCCCTGCCACCCTTAGAGAGGTGATTATTACAGTCCTACCAAACGAGGGGAAAGACCAACTTTTCTAGCAAGCTATAGGCCCATTTCACTCATTAATGTGGACACCAAAATCCCTGCAAAGGTGTTAGCTGCCCGGCTGGAAAAAGTCCTCCCCAGCCTGATCCAGACCTCCAAAGTAGGCTTTGTGAAGGGCCGAGCCAGTGCTGACCACCTTAGATCTCTGGCATCCCTTATCCAAAGGGCAGGGCAAGCCCCCACTCCTGCTGCAACCATCTCAGTAGATTTCGAGAAGGCCTTTTACTCAGTGGAGTGGGACTTCCAACATGCGATGCTTCAGCACTACAACTTTGGCAGTGTTTTCAGGGGCTGGGTTAAAACTCTCTACATCTCCTATGGCCAGACTGCTAACCAATAACATTATTTCAGAACCAATCGAACTTTACAGGGGTATTAGACAGGGGTGCCCACTGTCCCCAATGCTGTTTGTGCTAGTCATAGAAGCCCTGGCTAGTGCAGTGAGGGAGCACCCAAAAATGAGGGGTATAGATATAGGGAATGACTCGTACAATGCAATATTGTATGCTGATGATTGCCTCATTTTAACTGACAACTTTCTTCCCAGTGCAAAGCACATTGTGGAATTATTGAAATCCTTCTCAGACATCTCAGGCCTAAGGGTCTAGTGGGGTTGAAATTGTGCTTTGGACTAACTCCCCTCTTGGACCTCTTGATTCTGCTACATAGAGTTTCTGTGGACCTCCGCTTCAGATTGTTTCCCTCCTGGAATTATGTGGCTGTCCTCTCTGGATTTGGATCTTTGAACTTAAGTGGATTTTTTGGATCTGCTGCAAGAGGCTGCGTATTGCTATCATCTTCTGGATTTTGTTTTGGACTCCCGGGTGGTGAGAGGACCCTGGGTCCAAAAATTGTTTTTGTTTGTTTTGATTCTTTTTTGTTTATTTAACAGTTTGGGTTTTTCTCCTAACAGGGAGAAAGACTGATATTATTCTCCCCAGTTGTGAGAGAATTGGGGGAGTTTATCTTTTTCCTTTTTTTGTTTAGAATTGTATATTTTTATGTTGGTTTGGCAGTGAAAGTGCCATTGTATTCTCTTTCCCCGGTAGTGAGAGGACCGGGAGGAGGGATTATACAGAAATGTATTATTTGTCCTGCTTTATTTATATGTTATTGAAACTGTATAGTTAATTTAGTTTTTTGTTAAGTAGTTTAGTTTGAATCTTTGGTTTATTTTGTGTTTTATTTTAGTTAAGCAGCGTCATGTGCTGGCCTTTATCTCACACGGCGGTGCGCTATTCATCCTCCTCTCTTCGCGCCCTCCGCCCCTTTTGTACTCCTCCCCTGCAATTTGATGTTTATCAGCAGTGTAGAGCATTGGGGATTGCTCGCGGGAGAGTGAGGGGTTCGGGGGGGTGTGAACAGGGGAGGATGAACGAGCGGGGCCATCGTATCAGGGTTATTAAGTCCAGAAGGCGCCCTGGGGTGAAATGGAATCCTGATCGGGGTTTGCCCTGTCTGGTATCCATACCCAAGGGCATTACTGATTTCAGTAGGCAGATAGGCCTGACAACCTCCGAGGTTTGTCCAACTCGGGTGGTGTTATGCAATGCCAGGTCTGTTAGGAATAAGACTGCTATTATTGACGACCTTGTTGGGTTGGCTGACCTGGCTTGCATTACTGAGACCTGGCTGGATGAAAATTCTGGCCCTATAGTAGAGGCCATGACTCCGGCCGGGTACTCGGTAATACACCGCCCGAGATTGGACCGCAGGGGAGGGGGGGTTGCAGTCTGTTTTAAGACTGAATTGGGTCTCACGAGTGTGGTAGTAGGGGAAGCTGAGTCCTTTGAGTGTTCAGTTGTAGCAGGTGTAGGCGTTCAAATCGTTCTCATTTACCGTCCACCCGGTGATGGGAAACGCTTCTTACAGGAAGTATCAGACTTCCTTGTCGACATGTCGTTTGAGTCACCCAGATTGATGGTGCTGGGTGACTTCAATGCCTGGGTCGATGATGAACTCTCACAATTTGGTAGCCACTTCCTCCAATTAATGTCTTCTTTGGGCCTCACGCAGGTAGTTTCCGCTACTACGCATAAATCTGGGCACTATCTGGACTTAGTTTTCCTTCTAGGGATTGATGCATCCGACGTGGGGGTGGAACCAGTCACTTGGTCTGACCACTACACCGTGAGGTTCAATTTTTGCACCCTCCCTTAGGAGGCTATCCCTGTGGAGATGGTCAAGTACCGCCCATTACGGAATGTTACTTCACAAGGCCTAGCGGCGGTCCTTGACTTTTCATCCCCCGTGTTGGTGAGCAGTAATCCAGAGGCACTGGTGTTGGCCTATAATAAGGCCATCACGGTTGCCCTGGATTTTATTGCTCCTTATTGTGTTTTTATTGCTCCTAAGGTGCAGAGTTTTCAGCAATACAGTGCAGTTCGAAGTACCTCAATGCAATTCAGTTCTCCAATGTACCTTATCAATACCTAATGTTATAACAGTCTACCGTGCAGACACCATGTCATTCTCCTCTCCCCTTTTAGCCTATTCCCCCCAGTTAGCCTACACCTTGCTACTGTCCTCACCTATGTCTACTCAAGCACTTACATTGATCACGATCAACTGTCATTACAGTGGTGCGCCTCTTGCACAGCACGATATGGGTTGCTTGAAGAAATAAAAAGCAGTCTCCATTCTTATAAGCTCCTTAAAGAAAGTTATACTTCTGCTTCTTCTCTGCTCAGGAAATGTGAGCTCAACCCTGGCTCCAACTACAACTTACCCCGCCTATCGATTTTGCTGAGGCTACAGGTCTCAAAATGATGATGGTCAACATTTTAAGCCTGCCTAAAAACTTGTACAGCTGCAAGCCTGGTTGCACCGTTAACCCTGACCTTATCATAATTATTGAGTCGTGGTTAAAAGGCGAACACTGATCAACAAATATCACTGCAGGGCTACAATTTATTTAGAGCAGATAGAGAGTCTAGAGGCGGGGTGTGGTTATCTCACCAAATCTAAGTACTTGGTCACCAATATTAGTTGCAAATCTCTAGCCAAGGAATTTGAGTTAGTTTTGCTGAGCCTTCATCTCCCCTCCTCAGAATGTATCACTATCCTAGGTGGCTATAGACCCCCGTCTGGTGGTGATGAAGTCCTTAATCTTTGAAATCCATGTTCGTAGATGCAAAAACTGAAACAATATTTCTAGGAGATCTAAATATGCACTGGCTGTCACCTAAATCACACGGCCTCAAATCCCTTTGTGATGAACTAGGTCTTGGGCAATTAGTCAGTGAACCTACTAGGAATAACACTCTAAATACTGCCAACAGTTCCATTCTAGATGTGGTACTAACCACCCATCCACACAAAATACCTCATTCGGCAGTGTTTCACAATGACATGAGCGATCATGGAACTGTTGCTTGCATAAGATCTCAAATTAAAGGGCCGAGCACAACCCATCTTTATAACAAAAGATCCTTTCACAAATTCAGTGCAGTAAACTTCCTATCTGACCTGAGCATGATCAGATGGCAAGATCTCTACCTAGCCAAAGATGTCAACAAGGCAGCTTACATCCTTAATGACAAACTCACTACAATAATAAATAAGCATGCCCTTTCATCAAAGTAAGTGCGGAACAATTCAACCCTGGTTCACCTCGGATCTCAAGGCAGCCCTTATAGCTCGAGATAAGCTCTGGGCTAAAGCTAGACATTCAAAGAATCTTCGGATTGGCAGGCCTTTAGAACAGCCAGGAATAACTGTGTGAAAAACTTGCTCTGCTAAAGCTAACTATTATATTTCTACTCGAACAAGCTAAAGGTAACCCTCATAAAATATGGAAGACTATCAAAGCTATAGAAGGACGGCCCATGGCCCCTTCTGTCCCAACAAAGACAGTTGCAAGTGGCAAGATTGTGGAAAACAAGTCCCTAATCCTGGAGGAACTTAACTCCCACTTTGCCACAGCTGGATTAGCTTTTGACTCGTCACCTTATGCTGGTGCTGCGGTGAGCCAGCATACCCTTCCCCCTACATCTAGTCCTGCACCCAGCCCCTTCCAACTGCGTGAGATAACTTATAAAGAAGTAGAAGATTCTCGTCTTAACTTAGACACCAAAAAAAGTGCAGGGGACGATGGCTTGGAACCCTTTTTCCTAAGGTCAGGCTACGCCCATCTCACTGCCCCAATTCTCCACATCTTCAGTCTTTCCATTACATCTGCTACTGTGCCGTCCTGCTGAAAATCAGCACATATCCTCCCTCTATTTAAATCTGGTGACCCATGCGATGTAAACAACTATAGGCCTATCTCCATATTGCCTATCCTTTCTAAAGTTCTCGAAAAACTGATCCATATTCAGTTAAAATCTCACTTGAAACCTTCTCTCTCATTAACCCAGCTCAATCTGGCTTCCGGGCTAATCATAGCACAATCACTGCACTAGCAAAAGTAACCAATGATTGAATCTCTGCTATAGATGCTAAGAAGGTAACTGGTGCAGTCTTTTGGACCTCAGCAGCTTTTGATACTGTTGATCACAAACTATTAGTCAATTGCCTTGCAAAGTTGGGTGCCACATACCATACCACCCAGTGGTTCTCTAGCTACCTAACTGGGAGATTCCAAAAGTAAAGGGAAGGCTTTTTCTGCTGCCTTGCCAGTTGCAAGAGAGTCCCCAAGGATCCATCTTAGGCTCTATCTTGTTTTCTTTGTACATTAATGACTTAGATGCTAACATATCTATGTCCAATCTGCACTTATTTGCAGATGATACTGTGTTGTATGCTTCTGGCTCATTGTTATCTGAAGTCAAGGGAGTGCTTCAAGCGGACTTCGCACAACTTGAGCATAATCTAATAAAGGCAAAGCTTCTGCTCAATGCTAAGAAGACTAAAGCGATGATATTCTCCCGCAGTGCTGTCACAGGCCCCCCCAATACCCTTGCCCCCAAGACTTCATTGTCACCACGCTAAACGAGCCTCTGGAAGTTGTAACCAAATTTAAATATCTGGGTATCTGGATCGACAATAAATTATCTTTCAATGACCATGTCGAAGATGTCTCTAGAAGGTTAAAAGCAAGGTTAGGTTTTTTCTACAGAAATAGGCCCCTTTTCCCCCCTTGAAACTCGAAACAAGCTTGTACAGGCCACTTTTCTCCCCCTACTCGACTATGGCGATGTAATCTATTCCTCCACCACTCTTGCAAATCTAAGTAAACTGGACATCCTTTATCACTGTGCGTTACGGTTCATTACCAACTCCCCTTACCGTTGGCACCACTGTGACCTATATGCAGCTGTTGGTTGGACATCCCATACTACTAGACGCCTGCTCCATACTGGGCTATGGACTCTTAAACTGCTCCTGCAGAAATTGCCAAGCTATCTTTCTTCTCTTATTAGTATCTCACATAGTGCATACTCGTTAAGTAAATCTGACTTTATTATGCTTGACATACCAAGGATGCGGACTTCCTTTGGTAAACGTGCTATTGCATATGCCCTTCCCTCCATTTGGAACCAATTACAAATCGTACTGAAACTAACTAGCACAGTTTCAATAAACTTCTACAAATTGCTAAGTTCAGCCAAAATAAAAGACACCTGTAACTGTCATTAAATCTCTTCCTTCCCCATGTGTGCCATATTTATCCACTGGTAAGGTATAATTGATTTGTCATATTAACTGCTTTCCCTTCCCCTTCTGTTCCTGGCTTTATCTATGCTTATGCTCCACTGCTACTCTATCAAATCACTCCTCCCCCCCTATATTTTTGTAGTCTGTTTGTTCTAGCTGCCAAAATATATGTATTGCACACACCAGTCATCATGTTTCATTTATCGGTATGCAACCTGTAAGTCGCTTCCCTGTTTCATATCAATGTTTACCACCTGCGGTCACCCTATGTGGTGCCCTTGTATGTATATCCAGCCTGTATCATGTAACGTGCATTTCATGTATATACTGTTATTACCTATCTGTGTTTATACTTTAAGTGTTTATGTCACAGGACCTCCTTGTGAATGAGCTTGCTCAATGGAGTTTTCCTGCAATAAACTTGAACTTGAACTGCTTGTGAACACCCTTTTTCTCTGCACCCCAGGGCCCCTTGGTTTGATGGGACTCTGAGGGAGATGCAGAGAAAAGGGCGAAGGTTAGAGCGTTGTTGGCGTAGATCAGCCCTTGATGCCGACCGCCTTAGATTGATAGAACATTATGCTAGCTATCAATCTTCAATCACCCATAAGAAGGCAGAGTTCCTGTCAAGGGAGATTGCAGTTGCTCAGAATCGACAGGCTCAGTTGTTTCGAACTGTAGATGGACTGTGCAACCCAGCCTGTCTGCAAGTTCGGAAAGCCTTTTCGCAAGCAGAGTGTGATGAGCTCGCTCGTTACTTTGCAACTAAGGTGACTGACATCAGGGCTGATCTGTGTTTGACAACCTCTAAGGGTGATGTTGTAGGGACGTGCGAGAACACAGTGACTCGTTTCTCTTGGAGTTCTTTTTATCGACCTGAGTTTGTGGATATTATGAGGCTTATCCATAGTGTGCGCCGTACTAGCTGCAGCTTGGATTCTGGACTGACTACCCTAATTTTGGGTTGTATTGATATCATCGGTCCAGTTTTGGCACAAATAGTCTGGTGCTCCTTGGAGTCAGGTGAGTTTCCTAGCTCCCTGAAAGAGGCGGTGGTGACACCTCTCTTGAAGAAAGCTTCCTTAGACCCAGACTGTTTTTCAAGCTACAGACCTATCTCTAACCTTCCCTTTATTGGGCAGGTTATTGAACAGGTTGTAGCTGCTCAATTGGATGACCATTTAACCATCCATAGTATCTACGAATCCTTCCAGTCTGGTTTCCGTAAAAGACATAGCACCGAGACTGCGCTGGTTCGGGTGCTTAATGATCTTCTGAGGGCGAGGGATCAAAAGAGACGTTCCATCCTGGTTCTCCTTCATCTCTCCTCAGCATTTGACATTGTGGATCACGTGGTGTTGTTAGCATGCCTGAGGCAAATCTGTGGAATGTCGAGAACTGTTTTGCAATGGTTCACTTCATTCCTTACTGGGAGATCACAAACAGTTGTGTCGTGGATTTTTTCCTCCGGCCCAGTCTCTTTGTTGTGTGGAGTGCCTCAGGGTTCTGTGCTGTCACCCATGTTGTTTGCAGTGTATATTCTGCCCCTCAGAAATATCATAAGATGGTATGGGCTGAGGTTTCACTGATATGCTGATGATACCCAGCTATACCTGTCTTTTGCACCCGACCAGGATGGAACTCTCTCGATGTTTAACAAATGTCTGGGGGAAACCCAAGACTGGATGGATTCTAGTTGGTTAAAATTGAACTCGGAGAAGACTGAGGTGTTGGTGGTGGACCCGGGTGGTCAGATTGAGAGGTCGTGTACTGGCGCGCCTTCTGGAATTTTCTTGGCGTGTCATTGCCAACCTCTGAGCAGGTGCGTAACTTGGGGTGATTTTGACGATAAGCTGACTTTACAATCTCAGGTGTCAGCTGTCGTCAGCACTCCTTTACCATCTTAGGAATATTACCAGGGTTAGGCACCTTGTTCCATCGACTCTTGCCAACGTTGGTCCACGCCTTTGTGTCCTCGCGCCTGGACTACTGCAGCCCTTTACTTTGGGCTTTCTGGGGTTGAAATCCACCACCTGCAGCTGGTGCAGAATGCTGCAGCAGGTTTCTGAGCTGGGACAAGTAGGTCCGGTCATATTACCCCGGTGCTGCATGAACTGCACTGGCTGCCTGTTCGGTGGCGGATCACCTTTAAAGTCATTTTATTGACTATTTTTTTTTTTTTTACAATTCAACTTTTATTGAAAATTTTCAATACAGGAGTACATCCAGTAGGAACATAAATAGTAATGAAAATACCAGACATGACAAACAGAACCTTCTGGATGCAATCCCCCCACCTCCACCAGTCGCCTCACCCCCCACCCACTCACCACTTGCACAGCACACAAACTACATATTCTTAAACATGCTGTTACCGTAAACCATATTACTCTGGTACAGAATAAAAGGAATATAATGGACCCCAAATTCGGTTAAACTTAAACAGGTTATTCTGAAGACTTGCAATAGTCCTTTCAGTTCTAAGATTAGCCAGGAGTTCTTGCAACCATTCGCCATAAGAAATCTCTACAGTGTCTTTCCAATGCTTCAAGACCACCTTTTTGACAGAGGCTGATATCAAACAAATATGGTATTTCCTTCTCCGGACATCAATAGAGGCCATATCCCCTAGAATACATATCTCAGCAGTAAATAAGTTATCCAGCCCCAGAAGAGGGTCTAGTTTCTTCCTAATACTGCCCCATAATGTGGCTATTTTAGGGCAATACCAAAAAATATGAAGTAAATCCCCAGCCCCTCGTTGGCATCTGAAACAGCAAGAAGAAGATACCATACCAAGTTTAACTAACTTTAAAGGAGAATAATAAATGTTATGTAACAATTTGAATTGCATTATTCTAAGTCTGTCTTGTAACAGAAATTTATGACACAATTTCAGATGCCTGCCCAATCAAAATTATACTCTGGGAGAAGCTGAGACCAATACTGTCTTGGAGCAAGGATTAGGGAAGTATCCAGTTAAGTAATGTACTATATATGGCAGATACTGCATGAGCTTTTCCACCAGTGGCTCCAGTGTATCACAGAAATCAGAAACTCCCCATTAAGGGAGGGTGCCCAGTTTATTAGCCACCAGATGCAAGTTGAAAACCTTAAATATCTTAACCTGAGGGATTTGAAATTTGTTCAATATATCAATTGAAGTGAGTAATTTTCCTCCTTCCAAAACAGATCTTTAATCAATACCTTCCACAATAAAGGTAACAAAGCATCCTTAATGGGTTTCCAATCTATTAGAAAATTAGGATTACCAATTAGTGGTTGAGCTGGATCCGTAATATGAGAGTATTTTTAAAAGGCGCATAATTGCATGAACTTTGCGGATATCTCAATAGGAGAGTTACGCAAAAGATATGGGAAGGATTTAAGCGAACAATATAACAAGGCCCTAGGCATAATTCCAGAATCAATTATCCGGGATATCTCTAATTTTAACCATAAAGGTATATAGCTACTAGTTTGGGGACCATCTATTCTCTTAAGCCACGGAAGGTATTTATTAGCATGACTGGCCCAATAGTACAAACCAACATGGGGAGGTCTCAAGCCACCAGACAGTTTGGGGGCAATCAATTTATGATAAGCCAATCTAGGTTTCTTATAATTCAAAATGAAAGCGGAAATTATACTATGAATTTTTTTAAACCATTTTAATGGGAGCCAAATATTTAACATATTTATAGGATAAAACAAACGAGGAAAAACATTCATTTTTACTAAATTAATTTTACCCCAAATAGACAAAGGAAGCATTGCCCATCTTTTAAGATCAACCTCAATACATTGTAATACTGGGTCTAGATTAACTTGAACCAAACGAGAAGCAGATCTGGTTAAGGTAAGGCCCAGATGCTTGATTACCTCAGCATTCCAGGCCAACCTGAAAATGATAATATCATGAGCGTATGTTTTATAATTTAAGGGGAAAACCACAGACTTACCAGTATTGAGCCTATAATTAGCGATAGTACAAAAGTTGTCAATAATTTCCAGTAAAATCGGAATAGAGGAAGACGGATATGAGATTTGCAACAGCAAATCGTCTGCGTACGCAAGTACTTTCAGGGTGTGTCCCCAGGCCTGAATACCCTGGATCCGTTGCTCCTGTTTGATCTGTCTAATAAGGGGTTCAATATATAAATTAAAAAGAAGCGGGGAAAGTGGGCAGCCTTGTCTGGTGCCAACAAAAAGTCTAAAAGTGGCTGACGTTACCCCATTACAAACAATTCTTGCAATTGGGAACTTGTAAATAGCATTGACCCAAGAACAAAACTGTTGAGGAAAACCGAAGGTATCCATAACCATGGCTAAGTATTTCCCATAGACCCTATCAAAGGCCTTCTCGGCGTCCAGAAACCAAAACCATCGGATGATCTGAATCCCTGGAAGCCGAGAAGACATGTGCCAAAACCCGTAAATGATCAGTTGAGGACCTTCCTTTCATAAATCCAACCTGTTCAGATCCTATTAAATCAGAAAGGACCCCACTGATCTGATCAGCTAGTAATTTGGTAAGGATTTTAATATCCTGATTCAGAAGTGAAATGGGTCTATAGCTGGACACCAAATCTTGAGACTTACCCAGTTTAGGCAGAAGCACAATTAAGGCCTCAAAAAGAGAAACATCAGTAGCAGCGCCATATAAAATACATTGAAACAGTCTCAACAGTGAGGGGATTAACTCCTTCGAAAAAGTTTTATAAAAATTGGCCGAAAAACCATCGGGGCCTGGTGTTTTATCCGAGGGAAGGGACTTAATAACCTGGTCTATTTCACTCTCCGTGATAGGTGCCGTGAGTTGAGCTTGATTAAGTTCACTCAAGGAGGGAAGATTTAAACCATTTAAGAAGGTGCCTATCCTCTCCTCCGATGGTGGATCCCTCATGGGTCCGTAAATCTCCTCAAAATATTTTTTGAATTCCCCCAAAATATCCTCAGGGGAGGTCTTAAATGAGCCATCATCCAATGAATGGATGACAGGCACCAATCTGGAAGACTCTAATTGCTTAACCCTCTAGCTAATAATCGGCCAGCTTTTCTCCTTGATCCGTATATATTGCCCCAGTTTTAATGATCGCCCATTCAGCCTGTTCGCTTAAGATCCTAAGATACGAGTCCTTTAACAAAGTTAACTCCTGCCTATAATCATCCGAAGAGGAGGCGGAAAGCCCAGATTCTTTTTCTCGAATCTGGTTAAGTAGCTCCGAGATACATTTCAGCCTCTCCTTCTTCCTCCGGGAGGCAAGCCCTATCAAAATGCCACGAATAAAGGCTTTGAATGCCCCCCATTCAATATCTGTCCGACTAGTGGAATTATGGTTAAAAGAAATAAATTCTGTTATCTGAGAAGAAATATACTTAACCAGATTAGGATCCTTTAATAACTGATTGTTAATTTTCCATCTATTCCCTGGTTTAGGTAAAGGCAAAAATGCAATTAGACACGTTACTATAGAATGGTCCGATACTTGGCCCAGGGATATATAGTATTTAAAACACCTGGTAAAAGAGTATTTGAGATTAACACATAATCAATTCTAGACAAGGTATTATGTACCTGAAGTAAAGGTAAACTCACGGATATTCGGATGAAAATCCTCCACACATCGCATAGGCCCAGTTGGTCTATCATTTCTCTTATTGCCCTTTCACCGAGATAAACCCTTCTTAACAGAACTGGATCTATCCATAACAGGATCCATTACCAAATTTAAATCTCCTCCTATTACAATAGGTAAATTGCAACAGGAAGAGAGTATTTCCATAATCTGAACAAAAAATCCAGGGGTATCAATATTGGGGCCATAAATCGAACCCAGGATAATCTCAAGAGTATGTAAAGTGCCCCTGACAAAAATGTACCTCCCAGACCTATCCTGGAATGTTTGAATCGGATTGAAGGGAACAGATTTACGTAACATGATCATCACCCCTCTACTTTGGGAACTGCCTTCAGAGGCAAAGACCTGACCTATTTGGAGCCTCCGTAATTGGTTACATTCAGAATTAAGTAAGTGGGTCTCCTGCAGAAACATAATATCTGCTTTCACATAGTCCAGATATTTTAAAATCTTATATTGTTTCGATTTGTGGCGAAGACCATGAACATTCCAGCTCACAATATTTATCTCCCTAGCCATTTGTTAAACTATTAATGTATTCCGAATAGCAAAAGTCTATAAAACCAGTCCAGCCTTCTATAGCTAAGATTATGCGTGCAGTGCAAACCCCCCCTCGTGCATCCCATTTCTCATAACATAAACCCCCCCATAACAGTAATAAATCCCTAACCCCCAATTCCCCTCCACCCACATCCCTCCCAGTCTACCAATGAACATGATTACAGCTCAATGAGACTCACTACCTCTGTCCCATTCACCCAGCCTCTCTGAATCAATAATACTCAGGCCCATGTTATTCAAACCAAGCAAAATATTATTTATTAAACCCCACACCTTAAGGCAACAGTTTAATGAAGTAGTACTAAATGATATTAAAAACATTTCTGATAAATGACTTTACCTACATATCCCAGCAGATATCCGAACCCAAATCAGTGTTCAAAAACCAATTAAGCCCCAAAAGCAGTATTACAGAAACACCCCACCACCACTATCCGAATGCAAATTCTCTATTATGTTGAAAAACATTTAACAAACATTACATAAAGAGCAAGGCAGTTAAACATAACATATTTATAACTTTGCAGTAGAGGTGCTCCTCTTTACTATACAGCCGTATTCCCCGGAAAACTAAAATTCAGTCCATGTCTGCTGAGGTACCCAGGACAATCTAGCAGTCTCTGGCACCATCTAGTGAAAATAATGAAATGAAATAACCAGGCAACAGCATGCATCAGCTGAAAACCCGAACAAATTCGCTTGAAGTAGAGGAGCGCAGCAATAGGAGCAGCAAAATAAAACGGGCACTCACGGCCACCTGAAACTGTCCAGCAACAAAGGAGATGAGCCAACAGGTCAGATCCCCATCCACAACCCCAAAATGAAGCTGGTACTAGGGAAATGAGTAGTGAAGCGAGGCTCAAGAAATTGAATACCGGCAAAATTAAGCTGGATCCGATCCACTCCGGGCAAGGCGTGGCATCAAAACTTTCACCCTCAGCCATCAACGCCAAGCAAAAGATGAAACACAGAACCATTGCAGCAGCAAATTCAGGGCTCTTTAAACAAATCTGGGAAAGCCTGCTTTAGATCCGTTAACGCAGACTCATAACCCTCGAAACTATGCCAGGTTCCAGCCACCAGGACTTGAAATCATGCAGGGTACCCCATCCTGAACTTAATATTGGCTGCAATTAATTTCGTGATGATGGGGTGATAAGTCGCTCTCTTCTGTCAGACTGAAAGCGGCAAATCTTGAACCACCCTCAGTGTCGCGCCTTCCCAGGTCAATTCCTTGACTTCTTTAACCTTCAGTAAGACATGCTGGCGTTCCAAGTAGTTAAGGAAGCGTAAGATAAAAGTACATGGAGGGGCTCCAGCTGGAGGTGTCGCTCTCAACGTGCGATGGGCTCTTTCAATGATGTAGGCATGCCCAAAGGGTGAAGGACCAGCTATTTTCCCCACTAAACGCTGTGCAAACTTGATAGGTTCGGCTCCTTCTTCTTTCTCCGGGAGGCCGATAATTACAACATTATTATGACGACTCCTACCTTCTAGGTCCTCGACCTTGCCTTCCAGTTTTGAAATCCTTTGCCTCATTGCCACCAGATCGGGTGCCAGCTTTTCGTTCTTGCGTTCTACCGAACATATGCAGGCTTCGTTGTCCACAGTCTGACGAGTTAGATCTTCCAGGGAACGCGATATATTCTTGACTTCACCCGCCAACTCTTTCATCTCATCCTTGAAAGGCTGGAATTCTTTGAGGAAGCTTGTTAATGTAAGTGGTTCCATATCGTAGGCGCCAGGAACCTGCACTAGGGTTTGCTGTGTACTAGAGGCCCTTGCATTTTTTGAGGCCTTCTCAGGGGTAGTCGGTGGCGTGTGTCATGCCAAGGCTTCCTTCAGGTCTGCATCCATTTTACGCTACCCGATAGAAAGCATTTTATCTAAGTCACCAAAAGGTATCCGGAATGCTGACAGAAACTGATAAGGACCAGTGAATGGTAAAAATTGCAGGTTGGGTAGACGGAGCTCTGAGAGGTAGCAGCTAGCTCATGCTCTGCACCACGTGATCTCCCCATTTTATTGACTTTTAAAGCCCTTCGCGATCAGGGTCCATCCTATCTGAAAGACCTCCTGGTTCATTATTGCCCTGGCCAATCACTCCGCTTGGCCGACATGGGGTTGCTGGAGATTCCAAGAGTGAGTTTAAAAACTTCAGGCAGCAGAGCTTTTTCTCATGCTGCCCCCACTCTTTGGAATTCTCTACCATGCCGGTTACGGGAGTGCACCTCTGTAGAGATATTTAAGAAAGAATTAAAAACTTTTTTTATGGAAAATGGCCTTTTTGGAGGATTAAGCTAGTTAGAATGTGATTGGATTTTATTGTAATTTATTAAGTTTTTATGATGTATCTATGATGTGTTTTTATAAGTTTATGTTTGTATGGATATTTGTATTTATGTTATTAACCTGTTCAGTGCTTTGATAATTCGAAAGGCGCTATATAAATAAAATTATTATTATTATTATTATTATTAAGGGTCAACCAAGGTAAAACAGAAGTCCTCCCCTTAAATACACAGCTCACATCTGAAGATATCTCCAAAGCAGGCTTAGCTAGTGCTAAGGCAGGTATTAAGTATCTGGGAATTTGCTCCAACTCTAATGTGTCCTCCCTTCCTCCCTGCCAGAGGTTAACTTCTCTCAACTGGTTACTACTCTTAAGGAGGAATCTCAAAGATGGAAACAGTTGAAACTTTCCCTGTCAGGAAAGCTAGCAGCAATCAAAATGATGATTGTCCCAAGGGTATTCTATGTGCTATCTCACCTACCAATTGAGATTCCAAAGCAATGGTTCCAAAAACTGGACAGCCTAATGAGGGCCTTCCTGTGGGAGAATCAAACTCCTTGATATAGCAGAGCCAAACTTTGAGCTCCTTGGAATGGGGGGGTGCCTCCCACATTTCCAACACTATGCATATGCCTTTTCAATGGTGGCCACCTGTAAACTGTTTCAGGAGAACACTGAAAACTTAACAGCATGGGAAGCCATTGAAAGGAATCCCCTTCATGGGAATCACCTTACAGGTTACCTGGGCAGCCCCCTCTCACCCAAATTCTGACAATGGTTGACATTTAAAGCAGCTCACAGGGTCTGGCACCAAATAGGGACCATTAGTAAGTCATACCTGAATCTAGGGAAGCACCTTATTCTCTGGAACAGCCCTAGCTGGACCATTGATCAGAAACCCCTGCGGTGGGAGGGCTGGAGGAGGAACCAGATTAATAAGTTAAAAGACATCCTAATGGGAGATGGATACACCCTAGACAGCTTCACCTCCTTACAAGAAAGATACAAGCTAGAAAAAAGGACTTTTGGAGATATTTACAGATGAGACACACTTATTCATGCTGGCTTAAAAGTGGGCGTCCATGTGTTATATGTCAACATAATGTAAGAACCACTCATAATAAACTGCCTTTAGATAGCTGGCTACAATTACAGAAGGGCCTTGCGGGCCACATTTATAAGTTTATGAGGGATAGCCTGCCAGAACCCTCTCTACCTGCCAAAGGGAAATGGCAAAGCATGCTGGGCTCCCCTATTACAGTGGGTATGTGGCAGAGTAGCTGGATTACAGATAAAAATGCCTGTGAGGATCCCCAGAGTTTCTTTACCCAAAATAAAACATGATACCTTAGGTACCACACTCCAGCAGTCCTTAAAAAATTGGACTTAATACCGGATGATGTATGCTGGAGGTGTGATGCTGCAGGAGCAGACCTACTGCATGTTATTTGTCAATGTGGCCCCACACGTTCCTTTTGGTCTGAAATACTCAAATGCTGCTCCATTATTCTTGGGTGTCAGGTCCCTATCTTACCTATGTTCTGGATCCTTGGGATTCCCACTACCCAACACAGGCTACTGGACCCACATCTTGCATGGCGTTTGCAGGCCTCCGTGGAAGCCAAACGGTTACTTCTGTGCAGGTGGTAAACCAGGGAGATCCCTTCCCTCACAGCATGGCTGGTAGCCATGGCTAAACTGCCTAATTATTCCAGGCTTATGCATCTAGCCAATGGCACCCAGCAAACATTCGTGGACAAATGGACCCTATTTATGCACTATATCCAGGGATCATTTCCCACATCCACTACTCCCCTGGCAAGGACATGCTAAATCCCCCTTGAATGGCCACACCCCATTTCACACACACCCCACCTCTTGTCTCCAATAGCATATGTGTTTGTGGAGATCACCCCACCACTGCCATTCCTCCCCAGAACTTCGTTGGTTTTCCTTAAATTATCATTCAGATTTGTCCCACATCCATACCATTGGTTTTGTGTATTATGTATTAACTGTGAATACCTAACTGTGCTACAATATGTAAAGTATGAATTGTTGTAACTGCATTTCTGTTGAGATGTATGCTTTGTCTTGATAATTCAATAAAAAATTTAACTGAAAAAAAAAAAGAAAGAAATAGTAACATAAATAGACAAGTGAAAAAGCTCTTCCTCTCAGCGGAGGATTATGTTATTTACCAAGATCCTGTTCCTACTTACATGATGTGGAAACACATAGTGGCAAAAGAATATTTAAGCTAATTTCATATTTTTTTGAAGTCTGTATGGAAGTGGAAGGGATCATAATTTGGTCCTAACGAGGAAGTGATCTGATCCCTTCCACTTCCCAATTGTTATGATCCACTCCTGTGCTTAGACATGCAATGATGTGTACCAAGGAAGAGCCTGGGGGTGCACCTCATTAATGTCAGAGGGGGTCCATTTTAAGTTCATGTATGTACATAAGAATGGCAGCTTTGAGATAAATGAAGGGCACAGCTTGACTAACAATGGAATTGTTAGTTGGGTGGTTCCCTTCATTAATCTCACACTGGCCATTCTCATATATAAAAATATCCTTAAAATAAACTCCCTTTGAATTTAATGGGGTGTGCCACTGTGCTTTCCCTGGGCATGTATTGTTACCTGACTGAGAGAGGTGGCAGATCAGATCAGATGGGAAGTGGAAGGGCTTAGCTGGCTGCCTCATTGGGGCCAAACTATGATCCCTTCTTCTTCCATACAGACTTTGAAAAAAAATGACATTATTCTAAGAAGACTTTCACCAAGGGGGTTTGTCCATCTTCCTCCATGTATGTAAAGAATTAAAATTTATAGCTCACTCTTCAGTATGGGCACATAGCAATAAAATGTGTGCATTACTTTGCCTTATTGTTGTTCTGTGTACTTCCTCGAGTGCAACTAGTCATTTCCCTGGTAAGAAGAAACTAGTTGGGAGAATATTGCAGCATCTTGTGCACTGAATGGTTAGTTTTGACTTGTAAAACAGGTTTGGGTTTGGAGGATGATCTGAATCCAGCATACAGGAGACAGGAGAATGAAGGGGTTAGTGAGCTGGGTGCCCTGTGCTGGGAGAGCTGCAAAGTAGGAAACAACAGAGCAGCAGCTCTGCCATAGAAGGGGGCAAAACACAATGCCCAGGAGGGCTGTATGAGCCCATCACCTGTAAGTGTCCCTATACATGAGCATCCCAGACTATAAGTGCCAAAAAGCAGGATGAAGTAACAGCATCTGCATTGGGTGTCCACAACATTAGACTGCATGATGCAGAGGACACCACCAATAGGCCACATATATTCCAGGAATCCAGTAATACCACTTCAGTACTAGTAGTGAAAACAGTACTTACAGTAACTGGTATGGAAATAGTATCTGCTGGTTGTAGATAGATATGCTCCATATCAAGAAGCTAACACATGTATCAGATAAGGGATTCATACACTGGTCTATGGTTCAGGTTGTGAACAAATAATGGGAACACAGGCAAATCCTCATGTGGGGTACAGCTACAAGAACATCCATTGTTCACTAGGTAACTTCAAAAGTCTTCAAATTATCGAACACCCTATCTAAGGCTAATCTGCAAATGCTTTCTTTAGGCATACTGTACAGCAGTGCTGGGGTCCTGTGGGTCCATTACAGAGGCAACATCGAATTGCCACTGTAATGTCATTTGGTTTCAAAATGTCACTGTTCGATCTGCAAACTAGTAATAAAATAGTTGGGGGTCCTGAAAATTCAACAAGAGAGTCATACAGAAAAGTTAATTAAAAGAAATAGGTCATACACAGAAAAGAGCAGATGATGCATTTGGCCTGATATAAAACATAGATACTGTGTATGAGCAGCTATAAAGTCTTGCAGAGCCTTGAGGAGATTAAAAAGAACCTCCATATTGTCTTTTTTAATAACACAAAAAAGGAAATAGTGGCATGTTTGTTCCCTTCCCTTCCCTATAATGCTACAAGTGGTAGGAGACTGGAGTGGATATGAAGCTATGGACTTCATTTTGATAAGTGAAAAGTTCAGAAAGGAAAAAGGCTTCTCAGCTGGGGGGGGTCTGCGGATAGAAAACACAATGCTACAGTGTCTGAGAACCCCAGACTATGTTGTTTGAAACTTAATGACTAAAATGCATTTAACAATGTGACTGAAGTAAATTCCCGGAATACCCCTGTCTATTTTCATTTGAAGTTACAAATACTGTATCAAATTTCAGTGTGCTAAAGTTGCCTGTTTGCTCTGTAACCTTCTATAAATAAAATCTTAGGATGTGGATGGCGGCAACACATCCTTGAATTGTATTTTTCTTTACCAGATCTGGGAGTTGGATTCCTCCTGGGACTATGTGCTTTGAGCTCACAGGAGCCATGGTGGCTTCCCTGCTGCTCCTTTAGAAGGAGCAGGCTTCAGCGTTCCTATTTTTATGTTTGCTTGCACACATGTACAAAGCAAACATGTTGGTGGTGCTCAATCAGTGTAGAGGGCTGCTGAGATGAGTGCTGTATATGTCAATGGATGTAGAAATGCAGGAGGCTTGCTTCTCAAATACCAATGCTAAGAAGGCTGATGGTGAAAGTGTTCAGCTGGCCAATGGGCATAAACTCAGTCCAGTTTGAAGGATGTAACTTTACTATTTATAATCACTTTCTGCCCATTTGGCAGCTAACAAACACCATTATCAGCCTTTGACAATAAACATCAGGCCTCATACTGTGGGTGTGTGTGTGTGTGTGTGTGCACCAAGGCACATAGCTTCACCTGAGCTCTTTCCTTCTAGGTTGCTTGAAAGGACAGAGCAAAGAACCTTACCAGAGCAAGGGAATGGATTAAGACTTCTTTTGGCTAGGCAGATCTACTGTGTGTTGTCATTTTTATTTTGTACTCACAGAGATTGTTGCTGTTTGTTGCTAACATTTTATTGCTTTATTTTTCTCTGATGCAAATTATTGTTGCTGGTTATACCTTCTGCTGCATTATTACAAGGTGTGCCTGCAGGTGTGTGCTAATAGATTACTGCTGCACTCTTCGGATTCAAATTGTCTTATGCAAGGTATATCTTCTGTTACTGCTTTTTTTTCTCTGTAGCAAAGTGTTTCTTACAGGGTATATCTTCTGTGAAATTATTATAAGTGGTGCTTTACAGGTTTTACAGTTTTATCTATCATTAGGATAAGCTTTCAGGGTTACTGCATTTGTTGCTGACTGATTGTTTCTGCTCTTACCTCCTTGTTTCTTTCACTCGTGGTAATTTTTTTTCTGCAGGGGAAGGGTCCAGCCACCCATCTCCATCCCCAACCACCCCACAATACACTCCTTTTATAGGGTAGCACAGTCGTGACATTTCCTGTGGCAAAGCAGGAAGGGGCGGATCAGTGGGGTATCGACACAGTGACCTCATTTACAGGGGGGAAGCACCAAGGGAGGTTGACAGTGAAAATGCCGAACTCCCTCACAGCGACGGCACAATACCGACATGCAGCGAGTGTTTTCTTTGGGGGGCTGCACCCCAACACCCCCCATGTGGGGGCCTTTGCCCCCACACTCCCCAGGCTTTAGCATTCTCAACTCCAGGTCGGAGTTGATCTGGGGGGGCGGAACTCTGGCAGAAAGCGAATTACCAAAAAAGGACCATTAAAGCGGCTGTCACTGTAATGGTCTGATTTTGTGTTTCGCCATCAGGGTGTCGCCCTGAAGGGGAGCACCATTACAGGGCCACTAGTAATTTAACTTGTTATAATAAGTTATACAAAAAGTAACAAACAAAATACAAAATGAAACTTTTGGTTTCATTTTCTTCCTTCTAATTACTCTAACCAGGTTATAAACCCAGCAACTTATCTGGAATGGATATCATTAACTGCAGGTACTGCAGAACACTTTTCAGAAGGGCAGTTTTACAGGATTTAGGACACTGTCCTACATGCTGGGTCATTGAAGATCTTAGCGTTCAGCTCCAGGCAGCATGGGCAGAGATTGCGCACCTCAAATTTCATACTCAAGAGGAAATATATTATAAGAACCACCCGCCATTTCCCCAACATCCAACAGAAGCACCTCGACCGCAGGGGGTAATTGGTCTGGGAGGTTGGCAGGTGGTTAGGAGGGGCAAATTGGGTGCCCCATCACACAGTGCTCTCCAACATTATCTCCACAAACCATACAAAAACTACAAACAGGTATCTGCCTCTATTTCCAAAATCAAACAAAGAGGCAGAGGACACTGCAGAGCAGGACACTGCAGCACAGGAGCTAGCACAACAAAACTAGCCCAAAACAGGAACCAAAACAAAAAAATCAAGGGGGAAATCCAAAAAACATCTGATCATAGGAGACTCCATGATTCGGGGAGTTGATACCTATCTGCAGCCCGGGGTAATGGTCAAATGTCTCCCAGGTACATCAGCGTGGAGAGACACTGACCGCATTGCAAAAATTGTTCAGCAAGCAGGAGAAAACATTGACATCCTGGTACACATAGGGACTAATGATCTCACCAGCCGGTCAGTTGTGGAGACCAAGGAATACCTGACCAGGCTGGGTGACAAACTATCATCCATTTCATCCAGCATCTCCTTCCCTGAGATCCTGCCAGTCTGGGACAGGGGGGCAGATGGACAGAAGGCCAAAGAAGGGGAGATAGGGGAACTAAACATGTGGCTTAAGGGCTGGTGCCAGGAAAAAGGACACAAATTTGTAGAGAACTGGCAACAATTTTTGGAGTGCAAGTTCTTTAAATTTGATGGACTGCATCTGACTAAGGAGGTATTCAGTGCACTGGGGCAGAAGTTTGATGCCTTTGCAGAATATTTAAACTAGCAAATGGGGAGGGGGTGCAGCACCCCATACGTATAATGGGAAGAACACCCCTCCTCCCCTCAGCTAGTGGTCAAACAGGAGTTCAGCATGTTTGCAGTTCATTTGCATCACCAGGTTGGGAAAAAGGTCCAGATCCCCATACAATGCACAGGGGGAATGCCTGACCTCACCCAACAACTAAGACACCGAAATTTGGCCAATGGAAAATCATGTATACAAATGCTCGCAGTCTGGGAAACAAGATCCCAGACCTGCAGGCAATAATAACAGAGGCTAAACTGGACATAGTAGCAATTAGCGAGATGTGGTTTACCAGTAACCACACTTGGGAGACTTCAGCACCTGGTTATGTACTTTTCAGAAGAGACCTAGGTGCAAAAAGAGGGGGTGGAGTGGCCCTGTATGTCAATGAAAATATCAAAGCTACAGAAATTTAGAATACACATAAGGAGCCAGAAGAACTGTGGGTCACCCTGGAAACAGGAAATGGGACAGCCATAAGAACTGCCATTGTCTACAGTCCCCCAGACGAGGGGGGAGGACATAGACACATTACTGTTAGAAGATATACAAAACATGACAGCTAAAGGGGAGGTTCTAATAATGGGAGACTTCAACATGCCAGATACAGATTGGTCAATACCAGCAGGAAAATCTGCCAGAACTAGACACATGGTGGATTCCCTGCAGGGGGAGGGCTTCAAACAACTGGTGCAACAACCCACAACAGACAGGGTTATCTTAGATCTAGTGCTGACTAACAGGGAAATGATCACAGATCTCCAGGTAGAAGGTCACCTGGGGGCCAGTGACCATCACATGGTATGGTTCAGTTTGGACACTACAACTAAATCATCCCATTCCAAGGCAAAAATATGGGACTTCAGAGGAGCTGACTTTGATAAGATGGCCAACAGAGTTAAGCTAGCCCTGGCAAAAAGAAATACAGGTGAGGGGGTATAGGCAAAGTAGGCAAGCATAAAGGATGCAATACGTGATGCAACATCCCATTGTGTTAGAGAGAAAAGGAAATGCAAAAGAAGAAGAAAACCACTTTGGTTGTCAAAAACAGTAGCAGAAAAGGTCAGAGCCAAAAGACTGGCCTTCAGGAAATATTAGGGAACACAGTGGGATGAAGATAGGGAGGCATACCAAACTTCCCTAAGGGAAACAGGGAAGGCAGTAAGGCAGGCAAAGGCCCAAACCAAGGAAACACTAGCATGAACAGTAAAAGAAGGTGACAAGACTCTCTATAGATACATTAGTGAAAGGAGAAAGTCCAGAAGGGGTATTGCTAAGATCAAAGTAGATAAGGGTGTGTGTGCGGAGGAGGACCATGTAAAAGCATCTATCCTAAATAGATACTTCTGCTCAGTATTTACTGAAGAAAAGGTAGGGCAGGGTCCACAGCTCAGCACCATGGGCATGGGGGAGGGAGGTGAGCACTAGTCCCTTCACAAAAGAAAGGGTTCTACAAGAGTTCGATAAGCTCAGGGTGGACAATGCAATGGGACCTGATGGCATACATCCCAGGGTACTAAAGGAGCTAAGGGTGGAACTACCAGAGCCATTATCAGAACTGTATAGTCAGTCTCTGAGCACAGAAGAGGTCCCAGAAGACTGGAGAAGGGCTCATGTGATCCCACTCCACAAGAGTAGTAGCAGGGAGGAGGCAGGGAACTATAGACCAGTCAGTCTTACCTCAGTAGTGGGCAAGATTATGGAGGCACTCCTTAAGGAAAGGATAGTGCAACACCTGGAATCTATAGGAGCACAGGATTCAAGACAGCATGGGTTTACAAAAGGAAGGTCCTGCCAAACTAATCTCATAGATTTCTTTGACTGGGTAACCAGAGTGGTGGACCAAGGGGGAGCAGTTGATGTCACCTACCTTGACTTCAGCAAAGCTTTTGATACTGTTCCACACAGAAGATTAATTAATAAGCTGGGTAGGCTTGGGGTGGGTCAGAAGTTGGTTAACTGGATGGCAAACTGGTTGGCGGGCAGAAAACAAAGAGTGGTAGTAAATGGTATACAGTCAGAAGAGATGCAAGTCACAAGTGGGGTACCTCAGGGATCAGTCCTGGGGCCAGTCCTCTTCAATATCTTCATCAGTGACATTGCAGATGGACTGGAGGGTAAGGTTTGTCTGTTTGCAGATGACACGAAGATCTGCAACAGAGTAGATGATCCAGATGGGGTGGGCAGAATGAGAAGAGATCTGGATAAACTAGCAAAATGGTCAGAAGAGTGGCAACTGGGGTTTAACGCAAAGAAGTGCAAGGTCATGCACATAGGGAAGAGAAACCCTGAAGCCACCAGTAAGCTGGGAGGGGAGTTGCTGGCAGTCACAAAGGAAGAAAGAGACTTGCGCATCATCACCGATGACTTAAAATCATCCAAGCCGACCACTAAAGCAGTAGGTAAGGCTAGGGGGATGTTAGGGTGTATTAGTAGGGGTATCACAAGTCAGAAGAGGGAGGTAATAATCCCTCTTTACAAGACACTGGTTAGGCCCCATCTGGAGTACTGCATGCAGTACTGGAGGCTACACCTTCACAAGGACATTAACCAAATTGAGGCAGTCCAGAGAAGGGCAACCAAAATGGTGCAGGGATCACTTCAGAAAACATATGATGACAGATTAATGGAGCTCAATATGTATACCCTAGAGCAAAGGAGGGAGAGAGGTGATATGATCGAAACAGTCAAACACATTAAGGGCATTAACAAAGGTGAAAGAGTCTAACATTCTTCAGTATAAGAAAACTAGCAGGACAAGAGGACACAGCATGAGATTAGAGGAAGTTGTTTTTCACAGAAAGGGTGGTGGATGCATGGAACGGTCTACCTCAGGAAGTGGTGGGTATGAATAGAGTGCAGGACTTCAAACAGGCATGGGATAAGCATAAGGGAGCAATACAGATGAGTATGAATAGATAGGCCATTGACAGAGCAAAGGTAGATGGCACATTTATAAGGTAGAAAAAAAAATGGGCAGACTGGATGTGCCTTGCAGTCCTTATCTGCTGTCAACTTCAATGTTTCTATGTTTCTATGTGTGTGTGTGTGTGTGTGTGTGTGTTGTGTGCATGTTTGTGTTTATATGTATGTGTGTGTGTTTCCCACGTTTAGTGGTTTCCCATGGTTAGAGACAGTAGTCTGGAGACCATCTCTTTGAAAGCACCAAAGTGGGAAACCATACTATATTTAGAATGCAGAATGCAAAGATAATAGCATCAAATATGTTGACAGTTTATCTATAATAAACAGAAAACACCAGAAACAGTTGATTTAAATTATATACTGTTTATGTTCCCTTTAAAGAGCACATGATGCCAGTTGGATAACTTTGAAAAATGTGAGAATTAGGCACAATTCAGTTTTTAGTTCATATATTTGTGCAGTTCATGGTTTTCTTCATATTGACTTTATCCTCCTGCCCTCCCTACTGGCCCCATTCTGCTGTCAACTGCCAAGCTCATCACCCAATCTCCAGGACTTACTCAGTCTACCTCTTACATTTTTGTGAATGGGTGCCTTGGATGGTAGTGGTACACTGGCTGCAAGGTCTCAATGTTATCCTGCCAGTGAGGGTTCTTTTCCTCCCATTTGTTCCCTTGAGTCAGAGCAAGTGGCATGCAATGGCACACATGTAGACCATGAAGATGGTGCACACTGTCAATGCCCATTTCTGGCTTTCAATTCTAGTGACCACTGCTGCATCACATAACCTCCACTAGGGGGCAGCCTAGCAGTGGTACACTGTGTTCCTCCACCCCAAAGAGGAGAGCTGTCAATGGATGTTCAATCTTTCTTCCTCCCCCGGCCCCTAAGCAACCCTGGTCTGCTCCTGAATCCAGATCGTCAGAGTGGTAGGAGGTGAGGTATCCAGTGCCCCATGCCTCCATCCCACTGGGCTGGCTAAGAGTTTAGTGTAGCTTAGATTTTCTTAGACAGTATTGTTTGGGTCTCTGATGGGGAGTGAACCTGCAAATCATTGATTTAAAGTTCTATGTTTTTATCCTCTGTACCATTCGTTCAAAACTACATTTTTGCAATTATTTCCCCTTTTTTATTTTTTTCTGAAGGAAATTACATAAGACAAGATTACTATCCAATGGACTTTATTTGCTTTGGCTATTTGTCTACACTTACAATCATACCCTGTTTATGACATCATCATTATCTTCACATCAACAGATTGGGAAGTCATAAACAAAACTGTGACTGCAGAAATAAATGTGCAGATAGAGCTAATAGGGCAGAAGTCCTGGTTCAATGCAAATGCTCTTATTACTAAAGAAATAAAGTTGACAATTGAAGAAAAAGTGTGAAATATAAGCTAAAGTGCAACTAAATATTACAGTATATTTTTTCAAAGTTGTCCCAAAAACATCAGGGGGCTCTTTCAATCTCTATTTACACTGCAAGCAAACATTCACCATAGGCAAATGGTTGTTATAGAAAGGCGTTTAGGTCATAAAGGGGAAACTTTCTGCTTGTAGGGAGGGACTTACTGTCTGGAAGTGTTTTGGCATTTTAGATACTTTGTTTGTTTAGTTATAAATGCATAGGACGCTAGAACTGTGTTAATATTTTCTCCTGAGCTGAAGTTAAAGGATCATTGACTATTTATTTATTTATTTTATTTAGTTTTTTGTTGACCGGGTAAGTGCACTAGACAAATCCTGCCTATTTTCAGGCACGACCCGGGGGGAGGGGGATACAGATGAATGCCAACTGACCTTGAACCAGATTAAGCTGTTGGTGGTATTTTTAGTGAATGAGGGAAATTTGGCCAGGACACCGGGGAAGTTCCCCTACTCGTCGTTGCCTTGCTGGCAGCAGAGGGCGCTGTCTGCAGCCTGTTGGTGGTTGCTCAGTGTGCTTCTGACTTATGATGGAGGAGGAGGTTGTTGCTTTAGACTCGTCTGAGTCTGTTCAGGAAATGCTGGATTTGTCTGATACTTGCTCAAAGGAAACCGAGTTTGCACCACAGACCTCAGCGATGTTTCAGACTGAGTCTCAGTCTGTTCTGGTGATTCCTGGATCAGTTCCAGCTTCGGAGGATATCGGGGATTTGGGAGCTTCTTCTTCTTTATCGGCGGAACGGATAGTGCAGCAGTCGGCTGCAGGTCGAGAGGATCAGCGTTGCCCTGTGCCGGAATTGAAGGAGGGAACTGAGACTGTGGGACTTCCGGATTCTTGTTCTTTGGCATTTCAGCATCCGGAAACTGAAAGTGGCTCTGTGTCTGTGAATACTTCCCAGGTTCTCCGGCAACAGTTTGGGTTGCCACAGAGGAAACTGTCCTATCCTACTAAGGACTGGTCGGCTGAGGAGGTTCTTGGTGATTCGGGCTGGCTCCGGACTGCGACAGGTCAATGGATCCCTGACCCTGAATGGAAGGACTTTCCGACGGCTTCCCCGGGTTCCACAATGCATGCCAACGAGGGAAAAAACTGAGCTCAGGTATGGACTGCCATAAGGGTGTTGGGAATGTTACTGTACAAGGCAGCATTTAGAGACCGCCTTGGCCTTTTCTAGGCCAAGTACATCTGTTACTTCTGATGAAAATGTTTCTGGTTTACAGGAAAATGTTACTTCACCTTCTTCTGAGGTACGGTCTAGTCTACAAAAATCTAGAATGCCAATGTCAGACTTATTTAAAAATAAATTAGAGCAAGACCCACGGAGGAATGGGGTCAGGTTACGTTACAGGGGTGGGTTGCAAGTCCACCCTGATAGGTATTATGTTGCTAATACGCTCCTGAAAGGCTCGTTGAACTTTTTTCCTGTTGACATCTTTGCTTTGATACACATTTCCGGAGAAGATTCTTTTGATATTAGTTTTAAAACTTCTCGTGGTCTGGAGAAGTTTTGGGACAAATACTCTACCTTGAAATCTACCCCACTTTGGGTCCCCTTTATGCTCTTCCTCTTACTAAGCCTCTAATCAGATACATCACTATCATGTTTCAAAATGAAGGGTGAATGTAGGCAATATCTATCATTGGTTACAAAATAGATGCGATATTCTAGGTCCTCCTGAAGCCATCTTAGATCTAGAAGGATTTGGACTGGTAGTTGGAGATTTAAGGTTAAACTGTTTCAGGTTAATGGTGAGGTTGTGCACTTACCAAACAGTTTTTTGGGGAAAGATAGAGGGTTTGTTTTTATGGGGGACAACCTTGCTGCGTTATAAATGTGGGCTAGAACCCATATTAGTAGTTCTTGTGATCTCTTGAAATGTGCTCTTTGTGGGGGATATGGGCATTCGGTAGACTGCTGTGAAAATATTTTTCAGTGTAATCTGTGTGACGAGAAAGGGCATGCTTTTCATCAGTGCCCTTGGGCTACCCATAATAGGTCAGGGGGATGGGATCCTGATGATTTAGTACACAAAGCTCAGGCCAAACGAGGGGATTGGGCCCCTCCTGAGCACATTCCTGAGGTTAATGCTGGACTGGTTCAGGAGGGTGATGTTAGGCCCCACCCTGCCACAGAGGTATCAGCTACAGTGACCCCTGTTCCACTGCCTTCTATTTCCTCTGGTAGTTCGTATACTGTTTCTGTTCCACAAAAGGCATCTTCTTCCATGCCTCCACCCTTTGAAACTGTTAAACCCAGAAGGTTCACCAGGGCCTCTCTTAAACAGTCGGTTGTTAGTCCTGTTTCTGTGGAGAATTTTTTTCTCCTTTACAGAGTGAGGGAGGATTCAGATTTAGAATCAGATACCTCATCGCTCTGAATTACTTTCGGATGACGAGGACAGTAGGTCTACTGAACTTGCTAAGGAGAAAAAAGGTAAAAAAGGAAAAAAAAGGAAGGCAAGTTTTAGTCAAAAGAATGGGACCTGAACTTCACATTTTCTGGCATGGCTACTCTAAAGATAGTTTCCTTCAACGTATGTAGTATTAAAAATTTTAAAAAGAGGCTTTCACTCTTTTATTTTTTTAGTACCCTACAGGTTGATGTTATTCTTCTTCAGGAAACTAGGCTATCCTCTCTAGCTGAAATTGAACAAGCTAAAAGAAGATGGATTTGGGGACCTTCTTTTTGGACTTTTGGGCCTGATGCAGCAGATGGGATAGGGATTCTGTTCACCTCTACTTTTTTTAGGATTTCTAAATTAGTGGACATTTGCCCTGGTCGTGCTTTTACTTTTTTGGACTTTTGTTGCAAGATTTTGACTTTCGTCTAGTTAATATCTATGCTCCACAAATTAAGTCTGCTCGGATTAAGTTATTTGAGGATATTAAACCGTTTCTTTATACTAGAAGGCATATTATTTGGGGGGGAGACTTCAACTGTGATATTGACTCTAAATTCAGGGGTGACAGTCAGAAAAAAATGTATTGTGACTCTCTAGCGTTGAGGCAGATAGTTAAGGATGCAGGCCTTACTGATGTGTTTAGGGCCCTGCATGCGACTGGGGGTGCTTCTTATTTTAGGAATGTTTTCTCCACCTGTATTGATTTACTTTTTGTTTCTAAATATTTGACCCCCCTTTTTTCTCAAGTTAGGCCAACTGAGTTTTCAGATCATCATCTTTTGACTGGTTATCTCAGCTTAGCTGCCATACCTCCTAAGATATTTTCAACTGGTCCTAGATGGCGTTTGAATGTGCCCCTTTTGGAAGCTGAGGATTGTGTGAATGGTTTAGAAGTTTTATTTGTGGCTCGTTATTCCACTTTATGTTTTTATGACAATCTTTTTTTGTGGTGGACTGATACTAAATCTGAGATCAGGTCCTTTTTACTTTCTAAAGGGAAGCGCAAAGCTAATGATAAATATCTCACCTACTTGCAATATAGGAATCACCTCTATAAATTGATGTCTTTCCCCTAGTGATAAACTTACATTTCAATCACAGATTACTGAGGTTAAAAACAAATGTCCATTTATCAATATGATAGGGCTAAATCCTTAGACATAGAGTTCAGATACGGTTTACAATCACAACCTGCCTCTGATCCATATATGCCTGTAAACAGCGCCTTGACAAGACACTGATGACTGGGTTGCTGTCTCCTATGGGTAAACTGGTGACTTCTGATTTGGAAATGATGACTGTCATCCAGGATTTTGTCTCTGACTCTTTTAGTGGGGATCCTGGTTCCACAGCCACCTTACCAGCTGAATTTTTGGCATGTCTCCCTGTTATGGATGACAAGTATAGAAACAGTTTATTACAGCCTATTTCCTCCCTGGAAGTCGAAGGAGTCATAAAATCCTTGAATTCTAAAACATCACCTGGTCTAGATGGTATACCGGAATGAGTTTTATAAGAAATTTCTTCCTGTCATGAGTTATTTTTTATCCCTATTGTTTAATTTTATGTTAACTTCTGACCTGGACTTTTCAGATTTCAGTCTTTCGTTACTGAAATTTATTTATAAGAAAGGAGATTCTTCTTTACTGACTAATTGGAGACCCATTAGTCTCCTGAACAGTGATTGTAAGATTTTAGCCAAAATTCTTACCAATAGATTGACAATGGTTTCTGAGTTCTTGATTCATCCGGCTCAAACTTGCGCTATTCCTCACCGCAAGATTCAACATAATTTATACTTATTAAGAGAAATATTTGAGAATAGCAACATGGGGCGGGGATCTGGCTTTATTGTGGCTCTCGATCAGGTTAAGGCTTTTGATAAAGTTAGGCACTCTTATTTGTTTAATTTGTTGCTCAGCTATAATATTCCACGTCCCTTTGTCAAGTGGATCTCCATGTTGTATTTTGATGCCACAGTGCGCCCATTGGTGAACGGTGTTATGGGATCTGAGATTTCGGTTGTTCAAGGGGTTCAGCAAGGCTGTTCTTTAAGCCCTCTTTTATATACATGTGCTTTAGATCCTATCATTCGTTTTATTCATGGACATAGCTGTATTACAGGCCTTGCTCCAGATATTTCACTGCCTGTGGAGAAAATTACTGCATATGCGGATGATGTGACCCTGTTGATGCACAATGACGCCTCCCTTCAGACTGCACTGCAGTGTTTTGAGACATGGGGTAGTTTTTCTGGTAAACAGTTTAATACATCTAAAAGTTTTATTTTTTCTTTACATTCTGCTCAGGAGTGTCTTTTTGACACAATGGGTATTCCTTTTGTAACTACTCCACGTAAAGTTTTGGGGATCTGGTTTGGACCTGGTGATTTGGCTGCTTTCAACTGGGAGCAACAGTTAGGTATCGGTGAAAGTAAAGTTAACTTATGGAAGCAATGGAAATTGGGGAAAAAGAAACGAGTGTTCATAGTTAAAAAATTCTATTACCTGTATTCTTATATTTGAGTTATCTTTACCCACCTCCAGTTAATTTAGAAACTAGACTGTATAGTATTTTCTTTCAAATGGTTTGGGGCAATAGACTAAACCCGGTACGAAGAGAGATTACTTATTTGCTAGTTAAAAGACGTGGATTGGCCATGATTAATCCGATAGTTTTTTTTCATTTGATTTTTTTATTTAATTCTTTTTAGTTATTTGTGGGGTCCGATAACTTTAACTTGGCAGACTTGGTCACATTTTGTTTGGGCTCACTTTCTTCAAAAATGGATTGATTTACCCCCCAAAATTTTACAACAGGATCAGTTACCAGTTTATGGGATTTCTACTTTAAAAAAATGCCATCAATGGAAGTTGTCGCTTCCTACTTTACAGTCCCATAATAGGAAATCCTTTTATTCTTATATAGTTTTTGAAGTACAGGGCATAATTTTGCTTTTTCCGGAGTATGTTCCAACCAGAATGTCTTTCGCTCTTCACAAGTTAACAGACTTTAGGCTTCCTACCTTTGTGTGGGATATAGTATGGATGTCTGCTCAGGGTCGATTAGGGGTACGGGGCAATCTTAAGTATAAACCCTTAACGGATAGATCCTGTCCAAGACCATTATGCATTAATATAGAAGAAAGCCTTTCTCATTTTTTTATTACATGTTCCTTTGTTAAAAGTTTTTGGACTGATGCTGCTGTTCATTGGGGGATGCCTGCATTGTCATGTATAACTTATAACTCTTTATTTTTAGGGGATTATACAGGGGCTTGGAACATTTATCATCCTAGTACTTTGAATGTTTTTTTTGCATTACTTCAATTTTATTTATGGCAAGCTAGATGTCAATTTATATTTCAGCAACAACTTGTATTGTCTTCTACTATAATATCTCAGGTTGAGGATGGTTTGTTAACTGTTAAATGTACTGATCAGCGGAGATTTTCTGCAGTTAAGTTTTGTTCCTTATGGACTCATTTCTTTTTATAATTTTGATACCCTCTGTTAACTTTCATGTTGTTTTGGCTGCCTTTTATTGTTAACCTTTTGTATATTTGCATTGTATTCTGCTTTATGGTGATGTTATGTTTTTTTTTGTTCAATAAACTTCCCCTACTCTTTTCGATAAGTGCCATGGGATCTTTAACATCCACCTGAACGACCACCAATCCAGGCAGATGGGACCTCGGTTTAACGTGTCATCCGAAAGATGGATTTCATCTGGATGTAATATTTTTGCATATTATTCTTAATTGTTGGCCTCTTAGTGACAGCTCACCTGACTGCTGTCTATTATAAGAGGCCCAAGAGGGATAAAGTTCAGCCTGAGTCCTGAGAGCAGAAGAATGGGGGCACTGAGCTCTGTTCCAAAAGATGAGTGCTGCAGCTCCTGGTGGACTCTAAATCACAAGCTCCCTGTATGCCAGATTTACATAACTGCAAACCACATGCAGCTTCTAGTCTTCTTGAATTTGAGAAAAAGAGACTTTTTGAGTAACAAAAGCATGGATTCTACAGCATACTGAAAAGATTTTTGAACTTTTCCTTACCTTTATTGCTATAAATAATAACATGATGCATCATGTACCTTGTGCCAGAGCCATAGTATGCCATCTTAGTTCTTCCTCTTGACCCAGCTGCTTACATTTGCTGTTAGAAGCAGGATACCAGAAAACACTATGACAGGGAGAGTGTGGCTGGTCAGGTACTAGATTTGCAGGTACTGATTGAAGAGAGATAAGCATGAACTCCGTACTGATGGAAGAGAGAGCTGCAGGAACTCAGTGGAACTCAAAGTCAAGACGGTTTGTTTGAAACAAAATGACCATTACTCTGGCAAATGTACAGGAGAAACTGAAGTCCATGATGGAGTTGGTGGCATCGAAATGGCAGACTGAAGAGCCTGTTGATTGGCATGGTGAGCTGAGGCTAAGTGGCTTCACAACTCACCATGCTGGTGACCTGGGTTCAGTGACAAACTGGGGTCACTAGTAGGCTGGCTGGAAGAAGGAGGATTGACCATCCCATGATGACTCTCCACTTCCAGGGAGAGGGACTGTGCACACTGCTACTCACTCACAACCCAGTGAAGTTAAGGTGGCGTAGCAGTGGCTGCCTATCTGGTTGGCCTGGAGCAAGTCATTGAGGCATACTGTGTCTTCGCACAGTATGTGTGCACACCATAGCACTCATGCCAACTCAGAGAGAAAAGCTGTAGGCAAAATAGCTTGTGCATGCAAGATGATGGTGGCATGCTATGCAGACTCCACACCACTCACCATAGAGGTTCATGAGGTAGGAGCTAAGTCTCAAAGATAGTGCAGTGGCTGACTGAGCAGTCTGTAGAGGTTGAGGAATGGTGTTCAATAGCAGAACAATGGATCCAAACACTAGAACAGATGGAAGTTGTGACAGCTAAGCAAAAAGCTGTTTGAAAACCTAGAGGTCAATGGGGAAGGAGTATCACCATCTAATTTTTCTGAATAGAATGAGAGCAATGTCCAAGATGTAGAGTCTTGAGGTGCACCCCCTACAGATTGTTGCTGTGTGCCTGAAATGGTGGAGTTGCCAGAGTTGAAGGAGATTAAGACAGTAGAGGTAGAATTGCCTGAACTAATAGAGTCCAAATGCTAACAGATAAAGTTGAGTCAGCTTTGTGTACATTTCCAGGCCTTGGATGCCAGGATCAAGAGGAGGCATGGAAGTCCAACAGACTGCAGGCACAAAAAAAACAGAATTCCTTTCAAAATCAGAAGGAACTGAGGTGGGGATTTTCAAAGTCTGTGTCCAGATGCAATATTCTTTTGTATAACTTTGGACATAAGCCAGCGTTCCTCTAGCTTCAGTTTTCAAAGCTTAGCCATAACTAGGTCTAATTTTCAAAACTCTTATTTATGCCCAGTTTGAAAAGTTAAGATATAAATGTTGCTGGACACAGCTTTCAGAGTAGCTATATCTTGGTCTATCATTTGCATCTATGTCTAGCACTTTTTTAACCAAAACTGGATGTAAAGTACCATAACGAAGCTAGAAAAAGTAACTGCAGGTAAGTTCAACTGTTGCAAATAGCTCTAACAAGATTTAATATTGTCTACACATACCAGTGCCGTTTCTGATATTAACAAAAACAAGCTGTGTATTCATTTTATGACATTCAAAACTCCCACCCTAGGAGTTGTTTTCATTTTATGACTTTTGAAAATACCTCTCAATGTAATTAGAAATTTTGCCCATTTTATGACTTTTGAAAATACCACTCAAGCTAACTAGAAATTTTACCCATTTAACGACTTTTGAAAATACCTCTCAACGTAACTAGAAATCTTCCCCATTTTATGACTTGAAAATATCTCCCAATGTAACTAGACATTTTGCCCATTTTATGACTTTTGAAAATACCACTCAAGTTAACTAGACATTTTGCCTATTTTATGACTTTTGAAAATACCTCTCAACATAATTAGAAATTTTGCCCATTTTATGACTTGAAAATATGTCTCAACTAACTACTGTAGACATTTTGCCCATTTTATGACTTTTGAAAATAGATACAACACAGCATAACATGGAATTTTCTAAGCCAGCCTGCTGGCACAGCAGTAGCACTACCATGCACAAGCCAGGTGACCTGGGTTCAAAAATGAGCCCAAGTTACCAGAAAGCTGACCTGGGAGAGGAGGATTGCGCATTCTATAGGATGCTATTCTCCTCTGAGGAAGGAGGGCTTCCACTAGAGCCATGTGACCACCACCTGTGTGTCCATGGGTTGTGGTGCAGACAGTGCATTCAGGGAGGGAAGGAGGTGCTGATTGACTGGAGCTGGATTGCTGATGCATACCATGCTCACTCCCATTCTCAGCCTTGTGTTACAATAGAAAAAAGGGTAACCTCAAATGGATGATGGCTCTTCAGTGTCTACAGACCCCACACCCCACCAACTTGGGCTCTCTTGTGGTGACTAGATGTAGTTTACCAAGGGACCTGGGCCAGGCCAAGGGCTCTGCCATGGGGAACAAACCATGAAAACAATGTGGGGGATAAGGTAAGCCACTGGAGATGGCAGGAGTAACAGAATTGGAATGCTGCAGGGTCCTGAGTGGGTCACAAGGCCAGCTGAAGTGAAAGAGCATAAAAAATTAGGGATTTTCCTCATTTTATGACTTTTGACTTTTGGAAAATGTCATTCTGAATGTTTAATGCTCAGAACTAAAACTGACTCTCAAATGTTGACTAAGCCAAAAATGAATGAAAGCTGTGTATGAAAATTATTTGTATTTGGTAAAATGTAGACAGTGTACCTATTGGTGTTGAATGTTTAAATAGTACTAGGTCCTTTTACTTGATACAGAATGGGGTTCTGTACAGGCATCACACATATTTCAGGGGTAAATTAGTGAAGATCAAGTGGTGGTGCCCAGAGTACTTCAACTGTGGGTTCTTCAGGTATTACATTTTTAACCCCAAATAAGGGCATGTGAGATGCCACAGGATGTTAAATACCATACTATCCTGTTTCTACTGGCCAAAGATATTCAAACAAATTGTCAGGTTCAGCAAGACCCGCAAAGCATATCAGAGTGTGGTGACTGTGACGTAGACAGCCAGTTCTGAGTGCTGTATTAATTTTTTTTTTATTACATCTAAAATATGTAATGGGAAGGTCAGTTTGAGGAAACTACAGTCTTGCTGAACTGACACATCAAAAACCCCTAGGGATAAGTTCAAAGGACAGGACATAGCTAAACTGCAGATATCTGGGGTGCAATTATCTTGTCAATTTGCTTTCATCCCAGGAAATAAAATTAGCCATTCATGACGTTCTCAGGCAAATCCTTTGATGTGCCCTAGGTGTCCTGAGAAAAGGGACACTGGCCAGTGTTATGAATAACCTTCCAGGAACCAGCTCATTTCATCAAAGAAGTTGATGTCTGGGCCAAGCAGGACCCAGACAAATTTGGAAGGTCCAATATCCATTCCTAGGAAACCCTTGAATTACATCAGAGAGACCTTTGATGTGTAGATACCAAGGTCCAGACAGGATTAAAGAGTCAAATACACTTTTGCTTTGAATACAGTAACTTATATCAAATAAACTTTTGATATGTATGTGTAGCAGAGCACAAACCGGTTTTGTCTGGTTAACCTGAGGAGAGGAAAGTCAGTGAGGTCTCCTATTGTGTTTTTTAAATATTTTATTTAGACATCCTGTGTTATAAAATATAGATTTTGTTACACCAAGGCGGAGTCAGGTGACCTCAGAGAGAAGGCCGGCTCAAGACTGCTCTTAAGCCTACTGCAAACCTTGAAAGACACACAATATTATTTCTGACTGAAAGGAGGACATCAGCACTGGAAGATTCAGAAGTAAGGACTTTAGACAACATTAGTCTGAGAGTTATTATTTGTAGGAATCTGCACTTTTACCTGTTTGTTTTAAGGCTGTATGTATTGGGATATATTTTTGTTCTGTAATGATTTTCTGTTTTCCTATTTTAAAGTAAAGATATATATTTTAAAATGGAAACTGCCTGGAGTGTCTTGATATTTCTTTTTATTTAAGTGAAGCTTTTAAAGGTTATAGTTGACACTGTGTAAGAGCTTATTTTGGTACCAAACTGGGAAACGGATAGAGTTCTCTAAAGTCTTGCATAGGGTTCTAAGGGTTCATTTTGTAGACCTGGTTAGGTGCCCATAGGCAAAGATATCTGACCCCCCAAAGACAGAATTATCTGAGCCTGATAATTGGATACGCTAAAAAGAGGTTAACAGTTTGAATCCCTCCAGAACTTTAGACTAAGGTGACTTGAACCCACAAAACAGACAAGAGGGTTACCTTATTCTGTTCACTGTCCATAAATCATACGCTCAGAGGTTGGCACTTTGGGAGTAGAGGGCTGTCTGGTTGAGCGAATTTGTGACAGTAAAAACCATTAGTAGAACAGTGTCCAGAATAGTCTAAATGAATAACAAGCATTTGTCAATGCCAAATGTTCGCTGCTTTTATCACTGTTGTACCAGGTTTGGTTGTACACCTTTTTTACTATATATTTACTCGTGATAGACCAGATGAGATGAAATATCTCATTTTCACTGGTGTCCTGCTTTTACACTTTTTTAGATTGTATTTACCCAGGATATGCCAGAAGACAGGCAATATCTAATTTTCAATGGGCTACCACATGTTGACCCCAAATTTCCAACAGTCTCTTTATGACCTGACATTATGATCAAGACAGATGGAATTTTTTAAATCCCATCCAAAAGATGATTTTGCAGTGAGACTGTGAAAACATGTTTTGAGGGGATTCGAAAAGTTACACCTGTCATGTTCAGGAGGTAGGGTAACACAAGTCATATGTTGAATATTAGGGGCCAAAATCTGCAAAAAAAATGTTATGAGTAAACATTGGAACAATTTAACATTTCTTCATAACTTAGTTGTTTTTTCACATGTTGATCTCAAATTGTCAACATAGTCTTTTTAGGATGACTGCTTATGAGCATTACAGGTGTTATCTATAAAATAGTGACTGAAATGTCAATTCGTGCCACAAGTGTGAAAACACATTTTGGGCAGGATTGTAAATGACAGCCGTCACATTCATAGGATAATACTGAAAAGCGATATACTGAAAAATTTACCAAACCATTGTAAATTACTGAAGTTACGAGTGTGCTGAAAACGTCAACGCATGCTCATAACATTGTTTTTCATATTTTTACCCCAGATTTTCAACATAGAGTTCTTATGACTCCCACCACATGAACAAGGTCAGAGAACATTTTTAAATCCTGCCTGTAAGGTGGTTTCGTGCCACAAGTGTGAAAACACATTTTGGCCAGGATTTGAAAAATGACAGCTGTCATGTTCATGAGGTGGTGTGAAAAAATGGCTATGTTGAAAATTTGGAGCCAAAATATTGAAATTTACTAAAGTTTCACATGTGCATTAAAAAATTTCAACAAACATTCATTAACTTCTTTGTTTTCTTTAATAGTTTTACTCTGAATGTTCCCCAAATCATATCTTTCTTATGACCCCTCCTTATGAACAAGTGTAGAGTAATTCTTCATGTCCTGCATGAAAGGTGATTTCATGCAGCAATCACAAAATCACCCTTCAGGATGGATTTGCATTTCACCACATTGTTTCATGAGGTGGGGTCCCAAAAAGGCCATGTTGAAAACTTGGGGGAAAAAATCTTAAAAAAATGACCAAGTTATGAGGATCAGTTCAAAACCTATTGTAATACTCATTTCCTCAGTTCCTGGTCTGGCACTCAAGAGTGAAGATGTGTCTTCGGTCCAGAAAGGATTATAACATTGGACCCTCACTAGATAAGTAAGGGGTGGGTGTGTGTGGGATGGGGGAATGCTGAGTGGGAGGGTCAGGTGGGGGATGGTAATGACTGTGGTGTGCCGGCATTGGCAACAGACATCAATGGATGATTTTATTTTTTTATGGGATATATAAAAATAAATCATAAAAGCTACAAGGGATGGTTTTCTTTATTTCAGGTAATGATACTGGGGATTGGGTACCCAGTGTCAGTGTTGTGTTCGGCAGCACTGGAAGTGGGCTCTCCAGTGTCACACAGTGAAAATAGATGGGGTGGGAGGTACTAGCTGACACCAGGGATTGGGCACCCCAGTGTTGGATAATTAAAAGTAAGGGGTGGGAGAGTGTGGGACAGTGGATGCTGAGTGGGAGGATTGAGTGGGAGGAGGGTAACAATGGCAGTGTGCCAGTGGTAGCAACAGACATCGATGTATGGTTTTATTTTTTTACAGGAAATATATAAATAAAAAATGACTACAAGGGATGGTTTTCTTTATTTCAGGTAATAATACTGGGAATTGGGCACACAGTGTCAGTGTTATGTTTGGCAGCACCAGGGGTTGGCTCCCCAGTGTCATACAATGAAAACAGGTGGGGTGGGAGGTAATAGTTGGCACCAGGGAATGGGCACCCCAGTGTCGGATAATTAAAAGTAAGGGATGGGAGAGTGTGTGACAGTGGATGCTGAGTGGGAGGGTTGAGTGGGGGGAGGGTAACAGCAGTGGTATGCCAGCAGCAGCAACAGATATCAATAGACAGTTTTATTTTTAACTGGGTATATAAAACTAAAAAAGAGACTATGAGGGATGTTTTTTTTTTTTTTATTTCAGGTACCGATCCTGGATATTGGGCACCCCAGTGTCAGTGTTTTGTCTTGTGGCACCGATGGCGGGATCCTCAGTGTGGCACAGTGAAAATAGGTGGAGTGGGGGTACTAGCCAGAGCTCCAGGGATGTGGCACCTTGGTGTTGGAAAATTAAGAGGGAAAAACAATGGGAGGTGGAAGGAATACTTGCCAGAGATTGTTTTACTTTGGGGGGAGGGGGAAGAAGACCACAGCAGGCTGATCATGATGCTGATCTGCTGTGCTTGCTGGGCTGCAATCAGCCTGGCTGATGATTGACCTGACACTGTCAAGCCCCTTTCAGACTGCCCTGCATTGGACCAACAGTGACACACCTCTCAGAACCCACTGCTATACCAATAATGTTTGCCCTTGTGCAGGCACAAGGGTGAACATAATAATTGATTTTCTGAAGAAATAGAGTCCACTACAGATATGAGCTGGAGATGGTCAAATCTGAGTTAATTAGAACCAGCTGAGGGGTGGTAGAGTAAGACCCATCCCCAATTCCTTTTGGAAGGAGACAGGATGGGTGATTCCCATATCTCTTTAAGAGGCTCCAAGTGATTACAACATGTGCAAAAACATCGCCGTACACAACACCGCAACCAAAACATCTAAAATCACATTCAACATTGGTTAAAACACCGACCGGCACAAATCCCATCACAACACAAAAAAACACCAAAAAATAACATCAGTGGTCTTTTGTTTTGTTGGGGTCTCCAGACCCCACTTCCCCTAGAATTTATGCAATCGGCTCCAAGGGGATGTGGACCACAGGGATGGGGAGAAACTCGGGAGGGGGGAAATGTCTCTGAAAGAAAATAAACCCACAAAAGTTCAGTTCTGGGAGACGGGACCCAAACCCTGGTCCACGGGTCTCCTCCACTTCACGAGTGAGTGCTTTAGCCACTCCACCATGGGAGCAGCTCAGTCAGGAACCACACCTCCTGCTCTCTTATCCCTTCCCTACTACTACTACTACTTTCCCTTCCCCGCCTACACATACAGCTACAGGGACTGCCGTAATTCAGTAATGGTGTAATACCCCTGTCACTGTAAAGGCTCCCAAGATTCTAGCTGCAATATTATTGCAGCGATATTTTCTAAACGATGACTTAAGGTGACACACTTTAAGGTTAAGCCAGAGGAGAGATCATGGGAGGAGGGAGGAACATCCTAGCTATCGTATTTCTCTGTATAAAGCTAGTACCTTGTACCAAAAATGAAGCAATTTTCTAACAAAAAGTAATGTATCATCTGCAGATCAGTGACTAGAGAAGAAAAATGCTGAATCATACCACAATTCAAGGGAGAAGAATTGGAAAATGAAAGCTGGGCTTAGAAATGAGAAATTCTAGATGAAAAGAAAAAGAATGTGAGGGCCTTAGACATGGAAGGGAAATGTGGTTAAATGACTTACATACTGTAGGAATTCTGTATTGTAGCCAGTAGGCTGAGTTGTCATTGCAGAACCTAAGGAAAGGTAATGATTTTATTAAAAGAGAAAGGAATGCCAGCAAAATAAGAAAGTGAAAAAGTATGGTGTTGGTGGGAAATCCTTTGAATGGCACATAAAATAGACTGTTAGAAAGGCAACTCTGAAAGCAGGTAGGTGTGGGAATCCCCTGCTCAGCTTCCTTTGAGGTTCCTATTCAGAGTTATTAGGTCAAAAGAATGAACACAGGTGAGCTCACCCCTGTGGCCGGGTACGTTCCCTCTGTAGCAAAGTACTATTTCAAACTGCATCTAGGATCGCTGGGTATGCAGTTCAGGAGCATGCCAATTAATGAGAGAAAACTCTTGGGGGATCTAGGTGAAGATAGCAGTCCACTCCTTCTGTGTATAAGTGGATCCCTGAGAGTGGACTCCCTGAATGATGGAAGGTGGAACACCTTTACTCTTCTCTGGTGCACTAGCCATGTTAGATTTTGGCCAATGAAGACCAGTAATCTGTACAATAAAGTAAACTGAGCCCGAATTGCTGATGCCAGAACCTGTGGCAGCCCTGTTTGAGGTCAGTTCCTAGTTATCTGATGGTCCATACTAACAATAAAAACCTACTTTCTCAGATTCCAGACACTTCTTTCTTTAGGCCTATTGTTTCTTTAGAGGTGATGAAGGAACTACTGTACTAACCCTTAACTCCTCTAAAGCAGTCCATGGAAGTGAAATCAGTTAGTAGCTTTTGAGATACGCAGTATCAGCAATCTGTAAGCCACTGGCTCTGTTATTTAATTGATCTCTGTCATCAGAATCTCCTCCATCTTATTGGAATGTGGCCCATGTCATCCCATTTAAAAAAAAAATTGATCCTGCGATTAGACTGGAAAATTTCTCTTCATGGGAACTTTAAGAATGTTCCCAAATTCACAAAGCACTTTGCACAACTGTTTGCCTAATGAAATGTCAAGAAGCACATTGCACTGTTTTCTGCCAGGCAAAGTAACAATTTGCCTCAAAAAACTGCATGAAGTGTTTCATTTTTGTAACAAAAAGAAAACAAAAAAAAAACCTTTTTTTTAACAAATTCCCCCCCTATCTATTTGGGTGACATGTACCCCTCACCCACCATTAAGGATCCTAAATTTATATTGCTCCCCTCCACACCACTCTCTGCTGTAAAAAATCATCTCAACCAATCAGTTGTTACATTAGGCAAAAATGGCATTCATTCCGATGTCAAAATGCAGGGCAGTTTCCTTTTGTACAGGTGCAAAAAGTGATTTGAGTGGAGGGGTGCATAGGAGGAAGAGGGAGGTGGAGCCAGATGGGGATTGGGCAGTGGTAATTTTCACATGCAGCAGACTGGGATCAGTACAGTGGGGGAGCAGGAGTTGGTTTTGGTGTGCAGTTATGGGAAAAGGTTACATCAGCTGATTTCATAACAATCACTAGTGTGGCAGTGGTGAACTTTACCAGCAGGGGGAGGAGTTTTTTTTTCCACAGGACAGGGTGGTCAGGGGAAATATAATTATAATCTCTGGGTGGTGGGGGTATAAGTAATCTGAGTGGCTGGGGGTACGATCAGTAAAAAAAAAAAAACCTTCAAATTTTGGCATGCAAAGTTGTTGAGTAAGTTGAGAACTTTGTGAAGCTTGGTGAAGTGCAAAGTTCTTGGCTTCTGCACCAACATTGCAGGTGAAGTAAAATTTCACATCCATAGAAATGATCGATCACAAAATTACAGATCCATATCATTATTGCCAGTAGTGTCTGAGATCTTAGAGAAACTGGCACGAATACAATTAGATGAGTACTAGCTAGCACATAGTTTATTGAATATACACTAGACAGGCTTTTGCCTACTACAAAGTACAATAAGTGCTGTCTCCAAAGCCAGTAACAACCTAAAGGTTGTTGTACTTTAAGTGTTATACACATCAACTTAGCAAAGCATTCAATACACTTGACAACATTATTCTTTTCCATAAACTATACAATCTTGACATGGACAGAAACATGATCAGCTTTTTCAACAACTATGTCTCCTGTATCAATTAGTGGTCATCAAAGGCACCAGTTTCAAACTGTTTCATGTGACAGTGTCCAACTTGCATCTTTCTTACAGTAGTCCCAATTCTCTTTACAGTATAAGGAAATGACACATACCTGCACTTACACCACTTAAACATACACACATACTGTGACAATACTATCTGATATGGTAGGGGCACTAACCTTAGTACAATGCAATCATCCTTACAACAGTACATGCAAAAAAAAAATCTGGTGCTAATCTGGGGAAAATCAGAAACCATGCTTTTTGGCTCTGAGCTTCAAATCAGTAACTAAACAGGGCTATAAATTGTGACCTCAGATGGGAAAGCCATGAATTAGGTGTTCAATTTTAAGTGGCTGGGCTTGTGGCTAGACTCCAATCTAAAAATGATTCCCCATGTTCAACACCTTGTTGAAAAACTAAAACCCAGAAAAGGATATCAGTCTAGAAAGAGATTGTTTCACTATAGCTATGTACCTTTAAACTGTAGATACAACCATATTGTCAATACTGGACTCTGGTGAGTTTCTATACAGAAACATGGCAAGTGTACATCTTGCCAAACTGGACATTCTAAATAATATTTTGCCCATTCTATACTTTTAGCACCAGTGGTCTCCCACCACTGTCAGCTGTTAGGATCCCAAGTGCGTATTCCTCTTTAGGATGTGTAGGGCGCTCCGCCTTACTCAATGTATGCACAAAGCATCAGGCAGAAAGGCCCTCACTACAGTATTACAGGATCTGTTCAAACTCAAATCCAGCCTGGCTAGCCTAGCTCTTTGCAGGCATTACATTTGAGCTTCATAATGTTAGATGAAGGCTGGGAAGGAGGAGTCAGGCCTTTGCTGGCCCTGGTCCCTTGAACCACCTGTTATTAAATAGGAGACCTTATAATGGTCACTTGCTATCACCCAATCCCTTTTTGTCTGGTACTTTGAGAAAGAGCTATCTAAACTGAAGGCATATATTCAATGCTAAGGTCTTTCACTGACTGTTGGCTAGGTTATGTCACCACACCACATATTACCTAATTATCTCCATTATTTATGCACTACTGACATGACTCTGGTGTAACAAGTGTAATATCTTTCCATAGAATGTATACAGAAATTATATAACATTTTTCAGTAGACTGTACACAAACTCTCAAAGCTTCTGCACCCTGCACTTTCATGCACAATGGATTTTCTGTTAACATTTTTATTACTGCAACTTGTATAACCATTACGTAGTTCCTCTTTGAATTGTACAAAGCAATTTTAAGGTCACAAGTGAAAATGAGTCATAGCTCAGTGGTTCTTCCTTTTCATTGCTGAGTGCACAAGTATATTGACCGATTAAAGTCACTAGCTTAATGTTGTTTGGCAAGTGAACAAAAGGATATATAAGTGAGGTTTTGCTGGGGAGTTGAGAGTTAAGTGGCAGAGGTGTTTGTAAATGTATTTCTAAGAACTGTTACCACCACATGCCACTAATAACTGTTTTAATTGTTATCACTTACAGCATGTCCATACCAAGTCAGTTTTCATCCTCATCTGCTACCAATGTCACCTTGCAACTGTATACAGTTACAACCAATTTTAAAACAGATGTAATAATCCTCAACACTGACATTAGGTAATGCTTTTTTTTTTTCAATTATTTTTATCCTCCTAGTGGCAGGTCGAACTCATCATCTGCTGAGCCTACTGAGCTTGGGGGTTTTCTGGGGCTTTTAGCGCCATGCGTGCCCCGACAGATCCCCAGAGTCAGTCCGCGGGCAACATCCATGCTGGCCTCCACTATTTCCTACATTTTCTCCCGTGAACTACCCCGGCACCCCCAGAAGCAGTGGCACACATGTGTAGAGGCGCACATGCGCACCACAGCTATGGACTGGGTCCCCTCAACCCTCCCCATCAACCTATATCTAAGCTGTCTCATGGCACTGTTCCTCCGGCCTCCACCAGAGGGCGGCCAAGCTCCAAAAGAGCTGGATACCTCCTCCTGAGGCAAAGCGCTGCCTGCTGGCAGCTTCTCACATCCTCTCCCTCTCCTCCCGCTGGCCTCCGATAACCCTGGCTCATTCCCCAGCCAAGGTCCCTGGCTTTGTCATGGGGTGTGGCATCCAGTGCCTCAATGCTCAGTGCCACTGGGCCTGTGACATTATGTAATGTTATGTTGCGAAGAGATGATCTGAAGAATCATGATGCCCCAAAGCCACATATAGAAAGATGGTCATCAACCTAATTAACTCCAAAGTATCCAGGTGGGCACCAATACATTTGACTGAGCTTTCTGAAAATGACAAGCTAAGTTGCTTATATGGCATCTATTCTGTCTTTACTGCTTGATTAAATGTAGCTGAACTGGGCTTTATTTTTCAGAGAGAGGTACAGAAAAGGTTTTTCTGTTTTATCTCATTGGAAAAACTCATGACTTTGAGATACATTTAAGATCTCATAAACTGGAATTAAAGATTTGCTCTTTGGGTCAGTGCATTTCTTGGGTTGCTTGAACATAAAACGAAGCTAATTTGTGCTAACCAAATTTTCAAAGTACTAAATGGATCAAAGCCACTGTATCTTCTTGAAAATTTTTAGAGACAACTGAAAATAAATGCTATTTAAGGGAAAGTAGCACAGGAATTCTAAATTGCAGAGACCAAAGAACAAATCTGGATAAATGACTTTTCCCTATTTAGCTATAACTTTATAGAATAACCTAAGTGAACAAATCAAAAGTTCTGCTAAAAACTCAAAAATGTTTGTGACAGCAATAAAACAAGAAATGGCTATTTGCTGCATGCTTAGTTGTTGATAGTCCTTAAAACAGGCCTTGTAATGACTCTGAATTTAAATATTATGAGCTGTATCTACTTATGAGATGTGTGTCCTATGTGTAAATGATCTTTTTACATTTTTAGTGTTAGTTTTTAATTAGATAGGGCAAGATAGTTAGAGCAAGTAGATTGTATAGTTTCATGATATGGAACATCTATTTTAATCCTGGGGCACAATTCCAAAAGGCAATACGCCTGGTGCAAGGCAAGTTATGCAAAACCCAATGGTACAACTCACAACTTACGCCAGGCGTAATGCCAGTTGGTATTCCAAAAGGTGCCTTGCACCATGCTGAATGCGGGTAACACCAGGCATGGGTTACACCACCCACTATGCCCACAACCCACAACAGCATGGCACAAGGGTGGGTTACAGCAGCAACTGTGCCCTATTCCAAAAGGATGACTGCTGTAACCCATGAATGCCATTCCAAGAGCTGCATTGGTGCAGTGGCATTAGACCAGCAGGGAGATGGTCTAAGGGCATCTGTCCATGACAATCAATGGATGCCCACTTTGCTGCACCACGACACATGTGGCACAACTCCCCATCCCCCCGACACAGCCATGCCCCCACCCCCCCTTAATGAAGGGAACCCCCGGGGTCCATAACTCGTGGTGCCCCACCGAACACCAGTGCCACCTGGCCAGCCCTCCATGCCCCCTGGTGCATGCGGCAGTGTTCAAGGGTGGGGAGGCTCTGGGGGAGCAGTTGTATGCATGCAGCGACTTGCAGTCCAGGTTCAGTGTGCCATGCATTTGGTGCTAGCCTGTGGCTTCTGCAAGTCACGGGCATAAGTGCAGAGGACCCTGCCTGTTCTGTAATACAGCAGAGGGTCCCCAGAGTAGTGCTGCATGGCACAACTCGCATACGCCCGCAAGTTGCGTCATGCCTCCTGGAATCGGCCCCTAGTTTCACAAATGACAGGGCAGGACAGTTAGGGTAAGTCAGTTGTTTCCAAGATAGGCCTAGTGAAATCTTTGAACATAAATATTATTTGTTTATTTACAAAACATGTGTCCTATGTGTAACTTGTCTTTCTATTAATCTTAACATATTAAAACTGAGAAGAGGACCACCTTGAAAATAGGACATTGATCCTAATGGTGTGATTGTACTCTCATATTCCTGTATAAAAATAAAAATGTTTACTAAAGTGTTAATAAAATGCATCAGGTTGCTGCTGCAGCAAATCTGGCTTCCCTTTTAAAAGTTGGACAATTTGGGATTAGTGTAACAAAAACTGAGTTCTTTCTTTGACATGTGTAATATACATTTTTCACATCAGTGTCCTCCCTATCATCGCAAAAAAACATTCCCATTGTTTTTTCCTATGTTCCCTTCAAAATCAGTTCCCATGCTGAAAATGTCACTATCATATGTGGAATCTCCTGACACTTCCTTGGTTTCCACATCAGCAGCACCACAACTCAGAATTTTAATACATAATTCTTGATATATTTTGTCCTTTTCCTTTGAGTCAGAGTTGCTCTTTCTAAAGCAGCATGGTCTAGTGGCTTGAAAACATGCTTGGGAAACACAAGACCCAAGTTCAAATCCCACCACGGTTACTCAGTCACTGTATGAACCTGTTCAAGTTGCTTCACCTCTCAGTGCTTCAGTCCAACCAGCTTCAAACTTGAGTATGAGCTCATAGAATACTGTCATGCCCTTCTGTTGTACAACAACTTTTTAATTAGAATAGATTGATTCCACATATGTCCTCTGCTTCTCATGAATGCTTGTTACCCTGCACACACTCATGAGTATATCCCCAACACAGTAACTGACTGGGTTTAAACAACTAAGTAAACTATAACACTCAACAGGGCATGGGTTTCTGCAGAATAAAAGATCACTGGAAGATGCATTTAATGCAAAAATGTCCCTCTCATGCCTCCTATTATTTATAGAACTTCTCATTGTGTGTTGTTTTATTTAAATGAAAAAAGATGTCTCACTCTGTTATGGCCCCATGTTGCATTATGCGGCAGCACAAAGCAGCAAAGGTTTATTTCAGTCTGTGCTGGTGTTTGCCGATGCCTGATGGTATCAATAGTGGTTTTTACGGCTGCAGTAGGTACATCCTGCAGACGTATTGCTTTGAGAAAGACTACCTGCATAATTACCTTCCAAACAACAAGGTAGTGTGTTAAAAATGGTGTCCTCCACTGAAGCCTCATTACTACGCTGCCTGTGTGGGTATGGGATGTAGAGAGCACTATTTGTCCTCTGGCTCATGTTCCCTTCCTGAAAGGCATCAGAGGAGGCAGGACTTTGTCTAGAGGCATGACCAGGACACCAAGATAAACAGGTTGAGGGAGGAGGGCAAGCAGGTGCCACCCACTAGGGGCAGGCAGGTGTTCCCAGGGTGGAGGAAACTTGCATCCAGGAATAGGGAGGAGATACCTCATCATTACTACCATTCCTAGGTTGCAAGAACAACCTCAGAGGAACACACACAGCAGAACACAGCTGCAAAATGATTAGATTGTCTACAAGCACTGTTTTCCATGGAAGACACAAGCAATTGAATCAAAAGTACACACACACACACACACACACCAGAACACAGCGTCAAAATGATTAGATTTGTCTACAAGCACTGTCTTCTATGCAAGTTAGAGCATGGGGTCAGGAGATCGGTTATGATCCATTACATAACCCCAAGGTCTGAATACTAAATATTTTGAAATAAACATAAATGCAAATGTAACCATTTCAAGAAGAAAATGCAAACTGTTACACTTAACAGTTGTAGGGTAAGTTAGCACATCTGGACTTATTTTCTGCATGTGCATCTCAATTGCTAAGGGGTCCTGACCATGTTCACCCTTCCTCAAGCCAAGCTAGCTACAGTATGTCTAGCAATAACATGGATGGAAAAATTATGCCATATTTTCAACAAGAAGTTAACATTTTAAAAAGACAGTGCTGTAGACTGGGATGCAGCTTGTGTAGGTGAATTCATCATGCTAGCCAAGACATGTTCTGGTTTCATTCCATAAGGCTAACCAGTGGGAGAAGTAGGGAAAAGGGACAGAAATCTAAAACAGAAATATTTAACCCATTTTTGTGATTTAAAGTTGCATGACAGAAATGTGGCTTCCAGAACTGGACACCATATTCCAAATGAGGCCTCACCAGTGATCTACACAGTGACATCACCACCTCCTTCCTTCTGCTGATAATACCTCTCTATATGCACCACAGCATGCCACAGGCTCTACTCACAGCTTTGGTACAATGTTTAGCCACCTTTAGGTCATCCGATATGATTACCCCAAAATCCCTTTCCATTTTGATGACCATCAGCACCCCCCCCCCGTAACCATTCCCTCAGTTCCTGCAACTCTTCCTTATTCAAATCCAGTCACAACTCAGTCCCCTGCCCCGTGCATTACCAGGAATGCTAACAAAATTAATATAAATACAGACAACATACTGCAAAAAATTCAGAATAAGAAAATCAGAGTGCAAAGTTTCCACTAAAATGCTGAAATTCAAGACACAAGCAATTGAATCAACACACACACACACACACCACTTATCATGTAGTATTCCTTTAACTGAGCTATCCCCAGTACTGCCTTTTTTTTGCAAGCTTAAACCTCAGCTATAGTGATCTTTCTGTGCTATGTTTCAGTGCTTAATTTACAACCATTTTCAAATTGAGAAACTTGTGTTGCTGGTATCCCCTTCCCCACTCATACAGAGGGATCAATTCATTGTTTGATAACCATGCTGGCTGATCTACTTGCTTAGGGCAACATATTATCATTTGCAATAGTTTACATAAAAAAAAAATCACTTTAAATAGTGACACGCTTACACACACACACATTAACACAGCTACTTAAAATACTAATATTTAGAAAACCTATTAATTCTGCTGTACATACCCTAAGACTCAAAGTGTGTCTCCTTTGGCTGTACGTCTGTGGTTAATTTGAAGCAAAAGACAATGTAACAAGACACTGGCCTCCACCAGGAGCTATTAAACAATAGAGCAAACTGCACTCTGGGAAGATTGCCTGGGACAAGATGCAATAAAAAAACATGAATAGCAGGTCCCAGGGGGTATAAAACTACCTGATGTTAGAAAAAAACTCCCCCTCCCCACTCATTCACAGGTGTCAATCAATGTATTTGTTAATCATGCTGGTTCATCTTCCTGGTTCCCTCAAGGTAAAAATGTGAAACTACATTTATGTTATTTTAAATGACTGATAAGTGGCATGTCCAGAGGGATACTAGGAAATACTTCTGTAAAGGTAGGGTGGGGGACATGTGGAACAGCCTGCCAGCAGAGCTAGTGGTATCAAAATGGTTACAGATTTTAAACATGCATGGGATGCACATAGGAAGACCTTGGTAACAGGGCTGGAGCTTGGGGGGGGGGGGTTAAGGCTGGAGATCAGTTATGGTCCATGACATAACCACATAGTTAGAATATTAAATATTTTAAAATAAACATAAATACAAAAGTAACCATTTCAAGAAGAAAATGCAGACTGTGACACTTAACAGTTTTAGGGTAAGTTAGCGCATCTGGACTTATTTGCTGCATATGCATCTCAATTGCTAAGGGGTCCTGACAATGTTACCTTCCCTCAAGCCAAGCTAGCTACAGTGTCTAGCAATAAATAGATGGAAAGACTATGCCATATTTTCAACAAGAAGTTAACATTTTAAAAAGACAGTGCTCTAGACTGAGAAGCAGCTTGTGTAGGTGAATTCATCATGCTAGAGAAGATATGTTCTGGTTGCATTCCATAAGACTAACCAGTGAGAGCAGTAGGGGAAAGGAATAAATATCTAAAACAGAACCATTTAACCCATTTGTGATTTAAAGTTGCATGCCAGACATGTGGCTTCCAGAACTGGGCACCATATTCCAAATGAGGCCTCACCAGTGATCTACACAGTGGCATCATCACCTCCTTTCTCCTGATGGCAATACCTCTTGCTAATGCACCACATCATTCCACTGGCTCTCCTCACTGCTTTGGTACATTGTTTAGCCACCTTTAGGTCATTCAATATGATTACCCCAAAATCCCTTTCCATTTTGATGAGCATCAGCCCTTCCTCCTGTAATTGCTACCTGGGTTCCTGCACCCCAGATGCATGATTTTGCACTTTTTTGCATCAAATCTCAGCTGCAACATTTTGGACCATTCCTCTAGTTTTCCTAGGTTCCTCCTCATTTGTTCTACTGTTCCCAAAGTGTCCATTCTGTTGCAGATCTTAGTGTCATTCACAAACAAGCACACTTTCCCCTCCAGCCTCTTTGCAATTTCATTTGTGAAGACATAAAATAGGACTGTGCCCAGGACTGATCCCTGTGGCACCCTGCTGGTCACACTCCTTTCCTTTGACTGAACATCATTTATCATGACTCTCCATCTTCTACCATTCAATCAGTTCCTAACCCAGTTTACCACCTTGTGACCCACTCCTAAGCTGCCCAACTTGTTTGCAAGTCATACGTGGAACAGTATTGTAGGCCTTACTAAATGCAGTTCATGTTTATGTTTAAGCCCATGAAACACCCTTATCAAGTGAATGGCATTTGCAGCTGTAGTTTTGTTTCTCCGTGCCTCCTTAACAATTCCACACAACTGCACTAACTTCATTATGCAGCCGCAGTGGATCTGACCAGATGTTGTTTAAATGGAAATGAGAGTGTGAGAGTCTTTTTCCCACCACCTGCAGGTTGAAAAGGTACAGCTGTTTCACTATTGCTATGGCAGCAGTGCTCGCTCACTACAGAATAACTTTCATACTCGGGATTATCCATTTATTAAAACATTTGCTTCTTTTGGTTCAATTAGTGAGTGTTAAATGAACGGTTTTCATTTTCATCATTTTGGTTCAGTTTATTATTTTATGCTGCTTGTGTCAGATAGTAGGGAGAGTCTTGTTCTTCATGTTTCATCTTAAAAGGATCAGGTTGCTGCTTCAGGGACAGATTACATATGAAAAAAGGCATAATGTTTAGGTTTTGATTATTCAGTGCCTTGTTTGGCAATTATTATGGGTTGTGCATTCCATTATGCATTCAGATGGGGAAATAAATAGATTTTTATTGTTAAACCAGTCATATACATTTATTAAAACAGCTGAATCAGTTTGCAGATCTGTGAAAGTTTTTATTCAGCACACCACTGAAACATATATAAAAGGAAACCATTTATCAGGCAGTGAATATGTACTGTCACTCCCTTCATCATTCTTCCTTACCATCATCCCAGTAGACTTTCAGACTATGAAAACAACATGAAGAACTGATGGTTCGTCTGAATAAGTTACAATGTATTTTGTACCACAGTATGACAAGGGCCTTCATTTTCATCACAGACTATTATAAATTAATCTTAATAGCCCCTCAAAATGTAACTAACAGACAGGTACACAAATATGATAAATGATTCTTGAGGTGACAGCAGCAGGAAAAAAAACGCTGTCAGAGTTTGGGCTTGAAAGCTAAGGGTCACCATGGAAAACCATCATGCAAATTAGCACCTCCTATGATGCTCTGCAGGAACCACTTGATAGAATAGGATAAGCAGACATGGAGCATGAGAGTGCTAACATTTCTGAACATCAAGTCATGTAAAAAAATGAATGGACTATAAAACAATTGACAAAACATGCTACTTAGATGCCAACAGATAGTTGTGAGTTAAAACTTACTGAAAGCACATTAAATATTTGGCAATGATCTTTAATGCACACGTCATTTGAACTGCAAGTCATAAGGCCAGTGGCCAAGTCGCTTCCAGTGCACCCGGGAAGTGCATTAACTCTCAAGAAACTCATGTCCTGGAGTGGGTTATTATGCTTCTAAAACAGAAAAAAAGTTTTCTTTTTAATGGAAACAGTTTTGTTTTTCTTTAGTTAGGCTGTTGCTGGTTAGAATAAGTGAGTTTGATAGCAAAGGCCAAGTCCCTTTGAATAACCTAGGTAGAGCATTTATTTTGACAAAACCTATGCCCTTTCATGGGTTTTTGTGTTCATACAGTGACTTTTTTACTTTAATGGAAAAGGTTTTATTTTCATTAGGTTATGTTGATGCTAGGTAGATTAGGGTAGGTTAGTTATGAACTGTTGAGATATTAGAGGCTAATGCATGGTCAGGTGATGTGTTTAGATCAGCAAAGTTGCAAAGATTCTGAAGGATTAAGTAATACATTTTATAAAAAGTAATCAACCCTTCCCGCACCCAGCTGCTAGTACCTCACCCTGTACCACTGACATTATATTCCTTTGGAAAGCAGTTTAAGATAAAAAATATAAATGAAGAACTAGGTGATGAACGAGAGTGCAGTCTGCACTGTACACGCTTCTGTGTGAATTAGCATTAATTTTATTTGGCCCACTTGCAGCTTGGATCACATTCTCATCACAGAGTTCTTAATTTTATTTATTTAAAATTATTTTCAAAGGAAGTTACTATCAGTGGCACTTTGTGGGGTATTATCTGTTGGGTGTGGGATAGAATTTCAGGTTTTTTTTGGAACTTAAAGAGCCCCTGACAATATTTGGAAAGCTTTGAAAAAAGTAAGATTTATATTCGACTCCATCCCATTTTCTTTATTACTTCATGTAGTTTCAGTAATTAATTCCCTATTTTCTTTCTTACCGAAAACAGTTTCATGAAAACAAGATCCCTGTCCCCTAGACTATATCTACTCTGGCTGCTTCTCTACACATGGCATCACAATCCCCTCTTTATGACATCATAATTATCTTCACAGCAGTATATTGTGATGTCTTAAACAGAATTATGATGTCAGGTGTAGGCAGCAGCTAGAGCTAAAATGGCAGAGATACTGTATTCCTACAAATACCCTTAGTATTAAGGAAATAAGGGTGAGAATTACACAATAAAATATGAAGTATAAGCTATATTTATGTCTGAATATTACATTTTTTTCAAAGTTATCTCAATTATGTCCGGAGCTCTTTAAAGCAGCAGTGTAATGAAAATGTGTTAAATTTGATCCCACCTTTTTTTCTTCCCAATTGATGCCAGATGTCTTCCAAATCATTTGATAGTAAAATGTTCAGTTTTCATTATCATTTAAGAATTTTATGAAATTTTTAAAATAATTATTTCTCAAGAAAAAAAGATGGCTGCCTCATTTTTGCATAGAAATAATATTGAGGACCCGAGGATGGTAAGAGTCCAGACAAAAATGCAAATGTACAGTACACAGCACAGGAAGCATCCAGAAAATCCAAATCAAGAGTTTTGCCAATATTTTTCATAATGATAGCATAAAATTAGCTTTTTGGAATAACTTTTTTCACTGCACTGCTGCTTTAAACAAACTGTGTAACGAGTGTCTTTTCTGTCAGCAACAGTATTTTATAAAGGACAGGAAAGGAAAAATGGAACTGAGCAACTTTGTACTATATGCCAGTACTGAGTCAGAACCAGCACAAGTGATCACAATAATATTTTCTTTTGTCATGTATCAAAAAAATAGCAGTTTACAGTACATTGTAATTCAAAAGATAACCATTTACATAATCTTGTAGGCCATATTTCCTTCCTGTGGCAGAAAAGAAGTGCAGTTTGTCTCACACTGATGATGTTTCAGCATGTACAGTAAGTTTATGGGTGAGTTTACTAAATGTGGTATGCCTCTTCCCAACATATATGCAGTGGATTAATTGGAAATGATTAGGTGCATGAACTTTCAGCTCTAAATGTGTAGGTGTGCAGCTACTGTCATCTCCAGGTGGTGGAATTCTTCTCTAGGATTCAGTGAGAAAAGATGACAGAGGTGCACGTACTCTTATGCAATTTTGTAACAGGTGGAAAAATGAGTTCCTTCTCAAAAATGAACTCCAGACTACATCTGTAGCTTATGAGTAAATTATGGACTAAGAAATACAAAATCACACATACTTCCACAATGCAAAACATGATGTTCTGTATATACAAATCACCACAGAATACTATGCTGGTTTAACTTTAAGCAGAAATACATGGTGCTGAAAGGCCTCTCACACAGTTTGCAAAGGGTGCCAACAGAAGACACAAACACATGTTTCATCCTACCAGGCCTCATCAGTGTGCCTCATCTGTATGACACCCCAGTGGAATGAACCATCTACCCATAGATGGTCTCTCTGGGTTATGTTGTGGTGAACCCAATTAAAACAAAAAACAAGTTAAAAGACAAAGAACCTTAGCGCTCAAGCACTGAGGCAATGGTTACCCCAAAGGGCATAGGCCGGGAAGCCAGGTTTCAAAGAAATGCAACATCACATACTCACCATGCATTTCTGCCTAAAGTTGAACCAGCATAATATTCTGTGGTGATTTGCATATGCAGCCCATGATGCTTTGCATTGTGGGAGTATGTGTGATTTTGTATTTCTTTGAAAGCTAGCTTCCTGTCAAATGCCCTTAGGGGTAACCATTGCCTCAGTGCTTGTGCACTGAGGTTCTTTGTCTTTTAACTAATTATGGACTACTCAGTTGACAATGTCTCTTTCCTGGGGTGTCAATTAAGATAATCTGGAAATGCCCTAAGGGTACTTTGAACCAGATGGCCTCCCAGAGAATTGAGAGAAGCCCCCTAATTACTAGGGCTTGGGAATCTTTCCAGGGCAATAAGGCAGGAAATTAGTTGGCCTGGCAGGTAAAGAGGAAATAGTCAGAAAGGGTAATATTAGCAATAGAAACCCCAGGGGGAGCAGTTTCTTCCAACCAGAATTAAATAAACAATGCTTTCAGACATTTTTATGAATCTCTATACACCTCACAGGTTCTCCTCAATACTTTCCCATGGGAATTCCTTAAGGACATTTCTTTACTAGCACTAGACACGATATCTGGTGATAATTTAGACCAGCCAGTATTGCTTAGGGAAATTCAAGGGGCACTCCAAACTTCTAAATAAGGTAAGGCACCAGGCCTGTATGGAATTCCCATTGAATTTTATAAGATGTTCTGAACTGATTTGGGGCATTTGATGCTATCCATCATAAGAAAAGTTTTTGAGAAAGGCCAATTGTCTTCTTCACAAATGTTAGCCACAATTACTGTACTCCACATGCCCAGAAAATACCCTACCAAATGCATCTCATATAGGCAGATATCCTTGCTGAATGGTGATTATAAAATATTGGCAAAAATTATAGCTTTGAGGTTGGAGGGGGTCCTCCTGGACTTGATTCACTTGGATCAGGGTGGCTTTGTTAAAGGAAGACAGGCCAAACACAACTTTTGGCACATCCTGAATATAATGTACCAATTGTCCACGTGATGGGTGGCGGTGATCGTATTTTAGCATTAGAGACTGAAAAAGCATTTGATAATGTTGAGTAGCCCTTTATGTTTGCAGTCCTTGAAAAATTTAAATTTGGCCCTCAGATCCGTTCATGGATTTCCAGTTTCTGTTAAACCCCTAAAGCCCAAGTCCTGACCAATGACACCATTACCACCCCCTTTAAACTTACGAGATGCACAAGACAAGGCTGCCCTTTATCCCCTTTATTTTATGTTCTTACTATAGAGGCCCTGGCCACCACCATCACAAATCATCCTGACATCCAGGGCTTTGTTCATAAAGGACATAAACACTTTATATCCCCATTTTAGGATGATGTGTTACTTTTTGTGACTGACCCTGCATGATCTCTGCAGGCCCTCACTGATCATTTTAATAAGTATAGCCCCTTATGTGGCCACAAGATCACCTGGGGAAAATGTGAGTGACTCCCCTTGGGGGGGACCTATCCAGATAGCGGGGACCACTGTTCAACCTGTTAAGGCACTAAAATACCTAGGAATAAAACAACTGAATAATTGTCCATGTTAGCAGAGTTAAATTACACACCGCTTATACAAATAAATCAGGAAGATTGTACCAGATGGAGCTCCCTTCCCCTAGTGTTCCTGGGTGAGGCCAACCTAGTAAAAATGTTCATCCTTCAGCAATGCTTATATTTGTTACTGACGCACCCAACCTATATCCCAAAATAATACTTTAGGTCACTGGCACAGTGGCGCTGGAGGTTGAGGCACTGGTTGCTACACATCACACCACACCAGTGACCTGGATTCAGAAACAAGCCTGGGACACTGGGGGTTGGTAGGGGGAGAGAGGATTGGGCATCTAGAGGACTGCTCTCCTCTCTTGTAGGGAGGATGCCACATCGTCCCACTCATTGATTGCCCTCTGGTGGTGACTGGAAGGCAATCCAAGTTGGGAGGTGTACTCCAATGTAATCATGTCAGTAGGGAGGGAGGATGGGAGAAACAGGAGGAAAAGGAGCCCTGCTGGGCTCCATGATGGTCTGCCACACTGAGGGCTGACCCAGGCTTCTGGATTGGGTCTCCAGGGAGGGGGCACCACCTTCTTGACCCCGCCACAGGGGCAAGCCATGGGGGAATTACTGGGGTCAGTGAGTGTGAGGCAGTGAAACCTGAGAGGGAGTCCCTCATCAGAGGGCAAAAGCCCCTGCCAGAGCTTGGGAGGATAAAAAAACCTTAATAATAAAGAAAAAATACTTTAGGTCACTACGGGGTTCCATCATTTCTTTGTTCTGACAAGGCCGTCAGCCTAGGATCCAGAGAGAAATATTATGGTGTTTGGAGGTCTAAACCTCACTTTCAGATTCTTGACGATACTTGGAATGCAAGTAATCACAGACACATTGCATTAGAGTAATAAACAAGTTTATTACTACAAAAGGGATAAATCACAGTTGCCCTAAGCAGTTCTTACCAATACAAACTGGGAGCCAGTGCTAAGCATTCCCTACACCTCAAGGTTTCTCTGTGTCTCTTGGGGTCTTCGAGGTATAAGACTTGTGCATTACATTATATACCTATGATAATTACTATGGTTACCAAAAGATAGAAACATTTCTAGTTACAGAGATGAGCCCTATTGGCTAAATTAGAGGTGGCTCCACAGTCCAAGATAACATTATACAATTCTGTAAAGTCATCAGTTTGAGAACAAAAGAGTTCTTATACAGAGTCTTACATAACTCAGTGTAGTGGTACAATTCACCAAAAGGTGGCAATGCCGTCTTACATATTATAATTACCTCAAGGACACAGATGTCCTGGCATCTTACAAGTAAGAAATACATAGAAAATACATAGCAGAATTTATGTATTAGCAAGCAAAGTGTATTACAACAATATGCATTCATATCCTGACATCTACTCTTGTACGGTAGATGCCCTTAGCCCTAAATGTTAGTATAACATATACCTAAGTGCTAGCTGTCTACGTTGTACCTCTGAGGGTACCAATTAGGGTGCAGGGACCTTGTGTAACAATGGTAACCAATAAACAAAGGAGGACTAGGTCTGCCACATTTACATCTGTACTACCTGGCAGCACAGTTGGGCTCGTTAGTGGATTTTGTCCCTACACCAGGACTAAGGAGGTCCTGGGTGGAGCTTGAGGAGACCGATGCAGACATCCCTTTATACAATTGCCTATTTGCCCCAGCTCTGGCAAAAACTGTGGCTAAAATGATTACAAACCCCTTTACTAGAACCTCTATAACAGGCTGGCTTTCAGCACATTAAATTTTAAACCATTCAATCTCAATGTCTTCAGAAGCATCCCTACAATACACACTATGGGAGATGAGTCTGATTCCTGTCCCAGTGAAGTAGGCCTTGCAATCTTGGTGCAAGAGGGGACTCTCTCTGATGTCCCAACAGTATAAGGCAGATACTATTCTAGATTACCACTCCTTGGCCAAACAACATGACCTACATGCTTCTCAATTTTTTACACACTTACAGGAACATTCACACCTACAGGTCTGGGGAGGAGGATACATTCTCCTTGTTGAAATGCTCACTCCTGGTGGAGATCATAATGGGGAGCGTGTCAGGTGGACATTCTAACATTTTAACCAAATGCTATAAAACTCTCCTGGGGGATCTTCCAGACCTCCTTCAGCAATTGAAGCATAAATGGGAGGGAGACTTGTCGCCCAGAGTCCTCAATAGAGGAGACTGGCCTCTAGGGATGCTATGCTCAATTAACAATAGGTTAAGGGATATACATTACAACATTCTCCAACTGACTTATTTTATTTATTTATTTGGTGATTCGGAGACAACCTTTGAGTATACACGCTTTTACAAAGGTTCCACATAAGGATGTAAAACAGCAGAAACAAAACAAAAACTTGACAGTTAACGCAAAACGTAAGATTGCTATGTAATACAGAAAATAGATAAATGATACACTTGAGCAACGTAGACAACTGACAACGTAAGACTGCTACGTAATACAGAAAATAGATAAATAATACACTTGAGCAACGTAGACAACTGACAACGTAAGACTGCTACGTAATACAGAAAATAGATAAATAATACACTTGAGTAATGTAGACAACTGACAACGTAAGATTGCTATGTAATACAGAAAATAGATAAATAATACACTTGAGTAACTTAGACAACTGAAATTAAACAGCAGGGAGGAGATTCCCAATTAGCAACATATGGCATAGCTGCCCCAGGGGGGCCTGTCAAGGCTGAGTATTGGAAAGAGTAGGAGAAACAAAGGGGGGAGAGCATGAATGAGGGGTAGATTAGAGAGAAAGAGAAAGGGATTGGGAGAAGGAGAGTATTTAGATGGGGGAAGTGGGTGGAAAGGGAGGTGCTGGGGGAGTATGGAGGGGAAGGAGTTGGAGGGAGCTGGGGGTGGTGGTGTAAAGGGATGGCAGGTGGGGGTCCGGGGAGACAAGGGGTTATCCGGGTTGAGGATATGGACTCAGGTAAGGGAGTCAGAGGTGTTTAAGAGGGGGTATCCAGGTTGAAGATATGGATTCAGGTAAGGCAGTCACAGATGTTTGAGTTCAGCAGGTATTACTTCAGTTCTTTTTAAAAGGACTGAACATTTGTCGTATTAAGAGCTGCAGCAGGGATCTCATTTAGCCATAGTGGAGCTCGGTACATGAAGGATCTTTGTCCTTGGGAAGTTCTACGAAATGGGACATCAAGCTGAGTTGCCACTGTTCTTTGTGTGTTGTATTTGGAGCTTGCTTCATTTACCAGGTCTGCAATGCAGGTAGGGGTTAGGGACAGCATGGCCTTTCTCCCTAGCAGGCAAGTTTGGTATCTGATTCTGGATTGAAGCAGTAGTATGTGGGCCAGACCATACAGAGTACAAGTGTGCATGAAGTGGTCAGCATTTAGCAATAGTCTGCAAGCCTTGTTAAGGGCAGTGACAACCCTTTTGATGTCCGTATCACCATAAACCACCAGCCAGCAGTTGACCTTGGAAAGGACAGAACTGGAGACTGAGAGCTGGTGGACTTCAGCAATTAGGCTTTTCTTGTGCCTAAACAGAATCCCTAGTTTAGTGTTCACAGCTTTCCCACCATGTCAATGTGCTGAACATACAAGAGGGTATCATCCACAATGACACCCAGGTACTTGAAGAAGTGAACCTGTTTTACTCCTGTATTTGCACATATAATAGATTCAACAAAACCTGACCAATGCCCTAAGTGCAAAATTACAGAAGGCACCTTCTATCACATGATATGGGCCTGTCCCAAGGTTCTTTCTTATTGGCAAGGAATAGTGTCACTATTATCCAGAGTAACTGGAATTCAGAAAACCTTGGACTCCACAGAAATTCTCGTGGGTGGCCCAGGGGAGGGGCAGAGTAGAATGTCAGAGGAACGCCCCTTTATGGCAGTTGTGGGTAGTGGTCAGCAAACAAATATTAGCAAGACATTGGTGGCTAACTACTACCCCGACCACAGCACAATGGACCCAGTCATTACTGCAGTGTATGAAGTTGGAACAGACCCAGTATTTATCCAGAAATCAGCAAGATAAATATTAATCAATATGGAGCCCTCTTGAGGTGAAAAAAGTTTCAGTCCAAGGGAAATCTCTTCTTCTTAAATCCAATATTCTTTTATGGAACTCGATCACAGCTGAGTGTACTAGACAATCCAAATCCAAACTGAAGTGACGGCTCTAACCATTCAACCAAAGCACAAACTTTTCTTTAAAATGTTCAATATTTATTCAATTTCCTTCCCAGAAGAAGCCACTTACTGATGAAATGAGACACTTATAAAAAGAAATGTAATAAATATTGAACATTTTAAAGAAATTTGTGTGTTTTGGCTGAATGGCTAGAGCGGTCGCTTTAGTTTGGATTTGGAGGGCCCTCTTGAGGTGGTCATAGGTGAAACCTGAGGTCCGATTCCAAGACAGTTATGCCAGGTGTATTTATTTATTTATTTGGTTTTTGTTTACCGGGTAAGTACACTAGACAACAATGTTGCCTATATTCAGGCACGACACGGGAGAGTACAGACAGGGGAGACCAGAGTCAACATATACCAGTCCTGATAGTGCAAATCTCAAGTTATGCCAGCGATTTGCGACATGCGTGATTCCAAAAGAACACTTATGCAGCAACCCGCAACTGCTATGACAAATGCAAGTTATGCCGCAGTTACGCCAAACAATGCCTATGCCACTGCGTAATGTGGCTTATGACATGCGTAACACACCAGCACCATGGAATTGCTATTCCAGAACAGGTGGCATACCAGAGGATGGTAATGCAAGTTAGAACATGGAAAAGCTGTCCTAACCAGAGCACAGGCCATAGAATCTCCCCCACAAAGCCAGACTGCAGCATACCCACAACCAGTAGGCCCCGAATGTGGGACTAATGGGCTAACAGTGGAACACCCAAGCAAATGTGCCCTACAAAGCCCAGGAAACAGTGAATTAGATAGCAGCATGGCCAGACAGGCCAATAGTAAGTGAATTACATACCTGGTGTAACATGTACCATAGCATGTAACAGAATAGCCAAACACAGACTGTGGGACAAGGCATCACACTGTGAAACAGAGAAGTGATGGGACGTACAGTAGGGAACAGTGCCATGTACTGTGGGACAGTTGAGAGGTATGTACTACTGACAGTATTGCAAGTTGTGACATACGTACCGCTTCGCCGCTATTGTGAGTTACACCATGCCTTGTGGGAGTAACTTGCTAAATGCATAATTCTGCATTTTCCGTCGTATCTGGTGATTCTCTTGGAATATGGCACAGCTTGCATGTCGTAGGGATTTTGGTGTAACTTTACGCACTGGTGTACTTTGCACCTTGCTCTCATCTCTGTCTTGGAATCGGGCCCCTGGTTTCCTGTATTCTAGAAAGCCAATGGACATTCATATCTGTCTCTGTTATAAAAGAGTTCAGTGAACCCATTGTAAGGATATTATATGCACCACTAGAAGATATTGATTTATATGCAACTACCATGCTCTATGTACTGTTGTATTTTCTTTCAGCTGTCAGTTCAATGATATGCTGACAATTTCAAAATAATGTTTACAAAAAAAGATAATCTGGAGAGTTTACCTTTTAAAACATTGTTTTAAAGCTATTCTGTGTTTCACTGCAGGCATAATACCCTGATGCAGGCTAGTTTTTGTTCCTGTGTGTGGGAGCTGGGGGGCTGGCTGCAGAGACATAAAAGGCAAATGTTGCTTCCCATGTACTCTGAATTGTTGAATTGTAGCATAGCTGTGAATGAGATAAGATCAACACAGAAAGTGTGTAGATTCACTACAATTTTAAACCTGTTAAAGGTACCCGAATGTATAGAACTAATGCTGTGGAACTTGAAACGAAATTCTGTACTCTACAGCAGTACTGATAATGTATGCTAGCTTGCCTTGTTGTATGCTTAGCATCCCAAATTGCATCATTGTATCAGAAATGCTTTTAGTTAGGGGTCTCTGTTTGGGGCCTATCACATAAGCAGTTACCGTATTTTATTTCAGTGGTTTTCCCATGTCCGGTTAAGTTCCACAGCATCAGTGTTATGCAGTCTTAGTGCATTGATATTGTTCTGATTAATACTGATTCTGCACACTGTGCTGTTTATCCTGTTCACAGCAGTGCCGAAATTGTGCAAGTAAGAGAACTTGGGAAGGCAATATCTGTCTCTGCTGAACTCCATTGGCTCAGGTTGTAGAGAGGCATCAGATACAAATAAACCCAGCAAGATGTACATACAGTAGTTTCTAGAACTTGTGAAATGTTTCTGACTGTGAGCATCCTTGACAGTATTAACTCTGCAGAGCAACCAGGACTATTTACATGCAGTATTAATCCTGCAGATTTGAAAACAACCCCTATTGAAGTTCTATAGCTTTAGCCTGTGCAAGTAAATGATTCCTACAGCAAAGCGTAGAATGTGTTTTCAAATCTTGTATTAAAAGGTAAACTGACATCAGCCCAGTGGCGATGAGGGGCTATGACTCTGGTACCTGCTCACAGTACAGAATTACACTCATACCTATGACTGGAATTGGGGGTTGGAGCTGTTGTAAAACATGTTCAGCAAGCACTGCTCTCAGCAAGTTACATTTAGTGGCTGCAAGCAACATCTAGTGATTGTGAGACTGCACAGGTGAAGCCAGTTGTTACATCATCTGTTTATGTCAGCAGAGTGGCAGCATTACAAGGGGGTCCTTATAGTCATAGTTCTGTGATCTGCTGAACTGTTCTGTGCATAGAGAGCTGCCATTGTGTAATGACTGTGCTCAATGTTCGTAGATGTCTGTTGAACTATTGTGATTATTTGTGACATTAAGCCCATTTGTACTGAGTGGGAGTAATCTGCCATGAGTTCAGCGATGCCCCCCTCCCTTCTCTACTTTGAACTTGCCACCTGTGCTTTCAGTTCCACCTATCAGTTGCAGTGGCAGGGCAGCTGTAGGTGGGCCAAGAGAGCAATTCAATCTGCAGCTCTAAAGACGCAGTGGCATCTTTCACATGGCGGTGGCTTTCATCGTCCAGCTGAGTACTCCAGCAGAGTACGGAGTCTGCCAGAGTTAACTGGGGAAGCTGGGAACTGGGACCAGGAACTTTGACTGTTTAATTTGGTGTTTGTGAGTTTTATTTTGGTTCTTAGTTCTCATATTTTAATAATGGATGCCATTTTATATATGTGCTTGATTTTTATTTGTTTATTTAGGTCTAGAGTGTGTGCATGTGTTACATCTGTCCATACTGAATCTTTTTGCCAGTATTCTCTCCACACAAACCAAAACAAGTACCATTGAATTCAGCACTAGATAATGTTTAAATTTGTTTGAATCTTCAACATCTGTCACTATTGGCTTAATGAGGAAAATATCTAACTGGTCTGGGTTCATTCAATGTAATTTTGTTTCTCATGGTTTTTCAGGTCATACCAATTCTAAAATTATAGCTAAAAGGAGTTTCCATGCACAATTTAAATACACAGTATAGTAACATAGTAACATAGTAGTTGATGGCAGATAAGGACTGCTAGGCCCACGTAGTCTGCCTGTATCCCCTGCCTGCATCAGTGGCAGCTGACCCTACTTGGACATTGGCTATCACCTCTCTTCATCCCATCTAGAGTTCCCTTATGTCTGTCCCTCGCATGTTTAAATTATTAGTTATTCTTCTTCCCCTGCTCCTCTCTGGTTCAATTCACCCCAGTTCAGGGTCACAAAGTAATAAGGATAGTCTAGTCAAAGATCCAAAAACCGCACTTTCTTTTGTACTCTTAAATATTCAGAGCTTAACATCTAAATGGGATGGTTTTGAGGTTTAGGCACAAGATAAATATGATTTTATTGCACTTTCAGAAACCTGGTTACCTCATAAAATTCCAAATCAATCAATTAATCTAATGGGCAGAAGAGTGGAATATGCTTGTTATATGCAAAATCCCAGTGCAAAATTAGCAGGTGAGAATTTATTAATCCCTCATTAGATTGTGAATTTCTAACTTTAAAGATTGTCATGGGTAATAAAAGAAAATATTTTTCTGCAAATATTTATGGCCCTCCTGGGCACTTACTCAAACTGCCATTGATGTCATTTGTATATTTAGAAATTCACTTCCTAAAAATAGAGAAATTATAGTATTGGGGGACGAAATTACAACTGAAAGGATAAAGTTGAAAATAACATAAAATAATCTCTTGCTAATGTTAGGCTTTATCAGATTATTGAAGAACCAACAAGGTATAATTATAATTATACCTCCTGTTCAATGCCTACGTCTCTGACATAAGGACAGGTATCAGGAGTGAGATGAGTCTCTTTGCGGATGACTCAAAACTGGGGGCGGTGGTGGATGGGGAGGAGGGGAGGGTGGCCCTACAGGGGGGACCTGGAGGCTCTGGAAAGATGGTCTAGAAAGTGGAAGCTGAGGTTCAATGCAGGGAAATGCAAGGTACTGCACCAGGGGCCAGAAACCCAGGCCAAGTGTACACCCAGGGGGAATGCTACAAGTCTCGATGGCTGAGAGGGACCTAGGGGTGGTGGTGGATGTCAAGATGAACAACTCGGAGACTTGTAGGAGGGCAGCAGCAAAGGCCAACAGGATGCTGGGATGCATCGCTAGGGGGATCACCTCCAGAAGGAGGGAAGTGATACTCCCTCTGTATAACTGCTTGGTGAGGCCAGATCTTGAGTACTGCGTGCAGTTTTGGAGGCCACACTTAAAGAGGGACATTAAACTCCTGGAGAGGGTCCAGAGGAGGGCAACCAAAATGATTTGGGGCTTGGGGGATAGGACCTATGAGGAGAGGCTTGAAGAGCTAAATATGTACACATTGGAAGAGAGAAGGGACCGGGGAGACATGATAGAGGCCTTCAGGTACATGAAGGGGTTAATAGGGGAGGAACAGTCAGGGTGCTTAGAAGGAAGGAGGAGGGGGCCACTAGAGGGCATGGGTGGAAGCAGGAGGGGGGAAGATTCAGGGGAGAAAGAAGGAGGTGCTACTTCACTGAGAGGGTGGTGGAGCCATGGAATACGCTGCCTAGGGGGCTGGTGGAGGGGTTCAAGAGGGGGTGGGACAGGTACAGGGGAAGGGTTCTGGAAGCAAAATTGAATGCAGCGAGAATATCCAGAACTGGGAAGGGAGAAGCCAGAGAAGGCGAGGGGGGCAGGAAGGTCAGCTCCCAGGATGGGAGCTGACCAAACGAGCAGACGCGAAAGACCGTTAGGCCTATTCTGCTGGCATTTTAGTATGTTAGTATAAAACAGGGAGTTCCACTATTATTGACTGGATTTTGGTTTGGGATACCACCTATAAAATCAGGCACTCAGGAGTTCTCTCTGACAGCCTAAGTAACCATTGTGCTGTCTATTGCCTTTGGAGTACCAAAAGGACAACTGTCCCTCCTGCATATATTACCTCTAGGAATTTAAAAAAAAAAAAACATCTAAACAGTCCATCATTCCAGGAACCCATAAAACAAATACATTGGTCATGTTTACACTTCTTGGTTTCTATTGATGAGGTGTTTTCTCAGTTTTGTATTTTAGCTAACGCTGTTTGTGATGATTTTGCTCCACTAAAACATCTTACAATTAGAGGTAATAGGCAGGAACGGGCTACTCTCCAGCTGATTAATATGGTGAGGCTGAGAGATAGGAAATGAAAGGGATTTTGGAAAACGTCTTCTGAAGTTGTGCTGCTTGAGTATTTATTTATTTTGAATTTGGATAATAACTTTGAGCACAAGTGCTCTTTTCCAAAGGTTCCATGTTAGTAACAAACAAGTATACACAACATATATTCACAGGGACCACGTCAGTAGCAAACAGGTACTGTATACACAACATAATTTCACCAGCTCAAGAGGATCCTGGTCTAGTACCTAGACATGGTTGCAAGCAACTGTATTGCAGTGGAGAAATCAGTCAGATGGCAGTCAAGCAGCAACATAATACAGTAAGGTAATAAGTCATTTAAAAAAACAGACTTCATAGTGAGTTCTTTTCTTAGTGAATTCTTGAAGGATGTGATTTTGGGGAGGCACACAAGGGATTCAGGGAGTTCATTAAACCATTGTGCAGATTGGATAGGAAATGTTAGTCTACCCTGACTTGTTTTGCAAAAGGGGAAAAGAAGTGCATGTCTGGTCATACTCATAGTGGAGTAGCTGTTATAAACCCAAAAACGTAAACAGCTATGTAATGAATGTAAATCTCTGGTTCGTAAATTGAAACAGGAATATCTAATGAAAATGCAGTACTACTTTACAGGAAGGCATGCTACTGCTGCTTGAAGAATTATTAATGAAGTGCTAGGTAAGAACAATAAATCCTGTCCTAACCTGTTAGTTACTCATCCTGGAAACTGTAATCACCGTTGTAAAATTGCTGAAGAATTTAATAAATTTTTTTACAAAGTTAGATAAATACATTCCTGGAAGTACTAGTAGTGACCATTACTCCAGTATATCACACAGTAAACTATATTATAGTGTATGGTGGAATGTTGTCCTCACTCAAAATTCTACCTCACAGAAAAGCTGTTCAACCACACTCAGCAAAATGAATGGAACGCTGTACTGACCATACGTGTAGAACAGCGTTCCACTTATTTAGAATTAAAAACTTGAGCAGTGGGTTGACATCATAAACAGAAAACTGCCACACATCAACATTATTTACAACTGCAACAAAAATTTATGTGGTTGTTTTCTGAAATGTGCAGGGTTCATTTTAATGCAGGATCAACAAGGTATGCTAGTTTACTTACAATTTTCGGCATGGGTGTCTATTTCTTCTCTCACTAAGTGAGCTAACCGGCTGTCATTTTTTTTTTAAATCCCCCCCACACTAGAGAATTAACCAATGGCAGCATACACTGCTAAGTTAGGGACACCCAATCCCTAGCAACCACACACATCCCTTTCTCAGTGCTTGGAGACAATTTCTTTCTGTAGGAATAAAATGAATTTAAAAAGGATGAAAAAAGGACACCATACGCTATAAAAAATATCAAATGGGTAACCCCATGCAGAACCATGTTTTCTGCCATCTTGGGGTCTGATTCCCAAGGACCTATTGAGCTTCGCTCTCGAGGTCAAAGGGAATCAGACCCCTCTGTGGCAGAACACCCTGGTTCTGCATGGTTACCCATTCAGTATTCTCTATACCACACACAAAGCACTTACTCTTGGTGGATGGCACTGTATACTTACATATTGCATAATCCATTTTCTTTTTTCCTGTGCCCTGTAAATTAAAGAAACAACATACAATATATAAAATAGTGGAGGACCAACGACGCACAACAAGCTTGTGTTGCCACATTACTTCAGATCTCTTAAAGGCGGTAAGAGAAAAAAAGCTAAAATATGCTTAAATGTAATGCTTGGCTATAGGTGGATATTGTTCTTTTGTCAAATGAAGAGTCTTTTGTGAAAAAAGTCTTATTCTTTTAATTTGTGTACTCTTAATTGGGCACTAATGATCATCAGCTTGTCAGTTTCTGTCTTAGTTAACATGTGCATGCACATTACCAATGAAGTCAGAGACTCTGATTCCTGATGGTGAATTAGCGCCAGTCACAGTAATGGCAGAAGCCTTTTCTGAGGATCATCACTACCATGATGAAAACATTAGTTACTCTGGGTCAAAAAGTGAAGAGAGTGGTGCACTTTATGTATTTCAAGGTACAACTAGTATTGTTCTGTTTTATACAGTATGTGCGAACCACTAGCTGTTAGAAGAGGAAACCTGGTTGCTAGTGGTGACAGTTCTGAAGAATCATAAGATGACAGTGATTCATCACCAGAAGGAAACCAAGCACAAGAAAACTTGTTTTTTGACTTGTCACAGTAGTACTGTAGTAGTTGTTCGTTACTCCTATGTATGTTTCTTTCTTAGTGATTTTGATTTACTTGACTTGTCAGGGCATTCATTGTAGGCCGGCAGAGTGCTGAAATGTATTGTCAGACTCATCAGTTGTCATATCCATTTATTAGGCAATATCACAGTGTTATTTTTAGTGTGTTTTCAATTTTCCTTCTTTTTTCTGTTGTTTTTTACAGTATGTGTGTTATTGGAAAAAAAATAAATTGCGAAAATGGAGTTTTACTATTATGTGCTGTGTGCTGCACCACATTTCCCTGTATGGGGTTCATGTCAATGGTGTTGGGGGGATGAAAAGTTTTAGTCAGGTGAAGGCAACAGGTTCAGTTCACATAAAAATTGTGTTATTTCTGTGTAAAGGAGATGTTCCTGAACCAAGCTAGGGGGGAAATGTTACTGCTAATGTGGGATGGTTTCATAAGCCTGTTTTTAAAGATTTCTCTCAGAGATGATCACAAGGAAGACATAATTCAAGCACTTCAGGATACTTGCATTTAGTAACTAATCCCATTATGCTGCCAGTTAAGAGATTATTTTTAAAGGGGGGTTAACATTAAGTCTCGAGGAAGCCCATCATTAGTTGTGAAGTACTGGTCAGAGAAAGTGTTGTTATAGTGTGCCATTGTGCCAGAGTTCATAATGACAACCATCATGCATACCTGTGGCCCAGCAGCCCAGTAAGCCACTGGTCTGAATCAACCCACCAACCACTGAGATACAAATAGGTCATCAAGACACTGGCTTTCAGATTACCAAGTCCCACAGAAACAGGCAAGCCCATCCTGGGACACTGCAGCTCTGCATATGCAGCTCTGTGAAAACTTGCAGGGGATGGTATTTGGGAGCTGTTCATCAGCCAGGACTAGGCACTTTTTTTGGTCTTGGTTCTTGTAATGGATCTCTGAAATATTGGGGTTGCAGTGGTGACAGTGGATAGTTTGCAGTGATGCCATGGACGGTTTGCCTAATTCAACTGAGACACTTTTTTTTTTTGGTTCCAAGGAAAGCTGTGGTTACTGGTGTGACCCTATTGGTCAAGAGATCTGGGCCTGCAACACACCCTCCCTCAGACCTATTATGTGATGTGTCTCATTTCCCTGTCTGGGTTCCAGTCTATAGTTTTGGATGATGGGGAAAGGGCGGCAGGGACAAACAGTTTATGATATAGACAGGCAAGAAGTTCTGTACACAATAAAACTATTTCATTTTGGGGAGATGGAGATGTTCCTGAATATAGCTAGGAAAATGTCCCTGCTGTTGAATACTGGCTGACTGATCATCTTTCCGTCCTGAAGACGGCTAAGTTTCTACCAATAATGTATTTTCTACTGATCTCTGTGAACCACCTGATGTTTGCTGGCTCTACTGATGTTTAACTATCCTATTGTTAGAGGATGTAGCTACAGTACCCTGTTTATATGATTGCTATATACCTTAGTATGCACAACTGTTAGATGTATTTGGAAATTATTTACCCATATTGACCTCCACTGTTTGTTTGCCTGACTTACACTGGACTTCCTGTTATGATCCTTGTATGATTCCTGTTGTATTCTCACTGAATTTTACCACTGTATGTGCCAGTCTTTGGCCTGGACCATGCCTGAAAAAAGGTCTTCGGATCAGTGCACCAGCCTGGTTAACAAATTAATAAATAAATGTGGGATGGTTTTAGAAGCTATGTTGTTAAAGATTACCCTGAGCGATGATCACAAGGAAAATAAATTTCAGGAATGCTAGAAAAGGCTCTTTAGGATACATGCATTCAGTAACTAATCACATTATCATTCCAATTTAAAGAGTACTGTAAAAAGGGTGTGTGTGTTGGGGGGGGGGGCAACACTCCAGAAGTCCCCATGAAGTCAATCATTAGATGCGAAGTACTGGCCAAGGAAAGTGATGTAACAGTGTGCTATTATTCCAGAGTTCATAACGACAGCCATCAGATGTATCTGTGCCCAAGCAGCCCAGTATGCCTCTGGTCTGAATTGACCCATGAACCATCCAGGTACAAATCGATCATAAAGACGTAGGCTGTCTGATTCCCAAGTCCCACATGAACAGGCAAGCCATCCCAGGATCCTACAGTCTGTCATATGCAGCTCTGTGAAAACTTGCAGGAGATGTTAGATTGGGGGTTGGTATTTGGGAGCTGTTCATTGGCTGGGACTGGGCACTGTTTTTGGTCCTTGTTCTTGTAATGGATCTCTGAAGTTTCAGTGTTGCAGTGGGTTTTAATAATTCTTAACTTCCTTGAGGTGGGGGAAGGGTTGCGGAGCATCATTACCATAGAGTTGCAATACACTTGCACTGCCTCTGGATATGCCACTTGATGGAAACACCTTTCTGAACAGTTACATAAAAGGTGGGAAAAGAATAGTACATCTTTCCCCAGTGTGAATCCAATCCCGGAATGGCTGGTCCATGTTCCCTTTCCATATTTTTTTCTTTCATGCCTGATGATGTCAGTTAGGGTGAGGTCTTTTTGCAGAACAATGCACAATGCATACTAAAGATTTGTAGTACTGGTGGCTTAATTGGGAGCCCAAGGGAGCACTGAAAACTATTAATCATTCATGGACAACAAATTTTCATTGAGCTTCATTCTTAACCAATCTTGCACATGAGCACATGGGCGGGACAGTGCAGATTTGAGCCAAGCAGTGTGCCATCCACATAAATACTTAATTTTATTTCCATTTTGTCTGGTCTGACTCCCTTTATCTGTGTATTAAATCTTATATAATGGAGCCGTTGCTCAAATCACAGAATAGAGATCACTGGGGAGAGGAGTCAAATCTAATTTAACAGGTTTCTATCTTTCCTGTAATAATAATACTATTCACCATGCCACAAGTTTTGCTAAGGTTAAGAGCCAAAGCAAAGTATGTTTCCTGTAATAATAAGTTATTGTATCTGCTGTAACACTTAATGTCGGGATTTTTGATTTGCCCAATTGTTCGATAATTTTATTCAGATTAACTTCCTCTTCACATTTGTAAATAGAACTATGATGACCCACAGTTATATCCCACATCCCCTTAGGATCTAATAGTATCTGTCAATCCATTTTTTACTACTAAATTTTTTAACAAAGTTGCCAGTAGTCTGCCTGATTTATCTCCCAGCAGGTATCTCACTACTTTCGTCCTTTTATATGCACCTCTATTTTTCACAGTTATTTTTCTTGTCATTTCAACCTCACATCCAGACACTCTTGATGATATTTAACATGGTCAGATTATATAAGTCTGTTTCTTTAATTTTATAATAGTTTCCAGATCATCTTGAAAAAATATGCTGTGTAGCCAGGATTGATTCCAAAGTTTCGTCTCTCTTAATTGATAATATATTCCAGTTTACTAAATAATTAAAAACATACGTTGCATTATGGTTTACTAACATACTAACATACCAGCAAAATAGGCCTAATGGTCTTTCGTGTCTGCTCGTTTGGTCAGCCTCCACCTGGAAGCTGACCTTGCTGCCCCCCCTCTTCCTCTCTGGCTTCTCTCTTCCCAGTCCTGGATAGTCTCGCTGCACTGGTTTTTGCTTCCAGAACCCTTCCCCTGTACCTGTCCCACCCCCTCTTGAACCCCTCCACCATTTCTGCCTCCACCAGCCCCCTGAGCAGCATATTCCATGGCTCCACCACCCTCGCAGTGAAGTAGCACCTCCTCCATTCTCCCTGAATCCCCTCCAGCTTCCACCCATGCCCTCTAGTTGCCCCCTTCCTCGAGTACCCTGACTGCTCCTCCTCTATTTACCCCCTTCATGTACCTGAAGACCTCTATCATGCCCCCCCAGTCCCTTCTCTCTTCCAATGTGTAAATATTTAACTCTTCGAGCCTCTCCCCATAGGTCCTATCCCCCAAGACCCAAATCATTTTGGTTGCCCTCCTCTGGACCCTCTCCAAGAGTTCAATGTCCATCTTTAAATGTGGCCTCCAAAACTGCACACAGTACTCAAGGTGTTTTCTCACCAAGCAGTTATACAGTGGGAGTATCACTTCCCTCCTTCTGGAGGTGAGCCCCTTAGCGATGCATCCAAGCATCCTGTTGGCCTTTGCTGCAGCCCTCCGACAAATCTCCGAGTTGTTCATCTTGACATCCACCACCACCCCCAGGTCCCTCTCAGACATCGAGACTTGTAGCATCTCACCCACCAGTATGTACACTTGGCCTAGGTTTCTGGCTCCCAGGTGCAGTATCTTGCATTTTCCTGCATTGAACCTCAGCTTCCACTTTCTAGACCACCTTTCCAGAGCCTCCAGGTCCCCCTGTAGGTCCACCCTCTTCTCCTCCCCATCCACCACCACCCCCAGTTTTGAGTCATCTGCAAAGAGATTCATCTCACGCCTGATACTCTTCCTTATGTTAGAGATGTAGGCACTGAACAGGAGGGGCCCAAGGACCGATCCCTGAGGGACTCCACTAATGACCCTCCTTGAGGATGAGACTATCCCATCATCCACGACCCTCTGGGTCCAGTTCTGGAGCCAATTTCCTATCCATCTGATCATCTGGTTCCCCACCCCCATTTCTCCTAGATTATCCAACAGGCCCCCATGAGGAACAGAGTCAAACGCCTTGCTGAAGTCAAGAAAGAGGACGTCCACTGGTCTACCCAGGTCCAAGGCACTCATCACCCAGTCATAGAATTCCACAAGGTTTGTCTGACATGATTTCCCAGGGAAGAATCCATGCAGTCTATCATCCAGGCACCCCAACTTTTCCAGGTCCCCCCCATGTCTCTCCTTAACAATGCCCTCCATCACCTTGTCCACCACCAAGGTCAGGCTGACAGGTCTGTAGTTCCCTGCCACCTCCCTTGATCCCCCCTTGTGGATAGGCACTATATGCGCCATCTTTCAGTTCTGGGGCACCCACCCTGTCCTCAGAGAGATGCTGAAGAGCTCCGCCAGGGGTTTCGCCAGGACATCCACCAGTTCCTGCAGCATGCTGGGATGCAATTTATCCGGCCCTGGTGCTTTCTCCATCTTAAGGAACCTGAGGGCTTCCCTCACTCTCTCTGCCATGATTTCCACCTCTGCTAACTCGTACCTCCGCTAACTCGTCCCCCTGCTTTGCCTTCCCCCTGCCTGCCAGTGATGCCCCCCACAGACCTTTCTTTCTTTCACCTTTTTTTATGAAGTCAGGTTTTTAAATAGCTCTCTATTGAATTCACAACCACAAGTCTTTAAAATTTGATTCTTACTTATAATTTGTGCTTTAGCCACAGCACGATCTAGTAAAACTATAGATTTTATTAATATACAGTGCTGAACATGGGATTTTAATAGGAAAATAATCAACCATGGTGAAATGTTTAGCCTTTTATTGTACTTTGTCAATTCTGCTCCTAATTGATGCATTTCTCATCATGGATTTATTAATTCACGGAAGGCTAATAAGCTTTTTTAAAATCCTTATTATTCTTTTGTTATCTAATGATTATTGAAGCAATGTATTATAGCCCCCATAGGTATTATTGTCCATGCTGTAGTGATCGTTCCTTCTTTAATGAAGGTGAACCCCTCCATAATTTTGACTAGAAATCTGAGATATTTATTGAAGAGTGTATAAATTGATCTGATCGTATACAACTGATCCTGTATTTTCTCAATACTTAAAATTACCCACCCCTGATCAGCTGCCCATTTTTTAAGAACTAAAAAATATTTTTTTTTTTTTCTGAAAGCAAGCCTGCCTCCTGTCATGAAAATTGTTGCTCATTGGTCACCATTTTAATATCAGCAACATTACTAGCAAAGTGAGTCCAGCTTCTTTATCAATCTAGATTCTAGAGACTGGATCCTCACATATTCAACATATTTGTCAGCGTTACCCACAGAGACATTTCTCATCACTATTCTGTGTATCACAGGCATGACCTCCTCCTCCTCCTCCTCCCCTGCACGACTACATTGAAATGTTGCTATATGAACACATGCAAATATATTAAACAGTGTGGAAAAGCACACCAAATAATAACATACTCGGACCATTATTAAGCATCAGAAATTTTACATTGTGAATCAAGGATGACTTAGTGGCTAACAAAATATGTATAAAAAGTCTGTCAGGAAATTTAGCAAAGTGTCACTCTCATCCTGACTAGTGGTGGGCGAAGTGGCTGAAAATTGCTCCGCGGAGTGATTTGCAGAGTAACGCGGAATCCACAAAGTGCCTGCAATGTGACGCGAATTATTTCACATTATAATGAGGAATGCGAAGTCCATTGAAACCAGTGACTTCACGTTATTCCGCCTTCACCAAACCACTTCTCCACCAATTTTAAGGTGACGTTCATTAAAATCAATGTACTTTGCATTACTTCGCCATGTAATTGAGCTCCAAGGTGAATTTTACAGTGCTTCATGGGATTGCAGGTCATATGAGCTCTAGATTGTTCTGCACAGCCTCAGTTCTGTGTAGTGTGTGTGTAGTGGAAGACGGAGACAGTTTCCTCACAGAGCTCTAAAATTCAAATCCTCTAAAAGTTGTTAAAAAAGCTTTTTTGAGCCATGTGTTTTGCTCAAAATCTAGTACATCGATTGTAGGAAACCATCCTGTGCTCATGTCATCAAGGGTTTATTGTTTGTGTGGATTTTGAATGCTAATTTAGAACAGTCAGTCTGTGTACTGTGAAGTGTACTTTGGGGGAGGGGCATCTGTGGTGTAGGTAGAGTAACAGAGAAAAAGGCAGTCTTTCTGTTTTGGTTATATTTTTCTTGTATAACTGTGTTAATGTACACACAGTAATATTTTCAGTAATTCTTGAAATTTTTTTGCTGATTGTTGTGGTGCAGCAGTGTATAATTTCAGTTTGTTTAAAACATTTGGTTATATTACTAAAGGTTTTCAATTTGCTATGCATTACTTGTAGTGTGTGTGTGTGTGTGTGTGTGTGCGATGCATGCCATTAAATCAGACACCTTTTATTGTGCCATAGAGTAATTGCAGCAGTGTGAACCTGCTATCCACTGCACCTACATGAATTTTCTTTACTGCTTTGTGGTATCTTTACTGGTAGTGGACTGTTACTGCCGTGCACTACCCCCCCAAACTGGCAAAAGGTTTGGATTTGTGACTTGTGAGTATTGGTTAGGTGTTGTTGTGCCTTTGTTTTTGCATCTCGAGTGTGCAGTGCAATCTTAATCTGTCTGTGTGTTTGCACTTTGCAGTACACCATCAATTCTTGGAGAGTTTGCATTTCTTATTACGCTCTTATTTCACTTCATCAGCACTGGGGAATTTTCTGGACAAAAGACAGTAGCATTTTGGGGATGCACATTATCTCTGGTGACTGTGTGTGACCACTGCATGCATGACTGAGTGCACCATTAATTCTGGGAGACTTTGCATTTCTTGTTGTGCTATCATTTCACTTCATCAGTACTGAAAAATTTTGGGGATGCACATTAATTCTGGCGACTGTGTGTATGAGGGGCTGCCAATATAGTTGCCACTCCACCTTATTTCGTGTTAAGGTGGAATGACAATGTAAAGTAATAATTACAAGGCAAAGTGAGCCTTTTGCTTTGGCCACTCTGTGTAATGGAGTGACAATGCGAAGTGACCACTTCACATTCACTTTGCCAGCCGAATTTAATTTCGCTGCATCTCTAATCCTGACTAGGTACCTCATTCACTGCAACTTTTAGATTTTGGTTCCGGAGCCTAGTGGCAAACTGTCCTACCTCCTTTGGGTCAACACGTAGTTTCTGGTCTTTGCTTAACCAGCACTAAGTGCTCAGACTGCTGGTTAAGCTTCTTGTCTAGCTGCTAGAGTGTCTGTGGTAGCCTTGTAATTGCTGCCTTTAAGGATTTGATGGTCACTGGTTGGTCACACACCATCCACAGGCTGCTGCCCTTCAATTTGCCTTTTCAGACAAGGAGATTCAGTATACTGAATTGGCTGGAATAATGCATCTGCCCTGTGCAGGGTATATCCAATTTCAAGATTTCAGTGTGGAGCAGATTTACATGTGGTGACCAGCCATGAGTTAAATGAATATATTAGAGGTCTGGACCTATATACAGTATTTATTAAGAAACTATGAGTATGTATAAATGGTATATTGTTAAGTATATTATAAAGTTATGCTACCCAGTGATAATCAGTGGTATGTCTCTTTTGTGTTCCATCTTGAGAATCAATCTTCTCATCTTGCTCCATTGCCACAACACGTTTGTGGCGGCTCTAGAGAACACTCAATTAACTGCATTTTTCCAACTCGTTATTATAGATTGAGTTAATTGCTTAAAATCACAGAATATACAAGCTATGCACTATGTTATGCTATCGTAAACTCCACAGGGGCATTGACTGTATCATACTCCTTATCATGTCTATTAGAATTCAGCAGCTTTACTGAGTTTCTTCCTGTGCTGTGGTTACAAACAAAATACTGTACAGACACACTGGTGCACTGTACTGCCTATTGTGCATATCACATATACAAAGTGGTATGCTGTATCTGGTTTGCATGTATTCCTATATATGTGTCTATATTTTATCATTAAAATGCAATAAACATAAATTAAGAAAAGTCTCAGAAATTTGAGTACAGTGACTTGAGATAAGAGCATGGTTATAGGTATGGCAGTGTAAAGAGAATGGAGGGACATATCAAGAAGACAGGCATGCAGCGTGGATGGGCTCTACTGGGATACCCACTTGGTATCTTACTTCAGACAGTAAAGATGAAGTGAAGGGAGGGAAAGGAATGGATGAAAGGGGGAATATGAGTGGAATAAAGTAAAAAGAGGGTTGTGAGTAAATGGAAGGAACACACTTTCATTCCATTTGGAAATAAGACAAATGTTATGCCAGGAAGATTTTTTGATTTTCTAACTAAATATGGTAAAGCAAATCTGACAGATTAAATGTGCCACATTTACCATTAATGGCATCAACTATCGAATAAAGAGATACTGAATTTTAAGTTACATTAACAAATTAAAGACAGTAATTGTGGACCTTCAAAGAAGCACATTTGGAGCACCAGAAATACAGTAAGTTAAAAATAAACTGTGTCTTCCATAGATTTCCTTCACCAGGTGTTACAGATAAGACAGCAGGGGTGTGAATACTGATAGGAGAAGAGCACAGCCATGCAACTCCTGTGACAAATAGACCCCCCAAAAGAAAGCACTGGCCCAGTTTCCAAGCAGCAGTCATATCTGCATCCATCAATCCCCCCATTTTTGGTGTTGTTCCCCCATCCATCCATTCATGTCATCTTCTTCCAACCTCCTAGTCCCCCTTACCATAGTGTGTCATCCTATAAATAAGCTACCTGCTACTGTCAGATGGCGGGTGGCCAGTGTGGTGCGTGGTGGGGGGGGGGTGTTCAACACACACTGACTGTTCAGTAAGGGGGACCAGTTCATGATTCGTCTGTGCCATTATTGTTGGGAGGTCTACTAGACATAAAAGTTGCATGGCTGTCACGGGCCCACCGAGGTCTTGTGGTGGGAGGTTGTGACACAATGGGGTGGGGAAGATTTAATATATATGGAGACTGGAATCGGGTGGGTAGAGGGACCACTGAATGCCAGGGAATTATTAAAATAATACAGGAACAGGTGTTGGGTGGGTGAGGGTCCACTGGATATGGGCAAATTATTAAAGAAAAACAGGAACGGGTTGGGGGGGGAGGGACCACTGTACACCAGAGAATTACTATAATAATAATGGAATGAATTTTGGGTGGAGGAAGGAATCACTGGACACTATAGAATTTTTTACAACAATACGGAAATGGATGTCAGGTAGTGGGAGGGACCACTGACACCATGAATTACTGTGTTGGGTATCAGAGGTGGGTCCACTGCATGTCTTCCACCAACTGCTAGGATTGCACAGTTGTAAGTCAGGGAATCAGTGCTCTGCAGGTTGCACTGTACAAGGAGATCGAGCACAGCTGACGTACATTGCACAAATACTCTGCATATTGGACTGCATCAATACTGAGGTTCTTGCCCCTTAATTTACATTTCATCCCCCACATGATATTTGCCTAGGTTGACACACAAACCGGGCTTTTCAAATTTGCACATCCGCTATAAACTTGCTTTGGTAAAATTAGATATGCATCTGTGTACGGGGTTGAATATCATTCCCCTGATGACAACATTCTTATACCACATAGTCTCTCATTTTTGTGATGTGACACATTGCCACTCTGTACCATGTTCATGTCCTTGAGTTGTCTAGCATTACTGGAAGGGGATCAGGAGGTGAGGCATTTGTAAGTTGGAAGATCTATTGTCCACACTATGCAGTGTGTACAAAGTTAAAGAATATGATCTGCAAAGGATCTCAAGATGCACAGAACAAGTACTGAATGGTTTCCCATTGGCACTTGGTTGCACATCATGCCTTTGACCCTTAAGACCCACTCAGATTAATGGATGTTATTGGATCTGTGGATGGTCGAGTCTGGCTACCTCCATCCTGTCAGCAATAATTCTTGTGACTTTACAAACATTTCTTTTTCTTGTTCAAGGAAAGTTATATTACTGGTAAACAACTAAAAACTATGCATATTATTTCTCAGTTGTCTTTTCTAAACTGTTCATTTTTCACCATCTGCGTGCCTATTTTAGGTGTACATGCAGTAAATGCATCTTGATGCCAACAGCAATGGAAAACAAATGCTGCAGAGCTGATTTAGCAGCTCGATTGAATATGCGTGAATTCAGTCAGCCATGCATAACATCACATCCTGGATTTGATGTGAATTGTTTAAATATTTACTCCCTTGAGACTGCTTATTATGAGTTTACTGATGATGAGGGACCCAGAGGAGAGGAACAGCCAATCTATAAGTATGTAGAAATTTTTATCAACATGACTTTGTTATGCTGTTCCCAAGTTAGAAAGCAAATGGTTACTGCTGTTGAAATTTTAAATTTCCAGCCTCACCACATTTTTCATGGCAACAGTGTAGAGGAGTGACACTGTGAAGCAGTATGCCACTTGCGGTCGGGCATAGCAGACAGTGGTCGGGAACTGCTGATAACTCACGCTCTATAATCAGGGTGTGTAATCTTTCTTTACATTTTTCTGTTTTAAGTGGTACTGTTTATTGTAAGATAAACTGCTCATTTCAGAAAACCAACTGGGTGATGGAGCAGAGGAGCTGTTCGCTAAGGAACAGAGCCGGTCACTGTATGGAGAAAGGGGGGCGATAGCTGGGTCAGGACAGCGCTGCCATTGGAAATTATCATGATTGTGAGAAACGCTAATTTCTCTTTTTCCCTGACCGTGTAATAAAAAAACTGCAATGTGTTTCTTTCTGGTTTTTTTTTTTTTTTTATATATACATATCCCTTTACATTTCTTGGGGATTCAGTTGTCAGAGGACGGTATGTGAGCTGTGCATGCATCAGAAGTGGCACCGGTGATCAGTGTGGTGTGGTGTAAGATACGCACCACAACTGATTTTTTTATGAACAATTTTTTTTTTCTTCCTTCAATTACATTAGGTGAATGGAGAGTGCAGTGACTGCTATTTCTGGGGGTTGGGGGGGTACCTAACCACTCACTAACTGATGTATAAAAAAATGGGGGCAGTTTGAAATTGTTTACCCAGTGCTTCACCCAATGAGGAAGAAGGCTGGGTATAAGGATACTTATCTGGGCATAATGCAGGTTTGGGCTTGTACTTTTTATTTGTTGGGTATCAATTGAGTAAGCAATAAGACATTGCTGGTTATTGGTAGTATTGAGATGCCCACACACTCAAGGTCATTTTTAGGCAAGAGGCCACAGGTCGAGTGCCTTCAGCCTCCGGGTGTGCAGGTATCTCAGTACTACCAACACCAAGCAGTGTCTTATTGCTGATATAAAACTGTCCCATAGGCAACTTTTAAAAAAATAAACAGTCTAAAAGTTTTCAAAGCCACAAAACAAATAATAAAACGTTGCTAAATAATACAAAACAGTCCCTCCACAGATATATTTAATCTGTTGTTCATCTGTCTTTCTTGGTATACTGTTATGTGAGTGATGCAATTAGGGCACCGCAAATAGGGCGCTGCAACCTGTTCATCTGTCATGTTGGTGAACTGGATTTTGTGGGGCTCAGCAGGGTCAGCGCCATAGGGGTGTTGTGCCCTCTTCCCCATACACCTCCGACATGGAGGTGATTATAATATAGTACAGGGTGTGCAAGGGACGAAGCCCCCTGCAGTGGGGTTCACAGCCCCCCCCTCAAACATCCAGAATGTGCCCAGGGGCATTTGACGAGATTGGGGTGGGATGGCAAGTTTCAAGTTTATTTTATATTTTAATAGGATAGGGCATAAGGCAAGCCTATTTTCAGGGCCATCCTGTATACAAGCTCACATACAAAGTATTTCATTACATCAAAAGATGACATAAATCCAAGTAGAAAACAATCACAACATTGCAGTGTAAAAATATTAGTAACAATGACACAAAACATTTCTGACATGGCTGTTTTGAAAGATGAATAGGTAGGCAGATAACACATTCTGGGTGGTATAGAATTTCAGGTTGTAGTGGCAATGTAATCAAAGCACATTCGACCATATTTAGTTTTTGCATGAATAATTTTGTAGCCTCACCCCTTACCATCACTTAATGAGTAATTTGATAAGTTAGTTGGCATTTTAACTGTGAGGTATTCAAGTACTTGTTCCTTCACACATTTGTATAAAAAGTTACTTAGCAACCTGTCTCTTCCTACTTCTAGAGATGTTCAATTTAATTGTTGGAGCATAGAACAATGATGGTGTGTGATGTATGGGCCAGGAATGTCCAGTACAAAACGTGCTCAATGCCAGGCACGATGTTTGCCATCGGAATTGTGCTGGCTTCCTCATGATGGTCACCCTTTTTCTTGTTACCATGATATGAGCGAATCATCTTTCTTCACATTCAATACATTGTGTGATTATTTAGCATGGAATAGAAGCATTCAAAGATCTGCATTATCCCAGTAGTAGAATCCCCCCCCCCAAACACACAATGAATAGTAACATAGAATACATTAATTCAAAATTCTTTAGAGTTCCACTGGCATATACACAAAGACACATACACAAACCTCAAGTGGAACCAGAATCTCAATACCTCAATACGTGAGTGAAGGTTCCAGTCATGTTTGTGATGGAAATTATGGAGTAAGAGGATTATGAATTCTTTGAGTTGCCCAGGTTGGCAGATGCTTGTTTTTAGCCATTGATTGTGCTATCTTACTGTTATGGCAAGAACCAAGTCTCATCCAATCAGGAGACAGGGATTTCCTTCCCCATTTTATATAAGTAAATGTATCACTGTGCAATGGGTATCAGTCAATCAGATGCCAGCAAATAAAAAGCCCATTATCTAAGTAAGCAACAACACATGATGAGGTGTGGGTTATGTGCTGATAAGCACATGCCCAGGTATGCACCTGGTTGTGCTCTTATCAGCTCATAATCCATGCCTCAGTGTGTTATTGAGCTTATTAAATGGGTCACCTAGTTAAAAAAAAGTTTAATAGAAATGCACATAAGAACTTTAAATAAAAAGATTACAAAAATATGTTATGAATTCAAAAAGAGAAAAAGTAATCCTTCCCATTGTATTGTTGTGGACATGTTTGATTACAATTAACTAGGAGGCTATGGTGTCTGCCTATTCCCTGTTCCCCAATCCTGCTCAGAGAGAAAATCTTCCACAATATGCTTTTGTGTGTGTGTGTTTTCAATTTATTTTGGAGGAAACATCCGAAGAGCTTGACTTACAGCACTGGGAATGCGGGTCCTTAGCAGCTGCTGTATGTACGGTTCTGTGATCGTCTCCCCCACACACACACACACACACACAAGATCCTCCACAATAAGCTTTTTTCTTTCTGTGTGTGTGTGTGTGTGTGATTTTGAAAAAAGGACGCAATGTAAAGTGAGTTTTCTCTGAAGAGTGGGAGCCCAGGGTGGGAACGAGCATGTCCTTCACTAGTTGCCATATTTAGGCTCCCATTATATGGCTTCCATTATCATGGTTTCAGCAAGTTTCTCTAAAATGGGAAAGTTCAAATACATTAATAAATTAATAACCTTTTTGCAAGACCTGGTGGAGAAGCGGGAAACGATCAGGTCTGGCTACTCCTGGAGGACCGGGTATGTGTTTTATATGAAAGCTGCACGTTTGGTATTTTAATAGGAGGCAAAGAGAATTAATAAAAAAATTAAAAATTTGTGGTGCTGTGCAGTGTGAATTGTAGCTCAAGTAATGGACGTTGTTTTTCAGAACAGTGGGAGGAACGAGCATGGTTATATAGTGGGTTCTGCTTGGTGTGTTTGCCTGTAAAAGCAGTTTGACAGTCCAGGAGGTTATCGATATTTTCATATTGTGAGGTTGTACAGGGAAGAAAAGTGCCGGTTGACATAGATATCAGCTAATAAGGATGCGGCTGAATGGTCCTTTCAGCCAATCACTTTAAGGTATTTTCTTGACCCATTTTTGTGATACTAAATAAGTTCATCATCTGTTGATATTAATTTAGTGCTTTAATGATATGTATTGGTTTTATGTTCCACTAACAACATTTCATTCATTCGTTCCTTTTCACACAGGACATGCCACTACCTGGCATATAGGAAATTTGTGCATTGGGTTTTAGACACCTTGGCAGGAAAAACAGAAAAGTTAGCCATCCTGTGTTGTAACTGCTCTACCGACAACTTCACAATTCCTGTACTAGTATTACACGCCAGGCCAAAGCCAACTATTTCAAGGCCTCCTTCCACACTAACCTAACCCACCCTTCGAAATTCTGGAAAACAATCAAATCACTATTCTCCCCACCCAGCCAGTCACCCACCCCTTCCCTAAACATAGCAGGCTCCATTGTCACTGATTTAGGTGAAGTGGCGTCAGCTTTTAACTCACTCTTCACTAGCTGTGCATCCTCTCTCCTATCCTCTACCCCTCACCTCCCTACAAGTCCACTTCCCTTGAGCCCACCACCCTCACTCCACCCACCCCCCACCAGTCAGCTTCTAATTCTGTCGGGTCACCCAATCAGAAGTGCTAAAAGCCCTGCGGGCTCTCAACCCAGCCAAAGGTAAATGCCCCTCAGGTTTGACTCCAAAATGCTATACCTATCTGCCCCTGCCATCGCTTCCCCGCTGACCGCCCTCTTCAATCTCTCTTTCTCGCTGGCAGCAATTCTTTCTGAATGGAAGCATGCCATTGTCATCCCTCTCCCCAAAGGGGGCGACCCCTCCTCGCCGGGAAACTACCGCCCTATCTCCCTGCTCCTTATTCTGGACAAGGTTCAGGAGCAACTTGTTATCTCCCAACTATCCTCCTTTCTAGACTCCTCTTCCTTCTTCTCACACTACCAGACCGGATTTAGGAAATCACACTCTACCATCACTTCCCTGTTAAGGCTCACAGATGACATCCTTACCGGCGTGGATAATGGGCACACCACCTCAGCTATCTTTGTTGACCTAGCAAAGGCTTTCAACACTGTCTCTCACTCCTTTCTGCTATCTAAACTCTCACTGGCTGGCCTCTCTGGAACTGCCTCCAGCTGGTTTCGCTCCTGCCTGGCAGGCAGGTCATAAGCAGTGAGAGTTGGCCCACACACTTCTGTCCCCATTCCCGTCTTTTCTGGAGTCCCCCAAGGCTCAGTCCTTGGCCCGTTACTCTTCTCCATTTTTCTAAATGACCTGCCCTCGGCATGCCTGCACACCTCCATTCACTTGTATGCCAATGACACAGTACTGTATGCACCTGGTCCCACCCCCAGCGAAGTGGTCTCTAGGCTCCAACAGGACTTTAATGCTATTCAGCTCTGGTTCTGCTCAAATCAGCTATTTCTCAATCCCAAGAAAACTGTCTCCTAACTTTTGGCATGAGGCAGAGTCTCACCCAACTCCCCTCCACCCCAACTTTCCATCCCCTCGACGGGACTCCTTTGGAGACCTACACCTCTTTCAGATACCTCGGGGTCTGGCTTGACCAGTACCTCAACTTCTCTGACCACAATGACACAATCCACAATAAGATGCTTCCAAAACTGGGCACCCTATACCTCAACCATGGATGCATCCCACTACCAACCCGCAAAGCAATCTTACATGAAATGATCCTCCCATCATTTGACTATGCAGACATTATATACAGCATGGCTACAAAGACCTCCTTAGCCAGACTCAACCCTCTCTTCCACTCCTTCTGTCATTTTGCACTGGACTTCCCTCCCACAACCCATCACTGTGACCTCTACAGGTCCCTAGACCTACCCTCACTTCAGGACCGGAGACTGACGCGCTGCATGAGGCTCACAGCAAAATTCTGGACCCAGTCTCTACCTCCTTACCTTGCAACCACCCCCATAGCTCAACCTCCTCCCTCATACTCTCTCCAGAACTCCAACTCCCGGCTTCTCCCTATCCCTCACATGTCCTCCTCTAAAGGTCAAAATGCTTTCAAGTACCATATGCCTAAAGCATGGAACTCCCTGCCAGTAGACATTAGACAATGTGGCAACACCCAGCAGCTAAATTCCCTGCTCAAGCTGTACTTCTTCTCCTCCTGCTCGTGCACTTAGTCCTGCAGGATGGCTCAATTGTTCCAACCCCTCCCTTACCATGACCAGGTGCAAGTTAGCATATTCTGTACTTTTCTTGCTGCTGCATTTAGACTCCAAGCAATGCTTGCAATTCTAATGTCTTCCCATGTAATTCTAACTGCATAATGTCTGAACCTAGTACAATCTCTGCATTGCAATTCATCTGTATATCCTGTACATAGTACTTGCTGTTTACCCCTACCCCCTACCCCCAGAACACATCTGGAATTGAGCATTGCACTGCTCAGTATGCCTTCCTGGTAAAACTTTTAAATAAATAAATGTGCAACTTTCCCATCTGAGGAATACCATGAGTTTAAATATCCTAATTGGGATATTGTCCCCAATATTTAATGAAACAATATTAAAGGTATGATAAGCTCATCTGCTTATCAGTATATATGGGATATACAATGGTGAGCTGTCAGATAAATGATTTATCTACACAAGTGCTGTTTGACCTCTGGTAACTTCACGAGTGGCGCAAGCCACGAGTGAGGTGTCCAAGGTCAAACAGCACAAGTGCAGATAAATCATTTATCTGACAGCTCACCATTGTATATTTCATTTATGCAATAGGGATGCTTCTTATCAGTGCAGGAACATTTGGTTTTGACTGTTTATCTTCTTTTCTTAAATGATAATTTTTGGGACTTTCTGGTACTTTTGGTTAACTTTCCTAGTGTATGTCCGCCTAGCATGGTGGTTGCTATTAAATGAATCACCACTCATTTTGTAGAGAACTTTTTGCTGAACAAATGTCATGGTCACAGTATCATGCTACCTCTTTTGTTTTAAAGTTATTCACATTTGTTTGTCAAAAAAGTGAACAAAAATTGAATTGTATACTGTTTTTTGCTAATTATAAAAAAACTGAAAGGTATTTATTAATTAAACACCACTCATTTTGTAAATATTTTTGTGATGAACATTTTTGTGTTCATAGTACCATGCTATCATTTTTAGTTTTTAAGTGATTCACATTTGTTTGTTGAAAAAGTGAAAAGAAAATTGAATGTTATGCTGTTTTTTGCTAATTATGAAAAAACTAAAAGGTATCTATGAATGAAACACAACTCATTTTGTAGATATTTTTGTGCTGAACATTTTTCTTGCTCATAGTACCTTGCTATCATTTTTCATTTTAACGTTATTTACATTTGTTTGTCTGAAAAGTGAAAAGAAAATTAGATTTTATGCTGTTTTTTGCTAATTATAAAAAAAAAAAAACTAAAAGGTATCTATAAATGAAACACCACTCATTTTGTAAATATTTTTGTCCTGAATATTTTTCGTGCTCACAGTACTATGCTATCATTTTTCATTTTAAAGTTATTCACATTTGTTTGTTAAAAAAGTGAACAAAAAAGCTTTGATTGACAATTTGTATTTATCCCACATATGTGGGATAAATCTAGGGTGGTTAGATTCATCCCACATATGTAGAAATAAATGGATTTATTCAATTGCTTTTGGTTCCACACCTATTGCATAAAATTGTTTTGCTAATGATGATACTAAATACTGAATATTTCATTCAATGTTTTTCATTCTTTTTATTATATGCAGTCAGTCAAATCATGTTACATAGCAAATGTAATTTGTAGTTATTACTAGCAAGGATCAGAGTTCATTACATCTTACAAGTATTTAGTTATAAAAACAACAAATGACAAACTGTTGAAATCTGCATATGCTCTGTTCTTTGTGTTAAGGATCCAAAATTCAGGAGTGCACAAAATGAGGTCCTATGGTTTGTGATTTGTGAGCCCATTATGTTCCGATTTGCATGGGTAGCAGAGCCAAATCAGTTTTGTTCTCTTCCATCTTATTCGGTCCCACACATCTGTGGAATTCCCTGGTGCCTATTGGTCCTCACACCATCTGATGCACATGTGAAAATGTTGTAAAGCATTGAATGGTGACTAGTGGTCCACACACCATGTTATACTCATCCCTATATGTATCAACCCACTCCCTGGTAAAATGTTTCCTCTCATCCCATCTATCACCTCATACCAGCAACATAATCCATTTCCGCTCATATACTTTCAGGAATCTATCAAGAGCTAGTTCAAACAATTCAAGAATACCTGGTGTGGCCTGTTCCTCTCCTATGATTTCCACCATCGATTGTGTTGCTGTAGTAATCCTTGTCACTTTGAATTATCCCCCTCTACACTGCAGTACTGAACAGCCACCCAACTGCCCCATTACCTTACCAACATCCTCAGTACCATGGCAGGATATATGGCAATCTGCACAGCCCTCCTCGTACTTCCTCGTATGGCCAACATATGTACACATAGGGAACATGCATATCATTTACTAGCATCACCCATAATGTTTTCATAAGACTCATGCTACAACGGCAGAACTGCTGTACAGCAACTGGCTGATGAGGAGAGATGATGTCTGCACCAGGCAGTTAATATACTGCAATTGCATAGGAAGATGGTAACTGGACTGTGGTGTTGGGTGCATGTTGAACAACACAGTGCGGTGCAGGGATCAAGATAGGTACAAGGGATTCCTACAGTGTTACTGATTGCGCTATTTTTTCTGAGCATGGGGTAAGTCAGACAGCACACACCATTGTCTTGTGTCTGACAGACCCTGCACCTGTTTTTCTCCAGAAAGCATAACTGTAGACATGGATGTTGTTTCTGATACAGTGCGATGGGATTGATGACATTTGAAAAGGAACAATGGACATCAGAGATAAGTACTACATACACTTGGATGTGACTGAGTGGTTAGAGACACTGGTCAGTTGGAGGCCTATCTATGTGTGGCAGCCCAGTAGTCAGAGTGCAGAGAAAACACTAAACATCATGGATCTGGCTACTGCATGTTGGGTTTTGTATTGCAGGGTTAGGTGTTCCTTAGGCATCAGTGATCAGACTAAGACATGTGTATGTGCTTCTGAGGTTAGGGGGATTACTAGGCACCTTTAGAGACAGCTGCCACTCTTTTCATTTGACAGTTCCATTTTCTCGTCTTTGAACAGTGACATTTGTAGAATTTTTTTTTCATCTGCAGCACACAGTGCTGACTATGGCTCACTGTTGTAATATTGATCTGACATCAGATCAATGTTTCAATAGCATTTCAGCAGTCACTGTATTATATATAGACCAGACACTGACCATATAATAAAATTAAATGTAGGCCTACCTGAGGATAGAAGACTGTAGTGTTGATGCAAAAGCAATAATATAATGGAATTTTGGTTATGACCTAAAGGACATGTTGAGAGCTGTTACAAGGGAGCTTAGATAATATTGAAACCATTCGATGGAAAAAGAAATGTAACATTTAAAAAAACATAATAACATTTCATGAATGCATTTGTTGTTTTACATATCTGTTGAATGTATTGCTATTTAATGTTTTAGTTGCTTCTCCTTTATATTCTGTAACTAAATAATTCACCTCAGAACCACTTTCCTGATTAAATGGCAGTGTAACTATTCTATTCCCATTAGTGCATAGGACCCAGGGAGCTAGCTGCAATCTTTAGCAGCCTAGATAGACCAGGATGGTCTTTTGCTGCTGGCAACTTTTGTATGTTCGTATTCATATGGGGCCCTATGCACTAATGAAATTGTTGCCTACGCGCCACGTAACTGAGGTGCATAGGCAACCATAAGTGTGAATACCAAACAGTGAGGATCCCATGGTCCCCCAGCAGCATTCGTCAAGGGTATGCAAGGCACATATGCACCTGCCTCCCTAGCCTTTCAGGTAACATCACACTGGGGGGGTTCGGGGGCGTGCCTGCACTACGGAGCATTCACCAAGCTGTGTAGTACCAGGCACAGGGGTGCTGGTTATGCCAGCTGAGACCAGGCATAATGTGGTACGCACCCCAATGTTCTTCCTCTTCTGGGTGTGGGGATACTGGGATTTGGACCTCCTGCCCCAGTCCACTAGGCTGCAGGGGAGGGCTGGGGCAGCAGCAGCTCAGGCAAGTGCTTGACAGGTGTCCACATGTTGCCACTTTACATGGCTTTCTCCTGATCTGTGTGCCCACTGCATGGGTGCAAGGGATCCACTGAGGGACCCAGTATGGGCATTGAACTGAATGCCCGCTTGTGTCCGCGGATCTGCCCCCCACCACCCACATGACCCTGTGCTCCGAGGGGTCATGGCCACAGACAGGCACCCCATGGGTGCATGTAGTCATGCATATAGTGCACCCTGCACCTGTCTGGGGCTGCATAGATACGTGGTTGGGGTATGCACCTCAGGTGCATATAACCTACCCAATAGTGCATAGGGCCCAAAATTTATAATGTATGTGGTTTCACTTTCAACAAAAATCAACACTCATACTGTATAGTGGCATATATACTGCTTAAATAACTTATTTTCATGTAATATTCTCCACATTTCTTTTCATAATGTACGTTATGCACCTACAAACTTGTCAATACGTACTAATGAAATCTTTTTACATATTCTTCAAGCCTGATTTCAAACAGCAGGTGTCACATGTATTTTTATTTTTGTTTTTATTAAAGTAGTCAAAGTGGTTGGATAAAGGAAGTAGGGTGTCAAACTGTCTCCACTCCCCTCCATAACAAAGTAGTCACTAGTGATAACCCTAAGGGGGGGAATCTTCCATAGTAACAGCCAACAGTATGAACAAAAAGATAGATACGAACAGCGATGGAAATGATACAGTGGGGGGTATGAAGCGTATGCCAGGGGGAGAAAGATGGCTGACGATTGAGGTCCTGGTAGTCTCTAGAGGTCTGTGTGAGCAGATGCATGAAGCATGAATGATAAATAAAATCACAGAACTAGATGCAATTGTGTCGGAGGCTGAACTGGAAATTGTTGCAGTTGCTGAGTCATCATGTAATTAAAACCATGTATTGAATATAGTCATTTCAGTCTATTCTCTTTATTAAAGACAGGAAGATATGGAAAGGTGGTGGAGTTGTTCCTCATGTGAAAGATGTCATAAAGTCGACAGATAGACAGGTAAAACATAGAGTGGTGGAAACACTGTGGGCTGACATGTATATGAGAAAGGGAGCTTCATCCCACAGTGGAGAGATCTACAGGCTAAGAACCAGGGTGGGGGGAGGTAACACAAGATTCTGTTGGAAAATGTCAGAAAGATTGTACATAAGGGGCTGGTATTGCTAAAAGGTGCTTTCAATCTGCCAGATGTAGATTGGTAAATACTGGCCGCAGCTTCACTTAGAATCAGGAATATACAGGCATCCATGCAGTGGGCTTTCCTTAGGCAATAAGAGCAGGATCTCACTCATGGGAGGAGCCATACTACACCTTATACATGCACTTTGGCAGAATCCAACCATATAAAGGCAAGGGTCCTGGATTTTGGGATGGTCAGTTTTAAAGTAAGAGAAGTGAACGCCACAATGTAGTAATGGGCAGGGGAGGCAGTGGGCACAGGTGAATTGGAGAATTAGCGGGTGAAACTAAAAGTAGAGAGAGTGAATGCCACCGATCTCTTTGTAAGACATGTAAGCAAAAGAAATACAAAACTGATATATCAATGGTTCTCATCAGATGCTGCTGAGAATGCAAAAGCTAAACAAGACAAATTTCTGTGTGTTTAGAATACACAGAAGAAGTACAGGGAGGTGAATCAGGCAAATCAGAAGGAGTCATGAAAAGACTTTAGGGATGGAAATGCAAAATGGGTGATGAAAATAGCACAGACAGTAAAATGATGGGATAATACATTTTCAGATATGTATATTTATTTAGTTTAGTTTAGGGTTAGTTTATGTAATCAAAAAGAGAAAGACTAAGGAAGGGATAGTAATTCTTAGGTGTCAATGCAACAACTGTTGCAACAGGAAAAAGTAGATATAAAGATCAAAAACTTTCATCCAGTAATCACATAGGTAAGCAGAGGCGCAGGACCACAGATGAGGATGAGAGTCAGGAGCATCCAAAGAAGGGAAGTGGACACTATATAATTTACAGAGGTGAGAGTAATGAATGAACTTGCAAATCTATCAGTGCACAAGGCAGTTAGACTGGATGTGGTGTATCCAATGATTATTTAGGATACTCAGAGAGGTGCTGGCTGCACGTCTGACAGCCCTGTACAAATGCACATTTGGGGGGGGGGTCCTAAGACTGTTAGAGGAGTAGTCAAGGGTCTTGCACCTGAGTTTCAGTAAAAATAATTACAAGAATCATACAGCTGGGGCTCTGAAACCAAAGAACTGAGAACAAAATGGAGTGTGTGGTGTTATGCCCATCTAGCAGGAAAGAGACATGGGGTTAAATCAGTGAGACAAAACAGTGGGAGAGCTGTTGGGATGTTAGTGTGCATACGAAGGAGTATCACCAGCAAAAAGAGAGAAAACTGGGGTTGTGGCCTGGCTGGCAAAGATGTCGGAGTGAATGCGGCCCTATGGTGATTTCAGTCTATGCCCCTTTGAAAGTAGAGATTCAACTTGGCCCTTAGGAGTCAACAAGCTGTTAATGGAGGTTGGACCCAATTCTACTCCAAGACCCTATATATAATAGTCTCATGAAGGAAAAAATTAAAGAATTTTTATCTATTAATCATGCCCATGATGTACACATAAAATATGTATGGGATGCCTTGAAGGCATATATTAGAGGGGAAACACTCTCTTATTCTGCCCATAAGCAGAGGGGTAAAAGGGAGAGAGAACACGGCTTGGAGTCCCAAATCTTAATAAAGGAAAGGGCAGCTATGCTGAACCCTACCTTAGATAGAATTAGGAAAAGGGAGATATAGTTAAATAACTAATAAACGAATAGAGAGAGACCTCCTAATTACAAATACTCAAACACAGTTTGAAAGGGATTATGCTGGGAAATGGCTTGCACTATTTTGGCCATGAATATACCCAATGGGGAGCTTACCTGTAATCAAAATAATATCAACCAATTATTTAAGGATTTCTACATTTCTTTGTACTCCTCACGATTCCCAGATAATGGTGACCCACATACCTTTTTGGATAAAACCCCCCTCCCTGTTGTAACATCCAAGCAGAGAGACAAACTTAACAGGCCCATTTCACAAGAGGAGATTAAAAGGGCAACTAAAAGTATGAAATGAGGAAAAGCCCCAGGACCAGATGGGATCCCAGCTGACTTTTATAGGCTAACTTGGGAGGCCATCGAGCCATTACTAGAAGAAGTGGTGAAAGTAGCACTGGAGGAGGATGTTCTCCCTGACTCAATGTCTGAGGCTACGATAGTGGTCCTCCCGAAACCGGGGAAAGATCCAAAACTTTGTGGATCCTACAGACCAATTACTTTGTTCAACTCAGACTATAAAATAGTGGCCAAAATTTTGGCTGGGAGGCTGGAGCCCCTCCTACCCAACCTAATTCATTTAGACCAGGGGGGGTTTGTGAAGAGATGCCAGGCCAAACATAATCTGTGGCGGGTAATGAACATTATCCATACATGGTTGGCAGGGAAGGATAAGATGAGGGGATTCCTGGCTCTTGATGCCGAAAAGGCATTTGATCAGGTGGAATGGCCTTACATGTTTGCAGTACTTGAAAAACTCGGTCTGGGTGACACATCTGTAAAGTGGATAAGATCTTTATACAAGGACCCTAAAGCTCAGATTCTAACCAATAATACCCTGTCCTCCCCTTTTTGCCTTTCCTGTCGTACACGTCAGGGATGCCCTTTATCCCCCTCTTATATGTATTATGTATTGAAACCTTAGTGGCCTATATTAGGTCTAACCCTAATATAGAGGGATATGGGGACGTCGGGAAAAATCACATCATTTCATTGTTTGCAGATGACATCTTGTTATTTCTGGATGATCCTAAAAGGGCCATACCGGACGCGAATAGGTGTTTTGAATTATATTGGCCTTTATCAGGCCATAAAATAAACTGAACAAAAAGTGAGTGGCTCCTTCTTGGGAAAAAAAATGAAATTGCAGGCGTGGAAGTCTCACCTTCTAATGTAATTAAATATTTGGGGTTCTTCTCCCACACAAACTCTCACAAGTAGTTAAATTAAATTATACTCCCTTGATTCGTAAAATCAAGGAGGATTGTTCTAATTGGAAAGCTCTCCCCTTGTCTTTAATAGGAAGGGTAAACCTTATCAAAATGTCTATCCTACCCCAAATTCTATATCTATTCCAAACAATACCTCTTCACCTACCTAATAAATATATAAATTCTATTGAAGGTGCCATAACTCAGCTGGTGTGGCAGGGTAAGCTTCCTCGAATTAAAAAGCTAGTCCTATGATGTAGAGTGGGAGAGGGCGGTTTGGGCCTGCCCCATATAAAGTATTTTTATATAGCAGCCCAGCTGGTGCAGATTCCAGACCTTCTGCAAAGGGATATACATAAGAAACCCCAATGGATGGGCATAGAGGATGTGGATGAGTTTCCCTTATATTACTCAATCTTGGTAGACTCGTCATTAGAACCAGTGGAAAAGGAGTTCTCCAATCCTTGTACCAGAAATTTGTTGAGGGTTTGGAAGAAGGCCCATTACATTTTAGGAGTGCAAAATTATGTTTCCCCAGATACCACACTAAGGTTGGTCCTGATGAGAGGAGGACGACTAACCGCAACTCAGGACAGACATCTTAGAATATGGGCTGGGAAAGATTTGCTGAGGGTTGATCAGTTGATGCGGGGAGACAGGATTGCCACTTTTAAGGAAGTAAATACAATCTTTTCTATCCATCCTTCCCACTATTTCATGTACCTTAGAATTAAGGAAAGAGTAGAAACATTAATTGTAAAAAAATGGGTCCCAGAAGTAATGCATCATTCACCTTTGGACAAGTTGTTTAATAGATTCTCTTAATTGGACAATTTTAAACCTTTGCAGGGGTGTTACAGATTGCTGGTGGGCTCTATGGGAGACCCCTTGGAGGCAATTAGAGGAAGATGGGAATCGGACCTGTTCCCAGATGGCTTGACAGGGGGAGACTGGACTCTTATACAAAAAAAAAATACTTCATTGTTTGGTAAACAATAGACTGCGGTCCGTACAATATAATATTATGTTGAGAGCTTATTTTACACCAGAAAAAGCCCATAAAATCAGCCCTGAAAACTCACAGTTTTGCACCAGGTGTGGTGTATATGTGAGCACCTTCTTCCACATGTTATGGGAATGTCCCCAGATAAAATCTTTTTGGACCAGTGTAGAAACAATACTAGCTAGGACCCTACATACGCATATACAAATGGATCCCTTGGAGACTCAGTTAGGGCTCCTGGGGGTGGGAGGTAGGTACCCTGGTGATGGCAGTAAATTGAAGAGAATTGGGAGGATTGTGGGTATAAGGGAAGTGGCAATTCATTGGAAAAATCCTAAACCTCCTACAGTTTCTGCCTGGTTGAAGGAACTACTCCATACGATGAAATTAAAACACACCCAGTGTCAGATATCTGGCCAAAGGCAAAGATATGAGGAAATATGGGCACCTCTGGAAACTGCAATAGGATCTGATTGGTTCCCACCTTTTTGAAACGTAGAGGAAGAATACCCATTTTGTATTCAACTAGAGGCTTTTATGCCTAATGCACTGTGTTTGGAGTGGTTGACATTCCAGTTATGTAAAATTATAGTCATGTTAAATTACTGATATGATAACACCAACATAAAGTTAATCAACCGGATCTGTAACATATGTGGCCACAGTACAGAATGTAATGCTCTAACGGGAAATTTTTGTAAATCTTTTAGTTGAAATATTGTCCTTTTAAGATGTTAAAATGTTAAAATGATAGTTGCCATACTGAGTGTAACCTCCTGTCCTGAAGAATAAACAAAATTTACAAAAAAAAAAAAAAAAGAGAGAAAACTGATGAGTCCTTACCTTGAGTACTGTGTCCAGTACTGGAGACCATGGACCGGATTCTCAAAGGCTGGTATAAGCTACTACAACATCAGCCTGTGCCGACTGAAGTTGTGCCAGGGACCCTGCACCTGATTCTCTATCAGGCAGTGTCCTGGCTGCAAAGTCCCCTAATCTATGGTAACTGTGGCTGTATGCCAAACCGACAGCACATCTACATGAGTTGCAGCAAGAAGTGGGCCAGTCATGCAACAGTCTAGTACCCCTCTGGTGGCTAGCGGCACCCTAGTTAACCCTGATCTGTCCATAGAGTAAAATGTGTATAGTAATCATTTCCTGGTGATGTAACAAACCTTCCCCCCATCTGGATCAGCCAGTAAATTAAAATGTTGATAAATGATTTGCCAAGTGGTCTAGTGGACCCCAACTAGTCCATCCCCAGCAGGGTTACACACTCAGTACCAGTTCAGTCAGTGGCCAGCAGCTGTAGTGAAGAGGGGGCTGTATCTTTCACCCGCTCATGGGTCTTGGCTGTGGGGGAGCATGCTGGTGGGCACCATCTGCTGTGGTGTGGGTCCACTAGACCACCAAGGAAGGAGTTTGGCAACATTTTAATTTACTGGTGGATCGGGGCATGGGGGGAGCGATAGATCACCACTGAATGGTTTCTTTTTACAAGATACTCTATGAGTAGATCAGGACTTGGGGGGGGGGCATGTCCACTTGTTCACCATGGAAAGAACTTATCAACATATTAATTTACATGCGGATTGGGGTGGGGGGGCACTAGATCACTAGGTAATGTTTTCTATTCACATTTTACTCTGCAGGCAGAACGGAAATGGTGAGGAGGATGCTAGACCAACAGAGACTGCTTAATTTAATATTAATGGGATCACAGCAGTTGGGGGGGGCTATACCACAAGGGTATGATTTTAGAATCAGCTGAAGATATGGTCACATTGGGAACGTGGGGATGGGGCCACGGCTCATGGTGATGGAGGGTTATGAGAGTAGTGCAAGTGGACAAACCCTCCCAGGGGATGAAATTCTAAGTACACTTATATCAGCCCTAGAATTTCACCCACATGGAGGGTTTGGAGAATCCTGATTTAGCAGATGTGGCAGTTAGCACTGTGCTGCATCCACTTTTTTCTGGCACATGGATGGCACAAGTCCCCTTTGAATCAAGCATCATGCAGCATACACAGGCCATGTTTGTGACCCTTTCCTGGCGCAACTATTCACGCAAGAGGCACTTTGTGCCAACCTTGTGGTGCAAGCATCTTGCACAATTCTGGGATCTTTGAGACTCAAGCTCCACATCTCTGGAAGGACATTGACAAGGCAGAGGTGGTCTAGAATAGCACATATAAAATGGTGCAAGGTCAGTATAAAAAGCACTTTAAAAAGGAGACTACAGAACTTCAATATGTACACCCTGGCAGAAAGAAGTCAGAAAGGGGATATGAAAACTGTAGTGAGATTCAAAAAGTCATGGGATAGGCATAAGGGAACCTCAGTGATAATGAAAGAGTGGATAAAGCAGTGATCAAGTAGGGTCTGCAGTGTTTGTTAGGTAGGATAGATGGGTATATTTTGAGGTCAAGTCAGTCCTTATATGCCATTCATTTATATGTTTATATGCTTCATAAACACAGAGATTACATTATTAGCACAAGTTAAGTGGGAGTCAGTTTGGCCCTCTGCTTCAATTGTTGTTGGTCAAACTTGTAAATCTAGTCATCAGAAATTATCTGGATTAATTGTTTCACATTACCAGACACATTTTTCCTTCTACTGATAGTTAACAATATAAAGGGTCAGCGATGAAGCATTACTCCTTTTCTGGGCGGCTTCAGAATTCTTCCCCCTCCAAAAAAAATGTATTTGTCAACATTAGTAAAGGAGGTTAATGCAGTTACTGTAAACAGTTTGCAAAATGCCAGTTTGATACAACATCAAATCTGCCCACACAGGTATTATTTAACTTAAAAGTTGAAAGGTATCTTCTTCCCCATAATTTCACCAATTTATCTAAACTGCATTTTGGTATACTAACTGGCTCTTCACTTTTAATCACGGTCCTAGGATGTTCTGAATGTCTATTCTGATTAATATGTACGTATGCAAGGTAATATCACAAGACTGACTGAAGATATGACAGTTATTTGTTAAATCTGCTTTGAATTGCTGTAGAATTTCTTCATTACACTTTTCAAAAAAAGCAGCCAGTGACTCCAGAATTCTGTCCTGTGTTCCATCTAGATGCATTTAGCCGATTTATACGATGGAAGCACCATATGATGCTAATAAATTTCATATACGATTTCTTCAACATATTCTGTGATAAATAATAAATATTTTGAATAAAAATACAGGCTTCAATACAGAACATAACAACTAAGTACTGCTACATCTCAGTTCTACATGTGCTGAAGATTCTTTGATTATTTATTTAATTACTTATTTTTTTTTTTTTTTTTTGCGTAGTCATCACCACACCCCCAGCCACTGGTGGGACATACCTTGGCTGCCTCCCATCAGCTTGCCCCATTTGTCCCGGTCCCATTTTGCCCCTCTGTTTGCTGTTGCTGGCATCTTGTTTCATGATACTGGTGAGTTGACTGGCAGAGCTAATTAAGATTGAAACTATCCACTCGGTGCATTTTCTACTTGACCCAAACTTTGAATGTGCGAGTTGGCAGGTCAGCATCAATTCTGGTAATTCTACAGTGCTAAATATTTCAAAATTCATTTCATCAATACCTGATTGTTCTCATCCATGTGCATTGGTTACAGGACCCCTTAAATCTAATTTGGGGTTCTGAATGCACACTTGCGGCGGAACGAATAAATGTTAAAATATGTGAACTTTTAATTGTTGTCATTAAAGGGAGAATATTTCTGAATGAGTAGCCATGGCTGCTCAATGAATGAGAGTTTATCTTGCTATGTAGGGTGACAACCCATTGTCCAAGTAAATCCAACCACTCAGATCCACAGTCTGAACAGCATTCGCTGCACAAGCCCAGAGATTGGTCTGAAAACCATGAGTAATACAAGGATAATCCTGCATCTTGGTTATTGTACTCCTTCTAACCTGCAGTACTCACTTCTTTGTCACAAGGGAGCAATACATATACTCGCTGAGTTCTACATTGGCAATTTCTACACATTATGTTTGCTTAGAAGAAGTTTGAGGTATGGAGGCCAAGGAATGATCGCATTTTGGCACACGGATTGATCCAGTGTGCCAGACTGAAATGTGGTGGATTGACATGCGAGGTGAATGGCTTTAATCATTAATCATGTTGCTGCCTACAAAACAATCTTATAGTGGTGGTAACTCAAAAGGCTGTGGTGATTCAATATGACTTATTATCTGAGCAAACAGATGATGTCAGTTTCATTGAGGAACGGCATTGTTTAAGTAGCAGTCACTGTGTGCCTCATGTCTCTGGATAATTGAACTATTACATGTTAATTTAATTTGAAACATGAAAAGAAATATAAAAAGCATAGAACTGACTCAATACCTCATAACTCACATATGCTGCTGGCAATTAAGTAAATAGTTGGTTATGTAAGTGTCATGTTAATCATGCTCAATGAGCAATCTGTGATTCAACTGCATCATTCCTCATTATGCACCAACAGGCTGTACCTAAGTGGACAGTATCATAGCCCCTATTATTCCTTATGAAAATATATAGTTATGAATTGTCTTCACTATGCACTATAAATACATTGGATTTTAACCTTCTTTATCATGCCATCTACATGTCTATACTTTGGATATGAAACCCTCCATTGAGCTGTGCCATCATGACGATTCACCTGTGCTCTTAAAGAGTTCTCATTGACATGTATTGCTACCACTATAAGCTTTTATTTTTTTTTTTTGAAATTCAAAGTCTTTATTGATTTTATAAAAGAAAATCTATACATTCAGTGCCAAGTATATCACATGATGATAAACAACATCCGGAGAACTTATACCTAAGTCACTACTCCCCATTCCCCCCATCCTCCCCTCACCCCTTCCTCTGGAGTGTGCCTGTCAAATATTATAGAGTTAGAGACACATGAACCATGGTTAGAACCCTAGGGGTTTATAGGCCTAAGTATTAAGCATCTTTCATGTAGATATAAAGCATATAATTTGCCCCACTTTCTGTCAAAAGACTTCAAATTATGACGAGAACTAGCAATCAAACATTCAATTCTAAAACATACTGATAAATCATTCAGCCATTCAGTATATGTTATGATCAGCTGATCCAACCAGTGCTTGAGCACAAGTTTTTTTTACCACTATTGAGATTATTGACATGTGGAATCTACGTTCTTTAACCTTGATGTTAGAAAACATACCTAATACACATATTTCAACAGTGAAAAGGCTTCTAACCCTAGTATTGAATCTAGCTTAGATTGTATTAATTGCCAGAGGGGTCAACCTTCTCACATTTCCAGAATACGTGCACAAGGTTCCCTTCTGCTTTACTACATCTGGTGCAAGTGGATTTGGGGAGTTTACCCAATTCGGCAAGCATAACAGGAGTATAGTACATATTATTTAAAATAAATGATATTGGGTGAGTCTGAGTCTATCCTGGGTGTGGTATTTATAAGGGTCTTTCCAGATTTGGGCCCAGTTATGGGTTATGCCAAGTAGTAAGGAGATCCATACTTTGTAGCCTGGAGGAAGGTCGGGGAAACTGTACGTTAAAAGAAAGGTATATATCGCAGTGACACAGTGGGGTTTAGTTGTGTATTCCTGCAACTAGACTAAAATGGTTGTAGCTTGAGATGATCGAGAGACGACTCGGAAAGAAGATCCAAGTAGAAGCCTTAATTGGAAAATCTTGAAAATGAATCTCTGAGGAATACTGAATTTGTTAAGAATTTCAGGAGAAGAAAGAAGGGAATCCTGAGAGTAAAGATTTTCTACCAGGACACCCTGTAGTTGAGGAAGCCAGATAGGTGAGAGACATGTTCCATCTAACTTATGTTAGGATTGTGGAAAAGGAATTGGACCATATCCTGCTTAAGGGAAATCTTGAAGTAGGCCCAGCATTGAGAGAGGACTTTAAGAGATGTATTAATAACCACGTTTTGTAATGAAGCTGGAAGTGTTGCTCTCGATAAATAGAAGATGGTAGAAGAATCTAAATTGAGTGTTGTCAAAAGTCGGTCTTCTATTTGAAGCCAAATGGGGGAGTGTACTCCATCCATGACGGAAAACCAACATCCTGCTCTGGATAGATGGCTGGCCCAATAATATAATAGGAAGTTTGGGAGATGGAGACCTCGTAGTTCTTTGGACAGACTAAGTTTAGGGAATGAACGTCTGGGGTGTTTGCCTAGCCAAATGAAATTAGAGATAATAGAATATATATGATGAAAAAAGGATAGAGGAAGCCAGATTTTCAACATGTTTAAGGGGTAAAAGAGTCGAGGAAGAACATTCATTTTAATAATATTAATATGGCCCCATAAGGAAAGAGGAGGGGCTGCCCATCTTTGAAGGTCCTGTTGAATTATAGCCACCAGGTCATCAAGATTCAACTTCTTGAGTTTTGTGGGGTCTTTAGTAAGACATATACCCAGGTATTTAATTGGAGTGTGGTGACCATTTCATCCCGAAGTGGCTGAACTCAGCTTTATGAGTGAGGGCATTCAAAGGGAAAATTTCTGTTTTCGAGAGGTTAAGCCTATAATTAGATAAGCGACCAAATTGTGTAATAACTTCTAGAGAGTGTTAAAGGGATGCTACCGGATGTTCTAAGTGCAGAAGAATATCATCGGCATATACTGAAAGAGTTAGGGATTGAGTAAATATTGAGATTTCATGAATTTGGGGTGAACTTTTAAGGTGATGAAGGACAGGTTCCAGATAGAGGTTGAAGAGAAAGGGTGAGAGAGGGCAACCCTGTCTAGTACTGGTGTATAGAGAGACTCTGGAGGAGAAGACACCATTACAATAAATTTTAGCTGAAGGTGAAGAGTAGACAGTTTGAATCCACTGAATAAAAGAGGAGGGAAACCCCATCTTCTTTAATGTAGCCCAAAGAGATACCCAGTCCACCCTATCGAAGGCCTTTAGAGAGATCAGTGCCATAGGAGTTTGAGAGGTTTGAGCCACTTGAAAGACATGTGAGAGTGTTCTGAGGTGGTCCGCAGAGGAGCGGCCTTGAACAAAACCTACTTGCTCTATACTCGGCAAGTGGGACCAAATTATTTTAATCCGAAGTGAAAGAATCTTGGTTAGAATTTTAATGTCACAATTTAGGAGTGATACTGGTCGATAGCTGGCTGAATCTGTGTGGGGTGTGTTGGATTTAAGCAGGAGAATTATCATGGCTTCCAGTAATGTGGGGTCTAGTCTGTCTGCTTTAAACATGTAGTTGTATAGGTTAAGAAGAAGGGGGGGCAAGTTCTTTAGAGAAAGTTTTATAGAAGTTGGAGGGAAATCCATCAGGTCTTGGTGCTTTGTCTAAGGATAGGCCACTGATTGCCTCTTTTATTTCAACAAGGGTAATTGGAAATGAGAGGGAGGTCTGATGATGGGTCGGTAAACAGGGAAGATCCAGAGAGTCAAGGTAGGCCTCTAATATTTGAGGTGAAGACTGGAAGGGGCCTTTGCCATAAAGTGTACAGTAGGAGGACTCAAAACCCTGAGCAATGTCAAAGGGTCTGGTTTTGGTGTAACCAACTGGGGCTAGTATGGACAGGATTAGCGTAGAGCTCTATATCTTACGTAACCGGAGGGCTAGTAGTCTACCTGCTTTTTCACCTTGTTCTGCATATCTGGATTTTGTTTTTTGGATGGTGAATTCTGCTTTTTCTCTTAATAATTCAGCATACTCATTCCTTAAGGTCAATAGTTTTTCCAAGGAGATAGAGGTGGTGGTTGCGGATAGAGAATTTTTAGCCTCTCTGATCTGAGTTAAGAGAGATATAGCCCTAGCTTCCCTTTGTCGTTTTCTTCTGGATGCTAACTTAATGAATTCCCCTTGGAGGTAGCATTTGAGAGTACATCATAGCAGGTCCTCCCTTTGTGTGGAATTCTTGTTGAGAGCCATGAAGGTGGAAATAAGTGCTTTTATATGGGAAATAGTGGCATTTTCTTTAAGTAATTGTGTATTCAATCTCCAAGATGTATCTTTCTGGAGGTCTGGGTCTGGGGACAACATCAGCCATGCTACTGAGTTGTCAGAAATGACAATAGGCTCAATTCCAGCCTGGCAAAGGCCGATCAAGAGAGGAAGACTAATTGGTATGTAGTCTAGTCTGGACCAGGATTGGTGCACATTGGAGTAGAAAGAGAAGAGGTGGAGAAGGGTTAAGGAGCCACCACAGATCACATAATCCCAGGAGATTGAAAAAGTCAATTAAGGCTTTTTGGGAAGGAGACAGAGGCTTTAATGGTAGATAGGATCTATCTAGATCCTGAGTCGGTGGTATATTCCAGTCACTTGGCAAGATCAGATGAGAAGGTAGGAAGGCAGCAATTTTATTGGCTAGGTCCATAAAGAACCTCGTGTCTCCACCTACTGGGCCATATATTGACCCCAAAACTACTTTAGTGTTATTAAGATTCCCTTTAACTAATACAAATCTGCCATTTGGGTCTGTAATATTTACTTCTGCATGGAGAGATAGGTGCCCTTTTATTAAAATAGCCACACCCCTACTTGAGGATGACTCACCTACTGCGAAGAATTGAGAGATACCCTGTTGACGCAACCAGATTGCTTCACTTGCTAACAGATGGGTTTCTTGAAGTAAAATTATATCGGCATTAAGTAAGTTACAATGTTTGAGAACTTGATTTCTTTTCGTTAGTTCTCTAACTCCCCTAACATTCCATGTAACAATTTTTAGTGGCATATTAGCCATTATCTTCATAAAAGAGAAATAACCAAATATAAGTAACATGAAGGTAACCACACCCTAGAAGGCACACTCCAGCCCCTCCCTTCCCCCCACAAAATCTCTGATTTAACATCCAAAAGGACTCTCACTCTAAAATTAACTATAACAATTACTGATACAAGTATCATGACTATTACCCTCGTCATCACATGAACATTTACAAACCATACTGATAGAGAGGACAATAAATTGTTAGGTATCTTACCTCCCTTCCCCTCCCCCTCCTACCCCAGCAACTATATACATCAAGCCTCTGCATAGTTGGTACTTGTAATCCTAACACTAAATTAAAGGTTACAGGAGGCCAATCCCCATTGGCTAGACTTCTCCTTGTAAAGTATCCGGGCATGTGAAATGTGGTAGTTGTTGAAACTGTACTATCTGGTACCATATCCCAATCAAAACCATGTAGTGCAAGAGAGTAACGCCACCCCACCCCTGAGCTGGTACGATATGCAGCTCTACCTAGAGCCTGCACCATCTAGGAGTCCCCCCCAGACCACCCCTCACCACCCTTACCTACAACCCCCCAATTGCCGGCTTCTAAACAGTATACTCATTAGAATATAAAATAACCTGAGGACAAACTGGCACATAGTGTCGGGAGCTTTCAGTGAGTAGAATAACTGTAGGGTCCCATATATAAAGAATCAGACCTATTCAGGAGTCTGTGGACCAGAATTAACCAGCGTGTTGTGCTACCGCTTCTGGGTCTTTCATTGTTGAGCTCCAAAATGAACAAACAAGGCCTTGGAGGGTGGGTAACTATTAACAAAATGTGGGACTCACCTCTGGGTATCCCTGGCGCACTGCCTTGCATCCGCATCTGCCATCTCCAATGAGAAATCCTCCCAGGTTCCTTAATTAAACAAACTTACTCCTGTAGCTTGTAGTAACTTTTTATTGCAGGGTAAACTAGTTGAGTTCTACTAGTAATGCGAGGTAGGGGAAGTTCTCTGTGGAAGAGATTAATGGTGGGACTAAATACCGTTCCTCTGCAAAGATGTTACCATGAAACTGCTGGTGAAAACATAATTCCTACCCCCTTTAATCAAGAATGCCCCAGAGCCCCTGCGACTGGAAATCTGTCCTACCTACACCCTACACCCTACTTGGGCTGTGTGGCTGGGTGTTTGTGTTTGTCTCTGTCAATAGTTTAGTTTTTGTGGATTTTCATGTGTTTTGGCTTGGAGGAACTAGACCATTCTTGGATATGTGATCAATGAAAGTTTTCTGGACTAAGAAACTGGAAAACACCACCAGCAGATATTGGGATTCTCATTATAAATCAACTTTTTTGGAAGCCATCACAATCAAAGTAAGTACAGCTAAGAAATTCTACAAGCTCTGACCTGGGGAGTGCAAACTGAATCCACATTTCCATCTACCTTGTTGCTAAAGGGAACTGCATGACTTTGAGAACCATTCACAACTATTTAAACAAAGGGAAGACACTGACAAAGGGTTTTAACTTCCTGCATATTCCCCAGGCCAGTGTTCCAGGAATTTAACACATCCTTTGTCTTGTTACCATAGATCAAACAGTTTACTGGTCATTTTCCTGTGGATTTGATTATTTGACATCATTTGGCAGTGGGGAAAATCCTCCCCCTAGAGGCACACCACCGAAATCGATCTGACCCAGCTCATGTGTGAGCCTTGGGCACATCTAGCCACATTGTATACAACTATTCCAATGTTGCACTTTCGACATTACCACCTGGCATACTACTGTTCAAAAAAGAAATGCAACCTGTCTCTGACTGAACTCTGCCTATGCACCCTGAAACTTTTGCTCCTCCTCCTGCTACTATCAGGGACTGTTCACCCTAACCCCAGACCAAATACCTCCAACCCAAAAAAAACAGCAGGCACTCTCTCAATCATGTGCCTGAACATCTGCAGTTTACTTCCGAAGCTTGATGCACTGCAAGCCTTTACCACCCAACACAACCCAGATATTCTGTCAGTAGTTGAAACTTGGCTCACCCCAAAGATTCCTGACCAGGCAATCACCCTTCCTGGCTACAATGTCTTCCTGGTTGATCGTAAGTCCAAAAGAGGTGGAGGGTGTGCCTTATATGTGAAAGACACATTCCGAGGACACCCCATTGATTCCAATCTTCCAGCAACACCTGCTCAGATTCTTCCCATCAGACTTCTATTAGGCACCCACAATAAGGCCCTCACAGTTGTCACTGTTTACATACCTCCTAAAGAACAAGAACCTGGTCTAACCACTGTCCTTGACTTTGTCAAATCCCACCGATCAGACTCCAAAATCATCCTTTTTGGTGACTTTAACATTAATTGGCTCTCAGCTGAAGGTGGGTCATTTAAGGACTCCATTATATCAGCTAACCTGATTCAAATGGTTGACTATGCAACCAGAAAGAACTACAGAACTGGGACCTGCACCCTACTCGACTGAATCCTAACCAGCCACCCCTCTTGGATCACGAAAACCTCAATCCTCCCTGACTCACTCAGTGACCACTCTCCCATCAGCTGTACCTGGTCAAACAAATTCTATAAGCCCCCTCCAAAAATCATCACCAGCAGAGTCCTACCCTGTGGTCAGCTACCCCACCTCAAATCGCACCTCAGTCTGCAGGACTGGTCCCCCATCTTCAAGGCAACAGATACTAATACTGCACTGGAGCAATTTATTCACATTTTCAATGAAGCCTGTAATAAATTTGCCCCCCTCAAAAAGTATAAAGTTAAATCGCTCAGTAACCCTTTGCTGTCAGGAGACCTCCTAAAAAAACTTAAATCCAGGGACTAGTTCTGGGAACTGGCTAGAAACTCCAGTAAGCAACTCGAGATCCAGAATTATAAACAGGCACGGAACGACTGCACCAAATCCATTTGGCAACAGAAATCTGACTATTATAAAAATGCCCTTACTAACTCCTGGGGAAATGGGAGGGATTTCTGGAAAAACATTAAAGATATCACTGGGAAGCAGTCAAAATCTTCGCCGAACATACTCAACATAAATGGGCACATTACACTCGACTCTAAAACTATTGCGAACACTTTTAACATTGCTTTCACTGACCTTAGCAGTGTTATCTCCCCTCCAACTTCTTCCAAGATGTGTCAACTCCCATCCCCCCAACTCCTCCACCCACGCCTGTCACCCATCTTTCTACTTTAAACCACTAAAGAAACATCAAGTCCGAAACTACATTGCCAAAGCCAACAGCAAATCTAGAACAAGCAATGACACACTTGATCTCAAGCTATTGGCCCCAACGCTTGACGAGGTACTTGGGCCCCTCACCAAGATCTTTAATCTCTCTCTTTCCTCTAGCCAATTCCCAGACAAATGAAAAATGGCCACTGTTACCCCGATTCACAAAAGTGGTGATAAGGCTGACCATGCGAACTTCCGCCCTATCTCCATTCTGCCTCCCCTATCGAAGGCACTGAAATGTATAGTAGCGGACCAACTTACTGAACATCTGGACAATTATAATATTCTCTGTAAACAACAACATGGCTTTAGTAAAAGTCACAGTACATCCTCTGCCTTACTCAAATTCACCAGCTCCATTCACAGCTCCCTTGATAATGGACAACTAACTGGTGCTATTTTCATCGACCTAACCAAAGCCTTCAATACTGTCCACCATTCCCTCCTGCTGAGCCAACTAAAAAATGCTGGTCTCTCCAATGATTCAATCTCTTGGTTCAAAAGCTATCTTGAAAACCGCACCCAGAGTGTAAAAATTGGAGATGTGCACTCTGATTCCACACCTGTCCTCTCTGGAGTCCCCCAGGGTTCAATACTGGGCCCCCCTACTCTTCAGCCTGTTCCTTAACACCCTACCAGACTCCTGCACTGAACATATCACCCTGTATGCCAATGATGCAGTAATCCTCGCCACACACCAAGACCCAAAGAAATTGCAAGAAAATCTCCAACTCGGCTTCTCCTCAGTTGAGAATTGGCTCGCAAAGCACAAACTGATCCTTAATCAAAAAACAAAGGCCATGATCTTCAGCAGCTCCCATAATAAACATAAGCACTTCCAACTCTCCGTTATCACCAGACAAGGTGCCACACTGGAACAGGTCAAAAACTTTAAATACCTCGGGATCACCCTTGACCCTCACCTCTCTTTCACTGCCCACATCGAACCATGTCACCAAAGCCGCTTACTCCCAGCTAGGCCTGCTATTCCATCATAGGAAACACCCGACACCTGAAGCCCTCGCTGTCCAGAGCTCCATCATATCCATCATTGATTATGGCATCATCATTTACGGCTCTGCTACAACCACCGCACTCAAAAGTGTATCCACCGCCCTCAACAAGGCCTGTCGACTTGTCACTGGCTCCCAATGCCTAACTCACACCTGTGACCTCTATTCTCAAACTGGATGGTTGAATCTTGCCAATCGAATAAAACACCAAACTTGTATTACTACTAAAAAAATCTTGCTGGGCCTTGCCTCCCCTGGAATCTGTGCCCTTATACAACCGAGATTCCACACCCGACATACCAGGGGATCGAAACCTCAGCTTCTGCAAGTCCCGCATTGCCACACAACACAAGGCCAAAGATGCTTTGCTTACCGGGCCACTAGTTGGTACAATGGTCTTCCCAGCGACATCTCATCTTCACTATCACTCAGCATTTTTAAGACTCGTCTCCGCCTAACACTGACTGCCTCCAACCTCTGTGACTGTTGTGGTTAAACATGTCTTTTGGTTCCATAGCTAAAGATGCCCTTTTGGATCCACATCTACTCCTGCACTTTGCCAGCACCCCCCCTCCTATCTTCACCTCCACTGCTGGCCCATGACAAATGCCACCCTGCTGCACTACCTCTATTCTTATCCGCCTTCCACCTCTCCTCTCTCTCTCCCCTCAACCTACCTCCCCTTTTCTCCCATCCACTTAGTCTCCCTGATTTCACCCTCCTCCTTTCCCTTCCCCAAAGTTTCACCTTATTGTTCTTTTTTCATCTACAAGACTATGTGTTTTGTTTTTTTTTAATTTTATAAACTGTTATCTTTGCTAAGGATTGTCTCAATTGTACCAGTGACATGGAACCTTTGTAAAAGAGCCTCGGCTCAAAGGTATTTGTAATCCTAGAACAAACAAACAAACAAACAAATAAATAAATAAAATAACACAGGCCTACTCAGGACTCTACTAGGCTAACATGGGGGAGAGAGATTCCTACGACCACAAGGTAAACCAAAATATAAATTAGTAACTTTCAAAAGCAAGGAGATAAAAAACTCCTTGTAAAATTTATAACCAGAACATGACCTCAGAATATTCAGCCAGTTTTAATGAGAAAATAGAAATCCGATCTGCTTAGGTCCTACTTCTTCTACAAGCCTGCAGTTCGATCTTTTCCAAAGCTGTGTTGTGTGCTGGTATGCTGTTGGAGTGAAAGTTATGGTACAACATCATCGACAAGTAATATGAAGAACTTTGAATGCTTTATCTGAATATGAGCCTTGTGCTCCAATAATGGTCTGAGATGGCTGTGTGCATGGCCATAGTTGATGTTTATTTCCTATTATTTACATTCTATTGTGTCCAGCCCATACGGCATGCTGGGAACTGATTGCGCCTCTATCTCTGGAACCTTGTTCAACTGTACTGTCATCTGAAGCCTGGGTGGGACTGGTGATGCTCATGAAATTACCTTTACCAGGTGAGTAAACTACTATTGCATATTGTATCACCTTACAGCATCCCCGAATTCATTACATCTGGGTTGTAAGAAGCAGTGAGACATGAATAGTACAAGTATCGTGGGTGGGTTGGATGACTGTGCAGTTAAGGTTTGGTGACAGTGAGGAGGACTTTAGGTGCAAAGTTTGCTTCGTCTACATTCTCTACATCTAGTCTGTAATGTCTGATGAATGTGTGCACTGATGACCAAATGGTGGCAGTGCAGATGTCTAGTAAAGTGGCCTCATTTCTTTCTGCCCATGAGGTGGCTACTGCCCTGGGGAAATGGGCTTTGATGCCTTGTGGTTGAGTGGCACCTTGTGAATTGTATGCTTCCATGATGGCCTGTTTTATCCAGCTGGCCAGAGTGGAAGTAGCTGCTGCCTGACCTTTCCGGGGTCCCTTGTAAATAACGAACAGTCCATCTGTTTGCCTGAAGTTGTCTGTTCTGTCCAAGTAGGTTGTGATGACCCTCTTCATATCCCAGTGTTTGGTTCCTTCCCAGGCTGGCAGCTCTATGGGTTGGCCCGTGTGGAAAGGTGAGTGGATTTTTGGTATGAATGTTGATTTGGTTCTTAGTGTAACTCCATCATTATGTGTGATTAGGTAGGGGGGTTTGCAAGAGAGGGCTCTCATTTCCACCACTCTTTTGGTGGAGCAGATGGTCAGTAGAAATATTGCCTTGAGAGAGAGCAATTTGAGGTCTATAGTGCCCAAGGGTTCAAATGGGGGTGAGGCTAGTACCTTGAGTACTAAGTTAAGGTCCCAGGGTGCTACAGTGTTTTTTCCTTAGGGTGTATATTGGCCACTGCCTTGAGGAATCTGAGGACGTCGGGGGGAGACCCAGGTGTATAGCCTTCTAGAAGTCCTGTACCTGCTCCTGTGGCTGCTGCCTGAACTCTGAGGGAGGAGGTTGACAGGCCTTTGTTCATGCCTTGTTGTAGGAGCAGAAGTATGTGTGTGATGTTAATGTCCTGTGTTGTGACGCTTTTTTTTGCACCATGCATTGAATATGCTCCAGTGCCTCTTGTATGAGTTGGTGGTCGATGTGCATCTTGCGTGCAGCATTGTCTCGACTACAGCCTGGTTGTACCCTTTGCTTAGCATTCTTTGTCTTTCAGTAGCCAGGCCATGAGCTGAAGTGGTGTTAGGTTTGGATGGCTGCTGGGTCCTTGTGTTAGGAGATCTGGCCGTAGAGATAGGGTCAATGGAGGTTTGATTGCCATGGATACTAGCATGGTGAACCAGTGTCTCCTGGGCCATAGTGGTGTTATCATGACTACCGTGGCTTCTGACTGCTGGATTTTAGTTAGTACTTGTGGTATGAATGGTATTGGTGTAATACATATGCTCTGTGGAATGACCACTTTTGTGTTAGTGCATCTATTCCGATATCTTTGTGTCTGGAGTAGTACCTTGGTAACTGTGTGTTTTTTCCTGTTGCCATGAGGTCTATGTCTTGTGGGCCTCAACTGTTGAGAATCTGTTGGAAGACATGTGGGTGCAGTGTCCATTCCCCCGGGGCAATCTGTTGGCGGCTTGGCCGGTCTGCTTTGATGCTGAGTTTGCCTGCTAAGTGAATGGCCGAGATTGATATTAAGGTTTGTTGCGCCCAGTCCAATACTCGCTTTGCTTCACATAGTAGTTGTGGGCTCCTTGTACCGCCCTGGTTGGAAATGTATGCCACTGTCACTCTGTTGTCTGATCTGATGAGTACCTTCTTGTGCTTCACGAACTTCTTGAAGTATTGCAGTGTGTGGTATACTGCTCTCATCTCCAGGACATTTATTTGCATCCTGGATTCTATTTTTGACCATTTTCCTTATGCTGGCCTCTGGTTGAGCACAGCTCTCCAGCCAGAGAGTCTGGCATCTGTTTCTATTACTGCATCATGTTGGTTGTTCTGGTATGCTCCTTTGTTTAAATTGTGGCTGTTGGACCACCAGTTCAGTGAGGTTTGTGCATTGTGGTCCCATTGTATTGTCTTTATAAGGTCATGCTTAGGCGATGGCCCTCTCATATGGCCAGGTTCTGTAGGGGGCACATGTTCCATAGTGCCCATGGGACTAGGCAGATACATGAGGCCATTGACCCCAACAACTGCAGGGACTGTTTCAGGGTTGGGTTGCTGTTGGCTCTCAGTGCTTGCACCTGAGTGATCACTTTGTCCATTCTCTGTTGCGACAGTTTTGCCTTGGCCATCGTGGTATCTATGGATGCCCCTAAGTGTTCTATGTTCTGACTGGGACTTAGGCTGCTTTTGTCCCAGTTGATAACCCAGCTGTGTGACAATAGTGTGTTTATCACTATTTGGGTCTGCTTTTGGCAGATGGTGGGGCTCCTAGCTCATATGAGCCAGTCGTCCAGGTATGGAATAATGTGGATTCCTTGTTGTCTAAGTAGAGCTGCGAGTGTGATTGAAACTTTGGTGAAGACTCGTGGTGCTGATGCTAGTCCAAATGGCAGCATCTGGTACTGATAGTGATGGCCGAGTATTTTGAATCAAAGGTACTTGTAGTGAGCTGGGCGAATGGGTATATAGAGGTAAGCATCCTTCATGTCTCTAGATGTTAGGTAGTCCCCGTGTTTCATGGCTCATAGTGTAGACTGTAGTGTTTCCATCTTGAACTTCTTGTATTGGATGAATTGGTTGATGAACTTGAGGTCTAAGACTGGCCTCATGTCCCCTGTTTTTTGGGTACCAGAAAAAAAACAGAGTATATGCCCTGGTCTATTTGGTCCTGTGGGACCTCTGCAATGGCTCTGTTGGCCAGTAGTGATTTGAGCGTGGATTGTACTGCCTGTATTTTCTTGGGATGCCGTGACACTGGGGAGGCCACTTTCCTGTGTGTGAGGGGTTTCTGGAGGAATTCGATCAACTATCCGTGGGAGACTACCTCCAGGACCCATTTGCCTGATGCTGAATGACGCCATTTGTGAGAGAATTGCAGTAGTCTGGCCCCTATGGGAGGGTGATGGTCAGTTTCTGGACGATGTGTGATGTAGTGGTCAATTGGAGTTGTGTTTTCCTCGCCTAAAGGTCGAGTGGTAACTTTCTCTCTGATATTGTCCTCTTGCTCTGCTTTTTATAGCGTTATTGAAGTACAAGGTTTGAATGAGTAGGATTTGGCTTGTGAATACTGGTACATTTGTCTCCTATCTTGCCTCCCTCTGAATGGTTGGAATGTTCCCCGGAATGCAGATAGGTAAGTACTCGTAGGGGTTTTGTCCTTTAAACTTGCTGACCGAGCAGTACAGAGCTTCTCTCTGCATGTTATTTTAAAAATCTCCTTGCTAAACTTGTTTTTTTTGCTTATTTGTATTTGCATCATGCTAGTGCATGGTTGGAGCCCTGTCTACCTATTCAGGAAGCAGGAAGAGTGAGTGTAGTTCTCCTCTGTACATCGGAGAACTACAGCTCAAGCAGGGACAGTTTTTTTTAACATTTGGACAGTTTTCACTTGTATAACACTGCCAGCTCCACGTATGAGTGGTTTTTGCAGAGTTCTGTAGTGATTTTCAAGCTTTATATATTGGGAGGATGTGTGACCTTATTTGGGCACTTCCAGGTCACAGCTTAAGTACAAAAATTCTCTCGGTTTGCTCACTTCGTCATTGTAAACTTGCTGACTGAGCAGTACAGAGCTTCTCTCTGCATATTATTTTAAAAATCTCCTTGCTAAACTTGTTTTTTGCTTATTTGTATTTGCACCACGCTAGTGCATGCTTGGAGCCCTGTCTACCTATTCAGGAAGCAGGAAGAGCGAGTGTAGTTCTCCTCTATACATTGGAGAACTACAGCACAAGCAGGGACAGTTTGTTTTAACATTTGGACAGCTTTCACTTGTATAGCACTGCCAGCTCCACATATGAGTGGTTTTTGCAGAGTTCTCTAGTGATTTTCAAACTTTATACATCGGGAAGCTGTGTGACCTTATTTGGGCACTTCCAGGTCACTCCTGCCTATTTAAATCACTCCCAGTCTGAGCAGGGTGAGCAAGGGAGCAGGGCGTGTGCACCTCTGTGCCCGAAGACATGCGCTAAGACACGCGCGTCTAGCGCATGTTAGGCGGTGTTAGGAGGTTCAATAAGTTCAGTTTCCATCAGCCAATATACTCGTAAGTATTATTTAGTAAGCTTTACTGCATACAGTTTTGATTGAAGTTTCCTTTGCCCTATTATTTACTCGTGGACATGGCATCCCCTTCAAATCTATCTAGTAGTGTTAATATGTTTATTACTACAACTAAAGGGGAAATTGGTGTCCAATGTATGTCTTGTAATATGTTTAGCTTTTCAGCTACTACCTCTAACAATCTCCCCTTTCAGTGCCCTAAATGCACTGAAAACGTAGTGTTACAATGTGAAAATAGCTTGTTCTACAAACAGTTACTGACACTTGAGTCAAGTCAGGATTCCTTTCCTCAGACACTTCATGGGGTTGCAGTTGCACCTCACACTCCTTTAGCTAAGATACCTTTTATCTCTGTAACTAGCATCCCTTCTGATAAAGCTATATCTAGTGATAATTGTTTCACTTATGATAGTAGCTTAGTTACTCATCCATCTGAGGCATCAAAAAAAAAAGAGCTAGAGAGGAAGAGCACTGTCATGTGAACAGTACAGAGGACACTGCTTGGTACAATGGGGTCAAAAGTTACTAAAAAAAGGAGAAGAGCTGAGTATTTCAATATTGCCCTACATAAAAGCTTTGACCCTCTGTCCACCATTTCTATTGATACAAATTGCACCCCTATCGAGGTTCCTATTGATGGTATAAATTCCATAAACATTCCCCATAATGATGCTGGTATGCCTAACTCTTGTTCACTGACTCCTCCCCCTATTGCTATAGCTGATATCTCCTTGATTGATTTTTCATCCATTCATGATAAAACTCCTACTTTTGAAGATGCATCTTCTTTGTGTGTTCCCAATATCGTAGATACATATACTAGGCAAACTTTTGTACTGGGTGACTCTACAGTTAAACATTTGGATGGGCCATTTGTGAGCCTGACAAGCATAATAAAACATGTTCTAGTTTCAGTGGTGCAAAAATCATAGACCTCACACATATGGTTAATAATATTACTGCTTCTCAAGACATCAACCAACTTTGTATTACTCATGTTGGAGCTAATAACATTTACATGGACTCTGTTCAGAACATTAAATTAGCCTATGTCTCTATGACTAATAAAATGATTGAACTTGGTTGTGATATAATTTTTTCAGAGATTTTACCCATACCACGTTACTCTTTGTTTCTTAATCATAAAATCAAAACTATTGATAACTATTAATAACTGGCTTCGGCAATGGTACTTGCGACAGAATATTCATTGTATTACCCATTGGGAGGAGTTTTCCGATAGAACAGAACTTTATTGTTCTGACGGCTTGCATCTTAGCAAACGAGGGAATGCTCTGCTGAGCCAACAATTTCTGTCTATAATTAATAAGAATTTAAACTAAATAATGGGGGGTGGGTTGGTGGCTCAATCCTCTTCACCTGATTCACACAAACTTTCTAATAATTATTTAGTTTCTTAGTTTTAATGCTAGGAGTTTGATACAGAAATTCGATGAATTACAAATTGCAGTTTCAAATAAGGATTTAGACATTATCTCTGTTTGTGAAACATGGGGAGATGATAAATCCCTTTGGAACAAGCATCTCCCTGGTTATATCTCATATTTTCTAAATTGTATCGATAGGAATGGTGGTGGGGTTGCTTTATTTATTAATAAAAAAATTAATTCTGTGAATATTTCAAGCTCCATAAAAACTCATAACCTCTCAACTGAGAGTCTCTGGATTAAATTTTTTCTATCAAAACAGAATTTTATCCTCCTTGGGACATGCTATCTTCCCCCTAACTCATCTAGTCTTATTCTGGATGCTATTTTTTCCAAATTTGAAACAGCTACTCAAATGGGTAATGTTATAATTACAGGGGACTTTAATCTTCCTGATATTAATTGGCAGTCTTCTTCAGCCTCTAGTGGCATCAGCAACAAGTTTTTGTCCACTTGTTTGGAACTGAACTTGAAACAATGGGTTACTTCTGCCACCAGAGGTAATAATATGTTAGATCTTGTCCTGAGTAGCGCTGAGCTAGATGTTAGGATGTGAAAATTTATCCACTGATTGGTGGCAGTGATCACAATTCAATGTTATTTACTTTACAGAGTTACACAGTTCTCAATTCTGATTCCTCAATTATATACTTTTATGATAAAGCTGATCTTCAAGGCATTACACAACATCTTGAGAATATTGATTGATAACCAAAAAAGGATGACCAATCATATCAAAGTTGGGTTTCTTTTAAGTCACTCATTACTACTCTTCTTAACATTTATATCCCCTCTAAAATTAAGAGTTCTAATGGTAAACAGATTCCTAGATGGATGATTAAAAACACAAAATGGTTAATCAATGTTAAAAATAAAAAATATCTTAAAAATAAAACCTCATCCAACTGGGAGTCCTATTTGAAATCAAATAAGAACTGTAAATCAGTTATCCGAAAGGCAAAATCTAGATGGGAACTGAATTTGGCTAAGACAGCTAGTAAGTCTAACTCTAAACATTTCTATTCTTATATTAATTCCCTCAGGAAAGCCCCGTGCATGGTGGGGCCTCTTACTTCAGATAACATACTTATTCATGAGCCTAAGGCCATGGCGGATGCATTTAATATTGAATTTTATAAAATATTCGCTGTATCAGAAGTCCAAATACCTCAGCCTATTATTACTCCATCAGATCCTCCTATTATATTTTCAGTGGAGTCTATCCTTAAAAAATTACATACACTTAAAGGTAAATTTTGTTCAGGCCCAGACAATATTGCAGGTCATTTACTTTAATTATTGTCTGACCATATTGCCTTTCCACTCAAAGTTGTGTTTGATCTTTTCTTAAGGAATAACTATAGTCCTACTGAATGGAAAGAGGCTTTTGTAGTTCCTATTCATAAGAAGGGATCTAAACATCTTTGGGAAAACTATCAGCCCATCAGTTTAGCCTCTTCTATATGCAAGGTGTTGGAAAGTCTCTTTAAGGATATCATTGCTCCTGTTATTGATGAATCTGATCTACAACAACATGGTTTCAAGAAGGGTAGAAGCTGCTTAACCAATTTGCTTTGTTTTTACGAACACTTTAGTTCCTGTTTGGATAACCTGATAGCGTGTGACATTGTCTTCATTGATTTCAGTAAGGCTTTTGATACTATGCCTCATTGGGCTTTAATTCAAAAACTCAGGGGACTAAACATTAATAGTTACATAATTGCCTGGATTATTAATTGGCTTTGTAACAGAACTCAAAGGGTGATCATTAATGGTGTTATTTCTAACCCTGGCAGTGTTTTGAGCAGTGTTCCACAGGGTTCAGTTCTCGGCCCCTGTCTTTTCCAGGCTTTTATATCTGATTTAACCAATTCCTGTCTCTCTTTTACAATAAAATATGTAGATGATGTGAAGACTGGGGGACCATGTTCTAACCTAGATCAGATATCTTGTATCCAGCATGATCTTGTCATTGTTTCCACTTGGATGGACAAATGGGATATGAAATTGAACACTACAAAGTGTAAAGTTATGCATTTGGGATCCAATAACTCAAACTTCTAATATAGTTTAGATGGTTCAACATTGTGTACCACTACAGATTAGAGGGACTTGGGAATTACTATTTCGGATGATTTAACATACTGTAAACATTTGCATTCAGTGATTAGTACATCTAACAAAGTTGTTTGGTCTAATCTATGTAATATTAGATCTCGAGACCAGGAGGTGTTGTTGCCCCTGTTTAGGTCCTATGTCTGTCCTCATCTTGAGTATGCATCACAGTTATGGTGTCCATTTAAAAAAATCAGATAGTAATACTCTTGAAAAGGTACAGAGAAAGTTTACTAAAAAAATATCTGGTCTTGAATCCACTTCCTATGAATCTAGGTTAGCTACATTAAAACTTATGCCTCTTACCACTAGACACCTTAGAGGCACCTTCTTTTCCTAAACGACATTGTTCATGACCCATATGTCATGATTGAGTTAGGATTTTCTTTTAAGTCCTCAATACATGATACTAGAGGTCATTTCCTCCAGTTAACTGGCAAATCCTTTAAACATAATAATCAAAAGTTTTTCTTTACTGTGAGAACTATTGGACCTTGGAATAGACTTCCATCTGCTGTGGTTACTAGTAACACTAAAGAGATTTTCAAACATTGCCTCAACATGTTAATTATGTCTAGGTATGACTTATCATATTACTCTTTGGCCTAGCATAAGAGCATTATGGGCTTCGGCCTACTAGATCTTTCTCTGAACCTTAGTATGAACCTTAGCATGAGTGTTTTCCCATTGCCTTTTTGCTTTATGTATTTCTCTAGTCCCTCTCTGAATAGGAGGCTACCCTTGTAGGGCAATTTGCTGAGCATAGTCTTGGACTCTGAGTCGGCAGTCCATATCTTGATCCATATGTGGCGTCTTGTTTTTGTTCGTTACGGCTGAGAGTCTAGCTGATATCTTAAGCGCATCGATAGATGCATTGGAGGTGTACTTAGTGGACTGGATAACGTATTCCACTAGGTCCGCTAGTTTTGAGTTAGGTTCTAGAGAGAAGGCTAGCTCTTCTAACCAGGTGACCAGTACTCGTGAGGTGTATGTCGCTGCAGTGTTGGCCCTGCATGACTGACCCATCATCTCATATGATTTATTTAGGAGTTCCTCCTTCTTCTTGTCCGTTGGGTCACGTAGCAGTGTGGTTGTCTCTGAAGGGAGGATTGTCCTCTTGCACAGACCGGTAATGTGGTGGTCAACTGCAGGTGGAGTGCACCAAAACTTGTTTGTCTCCTCCTGCATCGGGTTGAACCTGTCGAAGGTGCACTTCTTCAAGATCCTGGATGGGTCGGGGAATGCTATTCCTTGTCTATGATTTCTGTTAGAGCCTCTCATACAGGGAAGGTCTCGTCCTTCTTTTGTTTTGCCCTAATGAGTGGGTTTAATTTGGATTTTTGAGGGGTGTCTGGCACCTCAAATCCCATGAACTTGACCGGGGTGAGTTTTTTTGTAAGCACAAGGTCATCATCTCCCTGGTGCTCCTCATCTTCAGAGTCACCGCTATCTGGTTTTTATGGCACGGGGGCCCCCGGTGCATTAGGTTCTGTGGGAGTCTCTTTGCCTTTATCCACATTGTGTTGCTTATCTGTGCTGGCATCCTTATTTTTTGAAAGTTCCTCCTTCCTTTCCAGTATCTTCAGCATAACTGCATGCTGAGTCCTGAAGAAGTCATCTGCCATGGAGGGTAACTGATTGGGTGGGTCATCCTGGGGTTCTGACCCATTCCATGTCCATGTCGCTGCCGTTTCCAGGGTCAGACTATTGGAGTGAGCATGTGGCACACAGTGTTCCTGCCTGGCCACCCAATAGGGTGATATGGCAGGTATTACACTTTTTTGTTTCTCCCATCCAGAGTCAATCTGTGGAGATAGTGAGGAAGGGGGGAGCATGGGAAGAGAAATTGTTTTAGGCAGGATGAGGCATGAACTAGACCAGCCCTGTGGTTCATTTAATAACATGGGTTTCATTGGGTAGTATGGACCAGCAGTCATTTGTATAGCTCTACATATATATAGGTCTTGCATGCTGTAGTCCCAATTGCCTTTAGTGGCCTCATTGTGTCCTAAAACGTAAGTGAGGGCTGGGAATTAAGTCAATTAAGTCCCCTCATTGGTACATTTGTCTCTTTGTGTTTTAAAACACTGCAGGAGTGCTGGGAGATCAGATGCCTTTAATGCTTGTTGTTTGGAGACTTGTAGTGAGAGGCTCAGTGGCTGATCTCCCATTGGAGCTGCTACAGAGTGGCAACGAGCAGTGAGCATGCATGCAGAGTGCATTCTGTGCATGTGCGACCTGCTTAAGAGACATGAACCTCAGTCACCATTAGAAATGGTGGCAGGTCCATAGTAGTACATGTCGGTGCTGTGCCACGGCATTCTGAGCCCTGAGAACCAGAGGACGACTCTTGTAGTAGCCAGGGGCCTGTCCCTGGACGATGGAGTGTCGCAGGATGCGAGAGGCATAATTTTTTGGAGCGGTGAGTGAGTGGGGGTGGTGACTGGAATAGGGAGAGAGGCACTGTAGCATAAGCCCGCTTGTAAGGGGGCTGCTTCTTTATTCAGCCAGGCGCCTAATGCCGAGCCTGCTCACAAGGTGGCTCAGCCTGCATGAGGTGCACCAGGAGCTGCTTGCAAGGGGCTCCTGGACCTGGAGATGGCTCGATTTGCATGAAAAACAAAGGAGGGTTTACAACCCCTGAAATTTGAATATTGAATCATTCTCAGTGCTGGAGTCCTATATCCATGCTTAGTGATTATGTGAGAATAGGGGGAGGCTCACATTTGTCTATATATGCGATAAGGATTTTCTGTACTCCGTGTACCAACATTGCCAATGATAAACGTGGTGCTGTAGATTAGAAAGGAATAATGCATGGGAATCCATGTTGCTGACGATTTGACCTTTTCATTAAACGTCATATGCAATACCACTGACTTACTGGCTAGATTTTACAAGGACCATGCAGCTGAGAGTGTTGTTTAAAGTGCTGTCTGATTCTAGGCTGTTATGAATCCTGCCTGAGCTTTGCTTGCATACTGAGTGATTTCTTTAATTACTGGCTACAATTGCTACCTGTTGAACACTGTATGGGTATAGAGAGTTTCTATGACTACAGGTCGGCTATCTGAGTTTCTAGAAGAGCAATTCTGTAAAATAGTACCTAATTTCTGCATCGCAGAGTAGTTGCAGTAAAGTACCCTGCTAAAGAGCATTATATTAATCTTCATTTGAATAGTTAGTGTAATATCGGTGTCTTACCTTGATAGCAGTGTCTGGAGCTAGGCAATATGCTTGCAACTTCTGCAATGCACATGTAAGAACTGCAGGCTTGTGGGAGAAGTAGAACCTAGGCAGATTGGATTTCTATTCTGGTCACATGTGCATCTGCAACCTATGAGGTGGACGTAACCCAGAGGTGATTGATTCAGGGATGCTGTAAGGTGATGCAATATGCAATAGTTCCTTTCCTAACATGTTTTTCTAGCACAGTTTGGTGTTGCCATGTGGTGACTAAGAACACATAAACTAGAAAGAACCTAGCTCTTTGTGGTGTGTGTATTTTCCTTACATTCTAGCAAAACTCTTTTGGCCATGAAATTTTATAAATGTTACATACCTCAGTGCTTTACAGAAAAACAAAACACACAGCAGTGAAGCTCAAGTTTTTGTCCTGATGCATTCTGTCCTCTGAAATCCTCTGCATAGTAAATTATCATGCTGCTAGCAGAATGTCTCTCCCCCCCCCCAATCTCCGTGGTCACACACTAAATAAACGGTCTTGCAGCAGCCTTCCTATAAACTAACTAAAAAGAATGTCACTTGCAATGTGAACTGTGGAGGATTGGCTGCTGCTGGCAGAGTTGAAAGTAGGCATCAGACTCCACAGTGCTAAATGTATAACACACTATCATAGTAATCTTTTTTTTTTTCCAAACAGATTAGTAGTATACTCCAAAAACCATATAGCAAAATAAGCCACTTACAATGCATAACCCATAAATAAACCATGATTTTATTTCAAACATTTTACCTTGCATAGTATGTCCAACAAAGTTACACAAACAGCACATATTTTTTGTTGGCCCTGTTCTATGACTTGATGATTCTAACAGGAAGTGAGTGTATAGTTGTTGCTTTTCAAGACTCATTCAACCAGATACTGTTTCTGACTAAAAAATAAATAAAAAACAGCCTCAAAGTAATTTTTCAAGACAATTGATGAGACACTGGAATCTATTCTAAGTGATGATGGTAATACAACATCCTATTCTGAGAGCAGCACAGACTCAGATAGTGAAACTGAGGTAATGCGGCCAGCATGTCCTCTCACAAACTTGGAGTCCAAATTAACTGCAGAAGTAGTAAGGGAGGAGTTTGATGTGATGAATGATGCAGCCAGTGTAAATGATCTGTTCATGCCCTCTTCAACAATGGGGGAGGGATTTTATGTAAATTTGGATTTAAAAAAATCTGTCTCCAACACCAAATAGTTATAGAGAAGAGACATTAATTGAGGAGAAAAGCAGCACTATTTAGTTCTTATGGAAAATCAAGAGAGGGTAATAAAGAGAATAAAACCATTGCAGTGACAGCTAAAAGAGGTAAAACACAAAAAAAGCTATGTGCTACAAAATGTAAACTGGGGAAACCGTCAGCAACATGTCACAAAATAAAAGTAATGTAACAACTAGCAGAACAGAACAAAAACATAGATGTATCTGTTCAATTACAAGGTGAATTAGTGCCACTGACAGTGAAAATGACACAGATTACAGTCCTGTATCAAAACCAACTGCATCTGGTAAAGCGGAAAAGAAAAAGAAAACGCAACAAATGAAAATAAACCTGATCAAACAGTACATTCTGTAGATCCCCAATCGGAAGGTGGGTGGTCACGTACAGTGACAAGTCATAGCATACGCTCATTGAACAGACCAACTGGGCCTGTACATAAATTTTGTGGAGCATAGATAAAATGTCATGTATGCAGAGATATTTCTCTGAAGACATATGCCAACTACTTGCAACTAGAACAGATGAGTACACTGAAGACATCAGACAAGCAAACCCTGATAAGCATAAAAATGCAATTGTAGCCAACATATGCTGAAGAAGTGATGGCATACATTGGTTTATTTGTTATCATGGGGATAGTCCATCTTCCTAGGCTGTACATGTACTGGAGTGCAATACATATGTTCTTCAGCCAGATGTCAGCAGAGTAACATCTAGAGACAGATTTTACGTGATTGGGCATGATCTACATGTGGAACATAAAGAAATCAATCATGGTGATAACACCCAGAGAGACAATCTAAAGAAAATTATGAACTTGTTGGACTGTATCATCCCTAAATTTGCAAGCGAGTTTGATTGTTATAGAGAACTAACAGTGGATGAATCAATGGTTCCATACAAGAGACATCTGTCATTCATACAATATATGCATACAAAAACACAAAAATGGGACACCAAAGTGTGGGTGCTCCCAGAGGCAAAGACTGGATGCATTTTGAAAATGCAAGTTTACACAGGAAAAACTATAAATAAGTCAGATGATCTACAAGACTATACACTTCCAACAAAGGTAGTTATAAATTTGACAAGTCACCTGTTAAATACATACAAGCACATCTACATGGACAAATACTACACCAGTCCAGAGCTGCTAATGATCCTTCATGAGAGGGGAGTGTATGCATGTGGCACAATACCAACAAATCGGAAGAATTATCCAAAGGATCTAATGCTTGCCAAAACAGATTTCAAGAAGCTGCTGCGAGGGAGGTCATGTGGGTGCCAATTCCTAGACGGCTACTTAAGCCTCGAGCACTGAATAGACAGGGCAATACTCTTCCTCCAAACATGGTATACTGACTCAGCAAGTGGCTACAAACTAAATGATCTGTGAGGGGAATCCATGCAGACCAAACTGGAGGCTTTTACCAAACCTGCAAAAGAGAAAGAAAGACATCGAGGCCTATCCCCCCCGTTGCAATTCAGCTGTTGACTAAAACGGTGGCTCTCCATGAGGAGTCCTGTGAGCAAAATCAATCCAGGGCACCAGACATCACTGCTAGAAAAGAACGCTGCAGCTGTTGAAGTGATCGATAGAAAAGTTACAGAGACTCAGGCCAGTATCTCAGGATTAGCGGATCATGTCACAGCTAATGAAACATCCCTGAAGGGTGTTGTGGAAATCCAAACCCAGACCGAATCATGCCTACAAACAGCAGAGCAGCAAATCCACTGGCTCACCTCCAAATTAGAAGACACTGAAGGCACAGGAAGAAGGAAAAATATGGGGATCTTGGGCCTTCCCGATGGGTTGGAGGGAAAACACCTTGTTGGAATTTTGTGAACACAGCTTCTGATATGGCTACAATTGGACCCTAAGGTCTATGATTTTGAAACAGACCATGCACACAGAATCAGGAGGCCAAAAAGCAATGTGAAGTGGACTCGCACCCAGACACTAGTATTTAAACTACTCCACTACCAGGACAAGGAGATCATCACTCGGAAGGCAAGGGAGCTAAAAAATATCATGGTGTCCTGAACCAGAATTTCCTTTTACCCAGACTACCTAAAAAATTTACTAAAAAAGAGACTGGCATTTGATAAAAATAAAATTGTTCTCAGAAACAGAGGCTTGCAGTATTTCCTTCTTTATCCGGCAGTCCTCTCAGTAACCATACAAGGAAGGAAACACCAGTTTAATTCCCCGGAGGAAGCCAATGCCTGTCTTCATGAAACGCTAGGTCCAGCAGGATCCATGAGCTCTCCTGCACCAGCTGGGTTACCGAGAAGAGACTCACTGATGGAGCAGCCCAGCTATGATGTCCAGAAGTGACCCACTGAGTAACAGGTTCTGTTTACTCTGCCGTTGCCAGCCTCCCTAATCAGCCCTTGTTTGTGTGTTCCAGGGACTGGGGACTGATTTTTTCCTGAAGGAAGGAACTTTCCCCTATCTGAGGCTGGGCATGTAGCCTAAGATTTAGAGGAGCATTATCCGATCTGGTGCCTACATCGAGCGGCTTAATAATATTTTTACTTTCTGCCTCACAGGTAGCACCAGACATCGAGGGACACAGAAATGGAGTTAGAAGAGGCCCATTGCCTGGTAGGAGCCCTGTAATTTGGGGCATCTTTGATTTTCTGCTACCGTGTTTATTCTAGTTAACATACTCTAGGTGTTATTAGACTATAATGTTGGTTAATCAATGTTTGTAGTTAGCCAGTTTAAAATCCCTGTAGTGAGCTGCTTCTCCCTCCCTGTGTTCAAGCCTGGTTCTGGTGTTAGATGCGAGTTGTGTTTTTAAAAAAATGGAGCTGCCTCTTTGCAATAGATAACCATTTTCAGACCAGAAGACCTAATGGAGGACACAGGGTACCATGGCTGACTCCTGCCTCGTGAAGCAGCACCATGCTAAACCAAGAGTGTTTTCAAAATGGTGGAGTGAATATTGCAGAGGGACAGGGTCGGGGGTAATATGGCATAAAACATTTAAGATGTAGGGCCACCACAGGGAACATAAAATACTATGTGGGTCTGGGAAGTTGGACTCCATGTTGCAAGGTAAACCCAGAGGGTAGCTGTGTAAATAGGGGATCTGCCTGACTGCAGATTCAGAAGGATATTCTAACAGGTTTACTACCAGGAAGTGCTGGCTGTCATGGGGGGAGGCAGTCAAAACCTGCGGGGTACAGACTGAGAATAGGGCAAATGGAGTCTATATGCCTTCCTGGAACACTCTCTAGCACACAGAGTGAGACCGAGACCCGTACTCCCCTCAGTGTGAACGTTGCTGGAGTGTGGTAGCCGCAAGATCTGCACATTGTGGATTGGGGTGGTGAGCACTGAAAGTTCAGCTGCAGTCTTACTTGGAAGTAGGGCATAAGTGTCAATTTTGACTAGAGTAGCTGGTCAACTGGTGTGCCTCCACCAGATTTACATGCTCAGGGGGGATCCCCAGAATTGATTCCACTTAATTTTCTTTCTATTCACTGTGGGTGCTTATTCAATCACTTGGTGTGCTTTCACAGTACATACAAGGTATGAAAGTTGTAAATATCCTGCTCATACTGTGTTGGGTGTTGACGTTCGGGAGTTGTGGGGAGGAGGCTGGAGGGAGTGTATATCATGTGGGGGGGGCACTGCCTGACCAATCCCCATGCTCAGGAGATGACCCCTCTAGACTCCCTGAAAATTATGTCCTGGAATGTCAGAAGACTAAATTGCCCCATGAAATGCAGGAATGTACTACTTAAACTGAAAAAATATGTCTTGCAATATTGCTGTATTGCAGGAGACACATTTGCTTGATAAGGATACCATGCATCTTAACTGTACTTGGATGGAAAAGGTATACACTAGCTCCTATACCTCCAAGAGCAGAGTAGCAGCAATATTGGTCAGGTGGGGCCTTCCATGGGGGTGCAGCAGATACGCACTGACAATTACGGGTGCTGGCTACTTCTAGAAGGGGCCTGTCAGGGACCTCCTTTGATTCTGGATTATGCACCTAATTCACCAGCTGGGAGGGTAGCGACTGTCTGTGGGTAGGGGGGAACTGAATCTAGCACTAAATCATGGTCTAGACAAGATTAACCAAGGTACAGTGGCTGAAGTCCAGATGGCTGATCACATCCTCACTACTTTTGCATGAGTGGGCCTCATCAATAGCTGGAGAGTCCTCCACCCACACACAAGAGACTTCACATATTTCTTGCCAGTCCATGACAAATACAGTCGAATAGTCATGATTTTTATCTCAATACACTTGCTTGCTTCGGCATGGGGAGATGAACTTGGGAATATCCTGATCTCAGACCATGCCCGATGAGCCTAATCTTGGCATGGGGAGGAGCTCAAGACCCAAGAAATAAATGGCGACTAAACACTGCTCTCCTACAAGAGACAAATGTTAAAACCTGGTTGGAAGGAGAGCTACAAGACTATCTTAAACTCAACGACACAGAAGAGGTGAAGCGGCATACATTGTGGGATGCTTTAAAAGCAGTTATTATGGGATGGTTGATAGGGTACACAGCTAAACTTAAGAAAGCTCAGGGCTGGTGGATGAGAGAAAAGGAAGGCCAACTCAAATCATTGGAACTTGAGCTGCAGTCCCACCCAGAGAGACGAGAGGTGCTAGGCCCCCAAATGAACAAGCTAAGCAAGGAAATAGAGGGCTCTTACCACCAAACCTCTGAATATGCCCTCTATCGGCTTCAGCAAACATTCTGGGAGGTGGGAGAACAGCTGGGAAGGCTTTTGGCTCACAGTCTTAAAACACAAGAAGTGGAAAGATACATCTGAGCCATAGAGAGAGATGATGGCTCAGTAGCAACCATTCCAGAGGACATAAACAAACAGTTTCAGCAGTTTTACTAGAAATTGTATGCTTCGGAGGCCTTCCCCATGCTGGAACACTTTGAGGCATTCTACAGTGATATTAGCTTGCCTCGGATTCCTGACCAAGCATCCCGGGTCCTGAAGCATCCTTTATTTTTTTTGGTAGACTTTATTTATCTCACCTGCCAGACTCTCAGGTGCTGACATTCAGTGAAGGCTCTGCTGCCCACCTGAAGCCCCACCTCTAGTGCTCACCCCACCCAGGCCTCCTCTCAACCTCCCCGGCTACTCAATCCCCCAGCTCTGAGCCTCCTGGGGCGGGACCACCATCTCTTCTGGTGCTCTATCTACTAATCTAATGGAATGACCGGAGAGGTGGAGGGAGGCTGGGAACACCAGTATGGATGGCCTGACATTGGGCATGGGGGACCACCACTGATCAGCACTGTCACCTACTGACGGTAAGGATTTTCTTCTGCTGTTTCCCTCAGGAGCGTGAGCATGCAATGACTTCAGCACGGTTAAGCCAAATATGTCTGTCGCACTCCTCCCCTTAACAGCTCCTCACTAGTGATATCTGTGGTTTCCACCGGGGGTCCTTACTTCACCGGAGACACCCTGGATCCCTCCCCAAGGAGAGGAGAGCAGTTCATCGGATGCTCGATTCTCTCCTTCCCCTGCCGACCCCCAGCACCCGAGCTCATTCCCGATCTCGGGTCACCGGCATGGTACAAGGTGTGGCATCCAGCACCTCAACCCTCAGCATCACCAGGCCGGCTGCCCTGGAGCATTCTATAACTGTCCAGGAAGTCCTTGACACTATCAATACCCTGTCACTGGGAAGTCCCCAGGTCTGGATAAATTCCCAAGTGACTTCTATAGGGCATATGGTGAGCTTTTTCCTCCCCTGTTGTCGGCTGCATTTAATGAAGTATGGGACAAAGGGGAATTGCCTACCTCATTCCATCAGGCACTGATATCCCTGATCCCAAAGAAGGGAAAAGATAGCATTAAGTGTGCCCTATATCTGCCAATCTCGCTCATCAATGTAGACACCAAAATATCCCAGTGTAAGGACCTTGACAGGGTGTTACTCTTCAGCGGCTTCTGCTGTTTTCACCACCCGCCGCTCCAGGACAAGGACAACAACCACCGGAAAACTTCTCCACAACTCCTGCTTCTCAGCTCAAGACCACCATCTGAGTGTAAGGCCCCTGACAGGGCGCTTACTCGTCAGTGGCTTCTGCTGTTTTTTACCACCCACCCTCCAGGACAAGGACCATGGCCACTGAGAAACTTCTCCATGGCTCCTGCTTCTCAGCTCAAGCCCACCAACTGAGTGTAAGGCCCCTGACAGGATGCTTACTCATTGGCGGCTTCCGCTGTTTTCACCTCCTGCCCCTCCAAGACAAGGATTACGGCTACTGGGAAACTGCTCCACGACTCCTGCTTCTCAGCTCAAACATGGCCTCCCAACTCCTGAATAACACCTTTTGAATGGGCTGGCTGCATTCCTCCATTCAAATACTTCTCCTATTGGTGCTTCTTAACCATGACACCACACAGGAAAACAAGCAACAGTTTTATTACCAAACTGCAATTGCCCATAACATCCATTATGACCCTTGCTTTACTACTGGCAACTTTTTCTTACTAACCAAGGGTACTTGTTCTTATCACTGCTTCATGATACATCTACAGAACTGGCTAACCCACAAGGCCCATGGTTCTAACCCCCCTCCTGGCTCTTCCCATCTGCCTCACTGTATCAAGTTTCAAACAGAGGAGGCACCCCAGTCAGTACCTGGTCAATATGTCACATGCTATTAAGTGTACGACATTAGCTCTAATCCAAAATAGCGCTGTAGGGAAGAACGAGAGGTGCAATACTGCGAATGCTGCAGTACGCAGTATTGCACCCTCTCACTGTCCCAGGCAGAGGATAAAACCTCTGCTGGGATAAGGTTCTGCTAAGCAGCTGGAGTGGCTCAATGGACTGAGCCATTGCAGCAAGGAACCCAGGCGCTGCGTCTGGGACTGGGTTTGATTCCTGGTCCTAGAGATTTTTTTTTTTTTTTTTTTTAAACTTTGTGTGATTTTGGTATGAACCCCCCCTCCCCCCAAGTTGAGAATCATTATTGGGGAGTTCGTCGGGCACAGGCCCTAGTAAAGAGTAAAGGGGGTGCGGGGGCAAAGCCCCCCAGCAAAAAAAGGACTTATGCCACATGCAATAATTGTGCTGTATTGGCAGAGCAATTTTTGCATGTGGTATAATGTCTTGCGAGATTATGACCCCATGCCCCCAAGTCTCATATGTTCCAGCAAACTAGATTACAGGCTAATGAAAGGATGCTTACTCAGGATTATCTTATTGCTGTTGCTTATGTCAGGCAATGTACATCCCAACTCTGGCCCAGCAGGGTCCAATGCCCCAGGGGCCAAGGCAAAACTGGATCTTTTGCATTGGCAAACATCAACATCTGCAGCCTGTTAAGCAAGACAGACAGCCTCCAAGTATGGATCTATTAGCAAAACCCTGATATCCTATCAGTTGTTGAAACCTGGCTCTCCCTGAAGATTCCTGATGTTGCGATGGTCCTACCTGGATATATTCTTTTCCGGCAGGACAGGCAAATTAAGCGGGGCTATCTATCTGAAGGAGATGCTTATGGGACATGCCTTACCTATGGCTAACCTCAGTTACTCCACCCAGGCATTTGCCATTAAAGTGCTACTTGGTGCACATAAAAAGGCACTTACGGTTATATCTGTTTACATCCTTCCCAAAGAACACTCATCAGGCTTTCTCAGTCTAATGGACTACATCCATACCCTGAACCATAACTCTGAAACCATAATTCTGAGTGACCTTAAGGTTAATTGGCTCTCCCGTATGCAGGTCCATTCAAGGATGCTATCTCAACACTACATTTCTCACAGCTCATCTCCTCCTCCTCCACAAGGACTAACTACAAGACTGGTACAAGAACCCTTCTTGACTGGATACTCTCTAATCACCCTGAATGTATCTCCAAATTAACAGTGCACCCAGACATGCTAAGTGACCACTCCCATATTACCTGCTGCTGGACCAATGAATTCCTTAAACCTCCACTGTAGACCTGCTATAGCTGGGTCCTAAAATGAGGACACCTTGAGCCACTTAAACAACACCCATGCAATCTAGACTGGTCCCTGCTCGACACCTCCATTAATATCAATATCGCCTTGGAACACTTCATTAAGTACTTCAGTGCTGCCTGTGATGTACATGCCCCCTTAAAAAAGATGAAAGTCCATGGCACCATAAAGCCCTGGATAAACCCTGATCTAATTAATATGTTAAAACTTGGAGACCACCATTGGCACCAAGGTAGGGCTTTGGACAAGCAAGTGGACGTGCAAGAATATTAAAAGGCAAGGAACAAATGCACATGGGCTATCCACCTTGAAAAAGTAAAATACTATCACAAGGCACTCACCAATACTTGGGGAGACAGTAAAAACTTCTGAAATAACATAATTGATATTACCAGGTACGTTCCAAAGGTTGCGTCGTCCATGCTAAAGATTGATGGAATCCCTACCCTTGACCCTTTAACCATAGCAAACACGTTTAGCAACTCCTTCACCGACCTGAGCAATACCCTTCATCTGGACTTCTTCGAAGACACTGTGCCAGCTAATGCCCATGGTACTGTACCAACTCACTGGCTTCACCTTCTATTTACTTCAGGAAGGTTTCCCTGATCATGGCCAAGAAATATCCAAGCAAAGTATTAGGAAAGTCTAGACAAAGTGGAGATTCGTTGGACCTTAAACTTGCCCTCACGTTAGATGAAATACTGAAACCCCTGACTAAGATTCTCAACCTATCTCTTCAACTGGCACAATTTCCCACTATGGAAGTCAGCCCTAGTAACCCCCATACACAAAAATGGAGATTGGGCCTTACACACAAATTATCAGCCAATATCTATCCTCTCTCCTTTATCTAAAGCGCTTGAGGCATGTTGTGGATCAGCTTGTGGACTACCTTGAAAAATACTCGATCCAGTGCCCGCAACATCATGGTTTCAGAAAAGGGCACAGCACTACTACAGCACTATTAGAGTTCATTGGCTTCCTTCCTTCATTAGTCCCTTGACCAAGGTAACTTAGTTGGTGCAGCGTTCATAGACCTAACAAAGGCCTTTAATACTATTCACCACCCTCTTCTTCTATGACGGTGGACATCCATTGGTCTCTCCTCTGACACGATGCACCGGTTCAAGAGTTATCTTGAATACCACTCCCAGCAGGTGAAAACAGCCAATACCATCTCTGACCGGCAGCCCGTCTGCTCTGGATTACCACCGGGCTCTATTTTAGGACCCATTCCCTTTAGCATCTTTCTCAACAACCTCCCTTGGGCCTTCCACCAATGGATCCTCCTCTATGCAGATAACGCAGTAATCTTTACTAGTGACCCCAACCCCAAAAACCTGGAACAAAACCTGCAGCGTAGCTTTGAGGAAGTTGAGTTTTGGGTCTATAAACACAAATTGATCCTTAAGTACAAGAAAACTAGAGTCATGATGTTCTGCAGCTCATGTAACAAATACAAATCTCATCCCCTAACCATCAGGAACTGCCTGGGAGCCACCCTTGAACAAGTACAGCACTTCAGATATTTAGAGGTCACACTGGACAGCTCATTATCTTTCATCCTGCACACTGATAATGCTGCCAGAGCTGTCAATGTCAGGACTGGATTACTTCACAGACAAGTGCTGTCTGTCACCCGAAGCCCTCAAAACTGCAGTTCAAAGTTCTGTCACTTCTATTGTCAACTACGGCCTGGTAATGTATGGCGCAGCCTCCACTACATCTCTCTGTAGGATATCCATGGCACTAAATAAGGCATGCAGACTCCTCACTGGGGCAGCTCGCCTCAACCACATGTGTGACCTGTATGCTCAAACAGGCTGGCTCCAGCTAAGTGGAAAGTACAATACCAAGCCTGTCTGTTAGCTAAAAAAGCACTTCTCGGCCTCCTGCCCCCTGGCACTGCTGACCTCCTAACCCCTCACTGCAGTGCCCAGTACACCTGAACCTCAGCCAACCAACCTCTCCATGTTTCTAGATGCTGGACATCTCAAGGTCAGCACTCATTTGCCTATAGAGTGCCTCTCTGGTTCAACACACTCAACAGAGACCTCTTGGCCATACCAAAACTTGGTCCTTTCAAACACATGCTCCATCAATATCTCACATCTAACAGCTCATGTGACTGCTCCTCCTAATCATACCACCTCCTACACAAGCTCTCACAATCTCTCTCCTTGTGTAATACCCGTGGCCTCTCTTCACCCGGTCCCCTGCCTAACCCATCCACCTCCTCCTTATACCTACTACCTCTTCCCCCTCTCTGCCTCCCCTGTCCACCACCACTATTTGGACCCCTGCTGTCACTCTCTTTACCTACCCTGACTTGACAAGGTCTCTGGCTGCCTCCACTTCATTCATTCACTTGATCACCCTCCCTTTCTGCTCTTAAAACTTTTGATCATGTTTATTGATACAAAGATTGTCATTGTTCATTTGACTGTTTCTTCATAATGATGTTTTGTATTAACCTTTGTATGTTTGTTTACCTTTTCCCCACTGATGTGTGACCTTTGTAAATGAGCAGTGTTGTGCTCAAAGGTATTGTATTCTGAGACTGAATAAATAAAAAAAAAAATATGCCAAATTGATAGCAAGGTGTATGGACAAGATTATGGGTGTGCTGATACATGCAGATTAGGTGGGATTTGTCCCAGGCTACCAGGGATCGGATAACATATCTCATGTATTGGACCTCATCTGGTATGCTGGCAGGGAGAAAACCCTCACTGCACTCCTGACACTAGACATGGAGAAAGCATTTCACGGGATGGAGTGGGAGTTCCTATTTGACACTTTGGCTATATATGGGTTCCCACAGAAGTTCATTCAGCTGATAAGACTACTGTAGAAGAATCCGTCAGCAGCTGTAGTTACCAACTCAGTGGTGTCGCCCCCTTTACCCTTACACAGAGGCACTAGCTAAGGATGCCCTCTGTCCCCATATTTGTTTTTACTAGCCATAGAGCCATTGGTGCAGAAGGTTAGAACTGAGCCAGGCTTCCGGGGAATTTTGGTGGGAGACTCTCAACATAAAGTGTAGCTGTTTGCAGATGACATAACACTATTCCTGACAGATATTCACACCTCACTAAAATCCCTAATGAAAGTAATAAGTCAGTATTCCACTCTGTCTTGCTATAATCTTAACAGCTCTAAGTCTCAGGTCTTCCCCATCGACAGCACATGCACCCAGTGACTGTTCCAGGGATACCCATTCCAGTGGTCCCCTGCAGTTGTGGTCTGTCTGGGAGTTACTGTGTGTAACTCTATGCCAGGAGTAGTGAAAGCCAACATGCAGAAGATGCTAGACATCATTACTAAAGATTTAGCATAATGGGGGGATATCATATTGTCCCTTTGGGGCAGGATGAATTCACTCAAAATGGCATTGCTACACAAAGTCCAGTACTTACTCTTAAACCTGCAAGCCCAGATCCCAGCATCGTTCTTCACTATCCTGAGGGCAAAGATCTCCTCCTTCGTGTGGGGAGGCAAAAGCCACAAAGTGAAACTCAAGACCTTGCAATCCCACTGGCTTTAAGGGGCCTTTGGACTGCCTGATCTGAGAACTATGCACACACGATGGCTATTCAGGCAGGTAGTGGCCTGCTATAGCCTCAGCTCACACAAGTGCCACTGAGATGGGTCCTGCTGGAACAGTCATTCACTGGGGTTTCCTTACTCCAAGCAATGCTATTCTCAGACTTCTTAAAGCTGCCTCCCCTTGCACCAAGGCTACCAAGAAGCTTTGGCTCACACTAGCCCCAAAGTTGGGGTGGTATCCAAAAATGGCCTGGGACAGGCCGCTATGGCAAAGCCCATGCCTCTGTATAGAGAGCAGGGCCTTGGATTGGGGGGGACTGGTGGTCTAAGGGTTTACTAACTATAGAAGACTTGTACAATGTATCCTCACAGATTCTGTACTCATTCAAGAACTCCAAGAGAAATATCTGATTCCCGGACATGACTTTTGTAAGTACTTACAGATCTTGGACCTTCTCTGTGTGACTGTCTCAAATGACCAAGTACTTCAGGCCAAGTCCTCCCCTGTAGCCTGGATATACCACTAGGACTCTGTCAAGGATTTCTTTACTAAGTTTAAAAGCTTAGAGCAGAAACTAATCCCAGTTGAAGTAGTGGCTGATAGCAAGCCCAAATGGGAACAGGAACTGGGCATTGTCATCCCTGCTGAAGAATGGAAAGGGGTATGGGTAACTGCCTACAGGGCATCCACAGAGCTCCAGGCTAAGACATTATAGTATAAAGCCCTTCATAGGGCATATTGCACCCCTCTGTGGCTGTACAAGGCAGGACTGTCACCCATCAGTGAATGCTGGAGGTGTTCACCCCAGCAGGCATCCCTCATGCATATCCTTTGGACCTGCCTGCACTTAGAGCAATACTTGTCAGGAATCTGAGATGTGTGCAAAACAGTTGTCCCAGACCTGGGTTGGAGAGACCCAGCACTGGCACGATTGGGCCTGGCTCTCCTGGACCCCCATTTCTCCACCTAACAGATAATATGGCTGACGGGAGCCTTTGCAGTGGCAAAAAGAATCATGCTGCGTCACTGGAGAGCCCATAACTCACCTGTACGTAGAGAATGGAAAAACTTCCTCAGACTGACAGCCAAATGCAAAAGAACAGCGAACATAGCCAGGGAAATACTATCTGAATACGATGGGGTTTGGAGAGCATATCTTACTCAGCAACAAATAACATAAACTTTACCTCCCACCGTAGAGATGAGGGAGAGACGTTAGGTTAGACTACACTCCAGCCCAGCTCACTACTCTCAAGCCAGAGGTAACAGTGAACCACAACCTGTCTGGGTGCCAATGAGCAAGTACCCTCCCTATGGGGAGCTCAGTGTGGAGCCTTTGCTCCTTTTGAGAGAGCCTATCGCATTCCACCTTCCCTCTCCCCTGCTCATTCCTCGGTGCCCTTTCCAGATATCCACCCCCAACTACTCACCATGTTTAAGGGCAAGGGACTAGACTGACAACTGTGTCTGACTCATTGGTACATAGATACTAAGTCTACCTCCACTTGTGGAGTGGTTGATGCAGAACCTCACAGATGAAATAGCAACCCCCACTGGGTCCTCCAAACTAATGTTAGTAATAAAGAATAAGGATGATACAGTTATTACTGCGTTTTCCATCGAACTGTTACTGAAATAGTCAATAATTCAAATACAGCTGATCTGGGTCGTTGTAACGGGGCTTATAAAATGTACTGTACGTTAAAAGTTGCATTGATGTACAGGGTAACACATGCTTTCATACATGTATGTATCCTTATGTTGCCCCGTGAATGTATGTATGTGTGCTTTTTGCACTTCTTAAAGGAAAAAACAAATACAAATAAAAACTTTTATGATAAAAAACCAAAAAACAAAACAAGCTGCCATGAGGTGCCACTGAATGGAGAACCAATGGTCCCTTGTTAGCAGCTAATTGGATTAACAAGCTTGCCGTGTATTCCCTCTCTACAGTACATACCCCTCATGGAGATGCAGATGTTATGCCTACTGTTCAAAAGATTCAAAAAGATGGCACAAAGATTGTGATCCCTTGCCCATCTTCCTTGGTGGACTATATGAAGTATATTTCGCAGTATAGATCATGGTGATCAGATGATTTCCCTGTACAATATATACCGCAGAGCAAAGAAGTGGTGGAAACGTCTTTTTGGTTATATACTAGAGTGCACCCTCCTCAGTGCCTACATTATATTCAAGGCACAGTCTGCTGAGAATGAATTGCCACATATACCATCAACATCCACACAGACCAATGGCTAACTTGCATTTCATCTCAACATCAGCATTGGCCAGACGATAGCAAGGATGTCTCAGGCAGACATGATGGTGACAGTTCAGAGTCTTTCTCCATGTCTGAAGAGTACTTGGGTGATGAAGGGGAGACCAGTAAATGTTCTCAAGTCTTCCCCTGATGATCCCTCATTCACAGACATTATGAGACACATTCAGGTCACCATGGGGTGGGACACTGAGGAACAGGAGCCAGAGTGCTGCCGCCTGGCTGTTTATCTTCACCAGAAGGATATTTCCCCTGGTGGTTTCCCCTTTATTGAGTACTATCAGGATGTTACCAAGGCCACTTGCACCACCCAAATAAGGTCCAGGCGGTGTCCAAAAAGGCTCACCAGCTTTACCATGCCCTATCTGGCAAACTATAATTTAGTGACCAGTCGAAGGCAGATTCAGTCATAATTAACGTGGTACTTGACCGCACCAAGAGGCCAAAGCACCTGAGTGCCCTCCTTCCAGATTGGGAGTCTCACCAGCTAGACCAAATAGGCAAGCGGGCATTGCATCCACCACCCTAGCCATCTGGGCATTAACTATTTGGCCCACATGTTGCAATACCAGAACCTCCTGTGGGACCAAGTCAGGGAGAAGGTCACGGCTATGCCAGATGACCCTTTGAAATAGCAAACATTTTAGGACCTGAAGACTGGCTCAGAATTTAGTACCCATATACTCAGAGCAGCTGATGCTGTGGATGCCTCTGGTCAGGTGGCTGTGCAGGGATCAGTAAGAAGAGCCATGCTTGGCTCAGGGTCTCGGGCTTCACCCCTGACATTCAATCCAGTATTTTGGGTGCTCCACTTCAGGGCCCTAAACTGTTTGTGGGAGATATTCAAGACATAATCTCAGACCTCCAGACCTCAGGGTGAGCCCTTAAATCAGTCCACTCTATGTTCCGCCACAAAATCTAAGTCTGGGCCTAGAGCTCCTTTTCACCATTCCTCACCAAGACAGGCTCGGCCCCCTCCCAAAACCCATGGCAAATGCAAGGGGCTAGCCTTCCTACCCCCACCTCTGCAGTCTCCTGAGCCTCTAAAGGTGTGACTGCAGCCTAACCAGGGGAATCCCCCACCTCTTGACTCCTTGCCAGACCACCCCTCACAAAGGTCTTCAGAAGATGGTGGTCAGGGGGCATTTTTTGATCCATCTGGACAGGTGGAGGGAGGTCACTAATGACAACTGGGTGATGTAGCTTATCGAGCATAGCCACACACTAGAGTTCTTGGTTCCAGGTCCATTCACATATCCACCAAATCACATTCTCCTTATACGAGTGGAGATCTGGACCTTACTTCAGATGAAGGCCATCAAACTCATCCCACGGTTTCAACAGGGAAAGGGGTTCTACTCCCACTTTTTCCTGGTCCCCAAGAGTATGGGGGACCTCTGTCCTGTCCTGGACTTGAGCGCTCTATATCTGTTCATACATGCTAATCAGGATGGTCACCCTTTAGGGGCTATTACCCGTGCTTCATCAAGGGGACTGGCTCTGTTCTTTGGATATGCAGGATGCTTACCTGTACATCAAGGTTTTTGCATCCCACTGGTGTTTCCTACACTTCTACCTCTTGGGGGAACATTATGGGCCCTATCTTTTGGCCTGTCCTTGGCCCCAATGGTCTTCAAGTGACTGGCAGTGGTAACAGCTGCACTGAGGAGGCAGGGATTTTACATGTTTCCCTACCTGGATGACTGGCTGTTGGCAGCCCAGTCCAGGGACTGTCTCCTGCAAACCCTTGCGAGCACTTGCAGCTTGTTCCAGGCTCTGGGCATTATGATCAGTCTTCCCAAGTCATTCCTCACCCACTACCAGTGCCTCCTTTACATTGGGGCAGTTCTGGATACAGGGCAAGGCCATCTTTCCCCTCAACAGGGCGGAGCACCTGATGGCTCAGGCCTGCCTTCTTTACTCTAACCACTACGTCCCAGCGTTGGCTTTCCTGAGACTTTTGGGTCTCGTGGCTATAGCCATTGCTAAGGTTCTCTTAGCCAGGCTGCACATGAGAGATACTCAATGGATACTGTGGGTCCAGTGGGACCAACACACACACAAATGCCTTGGATCAAGCTGTGCTGGTATCAGGCCCAGTCAAGAAAGCACTGCTGTGGAATCCACCCACTTGTTTTGGGGAGTCCCTTTTTGCATCCCTCCCGCTCAACAGATTCTGACAACAGATGCCTTAGGCTTCAATTGGGCAGCCCACATGGGGACCCAACAAACGCGAGAGAAATGGTCGAAGATGGAGAATGATCTTCACATAAACGTCCTCGATATGTGAGCACTTCTTTACACCCCACAGGCCTTTCAGACTCAGCTCTCCTTAGGCCCACTTTTGGTTCAGGTGGACAACATGTGCGTAGTTTATTACATAAACAAGCAGGGGGGGGGACTCATTCCTATCCCCCTGTGCAGGGAGGTGATGAGAGTCTGATATTGGGCCATCAAGCACAGCCTGGAACTATGAGCCATCCATGTCCCAGGTGACCAAAATGTCCTGGAGGACAGCTTAAGCTGGTCTTGGTTGAGAGTCCATGAGTGGAAGCTTCTGATCTCAATAGCGAAAGGCCTCATTGACAGGTGGGGTCATCCCGAGCTGGACCTTCTTGCATTCCCACACAAACACAAAACTGCTGCGTTTGGGGCCTGGAGTTTTCTGGTGAGACGGACTGTCTTTCTCCTGGACAGAGAGGTTTCTGTATGCCTTTCCTCCCTTTCCACTTCTCCAATGAGTTCTGTTAAAACTCCAAGTGGAGGGGGCGACAATGATCCTCATCACCCCTTCTAGCCTCAGAAAATCTGATTCTCCTTGCTGTAGCAGCTGGCAGTGAAACCTCCCCTACCCCTACCCCTTCCCCTGTGCACAGGCTTGCTCTTCCAGGATCAGGACACCCTAGTCCATCTGGACCTGAGGTTTCTTCATCTCCATTCATGGCTCCTGGGGGACATAGCCATTGCCAGATTTGGGGTCTTCCCAGAAAAGCGGATGTCCTGCAGGTGGCTAGGAAGCCCTCCACCAGGACAACCTACTGTATGAAATAGAAGTGCTTTGCTCTTTGGACTGCATTGCACCACTCAGATCCCTTCACCTGTCCGGTGGATCAGGTACTAGCGTACCTTCTGCCCTTTCAGATTTGGGTTTGAGGTATTCCTCTATTAAGGTACATCTTTCTGCCATCTCTGCATACCATGTACCTGTAAAAGGTCACTCAGTGGCCCAGCTGGATGTGTCTTATACATTTTTGAGGGGCATTCGGCACTTTAAGCCTCTAGTCTGTGACCCTGTCCCACTTTGGGATCTCAGCTCTATGTTGGAAAAGCTTATGCTGCCTCCCTTTCAACTAGCTGCATCTTGAAAGCCATACTTTCTGTCATGGAAAGTGTTGTTTTCAGTTGCCATTACTTCTGCTTGAAGGATTTCTGAGCTTCAAGCCCTCTTGTGTGAGGAGCCTTATTTGATTTTTCACAAAGACAGGGTGTCTGCATGCCAATCCTAAGTTCTTCCTAAGGTGGTGTCTGAGTTGACTTTGAATCATCCATCCACCTGCCTGTTTATTTTCCAGAGCATTCCAATCAAGTGGAGGCATTGCTCATACCTTGGATGTGCATAACATTTTGAGGTATTATACACACCGGACCAAATACTCAAGAAAGTCTAATTAGTTATTTGTTTAGTTCACCTCTGGGAAAGAGGGCGCTTTGGTGTCCAAACAACATTCATCTAAATGGTTAGCAAATTGCCTTGTCTTTTGTTACTGGAAGTACAGCAAGGAACTTCCAGGAGGGATCAAAGGCCATTCTACTAAGGGTATGACCACCTCAGTAGCCTGTTTCAGAAATGTCTCAGCGGCTGACATTTGCACTGCTGCTACTTGTACTTCTGTCCACATCTTCACTAAACATTACAGTCTGGACATTGCATCTAGGTGTAGGGCCAACTTTGGCCTAGCTGTCATTCAAGGCCTCCTTTCATAGGACATCATTTCTTTTGACTACCTCCCGGACTGCCTGTTAGTAGTGGTCAGAACTGCTTGGGACTCAGTCCTACTGTTGATAGCCTGCTGCAAGAGATACATAACTGTACTGTCTTACTTTGAAGGTAAGAACTGACTGTAACATAGATCTTCAAGAGGATCTCTTGCAGGAAGCCCTGCTTTCCCTCCTTCCTTCCCCCTTTTCCTTTTTCTCCTGTGCCTCTCTCCCTATCCATGGGGATGAGCCTTCTGCCTTATTCCTTTTCTAGGCTATAGGGTCACCTCAGCGTCCTCCTCAGTTCCCCCCTTCCAGCATCCTACTTATGGTCTCTGGTGGGAAAACTGAGGAGGGTGTGGGGGCTGCCCAACTTTTATAGGATAGGCTGACATCAGGCACTGATGTCAAAGGCAGGCAGCCCCTCTAGTATACTGCTAGCTAGAAAGGTTTCCATGTGGTCCTGGTGGCTGAAAGCTTAGTCCCATCAGTGATGGCCTGCTGCAAGAGATCTTCTCGAAGATCTACTGTTATGTTAAGTTCTTACATAACTGTACTTTACATTGCAGTAAGTGATTTTTGTTTCTTTCAATGCAAAAAAGTGTGTAATCCCAGACTAGCATAATTTAATGTTGATGTGTCATACACATACCTGGGTATACACTGTTGCAAGTGGATTGAACCATATTATGTGCTTACCAGGGTATGCAGTGAGGCAAGAGGCAGAGGCAAGTGTATTACTGTAAGAAAGGTGAGCATATATCAGGTTGATCACACAAAAGTGACAAGGTTTGCAGAATAACTGCACTCAAAAATTGTACATAGTGACCGAGCAAAGGTATGCAGTAATCTGGGTAGACACTAAGGCACAGTGCAGAGCCCAGTGTGTTCATGTAACCATGGTGAGTGCATATCAGAAGCCGTTCACACCAAGTGACTAGTTCTACAGAATAACTCCACTCATAAATGTTTGTGGTGATGGAGCCACGGTATGTGCTTACAAGGAAGTGCAGCAGGTCACAAGGCAGAGCAAAGGGGAGTATTTTGTTTGACTGAAACAAAGTTTCCCAATTTTCAGCATCCCAAAACTGCTTGCCTGAAATATGGTTGCCCAACAGGCGAAGTTTGCCTGCGGCAGAGTTGGTTATATAAAGTAAGGGGTTGCGGGAGGCAAAGCCCCCAAAATATAAAAAAAAAACCAAAAAACTCTGCCTTGTGAAAACATCACCTGTTGGCAAATCGTGTTTTGGACTACTGCCTTCAAGATATTTAAACTCGGGGAACTGAGTTTCAGTATTTTGTAGTATATCTGAGCAAAGTGTGTTCACATAACCCAGGTGAGTGTATGTTAAAAGCAGATCACACAAAGTGACAGAAGGTTTTCAGAATAAGTGCACTCACAATTGTAAATAATGATTAAGCAATGGTATGCAGTTATCTGGGTAGACACTGACACACAAGGCAGAGGCGAGTTCTGTTCAATTCAGTTTATTGTGAAGGGGATGAGATCCATTGAGCAAGCTCATTTGCAAGGATGTCCCTTTTAAATATTTACAGCAAAAAGAACAAAATGACTATCAAAGAAAAAATGTAACAATGCGTTACATAGGTACATAGATAAAGGATACATCATACATAAACAAAAGGCAATACAAATATCAGACGCAGTGAGCGGTGGGTTACAATACAAATTTCAAACACAATGAGCAGTGGGTAACAGTACATGGTACACTGATACAAAATACATAATACGTATAATGGCAGTGCAGTTTACAGACACAAAGAGCAGTGGGTTTCACTAGTAAGGCCTAATAGACAACAATATAATATAGGTGCATGGTACTAAAAAGTACTGCCCAAGACAGGGACAAAGGAAACAAGAGAGGTAAATATAAGGTTTAAAAAAGGAAATTAAGTGCAATGGCATGATTCGATATTGATTTTGTTAATAATCCTTTTGAAGGCATGTAGTGGAATTAATGGCTGAAGCTTTAGTGTGTCTTGGAGCTTATTCCAGATAGTGGGGATGGCATAGCTCATGGCAACCTTACCATAGCGGGTACGAAATTTGGGTACAACCAAGGAGGTATAGGCACATTTCCTGAGGGCATAGGCACTCTGTAATTGATGGATAGCAGAGGTAATGTAGGGGGGGCAGTTTATTTAGGTAAACTGAACTGAACTGAAATGGAATTAACTCCCAGTGAAACTGCATTGTTTGCTGCAGTAACTCTATTGCAGAATTCTGCATCACTGCACTTCATCCTGGTGCACTTCACTCTATATATCAAACACGTAATGAATTTTAGTAGAATTACACATTTTTGAATTGGGCTCACAGGGTTTGGGTATATATTCGCCTACTGTTGAGTGATGGAAATGGTGGTGGCGAGGTCCAGTAGACGTGCAGTGAAATTTTCACTCAAACACTGTATGGGAGAACAGGATGTGGAGTTACACTGTAGCCATGCCACTATTGCAAATAAAATGTCTAAGGCATTTATCTGATGGTAGGTAATACGGTCAACTTAATGTGCAAGACCTAGTGATGTTATGAACTGAAGGAACTGTTGCCCAAGTAATGTGATCTGATCATCAACCCAGATACTGAATTTCTCAGTGCTGTTAGTTTTGTGGGAACAAAACTCACACTGAACATTATTTTCACCAGTTCTTTCAAGATTGTATTCCAATACTTGTTTGATGGTTGATTACAACTATTTTGAAATATGTTAATAACATATGGTTTGTCTTTTACTGCTGTACAATCATCCAAATATGTTACATTTGACATTTGTTGTGGCACGGAACCTGACTATTCACTCAGAAATCTCAGTGACAGGTGTAATAATGTATATTAATAAATCTGTGCTGAACTCCTCTGTCACTGTTATATTTCATAGACCTGTTTCTAAGCAAAGCAGCCAAATTCACAGGTTCACTGACATCTACAATTCTTTACAACAGTTTTTTTTTGGAATTTTTCAAGTACAGATGATGACGGTTCATTATTTTTTCCCCATTTTAGAGTAACTCATGTATTTCCATGTAACATTCCTTCGAAATTTATATTTGAGAATATGCTAACACCATGCCCACCCTAAGTCCAGAATAATTCTAATTGGTAAAGCATAGTCTGACTCTTTGAAAATTACTTGTCTAACTAAGTCTAAGCATGCAATAACGCCTGACAGGGTGGATGGTATTGGGTAATAACAGACTGCCCAGTGGCATGCCGAGTCCAGACACCACAGACTGAGGGCCTTATAGTCCATGGAAGGTCCAGGATTGCCCATACCACCCACCCTGGAGAATATTATGGCATTTGGAATATGTGCTTTTCTGTAAAATTAATTAAAATAATAAAATAAGAGGGGAAATAAATTTAAAACACATATAAACAGAATAAATACACTTTTTGGGATAAAATAGACTCTGACTTCCTGTGCTGTTCCATCTCCTGTTGTCGCCACCAAACCCACTCCCACACACAGACCCATATAACAGAATATATAACACTCACTTCTTCTACTCAACAAACCAAAATTAGGTTAGTGTTTTTTTTTCCTCGGATAACATTTTAAATTATTTATTTATTTAAAGTTTCGGAATTACAACCTTTGAGTCAGCGACTCCTTTACAAAGGCTCCACGTCAGGGCAAACAGACAATAACAACAATAGTTAAATAATAGTGTACAGAGGTGATTACATGAAGACAGAAGACATAATTCCATGGATTGGTAGTTACATTTTGGGATTGCTATTGCAGCCCAGGTCAGTTATACAGTGCACCATTTAAGAACTTGAGTACTATCCTGAAGTGTGGTTCACTTTGCAATCAAAGGACCTTATCTCAGGTTGGATGGACAACCCAGCGTCTAAGAGGCGTAATGTGTTCAGGTGCAGCAACAGGTCTCGGAGTCTAGCAGGTGCATCTTGATGCTGGCTTTGAACTGTCTAATGCTTGGGGCATGTGCTATGGATGGGGGGAGTTCATTGAGCCAGGTGGGTGCCCGATAAGCAAAAGACCTTTGGCCTATCGTTGTCCTTCTTAGGGGGACTAAGGTATGTGTATTCACTGGGTGTCTTGGGGAGATCCAGTGAGTGTTTAATTTTATTAGTGGGTCTAGTGCAATGGGTGTAAAACCCATTTGGATTTTTTTGGCCTGGAGGCAGGTGTGGTATTTTAACCTGCCCGAGAAAGTCAGCCAGTTAGCTTTTTTGTAGAGATCGCAGGTATGGGTTAGCTTGTCACTATCCGTAACCAGCCGGCTAGCTTTGTTAAGGGCCAGATTAATCCGTTTTAGTGCCGTGGGGTCAGCTGCTTCATAAATTGTTATTCCATAGTCTACTAGAGATAGGACCGCTTGCTTACTGCCAGCCGAGGGCACGGGCGGAGGCATTGTCTGTGCCTGAAAAGGGTCCCTAATCTGGCATTTACTGAGGCTGAGAGTTGGTCTATGTGCATGTGATAGGTCAGTGATGAGTCTAGTGTGATGCCCAAATATTTGAATTGTGTTATTTGATCAATATGATCAATTATGCCATGTGTCGCCCAGTTACAGTGCTCAAAGCAAATTTCTGTAAAATAAATTAAAATAATAAAATAAGAGAGGAAATACATTTAAGACACATATAAACAGTATAGATACTCTTTTGGGGATAAAATAATACCTGGCAGGGTGGATGGTTTGGGGTAATGTAGGGGTGCAGCTTGTTTACATAAACTGAACTGAACTGAACTGAAATGGAATTAACTCCCAGTGAAACTGCATTGTCTGCTGCAATACCTCTGTTGCAGAATTCTGCATCACTGCACTTCATCCTGGTGCGCTTCACTGTATATATCAAACACATAATGAATTTTAGTAGAATTACGCATTTGTGAATCGGGCCCACAGGGTTTGGGTATATATTCACCTACTGTGGCTTGGTGGAAATGGTGGTGGTGAGGTCCAGTAGACATGCAGTGAAATTTTCATACAAACTCTGTATGGGAGAACGGGATGTGGGGTTACACTGTAGCCATACCACCATTGCTGAGTGTGTTCCTTTAACACAGGGTAGCGTATAGCAGAGGATGATTACACAAACTGAGACAAGATTTGCAGAATAAGTGCAGTCACATATGCACATAGTGATGGAGCCATGGTATGCACTGAGGCACAAGGCAGAGCCAGATGTGTTCATGCAACCTAGAAGAGAGTACATCTGAGGTCATTCACAAAATTTGAGACAGGGTTTGCAAAATAAGTGTAGTCACATTTCTATCTAGTGATGGAATCATGGTATGCTTTTTCCGGTATGCACTGAGGAATGAGGCAGAGCCAAGTGTCTTCATGTAACTGAGGTGAGCATATAGCATAGGCTGATCACACAAAAGTGATAAAAGATTTGCAGGATAACTGTACTCACAATTGTACACTGTGATGGAGACATGGCATGCACTTACCAGTGTACCCAGTGAGGCATGAGGCAAGAGCCAGCTGAGTTCATGTAACCCAGGTGAGCATATCAGAAACCCGATCACAAGAAGAGAGAAGGTTTTCAGAAGAACTGCAGAAAATTGTACACTGTGATGGAGAAAAGGTGCCTTGGTAGACACCGATGCATGAGGTAGAGCCAAGTGTATTCAATGAACACAGGGTAGCATATGTCAGAGTCTGATCACACAAACAGAGACAGGGTTTGCAGAATAAGTGCAGTCACATTTGTACAGAGTGATGGAGCCCTGGCATGCACTCTCCTGGGTATGCACTGAGGTGCGAGGCAGAGCCAAGTGTTCTCATGTAACCTAGGTGATAGTATATCAGAGGTGGATAACACGAGTAAGACAAGGTTTGTGAAATAAGTGCAGCCACATTTTAGAAAGTGACTGAACCATGGTATGCATTTTCCTACGTATGCACTGAGGCATGAGGCAGAGCCAAGTGTGTTCAGGGATGCTAGGTGACCATATAGCAGAGACCAACCACAGAAAAGTGACACAAGGTTTGCAGAATAACTGAAGAAACAATTGTATCTTGTGATACAGCCAAGGTATGCACTTACCAGGGTATGCAGTGAGGCTTGAGGCAAAGCCAAGTGTCTTTATGTAACCCAGGTGGGTGCACATCAGAGGCCAATCATATAAAGTGCCAGAAGATTTTTCAGAATCACTACACTACAGTTGTACATAGTGATCATGCCAAAGTATGCAGTTATCTGGGCAGTCACTGAGACACAAGGCAGACCCAAGTGTTTGTTAACACAGGATGGCGAGTATCAGAGGCTGATCAGCAAAGTGAGACTCAAGTTTGTAGAATAAGTGCAGTCTCATTTGTACATATTGAACAAGCCATGGTATGCAATTTCCTGAGTATGTGCTGAGGCATGAGGCAGAGCCAAAAGTGTTCATGTGACCAAGGTGAGCATATACCAGAGGCCTATCACACAAACGTGTCACAAGATTTGCAGAATAACTGCACTCACAGTTGTGCATTGTGAAACAGCCATGGTGTGCTCTTTCCAGGGTAGGCAGTGATGCACAAGCACCTTGTTTCCAGATGTGTCCGGAGGAGGGTATGGTGTATAGTACAATCGGAAAAATGAAATAGTAATTAACAGCATTACAAAAATAATAGTCATATACAGCAATACAGTACATCAAAGGAAGATAATTACAAATGTTACAAATATACATATTTACAACAATTGTGTTTGTGAGGTCCTTATTGGCAGCAGTTTACTGGTGGAACTGCATTTTGTGTAACACCACTAACTTTGTTGCTCTGATGACGTCATCCTCCAGCAACTTTGATGGAAAGATGGAGGATAAACACAAAGATAACCTCTGGGGACTGTAATTTTTTTATTTACAAACCAGATTTGGACACAGAATAGGACTCCTGGCAACTGGGGAAGGCACACAACACTTACATATAAGGAGTTAGGAAAATATTGCTGTGAATAGATGTGAGACTTCCCCTGAACGTGTTTCTGGTTACTGAATTTTTAGTAAGGCAGAAGGTATTTCAGTACCTGCAGTACAGCATGTAATATTTTATTATGTACCAGCTCCACAGTAAAGGGAAATAACTGAGACACATGACAACCATAATGAGGGACGTCATCAGCAGTCATAGTAGGGTGACTCTGGAGTGTTTGAATGCATGAACCAGTCAACATCAAAAGAATATTTCATTAGTGTAGGAGTGATTTCTTACATCATAAACATGGAGTGCTATTATTGCACTATTGTACAACAAATGGAAACATTACTTCTTACATGTTTAACCCCCCTAAAAATGGGGGTTCCCAAAAAGTCTTCCTTGAGCTTGCCTAAATGCTCACTCCCAGGCTGGTGTCCTGCATTTTAGCAGTTTAAGTGTGATTGCCAGAGAGTGCCTGTACAGCCTCTGTGTACTGTCTCTTTAAGAGCTGCCTGGATTGCAGTCATAAGTAATCTGAGAGGGAGCTGTGTTGAAAGATGTAACTATTTGCTGAAAATCATTTAGAGTGATAATGATAATGTAGTTTGTCTAACCTGCCTTCTTTGCAGCAAGGACTGTTTTGTTTATCTCCACTATCTTGGCCTGGGACTGCCGAATTGGACCAATTAGTACTGGTGGGACCTAAAATGGAGCTGGACTACAGGAGTAGTCTGGAGTCAGAATGTGTAGGAATTGTAATTTTTGGGTTTTGGCGCTTTTTGCACCTGAAGGGGAGCTCCTGTTGTGACTGACAGATGAATCAGCCAACCAAACCTTTTGGATCTTGGGGAAATTCCCAGGCTTGCTGGCAGTTGAGTCAGATCTAAGTTGGGAGCTGAAGAAGTGGGCAAGCATTAAAGATGCAATACTTGAAGCAATGTCCCATTGTGTTAGAGAGAAAAGCAAGTGCAAAAGAAGAAGGAAACCACTTTGGTTCTCAAAAACAGTAGCAGAAAAGGTCAGAGCCAAAAGGCTGGCCTTCAGGATACATATAAGGGAAAGCAGCAGGATGAAGATAGGGAGGCATACCAAACTTCCCTAAGGAAAGCAGGGAAGGCAGTAAGGCAGGCAAAGGCCCAAACCAAGGAAACACTAGCACAAACAGTAAAATAAGATGACAAGACTTTCTATAGATACATTAGTGAAAGGAGAATGTCCAGAGGGGGTATTGCTAAGATCAAAGGGGATAAGGGGGCATGTGAGGAGGAGGAGGACCATGTAAAAGCATCTATCCTAAATAGATACTTCTGCTCAGTATTTACTGAAGAGAAGGTAGGCAGGGCCCACAGCTCAGCACCATGGACACGGGGAGGTGCACAAGTCCCTTCACAAAAGAAAGGGTCCTACAAGAGCTCACTAAGCTCAGGGTGGACAAGGCAATGGGACCTGATGGCATACATCCCAGGGTACTAAAGGAGCTAAGGGTGGAATTAGCAGAGCCATTATCAAAACTGTTTAGTGAGTCTCTGAGCACAGGAGAGATCCCAGAAGACTGGAGAAGGTCTCATGTGATCCCGCTTGACAAGAGTGGTAGCAGGGAATTACAGACCAGTCAGTCTTACCTCAGTAGTGGGCAAGATTATGGAGGCACTTCTTAAGGAAAGGATAGTGCAATACCTGGAATCCATAGGAGCACAGGATCTAACACAGCATGGGTTTACAAAAGGAATGTCCTGTCAAACTAATCACATAGATTTCTTTGACTGGGTAACCAGAGTGGTGGATCAAGGGGGAGCAGTTGATGTTGCCTACCTCGACTTCAGCAAAGCTGTCGCTACTGTTCCACATAGAAGATTGATTAATAAGCTGGGTAAGCTTGGGGTGGGTCAAAAGTTGGTCAACTGGGTGGAAAACTGGTCGACGGGCAGAAAACAGAGAGTGGTGGTAAACAGTATACAGTCAGAAGAGATGTAAGTCATAAGTGGGGTACCTCAGGGATCATCTGTGGGCCAGTCCTCTTCAATATCTTCATCAGTGACATTGCAGATGGACTGGAAGGTAAGGTTTGTCTGTTTGCAGATGACACCAAGATCTGCAATAGAGTAGATGATCCAGATAGGGTGGGCAGAATGAGAAGAGATCTGGTTAAACTAGCAAAATGGTCGGAAAAGTGGCAACTGGAGTTTATTTAATTTTGGTAACCAGGTAGGTCCACTGAGCCCCGAAGTCCCTTTTTCAGGGGCGACCCGGATTTAGTTACAGAGGTATACAGGTGCAACAAAGAAACAAGTACAGAGCAATACAAGGAGAGTAAATACATGTATAAACAGTGCTGACATTGTGCCAAAATTAGTTTTCAGGGGATGACAGTTACAGGAATATGCAGGGTAAGAGTGTAGCAATCAAGAGGGAAGGTAATACTTTACACAGCAGTTTATGTTTAGGCTAGTAACGACCTGGTCTTAGGTTGGTCCCCTCATTGACAGGAGCAGATGCTAACTTCTAGTAGGTGAGCATGAAGACTCCTATGGAATTTTTCAAGGGAGGGGGCATCCTGAAGGAGGGGAGGAAGCTTATTCCATTGGGCAGGGGCTGTGGTGGCAAAGGATTTACTGCTGGCAGTGGTGCGAACCCTGGGTTTTACTAGAAGGTTACACCCAGTGGTTCGTAAGGTACATATTGAGCACTTGGGAACCAGGAGACTGGCCAGGCTGTCTGGGGATTGTGGTGCATGAGCTTGTATGCATTGTAAAGCAGAGGGTACTGAAGGTGACCATCTAAGGAGGGCCATTGTAGGGATGCAAGGGTTTCTCAGTGATGCCGCCTTTGTGGGACTGTGACGCAAACCGAGCTACTTTGTTGTAGAGAACTTGTAGCCTGCTCATCTCTTGTTTAGCCAACCCTGAAGAATAGCGGCAGCAAAGGTCAGTGCTGGAAGGAGTAGGCTGTTGGCAATGGTGATTCTAGGCTCGGGGGTGAGCTGGTCATTCAGGTGGTACAGCAGGTCCAGTTTGTGGTGCATTGCTTTGGCTACCTGGTCCAAGTGAGATTTTAGGGTAAACCTGATCCAGGGTTAGCCCTAGGTACTTGAGGAAACTCACAACTCCGATGCGGCTGCCTGAGGATAAAGTCAGAGGGAGCAAGTACTAAAGTCTGTGCCAAGGTTTCTCTGACCAAAGAGCATTGCCTTGGTTTTGTGGTGTTTAAAACCAGTTTATTCTCAGTAAGCTAGACGATAACTTGGCAAAGTCAGCTTGCAGATGGGGTCCCAGATCAGATGGGTTGCTCGGGGACCAATAGATAACAGCATCATCTGCATATTGAATGACCGAGCTGCCACCACAGTGGGATTTAAGATCATTGACAAATAGCGAGAGGAGGAGGGGGCCCAGGATGGAACCTTGAGGCACCCCCTCACTTAGGAGGAGTAGATCTGAGGTCACAGTATTCCACCTGACCTACTGGGAGTGACCAGATAGGTAGCAGGTGAACCAGGTAAGGGAATATTGATCCATGCCAAAGGAGGTCAGTTTGGATAGCAGGAATTTGTGGTCCACTAGATCAAATGCTTTAGATAGATCAATAAAAACAACTCCTGTGGGGAATCCTTTGTCCATGGCGCCTAGGACGTCAGCTGAGAATTTTATGAGGGCTGTATCAGTGCCATGGTTCTGCCTAAAGCCGTATCGCGTGGAGGCTAGTAACCGGTTAGTCTCAAGGCAGTCATGGAGTTGACAGTATACTAGTCTTTCCTGAATCTTGGCCTAGAGCACAAAGCAGCGAGATTGGCCTGTAGTAACCAATGGATTCCCTAGGACCCCCTTTGGGGATAGGGATCACAGCCGCTTGTTTCCAGGTATTGGGTACAGTACCTTCAAGCAGGAATCAGTTGATTAGCCATGTGAAGAGTAGAGCGGTGGCTGGTCCAGCCGCCTTTAGTAATTTAGGGGAGATGCCATCGGGTCCTACAGGGCATTTGACTTTGATGGTCTTTAAGAGGGGGAGTACCTCCTTGACCTTTACTAATCATAGGTGAAAGAGCGGGCATGTGGGGCAAGGTGTCTCAGAGCAGGGGGGCTCCAAAGGGGTAGGTGTAAGGCTGGACTTGTAGACATCAAAGTTGGTGAAGTAACTGCTGAAGGCAGCAGCAGTTTTGTGGCAGTCATTAAAACATAAGCCCATTGACTTCAATAGGGCTGGTTCTTGTTAGCTTTTATCAGGCCATTAATATGGGACCAGAATGACCACGGGGTTGGTCAGAGTAGTTTGCTGGAGAAGCTTGACATACTCTCTTTTGCCATCTTAGTGACATGCTTGCACTCATTCTGTAGTTTTTATAGGACACAATGTCTGCAGGCAAGCTGGGGTATTTGTAACGCCCATGCCTTGTCCCTGCTTACCATCAGAGATTTGAGCTCTGTAGTGATCGATCTATGGCAGCTTCCTTTGTTTGAGTTTCCTAAATGAGGCAAGCAGGTTAGCTGCAGAGCTGAAAGAGTTTTGGAAAATTCCAAGGCTTGCCTAGTGTTGGGAGGAGCCGATCGGGGTCCAGTCAAGGTTGCTGAGGTACTGACTGGAAGGCATCCTCCGAGAATTTGGAGTAGTCTCAGGTAGACAGTATTCAAGGAGGGACCCTGGGGAATGATTTCTCCAGATGCAAAAGATGGGTGAATGATCACTAAGAGCATCTGCCATGATACCAGCAGACCGAATGCTGGAGGGGTGAGACACCAGAGCCCAGTCGAGGGTGTGTGGTTCCCTGCTTTGTACTTGGCCCTGGTCTTTTCAGAGATGATTTGTTCCAGGTTGATATTCTAGTAAGGCCCTGAGTTTCTGCTCAGAGTTCTGTGCCCAGTTGAGACTGAAGTCCCCAGGATCAGGAGTTCTGAGGAGACTGCATCAGCAAGGGCCTTAGTAATGGTTTCCGGGCTTGGAGGGCCACCTTTGAGGGTAGTAGAGGCAGCCGACTGTGAGGTGTTTTGTGTTGCCAAGGGTAATTCTAATGAAAACTAATTCACTGCCTGAGTGTTCAGTGCTGGGTAGGTGGCCAAGGGCTACATCAACGGAGTTCCTGGCATATATGATTACCCCACCCCTTCTTTTGCCTTCACGGTCCTTGTGGAAGGAAATGTGGCCAGACACTGCTACCTCGTGAGATATGGTGTGAGACTTAAGCCATGTTTCAGACATAGACAGTACATCTGGGTTGTAAAGAGACAGCCAACCCTGAACCTCCTGTATTTTTAGTCGGAGGCTACAGACATTCATGTGGGTGATTTGTAAGCCCTTGGCAGATGCCCAGTGCAAGTCATGGGGAGCCAAGAATGATGTTGTCGACCAGAGGGCCAGGGTTAGTTCAATGTCTCCAGCTAGAAGCAGCAGGAGGAAAAAGAAATAGAGCTATTGGGGGTAGGGAGCAGATCCCTCTACAGTGTTTAAGCGTGGGAATGCAAGGGCCAGGTAGCAGGAACTCTCTTTAGTAAGCATATATGACACAAAGAGTGGTGGCACACTATGCTCAGTTGGATAGCCTGGTATGATGGGAGGGAGGAAGTGTTGACTCGGATCTGCAAAGAAGTGCAAGATCATGCACATAGGGAAGAGAAACCCAGAAGCCACCTGTAGGCTGGGAGGGGAGTTGCTGACAGTCACAAGGGAAGAAAGAGACTTGGGCTTCATCATTACCGATGACCTGAAATCATCCAAGCAGACTACTAAAGCAGTAGGTAAGGCTAGAGGGATGATGGGGTGTATTAGTAGGGGTATCACAATTCGAAAGAGGGAGGTAATGATCCCTCTTCACAAGACACTGGTTAGACCCCATCTGGAGTACTGCATGCAGTACTGGAGGCCACACCTTCACAAGGACATTAACCAAATTGAGGCAATCCAGAGAAGGGCAACCAAAATGGTGCAGGGACTGCATCAGAAAAGATATGAGGACAGATTAATGGAGCTCAATATGTATACCCTAGAGCAAAGGAGGGAGAGAGGTGATATGATTGAAACATTCAAACACCTTAAGGGCATTAACAAGGTGAAAGAGTCTAACATGATTCAATATTAGAAAAATAGCAGGACAAAAGGACACAGCATGAGATTAGAGGGAGGTCGACTAAGGGGTAATGTGAGGAAGTTCTTTTCACAGAAAGGGTGGTGGATGCATAGAACGGCCTACCTCAGGAAGGTGTGGATATGAATACAGTGCAGTGCTTCAAACAGGCATGGGATAGGCATAAAGGAGCAATACAGATGAATATGAATAGATAGGCCATTGACAAAGCAAAGGCCGATGGCACATTCATAAGACAGAAAAAGAAATGGGCAGACTGGATGGGTCTTGCTGTCCTTATCTTTTTTTTTTTATTTTTTTTTTTTTTTATTATTTTAGTCTTTGGTAACCGGGTATCTGCCACCAACTTCTATGTTTCTATGAAGAAGCAACAGCTTGAGACAGTCTCTGTGGAAAGGCCCGCGTTTTGGCCTGCATGCCTGCCTGCTGCCCCTGAGAGGGAGAAGAGAATCAGTTCGGACTGAATCAGAGTTTGTGAGAATGAAGTAAGCCACTGAGTTGTGACCAGGATCAACCTGAAGAAGACCAAAGATTTGCTGAATACATCAGCCTGTCAGGATTTCCAGCTACCTCTAAACTCCCGGTGTGTGCAGAGACTTTGCGATTGTGACTGGAGAGTGGTTTGCCTGGTATGGTAGAATCCTTACATGTAGATGTGCTATGTGTTTATAATAGGTCGTGATTTGTTTCCACTGTGTGAATTGTGTTCTGCTTGCTGGAAGCTGTATCCAGCTTGACCGGACTGAATCGTGTTCATCTCCATAGGGCCTGGGCCTTGCCACACTGGTCCTGCCAGACTACCCCACTGCACAGAGAAAGCCATTGACGAGAGACCTGCCTGGGATCAGTCCCTGCTCCACACTTGAACAGGAATGATGCCTCGGTGAATCGTGTGGGCCTGCTTCTCCTAGCACTCTAGATCGACCACCTGCAGTATCAATTTTGCCCAGCCTGTGTCTAGTCTTGGGTATCGTGAGTAACCATCAGGGTAGCTCCCTGCAACAACAGCTTAATCTAAGTGCGTCATCTGATTGTCTTGTTGTTTCTTTCCTTTCACGAACTGAGCCCTCCGGCTCCGGATTACAATTAGTGTGTGTGGTGCATGTTGTTTTCTTCCATCACAGGGCCCCAACCGGCTACAACGCTGGCCTACCCCAGGCAACGATCCTGGCTAGCCCACCTCTTCTTCACCTGGGTAGCCAGAGTGTGTGACTGTTTATGGACCCTGAAGTGCATGCATAACTGTTTGATTGATACAGCCTTTAAGCAAATTAACCTGATTACGCCCTTCCCTTGTTCAAGTCCCTTAAATAAATCAGATCTAACTCTTTTTGCATTTACCCTAACTGTGGTTCCAGTTTGTGCAAAAGTACTGTACTGCTGTTATTTGCTGTGTATAACCTTGTTTTGCAGGGGTTCCCCCGGCTCAAACCAGAGGAAATCCCTGATGGTAAGTGAAAACAGTGTGGGTACTTGTGTGGTGTATCAGGGGTATTGTGAAAGAGATTATTGTGTATTGTTCTGGCCACTAGTAAGGAAAGAGGGGAGTTACAGTGTCCCGGAGGGCTGTGCCCAGGTTAGCTTGACCACTACCAACCCTGACCTCCTGGTGGAGGCACCCATTTCAGAACTCAGGCCCCTTAACCTGGTCCTTGCTAAGCAGGCAGGGGTAGTAGCCCTTCGGATAGCGCCACCTAGAGGTTACATTTTGGAGGCTCACCATTGGGATTCTATGTCTTCTGGTGGCCACAAATTCAGAATTATTGTAAAAGATTAATGGCTACCCCAGTAAAAATGGCTGTACGCCAGTTAGTGGGGTGGTGTACTGGGCAGGAGATCGACCCCCAAAATGCTATGTTCTGCTTATATTGGATATTCCACTGGGTACCAGTAAGGACACTGTAGAGGGAGCACTCTCCAAAGTTGAATGTTTAAAAAACCATGTGGTGGTGAGTCGACAGGCTGATTTAATTGCCCAAACTTTCATAGCCTTGGTAGAGTGTAGGGACCTCATGGACAGCTCTAAAGTGCCACAGACTATTGTCTCAGAAGGGGTCCCAGCCACTTGGAGAGTGATAACAAAAGACAGTTCAGACCCTGGGGAGGATGAGCTCCCACCATTAGCTGAGTCTTTTGAAGAGAAATTTGCTAAGTTGTTGTTGGAGGAAGGGAAAACCATAGAGGACTTTAAGAAACTGTGTCCGCCACCTGGGGCTGTTCTTTCCCCAACACTCCCTCCCACTCCAGCACCTGTTACTGCCCCACCTTCTGTGCCCATGCCAATGCTGGCCTCTCATATCTGTTCCTGCCATTAGTCATGACTCCTACTTAAGGCTGAGAATCTTCGGCAACCTCCCACCCCATAGGTGGAGGATGACTGGGAGACCTGGATCGACTCTGTTGCCACCTTGGTACCCAATGGCAGTGTGGGAGGCTGAGAAGCAGAAAAGAATCATAGAAAGTTTGAGGGGTCCCATCCTTGAAGCCATTAAATTTCTGAGGTACTGTACACGAATCCTGATGCATCTGCTCAGAAGTACCTATCTGTACTTGAAGGCAATTTTGGGAGCATTGAATCAGGGGAGACTTTGATGTGGAAATTCAAAGGTACCAATCAATGGAAGGGGGAAAGTCTGTCTACGCATGTTACTCACCTAGAAAGAGCTCTGCAGAAAGCTTACCGGAAAGGTAGGGTAGCCACTAGTGATTTGAACCGTGTGAGATTGGGGCACATACTGAAACATGCCAAGCATTCTAAATTGCAGATCATCTAGTTAAAGTTAAGCCTCCAAGATAGGAGAGGTAACCCACCTGACTACTGTGACTTGATAAAAGAACCTCAGGAGGTAGAAGGTGAAGAGGAGATTGTAATTATAGGGTGAGTGCACCAAGTGATCATAGCACTAGAAGTCCTTCCAAAATGGAGATCACTAAGAGTGTCCAGCTGTGGGCTAAATGGTGGAGGGAAGAGTTGCTGAAGGAACAGAAAAGCACAACCGGTGCATTCGCTGAAGTATCCCTTGCTGACAGAGACCCTGGTCCCCTGTTAGGATGTGACTGTTATGGGGTGGTGGTGCACTCAGGCATCCTCTACTGGGGTGGCTTCTCGACTGAGCTCAAGGAATTGACTGCCACCCTAAAGGAACTTTTGAGATATTGTACAGTACTGTGAAGTCAGATCACAATCCCTGTCAATGCTTCAGCATCCCCTGCTATGTTTTATCCAAGTATGCACCGAGGGTGTGTCATTTGTCACAATTGCAGCAAGGATGACCATATGAAGAGGGAATGCCAGTCTCAGAAGGACTTAGAGAAAGTGGTGAACCAGCTTCAAGGAGAGCTTCAGAAAATGAGTCACTGGTCAAGGGGTTATGAAATAACTACAGTAAAGGCTTCGGCTATCCTTACTCAAATCCCTCTGTGGCTAAATTGTCTGTTCAAGCCCCTGCTGCTGTTCCTCCAGACTGGTCCAAGATAGTGGGCCCTTCAATGGAGACTAATGTGGCTGTGAATGGTATTCCTACTCGGGCTGTGCTTGACAGTGGGTCGCAAGTGACCATTGTGTTTCAGGACTGGTATGACAAACACTTATCTGATGTACCCTTACAATCCCTGGAAGGCCTACATGTGTGGGGACTGAGTGACGAGTCTTATCCATATCTAGGATATGCCAGCCCCTGGTTGTCTTTTCCTGCAACTGTCACTGGTGTAGAGGAGCAAGTAGAAACACTGTCCCTAGTGTGTCCTCTACTGGACTGTATGATGGGGTTCCCTGTTAATTGGTACAAATGCCCACATGTTTGGGAGACTAGCACAACTCTGCCATGAGAAACAAGGGCAGCTGACTGCATGGGCCCTGAGAATTCTGGCTCTGATCAAGAGGGCCTATGATTTACAACTGAAACCTGAGGAAGTGGACCAGGATGAAATGGTGGGGATCGTGTGGAAGAAGGATCCCAATTCTGTGGTACTGGCCCCTAACGCCCAATGTACCATTCAAGGGGAGGTCTGCCTCCGGAAAGATGTCAAGAACAAAATACTGATGTTGGATGCGTCAGACGATGGAAAATTGCCAGAAGGATTATTGGTCAAGTCCAGCATTTTGCCTGCTCGTGCCCATGCCTATGCATGACGAGTGATGGTCCAGATTCACAATGTGTCAGATTGGGATATCCAGGTGAACAGAGGGTGACCTTAGCTATGGTATACTGCACGGACACTGCAGTATTGCCCGACAACAAGCACCCTGGTGAGAAGGAGAGAGTGACCCCGGACTTGTTTGACTTTGGTGACTCCCCATTGCCAGCTAAATGAAAGGCTAGAATTAGCAAGCAACTTGCCCAGAGAAACCAAGTATTTTCATTGAAGGAATGGGATGTGGGCTGTGTCCAGGGTGTGGAGCATCACATATGCCTGCATGATGAATGGCTATTTCAAGAGAGGTCCCGAAGCCTAGCCCCAGCAGACATAGATGATGTGAGAAGACACCTGCAGGAAATGCTCGCTGCTGATGTGATACAAGAATCCAGGAGCCCATATGCCTCTCCCATTGTGGTTGTGCATAAGAAGAATGAGTCTGTGAGGATGTGTGCTGATTATCGAACCCTGAACCAGTGGACTATCCCAGACCAGTACACTATGCCTCGTATACAGGATGCCCTGGACTGCTTGAATGGGAGCAAATGGTTCTCGGTGTTGGATCTTCGCAGCTGATATTATCAGATTCCAATGGCCCCGGAGGACTGTGAGAAAACAGCCTTCATCTGTCCTTCAGGGTTCTACAAATTTCTGAGAATGCCACAGGGAATATCGGGCACCTCAGCCACCTTTCAGCAACTGATGGACTGTACAGTGGGAGATATGAATTTGCTGGAATCCCTGGTGTACTTGGATGATGTCATTGTGTTTGGGAGCACCCTAAAGGAGCATGAGAACCGACTGTTTAAAGTTCTAGACTGACTGGAAGACTTCGGCCTCAAGCTGTCCATTGACAAGTGCCAGTTTTTCCAAACCTCCGTGGGGCACATAGTATCTACAGAAGGGATAGAGACTGATCCCAGTAAGGTTGAAGCCCTAACTACTTGGCCCCAGCCCCATAATTTGAAAGAACTACAACGTTTCCTGGGGTTCTGTGGCTACTACCGCAGGTTCATAAAGGACTATTCCAATGTGATTCACCCACTATTGAATCTTACCCAGGGTTACCCTCCTACCAATTGTAAATACAAGAAAGGGGCCGCCAAAGAACAAAAAAAAGTATACTTCCACCCAGGTGAACTCTTTGGGCCCCACTGGACTCCCGACTGTGAAGCAGCCTTCCATGAAATCATATACCAGCTCACCTATGTCCCCATCCTCACCTATGCTGACCCCACCAAACCCTATGTGCTGCATACTGATGCTAGTCTGCAGGATCTAGGAGCTGTACTGTATCAAGACCATGAGGATGGTTTTAGACTAGTGGCTTTCACCAGTGGGAGCTTGACCCCATCAGAGAGAAACTAGCCTGTACATAAGTTGGAGTTCCTTGCGCTAAAATAGGCCACCGTTAACCAGTTTCATGAATACCTCTATGGGGAAAAGATATTGCTGAAGACCGACAATAACCTGTTGACCTATGTACAGACTTCAGCTAAGTTAGACACCACTGGGAACAGGTGGCTTTCTGCATTATCAACCTATGATTATGCTGTCGAATACAGACCGGGCCTGAACCATATTGATGCTGATGCCCTATCATGAAGGCCCACTTCCAAGAGTGATTGGGTCAGGCTTTCCGAATCTGACATTCAAGCATTGTGCCAAAAGTTTGATAGAGATGAACAGATGTCTGCAGACACAGTGGACTGTTTAGTAGATTGCTTGGACCCTTCTGACACTGCATACCAGTTGCTTATTGACACTTCTCTGCTCTAGATATTAGTGCACTACCTCAGTTTGACAATGACAGCATTCAGTGGGCTCAATCCCAAGATCCTATGATTCAGCCAGCACTTGATGCCCTGCGTGTGGAGAAAGATGTGTCTAAGTTATCTTCCACTGACTTGCAAACTGCTTTATTGTTTAAAGAAGGCCCCAGATTGAGGTTGCTCAATCAGTTGTTGTATACAGAGACAGTAGATCGTAGTGGCAAAGTAGACAAGCAACAATTGGTACTGCCCACGGCCTTTAAAGATTTGGTACTGAGGTCCCTCCACAATCACATGGGGCACCTCGGTATTGACAGAACCCTTGACCTGGTACGATCTCACTTCTACTGGCCCAAAATGGGGGTCGATGTTGAGCACCATGTAAAGACTTGTAGTCCTGGCCTGCAAAGAAAAGCCCTGCCTCAGAGGCTGCCCCCTTGTTAATATTACTACCAGCACTCCCATGGAAGTAGTCTGCATAGACTTCTTGTGTTTAGAACCTGATCAGCAGAACATTGGCAATGTGTTAGTGGTTACGGATCATTTCACATGCTATGCGCAAGCTCTTCCCACCAAAGATCAAAAGGCATCTACCGTGACCAAGGTGCTAGCGCAAAATTTCTTTGTTCACTATGGTTCCCCCCAGCGAATCCACTCTGACCAGGGCAGAGACTTTGGGAGTCGACTAATCAAAGAAATGCTCTCTCCATGAGGGGTACGGAAGTCAAGAACCACCCCCTATCACCCGCAGGGAGATCCCCAATCAGAACAATTTAACAGCACCCTGCTAGACATGCTGGGAACCCTCCACCCAAAAGACAAGCATAAATGGAGCCAGCAGATTAGCACCTTGGTACCCGTATACAATTGCATGAAAAATGATGCTACCAGGTTCTCCCCCTACCGCCTCATGTTCGGGAGAGAGGCCCTACTGCCAGTTGATGTCTGCTTTGGGGTCTCTCCAGATGGGGTCCTAGCCGAAAACTACCTGCAATATGTACAAAAACTGAAAGCTCAATTGAACCATGCCTATCAACTGGCCCAGACAATGGCCACCAAGAGAAATCTAGCCAACAAAGAGAGGCATGATAAAAAAGTAAAGGCTCAAGAGTTTCTTTCTGGAGACTGTGTGTGGTTATGCAATTTGGGACTGCATGCCAAACACAAAATTGCTGATCGGTGGCATCATCTCCCCCATGTAGTAGTTGGAAAGTTGGATGATTTACCCATGTACAAGGTGCACCCAGAGAATAACTACAAAGCTGTCAAGACCATGTACCGTAACCACTTGCTACCTATTGTCCAAGTCACAACTGAGGCTGAACCCTCAGAGATTGATTCCTCTGGGCCGGTGACTCATGCTGCTGCAAGAACGATACAGAGTTGACCTACCCCAGTGGTTACAAGTTCAAGGTTTCCCCCGCAGCAGTTTCAGAATAATAGTGACTGTCAGTCCACCTCAGACGAAAGTGAATGTGATAATGCCTATCACCCCTCCTATGAGCTGAGTCAGCTGTTTCAAGGTCACGCTTATGACTAATTGTGGGGATGAAGCTGGGCCTTCTGGACTGCCTTACCCCCACTTCATCCTTGGAGCAAATGCTCCCAGAAAGTGACATGCAAAGTATCACGCCTGAAGATGTTGAGTCTCTGTGTATTGTGGAACTGTACGATTTGCCTGAAGAAGGAGCTGAGGGTTTGAGTCTTTCTGTGACATACCAGAACTTGAAGAACACTATGAGAGTGCTGACCACCTCCCTTCTGTGCCTCAAAGCTTGATTGTGTCTGAGCCCTGAGCCTTCTCAAAATGAGTCAAATGTTGTAGAAACAGAGCCTGCAGAGCAAGGAGCTGACAGTGCCCCAAGTTAGGACATTCCCATCCAGGCAGAGGCACCCCTCACAAGTGACGAGAGACTCCAGACCAGTGCTGAGAGTATAGAGACTGTAGTTGTCCCCCTCAGAAAGACTGGCCGAGCTGTCAAGCCAGTAGTAAGCTTTAGTTATGATTCTCTTGGGAGGCCAGTGGATTTGTCTCTCAATGTGGTCCACAAAGGGGTTTATGTTTCTCAGAGCTCACTGCCTAAACTGAGCCTAAGTGCCAATTCCAGGTTGATTGTTCTGGCTTTTAGGTATGGTGCCCTTGCCCCATCTAGCCCCAAGTTAGCTGATAGGGAAGGGACCCCCTCTTGCATTATTCAATGTACAAGAAGTTATTACATAATTCTGCATAGTAATGTGTAAATTATCTGTGTGAAATATGCATGATGTATTGTCAGAATGGATATAGTATTGTGAAGTGTAGAGAATATGTATAGTAAAGGTATAAGTTTACGTTGACTGATGCATCAGATGTCACTTGCATAACATGCTAATGGTATAAATGTCTCATATAGTTTGCATTTGCAATATTGTGATGGTACAGACTTGACGCAGACGCCAAGTTTTCTCCAGGCAGGGAAGGGTGTAACCCCCACAAATGGGGATTCCTGAAAAGTCTTTCTTGAGCTTGCCTAAATGCTCACTGCCAGACTGATGTCCCATGCTTTAGCAGTTTAAATGTGATTGCCATAAAGTGCCTGTACAGCCTATGTGTACTGTCTCTTTAAGAGCTGCCTGGATTGCAGTCATAAGTAATCTGAGAGGGAGCTGTGTTGAAAGATGTAACTATTTACTGAAAATCATTTAGAGAGATAATGATAATGTAGTTTGTCTAACCTGTCTTCTTTGCAACAAGGACTGTTTTGTTCATCTCCACTATCTCGGCCCGGGACTGCCGAATTGGACCAATTAGTACTGGTGGGACCTAAAATGGAGCAGGACTACAGGAGCTGTCTGGAGTCAGAATGTGTAGGAATTGTAATTTTGGGGCTTTTGGCACCTTTTTGCACCTGAAGGGGGAGCTCCTGTTGTGACTGACAGATGAGTCAGCCAACCGAACCTTTTGGATCTTGGGGAAATTCCCAGGCTTGCTGGCAGTTGAGTCAGGTCTAAGTTGGGAGCTGAAGAAGCAACAGCTTGAGACAGTCTCTGTGGAAAGGCCTGATTTTTGGCCTGCATGCCTGCCTGCTGCCTCTGAGAGGGAGAAGAGAATCAGTTTGGACTGAATCCAGGTTTGTGAGAATGAAGTAAGCCACTGAGTTGTGACCAGGATCAACCTGAAGAAGACCGAAGATTTGCTGAATGCATCGGCTTGTCAGGATTTCCAGCTACCTCTAGACTCCTGGTGTGTGCAGAGACTTTGCAATTGTGACCAGAGAGCAGTTTGCCTGGTATGGTAGAATCCCTTACATGTAAATGTGCTGTGTGTTTGTAGTGGGTCGTGATTTGGTTTTCCACTGTGTAAATTGTGTTCTGCTTGCTGGAAGCTGTATCCAGCTTGACCGGACTGAATCTACACTCATCTCCATATGGCCTGGGCTCTGCCACACTGGCCCTGCCAGATTACCCACTGCACAGAGAAAGCCATTGACGAGAGGACCTGCCTGGGATCAGCCCCTGCTCCACGCTTGAACAGGAATGGCGCCTCAGTGAATTGTGTGGGCCCTTCTTCTCCTAGCACTCCAGATCAACCACCTGCAGTATCAATTTTTGTCCAGCCTGTGTCCAGTCTTGGGTATTGTGAGTAACCATCACAGTAGCTCCCTGCAACAACAGCTTAATCTAAGTGCGTCATCTGATTGTCTTGTTGTTTCTTTTCTTTCACGAACTGAGCCCTCCGGCTCCAGATTACAAATAGCGTGTGTGGTGCATGTTGTTTTCTTCCATCACAGGGCCCCAACCAGCTACGATGCTGGCCTACCCCGGGCAACGATCCTGGCTAGCCCACCTCTTCTTCACCTGGGTACCCAGAGTGTGTGACTGTTTATGGACCCTGAAATGCATGCATAACTGTTTGATTGATACAGCCTTTAAGCAAATTAACCTGATTACGCCCCTCCCTTGTTCAAGTCCCTTAAATAAATCAGACCTAACTCTTTTTGCATTTATCCTGACTGTGTTCCAGTTTGTGCAAGAGTACTGTACTGCTGTTATTTGCTGTGTATAACTTTGTTTTACTTGGGGTCTCCCGGGTCAAGACAGAGGAAAGCCCTGGTGGTAAGTGCAGACAGTGTGGGTACTTGTGTGGTGTATCAGGGGTATTGTGAAAGTGATTATTGTGTATTGTTCCAGCCACTAGTAAGGAAAGAGGGGGGTTACAGTGTCCCAGAGGGCTGTGCCCAGGTTAGCTTGACCACTACCAACCCTGACCTCCGGGTGGAGGCACCCATTTCAGAACTCAGGCCCCTTAACCTGCTCCTAGCCAAGCTGATAGGGGTAGTAGCCCATGGGATAGTGCCACCTAGGGGTTACACATGCTTTAGCAACAGCGATCCCTCAGTCATTGCTGCTCCACATTGCTTTATTATGAACATTTGCATGAGTTTAGGATCCTGCTTTGAAATCTGGACATGTTTTTTCCCCTTCTATTTATCCACCCCTCCCCTAGCCTGCCATCACTGACCCATCAGGAGGGTCTAGCAGACATCCCTCTGCCTCTTGCCCTACCTGGATATACTCCTAGAACCCCATGCAGCAACGGTAAACCCCCCCGGGCGGGAACGAGGTGGGACCCAGAGCACCCCAAAACTTACGTTGCGTCGGTCCTGGAGCTGTCAGGTGGGCCAGGGCAATTTGAGGGCATGTCTCTGGATCTCTGTCTTCCTGGCAATGGCAGGCTATTTTTACACTTTTCCTGGTGGGCGTCGCTTTAGTGCTGACATCAAGGCATGACCACCGACGTCTGCCATGTCCTTCCCCTTGTCTACTGGTGTCAGTGAGCCCCAGACCTCCACTCAAGGCCAATCCTGCACCGAGGTGCATAGCATATTGCTGCACCACCGACCTCCACCAGGGGTCAGAAAATGCTGAGCTACATCCCAACCCTTCCCCCGGAGCAGGTGAGCAGTCAAGGGATGCTCTATCCTGCTCCCTCCGGTCAGCCCTCCAGCGACCCGAGTCCGCTCCCGAACCTGGGTCACTGGCGTCGCAAGCGGAAATCCAACTGCTGTGCCGATGGGCCAGCCAAAATCTTGACATTTATAAAACGCAGGATATTTCTCTGTAGAGATGGGCAAAATAGAAAAATGTTGTTCCATGAAACATTTTACAAAATTAGTGCATTTCACAAAAATGTTTTGCAGAAGTGGAATTCTACCCTAATAGAAGCTGAATTTCATCATCTTAATGCAAAATTCCACCCAATTACAGTGGAATTTCACCTGCAAAATGTGAAATTCTGCACCCAGATTAATAGATCACCCACCATTGAGCAGCTTTCACCCCACCATAATATGCTAATTTGTATGGGGTAGAAAACAATTATAAGGAGAGGGTGTTCCAGGCTGCGTGAATCACTACCTCCATGCATTTATGTTTCTTTCACTCATTTCACACGGTCGAGCTGTGCGGTGTGCAAACCCTTTGGTTGCTCACCAAAAGCGTAGTCATTCGACATCCACTTTGCTCCCATGATGGAGGTACATGGACCACCCGAGAAGAATTCCAAATTTTGCCTCCCAGCAGACAGGGACTGCAATGAATCAGTGACTAGGTACCCCAGTGGATGGGCACTTTCTTTCGGTAACAAGACATTGATTCCACTACACAGGGTGTACTTGGCTAGTTTTATAGTGTGCCATGCATAGGGTCAGTCAAACATCTAAGAGGGTTAAAGATGTGCTATAGGATATGATCTGTCAAACATCTCAGAGGGATAAAGACGTGCTATAGCATACCTGAATTTCACTACATATTTCATGCTGCAAAATTGCCGATTTTGCAGGAATTTCACCCACAACATTTTTCTTCAGCCCATCTCTATTTTCATGAACTTAAGATCCTATTATAAGAGTCTCCATAAGATGCAGGATACATAGATACACATCAGGCAGGTTAATGAGCAGGACAGAAAAATTATATAAATAGTTGCAAGTAGTACAAAAAGAACCCAAAGTAAAACACTGATAAATTATTGTCCCAAAACGTCATATTGATCAGAAAGTCCATAAATATCCCCATGTTCAAAGTAGAAATGTAAAGACGTGCAAATGTATCACAATTATAACTGTCCAGATTTCAAAGTAGGATCCTAAATTCATGGAAATGTTCCTAATAATAACTTACATGTCCTAAATGCATGCAAATATCCAGCAACTATAAAGAAAGACCAAATGTATGGCAGAATGCAAAATATGTGCAAATAACCATGATAACATATACAATATGCATGGTGTGGTGTGTTTAACTAGATTTTACACATCCTGAAGTGCTGGATGCTACATAAACCCCCAAGGCGAAGCCTGAGGGGTTTATTTATACCTACATGGCCGCAGACTGATATATCAGTCCAAAATCCCTATCACGTTCTAATTCTGTCAGCAGCCTAGGGTTAAGCATCCAACAGGGGTGTGTGTGTAAAATTCGTTGTTAACACCACCACATGTTTTATTTTATATAATTGCTGGGGATCATATTTTCACCACTGAAATTATATAAAAAAAAAAAAAAAAACGAAAAAACATTTTGTGTGGTCTGGTTGGTTTTGCGATTCCATGCGTTGAAAGGAAAGCGGCAGAAGCAAAAGGTGTTACCTATGTTTCTGTATTAATAAAGAAAATGAATCATGTAATCACCTGAAGTTCCCATTTACTTAAAAAAATTTTTTTTATTTTTTTTTTTAAATGAACTTACTGCCAAGGGAGTGGCAGATCTGGTGCTAAGGACTAATGGCTGGTGCTTAGTGAAGGAAGAGCTACTGCTTAGGCATTCACACTGCAAGAGAGACCCGGCACGTGTTCGCCGTTATAACCTGTGGGTTATGATGGTGAATTATAATCAGGGTTCCCTACAGAAAAAAGCAATCCCCAGTTATTATAGGTAAATAATGCCTCTATATATATATATATATATATTACTCTCAGTATGATTATATCCCTCCATCCTCCCCTGCATCCACTCTTTGTTTTATTCCCTCTATTACTGCACTTAATTGAAATTACAGTTTAAAATAATTACATATTAATAATAGTAGTGCTTGCATCATAAACCATGGGATGCCATTACTGATGTTGTCCACCAAATGGAAACATTACTTCTTATATGCTTTACCTGCAGTGATCTCTCGATCACTGCTTCCGTGCAGTACATTATTATGGGCATTTGCATGAATTTATGATCCTGCTTTGAAATCTGGACATTTATAACTGCATGACATGTTCGTGTACTTAGGATCCTATTATAAGGATACCTACAAGATGCACTATAACTTCAATAAACCACAGCAACCCTTAACTGATTCATATGAACATACGAACATACAAAAATACAAGCAGACACAGGCCATATGGTCTATCAAGTCTACTCAAGTGCGCAGCTGCCAGTCTATTCTACTGTAGCTGTCACCCATCCCTCAACCATCCATCTGATTTATCACCCCCATCTACCGACTCTGCACTCCTCAGCTTCCCCACAGTTCTGACCTTACCTTTGACCCTGTCCCACCCCTCTTAAAACTGCCCACAGTTTTCAATATCACCTCTTCAGAAAATGTGTTCCACCTTGCTACTTCCCTTTCCATGAAATAGTGCCGCATTTCCCTCCTGAATCTTCCACCCTCCAACTTCAGACTGTGCCCCCTCATGATTCCCCCCCCTTAATCTAAAACTGCCCTCAGTACTAATCCTATTCATGCCCTTTAAGTACTTGAAGGTCTTAATATATCTCCTCTCTTTTCAATCCTTCAGGGAATATGTGTTGAGTTCCCTCAGTCTTTCCTCATATGGTTTGTCAACCAGTCCAAGGATCATCTTTGTCCCTGTCTGGACCCTCCAGTAGTTTGATGTCCTTCTTTAAATAGGGGCAGCAGACCTGCACACAGTACTTCAAGTGCGGTCTCACCAGTGACCTGTACAGTGGCAGGATGACTTCCACTCTCCTACAGATGATTCCTCTGGTAATGCACCCCAGCATCCTATTAGCTTTGGCTGCCACCTTCCTGCGCTGTGCTGCAGGGCCAGTCTTAACCATTCTGGGCCCCCTGTGCAGCCCCTGCTGGGCCCCACCACTCCATTCCCTGTGGCTCCCCCATCCAACATTTACCCCTAACTAACCCTCCTGTCCTGTATTAATAAAGCAGTAGCAGGCCTACTAGTTTAACCAGCATCTTTTAATTAGTGCAGTTGACTGCACTGAATTATTTTACTTCACCATTGGAAATGAATCTGACTGAGCCTGGAGCAAGAACTTAAGTAAGTACGGTACTACTATGGCATTCATTTCTTTAAAGACAGGAACATCATCACTGGACACTCACACTTCTGATGCTCCAATTTGCAAACAAGTTAAACAACTTACCTTTTCTGGAGCTGTGAGCGAGAGAGAATAGAAAGGATTATCATGAGACACCAGTAAGGTTGCCTCCTGTGAGTTTTTTTTTACCTGGTGATAGGGTTACCACCTGTCCTGATTTTCGCAGGACAATCCTGATTTGGGCAGCTGTGTCCTGCAAAAAAACATGAAAAATACTAAATGTCCTGATTTTACAGTAGGAAAAATATTTTCTAACTTTCCACTAAATGTTCTAAAAAACCACAATAGCTTAACTAAAATACCTTAAAATGATAAGAAACAATATAAGCAACTAAGAAACTACAATACTTAGCCTTAATTCTGATTATACAGAGAAAAAAGTCTGTTGTATCTGTCGAGGTTAGGTACTGTCCTCATGAAAATCATGTTTCAGTAAGAAATGTCCCACTTGGCTCTTAAAAGGCAGCTCTACCTGGTGATCAGGTTTTCAGGGTCCCTCTCAGGAAATCCAGTTTTGCTTTGTGCTGGTCAGGTTTTTTTTTTCCAACTGTTTAACCAGGTGAGACACATTAAGCTGAAAGCTTGTTTAGAGGTGCAACCTGGGAGCAAAGGGAAGTTAAGTGACTTGCTCAGGGTCACACAGTATGCAAGTGGGGGCTGTGGGATTCAAACCCAGGTCTCCAGATTTGCAGCTCAGAGCCTTAAACCACTGCGCTACACTGCCTCATTCTCGAGTGCTCACATACTTTTGAAACAGATTTTGCCATAGCATTCATTGTTTCAGCTACATGTCCAGGTTTCAAACAAGTTCTCTTGTCAATATAGCCCTTTGTTTGTGAAAGCAGTCAACCTGGAGGTGTAAAGTATGGTTATTAACACCATTAGCACTTACTTAACCTAATCTTTTCCATTGCAGCAAAGCTGCCCCTGCCTTTTGTACCAGCAACAGAGCCAGTTGTCTTCCACTTTCATTTGCTGGTAAACATTTTTATCTCTAACAAAATTTAGGCATAAAGTATGGGCCCCCAAGGTGCAGGGGCACAGTTTGCACCTAGCTAAGGCCGGCCCTGCTATGCTGAATGATTCATGTTCCCTGTGACTAGTACCCCCAGATCCTTCTCACCGTCTGAAGTGGATAATTGCATTTCCTCCCTCCCCCCAGCCAGTAGCAGTTCCCAGGGCTTCTTCTGGTTCCCAAGTGCATGATTTTTGTACTTCTTAGTGTTGAATCCCAGCTGCCATGTGTCTAACTAGTGCCGAAGCTTAACCAAATCCTCTTGGAGTACTTGCCTCCCTTCCACACTATCCACCTTTGCACAGATATTTGTGTTGTCTGCAAAAGGCTGCTTTATGTAGTAGCAACCAAATTTGTCAAGCAATTTTGTAGGATTCCCTATTTATCCTTCAAAACATTTAGGAAACAAAATCCTATCAAATTATTTTTGTTATACCTACAGAAAGTGGCCAGTTCCTGTTACAGTATTCAAGCATCATCTAGTGGATTTTCTACTAGACTATAACATGGAAGCACCTTCCCATGGTAGCAGTGAACACACTACCAATGAAAAAAAATCCATAACAAAAGGTTTCACAACTCTCAATAGGGATTTTCAAAAATCCTTAAAAATACCTTGACTATTTCAGTGCTACTACTCCACAGGGGAAATGAATCATTCAGCGCAGTGCAGGAAGGTGGCAGCCAATGCTAATAGGATGCTGGGCTGCATTGCCAGAGGAATCACCTCTAGGAGAGAGGAAGTCATCCTGCCACTGTACAGGTCACTGGTGAGACCGCACTTGGAGTACTGTGTGCAGTTCTGGTGTCCCTATTTAAAGAAGGATGTCTAACTACTGGAGGGGGTCCAGCACAGGGTGACAAAGATTATCCTTGGATTGGGGACAAACCATATGAGGAAAGACTGAGGAACTCAACATGTATTCCTGACGGATAGAAGGGATGGAGGAGATATGATTGAGTCCTTCAAGTACTTAAAGGGCATGAATAGGGTTAGGACCGAAGACATTTTTAGATTAAAGGAGGGGAGGGACATGAGGGGGCACAGTCTGAAGCTGGAGGGTGGAAGATTCAGGAGGGAAATGAGGAGGCACTATTTCATGGAAAGGGTGGTAGCAAAGTAGAATGGATTGCCAGAGGAGGTGATATCATTGAAATCTGTGGGCAATTTTAAGAGGTGATGAGACAGGCTCAAAGGTAAGTTCAAAACTGAGGGAAAGCTGGGGAGGGGGGAGTCAGCAGAGAGTAGCGATAAATCAGATGAACAGGTAAGGGATGGGGGGCAGCTGTAGTAGAATAGACTGGGAGTTGCACACCAAGCAGACTTGATAGGCTGTATGACCTTTGTCTGCTAGCATTTTACCATGTTCATATGAATCAGTTAAGGGCTGTTGTGTTTATTGAAAGTACCTGAAGAAATACTTTTCCCTTCTCTGATCCTCTGTGCCAACCTTAGCTCCCTGAAGCCTTGGCTGCCCTTACTACTCTCGCTCTCTTGATTTCCTCAAGTACTCTTCTCGCCTTCCTCTCACTTGAATCTCTTTTAACCTCTGAAAGGCAGCTCTTTCTTCCTTCACTTTCTCTACTACCTCCCTACATAACCAGCTCAGCTTTTTGGTCCTGGCTTTCTTACTTTGGGCCTGTGTTCATGAGTTAGTGGCCTCTGCCAGGCCTGTCTTGATGATTGCTGATTTCTGGTTGGCATCCATGTCTAGGCGGATGTTGGCAAGTTGCCCTTCCAGTTTGACTCTCATCCTGCCAGAGTTTGCTCTTTTGAAGTCCACTACCTTTGTCTTGGTTCAGGCCGCTTCCTTACCTAGCTTGAGGAAGAACCACACTGTGTAGTGGTTGCTTCCTGCAAGGGTCCTCCACCCCTACATCCTGGACATGCTCCCCCTCCATCAAAACAAGGTCCAGTATGTTTCCCTCCCTGGTTGGCTCCATTACCTCTTCATCAGGAAGCCATCCTAGAAGGCCTCCAGAAGGACCTGTTCCTGGCAATAGAGGTAGCTGGTGTGCTCCAATATACCCCTGGCAGATTGAAACTCTTACTATCACAGTATTGTCCTTACCACTGAGCCTCCTTATTTGCACCCCAACTCTCTGTCAGTTTCCTCATTTTGAGAGGGTGGACGGTCCACTCCCCCCAGTCTAACCTTCCTGCATTTTGAGTTTGGGAGCTGCACCCATAAGGCTTCAGCCCTGCCTCCTCCTCCTCCTCCTTCTCCCTGCTGCATGATATCCCTTCCCTTACATAAATAGCCACCCCTCCCTGCTTCCCTTTTTCTCTATCCCTTTGGTATAGCCTGTACCCAGAGATAACTAGGTCCCAGCCCTGGTATTGGGTGGCCCAAGTCTCAGTGATGGCTGCTATGTCCACCTGTCCTTCTGATATCAATGCCTGCAACACTACTGCCTTGTTTCCCAGGCTCCTTGCATTCAAGGAAACCACCCTCAGGTGTGACCCCTGCTCCTCCTTGCCCTTCCCCGCTCTTCTACTGTCTCCCCTTTTTGAATTCCCTTTCTTCCCCTTGACTATTTGGGAGGAGGCCTATCGGACTCCCTCACCTGGTGGCACTGTTTGTCACCCAATCTTTTGCCCCCCCATTACATAGCTTAAATTAATTTTGGTTGCTATGTACTCCCCCAGCATATGCTTTAGGACCCCTGAGCCTTCCTTTCTCAAATACTGCCTATCTGGTGCATACAGATCCTTGTTCTCCCACATCTTAGCCCCACCACCACATGTCCTAACCCACCCCCCCACCAGACCGTACTCTATGGCCTCACACCATTTCCCCAGCCATTTGTAGAACTCTACAATTCTTTGTTTCCTGGCTGTACTTGCCCTAGGTACCGAGAGAATCTCAGAGAAAGCAAGCAAGCTCATCCATCATTCCGGTACTGCATCTTCTCTACACACCTCTCCCCACCATCACTACAATCATTTTGTAGCCATATTGGCTCTGACCAGATTTTGTTTATTATGGGACAGGAATTCTCTAATTCCTTTGGTTAAATGTTCTTGGACATCCTGTTCCTAAAGCAGCACTGGGGGTCTCAGTCTCCAGGGTCTAGTGGGTGACTGGTACCCTGCTACCACCCCTCATCCCTAAAACCACTAATGCATTGTCTGAGATAGTAATATGACCATTACTGACCTCTTTCCCTTTCTGTGGTACCCTGTGGCAATATAAGACAAGGTCAATCCTTATATAAGAACTATGGGCATGGAAGTAAAATGTATAGTCCCTTTCTGTGGGATTTCGTACTCGCCAAATGTCCACTAACTGGTGATCATTCATCAGTGCTCTAAGTGCATCCAAACATTTCAGGAGTTTATATGAGTTGTGAGAAGACTGGTCTAGGACACCATCTAATGCACAGTTAGCGTATCACCCAAGATTAATTCCCCCTCAAATAGAGTTATGCGAAATTGGCAAATTTCACGTAATTCGTCCATTTTGTGAAATTTTTTAGGGAAGCAAAATGCAGAATTTCACTCATGGAGTGCAACATTTCTCTGACAGAGCATGACATTTCACTCATGAAATGGCAATATTTACCACTTGCGGGTGAAATTTCACCATTTTCGGACAGAATTTCACATTTTGCAGGTGAAATCTCTCAACTTCGCATCCTGCTAAATATTTTGCAGAACAGCCAAATTACATGAAATATTTCATAGAATCATAGAATCCTGCCAGCAGAAAAAGACCATTTGGCCCATCTAGTCTGCCCAAAAGAAATACCCCCGCCTTTTTACCACCCACCCCCTGCTCTCCCTCACCTCCCGGTCAAGTTCCTTGTAGATATCCCATGCTGTCTTGAATTTTTCACCGTTCCTACTTCTACCACCCATTCGGTCAACCTGTTCCATGGACCTACAACCCTATGTGAGCAGTAACATCCCCTTATGTCCCCAGAAATCTGTCCCCTTCCAGCTTGAGGACTGACCCTGGTGGCTTTGTTTCACTAGGTTTAAAATGCTAGTCACGCTTACATTACTTATTCCCTTCACGTATTTGAAGATCTCAACCATGTCTCCCCTTTCTCTTCTCACCTCAGAGCAAATACAGAACTTGCACCTCCAGCCTCTCCCCATATGGTCTTCCTTGCATCCCCCGGACCATTCTGGTCACCCTTCTTTGGACTCTTTCCAGTCTGTCCTTGTCACCTTGCAAGTGGGACCTCCAGAACTGAACTCTGTATTCCAGCTATGGTCTGACCAGTGTTTTGTAAAGTGGTATGATCACCCTCTCCTCCTGCTTTGTAAAGACCTCCCAGTGCATGCTCACACTGATACCTAACCTTGAGATTGCTAGTGATCCAAATTCCCAGGTCTTTTTCTTGCTCCGTGGCCTGCAGCATCATTTCCCAAGGCAGTAATTAGTCCCAGGATTATTCCTTCCTATGTGCATTATTTTGGACTTTGTGCATTGAATTGCAGTTGCCACTTTTCTGCCCACTCCTCCAGTCTGGGTAGATCCTGCCCCATTTTCTCCACACCCCCCAAGAGTGTCCACTATGTTGTAGACTTTCATGTCATCTGAACAGACACGCCTTTCCATTTAGACCCTCTGCCAGTCCCCCACGAATACATTGAACAATATGGGACCCAACACCAATCGTTGTGGTACCCGGTCATCACCCTTAGCTCTCTGGAGTGCTACCATTGACCACCACTCTCTGCATCCTTCCTCCCAGCCAATCCTCCACCCATTTTGTGAGATTTTCCCTGCCCCTAAGCTATCTAACTTGCTTACCGACCTCCCATAGCCAGAGTCAAATGCCTTTGCTGAAATCCAGGGTAGGCCACATCAACCACTCCCCTTGGTCATACACTCGTTACACCCTCGAAGAATTCAATCAGGTTGGCCTGGCATGACCTACCTCCCATGAATCCATGTTGGTTGTCATCCATTAGCCCTTTTTCCTCTAGGTGTCTAACCAGTCTCTCTTTTATGAGAGCTTCCATTAGCTTGCCTACCACAGAGGTGAGACTGACTGGGTGGTTGTTGCTAGGCTCATCCTTTCTCCCTCCCTTGTATAGTGGTATCACCTCCACCTGCTTCCAGTCGCTCGGGACCCTCTCCGATTCAAGGGATAGATTAAACAGTCTGGCGAGTGGCCCAGCCATCTCCTCCCTTAATTCCCTAAGTAACCCTTGGATGTACCTGAGTTGGACCCATGGCCTTGTCATTTTTATTTTTCCAAGTTCCTCCAACACCCTCGCCTCTATGAAGGGGCTTGTGTCTCCTTGCCCATCCTCCACTTTCTAGTTGATGCAGACTCTCTTCCTTCCTTCTCAGCAGTGAAAACTGATGTTTTCATGGCTGGTTGCCAGTTTCATGGGAATTTCGCTCGTGAAATTTAAGTTTTCAACATCTCTACCTTAAAGGATGCCAGTTCCACTGACAGTTTAATGTGAACATCAGTCTATCGAAATTTGGTCATTAGAAGGAACCAATTGCATACAATTTCCCTGTTGGAAGCTGAAGTTGAATTAGAGAATAAAACCCACCTACATCTTCCACAGCCTTTATAACTGTTGCCTGAATATATGGCTTACCTAAGTTGCTGTACCCCTCATTTTGGAGTTAAAACAGGAGCCAACCCACATTCCTCCAAAGTTCTTGAATAGATATTGAAGCTCCACTTCTGTGAAATACATTTCTTGTAGACACTCAATATCTAGTTAAAGACTCTTTTTTTTTTTCCATATAGCTTTTTACCTCATCAGTTGGCATGGTTGAGCTCTTGACCCTGTCCCCACACCCTCTCATCCAGCATCTTGTCTCTCTTGGGCCCAGAATCCTCCACTGATTGTCCCCCATGGTGGGGCCAGGAAGGGAGGGCTGTCTTTCCCCACCCAGAGCACACGTCCAGATTGGTCTGTAGACCAGATGATAGCATGGGACGGAGGCAGGCAGGGTTTTGGGTAGCCGCGCTAACCATTTTTTCTTCCATTTTCCCCATTGCTGGGGCACGCACATCATCATGTGCACGTGGAGGCATGTGCATGCTGCGGAGTCCCGCAGCTCCCTCCCATCTTTGGTGCCCTGTACCTGCACCAACCTCAGCCCTCAACTTGGTGGCAGTCATTCAGAGGGAATGCCAATCCACCCTCCCCGGAAGAGTAGAGCTGTCCTCCAGGCGCTCGATCCTCTCCCTCCCAGCCAACACCCAGCAACCCACGTTCACCACAGGACCCAGGTTGCCAATGGAAGGATGTAAGATGCCAGCACCTCAGCCTTCAATGCCACTGGTCTGGCTGATTTAAGATTCTTAATAATCCCATAACTTTTCCTTTTAACGATTGTTTCAGGCCATTGATGTTTTACAGCAAGACTCCAAGCTTTTGAGCCATATGAAGTTGTATACAAAATTAATAAACCAATGTTTATCCACTCTTTTATAGGTGGGCTTGCCTACGTGCTGCCCACATATTCCTTTTTGCCATTAAAACCAAAGTATGTTCAGTGTAACATAATTAGTAGGACTTCCCCCTTCCCCAACATGGAAACCTGTCCTTCAAGCCCCTCCTTACTCCGCCCTTCTCCCCACAGAGTCTTTCCTCAAGAGAACTATCAAGTTCCCTCCGTAAATGGTGGAAAGACATTCCTGGTCCCCAGTTAAATGAGTCCTTAACACCTTCTCAAATCCTCTGGTTGAACTATGCTTTGATTGCAGCTAAGCGTGTCCTGCTGCATCACTGGAAGAAACCGGATCTCCCCCTCCCGTGAAGAGTGGATCAACTTGTTATCACTTACAGCCTGTTACGAGAGGACATCCCACAATCTTCTGGGCAAATGTCCATTGTTCCAGAAGATTTGGCATTCATTTCTGGAGAAATTTTCCAGACCTACACTCCTTCAGCTCCCCCAAATAGGTGATCTCTTGCAGCGTGAGTGGTTTAGGTCCTCTAACTTGGGGTGTAGTATGTCTCTATTTCCCACCGTATTCTTGATGCTCGTACTCCTGATTCTCTCTCAGACCTCCTTTCCCTCCCCATCCCTTAAATTGGCTTTATTTGGTACCTCAATACCACATTGCCTTGTACTTCTTTTATCAGAGGCCCCCCTGTAGGACCACAGTGTATTTCTTGGTGGTAATATTGGGTTCTGGTATGAGGCATGATGTCTTTCAAAATATAGTATACCATTTGTCTTTTTCCTTTGTCTGCAATTCCATGACTTAATGCCATGCTTGGTTCTTTTTGTCCTTGATTTCTGAATACTCATTATACAACTTATATGTACCTGCTATTACCAGTTGTAACTGTGATTGGTTATGTTTATTTGAAATTCAATAAACTTCTTGAGGGGAAAAAAAAATAAAAAAAGAAAGACATTCCTGGTAATTCAAAGCAAATACTCCCAACTCCCCCTCCCATCCCTTTACCCCCATAGTTTTATAGGTGTGTCAAGGTCTTACAGTGCATTCTGCACCTCAACATGCCCCCATGGGTCATAGCTGTGGTACTCTTCCAAGCTTGTAGGTCACAAAACAGCTATCCCAGCCCAAGAGCATGCAGACCAGCAGTTTTCCACACTTACATCTTCCCACCGTAATTGTAACACTGTGTGCATCCGCCATTTTGATGGTGATTTGATGGTTTTCCCCTGCATTAAGCATCCCACACGAACAGGCCTCCCTTCAAATTCCTGCTGAGAACAGTAGACTGAAACAGTAAGGAAACACAGTGGACATTAAAATTGCATGACTAACTCCCACTGCAATGACCATCCAGCCCCTGAGTCCCTTGTGACTAAATGTCATAACATATAAATGTTGCCCCCAACTGCAGCAGATCAGCAGTTGGTAATACAGTGAGGCCCTCATGTGGAGGGACACTGAAACAAAGTAAAACTTTTGTTAAGAAAACTGTAAATTACGACATTGTTGTGACTTCTCATCAAGTTTTGAATGCATACCAGAGTTGTTGATTCCTTTCCATAGGCCTGTAACTCCCCCTCATTGGCACTGATGATTTCACTTTGCAGTTTTTAAAGTTAAAGTTACTGAAAAGCTGTGTGCCAGTGCCAGCCCATGAACTAACTTGATTTGTCTTAGTTATTTAATAATAGCTCTGCTACAGAGTTGTAAATGGTGGATACAGGTTTTCATTTGGGACTGGCTGCCCTTTGCTGGAATCTGCTTGATACTCAGTGTTGCCTGCTTATGTTAAGCTGACTTAGGCATACAGAGGAGGGAAGTGGCCCTGGGGCACAACATTAACTGGCATTACAGTTCCTGTTATGATTTCCCAGTCACACCATATCATGCCTCAAGTTGCAGGCACCATGGTCCACTGGGCTGTCCACCTCTCTGCTGCCATCTCCTCCCAGCTGATGTAATCCTTCGCTTCCTGGACCCCATGAACACTCATGGTGGCTGGGTTGGCTACAGTACTCGCAGTTTAGAAGGATACAGGTAGTTCTGCCATCAAAGCCTGTGCAGCCTAGCTTTGATGACTCCAAATGTTTGCTCTCCTTCTGCAGGTCCCTGCATAGTCTGGAGATATAAAGACTTTTGCTGATTCCACCTTAATCGGTCCCTTCATCCTTGCCAGTCAAAGCACTGCATCCTTATCCTACGAGCTCAGAAACTTGGCTAAAAGTGACAGGGCCCATCCTCTTGCCTCAGCCTCCCCGGCCCCGTGCAGACTGGCTCTCTCCACCTCGAATGTGTGCCCTGTAACTGCCAAGAACAAGTATTCAATCAGACACTTGAAATGAATTCCTCAGGGTTCCTCCTCCAGCACATCTGGGAGACCTATTACTTGAATGTTTGATCTGCAAATGCAGTATTCTTGGTCATTTAGCTTTGCTCTCAACTCAGTGACTGTGTCTGTAAGCTTTGCTTGCTGTCTGCCACAGTTGTTTATGAATACTCTGCAGTGCTGACCTGCTCCTCCAGCTCAGTAATTCTAATAATGTGGGCTACTCTTGTCTCACAGTGTTCCTCCATAATGCCCTGAAAGTGAGACATTTGTACATTCATGTTGGTGAGTCCAACTCCAACTCTAATTTCAGATACCATAGTTGTCAGCAGGGCTTTTAAAGACATCATTTGTTCAGCCGACTCTCCATCCATATCATACCACTCTGTTGCCATGTTGCCAGCCCTTGCCTTCTTTTCTGGCAGTTTACCTTGCTTTGTAGCACTTCCAAATGATAATGGTGTTTCCTTTTTTGAGATTTAGACATGCTGCAGGGCTAGTAGAACCCAATTCTGCATCTCTTCACTCATTTACCAAATGGGTGCTACTGACACATTGTAGAAAGGATTGGAAGGACCTATTGGAGAGTTTGCTCCTATTGCTGTGGCCCTACCTATGGAGGGAGCCCCCAGTCCCGTCCCCCAGTGACCACCAGCCAGCACTGACCCTAACCCCGAGGGCTTACACCCCCTGGTGGGGCTGTTGGGTCTCCCCAAACTTGCTGAAGACCAGATCCAGTGTGGCCAGCACCATGGCTAGCCTGGAGTGGGACCTGTGAGGCACCCTCCATCATCCGCTGTAGGAACCTTTTCTCCTCCAACTTCCTCCCATTCAGTGATGGAGCATGCAATTACACCAGCAGCGCAGTGTGCATGCTCCTGCGTGCATTCCTCCAGGCGTCCTGCCCCATCTCCGCCCACATTGGCAGTATCAGTGTGCTGCCCCAGCCTCCACTAGGCCAGGCATACGCCGACCACTGGCACCCTCCCTCCCCGGAGAAGGAGAGCAGTCCCTGAGATGCTCAATCCTTCTCCTCCCCCCCTGCTGATCCCCGGTGGCCACGCTCATTCATGAACATGGGTTGTCGACGTGGCACGAGGTGTGGCGTCCAGTGCCTCAACCCTCAGTGCCACTGGGCCAGTTATTTTGCTTCTTTAAGTGATGTAGTTATGTTGTGGTACTGACATTATTATACTGGAATATTGCTGCTACCCATATTTCAGTGTGATACATATTTTTATCTTGATGGTGACACTATTATGATCACTATTTGCCAAGGGGTCCAATAGTACAATTATTTATTTTAATTTCTGGTAAGCTGAGAATAAAAATCTAATGTTATTATCTTGCCTGGAAGAGTTACATGTTGTATTAAGTTTGATTGTTCAATAGCATGAATAAATCTTTACTGCTTGTGGACTGAACAGATCAGATTTATTTGCCCAATCAATGTCCCCCAAATGAAAATCCCCCATAAGGATAATTTCCCCATGTTTACATGCCATTTCAGTCTCATTATTTGATTGGTTTATTCCATCAAATCTGGCAGCATAAGCATAAGCTTACGTTAAAACATTTACAGACTTCTGCTGTCACATGCATTCCATTTTGTTGTGATATGAATATGGACCTTAGTTGTATGACCCATTTCATAATCTGAACTCCAACTGCGGTTTTCTTCTCAGCTTCATGCATACAAAAATACTGCTGTGCTGATCATATACATACACACACACACACACACACACACACACACACACACACGTCTTTCTCTCTCTCTCTCTCTCTCCCTCTGTTTCTTTTTATGTTGATTGCGCACATGCGTAAGAAACATATTGCGGCAGCTTGCTTAAAGGAGGTTGTGGAGGCACGGCACTGTTGTGGCCAGTGCCCCCACAGCCTTTAAAGGCTTGGCCCGCTTTCCCCAATGGAGTGGCATGCTGCTGCTGGCAATAGTTCAGCCAGAATGCCACCACCTTGAAACATTTCAGTCCCAGCAATCAGAGGCTGCCTCATCATTGCAGCGTCAGCCATGCAGCAATGAGGGAGCGACCCATCATTGCAGGGTGAAACATTGGTACTGTGATATTGTTTGTGAATACGGCGTCAGCTTGCTGCCATGTTCATAAACAATATTAAGCACCCGCACTGCCGAGGGGGTGTCCAATCCTCCTCGGCAGCATGTGCCTCTCCACCACAGTGTTTGTTTGCCGACATGGGCCCCAATCCTCGTTGGCTTCGGTGCTCGTGAAGTTCATGTTGCTGATGGGGGAGCCCACTCCCCGTCAGCATTATGTCCTCCCTCCCAGTTTCATTTGCTGATGAGGGAGCCCACTCCCCGTCTGCATAATTTTCCCCCCAACACACCGTGCAGTTATGCTGAGGGGGTGCCCAAACCCACTCGGCTATTGGGCCCCCCCTTTTGTGCCGACAGGGGTGCCCAATCCCCCATCAGCTACCAGCTACAGCTGCCCCCCCCAAAAAAAAACACTCTTGGCACACTGAGGCCCACCCCAGCGTGCCAAATGGCCCTGTAAAGTCCCAAGATGTTTTTTTTGAGTAACTTGTGAAAAAGAAAACTGTCCTCGGCCTCCCCTGCCCCTCCACAACCCACGTCCACCCTTGCACCCTGCCTCCTGACACCCCTCTCACCCCATACTCACCTGTGGAGTCCGTAAGCACAATCTTTGGTGTACCAGGTACACGCCTGCTCTCTTCAAAGTCAATCCTAACTGATGAAATGCAGTAACCTATATAATGGCATAAATAGGGCTTGCTAACATACAAAAATGCCAGCAGAATAGGCCTAATGTTCTTTCGTGTCTGCTTGTTTGGTCAGCCCCCACCCTGGAAGCTGACCTTGCTGCCCCACTCCCTCTCTGTCTTCTCCCTTCCCAGTCCTGGATATTCTCACTGCACTGGTTTTTGCTTCCAGAACCATTCCCCTGTACCTGTCCCACCCCCTCTTGAACCCCTCCACCATTTCTGCTTCCACCAGCCCCCTGGGCAGCGCATTCCATGGCTTCACCACCCTCTCAGTGAAGTAGCACCTCCTCCTTTCTCCCTGAATCTTCCCTCCAGCTTCCGCCCATGCCCACTAGCTACCCCTCATTCCTTGAGAGCACCCTGACTGCTCCTCCCTATTTACCCCTTCATGTACCTGAAGACTTCTATCATGTTCCCGGTCCTTCTCTCTTCCAATGTGTACATATTTAGCTCTTCGAGCCTCTCCCCATAGGTCCTATCCCCCAAGCCCCAAATCATTTTGGTTGCCCTCCTCTGGACCCTCTCCAGGAGTACAATGTCCCTCTTTAAATGTGGCCTCCAAAACTGCATGCAGTCCTCGAGGTGCGGCCTCACCAAGCAGTTATACAGAGGGAATATCACTTCCCTCCTTCTGGAGGTGTGCCCCCTAGCGATGCATCCAAGCATCCTGTTGGCCTTGCCGCTGCCCTCCTACAAGTCTCCGAGTTGTTCATCTTGACATCCACCACCACCCCCAGGTAACTCTCAGCCATTGAGACTTATAGCATTTCCCTGCAGGGTGTATATTTGGCCCAGGTTTCTGGCTCCCAGGTGCAGTACCTTGCATTTCGCTGCATTGAACCTCAACTTCTGCTTTCTAGACCACCTTTCCAGAGCCTCCAGGTCCCCCCATAGTGCCACCCTCCCCTCCTCCCTATCCACCACTGCCCCCAGTTTTGAGTCATCCGCAAAGAGACTCATCTCACTCCTGATATCCTTCCTTATGTCAGAGATGTAGGCGTTGAACAGGAGGGGCCCAAGGACCGATCCCTGAGGGACTTCACTAATGATCGTCCTTGAGGATGAGACTATCCCGCCAACCACAACCCTCTGGGTCTGGTTCTGGAGCCAATTTCCTATCCATCTGATCATCTGGTTCCCAACCCCCATTTCTCCCAAATTATCCAACAGGCCCCCATGAGGAACAGAGTCAAATGCCTTGCTGAAGTCAAGAAAGAGGACGTCCACTGGTCTACCCAGGCCCATGGCACTCGTCACCCAGTCATAGAACTCCACAAGGTTTGTCTGACATGATTTCTCTGGGACGAATCCATGCTGTCTATTGTCCAGGCACCTCAGCTTTTCCAGGTCCCCCCCGTCTCTCCTTGACAATGCCCTCCATCACCTCACCCACAACTGATGTCAGACTGACGGGCATGTAGTTCCCTGCCACCTCCCTTGATCCCCCCTTGTGGATAGGCACTATATGCACCACCTTCCAGTCCTGGGGTACCCACCCTGTCCTCAGAGAGATGCTGAAGAGCTCCACCAGGGGTTTTGCCAGGACATCCGCCAGTTCCTTCAGCACTCTGGGATGTAATTTATCCGGCCCTGGTGCTTTCTCTGTCTTAAGGGACCTGAGGGCTTCCATCACTCTCTCTGCCATGATTTCCACCACCACTACCTTGTCCCTCTGCTTTTCCTTCCCCCCACCTGCCAGTGATGCCCCCCCTCCCCAGACCCATCGATCGGTGAGGTCCCCCCTCAGTTTCACCATCTCCTCCCATGTTTGATGCAGCCCCCCATTTTCCTTGGTGAAAACTGAGGCGAAGTACTCATTTAGTACCTCAGCCTGCTCCCCAGGGTCTTGTGTCCATCCCTCCCCTGTTTTAATCCTTCTAATCCTCCCCTTCATGCTTCATTTTTCCCCAATGTATCTAAAGAACCCCTTGTTCCCTCTCTTAATTTCTCTGGCCAGGTTCTGCTCCTCCCTTGCCTTAGCCACCCTCACCACCCTAGTGGCCCTTCTGGCCATCAGCTCGTACTCCCCTCGGTCCCTTTCACTTCTTCAGCACTTGAACTGCCTATAGGCCACCTTCTTTCCCCTCACCACCTCCTGAACCTCCCTGGTTCGCCAGCAGGGTTTTCATGCCATACTGCATTTTTGTCTTACTCTTGCGCAGGTTCTGGTAGCATTCTGCACCCCCCTCCTGATGATTTCCCACCTACTGTCCATGTTCATGTCTGGCCCAATCCCATCCAAGTGCTCCTTAAGGATCCTTCCCATTTCCCTTGAAATTCGCCCCCCTGAAGTCAGTTACCTCCGTCTTTGTGCAGCCTTCTAGCCTTCCTAGGTTCAGGCAGAACCAGACCATGGCATGGTCACTCCCCACCAATGTGTCCCTTACCTCCAGACCCCCAATCTGGCCACTGCCTGCCAGGACCACATCCAGTATCCGCTCCTCCCTGGTCGGTTCCCCCACCTGCTGAGTTAGGAACGCATCCTGAAAGACATCCAACAACCTCTGTTCCCTGGCCACTGAGGATGTCATAGTCTCCCAGTCTGTTCCTGGCAAGTTTAAGTCCCCCAATACCACCACCCTTCCCCTTCCCAATCTGCAGTGTTTCCCAACATCTGCCACCAGACTCTCCTCCAGCTCCTCCGCCAGCTCATGGGGTCTATACACCACTCCTATTTTTACTGTCTTACCCCCGTTATCAAGGTGACCCAAATCACCTCCACAGTTCCCTCCGCTTCCTCCACTCCTCCTATGGCAATGCAGTTTTTGACTATTATTGCTACCCTCCTCCCCTTTCCTCCCCACCTGTTCTTCCCGAACATGGTGTAACCCTCAAGTTCAGGTCCCAGTGGTGCTCTGGGGTGGCCCAGGTCTCAGTGATCACTGCCACACCTCTCCCTCAGTTAGCATCACCTGGAGCTCAGGCATTTTATTGCCCAAGCTCCTGGCACTTAGCAGAACTACCTTCTGCCCTTTCTCATACTTCCATTTCCCTGCTCGTGTTCCCATGGGGATTCTGTCTTCCGCTGGTCTGCACCTTACCAGTCGGCCTTTTCCTGCATTCCTCCATCTCCCAAGGGGGGTGGAGACAGAGTTCCTCCTTTATCGGACCCCTCGACAGCCTTTTCTCCCATCCTTCCCCCTTCACAAGTTTAAACCCCACCTTTCACCAATGAACCCCTCTATTTTCAACTTAAGGATTCTTCTCCTCTGAATTGAGATGGAGCCTATCTCTAGCATACAGTCCCTTATCCTCCCAGGTCTCCCCCCAGTCCCCCATCAACCTATACCCTCTGGCCACACACCACTCCCTGAGCCACTGGTTTATCACCCTAATCTTCCTCTTGTGTTCCCCACTAGCCCTTGGCATCGGCAGGATTTCTGAGAAGGAAATTGTGCATCCTATATCATGACAGACTTTTCAACTTTTTTGCATATCTCAGGCATTTTTTAGAATTTTGGTACCAAACTTTCAACATGGGGTTATTGGGCCCCCTCCTCATGAATTCAGCCACAGTCATGGCATTAATCAGTCCCAAAAGGTGATTTCACGGTCACTGTGCAGAATCACCTTGGGACGATTAACATAATGACAGTGCCAGTGTTCATGAAGGTGGACTCTCAAAAGTCTATGTTGCAAATTTGGTGGCAAAATCAAAAAATTACTGTTTTATGAGCGTATGTTAGTAAATTGCTACTCTTCATAACTCTGCAATATTTTCACTCCAGAGTTTCAACATTGCCATTTTTCCGCACCTCCTTATGAACAGTGCAGCTGCTATTGTTCACATCCTGGCTGAAATGTGTTTTCACTCTTCTGGCGCAGAATAGCGTGGTCGCTGTGGGAAATCAGTGTTCAGGACACATGAAGAAAATCACAGTGACACTGTTCATGAGCAGAGGTCCTAAAATGCCTATGTTGAAAATTTTGTGATGAAACTCCATAAAATGACTGTGTTATGAGCATGCGTCGTGCAGTTTCCATGAACCCTTGTAACCTCGCAAATTAGTAATATGTTCACGCCACATTTCCAACAATGGCATTTTTTTCCCACCTCCTTATGAACAGTACAGCTGTCATTTGTCACATCATGGCCGAAATGTGTTTTTGCCCTTCCGGTGCAGAATACCGCAGTTGCTGTTGGACATCAGTGTTTGGAACAGATTAGGATCGAGCGAGTGAGAGATGGGAAGTGACCGAGCTCAACTGAACTCTGTCGGGACTGCTGCGGATTTCTTTGTGGGCAGGAAAAGGTGCCAACGCAGGCAGGAACCCAGTACAAAAGGGCAGCCTGCAGCCCCGGGAGACACAGGACGAGTGAGTGAGGGGGAGTGAGTGAGCTCAACGGAGTTCTGTTGGGACTGCAGCAGATTTCTTTGTGGGTAGAAAAAGGCAGCAATGCAAGCAGGGGCCCAGTACAAAAGGGCAGCCTGCAGCAGTGGGAGAAACAGAATGAGCGAGTAAGAGAGGGGGAGTGAGCGAGATCAATAGAGCTCTATCATGACTGCTGCGGATTTCTTTCTGGGCAGAAAAAGGTGGCAATGCAGGCAGGAGCCCAGTACAAAAGGGCAGCCTACAGCGCAGACACAAACAGAATGAGCGAGTGAGAGAAGGGGAGTGAGCGAGCTCAACAAAGCTCTGTTGGGACAGCTGCAGATTTCTCTGTGGTCAGAAAAGGTGCCAACAGAAGCAGGAGCCTAGTACAAGGGGCAGCCTGCAGCGCCAGGAGAAACAGAATGAGCGAGTGAGACAGGAGGAGTGAGCGACCTCAATGGAGCTCTGTCGGGACACCTGAGGATTTCTTGGGCAGGAAAAGGTGCCAACGCAGGCAGGAGCCCAGTACAAAAGGGTAGCCTGCAGCCCCGGGAGACACAGGACGAGTGGAGTGAGGGGAGGAGGAGCTCAACGGAGCTCTATCGTGACTGCTGCAGATTTCTTTGTGGGCAAAAAAAGGTGGCAATGCAGGCAGGAGCACAGTACAAAAGGCCAGCCTGCAGCACTGGTAGAAGCGGAACAAGCAAGTGAGAGGGGGAGTGGCGAGCTCAATGGAGCTTTCGGGACAGCTGCGGATTTCTTTTGGGGAAAGGTAGTGTTGGTGCAGGCAGGAGCCCAGTACAAAAGGGCAGCTCTGCAGTGCTGACACAAATGGAATGAGCGAGTGAGAGAGGGAGTGAGCGAGCTCAACAAAACTCTGTCGGGACTACTGCAGATTTCTCTGTGGTCAGAAAAAGGTGCGAACAGAGGCAGGAGCCTAGTACAAAAGGGCAGCCTGCAGCTCCAGGAGAAACAGAATGAGCGAGTAAGACAGGAGGAGTGAGTGACCTCAACGGAGCTCTGTCGGGACACCTGTGAATTTCTTTGTGGGCAGAAAAAGGTGCCAACACAGGCAGGAGACCAGTACAAAAGGGCAGCCTGCAGTGCCAGGAGAAACATAATGACGGGGTGAGAGAGGGGGAGGAAGCGAGCTCAATGGAGCTGTGTCAGCACTGCTGCAGATTTCTTTGTGGGCAGAAAAAGCCACCAATGCAGGCAGGAGCCCAGTACAAAATTGCAGCCTGCAGCGCCGGGAGACACAGAACGAGTGAGTGAGCTCAACGGAGCTCTGTTGGGACTGCTACGGATTTCTTTGTGTGCAGAAAAAGGCAGTAATGCACGCAGGGGCCCAGTACAAAAGGGCAGCCTGCAACGGTGGGAGAAAAAGAATGAGTGAGTGAGAGAGGGAGAGTGAACGAGCTCAACAGAGCTCATTGTGACTGCTGCAGATTTCTTTGTGGGCAGAAAAAGGCGGCAATGCAGGCAGAATGCCCAGTACAAAAGGGCAGCCTGCAGCACCTGCAGAAACGGAACGAGAGAGTGAGAAAGAGGGAGTGAGCGAGCTCAACGGAGCTCTGTTGGGACTGCTGCAGATTTCTTTGTAGGCAGAAAAAGGTGCCAACGCAGGCAAAAGCCCAGTACAAAAGGGCAGCCTGCAGTGCCAGGAGAAACAGAATGAGTGAGTGAGATGGGGGAGTGAGCGACCTCAGTGGAGCTTTCGGGACAGCTACGGATTTCTTTGTGGGCAGAAAAAGTTGCCAATGCAGGCAGGAGCCCAATACAAAAGGGCAGCCTACAGTGCCAGGAGAAACACAATGAGGGAGTGAGAGTGGGGGATTGAGCGAGCTCAACGGAGCATCATGACTGCTGCGGATTTCTTTATGGGCAGAAAAAGGCGGCAACGCAGCCAGGAGCCCAGTACAAAAGGCCAGCCTGCAGCACTGGCAGAAATGGAATGCGTGAGTGAGAGATGGGAAATGTGCGAGCTCAACTGAGCTCTGTCGGGATTGCTGCAGATTTCTTTGTGGTCAAAAAGCCACCAACAGAGGCAGGAGCCCAGTACAAAAGGACAGCCTGCAGCACCAGAAGAAACAGAATGAGAGAGTGAGAGAGTGAGAGAGGGGGGTGAGCCACCTCAATGGAGCTCTGTCGGGACAGCTGCGGATTTCTTTGTGGGCAGAAAATGTGCCAACGCAGGCAGGAGCCCAGTACAAAAGGGAAGCCTGCAGCACTGGGAGAAACAGACTGAGTGACTGACAGAGGGGCAGTGAGAGAGCTCAACGGACCAAGGCAATCAACATGTAAGCAATAAGCCCCTCCAGGGTGTGCGTTAGACACTTTAACACAAGGCTAGGAGGCATAGTGAGGCACAAGGCCACTGGCCGAGTGCGTTCAGCCTCCTAACCCTGTGTTAAAGTGTCTAACGCTCACCTTGGAGGGGCTTATTGTGCTTATGAAATGGATATCTTTAGTGAAAGTGCATTTAGTAGGTTAAATTTCCAATTTAAATTAGGAAAAAACACGTATGTTGGTATCACTTTTAATAAAATAGTTCCTCCGCCTAAGTGTCTTGTTTTTTTTTTTTTTTTTTTTGCACTGAAGGAATTTTGTCCTAGAAAAGCTTCTGTACTTTAGGTATTCACCCCCCATGCTGTGTGGAGACAAGAGAAAAAAAGAGTAACATCCAGCTGTTTGGCTTTTATATATATATATAATTTAAAGTTAACATTTTAAGAGCGAGTGGCTGGTAGAGAGAGAGACAGAGCAGCACAGGAGCAGGCAGGTACAGAGTTACAGTGAGCGTAGTGAGATCGCAGTTGTTCCGTTTTTTGTTTTTTTTTAATAGATGAATGAGCAGGCAGGCTGAGAGAGACATTGCGGCTGTACCTTTCTTTTTTTTATTAAAATTCAAAGATGGATCTTAAGGAGAGAGTGGCTGGGCTGGTGGAGAGATCGCAACTGTTCCGATTTTTTTTTTTTTTTTTTTATACATGACCGAGCGGGTGGGCAGTGAGAGACATCACAGCTGTTTGTTTCATGCTTCATTCACAGATTTAACAGACTGAGGTAATGTTAAAAGAAGGTCAGATGTATTCATTGTATTTTTTTGTTGGCAGACTGAACATACAGCCTGGCATGTCACTTGCAGTTGGTTAAAGAGAAGATGGCTGACTTTCACTTTGCCAACATTCTAACTGGCATATTTATTAGTATCAGTGCCCACAGGGCACTGCTGGTCCTTCTTCCTGTGTGTAAGAAGGAATATCTACAGGTATGCACCAATCAAAATACTTTAAATTCTAATGCCCATTTCATAATCGGCATCGACAAATGCTTTTTGTTCAGAATTCTGCTATCACATAAGTTCCATTCTGTTAGAATTTGTAGTACTGGCCTGTTCTCTGGTTTCAGCCTATGCCTTAAATCTTATTTATCAGATAAGATGTCCATGTCCAGATGTGAAGGGTTTTGCTAATTCTGTTCTGAGCTTTTCAGGTGTTATTCCTTAACTGCCATGTTTCCGATGAAGGACTCTGTGTAGTCTGAAAGCTAAAACAATGTGTAAAAATTATTTGTTAGTCCAATAAAAGGTATCAAACCACTCATTTTGTTCTTGTTTTTGTACAAGCACTAATATGGCAACTATCATTTTTCTAAAACATTGTGTATTTTGGCACAAAACTTTGACCCATAATTTCTACTTTTGTTTCTTGTTTTCTAATTTTATTATGACTATCATGTGTTTTAAGACATCCTAGGGTAATTCCTCTGCTTGTTCTATATTCACAGACAATATGAAACAATGTTTCTGTCATAGCAATTATGTCATAGGAGTTTTGTCAATTAGAGCTAACAGTTTATTTTATTTTTATTATAAATCACTAACATGATGTCAGCCCATTTGCATACAGAGCCAATGTACAACGTATTCTACACACAATGTATTTGTGTGGAAGTGTTACAGAGAGCGATCCATGTTGGTGCCAGTGGGAGCATAAGTAAATTTAAAATAAGGATCTAACCTACTATTTTTTTTTTTGTTTATTTATTTACTTCCTCAACTAGGGGGGTTGTGGATTTGGTTCCCCCCTTCCAGCCAACCTTCACGGCTGCTGCCCTGGTCATGGACAGAGCTCAGACCTCCTCGTCACAACCCCCTCTGGCCGCATCACAGCGGGTACTTACCCCACCACTGCAGAGACCAGGAGGGTGGACCCAGGAGGAAGCTGACTTGTGTTCGACCATGGCGGTGCCGTCGGGGCAGCCTTCATGCTGCCGAGAATTTTCTTGTGGTGGTTTTACCCTGCAGAGAGGGGCGTGCAATGACGCCAATGGGAGGAGCGCACCTGTGTCCGCACACACTCCACCCAGTGTCTGCCCCTCCCACCTCTCTTGCTGCAGTATTGGCACGCTGCCCCCAGTCTCCACTAGGGGCCAGCCATGCACCAACCACTGATGTCCCTCCCTGAGAAGGAGAGCAGTCCTCTGGATGCTCAATACTTCCAACCCTACCAACCCCCGCAGCTCATCCTTGTTCCTGAACATGGGTCACTGGCGAGTGTGAGGTAAGGTGTCCAGTGCCTCCACCCTCAGCGCCACCGGGCCAGTATCTAAACTTATTATTAATCATTCATGCTAAACTTCAGTGATTTATAATAGTTAATAGGGCTTGAAGGTCATCTCTAATGCAATAAGGACATCCTCTCATGAGGTTCAGGCATACAGAACCGCTCAGCTTCGCTTCATGGCCCACTTGCCCAAACCTCACACTCGTGTCTCTTATACCATGAGAGACACACCCAGAGGCCCTGTTAACTTATAGACTTCTTACATTTAGATGGGTACCTGCCCTCTTAATATCTTTTCTGGAAAACCTATTTATTTCCTTTTGTTCATATTATCTGGTAGCCCTCCATACCCCCTTTCCCTGGAAAGAAACACACTGACACATCTTGGAGGAAATGACCATAGCCATGCATTTACTGATTATTCCAGATAACAGCAGCAAGCGCATCCGGGAGGATCCACTACCCTATGGTCATATTGGGCCAAGGCTGTAAGGGCCGCCCCTCCATCAGGTGCCGTTCTCCTTGCAGTATAGATATACCCGCTTTAGGCAAACCGTGACCCCTCCCCCAGGTCAGGGTGCTGAGGTCCACTTCTATGCCAACCAGAGGGTGTCATGAGCCCTTCAGAAGAACTCAGCCCATAACCCCCTTACCACTATTCCGTCTCTTAGTGATCCTCCCACGACACCACAGTGACTGTGACATATTGGTGTAAACAGTACCCTGACTATTTGCTCTAATCTATTTATGTTCTCCTGCTCTCACTATGGTTTAAACACCCTTTTTTGAGAAGGTGAAGAATCCAGGAAAACTCTGGTACAGGGAAAACCGGGTAAAGCCAGTCCCCGACCCCATGTGCGGTCACCCAGACTGAGTCAAAAGAGGGATCTAACTTCCTGGCCCCACAACCCTGCTTTTACAAGGGTGGGCGGTGGGTGATCCTGAATAGGTGAGAGGAGAAAGAGGAGGGACAGCTGGCTGCTTCCCAATAAATTCCTCTTTCACCTTCCCACTCAGGATGTGCCCCTCCCCAGTGGGCAGCCCTAGTGATCCCATGCCCAGTCCCTAGACCTAGCCTACCTCCGCTGGGATCACTACTAACTTCCCCCTTCCCCTCTCTTTCCCAGGTCCAGCGTAGGATGGCCCCAGATAAGTTACAGCTGTTGCCATCTGTCGCAGCCTCTACATTATCTGGTAGCCCTCCATAACCCCTTTCCCTATAAAGAAACACACTGGCACATGTCTTGGAGGAAATGGCCACAGCCATGCATTTATTGATTATTCCAGATTACCGCAGTGAGTGCAAACAGGAGGATCCACTACCCCATGGTCATATTGGGCCAAGGCTGTATGGCCAACCCACCATCAGGCACCATTCTCCTTATAGTATAGATATACCTGCTGTGGGTGGACTGTGACCCCTCTCCTGGGTCAGGGTGCTGAGGTCTGCTTCCATGCCGACCAGAGGTTGTCACAAGGCCTTCAGAAGAATCCAGCCCAGAACCCCTTACCACTATTCCATCTCTTAGTGATCCTCCCGAGACGCTACAGGACAGACAGCATCTGACCCCCCTGCTGCCTGCTCCCCAGTCCTCCGAGACCACTACCAGTGCCCCTATCGCTCTTGTACTCCTCTCAGTGAATTGCCCCATCTCGCTACCCAATCTGACCAGAGGCTTGAGTCTAAATATGGCCTCCACAGGTCCCCTATGGTCAGAACCCCCCGCCTCCTCTCCGGATGATCCGCCTGCCAGCCTTGTTCAGTGGGGCCACCCCACCTCCCTGCAGCCAACTGGGCATCCAAATCAGCACAGATGAGGATGGCCTGTGGCCACCCATACATCATAACTGGATAATCCTTGTTCCTGGCCAGCAGCAAGTATACCATCTTCCACCTTCCCAGATCTTCCCTTCCAGGGTGCTGCACCAAATATCTGGGATACACTAGGTCCTCTCCTCCATCCACAGCAGGGGGATTCACTCAACCCAGTGCTTGTGCTCAGTCCCTCACCAATGGGTCTGGACCTTCGGATGACCTTGTCCCTGGAGCAGCCCCCTGCCCCAGTTGACCCTCAAGCTACCGCTTGCTGTTGCAGGTCCGGCCACTATCCCAATTGAACTAGTGATTCTGGGGGACTGTGGAAGAAACAAAACCATTATTACAGATGTGTGTGAAAATACAGTAACTCTGAAAATCCTGAGACCTCCAGCACCTGGATTTGCTCATCTGCCTAGCCCAGACTGCTAGCATTTGTGGCTGCCTCTATCAGAAAGGAGTGTGTCCCAAACTCTTTCAGATTCAACTTCACTTCCTGTACTACCCTAGTCAGGACCATCCTGAATTGATAGGCTGTGACGGGCCTGCCATCTCCATGCCGAAAGAACGATCTCCCTGTCTTGGGGTAAGCAGCTATATAAGACAGCAGTCTTCCCTGAATGTCCCAAGATACCCCCGGTGGTGCCCGCACCATGCACCAATAGTCCCTCTGCCTTTGGTTGGTTTTGCTCCTGTGGAGCCAGACCCATGCACCCCCCTCGGTAGGCATGATATCCTTGACCCCCAACTCAATGACCTTTGACAACTGGTTGGGCTGCATCAGTTCTGACACCCAGAAGGCCCCACAAAAGGCAGAAGGAACATGGCGTCAAACAACTGTGCCTTGAGTGGAGCCCAGCAGACCCTAGGGAAAGCTCCACATATGCTCTCTGGGATGCCTTGTGTCTTGATGCGAAGTCTGTGACTTCCCAACCCTTCCAGCACCTTGGGTACCTTGAAAGCCCTCGTGCTGTTGGTGACCACCAGTGCCCTGGAGAACCAAGACAAGCCAGCCAGGTGCCTGTCCACCACCCCTGGTGTGGACCCAGCTTTTCTGGACAACATACTGTAAGTGCACAGCTGGTTGACCAGAATGTGCCAATCCTCCAACCAACCCTGCTGTGCCTGAACTCCCAGGTAGTGCTCCACCCCTTCTGTATACTTCTCAGCTTCAGTGCAATGGAATCACTATGCATCTCTGGGTGGTGATGTCACCACCTTAATAAGGAGGTACCATCGGTGGCTGCTGCTCCGCTGCTGGAGTCAGCTCCTGAAAGCACTGCCTCTGTGAATGAGACAAATCATCCACAATTCCATTGTCAACCCTGGGTATGTATATGGCCTTAAACGTGATGTTTAGGAGCAAGCATTTCAAAACAAAGATGCGCATCAAGTCCCCTAGTGGGGTCTTCAGCCCCAGCTGCCCATTGATGATGTGCACAACCCACAACCAGAACAGGACCATATTATCCCTCAGCTGAGGACCCCAAATGCACAGCGCAACCTCTATGGGAAAGAACTCCAGCTGGTTAATGTTGGTGAGTAGGCCCACCCTGACCACTCTGAGGGCTAACCTCCACACACCATTGCCCTTGGAAATATGCTCCAAACCCCAGGCCTCCCATGGCATCCATTAAAAGCTGCATGGGTCACCACCCAGGGTGGTATTCACAAGGTCACTCCACTGAAGTGACCCAGGAAGAGCCTCCACACCTGGAGATCCTCCCAGAAGCCTTCTGTGACCCGCAGCCTATGGTGCAGTTTGGAGCACCCTCTACCCAACTTGGCCATGCTGTGTATGAAGATGCGACCCATTGGAATGATTCTGCATGCAGAACTGAGGTGCATTACCAGCTGTTGCAATTGCCACAAGGTCACCTTCCGTGCCCCCACCATGGTGTCCACCATGTGTCTCAGAGTGGTCAGTTTATCCCAAGGCAAGCGGCAAAGCCTCTCCTTTGTGTCAATTTCTATGCCCAGAAAGGTTAAAACCCCCACTGGGGATTCCAGCTTTTCCACTGCCAAAGGCACCCCAAAGTCTTGGCATACTGACACGAATGTATTCAGCATATGCTCGCACTTGGCTGACCCCTCTGGCCCAACGAAGAGGAAGGAATTGAGGTAGTGGACCACTGCCTGATTCCCTGATCTTTGATGAGTAACCCAATGCAGGAAGCTACTGAACTTTTCAAAGACCACACAAGCCACTGCATATCCCATAGGCATGCAATTGTCAACGTAGTACTGCCCCTCAAACTTCCTGCCCAGTAGTTTCCTGTCCTTTAGGTGGATGGGTAGCAACCTAAAGGCTGACTCAATGTTGGCTTTCACCATGAGTGCTCAGGGCCTGGCCCTGCACACTACCTCCACGGCCCTGTTGAATGATTCATACTGGACTGCCGTGTGCCTGCTGGTCAATATGGTCATTCACCAATTCGCCTTCTGGGTAAGAAAGGTGATTTATGAGTCTGAATTCCCTCGGTGTTTTCTTGGGTACCAAACCAATGGGTGATACCCTAAGGTTGTGGCACAGTGGGGTGCTGAATGGCCAGCTAACCCTCCCAGCTGCCCTTCCTTTGCCTGTTTTTCCCAGACTACATGTGGGTGATCCCATGCAGATTTCAGATTGTGGCATCCTGTTCCCTCCTTTGGGCCCTCATATTGAATCCTGAAACCGATGGTGAATCCTCCATCAACAGGTCAGTGGCCTTCTGCCCAGGTACTGGAACAATCACGGGCTAATCTTGTCCACCCTTACTGAGTGGGCGTTTTGCTGCCAGGTGGCTTCCCCAGCTGCTTGCCGGGTCCTCTGAAGCCTGTCCTTGGGAAGCGTGGTGAGGTGCACTGAATGAAGGGGTGTTGGGCACAGCACACCAAGCAGATGTGTCGAAAATGGCACGACACCCGCTGGCATTTCTATTAATTGTATGCATAACATCCCTGCGATGCCTGCGACTGGGTGGCCCCACCCCCCCTTTGCCTTTTGCGATGGGGCAGGCTGCAGTGGCAGGCCACAGTCCATGTGTACAGCCCCCCCACCATGTATGATGTCCACCAAGAGTGTCATATCCACTGTGCCCCGAACGCAGCATTACATACTTCTGGTGCTGCCTCCTAAACTCCTCATTGTACCTGTCTCCATCCATGCCATGCCCCCCCTTCCTCTGGTGCATGAACATAGTCCGGTTCTGATAGGTGAAGAGACTCAGACCTTGATCCTTCTCCACCTGCAAGATAGTCCTACAAATATGGGAAAAAGCAGCAATCTAGTTCTCAAAGGTAAGGCACCTTTAGGGGGTTTCTTTTCTGACTTCTCTCCTTCTCTTTTCTCCTCCTGCTCCACTGGCCTGTTAAGCAAGGAAAACATGTTGACATACTCCCTGCTCCTAATGTGCTGCCTCACTTTTTCTGTGAGGTGGGACTCAATAATTTGTCTATCCCCACATACGAGCTGGGCTGGGGATGTGGTGGCACTGTGGCAGGAGGTGCTGGGCCTCCTGCCCCACGACCAAACCCTGCCCCTGCCTTCTTGACCACCACCATCAGACCAAGCATCTTTCTAGTTTTTGGCCTAACTCCACCTGCTCTGAGGTGTCCTCCAGGGTAAGCTTGCCCACTGGGGCATCCCGCTGTCCTCGAGTCAGCCTAGGCAGTCCGCTCAATGCTTCCCCGCCTCACCTAGGGCTCACCTAGCTCTTGCTCCCCGACCCCAGGACCATGTTGAGTACCTGAAATGCATCACAATTACTCAGCCAGCTTACCTTGACTCTTTGCTTACCTCCCCCAGGTGCTCGGGGTACCTTGGCTGAGGCACCACTTGCCCCTTCACCGGCCTTTTCTTTGATGGCACCCCTGCAGTTCCTGATGTTGGTAGGCATTCCTGCCCTTCCAGGCATGCCTTGGGCCATGCTGTACCCTTTCTCTGGTACATCTTTCTCAGCTGGGATTCCAGGCCCTTCATGGCCTTTATGATCGCTTCCTATGGGCTGACATGCTGCAAAGCATTAAAAGCCCCCATCCCTAAAAACAATTAGCTACCAGACATTCTCAGCACATTAGTGCCACCACCCTGTGGACACTGAAAGCACAGCCGGACTAACCACCTTGACCTAGTCCTCCAGGCTCGTGAGGCAGGCTTACCCCTGCATTATGCTATTGGAGGTGAGAGCCTGTTTATGATTTATCTTCCTTTTCTTTTCTTTTTTTTCGTTGAGTCTATGCCTGCCCTGGAGCAGACAAGATAGCCCCTGGCATGCAGGCTATATGCACCAGCTAGAGTCCCACAGCGGATCGCTGTACCCCCTGGTGAGTAGCCCTGCTGGCTCCTGGCTGACTGCAGTGAGCCCCAGGAAAGATGGCTGCCACTTAGCGCATGAGATCCAGTGAGATCTGGGTCCGGCCACCTGTGCAGGTTGTGGGACCTGCAATGCAGCCCCAGACCCAGCTGGGATTGGTACTCTGCAGTCTTGTGAGCCCCCGTGGGATTTGCAAGTGCCCCATGCTACCTGCTACCGCTGGGCTGCCTAGACCTTGGCCCCAGATTGCAAGCTGTGTTGGGTTCCCACTCTGCTACCTGGCCTCTGAATGCTGGGCCCCCAATAACCAGATCCCTGAATGGCAAGCTCTTTTCTTACTTTCCTTGTTTATGAAAAAGTTTCCTTCTTAACTGTGTTCCCACGGGCGTGCCATCAGCAAGATGGCCACCTGGACTCTCACATGGCCACACCAGCCATCAGCGTGCAGCCACCCGCAGTGTGAGTGAGCCTTGGAGCCTGCAAGATGGACCACCCCACCATTGCCACAGAGGATCTCATCCCCCACTGTGTCCCAGGGGAACTCCCCACGGCACTCGCCAGATGGATTGTGAAGCAGCTCTGCCATGTAGCCTGCTGCCACCCACCTGACTCCCCAGCCATTCGCTGAGGCAGCGCCTGTGAGCAGCAGCGATGTAAAGGCCTCCCTAGCCTGCTGCACCATCATAATCATGCCCATACTGGCCAGCCAACCAGCCGCTCTGCCAAAAACCTTGTTAGCCTGACCTAAGGGCACCGAATGTGGACTCTCCACTGCGAACTGCCCAGTGGGACCAGAGACCAGCCTTTGGAAGGCCTTACCATGGCTATCATGGAACCTAGGAGCCCAGAAGTCCAAGGACCTGCACTGCCATTGACGAACCAATGGAGAAATGGGACAGCCCCTAGCACTGCAGCAGAAAGTGCCTGCCACACGGAGCATGGGGACCACAGCATGAGGGCAGGTAAGGACCTGGCATCTCGGCACCAACTTAAAATGCTAGCCTGGCATCAGACCCACCAGAGAGCTCCACTGCACTTGCAAAGAGGTACATGTGTCTGGGAGCTTAGTGCTGCATGCCACTGAGGAAGCACTTGGTATGCTTATGTGTGTATTATTTATTGTATTGTATTCTCTCTTTTTTTTTTTTTTAAGAGGGAACTACACCCAATCACCAGCTACCCAAAAGATCCTTCCTGCTGTAGGATGCTCCCTTATCTGACAAACAAAAGACTGTGCTGACTCTCCACCCCCCCCAGCCCACCAGTGAACCAAAAAACTAAACCCCCAGGGCATGGTAACCCCTCGGCCTACAAGGCCCCTACCTTGCTGGCCTGGACTGGACATCTTGATCCTGAATGGGTGAGAGGAGAAAGAGGATGGACAGCTGGCTGCTTCCCAATAAATTCCTCTTTCACCTTCTCCCTAAGGATGTGCCCTTCCCCCTGAGTGGGCAGCCCTAGTGGTCCATGTCCAATCCCTGACCCAGCCTACCTCCTGGGACCACTACTAACTTCCCTTTCCCCGTCCTTCCCAGGTCCAGTGGAGGATGGCCCCAGATAAGTTATGGCTGCTGCCATCTGTTGCAGCCCTCTGCATTTTTTTTACTGATGATTACCTGTTATGTTTTTATTTTATTTTATATTTTCACCTTCCTCCTTCTTATTAGTTTAAATGTGCATTATATAGTGCTTCTTTACTTTTGTTACCCAGTGTGTCAGCTCTCTTTTTGTTGAGATGTAGACCAGCCATTGTAAATAGAGTATTTTAACCATAAAAATCTTACCAGTTATCAATGAGTGTTATTCCTTCCTTTGTATTCCAATTAGTTAACCTTGTATTTATTCACTGGATGGTGTCATTTTTTTTCATTAGTTTTAGTTCTTCCCCTCATACTAAAGCAGGCAAATATCTTTCTCAAAAAGATTTCCTACATTACAAGTGGCAATATGTCATGCCACTACTGAATTCTCACCACCATTTTTATGTTTGCTTGCACGCATGTGCAAGAAACATAGTGCCTTCATCGGAGATTTTGGAGGTCTGTCACCTCCTCCTCCAATTCAGTCAATGGGCTGGCAGGCGTGGCCCCTGTAAGCCAATGCATTTTGGAGCTGTCTATGACACGCTCCAAAATGCAGTGGCATACAGTTGAAAGGGGGAGCTACGCTTGAGTGAGCACCGATAAGATATCGGCTGCTCACGCGCAGCTCCCCCCCCACGCACAGACAGACATGCGCACCCCCGTACTGTATAGCCGACGGGGTGCCCAATCCCTGTTGGCTGAGCTGCGCCCCCACCCCCAGTTGTAGGTGCCACGCTGGGAGCCCACCCCAGCGTGGCAAGCACTGTAGTCCTTGGTCGGCGGGGTGCCTAATCCCCGTCGGCTGAACGCCCCCAGTCCTTGTGCTACGCTGGGACCTCACTCCTAGCGTGGCAAACAGTGCCACGATTTTTTTTATTTTTCCGACGGGGTGCCTAACCTCTGCCGGCTGAACGCCCCTAAGTCCCAGCCACGCTGGGAGCCCACCCCAGCGTGGCAAATGTCCCACAACATCTTTTTTTGTTTTAAACCTGTAAAATAAAACTGTCTCCAGCGCTGCCTCCCAACCCTCCCACAACCCGCACTCCACCCACTGCGCACTCCAGCCTCCCCACACCCCCACCCCCCATACTTACCTCCGACTGCGAGCGATGATCTTGGTGGACCGGGAACACGCCTGCACTCTTCAAAGCCGACTGCTGAACTGAGGAAATGCCGTAGCTGTACAATGGGTTACAGGGGTTTCAACTTTACTATATCTCAGGCATTTTTGGAATTTTGCACAAATTTCCAACATGGGGTTTTGGGACCCTTCTCATGATATGTAACTGTCATGGCATTATTAGGCTGAGGGTGATTTTGCAGTGACTGTGCAGTGACTGAGAAATCACCCTTTGGGCCTGAATACTGCCATGACAGTGACATCATTCATGAGAGGTCCCAAAACCCCATGTTGAAAATTTAGTGCCAAAATTCAAAAATGACTGTTTTACGAGGGTGCATTATGCAGTTCTACGCGAGGTCAGAAAGTTCTAAATTTCAATATTTTCACTCCAGATTTTCAACATTGCCATTTTACCACACTTTCTTATGAGTAGTACAGCTGTCATTTTTCACATCTCACCCAAAATGTGTTTCCACCCATGTAGCGCAGAATGGCACAGTCGGTGTGCTAAATCAATGTACGGAACAAATTAAGAAAATCACAGTGACACTGTTCATGAGCAGAGGTCTTAAAATGGCTGTCTCGAAAATTTGGTGAAAAAGTCCTAAAAATGACTGTTTTACAAGGGTGCATTGCGCAGTTCCTACGTACACCGTAAGGTTCGCGAATTTTCAATATTTTCACTCCAGATTTCCAACATTGCCATTTTATCACACCTTCTATGACCAGTACAGCTGTCATTTTTCAAATCTCACCCAAAACGTGTTTCCACGATGTAGCAAATGGCACAGTCGGTAAAGGTAAATCAATGTATGGGACAAATTAAGAAAGTCACAGTGACATTGTTCATGAGCAAAGGTCTTAAAATGGCTATGTTGAAGATTTGGTGGAAAATTTCTAAAATGACTGGTTTTATGAGGGTGCATTGCGAGTTCCTACACACCTCGTAAGTTCACAATTTTCAATATTTTCACTCCAGATTTTCAACATTGCCACTTTACCACACCTCCTTATGAGCAGTATAGCTGTCATTTTTCACATCTTGCCCAAATGTGTTTCCACCCATGTAGTGCACAATGGCGCAGTATGTGCAAAATCAATGCATGGGACACATTAAGAAAATCACAGTGACACTGTTCATGAGCAGAGGTCTTAAAATGGCTATGTTGAAAATTTGGTGAAAAATTCCTAAAATGACTGCTTTAATGAAAGGTGCGCTATGCAGTTCCTATGCATGCTCGTAAGTTTGCAAATTTAATATTTTCACTCCAGATTTTCAACATTGCCATTTTATTACACTTCCTTATGAATAGTACAGCTGCCATTTTTCATATGTCGCCTGCGGGGTCGTAAGCCAGACATGTAGCGCATAATGGTGCTGTTGGTGCGAAAGCAATGTTTAGGACAGATTAAGAAAATCACAGTTACACTGTTCATGAGCAGAGGTCTTAAAATGGCTATGTTGAAAATTTGGTGACAAAGTCCATAAATGACTGTGTTACGGTGAGCAATGAGCAGTTTCACGCACTCGTAAGTTCATGACTTTGTAATATTTTCAGTCCAGATTTTCACCAGTGGCATTTTTTCACACTTCCTTATGAACAGTACAGCTGTAATTTTTCACAACATGGCTGAAGTGTGTTTTCACACTTTCAGCGCTGAGATGCATTGTCTCTGTGGGAAATCATTGTTCGGCAGAGATAAAGAAAATCACAGTGACACCGTTCATGATCGGAGGCACCAAAATGCCTGAGTTGACAATCTGCTGTAAAATATCCCCAACCTAATTATATTACGGGTGTGCGTTGCACAGTTTCTATGTACGCTCATGACTTCACCATTTTTTTAAATATTTTTACTGCAGATTTGCAACATTGCCATTTTTTACACCTCCCCATGAACAGTACAGCTGTCGTTTTTTACATCCTGTTCAGAATGTTTTTGCACCTGTGGTGCTAAATGCCGTAGTCGCTGTGCATAAGCAGCTTTCGGCTAACAAACTGATATTTCCCCTGTTCATGAGGTGGGGTCACAAAAAACATGTTGAAAATTTGGAGTGAAAATACCAACGAATGCCTGAGGTATTAGGGTTTCCAACCATAACGCCCAACCCTGTAGAGAATGACAGGCATCAGGGGTGTGACTTGGGATTCTTGCCTGTAATGATCATACCATTCCACACCCTGCAGCCAGTGAGAGGCATCGAGGTATGCCTTGGACTCTTCGGCCCCAAAGTTCACCCCATTCTCCTATATCGCACCCATCTCACGCATTTCCCAATGAAATGGGAAGATAAGGGCCAAAGACCCTAAGGAACACCGTGACACTTGTCAGTGTCTGCAGGGTGGGGTGTGGGTGAAATGGCGAGGTCGTTATGCCTGATGACCCAAATGCACACCCCAATGCCTGTCACCTCTGCAGGGTGGTGGTGGGTTGGTTTAGTTCAGTACTTCACTGCCATTCCTATTACGCAGCTCTGTAACTTCTACATTACCACTGCCAATGCCAGCAAGCAAACATTCGGCATTGACAAATGCTTGTTTTAGGATATTCCAAGACTGTGTCTTTTATCTTCCACCTTGCACACTGGGAAACATGTTACCATCATGTTAGCCGTATCATTTTCACAGATATTTGAATCTGTATATTAGGATAATGTATGAGGGCTAAAATACAGAAAGTTGAGGAAGCAGTAGGAATAGCCAAAATGGGGATTTGATTGAAAAGGAAGCATGGAGATTACATTTTTCTGTACAAAGATGATGGGGAAGGATAGAAGAAAGAAAGCACCATGGTTCCCAAAGAGTATGGTGGAGGCAGTACAAAACAAAGGAAGGCATTAATTAGGTATAAAGGTAGTACACAGAGGAAGTTAGGGGCATATGAGAAAAATGAGAGTGGATATAGGCAGTGAGACAGTAAAGGTGGAGGCAGAAATTAGGTTAGCAAAATGGATTTGGAGCGTGACAAGGCATTTCTTTTTGCTATATACAAAAGCTACTCAAAATCAAGGGAAGAGTTATCGGTCTAATGTATAGGTAAGAATAAGTGGAGGATGAGAAGGGTAGGGCAAATCTATGGAATGATTATTTCTGTTCAGTATTCATGGCAGAGGACAAGGGCCCCCTGCTAGATGGCAGCACGGCACTCAGCAGGTAATCACTTAAGGTGTCAGTGAGAACTCATATCTGAGCAGCGACTGCTGAAGGGACTTCAAACACTGAATGTGAATAAATCAATGGGCCCAGACTAGTCACCCTGAGGCAGTAAAGAAAGATGGGACAGTTCCAGGCAGGTCCAGCAACAGATCTAAATGTTAGAGAATTGAGGACAGTGAATGAGATCTCCCTACATAAAACTGGGAGTCTGAAGGAGTCATGCAACTATAGAGCAGTCTTTATCTGCCAGCAACATCTGTGATTCTATGTTTCTACAGAGGAAAATATTCTGGAGTCTATAATTAAGGAAATAATAGTCGGGTTCCTGGAGGCCAATATCCTGCAGGAATCCAGACAGCATGGGATTAACAGTGGGAGTCATGCCAAATGTACCTGATTACATTTTTTGATTGGGTGAAAAGGTGGTGGAAAGGGGTCAGGCCATTGACGTCTTGTACCTAGACTTCAGCAAAGCCTTCCACTCTGTCCCATACAGGAGATTGATAAAGAGATTGGGTGAGTTGTGGGGGAGGGGAGTAAGATTACAGGGTGGATGTAAAATTGAGAGGGAAGACCCATATGGTGGTCAAAATTAAAAGCTCTTAGTGGAAGATAAGGTCATGAGTGGAGTGCCGGAGGGATTCGTTCTAGCATGGAGTCTCTTTAACATATTTAATTGTGGTATTGGGGAGATGGTCCATGGAAAGACATTCCTTTTTTGCAGATGAAACTATTATCTGTGAGAGGGTGGACACTGAGAAGGAAGTAAGGACCATAACAAAAGATCCAGAAAATCTGGGGATGTGGTTGAGGGTGTGATAGCTGAAATTAAATGGAAAAAAGTGCAAGGTAATACACATTGAGGCAAAGAAGTAAAGAATGGAGTACAGCATGAAAGTAGTAGTGGAGAGCATATCAGAGGAAAGGGGCTTAGGGTGTTAATAAAGGAGAATGTAAAGGGTTCAAAAACATATACTAAGGCTGTGGGCAAGGCAAATCAGATGCTAAGGTGCATAGAGAAAGGGATCTCTAGCCAAAAGAGAAAGGTAGTACAGCTCCTGTATAGATCCCTGGTTCACCCTTACTTGAGTATTATGTGCAGTTTTGGACCTCACACAGAATGAAGAATGGACAGATTAGAGGTGGTGCAGAGAAATAATAAGGATTGGTACTTAGTAAGATTTGTTATTGTATAATTAGTGAAATGTGCGATGATGTGAACACGTGGGGCCCGATATGCAATAGTTTGCCTGACCGCAAATAGGTGTTTGCCTGCACAAACCGAGTTTCATGCCAGAGTGCATATTCAAAAGGGGTGGTAGAATGGGCAAACAGGCTAGTGCCTACTGAAAACATAACGTATGTTGGTGGGGAAAGGGAGGGGCAAGCACAGCAATATCCACGCAACCCCATATTCAGTTCATTTGTGCTGTGCAAAATGGTTTAGCATGGTCCATTTGCACAGCGCAAATACAACCAAACAAAATTCTGACTTACTGTGGGTAAGCCCAGCAATTGCAGAGTAACTGTAGCCAACAATGACAATGGCCAGTAGGGTGGTATACCTGCCTCCTGGTGGTGTGTGGTCTCCCAGTCCAAGCGCCATCCCTTACCCAAGTAAGGATAATCCCTGGTTACAAGTGGTCCTCCCTCCCATCTTCAGCCACTATATTAATTAAATACTCTCTGCTGCCTGAAGGACCCCTCACTCTAACCGCTAGCCCTATATGAAATAAATACTCCCTGGTACCTAGTGGACCCCTCCACCAATCGCCAGCTTATATAATAACTGCATAATCCCTGGTGCCTAGCAGTCCCCCAATACCCAATCCCCAGCCCATAAAAGACAATGGCTCCCTAGTGGCCAATGGCCTCCCTGTACCTGATCCTCAGACCTGTATAAGGTTCTGGTGTCCTGATGGCTAGTGGGCTTTCCCACCCTCTGACCACCATCACAATTATGGTAAGAGATGTTCCTGGCATCCAGTGGTCCTTCCTGGTCCCCTAACCCAACCCCATCACATACAAAATATTCCCTGGTGTCCAGTGGTCCCCTACCCAACTCTGTAACAAGGACAACACTCTGCCCTGTCTAAATAAAACTGTGGTTACATTGCAAATCTTAGTACACAAACCAGCCCCACTAATTCCTTGCTGTCCTGGGGTTAACATCCCCTCCAATCTCCAGTCCTCACATGCCATAGAGGTAATCCCTGGTGTCTAGTGGCCCCCTATGGCACCAACCACCCACCCTGCCACTCCCATTTACCTGCGTCATCGGTGCTGCAGGAGCCCACATGATGACTGACACAGTCTTCCTCACACCACCTCAGCTGGCCATCATATGCAGTGCTAGATAGTGCTCAGCCAGTGTACTGTCCAGAGTGCACATCCCCTACTGTATAGTAGTGGACACATGCTCTGTATATTACATTGTATGAGTGCTCTTTGACATCGCATATGGAGGCCAGCTGAGGTTGTGTGCAGAGGGCTGTTTTGGTCACCATATGGGCCCCCACATCACCAATGATACAAGTAAGGAGGGGGTAGCAGGATGAATGGTTCATGCCATGAGGGGAGGGCTAGTAGATGCCCGGGATTACCTTTATGGCACAGGGGTAGCGGTGATCGGGGGAGTACCACAGGATACCAGGGCATTAGTGGGGTTAGATTGTGCACTGCAATGTTCATTGTAACCACAGTTCTTGTTTAGACAGGGCAGGGTGTTGTCTTGTTAAGGAGTCAGGGGTCAAAGGCTGGGGAAAGGGGAAGGGGGAACCAGTGGCCACCAGGGAGCCATTGTCTTATATGGGCAGGGGTCCGGGTACCAGGGGGACTGCTAGGCACCAAGGATTATGTAGTTATTATGTAAGCTGGTGATTGGCAGAAGGGGCGGACCACTAGGCAACAGGGAATATTTATATCATATATGGGTTGACGATCGGAGGTCTAGGGGAAACACTAGGCACCAGTGACGCCCTTCATCCCATTGGATCGGGTAATGGGGAGCCACACTGTGCACATCATGTCTGCTGCTGCCCATGCAAATGGACATATAATGGCATACAAATGGTCCCTTGAAGCCTTGCATATCCAGTGGCTCTTTTGCATGGGTACCTCTGAATATCATGGATTAGCACTGTGGTGCTATCCACTCTGGCAGTGCTATTCCCTACACAGCAGGGATCCATGCCGGGGTGGCACTTCTTGAATTAGTGCTGTGCCAACATGGCCTTATATTCAGTTGGATAGCACCGGTCCACTATCTGACTGACTATAACATCATCCGACTCATGGGCACATGCAAAGTGCAACTTGCAACAGTTGTGCTCCACTTTGCACTTTTTGAATATCAGGCCCATAGTCCCCATTTAGTGGCCATATTGAGTTATTGCTAAAGAATGTAAATGCATAAATATGGGAAAGGCACACTTAATATGCAGTGTTGATTTTATAGAACTGTTAAATGATGTGAGGAAAGAACAGGACTGTCTTGACTGAGATTTACAGAACTGATTCTCTGATAGATTAATAGTTGTACTGGGAGCACTAATGTTCATAGCAGGTGGTGGTGGTGGCGGCAGTGAGCGGCTCAACACATTAAGACAGAAGTTGAATCCTAATAGATGTTGTATATATTATTTGTAGATACAGGTAACACAGCTAGCAGATTGGTATGACAAAGTAGCGAGCCGGCTACGAAACTTCACCAAGGGTTCTGATGTGTTGCATAAAGAATTAAAAGAAATTTAAGAATACATTATGAATGAGTGGTGTCCATCCTACTACATTATGAATTGATGTAGGCATTGCATGTATGATCAGACCAAGGCTTTTGTGATTACCTTTTTGTAAAAAGTGAAAGCAAACAAGACAATTACACTATTTGGTGCAGAGATGAGCCACAAAAATTATACAATGGTAACAGGGTAAGTCCTGTGAGGAATGCTTGTAGGTTCTCAACATGTACACACTGTAGGACAGGAGTAAAAAGGGCAACATGATTGAGACATTCAAGTACCTCTATAGAATAAACAGTATGGACAGCGGTGAGCTGTTCACAATGAGTGGTAACATGGCTACCAGAATTAACTCCCTGAAATTGACAAGGTGTAGGGAGCTTTGAGAAGAATGTGAGGAAGTACTTTTTTTTACAGAAAACCTGGTGATGGATTGCACCAGTCTTCTAAAGGAGGTAACTGAGGCTAAAACAATTTGATATTTCAAAAAGGAATGAAACAAACACATGGCAATAGTGTGAATGGGGGCAGATGTGGGTAGGAAAGACTGACCAGACAGTCCCAACATCAGACAGGCTCTGGCAAAAGGATAGGCTGATTCGTCATGTTTTATGTTTTCTTGTATCTATTGAAAAAGCAGTTTGAGGTTTGTGTGTATTTAATTGTGAACCTCATGTTAGGTGTTATTAACATGTTTATAAGGTTTTGAGAATAAAAGTAGTTGCAAGGTGTTATTAATGTGTTAAGAAGATGCTAATAAGTTAGTAGTGGTTAATTGGTTGCATATCCAGCACTTAAGTACCATCTGATATGTGGAAATATTTGATGCCATTTTCTATGGGGACAAGGATCTAACCATATTGAGATGCAAGTCATTGTCACTGATGCCAGACCTTTAGGATGACTCCTCTATGAGAACACAAGTCACAGTACTTCTAAATAAGTCAGATTTTTTTTTGTCATGTGTACTTCATCCTGGTTGGCTGCACAGCAAGTACTGGTCTGCTGTTACCTGACCTGCTATAGCCAGCAAAGAGCATGTGTCCGTCACAATAAAATAAAATAAAACTGCAAAAAGCTCACTTAGTTTTACCGCTACATCTGCAAAGTGTGAAAAAAAAATTCCCATCCTCCATCACAAGCAGTCCAAAAAAGCTACACCTTTTAAGCATCAATAAAATGTTTCGCTCCCACCACCACACAAAGCAAAATATAAATAAATTTCAAAAACTTGCCAAATGGCAAAAAATGCATGAAAACTATTTTAAATATCTTTAATATATTATAGTTGATCCTATTCTAATGTCTTCAGTTTCCCTAACTTTTTCCTGCAATTGTTTCTGGTAAATAAATCTGAAAGAACGTTTAAATAAGTTGTTTCTCTCTCTCTCTCTGCCTCCCATAGTGAGTGACTAGCCTGCTAGTTACTAACATACTAAAATGCCAGCAGAATAGGCCTAATGGTCTTTGTGGCTGCTCGTTTGGTCAGCCCCCACCCTGGGAGCTGACCTTATGCTCTCTTGCCCTCTCTGGCTTCTCCTTCCAGTCTCGATATTCTCGCTGCACTGGATTTTGCTTCCAGAACCCTTCCCTGTATCTGTCCCACCCCATCTTGAACCCTCCACTGTCTCTACCTCCACCAACCCCTTGGGCAGCGCAATCCATGGCTCCACCACTCCTCTCAGTGAAGTAGCACCTCCTCCTTTCTCCTGAATCTCCCTCCAGCTTCCAACAATGTCGTCTAGTTGCCCCCTTCCTTCGAAGCACCCTGATGGCTCCTCCCTATTTTCCCCCTTCATGTACCTGAAGACCTCTATCATGTCCCCCCGGTCCCTTCTCTCTTCTATTGTGTATATATTTAGCTCTTCGAGCCTCTCCCCATAGGTCCTGTCCCCCCAAGCCCCAAATCATTTTGGTTGCCCTCCTCTGGACCCTCTCCAGGAGTTCAATGTCCTTCTTTATGTGTGGCCTCCAAAACTGCACTCAGTACTGGAGGTGTGGCCTCACCAAGCGGTTATACAGAGGGAGTATCACTTCCCTCCTTCTGGAGGTGATCCTCCTAGCAATGCATCCCAGCATCCTGTTGACCTTGGCCGTTGCCCTCCTACAAGTCACCAAGTTGTTCATCTTGACAACCACCACCACCCCCAGGTCCCTCTCAGCCATCGAGACTTGTAGCATCCCCCCCAAGGGTGTACACTTGGCCCGGGTTTCTGGCCCCCAGGTGCAGTACCTTGCATTTACCTGCATTGAACCTCAGCTTCTACTTTCTAGACCATCTTTCCAGAGCCTCCAGGTCCCCCGTAGGGACCTCCTCCTCATCCACCACCACCTCCAGTTTTGAGTCATCCGCAAAGAGACTCATCTCACTCCTGATACCTGTCCTTATGTCAGAGACATAGGCGTTGAACAGGAGGAGCCCAAGGACTGATCCCTGCAGGACCCCACTAATGACCCTTCTTGGGGATGAGACTATCCCGCCAACTATGACCCTTTGGGTCCAGTCCTGGAGCCAATTGCCTATCCATCTGATCATCTGGTTCCCCACCCCCATTTCTCCCAGCTTATCCAACAGCAGTTGATGAAATATGACCTTGAAGTGTCTTATAAAAGGTTACTTTCACCTTTGGCCCAAACCTGAACCCTTGAGCCACTGGTATAATATTTCAGAATAACGAATAACCTCGTTGGAGAAATATTTCAGAGGCACCATGGTGTAGACGCCCTTTTATTAACCATACTGTTCAAAATACATAAAATCTACAGATATTCTGAAATGCCAGTGGAGTATATGAGCATCTCTAGGGCTCATCAACACCAAATGCACCATTATGTGAGCAACCATTGCCTCTCACAGATAAGTTGTAAGGGGTTGGATATTTGTAAATCTCCATTTGTGCATGCAACAAGTTTGCTCCAGATGAAAATTAGTTCCTGAAGCAATCTACTGATATATTGGACCATACCCGAAATGCATAGTGTGTGCTAATGCCATATTCCAATATACCATCCCATCCATGCCATCCCAATTGCTTATGAAACCACAACCCCTACTATTCAAATGGGGGGGGGTGCCCAATAGGGAACTACTGGGCTTGCTGGAGCAAATGAGCAGTTATGGCATGCAAATGGTGATTGCTTCTGTGGAGCAATCTGTCATATTTGTACATCCCTATGCAATTAGCACCACAAAACTAGCAAGGTACTATGGGTCATTTACATCCTATTAAGGTTGCATTACAGGACTGGAGCAAACATGGTTTGCACCTTCCTCCCTGCCCATCTGGGCTGCCTGTATACTGTCTCTGGCATCTAGTGGCTCCACCTACCCCAAATCATCTGCCTAGCATATAGTAAATATTATCCCTGTCTTCCAGTGGTCCCTCCACATTCCAATTGCCTGCCCAGTATTTAGTACATATTTAGCAAATATTGCCCCTGACATCCAGTGTTCCCCATGATTGCTTGCCCAGTACATAATGAATATGTACCCAAGCAGGCATCGATCCTTCCCAGCAAAAGCAACTAGCACATCCCCTCCACACTCCACCTTGGTCAGCTGCCATCTAAGTGACCAGGAGCTGGCATGTGTCTGCTGTAGAAACAACACATTTAGTGCATCCCCTGCTTTTTTAGGTGCTAAGTGGTGATAACAAGGTCCTTACAAGTTCTGTGCATGCTATATGCATCTGAATATTCTTGCCAATAAATACAGTATGATAAGTTTCATGGAATATTTTGGCACTGTTTCAGCAGTCTCACTGGCCACTCTTGAGGTCTTTAGGTTCCAGGGAAAGTCTTCCAGTCAGTCAAACTCTAGCAACAATTCACATCTCAAAATATAAAACAGAAGCTATAAAACATTGTCTACATGTTTCTTTTTAAAACCACTTTTTGTAAAGTAAAATAGGAATACTGGTCTCAGCCCCATGACATTTCTGTGTAAATTGATGACCGTCTGGGTTAATAGCCCTTAGATTTGCCTTGGGCCATCAACTCTCGCAGCTGGTAATTAATTGCTAGAAAATGCCATGCAACTCATGCCTTTATTGCCTAATTAATTATTGGGAAGTCTATCTGTCTTGTGAAAAGCCCACATGTTCACTCCACCCACACAGACAGCACAGACATTTCAATGTCAGTTAGAAAGAGCAAGAACACAACATTAAATAAATGTTCTTCCAATGTTCACTCAAAGCAGAGAATCAGCTTTAAGGTTTTTTTTACTAACCAAAAGTTTGTAAATTTGCTAACAGTCATGAAGACTGAAACAACCCATTCTTCTTTGCTCCACTGTGCTTAGAAAGGTGAACAGAAATGGCTCTGCAGAACATCATTTGATTACTATTAATTTTCTTTGGTAATCAGGGAAGGCCCATGGAGAACAAGGCCTGTTTTCAGTGGCAACACAGGAGCACTAGGGAGGTTAAGTGACTTTCGTAGTATTACACAGTATGCAGGTGGAAGTTCTGAAAATCAAACCCAGGTCTGCTGCATTTACCAACCTCATTCACAATGCATTACTGTAACCTCCAGGCTATAAAGCCAGCCCATTTGATAAGTGGATGATAGGGAAAGGGATGTGGGAAGAGTCTGTAATGCTTAATTAATGATGTTTGTATTGTGGTGTTTGTGCTTTGATGCAGTTGACTGCTTAGACCAAGTCCAAAAATGTTTTGCAAGACACCCTCACAAAGTCCATTTCAGTCAGAAAGGAGCTGAGCCTCCATATTTATAGGATTTATACTGTATCTTTTGTAGCTCGCTTGAGCCTTGTACAGTACATACAGTATATAAATGTAGGTAATAACAGATTGCACAACCTAATACATATTATCAGACCTGCTTTGGTTCCATGTTTATCAACGCATGCCATCAGTATGTGATCAGCATTGACAGAATATCATATTACATAGACATTTTATTTCCATTTTCCTAGAACAGCTGCTAGATTTTTGAGAAAGATGTTATGTAAAGAAATACTCCATACTATGATGTTCATGAAAACAGCACTATGACTCCACTTCTCCATGCTAATTAGTTACACAACATTAGTTATGCATCTTATTCACAAGTGGAGATATCTTATATTATTACAATTTGCTACCCATATACAGCACCCACTTATTTTTTTAGATCTGAACTTAGAAAGGGGACCAACAATATAAATGACAATACACTGGAAAAGCAATAAACTCCATTTCAACATGGATATACAATACACATAATCACTTTGGACAAATATACATGGTTCTGCAATGAGTGGTAATAATAAATAATAAACTGCGTGTCGAAAACAGCCATTACATTCCATGTTCAACCTGCATCTCAATTTGTGTGGCTAAATAATTCAAGTAATTATTAATAGTTTTTTTTTATATATATTCTATTTGTTGTTATTGTGATTGTGTACAGATGCATGTGTTTCTTGGGGAAGACATGCAGTACAAGTTATAAGGGGCACGTTGATGCAGTGTCTGCTTTTGTACGCTATTCTTTTTGAGAGCTGGTGATTACTAGACAAGCTGCTGTGGAGAAGAAATATTTTTACAGCATAGACTTTTTTTATAACTTAGTAATAGAAACCACATATTTTGGTCCAACAGGAGACACTGGAACCCCAGCTGCTATTCAAAACTAAACACTGAGCCATGTCCTCCTACTATGTCAGTGCTCTGACCAGAACAGACATAAAGAGAAATCATAACTGCAAGTGTAATTTAAAAAGCACATTTGGACCTTTGGGAGATGCAGCTCCTGCAGTTTGGGCATAGCTTCCATTAACTGACTAGAATAAGGGGTGAAACAACTACTGCAGTCAACAATCTGTAGGACTACTGTATGTAAGTTTTTTTTTAAATATTGGTTAGCATTTGCTTAAAGGCCAGAAGGGATACTTGAACAATTATTATAAGACTTATAAATAAATAAATAAATAAATCAGTGGTTGCATAAAGGAGTTTTATATTCCATTTTTTTTCATTAAAAATGTAACAAACTTCTTATATTATTATCTCAAGAAAAATTACTGGACCACATGATGTTGTTTGCAACATTTTTATAAAGAGATGGGGAAATCTTATTCTTCAGATGAGAAGTTAAACTGAGGTCCCTTTGCAAACATTGTGTCACTGTCAAGTGGGCATTTAAAATTCCATGGCACTTATCAAAGAAAATAGATGAGTTTCACCAGTATCATGGCCAACATTCCACATTAGTAAAACAGATTCATGTAACCTACCCCTCAGGATTGGACATGAAAACAAGCTAACACAGCGTAGCATTCCTTCTTGATGAAATATTGCAAATAAGTAAACCAAATAATATCTATTATCATCCAGCATTCTTCAATCCATAAGTACAGGAAATACAATATTTGAAGAAAATTAATTTTTCCTAATCTTATTTATTTTCTTAATGAATTAACCAAGCCACTCAGAAGTGGCTTTATTTTTAGAGTTTTGGCTTTTGCCCTAGGAAGTAGATTCCACCCTATTGTGTCTTTACAGTGTATGGTGGAATGTTGTTCTGCATCAATTTGTATTGGATGAAAACCTTGTTGTACCACAGTGCCAAGGTCATGGAATGCAATTGTACCCTTCTGGGGTACAATCTCATTCCATAGCCTTTCAACTGTGCTACAACAAAGTATCAGCCGAGATGGACAGCCCGCTAGTCACAGCCAACAGAAACAGCAGGATCAACCAGGTATGAAGGAAAGCCAGTTGCATGATCACCTGAACCCATGACACAGGATCAACCAGATACAAAACAAAATCAGAATCAACCAGATATGTGCACACATGTCAAAAATAAAATGCAGGATCAACCAGATATTTAAAATTAACTTACCAAATAAAACTTTCCTACAGTCCACCTCTCACTAATCAAAGAATATGGCTGCCATTTTTTTTTGAAAATCCCTCCCACACCCAATTATCAACCAATGGAAAGTGGGTCTAAAAACATAGGGGTGTCTGGTCCCTAGCAACCACACAAGTCACCCTAGCAACCAGCCCTATCTAGCAAAACAGAATAGGGGAACAAATAATTTGTATTCTATACTTTAACCATAAAAAAAGTGCTAAAATAGTATTTATTTTCTTAAGAGGGGCACCATACACTATAAAAAATATTGAATGGACTCTCAAGGTCACAGGGAATCAGAACCCTCAGTGGCACAACACACACAACATACAACACACATAGCTGCCCACCCAGTATTCTCTATATGTTTCAGGTCCTGAACCTATACAGGATTTTGTTGTATTTTCTTATCAAAAGAAATTCATTAGGAGCACCCACTGCCTGCTCACAACTCTTCATGCCAAAATGGCAGATTGGGGACCACTGAATTTTATGATTTAAACAAGTTTCTTTGTCTATCCACAACCAGTGAATGTCTGAATATTTGAATAAAATATACAGCAAGCTGCCTTTCTCAGTTCTATTTTGATCAAAGTACAGAAATGCACATTGCAGGCAACTTGGCTCAAAAGAGAATATTTGTTGCACATTCTAATCTTCAGGAAAACCTACAAAGAAATTAAATTAGAATATGTGTCTCCTACCATTGATTTCCAATTACTCATAGAGCACACATTTTTAAAATAAATGCTGTTATTATATTTAATAAGTGAATGTGAGAACATAGGAGTAAAAGTCTATTATATCCATAGTTCTGTTTTAATAAGATATTGATTTGCTTTAGAAAACTATTTTTTTTGGGGGTGAAGTTAAAAATGACAAAATCACTGTTTGTCCTTATGATACAGTGCATCATTGACTTCTACAGACTACAAGGGCAATCTTAATTTCCTACATATCATAATAAAGATTTAGAAAACACCAATTTGTGGATGTTATAGACTTCTTAGAATGTGTATGTTCATGAGTGATTTCATCTAGCATAATATGTGACTGGTGCTGCTTTTAGTTTCCTTGTTCTCGGATAAGAAATACTTTGATGTTCCCAGTTTACTTCCCAAGATCAATATTAAACTACAGTGGAGATAATTTGGTCAAGGTGAAAAAATATAATTTAGGGCTGATATACAGTATGTACATACATATATACATTAACACATACATGCATGCATACATATGCATGTCATCAATAACTGCAAACATACTTTACATATCACACACTATTTCTCCTCATTGATGGTCACTCATAGGAACATTCATAGTCAATGGATGAGTGCATCAGACAATGCTTGATGACATCACAAAGATCCTGTACTGGTTTAAAGTTCAACAGCCCAGCTCAGGCAACAGCAGTACAAATCATTTTAAACAACTCATTTCAAAGTTATACCTTTGCAAATGTTGCATAAATAGCTTATATAATAGACTATACTGTGATAATCACATTTTTGCCTTATAATAAGAATGGCATCACAACACACTCATAGAGTAGCTTAGCCTTTTATTAGTTATATGTCATATCCTTACACATGTAGATTATTATAATTTTTACAGTGCAACACATTAAGTGGCCCCTATACAATACAGACAGATATTAGGGTAGGCCAACTGGCACAGTAGTACTGCTACCACTCATGCCGCTGGTGACTCAGGTTTGTGAAGCAGACCGAGTCCATCAGACAGTTGGTCTGGGGAGAAGGGCTGAACTTCCCACAGGATGCTCTCCTCCACAGATGGAGGAGAAAGGGTTGCCATTGCCACTACCCAACTGACACCATGGTGACCATGGTTGGTAGTATAGGCAAGGAGCACTGCAAGAGTGGCAGAGATGCCAGTTGTCTGGATCAGTATGATGCCACATCTCTGCATGTGCAGGTCATGGCTGTGTGTCAATTCACACCTGTCAATTGTCCACCTGACAAGTCACTGTGGTCAATTAGCTGCGGTGACAATCGCAGCCCTGACAAATCCATTCCACAGCAATTTGCTGCTGCCACAGATATTATAATGAAACCTGCATGTGGGCATCATTTGCCCACTAGATGACCCAATACACCTAATGGTTATAAAAGTGGTACTTCTGCTGACACTGCTGTCTGAGTCCAGTTTGACATCTCGTGGGAGCAAATTGTCAGGGAATGAATTTGGCAGGCATGCAGTTGTTGCCACAGCTAATTGTCTAGAGCAACTTGTCAAGGAGGGAATTGACCAGACTGAATTGACATGTCCTGACATGTCAGTCCATAAACTGGCCCTGGGATCTCCATGGGGCTGAAAAGAAAATGGAGGAGAACATTCTTTTAGTGATGTGTGATATGGCACTACTGGTACTCTTAGGCCTTGATTGCCTGCCTGCCTTCTGAAACTGAGCTGTTGCTGTGAAGCTTGACCCACTCCTCACCTCAGAGAAGGATTCCTGAGGTAAGAGGGACAGGGTAAGAGGCAGAGAGGGTTTGGACTGGGCTGGGTAGATGTGGCTGGTGCAACTGGAGCAAGGGGATAAAATATAAATGAAATACACACAAATTCTATATATTGTACTATGCTACAAAAGAAATAATAGAAAACTTCTGTGTAGAGTGGTCATTTTTCACTGGACATTGTAAATTGTGTTCTTTTACCATGTCTTTTTTTTTCCGCCATTAAATCTGAAAGGTGGAGTGTGTCATTAGAGATGGTTTACAGCCATGTCTGGATACATAAAGTACATATTCTATAACTCTGAAAAAATCACTGCAGCAAAGCCTCATATTTCTCAATATATCATTATATACAGTATTTACATATACTGCAACTCACTGAATAAGTAAATACAGTTTGACAAAAAGATACACAATATTAAGCAAACCAAGTTATTCCTCTTTCCCTACTGTCTTTAAAGTTGGTTGACTTCAACTTTTGTGTAGTCCCAGCAGCTATGTACCATCTCAGTTGCCTGAGAAATGCCATAATGAGTACTGCAAAGATACAAATTCAAGAAAATAAACAATACTGTATACTGCATGTCAGAGTTTTCTCAAGATGGTGGATGACTGCTACTGTAGGCCCTCTTGCTAGGAAATATGTCATCCCATGCCACATTATGTTTTGTGGCTAAAGGGAGGAACCTTCCTCTCCCTTCTTTCAGGGTGATTCTAACTGGGTACTGGTAGGTATATAAATACAAGTAAAATATTTAGCAAACTTTACAGTATACAAATCATATTACTGAGTTCAACATTTTTGTAATTAGAGTCAAGGATTTTTCTGCTTAGACCATATATTATTTTATTTATAATAACTGGGTCCTCAATTTTCCAATGCAAAAACTGTGGTGTTATTTGCCAAAATAAAAGAGTGTTTACTATGGCAAACACTTGCATGTTTTTTTGCATTCTGTGCATGTACCCAACACAACTCTACGTCCTGGACTGCTGGCCACCTCATCTTTCCCCTTGGAGATGGAACTGCCACTCGGACTCAGTGGTAAGTCACTACAGAAACAAAACTAAAATTATAACATAAAAAGAAACCCTTCAGCTCCGAGGCACAAATGAATATATTTAAAAGTTTAAATAAAGAAATAAAACTGACCACGGCTGCATACTCAAACCTAAGCAGACCGACGACTGCATAGGACATCTTTTTTTTATTTTATATAATTGTTGTGGCAAAAATGAAAATCCAGCAATTACGTAAAATATAATATGGGGTGTTAGAGATCTAGAAGTTTACACACACTCAAGGTAAGATGCTTTCACAAACCCCTCAAGATTCACTTTCAGAGTTTATGTAATATCTAATCCTCGGTGTGTGTAAACTTCTCTATAACACACCACTCCATACTTTAATCTATAAATATATGGCAGAAATGTATTGGTGCATGGAATTTTCTTTAAATATTTATTTAAATGATAGTTCAAGAAAGCAATTCAAAGGGAAGTGAGTTGAATAATTACCCATTTATTACATATCTGGTTGCAGATCAGATATGTCTTCAAAGTTTTCTGTGGGCTACCCCTGTAGTTACAGTACGTGTACCTTCATGGTAAAGTTACGGGGGGATGACTATACATTTTATTAATATAAGTTATTTTAATTCTTTAAAAAATCATGTTTTTTATATGATGGTAGTAAATGATACTGAACCATTTGGGAAGCTTTACTGGACCTTGGTAAGTCATAGACACATATAGCTAATCTTAATAACAAGCTAATTCTTAAACTACCACATGGAAAATCAATGGAATTAATTCCCCAACAAAACATTCTAGACCTCTTGAACATGCTAGGAAAACTATATATCTTACTTCTACAGGAGCCTTATCTAATGCCTGACAAGTGTCTCTTTTTTTAGTTGGCACCAAAAAATTAAAAAAGGTTGATTACTCTTAGATTTGATATTGCTATGCTTGGAGGAGGCATTATGAATGTCCTGATTAAGCAGTTAATGGTTAAGGTCTCTAGTTCATAATGTAAGGACGACATCACTGCCCATTTATTAAATGACTGTATTAAAGAATATGCTTTGGTTGATATCTATAGAGTTTATTATTAGAATGCTAGGGTTATTAGCCATTTTCTGTGAAATGCAGTGTTCTCTAGATTAGATTACATTTTTCCACAGTACAATCAATTCAATCCTTCAGGTTTAGGTCAGTTCCATCATTATTTCAGACCATAATATGGTGTTAACGTGTTGCTTTTAAGGATAACACTCAACTTAACTTCTAGAAATTCAACAACATATTTATTTCAGGATGATTGTTTTATAGCCAAATCCTTTGAAGTAATGTGGAAGGCTTGGTTTTATAACTGTAATGACCCGATGCCAAGCTACAATATAAGCTTCTGGGTGAATCCAAAGTAGTTTTTAGAAGCCAAAGAATCTGTTATGCAAGTTGAGCACATAAACTCTCAAGACAGAAAGAACTAAAGCGTGATAATAAAATAAAATCTCTGGACCAATTGGTAATCCAGAACTACAATGCCCACAGTGTAGCATGGAAAGACATGGAAATACAGGTGAATTTGAATAAAGAAATTAAACCAAAAAAAAAATCTAAGCAAGGTGAATCACACTTTATACTTGCTGGGAGACAAATCTTGATGTATTTTGACCAATGTTCTCAAGAAACAAAAATAGTGTAATTTTACAACAGGCTTGCAGGACATGAACTCAACCTTTGTAACCAAGGAGGATAACTTACACAGAATCATTGGTTGGTACTTCAGAAAGTCTGTCAGAAATGATTTTCTCCACACCCTGTAGAAATGTTAATTTATTTGAATAATAGATGCCCTGAGAATTTGTAAACCACATTAAATCCTTTGAAGTTAGAGGAAACCAACCTGGTGATAATGTATTTAGTTTTGTTGATCAGGAAAGGAAAGCAAGGCAATATTTGTTATTTTAAGTCTTGACTTCTGAGGAGGATACAGGTGCAAACCAATTAAAACTGAACCAGATTAAGCTATTGATGTTCTTGTAGTAAAAGGGGACATTTGGCAAGGATATCAGGAAAATTCCCCTGACTCTTTCTGAGAAGTGCCATAGGATCTTAAACATCCACGTAAACAACCACCAGAAAAGAAAGACAGGGCTTCAGTTTATGCCTCATCAAAGGACAGCACACCTTGACAGTATGGCATTCCCTTAATAAACAACTCAGAAGTCAGTGTTTTTAGTTTGAGCCCAGTCTCACAAATATCTTTCCTCAGTTCAGATTTCCTGGTGTGGATTGATATACTTAAGCCCCGTTCTTTGCAGCACTGTAGATATAACTTCTGTGGCAGCAACTCTGAATATCCACAGAACTGGTAGGTCAAGTTGTGTGTGAAGCTTTAAAGTGCTGTGGCACATATGTAAGTAAATACTGCAATACAGAGACAACATTATATTTGCTGTGGAACCCAGCAAGGATGGCCTGTGAAAAAGATCCCTTACTCCCACCTCATAAATGTAAGTTACATAACTTCCAGTTTTGTGCCATTGAGCAGTTGTTCTGACTCTCTATATTTTTCTAAATCTATTTAATGCTTAGGACCATTGCATGTAACATTAATGGCTACTGACAGGCACCCTCCAACACTGATAGCAGCAAAGCAAACAGCTGAAAAATGTTCTCCTAGGGAGGTTGAATTAGCTAGCAATGGAGCACCCAAGATTCTCTCCTCTCTGAGAACCTGTCAGGGCCTGACATACAGTTGCAGTTAGTGTGTGCTTTTGTCGCAGAGATGCTTCCCATACTGCCAACCCCCTTCCCCAAAAATGGTAATACATTAAAATTATAACACATTAAGCATCTGCAGTGTCAGTGTAATAATTCTCTTTTTATCTGTACTTGTGTCACTCTTTCCTGTTTGGTTTTCACATTTTTAGTAAACTTTAGCTTGTCTGTCATCTTTCTTGCCTTGGCTTTGTCTTTTCTTCATTTTCTTTTATGTGCACCCCCCCCCCCACACCTGAAAGCACTGGCTTCGGTCAGTATCCCATGACCGTGGGCTATGGTAGAACAGGTGATCTCAGGATCCCAGCAGAGCATGGGTTACCCTCCTGGAACCTTGATACATTACCACTGGCCTATCAGGGTGGCACAGTCAGCTGGTTTTTTTTTTTATTTTCACTTTTTTTCAGCCACTGTAATTTCTTCGTCTATGCCTCTATGTCAAGCAAAGCTTCAGTTCTCCCAGAAGATATAATGGCAACAAAGCTCTCTCCTCACCCTAGTCCAAAATGCTGCAATGATTTTTGCTCTCTTCATCCCTCACCCATATTAAGCAAAAACCTTTACCCCGTGACATAAATCTACCTAATGGCAGCAAAGCTCTCTCCTCTGCTAACTTCCCCTGACCTAGAAGTAGCACTGCTCTCTCTCCCCCCTCTTACCCCTTAATGGTAGTAATGCTTTCTCCTCCTCTTCCTATCCCTGGACTTAATGACATAAAGATTCTCTCTTCTATCTACTCTCCCATAGATGATCCTGCTCCTTCCCCTTTCACAAACACCTTTGCCTGATTCCAGGTTTTAAAATACAGTGTCGCCCATCTGCTCTCATCTCAGCTCCAGCATCCACCTCAGAAATGAATGGGATGATATTTGCCATGCTCTTGAAACAGTTTCCTCTAAGAATGCTGACACGCTGGGGCTGGCCATCAGACTTGGGAAGTGGAAGATATAGGGCTGTCACTTACACTGAGTCAACATTTGTTTCATTCAGTTAAAGAAATCCCATCCTCAAATGATGGTTTGATTACTTTGACTACTGTGTTGAAAAATCAAGCTATTTGTGCTTTTTTTTTTAAATCTTTGAAGCAGCGTTGGTGCTTTTTGAGCAAACCTACTTGTTCATCAGCAACAGTTTTAGTTGAGATGCAGTGAGCTTAAAATCTGGCTTGCCCACACATCTCTCATCTACCATTATAGTTTGCATCAATACCAATACCATGTTGTCCCAGAGCAATATATACATACACAAAAATTAAAAATGTATCATCTGTGGTGTCGTGAAATTTTCTTCATTTTCACTGTTTGTTTGTTTGTTGCTCTCTTCTCTGGTTTAGTTACCTCATTTAGCATTAATAATTAGCTTTGGCTTTTTACTTTGTTTACCTTGGCATCATCATTTTAATTACACAGTCTATTAAGCATTCCCTCATTCTGCCCCAACAATTTTGTTTACTTAGTCGCCTCTTTGCTTTCCTTTTATAAACCACATTTTCTCCCCAAACCACCCATGCTGACCTGTCAAGTTGGCAGCCTCCCAACCACATACACAGCCACTTTTATGCTTAACTCCATTAGAATTACAGAATACCCTCCCACCAGTACATTGCCTCTCATGGTTTTAAAACTTAAGAAACCTACCCTTGCCCATTTTAGCACTACTTTCCTAACTAATTTTGAGCATGCTGTTGAATGTCCCTGTACTTTAAAATTGATATTATTATCCAGTCCTACACTGTACAATACCCTCTGCCTTTTCATCAATTAGAAGTATTGTGTCTCTCAGACTTTACTCCCACCCCTCATATAACAAGAAGAATCCAATCTGCATATTTTAGCCCAAACCTAACTGCACTCAGAGCCTCATCGAGTCACTCTGCTTTTTCTATTGGAAAGCTTTTTTTGATCCCACTGTAGGATGATCCATTACCTCTTCCTAGTACTGCTAGGCTAAATGCTGGACTCATGCCCAAGGATGGCTTTTGTGTGAGCTCTTCAAAGACTTGACTAGTACAAGAAACAAGCATTCTGACTACCAGCAGTAATAGAAAAGGCCATGGATCATGCAGCTTCTCACCAAAAATGAGTGCACATATGAAATGAAAACAGGGTGGCTCAAGTGGTTTCTCAGGACTGCGCAAGAGGTTATGAGGGGATGAGATGGAGGAGGGTGAGTTTAGTTTTTATAAAACTACAAGTGAAGCCAACTATTATGTCTCCATCCTTGAACAGGCAAAAGGGAATTCTCAAAAAATCTGGAAGACACTCAAGTCCATCAAAGGTTAGCCTGTAGCCCCCTCCATCCCTCTGAAGATCCTCAGCAATGGTAGGGCTGGGGAAAACAGCCACCTAATCCTCAAGGAAATCAACAATCACTTTGTAACTGCTGTCCTAGCTTTCGACTCTTCGCCTTATGCAGCCTGTGGTAGCAGCCAAGACTGTAATAACATTGACTTGCAAACTTCGACCCGCTCGCTCCAGTTGTTCCCGCTTAGCTATAAAGAAGTAGAAGATTCACTTCTTAACATAGACATTCAAAAAAGTGCAGGGGACGATGGTCTAGAACCTTTTTTTCTTAAACTAGGCTATCTTGACCTCACTGCCCCTATCCTCCATATATTCAATCTTTCCATTTCCACTACCACTGTTCCCTCCTGCTGGAAATCTGCCCACGTCCTCCCATTATTCAAGTCAGGGGACCCATGTGGTCTAAACAACTATAGGCCCATCTCAATCCTTCTTGCCCTCTCCAAAGTCCTCGAAAAGCTATTTTTTCCCAAATGAAACTCCATATCGAATCATCTTCATCTTCAACCCGTGCACCTGACTTCCGGCCCAAAGATAGTACAGTCACTGCTCTAGCCAAAGTTACCAATGAATGGATCACAAGCATGGACTCCAAGAAAGTTACTGGTGCAGTATTTTTAGATCTCAGCAAAGCATTCAACACTGTCGACCACAATCTGTTAGTCTCAAGCCTAATAAAACTATTCGCTACCCGCCTTGCTGCCCAGTGATTTACCAGCTACCTATCTGGAAGGACCCAGAAAGTAAAAGGTGGTGGCCTCTTTTCTGCATCCCTCCCAGTTGTCAGGGGAATCCCACAAGGCACCATATGAGATCCATCCTCTTCTCCCTGTACATCAATAACCTTGATGCACATATATCCCAGTCCCATCTGTATTTGTTTGCTGACGATACTGTACTATATACATCAGGCCCTACACTGACTGAAGTGAGGGATGTACTCCAAGCCGACTTTGCACAACTAGAAATCAACCTAATCAATGACAAACTACTCCTCAATGCCAAGAAAACTAAGGCCATGATCTTTGCCCCAAACACCACCTCCACTTCCCTTGCAATCACGCATGGAGAATTCATCACCACTTCCCTAGGTGAACCCCTTGAAATCACCTCCGAATTGAAATATCTTGGTATGTGGCTAGACAACAAGATTTCTTTCACAGCCACCTCAATGATCTGGCAAAAGGCTAAAAATTAGGCTAGGTTTCTTCTTCCTTAACAAGTCCCTCTTTCCATTGGATACCAGAACTAGGCCGGTCCAGGCCACTTTCTTGCCACTACTCGACTATGGAGATCTAGTCTATTCCTCCGGAGCAGCCTCAGGACTCAGCAAACTAGACGTCCTCTACCACCATGCCATATGGTTCATGGCTTGGACTTGCTAACTGGCTTCTTGCTAATGACCTACATGAATCTCTTAACCTGTGTTGCACTTATCTCATTCTTCTCAATGATCCTGTTATCCATGTTTTCTACTACCTACTTTGCTTGATCATGTATTTTTATAGTCTTATTAGTGTTTGAGATGTTCTGTACTCTCCTGGCTTACTCTTTGCTGTATGGTTTATGTGTGCTGCGTCACACTGATGTTGTTGTTTTGTATTTCATTTGTACCCTCCCGGGTTGTACCTGAAAATAGGCATTCCTATGTCTAGTGTACCCACCCGTCAACAAAAGCAAATAAATAAATGACAAACCTACTCCTACTAAACCCACCATCGCGATTTGTACACATAGTCAGCTGGCTGGACATCACTCTCAATTAGATGCACACTTCATGCTGGTATCTGACTCTTAAACTACCTCTGAACAAGGTCCCAAGTATCTCACAACCCTTTTCCATATTTCCCATAGCACCTACTTCTTTTAGGAAAAATGATCTCCTCGATGTACCGAGAACCTGCACCTCACTCGGCAAGCGGGCCATATTACTGAGTACACCCCAACTATCTGGAACCAGCTCCAAGGCTTACTGAAGCTTTCCGTACTGTCCCTGTCAGTCTATTTAAAAGGTTGGCTGCAGCAAAAATAAAAGATACATGCAGCTGCTTCTAAATCCTTGCTCACTGCTCTAACTCTAGCCCACTGCTTCCTCTTACTTACCTAGAAATTAGCTGCCTTGTTACTCTGAAACAAGAACTTGTGCCTTTTTTTCTGTACTTGTATTTTTCTATGTCATTGTCATTTTATGCAACATGTTAATGCTTGCTCATAATTCTGTACCTGAATTTGTACTATATTTTTCAATTATGCAATCTCTAACTACCTGTCTGTGCCAAAGGACCTCCTTGTGAATGAGCTTGCTCAATGGAGTTTTTCTACAATAAACTTGAACTTGAACTTGAACAAGGATGCCAAGTAATAGGCAGAAACGAGTGGAGGCAGTCTATGTCTAACTTACTGGGACAGTTTCTGTGTAATTTCTATGGGCAGTGCCAAATTCCACATCAAGCCCCACATTTTGCATCTGGCCTTGATTTCTGCAGCAACTGCTGAATGCCATGGAGCTACAGAACACAGGAGGCCTTGGATATGCTCCAAAATTCTACCATACTTTTTATAAAGAATTGAAACCTTGGTTTACTCTGCTGGGGCAAGAGATGGCTTACAATGTCAGGGATATTACACTTATGATGGAAGAGCGATGGTGGTTTTAATAACCAACAATAGAAATCCCCCTTTTTGTTCTCTAAAAATTGAACCATCAGACATCCTGGACCAACTGCTCCACTTAAAGGACAGGAAAAGTGGTGGTCCAAGTGGTCTGGACACTGAACTGCTGAAACATGCTGCCCCAGACAGTTACAGGCCTCTGGTCTACTTCTTCAATTACCCCTTAGTGTGATCTTATGCTTCTTCTGGCTGTGAAACTATCAGCATGGTTCCCATCCATAAAGTAGGAGACCCGGCAATTTAAGCAACTGCAGACCGAGCTCCTCCTGTCAGTGGTCTCCAAAGTACTGGAGCACATTCTATACAACCAAATCATCAAATTCCTCAACAAAACCTCCTTGCTTGATGAGCACAAGTCAGGTCTAAGAACATGAGACAGTATAGTCACCACTGCAACCATGGTACTCAACAACATCAGCCTCCCATAGATGAAATGAAATATGTTGGCACCATTTTCATCAACCTATCAAGGATTTCAACACAGTGAACCACAGAATACTAGTAATAAGACAGCCAAACTGCACATATGACCAGAGGTAGCCAGCTACTTCAACAATTATTCTAAGTAAAGTAAACAGAGCATGAGGATACATGGCTCTGAGTCTGACACCCTCCAATTCATTAAAGGTGTACCTTAAGGCTCTGTATGTGAACCTTACTGTTCTCTTTGTTTGTAAAATACCTGATCAGTGTGTTGGAGCAATGAACTACCAGCTGTATTTCGATGATACTGTGTTTTATGTGTCTGGAGTCAACATCCTTGCTGTGCAGATCACTCTTCAAAAGGGATTTCATGACTTGCAATCCTTTCTCCTTGACTCAAAACTGTCTTTAAATGGGGGGAAACCAAAGCTATGGTATTTGGGTCTGCCCTGACTGAAACGTTTTGCTGGCTCCATCATTCTGGTCATTGCTGCCACAGGCAGAACCCAACTCTCCTCCCTCCTCCCGTCCTGAAGTGGTTAGTGAACACAAATACAGTATGTGTGTCTGGGATGATTCCTCTTCACTAGGAACACACACATTGACAATGTAATCAAACGCCTTTGTCCCAAACACTAGCTTCCTGTTCAGAAATATATCCTTGTTGCTCCAGGACTGCAGAGAGAGAATAATACAATCTATGATACTCCTTTTATGACATGGTCACCTTCCTCCATAGTACTCTCCAAGTCTAGGATGGCCAAAGTAGATGTACTTTATTTATTTATTTATTTATTTATTTTATTTATTTAAACATCAGTTTATAACCTTTGAGCCAGAGGCTCATTTACAAAGGTACGTCATCACATAGAGGACAACAGACAGCAGAACAATAAACAACAGTTAATACAGATTCAAGCAAGTTACAATTCAGGGTTACAGTAGGCAAAAAACATATGTTTGTGAGGTGAGAGTAGGAGGGGACGGTAAGAGGGAGAAGGGATGGGGAGGAGAAAGGAGAGGGAAGGAGGATGTTAAAGGGAGGAGGAAAGGGGGGGGAGTGCTGCTCAGCCAGCATTGTCAGAACCCTTTTTTTTTTTTTCCCTGCTTCTTCTTCTCAGCAGCAACACCTGTGTGAGATGAACAGGTGGTTTCTGAGCCTGAGTTTAAAGCTTGCTAATGTGGGAGAGTCAGAGATACTGGTAGGGAGTGAGTCATACCAGGTAGGTGCTCTGTAGGGGAATGCCCTTTGGCCTTGTGAGGTCCTAGCCCTTGGTATGAACAGAGCTGTTTTGGACGAGCTTCGGGTGTTCACAGCTGGTGCAGTACGGCAAATAGAGCCAGCTAGACCAGTGGGAGATAGGCCATGCAGTGCTTTAAAGGTGAGCTGGCAGGTTTGATACATGAGCCACTCATCCAGGTTGAGTAGGGTAGCCAAGGCATACAGCTGACATGTATGCGTATGTCTAGGTGCACTGGTGATAAGTCTGCAGGCTTTGTTAAGTGTAAGGCGGACCTTGCTGAGGGCTGTCTGATCAGCTGACCCATAGACCGGGAGGCCATAGTCGATGAGAGATATGACAGAAGAGGTGACAGCAAGGTGGAGGGCATCCACAGGGAGACATTTTTTGTGCCGGTAGAGAATGCCCAGCCGCAAGTTGGCGGCAATGTTCAAGGAGGAGATATGGTCATGGAAGGAGAGGGCAGGGTCAAAGACAATTCCCAGGTATTTATAGGATTGCACAGGTTCGATGGTGATTTTGAGGGTGAAATGAACAGTGAGGGGAAATTTGCTGAACTTGTTTTGGGGGTGGGAGAAGAGCATTGTTTTTGTTTTCTTTAGGTTGATTATGAGTCGATGCTCAGAGAACCAGGTTTCAGCGGAATCAAAAGCAAGTTGGAGAGAACTCTGAAGCAGCGTAGGGTTACTATCAGAGGCAAGGAGTACAGCATCATCAACATATAGCAGGATCTTGCCCGTGCATGCACTGGGTAGCGAGTTGAGGAAAAGGGAGAAGAGTAGAGGTCCAAGAATAGAGCCCTGAGGGACTTCAGAGCGAATAGGGCAGGTGCTGGAGAGATTTCCACTAACTTTCACACATTGGGAGTGGGCTGAGAGATAGCTGGCACACCAGGAGACTGGTCTAGTGGCAAAGCCTATGTGGTCCAGGGTAGTTAACAAGAGTGGATGCGATACGGTATCAAAAGCTTTAGACAGGTCAATGAATACCACTCCAGCCAGGGCACCAGTGTCCAAGGAGGTGTGGAGGAAGTTGGCAAACTCCAGGAGAGCCGTATTGGTACTATGACCAGCTCTGAACCCATGTTGCTCAGGGCAAAGAACATTGTACTTTGAGAGGTAGTCGGAGACTTGAGTGGCAACAATTTTCTCCAGGGCTTTGGGGATTGAGATGGGTCGGTAATTACCTGGCAGAGTCCTGTCGCCACCTTTGTGGACAGGAGTAACTGTAGCAACCCTCCAGACAGCAGGAAATTGTCCGAGGCAAAGGGATTTGTTAAAGATGCATGTGATAGGGGCGAGGACCTGATCCAGGACCTGACGTAGGAGGCAGGGATCAAGGGAATCATTACCTATGGCGTTACCTTTAAAGGCTTTAAGGAGATATGGCCTAGTTTCTTGTAAGGTGACACAGCGCAGGTGGAACAAGGGGGCATGTGATGGGAGGGGCGGAACTAGGGGGTGGAGGACTGAAGAAGTTACCAGGGAGTACTGAGCTAAGGTCAGTAAAGGAGTTATTGAGGTGAGTGGCAATGAGGGTAGGGTCAGTGGAGACAGTACCATTGATGTTAAGAAGTGTGGGAGAGGGGGACTGGGAGTGACCATTCAGCTGCTTGACGTTGTCCCAGAAAGACCTAGGGTTCCCCCAAGAGGAGGTAAGGGAGGCTTGGTAGTAATCCGCCTTTGCTTTATGGATAGCCCAGGTGAACCGGGTTTCGAGCTGCAGCATAGGTCTGCCTGTCAGATGATCAGCCAGAGGCAACAGCAAGGTGCCACAGATTATCCCGCTGCTTAAAAAGCCGCCTCAGTGCAGGGGTGAGCCAAGGAGCATATCATACTTTGGACCTATGGGCAGTTATAGGAGCGAAGATGTCACAGGCAAAGTTGAAAGTGTTGATAAAGAAGGACAGAGCCATGTCAACGTTAGTTGCGTTTATCAGTGGGGACCAGTCTGTGTGAGCAAGGTAATTCTTTAGGTCATTCAACCCCTGGGTCTAAGCCACCTTTGAGAGGTGGTTTTGACTGAGGGTGTGGCTTTGCAACAGGATAGCTAGGCTGCCACCAGCTTACAGCACTCACCACTGTAAGCTCTACAGTACATTAAACTGGCTATTCTTGGGTGACAGGAGGGAATTACCCTTCATCCGGTTCTTCCTGAAGCACATCACAGGCATTGGAAGAGGCAGTGTAGTGCAGTGGTTTAAGGCTCTGAGCTGCAAACCTGGAGACCTGTGTTTGAATCCCACAGCCCCACTTGCATACTGTTTGACCCTAAGCAAGTCACTTAACTTCCTTATGCTCCCAGGTGGCACCTGTAAACAAGCTTCAGCTTTGCAAAGGAGTCTCTGACTCAAAGGTTTGTAATTCTGATATGTGCAATACATAAATAAATAATGGGTCTCTCCTAGTTAAAATAAATAAATAAATAAAATTGCGCCTTCTTATTTGCACTCAAGGTTTATCCACAAGTCCTGCACTAGATCTTTGTGTTCCAATGGATCACCTGCTGAGGATGATGATGCAGACAAACATGATTCAAGGGATCCTCACTTTCAATCACAGATGTCAACTGCATTTAACTCTCTGCTAGGATCCCTACACCTGGTAACCATCTTGTGCCATCCAGTATAAAAGTCAAAGAATTTTGTTTTCTGTTTCTTCTGGTATAAATCTTGCTGCCATCTTCAGACTGAATTGAATAGTATATAACGAAAAAACTGAAACTTGCTGCCAGTTTTTGATTGATTAGCATGGTAAACACTGACTATAAGATTATAGCCAAACATATCTTTTTACATATTACTTTGAGGGATTTTGGAGGTAATCCATCCAGACCAGTCTGGATTTGTTAAGGGAACACACTATTTTTCAGGGGATGTGTTATGTAACAGTAGATAATAAATTTTGTAAGGAAAGAGGAAGAATATACTTTTGCCCTGGCCTTGGAACTAGCAAGGCATTGTATCTTATTAATAAACAATTGTGTGGTAGTGTTTATCTCAAAAGAATCAATCAATCGCTACAAAGAAGGATCCAGAAGAAACATGCTAAACCTGAGCTTTATTTTAAAGTGAACTACAATTGGCAGATTCTGTGCTGACGCATAATTGATTTTCCAAGGTTGCTCACTGTCCCTGTCCTCCACTCTCTGTATCCTTGAAATTGAGTTCTTTTTAAATTGTATTGGGTGCAACAATTCAATTAAAAAAAATACCGATATAGGCAACGTGTCAGTCAGAACTACTGTTTTTGTTAATGATGTTTTACTTCGCCTGAAGGATACTGATTACATGCTTGCTGGAGGAAGTGGAGAGATTTTCAAAAGTCTCAGGATATATTCTAAACAAACATAAATATGTTATCCTTCCAATTACCAAACATGCACTTGATAAGGTAATAGTTCTACCACACTTAAAAAGTGTAAATTCATGCTATTTGACACAGCAGTAACACTACTGCTCACGATGCTGGTGACCTGTGTTTGGGAACGAGCATGAGTCATCAAAGGCCAGCCAGAGGGGGAGTATTGAGCATCTCAGGACACTCTTCTCCTTCGAGGAGGGGAGGACAGCTTGATTCACAACTATACTGCCACCTGGGTGACCACAGATGGCAGTGGAATGGAGCAGCTATGGGAAAGGAAGATGCAGGCTGGTGCTGCGCTATTCATGCTTGTGTGGTCTGCATGTGCACCCATGCTACTTTGTCTCAGAGCAGGGAAGAAACAGAAAAAGGAAAATCCCCCTCCTGCAGCATGACAGCCCTGCTGAACCCACAGGCTCTGCACTCATTGATCTGGTCATCTCTCTGAATGACTGGATATAGGCACTCGATTGAACTGGTCCACCCACTGCTCCACTCAGAGGGCTCCACCATGAAGAGAAAACTATATGGGTAATGGAGGAGAGGTAAGTCCCAGGAGAAGGTAATGGACAGGGCTGGGGTGTGGTGGGGAATTGAGAGGGGGGCCAAACAGCTGAGGGGAGTCAGAAGCTTAAAGAAAATAAATTAAAAAAGCACACATGTCAATAAATACTTATCAATCATAATAACTATCACTAAATTCAATTAAGCAAAATGTAGACCATACTGATTTGTTTAATGACCTGGTTCTGTCGAATATTTTTAATGCCTGTTTGAATTGTTTTAACTGTTGTTTATGTAAGGCGCCTTGATAATTGAAAGGTGCCATATAAATAAAAATTATTATTATTATTATAATTATGATATTAAACTAAGACCATGGCTTAATTAAAGAATTGATGTATCTCTATCTTCCTACTGTATGGGTAAAGTGTCAATTCTCAAAATTATGTCTATTCTGCTTATTATTTATCCAGTTCAGTCAGTTATGGGTGAGACAGAAGAACAATGTTTCTCAAACTTCAAAACATTTGTAGGACATGTCTATGGGAGGTGGGAAACCACAAATGGTGTGGCACACCATGATTCTTTCTCACGATAATGGTGATCCAAGCATATATAATACATTCTTTTAGTACTTTACCCAAATATGTGAAATGACATTATACTGGGACTTCCTTCTCAGCAACTATAACATGGACAATAATACAGTGCAGCAAACACTGGAGCAGGAAGAGGAGCATTTGAATATGAAAAATGGTAATGTTGCTGAATCCTTTCAAGGACTCCACAAACTTATCAATTAGTTCCATGGTGGAACCTACTGTTACATCTGCCAAAAGAAGCAATCTGGTTGATTTACCCTGGTTAAGGTCCAACATTATTTTCAATGGTATAGAACACCCTCTAAAGATATCCTGTGACATGCGCTACTCATGAGTGGGCAGCTACCTAAACAGCTATCCACTTGCAGCACATGTTGACAGAGTGAGAGAGCAGGGAGGGTGAATGGATAGGGGGGTCATGAATGGTGACAGGATGTCGCTATATGTGCACAAGGGCAGGTGGGGTGGGGATCAAGCACGCTGAGCGAGGGACAAGATGGGAGGGAGGGTTAGTGAGGGGTGGTGCCACAATGAGCTGCCGAGCTGGCTCCATGGAGTGGTGGGTTAGTGCTGGGCTGGAGTGGCCAGGATGCTGGATTTGGGTCAGGGTGAAGGTATGTTTTGTTGCACCCGGCCTGAGTAGGTTTTTTTTTTTTTTTTTACGATTTTTCACCCCTCCCACATGCACCCTCCTGGAGTTCAGAATCCTATAGTAGGGGTGCAGGGTTTGAAGCCCCTCATGGGTGAGGGTGTGGGGGCACAACCCCCCGCATAACATTAAAAATTAGAGTCTTTGGTTTCCTTTTGTGTTTTGCCAGCGTGTACATCGCTGAAATTGATTTTTGGTGATGTACACCTGCCATAATGATGATCACCTTTCTGTTATCGCCATTATGACATGGAACCCCCTCTCCCCCTCTAAAGACCCTTTGATGGACTATGTTACACAATGGCTGGAAACTGAGTGACACCAATATTCTTAATTAAAAATAGACATCATGGCTCTATTGCATGTTCCCTCTAAGAAACTTTCCCACTCCTTGTATGGCACTCCTGTAGATATATCATTGACAGCCCATAAACAATTGTGTCTCCTTCTCAATCTAGACTCTACTAAGGATATATCACAGACCATGTTGGGGAACCCAAATTTTAAAATTGCTGGTCACCTCCTTATGCAGACCTTTTGGCCTTATGCCAAAGCTAGAACAGTGGAGCATTTTATGTGAGATGGAACCCTGTTAAAATTTCTTGAGGCACAGCAGAGATTTAGGATACCTAATTTGAAATATTTTAAATATTTTCAAATAACTGATTTGTTACATCAGCATTTTGTATAGGGCTTTGGTCCAATATTTGTGGAAAACAAATCCTTAGCCTAGCCCCTCATGCATCCTCCACCCACACCATTTCTTTTTTTTTACAATACATTTTATGAGCTTCTTCCCAATGGAGAATCAGAGATGGCTCTTTATTGGGATCTGGTTATTCCCATGGAGGGCAGGCCCCATAACTGGACACTTTTATGGAAATGCACCTATAAATATTTAAGATGGGACAGATACCAGTTTATGCAATTCCAGATATTTCATAGTCTATATTATATATCAGTTAAATTACTGTACATAAAATGAGTTAAATTACCTCATGTCTGTTCCTGATGTGTAAGGACCAGGGCACTTTAGTACACATATTATGATCTTATGAAAACTATCTCCTTTTGGGAGGCCATATATCTGCATTTGGACCCTCTGCTGGGATTAGATTCAGCTTTTCTCCCTGAAGTACACCTTTGGAGGTCTTTGATGGTATTTTGCTTGGCAATCAATGATACCACATGGCTCTGATCTCTGCCAGTGCTAAAAGGTTATTTTAAGTCACTGATGTGATCAGATCATTCCCATGCATATGGAATGGAATACAGAAACTTTATTTGCATTATAGGCAGAAAAGATCATGGTCAGCCTAGTAGACCGCCATTCAGTTTATAAGAAGGTGTGGGAACTGTTGCATATTTCGGATCTGAAATAAATAAATAAATACCTTATTAACTATCTGAGCTGGACAGGGTATATTTTTTTACTACCGGAGTGGTACAGATGTTAGGTATGACCTCTATCTTTGTTAGCAAACAGGTAGTCTTTTGTTGGGTAGATTGGATATCATGCCACAGTATACCCTTCTTGGTTAAATATATTATTTGTGTATTGCAAAGCCCTAAATCCTAAATGGAATGAGTAGACTATCTCCTTGCATCTCCTCCAGAAAAGGATGGCAGTTGGGGGTCTTTTCCCTGGGTATGGGTGGTGAGGGTTGGGAAGCTGTTTGATTTCTTTCATGTGTTTGTTGTATGCACATATGTTGTACATCTTATTTAATTTATGTTGGATTTTGCATTTTTTGTACTTTTGAATTTTTGAAAATTTAATAAAGCATACTCAAAATATAAAGAAGAAAAAACGTCCAACATTATGGCTACTTTGAATTCTACACAATTGAAAAGATCTTTCCCACCCAAATCAGTATTTTTTGTTTAATACTTTACATTGGTCTCAATTATTTCCAATAACAGTTGAATTGCTAATACAAGTTTCAGGGATTTTATTCCCATTGGCATACCTGTGCACTACCATTTTTATTATTGGCTAGTAGTGAAATTTAACAAAAATTTGTTGCCACAGAAAGATTCAGTTTATGAATGGTTTGTGGGATCACTTAAAATGGGAAGAGGGGTTTAAAGAGATTACTCATCAGAAAATTATGTCTAGGTTATACAAAATTATTTGCTGCTCATTCAATGATCCCAGAAAAAATAGTGGTTGTAAGATGACCCTGGTCCATCCCATCTCATTCAAGATAGCATGTGGAAATGAACCTTGATTCAGCAACATAAAATATGAGAAAGAAAAAAAAAAACATTCTCATAGAAACATAGAATTTGACAGCAGATAAGGACTGCTTGGCCCATCCAGTCTGCCCATTTCCCTACCTGATGGATAAGCTGCAGATACTAGTTAATCAACAGCTTACTTCCTCCGACCCCCCACTAGAATTGCCTTATGCCTGTCCCATGCATTCTAGAATTCTTCCACTGTTCCTGACTCCACAACCTCCTCAGGAAGGCTGTTCCATGCATCCACAACTCTTCTGTGAAAAAATACTTTCTAACATTACCTCTGAGCCGTCCCTCTATCTTCAAATTGTGCCCCTTGTTCTTGCACATCTCTTCTTCTGAAAGATACTACCCTCTTGTACCTTGTTAATTCCCTTGAGATACTTGAAAGTTTCCATCATGTCCCCTCCCTCCTTTCCTCAAGGGTATACATATTAAGCTGCTTTAGTCTCTCCTCAGATGTCTTCTGGTGCAGACCGTGCACCATTTTGGTTGCTCTCCTCTGAACAGCCACCACTCTGTCAATGTCTTTTGGAGATGGATCTCCAGAATTGCATGCAATACTCAGATGGGGTCTCACTAACTGTCTGTTGAGAGGATAACAACTTCCTGTTTTCTACTGTTGATGCCTCTCCTATGCATCCCAGTATCCTCCCAGCCTCCTTACTGCCTTCTCACATTGCCTGCCCACCTTTAGGTCATCTGATATAATTACTCTAGGTCTCTTTCAATGTTTGGTGTTGTTATTAACTCACCCCCCATTGTGTACTCTTCCCCTGGGTTTTTGTTTCCCAGGTGCATTACCTTGCACTTCTTTGCATTGAATCTGAGCTGCCACGTATTTGACTATTCCTCCAACCTTGCCAAGTCCCTTTTCATTCTTTCTACCCCACCTTGTGTATCAACTCTGTTGCAGATCTTTGTGTCATCTGCAAAGAGCATACCTTTCCTTCCAGGTGCTCTCCAATGTCACTTATAAAGATGTTAAAGAGGACCAGTCCGTAGTGACCCTGCAGTACCTCGCTAGTTACCCTCCTTTCTTCACTGTGGACTCGTTTATTATTACCTTTGTGTCCTGTTGTCCAACCAGTTTTTTATCCAGGCTACCACCTTGGGACCCACTCCAAGGTTGGCTAACTTGTATATTAATCTTGTGTGAGACTGTGTCGAATGCCTTGCTAAAATCTAGGTAGGCCATATCCACAGCCCCTCCCTGGTCTATTACTTTGGTCACCCAGTCAATAAATCTATTAGGTTCATCTGACATGACCTTGTTGCTTTTGAAACCATGCTACCTTGGGTCCTGGCCCCATTAGCATCTAGGTACTCAAAATTCTTTCCTTCAAAAGTGATTCCATTATTTTCCTACCACTGAAGTCAAACTAACTGGTCTGTAGTTTCTGCCTCTGCCTGCTCCCACTTTTGTGAAGTGAAATCACATTTGTCCCCTTCACCCTTCAGTCCTCAGGTACCACTCCATCCTCCCATGATTTGTTAAAGAGAGTAGTCAGTGGTGTTACTGGTTCTACCCTTAGTTCTTTAGTATTCTGGGGTGAATCCCATCAGGCCCCATTGCTTTGTCCACCCTCAGTTTCAAGAGTTCTTTCAAAACCCTTTCTTCTGTGAATGGACTGGTATCGACCCCTCTATTCAGAGTTTCTCCCTTGTTTGGTTTAGGCACCTCCTCCTCCTCATCTGTTGTGAATGCTGAGCAGAAATATTCATTTAGTATCCCTGCTTTTTCACTGTCACCCTCTGCCCACATTCCCTCCCCTTTATTAAGTCTCTGTATCCCTCCCTTGGTCTTTCTTCATTCCCTAATGTACCTATAAAAGGTTTTAACCCCCTTCTTAACAGAGTTGGCTATCTTTTTCTCAGTTTCTGCCTTTGCTATTCTGACTGCCTTCCCTGCCTCCTTCTGCTTTAACTGATAAAGTTCTCTGTCCTGCTTCTTCTGTGTTTCCTTATATTTCCTGAATTCTATCCTTTTCTTCTTAACCATCCCTGCCACCTCTTTTGAGAACCATAGTGTTTTTTCCCTTCATTTTGTTTTATTGATATTGCTTCACACAAAGGCTTGTTGTCTCTGCAATTGCTGTTTTGATTATTCCCCATTGTTCCTCCGCCCCTCCTTCTTGCCCATTTACTAGTGCTTTTCTAAGGCACTCTCTGATTTTCCCAAAGTCAGCCTTCCTAAAGTCCAATACTCTTGTTTTTGTATGGCTTGAATCTATGGCTGTGTTTATTGTGAACCACACTATTTGGTGGTCACTTGTTCCTAGATGGCTACCCACCTCTAAATTTGAGATCTTTTCTCCTTCCCCATTTGAGAGTACCAGGTCTAAGATTGCTCCCTCCCAACTGGGCTCCAACACTAGCTGTCTGAGGCATGCCCCCTGTAAGGCATCAAGAATGACCCTGCTCTTTGATGTACCTGCAGCAAAGGTACTCCAGTTAACATCTGGCATATTCAGGTCCCCATTAACAATATCTCCCCTTTTTCTTCCATTTTAAGGATGCCTTCTATCATTTCATTATCCATTTCTTCCCCCTGAGATGGGGGTCTGTACACAACCCCCATGCGGATTGTGGTGCCATTTCCTGTCTCCAGAGTGACCCATAGTGACTCATCAACTTCCTGTTTACTCTTTAGTTCTGTTTTTAATCCCTTCCCTTATATAGAGAGAGCTACTCTTCCTCCTCTTTACCCACCCTGTCCCTCCTGTAGACTGTGTATCCTGGTATGTTGACTTCCCACCATGGTTCTCTGTGTACCATGTTTCAGTGACTGCCACAATATCCAGGCATCCCTCTTCCACTAAGGCCACTAGTTCAGGGAGCTTGTTGCACAGACTATGGGCATTGGTACTCATCACCTTTCATTTATTTTTTATGGCCTTAACCCTTTTAGCCCCATCCCTGTCCTTAACACCTTTTTCTGCATTTATCCCTGTCCTGCTCCCTACTGACTTCTCTGCCTTGGTGTTTACCTCTCTAACTACTGTGCTTTGTGGGGGGAGGCTGGGATTTTCCTGCTCCTTTTCAGTGCCTCCGCCCTTGGCTAGTTTAAATGCTTGCCAATGAAGCATTTAAACCTGTCACCTAGGATCCTGTATCCCCCCCTGGACAGATGCAGACCATCATGCCAGTATAAGCCAGCATCCCTCTAGGTGGCTCCCCAGTCCCCAATGAAGCCAAAACTCTGAGCTCCACACCAGTTTTTCAACCATTCATTGAATCCCATGGTGCAGAATACTCTAGCATCATCCTTGCCATAGTCAGGCAGCACCTCCGAGAAAGTTACCGTACATGCTACTTGTCTAAGGCCCCTCCCCAACTCCAAAAACTCCTCTTGCACCACTCTGATCCCATTTACAGTCAGGTCATTTGTCCCTAGGTGGACAATGACATCCAGCTCCCTCCCTCATGCAGCTGCTGCCGCAATCTTGAGGATTCACTTCCTGTCCCTCCATGCCGTGGTGCCAGGCACCTACCTACCTATCCCCTTCCTCCCCCACGTCTACCCCCTAATGATTGAGTCCCCCACCAGGAGTTGTTTCCTTCCCCTGTGGGGTCTCATGCCACCCTCCTGTGGGTCTCCTTTGTGGAGGTTCCCAGCATCCTCCTTGGTCTCCACTGCAGGTGCCTCCATAGAGGAACCAGTCTTTGCCAGAACAGCATATGAATTGTGGAGAGCTACAGCTGGAGGGATGCACCTCTGTTCCAACACCCTCTCCCTCCCTGAGCCCACCTTGGTCCAACCGCTCCTCTTTCTTGGCAACCTCTGAGGTAACGGTGGTGGCCCTGGTGGTCCCTGGGTGTGGGAAGAGGTTTCACGAATCCTAGCCAGGTCAGCCTGGAGATGGGCAACCTCCTCCCTCAGAACAGAGAGGCGCCTGTAAACAGGGCAGCATCGCAGCCTCCAGAATGTCTCCCAGAACACTTTTGCTCTACAGCCATTGCACTGCACCATTCCCATCTTGACTTATTTTGTGTCCCCTCTCCTGTTGCTTTGTATGCTTATTGTCTCCTCCCTCTATGTATTGTTACACTTACTTTCCTACTGCCTATGTGCCCTTACAACTCTCACCCTTCCTGTTCTGGGACAGGAACTTCCTGTAGTCTACAGTAGTCTCCTTCCTCTGTGCTTGGATTCAGACCTCCCGCAGCTTGGGGGGGTGGTAAAGAGTTTTTTTGTTTTGTTTTTTTAGGTTCCTTCAAGGTTGCTGAAACTAATGTGTCTCAGTGATCCTTCCCTTCCTACTACCAAACAGGAAGTTCCTGTTGTCAGTCAAATTCAGTGGCTATTAAACTAGAACTGGCTTTGGGTGGGAAAGAGGGACATTAGTAAAACAATCTGTAGTTCTGTAGTTCTGTGTCTTGTTCTGCAACCAGTTCTTTTCTGCCAGAAACAGCTGGAAGCTGTAATTGGAGACAGCTGCTTTTGTATACCTAAGCTGCTAAGCCACACCCCCAATTAGATTCACTCTCTGCTCTCATTAAATTAAGGTGATATTGCCCCCTTCTTCAGAAAAGACACTTTTTTTCACTTAAATGAGACCCCCTTCTTCTAATAAAGTATCTGTTTGCTTAATCCAAACAGGTACTACTCCTGCTGAGACAGAAGTGATTAATTAGTAAAAAATCTGTAGTTCTGGACTTCTGTTTCTTGCTCTGCAACCAGTTCTCTTCTGCCAGAAACAGCCAGACTCCATTGGGAAACAAACAGGCCTCTCCCAGCTACTTTTTGTTCTCTACCATTCTACTATTGTTTCATATGTTAGCCAAAGGTTTTAGACAGAGATGCATGCTTACAAGATAAATTGTAATCAGAGAAAACATGTTCAGCAGTGAGAATTAAACCCCAATCCCCTCCCAACTATTGTCCTAGCGGTCTGCCACTGTGTTATTGTTAAACATTGTGAGAAGGTAGGTTTCCAGACAGAGAACCATGCTATGAAAATGTTTATCACTGAGTGCAGACTCCCCTACAACCATACACATGTGCAGTGGAGTTTAATAATGAGCTCCATGCCAACTGGAAGTAATGCTTCCCATCAAGTTGTATTCCAACCTAGATAAGAATCAAATCCTCAGTCAGAACTAATTGAGTTGAGAACAGCATAGAACTCATCATTCAGTGTTTGGAAAGTTTGCTTCATAGCTCTACTAAAATCCTGTAAGTGATATCAGCAATGGAATCTAGCAATTTCTCTCATACTACATACATTATAAAGAGAAAGATACAATGTGGCATGCTGGGATCAAACATAGGCTTGTGTAGGTCTGAAACACTACACTATAACCTTAACGCCCTATCACTGACCTCAGCAATGATATCATGCAGTTGAATCTTCAGAATGAATGTAAACATTAACTTTACCTAATGCTGAAAAGAACGTGCATGACCACAACAGGTACTAACAAGCTACGCTTGCTGGTGCCTAAAAAGTGCTAAAGTAGACTCAAAATGGGGACAACGGGTATCATTACAAGACAGGTGATAAAGGGTAGTCTAAAATAGAAAGCAAGGTATATGGTAGGTCAGATTCCTTGTATATACATATGTATGTATAATTTTGATAAAACACATTGACTATCTGATAAAACATTGACTTTTAATTTTTTCTATCTTTCATGCATGTTTCACTAATGTGAAAGAATTTCCAGAGGTAAAAGGTGATGTGCCCTTTTATGTTTTGGAACAACTTCTACTCGAGAGAAGATTTTCAAAAGAAAAATTATGCATTTTATTTTATTTTTTATTTTTATTTTATATGTATTTATTTATGTACTTTTTGCTGTGTGTTTTACTTTTTGGTGGCTATTTTTGATGTCTTAAAGAAAGTATGCAGCATATTATATGCACACTCTGGTCTGGATATTCAAATCCCATCAATAGCATTCATTCCAACTTTGCTCCAGTAGCAAATCAGTACCTGGAGCAAACTACTTTTGTATTGAATTATTCCTGAAGCACACTTTTAGTGCTAAAAGCATGTTTCAATATGCCTGCTGATGGATGCAGTCGCTAAGCCATTTGCTCTCATAAGCCCATACCCTTTAGTGGCAATACGAGGTATGTGTCCAACTAGGAGCTGTAGAAATGCAAGGAGCAAATGAGCTTTAGCACTCAATAAAGGCAATAGTTATTTTGGAGCAATCTGCCATATTATAACCGCCCCATTCAAATAACCCTAGAGCACAGGCAGGTGCTAGGGGTCATTAACATGTCATTATCACTTCGTTACAAGCTGGTGTGCAAACAGTCACTCCCTGGACAGCACTCAACCCCCCCCCCCAGCCTGATTCCTGTGCTGATTATAGGGGCTTTTACACTACTGGATCTGCACTGGTGCCAGTGGTGCAGATGAGTTGCACCAATGCAGATCAAGTAGTGTAAGGATCTGCCAGAGCATTGCAAGCCACTCTGCTGGACTGAGATGCAACCAGATGCATCGCTTGATTTGTTGGGAACTTGGAATGGAGTCACATGTAAAACCTCTGCTTCGCCTGCACTGGTGTCACTCCCATATACAAACCCTCCACTGGAAATGCCCTAAAACACAGAAAGACCACCAAGAATGCTGCATAGCTACAGACATAAAAAGAAGAGGGTGGCAATGAGAATGGAACAAGGAAGCTGAATCAGATGGCAACATTCTAGGCAAGTAATGCATATAAAGTGCCTTTAAAAGTTTCACATCCCTGGTAGTCCACTGACACCCCAGATGATCCCTGTGCCTGCTATAAATTCCATATCTCTGGCAATCTAGTTGTCCACATGCCAGATCCCTGTGCTGAATATAAATTCTGTATCTCTGGTGGTCTTGTGGCCCTCTGCCTGATCCATGTGCTGTGTTGATTATAAATTCCATATACTTGGCAGTCTAATGTCCTCCACTTGATCCATGTGCCATTTAGAGTTGCCATACCACTAGCAGTTTAATAACCCTACACCCCAATCCCTATAGCAACCCGATCACCAACATCCCTGGTGGCACTGAGATGGTGGTTTGCACTCTACCACTCATTGCCACTGCTGACTACTATCTGCTACACAAAGTCTAAATCTGGACATACAGTACTATAAATGTGCAGACAGAACTTATTCCACCACACCTGTGTACTAGACATGATTTGTGCACCATAGCCATAATGGCACCAAAGCTGGGGGCATCTTAGATATCACCCTCATGGATACATAGAGGGACCCTGAATGTCCACACAACTATGGTTCAGGGTTTATCTCTTTACCCCCAGGAGCCATTGTTCTGGTGGGCATAGGGTCCCCACCTTCATGTACATGAATGTGGAAGGTATAAGTTACTCCAGGTTTGATGCCATTCTTGCTCACGGATCCTATTTTATGGCTAGTACACCAGTATGGAGGAATAATTTCTAATTGTACTTTAGGGTGGTGCAGTGTGTACACATTCAGACTCCTTTTACTATCCCAAATGCTGTGTGTGACAAATGGCAGCCAGCAGTGGTAGTGAGCAGTGGGTAAATGCCAGTCATCATCTTCATGCCATGCTGGGGGAGGTTGGTATTTGAGCATGGGGGTTTGGGTGAGGGCACTAGACTGCCAGGGATATGGAATTTATAACTAGCACTGTGATCTGGTGGGGAGACAATTAACTGCCAGGGATAAAGAATTTATAATCAATAGAGGGATCCAGTGGGGGAGGTATTTGACTGTCTGGGATAAGGAATTTATAATTAGCGCATGGATTCAGCAGGGGGCATTAGGCGGTCAGGTAGCAGGGTTCAAAATCATAAACAGGGAATGCTCCAGAGGTGGCTGGTTCACAATGATGAAACTCACAACTGAAAGCCAAAAATAACCAGTACTCCAAGGAAAATGGTCTAACTGGAAAAGAACAGCGTCTTGAGCTGACTGAAATCATTGTGCAAAGTAACTTTTATTAAAGAGCTCCACAAAGTGCATGAAAGAGTAGACACAGCAACAGGCACTAGGAGCAAAACAGGTGGTTTCACATGTGTGTGCCCTTTGTCAAGGTTCACGAAACACTGGTCATGTTTTGCCCCCAGTACCTGATGCTGTGACTACTCTTTCATTCACTTTGTGGTGCACTTTAGTAAAATCTACTTTGCACAATGTTTTTGGTCAGCTGGAGACTCTGTTCTTTTCTGGTAAGGCAATTTTCCTTGGAGTGTTGGGTTTTCCATTGTTATGGATCAGGACAATATAATCAGTAGAGGGACTGGGGGGATATTAGACCACCAGGATATTGACAGTATAAGTGGGACAAGAATTGTGCAGGGAGGCCACTAGACTACCAGAGATTTGTGACTGTACTTGACAGAGGGATCAGTGCAAGTGGGTCATGGGCTTACCGCTGTGCTCAGAGTTAGTACTGATTGTGTACAAATTAACTAGCATGGCATTAGCGGCCAGTTAATGTCTCCACAATCCTTTGAGTATACCAGACTGCTAGTATGCAAGGCTCACTTAGCCAATTTCCATGGGTGCCTGCCATTCTTTAGTGCTGACTCACTAGTGGATTAGTGCTTCACTGACTGTACTTTTCTATATGGTCTTTTAACAATTCTCTTGATTTCTGAGTGCAAACTATGGTTTGCGAGGCAGTAAACCTGTTAGTGCAGTACTAATTCCTTTGAATAGCCTGGCCACTGTCTTTGTATATTTTCTGCCGAGTTGCACTTTGTGCACACATGTTTGACAACTTTTTAGAAGTAGCACTCAGCAGTTTCACTAAGTAATTTACTAACTTTTCTATAACTAAAATAGTAAGATTAAACATTTTGTTTAACAGTTAATTCTGATGTCTTGTTGAACTGTGTCCTCATGACTATATATATGAATTAACGTCTCCGAAGTGTCTGGTCATGCTTTGGTATATGCATGCTTCAGGTGCATTTTGAGGCATGAGATGTATGCCAAGTGCCATCAACCACCTGAGAATTCCATATATAAGCATGCTGAGACACCTGGAAGGGGGTTAATCCTCTTATGAAATGGGTCCTAAATCGATTTTTAAATATAAACAGTTATTTAGTTATGAACTATTGGGTGTACTTGATAACTGGACAGTCAGGTGCTACCCTCAGCCACTAGAATTTCATTAACTATTTTATAAATGTTATATTTACAGTTAAGTAATTGCTAGGTAATAACTTTAACTCATTTATTCAATCAATCAGCAATACAATTAAAAAAAATTTCTGAAACCACCGAAAGAGACAATTTTGAGACAAGGGGCCCAATTTTCAAACCATTAGGACTGATGCAAGGAGATTGCATCAAGGTGAAATTGTGCAAAGGGCTCCTTGTACTGCATCTTGCATCAGTCCAAATTTTGCAATGCACCATGCACCACTGGCGGGACCACCTGTGCCGACTGGGCTTGTGCTGTCCTTGCAATGGCTGCACTGGTGTGCCATGGTGGAAGGGACTTGCACTAGGACAGCACAGCAGTATACCCTAAAGTGGGGTTCTGAAAGCCCATGCAATGGGTGCATGGCACTCAACTGTTAGACCAGCCCGGAGATGCTCTAATCTGCCATACACCAATCTGGGAGTGATCACTGGATGGGGGTGTGACTCTTTGCCCTGCTGGGGAAGGCAGCCACACAGTCCATGACACCTGAAAGACAACAGCTGGTGGTCCATGGCAGGTATTGGTCCCAAAGCCCCCCCATTTTGGCATTTGTGAGTCTGCCCCCCATCTCTGACCTGCACTGAGCAGCAGTGACCATGCACTGGGTCCATGGGGAGCAGTTGCCACCTCCCATCCCAACCCATCCCACCCAGCAGCGCATGCCCAAGATGACCCACCAGCTACCAGGTTGACCAGCCAGCATGTTACCCTTGTTGGCCACTGCTTCCACAAGCCTGTCCTGTGGCTTATGGCATTCCCCTCCCATTCATTTTTCCTTGGCACAGATGTTGGCTTGTGGAAAACTTAGGGACTTTGGCACCAGGACCCCTCATCTTGGAAAATGAAGCACAGGTCACTGCACCCATTCAGAGCACTGACGTTACTGAGCCTATAATTAGGGTGACAAATACCAAAATTTCCCGCCCCATTCCAAAGGTCTGTTCCCCCCCCCCCAGGAGTTGGTATATTTAGAAAGGGGAGGTGTGTGGGGTGGGGGGGCACAGACCCCCACAAAGAGAGGGGATGGCAACTTTGCAACCTGGTGCCCTAATGACTGGGTGCACTGCTGCTGGTGCTCAGAACAGGTGGAACTGGCACAGGTCCATACACACATGAGTTCACCACAGGAGATGGTTCGGTGCATGGTGTGCTGATCTAAGGAGTTATTTTTAAATCGAGCCCAAGGTCTAATGAACCTGTAAGTTTCAAAATGTAACTCATTTAAATTTTTCATTGTGGGCAAGAAAGTGTCTTAAATAGGCAGAATTACATGAATTTAGTAATCAGTAAAATAAAAAAAAATAAACTCAAACGTATTTTTCTAAAGTTTTGGAACAATGTAGCCTGCTCTCAGTGAATGACAGCTGCTGTCAGTCACTGAGCATGTACTGTATACAGTACATGCTCATTCAGTGCTCATTCGGTGGCTGGCCATGATGGTGAGTGGCGGGCTGTGCCAGTTCCTGGATCAGTTACAAGATGGGAGGGTGGGGTGGTAGGGCACTGCATGGTGGTGGATCCACTAGACCATCACGTATATCAGATTGGCACAAAATGGGTATCAGCACGGCGATCTGCTAGACCACCAAGGATATTATGTTATATTACGGTGATCAGGGCTTGGGGAGTGCACTAGACTACCAGGAGTTTTATATTGCTATAACAGGTGAGTGGGGCATGGGGGGGGGCACTAGACTATCAGGGATGCTTATCGTAATATAATGGGCAATCAAGGCTTGAGGGGAGCACTAGACTACCAGAGAGTTTTATATTAATAAAATGGTCTATCAGGACTTGAGGAGGGGGGACCGCTTGCATTTTCAGCAGGGAATCTGTGGCAGATCCTTCCTGTGTGCCATGTGTTTGCTGCACAGGATGGGTTGCTGCAAGTGTGGGGACTTAGGCACTGGGACCCCTCCTGAACCAGAATCTGGTGCAGGGTCCTTTGCTCACTGGGCTTTGGCACAAGCTGCTGTTTGCCACAGCTTGTACTGATCTTAGCCCAATTTGTGAATTAGCCCAACATTTAGTTGTAAGCTGTCAAAAACATCAGTTTTGACAGAAACTCTAACTCAACTATTCATATCGGTGATATAATATCAATAAAGTATAATATATTTATTTGCAAAAACTACGTTAAATCATCTATTATGGGCGAAAACCAAAGTATACAGTACAAAATAAGGAAATGAAAAATGATGAAATATTATGGTTCAAAGACTCTGTAACCTTAGCATATCAGTAGTGTGGTGTTCCCCAGTGTATCTACGATCATGCAACACAGGCTTCATGTAAAATTAATTTAATTACTCTCTGTGCAAACATTGCTGTGTCATTTGCTTTTTATGATAGGACAGTGCCGATAGTAGGGTAACATTAATCTTGTGTCACATGATTGTTGAAACACCAAGGAACACCACGGCTGGGTCATGAAAAAATAATGGTTTACCGCTCACGGAATGTTTGCTCCAAGAGTGAATTAGTGCTTTGAGCACACACAGGTATATTTGAACATGAAGAACATAGCAAGCACTTATGGCATGTTCTAATACACCATCAGGAGGATACAGGCACTATCCTGTCTTCTACCACAAACCACAACCTCCTTCTGGCTATAAAAGGTATTTGGCCAATATAGAGCTATAGGGTTGACAGGATCAAAGGAGCATATATGGCCCACAAATGGTGATTATGCCTGTGAAACAGTCTGTCATATTCAGCCTTCCCCATGCAATGACATAGCACAGGCAAGGCAGTATGGGGGCATTTGAAACTCATTAAAGCCTCTTTGCAGACCAGGAGTCAATGGTGACTGCATCCCTGCCCACCCAGCCTTATTGATAACATGATTCTTGGCAGTCTAGTGCCCCATTTAACTGCAATAACTGACAGTCTACTGGTCCCTACCTAAATGATTTGCTTGTCCTCAGCAGTGTCATAGTACCCTCTGATCACCTCCATCTGTAAAAAAATACTCTACACCAATAATTGTTGATATAAGCAGAAATTGCAAAGCTCCCTAATAGCCAGACTGTACAGTGCGACCAACCTCCCTTGTAATCTAATGATTCTCAACCCCAGATTTGCATGGCAACTTCACCTGATGGTGACTACCTCTTCTACACCACTCACCACCACCATCAGTCACTGTCTGCCTCCACACAGCCAAAGTACAGTATGCACTGGCTGTGTGAGGCAAACAATACCGACAGTGACAGTAAATGGTGACGGAGAGCCAGCCACCACCAAAAGGATTGCCTCATGAATCAGAGATTGTGGAGCCACTAAACTAGCAGAGAGTTTGGGTGCAATTAATGGATGATGGTCAGGGATTGGGTGGATGCGTTACAATTTCTACTGTTACCAGCAAGGGTGGAGGGAGGGCATGTAACCACAGCAGGCATTGACTGGGGGCATTATGATATTGCAATGATGGAGATTGAGAAGTTGGGGGCCACTGGACTACCACTGGGTTGGATGATCTATACAGAACAATAATCAGGGGGCAGTGGGTGGTGGGGGCTTTGAATTTACTACTAATACTGCTGATTGGTGAGTATTACACTTATTTACAGATGGCGGTGATCAGGGGGTGTTGTGGTGCCACTAAGGATGGTGATTGTGGAAGGGAGACCACTAGACTGCCAGATATTGCAGTTAACATGATAAGCAGGAAATTTTGGGGGGAGGCAATAGACTGGTAGAGAATGCAGTTAATATGACAGATGGGCAACTTGGGGACCTCTTAATGGCCAAGGATTGCAGTTAACATGACAGAAAGGCACCCTGTGGGTTGGGAGACCACCATACTGCCAGGGATTGCAGTTAATATGATGAATGGAAGATTGGATGTGGGGACCACTTGACTGCCAGGGATTGCAGTTACTATACTGGTTGGATGATTGAGGGGTTGGGAAGACCACTAACCTGCCAGTGATTATAGTTAACATTACAGCCAGGGGTTCAGAGTTGGAGGACCTCTACACTGGCAGAAACTGCAGTTAACATGATGCATGGGAAATCAGGGGGTGAGGGGACCACAAGACTGACAGAGAATACAGTTACTTTCACAGAAAAGCTATCGGGGTGGTGACTGTATAGCACAGCATTGGTAAGACCAAGTTTTGGAGGCATTAAATAGTATGGCACTGACTGCAGTTTAAGTAGTTGCCAAATCTTTGGATATGCCAGTGTGCCCATGTGCAAGGACAATCAGCTGATTTGCACAGAAGCATGATGTCTATTTTTGCTGTTTGCTAAGGGAGTTAATGCCTTCTTAAATATGCCTTTCAATATGGCCTTGGACAGTTGCCTGAACCATTTTTTATAGTAAGAAAGGAATGACGGCCAGAGCACCACAAATAAATACCATACTGTTGTGAAAAGCGCCTTGATTTCTTTTTATTCTACCTGGACACTCAATAGGACAGCACCAGAGATGGGTATAAGGAACCTCGCTTTATCATCTTGTTCAAAAGACAGCGCACCACGGCAGTACAGCATCTCCCTAGTATTGCACTTGGGAGCCAGCATTTATGGTATGAGTCCAAGTCTCAGCCATCGGCTGAGTCACACTTATACATTTATTGATTCCTCTGCTTCTGGGGTGCTAAAAACTGATAGCGAGACCCTAACCCCATTTGTGCCCACTAAATGACAAATATCTTGGCTCACATCACTAATTTGCCAGGGTCCAGAGATTTCCAACCATAATTATGAAATGTTCTTACTTTGTACACTTTGTGTTTCAAATATAATAGGTGAATTCACAAAGATTTTTGCAATTATTTCCTTTTATTTTTTTTAAACTAGGTAAACTTTATTAAAGTTTAAATAAAACAGAACAATACACTGCAGAAAACAAACAAAATAGATAAATACCCCCTCCTCCACCCAGGCCCATAACCCCTCCTTGGTGGAGCCACTGTAAAATAAAACAGACAAAAATACAGAAAACTGGGATAACCCTCCAGAAAGTAAACATATTGGAGCCAGAGAATAATACAATATTCAGTAGTAATATCCACCCTGAAACCAGTCAACTCTATACAGTATAAAGGGTATAAAGTTTGCCCCATTTCTTGTCATAAAGGGGTAGTCTGTGCCTTAGACTAGTAATCATGTGTTCCATATGAATAACAGTTCTTTAAGCCATTCCTGATATGAAATATAGACTTGGTCAAGCCAGTGCCTCAGGACCACTTTATAGAATTTGCATTCCTTAACTGATACAGAACTGTAATCCCCTAGAATACAAGTCTCAGGTCTAAATAATCCTTGTAGTCCCAAGAGTGGGTCTGCTTTGGCCTCAATGAGGTGTCAACAAGGGGCAACCTTAAGACAATGCCAGAAAATGTATAAGGTAGAACCCTCATCCTGCCTGCACTGAGTGCACACAGGAGAGGATAACCTACCCAATTTGGCCAACTTTTCAGGAGTGAAATAAAGATTATTGAGCATATTGAGTCAGTCTCAGTCTGTCCTAAGAAACAGAATGATAGAGATCAGACTACACTGATTGCCATTGTGAAGGGGATAGGAGAAACGACATGTCTCAGTAAGAAGAGGACCCATCCAAATCTGGAAAACCTTCACTAACAGCAGGGAGTACAAGGTAGAGAATGCATGGGGTTGTAATACCAGCTGTTTAATATTAATTAGAAGCTCTGAGAAATCAGTGGTCCATTCGCCCGGACTGAACCATTGAAGCAAAGCATGCATAAGCTGGCAATCTTTGAAGGCATGATGATTTCCTAACTGAAGGCGGTCAATCATAGCAACCATGGATAACAAAATGCCATCTGAGAGCAAATCACAAACCAGGAAATCACTCAGCTGGGGGAGCCAAGATATGGTAATAATGCACCCTCCAATCTGTAGATTACAATTGTGGAGAAGAGGTTGGGAGATGTCCTTGGAAACAAGCTGTTTCAACAAGGACCAGAGTTGGGAATAGACTCAAAGCGAGGTACCCATGACTGTATTACACACATTCAGAGGCAGTTTCAAGGGGACAAAAAACAAAGAGGACACAGATAAATCAGTATTATTGAGGGTGTCTAATTCTAAATCTAATCATATAGGTGAGTAGGATGAAGTACAGCCATCAGGGTGGGGAGAGAGCCACCTGAACATTTTATTAAGGTGGCTAGCAAAATAATAAATAAGAAAGTGAGGTAGCTTAAGGCAATCCATATCTTTAGGAGCGGCAAGCTTCTTGTAAGCATGCCTTGCGGCTCTCTTGGCCCCAATAAATTCAGAAATCATACTATGGACTCACTGAAACCAGGACAAAGTAAGCCAAAAGTTTAACATGTCAATAGGGTAAAAAATACAGGGTAGAACATTCATCTTGATAATGTTGATTCTCCCCCATAAAAGCAGGGGGAGGGCCTGCCACCTCTGAAGAGCTTGTTGAAACTTAATCCCCAGATCATCCAAATTACAGTAAGCTTACGCATTAAAAGTCACATGATGCAGTTCACCGGTTAGCAGCTCTCTGACATTGCTACATCCACCCAATGATAAAACTACATTTTAGCAGTGTTAAGCTTTACAAACTCCACATCTTTCTCACCATCTAGCTGTCTGAATGCCTGGAGTACACTGCAACAACCAATATGGAAGCCAAAATGTGGCTGATGGCTCCTAAACACACACCGCCACCAACTCCAGAGAAAGCAAGCAAAAAAGCCAAGGCCCAGCCGTCGGCCGGAGGCCGCACATCCACTGCTACTACCGCTAATACAGTTAAGTCAGCACCACTTACTTTGGAGAGGTTTCTATCTGAGTTCCAGCCTTTCCGAGAGGAACTAAGAGCACTCACCACAGAAGTTAAATCCATGGCTGGGGCTCTTGAAGACATATTTAAACGCACAGCAGACAATGAAGTGCACCTCGTATCATTGGAGAAAAGGTTGGAAAAGCTGGAGCCACAGATTTTAACCAACAGACAACAAATTAAATGGCTAGAGGTTAAGATCGAGGCTCTTGAGGAGTGAAGCCAGAGAAATAATGCAGTGTTGATCGGCCTCCCTGAGCAGGAACGGGGGCCTGACACCGTGATTTTTGTATGAAAGCTGATCTCGAAGCTCACTGGGCCTTCCCCCTATGGTGCCAACTACATTATCGAGCGTGCCCACAGAGCACTTCGGCCCATGCCACCACCAGATGCTACTCCCAGACCTCTCATTTTTCATTTTTTAAACTTTCAGGAGTGCCAACATTTCCTAAACAAAATAAGAGAGGTACAAGGCATTCTGTGGGAAGGGAACAAAATCCGCTTAATCCAAGACTTGCTGACGTCCATCCGGCAATGTCACACCCAGGTCCACCCCATTTTCTCAAAGTGCATCGCCGCTGGTATCAAGTTCCCAGCCAGGATACAAGTCCAGATTGATGGCTCATGATTTTCCTATGAAGAGGTGGAAATGGCTACGAAGGCGCTAAAGAAATCTCTGCCTGCACTGTTCACTGAGCATTGAAGTAGTCCGGAGAATTGGAGCATAATCCTGGGTATCTGATAAATGAGAAGTATATGCTTATTTGGACTGTTAGCTATTTAAAATCTCTGCTGACTCTGCCCTAATCTACAGCATCTGGATGCTCTCAAGTGTCTGCAATTTGCGAAGCTGAAGCTATCCAGAGGGGTTCCTTACTTCTGTATCTTTGCAGCAGCTGTTGTTTTCTTGTGGAAAGGGTCCACATGCTTCGTTTCTGTTATAGCACCTTTAAAGAATTGGGGGCCTGTATCAGAGACACAGTGAACTGAGTTGTTTTATTCTTGGGACTAAACGATGTGTCCCACCTCACGAAAGCCCTGCAGGTTTGTCAGATTAAACCCAGCCACAGCTCATTATGTCCTTTTAGTTTGTTAATGCCATCCAAGTGTGTTGGGGACCTTTCTTTTTCGGTTTCTTGAGCGCTTGCTGTGGGAATGAACAAGCAAGAAAGATTGCTCAAGTTATATAACGGGGAATCACTGGGATGGAATGAGCCCCGGAAAATTAAGAGATACTGGTTTTATTTTCCTGTCCAAATGGGAGAGAATCCGTGGGCATCAGACTCTGGGGCTATAATGGTAGACACCTCCTATAATGTGCTGATCTAACAATGGGGCACTTTATTCCAGAGGAATGGGACTACAAAATTGTGTATATGGAGGGGGAGGCTACTCCTTCCTTTCTTACTGTGTGTGTTGAAATCTTTAAGCTGTTATGGGTTTAAAATTATATTCTGTAAGGTTTCACATTAAAAGTCGGGTGGATGGGGAGGGTGGGCAATCGGGCAACTGAGCATCATGGGCCAGAAGGCGGCCAGGTTGGTAGGGAGGATTGGGTATGTTTCTCATTCCATAGCATGCTCAGGATTTTAGTTACGGGTATTATTGGTTAAGAGGTTCCAAATGTGTTTTGTTGTATCTACTTTTCTGTGTTCCACAGGAAGTTCTAGAACTATAGGGGGTAGATATATGGAGGGCTAATGGGACTTGGGGGTTGGAGGAGGGATGGCATGGCATCATGCAACACATGGGATGTATTCTTCATTCTGGAGTTAGGCCTGTATAACTCCAGGCAAGTTATTAAGGGTGGCAATGCATATGGCCAGCCCAATTGATGGTCTCCTGGAATGTAAAGGGGGCAAGGCAAAAAGTCAAAAGATACAAAATACCTAAACATCTACAGAACATTAAGGGGACATAGCTATGCTTCAGGAGATCCACTTATTAGAATCGGAAGCCAATCTAATAAGGAGACAGAATGTGGGGCAGGTTTCACAGCAGGAACAGTACATCTAGCAGGGAAGTAGCTATACTGATGTTGCAGAACATACCATTTGTGTGCATTCCACTGCATTAGTGACCAGCAAGGTCAATATATTATTGTCAGAGGCACCCTTAAAAGCACAGAGTTGATCATTTACAGTCCCAACTCTGATACACCCTCCTTTTCACAGAAATCATAGTGCTGTTATAGCCCTTCCTCTTCCTACCAGTTTTATTAGGGGAGACTGGAACCTCCGATTTGACTCAAATTTGGACAAATCAGATAGAAGGAGGCGGTTTTCACCATCGCAGAGAGGCTTTATGGGAGTGGGCAGATTACCTGGGACTATGGACCCCTGGTAGCTACTAAACCCATTTGCAAGGAATATGCATTCCACTCTGCTTTTCATGGAACTTCTCCCATATAGATTACTTTAATGAACCAGACTCTGTTGGGGGCTCCTGGACAGCAGAGTGGAATCTGGGTTATTTTAGACCATGCAGCGGTGACTTGTCACCTCTTTCTCCCCAGCCCTCTGATAAGATCTGGAAGCTGAACAATCAGATATTGAAAGAGGCCAGTGTCATGAAGCATATTATTACCTGTCTGGACTGTTTTAAACAGGACAATTTGGGATCAACGGAAAACCAGACATGGAGCAGGGAGCTCTCAATTACTGTATTGGGGGATTTTTAAACTTACTGCTGCTAGAAAGAGGAAGAGAGAGATGAACAAGTGTGCTCCCTGCTTTCCCAAATTAGAGACATGGAATCACAACTCTCAAGTAGGTCAGGGGATCAGGTCCATCAGTCTCTTATCAAGCTTCGAGACCAATATGGAGAGTTCCTCCATGAAAAGGCAGAGCTGGCCATACTGAAGATCAGGGTGACCTATATTGAGCAAGGGTAGAAAGCAGGAAGGCTTCTTGCCCTAAGGGTAAGTAAACATGAGACCTCAAGACTCATTACAGCGATACAGTCGGCAGAGGATGACTCTCTTAAGACCAATCCCAGGGCCATCTATAAAGAGTTTGCGAACTACTACCATGATCTGTACAGTCAGATGTTGGGAGTGCCTGCACAAAACAGAGTGGATGACTTTTTAGCTATGATTCCTTTCCCCACTCTATCTGACTCTATTTGACTCCGAAAAAGAATCGCTCTTAGCCCCCTTCACTGAGGTGGATATTCTCAATGCAGTAAGCAAACTGAAGTTGGACAAGGCCTCCGGCCCTGATAGCTTTTCCCCCAATTTTTATAAAGCATTTCACCACCCCAATTAGCTCCCTGGCTATCCAAACTTTTCAGGCACATCCTGACATCTGAACAGGTAGATCAACGGTTATTGGAAGCTATGATAATTGTACTACTAAAGCCCAGAAGAGATCCAGAGCATGTGGCCAGCTACAGGCCTATAGCTTCTTAACTACAATGTCAAAATACTATCCAAACTGCTAGCGGATAAGATTAATGGATTCCTACCATATTTAATTGGGCCAGACCAGGTTGGTTTCATGAAAGGGAGGTCCTCTGTTGACCACCTCTGTAAGCTAGTTCATGTTTTCTCTGTGGCCAGCAAGGTGCCACACTCTATGGTGTTGGTCTCCCTGGACACAGAGAAGGTATTTGACCATGTGGATTGACAGTTTATGTTTCAGACTCTACTCTACATCGATTTGGGTTCCCTGCTCAATTTTTAAGGTGGATCCAATCCCTGTATGCCAATGCTACAGCATGCTTCTACTGGAACAGGTTTTCTCCTCCACTTTCCCACTGTATGCAGACACTAGGCAAAGGTGTCCCTGTCCCCCTTACTATTCAACCTCTGCTTAGAACCCCTTATAGTCACCTTAAAGGAATCCCTGCTGGTCCCTCGGTACATGTGAGGAGAAGGTTTCTACGTATGCAGATGATATTCTTCTGCACTCGTCACAATCCAGGGAATCTCTCCATGCAGTACTGAACTACAAAATCAATATGGACAAGATGTCCATTTTCCCCCTAAACTCGAGAACACTTAAAAGCAAAATACTGACTACGGGACTAAACTGGGTCCCCAAATCGCTAAAATATTTGGGTATTCAGTTGGCTAGAAGTGAGGCCCAAATGAAAAAACTCAACTTGGATGCACTTTTAACCACTGTACAGCAAGACTTATTGTGCTGGAAGACCCTACCTGTGTCACAATGGGGGTGCATCAATTTAATTAAGATGAATGTTCTTCCATGTATATTTTACCTCATCAGCCTTTTCAACCAGTGGCTATATCTGATCTGGTTCAAGAAAGTGCACTTGTGCATTACGGAGCTCATTTGGTTGGGCAAGGTTCTGAGGAGAGCATATTACAAATTAGCAGCCCCTAAGTGCTTGGGGGAACTGAGGCTACCATACTTCAGGCTTTATTACTGGGCTAGCCAAGTAAGTAAGTATCTTAGATGGCTTACACCAGCTGAGGAACTAGAGACTCTCCCCTATGTGCCAAGCTGGCTCAGAACTGAAAAAGACATGATAACAGCCAACGGGATCTCCCTGGCAGCCCTTCTGCATTCCAAATTGGGCAACCTCCCATCCTCCCAATGCCAGATGGTGGTTGGGAACTCAGTGAGAATTCATTCCCAACTATGTTCTCTACTGAAGTACAAACACAGCACATATCCCAAAATGCCCCTAGTTAGGAACCCTAATTTTAAAATAGATGGGATGATGCTCTTCCTACCTGGATCCCGCAACTGGCCACTGTATCAGTGGATGAGTTGTTGATGGCTAATGCTGCTTGGCTTCCGGTAGCAGAAATGATGTCCAAATTTGCTATCTGCCATAAAATGGTCTTTAAGGTGTACCAACTTAAACATATGCTGGCCCAGTGCTTCAACCAGACGGTTGCATTTCCACAGACTGGGGAATTCATGACAACTTTCCAACCTTTCACTTCTTCTCCACATGTTGTCTCCCAAATATATGCTAGCTTATATGGGAAGGCCTACCCGAAGGTAGATGGCATCCTGAGATATTGGTGCTTTCTTTTTCCACAGACACTGCCCCACGGGCAGAGGATTTGGAAGGACTACCACTATTTTGTCACCCAAGACAGACTACGGCTCATGCAGCTCCAGATTCTTAATGATATGTATCTGACACCATACAAACTATACAAAATGGGTAAGACAGAGACTCCCTTGTGCACTCGCTGCAAGGATGAAGTAGGTACTCTACAGCACATATTCTGGGATTTCAATAAAGTAGCCCTCTTATGGAAACTCATCCAGAACAAAGCTGATCCCTTGTTGGGTCTCCAAGATCTTTTAACCCCCGAGATTTGCCTGGTGGGTGATTTTGGTGGTATTTCAGTTAAGGCACGGGGATGCCATATTGCTGTGATTGCTCTCTCAGTTAAGAAGTTGGTTCTTCATCATTGGATAGATGAGGAATCCATTTCTTATCTAGAATGGGTTCAAGAACTACTTTTCAACCTACTGTATGTACAGAGAAGATGAAAGCTAGTATCTATAATCGTACCCACAAATATAAACAAATCTGGGAGAAATTCCATATCTTATACTCATAATAAGGCCCCATATTCTGACAGTAACCCTATTAGAGCTACTTGTTACCTTAAGAGGAGTTCTGGTGCAGTGGGGGAGTATGGGGGATTGGAGGGGATTTGGAGGGGGAGGGGGATTTGTAAATCTTGACATTGTATGTCTGATTGTATGACTTTTATTTGCAAAATCAATAAAAATTTAAATTAAAAAAAAAGCGTACACATTAAAGCGGGATCTTTTGTGAGGTGCAGACCTAGATATTTAAGAGAGCGAGGGGAACAAGTCAAAATTATGTCCTCTTTAGTCACAGTTATTGTGAGCTGCATGACCTCAGTTTTGCTGAGATTCAGTTTATAATTGGATAGCCAACCAAACTCTTCTATAATCTTTAATGCAACTGGCAATGAGGTTCGAGGGTGGGTGATATGCAACAGAATATTATCTGCATACACTGACGTTGGAGGGTGTGGGGTTCCATGGGGATGCCGAACAGATCAGGACATGACTTAAACCAAAGGAGTAGAGATTCCAGATACAAATTAAAAAGGAAAGGGAACAACCCTGATGAGTACCAGCAGCCAAAGCAAATGAAGTGGAGAACACTCCATTGCAGTAGATCCTGGCTGTCGGGGAAAAATATAGTATCTGGATTCAACAAAGAAAAGATTCTGGGAAGCCAATTTTCTCAAGTGTCAAAACCAAAAAAATCCCAACTAACCCTGTCAAATGCCTTCTCCACGTCCAGGGAGACCAACACCATAGGAGTTACGGAATCCCTAGCTGCGGAGAAGAAGTGAGCTAATTTCTGCAGGTGGTCTACTGAGGTTCTAGTGGGCACGAACCCCACCAGTTCTTGACTAGCAGGCCCAGCTCAAACCCAGTCCATCCTCCGAGCAAGGATTTTGATTAGGATCTTAATATCATAATTCATCAATGAAATGGGTCTATAATTAGCAACCAGATTGGAGGGCCTACCGGGCATAAGCAGGAGGGTTATCAGTGCTTCTAGGATTCTGGGATCTGAGATACCCAAGTTATAAATATAAAGATAGAAATGATAAAGTTGAAGAACCAAGTCTGTAGCAAAGGTTTTGTAAAAATGTGCTGAAAGCCCATCCGGGCCAGGGGATTTGTCTGGGGATAAGTTTATAATAGCAAACCGGATTTCAGCCTCAGAGATCGGCCATGATAAAAGCTCCCGTTGGGATTCCAGTAATTGTGGAAGGGGATAGCTCCTAGATATTCTGAAAGCTGGATTTCGATGGTGGATTTAGGCTGGGGCCATACAGATCTTTATAAAAAGTTGAAAATTCTTGGGCTATATCTCTAGGCTGGGTTTTCAATGTGCCATCAGACGCTCTAATAGTGGAAATTAATCTAGAAGCCTCCTGTTTTTGGAGATGCAGCGCCAGCAGGCAGCTGGCCTTGTCCCTTTGATCAGTATACTACGATTGTGTCTGAAGAATGGCATACTCTGTTTTCTCCAAAAGGATATCAGCATACTTATCCCTCAGTACCATCAATTCCTGTAGAGTAGCTTCAGGAGTCGAGGGAGAGAGGGAGTGTTCACTATCTACAATACGTCTGAGAAGGTCTTCAGATGTCTGTGCCCGCTGACGTTTGCGTTTAGCAGAGAGCCAGATAAACTCACCCCTAAGAAAGCACTTGAGGGCTGACCACTCCAAGTCTCCTTTCCCAATAGTGCCATTATTATTTTGGGAAAATAATGCGATTTGATCATTAATTCTGTCCACCACATATTGATCACTAAGAAGCTGGTTGTTAAGCTTCCAGGTTGTATCTCTCTGCAGACTAGGGGCCACTGAAAGCATCAACCAAACCACAGAATGGTCTGAAAGTACCTTGGCATTAATTACTCCATCCAAAACCCCACAAAAATAGACTAACTAATAAAAATATAATCTATTCTAGAGTATATGTCTCCAATTACCGTTCCCTAGTGATAGCTTTTGGTAGACAGAAATTTTGCTTTCAGAGCAAGGAGCAGCTGACTACAAAACTAGAACTTCTTTTATCTATTTATTTATTTATTTGCTTTTGTTAACCAGGTAAGCACACTAGACAGCCAAGTGCCTATTTTCAGGTGCGACCTGGGAGATTACAAGGTACATATATGAACAATTTTCAGGTGCGACCCAGGAGATTACAAGATACATACATGAACATCAGGCAAAAACAAGTGAAGGATTACATTAAAGAGAATTAGCACACAGGGACAATACAAGCAACAGTACCAGCAGGGATTTACATTGCAGGCAGTAGGAAGAAGTACAGTGTGGTTTCATCATTGCAGGCAGCAGTGTTGTAAGGCTTGCAGGTAGGCAAAAAGGAGTAACATTGGGATAGAGTGGGCCCAGAGCAAGATAAGGGAGTGCACAGTAATAATGCTCACCCTGTTGGGCAGGTGGGCCTAAGTGGTCTATTTTTCTAGTAAGCTGTGAGTACTAGGAGGTGTATAAGTGCAGATGTACTCTACCCAAGTCATATTGTTTAGGTAGCATCTCAGTTTGTTGGGGCGTCACAGGCTGAGAGGGTTTGTCTAGTGAGACACAGGTGGAGGCTGTTTTGAGAAAGCCCCAGAGGGAGGCTTTAAAGCTCTGGTGGGAGGGAGAGGAGCGAGTGCTTGATGAAAGAGAGTTCCAAACCCTGGGCGCATATGCAGCGAAGGCTTGGTCACCCATTTGTGTGCGAAGTTTTGGTACCTGGAGGGCATGAGAGTCACTGGATCGCAGATTGTAGGAAGAAGTAGCTAGAATGAGGGACTATGCAAGTTTAAGGGGTGGCAGTTCTGACAATACTGTCTATGAAGTTGCCCATGACATAGGAGTGGTGAGTTTCTGGTGGGATCCATTCAAGCCGGGTGTAGAGCTCACAGCGGTGAGTGAGGTGGGGGGCTGAGAGCGCAAAACGGCATATGTTGTTGTACGCTGAGTCCCACTTTACTAGACTAGTTTTTGCAAAGTGAGCAAAAGTGACTAGTCCATAGCAGAGCGTAGGTAGGAGGACTCCCCTGGCTAAGGCGAGATGGGCAGCTGGAGTGAGACAACTTTTTGCTATGTGAGCGTGTCCCATCTTGCAGTTTGAGGCCTTACATGAATTGCGTATGTGCATGTTCATATCCAGTTGTGGGTCAAGAGTCACCCCCAGGTACTCGACCGAGTCTGCAACTAGCAGTGGGGACCCATCTTCCCCAGAAATCTGTAGTGAATCTGGGGCAGCTTTTAACTTGGCTACTGAGCCAAAGAGCATGGCCTCGTGCTTCTGCAGGTTAATCATAAGTTTATGGTCCTGCAAACCAAGTTTGGATTTGGTCAAGTCTGAGTTTAGTTTGGTGTTGATGGTAGAGATGTTCTGGGAACTGGACATGATGACTAGATCATCTGCGTACAGCACTGAGGACCCAAGAGCCGGAGCGAAGGGTAGCTCATTTACGAAGAGAGAGAACAGGAGAGGCCCCAGGACAGAGCCCTGGGGACTTACAGTTTACCTGGGCAGGCTCAGACAGGGCCTTGTTGAACTTGGTGTACTGCTGCCTGCCCGTGAGATAATTACTGATCCAGGCAAGGGTGGGGGAGGAGAAGCTAAGTGGTAGGAGAGAGGAGCACAGTAGTGCATGGTCTACCCAATCAAAGGCTTTAGAGATCAACAAAGATGGCCCTGGTCTGTCTGGCTGGTCAGCAGCAGACCTGATCTCAGAGGTAACAATTGCTAGGGCTGTGGAGATGCATGCCTTTTCTGAACCCTTTGCTGTGCAGGGGAGAGTAGGTTGTGGGTCTGTAGGTACGGGTGACCTGAGAGGTGACTACACCTTTTCCAGAAGTTTGCTGATCGCTGATAGGATTGCTATGGGGCGGTAGTTCTTAAGGTCTTTTGGATCCCCTTGCTTGGGCACAGGGATGACCTTAGCCATCTTCCAGATGTCCGGGATTATACCCAAGGTAAGTGATGCACTGAAGACGTGGGCTATGGGTCGGGCTAGTACTGTTGCCCCTAGCCTCAGCAGCTTGGGCTCCAGGCAGTCATGCCCAGCACCAGTGTGAGGGAAAGGCCAGCAAGGAGCTTCTGGGCCTCCATGTCTGATACTACCTTAAGGTAAAAGCGCAGGGGGTTGTCCCACTGGGTGGAGAGGCCCAATCTACAGTACAGTAGTGAGGCAGTTTGGGAGAGCTGGCAGGTCAGGAACTGAGAATTGAAGGCATTGGCAATAGTGAGGGGGTTGTTGCAATTTACCCCGTCAATGAGCATGTCCATGACCTGAGCTCTAGTAGACCCACCAACCACATTCTTAACGCTCTGCCAGAATGTCCTCAGATTTTTGGCTGTGGAGAGCAGGATGGACTGACAAAACTCACTTTTTGCGGAGCGAATGGCTCTCTTGCATGAGTTCCTCAGCTGCCTGTAATCCTGAAGGTCTGTGCTGGACAATGAGCACTTATACCTCAAGCAGCATTTATCCCTTTGTTTCATGAGAGAATACAGGCCTCCATGGAGCCATTTAGTTGCAGTGCCCCTCACTCTCCTTCTTGTGAGGGGGCATGCTTGTTTTGAAGTGGGGTGTAAGCTTTTAGGAAGTTGTCAAGGGCCTTTGAGGTGTCATTTGTGGCCATGACCTGAGACCAATCGGCATGACGCAGGTCAGCAAGGAAGTCTCCAGTGCTGAGTTTGGAGTAGTCCCTCATTTGTATCACCTTGTGAGGGATTTTGGGAGGGGAGTTGCCCCATACGCAGTAGGTGGGAGAGTGATCCGATATAGCATCAGGTAGAATGCCACAGGAGATAACTTTCTCCATTCTGTTGCTTAGCACCCAGTCGATGATGAAACCCTTGTCTCCTCTAGGAGAGGGCCTTGTGGGTTCAGAGATGAGCTGGCTGAGGGCTAGTCCAGCCAACAGTGGCTCATGTGCTGAATGTTACAACCTGCCCAGTTAAGGTTGAAGTCCCCTAGGACTGGAAACATAGAAACATAGAAACATAGAATTTGACGGCAGATAAGGACCGCTTGGCCCACCTAGTCTGCCCATTTTCCTACCTAACAGATAAGCTGCAGATCCTAGTTAACCAACAGGTTACTTCCTCCTACCCCCCACTAGGACTGCCTTATGTCTGTCCCATGCATTCTTGAATTCCCCCACTGTTCTTGACTCCACGACCTCCTCAGGGAGGCTGTTCCATGCATCCACAACCCTCTCTGTGAAAAATACTTCCTCACATTACCTCTGAGCCGTCCCCCCTCTATCTTCAAATTGTGCCCCCTTGTTCTTGCACATCTCTTTTTCTGAAAGATGCTACCATCTTGGACTTTGTTGATTCCCCTGAGGTACTTGAAAGTATCTATCATGTCCCCTCTCCTTCTTTCCTCAAGGGTATACATATTAAGCTCCTTTAGTCTTTCTTTGTATGTCTTCTGGTGCAGACCCTGCATCATTTTGGTTGCCTCCTCTGGACAGCCTCCACTCTGTCTATGTCTTTGCGGAGATGGGGTCTCCAGAACTGCACACGGTACTCAGATGGGGTCTCACCAACTGTCTGTACAGATGGATAACAACTTCCTCTTTTCTACTATTGATTCCTCTTCCTATGCATCCCAGTATCCCCACAGCCTTCCTTACTGCCTTACTAGTACCTCGTTCGAGCCAACCTTTGAGCTAAGACTGTCTAGGAGGGAGGAGAGCCCAGACACTCCACCCTTAGGAGGATTGTAGGCACAGATCACGTGCACCTTTTTGGTGCTTTCTAACAAGAGGAGGACATGCAGGAACTCACAGAAATGCGATGTAAATGGCGTGTGTCCTATGACTGAGACTTTTACTAATAGAACACTTCTATCTCAGGAGGAGTCAGTGCCTGTTGGGATTAAGAAAACAGATATTTTATTAGAAGTGGGGGGGTCTCATTTAGGTTAAAAAACAGGAAAGTCAGTGTGTTTTTCTGCATTAGGGAAGGGAGTTTGCTAAGTCAGGAGGAGAAAAGTTAATTGGGGGTGTGACTTAGGAGTACAAAAGCAGGTGTCTTCAATTACAGTTCCCTAGTGCTAGCTTTTAGCAGACAGAAATCTTCCTTTCAGAGCAAGGAGCAGCTGACTACAAAATTAGAACTTTTTACTAATTGCCTCTCTTTCCTCCCCTGCACCCTCCTCACCCTTGCTGTCAGATCTACTTTTATAGGCATTGGATTTGACTGACACCAGGAACTTCCTGTTTGGCAGTAGAAAGGAAAGAATCACTGAGACACATAGGTTTCATCATTCTTGAAGGAAAAGAGTAGCTTCCCTCTCCCCCTAGCTGCTGGAGGTCTGACTCTGAGCAAGAAAGGAGACTATAGAAGAATACAGGAAGTTCCTGGCACAGAACAGGGAGGGTGAGAGCTGTAAGGGCACATAGGAATTAGGAGGAAACAAAAAAAATGGGAGGAGAGAGAGAGTAAGCATACAAAGCAACAGGAGAGGATCCACAAAATAAGACATGATGGGAGTAGTGCACTAGTGCAGTACAATGGCTGTGGGGCGGCAGTCTTCCGGGAGTCATTCTGGAGGCTGTAATGCTGCCCTATTTGTAGGCACCTCTCTGGTCTGAGGGAGGATGTTACTCGTCTCCAGGCTGACATGGCTAGGATTTATGAAACCTCCTCCTCCACCCAGGGACCACCAGGGCCACTGCCGCTACCTCAGAGGTTGCCAAGAAAGAGGAGTGTTTGAACCAAGGTGGGCTCAGGGAGGGAGATGGTGCTGAAACAGAGGCACATTCCTCCAGTTGTACCTCTCCACAATTCATACGCTGTTCTGGAGAAGAGTGGTTCCTCTATGGAGGCACCTGCAGTGGAGAACAAGGAGGATGCTGAGAACCTCCACACAGAGTCCAACAGGAGGATGGCATGGGACCCCACAAGGGAAAACAACTCCTGGTGGGGGACTCAGTCATTAGGAGGGTAGAACTGGGGAGGAAGGGAGGCAGGTAAGATGCCTACCTGGCACCACTGCCTGGAGGGACAGGTAGTGAATCCTCAGGATCACGGGAGCAGCTGCATGAGGGAAGGAGCTAGATGTCATTGTCCACCTAAGGACAAATGACCTGGCTGGGAATTGGATCAGTGCAGTGCAAGAGGAGTCTGAAGAGTTGGAGAGGGGCCTTAGACAAGTAGCATGTACGGAAGTGCTGCCTGTCTATGGCAAGTGTGATGCTAGGGTACTCCGCACCATGTCCTGCACACCCACCCATTGTATGGCCATTAGGGATGTCCTCACTCTCATCTCAAACCTTATTATCTCCACTTTCAGGGATTGTGCCCCCTTCTTATTCCCAGTGCTGCCTTTGTAGTCCTCAATGTGATAGCACAACGAGCAGTTCAGCACACCTGTCTTTCACCTACAGTACACATCAGACTCTGCTCACAATATGCACTGCACAATAGCACACTTACCTTGTGTACTGTCTTTACTGCTAACAAGTGCATTCAGATACCACACTAGTTCTCACAGAGTCTGCTTTCCTAATAGTTGCCTGTTGGGGGGTTGGACTTAGGTCCACTTCTTTTACTCCTATCTTTTTGGGTGCATCTTGGGAGATGTGCCCAAGATGCAACCATATTTTGCTCTGAAAATATGGCTGAGCCCTGTGTGCAAGTACATGCCCCCTCCAGATGGGCCAAATGTCATCATCTTTCACTTTGGCTCATCTGGGATGTGCTCAGCTCATCTAAGATGGGCAAGCCCATCTCTGTCCTTTGAAAATAGCAAGTGGGGAACATGGTCAGCAGCTGAGCTAGCAACAGTTCTTGCATGGCTCTGCTGTAAGGAAAGTCTTTCTAAGCAATTGAAAAGGAGAATCCTCTTAAAAGAGTAAATAATTTTATCTATCGAGAGAAATTGCAGTCCTGAACAAATTATTGCTATTTTCTCAGAAATAGTGCTGGAGATCCAAAGTAATGGGCTGGACAAACAAAGCATCGCCATGTGGAGAAGGGGCCTGCTCGAAGGAAACTAAGCCTGGGTGATGCAGGAAACTGAGCATGGGGCTGCTGAAGAGATTGGTCAGTCATCAATGCTGTGCTTCTCAAAGCACTACAGAAACCTGATGGGAAGATGGAGGAATTCGCTATGCAGTTTAAATGTATGGACTCTAAAATTTCTAAACTAGAAAGGACACCAAAGTGGCAGTTAAGTCTGCATCTGTGGTGATGATGACAACCTCGGGACTAGTGAAAGAGAGCAGGTGTTGAGACAGTGTTTAGAACATTTTGGAAATCTATCCAGAGCCGCTAATATCAGTATTTTAAGTCTTCTAGAAAATGCTGAGAAGATGATCTCTGGGTTCATAGTAGATTTGCTCAAGACATTTTCTGCAGTGCAAAACATTATTCAGTGATCAAGGCCTACTGAATTACTCCTCAAGGCTCCAGGCAGTACATGGCCACAGGCCAGCTTCCTCCTCAAACCATCCTTGCAGTATTGGGGTCCTTAGCTAAAAGAGATTGCATCATAGCTCAGGTGAAGAGAAGTAGCTTGATGGAGTGGGATGGAAGCAAAATTCATGTTTTCAGACCTGAGCTATGCGAAGAGCAAAAAGAAATGAGGTTTTGATGCTGCATGGGCCATCTCACGACAACCAGGGATCCATCATGATTTGGTGATGCGGCAAGCCTGTGTATTTTCTATGGGAAAAACTTTTCAATTTGCAAAACCTGTGGAAGTGGGTAAATTTACAGACCATGCAAAGAAAGAATTCCAAGTAAAAATGAAGACTCTAACAGTGAGGAGGATGATGGTGACTGACTGAGAGACTGGTTAAAGGGTCTAACAGGACTTACTGTTCTTTTCAAGGGCTGAGGTGGTATATAGAGGATAAGAACTCTAATACTCATCTAAAATGATAAGGACAATGGGTATTCAGGTGGGAAGATTACAGATTGTATTTTGTTAGAAACTACACGAATTAATAATGCCTGAACCTAGTTAAGATTTATGTACTAAAAAGAAATGTGGTAGCCATATTAGTCAGTCAACAATGAGAAAAAAACAAACATGTTGCAGGTGATACCTTTTATTGGACTAACAAAATTTATTTTAAGGCTAGCTTTCTAGAGATAAAACTCTTCCTCAGGTCAAAGTGAAAACAGCTGAGCAGTATGATAGATATAAAGGCTGGATTGGTAAACATTTGAAATAAAAATATACAATATTTTGATACTAAAGAAAAAGGACCTAATAAAGATGTTGTTTTTTAATACACTGCCAGTGATTATGCTTAAAGCAGTGCTTCAGAGTTTCTTTTTAAACCCTCACATCAGCACCCTCTGGCTGTTTGAACAGGTACCTTCTTTTTTTTTTTTTTAATTCAAATTTTATTAAAGTTTCCAATACAGAGAACGAATCACAGTGGAGTAAATCATGAACCCCAAACAACAGACGCAGAGTTCAAGATGATTCGCTCTCCCCAACCCCCCTGCCCACCCAATCCAGCACCCACCCCGAACAACCCAACGCATCGGTACACCTTTAGCACAACTCCAAAGAATATAACCTGGTAGTACTTAGGCCTGTAGCGCATAAAGAGTCTGCAATGGGCCCCAGATCATGTCAAACTTTTCCAGTTTGTTACATAGACTGGCAATAGTCCTCTCTGTTCTGAGGTTCGCAAGCAATTCCTGAAGCCATTCAATATAAGATGGTGCCTCCGTATCCTTCCAGTGCCTCAAGACCACTTTTTTAACAGACATCGACATCAATGCTATGTGGTATCTCCTGTTCACCACCGAAATGGAGGAGAAATCCCCAAGAAGACATATTTCGGGGGTGAACAATTCTGGGAGCCCTAAAAGAGGATCAGCACGCTGATTAATCATGGTCCAAAGTGGGGTAACTTTCGAACAGCTCCAGAAAATATGAAGGAGGTCACCTTCTTGAGACTGGCATCTTGTGCAAAGGGGAGAGGACATCAGACCCAGTCTGGTAAGCCTCTGCGGAGAGTAATAAATATTATGCAAAATTTTGAATTGCATTAATCTAAGTCTGTCCTGCTTGAAGGAACTTATACAACTTTGCCACAGGAGAGACCAGTCCATATCTCTGCCCTGAAAGAGAGGCCCAAAAGGAGACGGAGCGTAATTATCAGGGTAAGCCCAGGTGAATAGAGCAGTATATATTTTACATACAGCATGAGGCTGAGCCCGCAACTCCATGAGGGTAGCCTGAAAACTGATATTGGGAGCTGGGGATCGGACCCATTACCTTAACCAGTAGGTGGCGAAGTTGAAAAATCTTGAAGATTGTTGTGTGAGGTATCATAAACTTGTGCATAATCCCAGCAGAAGAGCACCATTGACTCTCGGATAACATAAACTCATCAAGACGGCAGTTTCTTATCTGAGGGATCCAACTAGGTGAGAGAAGCTTGCCATCCAGCAAAAAATTAGGGTTGCCTATTACGGGTTGAGATAAATCCTTGACACTTTTATACCTCAGAAAAGCGCACAATTGAGTATGAACCCTGACTGAAACGGCTATAGGGGAACTACATAGAGATTCTGGTAGGGAACTGACCTTGGTGTATAGCAGCACAGCCAGGGAGAGGCCATGTTTTCTAATGGTAGCAGACTCAATGGCTAACCAAGTCGGGGTATATGTGGCAGCCATGGATGGTTGATCCACGGTCAGCCATATGAGATACTTATTGGCCTGACTGGCCCAGTAGTATAGCCTCAATATGGGGGAGTCTTAATCTCTCCTTTAGCCTCGGAGTCGCTTAACCTGTGGAAAGCCATCCTAGCCTTCTTGTCACCCCATATAAAAGTAGAGATCATGCTATGCACTTTTTAACCAGGACAGGAGCCATATGTTTAGCATATTAAGGGAGTAGAATATGTGGGGAAATCGTTTCATTTTTATTAGATTGATTCTGCCCCCAAAGAAGAGAATAAAGTCCACGGCGGAGGTCTAGATCTATTTTATGTACCAGTGCATCAATATTAAGTTGTCTGAGCCGTGCTGTGTCCCGAGTGAGAAGGAGCCCCAGATATTTAATATAATCGGACTTCCAGGTTAGCCCAAACGCAATGATGTCCTGTTTATATACCCTGTGGTTAAGAGGGAAAACCACAGTCTTACCTACATTGAGTTTATAATTTGAGACCTTGCTGAAGTTGTCTATTAAGTTCAGAATAATGGGAATAGATGTGAGTGGATGGGTTACCTGCAGCAGAAGATCATCTGCTTAGGCCGCCACTTTAACCACCTGCTCCCCGAGAGAGATACCCAAGATGCCCTGGGCACCTGACAATCTCCTAATAAGAGGCTCTAGGTAAATACTGAAGAGAAGGGGGATAAGGACATCCCTGTCTGGTCCCTACATGTAATTTAAAGGGATGGAATAACCCCATTACATGAGATTCTGGCAGAAGGAACCTATATAAAGACTAACCCAATTCCGAATTTCGTAGGAAAACCGAAAACTTCCATCGTAGCAAACAAGTAGTCCCATTGGACTCTGCGAATGCCTTCTCAGCATCCAACGAGATCAGGACCATTGGATGAGAAGCATCCTTGGATGCCGAAAAGACGTGAGACAGGGCCCTCAAATGATCAACCGATGGTCTCCCTTTCATAAAACCAACCTGATCTACCTCGATTAAAAAGGGAAGTACTGCCTCCAAACGGTCGGCTAATAGTCTTGCCAAAATTTTAATATCATGGTTAAGAAGGGAGATCGGCCTGTAACTTGAGACCAGATCAGACGGTCTGTCCGGCTTAGGCAACAAAACAATCAGCGCCTCAAAAAGGGAGGGATCGGATGCTTGACCGGAGAGAATGGCCTGGAAGAGTGGCAGCAAAATGGGGATCAATTGCTTAGAGAAAACTTTGTAAAAATTGGAGGTAAACCCGTCAGGGCCCGGAGATTTGTCGGATGAACAGGTACCTTCTTAAGACAATGGTATGTATTTTCTTTCTGTCTTGACATTTTAGAAATGTTAATTAATGGTCCAGAGTCAGAGTAAAATTAGGTAGTCCTTTGATCTTACAAGTTGATCTCTCCAGCAGACATACTTCAGTGAAAATTAGTCTTCCTGTTTTTAAGAGGTGCAAACTGACTGTAATGCTTTGATCTGTAAACTGCTAGTCTAGGTTTTGAATCCACATCCAACCTTTTTATCTGTCATACCGCTCAATGGTTTTCACTTTGACATGAGGAAGAGAGTTTTATCTCTCGAAAGCTAGATTTATATACTGAAATTTAATTCTGATCATTTAGATTAGGCAAGTAAGTACAAGTGAACCTAGTAAAGAACTAATAAAGCACTAATGTAACCATTGATGTAGAGGGGTGAAATTACTATCTAAATGATAGGGAACTTGATGTTTTGTTAGAAGAAATGTTGGTTACTCCCTGCTCATGGCAGCATTAAGCCAATCTTCAGAACTGATGTAATAAATAGAATTAAGCTAACCCCGCCACTGCTGTAAAATGTAATAGGGGTCTTTCAATTGTGTTACTGTAAAACTGATGTGACACATTCTTGTAATGAGATGAGAACCTTAAGTACACCTGCCTATATAGATATTATGCTGTATGTTTTATACAGTAAAATTTATAAACTTAAAGCTCAAAAAAAGAAAATAACAAGTGGCTGCATCACAGAGATGAGCCAGCTCATCTCAAATGAGCAGAGCACATCTTCTTTGAAAATTCTGCCCTTTGTGTTTTTCCACCTATGCATGTGCAGTAGGGGTTTTCAGATAATGTTTTGTGGCAGAAGTACAAATTTGATGTGGCAGATGTGTGTTTTTTACTTCACACCACTTGCTTGGCAAGGCACCAAACATTTTTCATGCTGTGCCAAGCACCATCTTTTTGATTTTTTCCAGCAACTGGTAAAAGTGGAAAATATATGAAAATGCTAGAATTTTTAAAAACAAGCATCAGAACCCAGCTAAACGGTAGTGCCCCTATAGTTAGGGTTATACCACAACTTAATGTTAAATTCCAGTCTGTGCACCTTAATAACTTTGGCATTCCTTGATGAAATAGATGGAAATTTGGCATGAGTGGTCAGTCTCCTAGTATCTCAAAACACTGAAAGTTTCACAATGGCATCTTGTATGGTTTTTGAGATATGGAGTGGGGAAAAAACATAAAACTACCAATTTTTTCCTATAATTAACATGGGATTGTTTGCTGTCATCTACAGCCCAGACAAAATTATTATTTTGTTTTATTTTCAGGGATTATGGGGTCTGTGCCAAGGTGTGCCTTTGAATGATTTGGTGAAAAGATATCTCATACTCATTCTGGAGTGAGGTAAGGAGCTAAACCCACAGACCCAACATGCTACTGTCAACATTATCGCTTATTCAATTGGTGTGTCTGCAACAGCCATTTGTCTAAGTTATGTTTGAAAGTGGATTTATTTTTGCTCACAATGACATCCAGGGGGAGTTAATTCCATGGTTTTATTACCCTGCAAGAGAACAAGCTTCCTCTTTTAACAGTGGTGACCTTTCTGTACTGTAATTGTAAGGAATGACCTCTGGTTTTGAATAAATCTTGTTTATATCTGAAGTTCATTTCTGTGAACAGATATGGGTCATTACAATGTCCCATAGTAACAATAGATCGCCCTGAGTTTTCTTGTCTCTATGCTCATAAGAGTTTCTTAGATTCAAAGCTGTTTGGTAAATTTTCTTTGATGTTTCTCAAGCATTCTAATGTCATTCTTTTTATATGGTGATGGCGTTGTGAACAAAAATCAAGATGAAGTCTGGCATATACCCCATACAGTGGTAATAGAACTTGTGGATCTCTTGAGCTGATATTATTTCTTATTGCCCATAAAGTTAAATTTATTTGCTTAGAAGTTAAGTTCATTATCAATGAAGATTCTGAGATCCTTTTCTACCTCTGTATCCATCAATCTTTTACAACACAAATAGTAGTCTCCCCAGTTTTAATCTTAACATTTTGTTTCTGATAGCGGCTAGAAAGTCAGGGTATTGAAAACTGTTTGAACTGTTAATACTGAAGGTCTGCTCTGAAAAATACTGTTCATGCTGTCCGCCATCTTCTTTTTAGGAAATGCTGCCTCTTAGGGAGTGAACAAGACCTGTATGTAGGTCTTATTCACGTAACAAGTTCCATTTTTGTATCATAAATGAAACATTTTCTGTGTAACTATGTCTTTTCGGGGCAAGAATCATATTGCCCATCACTCGCTTAGGTGAGGATTGTTCGATCTAAAAATAACCATTTGATAAATAAATTATAGTTGAAACTTTACTATTCCAATGGTTATTTTGACTCAAACAATTTTACCTAAACCATTGAGGATATGATTCTCACCCCACAAAGAAAGAATTACACAGATAATTGTAATATTCCACTCCCAGGTATCTAGTGACAACTCCCCACCCTCCCATCATGTTCCCTTTGTTGATTTTATTTCCTGGTGTCTAGTGACACCCCTTCTCTCACTGTCCCTGTCATTGTTTGTTTCCCTGGAGTCTAGTGGCAGCCCCTCCCATTCGCTGTCCCCATGATTCATTTGAACACTAACTAGCCTGAGTGCCCCAGGGATTCATGCCATTCTACTACTTTGTCAAGAGTGAGCAGAGAAGACAGCAGACCCCTTAATAAAGTTGATTTTTAAACTGATGGAACAGTAATAATATGCTCATCAATTACCTGAAACCCATAATTTTATTGGCTTCCCTGGCGTCTATGGCACCCCTGATCTTTGTTTCCCTGGTGTCTAGTGGCACCCCCACCCGATCTTTGTTTCCCTGGTGCCTAGTCTTGCCCCTTAATCTTTGTTTCCCTGGTGTCTAGTGGTATCCTTCCACAATCATCATTTTCCTGGTGTCTTAGTGGCACCCCATCCCCAATCTGGTACTGTTGCAATAAAGGAAAAGAAAACTGGTCCTGGATGTGTTTAACTGTTTTAAAACCTGAAAATAAGGTCCCTCACCAATCTGAGCCCTCCCGACCCCAACCTCCAACTCACCATCCACCACCCCACACCCCCTCTGTACACTTCCACACACCCTCACTCACCTGATCAGGTACCAGGTTCAAGATCTGCTCTCCGATCATAGATGTCTTGCTGCTGGAACCAGCAACTGCAATATGAGAAATTATGGTAAATGCAGTTCAAAGTATTTCAATGTGGGTTTCAAGTTTTATGCATAACTTTGCCATTTTTGAACATTTTGACCCCAAATTTTCAACATGGCCATTTGGGGATCCCATCTAATGAATAATATGACTGTCATTGAGCAACTTCTGCTCTTAAGGTGATTTTGAGGGCCCTTGGTGAATTCAACTTTTGGGCGGTTTGCATAATGACAGTCATATTGATCATGAGGTGGAGTCATAAAAAGGCAATGCTCATAATTTGCAAATTATAAATATTTAGACAGCAAATATTTAGCATAGACAGATTATTACCCCCACCTCATGTATGTCACAGCTGTCGTTTTTCAAATCCTGGCCAGAATGCGTTTTCGCACCTGTGGCACAGAATGGTGTTGCAGTTGCACAGAATTACATTTTGGTAGGGATTTGGAAACTTTGTCTGTACTGGGTACATGAGGTGAGGTAATGTAGATGGCTATGTTGAAAATTTGGGGTCAAAATATGTTATAATGGCAAAGTTATGCACATTTGTTGCAATTTTGCTATGCATGCATGTAACATTGGAAATTTTACATATTTTGAAAGCCAAATTTTCAACATAGCCTTCTTATTACCCTACCTCATGTATGTCATGATTGTAATTTTTCAAATCTTAGCCAAAATGTGTTTTTTCCCACTGTGGCGCGAATGGTACTGCAGTTGTGATTTGACAGTTTTCATTACCAGGTACATAAGAAGATGGCCATGCTGACAATTTGCTTGCTGTTGTCAGTCCCCACTTGCATACTGTGTTAGCCTGAGCAAGTCACATAACTTCCTTGTGCTCCCAGCTGGCACCTGGAAAGAAGCTATGCCTTAGTGTGCCCTTCCTGGTTAAACAACCCCCCTTTATATATTAGGGTTCAATGGTCACTTCTATGTGAAACACAAGCTTTTGAGCTTTAATAACTTTGCAACCATCAAAACCGATTCACATAAAATTCTGCATGCACTTTAGGGGATTAGTGATCTCTTGATGTGGAAAGTTTTGTTCTGGTCAGATGTGTGGGAGCGGAGATATGAAATTTCAAAAAATTTAAAAATTACCACTTTTTGTCAAATTCTTTGTCATGCTGTTGTGCAGAAATGGCTTGGGTTTTGGTCTGAAATTTTCAGGGTATCTAGGTCTTGAGTCACAGATGTGCCTTTTGAAGGTTTGGCGAAAATATTAATCCACACACAAATATAGATACTATTAGAGGTAATGCATGGATGGCAGCACAGGACCAGAGGGCCCTGCACTGCCAAAGAGAAATACGGATACTACTAGGGACTGATGCATAGAAAGCACTGAAGGGCCCTCTGGGCCTTGCGCTCCCACACACAAATATGCAGAGGAGTATGGACTAATGGGAGTGTGAGACAGAAGGGCCTTGTGCTCCCACAGAGAAATAGGGATACAATTACCATCTCTTAAAAAAATTATGGAGGGTTGGGAGTGCATGGGCCCAGATGTTGAGAACCCTAATGCTCACCCCATTCTTTTATTCTGTACCTACATATGTGACAGCCAGGATGCAACACATAAATGCTGCAGAATATAGAAACATAGAAATGTGTCAGCAGAAAAGGCCCACCAGGCCCACCTAGTCTGCTCAGTGTGCCTAACTAGCTGCTAGGACTTTGCATTTCCTACCGTCTCCCCATTAGATCCAAGACCCTTATGTCTATCCACGCTCCTTGAATCCCCCACAAATCTTGCCCCACCACCTCCTCTGGGAGTTTTTCCAGTTATCCACCACCTCTCCATGAAGTAGAACTTTCTGATGCTTCCTCTGAATTTCCCCCTACTTTCTGCATATCATACCCCCTTGTTTTTGATTGCCTCTCTAGCTGGAATATGTCCCCTACTGGCACCCTGTTAATACCCTTGATATATCTGAAGGTCTCAATCACTTTCCCTTCTTTGCTCTAGGGAGTACATGTTTAGGTCCTTCAGCCGTTCCTCTTATGACAAATGATTGAGACTCTTCACCATTTTTGTCGCCCTCCTCGGGACGCGTTCCACTCTATTCACATCCTTCTTGAGGTATGGCCTCCAGAACTGGACTCCATACTCAAGACAAGGCCTGACCAGTTGTCTGTAGAAGGGCATTATGACCTCCCTCCTCCTGCTAGTGATTCCCCTACCGATACAACCCAGCATCCTTCTGGCCCTTGCCACTGCCTTCTCACATTGCTTTGTCACCTTCAGGTCCTGCAAAATGATTACACCAAGGTCCCTTTCCAGCTTGATTACCTCCAGGGCATGCCCCCATATGGTATTCTGCTGCCTGGTTTATCTTGCCTAAGTGCATGATCTTGCACCTTTTTTTGTATTGAAGGGCAATTGCCACTCCTTAGATCATTCCTCCAATTTTGTCCAGATCTCTGCGTATACTCTCAGCCCCCTCAGATGTATCCACTCTACTGCAGACCTTCATGTTGTCCACGAATAGACATACTTTACCCACTAGCCCTTCTGCTATGTCCTCTAAAAATATATTAAATAGGAGTGGCTCCAACACTGACCCCTGAGGTACCCCACTGGTGACCAGTCCATCCTTTGAAGGTACCCCATTAAGAATTACCATCTGCCTTCTGCTACCCAGCCAGTTCTGCACCCACCTAACTACTACTGGCCCCAGCCCAAGACATCTCATTTTGTGCAGTAGTCTCCTGTGCAGCATGGAGTCAAACACCTTCATAAAGTCTAGGTATGCAATATCTACAGACCCTTCTGATCCACTACCCTGGTTACCCAGTCAGAGAACTCAATCATGTTCATTTGACATGACCTTCTCTCAGTGAACCTATGTTGCCATTGGTCCTGTAGACCATTGGCCTCTAGGTAGCTAGTGATTCTTTTCTTTAGCAGTTTCTCCATGAGCTTGCCCACCACTGATGTCAAGCTCATTGGTGTACAATTGCCTGCCTCCTCCTTGTCCCCCCCTTATGAAGGGGGACCACATCCACCCTTCTCCAGTCATCAGGGACCTCCCCTGATTCCAAGGATTTTTGAAGAGGCTGGTCAGAGGTACTGCTAGTACTTTACTAAGTTCCTCAGTACCCTGGGAGCACCCATCTAGCCCTATTGCCTTGTTCACCTTCAACCCCTCTAGCTCCCTGATGACTTCCTCCTCCTGGAATGGACTAGAGTCAACTTCCTCAACCACTTAATATTCCCTGATGTTCATAATCTCCCCATCATTCTCTACCATGAACACTGAGCAGAAATAGCCATTAAATATTTCTGCCTTCTCCTGGTCATCTTCCACCAGCCCCTTCTTTTTTATTTTTCAGCCAAACTATTCCCTCCTTTGACTTTCTCCTCTCACTCACATACTGGAAGGTTTTATTTCATTCCTTGACTGAGTTTGCTATTCCCTCTTCTGTTCTAGCCTTCTCTCTCCTGACCTCCAAACCTGCTTCCATCTGCTTCTCCTGGTATACAGTCCTATCCTCCTCCCTCTGTGTCTTTTTTACACCTCCTGAACATCTTTCTCTTTGTCTGACCTCCACGCCTTCTCTATTAAACCAAAGTGACTTCCATTTCTTCCTATTTTTATTTATCCTCCTGATGCAGAGACTAGTGGCCTCCACTATAGCCTCTTCTATTGTATCCCACATTTCCTCCACCCCCTAAGTTCCCCCACCCCTGCCAATGCTTGTTGAATGCATTCCCCCATTTTATTTAAGTCTACATGCCTGAAATCTAGAACCTTCACTTTGGTCCGATGAACATCAGCAGTCATTTTTATCATGAACCAAACGGTCACGTGTTCATTCATTCCAAGGTTCACCCATATGGATACCTCTCCCACCTTTTCCCCATTTGTAAGAATTAAGTCTAGAATCAACCCCTCCTTGGTCAGTTCCCTTGCCAGCTGCTTGATGAGATTTCCCTATAGTGAGTCCACAATTTCCCTGCTACTGGTGGATGCTGCTTATGGGGTGCCCAATTCCACATCCGGCAAGTTGAAGTGCCCCATCAGCACAGCTCCCCTCTGTTTTCCATCCTCAGGATTTCCTCCTGTATTGCCTTGTCCACCTTATCCTGCTGAGCTGGTGTCCTATATACAACCCTGGTATGTATGACTTCTCCTTTCCCTGTGTACAGTGATACCCATATAGCCTCAGTCCCCCCATCTACCCTACAATTCCATGGCCTTAATGTGCTCCATCACATATAGTGCCACCTCCCTCTTCCCAATCTGTCCTTCTAAATAGATCATACTCAGGTATTGCCATGTCCCAATCCTGGCCATCATGACCCTGTGTCTCCATAATACCCATGATGTCCAGGTCTGCCTCAGCCATGACCGCTACTAAATCTGGGATCTTGTTTCCTAGGCTCCTGGCATTGGTGCACATGGCTCTCCATTCACCGGACCCATTTTTCTGTCCCAGTGCATGTTTTCTTCCCCTCACCTCTACCATGTTTTTTTCCATCCTGGGGGGGAGACTGGTAGTTCCCCATTTATCCGGTCCTAGGGTGTGGGTTAGTCTGCCTTCTCCGATTTAGTTTAAATTAGAGTTTTGTTCTGTGAACTCTCCTAATTTGCACTGTAGCACTTTAGCACCCTCCCTATTCAGGTGCAGTCTATCAGAAGCAAGTAGGCTCTCACTCTCCCCAGCTTGTTCCCCAGTCTCATACTAACCCATACCACATCTGTTCACACCATTCTGTCAGCCATTTGTTAAACTCCACAATCCTCCATCTCCACTTAGTACTTGCCTTTGGTATGGGCAACACCTCCAAAAAAGACACAGATTTGAACCCCAGGCTGCTGCAGTACCTAGCAAGTGCTCTAAATCTTGCCTGCACCTCCAATAAGCTATTCTCCACCAGATAATTTGTTCCCAGGTGGAACATCAGGTGTGTTTTCCCATCCTGCTGTTTCCCCTTGGAGTGGATATAGTGAATGACCTCTGCCGCCATCATACCTGGCAGGCATTCGACCCATAATTTACTGCTTTTGTGCCCTCTGCCCCCCCATCAAATTCCTTTTATTATTGAGTCCCTGACAAGTAAGACCCTTCTCTCCATTACCTTCTGCTTGATTTTCTCTTCTGTTGTTCTCCCAACCCCCTTGCATTCCACTGTTTACCCTATTCTCACTTCCCTCTTTACCCATTGTATATCCCCAAGTACTGACTTCCCCCTCTCCCTACATGCTTTCAGCCCCCCACAGGCATTTTATGTGAAACTTCCCTTGCTTGTCCCACTATCCTTGAGCTGTAGTCCCCCCCTTTGCCCTGCCCTTTCCTGTGCCCTGACTGAAATTCCCAGTGCTCAGGTCACTTCCCCATTTTCATTTTGTTTTAGCCCCCCTAAACCTGTGCTCGCTGTCTCCTCTTTCTTGATGGTCTGCTCTTTTTGACGTGAGTTCACCCCTGCTCCCTTATCTTTACTTTTGCTATCTTCTTTGTCCTCCCACAAAGGGACATTCCCCTTCCCCCTTTCTACTGAGTCTTCCTTCATGGTTGCCTCTCCTGTTCCTCTTGAGTCCTCAACTCCAATTTTCATATTCTCACCCCCATTTTGTGGCACTAGTGGTGCAAATCTGTTTTTTTGGTATATGTCCACTGCCTGTATCCCTCTGACTGGGGCTTCTCCTCCATCCCTTCCCTTTCATGCAGGATTTGAACCTTCGGACCACATCTCCTGTCATCCCACTTAGTCCTTCTCGTGTCCTGTACTGCCTCTCGTGAGCCCCCAGAAGCCCTCTTTATGCCCACCTTTACTTCTCCTCCCTACTTGCTTAATCCATTGTGCTTTTCTAATCTGCCTCCTGATGCATTTGCTCTAGACCCCCTACAGCTCCACCTTTGCTCACTCTTCTGTCCCTATCCATCCTACTCCCTCTATAGCTCCCCACCTGTCCTCTGCTCTACCTCTCACCCCTACCCATCCTAGTGTCCATCTCAACCACCTCACTTCCTCACTTTTGTTGTGCCAGCTTCTACATACCATGCAGTCCCCCCATCTTCCATGCCATAGCTAGTACTATGGCTGACCCACAATCAGTAAACCCTACCACCCTTTCAAAGATGGCCCCTACCCTTGCAGTCTGGGGACCATGCCTCAGCCCTGTACCCATTCCACTCAATTTGCCCCTCCAATTTGGTTGCTCCTCCATTTTTCTTTTTTTTTTTAAACATATCTATTTCTGTACTTTTAAGTGAATTTGGCCCTTATCACAGAATGTTGCAGTTTACTTCAGGGGCTCTTGTAAGTCAATGGCAATTAAGCCCTTTTGTCATTCAGGATTTTGTAACATTTCATTACTGAAAGTTACTGCACTTTCATGTAGCTGGCTTCACTGTATCTTAGCTGACTTGCTCTTGGAATGGGGTGAGCATTAGGGTTTGCAACTCCACGGCACCCCTCACTTCTGTTCCTACATGCAGAGGTGAGGGTGGGCTGTTAGGGTTGAAACCAAGGGAGGGGTGGGGTCTTCAGGCTGGAACCCTAAGATGTCATTTCCTACTTTTGATGCTGGAACCTAATGGTCCATTAACAAAGGTTTTGCAGACAATATATATGTGTGTGTGTGAGTGTGTGTATGTATTTTTCCCCTGTTGTCCAGTTGTACCTGCCCACCTTCTGATTGTTGTTCTTGTAATATGTCTTTTCCTGGTGTCTAGTGGCACACCCCACCTTCAAGTTCCCCTCCATGTAAATAATTTGTGTATCCCTGGTGTCTAATGGTGTCCCCCACCCTCCCATTCCTGACCCCATAACACTGAACTTTATCTCTGGTGTCTAGTGGTACCCCTCAGAACCCCCTACCTTCCGATGACCATCCCCCATGGTAGTTATGCTTGCCTGGCATCTAGTGGCACCCCCCCACTCTCCAATTTTCCTCAGAGCCTGAAAAGAACATCTCAGAAGAACATTGCTGAACATCTCATTTAAGTCAGCAATGCCATGCATAAGAGCTGAAACTAATCTAAATAGTGAGAATGTAGACTAACAATTTTGCACTAACCACTGAGCTACGTAACTGCACTTTTCTAATTGTTGTGATACACAGTAAGGGACATAGTACCACCACCTCCCTCCTTGAATATACCGACTATATACACAAAGCTCTTGACCATGGTTATTTAGTTGGGTCTGTCTACATAGACCTAACTAAAGCTTTTGACATGGTAAATCATGCTCTTCTTGTTGAATACCTCTCACAATTGGGCCTCTCATGTGATGCCTCCTCCTGGTTCACCACCTACCTCAGTGGAAGATCACAACAGGTAAAAATCCATGACACCCTCTCCACCAGCATACCAGTCTACTCTGGGGTCCCTCAGGGGTCTATTCTGGGCCCACTCCTATTCAGTCTCTTCCTCAGTACCTCCCCCTTGCTTGTTCTGGTCAGTTGTTACTCTATGCAGATGATGCCATCATCATTTCTAGCCATTCTGTCTCTCTCCTCCTACAATGTAATCTCCAAGGCTCTTCTCCAAAACAGAATCTTGGTTCTCCCACCTATAAAAGACGAAAGTCATGTTGTTTGCAAATGCTCACAACAAAACAAAAGCCTACCTCTAAGCATTCTAAATAGCCAGCACTCCACCACTGGAGCTGGGTACCAGTTTTGAATACTTGGGTATCACTCTGGACCCCACCCTCTCATTTCAGGAGTATATTAATCTGGTCTGAAAGACAGTGAATACCAAGATCGGTTTGCTTTATAGACATAGGTCTTGTATGACACCCGATGCCCTGTGGTTGGCCATTACTAGTTCAATTCTGTCTATAGTTGATTAGGGCATTGTAATACATTGCTCTGTGGCTGATACCACATTTTGCAGTATTATAGTAGCCCTGAACAAAGCTTGCCAACTGGTTATTGGTGGAGATCATCTCACTCACACCTGTGACTTGCACAAGCAAGCAAACTGGCTAAATTTTGAGAGAAGGCCTTCTTACTATACCTGCCTGCTGGCCAGAAGGATTGCCATGGGTTTCACTCCCCCTGAAACCCTACATCTCCTAACCCCTGTCCCCACCCCCCAGGTCTACCTGAAGCTCCTCTAAGGCCACCTTCCTCGTGCCTTTCTGTAGGACTTCCCTAGGGCAGAGGGCAATCATGCACAGAGCTCCCCAGTGGTTAAATAGGCTGCTCCTGGAGGTTTATGCTATAGTTAAATTAGGCCCTTTCAAACACCATCTCAGGCAGCACCTCTTTGATGTGGGCAGTTGTGACTGCTCCTAGCACCACCTTTTCCTCTACCTACTTTCTAACTCTCTCTCCTAATTTCTAATATTCCTCAATGACAAGGTCAAATCTGACTGCTTCATAATTTTTACCTCATGTATGACAGTTTTCAACTACATAGGTTCATAGGTAGGTTCATAGATATTGTTACAAGTCTATTTAGCTGAATAAGCAATTAAGTGACTTGCCACGAACACTGGATATATTCTAATTTCCTTTCCCCCATATATGAGTCCAGTTGATATTTAAAGGATGTCATACTAGAGGCTCCAAACACCAACTCTGGCAGATTCCATATACCTACCCTCTGGCTGAACCAGTTCCCTCTCTGTGAGGTCCAGTATAACTCTTCCTTCAGTTGATAGGGATACCTTTGTGTACCCTATTATACATTTCTTTCCTGGAGGGACCAGATGTTTCCCAAATGATTTCATTATTAAAGGCCCTATATACTGTACACAGCACAAGTCCCTTCTAACTTACAATATGACATCGAGTACATACTCAGTTCCTTTAGTCTATCCCTATAGGACATCTCCTTCACTCCTCTTACTTTTCTGGTTAATCTCCTTTGTTCTATCTCTTCTGCTACTGAACATCCTAAACATTGTGGAGAGCTAAAAGGGGTACTGTATTCAAGCATTGGCCTCATCAAGGAACAGTAGAGGGGGACCAACACCTCCTCTCTTCTACTCCTTATGTTCCTGATTATATTTCCTAGGATTCTGTTGGCCTTACTTAAGCATTCTTTGTTGTGTTTAAAAAACTCAAGGTATCTGTCATCCATACCCCTAAATCTTTTTTACTATCTGTTTTCGCTAATACTGTGTAATTTAACTTGTATATTGCATTTCATTACTACTCCCAAGATGCATAACTTTACATTTTATATTGTTAAAGGCCAATTTGTGTTCAGCTGCCCATGTTTCCAACCTTTTGAGTTGTATCTGAATTTTTTTTACTGATTCATCATTATTTACTATGGCTCCTACCTTCATATCGTCTGCGTATTTACATAACCGTGCCCCATCCTGAACCTGCGTTGTTGAAACAAATATTCTAAACAAGACTGGTCCCAGAATTGATCTCTGGTAGACCTCACTAACCACTCCTCCCCAGTCAGACCAGTGTCCCAGATTCCACCCTTTGCTCTCTCCTGTTAACCAGTCTTCTATCCAGGTCACCAGACTTTTTCCAGACCCCATCACCTGTAGTGTGTCCAACAGCTTTTAATGAGAAACTGAATAAAGTGTTTGGAATAGTCCAGGTATACTAAAATCAACCGGTATTCCACTGTCAAGTGCCTGACTCACAGATTCAAACAAATTTAAAATATTTGTCACACATGACCTTTCCTCAGCAAACCCAAGCTATGTGATGTCCCCCAACCCAAGCTGATACAGATTGTCCTCTATATGCTCTTTTATAAAACTTTCCATAAGCTTTCCGAATACTGAGGTGATACTTATGGGGCAATAATTGTCCACTTTAGTTTTGTCACCATTTTTTTAAAATTGGGGTGATATGTGCTAATTTCAACTCATTCAATACTTCTCCAGAGGTCAGTGATAGATTGAATAATAGTGGTAGGGGGCCTGCCAGTCCTTCAGCCATTTTGTTTAGGAAGTACAGGTGAATACCATCTGGTCCACAGAACTTGTGATTTTTAAATTTTTTTTTAGTTTATCATAAATTTCCCATTCCATTATACTTTTTTGGGGAATCCAAGCATGGATCCATGTCCTGGACAGTATTGTGCCTATCATCAAGTTGAAAAAGATTCAGAAAATATTCATTAAATTTATTGGCCATCTCTTTATCATCTTCTATTATTTTATTCCCATCTCTTATCTTAATGACATGCTTCTGTCCTTGCCTTAGGCTGCCCACATTACTATAAAACTGCTTACAGTTATCTTTTGTTGCAATTGCAAGTCTTAATTCTGATTGAGCCTTAGCTTTCCTAATAGCAGCTTCACTGTGTCTTAACCCTTTTTTATATATTTCCTTGTTATGTTGTATTGGGTTTCTTCTAAATTTCTTACATGTCCTGTCCTTTCTTCTAACTTTTCTTTGAACCTTACTAGAAAATCATTTTGATATCCTTCTCATTCCATTGTACTTTTTAACCTTGGGGACATACTTCCTTATACAGTCATTCAACTTCTCTTTAATAATTGTTTAAGTTTCTGATAACATTTTGCCTTTAAGTTTGTCTTCCCAATTCCAGTCCTTTAAAACCTGTTTTATCCTTGTTACATCTGCCTTTCTGTAATTCCTAATGCAAGTATTACCAACCTGTTTTCTCACATTCCTTGATATCTCAAAGGTAATCATATTATGGTCAATTGTTCCTAGTGGTTGAATCACTTAAACATTTTCCATCTTTTCTTCAATGTTACTGAGAACCAAATTTAAAATATTACTACCCCGGTGCCTTCTTTTACATATTTCTCCAAATTATTGCATACACAGAATTCAAGAAATCTATTTTCCCAATATCCGGTACCCCTTTCTATATTCCAGTTAATTTTGGGGACGTTAAAATCCCCTATTAATATACAGTACTGTTCCCCGTATTCTCTTCTTTCTCTAGTGATTCAAGGAAAATACTATTTTCTACTTCTCCCAAATTAGGGAAACAGTAACAGAGACATAAGGTTATTTCCCTTCCCCTTCCCATTAATTTTAATCCAAATTTGTTCAGCTTCAGTTCTGCCATCTATATCCTTTTTTATTTCCTGAGCTTTTAAGTGTGCAGCCACATATACAAATACACCACACCACCTTTTTATCTGTCCTTATTTTCTGAAAGTAGTCATACCCATGTATCTGGTCTACCCAATCATCTGCAGTTAATCACGTTTCCGTTATTCCACATATACAGTATCTATCTTTTCCTTCAATATCACAAATTTCAACATGTCCATTTTATGTTTCAGACTTCTAGCATTCGCCAATACTACTCTACTATTAACCTTACCCATGTTATTTTTTTGTACCCTTAATTTATGTGTCAGCTGTTTTATCCCCTCCCCTTAGTTCCTAGTTGAAATACTCTGTTATGTTTTTCTTAAACATCATTCCCAATTCCCTACTTCCTTTTTGCTAAATGCAGGCTGTCCTTACCTTATAAATTGTGCTTATAGTTGAAAATCTCCTAAGTTTTAACACACTGCAAACCCAACATAAGGCACCACCTTCTAATATAGCTATTGAATCTCTTGATTTTTGATTTATTTCAATACTGCCCAGGGGTAGGTAGTATTCCTGATAAAACTGCAATTTCATTTCAGTCCCTGATTTCACTTTCTATTTGCATGAATTCAGTATCATTTGATCTTCTCTACCATGCACAATATCATTAGTTCCTCATGAATCAACAACAATGGCCGATTACTTTCTTTCTTTATTATTTCAGATACCAATCTCTTTATATTGGCTAAATAGCTCCTGAGAAATAAGAGCTTGTTACCCATTTTTTATCAATTCTAGTGGTAAAAGTATCTGGATACTTGATGATGGTGTCACCCAATATAAATATTATACAGATTGGTCAATACCAGCAGGAACATCTGCCAGAGCTAGACACATAGTGGATTCCCTGCAGGGGGAGGGCCTCAAACAATTGGTACAGCAACCCACAAGAGACAGGGCTATCCTAGATCTAGTACTGACTAACAAGGAAGGGATCACAGATCTCCAGGTAGAAGGTCACCTGGGGGCCAGTGACCATCACATGGTATGGTTCAATTTGGCTACTACATCTAAATCATCCCTTTCCAAGGCAAAATACGGGACTTCAGAGGAGCTGACTTTGATAAGATGGCCAACAGAGTTAAGCTAGCCCTGGCAAAAGAAACACAGATGAGGGGTACAGGCAAAGTGGGCAAGCATTAAGGATGCAATACTTGAAGCAACATCCCATTGTGTTAGACAGAAAAGGAAGTGCAAAAGAAGAAGGAAACCACTTTGGTTCTCAAATACAGTAGCAGAAAAGGTCAGAGCCAAAAGGCTGGCCTTCAGGAAATATAAGGAACACAGCGGGATGAAGATAGGGAAGCATACCAAACTGCCCTAAGGGAAGCAGGGAAGGCAGTAAGGCAGGCAAAGTCCCAAACTGAGGAAACACTAGCACAAACAGTAAAAGAAGGTGACAAGACTTTCTATAGATACATTAGTGAAAGGAGAAAGTCCAGAGGGGTATTTCTAAGCTTAATGGAGAAAGGGAGCATGTGAGGAGGAGGACCCTGTAAAGGCATCTATCCTAAACAGATACTTTTGCTCAGTATTTGCTGAAGAGAAGGTAGGGCAGTGCCCACAGCTCAGCATCATGGACACAGGGGAGGGAGGTGAGCACTACTCCTTCACAAAGAAAGGGTCCCACAAGAGCTTGCTAAGCTCAGGGTGGATAAGGCAATGGGACCTGATGGCATACATCCCAGGGTACTTAAGGAGCTAAAGGTGGAACTAGCAGAGCCATTATCAGAACTGTTTAGTGAGTCTCTGAGCACAGGAGAGGTCCCAGAAGACTGGAGAAGGGCTCATGTGATCCTGCTCCACAAGAGTGGTAGCAGGGAGGAGGCGAGAAACTACAGACCAGTCAGTCTTACCTCAGTAGTGGGCAAGATTGTGGAGGCACTCCTTAAGGAAAGGATAGTGCAACACCTGGAATCCATAGGGGCACAGGATCCAAGAAAGCATGGGTTTACAAAAGGAAGGTCCTGTCAAACTAATCTCATAGATTTCTTTGACTGGGTAACCAGAGTGGTGGACCAAGGGAGAGCAGTTGATGTCGCCTACCTTGACTTCAGCAAGCTTTTGACACTGTTCCACATAGAAGATTGATAAATAAGCTGGGTAGGCTCGGGGTGGGTCAGAAGTTGGTCAACTGGGTGGCAAACTGGTTGATGGGCAGAAAACAGAGAGTGGTGGTAAATGGTAAACAGTCAGAAGAGATGCAAGTCACAAGTGGGGTACCTCAGGGATCAGTCCTGGGGCCAGTCCTCTTCAACATCTTCATTAATGACCTTGCAGATGGACTAGAGGGTAAGGCTTGTCTGTTTGCAGATGACACCAAGATCTGCAACAGAGTAGATGATCCAGATGGGGTGGGCAGAATGAGAAGAGATCTGGATAAACTGACAAAATGGTCAGAAGAGTGGCAACTGGGATTTAATGCAAAGAAGTGCAAAATCATGCACATAGGGAAGAGAAACCCTGAAGCCACCTATAGGCTGGGAGGGGAGTTGCTAGCAGTCACAAAGGAAGAAAGAGACTTGGGTATCATCATCACTGATGACCTGAAATCATCCAAGCAGACCTCTAAAGCAGTAGGTAAGGCTAGGGGGGTGTTAGGGTGTATTAGTAGGGGTATCACAAGTCATAAGAGGGAGGTAATAATCCCTCTTTACAAGACACTGGTTAGGCTCCATCTGGAGTACTGCGTGCAGTATTGGAGGCCACACCTTCACAAGGACATTAACCAAATTGAGGCAGTCCAGAGAAGGGCAACCAAAATGGTGCAGGGACTGCATCAGAAGACATATGAGGACAGACTAACAGAGCTCAATATGCATACCCTTGAGCAAAGGTGGGAGAGAGGTGATATGATCGAGGCATTCAAGCACCTTAAGGGCATTAACAAGGTGAAAGAGTCTAACATGTTTAAATATAAGAAAAATAGCTGGACAAGAGAACACAGCATGAGATTAGAGGGGACCGATTAAGGGGAATGTGAGGAAATTCTTTTCACAGAAAGGGTGGTGGATGCATGGAATGGCTTACCACAGAAGTGGTGGCTATGAATACAGTGCAGGGCTTCAAACAGGCATGGGATAGGCATAAGGAGCAATACAAATGACTATGAATAGATAGGCCACTGACAGAGCAAAGCGATGCACATTTATAAAGTAGAAAAACAAATGGGCAGACTGGATGGGCCTTGCGGTCCTTATCTGCCATCAACTTCTATGTTTCTATGTATATCTCTAATTTCATTGTTTACACTCGACTCCCTACCAGTATCCATGGCCTCATTATCACACTGTTGCTCTTCAGACTCCTATGATAATAATTCATTCCTCCCAGTACTAGGGTCTGCTCTAGTTGTTTCACTATTGGAAACATTACTACTTCCTGACCCACTTAATCCACGTGGTTTTTCATGATTTACAACAGCAGCAACATTTCCTATTTCCTCATTCCTATTTGCTCTTGTATTTTCATTCAGGGGTCTTCTACTTTTAGTTCCTCCTACTTCATCATTTTTTTTCATCGTTGGTCTGCTCTCCTAGTAGAACCCTAGTTACCTACTCCTTGTTTTCAGTTTGTTCCATTATTAATGATAAGGGTTCATATTTATTTGATATCTGGATTTGGAAATCCATCACCCTTCTTCCCTTTTCATTTTTACTTGTCCCTTCATGCACTTCCAAAATTCCTTCATTCTCTGCACTTCCTCAATCTCTCTTTTGATTCAGCTCCATATTTATAATCACATTACTTTTACCCTCCTTACTTGACTTTTGTTTCATGCATTTCAATTTCATCTCTTGGCCTACAGTTTTGGTTTTCAATATCTTTAATTCACTACATTGTTTACAAATAAATTCCTTTAACCCAGTATTGGCCCCAATACTAAACTTAGAACAGTCCCTGCATTTCACACCAAGTTCTTGGCTCTTCAGTGTGACAAAGTAAGTTTCCACAGTAGCTTCCATATGAACTGCTACCCTTTCTGTTCCATAAAATATTTAGAATGATGACTCTTACATGCATACTAAAACTGATCTCTACCCTATGTACTTACTTCATCCACTTTCCCACTTAACACACGCTATGACACGCGTGTCTCTGTGCACATCTCTGCATGCGCAAGCTCATGGCACTCTCTCCCCCACTAGTTATTATGTGCTGCTACCTAGAAGTGGACTATGGGTCGCGTTCACTGTCACACTTTCTGCACTGCCCAGTGAAAATGTTTTTTCAAGCAACAATTAAAAATAGTATAAAGGGGATCCACAACACACTTTCAAGGTCTCCCCAATAAAAAAAATAAAATGAAAAATTTATCTTACACTTCCTATTGCATCTAGCTGGTTTTGTATACTGTATATAACTTATCTGTAAGAATGTAATATTTTTTTTACAATATTGTAACTCATGCACTGTTTTGATGTGGAGCCTATGTAAATGAGTCTCTGCCTCAAAGGTTAGTAATTCTGATACTTCAAATAAATAAAATTAACACAAACACTGACTGATACATATACACATATATGCATATATATTCCAGTATAACATAGCAGTGCACTGCCTACCCACACAGAGCACTGCCACACAACATTTTTTGTACAGAGGATCTAAACTCTGGAGTTCCATCTCAATCCACCTCAGACAAGTAGACAAGTTTATTAGTTTGCATAACATCAAAAAATGGCACTTAGAGCAGTCAAGCAAAATAATTTGCTGCTGTCCTGCTGTTAGTTTTTGACAGAGGACAATCTTGCTTTCAGAGCAAGTAACAGCTGACTAGAACTATAGCTATCTTACTGATAAATCACTTCTATCTCAGCAGAAATGAGTGCCTGTTTGGATTAAGCAAACAGATACTTTATTAGAAGCAGGGGGGCTCATTTAAGTAAAAAAAAAAGAAAGAAGAAAGTCACTGTGTGTTTCTCTGTTTGAGGAAGGGGGCTCCATCAACTTAATTTGCTGAGTCAGGAGCAGAGGGGAGAAGCTAATTGGGGGTGTGGCTTAGGAGCACAAAAGTAGGTGTCTCCAATTACAGCTTCCTGCTATTAGTTTTTGACAGAGGAGAATCTTGCTTTCAGATCAAGTAACAGCTGATTAGAACTACAGCTTTTTACTAATTCCCTCCTCCCACCCTAAGCCAGTTATACTTTTATAGCCACTGGATTTGACTGACAACATGAACATCCTGCTTGGCGGTAGGAAGGGAAGGATCACTGAGACACACTAGTTTCATCAACCTTGAAAAAACCTAAAAAATAGCTCTTTCTGCCCCCCCCAGGGCTGCTGGAGGTCTGAATATAAGCAAGGAAGAAAAAGACTACTGAAGACTACAGGAAGTTCCTGTCCCAGAACAGGAAGGGCAAGAGTTGTAAGGACACACAGGCAGTAGGAATGTAGGTGTAAAAATACATAGATGGAGGAGACAGCAAGCATATAAAACAACAGGAGAGGGGACACAAAATAAGTCAAGATGGGAATGGTGCAGTGGAGTAGTAGTGTTCTGGGAAACATTCTGGAGGCTGTGATGCTACCCTAGTTGCAGGCACCTCTCTGGTCTGAGGAAGGAGGTTGACCGTCTCCAGGCTGACCTGGCTAGGATTCATGAAACCTCTTTCCCCACCCAAGGACCATCAGGGCCACCACCACTATCTCACAGGTTGCCAAGAAAGAGGAATGGTTGGACCAAGGTGGGCTCAGGGAGGAAGAGGGTGGTGGAACTGAGGTGCATCCCTCCAATTGTACCTCTCCACAATTCATATGCTGTTCTGGTGAAGACTGGTTCCTCTATGGAGGCACCTGCAGTGGAGACCAAGGAGGATGCTGGGAACCTCCACAAAGGAGACCCACAGGAGGGTGGCATGAGACCCTGCAGGGGAAGGAAACAACTCCTGGTGGGGGATTCAGTCATTGGGGGTAGAAATTGGGAAGCAAAGGGATAGGGAGGTAAGGTGCCTGCCTGGTGCCATGGCTCAGAGGAACAGGAAGTGAATCCTCAGGATTGCAGGAGCAGCTGCATGAGGGAGGGAGCTGGATGTCATTGTCCACCTAGGGATAAATGACCTGGCTGTGAATGGGATCAGAGCAGTGAAGAGGGGTTTGTAGAGTTGGGGAGGGGCCTTAGACAAGTAGCATGTATGGTAACCTTCTCGGAGGTGCTGCCTGTCTATGGCAAGGATGATGCTAGAGTATTCTGCACCATGGGATTCAATGAATGGTTGAAAAACTGGTGTGGAGCTCAGGGTTTTGGCTTCATTGAGGACTGGGGGCCACCTGGAGGGATGCCAGCCTATACTGGTGTGATGGTCTGTATCTGTCCAGGAGGGAAACAGGATCCTAGGTATTGGGTTTAAATGCTCTCATTGGCAAGCATTTAACAGCCAAGGGGGGGATGCACTGAAAAGGAGAAGGGGAAATCCTACCCCCCCCAACAAAACACAGTAGTTAGAGAGGTAAACACCAAGGTAGAGAAGTCAGTAGGGAGCAGGACGGGGTAAATGCAGAAAAATGCAGTAAGGACAGGGATGGGTCTAAAAGGGGTAAGGCCATCAAAAAATGGAGGGTGATGAGTACCAATGCCTGCAATTTGTGTAACAAGCTCCTTGAACTAGTGGCCTTGATGGAAGAGGGATGCCTGGATATTGTGGCAGTCACTGAAACATGATACGCAGAGAATCATGACTGAGTTGTCAATATACCAGAATACACAATCTACAGAAGGGACAGGGTGGGTAAAAGAGGAGGAGGAATAGCTCTCTATACAAGGAAAGGGATTAAAACAACAGAACTAAAGAGTAAACAGGAAGTTGATGAGTCACTATGGGTCACCCTGGAGACAGGAAATGGCACCACAATCCATATGGAGGTTGTGTACAGACCCCCATCTCAGGGGGAGGGTATGGACAAGGAAAGGATAGAAGGTATCCTTAAAATGGCAGAAAAAGGGGAGATATTGTTGATGGGGGACCTGAATATGCAAAATGTTAACAGGAGTTTGAGTAGAATTGTGATTCATTGTAGCTGGCTTCACTAGCTGCAAAGTTTAGTGGAGAGTGGGGGAAGGGTGCTAATGGTCTGACCAGGGGCCTCAGCTACCTGATTATTTCTGGAAGACTTTGACTGGTCCCACCCCAACCACCCAAGGTCCATTATTTCCTTTATACCAGGGGTTCTGACATCACTTCCTCAAAGGGGCAAAGGACATGCACCTGTCATAGCAGAAGCAGGACATCCAGGAAAGGAACAGCAGCAAGTGAAGAGGTGACTGGTATCTCAGTGGAAGGGAAGTAACTGCAAATCTAGGAGCTTTCATTGTTACTTCTTTGCATTGCTATTGCATTGGGGAAAGGAGGAGTAGGAGTTTGAAGAAGTTTGTGCAATAGCTACTTCAAGTCTCTTTTTTTAGTGTGGATAGGAAGGATAGGAATATAAAAAGCAGTTGCTCAATCTATCTAAATGTGTACAACAGAGGGGGTAAGGGAAATAAAGAAAAGAATGCTTTGCACTGATAGAGGGGGGAGAGGGGAGACTTGGGGGAGTGTTTGGTATTCTGCATCTGGAAGGTGGGGGGTCACTGTGGGCAACAGCAGCAATGGATAGGGAGGTAGGCTGCAACAACTGTGGAGTATCAATCTTTCTGAAATTGCCTGGAGTGTGGGGGATGTTTAGTGCAACCACAGAGAAACTTAGAAAGGAGTCGAGGGTCTGCAGGAGGAACTAAGACAGACATGGCAGATTGGGGGTGGGTTTAACCCAATACTGGAGGGAGGAAGAAGGGGAGATGAGGGAGGGCAATTTAAGCCAACAGTGGTGAGGAGAGGGTCAGAAGAAGGGAAGCAGAGACAAAGGGGCCCGGGCCAGGAAGAACAACTGCCAGGGAAACTAGGTCAGGAGACAAAAGACAAATGGAAGGAGGAGGAGATAAGGACTTGTGAAGGGAGGTGAAGAAGTGGCAAAAGTCATGGAGTGGAAAGGAGAGAACAGGTTACTATGCAGAGAGAGGGAGAGGGCATTTGTGAAGGGTCTTTGGAAAATAGTTTTGCACTGCTAGAGAGGAAGAAGGTGGGACAGGGAAATTACGAAATTAGAGGAGTAACTGATAAATGCCTGAACCAAACTGGAGCAGAGGGGAGTTCTGCTGGGAGAATTGCAATGGGGCAAAGGGGAATAATGTGCAGGAGGAAGAAGAGGAGCTGGAAATGAGAGAGGGAGATGAATAGAGGCAAGCAGGGAGTAAGAGTGGTGGAATCTTAGTGCTGGGGGACTCAATACTAAGAGGAGTCAGGTGGGGTTGCAAGGGGGAGAGGCGTAGTCACATTTGGGTGGAGGCCATGCCAGGAATGACAGCAGAAAGAGTGGGACAATCTGTTCTGAAATATGCTAGAAGGGGTAGGGACAAGCCTCATTTAATTATACATCTTGGGACAAATGACCTGGCTGACAAGACAGTAGATATAGTCCAGAGGGTTGAGGAACTAGCACAATTATGTGAGGAGGCAGGAAGATCAGTAACTTTTTCAGAGATACTTCCAGTGCCCAAGGCAAGCACAACAAGAAAGCTGAGAATAGAGGAATTTAATGGATGGCTAAGAAGCAGGTGTTGTGCTAAAGGTATGGGCTGTTGGGGGGTGGGGAGGGACCTGGGAGGACAGTAGTCTCTATGCCAAGGACAGACTACACTTGAGTGAGGAGGGAGAGAAAGTGTTGAAACAGAGGATGGAGGAACACATAGAGGAAGTTGGGAATTTAAACTAGGAGTGAGGGGGTGGCAATTGGGCAAGAGATATGCAGAGACCACAGGTTGGGAAACCACATGAGCTTACCCCCATAACAGTGACAAAGGACAAATGGCAAGTACTATTGGTGATGCTAGTAAAGGAGGGCAGGATGAGGAGGAGAAAGGGTGGAAGGTGGTTACACTTAATGCTAGGAGCCTTGGGAGGAAAACTGCAGAGTTACAGGTGCTAATGGCAGAGGGAGAGGTGGACATTGCAGCCATCACAGAAACATGGGCCACCCAATACAATGACTGGGACCTTTCTGTACCAGGGTACAGGTTATTTCGTAGGGACAGGGTGATTGGAAAAGCAGGGTGTGGCACTATATGTGAAGGAAGGACTGAAGTGTGTAAGGAGGAAGGGAGGAGGGTAGTATGGAGTCACTTGGATGCAAATCCAGGATTCCAAGAATAGGACTTAGAATGGGAGTGGTGTACAGGCCGCCATCTCAGATGGAGGAGTTAGACAGGGAACTAGTGGGACAGATCAGGAGGACCTGTGAGAAGGGTAGTGTGGTGATTGTGGGGGACTTCAACATGCCAGGAGTGGACTGGAGTACCCCAACAACCAGGAACAGAAGGGAGCAGGTACTGCAGGATGCCTTCCAGGACAGCTTCCTGCTGCAAATGGTCAGTGAATCAACCAGGTTAGGGAATACCCTTGACTTTCTGCTGTCAAATGGGGACTTTGTGAGAGAACTTACAGTGGAGGAACCGCTGTCAGGGAGTGACCACCACTCAGTATGGCTCACATTGGATATGGGCAAGGAAGGAGTGGAATCTGGCACAAGAGTGCTGGACTTCAGGACGACCAACTTTGGGAGGATGGGGGAAGTGGTAAAAGGGTACCTGGCCAGAATTTAATCTAGTATGGGCACTAACCAGAGGTGGGACCTCATAAAGCTGGGGATAGTGGAGGCAACCAAAACCTGCTGCAAGGCCCAGAGCAAGAAGGCTAGGGCTAAGAAACCGAGCTGGTTGAGCAAGGAGGTCATGGAAAAGGTAAGGAGAAAAAGAGCTGCCTATAGAAAGTACAAGAAAACAGGGAGGGGAGAGGACAGGGAGGCGTACTTGACAGACTCAAAGGAGGTGACAAGGGCAGTAAAGGGAGCCAAAGCATCTACATTACTCAGGCTGGCACAAGGCATTAAAAAGGGGGAGAAGGACTTCTTTAGGTACATCAGGAAGAAAAGGAGCTGTAAGGACCACATAGTAAGGATTAGGAAGGAGGGGGCTGGGTGGAAGCGTGAGTGCGATAAGGCAGAAGCACTAAATGAGTACTTCTGCTCAGTATTTACTAAAGAGAGAGGGGTGACACCCAAGGTGGGAGGAAATGGCAGAAAGAGGGAGGGGTGACAGATGGGGAAATCATGGAGGGCAGAGTTTGGGAGGGTTTGAAGGCACTGAGGGTGGGCAAGGCGCCAGGTCAAATGGCATCCACCCCAAGGTACTGAAGGAGCTGGCAGAGGTCCTTGCACGACCTTTGGCAGACCTATTTAATGCCTCACTACATTTGGGGTGTGTACTCAGACTGGAGGATGGCTCATGTGGTGCCCCTCACAAGAGTGGCCCCAAGGATGAACCAGGAAACTACAGACCAATGAGCCACATCCATCGTGGGTAAGCTAATGGAGACTATCCTGAAGGAGAGGCTGGTGGCCCTCCTAGAGGCCAAAGGATTACAGGGCAGCAGACAGCATGGCTTCATACAGGGCAGATCCTGCCAAACCAACCTGGTGGAATTCTATGACTGGTTAACTAGGCAACTGGACAGAGGCCATGCAGTGGATGTCCTGTATCTGGACTTCAGTAAGGCATTTGACTTGGTGTCACATGGAAGGTTGGGAAGTAAGTTAGTAGGCACAGGGCGGATGCAAAGCTGGTGAGATGGGTGAAACTGGCTTCAGGGAAGGCAACAGAGGGTGGTGGTGGGTGGAGCTTACACCCATGGGTAGTGATGAGCAGGGTTCCACAGGGCTCGGTGTTGGGATCAGTTTGTTTGGGATATTCATTGCAGACATATCATGGGACATCAAGAGCAAGATCAGTCTGTTTGCTGATAATACCAAGGTAGGAGCAGTGGTGGATGACCTAGGGGGATGGCTGGGGTTGCAAGATGTTCTGACAAAGCTTGAAACCTGGTCAGACACCTGGCAACTGGCTTTTAATGCCAAAAAGTGCAAGGTGCTGGATTTTGGGATGAAGAACCCAAGGAGGAGTTATCAGCTGGGGGGAGTGCAGCTAGCCCAGACAGAGGAGGAGAGGGATCTGGGGGTGCTCATTACAGGGTCAATGAACAACTCGGCACAATGTAGGAAGGCAGCTGCAAAGGCCAACAAAATGCTGGGTTGTATTGCAAGGGGTATATCCTCGAGGAGGGAGGAGGTGATTCTGCCACTGTATAGGTCATTAGTTAGACCACACCTGGAATACTGTGTGCAGTACTGGTGCCTGTATCCGAAGAGGGACATTAAGTTACTGAAGGGGGTGCAGCGCAGGGTGACAAAGATGATCAAGGGGCTGGGGACTTATCATATGAGAGGAGGTTGAGGGAGTTGAACATGTACTCACTGGAGGAGAGGAGGGATGGGGACATGATTGAAACCTTTAAATACATGAAAGGAATAAACAAGACAGGTACAGAAGGGCTGTTCAAAGTAAAGGATGAGGGACACCAGGGGCCTATAATATGAGACTGGAGGAAGAAGGTTCAGGAGGAGATGAGGAAGACACTTTTTAGAGAGAGGTGGTGGCTGGGTGGAATGCATTACCAGCAGAAGTGGTATCCAGTAGAACAGTGGACTGCTTCAAAAGGGGATGGGACAGGACAAGGGGGAGGGTTAATGAAGGGGAAGGGTGGAAGGGAGGGGCAACTGCAGAATAAGGGGTGCTAGCTGCACATTCGAACAGACTTGATAGACCTCTAGGCCTTTATCTGCTGTCAAATTTCGTATGTTTGTAGGAGTACCTTTGCTGCAGGCACATCCAAGAGCAGGGTCATTCTTGATGCCCTACAGGGGGTATGCCTCAGAGAGCTAGTGTTGGAACCCACTCATGAGGGAGCAATCTTAGACCTGGTACTCTCAAATGGGGAAGGAGAAAGGATCTCAGATTTAGAAGTGGGTAGCCATCTGGGAACAAGTGGCCACTGAACAGTGTGGTTCACAATAAACACAGCCATAGAGTCAAGCCATACAAAAACAAGTGTATTGGACTTTAGGAGAGCTGACTTTGGGAAAATGAGAGAGTGCTTCTGAAAAGCTCTAGCAAATAGGCAAGAAGGAGGTGTGGAGGAACAATGGGGAATAATTAAAACAGCCATCACAGAGGTGACAAGCCTTTGTCTGAAGCAAATCAGCAAAACAAAATGAAGGAAAAAACCACTATGGTTCTCAAAAGAGAAGGAAGGGAAGGTTAAGGAGAAAAGGATAGCATTCAGGAAATATAAGGAAACACAGAAGGAGCAGGACAGATAACTTTATCAGTTAAAGCAGAATTAGGCAGGGAAGGCAATCAGAATAGCAAAGGCACAAACTGAGGAAAAGATAGCCAGCTCTGTTAAGGAGTGGGATAAAACCTTTTATAGGTACATTAGGGAGTGAAGAAAGACCAAGGGAGGGATACAGAGACTTAATAAAGGGAGGGAATGTGGACAGAGGGTGACAGTGAAAAAGCAGGGATACTGAATCAATATTTCTGCTCAGTGTTCACAACAGAAGAGGAGGGGGAGGTGCCTAAACCAAACAAGAGAAACACTCTGAATAGGGGGTCAATACCAGTCCATTCACAGAAGAAAGGGTTTTGAAAGAACTCTTGAAACTGAGGGTGGACAAAGCAATGGGGCAAATGGGATTCACCCCAGAATTCTAAAAGAACTAAGGGTAGAACTAGTAACCCGCCACTGACTACTCTCTTTAACAAATCATGGGAGGATGGGGTGGTACCTGAGGACTGGAGAAGGGCAGATGTGATTCCACTCCACATAAGTGGGAGCAGGGCAGAGGCAGGAAACTACAGTCCAATTAGCTTGACCTCAATGGTAGGGAAAATGATGGAATCACTTCTGAAGAAAAAAATTGTTGAGTACCTAGAGGCCAGTGGGGCACAGGACCCAAGGCAGCATAGTTTCACAGCAGGAAGGTCATGTCAGATGAACCTAATAGATTTCTTTGACTGGGTGACCAAGGTAGTAGACCAGAGAGGGGCTGTAGATATGGCCTACCTAGATTTTAGCAAGGCATTTGACACAGTCTCACAATAAAGATTAATATACAAGTTATCCAGCCTTGGAGTGGATCCCAAGGTGGTAGCCTGGATAAAAAACTGGCTGGATAACAGAATGCAAATTGTAATAGTAAATGGAGTCCACAGTGAAGAAAGGAGGGTAACTAACTGGGTACTGCAGGGTTCAGTACCTGGACTGGTCCTCTTTAATGTCTTTATAAGTGACATTGGAGAGCACCTGGAAGGAACAGTATGTCTCTTTGCAGATGACACAAATATCTGCAACAGGGCTGATTCACAAGGTGGGATGGAAAGGATGAAAAGGGACTTGGCAAGGTTGGAGGAATGGTCAGCTATATGGCAGCTCAGATTCAATGCAAAGAAGTGCAAGGTAATGCATCTGGAAACAAAAACCCAGGGCAAGAGTACACAGTGGTGGCTAAGATAATAACAACAACAAAAATTGAAAGAGACCTAGGAGTAATTATATCAGATGACCTTTTTTTTTTGTAATTGTTTAACCAGGACTAATACACTAAGGTGAAAGCTTGTTTACAGGTGCAACCTGAGAGCACAGGGAAGTTAAGTGACTTGCTCAGGTTCACACAGTATACAAATAGGGGCTGTGGGATTCAAACCCAGGTCTCCAGATTTGCAGCTCAGGGCCTTAAACCACTGCGCTATACTACCTCCCATGACCTGAAGGTGGGCAAGCAATGTGAGAAGGCAGTAAGGAGGGCTGGGGGGATACTGGGATGCATAGGGAGAAGCATCAACAGCAGAAAACAGGAAGTTGTTATCCCTCTGTACAGACAGTTGGTGAGACCCCAGCTGGAGTACTGTGTGCAATTCTGGAGACCCCATCTCTGCAAAGACATAGACAGAGTGGAGGCTGTTCAGAGGAGGGCAACCAAAATGGTGCAAGGTCTGCACCAGAAAACATATGAGGAGAGACTAAAGCAGCTTAATATGTATACCCTTGATGAAAGGAGGGAGGGGGGACATGATAGAAACTTCAAGTATCTCAAGGGAATTAAAGTACAAGAGGGTAGCACCTTTCAGAAAAAGAGATGTGCAAGAACAAGAGGACACAATTTGAAGATGGGGGGACAGCTCAGAAGTAATGTTAGAAAGTATTTTTTTCACAGAGAGGGTTGTGGATTCATGGAATAGCCTTCCTGAGGAGGTTGTGGAGTCAAGAACAGTGGGAGAATTCAAGAATGCATGGGACAGACATAAGACAATTCTAGTGGGGGTAGTAGGAAGTAAGCTGTTGATTAACTAGAATCTGAAGCTTATCCATCAGGTAGGGAAATGGGCAGACTAGGTGGGTCAAGTGGTCCTTATCTGCCATCAAATTCTATGTTTCTATTGCCTTATTGTTTACCACCAGACACATGATGATAATGTTATTAAACTAATTGATTAAAGTAAATTATATTATTGCATCATTGCCTGGGATAACATCTTTAAGTGTCTGTGCTGTTATAAATGGCATCCTCTTTTCTCTATAAGTAGTAACACTGTAAGCGTGACAACCTTTGTAATTGTATTTACTATGTGTAGTGTAGGGTACCTCACTGAAAATGTGCTTTTGCTAAACTAAGTATCCGATTAATGTAATGAATAAAATATCTTACTACTACTACTACTACACACATTAACACACATACAGCCTTATATGTCATTTATTTACTTATACATCTAACCCAAATGTTTACTGTATTTAGGATATGCACTGTGACACACAAACATGCACTGGCTACAACAATATAGCATTACAGCCATTTGCATACTGACTAGAAAAAGTTTCATGTACCATGAAAGGATTAACAGAGTGCCATACAGGCAGGCAAGTGCGCACACACACACACACACACACACACACACACACACACACACATTCACATATAGGGAAACACACACAGAGCCTTTGTTCTCTGCCTGCATGCAACATCCCTTTCTTAGCCTTCTTTGTTGTATTAACTTTCACCAATTAATTTCAAAAATATAATCAATAATCAAATAACCATTAAGTGATTTACATAAGTTAGTGTGTTATTTGCTGCTGTCCTTTCTAACTCTTGCAGATCTCCTGAACCGATAGCAACACTTCACTCTGTGTTCTGAAATCTGAACCTCAATCCTCAATATCAGTTACAGTTTATGACTGGGAAACGCTGATAAGCCAACATGTTTACTAAAGACCATAAAGTGTTGATCTTTCTTGAAAGAGAATACTGCTCGGGTTGAAGCTAGTAACCACATTATCACACAAGTCCTGTTATGCACAAATTAAGATTGAAATACATGACCATTATTTCCTATTATAACTTAAAAACAAGGTCAGAGTGAAAGAACAAAATGCTTCTTTTTTTCCAGAGAAAAATAGTCTGGCATAGGGACACACCAGACTGGCTCTAGTGGAGTGATTGCAATACAACTCCAATTTTATTGCATCCCTTCAGAATCTGATGAGCTCCATTTTTCTACTGTGATAGCAAGATGTCTGCAGGGCTCTGCCCTGCAGTTGTTAAAAACCAACAGAAAGGATCACAAATCAGAGATATCAAAATACAAATTTTCCATGAGTAGAGGGTTTGGGCAAACTTTTCAAAGCACTGCTCACCAATAAACAAAGGAAACTCTAACAACTGAAAGGGCAGCAAGGCAGAGCCAGGCAGGGTTGGGTCTAACCCAGTCCACCTGTACAAAAGTAGTGAAAAACAATAAAAAAAATCAGGGTTGTATGAAAACATTTAATAGAAAACAAAATTCAGTAGTCCATGAAAATGCATCTGAAAAAGTGTGATTATAAATTAGTTTGCCTAAAGTAGCAAACTACTGGCACAGAACCAAATGGAAGGTGACCAGCCTGAGAGATGTACAAACTAAAACTGAAGAAGATCCAACAGGAAAGTTTTGGAGCACTATCAAATTCAGAGTGTTAGTTTGTGCAACAATATCAGAGGAATCCTTTATTACCCACTAGTGGTGATTCAGAGTGCTGCAAAATGAGTGGTAGATAATAACACTCACTGCACCAGATCTGTAGTTTTTCTTCATGGTGTCCATATGGGCCACTCCTTAAAGCTGCTACATAATGACACTCACTGTCCCAGAACTGGTATGCCAGTGTTTCTGCTGGCCAGTCACAAAGTAGATGTATTGTGATGCTTAGTGTACCAGATCAGCTGCTTTCTTTATGAGTAGGCTTATGGGCCACTCATGAAACAGCTGCATACTGAAGCTCACTATGACAGACCTGTAGCTTGCTCTGTGATTGACCATGCATGCCAAACACAAAGCATCTGCACAGTGATGTGCACTGTGCCAGACCTGTAGCTTGCTCTGTGATTGACTATGTATGCCAAACACAAAGCATCTGCACAGTGATGTGCATTGTGCCAGACCTGTGGCTTGTTTTGTGATTGACCATGCAGGCCAATCACAAAGCATCTACACAGTGATGTGCACTGTGCCAGACCTGTAGCTTGCTTTTCTCACTGGGTTCTATGCAAGGAAGCACATCTGTTGACACATCCCTGGAACTATAGCTTGCCTTACACAGGGCCCTGCATTCCATACCTAAATGAAGCAATACTACCATCAAACAGACATTAAACTTGTCAACTGGGAGTTCAAAAGGAGGTGTATTATGTATCGCATCCCACAAATTTTGGGAAATAATATTACAAGGTAAAAAAGTTATGATTGTTACAGAAAAAATATAAGTGAGAATATTACAAAGTCATTGGCGTGCACAGCACGCACTTAAAAGCATCTTTTTTTTGGGAGGTGGGGTAATTTTGTTTACTGTAAGAACCATACATTTTATTTATTTTACCAAACATGATGGTTGGGGTTCCTAATACCCCCTCTCATAAACACCCAATCCAATTGTTGCCAAATTGTCCCTTACTCTGGTCTCAGACACCCATATTTTCTCCATAAACAATCTTAGCCCAGGTTTTGGGATATACTTTTTTTCATACCTGCATATAGAGGAGCATGTTGAAGGGCATTGAGAAATCACAGCATTGGAAATTTAGGAATTATGACAAGGGACATTGAAGAATCACAATGAAGGACTTGACTATGGGCACAGGTAGGAGTGGAGCAGGATGTCATGGGTACAAAAGAGTGATTTATTTTTTATCATTGTAGGTGGTTCAGAATGGATGGGGAAGATGGTGGGTTGGGAACATTGACATTGGGTGAGAAGAAGGGGTTTGTATTTTTGGTGTCAGAGGACACTGGGAGTGGGCATCTTCTTCTGGTTCAGAAGGGAGTGGGTATTGATGTCAGAATCAGACACACACCACCAGTTTACGTCACGATTTGATTGACAGGTGTGGGTGTACAAGATGGTAGGGTTGGGCATACACTTCTGGTTTACCTTCAGATTGGGCAGGAGGTAAGGTCGTACTGGTGGTAGGGTTGGGCCTCTACACACCAGTTCACTTCTAGAGTGTGAATATTGGAGGTGGGTACTAGTGGTGAGGTTGGGCACCCACTACCACTTCATTTACAGATCAGGCAGATGGTTGGGGGGACTGGCATTGTGTACCCACCATGAAATCACTTACAGATCAGGCAGGTTGTAGGGGAACCAGTGTCAGTGTTGTGCAGTGGTTCATTTCTAGATTAGATGGGTAGGAGGGGGTAATGGGTACAGGATCAAGCATTTGCCACCAGTTTACTTTCAGATCACACATGAAGGAGGGGTACATTGTCAGTGGGGCTGGCACCCACCAATAGTTCACTTACAAGTTGTGGGGGGTAACAGCAGCAAGATTTAGCATCCACTGTTAGTTCATTGCAAACAACACATAACATTATTAATACAGTGGCATTTTACCTTATGAGGTGTAGGACTTGCATGGGACAGGGCAATGTCTCCTTCTTACTGTCACCCCTCACTTATGCCCCTAGTGTGATGCTTTTATGCTCCTGTGTTGGTGGTTCAGTTCACTGCATGGATGGCTGCTTGCTATATGTGTCTCTTGGTAGTGTTTACACAGACTGTGTCCCTGGCAGCAGCCCACTTAGCTGCAGTCAACCATTTGAGCCTTCAGGGTCAGAGAAGCATCTGACTGGCATGAAATGACAGTCTGTTGGCTGTTGGTGGTAAATGGTGCTCTGCAGCATGCGTGCTACCCATAAGATCCCACAATGGCTTGATGTTGTGAGTAGCTGCTGGCATTTTGGATGAGCAGGAGTGTTGAGAAAAAAATCAAAGATTCTACTAGACAAAAGTATATTTTCAAATTTATACAACACCAATGGAGAAATAAATGTCAAGATGACAAATGACATATGTAGCTTTCCTCAAAATATCATGATATATTGTTGTTAGTGCTGTCATAATCAATATGTTGATGGTTGGTCAATACGATGGATTACTGAACCAATCAAAGAGCAGATTTCACAGCACTAATGCCATCAAAATTCCCTAGTGCGGCATTGAAGCCAGGAGTTGAAATCAAAGAAAAACAGTCTTAAAACAAACAACAGGTTTTTGTAAAATGATGCTGTATAAATCAAATGTGCAAATATGCAATGGTATGGCTTTTTATGTGCAGTTTTTAATCACTTGTGAGAGATGGGACTTTCATAACTCATTCATGGCTCTTCCACTTATAACTTATGGTCCTGCCCCATATACATGAATATAAAATGCATATATTGAATCAGGCCATTGCATATCCTGTATACATGTGCCAATTATATATATCAATAAATTCTGCAAACAACAAAATCCATCTTGAAAAATGTTCATACCATATATCTGAAATACATTTGAGATATCTTCAGATCTAACAGCTAGCGAGCCTGTCTAATAATTGGGCTGTCACCACTTTCAAATGTCATAATAACTACATTTTCATAATAAAGGATCAGTAACTATGGCATTCCTATCATTCAAACACATAATGCTGTGATAATTAATGTTTTCCTTAAGTGTTTGAAACAGATAATGAAACCACCATGTTGCTCTTTGTGTGCTGCACAGGCTTCCATTCCAAATAAAAGAAAGTGAAAACAAACAACATTCACCACAGACTTTACCAGCAACTGCACCAGAAGGCAATTTAGCTGTACTTTTATTTACTTGTCTATTCGCTGTCTATTTAAGTGATAACATTCTCTTAGATGGACTAGACAAAGCAGCAGCCAGTTCATATGGGCCATTAAAAAAATGAGATAGAAGGCTAACATTTCTAATATAATCCACACCAGCTGGTTATTGCGGGTATACTCCAACTATCTGAATGTTCTTGCTATTATACGAGTTGGAGTTTGTTTTAGGATTTCTTTTATATTTTTTATAGTTTTAATGCATTGTATTTGAATTATTTATTGTGAATAGGAGACATAACAGACATGTATGAAATGTTTATTTTAAACCATATTGCAAAATGACAATACAAGGCATAAATGATATTTAGTAATTAGATTTCCTGAATAGCAACATGGTTTTATGAATAAACGTTTAAACTTTTTTTATTATTGTAATAAATTAAATTGATGAGTTTATAGATATCAGAAAATTAATTTTAACATTTATATCTAAGATTTGTTTATGCATTTTAAATATAGACTTTGAACAGCAGTTAATATTTAAATAGTTGTCAATCATCAACTGGTTTCATGTAACGTTGTAACAGTAGTAATTAGACAACATAGGTAACAACACAGGACAGCATAAATAACAACATATGTAACAACATGTTGAAAATGCTGTAAGCATATGGTACATTTAATTGATGGAAATAGAAAATGAAAAATGGGCAAGTATAAGAGATTTCTTTTCATTTTTTATGAAAAGTAGGTTGGTATTAGAAGCAGTGGTTATATAACACAATTTTTAGGTGCCAGCAGCATAGCTGTTAGCACCTATTTAGTCATGTTTAACCATTGGACTGCCAACAAAATTAGAAGATACTGAAATTCTGGACAGATTAGCAGTCGTGGCACAGCAAGAGTTAAAATCACATTCAGTGTAAGTGATTTGGCTGCATGATGTCAGTGATATCATCAGTGAAAGGGATTTGGGTCTAGGTGTAGGGTTTCAGACTTAAAAAAAAGCCTGGGTTTGATCACCTTTGTGGCAATTTATTTTTCTTTCTCACTACAATTTTTGTTGTATGAGAGAAATTGTTAGATGACATTTCCGATGTATTTAAGGTTACTGCATAACTAATTAGCAGTCTTTCAGATAATTGAACTTTGTTCCACAGTATGTTTTAGTCAATTAGATGAGTCCTGGCTGAGGCTTGAATACTATTTGAGTCACCTGTTTTGCAAGCTGCGGCATAACTTCCCACTATATGAACTGCAACTATATACAGTACCAGTAGCTCAGTGGCATATTGAATGTGTGTTTGTTTAGCAGGCAAAGGATCAATGGTTCAAATCCTGGCAATGACACAAACATTTTTTTGTCTTGTGATATGGAAGCTTACTTGGTGGCGATTCTATTGTGAGGAGTTGTAATAGTAAATAATATGAGAAGTGACTTTAGATACGAACAACAATTTGTAAAGATAAATCACCTGCTTGGATTAGATTCCACCATGGCCTTTTTGTATTTTATGACATAAGCACCTCCACACCATAGAAATACAACTCTAACCTGCAGTTCAGTGGTACACTGAGTGTTTGTTTACTTTAGCAGGCAAAAGATTAGTGGCTTAGATTTGGGCAGATATAGTTTGAATCCTGGAAGGGTCTTAAAGCTGCAGTACTAGTTAGCCAACAAAAAAAATTTCATCCTAACTTTATTTAGCAGTGATGTATTCCTGATAATCCTAGATTCTTCGTTCAGGTATTTTAAATTCAATCAGCTATTTTTAAGACTGTGTTGATTAAAACTTTTATAATTTGCCGTGATCTACAATAAAGATGGCAGCCCTCAGCAACTTTCAAAATCTTCTTCTCATAAAACATACGCTAACTGCACCCACTGTATTTAGAATGCAGATATGTCACGTGGTTGCCACCACATGATTCTGATGGCCAACAGAAGAACACCACCCTGATGTGCTCACATCTATGACTGTGGACCTGGCAAAGGACCAATAACATTTAGAAATTCAAAATCCTCTATTTTGCCACAGGAATGAAAAAAAAAATCAGATGAATTGATGTTTTTGTTGGTCCTAACAGCCAACCAAAGTATTTAAGATTTTGTTGACTACTAATGCTGCTTTAAACATGTTTTGCATTTGTTTTGTAAGATGAAAATTCACTTGAAGTAGCAATTCAAGGTGTTGGGAGTAGAATTGTAAATGATATGAAAAGTACATTTAGCTAAGAACAACAATCTATAAAGATAAATCATGGATCTACAACACGGTGCAATGATGAATACAGTGACAGCACAGCCATGATCGTAACCACACCACACACAGAGACTAGCAACAATGGCATCATTGACAACCCCATGATAAATGGAGCACTGACCAACAACCAACAGCAATAAAAAAGAAGCCCGCCAAGAATGCAGCACCAGGCAGCCCCCAGAGTGCATCACCAGGCAGCCTGACCCCCAGAGTGCTGCACCAAGCAGCCTGCCACCAAGTACTGAATCAGGCAACCAGACCCCACACCCTCTGCCCACATGATTCAGGGCACTGTCTCACAGTGACTGTCACAGTGACCAGCATAATGGAGACAGGGACAGTGCAGAAGTGCTCTGCTTAATGTGCAAATTATACAGACAGCTGGACATCACAGTGTTATCACTAATCCCCCACCACTACCACCACCAGGTACAGTCCAGGCATGTGCCAGTCCATGCCCTAGGGGCATTACACCTGCAGGCAGATGTTCAGGGTGATGTTTATGTGGTAGTCCCACAGGCAGTGTTGCTTGTACTACTCCACTATCTCCATCAGGCACTCGCTGCTGTCCCATGCCTTCCTTCAAGATACACCAACATCTTTGCCATGCACCACCTGCTACATCTTGAGCTCTGTAAGCCACTACTGACCATGGAGGACATCAATGAATTTCCACATGGTGGGATGGGTCTTCCCCATCAGGGATTTGAAGCCCCTGTGCCAGCTCTCGATAGAATTTTAAGTCCAGGGTAGCCCTTCCCATGCTGCTGCAAAACAGTTCCAAAAGTCAATTGGGTAGGTTGGCTGCTGCCACACACTACTTTGGCCAGGTGTCCTTATAGTAGTCAAGAAAGGGTGCTAGTTCCTCCTCATAGGAAATATAAAATTTTCAGGCACACAGATCCTCGAATGCACTGCAGACATCAGCTGGGGGCACGAAGGCCTGTGCTGCCAGCATTCGGATGTGCATGGTGAACTCATCGTTCACCACATATAGCTGGGCAAAGATGCCATGCTGCTGCAGGTTTTTCCACAGGCACTGTGAGAAATGGAAAAAGCAGCCCCTGAGATGGCTTGGGGAAACACAATCTTCAGTGTCTTGTGGGTGGCCAGCTCATAGTCAGTCATGATGGACAGTGGTTCTAGACTGGGACACAGCTCCAACAGCTTTCAGAATACCACTGTGTATCACCCCACTGTCTGAATGGCCATGAGGATGTACACAGCCAGCAGCACTGTTGCCATCTCCACCCCATGCAGGCTGTAAAGCTGGTGGAATAGGTGGGGGCAGCTCTTAAATGTTCCATCCACATACCAAGCTGTGCACCTGGTCAGGTACTCAAGGTTTCCTCTAGTGCTGAATATCAGGTAGCGTGCCTCCCCTCTACAAGGGTCATGCAGTAGAAAGGGTTCCCCTGCATCCATGGTGTGGCATTCATCAGATATGCACAGTCCCATTAGCAATGTGGGTTCCACTGGTGTGTGCTGTACCCTCCTCCAGGCCCTCTGGATGACCCACTTCAGGTTACCCACAGGAGGTAGGTGGCCCTTGACTGCATCCATGAGTCCACTTCAGGAGGGGGCCAAGACCTGCTGGCAGCTGTCTGTCATCACCACCACCCACTGTTTCATCACTGCATCAACCGAATGAACTGCTATGTTGGCACTGTCAGGCACATGGCTGTGTCATCCGTCAGCGATACATCATGAACACCCTTCACTGTTCTCACCTGCCTGAGACACATCCTGATGTGGTATTAAATGCACTGCCAGTATGCCACTGTGCCCTTAGTCTGCTCCTGCTGGTACAGGTATCCCTGGAACACCAGTAGATCAGTGCCATGTGTGCTTTTGACATATTTGAGCAGCATGGCTCTGCATTCTGTATGTGACAGGTGCTGCTGCTCACCTTCCCTCTGGTGCTCCCTTTTGATGTTGGTCATTGTGAATGCCCATGGGGTTTTGCATGAGGTGGTAGTAGTAGTAAAATTTTTATTCATAATATAATGAATATGGATAACTCCACTGAGCCTAAGCTCCTTTACAGAGAGGTCCAAGGTGCCAGTTCTAGTTACTCTTACATCATATTACAATATACATGATAAGGACAACAATCACAGCACAATTCTTTATCAATAAATATGACACATTTCAATACATCAACATTTACATGTATCAAAACACAGTACTTAACTAACAAAATAATCAGTACATGGACAATAAATACAAATTACAAAAATTTCCATACCATTATCCATTCTTTATTTAAACTAAACCCCCTCAATATTGATATTTTCAATAAGCCATTCTTTTATTGGATTCAACTGAAAATCCCTATCTAGAGGTCTAAACTTTCCAGGTAAGTTATTCCACAGGGAGGGTCCCATACTTAAAAAATGATTATCCCCCCCCCACAGTTCTCCATTTTGGAACATAGCATTCTAAACTATTTGCAGAATGCAATCCCTTAACTGGATTCTTTAAATCAATACTCTCAAACAGGTACCTAGGAACTTTCCCTGAAATACATTTTAACATAAGTATAATTGTATTAATGTCGATCAGCTGCACCTGTCATACTGTGGTGGCTTCTTGGGTTGCGTTTGCTGTGGGTCATCACAGTGTGCCTCCATGTCAGCCATCACTGTTGTGGTTCACATCCACCTAGTTGGCTGCACTTTCTCAATGTGCCTGTCAGGCAGAGGTTGCCATCCCATATAGAGCCAGATCACCATGCTGCACCTGCCACTAACTCATGGATAGCTCTGTTGCTCCCATCGCTGTGATGCCCCTGTTGCTGGTGCACACTTCACAGCCTGAACATCACTGTTATGGTTTCACCATTGGGGTTGCTGTTTGGTCAGCATACCATAAATCACCTTCTGGAATGAGACTCCCAGTCACCTGTTTTGCAGGTGTGACATTTGGTTGGGTTTGGTTTGGTTTATTTGTTTAAAATCTCATACATCCATGAACATATTCTGCCCATTTGCATGGGCAACCAGACATAACCTCTATATCATTAGAAGTGCAGTTCACTAACCTGCATTTCAGTGGCTGTCTGAATATGTGTTTCCTTAGCAGGAAAATGATCAGTGGCTCACCTCTGAGTGAAGACTTAAGCATTGTTTTTCAAATTTTTTTGTAAAATGGAAACTCACAAGAGAGGTGATTCATGGTGGTGTGGAGTTGGAATACTGAATTATATAAATTCTGTACATTCAGCTAAGAATAACAATTTGTGTAGGAAAACTGTTTGATGGGATTAGGTCCCAGCAATCTGTTTTGTAGGCTGTGACATTACCTCTACATCATAGGAAATGCATCTTCTTTACCAGCAGCTGAGTAAACTACTATATGTGTGTTTGCTTAGTAAGCAAGGGATCAGGAGTCCAAATTCTGGCAGGAACATAAACATTTCTCTTTGTAAAATGGAAACTCATTTGAGTGGCAATTCATGGTGGTGTGGATTTGGAACAGTAAATTATTTGACAAGTAAATTTAGCTAAGAACAATGATTTATTAAAGTAAATCAGCTGCAGGGATTAGATCCCTAGTTGCCTGTTTTACATGTTGCAACATAATCTCTGCATCATAGAAAATGCAACTCACTTACCTGTAGCTCAGTGGCATAATGAATGTAAGATGTTTAACAGGCAAATAAATGGTGATTTATATTCGAGTAGACATTGTTTGAATCCTAGCAGGGACTTGAACACTATTTGCATTTTTTTTGTAAGATGCAAACCCAGTCGAGTAGAGATTCATGGTGATGTGGAGGAAAATAGTAAATTATATGTGAAGTAACTTTAGCTGAGAAAGCATTTGTGAAGATATATTGGCTGACTGGATTAGATACCCAGTCACCTAATTTGCAGTTGTGACATAAGGGGATAGTCTGCTCTTCAGTGGGGAAGAAAAGGGGGTATTAAAGCAGAGGTTTGAGGGGTACATAGCATCAAGGTAGATTTAAGCTAGGTGGGGTGGCATGAGGACAGCTGGTAGGCAGGGATTGCAGTGAGGGACCAAGCATGTTTACCCACAAGCTATCTGAGATGAATTTGGGGTAGGGGCACAAGGAGGGGTTAGGAGTGGGGAAAACCAGGAAGGGGTGGAAGACAGAGGATGGAGGGTGGTCTCACTGAGTGCAAGCAGCTTAGGCAACAAATCAGCTGAGCTACAAGCTCTCTTGGCAGTGGGAAGGGTGGACATTGAGGCCATCACAGAAACATGGGCCACCCAGAACCAGGACTGGGATATGATGATCCCAGGGTACAGAATATTTGGGAAGGACAGGGCAAAAGGGAAGAGGGGGCATGGCAATCTATGTGAGGGAAGGAATAAGGTGTATGAGGGAGGGGAAGGGGGTAATACAGAGGCCCTATGGATGCAGTTTCAAGACTCCAAAAGAAGGACATTGAGGGTGGGGGTAGTGCACAGGCCACCAATTCAGGGGGATGACCAGGATAGAGAGATTGCTGAGCTAATTAGTAGGGTCTGTAGGAAGAGGAACACAGTAGTGGTGGGGACTTCAACCTCCCTGGGTGAGACTGGAACACCCCAACCACCACAATTGCAAAGGAGCAGATATTACTAGAGGCATTCCATGACAGCTTCCTGGTGCAATTGGTCCATGAGTCGACTGGGGTGGGAAGGACTCTGGATCTGGTACTAACAAATGGGGAGGCTGTAAGGAATCTGGGAGTGACCATCACTCAGTGTGGTTCACACTCAAAATGGGCAGGGAAACAGGAGGTACAGCTACCAGGGTGATCAATTTAAAGGGGGGTGAACATTAAATGGATGGGAGAAATGTTGGCTGGCCATCTGGTAGGAATTCAAACATGCATGGATGCTAGCCAAAAATAGGATATTATTAAAAAGGGCTAGCAGATGCTACTGAGACTTGTACCAAGGTACGGAGCAAGAAGGGTAGGGCAAAGAAGCCAAATTGGCTGATTGGGGAGGTCATGGAAGTGGTGGGGGCCAAGAGAAAAGCATTCCAGAGACTTAAGAAATTGGGAGGACAAGGAGACAAGGATGAGTACACAAAGAAGTCCAGGGAGGTTACCAGGCTAGTCAGGGTGGCCAAGACATCCAGAAAGCAGAGACTGGTGCACTGAATTAAGGATGGGGGAAAAGGACTTATTCAGATACATTGGTGAGAGAAGGAGAAACATAGACCAGATTGTGAGGATTAAGAAGGATGGGGTGGGTGGAGGGGATGACCATGCAGAGGCACTGAATGATTACTTCTGCTGTGTTCATGGAAGAAAAGGAGGGGCAGATACCTCATGGGAGGGGTGGAGTGGGAAGGGGAGGGGTGACATATCAGGATTACAGAGTTCAGGGTTCTGGAAGGATGAAGGGCACTGAGGGTGGACAAGACACTGTAATAAGATGACATTCATCCTAGGGTGCTTAGGGCACTAGCTGAATCCTGGCTGGACCACTGGCAGACCTGTTCAGTACATCACTGGACACAGGATGCATGCCACAGGACTGGAAGATGGCCCAAGTGGTGCTCATTCATAAAAGTGGCCCAAAGGATGAACAGGCAACTACAGACTGGTGAGCCTCACTTCAATTATGGGAAGCTCATGGAGACAATCCTAAAGAGAGGCTGGTGACCTTTTGGAAGACAATGGTCTCCAAGATAGTCATTAACATGGGTTTTCCTAGACAGAGCCTGCCAGAGAAACTTAGTTGGGTTCTCTGAATGGGTTACCAGGAAACTGGACATGATCCATGCAGTAGATGTCCTATATATAGACTTCAGCAAGGCCTCTGACTCTGTGCCATATGGGAGGCTGGGGGGAAAGCTGGACTGTATAGGGGTGGGAACAAAAATGGTCAATTGGATCACCAAATGGCTGAGTGGTAGGCAGCAGAGGGTGGTGGGGGGAATCTCATCACAGAGGGATGTTGTGAGTGGGGTGCCTTAGGGATCGGTACTGGGACCGGTACTGTTTGGGATATTCATAGTTGATGTCTCACACAGGATCTGGAGTAAGATCAGTCTGTTCACAGATGATACCAAGATGGGAGCTGTGGTACATGACATAGAGGGGTGGAGGGGGCTGCAGGAGGACCTGACCAAACTAGAGGAATGGTCAGAAACATGCCAGTTGGGGTTCAACACCAGGAAGTGCAAGGTCCTGCACTTCAGAGCTAGAACCAGGGAGGAAATATCAGCTGAAGGGGTACAGCCTGAAAGCTCTCTGGAGAGAAAAGGATCTAGGGTGCTTATAATGGAGGAGTATGAACCACTCAGCTCAGTGGAGGAAGGCAGCTGCAAAGGCAAACAAGATGCTGGGGTGCATAACGAGGGGAATCTCCTCCAGGAACAGAGAGGTGATCCTTCCCTTGTACAGGTCACTGGTCAGGCCTCACCTGGAATATTGCATGCAGTTCTGGCATCCATTCCAGAAGAAGGACATGAGATTGTTGGAGGGGGTGCAGCGTAGGGCATTGAAGATGATCCAGGGACTAGGGGAAAAAATCCTATGAGGAGAGGCTGGGAGAGCTGAACATGTATTCCCTGAATGAAAGGAGGGATGGGGGGGCATGACTGAAACCTTTAAATACTTAAAGGGAATAAACAAGACTAATACAGAAGAGATTTTTCAGATCAAAAAGGGGAGGGACACAAGAGGGCACCAGCTGAGACTGGAGGGGGGAAGATTCAGGAGAGAGAAATCAGGAGACACTTTTTCATGAAAAAGGTGATAAATAAGTGGAATACTCTGCTGAGGAAGTGGTATTCTGTAGAATGGTGTGTGGATTTAAGAGGGGGTGGGACAGAGTGAGGGAGTTGTTATGAGGAGGGGATGGGAGAGTGGGACAACTGCAAGTTGAGGGGCTAGTTGTACAATTGAGCAGATGGTTTCTGCTGGCATTTCATATGTTTGTATAATCTCTACATTATAGGAACTGCATGTCACTTACCGTCATTTCAGTGGCACACTAAATGTGTGTTTACTTAGCAAGCAAAGTATCAGTGGTTCAAATGTGAACAGGGAATTAAGCTTTTTTTAAGATGGAAACTCAGTTGAGTAGCAATTCATAGTGGTGTGGAGTGGAATAGTAAATGATATAAGAAGTAAATTTATCTGAGAGCAAAGAACTTGGGAAGTCAAATTGCCTTCTGGGATTTCATCCGCAGTCACCCGTTTTGCTGGTGTGACATAACCTCTATATCATAGGAACTGCAATTCACTAACATGTAGTTCAGAGGCACTCTGTGTCTGCTTAGCAGGCAAAGGATCAGTGTCTCACATCTGAGCAGAGACTTATGCATTTTTTCCTTTTTTTCTGTAAAATGGAAACTCAGCTGAGTGATGATTCATGGTGGTGTGGAGTTGAAATAGTAAATTATAAACATCCATCTAAGAAAATAATTTTAAGAAGGTAAATCACCTGCCTGGATTAGATAGACAGTTGCCTGTTTTGGAGGTTGTGACATAACCTCTGCATCATAGAAACTGCATTTCCATTACCAGCAAGGTAGTTGCATACTGTATGTGTGCTTGCTCAGTAGGCAAGGAGTCAATGGTACAAATCCTTGCAGGAAAATAAAGATGTTTTTGTAAGGTGCAAACTCAATTGAGTAGCAATTTAAGGTGGTGTGGAGTTGGAATAGTAAATTATATGAGAAGTAAATTTAGCTAAGAACAACACTCTGTGGCAATAAATGGTCTGCTGGGTTAGATCCCCAGTTGCCTGTTTTGCTGGATGTGGAATAACCGCTACATCAAATAAAGCACAGTTGACCTGCTGGTCAGTGGCACACTAAATCTGTGTTGCTTAACAGGCAAAAAAATCAGTGGTTTAAAGAGCAACTCTCTACTGTAATAAAGTGCTTAACAACACTAGACTGATATAAACTATGTTTCAATGTCTTTGTTTTGTAATTATATGTTACTTGGATGTTAGAGACAGTAGTAAGCTGAAGGTCCATTATGTGCTATCCTTTAAATTTTAATGATAATTCTGTTTTCTGATGTTGCATTGCATTGTGGTTTTGCTGTGTTGTTGAAAATGCAATAAAGTTTAAATTACAAAAGAGTTTAATGATAATCTACCAGCCCTCTAATGAAAAGTTATCATCCAACTTGTTCTTAAAGCTATCACGGCTACTACTTCCTCCACGATCCCTGGTAGTGAGTTCCATAATTGAACAACTCTCTGGGTATAAAACCTGTTACATTTTTCAGTTTTAAATTTACTGGATTGTAAATGCCTATTATCACCTTAAGTTGTTAGGTGGCTTAAATCTAAAGTTAATTTCTTGAATCAAATTATGGTCCTTTAATATTCTGTACAATAACAGTAACTCACCCCTAATCCATCTGTTGTGCAATGTGTTTAACCTTAGTTCATTCAGTCATTCCTGACAGGACAGTCCATCCATCCCACTTATTGTCCTGGTAGCCTTTTTATATATTCTAATTTCAGCATATCTCCGTTGTCCAGACCTCCCCAAAATTGAGAGCAGCTGTCAACATAAGGCCTTACACAGGTGTTATAAAGGAAAACATAGCTTTTTGATGTTTGTTTAACCAGAAGTAGCACACTAAGCTGAAAGCTTTTACTGTGCAGCCTGGGAGCACAAGGAAGTTAAGTGACTTGCTCAGGGTCACACAGTATGCAAGTGGAAGCTGTGGGATTCAAACCCAGGTCTGGTCTGCTGGATGTCACCAGATTTGCAGCTCAGAGCCTTAAACCACTGTGCTACACTGCCTTCCTTTAAAGCTAAAGTGTTTCTTTATGTACTGAGTACATAATTAGTTCTTAAACACTTCTGCACACTGGGCATGAGACATAATATCATTTGTGATCCTAAGTCCCAAGTCCTTTTCTTCTTTAGAGTCCTCCAATACTATGCCCATCATACTATATGTAAAACACGGTTGGATTTCCCAAAGTGCATGACCTTGCACTTCACCATGTTAAAGGACATTCCCCAATTTTCTGCCCACTTACCAATCTATCTAAATCCTTCTGTGTAGTATCATACCCAGTGACAGAATCAACTCTACCTCTAAGCTTTGTGTCTCACCTGCATACGCCTCATACCATGACTGCAACTCCTTTCTTATATCTGCAATGTATAGTCTGAAGAGTACAGGGCCAAAAATGGACCCTGAGGTACTCCACTGTCCACCATTGAAGGGGATGAGAGATAACCATTCACTCTAACCCTCTGCTCTCTCTCCTTCAACCATTGATCCACTTCACCACCCTACTATCTACCAGGAGATCACAGAGTTTCTTTATGCAACTTGTTTTACTTTCTCCTGCTGGTGGTCTATTAAATACTGTTGATAGTGCAGCATTTGTTTCAGTATGTCTTTCAAAATGTATCTGACTCTCATATGCTAACCACTTAATTGTTGTTTGTGACATCATAATCTGTTCTTATGGTGAGCACAATGATGTTATAAGCAAAGGCAACATAATGTTAAGGTGAAAGAAAATATTTTTTATACAGGCTTTTTAGAAAGACTACAAGGATGTGCTGTAAACCTGGGGAAGGAACATTGAAAATATAAAAATGTATTCTCTAATAAATTGCAGTACATGAAAGATCGTGTTTATGAGTACATGCTGAAATGAAGATTTGCTCTTTAATTTCAGGTAATCATGGTTTGAATACTGATAGGGAAGTAAACACTCTTTCCAATCTTTTGTTTATTTAATAAGATGAAAACTCAGTTGTGTAGTGATTCATGGTGGAGTGAAGTGGAAAAGTGAATTATATGAGAGATAAATTTAGCTAAGAACAACACTTTGTGAAAGTAAATTACCTGCTAGAATTAGATCACCAGTCACTTGTCTTGCAGGTGTAACATAACCACTACATCAGAGAAACTGCAACTCACTCTCCTTCCATTTCAGAGGACACTAAATGTGTGTTTGTTTAGCAGGCACAGGACCAGTGGCTAAAATCTGAACAGTGTACAGTATGTGTTCTTCATTTCTGTAAAGATGGAAACTCACTTGAGTGGTGATTCATAGTGGTGTGGAGCAAACAGCATCTGAACTTTCCAGCAGTGTATTATTCAGGATTACAAGGCACAACAAACTGAAATAGACCCTATCCTGAAAGAGGAAGAGGTGGCCTTTTCTGAATATAAAGATGATGCAAAGTTTGGCAAATTGGAAAATAAATTAAGATCTGCCATCACACAAAACAAGACAAGCACATACGAGCAGTCAAAATACAGAAATTAGAGAGGGATAGGCAAGACTACTTGCTAAATAGGGTGTTTACATGGAAAGGCTTGGAATATAACAAGAACAAAAAAAATGGGGACAAAACAAAAAAGGCCCGAAGTCCATCCTGAGGAAACCAAATACAAGTTTCCATTCAACCTCTGAGTCTGATACTGATTCCACAGAAGAGCCTTTTTTTCAGGGGAAGGTCAAGAGGAACAGGAGGAGGTCAACAACCTGCTGAGACAGTCAGAGAGACTAGTACATTACAAACACATCCCAGAAACAGGAGGGGAGGAGGAGGAACAGATGCAGGATGCACACCATAAGCACCCAGAAAACAGATAACTCCATCACAGTGAGGGGGAGCTATTCCAAAGCAACGGGGAGAGGTGTTGGAAATCTTGGACTCCCGGGGGGAGGGTTCTCAGGCAACTAATTGGTGAATGCCTCAGGGATAACTGGGTGGGGGGGTGGACTGGGATGGGTGGAGGAACCATTGGGGAAACTAAAAATAGTGAAGCCAACAAACTTCTGCTTCAAGCAAGGAAGCAAAAGAAAGGAAAAAGAGATCACTATGGTTCTCAAAAGAGGTGGTGGTGGAAAAGGTAAAAGCTGAGAGGGTAGCATTCAGAAGGCACAAGGAGATGCAGAGGGAGGAGGATAGGAAGGTGTATCAAGGGAAACAGGGAAGCAGGGAGAGCAGAGGGGAACATGAAAAGTCAGACATCTTGAACAAACACTTTTGCTCAGTGTTCACAGAAGAAAAAGACAGGGAGAGGCTACAAAAATGTAACAGGTGCATTGGAGGGAGGGAAGCAGGCACAAGTCAGTTTTCAGAGGGGAGAGAGTCCTGAAGAGACTTGCAAATCTGAAAGTAGACAAAGCAATGGGGCCAGACAGGGTCCACCAAAGGGTATCAAGGGAGTTCAGGAAGGTACAGGCTGCACCTTTGACAGCTCTATTTAACGGCTCCTTGGAAGCAGGAGTGCTCCTGAAGGATTTGAGAAGGATAGATGCAGTCCCACTTCACAAATGTTTTAGCAGGGAATAGGCTAGCAACCATAGGCCAGTCAGCCTGATATCAGTAGTGGGAAAGTTAATGGAATTACTGCTGAAGGAAAGGACTGCAGAATGTCTTGAATACAAAGGGTTACAAGACCTGATGCAGCATGGATTCCCTGGGGGGAGTTTATGCTAAATGAATATGAGAGATCTTTGACTGGATGGTCAAGGAACTAGATCAGTGTAGAGTGGTGGATGTAGCCTATTCAGATTTAATTAAGGCATTCAACACTGTTCCACATAGGAGACTAGCAAACCAGCTGGGTAGCTTAGGAATGAGTCCAAAGGTGTTAAACTGGATAAGAAATTGGTTAAGGGAAAGGTGGTAGAGGGTGGTGGTAAACAGAGTTCACTCACGAGAAGGGAGGGTGATCAGTGGGGTGCCTTGTGAATCAGTACTGGGACTGGTCCTATTTAATGTCTTTATAAGTGACATTGCAGTGGAGCTGAAAGGGAAAGTCTGCTTCAATGTGGATAACACCAAACTCAGTAATAGGGTGGACACTCTGAGAGGAGGAGGAGGAGGAAAGAATGAGCAGCACCCTGAGAAAACTAAAGGAGTGTTCAAGGGTATGGCAGCTGGGTTTCAATGTAAAAAAGTTCAAAATAATGCACTTGGGGCAAAGAAACCCAGGGACAGAATAAAAAATGGAGGGAGGTGGTCCTGCAACCACCAAGCAGGAAAGAGACCTGGGGGTGATTATGTCAGATGACCTAAAGGTGGCCAGGAAATGTGACAAGCAGTAGGTAAGCCAGTGGGATGCTGCAGAGGGGTAACACCAGCAGAAAGAGGGAGGTGGTGTTGGCTCTGTATAGATCACTGGTAAGACCCCCCCCCCAATACGGTGTCTAGTTCTGAAGACCACATCTCAAAAGGACATAAAAAGAGTGGAGGTGGTCCAGAGGAGGGCAACTAAAATGGTGCAGGGTCTGTACCAGAAGCCTTATGAGGAGAGAGAGAGAGATTAAGGGACCTAAATATGTACACCCTGAAAGAGAGGAGAGATGGGGGGGGATATGATAGAGGTCTTACATTCCTCATGGTGGTAAACAAGGTAGAAGAGAGAAGTATTTTTCTGTAAAAAAAGTGCTCAAAGACAAGGGGGCATGATAAGATGCTGGAGGGGAGTAGATTCTAGAGGGACGTGAGGAGGTATTTCTTCATGAATAGAGTGGTGGATTCCTTGAACTGTCTAACAGCAGAGGTGGTGGGGGTGAAATTAGTGGTGGGATTCAAGAATGCTTGGGATAGGCATAAGGGAATCTTTGGGAGGGTGAATGGGCTAGAGATCAAATATGATCTGAGGTGATACTTTAGGTAGGGAAAAATGGGCAGAGTAGGTTGGCCAAGTGCTTATCTGCCAAAAAATTCTGTTTCTATGTCTATGTTCATTTTTTTGGTTTTTTTAACTCAGTTTTATAGTGAAAGACACTAACATTTACATACATATGTTTCTTGACATCAATCCATAAGCAAGGGAAAGACCCCCCTTCTGTGCACTAATTACAGGCTGATCTCCTTATTAATTCAGATGTTAAAATACTGGCTAAGGTTTTGGCCTGTAGGCTAGAGAAAATTATTCATCACATTATTGGACCTAAACAAACTGGATTTATGAAGGTTAGGTTAGCTGCAGGTAACACTAGGAAACTCCTTCACATAATTACACATGCCAACACTGCCAAATTACCCATGGGTTTACTTTCTCTAGACACAGAAAAAGCATTTGATCGCATTCAATGGCCATATATCATTAATACCTTTGAACTTTATAAATTCACACAAAACTCTATTAACTGAATTTGAGTTTTGTAATATAATACCACATCTGCAGTAATAACCAATGGTTTCATATCCCCCTTTTTCTCCACTGAGGAAGGCACCAGGAAGGGATATCCTTTCCCCCTTCTATTTAACTTAACAATGGATCTGCTACTTAGGAAATTAATCTCTTGTTCAGTTGAAGGAACTAAGGTTGGCAGCAAAGTGGTTTGGAAATTGCTTTATGCAGATGATATACTACTTTCTTTCACTAATCCCAAATCATCAATCCCAGAGACCCTTCAAATCCTTGAAAAATGTTGGCTGATATCTGAGTATTAGCTTAATGTCTCCAAGACTCACTTTCTGCCCATAAATCATGAATGTAAGAGAGGAGACCTGGGTTGTTCCAGTATATCTTGGGCAAAAGATTGCATTTATTATCAAGGCATAAAAATCTACAAACCAATATCTAAAACAATCCATCAGAGCCTTAAATGTTTTAAAAATAAAGCCCATGATGACTTGCTTAAATGGGCCAAATTACCCTTGGATTTCTGGGGTCACCTGGAGGCTATAAAGATGAGATTTCTACCTAGCGCTATCTTTCCCTTTTTAATGATACCTGGTTGTATAGCTAAAAATGGCTTTTAGGCTTAAATAGGTTGGTTGCAAAAGTTATATGGGGATTTGGGAAAAACGGAATGTCATATAGAAACATAGAAAGGTGACGGCAGAAGGAGACCAAAGGTCCATCAAATCTGCCCTTGCAATCCCGAGATTCTATGTGATCCTGGGTCCTAGCTGGTAGATTCCCTTGCACATTGGATTCTACTGTACTCTTTATCCCAACCCCTTTTGAATGCCGATACAGTGCTAGCTCCTACCACCTCTGCAGGAAGTTTGTCCCAGGGCTCCACAATCCTTTCCAAGAAATAGTGCTTCCTAAGATCCCTCCTGAATCTCCTGCCTCTCAATTTCCATCCATGCCCCCTCATGTTTGAGTTGGGAGCCTTAGTGAATACTTCAGAGTAGGGTGCTGAATTTAAACCCCTAATGTACTTAAATGTTTCTATAATATCCCTCCTTTTTCCCCTAGTTTCAAGTGAGCACATGTTTAACACCTCTAGCTGCCCCTTGTTCGGCAGCCCCTGTATCATTTTGGTTGCCCTTCTCTGAATGGTCTCTATTCTGTCTCTATGCTTCTTAAGGTATGGTCTCTAAAAAAGTATGTAGTATTCCAAATGGGGTCTTACCATAGATCTGTACAGTGGAATTATCACCTTCCTGTGCCCACTGTCAAATCCTCTCCCTATGTATCTCAGCATTTTGTTTGCCCTAATATATGCTGCATTACGTTGTCTGGTTTGTTTACGGGTGCCACTAATAATAACTCCTAGATCCCTTTCCTCTTTTGAGTTTCTGAGTTTGATCACATTTAGCCAATAGGTTGTTCTAGGGTTATTCCTGCCAATATGCATCACTTTATATTTCTTGGCATTAAATTTTAGCTGCCAGATACTAGACCATTGTTTTAACCTTTTCAAATCTTTTTGTATGATTCTCACTGCTTCTTCACTGTTCACCCTGACCCCTAATTTAGTGTCATCCCTGAACAGCGCAGTCTTGCTCTGGATACCTGCTCCTATGTTGCTGATGAACACATTAAACAGGATTGGGCCTAAGACCAAGTCCTGTGGGACCCCACTCATCACTTCTCCCTCCTCTGACTTCTCCCAATTGACCACCACCCTTTGCCTCCTTCTGTCCAACCAGTTTCCCACCCACTTAACAATGCAGCTTGTTATGCCCATTTCTTCTAGCTTCTTCAGCAAGCATTTGTGTGGTACTGAACCAAAGGCTTTGCTTAAGTCAAAATAGAGGAGATCCACTGGCTGGCCACTATCCACTTCCCTAGATATCCAATCAAAGAAAGTAATCAGGTTTGTCTTGCATGATCTGTCTGTAACACAACCATGTTGTTTGTCATCCTGTAGGCCATTCTTATCCAAGTAGACTACTATGTCTTGTTTAATCATGGCCTCCATTTTCCATACTAGCACTGATGTGAGGCTTACAGGCCTGTAGTTACTAGCATCTTCCCTGCTACCCACCTAATGCAGAGTCATCATGTTGTCTCTTTTACAGTCATTAAGTACTACTCCCATTTGGAGAGAACAGTTAAACAGTGTGCTAAGGGATCTGCTAACTCACTCTCTAATTCCTTAATTATCCTCAGGTGTATTCCATCTGGACCAGGAGATTTGTCAATCTTTAAATGTTCAAGCACCTCTCTGACCCTGCCTGGAGTAATACTTGGTGTTTCCATTTTTGGCACTCCCCTGCCATTTGCTGTAATGCCACAGTCAGGCATTGGGCCACTGTGTTCTTTGGTGAACACTAAACAGAAGTATTTGTTCAGAACAGTGGCCTTCTGCCTGTCCTCTTCCACTGTCCTATCCCCATCCCTCATTTTATCTACCCCCCCACTCCTTTTTCTCTTTTTTTGCAAATATCTGAAAAACTGTGTGTTCCCCTCCATGACACCTTTAACTATCTGAAGTTCCACAGCCACCTTTGCTTGTCATACTGCTGACTTAGCCTCCTTATTTTTTAATATGCATTCCTCCCATAGATTGTTAGCTGGCTTACTTTTGAAGTTGCGGAATGCTTCCCTCTTGAATGGCTCTCCTAACTTGACTCATGAACCAAATGGGGTATTTGTGTTGGTTTCTTTTGGTCACTGTCCTTGTACATGCATTTGTGGCCTCTGTGATGATTTGTTTAATCATTCTCCAAATGTCTTCTACTACAAAATGTTGGTGAATCTCAATTAGTTTCTCTCTTACTAGTTCCCTCGTTTTATCGAAATTGGCCCCTTTGAAATTTAGGACTTCTGTCCTTGACTTGGATTTGATATTCTTCACGGCTATTTTAAACCAAGCTGAGTTGTGGTCACTATTTGCCAGTGGCTCCCCAATGCTGACTGCTTCAATTTGTTCCGAGTTAGTGAGGATCACATCCAAGAGGTTATTCTGCCTAGTAGGACCAGTGACTAACTGTGTGAGAAAGCAATCATGTAGGGCTTCTTCCACTAATTGACTCCTTGATGATCTAGCCACCAGGATGCCCCAATCCACATCTGGCATGGTAAGGTTCCCCACTATCACTAGTTCTCCTTTTAGTGACATTTCTTTGATTTCCTCCAAAATATGATAGAATGTCAAGATCCAAAAGTAATGGAGGCCTGAAAGTGCCAGACTTTTGCTTTTATTATCTTTTTTGTAGAGCTGTGGAGTTCACAAAGTGGTTCCTGCTGAACTCGTCTGATCAACAAACTCCAGAATGGCTACAGATGGAGACTGAGCTTTTATCAAATCAAGTTGAGATTTGTGGAATATAACATTCCACCCACTGAATGGCTGCGACATGACCATTCCAAGTCTGTGGAATTTCCCCGAATGTTTGCAAAAATTCCACGAAAATGTGCCAGATTTTTAATTTCTGTTATTTCACTATGAAATTAAAAGTTCCCATCCAAAAAACACCAAATTTGGAATGTAAACAGTAGTTAATGTAGCTAATGGCTTACAAAAGTGTTTCAAAGTTTAGAGTGGTAGGTGAGAAGGGGAAGAGTTATGGGTAACCAAACATTTAATCAAAATTTAATTTTCAGTTATTTAGAGATAATTTTAAAATTTCTTACCAACTTTCTCCACAATTAGAGGAATTAGAGAAGCATCCAGCATGGATATATGTACCTCATCTTAAGTCTCAAGCTTCGACGGGGTTATATGTAGCCAAACATTTTGTCAACATTTAGATTTCTGTAATTTTAATATAATTTTGATAGCATTCATTGAAATGTTATACAATTTGACAAGTACACAGGTTATCACTACATTTGTATATGCACATAGTTTCAGATTTCTAGCTTCAATGGGACTGAGTTATAGCCTGCCAAACATGTTGCTAAAATTTAAATTTCAGTTATTAACCTCTAATTTTAAAACAACATATCCAAATTTAATCAGAGTTGAAATATTTAGACTACTATACTACATGGTCATTTCTGAACAAGTTCATATTTGCAGCTCTAAACTACATTGAATTAAATGCAGTAAAACTTTCATGACATTTAACAATTACATTTTGCAAGAATGTAAACTACAAATTTAGAAACTCCTGAAAATGTAAAACTAAAGAATGCAATGCCATTAAATTTGGCAGATTCTTAGACCTTACAAGAAGACTGTGTGCCAATTCTGATAAATGCTTGCTGCCAGAAACTGCAAAATAACATATGCACTTAAAGTCAAATCCCATAGGTCTTTGTGAAAATTGTTGAATTTCATGAAAAATTCCATAAAATTGGAATTTGCTAATTTCACTCAGCCTTATCTGGGGAATTCTAATTAAAGGATAGGGGTATCAGAGGCAGGTAGTGCAGGGGGTCACCAGGTTCAAGAATTAGATGCGCAATTTCACTAAGAAATGGACAGCTGAGCTGGGTAGCGCAAGTGGTAGACCCCTAGGTTGGAGCAAGGAAGCACAGAGTATCAATAATTCCAACCTGAATGCAGGATATTTAAGGATCACATCTAGTAAATTTATGATAAAGGGAACCTGATGAACATGCATGCAAGTCTGGGACTTAGAGGTACTCAAAAAGATGTAGTGGGGGAAGACAATGCCTGGAGCAGCAGGAAGAAAGAATTCTGGTGATTCCAACTGGGTAGGTTGATAGGAAAAGGAAAAGGTGACTCATATTTTAGGAGAGTTCATCGCTATAAAGAACAAAGAGGATATCAGTAAGCTCATTAGTTCTACTGAGTCAATCTGGCTGTGCCAAAAGAGAAGGGGGCGTGGGGGGAATAGTCACCCAGAGAGGAACAGCAGGACTGCAACATGCTCAGCCCAGCTTATCAAATCAAATCAAATCAAATCGTCTTCATTTTTATAGAGCCTTTCAAAACCAAGGCGCTGTACATAAAAACCATATGCATAAAAATAAAATTCTAAAACAGACATTAAAACAAATCATCCTTAGCTAGAACACTAAACTAAATTAATATGTCTTCAACTCTATTTTAAATCTATCGACAGTTGGGCATTCTCTCAGTCAACGAGGTAGAGAATTCCACAGGGTTGGTGCTGAAAAAGCAAAGGTACAAGATCCTGTTGTCTTTAAACAAACCCTGGGAATCTCCAGCAATCCCTTGCTGGTGGAACAGAGGGGACGGAGGGGGCAGTAGGGAATCAGGAGATCTTTCAGGTAACCGGGTCCCTGATCATGTAGGGCTTTAAAGGTTAGTAAACCAACCTTAAAGGTGATCACCACCAAACAGGCAGCCAGTGCAGTTCGCGGAGCACAGGCGTAATGTGACTGGTTCTAGAAGTCCCAGTCAAAAGCCTGGCTGCCGCGTTCTGCACCAGCCGCAGGCAGTGGATATCAACCCCAGGTAGCCATAGGTAGAGGGAATTGAAGTAATCAAGATGGGTAGTGACAAAGGCATGGACCAATGTTGGCAGATCACCCGGAGGAACCAGGTGTTTCACCTGGGTGATATTCCTCAGATGGTAAAAAGAGGATTTGACAACAGCTGACACCTGAGATTTTAGGGTCAGACCGTCATCAAAAATAATGCCCAGATTTCGCACCTGATCAGAGGTAGAGAGCAGTATACCACCAAGTGACAGACCTGATGGTTGTCCAGCTCCCAAACCCGCCCCCAGATGACCTGGGTCCACTACCAATACCTCAGTCTTATCCAGGTTCAGTCTCAGCCAGCCAAAATCTGATCTCAGCAAAGCAATTATTTAGCACGGAGAGTGCATCATCTTGTCCAGGAAGAAAGGACAAATACAGCTGAGTATCATCTGCATAGCAGTGAAAACCCAGACTGTATCACCTGATGCTATCTCTCAATGGCAGCATATACACTGCAAACAACATGGGGGCTAGAATGGAACCCTGCAGTACCGCACAAGGCAGGGAGTGAGCGCCAGAGGAGTAAATTCCAGTGCAACTCTCCGAAACCTGTCCGTGAGGTAAGAATGGAACCATTTGAGGACTGTACCAGACAGCCCACAAAAGAACTGCAGGTGCTCCAACAGCACACCATGGTCTACAGTGTCAAATGCAGCAGAGAGATTGAGAAGGACCAGACTGGTACGTGCCTTTCGATCTCTAGCCATTAGGAGATCATTCAGTACCCAGACAAGGGCAGTCTCCGTGCTATGCTTCTTCCTAAAACCAGACTGGAGAGTATCATAGACATTGTGAGTTATAAGCTGATCATCCAATTGCAGCACAACTGCCTTTTCAATAACCTTACCAATGAATGGCAGGTTAGAGATAGGCCAGTAGTTGGCTAGACAATCTGGATCCAAGGAGGGTTTTTTAAGGAGTGGTCGAATGACCGCCTCCTTGAGAGGGTCAGGAAATACCCCCCTCTCCAAAGACTTCCAGACAATATCAGCAAGGATCGGGCAGATAACTTCTACACATCCCACTAAAAGGGGTGTAGGACCTGGATCCAAACTACAACTGGTTGGTAGCAATGTTTGGATGATCTTCACAATGTCAATGAACTCCAGCCGGTGAAAATCTGACCAGACAGACCGAGTGCATACCACTTCCTGTCGGCTACTGCAATCCCTCATAGGAGAGGCCGGACCGATGCCAGACCTGATGCTGGCAACCTTATCTGCAAAAAACCGAGCGAACTCCTCACATTTCAGCTGAGAAAAAGCTTCTCTGGGCCGGAGGCAGATTGGATTGCACAGCTGAGCTGGTTGATTCTGTGCAGCAGAAATCTCCTTGGACAGGAATTCTGCCTTCTTACGGGTGATTTCTGATTGATAGCCATCATAATGTGCCATCAACCTAAGCCTGTCAGCATCATGGCCGGACCTCCACCAGACTCTCTCCAACCTTCAGCCAACTCACCTTAGCTCTTTCAAGGAGCCATCAGACCAAGGGCTCCTTGAACGAAGGGTGAGAGGCCGAACATGAACAGGAGCAATCTTGTCCAGAGCATCTCCCACAGCCTTGTTATAGGCTAGTCCGAGATCATCTGGACTCATGTATTCACCCAACAAGCCCGATAGATCCAGTACCGCCATTAGGTCACTGGGGTTAATACCCCTTAAAGGGTGGTACTGAACCATCTCCGTAAGGGCACACCTATTGGGGGAGTCCTGAAGCTGAACCTTATGGTGTGATGAACCTTATGGTGTGATGGTCCACCCCCAAATCAGCAATCTCCATACTGAAAAGAAAGATCAGATCCAATGAATGACCCCCTACATGGGTCGAGGAGGTAACCACCTGTGTTATGCCCAGCATCGTCATCAACTGGAGGAGATTTTGACCAAAATGCAAGAGTTCATCATTGACCCAGACATTGAAGTTCCCCAGAACTATCAATCTTGTGGACCTCAACACCATGTCGACGATGAAGTCTGCTATCTCCTGCAGAAATTCTCCACCGTCTCCTGGTGGACGGTAGACGAGGAGAATCCCACAGCCTACATCCTCTCCCGGGATATATTCAAAAGATCTGGTACTTCCCAATGGTACATCCACAAGGCCCAGCTCAGTCTTAAACATAATGGCCACACCCCCCCCTCTGATCCAACCTTGGACGGTGCATCACCCGAGCTTGCGGCTGGAGTTGGCCGAGGCCAATATAGGACCTGGATTTTCATCCAGCCAAGTCTTGGTGATGCAAGCCAGATCAGTTGATCCAACAAGATCAGCTATAATAGCTGTCTTGTTTTTAATAGATCTGGCATTGCATAACACCGCCAAGGTGGGATGAGCTGTAGGGGAAGACCTCGGCACTTGCCCACTAAAATTGGAGCCCTTGGTTATGGAGACAAGACAAGAATAACCTCTATCCTGACCCCATTTCACCCCAGGGTGTCTTCTGGACCCCACAACCTCAATACGCCCTCCCCTCAAATGAAGTAGTGATACATGCATTGTTAATGTTAAATTCCATAAAAATAATTCTTGATGCTTCATCTATATGCTACCATAAATATATGAATAAATGTTACCATTTATTTTTTTCTGCTGCAAATTTAAAACTGCTAAACCAATTTCTCCTGTTGTGTTAGACACCAGGATACATTGACTATGGTTATACATGTCAAATATTAAGTCTATGCCTGCAAGAGCAGAGAAGTTACAAACATCCACATTTTTAGAGTTTTCACAAAATTTTGCAAATATTTTCATAGTAAAGTGTTGAACCACTGTAACTTAAAAATCTCTAATCCAATTCTCTCCATATTTAGAAAATGCTAAAAGCATTACAAAAAGGTTATTCATGCTAATATACATATGTCTAGGTCCAAAGGTGCCGGAGTTATATGCTGATCAAATGTTTCACAAAATATTTCCCACAAACAATAAAATGACAGATTTTGAGCATATATAAATTTGAATTTGATAAATTCTGTCACATTGTTAGAACATCTATTATCAAGGAATCACGCTAAATGTAAGATCTCTGACCTAATAGATGGCTGAGGTATATGCAGATAAAATGTTCATGAAATTTCACTCAAGAAATAAAATGACAGACTTTTGAACACCTATAATTTTGAAACTGTCCATCCGAATTTCATGATATTTGGCACACTATTGACACTCTAGCCAAAGAGTAAACATGCCCAATGTCAGAGATCTAGCTTAAATGACAGCCAAGATATGCCAAATTACTAAATTTTAAAAATTCCACAACATACCTATGAAATTCTGCAAAATTTCACAGAATGTTGTGAAATTTTGTCAACATTCCATGATTTCAGAATATTTCCATTCCATGCAGCTCTACAATCAAGCTATTAACATGAAACCTCCTATGTTTGTTAAACTTAAACTAGCTAAACCAAATAAGGTAATAGACATTATGAGGTAGATTAGGCTGTGGTCCATCCTACGTAAACTAAATCTTAATAAGTCTAGGTCACAACCCCTATAGAGTAATCCCACTTTTTCCTGTAACAGCAAAACATTACAGAACCCAGAATGGGACCACAATAACATTAGAGTTCTCAAGGACATACTTAAAAATGAGAGCTTCTTACCTTTTGAATTTTTAGTAAAACAAAACAATATACACGAAGCAGATGTTCATTTTTATGAAGATATTAAAACATTTTCACCTAACAATCTGCCGAGTAGTATTACTAATAATTTTCTTGGTTGTATGTGTGCATCTCCCCAAATCTCCACTTTTTACATCTTCCTCTTAGAACACGTTAGGGACAGTGCTGTTGAGTGCTCAAGATGGTGGTCTGAAGTATTAGATTCTCCCACTCAGGACTGGAATTGGAACAGTATATGGACACTATGTGCAAAGGCCTTTAGTACTGTTAATCTAAAATTGATACAATTAAAAACTGTACACAACCTTTATTACACTTCACATCTTATGCATAATATGGGTGTCCATGCATCTCCTAATTGTTCTAAATGTGAATAGTCTAGGGTATGCTTAACGCATATGTTTTGGGACTGTCCTCTGGTACAGGATTTGTGGGATGAACTTAAAAGATATCTTATGTTATTACCAGATAGTAAATCGTATCAGTGAAGAATCCAGTATCATTGGGCATTTCAATGATTTACAACACTGGACCCTTGAACAGAAATATTCATTGTTACTAATTGAGAGTTCAGTCAGGAATATTATCATACGGACTTGATTGTCAGATACTGTTCCGTCCCTATTAGAGTGGAAACATTGCCTTTTGGAGATTCTGTGCACAGAAAAACTAGCTCTTGGTATGTATGAACAGAGTAATAAGTGTTGTAAGAGATGTGGTATTCTGTACAGACTTCAGAATGCTAAGGGCCTGCTTCAGGCCAGCAGCAAACGCAACATACATAGTTCTCCCACCTGAATATTTCTATTTTTTTTTTTTTTTTAGGAAAAAGGACTAGTCTATTTCACCTGATGCAATTTCTTTCTATATATTTTCCTTCCTTTCTTCTTTTTTCTAGCTAATTCGTTTATTTATTTAGTTTTTGTTGACCGGGTAAGTGCACTAGACAAATCCTGCCCATTTTCAGGCACGACCCGAGGAGGGGGATACTGATGAATGCCAACTGACCTTGAACCAGATTAAGCTGTTTTCACTGAACTACACCTCTGACCTGGATTTATGTGTATAAACATTAGGTGAAAGAGAGATTCCTTTGTCTACCTTGGAAATTTCTATTTCTTGTTTACTTTTATAAATCATATTTACCTTTTCTCTAATATGCAGTCATTGTTTTAGTTCCAACATTGTACCAACCATCATTAAGTACAATATATGCTTCTAATCTTGTATGTATGTTAGATAAAATATTTCTTAATAATTCATTAATTGTTGTTTCATGGATTCTTTTCAAATATGTATGTAACTGCTGTTTTCTATTCTGTTTAACCTATTTTAATAAAATTTAATTGACAAAAATCAATGAGCCAGGATAAACTATTTAACTATAACATGTACATAGATAGACACTGAAGACAAAATATAATCAAAAGATAATGGCATTATACATAACAATGATTTTTGTGCTAACCTATTGTAAATGGGCTATTACTACAGTCTTGATATTCCCTGTACTTCTGCCTCCACCGGCTTTGCACCATGTAACAGGTTCAACCAGATAACTGTGGCTCTTGGGGGGGAAAAAAACATTTTAATATTAACAGAACTCAGCACTGTTCTTGTTGAATTATGTTCTATGTGTGTTTTGAAAAAATTAGGTCACACTGTAAGTGTTTCTGGCTAAGATATTGGCCTTTTCTGGTAAAATAAACTCAGGCCATGGGCCTCACACCCTTTCGTCCATCCATTGTTCCTTCTCTCTATTCAGGTTACATCTCATGGACCACCCTGTCCATGGGTCAGAATGAATGTCCAACTTCAGTCTGAGTTCGGCTGTTAATTCCTCCATCCTCATGATGTTCTCAACCCTGTGGACCCAAGACTCATAGGGTGGGAGGGTGACCACCAACCAGTTCGCTGTGATCTTCTTTTGAGCATCCAAACATAGTGTCCTCAGAAGCCCCTGCTATTTAGAGTTACCCACCCCTGTGACTTTCAAACCTAGAACTAGATGTTTAAGGTTCAGTGGAATCTGAATTCCCCACATGCTGGAAAGTTCTTCCTGCACTTTGGGCCAAAATCTAATAAGGTACAGACATGACCAGAAAAAGTGGTAGTGTGATCCAAGCTGTCCACACCCTCTTTAAAATAGGGCTGATTTCCCCATTGCAAAGCACCTGGTGACCACTGCAGTGTGAAAAAATCTTGACATGCACTTCCACTTAAATTATCTCCCATCTGGGGATGCTGTTACCCTCCACCTCTGTTCCTAGGCCCTCTTCTAACCCTCTTCAGGGATAGAAATTCTCAACTTCGTTTCCCATTTGAGTCAAAGGCTGTCAATAACCTGAGTGTCTGCACTCAGTAGGGCTTTATAAACATCCAGAATTGATCCCCTTGTACCTCTGAGTATTGCTGCCCAATAAAAGAAGTTCTCTAGGGATGGCAGGTCTCTATCCACTTTAGAGACCAGTTGATTTGCTTGGAGATAATGTTGGATCTGAAGGTATTTGTGAAAATCTGTTCAAGGAAGGTCATATTTCAACTGTAGGGGCCCAATTCCAAGATGGGCTATGCCGGCATAAGGTGGGATATGCCAATCCTCATGGCGTATCCCGCGACTTACACTATGTGATACGCCTATTACTATTCCAGGAGGGCACCTATGCCATTGTGTCTATGGGCTACAACAATCGCAAGATACAACCACACATACACTGCAGCCCACAACATCTGGCACAACTGCGTGTTGCAACAGCAACTTAGCCCAATTCCAGAAGGCCCGCTGTGACAACCCGCAATTACAATTCCAGGACATGCAGTGGTGTAGCTGAATTCTGACAGCTCGGAGCTGTCATAACTGCCATCCAATGGCTGGCACCATTGGATGCAGCCTCACAGCAGCATGGCAATGGCACCATGCTGTTCCCCTGGCCCCCACTAGCACACTCACACCCCCAAACCCATGACCATGAGGGACCCCCGGAGTTCCATGTCAGTAGCACCCCTCCAGATGCCTGTGCCATCTGTCCTTGCCCACCCATGCCCCCTGATGTGTTCTGTGGTGGTCCAGGTTGGGAGGCTCTAGGAGGGCCACCTGACGCTCACCGTGAGATGTGATCTGCAGCACTGATATGCCATGTATGGGCTACCACCACATGGATGGCACATCTTACAAGTCACAATTGCCAGGACTCTGCCACTTCTGGAATGTGGCATTGGGTCCATGGCATAGAGGTGACCAGCGTAAATTGCTACTGTGTGTGAGTTATGCCAGCCGTCTTGGAATCAGGCCCTATGTCACTAAATGGTAAAATCAGTTTAGTGTGGATCAAAGAGTGGTATCTGTATAAGGATTGCCTGTTCCATCTAGTAAAGCCTGGGTCAGTTTTAGGGGGCAGAAATTATGGGTCTCTAATTATGGAGATGAGAGAGCCCACCTCATTTGGGGTGTTTGTAAGCTTGTGGGCCTAAACCAGAACTCTTAATGTGTGTCTAGTCCATGGATTTATAACCCCTCTCCAAACCTCAGATGTGAGGGTGGCATGTGGAAGTGCAAACAGAGGAATGCTTTGTGTTTGCTGTGGCTCTATTTCCCTCTACCCAGACTCACCTTCCTGTTTAATCGAAGTCACAATCAGAGTGAGTTGTGCAGAGTAATAATATAGTTTCATTTCAGTCATGGCCATGTCTCCCTCTCCACGGGGAGAGAAAGCACTCTGTTAGTGGTCCTATGTCAACCTCCCCTCCAGAAGGATTCAGGGATATGAATAGGGGATGCTTGGAATAAGAATAGAAACCTTGGTAAAATGTTCATTTTAAAGGTAGCTATTCTGCCTCCCAATGAGAGGGGCAGGTCTCCCACTTTATTTAGGTCCACTGATATTTTTGTTCAGAGTTTATCATAATTTAGTTTGAATAATGAAGTGAGGTAAGGAGTTATTTTAACCTCTAAGTATCTCACTACATTGTTAGGGACCCATTTAAAGGAAAAGCAGGAAAGAAAATCTCTGGTTAGGGTCCCACCTGACCTCAGAGCTTCTGATTTCTCAAGGTTAATCTTACATCCTGAAATGTTCCCAGATCTATTCAACTCTTGGAGGAGGGCCAGCACTTAAGTTAGTGGTGAGTTGAGGAAGAAAAGGGAGTCATTGGCATAGAGGAAGACTTTATGGGATCTGCCACCTGCTGTAATGCCTTTTATGTTATCATTACTTCCTAACTGCTATTGCCAGGGGTTCAATACCTATTGCAAAAAGCACAGGAAAGAGACAGCAACCTTGTATCATTCCCCTGTGCAGGTGGAATCTGAGGGCCATGACACCATTCACCCTGACTGTGGCCTGAGGGGAAGCATATAACATGTCAATACTGTCTTTTATCTTCAGTCCCATCTCCTCCTAGGTTCTGCATAAAACCTCCAGTCCACCTGGTCAAACACCTTTTCTGCATCCATAAATATGGTAAGTGCCAGGTCTTGTTTCTTTTGCTGCCAAGATATTAAATTCAGAAGGAGCCTTATATCATCACGTATTATTCAGCCACTAGTAAATCCGGTTTGATCTGGGTGGACCAGTGTCACCAAGCAGACCTAGAGTTGCTTGGCCAAAATTGAGGTGAAGATCTTCTGGTCAACATTCAACAGAGAGATGGGCCTGTATGATCCATTATCCTTATCTGGTTTAAGGGCAACAGAGATCTGATATTTACATGTAAGGGGTGCCATCTCTCCATCAAGTATTGCTCAGAAGACCCTACTCAAGTGAGGCCCAAGGTCCTCCCCCAAAGTTTTGTAGAATTCCACTGCCAGCCTCTCAGGGCCCTGTGCCTTCCCCACTTCAACTTTGCCAGGGTGGTCATTACTTCACCTCGTGTAATAGGGGCATCTGTCATCTACATCGGATTTTGTGACAATTCTGTAACTTTTACTTTGTTAAAAAATAACTCTAGTCTTTCTCTGGGCAGTCTGTTCTTGGAAATAAATTTTTTTGTAAAATTCTAAACAGTGTCATGCAATCCTAGAGGGGTTGGTCTCATGTGTGGAGTTTGCATCCTTTCTAATTTTTATGACTAATCTACTCACCACTCCTTACGAAACTGTAAGGATAACAATCTCACTGCTTAGTTCCCCGCTTCAAAATACCTTTGCCGGGAGTACCAGAAAGCTCCCTCAATGTTATCATCTAGTAATTTATTTAATTTAGCCCTGCTTTGCTCCAGTTTCTTCTTCACCTCTTCATCCAACACAATGTTGTGTTCATTCTCTAGATCGAATAATTTGGCCTCAAGGTCAGACTGCTCTCTTATTATTTATTTAGTTTTTGTTGATTGGGTAAGTGCACCAGACAAATCCTGCCTATTTTCAGGCACGACTAGGGGAACGGGGATACAGATGAATGCCAAGTGACCTTGAACCAGATTAAGCTGTTGGTGGTATTTTTAGTGAATGGGGAAATTTGGCCAAGGTACTGGGGAAGTTCCCCTACTGTTCTGTAGGGGGAGCTGCTGTTCACGTTTTGGGTGGCAGTCTGTGTCAGACTGGCAGACAAGGAGGTTGTGTCTATACAGCAGCCTGGGGTTCAATCCCCGACCTCTGCCGCGGTGAAATGAGGGGATACCGAGCATTTGCTTGAGAAGGAGAAGGAGAATGAGTTGCAAGCAGTCCCGACAAATGTGCCTCATACGGCTGGGGCAGTGGAGATGGGAGACCTAAGTATTCAGCAAGAGAAGTCCTCATTTTCAGCAGTACACCTGGATAATGGTGACAAGCAGGTGAACTTACCAGAGAAAGATGTGGAACCCATTTTGGCAGTAGGAGAAGAGGTTTCTGTGGTGAGTCAGTGAGTAGCAGACAGGAGTGGTGGTAGCATTACAGAGCCTGCTGACATGGCAATGAGTATCTCTGAAAGAATGAGAAAGTCCTTTCAGCTGTCAGGTCAGGGCGTTCCCTTTATGGAAGAAAAATTGTTTAAAGAAGACGCTCTGTTGCGAGCAGGATGGATTTTAAAAGAAGATGGATGTCGGGTTCCTGACTTGGAGTGGATGGATTTATCATTGTCGATGGAAAATAAGATGGGGGCCTCCCGGTCATCTAATCTCTCTCAAAAAAGCTGTAATCCTTCTCAGGATTCTGGGGCTTCTCAGGTTGGTCCTTTTCAGTAAAATACTGGTGTGGCAGAGGGAAATGACTTAAATGGGGAACAGAGAGATGATATAGCAGATTTTTCACATTCTGCTTCGCCTGAGAATTCTCCGTGGGCCCCCCCATCCACGAGAGACGTAGAACTGGGCCGTTCTTCTTGGATCCATTTAAAAATAATAAAGTAGAACAAGCTCTGAGAATGAATGCAGTACATTTGAGATATAGAGGAGGGATGCAGGAGCACCCGGACAGAACATATGTGGCCAGGAAATTATTAAAAAACTCTATGAACTTTCGTGCTGCAGATATCTTTGCCCTTATTAACATAAGAGGTGAAGATTTCTTTGACATAAGTTTTAAGTCATTTTCCAGCTTGGACATTTTCTGGAGAAAAGTATGAAACTCTAAAAACAACTGCACTCTGGACTCCCTTTTGGGCGATTCCTCTGACAGAATCTCTTTTCAAGACTGTGAATATTATGTTTAGAAATGAGGGAGTAAATATGGGGGATGTACAATTTTGGTTGGAGAAAAAATGTGATGTTTTAAGCCCTCCGGAGGCTATTATAGATTTGGCAGGTATTTTTATTTATTTATTTAGCTTTTGTTTACCGGGTAAGTGCACTAGCCATGGCAATGACTATTTTCAGGTACGACTCGGGAGGGTACAGTACAGCAATGCATTCAGAACATTTCAGTTACAAGTACAAACATAGTAGACAATAGTTTTTACTTCGTTACTAGTACGACATAATTTACAATAGTATACAGAGTACAATAGAGAAAAGGGAAGGTGGCTATAGACAAGGTAAAGGTTAGTTACAGTGTGAGAAGGTAATACAAAAAGGAAGTGGCTACCAAAAGGGTAGATCCAGTAACAATGTAATGAGAATAATAAACAGAGACATATTCAACAATTACAGGTTACATGACATTTATTTTGAGGAAGAATAAGATAGATAGTGACATTCTATAGTATTTGATTGGGGCTATAAGTAGGGAAAAGCAAGGGGGTATAAGAGTAAAGGGGATAGAAAAGGAAAGCAGGAAGAGGCTAGGGGACGAGTCTAAGTGGGATGTAGGATTAAACTGGTGGGGGGGAGTGCCATTTATATTGTAGAGTAGAGCAGCATAAGTAGGGAGAGACTAGGTAGGGAGGAGGTGAGAGCTAAGGGGGTTTGAAGCAGTGGTACATGCAGGAGGACTCAAGATGGGAACGTGATTTTCTCTTAAATGTTGCCCTCTTCTTCGACCCCACCCCCACCAGCCTCCTGCAGCCTTCCATTGGCTCCCCTCTAGTCTAGAATTCCCATTCTCTCTGTTCCACCTCCTAAGCCTACTGGCCATTCGCCCTCCTAGGGGCCAACCAACACATTTGTCCCAGCCAATCTCTGGCTCCTTTCTCCTCATAATTACCTCCTTATCTAAGAAGCTGCTGCAAAATCACAACACCATGTCCACCGTGACTAAGGTTTTACCTCTACTCAGTTGTCTATTCTCTTGCCTCCCACTCCTCCTCTCCACCATGCTGCCTACCTTTCCCATGCTCCCTCCCCTACTTGGTACATACTGCTAACTCCTACTTGCCCCTCAACCCTCGTGCTCTCTCTCTCTCTCCTACCTCCCTATCCAGGCACACTCCTATATGTCCCCCCTTCCTAATCAGGCCCCCGCTCTCCTTCACCTACTTGCTTCTCGCCCCACCCCTGTTACTCACGCAAATGTCCATCTTTGCCTGCACTTGCGGTGGGGCTCTTCCGTTCCAAGCTACCTCTGTATACTAGTTCAACACCTATCCTTCGCCCTCCTCCTTCTCGTAGTGGGAGACAGACACCCAAATCCGGGACCCTCGACCACCACATCCTCACTAACCTCAGCCGGCACCCCCACCCTTCATCCCATCCCCTTCCAACTGCCAGGTTACCCCTCCACAAAGACCTCCGTCTCCTTTACCTAAATATTCGTAGCCTACCACTTAAAATCTACCAGCTACGAGTTCTCGCTGCCCTACATGCCCCTGATGTCCTCATCCTCTCTGAAACTTGGCTTAACAAAAACATTCCTGACTCCTCAGTCACAATCCCTGGTTACACGATGGCCACAGAACAGGTCCACGAGAGGTGGCAGCGTAGCCATCTTCATAAGTTCGGACATACGCCATGAAATAATGTTATCTAAAACTGAACCTAAAGAGCACAAACTCTTGCTGCTCCAGCTCACACTACCTTTCTCGTTGCCCATATTCGTTGCCAGAATCTACTGCCAACCAGGCACCCCTGCAACAGCTGTTACTGACCTTCTTTCACAAATCAGTTCACAAGCACCCACCAGGGAATTATATGCTATGGGTGACCTTAACCTAAACTGGTTAGCCCCGGCCCTGAACAAAACCTGAATGGATGTCGCTGCCCTCAATTTAACCCAACTCATCACTGAGCCCACTGGCCTAAACCTTAAATCAGAGAACCACTCCCTTATCGACTGGGCTCTGACCTCCCATCCTCATGGAGTGATCCAAACAGGCCTACTCCATGACTCTATGAGTGATCACCATGTTATCTACCTTGTTCACAAAATCCACCATCTCAAATCCCCCCTAAATTCTTAGTCCAACGGTCATTCAAATCCCTAAACCTCACTCCCCTCCTAAATGACCTTGTTCTAGCTAACTGGCTCACCTCTCCCCTCCAACCTAATAGATGACACCCTACTTCACTTCAAAAACACGTCCCTTAAGATATGGGATTCCCATGCCCTGCTACGATGTACTAGGGTACGCGGTACCCACCTGTCTTGGATCTCCCAAGAGCTCACAGCTTGCATGAATGCCTGTGACTCAGCATGGAGAGTTTTCAATGCCTCAGCCCTACCTCAGGACCTCTCCCACTACCAGTATCTGTGCAACATGTGCACTAGAGCAACTTGGCTAGCTAAAGCAGAGTACTTTAGATCCTTCCTCCAATCTAACCTTAATAGCCCCTCCAAATTCTGGAAGGTCATACACTCCCTCTTCTCACCCCCAGCGGCCAAGTCCTCGCCTCTCCTTAGTGTAAACAACTCCACACTTTTGGATCCTATCTCGGTCACTGCTGAGTTTAACTTATATTTCTCCACCTGCGCTTCCTTGCTCCTTTCCTCCTTACCCCCATGTCACCATCTCCACCACCTACAGGGCAAAAACTACCTCAAAATACAGGTATTTTCTCCTTTAGGGAAATCTCTCTGGATGAAGCTCTAGAAGCCCTGCTAACATTAAGCCCCTCAAATGGGAATTCCCCGGATGGATTACACCCCAAACTTCTGTTCCCCTCGGCCTCTGCCATAGCCACCCCTATTGCCTACCTCCTAAATCTATCCTTCGCTACTGCATCTGTCCCTCTATCCTGGAAGCATGCCATTGTCATCCCTCTCCACAAAGGGGGTGCCTCCACCTCCACCTCAAACTATCAGCCAATCTCCCTCCTCCCTGCTCTGTCGAAGTTGCAAGAACACTTAGTGCTTACCCAGCTAACCTCCTATCTTGCCAACTCAGATTTCTTCACACACTACCAGTCCGGATTCAGGAAAGATCACTCCACTGCCTCCTCTTTACTAAGGCTCAGTGACACCATCCAATCTGGAATGGATAGAGGTCTCATCATCTCTGCCATTTTCATCGATCTGGCCAAGGCCTTCAATTCAGTCTCCCACACTCTGTTACTATCTAGCCTCTCTGACTCTGGCCTCTCCACATCTGCTACTGCCTGGTTCAGTGCCTATCTTACAGACCGCACTCAATCTGTCAGGATTTCATATGCCATATCCCCTCTCCTCCCCATGTCCACTGGTGTCCCCCAAGGATCGGTGCTTGGGCCTATACTGTTCTCTATTTTTCTAAACAACCTGCCCAAACTTGTTCTGCCTCCTTGATCCACATGTATGCTGACGATACTGTCCTATTTTCTTCTGGCTCCTCCCCACCCTCAGTTGCCTCAACCCTTCAGGTGGATTTTAACAAAGTCCAGCTCTGGTTCAACTCTCACCAGCTCTCCCTAAATGCAAAAAAAACTGTAACTATGACTTTCGGTACATCCCAATGACTAGCCAGGCTCCCCTCCCTCCCACTTTTCCACACCCTTGATGGGTCAGAGCTGGAGGACGTCACCTCTTTCCAATATCTTGGAGTTTGGCTTGACCGCCACCTCACCTTCCCAGTCCATGCTGACTCTATACTAACAAAGCTCCACCCCAAGCTCGGAGCTTTATTTCGGAACCATTCTAGCCTCCCCTATCCAGTCCGTCATGAGCTTATCCTAAAGATGATACTTCCCTCCTTCGAATATTGTGATATTGTTTACAGTGCCACCCACAAGTCAATTTAATCCAAACTGGATACCTTTTTTAATGCTTTCTGCTGGTTGACTCTTGATGCGCCTCCTCGCACCCAAAGCTGTGACCTATACCGCTCCCTTGCTCTCCCTTCCCTGAGAACTGCCACCAAATACACTGTGCCAAGTTTATCTTGAAGAACTGGTTTGGTACCCTCCCAGTGTACCTGACCTCTGTACTATCACCCCCTCTGGCACCCACCTATGCTCTGAGGTCCCTAGACTCCCGACTCCTGTTAGTCCCCAGACGTCAGACCCAAGCCAGCCAGGCCTCCTTCTCTCACCGCTTCCCTCAACTCTGGAACGCTTTCCCCTCTGAAATTCGCCACTCTTCCTCTGTTCACTCACTATCCTATGCCCTTCCAACCACTGCTCAGTAAACTGCTCCTGCAGCTAACTCTCCAATCTATTCTACCTCAGACACTACTATATTTCTTCTCCCAGTAGGCCCAATGGTGCTACTTCGCTAGCCACACCTAACTACTCACTTGATCCCAACCTTTGAGCTAGGTAGCTTGCACTTACCCCTATCTCATTATATACCACAACCCAATACCTTAGCAGGATTTCCTCATTGTAACTGTTTACTCTCGACTATTAGGATATATGTATTAATCCACACTCACCTATTCCTGTCAAACATATGCAGCTGTATTATCTAATGATATGTTTTCAAGGTATAAAGCATGACTTCCCCATGTAATTGCTACTATACTATAAGTAAGGGTAAATTGTCATCTACGCCCAGCTATTTCTGCCAAATGTTTTCAACTGTATTGTAATTGTATGTATATATGTCAGGACCTGGACTACCCTTGTCCTCTTCCCCACTGTACCCCTCCCTCCAGGTCTCACCTGGAGACAAGCAGTTCTTGCTCAGTGTGCTTTTCCTGGTGAAACAATTTCAATAAATAAATGTGATAGTGCTTGTCGCATGGACCGTGGGAGGGAGTTCCAGTATTGGGGGGTATGACAGGCGAAAGCACTTGCACCTTTGGAGTTATAGTGTCTAGGTATGCAGGTGGGGTTGCTGTCAGTGGATCTCAGTCCATAGAAGGGTGTTCTGATTTGGAAGTGGGCTGCAAGGGGTTTGGGTATTTGTAGCTGAACAATATTGTCTATGACAGAGCCATAGGCATAAAACCATAGCTCAAGCGGAGGATGCCATCCTAGCTCTGAATAAAAGAGACAGTGGTGTTTCAGCTTATGTGAGGAGGATGCATAGCGACAGGTGTTGTTGTAAGTTACGTCCCATTTCTGAAGACTTGTTTTGCATGCAGAGATTTGTGTAGCAGCCCCATAAGTAAGTGAGGGCAGGAGGATGCCATGTGCTACGGCAAGTCTTGCCAAGGGAGTAAGCACATAGCTGGTATGGTATGCTATGCCAATTTTGGTGTTTACCTGTTTGCAAGTCAGTTTTATGTGTAGGTCAGAATTTAGTGATGGGTCGAGTGTGACACCAAGATATTTGAAAGAGTTCACTACCTCAATAGTTAAGACATTTAAGGAGGAGATTTTAAATTTTGGAAGGGCATGCTTGAGTTTGATATTTGATCTGAAGAGCATCGCTTGGGTTTGGCCTCGTTTAGTACCAATATGTGACTAGCTAACCATTTTTGGGTGAATCGAAAGTTGAGGAAGAGTTGATTATTTATGTCATTAATGTTTTTTGCACTGGCATATAGAACAATGTCATCTGCATATAGCAGGGACTCTGTCCTATGTAGGTTAGAGGTAATGACATTTATTAAGATAGAGAAAAGCAGAGGCTTGAGAATGGATCCTTGTGGCACACCAATGTTAATAGTGGCCCTGTCTGATAGGGTAGAGTTGTATTTGACAGTTTGGGTCTTGTCGGATAAGTAGCTACTAAACCACTTTACAACATTTTGTGAAAAACCTCGTGATCTAAGGGAGCCTAGGAGGATGGAGTAATCCAATAGGTCAAATGCCTTAGTCATGTCAATAAAGATAGCCCCAGTAAGAAGACCAGAATCCATAGCCTCTAGTGTATCGGACGTAAATTTGAGAAGTGCGGTGGTGGTACTATGGCCCTTGTGAAAGCCATGGTGAGTAGATCATGTTTCAGGAGGAAATCAATTGTTTGGGTGGCTATTAGTTTTTCAAGAATTTTATTGAGGACTGACAGGATGGATATGGGCCTGTAATTTGAGGGATCCTTTAGATCACCTTTTTTGAAAACAGGGGTAATCCTAGCTTCCTTCCAAATGTCAGGGACATAGCTCTGGCAAAGACAGAGAGTGAAAATCTTGGCCAGTGGGGCAGCAATGTGGGGAGCAGCTATCTTTAGCAGCTTGGGTTCTAGATTGTCAGAGCCAGCCACAGTGTAATCAGAGATGTTTTTTTAGCAATTTAAGCACGTCACATCTTGAGATTGTCTTGAAAAAGAAATGAGGGACGTTTACAACTGTTAGGGTAGGCATGCTCAACTGGGGAGGGAAAGAGGAGGTGTAGTTAGTTAGGTCAGAGAATTTTCTGGTAAAAAGTTTGCAATGGTTGTAGGATTATTGACGTGTATGCCATTTAGTAACATGTCATTAGGGGTTGATGCTGGATTCTGACCCAGAAAGGATTTAATATGGGACCAGAATTTCTTTGAGTCACCATAGGAGTTGGTTAATAGAGCTTTGCAGAAAGAGCTCTTGGCCTTTTTGATGTCCTTTTTACAGGAATTTTGTAGCGACCTGTAAGTATTTAGGTCAGAGGATGACCTTGAGCTTTTGTAGAGGAGCCAGCATCTGTCTCTTTGCTTTAATTTAGAGAGGAGGTCAGATTTCAGCCATCATGTTTGCTTACTTTTTACCCTACGAGTTATAAGTTTGCAGTATTTATCCTGGAGAGCAAGAATAGATTGACGGCAGTTTGGACATCATTAGATTTAAGGAGGAAAGACCAGTCAGTAGTGGCAATGTCATGAAAGAAGAGCTGCGAGTCAAAATTTGCATAGTTGCGAAAGGTGATGAAATGGGGCTTTGATGGGTTGGGTTTGCTCTTTCCCCAGATACAGTAGGTTGGAGAGTGATCAGTGATGGCATCTGGTAGTACACCAGAGGTAATTACATTTTCAGGGTGATTGGTCATTATTCAATCAAGTAGGGTGTTCGTGTTTGAGTGAGGGGAGGCTCTGGTGGGTTCACATATTAGCTGGTGCAAATTATGGCTCAGCAATTTGGTCAGTGGGTTGTATTGGTCAGCACCCAGCCAGTTAATGTTTAGGTCCCCTAGAATAAGGACCTCATTTCTCCCTGCAAGGCTAGAGATTTGTTTCAGTAAGTCATCTAGTCCTTTTAGCCCATTTGTGGGGGGTTGTAAGCACATATGATATGTAACATTTTGGTGCCAAGGGTGAGCAAGACATGAAGTGCCTCACAGTGAGCTGTGTTAGTTAAATTGACGACAGTGACCAGGAAATGTTCTTTAAAATAGATGGCTGTACCACCCCCTGTTTTGGGTCCAGCTCTGTCAAGTCTCAATAGATCGTAGGATGGAAGGGAGCAGAGAGAGTCAGGTGTGGATGGTTTTAGACAGGTTTCAGTTAGGTATATGATATCAGGTTTGTAAAGTGAGGTCCGTGCATCAAGTTCATTTAGGTTGTGAATAAGGCTCCTAATATTGTGGTAAACAATGGTTATATCTTTAGCATGGCTAATAGATTCAGGAGTAGCAATGGCTGGTCCTGAGTTTGGTTGAACATCCCAGGAGAGTAGGATAGCAAGTAGGAGTAGGTACCAGAGCTTCCAACACAGGAGGGGACATAGGGCACGGTAATGCAAGTGACATTTTTTTCAGACATATGCAATCATGTGGATCCAGGCTTTGTTTAGTAATATTGGGGTGAGGTTGCAGTGTGGGGTAGGGATCAGTAGTAGGTTAGAGTAGTAGCATTCATGAGGTAGGAAATTTGGGAAAGTAGATCCAGATTGCGGTATGTTATGGATAGATTGATGCAGTAAAGACAGAGTGGCCATAAGAAGGAAAAGTGTCATGTGATGGTTCATTTTGTCTACTCTTATTTGACAGAAAAATGCAAGTGAGTGAGTTATCAATTTCAGAAAGTAGTAGGGATATTGATCATCCAATAGTGAGAGGAGGCACCTAGGAAGGAGGAGCTATCATGTATTTAAAGGAGGCCTGGGAGGGGGTGGTGGGGGCGGGAGAAACATATCGAGCAGGATAACAGCCCCACAGTCACTGACAGGGACAAGCCCAAGGGTCAGACCCAGAAGCACTGAAACCAGTGGGGGAAAAAGCACACCAATCAGCAGTGCATCCAACAGCAGGTGGACCAATGAGAGGTTCCAGCACAGGGCACCGCAACCAATCGGAGAGCACCTGTGGTGAAAGTAGCTCGAGGGTAGGAGCAGCAAGTACCTGAGAGTGGATCTGGGCTCAGAGACCAGGAGGGCAGCTTCTGATTGTGGAGTCTTGGTAGGTGGCGGCCAGCAGGATTGCCACCTAACTCTGCCACGTCTGGAGTGGTGCCACTTTGAGCGGGCAAGCCCTGGGAAAGAAGGGAGAGAAATAAAGAATTAAATACCAGTTGCATCTTGGGTGGGAGGCTGGTGGCAGACCGTCAGTGGGGGGGGGGTGATAAGGATATAACAAAGGCTTAACAACCTTTAGATAGAGAGGGAAGGGATTGCAGAAACAAAAGACAGAAGCGTACAATTTACAGCGTGGAGGCGAGAGTCAGGAGGGGTTAGAGAAAAAAATTACAGTTTCACAGAGAGCAAAGTGAGAAAAAATGTTGGGGAAGGTTGAGAGAAGCAGTGGGAGACAGGCAGGTATCAGCACAGAAAACTGGGGATGTGGGTGGAAGAGGGCAGGTATAGGAAGAGGGGTAGGCTGAGACAGTAGATGTGGGAAAAACAAGTGATCCATTTACAGAAATTTGTAACTTAAAGCAAATTAAGCAGTTTGATTTTCAGCAAATTTGGCAACACACTTTACCCAGGCCAGGTAGTAAAAACTTATAATTGTTTAGCTGTTTCTTTCAAAGCACTACATTAGGAATTTACAGGCAGGTTAGATAAATTCACACAAAATATCGAGTGAGATAAGAGCCCCGCAATCACCGACAGGGACAAGCCCAAGGGTCAGTCCCAGAAGCCCTGAAACCAGTGGGAAAAAGGCGCACCAATCAGCAGTGCATCCAACAGCAGGCAGACCAATGAGAGGTTCCAGCTCAGGGCGCCGCACCAATCAGAGAGCACCTGCGGTGAAAGTACCCCGAAGGTAGGAGCGGCAAGTACCTGAGAGTGGATCCGGGCTCAGGGACCAGGAGGGCAGCTTCTTATTGCAGAGTCTTGGCTGGCGGTGGCCGGCAGGACGGCCATCTAGCTCCACCTCATCTGCAGTGGTGCCGCTCGGAGCGGGCAAGCCCTAAGAGTGGATCCGGGCTCAGAGACCAGGAGGGCAGCTTCTGATTGTGGAGTCTTGGCAGGCATCGGTTGGAGAAATGGCCCTCTAGCTCCACCTTGTCTGGAGTGGTGCTGCTTGGAGCGGGCAAGCCCTGAGAGTGGATCTGGGCTCAGGGACCAGGAGGGCCACTTCTGATTGTGGAGTCTTGGTGGGTGGCGGGCGGCAGCTGGCGGGATGGACATCTAGCTCCACCCCGTATATGGACTGGAAATTGGAGATTTAAAGTTAAAGTACAAATGGTTGGGAATGAGGTTATACATATACCAAACAGTTTTCCTTTTTCCTTGGGAAAGATATAGGGGTATGTTTCTATACAGGCCAGCCTAAGGCCTGTTATAAATGTGGAAGCAGCAGACATCTTAGTAGCACTTGTGATAGTTTAAGGTGTGCATTATGTGGAGACTACGTCTATGAAAGCGCAGTTTGTAGAAACACATTTAATGTAATTTATGTGATGAACAGGGCCATGCATATCATCAGTGCCCCTGGGCAGGTCAGAATAGGACTGGAGGCCTGGACTAAGACACCCTAATTAATCAAGCCCAAAAAAGATATGGGCCGCAGAGGCCTGACCCCTTCCCCCCAAATAATGAGAATAATCAGGTGAATGATCAGTTTTCTGACCCAACCAATGAACTCTCACATGCAAATACTGCCCCCTCACCTCCAGGGATAGTCCTCATCCCCAAGAGAACAGGGAAGATTCTTTTCTTAGTACATCTAGAGAAGGCCAGGACTTACAAGCAATGCTTTCTCCTGAATCTGATTTTCAGCTTCCCAAAAGGGTTACTAGGTCAATTAGCAAACAAAAAATTGTATCTAAACAGGTCCCCCTTCAAAACCCCTTTCACGTACTTGAAGATGGGGATGCAGGGTCTGAATCTGATGTATCCTCTCGGTCTGGGGTAGTCTCAGAAATGAAGTGTGAGGATGAAAATGTGTTTGAATTGAGGGAAACAAAAAAAAGGAGAGGAAAAGAAAAAGATAAGGAGTAGCACACACTATGTAGGACATGGCTACTTTACGGATAGCGTCTCTCAATGTTCGTAATATAAAAAATCCTAGGAAAAGAGCAGTTGTTTTGTTTTTCTGCAAGAATCTCAAAGCTGATATAGTGTTTTTGCAGGAGACAAGATTGAAAACCTTACAGGATATTAATCAAACAAAAAAATTATGACCTTGGGGAATTTCCTTCTGGACATTTGGGGCAGATGCTGCTGATGGCATAGGGTTTTTTTTTTTAATGGGACTCAGGTGCAGGTCCAAAGGGTTGTTGATATTGCGCCAGGCAGAGCATTATTTGATTGTTACATAAATGGGTTCTCGGTAAGGCTGATTAATACCTATGCTCCGCAAAGTAAGGCTGCTAGAGTTGAGTTGTTTGAAAAAATAAAACCGGTTCTCTTTATAGAAAAGCATATCATTTGGGGTGGGGACATGAATTGTGGGCTAGATTTAAAAATAAGGGACAATATAGAAATAAAAGTTGATTGCGACTCTCATGCCTTACAAAATACAATAATGGTTGCAGGGCTGAATGATGCGTATAATACATTACATAAAGATAAAGGGGCTACCTATTATAGAAGTGCCTTTTCAACCCGGATAGATTATCTATTTCTTCTAAATGTTTATACCCACAGATATTTCAGTTACAGCATTCTGAATTTTCAGATCATGTTTTACTAAGGTGCAAGATTTCATATAAAAATGTACCCCCTAAGTTCCCAGCTGTTAATAGGAGATGGAAGCTAAATTCTTCTCTATTACAGCAGCAGGAAATAGGACAAAAACTGGAAAGGCTTTTTGCATTGAGAAAATCAGTAGCAGTCATGTATGATGATTGGCTGAGTTAGTGGGTAGACACCAAACATGAAATAAAACAATTCTTTATTGATTATGGAAAACTTAAAAGTAATATGGAATATTTAAAATATTTGGATCATAGGGACCAGTTTTATAAACTAATGTCTCTTCAGAATGTTTCAGATAGTCGGATTAAAACACAACTTGAGGACATTAAGAATAAAAGCAGTGTCAGTGGCTCAGTAGGTAGCACACTCGCCTTTGAGACCGGGAGATCAGAGGGCTGTGGATTCAGTTCCCACATCTGGTTCTTGGGTTAATATCCCAATACTGACACTGTAGTGCAGCATGAGGGGTGTGCTTCACTTTTGAGGTTCCGTCTTTCAGATGAGACATTAAACCGAGGTCCCATCTGCCTGGATTGGTGGTAGTTCATTGGATGCTAAATATCCCATGGCACTTATCGAAAAAGAGTAGGGGAATTTCCCCCAGGGTCCTGGCCAAATTTATCCCATTCACTAAAAAAAAAAAATACCACCAACAGCTTAATCTGGGGTTCAATTTCAGTTGCTTACCATCTGTACCCCCCAGCTGGACTTCTAGGCCCAGTGGGTTTACCAGGTCAACAAAATTCAATAAATAAATAAAATGTTTCTGTATCAATATAATAGAGCAGTATCTTTAAATGCTGAGTTCAGGTATGGTACTAAGAAGCATCCATACTCTGACCCATATGCTGCATACAGAGATAAATTATATCACAAAGTTATGATGGGATTATATAACAATGAAGGCATTTTAAAACCAACAGATGTGGAAATATTAGACATAATACACTCAGATCTTTTTTTTTTGGTAGTTACTTATTTTTCCCCCCTCAGACTCTTCTGCTTCCCCTCTAACGTCCCCCCCCCGGGCACCAGGTATGAGGCCCCTTCCCCTGAACCCCATGACTTACCCTTCATGGCAGGGGGTGGGGAGCGACTTGACCCACCAGACCGGATTAGTATTCGGGGAGATGCCGTCCCGGGCTGTTGCGGTGGGGGACCATCATCATCCTGCAGAGGAGTCCCATTTTTCCACTTTTTCTTGGCTTCCCTCGAGGACTGTGGAATGTAATGGCACCAGCGGCAGTAACGCGCATGCTCCCGTGTACACTCAAGCGTCACGCCAAGCCACGTCATGCCAAGCGCCTGCTACAGTCACTCACCCTCAGTCTCTAGCGCTGACGTGCCACCTCCCAGCCTCCACTAGGGGGCAGGCAATTGCTGAGCACTGCTAACCCCCCTCCCCAGAGAAGGAGAGCAGTCCTGAGGACGCTCAATCCTTCTCCCCCTGCCAACCCCCAGCGGCCCATGCACATTCCTGAACACAGGTCACCAGCGTGACGTGAGGTAAGGTGCCCAGTGCCTCAGCCCTCCGCGCCAACGGGCCAGTACTACACTCAGATCTTTTTCAGACTTTAGGGACAGAATGGGATTTTCTAAGACCATGGGGGAATGATATACCCTTTACTATCCTGAAGTTAGAGGAAAATATAATGGCAGAAAAAGAAGGGCCTGTTTCTGAAAATGAAGTTAGAGAGGTAATTGCAAATCTTAAAACAGAGGTATCTCCGGGGGTGGATGGGTAAACAAATGAATTCTATAAAAGTTTCATAGAAGAAATGATCTATTGCCTCACTCAAGTTTTCAATGATTTGAGTTTTGGGGGTGGGAATTTGCAGGAATTCGTCACTGCAATGGTAGCCTTAGTATTTAAAAAAAGAGATAAGTGAGACCTGAAAAATTGGAGACCGATAAGTCTAAAAACAGATTATAAAATCGTCTCTTCAATCTTATGTAAAAGATTGCAAAAAGCTGCATCTATCCTTATACATCCTGCACAAACTTGTTCCATTCCGAAGAGAAATATAAAGCAAAATCTCATTTCTTTTGAGAGATATAAATGAATTTGGAAGTCAAAGAAAAATGTCTGGATTTTTGTTAGCATTAGATCAGCAAAAAGCTTTTGATAGTGTATCACATAACATTTAGTCACAGTATTAGAGGAATATGGTTTACCTAGAAAGTTTATCAATTGGGTTCAATTGTTGTATACTAAAGCCTCATTTGCCCCTGTGGAGAATGGATTAGTAGGGAATAGTATTTGCCTAAAAAGGGGGGGGGGGTCCGCCAGGGCTGCCCTCTCAGTCATTTACTTTTTACATTTGTGCTAGACCCTATTATTTGAATGATTATATGCAACAATACTGTGCAGGGTATTTCCCCCGCTACTGATATTGCACCTCAAAAAATTTCTGCTTATGCGGATGATGTCTGTTTAATGGTCCAAGACACAGAATACAGTCTACAGGTCTTGAAAATTATAAATTAATTTTTGGCCTTTTCAGGGGTATTCTTAAATTAGGATAAAAGTATATGGATACAAATAGGAGAAGGGAAAAGGGAAACAATGATAGGTCAGATAAAAATACTACATACTCATGTATCAAAGTCAATGAAAAACTGGCTCCTGAAACATGGTGCAGCTGTGAATTAAATACATAAACTTATGACAGAAGCAAGTGCACATACTCATATTAAAATATTAGAGATATATTTGGGAGCGGGGATATTTCATTTGTAAACTGGGAGGAGAAATTATTAATAGGAGAAAGAAAAGTACAAGTATGGAAATCCTGGGCTTTATCAAAAAAGAAAAGGGTTATGAAAATAAAAAAAGTTTCTTCTCCCAATTATTTTGTGCCTTAGCCATATTTTCCCCAATTCCTGTAGGGCTTGAAACTAGGGTGTTAAACTGTTTCTTCCAAATGCTTTGGGGGAACAGATTAAATCCCATAAAAAGAGATTTCACTTATTTACATATAAAGGAAGGCGGCCTGGACATGATAAACCCTGTGGTGTTTTCTTCTTCTTTTTTTTAAATTCTGTTCTAAATAGTTTTTCAGGCAGTTAAGATGATTCATGGGAACAATGGACAAGGGTGTTATTCCAACCTTTTCTTCAGTGCTGGGGGAGGGGTCAGATTCCTAAATGCATGAAGGAAGCAGGTATTCCAGAGTTTGCAATCCCTGTGATTAAAAAATTTGAAATCATGGAAATTGAAGAAAGAGGAGGCTGTTTCATTAAACAGAAAGCAGCTATATGTTAGAATAATGGAAATTAATCACACGGTTCAAGTGGATTTTCCAAATTGTAGTCCATCTAAACTGCAGTATGCTCTCAAACTTTTGAAGGATCCTAGGGTTCCAATAAATATGTGGGATATACAGTGGTTATGTTGCTATGGAAGGTTGAGGGTAAAGGGCAACTGGAAACATAAAGCTGTAGAGAAAAGGAAATGCTTGAGGCAGGAGTGTGGGTGACAATTGGAGACATTGAAATACTTCTATATACAATGTGGGTATATAACTCTAAGCGCAATAAGTGTACTTGGGCCATTCGACAGGCCAAAGCCCAGTACTACCAATCTGCTCTTGTCTCCTCCTGGGGGTCAGCTAGAAACTGTTGGGATAATGTAAAGGAGCTGAATGGGAAATCCTGCTCCCCACCCCCTCTCAGCTCTCCTTTAGTGGAACTGTCTGCTCTGTCCCCCCTGGCATTGCAGACTGCCTAAACCACACTTTCTCAGACCCGAGTTCAGACCTGCCCAGTAACTTCTTTGACCCCATCCCAGTAGCACCCCTGCCCACTCTCCAGAGACCTCCTTTCTACCTACGTACCATCTCCCCATTGGAAGCAAGACCCCTTCTGCAAAAAGCCATTAGTAGTAACAACCCTGGCACCGACCTACTGGACACTAGGCTGCTTCGTCTGACGTTGGATGCTATCCTGGTCCCACTTACTGAGCTGCTCAACCACTCTCTGTGCCTGGGGCAGTTCCCCAGCACATGGAAAACCTCCATCATCACTTCCATCCTAAAGTGTGGTGATCGAGCAACCCCGGGTAACTATTGACCTATCTCCATCCTCCCCCCACGCTCTATGGCCCTTGAAAAAGTAGTTGCCAACCAGCTTGCTGAATACCTGGCCATTCACAATATACTATGCCCTGAACAGCATGGCATTCATGCAGGTCACAGCACCACAACCATGCTACTTGAATTCTCCAACTTCCTGCTCTCTGCTCTTGATGTCGGAAGTCCTGCCGGTGCCGTGTTCATTGACCTCTCCAAGGCCTCTGACATGGTTTGCCATCCTATCCTGCTTGACTCCCTCAGATGCCTTGGTTTCTCCCCAAGCCCCCTTGCATGGTTCACCAGCTACCTCTTTGCCAGAACTCAGTGTGTAAAAATCAATAGCACCCTATCTGACACATGACCTGTCCGCTCTGGGGTTCCCCAGGGTTCCATTTTAGGCCCTCTTCTCTTCATTCTCAACCTCAACTCCTTCCCCTTGGCCTGCCCAAGTAACATCCTCCTCTATGCAGATGATGCTGTGCTCTTCGCTGCTGATCCCAACCCCAACACACTCCAGGCCACCCTCCAACAAGCTTTGCTAGAGCTGAGCATTGGTTCACATCACGAAGGCTAGTCCTGAACCTAAAAAAGACCAAAGCTATGCTCTTCTCGCATTGCCAAAGCAAAGCCAGTGGTGCCCCTCTCATGATACTGCATAGCACACTAAACTCCATTGAGCAGGTTTCCTCCTACAAGTATCTGGGCATTACCTTTGATTCAGCACTCTCCTTCCATTCCCATATCAATGCTCTTTCTGCTGCCACCAATGTCAGGACTGGACTGTTATACCACCATAGGGACTGCCTACCACAAGAGGCCCTTAGATTGGAAATCACCTCCTCTGTCCTGTCGCTAATCGACTATGGGCTGCCCATCTGTGCTGCAGCCAACAACACTGCGCTTGCAAGAATCCAGCCCTCTATAAACAAGGTCTGCAGGCTAATGTTGGGAAGCCCCTAGGTGCACCCATACATGCCTGCTGTACTCCACCACCAAATTGCTCAACCTTGAAGAAAAACTCTGCTTCCAAACCTGCCTTCTTGTGAAAAAGACCCTGCTAGGGCTATCGCCCCCAGGGTCACCACCTCCCTGCAGCATGTCTCCCCCTCAATCTCCAACCGCAGCACTGTTAAAACCTCCCTTATTGTCCCCAGGGTAAGGACCTCTATGGCCCAGAGATTCTTTTTCTATCAGGCTCCTTCCTGGTTCGATTCCCTCCCAGCCAATATAGCTGACTCCACTAAGCTTGGTCCTTTCAAGGTCTCCATCAGAAGCCATCTGACAAGCACTCGCTGCTGCAACTGCACATAATCCCCCACCTGCCCCTTACTTTCACCCCTAGGCTGGGTCTGCCTTGTCCACTTTTGCTGTATATACCTGGGGTCTCATGCAACATCTGCTGACTAATGTAATAAAATATATCTGGTTGCTACCTGACGTGGTACTCGTGTACCTATATTATGACTACTGTGATCTACCTATTACCAAGCGTGTACCACCAGTGAATGCTTGTAACACTGGTTGCTTTTTTAATCTAAGCGTTATGTACTGTACTGTTTTGTTTGCAGTGATGTATTGCTCTCTTGATGAGGTGCCTTTGTAAATGAGTCTATGACTCAAAGGTCTGTAAACCGATAATCTAATAAATAAATAAATATTTTGCAGATTTGGCATGATTTAGCAGGGAAATAGGGGTGGGGTCCCATAACATATGAATGTCTGATTTTAGGGGATTATTCAGGGTATTTCAGTAGATATCACCCCAGTACATTGAGTGTAACATTTGCATGTATAAAGTTTTATCTCTGGCAAGCGAGATGTCAATATTACCTTCAGCATGTAAATACTCCAAATAGTGTGCTCATAACACAAATAGAGTCTGCAACTGGGAATGTGAAAAAGACTGAGTTTTCAAAGTTAGATATGAGGCAATTCTATGTACTCTAGAAACATACAGATTGGCTGAAAAAAATACTGAAAGGTATTATTACAGATTAGGAGAATTTCAAAGTCACTAGGAAAATTTCTATGTATCGTCTATTTTTCTTCTTTTATTTTTAGGTGACATAAAGGCGGGTAAACAAAATTTAAGTGAATAGGTGGTTAAAGTTTTTTTTTTCTGTTTTAGACATGAGTATTAAGAGTAATGGAATGAACAATGGTGCATGTAATGAGACTTTTTTTTTTACAGGAATGTGTTACAAATTTTATGTTATGTACCTGCAATAAAAAATTCCCCTACTCTGCAGTAGAGGGCACTGTGCTGCCGTTTTCTGGTCATTCAGTGTACCAGTGCTTGTGAAGCTGTTTGGATATTGGGGTGGCTGAGGAGCTGGTCTCCTCCTCAGGCCCCCATTTTCTCTCCCCTTCTTATTCTTTTTTGCAGTGTTTTTCCTTGCTATGGATCTTCCTTTGGCAGATGACTTTGTGGAGGAGCCAGAATGCCTGGAAGAGGCAGACATCAATTCTGGCCCTATTGTGCTGGATATTTAGGCTCCAGAAGGGCCTGTAGTTCCTTTTTCACTGACCATGGTGGAACAAATTCAGTTCACGATAGTGGAAGAGGAAGAAAAGCTTCGGGTACATGTGACAGCATCTTGGGCTGGAATTAAAGCAGCAGCAGGAAGCTGTGTGTACAAGTGCTGAGTCAGATGAAGCGTGAATTGGTGCTTGCCAGGACAAATTCATTTTGGTCACTGAAACAGTGAGTACTGTATGTGGGGATGTTTTGATGCAGGAGAAGGTTGCTCCTCTCGGAGATATGCAACCACCCTTACTAAAGGGGAAGGAGAATTGATTGGGCACTCAGATTCAGAGCACACAGCTGGGTTACAGCAGGATTGTGTCCTACCAGAACACAGACAAATTCAAGAACTGGTTGATTTATCTGTTAATGAGCCTGTGGCTCTAAGAGAAGAAGATCTGCCTTCACAGCAGGTTCTGTTTAATATTGGGGTCTCGACTGGGGGAGGGGGTCGAAAAGGCTCTGGGACTGACGTACTTGAAAGAAAGAAGACTTGGGGTTTGAGTACTGACTCTGGACACAGGCCTCCCACTGTGGAACTGGGTGGTACAGCTGTTGCTGGCCCCTCTGGCACTTTGTCTGCCTGGGTTACTTCAGCTCTTGAAGCTGCAGGCTGAGTGATAAATCTGACTGGGGCAGGGTGGGATGCGAACCTACCTGATCCCAAGGAGGGAGTATTCTTATCTACTATAATTAGGTCTCAGGGCCTTCTCTGCTATTGGTGTACTCTGGGTCCCAGGTAACTCCGGGAAAAAAAAATCTATGGCCAAAGGGTATCCTGAACCTATATTGAATGACGAACATCTGTGAGCAGGAGGTTGGAAGTACCAGGTCATGCTTAAGATGGAAAATGGTCTCCCTAAACATCTCCCTAAATGCTTTTTTCTTGGCCGGGATAGAGGGGTCATTTTTAATATCCGGGACAGCCCTGAGCTTATTTTCAGTGTGATACAGTGGATCATCTCAGTAATGCTTGTGAAAAGCAGAAGTGTGGTTTATGTGGGGAAGTAGGTCATACTGGAGTACATTGTCGTCAGCCCATAAGATGCAATTTGTGTGAAGAGCACGGACATACTTTCTGTACTTGTTCTTTGGCTTCACATAATAGCCTTGATCAGGCCATCAGAGCAGGATGTCTATGTGGCCGCACCCAAAGAAAAAAAATTAAAGTCCAATAACTGCTCCTGAATTTGACCCCTTCTGCCCCCAAGCCTCAGAGGGAGGGTAGGCCATGACAGACTGGTGTGGAAATGGATGAAGTGATTGAGGCACAGACAGCTCCTGTGCCTACACCAGAGATTCCGTTGGTGGATACCCCTGACATTGAAGTACAGATGGAAACCTCTGATTTAGAGGTAGTGGATGGGCCCCCCCCCCATCCCCTGCTGATGTACTGGGGCAAGATGGTCCCACAGCAATAGAGGAGTCGAGCCCTGTAGGTTTGGAGAAGGCTGAATGCATGCCCCCTCCAGGGATTATAACAGACTCTTCATTCCAACGAGTCACACAATCCAGATCAGGGAAGCCAAAATGGATATTCCACTAGTTCTTTTGAGCTCTGATCCTGTTCCTTTGGAGAATTCTTATGTACCTCTCCTGGATCCGGAGGGTGATGATGAAGACTTGGACTCTGACATTTCTTCTGTCACCTCCTCTCAACCGGAGATACCACCAAATAGTGGTATAGGTGGCTAGCCTAAGACAAAAATGAAAAAAGGGAGTGACGTGCTTTTTGAGTAGTTTTCTTTATTGTCATCTCTCTCTTTCCATCTAAATGGCTAAGAATCTTTCTCTTCTTACTGATAATGCTAATAGCATTAAATCCCAGGGTAGGTGCTGTGTAACCTTTGCTTCTTTGGCGGCTAGTGCAGAGCAGGTGTCTTTTTTTACAAGATACTAGAGTACACACTTTGGCTGATATCTCAGCTGCACAGAGGGATTGGAGGTGGGTTCCTCCTTGTGGTCATTGGGTGAAGAACTATGCCCTGGTGTGGGCTTTCTATTTAAGGGTCTGACTGTACAAACTTTGCAGCTTCTTGATGCAAGTCCTGGACGGGCATTAATTTTGGATGTGTTTTTTTGTAATATTGGATATCGATTGATAAATATTTATGCCCCTCAGACACAAGCTGCCTGCTCAGCCCTTTTTCATAAGATTGAGCCCTACCTGCATACCTCATTGTTGGTTCTATGGGGAGGTACATAGATACATAGACAGTGTCGGCAGATAAGGGCCTATGGCCCACCCAGTCTGCCCATTTGAGCTTGTAAGTTCAGTTTGTTTTCCTAGAAGTCTGTTTCCCCTTACCCCTGACCTCTAGAATTCCTTTATGTCTATCCCATGCATTCTTAAATCCCGTGATTGTTTCAGCCGCCACCACTTCCTCTGGCAGGGTATTCCACTTGTCACCCGTTCTGTGAAGAAATTCTTTCTCACGCTTCCTCTGAATCGTCCTCCCTCCAACTTCAACCCATGCCCTCTAGTCCTAGAACATCTTTTTCACTTAAAAATAGTGTTTTCCTGCACCCTGTTCCTCCCTGTAAGATACTTGTATGTCTCTATCATATCCCTCTCTCCTCCTCTCTCTCCAGGGAGTACATGTTCAGTTCCTTCAACCTGTCTTCATAGGACTTGTGATGCAATCCATGCACCATCTTTGTTGCCCTTCTCTGAACCTTCTCTACCCTGTCTATGTCCTTACGTAGGTATGGTCTCCAGAACTGTACACTGTACTCCAGGTGGGGCCTCACTAGTGTCTTGTATAGCGGAATTATGACCTCCCTTTTCCTGCTGGTGATGCCCTGCCTATACATCCCAGCATCCTATTTGCTTTACCTGATGCCTTGTCACACTGTTTCCCTACCTTGAGGTCATCAGAGATGACAACCCAAGATCCCTTTCTGCTTGGTGCATGCTATATCCTCACTCCCCAACTGATATATTGTGCCAGGTTTTTGTGCCCATATGCATTATCTTGCACTTCTTTGCATTGAATTTCAACTGCCAAACCCTGACCATTCTTCAAGTTTCTGCAGGTCCCTTCTCATTCTGTCTACACCTCTGGTGTGTCTACTCTGTTACAGAGCTTTGTGTCATCAGCAACAGTGAAATTCTGCCTTCTAGATCCTGCGTAATGTCACTGATGAAGATGTTGAATAGGACCGTCGAGCACTGATCCCTGTGGTACCCCACTGGTCACTCTTCCTCTCTGTGAGTGACAGCCATTTACCACCACCCTCTGTGTCCTGCCACCAGCCAGTTACCTACCCACCACACTACTGTCCTGCCCACACCCATATTCCCCAGTTTGTGTAATAGTCTTCTATGTGGCACAGTGTCAAAGGCCTTGCTGAAGTCCAGATAGGCCATGTCCACTGCCCTCCCCTGATCCACCTCCCTAGTCACCCAGTCAAAAAATTCAACGAGGTTGGTCTGACATGACCTCCCCCTGGTGAAACCATGCTGCCTTGGGTCCTGTAGTCCATTGACAACCAGTGATTTTAATTGTGGCCTTGCCTATAGGGATTGGGGGAGAAAAACTCAGAAACTTTTCTGTGACACCAATGCTTTAAAACATATCATTGACAGTAATCATTTGCTGGACATTTATGATTTATTACACAAAGTACCCCCTGTTTTTTATCAGCTAGGATGACTGGCATTGACGTTTTGCTTTTTCCATTGGAAACCTCTGATCATGTGGTGGTTCAGGTGTTGATTGGGAAATGTCAAAAGGTTCCCATGGGAAGAGGTTATTGGAAATTGAATAGGGACATTTTACAGGAGGTGGTCCTAAGAGATGCAGTGGGTCTCTTATTGCAGGCCTGGGTTGATGTTAGCTTCCTGTATTCTAGTCCCATTAATTGGTGGAAAGATACGAAGAGGGATTTAAAATCTTGGTTTATTCAAGCTGCCAGTACTAGGACCTGATCCAAATACATCCAAAATCTGGGTTGGAGGGCAAAAATATTTAAAGTCGTTGTCACAAATTTATGAGACTGGGAGTAATGTACAGTACAGGAACAGCTTCAGCTTGTGCGGGAAAAGATGTCAGCTTTTCTCTTGGAGAAAGAGTCCTTTTTAGCTAAACAACAAACATTTCAAACATGGGGGACTAGAGAACAGATAAACCCATATGACCTGGGGTTACATGGTGCCCAGAAATAGTTTTTTATGGCACTTTGAAATAACAGTGGGGATGTGGTGATGGATAAGTGGGGAATTCAGCAGGTGGTACAGGATCATGTGCATGCCAAATTTCAGAGGCCAGGATTAGAGATTCAGGACTCTTTCTTTACATTCCTTGATACTTCCATCTTTATTGCCAGAGGATAAAAAGGCAGTAGTGGCCCCTTTTTCTGAATTAGAAATCAGAACAGCAATTGGTAGCCTTACTGCTAGAGCTACACCAGGAAATAATGGATTATCAAATGATTTTTATAAGACATTCTCTGATATTCTAGCACCTTGGCTACAGGTGATTTATACTGCTATTTGGGATGAAAATCGATTAGTGCCAAGCATGAAAGATGGGGATGTGATTTTTTTTATATAAAAATGGGATTTACGGGATATAACAAATTGGGGTCCCCTTAGTTTATTAATCTCTGATTATAAGATCCTTACAAAAATTATTATTGTTAGACTGGCTAGGGTTGCACTGAAGGTAATTTATCCACTTCAGGCTTATACACCCCCGGGGCCAGAACATTGCTCAAAATTTTATTTCCATTAGTGAAATTGTTGAGCAGGGTTTACAAATGTCTTTGGATGGCTATTTGCTGTCAGTTGATCAGGAGAGGGCTTTTGATGCCATCAGACAAGACTATATCTGGGAAGTTTTGCATTATTATGGTGTACCTGTTGAGCTGATTCAGTTAGTGAAATCCTTATATTTGGGTGCACAAGTCATCCCCTCAATTAATGGGTTTTTGGGTATCCCTTCCTTTCTAAAAAATGGGGTCCGACAGGGTCCCTTGAGCCCTCTGTTGTATGTATTTGGATTGGATTCTATTCTGCAGACAATAGATTTGGATGCTGGGGTTGCACCTATCCAGAATTCTGAAGGGGTGTTTTTTCCCAAAGTCTCAGCCTATGCTGATGACCATTTTCTCTGTGGTGGATCTGGATTCTAGGAGAAGGGTATTGCAGATATTTGAGAAACTGCATGCAGAGTTGGGAATACAGATTAATGTGACAAAGAGCACGATTTTGGCATTGGGTGCTGCTCCTGTGGTAGACCCCTTTCCCGTTTCTTTCACAAAGGGGAATATTAAACTATTAGGAATTTTTTTTGGTATGACAGGGGGAAGCAAGTATAAATTAGAATAATATTTATGATGTGGCTTTTCAGAAAGTTTCTTCATGTCAAGCCTGGAAAATGACGAGGAAAAAAATTAGTATTTTTATTAAAAGCATACATTGCCCCTATTTTTTTGTGTCTAGCATGTTTTTCCATTACATGTAAAAAGTCATGTGTCTTCTCTTTTCTTTTCTCTATTGTGGGGTAGCAGGTTGAACCCTCTCAAAAGGACTCATACATACAGACCCTGGAAGGAAGGGGGTCTAAATATGATCCACCCGTTGGTTTATCTTTTTGGTAACTTTTTTTATAGTTCTATAAAGCCGGCTTTAGTGGAAAACACTATTGAGGGGACTCTGTGTATGTCATTGTGGGGTGACCCCTCCTTGAAAGCCTGGGGAAGGGGAAAATGGTCTGTTTCTGATGAATGTCTTTTGGATTATGTTCAAATTTGTTTGAAATACATTTGATTGTGGAAAATTGAGCTTTGTTGGTTTATGAATCCGGAGAAAAATGTTTTCTACAAGCAAATTGTGGAAAAATGTTATGTGGAACCTGTGTTTCAGGTACCTGCTACTACTGATGTGGAACAATTGGTGGCAGGCATAGTGGAACCTAGAATCCCTTTGAAAATGTAGGATGTCATTTGGCTATGTGGGCATCAAAAGCTAAATGTTAAAGGAAATCAAATGCATAAACGGTTAGGAGAGAGGAGTTGTGGAGAATTGCTATGTCAGGGTCAGCTAGAAACAATACATAATTTATATTTTGATTGTGTATATGTTCAGGGTTTCTGGCATGTACTAGCCACATTATGGGGGGAAGCTTTGTTTCAATCAATATCATATGATACATTAATTCTGGGACAGCTTCCACCTGCTTGGTTGAAGTGGTGTAAGAGAATAATGTATGTTATTTTTGCATGTCTTAAATGGTCTGTATGACTAACTAGGTGTTTTAGAGTTCTCCAAAATAAGGAAATTTCCTTGCAAGATGTTTTATTTACTATTCAGGCTGAACTGGATAAAATTTAAAATTATGAATTACAAACATTAGTTCAGGAAGTGTGTGACAAATTATGGCATAATGTTGAATGGGTAGGTTGATAGCTCTGTCTATAAGCATGTTGATGTCTGCTCTTGCTGTATGTTGTTTACTAATGTTATGAGAACTTTTTAGACTGTTACAGTTTTTTTTTTCTCTCTTTCTTGTATTCATTTATTTTGGGGGGGGTAGTCACTTGGTGGATTGGTGTGATGGGATTTGTTTGGGTTTTGTTTTGTCTCACTGTTTGAGGGTGTTTGAGTTCTATTAAGTTTTTTTGAACTGTAATGAATGGATATGTCTTATTGAATTTTGTGTTGCTGTCTAAGATCTTTATTAAAAATGTCCCCTACTCTTTTCAAGAAGTGCTATGGGATCTTTAACAGCCACCTGAACTACCACTAGAACAGGCAGATGGGACTGTGGTTTAACGTCTCTTCTGAAAGATGGCATCCTCAGGAGTGCAGCACCCCCCTAATGCTTCATTACAGTGTCAGCATTGGGATCTAACCCAAGTGCCTGGTGTGGGTATAGAACCCACAGCCTTCTGATCTCCCAGCCTTAGAGGTGAGTGTGCTACCTGCTGAGCCACTGATGCTGCCTAGCTTTTTTCACTCAAGATGCATAACTTATTGTTTTTCCAGTTACAACTGCTTTAAAGCCATCCCACCATATTGCCGCAGTGCTGTCCTGGGGTGGGGGTGGGGGGTTAGTGGCCATATATTCCATGACACAGTCTTTAATTACAGTTTCACAGTCATCTTGGTTTAAAAGGGAGTCATTTAGTCTCCATCTGGGGTGTTTTATGGTAGGGAAGAGGTAAAATTCCAGGTGAACGATGCTGTTGTTAGAAACTGTTCTAGGGAGTGCATGGGTGGTGTCCAAGGCGTATGCCTATTCTGTTGTGATGAAAAACATATCAAGTCTTGAATAGGCCCAGTGGAACACAGTCCAGCAAGTATAATCTCTGACTTTGGGGTTGGACAACCTTCACACCTTCACCAGACCCAGCTCTTTGGCCAAACCCACCAGGCACTTTGCAGCAGGACCTCTCGGTTTGGAGTGAACATCAGACCTATCTAAGCCCAGGTTAATCACTGTGTTAAAATCACCTCAAAGGATGAAAAGTTCACCTGGGGAGAAGTAAATTTCAGTATCATCTGTTGCAAGAACTGAGCATTTTCCTCCTCCTGATTAGGGGCAGATATATTCAGAAGGGAACAAGGAATCAATCTGTAGGTCCCCTTGAGGTGTAAATATCTGTCCATGGGTTTGGGGTGCATTTCTACTACTTCTAGTGGACAATGTTTGTGAATGAGGGTCAGAACATCTCACCTATGGGGTTGATCCTTTTATGTGGCACTATATATCTGACTTACCCATTATCATTTTAGTTTTGTGTTCTCCTCTGAAGTTAGGTGGGTGCCTTGTAAAAAAAACCAGCTCCACTGTTTGTTTTTTCAGCTCACTTAATACTCTAGTGCATTTGATAGGGTTGTTAAGACCTCTAACGTTATAATTGATTATTGTCACTGCAGCCATTTTACACCACAAAGGACACACTGGTGATCTTGCTCAATGAACAGTGTTGTCAAAACTTGAAAACAGTTAACGTATTTACATGTAGAACTAGTAATGTAAACAACTGCAATCCACTTCTGGTAAACAGTACACCCTGATCTCCCTCGTGCGGTCAGCTGGAAATTTGGCTGAGGCTCCAAGAAATGGGAGCCTTGTGCTGCACATGCGCTTTCGAGTTGCCTGCTCCATGTGTTCTTATACTAGCAACTCAGAATGTATTACCCTCTTACACCAAAGGTCTGCTTTAATAGGCGTTCAAGGTATTGATCCAGCCCATCTCATCCCCCTCCTTCTATTCAGAGTGGTCAGGTCTTGGATCTGTCCCAGCATGAGACTGGAGCTATATTCCAAGCCTAGCTTGCTACTGATCTAGAAATGATTTGAAGCAGCTGTGCAATGGGGAATGATCTTTCAAACTAGGCATTGTCATCCACAACCTATTGTAAAATCCAAGTACCTGACACATGTGCCAGACGGGGGATCCCCCCTACTGTGGGCCTTGAATCTGCTGTTACTGTCTAGATCTCAATGCATGCCAGGTCAACAGCATCTTTTCTATATAAAAGGCACCTTACACTGTTCAATAAAATTGAAGGATGTCTAGAATCCTCTATGTTGTGGTGAAAGAAATTTCAGGGCATATAGCACATCTCATTCCACTGCACCACCACTTCAATCAAGTAGGCCATGAGCGATCTCTCCCCATTCTCTGTATTCCTCTAAGAACCAGCCCGCGGTTGCAGTGAGGTTATGGTTCCATTCTCCAAGTTCCCATTGTCATAGGAGTAAAGAAAGTGGAAATGAGAAGAAACAAACAAAAATTAAATAAACACAAGTAGGGAAATAAATTAAGCCCCCGCTACTGGTCGGCAAGTCATGTAGAAAGGCATAACGAGGGGAAGGTGAATTGCAGCATACCCATTGACCCCTCTTCTTCTCAGATCAGCAAATAGTGGATCTTAGAAGCATGACATACCAGGAACCACAGCATGTGTTTGGCGATCTCAGGCAGTGGAAGGTTAAATCAACGTGACCACGCGCCCATAGATAAAATATGGAACCAAGTCCCGTAACTTGCACCACTAGCCCCCCTTCCACCACTCCCCTAGTTTCACATATCCCTGAATGATAACTCCCAACAACCAATAATTAATTAAAATATTTTTATGTTACTCAGTTACTGGGCAAAACAACAGTTCAAATGCATTCTTCACTGTGTGGGTCCATGTGGCCGAGATGGTGTCTTCACTACCTGGATACCATGTCTTTGGGCTCCATGAGCTTTTCAATTCCACCAAAGGCCACCACACAATAAGTCAGAAATGTTATTCTTGAGTTCAGAATGTGGAGGAACCAGGTCTTGGTCGTTATCAGACTCTGACAGCGTGTTACTTGGCTGGCTGAGGGACAAGTGATTCTTTATCTTTAGCCTGGAGGCCTTGAGCCAGAGGTTGGATTTGTTAAGTACTTCCAGCAGGGGTTCTTCTGGGCAGTCATAGAGGTCGGCAGGGACTGCAAGTTTCTGCAACACGGGCTTCGCTTCCTGGAGGGTCTGAAAAATACTGGTCCTTCAGGTAGGAAAATCTTTAGTAAAACTAGAGCACGAAGATGCATGTTGACATTTTTAGTGTTGAGATATTTTTTAATGACCAGTAAGGTACACCGCTTTTGCTGGGTTAATGATGTGTAGTCATGATCAAAATAATGTTGTTCTTTTTTTTTTTCACTCCAAAGACAATTTATTTTTTTGACCATGCTTTGTGTAGAATTGGTGCCTATGCACCAATGGGTGGAAAGTACGCTCCAGAGACAGGTACGCCACCCAAGTAGCTCAGTACCCGCAGAGGTGTGTGCAGATGCCAGTATGCACATGACGCCACCACCTGTCTGCAACTATGCCCCTCCAGTGTGGAGGACTGTGCAGGGTGGCCAGGGGCAGAGTAGCAGACCTAGGCAGGCATCCAACTGGATGCCTGTCCTGGGTCCCTGAGTGGATCACTTGCATGGTAAGGTGCGAGTCTGGGTGCCTGAATAACTCCAGCAGGCACTCAAACCTGTGCAGCCAAGTCCCAATGGCCAGAGGACCCTTTGCCCAAGCCCCTTTGGCACCACAGGCTCCTGCTGCACAGTGAACCGCCACCCAACACATGACCGCCCAATCCCCAAAATTAGAATTTATCCTCAATTTAAACATGCTTTTCCCCATCTCGAATTTAGTAGGAATCCTCTAACATTTGTCAGTTCTATCCCTCATTGTAGAACAATTCTCCCCACACCCTTCGTGGTGCTTAGTCCACACAACCTCAATCTCGAGTCTCTGGGGCCCCAGCAGCATCAGTGAGACTAGGACCTCACCCACCTGCAGCATTGATAACCCCCGCCTTAATCCCATACCCGACAGTCAGGCCGCAGCTCAGACAGCCAGTGGCACAGCCCTCGCACACCTCCACAGCTGCCTGTCCAACTGCTGCGGGAGTGCCCTGCTATACATAGGGTGATGCAGCCCCAGCATCAGTTGGACTGCTGGAGGCCATGGAGGTGTGCAGAGAGCTGCGCCACTGGCCTTCCTGAGCCACGGCACCAACCGTCAGGTATGGTGTTGGCGTGGGGGGGGTCGTTGGTACTGTGGGTGGGTGGGGGGTCCACTGACTACCACTAATTCTGCTGGGCACCAGGTTCAGGGATCAAGGTTGTGTGGACTGGGGCACTTCAGTGCATGCGGGGAGGGGATGTCATGTTCTACTCTGGGGATGAGGCTGACATGTGTTGTGGGGGTCCTTGCCAAGTTGGGGATGGGGCAGACATGAGTTGGGGGTGCAATGATGCCTATGGAGACAAGGAACCACTGTGTGGCATGGGGCTGGGGGTACGCAACTGCATCTGGACAGGGTTGGGTGTGGGGGGGTCCCTGGCATACAGGATGGGGGCAGGGTTCCTATTGGGGAACAGGGTTAGCAACTGGCAGCTTTGACCGGGTAGGGGATGTGGGCACACTGGTGCATAAAGTTGTTACAGCAGGACCCCCCCAATCTGTTCACTATTATGCCCTCCTGTAAGCAGCACTACATGCCTTTGTGAATGGCGCCTAGTGTAGGCATGTCCCCAGCAGACCCCTCGCTCACCCCTGGCACTTTGCTGACCATGTGCACAGGGGATCCAGTGAATAACAGACTTGTGTGCCATTTGTGAATGCCACCAAGGGTCCACAGAACCCCTGCTGTGTGGCATTTGCATGTATCTATGCCTACGTGCCCATTTCAATGATGTGTAGGCATAGCGCATAGGGCCCTTAGTGTGGTTATCTAAGAATTTCACGACCACTGAGTGTGGGTTTGCTTTGGGATCCACTGGATTTTTGGTGCAGGATCTGTGCACACTTACAATGTTCAGGGAAAACCAAGGAGGGAGGTCCAGTGTCTCGATTAGGAAAGTTTAAAATGAACTAATTTTGAAGACAGTGTTTATAAATGCAGATTATAATAGAAAGTTTAATTACATGAGGTAAGAAGATCACTGAAGCAGGAGTGGATAGAGAAACTGGCTGTGTGTCTTCTTGAATGCAGCTGCAACTGCTGTTACTTAAAAAGCATCTCTGGTTTATTTTATTTAACTGGACATGGAAAAATTGTATTTTAGGGAATGACTTGATGTTTGTGAGATCGAGGCATGCAGACTGGCAAAACAGGAGGGGCTGATGACATGTGAGTGTTTTTTCTGAATGCAGTTTAGAGTGCTGTTTTAAATAATGCAACTATGATTTATTTCATCATGTATTGGGTTTACATTGGAGAAACGTGCATTATGACATCTGTTTGATCTTTTCCGTGAGTCCCGAACTAGGGCAGGGGAGCAGAGCAGAATGGCAGAGTTTTCATATCACAACAAAATTCTTACATACATAACAGAATGGCATGTTTCTGAGCAGCAAGCAGTGAAATAAAAATAGGTTCCATAAATCTATATAGGACTGAACTGCTATGTAAAACAAGTTAAGTATAAATTTGTGTCTGAGGTCTTGTCTGTGAGCTGTGAACTGGGGCAGGGGAGCTGAGCAGAACTGCATATGTTTGGAGCATACGATCTAAGAGTATGAGAACTGGGGTGAGCTGGGGTGAACAAAAGAGCATGGTTGGCTTGAATGTGAAAGCTAAAATGAAAAGGCAGATTGTCAGTAAGTCAGCTTGCTGGTGTGGGTGTGAGTGGCGGTTTGAATAAGGATGTCTCAATATCACTCTGTGTTGTTGGCTAGCTGATGGGAGGAGCACGAGCAAGTAGCAGTTAAAAAATTTAAAAGAAAAGACTGAGTTGTAAAAGTAGCTTTGAGTGTTAGGTATTGGCAAAGCTGTACATGGAAACAGAGTGTCTACAGACTGCTGATACTTAGTTTTATAGGAAGATAAATTCGTCTATCAGATAGCATGCTAAGGGAAGGACAGCACTGAAACTGGAGCAGAGTCATAAAATTGCATAATTCTATTGAATACAAAGTGTGGGAATGTTTTTTAAATTAAGATGGATAGCAGACAACATTAAAAAAGTGAACTGTGTATGCTGTATAATTTTTTTCTACATCAGAAAACATATGAGGACAGATTAACGGATCTCAGTATGTGTACCCTAGAGCAAAGGAGGGAGAAAGTTGATATGATCGAAACATTCAAACATCTTAAGGGCATTAACAAGGTGAAAGAGTCTAACATATTTCAATATAAATAAAATAGCAGGACAAGAGGACACAGCATGAGATTAGAGGGAGGCTGATTAAGGGGTAATGTGAGGAAGTTCTTTTTTACAGAAAGGGTGGTGGATGCATGGAATGGCATACCTCAGGAAGTGGTGGATATGAATACAGTGCAGTGCTTCAAACAGGCATGGGATAGGCATAAGGGAGCAATACAGATGAGTATGAATAGATAAGCCATTGACAGAGTAAAGGCCTGTGGCACATTCATAAGGTAGAAAAAATGGGCCTTGTGGTCCTTATCTGCTGTCAATGTCTATGTTTCTATGTTTATACTAAACTGTTCTATTTCATTACTCCTATTTCTCTCTTACCTTTCCTCCTTGCCCCACACAGGGAGGACCTTGGAAAAGGCCAGGAAGGCGGAGTGTGCTGTCAATCTGTGCCCCAGTCTCTTGAAGTTTCACGTCACTGTCTCTACCAGTTGGCTGGCCAGATCATTGATACCAGGTGTACCAGCACCCTCTGCCCCCTTCATCTTCACTATTCTCCCTATTCTGTCTAAATTCTAGTTGGTTGACGCTCCAAGTAGGCATCAGGTAAACCCCTTCCAATCTGACCCCTCCACTACCACCCTATATGTCCACATGATCATTAAGTTCTTGACCACTTGGACCTTTTTGTTAGCCTTGTTCCCCTTGGGTGCCAACATGATGTCCTGCACTTTCCCCTTGATTGACCTGGAGCCTCCCCCCCATGCTGGAGTCAGGAGCCTGAACCTCCTCCAGGGGTGCAAAGTGATTCACCTTCTGGATGGTACTGGGCCAGACAACCTCATTATGGCTGCCCCTCCTCTTTTCCAAGCCCTGCTACCCACCATCCCTCTGGACCAGTGGGTCTCGGGGAAGTGGGGGTGTAGAGGGTAAGCTGCTGCTGAGTTGAGTGCACAGCTGTGATATCTGTATCTTTGCTGCTGCTAGCTGAGCATGGAGCTCTGCTATGGTTCTGCAAGAAGAGGCAGTGCCCTCTCCTCCAAAGCACATCCCTGGAGAAGAGTGCTCCACAACTAACTGCCTCATGCCTGAACCACATCCTATAAGGAAGTGTATTGGTGAGAGAGAACTTTACTTAATATCACTTAGTTTAGACTGTACTCCCCTGCCAGATGGGTGAATCTACTACGAGCTAGCTGTTACAGGCTTACCTTATACAATATGGTGGTAGTGTATGATTCAGGTATCACAAATATGCCCCCGATGTTGTCAGATAATCAGGTTATGCCACAGATATAGATGCGAGAAAAAACAACCTTGAGAACTTGGAGAATAAAAACTGGTGGAATTAATTCAACACCTCTAGAAACACAATATATGGAGTACTTCCTACACCTACCTTACTCCCTTAACCTTACATAAATATAATATATTAAAAAATATCTATTTCACTTGCATCATATCTTGGTAGCACACTCAGCCCTGCTGGTCTTTTCTGAGGTCCTCCCTGTGTGGAGCAGGTAGGGAGGAACTTAAACCAGTAAGCAAGCAGTTGAGACCCATACGGAAGCCCACTACAAGAACAGTAGGGGCTCCAAGCCAGGGAGGCATCAGGAGTATGGGTAACAGAAGCAGGTGTGGGGGAGGAGTTTCAAGTGGTGCCTGAGGGAGCCAAGGGAGGCGGAGAGGTGGCGGGAGGAATGGAGCAGGTTCTAGAGTATCAGAAGTCAATAGAAGAAGGCAGACTGCCCAGCTGAATGGTGGTGGTGAGGAATGGTAAATGTTTGATGATCCCTGGAGTGGAGGCGGCTTGAAGCAGTGGTGATGGGGTAGAGGAGTGAGAAGAGGTAAGCAGGAAGGGACCCACAACAGTATTTGGATATGAAAGCAGATCAGTGGGACTGGCAACTTGAGGGTAGGGGGGATGGATAGGGAGGAGTAGAGGGAGGAGTGGTGAGTACAGGTGGGAGAGTTTGTAACAAAGTGGCAAAAGGTGTTACAGAGGGTGTCCAGTCTGGCAGGGGACCTGGAGTGGGCTGTGACATAGACCAATGTGAATAGTCAAAGACAGGTAGCACCATTTTGGTGACAAGCTCCCTGTAGACCTGCAGAGATAAGCAATCTTTGTTGGCAGTACAGGGCACCAAGCTTGGAGCAGCATTTTGCATGGATGATGACCTCAATCTGGGCTCAGAAGTCATGTTTGCTAACAAGCCACACACTGAGGTACTTGAAGGACTGCACTGCTTGAATGGGGATCCTGTCCAATGTGGTGAAAACAGGGAGAATCAGTAATATAACTAGTTTCTGACTGACACCAAAGATCATGGACACCATTTGTTTAGTGGTAACCTGGATTTGGTTGGACTGGAACTGGTGCAGAATGTTATGGAAATCCTGCTGGACTGTTCTTCCACAGCTGTGTTAGAGGGACTGGAGGTGAAGATGACTGTGTCATCTGCATACATGTGAATATGCAAGTTGGCACAGGTAGAGGGGAGGTCATTCAGGGAGATAGAGAAAAGGACGGGATCCATGATGGAGCCCTGAGGGACCACAGTCTGGATGGTACTGGAGGTGACAGGATGCCTCCTACATTTACCAACTGTTGATGGCCTGTCAGGTAGGAATAAAGCCAATCAACAGTGGGATCTGAGAGGTCAGCAGAGCTTAACTTGTCCAGAAGGCATGGATGGGATACTAAATGGAAGACTTTGATCAGATCAATGAAAATGGCAGCCATGAGGTGCCCCTGATCCATCCTGGAGGACATGGAATCAGTGACAATCAGCAGGGACGAGACAGTAGAATGTTGCTTCCAGAAGCCAGACTGGAAAGGGAGGAGAAAATAGGAGGATGAGAGGTAGTTGTAAAGTCTGAAATAGTCAAGTTTCTCTTGCAGCTTTGAAAGAAAGGGAAGGAGGGAGATGGCCAGAAGTTAGTTGGGGAGGAGGGATCACCTCCATACAACAATTGATGGCTTTTGTGCGTTATGATTGGCATAGAACAGATACCTGTGGAATAATTACTGATACATTCCTGCCATTTCATGTTATCAACTATAAAAGGGAAACTTGCTATACTGAGCGCTTCATAGTTGTAACAGAGACTTAACCCCTCCCAAATAGGAGACTCTTTTCACTAGCTCAGAAGGAAACGTTTATGTGTAGATTTCAATTTGCATGTCATATCATTAAGTTAGACAAAAAATGACCAGCAAATTCCTCAAGTGTCACACTGTTTGTCCAGATGTTGTTTCCACCTGCATTAATCAAACCAGCAATTAGCAGAAATAAACTAAGTTGACTTTATTTGTATTTTGTAGACCCTGATTATGTGATACCATCACAAACCACTCATTTGTCACATTATTTCTATGTGGTACCTTGGGTGCATAAAAAACTCACGATGTACAATACCCACTATATTATTCTATATTTTATATATTTTACTTATTAAAAATATGTATTTATTTTCCATATTCCTTGAGGTCAGCCACAGCCAGATTTATTACTTTATCTTATTATTCCCCCAGGATGTACCATGAGATGAGCATTAAGTTGCACAGTGTATCTTTCCTGGTGAAACAATTCAATAAATAAATTTGGTGAAAATTATCAATGACACAAATTTACATAGATATATTTTTAATGTTCTCAGCTACTGTACCTACATTTGTCAGTAAATATTACATACTTACCATTAATACATAAATTCTCCACCGAAGAGTGTTCAAGCCCTGCTTCACCAGGTGCTGATTATCTTCTAGGAAATGGGAGCGAAAGCTGAATGTTCAAAAGAGTCAGACAAGGATGAAATTGCATGCCGTACTTTCATGTGAGTTTGCCTGACTATGTTCAAGCAACCCTGGAAGAATGGATGGAGGTAACCATGTCTCCTAGGTGACTTGCACCTCAGTTTACTGTTGTGAATATACCAGAATTGTATCAGAAAAGTATTCAAGTGTGAACTTTAGTCATTCTGCATACCGCAGCAGGGATATTGTGCTGTGCAGAATGATGTACCCTAGAAAAGAACATGTGTTGATTATAGAGAAGCAGTCATGTCATGCACTTTTCGCCACTGACTGCTTACACCCCCTCACGACTTCCTCAGTAATAATAAAGTATGTTATTTTCACACTGTATGTGTCACATTGTATGTGTCACACCACAACACAAGAATAATAAGACAGCTAAGGGTCAAACTAAAAACATTATACAACAGTCAGAGGAACAGCATTAGCATTCAGTCTGTATTATATCTGTGTATCACATATCCCATAAGAAGCCCATGAGTAGCCTGGTCTATTGAACATGGATGGCAGTGCATTTTTTTTTCTTTATGCGCCTGACTCCCTTTGACCCTCGGCTCCTTCTCAATCCCCCACTGTAACCTAGTTCCATCACCTCACCTTCTCCTGGGTCTTTCCTCTCTCCATGGTATTCCAGTGGTTTGCTCCCCACAAGGGAGATCTTCAGCTGAGCAAGTTTTTTTGGGAGCCACAATTCAGTCATCCAGGAATTGCCCGTGTGTGTGAGTGCTGGACCTGTAGGTGTGGCGAGGTGATCATGCTGAACAGGGGAATTTTCCTTCTCGTTTCTCACTGCCTTCAAAATGCAGGCAGCTCAATGTAAAGGTGCAGAACACAAAAGCATGCATAGTGCAGCACCAGCCTGTGTCCTCCCTCCCCATAGCTGCTGAATTGCACTGCCAAGTGTGGTCACCCAGGTGGCAGTATAGTTGTAGAGTAGGCTGTCCTCCTTCCCCTGAGGAGGAGAGCATCCTCTTGGATGCTCAGTGCTACTACCCCCCCCACTACCCCCCCCGCTTGACCTTGTCAACCCATGTTTGTTTTCAATATGCATGTCACCGGCATTGAGAGTAGTACACTACCACTGTACCAATGGGACAGTGGCAGGAGCATAATTAGTGTGATATGGAAAGATGCCTAATGGTGGCAGGGATAGCTTTATCCTGTTCAAAATGATCTTCAGCATTATCTTTATCAGAAAGGTCATTGTCCAGCATACTGTCCTCATCCTCCACCTCCCCACCTGCTTACCATTCACTGGACTGTATTCGTAATCTGGTGTAATGTTATGTGCATTCAGTTTGGTGAAAGTCAGCATTTCAACATCATGGTTGGGTTGGCTGGTTCTCCAGTCAGTGATGATCGTCTCTGCCACACTGAACACTCTCAGAGCTCACACAGTAGCTGTTGAGTAGGAGAGATTTCATATCATGACAGAAGTTAGTGCAGGCCACACCTTAATCTTTGGCCATCCAGTACAAAAGGGGTTAATTATCAACCCCTAGCTGTTCCAGGTGATTCATGTATGCCTGCGCCACAGTAGCTTCAGATTTATGGATCTCTGGCAGGGGCTGTGATACTCTTATTGTGACAACTACCACCTGGGACAGAACAGACCATAGAGAATTAGAAACAGTAACTTGCATCTGTGGATCCACTGTGGAAGAGGTAGAGGGTATTACTGAGAAAGAGTAGGGTTTATTAGAGGAACTTGCTGATGGTGCAGATACCACCATTTTAAGAGCTGTCTGCCCTAGGCTACATTCATTTTGCTTTGATTGCTGCCGATTTACTGCTATGGGTTCATATACTAGCCCTGTCAACACCAAGATGTACTTTTCCAGGTCTGCTTTCAGAAGGGACACCACTCCATGCTTGTATAATGGATCAAGCATTGCTTTAACTACATAAAGCTCAGACTCCAACATGCTACATTATCACCTGTCTGTTGTCAGTTTTTCCAGCATCTGCTCTATCAGATCACTGCTGGTCATGTTGGCATTAAGCTCAAGCTGCTCATGGATATTCACAAGAACCCACTGTAACAACAGAATGGTATTGATTGTCTGATGTTTGTATTTACATCACTTACAGCTTAGGCAGCATGTTGAAAGAGCTGCAGGATCTGACTGAGCCTGTCCATCATCTTCCACTGAGATGCAGTGAAAGAAAAGGATGCAGTATAAGAGCCACAATTCATCATGGTATAGTCTGTGAGGGCCTTATATGGCTCATATAGCTGTTGAAGCATGTACAAGTTTGAATTTCACCTTATGGACACATCTTGTTTCAGGTGATTGGGGAATCCTATTTCTTTTGCCATTAATTTGTTTAAATACACTGGCACAGCCTAACCCTCCACCGAACACCCCCAACCCCATCACCAGCGTCCAGGTACTCACCTCAACCAAGTCTTCCCCTACAGCTAATCCCCCATGGTGGGGTGTTGACAGGGGTTCCCCACCGTTGATGAAACCGGTGATGAAACAGATTCAGAATGCTTTCCACATGGCTTAGCCTCTATGGCGGGGTCCAAAGGCAGGGACCACTCACCAACATTATGGATCTGGTGTGGGAGAGAGGTCCTGCAGTCTGGCATGGAGCCTGCAGAGGGTCAGCTTCATCTGTGTGGCCACCAGTCTTTTTTTTCTAATTTCTTATGGAGGGATGGATATATAACGTCATTCAGATACACCACGCACACTACCATGCATGGCACATCGACAACCACCCTCCCTCCAAGCCCCATTGTGTTGGCGTGGACTGCTGATCCTCAAGCATCTACTAGGGGCCTGACAGGTGCCAGGACCCACAACCCTCCCACACCAGAGGAGGAGAGCCATCCTCCGGGCACTCATTTCTCCTCTCCTGTCCAGCCCCTGGTGAATCAAGCCTGTCACCAAACCCAGGTTGCCAGCATGGCAGCAGGTGAGGCTAAATATGTGCCTCTGCCCTCCATGCTACCAGGCTGGAGGAGAATCCTATTTTTGACCTTAAGTTCCCTCAGCTGCTGCCTTGTCTTTATGGAATGACTCAAATATCCACATATCCAATAGGCGATGACCAACATGCTGTAAACTTCTTTGTCTGACTTCAGTAAGTGCTGCACAATGAAACTGAATCAGTCTGCAAAACATGGTATGGACTGGCTTCATGGAGCTGAGAGGTAAGGAACTGCCCAGGTACACTAGTGGCCATGCTGGATTTATGCCACAAGCCCAGGATATCAAGAGTGGAGGACAGCAAAGAGTGTGAAAAAGCATCTGCAAGGGCACTCTTCTCCTGCGGTTAGGGACATATGCATTGCTTGGAGAGTGGCACCTGGCAGTTGCATGCGGTTATTGCTAATGTAGGTGACCATGCACCAGTGAGCCCTGCCCTCAGGGTGGCAGTGTGGTGCACATTCCAAGTGTGAGGTGGGGTTAGGCATGGGAACAGATGAAAATGACAGCTCAGGAAGCCTTGGCTGATGGCCTCCTTGTGCACTCCCCCCACCACATGGCTCTCATTAGTGGCACCTCTGCTACCCAGCTCATGGTTCTCAGATGTTGGCTTTGCCAATGGGCTTCTCCATCTCTTCCTTCACACCCAGAGAATGAGGGGGGCACTGAAGTGGCAAACTGGGACCTGACCATGCCCATGAGAGTGAGTCTGCAGGGCACTGTAGTGACACAATGTGGGGCCTGAAGGAGTGAGGCTCCTTGCAGCGCAGAGTGTGGTAAAAAAAAGGTATGAGGTAGAAACAAGAATCACCTTTACATTATTACTGTACTTTCACTGTTACTGGAAATGAAACCAATATTTAATCTTGAAATGCCAACTATTCATCAATTCCAATTCTCAGCTCCAGCAAGATGTATGTTGAATTGTGCTGGACAGAGCCTATAAAAATCCTACTAAGTATGGTCTACTCTCTGCCAAAACACCAGCAAGGAGGGAATGCTTCAGCATTAAGCATTAAGGTGACTGCCATGATCTCATAGCATACACATGGGGAACCTGAGCCCAAAGTGCCGTGATGCACATGTATGAAAATGATGATGATCCAGGACCCTGCTCCACTGATCTGCTGTTAGGGTAACAGCATCAACCGCCAAATGACTTGGGCCATGTGACACGTATGCCTTCAGAACAAGATACATTTTGGGAACAGCCTTGGTAGAATATATGTGCATGAAGGAACATTAAATTTGGGCACCGCATGGCTTATTAAATTACTGAAACCAATATTTTCAACAAATGCATACAGCAGCATATCAACTCCAAGCATGTGTGCCATAGCAGCATGTTTCCCTAGCCACTAGGTGGTTGCAGTGATATCTGGTGAATTTAGACAGTGCTTGTGTGATTGTTGGTAGCGCTAGGGAATGCACTAGAGAGGATGATACTTTTGACTGGTATGGGGAACATACTTGCTCCCAGTCACAGCAGGGCTGGTGTATGACTGTAGTAGCCATTGCTTGTATTATAACCCAGCTATGGACTGTGATGTTGGCTGACAAGAGTTCTGATTGCCATTTGTATGCTGCTTGCAGAAGTGATGGTGCCAGTGCTAGCTGCTAAATCCCCTAAGGAGGTAGCAAGGGCTCCATGGAAGAAGCCCTCTCCAGCTGCTAAATCCCCTAAGTAAGATACTGAAGGCATTCTCTGAGTGCGAGGAGACTTTCTCTCTCTGTCTTTGTTTGAATTTGGTGCCATCTTGAACCAATATCGGGAAGATTTAAACTCACAACAGGAACGAGTAAAAGCCAAAGAAATAGAGAATAATGGATGAGGGAGTGTGTGATATGAGAATTTAATGCACACCCGAGTGGTGGGATGCTACATAAACCCTGAGGGCAAAGCCCGAGGGGTTTGTGGAAGCATCCCACCCTGAGGGTGTGCATTTGATTCTCATTTTCAACACTTCCCCATCTTTTATTTTGCATAATAGACTGTCAAGAATTTTTTCCCGCCACACAAGTTCATGTGTCAGTTGCATATATATATATATATATATATATATATATTAGAAACAATAAGATCCATTTAATGCATTAGTTGGGTTGTTCCACACCGCACAAAAATGAGGAAATTCGGTATGGGGTTGAAATCCCCCTTGACCCCCCCTGCCCACACCCCCAACCGCATCGGGTGCGCATTACGGTTGTCGGCCATAACTCTCACCCCATCACATGTGTAAAGAAGCAGAGGTGTAGGAGAATAGGGTGAGAGTTAGGACCGACAACCCTAATGCGCACCCCTGATGCTGGTTGGGGGTGTGGCAGGGGGGGCCAAGGGGGGCTTTCAACCCTAACACCGAATTTCCTCGCTTTTGTCGGTGTGAAACAACCCTAACTAATGCATTAAATGGAGCTTTTTGCCTCTAATTTCCCTTCTTTTTGAGAATGATAGTGAGAAATAGTGACTGTAATATGGTGGCAGGAAGGCCCACGCGCTCCCGCCACGTAATGCGGCGGCGGGTCCCGCCACATGATGACTTGTCACATAGTAACATTGTGCCCGCAAATGCAAATAGTAATGTGCATGGTGACGCAAAGCAAAACAGAAAGAGAAACAGTAGTGTGGACAGAAATGTTAAAAACAACGCAAAAGCAAGCCCAAATAAAAACACAAAGGGTAACGCACATAGTGGCATAGACGTGAACGGTAAGTGAAACAGGAACGGAACCGCAAGCGAAAACAGTAACAGTAACAGTAATGTAAACGCACAGGCTGGTTTTCCCCAAAACCTGCATAAAGAAAGACAGTGAATATGAAGAATGTATGCATAATAATGGTTCTTGGAGCAGAAAATGAGGACTTGGAATACTAAATTGCTTATATCTCAGGAACCGTAAGACATAGGAAAAAAAAATGTAAAAGTCGTATGATTTAGGACTTTCCTGGTTAGTTTTGTACTTAGCCCCTGTTAGGGGGCTAAACATTTTTCAGACGAAAAGTCTATATCTCGCACCATTTCCGAGATACGGGCCCTGAAAGGCATGGCGGATGCCGTAATGTTATCCTATGGGGAAAAAAAAGAGAAGTTCGGAGTGGCATAACTTTGGGTCCCTGTAATATTTTTTCATCAAACCACATAAAGGCACATCTGTGGGATGTTGGCTGTGTTCCCTGCAAATTTCAGCCCAAAAGACCAAACCGTTATTTTTTTATCAGGGTGCCAAAGGATTCCTGTAATGCGTCGGACGCCGTAATGTTATCCTATGGGAAAAAGCATCAATTTTGGAGTGCCGTAACTTTGCCGCCATGTAATATTTTTTCAATAAAACACTGAAAGGCACATCTGTGAGATGTCAGCTGCATTTCCTCCAAATGTCAGACCAAAACACCAAACCATTCTTTTGCAGCAGGGTGCCAAACAATTACTGTCATCTTCCCACAGCCTAGAAAAGTACTGTTGCAGTTTGCGAAAACTTTCTCAAATTCATTCAACAGTGTTGCAAGTGCGACAGTACTTTGCGAAAGTACTTTTTCCCAGAAATTTGAGGAAAAACATATTTCTGGGGTGTTTTACCCCAAAATAAAGACATGACTAGCATCCTCAGGGTCCGACTAGGTGAATACAAAAAGAATTAGGTTGCTAGATGGTCCCAAATTTAAATGCCAAGCATTTTTCTGATCGCTAAATGTAAACAAAATGGCAGATTTGCGACAGTAAAAGGGCCATTTGCGAAAGTAAAAATTTCATTTGCGACACTGTCGAACTTTTTAACTTTTCCCATTGACTTATAATGGGAACTTGTTTTTTGAATAACTTTTGAACCGTTTAATATTTTTTCACAAAATCTTCAAAAGTTACATCGGGAACCCCGGCCACACGTTCCCTGAAGATTTTGGACAGGTCGCACAAACCGTCGCGACCTGTCTATGCTGTTCAGTAAAATTCAGAAAGCGTGAAACGCACACAGATCACGCTAATAACTCTGCAGCCGTATAAGCGGCTGGTACGAAACTTGGCAGATCCATGGCATATGGGTCTTAATTGTGCATTCAAATGTCAGGTAAATCTGTCAAACGGTTGCAAAGTTATTAAGGTGCAAAATTTTGAGTTTAACATGTAAATGGCTCCTCAACCCTATCTATGTGGCACTACGTGCCACTATAATATATATATATATATATATATATATATATATATATATATATATATATATATGGGATATGACATAGCCTGAGTGAAGATATCATATTTATCTTTGAGAGTAATGGCTCATGATATCTCACGAGTGGCGAAGCCACGGTAGAATCTCTCTGATTCGTGGCCTCGAGTGAAGAAAATATATATCATCACTCGAGCCATCATGTTCTGTTTATATGACATGTGTTTTGGGCTTTTTGTAGCATGATCCTCTAAAGCACCCCCCCCCCAAATCTTCAGCAACATCACAGATTCCATACTGTATTAAAATAAATTATCTGGCTGATCCTGTTAATTTACAGTTTTTTTAAATATTGTTATTTCATTGAGCTTGGTATGATTTGTAATTAAAAATAGTAATGTAAAGCGGTACCTGGTTGATTATCCCCTGTGCTACCGACAAAATCCTGTAATACTTTCACTTCCCCGAACTGTAGCGTGACCGAGCGGCATGTAAACGAGCAGATTACTGGCACCAGAGCTTTAAAATAAGTGTCTGCAGTGTAAAGAAAATTCTGGCTTTACCTCCGATAACATGTTTTACTTTTTAATAGAAGGACCGTCTGTACCAACGAAAGCACAGCGGGCGAGTAGTCCGCTTTAAAACTCCAAATTTGTTTAAAAATGGGCCCCTTTTCCCTACCTTACTATTGGCAAACAGCCTTTGTTTGTTGGTCACAGATATGGCCTGCAGTGACAAATCAGTTCCTGTGGGCCCTAGAAAGGAAAAAAAGATAAATACAAATTACCACAAGAAAGGTAAACTAATTTTGAGCGAAAATGCTTCCTTGTCCTGCTTCTAGATCATTCAGTATTCCTCCCTCTGCCCCATCCTGTACCTGGTCTGCTGAGCAATCTCTCTCTCAATGGCACATCATGTCAAGGATTTATTATACTAGTCTGCCCTTGATCTGCCTGTACCGCCAGCTCACATTGCAATGACTGAATGTGTGGTGGAAGCCAAATACACAAAGAGTAATCCTTTTTCTTTGATTGGTGCTTTATACAGGAACTGGAACTGCCTCCTCTCCGGCAAGGCATGAGACTTGTCCCGAAAGATCATCCTCAATATTTGCCCACTGTGATGTAGTCTACAATGTTGTGCCCAAGTCATCCCTGGCCAGATTGGATACCCTGTTCAATTGTTTCTGCCACTTCACTTGAGTGTCCTCCTCTCATCATCACTGCTCCCTCTCTATCACCCAGACCCATGTACTCCCTGGAAGACAGGAGGGAGAGAGAGATGGGGACATGATTGGGACCTTCCAGTACTTGAAAAGGAATAAATAAGGTTGATAAGGACAGTCTCTAAGCTGAGTGGCACCATAATACTATACAGGTGATGATGCTCTGCACACAAGGCCTTAGGTGCTGTGTACAATTGTGTCGATAGAGAGGTAACATCCCACTGACAGGTACTGCCAAGCATGGGACATGGTGTTCTGCACATCTCACAGACAGTGCTGTTATGTATGTATTGTCCGACAGTGTGCCTGCACCATGACAACCACCATCCACAATTACTCAGGGTACAATAGAGTGCATGATGTATGTAACATGGAGGTGAGCTGAGGCAGTGCTTTGCACCCACCATGTCCCCACCCAATGCTGATATATGTGGACGACACTGGTGATCCACATAGTTGATAGTCGCGTGCCAAATACATTTGTGTCTCCCACATGCCAGCCTGGCCTCTGTGTCATGTCCAGGCAAGCCTAGACCCAGTACCATGGTGGATAATGCACAGACACTTCGGAAAAGTAATGGTAACACGGCCACAAGTAGTGGCACTACAGGACAACAGTACGACTCTGGCATCTGAGTATAGATAATCCATACAAAGACATGTTCATAAAATCATCCAGTATAGGTGTGTATATCAAAGCAGTCCATTCTCAGACTGTCACTGTCATCCCTTTGTCAAACAATGTAGCCAAAGGGTCCATCAGGACTCACGAGTACTGGGTTTCACGATGTTGGAAGACCATCACCAAAGTCAAGTCTGCCCAGTGTCCTTGGCCCACCACTGTAAACCACCATGAGGTAACTGCACTAGGGGCATGACAGTTGCTTAGAGTGCATTCAGTGTGCTACCACCCATATCATTTCATAACCATCAAATGTGATGCTGTCCGTCATGCAGATTGAAGGAATGGAACACACCGAACAATCCAACATCTGCTGTCCAACAGTGACACTGACATGCCCGTGATGCAGTGCTCATTCCTGTCTGTCTGCCAAACCATGTTTAGAACTGTTTCTAAACATGTCCCATCACATATACATATGATATACAGTGCTGATCATGGACAAAGTCCCCTTCTGAGGTGAACAATACTGAACACCAATTGTTGGACAGTTCCTTCTCATCCATGCAATAGGTGTATGCTAAGCCCAAACACAGTCAACCGCCTTACAATGTGACCTTCTTTGGAGTGTACAACGTTCTGTGCCTGTGAAACCAAACTGCCTGTGCCCCTGCTCAACACCAGTGAATTCACCAGTCCCATCAGCATGTGGCTCCGGAACAGTGGACAACAATGACCCATATCAACCCATGAGGCATCTTTCATGGAGGCTGACATGGAACTACAGAAGACACATGACAGCCCTACACACTGGTAATGTCACTGTGCATAGATGGGCACACATGTGATGTCATAGCAGACAAGGACTGAGAGACATGGCCACTGTCACACCTGTATAATAAGCTGATGTCCATGAATGTCCAGACACCCTATGATATGTCTGGGGCATTTCCAGTCATGATCTACAGTGCACATGTCGAGGTGAAGGTATGGCATGGCATTCCACCTTGAGATCAGGCAGGCCTGAATATGATCTTAGTAAACATTACCATGTCCACTGTGTGCTGTATATCCCTCACATCCTGCTACACTAGATGTGCTAGGTACTGGACAGGTGCTACTGTGTCACCCGTGTTCCATCAATGTCATGTCATTCTCACAGCACAATGTTCGTGAACCACAGCCTTGTCATGTTTGTTGTATTGCATGTAGAATGTTGAAACCTGTAACAAACCTCTCCACAAACACTGTGCAACCCAACTGTGACAGGACATGGGAGCTGACCCACTGTGCCCCCACAGTGATGGTCCACTGTCACCAATTGTAGAAGTTGTTCATAAACAACACTGCATCACCATGACATGTGTTGTAACGCTGACTAGCAAGTCCATGAGGCACACAGCCAGGAAGTAGGCAACAGAACAGGATACATGTTGTGACAGTCTTGCAGATGTGACCAGCTGGTGAAACGTGTGTCTATATCCACACTACAGGTAGTTCCTTGCAGCACTTCATTATAATGAAAGTACTGGTAAATCCCACTTTTAGATGAGGAGGAACGACAAGGTGAAGGTGTTCTTCCCTAAGACTAAGAAGGGTGAGCCAGCAGTACATCCAAGAAGGACTGTCTCAGGCTATGGTAAGGATTTACACTACATCTGTATGTCCTGATATCACTCTGTACTGTCATGCAGTCAATGTCAACATCCAACAGGCACACGTATTAGGCAACAACCCGAGTCTGGCTACTGCTGTAACACAGATCCCAGATGACTAGTGATCATGTGATGTCGTTCTGGGACATTTACTCTGTGGTTCAGCGACTGACCTTAAGGTGGCTGGCTTTTGTGATGTATTACCAGACCATAGCTTCAATGTGGTGTCACTACCAAGGGTCACTATGTACCAAGCCTTGCCCTGTTGCAAGCAATATTACTAGACTAGGACCTACAATGTGTTGATGGTGATGGCTGCGGGGGCACACACACAGTCCCCTGGAACAGTTTGGGTGGAGGGCTTGCCTCCTGCAAGCATGGAAGCTACTGCAGGTGCCTTGGGTGTGCAACATATGTGTGTCCATCTGCGGGATGCACTGCACACAAACACAGACTTGTGTCAGTAGATGGTCTGGGAACACATCACATTGGTAAAGGCCTGGTGTTCCAATGAACAGACATGACATAACACACAGTGTCTGTGCTCTCCACTGTCACTGACTGGCCACTGTTGATACCATGTGATGGTGGCAATTGCATACACACAACATGACCTTGCTCACAAGTTATGACATGCCATGCAGTACAACCAGTGTTTGCCTGCTATTTCTCTGCATGTCTTCATAAAGGGAAAATACAGCAGTGGTGAAACTAGCACAGGATGGGACAGTTCATGTGCATGAACTGTTACAGGTGTCATGGATCCTGTGTGTGCACTGGGCTCTTGAAGCCCACAAATTATCAGCAACAGTTCATCCTCCATAGCTGAATCACCAGAGCTATCCTCCAGCAAGCGGTTCCATATTCTCAAGGCTGAAACCCATATGTTAGCTTTGGACAGCTGCTAGACAAAGATAACCAAACCTTACCCTTTTAATGAGCTGACCATGAGGGGTTGTTAGACCGTGGCAACTTCATCCAGATATTGGCACATTTGACAGAAAGACTGAATTGCAACTGAAGAAAATACCACTGTGTTGTAAGTAAGCATGATTCCCCCTGAGCCTCATCACGTTACCCCCCCCACGCACTGAAAAATTATACCAGCATTACCCCCTGTTTATCATCCAGGCACCCAGACTTTTCCAGTTCCCCCTCCAGCCTCTCCTTGACAATGCCCTCCATCACCTTGCCCACCACCGATGTCAGGCTGACAGGCCTGTAGTCCCCTGCCACCTCCCTTGATCCCCCTGTGGATAGGCACTATATGCACCACCTTCCAGTCCTGGGGCACCCAGCCTGTCCTCAGCGAGATGGTGAAAAGCTCTGCCAGGGGTTTCGGCAGGACATCTGCAAGTTCCTTCAGCACTCTGGGATGTAATTTATCCGTCCCCGGTGCTTTCTCCATCTTAAGGGAGCTGAGGGCTTCCCTCACTATCTCTGCTATGATTTCCACTTCCGGTACCTCTTCTCCCTGCTTAGCCCTCCCCCTCCTGCCAGTGATGCCTCCCCCTCTCCCCAGACCCGCCGATCGGTAAGGGTCCCCCTCCTCAGTATCTCTGTAGACATAGATACAGGCTGCAAAAGAGGGGAACTTGAACCTGTTTTTAATTTAATTTTATTTTATTCATTCATTTGTAAATTTCTTCTATCTTGTTTAGTACTAAATGTACACCTAGTCATACCTGAAAGGCCCCAGGCACCAGAAAACAAAATAAACTAAAAACTAAAAAAAAAAAAAAAAAAAAGTTTATATCCCCAATGCTATAGAAGCAGAGCTGCCTGATGAACATTTACAATGTGTGAGGTATAGTGCTCCGTTAGCCATTCTCTGAGGGCGTAGGATACTGGCATTCAAACTGTGGGACTTGTCTTCAGAAATATAAGCTCAGAACATTGTAAAGAATATTGCTTTACTTTTGCAAATGCAAGCCGGGGGACTGGGGCTCACTTTTCTTTTCCATTTTTATTTATTTATAACTGGGTAAGTACACTGATCCCAGGACCGTTTTCAGTTCGACCCCAGGCCATGACAATGGCACAGGAAACAAACAAAAGCAAAGATCAGTAGTAACATGGAAGATCAGTTTACAGTGATGCCAAAGTGATAAAGAAAGTGCACAATACACCATAACAATATTAGGTACAGAAACTTAATACAAGGTAATAAACTCAGTAATGGTGAATGCTAAAAATACAAAGTGTCTGGTAACCATGGCAGACAAACAGAAGGTGGAGGGGAATGTGAACACTATTTAACTTTCAGAGGTGTCTGGCTTGGGTTCTGATGGTTGCCTATGGCCTGGAAGTTCAGGCACAGAGCTGGAGACCACAGAATGTGAAACGTGAACTCCTCTCAAACTCAGGGAAGCACTGTGGCCTAGTAGTGCAGGCACAGACCTGAGAAACACAGAATCTGTGAAGCACCATGGCTTAGTAGTTCAGGTGCAAAGCTTGGGAACAGGGAATCTGAAATGTGACCCCGCCAAAATCAATAGTGCACTATGGCCTAATAGTTCAGGCGCATGCTGGGAAACATGGAGTCTGAGATGTGACCCCCACCCTGGGTCCTTCTTTCACTTCATTCTGGTTCCCCAGTGGCTGCTGATTATTAAAAATCTATATGGCCCAGTCTTCAGGAGGTCATAGCTGTGTGTCCCCATCCTGCATTCCCCATAGACTAAATGTCCAAACTAGACTAGTCCAATGTGCCTGTCATATGAGGTAAGTAGAAGCACGTTATCCAGCAGACAACACTGCTGTTTACATATGCCATTCTGAGCATGACAACAATGATGTCTGGAGTGAGATGTGCCTTAAGGTGTCCAGTTGCAATGGTCTACCTGTTGCAAGTCCTGCCCCAAACTGCCTTGTCATTACTCATCAACAGGCATGGCATCGAAAAACAAGGGTCCTGCACTGGACACCTATCCCCCCACACACACACACACACACACACAATGAGAACATCAGGATTTGGTCAAGCCTCCTGGTGTGGACAGGCGGGGAACCAAGCAGTGATGTGTTGTGAAATTTTAACAATCCCTGAGCTCTTATCCACCCCACCTCAGCCCTCATCTTCCCCTCTCCTTCCCCACCCACTGCCAGCAGATATATATATATATATATATATATATATATATATATATAAAAGATAGGATACTAGTAGCTCTTTAGGGTTCAGACTTTCAGAGACTGCACAGCAGCAGCACAATCTGCATAATCACTCATCCTCCAAGTGGACAATGCAGGAACTGTCTGTTAGACCTCCCACACACAGTTACACACTGCTGTGTTTAATGGACAGTTCAATTTTTACATTCGCTTGCGCACATGCGCAAGGAACGTTTTGGGAGAGTAGCACACTTTGGCCATGTTGAATCCACCTTGTATCCTTAACACACACTACAGACAAGCTAGCTGCTCAGAGCACCTCCACGGCAGGTCGAATGAAGACTGCCCTGAGAGATGTGCATTCAGCACCTAGCGGCTCTCAGCATCATGTGACTGCCAATCTGCAGAAGCAAGGTGGGCCAAGACCTTTTGCATGGCCTTGGTTTCAGGAGGCAGATCGACTGTTTGTAAGTAAATCTGGGGGATTGCATCATGGTGACTCAACTCTCTGTGCAGAGTCCCTAGCTAAATGAAGTGAAATGTTTTGGGGGACACAGTCAGCAAGCAGGAGATGCAGGAGGTGTGGAGGTTCTGAGCACCCAGGAAACCCCAAGGTATGCCCATGCATGCGGTTGTTGCTTAAAGCATCGGATAACATAACAGATTTAATGACCCTATGCGGATGAGATGGCAGGGCCCAGTCATCAGCCATTGTACAAGCTTTTCTCCACGTTTGCTAAGAACTCCTTTGTGATCAGCCTAAAAGTGGAAATAAATGCTGATGACCCACCTAAAATTGAAATAAATGATTTATTTTCACTTCAGGCCTGTCATGCATGAAAATAAATGATTTATTTGCAAAGTTTTACTTTTACTTTCACAGCCATTGTATAAAAGTTTTATTCAATATAATATCAAGTCCAAGTTAAGAAAACTGATAGATAATTTAGGTCCTCTCCTAAATACTTGACGTCAGCTCCATACCAAGATGATCATCCCTGATTTGACTATGCCAATGTTGTTTATGGCACTGCATCAGCCTCCCCTTTGCCAGGCAGCATGACACCCTCTACAGTGCTTTTGCCACTTGCCCCACCATGCCCCTCCTTGCACATCACTGTACCTCTACTCATCCCTCTCCTTACTTCCCTCCAAACTGTGTTCCCTGAGTCCTGCTATTGCCAAGACTAATCTTCTCATCTTCCCTCTGCTCAATAACCACACCTCTCCTCACTCATTACCTCAGCTTGTCCTCCTCACCTTCTCTCTTTAGCACCCCACTCTTCTCTTGCCTCCCCCCTTTCCCATCCCCCAGAAAATTGAATGGTTAATGCTTTCAATTACTCCTTCTCCATGTAACCCCTAGGTGGTGCTATCCCAAGGGCTACTACCTGCTCTTGGAATGAATCACTGGGGGCACCATAGTGGATGAAGAAATTTTCCACTAGCACCTGTAGCCCACGGTAGCTGCCTTTTGATCTTTGGTGGGGAAAGCTTGTGAATACATTGTGAAATGATCCGTAACCACTAACACTTTACTAATGTTTCACTGGTCAGGTTCTAAACTCAAGAAGTCTATACAGACCAGTTCCATTGGGGTGCTGGTAGTAATGTTGACAAGGGGCAGGCCTCTGAGGCAAGGCTTTTCTCTGCAGGCAGTAACAGGTGCTGGAGTGGGAGGGGTGTTGGGAAAGAACACACCCAGGTGGCAGAACAGTTCTTGAAGTCCTCTACAGTTTTCCTTCAACCAGCAACAACTTAGCGAATTTCTCCTCAAAGTCTCAGATGATGGTGGTGTGAGTAGTGGCGCCAGCCACCATCTTTATTCACTGTTTAGTGCCCATTGGAGACTATCATTCACTGAATGGCCTCCTGGCTCCCAAATGATCCCAAAACTGGCTCCGCTACTGTGTAACCCCCTCTTTCCCCTTAGTGGCTACAACGATCCCAGTAACTACCTTCACAATACCACCAATATACCTTGCAAGTACCCACACTGTTTGCACTTACCACCAGGGCTGGTTCCTCGGTTTGACCCTGGGGACTCCTGTAAAACAAGGTTAGGCAGAGCAAATAGAAACAGTACAGTACTTGACACAAACAGGCACCACAATCAGGCTGAATGCAGAAAAAGATAGATCTGATTTATTCTGGGGTTTAGACATGGGATGGGCGTAATCAGGCTAATTAAGCTTAAATACTCTTATCAATCACCCAGCTGTGTATGCATTCAGAATCCCTAACACAGTACACTCTCTGGGTACCCAGGTGGAGGATAGTGGGCTAGCCAGGACCATTGCCAGGTGGGCAGGCCGTGTTGTAGCTAGTGGGGCCCTGTGATGGAAAAACAATTTGCACAACACACACTATTTGTAATCCGGAGCCAGATGGCTCAGTCAGTGAGGCAAGAGAAGTAAAAAATAAACCAGATGACACACTTATATTAAACTGAAATTGCAGGGAGCTGCCCTGATGGTTGTCACAATACCCAGGACTGGACACAGGATGGATGAAAATTGAGACAGCAGGTTACTCTTCTGGATGGCCAGGAGAAGCAGGGCCCACACAATTCGCAGAGGCGTTGTTCCTGTTCAAGCGTGGAGCAGGGGGCTGATCCCCAGGCAGGCTTCTCGTTGATGGCTTTCCTCCATGCAGTAGGGTAGTCTGGCAAGGCCCTTGTGGCAAGGCCCAGCCACAAGGGGATAACCCTGGATTCAATCTTTTGGGCTGGACACAGCTTCCAGCAAGCAGAACGCAGTTCACATGATGTGGAGTCAAATCACGACCCACTTTCAGCACACAGAACATTTATATGCACAGAAATTTTTACTGTACCAGGCAAAACGCTCTGCAGTCCCAATCGCTCAGTCCCTGCTCAAACCGGGAGCTCAGAGGCAGCTAGAACTCCTGCCAGACCGATCGTATTCAGCAAAAATCTTCAGTCCTCTACAGGGTGAGCCTGGTCACACTTGGCTTCTTCATTCACACAAGATTGGTTATTCTGAAAACCGCTCCCTTCTGTGTCTCAGGGAGTAGGCAGTTACGCAGGCCAGAAATCAGGCCTTCCACAGCTCCACTACTATGCGGACGGCTGCTCAGACTCGGCGACTGTTGCTCTACCAGCTTCCAACAGCTCTACCCCAAACAGCAGACAGCTCAAGGGTTTCCCTCAGATCCAAAGGTTCAGTTGGCTGATGCAGTTGTCAGTCAATGTGAGAGGCACTGCGGAAGAGCAGTGGCCAGGGCCAGCAGAATGCTGGGATGCATCAGAATGGGGATTACCAGTAGAAAAATGGAGGTCATAGTACCCTTGTACACCCATCTGGTTAGACTGCATTTGGAACATGGAGTCCAGTTCTGGAGGCCGTACCTCAAAAAGAATGTGGGGAGGCTGGAACGAATTCAGAGGAGAGCAATGAAGATGGTAAAAGGGCTCACCCACCTGTCCTATGAAGAAAGGTTGAGAGATTTGAACATGTATTCCCTGGTACAGAGGATGGGGGGCATGAGTGAGACCTTCAAGTACCTTAAGCATACAAACTGGGTGCCAGTGGAAAGCATCTTCCAGCTGAAGGGAAATCAGAGGACGAGGGGGCATGGCTTGCAGATGGAGGGGCAGTTCAGGGTAACATTAGGAAGTACTATTTCACAGAGAGGGTGGTGGATAAGTGGAATAGGCTCATGGAGGGTGGTTGGAGAAGCAACATTGGAAGGCTTTAAAAGGCATGGGAGTGTTGAGGGTGGGCGCATGTCCTAGCAGATAGCTAGACAAATGGGCAGACTAGGTTGGCCTGTCAGACCTTTTCTGCCATCACACTTCTGAATCTATGAATATTTTTAATATTTCAAGACAATTAAACAGATACTACAGGGTACTACAACACACTGTAGGGAACAGATTTACAGAAAATAAAATAAACTGGTTTTACACAATAGGTTACAAACAAAACTCTTATTTTTCTTTCTACAAGGTAGGTCAGCTTACCACGAGACAAGTTAAGTTATGGAAGACAGGAACTTTTAGATAGCAGTTTGTCCATAGCCCTAAGCCTGACTGACTCTATGAGGCCCCGTTGGCCCTAAAACCCTCTAGTTGCCCTCTGTGACACATCATCCAGTATTATCCAGTATCCAGTGGGTTATTATTCCTGAGCTTCATGCCCAGGTGTGTTGTGAGGCATGAGGCACTTGTGCTGACTGCCTTCAACTACCTGAAAGTGCAGTTCAGGAACAGCAGCCCACACTCTGGGGTGTCTTACTGCATTTATAAAATGAGTCTACAGTAAAACCAAAACTAAGATAAGTTTAACAGTGCAGTTGCTATTCCTGAATTGCACTGCTTTGGAACCTTCTGCACCTATCAGGAAGCAGGATTCTCCCTACCCAATGTTTAATGCCTGGTAACACATAATTCCCTATCTGCTACTGAACATTATTTGTAATTCACAGTTTTCCACATTTATTTTGTGTATTCTTTCCACCAATCAGCTAGGATACTTAAATGATACAGTGGTTGTAATCATACAATCTACTGGTATCAGACTTGGACAGAAAAAAGCTTCTTATAGGACTGCAAACTATGTCACCCTGTGGCTGCATAAGAAATGCAGCCAGTACTCTTCAGTCCTTTATGTGCCAGTTTGGTAGAGTTGCTTCATTTAATGCAGGAGTGCAGTTCTGCCCCACCTCCCCAGGTTTAGAAAAATAGAGACAACAAATTTGGCAGCATACAGTAGTTAAAAGCACTAAGCACTATCATTTTTTGCATATTTGTTCCCACAATGTTCTGTTCAATTGATGTCTACAACTGGGAGTGCAGAGGAAGTCCAGCTGTATTTCCTATAGCTGCACCAATGGTTTCAACCTCCATCCTACAAGTACCTGCTTTGATTTTGGGTTTACCTTCTACAGATACACATCTATTAGCTCAGGTGGACTTGGAGGTTTATTTTCGTTTCACATTAAGTACTGTGCCCGCAATTCACATCTATTGAGATACGATGTATTTACTGCACCTGCTGTCAGGAAATCCAATCACTGGATAACGTTTACTAAAACACCTAATGAAGAACTCTACCCCCCAGTTGACTGCTGTTCTGAACTTAAATGTTATTCTCTCTTGCTTTAGATGGGTTTATGGCAGCTTGTCTGATTGATCTAAATGCAAAACAATTTCCCCACCAAGAACTTTAGTACCCATTCACCATACTACACTTCCAACATATATTGCTTTCATAGTGCCACCTCCCTATATAACGCCTCAGTCTCACCTCAGGGTCCACATGTAGCCGTGATCATAGAAAAATAGTTGCCCGGCTCTTCGGCAAAGCCACAGCAGTAGATCGGTGCTGTCTTCTTCCCTGGGACAGGCGAAAGTCTCTATAAACTCCTTGTTGGCGTTCCGGTAACTCTTGCAGGTGCCCACATCTTCAGCCATGGTAGAGCACAGAGAGAGGCGATCAACCCGAAGAAGCTAGGCTTGCCTTCTATCTTTTGCACCACTCATCAGGATCCTGGCACTTCACTGGTGCTGCTGCTCGCAGCCATCACTATCAGAGGAGGACGGAGTGACAGCAAGGAGGCTGGAAACCAGTTCGCTGTCATCATTAGGAGGTGTGCTTGCAAATTGCAATGACCAGATTATTTCAGACCCAGAACGCTGATGTGTTCCTCACAAAATTCTAAGGGTTGTCATAAGTAAGGCTGTGACAATTGTGTTGGCATTAGTGTACAGCTCATTACAGGAGCTGCTAATAAAGCAGAAATAAAAACTGTGGCTTTTAGATGAGCAGGCGTGTCTGGCCCCAAGCATAATCATGTGATTGATTCAGTTTTGAATTCAGGACACCTAAAATGACTAAAATGACGATGGGCTTTGATGGGATTAGCGATTGCAGCATTGCTGACCCATGTACAGTACAGGTGCAATAGAGTAGGTGGTGCAGTACAAACTTCAGTTTGCAAGCTTCCAGACTCCACCAGATATTATACTTTTCCCAGCAGTAGAAATAAAGTGCAACCAGTAGGTATTTATGACTGCTTCTGTTCGCAATTCAATAATTTTTTCCGCGATTTTATTGGGGGCAGCTGGGTGGAGGACAAAGCAGCAAAAAAAAACCACACACAAAAATCACAAAACCAACGAGTTATACAGTTTGGGGGTAAAACAGGTACTGTGTTTTTGGTGGGGCTGGGCAGTTTGCTGAAATCCAATATTACAGAACTGGAACTAGTGCTGCAAAACTCCCGCCCCTCCGAATGTTGGTTTGCGAGCTGTTCAAATCTCGTGCCAAAATGGAACTTGTGTACAAAATAAAATCTTATGTATGAACGAGCCTAAATAAAAAATATAAAAATATAAAACAAAAAAAAAGACCCAAAATTTAGCGACATGAAAATAATACCGGCTGCAACAGGGATTTTTTTACTTATACTGTGGAGACCAGCAATATCATTGAGAATAACAAATAAATTCAATATTTAGAAACAGAAACAGAAACACACTTCAGTAGTGAGGGAACTGGCTTTCTCAAATTGTACTTCATAAACAAAGGCTACCTCAAATCTGCCTATTCAAAACATTAGTGCACTGGCGAGAAGCCCTAAAACAATTCGCGGTTGCATGAAGGACGACCGACAAAAAACTGTTTTATTATTGGTATATTTTCAAGAGACTTTAACAACTTTCAATTATACTTTCATCCCTACATCACACCCTTACTGTTTCTGCCAGTTGGATTCCCCATTATATTGTCCATTCTTCAAAACATACCTCACAAAAGTCTTGCTTCCACGTTCCCTCACTAAACAAAGCAGTGGATTTCTGGCAAGTGTTCTTTGAGTGCCACCAGAATTCTGATGATTTGTAGACGATGCGATAGATTCTATCGGAACTTCAGTGCAGAAGCAGAAAATGAAGCGAAATGACTCTCGGCAGCATGTGTTCAGGAAAAACTACTGACCTCTGGTGTGCTGTTATTGGATCGTAATTGACCAATAACAGTTAGCCACAAGTCCCTGCGTTGCCATGCACTAGGCGAATTTCTAAAGGGGCAGCTTTGTTTATGCACTGCAGCTCAACAGGATTATCTCAAATCGTACGACAGTGGGGACTACAGTTACTTATATGAGGTTATCTCGTCTGCGGCGAGATGAGGGTTAATGGTTGTAAAATAAAATCAGAAAAATATAGCAAAATAAGGATTTTACAAGAGAAAACTGCTGCTCAGAAATAGAGCTTACATTTCTTGAGATAACATTTAACTATGCATTTGTCTTTTTAAATTATCTTCAGTATATTTGTGATTACTATACTACTTTGCCTAACACTTTTGTTGCCTGCAGTACTCTTGTTCTTCAGTGGTGTTGGGCCTGAGTTGGCATGGATCCACCTCCTGGTCGATTTCTCCTTTAGCATTGCTTTTTATATTGTTTGACAGGTTCTCCTGTTAAAGACCTTGAATAATAATTGCTGGGCACCTTTAAGGCAGTTCTTTTCTCATCAGTAAACACTGCAAATAAAAGCTCAGTCTCCTTCCATAGCATGGGATTATGGCCAAGGTAATGCTGTTGCTCTTTCTTTTCCATACCTCTCTTTAGAATAATTTCTTGGCACTTTCTGTTGATATGATCACATTTTTCTCTTCAAAGAATATGCTCAATACAGAATAATCTTGCTTATATAACAGGTAAAATGTCTGTTTTAAACACATTCAAAATATACACAAAATATGCAGCAATTAAAATATGTTTCAATGTTTTAGAGCTAAATTTTTAAAAGTGAAACCTAGATTATGAAATGCATTTCTATTGAATGTACATGTTTCAGATAAAAGTCCATATATATACAGGGCTACAGTTCAGTGCATAAATCATGCACATAAAATCTATGCCCACATGGCTTTTGTACATGTACAGTCTTTACATATGTGTATAGACACACACCTGAGCTCCCTATGCACCTAAAGTATGGTAGGTGTTACCAATCAAGGTCATGCACTAAAAGCAACAACACACATGCAAGGCAACAATTATTTACAATTGGAATGAAAGAATACCATCAATATACAGTCATACACAAACTATACATCTGCCTGAAATCTATTCCCACATGATGGCACATACCCACTACAACATTCTGAAAAATTAAACCAATGATGCCATCAGACATATTCATTGCAAAAAATGTGTTGATGCACCAGGTAGGGTTCAACCTAACACTACAAAAATAGAGAAATGTGGTATTACAGTTTACAACCCTAACTCCTTACCCTCAGGCAGCAAAAGATCAAAGTGACGCAAGAAACCACAGATAGCCATCATCAGGTAAGGCAAACAACATATAACTGTTTCCAGATTATACAAAAGCAGTAGCACTGATGTGCTACCTTTGTTGATTTGTATCTGCAGCATGCACATTGCAAGACATACACACTTCTAGCTGCAGACAGAAATCTACTATACTCAAATCACAACTCAGCTTCTGTCTGCAGAAGCACAGGCCCCTGCAGCCAGACATACAATGCCATGATACACAAATTACAACAGTACTTTTGTCTGCAGAAGTGCAGGCACCTGTGGGGTCACTGCTTCTTCAGCAACAGATACACATGCACACTGCAGGACATACACACATACTTGTTTCTGCACTTCTGCAACCACAGATATAAATCCATGATATTCAAATTGCAACACTGCTAGTCTGCAGAGGCACAGACCCATGAGGCACTGCACTTCTGCAGACACAGGTACTCATGCACACTCTAAGACATACTCACTTTGCTCTTCTGCTGCCACAGATGCAGGATGTACACATTTACTTTCCGCTAAAATACAGGCTTCTGTGGTGTATGCATTTTCACAGCCACATACAAAAATGCATTCTAGCCAAAATGCAACACTATTTCTGCCTGTAGAAGTACAGACCCCTATGGGGTCAGCACTTATGCAGCCACAGGTATTCATGCAAACTGTAAGACATACACACATTTCTGCAGCCCCAGATACAAATCCACAAAGGCAGCACATTTGTGCTACTGCATTTGTGTCATCTGAAAACAGTAGTATGTTAATTGTTTTACCTGTTGATGGCTGTCTGTAGTTACTTTTGTGGTCTTATCCTTTTGCTTCTTGAAGGGGTGAGGAGTTAAGGTTGAAAACCCTAGTGTCACATTTCACTTCTTTTATGGGGTTAAGCTGAACTCTAACTGGTGCATTAATGCAATGTTTTTCACTGACTATATAAATAAATTTTTTGCAAAAATAATACTTTGTTAATTAACTACTTAAGGTATCTTAACACCACAAAAGTAGGAACATGTGGTATTAGGGCTTCCAACCCTTACTTCCCACCCCCACCCCCAGCAATAAAAGGAAGAAACATTAGGGTGCTGGCTCTCCAGAGTCTTGGTGAATCAGTGGGGTCTTTCTTGGGGTTGTCAATGCTAATGGCGACCCTGTTCCCTTAACAAACAATATCACATGATCTCCTTTCTTCAGACAGGGTCTGTATGAAGAATGTGAAAACAAACTGTGTTGGCAAAGTGTGGTGAGACATACTTCTGTACTTTTGAAGGTATGTAACCATGAGGCACTTGCTTGGAGCTGTATCTTGTGCTTCAACTAGAGGCTATGGGCTGGAAGAAGGGAGATCATTAGGGGTGACAACCGCAAGGAAAACCCTACCACTAATTTGCCAAGACTCCAGAGACCCAAACCCCTCATGTTTGTTTTTCCTTTTGCTGGTTGGATTGTGGGGGCGGGGATTTTGTGTTGAAAACATTAATGCCACATTTCCCTACTATTGTGGCATTAAGTTACCCTAACTGGTGCATTAGCAAAGTTTTTTAAAAAGAATTTTCTTTCTTTTTGAATTAGTGAAATTGTATCCTTTTTCACGTAGGTCCCTTTGGGACCTGTGTGAACAGATGCAGAAGCCCTTGACACAGAGAAGGCTCTGTCTACCTGCAGAAGTGCAGGGCTCTTGTGGGCCCTGTACTTCCATGCAGTGATGGATGTGAAGAATTCATGGGTCTGTCTGGTGGGCTGCAGAAGCACAGGGTCCCTTTGTATTTCTATGCTTCTATGTGGCCACAGATACAGATGCACATGGCAAAACGTACATCTGTCAGCAAATGCACAGGGCCTTCTACCACCCATGGGTGCAGAGGTGCAGGGGCCTATGCTGAGAGGACAGTTGTCTTCACTATATGGTACCCACACCTGTGTGGACAACCCTTTACCTTTTGTTCCCTGGCTGGGGTGGTATTGCATAACAGTACCATCCCCTCATCTTTACCCCATTCAGGTAGGCCACTGAGCTCACCACTGAACTCAGCTCGCCAGCACAGGATCATAAAGCAACAAAGCATACCTGCTGGGATCAAGACTGGCACTACCCACAACATTTATATATATATATATATATATATATATATATTAGAGGCAAAAAACTCCATTTAATGCATTAGTTAGGGTTGTTCCACAGCGACAAAAGTGAGGAAATTCGTTTGTTGGGTTTGAAAACCCCCCTTGGACCCCCTGCCCACCCCACCAACTGGCATTGGGGTGCGCATTGGGATATCAGCCTAACTCTCACCCCATGACATGTGTAAAGCAGCAGAAGTATAGGAGAATGGGGTGAGAGTTGGGACCCGATCGAGCACCCCAATGCCAGTTGGGGGTGGGCGGGGTCAAGGGGTTTCAACTAACTGTAATTTCCTCACTTTATTACTGATAGTTGCATAATGCATTAAATGAGATTTACCCTCTATTCTTTTGAGAATGATAGCGAGGAATAGTGAATGCATAATGCGGCGGCGGGAGCGCGGGGCCTTGACGCCCCGCTCCCGCTACACTCAACTCATTAGCTGGCCCAGCTCCCGCCACATGATGTGTTGTGGCATACTAACAGGGACAACAGCAAAGCAGAAATGCTAACAGTGGCGCACATGGTAACACAAGCACGAATGAGAACAGAAAGGTAGCGCACATGGTGGCGTGAGCAGAATGGTCTGCCATGTGATGTGTTGTCACATAGTAACATGGTGCCTGCAAACAGAAATGTCAATGGGCATGGTGATGTAAGTGAAACAGTAAGATAAACAGTACTGTAGACAGAAATAGCAAAAAATAACAGAAGCATAGCGCAAATGAAAGCATAAAGGATAATGCACATGGTGGCGCGGCGTCAATGGTGAGGTGAAGCAGTGCGGATCCACAAGCGGAAAGGGCAACAGTAACAGTAATGTAAGCGCAGAGGCTGGTTTTCCCCAAAACCTGCATTGAGAAGACAGTGAGTACAAATAATGTATGCAAAATAATGAGTATCGGCATGAAAATGAGATCTTGGAATACTAAATACATTATATCTCAGGAACCGTATGACGTAGAAAAAAAATTTAAAAGTCATATTATTTACAACTGTCCTGGCTAATTTGAATCTTAGCCCCATTAGGGGCTAAGAAATTTTCCAACGAAAAGTCCGTATCTCGCACCGTTTCCGAGATACGGGCCCTGAAAGGCACGGCGAACGCCGTAATGTTATCCTATGGGAAAAAAAGAAAAGTTCGGAGCACCATAACTTTGCCTCCCTGTAATGTTTTTTCACCAGACTACTGAAAGGCACATCTGTGGGCTGTTGGCTGTCTTCCCTCCAAATTTCAGGAAAAAAGACCAAACCGTTATTTTGCAGCAGGGCTCCAAATGATTTCTGTTAAGTGTTGGCGCCGTAATGTTATCCTATGGGAAAAACAGTCCATTTTGGAGTGCCGTAACTTTGCCGCCATGTGATATTTTTTCACCAAACTACTGAAAGGCACATCTGTGTACTGTTGGCTGTCTTCCCTCCAAATTTCAGGAAAAAAGACCAAACCGTTATTTTGCAGCAGGGTGCCAAAGGATTCCTGTAATGCTTCGGGCGCCGTAATGTTATCCTATGGGAAAAACTGTCAACTTTGGAGTTCCATAACTTTGCTGCCATGTAATATTTTTTCAATACAACACTGAAAGGCACATCTGTGAGATGTCGGCTGCGTTCCCTCCAAATTTCAGCCCAAAACTCCAAGCGGTTATTTGCAGTGCAGTGCCAAAGAATTGCTATGATTTTCCTACAGACTAGAAAATTACTGTAATGCCAATTCTTGAAAACTTCATAAAATTTGTGACACTTTCGTGAACACGAAAGTAATTTGAGAAAGTACTTTTCAGAAATTTGAAAAACATATTTCTGGGGTGTTTCTACAAAATAAAGACATGGCAAGCATCCTCAGGGCCTGACTAGGTGAATACAAAAAATTAGGTTGCTAGGGGTCCCAAATTTAAATGCCAACCATTTTCTGATCACCAACTGAAAACAAAATGGCCGATTTTGGAAAGTAACAGGCCCATTCTGAGAAATAAAATGCATTCGCGAAAGTGTTGAACTTTTACTTTTCCATTGACTTATAATGGGAAACTGTTTTTGAATAACTTTTGAACCGTTTAATATTTTTCGAAATCTTCAAAAGGCACACCAGGGACCCTGGCTGCGTTCTCTGAAGATTTCGGCCAGTCATGCAAACTGTATCGACCTGTAGGCGCGACCACACAATTCAGAAAAGCATAAGCGTGCACAGATCACTAATAACTCCGCAGCCGTATATCCAACCAGTACGAAACTTGGCAGATCCAAGGCCTATGGTTCTTGATCATACATCCCAAATTTCAGGCAAATCCATCAAACAGTTGCAAAGATATTAAGGTGCAAAGTTTTGGGGTTTAACATGAAATGGCTCCTCAACCTAACTATGGTAGCACTACCGTGCTACCATAATACACTATATACATATATATATATACACACATATATATATATTCATAGCAAAAAAAATCCATTTAATGCATCAGTTAGGGTTGTTCCACAGCAACAAAAGTGAGGAAATGTGATGTTAGGGTTCCCACCCCCTTGCACCCCACACCTACCAACAGGCATCGGGGTGTGCATTGGGGTCGTTGGTCTTAACTCTCACCCCAACCCATGTGTAAACAAGCTGAGGTGGTGCAGTATAGGAGAAAGGGGTGAGAGTTAGGACCAATGACCCCAAAGCACACCCCAATGTTTGTTGGTGGGGGCAGTGTGGGGGTGGGGTGCAAGAGGGGTGGAAACCCTAACATCATATTTCCTCACTTTTGTCACTGTGGAACAACCCTAACTGATGCTTTAAATGGATTTTTTTTGCCATGAAATTCCCTTCTTTTTGAGAACGTGCACTATAAATAGTGAAGTAATGGTAACGCAAATGCAAGCGCAAACGGTAACGCACACGGTAATGCAAACGTAAAACGATAACGCAAATGGTAAAGAACCAGAAGTGCAAACATTAATGAAACAGAAATGCAAATGCAAGTGCGTACAGAAGCGTAAATCATAACATGCATGGTCGCGGTAACACAATTGGAAATGCAAACACTTATAGTAACAGCAGCGATGGCGCAAAAACACAAACAGAAAGCATAAATGGGCGGCGTACACAAACACAAATGGAAATGCAAACAGTGATGCAAAGGAAATGCAAACAAAAACAGTAATGGAAATGCAAATGTTAACAGTACTTTGTAAATGCAAGTGCAAATGAAAACACAAAGGGTAACTCACACAGTGGCGTGAACCATGTATCACCAAGTAATGTAGCGAAACACAAGTGGAAGCGTAACTGTAACAATGTGAAAATGCACACCCTTTTTTTCCCCCAAAAGTGCATAGAGAAACACAGTGAATACAAAGAATGCATGCATAATAATGGGCCTCAGAGCAGAAAATGAACTCTTGGAATACTAAATTGCTTATATCTCAGGAACCGTAGAACGTGGAAAAAAAATTCATATAATTTATGACTTTCCTGGCTAGTTTTGCACTTAGCCCCCTACTAGAGGGGGCTAAGCATTTTTCCAATGGAAAGTCCGTATCTCGAAGTGTTTCCAAGATATGGGCCATGAAAACGCAATGGCAGTAATGTTAACCCTATGAGAAAATTGTCAACTCAAGTACTGTAACTTGCAGCCCTCAATATTTATCACCAAATTACAGAACGCACATCTTTAGGATCTTGGCTTTCTTCCTCAAATGTCAGCTCAAAAGACCAAACTGTTCTTTTGCAGCAGGATGGCAAAGATTTCCTATTCTTTTGGGCATAGTGTCACAAATCATGACACTTTAAAAAATATCACGAAAGTGTCGAATGTGTGACACTGAATTGCGAAACCACTATTTTCAAAAATTTCAAAAACATTTTCTGGTGGGTTCAACCTAAAAAAGACATGGCTAGCATCCTCAGGTCTCGACTAGGTGAGCACTAGCAAGAACTGTGTCCCTACAGGGTCCCAAATTTAAATGCCTAGCATTTCTGTGACCACCAACTGAAAACAAGATGGCAGAGTTGTTACACTACAGGGGTTATTTGTGACACTAAAACTGCATTTGCGACACTGTCAAACTTTTGTTAACTTTTCCCATTGATTATAATGGAAACTTGTTTTGAATAACTTTTGAACCATTTAATATTTTTCAAAAATCTTCAAAAGGTACATCAGGGACACTGGCCACATGTTCCCCTGATGGTTTTGGACCAGTCAAACAGACTGTGTGATCTATAGGCACGAGCAAAGAATGTGCAAAAAAGCATAAATACAACTTTCTACAGCTCTATGTACCTCTGCAACTGTATATCCGATCATTACGAAACTTGGCATATCCAGAGACCTATGGTACTGCTCTGTGCATGCAAAAGTTCAGGCAAATTTGTCTTATGGTGGCAAAGTTATTAAGCTGACAGATTTCACACTTTAAACTTAAATGGTGTACTCAACCCAAACTTTATGTGGCACTACTGTGCCACTATATATATATATATATATATATATATATATATATATTAGAGACAAAAACTCCATTTAATGCATCAGTTACAGTTGTCCCACAGTGACAAAGTGAGGAAATTTGGTGTTAGGGTTGAAAACCCCTTGCACCCTCAGCCCACCCCACCCAACCAGCATCGACTTGTGCATTGGCCTAACTCTCACTCCATCATATGTGAACAAGCTGAGGCATAGGAGAATGGGGTGAGGTTAGACGGATGTCCCCAATGCACACCCGATGTCGGTTGGGTGGGGAGGCTGAAGGGTGGAAGGGGTTCAACCTAACACTGAATATCCTCACTTTTGTAGCCGGCTGTCAACGATACATTAAAGATTTTACCTCTAAGTTCCCTTCTTTTGAGAATGAGAACTATAAATAGTGAATGGAATGTGGTGGTGGGGCGCGGGGCCCCACCATGTGATATTATTGTGGCATAGTAATGGTAACAGCAACACAAACACAAGCAGTAATGGTTACACATATGGTAATGCAAACGTAAATTTTAAAGCAAGTGTTAATAGAAATGCAGGCACAAAGTGACACCAAAGTGAACAAGTGATGCAAAGGAGATGCAAGTGCATACGGAAAGCAACTAGTAACACACATGGTCATGGTACTGTTATTGTAAATGCAAATGATAACTGTAACAGCAACAATAACATGAAAGGAAACAGAAACAGAAAGCAAGTGCGTATGGAAGCAAACTCTAATGGTAATGGTAATAGCAAGAATAATGCCAAAGAAAACAGAAATGCAAATGAAAGTGTGTCTGGAAATGCAAACCGTAATACACATGTGGGCACAGGAGCGGAATTGGAAATGCAAATGGTAATGGTAAGAACAACGATGACGCAAAGTGAAAGACGAACGCAAATGGAAATAGAAATGCGGCCGCCAACAGAAATGGTAATGCGCGCGGTGACACTAAGTAAAACACAAACACAGACAGTAGTGGAGACACACATGGTGACAGTAACTCAAATGGAAACGCAAAGGGTAACGCACATGGTGGTGTATATGGGAATGCTAATTCAAACGGGCAAGGAAACACAAGTGTAAAGCCTATGTGTAACAGTAACTGGAGCACACACCCTATTTTTCCCCAAAAGAGTCCATTGAGAAACACAGTGAAAACAAAGAATGTATGCTTATTAATGGGCCTCAGAGCAGAAAACGAGCAGTTGTAATACTAAAATGCTAATATCTCAGTAACTGTACAGCGTAGAAGTAAAATTAAAATTTAACATGATTCATGAGTTTCCTGGCTAGGTTTCCATAGGGCTACACACTGTCAGAACGAGAATTCCGTATCTAGCACCATTTCCGAGATACGAGCCCCGAAAGACGCAGCAGATGCCACCATGTTAGTCTAAGGGGAAAAAATGTAAATTTTGGAGTACCGTAACTTTGCATTCATGCAATATTTTTTCACCAACCCAACAAAAGGCACATCTGTGAGATGTTGGCTGCCTTTCCTCCAAATTTCAGCCCAAAAGACCAAATCATTCTTTTGCAGCAGGGTGACAAAGAATTCCTGCCATTTTGGCCATAGTGTTGCAAAGTAGTGTTGTGATTTGCTACACTTTCACAAAAAACCTACAAAAGTGTTGCAAGTGCGACACTATTTTGCGACACTACTTTTCCCAAAAAATGTCAAAAACATATTTCTGGGGTGTTTAACCCCAAAATAAAGACATGCCTAGCACCCTCAGGGCTAGACTAGATAAACATAAAAATAATTGTGTCCCTAGATGGTCCCAATTTTAAATGCCAAGCATTTCTGGGATCAGTAACTGAAAAAAAAATGGCTGACTCATGACACTACAGAGGTCATTTGCAACACTAAAAACTGCATTTGCGACACTGTCAAACTTTTTGTTAACTTTTCCCTTTGACTATAATGGGAAACTTGTTTTTTGGATAACTGTTGAACCGTTCAATGTTTTTTCATGAACTCTTCAAAAGGCACATCAGGGACCCTGTCCACATGTTCCCTGGCATTTTTGGACCAGTCACACAAACCATGCGACCTGTAGGTGCGAAGCAAAGAATCACAAAAAATGTAAATGTGCCCTGGAATGTCACTTAATAACTCCGCAGCTGTATATCTGACTAGTACAAAAGTTGGCATATCCTGAGAGCTATGGTTATGCTCTGTGTCTGCCAAATTTCAGGCTAATCTGTTGAACAGTGGCAAAGTTATTAAGGTGCAAAATGTCACCATTTAACATTAAATGGGGTACTCAACCCTAACTATGGTAGCACTACCGTGCTACCATAATATATATATATATGTATTTTTATTTTGACCCATATTTTCAAGATACAGTACTAATTTTAGGATTTGCCGTATAAATATGACATGTAACATTTATAGTATATTGGTTGAAATGTCATCTTGCATCAGAAATGTGAAAACACATCTCATCCAGGATTTAAAGAACAACATGTCACTTTATGAGGTGTGGTTGAGAAATGGCTATGTTGAAAGTTTGGAGTCAAAATATTGAAAATTAGTGAAGTTATGAGTGAAAGTTGAAGTATTGCAATGTTCACTCATAACCTTGAACATTACCATATTGTGCACTGAATTTTCATCATAGCCTTGTTATTACCCCACCTCAGGAACCCAGCATTTTGGCTAGGATCTGAAACATAACAGCTGACCCATTTGTGAGGTGGTGTGAAAAAAACAGCAATGCTGAAAATGTGTGGTCAAAATATACAAAAATGACAGTTATGCATCAAAGTTCAAAGCCCCATTGAACTACTATGAATCACACTTACCTTAGTTCATCATATTGCAGTTGGTGGCTGAGCAGCAAGACATGTCTTCCATCAAAGAGTAGATCTTCACTGTGGGACATGTTCAGGTAAGAGTGGGGTGGGGTGATGGGTGCTGACTGGGAGGTTGGGGTGGGGGTCAGATCTTGAAGACCATTTCCTCTTTTGCAGGTAAAACAAATTTTACAAAAATGAGGGATGGTTTGTTTTTTCAGGAGATACAAACATTCTAACTGGGGATTAGGCACCCCAGTGTTAGGCTACTGTTTAGCAGCACTGGGGTAGGCATCCCAGTACCACCATCTATTTAATGCAGGAGGCTATCTGGAGGAGAGAAGAGGTGATGAGAAGTGGTGCCAGGGTGTACAAACTGGTCTGCTTATACAGTATACAGTATACAGTATTATAAACAGAAATAAACATTGGGAACAGTAGGCAGGTGACCTGAAGGGGAAGGGGACAAAGAAGCAGGCAGACAGACAGACAGATACAGGCAGATAGAACAGCAGATTGGCAACTCACTGCTCTCACTGCAGCCCACAGCAGGACTTCGGCTACAACTGCAGAGATCAAGAAAGTCCTACTGTTCACATACAGAGAATGCTTCTTACTAAGCTGGGCATCCTAGATTTTGGGCTGCCGAAAAAGGTATTTCTGACCATTATTTAAAAGAGAAAAATCAGAATCTAGCTAAACAGACCCTGTTTAGCTACCTTCAAGTTTTTATTTTTAAATTACACTATTTATTTTGTTTTCCATGTTTTTATTTTGAGGAAAAGAAGATGGCAGATCTTAAAGCACTAAAACCATTTTGGTGCTGTGAGAAACAAGTTGTGAGAAAGCAAAAATAGTCTTTTGGCACAGAATTTTGGTGTTATATCAGAACATGATTCCAAAACTCTACTGAGCATGCTCAAAACAGAAAGGAACAGAAAAAACAAAACTTTATTTCTTTATAACTGTGGAACCATTTGATATTTTTCACCAAACTTCCCAAAGGCACTACCTTGGCATGGCACAGTTCTATCCTGAAAGTTTCAGAAAAGAAATCCCATTCCTTGTTGGCTGCGTGTGAGAACAAAATCCAAATCCTATGTTAAGTATAGGGAAAAAAATTGACATTTACAAGAATGTGACATATGCGGATCTCAGAAACCACACAAGCTACCCTCACAACACTTTTCACAGATTTGATTTACACCTTGCCTTCTAGACAACACATGCAAAATTTCGACTAATTTAGTCAAACACTGCCAAAGTTATTAAGGTACAAAGTTAGGGGTTTATCATTGTTTTAGTTCTCAGTTTCAGTTTTATTTGTTATACTGGAAAGGCATGTGAGTAAATTTGTATTATAGTATATTATATATGAGTATATATATATATATATATACAGTATATATATATATATATTAGAGGCAAAAACTCCATTAATACATTAGTTAGGGTTGTTCCACAGCGACAAAAGTGAGGAAATTTGGTGTTAGGGTTGAAACCCCCTTGGACCCCAACCAGCATTGGGGTGCTCATTGGGGTCGTCAGCCTAACTCTCACCCCATCACATGTGTAAAGCAGTAGAAGTATGGGAGATGGGGTGAGAGTTAGGACCGACAACCCAATGCACACAATGCTCAGTTAGAGGTGAGGGTCCAAGGGGTTTTTCAACCTAACACCGAACTTCACTTTGTCACTGTGAACAACCAACTAATGCATTAAACAGAGTTTTTGCTTCTAATTTCCTTCTTTGAGAATGAGAACCAGAAATAGTGAACGTAATACAGCGGCGGAGGCGGGGCCGAAGGAACAGCAATTCAAATAGAAGCACCAACAGTGGCGCACATGGTAATGCAAGCGCAAATGAGAACAGAAAGAGTGCACTGCAGTGGCGTGGAGGAGAACGTCTGTCACATGATGTGTTGTCACATAGTAACATGGTGCCTGCAAGCGGAAATGTCAATGGGCATGGAGATGCAAAGTGAAACAGAAGAGAAACAGTACTGTAGACACAAATGGCAAAAAATAACAGAAATGCAAGCGCAAAGGAAAATGCAAAGGATAATGCTCATGGTGGCATAGACGTCAACGTAAGAGGAAAGCAGTGCGGAACCACAAGCAGAAGAACGGCGGTAACAGTAATGTAAGCACACAGGCTGGTTTTCCCAAAAGCTGCATAGAGAAAGACAGTGAGTGCAAAGAATGTATGCATAATAATGGGTATCGGAGCAGAAAATTAGGACTTGGAATACTAAATAGGTTATATCTCAGGAACCGTCTGACGTGAAAAAAAAATGTAAAAGATCATGATTTACGACTGTCCTGGCTAGTTTTACTTAGCCCCTGTGAGGCCAGTATTACCAACGAAAAATCTGTATCTCGACCTTTCGAGATACAGGCCCTGAAAAGTAGCGAAACGCTGTAATGTTATCCTATGGGAAATAAAGAGAAGTTTGGAGTACCATAACTTTGGCTCCTGTAATATTTTTTCACCAAACCACTGAAAGGCACATCTGTGGGCTGTTGGCTGTGTTCCTCAAATTTCAGGAAAAAAGACCAAACCATTATTTTGCAGCAGGGTGCCAAAGTTCCTGTAATCGTTGGCGCCGTAATGTTATCCTATGGAAAAAGTGTCAACTTTGGAGTATGTAACTTTGCCGCCATGCAATATTTTTCAATGAAACACTTCAAGACACATCTGTGAGATGTCAGTTCGTTCCCTCAAATTTCAGCCCAAAACTCCAAACTGTTCTTTTGCAGCGGAGTGCCAAAGAATTGCTGAATTTTCCCAGACTAGAAAAGTACTGCTGAATTGCAGAAGCTTCAGAAATTTGTGACACTTTCGCGTGAGCACGAAAGTACTTTGAGAAAGTACTTTTTCCAGAAATTTGAAAAACATATTTCTGGGGTGTTTTACCCCAAAATAAAGACATGGCTAGCATCCTCATGGTCCGACTAGGTGAATACAAAAAGAATTAGGTTGCTAGAGGGTCCCAAATTTAAATGCCAAGCATTTTTCTGATCACTAACTGAAAACAAGATGGTGGCTGTGCAAAAGTAACAGGCCATTTGCGAAAGTAAAAATGCATTTGCGACACTGTCGAACTTTTTGTTAACTTTTCCCATTGACTTATAATGGGAAACTGTTTTTTGAATAACTTTTGAACCATTTAATATTTTTTCATGAAATCTTCAAAAGGCACATAAGGGATCCCGGCCGTATGTTCCCTGAAGATTTTGGGCTGGTCGCTCAAACTGTGCGACCTGTAGGCACGACTGTAGAATTCCAGAAAAAGCATAAATGCACGTGCAGATCAAGCTTAGTAACTCTGCAGCTGTGTATCTGACTGGTACAAAACTTGGCAGATCACAAGATGTATGGGTCTTGACTGTGTATGCCAAATGTCAGGCAAATCTGTCAAACGTCAAAAGTTATTAAGGTGAAAAGTTTTGGGTTTAACATGAAATGGCTCCTCACCCTAACTATGGTAGCACTACCATGCTACCATAATCAAGACCACTGATTTATGGTGACTAAAACATTGAAATTCCATTTGCAATACTTCAGATTCGAATTGCACGGTGATTGTTATTCTAATTTCGGATTTTACCGAGTTCTGCTGTCATTCTTTTAGTATGTGTATAAATAATCAGAATAAAGAAGGCTTAATATACAGAACACTAAATAAAGCAAATTGAAAATAGTTCAGGAAGCAACTATAAAAAACAAGTTTTGTAGAATTACTGATCTAGTATAAAATGGCAGATTCCATGAAATCTTTGTTTTACCGGTGTTCAGGCAGCCCTAATTCCGAATTTTACCAAGTTTTCCGGTAAAACCGAAAACAGTGGCCTTGACCATAATATATGAGGCAAAAACTCGTTAAAGCATCAGTTATGATTGTTCCACAGCGGCAAAGTGAGGGAAATTCATTGTTAGGTTGAACCCCCGGACCTCCCACGCCCACTCCCAACCGGCATTGTGGTGCACCATGGGGTTGTCAGCCCTAACTTACACCCCATCACAGTAAGAATCTGAGGTGTAGGAAAATGGGGTGAGAGTTCAGACCGAAGACCCCATGGCATACCACGATGCCGGTTGGGGGTGGGCTGTGGGGACTTCAGGGGGTTTCCAATCCTAACAACCGATTCCCTCGCTTTTGTCACTGTGGAACAACCCTAACTGATGAATTAAACAGAGTTTTTGCCTCTAATGTCCCTTCTTTTTTAGAATGATGATGAAAAATAGTGAATGTAATGCTGCGGCAGGATCATGGGGCCCTTTGAGCCCCGAGCTCCCCCCACGTGATGTCTTGTGACATAGTAACAGAAACAGTAATGCAAACAGAAGTGCCAACAGTGGGGCACATGGTAATGCAAACGTAAATGGTAAAGGAAACATTAATAGAAATGTAAGTGCAAAGTGACACCGAAGCGAACAGTGATGCAAACGGACATTGAAGCATGTATGAAACGCAACTGGTAACATAAACAGTGATGGCAGTGGTATTTAAAATGGAAATGTTAAGTGTCACAGCAAAAAGAATGCAAAGGGAAACGGAAACAAAAACGTGAATGCAAGTGCACACGTAAACGCAAACTGTAACACGCACAGGCACGGTAACAGAATTGTAAATGCAAATGGTAAAGATAACAGGAAGAGTAACACCAAAGGAAACAGAAACAGAATCAGGAACAGAAGCACATATGGAAACGCAGACCGAAATGCGCACAGGCACAGTACTGCAATTGTAAACGCAAATGGTAACGGTAACAGCAACAATAACAGCAAAGCAAAAAGAAATGCACTAGGAAATGCAAGCCCATATGGAAATGCAAACTGTATGTGCACAGGCACAGTAAAGAAACTGCAAATGCAAATGGTAACAGTAACAGCAAGGAAGACAAAATGAAAGAGAAACGAAATGCAAATGAAAGAGCTGCCATAAACAGAAATGGCAATGCACATGGTGATGCAAACAAAACAAAGAGAAACAGTAGTGCAAATGCAAATGGTAACAATAACAAAACACAAGCACAAATGACAATGCAAAGGGTAATCTATTACTGGTGGTGTACACGGAACGAATGCAAATGGGGACAGAAACGCAAGTTGAAACAGTAACTGCAACAGTAATGGAAGCACATACCCTGTTTTGCCAAACAGGTGCATAGAGAACACAGGTGTAGCAAAGAATGTATGCATTGTAATGGGCATCGAAGCTGAAAACGAGCATTGGAAGTACTTAATTGCTAATATCTCAGCAACCGCACGACGTAGAAAAAAAATTTAAATTTCACAAAAATCATGATTTTCCTGGCTAGGATTTTGGTATTACATTTCTAAACAGCACAACTTCACAGAACAGTCTAAATTACTGCCTGCAGCTAACTCAACTACCACTGAAACACACTTTCACTTGTCCAAGCTCACGATGCAGGAGTGACAATATTTGCCATAGCACATGATCTGCCCATCATGTATTCATGTATACAATAGGCCAAGAGTTTCAGAAGTTTTGTTATGCTGTCTTTGTTCTGTTCCTGTTTATGTGTTTGCTCATTCTGAGTGTGAGCTTTTCTGAATGGGCTGGCAGTGTTATAAACTCTGAGAGACACATGAGTGTGTTTTGCAATGCTAAATGAGTTAGTTTTAGATAGTAGTGAGAAACATACTTTTGTGAAGCTGTATTGTTTAGCAGTCTGGCTGCATTGAAGTTAAGAGCATCACAGTAATTGTAATGATCTGAGAGGCAGAGTGTCAGAACAGCTGATACTGTTTTCAATGGTAATTAAGTTAACTGAAGGCAGAGTGCAGAGTGTTCTGTTAAATTGTGCTCTTTAGGATTCTGGCTGCAGTGAAGCTGAGATTGTCACAGTAATTGTAATGGGTGAGAATCAGACTTTGAGGAACAAGTGAGAGTGTGTTTCAGTGGTAGTTGAGTTAGCTGCAGGCAGTAGTTTAGACTGTTCTCTAAAGCTGTGCTGTTTGGAATTCTGGCTGCATCAACTTGAGAGCATCACAGTAATGAGCTGGAAGTTGGGGGGATAGGTGTGTTTGTAATGCTCACTGAGTTAGCTGTAGGCAGCAGTAAGACCTCTCAGGTAGTTCTGCATTTGTGTCTATGGTAACAGCACAGGTTTTCTTGCATGCTGAGGAAAGCTGCCTAGGTGATGATATCAGTGACCTTTTGTCACCTGTGTGTGTGTAAATGTTTGATATCATCACAGTAGAGCAGAGGGTAAAAATAGCACACTGCAGTGGATGATACGCTGTTTTATCTCATTCATTTACCACTCACCCCTATTGTGTGTGTGTATATATATATATATATATGTATATATATATATATATATATATATTCTATGCAAAAAACTTTGTTAATGCATCATTTATGGTTAAAACACAAAAAGTAAGGAAAAGAAACTTTTAGGGTTGACTCCTCCCCACTTCAATCCCAAGATTGACAGCTGATGGGGTGTGTCCTTGGGGTTGTGAGGCCTAAATCTCAGCATATTCCATGTGTAATCATATTCACAAGCCACAGAAAAGAAGGTAGGGGAAGGGTCAACCCTAAAAGTTTTATTTCCTTACTTTTTGTGTTTTAAACCTAAATGATGCATTATCAAAGTTTTATTTTGCATAGAATTCCCTTACTTTTTGAGAAAGAATATAAAAGTAAAAAGTCACGGAAGTTGGTGGGAGCATGGGCCCTTCGGTCCCTGCCCTCCCACCAACTTATAAGTTTCTGCTTTAGATAATACTACAAGTACTGAATATCATATGTATCACTGGAGCACATATGGGTGGGACCATGGGGCCCAAAAGCTCCCACCACATTGAAAGAAAGCAGTGTCAGTAATCACAGTGGCATAATTCAACACCTGCTTACATGTCAGACATGTAACCACTGAAAATTACCTCCATGGCAGTAACGCTAGGCACCCTATAAATGTGAACCCAGTACCACAATGCAAAATGCCATGCATAAAACATACAGTGTGTCATGCAATATGTCCGCAGCAAACTAATTTTCCAATACCTAAACACCATAAATCACATGAACAGGACAGGTCCTGAAGACCCTCCAAATTTCAATACAAAAGACAAAACCATTTCTGAGATACAACATGAGAAAGTTTGAGATTTTCATTTGTTGGAGTGGCAGACTTCCACACCTGTTAAGATTTTAGAAACCTAACTACTGAAAAGTAGATCCATGGCAGGAAGGCTAGGTACTGTATAAATTTCAAGCCAGTACAAGAATGGAAAATGCTATCTGCCAAACGTAAATTGCACCATGCAATATGTCCACAGAAAATGAGTTGTCTGACACGTAAACACTGTAATTCACATCTACAAGACATGCCGTCAACACCCTCCAAATTTCAAGTAAAAAGACCAAACCATTTCCCAGATATTTAAAGTTAAAGATTGTTAAAATTGGCCTATCTGTTGCATTAAAATCTGGCCATCTAGTCCCTCCCTCATGATCAAAGATCACGATCAAAGAATCTTGCAATCAAAGAATGTGCAGGCTCGCAATCAAAGAATTTGCAGGTGCATGATCAAAGAATAAAAAATGGAAAAATTAAAATTTTAGACGTAAATGCATGAAACCACAGGCATGGTTCAATAAAATGAAGCCCCCTGAGCAAAACCCACAGTCATTTGTGTTAATAACCCACCCCTGAGATGAGAAATTAACTGTTTTCAACTGCCCATCTTGTCCCTCGCTCACGATCAAAGAATCTCGTGATCAAAGAATTTGCAGGCTCATAAACAAAGATCATTAGCGAGTCACGATCAAAGAATAAAAATGTGTGAAACTTTATTTTTTGACCATTTTGAACAAAACGTAAAGGCATGGCTCATAGAAACATAGAAATATAGACTTTGATGGCAGATAAGGACCCCATGGCCCACCAAGTCTGACCATTTTCCTACCTACTGGATAAGCTGCAGATTCTAGTTAAAAATCTCCATTTAATGCATCAGTTAGAGTTGTTACACAGCGACAAAAATGAGGTAATTTGGTTTTAGGGTTACCACCCCTTGCACCACACCAACCCGCCCCCACCAACAGGCATCAGGGTGTACGTTGGGGTTGTCGGCCTGCTTTCACCCCATTCCATGCAATTAAGCTCAGGTGGTGGGAGCATAGGAAAATGGGGTGAGAGATAGGCTAGACAACCCCAATGCACACCCTGATGCCTGTTGTTGGGGCGGGGTGGGCATAGGGGAGTTGTAACCCCAGCACTGTATTTCCTTGTTTTTGTCGCTGTGGAACAACCCTAACTGATGCATTAAATTGATTTTTTTGCCATGAATTTCCCTTCTTTGGAATGTGCACTATAAAAAGTGAATGGTATGTAGTGGTTGGAGTGTGGGGTCCACCATGCTTTCCATTTGTACATAATAACCCTAAAAGTAACGGTAACTAACAATAATGGCAACGGCAACAGTAACAGTAATCCTAATGGGAACGTTAATACTAACAGTAACGCCAATGCTAATGATAACAGTAACAGTAACAAGAACAGTAATGGTAATGGAAATGCACATGCAAATGGTAATGCAAACGGTAATGAAAATGCAAATGGTAATGGTAACACCAATGATGGCGCTAAATGAAACAGTAACGTAAATGGTAACAGAAACACAAGCGCAAAAGCAAACGGAAATAGTACCATACAAAGAAACACTACTGGTAATGGTAACCGTGATGGAAAAGTAAACGCAAACACAAACATTAACGCAAATGCTAATGGTAAAGGTGACACAATGGTAACGGTAACACCCATGCAAATGTGAATGCAAATGCTAAGGGTTACGGTAATGCAAATGTAACCACAAATGGTAATGCAAACGTAAGCGCAAAAGCAAATGCAAATGGTAATGGTAACATAAATGAAAATGGTAACAGTGACACAAACATAAATGCAAATGCAAACGGTAACGCAAATGCAAGCGCAAACAGAAACACAAATGGTAACGGTAACGCTAACAGTAACAGTATCGCAAATACAAACACAAATTGTAATGCCAGTGCAAACGGTAACGTAAATGAAGATGGTAATTGCAATGTAAACACAACTGCAAAAGCAAATGCAAACAGTAACATAAAAGCAAACACTAATGGTAACACTAATAGTGATGGAAACGTAAATGGAAATGGAAACACAAACAGTTACATAAATGCAAGTGCAAATGCAAATGGAAATGGTGATGGTGATGTAAACAGAAATGCTAATGATAACAGTAATGGTGACACAAACAAAACTGACGCAACTGCAAACAGCAACATAAACGCAAGTGCAAACACAAATAGTAATGGTTACACTAACGGTGACACAAAATAAAATGGTAAAACAAATGGTAACGTAAACGCAAGTGCAAACGCTAATGGTAACAGTAACGGAAATGCAAACTCAGATGGTAACACAAATGCAAATGGTAACAGTAATGCAAACACAACGCATATGCAAATGGTAATGGTAACAAAAAAGCAAATGGTAACGAAAAAGGGTGATACAAAAGGAAACAGTAATGCAAACGCAAGCACAAAAGCAAAAAAGGTAACACACACAGTGACGCAAACATAAACGGTAATGCAAATGGTAACAGAAACACAAGTGTAAAGGTAAACGCAAACACACATGCTTTTTGTCCCAAAAAGGTGCATTCAGAAGCACAGTGAATAGAAAGAATGTGGCCATAATAATGGCCCTTGTACCAGAAAATGAGCACTTGGAATACTAAATTGCATAATATCTCAGGAACCGTACAACACAGAACAAAAATTCAAATCACATATTATTTATCAATTTCCAGGCTAGTTTTGCACTTAGTTCCGTAGAGGGGACTAAACATTTCTTCGATGAAAAGTCCGTATCTAGAACAGTTTCGAGATGTGGGTCCTGAAAGGTGGCGGATGCCATAATGTTATCCTATTGGAAAATGGTCAACTTCAGAGTGCCATAACTTTTCAGCCCCTGTAATATTTTGTCACCAAACCACCAAAGGCACATTTCTGGCATCTTGGCTTTCATCCCTGCAAATTTCAGCCCAAAAGACGAAACTGTTGTTTTGCAGGAGGGTAGCAAAGATTTCCTATTGTTTTGGGAATACTTTCGTAAATTACTTTCGCAAATCATGACACCTTCACACAAAAAAATTACAAAAGTGTTGTATTTGCGAAAGTACTTTGAGACACTACTTTTTACAAAAATTTAAAAAACATATTTCTGTGGTGTTTTACCCCCCAAAAAAGACATGGCTAGCATCCTTGGGGCTCGACTAGGAGAACACAACAAGAATTGTGTCCCAAGAGGGTTCCAAATGTAAGTGCCAAGCATTTTTCTGACCACCAACTGAAAAATAAATGGCAGAATCACGTATGTAAAAGGGTCATTTGCAACAGTAAAAACTGCATTTGCGACAGTGTTGCAAAGTTTGTTAACTTTTCCCATAGACTATAATGGGGAACAGTTATTTTTGAATAACTTTTGAACTGTTTAATATTTTTTCATGAAATCTTCAAAAGGCACATCGAGGACCCTGGCTGCATGTTCCCGAAGTTTTTGGACCAATCGCGCAAACCGTGCAACCTGTAGGTGTGAGCAAAGAAACACATAGAAATGCATCATTTATGCATTTGTTTGGTGCTCTGTAGCTCCATAACTGTACATCGACCTAACACAACTTGCCAGATCCAGAGATCTATGTACCAGACCACGCATTCCAAATTTCAGGTAAATCTATTGCACGGTTGCAAAGTTATTAAGCTGCCAAATTTCAGATTTAACCTTAAATGGGGTACTCAACCCTAAATATAGTGACACTACTGTGCCACTATAATATATATAAGGGATATACAATGGTGAGCTGTCAGAAAAATGACTTATCTACACAAGTGCTGTTTGACCTCGGGTAACTTCATGAGTGGCATAAGCCACGAGTGAGGTGTCCGAGGTCAAACAGCACAAGTGTAGATAAATCATTTATCTGACAGCTCACCATTGTATATTTCTATTTATGTAATATGGATGCTTCTTATCAGTGCAGGAACATCTGGGTTTGACTGTTTATCTTCTTTTTAAAATGATAATTTCTGGGACATTCTGGGACTTTCGGTTAACTTTCAATTCAACTCAATTCAATTCAATCTTTATTTATATAAAGCCTTTCTGAAACCAAGGCACACTGTACAACTCCATGATAAAACAATAAATAATTAAAACCATATTAAAATTAAACTAAACAACAATATTCAGAAATCATTATAAGCTTTGCTAAAGAGATAGGTTTTTAAAGCTTCCTTAAAACTTTGGACTTTCCTAGTGTATGTCCAACCTAGCAGGATGGTTGCTATTAAATGAAACACCACTCATTTTGTAGAGAACTTCTTGCTGAACAAATGTCATGGTCACAGTATCATGCTACCTTTTTGTTTTAAAGTTATTTGCATTTGTTTGATAAAAAGTGAAACAAAATTGAATTTTATGCTGTTTTTGCTAATTATAAAAACTAAAAGATATTTATTAATGAAACACCACTCATTTTGTAGATATTTTGTGCTGAACATTTTTGTGCTCACAGTACCATGCTATCATTTTTAGTTTTAAAGTGATTCACATTTGTTTGTCGAAAAAGTGAAAAGAAAATTTAATTTTATACTGTTTTTTGCTAATTATGAAAAAAGTGAAAGGTATCTATGAATGAAACACCACTCATTTTGTAGATATTTTTATACTGAACATTTTTCGTGCTCACAGTATCATGCTATCATTTTTCATTTTAAAATTATTTACGTTTGTTTGTCTGAAAAGTGAAAAGAAAATTGGATTTTATGCTGTTTTTTGCTAATTATAAAAAAAAACTAAAAGCTATCTATAAATGAAACACCACTCATTTTGTAGATATTTTTGTCCTGAACATTTTTTGTTCTCACAGTACTATGCTATCATTTTTCGTTTTAAAGTTATTCACATTTGTTTGTCAAAAAAGTGAACAAAAAACTTTGATTGACAGTTTGCATTTATCCCACATATGTGAAATAAATGGATTTATGCAATTGCTTTTGGTTCCACACCTATTGTATAAATATATATATATATATATATATATATATATATATATATATATATATATACAGTATATAATATATACTAATACAGTATTTTTTATTAAATTATAGTAATAGTGCACAGACCTGCAGCGTTTAACCACATGATATGTTTATGTACTAAAGAAAACAATATGTTGAGCAATACATAATTCAGTACTGTATAGAGGATATTACACACAATCATGTCAATAGACACTGTCCTCTGTACAAAGTATTGTGAAGCCAAGGCGGGCAGATAGGACAACACAGTGACTGATGAAGCAGCCTACTAGAGACAGCATGATATGGCAGTTGTGAAGACAGTACCTTGCTGACAGCAGAGACATGTAGTCACATGAATAGTGATTGCAAACATCATCACAAGCATATTGCTGCAGCAATTAGATATGAGAGATAACCAGCCACAATGTTCCCCATAAGTCTTCAAATGTAAGGCACATGGTGGAGAGAAAAAAGGAACACATGGAAATGGCATTTCTCCCAGCACAATTCAGCACAACCCCCCCCAAAAAAAAAATCTGTGTTACTCTAATGGCAACAGTGTGTAACAGCACAATATCATGATAAAATCTAATACACTGTAGAGCAACCACTTGTATGATACAGTTAGGGAGAATCCTGCTATTTGATTGGTTCCTAGCTGTGCATTAGAAGTGTCTAACGCATGACTAAAAATGAGTCTGGCAAGGTCCAACTGATCATTCTTGCAGATATCCCTGCTCAATAAGAATTTTCATACCTCAAATGGCAGCTGTATTTGTTGTTACTGCCCACAATAGTGAAAACAACAAAAAAACTAGCCAGTTAGCTGTCATAAAATCAAAATGTCATCTGTACCAGAGCCCAAGTTCTAGTTAGGAATGTCAAAAAGGAAATGAAACAGTTTTTACAGTCTGACAATGAGCCTGCAGAAGAACAACATCAAACTGCACCTCTGATTGAAACTGCTGAAATGACAGCACCCCAGCTCAGGGCTGCAGCTATGAATTTTGGGACCCAGGACAAGTCAACTGAAATGGGCCCCTGTTTCCCAAACCAGCTAATGCCAGCTCCTCAGGTGGGCCCCTCCTGAGCTTGGGGCCCCGGACAACTTCCCCACTTCCCCCCATTACTGCAGCCCTGCCCCAGCCAACTGTAGGCAGCAGATTCTATCACTGTACCACTGACAAACTGAACTCACTTAAAAATTAGCAAAATGAAAAAAATACACTAAGGGCCAACTCCTAGGCACTCAAGGGGTGGGATATTCAGAAGGGTTGTGCATGGCACAACACAGTTGCACCATGCACAACCCACTGATGTGCCCTGGGGAAATATTCAAAAGGGGAAAGTGCATGGCACAAATCCCGATGTGCTGGGGTGCATCAGTAATGTATGAGGCACAAGAAGGGGGGGCATGCTCATGTATACTCCGCACATCCCGATATTCAGCCCGGCATGTGCTGAGCAGATGCAGGCACAACCCCTACCTGCACCACACACAGTTGAGCCAAAAAAAACAGGAGCAATGGCTGGCCACCCACAGGTGAGCTGCCGTACTGCAAGCAGGCTCAACGGCGCTGCCAGCTGTGGGTGGCCACCTGAGCTCCAGCGGCACCGCCCATTGTGGTAGCATCCCCTGCCCAATCGCAGGCATAAGTATAAAAATAAAACATCCTGTATCCCTGGTGGTCCAGTGGACCGCCCAGCCCAATCGCGGTATAAGTGGCAAAATAAAATGTCTCGATATCCTGGTGGTCCAGTGGACCACTTCCAGCCCAATTGCAGGCATAAGTATAATATTTAAACATCCAAACCATCCCTGGTGGTCAGTGGTACCTTCCCCACCCACCCACTGAGCCCCACCACCCACTCCCCAGGTCAGTGGCGGTGGCAGTTACCCACCTGCAAGCTGCCCGCCAAGTGACTGTGTACAGTACATCTGTATGCCCATTGGTCCACAGTGTGGGCCAATGGGCTTGCAGACCATACCATAATACACAGGCACAGTTCTGAATATCCCACCCCAAGAATTTAATGAACGGGCCACTTCAAAAAACACTGTTCTCAACTGGCAAATGGCAACGAAGGCAGAACTAAATGAAACATTCTGGTGCTTCTATACCAAGGCTTGAATGACTGTGGGACAAGAATGTGCTATCTTCAGCTTTTGCAGTCTTCCAGCAGCATTGAACTGGCACCTAGGGTCTGCAGCTGTTGGCCACACAATCAATATTCTAACGGACCCCAAGTTTAAAACAAGCAACCAAATGTTCACTGCCAACTTCAAAGTTTAAAGAAGGGCACAGAAAGACAAACCTCAGCACCATGAGCCCTTAACAAAAAGTGACTTAAACAAATTAAGAAACTCAACAGCTGTCACCAATACTGCACCTGGCCTGGTCAGGAAAGTCTGGGTAGACATACAATTGTTCATGGCCAGGCATGGTCATGTAGGACTTCACCAATTAAAAGCCCAGCAATTTTACAGTGAAAATGATGAAAATGGCTATGAATACATAGTGCTCAATTTTTAATGAGCACACAAAAAAAATCACAATAACCCCCTGGCACCTGCTAAGCAAGGGCACCAAGGATACATGTTTTCACAGCCAAGAGAGCCTCTATGCCCTGTCTTCTCGTTCAAAAAATATATCAGAAAACTGCCATAGAATCCAAAGGCACTTCATCTTCATTCACAGCTCCTCCACCAAGCAGAACTGGACAGTATGCCTTTGTGGTATGCAGCTGAACCAATGGGTTTAAATTACCTTTCTACAATGGTGGCTAGACTCAGCATGGAGGCAGGATTAAGCCAACATTATACAAATCACTGCTTTAGAGCAACTGCAATGCAGGCTTCTTTCAGAGACAGCATTGCAAAGCAGGGAGATTACATCCATAACAGGATGCAGAAATGAATCCAGTCTTCAAAGCAAATAATGCAGACCAAAGAAAGTGGTGTCACATCTTCTCAGCAAACCAGCAGACAGCACTAGAGGATCAACCATCCACAAGCAAACAGGAGAACCATCAGCAACAGATAACCAAGAGTCAAACAATGACACCCACAGGACCTCAAGAGCAAACCTTTAAATAGTCACAATGAACCAAAGCACAATGAATTTTCTTGGCCCAGTGTACTTTGAAAAGTAATTGTTCAGTTTTGGTTGTCTAGTAAAAATGTGAAACGCAAGTTACATTCCAGTTTGTTGTTTTGCCACCCCCCAAAAAAGGGGGACTATTTTCTTCAACGTAATAATATTTCACTAAATACAGTGCTCCCTCGCTATAATGAACCTCGCTATAGCGAAATCCCGCTTATTACGAATCAAGGTGATGGCTCCCAATGCAGTTTCTCTAATTGATAGGCGCATCTGCAATTAACTTGCAATTATCAATTACACAATGCCTATAAAACAGTGCCGGCATATTGCAGCTGTATGGCATGCAAAATGAAGCGATCCGCTACACAGTCGCAACTAGCTGGCAATTCTAGACCACCTGAAAGGTGGTGAAAGCTGACTAAGTTGTCTTTTGAGAGTGGTTATTCAAAATCCCCATATGTACTTGGCAGAAGCAGGAGAATGCCCTCCGAGTGTTTGCTGATGAGTGCTCAAAGACCAGAGGATGGCTTGAAAAAGTTATGGTGTCCTGACAAGGGCAAAATTGACCAAGCAACCCAGCTTTGGTTTGAGCAGCAGCGCACTCATGGGATACCATTGTCTGGATCAATTGTGAAGAGCAAGGCAGAGCAGTTCACCAAAGATATTCACGGTGAGGAATACAAATTCAAATCATCGTCAGGCTGGCTATGACAATTCCAGCGGAGCATGGAATTCATGTGTGTGTGCATTACAGAGCAGGCAAGGTCTGTGACAACGTAGCAGTCCAGGCATTTCTACCAAAGTTGCAAGACATTTTGGTCATAGGGGTACACTCCAGAACAGGTGTATAACTGCGATGAGCCTGGCCTGTTCTGGAGATGCCTCCTGACGTGATATTGGCTAGTAAGAATTAAATCAATGCATCCAAGGGGTTCAAGGTTGCAAGGACAGGGTAACCTACATGTTCTGTATGAACACAACAAGGAACCCACAAACTGCTGCTCTTGTGGCCATAGGTAAGTCACATGGCCAAGATGTTTCCACCAAGTCTTGATGGCATCCCTGCCTGTGACCTATCGCATAGTCGAGAATTCTTGAATGACTTCGGACATCTTCCACAAGTGGTTTGCGGAGTCATTTGTACCATCGGTCAGTCATTTACGACAACAAAATTTCCCTGGCAAAGCACTCCTGTTACTGGATCAGTGCCCAGCTTACCCCTGAATCAGAAATGAAGTCAAGAGATGGAGAATAAAAGTGCTTTTCCTCCCAAAGAATGCAACCTCTAAAATTCAGCCACTAGATGGTGGCATTATCGTAACATTTAAAAACATATTATCGTAAGCGACTGCTTACTGATTTGGTTGCTGACAGTACTGAAGTGTGTTCTTTCTTAAAAACCTGAACCTAAGAGATGTGGTAACAATTGAAGGAGAAGCGTGGGAAAAGTGACACACTTACTGTTACCCACTGCTGGCAAGCCACACTGGGACAGCATTCGGAGAACAGCTTATGACCCTGAAACCACCCAAGAAGATGCTGAAGATGACACACCTGAGATAGCTGCTCTTGCAACAGAGTTGAGCTTGCTGGACACACAGATCCCTCTGCCATTGATGATTGGCTGTCCATTGATGATTAGGTGCAGCGTCAGAGTCGATTGCAGACTCTGAGATAGTCAGTGTGGTGAAGTAAATTGATCAGAGTGATGAGTGCTCTGAGGATGAAGACACAGAAGAAGTCCCAGTACCCAGTTATGCAGCAGCGATACGGGGGATGGAAGCTGGGCTCCACTATTTGCAGTCACATGACAGTGATCCAATTAAGGTATTGCAGCTGAGAAACATAATATCTCATATGAGAGACATTGTGGCCAAAAAATGTAAACAATCTAAGATTACCTGTTTTATGAAACCGTCAGCTAACAGTTACGAATGAACCTGCATTTAATTATTGTTTTACTTTTTAAATTGATTACAACCTAAACTAAATAATGAATAAAAGTGAATTAATTAAATCAAACTGGTGTTGTACTTGTTGGCAATGTTTTTTTACATGCTTCCTCAATACTAGCGAATAAGCTGCTATAGCAGATGATGAAGGACTTGGCTCCTGACTCATTCATTATAGTGAGGGTGCACTGTAATATTTATTAAAAATTCAAACTGGAAGTCACATTGTCATTTTCTAAACATTTGTTAGCCACTTCATAAGTGCAATAATCCACTCCTGGGTGTGCATTAGACAGTTCTAATGCACAGCTAAGAACAGACACACTCGGCTAGTGACCTCATGCCTCACTGCACCACCTAGCCATGTGTTAGAACTATCTAATGCACACCCCATCATGTCTTATTGCTTACTTATCAAAGTGAACCACAGTATCATTTGAAGAGTACCCTCAAAAATAATGCACAAGACTACAAAACAGATTAACTAGACCTATCCTCCCATAATGTACACATATTAGTGGATTGTAGCATTACCTTGAATAAAGCACATAAACATATTACATACAAACAGCAGGCCACAACATCTCAATGAGAATAACACTACTGCAAAAAGTGTTCCTCATAAATGAAGCACATGCAATCAGTTTAAAATAATACCCAATATGACATATACAGTACTGCAATTCACTGGTGCCAAAAAGGACGCACATGACATAGTGTACAATAACAGTCTCACAGGCTCCCTCAGAAAGATATAATACTGCAACATATATTAGTTTTTCCCAAATATAATACACAAGACAGCAATGACAATGCAAACTAGAAAGAGGGTAGTTCTTTAATGGAAAGTAACTAGTATAATTTGAAGGGTTCTAGGACCAAGCATCCTTAGACAATTTGCCCCCATACAATGTTCCTGTGACAGTTCACCCCTGTAAAATTTTTAGTATACGTGATGTGAAGCAAGCAATGCCCCTGTACAAGAAACTCCCAGACAATATGCACCTCTTACCCATACAATTTTCCCCAGGACATTTCACTCATGATATGAAAGAAGAATGTGTAGTATGTAGGCAGGGTCACTTTAAATCTGAAAGTCGAAGAAAAGCATTTCCAGGTGAGGCATTTTGCTTATAGGTGTCAACAGACAGGGGACAACATTCAAGGGAGCAGCCATTTTACTGATCCATGAAACATAAAGTCAAGTTATTGCTTGCAACCTGTATGCTGTTAAGCAGAGGTTGTCCAACAGTGAAATCATTTTCTTTCCCAAGATTCCATGAAAGGGCTGCTTCTTTAATTGCAAATAAGAAAGATGTAGACACTATTATCTCTGGACACTTGTTACTGTAACTATGTGTAAGCATGCTATCGCATTTCAAGGACTTTCAGACTGTGAGTGACTTATTGCAGGTACTTTCCCCCTTTAAATTGTGCGTTGAAGTTAAATAAAGCATTCTGAAGTTTTATTTGGTTTCGCAAATATATGTATTTATTAAACCTTGGATATAAATCCAGCAAACTCATTGGTTTAGAACTGGTCACATGACATCAGTAGTCTATGTACTATAGATATGAGACTATTGCCTATGCAAGACACTACATCACAACATATCACTGCCATCCAACTTGTGATTGAGCAAGAGATCATAAATGTGGTGATTCAACCCATTGCTTCTCCAAATAAGTAATTAATCTGAAAAGCAAATTGCACTGCATTTTGAGGAGAAGACCAAAATAAAATCATAAAACCAGTGTTATCATACAGTCTCAGTACACAATTTGCTATCCCTGAAAGAAAGCACAAACCAGTTGATGACAGAGTGGTTCTGTGAGCGACTGAGGGCCCTGTTTTTACCCATCTGAAAAAATGCCTTCTAACAGAAAGACATGCACAGAACTCATAAAAAGCTGAAATTGAAAACTAAAAGACATGCACAGAACTCATAAAAAAGTCAAAACTGAAAACTACAAAGACATACACAGAACTCAGAAAAGGAGCCAAAATGGAAAACAGAAGTACACATGATATAAAACGCAGTTCTAAGTATATATAAAGTATTCAAAAAGAGCCAAATCTTTATTGAGGTGCCAGTGGTTAAAAAAAATGTCTCTCTTGTTCTTTGAAGTGGTGAAAACAAGAAAAAAAAAACATACACAAAACTTGGAAATAAAAGCTGAAACTAAAACTTGTTAGCAAACTTTTAATACACGAAATGAAGAAACTAAACTAATTGTTGCTGTGCATTTTCCTGACATTAAAGTCAATGCCCCACAGCAGCTCCTCTAAGAAAAAGACTCATAAAATAAAAACTGTAATAAAACAAGCTGTATCTTAGTTCAAAGAATATTTAACATTAAAATAAATAAGTTATGAAAATATTCAGTTCTACAGCCCTGAACAACTAAACAATATACAGGCACCATTCTATGCACAAGTAAGAAAAACAGATGGTCAAGAATATGCAAAAAGAGTCACTAATAATACGGGTTACAGAAACATTTCCTAGCACTAAATATGATATTTAACTATTGAAGTATTCAGTTGCTATATATATATAAAAAACATTTTAAATATTTTCTTAAGCCTTAAGTTCAGGAAACTTAAAAAATGCAGTGGGTCAACCATTATCTCCTGTTTAGCAGTTTAAAAAATAAAACAATAATTGTTTACAATGCCTGGCTCATTATTGTGTGCGCTTATAAAGGCTACTCGCACTTTATAGGGTTAATAAAACAGATATTGACTAGTTTCGTTTTGTGGAATAGTTGAAAACCAGAGAACCCTCAGGATGAACTATTGACCAATAGCTATATTGCCCTCAGCCTTCAGCTTCAGGCAATATAATAATTGGAGGTCAATAGAGGGATTATGCAAACCCCCAAATATAAGATTTGGCTGCTGCCAACAAGGCTGGTCTTTTCCTTTTATGTTATTATGTTTGCTAATCTTTGTGTTTTTTTGGTATTGTGTATTATATGTAGATATGTTAGTATAACAATTAGAACATAACATATATTTGTAGATCCAGAAGCAAATGATTTGATACCTTTTAATGGACCAACATAGTCGTAATAACAAGAACAAATATAAAGCTTCGGACCAAGCAGTCCTTCTGAAGAAGGACGCTTGGTCCAAAGCTAGATCATCTATATTGCATGCATTTACATTTTTGTAGCAGACCTTACTGTCTCACCAGTCCCATGTTTGTAAACTTGCTTATTTGACGACCACATCAATACTCACTTTTTCTGTTTCAGTTTTTTAGGGCCTCAGGCTTTGATGCAGCAGCACTGCTTTTTACTGATGCTCCCTATGCTATACACAGTGGTTCAGCTCCCAACAACAATAAACATTTTCACGTTCATCCTGCCAAGTACCAGATGCACTTAAGTGACTGATACACGGGTTAATCCTCCCCCAGCTTTGGACACACTTTTAGGCCCTCTCCCACACCACACACACACACAGATTCAATGTACCCCACACCAGACACAATAACAGTTTCACCCACCCAACAACACCAGACACAAGTAGAGCCTTCCTAAGCACCACATTCATAGGTGTACACCACCACCACCAACTCTGGACACACTTTGGGTACCCCCTTCTGCATTGTGCAGACAGGTTCAAAACTGCAATATCAGACATGGTTAAAGTTTCCCTCCTGCCTTCCCCTAAGCACCAGAACCTCTTATAATCCCTCCAAGTGCAGGACACACAGATCAACCCCACCTCCCCAGCTTTAGATATACTTGTAGCCCTGCTCCCATTCTACATAACATTCACCACAGTAAATTCTGTTATAGACAAGTATAAGTGTGGATGTCAATAAGGTTTGCATGATTTTTATTTTTAAACTGCTCATCTCTTATTTTTATAGCAACAGATATGGAAATTTAAAACATCATGTATTTGTAGCAGCTTAATACCACACAGTGCTGAAATTATTAACTCGGGTGCCTGGGCAGTCATACAAACATGTCTCCCAAGCTGTCATTATACAAATGAGGGACACCTGAAAGAGACAGAAAGAGAGAAAGAGAGTGCAGTTTCGACTAAAACTTCATGCAGTTATTTTGAAGCCTGTTTGTGGACCATCTGCTATAATCTGATTCAATTCCCTGAGGTTAGTGAGAAGCAGGGCCTGCTGGGGCTCATCTCCCTATAAAACCATGCACTGAAATAGGAGTACTTTTAAAGCAACAGTAACTGGTAAATAGTTTTAAAGTCACTGAGCTTTATATAGTGGAGCTCCTAATGTCTGGGAGTTGTATTATCTCTTTCTGACTGGAGATGGTAATAAGCACATGGAGCTAGCTTGACAAGCATCAAAGAACATGGAGTCCACTCAGCAGGTATCAGAGGGGCTACCACTGGCGCAACACACAGCCTGCTTGGAAAGCATCTACTGTTACATAGATGATAACTTCTGTTTGTAGACCACTATGTTGTTCAGGGCCTGCCATACTACTTTTGTGTTGAAATGAATGTCATCTCTGTAAATGCAGTATTTATAGTTTATTTATTTGTTCTGTTCGCAGAGGTAGAGTTATGAGCACAGCTTACTCCTTTGAAGTGCCGGTCCAAGCCTTTCTGATTGGTGGGCTACTATGTAAACCTGTCCAAGGATCCTGAAGCTAAACAGGAGAAACATCAGTTCATAGTCCATGATGTTTCTAATGAAAAAGCCTCAGTCAGCACCACAAGGAACAAAACAAATGTAAACATTAAATAATCCTGTTTTTCATCTAAATAGAAGCAAGCCACATAACCAGCAGTCTGTTTTGTCTGCGAATTCTGCAATAAAACTTAGTCCATTTAAAACCAATCATAAATCCTCCTTGAAAGGGCTTATTCACAAAAAGTCATGAACAAAAGCTCAGCTGGCTTCATCAGGACAGAAAGCTAAGAATTTTAGCTTCACATACATTAACATCAGCTGGCTTCATCCAGAGATAGACTGCTGCTGGTTGTTTGGTTGCTGTCATGCCTTGGTTCTGCGTTAAACTGAAAAACCGCAAACAGCGTTTTGTCACTTGATGCTGAGGTTAGTGATACATGACAATAATCAGCAATGCATGAGTTACTGTGACTCCCTCAAATAAAAAGCCTGCTATGCTTGGAGAAAAGTGGAAAGGAAAGCACTTTTGCCACCTTCACTTTTCTACTAGTCGGACATGCAGGCACTGTATCAGACTTGGAGAAAAGTGAAAATGCAGACAGAGTTAGTCAGTTTCCCTTTTAATGCTCAGACACTGGGATGCTGGATATTTTTTATGTTTGCAATTGCAACCCAACTGAATCACAGAGAGAGAGAGAGAGAGAGAGAGAGAGAGAGAGAGAGGGATTTAGACCCTTAGCCCTCCATGTATCCACCCCTGAGGAGTCAGTGCTGGTGGCAGATGTTCAGTGCTTGGTCAGTGGGCATCAAAGGAGTCACAGCAGGTGGCAAAAGCAAGAGCCTGCTTGGCAGAAATCAAGGATAGGCAGACAGTGGAAGAGTCACAAGCTGTGCCCTTCCAAGGAAATGGGCTCAGAGAAACTGTGGTTACACAGTGACCGGGCCCATCCTGTAGTATGGGCTCAGAGAAACAGTGCTTACCCAGTGACTGGGCCATCCTGTAGTATGGGCCCAGAGAAACAGTGGTTACCCAGTGAATGGGCCCATCCTGTAATATGGGCTCAGAGAAACAGTGGTTACCCAGTGACTGGGCCCATCCTGTAGTATGGGCTCAGAGAAACAGTGGTTATACAGTGACTCTTTTCAGGTGTGATGTTTAACCTCTTTCCCTTCCAGTTCTCAGTTTTATCAAACTTTATGTTTTATTTAGATATTAATAATAGAATGTTTCAGAGTCATCACCTACCTCTCTCTCCCTTTATCCCTTTCTCACACATTCTTTCACCCTCTCTTCATCTTTTCCTACCATTAGAATTTGATGGTAGAAAGGACTGCTTAGCACACCTAGTCCGCTCAGATGATACCTAACTAGTCTGTTTCCAAATACTCTGTCTGATCTCTCTTGACTCTACCACCTCCCTGGATACTATCTAATATATCCCCTATGTCTATCCCATGCATGCTTGAAGCCCCCACTGTTCTACCCTCTATCACTTCCACTGGCAATATTCACCAGACATCCACCACCCTTTCAGTGAATACATATTTCCTCACATCACTCTTGAATCTCCCCCCAGCTTTATTGCATTCCCCCTGGTACTGGTGCTTGTTCTCATTTAAAAGAAACTGCCCACCTCTACCCTATTCACCTTTTTGAGTTACTTATATTTCTCTATTATATCCTTTCTCTCTCTTTCTTGTCTTTCAGGGTGTACATGTTGAGATCCCACAATTTCTCTTCATAGGGTTTCTCATGCAAACCATTCACCATTTTAGTTGCTCTCTTCTGGGCTCTCTGTCTGTGTTCTTTCTGAGGCGTGTTCTCCAAAACCGAATACAGTACTCTAGGTGTGGTTGCACCAGCGAGTGATATAATGGCAACACCACCTCCCTCCTCCTGTTGGACATACCCCTCCCTATGCAAATCAGCATTCTAATTTCCTTACATACAGTCTTGTCACATTGCCTTGACACATTGAGCTCCTCAGATACAGTATGATAAACCTGACATCTATTTACTGCCTAGTGATTGTTAGTACTCTCCCGTTATATACTCAGCTTCCAGGGTTTCTATGTCCTAGGTGCATTTTTTTCTACTTTTTGGCATTGCACCTTAAATGTCATGTTATGTTTTTGACCATTGCTCAAGTTCCCAAGATCCCTGCACATTTTTTCACCCCTTTCTGAGTGTCCACCCTTTTGCAGATTTTGATATCATCTGCAAAAAGGCATATTGTCCCTTCCAGCATTTCTACAATGTCCCCTATAAAGACTTTGAAGAGGACTGGTCTGAGTACTGAGCCATGTGCCATATTGCTTGACACACTCTCCTCTTTGGAATGAGTCCCATTAACCATGACCAACTGTTTCCTATCTGTTAGCCAGCTTCTAACCCAATCTATCTCTAGGGATCCCACTCTTTGGTTGGTCAGCTCCTCAATCAGCCTTCTAAGCAGCACTGTGTCAAAGACCTTGCTAAAGTCTAAATAGGCTTTGTCCACTGCTTCCCTTATTTGCTTTCCCTGATCACCCAGTCAAATAATTCTATTAGATTCATTTGGCATGACCCTCCCCCTTCCCTGTGAATCAATGCTGCCTATGGTCTTGCAGCCTGGTGGATTCAAGATACTCTGTCATATATTCTTTCAGTAGTGTTTCCATTCTGTCCCATAGCCTTGTCCACCTTCAGGGCTGCAAGTCCTTTCAGCACTCTTTCATCCGAAAATGGACCTGTGTCCAACTCCATCACCATCCAAACCTTACTTCTCACTGGAGGTCCGTCTCCTCCATCCTCCATTGTGAAGACTGAGCAGAAGTATCTGTTTAAAATATCAGCTTTTTCTTAGTCTCTTTCTGCACAGTTGCCCACTTCCACCCTTCTAATTCTTACTATTCCTACCCTCATTTTCCTCTTCCCACTTATGTACATAAAGAAAGTCTTATCCCCTGCAGTGACCTTTTGGCAATCCTTTCCTCTGAATGTGCCTTTGTTCCTCTCACCACTTCTATAGCTTTCTTCTGCTTTTCTACATATACCTCCCTGTCCTCCTCTCTTTGTGTTTCTTACACTTCTTGGAGCACAACCCTAATTTATGCTTTTGTACTTCCTGCCACTTCACTGAAGAGCCATAATGGTCACCTCTTCTTTCTCTTTGATTACTTCTTTCACACATAAGTTATTTACTTTAGTTATGAACCCCATATGCTCCCCACTGTGCCTCTACCATTCCCTGGCACTCCACTGTACCTCTAAGGCAGTTCCTGAAGCAGTCACACATTTCTTTAAAATATGCCCTTTTAAAGCCTAGAACCCTCATCCTTGTGTGGTTCACCTGTGCGCCTGTCTTTTTGTTGTACCACACTGTACGGTGATCACTGGTCCCAATGGGACTGCCCACTGTGGTGTCTTCAATGATGTACCTGCTTGTAAGCACCAGGTCCAGCACTTCCCCATCCCTAGTGGGTCCTTTGACTAACTGTCTGAGAAAGAAAATAATTGCAGGGAGTCAAGAATGGCCCTCATTCTTGCCAAAACCACAGCTGGAAGGCTCCACTCCACATCTGGCTGACTGAAGTCATCAACTAGCAGCCCCTCCCCCTTACTTGCCATTCTGATGATGGTTTCCCCAAGTGCCGTATAAATCTCCTCACCCCGTGCCATAGGTTTGTTCACTACTCCAGTATAGTTTGTGGACCCAAGTCTGCCTTCAGGTTAACCCATTGTAATTTCAGCCCTTCATTTTCCACTTTGTGCCCCTGTAGCCCTGTGGCCTTGATACCCTCACATATACAATAAACCCTGTCCCCTCCTCCCTACTCTGTGTCTTCTGAACAGAGTATAGCCTGTTACGTTTATTTCCCAGTTATGGTGCTCAGTACATCACAACTCCATTATAGCCACTAAATCTAGATTAGCCTCAGCCGTGTTGACTTCCAGGTCTGGATTTTTTTATTTATTTACTTATTTGTTTGCTTGTTTTTGTTAAACAGGTAAGTACACTAGACATGCGATTTGCCTATTTTCAGGTAAGACCTGGGAAAGTATAAAACGTATAAAAAGTAAATAATTCAAGGAGATGAATAATATACAGTACAAAGCAGTTGAAATTGCATAGGTATACAGAATAATTGGAAGATATAAAATATCAAAAACATAAAAAGCTGTAAATGTACAACAAGTATGAAGTACAATATTTAGTGTAACCAGTCACAAATTTAAAGTAGGCAAATTACATGCATTATGACATAAGTTAACACAAAGAAAAGGCTATACTACATTGTGCGCATACTAGAGGAGGGAACTCATGTAAACAGTAAAGACATGAAAAAGGTAGATGTAAAGAGTGAAAGCAGAAAGAGTCAAGGCATTAGCAGAGAAGGGGAGACAAACATAAGTACATAAGATATTCATGGTGTAGAAACATGAGTAGTCTACATAGCAGGAAGCTCATGTAGGAAGAGAGCAGGTACAAGGATGAGAGAGCAGAGATAGCAGTGAAATTCCCTTTTGAAGTGACCATGAGAAGAAGTGCATCTGATAGAGACAGGCAGAGAGTTCCATAGTATTGGGACAGAGTGGGAAAGGCACTGGAGCCCACATTCGTAAGGCATCTAGGGACAGAGAGTAGGAACTGTTCCCTAGAGCGAGGGGGTAGGGGAGGAAGGGAGGGGACAGTAGTGAAGCATGGGAGGATGGTACTCCGGCACATACTATTTTATCTGTTATAGTACCAAGGGCATATGAGTGGTAGGCATTAGGGGATAGCCAGTTTAAGTCTCTATCAAGTTAACAGCAATGGGCAAGACAGTGTGATGACAGTGCAAAGCAAAGGATATTACTGTAGGCAATGTCCCATGTGTGAAGATGAGCTTGGCAGTGCAGGCATAAACAGCAGCATCATAGGAAAGGGTAGGAAGAAGTATACCCTGAGCAATGGCCGTCCTAGCAGAGGTGTAAGCACAGCTAGATTTAAAGGCAAGTCCCAGTTTGAAGTTTACAGTCCTACATGCATTAGAAATGTTTTGGGCAAAGTCAAGTGAGGGATCAAAAGTGACACCAAGATATTTATTTATTTATTTATTTAAGAGATTAACCAGGCAGGTATACTGAGCGTTAGCCAGCTCGCTTCCAGATGCGACCTGGGGTTACATATTGGCAAGAAACAGAAACAGACACTCATGTTAATGTACAAAATGAGGGCACAACTAATAAGGACTATACATGGTGGTAGTTAAGGTAACTGTACAGCTTAGAAGCATCATTTACAGGCATGGAGACATGGAAATGAAGGCATTTCAGTTGTACATGTTGACTTGAGTTTAAAGAAAAAACTGAATTGTAGCCTCTAGTTAGGAGGGGGTACATATCCCACTAGACGAGGTGTTAGAGGCCCTGGAGCCCTTGAGGGCCTCTAGGGTGTTGGTCCATTACAGGCACATGCAGTGCGAAAGTGTTCATGGAGGTGGGAGTTGAGGAGACTGTTGTTAGTGATATGGTGGATATCTGTTGGTAGGTTATTCCAGAGTTTAGGGAAACGGTAACTAAGCGCAGCCTGACCCATAGTGGTGCACATGCAGGGGATATGGAAGCGCCTATTATCTGAGTGTCGCAACGAGTAGGCCGCCCTGGGTTGGGCAGTTAAGGTAGACGCCAGGTATTGTGGGAGGGTTTGGGACCAGAATTTAGCAGCAACTCGTGAGCAATGTATTTGTCTCTGGGCTGAGAGTGAGGGAAAGACAAGAGAGCTAGAGGTCCAGTGGTGTGTGAGCTTAGGACATTCCAGTATGAAGCGGCAGAAGGAGGAAAGAGTGTGTCCAGGCTGGACAGAGTGGAGGGTGGGCGGTAGCCAGACTACGTCCCGTAGTCAAAGATTGGGAGTATCATTTTGCACTAGTTCACGCCTGACCCGGTAGGCAGGCAGCCTTTGTTGCGATAGAGGGCCCCAGTTTAGGGAAGCAATTTTTATGAAGAGAGTCTATGTGTAATGAGTAGTCTAGGTATTGGTCGAGCCAGACGCCGAGGTAGCGGAACGAGGTGCAGGAATCTAGGGGGGTAAGATCCAAAGTTAGGAAGGGGGGGGGTGGTGAGCCGGGAGAGGCGAGGTTTTGAGCCAAAAGTAAGCAAAATTTTTTTTTGGCATTTAAAAAAAGCTGATTTGATTTGAGCCAGAGTTGAACAGCATTGAAATCCTGCTGCAGTTGATCATGCACAGTATCGGCAGATGGGCCGTGTTGTAAATTACAGTATCATCTGCATACATGTGAATGGCAGAATGGGAGCATACCTGCCGAGTTCATTCAGGAAAATTGAGAAAGGATAGGGCCCAGGACTGAGCCTTGAGGAACACCCATGGTGATTGGGAGAGGGAAGATGTACTGAGCCGACTCACGGATTGCTGTCTGCCCTGCAGGTACGCCTGAAACCAGTTAGTGGCATGGGCAGATAGACCAGCAGCCTTGAGTTTGCCCAGTAGTAGTGTATGGGAGACAGTATCAAAGGCTTTGGCTAGATCAATGAAAATGGCCGATGTGATATGGCCTTTATCCATACCTGAGAGGATGTCATTTGTGACTCTTAATAGGGAGGTGACAGTGGAATGAGATTTTCTGAAGCCTGATTGGTAAGGGGTGAAAAAAGAGGACTCGATTAAGAATTGGGAGAGCTGAGCAAGGACGAATTGCTTTGTATTTTAGCCAGCGTAGGGAGGAGGGAGATGGGGCGGTAGTTGCCCGGGGAGGAAGGGTCACCCCTTTAGGTAGAGGATGACTGTAGCCATCTTCCAAGCAGAAGGAATTGTTGACATAGCGAAGGAGTGGTTAAGCAGGCAAGCTATCGGTGTGGCAATAGCAGGGGCCGAGAGCTGGAGTAGTTTGGAGTCCATGCCTGAGGGACATTTACCCTTGTTGGGGTTTAGGTTATGCAGCGCATGGTAGACTTCTGTCGGGGAGACAGGTCGGAAGGAGAATGTGGTGCGGGGGTGCAGGGGAGTGGAAGCAGTAGTCAGCCTTGAGAGGGGACGGAGGTAGGCTTTGTAACAAGGAGGAGGCACTGCTGGTAAAGAAAGTGTTGAAAGCCGAGGCTACATCCAAGGGGTCGGAGATGGTTGTGCCTAGGATGGATAGGGCTGGGGTGGGTGGTTGAGCAGGTGTGGATAGGAGGGATTTAATAGTTGGTCCAGAATTTGGTTGGTGATTAAGATTTGAGCTGAGGGCCTGCTAAAAGTAATTTTGTTTAGCATGTCTGATCAATTTTGTGCACGAGTTCCGAAGGGCTCGATAAGATAGGAAGGCTTGAAGGGAGTTGGTCGATTTGTATTTTTTCCAAGCCTGATCCCTGGTGCGGCAATTGCTGATGAGGTCACCGGAGATCCATGGGAGGTGGGAGCCCCTTACTCTAGCTTTTTTGAGCAGAGCACGTTGGTTCTAGACAAGCAGGAAGGTATTTTGGAAGAAGTCTAGTGCAAGGTCAATTGAAGGGGCCCTATAGATGAAGGACCAGTCCACTAAGGACAGATCTGACAGGAGTGTTGTTAGAGAGAGTGATTTGAAGGATCTGGCCAGAATGGTCTGGGAGGGAGGTTTGAGGGGTTTGTGTACCTTTCTGACTAAGTATACCATATGGTGATCACTTAGGCAGTCAGGGAGTAAGCCTGCACCTATGGTCCTATGTGGGTGGGTGGTGAGTGCCCAGTCCAGAAGGGAGTGGTGAGAGTTTTTGATTAAGTCTGGTTGGTTGAGAAATTTGTTGTATTAGGTTTAGGGCATTTACTTTGGAGCGAGTTTGGTGCAGTCATTTGCTAGCCAATTGTAATTGAAGTCACCTAGGACATACAGTTCTCCTGTTGTGGCAGTGGACTTTAAGTGGGTCAGGTGATCCAAAATGCACGGTATGGGGGTGTTTGAGGCACAGTAGGATGCTCATACACAGGTGCGGAGAAGGTAGAGTAATTTTGATGGTTAGAGACTCAATTAGTGGTGAGGAGCAGGGGTGGGGATCAGGGTGAACTGATGTCTGACTGAGATAAACATGGCTAGGCCACCCTTTTTTACCCTTTCTGTCCTGTCTAATTAGGGAGTAGCCTGGAATGGCAACAGAGGAATCAGGTGTTGGGGTTTGACCAAGTCTCGGAGAGTATGAGGATGTCTGGTTGTAGTGATAAGGTGGATTGTTGGAGTTCCGGATTTTGTTGAGGACACTGCATATGTTTAGGTGCATTATTTTTAGACCCTTTGGTAGGGACCAGTGGGGTTGGGGCTGTACCAGGGGTAGGACCTGGGTTGGTTTCAATATCCCAGCTAGGAGTAGAAACAGCTAGGCAAGCTGTAAGCACCTGAACCGATAGGTCCTGCATGTGCGATGGCTTTTATTAGAGTGAGGTACTGTGGGAGGTGGTCCACCATAGGACAGCGTAGCACATGCAGTCTTGGTGGAGAGAAGGAGGAGAATGGTTGCTCTATTGGCCAGTTGGTGGGGGGGCTAGAAGGTGCCAAATGAGGAAGTGTAGGTGAGCATGATTGCACTAGGATTGAAAGAGTTAGGTGGAGATGAGAGAATGGTTGCCTAAGGGGCGAAAGGTTGGGGGGAGAGAGGCTACTGGCAGACCCAGCAGGAGTAGAGAGAGAGCTAACAGTGCCATTGTTAGGCTGCAGCAGGGAGATCAGTTCTGTGTAGCAGCCACTAGTGGTGAAGGGAGATAAATTGCAAATGGTAAAGTGGGCTGATTGTTTTTTTTACCTTACGATCACGTGACACTCCCTATAAATTTGTGAGCCAACCAAGGGTGGTGGTGGGGGCGGGGGAGCTGGCGATAGCGCCAGCGGGCTTCCACCACGCTGCAACCACAGCACAGGCAGAAACGAGCAGTCTGAAAGGAGCACTGATAATCTGGTAAGCTGCTCTTCCATGCGACTTTCAATATCACTTCCGAAGCTGTCCTGGGGGCCAGCTGCTGGTCCATGTTTACCCTTTGTCTTCCTGCTGGGAGGGCTGGCGGCTTTGTAGCCCTCATGGCTACCAGCTGTGGAGGAGAGAAGAAGATCCGTGGTTATGTAGGGTTACAAGGAGGTGTGGCAACAGTAAGGTAGGTTTGCTGTGGGCTGCAGGGAAAGTGGTGCAAGGTAGGGAAGGCTGGAGAGCTGAAATGTGTGTGTAGGAAAAGTAGCAAGTGGAAGAGGGGAAGTGCAGAAAGAGGGCTTTGCTGGTGGGGGGAAAAGCTGTAAGTCAACTGTGATTACCGACAGACAGTCTGGATTCAATTGGTCACTGTACCTTAAAATAACTTTAAGCTAAAGCCTTACAGTTAACAGCCTGGGACCTCTCACTATCCAAGGTGAAGCACAATTGCAAGACAAAAGGTTGCAGTGCATCTATGATTAGTGACAGACAGTCTGGATACAATTGGTCACTGTACCTTAAAATTAACATTAAGCTAAAGCCTTACAGTTAACCGCCTGGGACCTCTGACTATCCAAGGTGAAGCACGATTGCAAGGCAAAAGGTCGCAGTGCATCTAAATAAAATAAGCTAAATGCCTTTAAGTTAAAATGTGTAGCACGTTTACAAGGTAGAGAGAAAAGCTATGCCCCTTGAAACTGTTACTGCAACACTGGGCCCTAAGGAGGTCTCCATGCCTAGGCAGGGCTAACGTACTTTTTTTAAAAAAGGCACCAAAAGTTTATGTCAGAGTGAACCGCCCACGGCAGCAGGGCTACCGCTACGCTGCAACCACAGCACAGGCAGAAACGAGCAGTCTGAAAGGAGCACTGATAATCCGGTAAGCTGCTTTTCCATGCGTACCTTCAATATCGCTTCCCGAAGCTGTCCCGGGTGGGGTCGGTGCTGGTCCGCGTTTACCCTTTGTCTTCCTGCTGGGAGGGCTGGCGGCTTCATAGCCCTCATGGCTACCAGCTTCAATATCACTTCCCGAAGCTGTCCTGGGGGGGGTTAAAGTTGAAACATTATCAATAGTACTGCCATTAAGGTTGGAGATGGATAGTTGCCCGAGCACATTCTTAGTCTAGGGCAGAGACAAATAGTATAAAATAAGTTTTGCTGACTCCTTGCATTAGTGCATATCTCTTTTCAAATCCTGCCCCACCTGTCTACTACCCTGCTTATCCCTCTCATTCCCTACTTGTTTGTTTCCTGGTTTACCCCTTTAACTCACCCCTTCAATTTTTACTTTTACAATGTCTAACCCCTTTAATCCCATGTCTTCCGCTTCCTGTGTTATCTTCCTGTTTTTTACTTTCCTGTCCCTGTTTCAGTCTTTTCTACATCTGCTCTAGGGGAGTTTTCTCCACTATGGTCTTCCTTCCCTAACACTTTACCATCTGCTTTACCATCTTGTCTCCTTTGGTTTACTGCCTTCCCCATCAAGTTTAAATGCTCATCCATGCAGCATTTAAACCTGCTATCAAGAAATGCAGACCCTTCCTAGAAGGATGCAGGACATCCCTCTCATACAGGATCACATCCTTCCAGGTAGGCCCCTGTCCCCAATGTATCCAAACCTTCCTCAATGCACCATGCCTTCAACCATTCATTAAAACTTTGATGGGGAGTTTCCGTGGTTCTTTCAGCTCACACAAGTAGCACCAAGGAGAAAGTCACTATGCATACTACTTACTTGAGGCCACACACTATAGGAATATAGGGCCCAGAATGTGATGAAACACCATCAGAAAATCAGAAATGATGCAAGCTTTGGCGCATGGTGGTCCTTGTGTCATTTCTTTTGAGGCAAGCACTGTTCTTCATACTATGCCCTTTGAAAGTCTGACTAGATGTCAAAATGATTGTGATTCTATATTTTGCCACAAATGATTTAACCTGCAGGATTCCGGATGCTTCTCATCAAGGTACAGTAACTGGAACAGTAACCTAGTACAAAGGCAATATTCAACCAGAATCCATTTTATTTTTAATTTTCAAATTACTTCCAGTGTCCATAGTATATACTGTATTCTGCCTATGGAAATGTCAGATCATATGGCACTGGCATGTCATATTGAAGCAACGTATAATCAAAAAGCTATTAATGATCTGTGGAGATGGAGCAATTCTATATTGATGGAACCTGCTATATAATCAGGATTGATAGACATGTACAGAGCTAGATATTCAATTATATGCATTTATGACTTACTGATTCAGTAGTGGGAGGACCCTAAGTCTGATTTTTAAAAATATTTCCAATTCATACCAAAAATGTACATATGTCTGCATATATTACATTTCTAAATCTTAGATATCAACTCTTTAGGTTAATCTTAGAACAGGGAAAGGATAAGTGAGACTTTAGATCTCAAATTATGATGCTTTCAAATCAGGGACAACACTAGGGTTTTAATTAGAGCCACTGGTGTAAAACATTGAGGTCAAAATAAGAAACAACTTGATCATAACCTAATCCGAAAGTACACATTTCACCAGCACACAAGCTAAAATTTGTCAAGGACAAATAGTTTCCTACTATTCTTTTTTCTTCTTCATCTGTTGTTAAAACCAGGTGTACCATGATGGACCCACCGTCAAGTATAAAGTGGGTAATTTCTGGACAGGGTGCATCTTTTCTCCTTTTGCCCTATCTAGTGCTTCCCTGCTTCAAAATGACATGAGCGTTGCCATTATAATTGTGCAATCTTCCTGCAAGTAGAATTGAAGTTTTGTTTGCAGGTTACCAATCAATTCTTAAATACATTCACAGACTGTCACGAGAATGTGTCCCATAAAGTTTTCATTGGTTTCAAAGACACTGAAGTGTCAATGTCTCATTACATTCACAGAAAGCTATCGGTGGTAGATTAGTACCTCCAGTCCAAATTTGGTACTGAGCTCCCTTTGCATGCATTTTAGAAGAGTGTTTTGGTGAAATTGAGGTCCCCACCCTTTCTCTCGTCAGGCTCAACATAACTTTCTACAGTTTCACAGGAACACATTTCAGCTGTAATCCAGTCTCCAAGAAGCAATACTTCCTAGGTAAGATGGTTTATTAGTTGAATATTAGAAATCCTTTCAAGAGTATTTGTGCCCTGAACTGAGGAACCTGTTTCAGAAAATGTTGCTTAATTTACCATTGGCCCACCATTAGTGAAATCTATTTTAGTCTTTCTATATAAAAAAGAGGATAGCAAAGACTTCTAGAATTGGAGCCATATCAGTAGTAAGTTGGGGGGGAGATCATGTAGATAAGTTGTCATATTCTTGCTTGTTTAAAACAATAAAAAAGTTTAAAATATTTTGAATTGGAGTGTGTGTGATTTTATTTCTTTTTTCCACAAGTACAGGATGGGCTATGGAAGAGAGAAGACTTGGATGAGAGTGGATTCAGAGCATGTTTAAAGGTAGCTGGTTCCAGAGTCATTTAAGCTAAGGAAGAAACTATATCACTGCAGCCATACTAGGAATCATACTAAGAATTGTAGGGTACAAAAGGCATACAGACCCATAAAGCCCTTGAACTTACATATGACTTGAGGCACTTGAGCCTTACAACAAGTACCTAGCAAGCCTATTTTTAAATGTATTTTTATTAGTGCTAACTATATTCAAAGGTAAATTATTCCAGGGTTTCACCACTCTTTGTGAAAAATAAGATGCTTTCTTCTTCGTTCTAAATTTACATCTCCCTAACTGAACTGGATGGCCTCTAGTATTAACATTTAGTTGCTTAAACTCCAATCCACATTCAATTAATAGGTTGTTATCATTAATAATATCCCAAATAAATAACAGGTCACCCCTAAGCTGCCTCTGCTCTAAAGACATTAAATTAAGTTTTTGAAGTCTACATTCATAGGAGAGGAATTTTTTCAGAAAAGAAGGACTTAGTAATTCTTCTTTGTGCCCTCTCAATCCTATTTACATCCTTGCACAGATGAGGGACTAAAGTTGGGACACAGTCCAAATGAGGATGAACATAAGTATGAAAAAGAGGAAAAAAGGACTTCAGAGTCCTTAGATATGATATTCCTCTTGATTGACCACCAAATTTCATTGGCTTTATTTATACTATTAGTGATTTGTACATCAAAATTAAGACTTAAATCCACAGTAATTCCCAAATGTTTTTTATTCTGCTTGTCAACAGTAGGCTTATTATATAAATAATACTGATAATTAGCATTTTCTTTTCCAAAATGTAAGACTGTACACTTAGAAGCGTTAAATCTTAGGTTCCATCGGAGTGACCATAATTCCGGGATGTTGTGACAGTGTAAACACTACACTGGGAAACAAGAGGTTAACATCTTGTTTGAGGCTGAGGAAATGCAGGGAATGCAACATGAACAGGCAAGGGGGGGTGCCTCCCCAGTTGTTGCTAACTAGAGGGATTGCTAAAAGGCAGAGAGAATCCAGCAAGGAGTTAGTTAGAAGCTGGAAACTGCACAGGGAGCAGAGTCTCCTAGGCAGAGAACCCTGCAAGATGGAGAGTGGAATGTAGAGACAGGAACCAGAGCAGGAAGCCAAGGAGAAAGATTAAGTATTGGAGAGAGCCTTTGGGAAAAGTTGAAACCTGCTGCTGAGAAACAGACCATTTCTAGAGCAGAGTCCTAAGGTAAAGGATCAGTCTAGCCAACTGAGCCAAAACAGTGAGTGGAATATACTGCTGATAACAGCCCACAAATAAGGCAAAAAGGAAAACTGTCTGTGTTTATTCAAGACTGTGCATTCAAAACTGCTGGCCACAAACTGTTTGTTTTGTTTGATACTGTATATTGAACAAACTGCTGGCCCTCATAGGTGATTCAAAGATTCATTTGTCAAGTCAGCCTGAAAGAACTGTTTTGTGTTACCCTTTATGTTACCTGACCAGGCTGGAGAAGTTGAACTGACTGATTATGCTTTTCTGGAGCAACAACTTACATTTGAACCAATAAAAGTACATTTTGTTCTGTGAACTTTAAACCCAGCATGTTGTCTCTCCATCTACCATAGGCCAGCTTGTCACAAGTGGTGTCAGAATTGGGATTTGAACCCCTGCTGGAGTGAGCAGGACTAGTTACAGTCTGGAAAAATGGATATGGAGAAATTGTTGAAGTTCTCTCTGAACAACAACAGGCTTTCAGGCAGCTGGGCACAACAGCAGGAGGCACAACAGTGGGTTCAACAGGCACAACAGGCTCAGCAACAACAGGTTCTCACCCAACTGGCTCAGCAGCAGCAGGAGGCACAACAATGGGCCAACCAGCACAAGAGGAGGCACAACAGCAGTTTCTTATACATCTGGGGCAACAACAACAGCAGCTTTTGCAGTCCCTGGTGCAACTACCATAACAAGATCCTACTGGTGAGGCTGGTCTGGCTGTCGTAAGACCAGGGTTTCCTAGGATGAATGCCATGCTGACCAAAATGACATCTGAGGATGATCCAGAGACCTTCCTGGTAACATCTGAGTGAGTGGTGGAAGCTGCTGTATGCCCCAGACCCCAGTGGGCTGTCCGCCTTGCCTCCTGTCTAACCAGGAAAGCCTAAGCAGCCTATTGAGCTATGGACAGTACCACAGCTGGGGAGTACACAGAGGTGAAAGCAGCAATCCTGGACTGCCTAGGCATCAATGCAGTGAGTTACCGACAGAGGTTCCAGAGTTTCAATTTGCAGCAGGTGCATGACCTAGAGCAGTGGGAAAACAATTACAGGACCTATGTTGGTGTTAGCTAAAACCGAAGGATGCAGTGGCCCGAGGTGGCTGAGTTTATCATCTTGGAACAATTTCTGAACATCCTGCACCCAGGAATTCAGAGCTGGGTCTGCAAACAGAAGATCACCATGCTAGCAGAGGCCATGCAGATCTCAGAACAAGTGTTCGATGCTGAACTCTCCTCCCACCCCATGATCCAGCTTACAAGACCACCTGGGAAGATGGGGAATCATCCCAGGAGCCAGACTGAAGGAATATTATCTGGAACTGTGAAGGGACCTTGGGCATGTAGGGAGGGGGTTTATGGGCCAAATAAGGGTCAGACTCTGGAAAAGATGACAACCCAGTAGCCCAGGGAGACAGTTCCAGAGGGACCGCTGACTAAACCCGGAAGCTCACCCCCATAACTGAGACACAGGGGCATGTTTCTCATGTGGACAGAAGGGTCACTTTGCAAAGAACTGCCCTCATATGGATTGTACCTTCATAGACTGCACATTTACAGATGTGTATTCACTGTATAGTGGGTGGGGCTCTGAATCCCAAGATTTTGTGATCCTTGTTGAGGTAAAAAGGATAGAGATGGAGGCTCTGGTGGACTTAGGAAGCCACCAGATTCAAGTCAGGGTGGCCCTTGTGAACCCCCAATGCTGACAGGACCAGAACACCATCCCTATCTGATGTGTGCATGGGGATGTAAAATCTTAGCCTGGTGCTATGGTTATACTTACTCTGGGGGGGCCAAACAAAGACTATAAAGATGGCTGCCCCATGGTTACCCTATCTGGTGTTGTTGTTGTTGTTTATTCGCTTAACGGGTAAGCACACTGGAAACAAGTTCCTTTTATAGGGCAGCGACATATATTATATACAAACAATACATAGTCAAGCATACATATACAATACAAATAAGTGTTATTGGGAGAGATTGGAAATGGTTTGATGACTTTTGGAAAGCAGACTTATCTTTGGTAATTACCCGGTCTCAGGGTCATGAAGGGAGGGGGGCCAGCCACCTGTAGCTGGGGGAAGTTTTTCCATTCCCAGACCTGGGGATTTTTAATGCCCAGACAAGTACCTACAAATCTAAGTGAGAACATAGGGCAGCAAAGGAAAGGGGTCCCAAAAGGGCAGGTACACAGGAGGGAGGTGAAGCAAAGGCAAAAGTGGGTCCAGTCCCACAGCCCGACCCTAACGCTGACATCCCTAACCAAAGTCCCAGAAGGCAGTCCCTGTCAGAGCAAGATGTATTAAAGCACTGCCCAGACATTGCCAAAGAACAACAGGCCGATGGTATACTCAGTTGGGTATACATCCAGTTGGCTGTCAGAGGGAAGTGGCAGATGAAAATCGAGCAGCATGCTATCCTTATTTTGAGTTACAAGGGGATATCCCGTATCAAGTGAGTAAGAAGGCCCAGATGGGGGATACCCGGCATCAGTTACTAGTCCCTCGAATCTTTTAGAGGGAATTACTCCACCTCGCCCACTCTATTCCTGTGATGGGGCACTGTGGGGAAGATAATACATTAGCCAGATTGTTGCCCCGATTCTTTTGACCGGGCATCTATCAGCATGTTAAAGATTATTGTGCATCTTGTCCTGAGTGCCAGTTAGTAGCTCCAAAGAACAATCCAAGGGCCCCTTTAGTGCCCTTACCTGTTATGGAGGCACCTTTTGACCAGATTGGGGTTGATATAGTGGGACCCCTTGAAAAGAGTGCAGGGGTACCAATACATTCTGGTGATTGTAGACTATGCTACCCGGTACCCCAAGACCATCCCATTATGAAGCATTTTGACCAAAATTGTAGCCAGGGAGCTATTAAAGATCTTTAGTCATATGGGAATATCAAAGAAAATGTTGACTGACCAGGGAACTAACTTCATGTCCCGCCTGACTCAGGAGATCTGTATGTTATTGGGAATCAGCTCCATAAGGACTTCGCCTACCATTCCCAGATGGATGGCCTCATGGAGTGATTCAACAAAACCCTTAAAATGATGCTTCAAAAGTTCATAACCACTGAGGTCAGGGACTGGGACAAGTTACTTCCTTACTTATGTTCACAATGTGGGAGGTCCTGCAAGCTTCTACAGGGTTTGTTCCTTTGAATTCATCTATAGGTGCCACCCATGAGGTGTTCTTGATGTAGTAAAAGTAGTGGAAGAAACCTGACCCCAAAACTGAAAATATGGTGCAATATGTCCTGCAAGTGAAGGAAAGATTAGACCGGTGGGGAATTTGCCCGAGAAAATCTGGTGAAGGCTCAACAAAGACAAGAGATACTACTATAATCAGGAGCCTGGTTGAGGGACTATAAACCAGGGATCGGGTACTAGTTTGTTGCTGAGCAGCCAGAATAGGCTTCTAGATAAATGGAAGGGCCTTACTAAGTTACCCGGAGGGTGGGCCCAGTTGACTATGAAGTGCCAGCCAGAGAGGCAAAAAGAGACCCAGATCTACCATGTCAATTTGCTGAAATTCTGGAACAAGAGGATAGTCTATTGATTTCCCGAACCAGACATAGTGGATCTGGGACCCCAAGTACTGGATGAGAATCTGGGATACAAGTCCCAATGGGAGAACAGCTGTCTCACAAACAGAAACAGCAACTAGGAGGTTGGTAAGCCAGTTTTGGATGTTTCCCCTTCTCCATGGACAACCCATATGATAGCTCATCATATAGAAACAGAGCCAGGGAGAAGGGGCAGCAGTGACCATATCACTTACCAGAAGCCATACGAGACATTGTTAAGAAGGAGTTGCAGGACATGCTAGAGTTGGGGGTGACTGAGGAATCCAATAGTGATTGGAGTAGCCCCATAGTGTTAGTACCAAAACAAGGTGGGGGTACCCACTTCTGTATTGGATTTCACAGGGTCAGTGCCATCTCAAAGTTCGATGCCTACCCCATGCCCTGGGTAGACAAACTGTTGGATAGACTAGGGGAGCCAAGTGCATCATGACTTTGGACCTAATGAAAGGGTACTGCAAACCTTTGACCCCAGAGTCTCAGGAAAAGACAGCATTTGCTACCCCTTTTGGGCTCTACCAGTTCTGTACCATGCCTTTTGGCTTACATGGGGCACCTGCAACCTTTCAAAGGCTCATGAATTGCTTACTGTGACCCCATCCCCACTATGCAGCTGCTTACCTAGATGATGTGGTTATCCACAGCACTGATTGGGAGTCCCATGAATCCAAGGTGGCAGCAGTACCACAGTCCTTACAAGAAGCAGGGCTAACAGCCAATCCAGTGAAGTGTGCTTTGGTCAAAGATGAAATGAATTACTTAGGGTACTCTATAGGCAATGGACAGGTGAGACCCTTGGTCAGTAAAGTCCAAGCCATAGCCAAGTGCCCAGTACCCACCACAAAAACCTAGGTGAGGGCCTTAGGATTGGCAGGGTATTACTGCCAGTTCATAATGCACTTCTCCACCCCTGCCAGCCCCTTACAGACCTCACCTGGAAATCGCCCCAGTAAGGTCTAATGGTCAGAGGACTGTGACAAGGCCTTCAAACAACTCAAAGCAACACTGTGCAGACAGCCAGTGTTACACAGTCCTGACTTCAACAGGACCTGTATCCTGCAGATGGATGCCTCAGAAGTCAGGCTAGGTACTGTGCTCTCCCAGGAGTTTGAGGGGAGGAACATCCTATCCTCTACCTCAGTCAGAAACTTTTCCCCAGGAGTGATAGAGAAAGAGTGTCTCACAGTCAAGTGGGCCACGGACACTATCCACTACTACCTGCATGGCCATCAGTTTATCCTGGTCACAGATCATGCTTCTTTGAGGCGGCTACAGGTGATGAAGGATAACAACTCCCACATCACTAGGTGGTACTTGCCCTCCAGCCATTTTCCTTTATGTGCACCACCAGACTGGGACCCAGAATGGAAATGCAGACTTCCTGTCTCATGAGGGGAATGGACAGGGTTGACCAACTGTGCCTTCACACAAGGATAGATGTGACAGTGTAAACACTGCACTGTGAAACAAGAGGTTAACATCTTGTTGGAGGCTGAGGAAATGCAGAGAATACAACATGAACAGGAAAGGAGGGTGCCTCCCAGGTGTTACTAATTAGAGGGATTGCTAAAAGGCAGAGAGAATCCATCAAGGAGTTACTTAGAAGCTGGAAACTGCTGCAGGGAGCAGAGTCTCCTAGACAGAGAACCCTGCAAGATGGAGGGTGGTATGTGAGACAGGAACCAGAGCAGAAAGCCAAGAAGAATGATTAAATATTGGAGAGAGCCATTGGGAAAAAGTTGAAACCTGCTGCTGAGAAACAGACCTTTTCTAGAGCAGAGAGTCCTGAGGTAAAGGATCAGTCTAGCCTGCTGGGTCAAAACAGTGAGTGGATAACAGTGAGGCTGATAGCCTACAAATAAGGAAAAGGGAAAACTGTCTGCATTTTATTTGAGACTGTGCATTCAAAACTGTTGGCCCACAAACCGTTTGTTTAGTTTGAGACTGTATATTGAACAAACTGCTGGCCCACATAGGTGGTTCAAAGATTTCTTGTCAAGTCAGCCTGAAAGAACTATTTTTTTATTAACCTTTATGTTACCTGACCAGGCTGAAGAAGTTGAACTGACTGATTACGCTTTTCTGGAGCAACAACTTACATTTGAAGCAATAAAAGTACATTTTGTTCTGTGAATTTTAAACCCAGCGTGTTGCTCTCCATCTACCATAGGCCACCTTTTCACAGATGTCTAAATAATTTTGAATAACTGCACAATCATTAAAGTGTCTTGCAACATTTATAATTTTGTAATCATCTGCATACTTAGTGATATTGCTTTCAATATTGCACAATAAGTCTGATATAAAGATCTGAAATATAACTGGAGCAAAAACTGAACTCTGGAGGACTCCAAAAACACAGGATTCCAAGATGACCTAAATCCATCAATAGACACACTTTGTCTTCTGTTCTTTAACCAACTCCTAATCCAATTAACATTTAACGGGTTAATTTTAAGTACTAATAATTTTTGAATGAGTGCCCAATGTGGTACCAAGTCGAAAACTTTTTCTGAAATCTAACAATATCACATCACATGGAATTCCATCATCGAGTTTGTCACTAACATAGTCATAAAAACTGACTAAATTATTTTCAACTGATCATCGTTTAATAAATCCATGTTAATCAGAATCAGTAGAAGGTACAATCAAAGAAAGTTCATCCTTGGTTATTCTTTCAAGTACCTACATAAAATCAGAGTTAAGCTAATAGGGCTATAATTTTCTATCAAACTTTATCATCTTTTTAAATATTGAAGTAATATATGCATCTTTCCATTCAGATGGCACTAAACCAGAATTCAGACTTTTTTCGTATAATATTTTTAAGGGAAGACTCAAATGGTCCTTCATCAATAATAATATGTTTCCTGATATACCATCTGTGCCTGGTGTGGAACCCTTTTTTATGGAGTCTAATTTATTTTTTATATTATCCAGAGTAATCTCCATATATTTTTCTACAACTCTGGGCTCAGTCTGAATATCTGATGTCATATTATTAAATGATTTACCAAAATATGTGTTAAATACATCAGCCATTTCTATTTTACCATTAATGTCTCTTCCATCTATTTTTAAAGGACCTACTTTACTTTCTTGTTTCTTTATTGAGTTGATATAGCTCTATAGTATTTTATTATTCCCTTTTTGAGCCTGCTGAGCAATAATGTTTTCAATATTTCTCTTTGATTGTTTAATCTATATTTTGCAAATGTTTTACATTTTTGAAGGAGGCTAGAAAACTAATACATTTACTTTCTTTATATTTTCTAAATAATTTATTTTTCTTTTAATCATTTTAATTATCCTATAGGATAACCACTTACGATGATTCTGTAATTTCTTTTTCTTACTTAGGGTTAAACTTTGATGCTGCTCCCAATACTATTGATTTGAATACATACCACATTTCATTGACATCATCAAATGTTAATAGTTCATACCACTTTATATTAGATAAATAATCTGTTAATGCCTCACTATCTGCCTCATGATATAAATAAATTTCAGTGATATTTTCAGAAACCAAATGTGGAAACTGAAGCGTGAATGTTACTGCATTATTGTCACTGTTTCTTAATGGCATAGAGACTAAACACTCCAATATTTTTAATAGTTCACTACCTAGGACCACATCAAGTATATTTGAACCTCTGGTGGAGAACCAACAAATTGGGAGAGATTTAGTTCATCAAATGTTTTAGAAATTCTTTGATGTATTATGAATAGCTTTTTATTTAACCAATCAATATCATTCAGGTTCAAATCTCCCATTACTATAATATCCCCAGATCTGCTGCCACAGCCATTTCTGACATGATGTCATTTATTACTTGTTTAATGGAGTTAGGAGTCTATAACAGAGTCCTAAAATAGCCAGTAGTGTGGCTGCTGTCTCTAACTTTGAAATCTCTGTAAGTAGGTTCTATCCTCAGTTGGAAGCAGGTTCAGCCAGTGGATGGTGAGGATATAAGTGCATATATTCTTGTTTGTCTTAAACAAACAAGTAAGTGTTTAAATGTTTTGAATTACTGTGGGTTTTGTTTCTTTTTCCACAGGTATAGGGTGGAAGTACAGTAGTAGCGGCACATTAGTTGAGGGATTTTTAAGGATTTGTAAAAATCCCTGTCGAGAATTGTGAAACCTTTGGTTTTGGATTTATTTATGTGTGTGATAGTGTGTTCACTGCTACCAGAAGAGGGTACTTCCATGTGACAGTCTAGTTGCAAATCCACTAGATGGTGCTTAAGCACTGTAACAGGAGCTGGCCTCTTGCTGTTGGTATAACAAAAAGAATTTTAGAAGATTTTTTTCCCTAAATTTTTTGAAGGATAAGTAGGAAATCTCACAAAATTGCTTGACAAATTTGGAGCTAATACTGTAGCAGCTAACAAAGGTACACTGTGCAATGGTGTCTGTGCAGAAACCAGTTTACCAATGTCAGAGCATAGAACTGCCCAGCACTTACCACTTAGAAAAGCCAGTCACCACTCCCATTCCAATTATGGTGCAAGTAGCTTTTTACTTCCTCCAAAGGTACAAGGACAAATGTGTAAATAACAGCCAGACAATGGTGTAAATGCCCCCAACGTTTCACTGCCATGGAGCTTTATCAAGCATGGGCAATGCCTGCTGTTCTCTTTTCATATGTACCTCTATGTGCAAAGTGCAATCAAAAAATTTAGAGACTGTATACAAAAAGATAAAGATTAGGGATCACAAAATTATGCCGATGGACATAACTATATAAACAGTTACAAAGGTTAAAAACATGCTAAATCTCCATTACAGCCTTTCAAAGAAGCACTTATATTATAAACCCAATACTACCAAAAAAGTATAAATAACATACTGGAATTGTAAAATGCAAACAGTGTACTTTTGGCATTTGGTACACACACATATCCCTACAAAATATATGGGTTAAGGGCCTGAAGGACCCCAGGTTAGGGTTACTAAACGCTGTGGTTCTTGTGTAACAGTTACTTAGTAGGATTTCAAGAGCTTACAGATACAGATCTAAGACAGACAAACTCTGGTCAGAGCCACACTGGTTGCTACTGCAATAGTATTGAAATAATTTGGATGCACAGGCTGATAAGTACCCCCATTCCACTTGCTAGTGTACAGTTATTCTAAATTTCTTTGACGTCCGGCAGTGTTTGGCTCACATTTTACTCCCATGATCTCATATGCAGTTTGCTGTTGTTCTAACACCTCAGAAGAGTTCTCTTGTAATGTACACACTATCCTATAAGGTTTCATGTCATAATAACAATAGCAAAATAGTGATCACTATTATGGCAAATGTATATCACCAAAAAGCAAATTGGTGATATATACTCCAGGGTGATGAGACATCTGGAGAAGTAAATAAGTGTTTTTTTTGGGGGACTCTGCTCCCTGTGCTCCCCCATGGGGGACTTCACTCCCACACACCCTCCTGAGAAAGGATTCTCAACTCCAGGGGGGTGCATGTTGGGAAAGGGGCAATATCCCTGCATCAGGATAAAATTAAGTGCCACAGCCACATGCAGTGGCAAATGTTTCCCACACCCGGTCCTGAACCCTGTACCTGCCACTCCTGAGCTAACCACCCACACCACCACACCACATGGCTAGCTCAGTGACGCCAGGTACAGCAGTCCCCCAAACCCCTTCCCTGTCCCTCTCCTTCCTGTTGCTATCCCCCCCCTTTCCTGTCACCCTGCAGTACAGTCCCGGTCACGTAGTATTGCTATCCTTCCAGGGTAGCCCAGGAGTAAAGTGTTGAATATGAGTCACCGTTTTGACAGTTGCTCATATTCAGTCTTCTTCCCCACTGGATACCATCCTACAACCAGTGTCTTTGTTGTGCAAAGTTTAATTTTGCTTTAGCATCATAAAATCTTAAGACATTCTGTTTTAAATTCTGATTTTACAGCATCTTCTCATTGTGGGATAGATTTGGGACAGACTAGAGCACTTGTTCTGAGTGGCAAAATGAGGAACATCACTGCTAATGAGGGATCATTTAGATGTATACTTCTGTTGGCTGTTTCTCTGGCTAATAGCTGTTTAATTATTATGAGGTGTATATCTTCCAAGAACCCAAGCAGCCAGCTGCAGTGCTGTGAATGTTGAAACATGTAGTTCAATTGAAATTGAGGACATACACACAGAGCATCTAATAGGTATGCTCTATTTTACTTTCCACTCCCTATCAAGGGAATCAGCTTTGCATATTTTAGCCAAATGGACAAAAGAATTGCATGTATCCTGCAGTTCAGAGGATTGGGAGAAATATATTTTAGTCGCATGTACCCTCTCTTCCATCCTGTACTTAAAGGAATTTGAATGGAAGTGCAGGTTCCGTCTTTTTTTTTTTTTACTCTGCCCCGAACTGCTCGATATAATGGCTCATTGGCAGGGAGATGCTGGAGGCTTTGTGGAGAGACTAAGGCAGATCACACCCATATTTGTAGGGACCTGTCCCCTTATTCAACAATACTGGATGAGAGTCTCTCAAGTTCTCCCTCAGATATTCGATCCAGGCTTTTCTCTATTTCCTCTATTGGTTCTGCTACATATCTCTCCAGATACTTTGAAACTTAGCCCACATCATTTAAAGCTATTATTAAGCTTAGTGGTTTGTCTTAAGAAGGCAATAACTAAATATTGACAGAGAGCCCAGTCTCCCACATTACAACAATAGTACAAAATATCTAACTTTATATATGGCCTTGAAAAAGTTATGTATATTATTTAAATAAGCTATCTGTTTTTGAGGAAATCTGGGTCCCATGGGTTAATTTTCAGCTTCAATTAAATCCCTGGTTTGTCCCATAGTGGGTTCCTTATCGAAATTCTTATTTTTGTTTTTAACTTGTTTAGATCTAATGGAGAGTGAAATCTCACTTCATTATATAAAACAGACTAAAGTCCAGGAAAGCCTAGTCCTTTATATTGGTACTGATGACTAGAATTTTTTTACAGTTTATTTATACATATATTATAGTGGCACGGTAGTGCCACTATAGTTAGGGTGGAGTACCCCATTTAAGGTTAAAGTATGAAATTTAGCAGCTTAATAACTTTGCCGCCAAATGATGGATTTGCCTGAGACGTAACAGGCACGGAGCAGTGCCATAGATCACTGAATCTGCCAAGTTTTTTAATGGTCGGATATACAGTTGTGGAGCTATAAAGCACCATTCTGTGTTGCATTTATGCTTTTTTGAGCATTCTTTGGTCACGCCTGCAGGTTGCATGGTTTGTGCGACTGGTTTGAAAACTTCAGGGAAGATGTGGCCTTGGTCCCCATGTGCCTTTCGAAGATATCATGAAAAATATTAAATGGTTCAAAAGTTATTCAAAAAACAAGTTTCTAATTATAGTCAATGGGAAAAGTGAACAAAACTTCAACAGTGTCACAAATGCAGTTTTATTGTCACAAATTACCCTGTAGTGTTGTGAGTCAGCCATTTTTTTCAGTTACTGGTCACATAAATGCATGGCATTTAATTTGGGACCCTCTAGGGACATAATTATTTTTGTGTTCACCTAGTCTAGCCCTGAGGATACTAGCTATGTATTTTTGGGGGTTAAACACCCCAGAAATATGGTTTGAAATTTTTTGTAAACTGTAGTGTTGCAAAGTAATTATGCGCACCTGCGACACTTTAGTTATTATTTTAAAAGTGTCGTGATTTGCAACACTACTTTGTGACACTATGCCCAAAATAACAGGGATTCTTTGCCACCCTGCTGCAAAAGAACGGTTTAGTCTTTTGGGCTGAAATTTGGAGGGAAGAAAGCCAACATCCCACAAATGTGCCTTTTGGTGGTTTGGTGACAAAATATTACAGGGATGCAAAGTTACAGTACTCTGAAGTTAACAATTTTTCCCATAGACTAACATTACGGCATCCACTGCACCTTTTGGGACCCATATCTTGGAAATGCTTCGAGATAAGGACATTTTGTTGGAAAAATGCTTAACCCCACTATGGGGCTAAGTGCAAAACTAGCTAGGAAAGTCATAAATAATATGAAATTTTAATTTTTTTCTAAGTCATACAGTTCCTGAGATATAAGCAATTTAGTATTCCAAGTGCTCATTTTCTGCTCCAAGGCCTATTATTATGCATACATTCTTTCTATTCACTGTGTTTTCTATGCAGCTTTTGTGGAAAAAGGGTGTGCACTTTCATTACTATTACACTTAGTGTTTCCACTTGCATTTCTGTAACCTTTTGTGTTACCGTTAGCGTCTACGCCACCGTGTGCGTTACCCATTGTGTTTTTGTTTGTGCTTCTGTTAGTGTTACTATTACCATTTGCATTTCAATTACTGTTTCTGTTTGCATTTTGTTTTGTGTCACCGTGTGCATTACCATTTGCGTTTACGTACGCACTTCTATTTGTGTTGGTGTTTGAGTTTCTTTTGGCGTCATCGTTGCTGTTATCATTAGCATTTGCATTTCCATTTGTGGTACTATGCCTGTGCACGTTACCATTTGTTTTTCTTTATGCACTTGCGTTTGTGTTTCCCTTTCTGTTACTGTTTGCTTTGGCGTCATCATTTCTGTTACTGGAACTGTTTGTGTTTCCAGCTGTGTTACTGTTACTATTTGCATCTTCGTAACCATTTGCATTTCTGTTGCCCTTAGCGTTTGCGTTTTCAGTTGCATTTCCATTATCGATTGCATTACTGTTTCCTTCTGCGGTGCCGTTGCCTTAACCATTTGCATTTCTGTTTGCGTTTCTGTTACCATTTGCATTTCTCTTACCATTTGCATTTCCGTTGGCATGACTGTTTATGTTACTGTTTCCGTTAACATTTGCATTTTTGTTGCCGTTTGTGTTTGCGTTACTGTTTGCGTTACTATTTCTGTTTTCATTAATGTTTGCACTTGCGTTTCTCTTACCATTTGTGTTACCATTTACCTTTGTGTCACCATGTGCGATACCATTTGCGCTTGCATTTGCGTTACCGTTACTATGCGACAAAAAACATTCCATTCACTATTTATAGTGCTCATTCTCAAAAAGAAGGGAAATTCATGGCAAAAAAACTCTGTTTATTGCATCAGTTAGGGTTGTTCCACAGTGACAAAAATGAGGAAATTCGATGTTAGGGTTCCCACCCCCCTTTCACCCACTCCCACCCGCCCCACCAACAGGCATCGGGGTGTGCATTGGGGTCATTGGTCCTAACTCTCACCCCATTCTCCTATACTGCACCACCTCAACTTGTTTACACATGGGATGGGGTGAGAGTTATGACTAATGACCCCAACGCACACCCGATGCCTGTTGGTGGGAGGGTGGGGTGTGGTGAAAGAGGGGTGGAACCCTAACATCAAATTTCCTCACTTTTGTCACTATGGAGCAGCCCTAACTGATGCATTAAACTGAGTTTTTTGCCATGAATAAATAAATATATATATATATATATGTATACATATATCTACAGTATATATATAAAATTTCTTAATTTAAATGTATGCCTTTTATTTACAGAAATTTTCATCTGATGCAGCTTCTGAATTTGTAATAGCTTCTGAGATCTGTTATATGTCATTTTTTTTTCCCATTGTGATCTGTATTATGTATCTGTCAGTGGATGTTATGAAAGGATTTAAATAAACTTTGATTATAAAAAAAGGAAACTGAGGGCATACACACCCCTCAGAGACCCCAGCCTCAGAGTAAGAGAGAGAGATAGAGACACACTATGATGCAAGTGATGCCCACTGCTTATTGGCCAGGAGTGAGTGCTGCTCTGTTTGTGTCTGGCTAAATGATGATTTATGGGCCGAGGCCCCAGTCGTGCTGCTGTTCAGACTCTCTCTCTCTCTGTTGGCTTGATGAACTCAGACTGCATGCTGGAGGGAGACATACAGCAATAGTAACAATGAGGAACTAAGAAGGACACAAACAATGCCAGCAGAGAGGGGACTTGGGAGGAACTAAAACAGCATCCAGACAGCTGCAACTGTTTGGCAGACACTAGAGAGAGAGAAGGAAGGAGGAGGAGGATTCTGTGAGTAACAAATACAACTGATCAAGTGTTTGTTTCTCAGTCTCCCACAGTCTCTCACTCTGATAAATAACACTGTGTGTGACGAGGGCTAACAGTACCAGTGGCCACTAGAGAGGAATGGCCAGTGGGGTCTGGAGCAAGAACATAGTGTAGTCAGGGGGAGGAAGAAAGCGCACTGTACTGAATGAAGAGGAAATGGACAGATGTGCTTCAGCTCCACTCTGTGTAAGAAGGCAGCTGTGGCATTCACAGTCACATGTTTCCAGAACCCCATTCTCTATTTAATAACACTATGTCAGCATAGCTATCACTATGCAGCTGAAAAATGGGTAAAAGCATGACTCCAATGAAACCAAACTGTTAGCTGGGGTATCCTGGGTAAACAAACTATACAAAAACAGAATTCCCATTACTTTGAGGATGTGCTCCTGATTTGATGTTGACTGTACTTCATTCTCTTTGCATTGTTTTAATATTAGACACAACTACAGCTTCACAAGTGCATCTGTAAGTGTAGATAATTGAGGTGGGTTTCATGCAAAAACAAATGTTCATTACATAATTCTGCCTAAACTCCATATCCACAAAGAAGTGATGTGTAAACATCACCACCAAAAAAAAAAACATGTATAAATAACTATGAGTAACATACTTCTTGTCCCTGATACCATTATTTCTAAAATACTCCATAGTGTATTCTGTTGCAACTTTCTTGATTTCATAAAAACTATGAAGGTAAGAGATGTTCTAGTTATTTATAATAAAACAGCACTTTCCATCATTTTGTGGACTGTCTGGCTTTGCTACAATGGAATGAGTGGAGTATTTTATTTCTAGATAAAGCTGGTAGTGTTCAGCGACAGTCACACATTTAGGGCTCCCAGTGGTTTGACACTAGAGACATAGCCACCCTATGCCTTCTGGCAACTGAATCCAGATTACAGATGCAATTTTTTTTGAAAATGGAAACACAGAAAAATAGAAAATGATGGCAGAAGGAGACCAAGGAAGTCTACCTATGAATTTCCGAGACCTTCTACAGTCACAGAACCTAGCCCCCCCTTCTGATTTCTGCCCTGTCCTGTTCCCATGATTTTTATATGTGTTATTGTTCTGTCCCACTCCACTTTGAATGCTGACATGGTCCTTACTCCCACCACTTTGGTAGGCAACCTATTCCAAGGATCCACAACCCTTTCTGTAAAGTAGTGTTTCCTTAGTTCCCTCTTGAAGTTTCCTCCCCGCAGCCTCCATTCGTGCCCTCTGGTAGTTGAGGTGGGAACCCTATTGAAAAGTTCTGAGTAGGGTAACTCATTTATGCCTCTCTCAGAACTTGAACATCTCAGTCATATCAGCTCTCTCTTCCTCCTAGTCTCAAGCGAGTACATAATTAGTTCCTTTAGGTGCTCCTCATACTAGAGCCCTTGGAAGTCCTGTATCATCTTGGTCACCCTTCTCTGCATGACCTCCAGTTTAGCCCTGTCTTTCCTAAGGTGAGAAACCCAAAACTAAACACAGTACTCTAGGTGGGGCCTCATCATGGACCTATAGAGTGGGAGGATCACTTCCTGTTTCTGCTATCAAAACCCCTCCCTATACACCCTAACATTTTGCTTGCCTTGATTGCTTATGGGCATCACAAATAATGAACCCTATGTCCCTTTCTTCCTGTGAGGTATCACGTTTGACCCCATTGAGCTAATATTCAGTCCTCAGGTTTCCATTGCCTAGATGCATCACCTTACAATGTTTGCATTGAACCTCAGCTGCCAGACATTAGACCATCTTTCCAGGCTCTGCAGGTGCTTTTGTAGGACTCCAACCACTTCCATGCAGTCAACCCTGTCACCTAGCTTAGTATCATCTGCAAAAGGGCAAGTTGCCCTTAATGCCTATACTGATATCGCTAATGAAGATATTAAACAGGATCGGGCCCAGGACTGTGCCTTGGGCCACTCCACTAGTGACACCCCTCACCTGACCTCTCCCCATTTAACTCCATATTCTGTCTTCTGTCACTGAGCCAATTTCCTACTCACTTGACTATGCTCTTGGCTGTGCCTAGGTCCTCCAACTTTCTCAACAGGTGGATATGTGGCACTGAGTCAAAGACTTTGCTGAAATGGAAGTAGAGGAGGTCCACTGGGTGGTCCCTTCCAATTCCTTAGTTACCCAATCAAAAACATGTAATCACGGATCATCTGGCATGACCTGCCAGCTACAAAACCATGCTGTCTGATATTCTGAAGACCATTCCTTTTCAGGCACATTACTAGGTGTTGCTTAATAAAGGTTTCCATTAGTTTCTCCACTACAGGTGTGAGACTAACCAGTCTATAGTTGCCAATTTCCTTCCTACCCCCCCTTTGTGAAGAGGTACTCCATCTGATCTACTCCAGTCACTTGGCATGACTTCTGTCTGCAGTGATCAGGTAAACAGGTATGCCAAGGGGCCTGTTAATTCCTCTGCAAGCTCCTTCAGCAACCTCAGATGCAGCCCATTGGGCCCTAGTTCTTTCACCCTTAGGTGCCCTAGAACCTCTCTGACCTTGCTGGTTGTAATTGATTGCATTTCCATTTGTGGTATCCTCTTATCGCCTGCTTTAATCAGGTGTCAGTGCGGCTCAGTTGGTAGCACATCTGCCTCTGGACCAGAAGTTTGTGGGTTTTGTCCCACATGAGGATTGGACTCATACCTAAAACACTGGTATCTGAGTGCAGTATTAGGGGTGCTTGTACTGCTGGGGTGTGCTGTCCTTCGGATGACATGTTAAACCAAGATCCCTTCTACTCATCCTGGTGTTGTCCTGGTGGGTGTCAAGTGGAAGTAAAAGAACCCAGGGCACTCTTTGGAAAGAGTAGGGATCATTCCCAGTGTCCTGGCCAACAGTCCCCTTCCCATAAATCAGATCATGCAACTGTCAAGGCTGTGTGTTGGTGTTGATATGAAATATGGCCACCACTACAAATTCAGTCACTTCAGTACCAGTCTAGCACTGCTGGTAAAGTGCTTTGGGATACACTGTGTATGAAAAGCGCTATACAAATGCGTCTTCTTCTTCTTCTGCTTCTCCTTCTCCTTCTCCTTCTTCTTCTTCTTCTTTTCTTCTTCTTCTTCTTCTTCCCACTATCAAACTACCCTACCTATATCAAATCTTGCCCGTGTCACACCCATCACCACTCTGCTAGGAGATACACTAGGAGTAGTTGACAAGTTCAGATACCTAGGCCTCTGGCTAGACAACAAATTCTCCTTCACTGCCCACTTTGAAGCCCTCTCAAAAGCTAAAATTAAAACAGGCTTCTTCTTCTTCAGGAACAAATCCTTTTCCCCAGTAACATCAGGAAGAGGCTAGTTCAAAGCCACCTTCCCTTCTTGACTATGCAGAAATGATTTACAGTTGCTTTATCTACAGCTGCTGTCCAGATTCTAACCTGCATAAATTAGATGTTCTTTTTCACTGTACTATTCACTTCATACAGAATGTACCATTCAGAACCCACCATTGTACTGTATATTCTGCAGTGGGTTGGTCATCCCTTTCCACAAGAAGAATGCTTCATAAATGTACCTGTGCATATAAAATGTTACTCGACAAACTCACCCCCCCCCATATATCTCATCTCTATATCACTGTCTATATAGTTATTACTCGCTCAGGAAAACTTCTATTATTCTACTAGACATACCCAAGTTTAGCACCCATCTCGGTAAAGCTGCAGTCAGCCATATCCTCCCTGCCACCTGGAATAAACTGCAATCTTTCCTAAAGCTGTCTGAGCTAGTATCATTCAATATATTCAAATCACTGATCAACACATGCCTTATGGAAGTCTGCAATTTTCATACTAGCTAGCATATAATTGTTTACTATACAAACTTAACTCTGGGACAAGCTCTTTCTGTCCCTCTCTTTTAGAATTATTTCAAATGTATAACTGTTTTAAGCCACTATTCTGTTTATATGTAATCTTGTTTTATTGCAGTTTGCGCTTTCTTGAGCCATGTTTGTTCACCTCTACATTGCCATTGTTTATTGTTATGTATTGTTCCTGTCCTTAACAGGACCTCATTGTAAAGGAGCTTGCTCAATGGAGTTCTCCTGGTCAAATAAACTTGAACTTGAATTTGATGAGGCATTAGTCCTCTGTGTTCCTTCATGAACATTGAACAGAAGAAGTTGTTCAGAGTAGTGGACTTCTGTCCATCGTTCTCAATGATCCTGCCACCATCTCTAAGTCTAACTATCCCACCCCTTTGTTTCTATTTTCTTGAATGTAGTGAAAAAATAGTTTATTCCATCTTTTGAACCCAGCTGCAATCTAACATTCAGATGCCACCATTGCTAGTCTCATTGCCTTCTTAGCTTCCTGTGTGAAATTGTCCCATTTGCTGCCTCCCTGTTTTCTTTTGTATTTGCAGAAAGCTTCTCTTTTGGTTTTTATTGCTGTTTTGACCTGGTCAGTGTACCATATTGGTCTTTAATGTTTATAATTTTTCAACACTGTCCTGATGCATAGTTTGGTAGCCTCTGTGATGGCCTGTTTAACCAGCCCCCAAATGTCTTATGTCTCCAACTTCTCCTGGATTGTAGCCATTTTGTCCTTGACTAATTTCCTCTTTTTTTCAGAATTAGCTCCTAACATATCTTATAAGGATAGCCTTCAAGCTGACAATGTATATGATTTTGGATCTCGAAGAATCAGTGGTGATTTGCTTATGTTATTTGACATTCTCAATGATCCTTTTCTCATGAGGAAATGTAACCTTACTTGGGCACATAAACCAGGAGGACTTAGATGTCACAGTAAGCAACTTGTTGTTCCAAAGATCAATACTAATAAGAAAGGTAATTGTTTTACAATTAGAGCATTCAAATATTGGAACTCATCACCTCATAACCTGGTCACAATAAACTCTTTTGAAACCTTCAAGAATGCTGTTGATAAATATGTATTTGAATGTGGGCTATAATTTACACCCTGCAGGCACAGGGAATGTGGTCTTGATGGGCAATGCCTTCTTCCACCTTTTAGTACCAGGTAATACTGAGCTCCTCTAAAATTTAAGATCTCCACCGGGACAGAGATTATACATCCCCATGGGATAACTCAAACCAGGACGGAGTTGTGGTTGCTGTTGGCCTTTTCCCCAACCCTAACAGCACCAACAATCTCAGAATTACTGAGTGGACCACATCCAGGATGGTATCCAGCCTAGTTGGAGTTCTAACAAGTTGGGTGAGGAGGCAATCTTATAAGACTTCTACCACAATTTGATGTCTTGAGTATCTAGCTATTGGGATACTCCAGTCAACATCAGGCATGTTCGCATCTCCAACCACCACTGCATTGCCTTTCTGTGTCACGAACCCTTGACTCCCTCCAAAGTTCCTTGTTCTTGCCCTTTGCTTGACCAGGCAGCCTGGGCACCCATCCAATGTAGACTTTACTTATTGATGCCAAGCAGAGCTGCCCCCATAGGGTTCTACAGTTTCCTGTCTGATAAAGTCTCATGTAGCGGCTTTCTATTCCATCACAAACATATAGTGCTACCCCACTCCCTGCCTCTTTCCTATCCTGTCTAAAGAGTGAGTAGCCCAGGATCAAAAGGACCCAATCATTGTTCTCTGTTGCCCATGTTTCTATGACCACCACTAGGTCTACATTGGAGTCTGCTATTATTGCCTGTATGTCACTTAATTTGCTTCCCAGGCTCCTTGTGTTGAAGCATACCCCTGTCTATGAATGGGCAGCAGTACTATTCATCCCTAGTTTGGATTTTATCTACTGATTTACTATTGCATTTCCCTCCTTTATAGTCCCTTCAAGACCCTTTTTGTTCCCCATGATTGCTTCCAGATTGTGGGAGAGGGTTCCTAGCTTGTGGTGGAGTGCCGGCTAAGCTCCTATCATTTGCACTGTAACTGATAGGTTCCTTAGCGACAGATCCCCCCCCACCTAGTTTAATCATTTGACATGGACATTGAATTTCTGTCAAAGTATACTCACCCTCTCCTTGGTCAGGTGTAGTCTGTCAAACTTAAAAACTTTCTCTCCTAGAAGTCCCACCAGGCACCTACAAAGTAATAGCCTTTTTGAAGACACCATGCTGCAACCACATGTTAAAATCTTTCAGCTGCATGTTTCTGATCTTGTCAGCACAATCACCCTTGCCCCACACTGTATGGACTTCAGAGATTGCCAGGGAGGTCACTTGAGCAGTCAACCTTTCACTCAGCTTAACAAAGCTTTGCTTGGTCTCCTCTACTGTCTGACTCACCAGGTCATTGGTTCTGAGGTAAACCAGTACTCCAAGTCCTTCCCCTGCTTTGTCCACTATCCTCCTGATGTGTTCTGTGTCATGCTTAGCCGAGGATCCAGGAGACTTTTGACTGTGACATTTGCTCACATACATTCTCTTAGGTGTCTCAACTCCTTTCATCATTGAGTACCCCAGTATAAAAATTTTCTTGCATTTATTATTGTCATGTTTCTCCTTGCTGCCACCAAATACCATTGCTCTGTTCTTTATTGTCCTCACAACTTAAATGATGTCCCACTTCACGGATTCAGGATCCTGCAAATGTTCCAGGGGTGCAAAGAGTTTGCAGTCGAGACTACATATGGCTGAACAGGGTTTCCTTGGTTTATCCATACAAATCTACCCCCTTCCCATCCCACCACCTTCCACCCCCGGGCAAGTGGGCCTCTGAGGGAGTGCACATGGAAGGAATGAACTCCAGTACAGCTGATGATGAAGCCTTGTTATTTCCTTCTGTGCTGCATCCAGCTGAGCCCTGAGATCATTAAGATTTTTATAAATGGGACAATGGCCCACCTCCAGAGAAGATTCCCAAAGACAAGTGCCCTGCATCCTTGGCAGCTTTCCACAGCCATAATAATTAGGAATGCACATTACTCTATAATGGACAGTACGTATCTGCTCCAGTAGATTCTGTAATAAAGCCCCATTCAGCAGTTCTATGCACAAAGTCTTCTTTTTGTTGCTTGAAAGCTGTTTACTTGGCCTTAATGTGCCTTGGTAGACTTCACCTCCTTACTCTGAGTCCAACCTTCTCAGCTGCCCTATCTGCTCCACAGATGTAGTTCCTATTAGCATGGGTGAGAGGGAGGGCTACACCTAGTCCTAAAGTAGTGAATCTGCATGTTCTGTCCTCCAGCAGCCGTGATCCTACTTGATGGGTGAGAGGGAGGGAGGGCTGTTTCAAGCATAGTGAATCTATATGAACTGGTGTTCCTGTCCCTCCAGTCCCTAATCAGGAAGTCCCTGCTGTCAATCAAGCTCCCTTCCTGTCCCTGAACAGGAAGTTCCTGCTGTCAGTCAAGTTGCAGTGCCTGAAAAATAGGAGTACACATGGGTGGATGCAAGGGCAATACCACTGATAGGTGTATCGTGTTAGTGCTTCTGCACCTCCACTCATCCCCTAATCTGCTAGAATGAAAACAAAAGTAAAAGCCTGAGCCAGTAAACAGTAATAGCAGTCAGGAACAGCTGTTGTTGAAGCATCATCTCATTGTTTGCTGCTACCTCAGTGACATAAATACTATGCCTGAATCAATCAGTTATGTCTTCTGACATGGTCGTCATCTGTTCAGGGTATCAGGGTAGCAAAGGGATTTAAAGCTTCAGTGGCTTTTGAATTTGGCACAGTGGAAGATCAGTTCCTTATCAGGTTGTTCCCCACTGATGTGTGCTGACCATCAGTGTATTGTGTTGGTGTTCCTCCACGCTCACTTGTCCCCTAATCTGTGAGGATGAAAACAAAAGTAAAAGTAAAAACCAGAACCAGTAAACAGTAGTAGCAGTCAGGGACAGCTGTTGTTGAATCGCTATCTGCTTGTCTGCTGCTATCTCTGTGATGCAAATACAGTGCCTGAATCAATCAATTTTGTCCTACGACATGGCGGTGATCTGCAAAACAATACGCATTATACATTTTTTTTAAAATAACAAGAAAGATCAATACAGAACAATAACAAATGAAACCAGCATGCATGTTCAAAATATATTGCCCCACTGGTGCTCACAATCAGGGTACAGTGGGGGCTGATTAAAGACACATTATAAGCAGTTCTATACAGGAATAGAGTGAAGGTAAGAAAATGTCTTACAATATAAACTATCTAAGTATGAGTTAAGAAAACAACTGAATCAGCCCAGCATCACAAAATGGATAAAAGTTCTTCTAATGCCCTCCACCTTCTGAAATATGTTTGAGGAATATGGCAAAAGAGCAGATCATTTTTTCAATGAGAAGGGCTTCCAGGATAGCGTTATGCCACTCCTGTAGATAGGGGTCTCGTCATCCATCCAATGTTTTAGTATAATGATTTTTTGGCAAAGCAGAAATCAGGAAAATGTGATATCTCCTTGTCCCTATGACTTGGTATAAACTGAGACCCAGAATGCAAATTTGAGGTGTAAAAGCTGTCCCTTGGCTTATTAAGAGGTCCATGTGCTTCTGAATATCTTCCCAGAGTTGTTGGGCTTTTGATTGTCCCAAAGACTGTGTTTAAGTGTGCCTATATTGTTTCCACATCTAGTACATGTTTCTGTATCCAGGACTCCCATTTTGCAGAGTTTTATGGGAGTATAATACATGTTATTAGTTATTTTGTACAGCATACTTCCTAGGCTATCAAATTTTATGTATTTGTAGATGTTTTCCCACATTTTGGCCCTAACCTTAGGAATTGAGATTTCTTAAAATTCCCTTGCCCAATAATGGCATAAGTCTCCCTCCCTGGGAGTGGATAAGTGACTAGCTTTTTACACATCATGGAGATGGAGTGTCTCTGAACTGCGAGTGAGTGCATTGAACTCATCCCACACAGGGAATTTGGATATGTTCCAAGGCCTGGGGCTAGTAGTGAATGAGTTAGCATGTGTTGAAGTTGAAGAAATGGGAAGACTGCAACAGTGGTATGGGCATTGTTTCCTTTGAAGCATTTGAAGGGGGATCAGATTGCTGTCTTCCATCAGGCAACTTAAATTGTTTATATTAGCTTGGCCAAAGAAGGTTGGTGAGGTCAGATGCCCCTGGGTCCAAAAGTTGCTCTTTTCTGCAATGGGTTGATTGGGGTCTAGAAGTAGTGTGGTGTCAAGCAGTCTGTGTAAAAGGTTACTTACCAGAGGAAAAGTGCCCATGGGGTGGGTTTCAATAAATTTGGCATTTTGCTAAAGGGGATGCTTAAAAGAGCTTCAATATCGATTTTTACTATGTGGCATAGATCCAGTTCCATCTTCTTCCATTGTGGGAAGTTGGGATTCTCACTGTCTTGTAGGTGAACCCCCCTCCACCAGTGGAACTGGCTTATATGCATAGATAGATAGTATTGGCAGAACTCGGGTGACTGTAATCCTCCTTGGCCCTTGGAAAAAGTGAGCTACTGATAGGATCTTCTGGGTTTCTTGTTGTTCTATAAGAAATTTGACAGAAGGAATTTAGACTTAGTGAACCAGCTTTAATGAACTCATGTTCCAGTGATTTCTAAGGGGTAAAGTATGCAGGGTAAGATGTTCATTTTAATTTCTGCCCAAAGTGTTAAGGGTAAGACTGACCATGTCATGAGTTCCTGCTTGACTTGATTAAAAAGATGATTCAGATTTTTGGTGAAAAGGACTTTTTTACTTCTACAAATCATTATACCCACGTAGTTAAGTCCATCAGATGACAAAGAACCCCCACAACCACCACCAACCCACTGCATCACTTGTTCTCTAGTGGCATGATAGTCAAGAGGCATTAAATTATTTTTTGCAAGATTGAGTTTATAGCGTAAGATCTACCCAAATTTAGTTAAGGTGTTGAAAGCAGCTAAGATGGAGGTCTCTGCATTTTCTTGGTGTAGAAGGATATTGTCTGCATAAATCTATGAAGTTTGATGGGGAATCCAAATTCTGCTAGGGTTGCATAGAGATAGGGACAGGAAACCCTACTGAAAGCCTCTCTGCTTCCAGGGACATTAAGACAGCTGGGTGCTCTGAGTTCCTGGATGCAGCCAAGATGTGCGAAGTTTGTGCAGGTGGCCTTTCAGTAGACATTCCTGCATAAAGCCTACCTATTCAGGTCATATGAGACAATGCCAAATTTTATTATCTCAATTGCACAGTATGATAGTATGTCAATCAGTGCTGTATATGAATTGGTGGAAAATCCACCAGGGCCCAGCCTTGTCTAGCAGAAGGTAGTTAATGACATGTTTAACTTCCCACACAGCTGTGTTTTGTCTGAGCCTCTCAGCTTGAAAAGAGGTTAGTTTTGAAGCTGCACTTCAGACAGGAACTGCCGAATGATCTGGTCAACTACTGGGGGGACAGCTATGTAGAGAGATTCAGAGGTTCATGACTATTTTTCAAAGCTGGTGCAATGTCCCAGGACTTAGTGAGGGGAGGACCTTATGGTATGGACCTAATAGTGCAAATTGCTCTTTTCATCTCTTGTTGTTTGAGCTTAAGGGTAAGGAGTATCCTGGCTTTCTCCCCTTGATCTATGCATTTGGTCTTTGCCCTAAAATTGCAAACTCAGCTTGTTCTTGTGTGAGTTATCTATACCTAGACATAGCTGAATTCAACTGGAGTCAGTCATCTTTCAAGGAGTGGCTAAAGATGCTGTTCTTTGCTGTCAAATTTTGGTGAGTAGCTTAGTACACTCCTCTTCCCTCTTTCATTTCTTAGTGGTGGCAAGGTGGATTAATTCCCTTAAGACTTTCACCAGCCTGTTTTTTTACACTGGTATCCCATCCACTGTGTAACTTTTTGGGATATCGGCTCTGTAGCTAAAATGTATTGTTGCTGCCTTGTATATTTGCTTCCTGTACTGCTTCTCCTGTATGTGTACTGTATTTATATTAGATCCTGATTGTCCCATCCCCCAAGGATGCATCTGGAATTTAGTGGCCTCTGTTCAGCATGCCTTCCTGGTTAAACTCTTAAATAAATAAATAAATAAGACTGCATTTAAATCCCCCCCATATATGGCCATGGTTAGGAACTGAGTTGCCATTATTGACAAAGAAGAATTCTGCTTTATTTTTGACAATGTCCAGTGTCTTGGGGTCTTTTAGCAGGGTATTATTAATCATCCACAGTCTGTCCTTCTTGGTTTGCCCTGTGAGGATAAGAGAAAGTAAAATGAGTGAGTTGTCAGAGATGATTCTAGGATCTCGCATTGTAGGGTAGTCTCAAGGAGATCTGGGGTAATGGGAAAATAATCCAGATATGAAAAAGACTTGTGGTCTGCAGACCAAAATGTAAAGTCAATGATGTCGGGGTGTAGGGTCCGCCATATGTCTATTAGACCTAGCAAGAGTTGTAACTCTTTTGTTCCCCTCTGATTTGAAGAAAGACCTAGTTTTCTTTTTCCAGATACATCTAGAATATTATCTGGCACCACATTCCAGTCCCATCCTATAATGGTGGCCAGACTACCAAGCAATAACAGATACATAGATACAGATAGACAGACAGTGTCGGCAGATAAGGCCTCTGGTCCACCTCGTCTGCCCATTTCAGCTTGTAAGTTCACTTTATGTTTTTCTAGAAGTCTGTTGCTCCTTACCTTGACCTCCAGAATTCCCTATGTCTATCCCATGCATTCTTAAATCTTGTGATTGTTTCAGCCCCACCACTTCCTCTGGCAGGGTGCTCCACTTGTCCACCACCCTTTCTGTGAAGACATTCTTCCTCACATTTCCTCTTAATCGCCCTCCCTCCAACTTCATCTCATGCCCTCTAGTCCTGGAACATCTTTTTTGCTGGAAAATAGTGTATTCCTGCACCCTGTTCCTCCCTGTAAGGTACTTGTATGTCTCTATCAAATCCTCACTCTCCCTCCTCTCCTCCAGGGAGTACATATTCAAGTCCTTCAGTGTCCTCATACGACTTGTAATGCAATCCCTGTACCATCTTTGTTGCCCTCCTCTGAACCTTCTCTACCCTGTCTATGTCCTTACATAGGTAAGGTCTCCAGAACTGTACACGGTACTCCAGGTGGGGTCTCACTAGTGTCTTGTATAGTGGAATTATGACCTCCCTTTTCCTGCTTGTGATGCCCCTGCCTATGCATCCCAGCATTCTATTTGCTTTACCTGCTGCCTTGTAGCACTGTTTCCCTACCTTGAGGTCGTCAGAGATGATAACCCCAAGGTCCCTTTCCTACTTGGTGCATACTATATCCTCACCTCCCCAACTGATATGTTATTCCAGGGTTTTTGTGCCCCATATGCATTATCTTGCACTTCTTTGCATTGAATTTTGACTGTCAAGCCCTTGACCATTCTTCAAGCTCCTGCAGGTCCCACTTCATTCTGTCTATACCCTATGGCATGTCCACTCTGTTACAGAACTTCATGTCATCAGTGAACAGGGAAATTCTGCCTTCTAGGTCTTGCACAATGTCTCTGATGAAGACATTGAATAGGACTGGCCCCAGCACTGATCCCTGTAGTACCCCACTGGTCACTCTTCCCTCTGTTGAGTGACAGCCATGTACCAACACCCTCTGTGTCCTGTAACATAGCCAATTACCAACCCACCACACTACTGTCCTGACCACTAACGTATTTCCCAGTTTGTTTATTAGCCTTCTATGTGGCACAGTGTCAAATGCCTTGCTGAAGTCCAGACAGGCCACATCCACTGCCCTCCCCGATCTACCTCCCTTGTCAACCAGTCGAAAAATTCAATCAGGTTGGTCTGGCATGACCTCCCCCAGTGAAACCATGCTGCCTTGGTTCCTGTAGTCCTTTGGCAACCAGATGTTCCACCATTCTCTCCTTCAGTAGTGCTTCCATGATCTTCCCCACTACCGAGGTCAGGCTGACTAGTCTGTAGTTCTCACTTCCTCTTTGTTCCCGATTTTGTATAAGGGACTATATCTGCTGTCCACCAGTCTTTGAGTACCTCCTGTTTCCAGTGATCAGCTAAACAGTATTGCCAGAGGTTCGCCACCTCTCTTAGTTCCTTTAGGACCCTGGGGTGCACTCCATCTGAACCCATTGCTTTATTGACTCTTAGTCATCCCAGTTCCATTAGGACCCTTCCCACGAAAAGGGACCATTTCTGTGCTGTTCTACCCTTGTACTCCTTTCAGGCCCATTACCCTCCTCTTCCTCAGTAAAACTGAGCAGAAATATATGTTCAATATGTCAACTTCATTGTTGCCATCTTCCACATGGCCCCATCCTCCCCCTTCAGTCTCACTATCCCTCCTTTGCCCTTCTTTTTCACTTATGTACCTATAAAAGGTTTGTCCCTCTACCCACTGATTTTGCGATGCTGTCTTCTGTCTGAGTGTTTGCTTCCCTTGCTGACCTCTCTGCTTGCCTTTGCTTCTCCTGGTACTTCTCCCTATCCCCTTCTTCCTGTGTCTTTTTGTATTGCCTGAATGCAATCTGCTTAGCTTTTACTTTCTCTGCTATCTCCCTGGAAAATCATAATGGCCTCCTTTTCCTTTTCCCCTTGATAACCTGCTTAATGCATTATTCTGTTGTTCTTGTAATCCCTGTTTTAAATATTGCCCAGTGTTCCTCAACCCCTGATTCCCTCCCCATTCCCATTAATGCCTCTTTCAAGCATCTCCCCATTTTCCCAAAGTCTGCCCCTCTAAAGTCTAGGATATGTATTTTTGTGCAGTTTGGTTCTGTTCCTTCTGTGATTTCAAACCATAGTGACAGGTGGTCACTGTTCCCCAGGTGCTCCCCCATAATTAACCCCATCACACTCTCCCCATTTGTTAGCATGAGGTCCAGTTTTTCCTTCTGCTGAGTTGGTTCCATGACCAATTGCTTGAGGAAGGTACTTTGAAGGAAGTCCAGGATAAATCTGCTCCTGGTTGATGCTGCTGCTGGGAAGCTCCAGTCCACATCTGGAATATTGAAGTCTCCAACCAGAATCACCTCACCCTTGTCTGCCATCCTTTGGATGGCTAGCATCAGCTGCCTATCTGTTTCTTCCTCCTGAGCTGGTGATCTGTAGACCACCCCGTGGGGATGGCTGACCTCATTTTCATTTTCAGCGTAACCCACCGTGTCTCTCCCCCATTTTGTTCCTCCTGGATCTCTGTGGCCTTTATGTCATCTTTCACATACAGTGCCACTCCTCCTCCCTTCCTGCCTGCTCTGTCTCTTCTGAATATGTTGTAGCCAGGTATGGCCATCTCCCAGTCATGGTTATCATTACATCAGGTCTCTGTGATGGCCGCAATGTCCAGGTCCGACTGCACCATGGCAGCCTTCAGATCCTCCATCTTGTTGCAAAGGCTCCTGGCATTGGCATGGCACACATGGCTTTCCATGATGTGAACTCCCTGGACTGTTTAGCTGTTCTACTCCAGTCCCCTCCCTTGTTGTCCTTTATGGATAAAGGTATAAAAACCCACCACTTGGAAATGCCAATATGATGTTAGTTTGATCTAGTGTGACCTTAACAATGACAAATCTCCCCTCACTGTCAATGATTTGTTCTATTGGATTAAATGGGATGGCTCTTTGACTTAATATATAGTAGCATTTCCAGTTGTTTTATTATTGTTATCATAGGTGAACACTTGTCCCACCCATTTCCTTCTCCAGAGATTGCATTCTATGCCAAGGTATAAGTTTCATGTAGAAAAGCTATTTTAGCTCTTCTAGATTTTAAAAGTCATAAGACCTGGTATCACTTTTGATCAGTTTGCCCCCCCTTCACATTCCAAGTTCTGAAATTCTGCATATTGTTAGCCAAAGTAGTGCATTAACATTTGATGAAAACATTCATTGGGATCCTTAAAAGTAGGATATTTAAGGAATATCACAACCCCTTTAAAGGCACTTGCATTTGTTTGATAAGAGTTGGTGAGAATAGGGTCATAAAAAGCCTTTCCCTCTTTGCCAAACTATAGAAGCAGTACAATCTTACACAAGCTGGTTGTAAACTGAACTAAATGAGAAACAACAACATACAAGACTAACAACAAACAAGTAACAATGAACATATAAACTTTGAGATACTAAGATAAATGTAGTGGTGTGACAGGGTGAGCCCTGTCTTGGGTAGATGTCCTTGTGTGTGGTGTCCGGGCCCCCCCATTCCTTTTGCTCTTTGTTTCTGTGGGGTGGACACTCACGCTGGGAAAGAAAATGAAATACATTTGATGTATGCTTGTCTATTTTAGGGTGTCACATTTAATGATTTAATGGAAATAAAAAGTAGACATGCTGAGTTCCAAGGGTAGGCAGGAGGTGGGAGAAGAGTAGCATGCCTTCATTCTCCTGTTCCCCTTGCAAACCCAGTGGAACTCTTATGGACTTACTATCTCATTAAAACTATCTTTTGAGATTAAACAAAATGGAAACATAAAACCCTCTTAGCCAAGAAAAGAGGAGTTGAGTCTAGGCTAGAAAAAAAATAACGTATGAACATGTATGTCATTACTGTTTGATGGGGAACTCCTGAGGATAAGAGGCTTATATTGGTTTAACAAAACAAGGTGGTTCACCTGCCTTTGACGTCATCCATGAAAGGTATAAAAACCCATCACTTGGAGTAACAAATAGAGATAGTGGAATCAATTGAATACTGATTACCACGTGAGGAGGACCTCAGAAGTGTGTGCTTGTTTCCACACTGTTCTGTTTGCAAAGGCTGAAGCTAAGCCTCAGGAATTTCCAAAATTAGGAAAGTTTGCTGGATACAGGATATTGAATAACCTTTTCTTTCTGTATGTTATTTGTATTTTTTCATTTTCTGATTTAAATAAAATAACAATGCACATTTATGTTTTTATGCACCTGACTTTTGGTTTGTTGTGTCTGTTTTATACCTTCACAGTGGTGTAGAAGTGGGATTTCTGATATGTCTAGACTGCTTGGGAGATGTTACCAGTGGGTATTGAACCAATACCCAGACAGATGCAAAAATATCAGGGTGCTGAGGCAAAAACATATCCATTGACTCATGCCATGGTAGAGAAGACTGGAGAGAGTCATTTAAAGTCACCAAAATATATTAACCCAACTGCTGGAAAGAAGTTAATCATAATGACAGTTATTTTACAAGCAGCTAAAAATGTAGACAGACCTTTTCCATATTTAACATACTAAAGGAGGTGCTCTGGAATCTGGGTCTGGCACAAGGGACAGTACTCCTCACAGAAATGGGATTAAAACACTCCTGCATTTAGAAACCGGATTTAACAAACAATAGGGGTTTTATTACAGTATGGTGTTACTGATTCTACAACCAGTCTCCTCCACCCTAAAACCACATTCCTGAGACCTTTACAAAACTGCAGATCTTGCTAGGAGATGGGAGCAGGGATTTTATAAGCTGGGCAGCCTTCCTACAAAAAAACATGATTTTCAGAACAGGCTACACTTGATTATAATGGCAATGCATGTTTAAAGGCAGTAACGAAATGACATACCATTATAATGGAATATGGAATTCCAGAGGCACAGACACAAACATTTGTCCTCAGTATAACATGTGAAGGAGACTTAAAAGTGGTTGATAATTTGGGGAAAAGGTCATACAAAACTAAAACACAAATGTCTGTGTGGGCCAGCACTGACTGGCATGTGTCTTCTATAGCACCACTTGGCAGGCTGCAGACAGGCAGATACTGGGATGCCTATCCCTCCATCTCACTTTCCAAATAAGGGCAGTTGGTAAACTACCAAAGTCTAGGAAAGTTTTCAGTTGGGACTTTCTGTGCCCGTGGCTTCACATGTTAAATCCCCAGGTATAAGGGAGCATCTCTTTTTACCTTCAAGACCAACTCTCTATTATAATAAAAACCTTAAAAACACTAGATTTGCAATGGTCATGTTTTAACTTTATTGTTTTCTAGTTGTTTGTGATTTGCTTCACTACCCTCTGCTATTGATCTACTAAAAATTGCAAATAATGCAGTACTTATCTCATTGAGTCTTTCAAAATGTATTTGACTCTGCCCTGCTAACCACATAATTGCTGTTTGTGATATCATAGTCTGTTGTAATGGTGATCACTTTGATGCCATAAAGAAAGGCACTGTGAGGTAAACAGGGAGAGGCAAATGTTTTCTAAACAGGCTTTTTGCATGGACTACCAAGAAATGATGTAAAGATTGGAAAGGAACATGGAAAATGAAAAAAATTTATTCTCTAGTAAATTGCAACAGCTGAGGCATCGTATTTATGAAAGCACATGCAGAACTACAGATTTTCTCTTTCAACAGTGGAATTGCTGAACTCTGGAGTAAGGAGTGACTCAAGGCTGCTGCAGGTATTGATCAGTCCAACAGTTCCCACCTTGCCTTTCTGTCCTGATTATTTCTCTGCAGTACCCTTCCACACTGAACTCTGCCCTGTCACAGGAAATGTGTTCACAACCATATATCGCTATTCCACATGATGTCAGAGGTATTTCCAGATGCACATGTATTAAAAAATTATACTGATAAAACATTCTTTAACATCAAACATATGCTACCACTGCTGCAGAAAGAAAATAGTGTGGCGGGAGGAAGCAATCTGCACTGTACTGAATAGAGATGATGCAGAGAGATGTTCTTCAATTCAGCTCAGTGGAAGAAGACAGCTGTGGTGCATTCGCAGTCAGGTGCTACCAGAGCCCCCTTCTCAATGTAATTGCATACATCATGGATAGCTCTTACTATGCAGCTCTAAAAAGGGAGTGAAAAAATGTACGTATACGTAGCAAGAATCAATAAAAACAATACTCAGAGAAAGCAACAGACTAAGGGATTAGTAAAGGAATGGCTATTGGAAGAGTGGGGGGAATGATCAGGGAAGCTTTTATTTTTTATGTACTTGGAAAAAGGAACAAAATACCAACCAAAACACCATGAGTTATCAAAGTCTACAACAGAGCAAATAGGTATGGGGGTGTCACTTTCTAAACAGTAATATTAAAGAGAATAATGAATAGGTTAGTATCCATTACTGGGAGTAATACCATCGAGTGGCTCTGGACACAGGAACCTTGAGAGCTCGAAGAGAGGTTCCAATGTGTCCAGAACCTCAAGATGTTAGAACTCCCGGTAATGGACACTAAGCTGTTCATTATTTTTTTAATATATGGATCCACTTTTTTTTTACACATTCTGTGATGGTCACTCACTTCAGTGAAGAAGTTTCCAGTTCTGGATGAGCGCTGCACTGTCTAACTCCTCTCCCACCCGCAGCACTGTCGCTGCTTTGTCTCTGCCTCGGTTATAGGCACAGGATTTGACTGACAACAGGAACTTCCTGTTTGGGAGCAGGAAGTGAGTGATCACAGAACCACCAAGGACCCACCATCCTAGAAGGGCAAGAGTAGCTCTCTGGCCCTCTAGTGCTGGAGGTCTGCCTCTGAGCAAGTAAGTGGTCTACTGAGAAATATAGGATATTCTTGTCTCAGAACAGGACAATCAGGAGCTTAAAGGGCACACAGGCAGAAAGTAAGGAGAGAGAAAAAGAAAACAGAGGAAAGAGTAAGGATTGCAAACAGTTAAGGGGCCAGAAATAAGACATGATTGGAGTGGTGCAGTGCAGTGGCTGTGGAGCAGCAGTCTTCCGGGAGATGTTCTGGAGGATGCGGTGTTGTCCCATCTGCAGGCACCTCTCTGGGCTGAGGGAGGAAGTTGCTCATCTCCAGGCTGAGTTGGCCAGGATTTGTGGGACCTCCTCTTCCATCCAGGGACCACCAGTGCCACTGCCGTTGCCTCAGAGGTTGCCAAGAAAGAGGAGTGGTTGGACCACAGTGGGCTCAGGGAGGGTGATGGTGGTGGAACAGAGGTGCATCCCTCCAGCTGTACCTCCACATCCCTATGCCATTCTGGCAAAGTGTGGTTCCTCTATGGAGGCACCTGCAGTGGAGACCAAGGAGGATGCTGGTAACCTCCACAAAGGAGACCCACAGGAGGGTGGCAGGGGACCCTGCAGGAAGGAAACAACCCTGGTGGGGGACTCCATTGTTAGGAAGGTAGAACTGGGGAGGAAGGGAGAGGAGGTAAGGTGCTGCCAGGCGCCATGGCTTGAGGGACAGGGAGCCAATCCTCAGGATTGCCGGAGCAGCTGCACAGGAGGGAGCTGGATGTCATTGTCCACCTAGGGACAAATGACCTGGCTAAGAAAGGGATTAGAGAAGTGCAGGAAGAGTTTGTGGAATTGGGGAAGGGCCTTAGTCAAGTAGCACGCACGGTAACCTTCTCGGAGGTGCTACCCATCTATGGCATAGGAGAGACTAGGGTGTTCCACACCATGGGATTCAATCAGTGGTTGAAAAACTGGTGTGGAGCTCAGGGATTTGGCTTCATTGGGGACTGGGGGTCCACCTGGAGTGATGCAGGCCTATACTGGCATGATGGGCTGCATCTGTCCAGGAGGGAACCAGGATCCTAGGTGATAGGTTTAAATGCTTCATTGGCAAGCTTTTAAACTAGTGAAGGGGAGGCATTGAAAGGAGCAGGAAAATCCTAGCCCCCAAATAATCATGGTAGTAAGTGCAGCAAACACCAACATAGAGGTGTCGATAGGAGAAGGGCAGGGTAAATGGAAAAAGTGACAAAGGCAAGAAGGACAGGATGGGGCAAAAGGGAGTAAGGCCATCAGGAAATGGAGGGTAATGAGTACCAATGCCTGTAGTCTGGGCAACAAGCCCTGAGCTGATGGCCTTAATGGAAGAGGGATGCCTGATATCGTAGCAGTCACAGAAACATGGTACACAGAAAACCATGACTGGGATGTTAACATACCAGGGTACATAACCTACAGGAGAGACAGGCAGGGGAGAAGAGGGGGAGGAGTAGCTCTCTATGTAAAGGAAGGGATAAAAGCAACTGAACAGAAGAGTAAACAGGGAGGAGAGGAGGCACTGTGGGTCACCATGGAGACTGGAAAGGGCACCATAATCTGCACAGGGGTTGTGTACAGACCCCCATGTCAGGGGGAAGAAATGGAAAAGGATATGATAGAAGGCATTCTTAGAATGGCAGAGAAAGGGGAGATACTGTTGATGGGAGACCTGAATATGCCAGATGTTAACTGGAGCACATTTGCTGCAGCCACATCCAAGAGCAGGGCCATTCTTGATGCCCTACAGGTGGCAGGCATTAGACAGCTAGTTTCAGAACCCACTCACAAGGGAGCAATCTTAGACCTCGTACTCTCAAACGGGGGCAGTGAGAGGATCTCAGATCTAGAGTGGGTTGCCATCTGGGGACAAGTGACCATCAAACAGTGTGGTTCATGTTAAACTCAGCTACAGAGTCAAGCCATACAAAAGTGAGGGTACTGGACTTTAGGAGGGCTGACTTTGGCAAGATGGAGAGTGCCTCAGAAAAGCACTAGCAAACAGGCTAGAAGGAGGTGTGGAGCAACAATGGGAATTATCAAACTGCCATCACAGAGGCAACAAGCCCTTGTGTGAAGCAAATAAACAAATCAAAACAAAGAGAAAAGTCACTATGGTTCTCAAAAGAGGTGGCTGTGAAAGTCAGGAAGAAAAGATAGCATTCCAGAAGTATAAGGAAACACAGAAGGAGCAGGACAGAGAGCTGTACCAGTTAAGGCAGAAGGAAGCAGGGAGGGAAGTCAGAATAGCAAAGGCCCAAACTGAGGAAAAATAGCCAACTCAGTTAAGAAGGGGATAAAACCTTTATAGGTACATCAGCTAGACGAGAAAGACAAAGGAGGGATAGTGAGGCTGAATAGAATGAACGGTGGTGGGCAGAGGGGATAGTGAAAGCAGGAATACTGAACGAATATTTCTGCTCAGTATTCACAAAAGAGTAGGGGAAGTGCCTAATCCAATTAACAGAAGCACTTTGATAGGGGTCGATCCCAGTCCTTTCACAGAAGAAAGGGTTCTGCAAGAACTCCTAAAACTGAAGGTGGACAAAGCAATGGGTCCTGATGGAATTCACCCCAGAATTCTAAAAGAATTAAGGGAGGAACTAGTGAAACCATTGGCTACTCTTTTAATAAATCATGGGAGGATGGGGTGGTACCCGAGGACTGGAGGAAGGTGGATGTGATTCCCCTTCACAAAAGTGGGACCAAGACAGAGGCAGGAAACTACAGACCTGTCAGTCTGACCTCTGTGGTAGGGAAAGTGATGGAGTCACTTCTGAAGGAAAGAACAGTTGAGTACCTATAGGCCAGTGGAGCACAGGACCCAAGGCAGCATGGGTTCACAGCGGGAAGGTCATGTCAGACAAATCTAATAGATTTCTTTGACTGGGTGACCAAAGTAGTAGACCAGGGAGGGGCTGTGGACATGGTCTACCTAGACTTTAGCAAGGCATTTGACACAGTCCCACACAAAAGATTAATAGTCAAATTAACCAGCCTGGGAGTGGGACCCAGGGTGGTACCTGGGTAAAACATTGGCTGGACAACAGGACATAGAAGGTAATTGTAAATGGAGTCCACTCTGAAGAAAGGGGGGTTACTAGTGGGGTACCGCAGGGTTCAGTATTGGGTCCAGTCCTTTTTAATGTCTTCATCAGTGACATTGCAGAGGGACTGGAAGGAAAAGTATGCCTTTTGCAGATGACACAAAGATCTGCAACAGGGTTGATACACAAGGAGGCGTGGAAAGGATGAGAGGGACTTGGCAAGGTTGGAGGAATGGTCAGAAGTATGGCAGCTAGGATTCAATGCAAAGAAGTGCAAAATAATGCACCTGGGAAACAAGAACCCAGGGGAAGAATACACAATGGGTGGGGCGGTAGTAACAACAACAAAAAAGGAAAGGGACCTGTGGGTAATCATATCAGATGACCTTAAGGTTAGCAAGCAATGTGAGAAGGCAGTAGGGAGGGCTGGGGGTATACTGGGATGTATAGGGAGAGGCATCATCAGCAGAAAACAGGAAGTTGTTATCCCTCTGTACAGACAGTTGGTGAGACCCCATCTGAGTACTGTGTCCAGTTCTGGAGCCCCATCTCCACAAGGACATAGACAGGATAGAGGCAGTCCAGAGGAGGGCAACTAAAATGGTGCAGGGTCTGCAAGAGAAGCTGTATGAGGAGAGACTAAAGGAGCTTAATATGTATACCCTTGAGGAAAGAAGGGACAGGGGGGACATGATAGAAACTTTTAAGTACCTCAGTGGAATCAACAAAGTCCAAGAGGGTAGCATCTTCAAGAAAAAGACACGAGCAAGAACAAGGGGACACAATTTAAAGATAGAAGGAGGGTGGTTCAGGGGCAATGTGAGGAAGTATTATTTCACAGAGAGGGTAGTGGATGCATGGAACAGCCTTCCTGAGGAGGTTGTGGGGTCTAAGACTGTGGGAGAATTCAAGAATGCATGGGACAGACATAAGGCAATTCTTGTGGGGGGTAGGAAGAAATAGGCTGTTGGTTAACTAGGATCTGCGGCCTATCCTGTAGGTAGGGAAATGGGCAGACTAGATGGGCCTAGCGGTCCTTATCTGCCATCAAAGTCTATGTTTCTATGCTTCTATGGTACACTCATTTTTCAGAAAATTGTACGCAGTCCTACCTTTTGTTTTTCGGTACCACAGGATGAACCAAATAATTCCCTTTTTGCACAGGAATAAAGGAGAAATACTGATGGCACCCAAGGACATAGTACAGTGACGCTATGCGAGACACGGCCACCATGTTTTTAAAAATGTTCTGCCCGCCCACAGAGGGAATGTGTCCAATGATGGACCACTCTGTTTGAGTGGCACTTCCAACATAGCCAGGCATCGAAGACTGGTACGCTTGCTCTTTTCAGTTTCAGCGGTAATAGTATAGTTCAGAGCACTGAACGATAGTATTACGGGCTCTGAACGATACTATTATCACTTTTGAACCGTGCTACTATCACCGGTGACTGAGAGTATTACCACTTGCTGTCCGGTACTATTACCGGGATTTTTTTGTATGCTTTAGTGTAGTATTAAATTGCATATCCATATATTAAGAAATATTAAACTCATCTATATCTTTCTATTAAAAAAGTGCCAGTTCTAAATTGTCATTTAAGCCTGGCCACCGACATGATCCGACTTAAATATCCAGAAATTCTTTCTCTTTGATACTTTCAAAACTCTTTCCTTTGTTTAACACTCAATACCCATAAACTTAATTATGTGGTTCTCTGATGTGCTCATAGCATACATGCATGGCAAGGACATACAATACTCCATGTTTTGTTGCCAATTGCCTGCATGTCATCCCAAATCATTCTTAAACCTCCCTTTGTTATTCCAACATAGTACATACCACAGGCACACTCTGTCACATAAACCATGTACATGTTACTGCAGGTAAGCAGGTTCTTTATATGCAGTAGTCTTTGCTGGTTTAAAAAACAAGTGGTGCGTTCATTGACCAGCTCACCATACTTACACTTCCTGCATTTTTTGCAGCAAGCAAGAGGAGTAGGCCACCATGTCTTGGGCTTTGGTACCTGCTGTGTAGAATGCACAAATTCCTCTTTCAGGTTTCTAGCCTTTTATAGACCACCATGGAGTGGGCTAGAGAAGAGTGAGGACTTGGATGAGGGCTGGTTAAGTGCATGTTTAAAGGCAGCCAGCTGCAGCTTCATTTGAACAGTGGAAAAAAAAATCAAGTGACTGCAGGCAGCCACTACTGTGGCTGCAGTCTCTGATTTTCAAATCTCTGCAAGCAGGTGTATCCTTCAGTCGAGAGTGGGTTTAACCTGGAGTACAGCTTGGAGATAAGTGGCCATGTTTGTGTCTGTTTAAAACAACAAAAAAAAGGTTTAAATTTTTTTGAATTGCTGTGGGGTTTTGTTTCTTTTTTCTAGGTACAGGGTGGGCTTAGAAATAGGGAGGGAGGATTTGGACAAGGGTGGGCTGAGGGCAGGTTTGAAGACAGCTGGCGCTGGTGCTATTTGGGCAAAGGAAGAAACCAAGTCACTTCAACCAGCCACTAGTGCAGCTTCAGTCCCCCTATACATTTCCCAGAGAGCCAAGCAACCCCTCACATAAGCAGCCCAAAAGCATGAGTGCCACAAAGCAGCAGTGTAACATTTTACTTAGGTGCAAATCCCGCAGGCCGCAGGGGACTCTGCTTAACAGGGACCAGGTAGGTGTAAAGGGCTGGAAGAGTAAGAGATGTCTGGGGGTTCAGGTTGGTAATCAAGCCCTAACCAGTTATGCTGTTGAGGCAGGGTGGGGATAGTGGTTAGGAATATTCCCTATAGGGATAGGCCAGTGAAAGCAGGTGGGGGGTAATGCTTAGAACTGCTCCTTATCAGATGTGGGCCTGCAAAGGCATTGGGGGTGCTGTGGTGATCTACTCCCTATCTGGATTAGACCTGTGAAGACTACGTTTCTGGGGGTAGTCCTGCAGCGGCAGATAGGATAGTGTTTGGAAAGAATACTGAAGAAGGAAGCAGCAAGCAGGAGGTTATGGTGTTGTGGGAGATGTGGGGTTGCAGTGTTCCTGGGAACAATGTGGTAGTCTGAGGATGAACTAGTGTGTAGGAGGCTAGTTTGTTTTTTCTTATGGCACATGTGTGTCTGATAAGGAAGGAGTTAGAAATATTGGTGAGAAGGTAGGGGCAGAGGGCTGGGCCAGGGGGGTGGAGAAATGAGTAGAGGGAGGGTTTGGGGTCAGGCGTTCAGCTGCACTAGGACCCACTGCAACAGAGGGAAAGGTGTCCTAAGGAATAGGGATGGTGGGTTGTAGGGAATAGAACATGGCTTCGGAGGGGGAAGAAGGGGTGGTGCACTGGCAGTGCTACCAGTAATGAATTGTTTCAAACCACTAAGTGCTACAGAGGAGGGGAGACCTACAGTAGGTGTAGCACAGATGACAGAAGGTCATCTGGTCTGTAGGGGACATTCTGGTGGGGTTACTGTGGGACAGGAGGTGAAGGGGGTAGGACAAGGGCATTAGGATGAGAAGAGGACACCCTTGGGGGGGATGAAGATGAGGCAGACATAGAGAGATGGGGGGCAGTGTTCAACTGGAGATGGGGAGGAGGGGGAGGTGACAATAAACAATCAGCAGTTGAGAGGAAGGTGGCAGGGGGAAGGTAGCAGGAAAGGTGAGCAGTAGGGTGTGGTGCACAGAAAAGGATTGTTCAAGAAGGGTGAGAAATGTGGGTGGTCAACTGTACTGTCATAGTAATAGAGGATTTAATAGTGAAGGGACTAGATAGGATAGGTGGGGGAAGGGTCAACAAGGTAGGATAGTGATGCGCCTCCCAGGAATTACTGCAAAATGCACTGGCCCCATGGTAGGCCCACTTGCACTGAGGATGGGGGAAGCCACATGTGGTCATCCAGCTACAGCAGGTACCAGTGACCTAGCTGAATACAAAGTGGAGACAGTGCAGGAGAGGTTTGGAGTGGTGGGACAGGTTTGTAGAGGGGATGTTAGGTTCACAGTCTTCTCAGAGGTGCTGCCAGTACCTAGAGTCAACACAAATAGGAAGTATTATAGAGATGAGTTTAATGGCTGGCTAAGGGAACGGTGTAGGAAGGAAGGATTTGAGTATGTAGGGAACTGGAAGGGATCTAGGATGAAAAAAACATCTATGCAAATGATAGATTTGCATCTTAGTTGGAGGGGAAACAGGCTTCTTGGGGTACTTTTATTGTTTGAAACTGGGAAGAGCCAGTAGGCACATGTACCTGTTTCCAGGGGTGACCCAGGAGCACTGGGGAAGTTAAGTGACTTGCTCAAGAGTCAACCAGTATGCAATTGGAGGTTGTGGGAATCAAACCCAGGTATGTTGGATGTACCAAGCTCATTTACATCTCATTACTCTAACCTTTAGACTATATTTCCAGCCCAATAATGGGAACTATATCATCAGGAACTTGAATGTATACTGAAGCGGGGCGAGAAAGAGTTGAAGCACCCAGGGTTTCCAAGAGGAGGGGACAGCCAGGCCCCTTCAAGTTGAAAACAAAAAGGGTTTTGTAAGGCGAGGAAGTGGGGAGAGTGGAAGAAAGCACAGGGTAGAGATGCCAGAAGGTAGGGGTGATCAGGTTGAAAGCATAGAGAGATCAGGATGGGGGTAATTGGAAGGAACAGAAGAGGGCTAGGGGTAGAAAAAAAGGAAGTGGGAAGACTAGGGTATAATGAGGGAAGGGAAGGGCAGCCAGGAAGAGGAGATTGGTGACTTTTGGTTAAAAAAGATGGGGAGATCAGAAGTGGCAGAGGGTAGTGTCCCTGAACACTAGAAGTCTCAGGAACAAAGTGGATGGCCTGCAGGCCTTGATGGCAGAAGAACAGGTGGCAACAAACTAAAAGGATTCTGGATCTTTGCTACTTTCTGTAACAAGCTGGTGCTGTGCATTCACTGTCTCATGGAGCAATTTCATTGTAAACACCTGTGAACACTGATAGTGTTAAAACTGAGTGAAGCACTCATACATAAAAAAAGCAGGCACATACAATAACGTTTGTATCCTACCAGTTTACTGAGGCATGTACGGTCAAACACCAGTTGCATTTCAACTTCCCATAGCTTTTCAAGTTTCATCTAGATTCACATGCACAGTAGTTGTAATGTAGCTCCCAACAGCTTTACTTTTCAGCTACATTAGCTTTGTTGCTCAGCTACAATGGATGCAGAGAGACCACGGCCCTGTTGCTTACACAGGGAATGTGAGCAGGGTTCTAACATTTTGGCTTAAGCATTCATCCTACAGTAGTTTACTGGCACCCTGGTACCACCCATTTAAGTAACAGGAAAAGTCAGATCTGGTGGCAGACACAGTGACTTGGGCTACCCAAACCATGGCTGGGTCCTCACCATTTCAGGGTATACACTCCGTAGATGGAACAGAGAGAAAGGGAGAGGGTGGGTGGCACTTTACATTAAGGAGAGCATCACTGCCACCAGGGAGGAGATCAGGGAAGGGAAGGTAGAGGTGCTGTGGGTACAGACCCAAACAACATATGGAACAAGAGTGAGTCTGGGGGTAGTCTATAGGCTAGGATAGCACAGACTGGTCCATCAAAACTCAGAACCACCCCTTTTCCAGTACTACCCGGTGGACCTAAGCAAATATGGACCTCACATATCTGAGTCTGGGTCTGCCATGTCAAAATGTAGCCAGTAAACTCTGCAGGCAAGCAAAAAAAATTAAAAAAAATTTGGGGGGACTGACCTAGCATCTTGTCTCTGACTCTCCGCCCTATCCCACATGTCACAAGATAACAGTAAACCACACTGGCCATTTAGTCAGCCATTTGGCTGGTACCTCATTCCTCTATGTGCCACTCTGATGTCATCCCTCCTCCCTCCCTCCCTCACTGCACTTCCATCCCCTCCAACAACGCTTTCCTGCCTGCTACCCTAAAAAAAAGTGATCCTTTGTGACTGTCTCTTTCACAAGGTGCAGATTACAGCTTCATCTGACCACAATGCGTTAAAGACAAATAAGGTTGGACCAGTGGAGAAAGCAGTCTTGTTTATGCCAGCAAAGTTATAACAAACTCTGGTCAGAGTCGATAGGGCTGCAGCAGGGAATCTATGTTAAAAATATTGAAATTTTTTTTTTATATTTTTACACCAAATTTTCAACACAGCCTTGTGATGACCCTACCTCATAAAGAAGGGCAGAGAAAATGTTCAACTCCTGGCCTAAAGGTGATGTCATGCAGGGACTGCAAAAATAACTTTTGAGCTGCAAACACATTTTGGGCAGGAGTTGAAAAATAACAGCTGTCGCTTTCATGAGTTGCTGTGCTGAAATGTCTATGTTGAAAATTTATGGTACAAATATTGAATATTACCAAAGTTATTAGTCTGCATTTGCAAAATTCAACATAGCCTCATAGTAGCCCGTGATGAGGGCACTGGGGAGAGGGCACTGACAATAATGGCAAACTGCTCCCCAGCACATTGCAGGAATGGCTCTCAGGTGATATGGTGGCCAGATGGGGGATGGGCGACTATAGCGGCATCCTGTCACTATCACGTATGCATGCGCAGGGGTTGAGTGGGCATGCACAGTGAGGAATGGGGGGTGGTGCCATGGTTGGTTGCTGTGCTGACCCCATGGCATATTGGGTGGGTTGCTGGCATTGGTCAGCCGGGTACTGGGTTTGGGTCCAGATGCTGGTGCCTTTTGTTACACTTGGCCCAAACCTTTTTTATGTTTCACCCGACATGCACCCCAGAGTTGAAAATCCTTTAGTAGGGAGGTGAGGGGGGCAAAGCCCACTGCAAGGGAGTGTGAAGGGCACAGCCCCCAGAGAAAACATTAAAAACTAAGTCCCCGGTACACTTTTGCTGTGCACCTGGGTGTCTTCTGCATTATGGCGATCGCATTTAGGCTTTCGCCATTATGACATAGATCCTAGTCTCATAACTTAATAGGTGAACATATTAGAATCATAGAACACAAGAATGTGCAAAGTATAATACCTCCCCATATTAAATTTATTCAAGGCCAGGGAATTTGCTAGTCTTTTTTGGCATTGAAAAGTTTAACTTGGTCCACAGGGAGTAAATTTGGATACAGCTTACTTTAACAAGCCCTAAATATCATGATAGCAGAGCAGAAAGGGTCTTTGGGTGCCCTCAGATGGAAGAGTGGATAAGGTCAAGAAAATTTATTGTGGTACTGTATTCTACAAAGACTCTGCTGAAATAATGCAACACATATAGCAAGCAGAGAAACACCAGCTTGGCATAGATGCTGAATTATTTGGTGCGGTATTGTACTGCAGCAATATAAATTGTGTTGGTATTCATTTTTGTGTGGGAGATTGTGAAAAATGTCAGATGATTGTCAATTATGACCTACCTTTTTTTCATTCTTGATGAAAAAACTACTACTTTAAGAAAATGGGCTCTGTAAACCATTATGATCATTCATATTTTCAATAACTCCAAATTTTTACACCCTGTGGGTCACTGTCCCACATAGGAAAACTAACCTTCTCACTCCTCTCTGAGTGCAGACCATGCCCCTTTTTTGTGTTGCAAATGTCCTCCCATCTGCCACTTGCTTAGTGGCAGTGAATTTATGTAGCATTTTTTAATTCTGCATATCTATGCAGTAGCATAAAATGTCTACTGACATCCTTCGTAAGCTTCCCTCTATCAGTTTTGTCATATTTCCTCCAGTGTTTATATTTATTTATTTTGTTTTTGTTAACCGGATTAGGCATACTAGCCAAAGTTGACTATTTTCAGGCATGACCCAGGAGAATACATACATAAAATGAGATGAGATTATACAATACATAGTATATAGTACAGGTACATAGTATATAGTACAGGTAGGTTAGAATGCAGATCAAGTCAGACAGTACTCGAGATAATACATATAGCTATGCAGAGATGACAAAAGTGACATTAGTACATGCAAATAACTGAAACTGGGCTAAGTGGCAGCTATAAAGACATTTTATAGCAAAGCTTGTTTAGAAGTGCAGCAGTGTCTTGGGCAAAATAGGGTGGATAGCTGTGAGGCATTAAGAGAGATCAAAGCATGTGCAAGGGTCCCAGGATAGGTGGTGATATAGTTCTTTTTTTGAAGATTGGGTGGGAGTTACAAGGGAGTTCCAGCTGGCTGGGGCAGTGCAGTGAAATGCTCCAGAGCTTTTTGAAGTAAGACACCTGGGTATGGTGAGTAGAAATTTGTTTGCCGAGCGTAGTCTGTGGGCAGATGTCTGTGGTACAAGTAGAGCTGCAAGAGAGGAGGGTGTTTGGTTTCGGATTACAGAGTCTGTGAGGGTCCCTAGGGGGAGTATAGTCAGTAGGCAGTTGGGGAGAGCCAGCCTAGGTCACTATACAGTGTGCAGTGATGCTTGAGGTGATGGGAAGAGGAGGCATACCAACATATGTTGTTATATGCGACATCCCGTTTATGGAGAGCAGCCTTATGGGCATTAGCAAAAGTGTGTGTAATAGAAGCAGACCTAGCAAATTGTCTTCACTGAAAGGCCTGCTTACATCACAGATGTCACTAGTCAATCAATTGATTCTGGGTGGGGCTTTTATCCCTGTTCTGTTTAGGCATACTACACAGAGTAAAATCAGTCAGAAGACTTGCAGTTCCTTTTGGAAGCTGAGAAACTGGCTATACTGCAGAGAACAAACTAGAACACATTTGAGGAACTGGTAACTTGGTGAAACATAATATTGTAGGGGACTAGGAAGGTAAGCTACACTTTCTACAGAAAGTTTCATTATTTTCTTATTGGCATTAAGAATTGCAGGATTCCATTAAAGTGTAGTAATTTTATAACCAGAGGGGTTGTAATACAACTGAAGTTGCTTGATTTCTGTGCTAGACACATAGGATTTGGAAGGATATTTGTGCAATATTTTGGAAGTGTCCTGCTGGCTGAACACATTTTTATCCCTGGACTCAGTAGAGTGGTTTGTGTAGGAGCAGTGGTCTAGTACATTGTGGTGTTGGTTGACTTACTATAAAGTGCAGTACTCACCAGGGTGGTGGAGCAGTGGTGTATTTGATTGTTTCTAACAGTCACCAGTGGTTGTGGCAATTATCATTATAATTTGGGTATCATGGATTTGTATATATGGCTGTACTGTATATGTGGAGACCTGGACTTCTGCAGACAAAACTGGTTCTGTATGTCTTATACTTGCAAGTGTATCTGTGAGTGACGAAATGCAAGTAGTTCAGTTAATGTATTCAATAATCAACTCTTGTGCACTCCCACTTCATCAACTGCATCTAAGATTCCATTTTTTTCCCTTAACTTACAAATGTAACCACCCCATTTCATATTATATAACTGGTAGGATGATGTTGCAGACTCAAATCCCAATGCTACCCATGTCCCTGTATTTGCCAGTGTATGTAAACAGTATATAATTTGAAAACTCAAAGCTAGTGGTGCTACTTTTCTGACCTGTTCTCTCAGCAATTGTGTGTATGTCCTTTGTGGGGTTCTTGTGTATGTTTTTGAAGGGGGGGCTATTATTTGATCTGCATGAGACAGTCCCAACCATGTCTGTGAAATAGAAACTAGTATATGTATATCTTGTAAATTATACAAATATATAGTTTTTGAATATGTAAGACATCATCAAAAGCTCAATTTGTGTTTTATGTTAAAACATTTTACACCGTGATAACTTCGGTGCTATTCAAAAAAAGGAAATGTGAGAAATTTGTCAGCTAGAAGGGCTGTTGTAATTTCAGTTGATTAACTGACAAAAAAGAAACTAACACACTTCATTGAGCCAGGCATTCCAGTTAGTTACTAAGTAGTCACTTACATATTGTAAGACAACTATCAAGGTACATTTGTTTCAGTTAGGTGAAAACTGGGATGGCTAACTGTTGAAGTCCTGAGTCACAACTGCAAATAGTTTGAAGTTATGACTCTATCATGAGGGTATTAACAACTGACTTTTAAATTTGGATGGTACCTATATGCATAATTAACACATTCTTCAGTTTAAATTGATGCCATGTGTTACAGAGTTCTATCTGTTTATTTCAATCAAGATACCTACTAGTAGGCTTCTGAGTTACCCTGAGCATGAGATATGTATCAGGCCAGATGCATTACTTCATTGTCTTGATTTCTTGGTACTTAAAACATGGACATCTCTTCAGGCATGATTGATTACTCCTGTGAGCAGAGAAATTTGTATTGCCTGCATACTTTGTAATAAACGTGTGCTCATTTCTGACTCCAGTTTTGTATCTTTCAAATGCCCCCGGTGTATAGAAGTCCAAGACTTGACTAAACATTAATGAGCTCAAAACAAGGTTAACAAAATTATCTAATAAATCTTTACCTGTTGAAACCCCTACATTACTGAATATGGAAAATAATTTTTTCCCCTACTTTGCATACTACAGTTAGTATGACCTTGAATGTTAATGATAATAAAAGGCCCAGAGAGGATGATGATTGCTACTCAGATACTGAAGCTGATGACTGGGCTCTAGCCTTTAACAAGTCCAAGGCCTAAATAAGTTGTAGGGCTACTCAATTCGAATTACATCTAGAAAAGAGGTATAACCCCTTAGTAAAACATGAAGAGTGTTCTGGCTCCATAAGGAATAAACCCAAATAGACGGTGATCAAGGTTTCAATCAGTGGCAACATCAGTAGAAATAAAATCCTCTGAACCACTACAAAGTAGTTCCCAAGTTAAAACTAATCAAGATGCTGCAGATATTTTTAATGTCCCTCAAATTTCTGAACATGTTCCATTTGACATTGCATCACCTCTGCCTAGAGAAGTTTTTGTATTGGGGGATTCTATTGCAAAATTTGTCAATAAATATATATGTAATGCCGATGAGTATCATCACAGCTACAGCAGTTATAGAGGGGCTAAAGTTTCAGACTTAATCAATATGACTGTAGTTATCTTAAAAAATGTTGGTGACCATCCGTTAGTAATTCCTCATGCAGGGAGAAATAATATCAGTAAATGTTAGATTGATGAAATAAAAAATGAATACATGGAACTTAGCGAGGCGCTAAAGAGCAAAGGATACCAGGTTTGTTTTTTTGGAAATTTTACCTGTACCTAGGACTGGCACCTTTGGGATGAAAAAATCAAAACCATAAATGAGTGGTTGTGGTGCACTCAAAAACAGCTCACTGTTTAATGCACTGGGAGCAATTTGAGGTTAACCCTAGCTATTATAGCTGGGATGGCCTCGACTTAAGCTGTAGAGGTAGTTCAGCACTGGATAAAACATTTGAAACATACATTGTATCTACTTTAAACTAAGTACTGAGGAGGATCAGGGTAAACCATCTAAATCCATGCTAGACCATAAAACATAAATATGTAAAATCCTCTTAGCCAGTGTTAGAAGTTTAAATCTACTCAAAAAATCAGAATTATAAATCATGCTACACAGTGATAACTTTGATATTGCAGTTATCACAGAAACTTGGTGGGACCCCACTTATACCTGATCTATAAAAATCTTTTGTTATGGCCAGTTTTATAAAAATGGGGACCATGGGAAGGGAAGGGAACTGTGTGTTTATGTAAAGGCAGATACTGAAGGCTCACAATGTGATGTTATTAATACCTTAAATGAAAATATTAAAGCATATGGATTCAACTGAATTTTAGAAATAAATCCAGATTTATTTTGGTACACACTATAGACCACTAGCCAGTAGTAAAGATTATAAAATTGCCCTAATGAATGAAATTAACCTTTCATGGCTGTGGACTGATATATCAGTCCAAAATGTCTATACATTCTAATTCTGTCAGCAGCCTAAGGGTTAAGACTATGTCCACTTTGGGTGACGAATTGTAACTGGTGATTCTAACCTACCATGTATGTGTTGGGAATCGCCTCGTTGAAACTCCATTGGAAAATGATTTCCAAATGTGGATCTAGAAGCTGGGCTTGATCAAAAGGTTATGGAACCAACCTGAGAGAAACACACTAGATTTGATACTTACCAACATTGAAAATGACCTATTAGATGTAAAGTGCAGGGTCCGCTTAACAGCAGTGACCTTAGTATGGCATACTGTTGTCTTTAGATTGTAAATATAACAATGTGGGTAGTCCTACTATCAGACACTACAACAGGGCCAAATATGAAGACATTAACAGCTTCCTCCTTTCATTTGATTGGAATCATTTTGTCACCCTTATCCACTGAAGATTGTTGGTCATTCTTAAAGAACTTATTGCTACATGTGGTGAAAATGTATAGAACTTAGGAAAAATACAATAAAAGGTAAACTACTTCCTGGTTCTCCAAAAGTATCAAATGGCATATTAACAGGAAAGCTAAAGCATTTGTAAGATACAAAACATCTCCCCAGTTAACAGAAGTTAATATAAGAATATACTGAAGTTAATTAAGACTACTGTAACCTTGTCGCAAGGTTAATGAGGCCACCATGACAACCACTTGATGTGGTAACCAGCGTGTTACTGATGGGATGGTATTGTTTTTTACAGTGTATTCTGGAACGTGGTTGCCAGACAGTTTTCCTTAGAAAATAAAATGTAGAAGCTGTCTGACATTTCTTTAGCTAGGACAGGTGCTGCCATGTTAACAGATCGGGATTTCTTAAAGAGTCAGGCTGCACGTGACTATAGTTCTAAACTGTTATGCTGCACTAGCTATGTATTTAGTGCAGCATAACAGCTAGAACAGATGATCGTAGTGTAGCATAACAGCGTTTAAACGCTTAAATTTTTATGAATAACCGCATTCCAAAATACACTATACTCAATATTATTCCTAAAGAGTTTGGAAAGGATGAGATTTTGTTTGTTTTAAAATTACTTAACAGTAACTCTTTACCAGATCCTGATGGAATCCATCCAGAACTGTTCAAGGAGTTATCACCTGTTTTATGTTACCCTCTCACAATTCTGTAAAACAGATCTATGCTTAGTGGTCATGTTCTAAGTGACTGGTGGAAAGCTACAATTATACCTATTCATAAAAAATATAGCAAGAACCCAGCAACCAACTATTGGCCAATCAGCCTATCCTTTCCTGTTTGTAAGGTTTTGGAAAAACTTCTTAAGCAACACTTTGACATGGAGCAATGCTCCTTAGGATTAATTGATCCCACTCAGTATGGATTTAAAACTAGGAGGTCCTGCACTACCAACTTGGTTTCTGTTTATGAAAACACAAATAAGAGTTTAGATCTTGGCATCCCTGTGGTTGTTGTTTTATTGGACTTCCAAAAGACATTTGATAAAGTTCAACACTGTGAACGTGCTGAAAAATTGGATAAAATTGGCTTCAGTCACTACCTCCTGAGATGCACCAGAAATTGGTTAGATCAGAGAACACAACATGTTAGAATAGGTGGTCATATTCCTGACAAGGGTACCATGAGTAGTGGTGTTCCCCAAGGATTGGTGCTGGGGCCTACTCTCCTTAATAGTAAAATACTCTCTTTAATAGTAAAATTGTCTAATAGATATTACACAATATAAAGTGATCTTTTGTTTCAAGAAACAAACAATGTATTGTTCCCTTATACAGAGCTTACATTAGACCCTACATTAATTATGGCTCTCCATTCTGGTCACCATATTGAGGGGAGACATAAAATTGTTGGAGAGTGTGCAAAGGAGAACCACCAAAATAATCCCTCGACTCAAGAGTTTGATTTATGAAGCACAGTTGTTAGCATTAAGTGTGGTCTTCCTAGAGGACAGGAGATTGCATGGTGATCTATTATGTCTATACAAGACTTTACAAGATCCAGATTTAATAAATCACTGTGGTCTATCCTATAGTGATAGACTCTTCAATTTAAGATGATATAAAAAAAAAAATGAAAGTGCACTACAGTAACACCAATAAACGTGCACACTACTTTACTATTAGGGTAGCCAAAGCTTGGAATGTTCTACTGCAGGACTTAGTAGAGATTTCATCTTTTGAGAAATTTAAATGTGGGCTAGACAACTATTTAAGGTGACAGTCATGTTGACACTAATTGTTCTCAGGAGTGGGAGATGGACTTGATAGGCTTCTGGCCTTTTCCATCTTTTCCCTGCTAAGTAACTAAGTGACTTTCTCAAAAAAAAGGAAATTCATTGCAAAAAAAACAAAACTGCATTGATGCACCAGTTAGGGAACAACCTAATGCCACAAAAGTGCAGAAATGTGGTGTTAGGGTTTCCAACCTTAACTCCCAACCCCCACCCCCAAGCAGTAAAAAAAAAAAAAAAAACAAGGCCACACAAGCAACCCCAGCCAACCATCATCAGATAAGACAAATAACATGCAACTCTTTGCAAATGACTGAAATGCAGTAGCAATGATGCACTACCTTCACAGATTGGTATCTGTGGTATGCACACTGCAAGACATACAGACTAACTTCTGGCTGCAGACAGAAATCCATGATACTCAAATCACAACACTGCTTCTGTGTGTAGAAGCGCAGGCCCCTGCAGCCACAGATAGAAATCTATGATACCCAAATTACAAGAGTTCTTTTGTTGGCAAAAGTGAAATCCCCTATGTGTCCAGTGCTTCAGTAGCTACAGGTACTCATCCACAGTGTAAGACATACACACAGTTCTGTCTGCAGAAGCGCAGGCCCCAGCACCCACAGGTGTAAAGCCTACACTCCAACCTCTGGCTGCAGAAGCACAGGGTACATTAAATCAATGATAATAAAATTGCAACAGTACTTCTGCCTGCCAAAGCACAGGCACCTGATGGGCCAGCATCTCTTCGGACACAGGTATAAGACATACACACTGACTTCTGGCTGCAAGAAGGGCAGGCCCTACAGGAGGCCTGCACTTATGCAACTGCATATAGAAAACCATGTACTAGCAGATCCAGCTATGTAGTGAGGTTGCACCCACTATCCCTTTAGCCCAGCAACAAGTAACTGTTTTAACCTAATCTGATCGTTCAATGGTAACATTTTACTTTTTTTTAAGGAAAGTGCCATGACTAAGCAAAACTGCTACCCCCTTTAAGAATTCCTAGAGTCACCACTGAAACCATGATATTCACTTTGCAACAGTAATTCTATCTGCAGAAGCACAGGCCTCCATGGGGCCTGCACTTCTGCAGTCACATGTGGTCATGCTTGCTGCAAGGCATACACACAACTGTGACTGCAGACGTACAGGACCCTGTAGGGCCTTTGCTTATGTAGCCACAGATACCAATCCATGACTGTATCACATCAGTGCTACAGCATTTGTGTCATCTGGAAACAGTTATATGTTGTTTGTCATACATGATGATGGCTGTCTGGGGTTGCTTATGAGGTCTTATCCTTTTGCTGTTTGGGGAGTGGGAGGTGGGGAGTTAGGGTTGTAAACCCTATGTCCACATTTCCCTACTTTTGTGGCATTGCTTTACCCTAACTGTGCATTAGCTCAGTTTTTGCAATGAATTTTGGTATATCCCTTGCTTTAATACTTGAAGCAGACAATATTTTTTTTTATTCTTTGGTAATCAAGTAAAGCCCACTAGGCACAAGTGTCTGTTTTCAGGGGCAACCTGGGAGTACTGGGGAGGTTAAGTGACTTGCTCAGAGTCACACAACATACAAGTAGAGATTGTAGGAATCAAACCCAGGTCTTTTGGATGTACCAGGCTTATTCATAGCTTTTTACTCTAACCTCTAGGCTATACTGCCAGGTATTGAATGCCTACTCCCCATCAAACAATAGCTGCTGTTTTAGGCCTCAGGTAGTGCCACTCCAGCCAATCCTGGTGGTCAACATTACATAACATAGCACATGACCAGATGCCCTAAGCATGTGGTCATCCTACTCAAGCCAACATAATAGCTCCTTGTTCAGGACAGACAGGCTTTGAGCCTAAAGAGTTGTTATCCAAGGCTCCACTTTTGGTTGGTCCGGCCTATGCACCGATAAGGAGACATGATTCTTTGAATGATTTCTACATGTTACTGACCATATACATAATACTTGTTCCTCTTGTCTTGACAGATGGCCAAAGCAGAAAGCACCCACTTGCAACATGCCACTACTGCACACCAAATCAGACCTCAAAGCCCTACTTGCGAAATCAAGGTGTCAGAGTCCTCAAGTGAGCATTCCTTCTCACTTGAAGCCCTGCCAGTACAGAAAGGGCCCTGTAATAAGATGAAAATGAAAAATGGACCCTGCAACCCTCATGCTGCAGATGTAGCAAGCCACAGCAATGATGATAGAGAACCAAAAATCATTTATGTTCAGAATGATGGCATATCTGGAGGTGATGACAAACCCAGTGCCTCAGAACCCAGTGGGGAAACCTAATAAGACACCCACTACTTGAGACAAGCAGTCCAGTGCCACAGCCCAAAATCCCATAGTCCCAGATGTTCCAGCCAACCCACAAGGGCCAAATCTGGACAGGAATGAGAATCAAGCAACCAGATGAAGGCTTTAATCATGAGTCAGATAAGGAGGATGAACAAGTGGTGATGGAAGAGTCATTGCTGACCTCTAAACTGTGTTATTTTAGCCTCATCCATGAACTAATGAAGTTGCTATAGACTACCATGGGATTCAAGCTACCTCCACCTTTACAAGAAAGCAAGCTAGATTTCATGATTCAGCAGAAACAAAAAACAGAGGATTTTATCCCCATATGCCCAGCCATAGATGATGTTATGGTGACAGAACAGGAGGCAGTGGACCTGGCCCACATACCTCAGAGAATCTCACAGGATAGGGTGTACCCTACCCTGGAGAACAAGCTAAAACAGTGGTGCACCCACCACTACAGCAGGCCTTACTCTACCAAGCTGTCTTCACTTGCAAACAGCAGACACCTAAGGCTTCTATTTCTACTACTCCTCATCTCAAGTTCTGTTCACCCCAATCCCAGCCCTCACAACCGACCCATTTCACCCCTCACTCCTCCCCACACCTCTAATGAGCTCACTTTTGCTCACCTTACCTGCAAAGCCTTTTGGGAAAAGAAAACTTAATTTTGTCCTGGGTGATGGCTAATGCTTTTGATGTCATTGCCCACACCAAAACCTGGCTGAAGGAGGACATCTCCCCCAATGAAATCTGCCTTGAGGGTTACTAGGTTTTTAGAAAAGACAGGGTGGGAAAGTGTGGGGAGGCTGCCTCATCTGGGTTGCTGATCACCTCCTTGCCTCCAAATTCAACCCCCCCGCTTCCCACCTCCACCCTCGAGTCCATCTCAATTAACCTCCTCCTTGGAGTGGATAAAATGGTCACAGTCAGTGTGGTTTACCTGCCACCCTTCACCTCACCTTGTGATCTAGACCCCTTTCTAGATATCAAGACCTCCCTTCCCAAAGGGAGAGATTGGATCATCCTAGGGGATTTCAACCTTAACTGGCTGTCCCCTCACTGTGAATCCACCAAGGAATCCTTACTTGGCCTTGGCCTCCACCAGCTCATCACTGAACCTACCAGAACCAACTACAAGACTGGATCTCAGTCCCTTATTGACTATGTCCTGGCCTCACACCCCTCCCATGTCACCACCTCCAGAATTCTTCCTGACTCAGTCAGTGACCACTGTGCTGTTTTTTGCTGTTGGTCCACAAAAACACCCCCTGCCCCTACAAATTCATTCAAACCAGGTAATTGAAGAAGCTGGATGCCTCCAAGTTTTCCAAAGCAGCCCTAGCCCAAGGCAGGTCCTTCACTGAAAACATTTCTGACATCTTAGACATCTTTTTCTTAGACTCGATAGACCGTAAGGCCTAATCTGCTGGCAAATAGTATATTAGTATGTATCTGCAAAGTGCTTGAAGCCTATAGCAATAAAATCCTTGCCCTCTGTGACCATTCCATCCTGTTTAAGAAGATCTGGGTCAAGGGTTCTTGCCAAGAATGGGTCACCCCTGAGCTTTGCAAACTAATGAGGGATATGGACCGAGCCTGGAAGTTGTACAGAAAACACAAATTCCCCCCCAACACCTCCAAGACTTCAAAACTCTCAGAAACAGGTGCAAATCTTCCACAAGATCTGATAAATCCTCCTTCTTCCTGGAAAAATAATGTGCTGCTCAGGGGAACCCTAGGGGGACCTGGAACATTTTTAACAACCTAATTGGTAGGGGAATTTCCAAAGAATGTATTTGTCTCACCTCCAAAGGGACCACCACAACTGAGCCAAGTAAAATTGCATCCCTTTTCAATAAATACTTCAGTGACCTTGACCAGTAGAAGCCCAGCTCCTTCCCACCTCATCTACCCCTGCACCCTCCCAGTCTCCCACCCCAAGTTCCATTTTAGATGCCAAACTCCTGATAGTGGTCAAGTTAATCAGAACAAACAACCCAAGATCATCTATGGGCACTGACAAGATTGACTTCAGAGTTCTCCATTTTGTCTGTGACTCCCTGGCCATTCTTCTCACTAATATCCTCAACCACTCCCTCTGCATGGGGTCCTTCCCTAAAGCATGGAAGTGCACCATTATTAAACCTCTGCACAAATCCAGTCCCAAGGATCTAGTATCCAACTACTGCCCCATTTCCCTTCTTGCCCCTCTATCCAAAACTTTAGAGAAGAAGAAGAAGAATCAGCATTTATATAGCGCTTTTCATACATAGTATCCCAAAGCGCTTTACAAGCAATGCTAGACTGGTAGTGAAGTGACTGAATGTGTGGTGGCGGCCATATCGCACATCATCACCCACACACAGCCTGGATAATTGCATGAACTGGTTTATGGGAAGGGGAATGTTGGCCAGGACACCGGAATGTTCCCTGCTCTTACGAAGAGTACCCTGGGTTCTTTTACTTCCACCTGGACACCCACCAGGACAACACCAGGATGGGCAGAAGGGACCTCGGTTTAACATCTCATCCAAGGATGGCACACCCCAGCAGTACAGCACCCCAATACTGCACTTGGATGCCAGCGATTTTTAGGTGCAAGTCTATCCCGATGTGGGAATAGAACCCACAACCTTCTGGTCCAGAGGCGGATGTGCTACCAACTGAGCCACACTGACACTGAAAATGGTCCACAGGCAAACCACGGAATTCCTCTCCAAATACAAACTGCTCAAGGAGGCCCAGCATGGGTTCTGTGCTTGCCACAATACCGATACTGCCCTCATCAAGTTCATCCACTCCAGGGGAGGTCATGTGATGGCTGCTTGAACAGTCGCTTTCTCCTTCGCTCCCGCTCCACAGTCCAGTAAAATAAGTTTTAAAGTGAATACAAGGACCCTACCATTTAAAACTGGCTTATTCTATCTTTAAAAAGCCACAAGGAGCATCGTGGCAGCGAATACCCCTCAAAATGGATGCGGAAATGCAAGAAAACTTACCCCGCTATACACCACCAACAGCACCGACCCGGGATAAGACAGCAAAGTGCTCGAAGGGAGCTCCAGTAGGGGCAACAGCCAACGCTGATCCCCAGGCCACACTCACGGAGGAAAAATTCTGGGAGGGAATATCCCCTCTGAAAGGATCCCTGGAGACACTAATGGTATCCATTCAAAGTATTACTTCCTCCCTGGCTTCACTAACGCAGCGTACAGCAGATAATGAATCGAAAATATCCTCTTTGGATGATTGGAGGGGGAGAGTTGACCCAGAGCTGACTCATTTGCGACATCTAATTAAAGCTATGGAAATTAAAGTAAAGGACCTGGAAGGAAGATATAGAAGAAATAATCTTCTGATTCTGGGGATACCTGAAGGCGAAGAGGGCAAGTCGCCCATACTATTTGTGCAGACGTTATGCAGCAAGTTGGCAGGCCCCTCTCCTAATGGGCTGGAGTATGTGATTGAGCAAGTTCATTGGTCTTTAAGGCTGGTCCCTCCATCAGAGGCCCCTCCATGTCCTATATTTATATTGCTGAATTTTAGGGACAAGCAGCATATCCTCGGTAAAATTCGGGAGGTCAGTGAACTGCTATGGGAGGCAAAAGAATACGGATGACTCAGGATTTTCCAAAATCTGTAAGGCAAAAAGGAAGGAGTTTCACCGATAGTTACGAAGCTTATTGCGCAGAGATCCGCTTTAAAATGAAACATCCTGCTACACGCAGGTGTGTCATATGGAAGAATGGCATAGTTTTGAATCGCACGCCAAGCTGCTGAGAAATTACAGAAGCTGTATTTGGATCTGTTTAAGGAAAGTATGAAGTGGAAGACTTCACTCGACGCCGGGATGATTGTTGGACTGCATTATGATGAGGGTGGACACTAATAATTTGAGACAGAACACATCAGAGAAGATGTACCAGGGTGCATGGTCACTGAGAGGGACTAGCGATGTGGGGGGGTTCAGCTCACAGTTCGTAGTTTGTGCTAAGCTACCATTTGTTTTGAAAGCAGCCATGCTAGATTTAATTTTAGGTAGCTCTGCGGATATCGGCAGGTTTCCAGAATGATTGCATACAGGGGTGCAATATTTAACATTTTTGTCAGAAACTGAGTTTTAACCCCAATATTACTACTTAAAGCCTGACAGGTTAAAGGAGGAATTATAATATTTGAGCTCACAGTCTTTATAAGTTAGTCACCTTTTAACAGGGCTTGGGTATAGTCTATTTAAGGTCTAATCCAGAATCTGATTCTTTTATCTGTCTGTGTTTCTTTTTATATTATTAATGGGGCCACTTAGTAAAATAGGCAAACAAGCTATAACTAATCATTAAATGAGTGCCATGAAATAGTACAAGGATGTTGGAGTTTTGTAGCAATCTATCCTGGTCATGGATTGTAAGGTATAAGAATAACCAGTAATATCTTGTAAAGGTAGCAGAGCGTTAATATTCAACTAAAGATGTTCTACCAGTTGTTGTGGGTGGAGCGGGGGGCGGAAGGGGATCTTTGGGATTGTTTAGGGGTAGGATACATCACAACCCTGATTTGAATAGTGCTCTGGTGAATAAACCAGAATGATAAGAGAATGAATTTTTATTTTGTTTTCATTGTGGGAGAAGGGGTTTATTTATAAAATGGTGTGGGGTTTTGTTCCTTTGTTTCAGGGAGGGGATATAAGGAAGGATAAGATACCTAGTCGAGGGGTAAAATGGTTTGTTTTAGTCTTGGAAGAACTGGGAATAATCTTCAATGGGCTAATACAAGATGAAATATGTTTCATGGAACGTAAAAGGGTTACGAACTAGTATTAAACGGCACCAGGTGTTAAGACACTTACAGACACTACAATGTCAGATAGCATTTCTCCAAGAGACCCATCTCTTGACTTCAGAAAACCTTTTTCTTAGATGTCAATGGGTGGGACAAAGTTATATGGGTGGAAATTATACTAATCAGCGGGGAGTGGCTCTTCTCTTTTAAGGGGACTAAATTTTCAGTTAAATATGGCCATTGTGGATCCGGAGGTCGATATATCCTCTTACATGGGGTTCTTGATCATATTGAAATGCTTATAGGGTGTCTTTATTGTCCAAATACCCCATCCCTAATTTTTTACTGGGTTATTAAAAGTGATCTCCAGATTTATGCCTCCCTTTAATTTTTGAAGGGATTGGAATGTCACTATAAATTCTAACTTAGATAAGTCAAATAGTCAGATCACTAGACCATCCTTGACACAACAAGCTCTCCAAGAATTTATAACTATGGGAGGTCTCTTGACCTTGGAGAACCATTTATCCAACTAGCCAGAAGTATACCTTTTATTCCTCAGTACATAAATCCCGATCTCGGATTGATTACTTTTTAGTTAGTGTTGAAGCCCTACCCCATATTCCAGGCATTGGTATAGCTCCTAGAGTATTTTCGGATAATTCGATGGTATGACTCTTATATAACCCCAATCCGAATATTAGGTGGGATAAAATATGGAAATTAAATACACAACTTCTTAAAGACCCGTGGGTCATAGAGAAATTGCAAGCTCTTATCCGAGATTTTTGACAATTGAACCTAGGCTATATTGCTAATGTGGAAAAAATATGGGGGGTGTTACAATGTGTCCTTTGGGGGAGTGTATTTGGATTGCTTCGACCCACAAGAGGAAGAAAGAGGCCTCCTTACAAGCTCTTTTAGTGCAGATAGAAGCCCTTGAGCACAGTCCAACTCTGGAATCTTCTGAATCAGAGCAAGTAGAATTAACCAAATTAAGGCATCAATATGCAGACTTATTAAGGGAAAAGTCTGAATATGCATTACTAAAGATACGGTCGAGGTATATAGACCAAGGAGATAAGGCAGGACATTTGTTGGCTATGCGACTTAAAGAACAAGAAGCTTCCCATTTGGAAAAAGCTATCTCCTCTCAATTTGATGGTACCCTTAAAACTTCCCCAGTAGAGATTACCCAGGAATTTGATAGGTTTTATTCACAGTTATACTCTCCTCCCTTAAATGTCCTTTCAAATAAGGAAGTTCAGGATTATTTAGAAGATTCCACTTCACAATTATCCCAAGTTCATCAAACTGTCTTAGTGTGGCTTATATCACAGACCGAATCTTAACTGCCATCCAGACTTTGGCATCGGATATATCTCCAGGTCCGATGGATTTCCTGCTAACTTATACAAAGCTTTGGCAACCAATCTAGCTCCCATCCATGCTCAGGTTTTTCTTCCTTTGAAAAAGGTATATCTGATTCCTCACTTCTGCAGGCCCTTATAATAGTTTTACCCAAACCCAATACACCTCCCGAAAGTTACCAATTATCGGCCCATATCTCTCATGAACTATGATATTAAAATCCTATCAAAAATCATGGCTGCCAGGGTAATGCAAGTTTGGGAGGGACTTATAGGACCTGAGCAAGTAGGGTTTATGAGTGGGAGATCCTCTCTAGATCATCTGAGGAAGCTAGAGCATATTTTCTCCATTCCCAGGGAATCTCGGGAACCTAAGGTTTTGGTGTCCCTGGATGCAGAGAAAGCTTTCGACAGGGTACATTGGAATTTTCTCTTTTTGACAATGGAAAGATTTGGTTTCCCTACCAAGTTTATTGAATGGGTGAAGATCTTATATACCAGCCCGAATGCTAAAGTATACTGCAATGGCATTCTGTCGAAAGGTTTTTCTCTCCACTAGGAGACTCATCAGGGTTGTCCACTATCCCCATTTCTGTTTAATATTTATTTAAAGCCCTTAATTAGACTCCTGAATTCATCCCCACAAGTGCATGGCATTATACTGGGCCCTCTTGAAGTTAAAATCTCAGCTTATGCTGATGATCTTTTACTGCATATTTCACATCCGGCCATCTCACTACCAGCTGCACTACAAATTATTTCTCAATTTGGATTGGTTACAAATTATAAGTTAAATTTGGATAAAACTACCTTATTACCATTAAGTAATTGTGTACATCCCATAGATTATATACACTTAAGTCTGAAGATGTCATCTAAACTCGAATACTTGGGCATAACACTTACGCAAAGTGCTGTCCTGAGGAGAAGACTGAACCTGGAGAATTTGATGGTAACTATTGCAAGGGATTTAAGTAGATGGAGCACACTCTCAATGTCAATGCAGGCTAGAATCAGTGTTATTAAAATGAATATTCTTCTCCGTATCTTTTACCCCATTCATATGCTTAATCTTTTCATCCCAATGGCCTGGTTTAAAAAACTTCATGCATTAATATCCCATTTTATTTGGCAAAAGAAATGCCCTCGGTGCTCCTATATAAAACTGGGTGCTCCAAAATCTTTGGGGGGACTCAGGTTACCAAATTTTTATTTATATTATTTAGCCATTCATATCTCAAAATATGCCCGATGGAGCACAGATCAGGGGTCTATGAATCCCTTGGAGTATACACCCATTTGGTTACAGGCGGAAAGATATCTGATCAGGACAATGGGAATATCTCTAGATGCTATGTATTTTGTATCGTTAAATAGATTACCTCCACAATTAAGAAACACAGTTATCAGTATATCGGTTAGAGTACATACTAAACTTTGTAGGTCTATGAAATACGAGAACACAAGGGATATTTCCCAACCATTATGTGGAAACCCCAACTTTAAACTTCAAGGGACATTTATTTGTCTCCCCGAGACATCAGAGAAATGTATCTCTGATCTTATACAGGAGGGAAGAATATCTGAAAGCCCAAAATTACTTCATGAGCTGGGACTTCCGAGGTCACAAATTTTTAAGGTGTACCAGATCCGCCATATGCTAATGGAGAGGTTTGGTATGTTAAAATGGGACACCAATCATAGGGAGTTCTTCTCCCACATACAATATCTTGCCTGGTTGCCCCATTCGGTCTCATGTCTAGTGACCTTTATTTTCTCTATATAGCACATAATATCTCGGGGAATCCCAGTACTGGAGTACGGCACTACCCATGTTACCCAAAGAATGGGAGCGCATTTGGTTAGATCTCCACCAATACTCCGCAAATGACAGGTTACACCTTACCCAATTCTATATTCTCCATAACATATACTTTACCCTAAGGCACTTGCTTAGAATGGGCAAACTTCCTACAGCAATATGCTCTAGATGTGCCTTGGCAGAGGGCACGTTGTTTCATATTCTATGGGAGTGCAATAAAGTAGTTTCATTATGGGAGAGAATCAAGGCAACAATTAGTCCCCTATTAGGTTTAACGGACCTTTTCTCCCCTGAAATATGTATTGTAGGGGCTCTCTCATCGATCCCTGTTAAGGAAAGAAGGTTCCATATTTCTTCAGTATCCTTAGTGGTAAAGAGACTGATATTACGTCACTGGCTAGATCAGGAAGGAATTTCCTATTCAGAATGGCTAAGGGAAATGCTGTATAGTTTAAGGATTGAAAAAACAATAGCCACTCTTAGGGATTGCCCTCAAGGATATGACAAGAGATGGGGCAAATTGGAGACTTTGTTAATGGTGTAAATATCTCCTTTAAGTGGCAATTGGAAAATAAGGATATACACTAAAGGTTTTAAGTCTGACATGGTAAGGATGAAAGTCATTTGATAGTTCCTGTAAATTTACTGTACACCCATGAAAAGGACCCCCTCTTATTTCCTTTTGTTTGATCTATTTTAGTCTTATTTTAGGACTAGGTATCTTGGGGAGGGAGGATTAAAAAGGGAAGGGGATATGTGAATTGCTTGTGCAGCTATTTCTAAAGATGTTTGGTCTTTACATGCTATGTAACGTATAATGTGTCTACAAGTTTAATATGAATAAAGCTTATTAAATTTCAAAAAAAAAGTTCATCCACTCATTTGACAAAGCCAACAATGGAGGCCTCTACACTGGTACTGCATTCATAGACCTCAACAATGCCTTTGACCTTGCTGATCATGAAGTCTTCCTCCAAACTCTGGATGGCCTCCATCTCTCTGAATCCTGCCCCATCAAATATGATCTTCCACAAGGGTCCATCCTAGGCCCTCTGCTTTTTCTCTCTGGTAGTTAACTTCCTACCTGACATCTGCACTTCCTTTGAACTCATTCTCTATGCTGATGAAGCAGCTCTTTTCTGTCAGGACGAAAACACCACCACTATCATTAACAAATTCCAGTTTGATTTCAGCAGACTTCCCACCTGGTTCATGTCCAAAGGTCTAGTACTCCACTCCAACAAAACTAAGTTCATGGTTTTCTCCAGCCTCCACAAACCCCTTGGCCTTGACCTCTCCCCTCTATGACAAACTTGGTAACTCCACTGAAAGAGTCAGTGAATTCAAATACCTTGCCTTACTCCTGGATTGCCACCTCAATTCCAATGCTCACACTAGCCTCAAAATCAAAAAAGCCAACCAATGTCTCAGTATCCTCCACAGAACTAAGCATTACCTTAACAGGGAATCCAAATCCCTCCTAGTTTACAGCTTTCTACTTCCTGTCTTTGACTATGGTTCTCTTGTCTCCCTTCCCTGCCTCTCCAACAAAAAAGTCTCCAGACTCCGGAGCTCCTACCACAATGCTATCCATTTTGCATCTGGCCTCCCTAAGCTCATACACAACTGTGACCTTTATCAGCTCACCGGTCAGCCCTCGCTGAGGCCCACCTCAACTGCAAGATGGCCACCTTCTTTCTTAAACTGTCTGGTGGGCTGCTCCCAGATTGTCTCACCTCTCAGTTCCAGACACCTGCCACCACCAGGACCACTAGACTGTCCTCCACACTCTCTTTCATGGTTCTTTCTTCAGACCACTCAAGACCAGAAAACACTCTCCTTTATGGGACCCAAACTCTTCAACTTTCTCCCCGGGAACTAAAAGTCTGTCCCTCCACAGGTGCCTTCAAACAAAATATCAGGAGACATTTCTCCCTCACACACTCCTGCACCTGCTCACAGCCCTAATCTGGTTCCCCTACTGCACCCTTTTCCAATCCCTCTCTGATTATCCACCTCTGGCACTTATCCTCTCTTTCTAGAATTTGTAGTACTGTTATTCCACCTCAGCTAATTTTTTGATTGTTCTTAAATGTTTGTTTTCCATTGTTTATTATATTATTGTGAAACACTCACAGAATGCTAATGTCACCTTTGTATTCGTTAAATCACCCAGGTTAATTCTTGGTTGCCCTTTTGTCTATACTGTCCTGACTGGATATGTACCTTGGTGTTAACCCTAGCTGTAAGTTAAATGTTTCAGCCTATGTTTTGTCACATGATTGTTGTATGTAACTGGACACTTGTGTAAATGGGGAGCAATGCTCACATGCCTTTCTAGTATAACCAATAAAAATGAAATTAAATTAAATGAAATAAACACACAGATGGCAGGACTAAGCAAGAAAACCATCTTACCAGCAGAAGGAACAGCTGCATTAAAAGACCCAGCAGTCAAAAAGAGGGAGGAGATCTTTGAAAAGTTCTTTAGAATGGCAGGATTGTTGGCCAGTGTCACATCCAGCATAATATATGTGACAAGGGTACGAACAAGCTGGCTGGAGAAAATATCAAAAGGCCTGACTCCAAAATCATGGGAAGCAGACCTGGTGAACTGTACTATCCAAATGGCCAGATTCCTGGGAGACATGTTGCTAGATGCCTTGAAACTGACTGCTGGAATGGCATTCTTGGTCAATAGAGCTAGAAGGTCCCACTAGGTCAAGTTATGAGAGGTGGACAATGACTCAAAGTCACTTCTGCAGAAAGTGCCACTCCAAAAAGGAGGGCATTTATTCAGAGAAGGATTAAATGAGTTCCTCATACAATGGGACAAAGGCCAAGGTCAGAACAAGAACAAGATCAAATCCACATACTGTACCTCTCAGAAACTTTTTGTGGCAATAGCATCCAGCAAAAAAAGGTGAGGCAGTGGCAGCTTTCACAGCAGAACTTATTGCAACCACAACCACTCTCCCTACTCAATTAACAGCAACAACAGATTCAAGAGCAAATGTGGCCCAGCCAGAGGCAGATACAACAGCAACAAAGGCAGAAACAATAAGCACTTGCAGCAATGACTACAGTCGCCCACATAACAACAGGTCCCCACCTTTACAAGCAACAATACAAGACCAGTTAACTTATCAGTAACCCCCCTATGGGAGAGGACTAACATTATTCAGAAAATCATGGTGGAAGACAACCACAGACAGATGGGTAAGAGGTAATAAGGAAAGGGTATGCTATGAAACTCAAAGAGAACAGAAAAAAGAGAAAGGGTGGTACTGTCCCACATCAAAATGAAAGGTCACAACCACAACACACCAAGTATAGGAAATTTTACACAAGTTGATTGAAAATCAGGCTTTATGGACAGTACCACAGGATGAAAGAGGAAAAGGCATACACTCTATCTTCTTTATAATCTTCTTTATGGCCTACCTAGACTTTAGCAAGGCATTTGACACAGTCCCACACAAAAGATTAATATACAAGTTAGCCAGCCTGGGAGTGGGTCCCAAGATGACAGCCTGGGTAAAGAATTGGCTAGATAATAGGACACAGAGAGTAATAGTAAATTGAGTCCACTCTGAAGAAAGGGGGGTTACTAGTGGGGTACCACAGGGTTCAGTAATAGGACCGGTCCTCTTCAATGTCTTTATAAGCGACATGGCAGAGGGACTGGAAGGAAAAGTATGTCTCTTTGTAGATGACACAAAGATCTGCAACAGAGTTGATGCACAAGGTGGGGTGGAAAGGATGAGAAGGGACTTGGCAAGGTTAGAGGAATGGTCAAATATGGCAGCTTAGATTCAATGCTAAGAAGTGCAAGGTAATGCACCTAGGAAACAAAAACCCAGGAAGAGTACACAATGCGGTGAGATACTAACAACAACAAAAATGGAAAGGGACCTGGGGGTAGTCATATCAGATGACCTAAAGGTGGGCAAGCAATGTGAGAGGGCAGCAAGGAGGGCTGGGGATACTGGGATGCATCGGAGAGCATCACCAGTAGAAAACAGTAAGTTATTATCCCTCTGTACAGACAGCTGGTGAGACCCCATCTGGAGTACTGCATGCAGTTCTGGAGACCCAATCTCCGCAAAGACATAGACAGGATGGAAGCTGTCCAGAGGAGGGCAACTAAAATGGTGCAGGGTCTGCACCAGAAGACATATGAAGAGAGACTTAAGGAGCTTAATATGTATAGCCTCGAGGAAAGGAGGAGAAGGGGACATGATAGAAACTTTCAAGTACCTCAAAGGAATCAACAAAGTCCAAGAGGGTAGCATCTTTCAAAAAAAGAGGTGCACAAGAACAAGGGAGCACAATTTGAAGATAGAGGTGGGGCGGCTCAGAGGTAATTTAAGGAAGTATTTTTTCACAGAGAGGGTTGTGAATGCATGGAACAGCCTTCCAGAGGAGGTTGTGGTGTCAAAAACAGTGGTGGAATTCAAGCATGCATGGGACAGTCATAAGGCAATTCTAGGTGGGGTGAAGAAGTAGCTGCTGGTTAACTAGGATCTGCAGCTTATCCATTAGGTAGGGAAATGGGCAGACTGGGTTGGCCAAGCAGTCCTTATCTGCCATCAAATTCGATGTTTCTATGTAGTGCCAAAGAAGACAGGGTACCTCTGACAAGACCTGAAATTTCTGAGCAAGTTTGTCCAAATGAAAAAGTTCAAGCTAGAGACAATAAGATCAACCCTAAGTTCAATTCCACAAGTGATTTCCTAATGTTCATAGACTTATGAGACACTACCTACACATTCCCATAAGACTGTCACGTTTAAGATACCTAAGATTTCACATACTAAGATAGCATTTCCAGTATCAAGCCCTACCATTCTGACTACCATCAGCTTTGATGATAATCACAAATGTACCAGTGGTTCTAACAGCAAGTTTGACAAAGCAAGGAGTCAACATCATTCAATACTCAGACAATTCGCTAATACAAGCCATATCCCAAATACAGTTATATAGATATATGGAAGCAGTAATGCACTCCTTTAAAGAGCACAGCTGTGTAGTGAACAAAAAGAAGATTTCCCTCAATCCAGCACAAATATTAGAGCACCTGGGAGCAGAAATAGACACCATTGAGAGAAGGTATTCCTCTCCCTCAAAAGAATAGAAAACATGATCAGTCTGGCTCAGAAACTACAATCAATGCTGGCCCACCATCACAGTTGCAAGGCATCTGCTTGCAGTGCTGACATCCTGAGTTCAATGACAGACTCAGAAAGTCAGAAGGCCAGCCAAAGGAGACAGATTTAGAGTCCCAGAGACTACTCTCCTTCTCCAGGGGGAGGGGAGAGGAGGAGAGGAAGAGTGTCTGGTGCTCTGGTACCACCACTGCCAGTGCCACATGTTGAGGGGGCTGGGCAGATGATGGCCATCATTGCATGTCCCTACCCCCAAGGATCTCCACAGCAACCACAAAATTCCATCCTCCATCCTTGATGCCTTGCCTGCCACCACTCTAGCTATGATTTGTGTCTGCCTGGGGGATCCCACTTCTGTGTCCTGCCCTATATGATAAGCCAGTGCTAGAGAGCTTTGTCCATTGGGGGTGCCTGCCCATTGGTCCCACTGGGGGGAAGGGTAAGCCTGGTCAGAGGGGATGGCATATAGGGTGGCCAATCCTCTGAATGGGGAAGGGGGTCCAGAATAAAAAATAAACTACAGTCAACATGGACATCCCCAGTGGCACCCCTTGCCTAGGTACTGGGATGCAGGGCTTCATGTACAGATCTGGTGCCATAGGTGAGTGGGCAAATGCTCCCCTACAAATGTACTTCTCCAATACAACTCACCACTGTAGCAGAACCTAAATGCAGACGTAATCATAACCAACACTGTCAAGAATTCCCTACAGTGATGCAGCAAAGAGCTCAACACACACACAAAAGTTCTGTAATGGCATTAGGAGTCAGAATGATGCACTCACTAAGATAGTTACATTCGCGAACACATTCATTAAAAATTATAAATAACAGGGCAACCAGGCTGATGTCCCCACTTGCCTGATATTTTGTGCATACTCATATGATTTCCCAAAGGCCTTTGTAAAAGTGCACGGAGTATTGCAAAACATCAGCAAGTAAGAACATCTGCTTTGGTCACCCTGTTATTTTTAATAAATGTGTTCTTTATCATAACTATCTTAGTGGAGTACATTATTCTGACTCCTAACAATGTGAAGCCAAACATTTGGCATGTATAGCTACATTTTTCATAACAGCACCGGCGGTTTCTCCTTAGCTGCTTTTGATATTTGACAAAGAGATCAAACCCATAGAAAGGTGTTCAACTAGAATTGTCCTTCAATAATACCATAGACACAGATGCAAGGCTCCTGGGATGGGGGCATCAGTAGATCACAAGACAGCACAGGGAAAACAGACAAGGTCAGAATTCAGGATGTCTATCAATATTCTGGAAAAGAGACAGTATTCAATATCCTACAAGTATTCAAACCCCAGATAGAATGGACAACACAGTGAACATCACAGAGATAACAAAACAAGGAGGCACATGGAGTGTGGGCCTCCATAGGGAAACAATCAAGATCATGTCATGGGCACAACAAATCCTAAAACACATTACCCCAGTACACCTTGCAGGTAAGCTAAACACCAATGTGGAGCCACCCAGGAGTGGGGTAATTACACTCAGAGGTATTTCAGCTCATCCACAGAAGATTGGAACCCATTGCAATGGACTTGATGGTAACACACAAAAATTCACAGACCAGCAGATTTTTTTCCAAGGTTCAGGGAACTACAGCCCATGGGGGTCGATGTGCTATCCCAATCATGGACACATGACAGAGCAATCATATTTCCACCATTCCCTCAGATCTTTCAGGTGCTCAAAAAGATCAGACAATCCAGAAGACTAATCCTTATCACTTCATACTGGCCCATTAGATCCTGGTTCACCACAGTGGAAATAATGGCACTAGACAAATGACACCTTCCATCCAACCGGACATACTAATACAAGGACCAGTCATGCATCCCAGCTGAGATAACCAAAATCTTACAGCCTGGCTCCAAAAGGAGAGACTGACAAATGACAGGTACCATAAGTTGGTAACCAATAATATGTTACAGTGCGAGAGTCATCCACAATGTGAAAGTATGGCAGGTAATGGAATATATTCCATGTGTGTAGGTCCAGGCTGCCCTTGCCTCTTAAAGAATAAATTATTTTAGTTTGTTGGGTCATCCACTGTTTTGATTGTCCACAATACTTGAAAATAAAGATGGACAAACTCAATTCATAAATAGCTTCCTCAGGCCCCAAAACGTTTTCTCTCTTTATGTTCTATTCCTTTTGCATCAAGTGTTAGCGGATCTCTCCTTGTATTTTTCATCCTAGTCTAATCCGACTGTACTTGTATATGATTTTAGCCTTTTAGTACATATATTCTCATATGTTCTTTTAGGCTATTTATATTCTTGGAGTCAAATAGGCAGGCTCTGTTTTTAATTTTTTTTATTTTTATTTCTTTGTTTAACTCATTGCCTCCACAGGCTCACTCTGAGATTGCACCACTTGCCTCCTGAATCTCCTGCATACTTTTAACAGTGAATCCTGGGCCTTTCTAAGCAAAATCAAGCCATAGTCAGCATGTTGCCAACAAATGCTAATAGCTCAATAACTTTACATGCTAGACACAAAGTATGAGTGGCAGAGTTATTCAGCACAAAATTGCCTCTCCAATGGTGGCATGCATGTAATAATAAGTAATTTTGTTTTTTTTCTATGCTGGTTGAAAGAGCAAACTAAATATTTTTTTCACTAAAAAAGTGCAACATAAGTCATTTTTTGTTGGAAAATATGTAAAATATCAACACCAAATTAAGCATACAGACATTAGATGGTGTTTTAATATTATGTTAGTTAAAAAGATATATTTTTACTATTAAATGTAATTGTTCCCATTTTAGTCTAGGTGCTTTGGTGAGATTTGAGGGCTGAATCTCAACCACACACACCATATCATAAACAAATGCATATAACTCCAAAAGTATACATGATACACACAAAGTATCAGCATGAAAGTTGATTAGCACAAAAATGCCTTTCCAATGGTGCTATGCAACCAGTTGTAATCAATACGGTTTTTATTTTATACCTAGTGAAGTGCCAAAAAAGTGAATTTTATTCAAGCTGCTTAGGTGAATCTTGATGGAAAACATGTCAGCCATACACAGCTTACCATAAACAAAAGTGAATAACTCCTAAAGTATACATGATGTACACAAAATATCAGTGGCAAAGTTGTTCAGCACAAAATTACCTTCCCAATGGTGGTATGCAAATAATAATATGTCATTTTGTTTTTTTTAAGCTGGTTGAAACAGCAAAAAAAAATATTTTTTTCACTAAAACAGGCAACATAAGCCATACACACCATACCATAAACAAATGCAAATAACTCCTAAAGTATACATGATATGCACAAAATATCAGTGACAGAGTTGTTCGGCATAACATTACCTTTCCAATGGTGCTATGCAGTCAAATATATATTATATTCTGTTACACTATATATTAAAATATATAAGTGACTTCTCCAGACATTGCTTGGGCACACTGGGAGTCAGTAGCCGAATTCTGCAGACGTACTCAGGACACACCAGTGTTTTTTTACTGACGACTACAGGCATCTGCTAGGAGACAGTGAGTTAATGGTTAATTTGCTTTTTTCAGCTGACGTTTTTCAGTCAACATTCTTTTCTTAGTTCATCCCTTTCAGTGGACTAGGGCAGGGTCCACCAGTGACTCTATTTGATTTGGGAGGCCCCTGCAGAAGGAATAGAAAATAAGAGACTGAAAACATTTGGGGACCTGAGGAAGTGGTTGGGCGATGGAACGCCCTTTAAAGTGTGGAAAGAAACTTGCAAAATAAAGACTAAAAAGTTATTTTTGAACTGGAGTTTGTCAATCTTTATTTTTCTAGTTTTCAGGTAATGGAAGATAGTCACCACATTGGGCAGCTCCAACGGAATATCACCAGAAGCAGTGACCATCTTGTAGGTACTCTTATACCTACAGCAGGGATTGGAAAAAGGACTCTTGCCTTCATCATTACAAGTCCAAAACTCTACTATCAGAGTGGCCCTGGGACAGGTAGGGAATGCAGTACCAGCCTCTCACCCTGACATTCTAAGATCCATGAGGGCCATAAACATCATTAGGCCAAAAGCAGTGTCTCTGGTAATGCCGTGGAACTTAACTACCATCCTTAACACACTAAAAGATCACCAATTTAAACCCATCAAGGAAGCTGAGTTATATTGGATGGGGTCAAAAACATAGTTCTTGGTGGCAGCATGCTCAGCCCACAGAACAAGGGTGCTTGGCACTCTCATGTAAAGAATCATTCACTGTATTCACACAGAAGGGAGTCACGATCTGAGCTATACCATCTCTTATACTTGAAGTATTATCAGCATGCCACATCAATCAGACCATAGAACTGCCAACATTCTAGATGAAACACAAAGTTGCAGGAGAAAGAGCCCTTCACATGCAGGATATGAAGTGGGCTCTATTGATCTACCTAGAAAGAAGAAGACCCTTCAGGAAAATGATAGACTGTTTCTAATCACTCATGGACATAAAATGGGCATGGTGGCAGGCAAGGCCACCATTACCTCATGGCTAAAAAGAACTATTCAGGACACATTCAAAAAATTGAAAAAAATGCTATTGGAAAGCACCAAACACATTCCATGAAGCTGAAGGCCACCTCCTGGCTGGAATGGAACAATGCTTCTATGGAGGAGATATGTGGGTGGTGACATGATCTTCCATCCATATATTTGCAAGACATTATAGACTTGACACTTGTGTCCCAAACAATGCAAACAAAAGCTGTATTTGGGGCAAGCGTATTAAAAGCCACCATTTTTACAGGCTCCAAATCTTCCAGCTCTTTCTCTTCTCTTTGAAGGAGGTCTGCTTATTAAGTACCCTAGCTGTAAGAAGTTGGAGTGCCATTGATAAACACACAACATAATAATAGTTTACTCAACTGGTGACAGTGATTGTTTTAGTGTATATCCATGGCACTCCAGGACCCTCCTATACAAGAGCAGACAATACAAAGCCCAGTCAGAGTCTACAGATTCATTTACAGTTACACAGCTTGGAAAGTATCTAACTGAAGACAATGGGAGATACAGGGGCTTAGGTGGAAGGACTGAAATTTGATACTAGGTCACATGTGCATTTATTAGCCTATCAGATGAACATAACCCTAGCAGTAAGTAGTTGGAATGCCATGGATATAGACTAACACAATCACTTTTACTAGGTGAGTAAACTGTTATTCACTAGCAGCCAGCATGTGGGCAGCATACAGGAGGTGTGTTGAGAATTTCCTGAATGTGTGTCAGGCCGAGGGTTGGCAGAATGCGTGGGTCCCAGGCAACATGGGTTCTCTGCAGGACAATCCTGTCAAACAAATCTGACAGATTTCTTTGACTGGGTGACAAAACCGGTAGACCAAGTGGGGGAAGTAGACATTGCCTACCTCGACATCAGCAAAGCTTTTGACACGGTCCCACATAAGAGACTGGTCAACATGCTAGGCAGCCTGGGGTGGGATACAAAGTGGTGAACTGGATTAGCAACTGGTTAAGGGACAGAAAATAGAAAGTAGAAGTAAATGGAACTCAATCAGAGGAAAAAGAGGTGACCAGTGGGGTATCTCAGGAGTCAGTACTGGGGTCAGTCCTCTTCAGTGTCTTCATTGGTGACATAGCAGATGGGCTGGAGGGAAAGGTTTGCCTGTTTGTGGATGACACCAAAATCTGCAACAGTGCAGATACCCCAGAGGGGGTGGAAAGAATGATGAGACATGGAATGGTTGGAGGGATGGTCAGGGGCATGGCGGCTAAGGTTAATGCAAAGAAATGCAAAATCATGCATGTGGGGAGCAGGAACCCTACAGCATGCTACAGGATGGGGGAAGCTGCTGACAGTAACTAAGGAGCAGAGAGACTTGGGGGTCATAATCACAGATAACTTGAAAGCCACTAGGCAGACTGCCAAGGTGGTGGGAAAGGCCAGTGGGATGTTGGGATGTATTGGAAGGGGAATGACAAGCAGAAGAAGGGAGGTAATGGTTCCACTGTTCAAGACCCTGGTGAGACATACAGGTAACTACAGAGCCACACTAAAAAGGACTGGGGGTGCTCAGTGACCACACTCAAACACAAACAAGATCCAGTGACTGCACTTACCCCCTTAGGCACTCAAACTCTGATTGTAGGTGAAACATCAGAGCCTTTTTGGTACTCTGTGGGCCACTGTGGTCTATTTGTATGTCCATCTGCACAGCAAGTGGAAAATAAATGGAAATTCTTTGATACAGCAAACTGGTCTTCCATTTGAATTCTTTGGTTGCCTAAAGGGTAAGTGCTTTGACTGGATCTTGTTTGTGACCATGGTGAGACCTCACCTTGACTACTGTATACAGTTATGGAGACCATACCTTTGAAAGGACATTGACAAAATAGAGACGGGTGCAGAGGAGGGTGGACAAAATGGTGAACGGATTATATCACAAGCCTTTAGAGGAGAGAGTGAGGGACCTAAATTTGTACATGCTGTAACAGAGAAGGGTGAGAGGTGACATCATAGAAACATTCAAGTACATCAAGGCCATAAACAAGGTGGAAGGGCACAACATATTTTAACTCAACAGTAGTGCCAGGACAAGAGGACATGACATGAGACTGAAGGGTGGCCACATGAGGGGAAATATTAGGAAGTTCTTCTTCATGAAAAAGGTGGAAAATGCATGGAATAGCCATCCCCAGGAGGTGGCATCAGCCTGTACTGTGGTGGGTTTTAAATATAACGTGCATGGGACAGAAACAAAGGAATCATAGAGATTGGAAGAAAAAGCTAAGCCAATGGCCAGGAAAGGTAACTGGTCGTTGTGTGAGCTAGCTTAAATGGGCAGACTGGATGGGACTGGCAGTCCTTATCCTGACAGATTCTATGAATCTATTCCAGTGGGCCAGTAGTTCCTTTATTTAGTGCAGATGAAATGAGAAGGTTTGACATCGAGGCAGTGGACCAGCATTTGGCAGGCATTTCATAGTTCTTCAAGGTCACCAGTCTGGAGGACAATACATACTGTAGTATTCAAACTTCACAAGGAGGTACAGGCTCAGGTTGTTCCAAAACAATTAGTCTGGCCCTACCAAGGCAGTGTTGTTCTGCACAGTATTCATGGTGGCCTTCTGTGGGGCATTTTGGGTGTCCAAATTGGTCCAGCCAAGAAATGCATGAGGGATGAGTATGTGATGGTGACTCAAGAAGGGGTTTCATATGACTCCAGAAGAGCAAGATAGACCATATGGCTCCAGGGTACTTGTGTGACCAGAGGCTACCCTTAGGAGTGCAGTGGAACATCTGAAGCAGCTCAATGGCAGGAACCTCCCAGAATTTTGGTGGTTCACCTTGGAAGGAATTATCTGGGAGTGGGGATGTCACTGGAGCTGTTGTATAAAATAGAGAAGGATCTACAGTTACTTGGCAAACCTGGCTGGAAGTGCACATAGTTTCATCTTACATCCTCCAAAAGAGGCATTGGTGACATATAAGAGGCACTACTGTGATGGAGAAAGCCCACAGGTTGACCAACATGGCCATGCAGAGGTTTTTTTTTCCTTTTGTTTTATTCATTGGTAACCAGGTAAGGCCTAGCAGGCATAAATGCCCGTTTTCAGGGCTAGTGGAGATTGTTGGAATCAAGCCCACATCTGCTGGGTGTACCAACCTCATTTACAGCTCATACCTCTAAGCTTTAGGTTATACGGCCATCCCAAGTTTGTCCAGTTTTATGGACTCCATTGTTGGGACTGTCGTAAGACATTATGAAATAGTTGCTGCTATACTCCAGTTGTATGCCTGGGATGGGGTGCATTTATCAGACATAGGGTGTAATAGGTTTTTAGCTAACCTACTGTACAAAGTGCTTTGGAGAAAGTGCTAGTGTAAGTGCTTTGGGGGGATGAGCACCAGGAGCAATGCTCATCCTGTGGCAGCACAGTAGTCTTGCAAGGAGCATACAAGGTGGTAAAGTGGAAACTAGCATCTTTTGCAGATGGTTCTCCTTGAAGCTGGCAAGAAGTGACAGCCCAGATGACTGGAGGCTCTTGCTAACAGACAGTAGTGGGATAGCTTTTTTAAGCATGGCCTGCATGTGTAGCACTATCTGACAAGGGAAGGGCGCATGTCACATGACCCAGGAGCCACCCCATATGCCTCAGAGGGTGGAGGTCCTCCAGAGGCCGTACTCTGTGGGAGAGTTGGGGTCCTCTCAAAGGGTCCCCTTAGGGTTAAGGGGAAGAGTTGAGGTTAAGATGGTGAACATCCAAAGCCTTGCTATGACTGCCTTGCTGCACATGTCACACTGTTGAAATAACTTGGGTTCTGATTATGCTTACCAATAAACACATAGCTATGGCCATTCTTCTACAAGACACTGTGTATTTCCCAGTCTGTTTGAGGTGTATAGAGGGGGGATGTGGCCTAGTAAGACAATAGAGAACCTGCAATGGATTGTAGCAGGCTGGGATTTGTTTGTTGCCACTGACTTTCCTGACACCAGAGATGGCAGGACCGTGAAGTAGGCAGGCATACTCCCACTAAGGGAGGGGTCAGGGAGGCAGGTAGGGTTCCCAGAGCAGCAGGCTTGTGGCTGAAGAGGAGGAGCAAAGGGGTATTTAACCTGGAGCACAGCTATGCAGAGCCCTCTTTGCTTCTTCTTTTTGGTCAGAATTCCCATCTGATGCCATCTGATCTGGTCTTCATCTGCCATTTGTAAAAGCAGGGCATGAGGACAGCACAGCACAGTGAATATGTTGTCTCTTGGATTGGGGGGTGCACCTTAAGGATCATAAAGAAATGTTATCATTTCCCCCCCCAAGAGATTTTACAGGTTTTCCACCTGCACTGGTGGGGTTAAAAAGATTTTAGCTCAGGTTTTAGTGTCCAGTTGTCAGTCTTGTAACATGTAACGGCACAGTAGTCTCACCAGGAGTGTACAAGTGGGTAGCAGGGAAACTCCTGTCTTGTGCAGAGAGCTTTCATTGAGACTGGCAGGAGGTGAGGCCCAGTGACTGGAGACCCCTGTGGGGCATCATGGGATAATTTTACAGGCATTGCCTGTTGATGTAGTGTTATCCAATGGTGGAAGGGTGCATTCCACATGGTCCACAAGCTATCCCTTATGCCTCAGAGAGTGTTGGACCACCAGAGGCTATACCCTTTGAGAAACTGTAGCCCACTCAGATGGTCCCCTTTAAGGTAAGGAGATGGGCGAAGTCAAGATGGTGACCATTCAGAGCCTTGCTATGACTCCTTGCTGTGCATGTCATGTTGCTAATGTAACCTGGGTTCTGATTATTATTATCAGTAAACACATAACTGTGGCAATTTTTCTCAAAGGCCTTGTGTATATCTCAGTCAGTTTGAGGGTAGGGATGAGGAATGTGACCATTAAGACAAAGGGGACATATTATGTTATCCATGTCATCCCTTTAAAGCATCTCAATTCAATTATTTAATGACAGTGTGTCTTGATTAGAAATGGATAGGGGAGACTATCCCACATAAAAGGGGACATGATATTACTTTGTAGAATATTAAATTTATTTATTTATTTGTTTATTTGTGTTTTTGGTAACCAGGTAGGCAAGCTGATCCAAAGGACCATTTTCAGTTGCAACCCAGGCCATACAGTGGCAGACAATACCAAGTTGAAGCAATAGGCACAGGTTATATTATGGAAGGAGCAATATACACTGAGTAACATGAAATCAACAGCAATGAAACCTTACACATCAAATCTAACACACAAGTTTCATAACAAATACAAGAGTACATGCCTGGGTCTCGGCTACATGGTTGATCACAAGTGAAGCGGTCACATTGTAAATCCACACATCACTTGATCAGTCAGGATATGCTACAATGCATGGTGGAAATACCTTACGGTGATCCATGTAAACCCAGGAAGGGGCAAGCAGTGCTAAGAGGTACAAACTAGTGGTCAGCGTCAAGGTGGTAAGTCGAGAGATACAGTATGGCTTCTATGGTGGCTGTTTGGTGAGAGGGTTACCTAGGGAGCACTTTCAGGTAGCCTGGGACTTTAGCCACTCTCTCAGTTGCAATTTGAAGGGCTGACGAGAGGGTGCATTTCTGATGACAGGTGGAAGTTTGTTCCAAAGAGAGGGGGCAGAGATAGAGTGGGCCTTACTCCCCATGACAGTAGATACAGGGGGACTACAAGGGTGGAATGGAGGGGTCTCTGAGAGAACGAGTAACCACACTGACTCAGAAATAAAGTCAGATCCAGAAACAAATGATTTGATACCTTTTATTGGACCAACATGGATGTTACAGAAAAGAACAAAGTGCTCTACCTTTCGAACCAACCAGGTCCTTCTTCAGAAGCTTTGTGGCAGTTTTTTCAAATATCCCATACTAATTAACAGCAGATTATATTGAAAAAACAGAAATAATTCTCATTGGTTTAATATATACATTTAAAACATAACAGAAGATTAAGTCAGAGAAGCTAATTAACACCAGTATGCCTTTAACTGAGGAGCCTCAGAAGGGCAAAGGTTATCAAGAATTCTCTACAGTCAGAGAGTTCTTGTCACATAAATTTTAAATGTCTCAGTATGCCAAGAAAGCATTCTAGTGATTAAAAACCTTGGAGTGGCATTCTCTCTAATACATGTAAGATGAGCTTACAACTTACATTCCAATTGTCCTGGTATATTAAAGAACAGATAATGAGAGACAAAATCCTGAAACTAAGTGTCCTAGCCACATAACAATTGCCCCATGCCAAGCTTCCCCACACATATGTGTGTACATACACCACACCACACCCCCCCACACACACACCTGCACACCCCACACAACCACAACACACAGCAAATATAACAAACACAATCCACACACACCACATCACACCGCGCACAACAAAACACACACACACACCATACCCACAACACACAAAAACACAACACACACCAAACACACACAAAACACACACATATATACATACATCAGTATACATACACACACACACTCAAACGCACTCACCACAGTGTTAAGGTGAGAAGTCAACATGTAGATAACCATAAACTTACAAAATCAAAGGCCCGCTGAAGAACTAAAGTGTTTATGTCTATCTTTTAAAGTAAAGGTCTATGTAAGTTTAAGTGGAATAATGTGTCATATAACCAACATCAATGTTCAATCTATCCGCCACCATATTGAGAAGTAAAATAAGTCTAATTGCAGAAGCCTGCCTCTGTTGTGTGCTGTTGAATGTCCTTTTAAGACCATCACAGACATATTTGAAATTGTGTGGTCATCCTGGGAGAAGTGATGGGCTACTGGTTTCTCAATCATCTTGTGATTAATAGAATGTCTGTGTGAATTCATTCTAGTGTGGAGTTGTTGGCTTGTCTCCCACATAACCTGTGCGAGGACATTTCTTGCATTGGATAAAATAGACCACATTACTTGATGTACATGTATAATTCCCTGTATCCTGAATAGTCTGTTTTGTGATGTAACCACACAGTCTGAAGTGGAAATGAAGTTACATGTCTTACATGTGCATTGATGACAGGGTCGGTACCATATGATGTCATGGTATTCTGTTCAATTCAAGTTGACTCCTAATAATCAGGTTGGCTAAATTAGGTGGATGTTTAAAAGATAGTAGTGGTAGTTCTTGAAAAATACAGTTAAGGGTTTCATCCTCACTAATTATTGGATGGAGATCCTTAATAATCTTATGTAGGAGTTCAAGGTCAGGATGGTATGTGACTACTAAGGGTATTCTGTTGGTAGTCATCCGTTCCTTATATTGCAGTAGCTGTTCTCTTGGGACCTGTGTTGCACGTTCCACTGCTCTATCAATTTCTCTGGACGAGTGTCCCTGCTCAATAAAGGTGTTTTTCAACATTGCCAGATGTGTGTCTCTGTCTTCCTCATTTGAACAGAGGTGGTGATACTGAAGTGCTTGACTATATATGACAGATTTCTTTGTGTGGCTTGGGTGATTACAGTATGCTAATCTTTTTATGGCGAATTTGGAGGAGGATTTTCTAAGGCACTGTACACATAAACCACTCGCTTATTTCCGTTACATTGATGATTTGTTTATAATTTGGACAGAGGGCACTGACACACTTAAAGATTTTCATCGGGAACTTAATAACCTCCACCCAACTATAAAGCTTTCCCTAGAATATTCTGCCACAAGTGTACATTTTCTGGATACCACTGTCACTATTAAGGATCGAACCCTACATACCTGTCTTTACAGGAAACCAACAGACAGACAGAGATACTTACACAAGAAAAGTAATTACCTGAGCCACACAAAGAAATCTGTCATATATAGTCAAGCACTTCGGTATCACCGCCTCTGTTCAAATGAGGAAGACAGAGACACACATCTGGCGATATTGAAAAACACCTTTATTGAGCAGGGACACTCGTCCAGAGAAATTGACAGAGCAGTGGAACGTGCAACACAGGTCCCAAGAGAACAGCTACTGCAATATAAGGAACGGATGACTACCAACAGAATACCCTTAGTAGTCACATACCATCCTGACCTTGAACTCCTACATAAGATTATTAAGGATCTCCATCCAATAATTAGTGAGGATGAAACCCTTAACTGCATTTTTCATGAACTACCACTACTATCTTTTAAACAACCACCTAATTTAGCCAACCTGATTATTAGGAGTCAACTTGAACCAGAACAGAATACCATGACATCATATGGTACACGACCCTGTCATCAACGCACATGTAAGACATGTAACTTCATTTCCACTTCAGACTGTGTGGTTACATCACAAAACAGACTATTCAGGATACAGGGGAATTATACATGTACATCAAGTAATGTGGTCTATTTTATCCAATGCAAGAAATGTCCTCGCACAGGTTATATGGGGGAGACAAGCCAACAACTCCACACTAGAATGAATTCACACAGACATTCTATTAATTACAAGATGATTGAGAAACCAGTAGCCCATCACTTCTCCCAGGATGACCACACAATCTCAGATATGTCTGTGATGGTCTTAAAAGGACATTTCAACAGTACACAACAGAGACGGGCTTCTGAAATTAGACTTATTTTACTTCTCAATATGGTGGCGGATGGACTGAACATTGATGTTGGTTATATGACACATTATTCCACTTAAACTTACACAGATCTTTACTTTAAAAGATAGACATAAACACTTTAGTTCTTTAGCGGGTATTTGATTTTATAAGTTTATGGTTATCTACATGTTGACTTCTCACCATAACACTGTGGTGAGTGTGTTTGAGTGTGTGTATATACTGATGTATGTATGTATGTGTGTGTTTTGTGTGTTTGGTGTGTGTTGTGTTTTTGTGTGTTGTGGGTATGGTGTGTGTGTGTGTTTTGTTTGTTGTGCGTGGTGTGATGTGGTGTGTGTGGATTGTGTTTGTTATATTTGTTGTGTGTTGTGGTTGTGGGGTGCAGTGTGTGTGTGTGTGTGTGTGTGTGTGGTGTGGTGTATGACACATGTGTGGGGGAGCATGACATGGGGCAATTGTTATGTGGCTAGGACACTTAGTTTTCATATATAGTGTACATTTACTTCCTTCTATTAGTTGTCAGTGGTTGGATTACACACTGTCACATTTTTAACTGCTCATATTAAGATGCATATCTCATTTACTTGGGGGTTCATAAGAGGTGTAATTCCTTTGGGTTTTCATTTAGATTCCTTAGACTGATTTTGTGCATTTTTGTTATACACGGACTCTGTGTTGAAATCTGCACTTATCAGGCTCATGGTCTCGTTTTCTTGGGAGTCCTTGACAAGTATTTTTTTATTTGGCACTTACACTTACAAGTGATACTTTCATGCATCATGTATATATGTGTAGATTAATTTGAGGCTTGTTTTCAACTTGCAGTTATACCTAATTTCAGGATGTTGTCTCTCATTATCTGTTCTTTAATATACCAGGACAATTGAATGTAAGTTGTAAGCTCATCTTACATGTATTAGAGAGAATGCCACTCCAAGGTTTTTTATCACTAGAATGCTTCTTGGCACACTGAGACATTTTAAAATTTATGTGACAAGAACTCTCTGACTGTAGAGAATTATTGATAACCTTTGCCTTCTGAGGCTCCTCAGTTAAAGGCATACTGGTGTTAATTAGCTCTCTGACGTAATCTTCTGTTATGCTTTAAATGTATATGTTAAACCAATGAGAATTATTTCTGTTTTTTCAATATAATCTGCTGTTAATAGTATGATATTTGAAAAACTGCTACAAAGCTTCTGACGAAGGACCTGGATGGTTCAAAATGTAGAGCACTTTGTTCTTTTCTGTAACATCCATGTTGGTCCAATAAAAGGTATCAAATCATTTGTTTCTGGATCTGTTCTTAAAAGGACCAATACGGCACCTACAACATTTTTTTGCATCAGAAATAAAGTGAAATTGTCTCTGTTATGTACATTTTGAGAGGCAGTGTAGTCTTGTGGGAAGTGCATACATTAGTGAACTAGATATCTACTGAGCCATGGTATGGGCTTTTTAAATGTTGAACTTGACCGCTCTAGTCCCTTTCAGCCATTTCAATAAAAGCAAAACGAGTGGTTGCTGTCAGAAGCAGATATTATGGATGTTTCAATTTAAAATCTAAACTGACAGTTTCTATTTGCAGGTCTGTCTCTGGCATTGTTTCTGTACACGATATAAAATAATTTGTTATTCATCCATTATAAGAATTAACAAGAGAAGCATTTATTTTTATTTTTTCTTAACTCTGTTTTTATCAAAACAAAATAGGGCAACCAGCCAGGCATATAAAGCCATCCACATTTCATCATTTGTACATTTTTTGTTATGCATATTGTATGAGAAAGTAATTGCTTATGTAATTACCAACATTATAAATACTTTAAGTCCATAAAACCTATTGTTACATGGTGATTTTACTTTATAGAGAAACATTTCATGGTTTGCTCAGTTCTCGTCTTCATATTACGTACAACATAATAGAGTCCATATTCAAAGAGGTCAGTGTGGCACTAACTGGGTTAGTGCTGCACTAATGACAGGCTGCATAGGCCATGTTGTTCAGACAATCACTATGCTCCAGCCAGATCCAATACTGTTGCTGTGCTACGATAATGTATACAGTGCTGCAAAAGGGGCAGTGGCATGAATATGGGGGTGAAACATGATATTGAAAGGAATAGTGTTGTGCTAATGGCCATTAGCACCTATTAGCTTTCCACTAAACAAGGACTACAAAAGCCTGGCCTTACCCCATCACAAACATACTGGTGAAGAAGGGAACTGCAACTGTAACACCAACAGCAATGGCACACCTACTGTTTCTCATGCAGGCCATCCAGGAGGATGAGGAAGAGGACAATTCTCCCCCAGCACACATCACTGGCCCATGAGGCGCTATTCTACAAACAGATACAGTAATACCAGCCTTGAGCCATATTCAAAGTCTTCAGTGACAGAAGTTCAGGATGCATGAAACATCCTGGTGAGAAATCACCTTGTTGCGCACAGTCACTGTGACTGCACTTCCTAGCCCTCTACTTCCCCCTCCCCCTCCCCCCTCATCCTAGTCTTCATTTCACCCCCCTTTTCCCTTTCTATCAAGCTTACTGCTATTACTTGTCCCCCTTCTCTATCCCACTTCCCCTGCATCTTTCTACAGCCCTGTCTGCTCTTCTGGGCCTTCTTTCTCCTTTCTTCGGCCTCCCATCATGACCGATCCTTCTGTCCCTCATCCCTTCCTTCTCTTTCTCCAAAATATTCTTTTGTCTCCCCCACCTCACCCTCCTTCTGACGAAGCCTACCCAGGTTGATTTCATCTTAGCTGACAAAGCCACCTCTGGCTGCCTCCCCAGCCTGTTTTACCTGCTAATACCCCAATAGTCTTCTAGTATGTGTACATACTGGCAATTATCTTGTTATAAATACCTGTATTAACCTCACCTAGTCTCTGCTATCATGATTGCTATTGCAATCGCTTCCTGACATTTTTGTTTATCTGAATATATATCTTTAGTCTTGTTTTTTACTGATGTGATTTTCTTGTCTTACTTATCTTGTTACACATAACACGTTATATTCTTGATGAGATGCTGTTTTTACATACCTGTATTAACCTAACCTAGTCTCTGAATCTTGTAAGCTCATTGTAACTGCTTCTTGATGCTGTTTGTGTGTAAATATATATATATATATATATATATATATATAGGATATGACATGGCCTGACAGAAGATATCATATTTATCTTCACGAGAGGCCAATGATATCATGATATCTCACTGAGTACGTGAAGTCACAGTGAGATATCTTTGATGTCATTGGCCTCAGAGTGAAGATAAATATGATATCTTCTGTCAGGCCATGTCATGTTCGGGTTTATACAACATGTGTTTTGATCCCCCAAAAAAAAAATAAAATAAAAAATAAACCCTGTACATCTCTCCTCAAGGTAATTTCCCACATGGGGTTTTCAATTTTCAGATAGAAGTTTTGGAGCTTCTCACCCAGATGACTAAAATTATGTTTTACCCCCAACAGAACTGTGCGTAGAACCAAAAGAAGATAGGGCATATTTTATTTGAAGATAAAATCTGTTAGATCCTGCCATTAGTGCTGTATTTTAAACTAGTACCATCACTTTTTGTTATGTTTGTAGAAGGGTTTCATTTGCCAGATATACGTTTTGGACTTTCTCCTCCCAGTTATGTTATGCCCCCCATATAACTCTGCATATTTCACCAACACAAAATGCGTTTTGATTGTACTTGTCTGGTGCAATTTGTGGCATGTTTGCAACAGGAGTTTCAGTTGTTCTTTTAAGTAGCGTGACCAAGTAAATGACGAGGTGGCAGGGACTGAAATTAAGACACTCTGTACTACAGAGATTTAGAAACTCTGCATGTTTTTATAATCTTGCTGTGTTTCATTTAAAAGATACCGCCGACTGTGTAGAGATGACAGTAAGCAAGTTGCAGCTTTAGCATGGCGACACGAGACTGAGCTAGCGTTGTTGCTATAGCAATGCTCGGTGGGGATTGCGTTACTACTGTAAAGCCACAACTTAATCACTGTCATCTCTACGCAGTTGGTGGTATCTTTTAAACAAAAAGGGAGCAGGATTAATAAAACGCACACCTTTCCTAAGTCCTCTTAGTGCAAAGTGTTTTTATTTCATTTCCTGGCCCATCTATTTACACTGCTCGGTCACGCTGTGTAACAAGAAGCACTAGTGGTTTCTGTGTAGTCAGTTTCATTTGGGGAGAAGTGAGTACAAGAATGAAAAAACACAGTTTTATTTTGATACTGATTCGAATGCTTTAGTTTAAATTACTGCCACAGTGCCAATACATAATTAATACCGCCGCCACGCTACTTAACAGGAGAAACATTAGAAAAAGTGAACGTGATAGCACAAATGGCAGGATCAACCAGATGACGTATAGGAATGTGGGATAACACTATATGTATAGGAGTGTGAAGATATCATAATGACGTATAGGAATGTGGAGATATCAATGATATCTTCACTGGGTGATTCAGATATTACTTTTTATCCTTGGATTTATCCTTAAACACATGTTGTATAAATATATATGTATATTTACCATATTGTCTTGATTGCCATGGAACCTATGTAAAAGAGTCTCTGACTTATGGGTATTTGTAATTCGTGATCATAATAAATAAATAAATGATTCGGATGCCTTGACCACTTCATTGGTGCTCTACAGTACAGCGCACACAGGGCCTGTGCTATATTTCTTGCCTGCTGCATACTACTCAACATGGCACTGAACTATGGACTATATCTGCAGGTCCCAGAGAACAACACTGCAGTGAATGCAGAGCCAGCGGACCAGGGGATTCAGGACCATCTTCATAGGTGTGACCCCAGAATAGCTTGGAGATCCATGAAGTACTGGGACTAATCATTCCAGAGCACTTCTGACCCAGATGATCAATATAGAGCACACAGGAGACAGAAATGGTGTAGTAAAATGTATTAAGTAATGCGTTAATATATACAGAATATTGAAATTAGAACTATAAACAGGGAACCATAAAGTGTAGGGCAAAATAAAATCAAACATCCTGGTGGTGGGCAGAGGGTGTGGGAAAACAAAACAACAAGACATCCAGTCGGGGGTCAGAGGAAGTGAGGAACAAAAATACAAGCCATCATGGTGGAAGGACTGAGGAGTGGGAACCAAATCAACAGGCCTTCTTCTTGGGGAGGGGGTTGAGGAGTGTGCAAGCACAAACTACAGGTCATCCAGGAGGGTAGCAACTGAGGAATGGTGAACAAAACAACAAGCTATCCAGGATGGGAGTGCAGAGGAGTGGGTAACCAAACAACAAGCCAATAAGGAGGAGGGGGCTGAGACAGGGTGGTAACATAACTAGCTGTCATCCTGGCATAGGTGGGCAGAAGAAACATAGGAACACCGAATTTATCAGTAGAAAAGGACTGCTTGGCTTAGCCAGTCTTCCCAGATGGTCCCTGCCTAGTCTGTCTCCACAAACCCTAGCTGGTCTCTGGTAATCCTCCCTCCACTCTGCCTGTTTACTAATATTCCCCCAATATAGTATTCCATGCATGCTTGATACCCCCTACTGTTCTTGTCTCCACCACATCCACTGGAAGTCTATTTCAGACATGTACCACTCTTGTGGTGAATTAGTACTTCCTCAAATTCCTTCTTTAACCACACCCGGCACCTTCATTTCATGCCCTCTGGTCCTGGTGCTCTTTCTTATTTGAAAAAGACTCCCCTCCTTTACACTGTTCACCCCAATGAGGTGCTTGTAGGTATCTGTCATGTCCCTTCTCACTCTGTTCTTTTCCAGAATGAACATGTTGAGATCCCCCAGTCTCTCTTTGTGCAGCTTTTGGTGCAACCCCTGTCCTCCTCTGGATTGTCCCCACCCAGTTTATGTTCTTTCTGAGGTGCAACCTCCAGAACTGGACACAATACTCCAGGTGGAGTCTCACCAAAAAGTGATGCAGTGACAACACCACCCCACTCTAGGAGGGCTGACATTGGGAAGGACTCCCCTCCTTTACACTGTTCACCCCCATGAGGTACTTGTAGGAATCTGTCACGTCCCTTCTCACTCTGCTCACACTTTAGGAGGGCTGACTTTGGGAAAATGAGAGAGTGCCTCAGAAAAGCACTAGCAAACTGGCAAGGAGGGGTGGAGGAACAATGGGGAAAAATCAAAACAGCCATCACAGAGTCAACAAGCCTTTATGTGAAGCAAATCAACAAAGCAAAATGAAGGAAAATAAAAATGCTATGGTTCTCAAAAGAGGTGGTGGGGAAGGTTAAGGAGAAAAAGGTAGCATTCAGGAAGTATAAGGAAACACAGAAGGAGCAGGACAGATAACTGTACCAGTTAAAGCAGAAGGAAGTGGGGAAGGCAGTCAGAAGAGCAAAGGCCCAAACTGAGGAAAAGATAGCCAACTCAGTTAAGAAGGGGGATAACACCTTTTACAGGTACATTAGGGAGCGAAGAAAGATGAAGGAAGGGATAGTGAGGCTTGCTAAAGGGAAGGAGGGTGGGCAGAGGATGACAGTGAAAAGGCAGGGATACTGAATGAATACTTCTGCTCAGTCTTCACAAAAGAAGAGGGGGGAGGTACCTAAATCAAAGAATAGAAGCACTCTGGATAGGGAGGTCAATACCAATCCATTCACAGAAGAAATGGTCCTGAAAGAACTCATAAAACTGAAGGTGAAAAAAGTAATTGAGCCTGACGGGAGTCACCCAAGAATTCTAAAAGAACTAAGGGTAGAATTAGTAACACCACTGACCTCCATTTTTAACAAATCATGGCAGGATGGTGTATTACCTGAGGACTGGAGGAGGGCAGAGGTGATTCCCCTTCACAAAAGTGGGAGCAAGACAGAGGCAGGAAACTACATACCTGTTAGTTTGACCTCAGTGGTAGGGAAAATGATGGAATCACTTCTAAGGGAAAGAATTGTTGAGTTCCTAGAGGCCAGTGGGGCACAGGGCCCAAGGCAGCATGGATTCACAGTGGGAAGGTCATGTCAGATGAATTTAATAGATTTCTTTGACTGGGTGACCAATGTGGTAGACCAGGGAGGGGCAGTGGACATGGCCTACATAGACTTTAGCAAGACATTTGACACAGTCCCACACAAAAGATTAATATACAAGTTAGCCAGCCTTGGAGTGGGTCCCACGGTGGTAGCCTAGGTTAAAAATTGGCTGGACAACAGAATACAGAGGGTAATAGTAAACAGAGTTTACTCTGAAGAAAGGGGAGTTACTAGTGGGGTACCCCAGGGTTCAGTACTGGGACCAGTCCTCTTTAATGTCTTTATAAGTGACATTGCAGAGGGACTGGAAGGAAATGTATTTTCCTTGCAGATGACACAAAGATCTGCAACAGGGTTGATACAGAAGGTGGGGTGGAGAGGATGCAAAGGGACTTGGGAAGGTTGGAGGAATGGTCAAATATATGGCAGCTTAGATTCAGTGTAAAGAAGTGCAGAGTAATGCACCTGGGAAACAAAAATCCAGGGGATGAGTACACAATGAGGGGTGAGTTAATAAGAACTACAGAAATGGAAAGTGACCTGGGGGTAGTCATATCAGATGACCTTAAGGTGGGCAAGCACTGTGAGAAGGCAGTAAGAACAGCTGGTGGGGTACTGGGATGCATAGGGAGAGGCATCACCAGTAGAAAACAGGAAGTTGTTATCCCTTTGTACAGACAGTTGGTGAGACCCCGTCTGGAGTTCTGCATCCAGTTCTGGAGACCCCATCTCTGCAAAGACATAGACAGGATGGAGGCTGTCCAGAGGAGGGCAACTAAAATGGTGCAGGGTCTTCACCAGAACACATATGAAGAGAGATTAAAGAAGCTTAATATGTATACATGTTAGGAGAGGAGGGAGAGGGACGACATGATAGAAACTTGCAAGTACATCAAGGGAATCAACAGAGTGCAAGATGGTAGCATCTTTCAGAAAAAGAGGTGTGCAAGAACAAGTGGGCACAATTTGAAGATGGGGGGATGGCTCAAAGGTAATGTGAGGAAGTATTTTATCATGGAGAGGGCTGTGTGTACATGGAACAGCCTTTCTGAGGAGGTAGTAGACTCAAAAACAGTGGAGGAATTCAAGAATGCATGGGACAGACATAAGGTAATTCTAGTGGGGGATAGGAGGAAGTAGGCTGTTGGATGACTAGGATCTGCAGCCTATACATTAGGTAGGGAAATGGGCAGACTAGGTTGGCCAAGTGGTCCTTATCTGCCATCAAATTCTGTGTTTCTATGTTTCACTCCTCCTGCTGGAGATATCTCTTCCTATACATCCCAGCATCTCACTGGCCCTACTAACTGTTTTGTCACACTACCCTGCCACTCTGAAGTTATCAGATATATTTAACCCCAAGGTTCCTTTCCTAATTAGTGACTATCAGTATCTCTCCCTCCATCCTGTACTCAGCCCCAGGGTTCCTGTGCCCTAGGTTCATGATTTTGTACTTTTTGGCATTGAACCCTAATGGCCATGCTCTTGACTACTCCTCTAGTTTCCCAAGATCCTTGCATATTCTTTCTGCACTCTCCTGATTGTCCATCCTATTAGAAATGTTGGTGTCAACTTCAAAAATGTATACCTTCCATTCTAGTTCTTTTGCAATGTCACTTATGAAGACATTGAAGAGGACAGTCCCAGTACTGAGCCCTGTGGCACGCTGTTGGTGACTCTCCCATCACTAGAGTGCCATTAACCACTACCATCTGTTGCCTGTCCATAGGTGTGAGGAAACAAAACAACAATCCATCCATGTGGTGGAGGGCAGAAGGAGTGAGAAACAAAAGGAAAGGCACATCACACCTACATGGAGTCCATGCCCCAATGCAGACATGGGGCTGGTGTGAGAGTAGTGTGTATTGTTAGGCATTATGGGGACAATGCCCATGACTTCAGGGACAGGGTTGAGAAAGTAGTGACCCACCAATGGCAACATCTGTGGCCCTGTGGGTATTGTGGCCACAGTGAGGAGCAGGCCATGGCTAGGGTCAGTGGCAGTCAGCCACCGTGGGTCGGGGTGAAGGTGCAGGGCATATAGAGTCCCATACTGCCTGAAGTGATCATACCCAGTGATGTCCCTTAAGGTGTGACATTCAACCCCTGTGCACAGCCAACACCATGGGTGACCTCTGCACCCCAACACCCACAGCAGCAGCTGCCACCATGGTCACTCCACAAAACTTGGTGCCATGGTCTGCTCCAGGCCCCAAAGCCCACTGACAAGGACAGCTCCACATGGCCAAAAGTCACCATGTGCTCCACATGGTGCCCTACAGCCCATTGTTCATGGTCCTGGAGCATGCCCCTATGGCATCCCGCTTCAGCCTGGATGCCTTCCTGGGCCCCCACAGCAGCTTGCATCACCTAGTTATTGGTGACTGCCAGCTGCCATTGGGACTGTCCTCAGAGACAGGGTCAGGCTGCACTTGGGTTACACCACAGTTTGTTCCTTTGTTTGTTTTTTAATTTTAGCCAGGAAATGGTCTGGACACAGCCCTTTTTCAGCCATGTCTGACAAATAAACATCACATACAAAATACAATACAAACAGTACAACTGATTAAAATACAAGTAATTATACCTACACATATTCTCAGTGCACAAAGACTTAAACAGCATATGTTTAAAATGTACTGCACTCGTGCTTCTGATCAGTTTTTATATTCATTTAAAAGAAATGGCGCATACCATGTAAAAGCCATTCTGCACATTTGAAGTTTAAAAGCAGGAATTAAGTAAGGTGACAACTGGTGCACCTCTCACTTTTATAAGTACCAGGGTGTTCAGCAAAACTTGGGCTTCTGCTAACCTAGCTATGCGATATACAAAATTAGTTAAATGGTCCTTTAGTCGCTCTCTGGAGATAATACACCTAGTTTTCCATATAGGTGGCAGTGATGAATTGTGGCTGTACCAGGGTGGGGGGACTGGGGTAGCACAGTGATGGCTGTCCCTGAAAGGGGAATTTGGAAGCACAGTGGTGACTGTGCTGGGGATGGGGGCTGGGACAGCACAGCACTTGCTGTGGAGGGGGGGTGCAGGACATCACAGTGGCAGCTGCTGGGGATGAAGGGCCAGGCAGTGCAGCAGTGGATGTGCCATGTGATGGTGGCCAGGGCATCAAAGCAGTGGCTATGCTGGATTGAGTGGGTGGCTGCAGTGTGGCTGCAGTGTCCCAGTGGCATAGAGGCCTGCAGGGTTGGTGATGGCAGGCAACACTATGGGGAGGATGGCCTGTGGCCAGCAACTGCTGCATGCCTTCCCATCAGAGGGGTTTGACTCAACTGACACCCTCTGCCTTCTGAACCCTTCCACAAAACTTTCATCCTCTTTGGAGTTGTCAACCTCCATAATGGCTATAGCAGCTCTCACTTCTCCCTTCAAGGCACACACAGCCAGCGTGCAGCAGGATGCCCCGACATCATCCTGAGAGACTGTGTCTTTCACAGTGGATGGGGACCAGGCTGTTGAGAGAAAGAGATGGATATTGGAAGGACAAAGTCAGCATGCAGGCCCATTGTACTGTGGATAGCCACACACATGCCACCCATGCACTGCATTGCCCACATGCTCCAAGTGCTGTAAACATCTCACACACCATCTAGCACCAGTGATCATACAATATACAACACCTACAATATGTAGCACAGTAGGGGTAATCAAGCAGACATCTGATCAACCAGGATACCTGGATGCCACCAGGTGAGCCAACCCTCAGTGTGTAACACATCCGCCCAGTACAATATGACAGACAGTGAGTTATCATCATGGGCCCAAGTACATGAAGAACTGTGGGCCTTGCAGGGACAGGCAAGATGCAAAGCCTGTGCTTCTGTAGAACATGTTGGTTGAATACCAGTGCATGTAGAACATCCTGTGCTCACCTTTAGTGAGAGACCAGCTGTGCCCTGTATCAAGATGACATGTTGGCAACCTTGCTCCATTCCAAGCATGCAACATATGACACCACTGCGACATGTGCCCCTCCCTGCACATACAGAGCACATTAATGTGCAGGGACTACTGCAGTCATTCACATGTCTTTTATGGTCTAACCTGACACTCATAGCCACAGCTGGGAACCCCCTTGACCACCACAGCTGACATAGTGGCTATCATGAGCACCTCTGCTGCAGTTAATAAATGTGCCATGGGTGAACCGCCAACAGTGCCCTTCAGGTCTGCCATCACCTTCGTAAAGAGTTCCATTTTGTGGGTCCAGAGCCTACTGGCTTGCTTGCAGCATTCATGAACAGATCAACCTCTGCTGCCCAGAGCACTGACAGCATCTGTCATGGCCTGCCATCCCACTGATTGCTCATCTTGTATTCTCCTGTGGTAACTCAAAATGTCCTCCTGGGCCACATAGGCCTGGACTAGGGACAACACCTTGTCCTTGCTGAAGCGATGCCATCTGATCTGGTCTTCATCTGCCAATATACCTTTTGAGAAGTGATGAACAGACATCCAAAAGCATTGTAAACACACAAAACAAAACACAGATTTCATGTACAGGGGTGTGAAAAACCTATTGCCCCTGTCCTGTCCATGTACATATCCCTGAAGGGCAAGGGAAAACTGGGAGCACATTACATTGCACAGATCTGGTGGGCATGTGCAGATTCAGCTACGAGCAAGATTGAAAAGACCTAAACCTACTACATTGAACTTACCTTGAGCCACTTGCAGTAACTCTGTGATAGCTGTGTGGTGCTGCCTACTCCTTATAGATGCCTCTGGAGTGATCTAGCATCAAATAAATGAATATAGTCCAGTAATGACATCTAAAGTATGCCTTAGTTCATGGGTGATAAAATGAGGTAATTTGCATACACAGGCTCAATACTACATATTAGTGCCATGCTCAGTATGGAGGATTGTGTATGAGCAGTCATACACAATGAGGATATTCTTGTCGAGGTTTTCCTTGGTACCAGATGACCTCAAGAGCACAGCTCGAGAGGTGCTCTGTTACCAAGGTAACCTTGAGATATAAGAATATCCTTGTTTGTGTATTACTGCTCATACACAATCTTTTATAGTGTATGGGCATTCACAGCATAGAAAATCACACAAAACCAGCTAGTGAAGACAACAGAGAATAGAAATGTTAACATTTTCTTTTTTTAACTGATACATTGTACTGCAGATATTTCTACAAGCTCAAGTTTAAAAAAAAACAACTTCCAGCTTGGAGAGAGGAAAGCAACTATGTGGCAGCATTCCAAGTTGTTCTGCTGTATTATAACATGGCTATAAAAAATCCAGAAATCTGATTGGCTGAGGAGCTCGGAACCCAGTGCTGATATCCCATGATGACAGCATTGGAAGAAGGTCCAGTAGCCTCTTCAAAAAAAAAATCAATAGTATCAGCCATTCCTGACTGCCATCAGAAATGTGTCTGTCACCTTTACTCACTAAAACCTTCAACTGGGCCTAAAAATAAAACTGTCTTAAATTTATAAACCTAACAATTAAATGTTATTTGCCCTCCTAATATTCTTGTTAGACACAGATACATAACTTAAACAAGCATTTGTCAATGCCGAATGTTGATTGCGTTGGTCTGTTGAGCTTGCTCAGTGGCCATCTGTCACTGGCTCAGTCTGTTTGTCCAGTGCTGCAGGCTGATCTTTTGTAGCGGGCTGCTGCCTGCTTTGGCACCTTGTTCTGCTGAGGAAGAAATATGCAGCCATCCTGACAGAGCTCCATTGAGGTGGCTCACTCCCTCTCTGACTCACTCATTCTGTTTCTCCTAGTGCTGTAGGCTGCCCTTTTGTACTGGGCTCCTGCCTATGTTGGTGGCTTTTTCTACCCACAAAGAAATCCACAGCTGTCCTGACAGAGCTCCATTGAGGTTGCTCACTCTGCCTGTCTCACTCACTCACTCCTCATTCTGGTTCTCCTGGTGCTGCAGGCTGCCCTTTTGTACTGGGCTCCTGCCTCTGTTGGAGTCTTTTTCTGCCCACAAAGAAATATGCAGCAGTCCTGACAAAGCTCCGTTGAGCTCGGTCCCTCCCTTCTCTCACTCGCTCATTCTGTTCTGCCAGCACTGCAGGCTGCCCTTTTCTACTGGGCTCCTGCCTGCATTGCTGCCTTCTTATGCCCACAAAGAAATTTGCAGCAGTTACAATACAGCTCTGTTGAGCTCACTCACTCACTCATTCTGGTTTTCCTGCCACTGCAGGCTGCCCTCTTGTACAGGGCCCTGCATGCATTGCTGCCTTTTTCTGCCCACAAACAAATCTGCAGCAGTCCCAACAAAGCCCGTTGAGCTCACTGACTCACCTCCCTCACTCGCTCATTCTGTGTCTCCTGGTGCTGCAGGCTGCCCTTTTGTCTGGGCTCCTGCCTGCATTGCAGCTTTTCTGGCAAAAGAAATCTGAAGCAGTCCCGACCAGCTCCACTGAGTTCGCTCCTCCCCTCTATCACTCTCACATTCCGTTTCTGCCAGCGCTGCAAGCTGGCCATTTGTACTGGGCTCCTGCCTGCGTTGCCGCATTTTCTGCCCACAAAGAAATCTGCAGCAGTCACAGTAGAGCTCCATTGAGCTCGCTCACTACCGCTCTGTCACTCGCTCGTTCTGTTTCTCTTGGCGCCGCAGACTGCAATTTTGTATGGGGCTCCTGGCTGTATTGGCACCTTTGTCTGTCCACAAAGAAATCCGCAGCTGTCCCGACAGAGCTCCATTGAGGTCGCGCAGTCTCCCTCTCTCATCACTCATTCTGTTTGTCCTGGCGCTGCAAGCTGCCCTTTTGTACGGGGCTCCTGCCTGCATTGGCACCTTTTTCTGCCCACAAAGAAATCCCAGCAGTCCTGATAGAGCTCCATTGAGCTCACTAAGTCCCCTTGTCTCACTCACTCATACTGTTTCTCCCACCGCTGCAGGCTGGCCTTTTGTACTGGGCCCCTGCCTGTATTGATGCCTTTTTCTGCCCACAAAGAAATCCGCAGCAGTCCTGACAGTGCTTCAGTGAGTTTGCTCACTCCACCTCCCTCGCTTACTCTCTCATTCTGTTTCCCCCAGTGCTGCAGGCTGCCCTTTTGTACTGGGCTCTTGTGTTGAGGCCTTTGTCTGCCCACAAGCAAATCCGCAGCAGTCCCGACAGAGCTCAGTTGAGCTCGGTCACTCCCCCCCTCTCACTCAGTCGATCTTAATCTGTCCCAAATACTGATTTCCCAGAGTGACCATGCTATTGTCCGGCAGGAGTGCAAAAACATATTTTAGCCAGGATGTGAAAAATGACAGCTGTAGTGTTCATAGGGAGTTGTGAAAAAATGCCACTGTTGAAAACGTGGCGTGACAGTATTACAAATTTGCGAAGTTACAAGGGTGCGTGGAAACAGTTCAATGCCGCTTGTGACACAGTCATGTTATGGAGTTTCATCACCAAATTTTCAACATAGGGATTTTAGGACCTCTGCTCATGAACAGTACCACTCTCATTTTCGTAATCTGTCCCGAACACTGACTTCCCACAGTGACCACGTTATTCTGTGCCGGAACTGTGAAAACACATTTCAGTCAGGATGTGAAAAATGACAGCTGTACTGCTTATAAGGAGGTGTGAAAAAATGGCACTGTTGAAAATCTGGTGTGACAATATTACAAATCTGCGAAGTTACAAGGGTGCGTGGAAAGTGCGCAAAGCACACCTGTAACACAGTCAATTGATGGGCTATCATCACCAAATTTTCCACATAGGCATTTTAGGACCTCTGCTCATGAACTGTATCATTGTCATTTTCTTAATTTGTCCCAGACAGTGATTTCACACAGCGACCGCTCTATTCTGTGCCGGAAGTGCGAAAACACATTTCGGTCAGGATGGGAAAATGACAGCTGCACTGTTCATAAGTAGGTGTGGGAAAATGACAATGTTGAAAATCTGGAGTGAAAATATTATAAATTTGCGAAGTTACGAGCGTGTGTGCCAACTGCGCAATGCACGATCATAACAGTCATTTTATGGAGTATCATTACCAAATTTTCAACATAGGCATTTTAGGACCTCTACTCATGAACAGTGTCACTCTCATTTTCTTAATCTGTCCTGAACACTGATTTCCCACAGCGACCACTCTATTCTGCACTGGAAGTGCAAAAACACATTTCGGCCAGGATGTGAACAATGACAGCTGTACTGCTCACAAGGAGGTGTGACAAAATGCCAATGTTGAAAATCTGGCATGAAAATATTGTAAATTCATGAAGTTACGAGCATACGTAGAAACTGCGCAACACATGCTCGTAAAACAGTCATTTTTTGGATTTTTTCCACCAAATTTGCAACATAGGCTTTTTGAGAGCCCACCTCATGAACACTGACACTGTCGTTTTGTTAATCAGCCCCAAAGGGTGATTCCGTGCAGTAACCGCAAAACCACTGTTCGGGGGCCAATTAACGCCATGACAGTTCAAGAATTCATTAGGAGGCGTCCCAAAAACCCTATGTTGAAAATTTGGTGAAAAAATTGCCAGAAATGCCTGAGATATGCACTAAACTTGAAAAAACTCTATTTATTACATTATACAGCTTACCGGCATTTCCTCAGTTCGCGGTCAGCTTTGAAGAGTGCAGACGTGTTCCCAGTCCAGCGAAGATTGTCGTGCCAAACTCCGGAGGTAAGTATTGGGTATGAGGAGGTGTGGGGAGGCAGGGTGTGCAGTGGGTGGGTGCAGGTTGTGGGAGGGGGGACAGGGAGACTACAAGGGACCATTTCCTTTTTTACAGGTTGAAACAAAAATAAGACATCGGGGGACCTTTTTCAGATTTAACAGGTGCTTTGGTACACTGGGGTGGGCTCCCAGCATGCCACCTGTGTGGGTGAGTTAGCCAACGGGGGATTGGGCACCCCCGCCGGCCAAACAAGGCAAGGAGGGAGCTGCAGGGAGTCGGGGATTGGGCACCCCTTGCTACTGCAACAGAGGGGGTATCATTATGCCGACAATGGGCACCCCATCGGCAGGAACAAACAGGGGTAATAATCATTATGCTGACGGGACTGGGCACCCCGCTGGCAGGAAACAACGGGAATATAGAATGCAGACGGGAGTGGGTTCCCCGCCTGCAAATAAACACGTGGGGAGGGGGTTATATTGTTTGTGAACACGCTGGCAACCCGCTGCCATGTTCATAAACAATATCAGGGACCCCACATCCTGCCCTGCAATGACAGGTCACTCCTCATTGCAGCAGATGGCTGACACTGCAATGATGATGCGGCCCCTGATTACAGCGGCTGATTATTTCGGAAGTTGTGGCACGCTGGCTAAACTAGTGTCAGCAGCAGCATGCCATGGCATTGGGAGATGGGGGACAAGCCTTTGCAGGCTGTGGGGGCTTTGGGCACAACAGTGCCATGCCTCTACAACCTGCTTGTGGAGAAAGCTGACACAACATGTTTCTTGCGCATGCGCGCAATCAACATAAAAATGAAGTACTGCAATACTAAGAATTGTAATTTCTTGTATTTCTTTGCTGTTCATGAAAAATTTCCCTCCTATCCTCACCTGCTTACTAGTAAAATCTGTGCTGTTTAAGCTGTTACCGATAAAACAAAAGCCCTGATTCTATCGGAGGCCTTCTGTTATGTGCTAGTTGGAGTAAACTCTCTGTCAGCAGAACTGAACAGAGGTTTGAATTCTTGCATTCTATCTGTAGTAAACATTCCATCTCTTGAATGTGGGCAAGACAGAAAATAAACAAGACAGAGAAAAGGGATAGGATATTATAAAGAAGAAGAAAGAAAGGAGAGGAATGGGTAAAGGCGGTGGGTTGTGGGAAACCAGAGGGTATAATTAAAAATACATGAATCTTGCTGTACATAATATTTAAACCTGAGATGGCGTGTCAGTGCTGGGATGTGCTGGGACTGTTTTAAAAAAGTCATAAAAATGTTTCTTGTTTGATTTGGTGCATTCCCCCACCCCAAAAAAACCCAAAAAACTACTTGGGCCCATTTTATAATCACAGTGACATTCCAGGGTGTACATTGTGGTGGGGTAATGGCATTTCTCAGGTGGTTGAAGTGAAGGCACTCAACAATGTTTCAAGCCTCATGGCACACCCGAGGTGTGCCACTATCCAACCACAACACATACCCTGTCATGTCTTATTGCTTATTTTTTTTTCCTGTTTGCTAGGATAGTCTTCATTCCTGTAAAAAATAAAACAAGGAAACACAGAAAATAACCAAATGGATGCCTCTGTCACAGCACAATTGATCTCTATAGGGACAGTAAATGGGACTGATAATATTAATGAGTTCATTTCTACAAAGTGAAAAATGAGATTAAAGCAGGAGTGTAAAAAAACATTGCTAAGCTCAAAGTAATAAAATCGGATATAAAAAAATCAGTGTAAGCAATATGGAGGGATGCAATAAAGCTCTTTAAGGGACTATTTTATCTCTATTTTATGTCTAAATTAATTATAAGAAAGTTATAACTTCTGATTTGTTTCTTATGTTTTGCTTAATCTTAAAGTCTTGTTGGATTTTTATAGCTGTATAATAATCTCAATAAGACACTCCAGTGTGTGCATCATCGCTAAATAACATCACACCTAGGGTGGTAGAAGCACTCAGCCTGTGACCTCGTGCTTCAACACACCTTAGGTGTGATGTCATTCAGAGATGACGCACACCCTGTCATGCCTTATTGCTTAAGTAGTGAAATCACTACTGCAGCAGAACAACATAATGATGACACTACTGCAGCAGAACAAGCATATTCCAGGCATGGAATTCCATGCATAACAGCATTCCACCATGCACTATAGTATTAGTGCAGCAATTGTGCTGCACTAGCACCAGGACCAGCCCTACAACACCCATATTTCACAGTGCTGCCCTGGCAGCAGCGCTATGATGAGGACTAAGTCAGCTGACATAATAATGCTGCACAGGTGACAACACTATGATGTAGCACTATGCAGCTGTGCCTGAGCATTGGCATGTGCTATAATCACTTGGGAATCACATTGTTGTCCATGTGCAGCAGAAACATCCCCCAACCAGAAATGGATGTAGCACTACACAATGTGATGTTAGGGCAGCACAAAACACACTTGTACTTCACAATGCCAGGCCTACTCACTACAGCCCAGGCAGTCCTAAGTGAAGCAGTACAGGTGTGAAGGTGTTGTGTGTCTATATGACAAATGTAAGACAATAGCAGACAGGCAAAGGAGGGCGAGGGCTCTGGCAAAGTAACATACAGTGGACATCAGGGAAGATGGCAAGTATGGTGGCATTAGTAATAACTAGGGAGGTCCAACTGCTTGGCAAGTCTGAGAGGGTGTTAAAGCCCAAGTGTGGTGTTGAGTTCGATGGGGCAGTGCCTGATCTGTAGAACAGGCATCACTAGCACAAGGGCACCAGTGCCACCACAGGTACAATAACCTGTCCAGGAGGGAATGTATGGAGTTAGGCTACACCTCAGCTGTGATTGATGGACCACTTTTCTATGTCCTTATTTCCTAGCTACCAAAACTTCTGTTGCCCAACAGTCAATACTTTTCTCTTTGTTTCTCTTCTTCTCCCCCCCCCAACCTAGGTTGGCCACCTAGTGTAACTCTTTACTATCCCTACTAAACTTCCTACTAGTTCTCTCTTTTCATTCTTCTTCCATTTCCATCCATTCAATTCCTGGAATGATGCCAAACAGCCAGAAAGGTGTTGTGTAAAGTGCATAAGTACATTTTATGTAAAATAAACATGAAGGTTATTTTAGATAGCAGGAATAAATACAGTTAATAAAACCTTTTTAAATAAACATGATTCAGAAGCAATATCAAACTAATCATTTCATGTTTCGTACAGTTATACAAAATCCTTAAGGAATTTTCATAAATTCACATTATAAACCTGTTACTGTATGAAACTAAAAAAAAAAAAAACTGTGGTATGCTTTATAAAAATGCTTAGTCATTATGAATTTGAGATATAGAGAGTCAATATATGTGGAGATATACACTGAATCTTTAATTGGACTAGAAAGTCCCCGGAACAAACAAACAGACTCCCTTGGTTTTAAAACAGCATGTCCAGACATGCAACAGCATGTTCAGACATGAAAATAGAAAGGACATAAAACCTCTTCACTGAGTTCATTTAAGTTCAGTCAAGTGGTGCTCAGCCCTTAGAGAGAGAGAGAAGTTCTACTGCAACTGTGGACAAGCTGTTGTATGCAGATTAGAAGGATCTTAGGAGCTCTAAGATCCAGGACTGTATTACGAGAGAAACTACTGATGTTAAGTAGTGATTTTCTTTGGAATTTTTTTGTTTCATTTATTATTTTTCTAACCTTTGAAAAATAAATATCACACCACAATGTGTTTTAAATCTGTAAATTGGCATCATCTGGTATTTCTTCCCACATGCTGTGACAGGGAACCAATGACATTTTGTATTAGGTGTGGATGATGGATGTATGATTAGGGAAAGTTTTTTTTTATTTTGTTTGATGTTTTTGTTTGAAATTTTGTTGGGTTAAGAAGGTTTTACTGTTTTTAAGATATTAGTGCAATAGGGCTAGTGGTTAGTTCCTGGGATGTATAGGAGTCATGGACCCCTCCGAATTGCATACGCTGCGTCCCAGCTGCATGACTTCTGTCCCTTTACCAACCTCCCTATTTCAGCTACAACAGTGAGACCCTGCAGGGAGGTGGGTATTTATTGGGATCATGCAAGTTGGTGGTGGGGCACAGTTGAGCTTTATAAGGGCGGTAAGGTGCAGGATACACCCTGGGGTTAAATGTAACCAGGAGAGAGGCAAGATGTGTTTGGAGTCCATTCCAGGGTTCCCACCGAGGCAGGTAGCCAGTGGGCATGCAGCTTCCACCAATCCCTTCAGGTGGTGCTGTGTAATGCCAGATTGATGAGAAATAAGACCACAATATGGTGGACTTGATTTTGTTGGTCAGTCTGGATTACATTATGGAGACCTGGCTGGGTGACGATACCCAGCCAATTTTGGAGGTGGTTGTCCCCACTGGGTACTCTGTAGTGCACTGCCTGAGGAGGGAACAGGGAGCGGGTATGTGGCCATCTGCTTTAGACCCAGCCTGAACTTCAACATGCACCCAGTTGGTTCTGCCCTGTCCTTTGAATTTGTGGTGGTGCATGGGGGTCCAGTTGTGGGCTGCAGGATTCTCCTCATTTATCACCCTCTGGGGTTGGGGAGAGATTTCCTGCAGGAGATTGTGGACTTTGTTGTCGTCTTGGTGTTGGAGTCCCCCAGATGGTTGATTCTGGAGGACTTCAATACCTGGATTGATGATGAATCCTTGCAATTGGGACATGATCCCCTTCAGCTGGTGACATCACTGGGCCTTAGACAAGCAGCTGCTTCTGTGACCTATCACCATGGCACACACCAGGACTTGGATTTCTCACTGGGTTTAAGGTCATGAACCTCAAGACAGAGTGGGTCATATGAGTACGATCATTGCACGGTGGAGTTCTCATTTGGCCCCCGATAGTCCCTCCCTATCAGCTATCACCCTTATTTTATTATTTTATTTTATTTTATTTAAATTTTGTGACTGGTAGACCCACTGAAAGCGAGACAGTCCCTTTTCAGGGGTGACCCAGAATTAATGACATACATCTATACACATAACAAAATACATACATGTCTTCTCACAAGTAATAGTCAATATACACATACTGACCCAGTCAAGGATACAGTGACAGGTTAATTACAATCAGTATCAACAGGAGTAGAAGTACTATTATACACAAGATAGTCACAACCAGATTGATGTCCTAATAAGCTTAGATTGGCAGCAGGGAGTCTGGTAGACTAATGGGATTGTCCCCAGATGGACTGTTGGCAGTAGCAGATCAATCTAGTGTGACTGCTGCATGTGCAATTGGTTTGGATGAGGCAGTGGCAACCGATAATAATGCAATATCTTGGGCACTGGATACCATCACACTAGTCAGTATATGACCTAGATCCTCTCACTTGAGTCTCCCATGGTTTGATGGGGCCCTCAAGGCAACAAAGATTGGGGGTGAAAGTTGGAGCATTGCTGGTGAAAGACCTATTCTGAGGAGGACAAACTGGTGTTGTGTGGTCACTACTGTGAGTAGTAAGGGGCAACTGAATGTAAGAAGGCAGAGTTCCTGTCCAGGGAAGAACAGACCAGCTGTTTGTTTTTTTGACTGTGGACAGACTACTTCATCTGGTCTGCCTACAGCTGAAAAAAAGCTTTTTCAATCACACCGTGCAATAAGTTTGCTCAGTTCTTCTCTGACATGGTGTCCACCATCCAGTCTCAGATTTCACCAGTGAGGCGGATACTGCCCCACAGTGATCAGCTTTGTAGGAGCTTGGGCATTCCTATTGTCTGGGAGGAGTTTAGACTTGTGGAGGTGGCTGAGTCTATGAGGTGATCTTGCTTCCAATCTCTCTTAGGGAGGCCCCGAAGGAGGCATTTAAGATAAGTCTAAAGACTCATCTTTCAAGCTGGTTTTCCTGGACTAACCAGATTTATTTTACATTTTTAAGTCTGTATTTATTGATTAATATAATTGCACAATATGCCGATTTTAAGGGATTTATGCTCTGTACTTTGTTTATTATTTCATAACATCATGCTTGTTGTTGTGTAGGTGCCCAGAGCTCTGATATTGGGCACCATATGAATAAATGTTACCTACCATACCTACCTACCAACTGAAGAAGATGAGGGCCATGGTGAAGAATGGCACTATGTCCAGTACAGATTAGTACAGCCAAATGCATGTATGATTGCTGTCAATGCTACTGTACAGTATTATTTGTTATACCCACCAGGGGTGTTTGACACCACATTGGTGTGAGATTATTCTATGTTATTAGGCTTTAGATCAGGTTTGTCATATATGGTCTTTTATGATGGTTTATGCTGTTTTCCTTAGTGTGTACCACTAGGTGTGGTGGTGTACATTGTACAGTGTACCAAATATTGTGAGCCATAGTCCATGTGCCTGAGACATATATACACAGTGCAGTCCTGTTCATCTAAACCCTGAGTACCGGAACTTCCTATATAACGGACTTCCATTATGTCACCTGTCAGAGGTGCTGCCTGTCAGTGGCATGGGTGAGGTGAGAGTACTTTGCACCATGCAGTTTAATGAATGGTTGAAAAAATGGTGTGGGGCACAGGGGTTTGGCTTCATTGGGGACTGGGTTCCACCTGGAGGAACACCAGCCTATACTGGCAGGATGGTCTGCATCTGTCCAGGAAGGGAACAAGTCCTTTGGGCAATCAGTTTAAATGCTTCATTGGCAAGCTTTTAAACTAGTCAAGGGGGGAGGCACTGATAAGCAGCAGGAAAATCCCAGCCTCCCCCTACAAAACAGGGTACTAAATGAGAAAAAGACCAAGGTAGAAAGGTCAGTGGAGGATGCTGCTATAGACGGTAAAGCCATCAAAAAATGGAGAGCAATGAGTACCAATGCCTGTAGTCTGGGTAATAAGCTTCCTGAATTAGTGGCCTTGATGGAGGAGGAACATCTGGATATCGTGGCAGTCACAGAAACATGGTACACACAGAACCATGACTGAGACGTAAACATACCAGGATACACTATCTACAGGAGGGACAGGGAGGGTAAAATAGGAGGAGGAGTAACTCTCTACATAAGGGAAGGAATCAAAGCAACAGAACAAAAGGGTAAACAGGGAGGAGGAGGAGAAGAAGCACTGTGGGTCAATTTGGAGGCAAGCAATGGCACCACAATCCGCACAGGGGTTGTATACGAACCCCCCTCTCAAGGGGAGGAAATGGACAAGGAAATGATAGAAAGTATACTTAGAATGGCAGATAAAGGGGAGATATTGCTGATGGGTGATCTGAATATGCCAGATGTTAACTGGAGTGCAGTTGCAACAGCCACTTCTAAGAGTGGGTTAATCTAGATGCCCTACAGGGGCAGGCCTTAGACAACTAGTATTGGAACCCACTCGAGAGGGCGCAATCTTAGACCTGGTTCTCTCAAATGGAGATGGAGAGAGGATCACAGATATAGAAGTGGGTAGCCATCTGGGAACTAGCGCACCATCGAACAGTATGGTTCACACAAACACAGCAATAGAGTCAAGCTATACAAAGACAAAAGTACTGGACTTCAGGAGGGCTGACTTTGCCAAAATGGGTGAGTGCCAAAGGAATGCACTAGCAAATGGGCAGGAAGGAGGGTGGAAGAACAATGGGAATAATAAAACTACTCTTCACAGAGGTAACATGCCATTGTGTGAAGCAAATAAACAAAACAAAACAATGTTAGAAACCACTATGGTTCTCAAAGGAGGTGGCAGTGAAGGTTCAAAGAAAATAAAGCATTCAGAAAGTACAAAGAATCACAGAAGGAGCAGGACAGAGAATTGTATCAGTTAAAGCAAAAGGAAGCTGGGAAGGCAGTCAGAACAGCAAAGGCCCGAACCGAGGAAAACACATAGCCAACTCAGGTAAGAAGGGGGATAAAACCTTTTTTAGGTACATCAGGAGCGAGGAAGACTAAGGGAAGGATAGTGAGGTTTAATAAAGGGGAGAGGGGTGGGCAGAGGGTGACAGTGAAAAGGCAGAGATACTAAACAAATACTTTTGCTCAGTATTTACAAATGAAGAGGGGGAGGTACCTAAAACAAACAATAGAAACACTCTGGATACAGAAGTTGATACCAGCCAATTTACAGAAGAAAGGATTCTGAAAGAACTCTTAAAACTGAAGGTGGACAATGCAATGGGGTCTGATGGGATTCATCCCAGAATTCTAAAAGAACTAAGGGTAGAACTAGTAACACCACTGACTACCCTCTTTAACAAATCATGGGAGGATGGGGTGGTACCTGAGGACTGGAGGAGGGCAGACGTGATTCCCCTTCACAAAAGTGGGAGCAGGGCAGAAGCAGGAAACTACAGAACTGTTAGTTTAACCTCAGTGATAGGGAAATGATGGAATCACTTCTGAAGGAAAGAATTGTCGAGTACCTAGAGGCCAGAGGGGCACAGGACCCAAGGCAGCATGGATTCACAGTGGGAAGGTCATGCCAGATGAATCTAATATATTTCTTTGACTGGGTGACCAAAGTAGTAGATCAGGGAGGGGCTGTGGACATGGCCTACCTAGACTTTAGCAAGGCATTAGACTCAGTCCCACACAAAAGATTAATATACAAGTTAGCCAGCCTTGGAGTGGGTTCCAAGATAATAGCCTGGGTAAAGAATTGGCTGGAGAATAGGACACAGAGGGTAAATAGTAAATGGAGTCCACTCTGAAGAAAGGGGGGTTACTAGTGGGGTACCAAAGGGTTCAGTCTTAGGACCGTTCTCTTCAATGTTTTTATAGCTACATTGCAGAAGGACTGGAAGGAAAGTATGTCTCTTTGCAGATGACACAAGATCTGCAACAGAGTTGATGCACAAGGTGGGGTGGAAAGGATGAGAAGGGACTTGGCAAGGTTAGAGGAATGGTCAAATGTATGGCAGCTTAGATTCAATGCTAAAAGTGCAAGGTAATGCACCTGGGAAACAAAACCCAGGGAAGAGTACCCAATGGGGGTGAGATACTAACAACAACAAAAATGGAAAGAGACCTGGGGGTAGTGTATCAGATGACTTAAAGGTGGGCAAGCAATGTGAGAGGGCAGTAAGGAGGCTGGGGTATACTGGGATGCATAGGAGAGGCATCCTCACAGTAGAAAAGAAGTTGTTATCCTCTGTACAGACAACTGGTGAGACCACATCTGGAGTACTGTGTGCAGTTCTGGAGACCCAATCTCCGCAGGACATAGACAAGATGGAAGTTGTCCAGTGAAGGGCAACTAAAATGGTTCAGGGTCTGCACCAGAAGACATATGAAGAGAGACTAAAGGAGCTTAATATGTATAGCCTCGAGGAAAGGAGGAGGGGGACATGATAGAAACTTTCCAAGTACCTCAAAGGGAATCAACAAAGTCCAAGAAGGTAGCATCTTTCAAAAAAAGGTGTGCAAGAACAAAGGGGCACAATTTGAACATAGAGGGGGCGGCTCAGAGTTAATGTAAGGAAGTATTTTTTCACAGAGAGGGTTGTGGATGCATGGAACGGCCTTCTGGAGGAGGCTATGGAGTCAAAAACAGTGGTTGAATTCAAGCATGCATGGGACAGTCATAAGGCAATTCTAGGGGGTTGGGGTAGAAAGAAGTAGGCTGCTGGTTAACTAGGATCTGCAGCTTATCCATTAGGTAGGGAAATGGGAAGACAGGGTGTGCCAAGCGGTCCTTATCTGCCGTCAAATTCTATGTTGCTATGTTTGTATTTCTATAGGTGTTAATGCTGGCTAACATTGTCAGTGTCAGTGTGCTGTCAGTCTGTGTTTCTTTTGTAAGTTTCACTATAGGTGGCATGAAGAGGAAGTGGACTTCTAACTTTACAACAGAAGCTCAGGATACTCGATCAACTTTTTTTTTAACTTTCTTTTATTTAAATACATTTTTCGCTACAATATAATGTCCAACCGTAACAACAAAAGACAAATATATTACAAACAATAATGAAAACTTTACATCACACCAAAACCAAACCTTCCCTATCCCCCATACCCGCCCATCAACCCCACCCACAACCCCAGATTATAGGAAATAGACATGCTATACTGTGTGGACCTACAAGGACAGACAGAGGGTGAAATCAAAACTATCATTCCCCATGAAAGATAGATATCTTGTGAGTCCCAGAGTCATCTAGCTTCCTCATAAACTAACAGATGATTGAATTATATTATATTATTAACTTATAGGTCTCACCCCATCTAGCATTAAATGACTTGGTGTTGTTAAGGAAAAAGTGTATTAACCTGGTGATCTAAAGATTAAATAAAATGTTCATAGTACATTCTTTCATGCTTAAATACTCACTATCCAGGCAATGTTTTATTTTTGTTTTGTCAAAATCACTATCATCATTAAGATTGATTTATTGGATTTTCCTTTAACCATGTTAAGATTTACCAGAATACACGTCTCAAAATTAATAACATTATATATGGACAATTTTATACCTAAGTAATTTTTCACTAGGTTCCAAATGTGTTGAGCCTTCGGGCAAAACCAAAGAATGTGACTAATTGAACCTTCTACTGACTCACATTTAATGCATTTGTTTGACTTTAGTAACCTGAGTCTAAACACTTCTGAGGTGTCATTTATAAATTATGCAAGATTTTAAAATGAATCAATCTTAGGTTGTCCAAAGGGATATATCTGTAAATATTACCCAATAAAAAAGACCAGTTTTGTGGGAATTCTTTAGTTTCTTCGTACCAGTAGGAAGAGATTATAGAATTCTGTGAATATTTTAAAGTTAACATTAATTGATATAGATTTGATATAGGGTGAGGTTTCAAGCTCCATTGTTTTAAATCCTTTAATAAGTCCTGGGAATCTAAATTCCAAGGCAAAGGCCCAAAACAAGCTTTTAAAGCTATTTTAGTAAACAGTACTTAGGTAAATATTTTTTATTTAACTTATCCTTCTCCATTATTTCTTTGAGTAAAAGTAGGCATCCATTGTATAAGAATGAATTTACTTTAAGATGACTATTTTCATGGAACCAACTCAAAGGAATAAGTTGACCATTAATTTTAAAATTAGGATTTACAATAATGGGTTGATTACCACTCCTTTGCAAGTTTAGACCCAGATAAGAGAAAATCTGCTGATGTATTCTTAAAGATGTTCCTATGACTGAAGATTTTAATTTTGCAGGTAGAAGACTAGGTTTAAGATATAATATAACCTCTGGTGGAAGTTTAATGTGTTCATCATTCTATGTTCTAGGTCCAATGAGATGGGAATATAGCTCCCACAGACTCTTGGTAAATGTAGCCATTTTATATGTTTATTGATTTGAGTTGCCATGCAGTATAAAGTACAGTCTTGTAGTTCAACTCCTGCCTGAGACTTAGGGAGAACTAATTTCTCCATAGTTATTCTTAGAGTCTTCCCATTCCAAATAAATTTAGAAACTTCTGAATGTAGTTTCTTAAACCAATTTAGAGGTATAAAAGTATTTAGCATATTTAAAGGGTGGAACAATCTCGGGACTATGTTCATTTTAATTATACTTATTTTTCCCCAAAATGAGATAAGGCAATTTTGCCACCTTTTCATGTATTGTTTAATTGTTATGAAAGAGTCATTCAAATTCAATTTTATAAGTTGGGACTGATCCGGTGTTAAATAAATATCTAAATATTTAAATTTATTAGGTGATCATGAAAACCCTTAGGTGATTACCTCATTCTTAATATACAAACTATTCAGTGGTAAAACCTCTATTTTGTCTATGTTTAATTTATAATTAGAAACAATACTATAGTCCTGTATAATTTTGAAATCAGCATTAATAGGGTTAACCAGATTAGTGATATGTAACAAGTTGTAGTCTACAAAAGCAGATAACTTAAGGTGTATCTTGCCCCATTTAATGTTGGCTATTAATGAATTAGCATTCAAGAAGAATAACAGAGGTTCCAAGAAAACTATTAAAAAGTATTGGGGATAAGGGACAACCCTGTCTGGTTCCACAATTAATTTTAATCAGATTCAAAACAATTCCATTACAGTATATTCTGGTAGAAAGAGAGGAATAACGAATTTGTAACCAGTTGATAAAGTCAACAGAGAACCCAAATTTAAGAAGAGTGAGAAAGAGAAAATCATGATTAACCTGTTGAATGCTTTTCTGCATCCAGGGACACAAGAGCCATTGAAGTGCTAGAGTCCCTGGACATGGAAAAGACATGAAATAGCTTCTAATGTGATCTGAGGCCTGCCTGTGGGAAATAAATCCCACCTGCTCTCTTGAAATTAATGGCTGCCAAACCTTTTTAATTCTTTGAGCTAAAATTTAAGTGAGAATTTTAATATCATAATGTATTAATGAAATTGGTCTATGGACAAAAAAGTTAACCACAGTCAAGAGCCATAGAATGCAAACTTTGCTAAAAATATTTAATGTGCAATATACAATCCGCAATGGTTCTATAGTTCCCTACCTTATTTCTTGGTTTTCCAGGTTTAGGAAGTAGAATTAGAAAAGCTTCCAAAAGCAATGTTTATTTCAAGCCCTTATTCAGAATAAAATTGTATAGCTCCTGTAGAAATGGAGCCAGTAATTGTTTAAAGGTTTTACAAACATTTGCAGGAAACCCATCTGGGCCAGGGATTTGTTTAAGGCTAGTTTGTCTATTGTCTCTACTATCTCTTTTTGTTCAATGTAGTTAGACATATCCCTAGCTTGATTTAATAATAAAGTTGGGAATGTAAACTTTTCCAAATATTTCTGAATTTTAATACAAGAGGGTGGGTTGTTCATTGGACCATATAACGAGGAATAACATTTTTGAAATTCAACAACTATTTATTTTGGGTCGGTCTTGACTTCTTTAGTGTCTTTTGTGATAATTGAATCTATGAATCTTGATTGTTCCTGATTTTTAGGCCTGTTAGCTAGTATCTTGCTAGGTTCATCCCACAAATCTATATATTTAGCTTTACTTTTTATGATAATGAACTTGACCTTTTCTTTAGTGATTGAAAATAACTTATTTTTACATTTTAGTAACTCTGTTTTCTCTTGCTCCAACAGAGAATTGTAGCCTTTCTTCTCTAAGATGTCTATTTTAAAGAAAGTGCTTTTTTTTCTGTGGTTTGTTTCTGTGTTTTGATGCAAACCCAATAAAATCACCCCTAACAAAACATTTAAAGTCTGCCCAAGTAGTACTGACTTGATTGACAGAGTTTAAATTTGATTTCAAACGTTTTCAGTTAAAACACTAATGTAACTAATAATATAATCTTGTCTCAACAAAGTGTTGTTTAACCTCCAAATGGCTTGTCTTGGATAAGGCAGTGATAGTAGAATATGTAGGTCAATTAAAGAATGATCCAAAAGGGATCTACCTAGTACATGAGTACATTGAACTGCTCTCATCCAAATTTTAGAAATTAAAAAAAAAATCTGAGAGAAAGATTTATGAACCGGGGAATAGAAAGAGTAATCCTTGGTTTTGGGATTTAGGGTTCTCCATGGGTCTACCAGAATGCAAATATCAAGTAGCTACTTAAGTGCTTGCATTTCTAATTGGAGTGCTACATTAGTAGAATTAGATCTGTCTAATACAAGGTCCAGTGGGATGTTCCAGTCCCCCCTAACAAGAACCTAAAAGATAAAAAAGGGGTTAAAACTATAAGTAACTTTGATAGAAAAAAAGACGAATTAGCATTTGGACCATAAATGGAACCAATAACAATATTTATTTGATTGCATTTCCCTGATATAATATTATAGCTAACTTCTGGATCTTGCACAGTTTGTGTAGGAATAAAGTTTAGAGATGTGTCAATCAAATAGCAACTCCTCCTTTGGAGGAGTATTATCCTGCCCCAAACACTTGTGAATAACCATATCTTTTGCAAAGGTCTAATTCTGAGGATAATAAATGAATCTCTTGTAACAGAACCAGGTTATATCCCAGTGTATGAATATACTAAAGGATTTGCATTTTTTTGACTCTGAGATGAATACCTTTCACATTCCAGGAAGTCACTCTAATTATTGAAACCATAATAACCTAGTCCATGTAAATATTCCTTATGTGGTACATTCTTCTTCTGTATGCCTATTATATGATTCATGTCCTTGTAGGCCCACTTTCTCACCCTCCTTCCTTAATTACAGTTCCCCAAAAAACAACCTCCAAGTATCAAAAAAGTCTGTAACAGCAGAGACAGTCATAGAAGATGATATTACTATCTAGTCCATCCCCAGTCCTAAAGACTGAACTCCTAAAATCATTTTAAACAGTAATGAACTCAGTCCTAAGACACTCTTCCTCAACCAAATGTAAATAATACCTAATTGTTGCTACAGTAGTAGCACCGAATTTGTCAAGCAATTTTGTGAGATTCCTTATTTTTCCTTCACAAAATTTAGGGGAAAAAAATCCTCTAAAATTATTTTTGTTATACCTACAGAAAGAGGCCAGTTCCTATTACAGTACTTAAGTGCCATCTGGTAGATTTTCAACTACACTATCAGATGAGACAACCCTCTCTCTCTAGCAGTGAACACACTCACAAACAAAACAAAATCCCTAACTAAAGGTTTCACAGTTCTCAACAGGGATTTTTAAAAATCATTAAAAATCCTTTGACTACTGTAAAGTAAAACTAGCAAATAGAATCACTCTAAATTTCCAAAAATGAGACATAGAGATAGAAGAACAAATCTGTAACAATGAAAACATAGCCTTAAAGTTTACATTCTTAACATTAATACTAGTAAATCCTCTCAGGCCACTCCCCCTTCATCTTTAGAGGCCAGTGTAAAATGAAATTCTTTCCTTATATCTCTCTACTATAAACATTATTAATTTTATATTAAAACTCTTCTTGGTTGTAAAAGTAAAACAAAATGCTGAATATCCCTGAGGAAAAATAAATTCAGGTTAATTCCTAGAGATAGTTAATCAGCCCCAGTGTTTAAAAAAAATGCTTTAACTTATTGAAAAGTAAGATATCCCTGTTTATTTTGCCAAGGGTAAAAACTCCCAGGCCCTACTGAAGTTTAAACTCTCATAAATTACTAAGCAAATAAAGTTACAATTAAAAGAAGGAAAAAATATTTCAGAGGAGATGATCTTTATAAAGCGTTAAACTTATTACAGTCCCCGGCCTGGATATTCAAAGCAGTTGCACATGAAGAGAGAGAGTAAGAGAGAGAGAGAGAGAGAGAGAGAAAGAAAGAAGGAAAGAAAGACAGACAGACAGACCAAGGCAGACACAGAGGAGAGGGACAGAGGTGACATTGAAGAGGGAGACAGGGGCTGAGAGAGTGAAAGAGAGACAGACAGACACCCTGCCAGACAGTGCATCAGGGTGGCACACAGCCAGCAGCAGTCAACTGCCCAGGGATATTGGACAGCAAGGGCCATGGATCATGCACCCTTCATGATGAAGGCTGTAATGAAGAGTTGTGATGGGGCAGGAGAAACAGTGACATGGCCGTGGAAGGGCCCATCGGAGGTATGCCCGACACAGGAGGTACTGCACCAGCATCTCCTTTGAGCAGCACAGTGACACGGAGATTGTGGGACAGTACCGCCTGAATAGGGCCATTCTGAGGCAGCTCTGTGAGCTGTGCAGTGAGGAGATGCAGGCACCCACCAGATGAAGCCACACCATGTCCATGGAGATGAAGGTGACAGCCGTCATGTGCCTGCTCACCACAGGCACCTTCCAGAAACCAAAAGGGGACACCACAGGCATAACCCAGTCAGCCACATCCCACCTCCTCACACAGTTTCTCAACGCTCTTCTGTCATGTGCATTGGAATACATCCATTTTCCCAGCACACAGGCGGACAGTACAATAACCATGCAGGACTTCCACAGTGTAGCAAGTATGCTTGGAGTGACTGGGGCCATTGACTGCACCCACGTGGGCATCCACATGCCACATGGCCCCAAGGGTGAGGCATACATCAACAGGAAAGGGAGCCCGAGTGCCAACTGCCAGGTAGTGTGCGATGCCACGGAGCGCATAACCAGTGTCTGCACCACACACCCGGGGCGTGCACATGATGTGTTCATCTGGCACAGCTCTACGCTGTGCCACAGGTTCAAATGTGGACACATCCCCATGGGCCACCTAGTGGGTGAGTATGGCATGGACAAGGAGTGATGGGCAGTGCATACCTTGGAATTGGGGAAGGCAGGGTGTGCATAGTGGCATGGGCACCACGGACAGGCAAGGGGTGCAGCATAGAATAGCAGAGGGCTAACCATGTCAATATCCACACAAGGGACAGTGCCTATCCACTGCGGCCTGGCTGCTCACCCCTACCAGGACCGCCACCCCAGCAGAAGAACTCTATGATGAGGCACATGCCAGCACATGCAACATCATCGAGTGAGTCTTGGCATGCTGAAAGCACAGCTTCATTGACTAGACAAATCAGGTGGTGTCCTACAGTACAGTCCTTGAAAGCCTGTGGCCTGTTCCTGGCCTGATGCACATTGCACAACATTGCTCGTTGACCGTGGGATAGCTGTCGAGGCTGATGAGGGTGACAGTAGTGGGGACAATGGAGGCAAGGGCCAGGAGGTAGACAGCCACCCCTGGGTGGAGAGATCCTCGCACAACAGCAGGCAAGACAACACCAGGACACCATTGCACAGGCGCATTTATGGTGCACTCAGGTAGATGGTGCAACACACATGCAAGGGCCACACAAACAGGCACAGCTCACATGCAGGGGTGTGCACAGCATTGGGCATGCACACACAGAGGTGTGAAGCAGGGGTAGGAGGAGACAGGGGCACACACCCACACAGCACATCCCACAGCACTCCCATACACACACACGCACCCACACACACGGGCATGGGTATGTGGCATGGATCAGATGCATTTCACCAGTGCACAGGTGCAACTGGTGCAAGACTGTCATCATCATGCCCATGCCACACATTCATCATGTGGCGTGACACACAGGTGCCACACCAATGGTAAGCACAAAACTGCACATGTGCGCATTCGGCAGCAGTTGCAGATCACAGATGGGGTGGTCTACATCAGGTCCACTGTATGGAACCATGGCCACCACAGCTATGGAAGTGGCTGTACTGGGCTATTAAGGCCACAGGCCTGCATATCAGCCATGGAGGTTTGTATCTGCCCCTGGTGTGGAACCACAGAACTGTGACAATGTCCATGCAGGGGTCAAGGTGTCCAAACAGCCCATCCCTGGGCATGCCTGGGATGCTGTCATCAGAGCCCGGCATCGTCTACGCTGGGGGTCACCCACTGCTGGGCACGCGGGGTGGACAGCACACTGTGGGGTGTCATCTGTGCCCGGCCACGCCATTTGACATCCAGCAGCACAAAGCCATCTGAGATTGCAGTGGCAATGTGATCCAGGGATGCAGTCATGGCCTCCTGCATGCACTGCATCACTGCCAGGATCTGTGCAGTGCCCCTCTCCTGTTGCTCAGCTAACTGGTGCACCTCCGTTCAGAGTGTGTGCCCCCAGTGGTGAGCAGCACCTGTTGCTGAATGGACGCCCACAGCAAATGGGTGTGCTCAGTCAGCAGGTTGGCATCCTGGGGCCCCAGGCCAGACACTGATCCCCATCTGGTGAACAGCCATGCTGCACAGCTCCCCTCTGGTGGATGCTGCACAGTGGGGTCTGCAGGGGACTGGGTACAGCAGGCAAATGAACAGTGGATCCTGTGCCCTTCTGCCTGGGTGGCACCTGTAGCTTGCTGCTATCACCCATCTGGCCACTGCACACCACCCAGCGCCCAGGCTGCACCACCTCCACAGTAGGGCACAGCCAGGGCAGTGCACACCACTGCACCAACAGTGGTGGCGGGCAGCTGTTCTACTGCTGGCAGAGTGCTGGATGTGCTGCCTGTGTCAGTGGCCAGCAGAGGTATCTCCCCCACAATGGTGGCCATGCTGTCCAGGAAGAGCGTGATGTTGTCATCGGAGTTGGACCCCAACCCGATCTGTGTCTCTGCACAGAGGACACCAAGGTTGGCATCCTTCAGGAACACATCCAGGGCCTCATCTGACCCCAGATCCAGGACTTCTGGCTGCACAGTGGTGGTGAGCTGCAGCCTGTCGGGCCCCTGGATGCTCATGAAGGTGGAGGGATGATCCTCCGGGGCCGGTCCAGTGGTCACGGCTGCTGCCACCGCCCCATCATCTGCACAGAGGCATGCTGGTGCTGCAAGAGAAAGGGAGGCGTGTTAGTGATGCATTACCCACATGTGCCTCCCACACTGCCACTGCATGTGTCCTGCAGCATGGCATGCGTGTGGGTACACACACATATACAGGCCACGATGCCAGCATGGCTGTGTACTCACCTCCAAGTCCCCAGCTGGCATGGCTGACATACTAACAATGCAGTGATGGGTTGCCACCTGTCTGGAATTCGCTGCCAGGCACACCCTCCAGCGTGCTGCAGTACATGGTGGCTGCCACCAACTCCTCCTGCACCGTGAGCAGTGGCACATCTGCAGGCCCCCCTCTGGTGGCATTCCGGGATGAGCAGATGGCCGCCACCCTCTCCTTGATGTACTTCTTGTCAGTGACTACTTTATTCCTGCACTCCTGCACTGTCCGCTGGTGTTGCCCTGCTGGTTGACGCTTGCTGCCACCTCCTCCCAGGCCCCAGCCCTGGCCTGTGGTGTGCCCGTGGCACCACTCAACAGGGGCTCCCTGTCAAGATAGGCATTGAACAGGGCCTCTGTCTCCACCTTTGTGAAATTGGGCCTGTGCTTGTGAGTAGGCCCATGCTCCTCACCCTCCTCACATTCCGACATGTCACTTCCTGTGGACATGGACATCACAGTGTGTCAGTGGCAGCATCACCCTGTTCCATCCCACCCTGCTGTTCTGGCTTCTCCCAATGAGCTGTAGTGGCCAGAACAACTTACCCCAAATGGATGCAATACCAGTCCATGGCCTGTGCTGTTCCGTGGCACTTATGTAGTGCAACACATGCAAATGAGCTATGGCACAATGGTAATGACATGCTAATGCCCCCAGTGTGCCACACATTGGTTGATGAGCTCATTTGCATGTGGCATCTGAATATCGAGATATTGTTCCATGCACAATGAGATTCCTCTGGAGCAAATTGTGGCGCAATGCACATGCATGCACGGTGCACAGGCCTGCAATGCATATGTGCCAAATGGTATCATGGTGTTATTCATGCAGTGTGTGCTGACTGTGCAATAGGGGGTATAGCACATGATGCGGAAGGCCTACTATTGCACATGTGTGCACTGCACAGAGGTGGGTTACCCCGACCCCTGCTGTGACCCCTGACCCCTGGGTCACCCCCTCACCCAGTGACCCCACCTAGCCACGCCCATGCCGTGCATCTTGGGACTGTGTGATGGGCAGACACAGTACATGTTCCCTCGCATTGCGCATCTGGTGCATGTCATGGTGACATGCACTTACTACCGCCATTTTGCTCACCGGCTTCATCTTGCAGCATGTCGCTGCGAAAGTCACCGTGAGCAAAGAACTGGACACAGGTCAAGCTAGTCAACCTGGCCACCTGTGTCCAGCCCCATGCCCCCCAACTGTTTGGCCAGGTGCCCCTGCAGCAGTCCAGGGTCTCAGTGTGGCAGGGAATTGCTGCTACACTGCAGCAGCAGACTGGGGTTGCCAGGATGGGGGAGCAGTGCCACCACAGATATGGTGACCTTTTGCAGAGGGACCCAGAGCTCCTGATGAGGCTTGAGGCATGTATCAGGTGTGGGGCTGTGCCACAGTCAGTGAGCAGGCCCATATTGCATGTGTGCCCTGGTGCTGTATTGTGATGGTGGCTAGGCTGCCTGACATACCCTGCAGAGTGGTGCACTTCCATCATGCACATCATAGGGTGGCGTTGCCAGCTGCCACTTGTGTTGTGATGCAGCTGTGCGGGACATGTCGGTCAGGGGCTCACCCTGTGCACAAGGGTGAGGGTGGTGGGCAGCTGCTGTGGATGTTTACTGATGTGTACCTTTTTATGTTCCATTCTCAGGGCTTGAGAATCACTGGAGGACAGTGGCAGCAGCAGTGGCAGGTCAGCAGGCACCAGCGTGGGCCATGGAGGGCAGGTAGGCACTGTCATGCTCCTTTTGTACATTACATGGGAGGAGGCGGGGGCGTGGTTGTAGACATGGCCACCTGTGCCATGTGCCATGGAAGCTGTGTGTGTTGCACTGTGCATGGTGCTTGCCACTGTGACACACAGCTGTTGGTGGGGTGGGAATGTGCCCGGCTGCCACTGACATTGCTGTAGTGCTGTCGGTGCACTGTGCTATGTGACTGTCATTGCACAGTCGGGTGGCCATTGTGTGGAAGGGACCACCTCCGTGCACTGTCGTGGTGTGCCGCATTGCTGCCAGGCGTTGGCCCACTCCCCTCTGGGTGGCTGGTATGGGCCCTCCGGGGGGGGGATGTTCCCACTGCCCATTGTGTTGTTTGGGTGGGCATGGTTCCTTGGGACACTGCACTGATCACCTGTCCTGTCCCTTTGTCATAGGTGTCCAGCATCGCAGACCTAGGCCCATCTACTGTAGGCTGCTCTGGCAACTGATCCTCATTGCAGCAACGATGATGGAGGCTGTGCTGCAGGTTTGCCGCATGCTTCTGAAGGATAGGAGATGGCAAGGATGCCAAGGGTAGCAGGCTGTGGCTGCCGGTGAATGGGCCTCAGCATTCCTCTGTTTCCCTGCTGTACCTCCCCTACAGTTCCCCATCCCACTGTGCAATCCTGTTCTCTGTCCCTTCCTCACTTTCCTACCCTTTCCCACCCCTTGTTTCTATATATATAGTTTATTTGAAATATATCTACTTTGACTTACCTGCCTGTGTCAGTGTCTTCTTTGTAGGTGGTGTGAGGAGCCATGCTGCAGTGGCCCTGTGCCTGTCCATGTGGTGTGCATGTGTTGGGGCATGTGTTGTGCTTCTGTGGTTCACTTCTGCGTGCTGTGGTGTGTCCCACTGTGGTGGTGTCCCTTCCCTTGGTCAGTGGCTGTGCCCTGGGGTGCCCATGGGCTGGCTGTCACGGTGTGTGCATGGTGATGGCACACGGCCATGGTCTTTGGTCGGGTACTGGCTGCACACTGTGCTGTGACCCTGCTTGGCATTGTGCAGCCTGTCCCATGTGGTCTGCCACACTATGTGACTCCCGGCATTCCGTGCCTACTGAGTGGTCACCTGTGCCTGTGTGGCATGTGTGTGCTTGGCTGCATGGTCCTGGGTGTGGTCTGCTCTGATCTGGGTGTGTGGAGGGGGGCACAGCCTGCAGCCTGTGGGGGGCTACCTTGGTGGCCCTCCATTGGCCATTGGCACCTCCTGTTGCTTACTATCTGTGCCACTGTTGTGTTCTGCTGGGGTCTGGGTGCCTGTGTGCACCCTGCAGTGCCCTGCTGGTGGTGGCCTCCTGTGGCCTGTCACTGTGCTTCCCTGGATCTGTCCCTGAGTCTCTTCTGTAAGCCGTGCCTCCCTCTGTTGCTCTGCTGCTGTGCTCCCACAGTTGCTGGAGCTTCCCTTTTTGTGCCATGGTGCAACTGTGCTTGCACCATGGCCCAACTCTGGTTGCACCATAGCGCAAGCCTGGTTGCGCTATGGTGCATCTGTGCCATATTCAGTCTATTTGCCCTGGCACAGTGTGGCAGACACAACCTCTGAATATGGCTCCTGTTGTGCCACAGTGCATTGAATTTGTACTGCGCCAGACTTGTGCCGTCCCTTGGCACATTTCTGAATATCTGGGCCCCATCTATTATAATTTATATATAACATGAAATATCACATACTTCCCATTTGTTGTCCTGTTGTAATGTCCACTATAAAAAGTCCTTCCAGGATAGATTTGTTTTTGATTAAACATATTGTTGTAAACCCCTGTTCATTTAAACTAGAGGGACCAAGAGGAGTCCCAGAGTGGGGTGCACCAAAAAGGGAGGGACCCAGAACCCTATCTCTCATAAATATTGCCTGGACTGCTCCCCTGTTATTCCATGGATATCAACCTTTCCAAATGTTTAGCTTGGAAAGATGTCTGCCCAAGTAATCTTCCTCCAGCCCACTCTTGTTGGCCATATTATTATTATCCCCAGTTCTGTGAGCATCAGGTCCTGTACGTAACCCTGTTTAACAGGGAGTGCAACTGAATGCGTCACATAACTCCAAACTTAAGTTTAAAGTTCAATGAGACTTCAGCCCTCCTAAGACATATTTAATTATTGCTCTTTTAACTTTATAAAACTGGAGATTAGGAGCACACCCTTTCTAACGGGCAGTGCTCCCTTATTTCTCACAAATAAAATTACGCAATTCACTAGCCAACAGAAGTTGGAGGTCTGGTGGTGGAAAACAAAAAGTCAGTGAGGCTTTGCCCCTATCTAATGGGAAGAAAGGGGTGGGCCTCACAATCCTAGAACCTGGGTCTCAAGTTCAAAGGTGCCTCTGCCCCACAACTGAAAGACTAACCTCTGCTCTGTATATTCTCTGTGAGTCTTTATTAATATGGTCTTACCTATTTAATGAGTATGTTTATGAATTCCAACAGACCATAATCCTTCCATTGGCAAAACCAAGTAAATAGCAAACTGATTCACTGGCATCCCCATTAATAATTATCTCAACATCCCGGGAAACAAAAGAGCAGTTCCAGCATTAATTTGGATAGGATCCCTATCCTATGATGTCAACCATACTAAACCAACATATAATACATGTTTAATAAAAAAGGAAGAATCTTTCTTAGGAGTATACCCCTATCTAAGGGCAAAGCTCCTGTAATTTAAACATTCTGTATGACTTCTAAGCCCTCACCCTCCCTGATGCACACTCCCACCGAGGCTCCACAAAGTCCCCACAGCTTCAGTATTACTCACCTCAGTCCTTCTCCAGGAGTTAGCTGAAAAAGAAAAGCAGCCTCCCTGTACAGTTTCACGGTCTACAGCCATTTGATTTAAGACCTGTTTAAAGATCAGATCATCGACCCGCTCTCTAAATTTGAATGTTCTTTTAACTCTACTTACATTCGAACCAATAAGCCGAAAGCAAAGAGGGAGCAATCATTAAATAAAAACTTTCAAAAGAAAAGTAGGAAAAGAAAATGAAAGCCTCATCTCAAATCTTCTGAATGAATTTGCTCCACAATCAAAGATACAGCCCGTTCCCTAGCCATCGGTACTGATTATTTCCCCTAGGAACAGCTTTCTCTTCAGCCATAATCCTTCCACTATTCCTGAATAATCATGAAAGATTAACATTTAAAATTTAAAAAAATAACAAACACCTCAACCTTGAGTAACAATAATTGTTTTGATCACATGCCTTCTCTTGTTACTTTGATCATAATTGTCGATATTACCAGGCTTTGTTTAGCAAAACATGGTTGTTCAGTGATTCGCATTTTAGAAATCTCTCTAACCCCTTCATGCGACCTTATCAAATCAAACCCCCTAATTAAGCTATTTTCATTTTAACAGAAAACAACCTGTATCAGTTGACCAAATGAAAACTTTGCATCATAAATTAGAGACCCATGATAAAAGATTTGTGCAGGAGGAAAATAAAAAGCGTTTTCATAATCTTTAAAAGCCTACAGCACTGTCCAGATGTTACTTAAAGAAAAGGATATATTAATCTTCTCAAGAAGTCCCAGGCCGGGCTATTCAAAGGGGTTGTGCATGGCAACCCACTGATGCGCCCCGGCACAATATTCAAAAGGAGATGTTGAGCTGCACAAATTCCGATGTGCCAGGGTGCACCAGTAATGTATGCGGCGCAAGTGCAGGGGGGCGTGCCCATGTATATTCTGCACATCCCAATATTCAGCCCGGGATGTCTGGCTCATATGCATGCACACACCTACCTTGGACCACACAGGGGGGTGCAAATATGTGCCTGAAAAAACAAGGAACATGTCGGGGGACACCCACAGGTCGGCCACTGTATTGCTGGGTGCAACATGGCAGCCGCCTGCTGTGGGTGGCTACCCGACCCCCGAGACACAGGCCTGGCATCAGGCCCCCCATACTCAATTGTGGGCTTTGTAAATGTTGAATAACCCTGGTGGTCCAGTGGACCCTACCCCCTCACCCGATCGTGGGCGTAAGTACATAAAGTCATTCTCTGGTGGTCCAGTGGACCTGCTCCCCAGCCCAATCATGGACATAAGTACATAAGTAATTCCCTGGTGGTCCAGTGGGCCTGTTCCCCAGCCTGATCACGGGCTTTGTGAAGATAATAGTATCCCTGATGGTCCAGTTGACCTGCTACCCAGCCCGATCTCTGGCTTTGTTAAATAATCATCCCTGGTGGTCGAGTGGACCCACTGCCAAGCCCGATCGTGGGCTTTGTAAAAGTAAAGATCACTGGTGGTCCAGCAGTAACCCCCTCCCCACCCGTCCACTCAGACCCACCACCCCACTCCCCCCCGGTCAGCGTCGGGCGGCAGCTCCCCACCTGCAAGCCGCCCAGCCACCCACCAACTGACAGCATACAGTACGGCTGTATGCCCATTGGTCCACAGTGTGGGTCAATGGTGTAGACTGTACTGTACTACACAGTCCTGATATATGAAATTCACGATTGGTTGGGGAACAGGTCCACTGGACCACGAGGGAATTAATTTATTTATTTATGCCCATGATTGGGTAGTTGGGATAGGGTCCCTGGACCACCAGGGATATTTTTCAGTAACAAACCCACGATTGGGCTGGGGAGCAGGTCCACTGGACCACCAGGGATTATTACTTAACAAAGCCCACGATCGAGCTGGGTAGCAGGTCCACTGGACCACCTGAGATTTTACAACTGTACTAAGCCCACGATCGGGCGTTGGGGTGCTTTACTGTCGAGGGACAGGGGGCATTGGTCCTCGATGGCTGCAGCCTGGCAAGGCACCAGGCACAAGTCGTAATGGATCGGCGCACCTGTGTGCAAATTGGGCCATAATGACATGCAAATGACCCCAGCTGCGCCTTTGCATGCACAATGGCCCCATTTGCATACACACAGCTGAATATCGTGATTCCTGTGCCTAGCACAACCGCACTTGCGCTGGCGCATCCCTGCTCCTCACTTGCCATTTGCACTGGTACAGTGCCACTGCACCATGCACAATGCAGGTGGCTATAGTGCCATATTCAGTGGTGCTGAGCAATGGTGCAGCACCATTGAATATCTTACAGGCCATGCCCTGGCACATCCCAGTTGCACTGTGCCCAGGCTTGCACCCCTGCCTGTCGCAGTCTGAATATCGGGCCCCCAGTATGCAACTTAGTATCATCTTTCTGATGCTTTGTTTCTTAAAGTAGGCCAGTAACCTTAATCTGAGATAACTTTACTGTGCCATCAGCCACTTTTGAAGATAATGGGGAGTAGTACCTTCATCTGTTGTTGAACTTGTTCTGGGGAGTCAAACAAATGTGATTTACCATCTTTAAAAATAAATTGCTTAGCTGGATAAGACATCCTGAATTTTATTCCAGCCATTATTAGTTTGATGACTATTGGCAAGAAATTCCTTCATTTTTGTCAAAATTCATGTGGGAGATCCTGTGAAGTCCTAATTCATTCACCATCCCAACATAAGTCCCAGGTTTCATTAACTTTGTTCAGCAAATGAACCCTGTTTAAGTAGTTTAACAATCTAACAATAAAGGGCCATGGTGTTACTCCTTTGGCTGGTAGGGGCCTTATGGCTGTATGGGCTTTTTTTTATAATATAATAGGATCTGTTGGGGATTTGCCAGCCACATTTTCACATATCATCTGTGCAAAATGGGGATTGGATCCTCAGAAAGTTAAGGAAGCCCATAGATTTACAAAGTTGTTTCTCCTTGATCTTCCTTCCAGATCTTCCAGTTTTGCATCAAGTTTATTATTTTTGCCAAATTATGGGCACTCTGGTTCAACTCTATTTCTCCAATCATCTATGGACAAAGTCTGAGCCTCAGCATTCTTCAATCTCATATTTATTTTGTCACTAGCCGATCGCAATGCTTTAGACTCTATAGCTAAGGTAAAAATAACATCTTTTAATTCTTTTATTTCCTCCACAAATTTATCTTCTGTTAGTGGGTTGTTCCCTGGTGAGGTTTCAGCTTTTTTACCCACAGATTGTTTTGTATGCTTAGAACTCCCCACCTGGTCTGGCATAGGCATTGGGGTATGTTTTATTGGATTTTTCATTTCCACATTCATGATTCAGACAGTCTTCAGTTGGATGTTTGTAAAAGTAGTTAAATAATATCCTCTACTGTAGTAGGATATCTCAGAGTATTTGCTTTAGCTTGTTAAATAGGTAAGTTTGCTGGTTGAGAATTGGAGATCTGTTAACACCTGCTCACCTTGGCTGGTTCATCCCAGAAGTCATGCTCAATTAACTTGACAATGGACAGCAACCTGTTGCTTTAGTAGTACAACATGGCATGGGCTAATCCACTGTTAGTGACATCAATGATGGCAGTGAAAACTTAGAGGATTTGCCATTGCCATGGAAGGCTCATCTGAGCTTCATAAATGCAAAACAAGTGAGGTTTCAAGGATGATGAGCTTAATGAAGCAATTTATCTATGGATTTGTTAGAAGAGAGAAAAGGGACACCAATCTCTGGTCCTCTCCTAAAAGAAAAATACCCCAGTTGCATAACAAATGATGTGGTGTTTATGGTAGTTTTGTAAAAAGTGATGGATGGCTGGACTGCTTTAAAATATTCCATGAGATTAGGCAGCTTTGGTTGTGTGGTGAGCATTTGAGTGCTGCCAAGAAAGTTGTTGCTCCATTTTCCAAGCAGCTCAACGAGCTTATCAAAGCAGAATATTTAACACTCAAGCAGTTATACAATGCAGATGAAACTGGGTTGTATTGGCATTGTCTCCTGATAAAAATCTGGCACATTGTGCAGAAAAGGATGCATCAGGCTTCAAAAATCTAGAAAGATTGAGTTACCATACTAGTCTGGACAAACGCCACTGCGACTCACAAGTTAAAGTCACTGCTTGTTGGGAAGTCTAGAGAGCAACACTGTTTTAGGCATGAGAACATATCAAACCTTCCCATGCTGTACACAAACCAGAGAAATACCTGAGGGGGTGTCATCTTTGTTAAGTGGTTCAAGGATGGCTTTGTTCTGAATGTTAAACCCCACCTGCTCAACCAAAATTTGCCTCTCAGTGCCATCCTACTACTTTACCACTCCCAGGACAGCCAGAGATGTCAGTTTTAAAACCCATGACAGCATCATTGGATGCCTTTTCTTATCCCCCAGTGTGACATCAAAGATACAGCCCTGTGATCAGGGCATCCTTGAAATCTTTTAGAGGCTGAACAGGAAGTGGCTTCTGCAGGCAGTTGTGTCTGACACCAATGAAGAAATGACTTTGAAGGACATTGTTTAGTTCATTAACCTGAAGGATGTCATCAACAAAGGTGATGGAGTATGGGACCAGCTCCATGCTGAGACCATCGCGAAAGCATGTTGAAAGTCAAGGATAACTGTTGGAGACTCAGACACAGAACTGGATTTGGGAACCACACAGGAGACTAAGAGCCACAGACAGGGCTGCCACAAAGTGACATTATCTAGGAGATTTCAACCCTGGCAGACAGTCTTCATGTACACTTGAACATCTCTTTCACTGATGAAGAGGTGATGAATTGGGTCCAGTGCAGTCACCAGGAGGATGGTCACTCATTCCTCACAGATGAGTGCATAATCAGCCAAGTCTGACAGACAGATGCTGATGCTGAAAAGGAGCAGGACAATGATGACAGCACAGACAAACCTGACCCTCAACCAGTGCCCACACACTAAGAGACTATTGAGTGCTTTAACAAGTGTCTCATCTGGATGGATAATCAGGACAACTGTGACCCAATTCACAAAATGCTGCTAAGAAACCTGAGGGCAAAGGCAGCATGAAAATGTCTGGGATCCTTATAGCAAACCTTGGTCACTGATTTCTTTGTCAAGGAATCCAGTAAAAAACTAAAAACAGTTACCAGGCTACTGTAACTGTACAAGGAAGGAAGGAAGGAAGACTGACAAAAAATCTAGTAAATAAAAGCTGTACTAAGCTCTAGAAGTACACATTAATCTGCCCATACCCCCCAATTCCTTTAAACATGGAAGTCCAGGTTCAGAAATACCTGTCCCACTATAATGAACTCCCGTTTATCCAAACTTCATAAATGTCACCCAAACAGTTTGGATAAACAAGACTGTACTGTACTGTCTGAGATATATAGTGTTGTATGTGTGTACAGTATCTGGCCGCACCTGATGATAGGGTAATGTCATCGCTGTGCATACTGGTCTGAAAGGTCCACACACGGTATAGTTCATGGGTGCCTTCATGTGCAGTGCATAACAGTATCACACAGCAGTGGTAGCCATGGCAGAGCTGTCATGGAGGAAGTACCACAGGTTGCTGTGGCATTGCTGCAGTGTCACTTTGTCACACAAGTGTACTTGGCCATGACTAAGTAAGCCCCCATCTGTTGGTTCCTAGCCACCTACTACACTCTGCAACTACAGACAGCAACTAGGTGCTATATACAGTGGGTATTCTGGGTGCTGCCCACATGGAACAATGCTCTGTCTTTCCCACACCTATTGTTTCTCATGTGTAGCACCAGTAGCTGTGTTCCAGAAGGTCCCCCGTACCTTGGTCTGACCCCGCTGTGGTGATCATATCATGTCACTGTGGGTAACCTCCTATGCATCATGCACTAGCAATGGGTGATGGTGGTGCAGGACCTGCCATACAGGTGGTGTGGCAGGGGTGGCTTTGTGATCCCAGTGGAACCAGCACAAATACTGCCTACACACCTGCTTGTCAGTCCCCTCCACATGCCACTCAACCCACACAGTGTGTGTGTGTGCCTGTTGCTACAATAGCTGGACACAGAACAGTGGCTGGGTTGCCTGTGTGAGGTTTGACCAATGTCTGCAACCTGCAAGCCTCCAATAGTAGATGTCTATCAACACCCTGCACATGTGGCTGCAGTAGCACCATACCAGTGTGTGTATGGCACCACTACTTGGCACATGTATGTGTATATGGGAGCTGCATGGTACCTTGCTAAGCTGTGTGTCATGCCTCCAGGCTTAGGTGGCCATTCTCCCTCCATATATACTGTATAACTGCACACACCATTGCCATTTACCACTGCAGTACCCAGCACATGTGGGTGGAGCACCATATCAGTACATGCACCTTGTGTCCCAGTACAAGGACTACATCTAGTGCACCTAGCAACTATGTGCATCTGTTACTGTTCACAGCTGCTTTTGCCTGCATCATTATTTGTCATTTACAGAGTCATGCTGTCTGCTGTTTGCTATTGCTTCCACCCAAAAACCTTGCACATGCTCACAGCTGCAGAAAAGCCTGTTCACTCCAACTTCTTGGAAGTAAAAGCCATACTTTATTTCATATAAATAGTACACTGTGCAAATATTCACAGGACCAAACAGTAACCCTGAAGCAGGGCACCAAGACAAAGTACCTAATGACATTTCAAACCTATGCAGGTTCTTTTTCAAGGAATAACTCATCTCACAAACCTTAAGTCCTTATATAGGCACTCCATACAATTCTAAATAAAAATTGAATAAAATGTTTGCCAAATAGCTATACAAAAACATGTGCTTACTATCTATTTTAAATACAATAATAATTAATACAATTAGTATTTATGATTAAAAACCCAGGCAGGTCTCCTTAGGCATCTTAATTCTTGATTTAATTAAATTAATAACTCAGTAAACTAGCTCCATCTTTCTGTAGTTTAAAAACAGTTTCAGAATGGTTTCCACACTTCCTGTTGATTTGATTATCAATAGGTACCAAAGACTGTTTTGTAAGTCCATAATTAGTTTTCATCAGTTGTCCTGGAAACCAAACCACTTCTTCTTTTGTATTATAGAGTGGAGCTGCAGATCCTTCAACTTTCCTTTAAAGGAGACATCCAGCTTTTGTTGATGACAAATATCAATTACTCTCACCTTGTCTAGCATACATAGATTCTTAATAAGAGAGAAAAAAATATTAGTATCTGCATCATCATTCATTTAGAAAGGGTTTAATTTCAAACTTCATATTTAACTATGGCTTCTTTAGAGCATTAAGGATACACATCCATCTCGCTTCACTTTGGAGCAATAAATTATTTAAATCACACCCTCTGGGTCGTAATTTTACTTTTTCCACACCCATGTACATCCATGCATATTCCACGTTTGCTGTGGCATACTTTACAAGTGCTGCTAAAATGTTAAATTTTTGTTTTAGCTATATTTCTCATAGGCTCTCCTAGTCTTTGCTTGAAGGTTCTACTAGTTTTCCCCATGTACTGTAGAAACAGCCACAAACACAAGTAGCTATAAATTATTTCCTGTATATCATACACAATTAGATCATCAGTTTTAAATCCGTCCCCTGTAGTAGTATGTTCAAAATATTTACCTTTTTTATAAACTTACAGAATTTGCATCTGCCACAATCTGTACAACCATGGGGGGGGGGGGGAACAGATACAATTTGTGTATCTTTCACTGTATGTAATGAATGCAACACTCTGTCTTTTATATTATGACACCTTTTATAAACAATTTTTGGTCTGCTCATTTTGAACACATTACCCATCACTGAATCAGCTTCCAAAATACTTCAGTTCTTTTCTATAATTCCATTTATGTATTTTGGTTGGGATGCGTACTTTGTAATGTATCTAAATTAATTATTACACCTTTTATTCTATTCTGTCTTGGTTTCTTGTTTCACCCTATTCAATAACACATTTCTATCTTTTTGTCATGCCCAAAGTTCTGCTTCATATTTTAATTTCTAACTGTAATCCTTGTCACGAAACCTTTGTTTCATTTCTGTGGCTCTCCTACCATATCTTTCTTCACTACTGCTGCAGCATCTTAGCCCAAGAAATTGACTGCAAGGGTTAAAATTCACGATGTGCTCAGGGTGCATAGAGGACACCTCCAGAACAGCATTTTTGTCAGTTGGCTTTCTAAATAAATCCACATCAATCCCACCAGAGTCCCCCCATTATAGCTTTACATCTAAGAAGTGGCCCTTCACCTGATCAAATGTTACTGGGGAATTTTAAATGTTCATTTGTACTATACAAATACCGTACAAAATCTTACAACTCTTGATATGGCCCTTTCCACAGAAACAGCAAATCATCAATGTAGCTGAAATAGCTCAAAATTTTGTCTGAGAAAGGATTATGTATGTTGTTTTGTGCATAACATTGTTCCCAGTGTCCCATATATAGTTTCACATAGGTTGGTGCTAGTGAAACTCCCATTACAGTGCTATGTATTTGCACATAATGTTTCCCCTGAAAAACAAAGTTGGTGCAGGTCAGAACCAATTCTGCACACATAACCAGAAAATCTACAAATCTGCATTATGTTCACCACTATTTTCCAAATAATATCTCATTGAGGTCAAGCCCCCTGCATATGAGACATGTGCATATAATGATGTGACATCCATTGTCACAAAAAAGTTACAACCTCTATAGAAATATCTGCAATTTTGTGACAAGACTATTGTATCTTTCTATAACAGGGTGTACAAACTATGCTTGTAAATGAAAATCTACATATTTTGGCCTGAGGAAAAACATTTCCTAAATGCAAAATTCCTATCCTCCCCACCATATATTCTTACCTAAAATACATAAGTCCTTGAAAATCAACCAGGTCACCCCATAGTAGCTAGCACTGGGAGCGAACAGAAAATATATCAAAATATGTAGATTTTCATTTACAATCCATAGTTTGCACACTCCCAGTTACATGAAAGATTCAACAGACCTGTTACAAAAAATTGAAGATATTTCCATAGTGGATGTAACTTTTTTTAGACAAAGGATGTCACATTGTTATATACTCATGTCCAACATGCAGGGACTTGACCTCAATGAGACATTATTTGGAAAATAGTGGTAAACATAGTGCAGAGTTTGTAGATTTTCTGGTTATGTGTGCAGAATTGGTTCTGACCAGTAACAACTTTGTTTTTCAAGGGAAACATTATGTGCAAATACACAACACTGCAACTGGAGCTTCCTGAGCACCAAGCTATGTGAAACTATATGTGGGATTCTGAGGACAATGTTATGTGCAAAACAAAGTGCTTAATCCTTTCTCAGACAAAATTGTGAGATATTTCAGATACATTAACAATTTATAGAAAGGGTCATATCAAGAATTGCAAGATTTTGAACAGTATTTGCATAGTACAAATGAGCATTTAAAATTCTGAGTTACATCTGATCCGGTGAAAGTTCACTACTTAGATGTAAAGCTATCATGGGGGACTCTGGTGGGATTGATGTGGACTTATTTAGAAAGCCAACTGACAAAAATGCTGTTCTGGAAGTGTCCTTTATGCACCCTAGGCACATCATGAATAATATCCCTTGCAGTCAATTTCTCGGGCTGAGACGCTACTGTAGTAGTGAAGAAAGATATGATAGGAGAGCCTTGGAAGTGAAACAAAGGTTTTGTGACTGGGGTTACAGTGAGAAATCAGTATATGAAGCAGAACTTTGGCACACCAGAAAGATGGAAATGTGTTATTGAATAGGGTGGAATGAGAAAGTGAGGCAGAACAGAGCGAAGGGTGTAATAATTCATTCATATACATTACAAAGTACATATTTCAATCAAAATATATGAAGGCACTTATAGAAAAGAAATGGAGTATTGTGAAAGCGTATCCAGTGATGGGTAATGTGTTCAAAAAGAGCAGACCAAAAATTGTTTATAAAAGGTGTCATAATATAAAAGACAGAGTGTTACATTCATTACATACAGTGAAAGATACACCATTTTTATTATCTGGTGTCCCCTCCCCCCATGGTTGTACAGATTGTTGCAGATGCAAATTTTGTAAGTTTGTAAAAAAGGTAAATATTTTCAACATACTACTATGGGGAAAGACTTAAAAATGATGATCTAATTATGTGTGATACACAGGCAATAATTTATGTAGCTGTTTGTACCTGTGGCTGTTTCTACATGGTGAAAACTAGTAGAACCTCCAAGCAAAGAATAGGACAGCATATGAGGAATGTAGCTACAAAATGTAACTAACGTTTTAACAGCACATGAAAAGTATGCCACAGCAGATGTAGAGCATGCATGGATGTACTTGGGAGGGGGAAAAATAAAGTTAGGACCTAGAGGGGGTGATTTAAATAATGTATTGCTCCAAAGTGAAGCAAGGTGGATGTGTGTCCTTAATGCTCTAAAGAGGGCAGGGTTAAATGGGAAGTTTGAAATTAAACCTTTCCTAAAAAAATGATGATGCAGATACTAATATTTTTTTCTTTCACTTTTATTAAGAATCAGTGTATGCCAACCACTGTGAGCGTAATTGATATTTGTCATCAAAAAGGCAGATGTCTCATTTAAAAAAGTTGATGGGTCTGCAGGTCTGGTCTCAATAATAGAAAGAAGAAGTGGTTTGGTTTCAGGACAATTAATGAGAACTAATTATGGACTTACAAATTAGTAATTGATGCCTATTGATAATAAAATCAACATGAAGTATGGAAAATGTTCTGAAACCATTCTGAAACTACAGAAATGGAGCTAGTTAATTGAGTTATTAATTTAATTAAATCAAGAATTAGGACACCAAAGGAGACCTGCCTGGGATTTTAAATGTAAATACTAATTGTATTAATTATTAGTGTAATTAAATAGATAGCGAGCATGAGTTTTTGTATAGTTGTTTAGCAAACATTTTTTTTTCAATTTGCATTTAGAATTGTATGGAGTTCCTATATAAGGACTCATGGTCTGTGAGATGAGTTATTCCCTTGAAAAAGCTCCTGCATAGGTGCGAAACGCCACTGGGCACTTTGTTTTGGTGCACTGTTTCAGGGTTACTGTTTGCTCCTGTGAATATTTGCACTTATTTTAATAGTTATATGAAATAAAGTATGGCTTTTACTTCCAAGAAGCTGTAGTGAAGAAGCCTTTCTGCAGCTGTGAGAGCAGGAACAGGGTTTTTTGGATGGAAATTGTTTATTGACTTTAACCCAGATGCACTGGTATTTCTGGAGTGATCCATTTTTCTTTTTCTGCTAGATATTGTTCACATATCCCTTTGTTTCTTTTCACAGACAACCTAACCCAGGCAGGGGTGGATAGAGCTGACCAGGCCTATAGGAAGTGCTACGGCTGCCAGTCATCAGAAGGAGAGGCCAGGTTGGAGTGCAGTTGGTAGCAGTAAAGGGAGGGTAGGCAGTTCTTTGACCAACAGCCACCCAAGTGCCCTATATTATGTAGTTGACAGTCTGTATTGCATGTGTTATCTATGCTACATGATGTTGCTATTGCCTGAGGAGACTATCCATGTCTGTGACTCAGCAGGTTGCACGCAACCTCTGAGGCTGTCACATCAGTGGTTGTGGCTCTAGATCCACCCCAGACCCACGGGGTATTGTCCATCCACTGCCACAGTGGAGTACATGTGGTGCTTAACACCAGGGGTGCCATATGTTGGTTGGCGCATTATGCCAAGGTCCCATCTGCCCTGTGTTAGTATCGTGCCATGGCATGCATCACACTGTGTAGTGGCCTGTCCCCTGTGTCATGTTCTTAGTATGCCAGGGCAGTGACACTATTGCTCAATTCCCCAAGTGTTACACCTGTCATTGGTTGGCAGGTATGTGGTGCTTCATAGTCTGGCTTAGGTAAGAATAGTTGTCTAGTGGTGGGGGGTATTCACTGGCCAGCGAGGTACCAGTGCACTCCTGTGACATAGCATGTGTGACATATAGCAAACATAGGTGGTCCCTAGCAGCCTGCCTGTGTCTTTGCTGTCTATGGTGACATCTGCACTGAGTAGCCTCACCACTGTGTTTCTCATCAGTGTTATGGTCACTGTAGTACAGTGTGTCTGGAACATTCCTGTGCTACTGCAGTGCCCTCACTAACCTGTTAAACTGCTGCTCATGTCACCCTACTTGCTACACCTTTGCTGCATGACATTGTTGCTGTTCATGTGTTCTGTTCTGCTTGTGTTCACACCCTGGCACCTGTGCCCTGCTGAGGTCAGATACCTGTCCCTGTTGTGTTGGTCTGTATCTTGTTTCTGTGTTGGGTTCATGTTGGGGTCATGCATGCTGTTGTTCTCTGATGGTGCACACTCTGTATACAGCTGTACTCTTTGTGTGTTCACAATACTCATGGCTAGTGGGGCCTAGACACTGCCTGGTGCCCTCTGCCTTGATGCTGCTATTGCTTGTGCTGCATATTCACATCTAGGCTTTCTAGTGTCCTGAGGCCTTGTGTTATTATATCTGGCTGTTTCGCAGCCAGACCCCCTTGCCCATATGCAGTTCCTAACTGTTCAGGTACACACTGCTGTTCCTGTTATGTTCCACACATGCTTCCATCACTGCTGCATGACTCTGTCCACCTGTGTGTGGCATGTCACCCCATGTGCAGTCAGGCTGTACATCTGTTAAGCACCTTATGTCACCCTTGCTATCCTCATCCTGTGTACTGTGCTTGCTGAGTTTGGTCTCTTTCCTTTCATAAGTTCCTGGAGTAGCACCAAATGGGTGGCTTCAAGCATGGAGGTAGATGGCTGAGATGACCTTCTGCACAGGTAAGTCCATGTCCTGCAGCTTGTGTCGTGTTACCTGGTGGCCATGGATTGGGCATGCTGGGTTAGAACAGGTGATGTAAGACTTTGTGGTGGCACCAGCACAGGATGTGACACAGAGACAGCAGTAGAAAGACCCAGAGGCAGGCTACTGAGAGCCACTGAGGACCCTACTGGGCGGGACCTCTTTGGACATTTGTTGGGACAGTGGCCCTTTAGGTTTTGTGTGTGCTTTTTGTTTGGGTGGGCATGCTTTTATTTTATGTTCATCCAGGTGCCATTGTTGTTTTCTGTTCTGTTTTGTTCACATCTGTACAGTCTGTAATAATATACATTTTGATACCTTTTCTGCTGTGCTGTGTGTCTTTCTTTGGTGCCCAGCTCCTTCCTTTGCTGTGCTATACACTAGTTATGCAGTCCCTGTGGCCAATGCTGTGCTATATTTAACACTACATGCACTGTACTCTATTTGGTGTTTCTAGCAGTGTGCTTATGCAGCGCTGTGCTGTAGCTCTGCACCTGTGGCTCCCAATATTTAACCATGTTTGTGCTGGCACTGTGCCTGGTGCTCGGTCTGAATATGTATGTGTCCATGTCCCTGCGCTATTGTTGGTGCAGTGTAAGTGCAGTTCAAACCTAGCCAGCCGAATATGGGGGCCTATATGAATGAAAAATGTTTCCTTATATCAGACATAATGTTTCCCATCCAGAGTGTTTATATTAGTTTGTAGTGGCTTCCTTTTATTTTATTTCTTTACCAAAAACATCATGTTAAGGTCCCCATTTTCAAAGCTGTGAGGGCCCAATCCTCAAAGCACCCCAGATACTGTATGTGCAACTTGTGCATATAGGGTGTGTGATGACTCACAGCTGCAGGTGTCTGTGCACCTGCCTGCATCCACAGTACTTTGGTGCACTGGTGGGGAGCTGTGCATTGGAGCAGGGTCATGGGGATGAGCAGAGTAGGTCAGGACCACGGGCATTCTATTCATGCCTGTGCCAGTCCACAAGTGGATTTCTGCCTTCACAGGGGGCAGGGCATGTCATGACTGCCATATGTCAGAATGGAAATATATGACTATAGAACCAACAGGGGGTCAGTGTTGGTGATGTCCCCAGCCTGCTGCCTGCTGTGAAGGCTTCTAGGACTGGGGTCTGAAGGTGAGAGGGCTGATTGATCTCATTGACATGCCTTGTGTCTGGGTGGTGGGGACTCATAGTCACTACCGTACATGTTGGTTTCTTCCTGACAATCCGGATTAGGATGCTGAGATTCATATCCAGGGGCATCACCAGCAGGAAAAGGGAGGTCATAATTCCACTGTACAAAACACTAGCAAGGCCCCACCTGGAGTACAGTGTACAGTTCTGGAGTCCTTACCTTCTTAAGGACATAGACAGGGTGGAGAAGGTTCATAGGAGGGCAAATAAGATGGTACAGGGATTGCATCACAATTTCTGTGGACAGGCTGAAGGACTTGAATATGTACTCCTGGAGAAGAGGAGGGAGAGGGATATGATGGAGGCATACAAGTACTTACATGGAGGAACAGGGCAGGAGTACACTATTTTACAGAGGAAAAGGTGTTCCAGGACTGGAGGGCATGGGATGAAGTTGGAGGGAGGGCAATTCACAGGAAACATGAGGAAGAATTATTTCTTCACAAAAAGGGTTGTGGACAAGTGGAATACCCTACCAGAAGAAGTGGTGGGGGATGAAACAATCACGAGATTTAAGAATGCATGGGATAGACATAATGGAATCCTGGAGGTCTGGGGTAAGGGGCAAAAGATGTTGACAGGTTGAACCTCACACAGGCAACCTAGCCACTGTTCTATGTCCAGCTATTTTAGCAGCAGGCACAAACACACACACACACACACACACACACACATATACACACACACAGTATGGTAAAATGTCAATGTTCATCATTTTTGTTCATCCTTATATTGATAGTGAAAGTTTGCTCTATCTAATAAGATTTGTTTTAATATGACCTAGTAATGTATTAAATAACATCAAGTTAAACAGATGTTGTACATTAACATCACTATGTAGTCATATCCCTACATGCCTTACTTATTCTGTTGTCCTTTTCAATGAATATGGTTAAACTTGCCTTTTTGTTATGATTGCTTGAAAAGCATGTGGCCATATTAGCTCATTGGGTCCACTAGACACCATAAAGTGTTGGAACCATCCATTGCTGAATCTGACTCAAAATGGCCACCCGGACCCAATGAGTTAGTTTCAGTCTGAGCTGTGAAAGGGCTTTTGGCAGTATGCCCCTCTTCCACCAACATTATCAAAGCTTCAGAATACTGACTCTCCTTCCTAATTCTTCCCACTCTCTACCCTTCTCCTCTTTTTCCTTTTGAAGTCCTTATCCAATCACAAGGCTGGAAAATGCAAGGTGGAAGTGTTTTTTCTTGGGCAACTCGTTAATTCTACTAGAAACATTTCCCCAGCTTTTCACTCCACGTATGTGCTACTGTTTACTACGTTCATATGTGCTTCTGTTTAGTACTTTGTTTCTCAGGGATGGCAGAGATGTCATGCAACCCATATCATTTGCATGCCCATGATGTAGTGCTTGCAACTCATGGAATCAATGTATTCTCATTTTGTGGTTACAGCAAGTAAAACAGATGTTCTAACATGTTCCTATACTCATTTGTCAGTTTTGCTAAGGAGCTGTATTACTCTGCCAACCTGTGTTTTGAATATTGAAAGTGAAGCATTTGGTCCTTGCAACATAAATGAACAAGGCACAGGTCAAATACAGCAGTATACCAATTTCTGATGGGTATGGACTTGTCCTCTCTAGGAGTTAAGTTGATTAAGTTCACTTGCAAAGTGTGTAGTCATTGTGGTATTAGTCTGAGCTGTGAGAGGGCTTTCATAGGTGTGTCCCTCCTCCACCTATCTGAGCTTCAGAATACTGTATCTTTTCCAAAATTCTGCCTGCTGTCTGCCTTTCTCTTCTGTTTTCCTTTTAAGACCTCACCCATCACAAGGCTGAAAAATGCAATGTGAAACAGAAATTTCTTGTGCAACTCCCAACTCCTCTCTGATGCCATTCCCCTGCTTTTCAACTGTTTGATCCACCTATGTACTAGAGTTTACTACTTCAATTTGTGCTACTCTTTAGTACTTTGTTTTTCAGGCAATAGCAGACATGTTACATAATGGCCACAGCTTTTTCCTGTCTATTGCCACAGGTCAACATCTACCAACCTTTCAAAAACAAGAACAGTTTGGTTGTTCAATCTCCCCACCATTATCTCCCATGCCCAACCCAGCCAGTACAGAAAACTAGCTGTGGTACACAACCCTGCCATCAGTCCCCAGCTGACCCAGCTGTGATTTAAAACCAGTCACAAGTGCTTAATCCTACCTCTGGTATCACCTCACCCACCAAACCACCTGTTCAATAAACCAGCAGTGGGTGCTCAATCCTACCAATGTATCTCCCACACCTCTGCCCTGTCCATCTCTTTAAATCCACACTGGGGTGCCCACCCCAGAGCCACCATATGACCATCCAAAACTGGAGTGCCCAGTTTCCAGTGATGTAACCTGTAAAACAAAATCCTTCATTGTTCATTTATTAAACCTGATACAAAAAAATCCATCCATGTCTTCTAGACCCCAGGCATCCCCAACCCTGACCACTCACTTAGCACCTTCCATCACACACACACCCACCCCCCTTACCTAGGAATGGTCCCATAAAGTAATCCTCTCATGATGGGCACAGTTCCTCTCCCTATGGTGCCTAGCAGTAAACTGATTGAATACAAGAAATATCTGGTTAATGGTTTTTTAATGCATTTTGAACTTTTGCTCATAACTTTATTTTTTTTACATTTTTGCCCCAAATTTTCAGCATAGCCTCTTTTATCCCATCTCATAAACAAGATAGAAGTAACTTTTCAAATACCCTATGTGACATGTTTTCACAGATCTTCAAAGAAATCACTTTTCTGATGGGTTCAAAAATTCCACTTGGTTTGATCATATGGTAGAGTTATAAAATGACCATGTTGAAAACGTGTTGTCCAAAGTAAAAATAGAAATTTTTCAATGTTTTAAAATAACTTTGTGATTTTTGCAGGTTTTGACCCTACATTTTCAATCTAGACCTTTCGTTACCCCACCTCATAAACATGATATGTGTCGTATTTCAAATCCCAGTCTGAAATGTCTGTTCATGCTTGTACCACAAAATGACATTTTGTCCCAGATTCTATAAAAGACACCTGTCATGATCATTTGGTGGGGTCATAAAAGGCCAATGTTGAACATTAGGTGTCAAAATCTCAAAAATCATTGAAGTTTTAATGAAATGTTGATATTCTTCAATGCTTACTCATAACTTTGCCATTTTCAAGATCTGGACTGCACATTTTCAAAACAGCCATTTTTACACCATCTCTTAAACCTGACAGTTTTCATTTTTCAAATCATGCCCAACATATGTTTTCTTACCCATCCTGTAACATGACATGTGGCAAGATTTCATAAATGACTCCTGCATGTTCATAAGGTTGTGTCATAACAAGACTATGTTGAACAATTGGGGTTAAAATCTCAAAAACAAAATCATGAACAAATGACATTTTTCAACGCTTTCTCATAACATTGCATTGCTTTTCTTTTATGTTTTGAAACTGCATTTTCAACATACTCATTGTTACCCTCTCTGATAAACATGGAAGGTGTAATTTTCAAATCCCGCTCTGAAACACTTTTTTCATGGTCATTTCACAAAATTGGGTGACATTTGAGAAATGTCACTTGTCATGCTCACATCCTGGGGTAATAAAATACTGTCGTGAAAATTTAGTTTTGCAGTCTAACAATATTATGTGTGAACCTTCTCATTTCCCAGTAATGACTGTTTCACTACTATAACTTATTATTTTTTCAATTGTAACTGCTACACTATCTATGCCAAACAACTTCACAGCAAATATATGCAGGCAAGAATTTGGTGTTCTCCAATAATTGTTTGATTGATGTACTGTAGATAAAGGGGGACATATTCAGAGCTTGCTGGATGCACGTGCATAAGAGTGCATCACACAAAAAAGTAGTGCTGGCCAACTCTGTTGCAATATTCAAACAGACTGTGCAATGGGAACAGAGTGCACATTCTGTTTGAATATCAGACCCTGGATGCGCAGTGCATTGTAAGCGCCCACCATGTATGGTGCAGTGCATCCAAGGTGCAGGGCTGAAGAACACCCATAGTGAAATGCGTGATGCAACCATGGATGCACGGAGTCCCCCCATGGGTGATATTCAGCCCAAACATGTGAATCAGCTAATTAGGCATGCAAAGTGCAAAGGGGTCTCATGCATCCTCATTATGGGCTCATTTGCATGGCTACACCAGGTGGAATGTGACAGGCCAGCTCCCACCCCCAAGACCTGACCTCAAGTAGTGCAAAGCACAGAAAAATCCATGGCAGTTTAGTGTACTAGGAATGACAAGAGCACCCTAGCACCAACCTGACAGCTCCTCTCCCATACCCCAATCACCATGTCCATGTACATACAATTCCCCCAGCTCAGAGCAATCTACAACAATATACTTATAAAGAACCTATTTCCATAATGTAGTGGCCCTCCCATTCCCCCAATCGCCTGTTCATGTTGGTCTATTGCCCCACCTTCCATTGCATTAGTGCCCCCAAAACTCCCAGATTGCCTGTTCATTTCATCCTATGGCCACCAACTTTCCATTGCATTAGTGTCCCACTGCCCACTCCCTGATCACCCGTTCATGTTATCCTATGGCCACCAGCCTGCTGTTGCAGTACTGCCCCCCTGGTCACCAATCACCCAAATATGTACTGCTATAGCCTCCACCCTGCAGATGCAGTAGTGCCCCCCTCCCAGGTCACCAATCACCCATTCAAAACAACATATAACCCCATCCCCCAGTAGTGTGGATGCACCCCCACCTCAATCCCCAATAATGGCAAAAGGACTCTTGCTGATGATTGACCTGGTGGTATGGCATTCCCCTCACCCCCCAACCCAGTAGGGAGAAGACTACCACCCTGTTCCCCCATCCTGTCCCGAGTTGGCAACTGGCACAGCTATCCTCACCCTTCTGCAGCCAGCTGCCAATTGAACAGCACCGGAGCATGTACAGTATATAGTACACTCTCATTGGGCACTCAACCAGTGGGCATGTGCTATATATACTGTATGCCTTCCTGTACAGTGCAGTTGGTGGCTGGCTGCAGCATGGTGAGGAGGGCTATGCCAGTACCTGACTCAGAACAGGAAGGGGGAGTGGGATGGCAGGTCATACCCTACCAGGGTGGGGGTGGTGAACACTAGACCACCATGGCATTCATCGGCATGTGTCCTTTTGCCGTGATCAGGGATTGGGGTGGGGGTGCATCCACACTACTGGAGGATGGGGTGATATGTTATTTTGAATAGGTGATCAGTGACCGGGAAGAGGGCACTACTGCAACAGCAGGGTGGTGGCAATAGGAGTACATATTTGGGCAATTGGGGAACAGGGAAGGGACCACTACACTATGGAAATGGGGTTCATTATGGCATATTATTTCTGGGTGTTCAGAGCTGGGTGGGGGGATTGTATGTACATGAGCATGGTGATTGGGGCATGGAAGGGGGATTCAGGTTGGTGCAAGGGTGATCATACCATGCTGAGTACACTGGACCACTGAGGATTGTTCTGTGCATTGCACAACTTGCGGTGGAGGCTTGGGGGGGGGGTCTAGTGCAATGGGTGTAAAACCCATTTGGATTTTTTTGGCCTGGAGGCAGGTGTGTATTTTAACCTGCCCGAAAGTCAGCCAGTTAGCTTTTTGTAGAGATCGTAGGTATGGGTTAGCTTGTCACTATCCGTAACCAAGCCGGCTAGCTTTGTTAAGGGCAGATTAATCTTGAGTGCCGTGGGGTCAGCTGCTTCATAAATTGTTATTCCATAGTCTACCAGAGATAGGACCGCTCTGCTTACTGCCAGCCGTAGGGCACGGGGCGGGAGGCATTGTCTGTGCCTGAAAAGGGTCCCTAATCTGGCATTTACTGAGGCTGAGAGTTGGTCTATGTGCATGTGATAGGTCAGTGATGAGTCTAGTGTGATGCCCAAATATTTGAATTGTGTTATTTGATCAATATGATCAATTATGCCATGTGTCGCCCAGTTACAGTGCTCAAAGCAAATTTCTGTAAAATAAATTAAAATAATAAAATAAGAGAGGAAATACATTTAAGACACATATAAACAGTATAGATACTCTTTTGGGGATAAAATAATACCTGGCAGGGTGGATGGTTTGGGGTAATGTAGGGGTGCAGCTTGTTTACATAAACTGAACTGAACTGAAATGGAATTAACTCCCAGTGAAACTGCATTGTCTGCTGCAATACCTCTGTTGCAGAATTCTGCATCACTGCACTTCATCCTGGTGCGCTTCACTGTATATATCAAACACATAATGAATTTTAGTAGAATTACGCATTTGTGAATCGGGCCCACAGGGTTTGGGTATATATTCACCTACTGTGGCTTGGTGGAAATGGTGGTGGTGAGGTCCAGTAGACATGCAGTGAAATTTTCATACAAACTCTGTATGGGAGAACGGGATGTGGGGTTACACTGTAGCCATACCACCATTGCTGAGTGTGTTCCTTTAACACAGGGTAGCGTATAGCAGAGGATGATTACACAAACTGAGACAAGATTTGCAGAATAAGTGCAGTCACATATGCACATATGTGATGGAGCCATGGTATGCACTGAGGCACAAGGCAGAGCCAGATGTGTTCATGCAACCTAGAAGAGAGTACATCTGAGGTCATTCACAAAATTTGAGACAGGGTTTGCAAAATAAGTGTAGTCACATTTCTATCTAGTGATGGAATCATGGTATGCTCTTTCCCGGGTATGCACTGAGGAATGAGGCAGAGCCAAGTGTCTTCATGTAACTGAGGTGAGCATATAGCATAGGCTGATCACACAAAAGTGATAAAAGATTTGCAGGATAACTGTACTCACAATTGTACACTGTGATGGAGACATGGCATGCACTTACCAGTGTACCCAGTGAGGCATGAGGCAGAGCCAGCTGAGTTCATGTAACCCAGGTGAGCATATATCAGAAGCCGATCACAAGAAGAGAGAGAGAAGGTTTTCAGAAGAACTGCAGAAAATTGTACACTGTGATGGAGAAAAGGTGCCTTGGTAGACACCGATGCATGAGGTAGAGCCAAGTGTATTCAATGAACACAGGGTAGCATATGTCAGAGTCTGATCACACAAACAGAGACAGGGTTTGCAGAATAAGTGCAGTCACATTTGTACAGAGTGATGGAGCCCTGGCATGCACTCTCCTGGGTATGCACTGAGGTGCGAGGCAGAGCCAAGTGTTCTCATGTAACCTAGGTGATAGTATATCAGAGGTGGATAACACGGAAGTAAGACAAGGTTTGTGAAATAAGTGCAGCCACATTTTTAGAAAGTGACTGAACCATGGTATGCATTTTCCTACGTATGCACTGAGGCATGAGGCAGAGCCAAGTGTGTTCAGGGATGCTAGGTGACCATATAGCAGAGACCAACCACAGAAAAGTGACACAAGGTTTGCAGAATAACTGAAGAAACAATTGTATCTTGTGATACAGCCAAGGTATGCACTTACCAGGGTATGCAGTGAGGCTTGAGGCAAAGCCAAGTGTCTTTATGTAACCCAGGTGGGTGCACATCAGAGGCCAATCATATAAAGTGCCAGAAGATTTTTCAGAATCACTACACTCACAGTTGTACATAGTGATCAAGCAAAAGTATGCAGTTATCTGGGCAGTCACTGAGACACAAGGCAGACCCAAGTGTTTGTTAACACAGGATGGCGTTATATCAGAGGCTGATCACGCAAAGTGAGACTCAAGTTTGTAGAATAAGTGCAGTCTCATTTGTACATATTGAACAAGCCATGGTATGCAATTTCCTGAGTATGTGCTGAGGCATGAGGCAGAGCCAAAAGTGTTCATGTGACCAAGGTGAGCATATACCAGAGGCCTATCACACAAACGTGTCACAAGATTTGCAGAATAACTGCACTCACAGTTGTGCATTGTGAAACAGCCATGGTGTGCTCTTTCCAGGGTAGGCAGTGATGCACAAGCACCTTGTTTCCAGATGTGTCCCGGAGGAGGGGTATGGTGTATAGTACAATCGGAAAAAATGAAATAGTAATTAACAGCATTACAAAAATAATAGTCATATACAGCAATACAGTACATCAAAGGAAGATAATTACAAATGTTACAAATATACATATTTACAACAATTGTGTTTGTGAGGTCCTTATTGGCAGCAGTTTACTGGTGGAACTGCATTTTGTGTAACACCACTAACTTTGTTGTTTGATGACGTCATCCTCCAGCAACTTTGATGGAAAGATGGAGGATAAACACAAAGATAACCTCTGGGGACTGTAATTTTTATTTACAAACCAGATTTGGACACAGAATAGGACTCCTGGCAACTGGGAAGGCACACAACACTTACATATAAGGAGTTAGGAAAATATTGCTGTGAATAGATGTGAGACTTCCCCTGAACGTGTTTCTGGTTACTGAATTTTTAGTAAGGCAGAAGGTATTTCAGTACCTGCAGTACAGCATGTAATATTTTATTATGTACCAGCTCCACAGTAAAGGGAAATAACTGAGACACATGACAACCATAATGAGGGACGTCATCAGCAGTCATAGTAGGGTGACTCTGGAGTGTTTGAATGCATGAACCAGTCAACATCAAAAGAATATTTCATTAGTGTAGGAGTGATTTCATCATCAAACATGGAGTGCTATTATTGCACTATTGTACAACAAATGGAAACATTACTTTACATGTTTAACTCCCTAAAATGGGGTTCCCAAAAGTCTTCCTTGAGCTTGCCTAAATGCTCACTCCCAGGCTGGTGTCCTGCATTTTAGCAGTTTAAGTGTGATTGCCAGAGAGTGCCTGTACAGCCTCTGTGTACTGTCTCTTTAAGAGCTGCCTGGATTGCAGTCATAAGTAATCTGAGAGGGAGCTGTGTTGAAAGATGTAACTATTTGCTGAAAATCATTTAGAGTGATAATGATAATGTAGTTTGTCTAACCTGCCTTCTTTGCAGCAAGGACTGTTTTGTTTATCTCCACTATCTTGGCCTGGGACTGCCGAATTGGACCAATTAGTACTGGTGGGACCTAAAATGGAGCTGGACTACAGGAGTAGTCTGGAGTCAGAATGTGTAGGAATTGTAATTTTTGGGGTTTTGGCGCCTTTTTGCACCTGAAGGGGGAGCTCCTGTTGTGACTGACAGATGAATCAGCCAACCAAACCTTTTGGATCTTGGGGGAAATTCCCAGGCTTGCTGGCAGTTGAGTCAGATCTAAGTTGGGAGCTGAAGAAGTGGGCAAGCATTAAAGATGCAATACTTGAAGCAATGTCCCATTGTGTTAGAGAGAAAAGCAAGTGCAAAAGAAGAAGGAAACCACTTTGGTTCTCAAAAACAGTAGCAGAAAAGGTCAGAGCCAAAAGGCTGGCCTTCAGGATACATATAAGGGAAAGCAGCAGGATGAAGATAGGGAGGCATACCAAACTTCCCTAAGGAAAGCAGGGAAGGCAGTAAGGCAGGCAAAGGCCCAAACCAAGGAAACACTAGCACAAACAGTAAAATAAGATGACAAGACTTTCTATAGATACATTAGTGAAAGGAGAATGTCCAGAGGGGGTATTACAGATCAAAGGGGATAAGGGGCATGTGAGGAGGAGGAGGACCTGTGAAAAGCATCTATCCTAAATAGATACCTTGCTCAGTATTTACTGAAGAGAAGGTAGGGCAGGGCCCACAGCTCAGCACCATGGACACGGGGAGGTGCAAGTCCCTTCACAAAAGAAAGGGTCCTACAAGAGCTCACTAAGCTCAGGGTGGACAAGGCAATGGGACCTGATGGCATACATCCCAGGGTACTAAAGGAGCTAAGGGTGGAATTAGCAGAGCCATTATCAAAACTGTTTAGTGAGTCTCTGAGCACAGGAGAGATCCCAGAAGACTGGAGAAGGTCTCATGTGATCCCGCTTGACAAGAGTGGTAGCAGGGAATTACAGACCAGTCAGTCTTACCTCAGTAGTGGGCAAGATTATGGAGGCACTCTTTAAGGAAAGGATAGTGCAATACCTGGAATCCATAGGAGCACAGGATCTAACACAGCATGGGTTTACTAAAGGAATGTCCTGTCAAACTAATCACATAGATTTCTTTGACTGGGTAACCAGAGTGGTGGATCAAGGGGAACAGTTGATGTTGCTACCTCGACTTCAGCAAGCTGTCGCTACTGTTCCACATAGAAGATTGATTAATAAGCTGGGTAAGCTTGGGGTGGGTCAAAAGTTGGTCAACTGGGTGGAAAACTGGTCGACGGGCAGAAAACAGAGAGTGGTGGTAAACAGTATACAGTCAGAAGAGATGTAAGTCATAAGTGGGGTACCTCAGGGATCAGTCCTGGGGCCAGTCCTCTTCAATATCTTCATCAGTGACATTGCAGATGGACTGGAAGGTAAGGTTTGTCTGTTTGCAGATGACACCAAGATCTGCAATAGAGTAGATGATCCAGATAGGGTGGGCAGAATGAGAAGAGATCTGGTTAAACTAGCAAAATGGTCGGAAAAGTGGCAACTGGAGTTTATTTAATTTTGGTAACCAGGTAGGTCCACTGAGCCCCAAGTCCTTTTTCAGGGGCGACCGGATTTAGTTACAGAGTGTATACAGGTGCAACAAAGAAACAAGTACAGAGCAATACAAGGAGAGTAAATACATGTATAAACAGTTGACATTGTGCCAAAATTAGTTTTCAGGGATGACAGTTACAGGAATATGCAGGGTAAGAGTAGCAATCAAGAGGGAAGGTAATACTTTCACAGCAGTTTATGTTTAGGCTAGTAACGACCTGGTCTTAGGTTGGTCCCCTCATTGACAGGAGCAGATGCTAACTTCTAGTAGGTGAGCATGAAGACTCCTATGGAATTTTTCAAGGGAGGGGGCATCCTGAAGGAGGGGAGGAAGCTTATTCCATTGGGCAGGGGCTGTGGTGGCAAAGGATTTACTGCTGGCAGTGGTGCGAACCCTGGGTTTTACTAGAAGGTTACACCCAGTGGTTCGTAAGGTACATATTGAGCACTTGGGAACCAGGAGACTGGCCAGGCTGTCTGGGGATTGTGGTGCATGAGCTTGTATGCATTGTAAAGCAGAGGGTACTGAAGGTGACCATCTAAGGAGGGCCATTGTAGGGATGCAAGGGTTTCTCAGTGATGCCGTCTTTTGTGGGACTGTGACGCAAACCGAGCTACTTTGTTGTAGAGAACTTGTAGCCTGCTCATCTCTTGTTTAGCCAACCCCTGAAGAATAGCGGCAGCAAAGGTCAGTGCTGGAAGGAGTAGGCTGTTGGCAATGGTGATTCTAGGCTCGGGGGGGTGAGCTGGTCATTCAGGTGGTACAGCAGGTCCAGTTTGTGGTGCATTGCTTTGGCTACCTGGTCCAAGTGAGATTTTAGGGTAAACCCTTGATCCAGGGTTAGCCCTAGGTACTTGAGGAAACTCACAACCTCGATGCGGCTGCCTGAGGATAAAGTCAGAGGGAGCAAGGTACTAAAGTCTGTGCCAAGGTTTCTCTGACCAAAGAGCATTGCCTTGGTTTTTGTGGTGTTTAAAACCAGTTTATTCTCAGTAAGCTAGGACGATAACTTGGCAAAGTCAGCTTGCAGATGGGGTCCCAGATCAGATGGGTTGCTCGGGGACCAATAGATAACAGCATCATCTGCATATTGAATGACCGAGCTGCCACCACAGTGGGATTTAAGATCATTGACAAATAGCGAGAGGAGGAGGGGGCCCAGGATGGAACCTTGAGGCACCCCCTCACTTAGGAGGAGTAGATCTGAGGTCACAGTATTCCACCTGACCTACTGGGAGTGACCAGATAGGTAGCAGGTGAACCAGGTAAGGGAATATTGATCCATGCCAAAGGAGGTCAGTTTGGATAGCAGGAATTTGTGGTCCACTAGATCAAATGCTTTAGATAGATCAATAAAAACAACTCCTGTGGGGAATCCTTTGTCCATGGCGCCTAGGACGTCAGCTGAGAATTTTATGAGGGCTGTATCAGTGCCATGGTTCTGCCTAAAGCCGTATCGCGTGGAGGCTAGTAACCGGTTAGTCTCAAGGCAGTCATGGAGTTGACAGTATACTAGTCTTTCCTGAATCTTGGCCTAGAGCACAAAGCAGCGAGATTGGCCTGTAGTAACCAATGGATTCCCTAGGACCCCCTTTGGGGATAGGGATCACAGCCGCTTGTTTCCAGGTATTGGGTACAGTACCTTCAAGCAGGAATCAGTTGATTAGCCATGTGAAGAGTAGAGCGGTGGCTGGTCCAGCCGCCTTTAGTAATTTAGGGGAGATGCCATCGGGTCCTACAGGGCATTTGACTTTGATGGTCTTTAAGAGGGGAGTACCTCCTTGACCTTTACTAATCATAGGTGAAAGAGCGGGCATGTGGGGCAAGGTGTCTCAGAGCAGGGGGGCTCCAAAGGGGTAGGTGTAAGGCTGGACTTGTAGACATCAAAGTTGGTGAAGTAACTGCTGAAGGCAGCAGCAGTTTTGTGGCAGTCATTAAACATAAGCCCATTGACTTCAATAGGGCTGGTTCTTGTTAGCTTTTATCAGGCCATTAATATGGGACCAGAATGACCACGGGTTGGTCAGAGTAGTTTGCTGGAGAAGCTTGACATACTCTCTTTTTTGCCATCTTAGTGACATGCTTGCACTCATTCTGTAGTTTTTTATAGGACACAATGTCTGCAGGCAAGCTGGGGTATTTGTAACGCTTCCATGCCTTGTCCCGGTTTACCATCAGAGATTTGAGCTCTGTAGTGATCGATCTATGGCAGCTTCCTTTTGTTTGGAGTTTCCTAAATGAGGCAAGCAGGTTAGCTGCAGAGCTGAAAGAGTTTTGGAAAAATTCCAAGGCTTCGTCTAGTGTTGGGAGGAGCCGTATCGGGGTCCAGTCAAGGTTGCTGAGGTACGCACTGAAGGCATCCTCCGAGAATTTGGAGTAGTCTCAGGTAGACAGTATTCAAGGAGGGACCCTGGGGGGAATGATTTCTCCAGATGCAAAAGATGGGTGAATGATCACTAAGAGCATCTGCCATGATACCAGCAGACCGAATGCTGGAGGGGTGAGACACCAGAGCCCAGTCGAGGGTTGTGTGGTTCCCCGTTTTGTACTTGGCCCTGGTCTTTTCAGAGATGATTTGTTCCAGGTTGATATCTACTAGTAAGGCCCTGAGTTTCTGCTCAGAGTTCTGTGCCCAGTTGAGACTGAAGTCCCCCAGGATCAGGAGTTCTGAGGAGACTGCATCAGCAAGGGCCTTAGTAATGGTTTCCGGGGCTTGGAGGGCCACCTTTGAGGGTAGTAGAGGCAGCCGACTGTGAGGTGTTTTGTGTTGCCAAGGGTAATTCTAATGAAAACTGATTCACTGCCTGAGTGTTCAGTGCTGGGTAGGTGGCCAAGGGCTACATCAACGGAGTTCCTGGCATATATGATTACCCCACCCCTTCTTTTGCCTTCACGGTCCTTGTGGAAGGAAATGTGGCCAGACACTGCTACCTCGTGAGATATGGTGTGAGACTTAAGCCATGTTTCAGGCATAGACAGTACATCTGGGTTGTAAAGAGACAGCCAACCCTGAACCTCCTGTATTTTTAGTCGGAGGCTACAGACATTCATGTGGGTGATTTGTAAGCCCTTGGCAGATGCCCAGTGCAAGTCATGGGGGGAGCCAAGAATGATGTTGTCGACCAGAGGGCCAGGGTTAAGTTCAATGTCTCCAGCTAGAAGCAGCAGGAGGGAAAAAGAAATAGAGCTATTGGGGGTAGGGGAGCAGATCCCCTCTACAGTGTTTAGCGTGGGAATGCAGGGCCAGGTAGCAGGAACTCTCTTTAGTAAGCATATATGACACAAAGAGTGGTGGCACACTATGCTCAGTTGGATAGCCTGGTATGATGGGAGGGGAGTGGAAGTGTTGACTCGGATCTGCAAAGAAGTGCAAGATCATGCACATAGGGAAGAGAAACCCAGAAGCCACCTGTAGGCTGGGAGGGGAGTTGCTGACAGTCACAAGGGAAGAAAGAGACTTGGGCTTCATCATTACCGATGACCTGAAATCATCCAAGCAGACTACTAAAGCAGTAGGTAAGGCTAGAGGGATGATGGGTAATTAGTAGGGTATCTACATCTGAAAGAGGGAGGTAATGATCCCTCTTCACAAGACACTGGTTAGACCCCATCTGGAGTACTGCATGCAGTACTGGAGGCCACACCTTCACAAGGACATTAACCAAATTGAGGCAATCCAGAGAAGGGCAACCAAAATGGTGCAGGGACTGCATCAGAAAAGATATGAGGACAGATTAATGGAGCTCAATATGTATACCCTAGAGCAAAGGAGGGAGAGAGGTGATATGATTGAAACATTCAAACACCTTAAGGGCATTAACAAGGTGAAAGAGTCTAACATGATTCAATATTAGAAAAATAGCAGGACAAAAGGACACAGCATGAGATTAGAGGGAGGTCGACTAAGGGGTAATGTGAGGAAGTTCTTTTCACAGAAAGGGTGGTGGATGCATAGAACGGCTACCTCAGGAAGGTGTGGATATGAATACAGTGCAGTGCTTCAAACAGGCATGGGATAGGCATAAAGGAGCAATACAGATGAATATGAATAGATAGGCCATTGACAAAGCAAAGGCCGATGGCACATTCATAAGACAGAAAAGAAATGGGCAGACTGGATGGGTCTTGCTGTCCTTATCTTTTTTTTTATTTTTTTTTTATTATTTTAGTCTTTGGTAACGGGTATCTGCCACCAACTTCTATGTTTCTATGAAGAAGCAACAGCTTGAGACAGTCTCTGTGGAAAGGCCCGCGTTTTGGCCTGCATGCCTGCCTGCTGCCCCTGAGAGGGAGAAGAGAATCAGTTCGGACTGAATCAGAGTTTGTGAGAATGAAGTAAGCCACTGAGTTGTGACCAGGATCAACCTGAAGAAGACCAAAGATTTGCTGAATACATCAGCCTGTCAGGATTTCCAGCTACCTCTAAACTCCCGGTGTGTGCAGAGACTTTGCGATTGTGACTGGAGAGTGGTTTGCCTGGTATGGTAGAATCCCTTACATGTAGATGTGCTATGTGTTTATAATAGGTCGTGATTTGTTTCCCCACTGTGTGAATTGTGTTCTGCTTGCTGGAAGCTGTATCCAGCTTGACCGGACTGAATCCGTGTTCATCTCCATAGGGCCTGGGCCTTGCCACACTGGTCCTGCCAGACTACCCCACTGCACAGAGAAAGCCATTGACGAGAGACCTGCCTGGGGATCAGTCCCCTGCTCCACACTTGAACAGGAATGATGCCTCGGTGAATCGTGTGGGCCCTGCTTCTCCTAGCACTCTAGATCGACCACCTGCAGTATCAATTTTTGCCCAGCCTGTGTCTAGTCTTGGGTATCGTGAGTAACCATCAGGGTAGCTCCCTGCAACAACAGCTTAATCTAAGTGCGTCATCTGATTGTCTTGTTGTTTCTTTTCTTTCACGAACTGAGCCCTCCGGCTCCGGATTACAATTAGTGTGTGTGGTGCATGTTGTTTTCTTCCATCACAGGGCCCCAACCAGCTGCAACGCTGGCCTACCCCAGGCAACGATCCTGGCTAGCCCACCTCTTCTTCACCTGGGTAGCCAGAGTGTGTGACTGTTTATGGACCCTGAAGTGCATGCATAACTGTTTGATTGATACAGCCTTTAAGCAAATTAACCTGATTACGCCCTTCCCTTGTTCAAGTCCCTTAAATAAATCAGATCTAACTCTTTTTGCATTTACCCTAACTGTGGTTCCAGTTTGTGCAAAAGTACTGTACTGCTGTTATTTGCTGTGTATAACCTTGTTTTGCAGGGGTTTCCCCGGCTCAAACCAGAGGAAATCCCTGATGGTAAGTGAAAACAGTGTGGGTACTTGTGTGGTGTATCAGGGGTATTGTGAAAGAGATTATTGTGTATTGTTCTGGCCACTAGTAAGGAAAGAGGGGAGTTACAGTGTCCCGGAGGGCTGTGCCCAGGTTAGCTTGACCACTACCAACCCTGACCTCCTGGTGGAGGCACCCATTTCAGAACTCAGGCCCCTTAACCTGGTCCTTGCTAAGCAGGCAGGGGTAGTAGCCCTTCGGATAGCGCCACCCAGAGGTTACATTTGGAGGCTCACCATTGGATTCTATGCTCTGTGCAACAAATTCAGAATTATTGTAAAGATTAATGGCTACCCCAGTAAAATGGCTGTACGCCAGTTAGTGGGTGGTGTACTGGCAGGAGATCGACCCCAAAATGCTATGTTCTGCTTATATTGGATATTCCACTGGGTACCAGTAAGGACACTGTAGAGGAGCACTCCAAAGTTGAATGTTTAAAACCATGTGGTGGTGAGTCGACAGGCTGATTTAATTGCCCAAACTTTCATAGCCTTGGTAGAGTGTAGGGACCTCATGGACAGCTCTAAGTGCCACAGACTATTGTCTCAGAAGGGTCCCAGCCACTTGAGAGTGATAACAAAAGACAGTTCAGACCCTGGGAGGATGAGCTCCACCATTAGCTGAGTCTTTGAAGAGAAATTTGCTAAGTTGTTGTTGGAGGAAGGGAAAACCATAGAGGACTTTAAGAAACTGTGTCCGCCACCTGGGGCTGTTCTTTCCCCAACACTCCCTCCCACTCCAGCACCTGTTACTGCCCCACCTTCTGTGCCCATGCCAATGCTGGCCCCTATATCTGTTCCTGCCATTAGTCATGACTCCTACTTAAGGCTGAGAATCTTCTCGGGCAACCTCCCACCCCATAGGTGGAGGATGACTGGGAGACCTGGATCGACTCTGTTGCCACCTTGGTACCCGAATGGCAGTGTGGGGAGGCTGAGAAGCAGAAAAGAATCATAGAAAGTTTGAGGGGTCCCATCCTTGAAGCCATTAAATTTCTGAGGTACTGTACACGAATCCTGATGCATCTGCTCAGAAGTACCTATCTGTACTTGAAGGCAATTTTGGGAGCATTGAATCAGGGGAGACTTTGATGTGGAAATTCAAAGGTACCAATCAATGGAAGGGGGAAAGTCTGTCTGCGCATGTTACTCACCTAGAAAGAGCTCTGCAGAAAGCTTACCGAAAGGTAGGGTAGCCTACCAGTGATTTGAACTGTGTGAGATTGGGGCACATACTGAAACATGCCAAGCATTCTAAATTGCAGATCATCTAGTTAAAGTTAAGCCTCCAAGATAGGAGAGGTAACCCACCTGACTACTGTGACTTGATAAAAGAACCTCAGGAGGTAGAAGGTGAAGAGGGAGATTGTAATTATGGGGTGAGTGCAGCCCAAGTGATCATAGCACTAGAAGTCCCTTCCAAAATGGAGATCACTAAGAGTGTCCAGCTGTGGGCTAAATGGTGGAGGGAAGAGTTGCTGAAGGAATCAGAAAAGCACAACCGGGTGCATTCGCTGAAGTATCCCTTGCTGACAGAGACCCTGGTCCCCTGTTAGGATGTGACTGTTATGGGGGTGGTGGTGCACCCTCAGGCATCCTCTACTGGGGTGGCTTCTCGACTGAGCTCAAGGAATTGACTGCCACCCTAAAGGAACTTTTGAGATATTGTACAGTACCTGTAGAAGTCAGATCACAATCCCTGTCAATGCTTCAGCATCCCCTGCTATGTTTTATCCAAGTATGCACCGAGGGTGTGTCATTTGTCACAATTGCAGCAAGGATGACCATATGAAGAGGGAATGCCAGTCTCAGAAGGACTTAGAGAAAGTGGTGAACCAGCTTCAAGGAGAGCTTCAGAAAATGAGTCACTGGTCAAGGGGTGCATGAAATAACTACAGTAAAGGCTTCGGCTATCCTTACTCAAATCCCTCTGTGGCTAAATTGTCTGTTCAAGCCCCTGCTGCTGTTCCTCCAGACTGGTCCAAGATAGTGGGCCCTTCAATGGAGACTAATGTGGCTGTGAATGGTATTCCTACTCGGGCTGTGCTTGACAGTGGGTCGCAAGTGACCATTGTGTTTCAGGACTGGTATGACAAACACTTATCTGATGTACCCTTACAATCCCTGGAAGGCCTACATGTGTGGGGACTGAGTGACGAGTCTTATCCATATCTAGGATATGCCAGCCCCTGGTTGTCTTTTCCTGCAACTGTCACTGGTGTAGAGGAGCAAGTAGAAACACTGTCCCTAGTGTGTCCTCTACTGGACTGTATGATGGGGTTCCCCTGTTAATTGGTACAAATGCCCACATGTTTGGGAGACTAGCACAACTCTGCCATGAGAAACAAGGGCAGCTGACTGCATGGGCCCTGAGAATTCTGGCTCTGATCAAGAGGGCCTATGATTTACAACTGAAACCTGAGGAAGTGGACCAGGATGAAATGGTGGGATCGTGTGGAAGAAGGATCCCAATTCTGTGTACTGGCCCCTAACGCCCAATGTACCATTCAAGGGGAGGTCTGCCTCGAAAGATGTCAAGAACAAAATACTGATGTTGGATGCGTCAGGCGATGGAAAATTGCCAGAAGGATTATTGGTCAAGTCCAGCATTTTGCCTGCTCGTGCCATGCCTATGCATGACGAGTGATGGTCCAGATTCACAATGTGTCAGATTGGGATATCCAGGTGAACAGAGGGTGACCTTAGCTATGGTATACTGCACGGACACTGCAGTATTGCCCGACAACAAGCACCCTGGTGAGAAGGAGAGAGTGACCCCGGACTTGTTTGACTTTGGTGACTCCCCATTGCCAGCTAAATGAAAGGCTAGAATTAGCAAGCAACTTGCCCAGAGAAACCAAGTATTTTCATTGAAGGAATGGGATGTGGGCTGTGTCCAGGGTGTGGAGCATCACATATGCCTGCATGATGAATGGCTATTTCAAGAGAGGTCCCGAAGCCTAGCCCCAGCAGACATAGATGATGTGAGAAGACACCTGCAGGAAATGCTCGCTGCTGATGTGATACAAGAATCCAGGAGCCCATATGCCTCTCCCATTGTGGTTGTGCATAAGAAGAATGAGTCTGTGAGGATGTGTGCTGATTATCGAACCCTGAACCAGTGGACTATCCCAGACCAGTACACTATGCCTCGTATACAGGATGCCCTGGACTGCTTGAATGGGAGCAAATGGTTCTCGGTGTTGGATCTTCGCAGCTGATATTATCAGATTCCAATGGCCCCGGAGGACTGTGAGAAAACAGCCTTCATCTGTCCTTCAGGGTTCTACAAATTTCTGAGAATGCCACAGGGAATATCGGGCACCTCAGCCACCTTTCAGCAACTGATGGACTGTACAGTGGGAGATATGAATTTGCTGGAATCCCTGGTGTACTTGGATGATGTCATTGTGTTTGGGAGCACCCTAAAGGAGCATGAGAACCGACTGTTTAAAGTTCTAGACTGACTGGAAGACTTCGGCCTCAAGCTGTCCATTGACAAGTGCCAGTTTTTCCAAACCTCCGTGGGGCACATAGTATCTACAGAAGGGATAGAGACTGATCCCAGTAAGGTTGAAGCCCTAACTACTTGGCCCCAGCCCCATAATTTGAAAGAACTACAACGTTTCCTGGGGTTCTGTGGCTACTACCGCAGGTTCATAAAGGACTATTCCAATGTGATTCACCCACTATTGAATCTTACCCAGGGTTACCCTCCTACCAATTGTAAATACAAGAAAGGGGCCGCCAAAGAACAAAAAAAAGTATACTTCCACCCAGGTGAACTCTTTGGGCCCCACTGGACTCCCGACTGTGAAGCAGCCTTCCATGAAATCATATACCAGCTCACCTATGTCCCCATCCTCACCTATGCTGACCCCACCAAACCCTATGTGCTGCATACTGATGCTAGTCTGCAGGATCTAGGAGCTGTACTGTATCAAGACCATGAGGATGGTTTTAGACTAGTGGCTTTCACCAGTGGGAGCTTGACCCCATCAGAGAGAAACTAGCCTGTACATAAGTTGGAGTTCCTTGCGCTAAAATAGGCCACTGCTAACCAGTTTCATGAATACCTCTATGGGGAAAGATATTGCTGAAGACCGACAATAACCTGTTGACCTATGTACAGACTTCAGCTAAGTTAGACACCACTGGGAACAGGTGGCTTCTGCATTATCAACCTATGATTATGCTTGTCGAATACAGACCGGCCTGAACCATATTGATGCTGATGCCCTATCATGAAGGCCCACTTCCAAGAGTGATTGGGTCAGGCTTTCCGAATCTGACATTCAAGCATTGTGCCAAAAGTTTGATAGAGATGAACAGATGTCTGCAGACACAGTGGACTGTTTAGTAGATTGCTTGGACCCTTCTGACACTGCATACCAGTTGCTTATTGACACTTCTCTGCTCTAGATATTAGTGCACTACCTCAGTTTGACAATGACAGCATTCAGTGGGCTCAATCCCAAGATCCTATGATTCAGCCAGCACTTGATGCCCTGCGTGTGGAGAAAGATGTGTCTAAGTTATCTTCCACTGACTTGCAAACTGCTTTATTGTTTAAAGAAGGCCCCAGATTGAGGTTGCTCAATCAGTTGTTGTATACAGAGACAGTAGATCGTAGTGGCAAAGTAGACAAGCAACAATTGGTACTGCCCACGGCCTTTAAAGATTTGGTACTGAGGTCCCTCCACAATCACATGGGGCACCTCGGTATTGACAGAACCCTTGACCTGGTACGATCTCACTTCTACTGGCCCAAAATGGGGGTCGATGTTGAGCACCATGTAAAGACTTGTAGTCCTGGCCTGCAAAGAAAAGCCCTGCCTCAGAGGGCTGCCCCCTTGTTAATATTACTACCAGCACTCCCATGGAAGTAGTCTGCATAGACTTCTTGTGTTTAGAACCTGATCAGCAGAACATTGGCAATGTGTTAGTGGTTACGGATCATTTCACATGCTATGCGCAAGCTCTTCCCACCAAAGATCAAAAGGCATCTACTCGGACTACAAAGCAGCGAAAATTCTTTGTTCACTATGGTTCCCCCAGCTAATCCACTCTGACCAGGGCAGAGACTTTGGGAGTCGACTAATCAAAGAAATGCTCTCCATGAGGGTACGGAAGTCAAGAACCACCCCTATCACCCGCAGGGAGATCCCCAATCAGAACAATTTAACAGCACCCTGCTAGACATGCTGGGAACCCTCCACCCAAAAGACAAGCATAAATGGAGCCAGCAGATTAGCACCTTGGTACCCGTATACAATTGCATGAAAAATGATGCTACCAGGTTCTCCCCCTACCGCCTCATGTTCGGGAGAGAGGCCCTACTGCCAGTTGATGTCTGCTTTGGGGTCTCTCCAGATGGGGTCCTAGCCGAAAACTACCTGCAATATGTACAAAAACTGAAAGCTCAATTGAACCATGCCTATCAACTGGCCCAGACAATGGCCACCAAGAGAAATCTAGCCAACAAAGAGAGGCATGATAAAAAGTAAAGGCTCAAGAGTTTCTTTCTGGAGACTGTGTGGTTATGCAATTTGGGACTGCATGCCAAAACAAAATTGCTGATCGGTGGCATCATCTCCCCATGTAGTAGTTGGAAAGTTGGATGATTTACCCATGTACAAGGTGCACCCAGAGAATAACTACAAAGCTGTCAAGACCATGTACCGTAACCACTTGCTACCTATTGGCCAAGTCACAACTGAGGCTGAACCCTCAGAGTTTGATTCCTCTGGGCCGGTGACTCATGCTGCTGCAAGAACGATACAGAGTTGACCTACCCCAGTGGTTACAAGTTCAAGGTTTCCCCCGCAGCAGTTTCAGAATAATAGTGACTGTCAGTCCACCTCAGACGAAAGTGAATGTGATAATGCCTATCACCCCTCCTATGAGCTGAGTCAGCTGTTTCAAGGTCACGCTATGACTAATTGTGGGGATGAAGCTGGGCCTTCTGGACTGCCTTACCCCCCACTTCATCCTTGGAGCAAATGCTCCCAGAAAGTGACATGCAAAGTATCACGTCTGAAGATGTTGAGTCTCTGTGTATTGTGGAACTGTACGATTTGCCTGAAGAAGGAGCTGAGGGTTTGAGTCTTTCTGGTGACATACCAGAACTTGAAGAACACTATGAGAGTGCTGACCACCTCCCTTCTGTGCCTCAAAGCTTGATTGTGTCTGAGCCCTGAGCCTTCTCAAAATGAGTCAAATGTTGTAGAAACAGAGCCTGCAGAGCAAGGAGCTGACAGTGCCCCAAGTTAGGACATTCCCATCCAGGCAGAGGCACCTCACAAGTGACGAGAGACTCCAGACCAGTGCTGAGAGTATAGAGACTGTAGTTGTCCTCTCAGAAAGATCTGGCCGAGCTGTCAAGCCAGTAGTAAGCTTTAGTTATGATTCTCTTGGGAGGCCAGTGGATTTGTCTCTCAATGTGGTCCACAAAGGGGTTTATGTTTCTCAGAGCTCACTGCCTAAACTGAGCCTAAGTGCCAATTCCAGGTTGATTGTTCTGGCTTTTAGGTATGGTGCCCTTGCCCCATCTAGCCCCAAGTTAGCTGATAGGGAAGGGACCCCCTCTTGCATTATTCAATGTACAAGAAGTTATTACATAATTCTGCATAGTAATGTGTAAATTATCTGTGTGAAATATGCATGATGTATTGTCAGAATGGATATAGTATTGTGAAGTGTAGAGAATATGTATAGTAAAGGTATAAGTTTACTTGACTGATGCATCAGATGTCACTTGCATAACATGCTAATGGTATAAATGTCTCATATAGTTTGCATTTGCAATATTGTGATGGTACAGACTTGACGCAGACGCCAAGTTTTCTCCAGGCAGGGAAGGGTGTAACCCCCCACAAATGGGGATTCCTGAAAAGTCTTTCTTGAGCTTGCCTAAATGCTCACTGCCAGACTGATGTCCTGCGTTTTAGCAGTTTAAATGTGATTGCCATAAAGTGCCTGTACAGCCTATGTGTACTGTCTCTTTAAGAGCTGCCTGGATTGCAGTCATAAGTAATCTGAGAGGGAGCTGTGTTGAAAGATGTAACTATTTACTGAAAATCATTTAGAGAGATAATGATAATGTAGTTTGTCTAACCTGTCTTCTTTGCAACAAGGACTGTTTTGTTCATCTCCACTATCTCGGCCCGGACTGCTAATTGGACCAATTATACTGGTGGGACCTAAATGGAGCAGGACTACAGGAGCTGTCTGGAGTCAGAATGTGTAGGAATTGTAATTTTGGGGCTTTTGGCACCTTTTTGCACCTGAAGGGGGAGCTCCTGTTGTGACTGACAGATGAGTCAGCCAACCGAACCTTTTGGATCTTGGGGAAATTCCCAGGCTTGCTGGCAGTTGAGTCAGGTCTAAGTTGGGAGCTGAAGAAGCAACAGCTTGAGACAGTCTCTGTGGAAAGGCCTGATTTTTGGCCTGCATGCCTGCCTGCTGCCTCTGAGAGGGAGAAGAGAATCAGTTTGGACTGAATCCAGGTTTGTGAGAATGAAGTAAGCCACTGAGTTGTGACCAGGATCAACCTGAAGAAGACCGAAGATTTGCTGAATGCATCGGCTTGTCAGGATTTCCAGCTACCTCTAGACTCCTGGTGTGCAGAGACTTTGCAATTGTGACCAGAGAGCAGTTTGCCTGGTATGGTAGAATCCCTTACATGTAAATGTGCTGTGTGTTTGTAGTGGGTCGTGATTTGGTTTTCCACTGTGTAAATTGTGTTCTGCTTGCTGGAAGCTGTATCCAGCTTGACCGGACTGAATCTACACTCATCTCCATATGGCCTGGGCCTTGCCACACTGGCCCTGCCAGATTACCCCACTGCACAGAGAAAGCCATTGACGAGGGACCTGCCTGGGGATCAGCCCCCTGCTCCACGCTTGAACAGGAATGGCGCCTAGTGAATTGTGTGGGCCCTTCTTCTCCTAGCACTCCAGATCAACCACCTGCAGTATCAATTTTTGTCCAGCCTGTGTCCAGTCTTGGGTATTGTGAGTAACCATCACAGTAGCTCCCTGCAACAACAGCTTAATCTAAGTGCGTCATCTGATTGTCTTGTTGTTTCTTTTCTTTCACGAACTGAGCCCTCCGGCTCCAGATTACAAATAGCGTGTGTGGTGCATGTTGTTTTCTTCCATCACAGGGCCCCAACCAGCTACGATGCTGGCCTACCCCGGGCAACGATCCTGGCTAGCCCACCTCTTCTTCACCTGGGTACCCAGAGTGTGTGACTGTTTATGGACCCTGAAATGCATGCATAACTGTTTGATTGATACAGCCTTTAAGCAAATTAACCTGATTACGCCCCTCCCTTGTTCAAGTCCCTTAAATAAATCAGACCTAACTCTTTTTGCATTTATCCTGACTGTGTTCCAGTTTGTGCAAGAGTACTGTACTGCTGTTATTTGCTGTGTATAACTTTGTTTTACTTGGGGTCTCCCGGGTCAAGACAGAGGAAAGCCCTGGTGGTAAGTGCAGACAGTGTGGGTACTTGTGTGGTGTATCAGGGGTATTGTGAAAGTGATTATTGTGTATTGTTCCAGCCACTAGTAAGGAAAGAGGGGGGTTACAGTGTCCCAGAGGGCTGTGCCCAGGTTAGCTTGACCACTACCAACCCTGACCTCCGGGTGGAGGCACCCATTTCGAACTCAGGCCCCTTAACCTGCTCCTAGCCAAGCTTGATAGGGTAGTAGCCATGGGATAGTGCCACCTAGGGGTTACACATGCTTTAGCAACAGCGATCCTCAGTCATTGCTGCCCACATTGCTTTATTATGAACATTTGCATGAGTTTAGGATCCTGCTTTGAAATCTGGACATGTTTTTTCCCTTCTATTTATCCACCCCTCCCCTAGCCTGCCATCACTGACCCATCAGGAGGGTCTAGCAGACATCCCTCTGCCTCTTGCCCTACCTGGATATACTCCTAGAACCCCATGCAGCAACGGTAAACCCCCCCGGGCGGGAACGAGGTGGGACCCAGAGCACCCCAAAACTTACGTTGAGTCGGTCCTGGAGCTGTCAGGTGGGCCAGGGCAATTTGAGGGCATGTCTCTGGATCTCTGTCTTCCTGGCAATGGCAGGCTATTTTTACACTTTTCCTGGTGGGCGTCGCTTTAGTGCTGACATCAAGGCATGACCACCGACGTCTGCCATGTCCTTCCCCTTGTCTACTGGTGTCAGTGAGCCCCAGACCTCCACTCAAGGCCAATCCTGCACCGAGGTGCATAGCATATTGCTGCACCACCGACCTCCACCAGGGGTCAGAAAATGCTGAGCTACATCCCAACCCTTCCCCCGGAGCAGGTGAGCAGTCAAGGGATGCTCTATCCTGCTCCTCCGTCAGCCCTCCAGCGACCCGAGTCCGCTCCCGAACCTGGGTCACTGGCGTCGCAAGCGGAAATCCAACTGCTGTGCCGATGGGCCAGCCAAAATCTTGACATTTATAAAACGCAGGATATTTCTCTGTAGAGATGGGCAAAATAGAAAAATGTTGTTCCATGAAACATTTTACAAAATTAGTGCATTTCGCAAAAATGTTTTGCAGAAGTGGAATTCTACCCTAATAGAAGCTGAATTTCATCATCTTAATGCAAAATTCCACCCAATTACAGTGGAATTTCACCTGCAAAATGTGAAATTCTGCACCCAGATTAATAGATCACCCACCATTGAGCAGCTTTCACCCCACCATAATATGCTAATTTGTATGGGGTAGAAAACAATTATAAGGAGAGGGTGTTCCAGGCTGCGTGAATCACTACCTCCATGCATTTATGTTTCTTTCACTCATTTCACACGGTCGAGCTCTGCGGTGTGCAAACCCTTTGGTTGCTCACCAAAAGCGCAGTCATTCGACATCCACTTTGCTCCCATGATGGAGGTACATGGACCACCCGAGAGAAGAATCTCCAAATTTTGCCCCCCCCCCCAGCAGACAGGGACTGCAATGAATCAGTGACTAGGGTACCCCAGTGGGATGGGCACTTTCTTTCTTGCAACAAGACATTGATTCCACTACACAGGGTGTACTTTGGCTAGTTTTATAGTGTGCCATGCATAGGGTCAGTCAAACATCTAAGAGGGTTAAAGATGTGCTATAGGATATGATCTGTCAAACATCTCAGAGGGATAAAGACGTGCTATAGCATACCTGAATTTCACTACATATTTCATGCTGCAAAATTGCCGATTTTGCAGGAATTTCACCCACAACATTTTTCTTCAGCCCATCTCTATTTTCATGAACTTAAGATCCTATTATAAGAGTCTCCATAAGATGAGGATACATAGATACACATCAGGCAGGTTAATGAGCAGGACAGAAAAATTATATAAATAGTTGCAAGTAGTACAAAAAGAACCCAAAGTAAAACACTGATAAATTATTGTCCCAAAACGTCATATTGATCAGAAAGTCCATAAATATCCCCATGTTCAAAGTAGAAATGTAAAGACGTGCAAATGTATCACAATTATAACTGTCCAGATTTCAAAGTAGGATCCTAAATTCATGGAAATGTTCCTAATAATAACTTACATGTCCTAAATGCATGCAAATATCCAGCAACTATAAAGAAAGACCAAAATGTATGGCAGAATGCAAAATATGTGCAAATAACCATGATAACATATACAATAATGCATGGTGTGGTGTGTTTAACTAGATTTTACACACATCCTGAAGTGCTGGATGCTACATAAACCCCAAGAGCGAAGCCTGAGGGGTTTATTTAACCCTTACATGGCCGCAGACTGATATATCAGTCCAAAATCCCTATACGTTCTAATTCTGTCAGCAGCCTAAGGGTTAAGCATCCAACAGGGGTGTGTGTATAAAATTCCGTTAAGCACACCACCACATGTTTTATTTTATATAATTGCTGGGGATCATATTTTCACCACTGAAGTTATATAAAAAAAAAAAAAAAAACGAAAAAACATTTTTGTGTGGTCTGGTTGGTTTTGAGCATTCCATGCGTTGAAAGGAAAGCGGCAGCAAAAGGTGTTACCTATGTTTCTGTATTAATAAAGAAAATGAATCATGTAATCACCTGAAGTTCCCATTTACTTAAAAAATTTTTATTTTTTTTTAATGAACTTACTGCCAAGGGAGTGGCAGATCTGGTGCTAAGGACTAATGGCTGGTGCTTAGTGAAGGAAGAGCTACTGCTTAGGCATTCACACTGCAAGAGAGACCCGCACGTGTTCGCCGTTATAACCTGTGGGTTATGATGGTGAATTATAATCAGGGTTCCTACAGAAAAAGCAATCCCCAGTTATTATAGGTAAATAATGCTCTATATATATATATATATATATATATATATATATATATATATATATATTACTCTCAGTATGATTATATCCCTCCATCCTCCCTGCATCCACTCTTGTTTTATTCCTCTATTACTGCACTTAATTGAAATTACAGTTTAAAATAATTACATATTAATAATAGTAGTGCTTGCATCATAAACCATGGATGCCATTACTGATGTTGTCCACCAAATGGAAACATTACTTATATATATTACCTGCAGTGATCTCTATCACTGCTTCCGGCAGTACATTATTATGGGCATTTGCATGAATTTATGATCCTGCTTTGAAATCTGGACATTTATAACTGCATGACATGTTCGTGTACTTAGGATCCTATTATAAGGATACCTACAAGATGCACTATAACTTCAATAAACCACAGCAACCCTTAACTGATTCATATGAACATACGAACATACAAAAATACAAGCAGACACAGGCCATATGGTCTATCAAGTCTACTCAAGTGCGCAGCTGCCAGTCTATTCTACTGTAGCTGTCACCCATCCCTTAACCATCCATCTGATTTATCACCCCATCTACCGACTCTGCACTCCTCAGCTTCCCCACAGTTCTGACCTTACCTTTGACCCTGTCCCACCCTCTTAAACTGCCCACAGTTTTCAATATCACCTCTTCAGAAAATGTGTTCCACCTTGCTACTTCCTTTCCATGAAATAGTGCCGCATTTCCTCCTGAATCTTCCACCCTCCAACTTCAGACTGTGCCCCTCATGATTCCCCTTAATCTAAAACTGCCCTCAGTACTAATCCTATTCATGCCCTTTAAGTACTTGAAGGTCTTAAGTATATCTCCTCTCTCTTTTCAATCCTTCAGGGAATATGTGTTGAGTTCCCTCAGTCTTTCCTCATATGGTTTGTCAACCAGTCCAAGGATCATCTTTGTCCCCTGTGCTGGACCCCCTCCAGTAGTTTGATGTCCTTCTTTAAATAGGGGCAGCAGACCTGCACACAGTACTTCAAGTGCGGTCTCACCAGTGACCTGTACAGTGGCAGGATGACTTCCACTCTCCTACAGATGATTCCTCTGGTAATGCACCCCAGCATCCTATTAGCTTTGGCTGCCACCTTCCTGCGCTGTGCTGCAGGGCCAGTCTTAACCATTCTGGGCCCCCTGTGCAGCCCCTGCTGGGCCCCACCACTCCATTCCCTGTGGCTCCCCCATCCAACATTTACCCTAACTAACCCTCCTGTCCTGTATTAATAAAGCAGCAGGCCTACTAGTTTAACCAGCATCTTTTAATTAGTGCAGTTGACTGCACTGAATTATTTTACTTCACCATTGGAAATGAATCTGACTGAGCCTGGAGCAAGAACTTAAGTAAGTACGGTACTACTATGGCATTCATTTCTTTAAAGACAGGAACATCATCACTGGACACTCACACTTCTGATGCTCCAATTTGCAAACAAGTTAAACAACTTACCTTTTCTGGAGCTGTGAGCGAGAGAGAATAGAAAGGATTATCATGAGACACCAGTAAGGTTGCCTCCTGTGAGTTTTTTTTTACCTGGTGATAGGGTTACCACCTGTCCTGATTTTCGCAGGACAATCCTGATTTGGGCAGCTGTGTCCTGCAAAAAAACATGAAAAATACTAAATGTCCTGATTTTACAGTAGGAAAAATATTTTCTAACTTTCCACTAAATGTTCTAAAAAACCACAATAGCTTAACTAAAATACCTTAAAATGATAAGAAACAATATAAGCAACTAAGAAACTACAATACTTAGCCTTAATTCTGATTATACAGAGAAAACAAGTCTGTTGTATCTGTCGAGGTTAGGTACTGTCCTGCGTAAAATCATGTTTCAGTAAGAAATGTCCCACTTTGGGCTTCTTAAAAGGCAGCTCTACCTGGTGATCAGGTTTTCAGGGTCCCTCTCAGGAAATCCAGTTTTGCTTTGTGCTGGTCAGGTTTTTTTTTTCCAACTGTTTAACCAGGTGAGACACATTAAGCTGAAAGCTTGTTTAGAGGTGCAACCTGGGAGCAAAGGGAAGTTAAGTGACTTGCTCAGGGTCACACAGTATGCAAGTGGGGGCTGTGGGATTCAAACCCAGGTCTCCAGATTTGCAGCTCAGAGCCTTAAACCACTGCGCTACACTGCCTCATTCTCGAGTGCTCACATACTTTTGAAACAGATTTTGCCATAGCATTCATTGTTTCAGCTACATGTCCAGGTTTCAAACAAGTTCTCTTGTCAATATAGCCCTTTGTTTGTGAAAGCAGTCAACCTGGGAGGTGTAAAGTATGGTTATTAACACCATTAGCACTTACTTAACCTAATCTTTTCCATTGCAGCAAAGCTGCCCCTGCCTTTTGTACCAGCAACAGAGCCAGTTGTCTTCCACTTTCATTTGCTGGTAAACATTTTTATCTCTAACAAAATTTAGGCATAAAGTATGGGCCCCCAAGGTGCAGGGGCACAGTTTGCACCTAGCTAAGGCCGGCCCTGCTATGCTGAATGATTCATGTTCCTTAGACTAGTACCCCCAGATCCTTCTCACCGTCTGAAGTGGATAATTGCATTTCCTCCTCCCCCAGCCAGTAGCAGTTCCCAGGGCTTCTTCTGGTTCCCAAGTGCATGATTTTTGTACTTCTTAGTGTTGAATCCCAGCTGCCATGTGTCTAACTAGTGCCGAAGCTTAACCAAATCCTCTTGGAGTACTTGCCTCCCTTCCACACTATCCACCTTTGCACAGATATTTGTGTTGTCTGCAAAAAGGCTGCTCTTACAGTAGTAGCACCAAATTTGTCAAGCAATTTTGTAGGATTCCCTATTTATCCTTCAAAACATTTAGGGAAACAAAATCCTATCAAATTATTTTTGTTATACCTACAGAAAGTGGCCAGTTCCTGTTACAGTATTCAAGCATCATCTAGTGGATTTTCTACTAGACTATAACATGGAAGCACCTTCCCATGGTAGCAGTGAACACACTACCAATGAAAAAAAATCCATAACAAAAGGTTTCACAATTCTCAATAGGGATTTTCAAAAATCCTTAAAAATACCTTGACTATTTCAGTGCTACTACTCCACAGGGGAAATGAATCATTCAGCGCAGTGCAGGAAGGTGGCAGCCAATGCTAATAGGATGCTGGGCTGCATTGCCAGAGGAATCACCTCTAGGAGAGAGGAAGTCATCCTGCCACTGTACAGGTCACTGGTGAGACCGCACTTGGAGTACTGTGTGCAGTTCTGGTGTCCCTATTTAAAGAAGGATGTCTAACTACTGGAGGGGGTCCAGCACAGGGTGACAAAGATTATCCTTGGATTGGGGGACAAACCATATGAGGAAAGACTGAGGGAACTCAACATGTATTCCCTGACGGATAGAAGGGATGGAGGAGATATGATTGAGTCCTTCAAGTACTTAAAGGGCATGAATAGGGTTAGGACCGAAGACATTTTTAGATTAAAGGAGGGGAAGGACATGAGGGGGCACAGTCTGAAGCTGGAGGGTGGAAGATTCAGGAGGGAAATGAGGAGGCACTATTTCATGGAAAGGGTGGTAGCAAAGTAGAATGGATTGCCAGAGGAGGTGATATCATTGAAATCTGTGGGCAATTTTAAGAGGTGATGAGACAGGCTCAAAGGTAAGTTCAAAACTGAGGGAAAGCTGGGGAGGGGGGAGTCAGCAGAGAGTAGCGATAAATCAGATGAACAGGTAAGGGATGGGGGGCAGCTGTAGTAGAATAGACTGGGAGCTGCACACTCAAGCAGACTTGATAGGCTGTATGACCTTTGTCTGCTAGCATTTTACTATGTTCATATGAATCAGTTAAGGGCTGTTGTGGTTTATTGAAAGTACCTGAAGAAATACTTTTCCCCCTTCTCTGATCCTCTGTGCCAACCTTAGCTCCCCTGAAGCCTTGGCTGCCCTTACTACTCTGCTCGCCTCTCTTGATTTCCTCAAGTACTCTTCTCTGCCTTCCTCTCACTTGAATCTCTTTTAACCTCTGAAAGGCAGCTCTTTCTTCCTTCACTTTCTCTACTACCTCCCTACATAACCAGCTCAGCTTTTTGGTCCTGGCTTTCTTACTTTGGGCCTGTGTTCATGAGTTAGTGGCCTCTGCCAGGCCTGTCTTGATGATTGCTGATTTCTGGTTGGCATCCATGTCTAGGCGGATGTTGGCAAGTTGCCCTTCCAGTTTGACTCTCATCCTGCCAGAGTTTGCTCTTTTGAAGTCCACTACCTTTGTCTTGGTTCAGGCCGCTTCCTTACCTAGCTTGAGGAAGAACCACACTGTGTAGTGGTTGCTTCCTGCAAGGGGGTCCTCCACCCCTACATCCTGGACATGCTCCCCCTCCATCAAAACAAGGTCCAGTATGTTTCCCTCCCTGGTTGGCTCCATTACCCTCTTCATCAGGAAGCCATCCTAGAAGGCCTCCAGAAGGACCTGTTCCCCTGGCAATAGAGGTAGCTGGTGTGCTCCAATATACCCCTGGCAGATTGAAATCCCTTACTATCACAGTATTGCCCTTACCACTGAGCCTCCTTATTTGCACCCCCAACTCTCTGTCAGTTTCCTCATTTTGAGAGGGTGGACGGTCCACTACCCCCAGTCTAACCTTCCTGCATTTTGAGTTTGGGAGCTGTACCCATAAGGCTTCAGCCCTGCCCTCCTCCTCCTCCTCCTTCTCCCTGCTGCATGATATCCCTTCCCTTACATAAATAGCCACCCCTCCCTGCTTCCCTTTTTCTCTATCCCTTTGGTATAGCCTGTACCCAGAGATAACTAGGTCCCAGCCCTGGTATTGGGTGGCCCAAGTCTCAGTGATGGCTGCTATGTCCACCTGTCCTTCTGATATCAATGCCTGCAACACTACTGCCTTGTTTCCCAGGCTCCTTGCATTCAAGGAAACCACCCTCAGGTGTGACCCCTGCTCCTCCTTGCCCTTCCCCGCTCTTCTACTGTCTCCCCTTTTTGAATTCCCTTTCTTCCCCTTGACTATTTGGGAGGAGGCCTATCGGACTCCTCACCTGGCATGGCACTGTTTGTCACCCAATCTTTTGCCCCCTCATATAGCTTAAATTAATTTGGTTGCTATGTACTCCCCCAGCATATGCTTTAGGACCCCTGAGCCTTCCTTTCTCAAATACTGCCTATCTGGTGCATACAGATCCTGTTCTCCCACATCTTAGCCCCACCACCACATGTCCTAACCCACCCCCACCAGACCGCACTTATGGCCTCACACCATTTCCCCAGCCATTTGTAGAACTCTACAATTCTTTGTTTCTGGCTGTACTTTGCCCTAGGTACCGAGAGAATCTCAGAGAAAGCAAGCAAGCTCATCCATCATTCCGTACTGCATCTTCTCTACACCTCTCCCACCATCACTACAATCATTTTGTAGCCATATTGGCTCTGACCAGATTTTGTTTATTATGGGACAGGAATTCTCTAATTCCTTTGGTTAAATGTTCTTGGACATCCTGTTCCTAAAGCAGCACTGGGGGTCTCAGTCTCCAGGGTCTAGTGGGTGACTGGTACCCTGCTACCACCCCTCATCCCTAAAACCACTAATGCATTGTCTGAGATAGTAATATGACCATTACTGACCTCTTTCCCTTTCTGTGGTACCCTGTGGCAATATAAGACAAGGTCAATCCTTATATAAGAACTATGGGCATGGAAGTAAATGTATAGTCCCTTTCTGTGGGATTTCGTACCGCCAAATGTCCACTAACTGGTGATCATTCATCAGTGCTCTAAGTGCATCCAAACATTTCAGGAGTTTATATGGTTAGAGAAGACTGGTCTAGGACACCATCTAATGCACAGTTAGCGATCACCCAAGATTAATTCTCAAATAGAGTTATATGAATTGGCAAATTTCACGTAATTCGTCTCATTTTGTGAAATTTTTAGGAAGCAAATGCAGAATTTCACTCATGGAGTGCAACATTTCTCTGACAGAGCATGACATTTCACTCATGAAATGGCAATTTACCACTTGCGGGTGAAATTTCACCATTTTCGGACAGAATTTCACATTTTGCAGGTGAAATCTCTCAACTTCGCATCCTGCTAAATATTTTGCAGAACAGCCAAATTACATGAAATATTTCATAGAATCATAGAATCCTGCCAGCAGAAAAGACCATTTGGCCCATCTAGTCTGCCCAAAAGAAATACCCCCCGCCTTTTTACCACCCACCCCCTGCTCTCCCTCACCTCCCGTCAAGTTCCTTGTAGATATCCCATGCTGTCTTGAATTTTTCACCGTTCCTACTTCACCACCCATTCGGTCAACCTGTTCCATGGACCTACAACCCTATGTGAGCAGTAACATCCCCTTATGTCCCCCAGAAATCTGTCCCCTTCCAGCTTGAGTGACTGACCCCTGGTGGCTTTGTTCTTACTTAGGTTTAAAATGCTAGTCACGTTTACATTACTTATTCCCTTCACGTATTTGAAGATCTCAACCATGTCTCCCCTTTCTCTTCTCACCTCAGAGCAAATACAGAACTTGCACCTCCAGCCTCTCCCCATATGGTCTTCCTTGCATCCCCCGGACCATTCTGGTCACCCTTCTTTGGACTCTTTCCAGTCTGTCCTTGTCACCTTGCAAGTGGGACCTCCAGAACTGAACTCTGTATTCCAGCTATGGTCTGACCAGTGTTTTGTAAAGTGGTATGATCACCTCTCTCCTCCTGCTTGTAAAGACCCTCCCAGTGCATGCTCACACTGATACCTAACCTTGAGATTGCTAGTGATCCAAATTCCCAGGTCTTTTTCTTGCTCCGTGGCCTGCAGCATCATTTCCCCAAGGCAGTAATTAGTCCCAGGATTATTCCTTCCTATGTGCATTATTTTGGACTTTTGTGCATTGAATTGCAGTTGCCACTTTTCTGCCCACTCCTCCAGTCTGGGTAGATCCTGCCCATTTTCTCCACACCCCCAAGAGTGTCCACTATGTTGTAGACTTTCATGTCATCATGAACAGACACGCCTTTCCATTTAGACCCTCTGCCAGTCCCCCACGAATACATTGAACAATATGGGACCCAACACCAATCGTTGTGGTACCCCGGTCATCACCCTTAGCTCTCTGGAGTGCCTACCATTGACCACCACTCTCTGCATCCTTCCTCCCAGCCAATCCTCCACCCATTTTGTGAGATTTTCCCCTGCCCCTAAGCTATCTAACTTGCTTACCGACCTCCTATGGGGGCCAGAGTCAAATGCCTTGCTGAAATCCAGGTAGGCCACATCAACCACTCCCCCTTGGTCATACACTTCCGTTACACCCTCGAAGAATTCAATCAGGTTGGCCTGGCATGACCTACCTCCCATGAATCCATGTTGGTTGTCATCCATTAGCCCTTTTTCCTCTAGGTGTCTTACCAGTCTCTCTTTTATGAGAGCTTCCATTAGCTTGCCTACCACAGAGGTGAGACTGACTGGGTGGTTGTTGCTAGGCTCATCCTTTCTCCCTCCCTTGTATAGTGGTATCACCTCCACCTGCTTCCAGTCGCTCGGGACCCTCTCCGATTCAAGGGATAGATTAAACAGTCTGGCGAGTGGCCCAGCCATCTCCTCCCTTAATTCCCTAAGTAACCCTTGGATGTACCTGAGTTGGACCCATGGCCTTGTCATTTTTTATTTTTCCAAGTTCCTCCAACACCCTCGCCTCTATGAAGGGGCTTGTGTCTACCTCCTTGCCCATCCTCCACTTTCTAGTTGATGCAGACTCTCTTCCTTCCTTCTCAGCAGTGAAAACTGATGTTTCGCATGGCGAAGTTGCCAGTTTCATGGGAATTTCGCTCGTGAAATTTAAGTTTTCAACATCTCTACCCTTAAAGGATGCCAGTTCCACTGACAGTTTAATGTGAACATCAGTCTATCGAAATTTGGTCATTAGAAGGAACCAATTGCATACAATTTCCCTGTTGGAAGCTGAAGTTGAATTAGAGAATAAAACCCACCTACATCTTCCACAGCCTTTATAACTGTTGCCTGAATATATGGCCTTACCTAAGTTGCTGTACCCCTCATTTTGGAGTTAAAACAGGAGCCAACCCACATTCCTCCAAAGTTCTTGAATAGATATTGAAGCTCCACTTCTGTGAAATACATTTCTTGTAGACACTCAATATCTAGTTAAAGACTCTTTTTTTTTTTCCATATAGCTTTTTACCTCATCAGTTGGCATGGTTGAGCTCTTGACCCTGTCCCCACACCCTCTCATCCAGCATCTTGTCTCTCTTGGGCCCAGAATCCTCCACTGATTGTCCCCCATGGTGGGGCCAGGAAGGGGAAGGCTGTCTTTCCCCCACCCAGAGCACCACGTCCAGATTGGTCTGTAGACCAGATGATAGCATGGGACGGAGGTAGGCAGGCAGGGTTTCATGTAGCCTGCGCTAACCATTTTTCTCTTCCATTTTCCCCATTGCTGGGGCACGCACATCATCATGTGCACGTGGAGGCATGTGCATGCTGCGGAGTCCCGCAGCTCCCTCCCATCTTTGGTGCCCTGTACCTGCACCAACCTCAGCCCTCAACTTGGTGGCAGTCATTCAGAGGGAATGCCAATCCACCCTCCCCGGAAGAGTAGAGCTGTCCTCCAGACGCTCGATCCTCTCCCTCCCCAGCCAACACCCAGCAACCCACGTTCACCACAGGACCCAGGTTGCCAATGTGGAAGGATGTAAGATGCCAGCACCTCAGCCTTCAATGCCACTGGTCTGGCTGATTTAAGATTCTTAATAATCCCCAATAACTTTTTCCTTTTAACGATTGTTTTCAGGCCATTGATGTTTTACAGCAAGACTCCAAGCTTTTGAGCCATATGAAGTTGTATACAAAATTAATAAACCAATGTTTATCCACTCTTTTATAGGTGGGCTTGCCTACGTGCTGCCCACATATTCCTTTTTGCCATTAAAACCAAAGTATGTTCAGTGTAACATAATTAGTAGGACTTCCCCCTTCCCCAACATGGAAACCTGTCCTTCAAGCCCTCCTTACTCCTCCTTTTCCCCACAGAGTCTTTCCTCAAGAGAACTATCAAGTTCCTCCGTAAATGGTGGAAAGACATTCTGGTCCCCAGTTAAATGAGTCCAACACCTTCTCAAATCCTCTGGTTGAACTATGCTTTGATTGCAGCTAAGCGTGTCCTGCTGCATCACTGGAAGAAACGGATCTCCCTCCCGTGAAGAGTGGATCAACTTGTTATCACTTACAGCCTGTTACGAGAGGACATCCCACAATCTTCTGGGCAAATGTCCATTGTTCCAGAAGATTTGGCATTCATTTCTGGAGAAATTTTCCAGACCTACACTCCTTCAGCTCCCCCCCAAATAGGTGATCTCTTGCAGCGTGAGTGGTTTAGGTCCTCTAACTTGGGGTGTAGTATGTCTCTATTTCCCCACCGTATTCTTGATGCTCGTACTCCTGATTCTTCTCTCTCAGACCTCCTTTCCCTCCCCATCCCTTAAATTGGCTTTATTTGGTACCTCAATACCACATTGCCTTGTACTTCTTTTATCAGAGGCCCCCCTCTAGGACCACAGTGTATTTCTTGGTGGTAATATTGGGTTCTGGTATGAGGCATGATGTCTTTCAAAATATAGTGTAACCCCTAGATGGCGCTATCCCAGGGGCTACTACCCCTGCCTGATTTGCCACTAACAGGTTGAGGGGCCTGGATCCAATGGCGGGTGCCTCCACCCAGAGGTCAGGGTTTGCAATAGTTAAACTAACTTGGTCACAGCCCTCTGGGACACTGCAACCCCCCTTTCTTCCCACTAGTGGCCCACACAATATATCAGAATTACCTTCACAGTATACACTTACCCCAGGTCTGGTTCCGGCACTGGGACCTCCTGTGAAATGAGATACAGTGCAACAATCACAGTACAGTACTTTAACATAGACAAATACCTCAGGCAGTATAACTTTGCTGAAACAAGCAGCTCTGATTTATTTAGGGGATATAACAAGGACAGGGGAAATCAGGTTAATTAGCTTATCACTCTAATAATCTACCTATGGCTCTGTGCAGGCCTATCCCTATCAGTTACTGTCCCTGGGTACCCAAGCCCTAGTAGCTAGTCAAACCTGGCAGCTGGTTGGGGCCCCTTTCACAGAGAAAAGGAGAATTAAACAGTCAGCAGTACAGTAATTCCATTTGGATTTAATGTGGCAATTCAACAGGGCGACCCTGAATTAGTACTCACGACCTCCAAATAAGATAGGGTCCTTCAATGTCAGCAGGGCTCACTTGAGGGTGCACAAACCTCTTCACACATCCATATAAAAGAAAGCACTATACCAGGCAGGCTGCATCTGTATCCCATCGCAATTACTGCACAATACCGGGAGAACACACAGCAGATTCAGTTCCTGACAGACCGAGTGTAATTTTCAGCACCTCCAGTCTTCTACAGGGTGAGCCTGGTTTCTACTCTTCAGAGATCCTTTGATTCTTTTCACAGGACGGATTCAGTCCCAACAAGCTGCAGACCGGAACTCTGGGCCTTACACGTTTTTGACTAAAACTGCACACTGAAAAGCACAGGGCTCCTTCCTTCTTTACTGCCAAAGTTCAACTGAAACTCCAACCGATAAAACCTGGCACTTCCTTTGAGTTCCTCCAGTTCTTGACTGGATTGGTTGTCACTCACAATAGACTGCTGCTGTTGGTCCAAAAGGCACTGAAGTCTAAACTACATCTCCCAGAGTCACTGCCCATACAATCCTCTTGTGGCTGGCTCAGATTATGAGTCCAAGTTCTGATTCGTCCAAGGCACCATTTTAGAGCTAGCTTACCCCACACTGATTGGTCCAGTTCAGCAGTTCAAAACTAGAATGGGGGAACTAGCAGACACAGTTCTGACTGCAAAGAAAGCAGGTTAGACAAACTGTAATTTCATTATTACTCTAAATAATTTCTGGCAAACAGTTACATCTTTCAGATAGGTTCCCTTTGCACTCCTAGTGACTGCAAAAATGAAGTGAATTGGCAGCAGCTCGAGTGGTACTCAGAGAAGCACACAGTCCCTCCATACAAACTAATTATGTTTGCAAGCAGACAGTTCTTAAAGAGACAGTACCAGAGGCTCTAAAAACACTCACTGATAAATGGCTTAAATGCCAAACACCATTCAGGCTTGGAGCATTCAAGCAAGCTCCTGGAAGTCTTTTGGGAACCCCCATTTGCAGGGGGGGTTACATATAGTATACCATTTGTCTTTTTCCTTTGTCTGCAATTCCATGACTTAATGCCATGCTTGGTTCTTTTTGTCCTTGATTTCTGAATACTCATTATACAACTTATATGTACCTGCTATTACCAGTTGTAACTGTGATTGGTTATGTTTATTTGAAATTCAATAAACTTCTTGAGGGAAAAAAAAATAAAAAAGAAAGACATTCCTGGTAATTCAAAGCAAATACTCCCAACTCCCTCCCATCCCTTTACCCCCCATAGTTTTATAGGGTGTCAAGGTCTCATAGTGCATTCTGCACCTCAACATGCCCTCATGGGTCATAGCTGTGGTACTCTTCCAAGCTTGTAGGTCACAAAACAGCTATCCCAGCCCAAGAGCATGCAGACCAGCAGTTTTCACACTTACATCTTCCCACCGTAATTGTAACACTGTGTGCATCCGCCATTTTGATGGTGATTTGATGGTTTTCCTCCATTAAGCATCCCACACAACACAGGCCTCCTTCAAATTCCTGCTGAGAACAGTAGACTGAAACAGTAAGGAAACACAGTGGACATTAAAATTGCATGACTAACTCCCACTGCAATGACCATCCAGCCCTGAGTCCCTTGTGACTAAATGTCATAACATATAATGTTGCCCCAACTGCAGCAGATCAGCAGTTGGTAATACAGTGAGGCCCTCATGTGGAGGGACACTGAAACAAAGTAAAACTTTTGTTAAGAAAACTGTAAATTACGACATTGTTGTGACTTCTCATCAAGTTTTGAATGCATACCAGAGTTGTTGATTCCTTTCCATAGGCCTGTAACTCCCCCCCTCATTGGCACTGATGATTTCACTTTGCAGTTTTTAAAGTTAAAGTTACTGAAAAGCTGTGTGCCAGTGCCAGCCCATGAACTAACTTGATTTGTCTTAGTTATTTAATAATAGCTCTGCTACAGAGTTGTAAATGGTGGATACAGGTTTTCATTTGGGACTGGCTGCCCTTTGCTGGAATCTGCTTGATACTCAGTGTTGCCTGCTTATGTTAAGCTGACTTAGGCATACAGAGGAGGGAAGTGGCCCTGGGGCACAACATTAACTGGCATTACAGTTCCTGTTATGATTTCCCAGTCACACCACATTGCGTCTCAAGTTGCAGGCACCATGGTCCACTGGGCTGTCCACCTCTCTGCTGCCATCTCCTCCCAGCTGATGTAATCCTTCGCTTCCTGGACCCCCCATGAACACTCATGGTGGCTGGGTTGGCTACAGTACTCGCAGTTTAGAAGGATACAGGTGGTAGTTCTGCCATCAAAGCCTGTGCAGCCTAGCTTTGATGACTCCAAATGTTTGCCTCTCCTTCTGCAGGTCCCTGCTATAGTCTGGAGATATAAAGACTTTTTGCTGATTCCACCTTAATCGGTCCCTTCATCCTTGCCAGTCAAAGCACTGCATCCTTATCCTACGAGCTCAGGAACTTGGCTAAAAGTGACAGGGCCCATCCTCTTGCCTCAGCCTCCCCGCCCCCGTGCAGACTGGCTCTCTCCACCTCGAATGTGTGCCCTGTAACTGCCAAGAACAAGTATTCAATCAGACACTTGAAATGAATTCCTCAGGGTTCCCTCCTCCAGCACATCTGGGAGACCTATTACTTGAATGTTTGATCTGCAAATGCAGTATTCTTGGTCATTTAGCTTTGCTCTCAACTCAGTGACTGTGTCTGTAAGCTTTGCTTGCTGTCTGCCACAGTTGTTTATGAATACTCTGCAGTGCTGACCTGCTCCTCCAGCTCAGTAATTCTAATAATGTGGGCTACTCTTGTCTCACAGTGTTCCTCCATAATGCCCTGAAAGTGAGACATTTGTACATTCATGTTGGTGAGTCCAACTCCAACTCTAATTTCAGATACCATAGTTGTCAGCAGGGCTTTTAAAGACATCATTTGTTCAGCCGACTCTCCATCCATATCATACCACTCTGTTGCCATGTTGCCAGCCCTTGCCTTCTTTTCTGGCAGTTTACCTTGCTTTGTAGCACTTCCAAATGATAATGGTGTTTCCTTTTTTGAGATTTAGACATGCTGCAGGGCTAGTAGAACCCAATTCTGCATCTCTTCACTCCATTTACCAAATGGGTGCTACTGACATTGTAGAAAGGATTGGAAGGACCTATTGGAGAGTTTGCTCCTATTGTTGTGGCTCACTTATGAGGGGAGCCCCAGTCCGGGTCTCCCAGTGACCACCAGCCAGCACTGACCCCAACCCTGAGGGGCTTACACCCCCAGGCTGTTGGGTCTCCCCAAACTTGCTGAAGACCAGATCCAGTGTGGCCAGCACCATGGCTAGCCTGGAGTGGGACCTGTGAGGCACCCTCCATCATCCGCTGTAGGAACCTTTTCTCCTCCAACTTCCTCCCATTCAGTGATGGAGCATGCAATTACACCAGCAGCGCAGTGTGCATGCTCCCCGTGTGCATTCCTCCAGGCGTCTGCCCCATCTCCGCCCACATTGGCAGTATCAGTGTGCTGCCCCCAGCCTCCACTAGGGGCCAGGCATACGCCGACCACTGGCACCCTCCCTCCCCGGAGAAGGAGAGCAGTCCCTGAGATGCTCAATCCTTCTCCTCCCCCCCTGCTGATCCCCGGTGGCCACGCTCATTCATGAACATGGGTTGTCGACGTGGCACGAGGTGTGGCGTCCAGTGCCTCAACCCTCAGTGCCACTGGGCCAGTTATTTTGCTTCTTTAAGTGATGTAGTTATGTTGTGGTACTGACATTATTATACTGGAATATTGCTGCTACCCATATTTCAGTGTGATACATATTTTTTATCTTGATGGTGACACTATTATGATCACTATTTGCCAAGGGAGTCCAATAGTACAATTATTTATTTTAATTTCTGGTAAGCTGAGAATAAAAATCTAATGTTATTATCTTTGCCTGGAAGAGTTACATGTTGTATTAAGTTTGATTGTTCAATAGCATGAATAAATCTTTTACTGCTTGTGGACTGAACAGATCAGATTTATTTGCCCAATCAATGTCCCCCAAATGAAAATCCCCCATAAGGATAATTTCCCCATGTTTACATGCCATTTCAGTCTCATTATTTGATTGGTTTATTCCATCAAATCTGGCAGCATAAGCATAAGCTTCGTTAAAACATTTACAGACTTCTGCTGTCACATGCATTCCATTTTGTTGTGATATGAATATGGACCTTAGTTGTATGACCCATTTCATAATCTGAACTCCAACTGCGGTTTTCTTCTCAGCTTCATGCATACAAAAATACTGCTGTGCTGATCATATACATACACACACACACACACACACACACACACACACGGCTTTCTCTCTCTCTCTCTCTCCTCTGTTTCTTTTTATGTTGATTGCGCACATGCGTAAGAAACATATTGCGGCAGCTTGCTTAAAGGAGGTTGTGGAGGCACGGCACTGTTGTGGCCAGTGCCCCCACAGCCTTTAAAGACTTGGCCCGCTTTCCCCAATGGAGTGGCATGCTGCTGCTGGCAATAGTTCAGCCAGAATGCCACCACCTTGAAACATTTCAGTCCCAGCAATCAGAGGCTGCCTCATCATTGCAGCGTCAGCCATGCAGCAATGAGGGAGCGACCCATCATTGCAGGGTGAAACATTGGTACTGTGATATTGTTTGTGAATACGGCGTCAGCTTGCTGCCATGTTCATAAACAATATTAGCTACCGCACTGCCGGTGTCAATCCTCGTCGGCGCATGCCTCTCCACCACAGTGTTTGTTTGCCGACATGCCCCAATCCTCGTTGGCCGGTGCTCGTGAAGTTCATGTTGCTGATGGAGCCACTCCCCGTCAGCATTATGTCCTCCCTCCCAGTTTCATTTGCTGATGAGGGAGCCCACTCCCCGTCTGCATAATTTTCCCCAACACACCGTGCAGTTATGCTGAGGGGTGCCGAAACCACTCGGCTATTGGGCCCCCTTTTGTGCCGACGGGGTGCCCAATCCCCATCCTTCCAGCTACAGCTGCCCCCAAAAAAAAACACTCTTGGCACACTGAGGCCCACCCCAGCGTGCCAAATGGCCCTGTAAAGTCCCAAGATGTTTTTGAGTAACTGTGAAAAAGCGGTTCCGCCGTCCTCCCTGCCCCTCTCCACAACCCGTCCACCCTTTGTGCACCCTGCCTCCCCACACCCCCTCTCACCCCATACTCACCTGTGGAGTCCGGTGCGACAATCTTTGGTGTACCAGGTACACGTCTGCTCTCTTCAAAGCCGACCGCGAACTGATGAAATGCCGGTAACCTATATAATGGCATAAATAGGGCTTGCTAACATACAAAAATGCCAGCAGAATAGGCCTAATGTTCTTTCGTGTCTGCTTGTTTGGTCAGCCCCCACCCTGGAAGCTGACCTTGCTGCTCCACTCCCTCTCTGTCTTCTCCCTTCCCAGTCCTGGATATTCTCACTGCACTGGTTTTTGCTTCCAGAACCATTCCCCTGTACCTGTCCCACCCCCTCTTGAACCCCTCCACCATTTCTGCTTCCACCAGCCCCCTGGGCAGCGCATTCCATGGCTTCACCACCCTCTCAGTGAAGTAGCACCTCCTCCTTTCTCCCCTGAATCTTCCCCCTCCAGCTTCCGCCCATGCCCACTAGCTACCCCCCTCATTCCTTGAGAGCACCCTGACTGCTCCTCCCCTATTTACCCCCCTTCATGTACCTGAAGACTTCTATCATGTTCCCCGGTCCCTTCTCTCTTCCAATGTGTACATATTTAGCTCTTCGAGCCTCTCCCCATAGGTCCTATCCCCCAAGCCCCAAATCATTTTGGTTGCCCTCCTCTGGACCCTCTCCAGGAGTACAATGTCCCTCTTTAAATGTGGCCTCCAAAACTGCATGCAGTCCTCGAGGTGCGGCCTCACCAAGCAGTTATACAGAGGGAATATCACTTCCCTCCTTCTGGAGGTGTGCCCCCTTGCGATGCATCCAAGCATCCTGTTGGCCTTTGCCGCTGCCCTCCTACAAGTCTCCGAGTTGTTCATCTTGACATCCACCACCACCCCCAGGTAACTCTCAGCCATTGAGACTTATAGCATTTCCCCCTGCAGGGTGTATATTTGGCCCAGGTTTCTGGCTCCCAGGTGCAGTACCTTGCATTTCGCTGCATTGAACCTCAACTTCTGCTTTCTAGACCACCTTTCCAGAGCCTCCAGGTCCCCCCATAGTGCCACCCTCCCCTCCTCCCTATCCACCACTGCCCCCAGTTTTGAGTCATCCGAAAAGAGACTCATCTCACTCCTGATATCCTTCCTTATGTCAGAGATGTAGGCGTTGAACAGGAGGGCCCAGGACCGATCCCTGAGGGACTTCACTAATGATCGTCCTTGAGGATGAGACTATCCCGCCAACCACAACCCTCTGGGTCTGGTTCTGGAGCCAATTTCCTATCCATCTGATCATCTGGTTCCCCACCCCCATTTCTCCCAAATTATCCAACAGGCCCCCGTGAGGAACAGAGTCAAATGCCTTGCTGAAGTCAAGAAAGAGGACGTCCACTGGTCTACCCAGGCCCATGGCACTCATCACCCAGTCATAGAACTCCACAAGGTTTGTCTGACATGATTTCTCTGGGACGAATCCATGCTGTCTATTGTCCAGGCACCTCAACTTTTCCAGGTCCCCCCCGTCTCTCCTTGACAATGCCCTCCATCACCTCACCCACAACTGATGTCAGACTGACGGGCATGTAGTTCCCTGCCACCTCCCTTGATCCCCCCTTGTGGATAGGCACTATATGCACCACCTTCCAGTCCTGGGGTACCCACCCTGTCCTCAGAGAGATGCTGAAGAGCTCCACCAGGGGTTTTGCCAGGACATCCGCCAGTTCCTTCAGCACTCTGGGATGTAATTTATCCGGCCCTGGTGCTTTCTCTGTCTTAAGGGACCTGAGGGCTTCCATCACTCTCTCTGCCATGATTTCCACCACCACTACCTTGTCCCTCTGCTTTTCCTTCCCCCCACCTGCCAGTGATGCCCCCCTCCCCAGACCCATCGATCGGTAAGGGTCCCCCTCAGTTCCATCTCCTCCATGTTTGATGCAGCCCCCCATTTTCCTTGGTGAAACTGAGGCGAAGTAATCACTTAGTACCTCAGCCTGCTCCCCAGGGTCTTGTGTCCATCCCTCCCCTGTTTTAATCCTTCTAATCCTCCCCTTCATGCTTCATTTTTCCCCAATGTATCTAAAGAACCCCTTGTTCCCTCTCTTAATTTCTCTGGCCAGGTTCTGCTCCTCCCTTGCCTTAGCCACCCTCACCACCCTAGTGGCCCTTCTGGCCATCAGCTCGTACTCCCCTCGGTCCCTTTCACTTCTTCAGCACTTGAACTGCCTATAGGCCACCTTCTTTCCCTCACCACCTCCTGAACCTCCCTGGTTGCCAGCAGGGTTTTCATGCCATACTGCATTTTTGTCTTACTCTTGCGCAGGTTCTGGTAGCATTCTGCACCCCCCTCCTGATGATTTCCCACCTACTGTCCATGTTCATGTCTGGCCCAATCCCATCCAAGTGCTCCTTAAGGATCCTTCCCATTTCCCTTGAAATTCGCCCCCCTGAAGTCAGTTACCTCCGTCTTTGTGCAGCCTTCTAGCCTTCCTAGGTTCAGGCAGAACCAGACCATGGCATGGTCACTCCCCACCAATGTGTCCCTTACCTCCAGACCCCCAATCTGGCCACTGCCTGCCAGGACCACATCCAGTATCCGCTCCTCCCTGGTCGGTTCCCCCACCTGCTGAGTTAGGAACGCATCCTGAAGACATCCAACAACCTCTGTTCCCTGGCCACTGAGGATGTCATAGTCTCCCAGTCTGTTCCTGGCAAGTTTAAGTCCCCAATACCACCACCCTTCCCTTCCCAATCTGCAGTGTTTCCCAACATCTGCCACCAGACTCTCCTCCAGCTCCTCCGCCGCTCATGGGGTCTATACACCACTCCTATTTTACTGTCTTACCCCCGTTATCAAGGTGACCAAATCCCTCCACAGTTCCCTCCGCTTCCTCCACTCCTCCTATGGCAATGCAGTTTTTGACTATTATTGCTACCCCTCCTCCCCTTTCCTCCCCACCTGTTCTTCCCGAACATGGTGTAACCCTCCAAGTTCAGGTCCCAGTCGTGCTCTGCGGTGGCCCAGGTCTCAGTGATCACTGCCACATCCACCTCTCCCTCAGTTAGCATCACCTGGAGCTCAGGCATTTTATTGCCCAAGCTCCTGGCACTTAGCAGAACTACCTTCTACCCTTTCTCTATACTTCCATTTCCCCTGCTCGTGTTCCCATGGGGATTCTGTCTTCCTCTAGTCTGCACCTTACCAGTCGGCCTTTTCCTGCATTCCTCCATCTCCCCAGGGGGGTGGAGACAGAGTTCCTCCTTTATCGGACCCCCCTCGACAGCCTTTTCTCCCATCCCTTCCCCCTTCACAAGTTTAAACCCCACCTTTCACCAATGAACCCCTCTATTTTCAACTTAAGGATTTTCTTCCCCTCTGAATTGAGATGGAGCCTATCTCTAGCATACAGTCCCTTATCCTCCCAGGTCTCCCCCCAGTCCCCCATCAACCTATACCCTCTGGCCACACACCACTCCCTGAGCCACTGGTTTATCACCCTAATCTTCCTCTTGTGTTCCCCACTAGCCCTTGGCATCGGCAGGATTTCTGAGAAGGAAATTGTGCATCCTATATCATGACAGACTTTTCAACTTTTTTGCATATCTCAGGCATTTTTTAGAATTTTGGTACCAAACTTTCAACATGGGGTTATTGGGCCCCCTCCTCATGAATTCAGCCACAGTCATGGCATTAATCAGTCCCAAAAGGTGATTTCACGGTCACTGTGCAGAATCACCTTTCGGGACCGATTAACATAATGACAGTGCCAGTGTTCATGAGGTGGACTCTCAAAAAGTCTATGTTGCAAATTTGGTGGGCAAATCAAAAATACTGTTTCTGGCGTCGTTGTGCAAATTGTATGCTTCATAACTCTGCAATATTTTCACCAGAGTTTCAACATTGCCATTTTCTCGCACTCTCTATGGAACAGTGCAGCTGCTATTGTTCACATCCTGGCTGAAATGTGTTTTCACTCTTCTGGCGCAGAATAGCGTGGTCGCTGTGGAAATCAGTGTTCAGGACACATGAAGAAAATCACAGTGACACTGTTCATGAGCAGAGGGTCCTAAAATGCCTATGTTGAAAATTTTTTGTGATGAAACTCCATAAAATGACTGTGTTATGAGCATGCGTCGTGCAGTTTCCATGAACCCTTGTAACCCGCAAATTAGTAATATGTTCCGCCACATTTCCAACAATGGCATTTTTTCCCACCTCCTTATGAACAGTACAGCTGTCATTTGTCACATCATGGCCGAAATGTGTTTTGCCCTTCCGGTGCAGAATACCGCAGTTGCTGTTGGACATCAGTGTTTGGAACAGATTAGGATCGGCGAGTGAGAGATGGGAAGTGACCGAGCTCAACTGAACTCTGTCGGGACTGCTATGGATTTCTTTGTGGGCAGGAAAGGTGCCAACGCAGGCAGGAACCCAGTACAAAGGGCAGCCTGCAGCCCCGGGAGACACAGGACGAGTGAGTGAGGGGGAGTGAGTGAGCTCAACGGAGTTCTGTTGGGACTGCAGCAGATTTCTTTGTGGGTAGAAAAAGGCAGCAATGCAAGCAGGGGCCCAGTACAAAAGGGCAGCCTGCAGCAGTGGGAGAAACAGAATGAGCGAGTAAGAGAGGGGGAGTGAGCGAGATCAATAGAGCTCTATCATGACTGCTGCGGATTTCTTTCTGGGCAGAAAAAGGTGGCAATGCAGGCAGGAGCCCAGTACAAAAGGGCAGCCTACAGCGCAGACACAAACAGAATGAGCGAGTGAGAGAAGGGGAGTGAGCGAGCTCAACAAAGCTCTGTTGGGACAGCTGCAGATTTCTCTGTGGTCAGAAAAAGGTGCCAACAGAAGCAGGAGCCTAGTACAAAAGGGCAGCCTGCAGCGCCAGGAGAAACAGAATGAGCGAGTGAGACAGGAGGAGTGAGCGACCTCAATGGAGCTCTGTCGGGACACCTGGGATTTCTTTGTGGGCAGGAAAAGGTGCCAACGCAGGCAGGAGCCCAGTACAAAAGGGTAGCCTGCAGCCCCGGGAGACACAGGACGAGTGAGTGAGGGGGAGTGAGTGAGCTCAACGGAGCTCTATCGTGACTGCTGCAGATTTCTTTGTGGGCAAAAAAAGGTGGCAATGCAGGCAGGAGCACAGTACAAAAGGCCAGCCTGCAGCACTGGTAGAAACGGAACAAGCAAGTGAGAGAGGGGGAGTGAGCGAGCTCAATGGAGCTTTCGGGACAGCTGCGGATTTCTTTGTGGGCAGAAAAAGGTGGCAATGCAGGCAGGAGCCCAGTACAAAAGGGCAGCCTGCAGTGCTGACACAAATGGAATGAGCGAGTGAGAGAGGGGGAGTGAGCGAGCTCAACAAAACTCTGTCGGGACTACTGCAGATTTCTCTGTGGTCAGAAAAAGGTGCGAACAGAGGCAGGAGCCTAGTACAAAAGGGCAGCCTGCAGCTCCAGGAGAAACAGAATGAGCGAGTAAGACAGGAGGTGAGTGACCTCAACGGAGCTCTGTCGGGACACCTGTGAATTTCTTTGTGGGCAGAAAAGGTGCCAACACAGGCAGGAGACCAGTACAAAGGGCAGCCTGCAGTGCCAGGAGAAACATAATGACGGGGTGAGAGAGGGGAGGAAGCGAGCTCAATGGAGCTGTGTCAGCACTGCTGCAGATTTCTTTGTGGGCAGAAAAAGCCACCAATGCAGGCAGGAGCCCAGTACAAATTGCAGCCTGCAGCGCCGGAGACACAGAGCAGTGAGTGAGCTCAGCAGACTCTGTTGGGACTGCTACGGATTTCTTTGTGTGCAGAAAAAGGCAGTAATGCACGCAGGGGCCCAGTACAAAAGGGCAGCCTGCAACGGTGGGAGAAAAAGAATGAGTGAGTGAGAGAGGGAGAGTGAACGAGCTCAACAGAGCTCTATTGTGACTGCTGCAGATTTCTTTGTGGGCAGAAAAAGGCGGCAATGCAGGCAGAATGCCCAGTACAAAAGGGCAGCCTGCAGCACCTGCAGAAACGGAACGAGAGAGTGAGAAAGAGGGAGTGAGCGAGCTCAACGGAGCTCTGTTGGGACTGCTGCAGATTTCTTTGTAGGCAGAAAAAGGTGCTAGCATGAGCCAAAAGCCCAGGCACAAAGGGCAGCCTGCAGTGCCAGGAGAAACAGAATGAGTGGTGAGATGGGGAGTGAGGCGACCTCAGTGGAGCTTCGGGACAGCTACAGTTTCTTTGTGGGCAGAAAAAAGTTGCCAATGCAGGCAGGAGCCCAATACAAAAGGGCAGCCTACAGTGCCAGGAGAAACACAATGAGGGAGTGAGAGTGGGGGATTGAGCGAGCTCAACGGAGCATCATGACTGCTGCGGATTTCTTTATGGGCAGAAAAAGGCGGCAACGCAGCCAGGAGCCCAGTACAAAAGGCCAGCCTGCAGCACTGGCAGAAATGGAATGCGTGAGTGAGAGATGGGAAATGTGCGAGCTCAACTGAGCTCTGTCGGGATTGCTGCAGATTTCTTTGTGGTCAGAAAAAGCCACCAACAGAGGCAGGAGCCCAGTACAAAAGGACAGCCTGCAGCACCAGAAGAAACAGAATGAGAGAGTGAGAGAGTGAGAGAGGGGGGTGAGCCACCTCAATGGAGCTCTGTCGGGACAGCTGCGGATTTCTTTGTGGGCAGAAAAATGTGCCAACGCAGGCAGGAGCCCAGTACAAAAGAGCCTGCAGCACTGGGAGAAACAGACTGAGTGACTGACAGAGGGGCAGTGAGAGGAGCTCCAGCGGACAAGGCAATCAACATGTAAGCAATAAGCACCTCCAGGGTGTCGTTAGAACACTTTAACACATAGGCTAGGAGGCATAGTGAGGCACAAGGCCACCGGCCGAGTGCGTTCAGCCTCCTAACCCTGTGTTAAAGTGTCTAACGCTCACCTTGGAGGGGCTTATTGTGCTTATGAAATGGATATCTTTAGTGAAAGTGCATTTAGTAGGTTAAATTTCCAATTTAAATTAGGAAAAAACACGTATGTTGGTATCACTTTTAATAAAATAGTTCCTCCGCCTAAGTGTCTTGTGTTCTTTTTTTTTTTTTTTTTTGCACTGAAGGAATTTTGTCCTAGAAAAGCTTCTGTACTTTAGGTATTCACCCCCATGCTGTGTGGAGACAAGAGAAAAAAAAAGAGTAACATCCAGCTGTTTGGCTTTTTATATATATATAATTTAAAGTTAACATTTAGAAGCGAGTGGGCTGGTAGAGAGAGAGAGACAGAGCGAGCACAGGAGCAGGCAGGTACAGAGTTACAGTGAGCGTTAGTGAGATCGCAGTTGTTCCGTTTTTTGTTTTTTTTTAATAGATGAATGAGCAGGCAGGCTGAGAGAGACATTGCGGCTGTACCTTTCTTTTTTTTATTAAAATTCAAAGATGGATCTTAAGGAGAGAGTGGCTGGGCTGGTGGAGAGATCGCAACTGTTCCGATTTTTTTTTTTTTTTTTTTATACATGACCGAGCGGGTGGGCAGTGAGAGACATCACAGCTGTTTGTTTCATGCTTCATTCACAGATTTAACAGACTGAGGTAATGTTAAAAGAAGGTCAGATGTATTCATTGTATTTTTTTGTTGGCAGACTGAACATACAGCCTGGCATGTCACTTGCAGTTGGTTAAAGAGAAGATGGCTGACTTTCACTTTGCCAACATTCTAACTGGCATATTTACTAGTATCAGTGCCCACAGGGCACTGCTGGTCCTTCTTCCTGTGTGTAAGAAGGAATATCACACAGGTATGCACCAATCAAAATACTTAAATTCTAATGCCCATTTCATAATCGGCATCGACAAATGCTTTTTTTGTTCAGAATTCTGCTATCACATAAGTTCCATTCTGTTAGAATTTGTAGTACTGGCCTGTTCTCTGGTTTCAGCCTATGCCTTAAATCTTATTTATCAGATAAGATGTCCATGTCCAGATGTGAAGGGTTTTGCTAATTCTGTTCTGAGCTTTTCAGGTGTTATTCCTTAACTGCCATGTTTCCGATGAAGGACTCTGTGTAGTCTGAAAGCTAAAACAATGTGTAAAAAATTATTTGTTAGTCCAATAAAAGGTATCAAACCACTCATTTTGTTCTTGTTTTTGTACAAGCACTAATATGGCAACTATCATTTTTCTAAAACATTGTGTATTTTGGCACAAAACTTTGACCCATAATTTCTACTTTTGTTTCTTGTTTTCTAATTTTATTATGACTATCATGTGTTTTAAGACATCCTAGGGTAATTCCTCTGCTTGTTCTATATTCACAGACAATATGAAACAATGTTTCTGTCATAGCAATTATGTCATAGGAGTTTTTGTCAATTAGAGCTAACAGTTTATTTTATTTTTTATTATAAATCACTAACATGATGTCAGCCCATTTGCATACAGAGCCAATGTACAACGTATTCTACACACAATGTATTATTGTGTGGAAGTGTTACAGGAGAGCGATCCATGTTGGTGCCAGTGGGAGCATAAGTAAATTTAAAATAAGGATCTAACCTACTATTTTTTTTTTGTTTATTTATTTACTTCCTCAACTAGGGGGGTTGTGGATTTGGTTCCCCCCTTCCAGCCAACCTTCACGGCTGCTGCCCTGGTCATGGACAGAGCTCAGACCTCCTCGTCACAACCCCCTCTGGCCGCATCACAGCGGGTACTTACCCACCACTGCAGAGACCAGGAGGGTGGACCCAGGAGGAAGCTGACTTGTGTTCGACCATGGCGGTGCCGTCGGGGCAGCCTTCATGCTGCCGAGAATTTTCTTGTGGTGGTTTTACCCTGCAGAGAGGGGCGTGCAATGACGCCAATGGGAGGAGCGCACCTGTGTCTGCACACACTCCACCCAGTGTCTGCCCCTTCCACCTCTCTTGCTGCAGTATTGGCACGCTGCCCCCCAGTCTCCACTAGGGGCCAGCCATGCACCAACCACTGATGTCCCCCTCCCCGGAGAAGGAGAGCAGTCCTCTGGATGCTCAATACTTCTCCAACCCTACCAACCCCCGGCAGCTCATCCTTGTTCCTGAACATGGGTCACTGGCGTAGTGTGAGGTAAGGTGTCCAGTGCCTCCACCCTCAGCGCCACCGGGCCAGTATCTAAACTTATTATTAATCATTCATGCTAAACTTCAGTGATTTATAATAAGTTAATAGGGCTTCTGAAGGTCATCTCTAATGCAATAAGTGACACCTCTCATGAGGTTCAGGCATACAGAACCGCTCAGCTTCGCTTCATGGCCCACTTGCCCAAACCTCACACTCGGTGTCTCTTATACCATGAGAGACACACCTCAGAGGCCCTGTTAACTTATAGACTTCTTACATTTAGATGGGTACCTGCCCTCTTAATATCTTTTCTGGAAAACCTATTTATTTCCTTTTGTTCATATTATCTGGTAGCCCTCCATACCCCCTTTCCCTGGAAAGAAACACACTGACACATCTTGGAGGAAATGACCATAGCCATGCATTTACTGATTATTCCAGATAACAGCAGCAAGCGCATCCGGGAGGATCCACTACCCTATGGTCATATTGGGCCAAGGCTGTAGGCGGCCCCTCCATCAGGTGCCGTTCTCCTTGCAGTATAGATATACCCGCTTTAGGCAAACCGTGACCCCTCCCCAGGTCAGGTTGCTGAGGTCCACTTCTATGCCAACCAGAGGGTGTCATGAGCCCTTCAGAAGAACTCAGCCCATAACCCTTACCACTATTCCGTCTCTTAGTGATCCTCCCACGACACCACAGTGACTGTGACATATTGGTGTAAACAGTACCCTGACTATTTGCTCTAATCTATTTATGTTCTCCTGCTCTCACTATGGTTTAAACACCCTTTTTGAGAAGGTGAAGAATCCAGGAAAACTCTGGTACAGGGAAAACGGTAAAGCCAGTCCCCGACCCCCATGTGCGGTCACCCAGACTGAGTCAAAGAGGATCTAACTTCCTGGCCCCACAACCCTGCTTTTACAAGGGTGGGCGGGTGGGTGATCCTGAATAGGTGAGAGGAGAAAGAGGAGGGACAGCTGGCTGCTTCCCAATAAATTCCTCTTTCACCTTCCACTCAGGATGTCCCCCTCCCAGTGGGCAGCCCTAGTGATCCCATGCCAGTCCCTAGACCTAGCCTACCTCCGCTGGGATCACTACTAACTTCCCCTTCCCTCTCTTTCCCAGGTCCAGCGTAGGATGGCCCCAGATAAGTTACAGCTGTTGCCATCTGTCGCAGCCTCTACATTATCTGGTAGCCCTCCATAACCCCTTTCCCTATAAAGAAACACACTGGCACATGTCTTGGAGGAAATGGCCACAGCCATGCATTTATTGATTATTCCAGATTACCGCAGTGAGTGCAAACAGGAGGATCCACTACCCCATGGTCATATTGGGCCAAGGCTGTATGGCCAACCCACCATCAGGCACCATTCTCCTTATAGTATAGATATACCTGCTGTAGGTGGACTGTGACCCCTCTCCTGGGTCAGGGTGCTGAGGTCTGCTTCCATGCCGACCAGAGGTTGTCACGAGCCCTTCAGAAGAATCCAGCCCGTAACCCCCCCTTACCACTATTCCATCTCTTAGTGATCCTCCCGAGACGCTACAGGACAGACAGCATCTGACCCCCCCCAAGCTGCCTGCTCCCCAGTCCTCCGAGACCACTACCACTGCCCCTATCGCCCTTGTACTCCCCCTCTCAGTGAATTGCCCCATCTCGGCTACCCAATCTGACCAGAGGCTTGAGTCTAAATATGGCTCTCCACAGGTCCCCCTATGGTCAGAACCCCCGGCCTCCTCTCCCGGATGATCCGCCTGCCAGCCTTGTTCAGTGGGGCCACCCCCACCTCCCGTGCAGCCAACTGGGCATCCAAATCAGCACAGACCATAGGAGGATGGCCTGTGGCCACCCATACATCATAACTGGATAATCCTTGTTCCTGGCCAGCAGCAAGTATACCATCTTCCACCTTCCCAGATCTTCCCTTCCAGGGTGCTGCACCAAATATCTGGGATACACTAGGTCCTCTCCTCCATCCACAGCAGGGGGATTCACTCAACCCAGTGCTTGTGCTCAGTCCCTCACCAATGGGTCTGGACCTTCGGATGACCTTGTCCCTGGAGCAGCCCCTGCCCCAGTTGACCCTCAAGCTACCGCTTGCTGTTGCAGGTCCGCCACTATCCCAATTGAACTAGTGATTCTGGGGACTGTGGAAGAAACAAAACCATTATTACAGATGTGTGTGAAAATACAGTAACTCTGAAAATCCTGAGACCTCCAGCACCTGGATTTGCTCATCTGCCTAGCCCAGACTGCTAGCATTTGTGGCTGCCTCTATCAGAAAGAGTGTGTCCCAAACTCTTTCAGATTCAACTTCACTTCCTGTACTACCCTAGTCAGGACCATCCTGAATTGATAGGCTGTGACGGCCTGCCATCTCCATGCCGAAGAACGATCTCCCTGTCTTGGGGTAAGCAGCTATATAAGACAGCAGTCTTCCCTGAATGTCCCAAGATACCCCCGGTGGTGCCCGCACCATGCACCAATAGTCCCTCTGCCTTTGGTTGGTTTTGCTCCTGTGGAGCCAGACCCATGCACCCCCCTCGGTAGGCATGATATCCTTGACCCCCAACTCAATGACCTTTGACAACTGGTTGGGCTGCATCAGTTCTGACACCCAGAAGGCCCCACAAAAGGCAGAAGGAACATGGCGTCAAACAACTGTGCCTTGAGTGGAGCCCAGCAGACCCTAGGGAAAGCTCCACATATGCTCTCTGGGATGCCTTGTGTCTTGATGCGAAGTCTGTGACTTCCCCAACCTTCCAGCACCTTGGGTACCTTGAAAGCCCTCGTGCTGTTGGTGACCACCAGTGCCCTGGAGAACCAAGACAAGCCAGCCAGGTGCCTGTCCACCACCCCTGGTGTGGACCCAGCTTTTCTGGACAACATACTGTAAGTGCACAGCTGGTTGACCAGAATGTGCCAATCCTCCAACCAACCCTGCTGTGCCTGAACTCCCAGGTAGTGCTCCACCCTCTTATGATATACTTCTCAGCTTCAGTGCAATGGAATTACCTATGCATCTCCAAGTGGTGATGTCACTACCCCCCCTAAATAAGGGAGGTACCATCGGTGGCTGCTGCTCCGCTGCTGGAGTCAGCTCCTGAAAGCACTGCCTCTGTGAATGAGACAAATCATCCACAATTCCATTGTCAACCCTGGGTATGTATATGGCCTTAAACGTGATGTTTAGGAGCAAGCATTTCAAAACAAAGATGCGCATCAAGTCCCCTAGTGGGGTCTTCAGCCCCAGCTGCCCATTGATGATGTGCACAACCCACAACCAGAACAGGACCATATTATCCCTCAGCTGAGGACCCCAAATGCACAGCGCAACCTCTATGGGAAAGAACTCCAGCTGGTTAATGTTGGTGAGTAGGCCCACCCTTGACCACTCTGAGGGCCAACCCTCCACACACCATTGCCCTTGGAAATATGCTCCAAACCCCAGGCCTCCCATGGCATCCATTAAAAGCTGCATGGGTCACCACCCAGGGGTGGTATTCCACAAGGTCACTCCACTGAAGTGACCCAGGAAGAGCCTCCACACCTGGAGATCCTCCCAGAAGCCTTCTGTGACCCGCAGCCTATGGTGCAGTTTGGAGCACCCTCTACCCAACTTGGCCATGCTGTGTATGAAGATGCGACCCATTGGAATGATTCTGCATGCAGAACTGAGGTGCATTACCAGCTGTTGCAATTGCCACAAGGTCACCTTCCTTGCCCCCCACCATGGTGTCCACCATGTGTCTCAGAGTGGTCAGTTTATCCCAAGGCAAGCGGCAAAGCCTCTCCTTTGTGTCAATTCTATGCCCAGAAAGGTTAAAACCCCACTGGGGATTCCAGCTTTTCCACTGCCAAGGCACCCAAAGTCTTGGCATACTGACACAATGTATTCAGCATATGCTCGCACTTGGCTGACCCTCTGGCCCAACGAAGAGGAAGGAATTGAGGTAGGGACCACTGCCTGATTCCCTGATCTTTGATGAGTAACCCAATGCAGGAAGCTACTGAACTTTTCAAAGACCACAAGCCACTGCATATCCCATAGGCATGCAATTGTCAACGTAGTACTGCCCCTCAAACTTCCTGCCCAGTAGTTTCCTGTCCTTTAGGTGGATGGGTAGCAACCTAAAGGCTGACTCAATGTTGGCTTTCACCATGAGTGCTCAGGGCCTGGCCCTGCACACTACCTCCACGGCCCTGTTGAATGATTCATACTGGACTGCCGTGTGCCTGCTGGTCAATATGGTCATTCACCAATTCGCCTTCTGGGTAAGAAAGGTGATTTATGAGTCTGAATTCCCTCGGTGTTTTCTTGGGTACCAAACCAATGGGTGATACCCTAAGGTTGTGGCACAGTGGGGTGCTGAATGGCCAGCTAACCCTCCCCAGCTGCCCTTCCTTTGCCTGTTTTTCCCAGACTACATGTGGGTGATCCCATGCAGATTTCAGATTTGTGGCATCCTGTTCCTCCCTTGGGCCCTCATATTGAATCCTGAAACCGATGGTGAATCCCTCCATCAACAGGTCAGTGGCCTTTCTGCCCAGGTACTGGAACAATCACGGGCTAATCTTGTCCACCCTTACTGGAGTGGGACGTTTTGCTGCCAGGTGGCTTCCCCAGCTGCTTGCCGGGTCCTCTGAAGCCTGTCCTTGGGAAACGTGGTGAGGTGCACTGAATGAAGGGGTGTTGGGCACAGCACACCAAGCAGATGTGACGAAAATGGCACGACACCCGCTGGCATTTCTATTAATTGTATGCATAACATCCCTGCGATGCCTGCGACTGGGTGGCCCCACCCCCCCTTTGCCTTTTGCGATGGGGCAGGCTGCAGTGGCAGGCCACAGTCCATGTGTACAGCCCCCCCACCATGTATGATGTCCACCAAGAGTGTCATATCCACTGTGCCCTGAACGCAGCATTACATACTTCTGGTGCTGCCTCCTAAACTCCTCATTGTACCTGTCTCCATCCATGCCATGCCCCCCCCCTTCCTCTGGTGCATGAACATAGTCCGGTTCTGATAGGTGAAGAGACTCAGACCTTGATCCTTCTCCACCTGCAAGATAGTCCCTACAAATATGGGAAAAGCAGCAATCCAGTTCTCAAAGGTGCAAGGCACCTTTAGGGGGTTTCTTTTCTGACTTCTCGCCCTTCTCTTTTTCTCCTCCTGCTCCACTGGCCTGTTAAGCAAGGAAAACATGTTGACATACTCCCTGCTCCTAATGTGCTGCCTCACTTTTTCTGTGAGGTGGGACTCCAATAATTTGTCTATCCCCACATACGAGCTGGGCTGGGGATGTGGTGGCACTGTGGCAGGAGGTGCTGGGGCGTCTTCCTGCCCCACGACCAAACCCTGCCCCCCTGCCTTCTTGACCACCACCATCAGACCAAGCATCTTCTCTAGTTTTTGGCCTAACTCCACCTGCTCTGAGGTGTCCTCCAGGGTAAGCTTGCCCACTGGGGCATCCCGCTGTCTCCTCGAGTCAGCCTAGGGCAGTCCGTCTAATGCTTCCCCGCCCCTCACCTAGGGCTCACCTAGCTCTTGCTCCCTGACCCCCAGGACCATGTTGAGTACCTGAAATGCATCACAATTACTCAGCCAGCTTACCTTGACTCTTTGCTTACCTCCCCCAGGTGCTCGGGGTACCTTGGCTGAGGCACCACTTGCCCCTTCACCGGCCTTTTCTTTGATGGCACCCCTGCAGTTCCTGATGTTGGTAGGCATTCCTGCCCTTCCAGGCATGCCTTGGGCCATGCTGTGCCCTTTCTCTGGTACATCTTTCTCAGCTGGGATTCCAGGCCCTTCATGGCCTTTGCGGATCGCTTCCTTTGGCGGGCTGACATGCTGCAAAGCATTAAAAGCCCCCCCATCCCTAAAAAACAATTAGCTACCAGACATTCTCAGCACATTAGTGCCACCACCCTGTGGACACTGAAAGCACAGCCGGACTAACCACCTTGACCTAGTCCTCCAGGCCTGCGAGGCAGGCTTACCCCTGCATTATGCTATTGGAGGTGAGAGCCTGTTTATGATTTATCTTCCTTTTTCTTTTCTTTTTTTTTCGTGTGAGTCTATGCCTGCCCTGGAGCAGACAAGATAGCCCCTGCCATGCAGGCTATATGCACCCAGCTAGAGTCCCACAGCGGGATCGCTGTACCCCCTGGTGAGTAGCCCTGCTGGCTCCTGGCTGACTGCAGTGAGCCCCAGGAAAGATGGCTGCCACTTAGCGCATGAGATCCAGTGAGATCTGGGTCCGGCCCACCTGTGCGGGTTGTAGGACCTGCAATACAGCCCCAGACCCAGCCAGGATTGGTACTCTGCAGTCTTGTGAGCCCCCGTGGGATTTGCAAGTGCCCCATGCTACCTGCTACCGCTGGGCTGCCTAGACCTTGGCCCCAGATTGCAAGCTGTGTTGGGTTCCCACTCTGCTACCTGGCCTCTGAATGCTGGGCCCCCAATAACCAGATCCCTGAATGGCAAGCTCTTTTCTTACTTTCCTTGTTTATGAAAATAGTTTCCTTCTAACTGTGTTCCCACAGCAGTGCCATTAACAAGATGGTCGCCTGAATCTCGTGGCCATGCCAGCCATCAGCGTGCAGCCACCCGCAGTGTGAGTGAGCCTTGGAGCCTGCAGATGGACCACCCCACCATTGCCACAGAGGATCTCATCCCCCACTGTGTCCCAGGGGAACTCCCCACGGCACTCGCCAGATGGATTGTGAAGCAGCTCTGCCATGTAGCCTGCTGCCACCCACCTGACTCCCCAGCCATTCGCTGAGGCAGCGCCTGTGAGCAGCAGCGATGTAAAGGCCTCCTAGCCTGCTGCACCATCATAATCATGCCCATACTGGCCAGCCAGCAACCGCTCTGCCAAAAACCTTGTTAGCCTGACCAAGGGCACGAATGTGGACTCTCCACTGCAGACTGCGCGAGTGGGACCAGAGACCAGCCTTTGGAAGGCCTTACCATGGCTATCATGGAACCTGGAGCCCAGAAGTCCAAGGACCTGCACTGCCATTGACGAACCAATGGAGAAATGGGACAGCCCCTAGCACTGCAGCAGAAAGTGCCTGCCACACGGAGCATGGGGACCACAGCATGAGGGCAGGTAAGGACCTGGCATCTCGGCACCAACTTAAAATGCTAGCCTGGCATCAGACCCACCAGAGAGCTCCACTGCACTTGCAAAAGAGGTACATGTGTCTGGGAGCTTAGTGCTGCATGCCACTGAGGAAGCACCTTGGTATGCTATGTGTGTATTATTTATTGTATTGTATTCTCTCTCTTTTTTTTTTTTTTTAAGAGGGAACTACACCCAATCACCAGCTACCCAAAAGATCCTTCCTGCTGTAGGATGCTCCCTTATCTGACAAACAAAAGACTGTGCTGACTCTCCACCCCCCCCAGCCCACCAGTGAACCAAAAAACTAAACCCCCAGGGCATGGTAACCCCTCGGCCTACAAGGCCCTTACCTTGCTGGCCTGGACTGGACATCTTGATCCTGAATGGGTGAGAGGAGAAAGAGGATGGACAGCTGGCTGCTTCCCAATAAATTCCTCTTTCACCTTCTCCCTAAGGATGTGCCCCTTCCCCTGAGTGGGCAGCCCTAGTGGTCCTATGTCCAATCCCTGGACCTAGCCTACCTCCCCTGGGACCACTACTAACTTCCCTTTCCCCCGTCCTTCCCAGGTCCAGTGGAGGATGGCCCCAGATAAGTTATGGCTGCTGCCATCTGTTGCAGCCTCTGCATTTTTTTTTTACTGATGATTACCTGTTATGTTTTTATTTTTATTTTATATTTTCACCTTCCTCCTTCTTATTAGTTTAAATGTGCATTATATAGTGCTTCTTTACTTTTGTTACCCAGTGTGTCAGCTCTCTTTTTGTTGAGATGTAGACCAGCCATTGTAAATAGAGTATTTTAACCATAAAAATCTTACCAGTTATCAATGAGTGTTATTCCTTCCTTTGTATTCCAATTAGTTAACCTTGTATTTATTCACTGGATGGTGTCATTTTTTTTCATTAGTTTTAGTTCTTCCCCTCATACTAAAGCAGGCAAATATCTTTCTCAAAAGATTTCCTACATTACAAGTGGCAATATGTCATGCCACTACTGAATTCTCACCACCATTTTATGTTTGCTTGCGCATGTGCAAAAACATAAATGCCTTCATCGGAGATTTTGGAGGTCTATCACCTCCTCCAATTCAGTCAATGGGCTGGCAGGCGTGGCCTGTAGGCCAATGCATTTTGGAGCTGTCTATGACACGCTCCAAAATGCAGTGCATAAGTTGAAAGGAGTACGGCAGGTGAGCACCGATAAGATATCGGCTGCTCACGCCAGCAGCCCCCCACGCACAGACAGACATGCGCACTTCGCATTGTATAGCCGACGGGTGCCCAATCCCTGTTGGCTGAGCTGCGCCCCCACCCCTAGTTGTAGGTGCCACGCTGGGAGCCCACCCCAGCGTGGCAAGCACTGTAGTCCTTTGGCGGCGGGGTGCCCAATCCCCGTCGGCTGAACGCCCCAGTCCTTGTGCCACGCTGGGAGCCCACCCTAGCGTGGCAAACAGTGCCACGATTTTTTATTTTTCCGACGGGGTGCCTAATCTCTGCCGGCTGAACGCCTCTAAGTCCCAGCACGCTGGGAGCTCACCCCAGCGTGGCAAATGTCCCACAACATCTTTTTTTGTTTTAAACCTGTAAAATAAAACTGTCCCACGGCGCGCCTCCCAACCCTCCCACAACCCGCACTCCACCCACTGCGCACTCCAGCCTCCCACACCCCCCACCCCATGCCCACCTCCGGACTCCGTGCGATGATCTTGGTGGACCGGGAACACGTCCTGCACTCTTCAAAGCCGACCCATGAATGAAATGCCGGTAGCTGTACAATGGGTTACATAGGGGTTTCAACTTTACTGCATATCTCAGGCATTTTTGGAATTTTGCACCAAATTTTCAACATGGGGTTTTGGGACCCTTCTCATGAATTATGTAACTGTCATGGCATTATTGGGCCGAAGGGTGATTTTGCGCAGTGACTGTGCAGTGACTGAGAAATCACCCTTTGGGCCTGAATACTGCCATGACAGTGACATCATTCATGAGAAGGGTCCCAAAAACCCCATGTTGAAAATTTGGTGCCAAAATTCCAAAAAATGACTGTTTTACGAGCGTGCGTTACGCAGTTCCTACGCAGGCTCGTAAGTTCGCGAAATTTCAATATTTTCACTCCAGATTTTCAACATTGCCATTTTACCACACTTTCTTATGAGTAGTACAGCTGTCATTTTTCACATCTCACCCAAAATGTGTTTCCACCCATGTATGCAGAATGGCACAGTCGGTGTGTAAATCAATGTAATGGAACAAATTAAGAAAATCACAGTGACACTGTTCATGAGCAGAGGTCTTAAAATGGCTGTCTAAAATTTGGTGAAAAAGTCCTAAAAATGACTGTTTTACAAGGGTGCATTCGCGAGTTCCTACCTTACACCGTAAGGTCGGAATTTTCAATATTTTCACTCCAGATTTCCAACATTGCCATTTTATCACACCTTCTTATGACCAGTACAGCTGTCATTTTTCAAATCTCACCCAAAACGTGTTTCCGACGATGTAGCGCACAATGGCACAGTCGGTGTGCGAAATCAATGTATGGGACAAATTAAGAAAGTCACAGTGACATTGTTCATGAGCAAAGGTCTTAAAATGGCTATGTTGAAGATTTGGTGGAAAAATTCCTAAAAATGACTGTTTTACGAGGGTGCATTGCGCGAGTTCCTACACTAAATGATTCACGAATTTTCAATATTTTCACTCCAGATTTTCAACATTGCCACTTTACCACACCTCCTTATGAGCAGTATAGCTGTCATTTTTCACATCTTGCCCAAAATGTGTTTCCACCCATGTAGTGCACAATGGCGCAGTATGTGCAAAATCAATGCATGGGACACATTAAGAAAATCACAGTGACACTGTTCATGAGCAGAGGTCTTAAAATGGCTATGTTGAAAATTTGGTGAAAAAATTCCTAAAAATGACTGTTTTACGAGCGTGCGTTGCGCAGTTCCTATGCATGCTCGTAAGTTTGCAAATTTAATATTTTCACTCCAGATTTTCAACATTGCCATTTTATTACACTTCCTTATGAATAGTACAGCTGCCATTTTTCATGGCGTCGCCTAAAATGTGTTTCGCACATGTAGCGCACAATGGTGCTGTTGGTGTGCTAGCAATGTTTAGGACAGATTAAGAAAATCACAGTTACACTGTTCATGAGCAGAGGTCTTAAAATGGCTATGTTGAAAATTTGGTGACAAAAGTCCATAAAATGACTGTGTTACGGTGAGCAATGAGGCAGTTTCCACGCACCCTCGTAAGTTCATGACTTGTAATATTTTCAGTCCAGATTTTCACCAGTGGCATTTTTCACACTTCCTTATGAACAGTACAGCTGTAATTTTTCACAACATGGCTGAAGTGTGTTTTCACACTTTCAGCGCTGAGATGCATTGTCTCTGTGGGAAATCATTGTTCGGCAGAGATAAAGAAAATCACAGTGACACCGTTCATGATCGGAGGCACCAAAATGCCTGAGTTGACAATCTGCTGTAAAATATCCCCAACCTAATTATATTACGGGTGTGCGTTGCACAGTTTCTATGTACGCTCATGACTTCACCATTTTTTTAAATATTTTTACTGCAGATTTGCAACATTGCCATTTTTTACACCTCCCCATGAACAGTACAGCTGTCGTTTTTACATCCTGTTCAGAATGTTTTTGCACCTGTGGTGCTAAATGCCTACATCGCTGTGCATAAGCAGCTTTCGGCTAACAAACTGATATTCCCCCTGTTCATGAGGTGGGGTCACAAAAAAAAACATGTTGAAAATTTGGAGTGAAAATACCAACGAATGCCTGAGGTATTAGGGTTTCCAACCATAACGCCCAACCCTGTAGAGAATGACAGGCATCAGGGGTGTGACTTGGGATTCTTGCCTGTAATGATCATACCATTCCACACCCTGCAGCCAGTGAGAGGCATCGAGGTATGCCTTGGACTCTTCAGCCCCAAAGTTCACCCCATTCTCCTATATCGCACCCATCTCACGCATTTCCCTAATAAATGGGATTAGCATAAGCCAAAGACCCCAAGGAACACGTGACACTTGTCAGTGTCTGCAGGGTGGGGTGTGGTGAAATGGCGAGCCGTTATGCCTGATGACCCAAATGCACACCCCAATGCCTGTCACTCTCTGCAGGGTGGTGGTGGGGTTGGCTTCAGTTCAGTACTTCACTGCCATTCCTATTACGCAGCTCTGTAACTTACATTACCACTGCCAATGCCAGCAAGCAAACATTCGGCATTGACAAATGCTTGTTTAGGATATTCCAAGACTGTGTCTTTATCTTCCACCTTGCACACTGGAAACATGTTACCATCATGTTAGCTATCATTTTCACAGATATTTGAATCTGTATATTAGGATAATGTATGAGGGCTAAAATACAGAAAGTTGAGGAAGCAGTAGGAATAGCCAAAATGGGGATTTGATTGAAAAGGAAGCATGGAGATTACATTTTTCTGTACAAAGATGATGGGGAAGGATAGGAGAAAAGAAAGCACCATGGTTCCCAAAGAGTATGGTGGAGGCAGTACAAAACAAAGGAAGGCATTCATTAGGTATAAAGGTAGTACACAGAGGAAGTTAGGGAGCATATGAGAAAAAATGAGAGTGGATAATAGGCAGTGAGACAGTAAAGGTGGAGGCAGAAATTAGGTTAGCAAAATGGATTTGGAGCGTGACAAGGCATTTCTTTTTGCTATATACAAAAGCTACTCAAAATCAAGGGAAGAGTTATCGGTCTAATGTATAGGTAAGAATAAGTGGAGGATGAGAAGGGTAGGGCAAATCTATGGAATGATTATTTCTGTTCAGTATTCATGGCAGAGGACAAGGGCCCCCTGCTAGATGGCAGCACGGCACTCAGCAGGTAATCACTTAAGGTGTCAGTGAGAACTCATATCTGAGCAGCGACTGCTGAAGGGACTTCAAACACTGAATGTGAATAAATCAATGGGCCCAGACTAGTCACCCTGAGGCAGTAAAGAAAGATGGGACAGTTCCAGGCAGGTCCAGCAACAGATCTAAATGTTAGAGAATTGGAGGACAGTGAATGAGATCTCCCTACATAAAACTGGGAGTCTGAAGGAGTCATGCAACTATAGAGCAGTCTTTATCTGCCAGCAACATCTGTGATTCTATGTTTCTACAGAGGAAAATATTCTGGAGTCTATAATTAAGGAAATAATAGTCGGGTTCCTGGAGGCCAATATCCTGCAGGAATCCAGACAGCATGGGATTAACAGTGGGAGTCATGCCAAATGTACCTGATTACATTTTTTGATTGGGTGAAAAGGTGGTGGAAAGGGGTCAGGCCATTGACGTCTTGTACCTAGACTTCAGCAAAGCCTAATCTCTGTCCCATACAGGAGATTGATAAAGAGATTGGGTGAGTTGTGGGGGAGGGGAGTAAGATTACAGGGTGGATGTAAAATTGAGAGGGAAGACCCATATGGTGGTCAAAATTAAAAGCTCTTAGTGGAAGATAAGGTCATGAGTGGAGTGCCGGAGGGATTCGTTCTAGCATGGAGTCTCTTTAACATATTTAATTGTGGTATTGGGGAGATGGTCCATGGAAAGACATTCCTTTTTGCAGATGAAACTATTATCTGTGAGAGGTGGACACTGAGAAGGAAGTAAGGACCATAACAAAGATCCAGAAAATCTGGGGATGTGGTTGAGGTGTGATAGCTGAAATTAAATGGAAAAAAGTGCAAGGTAATACACATTGAGGCAAAGAAGTAAGAATGGAGTACAGCATGAAAGTAGTAGTGGAGAGCATATCAGAGGAAAGGGGCTTAGGGTGTTAATAAAGGAGAATGTAAAGGGTTCAAAAACATATACTAAGGCTGTGGGCAAGGCAAATCAGATGCTAAGGTGCATAGAGAAAGGGATCTCTAGCCAAAAGAGAAAGGTAGTACAGCTCCTGTATAGATCCCTGGTTCACCCTTACTTGAGTATTATGTGCAGTTTTGGACCTCACACAGAATGAAGAATGGACAGATTAGAGGTGGTGCAGAGAAATAATAAGGATTGGTACTTAGTAAGATTTGTTATTGTATAATTAGTGAAATGCGATGATGTGAACACGTGGGGCCCGATATGCAATAGTTTGCCTGACCACCAAATAGGTGTTTGCCTGCACAAACCGAGTTTCATGCCAGAGTGCATATTCAAAAGGGGTGGTAGAATGGGCAAACAGGCTAGTGCCTACTGAAAACATAACGTATGTTGGTGGGGAAAGGGAGGGGCAAGCACAGCAATATCCACGCAACCCCATATTCAGTTCATTTGTGCTGTGCAAAATGGTTTAGCGTGGTCCATTTGCACAGCGCAAATACAACCAAACAAAATTCTGACTTACTGTGGGTAAGCCCAGCAATTGCAGAGTAACTGTAGCCAACAATGACAATGGCCAGTAGGGTGGTATACCTGCCTCCTGGTGGTGTGTGGTCTCCCAGTCCAAGCGCCATCCCCTTACCCAAGTAAGGATAATCCCTGGTTACAAGTGGTCCCTCCCTCCCATCTTCAGCCACTATATTAATTAAATACTCTCTGCTGCCTGAAGGACTCCCCTCACTCTAACCGCCAGCCCCTATATGAAATAAATACTCCCTGGTACCTAGTGGAACCCCCTCCACCAATCGCCAGCTTATATAATAACTGCATAATCCCTGGTGCCTAGCAGTCCCCCAATACCCAATCCCCAGCCCATAAAAGACAATGGCTCCCTAGTGGCCAATGGCCTCCCTGTACCTGATCCTCAGACCTGTATAAGGTTCTGGTGTCCTGATGGCTAGTGGGCTTTCCCACCCTCTGACCACCATCACAATTATGGTAAGAGATGTTCCTGGCATCCAGTGGTCCTTCCTGGTCCCCTAACCCAACCCCATCACATACAAAATATTCCCTGGTGTCCAGTGGTCCCCCTACCCCACCCAACTCTGTAACAAGGACAACACTCTGCCCTGTCTAAATAAAAACTGTGGTTACATTGCAAATCTTAGTACACAAACCAGCCCCACTAATTCCTTGCTGTCCTGGGGTTAACATCCCCTCCAATCTCCAGTCCTCACATGCCATAGAGGTAATCCCTGGTGTCTAGTGGCCCCCTATGGCACCAACCACCCACCCTGCCACTCCCATTTACCTGCGTCATCGGTGCTGCAGGAGCCCACATGATGACTGACACAGTCTTCCTCACACCACCTCAGCTGGCCATCATATGCAGTGCTAGATAGTGCTCAGCCAGTGTACTGTCCAGAGTGCATCCCCTACTGTATAGTAGTGGACACATGCTCTGTATATTACATTGTATGAGTGCTCTTTGACATGCGCATATGGAGGCCAGCTGAGGTTGTGCTGAGAACTGTTTTGGTCACCATATGGGCCCCACATCACCAATGATACAAGTAAGGAGGGGTAGCAGGATGAATAGTTCATGCCATGAGGGGAGGGCTAGTAGATGCCAGGATTACCTTTATGGCACAGGGGTAGCGGTGATCGGGGGAGTACCACAGGATACCAGGGCATTAGTGGGGTTAGATTGTGCACTGCAATGTTCATTGTAACCACAGTTCTTGTTTAGACAGGGCAGGGTGTTGTCTTGTTAAGGAGTCAGGGTCAAAGGCTGGGAAAGGGAAGGGGAACCAGGCTGCTCAGGGAGCCATTGTCTTATATGGGCAGGGGTCCGGGTACCAGGGGGACTGCTAGGCACCAAGGATTATGTAGTTATTATGTAAGCTGGTGATTGGCAGAAGGGGCGGACCACTAGGCAACAGGGAATATTTATATCATATATGGGTTGACGATCGGAGGTCTAGGGGAAACACTAGGCACCAGTGACGTCCTTCATCCCATTGGATCGGGTAATGGGGGAGCCACACTGTGCACATCTGCTGCTGCTGCCCATGCAAATGGGCACATAATGGGCATACAAATGGTCCCTTGAAGCCTTGCATATCCAGTGGGCTCTTTTGCATGGGTACCTCTGAATATCATGGATTAGCACTGTGGTGCTATCCACTCTGGCAGTGCTATTCCCTACACAGCAGGGATCCATGCCGGGGTGGCACTTCTTGAATTAGTGCTGTGCCAACATGGCCTTATATTCAGTTGGATAGCACCGGTCCACTATCTGACTGACTATAACATCATCCGACTCATGGGCACATGCAAAGTGCAACTTGCAACAGTTGTGCTCCACTTTGCACTTTTTGAATATCAGGCCCATAGTCCCCATTTAGTGGCCATATTGAGTTATTGCTAAAGAATGTAAATGCATAAATATGGGAAAGGCACACACTTAATATGCAGTGTTGATTTTATAGAACTGTTAAATGATGTGAGGGAAAGAACAGGACTGTCTTGACTGAGATTTACAGAACTGATTCTCTGATAGATTAATAGTTGTACTGGGAGCACTAATGTTCATAGCAGGTGGTGGTGGTGGCGGCAGTGAGCGGCTCAACACATTAAGACAGAAGTTGAATCCTAATAGATGTTGTATATATTATTTGTAGATACAGGTAACACAGCTAGCAGATTGGTATGACAAAGTAGCGAGCCGGCTCTACGAAACTTCACCAAGGGTTCTGATGTGTTGCATAAAGAATTAAAAGAAATTTAAGAATACATTATGAATGAGTGGTGTCCATCCTACTACATATGAATTGATGTAGGCATTGCATGTATGATCAGACCAAGGCTTTTGTGATTACCTTTTTGTAAAAAGTGAAAGCAAACAAGACAATTACACTATTTGGTGCAGAGATGAGCCACAAAAATTATACAATGGTAACAGGGTAAGTCCTGTGAGGAATGCTTGTAGGTTCTCAACATGTACACACTGTAGGACAGGAGTAAAAAGGGCAACATGATTGAGACATTCAAGTACCTCTATAGAATAAACAGTATGGACAGCGGTGAGCTGTTCACAATGAGTGGTAACATGGCTACCAGAATTAACTCCCTGAAATTGACAAGGTGTAGGGAGCTTTGAGAAGAATGTGAGGAAGTACTTTTTTTTACAGAAAACCTGGTGATGGATTGCACCAGTCTTCTAAAGGAGGTAACTGAGGCTAAAACAATTTGATATTTCAAAAAGGAATGAAACAAACACATGGCAATAGTGTGAATGGGGGCAGATGTGGGTAGGAAAGACTGACCGAGACAGTCCCAACATCAGACAGGCTCTGGCAAAAGGATAGGCTGATTCGTCATGTTTTATGTTTTCTTGTATCTATTGAAAAAGCAGTTTGAGGTTTGTGTGTATTTAATTGTGAACCTCATGTTAGGTGTTATTAACATGTTTATAAGGTTTTGAGAATAAAAGTAGTTGCAAGGTGTTATTAATGTGTTAAGAAGATGCTAATAAGTTAGTAGTGGTTAATTGGTTGCATATCCAGCACTTAAGTACCATCTGATATGTGGAAATATTTGATGCCATTTTCTATGGGGACAAGGATCTAACCATATTGAGATGCAAGTCATTGTCACTGATGCCAGACCTTTAAGGATGACTCCTCTATGAGAACACAAGTCACAGTACTTCTAAATAAGTCAGATTTTTTTTTGTCATGTGTACTTCATCCTGGTTGGCTGCACAGCAAGTACTGGTCTGCTGTTACCTGACCTGCTATAGCCAGCAAAGAGCATGTGTCCGTCACAATAAAATAAAATAAAACTGCAAAAAAGCTCACTTAGTTTACCGCTACATCTGCAAAGTGTGAAAAAAAATTCCCATCCTCCATCACAAGCAGTCAAAAAGCTACACCTTTTAAGCATCAATAAAATGTTTCACTCCACCACCACACAAAGCAAAATATAAATAAATTTCAAAACTTGCCAAATGGCAAAAATGCATGAAAACTATTTTAAATATCTTTAATATATTATAGTTGATCCTATTCTAATGTCTTCAGTTTCCCTAACTTTTTCCTGCAATTGTTTCTGGTAAATAAATCTGAAAGAACGTTTAAATAAGTTGTTTCTCTCTCTCTCTCTCTGCCTCCCATAGTGAGTGACTAGCCTGCTAGTTACTAACATACTAAAATGCCAGCAGAATAGGCCTAATGGTCTTTTGTGGCTGCTCGTTTGGTCAGCCCCCACCCTGGGAGCTGACCTTGCTGCCCCCCTTGCCCTCTCTGGCTTCTCCCTTCCCAGTTCCGGATATTCTCGCTGCACTGGATTTTGCTTCCAGAACCCTTCCCCTGTATCTGTCCCACCCCATCTTGAACCCCTCCACTGTCTCTACCTCCACCAACCCCTTGGGCAGCGCAATCCATGGCTCCACCACCCTCTCAGTGAAGTAGCACCTCCTCCTTTCTCCCCTGAATCTCCCCCCCTCCAGCTTCCAACAATGTCGTCTAGTTGCCCCCCCTTCCTTCGAAGCACCCTGATGGCTCCTCCCCATTTTCCCCTTCATGTACCTGAAGACCTCTATCATGTCCCCCGTCCCTTCTCTCTTCTATTGTGTATATATTTAGCTCTTGCAGCCTCTCCCCATAGGTCCTGTCCCCCAAGCCCCAAATCATTTTGGTTGCCCTCCTCTGGACCCTCTCCAGGAGTTCAATGTCCTTCTTTATGTGTGGCCTCCAAAACTGCACTCAGTACTGGAGGTGTGGCCTCCTGCCAGTTATACAGAGGAGTATCACTTCCCTCCTTCTGGAGGTGATCCTCCTAGCAATGCATCCCAGCATCCTGTTGACCTTGGCCGTTGCCCTCCTACAAGTCACCAAGTTGTTCATCTTGACAACCACCACCACCCCCAGGTCCCTCTCAGCCATCGAGACTTGTAGCATCCCCCCCAAGGGTGTACACTTGGCCCGGGTTTCTGGCCCCCAGGTGCAGTACCTTGCATTTACCTGCATTGAACCTCAGCTTCTACTTTCTAGACCATCTTTCCAGAGCCTCCAGGTCCCCCGTAGGCCCCTCCTCCTCATCCACCACCACCTCCAGTTTTGAGTCATCACAGAGACTCATCTCACTCCTGATACCTGTCCTTATGTCAGAGACATAGGCGTTGAACAGGAGGAGCCCAAGGACTGATCCCTGCAGGACCCCACTAATGACCCTTCTTGGGGATGAGACTATCCCGCCAACTATGACCCTTTGGGTCCAGTCCTGGAGCCAATTGCCTATCCATCTGATCATCTGGTTCCCCACCCCCATTTCTCCCAGCTTATCCAACAGCAGTTGATGAAATATGACCTTGAAGTGTCTTATAAAAGGTTACTTTCACCTTTGGCCCAAACCTGAACCCCTTGAGCCACTGGTATAATATTTCAGAATAACGAATAACCTCGTTGGAGAAATATTTCAGAGGCACCATGGTGTAGCGCCCTTTATTAACCATACTGTTCAAAATACATAAAATCTACAGATATTCTGAAATGCCAGTGGAGTATATGAGCATCTCTAGGGCTCATCAACACCAATGCACCATTATGTGAGCAACCATTGCCTCTCACAGATAAGTTGTAAGGGGTTGGATATTTGTAAATCTCCATTTGTGCATGCAACAAGTTTGCTCCAGATGAAAATTAGTTCCTGAAGCAATCTACTGATATATTGGACCATACCGAAATGCATAGTGTGTGCTAATGCCATATTCAATATACCATCCCATCCATGCCATCCCAATTGCTTAGAAACCACAACCCCTACTATTCAAATGGGGGGTGCCCAATAAGGAACTACTGGGCTTGCTGGAGCAAATGAGCAGTTATGGCATGCAAATGGTGATTGCTTCTGTGGAGCAATCTGTCATATTTGTACATCCCTATGCAATTAGCACCACAAACTAGCAAGGTACTATGGGTCATTTACATCCTATTAAGGTTGCATTACAGGACTGGAGCAAACATGGTTTGCACCTTCCTCCCTGCCCATCTGGGCTGCCTGTATACTGTCTCTGGCATCTAGTGGCTCCACCTACCCCAAATCATCTGCTCTAGCATATAGTAAATATTATCCCTGTCTTCCAGTGGTCCCTCCACATTCCAATTGCCTGCCCAGTATTTAGTACATATTTAGCAAATATGCCCCTGACATCCAGTGTTCCCCATGATTGCTTGCCCAGTACATAATGAATATGTACCCAAGCAGGCATCGATCCTTCCAACAAAAGCAACTAGCACATCCCTCACACTCCACCTTGGTCAGCTGCCATCTAAGTGACCAGGAGCTGGCATGTGTCTGCTGTAGAAACAACACATTTAGTGCATCCCCTGCTTTTTTAGGTGCTAAGTGGTGATAACAAGGTCCTTACAAGTTCTGTGCATGCTATATGCATCTGAATATTCTTGCCAATAAATACAGTATGATAAGTTTCATGGAATATTTTGGCACTGTTTCAGCAGTCTCACTGGCCACTCTTGAGGTCTTTAGGTTCCAGGGAAAGTCTTCCAGTCAGTCAAACTCTAGCAACAATTCACATCTCAAAATATAAAACAGAAGCTATAAAACATTGTCTACATGTTTCTTTTTAAAACCACTTTTTGTAAAGTAAAATAGGAATACTGGTCTCAGCCCCATGACATTTCTGTGTAAATTGATGACCGTCTGGGTTAATAGCCCTTAGATTGCCTTGGGCCATCAACTCTCGCAGCTGGTAATTAATTGCTAGAAATGCCATGCAACTCATGCCTTATTGCCAATTAATTATTGGGAAGTCTATCTGTCTTGTGAAAAGCCCACATGTTCACTCCACCCACACAGACAGCACAGACATTTCAATGTCAGTTAGAAAGAGCAAGAACACAACATTAAATAAATGTTCTTCCAATGTTCACTCAAAGCAGAGAATCAGCTTTAAGGTTTTTTTTTTACTAACCAAAAGTTTGTAAATTTGCTAACAGTACGAAGACTGAAACAACCCATTCTTCTTTGCTCCACTGTGCTTAGAAAGGTGAACAGAAATGGCTCTGCAGAACATCATTTGATTACTATTAATTTTCTTTGGTAATCAGGGAAGGCCCATGGAGAACAAGGCCTGTTTTCAGTGGCAACACAGGAGCACTAGGGAGGTTAAGTGACTTTCGTAGTATTACACAGTATGCAGGTGGAAGTTCTGAAAATCAAACCCAGGTCTGCTGCATTTACCAACCTCATTCACAATGCATTACTGTAACCTCCAGGCTATAAAGCCAGCCCATTTGATAAGTGGATGATAGGAAAGGGATGTGGGAAGAGTCTGTAATGTTAATTAATGATGTTTGTATTGTGGTGTTTGTGCTTTGATGCAGTTGACTGCTTAGACCAAGTCCAAAAATGTTTTGCAAGACACCCTCACAAAGTCCATTTCAGTCAGAAAGGAGCTGAGCCTCCATATTTATAGGATTTATACTGTATCTTTTGTAGCTCGCTTGAGCCCTTGTACAGTACATACAGTATATAAATGTAGGTAATAACAGATTGCACAACCTAATACATATTATCAGACCTGCTTTGGTTCCATGTTTATCAACGCATGCCATCAGTATGTGATCAGCATTGACAGAATATCATATTACATAGACATTTTATTTCCATTTTCCTAGAACAGCTGCTAGATTTTGAGAAAGATGTTATGTAAAGAAATACTCCATACTATGATGTTCATGAAAACAGCACTATGACTCCACTTCTCCATGCTAATTAGTTACACAACATTAGTTATGCATCTTATTCACAAGTGGAGATATCTTATATTATTACAATTTGCTACCCATATACAGCACCCACTTATTTTTTAGATCTGAACTTAGAAAGGGACCAACAATATAAATGACAATACACTGGAAAAGCAATAAACTCCATTTCAACATGGATATACAATACACATAATCACTTTGGACAAATATACATGGTTCTGCAATGAGTGGTAATAATAAATAATAAACTGCGTGTCGAAAACAGCCATTACATTCCATGTTCAACCTGCATCTCAATTTGTGTGGCTAAATAATTCAAGTAATTATTTAGTTTTTTTATATATATTCTATTTGTTGTTATTGTGATTGTGTACAGATGCATGTGTTTCTTGGGAAGACATGCAGTACAAGCTATAAGGACACGTTGATGCAGTGTCTGCTTTTGTACGCTATTCTTTTTGAGAGCTGGTGATTACTAGACAAGCTGCTGTGGAGAAGAAATATTTTTACAGCATAGACTTTTTTTATAACTTAGTAATAGAAACCACATATTTTGGTCCAACAGGAGACACTGGAACCCCAGCTGCTATTCAAAACTAAACACTGAGCCATGTCCTCCTACTATGTCAGTGCTCTGACCAGAACAGACATAAAGAGAAATCATAACTGCAAGTGTAATTTAAAAGCACATTTGGACCTTTGGGAGATGCAGCTCCTGCAGTTGGGCATAGCTTCCATTAACTGACTAGAATAAGGTGAAACAACTACTGCAGTCAACAATCTGTAGGACTACTGTATGTAAGTTTTTTTAAATATTGGTTAGCATTTGCTTAAAGGCCAGAAGGGATACTTGAACAATTATTATAAGACTTATAAATAAATAAATAAATAAATCAGTGGTTGCATAAAGGAGTTTTATATTCCATTTTTTTTCATTAAAAAATGTAACAAACTTCTTATATTATTATCTCAAGAAAAATTACTGGACCACATGATGTTGTTTGCAACATTTTTATAAAGAGATGGGGAAATCTTATTCTTCAGATGAGAAGTTAAACTGAGGTCCCTTTTGCAAACATTGTGTCACTGTCCAAGTGGGCATTTAAAATTCCATGGCACTTATCAAAGAAAAATAGATGAGTTTCACCAGTATCATGGCCAACATTCCACATTAGTAAAACAGATTCATGTAACCTACCCCTCAGGATTGGACATGAAAACAAGCTAACACAGCGTAGCATTCCTTCTTGATGAAATATTGCAAATAAGTAAACCAAATAATATCTATTATCATCCAGCATTCTTCAATCCATAAGTACAGGAAATACAATATTTGAAGAAAATTAATTTTTCCTAATCTTATTTATTTTCTTAATGAACGTTAACCAAGCCACTCAGAAGTGGCTTTATTTTTAGGTTTTGGCTTTTGCCCTAGGAAGTAGATTCCACCCTATTGTGTCTTTACAGTGTATGGTGGAATGTTGTTCTGCATCAATTTGTATTGGATGAAAAACCTTGTTGTACCACAGTGCCAAGGTCATGGAATGCAATTGTACCCTTCTGGGGTACAATCTCATTCCATAGCCTTTCAACTGTGCTACAACAAAGTATCAGCCGAGATGGACAGCCCGCTAGTCACAGCCAACAGAAACAGCAGGATCAACCAGGTATGAAGGAAAGCCAGTTGCATGATCACCTGAACCCATGACACAGGATCAACCAGATACAAAACAAAATCAGAATCAACCAGATATGTGCACACATGTCAAAAATAAAATGCAGGATCAACCAGATATTTAAAATTAACTTACCAAATAAAACTTTCCTACAGTCCACCTCTCACTAATCAAAGAATATGGCTGCCATTTTTTTTTGAAAATCCCTCCCACACCCAATTATCAACCAATGGAAAGTGGGTCTAAAAACATAGGGGTGTCTGGTCCCTAGCAACCACACAAGTCACCCTAGCAACCAGCCCTATCTAGCAAAACAGAATAGGGGAACAAATAATTTGTATTCTATACTTTAACCATAAAAAAGTGCTAAAATAGTATTTATTTTCTTAAGAGGGGCACCATACACTATAAAAAATATTGAATGGACTCTCAAGGTCACAGGGAATCAGAACCCTCAGTGGCACAACACACACAACATACAACACACATAGCTGCCCACCCAGTATTCTCTATATGTTTCAGGTCCTGAACCTATACAGGATTTTGTTGTATTTTCTTATCAAAAGAAATTCATTAGGAGCACCCACTGCCTGCTCACAACTCTTCATGCCAAAATGGCAGATTGGGGACCACTGAATTTTATGATTGTTAAACAAGTTTCTTTGTCTATCCACAACCAGTGAATGTCTGAATATTTGAATAAAATATACAGCAAGCTGCCTTTCTCAGTTCTATTTTGATCAAAGTACAGAAATGCACATTGCAGGCAACTTGGCTCAAAAAGAGAATATTTGTTGCACATTCTAATCTTCAGGAAAACCTACAAAGAAATTAAATTAGAATATGTGTCTCCCTACCATTGATTTCCAATTACTCATAGAGCACACATTTTTTTAAAATAAATGCTGTTATTATATTTAATAAGTGAATGTGAGAACATAGGAGTAAAAAGTCTTATTATATCCATAGTTCTGTTTTAATAAGATATTGATTTGCTTTAGAAAACTATTTTTTTTTGGGGGGTGAAGTTAAAAATGACAAAATCACTGTTTGTCCTTATGATACAGTGCATCATTGACTTCTACAGACTCACAAGGGCAATCTTAATTTCCTACATATCATAATAAAGATTTAGAAAACACCAATTTGTGGATGTTATAGACTTCTTAGAATGTGTATGTTCATGAGTGATTTCATCTAGCATAATATGTGACTGGTGCTGCTTTTAGTTTCCTTGTTCTCGGATAAGAAATACTTTGATGTTCCCAGTTTACTTCCCAAGATCAATATTAAACTACAGTGGAGATAATTTGGTCAAGGTGAAAAAATATAATTTAGGGCTGATATACAGTATGTACATACATATATACATTAACACATACATGCATGCATACATATGCATGTCATCAATAACATGCAAACATACTTTACATATCACACACTATTTCTCCTCATTGATGGTCACTCATAGGGAACATTCATAGTCAATGGATGAGTGCATCAGACAATGCTTGATGACATCACAAAGATCCTGTACTGGTTTAAAAGTTCAACAGCCCAGCTCAGGCAACAACAGTACAAATCATTTTAAACAACTCATTTCAAAGTTATACCTTTGCAAATGTTGCATAAATAGCTTATATAATAGACTATACTGTGATAATCACATTTTTGCCTTATAATAAGAATGGCATCACAACACACTCATAGAGTAGCTTAGCCTTTTATTAGTTATATGTCATATCCTTACACATGTAGATTATTATAATTTTTACAGTGCAACACATTAAGTGGCCCCTATACAATACAGACAGATATTAGGGTAGGCCAACTGGCACAGTAGTACTGCTACCACTCATGCCGCTGGTGACTCAGGTTTGTGAAGCAGACCGAGTCCATCAGACAGTTGGTCTGGGGAGAAGGGCTGAACTTCCCACAGGATGCTCTCCTCCACAGATGGAGAAAAGGTTGCCATTGCCACTGCCCAACTGACACCATGGTGACCATGGTTGGTAGTATAGGCAAGGAGCACTGCAAGAGTGGCAGAGATGCCAGTTGTCTGGATCAGTATGATGCCACATCTCTGCATGTGCAGGTCATGGCTGTGTGTCAATTCACACCTGTCAATTGTCCACCTGACAAGTCACTGTGGTCAAGTAGCTGCGGTGACAATCGCAGCCCTGACAAATCCATTCCACAGCAATTTGCTGCTGCCACAGATATTATAATGAAACCTGCATGTGGGCATCATTTGCCCACTAGATGACAATACACCTAATGGTTATAAAGTGGTACTTCTGCTGACACTGCTGTCTGAGTCCAGTTTGACATCTCGGGAGCAAATTGTCAGGGAATGAATTTGGCAGGCATGCAGTTGTTGCCACAGCTAATTGTCTAGAACAACTTGTCAGGAGGAATTGACCAGACTGAATTGACATGTCCTGACATGTCAGTCCATAAACTGGCCCTGGGATCTCCATGGGGCTGAAAAGAAAATGGAGGAGAACATTCTTTTAGTGATGTGTGATATGGCACTACTGGTACTCTTAGGCCTTGATTGCCTGCCTGCCTTCTGAAACTGAGCTGTTGCTGTGAAGCTTGACCCACTCCTCACCTCAGAGAAGGATTCCTGAGGTAAGAGGGACAGGGTAAGAGGCAGAGAGGGTTTGGACTGGGCTGGGTAGATGTGGCTGGTGCAACTGGAGCAAGGGGATAAAATATAAATGAAATACACACAAATTCTATATATTGTACTATGCTACAAAAGAAATAATAGAAAACTTCTGTGTAGAGTGGTCATTTTTCACTGGACATTGTAAATTGTGTTCTTTTACCATGTCTTTTTTCCGCATTAAATCTGAAAGGTGGAGTGTGTCATTAGAGATGGTTTACAGCCATGTCTGGATACATAAAGTACATATTCTATAACTCTGAAAAATCACTGCAGCAAAGCCTCATATTTCTCAATATATCATTATATACAGTATTTACATATACTGCAACTCACTGAATAAGTAAATACAGTTTGACAAAAAGATACACAATATTAAGCAAACCAAGTTATTCCTCTTTCCTACTGTCTTTAAAGTTGGTTGACTTCAACTTTTGTGTAGTCCCAGCAGCTATGTACCATCTCAGTTGCCTGAGAAATGCCATAATAGTACTGCAAAGATACAAATTCAAGAAAATAAACAATACTGTATACTGCATGTCAGAGTTTTCTCAAGATGGTGGATGACTGCTACTGTAGGCCCTCTTGCTAGGAAATATGTCATCCCATGCCACATTATGTTTTGTGGCTAAAGGGAGGAACCTTCCTCTCCTTTCTTTCAGGGTGATTCTAACTGGGTACTGGTAGGTATATAAATACAAGTAAAATATTTAGCAAACTTTACAGTATACAAATCATATTACTGAGTTCAACATTTTTGTAATTAGAGTCAAGGATTTTCTGCTTAGACCATATATTATTTTATTTATAATAACTGGGTCCTCAATTTTCCAATGCAAAAACTGTGGTGTTATTTGCCAAAATAAAAGAGTGTTTACTATGGCAAACACTTGCATGTTTTTTTGCATTCTGTGCATGTACCCAACACAACTCTACGTCCTGGACTGCTGGCCACCTCATCTTTCCCCTTGGAGATGGAACTGCCACTCGGACTCAGTGGTAAGTCACTACAGAAACAAAAACTAAAATTATAACATAAAAAAGAAACCCTTCAGCTCGAGGCACAAATGAATATATTTAAAAAGTTTAAATAAAGAAATAAAACTGACCACGGCTGCATACTCAAACCTAAGCAGACCGCGACTGCATAGGGACATCTTTTTTTTTTTATTTTATATAATTGTTGTGGCAAAAAATGAAAATCCAGCAATTACGTAAAATATAATATGGGGTGTTGTATAATCTAGAAGTTTACACACACCCTCAAGGTAAGATGCTTTCACAAACCCCTCAAGATTCACTTTCAGAGTTTATGTAACATCTAATCCCTCGGGTGTGTGTAAACTTCTCGTTACACACACCACTCCATACTTTAATCTATACATATATGGCAGAAAATGTATTGGTGCATGGAATTTTCTTTTAAATATTTATTTAAATGATAGTTCAAGAAAGCAATTCAAAGGGGAAGTGAGTTGAATAATTACCCATTTATTACATATCTGGTTGCAGATCAGATATGTCTTCAAAGTTTTCTGTGGGCTACCCCTGTAGTTACAGTACGTGTACCTTCATGGTAAAGTTACCGGGGGATGACTATACATTTTATTAATATAAGTTATTTTAATTCTTTAAAAAATCATGTTTTTTATATGATGGTAGTAAATGATACTGAACCATTTGGGAAGCTTTACTGGACCTTGGTAAAGTCATAGACACATATAGCTAATCTTAATAACAAGCTAATTCTTAAAACTACCACATGGAAAATCAATGGAATTAATTCCCCAACAAAACATTCTAGACCTCTTGAACATGCTAGGAAAACTATATATCTTACTTCTACAGGAGCCTTATCTAATGCCTGACAAGTGTCTCTTTTTTTAGTTGGCACCAAAAAAATTAAAAAGGTTGATTACTCTTAGATTTGATATTGCTATGCTTGGAGGAGGCATTATGAATGTCCTGATTAAGCAGTTAATGGTTAAGGTCTCTAGTTCATAATGTAAGGACGACATCACTGCCCATTTATTAAATGACTGTATTAAAGAATATGCTTTGGTTGATATCTAGAGAGTTTATTATTAGAATGCTAGGGTTATTAGCCATTTTCTGTGAAATGCAGTGTTCTCTAGATTAGATTACATTTTTCCACAGTACAATCAATTCAATCCTTCAGGTTTAGGTCAGTTCCATCATTATTTCAGACCATAATATGGTGTTAACGTGTTGCTTTTAAGGATAACACTCAACTAACTTCTAGAAATTCAACAACATATTTATTTCAGGATGATTGTTTTATAGCCAAATCCTTTGAAGTAATGTGGAAGGCTTGGTTTATAACTGTAATGACCCGATGCCAAGCTACAATATAAGCTTCTAGGTGAATCCAAAGTAGTTTTAGAAGCCAAAAGAATCTGTTATGCAAGTTGAGCACATAAACTCTCAAGACAGAAAGAACTAAAGCGTGATAATAAAATAAAATCTCTGGACCAATTGGTAATCCAGAACTACAATGCCCACAGTGTAGCATGGAAAGACATGGAAATACAGGTGAATTTGAATAAAGAAATTAAACCAAAAAAAAAATCTAAGCAAGGTGAATCACACTTTATACTTGCTGGGAGACAAATCTTGATGTATTTTGACCAATGTTCTCAAGAAACAAAAATAGTGTAATTTTACAACAGGCTTGCAGGACATGAACTCAACCTTTGTAACCAAGGAGGATAACTTACACAGAATCATTGGTTGGTACTTCAGAAAGTCTGTCAGAAATGATTTTCTCCACACCCTGTAGAAATGTTAATTTATTTGAATAATAGATGCCCTGAGAATTTGTAAACCACATTAAATCCTTTGAAGTTAGAGGAAACCAACCTGGTGATAATGTATTTAGTTTTGTTGATCAGGAAAGGAAAGCAAGGCAATATTTGTTATTTTAAGTCTTGACTTCTGAGGAGGATACAGGTGCAAACCAATTAAAACTGAACCAGATTAAGTATTGATGTTCTTGTAGTAAAAGGGACATTTGGCAAGGATATCAGGAAAATTCCCTGACTCTTTCTGAGAAGTGCCATAGGATCTTAAACATCCACGTAAACAACCACCAGAAAAGAAAGACAGGGCTTCAGTTTATGCCTCATCAAAGGACAGCACACCTTGACAGTATGGCATTCCCTTAATAAACAACTCAGAAGTCAGTGTTTTTAGTTTGAGCCCAGTCTCACAAATATCTTTCCTCAGTTCAGATTTCCTGGTGTGGATTGATATACTTAAGCCCCCGTTCTTTGCAGCACTGTAGATATAACTTCTGTGGCAGCAACTCTGAATATCCACAGAACTGGTAGGTCAAGTTGTGTGTGAAGCTTTAAAGTGCTGTGGCACATATGTAAGTAAATACTGCAATACAGAGACAACATTATATTTGCTGTGGAACCCAGCAAGGATGGCCTGTGAAAAGATCCTTACTCCCACCTCATAAATGTAAGTTACATAACTTCCAGTTTTGTGCCATTGAGCAGTTGTTCTGACTCTCTATATTTTCTAAATCTATTTAATGCTTAGGACCATTGCATGTAACATTAATGGCTACTGACAGGCACCCTCCAACACTGATAGCAGCAAAGCAAACAGCTGAAAAAATGTTCTCCCTAGGGGAGGTTGAATTAGCTTAGCAATGGAGCACCCAAGATTCCTCTCCTCTGTGAGAACCTGTCAGGGGCCTGACATACAGTTGCAGTTAGGGGTGTGTGCTTTGTGGCCGCAGAGATGCTTCCCATACTGCCAACCCCCCCCTTCCCCCAAAAAACTGCAATACATTAAAATTATAACACATTAAGCATCTGCAGTGTCAGTGTAATAATTTCTCTTTTTATCTGTACTTGTGTCACTCTTTCCTGTTTGGTTTTCACATTTTTAGTAAACTTTAGCTTGTCTGTCATCTTTCTTGCCTTGGCTTTGTCTTTTCTTCATTTTCTTTTATGTGCACCCCCCCCCCCACACCTGAAAGCACTGGCTTCGGTCAGTATCCCATGACCGTGGGCTATGGTAGAACAGGTGATCTCAGGATCCCAGCAGAGCATGGGTTACCCTCCTGGAACCTTGATACATTACCACTGGCCTATCAGGGTGGCACAGTCAACTGTTTTTTTTTTATTTTCACTTTTTCAGCCACTGTAATTTCTTCGTCTATGCCTCTATGTCAAGCAAAGCTTCAGTTCTCCCAGAAGATATAATGGCAACAAAGCTCTCTCCTCACCCTAGTCCAAAATGCTGCAATGATTTTTGCGCTCTTCATCCCTCACCCATATTAAGCAAAAACCTTTACCCCGTGACATAAATCTACCTAATGGCAGCAAAGCTCTCTCCTCTGCTAACTTCCCCTGACCTAGAAGTAGCACTGCTCTCTCTCCCCCCTCTTACCCCTTAATGGTAGTAATGCTTTCTCCTCCTCTTCCTATCCCTGGACTTAATGACATAAAGATTCTCTCTTCTATCTACTCTCCCATAGATGATCCTGCTCCTTCCCCTTTCACAAACACCTTTGCCTGATTCCAGGTTTTAAAATACAGTGTCGCCCATCTGCTCTCATCTCAGCTCCAGCATCCACCTCAGAAATGAATGGGATGATATTTGCCATGCTTTTGAAACAGTTTCCTCTAAGAATGCTGATACGCTGGGCTGGCCATCAGACTTGGGAAGTGGAAGATATAGGGCTGTCACTTACACTGAGTCAACATTTGTTTCATTCAGTTAAAGAAATCCCATCCTCAAATGATGGTTTGATTACTTTGACTACTGTGTTGAAAAATCAAGCTATTTGTGCTTTTTTTTTTTTTTAAATCTTTGAAGCAGCGTTGGTGCTCTTTGAGCAAACCTACTTGTTCATCAGCAACAGTTTTAGTTGAGATGCAGTGAGCTTAAAATCTGGCTTGCCCACACATCTCTCATCTACCATTATAGTTTGCATCAATACCAATACCATGTTGTCCCAGAGCAATATATACATACACAAAAATTAAAAATGTATCATCTGTGGTGTCGTGAAATTTTCTTCATTTTCACTGTTTGTTTGTTTGTTGCTCTCTTCTCTGGTTTAGTTACCTCATTTAGCATTAATAATTAGCTTTGGCTTTTTACTTTGTTTACCTTGGCATCATCATTTTAATTACACAGTCTATTAAGCATTCCCTCATTCTGCCCCAACAATTTTGTTTACGAGCCGTCTCTTTGCTTTCCTTTTTTATAAACCACATTTTCTCCCCAAACCACCCATGCTGACCTGTCAAGTTGGCAGCCTCCCAACCACATACACAGCCACTTCTTATGCTTAACTCCATTAGAATTACAAAATTCCTCCCCACCAGTACATTGCTCTCTCATGGTTTTAAAACTTAAGAAACCTACCCTTGCCCATTTTAGCACTACTTTCCTAACTAATTTTGAGCATGCTGTTGAATGTCCCTGTACTTTAAAATTGATATTATTATCCAGTCCTACACTGTACAATACTCCTCTGCCTTTTCATCAATTAGAAGTATTGTAAGGTCTCCTCTTAGACTTTACTCCGACCCCTCATATAACAAGAAGAATCCAATCTGCATATTTTAGCCCAAACCTAACTGCACTCAGAGCCTCATCGAGTCACTCTGCTTTTTCTATTGGAAAGCCTTTTTTTGATCCCACACTGTAGGATGATCCATTACCTCTTCCTAGTACTGCTAGGCCTAAATGCTGGACTCATGCCCAAGGATGGCTTTGTGTGAGCCTCAAAAGACTTGACTAGTACAAGAAACAAGCATTCTGGACTACCAGCAGTAATAGAAAAAGGCCATGGATCATCATGCAGCTTCTCACCAAAAATGAGTGCACATATGAAATGAAAACAGGGTGGCTCAAGTGGTTTCTCAGGACTGCGCAAGAGGTTATGAGGGGATGAGATGGAGGAGGGTGAGTTTTAGTTTTTATAAAACTACAAGTGAAGCCAACTATTATGTCTCCATCCTTGAACAGGCAAAAGGGAATTCTCAAAAAATCTGGAAGACACTCAAGTCCATCAAAGGTTAGCCTGTAGCCCCCTCCATCCCTCTGAAGATCCTCAGCAATGGTAGGGCTGGGGAAAACAGCCACCTAATCCTCAAGGAAATCAACAATCACTTTGTAACTGCTGTCCTAGCTTTCGACTCTTCGCCTTATGCAGCCTGTGGTAGCAGCCAAGACTGTAATAACATTGACTTGCAAACTGACCCGCTCGCTCCAGTTGTTCCCGCTTAGCTATAAAGAAGTAGAAGATTCACTTCTTAACATAGACATTCAAAAAAGTGCAGGGGACGATGGTCTAGAACCTTTTTTTCTTAAACTAGGCTATCTTGACCTCACTGCCCCTATCCTCCATATATTCAATCTTTCCATTTCCACTACCACTGTTCCCTCCTGCTGGAAATCTGCCCACGTCCTCCCATTATTCAAGTCAGGGGACCCATGTGGTCTAAACAACTATAGGCCCATCTCAATCCTTCTTGCCCTCTCCAAAGTCCTCGAAAAGCTATTTTTTTCCCAAATGAAACTCCATATCGAATCATCTTCAATCTTCAACCCTGTGCAATTCGACTTCCGGCCCAAAGATAGTACAGTCACTGCTCTAGCCAAAGTTACCAATGAATGGATCACAAGCATGGACTCCAAGAAAGTTACTGGTGCAGTATTTTTAGATCTCAGCAAAGCATTCAACACTGTCGACCACAATCTGTTAGTCTCAAGCCTAATAAAACTATTCGCTACCCGCCTTGCTGCCCAGTGATTTACCAGCTACCTATCTGGAAGGACCCAGAAAGTAAAAGGTGGTGGCCTCTTTTCTGCATCCTCCCAGTTGTCAGGGAATCCCAAAGGCACCATATGAGATCCATCCTCTTCTCCCTGTACATCAATAACCTTGATGCACATATAGTCCCATCTGTATTTGTTTGCTGACGATACTGTACTATATACATCAGGCCCTACACTGACTGAAGTGAGGATGTACTCCAAGCCGACTTTGCACAACTAGAAATCAACCTAATCAATGACAAACTACTCCTCAATGCCAAGAAAACTAAGGCCATGATCTTTGCCCCAAACACCACCTCCACTTCCCTTGCAATCACGCATGGAGAATTCATCACCACTTCCCTAGGTGAACCCCTTGAAATCACCTCCGAATTGAAATATCTTGGTATGTGGCTAGACAACAAGATTTCCTTTCACAGCCACCTCAATGATCTGGCAAAAAGGCTAAAAATTAGGCTAGGTTTCTTCTTCCTTAACAAGTCCCTCTTTCCATTGGATACCAGAACTAGGCCGGTCCAGGCCACTTTCTTGCCACTACTCGACTATGGAGATCTAGTCTATTCCTCCGGAGCAGCCTCAGGACTCAGCAAACTAGACGTCCTCTACCACCATGCCATATGGTTCATGGCTTGGACTTGCTAACTGGCTTCTTGCTAATGACCTACATGAATCTCTTAACCTGTGTTGCACTTATCTCATTCTTCTCCAATGATCCTGTTATCCATGTTTTCTACTACCTACTTTGCTTGATCATGTATTTTTATAGTCTTATTAGTGTTTGAGATGTTCTGTACTCTCCTGGCTTACTCTTTGCTGTATGGTTTATGTGTGCTGCGTCACACTGATGTTGTTGTTTTGTATTTCATTTGTACCCTCCCGGGTTGTACCTGAAAATAGGCATTCCTATGTCTAGTGTACCCACCCGGTCAACAAAAGCAAATAAATAAATGACAAACCTACCCTACCAAACCCACCATCGCGATTTGTACATAGCCGCTGGCTGGACATCACTCTCAATTAGATGCACACTTCATGCTGGTATCTGGACTCTTAAACTACTCCTGAACAAGGTCCCGAAGTATCTCACAACCCTTTTCCATATTTCCCATAGCACCTACTCTTTTAGGAAAAATGATCTCCTCGATGTACCGAGAACCTGCACCTCACTCGGCAAGCGGGCCATATTGAGTACACTCCCAACTATCTGGAACCAGCTCCAAGGCTTACTGAAGCTTTCCGGTACTGTCCCTGTCAGTCTATTTAAAAGGTTGGCTGCAGCAAAAATAAAAGATACATGCAGCTGCTTCTAAATCCTTGCTCACTGCTCTAACTCTAGCCCACTGCTTCCTCTTACTTACCTAGAAATTAGCTGCCTTGTTACTCTGAAACAAGAACCTGCTTTTTTTTCTGTACTTGTATTTTTCTATGTCATTGTCATTTTATGCAACATGTTAATGCTTGCTCATAATTCTGTACCTGAATTTGTACTATATTTTTCAATTATGCAATCTCTAACTACCTGTCTGTGCCAAAGGACCTCCTTGTGAATGAGCTTGCTCAATGGAGTTTTTCTACAATAAACTTGAACTTGAACTTGAACAAGGATGCCAAGTAATAGGCAGAAACGAGTGGAGCAGTCTATGTCTAACTTACTGGGACAGTTTCTGTGTAATTTCTATGGGCAGTGCCAAATTCCACATCAAGCCCCACATTTTGCATCTGGCCTTGATTTCTGCAGCAACTGCTGAATGCCATGGAGCTACAGAACACAGGAGGCCTTGGATATGCTCCAAAATTCTACCATACTTTTATAAAGAATTGAAACCTTGGTTTACTCTGCTGGGGCAAGAGATGGCTTACAATGTCAGGGATATTACACTTATGATGGAAGAGCGATGGTGGTTTTAATAACCAACAATAGAAATCCCTTTTGTTCTCTAAAATTGAACCATCAGACATCCTGGACCAACTGCTCCACTTAAAGGACAGGAAAAGTGGTGGTCCAAGTGGTCTGGACACTGAACTGCTGAAACATGCTGCCCCAGACAGTTACAGGCCTCTGGTCTACTTCTTCAATTACCCCTTAGTGTGATCTTATGCTTCTTCTGGCTGTGAAACTATCAGCATGGTTCCCATCCATAAAGTAGGAGACCCGGGCAATTTAAGCAACTGCAGACCGAGCTCCCTCCTGTCAGTGGTCTCCAAAGTACTGGAGCACATTCTATACAACCAAATCATCAAATTCCTCAACAAAACCTCCTTGCTTGATGAGCACAAGTCAGGTCTAAGAACATGAGACAGTATAGTCACCACTGCAACCATGGTACTCAACAACATCAGCCTCCCATAGATGAAATGAAATATGTTGGCACCATTTTCATCAACCTATCGAAGGATTTCAACACAGTGAACCACAGAATACTAGTAATAAGACAGCCAAACTGCACATATGACCAGAGGTAGCCAGCTACTTCAACAATTATTCTAAGTAAAAGTAAACAGAGCATGAGGATACATGGCTCTGAGTCTGACACCCTCCAATTCATTAAAGGTGTACCTTAAGGCTCTGTATGTGAACCTTACTGTTCTCTTTGTTTGTAAAATACCTGGATCAGTGTGTTGGAGCAATGAACTACCAGCTGTATTTCGATGATACTGTGTTTTATGTGTCTGGAGTCAACATCCTTGCTGTGCAGATCACTCTTCAAAAGGGATTTCATGACTTGCAATCCTTTCTCCTTGACTCAAAACTGTCTTTAAATGGGGGGAAACCAAAGCTATGGTATTTGGGTCTGCCCTGACTGAAACGTTTTGCTGGCTCCATCATTCTGGTCATTGCTGCCACAGGCAGAACCCAACTCTCCTCCCCTCTCCTCCCGTCCTGGAAGTGGTTAGTGAACACAAATACAGTATGTGTGTCTCTGGGATGATTCCCTCTTCACTAGGAACACACACATTGACAATGTAATCAAACGCCTTGTCCCAAACACTAGCTTCCTGTTCAGAAATATATCCTTGTTGCTCCAGGACTGCAGAGAGAGAATAATACAATCTATGATACTCCTTTTATGACATGGTCACCTTCCTCCATAGTACCTCCAAGTCTAGGATGGCCAAAGTAGATGTACTTTATTTATTTATTTATTTATTTATTTTATTTATTTAAACATCAGTTTAATAACCTTTGAGCCAGAGGCTCATTTACAAAGGTACGTCATCACATAGAGGACAACAGACAGCAGAACAATAAACAACAGTTAATACAGATTCAAGCAAGTTACAATTCAGGGTTACAGTAGGCAAAAACATATGTTTGTGAGGTGAGAGTAGAGGGGACGGTAAGAGGGAGAAGGGATGGGGAGGAGAAAGGAGAGGAAGGAGGATGTTAAAGGGAGGAGGAAAGGGGGGGGAGTGCTGCTCAGCCAGCATTGTCAGAACCCTTTTTTTTTTTTTCCCTGCTTCTTCTTCTCAGCAGCAACACCTGTGTGAGATGAACAGGTGGTTTCTGAGCCTGAGTTTAAAGCTTGCTAATGTGGGAGAGTCAGAGATACTGGTAGGGAGTGAGTCATACCAGGTAGGTGCTCTGTAGGGGAATGCCCTTTGGCCTTGTGAGGTCCTAGCCCTTGGTATGAACAGAGCTGTTTTGGACGAGCTGCGGGTGTTCACAGCCGGTGCAGTACGGCAAATAGAGCCAGCTAGACCAGTGGGAGATAGGCCATGCAGTGCTTTAAAGGTGAGCTGGCAGGTTTGATACATGAGCCACTCATCCAGGTTGAGTAGGGTAGCCAAGGCATACAGCTGACATGTATCCGTATGTCTAGGTGCACTGGTGATAAGTCTGCAGGCTTTGTTAAGTGTAAGGCGGACCTTGCTGAGGGCTGTCTGATCAGCTGACCCATAGACCGGGAGGCCATAGTCGATGAGAGATATGACAGAAGAGGTGACAGCAAGGTGGAGGGCATCCACAGGGAGACATTTTTTGTGCCGGTAGAGAATGCCCAGCCGCAAGTTGGCGGCAATGTTCAAGGAGGAGATATGGTCATGGAAGGAGAGGGCAGGGTCAAAGACAATTCCCAGGTATTTATAGGATTGCACAGGTTCGATGGTGATTTTGAGGGTGAAATGAACAGTGAGGGGAAATTTGCTGAACTTGTTTTGGGGGTGGGAGAAGAGCATTGTTTTTGTTTTCTTTAGGTTGATTATGAGTCGATGCTCAGAGAACCAGGTTTCAGCGGAATCAAAAGCAAGTTGGAGAGAACTCTGAAGCAGCGTAGGGTTACTATCAGAGGCAAGGACAGCATCATCAACATATAGCAGGATCTTGCCCGTGCATGCACTGGGTAGCGAGTTGAGGAAAAGGAGAAGAGTAGAGGTCCAAGAATAGAGCCCTGAGGGACTTCAGGCGAATAGGGCAGGTGCTGGAGAGATTTCCACTAACTTTCACACATTGGGAGTGGGCTGAGAGATAGCTGGCACACCAGGAGACTGGTCTAGTGGCAAAGCCTATGTGGTCCAGGTAGTTAACAAGAGTGGATGCGATACGGTATCAAAAGCTTTAGACAGGTCAATGAATACCACTCCAGCCAGGGCACCAGTGTCCAAGGAGGTGGAGGAAGTTGGTAAACTCCAGGAGAGCCGTAGACAGTACTATGACCAGCTCTGAACCCATGTTGCTCAGGGCAAAGAACATTGTACTTTGAGAGGTAGTCGGAGACTTGAGTGGCAACAATTTTCTCCAGGGCTTTGGGGATTGAGATGGGTCGGTAATTACCTGGCAGAGTCCTGTCGCCACCTTTGTGGACAGGAGTAACCGTAGCAACCCTCCAGACAGCAGGAAATTGTCCGAGGCAAAGGGATTTGTTAAAGATGCATGTGATAGGGGCGAGGACCTGATCCAGGACCTGACGTAGGAGGCAGGGATCAAGGGAATCATTACCTATGGCGTTACCTTTAAAGGCTTTAAGGAGATATGGCCTAGTTTCTTGTAAGGTGACACAGCGCAGGTGGAACAAGGGGCATGTGATGGGAGGGGCGGAACTAGGGGGTGGAGGACTGAAGAAGTTACCAGGGAGTACTGAGCTAAGGTCAGTAAAGGAGTTATTGAGGTGAGTGGCAATGAGGGTAGGGTCAGTGGAGACAGTACCATTGATGTTAAGAAGTGTGGGAGGGGGGACTGGGAGTGACCATTCAGCTGCTTGACGTTGTCCCAGAAAGACCTAGGTTCCCCAAGAGGAGGTAAGGGAGGCTTGCGTAATCCGCCTTTTGCTTTATGGATAGCCCAGGTGAACCGTTTCGAGCTGCAGCATAGGTCTGCCTGTCAGATGATCAGCCAGAGGCAACAGCAAGGTGCCACAGATTATCCCGCTGCTTAAAAAGCCGCCTCAGTGCAGGGGTGAGCCAAGGAGCATATCATACTTTGGACCTATGGGCAGTTATAGGAGCGAAGATGTCACAGGCAAAGTTGAAAGTGTTGATAAAGAAGGACAGAGCCATGTCAACGTTAGTTGCGTTTATCAGTGGGGACCAGTCTGTGTGAGCAAGGTAATTCTTTAGGTCATTCAACCCCCCGGGTCTAAGCCACCTTTGAGAGGTGGTTTTGACTGAGGGTGTGGGCTTTGCAACAGGATAGCCAGGCTGCCACTCAGCTTACAGCACTCACCACTGTAAGCTCTACAGTACATTAAACTGGCTATTCTTGGGTGACAGGAGGGAATTACCCTTCATCCGGTTCTTCCTGAAGCACATCACAGGCATTGGAAGAGGCAGTGTAGTGCAGTGGTTTAAGGCTCTGAGCTGCAAACCTGGAGACCTGTGTTTGAATCCCACAGCCCCACTTGCATACTGTTTGACCCTAAGCAAGTCACTTAACTTCCTTATGCTCCCAGGTGGCACCTGTAAACAAGCTTCAGCTTTGCAAAGGAGTCTCTGACTCAAAGGTTTGTAATTCTGATATGTGCAATACATAAATAAATAATGGGTCTCTCCTAGTTAAAAATAAATAAATAAATAAAATTGCGCCTTCTTATTTGCACTCAAGGTTTATCCACAAGTCCTGCACTAGATCTTTGTGTTCCAATGGATCACTCAAGCTGAGGATGATGATGCAGACAAACATGATTCAAGGGATCCTCACTTTCAATCACAGATGTCAACTGCATTTAACTCTCTGCTAGGATCCCTACACCTGGTAACCATCTTGTGCCATCCAGTATAAAAGTCAAAGAATTTTTGTTTTCTGTTTCTTCTGGGTATAAATCTTGCTGCCATCTTCAGACTGAATTGAATAGTATATAACGAAAAAACTGAAACTTGCTGCCAGTTTTTGATTGATTAGCATGGTAAACACTGACTATAAGATTATAGCCAAACATATCTTTTTACATATTACTTTGAGGGATTTTGGAGGTAATCCATCCAGACCAGTCTGGATTTGTTAAGGGAACACACTATTTTTCAGGGGATGTGTTATGTAACAGTAGATAATAAATTTTGTAAGGAAAGAGGAAGAATATACTTTTGCCCTGGCCTTGGAACTAGCAAGGCATTGTATCTTATTAATAAACAATTGTGTGGTAGTGTTTATCTCAAAAGAATCAATCAATCGCTACAAAGAAGGATCCAGAAGAAACATGCTAAACCTGAGCTTTATTTTAAAGTGAACTACAATTGGCAGATTCTGTGCTGACGCATAATTGATTTTCAAGGTTGCTCACTGTCCCTGTCCTCCACTCTCTGTATCCTTGAAATTGAGTTCTTTTTAAATTGTATTGGGTGCAACAATTCAATTAAAAAAAATACCGATATAGGCAACGTGTCAGTCAGAACTACTGTTTTTGTTAATGATGTTTTACTTCACCTGAAGGATACTGATTACATGCTTGCTGGAGGAAGTGGAGAGATTTTCAAAAGTCTCAGGATATATTCTAAACAAACATAAATATGTTATCCTTCCAATTACCAAACATGCACTTGATAAGGTAATAGTTCTACCACACTTAAAAAGTGTAAATTCATGCTGGCCTATTGACACAGCAGTAACACTACTGCTCACGATGCTGGTGACCTGTGTTTGGGAACGAGCATGAGTCATCAAAGGCCAGCCAGAGGGGGGAGTATTGAGCATCTCAGGACACTCTTCTCCTTCGAGGAGGGGAGGACAGCTTGATTCACAACTATACTGCCACCTGGGTGACCACAGATGGCAGTGGAATGGAGCAGCTATGGGAAAGGAAGATGCAGGCTGGTGCTGCGCTATTCATGCTTGTGTGGTCTGCATGTGCACCCATGCTACTTTGTCTCAGAGCAGGGAAGAAACAGAAAAAGGAAAATCCCCCTCCTGCAGCATGACAGCCCTGCTGAACCCACAGGCTCTGCACTCATTGATCTGGTCATCTCTCTGAATGACTGGATATAGGCACTCGATTGAACTGGTCCACCCACTGCTCCACTCAGAGGGCTCCACCATGAAGAGAAAACTATATGGGTAATGTGAGGAGAGGTAAGTCCCAGGAGAAGGTAATGTGACAGGGCTGGGGTGTGGTGGGGAATTGAGAGGGGGGCCAAACAGCCGAGGGGAGTAAGAAGCTTAAAGAAAATAAATTAAAAAAGCACACATGTCAATAAATACTTATCAATCATAATAACTATCACTAAATTCAATTAAGCAAAATGTAGACCATACTGATTTGTTTAATGACCTGGTTCTGTCGAATATTTTTAATGCCTGTTTGAATTGTTTTAACTGTTGTTTATGTAAGGCGCCTTGATAATTGAAAGGTGCCATATAAATAAAAATTATTATTATTATTATAATTATGATATTAAAACTAAGACCATGGCTTAATTAAAGAATTGGATGTATCTCTCTATCTTCCTACTGTATGGGGTAAAGTGTCAATTCTCAAAATTATGTCTATTCTGCTTATTATTTATCCAGTTCAGTCAGTTATGGGTGAGACAGAAGAACAATGTTTCTCAAACTTCAAAACATTTGTAGGACATGTCTATGGGAGGTGGGAAACCACAAATGGTGTGGCACACCATGATTCTTTCTCACGATAATGGTGATCCAAGCATATATAATACATTCTTTTAGTACTTTACCCAAATATGTGAAATGACATTATACTGGGACTTCCTTCTCAGCAACTATAACATGGACAATAATACAGTGCAGCAAACACTGGAGCAGGAAGAGGAGCATTTGAATATGAAAAAAATGGTAATGTTGCTGAATCCTTTCAAGGACTCCACAAACTTATCAATTAGTTCCATGGTGGAACCTACTGTTACATCTGCCAAAAGAAGCAATCTGGTTGATTTACCCTGGTTAAGGTCCAACATTATTTTCAATGGTATAGAACACCCTCTAAAGATATCCTGTGACATGCGCTACTCGCGAGTGGGCAGCTACCGAAACAGCTATCCACTTGCAGCACATGTTGACAGAGTGAGAGAGCAGGGAGGGTGAATGGATAGGGGGGTCATGAATGGTGACAGGATGTCGCTATATGTGCACAAGGGCAGGTGGGGTGGGGATCAAGCACGCTGAGCGAGGGACAAGATGGGAGGGAGGGTTAGTGAGGGGTGGTGCCACAATGAGCTGCCGAGCTGGCTCCATGGAGTGGTGGGTTAGTGCTGGGCTGGAGGGCCAGGATGCTGGATTTGGGTCAGGTGAAGGTATGTTTTGTTGCACCCGGCCTGAGTAGTTTTTTTTTTTTTTTTTACGATTTTCACCCTCCCACATGCACCCTCCTGGAGTTCAGAATCCTATAGTAGGGGTGCAGGGTTTGAAGCCCCTCATGGTGAGGGTGTGGGGCACAACCCCCGCATAACATTAAAATTAGAGTCTTTGTTTCTTTGTGTTTTGCCAGCGTGTACATCGCTGAAATTGATTTTGGTGATGTACACCTGCCATAATGATGATCACCTTTCGTTATCGCCATTATGACATGGAACCCCCTCTCCCCCTCTAAAGACCCTTTGATGGACTATGTTACACAATGGCTGGAAACTGAGTGACACCAATATTCTTAATTAAAAATAGACATCATGGCTCTATTGCATGTTCCCTCTAAGAAACTTTCCCACTCCTTGTATGGCACTCCTGTAGATATATCATTGACAGCCCATAAACAATTGTGTCTCCTTCTCAATCTAGACTCTACTAAGGATATATCACAGACCATGTTGGGGAACCCAAATTTTAAAATTGCTGGTCACCTCCTTATGCAGACCTTTTGGCCTTATGCCAAAGCTAGAACAGTGGAGCATTTTAGTGAGATGGAACCCTGTTAAAATTTCTTGAGGCACAGCAGAGATTTAGGATACCTAATTTGAAATATTTTAAATATTTTCAAATAACTGATTTGTTACATCAGCATTTTGTATAGGGCTTTGGTCCAATATTTGTGGAAAACAAATCCTTAGCCTAGCCCCTCATGCATCCTCCACCCACACCATTTCTTTTTTTTTCACAATACATTTTATGAGCTTCTTCCCAATGGAGAATCAGAGATGGCTCTTTATTGGGATCAGGTTATTCCCATGGAGGGCAGGCCCCATAACTGGACACTTTTATGGAAATGCACCTATAAATATTTAAGATGGGACAGATACCAGTTTATGCAATTCCAGATATTTCATAGTCTATATTATATATCAGTTAAATTACTGTACATAAAATGAGTTAAATTACCTCTAATGTCTGTTCCTGATGTGGTAAGGACCAGGGCACTTTAGTACACATATTATGATCTTATGAAAAACTATCTCCTTTTTGGGAGGCCATATATCTGCATTTGGACCCTCTGCTGGGATTAGATTCAGCTTTTCTCCCTGAAGTACACCTTTTGGAGGTCTTTGATGGTATTTTGCTTGGCAATCAATGATACCACATGGCTCTGATCTCTGCCAGTGCTAAAAAGGTTATTTTAAGTCACTGATGTGATCAGATCATTCCTGCGTACATGGAATGGAATACAGAAACTTTATTTGCATTATAGGCAGAAAAGATCATGGTCAGCCTAGTAGACCGCCATTCAGTTTATAAGAAGGTGTGGGAACTGTTGCATATTTCGGATCTGAAATAAATAAATAAATACCTTATTAACTATCTGAGCTGGACAGGGTATATTTTTTTACTACCGGAGTGGTACAGATGTTAGGTATGACCTCTATCTTTGTTAGCAAACAGGTAGTCTTTTGTTGGGTAGATTGGATATCATGCCACAGTATACCCTTCTTGGTTAAATATATTATTTGTGTATTGCAAAGCCCTAAATCCTAAATGGAATGAGTAGACTATCTCCTTGCATCTCCTCCAGAAAAGGATGGCAGTTGGGGGTCTTTTCCCTGGGTATGGGTGGTGAGGTTGGAAGCTGTTTGATTTCTTCATGTGTTTGTTGTATGCACATATGTTGTACATCTTATTTAATTTATGTTGGATTTTGCATTTTTTGTACTTTTGAATTTTTGAAAATTTAATAAAGCATACTCAAAATATAAAGAAGAAAAAACGTCCAACATTATGGCTACTTTGAATTCTACACAATTGAAAAGATCTTTCCCACCCAAATCAGTATTTTTTGTTTAATACTTTACATTGGTCTCAATTATTTCCAATAACAGTTGAATTGCTAATACAAGTTTCAGGGATTTTATTCCCATTGGCATACCTGTGCACTACCATTTTTATTATTGGCTAGTAGTGAAATTTAACAAAAATTTGTTGCCACAGAAAGATTCAGTTTATGAATGGTTTGTGGGATCACTTAAAATGGGAAGAGGGGTTTAAAGAGATTACTCATCAGAAAATTATGTCTAGGTTATACAAAATTATTTGCTGCTCATTCAATGATCCCAGAAAAAATAGTGGTTGTAAGATGACCCTGGTCCATCCCATCTCATTCAAGATAGCATGTGGAAATGAACCTTGATTCAGCAACATAAAATATGAGAAAGAAAAAAAAAAACATTCTCATAGAAACATAGAATTTGACAGCAGATAAGGACTGCTTGGCCCATCCAGTCTGCCCATTTCCCTACCTGATGGATAAGCTGCAGATACTAGTTAATCAACAGCTTACTTCCTTCGACCCCCCACTAGAATTGCCTTATGCCTGTCCCATGCATTCTAGAATTCTTCCACTGTTCCTGACTCCACAACCTCCTCAGGAAGGCTGTTCCATGCATCCACAACTCTCTCTGTGAAAAAATACTTTCTAACATTACCTCTGAGCCGTCCCCCCTCTATCTTCAAATTGTGCCCCCTTGTTCTTGCACATCTCTTCTTCTGAAAGATACTACCCTCTTGTACCTTGTTAATTCCCTTGAGATACTTGAAAGTTTCCATCATGTCCCCCCCTCCCTCCTTTCCTCAAGGGTATACATATTAAGCTGCTTTAGTCTCTCCTCGTATGTCTTCTGGTGCAGACCGTGCACCATTTTGGTTGCCCTCCTCTGAACAGCCACCACTCTGTCAATGTCTTTGCGGAGATGGGATCTCCAGAATTGCATGCAATACTCCAGATGGGGTCTCACTAACTGTCTGTTGAGAGGGATAACAACTTCCTGTTTTCTACTGTTGATGCCTCTCCCTATGCATCCCAGTATCCTCCCAGCCCTCCTTACTGCCTTCTCACATTGCCTGCCCACCTTTAGGTCATCTGATATAATTACTCCTAGGTCTCTTTCAATGTTTGGTGTTGTTATTAACTCACCCCCCATTGTGTACTCTTCCCCTGGGTTTTTGTTTCCCAGGTGCATTACCTTGCACTTCTTTGCATTGAATCTGAGCTGCCACGTATTTGACTATTCCTCCAACCTTGCCAAGTCCCTTTTCATTCTTTCTACCCCACCTTGTGTATCAACTCTGTTGCAGATCTTTGTGTCATCTGCAAAGAGCATACCTTTCCTTCCAGGTGCTCTCCAATGTCACTTATAAAGATGTTAAAGAGGACCAGTCCTGTAGTGACCCTGCAGTACCCGCTAGTTACCCTCCTTTCTTCACTGTGGACTCCGTTTACTATTACCTTTTGTGTCCTGTTGTCCAACCAGTTTTTTTTATCCAGGCTACCACCTTGGGACCCACTCCAAGGTTGGCTAACTTGTATATTAATCTTTTGTGTGAGACTGTGTCGAATGCCTTGCTAAAATCTAGGTAGGCCATATCCACAGCCCCTCCCTGGTCTATTACTTTGGTCACCCAGTCAAATAAATCTATTAGGTTCATCTGACATGACCTTGCTGCTTTGAAACCATGCTACCTTGGGTCCTGTGCCCCATTAGCATCTAGGTACTCAACAATTCTTTCCTTCAAAAGTGATTCCATTATTTTCCCTACCACTGAAGTCAAACTAACTGGTCTGTAGTTTTCTGCCTCTGCTCTGCTCCCACTTTTGTGAAGTGAAATCACATTTGTCCCCCTTCACCCTTCAGTCCTCAGGTACCACTCCATCCTCCCATGATTTGTTAAAGAGAGTAGTCAGTGGTGTTACTAGTTCTACCCTTAGTTCTTTTAGTATTCTGGGGTGAATCCCATCAGGCCCCATTGCTTTGTCCACCTTCAGTTTCAAGAGTTCTTTCAAAACCCTTTCTTCTGTGAATGGACTGGTATCGACCCCCCTATTCAGAGTTTCTCCCTTGTTTGGTTTAGGCACCTCCTCCTCCTCATCTGTTGTGAATGCTGAGCAGAAATATTCATTTAGTATCCCTGCTTTTTCACTGTCACCCTCTGCCCACATTCCCTCCCCTTTATTAAGTCTCTGTATCCCTCCCTTGGTCTTTCTTCATTCCCTAATGTACCTATAAAAGGTTTTAACCCCCTTCTTAACAGAGTTGGCTATCTTTTTCTCAGTTTCTGCCTTTGCTATTCTGACTGCCTTCCCTGCCTCCTTCTGCTTTAACTGATAAAGTTCTCTGTCCTGCTTCTTCTGTGTTTCCTTATATTTCCTGAATTCTATCCTTTTCTTCTTAACCATCCCTGCCACCTCTTTTGAGAACCATAGTGTTTTTCCTTCATTTTGTTTTATTGATATTGCTTCACACAAAGGCTTGTTGTCTCTGCAATTGTTGTTTTGATTATTTCCCATTGTTCCTCCGCCCTCCTTCTTGCCCATTTACTAGTGCTTTTCAAGGCACTCTCTGATTTTCCCAAAGTCAGCCTTCCTAAAGTCCAATACTCTTGTTTTTGTATGGCTTGAATCTATGGCTGTGTTTATTGTGAACACACTATTTGGTGGTCACTTGTTCCTAGATGGCTACCCACCTCTAAATTTGAGATCTTTTCTCCTTCCCCATTTGAGAGTACCAGGTCTAAGATTGCTCCTCCCAACTGGGCTCCAACACTAGCTGTCTGAGGCATGCCCCTGTAAGGCATCAAGAATGACCTCTGCTTTTGATGTACCCAGCAAAGGTACTCCAGTTAACATCTGGCATATTCAGGTCCCCATTAACAATATCTCCCCTTTTTCTTCCATTTTAAGGATGCCTTCTATCATTTCATTATCCATTTCCTCCCCCTGAGATGGGGGTCTGTACACAACCCCCATGCGGATTGTGGTGCCATTTCCTGTCTCCAGAGTGACCCATAGTGACTCATCAACTTCCTGTTTACTCTTTAGTTCTGTTGCTTTAATCCCTTCCCTTATATAGAGAGAGCTACTCTTCCTCCTCTTTTACCCACCCTGTCCCTCCTGTAGACTGTGTATCCTGGTATGTTGACTTCCCACTCATGGTTCTCTGTGTACCATGTTTCAGTGACTGCCACAATATCCAGGCATCCCTCTTCCACTAAGGCCACTAGTTCAGGGAGCTTGTTGCACAGACTATGGGCATTGGTACTCATCACCTTTCATTTATTTTTTATGGCCTTAACCCTTTTAGCCCCATCCCTGTCCTTAACACCTTTTTCTGCATTTATCCCTGTCCTGCTCCCTACTGACTTCTCTGCCTTGGTGTTTACCTCTCTAACTACTGTGCTTTGTGGGGGGAGGCTGGGATTTTCCTGCTCCTTTTCAGTGCCTCCGCCTTGGCTAGTTTAAATGCTTGCCAATGAAGCATTTAAACCTGTCACCTAGGATCCTGTATCCCCCCCTGGACAGATGCAGACCATCATGCCAGTATAAGCCAGCATCCCTCTAGGTGGCTCCCCAGTCCCCAATGAAGCCAAAACTCTGAGCTCCACACCAGTTTTTCAACCATTCATTGAATCCCATGGTGCAGAATACTCTAGCATCATCCTTGCCATAGTCAGGCAGCACCTCCGAGAAAGTTACCGTACATGCTACTTGTCTAAGGCCCCTCCCCAACTCCAAAAACTCCTCTTGCACCACTCTGATCCCATTTACAGTCAGGTCATTTGTCCCTAGGTGGACAATGACATCCAGCTCCCTCCCTCATGCAGCTGCTGCCGCAATCTTGAGGATTCACTTCCTGTCCCTCCATGCCGTGGTGCCAGGCAGGCACCTTACCTACCTATCCCCTTCCTCCCCCACGTCTTACCCCCTAATGATTGAGTCCCCCACCAGGAGTTGTTTCCTTCCCCTGTGGGGTCTCATGCCACCCTCCTGTGGGTCTCCTTTGTGGAGGTTCCCAGCATCCTCCTTGGTCTCCACTGCAGGTGCCTCCATAGAGGAACCAGTCTTTGCCAGAACAGCATATGAATTGTGGAGAGCTACAGCTGGAGGGATGCACCTCTGTTCCAACACCCTCTCCCTCCCTGAGCCCACCTTGGTCCAACCGCTCCTCTTTCTTGGCAACCTCTGAGGTAACGGTGGTGGCCCTGGTGGTCCCTGGGTGTGGGAAGAGGTTTCACGAATCCTAGCCAGGTCAGCCTGGAGATGGGCAACCTCCTCCCTCAGAACAGAGAGGCGCCTGTAAACAGGGCAGCATCGCAGCCTCCAGAATGTCTCCCAGAACACTTTTTGTTCTACAGCCATTGCACTGCACCATTCCCATCTTGACTTATTTTGTGTCCTCTCCTGTTGCTTTGTATGCTTATTGTCTCCTCCCTCATGTATTGTTACACTTACTTTCCACTGCCTATGTGCCCTTACAACTCTCACCCTTCCTGTTCTGGGACAGGAACTTCCTGTAGTCTACAGTAGTCTCTTCCTCTGTGCTTGATTCAGACCTCCGCAGCTTGGGGTGGTAAAGAGTTTTTTGTTTTGTTTTTTAGGTTCCTTCAAGGTTGCTGAAACTAATGTGTTCTCAGTGATCCTTCCTTCCTACTACCAAACAGGAAGTTCCTGTTGTCAGTCAAATTCAGTGGCTATTAAACTAGAACTGGCTTTGGGTGGGAAAGAGGGACATTAGTAAAACAATCTGTAGTTCTGTAGTTCTGTGTCTTGTTCTGCAACCAGTTCTTTTCTGCCAGAAACAGCTGGAAGCTGTAATTGGAGACAGCTGCTTTTGTATACCTAAGCTGCTAAGCCACACCCCCAATTAGATTCACTCTCTGCTCTCATTAAATTAAGGTGATATTGCCCCCTTCTTCAGAAAAGACACTTTTTTTCACTTAAATGAGACCCCCTTCTTCTAATAAAGTATCTGTTTGCTTAATCCAAACAGGTACTACTCCTGCTGAGACAGAAGTGATTAATTAGTAAAAAATCTGTAGTTCTGGACTTCTGTTTCTTGCTCTGCAACCAGTTCTCTTCTGCCAGAAACAGCCAGACTCCATTGGGAAACAAACAGGCCCTCTCCCAGCTACTTTTTGTTTCTCTACCATTCTACTATTGTTTCATATGTTGGAGCCAAAGGTTTTTAGACAGAGATGCATGCTTACAAGATAAATTGTAATCAGAGAAAAACATGTTCAGCAGTGAGAATTAAACCCCAATCCCCTCCCAACTATTGTCCTAGCGGTCTGCCACTGTGTTATTGTTAAACATTGTGAGAAGGTAGGTTTCCAGACAGAGAACCATGCTATGAAAATGTTTATCACTGAGTGCAGACTCCCCTACAACCATACACATGTGCAGTGGAGTTTAATAATGAGCTCCATGCTAACTGGAAGTACGTTTCCCATCGTTGTATTCCAACCTAGATAAGAATCAAACCTCAGTCAGAACTAATTGGTTGAGAACAGCATAGAACTCATCATTCAGTGTTTGAAAGTTTGCTTCATAGCTCTACTAAAATCCTGTAAGTGATATCAGCAATGGAATCTAGCAATTTCTCTCATACTACATACATTATAAAGAGAAAGATACAATGTGGCATGCTGGGATCAAACATAGGCTTGTGTAGGTCTGAAACACTACACTATAACCTTAACGCCTCTATCACTGACCTCAGCAATGATATCATGCAGTTGAATCTTCAGAATGAATGTAAACATTAACTTTACCTAATGCTGAAAAGAACGTGCATGACCACAACAGGTACTAACAAGCTACGCTTGCTGGTGCCTAAAAAGTGCTAAAGTAGACTCAAAATGGGGACAACGGGTATCATTACAAGACAGGTGATAAAGGGTAGTCTAAAATAGAAAGCAAGGTATATGGTAGGTCAGATTCCTTGTATATACATATGTATGTATAATTTTGATAAAACACATTGACTATCTGATAAAACACATTGACTTCTTTTAATTTTTTTTTCTATCTTTCATGCATGTTTCACTAATGTGAAAGAATTTCCAGAGGTAAAAAGGTGATGTGCCCTTTTATGTTTTGGAACAACTTCTACTTCTCGAGAGAAGATTTTCAAAAGAAAAAAATTATGCATTTTATTTTATTTTTTTATTTTTATTTTATATGTATTTATTTATGTACTTTTTTGCTGTGTGTTTTACTTTTTGGTGGCTATTTTTTGATGTCTTAAAGAAAGTATGCAGCATATTATATGCACACTCTGGTCTGGATATTCAAATCCCATCAATAGCATTCACTCCAACTTTGCTCCAGTAGCAAATCAGTACCTGGAGCAAACTACTTTTGTATTGAATTATTCCTGAAGCACACTTTTAGTGCTAAAAGCATGTTTCAATATGCCTGCTGATGGATGCAGTCGCTAAGCCATTTGCTCTCATAAGCCCATACCCTTTAGTGGCAATACGAGGTATGTGTCCAACTAGGAGCTGTAGAAATGCAAGGAGCAAATGAGCTTTAGCACTCAATAAAGGCAATAGTTATTTTGGAGCAATCTGCCATATATTATAACTGCCCATTCAAATAACCCTAGAGCACAGGCAGGTGCTAGGGTCATTAACATGTCATTATCACTGCTACAAGCTGGTGTGCAAACAGTCACCCCTGACAGCACTCAACCCCCCAGCCTGATTCCTGTGCTGGATTATAGGGCTTTTACACTACTGGATCTGCACTGGTGCCAGTGGTGCAGATGAGTTGCACCAATGCAGATCAAGTAGTGTAAGGATCTGCCAGAGCATTGCAAGCCACTCTGCTGGACTGAGATGCAACCAGATGCATCGCTTGATTTGTTGGGAACTTGGAATGGAGTCACATGTAAAACCTCTGCTTCGCCTGCACTGGTGTCACTCCCATATACAAACCCCTCCACTGGAAATGCCCTAAAACACAGAAAGACCACCAAGAATGCTGCATAGCTACAGCACATAAAAAGAAGAGGGTGGCAATGAGAATGGAACAAGGAAGCTGAATCAGATGGCAACATTCTAGGCAAGTAATGCATATAAAAGTGCCTTAAAAGTTTCACATCCCTGGTAGTCCACTGACACCCCAGATGATCCCTGTGCCTGCTATAAATTCCATATCTCTGGCAATCTAGTTGTCCACATGCCAGATCCCTGTGCTGAATATAAATTCTGTATCTCTGGTGGTCTTGTGGCCCCTCTGCCTGATCCATGTGCTGTGTTGATTATAAATTCCATATACTTGGCAGTCTAATGTCCTCCACTTGATCCATGTGCCATTTAGAGTTGCCATACCACTAGCAGTTTAATAACCCTACACCCCAATCCCTATAGCAACCCGATCACCAACATCCCCTGGTGTGGCACTGAGATGGTGGTTTGCACTTACCCTACCACTCATTGCCACTGCTGACTACTATCTGCTACACAAAGTCTAAATCTGGACATACAGTACTATAAATGTGCAGACAGAACTTATTCCACCACACCTGTGTACTAGACATGATTTGTGCACCATAGGCCATAATGGCACCAAAGCTGGGGGCATCTTAGATATCACCCCTCATGGATACATAAGTGGGACCCCTGAATGTCCACACAAACTATGGTTCAGGGTTTATCTCTTTACCCCCAGGAGCCATTGTTCTGGTGGGCAGTCAGGGTCCCCACCTTCATGTACATGAATGTGGGAAGGTATATAAGTTACTCCAGGTTTGATGCCATTCTTGCCTACGGATCCTATTTTATGGCTAGTACACCAGTATGGAGGAATAATTTCTAATTGTACTTTAGGTGTGGTGCAGTGTGTACACATTCAGACTCCCTTACTATCCCAAATGCTGTGTGTGACAAATGGCAGCCAGCAGTGGTAGTGAGCAGTGGGTAAATGCCAGTCATCATCTTCATGCCATGCTGGGGGGGAGGTTGGTATTTGAGCATGGGGGTTTGGGTAGGGGGCCACTAGACTGCCAGGGATATGGAATTTATAACTAGCACTGTGATCTGGTGGGGGAGACAATTAACTGCCAGGGATAAAGAATTTATAATCAATAGAGGGATCCAGTGGGGGAGGTATTTGACTGTCTGGGATAAGGAATTTATAATTAGCGCATGGATTCAGCAGGGGGCATTAGGCTGTCAGGTAGCAGGGTTCAAAATCATAAACAGGGAATGCTCCAGAGGTGGCTGGTTCACAATGATGAAACTCACAACTGAAAGCCAAAAATAACCAGTACTCCAAGGAAAATGGTCTTAATGGAAAAGAACAGCGTCTTGAGCTGACTGAAATCAGTGCAAAGTAACTTTTATTAAAGAGCTCCACAAAGTGCATGAAAGAGTAGACACAGCAACAGGCACTAGGAGCAAAACAGGTGGTTTCACATGTGTGTGCCCTTTGTCAAGGTTCACGTAAACACTGGTCATGTTTTGCCCCTCAGTACCTGATGCTGTGACTACTCTTCATTCACTTTGTGGTGCAATTTAGCAAAATCTACTTTGCACAATGTTTTTGGTCAGCTGGAGACTCTGTTCTTTCTGGTAAGGCAATTTTCCTTGGAGTGTTGGGTTTTCCATTGTTATGGATCAGGACAATATAATCAGTAGAGGGACTGGGGGGATATTAGACCACCAGGATATTGACAGTATAAGTGGGACAAGAATTGTGCAGGGGAGGCCACTAGACTACCAGAGATTTGTGACTGTACTTGACAGAGGGATCAGGCAAGTGGGTCATGGGGCTTACCGCTGTGCCTGTAGTTAGTACTGGGATTGTGTACAAATTAACTAGCATGGCATTAGCGGCTAGTTAATGTCTCCACAATCCTTTGAGTATACCAGACTGCTAGTATGCAAGGCTCACTTAGCCAATTTCCATGGGTGCCTGCCATTCTTTAGTGCTGACTCACTAGTGGATTAGTGCTTCACTGACTGTACTTTTCTATATGGTCTTTTAACAATTCTCTTGATTTCTGAGTGCAAACTATGGTTTGCGAGGCAGTAAACCTGTTAGTGCAGTACTAATTCCTTTGAATAGCCTGGCCACTGTCTTTGTATATTTTCTGCCGAGTTGCACTTTGTGCACACATGTTTGACAACTTTTTAGAAGTAGCACTCAGCAGTTTCACTAAGTAATTTACTAACTTTTCTATAACTAAAATAGTAAGATTAAACATTTTGTTTAACAGTTAATTCTGATGTCTTGTTGAACTGTGTCCTCATGACTATATATTGAATTAACGTCTCCGAAGTGTCTGGTCATGCTTTGGTATATGCATGCTTCAGGTGCATTTTGAGGCATGAGATGTATGCCAAGTGCCATCAACCACCTGAGAATTCCATATATAAGCATGCTGAGACACCTGGAAGGGGGTTAATCCTCTTATGAAATGGGTCCTAAATCGATTTTTTAAATATAAACAGTTATTTAGTTATGAACTATTGGGGTGTACTCTGATAACTGGACAGTCAGGTGCTACCCTCAGCCACTAGAATTTCATTAACTATTTTATAAATGTTATCATTTACAGTTAAGTAATTGCTAGGTAATAACTTTAACTCATTTATTCAATCAATCAGCAATACAATTAAAAAAAATTTCTGAAACCACCGAAAGAGACAATTTTGAGACAAGGGGCCCAATTTTCAAACCATTAGGACTGATGCAAGGAGATTGCATCAAGGTGAAATTGTGCAAAGGGCTCCTTGTACTGCATCCTGCATCAGTCCAACTTTTGCAACGCACCATGCACCACTGGCGGGACCACCTGTGCCGACTGGGCTTGTGCTGTCCTTGCAATGGCTGCACTGGTGTGCCATGGTGGAAGGGACTTGCACTAGGACAGCACAGCAGTATACCCTAAAGTGGGTTCTGAAAGCCCATGCAATGGGTGCATGGCACTCAACTGTTAGACCAGCCGGAGATGCTCTAATCTGCCATACACCAATCTGGGAGTGATCACTGGATGGGGGTGTGACTCTTTGCCCTGCTGGGGAAGGCAGCCACACAGTCCATGACACCTGAAAGACAACAGCTGGTGGTCCATGGCAGGTATTGGTCCCCAAAGCCCCCCCATTTTGGCATTTGTGAGTCTGCCCCCCATCTCTGACCTGCACTGAGCAGCAGTGACCATGCACTGGGTCCATGGGGAGCAGTTGCCACCTCCCATCCCAACCCATCCCACCCAGCAGCGCATGCCCAAGATGACCCACCAGCTACCAGGTTGACCAGCCAGCATGTTACCCTTGCTGGCCACTGCTTCCACAAGCCTGTCCTGTGGCTTATGGCATTCCCCTCCCATTCATTTTTCCTTGGCACAGATGTTGGCTTGTGGAAAACTTAGGGACTTTGGCACCAGGACCCCTCATCTTGGAAAATGAAGCACAGGTCACTGCACCCATTCAGAGCACTGACGTTACTGAGCCTATAATTAGGGTGACAAATACCAAAATTTCCCGCCCCCATCCAAAGGTCTGTTCTCCAGGAGTTGGTATGATTAAGGGAGGTGTGTGTGGTGGGGGGCACAGACCCCACAAAGAGAGGGGATGGCAACTTTGCAACCTGGTGCCCTAATGACTGGGTGCACTGCTGCTGGTGCTCAGAACAGGTGGAACTGGCACAGGTCCATACACACATGAGTTCACCACAGGAGATGGTTCGGTGCATGTGTGCTGATCTAAGGAGTTATTTTAAATCGAGCCCAAGGTCTAATGAACCTGTAAGTTTCAAAATGTAACTCATTTAAATTTTTCATTGTGGGCAAGAAAGTGTCTTAAATAGGCAGAATTACATGAATTTAGTAATCAGTAAAATAAAAAAAAATAAACTCAAACGTATTTTTCTAAAGTTTTGGAACAATGTAGCCTGCTCTCAGTGAATGACAGCTGCTGTCAGTCACTGAGCATGTACTGTATACAGTACATGCTCATTCAGTGCTCATTCGGTGGCTGGCCATGATGGTGAGTGGCGGGCTGTGCCAGTTCCTGGATCAGTTACAAGATGGGAGGGAGTGGGGTGGTAGGGCACTGCATGGTGGTGGATCCACTAGACCATCACGTATATCAGATTGGCACAAAATGGGGTATCAGCACCGAAGCGATCTGCTAGACCACCAAGGATATTATGTTATATTACGTGTGATCAGGGCTTGGGGGGTGCACTAGACTACCAGGGAGAGTTTTATATTGCTATAACAGGTGAGTGGGGCATGGGGGCACTAGACTATCAGGGATGCTTATCGTAATATAATGGGCAATCAAGGCTTGAGGGGAGCACTAGACTACCAGAGAGTTTTATATTAATAAAATGGTCTATCAGGACTTGAGGAGGGGACCGCTTGCATTTTCAGCAGGGAATCTGTGGCAGATCCTTCCTGTGTGCCATGTGTTTGCTGCACAGGATGGGTTGCTGCAAGTGTGGGGACTTAGGCACTGGGACCCCTCCTGAACCAGAATCTGGTGCAGGGTCCTTTGCTCACTGGGCTTTGGCACAAGCTGCTGTTTGCCACAGCTTGTACTGATCTTAGCCCAATTTGTGAATTGGGCCCAACATTTCCAAGTTGTAAGCTGTCAAAAACATCAGTTTTGACAGAAACTCTAACTCAACTATTCATATCGGTGATATAATATCAATAAAGTATAATATATTTATTTGCAAAAACTACGTTAAATCATCTATTATGGGCGAAAACCAAAGTATACAGTACAAAATAAGGAAATGAAAAATGATGAAATATTATGGTTCAAAGACTCTGTAACCTTAGCATATCAGTAGTGTGGTGTTCCCCAGTGTATCTACGATCATGCAACACAGGCTTCATGTAAAATTAATTTAATTACTCTCTGTGCAAACATTGCTGTGTCATTTGCTTTTTATGATAGGACAGTGCCGATAGTAGGGTAACATTAATCTTGTGTCACATGATTGTTGAAACACCAAGGAACACCACGGCTGGGTCATGAAAAAATAATGGTTTACCGTCACGGAATGTTTGCTCAGAGTGAATTAGTGCTTTGAGCACACACAGGTATATTTGAACATGAAGAACATAGCAAGCACTTATGGCATGTTCTAATACACCATCAGGAGGATACAGGCACTATCCTGTCTTCTACCACAAACCACAACCTCCTTCTGGCTATAAAAGGTATTTGGCCAATATAGAGCTATAGGGTTGACAGGATCAAAGGAGCATATATGGCCCACAAATGGTGATTATGCCTGTGAAACAGTCTGTCATATTCAGCCTTCCCCATGCAATGACATAGCACAGGCAAGGCAGTATGGGGGCATTTGAAACTCATTAAAGCCTCTTTGCAGACCAGGAGTCAATGGTGACTGCATCCCTTGCCCACCCAGCCTTATTGATAACATGATTCCTTGGCAGTCTAGTGCCCCCATTTAACTGCAATAACTGACAGTCTACTGGTCCCTACCTAAATGATTTGCTGTCCTCAGCAGTGTCATAGTACCCCTCTGATCACCTCCATCTGTAAAAAAAAAATACTCTACACCAATAATTGTTGATATAAGCAGAAATTGCAAAGCTCCCTAATAGCCAGACTGTACAGTGCGACCAACCTCCCTTGTAATCTAATGATTCTCCAACCCCAGATTTGCATGGCAACTTCACCTGATGGTGACTACCTCTTCTACACCACTCACCACCACCATCAGTCACTGTCTGCCTCACACAGCCAAAGTACAGTATGCACTGGCTGTGTGAGGCAAACAATAGCCGACAGTGACAGTAAATGGTGACGGAGAGCCAGCCACCACCAAAAAGGATTGCCTCATGAATCAGAGATTGTGGAGCCACTAAACTAGCAGAGAGTTTGGGTGCAATTAATGGATGATGGTCAGGGATTGGGTGGATGCGTTACAATTTCTACTGTTACCAGCAAGGGTGGAGGGAGGGCATGTAACCACAGCAGGCATTGACTGGGGGCATTATGATATTGCAATGATGGAGATTGAGAAGTTGGGGGCCACTGGACTACCACTGGGTTGGATGATCTATACAGAACAATAATCAGGGGCAGTGGGTGGTGGGGCTTTGAATTTACTACTAATACTGCTGATTGGTGAGGTATTACACTTATTTACAGATGGCGGTGATCAGGGGGTGTTGTGGTGCCACTAAGGATGGTGATTGTGGAAGGGAGACCACTAGACTGCCAGATATTGCAGTTAACATGATAAGCAGGAAATTTTGGGGGGAGGCAATAGACTGTTAGAGAATGCAGTTAATATGACAGATGGGCAACTTGGGGGGACCTCTTAATGGCCAAGGATTGCAGTTAACATGACAGAAAGGCACCCTGTGGGTTGGGAGACCACCATACTGCCAGGGATTGCAGTTAATATGATGAATGGAAGATTGGGATGTGGGGGACCACTTGACTGCCAGGGATTGCAGTTACTATACTGGTTGGATGATTGAGGGGTTGGGAAGACCACTAACCTGCCAGTGATTATAGTTAACATTACAGCCAGGGGTTCAGAGTTGGAGGACCTCTACACTGGCAGAAACTGCAGTTAACATGATGCATGGGAAATCAGGGGGTGAGGGGACCACAAGACTGACAGAGAATACAGTTACTTTCACAGAAAAGCTATCGGGGTGGTGACTGTATAGCACAGCATTGGTAAGACCAAGTTTTGGAGGCATTAAATAGTATGGCACTGACTGCAGTTTAAGTAGTTGCCAAATCTTTGGATATGCCAGTGTGCCCATGTGCAAGGACAATCAGCTGATTTGCACAGAAGCATGATGTCTATTTTTGCTGTTTGCTAAGGGAGTTAATGCCTTCTTAAATATGCCTTTCAATATGGCCTTGGACAGTTGCCTGAACCATTTTTTATAGTAAGAAAGGAATGACGGCCAGAGCACCACAAATAAATACCATACTGTTGTGAAAAGCGCCTTGATTTCTTTTTATTCTACCTGGACACTCAATAGGACAGCACCAGAGATGGGTATAAGGAACCTCGCTTTATCATCTTGTTCAAAAGACAGCGCACCACGGCAGTACAGCATCTCCCTAGTATTGCACTTGGGAGCCAGCATTTATGGTATGAGTCCAAGTCTCAGCCATCGGCTGAGTCACACTTATACATTTATTGATTCCTCTGCTTCTGGGGTGCTAAAAACTGATAGCGAGACCCTAACCCCATTTGTGCCCACTAAATGACAAATATCTTGGCTCACATCACTAATTTGCCAGGGTCCAGAGATTTCCAACCATAATTATGAAATGTTCTTACTTTGTACACTTTGTGTTTCAAATATAATAGGTGAATTCACAAAGATTTTTGCAATTATTTCCTTTTATTTTTTTTAAACTAGGTAAACTTTATTAAAGTTTAAATAAAACAGAACAATACACTGCAGAAAACAAACAAAATAGATAAATACCCCCTCCTCCACCCAGGCCCATAACCCCTCCTTGGTGGAGCCACTGTAAAATAAAACAGACAAAAATACAGAAAACTGGGATAACCCTCCAGAAAGTAAACATATTGGAGCCAGAGAATAATACAATATTCAGTAGTAATATCCACCCTGAAACCAGTCAACTCTATACAGTATAAAGGGTATAAAGTTTGCCCCATTTCTTGTCATAAAGGGGTAGTCTGTGCCTTAGACTAGTAATCATGTGTTCCATATGAATAACAGTTCTTTAAGCCATTCCTGATATGAAATATAGACTTGGTCAAGCCAGTGCCTCAGGACCACTTTATAGAATTTGCATTCCTTAACTGATACAGAACTGTAATCCCCTAGAATACAAGTCTCAGGTCTAAATAATCCTTGTAGTCCCAAGAGTGGGTCTGCTTTGGCCTCAATGAGGTGTCAACAAGGGGCAACCTTAAGACAATGCCAGAAAATGTATAAGGTAGAACCCTCATCCTGCCTGCACTGAGTGCACACAGGAGAGGATAACCTACCCAATTTGGCCAACTTTTCAGGAGTGAAATAAAGATTATTGAGCATATTGAGTCAGTCTCAGTCTGTCCTAAGAAACAGAATGATAGAGATCAGACTACACTGATTGCCATTGTGAAGGGGATAGGAGAAACGACATGTCTCAGTAAGAAGAGGACCCATCCAAATCTGGAAAACCTTCACTAACAGCAGGGAGTACAAGGTAGAGAATGCATGGGGTTGTAATACCAGCTGTTTAATATTAATTAGAAGCTCTGAGAAATCAGTGGTCCATTCGCCCGGACTGAACCATTGAAGCAAAGCATGCATAAGCTGGCAATCTTTGAAGGCATGATGATTTCCTAACTGAAGGCGGTCAATCATAGCAACCATGGATAACAAAATGCCATCTGAGAGCAAATCACAAACCAGGAAATCACTCAGCTGGGGGAGCCAAGATATGGTAATAATGCACCCTCCAATCTGTAGATTACAATTGTGGAGAAGAGGTTGAGAGATGTCCTTGGAAACAAGCTGTTTCAACAAGGACCAGAGTTGGGAATAGACTCAAAGCGAGGTACCCATGACTGTATTACACACATTCAGAGGCAGTTTCCAAGGGACAAAAAACAAAGAGGACACAGATAAATCAGTATTATTGAGGGTGTCTAATTCTAAATCTAATCATATAGGTGAGTAGGATGAAGTACAGCCATCAGGGTGGGGAGAGAGCCACCTGAACATTTTATTAAGGTGGCTAGCAAAATAATAAATAAGAAAGTGAGGTAGCTTAAGGCAATCCATATCTTTAGGAGCGGCAAGCTTCTTGTAAGCATGCCTTGCGGCTCTCTTGGCCCCAATAAATTCAGAAATCATACTATGGACTCACTGAAACCAGGACAAAGTAAGCCAAAAGTTTAACATGTCAATAGGGTAAAAAATACAGGGTAGAACATTCATCTTGATAATGTTGATTCTCCCCCATAAAAGCAGGGGGAGGGCCTGCCACCTCTGAAGAGCTTGTTGAAACTTAATCCCCAGATCATCCAAATTACAGTAAGCTTACGCATTAAAAGTCACATGATGCAGTTCACCGGTTAGCAGCTCTCTGACATTGCTACATCCACCCAATGATAAAACTACATTTTAGCAGTGTTAAGCTTTACAAACTCCACATCTTTCTCACCATCTAGCTGTCTGAATGCCTGGAGTACACTGCAACAACCAATATGGAAGCCAAAATGTGGCTGATGGCTCCTAAACACACACCGCCACCAACTCCAGAGAAAGCAAGCAAAAAAGCCAAGGCCCAGCCGTCGGCCGGAGGCCGCACATCCACTGCTACTACCGCTAATACAGTTAAGTCAGCACCACTTACTTTGGAGAGGTTTCTATCTGAGTTCCAGCCTTTCCGAGAGGAACTAAGAGCACTCACCACAGAAGTTAAATCCATGGCTGGGGCTCTTGAAGACATATTTAAACGCACAGCAGACAATGAAGTGCACCTCGTATCATTGGAGAAAAGGTTGGAAAAGCTGGAGCCACAGATTTTAACCAACAGACAACAAATTAAATGGCTAGAGGTTAAGATCGAGGCTCTTGAGGAGTGAAGCCAGAGAAATAATGCAGTGTTGATCGGCCTCCCTGAGCAGGAACGGGGGCCTGACACCGTGATTTTTGTATGAAAGCTGATCTCGAAGCTCACTGGGCCTTCCCCCTATGGTGCCAACTACATTATCGAGCGTGCCCACAGAGCACTTCGGCCCATGCCACCACCAGATGCTACTCCCAGACCTCTCATTTTTCATTTTTTAAACTTTCAGGAGTGCCAACATTTCCTAAACAAAATAAGAGAGGTACAAGGCATTCTGTGGGAAGGGAACAAAATCCGCTTAATCCAAGACTTGCTGACGTCCATCCGGCAATGTCACACCCAGGTCCACCCCATTTTCTCTAAATGCATCGCCGCTGGTATCAAGTTCCCAGCCAGGATACAAGTCCAGATTGATGGCTCATGATTTTCCTATGAAGAGGTGGAAATGGCTACGAAGGCGCTAAAGAAATCTCTGCCTGCACTGTTCACTGAGCATTGAAGTAGTCCGGAGAATTGGAGCATAATCCTGGGTATCTGATAAATGAGAAGTATATGCTTATTTGGACTGTTAGCTATTTAAAATCTCTGCTGACTCTGCCCTAATCTACAGCATCTGGATGCTCTCAAGTGTCTGCAATTTGCGAAGCTGAAGCTATCCAGAGGGGTTCCTTACTTCTGTATCTTTGCAGCAGCTGTTGTTTTCTTGTGGAAAGGGTCCACATGCTTCGTTTCTGTTATAGCACCTTTAAAGAATTGGGGGCCTGTATCAGAGACACAGTGAACTGAGTTGTTTTATTCTTGGGACTAAACGATGTGTCCCACCTCACGAAAGCCCTGCAGGTTTGTCAGATTAAACCCAGCCACAGCTCATTATGTCCTTTTAGTTTGTTAATGCCATCCAAGTGTGTTGGGGACCTTTCTTTTTCGGTTTCTTGAGCGCTTGCTGTGGGAATGAACAAGCAAGAAAGATTGCTCAAGTTATATAACGGGGAATCACTGGGATGGAATGAGCCCCGGAAAATTAAGAGATACTGGTTTTATTTTCCTGTCCAAATGGGAGAGAATCCGTGGGCATCAGACTCTGGGGCTATAATGGTAGACACCTCCTATAATGTGCTGATCTAACAATGGGGCACTTTATTCCAGAGGAATGGGACTACAAAATTGTGTATATGGAGGGGGAGGCTACTCCTTCCTTTCTTACTGTGTGTGTTGAAATCTTTAAGCTGTTATGGGTTTAAAATTATATTCTGTAAGGTTTCACATTAAAAGTCGGGTGGATGGGGAGGGTGGGCAATCGGGCAACTGAGCATCATGGGCCAGAAGGCGGCCAGGTTGGTAGGGAGGATTGGGTATGTTTCTCATTCCATAGCATGCTCAGGATTTTAGTTACGGGTATTATTGGTTAAGAGGTTCCAAATGTGTTTTGTTGTATCTACTTTTCTGTGTTCCACAGGAAGTTCTAGAACTATAGGGGGTAGATATATGGAGGGCTAATGGGACTTGGGGGTTGGAGGAGGGATGGCATGGCATCATGCAACACATGGGATGTATTCTTCATTCTGGAGTTAGGCCTGTATAACTCCAGGCAAGTTATTAAGGGTGGCAATGCATATGGCCAGCCCAATTTGTGGTCTCCTGGAATGTAAAGGGGGCAAGGCAAAAAGTCAAAAGATACAAAATACCTAAACATCTACAGAACATTAAGGGGGACATAGCTATGCTTCAAGGAGATCCACTTATTAGAATCGGAAGCCAATCTAATAAGGAGACAGAATGTGGGGCAGGTTTTCACAGCAGGGAACAGTACATCTAGCAGGGAAGTAGCTATACTGATGTTGCAGAACATACCATTTGTGTGCACCCACTGCATTAGTGACCAGCAAGGTCAATATATTATTGTCAGAGGCACCCTTAAAAGCACAGAGTTGATCATTTACAGTCCCAACTCTGATACACCCTCCTTTTTCACAGAAATCATAGTGCTGTTATAGCCCTTCCTCTTCCTACCAGTTTTATTAGGGGGAGACTGGAACCTCCGATTTGACTCAAATTTGGACAAATCAGATAGAAGGGGGGCGGTTTTTCACCATCGCAGAGGGCTTTATGGGAGTGGGCAGATTACCTGGGACTATGAGACCCCTGGTGGCTACTAAACCCATTTGCAAGGGAATATGCATTCCACTCTGCTTTCATGGAACTTCCTCCCATATAGATTACTTCTTAATGAACCAGACTCTGTTGGGGGGGCTCCTGGACAGCAGAGTGGAATCTGGGGTTATTTTAGACCATGCAGCGGTGACTTGTCACCTCTTTCTCCCCCCCAGCCCTCTGATAAGATCTGGAAGCTGAACAATCAGATATTGAAAGAGGCCAGTGTCATGAAGCATATTATTACCTGTCTGGACTGTTTTAAACAGGACAATTTGGGATCAACGGGAAAACCAGACATGGAACGGGGAGCTCTCAATTACTGTATTGGGGGGAATTTTTAAACTTACTGCTGCTAGAAAGAGGAAGAGAGAGATGAACAAGTGTGCTCCCTGCTTTCCCAAATTAGAGACATGGAATCACAACTCTCAAGTAGGTCAGGGGATCAGGTCCATCAGTCTCTTATCAAGCTTCGAGACCAATATGGAGAGTTCCTCCATGAAAAGGCAGAGCTGGCCATACTGAAGATCAGGGTGACCTATATTGAGCAAGGGTAGAAAGCAGGAAGGCTTCTTGCCCTAAGGTAAGTAAACATGAGACTCAAGACTCATTACAGCGATACAGTCGGCAGAGGATGACTTCTTAAGACCAATCCCAGGGCCATCTATAAAGAGTTTGTGAACTACTACCATGATCTGTACAGTCAGATGTTGGGAGTGCCTGCACAAACAGAGTGGATGACTTTTAGCTATGATTCCTTTCCCCACTCTATCTGACTCTATTTGACTCCGAAAAAGAATCGCTCTTAGCCCCCTTCACTGAGGTGGATATTCTCAATGCAGTAAGCAAACTGAAGTTGGACAAGGCCTCCGGCCCTGATAGCTTTTCCCCCAATTTTTATAAAGCATTTGCACCACCCCAATTAGCTCCCTGGCTATCCAAACTTTTCAGGCACATCCTGACATCTGAACAGGTAGATCAACGGTTATTGGAAGCTATGATAATTGTACTACTAAAGCCCAGAAGAGATCCAGAGCATGTGGCCAGCTACAGGCCTATATCGCTTCTTAACTACAATGTCAAAATACTATCCAAACTGCTAGCGGATAAGATTAATGGATTCCTACCATATTTAATTGGGCCAGACCAGGTTGGTTTCATGAAAGGGAGGTCCTCTGTTGACCACCTCTGTAAGCTAGTTCATGTTTTCTCTGTGGCCAGCAAGGTGCCACACTCTATGGTGTTGGTCTCCCTGGACACAGAGAAGGTATTTGACCATGTGGATTGACAGTTTATGTTTCAGACTCTACTCTACATCGATTTGGGTTCCCTGCTCAATTTTTTAGGTGGATCCAATCCCTGTATGCCAATGCTACAGCATGCTTCTACTGGAACAGGGTTTTCTCCTCCACTTTCCCACTGTATGCAGACACTAGGCAAAGGTGTCCCTGTCCCCCTTACTATTCAACCTCTGCTTAGAACCCCTTATAGTCACCTTAAAGGAATCCCTGCTGGTCCCTCGGTACATGTGAGGAGAAGGTTTCTGCGTATGCAGATGATATTCTTCTGCACTCGGCACAATCCAGGGAATCTCTCCATGCAGTACTGAACTACAAAATCAATATGGACAAGATGTCCATTTTCCCCTAAACTCGAGAACACTTAAAAGCAAAATACTGACTACGGGACTAAACTGGGTCCCCAAATCGCTAAAATATTTGGGTATTCAGTTGGCTAGAAGTGAGGCCCAAATGAAAAACTCAACTTGGATGCACTTTTAACCACTGTACAGCAAGACTTATTGTGCTGGAAGACCCTACCTGTGTCACAATGGGGTGCATCAATTTAATTAAGATGAATGTTCTTCCATGTATATTTTACCTCATCAGCCTTTTCAACCAGTGGCTATATCTGATCTGGTTCAAGAAAGTGCACTTGTGCATTACGGAGCTCATTTGGTTGGGCAAGGTTCTGAGGAGAGCATATTACAAATTAGCAGCCCCTAAGTGCTTGGGGAACTGAGGCTACCATACTTCAGGCTTTATTACTGGGCTAGCCAAGTAAGTAAGTATCTTAGATGGCTTACACCAGCTGAGGAACTAGAGACTCTCCCCTATGTGCCAAGCTGGCTCAGAACTGAAAAAGACATGATAACAGCCAACGGGATCTCCCTGGCAGCCCTTCTGCATTCCAAATTGGGCAACCTCCCATCCTCCCAATGCCAGATGGTGGTTGGGAACTCAGTGAGAATTCATTCCCAACTATGTTCTCTACTGAAGTACAAACACAGCACATATCCCAAAATGCCCCTAGTTAGGAACCCTAATTTTAAAATAGATGGGATGATGCTCTTCCCTACCTGGATCCCGCAACTGGCCACTGTATCAGTGGATGAGTTGTTGATGGCTAATGCTGCTTGGCTTCCGTAGCAGAAATGATGTCCAAATTTGCTATCTGCCATAAATGGTCTTTAAGGTGTACCAACTTAAACATATGCTGGCTCAGTGCTTCAACCAGACGGTTGCATTTCCACAGACTGGGGAATTCATGACAACTTTCCAACCTTTCACTTCTTCTCCACATGTTGTCTCCCAAATATATGCTAGCTTATATGGGAAGGCTACCAAGGTAGATGGCATCCTGAGATATTGGTGCTTTTTTCCACAGACACTGCCCCACGGGCAGAGGATTTGGAAGGACTACCACTATTTTGTCACCCAAGACAGACTACGGCTCATGCAGCTCCAGATTCTTAATGATATGTATCTGACACCATACAAACTATACAAAATGGGTAAGACAGAGACTCCCTTGTGCACTCGCTGCAAGGATGAAGTAGGTACTCTACAGCACATATTCTGGGATTTCAATAAAGTAGCCCTCTTATGGAAACTCATCCAGAACAAAGCTGATCCCTTGTTGGGTCTCCAAGATCTTTTTACCCCCGAGATTTGCCTGGTGGGTGATTTTGGTGGTATTTCAGTTAAGGCACGGGGATGCCATATTGCTGTGATTGCTCTCTCAGTTAAGAAGTTGGTTCTTCATCATTGGATAGATGAGGAATCCATTTCTTATCTAGAATGGGTTCAAGAACTACTTTTCAACCTACTGTATGTACAGAGAAGATGAAAGCTAGTATCTATAATCGTACTCCACAAATATAAACAAATCTGGGAGAAATTCCATATCTTATACTCATAATAAGGCCCATATTCTGACAGTAACCCTATTAGAGCTACTTGTTACCTTAAGAGGAGTTCTGGTGCAGTGGGGAGTATGGGGGATTGAGGATTTGGAGGGAGGGGATTTGTAAATCTTGACATTGTATGTCTGATTGTATGACTTTTATTTGCAAAATCAATAAAAATTTAAATTAAAAAAAAGCGATACATTAAAGCGGGATCTTTGTGAGGTGCAGACCTAGATATTTAAGAGAGCGAGGGGAACAAGTCAAAATTATGTCCTCTTTAGTCACAGTTATTGTGAGCTGCATGACCTCAGTTTTGCTGAGATTCAGTTTATAATTGGATAGCCAACCAAACTCTTCTATAATCTTTAATGCAACTGGCAATGAGGTTCGAGGGTGGGTGATATGCAACAGAATATTATCTGCATACACTGACGTTGGAGGGTGTGTTCCATGGGGATGCCGAAAGATCAGGACATGACTTAAACCAAAGGAGTAGAGATTCCAGATACAAATTAAAAAGGAAAGGAACAACCTGATGAGTACAGCAGCCAAAGCAAATGAAGTGGAGAACACTCCATTGCAGTAGATCCTGGCTGTCGGGGAAAAATATAGTATCTGGATTCAACAAAGAAAAGATTCTGGAAGCCAATTTTCTCAAGTGTCAAAACAAAAAATCACTAACCCTGTCAAAATGCCTTCTCCACGTCCAGGAGACCAACACCATAGGAGTTACGGAATCCTAGTCATGGAGAAGAAGTGAGCTAATTTCTGCAGGTGGTCTACTGAGGTTCTAGTGGGCACGAACCCCACCACAGTTCTTGACTAGCAGGCCCAGCTCAAACCCAGTCCATCCTCCGAGCAAGGATTTTGATTAGATCTTAATATCATAATTCATCAATGAAATGGGTCTATAATTAGCAACCAGATTGGAGGGCCTACCGGGCATAAGCAGGAGGGTTATCAGTGCTTCTAGGATTCTGGGATCTGAGATACCCAAGTTATAAATATAAAGATAGAAATGATAAAGTTGAAGAACCAAGTCTGTAGCAAAGGTTTTGTAAAAATGTGCTGAAAGCCCATCCGGGCCAGGGGATTTGTCTGGGGATAAGTTTATAATAGCAAACCGGATTTCAGCCTCAGAGATCGGCCATGATAAAAGCTCCCGTTGGGATTCCAGTAATTGTGGAAGGGGATAGCTCCTAGATATTCTGAAAGCTGGATTTCGATGGTGGATTTAGGCTGGGGCCATACAGATCTTTATAAAAAGTTGAAAATTCTTGGGCTATATCTCTAGGCTGGGTTTTCAATGTGCCATCAGACGCTCTAATAGTGGAAATTAATCTAGAAGCCTCCTGTTTTTGGAGATGCAGCGCCAGCAGGCAGCTGGCCTTGTCCCTTTGATCAGTATACTACGATTGTGTCTGAAGAATGGCATACTCTGTTTTCTCCAAAAGGATATCAGCATACTTATCCCTCAGTACCATCAATTCCTGTAGAGTAGCTTCAGGAGTCGAGGGAGAGAGGGAGTGTTCACTATCTACAATACGTCTGAGAAGGTCTTCAGATGTCTGTGCCCGCTGACGTTTGCGTTTAGCAGAGAGCCAGATAAACTCACCCCTAAGAAAGCACTTGAGGGCTGACCACTCCAAGTCTCCTTTCCCAATAGTGCCATTATTATTTTGGGAAAATAATGCGATTTGATCATTAATTCTGTCCACCACATATTGATCACTAAGAAGCTGGTTGTTAAGCTTCCAGGTTGTATCTCTCTGCAGACTAGGGGCCACTGAAAGCATCAACCAAAACCACAGAATGGTCTGAAAGTACCTTGGCATTAATTACTCCATCCAAAACCCCACAAAAATAGACTAACTAATAAAAATATAATCTATTCTAGAGTATATGTCTCCAATTACTGTCTCCTAGTGATAGCTTTTGGTAGACAGAAATTTTGCTTTCAGAGCAAGGAGCAGCTGACTACAAAACTAGAACTTTTTTATCTATTTATTTATTTATTTGTTTTTGTTAACCAGGTACAATAATAGACAGCCAAGGCCTATTTTCAGGTGCGACCTGGGAGATTACAAGGTACATATATGAACAATTTTCAGGTGCCACTCCAGGAGATTACAAGATACATACATGAACATCAGGCAAAACAAGTGAAGGATTACATTAAAGAGAATTAGCACACAGGGACATACATAGCAACAGTACCAGCAGGGATTTACATTGCAGGCAGTAGGAAGAAGTACAGTGTGGTTTCATCATTGCAGGCAGCAGTGTTGTAAGGCTTGCAGGTAGGCAAAAGGAGTAACATTGGGATAGAGGGCCCAGAGCAAGATAAGGGAGTGCACAGTAATAATGCTCACCCTGTTGGGCAGGTGGGCCTAAGTGGTCTATTTTTCTAGTAAGCTGTGAGTACTAGGAGGTGTGATAAGTGCAGATGTACTCTACCCAAGTCATATTGTTTAGGTAGCATCTCAGTTTGTTGGGCGCTACAGGCTGAGAGGGTTTGTCTAGTGAGACACAGGTGGAGGTTGTTTGAGAAAGCCCCAGAGGGAGGCTTTAAAGCTCTGGTGGGAGGGAGAGGAGCGAGTACTTGATGAAAGAGAGTTCCAAACCCTGGGCGCATATGCAGCGAAGGCTTGGTCACCCATTTGTGTGCGAGTTTTTGGTACCTGGAGGGCATGAGAGTCACTGGATCGCAGATTGTAGGAAGAAGTAGCTAGAATGAGGGACTATGCAAGTTTAAGGGGGGTGGCAGTTCTGACAATACTGTCTATGAAGTTGCCCATGACATAGGAGTGGTGAGTTTCTGGTGGGATCCATTCAAGCCGGGTGTAGAGCTCACAGCGGTGAGTGAGGTGGGGGGGCTGAGAGCGCAAAACGGCATATGTTGTTGTACGCTGAGTCCCACTTTACTAGACTAGTTTTTGCAAAGTGAGCAAAAGTGACTAGTCCATAGCAGAGCGTAGGTAGGAGGACTCCCCTGGCTAAGGCGAGATGGGCAGCTGGAGTGAGACAACTTTTTGCTATGTAAGCGTGTCCCATCTTGCAGTTTGAGGCCTTACATGAATTGCGTATGTGCATGTTCATATCCAGTTGTGGGTCAAGAGTCACCCCCAGGTACTCGACCGAGTCTGCAACTAGCAGTGGGGACCCATCTCCCAGAAATCTGTAGTGAATCTGGGCAGCTTTTAACTTGGCTACTGAGCCAAAGAGCATGGCTCATGCCTTCTGCAGGTTAATCATAAGTTTATGGTCCTGCAACCAAGTTTGGATTTGGTCGAAGTCTGAGTTTAGTTTGGTGTTGATGGTAGAGATGTTCTGGGAACTGGACATGATGACTAGATCATCTGCGTACAGCACTGAGGACCCAAGAGCCGGAGCCGAGGGTAGCTCATTTACGAAGAGAGAGAACAGGAGAGGCCCCAGGACAGAGCCCTGGGGGACTCCACAGTTTACCTGGGCAGGCTCAGACAGGGCCTTGTTGAACTTGGTGTACTGCTGCCTGCCCGTGAGATAATTACTGATCCAGGCAAGGGTGGGGGGAGGAGAAGCTAAGTGGTAGGAGAGAGGAGCACAGTAGTGCATGGTCTACCCAATCAAAGGCTTTCGAGAGATCAACAAAGATGGCCCTGGTCAGTTCGCCTCGGTCAGCAGCAGACCTGATCTCAGAGGTAACAATTGCTAGGGCTGTGGAGATGCTATGCCCCTTTCTGAACCCTTGCTGTGCAGGGGAGAGTAGGTTGTGGGTCTGTAGGTAATGGGTGACCTGAGAGGTGACTACCTTTTCCAGAAGTTTGCTGATCGCTGATAGGATTGCTATGGGGCGGTAGTTCTTAAGGTCTTTTGGATCCCCTTGCTTGGGCACAGGGATGACCTTAGCCATCTTCCAGATGTCCGGGATTATACCCAAGGTAAGTGATGCACTGAAGACGTGGGCTATGGGTCGGGCTAGTACTGTTGCCCCTAGCCTCAGCAGCTTGGGCTCCAGGCAGTCATGCCCAGCACCAGTGTGAGGGGAAAGGCCAGCAAGGAGCTTCTGGGCCTCCATGTCTGATACTACCTTAAGGTAAAAGCGCAGGGGGGGTTGTCCCACTGGGTGGAGAGGCCCAATCTACAGTGTAGTGAGGCAGTTTGGGGAGAGCTGGCAGGTCAGGGAACTGAGAATTGAAGGCATTGGCAATAGTGAGGGGGTTGTTGCAATTTACCCCGTCAATGAGCATGTCCATGACCTGAGCTCTAGTAGACCCACCAACCACATTCTTAACGCTCTGCCAGAATGTCCTCAGATTTTTGGCTGTGGAGAGCAGGATGGACTGACAAAACTCACTTTTTGCGGAGCGAATGGCTCTCTTGCATGAGTTCCTCAGCTGCCTGTAATCCTGAAGGTCTGTGCTGGACAATGAGCACTTATACCTCAAGCAGCATTTATCCCTTTGTTTCATGAGAGAATACAGGCCTCCATGGAGCCATTTAGTTGCAGTGCCCCTCACTCTCCTTCTTGTGAGGGGGCATGCTTGTTTTGAAGTGGGGTGTAAGCTTTTAGGAAGTTGTCAAGGGCCTTTGAGGTGTCATTTGTGGCCATGACCTGAGACCAATCGGCATGACGCAGGTCAGCAAGGAAGTCTCCAGTGCTGAGTTTGGAGTAGTCCCTCATTTGTATCACCTTGTGAGGGATTTTGGGAGGGGAGTTGCCCCATACGCAGTAGGTGGGAGAGTGATCCGATATAGCATCAGGTAGAATGCCACAGGAGATAACTTTCTCCATTCTGTTGCTTAGCACCCAGTCGATGATGAAACCCTTGTCTCCTCTAGGAGAGGGCCTTGTGGGTTCAGAGATGAGCTGGCTGAGGGCTAGTCCAGCCAACAGTGGCTCGTATTGCTGAATGTTACAACCTGCCCAGTTAAGGTTGAAGTCCCCTAGGACTGGAAACATAGAAACATAGAAACATAGAATTTGACGGCAGATAAGGACCGCTTGGCCCACCTAGTCTGCCCATTTTCCTACCTAACAGATAAGCTGCAGATCCTAGTTAACCAACAGGTTACTTCCTCCTACCCCCCACTAGGACTGCCTTATGTCTGTCCCATGCATTCTTGAATTCCCCCACTGTTCTTGACTCCACGACCTCCTCAGGGAGGCTGTTCCATGCATCCACAACCCTCTCTGTGAAAAAATACTTCCTCACATTACCTCTGAGCCGTCCCCCCTCTATCTTCAAATTGTGCCCCCTTGTTCTTGCACATCTCTTTTTCTGAAAGATGCTACCATCTTGGACTTTGTTGATTCCCTGAGGTACTTGAAAGTATCTATCATGTCCCTCTCTCCTTCTTTCCTCAAGGGTATACATATTAAGCTCCTTTTGTCTTTCTTTGTATGTCTTCTGGTGCAGACCCTGCATCATTTTGGTTGCCCTCCTCTGGACAGCCTCCACTCTGTCTATGTCTTTGCGGAGATGGGGTCTCCAGAACTGCACACGGTACTCCAGATGGGGTCTCACCAACTGTCTGTACAGATGGATAACAACTTCCTTTTTTCTACTATTGATTCCTCTTCCTATGCATCCCAGTATCCCCACAGCCTTCCTTACTGCCTTACTAGTACCTCGTTCGAGCCAACCTTTGAGCTAAGACTGTCTAGGAGGGAGGAGAGCCCAGACACTCCACCCTTAGGAGGATTGTAGGCACAGATCACGTGCACCTTTTTGGTGCTTTCTAACAAGAGGAGGACATGCAGGAACTCACAGAAATGCGATGTAAATGGCGTGTGTCCTATGACTGAGACTTTTACTAATAGAACACTTCTATCTCAGGAGGAGTCAGTGCCTGTTGGGATTAAGAAAACAGATATTTTATTAGAAGTGGGGGGGTCTCATTTAGGGTTAAAAACAGGAAAGTCAGTGTGTTTTTCTGCATTAGGGAAGGGAGTTTGCTAAGTCAGGAGGAGAAAAGTTAATTGGGGGTGTGACTTAGGAGTACAAAAGCAGGTGTCTTCAATTACAGTTCCCTAGTGCTAGCTTTTAGCAGACAGAAATCTTCCTTTCAGAGCAAGGAGCAGCTGACTACAAAATTAGAACTTTTTTACTAATTGCCCTCTTTCCCTCCCCTGCACCCTCCCACCCTTTGCCAGATCTACTTTTATAGGCATTGGATTTGACTGACACCAGGAACTTCCTGTTTGGCAGTAGAAAGGAAAGAATCACTGAGACACATAGGTTTCATCATTCTTGAAGGAAAAGAGTAGCTTCCCTCTCCCCCTAGCTGCTGGAGGTCTGACTCTGAGCAAGAAAGGAGACTATAGAAGAATACAGGAAGTTCCTGGCACAGAACAGGGAGGGTGAGAGCTGTAAGGGCACATAGGAATTAGGAGGAAACAAAAAAAATGGGAGGAGAGAGAGAGTAAGCATACAAAGCAACAGGAGAGGATCCACAAAATAAGACATGATGGGAGTAGTGCACTAGTGCAGTACAATGGCTGTGGGGCGGCAGTCTTCCGGGAGTCATTCTGGAGGCTGTAATGCTGCCCTATTTGTAGGCACCTCTCTGGTCTGAGGGAGGATGTTACTCGTCTCCAGGCTGACATGGCTAGGATTTATGAAACCTCCTCCTCCACCCAGGGACCACCAGGGCCACTGCCGCTACCTCAGAGGTTGCCAAGAAAGAGGAGTGTTTGAACCAAGGTGGGCTCAGGGAGGGAGATGGTGCTGAAACAGAGGCACATTCCTCCAGTTGTACCTCTCCACAATTCATACGCTGTTCTGGAGAAGAGTGGTTCCTCTATGGAGGCACCTGCAGTGGAGAACAAGGAGGATGCTGAGAACCTCCACACAGGAGTCCAACAGGAGGATGGCATGGGACCCCACAAGGGAAGGAAACAACTCCTGGTGGGGGACTCAGTCATTAGGAGGGTAGAACTGGGGGAGGAAGGGGAGAGGCAGGTAAGATGCCTACCTGGCACCACTGCCTGGAGGGACAGGTAGTGAATCCTCAGGATCACGGGAGCAGCTGCATGAGGGAAGGAGCTAGATGTCATTGTCCACCTAAGGACAAATGACCTGGCTGGGAATTGGATCAGTGCAGTGCAAGAGGAGTCTGAAGAGTTGGAGAGGGGCCTTAGACAAGTAGCATGTACGGAAGTGCTGCCTGTCTATGGCAAGTGTGATGCTAGGGTACTCCGCACCATGTCCTGCACACCCACCCATTGTATGGCCATTAGGGATGTCCTCACTCTCATCTCAAACCTTATTATCTCCACTTTCAGGGATTGTGCCCCCTTCTTATTCCCAGTGCTGCCTTTGTAGTCCTCAATGTGATAGCACAACGAGCAGTTCAGCACACCTGTCTTTCACCTACAGTACACATCAGACTCTGCTCACAATATGCACTGCACAATAGCACATATCCTTGTGTACTGTCTTTATTGCTAACAAGTGCATTCAGATACCACACTAGTTCTCACAGAGTCTGCTTTCCTAATAGTTGCCTGTTGGGGGTTGGACTTAGGTCCACTTCTTTTACTCCTATCTTTGGGTGCATCTTGGGAGATGTGCCCAAGATGCAACCATATTTTGCTCTGAAAATATGGCTGAGCCCTGTGTGCAAGTACATGCCCCCTCCAGATGGGCCAAATGTCATCATCTTTCACTTTGGCTCATCTGGGATGTGCTCAGCTCATCTAAGATGGGCAAGCCCATCTCTGTCCTTTGAAAATAGCAAGTGGGGGGGCATGGTCAGCAGCTGAGCTAGCAACAGTTCTTTGCATGGGCTCTGCTGTAAGGAAAGTCTTTCTAAGCAATTGAAAAGGAGAATCCTCTTAAAAAGAGTAAATAATTTTATCTATCGAGAGAAATTGCAGTCCTGAACAAATTATTGCTATTTTCTCAGAAATAGTGCTTGGAGATCCAAAGTAATGGGCTGGACAAACAAAGCATCGCCATGTGGAGAAGGGGCCTGCTCGAAGGAAACTAAGCCTGGGTGATGCAGGAAACTGAGCATGGGGGCTGCTGAAGAGATTAGTCAGTCATCCAATGCTGTGCTTCTCAAAGCACTACAGAAACCTGATGGGAAGATGGAGGAATTCGCTATGCAGTTTAAATGTATGGACTCTAAAATTTCTAAACTAGAGAAGGACACCAAAGTGGCAGTTAAGTCTGCATCTGTGGTGATGATGACAACCTCGGGACTAGTGAAAGAGAACGGGGTGTTGAGACAGTGTTTAGAACATTTTGGAAATCTATCCAGAGCCGCTAATATCAGTATTTTAAGTCTTCTAGAAAATGCTGAGGAAGATGATCTCTCTGGGTTCATAGTGAATTTGCTCAAGGACATTTTCTGCAGTGCAAAACATTATTCAGTGATCAAGGCCTACTGAATTACTCCTCAAGGCTCCAGGCAGTACATGGCCACAGGCCAGCTTCCTCCTCAAACCATCCTTGCAGTATTGGGGTCCTTAGCTAAAAGAGATTGCATCATAGCTCAGGTGAAGAGAAGTAGCTTGATGGAGTGGGATGGAAGCAAAATTCATGTTTTTCCAGACCTGAGCTATGCGAAGAGGCAAAGGAAATGAGGTTTTGATGCTGCATGGGCCCGTCTGCGACAACCAGGGATCCATCATGATTTGGTGATGCCGGCAAGCCTGTGTATTTTCTATGGGGGAAAAACTTTTCAATTTGCAAAACCTGTGGAAGTGGGTAAATTTACAGACCATGCAAAGAAAGAATTCCAAGTAAAAAATGCTGACTCTAACAGTGAGGAGGATGATGGTGACTGACTGAGAGACTGGTTAAAGGGTCTAACAGGACTTACTGTTCTTTTTCAAGGGCTGAGGTGGTATATAGAGGGATAAGAACTCTAATACTCATCTAAAATGATAAGGACAATGGGTATTCAGGTGGGAAGATTACAGATTGTATTTTGTTAGAAACTACACCGAATTAATAATGCCTGAACCTAGTTAAGATTTATGTACTAAAAAAAGAAATGTGGTAGCCATGTTAGTCCAGTCAACAATGTAGAGAAAAAAAACAAACATGTTGCAGGTGATACCTTTTATTGGACTAACAAAATTTATTTTAAGGCTAGCTTTCTAGAGATAAAACTCTTCCTCAGGTCAAAGTGAAAACAGCTGAGCAGTATGATAGATATAAAGGCTGGATTGGTAAACATTTGAAATAAAAATATACAATATTTTGATACTAAAGAAAAAGGACCTAATAAAGATGTTGTTTTTTAATACACTGCCAGTGATTATGCTTAAAGCAGTGCTTCAGAGTTTCTTTTTAAACCCTCACATCAGCACCCTCTGGCTGTTTGAACAGGTACCTTCTTTTTTTTTTTTTTTCAATTCAAATTTTATTAAAGTTTCCAATACAGAGAACGAATCACAGTGGAGTAAATCATGAACCCCAAACAACAGACGAGAGTTCAAGATGATTCGCTCTCCCACCCCTGCCCACCAATCCAGCACCCACCCCAAAACCCAGCGCATCGTACACCTTTAGCACAACTCCAAAGAATATAACCTGGTAGTACTTAGGCCTTGTAGTAGCATAAAGAGTCTGCAATGGGCCCTAGATCATGTCAAACTTTTCCAGTTTGTTACATAGACTGGCAATAGTCCTCTCTGTTCTGAGGTTCGCAAGCAATTCCTGAAGCCATTCAATATAAGATGGTGCCTCCGTATCCTTCCAGTGCCTCAAGACCACTTTTTTAACAGACATCGACATCAATGCTATGTGGTATCTCCTGTTCACCACCGAAATGGAGGAGAAATCCCAAGAAGACATATTTCGAGGGGTGAACAATTCTGGGAGCTCTTAAAGAGGATCAGCACGCTGATTAATCATGGTCCAAAGTGGGGTAACTTTCTAACAGCTCCAGAAAATATGAAGGAGGTCACCTTCTTGAGACTGGCATCTTGTGCAAAGGAGAGGACATCAGACCCAGTCTGGTAGAGCCTCATGGAGAGTAATAAATATTATGCAAAATTTTGAATTGCATTAATCTAAGTCTGTCCTGCTTAAGGAACTTATGACAACTTTGCCACAGGAGAGACCAGTCCATATCTCTGCCCTGAAAGAGAGAGGCCCAAAAGGAGACGGGAGCGTAATTATCAGGGTAAGCCCAGGTGAATAGAGCAGTATATATTTTACATACAGCATGAGGCGAGCCCGCCAACTCCATGAGGGTAGCCTGAAAACTGATATTGGGAGCTGGAGGGGGGATCGGACCCATTACCTTAACCAGTAGGTGGCGAAGTTGAAAAATCTTGAAGATTGTTGTGTGAGGTATCATAAACTTGTGCATAATCCCAGCAGAAGAGCACCATTGACTCTCGGATAACATAAACTCATCAAGACGGCAGTTTCTTATCTGAGGGATCCAACTAGGTGAGAGAAGCTTGCCATCCAGCAAAAAAATTAGGGTTGCCTATTACGGGTTGAGATAAATCCTTGACACTTTTATACCTCAGAAAAGCGCACAATTGAGTATGAACCCTGACTGAAACGGCTATAGGGGAACTACATAGAGATTCTGGTAGGGAACTGACCTTGGTGTATAGCAGCACAGCCAGGGAGAGGCCATGTTTTCTAATGGTAGCAGACTCAATGGCTAACCAAGTCGGGGTATATGTGGCAGCCATGGATGGTTGATCCACGGTCAGCCATATGAGATACTTATTGGCCTGACTGGCCCAGTAGTATAGCCCAATATGGGGGAGTCTTAATCCTCCTTTAGCCTTCGGAGCCGCTAACTTGTGGAAAGCCATCCTAGCCTTCTTGTCACCCCATATAAAAGTAGAGATCATGCTATGCACTTTTTTAACCCAGGACAGGGGGAGCCATATGTTTAGCATATTAAGGGAGTAGAATATGTGGGGAAATACGTTCATTTTTATTAGATTGATTCTGCCCCAAAAGAGAAAGGGGAAGTAAAGTCCACCGGCGGAGGTCTAGATCTATTTTATGTACCAGTGCATCAATATTAAGTTGTCTGAGCCGTGCTGTGTCCCGAGTGAGAAGGAGCCCCAGATATTTAATATAATCGGACTTCCAGGTTAGCCCAAACGCAATGATGTCCTGTTTATATACCCTGTGGTTAAGAGGGAAAACCACAGTCTTACCTACATTGAGTTTATAATTTGAGACCTTGCTGAAGTTGTCTATTAAGTTCAGAATAATGGGAATAGATGTGAGTGGATGGGTTACCTGCAGCAGAAGATCATCTGCTTAGGCCGCCACTTTAACCACCTGCTCCCCGAGAGAGATACCCAAGATGCCCTGGGCACCTGACAATCTCCTAATAAGAGGCTCTAGGTAAATACTGAAGAGAAGGGGGGGATAAGGGACATCCCTGTCTGGTCCCTACATGTAATTTAAAGGGGATGGAGATAACCCCATTACATGAGATTCTGGCAGAAGGGAACCTATATAAAGAGCTAACCCAATTCCGGAATTTCGTGGGAAAACCGAAAACTTCCATCGTAGCAAACAAGTAGTCCCATTGGACTCTGCGAATGCCTTCTCAGCATCCAACGAGATCAGGACCATTGGATGAGAAGCATCCTTGGATGCCGAAAAGACGTGAGACAGGGCCCTCAAATGATCAACCGATGGTCTCCCTTTCATAAAACCAACCTGATCTACCTCGATTAAAAGGAAGTACTGCCTCAAACGGTCGGCTAATAGTCTTGCCAAAATTTTAATATCATGGTTAAGAAGGAGATCGGCCTGTAACTTGAGACCAGATCAGACGGTCTGTCCGGCTTAGGCAACAAACAATCAGCGCCAAAAGGGAGGGATCGGATGCTTGACCGGAGAGAATGGCCTGGAAGAGTGGCAAAATGGGGATCAATTGCTTAGAGAAAACTTTGTAAAATTGAGGTAAACCGATTAGGCCCGGAGATTTGTCGGATGAACAGGTACCTTCTTAAGACAATGGTATGTATTTTCTTTCTGTCTTGACATTTTAGAAATGTTAATTAATGGTCCAGAGTCAGAGTAAAATTAGGTAGTCCTTTGATCTTACAAGTTGATCTCTCCAGCAGACATACTTCAGTGAAAATTAGTCTTCCTGTTTTTAAGAGGTGCAAACTGACTGTAATGCTTTGATCTGTAAACTGCTAGTCTAGGTTTTGAATCCACATCCAACCTTTATCTGTCATACCGCTCAATGGTTTTCACTTTGACATGAGGAAGAGAGTTTTATCTCGAAAGCTAGATTTATATACTGAAATTTAATTCTGATCATTTAGATTAGGCAAGTAAGTACAAGTGAACCTAGTAAAGAACTAATAAAGCACTAATGTAACCATTGATGTAGAGGTGAAATTACTATCTAAATGATAGGAACTTGATGTTTTGTTAGAAGAAATGTTGGTTACTCCTGCTTATGGCAGCATTAAGCCAATCTCAGAACTGATGTAATAAATAGAATTAAGCTAACCCGCCACTCAGTGTAAAATGTAATAGGGGTCTTTCAATTGTGTTACTGTAAAACTGATGTGACACATTCTTGTAATGAGATGAGAACCTTAAGTACACCTGCCTATATAGATATTATGCTGTATGTTTTATACAGTAAAATTTATAAACTTAAAGCTCAAAAAAGAAAATAACAAGTGGCTGCATCACAGAGATGAGCCAGCTCATCTCAAATGAGCAGAGCACATCTTCTTTGAAAATTCTGCCCTTTGTGTTTTCCACCTATGCATGTGCAGTAGGGTTTTCAGATAATGTTTTGTGGCAGAAGTACAAATTTGATGTGGCAGATGTGTGTTTTTTACTTCACACCACTTGCTTGGCAAGGCACCAAACATTTTTCATGCTGTGCCAAGCACCATCTTTTTGATTTTTTCCAGCAACTGGTAAAAGTGGAAAATATATGAAAATGCTAGAATTTTTAAAAACAAGCATCAGAACCCAGCTAAACGGTAGTGCCCCTATAGTTAGGGTTATACCACAACTTAATGTTAAATTCCAGTCTGTGCACCTTAATAACTTTGGCATTCCTTGATGAAATAGATGGAAATTTGGCATGAGTGGTCAGTCTCCTAGTATCTCAAAACACTGAAAGTTTCACAATGGCATCTTGTATGGTTTTTGAGATATGGAGTGGGGAAAAAACATAAAACTACCAATTTTTTCCTATAATTAACATGGGATTGTTTGCTGTCATCTACAGCCCAGACAAAATTATTATTTTGTTTTATTTTCAGGGATTATGGGGTCTGTGCCAAGGGTGTGCCTTTGAATGATTTGGTGAAAAGATATCTCATACTCATTCTGGAGTGAGGTAAGGAGCTAAACCCACAGACCCAACATGCTACTGTCAACATTATCGCTTATTCAATTGGTGTGTCTGCAACAGCCATTTGTCTAAGTTATGTTTGAAAGTGGATTTATTTTTGCTCACAATGACATCCAGGGGGAGTTAATTCCATGGTTTTATTACCCTGCAAGAGAACAAGCTTCCTCTTTTAACAGTGGTGACCTTTCTGTACTGTAATTGTAAGGAATGACCTCTGGTTTTGAATAAATCTTGTTTATATCTGAAGTTCATTTCTGTGAACAGATATGGGTCATTTACAATGTCCCATAGTAACAATAGATCGCCCCTGAGTTTTCTTGTCTCTATGCTCATAAGAGTTTCTTAGATTCGAAAGCTGTTTGGTAAATTTTCTTTGATGTTTCTCAAGCATTCTAATGTCATTCTTTTTATATGGTGATCGGCGTTGTGAACAAAAATCAAGATGAAGTCTGGCATATGCCCCATACAGTGGTAATAGAACTTGTGGATCTCTTGAGCTGATATTATTTCTTATTGCCCATAAAGTTAAATTTATTTGCTTAGAGAAGTTAAGTTCATTATCAATGAAGATTCTGAGATCCTTTTCTACCTCTGTATCCATCAATCTTTTACAACACAAATAGTAGTCTCCCCAGTTTTAATCTTAACATTTTGTTTCTGATAGCGGCTAGAAAGTCAGGGTATTGAAAACTGTTTGAACTGTTAATACTGAAGGTCTGCTCTGAAAAATACTGTTCATGCTGTCCGCCATCTTCTTTTTAGGAAATGCTGCCTCTTAGGGAGTGAACAAGACCTGTATGTAGGTCTTATTCACGTAACAAGTTCCATTTTTGTATCATAAATGAAACATTTTCTGTGTAACTATGTCTTTTCAGGGCAAGAATCATATTGCCCATCACTCGCTTAGGTGAGGATTGTTCGATCTAAAAATAACCATTTGATAAATAAATTATAGTTGAAACTTTACTATTCCAATGGTTATTTTGACTCAAACAATTTTTACCTAAGCCATTGAGGGAGGTATGATTCTCACCCCCACAAAAGAAAGAATTACACAGATAATTGTTAATATTCCACTCCCAGGTATCTAGTGACAACTCCCCCACCCTCCCATCATGTTCCCCTTTGTTGAATTTTATTTCCCTGGTGTCTAGTGACACCCCCTTCCTCTGCACTGTCCCTGTCATTGTTTGTTTCCCTGGAGTCTAGTGGCAGCCCCCTTCCCATTCGCTGTCCCCATGATTCATTTGAACTCGCAACTAGCCTGAGTGCCCCAGGGATTCATGCCATTCTACTACTTTGTCAAGGAGTGGAGCAGAGAAGACAGCAGACCCCTTAATAAAGTTGATTTTTAAACTGATGGAACAGTAATAATATGCTCATCAATTACCTGAAACCCATAATTTTATTGGCTTCCCTGGCGTCTATGGCACTCCCCTGATCTTTGTTTCCCTGGTGTCTAGTGGCACCCCCCACCCGATCTTTGTTTCCCTGGTGCCTAGTCGCACCCCCTTCAATAATCTTTGTTTCCCTGGTGTCTAGTGGTATCCCCTTCCACAATCATCATTTTCCTGGTGTCTTAGTGGCACCCCCCATCCCCAATCTGGTACTGTTGCAATAAAGGAAAAGAAAACTGGTCCTGGATGTGTTTAACTGTTTTAAAACCTGAAAATAAGGTCCCTCACCAATCTGAGCCCTTCCGACCCCAACCTCCAACTCACCATCCACCACCCCACACCCCCTCTGTACACTTCCACACCCTCACTCACCTGATCAGGTACCAGGTTCAAGATCTGCTCTCCATCATAGATGTCTTGCTGGAACCAGCAACTGCAATATGAGAAATTATGGTAAATGCAGTTCAAAGTATTTCAATGTGGGTTTCAAGTTTTATGCATAACTTTGCCATTTTGAACATTTTGACCCCAAATTTTCAACATGGCCATTTGGGATCCCATCTAATGAATAATATGACTGTCATTGAGCAACTTCTGCTCTTAAAGGTGATTTTGAGGGCACGAGTGAATTCAACTTTTGAAGTTTGCATAATGACAGTCATATTGATCATGAGGTGGAGTCATAAAAGGCAATGCTCATAATTTGCAAATTATAAATATTTAGACAGCAAATATTTAGCATAGACAGATTATTACCCCCACCTCATGTTATGTCTAACTGTCGTTTTTCAAATCCTGGCCAGAATCATTTCGCACCTGTGGCACAGAATGGTGTTGCAGTTGCACAGAATTACATTTTGGTAGGGATTTGGAAACTTTGTCTGTACTGGGTACATGAGGTGAGGTAATGTAGATGGCTATGTTGAAAATTTGGGGTCAAAATATGTTATAATGGCAAAGTTATGCACATTTGTTGCAATTTTGCTATGCATGCATGTAACATTGGAAATTTTACATATTTTGAAGCCAAATTTTCAACATAGCCTTCTTATTACCCTACCTCATGTATGTCATGATTGTAATTTTTCAAATCTTAGCCAAAATGTGTTTTCCCACTGTGGCGCAGAATGGTACTGCAGTTGTGATTTGACAGTTTTCGTACCAGGTACATAAGAAGATGGCCATGCTGACAATTTGCTTGCTGTTGTCAGTCCCCACTTGCATACTGTGTTAGCCTGAGCAAGTCACATAACTTCCTTGTGCTCCCAGCTGGCACCTGGAAAGAAGCTATGCCTTAGTGTGCCCTTCCTGGTTAAACAATCCCCTTTATATATTAGGGTTCAATGGTCACTTTATGTGAAACACAAGCTTTTGAGCTTTAATAACTTTGCAACCATCAAAACCGATTCACATAAAATTCTGCATGCACTTTAGGGATTAGTGATCTCTTGATGTGGAAAGTTTTGTTCTGGTCAGATGTGTGGGAGCGGAGATATGAAATTTCAAAAAATTTAAAAATTACCACTTTTTGTCAAATTCTTTGTCATGCTGTTGTGCAGAAATGGCTTGGGTTTTGGTCTGAAATTTTCAGGGTATCTAGGTCTTGAGTCACAGATGTGCCTTTTGAAGGTTTGGCGAAAAATATTAATCCCACACACAAATATAGATACTATTAAGGAGTAATGCATGGATGGCAGCACAGGACCAGAGGGCCCTGCACTGCCAAAGAGAAATACGGATACTACTAGGGACTGATGCATAGAAAGCACTGAAGGGCCCTCTGGGCCTTGGCGCCCCACACAAATATGCAGAGGAGTATGGACTAATGGGAGGTGTGAGACAGAAGGGCCTTGTGCTCCCACAGAGAAATAGGGATACAATTACCATCTCTTAAAAAAATTATGGAGGGTTGGGAGTGCATGGGCCCAGATGTTGAGAACCCTAATGCTCACCCCATTCTTTTATTCTGTACCTACATATGTGACAGCCAGGATGCAACACATAAATGCTGCAGAATATAGAAACATAGAAATGTGTCAGCAGAAAAGGCCCACCAGGCCCACCTAGTCTGCTCAGTGTGCCTAACTAGCTGCTAGGACTTTGCAATTTCCTACCGTCTCCCCATTAGATCCAAGACCCTTATGTCTATCCCACGCTCCCTTGAATCCCCCCACAAATCTTGCCCCACCACCTCCTCTGGGAGTTTTTTCCAGTTATCCACCACCCTCTCCATGAAGTAGAACTTTCTGATGCTTCCTCTGAATTTCCCCCTACTTTCTGCATATCATACCCCCTTGTTTTTGATTGCCTCTCTAGCTGGAATATGTCCCCTACTGGCACCCTGTTAATACCCTTGATATATCTGAAGGTCTCAATCACTTTCCCTTCTTTGCTCTAGGGAGTACATGTTTAGGTCCTTCAGCGTTCCTCTTATGACAAATGATTGAGACTCTTCACCATTTTTGTCGCCTCCTCGGGACGCTCCACTCTATTCACATCCTTCTTGAGGTATGGCCTCAGAACTGGACTCCATACTCAAGACAAGGCCTGACCAGTTGTCTGTAGAAGGGCATTATGACCTCCCTCCTCCTGCTAGTGATTCCCCTACCGATACAACCCAGCATCCTTCTGGCCCTTGCCACTGCCTTCTCACATTGCTTTGTCACCTTCAGGTCCTGCAAAATGATTACACCAAGGTCCCTTTCCAGCTTGATTACCTCCAGGGCATGCCCCCATATGGTATTCTGCTGCCTGGTTTATCTTGCCTAAGTGCATGATCTTGCACCTTTTTTTGTATTGAAGGGCAATTGCCACTCCTTAGATCATTCCTCCAATTTTGTCCAGATCTCTGCGATACTCTCAGCCCCTCAGATGTATCCACTCTACTGCAGACCTTCATGTTGTCCACGAATAGACATACTTTACCCACTAGCCCTTCTGCTATGTCCTCTAAAAATATATTAAATAGGAGTGGCTCCAACACTGACCCCTGAGGTACCCCACTGGTGACCAGTCCATCCTTTGAAGGTACCCCATTAAGAATTACCATCTGCCTTCTGCTACCCAGCCAGTTCTGCACCCACCTAACTACTACTGGCCCCAGCCCAAGACATCTCATTTTGTGCAGTAGTCTCCTGTGCAGCATGGAGTCAAACACCTTCATAAAGTCTAGGTATGCAATATCTACAGACCCTTCTGATCCACTACCCTGGTTACCCAGTCAGAGAACTCAATCATGTTCATTTGACATGACCTTCTCTCAGTGAACTTTATGTTGCCATTGGTCCTGTAGACATTGGCCTCTAGGTAGCTAGTGATTCTTTCTTTAGCAGTTTCTCCATGAGCTTGCCCACCACTGATGTCAAGCTCATTGGTGTACAATTGCCTGCCTCCTCCTTTGTCCCCCTTATGAAGGGGGACCACATCCACCCTTCTCCAGTCATCAGGGACCTCCCCTGATTCCAAGGATTTTTGAAGAGGCTGGTCAGAGGTACTGCTAGTACTTTACTAAGTTCCCTCAGTACCCTGGGGAGCACCCCATCTAGCCCTATTGCCTTGTTCACCTTCAACCCCTCTAGCTCCCTGATGACTTCCTCCTCCTGGAATGGACTAGAGTCAACTTCCTCAACCACTTAATATTCCCTGATGTTCATAATCTCCCCATCATTCTCTACCATGAACACTGAGCAGAAATAGCCATTAAATATTTCTGCCTTCTCCTGGTCATCTTCCACCAGCCCCTTCTTTTTTAATTTTCAGCCAAACTATTCCCTCCTTTGACTTTCTCCTCTCACTCACATACTGGAAGGTTTTATTTCATTCCTTGACTGAGTTTGCTATTCCCTCTTCTGTTCTAGCCTTCTCTCTCCTGACCTCCAAACCTGCTTCCATCTGCTTCTCCTGGTATACAGTCCTATCCTCCTCCCTCTGTGTCTTTTTTACACCTCCTGAACATCTTTCTCTTTGTCTGACCTCCACGCCTTCTCTATTAAACCAAAGTGACTTCCATTTCTTCCTATTTTTATTTATCCTCCTGATGCAGAGACTAGTGGCCTCCACTATAGCCTCTTCTATTGTATCCCACATTTCCTCCACCCCCTAAGTTCCCCCAACCCTGCCAATGCTTGTTGAATGCATTCCCCCATTTTATTTAAGTCTACATGCCTGAAATCTAGAACCTTCACTTTGGTCCGATGAACATCAGCAGTCATTTTTATCATGAACCAAACGGTCACGTGTTCATTCATTCCAAGGTTCACCCATATGGATACCTCTCCCACCTTTTCCCCATTTGTAAGAATTAAGTCTAGAATCAACCCCTCCTTGGTCAGTTCCCTGCCAGCTGCTTGATGAGATTTCCCTATAGTGAGTCCACAATTTCCCTGCTACTGGTGGATGCTGCTTATGGGGTGCCCAATTCCACATCCGCAAGTTGAAGTGCCCCATCAGCACAGCTCCCCTGTTTTCCATCCTCAGGATTTCCTCCTGTATTGCCTTGTCCACCTTATCCTGCTGAGCTGGTGTCCTATATACAACCCTGGTATGTATGACTTCTCCTTTCCTGTGTACAGTGATACCCATATAGCCTCAGTCCCCCATCTACCCTACAATTCCATGGCCTTAATGTGCTCCATCACATATAGTGCCACCTCCCTCTTCCCAATCTGTCCTTCTAAATAGATCATACTCAGGTATTGCCATGTCCCAATCCTGGCCATCATGACCCTGTGTCTCCATAATACCCATGATGTCCAGGTCTGCCTCAGCCATGACCGCTACTAAATCTGGGATCTTGTTTCCTAGGCTCCTGGCATTGGTGCACATGGCTCTCCATTCACCGGACCCATTTTCTGTCCCAGTGCATGTTTTCTTCCCTCACCTCTACCATGTTTTTTTCCATCCTGGGGGGGAGACTGGTAGTTCCCCATTTATCCGGTCCTAGGGTGTGGGTTAGTCTGCCTTCTCCGATTTAGTTTAAATTAGAGTTTTGTTCTGTGAACTCTCCTAATTTGCACTGTAGCACTTTAGCACCCTTCCTATTCAGGTGCAGTCTATCAGAAGCAAGTAGGCTCTCACTCTCCCCAGCTTGTTCCCCAGTCTCATACTAACCCATACCACATCTGTTCACACCATTCTGTCAGCCATTTGTTAAACTCCACAATCCTCCATCTCCACTTAGTACTTGCCTTTGGTATGGGCAACACCTCCAAAAAAGACACAGATTTGAACCCCAGGCTGCTGCAGTACTAGCAAGTGCTCTAAATCTTGCCTGCACCTCCAATAAGCTATTCTCCACCAGATAATTTGTTCCCAGGTGGAACATCAGGTGTGTTTTCCATCCTGCTGTTTCCCCTTGGAGTGGATATAGTGAATGACCTCTGCCGCCATCATACCTGGCAGGCATTCGACCCATAATTTACTGCTTTTGTGCCCTCTGCCCCCCATCAAATTCCTTTTATTATTGAGTCCCTGACAAGTAAGACCCTTCTCCATTACCTTCTGCTTGATTTTCTCTTCTGTTGTTCTCCCAACCCCTTGCATTCCACTGTTTACCCTATTCTCACTTCCTCTTTACCCATTGTATATCCCCCAGTACTGACTCTCCTCTCCCTACATGCTTTCAGCCCCACAGGCATTTTATGAAACTTCCTTGCTTGTCCCACTATCCTTGAGCTGTAGTCCCCCCTTTGCTCCTGCCCTTTCCTGTGCCCCTGACTGAAATTCCCAGTGCTCAGGTCACTTCCATTTTCATTTTGTTTTAGCCCCCTAAACCTGTGCTCGCTGTCTCCTCTTTCTTGATGGTCTGCTCTTTTGGCGTGAGTTCACCCTGCTCCCTTATCTTTACTTTGCTATCTTCTTTGTCCTCCCACAAAGGGACATTCCCTTCCCTTTCTACTGAGTCTTCCTTCATGGTTGCCTCTCCTGTTCCTCTTGAGTCCTCAACTCCAATTTTCATATTCTCACCCCCATTTTGTGGCACTAGTGGTGCAAATCTGTTTTTTTGGTATATGTCCACTGCCTGTATCCCTCTGACTGGGGCTTCTCCTCCATCCCTTCCCTTTCATGCAGGATTTGAACCTTCGGACCACATCTCCTGTCATCCCCACTTAGTCCTTCTCGTGTCCTGTACTGCCTCTACGTGAGCCCCCAGAAGCCCTCTTTATGCCCACCTTTACTTCTCCTTCCCTACTTGCTTAATCCATTGTGCTTTTCTAATCTGCCTCCTGATGCATTTGCTCCTAGACCCCCTACAGCTCCACCTTTGCTCACTCTTCTGTCCCTATCCATCCTACTCCCTCTATAGCTCCCCACCTGTCCTCCGCTCTACCTCTCACCCCTACCCATCCTAGTGTCCATCTCAACCACCTCACTTCCTCACTTTTGTTGTGCCAGCTTCCTACATACCATGCAGTCCCCCCATCTTCCATGCCATAGCTAGTACTATGGCTGACCCACAATCAGTAAACCCTACCACCCTTTCAAAGATGGCCCCTACCCTTGCAGTCTGGGGACCATGCCTCAGCCCTGTACCCATTCCACTCAATTTGCCCCTCCAATTTGGTTGCTCCTCCATTTTTCCTTTTTTTTTTAAACATATCTATTTCTGTACTTTTAAGTGAATTTGGCCCTTATCACAGAATGTTGCAGTTTACTTCAGGGGCTCTTGTAAGTCAATGGCAATTAAGCCCTTTTGTCATTCAGGATTTTGTAACATTTCATTACTGAAAGTTACTGCACTTCATTGTGGCTGGCTTCACTGTATCTTAGCTGACTTGCTCTTGGAATGGGGTGAGCATTAGGGTTTGCAACTCCACGGCACACCCCCTCACTTCTGTTCCTACATGCAGGGTGAGGGTGGGCTGTTAGGGTTGGAAACCAAGGGAGGGGGTGGGGTCTTCGGGCTGGGAACCCTAAGATGTCATTTTCCTACTTTTGATGCTGGAACCCTAATGGTCCATTAACAAAGGTTTTTTTGCAGACAATATATATGTGTGTGTGTGAGTGTGTGTATGTATTTTTTCCCCTGTTGTCCAGTTGTACCTGCCCACCTTCTGATTGTTGTTCTTGTAATATGTCTTTTCCTGGTGTCTAGTGGCACACCCCACCTTCAAGTTCCCTCCATGTAAATCAATTTGTGTATCCCTGGTGTCTAATGGTGTCCCCCCTCCCATTCCTGACCCCATAACACTGAACTTTATCTCTGGTGTCTAGTGGTACCCCTCAGAACCCCCTACCTTCCGATGACCATCCCCCATGGTAGTTATGCTTGCCTGGCATCTAGTGGCACCCCCCCACTCTCCAATTTTCCTCAGAGCCTGAAAAGAACATCTCAGAAGAACATTGCTGAACATCTCATTTAAGTCAGCAATGCCATGCATAAGGCTGAAACTAATCTAAATAGTGGGGGAATGTAGACTAACAATTTTTGCACTAACCACTGAGCTACGTAACTGCACTTTTCTAATTGTTGTGATACACAGTAAGGGACATAGTACCACCACCTCCCTCCTTGAATATACCGACTATATACACAAAGCTCTTGACCATGGTTATTTAGTTGGGTCTGTCTACATAGACCTAACTAAAGCTTTTGACATGGTAAATCATGCTCTTCTTGTTGAATACCTCTCACAATTGGGCCTCTCATGTGATGCCTCCTCCTGGTTCACCACCTACCTCAGTGGAAGATCACAACAGGTAAAAACCATGACACCTCTCCACCAGCATACCAGTCTACTCTGGGGTCCCTCAGGGGTCTATTCTGGGCCCACTCCTATTCAGTCTCTTCCTCAGTACCTCCCCCTTGCTTGTTCTGGTCAGTTGTTACTCTATGCAGATGATGCCATCATCATTTCTAGCCATTCTGCTCTCTCCTCCCTACAATGTAATCTCCAAAGGCTCTTCTCCAAAACAGAATCTTGGTTCTCCCACCTATAAAAAGACGAAAGTCATGTTGTTTGCAAATGCTCACAACAAAAACAAAAGCCTACCTCTAAGCATTCTAAATAGCCAGCACCCACCACTGGAGCGGGGTTACCAGTTTTAAATACTTGGGTATCACTCTGGACCCCACCCTCTCATTTCAGGAGTATATTAATCTGGTCTGAAAGACAGTGAATACCAAGATCGGTTTGCTTTATAGACATAGGTCTTGTATGACACCCGATGCCCTGTGGTTGGCCATTACTAGTTCAATTCTGTCTATAGTTGATTAGGGCATTGTAATACATTGCTCTGTGGCTGATACCACATTTTGCAGTATTATAGTAGCCCTGAACAAAGCTTGCCAACTGGTTATTGGTGGAGATCATCTCACTCACACCTGTGACTTGCACAAGCAAGCAAACTGGCTAAATTTTGAGAGAAGGCCTTCTTACTATACCTGCCTGCTGGCCAGAAGGATTGCCATGGGTTTCACTCCCCTGAAACCCTACATCTCCTAACCCTGTCCCCACCCCCAGGTCACCTGAAGCTCCTCTAGAGCCACCTTCCTCGTGCCTTTCTGTAGGACTTCCCTAGGGCAGAGGGCAATCATGCACAGAGCTCCCCAGTGGTTAAATAGGCTGCTCTGGAGGTTTATGCTATAGATTAAATTAGGCCCTTTCAAACACCATCTCAGGCAGCACCTCTTTGATGTGGGCAGTTGTGACTGCTCCTAGCACCACCTTTTCCTCTACCTACTTTCTAACTCTCTCTCCTAATTTCTAATATTCCTCAATGACAAGGTCAAATCTGACTGCTTCATAATTTTTACCTCATGTATGACAGTTTTCAACTACATAGGTTCATAGGTAGGTTCATAGATATTGTTACAAGTCTATTTAGCTGAATAAGCAATTAAGTGACTTGCCACGAACACTGGATATATTCTAATTTCCTTTCCCCCATATATGAGTCCAGTTGATATTTAAAGGATGTCATACTAGAGGCTCCAAACACCAACTCTGGCAGCGTATTCCATATACCTACTACCCTCTGGCTGAACCAGTTCCCTCTCTGTGAGGTCCAGTATAACTCTTCCTTCAGTTGATAGGGATACCTTTGTGTACCCCTATTATACATTTCTTTCCTGGAGGGACCAGATGTTTCCCAAATGATTTCATTATTAAAGGCCCTATATACTGTACACAGCACAAGTCCCTTCTAACTTTACAATATGACATCGAATACATACTCAGTTCCTTTAGTCTATCCCTATAGGACATCTCCTTCACTCCTCTTACTTTTCTGGTTAATCTCCTTTGTTCTATCTCTTCTGCTACTGAACATCCTAAACATTGTGGAGAGCTAAAAGGGGTACTGTATTCAAGCATTGGCCTCATCAAGGAACAGTAGAGGGGGACCAACACCTCCTCTCTTCTACTCCTTATGTTCCTGATTATATTTCCTAGGATTCTGTTGGCCTTACTTAAGCATTCTTTGTTGTGTTTAAAAAACTCAAGGTATCTGTCATCCATACCCCTAAATCTTTTTTACTATCTGTTTTCGCTAATACTGTGTAATTTAACTTGTATATTGCATTTCATTACTACTCCCAAGATGCATAACTTTACATTTTATATTGTTAAAGGCCAATTTGTGTTCAGCTGCCCATGTTTCCAACCTTTTGAGTTGTATCTGAATTTTTTTTACTGATTCATCATTATTTACTATGGCTCCTACCTTCATATCGTCTGCGTATTTACATAACCGTGCCCCATCCTGAACCTGCGTTGTTGAAACAAATATTCTAAACAAGACTGGTCCCAGAATTGATCTCTGGTAGACCTCACTAACCACTCCTCCCCAGTCAGACCAGTGTCCCCAGATTCCTACCCTTTGCTCTCTCCCTGTTAACCAGTCTTCTATCCAGGTCACCAGACTTTTTTCCAGACCCCATCACCTGTAGTGTGTCCAACAGCTTTTAATGAGAAACTGAATAAAGTGTTTTGGAATAGTCCAGGTATACTAAAATCAACCGGTATTCCACTGTCAAGTGCCTGACTCACAGATTCAAACAAATTTAAAATATTTGTCACAATGACCTTTCCTCAGCAAACCCAAGCTATGTGATGTCCCCAACCCAAGCTGATACAGATTGTCCTCTATATGCTCTTTTATAAAACTTTCCATAAGCTTTCCGAATACTGAGGTGATACTTATGGGGCAATAATTGTCCACTTTAGTTTTGTCACCATTTTTTAAAATTGGGGTGATATGTGCTAATTTCAACTCATTCAATACTTCTCAGAGGTCAGTGATAGATTGAATAATAGTGGTAGGGGCCTGCCAGTCCTTCAGCCATTTTGTTTAGGAAGTACAGGTGAATACCATCTGGTCCACAGAACTTGTGATTTTAAATTTTTTAGTTTATCATAAATTTCCCATTCCATTATACTTTTTGGGAATCCAAGCATGGATCCATGTCCTGGACAGTATTGTGCCTATCATCAAGTTGAAAAGATTCAGAAAATATCATTAAATTTATTGGCCATCTCTTTATCATCTTCTATTATTTTATTCCCATCTCTTATCTTAATGACATGCTTCTGTCCTTGCCTTAGGCTGCCCATTACTTATAAACTGCTTACAGTTATCTTTTGTTGCAATTGCAAGTCTTAATTCTGATTGAGCCTTAGCTTTCCTAATAGCAGCTTCACTGTGTCTTAACCCTTTTATATATTTCCTTGTTATGTTGTATTGGGTTTTTCTAAATTTCTTACATGTCCTGTCCTTTCTTCTAACTTTTCTTTGAACCTTACTAGAAAATCATTTTGATATCCTTCTCATTCCATTGTACTTTTTAACCTTGGGGACATACTTCCTTATACAGTCATTCAACTTCTCTTTAATAATTGTTTAAGTTTCTGATAACATTTTGCCTTTAAGTTTGTCTTCCCAATTCCAGTCCTTTAAAACCTGTTTTATCCTTGTTACATCTGCCTTTCTGTAATTCCTAATGCAAGTATTACCAACCTGTTTTCTCACATTCCTTGATATCTCAAAGGTAATCATATTATGGTCAATTGTTCCTAGTGGTTGAATCACTTAAACATTTTCCATCTTTTCTTCAATGTTACTGAGAACCAAATTTAAAATATTACTACCCCGGTGCCTTCTTTTACATATTTCTCCAAATTATTGCATACACAGAATTCAAGAAATCTATTTTCCCAATATCCGGTACCCCTTTCTATATTCCAGTTAATTTTGGGGACGTTAAAATCCCTATTAATATACAGTACTGTTCCCTGATTCTCTTCTTTTCTCTAGTGATTCAAGGAAAATACTATTTTCTACTTCTCCCAAATTAGGAAACAGTAACAGAGACATAAGGTTATTTCCTCCCTTCCCATTAATTTTAATCCAAATTTGTTCAGCTTCAGTTCTGCCATCTATATCCTTTTTTATTTCCTGAGCTTTTAAGTGTGCAGCCACATATACAAATACACCACACCACCTTTTTATCTGTCCTTATTTTCTGAAAGTAGTCATACCCATGTATCTGGTCTACCCAATCATCTGCAGTTAATCACGTTTCCGTTATTCCACATATACAGTATCTATCTTTTCCTTCAATATCACAAATTTCAACATGTCCATTTTATGTTTCAGACTTCTAGCATTCGCCAATACTACTCTACTATTAACCTTACCCATGTTATTTTTTTGTACCCTTAATTTATGTGTCAGCTGTTTTATCCCCTTCCCTTAGTTCCTAGTTGAAATACTCTGTTATGTTTTTCTTAAACATCATTCCCAATTCCCTACTTCCTTTTTTTGCTAAATGCAGGCTGTCCTTACCTTATAAATTGTGCTTATAGTTGAAAATCTCCTAAGTTTTAACACACTGCAAACCCAACATAAGGCACCACCTTCTAATATAGCTATTGAATCTCTTGATTTTTTGATTTATTTCAATACTGGCCCCAGGGGTAGGTAGTATTCCTGATAAAACTGCAATTTCATTTCAGTCCCTGATTTCACTTTCTATTTGCATGAATTCCAGTATCATTTGATCTTCTCTACCATGCACAATATCATTAGTTCCTACGTGAATCAACAACAATGGCCGATTACTTTCTTTCTTTATTATTTCAGATACCAATCTCTTTATATTGGCTAAATAGCTCCTGAGAAATAAGAGCTTGTTACCCATTTTTTATCAATTCTAGTGGTAAAAGTATCTGGATACTTGATGATGGTGTCACCCAATATAAATATTATACAGATTGGTCAATACCAGCAGGAACATCTGCCAGAGCTAGACACATATGGATTCCCTGCAGGGAGGGCTCAAACAATTGGTACAGCAACCCACAAGAGACAGGGCTATCCTAGATCTAGTACTGACTAACAAGGAAGGGATCACAGATCTCCAGGTAGAAGGTCACCTGAGGCCAGTGACCATCACATGGTATGGTTCAATTTGGCTACTACATCTAAATCATCCCTTTCCAAGGCAAAATACGGGACTTCAGAGGAGCTGACTTTGATAAGATGGCCAACAGAGTTAAGCTAGCCCTGGCAAAAGAAACACAGATGAGGGGTACAGGCAAAGTGGGCAAGCATTAAGGATGCAATACTTGAAGCAACATCCCATTGTGTTAGACAGAAAAGGAAGTGCAAAGAAGAAGGAAACCACTTTGGTTCTCAAATACAGTAGCAGAAAAGGTCAGAGCCAAAAGGCTGGCCTTCAGAAAATATAAGGAACACAGCGGGATGAAGATAGGAAGCATACCAAACTGCCCTAAGGGAAGCAGGAAGGCAGTAAGGCAGGCAAAGTCCCAAACTGAGGAAACACTAGCACAAACAGTAAAGAAGGTGACAAGACTTTCTATAGATACATTAGTGAAAGGAGAAAGTCCAGAGGGGTATTTCTAAGCTTAATGGAGAAAAGGAGCATGTGAGGAGGAGGACCCTGTAAAGGCATCTATCCTAAACAGATACTTTTGCTCAGTATTTGCTGAAGAGAAGGTAGGGCAGTGCCCACAGCTCAGCATCATGGACACAGGGGGGAGGGAGGTGAGCACTACTCCCTTCACAAAAGAAAGGGTCCCACAAGAGCTTGCTAAGCTCAGGGTGGATAAGGCAATGGGACCTGATGGCATACATCCCAGGGTACTTAAGGAGCTAAAGGTGGAACTAGCAGAGCCATTATCAGAACTGTTTAGTGAGTCTCTGAGCACAGGAGAGGTCCCAGAAGACTGGAGAAGGGCTCATGTGATCCTGCTCCACAAGAGTGGTAGCAGGAGGAGGCAGAAACTACAGACCAGTCAGTCTTACCTCAGTAGTGGGCAAGATTGTGGAGGCACCTTAAGGAAAGGATAGTGCAACACCTGGAATCCATAGGGCACAGGATCCAAGAAAGCATGGGTTTACAAAGGAAGGTCCTGTCAAACTAATCTCATAGATTTCTTTGACTGGGTAACCAGAGTGGTGGACCAAGGGAAGCAGTTGATGTCGCCTACCTTGACTTCAGCAAAGCTTTGACACTGTTCCACATAGAAGATTGATAAATAAGCTGGGTAGGCTCGGTGTGGCAGAAGTTGGTCAACTGGGTGGCAAACTGGTTGATGGGCAGAAAACAGAGAGTGGTGGTAAATGGTAAACAGTCAGAAGAGATGCAAGTCACAAGTGGGGTACCTCAGGGATCAGTCCTGGGGCCAGTCCTCTTCAACATCTTCATTAATGACCTTGCAGATGGACTAGAGGTAAGGCTTGTCTGTTTGCAGATGACACCAAGATCTGCAACAGAGTAGATGATCCAGATGGGGTGGGCAGAATGAGAAGAGATCTGGATAAACTGACAAAATGGTCAGAAGAGTGGCAACTGGGATTTAATGCAAAGAAGTGCAAAATCATGCACATAGGGAAGAGAAACCCTGAAGCCACCTATAGGCTGGGAGGGGAGTTGCTAGCAGTCACAAAGGAAGAAAGAGACTTGGGTATCATCATCACTGATGACCTGAAATCATCCAAGCAGACCTCTAAAGCAGTAGGTAAGGCTAGGGGGTGTTAGGGTGTATTAGTAGGGGTATCACAAGTCATAAGAGGGAGGTAATAATCCCTCTTTACAAGACACTGGTTAGGCTCCATCTGGAGTACTGCGTGCAGTATTGGAGGCCACACCTTCACAAGGACATTAACCAAATTGAGGCAGTCCAGAGAAGGGCAACCAAAATGGTGCAGGGACTGCATCAGAAGACATATGAGGACAGACTAACAGAGCTCAATATGCATACCCTTGAGCAAAGGTGGGAGAGAGGTGATATGATCGAGGCATTCAAGCACCTTAAGGCATTAACAAGGTGAAAGAGTCTAACATGTTTAAATATAAGAAAAATAGCTGGACAAGAGAACACAGCATGAGATTAGAGGGGACCGATTAAGGGGAATGTGAGGAAATTCTTTTCACAGAAAGGGTGGTGATGCATGGAATGGCTTACCACAAGAAGTGGTGGCTATGAATACAGTGCAGGGCTTCAAACAGGCATGGGATAGGCATAAGGGAGCAATACAAATGACTATGAATAGATAGGCCACTGACAGAGCAAAGGCGATGGCACATTTATAAGGTAGAAAAACAAATGGGCAGACTGGATGGGCCTTGCGGTCCTTATCTGCCATCAACTTCTATGTTTCTATGTATATCTCTAATTTCATTGTTTACACTCGACTCCCTACCAGTATCCATGGCCTCATTATCACACTGTTGCTCTTCAGACTCCTATGATAATAATTCATTCCTCCCAGTACTAGGGTCTGCTCTAGTTGTTTCACTATTGGAAACATTACTACTTCCTGACCCACTTAATCCACGTGGTTTTTCATGATTTACAACAGCAGCAACATTTCCTATTTCCTCATTCCTATTTGCTCTTGTATTTTCATTCAGGGGTCTTCTACTTTTAGTTCCTCCTACTTCATCATTTTTTTTCATCGTTGGTCTGCTCTCCTAGTAGAACCCTAGTTACCTACTCCTTGTTTTCAGTTTGTTCCATTATTAATGATAAGGGTTCATATTTATTTGATATCTGGATTTGGAAATCCATCACCCTTCTTCCCTTTTCATTTTTACTTGTCCCTTCATGCACTTCCAAAATTCCTTCATTCTCTGCACTTCCTCAATCTCTTTTGATTCAGCTCCATATTTATAATCACATACTTTTACCCTCCTTACTTGACTTTTGTTTCATGCATTTCAATTTCATCTCTTGGCCTACAGTTTTGGTTTTCAATATCTTTAATTCACTACATTGTTTACAAATAAATTCCTTTAACCCAGTATTGGCCCCAATACTAAACTTAGAACAGTCCCTGCATTTCACACCAAGTTCTTGGCTCTTCAGTGTGACAAAGTAAGTTTCCACAGTAGCTTCCATATGAACTGCTACCCTTTCTGTTCCATAAAATATTTAGAATGATGACTCTTACATGCATACTAAAACTGATCTCTACCCTATGTACTTACTTCATCCACTTTCCCACTTAACACACGCTATGACACGCGTGTCTCTGTGCACATCTCTGCATGCGCAAGCTCATGGTACTCTCCCCCACTAGTTATTATGTGCTGCTACCTAGAAGTGGACTATGGGTCGCGTTTCACTGTCACACTTTCTGCACTGCCCAGTGAAATGTTTTTTTCAAGCAACAATTAAAAATAGTATAAAGGGGATCCACAACACACTTTCAAGGTCTCCCAATAAAAAAATAAAATGAAAAATTTATCTTACACTTCCTATTGCATCTAGCTGGTTTTGTATACTGTATATAACTTATCTGTAAGAATGTAATATTTTTTACAATATTGTAACTCATGCACTGTTTGATGTGGAGCCTATGTAAATGAGTCTCTGACTCAAAGGTTAGTAATTCTGATACTTCAAATAAATAAAATTAACACAAACACTGACTGATACATATACACATATATGCATATATATTCCAGTATAACATAGCAGTGCACTGCCTACCACACAGAGCACTGCCACACAACATTTTTGTACAGAGATCTAAACTCTGGAGTTCCATCTCAATCCACCTCAGACAAGTAGACAAGTTTATTAGTTTGCATAACATCAAAAATGGCACTTAGAGCAGTCAAGCAAAATAATTTGCTGCTGTCCTGCTGTTAGTTTTGACAGAGGACAATCTTGCTTTCAGAGCAAGTAACAGCTGACTAGAACTATAGCTATCTTACTGATAAATCACTTCTATCTCAGCAGAAATGAGTGCCTGTTTGGATTAAGCAAACAGATACTTTATTAGAAGCAGGGGGGCTCATTTAAGTAAAAAAAAAAGAAAGAAGAAAGTCACTGTGTGTTTCTCTGTTTGAGGAAGGGGGCTCCATCAACTTAATTTGCTGAGTCAGGAGCAGAGGGGAGAAGCTAATTGGGGGTGTGGCTTAGGAGCACAAAAGTAGGTGTCTCCAATTACAGCTTCCTGCTATTAGTTTTTGACAGAGGAGAATCTTGCTTTCAGATCAAGTAACAGCTGATTAGAACTACAGCTTTTTTACTAATTGCCCTCCTTCCCACCCTAAGCCAGTTATACTTTTATAGCCACTGGATTTGACTGACAACATGAACATCCTGCTTGGCGGTAGGAAGGGAAGGATCACTGAGACACACTAGTTTCATCAACCTTGAAAAAACCTAAAAAATAGCTCTTTCTGCCCCCCCCAGGGCTGCTGGAGGTCTGAATATAAGCAAGGAAGAAAAAGACTACTGAAGACTACAGGAAGTTCCTGTCCCAGAACAGGAAGGGCAAGAGTTGTAAGGGCACACAGGCAGTAGGAATGTAGGTGTAAAAATACATAGATGGAGGAGACAGCAAGCATATAAAACAACAGGAGAGGGGACACAAAATAAGTCAAGATGGGAATGGTGCAGTGGAGTAGTAGTGTTCTGGGAAACATTCTGGAGGCTGTGATGCTACCCTAGTTGCAGGCACCTCTCTGGTCTGAGGAAGGAGGTTGACCGTCTCCAGGCTGACCTGGCTAGGATTCATGAAACCTCTTTCCCCACCCAAGGACCATCAGGGCCACCACCACTATCTCACAGGTTGCCAAGAAAGAGGAATGGTTGGACCAAGGTGGGCTCAGGGAGGAAGAGGGTGGTGGAACTGAGGTGCATCCCTCCAATTGTACCTCTCCACAATTCATATGCTGTTCTGGTGAAGACTGGTTCCTCTATGGAGGCACCTGCAGTGGAGACCAAGGAGGATGCTGGGAACCTCCACAAAGGAGACCCACAGGAGGGTGGCATGAGACCCTGCAGGGGAAGGAAACAACTCCTGGTGGGGATTCAGTCATTGGGGGTAGAAATTGGGAAGCAAAGGGATAGGGATAAGGTGCCTGCCTGGTGCCATGGCTCAGAGGAACAGGAAGTGAATCTCAGGATTGCAGGAGCAGCTGCATGAGGGAGGGAGCTGGATGTCATTGTCCACCCTAGGGATAAATGACCTGGCTGTGAATGGGATCAGAGCAGTGAAGAGGTTGTAGAGTTGGGAGGGCCTTAGACAAGTGGCATGTATGGTAACCTTCCGGAGGTGCTGCCTGTCTATGGCAAGGATGATGCTAGAGTATTCTGCACCATGGGATTCAATGAATGGTTGAAAAACTGGTGTGGAGCTCAGGGTTTTGGCTTCATTGAGGACTGGGGGGCCACCTGGAGGGATGCCAGCCTATACTGGTGTGATGGTCTGTATCTGTCCAGGAGGGAAACAGGATCCTAGGTATTGGGTTTAAATGCTTCATTGGCAAGCATTTAAACTAGCCAAGGGGGGGATGCACTGAAAAGGAGAAGGGGAAATCCCCCCCCCAACAAAACACAGTAGTTAGAGAGGTAAACACCAAGGTAGAGAAGTCAGTAGGGAGCAGGACGGGGTAAATGCAGAAAAATGCAGTAAGGACAGGGATGGGTCTAAAAGGGGTAAGGCCATCAAAAAATGGAGGGTGATGAGTACCAATGCCTGCAATTTGTGTAACAAGCTCCTTGAACTAGTGGCCTTGATGGAAGAGGGATGCCTGGATATTGTGGCAGTCACTGAAACATGATACGCAGAGAATCATGACTGAGTTGTCAATATACCAGAATACACAATCTACAGAAGGGACAGGGTGGGTAAAAGAGGAGGAGGAATAGCTCTCTATACAAGGAAAGGGATTAAAACAACAGAACTAAAGAGTAAACAGGAAGTTGATGAGTCACTATGGGTCACCCTGGAGACAGGAAATGGCACCACAATCCATATGGAGGTTGTGTACAGACCCCCATCTCAGGGGGAGGGTATGGACAAGGAAAGGATAGAAGGTATCCTTAAAATGGCAGAAAAAGGGGAGATATTGTTGATGGGGGACCTGAATATGCAAAATGTTAACAGGAGTTTGAGTAGAATTGTGATTCATTGTAGCTGGCTTCACTAGCTGCAAAGTTTAGTGGAGAGTGGGGGAAGGGTGCTAATGGTCTGACCAGGGGCCTCAGCTACCTGATTATTTCTGGAAGACTTTGACTGGTCCCACCCCAACCACCCAAGGTCCATTATTTCCTTTATACCAGGGGTTCTGACATCACTTCCTCAAAGGGGCAAAGGACATGCACCTGTCATAGAAGCAGGACATCCAGGAAAGGAACAGCAGCAAGTGAAGAGGTGACTGGTATCTCAGTGGAAGGAAGTAACTGCAATCTAGGAGCTTTCATTGTTACTTTTTTGCATTGCTATTGCATTGGGGAAAGGAGGAGTAGGAGTTTGAAGAAGGTTGTGCAATAGCTACTTAAAGTCTCTTTTTGAGTGTGGATAGGAAGGATAGGAATATAAAAAGCAGTTGCTCAATCTATCTAAATGTGTACAACAGAGGGTAAGGGAAATAAAGAAAAGAATGCTTTGCACTGATAGAGGGGGAGGGAGACTTGGGGGAGTGTTTGGTATTCTGCATCTGGAAGGGTGGGGGGTCACTGTGGGCAACAGCAGCAATGGATAGGGAGGTAGGCTGCAACAACTGTGGAGTATCAATCTTTCTGAAAATTGCCTGGAGTGTGGGGGGATGTTTAGTGTGCAACCACATAGAGAAACTTAGAAAGGAGATCGAGGGTCTGCAGGAGGAACTAAGACAGACATGGCAGATTGGGGGTGGGTTTAACCCAATACTGGAGGGAGGAAGAAGGGGAGATGAGGGAGGGCAATTTAAGCCAACAGTGGTGAGGAGAGGGTCAGAAGAAGGGAAGCAGAGACAAAGGGGCCCGGGCCAGGAAGAACAACTGCCAGGAAACTAGGTCAGGAGACAAAAGACAAATGGAAGGAGGAGAAGGACTTGTGAAGGGAGGTGAAGAAGTGGCAAAAGTCATGGAGTGGAAAGGAGAGAACAGGTTACTATGCAGAGAGAGGAGAGGCATTTGTGAAGGGTCTTTGGAAATAGTTTGCACTGCTAGAGAGGAAGAAGGTGGGACAGGGAAATTACGAAATTAGAGGAGTAACTGATAAATGCCTGAACCAAACTGGAGCAGAGGGGAGTTCTGCTGGGAGAATTGCAATGGGGCAAAAGGGGGGAATAATGTGCAGGAGGAAGAAGAGGAGCTGGAAATGAGAGAGGGAGATGAATAGAGGCAAGCAGGGAGTAAGAGTGGTGGAATCTTAGTGCTGGGGGACTCAATACTAAGAGGAGTCAGGTGGGGTTGCAAGGGGGAGAGGCGTAGTCACATTTGGGTGGAGGCCATGCCAGGAATGACAGCAGAAAGAGTGGGACAATCTGTTCTGAAATATGCTAGAAGGGGTAGGGACAAGCCTCATTTAATTATACATCTTGGGACAAATGACCTGGCTGACAAGACAGTAGATATAGTCCAGAGGGTTGAGGAACTAGCACAATTATGTGAGGAGGCAGGAAGATCAGTAACTTTTTCAGAGATACCTAGTGCCCAAGGCAAGCACAACAAGAAAGCTGAGAATAGAGGAATTTAATGGATGGCTAAGAAGCAGGTGTTGTGCTAAAGGTATGGGCTGTTGGGGGGTGGGAGGGACCTGGGAGGACAGTAGTCTCTATGCCAAGGACAGACTACACTTGAGTGAGGAGGGAGAAAGTGTTGAAACAGAGGATGGAGGAACACATAGAGGAAGTTGGAATTTAAACTAGGAGTGAGGGGTGGCAGCAAGAGATATGCAGAGACCACAGGTTGGGAAACCACATGAGCTTACCCCATAACAGTGACAAAGGACAAATGGAAGTACTATTGTGATGCTAGTAAAGGAGGGCAGGATGAGGAGGAGAAAGGGTGGAAGGTGGTTACACTTAATGCTAGGAGCCTTGGGAGGAAAACTGCAGAGTTACAGGTGCTAATGGCAGAGGAGAGGTGGACATTGGCCATCACAGAAACATGGGCCGCAATGACTGGGACCTTTCTGTACCAGGGTACAGGTTATTTCGTAGGGACAGGGTGATTGGAAAAGCAGGGGTGTGGCACTATATGTGAAGGAAGGACTGAAGTGTGTAAGGAGGAAGGGAGGAGGGTAGTACGGAGTCACTTTGATGCAAATCCAGGATTCCAAGAATAGGATCTTAGAATGGAGTGGTGTACAGGCCGCCATCTCAGATGGAGGAGTTAGACAGGGAACTAGTGGGACAGATCAGGAGGACCTGTGAGAAGGGTAGTGTGGTGATTGTGGGGGACTTCAACATGCCAGGGTGGACTGAGTACCCCAACAACCAGGAACAGAAGGGAGCAGGTACTGCAGGATGCCTTCCAGGACAGCTTCTGCTGCAAATGGTCAGTGAATCAACCAGGTTAGGAATACCCTTGACTTTCTGCTGTCAAATGGGGACTTTGTGAGAGAACTTACAGTGGAGGAACCGCTGTCAGGGAGTGACCACCACTCAGTATGGCTCACATTGGATATGGGCAAGGAAGGAGTGGAATCTGGCACAAGAGTGCTGGACTTCAGGACGACCAACTTTGGGAGGATGGGGGAAGTGGTAAAAGGGTACCTGGCCAGAATTTAATCTAGTATGGGCACTAACCAGAGGTGGGACCTCATAAAGCTGGGGATAGTGGAGGCAACCAAAACCTGCTGCAAGGCCCAGAGCAAGAAGGCTAGGGCTAAGAAACCGAGCTGGTTGAGCAAGGAGGTCATGGAAAAGGTAAGGAGAAAAAGAGCTGCCTATAGAGTACAAGAAAACAGGGAGGGGAGAGACAGGGAGGCGACTTGACAGACTCAAAGGAGGTGACAAGGGCAGTAAAGGGAGCCAAAGCATCTACATTACTCAGGCTGGCACAAGGCATTAAAAAGGGGAGAAGGACTTCTTTAGGTACATCAGGAAGAAAAGGAGCTGTAAGGACCACATAGTAAGGATTAGGAGAGGGGGCTGGTGGAAGCTTGAGTGCGATAAGGCAGAAGCACCTAAATGAGTACTTGCTCAGTATTTACTAAAGAGAAGGGGTGACACCCAAGGTGGGAGAAATGGCAGAAGAGGGGGGGAAGTGTGAGATGGGAAACCATGGAGGGCAGAGTTTGGGAAGGTTTGAAGGCACTGAGGGTGGGCAAGGCGCCAGGTCCAAATGGCATCCACCCCAAGGTACTGAAGGAGCTGGCAGAGGTCCTTGCATGACCTTTGGCAGACCTATTTAATGCCTCACTACATTTGGGGTGTGTACCTCAGGACTGGAGGATGGCTCATGTGGTGCCCCTCCACAAGAGTGGCCCCTAAGGATGAACCAGGAAACCACAGACCAATGAGCCTCACATCCATCGTAAGCTAATGGAGACTATCCTGAAGGAGAGGCTGGTGCCTCCCAGAGGCCAAAGGATTACAGGGCAGCAGACAGCATGGTTTCACAGGGCAGATCCTGCCAAACCAACCTGGTGGAATTCTATGACTGGTTAACTAGGGCAACTGGACAGAGGCCATGCAGTGGATGTCCTGTATCTGGACTTCAGTAAGGCATTTGACTTGGTGTCACATGGAAGGTTGGGAAGTAGTTAGTAGGCACAGGGCGGATGCAAAGCTGGTGAGATGGGTAGGAAACTGGCTTCAGGGAAGGCAACAGAGGGTGGTGGTGGGTGGGGAGCTCTTACACCCATGGGTAGTGATGAGCAGGGTTCCACAGGGCTCGGTGTTGGGATCAGTTTGTTTGGGATATTCATTGCAGACATATCATGGGACATCAAGAGCAAGATCAGTCTGTTTGCTGATAATACCAAGGTAGGAGCAGTGGTGGATGACCTAGGGGGATGGCTGGGGTTGCAAGATGTTCTGACAAAGCTTGAAACCTGGTCAGACACCCTGGCAACTGGCTTTAATGCCAAAAGTGCAAGGTGCTGGATTTTGGGATGAAGAACCCAAGGAGGAGTTATCAGCTGGGGGAGTGCAGCTAGCCCAGACAGAGGAGGAGAGGGATCTGGGGTGCTTGTCACATAGGGTCAATGAACAACTCGGCACAATGTAGAAGGCAGCTGCAAAAGGCCAACAAAATGCTGGGTTGTATTGCAAGGGGTATATCCTCGAGGAGGGAGGAGGTGATTCTGCCACTGTATAGGTCATTAGTTAGACCACACCTGGAATACTGTGTGCAGTACTGGTGCCTGTATCCGAAGAGGGACATTAAGTTACTGAAGGGGGTGCAGCGCAGGGTGACAAAGATGATCAAGGGGCTGGGGGACTTATCATATGAGAGGAGGTTGAGGGAGTTGAACATGTACTCACTGGAGGAGAGGAGGGATGGGGGACATGATTGAAACCTTTAAATACATGAAAGGAATAAACAAGACAGGTACAGAAGGGCTGTTCAAAGTAAGGAGTTGAGGGACACCAGGGGCCTTAATATGAGACTGGAGGAAGAAGGTTCAGGAGGAGATGAGGAGACACTTTTTAGAGAGAGGGTGGCTGGGTGGAATGCATTACCAGCAGAAGTGGTATCCAGTAGAACAGTGGACTGCTTCCAAGGGGATGGGACAGGACAAGGGGAGGGTTAATGAGGGAAGGTGGAAGGGAGGGGCAACTGCAGGAATAGGTGCTAGCTGCACATTGAACAGACTTGATAGACCTCAGGCCTTTATCTGCTGTCAAATTTGTATGTTTGTAGGAGTACCTTGCTGCAGGCACATCCAAGAGCAGGGTCATTCTGATGCCCTACAGGGTATGCCTCAGAGAGCTAGTGTTGGAACCCACTCATGAGGAGCAATCTTAGACCTGGTACTCTCAAATGGGGAAGGAGAAAGGATCTCAGATTTAGAAGTGGGTATGCCATCTGGGAACAAGTGGCCACTGAACAGTGTGGTTCACAATAAACACAGCCATAGAGTCAAGCCATACAAAAACAAGTGTATTGGACTTTAGGAGAGCTGACTTTGGGAAAATGAGAGAGTGCTTCTAAGCTCATCAAATAGGCAAGAAGGAAATTGGAGGAACAATGGGAATAATTAAAACAGCCATCACAGAGGTGACAAGCCTTTGTCTGAAGCAAATCAGCAAACAAAATGAAGGAAAACCACTATGGTTCTCAAAAGAGAAGGAAGGAAGGTTAAGGAGAAAAGGATAGCATTCAGGAAATATAAGGAAACACAGAAGGAGCAGGACAGATAACTTTATCAGTTAAAGCAGAATTAGGCAGGAAGGCAATCAGAATAGCAAAGGCACAAACTGAGGAAAAGATAGCCAGCTCTGTTAAGGAGTGATAAAACCTTTATAGGTACATTAGGGAGTGAAGAAAGACCAAGGGAGGGATACAGAGACTTAATAAAGGGAGGGAATGTGGACAGAGGGTGACAGTGAAAAAGCAGGGATACTGAATCAATATTTCTGCTCAGTGTTCACAACAGAAGAGGAGGGGGAGGTGCCTAAACCAAACAAGAGAAACACTCTGAATAGGGGGGTCAATACCAGTCCATTCACAGAAGAAAGGGTTTTGAAAGAACTCTTGAAACTGAGGGTGGACAAAGCAATGGGGCCAAATGGGATTCACCCCAGAATTCTAAAAGAACTAAGGGTAGAACTAGTAACCCGCCACTGACTACTCTCTTTAACAAATCATGGGAGGATGGGGTGGTACCTGAGGACTGGAGAAGGGCAGATGTGATTCCACTCCACATAAGTGGGAGCAGGGCAGAGGCAGGAAACTACAGTCCAATTAGCTTGACCTCAATGGTAGGGAAAATGATGGAATCACTTCTGAAGAAAAAAATTGTTGAGTACCTAGAGGCCAGTGGGGCACAGGACCCAAGGCAGCATAGTTTCACAGCAGGAAGGTCATGTCAGATGAACCTAATAGATTTCTTTGACTGGGTGACCAAGGTAGTAGACCAGAGAGGGGCTGTAGATATGGCCTACCTAGATTTTAGCAAGGCATTTGACACAGTCTCACAATAAAGATTAATATACAAGTTATCCAGCCTTGGAGTGGATCCCAAGGTGGTAGCCTGGATAAAAAACTGGCTGGATAACAGAATGCAAATTGTAATAGTAAATGGAGTCCACAGTGAAGAAAGGAGGGTAACTAACTGGTACTGAGGGTTCTAGTACCTGGACTGGTCCTCTTTAATGTCTTTATAAGTGACATTGAGAGCACCTGGAAGGAACAGTATGTCTCTTTGCAGATGACACAAATATCTGCAACAGGGCTGATTCACAAGGTGGGATGGAAAGGATGAAAAGGGACTTGGCAAGGTTGGAGGAATGGTCAGCTATATGGCAGCTCAGATTCAATGCAAAGAAGTGCAAGGTAATGCATCTGGAAACAAAAACCCAGGGCAAGAGTACACAGTGGTGGCTAAGATAATAACAACAACAAAAATTGAAAGAGACCTAGGAGTAATTATATCAGATGACCTTTTTTTTTTGTAATTGTTTAACCAGGACTAATACACTAAGGTGAAAGCTTGTTTACAGGTGCAACCTGAGAGCACAGGGAAGTTAAGTGACTTGCTCAGGTTCACACAGTATACAAATAGGGGCTGTGGGATTCAAACCCAGGTCTCCAGATTTGCAGCTCAGGGCCTTAAACCACTGCGCTATACTACCTCCCATGACCTGAAGGTGGGCAAGCAATGTGAGAAGGCAGTAAGGAGGGCTGGGGGGATACTGGGATGCATAGGGAGAAGCATCAACAGCAGAAAACAGGAAGTTGTTATCCCTCTGTACAGACAGTTGGTGAGACCCCAGCTGGAGTACTGTGTGCAATTCTGGAGACCCCATCTCTGCAAAGACATAGACAGAGTGGAGGCTGTTCAGAGGAGGGCAACCAAAATGGTGCAAGGTCTGCACCAGAAAACATATGAGGAGAGACTAAAGCAGCTTAATATGTATACCCTTGATGAAAGGAGGGAGGGGGGACATGATAGAAACTTTCAAGTATCTCAAGGGAATTAAAGTACAAGAGGGTAGCACCTTTCAGAAAAAGAGATGTGCAAGAACAAGAGGACACAATTTGAAGATGGGGGGACAGCTCAGAAGTAATGTTAGAAAGTATTTTTTTCACAGAGAGGGTTGTGGATTCATGGAATAGCCTTCCTGAGGAGGTTGTGGAGTCAAGAACAGTGGGAGAATTCAAGAATGCATGGGACAGACATAAGACAATTCTAGTGGGGGTAGTAGGAAGTAAGCTGTTGATTAACTAGAATCTGAAGCTTATCCATCAGGTAGGGAAATGGGCAGACTAGGTGGGTCAAGTGGTCCTTATCTGCCATCAAATTCTATGTTTCTATTGCCTTATTGTTTACCACCAGACACATGATGATAATGTTATTAAACTAATTGATTAAAGTAAATTATATTATTGCATCATTGCCTGGGATAACATCTTTTAAGTGTCTGTGCTGTTATAAAATGGCATCCTCTTTTCTCTATAGGCGTAACACTGTAAGAAACGTTGACAACCTTTGTAATTGTATTTACTATGTGTGAGTGTAGGGTACCTCACTGAAAATGTGCTTTTTGCTAAACTAAGTATCCGATTAATGTAATGAATAAAATATCTTACTACTACTACTACTACACACATTAACACACATACACAGCCTTATATGTCATTTATTTACTTATACATCTAACCCAAATGTTTACTGTATTTAGGATATGCACTGTGACACACAAACATGCACTGGCTACAACAATATAGCATTACAGCCATTTGCATACTGACTAGAAAAAGTTTCATGTACCATGAAAGGATTAACAGAGTGCCATACAGGCAGGCAAGCGCACACACACACACACACACACACACACACACACACACACACATTCACATATAGGGAAACACACAGAGCCTTGTTCTCTGCCTGCATGCAAATATCCCTTCTTAGCCTTCTTTGTTGTATTAACTTTCACCAATTAATTTCAAAAATATAATCAATAATCAAATAACCATTAAGTGATTTACATAAGTTAGTGTGTTATTTGCTGCTGTCCTTTCTAACTCTTGCAGATCTCCTGAACCGATAGCAACACTTCACTCTGTGTTCTGAAATCTGAACCTCAATCCTCAATATCAGTTACAGTTTATGACTGGGAAACGCTGATAAGCCAACATGTTTACTAAAGACCATAAAGTGTTGATCTTTCTTGAAAGAGAATACTGCTCGGGTTGAAGCTAGTAACCACATTATCACACAAGTCCTGTTATGCACAAATTAAGATTGAAATACATGACCATTATTTCCTATTATAACTTAAAAACAAGGTCAGAGTGAAAGAACAAAATGCTTCTTTTTTTCCAGAGAAAAATAGTCTGGCATAGGGACACACCAGACTGGCTCTAGTGGAGTGATTGCAATACAACTCCAATTTTATTGCATCCCTTCAGAATCTGATGAGCTCCATTTTCTACTGTGATAGAAGATGTCTGCAGGCTCTGCCTGCAGTTGTTAAAAACCAACAGAAAGGATCACAAATCAGAGATATCAAAATACAAATTTTCCATGAGTAGAGGGTTTGGGCAAACTTTTCAAAGCACTGCTCACCAATAAACAAAGGAAACTCTAACTGAAAGGGCAGCAAGGCAGAGCCAGGCAGGGTTGGGTCTAACCCAGTCCACCTGTACAAAAGTAGTGAAAAACAATAAAAAAAAATCAGGGTTGTATGAAAACATTTAATAGAAAACAAAATTCAGTAGTCCATGAAAATGCATCTGAAAAAGTGTGATTATAAATTAGTTTGCCTAAAGTAGCAAACTACTGGCACAGAGCCAAATGGAAGGTGACCAGCCTAGAGAGATGTACAAACTAAAACTGAAGAAGATCCAACAGGAAAGTGTTGGAGCACTATCAAATTCAGAGTGTTAGTTTGTGCAACAGCCTATCAGAGGAATCCTTTATTACCCACTAGTGGTGATTCAGAGTGCTGCAAAATGAGTGGTAGATAATAACACTCACTGCACCAGATCTGTAGTTTTCTTCATGAGTGTCCATATGGGCCACTCATAAAGCTGCTACATAATGACACTCACTGTCCCAGAACTGGTATGCCAGTGTTTCTGCTGGCCAGTCACAAAGTAGATGTATTGTGATGCTTAGTGTACCAGATCAGCTGCTTTCTTTATGAGTAGGCTTATGGGCCACTCATGAAACAGCTGCATACTGAAGCTCACTATGACAGACCTGTAGCTTGCTCTGTGATTGACCATGCATGCCAAACACAAAGCATCTGCACAGTGATGTGCACTGTGCCAGACCTGTAGCTTGCTCTGTGATTGACTATGTATGCCAAACACAAAGCATCTGCACAGTGATGTGCATTGTGCTAGACCTGTGTTTTTGGTGGGGATTGACCATGCAGGCCAATCACAAAGCATCTACACAGTGATGTGCACTGTGCCAGACCTGTAGCTTGCTTTTCTCACTGGGTTCTATGCAAGGAAGCACATCTGTTGACACATCCTGGAACTATAGCTTGCCTTACACGGGCCCTGCATTCCATACCTAAATGAAGCAATACTACCATCAAACAGACATTAAACTTGTCAACTGGGAGTTCAAAAGGAGGTGTATTATGTATCGATCCCACAAATTTTGGGAAATAATATTACAAGGTAAAAAGTTATGATTGTTACAGAAAAATATAAGTGAGAATATTATAAAATCAATATAGTACAGCACGCACTTAAAAGCATCTTTTTTGGGAGGTGGGGTAATTTTGTTTACTGTAAGAACCATACATTTTATTTATTTTACCAAACATGATGGTTGGGTTCCTAATACCCCCTCTCATAAACACCCAATCCAATTGTTGCCAAATTGTCCCTTACTCTGGTCTCAGACACCCATATTTTCTCCATAAACAATCTTAGCCCAGGTTTTGGGATATACTTTTTTTCATACCTGCATATAGAGGAGCATGTTGAAGGGCATTGAGAAATCACAGCATTGGAAATTTAGGAATTATGACAAGGGACATTGAAGAATCACAATGAAGGACTTGACTATGGGCACAGGTAGGAGTGGAGCAGGATGTCATGGGTACAAAAGAGTGATTTATTTTTTATCATTGTAGGTGGTTCAGAATGGATGGGGAAGATGGTGGGTTGGGAACATTGACATTGGGTGAGAAGAAGGGGTTTGTATTTTTGGTGTCAGAGGACACTGGGAGTGGGCATCTTCTTCTGGTTCAGAAGGGAGTGGGTATTGATGTCAGAATCAGACACACACCACCAGTTTACGTCCACGATTTGATTGACAGGTGTGGGTGTACAAGATGGTAGGGTTGGGCATACACTTCTGGTTTACCTTCAGATTGGGCAGGAGGTAAGGTCGACTGGTGGTTGGGCCTCTACACACCAGTTCACTTCTAGAGTGTGAATATTGGAGGTGGGTACTAGTGGTGAGGTTGGGCACCCACTACCACTTCATTTACAGATCAGGCAGATGGTTGGGGGGACTGGCATTGTGTACCCACCATGAAATCACTTACAGATCAGGCAGGTTGTAGGGGAACCAGTGTCAGTGTTGTGCAGTGGTTCATTTCTAGATTAGATGGGTAGGAGGGGGTAATGGGTACAGGATCAAGCATTTGCCACCAGTTTACTTTCAGATCACACATGAAGGAGGGTACATTGTCAGTGGGGCTGGCACCACCAATAGTTCACTTCAAGTTGTGGGGGTAACAGCAGCAAGATTTAGCATCCACTGTTAGTTCATTGCAAACAACACATAACATTATTAATACAGTGGCATTTTACCTTATGAGGTGTAGGACTCTGCATGGACAGGGCAATGTCTCCTTCTTACTGTCACCCCTCACTTATGCCCCTAGTGTGATGCTTTTATGCTCCTGTGTTGGTGGTTCAGTTCACTGCATGGATGGCTGCTTGCTATATGTGTCTCTTGGTAGTGTTTACACAGACTGTGTCCCTGGCAGCAGCCCACTTAGCTGCAGTCAACCATTTGAGCCTTCAGGGTCAGAGAAGCATCTGACTGGCATGAAATGACAGTCTGTTGGCTGTTGGTGGTAAATGGTGCTCTGCAGCATGCGTGCTACCCATAAGATCCCACAATGGCTTGATGTTGTGAGTAGCTGCTGGCATTTTGGATGAGCAGGAGTGCTGAGAAAAAAAAATCAAAGATTCTACTAGACAAAAAGTATATTTTTCAAATTTATACAACACCAATGGAGAAATAAATGTCAAGATGACAAATGACATATGTGTAGCTTTCCTCAAAATATCATGATATATTGTTGTTAGTGCTGTCATAATCAATATGTTGATGGTTGGTCAATACGATGGATTACTGAACCAATCAAAGAGCAGATTTCACAGCACTAATGCCATCAAAATTCCCTAGTGCGGCATTGAAGCCAGGAGTTGAAATCAAAGAAAACAGTCTTAAAACAAACAACAGGTTTTGTAAAATGATGCTGTATAAATCAAATGTGCAAATATGCAATGGTATGGCTTTTATGTGCAGTTTTTAATCACTTGTGAGAGATGGGACTTTCATAACTCATTCATGGCTCTTCCACTTATAACTTATGGTCCTGCCCCATATACATGAATATAAAATGCATATATTGAATCAGGCCATTGCATATCCTGTATACATGTGCCAATTATATATATCAATAAATTCTGCAAACAACAAAATCCATCTTGAAAAATGTTCATACCATATATCTGAAATACATTTGAGATATCTTCAGATCTAACAGCTAGCGAGCCTGTCTAATAATTGGGCTGTCACCACTTTCAAATGTCATAATAACTACATTTTCATAATAAAGGATCAGTAACTATGGCATTCCTATCATTCAAACACATAATGCTGTGATAATTAATGTTTTCCTTAAGTGTTTGAAACAGATAATGAAACCACCATGTTGCTCTTTGTGTGCTGCACAGGCTTCCATTCCAAATAAAAGAAAGTGAAAACAAACAACATTCACCACAGACTTTACCAGCAACTGCACCAGAAAGGCAATTTAGCTGTACTTTTATTTACTTGTCTATTCGCTGTCTATTTAAGTGATAACATTCTCTTAGATGGACTAGACAAAGCAGCAGCCAGTTCATATGGGCCATTAAAAAAATGAGATAGAAGGCTAACATTTCTAATATAATCCACACCAGCTGGTTATTACGGGATACTCCAACTATCTGAATGTTCTTGCTATTATACGAGTTGGAGTTTGTTTAGGATTTCTTTTATATTTTTATAGTTTTAATGCATTGTATTTGAATTATTTATTGTGAATAGGAGACATAACAGACATGTATGAAATGTTTATTTTAAACCATATTGCAAAATGACAATACAAGGCATAAATGATATTTAGTAATTAGATTTCCTGAATAGCAACATGGTTTTATGAATAAACGTTAAACTTTTTTATTATTGTAATAAATTAAATTGATGAGTTTATAGATATCAGAAAATTAATTTTAACATTTATATCTAAGATTTGTTTATGCATTTTAAATATAGACTTTGAACAGCAGTTAATATTTAAATAGTTGTCAATCATCAACTGGTTTCATGTAACGTTGTAACAGTAGTAATTAGACAACATAGGTAACAACACAGGACAGCATAAATAACAACATATGTAACAACATGTTGAAAATGCTGTAAGCATATGGTACATTTAATTGATGGAAATAGAAAATGAAAAATGGGCAAGTATAAGAGATTTCTTTTCATTTTTTATGAAAAGTAGGTTGGTATTAGAAGCAGTGGTTATATAACACAATTTTTAGGTGCCAGCAGCATAGCTGTTAGCACCTATTTAGTCATGTTTAACCATTGGACTGCCAACAAAATTAGAAGATACTGAAATTCTGGACAGATTAGCAGTCGTGGCACAGCAAGAGTTAAAATCACATTCAGTGTAAGTGATTTGGCTGCATGATGTCAGTGATATCATCAGTGAAAGGGATTTGGGTCTAGGTGTAGGGTTTCAGACTTAAAAAAAAGCCTGGGTTTGATCACCTTTGTGGCAATTTATTTTTCTTTCTCACTACAATTTTTGTTGTATGAGAGAAATTGTTAGATGACATTTCCGATGTATTTAAGGTTACTGCATAACTAATTAGCAGTCTTTCAGATAATTGAACTTTGTTCCACAGTATGTTTTAGTCAATTAGATGAGTCCTGGCTGAGGCTTGAATACTATTTGAGTCACCTGTTTTGCAAGCTGCGGCATAACTTCCCCACTATATGAACTGCAACTTATATACAGTACCAGTAGCTCAGTGGCATATTGAATGTGTGTTTGTTTAGCAGGCAAAGGATCAATGGTTCAAATCCTGGCAATGACACAAACATTTTTTTTGTCTTGTGATATGGAAGCTTACTTGAGTGGCGATTCATGTTGTGAGGAGTTGTAATAGTAAATAATATGAGAAGTGACTTTAGATACGAACAACAATTTGTAAAGATAAATCACCTGCTTGGATTAGATTCCACCATGGCCTTTTTTTGTATTTTATGACATAAGCACCTCCACACCATAGGAAATACAACTCCCTAACCTGCAGTTCAGTGGTACACTGAGTGTTTGTTTACTTTAGCAGGCAAAAGATTAGTGGCTTAGATTTGGGCAGATATAGTTTGAATCCTGGAAGGGTCTTAAAGCTGCAGTACTAGTTAGCCAACAAAAAAAATTTCATCCTAACTTTATTTAGCAGTGATGTATTCCTGATAATCCTAGATTCTTCGTTCAGGTATTTTAAATTCAATCAGCTATTTTTAAGACTGTGTTGATTAAAACTTTTATAATTTGCCGTGATCTACAATAAAGATGGCAGCCCTCAGCAACTTTCAAAAATCTTCTTCTCATAAAACATACGCTAACTGCACCCACTGTATTTAGAATGCAGATATGTCACGTGGTTGCCACCACATGATTCTGATGGCCAACAGAAGAACACCACCCTGATGTGCTCACATCTATGACTGTGGACCTGGCAAAGGACCAATAACATTTAGGAAATTCAAAATCCTCTATTTTGCCACAGGAATGAAAAAAAAAAATCAGATGAATTGATGTTTTTGTTGGTCCTAACAGCCAACCAAAGTATTTAAGATTTTGTTGACTACTAATGCTGCTTTAAACATGTTTTGCATTTGTTTTGTAAGATGAAAATTCACTTGAAGTAGCAATTCAAGGTGTTGGGGAGTAGAATTGTAAATGATATGAAAAGTACATTTAGCTAAGAACAACAATCTATAAAGATAAATCATGGATCTACAACACCGGTGCAATGATGAATACAGTGACAGCACAGCCATGATCGTAACCACACCACACACAGAGACTAGCAACAATGGCATCATTGACAACCCCCCATGATAAATGGAGCACTGACCAACAACCAACAGCAATAAACAAGAAGCCCGCCCCCAAGAATGCAGCACCAGGCAGCCCCCCCAGAGTGCATCACCAGGCAGCCTGACCCCCCCAGAGTGCTGCACCAAGCAGCCTGCCACCAAGTACTGGATCAGGCAACCAGACCCCCCACACCCTCTGCCCACATGATTCAGGGCACTGTCTCACAGTGACTGTCACAGTGACCAGCATAATGGAGACAGGGACAGTGCAGAAGTGCTCTGCTTTAATGTGCAAATTATACAGACAGCTGGACATCACAGTGTTATCACTAATCCCCCACCACTACCACCACCAGGTACAGTCCAGGCATGTGCCAGTCCATGCCCTAAGGGGCATTACACCTGCAGGCAGATGTTCAGGGTGATGTTTATGTGGTAGTCCCACAGGCAGTGTTGCTTGTACTACTCCACTATCTCCATCAGGCACTCGCTGCTGTCCCATGCCTTCCTTCAAGATACACCAACATCTTTGCCATGCACCACCTGCTACATCTTGAGCTCTGTAGCCACTACTGACCATGGAGGACATCAATGAATTTCCACATGGTGGGATGGGTCTTCCCATCAGGGATTTGAAGCCCTGTGCCAGCTCTCGATAGAATTTAAGTCCAGGGTAGCCCTTCCATGCTGCTGCAAACAGTTCCAAAAGTCAATTGGTAGGTTGGTTGCTGCCACACACTACTTTGGCCAGGTGTCCTTATAGTAGTCAAGAAAGGGTGCTAGTTCCTCCTCATAGGAAATATAAAATTTTCAGGCACACAGATCCTCGAATGCACTGCAGACATCAGCTGGGGCACGAAGGCCTGTGCTGCCAGCATTCGATGTGCATGGTGAACTCATCGTCACCACATATAGCTGGGCAAAGATGCCATGCTGCTGCAGGTTTTCCACAGGCACTGTGAGAATGGAAAAGCAGCCCCTGAGATGGCTTGGGGAAACACAATCTTCAGTGTCTTGTGGGTGGCCAGCCCATAGTCAGTCATGATGGACAGTGGTTCTAGACTGGGACACAGCTCCAACAGCTTTCAGAATACCACTGTGTATCACCCCACTGTCTGAATGGCCATGAGGATGTACACAGCCAGCAGCACTGTTGCCATCTCCACCCCATGCAGGCTGTAAAGCTGGTGGAATAGGTGGGGGCAGCTCTAAATGTTCCATCCACATACCAAGCTGTGCACCTGGTCAGGTACTCAAGGTTTCCTCTAGTGCTGAATATCAGGTAGCGTGCCTCCCTCTACAAGGGTCATGCAGTAGAAAGGGTTCCCCTGCATCCATGGTGTGGCATTCATCAGATATGCACAGTCCCATTAGCAATGTGGGTTCCACTGGTGTGTGCTGTACCCTCCTCCAGGCCCTCTGGATGACCCACTTCAGGTTACCCACAGGAGGTAGGTGGCCCTTGACTGCATCCATGAGTCCACTTCAGGAGGGGGCCAAGACCTGCTGGCAGCTGTCTGTCATCACCACCACCCACTGTTTCATCACTGCATCAACCGAATGAACTGCTATGTTGGCACTGTCAGGCACATGGCTGTGTCATCCGGTCAGCGATACATCATGAACACCCTTCACTGTTCTCACCTGCCTGAGACACATCCTGATGTGGTATTAAATGCACTGCCAGTATGCCACTGTGCCCTTAGTCTGCTCCTGCTGGTACAGGTATCCCTGGAACACCAGTAGATCAGTGCCATGTGTGCTTTTGACATATTTGAGCAGCATGGCTCTGCATTCTGTATGTGACAGGTGCTGCTGCTCACCTTCCCTCTGGTGCTCCTTTTGATGTTGGTCATTGTGAATGCCCATGGGTTTTGCATGAGGTGGTAGTAGTAGTAAAATTTTTATTCATAATATAATGAATATGGATAACTCCACTGAGCCTAAGCTCCTTTACAGAGAGGTCCAAGGTGCCAGTTCTAGTTACTCTTACATCATATTACAATATACATGATAAGGACAACAATCACAGCACAATTCTTTATCAATAAATATGACACATTTCCAATACATCAACATTTACATGTATCAAAACACAGTACTTAACTAACAAAATAATCAGTACATGGACAATAAATACAAATTACAAAAATTTCCATACCATTATCCATTCTTTATTTAAACTAAACCCCCTCAATATTGATATTTTCAATAAGCCATTCTTTTATTGGATTCAACTGAAAATCCCTATCTAGAGGTCTAAACTTTCCAGGTAAGTTATTCCACAGGAGGGTCCCATACTTAAAAATGATTATCCCCCACAGTTCTCCATTTTGGAACATAGCATTCTAAACTATTTGCAGAATGCAATCCTTAACTGATTCTTTAAATCAATACTCTCAAACAGGTACCTAGGAACTTTCCTGAAATACATTTTAACATAAGTATAATTGTATTAATGTCGATCAGCTGCACCTGTCATACTGTGGTGGCTTCTTGGGTTGCGTTGCTGTGGGTCATCACAGTGTGCCTCCATGTCAGCCATCACTGTTGTGGTTCACATCCACCTAGTTGGCTGCACTTTCTCAATGTGCCTGTCAGGCAGAGGTTGCCATCCCATATAGAGCCAGATCACCATGCTGCACCTGCCACTAACTCATGGATAGCTCTGTTGCTCCCATCGCTGTGATGCCCCTGTTGCTGGTGCACACTTCACAGCCTGAACATCACTGTTATGGTTTCACCATTGGGGGGGTTGCTGTTTGGTCAGCATACCATAAATCACCTTCTGGAATGAGACTCCCAGTCACCTGTTTTGCAGGTGTGACATTTGGTTGGGTTTGGTTTGGTTTATTTGTTTAAAATCTCATACATCCATGAACATATTCTGCCCATTTGCATGGGCAACCAGACATAACCTCTATATCATTAGAAGTGCAGTTCACTAACCTGCATTTCAGTGGCTGTCTGAATATGTGTTTCCTTAGCAGGAAAATGATCAGTGGCTCACCTCTGAGTGAAGACTTAAGCATTGTTTTTCAAATTTTTTTGTAAAATGGAAACTCACAAGAGAGGTGATTCATGGTGGTGTGGAGTTGGAATACTGAATTATATAAATTCTGTACATTCAGCTAAGAATAACAATTTGTGTAGGAAAACTGTTTGATGGGATTAGGTCCCAGCAATCTGTTTTGTAGGCTGTGACATTACCTCTACATCATAGGAAATGCATCTTCTTTACCAGCAGCTGAGTAAACTACTATAGTGTGTTTGCTTAGTAAGAAGGGATCAGGAGTCCAAATTCTGGCAGGAACATAAACATTTCTCTTTGTAAATGGAAACTCATTTGAGTGGCAATTCATGGTGGTGTGGATTTGGAACAGTAAATTATTTGACAAGTAAATTTAGCTAAGAACAATGATTTATTAAAGTAAATCAGCTGCAGGGATTAGATCCCTAGTTGCCTGTTTTACATGTTGCAACATAATCTCTGCATCATAGAAAATGCAACTCACTTACCTGTAGCTCAGTGGCATAATGAATGTAAGATGTTTAACAGGCAAATAAATGGTGATTTATATTCGAGTAGACATTGTTTGAATCCTAGCAGGGACTTGAACACTATTTGCATTTTTTTTGTAAGATGCAAACCCAGTCGAGTAGAGATTCATGGTGATGTGGAGGAAAATAGTAAATTATATGTGAAGTAACTTTAGCTGAGAAAGCATTTGTGAAGATATATTGGCTGACTGGATTAGATACCCAGTCACCTAATTTGCAGTTGTGACATAAGGGGATAGTCTGCTCTTCAGTGGGGAAGAGAAGGGGGTATTAAAGCAGAGGTTTGAGGGGTACATAGCATCAAGGGTAGATTTAAGCTAGGTGGGGGTGGCATGAGGACAGCTGGTAGGCAGGGATTGCAGTGAGGGGAGCCAAGCATGTTTACCCACAAGCTATCTGAGATGAATTTGGGGTAGGGGCACAAGGAGGGGTTAGGAGTGGGGAAAACCAGGGAAGGGTGGAAGACAGAGGATGGAGGGTGGTCTCACTGAGTGCAAGCAGCTTAGGCAACAAATCAGCTGAGCTACAAGCTCTCTTGGCAGTGGGAAGGGTGGACATTGAGGCCATCACAGAAACATGGGCCACCCAGAACCAGGACTGGGATATGATGATCCCAGGGTACAGAATATTTGGGAAGGACAGGGCAAAGGGAAGAGGGGCATGGCAATCTATGTGAGGGAAGGAATAAGGTGTATGAGGGAGGGGAGGGGTAATACAGAGGCCCTATGGATGCAGTTTCAAGACTCCAAAAGAAGGACATTGAGGGTGGGGGTAGTGCACAGGCCACCAATTCAGGGGGATGACCAGGATAGAGAGATTGCTGAGCTAATTAGTAGGGTCTGTAGGAAGAGGAACACAGTAGTGGTGGGGGACTTCAACCTCCCTGGGGTAGACTGGAACACCCCAACCACCACAATTGCAAAGGAGCAGATATTACTAGAGGCATTCCATGACAGCTTCCTGGTGCAATTGGTCCATGAGTCGACTGGGGTGGGAAGGACTCTGGATCTGGTACTAACAAATGGGGAGGCTGTAAGGAATCTGGGAGTGACCATCACTCAGTGTGGTTCACACTCAAAATGGGCAGGGAAACAGGAGGTACAGCTACTAGGTGATCAATTTAAAGGGGTGAACATTAAATGGATGGGAGAAATGTTGGCTGGCCATCTGTAGGAATTCAAACATGCATGGATGCTAGCCAAAATAGGATATTATTAAAAAGGGCTAGCAGATGCTACTGAGACTTGTACCAAGGTGCGAACCAAGAAGGATAGGGCAAAAGAAGCCAAATTGGCTGATTGGGGAGGTCATGGAAGTGGGGGGCCAAGAAAAAGCATTCCAGAGACTTAAGAAATTGGGAGGACAAGGAGACAAGGATGAGTACACAAAGAAGTCCAGGGAGGTTACCAGGCTAGTCAGGGTGGCCAAGACATCCAGAAAGCAGAGACTGGTGCACTGAATTAAGGATGGGGGAAAAGGACTTATTCAGATACATTGGTGAGAGAAGGAGAAACATAGACCAGATTGTGAGGATTAAGAAGGATGGGGGTGGGTGGAGAAGGGGGATGACCATGCAGAGGCACTGAATGATTACTTCTGCTGTGTTCATGGAAGAAAAGGAGGGGCAGATACCTCATGGGAGGGGTGGAGTGGGAAGGGGGAAGGGGTGACATATCAGGATTACAGAGTTCAGGGTTCTGGAAGGATGAAGGGCACTGAGGGTGGACAAGACACTGTAATAAGATGACATTCATCCTAGGGTGCTTAGGGCACTAGCTGAGATCCTGGCTGGACCACTGGCAGACCTGTTCAGTACATCACTGGACACAGGATGCATGCCACAGGACTGGAAGATGGCCCAAGTGGTGCTCATTCATAAAAGTGGCCCAAAGGATGAACCAGGCAACTACAGACTGGTGAGCCTCACTTCAATTATGGGGAAGCTCATGGAGACAATCCTAAAAGAGAGGCTGGTGACCTTTTTGGAAGACAATGGTCTCCAAGATAGTCATTAACATGGGTTTTCCTAGACAGAGCCTGCCAGAGAAACTTAGTTGGGTTCTACGAATGGGTTACCAGGAAACTGGACATGATCCATGCAGTAGATGTCCTATATATAGACTTCAGCAAGGCCTCTGACTCTGTGCCATATGGGAGGCTGGGGGAAAGCTGGACTGTATAGGGGTGGAACAAAATGGTCAATTGGATCACCAAATGGCTGAGTGGTAGGCAGCAGAGGGTGGTGGGGGAATCTCATCACAGAGGGATGTTGTGAGTGGGTGCCTTAGGATCGGTACTGGGACCGTACTGTTTGGGATATTCATAGTTGATGTCTCACACAGGATCTGGAGTAAGATCAGTCTGTTCACAGATGATACCAAGATGGGAGCTGTGGTACATGACATAGAGGGGTGGAGGGGGCTGCAGGAGGACCTGACCAAACTAGAGGAATGGTCAGAAACATGCCAGTTGGGGTTCAACACCAGGAAGTGCAAGGTCCTGCACTTCAGAGCTAGGAACCAGGGGAGGAAATATCAGCTGAAAGGGGTACAGCCTGAAAGCTCTGCGGAGGAAAAGGATCTAGGGGTGCTTATAATGGAGGAGTATGAACCACTCAGCTCAGTGGAGGAAGGCAGCTGCAAAGGCAAACAAGATGCTGGGGTGCATAACGAGGGGAATCTCCTCCAGGAACAGAGAGGTGATCCTTCCCTTGTACAGGTCACTGGTCAGGCCTCACCTGGAATATTGCATGCAGTTCTGGCATCCATTCCAGAAGAAGGACATGAGATTGTTGGAGGGGTCATGAGGGCATTGAAGATGATCCAGGGACTAGGGGAAAAATCCTATGAGGAGAGGCTGGGAGAGCTGAACATGTATTCCTGAATGAAAGGAGGGATGGGGGCATGACTGAAACCTTTAAATACTTAAAGGGAATAAACAAGACTAATACAGAAGAGATTTTTCAGATCAAAAGGGAGGGACACAAGAGGGCACCAGCTGAGACTGGAGGGGGGAAGATTCAGGAGAGAGAAATCAGGAGACACTTTTTCATGAAAAAGGTGATAAATAAGTGGAATACTCTGCTGAGGAAGTGGTATTCTGTAGAATGGTGTGTGGATTTAAGAGGGGGTGGGACAGAGTGAGGGAGTTGTTATGAGGAGGGGATGGGAGAGTGGGACAACTGCAAGTTGAGGGGCTAGTTGTACAATTGAGCAGATGGTTTCTGCTGGCATTTCATATGTTTGTATAATCTCTACATTATAGGAACTGCATGTCACTTATCATCATTTCAGTGGCACACTAAATGTGTGTTTACTTAGCAAGCAAAGTATCAGTGGTTCAAATGTGAACAGGGAATTAAGCTTTTTAAGATGGAAACTCAGTTGAGTAGCAATTCATAGTGGTGTGGAGTGGAATAGTAAATGATATAAGAAGTAAATTTATCTGAGAGCAAAGAACTTGGGAAGTCAAATTGCCTTCTGGGATTTCATCCGAGTCACCCGCTTTGCTGGTGTGACATAACTCTATATCATAGGAACTGCAATTCACTAACATGTAGTTCAGAGGCACTCTGTGTCTGCTTAGCAGGCAAAGGATCAGTGTCTCACATCTGAGCAGAGACTTATGCATTTTTTTCTTTTTTTCTGTAAAATGGAAACTCAGCTGAGTGATGATTCATGGTGGTGTGGAGTTGAAATAGTAAATTATATAAGTACATCCATCTAAGAAAATAATTTTAAGAAGGTAAATCACCTGCCTGGATTAGATAGACAGTTGCCTGTTTTGGAGGTTGTGACATAACCTCTGCATCATAGAAACTGCATTTCCATTACCAGCAAGGTAGTTGCATACTGTATGTGTGCTTGCTCAGTAGGCAAGGAGTCAATGGTACAAATCCTTGCAGGAAAATAAAGATGTTTTTGTAAGGTGCAAACTCAATTGAGTAGCAATTTAAGGTGGTGTGGAGTTGGAATAGTAAATTATATGAGAAGTAAATTTAGCTAAGAACAACACTCTGTGGCAATAAATGGTCTGCTGGGGGTTAGATCCCCAGTTGCCTGTTTTGCTGGATGTGGAATAACCGCTACATCAAATAAAACGCAGTTGACCTGCTGGTCAGTGGCACACTAAATCTGTGTTGCTTAACAGGCAAAAAAAAAAAATCAGTGGTTTAAAGAGCAACTCTCTACTGTAATAAAGTGCTTAACAACACTAGACTGATATAAACTATGTTTCAATGTCTTTGTTTTGTAATTATATGTTACTTGGATGTTAGAGACAGTAGTAAGCTGAAGGTCCGTATGTGCTATCCTTTAAATTTTAATGATAATTCTGTTTTCTGATGTTGCATTGCATTGTGGTTTTGCTGTGTTGTTGAAAATGCAATAAAGTTTAAATTACAAAAAAGAGTTTAATGATAATCTACCAGCCCCTCTAATGAAAAGTTATCATCCAACTTGTTCTTAAAGCTATCACGGCTACTACTTTCCTCCACGATCCCTGGTAGTGAGTTCCATAATTGAACAACTCTCTGGGTATAAAACCTGTTACATTTTTCAGTTTTAAATTTACTGGATTGTAAATGCCTATTATCACCCCTTAAGTTGTTAGGTGGCTTAAATCTAAAGTTAATTTCTTGAATCAAATTATGGTCCTTTAATATTCTGTACAATAACAGTAACTCACCCCTAATCCATCTGTTGTGCAATGTGTTTAACCTTAGTTCATTCAGTCATTCCTGACAGGACAGTCCATCCATCCCACTTATTGTCCTGGTAGCCTTTTTTTATATATTCTAATTTCAGCATATCTCCGTTGTCCAGACCTCCCCAAAATTGAGAGCAGCTGTCAACATAAGGCCTTACACAGGTGTTATAAAGGGGAAAACATAGCTTTTTTGATGTTTGTTTAACCAGAAGTAGCACACTAAGCTGAAAGCTTTTTTACTGGTGCAGCCTGGGAGCACAAGGAAGTTAAGTGACTTGCTCAGGGTCACACAGTATGCAAGTGGAAGCTGTGGGATTCAAACCCAGGTCTGGTCTGCTGGATGTCACCAGATTTGCAGCTCAGAGCCTTAAACCACTGTGCTACACTGCCTTCCTTTAAAGCTAAAGTGTTTCTTTATGGTACTGAGTACATAATTGGATTTCTTAAACACTTCTGCACACTGGGCATGAGACATAATATCATTTGTGATCCTAAGTCCCAAGTCCTTTTCTTCTTTAGAGTCCTCCAATACTATGCCCATCATACTATATGTAAAACACGGGTTGGATTTCCCAAAGTGCATGACCTTGCACTTCACCATGTTAAAGGACATTCCCCAATTTTCTGCCCACCTTACCAATCTATCTAAATCCTTCTGTGTAGTATCATACCCAGTGACAGAATCAACTCTACCTCTAAGCTTTGTGTCTCACCTGCATACGCCTCATACCATGACTGCAACTCCTTTCTTATATCTGCAATGTATAGTCTGAAGAGTACAGGGCCAAAAATGGACCCTGAGGTACTCCACTGTCCACCATTGAAGGGGATGAGAGATAACCATTCACTCTAACCCTCTGCTCTCTCTCCTTCAACCATTGATCCACTTCACCACCCTACTATCTACCAGGAGATCACAGAGTTTCTTTATGCAACTTGTTTTACTTTCTCCTGCTGGTGGTCTATTAAATACTGTTGATAGTGCAGCATTTGTTTCAGTATGTCTTTCAAAATGTATCTGACTCTCATATACTAACCACTTAATTGTTGTTTGTGACATCATAATCTGTTCTTATGGTGAGCACAATGATGTTATAAGCAAAGGCAACATAATGTTAAGGTGAAAGAAAATATTTTTTATACAGGCTTTTTAGAAAGACTACAAGGATGTGCTGTAAACCTGGGGAAGGAACATTGAAAATATAAAAATGTATTCTCTAATAAATTGCAGTACATGAAAGATCGTGTTTATGAAAGTACATGCTGAAATGAAGATTTGCTCTTTAATTTCAGGTAATCATGGTTTGAATACTGATAGGGAAGTAAACACTCTTTCCAATCTTTTGTTTATTTAATAAGATGAAAACTCAGTTGTGTAGTGATTCATGGTGGAGTGAAGTGGAAAAGTGAATTATATGAGAGATAAATTTAGCTAAGAACAACACTTTGTGAAAGTAAATTACCTGCTAGAATTAGATCACCAGTCACTTGTCTTGCAGGTGTAACATAACCACTACATCAGAGAAACTGCAACTCACTCTCCTTCCATTTCAGAGGTACACTAAATGTGTGTTTGTTTAGCAGGCACAGGACCAGTGGCTAAAATCTGAACAGTGTACAGTATGTGTTTCTTCATTTCTGTAAAGATGGAAACTCACTTGAGTGGTGATTCATAGTGGTGTGGAGCAAACAGCATCTGAACTTTTCCAGCAGTGTATTATTCAGGATTACAAGGCACAACAAACTGAAATAGACCCTATCCTGAAAGAGGAAGAGGTGGCCTTTTCTGAATATAAAGATGATGCAAAGTTTGGCAAATTGGAAAATAAATTAAGATCTGCCATCACACAAAACAAGACAAGCACATACGAGCAGTCAAAATACAGAAATTAGAGAGGGATAGGCAAGACTACTTGCTAAATAGGGTGTTTACATGGAAAGGCTTGGAATATAACAAGAACAAAAAAATGGGGACAAAACAAAAAGCTCTAAGTCCATCCTGAGGAAACCAAATACAAGTTTCCATTCAACCTCTGAGTCTGATACTGATTCCACAGAAGAGCCTTTTTTCAGGGGAAGGTCAAGAGGAACAGGAGGAGGTCAACAACCTGCTGAGACAGTCAGAGAGACTAGTACATTACAAACACATCCCAGAAACAGGAGGGGAGGAGGAGGAACAGATGCAGGATGCAGTGTATGTTCATACACTCGCGCTTCCTTCTCCTGTTTTAAAGCGACTACTACCTCTCGCTTGCAGCTGTTGGTACAGACGGTCCTTCTATTAAAAAGTAAAGCATGTTATCGGAGGTAAAAGCCAGGATTTTCTTTACACTGCAGACACTTATTTTAAAGCTCTGGTGCCAGTAATCTGCTTCGTTTACATGCCGCCGGGTCACGCCACAGTTTGGGGAAGTGAAAGTATTACAGGATTTTGTCGGTAGCACAGGGGATAATCAACCAGGTACCACTTTACATTACTATTTTTAATTACAATGACGCAGGATTAACCAGATAGGTTTGAGAGGTGTGTGTGTCTTTTCTTGGGGATGAACAGGAACTAGAGAGAGACATCTCTGTAAAGAGTGAAACATACTTTTCACTTTCTTTGCAGTGATGTAGGAACATAGAGATATCACCATGACGATAGGAACATGGAGCTATCACTATGATCGTATAGAACGTGGAGATATCATTGATATCTTCACTGCCTATCTGAGATATCAATTTTATCCCACATTTATCCGAAAACACATGTTGTATAAATATATATATATATATATATATATATATATATATATATATATATATATGTATATATATATATATATAGTGTGTGATTTTAGAAACTAAGAGCCTTTTATTAATAATTATTAAGGATTTATTAAGTTAAGATTTATAACAGTAGGGAACATTTTAAAGAAAAACATATACTGACTACACAGACATAGCATTAATACATTTGTCATTTAAGGAATAAGCTTTGAAAGTAGATTGGTACAAGTTTTGAAACAAGAGTCTTTTGCTAGTTTTATTTTTCATTAAAAGTCTTATGTTTAACAACAACTGTGAGATACCTGCTGTTTGCAGTTCTCTTGTTCAAATTTTTTTCTGTTGCTTTGTTTTTTTTTCCCCTTTGACTCCAGGTGGGGGTTGGTTGCCATGGTGAGCTGCAATTAATGCTGGTCTTTGCCTGTGGGGAATAAGGGAGAGAGGTAAAAGTGTGCATTTCTGTTTACTTTTTCCGGTTTACTTTAGGTTTTTACAGATTTTGTTTGCAATATTTTTTCTACTATTGAGCTGTGTCAGTGATTTACAAGCTAGTTGCTGTGGTCTGACTTACCTTTAGTCGGAGTCAGAGTCGATCAGACAGTATCTTCTTTTCTTGCTTCAGGTTTCGTCCAATGCAGTTTTGTAAACATTTGCAGTCACTCCCTGATGGAAAGTGCAGCTTGGCCCAAAGATACTGTGAAGGGAGCTTCTGGAAGCTGTGTCAGCGGTTCCGATGTGCGTATTTATTTCTTTTGATCCTGTGTTGGTGGACGTTGATGGCTGGTTTTCTTTATCTTGTACAGGTAAGAACTGCAAAACGGAAGACATGGTTTGTTGTTTTTTCTCGGATAATGTGGAATAATTGTTAATACTCTGCACATTGCGGTGGCCTGACAATTGCTACACTTCTGTTGGTGGGATGGCGCAATCGATAAGACACTGGATGCTTGTTTTTCTTGTGGAGTGATTTGTTATACATAGATACATAGACAGTGTCGGCCGATAAGGGCCTATGGCTCACCCAGTCTACCCATTTGAGCTTGTAAGTTCAGTTTATGTTTTCCAAGAAGTCTGTTGCCCCTTACCCCTGACCTCCAGAATTCCTTTATGTCTATCCCATGCATTCTTAAATCCTGTAATTGTTTCAGCCCCCACCACTTCCGCTGGCAGGGTGTTCCACTTGTCCACCACCCGTTCTGTGAAAAAATTCTTCCTCACGTTTCTCTGAATCATCCTCCCTCCAACTTCATCCCATGCCCTCTAGTCCTGGAACATCTTTTTCACTTACAAATAGTGTATTCCTGCCCCTGTTCCTCCCTGTAAGATACTTGTATGTCTCTATCATATCCCCTCTCTCCCTCCTCTCCTCCAGGAAGTACATGTTCAGTTCCTTCAACCTGTCCTCATAGGACTTGTGATGCAATCCATGCACCATCTTTGTTGCCCTCCTCTGAACCTTCTCTACCCTGTCTATGTCCTTACATAGGGAAGGTCTCCAGAACTGTACACTGTACTCCAGGTGGGGCCTCACTAGTGTCTTGTATAGTGGAATTATGACAGTGTGGTTCAGCATGAGTACAGTGGCAGAGTCAAGCCACCCAAAGGTGAGGATTTCAAGATGGCAGACTTTACTAAGATGGGGATATGTCTCAAGCATGCTCTGGCAGTGAGGGACAAAAGGGGGGGAAGTGGAGGAGCAGTGGGACCATCTGAAAGGAGCTATAGTGGAGACAACTAAGCTTTGCATTAAGCAAGTAAGGAAGGGCAAGAGAAAGAGAAAGCCATTATGGTTCTCAAAGGTAGTGGCTCATAAGGTAAGGGTGAAAAAGATGACTTTTAGGAAATGCAAGGAAACACAGAGGGAGGAGGATAGGGTATTGTATATGGATAAACAGAGGGAGGCGGGAAAAGCAGTCAGGAGTGCAAAGACACAAATGGAGGAAAAAATAGCACAGGAGGCAAAAAAAGGAGACAAGACTTTTTATAGGCACATTAGTGAAAGGAGAAAAAACAGGGGTGGGATAGTAAGGTTTAAAGGGGAAGGAGAGTGTGTGGAAGGGGACCTGGAAAAAGCATCAGTTCTGAACAAAATATTTTTGTTCTGTATTCACAGAAGAAGGTGAGGGACCACCATTAGGCAACATGAATAAATATGGGAGGGAGATAGACACCAGTCCATTTACAGAAGACAGAGTCCTAAGGAACTCACAAAACTGAAAGTGGACAAGGCAGTGGGAGCAGATAGGATACATCCTAGAATATTAAGGGAACTACGGGAGGTGCTGTCAGCACCACTAGCAGCACTGTTCAATGAGTCACTTGATATGGGAGTGGTTCCAGAGGACTGGAGCAGGGCAGATGTAGTCCCTCTTCACAAAAGTGGGAGTAGGGAGGAGGCTGGAAACTATAGACCTGTCTGCCTCACCTCAATAGTGGGGATTATGGAATCACATCTTAAACAAAGGATCATGGAACATCTTGAAGCCAGCGGTGCACAGGATCTGAGACAGCATGGATTCACAGCAGGAAGGTCATGTCAAATATAATTGGTTTCTTTGACTGGGTAACTAAGGTCGTGGATCGGGGAGAGCACTGGATGTCACCTACCTGGATTTCAGTAAGGCCTTCGATACCGTTCCACATAAAAGACCTGTGAACAAGCTGGGCGGCCTTGGTGTGGGTTACAAGGTGGTAAACTGGGTTAGGAACTGGTTGAGTGATAGAAGACAGAGGGTCGTGGTAAATGGTGCTCAATCTGAGGAAAGTGGGGTGACCAGCGGTGTGCCACAGGTATAAGTCCTGGGCTCAGTCCTGTTTAATGTCTTCATAAGTGACATTGCGGAGCGGCTGGAGGGGAAGGTGTGTCTCTTTACAGATGACACTAAGATCTGCAACAGGGTGGACACTCTGGGCGGGGTGGAAAAATTGAGGACGGACCTAGATAAACTGGAGGAATGGTCCAGTGTGTGGCAGCTGAGATTTAATACCAAAAAGTGCAGAATCATGCATTTGGGATGCAAGAACCCAGAGAAGGATTACATGATTTTTTGGGGGGCTGATAGTAACCAAACAGAAAAGAGATTTGGGGGTAATCATATCTGATGACCTAATGGTGGCCAAACAATGTGCCAAGGCTGTGGGGAGAACCAGTGGGATACTGGGGTGTATAGGGAGAGGTATCAACAGCAGAAGGAAGGAGGTGGTGATGCCACTCTACAGATCATTAGTGAGGCCTCAGTTGGAATACGGTGTTCAGTTCTGCAGGCCACATTTCCATAAGGACATAGACAGAGTGGAGGCAGTCCAAAGAAGGGCAACAAAGATGGTGCAGGACCTGCTCCAAAAGTCATATGAGGAGAGACTGGGACACCTCAATATGTATAGCCTGGAGGAGAGAAGAGACAGAGGATATATGATAGAAACCTACAAATATCTAAAAGGTATAAATAGGGTACTGGAGGGTAGCATCATTCAGAAAAGGAGATGTCCAGGAATGAGGGGGCATGACATGAGATTAGAAGGGGGTAGACTTAGGGGTAGTGTGAGGAAGTATTTTTTCACAGAAAGGGTGGTGGATGCATAGAATAGACTCCCAGCAGAGGTGGTGGGGGCAAACACGGTAGGGGGATTCAAGCATGCATGGGACAGGCATAGGGGAACCCTAGCAATAGGAATGAGGAAGTAAAGCCAGAGATCAAGTAGGTTCTGCGGCTTTTACAGTAGGCAAGGAAAATAGGCAGACTAGATGGGCCTAGCGATCCTTATCTGCCATCAGTTTCAATTTCTATGTAACAGCTATACAGTATTTTACTCTTTTTTTCTTAATAGTGTAAGCATGTACAAGTGCATTACATGTATGTCGCATCCGCCACTGTTATTGTATAGAGTTTATTGTACACTGTTTTCGGTAAGTGTATCAATATCGGAAAATAAGGTTTTGACTGTAAACAATAAATGTGCTGATGTAGTTGTGCTTGTCCTCAATAAACCATGAAAATAATGTGGCTGTAAAAGCATGGGAAAGGGGATGATCCAGGGCAAGGCAAGGGTAAGGAGAAGAGACAGGGATAAATGGAATAAAGTCAGAGGAGATGTGTGTGCAGAGTGTACAGGTAGCAGCACAGTTCCTGTGCCCCACACAGAGACAAGAGCTAAGCATTTATCCCATTCCTAGTGTCTTTAGTTTGGGAGTTCTACTGTATGTCGCTGGCAAAAGTGATGACAGTTTGGCAATATGCTAAATTTGCAAGGCTCAAATGGGCTTAGGAACGTTTTGGTACCAAACGGACAGAATAGCCACTTGAAAGCCCAACATCTTCTCAAGTGGCAGAAGCATCAAAAGACTGTACAACTTAGTTTTAATAAACCTGCTGTTCATGGGAATCAGGGAATGGATGAGAAAGTAAATGATCTGGCAATCAAGAGGTGGTTCAAGATTTATTTCTTTTATTTATTTATTTGAGGATTCGGAAATACCTTTGAGTCAAAGACTCATTTACAAAGGTTCCACATCACAGAAATTAGGTACAGAACAGACTTTACATAGCAATTCAATGAGAACACAGTTCAGCAATGATACAAGCAAACAGTGAAGGCTAACAATCAGAAACTAGGGATAATTAGTTTTTTTTTTTTTTTTAGTTGTTTAACCAGGAGTAGCACACTAAACTGAAAGCTTTTTTACAGGTGCGACCTGGGAGCACAGGGAAGTTAAGTGACTTGCTCAGGGTCACACAGTATGCAAGTGGAAGTTGTGGGATTCAAACCCAGGGCCTCCCAAGTACAAGTTAGAAATACACGGTAAAACTCAGAGATATATCTTAGGCCTGGAAGCCTATGGTAGGCAGGCCACTGGCATTGGTCATCAGGGAAAGGGAGGAAGGGAGAGGGTAGGGGTTAAGTAACAATCACAGGTATTTGAGGATTGGAGGTGGTCCCTAAGGTGGGTTTTGAAAGGGCCAATTCTGTTTTCCTTTACAAGCAAGGTTGGAAGGCTGTTCATGGAGGAGGGGCCTCTGAAACTAAAGTACCTTTGGAATTGTGAGGAACGGCAGGATGGAACCAAGAGGAGTGGCTTGGCAGAGCTTCAAGTGTGCTTAAGCTTCGGGGCCGGGTGAACTAAGTGGGTGAGCCCGGGGGGGAGAGAGAGGCCAAGGGCAATCTTTTTGGCCATGAGGCAGGTGTGGAACCTGATCCTATTGTCGAGATTAAGCCAGTTGGTGGTGTTATAAAGGGAGCATGTATGGGTGAGATCGTCACATCCCAAGATGAGGCGACACACTTTATTTAGGGAGAGGCGGAATCTATGTAGGACAGAGGTGCTTGCAGCGCTGTAGATAAGTATGCCATAGTCGAGCAGGGAGAGGACAGAGGAGGAGGAGACTGTGAGCCAGAGGGCATCTTGGGTAAGGCAGTGCTTGAAGCGATACAATAACCCCAGCCTAACATTGAGGGTTTTAGACAGGAGATGGATATGTTGGTGGATATTGAGTGCAGGGTATAGTGTGATGCCCAGGTACTTGAAGGAGTCAACTTGCTCCAAGGGGGTCAGATTAGCAGTTAGTACTTGGGGGCAGTACACCTTCTGGGTGTTGAGAGGATGACAGAATAGCATAACTTTGGTCTTCTTATAGTTGAGAATAAGGCACTGCACAGAGAATCAATTTTCAGCACAGCTAAAGGCAGATTGAAGGGAACAGTGGAGTTCAAAGGGGTCAGGGTCAGAGGAAAATAGGGCAGCATAGTCCACATATAGTAGCAGGTTACCAAAACAAGTCATAAGGAGGGAGTTAAGGAAGAGGCTGAAAAGTAGAGGTCCTAGTATTGACCTCTGTGGGACACCTGAGAGTACAGGCAGCCAATTGGATAAGGTATTACCAATTTTGACCTGATGGAAGTGGTTTGAGAAGTAATCAGAGAACCAACCGAGGGCATCCCAAGAGAAACTGATGTTGGACAGAGTGGTTAACAGGAGGGAGTGGTTGACAGCATCAAACACCTTAGAGAGGTCGATGAAAAAAGCACCAGAGATATGACCCCTTCCAGGGTGGAATGGATGTGTGTGGTAAACTGGAGAAGGGCAGTGGTAGTACTGTGTCCTTTCTGAAAGCTGTGCTGCTGTTTGCAGAGTAGGTCATATTTGTTGAGATGGTCAGTGAGCTGATAAGAGACAATCCGCTCTAGGGCCTTGGATAGGGGAGGAAGAATGGAGATGGGGCGGTAGTTACTGGTGATGGAGCAGTCCCCACTTTTATATATGGGGATGATGGAGGTTGATTTCCACCTAGAGGGAAATTTACCCGGACATAAGGAGTGGTTCAGTATATGGGTGAGGGGGTAGAGTGCCTCATGAAGGGTGAGCAGTAGGAGTTTCAAGTGTAGGGAGTCACTATTGTAACTGGAGCAGCTTAGGGCTTTTTTAAGGTATGGCTCAGCAGACTTGGGTGTGATGTGGTGTAGGTGAAAGGGGGAGCTTTAGGGGAAGGGGGAGCTGGCTGCAGGAGGGTCAAAGAAATTGGGAGGGAGAATGTGGTCGAGGTTTGTGAAGGCATTGTTGAAAGCTGCGGCTATACGGGTAGGATCAGAGGTCATCATGCACCTGTTGACCATAATCAGGTTAGGGACCGGGTTGGGGTCTTTTCTGCAGATATCCTTAATATTGTTCCAGAATTTGCACCCTGGCCCCAGGTAGAGGTTAAGGAGGATTTATAATAATCTGCTTTTGCTTTGCATAGGGCCCACGTGCATTTGTTCCAGGCCCCTCTGTACTTTTGTCTATTGGTAGGTAGGCCAGTCTCATTGGAGAGGTGTCACAGAGAATCTCTAGTCTGCATAAGGGCCAGGAGATGGTCCAAAATCCACGGCACCGGGTTGCCTTCCTTTTGGTAAGTGGGGCAAATTTGTTGCATATGGTGTTGAAAGAGAGGATGAAGAGGTCAAGGGCACTATCAAGGTCGAGGGTGTTCATTTTGAAGGACCAATCCATAGAACTGAGGTGTGATTTAAGAAGGGCAAGTTTGCCAGGGCCCGGTTTGCATTGTAAGATTATTTTGGGAGGATAGCTGGGTGCTTTGCCAGTCCAGGAGCAGAGAACAGGGGATTGGTCACTAAGAGCATTTGGGAGAACAGCTGTGCTTGTAATTTTGTGGGGGCGATTTGTGAACACAAGGTTTAGCAGGAAGGAAGATCCTGTTAGCTGGTTAAGATGGGTGGGGGAAGGGACTACTTGTGTCAGGTCTTGGGCAGAGGCAGCATCAATGAATGGCTTAGTGGCCTTATCTAACCAATTGATATTAAGGTCCCTGAGTATGTATTTTTTTAGTTTTAGATGGGAGGATGGACAGGTAGGACAGTACTGTGTGGAAGGCCACCTTCTGGTCCCTAGAGGGAATGTATACAGCCATAATAAGGAGGGGAGGTTTGGAAGTGTCCCAAGGTGAGTTTAAGAGTAAGGGCCTGGGGTCCTGGAGCCAGCTGAGGGGAGGGGAGCAACTGCTCATGTAGCGTGTCCTTGGTGTAAATGGTGCAACTTCCCCCACATATACCCAACTGGTCTGCGAGGTATACGTTATAACCAGAAAGTGTTATTGTTGAGTCAGGAAGCAGAGGGGAGAGCCAGGTTTCACCCATGGCTATGACGTCAGGCTAATTTTGCAGTACCCAACCCTGGAAAGAGTCCCACTTTTTTAATAGACTGCATAAATTAAGGGTGGCAATATGCAGCCCGCAAGCAGGGGAGTGAATTGGTGCTGGTGGAGTAGGAGGTCCAGGGTTAGGGTGGATATTCACAGACATGAGGAGAAGAAGGAGGAGGAGGAGAAACCTAAGTACAGGGTTCCAGTGCAACCTTTTATGGAAATGGGATTTCCTTGCTACAGCCCCTTTCGGGGTAGAGAATGTAGGAATGGGGAGGTTTAAAATAAGGGAGGTAGCAAGGAGGAGGAGTTGATGCGAGGGGAGGGGTGACTGCATCAGGGTTGCAGGTGATGTGGCAGCCAGGAGTAGCATAGCAAGCATAGGGTGATACCACTGGGACGGCATTCATTAGAACAGATAGATGGAGAGTAGGCCACAGGGATGGACCCATCTGCAAAAGCATAGGTGGTCCGAGAGGTGTTACTTGTATTAGTCACTGGGGTTGATGAAGAGAGAAGCTACTCATTAGGAATGAGAGATACAAAAGAGACTTTACATATGTTTATCACTGATGCCGCTGCAGAGAGACACTGTCAGGCAGGCACAGGGCCGGATTTACCGCTACACCAAGAATGCCTGTGCGTCGGGCCCAGCATTTGTGGGGGCCCATTCTTCCTCATTATAACTGTTTTTTTTTTGTGATCATGGATGAGATCATGAGACTGACACTCGTAAGTCAGTCAGGAAGGACCCAGGTGATAGTGCCATAGTAACTGCTACTATGGTACTATCACCTGGCCGACCTATGAGCGATCGCAACATGTAACTCATTAGCATACCAGTTTTTGAAAGAGTTTTATATAATTGCTGGTGTGGAGGTTTAGACTGTATTTTTAGCAGCTTGAAAGAAAAAGATGTTTTTTTTCAGCTACAGTGCAGTTTTATTTTTGAAAAAATTGAACTGTACATGAATAAAACACAGTTAAAAATACTGCAGTTGAAATACTTTTTGTGAAACAATCGAATGCAACAGTTTTAAAGTCCTTTCTTTGGGGAATGTCATATTATCAACCAGATTTCAGGTTATTATTAAGTGTCATATCAACCGGATTTCGGGTTATTATTTCCTTTAGAGCATAATAACCCCAGATCAGGTTGATATGCATTTTTAACAAAACAGTTATCTTGTTGATATTTATGGTCACCAGTAATTATAATCAGTTTTTTAAGTATTGGTTAAATTTCTGTTAGTTACATCTATTCAAGTCGTTCAATAACCTCAGTGGGTGTTTCTGTTTTACACTCTTGTTAAGTGCCATTTTAGAACTGTATAATGTGGTTTATGTCCCTCTCAGCCACAGAATTCAGTAATAGAACATGAGTGCATTGTGCCAACAATAGAAGAGTAGAACAGGGACATAAACCACATTATGCTGTTCTAAAATGGTTCTTAGCAGCAGCATGTAAATCAGAAACACACACTAGGACAGATAAAACAAGCATTTGTCAATGCCGAATGTTTGCTTGCTGGCATTGGCAGTGGTAGTGTAGAAGTTACAGAGCTGCATAATAGGAATGGCAGTGAAGTATTGAACTGAAGCCAACCCCACCACCACCCTGCAGAGAGTGACAGGCATTGGGGTGTGCCTTTGGGTCGTCAGGCATAACGGCCACTCCATTTCACCACACCCTACCCTGCAGACACTGACAATTGTCACAGTGTGCCTTGGGGTCTTTGGCCCTTATGCGCACCCCATTCCATCAGGAAATATGGTGAGATGGGTGCGGTATAGGAGAATGAGGTGAACTTTGGGGCCGAAGAGTCCAAGGCATACCTCAATGCCTCTCATTGGCCGCAGGGTGTGGAATGGTATGAGCATTACAGGCAAGAATCCCAAGTCACACCCCTGATGCCTGTCATTCTCTACAGGGTGGGGCGTTATGGCTGGAAACCCTAACACCTCAGGCATTCGTTAGTATTTTCACTCCAAATTTTCAACATGGTTTTTTCGTAGCCCCACCTCATGAACAGTGGCAATATCAGTTTGTTAGCGCAGCTGCTAATGCACGCGACTACGCATTTATCACCACAGGTGCAAAACAAATTCGAACAGGATGTGAAAATGACAGCTGTATTGTTCATGGGGAGGTGTAAAAAATGGCAATGTTGCAAATCTGCAGTAAAAATATTAAAAAAACTGGTGAAGTCACGAGCGTGCATAGAAACTGTGCAACGCACACCCGTAATGTAATTAGTTTGGGGATTTTTTACAGCAGATTGTCAACACAGGCATTTTGGGACCTCCGATCATGAACAGTGTCACTGTAATTTTCTTTATCTGTCCCGAACAATGATTTCCCACAGCGACCATGCATCTCTGCGCTGAAAGTGTGAAAATACATTTCAGCCATGTTGTGAAAAATGACAGCTGTACTGTTCATAAGGAAGTGTGGAAAAATGCCACTGGTGAAAATCTGGACTGAAAATATTACAAAGTCATGAACTTACGAGGGTGCGTGGAAACTGCGCAATGCTCACTCGCAACACAGTCATTTTATGGACTTTTGTCACCAAATTTTCAACATAGCCATTTTAAGACCTCTGCTCATGAACAGTGTAACTGTGATTTTCTTAATCTGTCCCAAACATTGCTTTCGCACACCGACTGCACCATTATGCGCTACAAATGCTAAACACATTTTGACGGCGTGAAAAATAGCAGCTGTACTGTTCATAAAGTGTAATAAAATAGCAATGTTGAAAAATCTAGATGAAAAATATTGAAAATACGCCAAACTTACGAGCGCGTGCGTGAACTACATAACCTACGCTAGTAAAACAATAGTACAAGGAATTTTTCATGAAATTTTTAACATAGCCATTTTAAGATCTCTGCTCATGAACAGTGTCACTGTGATTTTCTTAATGTGTCCCATGCATTGATTTCGCACACCGACTGTGCCATCATGCGCTACATGGGCGGAAACACGTTTTGGGCAAGATGTGAAAATGACAGCTGTACTGCTCATAAGGAAGTGTAGTAAAATGGCAATGTTGAAAATCTGGATTGAATATATTGAAAATTCGCAAACTTACGAGCTTGCGTAGGAACTGCGCAATGCACTCTCGTAAAACAGTCATTTTAAGGAATTTTTCCACGAAATTTTCAACATAGAGCTTTTGAGAGCCCACCTTATGAACAGTGCATGCCGTTTCATTACTTGGTCCCAAAAGGTGATTTCGCACAGTGACTGCGAAATCACCCTTCGGGCCTGATTAACACCATGACAGTGAGAGCATTCATGAGAAGGGGTCCCAAAAACCCCATGTTGAAAATTTGCTGCAAAAATTCCAAAAAGTGCCTGAGATATACAGCAAAGTTGAAAAAACCCTATCTATCCCATTATACAGCTTACCGTCATTTCCTCAGTTCACGGTCGGCTTTGAAGAGTGCAGATGTGTTCCCGGTCCACGAAGATCGTCAGCGCGAGTCCGGAGTAAGTATGGTGGGGGTGGGAAGGCAGGTGCGCAGTGGGTGGGCGCAAGTAGGGGCAGAGACAGCGAGGACCGTTTTCTATTTCAGTTTTTTTTAAACAAAGGATGAGGCAGGCGGGGCGTTTGCCACGCTGGGGTGAGCTCCCGCATAGCTGGGCCGGCTGTTGGGGCATGGAGCCGATGGGAATTGGAGCACCCCGTGGGTGACAGCATCAGTTACCAAGCTGGGTGGGCTCCCAGCATGGCACCCTGTACTCTGGGGGCAGTGGCGCCAGCGGAGGACTGGGCACCCAGTCGGCTATACATGTGTAGCCATGCTGAGTGCATGTGGCATGTGGAACTCTGTTTGGGGAGCGCAGCACAGCCGACGGGGATTGGGCACCCTGTCAGCTATACAGTGTGCGTGGGGGGTGAGCCACGCAGGTGCGCGGCATGTGTGTGTGTAGGGGGAGCGCGCATGAGCAGGTGATATCTTATCGCTGCTCACTGGGCGTAACTCCCTCTTTCAACTATACTCACTACATTTAAACTGCTGTCATAGACAGCTCCAGCAGGCATTGGAGAACTGCGGCCGTGCCTGCAAACACACTGACTGAATTGGAAGAGGGCTGCCACACCTCCGAAAACTCGGATGATGGCACTATGTTTCTTGCACATGCGTGCAAGCAAACATAAAAACCTGGCTAGCTAGAACAATAATAGAATTTGAATCCATATTTAAACAAGCATTTGTCAATGCCAAATGTTTGCTTGCTGGTATTAGCATTGGAAATGCAGGAGTTAGACAGATGCAGAGTAGGAATGGCAGTGAAGTATTTAACATCACGCCAACCCCACCTCCACCCTGCAGAGACAGACAGGCATTGGGGCATGCGTTTGGGTTGCCCATAACATTCATGCCATTTCACCTCACCCTATCCTGCAGACACTGACAAGTGTTGAGGTGTGCCTTGGGGTGTTCGGCTTTACAGTCACCCCACTCCACAAGGACATACGCTGAAATGGGTGCACTATAGAGTGGGGTGAACTGTGGGGCCGAAGAGTCCAAGGCACACCTCGATGCCTGTCAGCGGCTACAGGGTAGGGGGTGGGGTTGGTATAGCATGAGCATTACAGTTGGCAATCCAAAGGCACACCCCTGATGCCCGTCAGTCTGTACAGGATGGGACGTTATGGTTAGAAACCATAATGCCCCGGGCATGTGTTGATATTTGCAGTACAAATTTTAAGCATGGGCATTTTGTGGCCCCCACCTCATAAAAGCATTTGGGACCTCTTTTTATGAACAGTGGCACTCTGATTTTGTCAATGCATCCTGAAATTTGAGTTTCCACAGGGACCATGCCACTGTGTGCCAGGAGTAAGAAAACACAGATCGGGCAGGATGTGAAGAATGACAGCTGTACCATTAACAGGGAGGTGTGAAGAGATGGCAATGTTGAAAATCTGTAGTGAAAGTATTAAAAATGCTCAAACTTCAGAGTCTACGTGGAAACTGTGCAAGGCATGCATGTAACACAGTCATTTAGTGGAATTATTGTACCAGATTTTCAATATAGGCATTTTGTGACCTCTGCTTATGAACACTGTCACTATGATTTTCTTAATCTGTCCTGAACATTCATTTCCCATAGCAACCATGGTATTCTGAACCAGATGTATTAATGCATATTTCAGGCAGGATGTGAAAAATTACAGCTGTACTGTTCATAAGGAGGTCTTAAAAAATGGCAATGTTGAAAATCTGGAGTTAAAATACTACAGATTTTCGGAGTTATGAGGGTGCATGGAAACTGCATCATGCACGCTTGTAACACAGTCATTTTATGGACATTTGTCACTAAATTTTCAACACAGGCATTTAAGGACCTCTGCTCATGAACAGAGTCACTGTGATTTTACATACGAACATATGAGTCTGCCAGCAGAACACACCAATCAGTCTATGTAATTCTGCCCAAGTGTGCTGCTAGCACACTAGATTGCTGCTGCCCCAGCCTCCCCCCACAGTTCCTCCCCCGCTTGTCCCAGCCCCTGCCCCCAACTCTTCCTCTTGCTTTATCCCACTCCTCCTTAAACCTATTGGCTGTCCTACATGTTACTACACCCTCTGGCAGCTCATTCCAACTAGACATCATCCTCTCAGAGAAGTAGTGCCTCCTCATTTCCCCCTTGAAATGTCCCCCTTTCAACCTTAGTCCATGCCCGCTCATCTCTGTTCCACTCCTCAGTTTAAACACCCCTCAGTGCTAGGTTTAGCTACCCCCTCAGGTATTTAAATGCTTTAATCATATCCCCCCTATCTCTCCTCTCCTCCAGTGTGTACATGTTCAGTTCCTTCAGCCTAACTTCATATTTCTTTCCTTCCATCCCCTTTAACATTTTTGTTGCCCTCCTTTGCATCCCCTCCAGTAACTTTATATCTCTCCTCAGGTATGGCCTCCAGTATTGCACAAAGTACTATAGATGCGGTCTGACCAATGATCTGTAGAGAGGTAGGATCACATCCCTGTGTCTGGATGAGAACCCCTTGCGATGCACCCCAGCATCCTGTTTGCCTTCGCTACTGCTCTCATGCAGTGGGCTAAGTTGTTAATGCTCCCAGTTACCAAGACCCCTAGGTCCATCTCCTCCTATCTGATCATCAATCAATAGTCCCTCTTCTGGTTCTTAGCCTTGAAGTGCATCACCTTATACTTCTTTGCATTGAATCCTAGCTGCCACTCCACCAACCTTGTCTCTAGTTTGGTTAGGTCGCCCTGCAGTTTTCCCCATCCGTTCTCTTCGTCCACCACTGCCCCCAAGTTGGTATAATGTGCAAACAGACAAACCCTGCTCCCCACTCCATGTGCTATGTCAGAGATAAAGCAACAAATAGCTCTGGGCCCAGCACTGACCCCTGCGGCACCCCGCTTGTCACTGTTCTGGGTGCCGAGAGCTTCCCCACCACCACCCTCTGCACCCTTCACTGTAACCACTTCTCTATCCATTTAGTCAGCTTTTTCACCACCTCCACTTCCATCAGCTCCCCCCCCCAGTCTCCCATGAGGCACTGTATCAAAGGCCTTACTGAAGTCCAAGTACAGGACATGTACCACACGGCCCCTGTCCAACTCCCTTGTCACCCAGTCACAATACTCTGTTAGGTTGGTTTGACAAGACCTCCCTGAGATGAACCCATGTTGCCATCCATCTTGGAGGCCATTAATGTCTAGGAATGCCACCAGCCTCTCCTTCAGTATTGGCTCCATAAGCTTACCCACTATGGACGTGAGACTTACCAGCCAATAATTTCCTGGCTCCACCCTAGGCCCACTCTTGTGTATGGGAACCACATGGGCCACACACCCCATTTCCAGGGAGGTGTTGAACAGATCTGCCAGCAGTTTTGCCAATAGCTCTGCCATCTCCCTCAGCACCCTGGAGTGGATGGCATTGGGACTTGGTGCCTTGTCCACCCTTACTGCCCTCAGCCCCTCTAGCACCCTATTTCCTGTGATCACTTTGTCAGTCACCTGCTCCCCCCCTTCCCCACTGCCCCAGCCCATTCTAGTAGTGGGCCATCCCTCTCCTTAGTGAAAATGGAGCAGAAGTACTCATTTAGAATTTCCACTTGCTCCTCCCTGTTTTCCAGCCAATCCCTTCCCCACTTTATTCTCACAATATGTTCCTTGCACTTCCTCTTTTCCCTGACATACCTAAAAAAGTCATTTTCCCCTCCTTTTATGCCCTGTGCAGAACTTAATTGCCTGGAGGCCTTAGCTTTTTTCACCCTCCTGGCAACCTCCCTTGACCAACTCCCGAAAGCCTCCTTATCCTCTGCCTTCCCTGTTCTCCTGTACTTCCGGTATGCAGCTGTCTTTGCCCTCACCCCATGCAGCTCTTCCTTGTTCAGCCAGCATGATTTCTTGCCTCTACTCTTCTTACTCCTGGCCCTGGTGCAGGCTACTGTGGCCTCTGTTAGCCCAGTCTTTGTGACTCCCCACTTTTGTTCTGCATCCATCCCCAGCCTTATATCCTGGAGTCTTCCTTACAGTACTGCTCCCATCCCCCCAAAGTCCATCCTAATAAAGTCGACCACCTTAGTGCCCGTGCCTCCGGTCTCCCTTCCCACCGTGACAACAAGCCACACTGCTTTGTGGTTGTTACCTGCTAGTGGGTCCTCCACCCTTACACCTCCCTCACCACCTCCTCATTTAGTCCAGAGTGCTACCAAGCCCTGTTGGCCCACTTACCAATTGTGTGAGAAGGTTTCTCTGAAATGCATCAAGAGCACCAGCTCCCTGGTACACTGCTAGTGACAGAGTGGCTCCAGTCAACCCGTGGTGAGTTAAATCCCCTCTCACCTACACTCCCCTTTTACACCTCCTTATCTGCTCTGCCAACTCCCATCCAGTACCCCGGTTGGGCTGGTGGTCTGTGCACCACTCAGCCTCAGCTTTCTGCCTTTGGAGTGCAGTAGCTGCACCAAAAGCCTCTGTCCTCTCCTCTCCTCTTCTCCCTCATCCCTTATGCATTTAATCCCTTCCCTCACGCCCAGGAACAACCTCCCCCCTTCCAGCTTGGGTCCTTCCTGTATATCCTGTATTCTGGGATTGCCAAGCCCCATTCATGGTACTCTGTACCCCAAGTCTCTGTCACTGTAGCAATGTGTCACCTTCCCATCTAAAAGAGCGCCTGAAGCTCTGCAGTTTTATTCCCCATGCTTCTTGCGTTGAGAGACATCTTCCACCTGTACCCTCCTTCTCCTCAATCTTCTCCTCCTTGGCCTGTCTCTCCTCCAGTGAGTCTGACCCTTTCTCCTCCTTATTCTTACAGGGTGGTGCCTCTGTATTACACTCAGACCCTCTGACGCCCCTTCCCAGGGTACTACACCTCCGCCCTTACCTATATCTGGGCGGTGAGCTCATCAGGCTCCCCTGTCAGACCTTTCTACAACCTCAGTCTTTGGCACCCCCTCTCACTAGTTTAATACACCAGCAAGGTAGAGATATACCCACTAATCCTGCCTTTAATACTCCCTTCTCTTCACTGCTCAAGTGTACCCTGTCCCCCCACATACAAGTCACTACTTTCCCAGACCCTACACCAGTTAATTAGCTAACCCATAATTTTTGGTGTGGCTACAGATCCCTCTGCCTGATGAACTCCTCAATCCTGCCCTCCTCCCATGCTTGCACATGGTATGGGGAGTAACTCCAAAAACACTGGCTCCCCACCCCTCACACTGCCCAACTTCTCGAACCTCCCCCTCACTACTTCCACAGTCTCCCCACCAAGTTGTTTGTACTCATGCAACAGTAAATGCAGTTTCTTCCTCCCCTTGCTGCACCTTGAGCAGTGCTGCCTGTCCTCCTGCAGTCAACCTGGGGATAGCTTCACCAAATCGGCTGTGCCTTCCCCTTCCTCCCCATCTCGCCCCTTTCAGTATACAATCCCCTAGGATGAAATCCCACATAGCCTATTCCTTTCTAATGTAACTTTCACCCCCCAGTATTTAATCTTCCCTGCCCTTACCCCCACCAGCTGCACCTCTGTGACTTATCTATTTACCCCCCTACCTCTACCTCACCCCTTTTCTCTGCCTTATTCCTCCATCTCCCTTGAACCCCTTCCCAGCCTGACTACTTCACCACTGGGCTTCCTATGTCTGTATCCCCTCCTCCCCTGCTGATTTCTAACCCCTCTCCTGTCCCCACTGTTGTCAGTTTAGAGCCTAATCTCTTCTTCTACCCCGATAGTGATGCCCCTCCATCTTCCCCCTTCCGTAGCCTTCTCTCCTGCAATCACCACCTCACTTCCTTACTAGTCTGCCTTCTACCCTTTTCATCCTGTCTACTTCCCTGGCTGTTGCCATCCCTCTCATGCCATAGCCATCCTTCCCCCGCCAGTATGTTCCTGTTCCCCCCTCCCCTCATAACAGAGGCTCAAATCTATTCCCTGATCAATACCCTCCTACATCTCTTCCCACTATCAGTTCCCCCCTTCCTACTTGTTCCCCTCCATGCCACCTCTTGTCCCACCCTGGTCCCTCCTACCTCAGCCATCTGCTCTCTCCTGGTACTCCTGGTCTTCCACCCCCAACAGGCCCCTCAACATCCTCTCTTTCTGCTAGTGCACTGATGCGGTTGGTTTCAGTCCCTAATTGTTCTTCCTCTATCCCCTTGACATCCCTATTCTCCCAGCCAGGATGCTACCATACTCATCTGCCTGCCATAGACTCTTCCCTAACAGCCACAGTTCCTCCCTCAAATAGCAGTGTCTACAGACCATACACTGCCCCTATCCTCCAAGCCCAGTCCAGGATCATGGCAGACCACCACCTGTACACCCACCACCCTTCAAAGATGCCTGCCCTATTGACATGTGGCACCTGCCCCATTTAGCCCCATCTTATGTTACAGGCTCTTACTCCCATTCTGTACCTACTACAACTGTTAGGCCCTATTACTCAAATTCCTGTCCCCCATGCTAGTCCCCTACTGACCCCTTGATGACAAGGGTAATTCAGTCTCAAGTCATCAGTTAGATACTTGTGCTGTAGCAATCTTAAAACCTCCTTGTCTGTTTTCTTCCCTCAGCTATAGCTTTTTTATTCTCAGCTTCTATAGTTTCACTTGCAGTTAGAAATCTGTGCCTCCAGTATTACTCAACTCAGTTAAAAATAAACAGAAGAAATAATATGTATTTTACAGCAAACAGTATAGCTCATACCTAGCTCAGTTAGAGAAAAAAAGAACTAAATCTATTATTACAGCAATCCTAAAGTATCAATCATTACTTTGCCTCCCTCCAAGACACACTGTAATATAGGATACAGAGGACCTGAGAGGGAGGGGGCAACTCCAAACTCTAGCAGATCTCCTGAACTCGGTCCTCCCAATCTCTCTCACTTGTTCTGTTTCTCCCGGCACTGACTGCCCTTTTGTACTGGGCTCTGTAATAGACCACAACAGGACCCTGGGCTGGAGGGGGGCAACTCTAAAGTCCCCAGAGCTCAGTGAGCCTAAACACTCCCCACTCGCTCATTCTGTTTCTCCCGGCTTTTTCTGGGCTGCCCTTTTATACTGGGCTCCTGCATGCATTGCTTTTTCTTTTCTGCCCACAAAAGTTCACAGCTGTCCCAAAAAGCTCCATTGGCTTGCTCATCTCCTCTCACTTGTTTGTTCCATTCTCCCAGCTGCAGGCTGCCTTTTGTACTGGGATCCTGCCTGCATTAGCACCTTTCTCCTGCCCACAAAGAGTTCACAGCTGTCCAAAGCTCTGTGAGCTTGCTCCTCCCCTCCTCACTCACTCGTTGCTTTCTCCAGCGCTGCAAACTGCCCTTTTATACTGGGTACCTGTCTGCATTGATGCCTTTCTGCCCTGAAAATCCACAGCAGTCGACAGAGCTCCGTTGACTCGCTCCTCCCCCCTTCACTTGCTCATTCAGTTTCCCCAGCATACAGGTTACCCTTTTGTACTGGACTTCTGCCTGCTTTGTGTCTTCTGCCCACAAAGAAACCCACGGCAGTCTGACACAGCTCAGTGAGCCTCACTCCCCTCTCACTCCTCATTTGTTTCTCCTGGCCTTCCACAGTCTCCCCCACCAAGTTGTTTGTACTCACATGCAACAGTAAATGCAGTTTCTTCCTCCCCCTTGCTGCACACTTGAGAAGTGCCTGCCCTGTCCCTCCTGCAGTCAACCTGGGGATAGCTTCAGCCCAAATACGGCTGTGCCTTCCCCCTTCCTCCCCATCTCGCCCCTTTCAGTATACAATCCCCTAGGATGAGTGCCCCCATCCCTTAGTCCCTTTCCTTTCTAATGTAACTTTCACCACCCCAGTATTTAATCTTCCCTGCCCCTTACTCCCCACCAGCTGCACCCTCTGTGACTTGTATCTGTACCCCTACCTCTACTCACCCCTTTTCTCTGCCTTATTCCTCCCATCTCCCTTGAACCCCTTCCCAGCCTGACTACTTCATACTGGGCTTCCTATGTCTATGTCCCCTCCTCCCCTGCTGATTTCTAACCCCTCTCCTGTCCCCACTGTTGTCAGTTTAGAGCCCCTAATCTCTTCTACCCCGATAGTGATGCCCCTCCCATCCTTCCCCCTTCCCGTAGCCTTCTCTCCTACAGTCACCACCTCCTCCTTCCTTACTAGTCTGCCTTCTACCCTTTCATCCTTGCTATCTCTTCCCCTAGCTGTTGCCATCCCTCTCATGCCATGCTTGTCTTCCCCCCTTCAGTATGTTCCTGTTCCCCCTCTCCCTCTCATAACAGAGGCTCAAATCTATTCCTAGTCAATACCCCTCCTACATCTCTTCCCACTATCAGTTCCCCCTTCCTACTTGTTCCCCTCCATGCCACCTCTTGTCCCACCCCTGGTCCCTCCCTACCCTCAGCCATCTGCTCTCTCCCCTGGTACTCCTCGTGGTCTCTTCCTCCCCCAACAGGAGGCCCCCTCCTTTGTCCTCTCTTTTCTGCTAGTGCCTCTGATACTGGGGTTGGTTTCAGTCCCTAGTTGTTCTTCCTCTATCCCCCCTTGACATCCCCTATTCTCCCCAGCCAGGATGGCTACCATACTCATCTGCCCTGCCACTTAGACTCTTCCCTAACCTTCACAGTTCCTCCCTCAAACTAGCCAATTGTCTACAGACCATACACTGCCCCTATCCTCCAAGCCCAGTCCAGGATCATGGCAGACCTACACCCTGTACACCCCACCACCCTTCCAAAGATGCCTGCCCTATTGACATGTGGCACCTGCCCCATTTTGGCCCCCATCTTATGTTACAGGCTCTTACTCCCAGGTTCTGTACCCTACTACAACTGTTAGGCCCTATTTACTCAAATTCCTGTCCCCCCCATGCTAGTCCCCCTACTGGCCCCTTGATGACAGGGGTAATTCAGTCTCAAATCTCATCAGTTAGATACTTATTACTGTAGCAATCTTAAAGCCTCCTTGTCTGTTTTTCACCCCTCAGCTACCAAACTTTTTATTCTCAGCTCTCATATAGTTTCACTTACCCAGTTAGAAATCCTATTGCACTCCAAGTATTACTCAACTCAGTTAAAGAAATAAACAGAAGAAATAAATATGTATTTTTACAGCAAACATAACAGTATAGCTCAGTACTTAGCTCAGTTAGAGAAAGAAACAGAACTAAATCTGTATTATTACAGCAATCCTAAAGTATCCAATCATTACTTTGCCTCCACTCCAGAGACCCTGCTGTAATATAGGACCACAGAGGACCCTGAGAGGGAGGGTGGGCAACTCTAAACTCCTGGCAGATCTCCACTGAACTCGGTCACTCTCCCAATCTCTCTCACTTGTTCTGTTTCTCCCGGCACTGCAGGCTGCCCTTTTGTACTGGGCTCCTGCATGCATTGGCACCTTTTTCTGCCCACAAAGAAGTTCACAGCTGTCCCAAAAAAGCTCCATTGAGCTTGCTCACTTCTCCTCTCTCACTTGTTTGTTCCATTTCTCCCAGCACTGCAGGCTGCCCTTTTGTACTGGGATCCTGCCTGCATTGGCACCTTTCTCCTGCCCACAAAGAAGTTCACAGCTGTCCCGACAAAGCTCTGTTGAGCTTGCTCACTCCCCCCTCTCTCACTCACTCGTTTGGTTTCTCCCAGCGCTGCAGGCTGCCCTTTTATACTGGGCCCCTGTCTGCATTGATGCCTTTTTCTGCCCACAAAGAAATCCACAGCAGTCCCGACAGAGCTCCGTTGAGCTCGCTCACTCCCCCTCCTTCACTTGCTCATTCAGTTTCTCCCAGCATGCAGGTTGCCCTTTTGTACTGGACTTCTGCCTGCTTTTGTGTCTTTTTCTGCCCACAAAGAAACCCGCAGCAGTCCTGACACAGCTCCATTGAGCTTACTCACTCCCCCTCTCTCACTCACTCATTTTGTTTCTCCTGGCACTGTAGACTGCCCTTTTAGACTGGGCTCTTGCCTGCATTGGAGCCTTTTTCTGCCCACAAAGAAATCCGCAGCAGTCCCAACAGAGCTCAGTTGAGCTCGTTCACTCCCCCCTCTCACTCGCTCAATCTTAAGCTGTCCCAAACACTGATATCCCACAGTTACCGCGCTATTATTTGCCGGAAGTGCGAAAACACATTTCAGCCAGGATGTGAAAAATGACAGCTGTACTGTTCATAAGGAGGTGTGAAAAAATGGCAGTGTTGAACATCTGGCATGAAGATATTACAAATTTGAGAAGTTACAGGGGTGCATGGAAACTGCGCAACACACACTTGTAACAGTCATTTTATGGACTTTCATCACCAAATTTTCAACATAGGCATTTTAGGATCTCTGCTCATGAACAGTGTCCTGTCAGTTTCTCAATCTATCTCAAAAACTGATTTCCCACAGTGACTGCGCTATTCTGTGCTGGAAGTGTGAAAACACATTTTGGCCAGGATGTGTAAAATGACAGCTGTACTGTTCATAAGGAGGTGTGGAAAAATGATAATGTTGAAAATCTGGACTGAAAATATTACAAATTCTCGAAGTTATGAGCGTGCGTGGAAACTGCACAACACATGCTCGTAAAACAGTAATTTTTTGGATTTTTTCACCATATTTGCAACATAGGCCTTTTGAGAGCCCACCTCATGAACAGTGACACTGTCGTTTCGTTAATCGGTCCTGAAAGGTGATTCTACGTAGTGACCACGAAATCACCTTTCAGGACTGAATGACGCAATGACAGTGACTGAATTCATGAGGAGGGGTCCCAAGAACCCCATGTTGAAAATTTGGTGCCAAAATTCCAAGAAATGCCAGAGATATGCACCAAAGTTGAAAAATAAAACATATTTATGCCATTATACAGCTTACCGGCATTTCTTCAGTTCGCAGTCAGCTTTGAAGAGTTCAGACGTGTTCCCAGTCCACTGAAGATGGTTGCACTGGGCTCCGGAAGCAAGTATGGGGTGGGGGGTGTCGGGAGGCAGGGTGTGCAGAGGGTGGGCACGGGTTGGGGGAGGGCCAGCAGACTCTACTAGGGACCGTTTTCTGTTTTACAGGTTAAAGAAAAAAAAAAATCACAGGACTTTTTTTTTTTTCCAGGGACTTTTGGCACACTGGGGAGGGCTCCCAGTGTGCCACCCGAGTGTTTTTTTTGGGGACTGTATCCAACAAGGGATTGGGCACCCCTGTCGGCACATACTGAATGGGGGGGAGCTGAGGGGAATTGGGCACCCCCCTTCGGCACATAAATTTTGTGGGTGGGACATTATGTCAAAGGGGAGTGGGCTCACTGTTGGCAAATTTACTGGGAAGGGTGGGAACTGAAGCCGATGGGGATTGGGCCCCCTGTCGGCAAAGAAAGACTGTTGGGGGGCTCATGATACTTAGAAGGATTGGACACCCCCTCAGCACACAACAAATGGGGGAGGGGGGTCACGCTATGCCAACAGGGAGTGGGCTCCCCTGTCAGCAAATGAACTAGCGGGGCCACCATAGCAAGGTACTACCCTGTAATGATGGGTCACTCCCTCATTGCAGCAGAATGTCTGATGCTGCAATGATGAGGCAGACCCTAATTGCAGTGGTGAAAATGTTTCAGCTTGGTAGCACTTTTGCAGAACCAGTGTCATCAAGACACAGGGCTTGCATTGGTCCACCAGTGCTAAGCCCTCAAATGCAGTGCCCCCAGTGGCTGCCAGAGTGCTGCACCTCCACAACCCGCTTCTCTCCTAAGCTGCCTTATAATGTTTCTTGCATATGCGTGCAAGCAAACATAAAAGCAGCTTCTCCAGGGGAAAAATGACTTATAGATTCAGCGCAGTTCCTCTTTAAAAGTTTTATCAGGAAGGACATACTGAGATGGTATCAGTTTGTTTCAAGATGCATCCTGAGGTAAGGGGACAAGGAATCAAACAGTGTAAAATAAAAAATCCATTAATGAGATGCAAACATAAATACTTGAAACATAGCATTGTAACTGTACAGAGGGACAGAAGTATAAGCAGTTACTAAAAAAACAAAATAGGAGAATCGATATAACTGAACCTCAATGATTGTCCCAGTTGCCAATAAAACAGTGTGTAGGAGTTCAACCCTCACCAAAGTTGAAAACTAAATTTAGTATTAAAGTAGTCATTATTGGTCTTTGAAGACTAATTTTAGTCATTTTTATCCAGCTGATCTTTTCATTGAAACCTTTCAGACAGTACATCAGTAAGCATGACATCAGTAGAGCTGTTCTGCCAATCTAATACAACAATAACTGCATAATAAACCAGTTTAAATGAGATGTCAGCGGTTGTTCCATGGCTCTAAACATACAGACAATTGCATTTACCCTTTTTTATGTTGCTTGAACGCATGTGCAAGAAACATAGTGCCATCATCGGAGATTTCGGAGGTGTGTCACCTCCTTCTCCAATTCAGTCAGTGAGCTGGCAGGTGCGGCCCCTGTAAGCCAATGCATTTTGGAGCTGTCTATGACATGCTCCAAAATGCAGTGGCATACAGTTGAAAGGGGGAGCTACGCTTCAGTGAGCAGAGATAAAAGCCCACTGAAGCGTAGCGCCTCGCACTCACTGCATAGCCGGCCGGGTGCCTAACCCCGTCGGCTGAGCCAGCGCCTCCCCACCCAGTTTAGGTGCCACGCTGGGAGCCCACCCCAGCGTGGCAATGAGTCCTTTGACCGACGGGGCCCAATCCCCATCAGCTGAACACCCCCAACATCCTTGTGCCACGCTGGGAGCCCACCCAGCGTGGCAAACGGTCCCACGATTTTTTTTTTTTTTTTTTACCTGAAAACGAAACGGTCCCATGGAGCGCCTTCCCGACCCCTCCCACAACCCACACCCACCCACCGCGCACCCAGCTCCCCGCCCCTCACCCCATACTCCTCGGACTCCGGCGCCGACGATCTTCGTGGACCGGGAACACGTCCTGCACTCTTCAAAGCCGACCGCTGAACTGAGGAAATGCCCGGTAAGCTGTATAATGGCCTATAGGGGGTTTCAACTTTGTTGCATATCTCAGGCATTTTTGGAATTTTGCACCAAATTTCAACATGGGTTTTGGGACCCTTCTCATGAATGATGTCACTGTCATGGCGTTAGTGCGGGCCGAAGGGTGATTTGCGTGACTGCGCAGTGACTGTGAAATCACCCTTCAGGCCTGAATACCGCCATGACAGTGACATCATTCGTGAGAAGGGTCTCAAAACCCATGTTGAAAATTTGGTGCAAAAATTCATAAAATGACTGTTTTATGAGGCGTGCTAGCAGTTCCCACGCAGGCTCGTAAGTTCAAGAATTTTCAATATTTTCACTCCAGATTTTCAACATTGCCATTTTACCACACCTCCTTATGAGCAGTACAGCTGTCATTTTTCACATCTTGCCCAAAATGTGTTTCCATCCATGTAGCGCACAATGGCGCAGTCGGTGTGCAAACTCAATGTATGGGACACATTAACAAAATCACATTGACACTGTTCATGAGCAGAGGTCTTAAAATGGCTATGTTGAAAATTTGGTGAAAAAATTCCTAATAATGACTGTTTTACGAGCGTGCATTGCGCAGTTCCTACGCACGCTCGTAAGTTCGCAAATTTTCAACATTTGCACTCCAATGACTTCCAAACACCTAAACAGCACATAGAAGCAAGCAACATTCGGCATTGACAAATGCTTGTTTTTGGTCAGCATACTGCATCCTAATTCAACTTTCAGAGTACTTAGGTAAACAGATTCTCAAATGAGTATGCTATACATAATGTGCTTGGCAGCATGTCAGTGTCACACCCCTATTATCTGCTATGATCATCCATAAGGTTGTGCTGCCATGCACAGGGAGAGGTAAGAGCTCCATACTTGGTAGTATCTGTCACATTTGTTTGCACCCCTGTGAGAAATCTTCTCGAAGGTGACCAGTTGTCCCGTAGCTACTTGCCACTCCATTACACTCAGGACTTTTGTGGAGTAGGTACTTCATCACCACACTGATGAGTAGCCATTTAAGTAGTGGATATCATTTTGGAAGTTGAGGGTGAGAGAGTCCAAGGAGAATGAGTGGGCCATACAGCTGAACCCTTTAATCATCATCAGAAGAGTAATACTTTTAAGATTATTATATCCTAAAAAGTATTCCACAGACTACGGCCCAGATATTCAAACTGCGCCCAAAAAGTGCACAACAGCAGGAGCAAGCGCAAGTCCATTGCACCCTTGCGCAAGAGGTGCGATATTCAAAAACTGCGCAGGCCAAGATGCGCCTACAGCCAATGACTGAATATCACACCACCTGCTCCATAGCACAACTAGGGAGGTGAAGCTGAGCATATCTGATGCACCATAGCGCAAAAAGGGATGCTCAGCAGAGCAGTCCAGATGCGCCATAGCACAACCAGGGACGCCCCCAGCAGCAAGGCAGCAATGCAACAGCACAACCAGGGATGCAGGGGCCCACCACCCATGCCACAGATGGGCAGAGGAACACACAGCAGAACAGACATCGTCCCCCCACATCCCATGCACTGCACAACTGGGGTAGGGCTGGAATAACCACTGGCCCATGGAGACCAGCAACCAACCCACAGCTGGGCTATGGTGCATCATCACACCCCCTGGCAAGCTGTGACTGGCACACAAGGAGGGCTGATCACCCCCTGCCACACTATCCCACCAATGCAGAGCACACCCTGCACCATGATCCCCAGACACCCTGCCCAGGAGCAGTGTCCACCAGTGCAGGATACCCCATGCATGCCACCACCACCCCCACTATGACAATGCAACCCTGTGCACCACAGAACCATGCAAGGCAGCCCCACCACGAACACCCATCAGCTGGTGGCAGCACACAGCGATGCAACTACTGCATACACAGTGCCACCACACACATCCCCCCCGAGGTACAGCTGAGAGACCGACCATGCGTCGGCACACGAGGTACCCCATACGTGACAGGGCATGCCCTGGACCCCACCACCAGTGGTACAGCACCCTGCACACCCTCCCAAGGATACACCCTGACCCAGCACTGGCCACAACAGCCAGTGCAGACACCCACAGTGGTGTATGGAAGTATGCACCACACAGGATGCAACACAGTGCATGGACAAACACCCACCCACACCCAAGGGCACACCAACACAGGGATACAGTAGCGGGGCAACCAAGCCCCCAGGGTGTGGCCATGGAAACCGTGTACACACAGCCAGCACTTCCCCATGGCACAGGAGTGCCAGCCACCCTGCGCAGGCACTGTGGAGCTGTACACCATCAGCATTTGCCAGGAGCACAAGTGACAGACAGTGGTGCACATCCCCTGCAACACACACAAGCCACAGCATGGAGGTGGGACAACAACAGTGGAGGCCACAGTGTCACCCGAGGCAGACATGCACCACACCAGTGACAGGAGGCAACCCGGCATTGTGACGGGTACAGTGGCTGTCCTGCATGGATAGCCACCACTGACATGCCATTGGACCGTGCAGGTCACAGACGTGCAAGGGTGTCAGCTGCACAGGCCATGGACGGGCCGACAGGTGCACCATGGACACAGAGCATGCACCATGGACCACTGCACACAGTCATCCAGTGCACAGGGGACAACACACACACCACAGACAGTGACTGATAGCTACTCCCACACCATAGTCACTTCCCCATGGACACACATGCACTCACGCACATGACTGCCCCACCCCTGACGCCATGCACACCAGTGCAGCTGAGCTCCTATAGCCCACTGCAAAACAGAGACCACCACATTAGGTATATCAAAGCAAATGTGTTGTAAAAAATCACGCAAAACTATTTACATATATTTACAAAAGGTTGGGGGGAGGTCCACAAACAAGGTGGGGGTGGGTAAGGGGCAGGGGTGAACAAATGGTAGAGGGAAGGAGGGGTGTGAGGGTGGGTCCAGGGGAAAATCAGGGGCATTAGTATGCTCAGCGGGAGTCTCGCTTCCCACTCTGGCTGCTCCTCCTGCCATGCCTCCGTCGGACTCCCAGATGTCTATTCGCTCCAATATCTCCAGGGAGGCCCTGGCCACCTGCTGTATCTCCTGCAGCATCTGTCGGATGGTCTGCAACTGCCATCCACCTAGGACAAGGGAGCAGAGTCAATAGGTGTGAATGCACAGCCTCATGCAGCCCACCCACTGTGCATGGCATGCGGCCATGGAACATGCCTCTGTAATGGTGTGTGACCACCCACAGTGATCGCGTCCACAAGACCTGCCCACCCAGGTGCACACAGCCATGCGGACCGCTGCACACACCCACTGGCCAAGTCCTGCACAGCACCACCGTGGCTGTTCAGTGACATGGCTATGTGGTGCAAAGGCAGTGGCACAGCCAGGTACCCGGTGCACGCATGGACCACCATTGACGCACTCCCAGACATGCAGTGCCACTGGACAGTGCTGACTGTTACAAGTTGCGTGCATGGCAGTGGTGTCAATGGATGGTGTCCATGCCCCGCTGCCCGCCCAGTTACACAGCATGCAATAGTAATCATGGATGTAATGCATTCACCATCATCAGGCTGGTCCCTGTGCCTCTGCGGACCTTCGCCCCTCCTGGACTGATGGTCCTCCTGCTGGTGCCTCCTCTCCCTCGCCAGCCGGCGCTTGTCTGGGTCTACAGTGCAAACATGGAGAGAGGAACATCAGTACAATCCTGTAGCAAAGTCCCTCCGCCCCCATGTGTGTGCAATCCCACACAGCCAGACCCACCCACCCACCCCACCACCCTGATAACACCACCACGCCACCACCGGATGGTCCCCCATGTGCCGGACACATGCAACCATGATACCCATATGGAAGATAAAAGTGTATGGGTGTTGCACCTACCTGGCCATGGCATCGTGCCCCTCCTGGCACGTGCCCGCAGGTGGGCAAGCAGGTCTGGGTCCCTCCGCCTCAGGTCCCTATATCTGTGGCGGCACTGCTCCTCCATCCGCCCCATACCGGTGGCCTCCTCCAGGGTGTCGGCCACCTCCTGCCACACCTGACTCCCATCCATGTCCAGGGGTGTCTCATCAAATAGTGGGCCAAGAAGTGGATCCACAATGGCAACCAAGTTTGCCATCTCCACCTGGCTCCACTGTACTGCTCTCCTCCGCGCCATCTCTATTGCTCGGTTAAGTCAAAATGGTGCTCTGCAGCGCGGTTCCGCCATGTGCAGATGCTGCGTGGTACAGCACTGCCATTCCCTGTCGTGCTGTCACCAAACAGCGTGATAGTGGTGCACCCATGCCTGACGCATGGCGCCTAGGGGGCAAAGGTTGGGCACAGGGTCAAGGGTCTCTGGCGCATGGACAGCCACAGTGCGATTGGAACCCAATGCGTCTAGCGTGATTGGGTGCCTGTGTGCCACCTCCTGTAGCAGCCTACCGCACTGTTGCCCCAGTGCACCTACGATGCCCCAGTGCCACAGCGCCATATAGGTGAACTGCGCTGTTGCGCCACTGGCACAATGGTGGCCGTGCCCTGCATTGCCTCCCGCACATAGCACATCAGCAGTGCGGCAGGCACCTGCATCATCAACCTGGGCATGCGCAGTTAGGTGTGTACTGCGCATGTCACAGAACTACACCCTGGGCTCAGCATGTTCAACAAAACTGCGCAAAGTGCAAAAAGTGCGATATTCAGCCATCATATGCAAATCAGCTAATCAGCTATTCAATGGCACAGTCACTACATTTGCATCCACTTAAAGATGCACCTCGCCTCATTTGCATGGGTTGCGCTATAGAAGTGCGACATTGGACTGCACTGGCCATAATCAGTTACTGCAGTCTATTGGTGAGTTGCTTGCTGTTTGGGAGTGTGGACTGTGGATTTTGGGACATGCATGGGACTGCACAGTCACAGGTAACACCTGTCATTCTCACAGGCTGAATCATGACCGAACGAGTTGTGGAGGAAGAGGAACAGAGTTGTGGGAGGAGGAGGAGGCCAAATTTCACGAAGGCCAAGACGGATACCCTATTCGAGGCCTGTCTAGACCAGGAGTTGCTTCTCAGTGGACGCCAGGGAACAACACAGACCCATGCTGCTGCATGGGAGGAGGTGGCATGTGCTGTAAACCTGCATGGCAGCCACCAGTGCTCCATGCAGGAGTGCAAGAAGAAGATGGGCACAGACAGGAGGAGGATTAAGGAGAAGGTGGCTGCCATCAGGGCAGCATGGTCTGCGACAGGTGGGGGACAGCCAGAGGTGGTATGCCTGACCTCACAGGAGGAGATGGTTGCTGGCAGCATGCAGCGTTGCACCATTGAGGGTGTTCCGGGTGGTGGATTCCAGATGGGTGGTAGCCCCTCACTGCATGGTAGGTCATGATCTGTCTATTGGGGGGGACAGGGTAGGTCACATGCAGTAACGCAACTTTGTTTTCCCTTACAGCTCCTGAGCGTCTGCATGGGTCAGCGGTGGTGGGCCTCTCCACTGAGGCCGGTCAGATGGAGATGGAGGAGCGCCCATCCGCCTCCACAGGAATATGTGGCTCAGTGCGACAGTGGGCCCGCCTGGATGTCCATAGTGATGTTGTTGGAGCAGGTGCGGAGGAGGCCCTGCCCATGTCCCAGTTTGCCAGCGTCCACGGATGCCAGCATGCTGGGACTCGGGCTGGTGCCGGGTCCGTCACCAATGATGATGTGGCTAACGTCATGGGCAGTGACACGTGTGTGCCACAGGATGGCCACACAGCAGGTAACATCGCGCCCATGGCTGTGGGTGGTGCCACCGTGGAGGCCTGGGTGTCATCACATTCCAAGTCTGTGCCTGTCAACACCGGTGGGGCAGCACTGGTGTGTGTATAGGACAGTGGGACCGTTGCAGCCACTGCGGCTGCACCATTGAGCCCTGGGGAGCGGCAGCCGGAGGGGCAGCATCAGCAGTCAGCCAATGGGCTTGGGGGTACAGTGTCAGGGGGCGGCATCAGTGCACCACCTGTGGACATGTCCAGGCCTGGCCCTGGTGTGCAGTGTCCACCCTCAAGGGTGATGAGCATCAGGGCTGCGCACACCCTGAGGGACAGCATGCTGATCAGGCAGATGACCTCTTGGATGAGCATACCCGCATACTGCAGGCATCAGTCAATCAGCAGATGTGGCTTGAGACAGCGGTGGATGCACTGAGTGCGGCTCTGCAGAGGGCAGAGGAGCGTCGAGCAGAGAAACCGCTCTGCTCCTGGCAGGGATGGACCAGATGCTGGAGGATGTGACCGCTGCCATTGACAGGCTGACACATACAATCACAGCTTTCATGGCCACAGGGGGTACACAGTTATTTTCCCATGCTTCGCAGACACCGTGCAGTGCAATGTCCACCCCCCATTCCCGGCGTCGGGCGACACCATCCTTGTCAACACTGGGTTCAGCTGTGGGCATCCTGAGCACGCCTGGCGCAGGCATGTTCGGTGTGCTGCAGATCCCTGCACGAGCACGGTCACGTTCATGCAGTGGAACCCCTGTGAGACCATCGGTGCCACCCCATGAGGCCAGTGGTCATTCTGTCACTGCTGGCGGGTCTCGGTGGTGCCACCCACACATCCGTGGTGGCCGGGGCACTGCGGCACATGACTGACCTGTCTCCCAACGCGGCTACTGTCTGATGCTGCCCTGTGCGCATTGTGTCATTCAGCAGGCAATGCACGGGTGGGTACCAGACCCTGCATGCACACACAGAGTCCATCTGCACACCCTCCCGGCTGCTGTCCACAGTTGCATGTGCATGATGCCTGCATTGCGCTGTATGCCAATGTGTAATGGTGTCCAGCATCTGACACATGCACAATGACAGGCAGTGGGTGTGGTGGTCTGTGGACATGTGTGTGGCTAGGGGTGGCATTCTGGGTCAGTGTGCCTCCTACCCTTTGTGCATGTCTGGTGAGTTTGTGTGTGTGTGTGTGTGTGTGTGCGTGTGTGTGTGTGTGTGTCTGTCCACATGCCATGTTAGACCTAACCCATCCCTGGCGGTGTGTGTGGTTCCATGCCCGCCACTTCCTTGACGGCATGCACCCCTGGTGTGTGTCCATACGTGTTTGTGGGTTGTGCCTTTGCCACTGGTGGTTGCACATGGCCCCATGACTTACCTGGGTTGGCTGAAGTGCTCCTCTGTGATGGAGTCCTGGTGCAGCTGTGCCAGCCAGAGCAGTTGGGGGTCCCGTCACCCAAGGTGGGGCTGCCCATCACCATTGCCACCGGCGTTCTCATCGTCCCCATCGCTGTCCCCTTTTTCGACCTGTACGGCTATCCCATCTGCTGGGCTATGTTGTGCAGGATGCAACAGGCCAGGAATAGCCAGCAGGCCTTTGAGGGGCTGTACTGCAGAGCACCGCTGGAGGTGTCCAGGCAACGAAACGTGCCTTCAGCATCCCGAACACCCACTCAATGACATTACATGTGGTGGCATGTGCCTCATTGTAGCATTGCGCGATGGGGGTCGCTGGCTGCTGGTATGGTGGTGGGCAGCCAGGGCAGAATGGGTATCCACTGTCACCTGTGTGTAGAGGGTGGAGTTAGTTTGGTGATCAGCATCGCCCTGCCCCGGGCCATGTAGGCCACTACCCATGTCACCTCTGCCATGCCCCCGGCCCTATGATTGTCCATGTGGTTTGCATACACTACCCACTAAGTGGCCAGTGGGGATGTCCACTCTGAATCTGTGGCACAGTGCCAACTGGTGCCAGATGAAGGCATCATGTGCTCCCCCATGGTGCGTGGCACAGACATTTATTATGCACCCCCTGGCATCGCACACCACCTGGCAGTTGATGCTAGCATAGCCCTTGCGATTCATGTATGCGGCCCCCTCAGGGCCAGGTGGTGTGTGGATGGCCACATGGGTGCAGTCTATTGCCCCTAGCATGCCAGGCATACATGCTACCCTGTGGAACTCCTGTATGTTTGCTGTGCGCTCTGCCAGTGTGCTGGGGAAATGGATGTACTCCGCAGCATGTGGCAGCAGTGCACTGAGGAATTGGATGAGGTGGCGTGAGGCGGCTGACTGGGTTATGCCTGTGGTGTCCCCTGTTGGTCTCTGGAAGGTACCCATGGTGAGCAAGCACATGCAAGCTGTCACTTTAGTCTCCACTGACAGAGCATGGCTCCGTCATGCGGGTGCCTGCATCACATCACTGCACAGCTCACAGAGCAGCCTCAGAATTGCCCGATTCAGGCGGTACCGGCCCACGATCTCAGTATCACTGTACAGCTCGAAGCTGGTGCGGGCTCGGTACTGCCTGTTGGGGGCATACTGCTGATAGGCCCTTCCATGGCCGTTCCCCCCTGCTGCCTGCCTTCTCACCCCCCCTCATTATTGCCTCCATCTGGATGGTGGCACTGGCCATGTCCCTGGCTTGTGTTCACCCCCCGCAGCTGTTTCTGTGTTCCCCCAGCTGTCCTGGCTGCTACTTCCCCTGCACCGGGAACACCTGACTGTGCTGGCCTCAGTGCTGTGTGGCACTTCCCCCTTCTGCATTGGGGCTGTGGCTCCCCACACCTTCCCTGAGCCTGTGTGTTCCAGGTGCCCTTTCTCTGTCCTGCACTGTGTGTGTGTGTGTGTTGCCTGTGTGGCTGGCTATAGTTCAGCAACATGTGCCTTCTCTGTAGTGTTCTTGCACTTCTCCCTTGTTCTTTTTTATTTTGGCTCATTTCCGCCATGGCGCAATTTCCGGCTTGCTCCCCTATTGAGCATGGCGCATGTTGTTGAATATCGCATTGCGCCATTTATGCATGGTTCCTCCCCCTTCAGTTGTGCATACATTCATTATCATTGCACTATTGTTCAGCGTGATTTGGGGGGCGCAACTGCCTCCCGCTGAATATCGCAGAATGGCGCATTTTCGGACTTGCGCTGGTGCAACCCTGTTGCGCATGGCGCAACCCTTTTGAATATCTGGGCCTACATGTTTAAGAATAAATTATTTCTACATGAAGATTAGAAATAAATCTCTAATGGTTGTCAAAGTACAATTTTTTGAATAATTACAGAACCATAACAGAAGACTGCAATAAACTGCTTCTCCCGTTTTCCCCATGAGAAACTGAAACAGCCTTACTCCTTCCTTTCTGTTTAGTTTGTATCCTTTCAGCAGTTACACTTTAAAGTTATTTTTACTTTACATGCAAAAAGCAAGCTGTATGGCTCGGCTGTGTTTCGCTTCTTCCAGCGGGTAAGTATAATTAGGAAAACTTTTTTTTTTTCTCCCCGACATTTCACAATCTCTCAAATAGAATTACAATGTAACTTCCCCTTCCATACTCTTGATGGGACAGTAATTAAGGACACTTCCTCTTTCAGGTATCTCAGTGTTTGGCTTGATCAACACCTCACCTTCTCAGACCACACTGACTCTATATTGAAAAAGTTGCACTCCAGGCATGGTGCCTTATACAGGAACCAGAATTGCCTCCCTCTACCAGCTAGGCACGAACTGGTCCAGAAGATGATACTGCCTATCCTCAACTACTGTGATGTAGTCTATAGTGCCGCTCCCACGACTTCCTTAGCCAGACTGAATTCCCTCTTCAACTCCTTCTGTCACTTCACTCTGGATGCTCCTCCACTCATTCACCACTCCCAACTCTACCACTCCCTGGCATTTCTCTCTCTTAAAAACAGACGGCTACACCACTGGGCAAACTTCATCTTAAAATTCTGGTTTGACTCACTCCCAGCTTATCTTACTTCCTTATTAGTTACCCCCTCTCCACCAGCCCTCTCACTCAGATCTCATGACTATAGAACCCTGTCAGTCTCACAATGTTCCACCAAAATAGGCCAGGCAGCTTTCTTGTACCACTTCCCAAAACTGTGGAATTCATTTCCACAGCAGATTTGACACTCATCCTCACCCACCTCATTAAATGCAACACTTCATAACTACCTCACCGTTATTTGATCCTGTGCCAATTCCTTCTGAACTCGCAGTTCCTTTCTATTATCTGCACAAATGTCTCTATGATATATTCTACCTCGCTACAGTTCTTAAAAGTGATGCAAAATGTTTCCTGTGTTTTGTAATCTTGAACCGCTATTCTGTTGCTAATGCTCTGTTCACTGTATATACTGTCAATGATACGCTCTTATTAATGTTATCTTCTTAAGTTATCAAGCTAATTGCTTGTGCTTTACACTACTGTTAAGACTCTATAGTCACCAAATGATGTAAGATGGATGTTATTGTATCTTGTAATTGTTTCTTTCCCTGCACCCCTTCCCCAAGGACGCACCATGAGATGAGCAGCTTGCTGTTTAGTGTGCCTTTCCTAGTGAAACCTTTCAATTAATAAAATAAATAAATTGTAGCTCTCATTTTCTAACTGAAATAGCAAGTTCTCCTGTTTTCATTTGTTCTTTCAGCTACAGTTTTGTGCATGATAGTACATGGCAGAATTGAAACCAGTCACATACTTAACTATTTTGTGACTGCATGTATTTGAGTAAAATGGATGAGGTGGGGTGCAGTAATTAATGTTTTGTTCAACTATTTTTCCCACTGTATTTTTTTCCACCAGATGTAAAAACTGTGGTTATCCAATTACTAATAAAGTTTGTCCTTTTGCTTCATTGTGATATAGTTACTGCTGTAATTACACAAACTATGTGCAGTACACAGCATTTGTAGATATTGACCCATGTTTCTAAGAAGATTTTCTAATGTAATTTGCAAGTTCCAGTTCAGGAAATCTGTTGTTTTCATTTGGCCATTTGTTAGAGGAAATACCTGCCACCTGGAATGAGATTTTCAACACCCTGCATCCAGTTTTCCAACAAGTGCGGAATTCTGCCCAGGAAGTTAGACCACAAAAAGTTGGTTTAACTTTCCTGATGGAATTCCACATTTGTTAGAAAAACAGACTCAAGTCCTGCAGTTGAGGCAAAAATTGCCATAAAATGTGGAAAATGCTGCAGATGTGAATTGGCCCCCGACATTTGGATGCATCTGCATGGATGCAGCATATGTGCAAAATATAAATGCAAGAGGTGCGTCCAGCCCTTTAAAAATCCCACCCTAGTATGCTTAACCTTATGGTGTAGCATATTTACAAGTGCATGACCAAAAACAAAGTTGTCTGTGCACTGATTTTAGTAGATGTAGACCATGACTTATTCTATATAAATTGTACACATACTGAAAGATGAATTTAATAAGAAGTTTTGTGCAAGGCCATATATGAAAATCCTGAGGTGCAATTAAAATTGAATGACTGCATGATGTTGCCTATTGAACTTCATCAGCCTTTTTTTAGCAAAGAAATATCTTATTTGGGACTTACAATGCTGCATTAGGAAATAAGGAACACAAATATATTGTTTTATGAAGGCCTTTATTTTTAGAGAATATTCACAAATTGTAGTGATAAAGAAATAATATGACCTACTAGGAACTGAACCCAGGCCCCTGGATAACATCCCAGTGCTCTAACCACCAAGTTACCATCTAGCATGGTTGGATCTGGGGTTTTATACATTTTATGTTAATATTGCTTTACATTTACCTTTGTGATTTCAAAATGTTAAATAAATTATGATCAAGAGATTTAACAAAAGAACCTCCCAGGTAGTTGCCCATTGATGTGGCAGTAGGGCTATGACTTGTCATGTCAATGACCTGTGTTTGGGAATGATTCTGATCATTGGAACTGGCACAGTGGAGGATGACTGAGCAGGACACTTTCCTCCAGGGAGAGAGAGAGAGCCTCTGCACCAGATGCTCTACTGCAACTGAAGTGGCAGTGCAGTGGGTAGGTAGAATGGGAGTGGCAGACATCAGAGAGGGACCCATGCATACACACATACTGGTCCACTTAGCAGGCTAACATCAGTAAGGGAATGGGAGAAACTGAAAGAAAAATGTCCTGGTCTCAGTTTCCGGTGTAAAAGACCTGGTATATCAGGATTGGACCGACCACCTCAGTCCACTAAGCCGAGCACATGGCTCAATTGGGGGTGCATCCTGCCTACCTTGAACCCAATTTGGGGATGTGAACCATGGCTTCATGGGGGCCAGATGATATGAGGTAGGGGCCGGGAGGTGCTGTTGAAGCCTTCAGAGAACCATATTTGAGAGTGCAGAAGCATTAAATTAAGCAATAAGGCATGACGGGGGGCATTATGGTGGGACAATGGCCCACCTCGGGTGGGTTGAAGCACAAGGCAAAGCAGAGTGCTTCCACACCCGAGAAGGGCTGTTATCCCATCATAACGCCCCCCTGAAGTGCCTTATTGTATATATGAAATAGGACCCTATTAGTAGACAGCAGATAGTATTTTTAAATTATTTTTTAATTATTGTATTTAAAAAAAAATGTTTTAAAAATGTAAAATAAAAAGTGCAGATACAAAAAACAGTCCATTCTGAACTGTTCATTTGTGTTTCACTGCCAGCAGGTGGCACCAATTCTAAGAGAATGGGTGGATAGGCAGTGGCTTCAGCCATTTGCTTGCTTAGCAAGAGAGAAAGAGATGCCCCCCCCCATTCTAAGATAAGTAGTAATACCAAATACCAGCAATCACAGGAGTATAATGGTTGTTGCTTAGCGAGACGGAGTCAGAAAGTAAGCCATCCCAACAATATAGCAACCATGCTCAGCTTCAAAAAGAAAACTTTATCTTACAGTTCAAATGCAGTAGCATTATCACGTTACATGCTCAGCGCTATTCTGAGCTACTCCCGCTGACTGCTTGAGTTTCCCAGGGCTGACCCTCACATTGGGCTACTTGCCTAGAGTACTGGTGTGGAGTCAGGTCACGATGCATTCACTGCCTGGTGGCCACTGTGGCAAATGGAGCAATCAGGGCAGAGAAGGCAAAAAAACAAAATGGTAATTGGCGGCGACTGTTGTTGATGAAGTATGCATGAGGAATTTAAAATAAAAAAAAAAAAAGAACTGTTTCTGAAGTGGAAGCAAAACAGTGTGAAAGCAGGAAGACAGGAGCCTATTTACTGGGATCTGATTTTCAGAGTGGGACTTTAGGATGTGTGTGATGGAGGACTGGGAGATCAGAGTTGCTGCTCACAGCTATGCTTTTGTGGGCAGCTGCGTGATGGGGTTTTTCTTAGGTGGACAGTCTGTTTTGCCAGGAGCTTCCGTCACCCGGGCCATTGTGCTGGGATAAGGGCCCATCTGAAAGCAGCTCTCCACCAATCAGGAGCCAAGATTCCCGAGACCCATTTCGTAATGCATATTAAAAAAAGGCACATAGTCATAGTGCCGAAAACTAAAACAGTGCGGCAATAAATGCCGCAGGCAAAACGCCGTCCACAAAAACATGGTCGGTTAAAACACAGACCTTTATGAAAACCCATGCACCCCATTAAAAACAATTGGACTTTTTGTGTTTATAACATTTTATTTGTAGAAGTTGCCACCCTGAAGGAGCAACAGGTGTGTGACACCGCAGTGGAAGGTCTGGCTGGATATTTCTTTTATTCTGTAGTAAATTGTGACTTTTACTGCATCCTGGATGATCTTAGCCCATTTATCAATCTATTTGGAGATACAATTTCTATTAGTTATGTTGGTTCAGACTCCTCACTGTTTTTTTTCCAGTTTGTTATAGGTGAGATGGACACAAGGATCCACTGCAGTGCTATCGGGGGAGGGGCTATGTACTGGGCTTCGGAAAGTACTGGTGCACTGTGGCTGTTTGCTAGAGGATAAAAACCTGTATACTGCACACATGCTTATTTTGACATTTTCTTTATCCCCAGCTAGACCATTACAATCACTTCTTCTCTTGAACTCTTTTGTCAGCATGTGTCATAGTACATAAGGCCCTTTGCTAATTTATTCATTAATTTATTGAAAGTTTTACCAGGAAGAACATACTGAGCAGCAAGTGCTTGTTTCCAGATGCATCCTGGGGGGAAGGGGACCAGCTTGGGAGAAGACAGGCAAGTACATAAACACAATCACAATAAAAAAATACAAAATTGTAGTAGCAGCGAGCAGTAAGAGCAATAACTATATGAATACCATATAGAACAGAAGCATCAAAAACAGCAGATTAACATGAATTAAATATAAAAGTATACATTATAATACAAAGTTGTGGCAATTAACATTTTACATATTTATAGGCATACTGCAGTGGGGTTTATCCCGCTGGAGCGAGGCCAGAGCATACATAAGGTAGGGAAGGAAGGTAGGAGTGTTAGAAACAGATGCACAGGGTTTGAAATGGTTTTTAATGAAGGAATTGCAAACCCAAGGGGAGAGGGCAAAACAAATGTAGCATGGTAAGAAATTCCACAGAATTGGAAACCTGTAGGAGAAAGCAGCCTGCCCAGCTGATGAGGTCCGACTGGGAACAGGTATGGTGAGAGGGTCAGAGTTTCTGAGCAAGTAAGGGGGGGGGAAGAGTGGAAAGGGAGGAGGATAGGTAGGAGGGGAGGGACTGGGACCAGAATTTGGCCATGAAGCTGTCACAATGGGAGCACCCTCTGTCCTCTAAGGAGGGGAGGAGTAGAGACTGGTATAGGGGTACAGTGGTGAGTATAGGGAGGACAGTCAAGGGTGAAGTGGCAGAAGGAGTGGAAGAGTGTTTCCAGTCTGGTTAAGGTGGAGGAGGGAGTGGCACTGTAAATCAGATCCCCCACCGTAGAAGATGGGGAGAATAATTTTCTGTATAGTAGACTGGTGGGCTGGCAGAAGGATACAGGTAGAGATGCAGCTAAATAAAATTCACCAGCGAAATTGTGATGAAATCGGCAATTTCACCATGCGAAATTTGTCATGAAATTGCACCGATATTTCACCCACTGCAAATGCTGGCTGGTGGTGTCTAGTAGCCCCCCCACCACCACCACTCACCATCCCACATTTTAAAATTAATTCTGAATTTTTTTCTGGTGTCTAGTGGCCCCCCCAGCCAATCACTGGCCCAAAGTTAACAAAGAAAACCCCCGCCGTCTACTCCTAGCAACCTCCACTATTTGACGACTGGGCAATGGAATAGGCTTTACCCATCCAGCTGCTCTGGAGTTTGGACTATGTCTATACCTATGCCCTGCAGTTTCATTACTTTATTTTGCATCTTTTGGATGGACTTTTGAACCACCTACCATGCCAGCTTATTACAGTCTTTGTGCATTCAAGTAGGCTGATATACTAAACAGTTCCTGATACTCATGAAGGGTATCACTCTTATCCAGGAACAATCAGCCAGTAAACCAGCATAGTTTGGAGACCCAGGTCACTATTATTGAAACACTGAGGTCTAATATATTAATACCTATGCAGTTAACCATATCCTTGAAGTACAGAGAGAGAAAAGAAAAAAAAAAAACAGTTATTAAAACACATAAAAATAAGTGCATTTAAACTACTGTATGTTTGTTAACTCCAATATACCAGAGGAGGCAACCAGTAATCTCCTAGCTGGGTAGATTATGGTATTTTCTAAAGAAAATATTGCTCAGCACAGAACCTGTAATAGGCTGAAGTGAGATGTGGAGAATTAGACTTGGAAACCAACAGTAGTTCCCATCTAGTCCCCACACATTGCCATTCTTCTATTGTGAGTTGCAGTCAACCCAGTCTAGGCTTTCAGCACATAATCCCATTTACTGACAGAGTAAAAATGCATTTATTTTCCTTATCAGACTTACAATTCCTGCCAACGCCCACCAGCATATCAATCAACTGCCCAGTTGCTGCCTCCAATGGTGAATAAAAAGGAGGTTAATGTTCTGTAAGGAGAAAGAAGAATGTACCAAAACAGGACACATACTTTAAAGAATATGCAGTCTCTTTTCCACCAGATTGGGGATCAAGGATTATTTTGAGGATCCCCCTGAACCCCCAATCCTAAAAACAAAATTAATTTGCCACTCTCTGGTATCAAATGCACCCCCGCCCATCCACCCTGTCATCAGATAGCACCACTCGCCTCCCCATACCCCAATCGGGTTACTGGCACAGTTCCCACTGTTCACAGCGGTAGCTGACCGAGCACCAGAATGACAGCATGCTTGTACAAGCATGCTTTCATTCAATGAAGTGCTCAGTCCAGCTGCTGGCTGTGGAGATGAGTAGAGGGCTGTGCTGGTGGTCTGATCGGAGTACTGCGGGGGAGCAGGGTAGGCACTATCTGATGACAGGGTGGGGGTCCACTAGACATCAGGAGGTGGGGAATTAATTTTTTTTAGAGTTGGGGGACCGGGGATCTGTAAAATAATGAGTAAGGGGGGTGTGCTTTATTCACTTTTGACCAGTGATCTGCCGGGGGCACTAGATAGCAGGGGAATTAATTTAGAAGTTTGGGAATGATGAGCAGCCAGGGTGGGGCTTGCCTCATTGGCGGGTGACAAAATTCTCGCACAGGCATGGCAAAATTTGGCTGGTTCGAGGGTGAAATTTTGTTCACTCCATGGGCAAAATTTTGCCTTTTGCCTGGCAAAATACTTTGTGCAATGCCCGAATTGCACAAAATATTTCACTGGCCGAAATTTTCCCATTTTGCACAACACTAGATAACAGGCCCAGTTGTGGTACAGGGCACCCAGCATATGGTGCAGTTTCTTGTTTATGTCCTCTATATGTACAGAGAAATTGAGGTGCCAGTCATTACCAATGCCAATTTAGTACTAGTACTACCAATTTAGTACTAGTAAAAGTATTCAGCTAGTATTCATTGGCCTTCATTGGTACTCAGTTTAGCAATTCAGAAGTAATCATTTGATCTTCAGAAAGTATTGCCTTCCTACTGCATACTCATGAGCTGAAAAGAAGCCGAAAAGTGTTGACAGTATAGCCAAGAGGTTAGAGCAGCAAGCTGTTAATGATCTTGGTTCATCCAGCAGATCTGAGTTTGATTCCCACACCTTCCACTTGCATACAGTGCGACTCTGAGCAAGTCGCTTAATCTTCTCCAATGCTCCCAGGCTGCCTATGAAAACAGGCACTTGTGCCTAGTGGGCCTTACTTGGCTACCAAAGAATGAAAAAAAAAAAAGATGAATACTTTGTTATTACTAAGTTAGCCTTTGAATATTCATCACATTTAAATACTGTGACTCCTGGGCAGACTAGTTTGGAAAAAGTTACACTGAAGGTTCTCAATCGCCTTATTAGTTTACAGACGTGAGCTGGATTCAGAAACAATTTTTATAAAGCCTGTTCATGTATATTTTAAAATATTGCTAAACCATTAACTACTGGAACTTATTAACACTCCCATCTCATTGCTACTGCATGCAGATCAACAAATGTTACAAAAACATACTCTACTAGGGTGAGGGGTTCAAAGTTGCACTCTCCTCATGTTCTTTGAGATGACAGGGCCTGTCAGTTTGACAATGAAGCTTTAAGCTCATGGGACCAGTTTATAGTATCATGATGTTAAGATGTCATGTGCTGGTGCAATCTGAGCTGCAGACGTGCAGCATTACATATTATCCGTAATGGAGCTGTGTAACCTCGTATATAGTGTAAAATATTTTAGCAAACTGCTTATCTACACAACACTGCAACTTAAAAAGGAAAAGGCACTACCAAAGGAAACATTTAATGCAAGGTTTTCAGTCACCTTCTTAAATTTTTACTTATTCTCAATTAGCCCCATATTCAGAGTAGCATACCTGGAGTGATTACCAGCCTGTGAATGAATGAACTGAGAGTAAGAGACACAGAGAGAGAAGGAGGAGGAATCAGCAACAGGAGACAAGGTTTTACACACACCACTTTGTGGTCAAGGAGAGATATACATGCATGGAGTTTGTACTGTGCCAGATGTCTAAGGTGCAGTGGAAACTTTCCCCCACAACCTCTGAGATTAATGGGGCAATTACCATTTCCACCCTCATATATCTTTGGCACCACAGTCTGTGAAAATGTTGAACAAGATGGGATCTGGTACCAGGGACGAAAGAGCGCACAAGTACACAAATGCCAGTGTCTTCCACAAGTGAAAAAGACTACAGATCCAACCCCATCATTTCACCTATAAGCATACCTCTCAACTGTCCCTGATTTTCAGGGATGTCCCTGATTTTGTGTCAGAAATGTCTTCTGTCCCTCCTAAATTTGGAATTTCTGTCACTGAAGAGTAGGGATTTGAATCACAAAATATTGCCAGCCATTGGTGTTACAGTCTAGTTCACATTAAGAAAATGCTATTCTCACTAAAAAGCATGCTGTACACAGTTTTTGGAACTAATATTACTATTTTTCAGATGTGTCCCTGATCATTTTAAGCCTTGTCCCTGATTTGTGAAGAGGGAGGTTGATAGGTATGCATATAAGCTGTGTGATGTGCTGAGCTATTGCATGGGAAGACTGGTACGTAGTTCTAACCTAGAAGGCTTCCACTATTAGCATTGGCCTTGGATGAGGGGATGTTCCACGCTTGCCAGATGGTGTGGAAATAGCTGGGACTGCCTGGTGAGAGGGCATGACACAGTATTTCAGAGGGATGCATGGACTGTTTAATGTTGAGAGGAAAGATTGCTAGAACCAGCATTTTTCTCAGAGACAGAATGGTCTGTGGTTGAGTAGGTGGGATATATTTTTGTTCTTTAGGACTGATAAATATGTTTCTGGGGTGTCTGGCAATTCAGGGTGGGCTAGGATCGTATATGGAGTGTCCCAGCTTTATGACCTGCAGCCTTCCACTGCCCTCATAGTATCTAGTGCTACAGCTTGCTGTTACTGGGAGGTCAGAATTGGAAGAAGAAATTTGGGCAGAAGCTGGCAGGGCACCCCATGTATTGTCGAGGGGGTAGGATAGAGGTGGTTTTGGTGCAGAAGGTGCCCTGGGATTCAACAGAGTCTGGAGTGATGCCAGACATGTTTAATATCTGTCCACAGGGTTCCCATGAAAGCAAATGGGCAGGCAGCTGAAAGGGCTGCACTGTCCACCAATCCCCTGAGGGCTGTGCTATGCAATGCCAGGTCGATCAATAATAAGACTGCAATTATTGCAGATCTTATTTCTTTGGTCAATCTGGCTTGCATTATGGAATCCTGGTTGGGGTTGATGCTGGGCCAGTGTTAGAGGCCGCCGTCCCCCCTGGGTATTCCGTTGTCCACTGCCACAGAGTGGAATGCAGGGGCGGAGGAGTGGCTATTTGTTTTAGAGCTGAGCTAGGCTTCACTGTGCACCCAGTGAGAACACCGAGTTCTTTTGAATGTGTGGCCATTCATGAGGGTCCAGGCTCAGGTTGCAGGATTCTCCTGATTTACCATCCTCCTGGAACGGCGGGAAAGTTCTTGCAGGTAGTGGGTGACTTCATGGTCGGTGAAATGCTGGAGTCTCCCAGATGTTTGGTGCTGGGGAATTTCAATGTTTGGGCCGATGATGAATCATCGAGGTTGGGTTATCACTTCCTTCAGATGATGACATCTCTGGGTCTGTTGCTAGCTGTTACTACCATGACCCACCAGGATGGCCACATGTTGGACCTCATCTTCTTGCTGGGGCTTGAGATTGAGAATCTCAGGACTGATCGGGTCATTTGGTCTGATCATTGCATGGTGGAGTTCTTGCTCAGGTCCCCCTCCGAGATCCCTCCCCCTGCAGAGATGGTGAGCTACGGCCCATTGAGGGGTTTGACCCCAAATGGTATTTTGGTGGAAATAAATCTATCTAGTGTGGACAGTGCATGCAGGGGAGGTGTGGGTGAAGCAGTTGCCACCTATAATAGGTTGATGACTGAGGCACCCTTCTCCCTTGCATTGGTCAGTGTACGACCCAGATCTTCCAGATCTTCTCACTTGAGGTCCCCATGGTTTGATGGAGAGCTCAAGGCTTTGAAGATCAAGGGTCGGATGTTGGAATGTTGCTGGCGGAGGACCAGGTTGGAGGTGGACAAACTGGCCTTGCGTGCACACTATAGTATGTACTGGGGGCAATCGACCATAAGAAGGCAGTGTTCCTGTCCAGGGAGATTGCTGCTGAGAGCAACCTGACCGAGTTTGCTCATTTTTTTCTCGGACAGGGTGTCCGCTATCAGGCTAGGAATTCTGCCAGTGAGCCATGTTATGGCCAACAGTGGTCACCTGGATTGTCGACAGAGCACTCCGCCTGATTGGGGGAAGTTTAAACCAATGGAGGTGGCTGATGTCATTGAGGTAGCCTCGAAACTGAAGCACACATATTGTGAGCCAGAACCGGTGCCAACGTGATTCCTAATGGGATGTGTCCACACTGTTGGCCCAGTGTTTGCCTTGATTGTCTGGTGTTCCTTGTTGAAGGGGGTCTTTCCAGATGCCTTGAAGGAGGAGCTGATGAGGTCCCTTCTGAAGAAGTCATTTCTGGACCATGACATTAAGGCAAATTATCGGCATGTCTTCAACCTACCATTTTTGGGAAAGGTTGTGGAGAACATTGTGGCACAACAGTTGGGAGAACACCTTATGGCATTTGAGATCTATGATCCGCTCAAGTCGGGTTTTCATGCAGGACATTCAACAGAAACCGCATTAGTTCAGGTGCATAATTATCTCCTCAGGGTGAGGGATCGAGATGAGAGGTCAATTCTCATTCTTCTTGATCTCTCCTCAGCTTTGGACACTGTGGACCATCGTGCGTTACTTGACTGCCTGAGGGACTTTTGTGGACTCACTGGTACTGTCATCTGCTGGTTTGAGTCCTTTTTGACAAACAGAAGACAGAGGGTGGTGATGAGGAATTTTTCCTCGTCCCCGAGCCTCATGTCTTGTGGGGTACTTCAAGGTTCGGTCTTGTCAACGATGTTGTTTGCTATGTATATGCTGAACCTGGGTGAGCTCGTTAGGAAGCACAGCTTGAGGTTTCATTGTTATGCCGATGATATTTAGCTGTACTTATCCTTTGCCCTGGGACATCCAATGCAGTGTAAGTATTAAACAACTGTCTGGCTGAAATCGACTGGATGGCTTCCAGCTGGTTATGACTGAACCCCAATAAGATGGAGGTACTGGTGGTGGAGTCGAACAGGAGGCATGATAGGATGGCCTCTGGGGAAGATACTGGCTTAATTCTACGGCCTGTCCCATTGATGGCCTCCTTTAAGGTGCATAATCTTGGTGTGGTGCTAGACAGAGGTTTGACAATGGAACATCAAGTGTCATCCGTTGTCCGAGCTAGTTTTTTCCATCTGAGAAACATTGCCAGGATTAAGCACCTGATTCCGCTCCTGGACCACCCCACTTTGGTGCATGCATTTGTAACATCTAGGCTTGACTACTGTAATGTGCTCTACCTTGGGGTCTCCAGAGGCACTCTCCATCAACTGCAACTGGTACAGAATGCAGCTGCCAGGTTGCTGACTGGCCAGTCGAAATACTGTCACATCACCCCAATGCTGCGGGAATTGCACTGGCTGCCGGTTTGATGGAGGATGCTTTTTAAGGTGGGTCTGCTCACTTTTAAGGTCCTACATGGACTGTGCCCTTGCCACCTGGTGGATCTTCTTACACTGCTGCTCCTGTTTGCTCCCTGCGATTCTCCTCAAGGGTCCTTCTGGCGATTCCTAGGACGAGGTTGAAAACAGCTGGCGATAGAGCTTTTATTGTTACCGGCCCCATCCTATGAAATTCGCTCCCACCACTGGTGAGGGAGGCTCCCTCGGTGGAGGCATTTAATGCCCACCTTAAGTGTTATCTGTTTAGCCAGGCCTTCTCGGGTATTGGATGAGAATATGAACTGTCAGTCCTTTTTAAAGTAATGAAGGTGATTATTATATGTAGGAAACTTTTTTTTTTTTAATATGTGATTATTTATTATAGTGCGAGTTATATATTTTTATTATGGTAGCACGATAATGCTACCATAGTTAGGCTTGAGCAGCACTTTTAAGGTTAAAGGATGAAACTTTGCACCTTAATAACTTTGCCACCATTAAACAGATTTGCCTGAAATTTGGTAAGTACAGTTGGGCATGTTAGATCTTGGGGATCTGCCAACTTTTGTACTGGTCAGATATACAGCTGCAGAGTTATTAAGCAACATCTGAATGCACAATTACATTTTTTTGCGCATTCTTTGCTCACGCTTACAGGTTGCACAGTTTGTGCGACTGATCCAAAAACTTCAGGGAATATGTGACCAGGTCCTCAATGTGCCTTTTGAAGATTTTGTGAAAAAATATTAAACAGTTCAAAAGTTATTCAAGAAACAAGTTCCCATTATAAGTCAATGGGAAAAGTTAACTAAAAGTTTGAAAGTGTTGCAAATGCACTGTTTAGTGTCGCAAATGGCCCTAGTAGTGTCACAAATCTGCCATTTTGTTTTCAGTTACTGATCAGAAAAAATGCTTGGCATTTAACATTGGGACCCTCTAGGGACACAATTCTTTCTGTGTTCACCTAATTGGACCCTGAGGATGCTAGCCATGTCTTTATTTTGGGGTTAAGCACCCCAGAAATATGTTTTTCAAATTTCTGGAAACAGTAGTGACACAAAGTAGTAGTGTACCTGTGACACTTTTGCAAATTTTTGTGAAAGGTGTTGCAAATTGTGACACTACTCTTCCAGACTATGGCCAAAATGACAGGAGTTCTTTGCCACCCTGTTGCGAAAGAACGATTTGGTCTTTTGGGCTCAAATTTGGAGGGAAGGCAGCCAACATCACATAGATGTGCCTTTGTGTGGTTTGGTGACAAAATATTGCATGGATACCAAGTTATGGTACTCATAAGTTGATGTTTTTTCCCATAAACTAACATGGTGGTGCACGCTGCTCCTTTCGGAGCTCATATCTCGGAAATGGTGCGAGATACGGAATTTTCATCATGACAATGTGTAACCCTGTGGGCTATGCATTCAGCAACAACCTAGCCTGGAAACTCATGAATCATGTGAAATTATTTTTTTTTTCTATGTCGCACGGTTCCTGAGATATAAGCAATTTAGTATTCCAACAACTCATTTTCTGCTCCAAGGCCCATTATTATGCATACATTCTTTGTACACACTGTGTTTCTCTATGCAGCTGTTGGGCAAACACCGTTTGATGGATTTGACTGAAATGTGGCAGGCTTGGAGAAGCACCATAGATCTTGGGATCTACCAACTTTCATACCGGTCAGATATATGGCTGCAGAGTTATTAAGTGACATCTGTGTGCATAATTATACCGGTGGCACCCGACACTCCTTTTGGGGCTCGTATCTTGAGAATGGTGCGTAATACGGAATTTTCAGTGTGACAACCCACACATTCAGCAAAAAGCTAGCTAGGAAACTCATGAATGATGTCAAATTTACATTTTTTCCCCAGCATCATATGGTTCCTGAGATATTTACATTTTTGTATTACTAGTGTTCATTTTCTGCTCCCTGGCCCATTGTTCTGCATACATTCTTTGTTTTCACTGTCTTTTGAGTAGATCTTCTGGAAAAAAATAGAGTGTGCGGTCCACTTACTCTTACATGTACCCTTGACACTGCCACATTGCATTCAGTATTTGTATTTCTGATTGTCAAAAATAAGGTAACTTAGAGGCAAATACTCCATTTAATGCATCAGTTAGGGATGCACCACAGTGAAAAAAAAAGTGAGGACATTTGCTGTTGGGGTTCAAAACCTGTCTTGCACCCCTGCAGCCTGCCCCCTGAACTGGCATCATGGTGTACATTGTCAGGCAATGTCTCCTCACCCCCCACCATCCTATCTGTCACTAGACATCAGGTATTCTATTGTGAGTGGAGAGTCTTGGGGAAACAAAGGTTATGCTTATTCTTTTGACTGCTTGATTATTTAATAACAGTGAACTTGTAATACTTAGTTGTTGTATGGTATTACTTAGTCAATGGCCCCCACCACCCCTCCAGCTAGGCAATGCCCCTTGTCCTGACCTATGGTACTATGTAGACAATGTCCCCTGCTAACCCTGCAGCTGGGAAATGGCCATTTTCCCTTCCTCCCTGTCTGACCTGGTCATGTTCTGCATATTGGGCAGAGAGTTAAATGCAAAGGTTTTAAAGTTACACAAGAAAACCTCAGTTTTGTAATAAAACATATTTATTTGTTAGAAAATATATATATATATATATATATATATATATATATTCATTCAAATACATACAAATATGAATGCTTTCTGTTCAGCAATAAAAAATGTATATTTATATAAATTATTAATAAAATACAAAATCACACATGCCCCACAATGCAAAGCATCATGGGCTGCATATGCAAATCACCACAGAATGTTATGCTGGTCCAACTTAAAGCAGAATTGCATGGTAAAGGCCTCTCACATTAGTTTTGCAAAGGGTGCTAATAGAAGACATAGACACGTGTTTCGTCCTACCAGGACTCATCAGTATGCCTCATCTGTTTGACACCCCAGTGGAATGGACCAGCTACCCTTAAGGCAGTGTGCCTTGGATATATTGTGGTGAACCCATTAAAATAAATTAAAATAAATTATTAATTATCACTTGCTAAAAAAAATTATTTTACAAAAAATAAATGTTTGAAAATAATAAGAAAATTAAAATAAAATAAATGCTGTGAAAAACGGAGGTGTGCTGTTGGGTGGGCCAGTCAGCCCAGGCAGGAAGCTGGATAGAGGTGGAGGTGCATCTGAAGTGGAAGGTGCTGTGCCAGCTTGGGAGGAAATACCAGGACTTGGCTGTGGAGGCTGTCCATCAGTGGCCAGGGAGACTGGTTGTGGCCACAGGTGAAGCAGTGCTGCTGCCCGCACTGGCACCTGCTGTTCTGCCCACAGGCATGAGCACAAGGTTGACTGTTGCCTGTTGTGCTGTTAATAGTTCAGTCATTCTTTCTTGCTGTTGACAAATTGCTTTTACTTCATTCAGATGTTCTTTTTTCATGTCTTGTATTTCTTTTGTTAGACAGTCAACCTTGTGCTCAAGCCTCCAAACACAGCTACAGTGCACATTGTGCCACTTTTTACTAGGCTGATCTGTGAAGAGAAAAAAAAATTACCATGTGAGAATGTCAAAAATACTTCTGTTTCTCTATTGTAAGTCTGTTTTGAAATTAAACTTTTGGGGTAAAGGTTTGTGCTATGCATGTTACAGCTTCATTATAAGGTAGCACACAAGTTGGAACAGTAAGTTGTTGCATGGCATCAGGTAGGGGATGTTCTCCTCCTAGTTACACAGACCAGGTTGTGTATCCTCTCTTCTCTGTACCCCACCCTGCTGCACAGCATAGGCAGATTTAGAGGGGGGGGCTAAAGGTGCTATAGCTCCCCCATCATGGAGCTCCTCTATTAGAAGCACACTGTGCTGCATTCTTTCTCAGTATGCACTAATGCCTCCATAAAAGCTGCCTGAGCCACACAGGTCTCATCTGTCCTCCAGCAGAGCTGGCCTTAGCTAGGTGCAAACTGAGCCCCTGCACCTTGGGGGCCCATGCTTTTTACTTGAGGAAAAAATGTAATTTAAAACATTTAAAAATGCCTAAATGTTGTTACAGGTGAAAATGTTTACCAGCAAATGAAAGTGGAAGACAACTGGCTCTGTTACTCTCCCCTCTCCTCCTAAAACCTCCCTGTCTCCTCCTCACCCCTAGGACTTATGGCTTAATACCTGATTGTAAGTTACTGACCATGCCTGCATATATGTTGTTATTTTGTCTATCAATGTATCTGTCAATTGTTTGATGTTATTGTATGTACCTCTGGATCTGTAAAATGCTGATGCTATTGTTCCTGTACTGTGTTATATCTTTACCTTTGTAACCTCCCGGGTCGCTCCTGAAAATAGGCACTTGGCTGTATAGTGCGCTTACCTGGTAAACAAAAGCAAATAAATAAATAAAAATAAATAAATAAAAGGTGGGGGCAGCTTTGCTGCAGTGGAAAAAATTAGGTTAAGTAAGTGCTAATGGTGTTAATGGCCATACTTTACACCTCCCAGGTTGACTACTTTCACAAACAAAGGGCTATATTGACAAGAGAACTTGTTTGTAACCTGGACATGCAGGTGAAACATTGAATGATATGACAAAATATGTTTCAAAAGTATGTGAGCACTCAAAATGGCTCAAAAACCTGACCAGCACAGAGCAAAACCGGATTTCCTGATAGGGACCCTGAAAACCTGATCAACAGGTAAAAAAAAGCTGATAGGTGGCAACCTTACTGGTGTCCCATGATAATCCTCTCTTTTCTCTCTCATTCACACCTCCAGAAAAGTTAAGCTGTTTAACTTGTTTGCAAATCAGAGTATCTGAGGTGTGAGTGTCCAGTGATGATGTCCCTGTCCTTACAGAAATGAATACTAGGAGCAGATTTATCCTGAACTCCCTTCAGGGTGCCTTCCTCAAGCAACTGGTAATGGAACCAACTTGGCAGAAGGCAATACTGGACCTTGTGCTCAGAAACAGGGACAGTGTGATGGGGGCAACAGCGGGGCAGCACCTGGGGAACAGTGACCACCAGTCATTGTGGTTTGAGATCACAGAAAGAGCAGAACCAAACCACACAAAAACACATATCCTGGATTTTAGGGGGGCAGACTTTGGGAAAATGGGGAGATGCTTGAAAGAGGCATTAATGGGAATGGGACAGGAATCAGGGGTTGAGGAACAGTGGGCAGTATTTAAAATGGGTATTACAAGAACAACAGAATTATGCATTAAGCAGATTAGCAAGAGGAAAAGGAAGAGGAGACCATATGGTTTTCCAAAGAGGTAGCAAAGAAAGTGAAAGCCAAAAGATTGCATTCAGGCAATACAAAAGACACAGGCAGAAGGGGATAGGGAGAAGTACCAGGAGAAAGCAAAGGTGGCAGGGAGGTCAGTAAGGGAAGCCAAAGCTCAGACAGAAGAACACATTGCAAAATCAGTGGGTAGAGGGAACAAAACCTTTACAGGTACATAAGTGAAAAAGGAAGACAAAGGGAGGGATAGTGAGACTGAAGGAGGGATGGGGCCACGTGGAGGATGACAACAGTAAAGCTGACATATTGAACAAGTATTTCTGCTCAGTCTTTACTGAAGAAAGAGAGGGTAATGGGTCTGAAGGAGTACAAGGGTGAGAATGGTGCAGAAATGGACACAAGTCCCTTTAACATGAGAAAGGGTCCTGAAGGAACTGGAAGTAATAAGAGTTGATAAAGCAATGGGCCAGATGGGTGCACCCCAGGGTCCTTAAAGAACTAAGAGAGGTGGTGGCTGAACCTCTGGCTATCCTGTTTAGCCGATCACTGGAAACAGGGGAGGTACCCAAAGACTGGAGGACAGCAGATGTAGTCCCTTTATACAAAAGTGAGAACAAAGAGAAGCAGGGAACTACAGACCAGTCAGCCTCACCCTCGGTAGTGGGGAAGACTATGGAAGCACTACTGAAGGAGAGATTGGTGGAACATCTGGTTGTCAATGGACTACAGGACCCAAGGCAGCATGGTTTCACCAGGGGAGGTCATGTCAGACCAACCTTGTTGAATTTTTGACTGGGTGACTAGGAGGTGGATCAGGGAGGGCATGGACATGGCCTATCTGGACTTCAGCAAGGCCTTTGACACTGTGCCACATAGAACACTATTACACAAACTGGGGAATATGGGTGTGGGCAGGACAGTAGTGTGGTGGGTAGGTAACTGGCTGGGTGGCAGGACACAGAGGGTGGTGGCAAATGGCTGTCACTCCACAGAGGGAAGAGTGACCAGTGGGGTACTACAGGGATCAGTGCTGGGACCGGTCCTATTCAACATCTTCATCAGTGACATTGCGCAGGACCTAGAAGGCAGAATTTCACTGTTCACTGATGACACAAAGCTCTGTAACAGAATAGACACACCAGATGGTGTAGACAGAATAAGAAGGGACCTGCAGAAACTTGAAGAATAGTCAGGGGTTTGGCAGTTGAAATTCAATGCAAGGAAGTGCAAGATAATGCATATGGGGCACAAAAACCCTTGCACAATATATTAGTTGGGGGGTGAGGATATAGCATGCACCAAGCAGGAAAGGGATCTTAGGGTTATCATCTCTGATGACCTCAAGGTAGGGAAACAGTGTGACAAGGCAGCAGGTAAAGCAAATAGGATGCTGGGATGTATAGGCAGGGGTATCACCAGCAGGAAAAGGGAGGTCATAATTCCGCTATACAAGACACTAGTGAGGCCCCACCTGGAGGTACAGTGTACAGTTCTGGAGACCATACCGCATAAGGACAAAGAGAGGTAGAAGGTTCAGAGGAGGGCAACAAAGATGGTGCATGGATTGCATCACAAGTCCTATGAAGACAGGTTGAAGGAACTGAACATGTACCCTGGAGGAGAGGAGGAGAGAGGGATATGATAGAGACATACAAGTATCTTACTGGGAGGAACAGGGTGCAGGAATACACTATTTTTAAGCGAAAAGATGTTCCAGGACTAGAGGGCATGGGTTGAAGTTGGAGGGAGGACGATTCAGAGGAACATGAGGAAGAATTTCTTCACAGAATGGGTGGTGGACAAGTGAACACCTGCCAGAGGAAGTGGTGGGGCTGAAACAATCACGGGATTTAAGAATGCATGGGATAGACATAAAGGAATTCTGGAGGTCTGGGGTAAGGGGCAACAGACTTCTAGGAAAACATAAACTGAACTTACAAGCTCAAATGGGCAGACTGGGTGGGCCATAGGCCCTTATCTGCCGACACTGTCTATGTATCTATGTATCTATGTAATACGATGGTAGTACTGTACTTACTTAAGTTCTTGCTCCAGGCTCAGTCAGATTCATTTCCAGTGGTGAAGTCAAATAATTCAATGCAGTCAATGGCACTAATTAAAAGATGCTGGCTAAACTAGTAGACCTAGTACTGCTTTAGTAATTCAGGACAGGCGGGTTAGTAAGGTGTAAATGTTGGGCATGGGGGGCCCACAGGGAATGGAGTGGTGGATCCTGCAGGCTGCTGCACAGTGTCCTGGTAGTACAGTAGACAATCACCCCCACCTGCATTACATAGTTGACCCCCCCAAAAAAGGCTGGTCTCCAGCATGAATTTCTTAGTAACCTTTATCCTGTGCCATGTGGTCTGGTCTCAGCTCTGGGGCAGCAGCTGGTCTTGCCTTGGTGAGCCTAAGCATTCATTCTCTACTTTTGCAGGCTTGGTGCAGCTCCTTTTTTTCATGCACAGAGTGGGGGTTCATGCGTGGGGGGGTACAGCTGCAGCAAAGCGGAGTGGACCTTAACAATACAGATCTCAACCAGGTCACCTGCTGCTCACTGCTCCTGATTTGCTGTTGTGTCCAGTAGTGGATGTGGCTAGCAAGGGGCGCCTTCTTTAAATGTCTGGGCTGCTGAAACAAGAGTGAGCTGTAATTCATTAACTCAGAAGATTAATGTTGGAGCAAGAGAGGAGCGAGTGTACTACTAAGGAGGAGACAGAGAGAGAGAGAGAGTGGAGCCCACAAGTGAAGAGCAAAGTCCGAGGTTTCAGGCGGCAGCAGTCCAGTAATGAGGGGTTGGTGTGGCCTTGGTAAATCAGCACAAGGAGTTGGAGTGAGGTTCAGGTCATCTTCTGGTAGCTGAAGCAAGCTGTAGCTGAGAGCTCTGCTCATTAGGAGTCATGGGGTCAGTGTGTGCTGTCTAGAGAGAAAGAGTTTGGCAGCCAGGTGACCAGAGACAGTACTCAACTAGGGGCACATAGACTTCAATCTGCTGAAAATGTAATAAGTCTTCATTTAATCAGGTACTTCTTGCTTTTAAAAAAAAAAAAAAGACTTTCACAGTCACAAACTATGGTGGGTGGGGGGCATCTGCTGGGATGGGACACGATATTAGTTTTCCATAAAACTGGGTGTGAAATAAATGTATTACTCATGTTATTAATTTCTAGTATGGGGAGCTTAAATTCATGACATTAAAATTGTTTATGGTCACTGCTAGTTTTGTCCTACAGTATATGGCAAATTGATTTTGGTGTGGATTTGCAGGAAAGGGAGTTGGAGAGTAGTGCCCCCCTGTAGCATGCTAGGAATGATACAAAACTAATGCTGGGGCAGGTCTGGTCTCAATGACAGCATGAACCAGGAGAAGCAGAAACTGGTACATGAAACCTTTGAACTGAGTTACAAACTTCAGCATGTACTGTATGTCTAATCTGTGTGGTATTTTCAGTTGTGCTTGTGCAGTGTGAATGAGCACAGAGGGAATTAATAGACACGGGGCCTTTGAAGGTGTTCTGCTGTATGTTATGGCATGTGCAGGAGTTTCTGCATGCTTGGAGAGCAAAACTGGCAACAGAAGTCATAAGACCTTGTTTGGCTTATTGACACAGGCAGTTACAAAACTGGAAAAAAGTGATAGAATCAAATATTTGGTTTATGTAGTTCTATGTGTTGAATGGTGGGGGGGGGGGGTACGGTGCAACTTGTGATGTACCCAAGCAAGTGCTGTTGCTAATAAAAAAAAAATTGCATTTTTATATTTGTTTAAAAACTGTTTTTTCCTGTCTGCTTACTGACTTCTTGGGCCTATCATAAAAATGAGATGCCTCATACCATGGTGTTATCCCAGTAAAGAACATTTTTAAAACAAAACATATTTTATTTATTTAAAAATGTATTTTCTTTGGAATAAATTGTTCTATAGAATAAAGTCTGTTTTGCATTAATAGCAAGCAAACTTGAAATTACAGTTTCAGAAACTAGATAGCAAAGTGACTGTTTCTGTATTTCTGTAGATATTATATTTTTTTTACTGAAGTAAGGTTGCAGGCTAGGTTAATCTGTACTGCAGGACAAACTGGAGTGGGTTTGTTTTATGGATCATAATGTGCTTGAGTGAGTGACATCTGTGAACTTGTTTACTTGGGTTGTCATTTACTTTGTCTGCAATGTGTCTTTATCACCAAGTCTCTTCAACTTGTCTCATTTTTATGTGTTTCAGATGTGCTGTTGCCCAGCTGCAGCCTTTTGGTGTTTTATTTTTGGGGTGGGAGGGTATTTTGGGCAACATACTCTCATGCAGACTGTGGGGACTCTGGTGTTGGTGCTGGGGTACAACTCAAAAAGCATGGGAAGGGAGGAAGTGGGTAGAAACTGCATTAGAAATACCCTCCAAAATGCACCAGAATGTTAAAAAATTCTGGGTGCTTACGCTGCCCACCAGACCCCTGGCCTATTATTTTTATTTTTTATCTGACTTGAGCTCCCCCATCTATAGGACTCCTGGATCCGCCCCAGCACAGGGTACATACGCCCGAGCTGTTCTACATTATGAGGAGCATTCCTCATTTTACTGCATAAAACCTCCCTGTACCACATTGTGAGGAGTTGTTTCACATTCAAAGTCAATACTTAGAAGCAATAAACCATAGTTAATAATGCAAAAAAATATTATTCAATTTACTATAGACTTCCTGAACACAGAAACACCATTTTTAGAGTGTTGAGCTTCTTAGGTTAAGATTTGATTAAGAGTTCCACATTTTTGCCCACCTGTCAAAGTTTGCTGGGAATGTTCGGTATCTTGGGGGGACGGACAAAAGGTTGAGAGGCATGACAGGATTTAGTGATTCTTGAGTGTGGATTGAGAAGGAAACAAGATACATAGTCATGAATGGTGTAGGTTTGTGGTTGTAGGGACATACAAATTTGGGATGCTGAAACTTTGTGGTGTTAGGTACTGAATATCCCCCACCGCATCACAGACAGACAGATAGTGAGAACTGTATCTTCACTGGATACCCAGAGAAAAGAAATGGTGTAGTCATTAATGTTATACATGTTTGTTTGAGGTAGGTCAGTACTTATGTAGTTAGGAGTTGGGTGGCATTAGGCAGGCGATGCCCCCCCCCGCAACAGATGAGGAACTGTTTTGTGAGTGCAGACCATCAGTAAATTAGAAGGCATGGATATTGCTGTAATAGTTCACTGATGATATTGCACACATGTTGGAGCAGTTGGTTGTTATGTGACATCAGCTAGGCAAAGGCCACCTATGCACAAGTAGGCAATGCCTTGCCTCCCCCCCCCACTCTCTGTGCACATAGTTTATCCGTAGTGGATAGTCTCATTAAAAGAAGGGCTATAGCTACTAATGGTACTCTTTTGTGGTTGTTGGTCACACAACTTAGGAGAAGTGTGTACTTGTATGGTGTCAGACAGAGAATGCCCCACACCCTACAGCTAGACATACATACAGTTAAGAGATGTATGGTCTGACCTACTGAATGTAACACCCATCCCATCCCATCCTATACCTAGGACAGGTAGTGCATCATGAGTGGGAGGTTGCCAGTAAAGGTAGTAAATAGATTTAAGTGGTGTTCCTGTATGGTTGCAAGTACACATAGCTTGCTGAGTTGGGAGTTGTGCTGTACCAGCTAGGCAATACCCTGCTTTCCCAGAACAGGAACTGCATGTTCAGTGGAGACTTACCAAAAAAATATGTATGGGTATAAATGGTACAGTTCCATGATTGAACTGACACAGTAAGCAGGATAGTTAACAGTTGCATGTCATCAGATAGTGAGTGGGTCTGAAAAAAACAACAATAGTTATTGGAATCACAGTGGAGAGTCAGATAAAAGAAGGCAGCAATAGATAAAAGTATTGCAAGTGAATTGTTTCAGTTACATTCTTCTTGGAACAGTTAATAGTTGCATGTTGTCAGCTAAGTAGTGCTGTCAGCTGGCCTGCAACAGGTGAGGTTCAGATGTACAGCTCACATGTAATTGTGGTATATACTGATACTGTTCCCAGCATTGTATTATATTCTTGTCAGTTTTTGTTTGAGCAATAAGGCATGACAGGGTGTGAGTTATTGGGGGGGATTTGGCCACGCTTTGTGTGGTGTATCATGAGGCACAGCTGAGTGGCTTTACCACAGAAGAACTGGGTAAATCCATCAATAACCCATACCCTGGAGTGCCTTATTGTCATCATACAATGGACCATGTGTAAGATGCATTCTAAATTTGTTCAAGTAGTTTTTTATAAATACCATTACTGAGCGTGGGTTACTACATGATATACCACGGTAATGTGATGTCTTTTGACCAATGAGGTAACAGAGTTTTCATACCATATTTTATTACGTTACACTTATGTTCAGGACTGCTGGCAGGCTTCTGCTTCACCTGTGCTTGAGATGTTTCTGCAGTCTCCCCGGCCACTGTAAGACAGAGATAGAGATTGTTTAATAGACACAGTGATATTACTTTAGTTACTTTTACTGTCATTTTATCCATTTTGTTTTATGTATACTTTCCCCTTTTTTGTCCATTATGTGTGCAAATGTCTGTGATACTTTTTGCATTCATGTTATTACTTTATTTATCTTGGTGACAAACTCAGTATGGCTATACCTCTGCTAAACACTTGTCTGTTCACTATTGCACAACTAAAACTTCTTTTGTGAAAAGATACTTACTTGTTTTGTACAGAATTCTCTTTGAGTAATTAGTACTGTGTCAGGTATTAGTAATGTATTTACTGCATGATGTGTCTTGAGTGGAGAACCACAGGAAAACAAGTGACATTAACAGTTATAAAACAACTTGCTGATTGTGGCGGTACATATGCTTGTCAAATCAGTACTTTTATGTGCTCAGCAAAGGTATGTGCTGTGATGATACACAAATAATTTTTGCTTCTAACTGTAAGGTCTGAACAAAACTAGTGCAGCACATAGCAATGTAACAGCAGCTCACTGGGTGCACAGCATCAGAACTGTGATGGCCATCTACTCTTGACAGTAAGTATGATTAATAATTTGTTGTATAATGCTCTTACCTTCTGACTCAGCAATGATAGCACTGTCAGAGTCTGAATGGTCAGCCTCCACAGCCTGTGGTTCGGCTGGCACTGTATCGCTTTATGGCTAGGGGTGCATCTGATGATCTAGTAATGAGAGATAGTAAAGATATTTATTGATTGTGGTATTTGTGTGTTTATGTATTTAAAAGATATATATTTAAACCCTTATAGTCTACTCTGCCAGTTAAGATACAACTAGTTGAGGTGCTGTATCATGATTGAGTACACAAAAGATTTTCCATGGATTAAGATGCTATCTATGGTACACAACAACGACCACCTATATACAATGGGTTATATATATATCCTTAGATAATGGTCACAGTAAACAGAGATAAAAAAATTGACGTTACAGGCATATCAATTGTGTAGAACCACAAAGACATAACCATTATGGAAATTACTTTTTATATTTCAGTGACTGCAGTGACAGATTGCTTGTTATGGAGGTAGGCTATGAGACACCCAGAAATAAAAAAAGGGGTAGTCTTGTGTGTGTAAATACTCAGAGTCAAACAAAGGCAATTAGTACAGTTACATAGTACTTAATGTCATGTGTTGTAAGATAGGTCAGACATTGCATTATGAGTAGAGGATCTAAGTTGAAAAACATGGATATATATCTGTGGTTAGAGTAATTGTGTTGCAAGATTACATGACTGTAGACTTTGAGGGTGCCAGTCATATAATGCAGCCACTGTTATGACAGAAGAGGTTGTGCATCCTGACTGGTGACTGATTGTGATACTGAGGGCATGGATAGTGATATAATATTAGCTTGATTTAAGGAAAATTAAAGTAATTATGCTTAGGAGTCCATGATATCAATCAGTCAATATCTGCACCCCCCCAACTGAACAGTAGGCAGTGCAGATTTTATGTTCATTTTTTTTTTTTATGGTGAGGCAATGTACAGAAATGGAGCATCACTGTTATTGTAGTATCACACGCATTGAAATTATTTGTAAGAATGTGTTTACAAGAAAACATAGCGTTGTAGAGGTATCAGTCTTAAATTTGTCTGGTGTGGTGCGGTCTTGTGACACGTCAGCTTGTGGATGTAGTGAGTTTGTGGTCTTGTACCGGAGTTTGACTGCCTACGGTATCATGTTAGTTAGGAATAAAGCAGGGACAAGGCTTATGCTTCTGGCATATTACTCACATTCTAGCAGTGTAATGTCACATGAGGTGTAGCTGAGTGGTACATGCAACTAATTGTTGATACCGTGATCATTTAAATTATGAATGGCTGTGGCTTATTACTTTTACTATAACAAATGTTTGTAAATAGTGTTAAACCTTAGTTACCAATGTCAGAGCTGTAAATGCATTTAAATAGAAGTCAAAATAATTGACTGCTAGAATGTCTACTGGCAATGTGAAATCTCTATTTGTTAGATTCTTTTTATTATTAACACAACAGTTAGTTTTTTTTATTTCTGCAGAAGGAAATGTTGTGTTCATTTACAGATAGTTTCTTTACTCATGTTGTGTTAGGCACTCCCCCACATCCGGCATTCCAGCCACCTCCCACATCTCATGAGTGATGCAGTACCAGCTAACATCATTATCTGGTATCTCATCCCATCTTTTCAGGATGTAATATCACTGGCGCAACAGCTTCCACTTTCTTGTACACATGGGTGCATTTTTGTTTCCAATTTTTAGAACAGTCCTCATGTACTCGTGGATGTGCCTCTACATCTTATCCAGCTTCCTGTGGAAGCGGGGATTTCCTCTGGCTTGGGCTGCCTGGACCAGACCGCACACCTCCTTCACAACCACAGTCTCATTGTTGTTAATGTTTTAGATTTTTCTCAAGCTGTAACAAATAGAGCTAAAACAGTATGTTAGAACACTGTATTGTGAGATGTGAATTTTTTTCTCCTCTGCATACATGTGATACCAAGGATGATCACAGAGGAAAATGTTTGTGATTGCATACTTATAATACCACAATGAGAATGATTAACAGAAGGAATGCACTGAGCATATCTGATATATGCCATTGCATGCTGGCAGTCCAGTGACCCCCCCCCAGCTCCTGTGCAATGCTGTCTCTGGCAGTGGCTATGGCTATGGCCATGGTGACACCCTCCCAAAACCTTCAAAAAATGTGCTGCTGGTGACATCAGCAGTACTGATACTCCCCCCCCTTCCCCAGGCTACTGCAAAGTACTGCTGCTGACAGCAGTAGTACTAGAGATTCCCCTGAATGCCTATACAATGTCATTCCTGGCAACCGTGGTGGTAATGCTGGTTCCCACCCCAGTGCTTGTATCATGCTCCTCTTCATGATGGTGAATGACAGGCTGATGAACCCTCCCAGACCCAAGCCATTGTTAATGCCTTGTCCTGTGACAGCTATGCAGACAGTCCCCCCTCACCCCGCTTTGTATTCTGCAACCTAATCCTCTCCATCCATCCCAGCAGGGTAGCGATGTTGGTGGGTGAGTCAAACCAGCCACATACTGTCATGGCTGTTTGGTGACATGGCTGTCTGTGAATAACAGTTATTGCAGAGACTCTGCAATAGGTGTGATTCTCAGACACCTCTGTTGGCAGGCAGCTGTGGTGGTATGCGGCTGGGTTGAGTCTCCCAGTGACAGCAGCACCATGCTGGGGTGGGGGAAGAAGGGTGGGTTGGGGGTACATGAGAGGGACTGTGTGCATGTCTGGCATGGGACATAGCATTAATGAAAGCTTGTGTCTGGGAGGGTGGTTTAGCTTCCATTTCATGATGCTGGGAGCAGAACTGTATGGCTGGTAAGGGGTACATCATTGCTACTATAGCTGCTAGGAATGGCATATTATGGTGACTTTTGGGTGGGGATCACTCCTAGTACTGACACCTAGAATGACATTGTGCAGGCATCCAGGGGGGTTGTTAACCCTGCCCACAATGTTTTATTATGTGAGTAATCATTAGATAATGACATTGAGGAAAGAGTACTGTCTTTTTTATTCTATGTTTCAGTCTGTCTTACATGTCTTGAGCAGTGTCAGTGGCTCAGTAGGTAGCACACTTGCCTCTGAGGCCAGGAGATCAGTGCGCTGTGGGTTCAGTTCCCACATCTGGCACTTGGGTTAATATCCCAATACTGACACTGTAGTGCAGCATGAGAGGGGTGCTGCACTTCTGAGGTGCTGTCTTTCCGATGAGACATTAAACCGAGGTCCCATCTGCCTGGATTGGTGGTAGTTCAGATGGATGTTAAAGATCCCATGGCACTTATCGAAAAGAGTAGGGGAATTTCCTCGGTGTCCTGGCCAAATTTCCCTCATTCACTAAAAAATAAATACCACCAACAGCTTAATCTGGTTCAAATTCAATTGCCTACCATCTGTACCCCCCCCCGGTCGCCCCTGAAAAAGGCACTTCTAGGCCCAGTGGGCTTACCGGGTCAACAAAATTCAACAACAACAACAAGTAAAATGAAACAGCATAGGGAATAATAAATAAGACAGTTTATTAACTATGTATGTAAGAATCCTGAACATTTGCATGTCTCAGAATGTATGTTGCAGTGTAACAGTGAGATAGTCTTTATTTGTTTGTGTGTGTAACCAGTGCAGCTGTTCTATTTTTGGACCAAGTTTGTGGGCTCTTAAAAGAGCCGTTTTTGTTAGAATTGTGTCTGCTGTAACATCCGTCTTTCAGATGAGACGTATAAACCAAAGTCCTATCTGCCTGGATTGGTTGTAGTTCAGGTGGATGTTAAAGATCCCATGGCACTTATCAAAAAGAGTAGGTTAATTTCCCCGGTGTCCTGGCCAAATTTCCCTCATTCACTAAAAATACCACCAACAGCTTAATCTGGTTCAAGGTCAGTTGGCATTCATCTGTATCCCCCTTCCCCAGGTTGTGCCTGAAAATAGGCAGGATTTGTCTGGTGCACTTACCTGGTCAACAAAAACTAAATAAATAAATTATATTTTTAGAGGACTGTGAGGATCCCATCTCAAAGGTCACCCAGGAAAAGGCAATTGCCAGCATGTGAGAAGTGCACACCATCTGGTAGGTAGAGACAATTATTACAATATTTAATTTCAGTATGACTTATGGTGTGCGTCCCAGCCATGTGGCGGTATCCAGATATTTGGATGTTTACCTTTCTGTGAGCTCTGCCAAGCAGGTACATGTGCTGTTCTGCTTGCCAGACCCTACACTCTGTAATATCAGAAAAAATGATCGTACAGGCAGGCAACATATGCATAATGGAAGCAAAGTCCAATTTTGCTTCTAAGACTAAATAAGTGTCATGTATTACACCTTGGTTGGAATAATCCCAAACAAATTTATTTTTTAAATAATATCCCCCTTCACGTGTCACTAGTAGAGCGGGATCTTGGAATCCTTGTCAACAATAAATTGTCCTCTACTGACCATTGCACTAGGGTATCCAAAATAACCATTGCTTACTAGAATTAAATGATCCTTTGTCTCTAGGACTCAGGAATGTTTTATTCCCCTGTATAGAGCTCATGTAAGGCCACATTCTGACTACGGTTCTCCATTTTGGAACCCTTATTTAATTCAGGACAGGGACAACATAGAAATAATTCAGAGGAGAGCTACCAAAATGGTTCCACATTTGTCCAAAATGGATTATTGGGGTAGACTTCAGGAAACCAGGTTACACTCACTTCAATCAAGATGAATCAGAGGTGGCCTGCTTCTTTTATATAAAATTCAGAACTCTCAGGACCTAATGCACCAATGTGGTCTAAACTTCTCTAGTAGAAGGATTATCCCACGGCTCCACAACAAACAAACAAACAAATTGAGTGGCTAAATCTAAAACAAATAAAAGGTTAAATTATTTTATGGTAAAAACCCCCAGACTTTGGAATGCACTTCCTCAAGATCTGGTAGAAAGTAACTCCATTTCTTCATTTTAAAAAGGTTTGGATTTTTGGATGGAGTCTAATAGCTCCAGGGTATAACTTTTCCCTCCATGGTGGTGGGGGACAATCTCGATGGGCTATAGCCTTCTTTTGTCCTTTAAAACCAAGTAAACCAAGTAAACTATCCATCTTTTGGTGCCCAAATGATTGCCTTTGAGATGGATCAGCAGTATGTCTGGCCGAGCTTGAGTAGTCAAAAGTCTGTGCATTGCTGGCATGAGATGCTCCCACCTCATACCACCTCTGCCAAACCATTTTACAGAGCAATTTGGAAGCTGCAGGTCTCTCTCAAATCACTCCTCTGAGCATACTCTGAACCATGCCTTACTATGCTGCTGCCCACTACCCACATGGTCCATCTGCTGTTTTCTGCCATTCTTAGCTTTTAAACTTAGAAGTGGACAGAGAGCTACCAAAAAAAAAAGCATCAGTGTTTCTCCTGCAGTGGCTAGCCACAAGTGAATGTGAAACAAAGATTTCCCTCTCAGCTTCAACACTGGTTTTCTGGGCTGATCCAAAACACAGTCATTTGCTATGTTATTGGTTTATGATTTTTCTTGGCTAACCAATGCAATGCATGCACTTACTATTACTACACTGAATGGGTGTTCTTGCTGTCAAACACAAATGCAGGAATATTTCTTAGTGGTAAAATGCAACATTGCCATTGGCTACTTCAAACAAATACAGCTTAACAGAGGCATGTGATTGGTTGTTTCTCTTGTTATGATACACATGCTGCGTGTTTCTGCCTCCATTTACAGCTCTATCTGTGCTAGTAAGTACTGATTGGGACTCTGACTTTAAACTGTTATAACTTTTTTTTACAGTATGGTAGGTGAATTATATCATCATAGTCAAATACAGCATTAAAAATGGTTTGTTTAATGCTATTTTTGTACTGCTAATAGTTTTTATGATGCTAGAAAAATTGTTTAGAAAATGTGTTGTACTTACACAGTCCCCCAAGATGGCTGCTATGTCCTTCTTCACTGTTCTGTGGTTGTGATTGGTTGCTTGATATGGCCTGATGAATGTGCTGATACATTGGTTGCAGCGTCTGTCACTCAAATGGGCACCAGTATATGATTGGCTGAGTGTTAAAGGGGGTGTAAAGCAATTGTAATTTGCAAAAGTGTCGTGAGTGTGACACTATTATTTGGCACTTTTGTGCATGCAACACTATTTTGTGACACTACATTCGACACTCACACATTTGACACTGTTTTTTGTGAAAGTGCCGTTCAAACAACACTATTTTTGCGAAAGTGTCGCACGTTCGACACTACTTTTGTAACTTTTTAAAAAACACTTTTTTATTAGATAAAACAGCACTGTGGATGCTTAACATTGTGGCACTGTTTGATTTTTCACATATTTAGATATTTATTCTCCTATTATTATTGAAGTTATGTTTGGAACCATTTGAAAATACTGTGTATTGCTTTACTGATCTTCACTTACTACAGTAATTGTCTCCACAATGTTTAGTAGGCAGTAGTATTTGTTGTTCTTATATGAGATATGGATAGTGCATGATACTATGCAATGTTAGAAGCACACTAAAGAGATGAATTCTAACTTATTTTTTTCTGTACTTCCCATACAGGTGTCTGATTCTTCTGTAAGATTGGTGTACTAAACTGTGAATTGCAAAACAGGGAAGATGCCCTCTAATCAGAGACAGAAGTCTATACAGAGATGAAACAGGTATAATATTACATCACAGTTGCTTAAGACTAATGCAAAACCCAGTGATGGTAATTCAAGATGTAAAATGATTCAGCATTCCAGTAAAAGCCTGAATTCAGAGCTTCATAACTCTGCAGGAAAAAAATGTGCTTGCTCAACAGCAAGGAAAGAATGTGTAGCTAAGCAACAGTTGTGCAGATCTGTGAGCTGAAAGGATACTGTTGCAAAGACACGCCTTAATACACATGGTAAGCAGTGTCATAAATTTATAGCTGCTGATGGTCATCTGAGGAAGCAACAGTATTTTTGATCACTAGCTTCTAAATCTAAGAATGACAGGCTTATTGCTGCTGTGATGAGACGTGAGCGCAAAAAAAAAAGTCATCTCAGTTTGATGAAATTGCACCTCACAGTACGCACATTTGTTAGTAGTAGTGGGTAAAACATTGGCTGCACAACAGGACACAGAAGATAATTGTAAATGGAGTCCATTCTGAAGAAAGAGGAGTTACTAATGGGGTACCGCAGGGTTCAGTATTGGGTCCAGTCCTTTTTAATGTCTTCATCAGTGACATTGCAGAGGGACTGGAAGGAAAAGTATGCATTTTTGCAGATGACACAAAGATCTGCAACAGGGTTGATACACAAGGAGGCGTGGAAAGGATGAAAAGGGACTTGGCAAGGTTGGAGGAATGGTCAGAAGTATGGCAGCTAGGATTCAATGCAAAGAAGTGCAAAATAATGCACCTGGGAAACAAGGACCCAGGGGAAGAATACACAATGGGTGGGGAGGTAGTAACAACAACAAAAAAGGAAAGGGACCTGGGGTAATCATATCAGATGACTTTGTCAAGCAATGTGAGAAGGCAGTAGGGAGGGTTGGGGGTATACTGGAATGTACAGGGAGAGGCATCAGCAGCAGAAAACAGGAAGTTGTTATCCCTCTGTACAGACAGTTGGTGAGACCCCATCTGGAGTACTGTGTCCAGTTCTGGAGACCCCATCTCCGCAAGGACATAGACAGGATAGAGGTAGTCCAGAGGAGGGCAACTAAAATGGTGCAGGGTCTGCAAGAGAAGCCATATGAGGAGAGACTAAAGGAGCTTAATAAGTATACCCTTGAGGAAAGAAGGGAGAGGGGGGACATGATAGAAACTTTTAAGTACCTCAGTGGAATCAACAAAGTCCAAGAGCGTAGCATCTTTCAGAAAAAGAGACTTGCAAGAACAAGGGGACACAATTTAAAGATAGAAGTAGGGCAGTTCAGGGACAATGTGAGGAAGTATTATTTCACAGAGAGGGTAGTGGATGCATGGAACAGCCTTCCTGAGGAGGTTGTGGGGTCTAAAACTGTGGGAGAATTCAAGAATGCATGGGACAGACATAAGGCAATTCTTGTGGGGGGTAGGAAGAAATAGGCTGTTGGTTAACTAGGATCTGCATCTATCCTGTAGGTAGGGAAATGGGCAGACTAGATGGGCCAAGCGGTCCTTATCTGCCATCAAAGTCTATAGAGCAGTTTTTGTTCTTCAACGTTTGTGGTGTAAGATGTCTCATGTACTTGAGCAGTTCAGAAAAACTGTATAGGACACAAAGATGAGGCTACAACTGTATCCTGTCTTGAGCCTGCACAATTTCTGTGATGTTTTCACAGGATGGTGGCTGCACACACAGCACTCAGAGGCATATTTCTGGGAGGAGTCATATTATTCACAAAAAAAGGACAGCAACTTGTGCATTGATGAGTCCGGTAAAGTGTATAATGTGCTCAGTGTGTGTGATGTCACTACAATGGAATCAAACGATGAATGTGAGGGAAATACTCAGCCTGGTAAACGTCACTGTCTCTCATGGACATGTGATGAGACTTGCAGCTGGAGGCAATCATCATTTGACAAAGTTGAGCACTTTGTCAACCTGTTTGTCATTACTGACCATAAAGACAGGCATAAACTGTATGAGAGTATAGACCTTTGTGAGATCTGTCCGCATACTGGACTTATAGGTCACTCCCTTGCATGCCTAGATAGTGGTGTTTGTGACAGTGTCTTTCACACATGCGTATGCTGGGAGTACATCAATCAGGCATGCAAAACTTTGTGTACAGGGCCTATAACGTTCTTCGAGTTGTTGCTCAGTATACTCGTCTGAATGAATTACTGCAATCTGGTGGCATGCTTGGTGCCATTACATTTCTGAAACAGCTGTGGTGTGTCAGCAGTGTGACAGATACTGTGATTGATCAGTCATCAATTGCTGATGGAAATTGTCTATCTTAGAAAGTGATATTGTCAAGCAGTTTGGGAAATCAATTGCTAAATTTGAGTTGGCAAAGACAAAGAAATTTGACTGTATGTGTGTGTCATGTGTTCACCTCTGTTACGAAAAACAAACGGTCACAGTGAACCTGGAAACTTTGTCACCGTACAACGACATGTGGTTTCGACTGTCAGCATTTCTGCTGTTAAAGTGTGACTTTCAGTTAGACCCAATTATTGTGATATGTAAGCACTGTTTCTCCAAAGTGAAAGCTAACATTCTGCCACCAAGGTCAGTCTTGAACAACATGGAGGCACATGTTAGACCGACTGAGATTGCCACATTGAATATGTTTGAACGGATTCTAATTCAGACAATGAAACCTTTTCATACCAAACCATTCTTATGCCTGAACACAAAGACACGGAACATTCCACAAAAATAACTCATTCAATGTCTTAAGGGTTCCATTATGTATCTTACACTTCCTCTGCAGGAAAATGTGGAGGTGATCTCTATTGAGAACATTTTGGTTATTCTTGTCAATGGTGTTCCAACTAAGTCAAAGATCATTTGTCAGGATGTTGTCAATGTAGAGAAGGTGAAGCTTGCTCTTAGTTATTTAAAGAGCAACAATCCCTTTTATGCAGACCTTGATATTGATCGCATGACCACTGTGTCTGTTGAACATGATGTGTTGGAAACTACAAAACCAATGATTGAGAAGGTCAATGTGCAGACAAGCGATAGTGTGTATGAACAGTACACAATTCACCCACTGCATGGCAGAGATCCGGTAGGGGACAACATTGATCTTTATCAAATGAAACAGGTGGAAGCTGAGCCTGTCAGTATTTGGGAGGCTACATTGGAAGCACGCTGTTTCCCTGATTTATTCCCTAAAGGGTCAGGTAGACACCTGGATGAAAGAGAAGTGCATGTACAAGGTGCTGAGTACCGTAATTGCCGCATGCTCAGTAAGGGTGGCAAATTCAGATGCAACATACAGTAGCCGTTTCATCTCCTGTGGGAGAGTGAGCTTAGCATACTGTCTGTGTCTATTGCACATACTATTCATCTTACAACTCCACTTGATGGAATAACAGCCGCACAGTTCCTGGAGAAACTAAAGCAGAAGGATGAAAATGTGCAAGTGAATTTGTCTTCCATTCTGTCAAGTCTACATGGCACCAAAGAATACTGGTATCACAGACACTCTGAGGTGATGACCATGCTGCGAGAGTATGGTCCAGCGACATGGTTTGTCACACTCAGTTGCACTGAGTATGCCTGGGATGAGGTCATAGAACTGTTGAAGTGGACAAATTGTGATGTAGAGGGCATTTCATAAATGACTCTCTGAGAAATGTGCTCACTTAACCCTGTATCTGTGACAAGGCATTTCCACAAGAGATTCTATGACATTCTAACTTTCGCTTTGTCAAAGGACAATCTGCCTCTTGGTATTGTGGAGCATTACTTCTGGAGGATGGCATATCAGGCACATGGCGCTCCTCATTTTCACATGTTACTGTGGATCAAGGATGCCCCATGCATAGGTGAAAATGAAGCAGCACAAGTGCTAGCATTCATTAAACAGTACATTACTTGCCGAATTCCAGACAAGTACAACAGTCCTACACTGCGGAAGTTGGTGCAGAAGTTTCAATGCCATATTTGTGCAAAATACTGCCAATGGGTAGTGAAGAACAAATCTGGTTGGTACACAGATGCCGTTTCGGATTCCGTAGACGTGTCTGTCAGGATGGTTGCATGAATGAACTTTTTTCAGCTATGCAACACCACTTGAAGGCAAAATCAACCAAGAGGGTTTATGAATTACCCAGAAAGAGAATGAGGTGTACATCAATGACTACAACCCTGATCTTCTTCTAATGTGGCAAGCAAACATAGATGTTCAGTTTGTGGCCGACAATTCGTTGGCTCTAGTTTGGTACATCACTTCCTGCATACTAAACATGAACAGACTAGCTTGCAAGATCTTTGGGAAGATATTGTCAGTTCAAGCAAGTCACTGACATCTCAGTTATGGTCACTGGGGTTGAAGACCCTATCACACAGAGAATGTGGTGCCTATGAGGCTGGCGATCGCTTGATTGGTACACATTCGTATGGTAAGTCTGATGCTGTGCGCTTTCTCAGTGTAAACTACAAAGAGAAGCATAAATGTGTGCTTATTTCTCATGCTGAGATTGAAGAACTGGCTCTCAAGAGACAGTCTTCAAGACATGTCTTGAAGAATAACCTCATTGACATGTACTACCCCCATAGACACGAAGACATGGATCAAATGTGTTTATTTGAGGTGGCTAAGTGGTATGACTACAAGACGGATGTCTCACCTGATTGTACAAGTGAGATTTACAAGGTTAAAGGAGTGGATGGGTGTCTCATGAAGAGACATAAGCCTTGGTACATTGACCACTGTATATTACATTTAGGAACATCTGAGAGCAGAGAGCATTACTACTTTGTTCTCCTATTTCTATTTAGACCCTGGAGGAATTCATCTGAATTAAAAGGTGACTGTGATACCTTCGAGGAAGAATTCAATCACAGTTCTGAGACATTCAAAAGTGAATACTCTGACGCATATGTACAGAGGCTAGACACTGAGAAGGAGCAACTTGAGAAGGCACAGACACTACTTGAAGAGGACACTCCTGTTAGTTCACAGGAGAATCTTGATCCAGAAGGACAAGGTATCCTTGGAGAACCTCTGCCTCTGAATGCCCCAGAAGTACTCATGTCAGAAGTGAAGAGTGCTATGGAACATGGCACACACTGTGGTGTTGACCCAGCTGAGTTGAGAGAGAGAAACTCAATGAGCAGCAACGGGTGGTTCACTCTGAGGTCACTGATGCTGTCCGGCATGGATTACTACATGAACACAAGAAATGTGATGGTCTTGACTACAAACCACAAGACTGCTGATGTTTGTTAGTGGCTCAGCCAGGACAGGGAAAAGTTTCCTTATAGAGGCCATAATGGCATAAATACAGAACTTGACAGGGTCATAAATGTCTTTTGCTGTTAGTGCTCCCACTGGACTGGCTGCATACAACATTGGTGGAATTACATTACACAGTCTCTTCATGTTGCCAGTGGAGCATGGCAAAGCAGGAGAGTATCGAAAATTGTAATTTGAAGTTGCATCTCAGCTTCATTCTATGTTTACTAAGATGAAGTTACTCATCATTAATGAAATTAGTATGGTCTCCAATGTAATGCTTGCCTGATACACCTGCGTCTACAGGAGATCTTGGGGACAGACTATGGAGATGTATTTGGTGGTAAAAGTATTGTTGTATTTGGAGACCTCTTACAGCTTGCACCAGTTAATGCAGAACATGTTTTTGCAGCTCTGACTGTCAAGCAGGCTAAGAATACTCTAGGCTGCATTGGAGGTTTTAACCTGTGGGAGTTATTTACCTATGTCGAGCTGTATCAGAACATGTGACAAAGTGGTGATCTTGCTTACAAGGCACTGTTGGATCAAGCTCGTACAGGTTCTCTGTCACCAGAACATGTTTCAGTGTTACATGGTCGAAGAATCAGAATGGATACTACATCCATAGAAACAGCATGTGATGTTTTCAGTGATGTGTACTCCACATGCACACACATTGTGTGTCTTATGCCATGACAGAAGGAATGAGCTGAGTTCAACAGTGTTATGTTGCAGAGAGAGAATCAAGAGATTTTCACACTGCATGCTGTTGATACACTTGATGGTGTCATTCTAAGTCAAAAAATGGTAACAAAGATGACTGAACGACTCTCTGAATTGAAGTCACATGTTTCACGCACAGCTGGACTGGAAGCTGTTCTTACAGTTTGTAAGAATGCATACGTCATGCTGCGCCGCAATCTTAATTTGGAGCGTGGCATGGTAAATGGAGCCATGGGTAATATCATTGACTTCATTTACAACGTTCAGAAAATGTTTATTGATACACTTCTTGTCCACTTTGACAACATGGAACTTCCTGTACAGATTGATCGAACCTGTGTTAAATTCAAGATATTTAAGGATATCTATGTTAACATGAAACAATTTCCAATATGTGTTGCACATGCTGTTTCAATTCACAAGTCTCAGGGCTAGAGTTTGGATCCAGCAATGGTGGAAATAGGGACAGACATTTTCAAAGATGGCATGAGCTTCATCACACTTTCACGCGTACGTAGTCTTTCTGGGTTGCACATCATAACACTTGCACCTCAGAAGATACGTGCTGACAAGCGATGTATTGTTGAGTACAACAGATTACGTACTCTATATCAGCCACAGATGTCTTTAATACCACTACCTATGTGTGTGGTTGTCTCTCATCCCACAGTCACAGCTACACCTGGCAACAAAAGGAAACGAGCTTCTGCAACTGATTCAACTGTGCAGAGTGGTAAGGAGGTCACAATGTCAAATACAGATGCAGAACCAGCTGTCGGTCAGAAGTCAGTTGGTATGGCTGTTGTCCCAGTGTTTGATAACAGTACTAGAGTAAACTGCTATGCTAATTCAGCAATGCAAGTGTTTCTACACATGCCACACTTTGTGCAAACAATATCTACTTCACAAGACACTCCTTTATCGAAGGCATTGAAGCAGGTTGTCAATGTGGCTTCTAATCAAGCTAACAATGTACAGTCACTTTCACCTCTGCTACAGGTGTTGGGGACATATGACGGATGCAGTACATTTGCTGCTAACATGCAGCAGGACGCTAGCGAGTTCATGATGGCAATCATAAACAGCTTGGATGAAGAGGGGATTCCAATGTGTCAGTATTTCACTGTGTCATATGTAACCAAATATGTATGTGTGTTATGTGGTCATTCAGAGTGAGAAACCACAGAAGAGATACTTTGGGTTTCTCTATTTGTGCCTCAGGTTAAAAGTGTCAAGTTCTGGCAGCAGTTTACCAATGCAAAAAGTGGTCATTTGTGTGTAAGGTGTGGAGGTACATGTACTCAGTCCATACACCTGAGGACTTCATCTCAATATCTTATGCTTGTATTGCATAGATTTGACTCTAATGGTCTCAGAGTTGACACACCTATCACTGATTTCACAGCTGGTGGAATTGAATTTAACCAAGCAGTGTTTGACACTCATGCTGTGATCTATCGCTATGGCCAGTCTGTACATTCTTGATATTACACTTGTTTGTTGAGGTACAGAACTGGCTGTGTTGACTGCGATGACTCAACAAGCTCTTTCAAACAGAGACTACCGCGACACTTAAAAAATGCATACGTTCCGATATTGAAGAATTACTACACTCTTCATGTGTCAGAGTAATAGTCACACAACATGTGACATACTTTGCTGCCCATTTTGTTACAGAGTGAATTGGGGTACATTATCATATATTTTTTTTTTTTTTACAGATGTACATTCATTACCACATTGATAACATATCACATGGTTGAATAGCATATGCTTGCTCAATGTGACATACAACATTGTTGTGTTGATCAGTGACACAGTGAGAAAAGTTGCAGTGGTCTTTAATTGGTGCCAGCTGTCTTCACAGTCACTAGAAAAACCATACTTATATGTCTAAGAAAGCCTTTTAACAGTCAAAAGAGAAATTCCTATCTGGTTGCTCTCCTCTGTCATTGTCTTTTTCTTATGAGTATGTCGTATGCAGACATAACAAGTACTACTTGGCACACAAGTCTGTGCCTCTACTAAGGCACAATATTTGTCCATGTGCATTAAGATAACAGTGTTACATATCAGTTCGTAACAATTTTCTTTATCTTAATATTATTAGTATCTTTTATAACTAAAAGATATCCTGGTGTTTGTTCCAGTTCTGTGCCAGCAGTATTCAACTCTCTTTTTTTACATGGTCAGATGACCTGTACTTAAGAGTACAATACCCACAAAATTAACTTCACTCTGTACATGTTGAGCAGCATAAGATGTGCTCTGTGTTCCTTTTTTTTTTATCCACTTGCGTCTTTACTGAATACCACCATTTTGTGTTGCCACAGTGTATTACTAGACCGGTTTTGTTCTCATACATCTGTATTGTAGTCATATATATATATATATATATATATATATATATATATATATATATATTTACAGTATATATATATATATTAGTTAATACATCACTTAGTAATAGTTTGTAACTGTGACATTTACAGTAGTTGTATTACTTGGCATATTAGTTACTATATTGCAGAAATAACTAATATCTTATTGTTTTGAAGTATTACATTCATAAGCATTTTAATGTTATGTGAATATAGTTATAATAATGACATAGATATGTAGTTGCAGATATATAGTATATCGTTATTCCATATAGCCATAATAGATACCAAAGTTAAGTGTTGTACTAGATATTCTTAATTGTGTACAGGTTACATTTTCTGATTATTACATAATTAAATGTTGTATTCTTATAACTATTTATTTTATGTAAGTAGAAGATATAACACATATACATACTTTACTAGTTCGTTAGTAATTTGATTATTGATTTGATACTTTTTGCTGATGTATACAGTCCCTGTTACCATGTGTTATTTGATTTAGTTGTGTGGTAAGTTAATTAAATGTGTGTCTAAAATAGTTAACAATTGTACATCAGACACTTCCACTGATAAAAAACTGAGTTCTTGTGTTCCTGATAATATATTTTGATCACCTCTATTGAGGGGTCAGGTGGGAATTTTCCAAATGCAGTAACATAGTGATATGTCTTAACATGTATATGTATGTGTATACATATGCGTATGTGTACACATAAAATATATAAAAAGTTTATTTTTAATAGTAAGTTGCAGATGAATATTTTCCTAGAAAGAATTGTCTGTTTCTGCAACTATTACTTTAATGGTTGCATCTGGCTTTTCACCCACCCCAGGAACATTCACACTATCAGTCACACAATGACAACATCATAACTGTTTAATATGTGTAAGCAGTGTGCAGAGAGTACTGTGGTACATGTTTTTTTAATCTTTGGTAACTGGGTAAGGCCCACTAGGCACAAGTGCCTGTTTTCAGGGCTGACCTGGGAGCACTGGGCGGTTAAGTGACTTGCTTAGAGTCACACAGTATGCAAGTGGAGGCTGTGAGAATCAAACTCAGGTCTGGTCAGCCGGATGTATCAAGCTTGTTCACACCTCATTCCTCTAACCTCTAGGCTATACTGCCAGCCCATGTGTGTGTATTTATTGTGTGCTACTGTCACGTTAGCCATTGACTATTTGTGAGACTGTTTTACATGTATTTCAAACATTGGTGAAAACATTTTAATGTTTGTTTTGTGAGACTGATTTTGTGCACCAATTGGATTTTTAATTCAGCCTTTTTTGCAATTTTTAATTAGACAATAAATCTTTTATAAGTCTTATCTACTTGTGTTGTGTCTTTCATGTACGCATAAAGTAATAGTGATAATATGTATGTTGCTGTTGGTGTATTGGTGCATTTACACATAGTGGATCATGCTCATCAGTGCAGATAGCATGCTTTGCACTGTTTATCTGCTATAGACCAATGTGGTGAATAAATTAAACTCCTATTCCATAGATTGAGCATAGAATTTTTACATCAAAGGTGTAGAATATGAGCTATTGTTATATAAATACTATCAGAGAACTACATATTTACACAAAGGTATCTATATCTTGGTGAGTCTCTGTTGTGAAAATGTAGTGACGGTCTAAACATATTAAAATTAATATGACATAATTATTTCTTAAAAAGACAGGAAATTCATGGTAAAAAAAACTCCATTTAATGCATCAGTTAGGGTTGTACCACAGCAACAAAAGTGAAGAAATCCAGTGTTAGGGTTGAAAACCCTAAGTCCGCATTCCCCTCCACCCCCCAGCTCCACACACACACACACACACACACACACACACACACACACACACACACACACAGGGGCAGGACCAAGGCAACATGACCAATCACTGACAACCAGCAGCAGGTGACAGAAATAACATACAACTGTCTAAACATACTACAAGATGCACCCATCATCATGGGACAAGAACTGTTGCATTTCAGCAGTCATGGGTGTACAGAGTGTTGTACACATCTTCATATGGTCACATGTCACACCCATACTTGTACACATAGAATTTCTATGACATAGATTGTTCATGCTGCAATGGTATAATGAGGTATCAACATACAAGAACGTATCTATGACATTGTGTGTTATGTAATGTGGACAGACACAGAAAACAAATACAGTATGAGACCCCTTAAGTAACATGCACTGTTCAATAGACACTTGTTTAAATAAAGATGTGCTTGTTCACATTGAGACACACACATGTTGCATGAATGATCATTTCTTGTCACATTTCTATTTATACACAGTACTCAGTACTTGTGTGACAGTTCTGTCATTAGCGATTCAAAACAGTATGCAAAATAAATATGTATTACTTTTACTGCCTCATGCAGAGGCACTGACAAAACTGACAGTGCTATAGATGGCTCATGATGTTGCCAGCCCTATGACGATAGTCATATGAAAGTGAATATGTGAAAATGCTTTGCATGATAATTTCCACCATGAGCCATTATGATATTTAACAGTTTGTTACCTACAGTTTGAAATTGCTCTTGATGTGTTTAGGATAGCAGTGAGCAGCATACTGTTGATTATTGCATTGAAATATATTATTTGCTACAGTTGGGGTGATATTAGGAGCTATTTACAGATATGAAACACTGGTATTAAGTCTGTCTAATATTATTCATTCATAGGTACAGATGTGGAAAAATATTGTGTTTCATCACAACTAATACCACATAGGTAGTAATGTGTATACAAACATAAAGATGTGCTAACAGTTACAGAATCAGAGCAAGGCAAAAAGACTGAACTAGTAACACAGAATACTTTGGGTGACAGTGTCATATAGAACTGCTAAGGTTCAAATAATAGTGGCGAATGACTTAGTAGATAATACAGTAGTGGTGCAATTTTGTTTCTTATAAGATGGTAAGATCAGTGCATTGTTAGACACACTAAAGTGTTTTAAACTGATCTCTGCTACTGCGTGCTCATGAAGATAGACATCTAAACATTGATGCTTTGAATACCATAGTAACAGCACAATATCAAATAGTACAGGCACACAATTTTCTGTTTAAAATGACAACGTTTTAACAACTGCGCTATTGTATAGTGTAACCACGTGAGTTATCATGTCTGAGATTTCCACACTGATGTTATAGTCTACAATATAACATGATTGTACAGTGCTGCTGTGCAGAGAATATTATACTGACACAAGATTGTCTTATTCCAGGTAACAACAGGAGGCATTAACAGTCAACAAAGGGTTGTAACACTATTGTCAGATATTGGCATGTTATTACAGTGATGATTATCAACACATGGTCATTGAGAATATATACAAAATCTATTACATATAAATAATGTATACTGTTATACAGTAACAACTGAAGGGCAACATGCATGCAGAGGATAAACTCACTTGGATGCCAGCAGAACTTGCACACTTTTTGGGCCATGATGATGGATGTGTCTTCTAGTATGTTTAGACAGTTGTATGTTATTTCTTTCACCTGCTGCTGGTTGTCTGTGATTGGTCATGTTGCCTTGATCCTGCCCCTACTTGTGTGTGGAGCTGGGGGGTGGGGGGAATGCAGAGTTAGGGTTTTCAACCCTAACACTGAAGTTCCTTGCTTTTGTTGCTGTGGAACAACCCTAACTGATGCATTAAATGGAGTTTTTTTTTTGCCATGAAATATATATATATATATATATATATATATATATATGTGTGTTTTAATTCAAATTGCTTAGTGTGTGTAAGGCACCCAGAGCTCTGGTATTGGGCACCAGAAAAATCAAATTTATCTTGCCTTGCCATTGTCACCAGCACCACTGTCTCACTGTCTGCATCATCACCTCAGGATGGGTCTGATGGAACCAGAGGTACAGAAACTGACAAAATGTTAAACACATGTAGATGCTTTACATTTAGCTGGTTCATTAAGGAGATGGTTGTTAAACTGTCAGAGATTTCTACCTGCTGATAGTTGTGCTGTACCATGTGCACACTGCATTTCTATTGTCTTCTCTTGGTAATGTGAAGTGCAGCCATACCATGTTCTTACTGCTCCTGACACCACTCACTCAGCTAGTGTCACAGTCAGCACCAGCACCACTCTTTTGGCCCTTACTAGCCTTTCTTTTTGAGCCTGCTTCTGCAGGTTTCCTCTTGGCACCATTGGTGCCTATGCACTTGCTTCAGCTGGCTGCCTAGAGGAATGCAACATGCTGAACAAAGGGCTGAAGAATGGCTTGTAAAGTATTTTTTGGGGGAGAAGCCATGTAATTCTTTCTCCTGCCAGTGCAACCTTGAGAGGTTGAGGTTCTTTTGCCACCCACATTTCTTGCTTTACAAATCAGAGGTAATCCTCACACTCTGCATCATCAGTACAGTACCATAAATAGTTGTGCAGTTGGCTGGGGCCACAGTGGTAGTTCAGGCCAGTTTCACTGTAGCAATACTGTACACCATGGTCACAGTAGCAGGTGTTGCTGAGATCACAATGACAGGGATGGTCTCAGTTACAGTGGCAGGAGTGATCTGGCTCACAGTGGCATGAGTGGTCTCAGACACAGTGGCAGGAGTAGTCCTAGTCACAGTGGCAGGAGTGTTCTCAGTCACAGTGACAGGAGTGGCTGGCAGGACCACTATTTTAGCAAAGGTTGGGATCAGGGTTTTATTTAACTCTAAAAATTAATTAGTGTTTTGCTCATAAAAGTGCTAAAACATTGTGAAAATGCATAGCACTTGCCTCACTGTGTTTAACAAACAACACTTCTAGAAAACCTATATAAATGCTTTCTGTACAGTTAGTATTGTCCCAAGAAAAAAATTGCTAATCAATTATTTAAAACCCTGGGGATGCTAGTAGTTACAGTGGATGTGTAGATCAGAGCAGTGGCGGATTTTTGAGGATTAGATGATGGTAGTAGCAAGGGATGAAGAGGACATAATCACATTGGTGGTATCGATGACAGTTAATGATGCTGTCCTCTTAGCAACATTACTAGTCTAAACTGTAATTTTTCCCCTGGTGTCAGCCAGTGCTGTACTGGTGCCAAGGGCAGCAGGCTGTCACAGGGTAAAAAGTAATTTTGGAATGCTAGGGCAAGCTTTTAGATTCCCTTCCCCCATCCAAAGCCATGATACTCTGAGAAGGCATAATTTTAAGATAGGAGGGGTACTCAAGAGAATGACCTCCATGAGAACCCTTTGGTATTTGCTGGCAACAGAAGTATGATACCATGTACTTTTTATATAATGCGATTGTTAAATGTGAATGAATTGTTGAATGAACTGTATATCTAGGTCATCCAAGTTGAATGATTCTTTGTATTGTAATTGCATATTTCAAAATTCAATAAAAATGTTACATAAAAATAAATAGATAATTCTGAATCATGAATGCACCCCGAGTGTTGCTTTGTAATATGCTTACCCTCACCTGCTGCTCTCTGCTCTTCATCTACTGCTGCTTCGCTGGGGCTGCAGACCAGCTATGCTTTCTAACACTTCTTCTGTCTGCCGCAGCTGAATTCCCCTCAGGCAGATAAAATTTAATTTAAATTAAATTATTATGAAACATTGTTACTCACTGCAGCAATGCCAGTGAGGTGACAAGTCTTACTCATTATTCAAGTCTGACTACTAAATAAATTCTCTGGAAAAAATTCTTCTTAGCCAAAAAGCCACAAATTTAGAGCAATGCTTTGAGTACACACTCTGTATAAACACACACACACACAGAACAAAACAGAAGCTAGCTACCCAGAAGTGGTGGGAGTCAACTGACCAGTCTAATCCTACCAACAAACAGCTACATGGTGGTGTACACACAGTTACACAAGTGGCCATGGAGGAACTCGAACCTGGCTTCCTCACAGAAAAATGATATTACATTTTTATTAGAGTATTATGAAATATAATCACTCAGTGCAGCATTGCTAGTGAGCTAACAAGTCTTACTTACTGATAATCAAGGCCCTACTAAAATATTTCTTTTTTAAATTTCTGCTTTGGCATGAAGCCACAAACAACACTAGAAAATAAGATCCATATCAGAAGATCTGAGTACACTTGCACAGTGTGAACAGTGTTACACTACTACACACAAACACAGGACAAAATGGCAGCCACCCAGAAGCAGTGGAGGGAGTCAGCTGACTCTGGCTTCAACAAAAAGCAAAACCAAAAAGGCTATACATTTATTCAAACAGTTGTGCACTTCACTGCACTTAAATTAGACTACAATTAATCTAAATGCTTATCTTGTTCTTTGTTTCAGACAAGTCCAAATAAGTTACAAAAAAAAACCCACTTAAAGTTCTATTCCTTAAATTACTACAAAGTCTGCCTTACTAAGCTATTTAAACAGCTACAGCTTTAAATTAGTTTTGTTTTAATATTTGCGCCCGCACACACACACACACACACACACACACACACACTGTGTAGGTCTGCTGGGGCCATGGCCTGTCTCTCACTTTGACAAGTAAACAACCCTTGTTTAGTTTCATTTTCTTTTCACTCTAGCAGTTCACCTGAGAAAAAAAGCCTAATTTTCAAACTGCAGTGTAAAATAACCAACCATATCTAGCTTGGGATTTAAAAAGGGAACATAAACCATTAAGATTTCTGGTTTTTGGTTAATTCTGACAAGTGGATGGAAGTAGATCATTCTTTCACAGCAACTCAGGCATCTTTCTGTCCTGCCTCTAGGTTCTGTGAGTGCTGGGTAACATAACCGGTCTTCAATGAACCTTTAAAGTAGCTCCTGATTAGAAAGGAAGTCTCGGGGCAGCCCCTCAGCGCAGCTGTTAGATGTTAGTTTGCAGCGCCGACGACTTGGGTTTGGGAATGGACCCGGGGAGTTGGAGGGCCTACCGGAGGAGAAGGATTAAGCATCTTGGGGACTGCTCTGCTTCTCTGGGGGGAGGGAGGGGAAGAGCATCCGGTACTTGACAGACCCTGGTGGAGGCTGGGGGTACCACAGCAACTGGTGCCAGTATATCGGGGGGGTTGAGTGGATGCTGGACGTCATTTCATGTCCCCACCCCTAGGGAAGCAAAAAGCAACAGAAAATGCTTGCCCCCAGAATGATGACCCTGCTCCACTCCACCATCCACTGTCTCCGATGCCTGCCAAGGGTCCTGCTCTCGTGGCCCCCACCCAGGAGGTAATCAAGGGCTTTCCCATGATGTCCCTAGGGAGTGGGAAGCCCCCTTGGTGGCCCCACCCAGAGGGGTAAGCCAGGGCATGGGGGCAGCAGGCAGATGGGTCCAGAAGAGAGGGGGCTTGGAACAAAAAAAAAGGGGGGGGAAGTCTCGAGAGATCTTAACTCACATCAAATGGCAAAATGCTGAATAGTCCCAGCATATAGCCAATGATTTATTTTTCTTGTCAAATAACAAATAGGCAATTATTTGTGGCATTGGGGAAATACTGTTTGTTACATTTACATCCCTGCCAGATGCAAAAATCACAGTATCATCTGCATACATATGGATTTCTGAAGAAATAAAGGTATTCAGGAGATTGTTTAGAATAATGGATAACAGGATTAGGCCAATGACAAAGCTTTGGGAAACAATTGAACAAATAAAGAGGGGGAATGAGAAGGTTTCTGTGATGCAGACAGCTTGGAACCTGCCGTCAACGTAGGCACAGAACCAGCTAACTGAATGATCAGTGACTCTTGCCCCTTTCAGCTTGCTCAGAAGAAGAGGGAGCTCAACTGTTCTAAATGCATTAGTCAGGTTGGAGACAATGCTGTTGTAATCAGGCCCTTGAGCATACCAGTCAGAATAGAGTCAATGAGCCAGAGAAGTGAGGTAAATGTAGAGTGAGACTACCCTAGCAGGGTATACAAGAAGGATTCCTAAATCATTAATTATGGCTTTCCACCTGAACTCTCTCCAGTTGTTTGGTATAGTGGTTCAGTGCTCAGCCTTCTATCATTGTTGCCATTCAGCTTTGGGAATTGATGTCCCCAGGGCACGTTCCCATTTTTGATGTAAAGTCAAACCATACACAATTTGGGTGGCATTAGGAGCATTGTACATAAGAGAAATATATCCTTCACAGTTTTTATTTTTCTTAGCAAGGAAAACTATTTATAATCGTATCTGTGCCCCAAATTATACTTCCCTTCCTCTCATCCTGATTTAGAAAATCTTTGATTTGTAACAAAAAAATCTTAAAAATTTTAATTAGGGAGTCTGAACTATTTTAGTGAATGACTCTAAGGATTGCAATGGGGTACCAATATGTACTGTAGTTGCCCAAGGAGTTTCAAGCCCAGTCTTAACCCACCACTTAATGGAGCAATCCAGAAGATCAGGAAAAAATCTGTTGCACTAAGCAATGCTAGTGTGCTGATTAGTGGTGCTTGGATAGTGCCTCTATGGATCAGACTACTGTCCATCAGATAGTGCTGATATCCACCTCAAAATATGACCACAATCTGACCCATGTCAGATTTCAAATCCATAGTCCGATAGCTGTGGATCCCACATCAGACCCAGGTATCCTAGGTCAGATCCATTGAATCCAGCCTTGGATAGTTGGATCAAACTGTTGGATAGCCTGATGATCAGATCCATTGGATCCTGGTCAGATCCACAGATACTGCAGATACTTACCAAGGATCCTAACAGGTCATATCCTTGGCTGAATTCATCCCAGGCCATCCAAAGTTCAGCCAACATGAGAATACCAGATGGTATCCAATCTGGTACGATACTATTTGAGCAAAACTAGTACTGACTAATTTCTATTGGGCAACCCCTGCCTCTCATCTCTATCTCTCAGTCATCCAGAGTCAGTTTTCCCCAACTGTTAGGAATAGTTCTTATATCTACAGTATTTCTGTAGTCCCAGAAAGGACATACAGTAGCTTTAAGGTTACAATCTTCAGAACAGTGTACTTGCTGGGACAGTCATGTAATACTGGACTCCTTCTGAGCCTAAAGGATAAGGATACACAGCTGGGCAGTCATGTAATAGTTCTCCAGATTCAGAATAACCATTCCTTCTTCCCTTATTGTCATACAAGTTGTCTGCAAATTTATTCTTGCTTCTCCATTTTTCCAAATGAACCTTCTAGGGGTCAAGGTGAGGGATTTCCATGCTTTCCTGGGGAATTATAAGGTGTGATTCTGAAGCAGGATGAGAAAGTGAGGTAGAACTTTAATTTGAATGACTTACACTCTCTTAAATAGTGACATGGGAAGTTACCCAACTTTAGAGGTCCTCTCTTTCTTCTTCCAGGAGTCAGCCATAGTTAACCTTATATGATCTCTTCAACTGTGTGGTAATTTTAATACCACAATATTGTGTTTCATTCTTAGACCATTGGAGGTGCTCATGGTTTTTGAGCAGTTGAGGTCAAATTCTTCCCAGCCATAGCACCTCTAACTTAGATACACTCATCTTAAACCTGGACACCTCCCCATAGTCTGTTAGGAACTGTACTAGAGGTGAGTTACTCAGATAAAGAAGGATGCCATTTGCAAATAAGAAGTGTTTTCTCACTTCCCCCCTGCAGATATCTGCTTAATTGAGTGGATGGTTCTGATACCATCCACTAGTGAATCTTTACTGATGGCAAAGAGTAACGTAGATAAGGAGCACCCATAACTATTCAATCTCTGAATAAATAACCATTTTGACAAGATTCCCCTGTCTCTGAATTGATCTTCAGGTATTGAATCAAACATAATTATGTTGTTTCAACAAGGTTGCCCAAAACCAAACTCAGAAAGTGCAACAAGTAAAAAGGTACAACTCAGCCTCTCAAAGGCCTCTTCTACATCCACTGCTATACCTAGATTTCTCCCCCAACCCATTCAACTTTTTACTTCAGACATGATATTTAGCAGTCACAAAATATTATCTTTTAATTGGCGTCCATTCATAAAGCCTGTTTGATCTGGTTGTATAAGGACAGGTACTGCTATTTGTAACCTATTTGCCATTATCTTCATATACAGTCAATTTTAGTCTTGGTTTAGCAGTGAGAGTGGTCCATCCCTAATTTTGCACCATTTTCTTTTTGTTATCTGACTTAGGTAAAGGTTTACCACTATCATCATCTGGTAGTACAGTTACGATGGCAGTACTAACATATTTATTTTTTTACTGATTTTTTTTTTTTATTCTTTGGTAACTTGGTAAGGCCCACTAGGCCCACTGCCCATTTTCAGGGCTGACCTGTGAGCACTGAGGAGATTAACTGAGCTGCTCAGAGTCACATAGTATGCAAGTGGAAGTTGTGTGAAACAAACTCAGGTCTGCTGGCTGTACCAAGCTCTTTTGCAACTCATTACTCTAGCCTGTAAGCTATGCTGCCAGCCTAGGATGTGCCTGTTTCAATTCATGCATTAAATGTTTTCGGTAGGGAGCCCTCAAGTTCTGGGAACAATATTTTGAAAAGTCATTAGTGAACACATCTGGACTGGAGGCTTTACTTATACACAATGTTTTGACAAGGGACTGAAGCTCCAAAGTAACAATAGGCTTCACCAGGTGTATTCTGTCTTGCCCACTCAATTTGGGATGGTCCATTTTAGAAACTTCGCTGTATCTTCCAGTTTTTGTTAAGGAGCATCATTTGTATAAAATATTGATCAAATTGCCAGAATTGCTCAGCAGTATACTTTGATATACTACAGCAACCACTTTGTTCACCTGCCCTTTAATTTTAATATTCTAAACTGTGCTCTCTGCTTACTATTTGTGTATCATAAAAGAAAGCAAGCATCCTGAAGTTAATCTGTTCACAATATGTTTAAGCTTGCCCTCTGCTTTAGCCATAAGGATGTACTATACGTAGCTCCCTTCTAAGATAACCTGGAGTATCCTAGTTTCATTTTTATCTAGTCCTTTTTGCTTCTGCCTTCTGCCACTTTCATCTTCTGGTCCAAATTATCTTGTATATTTCAAAGTTGCTTGGCTTTATGTGAGGAATATGAGATAATATGGCCCCCAATTGTGGAGTTTATGCCATCCCATACAAACGTTTAGTATGCATGAAAGTCTTTATTAAGTAGTAAATAGTGTCTGATTACTTCCCTGATTTTACTGACAAATTGTTCATCATTAAGTAAGTTGCTCTTTAACTGCCATAAGGTAACTTTTTCCATAAGATCCAAAGACACCTAGATGTGAATAGGAGCATGGCAATAGATGGTCATGGGAAGCATTACAGTTTTCTCTGTAGTGTAAGGCAAAGTGTATCAAGTAGAAATAAAAATATCTAGGGAGTATATATATTGAGTGTCATTGGTAAAACCATACATTAGACTATGCATCCCAGTGTTGGGCACCCACTACAAGAGTGACATTGACATGATTGAACAAGAATAAAGGAGACTCATTAAATCCATCTGAGGAGCACATAGCTTACCATATAAAGAAACACTGAACAAATAAAATATGCATAGTCTGGAAGAAGGAAGATCAGAGGTGCTCCATTACTTCTAAATCGCATATGCAAAAGCAGCAACCTTATGGCATAATTTAACTTATAATTCAATTCACTTGATAAACAGTTATGGGGATCATAATAGACAATTAAAAAGAAACAATTTCAGGACAAAGAGAAATTTTACTTTACCCAAGAGGTAGTCAACATTTGGAATTCCCTGCCAGATAATACTGTCTATACAATGTATGTAGTATCCTCACTACTAAGATAAATGACCAATTATGCCAACAGTTTGAGCCAAATGAAAGATAAACTATGTTATTAACCCATTGGGTAAATAACACCATTTGTTTTTCACTTGCCTACGTCACACAATCACACAAAATGTCAGTCACTTTGATTGATGCAACCTTCTACCTAATCCCATGGTGAATCAAACTCCTCATTCCATCCAATAGGCATGCTGCTTTCGTTTTGTAAGCCCTGCTCCGGCTGCCATCTTATCTGCTGCTTCACTTCTGTCCTGATTAAGTTGTTTAAACCCACATGCTGCTTGTAAAAATTACAGCAAATTAACACTGCCACACCATCCAGCTGAACTTCACTGATGTCAGCATCACTTTTTATACTGTTCAGCAGTACCATACCAATTTCACCTGAATTAGGATTTCTCCCCATTGTCCAGCTGGCTGCACTTTGACTGCTCTTGCTCACAGAAACTGAATGGTCATTAGTCATGATGATCCGCAAACAGCTCAGGAAAACAAAACATGCCTTAGTTTCCTATTACCTGTGGACAAGAATACTGAACAGGAATATTGTACTATAAAAATATGATATAATGGCGCCATTCACAAAGTTGTGAATGACAGCTTACAATACACACTGCAAGTCTATTGGTTGACAGGGTCTACCAATGGGCTTCCAGGAGTACAGTAGCTGTCATTCACTGACAACTCTGTTGGTGGGTGGCTCTGGCAGTATGCAGGGTTGAGCTGCCCATCAACATTCGTCACATGCTGGGATGGGGAGCGGGGTGGGTGGGGTGGTGCTCTGAGTGGGTGGGGTCCTCTGGACCACCAGGGAGACTTTGGTAACTCATATGGTGTTGTGATTGGGTCAGGGCAGGGAAGGGAGGTTCCACTAGACTACCAGTGATTTTGCAGAGTTTTATTTGCAATTACTGGGTATATGGGCGGGGAGGAGGGGTACCACTGGACTGCCAGGGATTTGGCAGAGTTTTATTTGCAATTACTGGGAATATGGGTAAGGAGGGAAAGTACCACTGGACCGCCAGGGATTTTGCAGATATTATTTGTGATTATTGGAGATACAAGCGAGGAAGGGGGTTATCACTGGACTGCCAGGGATTTTGCAGATACTTATTTGCAATTACCAGGGGTATGGGCAGGGACGGGGGTACCACTGGACTGCCAGGGATTTTGCAGTGTTTTATTTGCAATTACTGGGGATACGGGCAGGGAGGGGTGTTCTACCAGACTACCAGGGTATGTGTTCCTCTCACAGCCCTTGCAGGGTGATTGGTGCATTCTGCCTGGTGCATTCATGCAGCAGTCATGCAAATGGAGCAATAATGACTTGTAAATGGCCCCATTGCATCTTGCATGCCTAATGGCTCCATTTGCATGTCTGAGACTGTGAATACCAACCTTGGGCACAGCGTATCTGGAGATTCGCTGCCCCATTGGTTCCCCACCCTGACCAGGGGTTACACTGGCACATCTTGGGTTGGGCACAACAGTGGTATTCACAGAGGGGATGCACCAGGAACATCATCTGGTGCATCTTGTGTGAATATCACAGTTTGGGCTCTGAGCATCTCATTTGTGCCGACGCACTTGAGATGTACTGAGCTCATTTCTTGGTGAATCCTGCCCAAAATCTTTTTCATTTCATTTGAGAGACCTCCAGAGGTCCATGAACTTATTCTCTTTCACCAAGCAGTCTAGTATTTTCCCTGTCTTCTGACTGGAGTTCAAATGCTATGAGGGTCAAACTGAGGCTAGGGTTGTAACCCAGCTGAATCCTCCTCCAGTCATGCACCATCTGTCTTTGTGGAACTTCGATGATCTACTCAAAAAGGGACTACCTGAAGGCACCAGAGTCTGCATTTAGGATGTTCACCTTAAAAAATTTAAGTGACTTTTCATATTCTACATGCTATTATTAAGTATCTCCCCAGTTTGTTCTCCTTTATATTCAAAGTCTCTAGTGGGGCACCTTTCTTCACCAAAATGGGAAGCCCTTGCTTTTCCTGTTTGAGGGGTGGACCAGACCCTAAAAGTTTCCAACCCAGGATCTATGGTAGTTTGTCATTTTCCACTTCAAACTTATACATTTCCTAGGAAAGCAAATGTCTCCATTTAATCTATTAAGTTCAGCAAACATTTTGCAGATTTTATTGGGGCTGCAGTCCTTTTATGTCATATGACATTTTATCTGATACTTCAGTCCTTTTACAGTATATGATATTACATTAACCTTATCCACTTTGTACATAATTCTAATTATGTAAATGTTTTGGGCCTCTCACATACACTGTTACCACATCTGGTCTATGACATATCTAACAACATCAACTGACAAAGAAACTCACTCCAAACATACATTTTTCTAGCCAGTAGAACATTGGTAAATCTGATCTTGTATGGCAGCCCCAAACATGAGGAGTTATACCTGATGGAAATTCTTCAACCTCTAAAAATATGCTACTTCATAAACAAATTATTTGATGCCTGAACTGTCTTGAACAAACAATAAAAACAGAGAGAACAAAATTATAACAACCTTATGTACTCATAACACATAATTACAATAAACCTCTGAGACACTATAAGACTGAAACTCCCTTGCTCCTTGTGACTTCTGGGTGTCACATGTCCCAATCCTAGGAATATCTGCATCTATATGTTGGCCAGTTACTCAGCAACCTTACTTTTGATGTGTAGAAAACTGAACAGACATGATACACCTGGAATCATTACAACTTTCAGTGATTCTGGCTTCTGCTCCATGTGATCTTGCAAGTACAATAGCTCTACCCTGACTGGGCACACCTCATTCCCCTCACAGCAAATATGAACTAAGCTGGACTCAGAACTTAGTAAGTGCTATTGGGCTAATGAAAGTTTCATGGCTTCCCATAAGGAATTCCTCCACTTATTGTTATTCTGCACGTCATTGTTGTCTATTCCCCAGCTTGGTAAGTGTGTGATACAGGATTCCCATATACCAAAGTGTTCATGTATTCTACCTCTCCCACAATCCATGGTATTTAGGGTAAATTGAATAGAGAACTAGTGTGCAGATTCCTCTCATTTCAGAGCAAAGTTAGGCCTTCTGCTTATAACTAGCTCCTAGCATTTCTTGTCCCATCCTTAAACTTAGTGTACTCTTGCCCACCACACAGCGGGACTATGAACAAATAAGATATACGGTAACCTACCCCCCATAGAAACATAGAATTTGACAGCAGATAAGGACCGCTTGGCCCACCCAGTCTGCCCATTTCCCTACCTACTGGATAAGCTGCAGATCCTAGTTAACCAGCAGCCTACTTCTTTCTACCCCCACCCCTAGAATGGCCTTATGACTGTCCCATGCATGCTTGAATTCCACCACTGATTTGACTCTACAACCTCTTCCGAAGGCCGCTTCATGCATCCACAACCCTCTCTGTGAAAAATACTTCTAAATTACCTCTGAGCCAGCCCCCATCTTCAAATTGTGCCCTCTTGTTCCTGCACAAATTTCTTTTTGAAAGATGCTACCCTCTTGGACTTTGTTGATTCCTTGAGGTACTTGAAGGTTTCTATCATGTCCCCCCTCTCCCTCCTTTCCTCGAGGCTATACATATTATGCTCCTTTCATCTCTCTTCATATGTCTTCCAGTGCAGACCCTACACCATTTTAGTTGCCCTCCTCTGGACAGCTTCCATCCTGTCTATGTCTGTGCGGAGATTGGGTCTCCAGAACTGGACACAGTACTCCAGATGGGGTCTCACCAGCTGTCTGTACAGAGGGATAATAACTTCCTGTTTTCTACTGGTGATGCCTCTCCCTATGCATTCCAGTATCCCCCCAGCCCTCCTTGCTGCCCTCTCACATTGCTTGCCCACCTTTAGGTCATCTGATATGACTACCCCCAGGTCCCTTTCCATTTTTGTTGTTGTTAGTATCTCACTCCCCATTGTGTACTCTTCCCCTGGTTTTGTTTCCCAGGTGCATTACGCTACATCTTAGCATTGAATCTAGCTGCCATGCAGTTGACCATTCCTCTAACCTTGCCAAGTCCTTCTCATCCTTTCCACCCCACTCCTGTGCATCAACTCTGTTGCAGATCTTTGTGTCATTTGCAAAGAGACATACTTTTCCTTCCAGTCCCTCTGCAATGTCGCTATAAAGACATTGAAGAGGACCCGATCTAATATTGAACCCTCTTGGTACCCCACTAGTAACCCTCCTTTCTTCTGAGTGGACTCCATTTACTATTACTCTCTGTGTCCTATTCTCCAGCCAATTCTTTACCCAGGCTGTCATCTTGGGACCCACTGCCAGGCTGGCTAACTTGTATATTAATCTTTTGTGTGGGACTATGCCAAATGCCTTGCTAAAGTCTAGGTAGGCCATGTCCACAGCCCCTTCCTGATCTACTACTTTGGTCACCCAGTCAAAGAAATCTATCAGATTCATCTGGCATGACCATCCCGCTGTAAATCCATGCTGCCTAGGGTCCTGTGCCCCTCTGGCCTCTAGATACGCGACAATTCTTTCCTTCAGAAGTGATTCCATCATTTTCCCTATCACTGAGGTTAAATTAACAGGTCTGTAGTTTCCTGCTTCTGCCTTGCTCCCACTTTTGTAAAGGGGAATCACATCTGCCCTCCTCCAGTCCTCGGGTACCACCCCATCCTCCCATGATTTGTTAAAAAGGGTAGTCAGTGGTGTCACTAGTTCTACCTTAGTTCTTTTAGAATTCTGGGATGAATCCCATCAGGCCCCATTGCTTTGCCCACCTTCTGTTTTAAGAGTTCTTTCAGAACCCTTTCTTCTGTAAATGGGCTGGTATCAACTTCTGTATCCAGAGTGTTTCTACTGCTTGTTTTATGTACCTACCCTCTTCATTTGTAAATACTGAGCAAAATATTTGTTTAGTATTTCTGCCTTTTCACAGTCTCCTCTGCCCACCTCCCTCCCCTTTATTAAGCCTCAGTATCCCTCCCTTGGTCTTCCTTCGCTCCTGATGTACCTATAAAATTTTCACTAGCTCACCAAAACAGACAAGTGGCCTTGCCAATCCTGATACAGATGTTGGCTGAGCCAACATAATACCATCCCCACTTAAACTTAAGTTGAAAAGGCAATATAAAGAAAATAGCTGATACGTGAAAGTGGTATCCAGTGAACATGGCATCCACAATAGAGTGCCTATAAAAAAAGGTGACTCATTTATGGCACCTGTATTTGGGGCTACCTGGCAGTGTAATGTCCAGATACCAGGATGGGTGAGGTAGGGCGATGGGGAGCTATGCACATACGTGCACACAAGCACGAGATGGGGAGAGAGGAAGGAGAGGTATGTGGGGGGGTGGTGGGCAGCTGCCGAGCTGGTCCGCAAGTGTGGTGGGGAGGGTGGTTGGTTGGGAGGTGCAGGGTTCGAGTCCGGTGTGTTTTTGTTTTTTTTCTGGCAGCCGGCTTTTCCTTTTCAAGTATTTTATCCCCCCGACATGCACCCCCTGGAGTTGAGAATCCTTTAGTAGTGGGTGGGGGCAAAGCAGGTTAAAAACACACCTGTGGATCTTGAGCACCCTCTTCCTGCAGTGTGCATCGCCAATTTCAATTTTGCGATGTGCACCTCACTCATAGTATTCCACAATTGCTGTTATGACATAGAACCCTTGAAAGTGAAGGAGGAGTTGGGGACCATCAGGTAAATGGGTTTCCAGGGATGATGTGGGCACCTTCACACCACTGCTCACACACCTACCCTTCTCACTAAAATGATGAAAAATCATGTCTTCCGACACCATGCTCCATCCTCTCCTCACCAAGACTAACCACAGCATAGCATATGTCTGGCCTTACATGGATTATGGGTCACCACTATGGAACCCTCACTTTCAGGGGGAGATTGAGAGAGTGGAGAAGGTGCAGAGGAGATATACTAGAATGATAGGATCATTGGGAAAATACAGCTACGAAGACAGATTACAAAGACTAGGATTGTTTTTGCTGAGGGAAAGAAGAACAAGAGGTGATCTAATGACAATGTATAAGTTAGTTAAAGACCAGGAAATGATAGAGGAAGTGGGTATCTGCATACAGGAAAAACCAATGTACGAAAGGGGACACAGAAAACAAATAAAGGTTGAAACATTAAAAAACAACAGTAGATATTTCACAATTCTGAACAGGACAGGCAGGGTATGCAATACACTTCCAAGCGATATAGTCAATAGTAGTTCTGTAACATCCTTTAAGAATAGAGTGGATAGGTGGTTGTTACAAAATAGGACAACAAGGACCCACTTATGTGGGGAATGGTAAAAATGGGCTGTATGGCCTTCTTCCATTCTGAGCCTAGTATAAGCACCCAGTATAAGTACTGCTTAAGTGGAAGACTTCAGCATTCAATGTTACTGTCAGATACAGTGTCCATCCTCACCTACAGCATCCCTGTTAGCTTGCATCTGGATATCCTGCTTAATCACTCCAAGCCCTCTGCTTAGTCTCTCACTGCTGTTTAACAAGGGAAGATAGAAATGACATCTGCACCTCTATGGACCTAGCAAGGTTTATAAGAATCAAACAAAAGTCAGAAGGTACAATAGGGATAACCTGGACCCTCATTCTGCAAATACACCCATTGGCCTCTTCTCTATCCCTCTCAAAGAACCGTTTAACTAGGTACTCCAGGTCACCCCTCCCCAGACACCTTCTGTAACTGAAAATTATTTCAATAGCATAAGCAGTTGCATTCAGTATTAGAAAAAAAAAAAATGATCTTGTGCCTTAGGATGGAACACGCATTATAAATGGCTAATGCATCCCACCATGTGGCTTTGGCAAGCTGTAATCCTCTCTTTCAAAAAGTTAGCTAGCTGGAGAAATAGGAGTTTAACAGAGATTCTTTTCATCATATTCAGATCTCATGAGACACTGCCACCCACACCATTTTCTGATCTGCAAACATTTGCCTTAAGTTGTGAGCAATTTTGTGGTTGTTATTGCTTAGGTTTCTCAACCAAGGATGCAGTATTATTACATCAGATAGACTGCAATGCTTTCTTTGGGGGAATTTTGTACATCTTCCTACCCTAAGCAATTTCCCATACTGACAACAAGTGCTTGTGTTCCCATCTGCCATCATCTATACGTACACAGAATCTTCAACTGTAGTTTTTGCAGTGTTGCTGTAGCTTCAAGCCTTGAATCAGACAATTATATTCCCTAGTCCTCGTCTGTCTTATGTTTAGCAGGGAAACTCATGGAAGCACCCAGCTGTGCACCCTGTATCTATTTTATTATGTTCCAAAAGGCTTTCCTTTTTTCTGTCACTAGAAACATACATACAATTTGAATGGGGGATAAGGACTGCTTGGCCCATCCAGTCTGCCCATTTCTCCCCACCTACACTATCACTGCACACTGTGCCTGAGCTACACCTCTTTCTCCCTCCCTTCATTCCTTTCCACTGTGATTCCCCTGTGCTTTTCCCCATGCGTTCTGAACCCTACCACTGTTTTCGCGCCCACCACCTCCACTAAAAGGCCATTCCAGGAATCCACCATTTTTTCTGTGAAGAAGTACTTCCTCACATCTTTCCTGAGTCTACCCCTCTCAAGCTTCATAGCATGTCCTCTTGTTCTTAAGCACCTTTTCTTCTCATAATTATACTCCCCTCCTGTACCTTAGTTACCCCAATGAGGTATTTAAGGGTCTCTACAATATCTCCCCTCTCCCTCCTCTGTTCAACAGTGTACATATTGAGGTCCTTTAGTCTCTCATTGTAGGACTTTTAATCCAGACCCTGCATCAATTTAGTTGCCCCCCTTTGCACCACCTCCACTTTCCTTATGTTCTTTCAGAGATGTGGTCTCCAGAACTGGACACAATACTCTAGGTGGGGTCTTTGCAGCAATCTATACAGAGGCTACACCCCCTACCTATTTCAGTTAGTGATACCCATCCCTATGCACCCAAGCATCCCACTAGCTTTCCTTACTGTCTTGTTACACTGCCTGGCCACCTTTAGGTCACCTGATATGATTACCCCAGGTCTCCTTCCTGCTTGGTGATCATCAATATCACTGCACATGTTTTGTACTCCATGCCTGGGTTTCTGTGCCCTAAAGGCATTATTTGCACTTGTTTTGCATAGAAACTCAGCTGCCATACCCTTGATCACTTCTCTGGTTTTCTCAGGTCTCTGCTCATCCTTTCTACCCCCTTCAGAGTGTCCACCCTATTTCAGATTTTGTTGTCATCCGCAAAGAGGCAGATCTTCCATTCCAGCTCCTCTGAAATGTCACTTATAAGGATGTTAAAGAGGACAAGTCCCAGCATTGATAACTGAGGCACCATCCTCATCCCCCCCCCTTACCTGGAGTGAACTCTGTTTGCCACCACCCTCTGTTACCTATATCCTAACCAATTGCCCTTATGCACTGGATCTCCTTTCCCCTTGCCATCTGTCACTTAACAACTCATGCAGCATTAAAAAAGGAGCTTAGAAATTTCCTAACTAAATCTGTCACTTGTACATGCTTTGATCCTACCTAGTCCTCCTCTATCCTATCACTACTACCCAACCCCTACCTATTCTCCCTAAACAAACTCTTGCCCCTCTGAACTACTCTCCTTGCTTATTTCTCCATTGATTTGACCTTGCCAATAGTGGCCCCATCCCTCTTTATCTCTCTGCTCATTTTCTATTTGATTGCACTTACCGTGTTTCTGCTCCACTGTGTGTCTCTCCCTCGATTGCTTTCCCCTTCCGCTGTTAATCTACCCCTTTTCCTTACTGCCAATCATTACATCTGCAGTTACCATTATATTTTACCCAACTGTCTACCCTTTACTCCCACCCTTTAGTCGCCTGCAACTATTTGTTACTACCTTATATCACACCCCTAAATGCCTCTATCAAATGTTTTATGTGACAGCATTTTTCTTTTTTCTATAGGTACTAGTTTGTGTAACTAAGTTTATGTCAATATATCATATTTCTGTCTCTGCCATCAAGTGATATTGCATTTTATTCAAGTGATATTGTATTTACCTACCTCTTTTATAATATTCTTTCTCTCTGTATTCTATACTTCTATTGTAACCTTCCGGGTCATGTCTGAACATAGTCATCACGATGGCTAGTGCACCTCACCAAGGTAGCAAAAACAAAATAAATAAAAATAACATTTCTTTGACAGTTTACCACTTTTAGACCCACTCCTAAGCTACCTAGCTTACTTACTAGTCTCCTATATGGAACAGTGTTGAAAACCTTGCTAAACCTAGGTAGGCCACATCCAGCACTCCACCCTGATCTAGTTCCTTGGTCACCTAGTCAAAGAAATCTATCAGATTCTTTTGACATGACCGCCACCCCCCAAACCATGCTGCCTTGCATCTTGTAACTCACTGGATTCAAAATATTCCACAGTCCTTTTTTCCATTACCTTTACCACCATTGATGTCAGATTGGCAGACCTATAATTGCCAGCCTCCTCTTTGCTACCAATCATGCTTCCAGTGAGCTGTTAAGTAGAACTGTCAGTGGTGCAGCCAGTATTTCCCTGAGCTCCCTCAATACCTTTGGATGCACCTCATCTCGCCTCATTGCTTTGTCCACCTTCAGATTAAAAAGTCCCTTCAGGACTCTCACCTCCAAAAAAAGGCTAGTGTCCACCTCCCTCCCTCCAAAGCTGTTACTTTTTTGGTGCCCCTTCCCTTCTTCTTTCTCTGTGAATACTGAACAAAAGTATTTATTTAGGATGTCTGCCTTTTCCTGGCCCCCCTCTGCACAGTCCCCCCTTCATTTATTAACCTTACAAACCCACCCCTGTTCTTCCTTTTTTCACTTACATACCTAAAAATGTTTTGTCCCCATTCATTACCTCCTGGGCTATTTTCTCTTCAGTTTGTGCCTTTGCATTCCCTACTGCTTTCACTGCTTTCCTCCATTTACCCTGATACACCTCCCTATCCTCCTCCCTCTGAGTCTCCTTATACTGTATCTTCTGAATGCTACATTTTTAGTGTTTACCTTTTCAGCCACCTCTTTCAAGAATCATAGTGGTCTCTTTTTCATCTTGCTTTTGCTCACTTGTTTGATGCAGAAGTTCATTGCCTTTACTATGCTTCCTTTTATCTTCACCCACTGTTTCTCCACCCCACCCAGGTCACCCATCACTGCTAGGTCATTCCCGAGGATTTCAACCACCTTTTAAAAATCTGCCTTCCTGAAGTCCAGGACCCTCACCCTTGTGTGGTTTAATTTTGCAGCTGTCCTTAAACTGAGCTCCACTGTACAGTGATCACGGATCCCCAAGTGGCCTCCCACCTTGACATCAGCAACACTATCCCTGTTAGTTAGTGAGTACCAGGTTCAATATTGCTCCATCATGAGTGGGTTCACTGACTAGTTGCCTGAGGAGTGCCACCTGCAGAGAGTCCAGGATGTCCCCGCTTCCAGCTGATCTCTGCCCCTGACCAGGGTGCACAGCTCTGCTGGATTTCAGGACCCGGCCCCCGGATGGACGGCATCCCTGGAGCTGCCACACGAGACTGCAAGCCCGGCCACAAAGCCTGAAGAGCTGATCTCTGCCCCTGACCAGGGTGCAAAGCTTTGCCAAATCTCAAAACCTGACCCCTGGATGGACAGCATCCCTGGAGCTGCCACATGAGACCACAAGCCCAACCACAAAGCTTGAAGAGCTGATCTCTGCCCCTGACCAGGGTGCACAGCTCTGCTGGATCTCAGGACCCATCCCCTGGATGGACAGCATCCTTGGAGCCACCACCCAAGACCGCAAGCCAGGCCACAAAGCTTGAAGAGGTACTGATGCTGCTGAACCAATCGGAAAGCGAGCACTTCTTCTGGCTAAGCTCCCATTGGTCTCTTTCCGCTCTTTGTCTGTTTGCCACCTGGCGCTGTTTTAAACTGCATTTTGTGAACTTTAATCAAGCCTAAAAGACCTGTTATTACTGCTGAAAAGCAGAAACATGTTTAAACTGTTGCATTTACTGCCAAATTACTGACTAAGATTACAGTCCTTTCCTGAATATCTGTCTGTCTCAATGCCCTTTAGCACCTCTACCCCTTTGTCTTGCTAATTCTCTTGCTGTGACTGTCTGCCACACAGCCCTCAGCCTGTGCTTAAATTCCCCTGTCTCTCTCTCTCTCCTGCAGCTGATCTCTCTCCCTGACCCGGGTGCACAGTTCTGCCTGGTCTCAGGACATGGCCCCCAGATGGACGGCATCCCTGGAGCTTACCGCCCAAGACCGCAAGCCTGGCCACAAAGCCTGAAGAGGTACTGCTGCTGCCCCACCAGGGCTGCGTGCCAGCTCCCCACCCGCCCTATCTCAACTATTATATTTATACCTGTAGCAAGTCACATGATCCACAATTACTAACAGTCTACTTTCTCATTGGCTCCTTATAGTCTCTTGCCACTAGGGGGACATGGAAACCTTTTACTCACCCTACAGCTATCTCTGCATTACCTTCACAGGCACCATATACTATTGTCTGCCACTATGGCACACCTTAACATGTGCTTGTCTTACCCACGTCACCTAATCTTGGCGGTTTTGATCAGTGCCATCCTAGGGATGAGAGGTATGCCTACTGCTCCAACCACATATCCAGCTACTTTCCCTGAAGCCACCACAATAAACTACCTAGGAACCCTGCCACACACCCTGATACTGTGCCACACCAGTTACCCGCACTACCCCTCGCTACCTTGTGCCTCTCTTACTTGCCTGCCTGACTTACTGATTACGCTGCTCAATATATCTTCAACTGCTCCCTGTAGTGTACAACTACCTGGATGCCATGCTCGGTGCTACTCAGCAACCCATAAATACCACAAAGCTTGATTCCTCACTCTCCTGCTCCTCTCTTGCTGGCTGGTGATGTCCTCCCCAACCCTGGTCCCCCTTCAAGAATCTCCCCTACCCCCCACACACACCCCCACTCCCTTAGCCCTCCTGAATGGCCTAACAATTATCCACCTAAATGCCCGCAGCCTTACCAACAAACTACCCATACTGCTAGTCATGGTCCTGGAATATAAACCTGACGTCAACATCATCTCAGAAACTTGGCTTTTAGGTCATATCATGGACCAAGAAGTCCTTATTTCTGGATTCACTGTAACTCATATGGACAGACAAGGAAGAGGTGGTGGAGTGGTGATCTGTGTCTCCACCTCCCTACAGCACACAGTTGTGTTGAAAGTTACCTCTCCAGGGGCACTAATGAGCACACTGGCATGAGGATGTGTTCTTGTCTTGCTCCACAAACTACCACAATTTAAAGAAATTTAAAATAGATTTTCCTCAGCGAGAAACTTGCTAAAGTTAATCTTCAGGTGCAGAATAACAGCATGGACAAGTATCTGGCATCTGGATCTGGGAAGAGCTCCCAGACAGCGGCTAAAAATCATAAAAAGCAACCTCTGGCCTCACAGATTGAGAACACCAGACCTGTTTCACTTTCAGCAGCCGAAGTCAATGCGCTAGCCCACGAGGTTACACAACAAGTACTGGTGGCCCTCGATCCCAGCTTGGCATCTAATTTCAATTGTAAGTTACCGGAGTTAGGAGACCTGCATGCCACTCAAGCTACGAGACTTACAGAAATGGAACAGAGAATCTTTGATGTCGAGGATGCCACTGCGACAGTTCCTGACCAGATAGCTGCTTTGCAGAAAAAAGTGGAAGAATTCAAGGACCAGTTTGATTATCAGGAGAACTACCAGTGATGCTTAAACCTCAGGCTTTGGAGGCTACTGGAGGGGCTGAAGGGCCCTAATGTATTGGACTTTTGTGCTAAAACTCTGCCAGAAATGTTAGGTATTATGCCTGAAAACGGTCGTCTCAAGCTTGAACATACACATAGGGCCATGATGCCGAGACCACCGCCGGATCAGCCACCATGAGATATAGTACTTCGTTTTCACAATTTCCAGGTCAGGGAGCTAATATTAAAAGCTTACAGAAACACATCTTCCATGGAATATGAAGGCCACGGGCTATAGCTCTCCCAGGATTACTCTGCTCGTTTGCTTAAAAAGCATCGCGCATTCAGCCTGGTAATGGCACAGTTACAGGAGACTCAAATCGAATGCTTCATGATATATCCAGCCACACACAAAATTAAGCATGAGGGTGCCATGTATTCTTTCTAGGAGGTGTCAAAGGTGGAGAGCTTCATAAAGGATCTTAAAAAGAAATTTCGTCCTTGCATACCACGCCATGGTGGTGCATGCAATGGAGGTACTGTCCTGATATTATACTGTCTGGATTGAGGTATATACTTCAAGCTTCCCCTTGGGAAAGGCCTGAACAGCTTTACATCTCTCTTTTTTTTTCTCTTATTTTTCCTCCTAGCATTTTCATTGAACTGTGAGTGCTGATAACTCATTAAATCACATGGCGGAAGGTACCTGACATATAGCCTATGGTGACTGAACTTTTTTGTTGCATATGAAAGCTGGAACAGTGCTAAGAACAATCACTCTCAGGACTGGTTAAGTCTGGGACATTTCTGAGTTACGTTATTTAATACTGAGAGCTGAAGGAATTTTTCTTTAAACGGGTCTGGACTTCCTTAGGGTAGTATGGGGTAAAGGAAGAAACAGAAATATGTATAACAGAGTCTTTTAAAAATATTGGAATGCATTTCTGGAGGGAAGCTGAACTGGGGAAAACAAGTATTATTTTAAGATTGTGGTGGGGCAGGGGGTAGGGGGTACATCTTCACTGAATCTGGGAAGGGGATTTATAAAATGTTTGCCATGTGCAATTCTGGTTACAAAAGGGGAAGGCATGTATATCTCACGTGTATAGTGGGTATACAAGAGGAGGGGAGGAAAAGGGGATTTGTATATATATAGTTACTGTTCATTGTTTGCTAGTTCTTCTATTGTTTTTTTTTTTAACAGATCCAAACCGATGGAAAGACTAGCTCATTCACAATTTTGGGTGTACAAAGGAGGGGGGCCTGGAGGAGTGGGGTCCCGAGGAAAGAGGGGACAAGGAATATGGCTAGCCCAGTGGGACTAGTGGTGGCCTCATGGAATGTTAGAGGGATATCCACCCTGGTTAAATGAACCATGTTATTGACTGCCCTTAAAAGACAGGCTGTAACGGTTGCCCTGCTACAGGAGGCTCACCTCACAGAGAAATAACATTCTAAGTTAAAGAAAGGATGAGTCGGGGCATGCTATGCGGCATCATATACTTCTCATAAGAGGGGTGTGGCTATACTTGTACATAAGAGGTTGCCTTTCACAGCTGAAAAGGTGGTAGTGGACCCAGTTAATGGGCGTTACATCTTTGTGAGCGGGGATATCTTGGGGGAGAAGATAACCTTTGGGAGTGTGTATGCGCCGGCATTATATGACCCCAATTTTTATAAATCCCTCCTTGCACTCCTAATGGAGGAGCAATTCCCAGGTCTAGTGATGGAAGGTGAACTAAACTGCTTGATGGACCCTGAAGTAGACCATTCTGAAGGCAAGGGTTGTGTTAGAGGGGTTCTCCGTAACTGGCAGGAAGGGATGGTTGACCTTGACTTGATAGATAGTTGAAGGGCAGCAAATCCCACCCTTCGGGAATATACATTTTTCTCCCAACCACATCGAACCTGGTCCAGGTTAGATTATGTATATATCCTCCGCTCCTGGTACCCCTGTGTGATGCAGGTGAAACACAGCCCAATACAAATATCGGACCATGCAATAGTCCTACTCACACTGGCACTGGGAAAAATTAAATAGGCCTCTCGAACCTGGAAACTCCCGAACTACTTACTGGCCAACAAGGAATTTAGAGATTTTTTTACAGGAACAGTGGGCACAATATGTGCAGAGTAATCAATGAACGGCCTCTTCCTAGGCTGTTTTTTGGGATGCGGGAAAGGCAGTTATGAGGGGAGCTATTTTTGGTTATGTAGCCTATCACAAGAAGAAGATTTAAGGGAGGAGAATTAACCTGGAGAATCATTTAAAGGTACTGGAAAGGCGGATAGCCTGTGGCGAGCGTGGGGAGGCTGCCCATCAAATGTTACCAGTAACTAGAAAGGCACTGAATAACCTGTTATTAGGGGAAGCTAAGAAAACATATCTATTTGTTAAGAAACATTTTTAGGAATGGAAAAATAAACCCAGTGCCATGATGGTGCACCTAATATGAGGGAGGAAGAGCTCTCATTTAATCACTGCAATTAAGGACTTGGCTGGGATACCACAAAACAATGAAAATTACATATGGGAAAGATTTAGAAAGTTTTACCAGGAGTTGTATAAGACACAATGTGGGAATGTACAGAATGAAATGCAGGATTTTCTGGCAGGATTAGATCTTCCTAAATTATCCCAGAGTCAGAGGGAATGGCTGGATTCCAAACTGACAAAGGAAGAAATAACTAGAGTTGTTGTGGGCCTGAAGAGAGGGAAAACTAGTGGAACTGATGGCTTCACTGCAGAGTATTATAAGGTCTTGAGGTGTCACCTAGTGGAGCACCTAGAAACAGTACTCAATGAGGCAAGAGAGGAAGGAGGAAAATTGCCTCAAACATGGAGAGAAGCCCTGATTTGTCTGATACCCAAGGAGGAGAGGTATCCACTTGAGTGTGCCTCATTTAGACCCATCTCCCTCCTCAACTGTGATGCTAAAATCTTAGCCAAGGTTTTGGCTAGTTGCCTGGAGAGGCTGTTGCCAGAGTTGATTCACCCAGACCAGACCAGGTTCATTCGAAATAGGTACTCTTATCACAATATGAGGACACTCCTTAATGTGATCTGGGGGGTCTCAAAGGGATATGAACCTGTACATGTACTCTCAATGGATGCGGAAAAAGCATTTGATACAGTTGAGTGGCAGTATTTAATGGAAGTTTTAACCTGGTTTGGTCTGGATAACGAATTTATTGGGCTGGTAAGATTAATGTACACTGCCCCAACAGCACGAGTCCTGGTAAATGGTACACCCACGGATGGTTTTACACTTGAGAGGGGGACTAGGCAGAGGTGTCCTCTGTCCCCCCTTCTGTTCATCTTGGTGCTGGAACCTCTGGCTGTAGCAATCAGGACGCATCCGGGAATAGTAGGAGTTGAGGGCCAATTGGGGAGAATGCATAAGCTCTCTATGCAGATGATATGTTGCTATATATGACTAAGCCAACTCAGTCTATGACCCCGCTGTTAAAACTGATTGAGAGTTTCTCTATATTTTCAGGCTATAGACTGAATTTGAGCAAGTCCAAGGAACTGTGTATAGAGAAGGCTAGGGAGATGGGTGGGGACCAGGCCCAGGATTGGGATTTGCATAAGGTACAACACTCATTTGTATACCTCGGTATTAGCGTTAGAGGGAATCTCAGATCTTTATATGATCTGAACTACACGCCTTTGGTTCAGAGGATCATAATTGACTTGGGCAGATGGAGAAGCCTACCCATAACATGACTGGGCAGAATAAACTTGCTTAAAGTGAGCGTCCTTCCCAGAATATTGTACATTATGCAAATGATACACCTGGGCCTAATGTGAGGGGATATTGGGCACCTGGAGAGATCTTTTTCAAACTTTTTCTGGCAAGGGAAACAGTCTAGGGTGAGCCCAGCTCGTTTAAAATCTTTGATCTAGACAGGTGGATTCAGGGGTTCAGATAATTTATTTTTAGTGGAAGTCTGAAACTTCCATGAGTCAAAATCTGGATGTTATTCTAATTTTTTGGAAGTCAAAATACTTTCAGGATCCCACTTGAGGAAGTAAGTATTCTTGGATGGACCAATTTATGGATGTTAATGCAATACAATTTCTTTCAGAAAAATCCATCATTTCTGACTTCCATGCCTACAATTTTGGAAGTCATCTAATTTTTTGTTTCACATCTGTAAGTCAATGACTTCCTCCCCCTTTATTTTGGAAGTTTTTGCCTTATTTTTGGAAGTCAAATACTCCAAAAATGGAATTAACTGAACCCCTGGGTGGATTACAATTCCCAGACTTGTGGGGTGGGGGGGGATTATTTGGCCACACAATGTCATTACATACTGGACTGGGTGGGCAGACCACAGGAGGCGGGATGGCTGGACCTCGAGGAGCGGGGCTGCCCTGGGAGAGTCTCTGCATATTTATCGGTAAATGGAGGAAGAGCTTACACAGGGCTGCACAAACCAAACCCACTTGTTAGGTCAGTACTGGACTGTTGGGATCGAATGATACAGTAGGAGAGGAAAGCACAGATGGAGACCTTGCTGCTTCCAGTAGCGGGAAACCCCTTCTTTGTCCCGGGCTTAAATGATTCTGGTTTTAAGGAATGGGAAGTTAATGTCATAAGATGTCTGTGGGACTTGTATATAATGGAGGGGCTGATCACTTTCGAGGACCTCCGGAGTAGAACGGGCATAGGGCACCAACACTTTTATCGCTATTTACAAGTTAGGACATACTGCAAATTGCTTGGAAGAATGCTAGAGTCAGAATATTGGATGGGTCAGATAGAGCATATGATACAAAAGGGATGGGAAAATCCTAAAGGTACCATATGCCGGGTAGTTAAGGTGGGCAGACAATCCCAGATGTTTCGCAGAAAACCAGACAGCTATGGGCTAGGAATATGGGAGTACCTATTACAGAGGATACTTGGACAGCTATGTCCCAACTGCACTAGGGCATTTTAATATGTAATAAATATAAATAGTCATTTTATAAGTTTTGTCATAGATTATACTATCCCCCATTAACAGTTAGTAAGTTTAACCCCAATATCTTTCCAATATGTCCAAGGTGTAGAAGTGGTATAGCCTCTTATTATCATTACTATTGTTCATGTCCAATCTTACAGGAGTTCTGGAGGGAGGTGAACCTGGAAGTACAGACTTTGACAGGTAGGCCAATACCATTGTCACCTATGGTGATGCTGTTTGGGATGGATTCCTTTGCCAAGGTGGCTCAGAGTGCTGTTAATTATGGCTAGACATTGCATTCTTAATACCTGGGTTTCTGCAATTAGGCCCACTAGACAGCAATGGAAGGGGCTAATTTTGCAGGCACTCACCTTGGAAAGGCTAACATACATAATGCAGGAGACAGGTGAACAATTTTATAATGCCTGGCAACCATACTTGGCAACCCTCTCACTCGTGGAGATGATGACACTAGGGTAGGGGTAGGTAGAATAGAGTGGAAGGGGATTAACTAGATTGATTGTTGAACTAAGTCCATATGTGTGGGAGCTACATACCTGTCTCTCAAACTGAGGGTAAATTTACTTCAAATAAATTCCTAATTTTCATAAGTGATTTTATGAGCTAGCCGAATTTATTGAGTATAATAAGGATGGATTTGGATCTGAATGTATGTAACATGTTTTAATGTTTGTTGTTGTTGTGTCTTGAGACTTATTGTCTTGTTTGTAATTGTGTTTATTACAAAACTGAATAAATAATGATGCAAAAAAAAAGTCACCTTTCCTTCCTCTCACAAAGCTATCCTCCTCAACCTGAAGCTTCTCTACTGCTGCCCTCTATTTATCTCAGGAGTATACTGCCGCCCGGGCCAGCCCCCATAACAAGTCACTGATCTGATCAAGAAACTAATGGCCCTTGCCCACGCTGGTGAGCTGTACATACTGGGCAACCCTAACATCAATTGGCTCTCTAACACACTAGCCAAAACTTGCTCTGACATAGAGTCATTAAACTTAACACAACTAATACAGGAACCTACTCGCATGAACTACAAAACTAATAACCATTCCCTACTGGACCTAGTCCTCATGTCACACCCCCACAGGGTCAAGGCCGCTAGCCTCCTACCTGATGCATTAAGTGACCATCATCCCATATGTATGGTGAGCAAAATACATAGGCAAAAAATACCCCACAAAATCCTCCTAACCAGACCAACTTCTTCCTTGACACTCTACCTCTTCATCATGACCTCACCAACACTGACTGGTCCCTACTTGCTGCCTGCACCTCAATTAACGCTGCACTCCAACTGTTCTGTGATAAGTTCCTTCACATTTGGAACCAACACGCACCGCTGCATAAAATCAGAGTCAGGGGCAACCACCTGCCCTGGGTAACCCCTGAGCTCCTGTCCTGTCAAAGAGCCCAGGACACTACTTGGTGCAAACACAAGATAACCAACTGCCCCAGGGACCTCCAATGATACAAGGAGCTTTGAAATAAGTGTACCAAAGCTATCTGACTGGCCAAAACTTAACACTACCAGGCTAACTTCCACGTCAACACAAACAAACCTTCCAAATTCTGGAAAGTTGTCTAGTTCCTCTTTTCTCCTTCCACCAAGCCCCCCACCCCTACCCTTAGACTAAATCTCTCAAATGTCTTGGATCCTATGGCTGACACTGACTAGTTTAAGTCCCATTTCATGTCCTGCGCTGCAATGCTCCAAACAGCCCCCCTGATGCACATGCACTCCTCCACAGGCCCACCTCCACTTCCTGTTTCCCCTTCCTCTACTCCTCCAGCTCCCCCTACCCCCTTCTTTTTCACCCACATCTCTCCTGCTGCTGCCCTAGAAGCCCTTCAGTCTATCAACCCTGCTGAAGGCTCCTTCCCAGATGGCCTTGACCCCAAGCTCCTCTTTCTGTCTGCGCCCACCATCGCCTATCCTATATCCATCTTGCTAAACCTCTCCTTTATCTCTTCCACTGTCCCTACAGCCTGGAAACACGCTACAGTCCTACCACTCCCTAAAGGAGATGACCCCTCCTCCCTTAGTAACTACTACCCTATCTCTCTCCTTCCTACCCTGACTAAGCTACAGGAGCACATTGTACTCGAACAACTCTCCTCCTACATTACTGACTCCTCCCTTCTTACTCCATTCCAAGCTGGCTTTAGAAAACACCACTCTACTGCCACCTCACTCCTACGGCTGACTGACACTATCGCCATGGGCATGGACAAAGGCCTCATAACCTTAGTTATTTTTATTGACCTGGCCAAGGCCTTCGACATGGTCTTCCACCCTTTACTCCTGTCCTGCCTCAGCCCCGCTGGTCTCTCCACTAATGCCATTGAATGGTTCAAGTCCTATCTGTCAGGCAAAACACAATCTGTCTGCATAGCTGATGCCATCTCCTCTCCCCTCCCCATTACCATGGGAGTCCCTTAGGGATCGGTACTTGGGCCTCTCCTTTTTTCAATCTTCCTCAACGACCTCCCTCAATTTTGTTTTTCATCTAACATACACATGTATGCAGACGACACTGTCCTGTTCACAACTGGCAATTCGGTCACTGATGTCACTGCTAGGCTCCAGCTGGATTTCGAAAATGTACAATGCTGGCTAAGTGAGCACCACCTCTTCCTAAACTCAAAGAAAACTGTCTCCATGACTTTCGGTACTAGGCAGAGGTTTGCAAGGCTCCCCTCCTTACCCACCTTTTACACCATTGATGGGACTGTATTAGAAGACACCTCTTCCTTCCACTACCTCGGAGTTTGGCTGGATAGGAACCTAAACTTCTCCATCCACATTGATGCCATTCTAAAGAAACTCTGGCCTAAGCTAGGGGCCCTCTATCGTAACAGGGGTAGTATCCCTCGTCAGACGAGGTGCGAACTGGTACATAAAATGATACTGCCATCTTTCGACTACTGTGATGTTGTATACGAGCTGCCCCTCAGTCCTCCTCATCCAGGCTTGAACCTCTCTTTAACTCCTTCTGCCAGTTTGCCCTGGCTGCCCCTGCTCTGACACATCACTGCACTCTTTACCACTCTCTAAATTTTCCCTCACTTATTGACAGGAGAACATTGCATGCAGCAAAGTTCACCTCTAAATTCTGTCCAGGCTCGCTCCCCTCTTACCTGTCCACCTCTTTATCTGTCCCTCACCCTACCAAATACATCCTCTGATCGGATGACTCTTGATCTCTGAAGATACCCTACAGAAATACTACATCCAGCCTAATGGCATGCTCACATCTCCTACCTAAGCTCTGGAACCAACTGCCATCCCAAATCTGCCACTCCTCATCAGCCTAGTCTCTCTCTACATCTCTAGCAAACTACCTAGTGATGAATTGCAACTGTGTCTAGCCATGCGGGGCCCTGCCTAGCTGCTGGTCTATACCTCCTCCTTCCTCCAGCTGGACCAAATATCTGTCCCCTATCTCAAACCCCTCTTGCAATCCTAGCACTCCTGCAACTTAGCACTTCTATCTCCCCTACTGTTCCACGCCCCAAGTACCTTTTGACTATAACCACTGTCAGCCACTCACAAATGTATCCTAATCTAGAAATGTCATTAGCTGTTGTTGGTTGTTAACTGTACAGTCTATCTATATGCTGCTAAGATGTATGTATCCTGTTGTACTACTATTGTTCCTACTCCCCTTCCCCCAGAACGTACCGTGAGATGAGCATTGTTGCTCAGTGTAACCTTCCTGGTGAAACATTTCAATCGATAAATAAATAAAATAAAAAACTGAAGCCACTGCTGGGAGGCTCAAATCCACATCTGGCAAGTTTAAGTCCCCTACCAGCAGCAACTCCCCCTTTTCTGCCATCTTGCCAATTTGTTTCCCCCAGTACCTTATGTGACAGAAATGGGAAGGAAAGAGTTAATGGTTTGGATTCTGTAGATGCCTTATTTTTTTTAGCAGTGTGGAAAAAATACACTGAGGCTGAAATCCTCCAGCAGCAACCAGCTTGTGGAATTCCTAGCTGCTATATAAGAGCTGGGTCATAAATCTTGAGTGGACATCTCCAGACACACACAGACCTTGCAGACATGGACACAGGGCAGTTTGAATGGATTGGATCATTCAAATATAAACTTAAGGTGAAAAGGGAATATAATTGGTCACCATTAGGTGTTCACTCTGATTGGGACAATTAAATACATACATGTTAGTTGGTTGGTGTATTTAAGGGAGATAGGACCTAGTCTCCATAGACTATATAAGCTTCTGTAAGACAGAGAACTCTCTTGCCTTGGGAAGCTGTGAGGGAAACTTGCTTGGAGTCTACCTGGTATGTCCGTGGGAGCTGGCAGTTAGAACAGGGCCCAGTGTCTCTTGTAAGGACAGGGAAGGGTAAGTTTAGTGATAGTATATTTCAGTAATAGCCTTCTTCTTTGCCATCTGTTGTTTAAAACATTTGTTTACTTTTCCTGTATGAGTGTTATTCTCTTGTGTTGTAAATACATTTCCTATAATGCTCATTGCACTTTCTGTTAAGTAAAAGCTATTTATTTGCTCAACAGTTGTGACTTGATGTCATTTTTCTAAGGTAAGATTTGGTTTTCCCTGGCTATAGGTAAACTCTGTGTAGCATCCGCCACCTGAAAGAGACACACTACCAGACTTTAACTTGTGCAATTGCACGTGTGATTATTCAAGTTTGTACACTTGAAAGAGGTGCCGGAAGGAAAGTCCGGCTGGTGGCAGCGAATACCCGAGGACACACACCTCTCTAAAAGCTGTTTCAGCCCAGAGGGAGAGGTGGGTTGTCAGATATTGGTTGGCAGTGGTGGGGTGATGATAGCGGACTGCGTAGCACACTGATACAGAGTTTGCCAGTGGAACAGTTACCTTAGCATTGCAAAACAGGATATACAAGAGGATACATTTGTACAACAGTTTTATTTGTTTCTAGATAGCACAGTATAGTGTAGCAGTAGAGAATGAGCTCCACGGAGTATGACTCACTTACTGTGCCACAGCTTGTTGAAAGGTGCCAGGAAAGGGATTCAGCCTGAAAGTCTGAAGCAGAAGAAAAGGTAGATCTCATAGCTACTCTTGGCACATGATCTGGAAGCAGACAGTCGTTGGGGTGAGTCAGGAACTGAGGCAGCAGGCCCCAAATCAGCTTGAGGCACTTTCGACTGCAGCTATTGCTGCAAGACAAGGCATTGGAGGTGAAAAGACTGGATGCTGAAGCAGAAGCAAGAAGGTTGGCAGACAGAGAGAGAAAGAACGACAGCATGAACTCCAGAGACAACAGCACGAGAAGGAGATGATGACCCTCCGCAGTCAAGCAAACCATGAGTAATGGTGGAGTGAGTTTACCTCATGAAGCCAAATATGAATTCTAAATTGTTCCTCATTTAAAAGAGGAGATGACCTTGATTTATTTTTAAGGTCATTTGAGAGAGTATGTAATCAATTACAATTGAATAAGGCTTCCTGGTCAACTTATCTCACACCCTTGCTGACGGGGAGAGCGTTGAATGCATTTGCTAAAATGAGTAATGAAGACTATGCTGATTATGATAAAGTAAAAACAGTGTTGTTGAAATGTTTTGAATTAACTCCTGAGGCTTATAGAAGAAAATTTAGGGAGTTAAAGAAAAGCCCAGAAGACAGTTATGCAGAACTGCAGGTTAAACTGTATACTTACCTTGATAGGTGGATGGAGGGGGCTAAGCAACTACTGTGGAACTGATTAAAGATGTATTGGTGAGAGAACAATTCCTTAAAATTGTACCTGGAGGACATGCGTGTATGGCTTATAGACAGGGCATGCGCCTCTTCCACAGAGGTGGCAGGAAGCGCTGACGAGCATCTGTCTAGCCGCCACACACACAACGTAAGTCTTATGGTATGGGGCAGCACATGGGCATAGGGATCCCATGGGGGCAGCCCAAAGGAAACCAGCCTGCACCTGAGCCCAAAGTAGAGCCCTCTGGTTCTAAGGGGACTCAAGAAATAGGTCCCAAGAAATGTCATATTTGCAATCAAGTGGGACACTTGAGATATAACTGCCCTCAGAAACTGGTTAGGGGCAGAGATATTGGAGGGTGATCAAAAGGGCACTGGTGTGTTTGTAGGGTGTGTCCAGTCTGAAGAACCACCTCCTCTGATGAGAATCTGCGTCCCATTACAGTTAATGGAATAGTAACACAGGGACTGTGGGACACAGGTGCTAACATCTCCCTGGTAAGGCAAGATCTCATTCGAGCAGAGCAGATCGTGCCTGGGAATACCCAAGCTGTTCAGGCATTCACAGGGCCACCAGTACCATTACCAATGGCTAGAGTCTTCCTGAGCTGGGAAGGGGGCCATGTAGAAAAGTGAGGTGGGATGTAGAGACCTACCTGTAAGTATGATGGGGAAGGATTTGGACCCCAGCAAAAACTGGTGTGTTGTAACTGTAGTCAGGCACAAGGGCAAGCTTGAGGGGAAGAGGGGTTGACTCTGGGTGGTCCAGCCACACCCTCAGCAGCTGAGGAGTGTCCAGCACAGGAGGGGCTGGCTAGAAGCTGCAGTCCAGAACCCCAGTCACAAATAGAGGAACCCACAGGACTTCTTCCAGAAGGGGCACTGGGAAGGGTCAGACGAGGGCAGCTGAGTGCTGCACAGCTTAACTGACCCTACCCTGAAAAACTGAGGGAAATAGCTCATAGGGCTGAGCATTCTCAGGGGGTAAAGAGTCAATTTATGGGATAATGGGCTGTTGTACAGAGAATGTACAACAGAGGAAGGCTAGCTGGTGAGGTACTCCAGCAGCTGGTAGTCCTAAGGTTCACCATCAGCAGCTTTTGGCCCTTGACATGATATCCCTTTTCAGGGCATTTTGGGAGGAGGCGCATGAAAAGCGCCTCACCAACAATTTCTTCTGGCCTGGTATTGGAAAGGATGTGGCAAATTATTGCCGGACTTGTCCACAGTGCCAGCGGATAGGAAAATGGGGACAAGGCCAGGCAGCTTTGTGCCCCTGCCCATTATTGATGAACCCTTCAAGAGGGTAGCAGTGGACATAGTGAGGCCATTGAGCACCCCAAGTCGCACTGGCAAGCGGTATATCCTGGTAGGTGGAGACTATGCCACTAGATACCCAGAGGCAGTGGCCCTAACATCCTCTGAGGCAGGACCAGTGGCAGATGCACTGTTGGAAATATTTAGCCGGGTGGGCTTTCCCAGGAGATACTGTCAGACCGGGTGCCAATTTTATGTCAGGATTAATGAGTAGTTTGTGGGAGAAGTGGGGTAAAGTAGCTCAAAACCTCCCATACCATCCCCAAGCTAATGGTCTAGTGGAGCGATTTAATTCAACCCTTAAGACCATGCTAAGGACTTTGCTGACCAGCATAAGAGAGACTGGGACAAATATTTGCCTCATCTCCTATTTGCATACAGGAAGTCCCACAGGAGTCCACGGGTTCTCACCTTTCGAGCTCCTGTTTGGTCATAGGGTGCGGGGCCACTAGATTTGATCTGGGACCTATGGGAGGGTGACCGTGCCTCCCAAGGGGAGTCTGTTGTGGAGTATGTCCTGAACTTCAGGACCCACCTTAGGAGCTCATGGGTTTGCTCAGAGCACCTGGCCACTGCACAACAGCAGCAGAAAGTCTGGTATGACCGTGGGGCCCGAGCCAGAGAATATGGTGGGACAGCGAGTGATGGCACTCATCCCTGTCCGACAGAATAAGTTACAGGCAGCATGGGAGGGCCATTCTCCATTGTCCAAAAGGTTAGTGACGTCAATTATATGATAGAGTCCCTGACAGGAGATGCAAACGAAAGGTGTATCATTAACATGCTGAAGCCCTACCATGACAGAGAGGAAATGGTCCTCGCTGTTGCAGTGCTCCAGAGGAGGAAACTGAGGTAGATCCACTGGTGGACCTACTTGGGAGGCCAGGGATGCATCCTCTGTGGACAGCCTTACCCTCTCGGAACAGCTGACACCAGCCCAGGTGCAAGAAATTAGGGGTGTGCTGAGAGAATTTGAAGACATGTTCACAGGGAAACTAGGTACACCACGATGGCAGAGCACCATGTGGATACAGGGACCCAGGATCCCTGAAACAGTCCTCTACAGGGTACCTGAGCATGTTAAGCAGACTGTGAAAGAGGAGCTCAAAGAGATGCTGGAACTGGGGGTAATCCAGGAATCTAGTAGCCCCTGGGCATCACCCGTGGTACTGATCCCCAAAAGAGATGGCACCACACAATTCTGCATGGACTACCGGAAGCTTAACAGCTGCACGGAGTCTGATGCTTATCCCATGTCCAGAACAGATGAGACCCTGGACCGACTGGGGGGAGCCAAGTATTTGACCACAACAGACCCAACAAAGGGCTATTGGCAGGTACCTCTGACTCCCGTGCCAGGAAAGATCAGCTTGTTACTCCATTTGGTTTATATGAATTTAAGGTAATGCTATTCGAATGAAGAATGCACCTGCAACCTTTCAACATGCTTGTAGATCGATTCTGTCTGGGTAGGTGAGTTTGCATTGACTTATATGGAGGATATAGCCATATAGCCAGACCTGGGATGAGCACATCAAGAATGTGCGGATGTGTTCCACAGGTTAAAGAAGGCAGGTCTGACAGTCAAGGCAGAGAAGTGCCAGATAGGTATGGCAGAAGTATCCTACCTTGGGCACCGAGTGGGTAGTGGACACATCCATCCGGAGCCTGCCAAGGTTGATGCCATCCTGGCCTGGCCTACTCCTACCACAAAGAAACAGGTCAGGGCATTTCTAGGGACTGCAGGGTACTACCGAAGGTTTGTTCCCTGCTATAGCGATCTGGCTAAGCCCCTGACAGACCTAACCAAGAAGGAAAGCCAAATGCAGTGAAGTGGTCAGAAGGCTGTGAGGTTGCTTTTCAGAGCTAAAAGGCCTTAAGCAGCCCAGCTGTATTGAATAGCCCCAATTATAGTTTAAAGTTTATGGTCCATGTGGATGCCTCAGATCATGGCTGGGGCGGCTGTAGCCAAGTTACTCAGCAGGGGAGGAGCACCCAGTTGTGTACTCAGCCGAAGGCTTTTGCCCAGAGAGGAGGCATACGCCACAATTGAGAAGGAATGCTTGGGAATAGTATGGACCCTTCAGAAGCTGCAGCCTTACCTATACGGGAGAGAAATTTACTGTGGTCACAGATCATAATCCCCTGATTTGGCTTCATAGGTCCAGTGGACAAATGGTAACCACTACGCTGGAGTTTGGTACTGCAGGCATACAACATGACCATACAGCATAGCAGTGGCAAACAAATGCAAATGAGATTGGCTATCTAGGCAGGGCTAATGGCCTGGCTGATACTTTGGGCACTTCCCAGCATTGCATGAACGGCTGTGTCACTTGGGGTAGCCCAAGGACACGCCTTCATTATCTGGGGAGATGTACAGAAATGGGAAGGAAAGAGTTAATGGTTTGGATTCTGTAGATGCCTTATTTTTTAGCAGTGTGGAAAAATACACTGAGGCTGAAATCCTCCAGCAGCAACCAGCCTTGTGGAATTCCTAGCTGCTAGATAAGAGCTGGGTCATAAATCTCGAGGACATTCCAGACACACACAGACCTTTGGCAGACACGGACAGGGCAGTTTGAATGGATTGGATCATTCAAATATAAACTTAAGGTGAAAAGGAATATAATTGGTCACCATTAGGTGTTCACCTGATTGGGACAATTAAATACATACATGTTAGTTGGTTGGTCATCTAAGGGAGAATAGGAATGACCTAGTCTCCATAGACTACATAAGCTTCTGTAAGACAGAGAACCTCTCTTGCCTTGGGAAGCTGTGAGGGAAACTGCTTGGAGCCTACCTGGTATGTCCGTGGGAGCTGGCAGTTAGAACAGGGCCCAGTGTCTCTTGTAAGGACAGGGAAGGGTAAGTTTAGTGATAGTATATTTCAGTAATAGCCTTCTTCTTTTGCCATCTGTTGTTTAAAAACATTTGTTTACTTTTCCTGTATGAGTGTTATTCACTTTTGTTGTAAATACATTTCCTGTAAATGCTCATTGCACTTTCTGTTAAGTAAAAGCTATTTATTTGCTCAACAGTTGTGACTCTGATGTTATTTTTCTAAGGTAAGATTTGGTTTTCCCCTGGCTAAGGTAAACTCTGTGTAGCACCCGCCACCTGAAAGAGACACACTACCAGACTTTAACTTGTGCAATTGCACGTGTGATTATTCAAGTTTGTACACTTGAAAGAGGTGCCGGAAGGAAAGTCCGGCTGGTGGCAGTGAATACCCGAGGACACACACCTCTCTAAAAGCTGTTTCAGCCCAGAGGGAGAGGTAGGTTGTCACACCTTATCTAATTCCTCCCCCTGTGTTGGAGGTCTGTACAGTAGATCACTCCAATGCAAATAGTGGCTCCATTTCTCATCTCCAGGGTGACCCACAGTACTTCTTCCTTCCTCTGTATTCCCTGTATCTCAGTGGCTTTTATGCTTTGCCTCACATAAAGCTCCATACCCCTCCTTTTCATCCTACCCAGTTCTTCCTGAATAGAGTATAGCCTTGTATGGCCATGTCCCAGTCATGGTTTTCAGTGCACCATGACTCAGTAATGGCCATAGTCCTGGTCAGCCTCTGCCATGATGGCATCTAGGTCCAGAATCTTAGCTCCTCAAATTCTAGCATTTGAGCACATGGCCTTCTAGATTTTGTTTCTACTTTGTTGTTGCCCTCTGTTTTTCTTTTTGCTGTCCCTCATTCCCACCACTTTTTTAATGCTCCCATTCCTTACCCTGTTTATCTATACCACCCTGCTCCCTTTAATAATTTACCCTCAGATTTTCTTTTCTCATCTACTTCAACCAGATGGGGGGACAGTTTCTGACTCCCTGATTCCTTCTGCCACCCCCTTGGCTAGTTTAAATGTTAATTGAAATAACATTTAAACCGTCCACCAAGTACTGCGGTTCCTCTCCTGGACTGATGCAGGAAATCATCCCTGTATAGGCCCTTATCCTCCCAGGTGGGTCCCCAGTACCCAATGTAGTTGAATCCTTCCTCTCTGCACCATTCCTTCAGCCATGAGTTGAAGCTCCGGGTGCAGAATTCCTTCTCCTTTCCCCTATCAGAGACAGATAGCACCTTAGTGATAGCCACTGAGCAAGCTACCTAGGACCCCTCCCCAGCTCCCTAAACTCCCCCACACTATCCGAGCCTTGTGCTTAGCCTGGTCATTAGTCCCCAGGTGGACTATGACATCCAGCTCTCCCTCCCATCCTGCTACCCTAGCAGTCCTCAGAGTCAGCTTCTCATCCATCCTGGCCATGGCACTGGGTAGGCACCTAACCTGCCTCTCCCTCCCTCCCCTTTCCTGTTCCCAAATCTTTCCCCCTCACAACTGAGATCCCCAACCAGAAGTTGCTTCCCCCTCCTCTGGGGTCCTCTACCACCTTCTGTGGGGTCTCCACTATGGAAGGCCCCCACATTCCCTTGATCACTACCACAGGTGCTTCCTCCTGGTGCTCCAAACATCAGAGCAGCATTGGAATTTACTAGTAGTACAAGTTGAGGAATGTGCCTCTATCTCACCACCCCCACCCTTACAGAGTTCACCATAGTCCAGTTGTTCCTTTTCCCTGGCATCCTCTTAGGTAATGGCGGACTTCATGGGCTCTGGGTGGGGGGAGAGGTTCCCCAAATCCTAGCCAACAGAGCACGGAGTCTTGCAACCTCTTTCCTCAACCCAGACAGATGGGCACAGATGAGGCAGCACTGCAGTCTCCAGAAGGTCTCTATGAAAACTGCCACCCCAGAGCCACTGCACTGAACCACTCCCAACATTCTCAACCTTTATTATCCCTGTGTTACCTGGAAATACTTTTGTACAGTTACCCTTGATAGGGTGTTTCTAGTTTTCCCTTTTTTAGTTTATTGTTATTTGTGCTTCCCTGTGCCTTGTCTTAGTTTTGGTCTACTTTTGACCTTCCACCCTTCCCAGCCGTGACTGTTACACAAAAGTGAACAGGTGCCTTGCCCTAGTCAGTGGCAGAGTCCTCCGCTTCCTTCTGCTGATGCCCGACAATGCCTATGATGCCAGACACCTGATCCACTCCTTCACTGTTCCACTCACTCTTTGGGACATGAACATACTGGACACATCGGCAGTGGATGCTTTTATGCACTACCTGCTCTTTTTGTGGTGATGCACTCAGGGCTTCAAATAATGGTATTTTAGATGTATTTTACATCCAGAATTTTGTCTAAAACATCCAAAAATAGACTGCCTGTAGTCATTTACATCTGTATAAACATCTAGGCTAAAAGACAGACGTCCATTTTATTCTGTTGTGAACGTCATTTCAGCAGTTACCAGTCCTGTTTCATTGAACTATGCTGACTCCAGACTGATTAACTGCTGTGTGTGTGTGTGTGCACGTGTGTGTTTGTGTGGGGGGGGGGCAGCCTTGTCATCAGTATGGTTACCTCAGCACAGTAAGAGAAATAAAAATTAACCTGAACAACTACCAGCCCTTTCTCACTGTGAACTTATCAGCAGGGTCTGCGAAGCAGCTTTGTTTGTGTTAGTTGGATGAAACATAAATCCTCCTGACTTTTTTAGTCTCTTGCCTTGTTGTCTCAGCCCCCTCTCTTGACCTCCATGCTGTACATCATCTGACTGCAAAGTAAAGCAGATCTGATAGCAGGCAACTCCCCTTACACATGCCAAATAAATCAAATGTCACTTAGACTGTAAGGCACAATCCATGTCAAGCAGGCAGATTTGGAAGATGGTGGTAATTGTATATGCTCCCTTGAGTGCCTTTATTATATTAAATCTCTCTGTATAAATTGCAGAAGATGAATGGCATAGTAGTTAAGTATAAGTCCAATATCACAGACTCCCAGAAGGGCTGTGGACAAAACCAGGTGTGGAGCCTGCCTATACAGCTACTTCAAGACAATTCCCAAACTGCTTAAACTGCTTTGCCATTTTTCACTTTGAAATTCAGCAGCCAATATCGGCTACAACTACATGAGGAATCCTAGTTACTATGTCCTGGTTCTGATGCAGAACCAGTGTGTCCCCCTACCCCATTTTGCTGCTTGTCTGCCTCTGATACTGATGTGCTGGCATAGCTGCAAGGCCATTAACAAATGTGCTGAGCCCTGCGATTCTCTTCTTCTTTAATATGTTTGGGAAAAAGTAGTTATATTTTCCTGGGGGTAACATCTTGAGGGCAATAATACTGCAGCAGGCTTCTGGAGGTGGCATCACTGTTCACTGAAATCCAACCAGCTGAAGTACACTAGATCCAGGACCAGTTGGCTGAAGGTGCAGTGGGAAAACTTTGCTAGACTAGAGAGCAGTGCCAAAATGCCTAGTACTTAGGGCTTACATTTACCCTGCATTTTTTTTTATGATGAACATTTGCCATTTTGATTGTTAAATTAAATATGCTGCTTTTCCTGTTCCCGTAGTCTACGGTTTTCTTAGGTAAACATATGCAAACACTGTGCTGGAAGACAATAGACTGTTATTGAATGTAATAGTGCCAGCGGAACAAGATTAAAAAATGTGTTTATTTTTTTTTAAATGTTGGTCACTACTTGATAGAATCTGTATCATGATGATGACAGTTTAACAGTTGATGGACCTAACCTTTGCTGTTATTATTCATTTCTGCAGTCTACATGTGAAGGAAATTCAAGTAAGATGTGAGAAGAGGTGGAGAAAAAAAAAACAAGATTTTTGGGGAATGCTCTGGTTCTTTTCTGGAATATGATTCTACTCAAGACAGTCTTCCATAAAAGTGTGGCAATAGAGTTACAGCCAGTTTTCACATAACTGGCTGCATATTCGATCATGCAGCACCACTTGGGGGGGGGATGCAAGACCACTGAACACCAGGTCCAGTGGATCCACTGTGTCTTGGGATGGGAGAGGAATTTTCTCTGTTTGTACCCAGTCATTCCAGGACCCTATCATTCTTGTCACTATCCTCTGAATCCTTTGATGTGTGCTGGTGGTATTGATAAATCCTATTACTGGTGATAGCTAGCTACTGCTAGCTTTCAGGATTGACAGACAAACAGGCAAGCAGGCAGACAGACAATGGTGCATCATCAAAGCCAGCTGCTGTCTTGCAGTTTTGGTTTCAGGATAAGTGCAGTGTGGGGGAGTTAGGCTATACCCTCGGCTGTGACTGATATACCACTTTTCTATTTCCTTATTTCCTAGCTACAGTTAATGCTTTTCTTCTCCCCTTCCCCACACTAGGTTGGTCATCTAGTGTAGCTCTTTACTGTTCCTACTAAACTTCCTGCTAGTCCTCTCTTTTCATTCTTTTTCCATTTCCATCCATCCAGTCCCTAGAATGATGTCGAACACCTGGAGAGGTGTTATGTAAAGTGCATAAGTGTATTCTGTGTAAAATAAATATGAAGGCTATTTTAGATAGCAGGAATGAATACAGTTAATAAAGCCTTTTTAAAGAAAAAGGATTCAGAAGTTATATAAAACAATAATAATGTCATGATTAGTACAGTTATAAGAAATCTTAAAGGTATTTTCATAAATTCACATAATAAATGTCTTACTGTTTAAGGTTCTATGTATAAAATAGCTTAGTCACTGTGGATCAGAAATATAGAAAGTCAATATCTGTTAATACATACAGTGTACCTTTAACTGAACCAGGAAGTCCCCTGAAATAACCCCTTCCCTCTTGGTTTTGAAACAACATGTTAAGACATGAAACAACATTTCCAGACTTGTAACTAGAAAGGGCTTAGTCAGGTGACACCTCCCCACCAAAATATATAAATACCTCTTCACAGAATTTACATCAGTTCAGTCTATTGGGGCACAGCCCTGAGAGAGGAGGAGAGAGGTAGACAAGCTGTTGAATGCAGATGAGAAGGGTCTTAGGAGCTCTAAGATCCAGGACTGTATAATGGGAGAAACTACTGATGTTAAGCAGTGATTTTCTTTGCAATTTTTTATTGTTTTTTGAACTTTTGAAAAATAAATATCACACCAAGATGTGTTTTAAACCTGTAAATTTGCCTCTTCTGAAGTTTATTCCCACACACTGTGACAAACTTGGTGTCAGAAGTGGGATAGTACTGGTTGTCCAGATAAACAAGGGGGGCATCAGTACCCAGATACCAGCCCTGGTATCCAGACACAGGGGGCCAAGAGCAGGATGGCATACCTACAGGATCCCATGGAGGACATGGTTCTGGAGGAGGGGCTTACCAGTGTGCATACCAGTGCCCAGGTGAGGAGAACTGGAGAGGAGCTATTGCCTGGATTGCAGTTTGATTGAAGACAGAGGTGGAGCAGTACCAGAGAGAGGCAGAGCACCACTGTCAGGTGCTGATGGAGGGTTCACAACTGAAGGATTTTGTGGCAGAGGCCAGAGAACCAGAATCCATGGATTCTAGAGGAGGTGGAAACCCTGATGGAATCTTTGTTGTAGTAACTTTTGAAATCCCACTGTTGCCCAGGTTTCTGGGCTGCCGCTACTTGGAGGACAATGAGATGAAGGCCCCAGGTAAGACTGTTTCGGACATTTGCATACTGGGGTGAAGACTACAAGCAACAGGGAAGACACCACTGTGGTTGAATGAATTTTCCCATGTTTTGAACCCCCTGTGATATGGTATGAAATGTATGAAACATATAATGTTTAAAATGAATACAGCATTACGGCTGGTGCCGAGTACAGTCAGTTGAGGGTACCAGAATGGTGTAAGAGTTGAAAGGAAACCCCTAGTATGTTAAAAATAAGGATTGAAAGGAAACCCCAAAGGTTTTGGAATTAGGAACTGGCTGGTTGATGTTAAGTATGAGAAGGTTCTTTGTCTACCAGAAAATATATGAAAGAGAAATGAATAAATGAAATGTATGAAATGATTACAAGAAATGTATAACATAAAAGAAATGTCTATACTGTATGATATAAAATGAGGAACCTATGGTCATGGAGGAACTAGCTATGGGGTGAAACCTATGATTTGGCCCTTGAGTGGAAACAATGTGTTAGAATGGGGTTGGAACTGGGTACAACTCGCCCCAGAGAAAGGTGTGGTACAGGCCTGTACGGCTGCCCTGATAGATGGGTATGGAGGAAGCTCAAACTCAGCATAAACCTGCTGTGTATTACTTCCTCTTTTTTTAATGTACTGATGAAGGTACGATAGTGCACAGGGTTTTGAAACAATGGCAAGTGATGGGTGCTGAAAAGATGCCAAGTGATGGATTCTGAAACGTTGTTAAGTGATGGGTGCAGAAACGATGCCTACTGATGGGTGCTTGATATTACATATGAAATGTCTGAGTTGTAGTAACCAGAGTAAATTAAGGGGTAGACAGTCACTACAGACTGAAATCCTCTGACAGCACAGATGGGTACTGTGCTGAACTGTATGACAGCCTCAGGGTAATGTGAAAGTATTGTAGTATTGCAACAACTGGGTATGGTGGACAATACTAAAAATAGCTGAATTAAGGGACCCTGAGGTGAAGCTTTCATAGTGGGTGAAAGTTTCAACCAACCACCATTCTATTGTTTTGGTAGAATAATTATGACTGAGACGAGGTTCTTGAATAAAAAAATAGTATAGTTTTGACACCTGTTTTTTTCTTAAGGTGGGAGGTGTGTGGTGGAGTTAGGCTACTCCTCCGGCTGTGACTGATGGACTACTTTTCTATTTCCTTATTTCCTAGCTACAGTTAACACTTTTCTTCTTTTTCCCCCTACCCTAGGTTGGCCACCTAGTGTAGCTCTTTACTGTTCCTACTAAACTTCCTGCTTGTTCTCTCTTTTCATTCTTTTTCCATTTCCATCCACCCATTCCCTAGAATGATGCCAAACAGCTGGGGAGGTGTTGTGTAAAGTGCATAAGTGCATTTTGTGTAAAATAAATATAAAAGCTATTTTAGATAGCAGGAATGAATACAGTTAATGAAGCCTTTATAAAGAAAAAGGATTCAGAAGTCATATAAAACAATAATAATGTCATGATTAGCACAATTATAAGAAATCTTAAAGGTATTCACATTGAAAACTTCTTACTGTATAAGGTTCTATGTATAAAAGAGCTCACCCGAGGCACTTTTAGTAAGAGTAGAGGACCTTCCTTGATGTCCTTGCCAATAATCCCCTTCCATTAAAACCTGTTCAGGCAGTTAAGAAATGTATTTCTGTGAATGTGGAATGGATGGGGTACAATGAGGTATTCGGAAGGCCTAGGACTTCAAAAAATATAGGACTTGGAGTATGCAGACTTCCAAAATTTGTGGACTGGAATTATTTTGACTTCCAAAAATTGACAGCTGGAGGTATTTTGGCTCCAGTAAAACTGAAATGACTTCCAAATTTTAACCCATGGAAGTATTTGACCCCCAAAATTGTCTGAAGCCCTGTATGCACTATTGACTGTGGGAGGTCAGTTGTCAAATAGCTGAAGACCCAGGCCAGATAATTAGTACCCCTACCTCAAACTACAGGACTAGACATAGTTCTTATAATATGGCCCCTAAATGTGGGCCACTGTGGTTGCTGTCAGATTTACCCTTCACTCAATAACAAGTACACTAATTCAATGAAGTTTTCACCACAACTTTCCCCACCTATATTTTCTTAAAAAAAGCACAACTTTGATGGAGTCATGATTAAAGTTTATTGTACGTTTCCCATGTTTAACCTCACTGAACTTCCTCAAAAAATTTGTGAACAAAGTCTCTAATCCAACATGAATCTTGGTGGATTTATGTTCTTAACACACCAAAATGGTGTTGTTGGATTGGATGTGCACTACCTTGGGTGTGATAAAGTACGGTTTGGCACTGGAACCAGCTGTTTTAGGCCCCAAACCTCAATGATCCTCATCCATGTCAAAACTAAAGCCTGTAGGGAGGGACAGCAGATCCCAAAGTGTGTGTTGAAAAGATCCAGTCATCGAACTGACTTTCTGTTCCACCACTTCTGGCAGGCTGTAGATCCTAATAGTTTTCAACCTGCTTTGCCTGCTCCATCCCTTCAATTCATCCAACTTATTAATCAGTTTTCTTTTCCATGCCCAGAAAGTACAGAAGCAGATTATACAATTGTTGCAGAATACACAAGTTCTACAACTTTAGTTTCCACAGCCTGTGTTCTTTTTCCCACCTTCCCCATTTTTTTATCTGAGTCACTGACCTCTCCTACAGAGGAGTGGTCCAGACCATTTGGTGGATTGCCATGGTCAAATCTGGATGGTCTTCCATTCAAATGCCTTAGTCAGGTCTTCCTCTCCCTGAGGACATTGCAGCCATGACCTCCAGCTCTTGCTACATTTCATTTACTTTTTTCTTTTTCTATTATTTTCTGTAACTCATGGCATAGCACGCCAAAAGCCTTACCTTTCAATCCAAACAATTTGCCACATTTTGGCAATAGTTTTATGGTTGGGGAGCATATGGTGTGATTGACTGCTTAATTGGGAGGCCCATTCAGAGCTGAAAAACCAAGTATATGTTCTGCTGTCAATACCACCAGAAGTTGTTTAGATCCAGTTTATTTTTCTGCCTAACACCCTCCTCCTCATCACAATCCTCTTCATCCCCTACCTGCTCCTCCTCCTCAAGGGCAGTGTTAGGAAGTAAGAAATTTGGTGATATTTGTGCCTGGGTTTATTTATATTTGCTGCCTTTCCCCACATTCACCTGTTAGTAGCTGCCTGAGTACACTGCTGATTCTGCTCTGTTCAAGAGTTGGGAACTGAAAGGGGCATGCCAGTGTTCTGTTTTAAGGAGTTGTATTCAAGCAGTCCTCCACTCTGCAAGCCATTGCATGAGGGGAGTTGCATCGTGGGCATCACTGTGAATGGCAATTAGCAGAAGATCTTTCATCCTAGATGCAATATTCATAGTGGTTTAACTGGTTATATGTTGTAATGTATAACATGTAATGCGAGTAAAACATTTGTGATTTGCTAAGTGTTAATTGTAAGGTTGCTTTTACTGATATAGTGTGCGGGATGCAGCATTGTGAGGGGGAAAGAACTATGCTAAAATAGTGAAAGTAATCAGATCAAGTAAGTTTAAGGAGATAACCAAAACTAAGGAGTTCTAGAAAAATTCCAGCTAGTGTATAACCACAAAGGCATCTGGGATTATGTAAGTATCATAAGTGAACAGAAGGTAGTACAATCTATCAAAGCATCCTATTTCCACCAAATGCAAACACTCCAAAGCAGGAAAATGTAGAGGGAAGGTTGTGTTAGGGAATAGATCCTATGTGAGGCATGCAGGATAGTTTTGGTCTGGATGGTGCTCTTGGGAGTTTAGTGCTTTATTGTAACTGCAGGAGGTTCAAAGTAATAAGAACAGAACTTGAAGCTATAAAAGCTGAAAAATGCTGATGGAAAGATGCAGCAGCCAGAAATTTTAAGTTGTTACCAACACACTCATTACCTAAGCTCGCTCAAGTGACAGTTGATGACTGGACCGGGGAGGGGGGATGGAAAACAGGACAGAATAGAAAGTTAAGCATATGGGACCAGGTATGTGCACTAGGAACAGATACACACTTTTATGGTCATTGACAGCACAAAGGTCCTTCTTAGAAGATGTTGGGTTATGCACACCTAACAGGCAGGCATTGTCAGAGAACTGCAAACCAAGATGGGTTGGGAACCCAAATGAGGGTAGAAGGAAGGTTAAAGTAGAAGGAGATTTGATAGGAAGGGATACAGGTAAGAGGTCAGTCTAACAACAGATGGGAAAGAGATTGGGCACTGTTTCCCAGAGGCAACAACAGAAATTCTCATAACTATGGTGAAGGAACTCACTGAAGGGGAGGGCAATCCTAATCAGATATTTCATGTAGGCACACATGATCTGCATAGAGGGCAGAAATGAAGATGTGAATGCAGGTTTCTATGAACTAGGGAAGATAGTAAAGGAACAAGCAGAGTCAATAACATTTTTAGAGGTTCTACAGCAACAAAATCTGAATAGGAGGGAACACTCATGTGTAGCAGTCTAATACATGGCTAAGAGAGTGGTGCAGGGAAGAGGGATTTCATTTAATTGTGGATTGGGACTCAACTTGGAAGGTGGGGAGGCTGTTTAAAAGGGATGGCCTACATCCAAATGAATGGGGGAAGGGCATAATTTGCTAAATATATTAGAGACTGTTTAAACTAAATATAGGGAGAGGCAACTATTTCAGGAGCAATATTATAGTAACATCTACAATGACCTTGCTGGCATCCCCCAAAAAATACAAGTTTAAAAAATATCAAACAGAAAAGAGAAGAAAAGCAGGATAAGAAGAACAACATGCATGAGCTTGATATACACCAATGCAAGATATGTGGAAAATATAAGGTGCCTGAAATGCAGGCATTAGTCACAGAAAGTAGACTGGATCTGGTATCACTGAGATGTAGGCAAATCAAAACCACAAATTAAGTAACCAAGGAATACTTTACTGATGGATTGGGGACATGGTAGGGGAGAGGGGGTTGCAAACTATGTAAGGGAATAGACTGAATCAACAGAGTTAGATAATATAGGAGGCATGGGAAGTTTCAAAATCCTTTGGGTACAATGGTTCATTGGGAGGAGGGAAGAAAAACAAGGTCGGGGTGGTTTACTCACCAGGGAGGACTGGGGAGTATATAGGGTAGAAGTTCTTAAAAGACAGCTCTCTGGTGTGTAGAAATTATTGTGGTTGATGTCAACATGTCAGAAATGGACTGGGAGGTCTGAGTCACAGAAAATGTTAGGAAGATTCTAGTGCCAGAAGCATTCCTAATACAGTTAGTAAGTCACATTACTAAGGGGAGGAGAATTGTTAGACCTTGTACTAATAACAGTGAGTGGACACATAATATAGTTATTCAGGAACTATTGGGGTCAAGTGACCATAAAATAGTATAACTGAAAGTCCCACTAGTAACCAATAAAGCAAAAGTACATTGTTCATGTAGAACCTTGTGAGATCAAACTTCAATAAGATGCAGGACATGCTAGAGATAAGCATGAGAGGTATATAATGGATAAAAGGGGTTGAAGGAAAATGGGATGCAGTCAGGTTAGGGTTATTAAAAGCTGCAGTGAGCTGTATTGGAATGGCCAGCAAGGAGAAAGAAGGTTAAAAAAGCCAGTGTGTTTCATATCCCAAGAAAGAAATGCAGGGAGAGAGAAGAGAAAGACATTTCAAAAATATAAGTGTAGCCAGATGGAGGAAGACTGAAAGGCTTACTTAAAGGCAACAAGAAAGACCAGGACAGTAAGGAGTATCAAGTCTGAAACAGAGCTCCAAATAGCAAGGGGTGCCAAGCTGGGGCAGAAAAATGCAAAGTCAAGGGTGTGGGGGACATTGTATTATTTAAAAAAGGAGATGAATGGGAGAAGGGAGACATATAAAGCTGAGATTCTAAAATAATACACTACATCAGATTCATCAAGAATAGGAGGATAGGAAGTAAAAGCAGTGGGAGAAAGATCTCCATCAGTCAGAGACATATCATGGAGGTAAGAGTGCAGGTAAGGCTGGGGGACTGAGAGGAGGCAATTCAATGGGACCAGATTACTTACATTCTAGGACATGAAAGGAAGACCTGAAAATACTAGCATCTCCACTAGCAGATATTTTCTACTGCTCACTGGACTCATGAGTAGTTCCCATGGATCGGAGGACTGTGGTTCCACTGCATAACATATGGATGATCTTGAAAACTATAGGTCAGTCAGCCTGATGTCTGTAGTGGGAAAGGTACTTGAGCCCATATCCTACTATAAGGGAAGACATAGTGGATGTTCCTGAAATGCATGGGTTACAGGATGATAGATGATATGGGTTCACAGTGGGGAAGTCCTTGTAAACAAACCTAATAGATTTATTTGACTGGGTGACTAGGGCTGCAGACAAAGGAAAGGCAGTTGACATACTGTATCTGAACTTTAGCATGACGTTTGACTCAGGCCTCACAAGAAGCTGGTCCAAAAATTGAGGGCCATGGCGGTAAGTAAGTGTATTAAAACATGGGTGAAAAGTTGGCTGAGGGACAGGACACAGTAGTGGTACATCCAATTTATCAGATATTAAAGAGGTTATGAAGGGGTTCCACAGCCTTCAGTCCTGGGTCCTGTCCTCATTCACATGTTTGTAAGTGACATAGGAAAGACCATTCAGAGCAAAATCAGCCTCTTCCCCGATGACACAATGATCTGTTTAAGGTTAGATACAGAGGATGAGATTAGAGCACTAAGACATGACCTGAAAAATGGTATAAAATGGTCAAAAATCTGGCAGCTGAGCTGTAAACAAAGATATGTAAGGTAATGCACATAGGAAAAAAAGAACCCAAAACTGAAGTACATGAATGAGAGGGGAAGGGGCAAGTATTAAGAGTAATAATAACAGAGAGTCTTAAACCCTCAACACATTGTAACAAAGTACTGGGGAATGTAAACAAGATGCCAGGGTGCATAGGGAGGGGAGTTAGTAGTACAAACCAGGAAGTAATCCTTCAGCAATACAAATCATTGGTGAGACTGCACCTGAAGTACTGTGCAAAGTTGTTGAATCCATGCCTTTGCAAATGAACTCTGGCCAAAGCTGATAGGACTGTGATGAGCTGCCAAGAGAGCAAAGTTATACGCGTGCATAGAAATTATTGAACGCCAGGGTATAACTTGGCCATTTTTGCGAGGTGTTGCACCAGATTTTCAACATGGCCTTTTTGGAACCCCTCGTCATGAAGAGTGCCAGTGTCATTTTGTTCACTTGTCCCGAAAGGTGATTTTACAGAGTGACTGCACCATTCTGTGCCTCAGGTGTGAAGACATGTTTTGGGCAGGATGTGATAAATGACAGCTGTACTGTTAACAAGGAGGTGTGCAAAACTGGCAATGTTGAAAATGTGGAGTGAAAATATACAAAATTGGCAAAGTTAGGGGCATGCGTAGAAACTGCACAACTCACGCTTGTGACGCAGTCATTTTTGGGATTTTTTTCACCAGATTTGCAATATGGGCTTTTTGGGACCCACCTCATGAACAGTGCCACTGTCATGTCATGAACTGGTCCCAAAAGGTGAATCCACGCAGCGACCACGAAATCACCTTTTGGACCGAGTAGAGAAATGACAGTGAATGTTTTTATGAAGTGGGGTCACAAGAACCCCATGTTGAAAACGTGGGGCTAAAATTCAAAAAAATGGCTTATTTATCAACATAAGTTGAAAACACTATTGAGTGTCATTACAGCACACATATCTTTCATTCTTGGGTTTGCGGTTCGGTTTTGAAGGGTGCAGATGTGTCCTGGTCCAGAGAAGATGGCAGCGCTGACCTCTGGAGGTAAGTATAGGGTAAGAGGGGGTGTGGGAAGGTGGGTGCTCAGTGTGAGGGTGGGGATGGGGAGGGAAATTGGGGTGATGGTGAAGGACACAGTTTTCTTTTTAACAGATAAAAATGACATGTAAAAACATGTCAGGGGACTGTTTTCTTTATTTATAGGTAACCCCCCAAAAAAGCAGACATTTGGGCACACTGGGGTGGGCTCCCAGTGTGCCACATGAGTGGGGGGGTAGGTACGTGATGCTGACATGGGGATTGGGCACCCCGATGTTGGCAGGGGGAAAAATACATTTGGGCACACTGGGGTGGGCTCCCAGTGTTGCACATGAGTTGGGGTTACATAATGCCAACACGGGATTGGGGACCCCCGAGTTGGCACGTTGCTGCCGGTGGTGGTAGTGGAGACGCAACTGCAGATGTGCAGCACTCATACATGTGCAGCTGTGGTGAATGCCATTTTGCCATTCACAACATGATGGCGCCAGCAGAACTGCACGTGCACACGAGTCATGCATGCACAGTTCATTCCATGAAATGCGGAAGTAACAGTCAAAATAGTGCAGCTGTTATTCCTTAGTGGCCAATCGTGGTGTAGGTTTTAAAGCTCCATTGGACTTTCAGAAGGATACTTCCAAAAGTCCAATGGAAGGTTCCACGATCGGTCATTTTTAGAGCTACTGAGTGATCCCAAAATGGCTGTAGGCTCCGCCCACAGAACCAAAAATGTATATATGCATACACACACATATATATATATATATATATATATATATATATATATATATATATACACATACACACACACACACACACACACACACACACACATATACAGACAGACAATGAGTGAGACAGAAAGAGTGAGTAAGTGGAAGTAGTAAAATGTAGGGCAACTAAAATAATCCAGTGATTGGGGAGATGACATATGAAGAGAGACTGAGAGAACTTGACATGTACACCTTAGAGGTTAAATGGGAGAGGATGGCATGACTAAAATATCTACAATAGGTTAGCAGCATGGTTATCAATGGCTTATTAACCTTAAGAAAAGATACATGTACAAGGGGGAACACAATGAGACAGGAGGCGGATAATTTCAAAAAGGGTATTTGAAAGAACTTTTTTACCAAAAGAGTGGTGGACAATTTGGACAGTCTACTAGAAGTAATTGTGAAAACTGTAACAGTGGATGACTTCAAAGTAGAGTGGGACAGGCACATGGCCATAATTAGAGAGTTGTTGTAAAAGGTAGTGGAGGGACAGCCTCTAGGGCCTGCATAGGGTAGATAAGTAGGGGTTATATATGTCGTCGCAACAAAAACGATCACGACCAGCATTTCAGCGACAGGCTCCATGTTGACCGTAAGTTGCAGTCGGCATGGAGCCGCACAGTTTGGATTTATTTTTTTACATCGGAGGGCTTCTCCCCCCGCACCCCCCAAACTGAAGGATTCTAACTCCAGGTCAGAGTTAGTTCAGGGAAGGGGTGCAGGTCGGAGGAAGTGGTTGCCCCCTTCCAATTGCACTTCTATGGTGACACGGCACTGTAGTCGATATCGATGCATGTCGCCATAGAAATGTCACTGTTAGGGTAGGACAGGTGAACTGGATAGGTTTTTGGGCCCTTCTTTGCCATTATTATTCTCGGTTTCTGTGTTTCCTCAACTGCCATCGGCTCTGGAAAGCAAAAGTAACATTTTGTGTTTCAGACCAATGTAATTGCATGGCACTCTGGCTCCCAGTCTGTATCAAGCACTTCATCATCAGCAGCATTGCTGCCCCCATCAGACTATCTTCAGCTCCACCTCTTCTGCTTTGTGATTTGGCAGTGCATGACAGAGACTACCACAACAAGCAACACCACTGAGAATCTCTCGTATGACTCCTCCACCTCTACCTTCTCCTGAAAATATTTCCCCTCCTGTCTCCTACTGAGATATCTCCAAATATATTACCTCATCCTGGGCATATTCCACCTTCTCTAACATCTCCTGCTAAGACTCCTCCTCCTCCTCCCATTATCTCTTGTGACATTAGCTCACCTGACTCGACGTAGGATTCCACCATTAGCATTGCTTCTACATTAGCTGCAGATTATTTTATCATGGTGAACTTGAACAGTGCTACTTGTCCCACCAATGATGATCCTTCTAGCCACCTCCTGTGGCACTACTGGTGGTGGAGACAACATCTGAAGCACTGAAGGCTGTGCAGCAGACACACGCAAGAAACCACTCCTTTCCTTTCACAACAGTTTTTGACAGTGCCTCACCCCACCCTTAATCACACCCACTTCTTGAACTGCTCTTTTGCATTATCCCCTGTTACACAGCAACAAGTAACACTGGGGGAAACAAACTCTTCCCTTGCAGCAGAGTGGCAGCATGCAGGATAAGTATTTCTCATTCTCACCAGACTGAAAATAATTAAATATATTCAGAGCCTTATCTAGCTTGTGCTTAATATCTTTCTTGTGCTGGCTATTACTGGGCTGTATACGGACAGCCCTCACCCTCACACATTTGCAGTAAATACAGCAACTACAAGACACTAAAGTAAATATCAACTACCACCGCCAATGGTTCCACTACTTTACATCATCGGGGATGTCCTCGACATCCCAGACAGTGACAGGAACAATGCAGACTGTCAGCATTGCTTCCATCAGGAAACAGAGTTTTTTTGCAGGGGGCTTTGCCCCCCCCCCACACACCCCATCTCTAAATATACAACTCTGAGTTGGAGTTGTATCAGGGATGGGGGCGGAACACCCAGAGAGTGAGTGGAGTTCTACAGAGAGCCACTACAGCGACCTGGCGAGATTCACCGCTGTGGTGGACTTCGCTGCAAAAAAGTCATTGTCCGGACGTGATATCCCACCAACACTGCACACATAATCAAAAATAAATAAACTTAAGTCCTTTTATAGCCTGCAGTTTGTTTTTGTCTTTCTCTGGTTGGTAAATTATTTTGGATTGTGCAGGGTACTGCACAGTACATCTCCAGGCCACCCTCCTCCATACACTACAACTATAACCTTTTTTTTGACACTAACATGCACAACATCTAGCAATACAAAAAGAATCAAGTTTTCTCTGGCTGTTTAACTACAAGCCTGTGGTAAATGTATATTGGAATGATCAAGTTTAGATCAAGATTTAGGCCAGTTTCCTATAGCAAAATTGTAGCAGATTCAGAGATCCTTCTCCCTGGAATGCCTTATGAGTTTTGCAAGACTGCAAGGCACCTGGGGGTCATATGGTATGCAGTTTGATTTTCATAGGCAACAACTTAATTTCACTAACCATCTACAGAATTAATTTTCATGAATAGACCTTCCTCCTTGGAATATTGATTACACTCAGTGAAAGCACAATTTCTTCATGGTAAAAGGGTACATTACAGTTCTGTAGTTTACACAGCAAAGTCAATGTCAATGGAAAACTTTTTTCACAACTTCAGAATGTCCAACCCCCACAGGACTTGGGGCAAGTCTAGGAAGTCATGCCAGGTCACATTCCACTGTACATCCTAGGGACAAAGGACCTTTGCTTACCGTGCCCCTGACTGGTTTAACTGTCTCCCCAGGATATCCTTGTTGAACCAAAGATTGGTCCATTTAAATGTTAGCTTCACCAGCAGCTTTCTGCTTTTATTGGCTGTGACTGCACTCCATAGTACAACCTCCCACTAGTGGCTAGTAACTGTGACATGGACAGCCAGTTCTGAGTGCTGTATCATTTTTTTTTAAATATAAAAATGTATTACTGGTTATCTCTTCTGAAAAATCTGGTGCTCTTAGATTGACCTCACTATCCCCCCCCCCCCCAGGTTTCAGCTGAAAGAGGATAGCCATGAGAAAATGCTGAAAACAGCATGTGAGATCACACACACAGTTTTGGGGACAAGATGTTACATGGCAGGCCAGAAGCTTCTTACAGACTTTTCTAAGTTAATTATAGCTTTGGCTGCTGAAGAGGAGATCAGCATCCCTTTTATGATGTTCCAGAGGAAGAAAAGCAGGTTGTGACATATTAGTGCAAAAATCATAAAGATGCTTTCATGTCCTGGAAGGGGGAAGCTTATTATGAGATCAAAGAAGTGTCATTTGAAGGACATGAATTATGCCGAAGTTGCAGAATTTAATACTTTGACAAGACATCCTGTTTTTGTATAAGATATATATTTTTTATATAATCCGACGGAGGAGGAGCTGGATGACCTCACACAAAAGGGGCTGGCAAATACAGTTTGCTTTAAGGAATATTCTGTTTTACTTAGACACTTTTATCTAGACTGACAAGAACACATCTGTGAGCACTTTAAAATAGGTATTTAGAAAAAGAGTCAAATCTAAGTACTGTAAATAGGAATTTGCACTGTTTAAACCTTGTTCTTTTAAAAGATTTTTATGTCATGATGTAATAGTTCTATATTTTGTGTTTGACATATTTTTATCTATTTTTAGTAAAAACTCTTTTTTAGAGCTTACTTGGTCTGTCTTTGTTTTTTGTTCACTTGCAAGAAGAGTATACATGGTTATAGCAGACACTAGCATAGCTTGAATGGTGGTACCAAACTGGAAAGAGAAGCATTTTAAATCTGAGATCTTTATTAAAGTTTTTAAGGGTTCATCTCTGTATATCTGGTTAGGTACCCCGTAGGCAAGATATCTGGCCCCCTGAAGACAGATATATCGGAGCCTGTGCATTGGGTAAGCTAGCAAGAGGTTCACAGTTTGAATCCCTCCATGTCTTGAGACCAAAGGTTGATCCGAACTCACAAAACAGATAAGAGGGTTACCTTCTTCTGTTAAACTGTTTGCAAGACTGCACTCGGAGGTTGGCACTTGGGAGAAGAGGGCCTGATCTGCTGAGTGGGTTTGTGACAGATTGGTTGGCAGCAGTGGCTTAATTTTGGTATCACAAGCTTGTATTGTTCCATGTCAGCTGAGACTGTAAGCTCTCTTGCAAAGAAAGAAAAAAGGCAGTTTTTTTTTTTAAAAGAAAACAGAACTATGTATCACATGGCGTACAGTCAAGTTCATACCCATTTTATTTTTTTTTTCCAAAAGTGCAAGTCAGAGTAGCCATAGTTAGGGAAGAAGATGGCTTCTGACTACAGCAGGCACAGTGTAGATTACTTGAAGCTGTTCTGCGGGGACAGAGGAGTCCCATTTGAGGTGACAGCCAAAAAGCAGAACCTCATAGAGGCCCTGATGGTAGCAGATACCCAGAGCAGCAAGTCACAGACCGTGACTGAAAGGGACCAGACCTCGAGTGTGGCAGGACTAGTGGCCAGTGCAGTACCTAGAACTGATGAGGAGGGCAACAGGGCCACTTTCAGTGAAGGGCCACAGCTGCAGGGAAGGTCACCAGTATCCTGAATCCAGAGGTACTCAGACTGCAAATTGAGTTGTGCAGGATGGAATTGGAGGCAGAGCGACAACAGAGTGAGGCAGACCATGAGGAGTGTGAGCCAGCGAGCTGCAGAGGAGAAGAGATAGGAGCACCAGAGGCAACACAAACTTGAGATGCTATGACTCTAACCAGTGGCACCAGAGCAGGTAAGTGGCTTGGGTTTAACTGGGACTACAGGACTGGGTTACAAATTGAACTCCAAATTAATAGCAAAGTTTAAAGAGGGGGAGGACATGGATGCCTTTTTAAGTTCTTCTGAAAAAGTTTGTATTCAGGCTAAAATTCCTAGAGAGTCATGGAACTTCCAGCTATCCTTGCTACTTACCAGGAAAGCTCGGGATCCATTGGGTCAAATGGACAATGAGGACAGTAATGATTACAGCAAACTAAAAGCTGCACTGTTAAAAAAGTTTAAATTAACTGCTGAATTATACAGAGCTAAATTCTGTAAGCTCAGGACAAGCCCTGATATGAGCTACGAGGAGCTAGCCACAAAACAACATCAGTTTTTAAAACATTGGTGGGAAGGAATTGAGGCAAACTCTGTTGATAAAATTGAAAATGTGATTTTATTAGAACAATTTTATTGACTTGCCCAGCAGAGCTAAAAATCTGGCTAGATGACAGAGATCCCAAAACAGTGCAAGAGGCTGCTGAACTCTTAGACCGCTATGCCAAGAGCAGACCTGCTCTGAGAGCAAATAGGGCAGGCATGGCAGTGCAGAAAGGGAAAAGCGCACTGTCAGGGCAGCTAAAATCCTCACTGCCTCCACTGAAATAAGTTAGCCCCAGGTTTCAGAGAAAAGATTTTTCTGAGAGAAGAACTGAATGTTAGTTGTGTAAGGAAACTGGGCATATTGCCAGACAGTGTCTCAAAAAGGCAAGCCATAATACACAACCGGGTACTAGAAAAGAAGTAATGTTTGTGTGTCCCTGGAAGCATGCCAGTGAACATGAGGGAAGACATGCACCCAGTCATGGTGAATGGTGTACAGACGCAGGGGTTAAGAGACACAGGGGCATCCCTGATGTTAGTAAAGGGGGATCTGGTACAGCCTGCTCAGCTTATACCCAATAAGTACATCACTGTCCAAGGGTTCACTGGTGAAGAGAAAACATTGCCACTGGCCAGTGTTCTCCTGGACTGGGGTGAAACAGGGGGAACTGTGCAACAGGTGGCTATAGCCAAAACATTAGCAGTGGATGTGATCCTGGGTAAATCTCCAGCAGAGGATGGTATGTGCAGTTACCTGTAGCCAAGCGGCAAGGGAAAATAGTAGTTCTCTGAACCCCACAGAAACCAGTGTGGAAACCACTGGGTGGCTGGTTCTTCAGTCTGTGTATCCTGACATGGAGACTGATAAAAAGGGGGCAGAAATTTCTCTGGTAGCAAGTGACCACACAGCTACGGAAGGTTACTCAGAAGAGGGAGGGGTGACCCATTGTCAGAGGGTTGGGATTGACAGTGATCCTGAGGGCTCTGATGCTAGTGTTAGGGGCCCTAGTTTAGCGACTGAAGGGGACCTGTTCCATGCCTTGGGAATGTGTGAGGGGTTTGCAACTGCTCAGAGGAGTGACTCTAATTTAGAGAAGCTGAGGGCTTGGGCAGACTCAGACAGTGCACAGGGAGGTGATGGCAAACATAAGGTTTATTGGGAAAATGGACTTATGTATACTCGGGCAGTACAAACAGAGGAAGGGATGCTAGGCAGGCAGCTTGTCGTTCCCCGGGGTATCATGAGCAGTTGCTCAAAACTGCACATGATATTCCCTTGTCTGGTCATCTGGGAATTGCACGCACAACACAGTGGTTGGCCCCAAATTTATACTGGCCTAACTTCACCCAGCAGGTGAAGGAGTATTACAGGTGTTGTCACCGGTGCCAAGAAATAGAGAAGGCGGGCAAGAAAACCCAAACTGCCCTGATTCCCTTGTCCATAGTGGAGGAGCCATTCCAGAGGGTGGGAATGGATATTGTGGGGCCTTTAAATATCCCCAACTTCTCAGAGAAGAGACTCATCCTGACTGTGGTGGATTATGTCACCCGGTACCCAGACACAGTCGCCCTATCCTCACTGAGGACAGACAAAGTGGCAGATGCCTTACTTGGGATTTTCTCCCATATTGGGGTTCTGCAGGAGGTTATCACCGATCAAGGGGGTTCCTTCATGTCGGACCTGATGAAATGTTTATGGGAGAAGTGTGGGGTTGTGCAGAGATGCACGGCACTGTATCACCCACAAGCCAATAGACTTGTGGAACGATTCAATAGTACACTAAAGTCAATGCTCCAGGAATTTTCTGAACAGCATGGGAGGGACTGGGAGAAATACCTTCCCCACCTGTTTGCATACAGGGAGGTGCCCCAAGAGTTGACAGGATTTTACCCCTTTGAACTCTTATATGGATGTTGGGTATGTGGGCTGCTAGACTTGCTCTAGGAGGACTGGGAAGGCAAGCACACCACCCAAGGAACTCCCATTGTGGATTACATCCTTAGGCTTAGGGAAAGGCTGAAGGAGCTTATGGGGACAGCCCAGAGCAACCTTGCAGCTGCCCAACAGAAACAAAAAGTGTGGTATGACTGCAGAGCCAGAGCTCGCTTGTACATGGTGGGTCAGGAAGTTATGGTCCTTATTCCGGTCCAGAAAGACAAGCTGCAAGCTGAGTGGGCAGGACCATACAAAGTGGTTAGGAAGGTAATTGATGTGAACTACATTGTGGAGCTACCTGACTGAAGACAAACAGAAAGAATGTACCATGTCAACATGATGAAGCCATTTGCCAATAGGGCTGACATGGTGTTTGCAGTGTGTAGTCATGGGGAGGGGACAGACAAAAGAGACCCCCTTCCAGACTTCCTGGAGGAAAGCAAGTGAGAGTCCTCTGACGAGGCAGTAAAATTGTCTCCCCAGCTGGACCCAGACCAGATCCAGAAAGTAAGGGAGATTTTAGCAGACTTTGCCCCATTGTTTAGTGCCAAGCCTGGACTAAACCCCTTAGCGACACACAATGTGGAGACAGGGACACAGGCACCCATACAGCGGACAGCATATCAGGTGTCAGGCTGTCCAAAAGGACATTAGGAAGGAAGTGGAGGAGATGCTGGATTTAGGGGTAATCCAGAGATCCCACAGTCCCTGGGCCTCACCAGTAGTCCTTGTACCTAAGCCAGATGGCTCAACTCATTTCAGTGTGGACTATCATGGACTGAATGCAGTCATGAAGTCTGACATCCACCCAATGCCCTGGAAGGATGAACTCCTGGACAAGTTGGGAGGGGTGACCTACCTTTCAACCATTGACCTGACAAATGGGTATTGGCAGGTAGAGCTGACAGACAGAGCTAGGGAGAGGTCAGCCTTCATCACTCAGATAGGCTTATTTGAGTTTAAAGTAATGCCTTTTGGAATGAAGAACACCCCTGCCACTTTCCAAAGGTTGGGGAACCAGGTGTTAATTGGTGCTGAGGAGTACGCTGTGGCATACCTGGATGACTTTGCCATCTTTAGTGCCAGCTGTGAGGAACACCTATCCCACCTTAGGGAAGTGCTGGGCAGGATACAGAGGGCTGGGCTCACTGTCAAAGCCAAGAAGTGCCAGGTGGCCATGGGGGAAGTGGCATACCTTGGGCATGTGGTAGGCCAGGGACAGCTCTGTCCTAACCAAATTAAGATATAGGTGATCCAGGTGTGGCCCAGACCAGAAACCCAGGAGTAGGTCAGAAGCTTTCTAGAGACAGCAGGGTACTACAGAAAATGTGTACCCAATTACAGTGCCCTGGCTGCTACCCTATCTGATCTGACAAAGAAAAAGATGCCAAAGAAAATTACCTGGGACCCTGCCTGTGCGGAAGCCTTTGCCAAACTAATGGAGGCACTGTGCAGTGCTCCTGTTTTGACAAGTCTTGACTATAGCAAGACCTTTAAAGTTCATACTGACACCTCAGACATGGGTATTGGGGCAGTACTGAGTCAGACATCTAGCAAAGGGACAGATCACCCAGTAGTGTACTTGAGTAGGAAGCTACTTCCCAGAGAGCAAGTGTACGCCACAGTGGAAAAGGAGTGTCTTGCCATAGTGTTGGCCCTAAAGAAATTAGAGCTATACTTGTATGGGCAGCAGTTTGTGGTGCAGACTGACCACAACCCCCTGGTTTGGCCGATGCAGATGGGGAAAAATAATGGCAGATTGCGAAGATGGAGTTTTGCTTTGCAAGGTTATGATCCGACAATCATACATAGGGCTGGAGTGAAGAACCAGAACTCAGATGGGCTGTCTAGGGTCTATGAGGAGTGAACTGATTTGGGAAGCTCATCCATATAGGGGATAGAACCCCCAAATTCAGTCCAGGTGGGGAGGAATTGTGACGTGGACAGCCAGTTCTGAGTGCTGTATCATTTTGTTTTAAATATAAAAATGTATTACTGGTAGTCTCTGCTGAAAAATCTGGTGCTCTTAGAATGACCTCACTTATCCCCCCCCCCAGGTTTCAGCTGAAAGATAAAAGCCACGAGAAAATGCTGAAAACAGCATGTGAGATCACACAGTTTTAGAGACAAGGTGTTACGTGGCAGGCCATAAGCTTCTTACAGACTTATCTAAGTTTATTATAGCTTTGGCTGCTGAAGGGGAGATCAGCATCCCTTTTATGATGTTCCAGAGGAAGAAAAGCAGGTTGTGACGTATTAGTGCGAAAATCATAAAGATGCTTTCATGCCCTGGAAGGGGGAAGCTTAAGAGATCAAAGAAGTGTAATTTGAAGGACATGAATTTTGCTGAAGTTGCAGAATTTAATACTTTCACAAGACATCCTGTTTCTGTATAAGATATATATTTTTTTATATAATCTGACAGAGAAGCTAGATGACCTCACACAAAAGGGGTTGGCAAATACAGTTTGCTTTAAGGAATATTCGGTTTTACTTAGACACTTTTATCTAGACTCTGACAAGGACACATCTGTGAGCACTTTAAAAGAGGTATTAGAAAGAGAGTCAAATCTAAGTACTGTAAGTAGGAATTTGTACTGTTTAAACCTTGTTCTTTTAAAAGATTTGTATGTCTTGTGATATAATAGTTCTGTATTTTCTGTTTGAAATATTGTTATCTATTTTTAGTAAAAACTCTTTTTAGAGCGTACTTGGTCTGCCTTTGCTTTTCCTTCACTGGCAAGAAGAGTATATATGGTTATAGCAGACAGTAGGCATAGCTTGAATTGTGGTACCAAACTGGAAAGAGAAGCATTTTACATCTGAGGTCTTTATTAAAGTTTTTAAGGGTTCATCTCTGTATACCTGGTTAGGTGCCCATAGGCAAGGATATCTGGCCCCCCAAAGACAAATATCTGAGCCTTTACATTGGGTACACTAGCAAGAGGTTCACAGTTTGAATCCCTCCAAGACTTGAGACCAAAGGTTGATCCGAACTCACAAAACAGACAAGAGGGTTACCTTGTTCTGTTAAACTGTTCACAAGACTGCTCTCAGAGGTTGGCACTTTGGGAGTAGAGGGCCTGACCTGCTGAATGGGTTTGTGACAGTAACTATCAGCGCTTACACTCTTCTTGCCCTTGCCCCCTCCCCACCACCCTCAACTACACCCTATTTCCCTACTCACCCCCATGCTTCTCTCACCCCCCGCACTCTCTCTAACCCTGACATAGCCCACTGGCTGCTCATAGCTTACTTACATGTATTAAATTGTATAACTGAGGTGTCACTCTCAAACTGACTGTACTACAATTAGCTCTCTATGTACCCTACCATTTTTGTCCCATCTTGTCATTATTGCATGTTAACTGTTTTGCTCAGGCATGGAACCTTTGTAAAAGAGCTTTTGGCTCAAAGGTGTTGTAATCGGAGATCTCAATACATAAAATTAAAATAAATAAAAATAAAAGGCCATGAAGGCAATCTATTAAATCCCTGGGTAAGTGCTCAAAGGTGATTGGAAACCATTTTTTTTCACACTTCTAGATGCCCTCCTGTTTCCTTTTTTATGTCTGGCCCATATTCTGAAATGTTTTGATCTTTTGTGTTAAATTAATGCTCTATATTTTCCTTTGCAAGTGCTCTGGGTCCTTTTCTCCTCAGCAGTTGCTGCTTCTCTTTTCACACTGCCTGAACAGTCTATGATATATTTCTTGGCCATTCAGGTGAATAGTATGTAGTAGTGGTGTAAATTATGCCATTGGATGTCTTAGGAATATGCAAAGAAAGTGCAGCAGCTGCTGAGGGGAGTGGAACTCTAGATCCGAGGGCACCACAAAGCTAGACTATTGATTTATCAAAAATTAGTCAGAGAATATCAAAACGTGTAACTATCACTGAAGGATGGGAAGGCATTTACCTACTGTATGTAAACATAATTTCCTTTCACCTTTAGTATCTGGAACCAATAAGGTGCTTTTCTGAAGAAATTCATCTACTGTACTTGCTTCAATGGAATTTGCATATAATGTTCGTGGAATGAGTTCCCGGGAAAAAAACAGTTGAATGGTATAATGCCATCCCACAGTGGAATTCTGCTTCTGAAGACATTCTGAAGAATTAGCCACAATTTTCAAAAGTTCCACAGAATTCCAATCTATACAAATTCAAAAATTCTGCACAGCACTAGTGGGAACCACCCAGCTGTAAAACTTGATTTGACAGGTATTCATTTACCCTTATGCATTCATTATAAATCATGACATCTTTGTTAGCCAGAAAGGATTATTTACTTCTTAACAGCCCATGCATGTTATAACCATAAGAAGGTGTCTCATGCACATAGTTGTAAAATTCTGAAAATGTAAGTTCTGCTGGCACAGTCCATCTACACAAAGGGGAATCTCTCATATTTGGTAAAGTAAAACATTTTGATTATTAACTGAAATTAAAAAAAGTGGTCATTAACATAGTTCATTATATGTTTATATGTGCAGTTTCTAGGTCTTTCATGGTTAAAAGAGTTTCTTCTCAAGTCCTTTGTGTGCCAGAACTGCTCAACTTTTCCTTGCAGTTCTCTCATCACAAGAACTTGGGTTATAACCATAAGAGACACCGCAGCTGTGAATCAGCTGTAAAGCAAGTGTAAGTGGCTCAGCAGGTTGCACACTCACCTCTGAGGCTGAAAGGTTGTGGGTTCAAGCCCCATACTAGGCACTTGGGTTAAATCCCAATACTGACACTTTAGTGCATCATGAGGGGGATGCTGCACTCCTGTGGTCCTGTCTTTCAAATGAGACATTAAACCGAGGTCCTGTCTGCCTGTTCAGGTGGCTGTTAAAGATCCCATGGCACTTGTTGAAAAGAGTAGAAGAATTTCCCTGGTGTCCTGGCCAAATTTCCCCCATTCACTAAAAAAAACAAACACCAGCTGTTTAATCTGGTTCAGTTTCAGTTGGTTACCACCCCTGAAAAGGGGACTTCTAGTCTCAGTGGGCTTACCCGATGAACAAAATTCAATAAATAATTAAAAACATATACAATAAGTAGGCAATCAGTGGGTAAAGGGAAGAAACAACCCTCCGTGCGGTCACTAAGAAGGGTAAGGAAATAATAGGAAATGGTTCCCCAAGGCCTGGCCAGTATTAAACTACCTTTTGTATTGTCACACCCATTTATATGTATAGCCAATATATTGTCTTTGCGGATATTGCAGACTTTGAAAAAGTTGAATAAATATTATCTTTATAAAAAAAAAAAGAAAGAGTGGTTGGCTTTACCACAACCATAAAACAAATGTGGCAAATCTTGCAGATCTGCAACTAACTGGTTCTCTTGAAATTTATTAAATCTCCCTGATATGAAGATATGCATCAGATGATATAAAGGGTTGACAGATCACAATGAACTGTTTCCCAGTTGTTGAGAACAAGATTTGGACAAAGGTACATTTTGATCTGAAAGATATATTTTCCAGTCTCAGCAAGACAAAATTGTGCAGAAACTTTCACAATCTGGCAGTCTAGAGAAACTGAAGCTGCAGTAGATGCAAGCTGAAGACAGAAGGTCCTACATTTATAAGCATTTGTCAATGCTGAATGTTTCCTTGCATGGTTTATGTGGCAGGTGTGTATTGTGTTAGTTGAACTTCTGGTGGGAGGAAAAGCCTGCCTGCACTATGTTTTGACTAGCTGTCATATTTTGGACAGCAGTTGCATACAGAACTTCAGGCAATAAAAAGGCTATATTGAAAATGTGGGGTGCATCGCTGGTCCGGTGGCACTGAGGGTTGAGGCACTGGATGCCACACCTTGCGCCATGCTGGTGACCCTTGTTTGGGAGTGAGCACAAGCCACTAGGGGTCAGCAGGGGAGGAGAAGGATTGAACATTTCAGGGACAGCTCTCCTCTTCCAGGGAGAGGGGCGACCAGTTGTCGGTGCATGCCCGGCCGCTAGTGGTGGCTGGGGACTGGCACACCAATGCTGCAGACATCAAGTCAGAGGCTGGGCAGATGCCTGATGGGGTGTGTGCACAGGAGCGTGTGCGGCACAATCTCCAGCATCCTTGTACACTCCGCCATGAAGGGGAGAAACCCGGAGGAAAAAAACTCACAGCAGAAGATGGAGAGAGCTCGCAGGTCCCGCCCACGAATAGTCACAGTGCTGACCACTGTACTGGATCAGGTCTGGGTGGGCATGGGCCCCCCCACCAACCCCTCTGGGGGTGGTTAGCCCAGGAGGTAGCTGGTCGGCATTGGCTGGTGGATGTCGGGAGCAGGGCTGGGGCTCCCTCCAGATAGAGAGAGCCATGGAGCAGGACTACAAATAATTAAAAAAAAAATGTGAGGCGCAAATATTTAAGATTTCCACAGTTACTAGCATGAGTAAATTACAACAAGTGGCCATAACTTTGTCATTTTTTTCATATTTTGACCCTAAATGTTGAACATAGTCTTCTTATCACCCCACCTCATGAACCCTGAAGGTGAAATTGTTCAAATCTATTGGAAAAAAGCATTCTACACCACAGGTGTGAAAATACATTATGGGCAGGATGTGAAAAATGGCAGCTGTACTGTTCATGAGGTGGTGTGATAAAAAGGCTATATTTAAAATTTGGAGTGAAAATATTGAAAATGACCAACGTTCCGTGCGTGTGTAGAAAATTTTGAATGACTGGGTTTAACTGCCATTTTTTGGAGTTTTTTCACCAACTTTTGAACATGGCCTTTTTGGGACCCCACCTCATGAAGAGTCTCACTGTCATTTCATTCACTTATCCCAAAAGGTGATTTCTCAGAGCGACCATGCCATTCTGTGCCAAAGGTGTGAAAACACATTTCAGGCAGGATGGGGAAAAATGGCAACTGTACTGTTCATGAGGAGGTACTGTATGAAAAAATGGCAATGTTGAAAATCTGAAGTGAAAATATAAAAAATTGGCAAAGTCAGGAGTGTGCGCATAAACTGTGCAACACACACTCTTAACACAGTAATTTTTTGGAATTATTTCACCAAATTTGCAACATGGGCTTTTTGAGAACCCATCTCATGAACAGTGGCCCTGTTATTTTGTTAAGCAGTCCTGAAAGGTGATTCTGTGCAGCGACCGTAAAATCTCCTTTTGGGACTGAGTAAAGAAATGACAGTGAGAGTGTTCACAAGGTGGGGGTCACAAGAACCTCATTTTGAAAATTTGGGGCCACAATTCCTAAAAATGGTCGAGATACAAACTTAAGTTAAAAACCCCACTGACTGCCATTATATGGCCCTTACCTTTGATTCTTCAGTTTGCCAGTCAGGTTTGAAGGGTGCAGATATGTCCCAGTCCTCAGAAGATGACAGTGCCAATCTCCAGAGTAGTATGGGGTAAGGGGGGTGCAGAGAGTGTGGGTGCTCAGTGGGAGGGTGGGGATTGGGAGGGGGACTGGGGAGATGATGAGGGACAGTTTTCTTTTTTACAGGAAAAAAAACAACAACAAAAAAAGAAAGAGGTCAGGGGACGGTTTTCTTTATTTATAGATACAAAAAAAATTGGTCATACTGGGGTGGGCTCCCAGTGTGCCACATGAGTTGGGGGGGTTCATAATGCCAACATGCAGATTGGGCACCCAGATGTCAGCATGGCAATGGAGGGTGTGGGGTGGACAGCACACAGTAGGAGGGAGTGGGAGAGTTTGATTAGGTGCCCAGGGCCGGGATGGGAGTGGGGAGGACAGCAGCAGATGGAGGCAGCAGGAGGTTTCAATGAAAGATGCCATGCCGGTGGGGGAACAGAGGGTGCGGGGCAGACTGCAGCAGTGGATGGGAGCACAAGGATTTTATTAGATGTCTGAGGCTGGGACGGGAGCGGGGAGAACAGCAGCAGTGCGAGGCACACAACACCCCCTGATGACATGCTAGGCATGAAACCGGTGGGGGTTAAGTTTTGTTTTTGCCTTAAGTAGCCTGGATGTATATTTTTGGCAGCACTTTTATTAATTAAAGCTTTCTTTTGAAACAGTGGAGAGTGCGCGGTTTTGCTGGGACTGACTGTTATTTAAGAACCGCGCCTCCAGTGAGTGAAGCTGGAATTGTAGTGTGCATTTAATGAAAGATGCACGGCCAGTGGGGGAACAGAGAGTGAATGCAGGGTGGACTGCAGCATTGGAGGGGGGGGGTCTGCAAATTTGCAATGCTGGCTATGCAAATGAGAGGAATAAAGTGTACTCTCTCATTGGTGTGGTTCATTTCTCTCAAGTGCAAGCCAGCTCCCCGCTGTGAAATTCTGACGGCCATCACATTTGGCTTCAGTGGTCATTGGTGTGTCAGGGTCCTGCCCACTGTACAGTGCTCTGCATTGGACTCATCTCTGACACACCTCTCAAATGCAGTACTGTGCCAAGGTATTTCTTGCGCAAGCACAAGGAAACACAATAAATGAGTATAAGTGTTCCTTCATTCAAAGACACATCTTTAGACTAGGCCTAAAAAGACTTTTGCCTCATTTTGATTCTATGGATCTATGCTGAGCAAGATGATTCTATGGGCATATACTTAGCAACATTTAAAGAAATACTTATACCTCTTATAGATAAGTTAACCAGTGTTTCTGTATCTACAAATTACATTTTCCTTGTTTTCAGCATTGCCTCCAATAATTCTGTTTTTTGCTGCTGACAATTCAAATGTGTATTTACATGGTTTCAAGATTATTTATGCACTTTTATATTTTTTGTAATAAGCACCTTACACAATACTTTTACATTTTAACTATGACACTTATTTTTATACGACTTCTTAATGACAATTGCAAGACATCATTTGTATCAAAACCTTTTATTAAACTGTACTTTAGACTGTGAGTGAACATAAAGGAGCCATAATATTAAAAGAATTTTAAGTGCTTTCCTTAGAATTCTTTACCAGTTGCAATAAATTACTTTGCAGAATATGTTTTCATTTTAACTGCATGACACCTATTTTAATATCACTTTTTAAAGACAATTGCAAGACATCATTTATATCAAAACCTTTTATTATACTGTACTTTAGACTGTGAGTGAACATAAATGAGCCATAATACTAAAATAATTTTAAGTAATTTCATTAGACTTCTATATTAGTAAAAAATGAAATATTTTCATTCAAGGTTCCAGTTAAATGTCTCCATAGTTGTCAGCTACCAGGGTAAATGTGCCACCCACTAGCTGCTTCAAGGCTACCCATATGCTCTCCATTTCCCACTCCCTTCTTTCTGAGTGTATACGGTTTAAAACTGTACAAAAACTAACCTGTGCTTGAGGAATGAAAAAGAAGAAGCTCCTGCTGGATATAATAATGATAGGATCACCGATGCATTTGAACAGCAATGCTGCACTTTTATTTCATTTCCAATCAGTGCCTTCAGACTTGACTTGGAAACAGGGAACCAATTACCTTTTCTGTCATTCTCAGTGAAGGATGCTATTCAAACATAAAGCAGACAGTTCAAACATGAAACAGGAGCAGCAGTCCAAGTCCGAATGCGAACAATTAATTTAATTCAATGGGACTAACGCAGAACACAAAGTTGATCTTGTTCCAGACTCAGGTCCTGACATTAGCTTCCATGATAGTTCAGTGGTTAGCTATGACCCAGGCAGGGTCTCAGTAGCACTATCTTCAGGCACTTAGCTGGGATACATTCAGAGTCCCAATAGCAAGGCTCTTGCTGTATTTTTTAGCTTTCAGAGCACACATCAGTTTTAGCAGCTTTTAGGCTACATAGCAGAACAGACACTTCCACACTGGATATCTGTTTCATTGTACGCTTGTGACCAGGGAAGAATTTAATACAGTGGGGTTGAACTGCCTGAAAGTTTTTCAGCATAGGCTGGCATAGGATCCTGGGGACAGGTGCACAGAACTGGTGCATGGAAAACCTGGACCTGGGTGGACCAAACACTCAGCTCTAATCTGACACCTCCAGCTACACACCGTCACAACAGGAGTACACTCATACCCTCAATGCTTCTCTGTTTAGTTCCCAAGTGTAGTCTGATACTAAAGAAAAACCTGCAAAGTTATTTCCTGTGATATCTTCATCAGAGCTGAGGCTAGAGTATCAGGTGACAGCGGTTGTCCACAGTGATGTTTTCGATCTGTGAATTATTGCCCAGATCAAACCCTTTCTGGTGCTTGCTGGTTTGGTGACACTGGTGCACACCTTCGTTATATCTAGACTGGATTACTGCAGTGTTCTTTACTTAGGACTCTCCATGAGGCTGGTGCATCACCTGCAGCTTGTTCAGAATGTGGCAGCCCAGCTGATTGCTTTCTTGAAATAAGTAAACTTTACTGAAAACGTATAACATACAAAACAATAACATGAACAATAATAATGCTGACAGTAAATTATCCACTGGTATCCCTGTAGAACCCATCAACATTCAGTGGACCAGCAGGGTAAGGTGTACCTCTACCACTGAAGGCATTTTCAGGTAAAACATTTACATACAGCAGAAATCAGGGAGCAGATAAAAAAGGAAAGACCATTATATGCTTATAAGAGGTAGGTATATATACTACATGGCAGGCAGCCATAATCAGTTTGCAGGAGTATTGTATAGAGTGATTCCCATCTTTTATTAAACACTGGCTTCTAAGAGGTAGGCATAAATACTGCATGGCAGGCAGCCTTAATCAGTTAGCAGGAGTATTGTATGGCATGATTCCCATCTTTTATTAAACACTAGCAACCTAATATGTAGATTAGCAACCATTTTCTCAATTAATAATGCTTCTAGTATAGCTGTATGCCATTCCCTACAAGTAAGTGTGGAGTTATCTAGCCAGTGCCTTAAACTGACTCTCTTTGTGGTAGCTGCTATCTACATGATGTGGTACTGTCTAGGTTTTAATATATGTCAGAGACCTAGGCCCAACAAGCATGTTTTGGGAGAAAAAGCAGAGTCTAGGCCCAAGAGGAGATCAAGCTTAACGTGTATAGCTGCACACAAAGGAGTTGCTTTTGGGCATGCCCACAGTATGTGTTTGAAGGTGCCTGAGTCGGTGTGACATTCAGTGCATTGGTCAGAGTTTAGATGGTTCATGCAGTGTAGTTTTGTAGGGGTGTTATATATATTACTGTTGATTTTATACTGCATTAGTCTTAAGCCATCCATGTTCAGATATTTGTAGAGGTCTTTGCATAATTTTGTTCCGATTTCCTGAGTGGATAGTTCAGGAAATTCTGTTTGCCAAGAGGCACAAAGGTCAGTATTGGGGAAGGAAGTAATTTGGCGCAGCCTTTTGTACAGTAGGGAGGTGACATGTCATTGTCCTGCCAGTGAAGCCAGTTTGCCCCCCACTTCCAACTTACTGAAAGACCATGGTCGAGAATCTAGAGGAAGCTACTGTGTGATGGAGCTATATCTTTGAAAAAATATCTGTGTCCTTGAGGCCATGTGTATTTTTGAGGGATTTGAAATTGATGACGGTATTACCTTGCACTATTTGGTGTACAATGTGTAGAGAGGAGTGGGCCAGAAAGGAGTCTGGTATGGTCCTATTTTTTATTTTAAAGTTCGGATTACCCCTTACTGGTTGTGCAGTGTCAAAAAGAGGCTTTGATTTTAGTACCTGATGAAGTAGTTCACACATGTGCACTGAACTGCCAATAGGGGTATTCTTGAGAGTGGTAGTGAGTTTACAGTAGGTTGTGCTGGTCAAGACGTGGATGTTTAATTTAGCCCTTAGGCGCAATTCTCTTTCCATTGTTTACCACTGATGGAACTAGATAACATTAAGCTGGTCAACTTCTGTGATCTGCCACCATAAAAACTGTTGTGCTCTGGATGTAAGATAATAGAGCTTCAAGTCAGGTACCTGGAGACCCCCTTGTGTTTTGCAATGGGTGAGCTTAAGGTATGCTTGTCTTGGAGTTTTATTGTTCCATATGAATTTAGTGAGTATGTTTTTTAGGAAAGAAAACCAACAGAGTGAAACTACTTGGGTGATCATGCTAAGGGGATAGAGAACCATGGGGAGTACGTTTATTTTGATGACATTAATTTGCACCCAGAGAAGTCAGGAGGAGAGTTGCCCATCTGTCCAAATATTGTTTAAATTTGTTGCTGCATTACGTTGAGGTTTATAGTAAACACCTCCCTGGAAGATGTGGTGACAATTATCCACAGATATTTTATCCCATTCAGAGACCAAGTTCCCCCCCCCCCACGTCATAACATCTGCTCTGTAAGTGTAGTTAATGAGGGGCATAATTTGTGCTTTTGACAAATTATGATGGTATCCTGCTAGCCTACCAAAGTGCTGGAGAGTTTCTAGAATTATTGGAATACACTGGGATTCTGTATGTGCAGAAGAATATTATCCATATTGGCGGACATCTTGTAGGAGTTCGAGCCCACCTGGATCCCTTGAATTTGATTGGTTAGTATGATTTTTCTAGTAAGGGATTCAGAGTAATGGTTGAAGAGACACGGGGAAAGGGGGAAGCTCTGTCTTTTTCCCCCTTTTAAGGGGAAATTGGTGGGAATGCACTCTAATCCATACTATTTTAGATGTAGGATGTGAGTATATGAGGCATAGCCATAACAGAAAAGTGTCTGGGAAGCCAAATGTGGAAGAGAAAGGGCCATGACACACTGTCAAAAACTTTTTCTGTGTTCAGAGACATGACCACTGCTGGAGCCCTTAGGATCCTGGATGCGGAAATAATGTGCATGACTTTTCTCAGGTGGTCTTGAGAGAGTCTGCCTTGCATGAAACCCACCTGTTCTTCTCCTATAAACAGGGTCCAGACTCTACTAATTCTAGCAGCATGGACTTTGGTCAGGATCTTAACATCTAAGTTAAAAATAATATATGGGACTGCAGCTAGGTAAACACTCTGGGGCCATATCAGGCTCAGGGATCATGGTGATGTGAGCTGTTTGAAGTTGAGGGTCTAGGGAATGCTGGGCATGGGCTTCTTTAAATAATTTATTTAAATAAAGTGTCAGATTGGTGGCCAAAGCTCTGTAGGAGTTGCGATAGAACCCATCAGGTCTGGAAACTTTATCTGGTGTCAGTTCTTCAATGGCTTTGTGGGCCACCCATTCCGCAATATCTTCTTCAAGGATAGATTGTCGATCTGGAGATAGTTTTGGGAGATAAGCCTGTGCCAAGAAGTGCTGGATATCGGGAAGTGCCACATGTGGGTCAGCTGCATAAAAGGTTTTGTATTATTTCCCCAAAGGCTTGGGTGATCTCTCTATGGTTAGTGACTAAGGGGCCACATGCAGCTGTGCAAATGCCTTTAACTATTCTGAAAGATTCTTGGAGTCTAAGCCTTATGGATAGGAGCCATCTGGCTTTTTCTCTTTGATCTACATAATTTGTCTTGGCTGTAAAGATCACATACTCACTTTTTCTATTAGCAATTCTTCATACCTGACTCTTAAAGAATTTAGTTTGAGACGGTCTTCCTCAGAGGAGGTAGCTGAGATGTGCTGTTCCTTCTGTCTAATAAGGCTTAATAAGTGCAAACTTTCTTGTTCCTTCTCTCTTTTTCTGATAGATGCTAGCCTAATAAGTTCCACCCAGACTGTGCATTTAAAGGCCCCCAAAGCATACTCGATCCAGAATTGATGACTGATTTTCCTGAAAGAAGTGCTTCACACACTGTTTGATTTTACCTAGAGTGGTGGGGGTTTTCAGTAAGTGTTTATTAGTTTTCCAAGATGTATCTCTGACAAGAAGATCAGGGGGCTGGACAGTAAACTGAACAGGTGAGTTGTCTGACAATTCCCTTAGAGAAGATTTCACAGCCAAGAACTTGTGGTAGACATTGTAGGCTAAGACAAGATAGTGTAGGTGGGAGCAGGAACCATAGACTGGGGAAGTGAAAGTGTAGTCTCCGACAACAGAATGCAGGATTCTCCAAAGTTCTGCTAGGCCTAGAGCATTCTGTAGCTCTATGCTTGCTCTTTGGGTGGGTGTCAGAGGTTGCCTAGATTTGGTTGACCTAAGTAAGTATACTGGACAATGTTTCAATATCCTGCAAGGTACATTGGGCTATTAATGTGTTTAGCAAGTTCTGAGAGTGGGTGGTGAAGAAGGGAGCATCATCCGGATTCCTTATTGGGAGCTTGAAGTGATTCTGAAATGAATTTGAAGAAACCATACTGGTAAGTGTATTTATTTTTTCACTTTATTAAGGCATACATGTGCTGACCTCTTACTATTGATGGTGGTCACTAGAAAAACAGTTCACTTTCCTTATAAAAAATTATTGTTTTTAGTATAACAGCTCAATCCACCATTTAAAACCCACTGATGTTTCATGGAAAATGGTCAGTTTAATCAGGGTGAGGGATTTACAGAATCTGCTAGATAATCAGTTCAGAGAGACATATCCTTAGCAGGCCTGCCGACACGTTACCACTTGCAATGCTGACTTATTGGGTTTGGAAGCAAACTTGGGGCATTTGATGGCTGGCCCAGGGAGAGAACAATCGAATGTCTGTAGGACTGCTCTCCTTCTCCTCCTCCACAGAGGGAGGGTCAGAAGAGTACTCTACTTGCCTGGCCCCTCATGGAAGCTGGGGGAAAGGCAGCCTTGGCACTGCACATTATGAGGCATGACAGATGTTGATGCATGCCACATAAGAGTGCATGGCATGCATCATGTCATAATTGCATGTCACACCTCCTGGGAGGCCCAGAAGGGGGAAAATACAGTGGTATTATACGCTTATTCATTGAGAGAGCTCAGTTGGGCTGCCAGCCATGGAGGTGAGTGAAGGACTGTGCTGGTGGCCCTTTTTGGGTTGGGGTGAGGGGGAATTGGGTGGGAAGGCACTCCCTGATGAGGTGGGGGGTGTGGGGTCCATGAGACATCAGGGATTTAATAAAAAATAATTATATATGTGTGTGTGTGTTTTTAATTGTGGCTGGCGATCAGTGGGGGGGTGGCAGCACTAGACACAAGGGATTTAATTAATAATAATAATATATAAAGTTGAGGAGATTGGCAGTGGCATAGAGATGGCAGGTGTGGGTAAGCCTAGGGGCACCGTTCAGGAGCCTACAGGCCTTGTTGAGTGAGAGTTGGATCCTACTTAGTGCAGTATTATCGGCAACTCTGTATATAGGCAGGCCATAGTCCACTAGAGGCAGGACAGAAGATGTGATGGCCAGCTGAAGAGCATCGGGTGGGAGGCAGTCCTTGTGGTGGTAAAGGAGACCAATCCGGGTGTTAGTGGAAGTTGAGAGGGCATTAATATGGGTGTGGAAGGTAAGGGCGATGTCGAAGGTTATCTCTAGGTATTTGTAGGTGGATACCTGCTCAGGTTGGTGTTGAGTGCTGTGGAGGATAAGGAAGGGGTATTTTTTGCCTTGTTTTGGTGGTGGGAGAAAAGCATCAACTTAGCCTTTTTTAGATTATTAACAAGTCTATGATCCTTGAACCACTTTTCTGCCTGGTTGAAGGCGTGTTAGAGAGAGTCCTGGAGGGAGGCAGATTTATGGTGTGAGGTGTAGAGAATGGCATCATCCACATATAGGAGAATTTGCCAGAGCAGGCACAGGGCAGGGTGTTTAGGTAGAGACTGAAGAGTAGGGGACCCAGGATGGAGCCCTGGGGAACCCTGGAGCGTACTGGATGGGTGTTGGACAGTGTCCCATTGATTTTTATGCACTGGGATTGAGCTAAGAGGTAGCTAGAGTGCCAGGTGAAGGGTGTGGAGAAACCAATTTGGTAAAGGGAGTCAAGTAAGAGGGGATGGCAGACAGTGTCAAAGGCCTTGGAGAGGTCAATGAACACTGCTCCAGCAAGGTTGCCAGAGTCTAGGGAGGAGTGCAAGAAGTTGGAGAATTCTAGGATGGCCATGGCAGTGCTATGGCTTATGCATAAGTCATGCTGCTCAGGGCACAGAATGGCATATTTAGTTTGATATTTGGTGTGCTGGGTGCCCACCACTTTTTCTGTAGCTTTGGAGAGTGGTGGAAGAATGGAAATTGGCTGATAGTTACTGGGGGAAGAAATGTCACCACTTTTATGAATGGGTGTGACGACAGCCATTTTCCAAACACTGGGGAATTGGCCTAGGCAAAGGGATAGGTTTAGTAAGTTCATTAGCTGTGGCCAGTGATTGGTGGGGAGGGGGAAGCACTAGACACCAGGGATTTAAAAACATATTTTTTTTAACATCATGGCAGCGATTGGTGGGGGGGGGCACTAGACTCCAAGGATTTGGAGGATTTGGCATTTGTAACTTCTTCTTGCTTTGTTTTTTTTTTTGTTTTTTTTAAATGCAATTTGCACTTAAAAAATCCCAAAAGCAAGACAAAGTTACAAATGGCGAACTCTCACTAAACCGGGTAACTTTGCAAACTGATTCACAGAGACGAATTTGGTGACTTCACCGAGAAATCGCCCAGTTTGGATTAGGACAGTCTAGATTGTAATTATTTTTTTGGGAATGGAAATACTTCCTTTAGTCTGTTCTAACATTTTAATCATTTATTTATTCATTGTGTCCCTTTAGATTATGCTTGACCTTGTTCCTAATTACTATTGCATTTAAGAGAATCTCATCTTTTACTAGGTTGTACTTTAACAGTAGGTGCTGGTGCCTGAATTGAACATGATTGACACACGTGGCACCTTGCATCAAAAGATGTGGCAATCCCAATTTTTGGATGTGGTCTGCATTGAAAAAGGGAGCCATTGCACCAAACTGAAATTGCACCAACCTTGTGACCATAATCGAGGTGTGGCAGGTCACAAGCGGGTTTGTGCCACGGTGGACTGCACCATCCCCTTTTTTGGAACTTTGCAGAACCCCCCATGACACAATGGGGGCTCTATTTAGACCAGCCAGGAGGTGGTCTAATGACCCAGTGCCACTGTGTAACAATGCAACAATTGGAGGGGTGGAAGTGTGGATGACCAAAGTGGTGATGTGGCACCTGGCTGTGAACCATTTTGTAAGGAATGGCAGTCAATTGGCTGCCAGTCTGGAAAGAGTTGGCAAGGATGGAAACTGACCTGGCTCCAAGTCGGTAAAGCTGAGGCACCTGGCCCAGAGGTACCACTAGGCAGAAGCCTCTAAATGGGATGCATTGGCTTCAGGGTGAAAGCTACCGGTCATGGAGGAGAACCTTCTCTGGGCACTGCACCTGGCATCCAACCACACACATTTTGACAGGTTGCATCCAGCTCACAGGCTCTGGCTAGTGGAACATCTGAGGCAGGTGCCACAACTGCACCCACCTGGTGCCAGGTTAGCTTCCAACCCCCGCCAACCCTCCCTGGACAACCAGCTGATTGACTGCCAGTCACTGAAACATGCACCCTGTCCAGGTGCCACATCACCATACTGGTCTTCTGCTGTCTCCATCATGTCCCCAGGCACCACCTGCTCCTTCTTGCCTCATCCCCCTTCTGCCATGCACAGACACCCTCCCCTTCATGGCTCCTCTAGTGTTGTACCAGGCGGGGGGCTGGATCCCTGCAGCAATTCCAACAGGTGCACCAAATGTTTGGCAATAGCCTGTGGCTGTGGTGACTCCTGGGTTTTTGGTGCAGGGACCACCCTTTCATAAAATTGGCACAGGGTCCCAAATGCACCCAGAGTTCACCATAACCCTAGAGAGTGACACAACTTGTATCACTCTAAGAGCTTTTTGAAAATTGAGCCCTATGTCTCTTCTTCTTCTTTACCCCAGGCCTTGCAGATTTAGGAGCTTTAATTTTTATGCACATTATACCTTTTAGTCCACTAATCTCCTTAATGAATCTTCTTTGAGTTCTTTTCTAATCTCAATATATTGCCTTCCTTATAAGGTGATAACTGTGACCCATAATTTAAATGTGGTTGAATGTAAGTTCTTTGGATCCCTTCCCCTATCTTATTATTTATAAATTATATTGCTTTGTGTGTTATGCATCATGGAATTTGCCTCCTTAATACTGTTGTACTACATATTCATTTTAACTCTTTGTCAATGATAATTCCTAGGTCTCTTTCACTGTCTTTACTTTCTAATTTCTGTGTACCAAGATAACCGTTTAATTTAGAATTGTTGTGGCCTATACTGTATATATATTCTTTGCAAAAATGTTCCTTAATGCACTAGTTAGGGTTGGTTACAGTGACAAAGACAGGGAAATGTAACATATGGGTTTCCAACCGTAACACACCGGCCCCAACCTGCAGGCAGCAACAGGGGTATGGTGTGCTTTGGGATTATGAACCCCAGCACTCCCCCATTCTATGAATAAATAAGTTAAGATGGGAACAGTATATGAAAATGGGGTAACCGTTAGGGTTCGGGACCCCAAGGCACACCCCACCTCATTGCTGCCTGCAGGGTGGGGGTGGAGTGTTAGAGTTGGACATCCTAATGCCACATTTCCTTACTTTTCTTGCTGTAACCAACCCTAACTATTTCATTAATGACTTTTTTGCAAAGAATTTCCTTACTTTCTGAGATAGTATAGTTGTATCCTCATTTGGTTGTGGGAGCACAGTGGCCTCTGGGCCCTGCCAGTGGGAGTACAGTCCTTCTGGGCCCTGTGCTCCCATCCCTCCATAGATGCATATATGTATGTTGCCATGGAAGCATTTTAGGCAAAACAGCAACCAAATGGACAGCATAGCCTTGTTATTATCCTACCTCATGAACGCTGGGCTGAGAATTTTCAAATTCCAGCTAAAATGTCATTCTGCGCCACCTCAATGTCATTCACGATACATGTGAGAAAACACTTTTTGTCCAGGATTTGAAAACTGACAGCTGCCACATTCATGAGGTGATGTAAATAAATGGATATGTTGAAAATTTGGTATGAAAATATTGAAAGTTATTAAAGTTACCAGTGAGCATAGTGAAATGTCAATAGACGTGCATAACTTTGCCATTTTAACATATTTTGATCCCAAATCTTCAACACACCCTTTGTATGGCCCCACCTCATGAACAAGTATGGTAAAAAATGTAACACTGTTGTGAAAGGTGGTTTCACCAACCGACCGCAAAAATCACCTTTCGGGCAGGATTTGCAAAAGGACACCAACATTGTTCATGAGGAAGGGTCTCAAAAAGGTATGTTAAAAATTTGGTGTCATAAGTTGAAAACCCCGCTGAACCACATTTACCTTAGTTTCTCATATTGCATTCGCTGGATCCAGCAGCAAGACATGTCTTCAATCGGACAGTGTATCTTCACCCTGTGGCTTGTTTAAGTGAGTGAGGGTGTGTGGGGTTGTACTGGGGTGTGTGGAATGGTGGGTACTGAGTGGGAGGTGGGGTTGTGGGGTCTGATCGGTGAGGGATAGTTTTCTTTTTTTGTAGGTAAAAAAAAACATCAAGGACCCTTTTCTTTATTTCAGCCTGGGACAGCATTCGGTTTATGGGGAGAGGGTGCCACTAGATACCAGAGATGATAAAAAAATGGGGACAGCGATCACAGGGTGGGGGTACTATTATACACCAGGTGTAATAAAAAATATAATGGGGATCATGATCAGAGGGTGGGGTGTCACTAGACACCAGGGATAATAAAAACAATGGGAACAGCGATCACAGGGTGGGGGTACCATTATACACCAGGTGTAATAAAAATAATGGGGATCACGATCAGAGGGTGGGGTGTCACTAGACACCAGGGATAATAAAAACAATGGGGACAGTGATCACAGGGTGGGGGTACCATTATACACCAGGTGTAATAAAAAAATAATGGGGATCATGATCAGAGGGTGGGGTGTCACTAGACACCAGGGATAATAAAAACTATGATGGGAACAGTGATGGGAGGGTAGGGGGTGCCACTAAACACCACAGAAAGGATTTCACATCATGAAAAAGGATCCTTTTTCATTACTTGTGGTAAGAAAAATATCATATCATGAGTCACAAAAAGTGATTTATAATGTGAAAAAAAAAAACAATTCAAGGGCATTTCTTCAACAGACAAGTGTAGAATCCAGGTGAGGATGTTCTGATAAGCAAGCTACATGTGTTGGTTGATACTCAGCATGTAATTGTTTTCAGTTATTTAACTTTATTTCCCTCGGTAACTGTAAAACAAAATGGCAGCTGCATGAAAAAAGACTTCCCATTTGTGACACAAGATGACCTGTTTGCAAAAAAGGATTACCATTTGTGACAAAGGATCCTTTATCGAGGCTCACATCTAACTGAAGAGTGAATTTCACATGGAAAATAATGGGAAACTTTAAAATTTAACAACCTTGGAATGGATTAATATTTTTTCACCAATCCTTCAAAAGGCATATCTGTGACCCAAGACCTTTCTAGCCTAAACATTTCAGACCAAAATCCCAAGCTGTTTTTGTGCTGCGGCATGACAAAGAAATGAAAAAAAAAAGTAATTTTCACATTTATTCGCACTCCGTATCTCTGCACCCATGCACCTGACTGGAACAAACCTTGGCATATAAGGAGATCTTTCATCCCTTCTGGAGGCTGCAAACCCTCATGCAAATTGGTTGAACAGTTGCAAAGTTAATAAAGTTCAAAAGTTTGAGTTTAACATAAAAGTGACCATTAAACTCTAACTAACAATTGCACCCCTGTAATTACAGAACATTTTTGGACATTGAACTGCATACCCCATGTTTGGGTCCACAGCAGTAATTTGTTCAGGTCATTTTGTAATATTTCTCTGTTTGTGGTTGTTGTTGTTGTTGCAATCTTTGCTAGTTTCATGTATGACTGGAGGAAAGATGTGCATCATGGGGCATTGGTGCAGAAGGAAGGACAGACATGGAAATATAAGGTTCAACACATCATAGTGCGATTTGATTTTCAGGATACCAAAGGGGTCACTGGATAGTTTGATACCTTTTAGTGGACCAACACATTTCTTGTACAATGATGCTATAGAACACAAGCTTTTGGGACCACACATAACTCTGTGTAAGGTAAAAAAAAAATCCTTTAAAAAGTTTTTTAAAGTTTCACATTTTGTAACAATACATTTTACAGGAATTTATCAGATTTCATACCAACAAAATGCAACATATCTCTTATTTACATATTAAGATGACTAACACAATTAGTAGCTCTTAAGATTTAAAACAAAGTGACTTAACTTTGACTCATACATTAAAGTCAAATAAACTGGTGAGCAGGCCAAAACAAAAAGTCTATTTATTTTTCTTGCAAACTACCTTCTGGAGAGAATCTCCACTCTAAACTCATTAAACAATCAGAAAGTTGTTTTATTGTGACAGGTGTAAAACACTACTATTATTGGTGTAACCCCCTCTGTTACCCAGGGTTGCTAGAACCCTAGTTAGGTCTAGTGGCAGGCAGGGACAGGCAGCTAGTGAAACTCTACTTATATGGATTTCACTATGTCTTGCTCTTTTTTCAGTCTCTGCTGAGCTGGGGCTTTGACATCATTTAGAATGCTGCAGCAGCATAAGCCACAATGGAATGTTGCAGCTGGGCGTTAGGCTAGAACATTGGGGTTTTTTGAATCAGTCTGAATCAGTCTGCTGAAGTCTGGAGTAGGCTCAAGAGAGAGAAGGATGTAGGTCCTTCAGTGCAGTGGAGGGAGGGGTGCCCTGCAGGGGCAGGCTCCCCTGCCCTCAGCTCTGACTCAGAGTTACCTTAGGGTGTGTGCTTCCACCATAAGAGAGACACAAGGAACCAACTCCCAAGGGCAACCCCTGGCCTGGGAAAAGGAAGAAGCTGCCTGATGGAAAGTGCTGGGGCACTACAGTTTTTGAGGAATGAGATTCCTTCAGAGTAATGGACACCTGCAATGTGGATGGTGATGAAGATTTGACAAAAGGCCAGTGTCATTCACCAAAACAGTGAGTAAATAAATATCTGGGGCTGTGGGTCAGTCAGGATGCCAAGTCCAGGGCTTATGGAACAGTGAGACAGTAATGACTGCTGTATGTGGGGGGGTCTTCAGAGAAAGACAGTTGCTGCATTACAAAGCCATGTGCAGTCTTCACTACAGTAGCCAAGGAAGTGTGTGTAAACAAAGGAATGGATGGGTATTGGTCTATGGAACAAAAGGTGGGAGACCCCCCCACCTGGCGTAACAGGGCTCACCTCTACGGATTTGCTTTGAGACACCAGATAACTTTCTGTCAGGTATTGGCCAGTGCCTGAAGAGGGTGCCCAGATGTTGGGATGGAGTAGAGGATGGTAGCGTGCCACTAGTTAAAGAGTCCATGACATATGGAAGTTTAGGATCCAAGAATAGATTGTGTCTGTGTTATCACCTTATCTACATTGTTAGGAGTGTAGCCCTTTGGGGGTCCATCTATGTTTTTATTCAGAGTCTCTTTGAATAAAGCCACACTTCAGAATCCCATCTCCTGGTATTGGACAATCTGTTATTGCTTCTAGTCTCTGGGTTACTTGGGTACCCCTGGTCAGAGAAGCCAAACCTAGCCAATATGCCAAGTGGCATGTTCTCCCCAACCCTGGAGGTTAAAACATGGAGGCACTATGTCATAGAACCTAGGCCCCTCAACCTGTTACTAGCCACACATGCAGGGGTAGTAGCCCTCTCAGTTTAGTGCCGACTGGGGGTTACAAAAATGGAGGCACCACTGAGGATTGGGTTTGGAATTTTGGGAGACTAGCAAGAAAGGTTGCTTGGGTAATCATATTGCCTATCTGGCAGTGGGTAGCCCAAAACAACTGAAGCAATGTTTAATGTGTCGCTGTGTGCTGTTATCCATGTGCTGCTATTAAAATGCCAACTGTTTACCAAGGAGCAGTAAAGCCTGAGAGTGTATGCCCTTGTCCTGCATCAAATTACAGCGTTTACCAGATTTTAAAAGTGATTGTGAAAAAGAAAAGTGTGGAAAACTGTGGGTAGCAAAGGGAAAATTGTGCCCTAGATGTTGGAAATTCTTTCTGTGTGGACTGAGAGACTTGTACTTAATGGCCATGATAAATGGTTAAAATGGGCTCCTGCCGAGGAGTCATTGAGAAAAAAAAAAAAAGTGGGGTTTTGCAGTTTAAATTTTGCCTGCTCGATGATCGCCGTAAGGAGAAGAGCATGAGAGGAAAGAAGCTCATTTGCATGGCATCGAGTGATTGGTGAGACTGCAATCAGTTCCTCCCATGCCAGCTCTAGAGCGACTGCACAGCATTCGAGAGGGAGAGTGAGTGGAGTGTGCGAACTTACTTACCAGGAGGAGCGTCGCAGTGACTGAAAGCGCTGTAAAAAAGTTTCAAAAATGGACTTTTCTGTTCAAATTCAGGCTCAACCCACATCTCGATTGACTGGACTATGAGTGTGGTGTTCAGAGGGACAATCGGCAAGACTGCCAACCCGCTTCCTTCCAGAGGCCTCCACGATCGGCTGCAGGCCGTTTTTTCCATTGCAGCAAACAGCTACTGCCAACAGTGAGTACCAACCAAAATATTGCTCAGGCTGGTGTGATTTACAACAAAAGCCAGCTGAATCTGTGTGTAGCAGTGTAATCGCTTTGTAAAGAAGGACTGTGCCAGTTTAACCAGCTAAAAGCAAGAATTCTGAGCAACAGACTGTGAGCATAATGATAGGTTCAGTGTCAGTATAATTTTCAAAGCTAAGTGAGAGACTGTTAGTTGTATGAGAGATGCAACGTGAATACAGGCAGTCCTGTGCTTGAAATACTGAGGCTTTAAGGGGCTGTGAGCAATGTCTTCAGCGAGTGAAAGGTCCAATGCAAATCAAATCAATGTGCTAGGAAAGAGAACAGTGCAAGTTTATGAAGTTTGAGCAGAGGTCATCAGTAGTGTGTGTAAATCGGATGTGCAGTGACTTGACCCAATTACAGAGAGTTGATGCATCAGGAGTGCTGCTGCTGCCATGATAGGGTGGGGCAGGCATGTAAACACAGCAGCAGAGAAGCCATTTTATAGAAAGTTTCTGATCAATGTTTGGGACTTGAAATAACCAAGTGTATTGTTTGTTTTCTCTGCAGTCATAGCTTCAGGACCAGCCCACTACCTGGTTCATGCCTAGACTATAATAGTTGAAGAAGTAAAAAAACTGAGAAACATTGAGAAGTACCACTATGGGGGAAAACTGCCTCCTCTTGAGGCGATTCCTGGTTATCCAGTCAGAGTGTGTGTAATGTGCTTAAGGGCTGGAAGAGATGTCTTTGTGGTTCCTCACTGCTCTGGGTGCCTGGAAAAGTATGGATTGACAGCAGCTCCCAAGATTCATTTGGCTCCTACATGGACAAAATTACAAGAACCTGCAGTTGGCAGCACACAGCACCAGGGAGAGCCTGAAATGGGAGGTTCAGAGGAGTGTGGTGAAAAGCTAGAGGGTGCAGATGTACAGGCAGCACAGACAACTGATGACTCTGCATCTGAGCCACTAAGAGACAGTGGAGAGGGAGCATCAGCCAACCCGTGGATAGAGGGGCCTAGTCCAAGTCTCGTGGCAGAGGACAAACTGAGTGAGGCCTTTGAGTGGGAGGTCTCGACCTCTGCACCTAGTGAAGAGTGGACAGTCTTGGGATTGAGGATGACTGCTCACTCCTGGGCACAGATTCTCAGCAAAGATGATGAGGGGGAACCCATTTGGCCTGAAGAAGACGGCATGGGTTCAGAGCCTCAAGTTCCTGGTTTAGAGAGACGCATGGAACAGAGTGGTGTTTCCACAGCCCTGGCTGAGCAAGAAGGAGCCAGGGATCCATTTTTGTGTGTCGTTAAGCATGCAAAGCTGGCAGAACCAGGACTGGCCACCCCCAAGCCAGGCCAAAGGTCTCAATTTGACCAAATCTAGCAAAGAGGAAAGACTGGTTCATAGGAAAGCGAATGAGCTCTTTGGAATTTAATTTCCTACCTTTCCTAGAAAAGTCTGGGAAGAAATAGAGAGGTGCAGGAAATCTTGGATTATGGAAGAGGCAATGAAACATGTGCATCCTGGGACAAGTAAATTTGTCAGAGATCGGATGTTGCAAGAAAAGTTCAAGCAATGGAAGGTGGGCAGGACTCTGTTTATTGACACTGTTCAGATCACGGATGGCAAGGAACAAGAATCCTTTCACAATGTGAATTATGAGCGCCCAGATGGGGTAATAATTCATGCACCTGACCTATTGTGCTATTTCCCACGATGCAAACACCTTCCTGCGAATGTGCCCATGCCTACTAAATGGAGAACAGAGCAGCGGCAGCCAGTGCTGCTATTCCAGCAGTTGCCATACCTATGTTGTTCACCAGTCTGGACATCCAGGACCAAGATGCCCCGATTATTCAGTAATTGCAATAAACTTCCATGTCCATAAAGTTATGAATTAGCTATTCCAGAAGATGTCAGCTCCAGAGAGGACACCAGCCTAGCTGTTGCTGGATCAAATTACTTCAGTCCAGCTGTGTGTTGTTTCTTCTTTTTCCTTCCCAAAGGTACTATCTCCTAGATGACATCAGCCCAACTGTTTCCAAGTGGCATCATCCTGTCATGTTTCTGAAGATGTCCACCCAGCTGTATCAGAAGAATTCTGCCAGGGAGAGTCTTCGTCGGGGACACAGGTGTCATATGCTATCCATTCTTCAAGGGACTGGTGAGTATAGACTTTTTCAATTTTTCTGACATTTGCAGTACACATCCTACACCAGCAGACATTCATTGTGACTGTCCTCAAAGATTCTCCCCTACGGGACATTTGCCTGCAGAACTTTGCTTCACCAGGCTCCGGCCAGGAGAGAGTCTTTATTGGACTTGCCTTCTGGCCTGTATTTAGTCACTAGTTGGAACTTTTTAGGGCCTTCCATCCCCAAAGAACTGCTAAATGTGTGTTGTAAATATTCTGTATATACTGTTTCTATTTTCTACCTTAAAAAAAATGTTTTTTTTGGGATTCTCCAGTGTCAGATGGATGGGGCTTGTTGGTTTGTTTATGTCTTAGTTAGAACTGTAAATGCAGATTAGGGAGGATGTTTTTCTTGTTGTCTTGCAGGTATTCCTGGAGAAGCAACTAAGACAAGACAAGAAGTGGATGGGAACTCATTGGAGTTCAGTTTTTCTTTAGTTTGTAGTAATTAAAGTACTGTTGTAAGAAGTTAACAGTGTTTTAACTTGTTTTCTTCCACAGGTGTGTGGTTGCAGGTGTCCAGGGTTGGTGGGAGGTCCCCTTTAGTGTTTTTGTTTGGGTAAAAAGGCAGATAGGATTTCCCTAGAGGACTTGGGGGGATAGACAGGCGGTGGTCCTGACCTGCAATAGGGGACTGCAGTACTGATCTATTAGGGCTATGATCTGGACAATTCTACCAGAGCCACTAGGTACCCATAGTCAGTGGGTAGAGTAAAGGCTGATGCATCAGCCAAAGGTCTCTAGGCCCTTAGTGTTGTCTTCCTGTGCTGGCACATGGTAGGGGAGAAGGTAGCACTACCTCCCCGTAGTCAGCACATAGGGTGAGATGGCCTAAGCCAGGTGGCTAATGACTACGGACAGTCATTTTCCTGGCCCAGGGTGAGTGTAACCCCCCTGTTACCCAAGGTTACTAGAACTCTAGTTAGATCTAGTGGCAGGCAGGGACAGGCAGCTAGTGAAACTCCAGTTAAATAGATTTCACTATGTCTTGCTCTGTTTTCAGTCTCTGCTGAGCTGGGGCTATGACATCATTTAGAATTCTGCAACAGCATAAGCCACAATGGAATATGGCAGCTGGGAGTTAGGCTAGAATGTTGTTGTTTTTTAATCAGTCTGAATCAGTCTGCTGATGTCTGGAGTAGGCTGAAGAAAGAGAAGGATGTAGGTCCTGCAATGCAGTGGAGGGAGGGGTGCCCTGCAGGGGCAGGCTCCCCTGCCCTCAGCTCTGACACAGAGTTACCTTAGTGTGTGTGCTTCCACCATAAGAGAGGCACAAGGAACCAACTCCCGGGGGCAACCCCCTGGCCTAGGAAAAGGAATAAGCTTCCTGATGGAGAGTGCTGGGGCACTACAGTTTTTGAGGAATGAGATTCCTTCAGAGTAATGGACACCTGCAATGTGGAGGGTGATGAAGCTTTGACAAAAAGCCAGTGTCATTCACCAAAACAGTGAGTAAATAAGTCTCTGTGGCCATGGGTCAGTCAGGATGCCAAGTCCAGGGCTTAAGGAACAGTGAGATATAATGACTGTTCTATGTGGAGGTCTTCAGAGAAAGACAGTTACTGCATTACAAAGCCATGTACAATCTGCACTACAGTAGCCAAGGAAGTGTGTGTAAACAAAGGAATGGCCGGGTATGGGTCTATGGAACAAAAGGTGGGAGACCCCCCCCCACCTGGTGTAACAGGGCTCACCTCTACAGATTTGCTTTGAGACACCAGATACCTTTCTGTCAGGTATTGGCCAGTGCCTGAAGAGGGTGCCCAGATGTTGGGATGGAGTAGAGGGTGGTAGTGTGCCACTAGTTAAAGAGTCCATGACATATGGAAGTTTAGGATCCAAGAATGGATTGTGTCTGTGTCATCACCTTATCTGCATTATTAGGAGTGTAGCCCTTTGGGGGTCTGTCTATGTTTTTATTCAGAGTCTTGTTGAATAAAGCCATATTTCAAAATCCCATCTCCTGGTATTAGACAATCTGTTATTGCTTCTAGTCTCTGGATTACTTAGGTACCCCTGGTCAGAGTAGCCAAACCTAGCCAATATGCCAAGTGACATGTTCTCCCCAACCCTGGAGGTTACAAAATGGAGGCACTGCATCATAGAACCTAGGCCCCCCAACCCGTTACTAGCCACACATGCAGGGGTAGTAGCCCTCTCAGTTTAGTGCCGACTGGGGGTTACATTAGCTTTTACAGAAAAAGGCTTAAAAAGGTGGCCATGCAGTATCAAATAAAGACAGGTTTCCAGAAAGAAAATGTGAGATACATTCGTTATTAATAATATCTCCTAGTTTAGAGGTGAAATTCCGTGGTATTATATACAGATGCAGCTGAATTTATACTTACATTGTTTAAAACATTATTTATTACAGGATTGTTTAGGTAAGGTAATAACTATACACAGAGTAAAGAAAAGGGTACACAGAACTCCCTGAGAAGTGTAGCCTAAGGAAATGTAATTTGCTGTGCAGACTTTTTTTTTTTAATAGGAGACTGCTGTTGAACTTTTGGCCTTTTCTGTTGGGTTGAGGAATGTTAAAAGAGGGTTACAGACAGAGCAAACCCATAATAAATGGTTTTGTAGCATCATTTAAAATATAATTTAGGCTGATGTAAAATATGATTTAGGTTAATGTTTCTGTTTCTGAGGCACCCTGTCTTATGGGCTAGGCTCAACTGGCATACAGCCACATCAAGCCAAGGCTGCAGAAGATTACGACCTGTTGAAATGAGAAGTTTTCCATTACTGCAATATCAGCGGAAAGATGTACAGACAAGGATTCTGGTCCCTGATATACCTACCAATTGAAACACCTAGAAAGACCTATAGACTCTTGAGGGATTTTCATGCCATCTGTATAGAACTGGTGGAGAAAACTTGCAACAGGTGCCTGAAATCTTGACAGTGAAGCGGATCCCCCATGTTTTGCAATAAAATGTTAACAAGTGGGTTTGGGAACATTGTATGGACAGTGTGGAAAATGTGATTGCTTTGGTGGAGTTCCAGACTCTATCTTCTTTTAAATTCATAGTCTGCATTTACATCAGATGATGAACCTAGGAAAGGTGTACAGCCAAGACTTGTGGAAGTTATCTGTTGCTACCATCATGGGGTGTGCCATATCTCTACAAAGTGCTCTAAGTAAATAGGCTAGGGCAGAGTTAAAATAGATGTCAATGCATTAACTGGATAATATTACATTTCCATTCACACTGGGTGGCTTACAAACACCTGTGAAATAAATGCAAACATGAACTTTATCTAGCCAATAGTTCTTTCTTTAAAACACAGCAGGAAACCAGTCTAAGTGACCCACAAATATTCTGGACTTGTATTAACAGGATATTGAGCCCCAGAACTACTGAGGCCCCCATGACCATCGAATAGGGCTGGATAAAATTAGCAAATTCTGAATTTGTGGAATTTTCAGGAAACCTGACAAACCTTTTCTAAACTTTTCTGAAAGTCTTTAATTGGTCATAATGTATTCAGTCTTAAAGAGAGAGATGTGAAATTTGGCATGAATACTGTCTGTATAAGGCCCTAAAACTATGCCACATCACGTGCCATGACATTTGAATAGGAGCTCAGCACCTGGCAATTTATAATTCATGTGAACATTTCTGAAAATGTTTCTATGGTTACAGCTTATCTACCGTTGCAGCCAGATAATTGTTAATGTTTATGCATACTTTAAGAAACTGCTAAATAGAGAGGTAGTTGGTTACATAAATTATAAGTTACAGGAGTTTAAAATTTCAAAATGTAATTATTTGTTAAATTGTGTGAAAATGTTTAAAATATTTGGATGTTTATTCCTCCACTGCTATTGCAGGTGTACTTTCAAGGTTTGGCTTGCATATCCAATGTCGATATGTCCTGGTATCTATTTAACCTAGATACATGTGGTGTAATAGGTTTCAATTTATTGTAGATAGTTTAGAAATTATTAATTGGAAAAATGTGTTTAAAAATTCACGGTTACATAATAGGAAATGTTACTAGAATTCCACTTGTGGTATTTGACTTTTATAAACCACTTACCACCGAATCAACTTACCTGCATTTGCATAGTGTCCCTGCAATGCCATTCCAACACTCCTGTGACAGTGATGGTCAGCATCATGCTCCATCAAAACAAAAGATATCTAGATACTTCTGTCACAATGGCCTAAGTCACAACTAATTGTAATGCTTGGTGTCACTTGGACTTATTGTTTTCAAACAGTACAAATATACATTCTTATCTAGACAGTTATTAAAGAGTCAGCAGCTGACATTGTACAGAAACAATGCTGCATGTGCATATGCCACCACGTGTCATAAAGTCCGTGAGATCCAGTGGTCAGCTGGTATATTCCAAGAAGACAGTCTAGTGCACAGTGATGTTCAACATAGTAACAGAATTTGATAGCATATAAGGACCACCTGGCCCACAAAGTCTGCCCATTTTTCTCTACCTACAGTATGGTGTCACCACAGACCCAATTGATCTCTGTGACTATTCTTCATGGTTCATCACTCAAGACAGTGACCAACACTTGGCACCACTATACTTCTACTATGGAGCCTCCTATGAATGGTGCATTATTACCACTTTATCCATTCTTTACCTTCTTCAATGGTAACTGAAGTGTATGACTGGGCAAAATGTATGGACATGTCTTTGACAAAAGTATCACAACATTCCACAATTTCACTAACGCTCATGAAATTCAACTTTAATTACCGATGTTATTTTGGAATCTTTGGCTGCTTATAATCTGACCAGCCTTTGAACAAGAGATTAGAGTCTCTTCTGTTTTCCATATTGTTTTTCTACTGGCCAGCAACTCATCTTTAAGGAATATACCCTGTTCAGTGATTATAGCATGGTATGGTTCAGGGTAAAAAGGAATGTAGAGTCCACACACTCCAAACTGAAGGTCCTTGAATTCAGGAGGGCAGACTTCATAAACATAAAGGTCTGCCTAAGAGACAACTTTAGTAACTCAACAGAAGGGAGTGTTGAGGAATATTGGACATGACTGAAGGATGTAATAACCATGGTCACATCATAGTGTGCCCATCAGGTAAGTAAGAACAAAAGGAGGAAGAACCCACTATGGTTTTCCAAGGAGGTGGCAACCATTGTAAGAGAACAGCTCAGCGCCTTCAGAAAGTACAAGGAGTCGGGGAATGAGGTGGACAAAACAGAATATAAACAGAAAGTAAAAAAGACAGGGAAAGTGATAAGAAATGCACAGGCTCAAATAGAGATTAGGATAGCTCAGGAAGTAAAAAAAGGGTAACAAAACCTTCTACAGGTACATTCGTGAAAAAAGGAAGACCAAAGGGGACATTGTTAGAATCACAACAAAAAAGACAGACAAACCATAGAGTAAGATGGGGAGAAGGCAGAGGCACTCAATGAGTACAGTACAAGTCACATTAAACTGTTCCACCAATGAGTTAGTTTAGCATTGTTTTTTACAGTTGCCAATGCAATGGCAACTCATATTGCATTGTTTTTAAATGTTTAACCAGCTCAAGAGAAATGTCTGTAAAATGTTTTTGCAACTCACTTGGAATGCATCTGCAGTCCAGTCACAGTGCAATACAAACATGAGTTTTAACTCTTAAGAAATAGTTTGTGAGGGGCTTTGTGTTGGCTCCAGCAACACTTATGCAACTCAGTCAGAAATGCTAAAGCAACTCATTGGAGAAACAGTTCAATGTGACTTGTACTGTACTTCTGCTCAGTCTTCACACCAGGAAGCAGATGGTAATGGAACAACAACAGGCATAAGGAAGTGTCCAATTGAAGGAATAGACATGGGTCCCTTCACAGAGGAAAGCATCCTGGAGGAAATAGACAAGTTAAAGTTAGATAAAGCTATGAGGCCAGATGAGATACACCCAAGAATACTGAAAAAACTAGAGAGGGAACTGGCAGCCCCCTTTGCAGTGCTCTTCAACAAATCATTAAGGAGCAGGGAGGTGCAGGAGGATTCGAAGAGTGCAGCAATAGTACCACTCCACAAGAGTGGAAGCAAGGAACAGCCAGGTAACTACCATCTGGTTAGTCTAACATCAGTGGTGGGAAAACTGATGAAGTCTGCTGAAGGAAAAAAATCATAGCTTTGTTGGAGCAAACTGGTCAGCTCGACAAAAATCGACATGGTTTCATGGCAGGGAGGTCCTGCCAGACAAAGCCGGTTGACTTTCAGTTGGGTCACCAAAACAGTGGATCAGGTTGGGGCAGTGGATGTGGTTTACCTGGACTTCAGCAAAGCTTTTGACTTTGTTCTGCACAGGAGACTAGTCAAAAAACTGGAGAACATGGGAATTGGGCCCGAGGTTACAAACTGGATCAGAAACTGGTTACATGGGAGAACTCAAAGAGTATTAGTAAATGGCACTTTGTCTGTGGAGGGGAGGGTGACTAGCGGGGTCTCGCAGGGTTCAGTTCTGGGTCCGATCCTCTTCAACATATTCATCAGTGACATTGCAGATGAACTGGAAGGAAAGGGGTGCCTGTTCGCAGATGACACCAAAACTGGCAACAGGGTAGACACAACAGAGGGACAGCAAAGCATGGAAGCTGATCTCCAAAAGCTGGAGTAGTGATCCAAGACCTGGCAATTGAAATTCAGTGCCAAAAAAAGCAAGATCATGCACCTGGGAAAGCGTAACCCAGGGAAACTGTACTCAATGGGAAGGGAGCAACTGGAGGCTACCAGGCATGAGATAGACCTACAGTAGGGGTGATCTTATCAGATGACCTCAAGGTCAGTAGACAATGTGAAAAGGCAGCACTAAAGGCTAGTGGTATCCTGGGATGCATAGGGAGGGGCATCATGAGCAGAAGGCATGAAGCAATCATGCCCCTGTATCAGTCCCTGGTCTGGCCTCACATGGAATACTGTTTCGAGTTCAGGAGGCCATACCTTAGGAAGGACATAGACAGGCTGGAGATAGTACAGAGAAGACCAGCAAAGATGGTGCAGGGCTTGCATCAGAAACCATATGAGGCAAGACTGGATGACTTCAAATTATACTCCCTAGAACAACGCAAGAATTGTGGGGACATGATAGAAACATTCAAATACCTTAAAGGCAACAACAGAGTGCATGCGAAGTACCTCTTTCAGGTAAAGGACTACAGCAGGACTAGAGGGCACAACCTTTAACTTAAGGGGAGGAAAGTTCAGAAGCACCGGGTGCCACAGTAACCTCCTGCCTCCCCACTGTCCCACCAACCCACCCTATGCCTCTCTGTGCCATCCTATCCCCTCTCATCCCACATGTAGCTATCCCCCCACACTGTGTGCCACACTGGTTCAAGGGGCTTAGACTTCCTCCTGCCAGGTTTAAGTGGACCCCCTTGATATGGCCACAGCGGGGCTTTTAGAATTCCAAATCAGCAGATGTTGCAGCCCCGATGTGGCGCAAGCCCCCTTGCGACCTGGCATGCCCAGATGCAGGTTGCAAGGGTGGTGCAGTGCCTCTTTGGTACAGTGGTTTCCTTTACCGGCACAGACTGTGTACTGGAATAGGTAATGCCCAAAAAATGATGCAAGAGGTGCAACTTGCATAATTGCTGTTTGAAGCAAGCACCTTGCGTCTGGCAGAACTCTTTTGGAATCAGGCCCATGGGCTGCACTGTAGTTAACAGTCAACAACTGGGGTCAAGGATGACTAATGATAAAGGAGTAGTGGGGCTGTATGCAGATGGAATAGTAAACCCCTCCAAACCTGGTTTCAACTGACGATCATAGCCTTCTACATTATTCCCGAAGTACTAACTTTATGCCATGGCTAATACAACTTCATTGGTAGCCATCTCATGGAATCTGAGATGCCTAAACTCTCCAATTAAGATACAAAAGGTACTATCCTGGCTGAAATAACTGAAAACATAGGAGGCCTTTTTACAGGATAGAAAGCTCAGCAAACAAGAGGCCCAGAAAGTAGCTAGAGAGAGGCTGGGCTGGGAGGCACGCAGTACTTCTGGGAAGGAGAAATGTGGATTCTCTATGCTATGCCATAAAAATCAAAAGTTGAAACCCATTAAAAAAAAAAAAAATATCAGATGATGGAGCAGGTGGGTAATAGTTAAAATGTCCACCCCCAAAGGTCCAGTAATTTTAACAAATTTTTATGCCCCAAACGACAACATGCCTGAATTTTTGTGTATGACATCTCAGAAGCTGGCCTTTGACAATTCTTACATCAGTATGGGGGGGGGGGAATTTTATCATGGCCTTGGACCAATTCCTTGATAGATCTCATGCCAAACCAGAACCTCATGTTAAGTCCCTTCACACTTTGCAAGAACTACTAATATTGCAATAGCTAACCGACATTTGGAGGCTGTCTCACCCTACCACGTGGGATTATACATATTTTTCAGATGCACGTTTAATGTCCAGTAGGTTGGACTATTGGTTCACATCAGCAAGGCTCATCCCTATAGTGTCAAATGTTAGTATAGTTCCCCTATACATCTCAGACCATTCACCAATAGTGATAAGCCTGATCTTTGACCCCCACTCCCCTAACTCACTAATGTGGTGTCTGGACCCCCTCCTATTACAGGAGAAAGACTTCAAAAAATAGCTCTTAGCTGAGACTAAAAACAACTTTTTAGATAACCCCCAGGGTTTGACATCCTCTGCCTGTGGCTCAGTAGGTAGCATGGGAGGCCAGGAGATCAGAGGGCTGTGGGTTCAGTTCCCACATCTGGCATTTGGGTTAATATCCCAGTACTGATACTGTAGTGCAGCATGAGAGGGGTGCTGCACGTCTTTAGGATGAGATGTTAAACCGAGGTCCCATCTGCCTGGATTGGTGGTATTTTAGGTGGATGTTAAAGATCCCATGGCACTTATCGAAAAAGAGTAGGGCAATTTCCCCGGTGTCCTGGCCAAATTTCCCTCATTCACTAAAAATACCACCAACAGCTTAATCTGGTTCAAGATCAGTTGGCATTCATCTGTATCCCCCTTCCCCAGGTCGTGCCAGAAAATAGGCAGGATTTGTCTAGTGCACTTACCTGGTCAACAAAAACGAAATAAATAAAATGATATACTGTAGTAGGGCATTTAAAGCTACGATAAGGGGTAAAATTATTATTTTGCAACGTATTATCAACACCAACGGAAGAAAAGAGTGGCTCAGTTAGAGGAACAGTTTAGAAAAAAGGAAGATATACAGAAAAAAGACCCCCTACAGCTGAATTACTCCAATTTGATGTTTGCAATCATATCCCTAAGGATTCAACTCAATTTACTGGCTACTCGGAAAACTGAGCTCCAAATTCAATTTTAACTGGCCTTGGACCACTTCCTTCCAAGGATGCAGTATAGTGCAGTGGTTTAGGGCTCTGCGCTACAAACCTGGAGACCTGGGTTTGAATCACACAGCTCTGACTTGCATACTGTGTGACCCTGAGCAAGTCACTTAACTTCCTTGTGCTCCAAGGTCACACCTGGAAACAAGCTTCGGATTGTGCCTTTCCTGGTTAAACAATTTCACCCCCTTTATAGATCCAATGCCAAACCAGAACCTTTTGTTAAGTCCCTTCACACTTTGCAAGAACTATTATTGTAAATCCCAACACAAATACTGGGCCAATAGGGAGAAAGCTAGCAACCTGCTCTCATATAGATTAAAGAAACAACATGTGAAGAGGTACTGTATAATGTGCAGCTTAAGGACCCCAGCAATAAATTGAATACAACCCCAAGGACCATCAGTAAAATAATGGCTGGGTTCTATGAAAATTTGTATAAATCTCATGTAGTCTGGGAGAAAGATGCATTTTCGGCCTTCGTGACAGACCTATAGTACCTCTCCCTAAGCTTTCAGAAGCCCCCCAAAATTACCTTGATGCCCCTTTTACAGAGGAGGAGCTCCAGTTAGCCATCAAAAACATGGCTCCCCACAAGTCTCCAGGCAGTGATGGCTTTCTGGCTGACTTATCAAATAATAAAGGATAGCATAGCAAAACCGATGCTGTGAATATTGCAAGAGATGCACACACGGAAAGAACTACTGGGCACCCTCAAGGTGAAATCTGTGGGTGTACAGCATCAGTGATCACTCCCCTACCTTCTGTATCTGGTGAAATAACTTCCCTAACCCTCCACCCGAGGTCACTCTGGTCCGAGATATGTCCCAGCTCAATCTCAGTGCTTTTCTTGTCACTATCTCCAATGCCAATTAGGGACCAATAAACACTCTCCCTGACATCAACCAGGCCCTCTATTTTGACCACCTTCACTAATATAGTTGGTCGTCCTGCCCCCATGAAAAGGTGCAGATCAAAAGGGATCAACACTCCATGGCTCTCAAAGGATATTGGGAAACAGAGAAACATAGAATTTGATGGCAGATAAGGACCGCTTGGCCCACCTAGTCTGCCCATTTCCCTACCTAATGGATAAGATGCAGATCCTAGTTAACCAACAGCCTATTTCCTCCTACCCTCCACTAGAATTGCTTTATGTCTGTCCCATGCATTCTGGAATTCCCCCTCTGTTTTTGACTTCACTACCTCCTCAGGAAGGCCATTCCATGTATCCACAACCCTCTCCATGAAACAATACTTCCTCACGTTACTTCTGAGCCGTCCCCCCCATCTTCAAATTGTGCCCCCTTGTTCTTGCACATCTCTTTTTCTGAAAGATGCTACCCTCTTGGACTGTGTTGATTCCCAAGTTTCTATCCTGTACCCCCTCTCCATCCTTTCCTCGAGGGTATACATATTAAGCTCCTTTAATCTCTCTTCATATGTCTTCTGCTGCAGACCCTGCACCATTTTAGTTGCCCTCCTCTGGGCAGCCTCCATCCTGTCTATATCCTTGCGGAGATGGGGTCTCCAGAACTGCACGCAGTACTCTAGATGGGTCTCACCAACTGTTTGTACAGAGGGATGACAACTTCCTGATTTCTACTGGTGATGCCTCTCCCTATGCATCCCAGTATCCCGCCAGCCCTCCTTACTGCCATCTCACATTACTTGTCCACCTTTAGATCATTAGATATGACTACCCCCAGGTCCCTTTCCATTTTTGTTGTTGTTAGTATCTCACCCCTCATTGTGTACTCTTCCCCAGGGTTTTTGTTTCCCATGTGCATTACTTTGCACTTTTTTGCATTGAATCTAAGCTGCCATACTTTTGACCATTTCTTCAACCTTGCCAAGTCCCTTCTCATCCTTTCCACCCCACCTTCTGTATCGACTCTGTTGCAGATCATTGTGTTGTCTGCAAAGAGACATACTTTTCCTTCCATTCCCTCTGCAATGTCACTTATAAAGACATTAAAGAGGACTGGTCCCAGTACTGAACCCTGCCGTATCCCACTAGTAACCCCCCTTTCTTCAGAGTGGACTCCATTTACTATTACCCTCTGCATCCTGTTTTCCAGCCAATTTTTACGCATGCTACCACCCTTGGGACCCACTCCAAGGCTGGCCAACTTGTATATTAATCTTTTGTGTGGGATTCTGTCAAATGCCTTGCTAAAGTCTATGTAGGCCATGTCCACAGCCCCTCCCTGGTCTACTACTTTGGAAGCTCATGACCGCTCATAAGCGGGCTTGGAAGACCTTTAAATTAGGTGGGCTACCCTACTGGCAAGTCTACAGGCAGCTCAGGAACAGATTTCTGAATAGAATTTTTGCACCTAAGTGCACCCACTTCGGGTCACTCCAAACTGAGCATCTCTGCAATCCCAAAGAATTATGGAGGTAGGTGAACTCCCTAATCAAAGGGAAGTCCTCTGAGGCCCCCAGCTCCATCTCTGCACAAGGCACTGTCCTCTCTGCCCCCCCGCGGTCCATCACCACTGATTTAATGAATTATTTACTGACCTGCATAGATATACCTCACTCTTTAGCAACTCCCTCCCCCTCTCCTCCCCACCCCCACCAGTGGACACTGGTGCTCACCCAGCCTTTCACCTTAAACTTGACGCCCTCAGTGACGTTCGTTGGCTTCTTGCTAACCTAAAAGCTAACAGCTCCCCCAGTCATCACACCCTCAAACCCAAATTTCTCAAAATGTGAGCTGCAGACCTTGCTTGCTCAGTCTGTGACATGTTTAACTGATCCTTCCTCCAGGGACTGTCCCTGATAAATGGAAGGTAGCCATTGTTCTCATTCATAAGGGTGGACCTAACACAACTGTTGAGAACTTTAGGCCTATTTCAATCCGCTGTTTGCTGGCAAAACTCCAACAGCATATACTCTATAACCATCTACAGGATTATCTGGTCCACCACTACCTTCTCTCAAGGTCCCAGCATGGGTTCAGGAAAAAAAAAAACACAGTACCCTCACTACCTTGACAAAAGTTACATCCAATCCATTCCATGTTATGGACCAGGGCTTTGCCACCGGTGCTATCTTTGTCAATTTGACAAAGGCTTTCAGTCTGGTCAACCACAATCTCCTTCTATGGCAGCTACACTCACTTAGACTTGATGTTAGTGCCTTAACTTGGCTCCAAAGTTACCTTACTGGCCGAACTCAAATGGTCAAGTGGTCCAGTTCTCTCTCAGATCTCAGACCAATAGCTCACGGTGTCCCTCAGGGGTCCATCCTGGGCTTATTAGTTTCCCTATTCATTAATGAATTACTAAATAACTGTGGAGGGGCCTCTGTGCACCTTTATGTGGATAATGCCATTGTTTACCGTTCTTATCCGATGTGGGGTGGCTCAATAGCATACTCGCCTTGAACTTCCAAATTCTCTAGGGCTGGTTTCTAGGTAACCAACTAGTCCTCAACACAAACAAAAATAAATATGCATGCTGTTCTCCAGTCCCTCCTCCTTGCCGCATCCTCATCCCCCTCTTGCAATACTCTCCCATAAGGGTGATGCCCTTGAATCCATCCCATCCTTTAAATATCTGGGCATCACCTTAGATTCCTCACTTTCCCTGAACACTCATATCACCCTCCTAACCAAAGCTGTCAACCAAAAGCTGGGTCTGCTGTACCACATATGACCTTACCTCACATCGGCTTCATGTCAAGAGATCGCGGCTGCCATCCTCCAGTCCCTCCTTATGTATGGCACCCCTCTACTACTTACAACCAACACAACCATCCTATCTCACCTTAAACAGGCCTATCATAGGGTGGGGAGGTATGCCCTAGGGGTCAATGTCTGTCATCACCACTGCGATGTCCTCTTCTCCTCCCTGGGCTGGCTAATGTACGAATCCAAACTCCAGTATGCCACGATAAGTCTAGTGCACAAACTGGTCCACTGTTACACCTCTCCTTGCCTTACCAAACTTATTCAGCTCTGGCAACCACCACGTGCTCTTAGATCTGCCTCCCTCCCTCTGTCTTCTCGTTCTGCCCAAACCTCGGTTAGCAGTGGCCCGGAGATCATTTGTCTTCTCAGTGGTGTCTAGCTGGAACTCACTACCACACTTTACCTTATCCTGCACCTCTCTCACTAAGTTCCAGTCCTCCCTGTAACACCACCTCAATGGCTCATCACTTTGCTCCTGCTTCCGTCGACTCTTGGTCCGGCTTCATAATGCTGTGCATAAATTTTCAGTGCTCACTGATCCTCATATGTATAATAATCCCTGCTCCCTGACCCCTCCTGTTTACGTAAATATTTGGTGTAAGTATATCTGTAAATGGTGTATTTTGTAAATCTGCAAATAATGTAAATATAACTGCTATGTCTTTGTAATCTGTAAATGTTCAATCTGTGAATGTTTCTGTAAACAAATTTTTGTAAATCAGTGAATGTTGTAAATGTTCAATCTTTGAATGTTTCTGTAAATGACGATTTTCTGTAAATCAGTGAATGTTGTAAATGTTTCCACTGCTACTGCCATGTCATGTCTATGATCTGCACTTTCCGGGTCACCCCTGACAAAAGGGTATGTAATATCTCATCAGGCTCACCTAGTTACCAGAATTCAAATAAATTATAATAAATAAGGAAACCATCATTATGGTGTTGCCTAAGAAGGGAAAGACCACACACTCCAGGCCAGCTATAGGGATATATCCCCAATTAATGTCAATGTCAAAATACTGGCCAAAGCACTCGCCTACTGCCTGGAAAAAATCCTTCCTTACATAATCCATCCATCACAGGTGGGTTTTTGTTAAGGGCACGGTTAGTTCAGACCACCTGAAAGTCTTTATTACACTGATACAATCTGTTGCAGTACTTTCCACTCTGGCTTCTGCCATTACAGTGGATTCTGAAAAAGCTTTTCACTCAGTGGAGTGAGAGTACATGGATGTGGTCCTTAATCATTGTAACTTCAGCATGAACTTCAGTACTTAAGTCCATGCACTTAACAAGAGTTCCATGATGAGACTTCTCACCGATGGCATCTTGTCTGACCCCTTCTCACTGTATAGAGGTACTAGAAAAGGCTGCCTTCTTTCCCCCTTACTATTTGTAATAGCAATGGAGCCTCTAGCAGTAGCACTCTGGACACATCCACAAGTAGCAAGGATTAAGGTAGAACAGTCTGAATACAACACTAAATTATATGCTGATGACTGTCTCATCCTTACAACCAATCTTGCAACTAGCAACCCCCATATTTTATCACTCTTGCATGCCTTTGTGGGAATTTCAGTGCTCTGAGTAAACATCAGTAAGTCTGCAATACTCCCACTTAACAAAAAAGTGGCCCAAAACTTAGTTGGTAATATGGAAATTAAATATCTCAGAGTAAGAGTCACCCCAGACCTGTAGAATTTGGTTGCTAGGCATTTCAACCCCCTGATAGATAACCTTCAGAAAGAGGTGGAGAGATGGAAACATCTAAATCTCATGATGGCTGGAAAGATAGAGGCTATAAAAATGATGCTCACTCCCAGGGTCTTCTAGTTGCTATCCCATCTCCCCTTGGAGATACCAGAAAAGTGGTTTTGGAAGTTGATCTCAATAATGAGGAAATTTTTATGGAAACACTCTCCCCCCAGATACAGTAGAGCCAAATTGAAGGCCCAATTGACCAGAGATGGATGGAATCTCTTGCATTTCTCATACTATTCTTATGCTTCCCTCACAGCGAAGACATGACGGCTGGTTCAGGAACATAGCTCTGGACCCCCAACTTGGATAGAGATAGAAACTGCTGTGCTACAGGTCTCACACCACATGGTGTACATTGGCCATCCCCTTTCAAAGAGGTTCCAAACCTGGTTTACAGTGAAAGCAGCACACACCACTTGGCACACAGTGGGACAGATAACTAAATTATGTCAGAACTCTGAGGTATACACATCCATATGGAGTAACATTCACTTTTGTATTGATCAACACCCCATTATCTGGAAAGAGTGGGAAAATAAATAAATTAATTAAAATAAAATAAAATAAAGGATTTGTTAACTCTGGATAGGATGACATTTGAATCTTTTCTGGAATTGCAAAAAAAAGTGCAACATACTGTACCAAAAGAAGATTTCTAGAAATATATCCAGATGAGAAGCCTCTACAATAGGGCTGGGACAACTCCGTGACATTCTGACCCTTATTAAATAAGAACCTAAACACGAGGGGGTTTGGATTAGTTCTGTTCATAAAAATTTTAATAGATGTGTTAAAATGCATAATAGGGTGTAAATTCTATATAGTTCAACACAGTAGGGCAAAGGGAATACCTTAAATAATAATTTGTATAAAAAATAAAGTAGAACTGCTAATGTGGAAGGAAGTTGGAGCAACAATAGCCCTGTTTACATGGTCACATTTACATTGGAGTAACCCCCTGTGCTTGGGTTGCTCCAGTGCAAATGTGACATACATAGATGCATACATACAGTGGTGCCCAGTAGGATGAAGTGCAGCACTGCAGAATTCTGCAGTAGAGTTACTGCAGCAAACAATGTAATTTCAATGGGAATTAATCCCTTTGTCGTGCTGTAAACCTGTGACACTGTGCTTCATCCTGGTGGGCTTGACTGTAGATACTGTCGGCAGATAATGGCTGCCCAGCCCATCCAGTCTGCCCGTTTATGCTACCTGATGAACCATCTCTCCAACCATTCCAGGTCCTTTCTCATCCTTTCCACCCCCCCCCCCGGGGTATCCACCCTGTTGCAGATCTTGGTGTCATCTGAAAACAGGTAAACCTTTTCCTCCAGCACATCTGCAATGTCACTGATAAAGACACTGAAGAGGACCGGACCCAGAACTGACCCTTGTGGCACCCCATTGGTCACCTCCCTTTCCTTTGATTGGATTCCATTTACCACTACCTTCTGTTGTCAGTCCTTTAACCAATTTTCAATCTAGTTTACCACCTTGTGTCCCATCTGCAGTCTTCCGAGCTTGTTGGCCAGTCTCCTTTGTGGGACGGTATCAAAGGCTTTGATGAATTCTAGGTAGGAAATGTCTACAGCCCCCTCTTGGTCTACTGCCTTTGTCACCTGGTCAAAGAAATCTATTAGATTAGTTGGACAGAACCATCCTGCGGTGAACCCATGTTGCTTGGGATCCAACATCCCCATGACTTCTAGGTGCACCACTATTCATTCCTTGAGGAGTGTCTCCATTATCTTTCCTAATAAAGAGGTTGGACTAACTGGTCTGTAGTTCCCTGCATCTTCTTTACTACCGCTTTTGTGAAGAGGGACAACATTTCCCTTCTCCAGTCCTCTGGGACCAGTCCAGTGTCTAGGGACTCGCTGAACAGGGCTGCCAGAGGGGCTACTAGTTCAATTCTCAGTTCCTTTAAGACCCTGGGATGTATGCCATCTGGACCCATGGCTTTGTCCACCTTCAGCTGCTCCCCTTCATTGTCTTCCTTCTCTCACTGTTGTACCAGAAGAATGTCCTGTCTCCCTTTGTAACCGATTGAGCTATTCTTTCCTCAGTTTGCATTTTAGTGCTTCTCACTGTTTTTCCTGCCTCTCTCAGGCACTTAATGTCTTCTTATACTTCCTGAAGGTTAACCTCTTGGTGCTTACCTTTTCAGCCACCTCCCTTGAGAACCAAAATGGTTTTCTTCTCCTTTTCCCCTTGTCTTTCAACCTAACACATTGTTTCGTGACCTCTGCTATAGCCTCCTTGACATGTACCCATTTCTCCTCAACATCCCCACCATCCTTCTTTTTTCAGGGTTTCTCTAAGCTGAAGTCTCATCCTGGTAAAGTCTGCCTTTCTGAAGTCTAACACTCATGCCTTCATATGGGTTGACTGAATCCCTGTGTCCATCTTGAACCACACCGTATCGTGGTTGCTGGACCATAGCTGACCTTCCACCTTGAGCCCTGTTATCTTGTCCCCCTTAGTCAGTAACAGATCCAGGATTGCCCAGTCTCTGGTAGGTTCCTGCACCAGCTGCCGAAATTCAGCCCCCCTCAAGGGAGTCAATGAAGTCCCCTGCCCTGGCTTAGGCCTCTACTGGGATGAACCAGTCTATTTCTGGCATGTTAAAGTCTCCCATCAGCAGTACTTCCCTTTTTGCTGCCATGTCATACATGTTTTCCAGCAGCAGTTTGTCAACTTCTTCTGCCTTCGGTGGGGGTATGTAAATAACCCTGTACAAATGGCTGTTCCATTGCCTGGCTCAAGGGTTACCCAAACTTCCTTTGTTTCCTCATGCCTGTTCTGAATTTTGGTTGCCTTGATGCTTTCTTTGATGTAGAGGGCAACCTCCCTCCCCCTTTACCTTCCCTGTCTTTTCTGAACAGGATATAACCAAGCACACATATGTTCCAGCTATGGTTCCTGGTGTACCATGCTTTGGTTATGGCCACTATGTCCAGATCAGCCTCCGTCATTACAACCATCAGGTCTGGGATCTTGCTCCCAAAACTGCAGGAATTCGTGTGAATGACTTTTCATTGAAATTGGCATCCTCTCAGTCCATCCTTGTGTTCAGCTCCTTCTTTCATCCTACTGTTCCTGGCATATTCTATGTGGTGCTTCCTTTGTACTACCTTTGTTAATGATGATATCATCTGGTCCTGTGTGTAGCCTTTTCTGTCCTGTGGTACTGGGAAATCTGCCCCAGACATAATGTCCTGATTCTGCTCAACTTGTGCCCTTACCTGTGGGGGAGGACTGTGTGTATATCTCTGCTCCTGACAGCCCCACCCGGTGGCTTGCTTAAATGCTTGCTCAGGAAGCAGGTAAACATCACACTGAGGCCAGATGTTCCCTCCATGGAAGGATACAAGCCATCCCTCTTGAATAGGCATGCATCATCCCAAGTGGTACTCCAGTTCCCAATGTAGCCAAAGCTGTTTTTACCACACCAGTCCTTCAACCACTTGTTGAAGCTATTGATGTGGTGGTTCTCCCCCCCTTCCTTTCCCTGACTAGTAGCACCTCTGAAAATGTAACAGTTGGCCAACTCCTCCAGGAACCAACTCAAATCCCTAAAATCCTCCTGAATCTTCTACAAGTTATCCCTGTCTTTCTCTAGGTCATTTGTCCCAGATGGACAATGACGTCCAGCCCCACCCCGGAGCAACAGCCTTAGTGATCCTGTGTATCCGCTCCCCTTCCTCTGAGCTGTGCCACCTGGGAGACACTTTACCTCCCTTTCCATCTTTATGTCCAACCCCAGCTCCATTCCTCAAACTATCATGTCCCCCACCAGGAGAAGCTTCTTCCTACCCTGGATTTCTCTGGCCCAGTCCCCCGAGCTCCCCTCCCAGTGGGCCTGCTCATCCTCCATGGTCTCAACCTTTGGTTCCCTTTCAAGGCTCTCCCTCTCCTTGAGGACACTGTATTTGTTCTCTAGTTGGACCAGGTGGGGATGTGTATGAACTCTACATTCCTCAACCTCCCTGAGCCCACCCAGGCCTCTGTCTTGGCAATCTCTTTGGCAGTGGCTGGTGGTATGGTGGTCCCTGGGTGGGGGGAAAAGGTTTCCAGTGCTCCTGCCAGCTGTGCAGAGAGTCTGGCCACCTTCTCCATCAACCCAGAGAGGTGCCTACAAATGGGGCAGCACCACAGTTCCCAGAATGTTCTTCTGAACACTGCTGCTCTGCATCCACTGCACTGCACCACTCCTTGTGCCATCCTACGTACTCCTGATGTATGCTCTTTTATCTCTCTACTTAAGTAATGTGTGTTTTTTTTTGTTAATGTATTTGCTGTGGGAAAATGACCCACCTACTCTCTAGGGCCAACACCTATAAAGGAAGGCCTAGCCTTGGTGTGGATGGGTTGAGGGGTGGGAAGGCTGTACTAACGCGCTCTCTAACCAGAAATAATCAGTCCCAAAATTCTCCTTCTTGTACTGTTCACCTGACTTCAATCTGCTGCAAAAAAAAAACAGTATTAGGTTAGATCCCCCTGCTCTGCCCCAACGCTGCTGTGCCACAGGCTATGATCATGGAGACATTGACTCAATTGGGGTAAGCCACTCATTAAGATGCTCCCAGATTTCTAGACAAGCTGCGGACACAGAGTAGAGTGAGTGGCTTACAGCAGCTTTAAATGGCAGTGTGGACTGTCTGCGCTGCTGCAACCCGTCTCTTGGCATGTGCACAGCCGAAGTGATATAGACTCATTCATGAATGAGTCTCCATTTTTGACATGTTTATTGAGCAGAATACTTTCTCCACAAAAGGAGAGTCTCCTGAGTGCAGCAAAGTAGGTGCTGTTTAAAACCGACGGCTGCAACAGTTGGAATTCTCCAATTGAACTTTACAGCAGTGAGTTCGGGCATGCTCATTCCAATGTGCATTTATGGCACTGCCAGCATAGGCAAGCAGATGTCTGGCCTCCCGGTGCCCAGCCCCTCACCAGCACAGATAGTAGCGGTGTGGAGAGGGGCCATATAGACAGGGTGACAGCACATGGCAGATGGTCGGGACTGCACTGTTGCGGTCAGAAGTCTGAAGCACTACTGCTGTGTAAACATGGCTAATGACACATGTAGCACAACCAGCAGCATACAGTAGTTCTTTTGTGGCCTCCCTTGACACACCTGCCTGAGCACAGCACAGCACATAATACACCCTCTGATTTCTCTCACTGATCTCTCTTTCAGGTCTCCCAGTGTATCCCACCCTCTCTCTCTTTCCCTCTCTGCGCTGCTGCTGAGTTTTTTTAGTATATATATTTATAGGAATCCCTTTCCCTCTTTACACTGTTCCCCATTTTTCTGTTTCAATCTTTCTCTCTCTGCAGCTTATTTTTTTCCTTTGTGCTGGGCCATCATTTTTATGTTTCCTTGCACATGCGCAAGAAACATCTTGCTTTGCTTCAGAGAACGGCATTTCAGGTGTGTGTCATGGACTACACCAATGCAGAGCAAAATACATTGAGCTTGTCCCTGACAGACCAGTGACTACACAAGCCAACTATGACATTGGTCACCGTTTCACAGCTGGAAACTTTGTGTACTTTAAAAGAACTGAAGAACACCAATAGGAAAGCGCTTCAGTGCTTTCATTTGCATAATGCCAGGTGGAAAGCAGCTGCTGCCTCCTTGCTTCTCTGAAATGACCCCCACCCTGGCTTCTACATTAGCCGTGGTGCGTCTTCCACCATGTGGCACCCGCTGCTCTCGCAGCTGCCTCCTTGCTTTTCTGAAATCTCCTCCTTCCTGGGCTCCTACATTAGCTGCCATGCATCTTTACTTACTGGTGGCTCCTACCACCCAGCAAACTCCCTTTTCCCACTCCACTAATGCTGTGGGAGTGGCTTCACTGACAAGCAGCTCCTTGCTGCATTTACAGCCCCTGTTCTCCCCCCTCCTGAGCCCCATAGGGCATAAACTAATCTGCCAGAGCATCAATTCAGGAAGGTGGGAGGAGGCATTTCATCCTATGCCTCCTCCACCTCTTGCTGACTCCATTTGTCTTCCTCTTCTTCCACCTGTACGGAGTAGACCACAGCTTAAGCTCTGTATGGGCTGGGAGTTTACAGTGCCTGCAGGCACTTTCACTTAATGCAAACCTTCTCCTGCTGGCTGGATGGATGGAAGTAAAGACAAACTGAAGGGGCTGGCTGTACTGGAACAAGCTGAACAGCCAGATGTAGGGCAGGGCACCACAGATTAATCTTTTTTGTTTTTATCCATTAGGAGCATCTAGTTGTTTTGTTAAGATTTATAAATGCCATAGCACAGCTCTAATATTTATGAGACTGTTTGTCATCACTATATTAGTTTTATATTTTTTACTTATATTTTACGTTGTGTGACTATGTGAGCCCCTTTCTCCTCAGGCTTACAATTTTCTGAAGCATTCTGTAAAGCAGTAGGTTTCAAATTGCAACCTGTTTTGTATTCCTTGTTTTATATAATTATGTTTACTACCTGAGACACTCCAGTTTTATGTCATACCAGGAATGATATTTAAGGCATAGCTTGAGGAATCCTGGTCAAGCTCCCAGAGGAAGAGATTTATTCTTGAAGCACCCGGGCTTGTGTCAATGGTAATTAAACCGCACTTGTACTTTTTGCATAGTAGTGAATAAATTACATAGATTACATAGACATTGCTAGCAGATAAGAACTGCTTGGCCCACCCAGTCTACCCATATTCCCTACTGTCTGTCACACTGGCCCCATTGCCTTGTCCAATTTCAGATTTGCAAGTTTCTTCTTGACTCTCTTCACTGTAAATGTACTTGTGCACACTTTCCAGACAAATGTATTCAAGGTACGCAAAAACAACCACTGTGAAAGTTGTTCAGGGTAAAAAGACATTTCACATGAAGGTAGTCACTAATTTGACTTTTTAAATTTTGTAAAATATGGTCTTCCAAACAACCTCAGTTTTTTATATCACTGAGTGGACACAGTAGGAGTCATGGCAAACAAATGTAAATATCTCGGAAAGTATACAAGTTATCAATATACAAACAACATGAAAGTTGTTCAAGACAAAATTCCTTTCAAATTAGGCAGTCACTAATCTGAATTCATTAACTTTTTTAAATATAGCCATCCAAAATGTGAAAATTGTGAAGAAAAATGAAAATTCAGGTAATCAGATGGCCATAGCTTAAAAAATATAATTAGTACAGCTTAATGAATAAGCTCATTTGAAAGGTTGTTCTGTCCTGAACAATGTTCATACTGATTATTTATGTGTAATGTGTATACTTCTAGAGATATTTACATTTGTTTGCAATAACTCCTATTATAACAGCTTATAACAGCCTCATTTCTCTAAAGCACTATGCCACTTTAAGTGCAATGATACCAGACCATCTTGTCATGCATAATTTGACATTATAAAATGGCAGGATAAAATCCAGTAATCTCTTATTTATATGTGTAAAATATGGTTTACACATGGTTAAAAAAAAGGACTGCTCAGTAGTGATGAGTCTGGATTCCAGAACAATAAGCTTTTGGAACACAGGCATTTCAGTTAGACCCCTACAGCCAGAACTGATCTTCCATCACAAACAGGGCTGCTACCTTTACACTGTCAAAAAACTTCAGCTGGGCCCTAAAAATAAAACCACTTTAAATGAAAAAATAAAACAAATTAATTAAATGTTTCCCTGATTATCACAATCTCCTTACATACATAAACAAATTAGAAACATTAAGTATTGTTTACAGATTTCAATACAACTGTTTCTTTGCCGACTGTGAAAAATCCCCCTCTTCTATCTTTACCTACTCATCAGAGAATTCTCTTCTTATTGCTCTGACAGTGAAATAATTGACTCTCTGGCTGTAATAAAGGCCTTTGTTGTCTTTGTATACAGTATGTTAGGAGAGAAACATTCTTCCAGTGGAACTGAGCAGAATTTTGAATCCATGTATTCCATGATAAACATTCCATGACAAACATGCAATATCTTGAATATGGAGAAACACAGAGAAATAAAAACAGGAAGAAGAAAGTAGGCAATAATACAATGACATCAATAATCACATCACTTACAGTGGGCGGAAGGACTATTTTATCACAAATGCACACAAGTAAATCTATTGTTTTTACATATAAACATGCTTTTCCCCCCAACAGTAAAAAGTAAAAAAAAAAAAAAAAAAAAAGGAAAGGAGCCCCTGGCCACGCTGTAAAATATGTTTTACACACACCCCTTTGTGCCTTACTGTTTATGTAGATCATCATGGCTTACTAGTACTTCAATGGAATTCTTTAATGCTTACCAGCTTGAAACAAAATGATCTGCTTATTAGGGTCACATTAGATATTTTCAGGATGGGATTATGTTAAATCTTTTCAGAACAAAAGCAGCAGATTAATTTTAGTAATTATTAACCAGCAATATCATATGAGATCTATATGTGAAGCTGACACTGACCAGATAGGGAGAAGAAGGAAGACAGAGAAGAAAAACAATGGCTGTCTGTAAAACATTTAGGCATCTATGCTGCAACATTTATTTTTTTCATTTATTATGTCCCCTTTGGCAATTTCTATTATTAAAACACATTAACTGTATAGTTTACTAAATCTTGACTGTGGGATAACCCTTGAATGACTCCTAACTAAGTTTTAAGCCATTTCCTTTATGGGAGGCCAAGACTTGTGCAAAAGGTAGTGTTATTTTTTCATATTTTGTTTTATAAATTTCCACAGTAAAAGTGTGGAAAATAGAAAAGTATGTACAACAAATCTCCTATGCATTTTCAACTCAGAGAGAAGTTAATATTTATGCAAAATCAAACCCAAAGTGTATGCAGTTTTGTTCAAAAGTTATTTTATTCTAAATCTTATTGGACTGTTGAGTGTTATTTTTTCATTTTTTTTTTTTTTTTTTACAAATTTCCAAAGTAAAACTGTGGAGAAATACAAAAGTTTATACAACTAATCTAAGCATTTTCAACTCAGAGAGAAGTTAATATTTGCGCAAAACCATACCCGACGTTTATACAATTTTTGTTCTAAAGTGATTTTATTCTAAATCTTATTGGACTATTGAAGAACTGAGCAAAGAAATGTTTAAATAAAACAAATTGAAGAGTCCAGGATTGAGAGGTCATTAAAATTGCAAAAGGTCAAATTATGAAACTTTAAATAAACTCAATAAGACCATTCTTCTTAGTGTGTAATTATAAGAGCAACCTCACGAATCGCTGTCAACAAGTTAGGATTCATAATGTTAATGTCCTATCTGACAGTAGACCCATTCACTCCTGTGTGCCCCAGGGCTCCATCCTGTACTCCATTTTATTTAGTTTGTTTCCAAACAGGCTCCCGCTCACCAGTAGCTGTCCAATTCTGCTCTATGCAGATGATGCAGTCCTTTATACAAATGACCCCAATCCCTTTACCTTGGAACACAAGCTCCACGATAGCTTTACTACAGTTGAAGGATGGTTCAGAGAACAAAAACTCATTATTAACTAAAAAAAAAAAAAAAAAAAAAAACAAGATCTTGCTGTTATCCAGTCCCCAGAATAGACATTGTTCACACCCACTAATATAACAAACTAGTCTGAACTACATTGGAACTCATCCAGCATTTCAGCTATTTGTGGGTCACTATAGACAGCACTATGTCATATGCCTACTACATTGAAAATGTTTCAAAGGCTGTGAACATCCATATTGGTTTACTTCATAGACATATGCAAAGTCTTACCTCGAAGGCCCTAAAACTTGCTATCTAGAGTACAGTGGTCTCTCTTGTTGACTATGGCATAATAGTCTATGGCTCAGCTATGGACACAGCCCTCCACCACATAAAAGTCTCTCTAAATAAAGCCCGTCAACTCTTCACTAGCTCTGCATGGGTCACACATGCAGTATGTGTGACCTATATGACCAGGCTAATTGGCTCCAGTTCACAGGTAGGCTCAGGTTCCAAACGTGCCTCCTGGTCAAGAAAGTGTGTCTGGGCCTCATGCCGATGGGCGTCCAGAAGCTCCTTATTCCCTATGGAAACAGCCATTCCACCAGAAGCTCAGATAGCACAGTCTTTAAAATTCCTATGTGTTGCACCTCCCTTGGTCAAAGATCTTTTGCCCTTCATGCTCCCAAATGGATTAATAAACTTCCTCCTGCCATCTCCTCTTTAACAGCATTAAGCCCCTTGAAATGTGAGCTCTGAAAACATCTCAGTGCTAATGCCAGCTGTGACTGCTTCCATTAGCCCCTCAATTGCTGTTTTACCTCATGCCCAATCAGCACTCCCTCATGGCCATATGGCCCCGGTATCCTGCACTTGTTTCTCTTCCATCCTGTGTCTTAATCCTTCCTCCATCAAACTCTCCTCTTAGTCCACCCCTCCTTTCTCCTACAATCCTTTCCATCTACCTTCAGCCCAATCACCTAAAAAAAGCTTGGACAAGGCCTTCCTGGGCTGATGTTTCTCTACTTCTTGAGTGGGTGTGGCTGCCCTGGGCTGCTATTCTCCTTGTACAATGCCCTCCATCCTGACAATGCAGACTGCTGCAGTATCTCTCTTGCTGCCTTTCAGGCACCCCAGTCTCAATTGTCCTCTCTCCCTTAAACTGCCTTAACCCTCTCAGATACTCTCTGTGCTTATAATAGCCTGTTGACTTAGTCCACTGTCTTTGTCTTCTTGAATATATTTATACTTAGACTCCTATTTGTTATTAGATTGCACTTACTGTTCTACTGTATGCCTAAATGTCTTTTTCTTTTAATCAATGTTAATGTAATTCTGACGTGGAACCTATGTAATGAGCTTGTTCTCAAAGGTGTTAATCCCAGATCACAATGAATAAATACAATAAATAATGAAGTAAAGCCATTTGGATATAGACTTACAATTATACAACCATTGTGATACATATTTTTAGTATCAAAGGAATGGTGCAAGGCTGCCAAAATCATGGTGATCTCACTGCTTTAACACTTCAGTGTGCATGGATCAAACCAAAAAAAGACATCATAAAAGCTTCTATCTTCTCAAGTAAAAAATATATTTTTTATTTGATTTGATTTGACCTGAAAATACAAAATAGCAATGAGGAAGTAAAACAATCAAGATGGGATTTCAGCATTCTCCAACCATACATTGAAGCCGAGCCATAATAAAGGCTTCTGTCTTCTTCAAAGCAATTGTACTTTATTTTGATATATTTAATATTCTGTATCTAAGCAGACACTAGAAAAACATTTATTGGGTGTTTGAAAATAGGCAAATCCAACCAGACACAGAAGGAAGTCAAAAGAGAGTATCAGTTGCAGGGGCTAGTAACAAGTCAAGGAGCTCGCTAGACCTCTCCAATGGGGGCCACCCACTGACACTACTGACAATACTGACTGCTGGTGTGAACTGGTAGCAGAGGAGGAGCTGGGCAAGTGCTTCAAGCAGTCAGTGTAGGAGGAGGAGTAGTAGGATGGCAGGCTGCCTGCCATAGTCCAGCTCTTGTTTTAAATCCCCGGTGGTGCCTGAGTGGCTATAGCAACCATCTGTGCAGCAACCCTGCATCTGTATGGATTAAGGGGACTCAGTTTAGCTGTCCTGGTATATTCAAGCAGACTTGAGCTCCATCACAGCAACAGGTCTGACTGGAGCCCAGGGCTCCCAACTCTGCTACTTGTACAGGACTGACCGCTTGAGAGTGAGGTATCCTCACTGCTTGCAGAGAAAGTGGGAGGGGTCACAGTTAATGTTCATTTCTGTGTCAAAGGGCTGGCTGGGTTGGAAGGACTGCCTTTAAGTGTAAGCATTGCATGTGTCTGAACTGTTGTGGATTGCATGGGTGTAGGCAGGGGAAGTGTCCAGGGTGTTCAAGCCCCCTCCCCCCGAAATTACCTCAGAAAATTCCAAATTCCTGTATTTTATTTTCAGGTTGGGTCAGGCTTATCTGCTAAAAAACTCAGAATCTCAGCAGTCTCCATAGTGGTTGGAGCAAGCTGCAACACAATGTGCATGCGAAGGACCATTGATGGCCAGGGGAGATGGAGGCATCATCAACAGAGAGAGAGCGGAAGAAGCCTGGTGAGACAGACTAGTGAGCATGCTGCTGTGGTGCATCGTCTGCACAGTGCCGAGCAAGCTGTGGTGTCCCGTCATCTGTTGCGGTGGTAGAGTGGGACTGTGTGCTCCTCTTCTCTAGTTTCAGTTGAACTGTGGGAGAACTTGATGTATGGTATACTAGAGAAAGAACTGACCCATCCAATGCTGAGCTGCAAGTAACGCGTGGCACATCTTCTTGACTGTGCTGGACGCTGGCTGGACTGTTGGTGTGGTCTGAAGAGAAGACAGGAAAGGTCAAGGAAAATCTGCTCTGGCCTAATGGCCTGTAGTCCTGTCTTGGGAGGGGAGCAACTGGTAAGGCAAGCAAACAGGAGAATAATCAGCAGAAAAGTGGTGAGTGGAGAAAAGAATAAAGATTGATTCAGGGGAAGGGACTCCTCTCATTCAGAGATGTGGTGAGGGGTATTGTCACCATTTCCCAGGGCAACCCACTCATTACATCTCAACCTCACTAATGTTCTGCCCAACTTGGAGCTTATCATGTGGAGTGATAATAGGTGTGGAAAGGCAGATGCCTGACTGACATCTTTGTCTCTGGCTGTTTCAGAGTTCTCCCATGTGCAAAGGAGGAATGGGGTTAGGAGTACTCTCTATATGCAGAGGTGGGATTGTGGTAGAGGAGAAGTGAAGCAAATGTGTGGAGGTATCCCCATGTGTAGGAGTTGGATGGATGGAGAGCAATGTTCCCCATGTAGGGACAGTGGGATGAAGGGGTGGAGTGCTCCCCATATACAGAGCTGATATGAAGTGGGAGGAAAGCTTCCCTGAGTGGAGGTTGAATGGAGGGGGAGGAGTGTTCCCTATGTGCAGGAAATGGTATGTGGTGGGAGAAGTGCTATCCATGTAGGGGAGGTGAAATGTAGTGGGAGAAGTACTGGAGGAGTCAGGGGATGAGTGCTCGCGATATATGGAGGTGGGATAGAGGTGAAGCAATGATATCTATGTGTGGAGATGGAATGGATGGAAGAATACTTTCCATGTTCAAGTTTATTCTAAAGGGATAAAATCCATTGAGCAAGCTCATTTGCAAGGAGGTCCCATGTACAAGCAATGATAAATACATGGTGTGAGATACAAAAAGTAAGGAAACATAATATAAATTAAAATAAAGCTATTTTCTTTTCATTAGTATTTACAATATGTACGATGTTGCATTCAACAAGGATTGAGACCAAATATGATTGCATAAGACACTATGACCACCATGTGGAAGAGGGCTGGAGAAGGAGAATTGCTCCTCATATACAAAGGAGGCATGGAGGGCAGGAGTACTCTCAATGTGCAAATGTGTAATGGAGGGGGAGGAGTGCTTCCTATGTGTGGAGGTTGGATGGAGCTGGGGGGGGCATTCACTTAATGGCCACCATCCTAGACCCCACTCCAGCCTGTATGTGAAACTTTTTGGAATGGGCACACATTATAATGGGCAGATGTGCAGTCCACATCCCTTCTCTGGCTGCTATAAAATATTGGGTTGATAGGTGGTTTGCAGAGGGGGCACCAGTCACTCAGGAGCACCCACTGTATCCTACTACCCCCACCCACCCAGCAGAGTGGTAACAGTTGTGGAGGGGGTAGAGCACATTAGGTGGGAGAGCCTCTGACTGAAGCAAAGTGTTCTGTAAGTGTAGAGGTGTTTCATAGGGTGAGGAAGTGCCAATCACCCAAAATACCACTCCAACCTTCAGGCTAGCTCTGGTGCAGCAGGGACGAGTATGAAGGGGAAGATGTACAACTTGCATCTCTATCCCTGGCTGCTGCAGGGTGCTACCCTTGTGTGGTGGTGGGATGGGAGGGATGGGGCATCATTCTCCCAGAGCCACCTGCCTGGATCCCACCCAATGCCAGTACCAGCTTTCATGGAACTCAGATGGGTGAAGATGGAGAGATGTGTGAACCACATCTGTCACTGGCTCCTGCAGAGTGTTCCTAACATGCAGGAGGTGGAACGGAAGGTGAAAATGCTTCACCTGTACAGAAATGCGGAAAGATGTGCTGGGTGCCAATCACCTTGGGCCACCCAGTGGATCTGGACTGCAACCCCATTTCCGCCCACCTGGTGCCCAACAGGCTAGATAGAAACAGGTGTGGCATGGCAAATGTGCAACTCACATATCTGTCTCTGGCTGGGGCAGCCAATGTGCAGTGGTGGGATGGTTGTAGAGGGGCACCAATTACCAACTTTTGCAAGGCCACAGTCCACTATTAACCTTGGGCTGCTCACCTGGAGTTCACCTTGTCACTGTGCCAACCTGTGTAGAGTTTGATGGGTGTGGAGGGGAAGATGAGTAACCTACATCAGTCTGTGGCTACTGCACATTGTTCCATATGTGCTGATGTGAGCTGGAGATGTAGGAGGCAGCAACTACCCATGGGTGCTCATACAGTGCTCACCCTACACTGTGCTAGTCAATGTGAAGGGGCACATATGTGACCCACATATTTGCCTCTGTCTCTGTCTGGGTGCTCCTTTTGTGCAGTGGTGGAATAGATGCACCATGTTTGCTTTACACTGCGTCTCGTGTCTCTCTCTCTCACTCTGTCACTCACCTAACATCTGCCCCCCCCCCACCCACACAGTGAAAGGAAAACTCTGCAGCTCTGCTCTCTGTCCTGGTCACAGCACTCTTGCTGCCACTTTCTCTGCCTCTCTGTATGTGCTGTCTGCTGCCACCGAGCTTTGGAAAGACAGACAGAGAGTCAGACCGATAGTAAGGTGCAAGAAGAGTGTGCAGAAATAAAATGGATAGCACTTGAGCTTGGGCACACACTGTACTCCACTTCTGTGTTTGGGGGGGGGGTTGACACCATCTCTGACTGTAACAGATTGGACCTGCAAATATATGCCACACTGGAAGTGGCTTTCTGTTGTTGTGTCTCTTGGAGGGTGGGGGTGGGGGAGTAGACACTGCTAGGGATAGGCCACCCATTTAAATGAATGTTTGTTCAGGTGCATGTCTGAGAGCCACCAATCATCGTAGTTCTGGTCACTACATTACAATTTCACACTGCCAAAGTGGTGCTGCAATAGTGACAGCCTGTCACCTGGTGATCACTCTCATTCCGCTTACTTGCCACATCTCAGCATGTTGCTGTCACTGTCTGGGGGCTCTTTCTGCTCTGTCCCTGACACTGGTGCCGCTCACCACCTCTTTGGGTCCTGTGCTCTCTTTCAGGGTGAGGGGGTGCTGCTGCCTCTCCTTCTCGGTGTCTGTCCCTGCAGCCCGTGTCTCCCCGTCATTGCCATCCAGGGTTAGGCTACAGCTCTGCAGGCAATGCTGTCTCATTTCTCAGCACTCTTGCTCTCATTGTATTGTGTGGCTGGGTGGCGGGCACACTGAGGCAACATGGACACTAGGTGATCCACAGGGTGGGTCAGTGAGTACCATCACAGAGAGCAATGCTCAGACTGGACATTGTGGCACACATCAAGCACTGGAGAGAGAGGAGCTCAGAACAAGAACACTCACCATCATTAGCACAGAGACACAAACAAGTTCAACGCTAATGTCTGTCTGTCTGGGGAAGGATAAATAATATTTATTTGTTCCTTACTGCTAGGACTGTTTACTGCTTATGGCACAGAAAGAGGGGGATGCAGTGTATGGCTGGGTACCCAGACATCTGCAGGATGGGTGGGGAGACAAGCAGTAAGATCAATACGGGCATGAATGAAAGGAATGAAGCGCTCTCATTCCAGCACTTTATTTCTTTCAACTTGAGAATGGACTCCAGCTGTGAAACTTTGACTAGTGTCACAGTCTGGTTGCATGCTCATTGGTCTGCCAGGGACAAGCCCACTGTAGATTGCTGTGCATTGGATTCATTCCTGACACACCTCTGAAATGTCGTTCTACCACAAGATGTTTCTTGCGCACACGCAAGGAAACTAAAAAAGCTATAAAGAATTTAGATTAGTGACTACCCTCATTTGAAAGCTATTTTTGTCATGAACACAAAAATGTAAAATAATTTACTTGGGGTACAGAAATCCATGGGCAGAGTACACACGGGTGGCGTGGTATTGACAACATTAAGAAAGCAAACATTCCAAAAAAAACAAACTTTTACATACAGTTGGTTACTGTTTAACAATATTTTGCATCTACGGCTGACACTGTACATCTGATGCAAATCCATAATGACGTTCCTCACTTGAAGCAAAAAGGAGGGGGATGGAGGCCAAAATGGACTCCTTGTGTTTGTGTTATAGGGGTCAGTTTCTTTACAGCAAAAATAAGGAAAGGGGTCATTTCTAAAATGTGCAGATGAGCATGGGGGCCACTTTTTTCCAGAGCATGCCACCACCGGCAGCTACCACTTCAAGACTGCTACTACCCTCTCCTAATACAATCAGGGGAAAAACAGAAGTAGTCTACCAGCACTGAGATCAATATGGTTAAGACACATTTACCAAAAATTAGTGCTTAGAAAAGAATGAGAAAGTGACTGTGATGACAAGCAAGTCCTAGACCAGTTCTCTAGTTTGTTAATAGACTCCTCCTGAGTCTGATTTATACATCTGCATGGGCCAACTTCCACGGCTGTTATGCCATCATCAGATTTGTATAACAGCACTGTGGCAGCATGTAACCGGACCACTGTCTGATGTGCTACCACAGTGCTCTGACATAGTTTCCAGTGATTCTGTTTATGCAAGCCTTCCCCTCCACAGGCTGCATAAGCATACCCACTTCCAGATGCACTACTTTTCTGTTCTGCAACTGCAGTACTGATGGACACCGTGTGCAACATGGTGATGCTGACTTATACTGCGCATGCATGACTATCATGAATACATAGTTATGTCAGCATCACCATGTTGTGCAGGGCTGACTACAGGGCAAACTTCACATGTGCGAGTATCATGCATGTGCAGTACTGCAACTGCTGCAATATTACTTACCGCTGACTCCAGTGCAGCAAAAGCACCGCATATTCTTTTCCATGCTATTGCCCACTCCTAAAAGCTCTCCTGCATGTTGTATTTGAGCTTAGATAGCTACATAAACCGTTTGCTGTCAAGTGCAAGTTTGTATTGAAAGAGCCCAGGGAACTACTGTAAACCATTATTTCCAACAGCAAGTGTTTGTGTTGAAAGAGACTACTGTGTCTGTTGTTAGCCAACAAAGTCTAGAAGATCGTAGTGGGCTTTGTCACAAGCCCAGTCAAATTTCAAGCTTCTTAAATGGTAGCGAGCCTAGCCTTAAGCTCGGTTTATTGTGGTAATAAAAGTTGTGCCTTAAGCTCTGGCTTTTCCTAGCAAGAAAAATGAAAGCTGTCCTAGGGATGGATAAATGTGCTGAATGTGGACTTGAAAAACATAAATGTGCTTTTAGCTCAGAGAGAGGCGCTGCTTCAGAAGTTAAAGTGTTGTTTCCATCTTCAAGCTTTAAAATCCTTGCAGTCAGTTTAGGTGTGCCTGGCTGTTGGTTTGCCTGCAATTTAGCCTCCGGGAATAGTACCCACTTGCTGAAAGCACTCAGTCTTGACCTACCTATGCCTATGAAAACGTTTACATGTATGTAACGCGGGGCCATCCCTGCACTCCATAAAAAGGGGCTTGTAAATAGTTCAAGCTGGTAAATCCTGCAAGCTGCAGTTAAGACAATGTTCAAGAATTTAACCTAAACTTAATCACCCTAATTCTCCTAAGGGCCCCAACTAGCCAACCAATGTACAGCTGTACCGTCTATCAGGCCTGCACCATTCTAGAACTGTAATTACTGGGTACCCAGGTTGTGTGGAATTGTGGGGTCTCATACTAATTGTGGGGACTAGTATCTGTGTGGGCATAACCTTGTAAATATTTTGAATAATTATGCAGTTAGATAGATAGTCAGGGAATTGGCTATTTCAGAGGTTGGCTGGTGGCCATTAAGAATGGTAACTGATTTAAAATGAAAAATGTAATTCAATCCAAAATCAATCAAACCAATGTAATTACTGTATATAGCTAAACCTCTGCTTCCAATTCACCCTTCTTAACCCTCCCCATGTAAATAAACTTGTTGTTTATTTTTGCAGATACCTGTGTGGAAAGCATTGTATTAGTAGTAAGTCACTAATTGCAAAATGCCTTAAATGTGGGGTTTTTGAATATGGTGTCACATCTGTGGTGGCTTTATGGTAATGTGGGTGGGTAGAGCACCCCCGAGAGTTATACCAGGTTTTATTCTAGCACACTTAAAGCTAATCTCTGGGTGGAGGCACTGCACCAATGTGCTATCTTGGGTAAGAACCAGTTTAAAGGCAATTTTAGGAACCCAGGCCCCTCAACCTTGTATGGGCATACAAGGCAGGGGTATTAGCCCTTGGTATAGTGCTGCCTAGGGGTTACACCAACAATGTAGGCAGGAGGAAAGAAGAGTAACAAGGTAAGCCTCCAGTCCCTCACTCCTTAATCCTGGCTGCACTTTTTTGATGCTTTCATTAAAGGATTCCTGGAGTAACCTAGAGACATGGGTTTGAGTCCCACATCTACCATGTGTATGCTGTGTGACTCTGAGCAAGTCACTTAACTTCCTAGTGCTCCCAGGATGTACCTTGAAATAAATATGTTTCAGCTCAATACGCCTTCCCTAGCCAAAAATTGTAAAATGAAGATAAAATAAATAAATAAGGCCTTGGAACTGGTCTCCTGTTTCTGAGTCCTTATTTATCTGAGTTCTGGAGTGAGGGCTGGATCTGGGGAGTTATGATTTAAATAAGAATTGTCTGCACACCTCTACTCTATACTAAATGGTCAAGAGCAGGGTGTATTTGTTCCAGCTGAAAAACTGGATGTTCTGGGTGACACGGTAGATTACCCATCCAAACAGATAAAAACACCAAAAGGTCTAGCAGATCTTATAAAGAAAATGCTGAAGGATGAAGCTTCTTACCCATCAATTCTGGCCAAGCTTAAATGGCAGAGGATGTTGGGTATCTCAATCTCCGCTGAGGAGTGGCATCAATGCTGGGTACCAGCCCACATGGCGTGTGGGAACCGGTGTAGCCTCCTGAATCAAAATGAAATCATGCATCTATGGTACTGCACACCAGTGCAACTTAAAACCATGAGTCTTTTACGGTTTCACCATGACGCATTGACAGGAATCCTGTCGAAAGCCATTACAGCGATGGCACAATGCCGACACTCAGCATTGTGCCGTCCAGGAACATAAGTGTTTTTTTGCTAGGGGACATTCTTCAATGCTGGTTCCTTAATGAAAAGCTTGTCCTAAATGTATCCAAGACTGAGGCCATGCTCCTTTGTTCTGCACACAAAATTAAATGCCACACACAAGACTTCAACATCTCTACCCTCGATGGTACCCAGTTCGAACTGGTGGCTGATTTCAATTATCTTGGCGTAATCCTCAACCCTTATCTCATGCATTTGACATTCATCTGAGCAATACTGTCAAGATCATGCACCAAAAACTGGAGCAACTCTATCACAAATAAAGGCAACTCACAGCAGAAACTAAAGTAAGGATTGCACAAAGCAACCTTCTCCTTTTGACAGATTATGGGGCACTCATAACCGACACTGCCACAAAATCAGTATGGGAAAAGAAGAAGGTCTTCACCACAAGGTGTCTAGATTCACCACTTCCCACAATCTCAGGACCCATCACTGTGCCAGCTTTGAGCAGCTGGGATGGTTGCAATTAGAGCACAGGTCCCAACTTACTCTGGCCAACTTTGTACATAAGACTCTATATTGTAACATGCCTCAGTGCCTAAAACAGTTGTTCATACAATATCTGTCAACCTCCCTCACTATCTTTCTACAGCCAACAGTTTGCTCCTGACCCTGCTTATGCACACAGGGATGGACATGAGATCCTTCAGTTTCAGGGCTGCCTCTCTCTGGAATGCCATACCTGCTTCCATTAGGCAGCCAACCTCCACTAAAGTGTTCACTCATAAAATGAAGGCCCATTTGCTAAACCAGAGTACCTGCTCCTGCTTTTTGTAGATATGCTTTCTGCATCGTTGTACAGAAACTTCAATCTCTACTGCTAAACCTAATGTATATCCATCGTTAACTAACATTTTTATTCATGTTCCTCAAGCTTCCAACATAGTACTTTGTTGAAATGTAAAAATTCAAATTGATGTTACTATTTAATGTGATGTGTTGTATTGTACTTCCCATATGTCAAACCACTGTACTGCATACTGTGACATTACTTTGTTACTGCTTATTCAATGAACTCATTTTACCTGGGTCATACCAGAGCAAGGTGCCTGGGGCTGGTGCACCTACATGGTTATGAAAGTATAGATAAATAAAATAAGTGATATTTAAATACAAACACATTTATTGCCTGGTCCCCCTCCTTCCACAGTCATCTCTCCTGTCCCCATGTGTAAACCCAGCAATCTTTTCACTCTCACACATCCCCTGCTCCCTTTACATTTTGTTTCCCTCTCCAGTACTAGTGCCCCTGCTTCCACATTTACAATTCATTTTCCCATCCCCTTCACCCAACGACTTCCTTTCCACACATATCTCCTGCCCCTCCCTCAGTTATCTGCCACTTTCCCCAGTTTCTTTTCCCCTGCTTACTATTTCCTGAGAGCACCTCTCTACCTCCACTCTGTGCTATAAGATGCCCCACACACAGATACCAGCTCCCTGGTACCTCTCCAAACACAACCTGCACACGTTAACCCCATACTGTCTGCACTTGAGTCCTCTTTGCTGCCTCCCACTGCAGCCACTTCTTTGGTTTAATCTGCCTGCTGTGATCTTGATCTTGCACTACACTGCAGGTCAGGAAGAGAGAAAGGGAGTCACTAATGCCAGGGATTAACTGGAAAAGAACTTGTGTGACTTCTATTTAAACTTTCAGGGACATCAGGATCAGGGAACAGCTGATCAGATCTGTTGCTATTGGCATTGTTTACCATTGTGATGATTTTTTATGGTGCCATGCACTAGCCTCCTCCTAGTTGCTGCAGTACCACCATCAGCCATGGCTCCATGCTCACCAGATTACCTGTTTCCAGCTGCTCCTCTTTCAGCATACTCTGTAATGGTATACAGCAGGGGTTCTCAAATGGTTAGGCCAGCCTCCCTTGGGAGGCCCCAACCTGTTCCAGGGGAGGCTCAAGCAAGTCTGAAAAAGTGCTGTATCTAAATTTTGAGTTTTATATATTTTGTGTGAAGAGATGAAGCAAACTGAAAGAGGATAATAGTAGGTGAATTTTATGTATTTATTTACTAATAGATGATAGGGAGGGTGAATGAGCCAAGGCTCATTTCAGGTGTACCCAGGGAATGGTAGGGAGTGAATACATTTCAAAAGGTAAATGCAAAACAAACAAGAAATACACAGTGAACAATAGTGTAAACAAATATGAACAATAAACTAATAATGAGTGGTGGTAATTGATCAATTTGTAGACCGATGGCAGAACAGCCCAGATACAAGGGTTGAGCATTGAAGTGCTAAGAGCAATAGCAGGAAGGAGCAAAGCAACCAGAGAAGTTGCTTAGGAGCAGGGAAGGAGGGGGAGAGGCAAAGTATGTAGGAAGGTAATTTCATATAGAGAGAAAACAGAGAAAGTAGTCTGACCCATGAAGGTACTGCAACAAGGGGTAACAATGGTTCAAGAATGAAATTAGAGGAGCAAACAAGCTGGCCTGTTTGGGGGGGTTACAATAAGCTGAATAATAATAATGTTTTTTTATTTATTTGTTATTCAGATAACACCTTTAAGCCCAGGAGCTCTTTTTCAAAGGTTCCACGTCAGTATAAGACAAAGAACTGAATATGAGCCAAGTACTCAAAGGGGTTTCAATTTATTCAAAGTGTACTGCGCAAAGTACAATATGTTATTTTCTTTGGGGAGGCCCAAGATTATTTCAATTTTTGGGGGAGGCTTACTGTGACAAAGTCTAAGAACTATTGGTATACAAGATTGCTAAGTCATGTTCAATTAGTGGTCTGCTCTATGGAGTGCGTGGGAGATATGGTGGAGGTACCTCCATCTGTCAGTCTGCCTCCAATGGTGATGTTTTCTCCAAGAGTTGTGCACACCCACTTTCCTAGTGTAAAGTCTGATTTTTTCCCTTCTAAGTTAAATAGATTTGTAATGTCAGTTACCATGATTCCCAAGCATCTCACCATGCAGCTGCAGTACTGAACGTATTTATTTTGTCTTTGGTGACCAGGTGAGTGCACTAGACACAAAGCAGTAAATTTTCAGGTACAACCTGAAGAATATATAATAGAAGGAGTGGACGAGATACAGTATAAACAACAGTAAAAAGAAGCAAGCTGAGAAATGTAGAAGTCACAATGATTGCAAAGCTGCAAAAATTAATACACAAGAGCAAGTGTTACATGTCAGTTTAAATAAGTGCAAGTAAGGCAACAATAAAATACTGTGTATAACCAGAATACATAGCTTTAAGTCCAGTGAACAATCTGAATATGGCAAAAAGATCATACGACAGGAACAGAAATTTTTCAGTGATAAATATTTCCTAAATTCAGTCTCTAACAGTTGATAGGTAGTGTCACCACAAATTCTGAGTGGAAGTAAATTCCAAAACTTAGTTGCAAAGAAGGAAAAAGCAAGTTCCCTCATCTGTGTATGGAATTTTGAGAGTGACAATACAGCCTGATCAAGGGACCTATGGTATAGACACAATTGATTCAGATGCCATCTCCCACCTCTAAACAATTTCTGCTCAAAAGCATTTTGCCATAATGTGAAGTGATGCTACCTATAACCTGTCAGGATTCTGGGAGGATTCCAATGTCATCTGAGCAACAGTCCAAAGTGGTGATAGGATGGTCTATGCAAGTCACTGCCCATCCCTCGGCCACAGTTCTTGTATCCTTTAGTTGAGTGACATGAGGTTAGGTGGGCTAGGTGTTGAGTGTGTGGGAAAGGGGAGGTTTCTTTGTCTGTTTTGACTGGGGCTAGCAGGATGGGATTTGATTTTACCTAGCAAGTGAGGGAACATGCATTTTATTGATTACTCTTTTTTTTCCATATAGATTTTTTCTCCTTCCTGGTCAGCACGGGCAGGCTCTCAATCCTGTTCCCAGAGTCCTTCCTCCTCTCGTCTGGCACCTCATCTCTCAGGCCCAGGACCTCCCATGGATTGCCTCCCATGGCAAGGCCAAGAAGAGGACGACGGTCCTCCCTCCTCCAGAGAACTACATCTAGATTGGGCTGGAGACCGGGCAACAGCATGGGATGGAGGTAAGCAGACAGGGCTTCATATGTCCCATGTTAACTATTTTTTGATTTTCTCCCTTCCCCATTGCTGGGGTGCTCATGTCAGCATGCACACATGGAGACATGTGCACACTGTGGAGTCCTGCAGCACCCTTTCATCTTTGGTGCCCCTGAACCTGTACTACCCTCAGGCCTGCACCTGGTGGCAGTCATTCAGCGGGAATGCCAATCCACCATCCCTGGGAAAGGAGAGCTGTCCTACAGATGCTCAGTCCTCTCTCTGCCGGACTGACCCCCAGCAACCCTCGCTCACCATTGAACACAGGCCATGGATATGGTAGGAGGTAATGTGCCAGTGCCTCTGCCCTCTATACCACTGGGACTATCGATTACTTTTCTGAGGCTGGGGGTGAGAATGGGTTTGGTTGTGTTCAGAAAGTGGGGAATGGGTTTTCATCAAAGTACCGGTTGGAGCTTGGGAGGAGTATGGAATAAGGTACTGTGAGAGGGTGGGAATGGGAACTTACCTGTTAAAGACTTTTGGGCCTTTACAAAAAAAAAAAAATAATACTTTGCATTACAATGGTAGGAATGGGAACTTACTTTGTGAAGACTTTTGAGCCTTAAGAAAAATGCTTTGCACTACAATTTGTTGGGGGAACTGCATGTTCAGTGCAAAATTTGGCAGTTTGTTAACAATTTGCTGGCAAAGTACAACTTCACAACACTCGCAGCTGCAAGTCTTGCCTCCTATTTGTCTGTTGGCATGCAGCACATCTTTAATTCATTCTTATATAGCCTGCAGGTTAGAGCTCTGAGCTGTGAACATAGAAACCAAACACTCATGAGTTTGAATCCCAAAGCTTCAACGTGCATTCAGTGTGATCCTTAGCAAGTTTCCTAACATCCTAACACTTCCGGGTCACATCTGGAAATGAGCTTTGGCTTAGTGTGCCTTTTCTGGGCAAAATTTGAAATACAAAATACACTGCTGGACTAGAACTTATGATCTCCTGATCTTCTAATGTCAGAGGTGATCATGGAACCTCATGAGCCACTGAAAACAAAAACCACTGGTGGGTGGTGGATGTAACCAGAGAACTGTGATCAGTGCTGCTCACTGCCCCATTTTTGCAGTTAGAATGTGTAACACCACAACTGGTGACACACACTTGCAGTCAGAGGAGTTATTCGATGTGCATCACTGGAAAAGTACAAATACATTAAAGTACACGCAGAGCACATGTCTGGTGAGGCAAGCCACATCCCAACGTTTTGCCACAGCCCGAGGCTTGAACTCCAGTTTGACTCAAGACCACTGCTCAATGCAACAAGACATACAGGGAAGCTAGCAGGAAGCTTGGATGAAAAGTTAGAGCCATCTCCAGAAAACTGAAGAAAGTGATCCTACACCTTTTCAGGTCCTTGGGTGAAACTACATCTGGAGTACTGCATGCACTTCTGGAACCCACATCTAAAAAAGAATGACTGCCTAGAGTCAGTCCAAAGAAATGTTACTAAAATGATCCTTTGCTAGCAGGGAACAACTTATGAGGAATAACTGGCTGAGCTCAATATGTACTTATTTTAAGCCAGGGGACAGAGGGAAGGCATGATTAAAACCTTTAAATACTTGAAGGCCAGCAAACCCTATTAAAACTTAGCAAGGGACCATTACAAGGAGTAAAGATGGGTGAAGTTGGGAAACTTTGTTCTGGAATTAGCCTGTGAATCAGTGCAATTCGTGGATTAATTCATGGCCACAAATTGTGAACTTCCACCCATGAAGTGCCAAGTTCTCCCCACAAAGTGCAGAATTGTGCCCGTGAATGGTGGAATTTTACCATTAATGGCAGAATTTTGCCATTTGTGGTTTAAATTCCACAATTCGCAGCTGAATTTCACCAAAAAAAAAAAACTGGCAAAGTCAAGTAGGCAAAATTTTTGGCAGCAGTAATGGTGACCAGTGACCTGAAGTTTGTTTCAGGTAGCGAGATTCTGCTGGTTTGTGGATCAAATACTGGATTGTTTTTTGTGTGTGTGTGAGTGTATCTCTGAATATTGAATAAAGTGAAACACTGAGTTGGAAGATATTCTATGAGCACAGCATTTTTCATACTGAGAGCACTACAGGGAGTAGCTGCCGAGCACCCCAAGCCTTAAGCAAGTACCAGTGTTCCCAATACTGCTACCTACATACTATTTTAACTGAGGCACTGCTGCTCCTTGGTGCAGTTATACCTTCACTAAAAACTTCTCTAGGCAAATGTTTAGCCTAGGATCAAAACTTCACATATTTCTCCATGGATGCGAATTTCTCAACTTTGCCTGAAGTTCACTGGTAAATTTAAACTTCGCTGCCTCTCTATCAAGGGGCCTGAATTGCAACCTGGTAAGGAGGAGGGAATTTTGGAAGGATACGAGTTAAACCTCTTAATAGAGAGAGTGTTAAAATAGTAGGACTGTCTACTAGAGGAGTTGATAAATGTCATGATGATTGCAAATTTCAAGAGAGGAGAAGAGGTGCATGGAACTGGCAAAGATGATAGATAGGTAGGTAAAATGTAATTTATACAGTAAAACTGCCATTAGGGATCCATGAATCCCTATTCACATGGCATACCTGTTTGTATAATTTACAGATAGTACTAAATAACACACAGTACATAATACATACACATTATGGCCCAGATATTCAGAGCAGTTACGCATGGCGCAACTGAGTTGCACAAGTGTGGAATTGCACCAAGGAGCCATATTCAGTGGGAGCCAGTGCGCAGTGCAAAATCCATTGTGCCAATGAGCAACTATAATGAATGCAGGTGCAAGAGCAGGGGGCATTCCCATGAATATCCAGTGCAGTGGCATATGAAACCATGGAGCAAGTGTGGAGCAAAGTGAAGTTGCTCCAAGCAGACTTGTTCCTATAAATACAGGGTGCAAACACACAGACAGCACTTGCACCAGGGGCGAGAGTGAGAGGGAGAGACAGAGTAAGACAGACAGAGACACAGACAGACAGACAAAGGCCACACACAGAGGGACAGGGACAAAGAGGTGGCCTGGGAGAGGGAGAGAGGGCGAGAGAGAGAAAGAGAGAGAGAGAGAGAGACACACACACACACACACACACACACACACACACACACACACCATGTTCTAGGGTGCCACACAGCCTGTAGCCAACCGCCCAGGGGGACAGTGGACAGCAAGGGCCATGGACAGTGTGCCCTTCATGATCTAGGCCATAATGAGGAGTGTGAGGGGGTAGGAGGAACAGCAATGTGGCTGAGGAAGGGCCTGTCAGAGGTATACCCTGCACAGGTGGTACTGTGCCTGCATCACCTTTGAGAATTACAGCGACATGGAGATTGTGGGCTGATACTGCTTGAACAGGACCATTCTGAAGCAGCTCGGCAAGCTGTGCAGTGAGGAGATGCAGGCACCCATCAGATGGAGCCACACCATGTCCATGGAGACGAAGGTGACCACCATCATGTGCTTGCTCTCCACAAGCACCTTCCAAAGACCAACAGGGGACACCACAGTCATAACCAAGTTGGCCACATCCCGTTTCCTCACACAGTTCCTCAATGCACTGCTGCCGCGTGCTTTGGAATATATCTGTTTCCCCAGCACACAGGCGGAGTGCACAGCAACCATGCATGACTTCCACAGGGTGGTATGTATGCCTGGCATGATTGGGGCCATTGACTGCACCCACATGGATATCTGCATGCCACCTGGCCCCGAGGGTGTGGCATACATCAACAGGAAGAGGAGCCTAAGTGCCAACTGTCAGGTGGTGTGCAATGCCATGGGGCGCATCATCAGTGTCTGCGCCACATATCTTGGGAGTGCACAAGACGCTTTCATCTGGCACAGCCCTGTGTTGTGCCACAGGTTTGAACATGAAGACATCCCCATGGGCCACCTAGTGGGCAAGTATGGCCTGAGAAAGGGGCAATGAGCAGACCAGACCTGGGGATGGTGGTGGGCAGGGTGGGCATGGTGGTGTGAGTGCCAGGGACAGGCAAGGGGCACAGCACAGAATAGCAGAAGGCTAACCATGTCAATCTCCACACAGGTGACAGCGCATACCTGCTGAGGCCCTGGCTGCTTACCCCCTACCAGCGCCAGTCATCCCTGGCAGAGGACCAGTACAATGAGGCACATGCCAGCATGAGCAACATCATTGAGCGGGTCTTTGGAATGCTGAAGGCACGGTTCCATTGTCTAGACAGGTCAGGTGATGCACTACAGTACAGCCCCTCATAAGCCTGTGGCCTATTCCTGGCCTGCTGCCTACTACACAACAGGACCATTGACTGTGGGGTAGCTGTCGAGGCTAATGAGGGTGACAGTAGTGGGAATGAGAGAGGAAATGGGCCGTGGGGTGGTGGACAGCCACCCCCTGGGTGGAGGGACCCCCAGCTGTTCCAGCAGGTGCTACACCATCGGGACACCATCGCACAGGAGCACTATGGTGCACACAGGTAGGTGGTGCGGTACACAAGCATGGGCCACACAACCAGGTACAGCACACACACAGGGGCATACATGGCAATGGGCATGCACACACAGAGGCATGATGCAAGGGCAGGGGAGTCAGTGACACACACACACACACACACACACACACACACACACACACACACACAGAGGCATTGGTATGTGGCATTGATCAGATGCATTGCACCAGTGCACAGTCGCAACCAGTGCTAGACTGCCCTCATCACATCCATACCACACAGTCCTGTAGCTGGGCAAGCACACACACAGGCAGTGTGTGGCACAACACCAGTGGTGGGCACACACACACACACCCCATGTGTGCACAGGGCAGCAGCTGCAGACTGCAGTCAGGGCGAACAACGTATCAGGGCTGCTGCATGTACCATGACCACCTTGGCCATGGGGGAGGCTGCACCAGGGCTGATCAGCAGCCACAGGCTGCGCATCAGCCAGGGGGGGTTCTCCATCACCCCCCAAGGGTGGAACCATGGGACCGTGACCGTGTCCTCGAGGGGGTGCAGGCACCCAAACAGGCCAGCCCCTGGTGTGCCTGGAATGCCTACATCAGAGCTCATCATTGACTATGCTGGGGTCACCCGATGCTGGATCCATGGGGTAGACAGTGCACTGCGGGGTATCACCTGTGCATGGCCACACCCTGGGGCAGCTAGCAATGCTAAGCCATCCATGATAGCACTAAAAATGCAATCTAAGGATGCAGTCATGGCCTCCTGCATGCATTGCATCCCCACCAGGATCTGCACAGTGCCCCTTTCCTGCTGCTCAGCCAACTGGCACACCTCCATATGCAGTGCATGCACCCCAGTGGTAAGCAGCACCTGTTGCTGAACGGATGCCTGCAGCAGCCAGGTGTGCTCAGCCAGACAGTCAGTGTCCTTGGGCTCCTGGGTGGGATGCCAATCCTCTTGTGGTGACCAACCACTCTGCACAGCACTCCTCTCCAGTGGACGCACAGTGGGATCTGCAGGGGGAATGGGCACAGCAGGCACACTGGTGGCTGGCCCTATGTCTGGCTGCCTGGTGGCACCCGCAGCCCGTCGGGCCACTGCATGCAGCCCTGCACCTGTGTAGCCACACCACCACCACCACAGGGCAAAGCCATGTCAGTGCACACTGCTGCACCTGCAGTGGTGGCAGGCAGCTGTTCTACTGCTGGCAGGGTGCTAGGTGTGGTGCCTGTGTCAGATGCCAGCAAGGGCGACACACCCACAATGTCACCCATGCTTTCCAGGAGTGGAGAGTAGTCCTTATCATAGTCGAAACCCTGCCCCAATATGTCTCCCCACACAAAGGACACCAAGGCTGGCATCCTGCAGGATCACATCCAGGGCCTTGTCCAACCCCAGGTCCAAGACAACCTCCTGCACTGTGTTGCTGAGCTGCAGTCTGTTGGGCTCCCGGATGCTGGTGGATGTGGATGGCTGGTCCTCCGGGGCCATACCAGTGTCCACTGTTGCTGCCACTGCTGGCGCCCCATCCTATGCATGGAGGCATGCTGGTGCTGCAAGAGATAAATGGCATGTCAGTGATGCAATGCCCAGATGTGCCCCCCATACACTGCTGCTGCAGGTGTCCTCCAGCATGGCATGCAGATTAGTGTGCACACATGCACATAGCATGCATGCTGGTCACATACATGCCAGCATGCCCATGTATGCACCCTCTGTGCCACCAGCTGTGCGTGTCTGACATACATGCCATGCAGTGATGGGCTGCCAGCCATCTGGAATCCTCCTCCTCCGGACACATCCTCCACCATGGTGTGGCACATGGTGGCTACCACCAACTCTTCCTGTGGCATAAGTGTGGGTGCATCTGCAGGCCCACCTCCAGTGGCAGTACAGGACGCCCGGATGGCTACCACCTTCTCCTTAATCTGCCGCTTGTCTGTTCCAACCTTCTTTTGGCACTGCTGCGCTGACTGCTGGTGGCTGCCATGTTGGTTCATGTAGGTTGCCACCTCCTCCTATGTACCAGCCCTGGCCTGTGATGTGCCCGTGGCTCCACTCAACAAGGGCTCCCTGTCCAGGCAGATCTCAAACAGGGCATCAGTCTCGGCCTGTGTGAAGTTGGGCCTGTGCTTCCATGCAGGCCCCAGCTCATCACCCTCCTCATGTGCTGACACTTTGCTGCCTGTGGACATGGACAGCACAGAATGTCAGTGGCAGCATCTCCCTGACCCATCCCACCCTGCAGTGCTGTCTGCTCCCAGTGAACTGCAGCAGCATGGACAACTTACCTAGCAAGGTTGCAATACCAGTCCATGGCCTCTGCTGTTTCATGGTACTTATAAAGCACAACGCATGCAAATGAGGTTGGGCGCAACAGTAATGACATGCTAATGCACCCACTGCACCACACATTGGCTGATGAGCTCATTTGCATGTGGTGTCTGAATATCATGATATTGCACCATGTGCAATGAGATTGCACTGGATCAACTTGCAGCGGTGCAATGCATACGCATGCACAGTGTGCAGGCCTGCAGTGCGCATGCGCACCATGGTAGCATGGGGTCAATTGAACACCATGTGAGGACAGCGTGCTGCAGTGTCATTGCACATGTTGTGCATGGCCAGCTAAGCGCATGGCCATGCATGGGGTGTCATGCCCTATCGCGCAAGTGTCCAATGGCGGGCGACCCCTGATCCCTGGGTCAGACCTCTGACCCTGTGACCCTGCATAGCCACGCCCATTCCATTCATCTCTGGCACTGCACAATGGGTGGGCACTGCGCATGCTCCCGTGCATCACACAGCAGGCACATGTTGTGGACACGTGCACCTCCTCCTACCATTTTCGTCACCGAACTGGCTATAGCGAACATGGTGCAGGGAAGAGCCAGACGTGCCCCCAACTGGACACAATTCAAGCTGGCCAACCTAGAAGCCTGTGTAGAGCCACACGCCCCCAACTCTTTGGGCAGCTGCCCCTGCAGCGGGCCAGGGGCACTGAGTGGCAGGTGATATCTTCCAGCCTAGAGCACAGGATCAGGGTGCTCAGGACGGGCAAGCAATGCCTCCACCACTATGGGGACCTCATGCGGTAGGATCTGGAGTGGTTGAGGAGGCTACAGGCATGCGCCAGGCATGGGACTGTGCCACAGCCAGGTAAGTCATCCCATGTTGCAAGTCTGCCCTGGTTCTGTACAGTGGTGTTGGCTTGGCTGCCTGGCATGCCCTGCAGAGGGGTATACTGTCATTGTGTGCAACACGGACTGGCATTGTCAGCTTCCGCTTGTGTTGTGATGCAGTCATGCAGGCGTGCGGGATGAGTTGGGCAGGGGCACACCGTGTGCACAGGGGTGGGTGGGCACCTGCTGTGGTCGGTTACTGATGTATGTCACAAACCCACTCAGCAGGTCAGCCCTCTACTCCCAAAGTGCCAACCTCTGAGCATAGAATTGTGAACAGTTTAACAGAACAAGGTAACCCTCTTGTCTGTTTTGTGGGTTCGAGTCACCTTCGTCCCAAGTTCTGGAGAGATTCAAACTGATAACCTCTTGTTAGCATACCCAATTGTCAGGCTCAGATAATTCTATCTTCGGGGACAGATATCTTTGCCTACGGGCACCTAATCGGGTATTACAAAATGAACCCTTAGAACTATATGCAAGACCTTAGAGAACTCTTATCTGTTTCCCAGTTTGGTATCACAATAAGCACATGCACAGTGTCAACTATAAACATCTAAGCTTCACTTATATTAAAAGAAGTTTCAAGGCACACCAGGCAGTTTCTGTTTTTAAAATACATATCTTTACTTTAAAATAGGTAACAATAGGAAAACAGTAAAAATGCAGAACAAAATATCCCAACACATACAGCCTTAAAAACAAAAACAGGTTTAAAAGTACAAATTCCTTCAATACATACACTCAGACTGGTTTTATCTAAGGTCTCCTTACTTCTTAATCTTTTAGTGCTTTTGTTGTTCCTCTTTTCTCTCAGTCAGAAAATAATGTCCTCTCTGTAAGGTCTGCTCAGTATATTTAAAGCTATCTTGAGCTGGCCTTCTCTCTGAGGTCACCTAACTCCACCTTGGTGTATTAAAATTTATATTTTGTAACACAGGATGTCCTACTAAGATATTTAAAAAAATAATAGGTGACATAATGAATCGCCTCTCTTTGACTGGTCAAAAGCGGTCTGTGATCTGCTTCACCCTGACATCAAAAGTCTCTTTAATGTAATTCCCTGTATACTCCAAGCAAATGCTTATTGAACTTTCCTAATTTAGCCTGGGACCTGCTTTACCAGACATCAAAGCCTCTTTGATGTATTTAGCTGTATTCCTTCTAAGAAAGTCCAACCACATACATATGTCCTTTTTCATGACACCTAATGCAAATCAAAGACTTTTCCCTAAGGGCATTATAAAATGGATATCTTGGTTCCTGCAAACTAACAAGATAATTGCACGTCAGAGATCTTCAGTTTAAGCTACCTTCTGTCCTTTGAAATTATCCCCGAGGGGAGGAGGGGTTGATGTGTCAATTTCAGCAAGCCAGCATTTCCTCCTGCCAGACAGTCCATCACACTTTTTTTTATATTTACAAAAAATGATACAGGGATCAGAACCAGCTGTCCAAGTGTGACAATTCTTCCCCACCTAGACGGAATTTGGTGGCTCTATCCCCCTGCATGGGATAAGCTTCCCAAATCAGTTCACTCCTCATAGACCCTGGATAGCCCATCCAAGTTCTGATTTTGTTTTCCAGCCCTATGTAGAATGGTTATATCAAATCTTTGCAAAGCAAGACTCCATCTTAGCAATCAACCATTGTTTTTCCCCCATCTGTGTCAGCCAAACCAGGGGTTGTGGTCAGTCTGCACCATAAAATGCTGCCCATACAAGTATAGCTCCAATTTTTTTAGGGCCCACACTATGGCCAGACACTCTTTTTCCACCATGGAGTATGTCTGCTTCCTGGGAAGTAACTTTTTACTCAGGTAGACTATTGGGTTATCCCTTCCCTGGCTGGATGTCTGACTAAGTACTGTCCCAATACCCACCTCTGAGGCATCAATCTGAACTATAAAGGTTTTACTATAATCAGGACTTGTCAAAACAGTAGCACTGCACAGTGCCTCCTTTTAGTTTGGAAAAGGCTTCCTCATAGGCTGGGCCCCAGGTAATTTTCTTGGGCATCCTTTTCTTTGTCAGCTCAGATAGGGGAGCAGCCAGGGCACTGTAACTGGGTACAAATTTTCTATAGTACCCAGCTGTCCTGAGAAAACTCCTGACCTGTTTCAGAGTTTCTGGTATGGGCCACGCCTGGATTACCTCTATTTTTATTTGGTTAGGATGGAACTGTCCCTGGCCTACCACATGCCGAGGTATGTCACTTCCCCCATGGCCACCTGGCACTTCTCGGCTTTGACAGTGAGTCTGGCCCTCTGTATCCTGTCCAGCACTTCCCTAAGGTGAGATAGGTGTTCCTCCCAGCTGGTACTAAAGATGGCAATGTCATCCAGGTGCGCCACGGCATACTCCTCAGCACCATTTAACACCTGGTTCACCAACCTTTGGAAAGTGGCCGGGGCGTTTTTCATTCTGAAAGGAATTACTTTAAACTCAAATAAGCCTATCGGAGTGATGAAGGCTGACCTCTCCCTTGCTCTGTCTGTCAATTCTGTCTACCAATACCCCTTTATCAGGTCAATGGTTGTAAAGTAGGTTGCCTCTCCCAACTTGTCCAGGAGTTCATCCATCCAGGGCATCGGGTTGGCGTCTGACTTCATGACTGCATTCAGTCCACGATAGTCTACACAGAAATGAGTCGAGCCATCTGGCTTGGGTACAAGAACTATGGGTGAGGCCCAGGGACTGTGGGATCTCTGGATTACCCCTAAATCCAGCATCTCCTCCACTTCCCTCCTAATGTCCTTTTGGACAACCTCTGACACCCGATATGCTGTCCGCCGTATGTGAGTCTATGTCCCTGTCTCCACATTGTGTGTTGCTAAGGGGTTTAGTCCAGGCTTGACGCTAAACAAGGGGGCAAAGTCTACTAAAACCTCCCTTACTTTCTGGATCTGGCCCAGGGTCAGCTGGGGAGACAATTTTACTGCCTCCACAGAGGACTCCCACTACTCTCTTTCAGCAAGTCCAGAAGGGGGTTTCCTTCATCTGTCCCCTCCCCATGACTACACAGTGTAAACACCATGTCAGACCTATTTGCATATGGCTTCATCATGTTCACATGGTACATTCTTTTTGTCAGTCTTCTGTCAGGTAACTCCACAATGTAGTTCACATCATTTACCTTGCTGATCACTTTGTACGGTCCTGCCCACCCAGCCTGAAGCTTGTCTTTCCAGACCGGAATAAGGGCCATGGCTTCCTGACCCACCATGTACGACAGAGCTCTGGCTCTGCAGTCGTACCACACTTTTTGTTTCTGTTGGGCAGCTGCCAGGTTGCTCTGGGCTGTCCCCATAAGCTCCTTAAGCCTTTCCCTAAACCTAAGGATGTAATCCACAATGGGAGTACCCTGGGTGGTGTGCTTGCCTCCCAGTCCACCCTGGATCAAGTCTAGGGGCCCACATACCCGGCATCCATATAAGAGTTCGAAGAGGGAAAATCCTGTCTATTCTTGGGGCACCTCCCTGTATGCAAACAGGTGGGGAAGGTATTTCTCCCAGTCCCTCCCATGCTGTTCAGCAAACACCTGGAGCATTGACTTTAGGGTACCATTGAATAGTTCCACAAGTCCATTGGCTTGTGGGTGATATGGTGTCATGCATCTCTGCACCACCCCACACTTCTCCCATAAACTTTTCATTAGGTCCGACATGAAGGAACCCCCTTGATTGGTGATTACCTCCTGCAGAAACCCAACACAGGAGAAATCCCAAGTAAGGCATCTGCCACTTTGTCTGTCCTCAGAGAGGATAGGGCGACTGCCTCTGGGTACCGGGTGGCATAATCCACCACAGTCAGGATGAATCTCTTCCCTGAGGAGCTGGGGGTATTTAAAGTCCACACAATATCCATTCCCACCCTTTTGAATGGCTTCTTCACTATGGGAAATGGAATCAGGGTGGCTTGGGTTTTCTTGCCCACCTTCCCTATTTCTTGGCACCGGTGACAAGACCTGCAATATTCCTTCACCTGCTGGGTGAAGTTAGGCCAGTAGAAATTCTGGGCTGACTGCTGCATAGTGTGCACAATTCCCAGATGACCAGACAAGGGAATATCATGTGCAATTTTGAGCAACTGCTCACAATACCCCTGGGGAATGGCAAGCTGTCTGCCTAGCATCCCTCCCGCTGTCTGTACTGCTTGAGTATACATAAGTCCATTTTCCCAATAAACCTTATATCTGCCGTCACCTCCCTGTGTTCCATCAGAGTCTGCCCAAGCCCTCAGCTTTTCTAAACTCTGGTCACTCCTCTGAGCAGCTGCAAACCCCTCACACATTCCCAATGCATGGGACAGGTCCTCTTCAGTCACTAAACTAGGGTCCCTAGCACTAGTGTTAGGGTCCTCAGGATCACTGTCAATACCAACTCTCTGACAAGGGGTCACTCCTCCCTCTTTGGAGTAACCTTCTGTAGCTGTGTGGTTACTTGCTACTGGGGAAATTTCTACCCCTTTGTATCAGTCTCTCCATCTGGAGACACAGGCTGGGGAACCAGCCTCTCAGTGGTTTCCACACTGGTTTCTGTGGGGTTCAGGGAACTACAATTTTTCCTTGCCACTTGGCTACGGCTAATTGCATATACCATCCCCTGATGGAGATTGTTACCCAGGATCACATCCACTGCTAATGTTTTGACTACAGCCACCTGTTGTACAGTTCCCCCTGTTTCACCCCAGTCTAAGAGAACACTAGTGAGGGGCAATGTTTTCTCCCCACCCAAAAAGTCCAGTACAGTGATGTGTTTATTGGGTATAAGCTGACCAGGCTGTACCAGATCCCCCTTTACCAATGTCAGGGATGCCCCGTGTCCCTTAACACCTGCGTCTGAACACCATTCACCATGACTGGGTGCATGTGTTCCCTCATGTTCACTGGCATGCTTCCAAGGGCACACAAACAACCCACTTCTTTTCTAGCACCTGGTTGTGTATTATGGCTCGCCTTTTTGGGACACTGTCTGGCAATATGCCTGGTTTCCTTACACAACCAACATTCAGTTCTTCTCTCAGAGAAATTTTGTCTCTGAAACCTGGGGCTAACTGGTTTCAGTGGAGGCAGTGAGGGTTTTAGCTGCCCTGAAGGCACGCACTTTCCTTTCTGCGCTGCCACACCCGCCCCATTCCCTCTCAGAGCAGGTCTGCTCTTGGCATAGCAATCCAAGAGTTCAACAGCCTCTTGCACTGTTTTTGGATCTCTGTCCTCTAGCCAGGTTTTTAGCTCTGCTGGGCATGCCCAATAAAACTGTTCTAATAAAATCACATTTTCAATTTTATCAACAGAGTTTGCCTCAATTCCTTCCCACCAACATTTTAAAAACTGACGTTTCATGGTTAGCTCCTCATAGCTCATATCAGGGCTTCTCCTGAGCTTACAGAATTTAGCTCTGTATGATTCAGCAGTTAATTCAAACTTTTTTAACAGTGCAGCTTTTAGTTTGCTGTAATTATTACTTCCTCATTGTCCATTTGACCCAATGCATCCCGAGCTTTCCCGGTAAGTAGCGGGGATAGCTGGAAGCTCCAGGGTTCTGTAGGAATTTTAGCCTGAATACAAACTTTTTCAAAATAATTTAAAAAGGCATCCACATCTTCCCCCTCTTTAAATTCGGCTATTAATTTGGAGTTCAATTTGTAACCCAGTCCTGCAGTCCCAGTTAAACCCAAGTCACTTATCTGCTCTGGTGCCGCTGGTTGGAGTCGTAGCTTCTCCAGTTTGTGTTGCCACTGGCGCTCCTCTTTCTTCTCCTCTGCAGCTTGCTGTTCTTGCTCTGCCTCTCTGCATTCTTGCTCTGCCTCTCGGCTCTCTCGCTGCCTCTTCTCCTCTGCAGCTCGCTGACGCTCATGGCTCCTCATGGTCTGCCTCCCTCTGTTCTCGCTCTGCCTCCAGTTCCATCCTGTGCAACTCAATTTGCAGTCTGAGTACTTCCGGATTCAGGATACTGGTGACTGTCCCCTGCTGCTGTGGCCCTTCACTGACAGTGGCCCTGCTGTCCTTTTCAGTCACGGTCAGTGACTCACTGCTCTGGATATCTGCTACCATCAGGACATCTATGAGGTTCTGCTTTTCTGCTGTTACCTCGAATGGGACTCCTCTGTTCCTGCACAACTACTTCAAGTCATCTACAGTGTGCCTGCTGTAGTCAGAAGTCATCTTTCCTAACTAGTACCACTCTGACTGGCACTTAGAAAAAAAAAATAAAATAGGTAGGAACTTGACTGTAAGCCAAGGGATATAGTTCTGTTTCCTTTTGAAGTAAAACACTGCCTTTCCTTTCCCCAAGTGAGCTGAACAGTCTCAAGCTGACACACTGAACAATAAAGCTTATACCACCAAACTTTATATGCAACCACTGCCAACCAATCTGTCACAAACCCACTCAGCAGGTCAGCCCTCTACTCCCAAAGTGCTAACCTCTGAGCGTAGAATTGTGAACAGTTTAAAAGAACAAGGTAACCCTCTTGTCTGTTTTGTGGGTTCGAGTCACCTTTGTCCCAAGTTCTGGAGGGATTCAAACTGATAACCTCTTGTTAGCGTAGCCAATTGTCAGGCTCAGATGATTCTGTCTTCGGGGGGGCCAGATATCTTTGCCTATGGGCACCTAATCAGGTATTACAAAATGAACCCTTAGAACTATATGCAAGACCTTAGAGAACTCTTATCTGTTTCCCAGTTTGGTATCACAATAAGCACATGCACAATGTCAACTATAAACATCTAAGCTTCACTTATATTAAAAGAAGTTTCAAGGCACACCACACAGTTTCTGTTTTTAAAATATATATCTTTACTTTAAAATAGGTAAAAATAGGAAAACAGTAAAATACAGAACAAAATATCCCAACACATGCAGCCTTAAAAACAAAACAGGTTTAAAAGTACAAATTCCTACAATACTTACACTCAGACTGGTTTTGTCTAAGGTCGCCTTACCTCTTAATCTTTCAGTGCTTATGTTGTTCCTCTTTTCTCTCAGTCAGAAAATAATGTCCTCTCTGTAAGGTCTGCTCAGTATGTTTAAAGCAGTCTTGAGCTGGCCTTCTCTCCGAGGTCACCTAACCCCGGCTTGGTGTATTAAAATTTATATTTTATAACACAGGATGTCCTACTAGGATATTTAAAAAAATAGTAATATGTGACATAATGAATCGCCTTTCTTTGACTGGTCAAAACCAGTCTGTGATATGCTTCACCCAGACATCAAAAGTCTCTTTGATGTAATTCTCTGTATACTCCAAGCAAGTGCTTATTGGACTTTCCTAATTTAGTCTGGGACCTGCTTTACCCAGACATCAAAGCCTCTTTGATGTATTTAGCTGGCTTCCTTCTAAGAAAGTCCAACCACATACATATCTCCTTTTTCATGACACCTAATGCAAATCAAAGGCTTTCCCCGAGGGCATTATAAAATGGATATCTTGGTTCCTGCCGTCAAAGCAAACTAACAAGATAATTGCACCTCAGATATCTGCAGTTTAAACTACCTCCTGTCCTTTGAACTTATCCCTGGGGAGTTTTGATATGTCAATTTCAGCAAGTCAGCATTTCCTCCTGCCAGACAGTCCATCACACTTTTTTTTATATTTACAAAAAATGATACAGGGATCAGAACCAGCTGTCCAAGTGTGACAATGTGCACCTGTCTTCTTTCCATTCCCAGGACTGGAGCACCGACGGCAGGCCAGGACTGCAGCAGTGCAACAGGGCACAGCACATCATGATGGCAAGGGACCAGCACCAGCAGGGCTGCAGGGTACAGGTAAGCACTGTCATGGTCCTTCGCACTGTATATGAGGGGGTGGCAAGGGGCATGGGTGCAGGCATGGCTGCCTGTACCATGTGCCATGGCAGCTGTGTATTTCACTGTGTGTGGTACATGCCACTGTGGCGCATCCATTGGACATGTATGCTGGCTAATGGTGGGGTGGGAGTGTACCCTGCTGCCACTGTTGTTGCTGTGGTGCTGCCAGAGCACTGTGCCATGTGACTTTCATTGCACAGTCATGTGGCCATGGTGCAGCAGGGATCACCTCTGTGCACTGTCGTGGTGCACCAAGTTGCTGGTTGGCATTAGCCCACTCCCCTGCAGGTGGCAGTTATGGACCTTCCTGTGTGTGTGTTCCCACTGCCCATTGCACACTGTGGGTGGGCATGGTTCCATGGGCCATTGCACTGATCACCTGTCCAGTCCCTTGTTATAGGTATCCAGTGCTGGTGACTGCCTAGGGCAATGCTAAGCAGACTACTGTGCCAGACACTACTCATGGCCTCCTCGACCCTGGAGGTGGTGGTGCAGATCAGACATATGCTGTAGGCTGACAGGAGGGAGCATTGGTGTGGACGGGGCCACCATTAGTTGTACCCCTGTTTTCCCCCGTTTCTACTGATGTACCTTCCCCTACAGTCCTCCCTCCCACTGTACAATCCCTGTTCCCTGTCCACTCCCCTCACTGTACCTACCCTTTCCCAGTCCCTGGTTGTTTGTATATAGTTTTCTTACAAATATATTTTTTATGACTTACCTGTCTGTGTCTGCTTTGCAGGTGGCATAAGGAGCCATGCTGCAGTGGCCCAGTGTCTGTCCATGTGGTTTGCATGGGAAGGGGTGCATGTTGTGCTTCCGTGGTTCACTGTAGTGTGCTGTGGTGTGTCCCACTGTGGTGGTGTCCATCCCCTGGGTTGGTGGCTGTGCCTTGGGGTGCCCATGGGGCCGCTGTCAGGGGTGTGTGGCAGTTGTGTGTGTGTGGTGGTGGCACACAGCCATGGTCAATGGTCTGGTACTGTCCGCATGCTGTGTTGGGGCCTCCTGCTTGGCACTGTGCAGCTTGTCCCATGTGGTCTACCATGCTACCTGCCACCCGGCATGCTCAGTGCCTACTGTGTAGGCTTTCTGTGTGCCTGTGTGGTGTGTGTGTACTTGACTGCATGTGGCCTGCTATGGTCAGGGAGGCATGGCCAGTGGCCTGCGGGCCTTGCTGGCCCTCTGTTGGCACTTTCTGTCACCTGCTATCTGTGCCACTGTTGTGTTCTGGGGTCGGGTGTCTGGGTGCGCCCTGCTGTGCCCTGCTGGTGGAGGCCTCCTGTGGCCTGTCACTGTGCTTCTATGGCTCTGTTCCTGGGTCTGTTCTCTGTGCCGTGCCCCCCCGTTGCACTGGAGCACCTCTGTTTGTGCCATGGTGCACCTCTGTTTGCACCATGGCACACCTCTGTTTGTGCCATAGCTCACCTCTGCCATATTTATCTGGGTTGCGCTGGTGCAGTTCCACCTGTGCAACCTCTGAATATGGCTCCTGTTGCACCATGGCACATTGGATTTGTACTGTAAAGGACTTGCGCTGGCCTTTCGTGCATTTCTGAATATCTGGGCCACTATATACAATTAGTATGACAATAACATTGTAATACAAAAACACATTATTAGTCTCACAGATGACAACTATATTAACTAATCATCTACTACTTTGACAGTGAAAACTCAATTCCTGATCCACTACAGATTTAAAAATAGCATCAGAGAGTTCTGGTTCATGGAGGGGAGGAGAAAGACAGTTCCAACAGGAAGCAGCCTTAAACTGGAAGGTCATCTCACGAAATCGTTTTTTTAATTTTTGGGATAATCATTTCTCTGTCTCCTCTACTCCTGAGATTTATTGCATGATTTGGTTGTTTTAATCTAGTTACTAAATTATGTGTAAATTTACTTTTAAATAATCCCCTAACTTGTCTTATCCAAGTACCCTTGGCTCTCAATTCCAATGGTTTCCATCCAAGATTTGAATACATTATGGAATGATGAGTTTTATATTCACATCTTAGCACAAAGCGTGCTAACTTATTATAAAGAACATCCAGGTTTTGTAACTGTTTTTTTGAGGTATGCCTGTATATATGGCTTCCGTAGTCAATCACCGGTAAAATAAATTGGTTAGCTATGGTTAAGCACATTTCTTCTGTCATGCAATGTGATATACATCTCATTGCTCCTATTTTTGCATTTGTTTTCTTTGCTAATTCTGTCACATGTTGTTCAAATGGCAAATGCTGATCAATCTGGATCCCTAGATTTTTGTACACTTTGGTTCGTTTCAGGATTCTGCCCTCCTGGGTCTTTATTCTTAATTTTGGGACACTTTTTCTTCCTGGGGCAAAAAACACTGACTGTGTTTTTTGTGGTTATTTATTAATAATCCCAGGGAGGAAAAGTGTCTCTGCATTTCCTAAAAAAATCACTTTGCAGTTTCCGTTCTACCTCTTCCTGAATTTTACTTTCTGACACCAAAACAGTATCATCCGCATAAAGTCGAATTTTTGAGTGTTTAATATATTTAGGTAGATCATTTAGGTAGACTATGTACAAGAGGGGACCCAGGATAGATCCCTGGGGAACGCCTCCTGTAACATAGTCCCTCCCAGACTGCTGACCATTCAAAAAACTGTGATCTTCCAGCTAGGTAAGAATCAAACCAGGAACAGGTCTCCTCCTCAATACCCATTCAAAATACCCGTAACAATATTTCATGTTCGACCAAGTCAAATGCTTTTGATAGGTCCATGTATACTGCACCCACGGACTTTGCCTCCCCAAGAGGGGTAGCTATAAGATCTAAAAAGTCCATGAGTGCAGTAGCTCTGGACCTACCCTGTCTAAAACCCGACTGACATTGAGTTAATTATTTTTTTCAAGATATTCCATTAACTGTCCACGGACAATTTTTTCCAGCATCTTGGATACCACTGACAACAATGCTATTTATTGATAGTTTGAAACTTCCATAGGATCCCCCCACCCCCTTATCTACTGGAACCACTTTAGTTAATTTCAAACTTTGTGGGAATTTACCCTCCTTTAGACTACAGTTAAAAATATCCCTCAGTATTAGTGACAATTCTAAGGCAGCTTCTTTTAACAATCTACTGTCTATTTGATCAGGACCACTAGCTTTATTATTTTTTTTAACTTGTTTATGATGTGTAATACTTCCTTTTGTAACCAATCTAAATCTAAACTTGGGTGAAGTTTTAACTTTGGAATCTTCTAGATCTTGATTTTCTTTTATGCATTTCTTTTGCTTTAAATCTAATTCAGCTACTGGTTTCAAGTCTGGAAGATTTATAAAATAATTATTAAGAAAATCTGCAGCACACTGTAGTGTGAGCGCCATTTAATTTTGACTAAGTTTCACATCTACTTGATTTTTTTACCAGATTTGCAAGGTTTTTTTATTAGATGTCAATAAGAACCTGAATCAGTTGCTTCTTTAATTTTTCATTTATAGTAAGTTGATTTTGATGACCTTATTTCCTGAATTACCCCAGTTCTTATTTTTTTTATACTTTTCCCAGATTTTGCTCTTCAAGATTTTATTAGCCTTTTTCCAAAGGTTATTTCTTGCCCTAATCTATTTCTTAATTTCAGTGGTTATCGATGGTAAATAGTTTACTTTTTGTGGGATTTTTTATGTTGATTGTGCACATGTGCAAGAAACATATTGCGGCAGCTTGCCAGAAGCAGGTTGTGGAGGCGTGGCACTCTTGTGGCCAATGCCCCCACTGCCTTTAAAGGCTTGGCCCGCTTTCCCCAATACCATGGCATGCTGCTGCTGACACTAGTTCAGCCAGCGTGCCACCACCTTGAAAAGTTTCAGCTGTTGCAATCAGGGGCAGCCTCGTCATTGCAGCTTCAGCCATTCCACTGCAATGAGGGAGCGACCCGTCATTGCTGGGCGGAAAATTGCCAAGTGTGTCTGCTTGTGAACATGGTGGTGGCTTGCTGCCATGTTCACAAACAATATTATCTATCGCACTGCTGAGGGTGCCCAATCCCCCTCAGCAGCATGTGCCCCCAGAACAGTTTTTGTTTGCCTACAGGGGGCCCAATCCCCATCAGCTTCAGTCCCATCCGAGTTTAAGTTGCAGGGGAAGCCCACTCCCTGTTGGCTTATGTTCCCTCCTAGTTTGATTTATCAATGGGGGAACCAACTCCCCATCGGCATAACGCCCCACCACCACAAAAAAAAAAAAACACTAGATTTGTGCCGAGGGGTTACCCAATCCCCTTCGGCTCTTGTGCCCCCCTTTTTGTGCCAATTGGGGTGCCCAATCCCCCACCGGCTACACAACCCCCCAATAAACACTCCGTTGGCGTGCTGGGAGCCCACCCCAGTGTTCCACATGCCCCATAAAGAAAAAAACATCCCACAATGTTTTTTTTTGTTTTTTAACCTGTACAAAAAAGAAACCAGTCCCTCACTTTCTCCCTGCCACCTCCCACAACCCGCACCCTCCCACTGCGCACCCTTCCTCTCCACTCTCCCCATCACCCCATACTTACCTGCAGAGTCCAGCGTGATGATCTTCGGAGGATGCGGAACACGTCTACACTCTTCAAAACCAGCCACGAACTGAGGAAATCCTGGTAAGCTGTATAATGGCATAAATAGTTATTTTTCAACTTTGATGCATATCTCAGGCATTTTTTGGAATTCTGGCACCAAATTTTCAACATGGGGATTTTGGGACCCAGCCTCATGAATTCAGGCACTGTCATTGCGTTAATCGGTCCCGAAAGGCGATTTCTTGGTCACTGCACAGAATCACCTTTCGGAACCGATTACCAAAATGACAGTGCCAGTGTTCATGAGGTGGGCTCTCAAAAAGTCTATCTTGCTAATTAGGTGAAAAAAAATCTAAGAAATTACTGTTTTACAAGTGTGCGTTGTGCAGCTGCTATGCACACTCATAACTTCACAAATCTGCAATATTTTCACTCCAGATTTTCAACATTGCCATTGTTCTGCACCTCCTTATGAACAGTACAGCTGTCATTTTTCACATCCTGGCTGAAATGTGTTTTCGTAGTTCCGGCTCAGAATAGCGCGGTCACTGTGGGAAATCAATATTTGGGACACATTAAGAAATCACACTGACACTGTTCATGAGCAGAGGTCCTAAAATACCTATGTAGAAAATTGTGTGATGAAACTCCATAAAATGACTGTGTCATGAGCGTGCATTGTGCAGTTTCCACGCACCCTTGTAACTTCGCAAATTGGTAATATTTTCACGCCAGATTTTCAACACTGGCATTTTTTCACACCTCCTTATGAACAGTACAGCTGTAATTTTTCACATCCTGGCTGAAATGTGTTTTCACACTTCCGGTACAAAATACCACAGTCGCTGTCAGAAATCAGTGATTGAGACAGCTTAGGATCGAGTGAGTGAGAGAGGGGGAGTGACCAAGCTCAACTGAGCTCTGTCAGGACTGCTGCAGATTTCTTTGTGGGCAGGAAAAGGCACCAACGCAGGCAGGAATCCAGTACAAAAAGGGCAGCGCCGGGAGACACAGAACAAGTGAGTGAGGGAGGGAGAGTGAGTGAGCTCAATGGAGTTCTGTCGGGACAACTGCAGATTTCTTTGTGGGCAGAAAAAGGCGGCAACACAGGCAGGAGCCCAGTACAAAAGTGCAGCCTGCCCTCTGGCAGAAATGGAATGAGCGAGTGAGAGAGGGGGAGAGAGTGAGCTCAACGGAGCTCTGTCATGACTGAGTCAGATTTCTTTGTAAGCCGAAAAAGGCGCCAACAGAGGCAGGAGCCCAGTACAAAAGGGAGCCTGCAGCTCCAGGAGAAACAGAATGAGTGAGTGAGACAGGGGAGTGAGCCACCTAAGTGGAGCCATCTCGGGACAGCTGCAGATTTCTTTTTGGGCAGATAAAGGTGCCAAAGCAGGCAGGAGCCCAGTAGAAAAGAGCAGACTGCAGCACCAGGAGAAACAGAACTATAGAGGGGCAGCGAGCAAGATCAACGGGACGAACAAAATCAACATTTGGCATTTACAAATGCTTGTTTTAAAAGGAGCAAATTTATCACATGCCTCCACAAACATTGTTGTAAATTCCTGAACTTCTAGATTTATGACAGGAATTAGGAAAATCCTATACCATGGTAGCCCTTGTACATACTTTCTAAACAGCAGCTTATCAAATTTAGTGCAACTCCTCCTGTAAATAGCTGGTGGAACTGTTTTTACTACAGCTTTGTCATCCGTGGAAGTAGTGCACTTAATAACACTGTGGTCCCCTAAATTAGGGGCACGTACACTTCCTTCTTTCCACTGCTACCAAATCTGGGGAAATAAAAATCAGGTCCAGGATATGTCCCTTTCCAGTCAAGGATTATTTCCTTGTGGGGAAATCTATTATCTGTACCAGATTTAAACAATTCATATGATTCTCCAATTTTTGTCCCCTGGGACAACCCCAGGCAGCATTGAAATCACTTACTAAAATTGTAGGTGATTGATCTATGTGTCTCAGCATAGTATGTGAAAATTTGTCAACATGAATAGCATTGATTTTGGTTGGGGAATAAACAACCCCTACAATCAAATTAAGTGCCTGAATTTCAACTAGGAGACATTCAATCCCTTATATTTTCCATGAGAACAAGATCTTAGAAAAAACAATTGTGTGACTTATGTACATTAAAATCTCTCCCCCACATGAACCATGATCCTGTCTATGATGATAAAAATCTTTAAGCTCAATCTCTCTTTGATGAATCCCCTTATTTAAGCATGTTTCTGTTAAAAGCACTACAGCTGGAACTTCGCAATCAACCCAGGACCTAAATAGTTCCATTTTATTTATTAAACTTCTGGCATTATCCATAATCAGTTTAAGACCTGCCTACTCATCAAAAAAAATTATCCTTGGACACATGCCGCCTGGAGTTGCAAAACTCCTTACCACCCACAGCAACATTCAACCTACACGGAGAGCTCTTAAACAGACGTTCCAGGTCCCAAGATGCCGGACCACAATGAGGCAGAGATCATTCTCGTACAGGGCTTCTCAGTGGTACAAACACCCTAAACAAAGAAGTACTTATAGCTGCGACTCTAGGTCTCTTTAAAAAGGAACTTCGATGCTCCATTGCCTCAACCACGCAGTGTGACTGCCACTCCTAAACTATGGTCTCCACCTTGTACCGGTGACAATGGTGCTCTAGATTTACTGCCTCGTTTATCCTCTTTTGCTCACCCCCCCACACTCCTCCCTTTACCCACCCCTCCCCTAGCAGCTGACACTAGGCCCGAGCCACCATCACTAATTCTCTTGCCACCCGTCCCTACTATCTGACAATGGCCATTGCCTGCTCACTCCTCTCTTCCTCTCTTCCTCTCTCTCTCTCTCCTCTCCATCTGCTGTTCCCCTTCAAAATCTACTCATGCTGGCAATTGCTGAATCTTTCTGCAAACCACTGTATATATATCATGCTTAGTCAACCTTGAGTGTAATATATACATCTATTGTTTCCTTTGTATCGTCGTTACCCTACTTCCTTTGACGTGGAACCTTTGTAAATGCGCAGTCCCTGCTCAAAGGTACTTGTAACCCTAGAGTTTACTAAATAAAATAAAATAAATAACAGTTACCCCACCTGGGCCTGGATTTAGTTCTACATCTCCACAGAGGGCCAGGGACAATAGAAGCACCCCACTACAAGATTGATGGTTCCTTAAGGACAAAGCAGTATATGTTTTTTTTAAAATTCCTGTCTTATCAAGTTAAAGGGATTTCTCTGCATTGTTAACTTTGGTACAAATTGTTGACTTAGTCTGCACCATGGACAGCTTAGATGAACACTAGGGGCCAGATATTCAGAAATGCGTCAAAGGCCGGCACAGGTCTGGCACAGCACAAATCCGATGTGCCATGGCACAATGAATGCGATATTCAAAGGTTGCACATGGCAAAATGCACCAGTGCAACATGGTGGAATATTGCAGGGATGTGCCATAGTGCAACCAGACTTGCGCCAAGGTGCAACCAGACTTGCGCTTCGGCAATAGTTCTCAGACTTTGACACAGTGAGCCTCCCCAAATCCATGGAAAAAATGTTGAGCCTCCCAAAACTAAATAAACTTGGGCCTCCCAAAGAAAAATAACATACTGAACTTTCACGCTACACCATGAATAAATTGAAACCCTTTGAGTACTTGGCTCACATTCAGTTCTTTGTCTCATGCTGACATGGAACCTTTGAAAAAAGCGCATGTGCTAAAGGTGTTATCTGAATAACAAAGAAATAAAATAAATATTATTATTCAGCTTATTGTAACCTCCCACATCAATAGGCCAGCCTACTTGCTCTGCTGTTTCATTCTTGAACCATTGTTACCCCTTGTTGCAGTGCCTTCATGGGTCAGACTATTTTCTATTTTCTCTATATGAAATAACCTTCTGACATACTTTGCCTCTCCCCTTCTTCACTGCTCCTAAGCAACTTTCAGGGATTACTTTGCTTCTTCCTGCTGTTGCTCTTAGCACTTCTATGCTCAGCCCTTATATTTGGGCTGTCCTGCCATCAGTCTACAAATTGATCAATTACCACCACTAATTACTAGTTTATTGTTCATATTTGTTTGCACTATTGTTCATTGCATATTTCTTGATTGTTTTGCAGTTACCTTCTGAAATGTTATCACTACCTACCCTTCCCCGGGCACACCTGAAATGAGCCTTGGCTCATTCACCTTCCTTTGTCACCTATTAGTAAATAAATACATAACATTCACCTACTACTATCCTCATTCAGTTTGCTTCATCTCATCACACAAAATATATAAAACTCAAAATTTAAATACAGTACTTTTTCAGACTTGCTTGAGCCTCCCCTTGAACAGGTTGGGGCCTCCCCAAGGAGGCTGGCCTCACCATTTGAGAACCCCTGTGCTAAGGCATAACCAGACATGCACCATAGCGCAAATGGACATGCACCATGGCACACAAAGACTAGCCCCAGTCAATGGTGGGAGCACAGCAGCAGTGTAAAGGTGTGGGGCACGGCAGAGGAAGACACCTGGGGCCAGAGGTGGCCACCACCAACAGGGCACACACAGGCACCCAGACACCCCCACCCCAGAACACAACCATGGCACAGAAAGCAGGCAACAGGTGGCACCAATGGCAAATGGAGGACCACCAGTGGGGTTCCCCCATGCTGCATGCTGTGCCCCCATCCAGACCCCGGCAAGCCACACCCAGGACCATGCTGCTAAGCACACACATGCCACACATCCCAGACAGCTGCCCCATGGCCACCCCAAGGCACAGTCACCGATCACAGGGCAGGACACCATGAGGCATGACCCACACACCAACACAGGCACACCACACAGGCACACACCATGCCACTAAAGCATGGCTCCTCATGCCAGCTGCAAAGCAGACACTGACACAGGCAGGTAAGCAATAAAACAACTGTATTTGAAAAACTATGTACAGGTGTACAAGGATGGAAAGGGTAGGAAAGGGAGGGAAGGAGACCGGGAACAGGGACTGTACAGTGGAAAGGGGGACAGATGAGGGAAGGGACAGCAGGGGTAACAGGGAGTTCCTGGGCTTGAACTACGGGTGGCCCTGGCCTGCCACCTGATGCCTCCTCCACCTCCAGTCCATCAGCAGGACCCTTTGCATCTGCTGGGCCACCTCCATCATCATCGATGTGATGAGTATAATTTGCCACAGCGGCCGGCAATATAGGGGAGGCCATGACCCCCTCCAGATGCCTATGACAAAGGAGAGGACAGGTGATCAGTGCAAGGTCCCATGGCACCATGCCCACTCACTGTACGCAATGGGCAGTGTGAACACACAACCCTGGAGTGGCACCACAGCCATCCACAGTGGGTGGGCCAATGCCTGCCAGCAACCCAGCATGCCATAACAGTACAAAGCAATGGACACTGCTGCCCAATGGCCAGCCGACTGTGCAGTGACAAACAGAAGGCACAGGGCACCTGCAGCACCACAGCAACACCTGTGGTAGCTGGATGCACACTCACCCCACCAACAGCTGCTACACGTGTGCGAACGCCACCCCACAGTGGCATGTCCCTCGCACAGTGTGCAACACACAGCTGCCATGACACATGGCACCGGTGACCATGGCTGCACACACTCCCCCGGCGAACAACCAGTCATGTGCAGAGGAATTCAACAGTGCCTATCTGCCCACTGTGGCACCACTTGCGCTGGTCCTGCTGCTGCTTCTCCACCACCGCTGGGTCCCACCGCGGCTTGCTGTGCCCAGTCTGGTGCTCTTGCCACACTTGCCCAGCATTGACCTTCAGGCCCTGGGAATGGAACACAGACAGGTACACATCAGAAAACACCCACAGCAGGTGCCCACCACCGCCATCCCTGTGTACAGCGTATGCCCCTGCCCGACATGTCCTGCAAGGCTGTAGTGCAGTGCAACCTGTGGCTGGCAGTGCCACTCCACAATGTGCACACTGACAGTGCACCCCTCTGCAGGGCATGCCACACAGCCAAGTCATCACTACAGTATGGCACAAGGGCACACATGCTGCATGGGACAACCTACCTGGCCATGGCATGACCCCCCTGCAGACGTGTGCCTGCAACTGCCGCAAGTGCTCTGGGTCCCACCTCATGAGGTCCCCGTACTGGTGGTGACATTGTTTGGCCATCCTGGACACCCCGATATCACGCACCAGCCTGTCAGTGATGGCCTGGCAGACCTCTTTCCTGGGCAGCTGGAGGGGCACCTGGCCAAACAGCCCTGGTGCATGAAGCTGCACACAGGCCACCAGATTTATCAGTGCCATGTCTGACCAATTATGGGCCCAATGAACTCCCTGCTGTGCCATCACAACCGCTGCAACAAGTGGAGACAAAATGGTGGCCAAAAGAGCATGTGTGGACTATGTGCGCGGGATGAGCTCCTAGTGGAGGCATGTGCTGTGTCCACCAATTGCGCATTGGTGGAGATGTGAGGAAGAATGAGTGTGGCCTGACAGGCACATGGTGGGGTAGTCCCAAGGGGTCAAAGGGTCACGGTAGGGGTCAGGGTTCACCCTGCGCACTGTGCACCAGTTCGCTACTGAGGCTATGGTGTACAGTGCATCATGGCTACTATAGTGCACTGGGCGCACAGTGCACCATAGGTGTCAGTACACCACCTGATGAATGCACACTGTGGATTTGTGCACCACACAGACATGGACATTGCACAGAGACTTGTTCTGGACAATACCATTGCACATGGAACAAGTTCGTGATATTCAGCTGCCATATGCAAATGAGCTCATCAGCCAATGCGCGGTGAACTGGTTGAATTAGCATGTCATTACCGTTGCACCAATGCTCATTTGCATGCATTGCGCTATAAAAATGCCTCAGAACACCACAGGCCATGGACTGGTATTGCAACCAGCCGTGGTAAGTTGTGCATGCTGCTGAGCACTGCCAGCACAGCAGGGTGGATGGGGTAGGCTGCAGCTGACATTGACACACCTGTCTATGTCCACAAGTAGCACAATGTTGGAGCGTGAAGGGAGTGAGGAGCATGGGCCTGCTCACAAGTGCAAACCCAACTTTATTAAGCAGGAGGCAGATACTCTGTTCGAGGTCTACCTCAATAGGGAGCCACTGCTGAGTGGTGCCACAGGCACACCACACACCAGGGATGCAGCCTGGGAGGAGGTGGTGGTGAGTGTGAACCAGTAGGGCAGCCACCAGTGGTTGGTGCAGGAGTGCCGGAAGAAGGTGGGCACTGATAAACGCCACATAAAGTAGAAGGTGGTAGCCATTAGTGCAGCCTGGACAACCATCAGAGAGGGGCCTGCTGATGTGCCACAGCTCACAGTGCAGAAGGAGCTGGTGGTGGCTACCATGCACCGCAGCACTGTCGAGAGTGTGCCGGGTTCCAGACTGGTGAAGCCCATCACTGCATGGTATGTATGATGGGCACATGCAGCAAGCAAGGGGGGGGGTTGGACCAAGCAAGCGGGGGTTTGGGGCCAGGGACATGCATCAGTGGCACATCTGTTTTCTCTTTCAGCACCAGTATGCCTGAATGCAGTGGACGGGGCACCAGCAGCAGCTGTGGAGGTGGGCCCAGCCCTGGAGTACCAGCCATCCACCTCCATGGGCATCCGGGGGACTGATCAGCTGCATCACACCACTGCTGCCCAGCCAGATGTCCTGGGCATGGGGTCAGATGAGGCCCTGACTGTGTTTTAGCAGGATGCCAGCCATGGCATCCTGTGCGTGGAGACACAGATTGGAGCAGGGTCCGACACCAATGATGACATGACCATGATCCTGGACAGCATGGGAGGTGTCATGGGGGAAGACGCCCATATCAAGTACCACCACAGACAGCACACCCAGTGATCCTGCCAGCAGTGAGACAGCTGTCCCCCACCACTGCAGGTGCTGCCATGTGCACTGCCACTGCAGTGCCATGTGGTGGTCTTGCAGCTGCACAGGCACTGGGCAGTGTGCAGGGGCAGGAGGGGCAGCAGTGGCTGGCAGTAAGGGACAGAGGACAACCAGATGTGGTGTCCACCACTGGGGCACCTGATAGGGACCAACCTCATGGGGACCCCGCTGTGCAGCATCTACCTGAGTGGGGGGCTGCCCAGTGTGGTCGTTCACCACTGGTGCGATGGTGCCCCACCCAGGTTCTCCTGGGCGCTGACCCATTGTCAGAGCACACCCGATTGCTTAGGGCCTCCATGGAGCAACAGATGCTGCTGGTAGCTGGGGTGTGTGCACAGTGTGTGGAGGTGCGCCAGGTGGCCGGGCAGCACAGGAGAGGCACTGCACATCTCCTGGAGGCTATTCAGCGGTTGCGGGATGACATGACCGCATCCCAGGATTGCATTGCCAATGCGATCGGGGATGGGCTTGCATACCGGCTGCCACAGGGCATGGCCAGCCACTTCACACACCGCGTAGTGGACTGTCCACTGCATGAATCCGGCATCGGGCAACACCCTCCCTGTCGATGCTGGGCTCTGCTGTTGGCATCCCAGGCATGCCTAGGGCGGGCCTGTGTGGGTGTCTACACACCCCTGCGAGGACCCGGTCATGGTTCCACAATTCAACCCCTGGGAGGCTGTTGCTGACACCCCCTGTGGCCAATGTGCAGTCTGTGGCTGCCAATCGGCCCCAGTACAGTTGCCCCCATGGCCACGGTGGCCATGGTTCCACACAGTGGACCTGATGTGCATGCTGCCCTGCCTACAGTCTGCTGCCACTGCCCTTGGCACGCATGGACGTGTGTGTGTGTGTGTGTGTGTGTGTGTGTGTGCGTGCATACCACAGGTGTGGCATCTGTGTGGTGCCCCTCATGCTGCCTGTGTCCATGCCTGCCTGGCCACTGGCCCATGTGACATGGGCGTGATTAGAGTAGATCTGTGCCGGTTGTGCCTGTGCACTGCATCTGATCCCTGCCACATGCCAGTGCCTGAGCACGTGTGCGTGTTGCCATTCCCTGCTGTTTGCTGCTGTGTGGCACTGTCATCCCAACCCCTGCTCCATGCCACTGTGTGTGCATGCCCATTGCTATGCATGCCCCTGCCTGTGTGCTGTCCTGTGTGTGTGGCCAGTGTGTGGGTGTGGCACAAGCTACCTTCCAGCACCATAGTGCTCCTGTGTGATGGTATCCCTCTGCTGGCATGCCATGCACTGGAGCTGGGGGTCCCTCTGCCCAGGAGGGGCTGTCCACCACCCTACATCCCATTGCCCTCATCATCCCCACTACTGTCCCCCTCCGCAGCCTTGACAGCTATCCCATGGTCAATGGCCATGTTGTGCAGTATGCAACAGGCCAAGAATAGGCCAGAGGCTTTTGAGGGGATGTACTGTAGGGCACCGTCAGATCTGTCTAGACAATGGAAACGTGCCTTCAGCATCCCAAATACATTCTCAATGATGTTCCGCATGCTGGCATGTGCCTCATTGTACCTTTCCTCTGCGGGGGATAACTGGCACCAGTAGGGGGTGAACAGCCATGGCCTGAGTGGATATCCACTGTCACCTGTGTGCAGAATGACATGGTTAGCACTGTGTCCTCTGTTTCTGTGCTTCTTGTCCATCCCTGATGCCCTCACCAGTGCACCCACCCTGCCTTCCCCCTCCCATGCTCTGCCCAGCCCCCTTGCCCATCACATACTCACCCACTAGGCCTGTGGGGAAATTCCCACACTCGAACCTGTGGCACAGCGCACTGCTGTGCCAGATGAATGCATCATGTGCACTCCCAGGGTGTGTGGCACAGACATTGGTGATGCACCCCTTGGCATTGCACACCACCTGGCAGTTGACACTGGAGAACCCCTTCCTGTTTATGTATGCCACACCCTCAGGGCCAGGTGGCATGTGGATGCCCATGCGGGTGCAGTCAATGGCTCCAAGCATGCCAGGCATGCGTGCTACCCTGTAGAAGTCCTGCATGGTTGCTGTACGCTCTGCCTGTGTGCTGGGGAACTGGATATATTCTGAAGCATGTGGCAGCAGGGAACTGAGAAATTATGTAAGGAGGCAGGACGTGGCTGACTGGGTTATGCCCGTTGTGTTTTCTGTTGGTCTCTGGAAGGTGCCCGTGGTGAGCAGGCACATGACAGCTGTTACCTTCATCTCCACTGACATAGTGTGGCTCTGTCTAGTGGGTGACTGCAGCTCCTCACTGCACAGCTCACAGAGCTGCCTCAGAATAGCCCCGGTTCAGGCAATACCGGCCCATAATCTCCGTATCAGTGTAGTTCTCCAAGGTGGTGCAGGCACGGTACCACCTGTTCCAGGTGTACCACCAACGGGCCCTTCCATGGCCACATCGCTGTTCCTCCTGCCTCCTCACACCCCTCATTACAGCCTCCATTAGAAAGGGTGCACTGGCCATGGCCCCTGCTGTCCTGTCTCCCCCTGGGCGGTCGGCTACTGTGGGCTGTATGCCACCCTGGTGCAGTGCATGGCACCTTGATTGCCTCTTCCTCTCTGCCACACCTCACACTCCACTGCTACCTCTGCCCCACACCCCTGTCCCTCTCAGACTCTGTCTCCCCTGCTCTTATGGGTTTTGTCCTCCTTCTCCTCCCTCCCTCCCCTCTCTCTCTTCCCCTTCCCCCTCTCTCTCTTTTTTTTTTGCAAACAGATATACTTTATTATATGAATTAGACATAACAATAACATACACTTCAACTAAATAAAACCATAACACACATACATAAATAAAACAGCAGTGGTCCCTGAACCATATCACAAGTACAGGAGACATTTGATATGCAGACTATTCCAAAAGGGTCCCACCGCCTACCCCCTACCCCGTCCCCCCTCCCCTAGGCAGCAACTTAATAGTACAAAACCTAAGGCTTAAAAAGCTCAGAAGTTAGGGCTAACTTGCCACAGTTTACACCCAATAACTTTGAAATACTCACCACCAGGTTAGCTCATCCTTAACCTACTGCTCTCTAGTTGGTCCAGTTCCCCTATCTAGCCGCTAACACAAATTAAATAATAGTCATAACTGTTAATAATATAAATTAGGTAGAAGCAGAGAGCTCAGAAAGTTTTATGATATAACCTGGGCAACATATTCTTACTGTTAAACGGGTAGTCAAAAGGTTAGGGAGGGATCTCAGCTTCTCAATAACCATATCTATCTTTTAGAAGGTTTAAAAAGCTATCCCAAGTATGGTTAAAGTTCTCTATCGTTCCATAAAAGATAGCAGCAAACCTCTCAGCATTTAATGCAGTAAGGAATTTGTTCCACCATTCCTTATAAGTTGGGAGTTGATCACTACTCCAGTAACGAAGCAGCAATAGCTTCGTCACTAATGCCACTAATGCAAGTTGATGTCTAATGTTTTTCCTTAAGCTGTGCCTGTATAATCCAAAGAAGCAAGCCTCAACATTAAGTGGGCACCCAGTTAATGAAAGGGTCAACCATTTAGCTACTTGGTCCCAACACTTCACTGCTTTGGGACATTCCCAAAGTACATGGTAAATTGTTGCAACAGGACAGCTGCATATTTTACAACTGGGTGAATTAGATTTGTGCAACCTTGCTAACTTTGCTGGGGAAAGATAGAGATTGTGAAGAAGATAAAATTGTAAACTCCTTAATCTATCTTGTTTAACATAGGAGTAAATATTAGCCCATATCTCTCTCCATGTCCCCTCAGTCCATCCAAGAGACAAACTAGTCTCCCAATAGAACGAAACCGGGAAATATTGGATTCTTTTTAGCTCTAATTAATTTGTATAGTTTTGAGAATGGTTTCCTAAGAGAGTCAAATCCTCATCTCTTCCAGCAGGTCACCTGCTTCTACTGTCCTTGCCATCTTTAAGGAAGGAACTTATACTTCCCTGGATCTGGTACAGGATAAGTCTGTCTTTAGCTTGCACTTTAAATTTCTCTGCCAGTGCAGCAGATGACAGCACTGAACCCTGGAAAAGAAAATCTGCAAGTTTGTACTTATTAGGCTCATTCCCTATGTTCTTTTTCAACATTTGCTTTCCTACCAACAAATTAGGGTTTCTTAAGAGGGGCTGCGCTACATCTTTAATATACTGGATATTCAAGAATGCATATAGTTGATGTAAGGCCTTTATGCTCCAGCCTAATGGGGTATCTCTCAGCTTGCCAGGGACTCTTGCCCAAGGAGCAAACAAGCAAGATTCCACATCTAACCCTCCCTGCCTCGCCATTGCCATATCAAGAGTTTGACTAGAGCTCTCCTTGTCGCTCTCTCTTTCTCTCTCTCTCTTTCTCTCCCCCTTACCCCTGGCGCAAGTGCTATCTGTGTGCTTGCACCCTATATTTATAGGCTTAAGTGTGCTCGGCGCATCTGGGAATTGCTCCACACTTGCACCATGGTTCAGTGGTTGAATATCGCAGTGCGATGCATATTCATGGGCACACCCCCTGCTCTTGAGCATGCATGCATTAGGGTTATGCATTGGCACCATGGGACTTGTGCTATGCATTGGCTCCAGCTGAATATCGCTCCTTGGTGCATTTCCGTACTTGCGCCGGAGCAACTGCTTTAAATATCCCACCCTAGATCTTTCCACTACGCCTGTGGCATCTGATCTATTCAAGACACTCAATTGGGCCAAACAAATTAAACCCACTGCTAGCCCTATCATTTTATGCAATAAACTCCCCTTCATTATCCCCGAGGTGAAGAATGTACTATTAACAAATACAAACAGTACTGATCCTGTCTCACTACTCTAATTTCCAAAATAAGTTATTTCTAGCTTCAAGCTCCCAAAACAGGGCACTTGCTAATTAGCCTCAGCTCTATGAACCTTATAGCTATTAAACATTTAACCCTTTTAAAAACTTTCACAGTTAGTTTCCATATAGGGGAGGATTTGGGACTAATGGGATTGGGGGTTAGTCCAAGTGAAATTAACGGTTGATTGAACCACTTAAGGTCTAGCCTGTGTTAGACTGGGGGGGGCTAGGTAGGGACCAAGTAGACTTGATGGACCACAAGTCTTCTCCTGTATGTAAATATCTATGCCTTGGTGGTGGAGGTTCAGGCTCCTTTCAATATTTCTTGCTGGAGGCATGGGTGGAAGGGATCCAGTCCAGAAAATGGGTAGAAGTGTATCAATGCATGGTGCTAGCAGCTCTTAAAACATTGACATCCCACTATCTCAGCCCCATGGTGCTAGCGCTACATGAGTGGAAGACGAGGTTATCTGGGATTTATAACATGGAGCAGCTTATAGCCTGCCTGCACCTTACAAGTGATAAATTTCAACAAGGTTTGGCAGCCTTGGGGTATGTACAACATCCAGGGTGGTGTTTAATCCACTCTTGTGATACATGCTACACCTAGGATGGAAATGAGACACATATAGTTTTGATATTTTTAAATAGTTGTTGTTTACTGTTCTGTTTATTGTGCTATCTACTAAATTGGTACATGACTTTCAACGTGCAGTGACAAAGATGTTGGGACATTTTTGTTACTGATCGTTGCAGACTTTGGTATCCAGTGGGGAAGACTGGGGAATATAAATTCCACAAGACATGTCGCATACTTTGTTATTTTACGTATTCCCAAAGAAAATTATGTTTGCCTTATTCAGGACCATTTGGTTTGTGGAAAGGCAATATCATACAGTGTTCATCAAGTGGACTGACCAGGTAACATACACTAAGTGAATTGTAATACAGTTATTGCATGATGTGAATGTCCGAGATGAGAAATAAAGCAGAGTTTCAAATATATATATATATATATATATAGATATAGATATAGATATATATCTGTGTACCATTGAAAATAGCATGCACCAGAAACAGAAAAGGTTTCCTACTTATTGTTAACATTTCAAGTGGAGGCATTAAAACTAATCACCAAGAATTTTTCTGATAAAAATCAATACAATCTTGTTGGGTGTACAACAGAAAAAGCTAAGCTAATTTGATTTTAATAAAGCAACTGAATTGCGTCACTCATTTCTTTTTCAACTGTCGAGAGAAATGCTGCAGATCCCACTGCTCTGACAAAGTCCATATTAAAATTGATGAAACATCAGAAAATGTAATTAAATTATGTTCTCATTTCCACAATCAGATTTGTGAGGATTTCTACTTTTCATACTGTCTGCAATTGGATGCCCATGTTGTTTTATTACTGATCCATAAAAAAGACTTATTCAGTGAAGTGGTAAACATAAATTGTGCACAGATTCCAAAATTAAATGTTCTGTAATTTTAAATTTTAAAATGTACCTACTGACTTGACCCAAGGATATGGGGGTGCAGCTGTTCTGGTTAGGACTGAATACAAGATCATGGCTGAACCAGAATTTTGTTTAACTCTTCTAAATTGTGTTGATATAGCTCTACTAGCATATAGCTGTGATTTCCCTCTATATTCTAGAATCACACATTGGAATTATAAGTATTCGGTTTTTTGACAATTTATTTATTTAGGATAGCCCAGCTGGGATGTAACATTTTATTTCCTTAGATGTCCTGTTTTTATCCATTTTATGCTTTTACCCATATTCACAGCTGGGTGAACTGGAACTTGGGGTTTTGAACTGGTAGAGTTTGGGACTGTAGGAAGAGAATGCAGGTGGAGGGAGGATGCCATCAGTGGGAGGGCTGAGGAGGGAGATAGATGCCAGTGCTACAGGCACCACTGGGGCTGAGAAGGACCATGTGGCTGAAATCTGCCAATAGGGTAGCTGTAGTTTGCAATATATATTGAGCAGTAGACCCTTCCTCCAGGCATACACCATGGAGAATGAGTGGTAGAGGATCAGGAGCCAGCAGAGCTCAGGGAAGTGTGTTTTAGTTTTTGCACTTGCTTTTGGCTGATTATTGTTGGGGCTATTAATGTTGGACATGGGGTTTTGAACCAGTAGTGTTTAGGGCTGTGGGAAGAGAACACAGGTGGAGAGAGAACACTATCAGTGGGAGGGATGAGGGAGGGAGCTAGATGCCAGTGCTGCAGGTGCCATTGGAGCCTAAACAAGGCCACATGACTGGAATCTGCCAATAAGGTGACTACTGCCAGTATATAATACCCAGAGGTAAAGCAACCCCTTGTGTGAGCGACCCTGAAGCATACCATGAAGCAGGAGTGTGGCATCTGACTTAGTGACATCTGGGAGTGTTGGCACAGCACATGCAGAGAGGACTGCAGGCCGTGCTGGTCATGGCAGGAGAAGGAAGTGGAAAAGGGAGGTATGAATTACACTGCAGGAGGAAGTAAGATGACTGCAACTGATCCCTATCTAGGGTTAGCCTACATCTGAACATGGAAATAAGGAAGGGGGATTTGGAGTACAAGTATGATGTGGAAGGGAAATGCTGCTGATCCACATCTAAGGTCAGCTTACATTTGTACTAAGGCATTAAGGAGGTAGGAGGGGGTAGGAAAAAAGAGAGGACTTGGGGAAACACTTTAAATAGCACAGACTGAGTCACATACAGGGATACGTAACTGGGGGCTCGGATAAGAGGAAAAGGGATGATTTGGGGGAATAGGAGTTCAAGCAGGAGTCAGGATAGCTGTGAAAGGAGGATGTGGAGGTATAGGAGGTTGCACAGGAGTCAGGCTAGTGAAGGGAGAGTGGTAAGGTGTAATGGTTTTGGGGCAGCAGTCTTGCGGAGACAATGTGGAGGACAGTGGGCTGTCTAGTGTGCAGCAGCCTGGAGCAACCTAGGGCAGATGTAATACTGCTCAGATGGGAGCTGGGGAGAATCTGGTGGGGAGTCAGGGGAGCAGAGCAGTAGAGCAAAGGGCAGGTGGGTGGGTGCCCAGAGAAATGTGGGTGGCGGGCAGGAGAAGGGAACAGGGAGGATCACCCAATATCCATGGATATCTTTTCCTCAAAGAACCAGGGACACCAGGGTGGAGGAATGCCAAGTGGTAGGATGAAGGGGTAGGAGTGTGAGAGGAACAACAGGAGTGAGAAGGGGAGGGACTAGGAGATGAACAACAGGGGCGGGAACTGATGATGGGGTTCTCTTAAAGAACAAGGATGCACTATTGTCTGGTATAGGGGAAGGGGAATCAGGAGGTGGGGAAGGAGGTCAGGAAAAACAGAGTTGAGGGTTGGAGGTAAGGCAGTGGAGGGAGGGAACTAGTCTGGGATGGCAGGGTAGAAGAAGCTGTCATGGTGGAGCAGAGGATGGGGTGAAGGGAGGGAAAAAGGTAAGAAAGGGAGAATGAAAAGTGGTAGCTAGCATGGCTAGCCATGGAGTAAGGGGTATAGAGGTGGATGGTGAAGCAGATGGGGAGAGTAGTAGATGTATTAGAAAGTTAACCAGAGCAGAGGGGGCACAGTTGAGTGGGAGAGCAGCTGGCATCTAAGGCAAGGAGGGGAGGGTGGGAAACACAGTTGCAGTGGATGAAAGGGTAATAATCTTTGGGGACTCCATAATTAAGGGTATTCACTGGGGAAAGTAGGGGGACACAAAAGCAAGAAGGAAGGTGATTTGTGTGCAAGGGATGACTGTGGGGAAAGTGGGACCAAAAATTGGAGAGATTGTAATCCTGGGAGAACTCCAGGTGACAGATAAGTCCAGGGGATGGGGCGAGGTGGTCGAGGGGCAGCCAGCTGAGGAATCAAGAAAACAAAAAAAAAAAAAAAGGGAGGTTGGAGGAAACCCTATCTTGGTCATCCACATGGGAACAAATGGTAGTGTAGGGCAGGTTCAGGGAGTTAACAAGGACCTGCAGGGAGGTAAGAAATTCTCAAACTTTTTCAGATTTTCATACCAGTTCCCAGAACCAGCACAGTCAGGAAGAAAATGACAGATAGTGTCAAAAATTGGCTGAGGAACTAGTAAAGGGAAGAGAAATTCACATGTATTTGTGATTATGGGGGAAGGGACCTGAATGAATAAAACACTCTTTTCACTTGATCGGCTACACCTCAGTAGGAAGGGCTCAAGTGTACTCGGGTACAAACTGGAGGAGTACATTGCCAATGTGCTGAATTTAAACTACTGAGAGAGGGTTCAGCAGGCCTGCAGGGTCATAGACACTGGGAGAAAGAGATCAAATTACCTCCCCCCTACCAGTAGAAGTAGCTGGGAGGGTGCATGTGGAGTGGAAAAGGAGCAATTAGCGTAGGGGGTGGAGGAGAGAACACAGGAGGAAGAAATGTAAGGAAAAGAATACAAGGAAGGGTAGGAGGCACAGAGTTGAGGTGGAGGGTGGTGTCACTGAATGCTCGAAGTCTCATGAACAAGATAGAAGACCTACAGTCACTATTACCTGATGGGAAGGTGGACATCACAGCAATAACTGAGACTTGAGCCATATTACACCATGACTGTGACCTCTCGATCCCTGGATACTAACTATATATAAGAGACAGGGTGATGGGCAAATGGCGAGGTTGCAATTTATATCAAGGAGGGTTTAACATGCACAAGGAAGGAGTTGGAAGAGAGGAGGGTGGAAACACTGTGGATTCAGTTAGAGTCCAATAAAGGGAGAAAAGTGAGGTTGGGGGCGGTCTACAGACCATCCACCAGGAAGAGGAAAGATACAGGGAACTGAGCTTGCAATTGTTGGAAGCTGCAGGGAAGGGAGATGTGGCAGTGGTGGGGATTTTAACCTGCCCAAGGTGGACTGAAGCATACCATCCATATCCTGTGTCAGGAGTCAGGTGATCCTAGAAACTTTGCAGGGTGGGTTCCTGACTCAAGGCATCACAGACCCCACCAGGGAAGGGGCCATCCTTGATCTAGTGCTCACAAATGGGGAGCACATTCAAGACCTAATGGTCAAGGATCCCCTAGGTGGTAGTGACCATCTGACAGTGTGGTTCAGGTTGGATATGGGCAGGAAAAGCATCCCCACTGTAACCAAAATCCTGGATTTCATGAGGGCATACCTCAGGAAGATGGGTGAGGTGCTAAAGAGGCACTTAGTGGGCATCAGACTGGATATGGGTGTGGACCAAAAATGGGCCACGTTCAAAGAAGGAATACAGGATGTCACAGAGGAGTGTGTTAGGGTCAAGCGGCGGAACTGGAGGGCCAAAGCACCCAGCTGGTTCATCTCTGAGGTTTCCCAACCAGTGAGGGACAAGAGATCAGCCTATAAGAGATACAGAAAGACCATGAGAGAGATATGATAAATTACCTAAGGTTGACCAATGTGGCAAGCGAGGTAGTGTGGCAGGCTAAGGCACAAAAGGAACTGTAGATACCCGAGGGAATCACAAAGAGGGAGAAGGCCTTCTTTTGCTACATAGGTGAAAAAAGGACAATAATGATGGGCTTATAAGGCTTTGGAAAGGGGATGAATGGGTAGAGGAGAATGGGGGAAAGGCTGATGTACTGAACAAATACTTCTGCTCCATTTTCACCAGGGAAAAAGAAACTGGTGCCTACAGGGGGAGAAGGGGAGTGGAGGGAGCACCTATGTGGTGACAGTGGAGGACAGAGTGCAGATAGAGTGCAGAAAGGGCTGCTAGCACTGAAGGTGGACAAATCATCATGCCTAGATGGCATACATCGAAGGTTACTGAGGGACCTTGCATGTTCAATGGCAGGTGTGTTCAATAGTTCCCTGGAGTCAGGTGTAGTACTGCACAACTGGAGAATGGCACATGTGGTGCCCCTCCATAAGAGCAGTCCCAAGGATGACCCTTTTATATTAGCAGATATACAAGGGAGGAAAACAGACAGCAAGAGAAAACAGAGAGTGAGAGGCAAAGAACTGCGAGCCTTGATCAAGTCCAAAGTCTCACATGAAAATATGGTTGCGCAACCAGATAGATAAGAGACAGAAATGGAAAGAACCTTGAATTTAAACACTTTCTCCATAACAAATGGGACAGGGTCCTATTCTACCCAGTCACAGGTTTGAGCAAAAAGAAACTATACAAGGGATGAAGAACATCAGGCGGCAGTAAAGGACCTTGAAAAGTGTTTCCTCAATAGACACTACTCAGAGAAGGTAGTGGCAGTAGAAAGGGAGAAATGTGGCAGAGACTATAGACAGGCTTTACTAAATGGAAAAGATGGGAAATTCAGGAAGAGAAATTAACCCTCCCAACTGACTATAATGATGATTTTGGAAAAATATGGGACATAGTGTTTTAACAATGGCCAGTGCTACAAAGTAGAAATCTAGGTGCCACGACATTTGCAAGAAGACCACTGATAATAGTGAAAAGTGTGTGAAATCTGGGCAGCAGGGTAACAGTCATTTCACAAAAAATCACCTGCAACCCCCCCTCCCAAAAAAAAAGACAAAGTCTATTTCCAGATATTAGTCAAGTAGTGGGATTTTACACATGTGGAGTATGTCAAAACTGTCACAATGCAAGAAGAACTAAATGTGTATTCAATCCTTACAAAAATGAGGAGATTTTAATCAAAGAATTCAGGACGTGCCAGGTAGAACAGGTGGTATATACCATCAAATGCCCTTGCAACAATGTATGCATATGTAAAATCATGCATCCACTGAGACAAAGAATTAACAGATACAAAAGCATGATACAGGGGAAGGATAAAGTGCAGCTGTAGTAAGACATTTTAAAACTGAAAAACACAGCATACTGTAGCTAGTTTGTGATTCATAGGATTGAAATGAGTGGATAATCACCGGTAGGGGGATAACAATAACAGGCTTCATAAAAGGGAGGCCTATTGGATAACCAGATTTGAAATGTTAGATCTAAGGCTCCTATTGGCACCTCCTCCTGGGGCTGTGTGTGGGTGGCTGTTTGTGCTTGTCTGTGTCTGTAGGTTAGATTTTGTTCATTTACATGTTTTTCTGCTGGGAATACTTGCACCATTCTTGCACACAACATCAGTGAAAGTCTCCTGGACTGAATTTCTGCAAATCATCATCAGGTATCAGCTTTTTAATTTTAAATCAACTTTCTTGAAGCCTCCACAAGAAAGCATATGCCTTTCAACTAGTCTTACAAACATGGTGATGCTGGGTCCTGCAACTGAATCAACATTTTCGTCTGACCATTCTTAAAGCAGCTGCACTTGTGGTCTTTAAAGAACAAAGCAATTTTAACACATTTTGTGACTGAATCAACATTTTTGTCTGACCTACTCCCAGGGTATTGTACTTGTCTCTGAGGACTTTGAAGATCAAAGGAAACATACAGACAAAAGGATTTCACACATTGCACATGCCCAGGCCACAGTTTATCACCTTTCAGGAATTTTAACATATTATGTGACCCTGGATCTTAACAGATAATTTCCTGTGGATGTAATTAACCATCAGAATTTTCCTTTGCCATCTCCTCCTGGTGTGCTTGTTAGACCACCCAAGTGCCACCACCTCTGTTCTACCATGGATTACTCCATCCTCCTAGTTCTTCTATTCGCTGTGGGTGCTACAGGCCCAAGATGCCAAGCTGGACCACTACCACCCCTGCGAGAACCTACTCTTGACAAAAATGGACTCTATGGCACCCCAATTCCAACTGTGCCAAGGGAACTCCAGCTTTCCACCACCTGCATCCCTCCTGCTTGCCCAGGGCCCCTGACACGGTTATCAACATTACCATTTTCATGCCTATAAAGATCACCCTGGTGAACGCTCGCCTCCCCATTGCAAGAGCATGAGGTGCAAGATACGCTCCACCATTTACATAAACCTCTCAGCCAGGAAAATAATATTCATGTGTCTTCTGCTATCAGGTATTGTCCATGGCAATCCTGGCCCACCACCACCTGTATCAAATGCAGGGGGAAACACGAGTAAAGGCCTGAAAGTAGCTGCACTGAACATCTGCAGCCTCACAGCAAAGTTTTACCTACTCAAAGCATGGATGTCCCACCATGTACCTGACATTCTCTGTCTGACAGAGTCCTGGCTGTCAAGCAGGATAAAAGACAGTGAAGTGATGCTCCCAGAATATCAAACAAACATTCAGGAAAGACAGGTGTGGCAAGAGAGGTGGAGGAGTCCTTATCTATGCCAGGGATTACCTATGCTGCTCGGTCCTCCCTGTTACCAGGGTCCAGGATGATCATGAACTACTAGCAATAAAAGCACAGGTCGGATGGCACAGCAAATCTCTAATCTTAGCCTCGGTTTATCTTCCACCCACTAAAGCCAGGAATGGCCTCCCAAAAATATTGAATACAATTGCTACCCTTCCTAAGGGCACAAAGCTTCTCATAACTGGTGACTTTAACATCAACTGGGAGGGCAGGGAATCCACGCCTTTCAAGGACATGGTCACTACTTCTAATCTGACCCAACTTGTAGGCAGCCCAACAAAGCGGAACCACAAAACAGGAAAAGACACCCTCCTCGATTGGCTCCTCTCGAGTTACCCTTCTCGGATCTCTGAACTTAAGGTCCTGCCTGACACCTTAAGTGATCACTCCTCAGTCACTTTCACATGGTCAAACAAATTGAGCAAGCCCACGCCTATCATAATTAATAGTGGGGTCGTGGGGAAGGGCAAGCTTGGGGCCCTCTCCTCTGCCTCTCCTAATGACTTGTCCCCCATTGATCATGCGCCTAATATTGACCAGGCCCTAAGTTTTTTTATAGAGGGCTTCAACAAGATTTGTGATATCTTTGCACCACTGATGAAAATAAAAATTCAGGGTCAAGTTAATGGTTGGATCACAGGGGATCTCCTCGCCCAGATGAAGGAAAGGGACAACCTCTGGGAAAAAGCCAGGTCCTCTAGCAACAAGCACAACTTCCAATGCTATAAAGCTGCAAGAAACCACTGCACCAACCTTATCCACCAAGCAAAGGCCAACTTCCACAAAAAGCAGCTTAATAAAGCTTGGGGCAATGGGAAGAGTTTTTGGGAGAACATCAAAAACCTTCTTGGGAAGGATGAGAAGAAGATCCCCCACTCGCTCAACATCGCACATCGCGGATTCTCTCAACACAGCATTTACTGACCTGACTGGAGTGCTACCCCCCCCCCGACTACCTGCACCCTGCTGGGGAACAAAAAACTGCATGCCTCAAGGGGGCTCAATCCCTGTCTTCTACTTCAAAAAAGTGTCAGTGAAGGAGGCTTAAAAACACATTAAAAAAAAAAAAAAAGTACTAGGCAAGACCAGAATGGGGAGTGATGGAGTCGATATGAAACTCCTATCCCCAACACTGGATGTCATCATCGTGCCAGTTACAAAACTATTTAACAAATCACTGGCTCTTGCACAGTTCCCTGGGATCTGGAAACAGGCTCTCGTGATGCCAGTGCACAAGAACGGTGATATGACATGCACCGCCAATTATAGGCCAATATCCATCCTCTCTCCCTTATCTAAAGCCCTGGAAAAGATTGTGGCTGCCCAACTCACAGATTACCTCAACAAATACAACCTGTTATGTTCCAACCAACATGGCTTCAAGCAGAATCATAGTACCTCCACTGCTTTGCTGGACTACACCGACTACTAGCACAAGGCACTAGATGAAGGAAAGCTGGTGGGGTCAATCTTCATAGACCTCACCAAATCCTTCAACACTGTCAATCACTCTCTTTTCCTGACTCAACTACAGAACCTGGGGGTTGCAACCAATGCTGTATGCTGGTTCAAGGACTACCTAACACACAGAAGCCAATGTGTAAAAATTAGGTACACAGTATCTAGCTCCAATGAGGTATCGTTAGGGGTTCCACAGGGGTTAATACTGGGGCCCTTACTATTCAGCCTCTTCCTAAATAAATTTTCCTGAAGCCTGCGACACTAAACTGATACTTTACTCAGACGACGCTGTGCTTCTCACCAGCAGTTCATCCATAGTCACCCTCCACTCTGAGCTGCAGGCATCCTTCTACAAGCTGGAAGACTGGTTCTGTAGCCATAAACTTCTATTAAACTAAAAAAAACAAGCTGATGCTCACAGCCAGCCCACAGCACAAAAAGAAGCTCCCTTCCCTCACCATCTCCAATAAAGTCAGTGAGCCGCTGGAACAAGTTCAGTCCTTCAAGTACCTGGGGGTCACCGTTGATGACTGCCTCACCTTCACCCAGCACATCAACACAGTGGTAAAGGCAGTGAACGCCAAGCTGGGTGTACTATATAGGCATAAAAAGGATCTCACTCCAGAGGCCCTCCGTCTCTCAGTCTCCAGCTCCATCCTTTCTACCATCGACTATGGATTAGTGGTCTATGGTGCAGCAACAGACACTGCACTAAAAAGGATTCACATTGCCCTCAACAAGGTGTGTAGGCTCACAATGGCTGCAGATCAAAATACCCACACCTGCTCCTTATACGAGGAGACCAATTGGCTGCCACTAAAGAACAGGATTAGATTCCAAACATGTCTCCTTGGAAAAAAGGTGCTAATGGGTAAAACCGCCCCATGCATTTCTAGCATCCTAACACCAAGTGCTACCAGCTATACCACCAGAGGCAGGATGAGGGGGGCCCTATCGACACCTTTCCGTCAAATTGTGCAGGGACAGTGTGCTTTCAGCTATAGGGCCCCCCAATGGCTCAATGAAATCCCAGTGCACATTCTGAACTCCCAATGCATCTCGCAATTCAAAAATGGCCTAAGGCAACACTTTCTTACTAGGACAGTTTGTAGACTGCCACTAGGACTCTAACACCCATAATGCCCACTCATCCACATTCTCCTTCCCTTCCTTTTTACCCCACTCTTCCCTCTTGCCCTATCCCTCTGTCTTCCTCTCCCCTGTGCCTTTTCTACCACTGAATCAACATTAAACCAACCAACCACTACTTCCCAACCTCCTAGACAAAGCCACTTTTGGCCGCCCTCTCTCCCCCAGTCTCCCCACCCCTCACCTTGACGCCTCCTCGGACTCTCACACTAGGTGTCACACCTCTTTATCTCCTTCGCTACATGTAAACACCGTCCTTTACCCTAGTTGAATGCTCTTGATGCTGTACTATCACCATTGGTACTATGAATGACATTGTAACCTTATTGTATACTAGCTACCTACTATTTGAGTATTGTATGTAAACTGTTTGTTATTGCTGTCATTGTCACTGTTTGACGTGGAACCTTTGTAAAAGAGCTCTGAGCTCAAAGGTATGATCCGAATTCCTAAATAAATAAATAAGGTATGGAATAAATGATGAGGTGGATTGGATGGAAATAATTTAAGTATGTTCAGCACTACACAGTATACACAAAATCTTTTTTGTATGAATTGCCATTTATTTATCTGCAGGTGACAGCCAAAGGTTCTTCCTATACCTTTAATTCTATAGGGATATAGATGTGAATAATGTACTAGGCCACATAATAATACTAATGGAAGCATTAAGTGTACTCAGAACCCTTCAAACTTTGTCCTAGTTGACAACCATGAATTTGTGTATGGTAGCCACTAATTGGTTTACAGCCCATGAACAATCGGTGGTTTGGAACAAAGGCCGACCATTCTTTCTCTGCCTCTGGTGTCCAATTTGGCACTCACTGCTAAAAATAAATAAATAAATAAATAACTAAAATAAAAATGCATTATTATGGACTTAAATGGCCACACAATGGGGCTTGGATCTTTCCACATCAAGCCCTCTGCATTGTTAAAAGCACCTCTCACCAAGGATAGAGACTCAAAAGCAGAAAAGCTTCAACCTTCCCAAGCAAAAGGAAAGGTGGGAAAGGCTGGAATTCATCCAAGATTTCAATACAGTCATTAAGATATTTACCCCAAATTTTGTCAAAATATGTAACAAACATGCCCCATTAAAAACCATAAGGATCAGGAAAAACTGCATGCCATTGGTAACAGAATAATAAAAACAACAAATGTGGATGAAGGATAGACCATGGAGAATGGTGAATAAAACAGCCAACACTGTGACTGGTACAGAGTGAAAAAAAAAGAAATTACTGTAAAAATCAAAATTAAAAGAGCAAAAGTTAGATATCTCAAGAACAATACTGACAATGCAAATGATCCCTCCATGTACTGGAAAATGTTAAAAGATGCAAGGTCCCAAACAGATGCAGAAATGAGACAATTTTGAAAGAGGACAGCAACTCTCAAAATCAAAAAAATCCCAGCAAACTAACTAAACCATTACTTCTGCACACCCCCGGTGCAAAAATCCCTCATTGGCCATATGACAGCAATGAGACTGTTTGGACACAGGATGCAGAAGTCACAATCAAAAACAGTCCACATTTTTGCTTCAACATATTACAAAGCAGGGAAGTATGGAAAGAACTAACAAAACTAAATGCAAATAAATCACCTGGATTGGACAATGTAGAAATCAAGTTCCTAAAAACAGCAGCAGACTACATTTACCCTAATCTGGCAAGGCTCTTAAATTGAAGCCTAATGGAAGGGTCTGTCCCAGAGACCTGGAAACATACTGAAATTGTCCCTATCTAGAAGGAACAGGGGACAAATAACCCCTTACACTAGTCCAATAGCTGTAACATCCATAATCTCCAAGCTATTTGAATAGGTAGTGTGTAAACAATTATCCACACACCTGGAAGCATACAACCTTCTAATGATCTTCCAGTCGGGCCTTAGGGTGGGTAGATCCAGGTCAAGTGCTCTTGCCGACTTAGTTGGTGGGGTCACCTGAGCCCTAGATGAAGGTAAATTTGTTGGGGCAGTGCACATGGACCTCTTAATGGCATTCAATGTGGTGGACCACAAATTCCTTTTAGAAAAACTGAATAAACTGGTAGTAGCACCAGAAATAACTCCCTAGTTCATCTCTTACCTAATAAACTGCAGGCAGTCAGTGGCTATAAATAACATCCTATCAGACGTGGGGTCCAATACAAGGGGGTCCCATAAGGATCAATATTGTACTGGGACTCGTACTATACCTGGCCTATGTTAATGACCTTTTTGGATGCATACAACATTCCATAATAAAACTTTACATGGATGACATAGTTCTCTTATGCGGCACAAAAGACTCATCCCAAATCCAAAAGAAATTGGATTCTGATATGCTTCAAAAATGTTTTTTTTCTCTGCAAAGATGGTTTTCAGTGGCAGAAAAAAAATAGCTGTTAATCTTTTATAAAAAGGGTACCGAAATTAAGACAACTGTGACCTAAAAATATGGGTCCACTATCAAAGAAAGGGAAGACTACAAATACCTGGGAGTTGACATATTGGGCTCGATTGTGGGATGGTTTAGACTGCTGCAAGCCCCGGGTGCACTGAACATGCGGTGCATGTGGCGTGCAGCAGTCCATGGACAGCAGTCGGGGTTCTCAGTACCCTAATACCCCCCAGTGTGCTACATGCCACAAGTTAGGTGAAGTGTCACAAATATGCACAACCATTAGGAATCAGGCACAACACAATGTGCACCAATGCAGTCGGCGCAGCTCAGGGGTTTGACACAGGGCTTGTGCAACCTCAACCTCTGAGAATTGAGCCCCTTAAATTTTGAAAAGCATACCATATAAAATCCATTAAGAAAAAAGTGAGTGCCAGACTAGTAGCCCTCCACCAAAATGACTACGCCATGCCAGCCTCCCCCCCAAAAAACAAACAAGAAAACAGCAAGATTGACTTAATCTTCCTGCTGCTACTTCCCATTTTTGAATATGGAAGCATAGCCCACCAGCACACAAGTAACCAGCTGCTGGAGGAATTGGACACAACATATCACACAGTGGCAAGAGTCATCCTTAGAAGCCCATATTACACCTGCCATAGCACAACGCTCAAAACACTGAACTCAACTGAGATTCCCTCAGACTAAGAAACGTGAAGTCCAGGGCACTCAGTCTTCAACACCATCAAGGGCATGATTAACAGTTATCAGGGACTAGAAAACAATTTCCCAAATTACACATGCTATGTCAAAAACAGAGGCCTGCATGTAACCAGGGTCTGAACCAAGTACAGGAACATGAGCCTAGATTACCTTATTCCCAAAACCTGGGATTCTGTGTCCTGAACATCCAGTGAAAGTAAATCCCTAGCAGACTACAAGACTTCTCTACAGTTGCAACTCACAGAGTCCTGCAATTGTTACTGAACTGATGGTGTGGCCTCCCATGGGGGGAAAATCCGATCCAGACTAACAGCATCAGTACCTGCCTAAAAGCCTAAATGTAAATAATTCTTTCACTGCCATTGTAAACTGCTTTAACTAACATATACTGCATGCTTTATCTGTAAATGCAAATGCAGTAACCAAAGTAACACATCATGCCTGTTTATAGCGGAACTGCCACCACTGTAATGAATGCACTATACCTCAGCAAAGGACAACTTTGAATATAGGACCACAGTACTCCTAATAGTTTTATCCACTCAAACAATAAAGATTACTACTACTACTACTACTACTAAACAGTGTTTGGGGATAAGAAAATCACTTTTAAGAATAGAAAGTCTTGTATCAGGGATGATAGACAAGGAGTTGATGGAATGCCATATATAATAAATTAGTTGCAAAAACTTTGTTACTGCATTAGTTAGGGTTGGTGCTACAAAAGTAGGAAAATGAGGTGATAGGGCTTCACCCTTACACCCCAGCCCTGCAGAGATCAGGAGGTGTCATGGGAGGGGGTGGCACTGGGGGTGAGAACCCTAACACTCACCCCTTTCTCCTATACTGTTGCCACCCAGCTTATTTTAGAATAGAAAAAGGTAAGAGTTAGGGTTGGTGACCTAAGTGCCACCCCCTCCTCTCCGACACCCCCTGGTCTCTGCAGGGCAGGAGTGGGGTGTCAGGGTGAAACCCTAATATCTCATTTCCCTACTTTTGTGGCACCAACCCTAATTAATTCATTAACAAAGTTTTTGAAACTAATTTCCTTACTTTTTGAGGTAGCATAATAGTATTCTCATTTTACTGTGGGAGTGTAGGGCCCTTTAGACCCTGCGTTCCCATCCCTCCATCAAGATAGTACAACAGTATCCAGATGTTATTGTGGGAGTGCAGGATCTGCTCCCATCTCTACATTGAAACTGTATAACAATATCCTTATTTGAGCCCAAATTTTCAACACTGGTTTTTTATGACCTCACCACATGTACCCAGCACAGCAAATTTTCAAATTCCAGCCAAAACTTAATTAGGTGCAACCGCAGCACTATTCTGTGCCACAAGTGCAAAATCATGGACAAGATTTGAGAAATTACAGCTGTGACACACATCAGGTGGGGTAATATGAAGAGTATATTGAAAATATGGGGTGAAAATATTGAAAATTTACTTAGTTACGAGCATGCGTAGCGAGATTGTGCCAAATGCCCATAATGCAGCCATTTTTCAAAATGTTGACCACAAATTTTCAACAGATCATTGTCAAAATAGCACATTCATAACAGTGCTACTGCTGTAAGCGTGGTTTATTTAGGGCTTGGACAAAACAGGGTCAAGCTTTTATCGCATTATTTCTAGCGATTACATTTATATCATGATCACGATCACACTAACTCCCCCCTCCCATCACCTTGTCAGCATTATTACCATTTGGGAGTTTACAGCAGCATGACAGTAAGCAAGGGCTCCACCAGATCCTGCATATGCCACAGCCCTCATAATACCTCCAGACTTTGTGCAAACAGTAAAGAATGAAAAATTCCTGCTTTATGATTCTGGTCCCTGTCTGGACAGAATATTTGATTTTTTCCACTGCCCAGGACATGTAACACCTAAAGAGTCACAGCCACTGATTTGCAGATGGGACATTTAAGTGCTGCCCCAGTATTTCTGCACAATTATACACAATACACACTGTCACCACTAACATTCAAACCCAGGTTTTACTGTACCCACCACTTGAATTTGTGTGCTATAAAAAATTGTGCGTAAAAGTGGGATTGCTTAAATTACATGCGCTGATATGTATGTGCTATTGTCGCATGCACAATTACAGTTGCAAAATTTTATCATGATCCCATTTTCAACATAGCTTTCTTAAGAACCCACCTAATGAACAATGTGACTGTCATTAGACAAATCCCACCAGAAAGGTGATTTTTCTAAACAACTGCAAAATCACTTTTCTGGCAAGAGTTGCCAATGAAAATCATATTATTCAGGAGGTGGGGTCCCCAGGACTCCCATGCTGAAAATGTGGGACCAAAATCTTAAACAATGGCTGATTTATGGCCAAAAGTTGCCCCCCCACCATTGAAATAAATAGGACCACTTTTACCTTAGCTCAGATTGCAGTTGCTGCTTCCAGCAACAAGATGCGTCTTTGATCGTGGGAGTGGGTGTCGACTCAGGGACCTCCTCAGGGGAGTGGTGGTATGGAAGGATTTCGGGGGGGTGTGGGGAGGTGGGTGCACAGTTGGGTGGGAGTGCGGGTGCAATCGATGATGGAAGGTTTTCTTCTTTGCAGGGCAAATGGATGTAAGAGGCAATGAGGGACCTTTTTTACATTTCAGCTAAAAAAAGAAAAAAGGGGATGAAGAAACAGATGGGACCCACTGCCACAAATGATAACTGGGGCAATGGAGAGCAGGGGGTACCACTGGACATGAGGGAGATGTGGCAAGTAGCCACATACATTTAAATAATTGGGGCAATGGAGGGCAGGGGGGTGCCACTGGATGCCAGAGAGACATGGCATGTAGCCACTAAAATTAAAAAATCTATATAAAACCAATGTCATGCGTTTGGCTTAGGGGGATGTCCTGTACCCACCCATGCCTTTGGCTTTGTGTGCTTTATTTAAAAAAAATTAGCATTTTAAAATTTAAAATTCCTCTTCATGATCCTTGCTAGTCGAATCCTCAAGAATAGGGATCGCTGGGTAAAAGAGGATCATGAAGAGGGATTTTTATTTTTTTTTTAAAACTGCAACTTTTTTAAATAAATACACAAAACCAAAGTCATGGGTGGGCACAGGACACAAAAGCCAAACCCGTGCCTTGGTTTAAAAAAAAAAAAAAAAAAACCCTGGGCAAATTCCAAGATTTTGTTTTCTGCCTTCGACAAACCAGAAAACAAAATGGCAGCTGACAAACAGGGATTTTCTCACAAAAAGGGATCCCTGTTCAAAAGCCATTCATGACCAGGAATCCTTGATCAAAACTGTGCCTCTATCCTAAAGACTGAACTGAGCATGCTCAGAAACCAAATTTTTAAAATTTGGTAACATTGTAATGGATTAATATTTTTTCACCAAATTAATGTTGGATTGTTCCTTAGGATATTGTCTTTCTACCCTGAAAATGTCAAGTCAAAATTCCAAACAGTGTGTTTGCAGCATTATGAGGAAACAAGCAGGGGAAAAAATGGCACAAATTGGTGAAAAACACGGTTTTTCACAATTCAGTGCACAAAATCCGTAAATCTGATCAAAACACAACTTTGCAAATCATGAGATCTTCTACCCAATACTGTCTGTTCCAAATGTTGTGCAAATCCGATAAATGGTTGCAAAGTTATTAACCTGCAAAATATGAGGTTTAAGATCAAAGTGCCTGATCAACCCTAAATATAGGGATGCTACTGCACCCCTATAATATATTAAGTGTGCTGCTCATGGAGTGTTGACTGTTGAGTGTAAAACTAACAATTGCTAAATACAAAATATCTGATCACTGAGCATGTGCAGCTAGAAAATTAAAGCCTAAACTTCAAAGACTGAATTTAGGCACATTGAGCATGTGTGACCATTTTGTGCATTTCAGAGGTTGCTAGGGATAACCAAGTAGTATTAACAGCATTTCAGGAATAGTGCCCCACATTGATGGATGAATACCAGTAGGTGGGTAAGCAGTGCAGTCTTACTGTTAATGAGTGTGATAGCACTGATAAATTAAAAATGGCACTTTAACAAACCAAAGGAGTATAAGTTTAAATATGTCATTTCCTTCACTTCTTTAGGGAAGTGGTGTCAGAAAATATAAAGACAAGAAGTTTCAAAGTAATTTGTGAACTAACTACATACAGTGTGTACTGGGATTTAAAAAATAACAACAGTGATAGCCAGAATAATTACTATAAAACTGATCTATTAATTTATAGTCACAAATGAGGGTACAGTATACTAAAACACCTGGAGATAATAGGAGACCTTGAGTAAATGGCATTGAGGGTATGTAGTCTGTAATGGAAGTTTACTATACATTCATAGCATCAGCAGGATACTGTATTACAAACTGTGGTATACATTTTTTAATGGCAGAGAAATATTATATATGCAAATACTTTTTCAGGTAGGCAAGTATATAACTGACTGTCAATTTACAGTAGACAGCTAGTAACAAGAATCAGTACATATTTTATAGAAGGATTTAATTACATAGTTTGCATGATGTGGTAAGATGGAATGTGTGGTATATGAAGTAATTACTCATATCAGCTTATGGCCAAAAGGGATGAATGGAAAAGAAAACATTTAGGCATATCCTGAAGAAGTGGCTATTGTAATACCACAAAATACTGATGATTATTTTGACTAAAAGAGAAACTCTGCACCTCAGCTTGTACTTTAATAAACATGGGGCCAGATATTCAAAAGGGTTGCGCCATGTGCAATAGGGTTGCGCTAGCGCAAGTCCGAAAATGCGCCATTCTGCGATATTCAGTGGGAGGCAGTTGCGCCACCGAAAACATGCTGAGCAACAGCGCGGTGAAAATGAAGGCATGTACAACGAAGGGGTGGCACCATGCATAAAGGCACTGTCACGATATTGAAAGGTTACGCAATGCGCAACAGTGGATCAGCCAGAAGGTGCGCCATGGCAGAAATGAGCCAAAATAAAAAGGCTCAAGGAAGAGGTGCAAGAACGCTACAGGGAAGCCACATGAGGCAGGGAGAGAGACAAGGCAAGAGGGACAAAGAGGACAGGCCAGGGAGATCCCAGGACAAAATAGGGGCAAGGGAAGGTGTGTGGGGCCACAGACTGCAGAGGCCAGTAGGTGTACCTGGTGCAGTGGAGGTAGCAGTCAGGACAGCGGGGGTAACAGAGCAACAACAGCCGGGGGCACAAGCCAGGGACATGGACAGTGCCAGCTTCCACATGGAAGCTGTAATGAGGGGGGTGAGAAGGCATGCTGCAGGTGGATGTGGCCGTGGAAGGGCCCATCTGTGGTACGCCCCCAACAGGCAGTACTGTGCCCGCATCAGCTTTGAGCTGTACACGGATGTTGAGAATGTGGGCCGGTACCACCTGAACAGGGCAATACTGAGGCGGCTCTGTGAGCTGTGCAGTGATGTGATGCAGGCACCCTCACGACAGAGTCATGCTCTGTCAGTGGAGACAAAGGTAACAGCCTGCATGTGCCTGCTTGCCACTGTACCTTCCAGAGGCCAACAGGGGACACCACAGGCATAACACAGTCGGCCACGTCACGCATCCTTACCCAATTCCTCAGTGCACTGCTGCCTCATGCTGCGGAGTACATCCATTTCCCCAGCAACATGGCAGAGCGTACAGCAAACATGCAGGAGTTCCACAGGGTAGCACGTATGTCTGGCGTGCTAGGGGTGATAGACTGCACCCATGTGGCTATTCGCATGCCACCTGGCCCCAATGGGTCCGCATACCGAAACCGGAAGGGGTTCACCAGTGTCAACTGCCAGGTGGTGTGTGATGCCAGTGGGCGCATCATCAATGTCTGTGCCACACAGCCTGGCGGAGCACATGATGCCTTCATATGGTACCAATCTCACTGTGCCATTGATTCGAGAGTGGGGACATCCCCACAGGACATCTAGTGGGTGAGCATGCATGTAGGAGTGGCAAAGTTGGGGCAAGGGTGGGAAAGCCACTGGTGCCGTGGTAGTGGCACACAGGGCTATGGGCAAGATGGACCTGAATATGATACTTAACTCCACTATCTCCACACAGGTGACAGTGGATACCCACTCCGTCCCTGGCTGCTCACACCCTACCGGCGCCCCATGACCCCATCACAGCAATGCTATAATGAGGCACATGCCGCCACACGCAACATCATCGAGCGGGTGTATGGGATGCTTAAGGCACGCTTCCGATGCCTAGACACCTCCGGCGGTGCCCTACAGTACAGCCCCTCAAAGGCCTGTGGGATATTCCTGGCATGTTGTATCCTTCACAACATGGCCAAAGACTGTGGGATAGCCGTACAGGTCGAGTAGGGGGACAGTGATGGGGACACCGGTGAAGATGGGGATGAGCAGCCCCCCTGTGGATGGCTGGACCTCTGACTGATCCGGCAGGTCCAGCTGCACCGGGACACCATCACAGAGGAGCATTTTGCACAACACAGGTAAGTCATGGGGCCATGTGCAACCAACACTGTCTAGGCGCAACCCGCAGGCACACAGGGTAACACACCAGGGGTGCATGACAGCAAGGGGAGTGGAAGGGTCCAGGTGCACAAACACACCATCAGGGAGGGGTGAATAGTTACATGCTATATGGAGACACACACACACACACACACACACACACACACACACCAGGTACAAAGCGTACATGGGTAGGTGCACAGCAGAGCAGGAACAGACATGTGAAACACACAGATCCACAGACCACCCCCACCACCTGTACTCTCCAAGTACGTGTGTCAGATGCTGGGCACCCTTGCACCTTGGTGTACAGTACAATGCAGGCATCATCATGCACACACACCTGTGGACAGCAGTCGGGTGGGTGTGCAGGTGGTCCGTGTGTCGGCGTGTTGGGCAGGGCACCCACCAGTGCACTGCCCATTTCGACACACATTGCACAGAGGGCAGCACCAGATAGGGCCCGCACTGGGAGACAGACCAGTCAGGTGGCACTGTGCCACGGCCACCTCAGATGCATGGGCAGCCCCACCGTGACCCAGTAGCACTGGCAGGCTGAGCAAGGGCCACATGGGGTGGCACCGATGTACCACCAGGGGTCCCACTGCATGAGCGCGACCTTGTCTGCACAGGGGTCTGCAGCATGCCGAACATACCTGCACCAGGGGTGCTCGGGATGCCCACAGCGGAACCCAGGGTCGACAGGCTGGGTGTCACATGACACTGGGAATGGGGAGTGAAGAGCGTACTGCGTGGGGTGCGCGGTACAGGGGCACCTGACTGTGTTCCCAATGCGGCCACGACAGCGACCAATGCCTGGGTCTGCCTGTCAATGGCGGCGGTCACATCCATTCGCATCTGGACCATCTCTGCAAGGATCATTGCATTGTCCCTGTTGTGCTGCTCCACAGCCACACACAGTGCCTCCACGGATGATGCAACCCGCATCTGCTGCTGTACTGATGCCCGCAGCAGGCGGGTGTGCTCGTCTAGCGGGTAGTCTGCCACTTCCGCAACCTGTTCCCCAGGGTATGGAAGGGCCTGATGCTCCAACACCCTTGAGGGTGGGCGCTGTTCACCAGGACCAGGTATGGGCAGTCAACCGCGGTGTGCATGTGCCACCACTGAACCCTGTACCCCCAGACCTGGTGGGTGACTGCTGCTGCTGCCCCTCCAACTGCTGTGCCCCAGGGACCAGTCGTTCCACTGCTGCATCCGCAACAGTGCCAGAGACCTGCACAGCCACTGGTGCTGCCCCACCGGTGCTGCCAGGCACTGTCTGGGACTGTGCTGACATGCTGGCACACACGTTGGAACCAGCTAGGTCCAGGGGCATGTGCTGTCCTGCTGTGTGTCCGCAATGAGACACACACGTGTCACTGCCCATTGCGGTACTTGCATCATCAATGGTGCAGGTTCGTGCAACAGCCACAGGCACAGCGTGCTGGCATGCTTGCATGCCAGACTGCTGTGACACAGGATGGGCACCCCCCACACCTGACTCACCGACATCGGAGATGGCAGCCAGGCGTGCACACTGGTGCAATGCATGCCGGCTGGCAGCAGAGGTAGATGGACCCTCCTTCAACTCTGACTGGATGTCCACACTGCATGGTCCCACCACCACCGTCCCCTGCAGACGCACAGGATCTGTAACAGAAAGTGAGAACATGTTAGTGCATGGGATCAACCTCCCCCCACCACCATGTCATACCATGCAGTGATGGGCTGCCACCTGTCTGGAAGCCACCTCCTGGAATGCCCTCGATTGCACTGCGCTGCATGGATGCAGCCAGACGTTCCTCCACCGGGGTCAGCTGCACCACCTCTGGCTGGCCCCTGCCTGTGGCAGCGCGTGCCACCCTGAGGGCTGCCACCTTCTCTTTCACCCGTCTCCTGTCGGTCCCAATCTTTTTCTTACATTCCTGCACGGAGCGCTGGTGGCTTCCGTGCAGGTTTACGCCGTGAGCTACCCCCTCCCATGCAGCAGCACAGGCCTGAGGGGTGCCCCGCCATCCACTAAGTAGTGGCTCCTCATCCAGGTAGGCCTGGAAGAGTGCCTCTGTCTCGGACTTCGTGAAATTGGGCCTCCTCCTTCGCCCACCATCATCCTCCTCACCCAGTCCTTGCTCGGCCATGTCGGTCTGAATGGGTGGAAGTGGACACCTGTCACTGTGCAGTATACAGCATTATCCCATGACCATTGTCCAGAACATCACACAGCATGCAACTCACCTCTGACCTGCAGTAACCGACTCTGGCCACCGCAGATCACTGTCGCACATTTATAGTGCAACGCATGCAAATTAGTAGTGGAGCAACTTTAATGAGATGCAAATCGCGCCAATATGCCTTTGAATGGCTGATCAGATGATTTGCATATGTCGGCTGAATATCGCGCTGTTGCGCTTTGTGCAATACGGTTGTGCCGGCTGAGCCAATAGCGCAGTTCTGTGACTGCATAGTACACAGCATTGCGCATACCCAGGTAGCTTACGCAGGCATCTGCTGCGCGGATGATGTGCTGTGCGCAATCAGCAATACAGGACACGGCCACTATTGTGCCAGTGGTGCTACAGCGCTGGGCACCACATAGTGCTGTGGCACACCTGCGCAATAGTACACTGTGGCACTGGCACGCAGGTGACCGATCGCGCTGGACGCGCAGACGTCCGATGGCGCTGTGTGTGGCCTTGCGCCACAGACCCATGACCTTGTGCACGACCTTTGCCCCCTGGCGCTGTACGTCTGGCATGTCTATGGCTCTATCGCGCTGTTCAGTAACAGTGCGATGTGGACCGACGGCGCTATACGAACAGCACGATAGGGACTGATGAAGTTGTATTGCGCAACATTTCCACGTGGGGTTACCGCGCTGCAGAGCACCATATTGCCTACTATACAACTGCAGGGATGGCACTCAGGAGAGCTCCACAGTGGAGTGCGTTGGAATTGGCCAACCTGGTGGCTGTGGTGGAGCCCCACCATGGGTCACTGTTTGGTGGAGAACCCCTGCACATGGCCCACACCCATGTGTGGCAGCAGGCCACTGGGCGGCGGAGGACTCCAGAGCAGTGCAGGCACCGGTATGGTGTCCTCCGCAGAAGGGAGCAGGAACTGCTGGAGTGCCTCAGGTCATGTGCCAGGAGGGGCATTGTGCCTAGGCCAGGTGGGTGTGCTGTCTATGCACCTGTATTGTCCGCATGGGTGAAACTGTGTAATGTGACCTGCGCATGGGGGTGGGTTGGGCTATGGTTTGCTGTGAAGGTGTTTGCAGGTGTGTGCTGTATGGGTCTGGCTGTGTGGGCAGGCACACTCAATGGGGCAGGGGGCTGTCTGCTTTGGGATCTCACTGATGTGTTTCTCTTCATTTGTCTCCCACAGGCGTGGAGGAGTGGAGGCGGGCCCGGGCTGAGGCACAGAATGGCGGTGCAGGGGTGGCTGGCAGAGGTGGCATAGGTGTTGGGCCACAGCAGCAGCAGCAGCAGCAGCGGCTTGATGAGGGTGAGTGTCATTACATCATGGATGCTATTGCATGCTGTGGGGGGGACATGGCCACCATCCATGGACAACACTACCATGCACGCAACAAGTGACAGTCATCACTGTCCAGTGGCACTGCATGTCTGTGTGTGCGTCACTGGTGGTCCATGCATGCACTGGGCACATGGCTGTGGCACTAGCATCCCACCACATAGCCACGTCACTGGACAGCCTTGGTTGTGCTGTGATGGACATGGGCAGTGTGTGTGTGTGTGTGCAGTGGTACACATGGCTGTTGCTGCCTGGTTGGGCATGTCTTGTGCACGGTCGCTGTGGGTGGGTGCAGTCCATCACAGGAGCGAGGCACTTGGCTGTATGCCATGCATGATGGGTGGGATTCAGGGATATGGACAGTCACAGCCATTGACTCTGATCCCTTGTCCTAGGTATCCAGATCCTGCGATGAATGGAGCGGTCACTGCAGCGGCTGACACAGGTGGCCATTGATTCTCTCGCCATCCTATTGGACCTTCAGCGTCATGGAGTGCGGTGCAGGAGGAGGCCCCGGGCCCAGCACCAGGTGGCAGGAGGGCAGGCTGGCAGCCGGTAGCTGCCCATCACCTTACCCCACCTTCCCTCTCCCGGTTGTTCACCCCTGCCCCTTACCCACCCCTACCTTATACCCATACCCCCACCCCTGCTTTGTATATATATGTATATGTACATAGTTCTATTTGTTGTTCTTCTTATTCTTGTTTATTACATTTATATATTTTGATATGAATACTGTGGTGGTCTCTGATTTGCAGCTGGCTATAGGTGCTCAGTTGCAGTGGTGTGCATGGCATCTGGGGTGGTATTTTCATGGGTATGTTTGTGCGTGTGTGTGGGGTGGTGTCTCTGGTGTGGGTGTGGCTTTCAGTCAGTATTGCCGTGTGCTGCCACCCACTGCTGGGTGCTCATGGTGGGTTTGGCTTGTATAGTTCTGTGGTACACGAGGTTGCAGTGTGCCGGGGGGATGCATGGGGATTCCTGCAGTGCTGGTCACTGCTCATGGGTGGTGTCTTGGGGTCACAGTGCAGGGTGTGCTGTGCACAAGAGGGGCTGCTGTACACTGGGGTGGTCTGCCCCCTTTGTGTGGCAGTCTCAGCTTGCCAGTGGGTGTGCTGGCGTAACACGGCTGGATGTGCTTTGTTTGCTTGTCCCCATGGTCCAGTGGCTATTCCATCTCTCCCAGTTATGCTGTGCTTGGGGTGTGGGGCACATTGTTGGTTCTGCAGTGTGTCCCTGCCCATCTGTGGCATGGGTGGTGGGCCTGCCTACCTCCCTGGTTGTGCAGTTCCATTGCTCTGCTGCTGGGGGTCTCTCTGCTTGTGCTATGGTGCCTCTGGACTGCTCAGCTGGGCTGCCTTTTGTTGAGCTTATAGCGTATCGCCCTGCTCAGCTTCCCTTCCTGGTTGCGCTATAGTGCAGGTTGTGCGATATTCAGACTTTGGCTGGTTGCGCAATTTGGCTTGCTCCATGTTTGAATATCGCGTCTATTGCGCATGTGCACAATTGACTTGTGCTTGCTCCTGCTGTTGCGCACTTTTTTGGCGTAGTTTGAATATCCGGCCCATGGTGTTTCAGTTTTTACAGTTCACTAGAGAATACTTTTTTCAGTGTTCCTTTCCAATGTTTACAGCATATTGTGGTAGTCTATACAAAAAGTCTATATAAATAGCATTTGCCTCTCCCTAGTTAACCTCAGAGTACTTTTGTTTATGACATCATAGTGCTCACCAAGACAACAAACTGATATCACAAACAGCGAACAGTCAGATTCATTTTGAAAGACCCAGTGAGTAAATACTACATTATCTACAATATTTATTAGACCAAGAACAGGGAAAGCAAAATGAAAAAAAAACATTTAAGGTTAAACATAATTGATGAAATCTAGTGGTGCTGAACTTTTTGTTATAAAAAAAAAAAAACAGTTTCAATGCAAGTTTAACTAGTCGCTGGTAAGATAAAAAAAAAAATCTTCAAACATCAAATTATTTCTGAGTGGGTCATTTTTCTCCACTGTGTGGTGACTTGTTCTATTATACCACTACAGGAGCACAGGGCAGTTGGACCAAAGTGCATCCAAAACCCTCTGCTGGTCTAAGGAGGAGGAACAGTTGCTAAAAAGGCATAGGCAGGCTGGTTCCATGTCATAACAGCAAAGACATAACAGCGCCGTACACATGGGTGAGTGCACAACACCAAAAACAGAAACTGTGACCGTGCACTATGACAAGCACAATATCAGCACCCAAACCACCACACAGTACATTACATTCTATGTGGGGGGCTGTGTCCCCACACCCCCTTCTCAATATAATCAACTCTGAGGGGGTCTGACACTGGGTTAAGGAACCAGCTTGGGAGGGGGCTACATGGGGGGAGCACAAACGGAGGACCATCAGGATGGCAGGGGAGCAGGAAAGAGGAGGAGCTGGAACACAACAGTGCAAAAGATGCAATGTAACATAAAAAAAAAAATACAACTTCCAAACCATACACCAACCAAAAACACTAGTGCACCAACCCAGATCCTTCCATGCCAGAGGCACACACTGCCTCCACAAGCCCACATGGCCAGCTAGGCACTGTTTCCCCAAACTACCTCCTATATCCAGCTTTCTGGGACATCCTTACTACCGGTGCTGTATCCTGCAGTTGCTGTTTTAGCCCTTCTACCCTCACCGTTTCCAAAGTCACTCATTCCAAACTCCCTCTAGTTACAGGCGCTCAAATTGAGTTGCGCAATTTGAGTTGCCCATATCACTGGATACTGGCAGGCCTTACAGTCACAAGAGCAAACATGCATTCACACTGATCAAAGTTGTTTGCTCCTGCAACACAATCCCTTATTAGAACCATAATATGTAAATGACCACTTTCTCCATAGACGGGGTAAAGAGGACATGTAAGCATTAATGCCCGATGAAGGAGGCTTCTACGGGGGAATTAATGCATGGTTGAGGGGGGGTGTTATGACACGAGGCCTTGGCCGAGTGCCTACAACCACCCAACCATGCATTAATTCCCCAGTAGAAGCCAACTCCAGAGAGCATTAATGCATTTGTAATGCAGGAATACTTGCGTTGTTATTTCCGTCTTTACAGTTCTGTTCGCTGGAACGGTTCAGCTTTGTGTCGGTGTGGTGAGATCCTGTGTTTTCGCCACAATGTGTGTTCTGTTTGCTGCTGTGACAGGTAGTGGTGCTACAGCCTGACCTGGTGACCCCGTGATTAATAGTTGGAGAGTGCATTACCAGTGATTAATCACCGCTCCAACTTTGATCATGTGGTGCATTTTGTCCAATGATGTTGCCTTATTTCAGGTTTCTGTTTTTTGCCATGTTACAATTGCATATCATTATAACCTCAGTATAATATGAGGTGCAAACATTTGCTCCTCCAAACTGGAGCTGGCCAAGTGCTCCACACTGTAGCCTGTTTTTGACAGTGGTACTGGTCCACTAAAAGACAAAGCACACCCATATTTCTAAACATTCCCACATTATGAAGGATGTCCCTTATTGTCTCTCATAAAAATGCTTGATTCCACATTTGTCCCACATGGGAAAGGTGCTGCACACACAGAGAAGGTGCTGTCAGTGTAGATGTGTAGCAAAACTTGATAAACTGACATTAATGCCAAAACAAACCTAAACTATGCACACCACAGGTATGACAGGGCAACAAATCAGATGGTTTCTTGGGAATACTCACACTAAAACTCCAGATACCAGTTTAAATTAAATAAAAGCTGCTTTACCTTCAGTAACAAACAAAACATCAAAGAGCTTGCATTCATCTCTACAAAATAGTCATTGCAGTTCAGTCTGTTGCTTTCTCAATGCCAAATTAAGCCTTTGTCTCTTAATCACCCTCCTCCTTTATTGGGCTCAGATGTTGCTTGTTAACATTCCCCCTTCAATACTCCTGCTCCCCGAGAGGGAGAGACAGCATTTACAGCATGCAAAACACAGAGGTCTTAATAGGGCAAAGTCTAATGCAAGAGGGGTTTGGTTCATATTCTCTCCCAACCACTGCTAAAGTCTGTGCTGCTGCGGGGTTATGATAGGTTTGATGGCTGTACAGAGCATGACTGCATATACTCTGTCACAGCAGTGCTAGGCAGAATTACTTGCTTGTTTTGGCTTTTCTGTGTCCCTTCATGCTTCTTCACTTTCAGTGTACTCTTAATAGTGGAAATTTGCACTCTGTGTTGTGTATCCTAACAGGAACGTTACAGAACCAGACCTGTCTACATTATGTGTTTGCTCATGATATGCATGACTCCACCCCTTGGTTGTGCATGCAAACTATTGCCTTTGCACAAAAGTGCAAACAATTTGCTCTGTGCAATTTCATGCCTTCAATTATAGCCCTGTAGGTGTAAAGTCAGTCACAGTGGTGCCTGCACTGTGCAAACACACTTTTCATTGTGTAAAGCATTCCATTATGCTGCCTCAGCACTCCTACTGCAGAGGTCATGAAGACTATTTCTTCCCTTTTTGGGGATAATCAGTTGACATTGGGTGGAAAGGACAAGATCAGAGAACAGATTGGGGGGGTGCTGTGTAGAAATTTAGATGTAGAACATCATGTAACATCCACCAGATAAAACATTGCTGGTATGAGCTCCAGCGCTGGCAGCCAAATGTACTATACTGATGCTTCTTGGAGGTGTGGTCACCCTGTGTGTTGTTATAATGCAATCTTTCACAGAGTGCTGGTTCAGTATGTGACTATGTTATGGACTGCCTGTGCAATATACGTTGAATAATTAAGCATTAAAACCTGATGTGCAGAATCTTATTAGTCAGATAATGTCCCAGGCAATTAGAACATAGGGTGCTGTGCTCAACATTCTGCGAGTATGGCAATAATTTTTAGATCTCCATTTCTTTTACCTAAATGCTGAATGTTATTTTGACTTTGTACAATTCCTGTGAGGACTTGAGAGACATTAGTAATTTTGAAATGTTTTGTTGAACAGTTAAACACTTTGGGTGGGATATTCAGAGCAGATGCGCCATGTGTAATAGGGATGCACCAGCACAAGAGCGGAAATGTGCCATGGTGCGATATTCAGTGGGATCAGCAGCACAGCACAACATGCAATGTGCCATAGAGCAACAGTAATGAATGCATGCGCAACTTCAGGGGGTGGAACCAGGAATAACATGCGCAGTGCAATATTCATCAGTAGGTGATGTGTGCAGTAGCAGAGCAAGTGGAAGTTGAGCGACAGTGGAAATGAGCCAAAATAAAAGGGAGCAAGAGAGGGGAGGATGAATGGGCCACAGAGGAGCCATAGGTGGGAGCATGGAGACAGAGTGGCAGGGAGGCAAGACAGGAAGCAGGGGGCAGATGTGACCAGGAGGTAGACAGGTCCCACCGGAGGTGTGCCTGAGTGAGGGAAGGAGTGTGTGTGCCTGTGCCTGTGTGTGCAAGAGGGTCTGATAGTGCCACAGTGGATGAAGAGCAGTGGCAAGAGGCAGGGCACCCAGAGGTGAACAGCCAGAGGTGAACCTGGTGCAGGGACAGCACCAGCAACACACAGTGGGGGGAACAGGTAGACAGCCGCTTGGGGGGGCATCAACCAGGGACATGGCCAGTGTCACCTTCCAGATGGAGGCGGTAATGAGGGGTGTGAGAAGTCAGGCAGCAGGGAGGTGCGGCTGTGGAAAGGCCCATCGACGGTATGCCCAGAACAGGCTGTACCGAGCCTGCACCACCTTCGAACAGTACAGTGACACAGAGATTGTGGGCTGGTACCACCTGAACCGGGCAATTCTGAGGCAACTCTGTGAGCTGTGCAGTGATGAGATGCAGGCACCCACATGACGGATCCATGTGCTGTCTGTGGAGATGAAGGGCACAGCCATCATGTGCCTGTTCACCTTGGGCACCTTCCAGAGACCAACAGGGGACATGACAGGCATAACCCAGTTGGCCGCATCATGCCTACTTACTTATTTCCTCAGCATACTGCTGCCACATGCTGCGGAGTACATCCATTTCCCCAGCACACAGGTGGAGCGCACAGCACACACATACAGGAGTTCCACAGGGTAGCATGGTTGCCTGGCGTGCCATAGACTGCACCCATGTAGGCATCCGCATGCCACTTGGCCCGGGGGGGCATACATCAACCGCAAGGGCTGCCCAAGTGTCAACTGCCAGGTGGTGTGCTATGCCAGGAGGCGCATAATCAATGTCTGTGCCACACACCCTAGAGGGGCACACAGTGCCTCCATTTGGCACCAGTCTGCACTGTGCCACAGATTTGAGAGTAGGGGCATCCCCACTGGCCATCTGGTAGGTGAGTATGCATAGCATGCTGGACAATGGGTGCAGACTTGGGGGGGTGTTGGGAATTGGCAGGGGTGCCATGGGTAATGGCCATGATGGCTCATGGCACAGTGATGCAGACCACCATGCTAATCACTCCCCTCTACACACAGGTGACATTGGTTACCCGCTATGGCCTAGGCTGCTCACAACATACTGGCACCCCTTGACCCCAGTGCAGCAACAGTACAATGAGGCACATGCTACAACATGGAATGTCATCGAGTGGATGTTCAGGCTGCTGAAGGCATGGTTCTGTTGCCTGCACACGTCAGGCGGTGCCATACAGTACAGCCCCTCAAAGGCCTGTGGGCTATTCCTGGCCTGCTGTATCCTGCACAACATGGCCACCGACTGTGGGATAGCCATCGAGGTAAAGGAGGGGGACAGCGGTGGTGACGATGAGGACGCCAGTCCAGCTGGTGTAGGGCAGCCCACCCCCTGGGCGACGGGACCCCCAGCTGGCCCGGATGGCACAGCAGCCCCAGAACACCATCGCAGAGGAGCACTTTGGACACACTTGTATGCAACTGGGTGATGTGCAACCATCAAGGACAAGGGCACAGCCCACAGACAGGCAGGGGTGGACACCAGGGCAGATGGCGTAAATGGCATGGGAATGGGTGGGAGACCACACACAATGGCAGGAATGGACAGGGCTGCACACATCATGCGTACACACATGCACACACACACCACAACACATGCCCACAGGGCAACAGGCACACACACACACCCACCCCAACAGGCACCCCACACCACCACAGGACCACACACAACCATGCCCAGTGGCTGGCACTGTGCATGCCTCAGATGCTGAGCACCATTGCACAGTGGTGGACAGCGCTACGCAGGCATCATCATGCACACGCCACAGTGGCAAGCAGCCGGGAGGGTGTGCACAGGGCTCATGTGTGTGCAGGGCTGGGCACCTCATCCATGCATCACACAAAGAACACCACAGTGCACACAGGGCAGTGGCAGACAGTGGTCATGGAGGGAGATGGGTCAGTCATGCGGCACAGTACCACGGCTACCACAGATGTGTGGGTGGCCCCGCCGAGACCTACCAGCCATGCCAGGCTGACTAGTGGCCTCATGGGGTGGCACCGACGGGCCCCCAGGGGTGATGCTGCATGAATGTACCCGTGTCTGTGAAGGGGTCTGCAGACCAGTAAACATGCCCACACCAGGCATGCTTGGTATGCCCACAGCCGAACCCGGCATCAACATAGCAGGGGTCACATGATGCCAGGAACGAGGGGTGGACATAGCACTCTGCGGGGTTTGCTGCAGCTTGGTACCCAACAGGGTGGCCAGTGTAGCCATGACAGTCGCCATTGCAGTGGTCTGCCTGTCAATAGCAGTGGTCACATCCGCCCCCTGCTGGGCCAACTCTGCCAGGAGTAAGGTGTGGTCCCTGCTGTGCTGCTCCTCTGCCTGGTGCAGAGCCACACTGAGCACATCCACTGCCACCACAAGCCGCATGTGCTGATCTACTGAGGCCTGGAGAAGATGGCTGTGGTAGTCCAAGGGGTCATCTGCATGTCCAGCATGCTGTCCCCCACGGTGTTCCTGGCCCTGCTGCCCTGCATCCCTCCATGGTGGGTGCTACACAGCACTGCCATTCTGGGATACATCCACACGTGGTGCACTGCCACTACCCCCGGCCCCTTCCCCATGTTGACATTGGCCATCTGCTGCCGCTGCCCCTCTGGCTGCCATTCGCCAGGGGACACTGATGTGGCTGCAGCAGCAGCAACAGCCCCACCACCCTGGCCGCACACCAGTGCTGTCCCACTGGAGCATGCAGATGCAGCCTGGGAATGGGCTGTTGTGCAGGCAGCCACGTCAGCACTACCCACTGAACCGTCTGGGTGGTTGCCATCTGGGGGACCATCCTGTGTCCCACATAAATCACTGTCTGGGACGTGTGTCATGTCATCATCAGTGCTGGAGCTGGCCCCAATCCATGTCCCAGCACACTGGACACCGAGGGTGGTGTCACGCTGGGACACAGGCAGGGCCATGTCCGCACCCGCACCACCGGCATCAGTCCAGACAGACATGCAGGTATGAAGACGGTCGGTCCCTCGGACACCTGTGGAGGTGAATGGGCATTCCACCATGTCCAGGGCCTCCCCCTCGGTGGACACACCCACCATCATAGCCCCATGCAGATGGTCAGGAGCTGTCAAGGAACACAGTACCGTTAGTGGCTCCGCCTGGCCGTGGGACCTGCCCCCCTACCACCCACACACTGCCAGTGCTGGACCTACCATGTAGTGATGGGCTGCCACCTGTCTGGAAGCCACCACCAGAAGCACCCTTGATGGCACTACGCTGCATGCTGCTGGCCACCCGCTCCTCCCGTGGCATCAGGCGGGGTACATCCTGCTGGCCCCCACTGGTGGCAGCACGTGCCACCCTGATGGTGGCCACCTTATCTTTAATCTGCCTCCTGTCCATGCCAACCTTCTTCTTGCACTCCTGCATGGACCGCTGGGGGCTGCCCTGCTGGTTGACGGCACATGCCACCTCACCCCATGCCGCAGCATGGGCCTGTGGTGCTCCCTGCTGTCCACTAAGCAGCAGTTCCCTGTTGAGGTATACCTCAAACAGGGCATCAGATTCAGTCCTGGTAAAGTTGGGCCTCCTCCTTTGCACCCTTCCCTGCTCCTCCTCTTCATCTCGCTCGGCCATGCTCATGCCTGGGGGATAGACAGGTGTTACCTTGGACTGTGCAGACCCATACAGCCCTCCCAGACCACTGTTCCCACATCCCTACAGCATGCAACCTACCTCAAAGGACTGCAATACCGATCCATGGCCTATGCAGCCTCAGGCCGAGTATTTATAGTGCAACGCATGCAAATGAGAGCAGGCGCATCTGTAATTAGATGCTAATGCAGTGGATGCCCCGTGGAATGGCTCATGAGCTGATTTGCATATCCTGGCTGAATATCATGCTGTTGCACCTTGCACAGTGGTGTTGAGTGTGCTCAGGCTATGGCGCACCACTGTGATGTACGCAAATGGCACCGCACCATGCATGCCCATGGTGCTGACGCTGATGCTAGCGGCGCTGCTGATGTGCTGTGCACGGGAGGCAGTACAGGGCACAGCCACCACTGTGCCTGTGGTGAAAGTATGCTGTATGCTCAGGGGGCGCAGCGCTCATGCCATGGTGCCCATGGGCACTATGGCGCCACAGTGTGGTAGGCCACTGCAAGGCATCACTCACATGCACCCTACCGCGCTACATGCAGGGCTTCCCAATAGTGCTGTGGCTCTCTGTGCGAAGACATACCCTTGACCCTGCGGCTGACCTTTGCCCCCTAGGTGCCATGTGTATGCATGGCTGCACCCCTATTGTGCAGTCTGGTACCAGCATGATAGAGACTGGCAGCGCAGTACTGCGCTGCCTACACATGTGTGGCACGTGCCATACAGGGTGCCATTTTGTGGTTGATAGCTATTGCACTATGCCATACACCAGAGCACCCGTGTGGATGGCAATTGAGCTGGCCAACCTGGTGGCATTGGTGGAGCCCCATGCCGGTGCCCTCCTTGGCCAGGTACCCCTCCTGAGGCCATGGACAGCAGTGTGGCAGAAGGTGGCAGAGGGCCTTGAGGAGGCTACAGGGTGCAGCAGGACTGCCGAGCAGTGTCGCTACCAATATGGGACCTCCAACGGCGGGACCCCGACCGCCTAGGGTGAAGGCAAGCAAGTGCTCAGTGGGGCGCCGTGCCATGGCCAGGTAGGTGCTCCATCACATCAGTGGTAGTATCTGTCTGTCCAGGTATCACGGTGGTTGTCAGGCCATGCTGCAGGGGGGGCATACCTGTGTTTCCGGTATTGGGGGTGCCTTGTGTACACCCTGCACCACCGCGTCATGGCTGGGCTGTGCGGGCACGCACACAGCAAGGGGGTTGGCTATGTTACTGGCCTGTGCTGATGTTATCCTCTCCATGTTTACACTCTAGGCCCGGAGGATCACCATAGGGCCCAGTTGGCCCATGAGCAGGGATGGCAGGCTGGAACCGGAGGTGTGGCCTTGCAGTCAGGGCACAGTGGTGGTGCTGGTGGTCAGCAGCACCCTGCTGACCAGGACGCAGGTGAGTGCCATGTTTCCACTTACATCTGTGCATGGTGGGTTGCAGGGGTGGTGGTGGGGCATGGCCCCCTGCATATGGCCCCACTGCCGTACATGCCACATGGTGCACTCCGCACTGTCCTGTGGGACTGCATGTGTGGGTGAGTGTCGCAGGTGGGCTGTGCGTGCACTGGGTGCCTGGCTGTGCCACTGCCATCACACTGCATAGCCATGACACTGTACGGTCATGTTGGTGCTGTGCAGTGCATGAGCGGTTGGGGTGTGCAGAGGTTTTCATGGCAATGGGTGCCTGGGTAGGCAGGTCATGTGGGTGCACCCATTGTGGGTGGTTGCATGCCATCACAGGGGCGAAGCCCACAGCTGTATGCCATGTACATTGGGTGGGCTGCTGCGGTCTGGCCAGTCACACGTACTAACTCTGCTCCCTTGTTCTAGGTGGACAATGCTGGACGACCCTGGAGTGTCACATCCAGGAGATACTGCAGGTGACCCAGGCCACACTGGAGCTGCTGCAGGGCATGGAGCGGAGTGACCAGCGCCGGCACAAAAGGTGCCACAGGGAGTGCACGGACGAGAGGAGCCACCAGTAGGGCCTGTGGTGCCTTCCCCACGGACTGTCCCTCACAACCCATTGTCCCCCTCCTTGCTGTTTCCCCTTGCCCCATGCCTGTCCCCCCCGAGTTGTAGCCTTTTACCCCCTTCCCCACTTTGTATATAGTACTGTGAATAGTTCTTGTTCATTTTGTTACCTAGAAACATAGAATTTGACGGAAGATAAGGACCGCTTGGCCCAACCAGTCTGCCCATTTCCCTACCTAATGTATAAGCTGCAGATCCTAGTTAACCAGCAGCCTACTTCTTTCTACCCCCATCCCCTAGAATTGCCTTATGACTGTCCCATGCATGCTTGAATTCAACCACTGTTTTTGACTCCACAACCTTCTCCGGAAGGCTGTTCCATGCATCCACAACCCTCTCTGTGAAAAAGACTTCTTACTTTACCTCTGAGCCGCCCCTTCTACCTTCAAATTGCCCCTTGTTCTTGCACACCTCTTTTTTTGAAAGATGCTACCCTCTTGGACTTTGTTGATTCCCTTGAGGTACTTGAAAGTTTCTATCATGTCCCCCCTCTCCCTCCTTTCCTCGAGGCTATACATATTAAGCTCCTTTAGTCTCTCTTCATATGTCTTCTGGTGCAGACCCTGCACCATTTTAGTTGCCCTCCTCTAGACAGCTTCCATCTTGTCTATGTCCTTGCGGAGATTGGGTTTCCAGAACTGCACACAGTACTCCAGATGGGGTCTCACTAGCTGTCTGTACAGAGGGATAATAACTTCCTGTTTTCTACTGGTGATGCCTCTCCCTATGCATTCCAGTATCCCCCAGCCCTCCTTACTGCCCTCTCACATTGCTTGCACACCTTTAAGTCATCTGATATGACTACCCCCAGGTCACTTTCCATTTTTGTTGTTGTTAGTATCTCACCCCCTACTGTGTACTCTTCCCCTTGGTTTTTGTTTCCCAGGTGCATTACCTTGCGCTCTTAGCACTGAATCTAAGCTGCCATACATTTGACCATTCCTCTAACCTTGCCAAGTCCCTTCTCATCCTTTCCTCCCACCTTGTGCATCAACTCTGTTGCAGATCTTTGTGTCATCTGCAAAGAGACATACTTTTCCTTCCAGTCCCTCTGCGATGTCACTTATAAAGACATTGAAGAGGACCAGTCCTAATATTGAACCCTGCAGTACCCCACTAGTAACCCCCATTTCTTCAGAGTGGACTCCATTTACTATTATCCTCTGTGTCCTATTCTCCAGCCAATTCTTTACCCAGGCTATCATCTTGGGACCCACTTCCAGGCTGGCTGACTTGTATATTAATGTTTTGTGTGGAACTGAGTCAAATGCCTTGCTAAAGTCTAGGTAGGCCATGTCCACAGCCCCTCCCTGATCTACTACTTTGGTCACCCAGTCAAATAAATCTATTAGATTCGTCTGGCTTGACCTTCCCACTGTGAATCCATGCTGCCTTGGGTCCTGTGCCCCTCTGGCCTCTAGGTACTTTGCAATTCTTTCCTTCAGAAGTGATTCCATTATTTTCCCTATCACTGAGGTTTAAACTAACAGGTCTGTAGTTTTCTGCTTCTGCCCTGCTCCCACTTTTGTGAAGGGGAATCACATCTGCCCTCCTCCAGTCCTCAGGTACCACCCCATCCTCCCATGATTTGTTAAAGAGGGTAGTCAGTGGTGTCACTAGTTCTACCCTTAGTTCTTTTAGAATTCTGGAAAGAATCCTATCAGGCCCCATTGCTTTGTCCACCTTCAGTTTTAAGAGTTCTTTCAGAACCCTTTCTTCTGTAAATGGGCTGGTATCAACTTCTGTATCCAGAGTGTTTCTATTGCTTATTTTAGGTACCTCCCCCTCTTCATTTGTAAATACTAAGCAAAAATATTTGTTTAGTATCTCTGCCTTTTCACTGTCACCCTCTGCCCACCTCCTCCCCTTTATTAAGCCTCATTATCCCTCCCTTAGTCTTCCTTCGCTCCCTGATGTACCTAAAAAGGTTTTATCCCCCTTCTTAACTGAGTTGGCTATCTTTTCCTTGGTTCAGGCCTTTGCTGTTCTGACTGCCTTCCAGCTTCCTTTGCTTTAACTGATACAATTCTCTGTCCTGCTCCTTCTGTGATTCCTTGTACTTTCTGAATGCTTTCTTTTTCTCTTGAACCTTCACTGCCACCTCCTTTGAGAACCATAGTGGTTTCTTACATCATTTTGTTTTGTTTATTTGCTTCACACAAAAGCTTGTTACCTCTGTGATGGCAATTTTTATTATTCCCCATTGTTCTTCCAGCCCTCCTTCCTGCCCATTTGCTAGTGCATTCCTTAGGCACTCACCCATTTTGACAAAGTCAGCCCTTCTGAAGTCCAGTACTTTTGCCTTTGTATGGCTTGACTCTATTGGTGTGTTTATTGTGAACCATACTGTTCGATGGTCGCTAGTTCCCAGATGGCTACCCACTTCTACATCTGTGATCCTCTCTCCATCTCCATTTGAGAGAACCAGGTATAAGATTGCTCCGTCTCGAGTGGGTTCCAATACTAGTTGTCTAAGGCATGCCCCCTTTTGAATTATAGATATGTTTCATACTGCAACTGTGGTTGTCTGTGAACTGCAGCGGGCATCTGGTGCCTTGCTGCAGTGGTGTGCATAGCGTCTGGGGGTGGTGCCGGCCTGGTCGTGGGTGTGTCTGCCAGGGCCCCTCCACTGGTGTGGGTGGGGGCCATGGTCTCTGTCTGTGGTATGTGTGTTGTGCCCTGTGCACTGAATGCCTGGGTGCAGTGGTCTCAGGTGCATGCGCTGTGTCCCAGTCACCCCTGGCAGTGTGTGCCTGGCCCGTGCAGCTGAGCCCCTTGCTTGTCTGTGGTATGCACGGTCATGCTGACCCCGCCATTGTATGCATGTCTGCTGGCATGACATTGGTGGCTGTCCATGCCAGTCACCCTCTGGGCATGGCACCATGGCAGCTGGCATCCTGTCTCCAGGTCTATTGCATGTCTGCCTCAAGTGACACTGTGGGCAGTTCTGTTGTTGTCCCCCTCTATGCTGTAGATGGTGTCTGTGGTGGTGCCTGTGGTCTGCTGTCTGTCACATGTGCTCCAGCTGCATGCTGGCAGCGGACAGGTTCGTGGTGCATGCACCACATGGCTAGCTCACCAGTGCCATGGTGGTGTACAGGCCGTGGCTACACAGCAACATTGGGCATGTGACAGCGGCATCTGTTGCCCCGTTTTATGTGGCTCTGTGATGGGGTACCCTTGGGACAGGGTGGGGGATTTGTTCATGCCCTGTATTGCATCCTGTGTGGCACGTTCCTCCATGCTTCACAGTGGGCAGCTGTGCTGTCTGGTGGAGCCAGTGCTGGGACAGGTTGTGTGCATGGGTGGGTGTGTGGGGTGCTGTCTTGCTGGTGGTGGCATCCAGGGTGGGTCTTGTTACATGCGGGTCCCTCAGATACTGACGGAGAGTTGACCTCTTTGCTGTGCCACAGTGTGGGCCATGCAGGGGAGCATTGTGTATGCTGTGGTGGCATCAAAATGGCTGGTGTCACCTGCTGTGGGGGGATCACGGTGGGGCTGTCATGCATGGTGCCATGGGGCAAAGGGTTGCATTGTCACAGTGGTAGTGGTGGCATGCCTTCGGTGCCATGCACTGTTTGGTAATGCTTGTGGGCTGGGTGTGTTGGGATCACTGTACTGGGGGTGGTCAGCATTGGTGGGGTGCTATGGCGCGAGAGGGTCTGGCCCTCCTTTTGTTGCAGTCACTGTTTGCCGGGGGAGTGTGCTGGGGCACCATGCCTCTGCTGTTGGATCAGTGCTGGGGTTCATGGGCTGGTGGTCCATTCAGCTCACCTCTGGATGTGCAGCTCATTGCAGGCCTTGGGGGGAGTTGGTCTGTCTTGCCTGCTGCATGCTCCTCCGCCTATGGTGCATCCATGGCTAGTGCACCCCTGCTTCCTGTCCTTGTCCCTGTGCATCACTGGATGTGCTACTGTGCATTGGACCTGCTCCACTGTGCATCCCTGGTTGTGCCATGGCACATCGGGCATGGTATTCAGCTGTGTTGCGCAGGCGCACCTTGGCCTGTGCTTGGTTTGAATATCGTGCACGTCGTGCAACGGTGCACTGCTCTTGCGCCTGCTCCCGCTATTGTGCATCTTTTTGGTGCAGTCTGAATATCACACCCTTAGAGTTCTTTGGGCACACATATTCAGAGACAGTCATGTACTCCATGCACTAACTATTGCTGCATGTGTGATAGTACACAGCCAGCTTGGGGAAGTATTCAGACAGTTAGTGCATTCTGGCTGGAGCTGTCTGAATATGGGTCTGTATCAGCACAGTGCACTGTGCAGAGGGACTCATTTCTACACTGACACAGCCCTCAGCTGGAATATGGCCCATTGGAACAAATGAAAATAGTGTGTCCAAACTAGGAAGCCATGTTCACTCAAAACTGATAAGCCCACAGGGCAAGCAAGGCACAAAGTGGGCATTTGAATGCTCAGTATGGGCTTATTAGCCTGCTGGACAATGCCACCACACATGACTATGCTGATGTATTGAGCAGAGCTGTACTGCCTCACCATTGCTGCTCTGACAGTGTACATAATAAAAAAATACATTCCTTGGTTTCAGTGGTCCCCCATCCTCCCTTATTGCCGATCATACTGTCATTCTGTCTGAGCACCATTCTGTGGTCTCCCACTCCCTGATTACCCATTTACTTGTGTGCAGTGGTCCCACCTGTGCCCTGATTGCTGATCATACTGTTTAAACACAATTCCCTTGTGTCCAGTAGTTCCCCCATCCCCTGATTACTGCTACAGCTGTTGAACCCCACTATTTGGTGTCCAGTGCTACCTCCACCCTCTGACTACTGATCCAACTGGTAACAACCCACCAAATAAGTTCAATGGCTATAGAGGTCCCTCACTTCACCTATCCTGACCCCAGATGGACCATCTAACTCCTCCCATCAAACCCGTTCAGAACTCTCCAACCTCACTCCTCCTGGCCCCAACTCACTAAAGCAACTCCTGGCTCTGGAGAGTGCGACCAGCACAGCCCCTTCACATATCACCTTAGATGGCAGTTATCTGAATGGCAGGGGGCATGTGCATGACTACTGTACAAATTCTGAAAATCTATAAAACATAAATTGCAAAAAAATAATGTCTAAACACCTTTTAGGGTTTCAGTACTAAGCATAAGAAGTAGGGAGATGAAAAAAGTAGGATAAAAAGTCCCTGAACCTTGGTGAATCAGTGCCATAGCATTCCTTGGGGTCTGAATGATTGTGTAATGCAGCGTTAGCTTTGGTTTCACATTGTCTGATGAGACAGTGCCAATATTAAGGTAATGCCAACACTGAGCTGTATGATCATTGAAATCTTGAGTAACTCTGCACCACTGATTCACCAAGGTTATAGGGACATTTTACCCTAATTTTTAATTTCTCTACTTTTCATGCTTTATGTCTCTACACTACTAGATGCATTAACATAAGTTTTTAAATTTATTTTCTTAGTTTTGAAGAACTTCACTAGCCCTACAACCGTAATTTGGATTTGGCACTCACTGTGGGATCACATAAAAAAGAAAAACACTGACTAGTTTGTTGCTTCCTATTTACTGCAGTTGGGTGCCCAAATCTGGATACTTGATACACCCACTTCCCCCCTTTTTTGGCATCCCAGCACTGAGTGCTCAATTCCAGCTTCAGGAAATCAATGCAAAAATCCAGTACAAAAACAAGTCTTTCACTGATGCCACCCTCCTACCCCCATAGGAGGAGAGTGGCATTAGTGGAAAACTACACCATCCCCCAAGTCCACTAAGCACCCATTCCCACCCTCCTTCCCACAGCACCTATCATTATAAATGATCAGCCACTGTGGGTTGACTAGTAGATCACTCTCTCCACTTCAGCTGGCCACCATCACATCAAGAAAACAACAGGAAAACCCTAAGGTTTTAATATCGTAATCATGCATCATCATGACTGATGTTTTTGCAGTGCTTTTTTTGTTTTTTGTTTTTTGTTCATGTTGTGGCCATTTTTGACCATTTATGGCTCAAATTTTCAGAAAGTCCAAGTCTTCAGCACCTCACATGACCACATAAGTGTCACTTTGTATACCTAGCCAGTGTGTGTTTTGGGGACTGGATCCCAAGAACATATTTCAGGTCAGATTTACAATGTTCCACTTATGGGGATGCAAGAGGGTAGCAACTTGAGCATACTAAATTTTTAGCTAAAATGGCCGAGTTGTGAGCAAAAGAAAAACAAACACAGAAAAAAAGAAATAGTAACGCATTAACATTTAAAACAGTATGGTACTTATTTTGTTTTAGATGTTTTTTTAGTTAACAGATACCAGGTGAGATAAAGGGGAAGGTTGTTCCAGGTGATTGTTTCAAAAGGTGGATGCTGGGGAATAGGGTGCGTATGGCTGCTATAGTGAGTGGGGTGATCGATGGAGTAATTTTGGATTGTATGGAGAGGAGGGTGGCATAGGAACTTGCTGGTGGCTGTGGGGTGGTTTTGTTCTGATTGCCAACACTTGGATGTACAGTAGCTCCTGGTGTTGGGAGCCAACATGGGAAACAGGAGGGTGAAGCGAGCCACTGGGTTTGGCCAACCAGTGACCACAGTTTGTGTTAAAGGGCACATTTTCACACATGTTGTGTGCAAATTAATGATAACTGCATTTTCACACAGCTTGCATGAAAACTCCAGATTGTATGGCAAAGGACAATTTGTTTGTGAGTCATGAAAACACATTTGCAAGTGATAAAAGCAGAACCTGTTTTCATGACCCACAGCAGCCTAATTTCATTTATGTAACCAGCCTCTCTTTTCAACCAGCTCAATGCCCATTACTAAAGGGATCTCGCAGGATTACATTTGGCACTAAGAGTTGTCCTTTAGAGTGGCCTCTAGCTTACTTGAAGAGAGAATGTCTGGTTGTTTGTTTTACAGAGTGTTCGGGCTTGGCTAGAAGCAGGAAAACACTGTCATGAATATTAATGGTTCTACCCTCCCCCTTTACAGGGTAAGAAGGGGAGGCAAGAAGTCAGAGGAGTTCTGATTTTGCAGCAGTCAGAGAAGGAGAAGGAGAAGGAGAAGGGAATCCAGTCACCAGTTTCAATGAAAACAGGAGGCATGAGGACCCAGGGATGGTGGGTGGGTCCTTAGATCTGTGTGGCACTGGTCCTCTGTTGAGGCCTCCAGTGTTTCACCAGTAGGTGCCAGGAGGATTGGTCTCTTAGGAGGGACTTGGGTATCCCATCACAACAAGAACCAGCTGGCACAATGGAGAGTAGTGTAAGGCTGCCCCCAAGGATAATAACCGGTGATCCTTGCGGACTGAAAGAGCTAAACTTGAAAAAATGCAGTCTGCTATGGGCATTGTTGTAAGTAAACCTTGCATTAAACTTGTCCTATTTGAGAATTATGAAAGAGCTAGGCAGTGTAATGTAGTTCCATGGCAGGTAGCCAAGTTCACAGTTGTCAGGGGAAGGGGGTCTAGCAAGAAATGGAAGTTCCCATGTGAGGGGACAGGCATGGGAGCCTGTTTCATTGAGCAACAGGGCTATCAGTATGCTGTCAGAAGGAGGGCAGGCATGGTTGAACCAACTATTGAATACTGTATTAGTTGTACTGTCAGTTTCTTACATTATTTAGTTCCATGTTGTCCTATATAGGCCCTTAGAGCAGAGGGTATAGCCATGATCTGAACCCAGGATCTCTTGCATTGCTTAAACTTTGTTTGGTGCAAATCAGTTCAGAAACTGCTGAGTTGTGTGTGCCTATAAATTTTTTTCTGCCTTAGGTAAAAAATTGTAACTTGTGCCTGCAGTTTATTTTCACGGCATATCAAACTATGTGTAGTTCATTTGTGAGAGAAGCAAGCCAGCTCATGTAATGCCAAATTGGGATGACATCATGTGATCAGTTCCTGTAGTCTAGATGCCCACCCTGCTATGCAAATGACCAGGATTAGAAGAGGGCCTGCATGTTCATCAAAAATGTGGAAGGCAGCTCGCAGGAAGAGGATGCAGCATGACAATTTGGGAAGCAACACTAATACTGAGGCCCTAGTGGAATTAGAGTAATGACCAAAATTTAGCAAACCGTAACAGAAACCAGGTATACCCTTTGACCCTTCCAACTGGCCCCTGCAGACATTGGAGACTCACCATTGGCTGTGGCTACAGCACCAGCACCACGGGAATCATTGACCATTTGGATTGCTCTCTACACTTGACTGTAGTTGCCCAGAAGAGGGAACCACCAACTGAAAAATCCACCAGCTTTCAAGGTGTGACCACAAGTAATGGTTCCCACCATGAATCCACCCTCTTGGAATTTGTCTCAGATACTTTGTACTTTAACTCAAAAAGAGCCAGAACATGAATCTGGAAATGCAGCAAAGTAAAACTAATATTTATAGTAATTGCCTCAAGCCTCCAGTGTGCACCTTGTATGAACTGTTTAAAACTGAACTTTTGCAAAGTTGTACAGAAAAAGTCAGAAATGTCTAAGTGTGGGGACCACAGTGTGGAACTAGATGCTCAACTTGATAAAGAGCTAAAAGAGTGGTTGTGCTATTAACAGTTGAAAGCCCTCCACATGCAAGAGAGTGCAAAGCATTAGAAAAATGTCTTGAAAGTCAAGTCATAGGTCATGGGGAGGTGGCTCACAAATGCATAACCTTCAGGGTACTGTGACCATTGCTTTGGACATACTAGCAAAGTGTGGACTACAAAAGTATGTGAAGTATGCTATAACTATGCCATATTGTGTCCTGAAGTACTGACTGCACCCTGTTCTCCCAGAGGAACACTTGGACATTGGACCCTATCACAAAGTACCCTCAGTCTTGCAGCCACTCCAACCCAGCCAGTCTGTAACCAGCTGCATGAAGTAACAAAGGCATTAGCAAAGGCCAGAAAATAAGTAGAATGGCTTTAGTCAAAGGCCAGCACAGTAGCAGAGGTGCTTACCTCACCAGATCGCCCAAGATCTAGGAGGCGACTGCTGAATGCAAGTGGTGAGACTCTATCAAGCTGCCTGTGAGTGGGTACTGTCTTTGAGGTGGTCTGGAGCTTCCTCCCTGGCTGACTCTGCCATAAGTATGGGGTTGGGTTTGCCTGCCATGGCTCCATCCATGGCCACAGGGTGGGCTGCCACACCCATGGACAGAGCCATGAAATCATCAGTGGTTAGAGGTAAGTCTGTGTGGCGGTCTGGAATGGTTTGACTGCTGCTCACCGACTTGGAGACCCCACTGATTACATTGCTCTACCCAAAGGAATGGCTGCCAACCTTGTGGCTTATGCAGAGTCCAGTCCCCAGCCAGCCCTGCCTGCACCACCAAAGAAGATGAACAGACAAATGCTGCACAATACAGACACACACATACATGCAAGTACAAACATACACCTCACAGAATAAACAAGAGTGCCACACACAGCACACAAACTTTGAAGTTTAACCTGGTCATTTTCTACACTAGAGTCCCTGCAGTCAGCATGATGTTTCGTGGAAAAAAAAATAAAGTTTTGTGCCACAAATGATAAGTGTTCACAAATCCCTCTTGTGATTCATTAATCTCTGCAGAGTGGGACATGTATGCTTTTTATGTTCTTCACTTCTGGGTCACTGGGATGGCTCTCAAATTCTTCTTGAGAATAAAGATGTACCCTGCTAGGGCAGATAGTTACGTTAGAACTTTTATGAGCCCCTGGGAAACTGCCATGCCACCCAACAAATCCCATTCTATGGAACATGAAAAATAACCTGATGGGGAAGGGCAAAGAAAACTTAACATACTACTGCTCCACAGCCATGTATATACCTTAAACATTTATTTATTTATGTGTTTAATGTATTTGAAGTCTTGGACTACAATACCTTTGAGCTAGAAGATCTTTTACAATGGTTCCACATCAGAGAAGCACAAATGACATACAATTCATAAAATTCATAGAACTTAAACAGGCCAAAGTGGAATAATGCTTATATTAGGCTTACAGAAGACAGCCAGCATTGAACTTAACAATTTAGACAGGTAATTCAAAATAATGAAACAAAAAATAAAAGGAAAACAAAGAAGGTGGGAACATAATAATACTATTTCAGATAATGGTGAATCAGCCAAAAGTTGGCCTTATCAGGTTGTATGGCAGATGTGAGGTGTAGTAGGTAAGAAGGAAAGGGGGGTAGGGGGAGAGGAGATAACAGGTTGGACAACGGCATATGGGGGCAGGGTGAAAGGTGTAGAAAGAAGGGAGAGATGCTTGAGGAGATGGGGGGGATAGGGTGAACCATGTAGAAGGGAGGGGGAGAGATGTTCTAGAGGTGCTGCTAAGTGAAGGGAGGGTTAGGCAGAGTTTGCTCATGCAACAGAGGAGCCCCCCATTGAGGGCAGTCACAGCTACTAAGTGTGGTGAGCTGTTGGTGTAGCTGACTCTTGAAAGGGCCAAGTTTTGGTTCAGCCAGGATGCCCCAGGGGAGGACATTTAATCAATAGTGGGCATGGTATGCAAATGACCACTGTCCTTGAGAGGTATGACAGATGGGGGACCTGGTAGGACTGTCTAGACATTCTACGACTCTGGTGGGGTTAGTTTTTAGCTTAAGGAGGTTCTGAATTCCTGGGCGAGGGGTTAATCCTAGGCAGATGATCTTGGCTAAGAGACAGGTCTGATATTTTATCCTACCCTTTAGGTGCAGCCAGTTAGTCAGAGTGTACAAGTCACACATATACTGTATGGATGAGTCAGTTTGCTCCTATTACTAGCCTACAGGCTTTGTTTAGTGCAGTGGTGATCCTTTTGAGAGTCATGTCTGATGCAGCACTATACATCACCAGGCTGTAGTCAATAACGGTGATAATGGAGCTATTCACTGCGAGCCAGAGAGCCTTGGTGGTCATACAGCATCTGTGCCTGTATTGGAGGCCAATTTTAGTTAACTGCTTTTTCACCATTGTCTACAGCATTTGTAAAAGATAAAGAGCTGTCAAGGGTTACCCCTAGGTATCTGACTGCGTGCCCTTGTTCAAGTGGGGTTTTGTGGCTATTCAGTATAGTCAACAGATATGACTTTTGTCTGTTGTGTGGATTTGCAAATAACATGACTTTCATCTTTTTATAATTCATTATCAGCTTGTTCTTTGAGAACCAGTCCTCAACAGCTGAGAAGTTATGCTGGAGTTGTCTCCAGAATGTGTGGGTCAGGATTGCATGTACAAATAATGGCATCATCTGCATAGAGGAGTATTCTATCGGTACTGACATGGGGGAGGTGGTTTATGAAAAGACTGAAAAGCAGAGGGCCTAATATTGAGCCTTGAGGGACACCTGAGTGTACTTGCTGGCTATCCGAACCACTTCTGTGGTACAAAGCAAAGAAAAAGACATGTACTCCAGGTTACTGACACCCATCAATTGCTCTGTGACTAGAGCTGTGGCAAAATTAAATTCTGGCAGTGCAATTCCCTCGAAATGGGCAATTTTGCCATACAAACTATTTTGCGAAATTCTGCCATTCCTCAAAATATTTTGCGGTGCGAAGTTGTGAAATTTTGCCTGGAAATGGCAGAATTTTGCCCATGAGTGGTAAATTTTGCCACTTCGCAGGCAACATTTTGCCATTTTCAGGTGAAATTTCACATTCAGTGGACAAAATTTCACTTTTTGCATAATATTTCATGTAACAACCTTTTTAAATTTCACCCATCTCTCTCCATGACATAGGAGTAGTGCCCTAACAGTAAAGGGCAGTTTCATTTACTCTGCTCATTTGAAAATCTTCTGCTTCTCAATTGCTTCCCAAGCAAGAGTAGTGTTCTGCTGGTGAGAGACTGTTACATTATTAATATTTTTATTTCCCAGGAAAATACTGGTTTCTGCCAGTATGCCCTATATGAGACTAGTGTTCCAGTGGTGGTATTTTAGGGAACTTCAAAGTCCTGAGGGTGAAACATAAATAAGTATTAAGTCAGCAGGGACATCATACCACATGAATTTCTGGGGAAGGGCAATTAATAATACGTATAGGAAACATACTAAAGGACACTTTTATAGCCTGCTTCTTCATCTGCAAATGATTGATTGGGATGGGACATTGTGGAAGGTAAGTCTTCCCCAAGTCAATGGGGATTATGGCACTGTGAGTCAGAAATATCAAGCAGTACCTACCTCATGTATAAGATAAGAATTTGCATAACAGCTAGTCTGTCACAGGCAAGGGCCTATTACCCTGTTCTATTGGGAGGGTTGTTTTTTATCAGGTAGAGTTTAGGTGGCCTTGTACTGTCCAGAAACTGAGTACCTATTTACAGTTTTACTTCTTTGATTGGCACATCTTCCATAATGAATAGTGTGACAGAGATACCTCAGCACTGTTATCAGTTGAGACAAAAACTGCCCCTTGGGCCCCTTGCTTACACGGCAGTTCTCTGTCAGGGACTTCTAATTCATTGCCACCACCTGATTTTTACCTGGAAGCATGAAGCCACCCTTTACCTTCTGCTCAACGTCAGGAGAGTCAACACGATAACTGTTGGTAGAGTGCACTTTAAAGACAGACTGCCAGTAGAGTCCAGAAGAAATATTGCAATTAACTTTTTAAATAAACAGGCAATCACTATTTCTATCAAAAATAGTTTCTTTACTAGAAGAGCTACAAGTACAGTATTTCCAAACAGGATATGTTCATAGAAAGACAAAATATTTACAAGTTTACTCAAAATGGAAAATAAAGATTGCTAGATTTTCTTTTATTTATTGAATCTCAGATACCAATACCTATGAGTCAATGACTCTTTTTTTTTTACACAGGTGCCACATCAAGGTAACATTAAAAACACAATAACAATATTATTACAACACATAAACAAAACAGGAACTGACATATCAAGTTGCAGTTGAGGCTAACAGTAGTAAATCTAGTTAGGGACAAACAAAATGAACACTGAGGCAACTGCTTCGGTCAGGAGTGGGGTTGTCGTGACTATAGGTGGTACAGAGCACCCAGGGAATGGCTTTGTCAGGAGGTAGAAACAGCCCAAGCCAGACAAAGTTGAGGTGGGAGTCTATCGAATTCTTCTAAGAAAGGGCAGGCAATGGGAGGGGGTAACAGGTTAGACAGCTGATGTATAGAAAATTCTGAGCTTTCACCTAGACCTCTTTAACTGCTACTCACTGCAAAAGGCACTTTCCCTAACTGTGCTGTATTACCTTTCCCTTCAATGAGTTCTTGGCAGGGCCCTCTTATCTTCAGATTTTGAGTGAGTGAAATATATATAAATACATACATATATATATAAATAAAATACATGATGGGCAGGAGTGGGATATGGAAAATATTCTCACTCCTGCAGAGTGAGCTCTGTATTCTCACATGTGCCGAAGGCACAAGTGAAAATACACAGCTCATGAGGCAGGAGTGAGAATATTTTCCATATGCCATGATCTGCCCATCATGTGTGAGATTTATACCACAGAGGGGAGAGCTGCAGGAACATTTTTTTCTGAGTCTGTGTATTTCCTGCTCATTCTGTGTGTGCTGTCAGTGTGTGTGTGTGTCTGTGTTCTGAATGGACTGGGAGTCAGAAACACAAGTGAGTGTGTTTTGCAAAGCTAATTGAGTGAGGCAGAGGCTCAGTGAGAAAGACAAATTGCTGCAGGTAGCACTGAGAAACAGAACCTGCTTTGTAAAAGACTTTCATTTAGAATTCAGGTTGTTTTGAAGCTGAGTTCAGCACAGTAATGGGCTAGCAATGTTAGAAACACAATGGGGCTTAGGTGAGAGTCTTTTGCAAAGCTAATTGAGTAAGTTGCAGCTTCAGTGAGAAAGAGAAACTTTTTCTGAAGCAGTTTCCTTTAGAATGCAAGCTGCAGTGCATTTATCCTCACTCTGGTGACATCAGCAGAGTATGGATAAATGTCGATATCTCACTCTGCTGATGCCATCAGGATTTATCCTCACTGCAGTGGAAATAACACAGGTTATCCTACTGAGAAAGCTCTCACCTCTGCGGTATAAATATATTTATACAATGTGTGTTTTGGGATAAATGCAAGAATAAAAAGTGATATCTGGATTAGCCAGTGAAGATATCATTGATATCTCCATGTTCCTATACGTCATGCTGTTATCTCCACACTCCTATACATCATACTGAAACTGAAACTGTCATTCTCACAGTCGCAACTTTCACTTTTGTTCCCCAGTGTAGCTTGACTGAGCGCTATTACTACTGCTAATCTGCTGCCACACATTTCAAATAATTTCCAATCTCAATAAACAGTGACACGATTTGCTTTTTATGGTAACACTTATCTTGTTGACCCTGCTGCTCTGCTCTTTAGTAATAAGACTTTCACTTTCCCCCAGAAATGTAGCACGGCCGAGCACTAGTAAGAGACTCCCATAACTCGCTCCCAGAGCTTTGTAGTAAAGCAGTCTCCATGAGCTAAGTTAGAAAAAAATGTGGACTTCTGGTCATTTTAATTGAATTTTTCCACAAAAAGTTGCCGACTGTGTCGAGAATAGAGAGGGTGAGTCAGGAGCTTCAGAGCAGCAGAAGGAAGAGTGAGCATGTGTTGCTATAGCAACAGACACTCACGCTACCTTCTGCTCCTCTGAAGCTCCTGACTCGCTCTCTCTATTCTCGGCACAGTCAGCAGCTTTTTGTGGAGAAATTCAATTAAAATGACCAGAAGTCCACATTTTTTTCTAATTTAGCTCATGGAGACTGCTTTACTACGAAGGTCTGGGAGCGAGTTATGGGAGTCTCTTACTAGCACTCGGCCGCGTTACATTTCTGGGGGAAAGTGAAAGTCCTCTTATGCTTGCCGAAGTGCAATGTAGCAGGATCAACCAGATAAGTGTTTTAAATCAGTATTTAGCTAAACAAATTTGGCAGGATCAACTTAAATGTTTGAATGCAACATGTCATCAGTTCTGTTGAATGGGAATAATTCAGGAAAACAGTGAAATTACCAATATGGCTACTAGTGGGCTAACAAAACTCACAGGGACAGGATCAACCAGTCACATTTTAAATCCTTATTTAAATGATTATTTATGTAAAAATAATGGCAGGATCAACCAGATAAATGTCTTTAAAACTACAAAAATCCACCAAATAATTTTTTTTCAAAACACATACTGTAGCTCATCTTTTGTATTGGAGCCTCTTGGAGGGTATTGAGATGTGTTTAAAGACATTCTATCACATATGTTAAAACACATATTGATATAAACAGAATATGACATGGCCCAACTAGAAGATATCATATTTATCTTCCTCGAGGCCAATGACATCAAGATATCTCACCGTGGCTTTACCACCATGAGATATCATGATATCATTGGCCTCTCGTGAAGATAAATATGATATCTTCAGTTGGGCCATGTCATATCCCTTTATATATATATATATATATATATATATATATATATATATGTATATATATATATAGAGAGAGAGAGATCTATCTATCTATCTATCTATCTATCTATCTATCTATCTATCTATCTATCTATCTACCTATCTATCCGGGTTGCTCGGCGACATGACAACCCCCATCAGCTCCCTAATTTATTCCCTTTGACTGTGGGGAGTGGTCTCACCTCTTTGAGTGGCTGTTTCCCCACTGCAAATGGGTGTGTCTGTGTGTGTGTGGATGACAACATCCAGGCCAGCAGATCTCCTTCACACCTAGACATCCTCATTCCAGCGTTATGATTTTATTTTTCAGGATGTCTGAGGTGTTTGCAATTGCACCCTCACATCTGCCAGGATGTGCAGCTTAGATGAGCTTGTGGGAAAGTTACAATGAGCAGTTAATCAGTATTTCCCATAAGATCTGCCTGTACATGTGACTTTGAAGCCATGTTTTCATCCACTTTCAAATAACAGAACTTATGAAATGAAAATATCTACACTAACAAAAGAAACAAACAGTTCAATTTGGTCATATGCCCATTACATTCACCCCTCCCCCCAGGAAATGAAGGTGTGTCTTTTTCAGGCAACTGCCAAGAGACACTGTCATTCGTGTGGGGACTGGGGAGCACTAAAGGAACATGTTATGCTCTTAGCCCTGCCTTGACACTCGACAGTCCATCTGCACGGACATTCTGCAGACCTCATTGATGCTGGATGGTCATATTATAAGACTGTAATATCAAACTCCAGTGCAATAATTTGGTGTTTTGCCCACTAGTCTGATGGAGCCATGTCAGAGGATTATGATCTGTGACTACAGTGAACTCCCTCCCATATAACCATGGTTGCAGCTTCTGAAAGGCCTACACTATCCCCAGATACTCCCTCTCAATTGTGGCATATGCCTCCTCCCTGGACAGAAGCTTCCCGCTCGGATACACTATGGGGTGCTGTTCCCCCTGCAGTGTAACCTGGCTTAGGACAACACCCATCCCATGGTCCGAGGCATCTATGTGCACTATGAACCTTAGGTCATAACTGGGGCTAGTGAGAATAGGTGACACACATAATGCCTCCTTCAGCTGTCGGAAGGCAGATTCACAGTTCATTGTCCAGTGAACTTTCTCTTGCATTTTCTTCTTGGTCAGGTCTATAAGAGGTTTAACCACATAACTATAGTGTGGGACAAACCTTCTGTAGTAGCCAGCTGTCCCCGGAAATACCCTTACCTGTTTCTTTGTGGCAGGGATGGGCCAGGCCAGGATGGCATCAACCTTCACAGGCTCTGGATAGATGCGTCCGCTGACCAGCCAGTGCCCAAGATAGGATGCTTCAGCCATGCCTACTTGGCATATGTCTGCCTTAGCTGTCAACCCTGCAGCCTTCAGTCTGTGGAACACCTCCCTCATGTGCCTGATGTGATCCTCCCATGTGTGGCTATAAATGGCTATGTCATCCATGTACACCAGTGCATATTCAACTGTCCCAGTTAGAATGCAATACACAAGCTGCTGGAAGATTACAGGTTCATTCTTCATCCCATTTGGCATTATTTGGAACTCAAATAAGCCAAATGGGGTGACAAAAGCAGATCTCTCCCTGGTTGCAGGGGTTAGGAGAACCTACCAGTAGCCATTGGTCAGGTTTATCATGGTCAGGAGCCAGGCTCCCCCATGCCATTCCAAGGCCTCATCCATTGTGGGCATGGGGTAAGCATCTGACTCCATGCAGCTGTTGAGCCTCTGGTAGTCGACACAGAACCATGTGGTACTGTCCTTCTTGGGGATCAGGACCACAGGTGAGGCCCAGGGGCTACTGGAATCCTGGATCACTCCAAGGGTTAGCAATCTCCTGAGTTCCTCCTATGTGGTCTGCTTAATCCCCTCTGGAACCCTGTAGGGGGACTGCCTCAGTGGAACTTGGGTCCTATTGTCCACGTGGTGTTCAGCCACTGTGGTGTACCCTGGCTTCCCCATGAACAGGTCCCCAAATTCTCTCAGCACCCCCCTCATCTCCTCTGCCTGGGCTAGTGTCAGCTGCCCTGAGAGGGTGAGGCTATCCACTGAGGATCCCTCTCACCCTTCCCCAAGGAGGTCCACAAGGGGATTAGCCTCATTCTTCTCTTCTGGCACACTCAACACAGTGAGGACCATTTCCTTCCTATCACAGTAGAGCTTCATCATGTTCACATGATATAACCTCTGCCTGCAACTTCTGATAGGCAGCCCTACTAAAGAGTTAACATCACTTGCCTTCCTGATTATGGAGAATGGGCCCTCCTATGCTGCCTGTCGTTTGTTGCGTTGGACTAGGACAAGTACCATCACTCGCTGTCTGACTTTGTACTCATGGATTCTGGCCCCATAGTCATACCAGGTTTTCTGCCACTGATGTGCAGTGGCTAAGTCCTCCTGGGCAAGCCCCATGAACTCCTGAAGCTGGGTCCTGAAATTCAGAACATACTTCACAACAGACTCCTCTTGGAAGGCAAGGTCACCTTCCATTCATCGCTGACTAAATCTAGTGGTTCCCTCACCTGATGACCAAACAGGAGCTCGAAGGGTGAGAACCCTGTGGATACCTGTGGGACTTCCCTGTACGCAAACAGGAGATGGGACAAATATTTATCCCACTCCCTCTTGTGATGGTCAACAAATCTCCTGAGTATAGTTTTCAGGGTCCCATTGAGCTGCTTGACTAGGCCATTTGTCTCATGGTGGTAATGTGAGGCACAGAGTGTTTCACCCCACACTTCTCCCACAGACTAGTCATTAAGGATGACATAAGTCTGGCCCGGTGGCACTGAGGATTGAGGTGCTGATGCCACACTTCATGTCACACCCGTGACCCAGGTTCAGGAACGAGCCCGGGCCATCAGGGTCTGGCAGGGGAGAGAGAGGATTGAGCATCCAGAAGACTGCTCTCCTCTCTCTGGGAAGGAATCCGGGGTTGCTCGGAGTTCTGGTGACCCCCAGTGGAGATCAAGGGTAACACATGTATGCCAGCCAGAAGAAGGAGTGGGAGTACGACAGACGTCAGCAGGGAAGCCGTGCGTGGACCGTCATTGCATGCCACACTCCTGAGGGGGACCAGAACAAGTAGAAAAATCCCCTGTTTCACTTGTGGAGATGAAGGGGATGCCAGGGACGCAACCCACATCCTGACTGCTGGTCTGTCATTTGGAGGACTGCAAGGCTGACCCGACACCAGGTAGGATCGCCCTAATTTCAGACAGACCATCGTGGGAGGACAGACCCACCTCTGTGGGGTGATCCAGAGGATTAGATCTGCCTAGATGGTTGGGGGAGTCTCTCCACTAATGAGGGTTCAGGCAAGGGAGTGGAGCCTGGGATCGAGTGCATATCCCGGAAGGATGCCCAGACAGGAAGGAATACAAATAGAGTGAAAAAAAAAAGGATGACATGAATTTGTCTCCTGGTATGACAAAATCTCCTGGGGAAATCAAACTCAGCTAAAGATTCCCAGGAGCTCATCAGCCACTTTCTCTGCCTCAGTGGAGGACATGGCCACTGCCTTGGGTTACTTGGTTGCGTAGTCCATGACAACCAGTATGTGTCTTTTGCCTGTGCAACTTGGGGTGCTCAGGGACCCCACTATGTCCATTGCTACCCTCTTAAAGGGTTCATCAATAATAGGCAGGCACACCAAAATTGCCTTAACCTTATCTCCTACCATTCCCACCATGTAACACTGTGGACAAGTCTGACAGTAATTTGACATGTTTGTGTACATGCTCGGCCAAAAGAAGTTGTTGGTGAGCTGCCTTTTTGTGTGGTTAATACCCAGATGGCCTGAAAATGGAATATCATGGGCCAGGACCAAAAGCTGCTTGCAGTAAGGTGAAGGCAAGGCAAATTTGATTTTTAAGGCACCCAATCCTGGAGGCTCTGGGCACTGTACAATTAAAACATAAAAAACACATAAAGTAAATAAGCACAGTAAAATACATATGACAATAAAAAAATTCCAGCAATAATATAAAAACAGACCCCCCAAATAGGGGCCTGGACTAAAACAGGGGAACCCCAGCTGCCGGAGTACCTCTTCCTCTAGCCCCCGTAGGGCGTACGCTCCCTGTACAACGGCCCATTCTCCCAATAAACTGATTTTTTGCTCTCCTGAGAGTTCTCAGCACTATCTGTGAACTCTCTCAGTTTCTGTAGGGTAGGATCAGCCAGCTAAGCACTGCCCAGCTCCTCCCATCTGATCCTTCCCAACTTCCCTTCAGTAGGAAATCTGCCCCTCCCAGTGGATGTCCCCTCTGTTTGCATCTGGGGCTCAGGGCTGCTACTTCTAGCTAGCCCCTCACCCACACTGACTGATTCCTCAGCTGCTAAGGGAGGGGCTAGCACAGGTTGTGCTGCCCCCTCCTCACACTCAGAAGCTTGCCCTTTTGCCTGACTACAGGTAGTAACTCATATTAGGTTATCCCCATGGTCGAAATCATTCTCCATGATCACATCCACAGGGATGTCGGGTACAGCTCCCACCTCCCATATACCATGGTCACCTTCCCATATCAGAAAGACGCTAGCCTTTGGGACTTAGACCACTAAACCTGATACTCCCTGAATCTTGGAAAACTGTCCCAACAGAATCTGCTTTGCCTGAATCAGATCCTGCCTCACCATGGAGATGGAGGAACCCGTGTCCCTCAGTCCCTGTGTTATTGTCCCATTGACTAGAATAGGGTGTATATGCTTGGTGGAGTTTTGTGGCACCACAGTGTGTGCACAGCCTAACAACTGCTGAGTACTGTCTTGGTCACCCTCTCCCCGCCAGGCTTTTGCCCTTTGCTCCTGTTTTTAGGGCAGTCATAGAACAGATGCCCCACGTTCTGTCAAATCAAGCATTCCTCTGCACCCAACTCCTTTTCCCCTTAGACCCAGTGGCCTCTGTTTTGGGCTTGGGTGCAGGCTGGTTTTCATTAGGCTGCCCTCCCTAGGTCCCCTTAAAAGCATGTGCTGCCCGACCCCCATTGTTCTTACTCTGCATGCATGATCTACTGGCCACATACAAATCAGCAGTTTCTGCTGCCTCCTTCGTAAAGTTGCATACCCGTTCCAGTAGCCATATGCACAGGTGGTCAGGCACAATTTTAAGAAATTGTTCCCTTACAAACAAATCTTTTATTTGCTCTACAGTCCTAACTTTAGCCTCAACCTCCCAATAATCTACATAGGGACACATTTAGACATGCAATTCTACATAGCTGTCTCCTCTGCCTTTTCTTAATTCTCTGAATTTTTGACTATAAGCCTCAGGAGTCAGTTCAAAATGTTTCAGTAACACCATTTTAACTTTCACATAGTCCATGCAGTCATTATCGTCTATTCTAGCAAATGCATGCAAAGCAGTGCCAGTAAGCAATGGTGTAATGTGAGTCATCCACAAAGCCCTGCTCAATTTAAACTGCACACATACCCTCTCAAATGATTTTAAAAACAAATGAAGATCATCTCCCTCCCGATATTGCAGACATTTTAGAATTAATTGTGGCTTCGTGGGGTGGATCCCCAATGCCACTACTTACAGTTTGCTTTGGTGTTTTCTGGTGTAGGTTCACCATCTCAAACTCATGCTGCTGTTCTTTCTCTCATTCAGCTTGTTCCTTCTCTCTGTCTGCTCATTCCTTCTCTCTTTCCTCCTGCATTGGGATTTCTTGCTGGCAAGCCTTCTCTCTTTCCTCAGCCTCCAGCCTTGTTTTCTCCCTTTCAGCCTCAAACCTGCCCTCTGCAATTTGGCCTCCTTCAGTTCATGCTCTATCTACAGGAACTCCAGCTGATTCTGAGACTCTGCTGCACTGGCTTTTAGCTCAGGTATGAGCTGAACAGCTCCTGATGCTCGTGACTTGAGTGTGCCCCTCTAACCCATCCACTGTGACCTCAGTCCCACTACATTGGTCACATTCCTCAGCAACCCCCTGCTGCATAGGTGTTTGGTCATGTACCTCTAAGACCATATGCTCTCCTTGAATTCAGCCAAGTTGTATTGACAGGGCTTCCATGAGCCCATTCTTTGTCAGGCCCTTATAGCCAATCCCCTCTCTGTGCACAGTTCACGAAGCTGCTGCAAATTAAATCTGCCTTAGGCTGAAGAACTCATCTATTCTAACTATCCTGCATTAAGCTGTCTAGGATAAAAAACACAGTAGTAAACCATGTAACCTTTTTTTATATCCTGTTTTGTGACTATTAATGTATATTTCTCAGGGCACTCTCACCCTGCGTGCTAGCTAAGGCTTTTACCACTCTTCCAGCATTTCTGCATCACAGGAAAGCACACTGTGCACAAATGCTGGCTTTAACTCTGTGCACTGATCCACACTGTACTTCTAGCAGTTGCAACAGAGATGCCTCAGAGCTGTTACCAGTTGAGTCAAAACTGCCCCTTGGGCCCCTCACTTACAGGGCAGTTCTTTGTCAGGGACTTCTAATTTTTGCCACCACCTGTATTTTTCCTGGAACCAGGAAACCACTCTTTACCTCCTGCTCAAGGTCAGGAGGGTCAACATAATAACTATCGGTAGAGTGCCCTTCGAAGATGGACTGCCAACAGAGTCTACAAGAAATACTGAAATTACCTTTTTAAATAAACAGGCAGTCACTAGTTCTATCAAAAATAGATTCATTACAAGAAGAGCTACACGTATTTCCAAACTGAATATATTTACAGAAAGACAATAGGTTTACAAATTTACTCAGAATGGAAAATAAAGGATGTTAGACAGTTGACATATAGAAAAATCTGAGCTTTCACATAGACCTCTTTATCTCTCTTTAACTGGAAAAGACACTTTCTCTAACTGTGCTGTATCACCCTTCAGCTAGTCCTTGGCAGGACCCTCTTGCTTTCAGAAGTTGAGTGTTCCAGAAAGAGAGAGAGAGAGAGATGAACCATCAGCTCTCTTATTTGTTCCCTTTGACTGTGGGGAGTGGTCTCACCACTTTGAGTGACAGTTCCCCCGTTTCCCCACCCCAAATGTGTGTGTATGACATCATTCAGGCCAACAGGACTCCTTCACACCCATACATCCTCTGTCCAGCTTTATGATCTTATTTTTCAGGATGTCTGTTTGAAATTGCACCCTCACATCTGCCAGGATTTGCAGCTTAGGTGAACTGGTGAGAAAGTTACACTGAGCAGTTAATCAGTATTTCTCACAAGACCTGCCTGGACATGTGACTTGGAAACCATGTTTTTGTCCACTTTCAAATAACAGAACTTATGAAATGAAAATATCTACACTAACAAAAGAAATGAGCAAATCAGTCTGGTCATATGCCTATCACAAATAGCAATCGGGATTGGGGGGCATTCTGCCATGAGTTGGGAACATAAACTATTATGGCCTCTTACCATTGGAACACTACTCTTGTCACACATATCAGTCAAGGTTGGAGGACCTATCTTTCTTTGTGTTGACAACATTTAAGATGAGCACAACGCTTTTTGATGAGTCAGGAAAATGTAACTGTCCATCACCTTTGCTGCACTAGTTCCATCCCATGGAGCTCTGAGAGTCTTCATAGTATCATGGAGCAGGCATATTTGCTCTGCACAACATTAGTGGACAATTTGGGAGCTATGCCATATTCAATGTGTTTATTTCTTCCATTTAGGAAAACAAAAGTGAAGATCCCCTCATACTACTTTTGCCATACTAGAAGAGGGTAGGCAGACCATGTGATATGATTATGCACTACCTGCATGAGCATTTCTTTTGGAGCCCAACTGTAACTCACAATAGGGAAATAAGTTGTGTTATATTTCTAGACAATCTGACACAGTGTTCTATTCAGAAACACACTGCACTCTATGGTATGCTTCTTATTTAGAAAAAAAGATTTGTATTTAGCGTTCTGTACCCGTGGTACATAAAGCACAGGAGAAGACGAGCAGTGATCAATAATGGTTGTAGTATTAGTTGGACTTACCATTGGCTACACGTGTCACCTGGTGCCTGCTACTATGTTCTATGAGCCATGAGTAACATACTGCTGAATGAAATAACATTTTCTAATTAAGAGGCATACTGTTGAGTGCAGCATGTTTGTGGATAAAGAATTGTGACCAATTGTCTAGAAATGTAACTAACACGTTTCTCCATGTAAGCAAGCCATTATGAGAAACAGTTGGAATCCAGAACTATTGATGCTAACACTTTATTAATACAGTAACTGTTTTCCTGCTGAGCCCACTTACACATAAGGCACCACATCCATTGGACAGCAGAAAGTGAAAACAAAAGCTCCACTTGTTAGAGCTCAGTACAGGTGGATATGATGACACCTTCCATTCCTCGAGTCAGTAGGAAAAGCTGAATTTCAGGAGCCCTTGTGTTTCTTGTTTTCTGACCACCACTTGTAAAGTTGAGCCCTGGTGTGTGAAACAGCCAATAAATTGGGCAGACTTAGCAGGCCAGTGCTGACAAGAGGAGGGAGCTCACTTCTTGCATGCTATTCTTCCTTCACAACAATGCTGTCCCTTGCCACGTGATGATTGTAGGATCAAAGCTGCTACTCTGACGCTTAACAAAAGCACACATTGCTACTCACAGACACCCCTCAGAAATCTTTTCCATCAGGCTTTACAACACACACACACACACACACACACACCCTTCCCAGTTTTGCAACTGTCTCACATTAAACTAGATGTGCCTTTAAAACAATACAGTAGACAATATCTTGTGAGAGTTAGGAATACGAACATACGAATCTGCCAGCAGAAACAAGTCTTATGGTCTATTAAGTTAGTCTGCTAGAATGCGCAGCTAGCGCCCTTATATTGCAGCTGCCTCACCCTACTCTCCCCTCCTAACCTTTAACCCCCCCCGCACCCTGTCCCATGTCCTTTTAAAACTGACCACTGTGCTACAGAATACCACCTCCTTGGGTAGAGTATTCCATTTCTCCAACACCCTCTCTGTGAAAAAATGCCTCCTCCTCTCTCTCCAATATCTTCCACTCTCCAACCTGAGACCATGCTGTCTGGTGTCCCTTCCTCTCCTCAGCTTAAAGATCCCATCTGTGTCCATTTTGTTAATCCCCTTCAAATATTTGAAAATCCCAACCATATCCCTATGATCCCTCCTCTCCTCCAGGGTGTACATGTTCAGCTCAGTCTGCCTGTCTTCATAGGTTTTGCCCTCCAGCCCCTGGATCATCTTAGTTGCCCTACTCTGCACCCCTCCAACAATCTGATAACCTTCTTCAGAAAGGGATGACAGAACTGAACTCAGTACTCCAAATGTGGCTTGACTAGTGACTGGTACAGTGGCAGGATCACATCTCTGTTTCTGGATGAGATTTCTCTCGCAACACACCCCAGCATCTTGATGGACTTAGCTGCCACCCTGCTGCACTGAGCTGAGTTGTTCATGACACACCAAACTAATTAGTACTGAAGCATGCAGCACATTTCCCACAACATTTTAAATGGAAACACATGCACATACACCCAGCTACACACATATACATTTTGGCCAGGATTCACAAAAGAGATGCACCCAGTGCATCTGAGATGTGACAAAGTGCAATTCACAAAGAGCAGAGATGCGACAGCTCCCCGGATGCACCTAAGACCACCTACAACGATATGCGGCACATCTGGAGGGAGCGTGTATCTGCATATATGGTGCATCCCAATCCACAGAGCAAAATGATGGCTCATCTGTGGCACATCCCCCCCCAGATGCGCACAAATGAGATATGCTTAAAAGGAGTAGACCTAAGTGCAAGCCCCCATCAGGCAGCTAGCAGGATAGCAGCAGCAGTAGCAGAGCAGCAGAAAGGACAGCAGAGATGGATGGGGCAACATTTCTGATGGTGGCGATAATGGGGGGGTGAGAAAATTGGTAGAACAGTAATGTGGCAGTGGAAGGAACCGTAGGCAGCCAGCCCAGAGGTGGTATCATGCCCAACTCACATTTGAACAGCTGAGTGACACTGAAAATGTGGTCCAGCACAGACTGAATAGGGCAGTTCTCATGCAGTTCTGTGAGCATTGCCATGATGAACTGCAGGCACCCACCAGAAGGGGTTATGCCATCACAGTGGAGACCAAGGTGACAACAGCAATGTGTCTGCTCACCACAGGCACCTTCCAGAAGCCAGCTGGTGACACCACTGGCATTTCTCAGGTGTCCGCATCCCAGTTCCTCACCCAGTTCCTCACCGCATTGCTTCCACATGCTTCGGAGTTAATTTGATTCCCAAGCACACAAGCAGAGTGGACAGAAGTCATTCTACAGGGTGGCACACATGCCAAGTGTGATAGGGGCCATTGACTGCACCTATGTGGCAATTCGAGCACCACCTGGAAAAGAGGCACTCTCGTACATGAACTGCAAGGGTTTCTACTCCATCAACTGCCAAGTGTTGTGCAATGCCACAGGGCGCATCACCAGTGTCTGTGCCACACAACCTGGGAGTGCACATGATATCTTCATATGGCGTCAGTCATCCCTATGTTAGCGTTTTGAGAGTGGGGACATCCCTAGTGGCCACCTAGTGAGTGAGTGGGGCATGTACCCATGCCCGCACAATGTACACTGTGACACAACTGAGGTCAGGAGGCAGTGGTCATGAGGGTGGCTGTGACAGGGATAGTGCAAGGGCCAACAGCTATGCTGGGCAGTGGAACTGGGCATGCTGCTGGGAAGGGGTGAACAAACACAGTGATAGTGTTGTGGCAGAGTACAGCATGGGCATTGCAGGGGTGTGGCACAGCAGGCATGTGCAGCAGGGCCGAAAGCAGCACACACCCCCAGGCACGAGTAACCACAAGGTAATGGATGGTAACCATGGATGGACAGGACAGGAGCAGGAAGTCCCAGTGATGGGGAAGTGCAGGGCAGGAGCATGTCAACCAGGACATGCCAGGCAGTGGGTGCAAGACAGATGCAGTGTCCCACTGTGGTGATATGGGGTTGCACAGGGAGGTGGGCCACAGGTACACAGGTTGTCAGGCAGTAGCAGCAGAGATGGGAAAATGGGGGGGTTCATGGAACCTATTGCACATGCATGTGTGAGACTAACATACTGCCCTGTCCCCACAGGTGATGCTGCATACTCCCTCCACCCATGGCTGCTCACCCCCATATGTCGGCCTGGCACTGAGGCTGAAGAAAGATGCACCAAAATGCAGCACACACTGCTACATGCACTGTCATTGAGTGTGTGTTTAGCATGCTGAAGATGCACTTCAGATGCTTGGACAGGTCTGGTGGTGCCGAACAGTACAGCCCAGAAAAGGCCTGTGGCATATTCCTGGCCCATTGTATGCTACACAACACGGCCATTGACTGTGGAATATCTGTCCAGTCTGAGGAGGGCAACAGTACAGGGGATGAGGAGGAGGAGGAACCCAGGGTGTGGGTGGGCAGCCTCACCTGGAGTGGAGGGACCCATGCCTGACTGCTAGGTCCCGGCAACACATGGACACCATAGTGGAGAAGCATTTTGGAGACTGCAGGTGAGGAGCAGAGGAGGGCAGCACACAGCAGCCACACAGACAGACAGACACACACACACACACACACACACCCCACAGGTGGGGGAGGAACACACACATGCACAGGTTTCCACTACACAGCAGGTGCAGAGCGCAATGTAGACCTGTAACAGACATGCACAGACACACACTGAAGGTCCAACATGAATGGGGGGACACATTGGCATTGTGGGGAATGACATGAATCAGAGGGCATCCACCAGCACTCATGCACAGCGGACTCAGAACCGCTCTCCATCAAGCCCATGCCACAAAGAACAACACCGGTGGCCCCGGCCATGCCCAGTGCACCACACAGGTAACCCACACATGTGTTGGTCCAGGGCAGATGTGTGCCACAACACACAGCACCGGGCACTGCCAGACAGGTGTGTGGGCCTCAATGGTGGTAGGTTACAGGATCCATGGGACCAGGACCCCCAGGCATCTGTGGGAGCCCCTATGGCCACCACAGATGCATGTACTGCCACACCCTGGCCTGGCATGCACATCATACATGACACTGGCCACATGGGGGAGTCCACCATACCTGCAAGACCATGACTGTGTGCTTGCATATGTGATGGCCCTGAGGTCCAGGTTGGATCCAGGGGTGTCGGGGATGGGGTGGACTGGTGATGGCATAAGCAGCAATGGGGTAACCTGATGCTGAGACTTGGGGGGTGCATGGGCCAGTGTGGCAGGAACCCTGACATCCATGTGGTGCAAGGTTAGCACTGATCATCTCAAGTGCCAATGCCGTTTTCTCCATTGATGCGGTCGTGCCCACCCACATGAGGTGAACTTCGCCGAGCATCTGAGTGTGCCACGCAGATGCCACCTCATGCTCGAGGACCAACTGCATCCGCATTCCCCTGAGGGATGCCTGCCCTGCCACGTTGTCCCACAGGATGCATGCGTACTCCTCCACCATGTCGGCTGGAGAATCAATTGGTGTGTGCTGCCGACAGGCAGGCAGTGTACTGGCCTGCTGTGCTGCATCCACCGTAGGTGGACACCACACAGCAGTCTGCTGTATGGGTGGGGTCTGGGCATGGGCAACAACTGTGCACCCAGTCTCATCTGTATCATGGTCCCCTGCTACCTCTTGAGGCACCACAACATCCTGCTGGACAGTGGCGTCTGTCCTGGGCCTCACAGCAGCACCTGACACATGGCCACCAACATCCGCATCCATGACTAGGCAATGGTGGTTGGCCAATGGTGGCACATAGGGGCATAGGAACACCCACGCTACATGGTGCCACCTATGTGGGCACATGGACCACATCCGGGATGATGTTGACTGTGTCCTCCCAAATCTGTGTGACATCATTCTCAGCTTCATCATATGCCCCCTCCTTTCCTGAGGCAAGCATCAGCAGGTCATTCATGATGTTAATCCTGTCCACTGGTTCTTCATCAGCAAGACCCAGGAGGCTCACCAGCCAGGGCAGGTTCACCTGACCACCAGCACTAACCCTGGCTGCAGAGGGGTTGGAGGGTCTGGGCTCATCCCCCGCTGTGGCCATGGCTGCGGAGATGTGTGAGGGTCCAGGTTCATCCTCCACCGGAGCATCCGAGTGTCACCCAGCCCCTCTAGCACACATGAGGTGTGACGGAATTGAAAGAAAAAAAGGGTAATATGGTTAATGACATGCATCAATGGTGGCTACAAACAGGTATGTACATGGAGTCATGCATGTGTGCCATAGGTGTGCCTGTCCCGCCACACAAGCATGTGAGACCCAGTGCAGCCAGAGCTGAACACAGGCACCAGTGTTGTCCACAATGCACTGTGGCCAGGGTTGCCACACAGGGACATGTGTGGTACGGCTCACCACTGTGTGGGATGTGGCAACCCCCTTCCCCCAGTGTTCCACACACAGGTGCCATACTGTGGAGCAGCCTGCACCCCTAGACATGCCGGTGGCAGCACACAGGGCTCACATAGCACACAGGGCACATGTCTCCACATGGCCACCTTCAGTGGGTGCATGCTCAGTTCTCAACCCTGTGCACCCCTGCCAGCTGCTGGGCCAGCACAAGGGGCCCATGGGACACATGTGTGCACAGGTCAGGGCTGGACAATGACAGCTGATGTGCACACTGCAACATGGACCCTTACCAGGGCCTGGTGTGGCATGACACAGCCACCCATGGCACGCACACACAGACCTCCATAGGTAGTGACTACTGCATACACACAGTGCTGCGATGGACTGCCCCCAATTTTTTTTTTATTCAAAGTTTATTGAACTTTCCAAAGAAGCTTTAACATGAAGGGACAAGACTTCAAAAGGTGACATCAACTCCATGCTAAAGTCCCCCCTCCCCCAGCTTGGCACAACCCCGGCTAGAAACCGGGTAACATGGTGAACCAGAAAACATATTGCACATATTACCCAAACAAGGCAGGAATGGAAAGATACCTAAACATGACATACTCCTAACCTCATTATTATGGAGAGGCTCCAGTCTGAGGAAGGTATAAGGTATGAAGACCTTCCCATCTTTTCTTATATCTGGAGAGAGAACCACCCAAACTGGCTTTCATTTGTTCAATACGGAGATTAAATAACAAATCATGGAGCTATTCCTCATAGGTAGTAGCATGTGCATCTAGCCAGTGACGCAAAATTAGCTTTTTGAGAGTAAGTGATATCATGGCTATGTGGTACCTGCAAATTTTAACTGGGATTGTGGAGAAGTCCCCCAAAAGACAGACCTCCAGCATAAATAGCTCTCCAAGTCCCAGCAGGTGGTCAGCCCTAGTCTTAATAAGTTCCCATAAATTTTTGATTGAGGGGCATTCCCAAAAGATATGAGTGAGATCTCCTTTGTCATTTTTACATCTAAAACAGAGAGCATCTGGGGAGCTGCCTATCCTTTTAAGTTTAGTGGGGGTCCAGTACATATCATTCAGTATGCTATACTGTATTAACTTTACTTTATCCTGAGAGACATACCTGAAGGATTCAAGATGAATGGACTCCCATTTCTCACGAGAGTTTGGGAAATGAGAATTCCAGTATTGAGGGATCTCACTGCAGGTATCAAACATATTGACTCATGAGCAGGAATAAGTTTGGGATACTGCATGAGGTTTCCCACACACTGGAATCAAATAATCCAACCAGGTACAACTCATCTCCAAGTTCCCCATTCCCGGGAACAGCTTTATCAAGAGAAGTCGAAGCTGCCATACCTTAAAAATCTGTTTCCGTTCTATGGAGTAAGAGGCCATAATAGTACCTGAATCCATACATGTCCCTTCTATAAACAAGTACTCTGTTAGGGCCTTGTTAATCCAGGGGAGCCATTGCTATGTAATGATTTTATCCCAATCTGCAAGTTCGGATTCCCAACTATTGGTTGCCTGGGATCTTTGAAATTCTGGTATTTAAAGAAAAGCACATAACTGGCTATGTGCCTTCAGAGATAATACCATGGGTGAGTTGCATAAATCTAAGGGGAGACTTCTGATGGGAACATACAATAGGGCCTCTTTGGTAATATTCAGAGAGGCAATTATCTCTCTTTCCAGAAGTAACCATTCCGGTACATATTCTGAAGAGGCAATCTCTTCCCGGGGTGCAAACCATCTTAAGTATTGTGTCACTTGGCTCACCCAGTAATACATTACAAAATGTGAAAGTCTAAGACACCCAGCCTGTGGGGAAGCTGCCAATTTTATATACGCACGTCGAGGATGCCCCCCCCACATATAAAAGAAGAAATGACAGCATGCAAAGTTTTACACCATTTCAAGGGCAACCATATATTTAATATGTTAAGGGGATAAAATATTCTGGGCAATATATTCATTTTGATTATGCTACTCTTCCCCCAGAGAGAGATTTAGGAAGAGATTGCCACCTTTTGAAGTCTTGTGGTATAGTATCCAGGAGGGAATCAGAATTAAACTTTTTCATCACACCTTCATTTCTAGACAACATTAGTCCTAGACACTTTATACATTTGGAGCATCACTGTACACCCAGAGTAGAGACGTTGTGTTGATGAAATCTATGGTTCAGTGGAAAAACAGTGGTCTTAGTTATATTCATTTTACAGTTGGAAACATTCCCGTATTCCTTGATAATAGGCAAAGCAATAGGGAATGTTTCAGCTGGATGAATCGGGTGGAGAAACACATCATCAGCATATGCAGACAACAAATATATGATGACCTACGGGGATCCCTTGTACACCATCATTAGCCCTTAACTTAAACAACAACGGTTTCAAATATATGTTGAACAACAATGGGGAAAGGGGACACACTTGTCTAGTTCCAGAGCACAGGGAGAATCTGTCGGATAGGGTGCCATTACAATATATTCTGGCCTGGGGGTTCTGGTACAGAGATACAATCCAGTCTACAAATTCAGCCTGAAAACCAAGCTTACGCATGGCTAAAAACAGAAATTGCCAGTCCACTCGGTAAAATGCCTTCTCCGTCTCCAGAGACAATGGATCAGCTGGTATGTCAGAATCACTGGATGCGGAGAAGACGTGAGCCAGTTTCCTAAAGTGATCCGTCGACTGGTGCCCCTGCATGAAACCCACTTGATCCGCATGAATAATATCTGGAAGTACCCCTTTCAATCTGTTTGCAAAAAGTTTTGCCATTATTTTGATATCACAATTCAATAATAATATTGGACGGTAACTACCTGTCAGTTCTGGATCTTTAACCGGTTTGTGTAACAGAATGATGATAGCCTCTAATAAAGAACTATCTAAGGGGTTTCCACCTATAATCCACTCTAATAAGCGGTGCAACCAGGGGATCAATTGCTTACTGAAGACTTTATAAAAATTGGGGGAGTACCTATCTGGCCCAGGGGCTTTGTCAGCTGTCAGCAATGATATGGCTGACTGAATCTCCACCTATGAGATTGGGAGTACTAGCAGATCTTGCTGGCTTTAGGAGAGAGAGATGGGACAGCAAGTGGGGAGAGGCACTGTTCCACGAAAACACTGGTGGATCTGTTGGGCATAGGTTTATAAAGATCTTTGTAATACCCTGCAAACTCAGTTGTTATTTCCTTAGGGATGAGGCTAAGCACTCCAGTTTGCTGGGATCTAATGCCCAGGACTATACGGAAAGATTCTACTTTCTTTAATCTTAATGCCAGAAGGTGCCCCGTCTTCTCTCCTTGATCAATATATTTCACTCCAGTTTTTAAAATGGCATATTCTTCCTTCTCTTTAAGCTGTATTGGTCTCTCAGTCCCACCAATAATTGCCTGTCTGCCAAGGAGGTGGCCAGAGACAAGGATGCTTCTAAAGTACATGTTCTGAATAGTAATGCGAGGGCCTTTTGGTCCCATTCCCTCTTCCTATGAGAGGCTTCCCTGATAAACACCCCCACATCACACACACTTCAGGGCCCCCCATTCCAGATCTGGCCTTGCAGTGGAGTTCAGATTCATCCTAGTATACTCTTCTATTTCTTGCACAATAGTGTCTACTATTTTAGATTCCTTGAGCAGCTGGTTATTAAGTTTCCACAGTGAGTCATGTGGGGTGTCCGGAGATAACACCAGATCACAAACTACCACAGAATGGTCTGAGATCACTCCCCAGAGTGATCCCTGCTGATACAACCCCTCGCAAGAGTGACTGATTAGAAAGTAATCTATCCGGGAAGAGGATCCATGTACATTGGACCAAAAAGTAAACTCTTTTAAGGTAGGGTATAGCATCCTCCAGGAATCCACTAAACCCAGGTGATCTGCCAGGTCTCTAATTGCATGTTGTGCAGGGGAAAGGCCTTGTCTTTTGGGGGTCGATTTATCTAAATCAGGCGAGATGGGTAAGTTCCAGTCCCCCCTATAATACATGGGTGAGCTGCGTAGGGTGCCAGGACCTGCAGTTAATCAGTAAAGAATAGTGGAGAGTCATTATTGGGTACATAAATACAGCCCAGAGTCACAGAGGTTCTCTCTAAAGTTCCTTTTAAAAATATATAGTGCCCCGTTGGTCCCCGATAATCTGGTCAGCCTTAAAAGATATGTTTCTGGCTACTAATACAGCTACCCCATGACTTTGGGCACTATTGCCTGCATTAAATACTTGACCTACATATTGTCTGTGGAGGAGGATCCCCTCTGACTCCAGAAGGTGAGGCTCTTGAAGAAATATAATGCCCCCTTTAAGTAGACTGATGTGCTTCAGGACCTGATAACATTTTAATTTAGAGCGGCGCTCTCGTACATTCCAAGACTCTGCCTGTCCCTTCCTGAGCCATCCAACCTCAAATCGTAGCCATCCCTGGAGTAACCCAGACATAACCCTTTGTTGGGCGGGTCCCTCTCCTCCGAGGGGGAAGGCACCAGGGGGCACCCAGCACACATACTTGGCCCCAGGGTGCTGCTGAGGTGAATGGTCTCCTTCAGGGCATCAGTGGCAGCAGTGGACTGGCAGCCAGCATCCGGTCAGTCACAAAGTGGATTTTTCCACTTTTTCTGCTGTTTCCTCCTACGTGCATCTGCAGAGCTCCTGGTCTCCACCAGAGGCTGCTGCAGCATGACATTGACGCACAACCCACCCCAGGAGAGGAGACCAGTCCTACGGATGCTCAGTCCTCTCCTTCCCCTGCCAGCCCCCAGCATCCCGAGTCCATTCCAGAACCTAGGTGGCTGATGTGGTTTAACATTTTATTTTTTATACAAAATTTCATAAACATTTTTATCTGCACATACCTCAGCCGTCTACTGGGTCAGAGATCTTAAATTTAGCATGATACCTTGATGATGGGTGTTCTAATAATGTGTCAGATTTCATGACAATATGATGCATTGTCTCAAAATTATATGTGCTCAAAATCTGTTGATTTAGTTTTTTTGTTGGAAATTTCATGAAAACATTTATCTGCATATAACTTGGGCGCCTTTGGAGTTAGACATGTGTAAATTAGCAAGAATAACCCTTTTGTAATGCTTCTAGAATGATCCTCATGTGTAGAGAACTGGGTTAGAGATTTTTAAGTTACAGGGCTTCAAAACTTAAAACTCTAAAAAATGTGGATGTTTGTAACTTCTCTGCTGTTGCAGGCATATACTTAACATTTGGCATGTCAGTGTCAGTGGCTCAGCAGGTAGCACACTCACCTCTGAGGCTGGGAGATCAGAAGGCTGTGGATTCCATCCCCACACCAGGCATTTGGATTAATATCCCAATACTGACACTGCAGTGCAGCATGAGGGGGGTGTCGACGGTGTAAGAAAACTAACATGGAACTGTATCAGGAACACAAATGCCCTTGGCTGTACTTCCCTGAGGAGCTGTAGCACAAAACTTCCCGACTTAAAAACATGTATTAATAAGTACAATGGTGGGGTGGTGAAGCCTGGAGAGATACTACAAAACAGGCTTACGATACATTCAAGTAACTAGTAAAAAAATTAATGTTGTGATTCGTGACGTGATCATGAATCGTGATTTGTGACTGCATTTGTGACCATGATGATGAAGAACGTGATTTGTATCACGAGTGACTCATGATGATGATGGTGCTGATTTAAAAAAAATGCATATTAATGAGTACAATGTTTATGCAGAATTATGCACCACACCAGTCCAGTACTCTGAAGGGACGCTAAAGAAACAACTGTGACTTAAGTTACAGATGGAGATTGGGCCCTAAAGAGATGCAAATGCACAGACAGATTGAGATTGTGCTATGCACTGAAGAGATGCAGATGCAAATGCACAACACCTAACCAGTGCTCACCATCAGAAATTCACATCTGGGAAAGAATACCTTTGCCAGTTGGGGCGGGCCCCTGAGGAGTGGGCAGTATACTGCACTGCTGCAGTAACAGTCACTAGTACTAGTACCAGTAAAGATACCACACAGAAGTACAAAAATCACACAGCTGCAGTGGATAGAAACATAGAAACATAGAAGTTGACTGCAGATAAGGACCGCAAGGCCCATCCAGTCTGCCCATTTCTTTTTCTACCTTATAAATGTGCCATCGGCCTTTGCTCTGTCAGTGACCTATCTATTCATAGTCATTTGTATTGCTCCCTTATGCCTATCCCATGCCTGTTTGAAGCCCTGCACTGTATTCATAGCCACCACTTCTTGTGGTAAGCTATTCCATGCATCTACCTTTCCCAGATGTGAATTTCTGATGGTGAGCACTGGTTAGCAGGTTCACATTGCTGAAATTACTATGTGGCACAATAAAAGGTGTCTGATTTGATGACACACATCACACACATACTCACACACACAATAAGTAATGCATAGCAAATTTAAAACTTCAGTAATATAACCTCATATTTTAAACAAACTAAAATTATGCACTGCTGCACCACAACAATCAGCAAAAATATGGCAAGAATTATTGAAAATGTTACTGTGTGTACATTAACACAGTTATACAAGAAAAATATCGCTGAAACAGAAAGAACTCGGTGCACAGAATAAAGCCCTCTAGGCCATTACCATGTATATCTCTCCTAAAGAACAGGGACTACATCAAAGCACTTCCACCTGACTCTGAAACCATCATACTCGGTGACTTCAACATAAACTGGCTGGGAGCAGAGGCAGGTGCTGCCCAGGACTCAGTCATATTGGCTAACCTCACATAGATGCTGGACTCCCCAACCAGAAAAAACTATAGAACTGGAACCAGCACCCTACTGGATTGGATCGTGACTTGTCACCCCACTCGGATCACAAGAACCGCCATACTGCCCAGCTCTCTTAGTGATCACTCTCCCGTCAGCTGTACCTGATCAAATAAATTTTGCAAACCCCAACCTAAAATCATCCTCAGCAGAGTCCTACTCCGTGGACAGCTAACCCACCTAAAAACACACCTACTAAATCAAGATTGATCTCTCATCCACTGGGCCACAGACACAAATACAGCCCTGGACCAATTCATCCTCATATTCAATGAAGCCTGTAACACCTTCTCCCCATTAAAAAAGCACAAAGTTAAATCTCTTTGCAACCCATGGCTCTCAGGCTCCCTCTTAAAGAAGTTAAACGATAGGGACCATCTCTGGGAACTGGCCAGATCAACTGGGAATCAAGCAGATCCAAAAATGCAAAACAGCAAGGAATGACTGTACCAAATCCATATGCCTACAGAAATCTGACTATTAGAAGAAATCACTCACTGACTCATGGGGAAATGGAAGAGCTTTCTGGAATAACATAAAAGATATCACTGGGAAGGAGTCCAAATCACCCCCACCATTCTTGAGATTAACGGGAGTACTACACTGGACCAAAAAATTATTGCCGATACTTTCAATGATGCTTTCACAGACCTCAGCAGCGTCCTTCCCCATGACTTTTTCAATGGTAGTGACACTCCTCTTCCCACCCATCAGTTTCCACCCAAAAACTTCCCCCCTTTCTACTTCAAAGCAGTAAATAGGAATACAGTCAGGAAATATATCAACAAAGCCATTGGCAACACTAGAGCAAGCACTGATACACTGGATCTCAAGCTTCTGTTTCTCACTCTGGAGGAAGTACTGGGTCCTTTTACCAGGATTTTTAATCTTTCCCTCTCTCTCAGCCAGTTCCCTGATAATGGAAGTCAGCAACAGTCACTCCAATCCATAAAAGCAGTGATCAGACCACTCACAGGAATCACCACCCTATCTCTATCCTTTCTCCCCTATCAAAGGCCCTGGAATGGATAGTAGCGGACCAGCTCACTGACTATCTGGGCAAATATAAAATCCTATGCCAACAGCAGCATGGTTTTAAGAAGGGTCACAGCACTGCTACTGCACTTCTTGAGTTCACTGGTGCCATCCACAACTCCCTAGACCATGGTCTCTTAACTGGAGCTATATTTATAGACTTGTCAAAGGCTTTTGACACCGTCTACCATCGCCTCCTGCTTGGTCAACTACTGAACGCTGGCCTCTCCACTGAATCTGTGGCATGGTTCAAAAGCTACCTTAGTAACCAAACCCAATGTGTGAAAATAGTTGATATACTCTCCGACACCAAAGAGATTTGCTCTGTGGTTCCCCAGGGCTCCATACTTGGCCCACCACTTTTCAGCTTGTTCCTCAACTCTCTCCCCAATTCCTGCCCTCAACAAATTATACTCTACATGGATGATGCTGTCATCCTAGCCTCCCATCAGGACCCAAGCCAGCTATGACTAACCCTTCAACATGGTTTCACCTCAGTCGAGAACTGGTTCAAAAATCATAAGTTAATTCTTAACCAGAAAAAAACCAAGACCATGATTTTCACCAGCCACCAAAACAAGCATAAACATCGCCAACTCTCCATAAACAGCAGCCAGGGCAGCCCCCTGGAGCAGGTCCAATCCTTCAAGTATCTAGGAATCACCTTAGACACCCACCTGTCCTACGCTACCCACATAACTAATGTTGCCAAGTCTGCGAACTCCAGACTGGGCCTACTCTATCGCCTACAGTGACACCTAACTAAGGAGGCCTTTGCTGCCACTGTCCAAAGCTCCATTATCTCCAAGATTGACTATGGCCTTGTCAACTATGGGGCCACCACTGCCACGGGACTCAGAAGGGTAACCACCACCCTAAACAGGGCCTGTCAGCTCATCACTGGTGCTAAACAGGTCACGCACACCTGTGACCTCTATACACAAGCAAATTGGCTACAACTTGAAAATATAATTAAGTACCAAACCTGTGTAGTTGCAAAGAAAATCCAATTGGGGCTTGCCCCCCCAGGACTCTGCACCCTTCTTCAAACAAAAACAACTCAAGAATCACCAGGGGTTCAAAGTCACTGCTGCACAACCCGAGGCCAACGATGATTTGCCTACAGAGCCCCCACCTGGTTTAGTGGTCTTACCAATGATACTACCACTGCCAGTGGATTTGGTGTCTTCAAATCCAGGCTCCGTAACACCCTTGTTGCCTCCAGCACCTGCAACTGCCATGGCTAATCATTTCAGCACCCATCCAACTGTGCTTACTTTTGATGGGCCCCGCCCACCGCACTTGCCCTTCCAGGGCCAGCTTTCTCTCCCGCACTTGTGACACTGACAACGCCATCTTGGCTGCATCGCACCTCTCCTTGCCTCCCCCTCACTATCCACCCTCCCACCCCAACCCTTTTTTTCCTCCCTCCCTCCTGCTCCTTTTCTAAACTCCTGCTACTGCTCCCCTTTCTCATTTTTTTCTCCTATCCCCCCCCACCACTACTACACTCCCTTTCACGGCTTCTTATGTATCTTACTTGCTGTGTTCTCTAATATGTAACCAAAATGTTCCTTTTTGCAACCAGTGCAATCCTTTGTAACATGCGATGTGGAACCTTTGTAAAAGAGCCTTGGGCTCACAGGTAATTGTAATTCTAGACCTAATAAATAAATAAATAATAAATAAACTGTCTTTTTCTCCAAGTTAATCTACCCACACCACAGATACACCCCTCCCCCAAAGCACACTTCCACTATCTCTCAGTACACAGACTGAATGTTGGACATTAACATTCAAATCCATACACAAACAATAAACGCTCGATGATATGAGCACAGCAGGGTTTCCTACAATCGATGAACTAAAGTTTCAGCAAAAAAAAGTGACCCAAAAAGACTTTTTAAAGGCTTTTAGAAGGTTTGAATTGCAGAGAGCTCTCAGAGCAGACTGTCTCTTACAGCTTCCTACACACACTACCTCGAACTGAGACTGTGCAGAACAATCTAGAGCCCATGTGAACTGAAATCCCATGAATCACTGCAAAATTCGCCTTTGGAGCTTAAAAACAAGGCAAAGTGAGGCAAAGTGCATTGTTTTCAATGTACTTTGCCTTAAGAATTGGTGGTGTAGTGGTTTGGGAAGGCAGAGTAATGTGAAGTCATTGTTTTCAATGGACTTCGCGTTACCCATTATAATGCAAAGTATTCTGCTTCACGCTGCGTGCACTCTGCAAATTCGCTTTCACTTCGCAATTCACTTTATGGAGCGAATTGGGGCCACTTCGCCCATCTCTAATCATAGGCACAGTGGCACACATTAATACATTCAACTAACAGTCACAACTAAATCAGTCGAGATAGATAGTGCTATCTCTAGTACTGCTACTATGTTTGAGAGCACCAATATTTTCTTCATTTCCCATACTGCAGATGTATATCCATCTTTGGTATGTAAAATGAAGAAACACCTGCATTTCTTATACATAGCATTAGTAACATGGCGCCCATCACCTCAACCATCATCATCTCTGGGACTGTTGAATAATACTATTTTTATAGTGCTATGCATTTATGTAGCACGAAAACTCATCTCCACATAATCACAAACTTATTTACATTTGTACATAATAAATACGGAGACTCAGGCTGTTAATTCATATTATACAATGGGCTAAATCCAACAGTCCAGTCCCTGCAACCTGATTGGTTTGCTTGCACCTTTTTGCTGTGATAAATCGGCAAGTGTACCCATGTTTATTTATTTATTTATTTCAATCTAGGATTACAATACCTTTGAGCTGAGGCTCTTTTACGAAGGTACCACATCAGCGTATGCAACAGTCATCATTTTTAGTTACAAACATATAGTCATTGACTTACAGACATGTAATAACCAGTACAAAGACTTGCACTATGAGCAAGACAAGGGAAAGGGGGAGTGGGTGGGGGAAGTGAGGGTAGGAGATCGAGGGAGGGGGAAGAAGGTGCAGGGGTTAAGGGGAGTATGGGAGGTGGTTGGGGGCAGGGACAGAAGTGGCAATATGGGGGGGAGGTGGGCAAGGGTGGGAGACAGTGCAGCCAGGGGGCCTTGTCGAGGGAATATGACAGGTAGGGTGCTAGGGGTGCAAAGACTGATTGTAAATGCTGGGTGCTGGGGCATGTGCAGCTGGAACAGTGGAAATGTTAAGATGGGCAATCACAGGATACAAGCAGTGAAAGGTGCAGCTTGGACTTGAAGAGGCCGAGTGTTGGAGCGGTGGCTATGTTGCTGCCAAGAGAGTTGAGCCAGTTGGATGCTAGAGAGGTGAATGATCTTTGTCCTTGGGTCGTGCGACATCGTGGGATATGTAGTAGATGGGAATTGGATCTCCTTGTAGTGACGTTCCTGTCTAGGCTTAAGGAGGGCACAGACACCAGGTGGGGCAAGCTCCATTTTAATTTTCTTGGCCGTGATGCATGTTTGGTACTTTATGCATTTGTCCAGTTGAAGCCATCCAGATTGGGAATAAAGGTCACATGTGTGGGTACGGCGATGTGAGCCAGTGATGAGATGACAGGCCTTATTCAGAGAGGTCACGATATGTCTGAGAGCAGTGGTTGTTGCAGACCTATATATGATATGACCATAGTCTATGATGCTGACAATGGAGCTTTGAATGGCCACTGACAATGCTTCTGGGGTTAGGTGTTTTCTGTGCCGGAATAACATGCTTAACCTTGCATTGGCAGACTTTGCAACATTGCTGATATGGACAGTGCATGAGAGGTGGGGATCAAAGGTGATGCCGAGGTACTTGAACAATTGTGTTTGTTCTAGGATGGCTTCTTGTTCGGTTGCAATGGAGAGGTAGAGTTGCTTGTTTTTGTTGTGGGGGCTGCAGAAGACCATAGACTTGTTTTTTTTCTGATTGAGAAGCAGTTTATGATTTAGGAACCAGGATTCGATGGAGAAGAAGGCCCGCTGAAATTTATTTTGTAATTGGATTGGATCAGGGTCTGAGGTGAGGATCACAGCATCGTCGGCTTAGAGAATTATTTGTTCTGGGCAGCTGTCCGGTGGTGAGTTTAAGAATAGGCTGAAGAGGAGGTGTCCCAGAATGGAGCCCTGGGGGACTCCTGAGTGGACTGGTCAAGGGTCCAAGAGTGTATCAGCGATTCTTACTGTTTGGGACCATTCTTCAAGGTAGCTCTTAAACCAGCCAATGGAGTCAGTTGACAGCCCAGTGTTCTGAAGCTGGACAAGCAGGAGGCAGTGATTGATGGTGTCGAAGGCTTTAGTTAAGTCAATGTAGATTGAGCCTAGTAGTTCACCAGAGTCAAGTGCATTGTGGATTGCGCCAGTGAATTCAAGTAGGGCTGTGGAGGTGATGTAACCTGTGACCATGGGAAATGGTGCCAGCCACCACTCAGCCTCATCAAGAGCCTCCACAAAAATCACTCCTACTATTAAGGGCCTCGACAAATGGGATTAAAAAAACTGAACAGGGGGAGCATAACAACATTACTCTGTCTAGCAACACAGAACTATTTCTCTTTGGCAGAACAATAACATTAAAAAAAAAAAAGTATTTCTATGTTTTTCTCAGCAAAAAAAGGAAACCATTGTATAATGGCAATATACCCCTCCAGGGAGTGGGTATACTGGTGGATGTACCACTTCTGGTGTGGTTACATCACTCAGCTGCACCTTGTGACCGAACCACACCAGCTGTGGTAAATCCACCAGTATACCCACACCCTGGAGGTGTATATTGCCTAAATAACTATGTTGATTTCTGTGCTTCACTTAGTATAGCATAAAACCAGTATGGTGCTGGTTTTCAACAATTGTTGGTAGTTGCAACTAGATATATACAAGGACTGTCAAATTCAATATTAGCACTTACACCAACCAGAGTGGATTTTGTAATATTTTTAAGTATAACACAAGTTAGATTAAAAAAAACATAGAATGCTGTTCATCACTTTCTTATGTAGAATTATGTTCTTTTTTATGTCTTGTTACTAGTTGTTTTTCCTAATTATTGGTGCTTAAAAATAATAATCTTAGTTAATTTTTGTCAGACTTGAGGTCCTTGAATCTTTTCAGTAATTTTTTTTCCCCTCCCATACAGTCTTACAGTGAAATACTTGTCAGTGACCATTCCCATTAAATGAGGGTAGTGGTTCATAATCCCAACCTCACCATCAAAAATGTGGTCATCTAATGATGGGAAAATTTCTTCACTGCACAGTTCAGACAGCACAAAACATAATATATGTTGTTTCACATCTTTTAATTTTGTTATACTACTACAACTTCTAAATTCAGAGCAAAACACCCTTTCTGCTATATTACATATACGAAGTGCTCTGGTTGATGGACTGTGTAAATCTCTTCTGTTCTTGATTATTAATAGTCTAGCAGTGTCTGTCATTTCACTGTCACTGCCTAACAGTGCATTTTTGCATGCATTACATGTGATAGATTGTCGCAGACTCTTTACAACAAATCCTGCGAGATATGTGACAACATTCTTAACAAACAAGGACAATGCTTCTAAAGATGGAATCTAGCAGTAGCTGTGCTCATCATTGATCCTGTTCTCTTCTATTCATGTTTCTTGCAGTTTAGCAATTGAGATGTCAATTATGTCCATTGTTGGTCCTGAAAAAAACAACAACATTGTAATATTTTATAGATAACAGACATGGTAATGCAGATTGCAAAATCTCCTCTTCTTAGCTTGTTTAATCTAAACTCACTAAATGTGCCTCTACCATCATACAAGTCCCTTACCCCCACCCCAAATTAAGTTTTTGAAAAGAAAGTCATTTATTTTAACAAGATATATAGTTATTTTATTTCTAAAAGTGCCAATTTCTAGGGATTCTGGGTGCTGTACATTAAAACAAACAACAATATGTACTGAACACAACAATTCAGCTGGGAGCAGATTTAAAATTCAGCTATCTATCCATTTAAAATAGTGCTTTTCCAGGTTAAGCATTTCAATATATTCATTATTGAGCCGTGGTGCATCTTTCCACATTTGTATCTCCTGCCATCCACCACACACGCCACACTACGTCACTACCATTCATGTAATGCATCTCTGTAACTCATGCACTACCAACGGCAATACCAGCAAGCAAACATTTGGCACTGAAAAATGCTTGTTTCTTATTCTTACTGTGCCTACCTATAGTTCTCTTTTGTTATAACACACCTAGAAGACAAACTAATAAAAATGAAATTACATATTGCTAAACAAGTTATAACTCAATATGACCTGTTATATTGCTCTGGTGACCAGTATAAATTTCTGTGAGATCCTGAGCGACAGCATTCCCTGCTGTTGAAATAATAGACAATCTACGAGTTGTTATTTGCCTGTATGCAGCCCTGAACTGTCTTGCTGTTGGGTTGTTATTCCACCTTCCCTTGCTATGAATACAACTGAATAGCAGCTCAAGATGGTCCTGGCTAAACTTATAGCTAAGGATATATCTGGAAGAAAATATATAAATTTACAGTTATAGCAATTCTAACTATTTAGTTGCTGTACTATACACAAATACTATTAACATGGACAAATGAATCTCTATGATCAGTAGAAAACATTATGACCTAATTAACTTAATCAGGTATTTATCTATTGAATTTTGTTGACCAGAAAGACCAACTGAGTATAGCAGTCCCTTTTTCTGAGGACAATCTGTGTTGGTAGGGGGATACTGATGGCAACAAACTGAAATTGAGCCAAATAATGCTTTTGGTGATTTTTTTATTCAATGATAGATAATAGGCAATTTCACCATGGATATTTTAACATCCACCTGAACAATTACTAGAACAGGAATCTATGAGCTCGGTTAAATGTATTATGCGAAAGATAGTATCTAATGAGTGCAGCATACCACTCATGATGCACTTCTGTGTCAGTTATATGATTTTAACACAACTACCAACTGTGGGAATAGAATCAACGTCCTTATGGTCTTCTGGACACATATAAGAGTGAGCAACCTGCAGAGACACTGATCCTTTATTACCATACATATAGAGCATAATCAAATGAACAAGGTTTAGCCCGGTATAAACAACATTTGTATTAGTAATGCAATAATGCTAACCGGTGCTACTGCTTGAATATCGTGATATATTGTATATGGAAAACAGTACAAAAACTACTTTCAGATATTAACATTCAATAGCACCAATTCTGCTTCTCTTGACATACTGCTATGCAAATAACTCTATTTACAAATAAATAGTTGATGAACATGTATTACAATATATGTGTAATTATCAACACCTGTTGTCGGACATTTGCTGTTACCTGCCAACATACGAGTCAAACCTGAACCTAATTTATAAAATACAGTATATATAACAAGTCTGTTATTCATTTCATTTTTGCAACATAATTTAACACTCACCTCAATGGACTGGATGGTTCCAATAGTTCATCTGCCATATCCAGAATGCTTGTAGTTGTAATCATGAACCCAAGAAGTGTTGTTTTCCAGAGGCTTCTCATCACTGGTGGACCATCACCTAGTGCTAGTTTTTTTCAGCTGATAGATGCTGTACTCAATTAATTGTACTCCAGTTGTTTTCTGAACCCCTTTTGATAGGAGATTTGTACCCCTTCCCACATGGACTCCTAGAATTTAGGATGTTGAATAATCTGAGGAGATATATGAAGACATAAAAACAGACAAGGAACATCACTTCAACATTTTAGTCCTTCATTTAAAAGGAGTCTTTTTTTATGGTTTTCTGAGTGAGCATCACGACAAGAGATGTTCACCCCCATCCACCAACCCTCACCACATATTGCTAGTTTCAAGATAGTGTTTGTTCCAACTGCATTATTTTAAGTAAAAAAGATTAGCAATGCAGGCAGAGATCATTAGGTTTTTCAAGAAGATACATCATTTAATAGTTGTAACAATTTACTTGATTATTGTTTATCAAAAATGTACTTCTTTTTTGTGTGAAATACATAACTATCTATGTCTTCTATCCATTTAGCAGTTGGTAAACAATCCATAAATTTAGGAAGAATCTCTGCAAACAAGCGTAGCGACGCAGCGACAGATGCACTTAATGTCTGTGCCGTGATGGATACTTTCATTTTTTGTTGTTGCCACTCTATGTGTTTATGAAGTTTATTGGCAGCGTGCAGACCTTCCATGTCTTGTATTTTTTGTAGATTTTCTACATGTTCCCATTTTACTACCTGAAGTTTAGAAACACAAGTTACCTAGTTATAGCATTATGCAATAAATCAATTTAATTATGTTTTTTTACATTATAAAAATGAGTTATACACACAGGTTTCATTCTGTTTTATGTTTTTAGCTATTCCCACATCAACCAACATAGTGACTACTTTTTAAATTCAAATTTAAAATAGAAATACTTCTTGATTGCAGACCACTATTTTTTTAGATTTGTACAATACTTGCATCTTAATTGTGTGGTATACCATTACTACGATATATAAACACACCCCTCATGTGAATTTAATGATGCTTTGCTGTGGAAAAGTGTAATCATTTCACCATAATGAACTCCCTGTTAGAACTTTTGCATTCATACTTTTTTTTGATTTGTCAATCCTACATACTCCTATGCCAGCTGCAATAAGAGTTTTTTTTTTTCTCTGCTGACAGGTTATAAATCGTCTTAAGACAATTGTATGGATCAATAATGACATGCAGTTTTCTATCGTTCACTCTAGGATGGTTAAAGTGGTAAGTGATTATGCCATCATTATTAATCTGTACTCCCAGCATTTTAGCAGCCCTGATATTAGTGGAAAGTCCTTCAAAAGTTACTGCTACCACTATAGCACCAGCCTCATGCAGCTTTACCAGACACTGCAAGATAAGTGTTTTTAGGGTGTTTGCTGACAGTCCATGTATAAGAAAATACCCAATAGGTAATTTCCAATTGCTGTTTATGGAAACCAAAAGGAAAACCAATGTCTCTGTTGCCACCATAGAGTCACTTGCAACATTTCCTTCTCCTAGGTCAACAAATCATAGGAACTGTTGTAATTAGTTGTCCCACTCTACATGTTTATGAATTGACATGCTGTCTATCACAAGGCAGTATCTACTGTCAGGTAGTGGAGATTTACATAATTGATTAAATGATTCTTCTGTGAAGCCGGGTCTCCCACTGGAAACCTCCATCCAGCTACGTAGTGTACACGAATGTGGCATTCAAAGACATTTGCAAACATAGTCGTATGCCTTTGGCGAATAGAAATACAGGGTTAACAGAAGTTTCTAATACTGTCTCTGTAATGCCTTGAATGGGGATCTCTGCTGTGATCATCAAGTTCGTTCTTAAGAATTTCTAGAGAAGTGCCCACTATTGAGCTTACCAGCAGTTCACCTGCAAGGCCAGTTGACAGTAAGCATTGCTGTTTTAAATCATCAATAATATCTGCTGATTTTTTTCCACTTATGTGTCAAACATCGTAAGCTGTATAATGGCATAAATAGGGTTTTTTCAACTTTGGTGCATATCACGGGCATTGTTTGGAATTTGTGCACCAAATTTTTAACTTGGGGTTATTGGGAACCCTACTCATGAATTCTGTCACTGTCATGGTGTTATTCTGTCCCGAAAGGTGATTTCACGGTCACTGCGTGGAATAACCTTTCAGGACTGAGTAATAAAATGACAGTGTCACTGATCATGAGGGGGGCTCCCAAAAAGCCTATGTTGCAAATTTGATGAAAAAAATCCAAAAAATGGATGTTTTACGAGCTTGTGTTGCACTGTTTCCGCACACGTTTGTAACTTCGTGAATTTGTAATATTTTCATTCCAGATTTTCAAAATTGGCATTTTTCCACACCTCCAGATGAACAGTACAGCTGTCATTTTACATATCCTGGCTGAAATGTGTTTTCGCACGCTCGGCACAGAATAGCTTGGTCGCTGTGGGAAATCAGTTTTCAGGACAGTTTGAGGAAATGACAGTGACACTGTTCATAAGTAGAGGTCCTAAATTGCCTATGTTCAAAATTTGGTACTAAAAGTCAATAAAATGACTGTGTTTACAAGCGTGCATTGCGCAGTTTCCATGCACCCTTGTAACTTTGCAAATTTGCAATATTTCCATGCCAGAGTTTCAACACTGGCATTTTTTCACACCTCCTTATGAACAGTACAGCTGTCATTTGTCATATCCTGCCCAAAATGTGTTTATGCACCTGTGGCGCACAATGGTGTGGTCGCTGTGGGAAATCAAATTTTGGGACAGATTAACAAAATCACAGCGCCACTGTTCATGAGGGGAGGTCCCAAAATGCCTATGTTAAAAATGTGGCCAACAAACTCCCAAAAATAATTGGGTTACAGATGTGGGTTGCGCAATTTCTATGCATGCTCATGACTACACCAATTTTTCATATATTCACACCAGATTTTCAATGTTGCCATTTTTTATGCCTCCTCATGAACAATACAGTTGTCATTTTCCACATCCTGCTCAAAATGTGTTCTCATCCCTGTGTTGCCAAATGGCATAGCTGCTGTGCAAAACCACCTTTCAGCTAACAAACTGATTGTGCCACTTTTCATGAGGTGGGCTGACAAAAAGCCCATGTTGAAAATTTGGAGTGAAAATACCAGCACACGCCTACAGGGTTAGGGTTTCCAACTGTAGCACCCCACCCTGTACAGACTGACAGGTGTCAGGGGTGTGACTTGGGATCATCGGCTATAATGCTCATGCCATTCCACTCCCAACCCCTCCCTACAGCCAGTGACAGGCATCATGGTGTGCCTTGCACTGTTCAGCCACAAAGTTCACCCCATTCTCCTATACTGCACCCACCTCAGTGTATTTCCTTCTGGAATTGGGGTAAGTATAATGCCCAAAGACCCCAAAGCACACCACGACACTTGTCAATGTCTACAGGGTAGGGTGAGGTACATTGCCATGAGCGTTATAGCTGACAACCCAAAGGCACACCCCAATGCCTGTCAGTCTCTACAGGGTGGGGTTGGGGTTGGCATCACCTCAATACTTCACTGCCATTCCTATTATGCATCTCTAACTCCGGCGCTATCAATGCCAATGCCAGTGAGACAACATTTGGCATTGATAAATGCTTGTTTATGTTTGAGTGCAGCTTACTACAAGCAATCATTTTTCAGGGCTCGATCATTCTCCTCCCCTGTTGACCACTGATGGTCCATGCTCATTCTTGAACACAGGTTGCCTATGTGGCACAAGGTGTTGTGTCCTGCACCTTAACCCTCCACATTACTGAGCCAGTGATACACCCCACATTTTCAGCATAGCCTTTGTATTACCCGAGCTTCTGTATTCAAATGTTGTTCAAAATATGACAGCTTCCCAAAACATAGTTCAGGCAGACTTTTCCTCACACAAGGAGTGAGTATTATGCTTGCAATGGTAGAAATCTGGTTGATATGACAGTTACCTAAGAACATAAGACTTTTGAACTATTTAATTACACTGTGTCACAAAATGGTTTTTCAATGACAGTTTTTTCAACTGTGTTTACTCATTTATAGTTCAATTCATATAAAATATAACTGAACTCTAGCAAAAAAAAAAGTATTTTCTTTCAAGCTGCTAGTAATACAGTGTAAACCTTTACACCAGCAATTCTACAAATTAAGTAAGTACAGCTACATTGACATGCATTTAAACTAGCAAAGGGTGGTGGCAGGCCAGCAAGGAGGGTACCTACTTGCTCACCCCCCACAGCTAGCAGTGGAACCAGTGAACCAGAGGAGTGGCTATCTCTGCAAAGCAGTGTGCAAAAGATGGAGATTAGTGCCCAAGAGGTGGATAAGCAGAAAGGGCAAAATGCAGCAGAAGGGCAGACATCAAGGAGAACCAGGGATAAATGACAACCAAGGAAGGGGCTGGAGTAGAACAGTGAAACAGTCTAGGAGGTCAAGTCATGGAAAGCCATGTGCAAATGCCAGGAGCCTTAGCAACAAGAAGGAAGATCTGGAGGCTGTCATGGTGCAGTCAGACCTGGACATTGTGGCCATCACTGAAACCTGGTGTAATGATAACCACGACTGGGAGATGGCCATACCGCAACACAACATATTCAGAAGAGACAGAGCAGGCAGGAAGGGAGGAGGAGTGGCACTGTATGTGAAAAATGACATAAGGGCCACAGAGATCCAGGAGGAACAAAATGGGGGAGAGATACTGTGGGTTAAGCTGGAAAGGAAAATGGGGACAGCCATCTGCACAGGTGTTGTCTATAAACCACCAGCCCAGGAGGAAGAAACAGATAGGGAGCTGATGCTAGCCATCCAAAGGATGGCAGACAAGGGTGAGGTAGTACTGGTTGGAGACTTCAATATTCCAGACGTGGACTGGAGCATCCCAGCAGCAGCTCAACTAGGAGCAGATTTATCCTGGACTCCTTCAGGGTGCCTTCCTCAAGCAACTGGTCATGGAACCAACTCGGCAGAAGGCAATACTGGACCTTGTGCTCACAAACAGGGACAGTGTGATGGGGATAACAGTGGGGGAGCACCTGGGAAACAGTGACCACCAGTCATTGTGGTTTGAGATCACAGAAAGAGCAGAACCAAACCACACAAAAACATGTATCCTGGATTTTAGGGGGGCAGACTTTGGGAAAATGGGGAGATACTTGAAAGAGGCATTAAGGGGAATGGGACAGGAATCAGGGGTTGAGGAACAGTGGGCAGTATTTAAAATGGGGATTACAAGAACAACAGAATTGTGCATTAAGCAGGTTAGCAAGAGGAAAAGGAAGAGGAGACCATTATGGTTTTCCAAAGAGGTAGCAAAGAAAGTGAAAGCCAAAAGATTGCATTCAGGCAATACAAAAGACACAGGCAGAAGGGGATAGGGAGAAGTACCAGGAGAAGCAAAGGGAGGCAGGAGGTCAGTAAGGAAGCCAAAGCTCAGACAGAAGAACACATTGCAAAATCAGTGGGTAAAGGACAAAACCTTTACAGGTACATAAGGAAAAAGAAAGACAAAGGGAGGGGTAGTGAGACTGAAGGGGAGGATGGGGGCCGCGTGGAGGATGACAACAGTAAAGCTGACATATTGAACAGGTATTTCTGCTCAGTCTTTACTGAGGAAGAGGAGGGTAATGGGTCTGAAGGGAGTACAAGGGTGAGAATGGTGCAGAAATGGACACAAGTCCCTTTACACGAGAAAGAGTCCTGAAGGAACTGGAAGTAATAAGAGTTGATAAAGCAATGGGGCCAGATGGTGCACCCAGGTCCTTAAAGAACTAAGAGAGGTGGTGGCTGAACCTCTAGCTATCCTGTTTAGCCGATCACTGGAAACAGGGGAGGTACCAAAGACTGGAGGACAGCAGATGTAGTCCCCTTATACAAAAGTGGGAACAAAGCAAAGAGGAAGCAGGGAACTACAGACCAGTCAGCCTCACCTTGGTAGTGGGGAAGATCATGGAAGCACTACTGAAGGAGAGATTGGTGGAACATCTGGTTGTCAATGGACTACAGGACCCAAGGCAGCATGGTTTCACCAGGGGGAGGTCATGTCAGACCAACCTCGTTGAATTTTTTGACTGGGAGACTAGGGAGGTGGATCAGGGGAGGGCAGTAGACATGGCCTATCTGGACTTCAAAGGCCTTTGACACTGTGCCACATAGAAGACTATTACACAAACTGGGGAATATGGGTGTGGGCAGGACAGTAGTGTGGTGGGTAGGTAACTGGCTGGGTGGCAGGACACAGAGGGTGGTGGTAAATGGCTGTCACTCCACAGAGGAAGAGTGACCAGTGGGTCCACAGAGATCAGTGCTGGGACCGGTCCTATTCAACATCTTCATCAGTGACATTGCAGGGACCTAGAAGGCAGAATTTCACTGTTCGCTGATGACACAAAGCTCTGTAACAGAGTAGACACACCAGAGGGTGTAGACAGAATGAGAAGCGACCTGCAGAAACTTGAAGAACGGTCAGGGTTTGGCAGTTGAAATTCAATGCAAAAAAGTGCAAGATAATGCATATGGGGCACAAAACCCTGGCACAATATATCAGTTGGAGGGTGAGGATATAGCATGCACCAAGCAGGAAAGGGATCTTGGGGTTATTATCTCTGATGACCTTAAGGTAGGGAAACAGTGTGACAAGGCAGCAGGTAAAGAAATAGGATGCTGGGATGTATAGGCAGGGACATCACCAGCAGGAAAGGGAGGTCATAATTCAAGAATACAAGACACTAGTAAGGCCCCACCTGGAGTACAGTGTACAGTTCTGGAGACCATACTCACGTAAGGACATAGACAGGGTAGAGAAGGTTCAGAGGAGGGCAACAAAGATGGTGCATGGATTGCATCACAAGTCCTATGTAGACAGGTTGAAGGAACTGAACATGTACTCCTGGAGGAGAGGAGGGAGAGGGATATGATAGAGACATACAAGTATCTTACAGGGAGGAACAGGGTGCAGGAAAACACTATTTTAAGCAAAAAGATGTTCCAGGACTAGAGGGCATGGGATGAAGTTGGAGGGAGGACGATTCAGAGGAAACATGACAAGAATTTCTTCACAGAATGGGTGGTGGACAAGTGGAACACCCCGCCAGTGGAAGTGGTGGGGGCTGAAACAATCAGGATTTAAGAATGCATGGGATAGACATAAAGGAATTCTGGAGGTCAGGGGTAAGGGGCAACAGACTTCTAGGAAAACAAACTGAACTTACAAGCTCAAATGGGCAGACTGGGTGGGCCATAGGCCCTTATCTGCCGACACTGTCTATGTATTTATGTAGGTAGTTATGATGTCATGGATTTATTTCACATATCCTCGGTGTGTGATGACCACATAACCCTCTTGAGCTTCGCTCTCAAGGTTTATGGTTTTTTTCACACACCTTGGGTACGTAAGAACAAAATCCATAACACATACATATCCATTATTCTATATGTATAATTTTGATACTTACTTTGACTATTTGAATGTTATTACCTGTGAAAGCTTCTTCCTGATCCCTTTTTAAGAACGGCATTACAGCCGTATGCACAGCAACTCTTTGGCATTTTCAACACCTGTAATTGGCATCAACAACATATGTTTATTTGTGTTGAAAAGTTAGACTAATAACATACATATCAGACTACAAAATTGCCAACAGAAAAATGGTAAAATGTATATGGGGTCAGTAATCTTACATCCATAACTACAGTTACTTAGAAAAGGTGAAATAATTTTTTTGATGTCCAAATGATAGGGTGGATTAGAAAACTCTCTCAATAGTGATGTTGAACTAAGCAAACATCTTGTATTTAATCTTGTTTAATTTTTTTCTAGAAGGAAGTGCATAGGTTTAAAGTCCAACATGATAAATAGAGTAACAATAAAGTAAGTCAGCATCATTTATGCATAAAGAAAACTACCAATGAACACAGTATCTCTATTTCTGGGAGGTGAAAGAAGATGTCCAAAATCGTCTTTGAGAACTGGAAGTGTATTACAAATAACCTATATGACTATGGATTAAGGATTATGACAGTTACTATGCAAGAATTTTAATTACGCATATCATGCTTTCATCAGATATGTATACTGACCATTACTCTTAAGATACTCTGAGCGCATCTAATATGGGCTATATATTTCAAGGGATTTGGACATCAGAAATCATGGCTGCTGCCATCGCAGAATATTATTCAGTTTTCATGCTGTATTTGTCAACTAAAGTGGATTCTTTGTTGCACTATGACTTAAGTATTATTCTGGATATTATTTCTCTCACATGTTTTTATGTTTAAATTTTTTTTCGCTCCCGCACAGGATATAGCAGTTGATGGCTGTGCATTGATTACAATGTTGGTTATGTGTCTACTTGCAGTTCTGTTGGTCAGACTGTTGGATACTTTTAGTGAAATATTCTCTTTTATGCCCTTTGAGTCACCAGACATCTGCAATGATTACTTAATATTTAAACTTTCAGGTAAAGCATTATACACATAATACAATTTGTAGTGATGGAGCAGGTTGTGTAAAAATCTATGGAAAGCACCAAAAATAAAATAAATAATGCATGATCAGGGGTTATATTGACAGTATGTTAATCACATCTTAAGGATTTATTGTACAAGGTGCAGTTGATTGCTATATTTCCCTTAGAAGGTGAGTAACTGACTTTATTTATTTATTTATTTATTATTTTATTTAGCTTTTGTTGACCGGGTAAGTGCACTAGACAAATCCTGCCTATTTTCAGGCACGACCCGGGGGAAGGGGATACAGATAAATGCCAACTGACCTTGAACCAGATTAAGCTGTTGGTGGTATTTTAAGTGAATGAGGGAAATTTTGCCAGGACATCCCCTTATACTTAGACTTATACTTTCTAAACCCTGATCATGCATCATTGCTCTTATAAACAAGCATTTGTCAATGTGGAACGTTTGATGGTTACTAAACAAGGAGTCAAGTATAAGATGAGGGTAGTGAGGAGCATAGATAGAGGTTTCCATAGTAAAAGAAACAGATTTTAGTGTCATCTGCAAACAGGCAGATAGATCTTTCCTTCTAACCCTTCTGCAGTGTCTGTATTGTAGACACTTGACAGGAGTGGTACCTGATGTACCCAGCTGATCACCACCCAAATGAAAGAGGCTGAAGTGGACAGGTCACTGAGGAGGAAGACTTGGGGTGGGGGGGCCCTTGCTCCTGGGCAAAGAGTATGGGACCCAGTGTGGAGCCTTGTGGTACTCCACGAGGTAGAATTTTAAGCAGCGAGAGATCACCTTGGTCTTTGATTTGTTGCATTCTGTTGGTAAGGTAACAGTTCAACCATTTCATGGAAGTATCAAGTCCAAGGTGGCTCTTGGCATATGAGGGAAAGAAGAAAAGGGAAGGAGCAGATCAGCTGGCTCAGGATAGGGGGTGGGTGGGTGGAGGAGATGGGAGAGAAGGCTTAGGTACTAAATGACTTTTTGTATCTGTCTTTACCAAGGAGGTGGGGAGGACGGCATGGGTAGGAGAGGGGGCAGGGCATATGGCAGATGAAGAAGGGGAAACAGATGAGGAAATACCCAGAAGTACTGTGTGGGAAGCACTCAAGGCCCTAAGAGGGGACAAGGCATCAGGCCCAGATGGGATCCATCCCATGGCGGTCAGGGAGCTGGCAGATACCCTGACTGCCCCTCTAGCAAACCTTTTTAACTCCTCCCTGCAGTCTAGGTGGGTACCTCAGGACTGGAGGATGGCCCATATTGTGTCTATCCACAAGGGTGACCTGCAAGAGGAGCCTGGAAACTATAGGCTGGTTAGCCTGACATCAGTAGATGGAGGTCATCCTGAAGGAGAGGATGGATGGGGTTCTGAGGGCACGGGGTCACCTAGACATTTGCCAGCATGGTTTTGTTAAGGAAAGATCTTGCCAGACAAATATGGTGGAGTTCGATAAAGGAGTGATGAGGTCGCTGGAACAGGGCAGGTCAGTGGATGTCCTCTTCCTGGGTTTCCACAGGGCATTTAACTCCATGCCACATCATGGGCTACTGGGGAAGCTGAAGAGTATATGGATGGGGGGGAGATAGGCAGGTGGATAGGAAACTGGTTGGCGGGGAGTCTACAGAGGGTGAGGGTGGAGGGGTCTCATCCTTCATGCTAGTCACAAGAGGGGTCCCACAGGGGTCGGTACTGAGCCCACTCCTATTTAATGCCTATGTTGCTGACATCAGAAGTGGTATCAGGAGGAGCAACTGTGGAAGCTCAACCTGTACTCGTTGGAGGAGAGAAGAGATGGGGGGATATGATAGAGGTCTTCAAGTATCTCAAGTGAATAAATAGGGTAAGCCTTGAGGGGGTCTTTCAGCTGAGGGAGCTGGGGGCTACCAGAGACCACCCAATGAAGCTGGATGGGGGGAGGTTGAGGGGGAAACATAGAGGCGCTACTTCACTGAGAGAGTGGTGGAGCCCTGGAATGTGCTGCCCAGGGAACTGGTGTCTGCTACTACTGTTGAGGAGTTCAAGAAGGGCTGGGATAGGTATAGGGGGAGGGTACATCCAGGAGCCATGCTTGGAAATAGGGGTCATTGTTGTGAGGAAGGGGGGGTTAAAATCGGTGCTCTTGCATAGGCACTGACCATCAAGCAGACTAGACAGAACATAGGTCCTATTCTGCTGGCCTCATAGTATGTTACTATGTTAATTCCTTTCTCTTGGTCTTCACCCCTTCCAAGACATCCTGTGTCACCCAGATTGGCTTCTTATCCCAACCCTTCTTGCTCCATGTACTGGTACAAGTCTCAGTTGCCTCTGCTAGCCCTTTTGTAAGCAATAAGGCAAGATGGAGTGTGCATGGAACACCTTTTACCGCATGGCCAGGGGCATAATATGGCACAAGGCTGAAGGCCGAGTGACTTTAGCTGCTGGCCATGTGGTAAAATGTGTCCCAAGCACATCCCAGAGTGCCTTATTGCGCTTATGACATGATCTCCTTTTTTAAAAACTTTTTACAGTTGAGAAAAAGCATGTTTATATGCAGAAACAGTATATTAACTTGTATGTATTTATGATAAAATAGTCCTTCCACCACTACAAATGATGTAAATAATGATGTCACTGTATTGTTGCCTACTTTCTTCTTCCGTTTTTTTTCTCTGATTTTCCCACATTCTTTACATGGAATGTTTGTCATGGAGTGTTTACCATGGAATACACAGATTCGAAATTCTGCTCAGTTTCACTGGTAGAATGTTACTTAAGCAATAAGGCATGACAGAGTGTGCCCTGTCCCAAGGGTGGGACAAAGCATGAGGCCCCAGGCTGTGTGCTTCCGCCTCCCCAAGTGTGATGTGATTCAGGGATGATGCACACCCTGGAGTGCCTTATTGCAATTATAGTATGGCTGTAACAAATCCGACAAGACTTTAATGATTAAATAATAAACTTATGAAACAAATCAGAAGTTATAACTTTATTATAATTAATTTAGACATAAAATAGAGATAAAATAGTCCCTTCAAGGCCTTTTGCATCCCTACTATTGCTTAAACTGACATTTGTATCCGATTTTATTACTCTGAGCTTAGCGTGGAACATAATTGCTGCATGAATAACAACCAATCAGATGTCAGAATTTTCCTTTACATTTTATCATTGATGGTATTCCATTTCTGGCTAGCACTCATGCACATCTGAATTCCCACTGGGTGCTTAACCAAATATTCACCTATCCTTCTAAAGTTCACTCCCTTAAAATCGATCACCTGGTGCCCATATCTCTTGTTTCCATTCCCAATATTGAGTGTGAACCACACTGTGTAATAGTCATTGCCAGTCAGCGGGTCCTCCAAGCCCAGATCCCTTACAACCTCCCCTTTTGTTAATACCAAGTCCAGAGACCTTCCCACCCTAGTCGGCTCACAGACAAATTGCACCAGTAAGCAGTCCTGAAATGCATCCATTAACACTTGCTTCCTTGCACACGTGGTAGTTGGGTGTTCCAGTATTCCCCAGGAGGTTGAAGTCCCTACCACTACTGTTTGCAGTCTCATACAGACCCTTCTAATCTGCTCGGCCAACTACCTATGCAGATCATCCCCTCCCTGAACTGGTGACCTGTACACTGCCCCCACACTCAGTGTCTTTCTTTTGGAGTCTTGAAAATGCATCCATAGGGCTTCTGTCATGGCCTCCACCCCCTCCTCCCATATACACCTTATCTCCTCCCTCACATTGATCACCACACCACACCCCCCGTTTCCCCCAGCCCTGACCTTCATGAACATATATGATCATCATATCCCAGTCTTGGTTCTGGGTGGCCCATGTTTCATTGGTGGCTGCAATGTCCACCCTATCCACAGCCAAGAGATCCTGTAGCTTGGCTAATTTGTTGCCCAAGCTTCTTGCATTTATGAAGACCGCCCTTCAACCTGTTCCCCCCCCCAAAACACACACACGCACACTCTCACTGGTTTCCACCCCTCCTATCCCATCCTTGTGTCCACACCCCAAATACCTCTTCTATAGCTTGGGGGGTAGGCATGCTCGACTTCACCCTATGGGATCCCCTGCTTACCAGCTGTCCTCACACCACCCCCCCTCCACCTGCTATAAATCTATACTTGAGGCTATGTACCTCTCCAACCTCTTTAATACACACTTCCACTTCCTGCTCAGCTACAGCCTATCCCCTGCATTTAGATCCTTATTGTCCCAGGTTCTGCCCCAATCAACCACTACACCATACTCCTTAGACTATCACCATTCCCCCAGCCATGTGTTGAACTCCCAAATCATCCCTCTCATTCCTGTTCTCTTGCAGGGTACTGGTAGTACCTATGAGAAGGTCACTGATTCCCCCAGTTCCTCACACCTCCTCCTCACTACCTCCACCATCTCCCCCACCAGGACCTTAGTGCCCACATGTACCACTGCATATAGTTTCTTCCTGCCCCTCCATGCATACTTAAGAACCACCTACACCTCCGTGTCCACCATTAGCCCATGTCTAGCCTCAACCAATATCCTACTATGCCTTTCCCCCCTGCCGCCCCATCTGATCCCTTTAGGTATGGAATCGCCCAGCACTAACACACCACCTTCCTATTTCGTTATCCCCTCCATCACCATTTTGCCAAGGTATCCATTACTAGAAATCCAATTACAGGTGTCTGTGCGCTACTTGAAACGAGTGGGTGCTATAACCAAGGGATAAGACTGCCTCCCCACGGATGCCCTCAGACTTGCAGTCACATCCTCATTTCTATCTCTAGTAGACTACGGCTTACCGGTGTATGGTGCAGCAGACCAGACTGCCCTGCACAAGATCTGCCTCACCTTAAACAAGGCCTGCAGGCTCATAACTGGGGCTCCTAGACTAACCCACACTTGCCTTCTTTACACCATGGCTAATCTACTCAACCTAGATGAGTGCCTCAAATACCAAACCTGCCTGCTAACAAAAAAAATCACTCCTTGGGCTATCGCCACTGGGTCTGTCAGCCACTATCCACCAAGCAAACCCTACAGTGCATACCCACATATCCCACAAAACTGCACTGGTTACAACGAGGGCAAGAATCAAGAAGGTCAAAGGGCTTACCCCTCACAGAGCCCCTGTTGGTATAACGCCTCCCGCCGGAATCACTGATGCCCCCTCGTTATCTTATTTTAAAACTAGCCTTAGAAATCACCTGCTCTCAACACGCAGCTGTAGCTGCCTCTAAGCCTCCTCCTATCCTTCCAGACAAAGCTCGCTGAGCTGCTCTCTGACCTTCTGTCCAGCTCTACCTTTACTTGTTACTATCTTCCCCACACTCCTCTTCTGATGTCTTCCACCCAGCCTTACCTTATCTGCCTACTGAATCAATCTCCATGTAACTTCTGTATATTGTCTACATTTGCAGAGCTCACATGTAAGCCTGTTGTATACTGTGTTTGACATATGCCTGTAATTTTGCCTGACTCCTAAATGTACTCTGATTTTTTGTCTGCCCTGATGTTTGTTGCTTGCACTGTTTGTCCTTTCTGTGACGAGGTACCTTTGTAAATGAGCCTCTGGCTCAAAGGTTGTTAAACTGATGTTCTAATAAATAAATAAATAAGAACAAAAGCACAAATTGTAGAGCACTCAGAAAGCCAAAATGAAACACGCAAAACTCAAGGCAATGGAGCAATGAAAACCCGCAGCACACTACCCCAGCACTTCGTGTCCACTCCGGGGCACTTCATCAGGAGGCGGGGACCTGGTGCTCAAGGTCTTCTTTTTATTTTAGAAACACCTTAAAGTGATAGCACACACAATAAAAATATATTTTTATATATCCATATTATATTGAGCAACTACAGTAACCCCATATGCCAAACACCCTATTATGAATTATAACATTAAATCACATCAAATAAAATGACTCTTTGGATGTAGACTGTAGCTAGTTAGCTAATGGCTGTGGTGAGATTATAACCTGGGCACTAATGATATTGAAGTTCTTAACCATTGGGACATGCCATTATTAGATGTTATATTGATTTTTTGAATTTGCTATGTGGTTAAATAAGCCAGTGGCTCAGTTGGGACTTTAACTTGGGATCTAATTATACTTATGTCCCAAACCATTAAATTGTGCCATTATCAGATGCTACATTAACCTTATGACTTTATGTTTTTCATAAATACTTCCTTTCAAATATTTTTTTTTATAACTATAAAATCTTGAATATTAATATTTGCCTTAAAAAGTTAAATTATGCCCTAAAATAAAAGAAATGAAAATAATATCAAATGTATGATGAATTTAATGGATACATATTTGTCTTATTATTTGGGTTCTTCTCTATTCTAGTTTACTTAGAGGTTGACTTGACTTTTGACATCTCCATTTGACCTCCCATATAAATGCTGTGCTAAACAATATCAAGTGGAATTTTTTAGTTTATTTTGTTAGATGTGATTTAATGCTAAAATTTACAATAGGGTGTTTGGCATGGGGTTACTGTAGTTGCTCAATATAATATGGATATATAAAATATATATTTTTATAGTGTGTGCTATCACTTTAAGGTTTTTCTAAAATAAAAAGAAGACCTTGAGCACCAGGTTCCCGCCTCCTGAGGAAGTGTCCCGGAGTGGACACGAAGTGTTGGGGTAGTGTGCTGCGGGTTTTCATTGCTCCATTGCCTTGAGTTTTGAGTGTTTCATTTTGGCTTTCTGAGTGCTCTACAACTTGTGCTTTTGTTCTTATCCATTATTAGAGCATGTCACCTTCCTAACTCCATTCTTACCCACTTCTGCTCCCCCATCTACCCTCTCCTGTCTGCGGCCCCCCTTCCCTGCTCCCTCCCTGTCCACCACTTCCCTCTCCTCCACCCTGGTCTCTCCCCTCCTATCAGCCCCTGACGTCCTCCCAGCCATCAGTGCTTCTCTCCCATCCACCCCATCACCCTCCTCTGACCGGCTCCTGTCCTATGTGGATTTCCCTTCCCTCCCCTTCCCCCTCATGCACCCCCCCCCGGAGATTGCGCAGTCCCTCATCCTCCACCAGTGTCTTCAGCACAGCAAACTTATTTCCAGCCCTTCTTGCCTGATTGTGCTTTGGTCCCTTGCCCCTGACCTAAGCCTGCCCACTAGCCTATGCCCCTTGTTTGCTACACCATCCTGCATTGCCCTCAACTGCCTCCATTAAACCCCCCCCATCATCTGGTGTGTCAATCCTCGTCCACTTCATCTGTCCTCCTTGGCAATGTCTACAGTTTACGATAACTATGCAAGTCTTTACAATCCTAGCAGTGTCCCATTCTAAGTCAATTATAGCCAAACAGTCCCTACATCCCCAGCATCTTGGCAAGCTGTGTCTCCAACTGCTCCCCTAAAGAAAAACAAAACAGAGCCCACCACACCTTAATAACCCCATAAGTCCCCATTGTTGCAGAACAACCACAGTGGTCCAGCTTGATGGCAAAGACCAGAACTGGAATAGGCATAGTAACTGAAATCTGAATTCAGTTGGAAACATGAACCTGTGCTGGGTAGGTGGGGCTGCTGACTATGGACCCTGGATGGGGAGGGGGGTTGTTGACTATGGACATGTGTTGGAAATGGGGAAGGTAGGTGCTGGTGTCTATAGACCTTTGGTGGGGAGATGGGGGTGGCCAGTGACCATGAGCCCATTTTGGGGAGGTGGGGCCGTTAACTATGAACCTGTGCTGGGGATAGGGGTTGCAGAATATGAGCTCTGGCTGATGGGGTGGGGGGGGTTGTATACACTTGGAGAAGAGTGGGGGATGTTAACTATAGGCCTGGACTGTGGAGGAGGATCAGTTTACTATGGACAAGGTCTGGGGAGGGGGACTGTTGACTGTGGACCTGTACCATATGGGGGGGGCCAGTTACCATGAACACATTCCAGGGAGGTGAGGCCATTGACTACGGACTCATTCTTGGGAAGGGGGCTGCTTACTATGGACCCTGGATGGGGATGGGGGTTGATGGCTATGGACCTTTGGGGAGAGTGAGACCTGGTTACTATGGACATGGGCTGGGGAGGAGAGACCATTGACTATGGACCTGTACTGGGTGGGGGAGTGGTAACCATGAGCCCATGCTGGGGAGGTGTGGCCATTGACTATAGAACCATGCCAGGAGAGGGTACTGCCAACTATGGACACTGGTTAAGGTGGTGGTGGTGGGGTTGTTGACTGAATCATTGTTGGAGAGAGCTGGGATTAGTGATTATAGATCTTGATTGTGAAGAGGGGGCATTTGACTATGTACCATGCCGGGGATAGGAGGGCTGCTAACCATGGACTTGATTGGTGAGGGCAAGGGGGTTGTTGGCTATGGACAACTGGGAGAGAGTCTGTGTCTGTCAATATAGACCAGGGCTGGGAGGGGTATCAGATTACTATGGACCAGGGTGAGTGTGGGGGGGGGCAGTTGACTGTTGACCTGAGCAGGTGAAAGGGGTGCTAGTGACCATGAGCAAGTGCCGGGGAGGTATGGACTGCTGACTATGGACCATGGAGGGTGGTTGTTGAGTATGGAAACTGGCCCCCTTCCCAGTAGAGTGGAGGCTGGTGACTGTATACCTGGGCTGATGGGGGGGTAGTTGAATATGGCCATTTGCTGAATCGGGGGCAGCTGACTATGAACCCTGGTTGGGGAGGTGGGGCTGCTGACTATAGACCCTGGCAGGTGAAGGGGGTTGCTGACTATGAACACAGATGGGTAAGGGGGTCAGTGGCAATGGTACTGAGATAAGGAGCAGGGACTGGTGATTATGGACCCATGCCAGGGATGGGGGGAATGATGATTATGAACCCTGGATGCATATGATGGACTGTTGACTATGGAACCAGGCTGGGTAGTGGGAATTGGTAAACAAGGACCCATAGCAGAGAGCGGATGCCTGTGACTATAGACCAATGCTGGGGAGGGTGTGGTGTGCCAAATATGGGCTGGATGGTGGATGAGGTGCTGAATACTGTACTGGGAGGGGGAGGTGGGAGGTGAATATAGACCCTGGTTTAGCAGGTGGGGCAGGCATAGCAGAAACCGGTCTGAAATACTATTGGACAGAAAACATCCTCATTTGTGGATCTTGTGGAATGTTGCAGTTCTTAGGGATGTAGGTTTTGATTGGGATGGGGCATTTATGATCCTCTTGATCTGCTATTCATCTGGGCTGGGCCTCCCAGAAGATATTTAACCTACCTATCCATCACGCTACCTGTCCCTAAAAACACTCACCAGACTACTGTGTCCATCACCAGGAGTTGCTTCCTCCTTCTCCTCTTCTGTGGTCCTCTGCCAGCCACCCTTGGGTTTCTTTATGGAAGACCAGCTCAGTGTCACTGTTCACAACTTCGGGTGTCAATATGGGACCTTCCCATTCCTCAATTGCAACAGATGGGGGATGTGACTCTGACCCACCTCCCTTACCCTACATGAGCCCACCATAGTCTATCCACTCCTACTGGGCAACCTTGTGGAGGATGCAGACTACTAGGTGGACCATGGAAGGGTGGGTAGAGGTCAACTTAATTATAGCCAACCCTGTCTGAATACATGCCTGCAGATTGGGAAGTTCACCAATATCCAGAAGGACCTCATAAATACTGCCTCCTCACCACCACTTAATAGCCCCACTATCAGCTTCTACACATACTATGCCAACTATCCAGACTCTGTTCATCTTTAAGTAACACACACATACACACACACACACACACAACAAGCCACTTAGCATCCTCTGGATCCTGCTAGTAACCCACCCTCCAGTGATCAGAATTAGGTCTTAAAAATTCAGTAACACAGGATTTTGCAAACCATTCCTACCAGTCTCCTGACATTAAGATAAATACATTATTGGTTGATCTTGACAATTTCTTTCATTTAAAACTATAACTGTCAAAATATTTCACAACTTTCATTTCATCCACCTCATAGACAGTCTTTTAGTGAAGCATTTTGTCACCAAATATAAATTGTAAGGTAACTGAATACCTGCCTAATAATACTAAGTTCTCAATGAAGCTGTTGATTTTCTGATAGACTGTTCTATACATTCTGCAGCACTCTCTCTCTCGACGTCTCTCACACAAGCTCCTCAGAGGTTTGACAGCTGTTTATAAACACAGCTGTGTGCACTATAAAAAATACAACATTGTATCTAACCTTAGCAGGGTGGGAACGTGGCCATGCACATTTTTTTTCTGTCCACATTGAAAGCAGTTAAAAGCCATATGCAAAACTCGTACAACATGCCCCATTAAACAAAAAGACTAGACAATAGGCATCTGATTACTGCATTTATTTTTATTTAATTTTCTGTGTCCTTAGCGCTTTCTTTCCCGCAGTGCACATCTATTTCTCGATCATGCTGTACACCTAGCTGGTGGTGGATAGTGAGCAGCGTCTCCTCTGGCAAGTGACACCACGTGTCCACCCTGTAGTTATATATAGAACTCAATTGTAGAAAATTGAATCCAGAACAATACAATAAAACTCACAGGCCATGCCAGGCTCCACATGGTCAATAGACCTGATGGAGTCCTGCAGGCCTCTACCTTACCTATCTTGGTACTGAGTCACCAGCTGCAAATGAAGTGCTGAGAATGCCAAAATAAAATTCCCAGCAAAAGAGGGCTACCTATGGGCTGCATCACCTTATAAACCCCCTAAGGACCCCAAATCAGGTCCCCACCTGGCCCCTTCCCTTACCAATTGGCTAGTGCCCCTGCACCTGCATCAGATGATATCAGTATGACTCATCCTGTGACATCATCAAACCCCGTCGCTCCTCTCTTCCCCTGCCCTACCTCCCTGTTCTCTGCACATTCCCTTTGGAGCCATCTGACAATTCTGGTTGCCTGTTAGTGGTAACCCTATTTAAGGAATAAAGATTTTCATATGCATCTTACCACACCATTGCATAGCAATTATATTGCAAGCTATTTCCTAATTTACTAAAGTGCATGCTAACGATTTGTCCTTGAAGCATGCAGTGACTACTATGTGTACAGGTTGGTGTACACAGACATGTCTATGGCAAGTGGCATTGGCACACACAGTCAAAGTAGCACACTCATCAGTACAGAGATAGTTGTGTTGTACTGAAATATGTGGTCAAGTTTTGAAATGAATGCCATATACTGGGACATAAACAAATCTACCTGTTACAGTTAGTATATTTACAAAATGCCACCATAGCATGACACATCATATTAGAGTTACTTAAACTGGTTGTTTCATCATGCCAATGGTACTGCATACATCAACTAACCTTACCATGCACTGTAAGACACATTGGTAAGAATAGCATGTGCTGTGCAAGGACAGTCACACACATCCCACTGTGGCACACAGTACCATATTGCTGTGTAGACACATGTATGTGGCCCTGTGCTCACCAACCCTAATCTTGGAGCACAGAAAAATCAGTAGTACATGGTGTGTGAATGGGTAACAAGGTACTAAAATTATAGTTCACTATTAATTATTTTACATTGCAACTTCATTATGTTACTTACGGCTTATCATTCTTTCAGCAAATGTTGGCTTGCCAGCTTGCTGCCACAACTGATAGGCCAGGTCATACCAGGCCTGGTCTTTGTTGGGTACTTTCCCGAAGACTTTTAGTTTATAAAAATGCTGCCAGACCAGCTTCCATTTATGATTGCACATGCTGGATTTTTTGTCACTAAGGTTTTTCTTCTTTCTTAGATATCTGGCCACCCCCTTCCAAGTTTCTTCTAATGGGTGATTGGTGGCCCTCATCAGGATCTTTGGGTATCCAGTTTTCCCAATGGCCTCCAGTAAAAGAGGCACTTCTTCATCCAGCCAGTCCTTCACCATTGTCTGAAACAAAACAACACAAAAAGAAAAAAGGAAAAAATAATATTTGCTGTATTGCATGAACACAGTGTTTAGTGTGTCATATTTACTATGTTCTGGTTAAATTTAATAAAAAAATACCTCTCATACAGTATCAATGTATTATGTTTCCCCCTTCACACACACACACACACACACACACACACTGACAACCAGCACATCTATAGCATTCTAGTCATGATTAAACAGCTTTGATCTTTGCTAATACTGTGAACATCTGTAAAGATGTTTATTTGTGTCTGTGTTTTTGCATGTAATTGTTCTATTTTTTTACCAATAGTGTTTGGCTCTTAAAAGAGCTATTGTTTTGAAGAACACCTAATAGTGCTTGCATGACACACTGTTCATCAGAGCACTGTTGGGATGCCTTACATACCAACATACTAAAATGCCAGCAGAATGGGCCTAACGGTCTTTCGCGTCTGCTCGTTTGGTCAGCCCCCACCCTGGGAGCTGACCTTGCTGACTCCCTCACCTTCTCTGGCTTCTCCCGTCCCAGTTCCGTATATTCTCACTGCATTGGATTTTGCTTCCAGAACCCTTCCCCTGTACCTGTCCCACCCCCTCTTGAACCCCTCCACTGTCTCTGCCTCCACCAGCCCCCTAGGCAGCACATTCCATGGCTCCACCACCCTCTCAGTGAAGCAGCACCTCCTCCTTTCTCCCCTGAATCTTCCCCCCTCCAGCTTCCACCCATGCCCGCTAGTGGCTCCTCCTCCTTCCTTTGAAGCACCCTGACTGCTCCTCCCCTATTTACCTCCTTCATGTACCTGAAGACCTCTATCATGTCCCCGTCCCTTCTCTCTTCCAATGTGTACATATTTAGCTCTTCAAGCCTCTCCTCATAGGTCCTGTCCCCAAAGCCCCAAATCATTTTGGTCGCCCTCCTCTGGACCCTCTCCAGGAGTTTAATGTCCCTCTTTAAGTGTGGCCTCCAAAACTGCATGCAGTACTCGAGGTGCTGCCTCACCAAGTAGTTATACAGAGGGAGTATCACTTCCATCCTTCTGGAGGTGATCCCCCTAGTGATGCATCCCAGCATCCTGTTGGCCTTGGCTGCTGCCCTCCTACAAGTCTCCGAGTTGTTCATCTTGACATCCACCACCACCCCCAGGTCCCTCTCAGCCATCGAGACTTGTAGCATTCCCCCCAGGGACCTTCTCGAAGGTCCAACAGAAAGAGACAATTGTCAGCATCTGAGAAGTGCACAGTGTCTTTTAAATACAGCCAATCTTTAAAATATCTAATTTGTGGATGACATATGGTTTGCATTCCAAGATCATGTAAACATGCAGAAATGTGGATGTTCACCTTGTTTCTATCTCTGTCAAGCAAATATATATGTTGATCTACATGCTAGGTCATACGCTCTGTAATGTCTGAGTAGACACTCTTACAGGTAGGCAACATCTCTATAAGTTAAGCTAGGTCCAATTTAGCTTCAGCCACTAAATCTATCCACAATTTTTTGCCTAAATCATTACATCCAAGATGGATCAGCAGAATGTCTGGTGCAGAGTGGCTGCTCAGTAAACAATGCATGGTTGGCATGAGCTGCTCCCATCTCATGCTTCCCATACTAAACCACTTAACCCTGCAGTTAGGCAGGTGCAAATCACTACCAAGGTAACATGCTCGAGCAAAATTTCCATCTCTGCAAATTAAACTGCCTCCTACCATCCACACAGTGTATCTGGAATTTTCTGCCTTCCTATGTCTTGTTAAAAAAACAGAGAATGTGTCAGCTAGCTCTAAATAGTCAGTCTGTGTCTTTCAGTTGTCTGAGAGATCTAAGTGTCTAAGTGTACAGTTTTATGTATGCTAACAGAATTTTTGCTTAGTCAGGTAGCAACAGTGGGTTTAAAAAAATGTTGACTTATATGATTATCTAAGTGCCAATTAAAAAACAAAACTTCACAGTACCCAGCTTAGGACTTCTCACTGGGTGGCATATAAACTAAACATACTAGCCTGGATATTCAAAAGGGTTGCACATAGTGCAACAGGGATGCGTCATGCGCAACCCACCAATGTGCCCTGGCGCAATATTCAAAGGGGCAAGTTGCGATGTGCAACTCCCGATGTGCTGGGGTGCATTGGTAATGTATGTGGTGCAAGTGCAGGGGGCATGCCCATGCATATGCGGCACATCCCGATATTCAGTCCGGGATGTATGGCGCATATGCTGGCACAACCCCACCTTGTGCCACTGAGAGGGCACAAAGATGTGCCTGAGACAACCAGGAACAAGTCCAGGCCACCCACAAGTGAGCTGCCATATTGCAGGGTGCAATACAGAAACCACCAGCCGTGGGTGGCCACCCGGCCATCAAGAACACTGACCACAAGCCCCTGCCATGGGAGCATTGTGCCCCCATTCCATTGCCCAATCGAAGGCAACTGTAATATTAAAATCCCTGGTGGTACAGTGGAAACCCCCCATCACCCGATCATGGACATAGGTAATATTAAATTACCTGGTGGTCCAGTGGTACCCCTCCCACCACCCACTGAGGTCCCCCCACCACCCCATCATCAGCGGATGGCAGCACCAAGCCCACATGCCACCCGGCTGCGCACTGAATGACAGCGTACAGTACAGTCTGTATGCCCTATTGGACCACTGTGTGGACCAATGGACATGCAGAACCATACTATACTACAAGGCCCAATATGTGAATTAATGCATTCATTCACATATCAGACCTATGTAGTACAGTATAGTCTGCACCGATAGTACATGTAGTATGGTCCAATAATTTGCTCTGAATTTCTATACTATGTCTTGTCATTCAACAGGTAGTCATCGCGGCATGCAGGCGGGGTGCTGCCACCCAACAGTGATGAGGGGGTGCTGGGTGGTGGAGGACCTCAGTGGGTGGGGAGGGGGGTATGACTGGATCACCAGGTAATGTAATTTTACATATGCCCAGGATCAGGTGATGGGGGTATCCACTGGACCACCAGGGATTTAGCATGCCTTATGCTCATGATTGGGCACATGGGAGTGAAGGAACCACCATGGGACCACAGGGCGTCAGTCCCAGGTGGCTGCAGTCTGGCAGGGTGCCAGGAGCAAGTCACCGTGGATCAGCACACTGTATGCAAATGAAGTCATAATGACATGCAAATGGATCCATTTGCACCTTGCATGCATAATGGCCTCATTTGCATGCCCAGTGCTGAATATCTCAGTTGATGCACCTAGCACAACTGCACTTGCACTGGTGCATTCTCCTGCTCCCATTCTGCCACTTGTGCTGGCACAGTGCCACTGCACTGTGTGCAGTGCATGTGCCATCAGTGCCATATTCAATGGTGCTGTGCCATGGCGCAGCACTGATATCGCATGGTCCATGCCCTGGCGCATCCCAGTTGCACTGCACCTGGGTTTGCACCCCTGGCCGGCGCACTATGAATATCCAGCCCACTGTGTTTTGGGGGGAATTTAATTATTTGTAATAGGCTACTTTAAAAAAAAAACAGTACAAATCCTAGAGCTTGACTGGTTGACAGTTTTCTTTATATACACGTGCACTCTGTGATCTCCCTCCCTTTTGAACTGGCATTTGTGGTGGTAAGGTGCTATTCTATCTCTGACTTTATGCTATTTACAGTATGTCTGACTGTTTAGCTTTACACTGTGTGACAAAGCTTAAAATAAACATTTTTATCAACTGATTTTAGTTTAAAATTAGCTATACTTAATATGTTTAAAACTAAACTTAAAAGATGATGCACCTACTGCTGTGAATCTGTGCTGTTTCATCTCCAGTCAAAATGGAAGATGTGTCCTTGTTGTTCAGTGAACTTGTTCTGTGATTGGCTGTTCCATAAGGTTCCTGTTTTGGTTCAAATTAATTAAAAAAAATTGTTGTGGAAATCTGTCACTCAGGGGTTATCTCTGTTCTGATTGGCTAGAATTGTTAAATGGGCATTTTTTACAGAAAAAAACATGGCTGTCATTACTGGGCTTAGTGGTTCATTTTCTTACATTACCTCTGATTTCTTAACAAATATATACATGTTATGTGGTTGGCCGTGCATACTATGATTCTGTGGTTATTTTGCATTATTTTCACTTCATTGTGTGTCACCAGCATTTTTGCTGTGGATTTGAGCCGCTTCCTGGTTGCAATGCATCATGGGAAGTCACGGTAAAAGTTCATTCCATGTGCAAAAGTACTGACTACTTTCATGAAAGCAGTCTGTGGTTTCATGAAGTATGCACTGTTATTGATAAGGAGAGCTCGCAAGTACTGGGACTATCGCAAAAGTACAGGGTAGTTTCGCAAAACATACATTGAAATAAATTAGAAAGACTCAAAAGTATCAAATGTTTCATGAAAGGACAGTGTATTTTCACATAACTTCCATAAAAATGACTGGGGCAAAGTGTTGAGTATTGTAAGTTTCACAAAAATTTTCTGTATTTTCACGAAACTCCCGTAGGAATGAATAGAAAATGCTTGCAAGTACTGTGAATTTCGTGGAAGAACTGGGTACTTTCAAGCATACCCCCAATTAAATAAATGGGAAAAGCTTGTAAGTATTTTGAATTTCGAAAAAGCACCAGGTAATTTTGAGAAAGTCCCATAGAGATGAATGGGGAATGCTCGCAAGCACTATAAGTTTTGCGAAAGTGCTGGCAACTTTTGCAGAACTCCCACAGAAGTGAGCTGGGAAAACTTGAAAGTACTGTGAGTTTCACGAAAGAACCTGATGCTTTCGCAAATCTCCTATTGAAATGTATGAGAAAAGTTTGTAAGTACAGTACTGTTAGTTTTGTGAAACTGTTGTTTACTTTCGCTAAATACTCATAGAAATGAATGGGAAAAGCATGTAAATACTATGAGTTTCGTGAAAGTACCCATTACTTTCATGAAACTCTCATAGAAATGCATGGGAAATACTCGCAAGTACTATAAGTTTTGAGAAAGCACTGGGTGCTTTCATAGAGCTCCTATAAAAGAGAGTTCGGAAAGCTCACAAGTAATATGAGTTTCACAAAAGCACCTGCTGCTTTTGTGGAACTCACATTGAAATGTATGGAAAAAGCTCATAAGTAATGCTAGTTTTGCGACAGTACTGTGTACTTTCATGAAACACTTATAGAAATGAATAGGGAAAGCTGGCAAGCACTGTAAGTTTCGTGAAAGTAATGTATAATTTCATGAAACTTGCATAGAAATGAATGAGAAAAGTTCACAACTACTGTGAGTTACATGAAACTACTGTGGAGTTTTGAGTAACTGTCACATTTCATGAATGTGCAAAAACTGCAAATAATCATTAATTTATGGGAAAGATTTCTGTGTCATACAACTAATTATGTTTTTTTGTTTTTGTTTTTGTGGGTGTCTGATACTGACGATAACTTTTGTCTTCCTGCTGTATGACTTATTTTGAAAATGCCAAGCAAAACTAGATGGGTCACCAGTTGTAGACGAGATAGGTACCATAGAAGTGTAGTACTGATGAAGACAACTAAAAACAGTACAAGTCATTCTACACAGCATAAGAACACTGTGCGTTTTGTGCACAAGAAAAGGTTATCTGATAGATGACCTCTGTTTCAGTTAGTTGCACGTTGGCAACCAATGTATAGTTTCTAAAGATGTGGTAGGTAGTAAACAGCAGAGGAATGCTGTTGTCAGATCATGTACTAAGAAACAAACTCAAAGACTGAAGCATAATTCTGTTGCCAGTGGCCATCTCAGCAAGCTGAAGTATTTCTATAACCTGGCCTCAAAGGCCAAAGTTGATTGGATAATTACTGCCATCATGAAATGTGAAGGCAAGAGACTTGGCTTAATGAAAGTACATCTCAGAGTTCACACTTTTGTGAACATGGCACTTGCTGTTCTTGCATGTTCATGGAAACAAATGATGCAGCAGATTGAACATTTCAGCAATGTTGTCAACACTGTACACATGAAAATGCAAAATGTTGCAAATGTGACCAGAGATAACTTTTGTGAAATTTTCAAAGGACAATGGCTACACAATCAGCATTCTGAAGCATTTTCTGGAAGTCTTCATATCATGCACAGAAAAAAGACATTACTCTTTCCGTGGAAGAAGGTGATAAACTAGACAATGTACTCACTGTGTGTGACACTGAGGAATCAGATGTGTCAGAAGATGACACTGAATCCACAGGAGGAAAACACAAATGTAGCTGTCTGTCATGACCATGTGATGATACATGTAATGTCAGACAAGCATCACTTGATGCTATTGCTGAATTTATGAATCTCTTTCTTGTAACTAAAAAAACACAGAGATACAAGCTGTTCTTGAGCATTTACCACTGTGTCATTCATCCACATTCCAGACTACTGGGTCATTCTTTGGCATGCTTAGACAGTGGTGTATGTAATAGTGTGTGATGTGAGAAAAGCTGTGCCACTTTACACACAGCTAAATGAGTCGTTGCATGCAGGTGATATGAAAGGTGCCATGGCTATCATTAGATATGTGCAACATACTAGGAAACATTTTGATGCTGTCTCTGATGTGACTTCCACTACTCAATTGTGCAGTGTCTCTGTCAGGAAAGCAGAGATCATCAAAATCTTTGGGAAACACATTGTCAAGTTTGAGTTGGCAAAGAGAAAGAAGTTTGACTCTGTGTGTCATGTCACTGACTACTTTACAGACAACAGACTGCTACTGTTGCTCTGGAAAAGAAACAGTCTTTCAATGAGATGGGGTTATGGTTGTTGGCTTTTCTACTACTAGAGCATGACCTTGACCTAGAACCAAGGAGTGGCATGTGTAAGTGCTGTTTTACTAAGGTGAAACATAACACACTGCCACCAAGATCTGTGTTGAACAATATGGAGGCTGATGTGACACCTTGTGAGATTGCTGCATTGAATATGTTTAAACGGATTCTCATACAAACAATGAATCTGTTCCGGACTATTCTACGGCTTAATACACGTATACAGACCATAACAAAGAAAGAGCTTGTGAAGTCTCTGAAGGAGTCCGTGATGTATTTGCCACTGCCTCTGAAAGAGAATGTTGAGGCAATCTCACAGTAAAACAGTATGGTCATTCTTTTAAATGGTGTCCCCACAAAAGTCTAAGGTTATTTGGCAGGATGTTGTCAGTGTGGAAAAAGTGAGAACTGCTCTCCGTTATCGGAAGAGCAATAATCCATTCTATGAAGACCTTGACATTGATGAACTGAGTAACATGGCTACTCAGTTTGGTGTTATGGACTACAGATGCAGCAAAACTAAATTCTGCTGGTGAAGTGAATGCGCGAAGTGACCACTTTGCATTGTCCCAGTGCTACGTGGAGTAACCATTTGCAAAGTGCTCCCTTCACTTTGTTATTACAAATTTACATTTTCATTCCACCTTAACGTGAAGTAAAGTGGAGACAATTTATGCAGCCCCCCACACATCACATGGCTTACAGCACTGTAAGTAGCATGCTTTAGTCAGGCAGGAAGGAAGTGAGTCATACAAAGCAGATACTTTCACTTCCTCCTTTGTAGAGGTAGAGACAGGAAGCATTTTGCATAGGAGAGGATTGTTCTTATTCTGATTGAAACGCTTGATCAAAACCCAAAAGCTTTTTTAAAAGCTAATTGTTTAGTGTTTTTTTTTGTTTTGTACTGTTTTGTCAGTTAATTTTTTCTTGTGGTGACCTATTTCTTTGTTTTATAAGTTTTGGTCTGTGTGTGTGTGTGTGTGTGTGTGTGACCGTGTGTGTGCCTGTGTTATGTGAGTGTGTGTGAAGTCATCGGAGAGGGAAGGAGTGATTTTTTGCAATGGAGCAGGGACAGGATGTGGCCCGTGGCAGGAGGTGAGTAGTGTGCATGCGTGGGGGGCATAGCCGGGTGGTGTTGGACTGCTCAAGAGTCTTTTGTCCCCCCTCCTGAAGCAACAGCACCACCACCAGTGCCACATCCACGCAAGTCCGCTACCACCACCACCACCAGTGGCAGCTGCAGGAGCTCCAGCAACTCTGCCTCCACAGTAGCAGGTCATGCCCCAGGTCCATGACCATGCTGCCAGCACAGCATCTGCCCCTCCCATGCCTGGTCCCCCCCCACAGCTCCCCAGTTTGGCAGTTTTTCATCTGTGTTGGGTGGGACAACAGCCTTGTGGTATATCTACTTTGTGAGGTGCAGGTGTGCCGTGGCCCCCGGGGGACACATCTGTGGACTAGGAGCCAGCACACTCATATGTTGAACCACCACAAGGTACAGTAGCAGGCTTCCACAGAATGTACCAGGCCTCCACCTGCTGGCCCTTCTGTGGCAATGGCAGAGGGTGCTGCTGTTGTGCATTGTCACAGCAGGAGGAGGGCCACAGCAGCAGTTGCTCCTCTACTGCCACCAGCACCATCCTCACCACCACATCTACCTGGTGTACCACCACCAGTGGACCCTGCAATGCCTGCAACTGAGGCAGACATAGCACTTTTGTGGGCTGCAATGGAAAAAAAACAATGAGAGGGTGGGTGCTGTCAAGCTGCAGTTGGAGCAGATAAAGCAACACCAGTTACAGATTGTGTCAATGTTCCATCTGCTGCTGGACATTCAGGGGATCCCCCATTAGCATTTTTTGCAGCACACCTCCCCCCCACACCCCCACACCACTGTAGTGTGTTGTCTTTTGTTTAATAGCAGACAGAGGGAAGGCCACAGTAGTAGTCTAAAGGGAAGTGGTCAGTAACAGGAGCTCCTGCCCCCTACAAGGCTTACCCTCTGGTTAAGCCTTTTAAGTATGTTGCAGTGTTTTTCTCGTGCTGCCACATACTTTATTTTAATAAAGAAAAGTCCAAGACCCGGTAGTATGGCGGATGCTAATGGGGCTCCATTATGTGTAAAGGTGCGGTGACACACTATGTGCTTCAATACTTGTTCAACTTTATACTTTTCTATTCTTTCTTAAAAAGTAAGGAAATTCTATGCAAAAAACTTTGTTAATGCATCAGTTAGGGTTCTTCTACAGCCAAAAAAGTGAGGAAATTCGATTTTAGTTCTCCCAGCCCTTGTACCCCACCCCCAGCCCACCCCCACCAATAGGCATCGGGGTGTGCGTTGGGGTCATTAGCCCTAACTCTCACTCCATTCTCCTACACTGCACCATCTCAACTTGTTTACATATGGAATGGGGTGAGAGTTAGGGCCAATGACCACAACACACACCCCAATGCCTGTTGGTGGGGTGAGCTGAGATGGGGTAAGGGTTGGAACCCTAAATCGTATCTCACTTTTTTCACTGTAGAAGAACCCTAACTGATGCAGTAACAAAGTTTTTTGATAGAATATATATATATATATATATATATATATTATTTTTCTAGGTGGAGTTGACATATATATCATGTACTCATAGTATTGTTTTGTATCACAGGTCACATACTGTTGGTGTCCACATTCCAGTGCTTGATGAGAAATGTTGGTGTTGAAATTGGAAATGGAATACTCTCAAGCTAAAGAAGGTAAGTACTTTTTTTGGGGGGGAGCATATTTGCAAGTAGGTCTCATTGATAGTTCATTATTTGGTTACTTCTTCACAGATTTCAACTGCATCCTTCTCCAGTCCAGTAATGATGGTCATGAACATCATTGATTCAAATGACATCTTGTTGCATGTCTGCCCCAGCCCCGGGGGAGGGCAGATGTTGAAAAAGTTCTTTGGATAAGGCAACTATGACACCACAAAGCATCTGGAAGTTTCCTAAAAAAAGAAATAAAGGACTTATTACAACTTGATTGCAGCAGTGAGGCATTATGTTTAAGCTGTGGCTGTTCCACCATGGGTATCTGGATTAACGCAGATAGCAAGCTGTCCCACTGCAATCATCAGATCACAATTTAATTTAGTACCAGGCTGTGTAACAAATATACTATGTCAGTGTCCCTGCATCTCAAGTTACATTTTAAAACCACATCTTGTCAAATAAAAGTAACATGACCTGAGTCCAACATTTCAACACTGTTGTGGCTGCACAGCTGAAATTTGGAATACGGTGCATGATATGTTGCAGAAATATTTTTTGTGACATACACGTCACCTAGTTTATGAATCATCAATTGGATTTTTGCACTGTTATAAAAAAAAAGGAACAGATGAAATAAAATGGATATACTTACCAGTATGGATTGGAAATGGATATCCCATAGATTCCTGTAGACAGTACTGCTGCTGTACCACAGACCTTCAGCAAAGGACAGTCCTTTGTTGTTAGCCTGCAAAAAAACAAAATAAGCTGACCATATGTGTTTGACCATTGCAGCTCAGAAAAGCAACAGAAAACAAAGCATACAGCTAAAGGAAGTTGAATAGCATGAAAACCATTAGTACACATACTCACTTTATAGTTTTAATAGTAAGAAGCCTTGTGCCTGTGGCTCATGGATGTGGTCTCCTGTTCAACTCCCTCTGTCTTGGCATGGTCAAGGCATGCAATGGAAAACATTGTCACAATGGTAGTGGTGGTCATAGCTGAGGCACATGATGACATTCCCTCTCACATCCTCCTGCATCTGGTGGTAGTGACAGTGGCAAACAGCAATCTTGTGGTGGTGGTAGTCCAAGGGGACACACAGTGGTGAACAGCGGTCTTATGGTAGTGGTAGTCCAGGGGGACACATGGTCACATTCCCTATGGTTGCAGTGGCAAACAGCGGTCTTATGGTGGTGATAGTCCAGGGGGACACACGGTTACATTTCCTATGGTGGCAGTGGCGAACAGGTAACAGCGGTCTTATGGTGGTGGTAGTCTGGGGGCCAGGATATACTGTGCTCTGTGTTATAAATGTGACGTGACATATGAAATTTGAGTCACTATGAGTGGGACACTGATTTAACTTTATGAAAAAGAAAACATGTATCATACAAGAAATGTGACAGCCTTTTAACTACTTAAGTTAAGAAAACCTGCCAACATTAACCTCATCATTCATCATCATCCTCATAAAGAAAGCTGTCCTCACAGTCTTCTGTGTCTGAATTCTGACCACTGGGAAATTCTTTCTCCATTGTGTGATCATCCACATCAATGGTAGGCTGTTTCATGCTGCCACTGCCACCAGGATGGTCCCTTTCTACAACAGCAGCAAAACCATGACTATGCTGGGGTATGAATACTGAGGTTACAGTCTGAGCTGGTATGTGCCTCTCATTCTTTTTTATGAATGTCAGCAAACTGACATTTGCAGGAGAGAGGTTTGTACAATGAACCCGAGCTATTGTACCTGCTGAGCTGAATACCTTCTTGACACTCACACTGGAGGATGGGCATGTAGGGTGCTTCAGTGCCACAGTGGTCAGGTCTTGCCATTCACTGACCTTTCCACTCTAGTATAAAAGGGGATCATCAGTGATTGACAGATGCCTGTTTTTAGACAACTATGACTCAAACATTCGCTGTGCTGCTCTAGGTCCAGTAGTTGATGCATCATCCACTTCTCTGGAATCATTTATGTCACAAATCCCCACTTGGGACAAAGCCTCCCAAAGTTGGTTAATGCCAACCGCTTTTGATGACAGACCACCTGGAATTGAAGTCCCCTTCCCCCTTACAGGATATGCTTGCTACTACTCCTTCAGGTTCACCTTCAGCCTCATTATGCTGCTCAGGTTTCCTGACCTTATCACATGACTTCTGTGCCGCATGAACCAATCACACCAGTTGACCACTGACAGTTTTTTCCTGTTCAGGACCGCCCTCCAGTATTGAGGCAATTCCACGTTTGTAGCATGGGTCCAGCATTGTTGCTAAAGCAAAGTTGTCACTATGCTGAATGCTCAAGATGTGATGATTCTGGTCAAATACTGTTAGCATGTGTTTCAGCAACACACTGCTAGCACTGTCTCTGGCAACATCAAGGTTATGCTGTACATTTGCCAGTGTCTGCCTCAGCACCTGCAACAGTGCAATTGATTGGCTAATGGAGGCAGACTCAACACTCGCTGCCTGTGTGGCATGTTCAAAAGGCCTCAAGATTGTTATTACAGAGTCTATGAGGTGCCACTGTTCGGTCGTCATAGACATGGAGCCCCCGGAACTGTCACGGCTAGTGTGCATGACAAGATATTCTGAGATGGCTTTGTACTGTTCATACAACCTCTCTGCCATGTATAAAGTGGAGTTCCACTGGGTGACAAATTCCAGCTTCAAGCGGTGCTGCAGGAGGCTGTTTTGGATCTGCAACTGCCGAAACTGGTCACGGTGAGAACAGATACGGTGTGCAACTGTCAGCATTTCCTTTATATCAGGGTGCTGCAGAAACTCCTGCACCATAAGATTTAAACAGTAGGCCATGCATGGAACCTGAACAAAGCCACCATTCATGATGCATTTCACCACATTTGACCCATTGTCACTTGCTATGAACCCAGCTCTCAGGGACGGGGGTTCTGCCACTTGTCAATTTCAGTTAGTACCAGGTCCAACATGTTTTCACCAGTGTGTGAACAGGTCACATTGTGCAAAGCAATTGTTGCATGCTGTCAAATTCCTGGAAGATTGCTATCACAACACTCCACCTTATTACACTTACTATTCTCACTACCAACAGCACAATCAACCCCTGGCACTTGCACCCAGTGTACAGTTATACACAAATATGAACTCCCCACTGTTTTGCCACTTGTCCACAAAGCCATAATTAAATGGATGAATGGAGAGGAAGAATGTTGACGAGCATGTCTTACTGAATTGGACACAGTACGGTACAACTCGGGGACAAAACAGGTCGAAAAGTATGTCCTGTAAGGGACTTTCCATTTTGGACAGGCACGTGTAGCAAACCACCAGAACCCAGAATTCTCCACAAAGGAGAAGGGCAAAAGATCAATTGCCAGCATTTCAACTACAGCAGCATTAAGTTCATATGACACTGTATGATTGGGTGGGTACTTCATCTTATGCTCAAAAACACTCTGTAACGTGGGCTGAATTAAATGTTTAAATGGTTCTGCTCTGCGAATCACAGGGGGTGGAGTTTGGATGTGTGATGAAGACAATTGTACAGGTGATGACAAACCCAGAAATTCAGTTATTTTCCCAGATTTACCAACAGGGGTAGATATACCACTTACACTAGACATACTGCATTGACCACCACCACCAAAACTGCTACTTTCACCGCCACTGAACAAGATTTCAAAATCATTCTGCTCCTCCACCTCATCATGCCTGTAGTAATCCTCTGCTCTTATTTCATCACTACTGCACACATTTAATTTTCTACTTGATGTTACAGTCATGGAAGGGGATAATATGCTCATTATGGTTCATGATGAGGGTGAATGACCCACTGTGGTACAGGTATTAGCTGCCAGCTTGTGCTGGGTCCATAGTGCCATGTGCCTGTTCTTAAGATGTGTATGCTGTCCCCCTGTGCCCTGATGGCTCGCCTTTTTACCTTGACTCACGTGCACCTGGCAAACCTAGCAGATTGCAACTGACTCATCATTTGCATCTTGCACAAAAAAATCCCAAACAAGGGATTTTGCTGGGCTAGTTTTAACATGTCTGTTTTTTTAAGACATGAAGTTGGGGGTTGTGCTACATGATTTTTCAGGCAGGACACACTTGGACTGCAACAGACCACCATGACTACCTATCATTATTATTGGGTCATCAACATTAACTGAAACTGGTAAATCACAACTTTTTATGGAGGCGGAGGGTTTTGCAAACAGACCCAGACACAGCCACCTTGAATTTATTTTTCTCCAGTTCCCAACAGGGGTCACTGACATCATCATATTCATCAACATCATCCACATCTTCTGCTTGGATGCTGGCATGTGGACTGCATGTTGCAACCACAGCAACATCATCATTATCAGATTCCTCATCATTAGCACCGCCATCACCAGAAATTTTTTTACCACACTGTGAATCACTGCATGGCAAATGGGTGACCTAAACTGCGGTGGAAGAAATGTCACATTGTGTGCTATCATTGACATGATGATCAGAATACTCATGTTCAGTTACTGGGATGTTACTGGGGAGTATGACATCATCTACACTGTCACTCACTGGCACTGCTTCACACTCCACTATATTTTTGGACATGGTAAACTGGTCAGAAGTGGAACTTGAGGCAGCAATACGCATACCCCTACCAGCAACTGCACTAACACCACCAGCTGGGACAACAACATATCCTCCAATTATGAGTGAAGCTACTGATTGTGCTGTAAAAAAACATTGAAGGAGAAATGCCTTTCCTCATATTAGCAATGCACTTCTGTGACTACGTACTACCACACCCACAGACAATCTTACCACTGGAAGCAGTGCCATGGCGAGAAATAGCTTTGCTTGCACATCTCTTTGCAGGCATTTTGAGGATCAAGAAGAATATTCTAAACAAATTTAGATTTTGGAATGTTCACTCTGGGTGGGGGCCGGGGGGGCACTAGATGTGAGGCCAAAAAAACAACTGTGTCTTCAACAACAGATACAGATGCAAAATCACAACAAGTTCAACAACACCTTAACTAACCAGTGGTGCTCTCAAGTCACAAACAATCCAATCTGGAAAAGAATACCTTTTGCCGGTGGTGGGGGGCACACTCACTGCAGATTACAGCATTGCTAGGCCAAGAAAAGATACTACAATGGCAGTACAAAATCACACAGGTGCAGTGGATAGCAGGTTAACACTGCTGCACCTGCAATTACACTGTGGTGCAATAAAACATGTATTATTTGATGTCATGCACTGCACATACACTCACACACACAAACATATATACACAATTTGTCTACATGTAATGCATAGCAAATTGAAAACTTCAGTAATACACAACATATTTTAAATAACCTGAAATTATGCACTGCTGCACCAGGTCTACAACACACACAATCAGCAAAAAGATGTCAACAATTACTGAAAATATTACTGTGTGTACACTAACACAGTCAATTATACAAGAAAAATATAACCAAACAACAAAAAACTCCCTATTTCTCCAACTTAAGTCTATCAGGTACGCCCCTCTCCCAAAGCACACTTCCACTGTCTCTCAGTACACAGACTGAAAGTTGTAAATTAACATTCAAAATTCACACACAAACAATAAATACTCAAGGATATGAGCACAGGAGGGGTTCTTTCAATCGATTAACTAAAGTTTCAGCAAAAAAAAATGACTCAAAAAGGCTTTTTTAACAGCTTTTAGAAGGTTTGAATCACAGAGAGCTCTCAGAGCAGACTGTCTCCAACTGTTTCCTACACACACTACCCCGAACTGAGGCTGTGCAGAACAATCTAGAGCTCATGTGACCTGAAATCCCATGAATCACTGCAAAATTCACCTTTAGAGCTTCAAACAAGGTGAAGTGAGGCAAAGTACAATGCTTTCAATGTACTTCGCCTTACAATTTGTGGCATAGTGGTTTGTGGAAGGCAGAGTAACGTGAAGTCATTGTTTTCAATGATCTTCACATTACCTATTATGACACAAAGCACTCCACTTTGCACTGTGGAGCACTTCCTGAATCCACCTCCACTCAATGAATCACTCCACAGAGCGAATTGGGGCTACTTTGCCCACTACTATTATGGACCCAAAAAAGCCAAAGTTCGAGAAGACTGATGTTGCAATACATGAAAACATGTATAAATAGTACACAGTTCTCCCTGTACAGGGCAGGGACCCAGCTGGTGACAATATTGACTTATTTCAGATGAAACAGGTTGAAGGCAGTCCTGTAAGCATGTGGGAGGCAACACTGGAAGCACATTGTTTTCCTGATTTGTTTCCATGAGGAAGAGGGGGTCGTTAGGATACACATGAAGTGTGTGTGCCAGGTGCTGAGTACCAAACATCTAGAGTGTTGAACAAGGATGGCAAATTCCGTTGGCACATTCAATATCTGTTCCACCTGCTTGGGAGAGTGAGTTCAGTATGCTATCTGCATCTATTGCACACACTCAATGGCTCACTACTCCACTAGATGGAATCACAGCTACAGAGCTTCTTCAGAAATTGAAGAACAAGGATGATACATTGGAGGTGAATTTGAGTTCCATTCTCTCCAGTCTGCATGGTACCAAAGAATACTGGTATTGGAGATGCTCTGAGGTCATCTGTATGTTGCAAGACCATGGTGCAGCAACATGGTTTGTAACTCTGAGCTGTACTGAATACAGCAGGGATGAGTTGATTGAACTATTGAAGTGGGGTAATGTTGATACTGATGGCATTTCATCAATGACTCTTGGTGAGATGTGTTCACTGAATCCAGTATCTGTGTCTTGATATTTTCACCAGCGTTTCCATTACATCTTGACATTAATTTTTTCAAAGGACAATCCACCTCTTGGTCTCATTGAGAACTACTTTTGGAGGATGGAATACCAGGCATGAGGTTCCCCTCATATCCATATATTGCTCTGGATCAAGGATGCTCCTCATATTGGCGAGAATGAAGTAGCAGAAGTTCTGAACTTTATTCTGCATTGCGTCACGTCACATCCCTGACAAGTATGACAGTCCTACATTATGGAAGCTGGTGCAAAAGTTCCCAGTGACATCTTTGTGGAAAGTATGCCATCAACCAGTTAAGAGTCATACTAAGTGGAACACCAGATGTTGTTTTGGTTTCCCTTGACATGTCTGCCAGCAAGGGTGCATGAATGACCTGTTTTCAGCAACGTGTCATCACCTCAAAGCAAAGTCCACTAAGAGGGTGTATGTGTTACCCAGACAGGAGAATGAGGTGTACATCAATGATTACAACTCTACTCTTCTAGTGATGTGGCAGGCAAACATTGATGTTCAGTCTGCTGCTGACAACTCTTTGGCTCTTGTTTGGTATGTGACTTTGTACATCATGAAACGAGAGCAGACAAGTTGTGCAGGAACTTTGGGAGGATATTGCTAGCTCCAATTGTTCTATCACATCACAACTGTGGTCACTGGGATTGAAGACAATGTCTCACAGGGAGTGTGGAGCATATGAAGTTGGTGATCATTTGATCGAGACACACTTGTGTGGCAAATCTGATTCTGTACAGTTTCTCAATGTGAACTACAAAGAGAAATGCAAACGTTTTGAGACCTTATGACAAGATTGAGGAACTGGGTTTGAACCAACCTTCTTCCAAGAATATCTTGAAGAACAACTTGATTGACACATATTACCCTAATAGACACAGTACCATGGACACCATGTGTCTATTTGAGGTGGCAGAATGGTACAACTACAAGACTGATGTAGCACCTGACAGCACACAAAACATTTACAAGATTAGAGGCTTGGAAGGTTGTCTTTCCAAGAGAAGGAAGCCATGGCTGATTGGCCACTGTAAGCGAAGTCTCTCCACCACTGACAGCAAAGAGCATTATTACATTGCTCTTCTGTTCTGTTCAAGCCATGGAGGGATAAGAGCACATTGAAAGGATACTGTAACACATATGAGGAACAGTTCTACCTGACATATGAGACCTTCAAAACAGAGCACTCCAGGACATATATTCCACCCAAATGACCCTCCCAGTGTACGTGAATACACAAGCAGATGAAAAGGGACCACTTCACATAGATTCACCCTAGGGTCCCTTAAGAAACTCTTGCTGCTTCTACTACTATGTTCGGGCAATGTTGATCTTAACCCTGGACCCCCAGTGGTAATCTCATCCCCTGCAGAGCTGGCCAATATCAGAGGAGTGAGCTTCATGCACATAAATGCATGCAGCTTACTAAAGAAATTTGCTTCAATACAGGCCTGGGTTTTTCTTACCAAGCCTGATATTATGGTGATCTCTGACTCCTGGCTTAGAACTGGTACCTCGGACTTTGAGGTGAACATGCCATCCTACAACATCTTCAGAACATACAGACAAACAAGAGGTGGTGGGGTTGCTATCTACGTCAATGACAAGTTGTCAGCCTCTATCATTAACTCAACTTCTATACATAAAGAATATGAAATCTTGTCCTTGAAAATTGAGCTCTCCCCTTCTGTCTCCTTCTGTGTCTTATATTGCTACAGGCCCCCATCAGCTGGATTGCTACTCCTAGACCATCTAGATAGCATCCTAGGGTCTATGCCCTCTGAAGTAGTCATATTGGGTGACCTTAATCTGGATTGATGTTCCAGTATCTCCATACCACTCAAAAACCTTTGTGACTCCTTTGGGCTGACACGGCTTATAACAGAGGTAACATGCCCAAACAGAAAGAATTATAAAAACAGCACACTGCTTGACATAATTCTAGTAAATAAGCCACACTTGTTCTCCCATGCTGGGGTACTTTTCTCAGATATTAGTGACCACTGCTTCATCACCTGCATGCAATTCACCTCAAAAATATCCTCGACTTCTAAATATACTGTCAAAAGGAATCATCAGAACTTTGACCCTCGTGTATTCATATCTGACCTATGGGAGTCCCTGAGATGGCAGGAATTTTATCTAGCAAAAACAGTAAACATGGCATATGGAATCTTCCAGGAAATTGTGCTTGGGGCAATAGACAAGCATGCTCTGCTTGTTAAAAACTGCACTAGTAAAAGATCATGTCCATGGTTTACAGTGGGACTGAAAGTTGCTCTACTTAATAGAGACCTTCTATGGAAAAAAGCTCATAAATCCAAGTCTTTGGCAGACTGGTCAGTGTTCAGGAAAGCAAGGAATTCCTGCACCAGGATGGTCCAGGAGGTCAAGTCTAATTATTTCCAGGCTGAACTTGATGCTTCATCAAGGTGCTCTGCAAATTTCTGGAAGACCCTAAAAGAAATCAAAGGTAATGTGTCCTCCAATTCCCTACCTACAAAAATATCTAAGAGTGACATTATGGTGACAGATAAACAATTAATCCTTGACCAACTTAATAATCATTTTGCCACCACAGGGCTAGCATTTAACACCTACACTGCCTGCACCCTCTGTTCTCAACTTGGAACGCAGGACCGCATAGCTCCAGTCGTGGATACAGTGCTCTCCTTACAACCAGCAATGCTGAAGGAGGTTGAAGACCTACTCCTTCACTATAAGGAAGAGCGCTGGTGCCGACTGCATAGACCCGTACTTCCTAAAAATTAGTTTCCAGATCTTGGCTGTGCCCATCATGCATCTCTTCAATCTGTCTCTACTGCATGGTGATATCCCCCCAATATGGAAAACCACCCATGTGATTCCCCTACACAAGTCTGGTGACCCAAGTGACCTAAACAACTACAGGCCTATCTCTCTTCTCCCCATCCTATCCAAAATGCTAGAAAAAATAGTAAGTACTCAGCTTAGGAACTACTTGGAATCTGCTAACCTGCTAAACCCCCTACAGCAGCGAATCTTAAGGCTCTGTGGTACAGTACATCTAGTTTATCTAGTGCAAGGATGGGGCCTTGGCCATATAAAAGGTCAGCGTAGTCCAGCAGTGGCAGGAATGTGTTGAGTACTAGTCTCTTCTTGGCATCCTGGGTGAGCAGCTTCTTGATTCTGTAAAAGGACTGGCTTCATGCAGCATTGGAGGTGTCACTCTACACTGGTTGTTTATGCTTCCAGTGGAAAACAGCAAAACAGGAGAGCATCATAAGCTATCTTTTGAGGTTGCATCAGAACTTCATCCCATGTTTTGCAAAATGAAGCTTTTGATTATTGATACAATCAGCATGGTCTCAAATGTCATGCTTGCTTGCATACATCTTCATTTGCAGGAGATTCTTGGAAGTGACTATGGCAATGCTTTTGGTGGAAAGAGTACTGTTGTGTTTGGGGATCTTCTATAGCTTGCACCTATGAATGAAGAGCATGTCTTTATAGCACTCAATGTGCAGCAAGCTTGAATGACAATAGGGTGCATAAGGAGGTATTAACCTCCTATGTTGTTCACTTATGTTGAGCTGTTTCAAAACATGTGTCATAGTGGTGATCTGGTCTATAAGGCATTCTTGGACTAGGCCTGTACTGGCTGTTTAGCACAACCAAATGTTTCTCTATTGAACACACATAGGATCACTACTGACAGCACATCTATGGCTGCTGCATGCGATGTGTTCGGTAAAGTGTATTCAGATAGTACACATATTGTGTGTCTCATGCCACATTTTAAGCAATGTGCGGAATTCAATATCATCATGTTGCATAGAGAAGGTCAAGAAATCATCACTCTGCATGCAGTCGATACTGTTGATGGCGTTTGCTTAAGTCAAAAGCTGGTAGCTAAAGTTACTGAACGACTCACTGAGCTTAAGTCTGATGTGTCCTGTACAGCTGGTCTAGATGATGTTCTCACAGTTTGTAAGAATGCCCTCATTATGCAGCATCGTAACCTTGATGTTGAGTGTTTATTTAATTAAGAGAATCGGAATTACAATCCTTTGAGTCATAGACTCTTTGCAAAGGCTCCACGTCAGAAAAAAAATACACATACATAACAAAAACAGTACAATACATAAGTCATACAGCACAGGGATATATACATTGGAAGGTGTGGCATGGCTAATGTAAAGTAAAGCAAAGTAAAACTTTATTTTTAAAGCGCTTTTCAAAGCCAAAGTGCTGTACAAACACATTAAAAACATATAATTAGGTTAAGTAAACAATCATTTTTAAAATCCTTCAGGGTAGGCTTTACAAAACAAATAAGTTTTGAGCTCAGATTTAAAACTCGAGACAGTCAGGCATTCTCTTATCCGATGAGGTAGAGAATTCCACAGGGAAGGGGCAGCATAAGAAAATGCATGTGCCCCAGATGTCTTTAATCAGACCCTGTGAGTCTCTAGCAATCCCTCGTTGGCAGATTGGAGTGAGCGGGAGCAGCAATAGGGAGTAAGAAGATCTTGCAAGTACTGGGGTCTCCGTTCATGTAGGGTTTTATAGGTCAGCAACCCGACCTTGAAGGTGATCTGCCACTGAACCGGCAACCAGTGCAGTCCATGCAGCACAGGCGTAATATGACTAGACCTAGATGTACCAATCAGGAGCCTGGCTGCCGCATTCTGCAGTAGCTGTAAGCAGTGGATATCAACCCCCGGCAGCCCTAGGTAAAGGACATTGCAGTAATCACGGTGGGAGGTGACGAAGGTGTGGACCAATATAGGGAGGTCAGCCTGAGGAACTAGATGTTTCACCCAAGTGATATTCCTAAGATGATAAAAGGATGATTTGACAATGGTAGACACCTGAGATTTCAGGGTCAAACCGTCATCAATAATAACTCCCAGGTTACGCACTCAGTCTGAGGTCAAGAGCTGGACACCATCAAGCCATAAGCCAGATGGAAGCCCAGCCCTAGGACCCACCTCAAGGTGACCAGGGTCCACAACCAACACCTCAGTCTTATCCGGGTTTAACCTCAGCCAGCTAGTGCTCATCCAATCTCTGGTCTCGGCTAGACAGCTGTTAAGCACGGCGATCGCATCATTCTGTCTGGGAATAAAGGACAGATACAGTTGGGTATCATCTGCATAGCAGTGAAAGCCCAAACTGTATCACCTAATGATATCTCCTTATGGCAGCATATAAACTGCGAACAACATGGGTGCCAAAATAGAGCCCTGTGGCACCCCACAGGACAAAAAGAAGGTGTCAGAGGAATAAATTCCAGTGACAACTCTCTGTGTCCTGCCTGTAAAGAAAGATCAAAACCAAGGTAGAACTGTCCCAGACAGTCCACAAAAAAGCCACAAGCACTCCAAAAGCACACCATGGTCCACAGTATCAAATGCCGCAGAGAGATCAAGAAGGAGTAGAATGGTATGAGCTTTTTGATCTCTCGCAATTAGGAGATCATTTAAAACCTGGACAAGAGCGATCTCAGTGTTATGTCTTTTCCTAAACTCAGATTGGAGAACATCATGGACATTGTGATTTATAAGAGGGTCATCCAGCTGCAGAGCAACCACCTTTTCAATAACCTTACCCACAAAGGGCAGATTAGAGACGGGTCTATAGTTAGCTAAGCAGTCTGGGTCCTGGATGGGTTTTTTAAGGAGTGGTAAAATGACTGCCTCCTTGAGGAGATCAGGGAAGACCCCCTGCTCCAAGGACTTCCAGACAATTTCAGCAAGGATCAGGCAGATAACATCTACACAACTTATTAATAGTGGTGTAGGGCACAGATCCAAACTACAGCTGGTTGGTTATACAGTCTGGACAATCCTCACAATGTCCATGAACTCCGGCCTGCTAAAGTCAAACCAGGCAACCCGGGTGCTCATCACCTCTCACTGATCTCTGCAATCCCTTAAAGAGATAGCTGGGCCGATACCTGATCTAATGTTGGCAATCTTATCTGCAAAGAACCGAGCAAGCTCATCACACTTTATTTGTGAAACATTTCTTCCAGGCTGCAGACAGACTGGATTGCACAGTCTGTCGACAGTCTGGAAGAGTTGAGCTGGTTGGTTCCATGCAGCAGCAAGCTCCCCGGACATGAACTCTGCCTTCTTACAGGTGATTGCTGATTGATAGACCACATAGTGGTCCATCAACCTAAGCTTGACGACATCAAGACTGGATTTATGCCAAGCCCTTTCTAGCCTTCACCCCATTCTCTTCAGCTCCTTCAAGGACCCATCATACCAAGGGGTCCTTGGGCTCAAAGTGAGTGGGCAAACATGAACAGGAGCAATTAAGACCAGGGCATCGCCCACCACCTTACTATAGGCAAGTACAAGATCCCCCAGACTCATGCAATCACTTAATAAATCTGATAGGTCCAGCACCGCCAATAGGCCCTCTGGGGTAATCCCCCTCAAATGGCAATACTGGACCATCTCCATAGGGGCAGGCCTAATTGGGGGTGCCCCGAAGCTGAATCTTATGGTGTGATGGTTTGACCAACCATTTGGTTCCACCCCCAGCCCCATGATCTCCATCCCCAGGAGAAAAACAAGATCTAATGAGTGACCCCCTATATGGGTAGCAGGGAAGCACCAAGTTTTGTCGAGAGTGACAATGCCGACCTCCCCCACAGCAATGGCACAATACCAACGCAGGTATTGTGCCACCTGTTCTATGGGTGTTTTCTGTGGAGGGGATGTTCCCCCCACCCCCCCCAAACTTTAGGATTCCAACTCCAGGTCAGAGTTGGTCCAGGGAAGGGGCGGAACACTGGGGGAAGGTGAAACATGGAAAAAGGACCATTACCGCGAATGTCACCATAATGATCTTTTTTTCTGTTTTGCCTTTGGGGTGTCCACGAAAAGGGGTGCACCAGGGTAGCAGAGGTAACCACCCATGTTAGGCCCAACATAGTCATAAGTTGGAGGAAGTTGTTTCCAAACTGCGAGAGTTCGTCATCGATGTATCATTGAAGTCACCCAGAATTAACCATCTGTGTGACTCCAATGCCACATCGATAATGAAGTCTGCAAACTCCTTCAGGAATTCACCACCATCCCCAGGTGGATGGTAGATGAGGAGAATCCTGAATCCTACACCTGCTCCCAGGATACACTCAAAAGATTGAGTGTAACCCACTGGCACATCCACAAGGCCCAGCTCCGTTTTAAAAAAGATGGCTACACCCCCGCCCCTATGATCCAACCTCAGACAGTGTATCACCAAGAACCCAGCTGGAGCTGCAGAAGCCAAGGTAGGCCTGCATTTTCATCCAGCCAGGTCTCGGTGATACATGCCAGGTCAGATGTTGCAACAAGATCAGCTATAATAGCAGTCTTGTTCCTAATTGACCTGGCATTACATAACACCATCTGGGTTGGATGGATTTTCAAGGAGGACCCTAGGACCTTCCCACAGTCTGTAGAGCCCTTGGGTAAGGGAATCAGGAAGGGAGCACCCCTTTCTTGACCCATTTCACCCCAGGGCATCTTCTAGTCCCCACTAAATCTATCCACCCACCCTTCTCCATCCCCCCACTGTGCCCAGTCCATATACCCCTATTCGCCTCCTCACTATCCCCAACACCAGACATCTCCTGTAAACTTTGGCTGATAATGAAGGACAGTGAAAGGGGCATAGATCATGAAGCACAGTGGAAGAATAATGCCTGATCATCTTAACACCCTCCCAGCACATCCTAATCAAACATAATTAAAATAAATAAACCCAAAACTATAAATCACACTAACACACTATAATTATTGTTACCACATATACATACCCACCTCCAACGAGGCACATCTCACACAAATCCTATCAGCCAATCACATGCCAAAACGCCATTCAACTCACAATAGCACATAATAGTTAACATCCAAATTAACAATCTAACTAAAATAAATAAACATATTTTACAATTATAATCCAATTTAAGTCCTGTAGATTTCAATCCATTTCAGTCCATGCTGATCAATGCAGTTCAACAGTACTCAAATTCACTGCAATATCAGGAGTCTCAGTCTAAATGCAGCTTTTGTTTTGTTGAAGGGCCATGGGATCTCTCACTTCTCCTGGCCAAACCAGAACTCACTCTTGGACTCTGCTCTCACTAAGAGTCCAAAGGAGAACACAGAAAAATTTTGAGGCAATCCAGAGAAAGACAATGTCCTCAAGGACTAAAAGTCATAAGGAAAAGTCATAAATAGATTCCAAAGCCAGGAGCACTGTTAATTCTACCTTGTAGCATAGGGGAAATAATTACCTCTCCAGGAGGCCACTGCCCCCAGTTGTGTCCGGAGCAATGGCCCCCTGGCACAGAATCCACTCACCAGTGGGTGCCCCCGGTGAACCTAGGATACACCAGTTACTCAGGCCCATCCTTCAACAGATCCAAAAGTGGTGCCGCCCGCCCCGAACCCAGCCAATGGCAGCAGCCACCCAGGTGACTCCTCCCAAAATCCCACATCAAGACACTCTCCTTAGTTTAGGTTTTGAAACAGCAAGCAGTCAGAAGCACATCAAGGGGTCAAAACAGGCTCCTCTGTCTGCTTCAAAACATCTCACCACACCAGGATCAATAGGAATTGGTAGAGTCAACTTCTCCTCTCAGATACTCGACAATCCCAGCCACATTGGTCCAGCACTCTAAAACGTAGTCCGGTCCTCAAAACTTCAGATTTTTAATCCAAAATAACACTTAGCTACTGCAGAATCAATCGTACACCACAAACTTCATGAAGAAATATTTCCCTAAGAGCAGAGTCACGGTCATTGATACAATCCAGGGGATGCTACACACTGTCTGTAAACTACATGTAATCTTAATCCGATTAAGGGGATCCCCAAATAGGACTATCGATAGGGCTACTAAAGCGATAAAACTGCTAAATTAACAAATAAAACTAAAATAAAACAAATAAATAAAACAGTGAAAAGGTGCTGGGAGACGCTAAAATGCTAAAACATTGAATAGCTCAAAGGAAATGAATACATGAACAGGCAAACACCGTTCAAACAATACAGCGACACAGCAATGGGTCACATTACTGACACATTCTGTACAACAGACAGAAAACATTTATAGAGGCACTCATTGTCAAGTTTGACAACATTGAAGAGTGACTAATAATTGAATGAACTACAGTGAAGTTCCAGGTGGTGAAGGACATATATGCAACAAGGAAACGGTTCCCAGTATGTGTTGCATATGCTGTTTCCATACACAAGTCACAAGGCTTAAGCTTGAACTCAGCATTGGTTGACATAGGTACTGACATTTTCAAAGATGGCATGAGCTATGTTGCATTGTCACATGTTCGGACTCTTACTGGTTTGTACATCATCAGCATCTCACTGCAAAAAATACATGTTGACAAGCGATGTATTGTAGAGTACAATGATTACATACTCTGTACCAGCCAAAGCTGCCTCTTTTACCACTCCCCAGGCATATAGTGCAGTGCAGTGCTACAGTGTCAGCTTCTGGTGTGAAGAAGAGAAACTGAGCAAGTAGACATGAATTGAATTCTGACACTACTAAGCAGGAATCCACATCACAATGACAGAAACTCACCTCCACAAAAGAAGTCACTTGGGCTAACTGTTGTCCTGTCATTTGATAACAGCACTGGAGTAAATTGCTATGCAAACTCAGCAATGCCAGCATTTCTCCATATGCCTCACTTCATTGGAAGTATCAGATCTTCACATGATACACCACTGTCGAAGTAATTGAAGCAAATTGTGAATGATACTGCAGCACATGATAACATGATTCAGACTCACACACCTTTACGAGTTGGTTTAGGTGGGTATGACGGTCATAGAACATTTGCAGATAACATCCAACAGGATGTAACTGAGTTTATGATGGCCATCATTAACAGCTTGGATGATGAGCAGATCCATGTGCAACATTATTTTACTGTTGCCTATGTGACAAAGTACACTTGCCTGTCTTGTGGTCTTTCACACAAAGAAGTAACAGAGGATATGCTCTGGATTTCTTTATATATACCACAGTCATGTACTGTCAAGTTCAGAAAGTTGCTTCACAGGGCACAATGTGGTTGGAGGTGTACTCAGTGTGGAGGGGAGTGTGCTTAATCCATACGTCTTAGAATTTCTTCTCAATACCTTGTCCTTGTGTTGCAGAGATTTGATTCCCATGGACTAAGAGCTGACACACCTATTACTGATTTCACTACTGGCAGAGTACAGTTTGGAAATTCCCAATTTGATACTCAGGATGTGATTTTCCATCATGGACCATCTGTACATTCTGGACATTATGTTACTTGGCTGAGGAACAACAATGGTTGGGTAGAGTGCAATGACTACATGAGCACTTTTAAACAGAGACTACCTCATAAACTAAATGATGCTTATGTGTTGGTGCTCAAGGATTACAACAACCTTCATCAAACAGAAGAGTAGTTGCCTGTATTTGACATATATGCCTTGCACACTGTGTACTAATCACTTTGACATATGACCTTGACTTGTGATGTGTCTGATGTATTTTCTTACTTGGAAACATACAGACGAAAGTTGTCTGTCATACAAATATGGTCTTATGTTTTTTACAAATAAGATAGATGTGTTAGTGATTTGTGCATTAAACATGGTTTAAGCAGGCCGATAAAGCAGTGCAGACTGTGAGAGAAATCAGTTGCCATACCACACTTATTTAGCTGTAGAATTTTCACAAGAACAGCATATTCACAAATTGATATATACTGTAGTGTGTTCCCAGACAGTTGATTTAGCAGCTGTGTGGTGTCTGTCACAATCTGTCCTCAGTTTGCTAGCAGCACCACCATGTGTTCATGTGATTCACATGAATACTTGTATGAAACATCAGTACATGACTTACTGTTAAATGTTTCAGCTTATATGTGGTGTGTATTGCAGATGTTCAACATCTTTTCCCTTATGTAGCACAAGTTATTGTGATAACGTAGGCCTTTTGTACCATTACAAGTGTGTTATTACATATACACCATTACAGACTAATAGTGGTAGTGTAGTTATTGCTATTTCACTACCTTATCTGTCAGTATGTTGCCACACTAAACAACTGAGTGGTACCTCGGAGTTGTTTGTTTCGAGTAAGAGATTTGCTATTCAGTGGTCTTCATTATGGTAACAGTGCACTGCTATGTGTTTCTATGACATATGCATTATTCCAATATTATTTTATTAACTCTTGTACATATATATAGAGAGAGACATGACTCATGACTCATGAATTGTAAATATTTAAGCATGTACAGGTTATGATGCTCTGTGTGTAAATGAATATAACACTGTATGATTTAATCATAGTATCACATTATAGCTTTCTATTGAGATGAATGGGAATGTTGGCTTAGCCTTATTATGAATTATTAATGTTACATCTTAAAGAGTCATCACTATGCTAATAAATATACTGTTTATTGTGTGATTGGAACATTTTGTAAGTTATAGCCTAATTAAGTATTGGATATTACATGTTTTCAGATTTGCTGATTTCTTGCTCCACATTGTAAATAAGTTTTATTTCATAGGAATATGTACATCATTTTTAGCGGTTGCATAGTTTTTATTGGTCAATCACATATATACATGATGTATTAATAGTTAATATTATTTAGTAGTAATGTAGAGCTATCAGTTTATTTTAAAGTAATTTATGTGATTATTACAATTGTTTAAATGTTCTGAATTGTATTTTGGATGCTGTTTATACTTATCAATGTAAATCACATACTGCCCTCAATATCAGTTCATTTTATGTTCCAGATTTTTTTCTGATCACCTTTATTAAGGGATTGGGTGGGAATTTTCCAGTTGCAATTTAAATTAATTTGTTTACTTATGGTGGTACACAGTACCACCATGTTTGGGATGCGCTGTTCAATGTTTAATTACTTACTTACCAGTTTTACTATTAGCATTTTTTTTTTTTGCCCACTCCAGGAACATTGACTTACTCTGCCACACATCATAAATGTTAATATACAGCATCTGTGCTTAACCTGATTCAATATTATGTTATGAGGCTGACTGAGTTTACTAATTTGCCCTAAAAGCAAAAATTATTGCCATGTTATTAATACATTTTTTTCTAGCTTACTTGCCTGTGCCTTGTGTTTCACTCATACAATATGATACCGCTAAATAGGGTTTGCAAATGCTGTACAGCTAGTATAAAACCAGAACTGGGTGCCATGATGGAGCAAACCGAATACTGTTGTAATATGACATCTATGTAAAAGGATTAAGAGAGTACACCAAAGGCTGTACAAATTATCTTAATGTATACAGCACTAATAGAAAAGATGACTTGCAGAGCAGGTAGTATGGTTTTGCAGCACAAACTTCATAGTATGAATATTGCTAATCAATAGAATTATAGCTATCCACTGGGCATGCAAGATAGCAGCAGTTTTGAAAAGTATTACACAGTAAGGACTGTCTTTGTATGTGAATGGTGTGGTAACAGTGCTCATGTGCATCAATATGTATATGTGTGTGTTCAATAAAATAGGTTACGTGCTGGGAAACTAATATACACATCTTATATTAATGTAGGACAGGTATTTCCACAGTGTGTGATGCAATCTCATATATAAGTAAATTTTCACCTTTCTCTACTTTTCATGCTATTGCATTGGCATGGCATCATGATATTAACATGTCAGGCCCACATACCTCTCAACCTTTTGTCCCCCAAATGTGGAACATTGCCTCTCAAAATGTGGAACAAATCAGCAAAATCTGGTACACTTAATCAAATCTTTACCTAAGAAGTTCAGAACACTGTTAACATGTTTGCATTTATATTCCAAAAATCTGTTATTAATTGAATAATATACTTTTTGCATCATTTACTATAGATTTTTGCTTTAAAATGTTAACACTGAATGTGGAACAAGTCCTCACAATGTGGAACAGGGAACTTTTGTGAAGTAAAATGAGGAACATTCCTCGTAATGTGGTACAGTTGAGAGGTATGCAGGCCCATCTAAGATAACTGTACTTTAAAAAGAGAAATTCAGGAAACAGTCTGTTGGTGTTGTCACTGTTAAATAAGTATCAAAATGTGTATATGTTGTTAACACAAGAAACTCTGAAGTGATAACAAATGTGGTATTTTCTTTTACATAACATTGACGTGAAGTTTCATGTCCAAAATGGTCCAGCAAAATGGAAAATGAATTATGCATAATTACATCTTCTCTAAAAGCAAGGGAATTCATTGCAAAAAGCTCTGTTAATGCAACAGTTATGGTTGGTGTTTCAGGGACAAAAGCTTGGAAATTTGGAGTTAGGATTTCTAACTCTAACTCTACATCCCCCAACACACACACACACACACACACACACACACACATACAACCAGGGGAAGGGGCAAGGCAACACAACCAATCAGAAACAGCCACCATCAGGTAAGAGAAAAAACATGCAACTCTGAAAATACCACAAGAGACATCCATCTTCATGGTTCAGCAACTGTATGATCTCTACTACCATCCCAGTGTCTTGGGGGTACACCTGCATGCTGTGCAATCATGGGAGGACTGCTCCCATTATGACATTGTGTGGCAGATTCTGTGGCATACTGTGCTGTGGGGTGACATGCTATGGGAATGCAGGGCCCCCTCCCCATGGTGTTGTGTGGGTGTTTTGTTGCAGCATCTGTTGCCAACTGTGTTGTGGGTGGCATGCTCTGGGAATGCTGCATTCAAAGGACCCCGCATTACCATCGCCCCCCCTTATAACCTTGTGTTACAGGATGTGTGGCTTACTTTGGTGTGTGGCAAAGAAACTGTTTTTTGGGGCTGTTTACCTGCAGTACTTTCACAAAAAGTTCCATGGACATTCATGAAAAAATTGCGGACGTTCTCGAAAGTGCCATTGGCTTACATGCAGGATTTTCACAAAAGTTCCACAGACATTCGCAAAAGTTCTCCATATGTGGGGTTACATGCTGTGGGAATGCAGGGTCCAAAGGACTCTGTGTCCCCAACCACCCCCACACTGTTGTACTGGGTATTGTGCTGCAGGATCTGTGGCTTACAATGGTGTGGGATGTCATGCTCTGGGAACACAGGTTCCAAGGGGCCCTGCATCCCCCATTATGACCTTGTGTTGCAGAATCTGTGACATTCTCTGCTGTGTGGTGACATGCTGTGGGAATGCAGGGTCCAAAGGACACTGTGTTCCCAACCTCCCCTTATTACCTTGTGTGGTAGGATCTGTGGCATACTATGTTTTGGGCAGACATACTGTTGGAACACAGGGTCCAAATGACTCTGTGTTCCCACCCCCCTAGTCCTGTGTTGGGTGTTGCATTGCAGGATGTCTGGCCTACTGTGTTGTGGGGTGACATGGTATGGGAACACAGGGTGTGAAGGACCCTGTGTAACCCCACCCTTATGTCCTTGTGTTGTAGGATGTGTGCCCTACTGTAGTGTGAGATGATATGTTGTCCAAAGGATCCTGTGTTCCCACCACCCACAGTGCACTGCATGCAGTAAGCCATCCCCCATGGTTGCACAGCATGTGGGTGTACCACCCCAAGACTGGAATGGCAACAGAGCTCATACAGTAGCTGAACCACAATGTTGGATGTCTCTTGTGGAATGTTCACAGAGTTGTATGGCTTTTCTCTTATCTGATGGTGGCTGTTTCTGATTGATTTTGTTGCCTTTCCCCTTCCCCTGGTCGCATGTGTGTGAGTGTTGGGGGGGGAGCAATTCAGTGTTAGGGCTTGAAACCCTAACACCAAATTTCCAAGCTTTTGCCACTGTAACACCAACCCTAACTGTTGTATTAATGGAGTTTTTTTGCAATGAATATATATATGTATATATTAGAGGCAAAAAACTCTATTTAATACGATGTTAGGGTTGTTCAAGTGACAAAGTAGGAAATTCGGTGTTAGGTTGAAAATCTCTGAACCCCTGCCCACACCCCCAACTGGCATCGAGTGCGCATGGTTGCCGCCCTAACTCTCATCCCATCAGATGTGAAGAAGCAGAGGTATAGGAGAATGGGGTGAGAGTTAGGATCGATGAACCCCAACGCGCACCGCGATACCAGTTGGGGTGTGGGTGGGGTCCAGGGGCTTTCAGCCGTAACACCAAATTTCCTTGCTTTTGTCACTGTGGAACAATCCTAACTAATGCATTAAACAGAGTTTTTTGCCTCTAATTTCCCTTCTTTTTGAGAAGGATAATGAGAAATAGTGACTGTAATGCAGTGGCAGGAGCGCGGGGCCCTTCGGGCCCCACATTCCCACCACATGATATCTTGTCACATAGTAACAAGGTGCCCACAAACGCAAATCGTAATGCGCATGGTGGCGCAAAGCGAAACACAAAGATAAACAGTACTGTAGACACAAATGGTTAAAGTAATGCAAATGCAAGTGCAAATGAAAACGTGAAGGGTAACACACATGGTGCTGTAGACAGGAACAGGAAGTGAAACGGTTATGGAACTACAAGCAGAAGCAGTAAGGGTAACCATAATGTAAGTGCACAGGATGGTTTTCCCCAAAAGCTGCATAAAGAAAGACAGTGAGTACAAAGAATGTATGCATAATAATGGGTCTCAGAGCAGAAAATGAGGAGTTGGAATATTAAATTGCTTATATCTCAGGAACCATATGACGTAGAAATAAAATGTAAGTCATATGATTTATGATTTTCCTGGCTAGTTTTTTGCTTAGCCCCAATTAGGAGGTAAGCAATTTTATGATGAAAAGCCCGTATCTCACATCGTTTCCGAGATATGGGCCCTGACAGGCATGGTGAACGCCGTAATGTTATCCTATGGGAAAAAAAAAGAAAAGTTCTGAGTGCCATAACTTTGGCTCCCTGTAATATTTCTTCACCAAATGACTGAAAGGCACATCTGTGGGATGTTGGCTTTCTTCCCTCCAAATTTCAGCCCAAAAGACCAAACCGTTATTTTGCAGCAGGGCGGCAAAGGATTCCTGTAATGTGGCGGACGCCGTAATGTTATCCTATAGGAAAAAGCATCAACTTTGGAGTGCCATAACTTTGCCGACCTGTAATATTTTTTCACCAAAATACTGAAAGGCACATCTTAGAGATGTTGGCTGTGTTCCCTTCAAATGTCAGCCCAAAAGACCAAACTGTTCTTTTGCAGCAGGGTGGCAAAGAATTGCTGTCATTTTCCCACAGCCTGGAAAAGTACTGTCGAACTGCAGCTTTTGCAAGTCATTCGACAGTGTTGCAAATGAAGAGTACTTTCAAAAGTACTTTTCCAGAAATTTGAAAAACATATTTCTGGGGTGTTTTACCCCAAAATAAAGACATGCCTAGCATCCTCAGGGTCCGACTAGGTGAATACAAAAAGAATTAGGTTGCTAGACGGTCCCAAATTTAAATGCCAAGCATTTTTCTGATGACCAACTAAAAACAAAATGGTGGATTTGCGACAGTAAAAGGGCCATTTGTGAAAGTAAAAACTGCATTTGTGACACTAACTTTTTGTTAACTTTTCCCATTGACATAATGGGAAATTGTTTTTTGAATAACTTTTGAACCGTTTAATATTTTTTCACAAAATCATCAAAAGGCACATCAGGGACTCTGGCCGCATGTTCCCTGAAGATTTTGGACTGGTCACATAAACCATGCGACCTGTAGAGATGAGCAGAGAATTCCAAAAAAAGCGTAAACGTGTGCACAGATCACGCTTAATAACTCCGCAGACGTATATCCGAACAGTACTAAAGTTGGCAGATCCCAAGATGTATGGTTCTTGATTGTGTATTCCAAATTTTAGGCAAATCCGTTGAATGGTTGCAAAGTTATTAAGGTGCAAAATTTTAGGTTTAACATGTAAATGGCTCCTGAACCTAACTATGGTAGCACTACTGCTACCATAATATATATATATATATATATATATATATACACACACATATCTCAATCATACTGGCACAGTTGTGCTAGTATACTGTACTTAGGGTGAAAGGTAATTTCTATGTTAAACTTGAATTGTTCGGCGTCAATAACTTTGGAATCAACAGATTTGCATGAAATGTTGCATAAATAATGTCTAGAAGAAGGTCTTTGGGCCTGCCAAACATTGTGGGACTCTGTTGTGCTGTTTCTGCGATATGTAAGTGTTGAAAAACAGAAAAATCAATGTTTTTTGACATTTATTTGTCCACCTGGATCTCAGAAACGGCTAGAGGTTGTGATCTGAAATTTTTAGGGTAGAAAGCCTTTGCCTCACAGATGTGCATTTTGAAAGTTTGGAGAAAACATATTAAAAAATGATTAAATATTAAAGTTTCCTATTATAGCCAATGGGAAAAAATATGATCTGAATGTGAAAGCATGTAAACAACCCCAAAAATAGTTTCTTTGCCATGTCATAGCAAGAAAATGGTTAGGACTTTTGGGCTGGAATTTGCAGGGTGGCAAACCCCTGCCCAACAGACATACCCGTTGCTAGTCTGGTGAAGAAATGGACACTGGCGCCATAGTTATAGCACTTCTAAGTTGCAAATTTTCCCATAGAATAACATAGTGGCGGTCGTGGTGCCTTTCAGCAGTTATATCTCAAAAATGGTTCGAGATATGAATTTTTTGCTAAGCGCAGCTTGTGTGCTAAATGCACATGAAGTCAGCCAGGCCATGAATACAACTGTGAATGAATTGTTTCCAAAGTTCCTACAGTTCTTGAGATATTGCAACTTTTGTAGCACAAGGGATACCTGAAATGGCTCTAGGCATGCGCTATGTCTCTATACTTATGGGTACATTGGGCCCTGCACTCCCACACAGAAATGTGATATTAAAATATCAGCACATATATGTATAGATGGGAGTGCAGGACCCTCCACGCCCTGTGCTCCCACGTGAAAATCAGAGATAATTACAAAATGTATGCAAGATGGGACCACAGGACCCTAAGACCCCTGCATTCCCACAACCACATATGTGTAACATTATACTTTCTCAAAAATAAGGGAAATTCATTGCAAATAAACTTCATTAATGCATCAGTTAGGGTTGTCATTATAGCAACAAAAGTTTGGAAATTCAATGTTAGGGTTACCAACCCTACCCCCCAACCCCACCCCCACTCTCCACAAACCAACAGGCGTTGGGGTATGCCTTTGGGTCATCGGGCCTAACATTCACTCCATTGTCCTATACTGTACCACTCAGCTTCCTTACAAATGGAACAGGGTGAGAGTTAGGGCTGACAACCCCAAGGCACACCCTGATGCCTGTTGCTATGTGGATAGGGGGCTGGGGGTGTCGGTGGGGTTGGTAAGCCTAACATAAAATTTCCAAACTTTTGTTGCAGTAATGACAACCCTAACTGATGCATTAATGAAGTTTTTTGCAGTGACTATATATAGCGTGCCACTATAGTTAGGGTTGAGTACCCCATTTAAGTTTAAATGGTGCAATTGTGCACCTTAATAACTTTACCACTGTTTGACGGATTTTTCTGAAATTTGGCAGGCATGAAGCATTAGCATAGATCTTGTGGCAGAGTTATTAAGCATCATTCCAGAGCACATTTACGCTTTTTTGCACATTCTTTGCTCGTGCCCAGGGATGGGGCAAAAGGGAGTAAGGCCATCAGGAAATGGAGGGTAATGAGTACCAATGCCCGTAGTCTGGGCAACAAGCTCCCTGATCTGATGGCCTTAATGGAAGAGGGATGCCTGGATATCATAGCAGTCACAGAAACATGGTACACAGAGAAACATGACTGGGATGTTAACATACCAGGGTACATAACCTACAGGAGAGACAGGCAGGGGAGAAGAGGGGGAGGAGTAGCTCTCTATGTAAAGGAAGGGATAAAAGCAACTGAACAAAAGAGTAAACAGGGAGGACAGGAGGCACTGTGGGTCACCTTGGAGACTGGAAGGGCACCACAATCCATTACAGGGGTTGTGTACAGACCCCCATGTCAGGGGAAGGAATGGACAAGGATATGATAGAAGGCATTCTTAGAATGGCAGAGAAAGGGGAGATACTGTTGATGGGAGACCTGAATATGCCAGATGTTAACTGGAGCACATTTCTGCAGCCACATCCAGAACAGGGCCATTCTTGATGCCTTACAGGTAGCAGGCATTAGACAGCTAGTTTTGGAACCCACTCGTGAGGGGCAATCTTAACCTCATACTCTCAAGCAGGGGCAGAGAGGATCTCAGATCTAGAAGTGGGTTGCCATCTGGGGACAAGTGACCATCAAACAGTGTGGTTCACGTTAAACTCAGCTACAGAGTCAAGCCATACAAAAGTGAGGGTACTGGACTTTAGGAGGGCTGACTTTGTAAGAGTGGAGAGTGCCTCAGAGATGCACTAGCAAACAGGCTAGAAGGAGGTGTGGAGCAACAATGGGGAATTATCAAAACTGCCATCACAGAGGCAACAAGCCTTTGTGAAGCAAATAAACAAATCAAAATGAAAGATAAAGCCACTATGGTTCTCAAAAGAGGTGGCTGTGAGAAGTCAGGAAGAAAAGATAGCATTCAGAAGTATAAGAAAACACAGAAGGAGCAGGACGAGACCTGTACCAGTTAAGGCAGATGGAAGCAGGAGGAAGTCAGAATAGCAAAGGCCCAAACTGAGGAAAGATGGCCAACTCAGTTAAGAAGGGATAAAACCTTTTATAGGTACATCAGCGTAGAAAGACAAAGGGAGGGATAGTGAGGCTGAATAGAATGAGCGGTGGGTGGGCAGAAGGAACAGTGAAAAAGCAGGAATACTGAATGAATATTTCTGCTCAGTCTTCACAAAGAGGAGAAGTGCCTAATCCAATTAACAGAAGCACTCTTGATAGGGGGGTCGATCCCAGTCCTTTCACAGAAGAAAGGGTTCTGCAAGAACTCTTAAAATTGAAGGTGGACAAAGCAATGGGGCCTGATGGAATTCACCCCAGAATTCTAAAAGAATTAAGGAGAAACTAGTGAAACCACTGGCTACTCTTTTTAATAAGTCATGGGAGGATGGTGTGGTACCCGAGTACTGGAGGAAGGCGGATGTGATTCCCCTTCACAAAAGTGGGACCAAGACAGAGGCAGGAAACTACAGACCTGTCAGTCTGACCTCTGTGGTAGGGAAAGTGATGGAGTCACTTCTGAAGGAAAGAATAGTGAGTACCTAGAGGCCAGTGGAGCACAGGACCCAAGGCAGCATGGGTTCACAGCGGGAAGGTCATATCAGATGAATCTAATTGATTTTTTTTGACTGGGTGAACAAAGTAGTAGACCAGGGAGGGGCTGTGGACATGGCCTACCTAGACTTTAGCAAGGCATTTGACACAGTCCACACAAAGATTAATAGTCAAATTAACCAGCCTGGGGGTGGGACCCAGGGTGGTAGCCTGGGTAAAACATTGGCTGGACAACAGGACACAGAAGGTAATTGTAAATGGAGTCCACTGAAGAAAGGGGTTACTAGTGGGTACATGAGGGTTCAGTATTGGGTCCAGTCCTTTTTAATGTCTTCATCAGTGACATTGCAGAAGGACTAGAAGGAAAATATGCCTTTTGCAGATGACACAAAGATCTGCAACAGGGTTGATACACAAGAAGGCGTGGAAAGGATGAAAAGGGACTTGCTAAGGTTGGAGGAATGGTCAAAGTACAGCTAGGATTCAATGCAAAAAGTGCAAAATAATGCACCTGGGAAACAAGAACCCAGGGGAAGAATACACAATGGGTGGGAGGTAGAACAACAACAAAAAGGAAAGGGACCTGGGGTAATCATATCAGATGACCTTAAGGTTAGCAAGCAATGTGAGAAGGCAGTAGGGAGGGCTGGGGTATACTGGGATGTATAGGAGAGGCATCATCAGCAGAAAACAGGAAGTTGTTATCCCTCTGTACAGACAGTTGGTGAGACCCCATCTGGAGTACGGTGTCCAGTTCTGGAGACCCCATCTCTGCAAGGACATAGACAGGATAAAGGCAGTCCAGAGGAGGGCAACTAAAATGGTGCAGGGTCTGCAAGAGAAGCCGTATGAGGAGAGACTAAAGGAGCTTAATATGTATACCCTTGAGGAAAGAAGGAGAGGGGGACATGATAGAAACTTTTAAGTACCTCAGTGGAATCAACAAAGTCCAAGAGGGTAGCATCTTTCAGAAAAGAGACTTGCAAGAACAAGGGACACAATTTAAAGATAGAAGGAGGGTGGTTCAGGGCAATGTGAGGAAGTATTATTTCACAGAGAGGGTGTGATGCATGGAACAGCCTTCCTGAGGAGGTTGTGGGGTCTAAAACTGTGGGAGAATTCAAGAATGCATGGGACAGACTTAAGGCAATTCTTGGGGGGGTAGGAAGAAATAGGCTGTTGGTTAACTAGGATCTGCGGCCTATGCTGTAGGTTGGGAAATGGGCAGACTGGATGGGCCTAGCGGTCCTTATCTGCCGTCAAAGTCTATGTTTCTATGTTTCTATAAGCAATTTAGTATTCCAAGTGCTCATTTTCTAGTCTGAGCCCCATTATGATGCATACATTCTTTGTAGTCTGTGTGTTTCTTTATGCACCTGTTGGTGAAAAAAGGCTGTGCACTTGTGTTACTGTCATACTTAGCTTTCCACTTCTGTTTCTGTAACTGTTTGCATTACCTTTACCATCTATGTTACTGTGATCGTTATTACCCTGTGCATTTTCGTTTGCGGTTGCCTTTGCATTACTCTTACCATTAGCGTTTCCGGGATCATGTGCGTAACTGTTTGTGCTTGCGTTTGCGTTGCAGTTACCATTCTTATGTGCAAAAAAAAATGTGGTGGGAGCGTGGGGCCCGAAGAGCACACGCTCCTACCACTACAATCCCCCCCCTCACAGACCAGGTAGTGAATCCTGAGTGGAGAGCCACAGGAAAAAGGAAGCCCATGGCCATCAATGGTACACCTCCCTGGTTGCAGGAAAAAAGAAATTAGGGCAGTTTGGAGTTGAGAGTCATCAGCCAGACAATGCCCCCCCAAACCAGGTACTGCATTCTGAGTGGAGACCCACAGGAAAACAAAGGCTATGGACATTAACGGTACACCTCCCTGATTGCAGGAATACATAAGTTAGGACATTTAGGGGTTGCACAGCCTTAGCCAGACAATGCCCCCCCCCCAGACAGGTAGTGTATCTTGATTTGAGAGTCACAGGAAAATAAAATTCATGGACATCAACAGTACACCTCCCTGATTGCAGGTGTACACAAGTTGGGACAGTTAGGAGTTGCAAGGCCTCAGCCAGGCAGTCCCCCCAGGCCAGGTACTGTTTCCTGAGTGGAGAGGCACAGGAAAACAAAGCCCATGGATGTCAACGGTGTACCTTCCTTGTTGCAGGAACACACAGGTTAGGACAGTTTGGAGCTGCATGGCATCAAACAGGCAATGCCCCCCCCAGACCAGGTACTGCATCCTGAGTGGAGACCCACACCAAAACTGAGGCCATGGACATCAACGGTATACCTCTTTGATTGCAGATGCACACAAGTTAGGACACTCAGAAGTTGCATGGACTCAGCCAGAGAATGCCCCCCCACATACTAGGTACTGCATCGTGAGTGGAGAGCCACGGGAAAAGAAAGGCTATGGACATCAATAGTACACCTCCCTTATTGCAGGAACACACAAGTTAGGACAGTTTGGAGTTGCACGGCATCAGACAGGCAATGCCCCCACAGACCAGGTACTGTATCCTCAGCACAGACCCACAGGAAAACAAAGGCTATAGACATCAACAGTACACCTCCCTAGTTGCAGGAACACACAAGTTAGGACAGTTAGAAGTTGCACAGCCTTAGCCAGACAATGCCCCCCCAGACCAGGTAGTGCATCCTGAGTTGAGAGTCACAGGAAAAGAAAGTTCATGGACATCAACGGTATACCTCCCTGATTGCAGGTGTACACAAGTTGGGACAGTTAGGAGTTGCATGTCCTCAGCCAGGCAATGCCGTCCCCCCCCCCAGATAAGGTACTGTATCCTGAGTGGAGAGGCACAGGAAAACAAAGCCCATGGACATCAACGGTACACCTCCCTTATTGCAGGAACACATAAGTTAGGACACTTAGGAGTTGCATTGACTCAGCCAGAGAATGCTCCCCCCATCACATACCAGATACTGCATCCTCAGCGGAGAGCCACAGGAAAAAAAAGGCTATGGACATCAACAATACACCTCCCTTATTGCAGGAACACACAAGTTAGGACAGTTAGGAGTTGCACAGCATCAGCCAGACAATGCCCCCCTCCCAGACCAGGTAGTGCATCCTGAGTGGAGACCCACAGGAAAACAAAGGCTATGGACATCAATGGTACACCTCCCTGATTGCAGGAACACACAAGTTGGGACAGTTAGGAGTTGCACTGCTTCAGCCAGGCAATCCCCCCGACCAGGTACTGCATGCTGAGTGGAGATCCATAGGAAGACTGAGGCCATGGAAATCAATAGTATGCCTCTGTGATTGCATGGCCTTAGCCAGACAATGCCCCCCCAGACCAGATAGTGTATCCTGAGTGGAGAGTCACAGGAAAAGAAAGTCCATAGACATCAACGGTACACCTTCCTAATTTCAGGGACACACAAGTTAGGACAGTTAGGAGTTTCATGGTGTCAGCCAGGTAATGCCCCCCCCTCAGAGCAGGTACTGCATCCTGAGTGGAGACCCATTGCAAAACTTAGGTCATGGACATCAATGGTACAATTCCCTGATTGCAGGTGTACACAGTTTAGGACAGTTAGGAGTTGCATAGACTCAGCCAGGCAATGCCCCCACAGACCAGGTACTGTATCCTGAGTGGAGACCCACAGGAAAACAAAGGCTATGGACATCAGTGGTACATGTCCCTGATTGCAGTAACACACAAGTTACGACAGTTAAGAGTTGCCCGGCGTCAGCCAGTTAATGCCCCACCCCAGATCAGATACTGTATCCTGAGTGGAGACTCATAGCAAAACTGAGCCATGTACATCAGCAGTACAGATCCCTGATTGCAGGTGTACACAAGTTAGGACAGTTTGGAGTTGCACAGCCTCAGACAGGCAATGACCCCGCACCCCAGAGCAGGTACTGCATCCTGAGTGGAGACCCACAGCAAAACTGACTCCATATACATCAATGGTACACCTCTGTGATTGTAGGTACATACAAGTTAGCACAGTTAGGAGTTGCATGGCATCAGTCAGGGAATGCCCCACCAACACCAGTTATTGCATTCCTGATTGTAAAGCAACAGCAAAAGTGAGGGCATGGACAGCAATGGTACACCTCTGTGATTGCAGGTGCACTCAAACTAGGGCAGTTAGGGGTTGTATGTACTCAGCCAGGGAATTCTGCCCACCCCCCTGTACTCAGAACAGGATATCATTCTTCAACCTTTAGAGTTGGAACAAGAAACACACTTTTTTTTTGTAGAAAAATATTTATAAAACATTGTTTCTGTATAATAATTTTTTACTTACAAAAGTATAGAAAATAAATATAATTAGACATGTTTAAAGCATAATTTTTTGCATTATCATTTTCTTAATACAAAAGTATGAAAAATAAATATTAGAAATTTCGAAACATTATTTACAAAGAAAAACAGAAGAATTTTGGGAAAAAAATATTCATTATTAATGTTTTTTCACTTAAATTCAAGAAAACAGAGGGAGGTGTACTATCTTGATAGAGGTGGCTCAAGACAGGAAGCTGAATGCATGTGGAGGCGCAGCAGAAGTGGAAGTTGCTGTGACATTGAAGAGGTACCAGATGTCTGTGGAGGCCCTAAGGGTTGGCCAGGGAGACTGGATGGCTGCTGATCAGGTATAGCACTGCTTGTCTGTGCAGTGCTATCTTCAGCTGTCTGCACCGGCTCGAGCAGAAGGCTGACCGTGTCGTGTTGCACCTTCATCAGGGACAACATTTGTTGTTGCCCCTGTTTCAGGCCAAGAACTTCTGTTGTGAGCCGGTCAACCTTCTGCTCAAGTCGATTCACACAGTCACAGTGTGCTGAGCAAGATGGAGTTGCTGGGAGTTCTGTGAACAGAAAAAAAATGTATAAACATGTAACAGTGATAAGTGTACTTTACTGGTTCAGTTCATCATCTGATTACATGTGCCTTTTAAGGCCCCTATCTCGGTAACGCTTCGAGAAATGGACTTTTCATTACAATAATGCTTAGACCCCCCCCCACTATGGGTCTAAATAAAAAAACTAGCCAGTGAAGTATTAATAATGTGAAGTTGTTATCTTTTTTGTATGTCATACGGTACATGACATATATGCAGTTTAGTATTGCAAGTGGTAATTTTGTGGTCCGTGGCCATTATTATGTATACATTCATTGTTGTCACTGTATTTCTCTACATGCAGCTGTTGGGGAAACCAGGGTATGTGCTTCTATGACAGTCATACTGAGCATTTCCAGTTGTCTTTCCATAGCTGTTTCCTTTAGCGTTCCTGTATATGGCACAATTTATATTAAGCTCTGCATCCCTGTATGCCCCTTTGCGCCCTAGAGGAGTTACTGCATCCAGACTGGAGTGGAATAGCAAAAGTTAAGGTATGGACATCAATGGTACATCTCCGTGATTGCAGGTGCACACAGCTTAGCACAGTTAGGAGCTGTGCAGCCTCAGCCAGGCAATGCCCACCCCCCAGACCAGGTACTGCATCCTGAGTGAAGAGGCACAGTAACACTGAGGGCATGGACATCAACGGTATATCTCCCTGATTGCAGGTACACACAAGCTAGCACTGGTAGGAGTTTCTTGGCTTCAGACAGTCAACCCCCTGCCCTCCCAGAACAGTAAGTGCATCCTGAGTGGAGAGCCACAGGTAAACTAAGAGCATGGACATCAACGGCACATCCCCGACTGTAGGTAGACACAAGTTAGCACAGTTAGGAGTTGCACGGCCTCAGCCAGGGAATGCTCCACCCCCTCCGGTTACTGCATCCTGAGTGGAGAGGCACAGCAAAACTGAGGGCATGGACATCAACAGTATATCTCTCTGATTGAAGGTACAGACAAGTTAGCACAGTTAGGAGTTGCACGGACTCAGCCAGGCAATGCCCTCCCCACCCAGACCAGGTACTGCATCCTGAGTGTAGAGGCACAGTAACACTGAGTGCATGGACATCAACAGTACATCTCCCTGATTGAAGGTACACACAAGTTAGCACAGTTAGGAATTGCACAGCCTCAGCCAGGGAATGCCCCCCCCCCAGGAACTGCATCCTGAGTGGAGAGGCACAGAAAACTGAGGGCATGTACATCAATGACACATCTACCTGATTGCAGGTACAGACAAGTTAGCATAGTTAGGAGTTGCACGGCCTCAGCCAGGCAATGCCCCCTAAGTACTGCATCCTGAGTGGAGAGGCACAGCTAGACTGTGGGTATGGACATCAACAGTACATCTCCATGATTATATGTACACACAAGTTAGCACAGTTAGGAGTGGGACAGACTAAGGCAGCCAATGCCCCTCCACCCCCACCCAGACCAGGTACTGCATAGTGATAGGAGAGGCACAGCAACACTAAGGCTGTGTACATCAATGGTACATGTCCCTGATTGCAGGTACAGACAAGCTAGCACAGGTAGGAGTTTCTTGGGCTCAGCCAGTCAACCCCCTTCCATCCCAGACCAGGAAATACATCCTGACTGGAGAGCCACAGGTAAACTGAGGGCATGGACATCAGCGGCACATCTCCCTGATTGAAGGTACACATAAGTTAAAACAGATAGGAGTTGCACGGCCTCAGTCATGGAATGCTCCCCCAAAGGTATTGCATCCTGAGTGGGTAGCTACAGCAAAACTGAGGGCATGGACATCTATGGTACACTTCTCTGATTTATTAACCATATACTAGGAAACAGAGTGTATAAATGCTTTATGTCTTTCTGTTACAACACGTACGTGCAGCACTGGTGTCAGGTTCCTGTTTCACCTGTTTTTCAGCTGTTGTTTTCACAGCCTCCCTGGCCACTACAGAATACATAAATAGATTGTTTAATACACATCATGACAATATGTTCATGGACAACAAGACTGTTATTCTTTTTCATGTTTGTTCATATATCATTTTTCCAGGATGCTACTATGTCTACAGTTAAGAGTGTGCCTGCTGATAACTGGTAGGTGTGAGATGAAACATATGGTAAGAAAAATAATGCACTGTATGCTGAGTACAGAGCCAGTGCTGAAGTACAGGCATGGATATTAATGATATATGTCTCTGATATCAGCTGTATACAAGATAGGAAACTGAGTTATTGTACAGTCTGAGACATGTAATGTAGTTACTACCCACCCTGATCTGATACTAGGGCATGAGTGCACAGCCACAGTCTAAATACAGCAATGAACATTAATAGTATAGACCCCTAATTTATAGCTGAATAGAAGTGAGTACACTGAGGAGTTGTACAGACTGAGCAGGCTTTACTCCTTCACCCCTTCTCATCCCACCCCATGACATGTACTGTTTGCTGACTGCAGAGCTACAGTACAACAAAAGACATGAATATCATCAGTATATCTTGACGGTACCAGCTGTACACAGCTTAGTACTGTGAGGAGTTGTACACATAAAGCAAGGCAATGCCGCCCCTCACAGAGCAGTTACTGCATACTGAGTGGAGAGCAATGCCAAAACTAAAGGTATGGACATTGATGGTACATGCAGCTGATTGCTGGTGCACACAAGGTAGGACAGCTAGGAGTTGCACAGCCGCAGCCAGGAAATACCCCCCTACAGACCCCACCCAGATCAGGTAGTGCATCCTGAGTGGAGAGGTACGGAAAACAAACCTCATGGACATCAGTGGTACACCTTCCTGACTGCAGGCACATACAACTTATTGCAGTTACGAGTTGCATGGACTCAGCCAGTCTATCCCCCCCTCAAAAAAAATCAGGTACTGCATCTTGAGCATGGAGACAGAGCAAAATGGAGACCATGGACATCTACTGTACCCCTCCCTGACTGCTACTGCACACAAGTTAGGGCACTTAGGAGTTGCATGGACTTAACCATGGAAGCCCACCTCCATACACAACAAGTACTGCATCCTGTCTGCAGAGTCACAGCAAAATTAAAGTCATGGGCATCAACTTTACAACTCCCTAATTGCTGCTGCACAGAGGTTATGAGACTAACAAGTTACATGAGATAAGCCAGGCAATGCCCCCACACACACACACACAGACCATTAACAGCATCCTGAGTATTGATGCACAGGAAAACTACAGCCATGGACATCAATGATACACCTCACTGATTGGAGTTGCACACATGTTTTCACAGTTAGGATTCTGATTGCGTTACCCAGACAATGCCCTCCCACCCTTCCAAAGAGGTGCTGCATCCTGACTGAAGAGCCAGAACAAAACTACAGCCTTGGACACTAATGTTACAACACGCTGGGTGTAGATGCACACAAGTTTGTATAGTTAGGAGTTGCCTGACCTCAGTCAGGCTATGATGACCATACCTCCCCCAGACAAGATACTGCATGCAGACTAGACAGACACATCAAAACTACAGCCATGGAGATCAATAGTATAGCTTGTTGATTGCAGCTGCACACAAGTTTGCACAGTTAGGAGTTGCGCATCCTGAATCATTAAATCACCCCCCCAAACACCACGAGCTGTATCCTAACTGTAAACACAGACTGCAAGTAAACCTATGTACATATATGGTATACAGAATGTAGAAGACTGTGAACTTGCAGAGGATCACTGATTCTATGCCCCCAGTAACTACCCAGAACAGCCATTTGTATCATTTCAGTAAGATTGTCTTACCTTCTGACCCGACAAAGATGATACTGTCGGTGTCAGACTGATCTGCCTCCACAGACTCAGACTCTGCTGGTACTACCTCTGCAAGTGGTGGGGAGCACCTCTGATGTCCTATGAATGTAAAATGATAGTTATTTTTTTTGAGTGTGGTATGTATCTCTACATTAATTCAGTACAGTTTTGTTTCAACATTGCTAGTATTCTCTACTCCTTAACAATTTTCTTGTCTACAGTTTGCTGTCAGTGTGTCTATACCTGTGTAACACTATCTGTCTTCAAAAAAATAGTATTATAAGGTCTCCTCAGGTACAGAACATAAAGCGGTATTCATTAAATACAAAGTAATACACAATAAAACAACCCAGTGACTGTACTCTTTTATATCTATTATTTTAAAACCATGTACAGTAATATTTCTATCACTAAACTTTTGTAGCATTTTTTTTCTATGTTCACACACAATTGCTTATTGTACTTACATACATTTTTCAAGGTACATGTACTACAAAGATGCTGTATTCTGTATGTTTATCTGTTATAGAATGTTAATACAATGCAGTAAGTCATAGTGAACCAAAATTCTACTGCACATCATTTTTAAAACTGTCATATATATTGTACTGGTTAAGGAATGGATTGTATACTCACGGTGTTGTAGGCGCTCCCCTGCAACAAGCTGACCGGCAGCCTCCCACATCTCATGTATGAGGTAGTACCAGCCAGAGTCATTGTCCGGTACCTCTTTGCATTTTTCAAGACATAAAACCACTGTCGCAGCAGCTTCCACTTCTGCTTGCACATTACTACGGACTTATTTTTTACTTTAAAACACATCCACAGATGTGTGTTTATGTGCCTCTGCATGACATCCAGCTTCCTGTTGGTGCTGCACATTAGCACTTTCGCATTGCCTTTGGCCTGAGCTGCCTCCACCAAGCAGCACACCTCCCTCAGACTCCAGAGTCTCATTTTCTTAATACCTTTTTAGGGCTGCAATGAATACAGAGACAGAGAACATTATGTTAAAATTATATATTTTTACTTCTGTATGGTTCTGTTCAGCTTTTAGACTACCCATGTGCAGGCAGCATGGTTATTACGATTGTACAGTACTGATTACAACTAATGATATATGACAACAGTTATAGTTACATTACATAACATAAATGACATGGTACTATGTCTCCTATGTCATGTTTGAAGTGTGGTGCATAGCTATACTCAAAGCAAATGCCTAAGCATTTCTATTCAGTGCTGCTGATGCACTCCCACCACTACAATCCTCCCCCCCAACAGACCAGGTAGTGAATCCTGAGTGGAGAGACACAGGTAAAAGAAAGTCCATGGGCATCAACAGTACACCTCCCTGGTTGCAGGAAACCACAAATTAGGGCAGTTTGGAGTTGAACATCATCAGCCAGGCAATGTGCCTCCCCAACCCGAACCAGGTGCTGCATCCTGAGTTGATACCCAGAGGAAAACAAAGGCTATGAACATAAACGGTACTCCTCCCTGGTTGCAGGGACACACAAGTTAGGACAGTTAGGAGTTGCATGCCATCACTCAGGCAATGCCCCCAGCCCAGACCAGGTACTGCATCCTGAGTGGAGACCCACAGGAAAACAAAGGCTATGGACATCAACGGTACAACTCCCTGATTGCAGGACACACAAGTTAGGACAGTTAGGAGTTGCACAGCATCAGCCAGACAATTCCCCCCCCAGACTAGGTAGTGCATCCTGAGTTGAGAGTCACAGGAAAAGAAAGTTCATGGACATCAATGGTACACCTCCCTGAATGCAGGTGTATACAAGTTGGGACATTTAGGAATTGAATGGCCTCAGCCAGGCAATGCTGCCCCCAGACCAGGTACTGTATCCTGAGTGGAGAGGCACAGGAAAACAAAGCCTATGGATATCAACGGTACACCTTCCTTGTTGCAGAAACACACAAATTAGGACAGTTTGCAGTTGCATGGTGTCAGACAGGCATGTTCCCCCCAGACCAGGTACTGCATCCTGAGTGGAGACCCACAGCAAAACTGAGGCAATGGACATCAATGGTATACCTCTCTGATTGCAGAAGCACACAAGTTAGGACACTCAGAAGTTGCACGGACTCAGCCAAAGAATGCCCCCCCTCCGCATACCAGGTACTGCATCCTGAGTGGAGAGTCACAGGAAAACAAAGACTATGGACATCAATGGTACACCTCCTTTGTTGCAGGAACACACAAGTTAGGACAGTTAGGAGTTGCATGGCATCACCCGGGCAATGCACCCCCCCAGACCAGGTAGTGTATCTTGAGTGGAGACCCACAGGAAAACAAAGGTTATGGACATCAATGGTATATCTCCCTGATTGCAGGAACATACAAGTTGGGACAGTTAGGAGTTGCATGGTGTCAGCCAGGCAATGCCCCCCCAACCAGGTACTGCATACTGAGTGGAGAGACATAGCAAAACTGAGGCCATGGACATCAATAGTATGCCTCCATGACTGCAGATGCACAAAAGTTAGGACAGTTAGGAGTTGCATGGCCTTAGCCAGACAATGCCCCCCAACCAAGACCAGGTAGTGCATCCTGAGTGGAGAGTCACAGGAAAAGAAAGGCTATGGACATCAACGGTACACGTCCTTGATTGCAGGAACACACAAGTTAGGACAGTTAGGAGTTGCAGCATCATCCAGGCAATGCCCCCCGCAGATCAGGTACTGTACCTTAACATATCCATGCATCAAGCCTGGTGTGGTACTGTGAAAGAGAGATTACATGTCTTTCTGTTACGTGTGTTATGTATGTAGCTTTTCTATTTTTTGTCCAAGGTTTTGTGGCTCTTAAAAGAAACGTTTTTTTAAAGGTGCACACTTTAACAGTCTGATATTTTTAGAGAACTGTGAGGATTCCAACTGAAAGGTCTCCCAGAAAAAGGCAATTGCCAGCATCAGTGAAGTGCACACCATCTGGTAGGTATAGCCAATCATTACAATACTTAATTTCAGGGTGACGTATGGTGTGGTGTGCATCCCAGACATGCACAGATATCCAGATATTTGTATGTTGACCTTTCTTTGTGCTCTGTCAAGCAGGTACAAGTGCTGTTCTGCTTGCCAGGCCCTACACTCTGTAATATCAGAAAAAATTATGATACAGGCAGGTAACATACCCATAATAGAATCAAGGTCCAATTTTGCTTCTGACACTAAATCTACCCATCATTTGGAGTCCAAATCATTGCCTCCAAGATGAATCAGCAGTATGTCCAGTCAAGCTTGAGTCCTCTGAAGTCTGTGCATTGTTGGCATGAGATGCTCCCACCTCATGCCTCTCCTGCCAAACCACTTAACAGAGCAATTTGTAAGCTGCAGGTCTTTCCCAAAATTGCTCCTCTGCGCATACTCTGAAGCACGTCATACTATGCTGCTGCTGACGACCCACATAGTCCATTTGCTGTTTTCTGCCATTCTGAGGTTTTAAGCTGAGAAGTGGACAGCTACCAAAAAAATCAGTGTTTCTCCTGCAGTGTCTAGTCACTACTGAATATGAAAGTGAAATTTCCCTCTCTCCTTCAACATTGCTTTGGTGGGCTGTCCCGAAACACAGTGATTTAGAAAGTAATTGGTTAATGTTTTCTCATGGTTAATCAATAAAGTGGATGCATGCACTATGACAACACTGAATGGCTACAGCTCCTGTCAACTAGAAATGTTGGAAGATTTTTAGATGGGAAAATACTACATTTTCATAGGCTAGTTCAAGCAATCACAAGTACACAGAGATGTATGATTGGTTGCCTCTTGTGTTATTATACACGTGCTGCTTGCTTTCTGCCTTCATTTGCAGCTCTATCTATACCAGTAAGTACTGATTGACATTCTGACTTCAAACAGTAATAACTTCTTTTTATAGCATTACAGGTTATTTATATTGTCATAGTGAAACTGCCGATCATGCTGATCATGTTGCCAATGTTAGTCCTTATTTCTGTCTTAAATGGTTCCTTTGTGACTTTCACTGTATTCTGTAAGTACCTGACTTATATTCTTATTGAAATGATACCTGTATGTATTGTCCTTATATCTATGTATGTGTACCAGGACCTCCTTGTGAATGAGCTTGCTCAATGGAGTATTTTCCTGCAATAAACTTGAACTTAAAACAGAGCAGTAAAAAACATTTTGTTTAATACTATGTTTGTGGTGCTAACAATTTTAATAATGCTAGAAAAATGTATAGAAAATATGATGTACTTACACAGAGTAAAGCAGGCTGCTCATTGTTTTCCTAAGATGGCTGCTATGTCCTTTTTCTCCAGTCTTCAGCAGTTGTGATTGGTTACCTGACATGGCCTGATCAATGTTACGTTCCATTGGTGTGAGCGTCTGTCACTCAAATACAAAGCAGTGTCTGATTGGCTTAGCCTTAAAGAGGTTGTTTTTTTAATGTGATTATTCAACACTTTCATGCTCACAACACTATTATTCGACACTTTCATGCTCATGACACTATTATTCAACACTACTATTCGATAGTGTCATGCTGATGACACCAAGATTTGTGACACTGTCATGCTCATGACACCAAGATTTGCGACAGTGTCACTCATTTGACACTACTTTTTGAAAATGTTGGGGAAAAAAGTGTTTTTTGGGGAAAATAGTGTGGATAGTTAGGACTTTGAGGATAATTTAGTTTCTGTCATATTTATGGATATTTTCTCATGTTATAAGTGAGGTTCTGTTCTGCAACACTTGAAAACATTGTTTATTGTGTTCACTAGTGTTCGACTGTGAGAAGGATTTTCTGTGCAATGTTTTGTAAGCAATGCTGTATATTCTTTAACATGACACATGAACAGTGTGTGTGACTATGTAATGTTAGGAGAAAAAAGTTAGCTCACCGCTAAATATTTGTTTTTCTCTATTTCTTATACAGGTATCTGATACTTGTGTAACTTTGTCCCACACTACTGTGAATCTCCAGAGAAGAAAGATGCCTTCTAAACAGAGACGCAGTTCTATGCAGAGATGAAACAGGTATCATAGTAGTTCACTGTTGCTTAAGAGTGGTCCAAAAACCACACATCGTACATCAAGACATAAACTGAATCAACATTCCGCTCAAGAAGTGACTTCACAGGTTGCACACTCTACAGAAACAGTATGTGCTTGCTCAACTGCAAGGCAAAAATGCAGAGCCCAGCAACAGTTGCGGAAATATTTCAGACTGAACACTAATGTTGCAAAGGCAAGCATAAAGAAGGGTACTGAGCAGCAGCATAAAGGCATGGCTGCTGATGATCATCTGAGGAAGCAAAAATATTTTCGATCACTAGCTTCTAAAGCTAAGATTTATATACTTATTGCTGTTGTGATGGGACTTGAGCACAAAAAACTAAAGAGTCATTTCTCTTTGATGAAATTACATCTGAGTCCATACATATGCTAACAGAGCACTATTTGTTCTTCAACGCTTATAGCATAAGATGGCACATGTACTTGAGCAGTTCTGGAAAGTTGTGTACAACATTAAGATGAGGCTACAATGCTGTCCTGTCTTGAACCAACACAACTTCTGTGATGTTTTCATAGGTAGCTGGCTGCACACACTGCACTCAGAGGCGTATTTCTGGGAGGAGTCATATTATTCACAGAAAAAGTACAACAACTTCTGCATTGATGAGTCTGGTAAACTGTGTAATGTGCTGAGTGTGTGTGATGACACTATAATGGAGTCAGATGATGAGTGTGAGGCAACTGTTCAGCCTTGTAAGTGTCACTGTCTGTCATGGGCGTGTGATGCGACTTGCAACTGAAGGCAATAGTAATTTGACAAAGTAGAGCACTTTATCAACCTGTTAGTCATTACTGATTGTACAGACAGACATAAACTGTTTGAGACTATAGACCTTTGTGAAATCCATCCACATACTGGACTTATGGGTCATTTGCTTGCATGCCTAGATAGTGGTGTTTGCGACAGTGTATTTCACCACATGCGTATGCTGGGAGTGCATCAATCAGGCATGCAAAACTTTGTGTACAGGGTCTACGTGGTGTGATGAGTTGTTGCGCAGTATACTTGTCTGAATGAGTTACTGCAGTCTGGTGACATGCATGGTGTCATGACATTTTGAAACAGCTGCTACGTGTCAGCAGTGTCACAGACACTGTGAATGACCAGTCATCAATTGCTGATGGTAATTCTGTCTCAATCTTAGAAACTGATATTCTCAAGCAGTTTGGGAAATCCATTGCCAAATTTGAGTTGGCAAAGGCAGAAAAATTTGATTCTGTATGTGTGTCATGTGATCGGCTTTGTTATGAAAAACAAATGGTCACAGTGAACCTGGAAACCTTGTCACTGTACAATGACATGTGATTTCGAACGTCAGCATTTTTTGCTGTTAAAGTGTGACTTTCAGTTAGATCCAATCGTTGCGATGTGCAAGCACTGTTTCTCCAAGGTGAAAGCTAACATTCTGCCACCAAGGTCACTGTTGAACAATATGGAGGCACATGTTACACCTGCTGAGATTGCCACATTGAGTATGTTTGAATGGATTCTTATTCAGGCTATGAAACCATTTCAAACTATTCTATGTCTGAATACAAAAACATGGAACATTCCACAAAAAGAACTCATTAGGTCTCTTAAGGGTTCCATTATGTATCTTCCACTTCCTCTGCAGGAAAATGTAGAGGCACTCTCCATTGAGAACACTTTGGTGATTCTTGTCAATGGTGTCCCAACAAAGTCAAAGGTCATCTGGCAGGATGTTGTTAATGTAGAGAAGGTGAAGCTTGCTCTTACTTACTTGAAGAGCAACAATCCCTTTTATGTAGACCTTGACATTGATTGCATGACTAGTGTGTCTGTTGAACATGATGTGTTGGATACTACAAAACCAATGATTGAGAAGATCAATGTACAGACAAATGATAATGTGTATAAACAGTACACAATACACCCGCTGCATGGCAAAGATCCAGTTGGGAACCTCATTGATCTGTACCAAATGAAACAGGTGGAAGGTGAGCCTATCAGCATTTGGGAGGCAACATTGGTAACACGCTGTTTTCCAGATTTATTACCAAAAGGGTCAGGTGGTCACCTAGATGAAGGAGAAGTGTGTGTGCAAGGTGCTGAATACTGCACTAGTCATGTGCTCAGTAAGGATGGCAAATACAGATGCAACGTACAGTACCTGTTCCATCTCCCCTGGGAAAGTGAGCATAGCATACTGTCTGCGTCTATTGAACATAGTGTACAGCTCACAACTCCACTTGATGGAATAACTGCCGCACAATTTTTGCAGAAATTAAAGCAAAAGGATGAAAATGTGTAAGTCAATTTGTCTTCCATTCTGTCAAGTCTATGTGGCACCAAAGAATACTGGTATCGCAGACACTCTGAAGTGATGACTATGCTGCGAGAGTATGGTGCAGCCACGTGGTTTGTCACACTCAGCTGTGCTGAATATACCTGGGAGGAGGTCATTGAACTCTTGAAGTGGGCAAATTGTGATGTAGAGGGCATTTCATTAATGACTTTTAGAGAAATGTGCTCACTTGACCCAGTGTCTGTGACTAGACATTTTCACAAGCGACTCCATGATATTCTGACTTTCATTTTGTCAAAGGACAACCCGCCATTGGTATTGTGGAGCATTACTTCTGGAGGACTGAATATCAAGCATAAGGTGCTCCTCATATTCATATGTTACTGTGGATCAAGGATGCCCCACACATAGGAGAACATAAAGCAGCAGAAGTGCTAGCATTCACTAAGCAATCCATCGCTTGCCGCATACCAGACAAGTACGACAGTCTTACACTGTGGAAGCTAGTGCAGAAGTCTCAATGCCATATTTGTGCAAAATACTGCCACCGGGTAGTGAAGAACAAATCTGATTGGTACACAAGATATCATTTCGGATTTCCCAAGGGTGTCTGTCAAGATGGTTGCATGACCAAACTGTTTTCAGCTCACGACACCACTTGAAGACAAAATCAACCAAGAGGGTATATGAGTTACCCAGAGATGAGAATGAGGTGTACATCAATGACTACAACCCCACTCTTCTTCTACTGTGGCAAGCAAACATAGATGTTCAGTTTGTGGCTGACAACTCGTTGGCTCTGCTTCGGTACTCCACTTTGTATATCACCAAACATAAAAAGACTAGCTTGCAAGATATTTGGAAAAACATTACCAGTTCAAGCAAGTCACTGACATCTCAATTGTGGTCACTGGAATTGAAGACCCTATCACACAGAGAATGTGGTGCTTATGAAGCCGGAGATTGCTTGATCGGTACACATTTGTAAGGCAAATCTGATACTGTTCGCTTTCTCAGTGGAAACTAAAGAGAAGCACAAATGTGTACTTATTCCTCATGCTGAAATTGAGGAACTGGCTCTCAAGAGACCCTCTTCAAGACATATCTTGAAGAGTAACCTCATTGACACGTACTACCCCTGTAGACACAATGACATGGATCAAATGTGTTTGAGGTGGCTAAGTGGTATGACTACAAAACGGATGTCTCACCTGATTGCACACGTGACATTTTCAAGGTCAAAGGAGTGGACGGCTGTCTCGTTAAGAGACATAAGTCTTGGCCCAAAGACCACTGCAAATTACATCTAGGCACATCTGAGAGCAGACAGCATTACTACTTTGCTCTGCTATTCTTATTTAAACCCTGGAGGAATGAGTCTGAATTAAAAGGTGACTGTGATACATTCAAGGAAGAATTTAGTCACAGCTATGAGACATTCAACACTGAATACTCAGACACATATATACAGAGACTAGATGCTGAGAAGGAGCAGCTTGAAAAGGCACAGAAACAACTTGAAGAGGACACTCCTGTTAGTTCACAGGACAACCTTGATCCAGAAGGAGAAGATATCCTGGGAAAACCTTTGCCTCTGAATGCCCCAGAAGTACTCATGTCGGAAGTGGAGAGTGCTATGGAACATGGCACGCACTGCAGTGTTGACCCAGTGGAATTGAGAGAGAAACTCAATGAGCAGCAACATGTGGTGCACTCTGCAGTTACTGATGCTGTCCAGCATGGGATACTAAATGAACAGAAGAAATGTGACTACAAGCCACTATTGATATTTGTTAGTGGCTCAGCAGGTACATGAAAGAGTTTCCTTATAGAGGCCATTATGGCTGAAATATGGAAACTGACAGACTCATCAATGTCTGTTGCTGTTAGTGCTCCTACTGGACTGGCTGCATACAACATTGGTGAAGTTACGTTACACCATCTCTTCATGTTGCCAGTGGAGCATGGCAAAGCAGGTGAGTATTGTAAGCTGTCATATGAGGTTGCATCTCAGCTTTGTTCTATGTTTAGCAAATTGAAGTTACTCATCATTGATGAGATTAGCATGGTCTCTAATTTGATTCTTGCCTGTATACACCTAGGTCTACAGGAGATTTTGGGGACTGACTATGGAGATGCAGTTGGTGGTAAAAGCATTGTTGTATTTGGAGACCTTTTACAACTTGCATCAGTTAATGCGGAACATGTTTTTGCAGCTCTGACTGTCAAGCAGGCTAAGAATACACTAGGCTGCATTGGAGGTTTTAACCTGTGGGAGTTATTTACCTATGTTGAGTTGTGTCAAAACATGCAGCAGAGTGGTGATCTGGCTTACAAGGGTTGGATCAAGCTCGTACTGGTTCTTTGTCACCAGAACATCTTTCAATGTTACATGGTCAAAGAATCAGAATGGATACTACATCCATACATACAGCATATGATGTTTTCAGTGATGTGTACTCCAAGGGCACATGGATTGTGTGTCTTATGCCACGACTTAAGAAATGTGCTGAGTTCAACAGTGTTATGTTGCAGAGAGAGAGAATCAAGAAATTCTCATACTGCATGCTGTTGATACAGTTGATGGTGTCATTCTAAGTCGGAAGCTGGTAGTGAAGAAGACTGAGCCACACTCGGAACTGAAGTCGGATGTTTCATTAACAGCTGGCCTGGAAGCTGATCTTAGAGTTTGTAAGAATGCGCATGTCATTCTATGGTGTAATCTTGATGTTGAGCATGGCATGGTAAACGGTGTCATGGGTCACATCATATTCTTCGTTTACAATGTTCAGAAGACATTTATCGAGACACTTGTTGTCCACTTCAACAACATGGAACAGCCTGTGCAGATTGATCGTACCTGTGTTAAGTTCCAGGTATTTAAGGATATCTATGTCAACAGGAAACAGCTCCCGATATGTATTGCCTATGCTGTTTTAATTCACAAGTCTCAGGGCTTGAGTTTGGATTCAGCAATGGTGGACATAGGGACAGACATTTTCAAAGATGGCATGAGCTATGTCGCACTTTCTCGCACGTCCACAGTCTTTCTGGGTTGCACATCATAACACTTGCACCTCAGAAGATACACGCTGACAAGCGATGTAATGTCGAGTACAACAGATTATGTACTCTGTATCAGCTGCAGATGTCTCTAATACCACTACCTATGTATGTGGTTGTCTCACATCCCACAGTCACAGCTTCACCTGGCAACAAGAGAAAATGAGTACTAAGAAGGTCAGAATGTCAAATGCAGATGCAGAACCAGCTGTTGCTCTGAAATCACTTGGTATGGCTGTTGTCTCAGTGTTTGATAACAGTACTAGAGTAAACTGCTATGCTAATTCAGCTATGCAAGCTTTTCTCCACATGCCACACTTTGTGCAGGAAATATCAGCTTCACAAAAGACTCCCTTATCAAAGGCATTGAAGGAAGTTGTCATCATGGCTTCTGATCAGTCAAACAATGTGCAGTCACTGACACCTCTATGGCAGGTATTAGGTAAATATGATGGATGCAGTACATTTGCTGCTAGAATGCAGCAGGACACCAGTGAGTTTATGATGGCCATCATTAACAGCTTGGATGAAGAGGGGATTCCAATGCATCAGTACTTCACTGTGTCATATGTTACCAGATATGTATGTGTCTCATGTGGTCACTCAGAGTGAGAAACCACTGAAGACATGCTTTGGGTTTCTTTGTTTGTGCCACAGACTCAAAGTGTCAAGTTCTGGCAGCTGTTTACCAATGCTGAAAGTGGTCACTTGTATGTAAGGTGTGGAGGTACATGTACAGTACTCAGTCCATACGTCTCAGGACTTCATCTCAATAGCTTATGCTTGCATTGCATATATTTGACTCTAATGGGCTCAGAGTTGACACACCTATCACAGATTTCATAGCTGGTAGAATTGTATTTAACCCAGCAGTGTTTGACACTCAGGCTGTGATCTATGACTATGGCCAGTCTGTACATTCTGGACATTACACTTGTTTGTTGAGGTACAGAACTGGCTGGGTTGAATGCAATGACTCAATAAGCACTTTCAAACAGAGACTACCACGACACTTAAAAAATGCATATGTGGTAATATTGAAGAACTACTACAACCTTCATGCATCAGAGGAATGGTCACACAACATGTGACATTACTTGCTGTCCATTTTGTTACAGAGTGAGTTCTGGTAGATAAACATTTTTTTTTCAGGAAAATCTGCATTCAAGATTACACTGTTAACATATCACATGGTTTATATGCATAGTTTTACTCAATTTAGCTTATAAGATTGTTGCATTAATCAGTGACACAGTGAAAATAGTTGCAGTGGTCTTCAATCGGCACCAACTGTTTTTGCAGTCACTAGAGAAACCACACTTATATGTCTAAGGAAGACTTTGAAATGTCAAAAGAGATATTCCTCTCTGGTTGTCCTCTTCTGTCATTGTCTTTTCTTACGAGTATGTTGTATGCAGCCATAACAAGTACTAGTTGACACACTTGCCAACTGTGTGCCTCTACTAAGGTACAATACTTGTCCATGTGCATGAACAAAACTGTGTAACACATGTCTTTTTAAAGAGTTGTCTGTGTCATGACATTATTTGTCTCTTTTATGAGTGAAAGATATCCTGGTGGTTGTGCCGCTTCTGTGTTTATTTATTTATTTATTTTATTTATTTAGCTTTTGTTTACCGGGTAGGTACACTAGACAAGTTATATGCCTATTTTAAGGAACGACCCGGGAGAGTACAACAGGTATAACAGGGTACATCAATACAACATAATAGGTCAACAAGTACATATACATTTTGTGGTTAGGTACATTGAGTCGACAAAGCAGCAGGCAATATATAGTGCAAGTAGTGCAGCATTGACTATCTGATACAAAAGTGCAAGAAGAGCAGCAGTGACTATCTAATACAAAAGAGGTGCAGGAGGAGAGATGGATGAAGAATTGGTAACAGATTCGATTTAGTTTACTTGTGGTTCCAGGAGTAGGGTGTCACGGGGTCTATGGTGCCCAGGGCTTCGTGTTAGGGATGCTTAAGACATTTGCAGTGTGAGGCCAGTTTGAGGTGCTCCCACAGGGAGGTCCGAAGGCATTTGTGGGAAGGGGTGGTGTGGACCAGCTCGGGGAAGGAGTTCCAGAGCCTGGGAGCATGTGCTGTGAAGTCCCTGTCACCCATAAGGGTGCGGGTAGCTGGTACCATTAGTATCCCTGGGCCCTGGGACCTAAGGGGGTTGGAGGAGTGGTCAGCTGGGGAGAGAATCTAAGCCAGCCCCGAAGGGGTGCAGGTGCTAATCACTTTGCTCACAAGGCACCCTATGCCAAGGTTTAGGTGATTGGTCTGGGATAGCCATCCTAACTTATCATAGAGTTCACAGTGATGGGTGAGGCGGGGGGCGGCCAAAGCGAAGTGGCAGATGTTATTGTACATCGAGTTCCATCTAGTGAGAAGGACTTTTGAGGTACGTGCAAATAGGTGGAGACCATAGCTGAGGGAAGGGAGTAACACACCCCTGGTGAGAGCAAGATGAGCAGCAGGGGTAAGGTTGTATTTGGCCCTATAGGCCAGTCCCAGCTTACAGTTAATGCCTCTGCAGATGTTGAGGATGTGACTCCCTAGGTACAGTTGAGGGTCGAGCGTCACGCTGAGGTATTTGAGGGAGGTCACTGTGTTAAGGGAAGTACAGTCTGTGCAGATAATTTTCAGAGGGACTGGGGAGGCACGTATTTGGCTGAGAAGCCGAATAGCATGGCCTGTGCTTTTTTCTGGTTGAGGACCAGCTTCTGTTGTGTGAACCAAGCCTGAATGTTCTTGAAGTCCTCAGATAGGTGGAGGTTTAGGGAGGCAGAATCTCGGGAGTGGGCCAGGAGGACCAGGTCATCCACGTACAGGGTCACCCTACATCTGGTAACTACGGCAGGGAGATTGTTAATAAACAGAGAGAAGAGAAGGGGCCCCAGCACCGAGCCCTGAGGAATGCCAGAGGTCACAGGCAGGGGGTCGGAGAGGACTTTATTGAATTTGGTTAGCTGTACTCTACCATGCAGGTAGTCAGTTACCCATTTCAGAGCTAGGGGTGACAAGCCAAGGGACCTCATCTGCATGCAGTGCAGGTCATGGTCAACAAGGTCAAAGGCCTTGGACAAGTCAATAAACACTGCTCCAGAGAGTTTTCCCTGGTCCATGGCTGCTCTGATGCTAGAAGAGACAGAGATCAATGCCGTGGTTGTGCTGTGCCCTTTTGCGAAAGCCGTGCTGGGTGGGAGACAGCAGTTCATGGGTTTGGATATACTCCCAGAGTTGTCTAGCTACAACCTTTTCAAGGAGCTTGCTGATGGCCGAAAGGATGGTGATCGGCCGGTAGTTATCGTGGACTTTAGGGTTGCCCTACTTAAGCATGGGGACAACCCTGGCCACCTTCCAGATCTCTGGGATCTCCCCTGAAGCAAGGGACAAGTTAAAGATGTGGGCCACTGGAGAGGCAATATAGGGGGGCGCCAAGTTTGAGAAGCTTGGGCTCCAGGTTATCTAGACCAGGAATGGTGTACTGGGAGAGACCATTGAGGAGAGACAGCACCTCATTTTCCGACACCGCCCTTAGGAGAAAAGGAGGACTGGGAGATCTGGGAGGGACAGGTTCCTGCCGGTCAGTCAGTGCGGGGCAGTTATGACTCCTGGCTGTTGAGATATGTGGGTAGACAGCAGGTAGGTCAGTGAAGTGGGAGTTGAGAGCATTAGCAATCGTGTACGGATTGTTGCAGGTGGCTCCTCCAATAATCATGTCGGTAACTCCAGAGTTGGAGTGCCCATGGACCAGGGATTTGATATTTCTCCAGAACCTTCTAGGGTCATTAGCCGAGCTGAGAAGGGCTGTCTTACAGAAGTAACTATTTGCCACTCTGATGGCTTTTTTGCACTTGTTTCTGAGTGTTCTGTATTGTTGTAGCAGGGTCTGGTCGGGGGAGCATTTGAAGTGGGCCCAGCACTTGTCCCTTGCCCGCATAAGGGTGAGAAGGCTCCCATGCAGCCACTTAGTGGCTGTCCCCCTGACCCTCCATCTTATGACAGGGGCATGCCTATCTTGTAGAGCCCCAAAGGAGTTGAGAAACAGGGTTGTGGCTGTGGAAGGATTAGGGGCACTGTACACTCCTGACCAGTCAGTGAGCCTTAGTTCCTCCATGAAAACATCTGAATCAAACCTGATGAAGTTACGGGTGTGGATGATTTTGTGAGGAACCTTTGGGGTGAGGATTTTCCACATGCAGAAGACTGGGGAGTAGTCTGAGATGGAGTCGGATAGGGTCCCTACTGAGGAGATCCTCTCAGGGTGGTTTGACAGGATCCAGTCCAATAGGGAGCTGGTGGTTCTGTTTGCCGACCATCGGGTCAGCTCCTGTACAAGTTGCATCAGGGTGTGGGTGGCAAGCAGGGGCTTGAACTGCTTAATGTTTCCACCGGCCCAGTTTAGGTTCACATCACCCAGGATTAGGAGTTAGTTGTCTCCAGTGCTAGGGCCAACAGTATCCAGGAGGTGGGTGAGGCCCTGGAGCCCTCCCTTGGGGGGGGTTATAGGTGCACACCACATGCAATTTTCTTGCATTGCCAAGTAGGAGCACAGTGCTTAGCAGCTCATAGGGAGACAGCAAAGAGGGTTGGTGAGTCACCAGAGATACTTTAAGGTGGCTCTTGTATTATATCAAGATACCTCCTCCCCTCTTGTTCACGTTCCTATCCAGCCGTATGAGCTCATAGCCTTGTAGCCCACAGGCTGAGTCAGGAATCGAGGGTTTGAGCCAGGTCTCCGTAATTCCAAGGATGTCAGGCTTATAGAGTGTGACCCCGGTGACGAGCTCATCCAGGTTGGGAAGTAGGCTACGAATGTCAAGGTGAGTGACTTTCAGCCCCTTGAGTAGCTGCCATTCTGGAGGAATAACTGAGGCCAAGGGGATGGGGCCAGGGTTGGGTTCAATATAACCCGCCAAGGCTAGGATCAGAGGGAAGAGCCACAGGAGGTGCCCTCTGGGGGGAGGAACACCTGGTCCTGTGCTTTTGGGCTAGGTGTCTCCGGACCCTGGTACGATACAGTATAGGTCTAGGTACCAGTCCGCTTGTGGGATAGCAGGAACTCATAGCGTCAACCAGGAGATTGGAGAAGGCGAAGTTGGTTATTTCATGGAGGAGTGTCCATTTGTGGTTCCCCCATGCTAAGGGCAGTTGCAATGTGGAGGGACACAAGTCCCAGCAAGGATTATAGGGCAGGGAGGAGGGATGTTTCCCCCGGGGGCCTTGGGAGACTTCATTACTAAGGCGGGGCCCTGCTGTACATGGGGTTCCCACATCAAGGGGAATATGATTGAGTAGGGACACCTGAGGAGGAACGAGGAAGCAGATCAAGTGTGGAGCTAGGGTCTGGTGTGAAGGGTAGTAGGTTTACCCCAACCAGCACTCACGGTGGTGAGGAGGGGTCACTAGAGACAGGGGATGCAGGTCCCAAAGGGAGTATAGGGCAGAATATAAGCTGTGGCCTGTGTCAAACAAGGGATGGATGCTCACGGTAGATAAACTCACAGTACAGCTATCCCTTTATACCGAAGCAGTGACAAGTGTCACGGGAAGGGACAAGACCAGGTGGACCTAGGCAAGTTAGCAAGGACGAACGAGACAGTCGGATAGGTCAGATATCAATGACTAGTGGCACACAGTGCAAGGCAGGCCTGGGCAAGATTCCTGTGGCTAGGGGAAAGAAGCACAACTTATCATATTACATTTCAATGGCAGTGATAAGGCTATGATAAGACAGATTCAATACAGTTTCAGCCCCGTCCCCTGCAAGCTGATTGGACCCAGTAAGTCCAGTAGGCAGGGCTTGCGAGGATTTAATGGGAGGAGGGAATGGGGTGGGGGGATGGCCGAAAAATTCAATCCAGGAGTTATTTTCCCCCGAGGAGGCCCGCCGGAGCTTGCGACTCAAGCCAGCACCTCAACTCGGGATTTGGTGGTGAAGCACAAGGGGGGGACCCTCCAGCACAGATCTACCTTGCTTCCCCTCCGTCTGCGTTGTCATGGTAGGTCCTTAGGGTCACGCTCTCCTTAAGGTGGAGGGCTCGCGAGGTCAGCAATGGATGTGGCCAATCGGCGAGTCCCAGGAGGAGAAAGAAACGGCGCCAAAATTGAAAAAGTTCCCTGGTGCTCTCAAGGTCATTTTAGGGCTGAACCACAAGGTAGGAATGAGAAAAGGGTCTTTGAATGGCGTATTTGGGTCTCTGGTACTCTCAGGATTCATGGCAGGGCTAGGCGGCAAGGTAGGAATGATAAGAGGAATTTGAGTTTCGTTTAAGGGTCTCCAGCACCAGCAGGGGCATCGCTTCTGACCCAGTGAAGTGAAGAATTGAGTCCAGGAGTTATTTTCCCCCGAGAAGGCCTGCTGGAGCTTGCGACTCAAGCCAGCACCTCAATTCGGGATTTGTCGGTGAAGCACGAGGGGGGGGAACCTCCAGCACAGGTCTTCCTCACTTCCCCTCCATCTGCATTGTCATGGTGGGTCGTTAGGGTCACACTCTCCTTAAGGTGGAGGGCTCATGAGGTCAGCGATGGATGTGGCCAATCGGCGAGTCCCAGGAGGAGAAAGAAATGGTGCCAAAATTGAAAAAGTTCCCCAGCACTCTCAGGGTCGTAGCAGGGCTCAGCCTCAAGGTAGGAATGAGAAAAGGGTCTTTGAATGGCGTTTTTGGGTCTCCGGCACTCTCAGGATTCATGGCAGGGCTCAGCGGCAAGGTAGGAACGATAGGAGGAATTTGAGTTTTGTTTAAGGGTCTCCAGCACCAGCAGGGGCATCGCTTCTGACCCAGTGAGGTAAAGAATTGAGTCCAGGAGTTATTTTCCCCCGAGGAGGCCCGCCGGAGCTTGCAACTCAAGCCGGCACCTCAACTCGGGATTTGGCGGCGCGAGGGGGGGACCCTCCAGCACAGGTCTCCCTCACTTCCCCTCCATCTGCATTGTCATGGTGGGTCCTTAGGGTCATGCTCTCCTTAAGGTGGAGGGCTCATGAGGTCAGCAATGGATGTGGCCAATCGGCGAGTCCCAGGAGGAGAAAGAAACGGCGCCAAAATTGAAAAAGTTCCCTGGTGCTCTCAAGGTCGTAGCAGGGCTCAGCCACAAGGTAGGAATGAGAAAAGGGTCTTTGAATGGCATTTTTGGGTCTCTGGCACTCTCAGGACTTGTGGCAGGGCTCAGCGGCAAGGTAGGAATGATAGGAGGAATTTGAGTTTCGTTTAAGGGTCTCCAGCACCAGCAGGGGCCTCGCTTCTGACCCAGTGAGGTAAAGAATTGAGTCCAGGAGTTATTTTCCCCTGAGGAGGCCTGCCAGAGCTTGCGACTCAAGCCGGCATCTCAACTCGGGATTTGGCAGTGAAGTGCGGGGGGGGACCCTCCAGCACAGGTCTCCCTCGCTTCCTTGAACACTGTTTTTTTACATGACCTGCTGACCTGTACTTAAGACTACAATACTCTGAAATACACATCACTCTGTGACATGTTGAGTATCATCAGGTGTGGCTTGTGTTTATTTTTTTGGTCCGTTTGCGTCTTCACTGAATACCACCACATTGTGCTGCAACAGTGTTGTACTATCCCTGTTTCTTTGATGCACATTTGTGTTGTACATATGTATATGTATTATTAATACATTATTTGATTACAGTTAGTACTGTTAGGTTTTAAGTAGTTCTATTACTTGCTAATTAACTGAATTGATTAAACAATGTGTAATATTTCACTGTTTAACAGTATTTGATTCACAAGTATTTTTTTTGGGGGGTTGTTTAACCAGGAGTAGCACACTAAGTTGAAAGCTTTTTTACAGGAGTGACCTGGGAGCATAGGGAAGTTAAGTGACTTGCTCAGGGTCACACAGTATGTAAGTGGAAGCTGTGGGATTCAAACCCAGGTCTGGTCTGCTGGATGTCACCAGATTTGCAGCTTAGAGCCTTAAACCACTGCACTATACTGCCTCCCTTTATTTAAAGGTATTGTTAATATATTTATTAATGTAACATATATATTTAATAGAACTTTTCTAGTTTGTAGTAATTTCATATAGGTATCATTAATAGTAAAGTAGAGTGTTGTGGTAGATATTTATTTATTATCAAGAGGTGACATTTTCTGAATAAGAGATTAGTTAATGCAATAGTCATAGCATTCTGTGAAACAATTACTTTTTAGTAACTACAAGTTTTTAGTGATATAGATATTTAATTAGTTCACTATTAATCTTGATTATAGCTTTGATCATTTCCACTGATGTATATAGTACCTGTTACCATATGCCATTTGATTTTGGTTTGTGTAATAAGTTAATTAAATGTATGTATAGAATAGTACAGTATTGTAAATCAGACACTTACACTGATAACAACTGATTTTGTTATGTTCCTGATAATATTTCTTGATCGCCTCTTTTGAGGGGTCGGGTGGGAATTTTCAAATGCACATATATCTATATGTCTTTACATGTACACATATATATATATATATATATATATATATATGTGTATGTCTACACATACATACATTACAATTAAATGTTTTAAAATAGCTTTCAGATGTATCTTTTTTTAGAAAACATTATGTGTTTGTGCTGCTATTATTTAAACTGTTGGCATGTGTTTTTTGCCCACCCCAGGAACATTCACACCATCAGTCACACAATGACAATAACATCATTACTGTTTGATGCATGTAAGCAGTGTACAGAGAGTACTGTGGTAGCTGTGTTCATGTGTTGTGTGCTGCTGTCACATCTTACCCATGAAGTACCTGTTATCCTGTTTTACATGTATTTTAAACTTTGGTGCAATACTTTTTTACTATTGTTTTGTGAGACTGATTTTGTGTACTAATTGGAATTTTAATTTGGCCTTTTTTTATCAAGTTTTAATTCAGAAATAAATCTTTTTTAAGCCTTATCTACCTGCGTTGTGTCTTTTATTATATATTAAGTTACAGTGCTAAAATATATATTGGTGTTGGTGTATTGATGCATAGAAAGAAAGTGCAAGACGTTCATCTGTGCAGATTTTTTACTTAGCACAGTACATCTTCTATTGCTCCATGTGGCGCACATATTAATCTGCTATTATATTAATTTATCATTTCATTTTCATGTGAAAGGTGTAGTACGTAAACTATTGCTGCATGAATAGTATAAGACAAGTACATATTCTGACAAAGCTATCTATATCTTCATGAGTCTGTGCTGCAAAAAGGGAGGCACATGCTCAACAATGTATACAATATAGTATGCCATAATGATTTCTCAAAAAGACAGGAAATTCATGGCAAAAAAAACTCTGTTTAATGCATCAGTTAGGGTTGTTCCACACAACAAAAGTGAGGTCATTCAGTGTTAGGGTTGAAAACCTTAACTCTGCATCCCCACCACCACCCCAGCTCCACACACACACACACACACACACACATATGCAAGTAGCGGGCAGAACCAAGGCAACACAATCAATCACAGACAACCAGCAGCAGGTGACAGAAATAACATACAACTGTCTAAACGTACTACAAGACACATCCATCATCATGGGCCAACAACTGTAGCATTTGAGCAGCTATGGGTGTACAGAGTGTTGTGCACATCCTCACAGGGTCACATGTCACAACAATAGTACTGTGCGCAGAATTCCTATAATATACATTGCTTGGTTATGCTGTGATAATATCATGAGGTATCAACATAGAAAAAACATGTATAACATAATGCGTTATCTAATATGGACATAGGCAGAAAACAAATAACAGGATGGGACCCTTTCAGTAACATGTACTGTTCAATGTACCCTTGTTCAAATCAAGATGCCCATGGTCACATTGAGACACACATGTTGCATGAATAATGATTTCTGGTCACAAATCTATTAATACATACAGTGCTCAATAGTTGTATGACACTTCTGTTCTTTGCGATTCAAAATAGTATGCAGAACAAATATTTTTGTATTTTTCATGCCACATGCAGAACTACTAACAGAACTAACAGTGGTATAAATGCTGCATGATGTTCCCACTCTATCATAATAGTCATATTATTGTTAATATGTGAAATGCTTTGTATTATAATGTGAACCATGGGCTATGATGATATTTAATAGTTCGTGAGCTACAGTTACAAATAACTATTGAGTTCTTTAGGATCAGATTACAGTTCAGCAGCACAGTGTTTATTTTTGTATTCGGATACATTATTTGCTACTGTTAGGGTAACATTAGGTGCCATTTACACACTTGAAAGCCTGGTGTTATTGGTGTCTAATATTATCCATTCATAGGTACAGAAATGGTAACATATTGTGTTTGGCCACCACTGTTACCACATAGTAGGAATGTGTATACTAATGAAAATATGCTTTTGCACTTACAAAGTCACAGCAAGGCAAAGAAAGTGAACTGGTACCATGGAATAATTTGGTTGACAGACTCCCATATACAACTGTGAAGGTTCAAATAATGGTGGAGAATGACTTACTAGATAATGCTGTACTGATCTGATTTTTTCTTATGGCATGGTAAGATCAGTGGGTACTTAGACACATGAAACTGTCTTACAGTGATCTCTGCTGCTGCATACTCATGAAGACAAACATGTGAACATGGGTCCTTTGAATACCATTGTAGCACCAATATATAAAGTAGTGGAGGAACACACTTTGCTGTTTTAAACGACAAACTTTCCACAACTCAGCTATTGTGTAGTGTGACCATGTGAGTTATTGGCTCTGACAGTTCCACTCAGATCTTCTATTCTACAATGTAAGATAATGGTACAGCAGTACTGTGCAGATAATAGTGTACTGACACATTATTGTCTTATTCCGGGTAACAACAGGAGGCATTAACAGTCAACAATGGTCCCCAAGGCCAGTGCCAGATATTGGCATGTTATTGCAGTGATGAGTATCAATACACTGTCATTCAGAAAACATAAGAAATCTATTAGCTATCAAAAAATTTATTATGTGATGCAGCAACAACTGATGGGCAGTACACATGCATATGACAAAGTCACTTGGGTGGCAGCAGATCTTCTACACTTGGTGGCCCATGATGATGGATGTGTCTTGTAGTACGTTTAGACAGTTGTATGTTATTTCTGTCACCTGCTGCTTGTTGTCTGTGATTGGTCGAGTTGCCTTGGTCCTGCCCCCTACTTGCATATGTGTGTGTGTGTGCGTGTGTGGAGCAGTGGTGGTGGTGGCGGGGAATGCGGAGTTAGGGTTTTCAACCCTAACACCAAATTTCCTCACTTTTGTCGCCGTGGAACTACCCTAACTGATGCATTAAACTGAGTTTTTTCCCATGAATGTAAATAATATATATATATATATATATATATATATATATATATATATATATACACACACACACACACACACACATATATATATATTCATGGCAAAAACTCTGTTTAATGCATTAGGGTTGTTCCACAGCAACAAAAGTGAGGAAATTCGGTGTTAGGGTTGAAAATCATAACTGAGGATTCCCCCCATCCCCACCACCACCACACACACACACACATATATACATATAAGTAGGGGAAGGTCCAAGGCACCACAATTAATCACACACAACCAACAGGAGGTGTATATCTGTGTTACCATAGCAACTAGGTAAGACATTTAACTTCAGGTATCATACAGTATTTCTAAACTTGTTTCACGAGGTTAGTTCCCCTAAAGGTGAAACAAGGTGGCAGTAGCAAAAACTGTGTACTTTGCTATGTTTTTGACATATGGGTGGCGAAAGGCGTTATGGGTGCTGCAATGTTAGTCTATGGGGAATTTCTCAACTTCAAAACAGTGTAACTGTGTCATGCTTAAGTATTTTAGCACCAAAGCAGGAAAAGGCACATCTGCAGGACCAGGGCTTGCCACCCTGCAGATTTCAGCCCAAAGAACCCAACCATTTGCTTGCAGGATGATGGCAAAGATGTGCTGTCATCAAGAGCATACTTTCACAAAATACTGTCACAAACACGAAAGTGTTGCAAATGGAACACACGACAGTGTCGCATTTGCAAAAGCATGCAAAATAGTGTTGCAAAATACTGTCACAAACATGAAAGTGTTACAAATGCATAGCATGACACTGTCACATTTGCGAAAGTGATTTTTGAAAGTATTTCAGAGAATATGCAGAATCCTGTTTTGGGTCTTGTACACCCCAAAATACCATGCGTGTAGTCTGTATTATGTGTTGGTGGCAGTGTTTGGCCCAAGATGGCCAGTTTTCCTTAGTGATATGTGTTTTGTGGTGTGTGGAACATCTGGGATCAGAGTTAGCAGTGACAACCCCATGCCACAGCCCGATGGAAGCATGAGTGTGTGGTTTCGTGGTTTAGATGGTTGTATGTTATTTCTGTTACCTGCTGTTAGTTGTATGTGATTGGTTGTGTTGCCTTAGTCCTTCCCCTACTTGCAAGTATGTATATGTGTGTGTGTGTGTGTGTGTGTGTGTGTGGGGGAATGCGCAGTTAGGGTTTTTAACCCTAACACCAAATTTATCACTTTGTCGCTGTGGAACAACCCTAACTGATGCATTAAACTGAGTTTTTTTGCCATGAATTTCCTTCTTTTTGAGAATGTGCAATATAAATAGTGAATGGAATGTGGTGGTGGGAGTATGGGGCCCTTCGGACTCCACGCTCCCACCAAGCTGGCACGATTTGCATAATAACCCTAACAGTAATGATAATGCTAACAGTAACAGTGATGCAAACGCAAACAATAATGGTAATGGCAAAGCAAATGTGAAAGCAGATGCAAATGCTAAACCTTACAGAAATGGAAGCAGAAAGAGTAACAGTAACAGTGACCCAAACATAAACGCAAATGAAAACGCAAGTGGAAACGCAAAAGGTAATGGTAACATAAAAATAAATGGTAACAGTAATGGTGATGGAAATGTAAATGCAAATGCACATGTTAACGCAAACACTAATGGTAACAGCAATGGAAACACAAACATTGATGGGAATGGTAACGCCCATGCAAATGTGAATGGAAACACAAACACTAATGCTTACAGTAATGCAAACAAAAATGCAAATGGTAATGCAAACACAAACACAAACAGCAATAGTAACGTAAATGCAAACACTAACAACAATCTAACAGTGATGCAAACAGAAACAATAACGAAAACGTAAGTGTGAACGCAAGTGCAAATGCAAATGCAAATGGTAACCATAACATTTACAGAAATGGAAATGGAAATGCAAATGGTAATGCAAGCGCGAACAGTAACGAAAATGCAAATGGCAATGGTAACGTAAACGCAAGTGCAAACGCAAATGATAACGTAAATGCAAACGCTAATGGTAATGCTAACGGCATTGCAAACGTTAACATAATTGCATACATAAACAGTAATGTAAACACAAGTGCAAACTGAAATGCAAATGGTAACACTAACGGTAATGCAAACGCAAATGGTAATGCAAGCGTACATGGTAATGGTAACGTAAACGCAAGCTGCGACAGTAACGTAAATGGAAGTGCAAACACAAACACACATGGTCATGGTAACAAATGCAAATGCTAATGGTAACTAATGATGACGCAAATGTAAATGCAAACAGTAAAGCAAACGCAATCGTAAACACAGATGCAAACTGTAACAGTAACGCTAATGGTGGGGTAATGCAAATGCAAATGGCAATGGAAGCACAAATGGTAATGGACAGGAAAATGGTAACAGTAATGTGAACCAAACATAAATGGAAATGCAAACAGTAACACTAACAGTGATGCAAACAGAAACGCTAACGCAAACGGTAATGAAAATGCAATCGCTAACGTAAATGCAAATGCAAACGATAACAGTAATGCTAACACACACACACTTTGTGCTCAAAAGAGGTGCATTCAGAAGCACAGTGAATGCAAAGAATGTGGGCATAATAGTGGCCCTCGGACAGGAAAATGAGCACTTGGAATACTAAATTGCTTATATTTCAGGAACCATATGACACAGAAAAAAAATTTAAATCTCATATTATTTATGACTTTCCAGGCTAGTTTTGCACTTAGCCCTCCAATGGGGGACTAAGAATTTTTGCAACGAAAAGCCCGTATCTTGAACCGTTTTCGAGATATGAGACCCAAAAGCATGGCGGACACTGTAATGTAATCCTATGGTAAAAAACATCAACTTTGGAGTGCCATATTTCTGCAGCCCTGTTATATTTTTGCACCAAAAGGCACATCTGTGTGATGTTGGCTTTCTTCCCTGCAAATTTCAGCCCAAAAGACCAAACTGTTGTTTTGGAGCAGGGTGGCAAAGATTTCCTATTGTTTTGCGCATAGTGTCGGAAATTATTTTCGCAAATCACAACACTTTTGCAAAAAATTATCACAAAAGTGTTGCATATGGGAAAGTACTTTGTGACACTACTTTTTACAAAAATTTAAAACACATGTTTCTAGGGTGTTTTACCCCAAAAAGAAGACTTGGTTAGCATCCTCAGGACTCGACTAGGTGCACACAACAAGATTTGTGTCCCTAGAGTGTCCCAAATTTAAATGCCAAGCATTTTTCTGAGCACCAACTGAAAAAAAAATGGCTAAATCACAAAATTAAAACGGTCATTTGCCACACTAAAAACTGCATTTGTGACACTTTTGCATAGTTTGTTAATTTTCCCATAGACTATAATGGGAATCAGTGTTTTTTGAATAACTTTTGAACCATTTTATATTTTTTCACGAAATTTTTGAAAGACACATCGGGGACTTGGGCTGCATCTTCCCTGAAGTTTTTGAACTGATCTTGCAAACTGTGAGTGCTATAGGCATGAGCAAAGAAACACGCAAAACCCCATAATTTATGCATTTTTTGGCACTCTGTAGCTCCGCAACCGTACATCCGACAGTAACAAAACTTGGCAGGTCCAGGATCTATCATACCAGACCATGCATTCCAAATGTCAGGCAAATCCATCGTATGTTGCCAAAGTTATTAAGGTGTAAAATTTTAAATTATCTTTAAATGGGGTACTCAACCCTAACTATAGTGGCACACTATCATTAGAGTTGAGTAAGCACTTTAATGTTAAACCCCAGATTTTGCACATTAATAACTTTGCAACCATTCAACAGATTTGCAAGACACTCAGAATGCTTGGACTTTAGCAAGACATTTGACACAGTCCAGCACAAAAGATTAATAAACAGATTAACCAGCCTGAGAAAGGGTCCCAGGGTGGTAGCCTAGCTAAAACACTGGCTGGACAACAGGGCACAGAGGGTAATAGTAAATGGAGTCCAGAGTGAAGAAAGGGGGGTTACTAGTGGGGTACCACAGGGTTCAGTACTGGGGCTGGTCCTTTTTAATGTCTTTATAAGTGACATTGCAGAGGGACTGGAAGGAAAAGTATGTCTCTTTGCAGATGACACAAAGATCTGCAACTGGGTTGATATGCAAGGTGGGGTGGAAAGGATGAAAAGGGACTTGGCAAGATTGGAGGAATGGTCAAATGTATGGCAGCTTAGGTGCAATGCAAAGAAGTGCAAAGTAATGCACCTGGGAAACAAAAACCCAGGGGAAGAGTACACAATGGGGGGTGAGATACTGACAACAACAAAAATAGAAAAGGACCAGGGGATAGTCATATCAGATGACCTAAAGGTGGGCCAGCAATGTGAGAAGGACTGAGAGGATACTGGGATGCATAGGGAGAGGCATCACAAGAAGAAAACAGGACATTGTTGGCCCTCTGTAAAGACAGTTGGTAAGACCACATCTGGAGTACTTTGTACAGTTCTGGAGACCCCACCTTCACAAAGACATAGACAGGGTGGAGGCTGTCCAGAGGAGGGCAACCAAAATGGTGCAGTGTCTGCAGCAGAAGACATATGAAGAAAGACTAAAGGAGCTTAAGATGTATATCCTCAAGGAAAGGAGGGAGAAGGGAGATATGATAGAAACGTTCAAATACCTCAAGGAAATCAATGAAGTCCAAGAGGGTACCATCTTTCAGAAAAAGAGATGTGCAAGAACAAGGGGGCACAATTTGAAGATAGAGGGGAAACGACTCAGAGGTAATGTGAGGACGTATTTCTTCACAGAGAGGGTTGTAGATGCATGGAACAGCCTTTCTGAGGTGATTATAGAATCAAAAACAGTGGGGGAATTCAAGAATGCATAGGACAGACATAAGGCAATTCTAGTGTGGGGTAGGAGGAAGTAGGCTGTTGGTTAACTAGGATCTGCAGCTTATCCATTAGGTAGGGAAATGGGCAGACTAGGTGGGCCAAGCAGTCCTTATCTGCCATCAGATTCTATGTTTCTATGGTTTCATATGGTAGGTCTCTTGAAATGCCAAGTTGTGTTTTGGTTGGATTTGCAGTTATTGTGCAGCGAAGTGCCAAAAAACACGTTCTTCGCTTTTTTGCCCATTTTTGCTGACCTTTGCACATTGTGCTGTGGCCACACCATTTGGAATTTTGGTCTGCATTTTACAGGGTGGTAAGAGGACTCACCAAAGAACAATCCAGGTTTGATTTGATGAAAAAAAATTAACCTGTTTCAAAGATATTTAATTTTGAATTTTCGGGTTTTGAACACACTTACTTCAGTGTTACAAGACGTATACAAAGTGTTAAGCTTTAGGGATACTTAGGAGGTGAAGGAGAAGGGGGAGAATTTGAGCTGGTGGGGGAAGGGAAGGGGGAGTGCAGATTGAGGAGGTGGGGACCAGGAGATGCCCTGGGGTGAAATGGAGCCTGGGCAGGGGTATCCCCCTGTCTTGTCCCCATACCCAAGGGCTCTGTAATAAGTGGGCAGGAGCTGAGGTCTTCCTTGACAGCCCAACCTACTCAGGCAGTGCTATGTAATGCCAGCTCTATTAAGAACAAGACAGCTATTATAGCTGATCTTGCTAGAACAACAGATCTGGCATGCATCACCATGACCTGGCTGGATGAAAATGAAGGTCCTGTATTGGCTTCTGCTGTTCCTGCCAGGTTCTCTGAGATACTCCGCCCAAGGTTGGATCGTAGGGGCAGGGGTGTAGCCATTATATTTCAGATGGAACTGGTCCTTGTGGATTTGCCAGTGGGCCCACCAGATCCTTCAAATGCATCCTGGGAGAGAGTGTAGGTCACGGGATACTCCTCTACCATCCACCAGATGATGGTGGAGAATTCCTGCAAGAGATAGTGGACTTCATCATCAATATGGTGCTGAGGTCCCCCAGATGGATAGTTCTGGGGGACATCAATGCCTGGATCGATTACGAACTCTAGCAATTTGTTCAAAATCTCCTCCAGCTAATGATGATGCTAGTCCTCACACAGGTGTTTACTTCTGCTACCCGTATAGGAGGTCACTCACTGGAACTGGTGTTCCTCCTGGGGATGGAGATCACTGATTTGGTGGTGGAACCAGTCAGTTGGTCTGACCATCACATCATGAGGTTCAGCTTTGGGGATCCCCCAATGGACCTGCCCCTATGGAGATGGTAAAGTACCGCCCTTTAAGGGGAGAAACCCCAGATGGTCTATTGGCGGTTCTGGACCTATCAGGATTGTCAGGTGAATGCAAGAGTCCAGGGGATCTTGTACTGACCTATAACAGAGCAGTGAGAGATGCCCTGGACATGATTGCTCCTGTTCACGTTCAACCACTCACTCTTCGCCCAAGGAACCCCTGGTTCGATGGTTCCTTGAAGGAGTTGAGGTGAGTTGGGTGAAGGATGGAGACAGCATGGAGAAGATCCAGCCTGGTTGCTGACAAGCTTAGACTGATGGAACATTATAAGGGTTATCAATCAGAAATCACCTGTAAGAAGGCAGAATTCCTGTCCAGGGAGATTTCTGCTGTGCAGAATCGACTGGCTTAGCTCTTCCAGGCTGTTGACAGATTGTGCTATCCAATCTGTCCCCAACCTGGAGGAGTCTTTGCTCAGGCTAAATGCAAAGAGTTTGCTCGATTCTTCACAGATATGCTTGCCAGCGTCAGGTCCAGCATTGGCCCGGTCCCCCTATGAGGAATTGCAGAGGTCGGCAGCGGGGGGTGGTGAGCACTCATTCTGTCTGGATGGACTTTAGCCAGCTGGAATTCATTGACATTGTAAAGATCATCCAGACTCTGCACCCAACCAGTTGTAGTTTTGATCAGGGCCCTGCACACCTATTAGCGGGTTGTGCAGATGTTATCTGCCGATCCTAGCTGAAATTGTCTGGAGTTCCTTGAAGAGGGGCGTCTTTCCTGATCTCCTCAAGGAGGTGGTTTTACCACCACTCCTTAAAAAACCCTCCTTGGATCCAGACTATCCAGCTAACTACCAGCATGTCTCTAACTTGCCTTTCATGGGTAATGTTATTGAGAAGGTGGATGTGTTGCAACTGGATGATTACCCTGTGACCTACAATGTCTATGATGCTCTCCAGTCTGGACTTAGGAAGAGACACAGCACCAAGACTGCACTTGTCTGAGTATTGAATGATCTCCTAATAGCCAGAGATTGAAAGGTTTGTACCATCTTGGTCCTTCTTGATCTCTTTATAGCTTTTGACACTGTGGACCTTGGTGTGCTCTTGGACTGCTTGCGGCTTCTTTGTGGGCTGTTGAGTACAGTCCTCAAATGGATTTGATCCTTCCTCGCGGACAGGTCTCAGAGGGTGGTCACCAGAATTTATTCCTCTGACACTCTCCCCCTGTCCTGTGGAGTGCTGCAGGGCTCAGTACTAGCCCCCATGTTGTTCACAGTGTATATGCTGCCATTGGGAGATATCATTAGGTGATATGGTTTGAGTTTTTACTGCTATGCAGATGATATTCAACTGTATATGTCCTTTCTACCCAGACAGGTTGATGTAGTCTCTGTGCTAAACAATTGTCTAACTGAGATCAAGGACTGGATGAGCACCAGCTGGCTGAGAATGAATCCAGACAAGACAGAAGTGTTGATAATGGACCCAGGTCATCCAGGGGAGGGTTTGGAGGCTGGACAGACTTCATGCTTATAGCTTGATGGTGTTCAGCTCACTATCTCAGACTGGGTGAGTAACCTGGGTGTTATCTTTGATGATGGCTTGATCCTAACATCTCAGGTGTTGGCTGTGGTTAAATCCACATTTTACCATTTGAGGAATATCACCCAGGTAAATCATCTGGTTCTACCAGATGAACTTCCAGCGTTGGTTCATGCCTTTGTCACCGCTCACCTTGATTACTGAAATGCCTCTACCTAGGGCTTCCTGGGGTTGATATCCACTGCCTGCAGCTAGTGCAGAATGCTGCTGCTAGGCTTCTGACTGGTACATCAAGGGCTAGTCATATTATGCCTGTGATGCGCAAACTGCACAGGCTGCCTCTTCAGTGGCGGATCACCTTTAAGGTTGACTTGCTAACCTTTAAAGCCCTATATGAATAGGGACCCAGCTACCTGTAAGATCTCATTACTCCCTACTGCCCCCTCCGTCCTCTCCGATCCACTGATGAAGGATATCTAGAGAATCCCAGGGTTCATTTAAAAACATCCGGTGCTCACGCGTTCTCCTTTGCGGCACCTACCCTGCGGAATTCTTTACCTCGTCGGTTAAGATAATGCCTGACTGTCAATAGATTCAAAATTGAGCTGAAAACAGACTTGTTTAATCTAGTCTTCCCAGATGAATTTTAATTTATTGATATATTTATTGTTTTAGTGTCAATTTTATGTTGTATATTGTATTTTAATTGTGCAGCCCCTTGGTTTTAGAAAGGTGCTATATAAATAAAGATTTGATTGATTGATTGATTGAGTCTTAGATTTATATGTATTTTTTCCAAAAGAGGTTTTGGCTCATGATCAAGGATTTTGTCACCTCACAAACAGGGATTTATGAAATCCCCTTTCGTGAGGAAAAATTCCCCTTTTGTGAACTGCCATCTTCTTTACATTTCTTCAGGCAAACAAAATGTTGTAACTTGCCCCATGGATATGTTGTGTGGTAACTGAAGCATCGGTCTTGTTCAGGGTGATGACCTCTACAAAGCCATGGCTTTGGTTTACTTTATTTCTGTGAAAAAAAACAGATGTTTTTTATTTTCAAAGTCCTCGTTCGTCACTCGATTGCGATCCTTGTTCATGAGGTGACAAAATGCTTGATCACGAGTCAGTTCTTGTTTGTGAGCTGTCAAAATCCTTGATCACGATTTCCAGACCAGATGGCCCTCTCTCACAAACAAGGATTGACTCTTGATCAGGGATTTTGTCACTTAGCGAAAGGAGATCGGCTCACTAACGGGGATTTTGACAGTAGTGAAAAGGAATTGGTTTTTTAATTCCCCTTTTGTGAGCTGTCAAACTCCCCTTTTGTGAGTTGTCAAAATCCCTTTTCACAAGCTGATCCTTGTTCGTGAGCTGACAAAATCCTTGATTGGGATTTCCAGACCAGATGGTCAAAATCTGACGAACAAGGAATACTCATGAACGGGGATTTTGACACTCACGAATGGGGATTGACCTCATGAATGGGGATTTTAACACCTCATGAACAATGAATTTTAAAACTTTCCCAGTACACTGCAAATAATTGGTTTGGTCTTTTGGCTTGGAATTTGCAGGGTATAAAGGGGGTGTCCCAGAGATGTGAATTATGCTGTTGAGGTGCAAAAATTTTTATCGGTTCCATAGCTATGCCATTACAAAGCTTAAATATATTTCCCATAGGATAACACTGCAGTGCCTGCAGCACCTTTCAGTGCCTGTATCTCGGAAACTATCCGAGATACGGATTTTTCGCTCTGGGCAACTTAGTTCACCTTTAACTGAACTAAGCATGCCTAGAGGTTTAGAAGTCATGACTACAACTGCAGTGGAATTTTTTTCATAGCTGCTATGAATACTGAGATATTGGCAAATTAGTGTTACAAGGGCTCATTTGAGCCCTATAGGGCAGCTGTCTGGCTCCGTAGTTATGTGTAAGTAGGAGCACAGGGCCCAGAGGGCCAACGTTCCCACATACGCATATCATTAGGCAAAAATGGGCAGCTTGAAGGGAGTGTGGGGCCCGGAGAGCCAGTGCTCCCAACAACACACACCAGTTATCAGTTACATTTGATGGTGGGCAAAGTGAGAAAAATTTGGTTAGAAGAGTAATCCACAAAATTCTGCCCATTTCTCAGAGTGAAATGCAAAATTTTGTCAGACAGAATGGCAACATTTTGCCTTCTGCAGTGAAATTCCACCTTCTGCAGTGAAATTTTGCCCAAGGAAAGTGAAATTTCACCACGGAAGGTGAAATTTTGCCTGCAGAAGGGGACATTTCACCTGTTCGAAATTCTGCCAAATGCAGAATTTTTTTTTTACGCCACACTGTGAATTTGACCACTTTGCTGGTGGAAATGAAATTTGCTGCATCTCTAGTTATATTACACTTTCTCAAAAAGTTTGAAAATTCATTGCAAAAACCTTTGTTAATGCATCAATTAGGGTTGAAATGAGAAAAGTAAGGAAATGAGGCATTAGGGTTGACACCCTAACACCCCTCCAAACCCTACCACCACATCCCACCCCCACCCACCACAGACCAACAGGTGATGGGGCATGCCTTGGGATCAATGGGTCTAACTCTCACCACATTCTCATATACTGTATCATGTAAGCTTTGTTACACATGGAATGGGGTGAGAGTTAGGTCCGATGATTCCATGGCACATCTCATACATGTGGGAAGCATTATGCAGTAATGGGACTGCTGAGACATCTGTTATGCAATAATGGGAGTGCAGGTCCCAGAGGAAGCTGTGCTTCCACACACCATACCACCATACCACCACATCCTCCACTCCCTGCACCCCACCACCCACCACAGACCAGCAGGTGATAAGATTATAGTTTTTGGAAAAAGTAAGGAAATTGATCACAAGAAACTTTATTAATTCATCAATTAGGGTTGAAGTGAGAAATGTAGGAAAATGTTACATTAGGGTTGCACTTTAACAGCATCAACCCCCCAACATATGTGGTAGCACAGGGCCTTCTATAGAGACATGGCACAAGCCTAGACACATTTAAGGTAATCCCTGAGTGGCAAATGGCACAATATCTCAGTCACCATATGGTTTGTGAGATATTGTCCCATTTGCCACTCAGGGGTTACTTGAATTTTGTGTAGGTCTGTAACATGTCTCTATAAGGGCCCTGTGCTCCCACATATGGATAACATTATGAAGTAATGGTGTTGCCATTTAGATAAATCCACAGACCCTGATGGTCTCACAAATAATCTGTTTAAGTCTTGCTCAGCAGATTTAGCCCCTTTTTTGATTGAAGTATAAAACTATTGGTTTTGTAATGGATTCTCAGAACAACATTTCCAAGAAGCTATTATCACCCTTATACCCAAACCTGGCAGAGACTCCCAACATCCAGAAAATTACCATCCTATATCACTTTTAAACACCGATGTTAAGATATTGGCAAAAGCCCTTGCTAACAGGCTGAGTCCTCTTATGAGCAATTTAATTGGCCCTGAACAAGTAGGATTTATGACTGGTAGATTTTCCAGTGACCATATCCATCGCTTACTACATTTACTCTCCCTATCTAGTCATTCTGATATGTCTGCTGCTTTGATTTCACTAGATGCCAAAAAAGCATTTGACTGAGTCTCCTGGCACTTTCTATTCACGGTCTTGGATAGACTTGGTCTCTCTAATAGCTTTATTAGTTGGGTGCAACTTCTTTACAATGCACCTATAGCCCATGTCTGGTGTAATGGTATCCTATGTGATTCCCTCCCATTGCAACGCGGCATCAGACAAGGCTGTCCCCTATCTCCTCTACTTTTCAATATATACTTAGAGCCCTTCAACTGGAAATTAATTTCTTCACTAGATCTCCGGGGCATACCGGTTGGTACCTCTCATCATCTTATTTCTGCTTACACAGATGATCTATTATTGCACCTAGAAAACCTAGCCTGTGGTATACCTCTCAACTGTACCACATTATGAGGAACGTTCCTCATTTTACTTCACAAAAGCTCCCTGTTCCACATTGTGAGGACTTGTCCCACATTCAGTGTTAACATTTTAAAGCAAAACTCCATAGTAAATGATGCAAAATATATCATTTTAATTAATAGCAGACTTTCTGAACATAAATGCAAACATTTTCACAGTGTTGTGAGCTTCTAATGTAAAGATTTGATTAAGTGTTCCACATTTTGCCCATTCTTTCCACATTTTGAGAGGCAATGTTCCACATTTGGGGGACAAAAGGTTGAGAGGTATGTGTGATATCCCTGCCCTCCTCAGAGAAACTGGCCTTTTTCAAAAGTTTCTTTTTACAAGCTTAATCCCTCCAAAATGAAAGTTTTCCCAATGAATAGGAAATCCTCACCATCTGATATTGAGGGATCTGATTTGGTCTGGGAATCAAAGTCCTTGGTATACTTAGGCCTGAAGAGTTTTAGAGAAATCCTGACTATAAAAAAAGAAAACTTCTCTGCTTTAATGGCGACTCTCAGGACAGATTTGGCAAGATGGAGCTCATTGCCAGTTTCACTGTGGGGTAGAATAGCCACCATTAAAATGAATGTTTTACCTCACATTCTTTTCCCTCTAAATATGTTGGGTATTTTTCTCCCAAAGCGTTGGTTTGCCAAATTACAAACCTTAATTAATCAGTACCTAAGGAAAGGGAAGAAGGTCCGGCAAGCATATTTCAAGCTCACTTTACCGAAGCTACAAGGAGGCCTTTCTCTTCCTGCCTTTTTTACTTACTACTGTGCTACTCACATAAGTAAACTTGTCTATTGGATTTTGACACCTGACCAAAGGATTCCTGCTTCTCTTAAACCCCTTTGGTTGGATATCGAGACAGTTTTGGCAGAAATTCATCACTGTAATTTACCTGCATACTCCCCTCCTTGGCTGTGGCCCTTAGAAACACACCAATTGGTTGGTCCCTTAAAGTGTTATTCCAGGTACAAAAGCATTGGAATATTAATTGGTACAAATAATTAGAGTAACCCCTTATTGGTAACCCAAATTTTCAAATTGCTCAAGCTCCTATCTCCCCTCTTTTTGGGCCGCCTTGCATAACTTGAAACTATGTGATTTGACTCCTGAAGGTAAAGTCCTTTCCTTTTTACAATTCTGCCACACCTTTAAAATGCTGGATGTTAATCCTTTTAAATACTGGCAAACCTGACAGTTTATCTTGTCTTTTCTTGGCCAAATTGCTAATACTTCTCCTACTATTGAACTATATCAATACTGGTGGCAAATCAACCCCATGCAATATCTATGGTATATAAGGAATTGCAAACCCTTGATCACTGCTTACCTAAAGGTGTTTGTTATTATTGGGTGAATAAGTTATCTTTACCCACGGAAGTACTAGTTTGGCACTGTATCTGGGGCAACACATATAGATTTATCAAACAAGATAGACTCTGGTTGGTGCACTATAATGTGATATATAATCTATATTTTTCCTGACAGATTGCACAAAATTTGAAGGCTTCCATCTCCCCTGTGTCAAAGGTGTAATGAATCCTTGGGTGACCTTTACCATACGTTATGGTCCTGCTCAAAAGTTTCATCATTTTGGCATAGTATTCAAAACACATTAGATCTATTAGTTGGCTTGCAATCTTTATTTACCCCTGAAATTTGTCTTCTTAATGTTTCCCCTCAGGATTTATTAAGTGTAGAAAAGCCCACATAGCCCTCATTTCAGCAATTGCTAAATTAATTATTACGAGACACTGGAAAAATGATTCATTGCCATCGGTCTTAGAATGGCATAGATAGGTTTTATTAGCCCTACAACTTGAAAAACATAGCCATGCTAACTAATAGAATCAGGCCTATTTAGACAAATGGGGTCCGCTGGAAGCCATACTTACAGTCTGGAAGCCCTAGATTATCCCAGATTTAGTCTGTATTTAGGCACAGTTTACTGATGTAGATATAATTTCTTTATTTTGGCACATGGATCAATTGTGGGAGGGATAATTGATAGGGTGGGTTATGGGGAGTATTCTAGCAACTTTATCCTATAATGGTTTGATTGAGGGCTTATGTCCACAATATTGTTTTATCCATGTGTACTGTCTCCTCAGTCTTTACAAGACATCCACGGATGTATTGCATTGTTACTAAACTTGAATAAAGTACATTAAATTTAAAAAAAAACTACCGAATAGCTAGGGGAACTTTTTACTCCATCTATGCCATGTTTTAATATAACATTACAAGAGGACCGAGTCCACCCAGAAAATAAAAAGAAAGGACTGTCCTAACTTCAACTGCTCCCCGGTCAGTCCCTCAGCGATTACCACCTTGTTCTGTAGCTGTCATGTTAGCTTGAGTGTTCGGATCCTCAAGGTTGCTTGCATAAGGCGAGTCATTGGTGTGGGTTCTTTCTTCCTGCACCTCTTGCCAGATATCTTTAGCTTTGCCTTTTAATCCCCTTCTAGAATTATTACATCGCCTCCACTCCATTGACTACAGATCCTTCTCTGGGAAACCCAGGGTTGCATCCTCTAAAGATATGTGCAAACCTGCCAAAAAGTCCTTCGCTTCCCTGATTTCTTCAAACCTTCTGGTTCCCTCCGGTGTTATTATGCACAGTTGGGCTGGGTATTCTAGGAATGCTTTAAGGCCCTTCTCTTTCAGCTTCCTCTGTACTGCAAGTACTTTCCTCCTTTTCTGCACTGTGGCTGGGGTATAATTGTGCTCCAAAAAACAACAGTGATCCCCAAAGAAAACTTCCTTCTTACCCCAGGCTGCTCGAAGAACTTGGTCCTTTACTCGGAAGTCCATAAATGCCGTTACATTGAAGCAGGGCCTGGATGCATTATCCTTCAGTGGCACCACTAGTGATCTATGTGCCCTGATCAAATTTAGTTGCAAATCTGGTGGCAAGGACAGGATTTCTTTCAGCAAGCCCTCCATGAATGAAATCATGTTACCGGATTCTGTCTTCTCCGGCAGACCATGCAGCCGTACATTGCTCCATCTACTGCGATTCTTAAGATCTTCTATTTTGTCATATAATGCTAGTTCCCTTCAGTGCAAATCAAGGAGAGCTGAGTTGTGCTTGTCCAGCATGCATGAGGAATCAGCAGCCACCTCCTCCTCCTCCAACTTCACCACGTGGCTTTCCAGGGCACAAAAGTCTTGTGTGTTATCCACAACAAGGGATTCCATTTTCAGCAAGGTATCTCCTATTTTTTGTAGTTGGCCCACCAGTTGTCTTGATGTGATGGTGAACTGCAATTTCGGTTCATTTTCACTCTGGTTGTTCTCCACAGAAACTCCCAATCCAGCTGCCATTAGGCCTGGGCAGGAGAACGCTGCCAGTTTAAGGTTGCTTGTCTGGCCAATTTTTGTTGTGAATTCACTTCCGATTCTTTATTTTTCTATCTAGTGGTCATGTCTGCGATACAGTGATTCCTTTCAGTCAGTCTGCACAGTGTTTATTTGGCAGGATGAAGTCTGATTTTAGGAGGGTGGATGGAGCTAGCTTTCAAGGCTGTCATTTCCCAGGTGATGTCACCTGAAGTCGCGCATCTTCTATTAATGTAAAAGTTTGGTCTCAGTGCATCTGATTTGCACTGGGGCAACTGAGATGCTCTGAGAGCAAATCTTTTGTGGATCCCACTTTTGACTTTGAAAATAAAAAAGGAGGGAACAAAATACTTCATTTAATATATAACACTAAAATGAAAGAGAAATATAGCATTTTTTACAGTTAACAGAATTAAATGAGACAGAATAATAAAAAACAATATTAATTGTTATATTATGTTGAAATTAAAAAATGTGCTACTTTCACACATTGCTGTTTTTTTTAATTTAAGAAAGAAAAACCAAAAAATATGCAGTACATTGTCAGAGATGCAGATGTGCTTACCCTCATCCTGTGATGAGGGCACCTTGGGGAAGATGGAGGAAGTGGACAGGTCCACAGGGGGATTTAGGAGAGGTCAGGAGTAGATTGCCCCTCCTCCTCCTCAGGTGTTTCAGTGGGAGGGGCATCTTCTGGAGGTTCCTGTTGCTGAGGAAGGTGGTGGGCCAGGTCCATGTCATGGAAATGCTGCAGGTTGTGATGCACAAGGTGCTGGATGCCTTCAGAGACCTCCAACTGGCCCTCAGCCAGCCACAACATGAGGCTATGAGTGGTCTCTTGGACAACAATATTTGTTTCTTCTTGCTCACGCAGTTTGTGAACTGCATGAGCAAAACCTTTGTTGCTGTCCACGAGACCATGGATTGCTACCATAGCTGCATGCCCAACACAACCCTGGCACTGGGAGAAGATCAATGACTTTTGACTGCTGGTTGATGAGTATCTTTTGATTTTCTTCCAGCACCTGGGTGTGCTGGGCTGCAGCATGGTTGCCTTCCTCCACAGCCTTGAGCAGCCAGTTGAGGCTCTGCTGTGTGATTTTTGACTGTTCCAGTAGTGCTGAAAGAAAAAAGGAGAGATATATAAATAAATTTAAGAAACTACTTGCCTTTAATTTTGTGCTTCATATTTTTTAAAAGTGCACATTTGTTTGCTGTTTGTTACTTCTATGGGTAAAGATTAGCAAGCTGTGTTGTACATCAACTCCGTGGTGGCAATGTACTTATTTAAAGAACAAGTTAGGATGAAATGCATAGGTAGCACAGTTGATACAGTAGGTCTGTGACTTTGTGGCTCAGTAACGCAGACTGTATTGTTTCTTAATTGTTTGTGTGCTGCATTTTAAGAGTAATGTGTAGAAGCATGTAGTTGAAATAGTGATTGTGGATGACTGACAGAGAAGGAGAGTCTATACATACAACTATGTTTCCATACAAGCTATATGTTGATATATGCTATATGTATCCTGATACACCTGATATCCACCACACAGTCAAGGATTTTGCACCATGCTGCAGACTATTCCCTGCCAGCATAGCCAGAGCTGCATCACCCTGTTCCTGTGTACATAGTCAGGGTTGCTGTGCCCTACAAGCACATGACTCTACAGCCCCATGATGGAGGGGCATACAGTATTTTAACAGTACTGTGTGTTCCTACTCTCCACAGTAACTGGAATAAAAAAAGGAACATTTCTCGAGTTTATTTTTTTTTTATGGTCCCACACTGAAAAAAAAAGAAAAGAGAACATTGTATGATATATCAATCCAGGCTGTGGATTATGCTGGTATTTACTCATGGCTAATTGGGTTTGACTACTCAGCCAGCATCCTTGTGGGCAAGCCACACCAATCATGGAAAAGTTGCAGTATGAGCCACTGCTTGTCATGCTTTATTGCTGGATTATCAGTAGCTATGTCATGACAGAAGACTCTGAAGGAACAATATTTTGACAGTATGTATTGTTAAAGAGCATGTTTAAGAGTGGAATGCTTGTAACACAGTAAATAAAAAAATAGCAGATATGGATTGCTGTACAATTACAAATCTATTTTAGGGTATTAATACTTATGTGAAAAAATGGGTATTTAAAATGCTAGGTCCTGACTGGGTAAGAACACCTTTCAGCTGTGATGTTATTACAGTATAATGCCCCAGCTGTAGATGGAACGGTGTAAAGTACAATCCCCTACTATTGTATGTGGTATCAAACACCCTGCCCCAACCTGATTGCTGTGCCCATGGAATCACAAACAATCCCTAGTGGTACAGTGCAGCCCCCATCCCCTCACCCCAGCCATGTAAAAACCCCACTGCACCACGCTGATCCTCTGCCAGCAGTGGCAAAATGTCGGTGGGCAGCACAATCCAGCTGCACTCCACTATGACTGCCTGTCATAGTGACCTGTCAATGAATGATAGCATACAGTACGCATGTAAGCCCATTGGTGGACCCTGTCAACCAATGGACTTGCAGTGTGTATTATAAACTTTAATTAACAGCTTTGTGAATGGTATAGGTGATTCATACAGTTGTCAATGGAAGCTTACAGTACATATTGCAAGTCCATTTGTCAACAGAGTCTACCAATGTGCTTGCAGGTGTACTGTATGCTGTCATTCACTGACAGTTCAATTGATGGGCAGCTGTGGTGGTTTGCAAGTGGTTTCTGCTGCCTATCATTTTGTGCATGCTGTGACAGGGGGAGCAGGGTGGGGTAAAGTTGCCTGAGTGGGTAGGGGTGGGGGGGCCACTGGACCACAACAGATACTTTAGATGTTTAGATGTTCATATGACAATGTGATTGGGCTGGGGCAAGGTAGGAGGGTTACACTACATGACCAGGGAGTTATGGAAAAAATATTAATATTATGGGGATAATGGTACATGGGGAGGGGTTCCACTACTCTACCAGGGATTATTAGAATCCTTATGGGGATATGGTTGGGGGGCACTGATGGACTGCTAAGGTTGGCAGGCTGTTGCACTGTTGTCTGCAGAAAGGCAGCCTGCCTGTGGGCAGACACAAATTTAAGTCAACTGTTTGTAGATTTAACATTTGGAGGCATATGTTCGGACTTCTTCCAAAGATGTGCCTGCAAGGTGAGTTGTGAATAGTAATGTGTCCCACATGCATGGACCCCTGCATGCCCCCTGCAGATGTGACAAATGCCATCATAGGTGGTCTGCATCATGTCTGGGATGCACTGGCATAGTTCTTAGCTGATACAGGCAGTGAGCTATGACTCATATTTCAGCCTGTCCAAGGTATGCTGATATCCCACCATAGTTCACCATATTCTATGCCTTGTAGATAGATGTGTAACTGTACCACTTTATATATATATATATATATATATATATATATATATATATATATATATATTTATACCACAGGGGTGAGAGCTTTCTCAGTAGGATAACCTGTGTTATTTCCACTGCAGTGAGGATAAATCCTGGTGACATCAGCAGAGTGAGGATATTGACATTTATCCATACTCTGCTGATGTCACCAGAGTGAGGATAAATGCACTGCAGCTTGCATTCTAAAGGAAACTGCTTCAGAAAAAGTTTCTCTTTCTCACTGAAGCTGCAACTTACTCAATTAGCTTTGCAAAAGACCCTCACCTACGTCACATTGTGTTTTTAACATTGCTAGCCCATTACTGTGCTGATCTCAGCTTCAAAACAACCTGAATTCTAAATGAAAGTCTTTTACAAAGCAGGTTCTGTTTCTCAGTGCTACCTGCAGCAGTTTGTCTTTCTCACTGAGCCTCTGACTCACTCAATTAGCTTTGCAAAACACACTCACCTGTGTTTCTGACTCCCAGTCCATTTAGAACACACACACACACACACACACACACACTGACAGCACACACAAAATGAGCAGGAAACACACAGACTCAGGAAAAATGTTCCTGCAGCTCTCACCCCTGTGGTATAAATTGCACACATGATGGGCAGAACATGGCATATGGAAAATATTCTCACTTCGGCACTTGTGAGAATATGCAGCTCACTCTGCAGGAGTGAGAATATTTTCCATATCCCACTACTGCCCATCATGTATCCCCTATATATATATATATATATATATATATATATATATATATATACACACACACATACATAGATACATATCTTATGTGTTATGACTTTTACTCACCAGCAGAGTTGACCACTAACAGCCGGATGACTACAGGAATCTCTTTCTCATGACCCTTAGGGAATGGCAGAGGTGGAGGTGTTTTTCTTGGGCAGCAGGGAAGCTTGGTTGTTCTGTTTAGAGAAAATATATGAAAGAAAACATATCTGTTACTTTGTGCCTAATTAGTTCTTATTCTCTCGCAACCAAGCAGTAGAAAGAACAATATATTGTGGTTGACTGTGTGTAACACACTTCTTCTCATTTTTATGTTGGCACGCTTGTGCAGCCAACATCTTGGGACAGTGGGGATTTGGAGGCATGGTCGCTGTTGGGCGAATGGAGGGCATGCACCAGTAGGTGTGTCCCACATTCCCCAATCAGCCTGCATGCCGGCACCACACCATGCATACATAATGTAGCAAGCACATCTAAGAAAAGGTCCGCTGCAATCTGAGCAAAGCTCGTCAGATGCAGCGGACCTTTTCTTGACGTGCTCGCTGACATTATGCACATGGTGGCACACTGGCCGCTTAACTGCCGACTTCAGGGGTGCCCAATCCCCCTGTCAGCTGACCCTTCCCCCTATGAATGTGCCTGCAGGGGAGCCCACTCCCCATTGGCATAAAGCACCCCCCCATTTGTGATATGCTGAGGGTGGTGCCCAATCCCTCTCAGCTCTTACCCCAGCCCCCCTTTCCTTGTGTGCTGACAGGGGGCCCACACCCTGTCAGCATAAAGAACCCCCCAAATTGTTTAATGCCAAGGGGGTGCCCAATCCCCCTCAGCTCTGCGCCTCCACCCTTCTTTGTGTGCCAATGGGGGTGCCCAATCCCCATAGGCATAAATTCCTCCCCCCTTGTGTTGTTTGCTGATGAGGATGCCCAATCCCCCATCGGCTACAGACACCACCCCAAACAGTTAGGTGGCACACTGGGAGCCCACCCCAGTGTACCAAATTCCCTGCAAAAAAAAACTGTCCCGCAATGTTTTTTATTTTCCTTTTTAACCTGTAAAATGAAAACGGTCCCTCGTAGTCTCCATGCCCCCTCCCTCCCCACACCACCTCTCTGCACCCTGCCTCCCACACACACCCCTGCACCCTATACTTACCTCCGAGTCCGGCGTGGTGATCTTCGGAGGACTGGGAACACGTCTGCACTCTTCAAAGTCGACCACAAACTGAGGAAATGCCGGTAAGCTGTATAATGGAATAAATAGGGTTTTTCCAACTTTGATGCATATCTCAGGCCTTTTTATGAATTTTGGCCCCAAATTTTCAACATGGGGTTTTTGGGACCGCTTCTCATGAATTCGTGCACTGTCATGGTGTTTTTCGGTTCCGAAAGGTGATTTTGCAATAACTGCATGGAATCACCTTTTGGGACCAAGTAACAAAATGACAGGGCCACTGTTCATGAGGGGGGATCTCAAAAAGTCTATATTGTAAATTTGGTGGGAAAAATCCCAAAAATGACTGTTTTACGAGCATGTGTAGCAACTGCGTAATGCACTCTCATAAGTTAGCAAATTCACAATATTTTCAAACTAGATTCTCAACATTGGCATTTTACCACATCTTTTGTGAACTGTATAGCTGTCATTTTTCACATCCTGACCAAAATGTGTTTTCGCACTTTGGGCACAGAATAGCATGGTCGCGGTGTGAAATCAGTGTTCAGGACACATTATGAAAATGACAGTGACACTGTTCATGAGCAGAGTTCCTAAAATGCACGTGTTGGAAATTTGGTGACAATACTCCATAAACTGACTGTGTTACAAGCATGCATTGCGCAGTTTTCACGCACACTCGTACGTTCGCAAACTTATAATATTTTCACTCCAGATTTTCAACAGTGCCATTGTTCTGCACCTCCTAATGAACAGTACAGCTGTCAGTTTTCACATTCTGACCAAAATCTGTTTTCGCAGTTCCGGCGCAGAATAGCGTGGTCGCTGTGGAAAGTCCATGTTCGAGACACATCATGAAAATGACAGTGACTCTGTTCATTAGCAGATGTCCTAAAATGCCTATGTTGAAAATGTGGGGACAAAAGTCAATATAATAAGTGTTTTACGAGCGTGCATTGCATAGTTTGCACGCACGCTCGTGACTTTGTGAATTTATAATAGTTTCAGTCCAGCTGTTCAGCACTGGCATTTTTCCATACCTCCTTATGAACAGTACAGCTGCCTGAAATGTGTTTTCGCATGTCAGGCACAGAATTGCACAGCTGCTGTGCGAAATCAGTTTTCTGGACAGTCTGAGGAAATGACAGTGACACTATTCATGAGCAGAGGTCCTAAAATGCATATGTTGAAAATTTGGTGCCGAAAGCCCACACAATGACTGTGTTGCAAGCGTGTTGCAAGCGTGCATTGTGTAGTTTCCATGCACTCTTGTAACTTCCTCAATCTGCAATATTTTCATGCCACATTTTCGGCATTTGTGCACATGTCCTTATCAACAGTCCAGCTGCCATTTCTCACAGCCTACCCAAAACATCTTTCCGCAGCTGTGGTGCACAATGGCATGCTTGCTGTGCAAAATCACCTTTTGGGGCACATTAACAAAATCACAGCACTATGCATCTCTAGATCCGCCACTCCCACTGCCAATGCCAGCGCGACAACATTCGGCATTGACAAATGCTTGTTTATTAGAGTAAAACATATCTGTTATGCTACTATATTTAGCAATACTATGTTCTATTGTTTTTTTATTCAGAAAGCAAATCTGTGAATACCTTACTTCTACAATGAAACAACTACATTATAGTTTTTTTTTTTTGTGGAATGCTATTATGCATGGAATTTCATGGCTGCTGTATGCTTCTTCTGATGCACTGATGACAACATTATGTTGTGCTACAGTGGTGATGGTACTACTGTACCAGAACAACTTGTAATACTGCCATATTTTTGGTTCTCAGAAATATCTGTAATAGAGTGTATCATTCATTAGGGCCTGGAAGCAACGTCAAAGATCGTACCCAATCAATACTTCACAAAAAAAATGGGTTGAATAAAATTCTTAATGATGTTCATGCACTATACTGTATAGCAATTGTGGATTGTCAACTGTATGCACAAACAGAGTGTAGTGACACCTCATGGATTTGATTTTGACATATATCCCAAGTTTTGCTGTCAGTGGAACAAGGGATCAGAACCCGCTGGTGGTAGTACACATTGCTTGTGCATTCTTGACCATACACTATTGTTTATGGTGTTTCAGACTGTGGTTGTGATTCACACAGACTCCTTTAGCTTCATTGTTGAGGTCAGAGGAAATCACAACTCATCTGTAATAGGAGACAATGATTTTGTATAGATTCTCATTTATGTTTGTCTGTATATACTTGCCTGTTGAGATTAATGTGAATACTTATGGTGTTTTTTTTACTATAATCACCAAACAAGTGTATATTGTCTACACATTGATTAGTAGACATTGAACAAAAAAAAACAATATACTGCATACATGTAGCTGGACGTTAATCAAGAAGAGATAAGTGCCTCTAAGGTCATTATTGCCATAATAAGTGTGATGGTAGTAATGATTTTTTCTCCCATAATAAACCAGAAACTGTCTGACACTGTACTGGATGAGTCAAGTACTGTTAATGTACTGATGATTTCTAATACATTGCAAACTGTTACAACAGCCAATCAGTTATCAACTTCTGCTGATTTATTATTAATTGTAGTTGTAAGTATATATATGGCCATGGTGGCGATCATTGAACTCTGGCTTCCCTGTTGCCTTCCAAAGCTGGTACGCCACCTCGTGCTTTGATAAGTAATTTTCTCTCACTATTTCAGTGTAGGAAATTCTAAGCAAATAATATGCATATAGGCAAACAAATAATTATATTTTTTTTAAAGGTTGGTCAAACCTTTGGGGAGCAAGGAATTGAACACACTGGAGATGAGTGAAGGAGGAAGTGGAAGCTTGTCCGGCAGACATTTTACAAAAGCAAAGCTGCCGGACATGTCCACAGAAGGAACAAAAAAAACAATATACTGCATACGTGTAGTTGGACATTATCTCCCAAGTTGTAACAGTTTGCAATGTATTAGAAATCATCAGTACATTACCAGTTCTTGACTCATCCAGTACAGTGTCAAACAGTTTCTGGTTTATTATGGGAGATAACGTCCAGCTACATGTATGTCCTGTAGACATGTCCGGCAGCTTTGCCTTTGTAAAATGTCTGCCGGACAAGCTTCCACTTCCTCCTGCACTCATCTCCAGAGTGTACAGTCCCTTGCTCCCCAAAGGTTTGATCAACCTTTTAAAAAAAAAAATATTTGTTTGCTTGTATGCATATTATTTGCTTAGAATTTCCTACACTGAAATAGTGAGAGAAAATTACTTAGCAAAGCACAATTAGAATAGCAGCCCCCCCTCAAAGAAAGCATACAGCAACAATATATTACTAAAAATACTGGTTTGAAAAGACTAGGTTGAGACATACTAACATTTGTTTCTGAAAAAAATATATAACTTATGATTTTGCCAGACACAGTATGTATAGTGCCTTTACTTGCTATTCAACAGTTAGCTGCCAATCAGAAATCAATGGAAAAAACAACTGTTTTTTCATCAACTGTCTGTATGTGTGGACACAACATCAGACTCAATTTTTTGATTTCACTAACATTGCTTGCTTCTACTTTTGGAAAGACAACATATTATTCTACAAAAAAAACTGGTAGTGAACACTTTTCTACTTCTCACTACCACTGTAGGAATGACATGTCAGTGCTTTGTTTACCTTTTCCCAAGTACGAGCTAGGGTGAGATTGATCGCCCTCTTCACAATGGAAGGGTTGGCATGCCTTTTCACTGCCAGGATGAGGGCAAGCACATCTGCATCTGGCCACAATTTGGGTATCTTCGATATAGATTGTGATTCACAGCTGTATGGGAAGAAAAGTGAGATATTTAATGATTGTTGCATGGTAGCAGCATAGCAGTGCCCCCCCCGGACGTGAAGCACTGTGTGCTAAGGTCACAACACATCTAGACTGAACACAGTAATGTTCATAGTTAACATCCCCTACAACAACTGGACAGAAAATTTAACTCTGTGAACTTGCACAAAGCTATTCTGACAATGCCCTACCCTGGTCAAACACCAAGTTGTATATTCTACAGTCACACGCACAGCCCAGGTGAACACTTTTCTATTGCTGTGTAACATCCCTGACAGCAATCACACAGATGATTACATTCTGGGATGTTGAATGGTACTGCTATACATATGCCCCCCCCCGCCACCAGACATGAAGCACTGGATCCTAATGTCATAACACATGTAAAATGAATATGTCAACATGTACAGTTAACCTGCACAGTATCAACTAGATATCAGGTGCAACTGTAAGACATTGCACAAATGAACTTTGACAGTGCCCTACCCTATTTATTTATTTAATTTATTTGTACATTTTGGATTTACAACCTTTGAGTCAGAGACTCGTTTACAAAAGCACCTCATCACAGAGAGGACAAACAGTGTTACATAATTCAGGATACAATCAGTGTTACATAGATTAGGTACAATCATATATACAATGGTTACACATAAGCAACAAGGGGAACAACCCCAGGCATCCATTACAGTATAAGTACAGCAGAATAAATGACATGCAATGTTAGAGTGACTAAATACTGCATTTGGGCCAGGCTACAACATAAAGATGACTGGTGACTGCTGGTGCAGGATGTAAAACAGATGTCCTGTGGGATGATGGACTATGGAGCTGGTGAAGAAAGGGAAGTGGAGGGGTGTCTGAGTATGCTGTCCAGCAGACATTGTCAAAAATTTGGAGTGTTCTGGTAGGCTAGACCCCACAGTAGAGTCCAAGGGGGGATGGAAGGGGAGCTACAGTTAGTTACATTTACAGCAGCACTATCCAAACAGCAAGCAGTGTATTCTACAGTCACAGGCATAGCACAACTGAACACTTTATCATTCCCATATGATGTACCTGATAGAAACCATAGACATGATTAAACTCTAATATGTTACATGGTACTACTATAGATGTCCCTTCCCCCCGAGACATGAGGTACTGGATAGAAAGGTTATACCACATGTCAACTGAGCAACATAAGATTTACAGTTAATGTCCCATGACAGAAAATAGGCAGAAGATTCAGCTCTGGGAATTTGCACAACTTACTCTGGCAATGCACCACTCTGTCCAAAGACCAACTTCCATATTCTGAGCTGACACAAGCAGCACAAGTGAACAATTTTCTATTCCTGTGTAACCTGCCTGACAGAAACCATGCACATGATTAAACTGTACCACATTGCATGGTACCACTATAGTACTGAGTCTATCACCCCCCCCCCACACACACACACACACACAGGCATGAGGCACTGTATTGTAAGGTCACAACACATCCCACATAAACACATTTACATTCACGGTTAACCTACCCAACAACAACTGGACAGAAGAATCAAGTTTGGGAGCTTGCACAAACATGCTGTGAGAATGCCCCATTCTACCCAAAGAACAAAGCCGTGCATTCTAAAGTAACAGATACAGCCAAAGTGAGCACTTTTGGATTCTTGTGTAACCTGTCTGGCTGCAACCACAGACACAATTAAGCTGTGAGACATTGCATGGTAGCACCATTGAAGTGACCCAACCCCCACCCCAAACATGAAGCAATGCATGCTAAGGGCACACCACATCTGAACTGAACACATTAACTTTCATGGTTAACCTCTTCAACAATAACTGGACTGAAAATTTAACTCTGGGAACTTGCACAAACCTATTTTGACAATGCCCCACTCTAGTCAAACACCAAGTTGTGTATTCTACAGTGACAGAGACAGCCCAAGTGAACATTTTTCTATTTCCATGTAACTTCCCTGACAGCAATCACAAAGATGATTACATATTTATTTTTTATTTTATTTATTTATACACAATTCAGATTTACAACCTTTGAGTCAACGATTCATTTACTAAAGCACCTCGTCACAGGGAGGGTAGACAACAATTTGTAGTAAGGTGCAACAGAGGAGGACGATACAGGTGAAGCACAAATAACACAAGGCAGTTCCAGTGTTACACTGTTACACTGAGAAGAAAAACAAAAGAAGCTTACAAGTAATTACATTCAAGTTTAGACATTTGTATATCTGTATTAAATATATAGTTAGGTACGCACTGGAGATTCCAGGTAGGGTACCTAGGGAGGGAAAAAGGGGATGGAGGGTTGGCTGGAGGGGGAGGAAGGCAGTCCAGAGGATGTTGTCAAGAGTACAGTGGGCCAGTTAGAGGCCCTAGGTACAGGCAGTCAGGTGCATTTACAGTTACATCTTAGGATATTGCATGGTACTGCTATAGTACTGCTCCCCCCACACCAGACATGAGGCACTGGATCCTAAGGTCACAAGACATGTAGAATGGATATGTTAGCATTTACAGTTAAGCAGCACAGCAACAACTAGACAGAAGGTGGAACTCTAAGAGGTTGCACAAATGAACTTTCACAATGTGCTATCCTATGCAAACAGCAAGCAGTGTATTCTACAATCACAGACACAGCACAGCTGAACACTTTTCCATTCCCATATGATGTACCTGACCAAAACCACAGACATGACTAAACTCTGAGATTGTGCTTGGTAGTAGTATCGCAATGCCCCCCTCCCCCACCACAGACATGAGGTACTGAATAGAAAGGTTAGAGTACATGTCAACTGAGCACTTTAACATTTATAGCTAACTACCCTGACAGCAACTAGGCAGAAGCTTCAGCTCTGGGAACTTGCAGAAAGCTACTCTGGCAATGACCCATCCAATCCAAGGCCAACTTCTGTATTCTGAGCTGATACACACTGCACAAGTGAACACTTTTCCATTCCTTTGCAATCTGCGTGAGAAAAACCATGCACATGATTAAACTCTGGCACATTGCATGGTACCACTATAGCACTGACTGCTCCCCCCTCCTCTGCACAGGCATTAAGCGCGCCATATTGTGAGATCACAACACATCCCAAATGAACACATTAGCATTTATGGTTAACCTCCCCAACAACAACTGGACAGAAGATTAAAAGTTTAGGAAATTGCACAAATGTACTGTGACAATGCCCCACCCTACCCAAGCACAAAGCAGTGTATTCTAAAGTCACAGACACAGCCCAACAGAATACTTCTTCATTCCTGTGTAACTTACCTGACAGGAACCACAGACAGAAAAAAACTCTGAGACATTGCATGGTAGCACCATAGCACTGCCGCCCTCCCCACCACAGACATGACTCACTGTATGCTAAGGTCACACCACATCATAAATGAACACATTAACATTCACAGTTAACTCCTTAACAGCAACTAGACAGAATATTCAACTCTGAGACCTTGCACAAATCTAGTCTGACAATGCTGTATGCTAACCAAACACCAAGAGGTGTTTTTAAAGCCACAGACACAGCCCAACTGAGCACTTTCCCATTGTTGCATAACCTTCCTGGCAGCAACTAGAGACATGATTTAAATGTGGAATGTTACAAGGTGCCACGCACAGACATGAGGTACTGTATATTAAGGTCACACCATGTCCCAAATGAACAGTTTTACATTTATGTTTAACCTGCCTGACAAGAACTAGGGGCAAGATTCAGGCTTGGCAGCTTGCACAACAGTACGTTGACAATGACCCACCCTACCGGAGCACAAATCAGTGTATTCTAAAGTCACAGACACAGCCCAAGTGAAAACGTTTTCATTCCTGTGAAACCTCCCTGACAGCAACCACAGACAATTAAACTCTGGGATGTTGTATGGTACCACCATAGTACTGCCCCCCCCCCCCAGACATGAGGAACTCCATGCTAAGGTCACACCATATCCCAAATGAACACATTAACATTCACGGTTAACCTCTCCAACACCAACTAGACAGAAGATTCAACTCTGTGAGGCTGCACAAATCTACTCGGAGAATGCTACAGCTTAAGCAACTGAATCCTAAGTTTTAATCACATGCTAACTCAGCACTTCACCTTTTACAGTGTAGCTCATCAGGAACAACTAGATAAAAAAACAACTGTGGGATCTTGTACAGATTCAGTCACAAAATCCCAAGGGCTCACCAAACTACTGCTAGTGTAATCATCAAGTATCAGACACAGCCTCTGTACAGACAGCTGGTGAGACCCCATCTGGAGTACTGTTTGCAGTTCTGGAGACCCAATCTCCACAAAGACATAGACAGGATGGAAGCTATCCAGAGGAGAGCAACTAAAATGGTGCAGGGTCTGCACGGAGAGACATATGAAGAGAGACTTAAGGAGCTTAATATGTATAGCCTCGAGGAAAGGAGGGAGAGGGGGGACAGATAGAAACTTTCAAGTACCTCAAGGAATCAACAAAGTCCAAGAGGGTAGCATCTTTCAAAAAAGAGTGTGCAAGAACAAGAGGGCACAATTTGAAGATAGAGGGGAGCGGCTCAGAGGTAATTTAAGGAAGTATTTTTCACAGAGAGGTTGTGGATGCATGGAGCGGCATTCGGAGGAGGTTGTGGAGTCAAAATCAGTGGTGGAATTCAAGCATGCATGGGATAGTCATAAGGCAATTCTGGGGGGTTGGGGTAGGAAGAAGTAGGCTGCTGGTTAACTAGGATCTGCAGCTTATCCAGTAGGTAGGGAAATGGGCAGACTGGGTGGGCCAAGCGGTCCTTATCTGCCGTCAAATTCTATGTTTCTATGTTTCTACAGCCTAGTTGAACAGCTCTTCATTTTACATGCAACCACAGTGACAACAACAACAAGACATACCATTCTACTATATGACAAAACAAATGTGTCTTTGATTGTGTGCATTGTTTATGTGCAGTTAGTCTATTTCTTTACCAGATTTTTGTGGCTCTTAAAAGAACCATTTGGGTTGCATGCATAGTAGGTACCACAGACATAGTGAAGTACACATTCAGAGCAGTGCAAGAATTCCATCTCGGAGGTCCCCAAGGAAAACAGTGTTGCCAGCATTTGAGAGATGCACACCATCTTTTAGGTATAGGAAATGTTTAAAAGGATGAATTTGGGGGTGGCATGTAGTGTGAATTCTCATAAAGAGAAGGAATCCAGATATTTGGATGTTCACCCTACGATATGATCTTTTAAGTCCAGGACAGTATTCCTCAGCTCTCTAGATCATCTGCTCTGTAATGTCTGAATATAGAATCTTACAGGCAGGTAACATCTCCATAAGAGTCTGCATGTCTGATTGAGCAGCCTCAATTAAGTTTACTCCCCTTTTGTGGCTCAATGATTACCTTCAAGATGGATGATGAGTATGTCTGGTGCTGGGTGTGTCTCCAGTAGCTAGGAAATGGTTGTCATGAGCTGCTCCTATTGCATGCCACCCTTGCCAAACCACAAGACACTGCAATTTGGTAGCTGCAAGTCATTGCCAGAATAACTTGCCCTAGCAATTGCAGCTGCCCTTCACACCAGACTGCTCCCCACAATTCAAGTACAAGCTCTGGAGCTTTCTGTCATTATGAATCTTAACATAGATCCTTGAAAAAGACAGCAATCTCAAAATGTGTTTATCTCTGAACAGCCCTCTGCCAACTACTTTGTATTTCTATGACATGAAGCTGTTACAGTAGAAACTAGTTGACTCATGTAGCAACAGATGGTGTGGCCACAAATCATTGGTTTCTTTCTCTATCTGGTGGCCAATCAGGCAAATAATTGCTATTGTGTCTACAGAATTCTTTGCTATTGGTCTTTTGTTTGTAAAAAAATATTTCCATTTTGGTGTGACAAGGTAGATGGTTGATTGGACACATGCTGCTGCATAGCAATATAAAATGCTTCTATTAGTCACTGTCAATCTTCATAGACTGTGACAGAGCCTCAGTTCCCTCTCTTTTTGAACTGAGCTTCTGTGTGGTGAGAGTAACTTTTGCCTAGTCTTATAAAAATGCTATTTAAGTCTATTATAAACCTTTTTAAAAAAGACTGGTAAGAAAAGGTAGTTTACAGCAGTACAGTATGTTTGTGAAGTATGGTAACATAATTTACTGCTATTGCTTAAGATAAAGACAAATAAAATAACTGAAGTTGTCAACTGACTGAGCTGTTTAGTTGCTTCTCCATGGACAGGTGTCTTTGTCTTAAAAGTTTCACAGCTTTAATGTGGGAGGCAGGATAAGTTTGTAAGATATATCATTTTGAAACATAGAAAAAGTGATTGAGACTAAAGCAACTTTTATGTTACTCCATCTAAGCAAAATACATTTTAAAACTGTGGCTTTCTGTGCAGTTCCAGTGCTGGAAAAAAAAGTGCAGCACAGTGAAACAGTTTACTATGACAGATTTTAAAGTTATAACTTCAGAATGTTACACAATACAAACTTAGGAGAAGTGGCACCTGGAAGCACACAAAATCCAATTTTCTTAAGTACTATTTCTATCTGAATTCATCCAAGAGTAATATGTTTAAAAATACCCTTTCTGTGGTGTCTGTATGACAGCACAAAACTGTGGCACACTAGAACAGTATAACATGCTAGATTTCAACAGCTTCTAACTTCATAATGCCAGATTCTACAACATTTAGAGAAGTAGTATATGAAAGTATAGAAATTCTGATTTTGATATATGTAAGAATCTTATCAATTGATCTAGTATAAGTTGTTTAAAAGCTTAAATGATTTTAAAAGTTATTTACTTTTTCAATAAACAGAGGTGCACTTTCTCTCAGAAATCCAAGATGGCCTACTTCCTTTTGTTTTCTGTGTTTCCATTGGTCTAGAAAGCTAATTTCCTGCTGTCTTTCAAATCCTTGTTCGTGAGATTTTGGTGTGTGTTAGCCTAGGTACCCCAGTAAGTAACCTACAGGCCTTATTCAGAGTAGTGCGAATTTTATGGAGTGCGGTCTGATCAGCAGCACCATACACCGGCAGTCCATAGTCCACTAGGGACAGGATAGAGGAGGTGACTGCGAGGCAAGAGCCTCTGGGGGAGGCAGTGCTTATACACGTGTAAGATGCCCAATCGGATATTAGTGGCAGTGGCTAGGCAGCGATGTATCCATGGAAGGAGAGGGAGGGGTCAAAATGGATCCCTAGGTATTTATAGGAGCAAACTTGTTCAAGTGGGAAAGAGGACCCAGAGTGAATGAGGAGTTTGAAGTTGCAGGACTTGTTTTGAGGATGAGTGAAGAACATGGTTTTGTTTTTTAAGATTCATCACCAATCTATTCCTTGAACCAGCCCTCGGCTTCAGCAAAGGACTTCTGCAGCGAGTCCTGGAGGGCAATAGGATTACGACTTGAGGCAAAGATGACTGCATCATCAGCGTACAATAGAATGTTCCCCGAGCAAGAGCGTGGAAGGGTGTTAAGGTAAAGGGAGAATAGTAAGGGGCCCAGAATGGAGCCCTGGGGAACCCCAGAAAAGATGGGACAGATGTCTGAGTAGGTCCCATTAATTTTTATATGTGCCACTTCAGTAAAACACATAAAGAGCGTTGTCACTATACTTGTGTTACTGGCCAACACAGTAGAGCTCATTACTTCAAAAAAAATGGTACAGACTGCTAAGGTCAAACGCATCATTTCAGCTGTTGTCAGATGTAAAGGAAAGGCAGTGAAAAGGAACCTTTCTGTCATGAAACTGTGTCTCAGGGCAAGACACTTTGTAAATATGGCTGTCAATATATGAGCCCAGCTGTGGTCTGCTATGATGTCAGCCACTGATAACTGGAGTGTCAAAATTGAAAGTATGATTGATAAACTAATACCGTTTGAACACCTAAACAGAGACAACTTTTGTTTAGTGTTTGACAGGAAGTGGATTCATACTGAGGCATATTTTTGGGAGGAGACATATAATGTTCATGAGAGTAAAGTCACTTTGGCACTGGATGAATGTGACAAAGTGCATAACATTTTACTTGTATTGTGTGATGATGATGTCATAGATGAGGATGATGAGACTCCTGTGGACATTGCACAAAGAAAGTCACATTCTATGAAATGGCCTTGTGATGACATGTGCAATATCAATGATGAATCATTGTCTGTCACTGAAAATTTCTGTAACACATTTCTAAGCACAAAGAGATGTGTATGACATAAACTGCTTGACACTATTGACAAGTGCGACATTAGACCTCATATTGGTTTTATGGGACATTCACTTGCTTGTCTGCAGACTGGAGCATGTGAGAGTGTATTTAATCACTTTTGCATGTTTGCTGTACTTAACTCTGGAATGCGGAGATTTGTGCAACAGTTGTATCATATAAGATGTACTGTGAGAGACTTTACAACTTTTGCTTATTTGTTGAATGATGGAGATGTCAATGGTGTCACTTGACTTTATTAAAGAGCTACGGGAAAATAATAAGTTGAGGGAGAATATTGCAACAGATAGTATCATAGATGCTGCACACAGTGCTGTATTACAAGAGACACAGTTACTAAGAATATTTGATACTGATATTGCAAAATTTGAAATTAGTAAAAGTCAGAGATTTGACATTGTGTGTGTCTCTTGTGAACGGCTGTTTTAGAAGGAACCGTCAGTCTATGTTGACGTATGCAATATTAGTAGATGGAATGAAATGTGGGGTTGACTAGTTGCATATTTGTTGTTAAAAATAGACTTTGAATTACAGGAAACAGTTGCACTGTGCTCATACTGTTATTGGAAGATTAAATCTGACAATTTGCCTCCGAGGTCGGTGCTAAATGGAATGGAAGTACAGAAGACCCCTACAGTGATTGCTGGGTTAAATTTGTTTGACATAGTTCTAATTCAGACAATGAAGCCATTTCAGATTATTCTGCGGCTAAACACTAAAATGAAAGATTTGCCAAAGAAAGAGCTGATAAAGTCATTAAAAGGCTCTAGCATGTATCTACATTACCTCTACCACTGCAGGGGAATGTACACACCATCTCCAGAGAGAACAGTTTTGTCATCTTGGTAAATGGTGTGCTAACTAAGACTAAAACAATATGGCAACAAATTGTGAATGATGAAAAGGTTGAGCATACTTTGCAGTACCTCAAAGAACACAATCCATTTTATGAAGACATTGACCTATGCACACTTGCTGATGCCCATATGCAGGCTGATATAGCTGAATGTTCTAAGGCCATGACTGAAAAGGTTGAAGTTGCCACCAATGAAAATGTATATGAACAATACACTATCCATCCATTGCATGAAAAGGATCCAGTGGTGGATACTATTGAATTGTACCAGATGAAGCAGGTAGAGGGGACTCCTGTCAGTATCTGGGAAAGCACATTTGAGGCACGTCAATTTCCTGATCTGTTTCCACATGGCATAAGTGGACATCTGGATGAGCATGAGAAATATGTTCCTGGAACTGAGTACAGAGCTTTAAGATTGTTGCATTCAGATGGTAAGTTTTGTAGAAATAAAAAACTATTTAAAAGACAAAGAACCTCTGTGCGCAAACACTGAGGCAAGGGTTACCCCAAAGGGCATTTGGCTGGGAAGCCAAGTTTCAAGAAAATACAAAATCACACATGCCCCCAGAATGCAAAGCATCATGGGCTGCATATGCAAATCACCACAGAATGTTATGCTGGTCCAACTTTAAGCAGAATTGCATGGTGCCGAAAGGCCTCTCACACAGTTTGCAAAGGGTGCTAACAGAAGACATAGACATGTGTTTCGTCCTACCAGGACTCATCAGTATGCCTCGTCTGTTTGACACCCCAGTGGAATGGACCAGCTAACCAGTAGTGATTATGGTGTGCCATTTGACGGCAAAAATATTGTTGTTTTTGGAGATCTTCTCCAGCTAGCTCATGTCAATGGACAGCATGTCTTCACAACTCTTTCAGTAGAGAAAGCTAAAAAGACCATTGGTTGCATAGGTGGAGTCAGTCTTTGGGAGTTCTTCTCTTATGTTGAACTCTTCCAAAATATGTGGCAGAGAGGTGATAGCTTTATAAATCACTACTTGATGAAGCTCGCATTGACAATTTGTCAGCTTCTCATTTGCAAGTGCTGAGGACACTTGTCAGTAGGAAAGACAGCTCTATGCAAGAAGCATGTAAGGTATTTACTGAACTGCAGAACAATGGTCAGCAGATTGTATGCTTGTTACAAAGACTTAAGCAATGTACTGAGGTTAACCAGATCATACTAGAAAGAGAAAAGCAACCTACTGTCACAGTGATATCACTCGATGTGATTGATGGTGTTAGTCTAACACGTACTATGGTGATAAAGATGGTTGAACATCTCAGAGAACTGACATCTGATGTGTTGCGAACTGCTGGCTTAGAAGCAGTTTCAACACTATGTAAAAATGCTTATGTTATGTTACCAAGGAACTTTGATGTTGATCAGGACAGATCAATGGGGCAATGGGCTACATTGTTGATTTCCAGTACAATGTTCAGAGGACATTTGTTGACTTTGCGATTGTGAAATTTGACAGCTGTGACAGTCCTGTTCCCATTGACAGATACATTGTGAAGTTTCACACTGTGTAGGACATCTTGAGAGCAGCAAAATGCAATGCATACAACAGAGGCAGTGTGGAGGCACAGCATCTCTTGTTTGTATCGCATTTTGCTGCTGTGAGATGGCAAATAAAAAAGCAACTTATGACCGATTTGAGTTGCGCTTTGGTTGAAAATTTTCTTCCTGTAACAATGAATGCCTTCTTCTCATAATCTAGGCATGACAAGGCAAATTTTATTTATCCGGCATCCAATCCCTGAGGCTCTGAGCACCTTATATTAAAAGGTAGGGTCAACCCACACAATGTGAAGACATGCTTAAAATCTCAGAAATAAGCTGAATGGTTTATTTTGTTAAACAGTTTTAAGAGTTTCTCTTGTGTAAGCATTTCTCATAGTAATTGACTTTCAAATTTCAAATCTAGTTGAATCTAATCATTGAGCCTCTTGCTGTCTGGCTTTGTGCCTGTGGGCTATGAAACCAATAATTCTGCCCCTCAGGTAAGCTTTAAGTGATTTCCAGAGGTCTCATCAGAGGCCACATTATTATCATTCTGTTCCAGAAACTCCTGAATCACCTGGCAAACCCATGGGGGAGAAGTCAGGATCACATTGAAGGAGAAGTTCTAGATGCCAAGTGGTGGTTCAGGAGAGGGAGAGGCCTATCTGACCTGCATAGTGACTTGGGCATGGTCAGAGATGACAGTAGGGTGGATGGTTATGTCAGAACCTGGGGGGGGTGATGAGATGGTTAGCAAGAAGTCAATGCAGCTCAAAGTATTATGCATGGCAGAAAATTACATGTAATCTCTGATTGTGGGATTGGTAGTATGCCATACATCAATAAAGGAGTGTTCCTTAATTAGTTGGGCAAAGGCAAGAGCAGCTGTAAGGTGAGGATATAGCAATCTAGATGAGTGGTCCAGTGGTAGGTTCAGAATAAGGGTAAAGCCATCCCCTACAAGTGTGAGGATGTGGGAGTTGTTATACAAGACCATCACATCAGCAAGGTGCAGGAAGAAAAGTGGGACATCCTCATTTGGTGCATAGATATTGACCAATAGTATATGGCCCTCCAGGGTGGAGAATCTTCCCATGACCCAACACCCATCCTTGTTGGACAGGGGAGATTCAAATTGCCATCTCAAGCTTTTATGAAGTAGTATAGGCACCCCTCGCTTTGAGGATGTGTAAGTGCTGTGTACTTTGAATCCCACCCATTCTCTTTTTAGCTTGCAGGCTTCAGTATGAGAAAGCTTGATTTCATGTAGGAATGCAACTTTAGTACGCAACTTCTTTAAGTGATATAGAACCTGCTTGCTTTTAATTGGAGAGTTAAGGCCACTTATAGTCCAAGAAGTAAATGTTAAATCAGCCATCATGTCTCCAAAACTGGAGATGGTGGACCTGTAGTTAAAAGGGAGGAGCAGTTGGAGACCACCAGGAAGCTTCCTCTATAGTGTACTTGCAGCAAAGGGCTGTGGCAAAAGCAATGTATCAGTGTGGTAGCAGAAACAAGAACAACAATAAGCACAGTTGCCCAACAGAGGCAAAACAATGAAAATGTGTGTAACATACTGTCTGCTAAGGAAAAGGAGCATTGTGTAAACATGGAACCATTAAAGCATAAAACCTCTACAAGACAATGCATTTTGGCCAGCAGTGTCCACATGGACACTAAGCAGAGACACATGTCTTGTGTGCAGTAAGCACCACATAGAGAAATCAAAATAAATTCCTGTACAATCTAAATGCATCACAGTAACGTATTTAAGTAGTTTGCACACTGTGTGGTGATTAAGCAAAACAGGACAAAATGGGGGGGCTCCCTAAGGAGTGATCCCCAAGGGGTCAAGTATTCCAGGGTTGAGACAGGTTCCAGTCAGGGAGCAGGAAGGCAATTGCTGGTGGGCTAGGCTTGCTGGCCAGGAATCTCTGGATGCAGATTTGTTAGCCAGATGCAGAATGGCCAAAATTGCCTCCAATAGTATGGGTCACTTAGAAGCAGCCAAATGTACATAAAGGGATCAGCTGCTAATTTGAGGTGGAATAAGAGGACCCTGTTAGAGCCCTCAACCTTAACCAGTAGGCTGGGCCAGAATTCCATTCAGGAGGCTGGAGGGCATCATGACAAAGGTTAAATCAGGGTGCCTCTTAGCCCAGCGTACACTCATGTCTCCTACCTATTTGGATTAAGGAACCGAGCTCACCTAGATTACTAAAATGGTCACAGCCACACTAATGTACATCACAGGGATGCTAAGCAAGGCAGCAGTTATGAGGTCTATAATCAGTACTGATGTACAGCACACTGCAACACATGTGCACACTTACTACAGGGAGACCAGTCTGAACATGCAAACTGTTGCTCAGGGCTGAGCAGGAAAAAAGGGAAGCAGCTGCAATCAGACATTTTATGTGACTACAACTCATGAAGCCAGTGACACGCACATAGCATGAGGTTAGTATTAAGGCACAATAAAGACCCAGAAAAATAACCTGGGTTGGAAACCAAAACCATTACATCAGAAATACAAAACTCCATTTGCCACAGGAACATTCATGAAATGTGATCCTCAGTTGTAAGCATAACCGCTGGACATTATACACACTGCACAAGATTCAGATTACAGTATAGTCTTTAGCAAACAGAAGAAAGCCCAAGTCAGTTTAGTCAGTTAAAAGGGAAATGTTCTGGGCTTAATGTCCCATAAGTGACTGAAGACAGCACCAGCCGGTACTCCTAGTGAAAAAGTCTGGGTGGGATACTTAGGAGCAATGTGATAAGTTTGGCCAGCTCAGCTGTCTTAAGGCAGTGGGTTATTAGATGGTCTCTGTTGTGCAATGCAGTGCTTCACTGCAGTTTAGGGTCTGTGTCCCAGGCCGAGGGAATGTTTCAACAGTGGGATATAATTGCTGCTTATGGGAATTCTGTCAGTGCTGTCTAAGGAGGCCTCATTTTCTTAACTTGGCTGTGGCTTCAGAGCATCTGAGAAGGAGAAGCAGACTTGCATTTGGCTTCTCCTTTCCTGCAGCTGGAGTCCCAGTCCCTCCATTGATATGTAGGAATCCAGGCATATTCTTCAGAGAAATCCAGTGGGGCCGGGGAGTGGAATGGCTTGCAGGTTTCCCTGCTCTGCAGATTAAAGTGTCTGGGATTGTATCCATATTGGCCTGGTCCACAAGGCATGGGTGGATCTTGGCATTGCGCTTTGGGCCAGGATCGGTGAATGATCTTTAGCTGCTTCAGGCTCCAAGAAGGAGTGAAGGACTCCATTCCATGTGTTGCATAGTACAGCCAGGTAGCAAAGGCTATAGGGTATGATGAGGGCCATGAGAGTATGACAAGCCCTGGTAAACTCACTGTGGTGCTCAGTGAGTTCTGTGCAGAAGCCTGGGAAAATCTGTAGCCAATGGCCTTGCCAGGTGAGCAGGCCTCTCTCCCAGGTGAGCTACATGATCTGGTCCTTGATAGGGCACCTCAGGAAATTCACAGTAATAGACTGGGGACACACTCCAGGCTTTGTAGGGAGAGCAAAAGATCAATGGGCCCTTTTGATCTCAAGAGGAATTGGACACTGGTACTTCAGGATTATGGATAGGTGGATTTAGGAAAGTAGCAGTGTGACAGCCTTCCACCCCTTCAGGGAAGCCCACTAGATGAAGTTTTTTTCTTCAGCCCTGATTTTTGAGGTCCTTGATTCTGTCCCATAGCTGATGGATCATGTGATACTGCTCTCAGAGGTGGGCAGTGAGCAGGTCGGTTGTGGTGTCCTGTGTGAAAAGCAGGTGATCTCTTTGTGAGACCGGCTGGGAGAGAGATATTATGTCTCGAGTAGTTTAAAAGTTGTTTTCTTTGAGATTTCCTATCTCAGAAAGTAGTTGTTGAACATGCTCTGAATCTCTTGTAGGTCATCAGAGGACTTCTTGGCAGTTAACTTCTTAGAGGTCACCATGGTCGCTTCATCAAGAGGAGAATGGGCCAGAGGATGGGAGACAAGAGTCAGTCATCAACAGATAGCTGAAAGGAGTACCATCTTCAAATACAAGCAGTGCCACTATTAGATGGTCCAAGGCAGATAAGTATTCTCAGCAAACTGGTTACATGAGTTTTGACAGAAGGACTATGACGGATTGTACCAGGGATGGATCGTGTCACATGGATTAAGATGCCATCTCTTCGGGTGCTAAGCCACACACTGTGAACCGTGAAATATTTTTAAATATTTTTTCACCAAACCTTCCAAAGGCATTACCTGGGCACAGCATGCTTCTACCCTGAAAGTTCTGGGAAAAAATGCCATTCCTTGTAGGCTGTACATGAGAGCAAACACAAATCCCACATTAATTATAGGAAATAAATTAGACATTTACAGGGAAATGACATATGCTGATCTCAGAAACCACACAAGCTGCTGTCAAAAACTTTCCATGGATTTAGATGTTTCCTGCTAGACAACACATGTTAAATTTCAACTAATTTCATCAAACACTGCCAAAGCTATTAAGGTGCAAATTAGTGATTTAACATTGAACACCCTACTCAACCCTCACTACACGGGCACCACAACACTCCTGTAATACAAATAACTTAATCCAGACTTTGCCAGGTTATAATTTGAACAAATGAATTCATTCACTCATCACACAGCCACAATGTGCCAAGAAACCCTGAAAGACGAATAAAAAAAGTCAATTTAAAGAAAAAAATGTGTTTAATTTATATGGGCATTATTAAAAGAGAGGCTATAACGGTCAGTTGGGAGGTTTCTCACAACATTGAGTTCTATTTAAAAAGCTTTGGAAATTTGGCAGATTTCATTTCTTATTTTGTGTCTGCCTGCCTTGCATGACTTGATTTTACAGGTGTGGCTTAGCAGTGTATAGAAGGAGTGATTCTAAAATAGCTTTGACTAATGATGCAGTTCTCTGTGCATAGTCCTGTTGAGTTAAAATGAATATAATAATATAATCATGTTGAATGAGAATGGTCTTTGGCTCTTTTTCATACAAATAAATGGGTCACTGTCATAAAATCTATGGGGTCTGCAGCAGCACCATCCTTCTACAGGGAGGATTATCTACAGGAAAAACAGGGAAGCAAACAGGATCATCAGGGAGGCAAAACACACATGGAGCTGCATATCATGGAGGGGGTCAGGAACAGAGAAAAACATTTTTTTGGATATATCAGTGAAAAAAGAAAAAAGGGGGGTGCATGGCATGACTAACTGAGGGGAAAGGTGATAGAGGAGGCTGAACAAAAGGCCACCTTCCTGAATGACTACTTTTGCTCAGTATTCACTAAAGAGGATTGAGGGTCCATCCCAGAAAGAAGCATCAAAGTGCCCACTAATACAGTCACAGAAATGAGCCAGACAATACTTACTAGTGAGAGGGTACTGAAAGGGCTGGCCGACCCTAAGATAGGTAAGGCCCAAGGACCAGATGGATCGCATCCAAGAATGCTCAGGGAATTAGCTGAACTGGCTGAACCACTGGTTGGGCTGTTCCATAGCTCACTTAGGTCCATGGAAATTCCAAGGGATTGGAGAATTACAGACATTCTACCGCTTCATAATATGGGGGATAGAGAGCACCCTTGGAACTACAGGCCTGTCAGTCTTACCTCCATCATGGGGAAACTGAGGCTATTACTAATCAAAGAGGTCTTCATGGACTACCTAGACAGCAACAGGCTCCAGGACAGTAAACAACATGGTTTTGTGTTGAGAAGATCTTGTCAGACTAACCTGATTTTTTTCTTTGACTCAGTGACCAAGGAAGTAGACAAAGACCATGTTGTGGATCTGCTGTACTTTGACTTCAGCAAGGCTTTTGATTCAGTACCGCACAAAAGATTGCTGAAAAATATGGAAGACCTGGATGTGGCTAAAACTGTAGTGAACTGGGTGGGTAGTTGACTAGAAGGGAGGCAGCAGAGCCACCTGTTCATTAGTAACATTGGTGAGGGAATCCAGGGCAGGCGGTGTCTCTTCATAGATGACAACAAAACTATGTAGGAGGGTGGATAGTGATGAGGGAATATGTGATATGCAGAGGAACCTAGACAAACTAGAGCTGTGGCCAAAGCTCTGGCAGTTAAAAGTAAATGCCAAAAAATGCAAGATAATGTACTTATGGAAAAGGAACTCTAAGATGGAGTACTGGATGGGTGGGGTGTGACTTGGCGCTACAGAAGAGGAACAGGATCTATGTGTTATCTTCAGTAACTCCCTTAAAAAATGAGCCAGTGCAACAAGGTCTATAGCAAAGGCTAACAGTATGCTGGATGTATCGGTAGGAAGTACTAGCAGAAGAAAAGAGGTAATACGTCCTATATACAGATCCCTGGTGAGGCTTCAGCTAGAGTACTGTGTTCAGTTCTGGAGCCCTAACCTCAGAAAGGACAGGGATAGGTTAGAAACAGTGCAACACAGAGTAGCAAAAATGATTCACAGCCAGAAGAGCAGATCATATGAGGAGCACCACAAGGCACTAAATAGGCACTCACTGGAAACCAGAAGGGAGAAGGGAGATGTGATACAGACCTTCAAGTTCCTTAAAGGAATTAACAAGACAAACTGTGGGGAATTATTTACCCTGAATACCAACTCAAGGTCACATGGGCATGAATGAAAATTAACAGGAGGGAGGTTCAGGAGGGACATGAGAAAGTATTTCTTTATGGAAAGGGTGGTAGAACCTTGAAACAGCCGGTCGGCCAAGATGATGGGTGCAAACACAATAAGGGGATTCAAGCAGACATGGGATAGAATGAAGATAATTGTGGTGATTAGGGGCAACAAGACCAGGGGAAAAGAATGGGGATAGGATGGGGAGGGTTCATGCCCTGGAGGAACAATAGGTTCCAGAGATTATAGGGAACATGGCAGACTGGATGAACCTCAAGTCATTTTCTGCCATCATGGTCTATGTCTATGCAGAGGCTTGGCAGAGAACACCAGAAGGAAGGAGTGGTGTGTGACTGGACTTCTCTACTGGGACTAAAGAAGTATAACTCTTCTACTGGGACCTTCAATTTAGGGTAAAGAAACACACATAAAAAAATGTAAGTGTGTTTGTCTGAGTTAGTTGAAGTGAATGGCTATCTGAAGCAGTTATCTAGGTGTAAATCTCAGGTAGCTGAAGGGGACTGTTATCTGTGCAATTTAATTACAATGTAGAAATATCTATTAAGTAGGGGGAGTGGCTTAGCTAGAAGCAAGCTAGATTTAAACACTGTCCTAGATAGATTCTGTCAGAGGTTTGGCAGAGAACACCAGGAGGAAGGAGTGGTGTGTGACTGGACTTCTCTACTGGGACTAAAGAAGTAGAGCTCTTCTACTGGAACCTTCAATTTAGGGTAAAAAACACACAAAAAAAAAGTTAGTGTGTTTGTCTGAGTTAACTGAAGTGAATGGTTATCTGAAGCAGTTATCCAGGTGTAAATCTCAGGTGGCTGAAGGGGATTGTTATCTGTGCAATTTAATTACATGTAGAAAGATCTATTAAGTAGGGGGAGTGGCTTAGCTAGAAAGAAGACAGATTTACATACTGCCCTAGATAGATTCCGCCAGAGGCTTGGCAGAGAACACCAAGAGAAAGGAGTGCTGTGTGACTGGTCTTCTCTACTGGGACTAAAGAAGTAGAACTCTTCTACTGGGACCTTCAATTTAGCGTAAAAAACACACACACACAAAAAAGTTAGTGTGTTTGTCTGAGTTAGCTGAAGTGAATGGTTATCTGAAGCAGTTATCCAGGTGTAAATCTTAGGTGGCTGAAGGGATTGTTATCTGTGCAATTTGATTACATGTAGAAAGATCTATTAAGCAAGGGGTGTGGCTTAGCTAGAAAGAAACTAGATATAAACACTGCCCTAGATAGCCTAGATAGATTCTGCCGGAGGCTTGGCAGAGAACACCAGGATAAAAGAGTGCTGTGTGACTGGACGTCTCTACTGGGACTAAAGAAGTAGAACTCTTCTACTGGGACCCTTCAATTTAGGGTAAAAAAACACACAAAAAAGTTAGTGTGTTTGTCTGAGTTAGCTGAAGTGAATGGTTATCTGAAGCAGTTATCTAGGTGTAAATCTCAGGTGACTGAAGGGAATTGTTATCTGTGCAATTTAATTACATGTAGAAAGATCTATTAAGTAAGGGGAGTGGCTTAGCTAGAAGGAAGCTAGATTTAAACACTGCCCTAGACAGATTCTGCCAGAGGCTTGGCAGAGAACACCAGGAGGAAGGAGTGCTGTGTGACTGAACTTCTCTACTGGGACTAATGAAGTAGAACTCTTCTACTAGGACCTTCAAATTAGGGTAAAAAAACACAAAAAAAGTTAGTGTGTTTGTCTGTGTTAGCTGAAGTGAATGTTTCTCTGAAGCAGTCATCTAAATGTAACTATCAGGTGGCTGAAGGGGATTGTTATTTGTGCAGTTTAATTCATTTGGAAAGATCTATTAAGTATTGGGAGTGGCTTAGCTAGAAGGAAGCTAGATTTAAACACTGACCTAGATAGATTCTGCCAGAGGCTTGGCAGAGAACACCAGGAGGGAGTGCTGTGTGACTGGACTTCTCTACTGGGACTAAAGAAGTAGAACTCTTCTACTGGCACCTTCAATTTAGGGTAAAAAAAAACACAAAAAAGTTAGTGTGCTTGTCTGAGTTAGCTGAAGTGAATGGTTATCTGAAGCAGTTGTTTAGGTGTAAATCTTAGGTGGCTGAAGGGAATTGCTATCTGTGCAATTTAATTACATGTAGAAAGATCAGTTAAGTAGGGGGAGTGGCTTAGCTAGAAGGAAGCTAGATTTAAACAGTACCCTAGATACATTTTGCCAGAGGCTTGGCAGAGAACACCAGGTGGAAGGAGTGCTGAGTGACTGGACTTCTCTACTGGGACTATATTGCCTCCTTCCTCCCTCCCTCCACCCTCCCACCCAAAGCTAGTTCAACTTTTATAGGCACAGGATTTTACTGACAAAAGGAACTTCTTGTTTGGGATCAGGAAGTGATTGATCAGAGAGCCACCAAAGACTCACTATCCTATAAGGGCAAAAGTAACTCTCCGCCCCCCACAGCTGCTGGAGGTCTGCCTCTGAGCAAGTAAGGGGTCTACTGAGAAATATAGGATCTTCTTGTCTCAGAACAGGATGATCAGGAGCTTAATGGGCACAGTGGCAGTAAGTAAGTAAGTAGGGTGAGAAGAAAAAAAGAACAGAGGAAAGAGTAAGGATTCCAAATAACAGTGAAGCAGACAGAAATAAGACATGATGGGAGTGGTGCAGTGCAGTAGCTCCGGAGCAGCAGTTTCTGGGAATGTTCTGGAGGATGCGATGTTGTCCCATCTGCAGGCACCTCCTTGGGCTGAAGGAGGAGGTTGTTCATCTCCAGGCTGAGTTGGCCAGGATTTGTGGGACCTCCTTTTCCATCCAGGGACCACCAGGGCCACTGCTGTTGCCTCAGAGGTTGCAAAGGAAGAGGAGCGGTTGGACCACAGTGGGCTCAGGGAAGGTGAGGGTGGTGTAACAGAGGTGTATTTCTCCAGTCGTTCCTCTCCACAATTCCTATGCCATTCTGGCAAAGTGTGGTTCCTCTATGGAGGCACCCACAGTGGAGACCAAGGAGGATGCTGGGAACCTCCACAAAGGAGACCCAAAGGAGTGTGGCATGGGATCCCACAGGGAAACAAAACAACTCCTGGTGGGGTCTCCATTGCTAGGAAGGTAGAACTGGGGGAGGAAGGGTAGAGAGAGGTAAGATGCCTGCCTGGTGCAATGGCTTGATGAGACAGGGAGTGAATTCTCAGAATCGCCGGAGCAGCTGCACAGGGGATGGAGCTGGATGTCATTGTTCACCTATGGACAAATGACCTGGCTAAGACAGAGATCAGAGCAGTGGAGGAAGAGTTTGTGGATTTGGGGAGGGGCCTTAGACAGGTAGCACACAAGGTAACCTTCTCGGAGGTGCTGCCTGTCGATGAAGTAGGTGAGGCTAGGGTGCTCCACACCATGGGATTCAATCAGTGGTTGAAAAACTGGTGCAGAGCTCAGAGATTTGGCTTCATTGGGGAATGGGGGCCTACCTGGAGTGATGCAGGCCTGTACTGGTATGATGGGCTGCATCTGTCCAGGAGGGGAACCAGGATCCTAGGTGATAGTTTTAAATGCTTCATTGGCAAGCATTTAAATTAGCCAAGGGGGGAGACACTGGAAAGAAGTAGGGAAATCCTAACCCCCCCTCAAAAAAGTCAGGGTAGTAATGAGGTAAACACCAAGACAGAGATGTCGATAGGGAGAAGCGCTGGGGTAAATGGAGAAAGTGACAAAGGCAATAAGGATAGGGATGGGGCAAAAAGGAATAAAGCCATCAGGAAATGGAGGGTAATGAGTATCAATGCCCATAGTCTGGGCAACGAGCTCCCTGAACTGGTAGTCTTGATGGAAGAGGGATGCCTGGATATCATAGCAGTCACAGAAACATGGTACACAGAGGACCATGACTGGAATGTTAACATACCAGGGTACATAACCTACAGGAGAGACAGGGAGGGGAGAAGAGGAGGAGGAGGAGGAGGAGTAGCTCTCTATGTGAAGGAAGGAATAAAAGCAACTGAACAAAATAGTAAACAGGGAGGAGAGGAGGCACTGTGGGTCACCGTAGAGACTGGAAATGGCACCACAATCTGCACAGGGGTTGTATACAGACTCCCATGTTAGGGGGAGGGAATGGGCAAGGATATGATAGAAGGCATTCTTAGGATGGCAGAGAAAGTGGAGATACTGTTGATGGGAGACCTGAATATGCCAGACGTTAACTGAAGCACATTTGCTATAGCCATATCAAAATGCAGGGCCATTCTAGATGCCCTACAGGTGGCATGTCTCAGACAGCTAGTTTCGGAGCCCACTCACAATGGAGCAATCTTAGACCTCATACTCTCAAACGGGGACAGTGAGAGGATCTCAGATCTAAAAGTGGGTTGCCATCTGGGAACAAGTGACCATCAAACAGTGTGGTTCACGATAACCTCAGTTACAGAATCAAGCCATACAAAAGTGAGGGTACTGGGCATCAGGAGGGCTGACTTTGGCAAGATGGGAGAGTGCCTTAGAAAAGCACTTGCAAACAGACTAGAAGGAGGGGTGGAGCAACAATGGGGAAACATCAAAACGGCCATCACAGAGGCAACAAGCCTTTGTATCAAGCAAATAAACAAATCAAAACGAAAGAAAAAGCCACTATGGTTCTCAAAAGAGGTGGCGGGGAAATTTGGGGAGAAAAAGATGGCATTCAGGAAGTATAAGGAAACACAGAAGAAGCAAGACAGAGGGCTCTACCAGTTAAGAAAGAAGGAAGCAGGGAGGGAAGTCAGAATAGCAAAGGCCCAAACTGAGGAAAAGATAGCCAACTTGTTTAAGAAGGGGGATAAAACCTTTTTTAGGTACATCAGGGAGCATAGAAAAACAAAGGGAGGGATAGTGAGGTTGAATAGAATGGATGGTGGGTGGGCAGAGAGGAACAGTGAAAAGCAGAGATACTGAACAAATATTTCTGCTTAGTATTCACAAAAGAGGAGGAGGGGGAGGTGCCTAATCCAATTAACAGAAGCACTCTTGATAGGGGGGTCGATCCCGGTCCTTTCACAGAAAAAAGGGTTCTGAAAGAACTCCTAAAATTAAAGATGGACAAAGCAATGGGGCGTGATGGAATTCACCCCAGAATTCTAAAATAATTAAGGGGAGAACTAGTGAAACCACTGACTACACTTTTTAACAAATCATGGGAGGATGGTGTGGTACCTGAGGACTGGAAGAAAGCTGATGTGATTCCCCTTCACAAAATTGGGACCAAGACAGTGGCAGGAAACTACAGACCTGTCAGTTTGACATCTGTGGTAGGGAAAGTGATGGAATCACTTCAGAAGAAAAGAATTGTTGAGTACCTAGAGGCCAGTGGAGCACAGTATCCAAGGCAGTGTGGGTTCACAGTGGGAAGGTCATGTCAGATGAATCTAATTGATATCTTTGATTGGGTGACCAAAGTAATAGACCAGGGAGGGGCTGTGGACATGGCCTATCTAGACTTTAGCAAGGCATTTGACACAGTCCCACATAACAGATTAATAGTCAAATTAACCAGGCTGGGAGTGGGTCCCAGGGTGGTAGCCTGGGTAAAACATTGGTTGGACAACAGGACACAGAAGATAATTGTAAATGGAATCCACTCTGAAGAAAGAGGGGTTACTAGTGGGGTACCGCAGGGTTCAGTATTGGGTCCAGTCCTTTTTAATGTCTTCATCAGTGACATTGCAGAGGGACTGGAAGGAAAAGTATGCCTTTTTGCAGATGACACAAAGCTCTGCAACAGGGTTGATACACAAGGAGGCGTGGAAAGGATGAGAAGGGACTTGGCAAGGTTGAAGAAAAGGTCAGAAGTATGGCAGCTTGGATTCAATGCAAAGAACTGCAAAATAATGCACCTGGGAAACAAAAACCCAGGGGAAGATTACACAATGAGGGGAGGTAGTAACAACAACAAAAATGGAAAGGAGCCTGGGTGTAATCATATCAGATGATCTTAAGGTTAGCAAGCAATGTGAGAAGGCAGTAGGGAGGGCTGGGGTATACTGGGATGCATAGGGAGAGGCATCACCAGCAGAAAACAGGAACTTGTTATCCCTCTGTACAGATGGTTAGTGAGACCCCATCTGGAGTACTGCGTCCAGTTCTGGAGACCCCATCTCTGCAAGACATAGACAGGATAGAGGCAGTCCAGAGGAGGGCAACTAAAATGGTGCAGTGTCTGCAAGAGAAGCCGTACAAGGAGAAACTAAAGGAGCTTAATATTTATACCCTTGAGGAAAGGAGGGAGAGGGGGGACATGATAGAAACTTTTAAGTAGCTCAATGGAATCAACAAAGTCCAAGAGGGTAGCATCTTTCAGAAAAAGAAATGTGCAAGAACAAGGGGACACAATTTAAAGATGGGGGGGCAGTTCAGGGGCAATGTGAGGAAGTATTTTTTTCACAGGGATGGTGGTGGACGCATGGAACAGCCTTCCTGAGGAGGTTGTAGGGTCTAAAACTGTGGGAGAATTCAAGAATACATGGGACAGACATAAGGGAATTCTTGTGGGGGTTAAGAAGAAATAGGCTATTGGTTAACTAGGATCTGCAGCTTATCCTGTAGGTAGGGAAATGGGCAGACTAGGTGGGCCAAGCAGTCCTTATCTGCCATCAAAGTCTATGTTTCTATGTCTATGTTTGTCTGCTGCCATGAAGATGACTACATGTTGCACAACCAACACACTCCCTCTTGCTCCCCTCCATTCCCCACCACGATGCCCAGCTTCTTGATTTGCCGTGGCTAAGCAATAAGTTATTGAGCTAAGGAAAATGTCATGGCTGAAGTATGGCACATGATTGCCATTTTCAGTGGACATTTGTATCACTTCAAACATAAAATCAGGTCTAGCTAGCAACAATCAGATTCAGACTACCCAGATCACAATGGGCAGAACCCAGCCAGCCCCATTCTCTGGCCTGGCCTGCTGCCCACCAGTAGCTTGGAATGGACTCAGTTATTTTAAAGAACACCAGATTCAGAGGATGGTTTATATTGTGTATGGGGTTTAAAAAACCTATGCTGTCAGAGCTATAGAAATTGTAAAACAAATCAAAACAAAAAAAAGATTACAGAGATCAATATTAACAGTTTGAAAAACACCACAAGTTCATATTTTTCATTTTGTAGACATAACATTTCCCAGATAAAGTGACAGGAAAATACAGGACTTCTATTTTTCAGCTCCAGCTAACACAAACACTGTGTCCTTTACCTAATAAAACCACAGAAGCGTTATTGCATTTCTAACCATTCTCATCTGAGCACAATCAAAAGAGAAAAAAAAGACTTAGTTACCAGTGAACTTTATATCACATTAGATTTCTTCTATCTGAACAACATTTTCAGGCTTATTAGGCATGAATGAAGACATATTGCTTTCATCTTTAAGCATTTTTGATGTATGGCTCAGTGAAATGGAAGTGGTAGGTCAGGTGTTTGCAAGCCTCAGAAGCAGTTCTGGCTTCTGGCAGGCAGGTTGCCATGCTTGGTCAGCCAGATTATAATAGATGAGCACCAGAAGACAGGCTCCAGGGTGAATAAAGAGTCTAGCAAATTAGTCAGCCTTACAAATGTGAAAAAGACAGGATGAGAAGGATGACAACTTTAGGTCAAGTGATAGATTCCCAGTCCTTGATATAAGAACTTGCTGCAGCTTTTTAAGAGTCACTGTGTGTTATGGCATACATATGATGTTACATGTACAGCAGTGTAAATCCCCTGCTCTCCTCCTTTTACTTGTCTCCTCCTTTTATCTTGTTAAGTTGTCATGTTTCCCTAGTTATCATAAAAAAGGACATCCGCATTATTTAAATCACTTAGCCTTAAATCACAGTATATCTGACCACCAGCTATGACATGCTTAGTGCAATTAATGATGTTTTGATTATTCATGCTTTGAGAGAAAATTGTTTTGAATTAATTTGATGATTTTCTAAAAAGGTGTAGATAGACATGTCAAGCTTATCTGAAAACTTATTAAAATGTAATTTGCTTAATATTGACTGAAATGCTATACCATTTGTCAGAAAATAGTGTATGTAGTATAGATAGGTTCATCAAGTCTAAGATTTCAGAAGAAAGGATGACCTTCAAGGTTATTTTCCTCCACTGAGTTACATTGTGGAACTGTATGCCTTTGGCATCAGGATCATCCAGAGATTTTTGCTGACTAAGGCTGCCAATGTTGGGTATACTGTGAAAAGGGCATGGGAATAAGGGTGCCATAATGTGAGTGCACCTCAAGTGGGCACACGGGACTTGTGGGCGTTGAGCACCTCTCTGGTCTGAGGGAGGAGATTGCCCATCTCCAGGCTGACCTGGCTAAGATTCGTGAAACCTCTTCCTTCACCCAGGGACCACAAGGGCCACCATTGTTACCTCAGAGGTTGCCAAGAAAGAGGAGTGGTTGGACCAAGGTGGGCTCAGGGAGTGAGAGGGTGGTGGAACAGAGGTGCATCCCTCCAGTTGTAGCTCTCCACAATCCATATGCTGTTCTGGCAAAGAGTGATTCCTCTATGGAGGCATCTGCAGTGGAGACCAAGGAGGATGCTGGGAATCTCCACAAAGGAGACCCACAGGAGGGTGTCATGAGACCCCACAGGGGAAGGAAACAACTCCTGGTGGGAGACTCAATCATTAGGGGGTAGACATGGGGGAGGAAGGGGATAGGGAGGTAAGGTGCCTGCCTGGTGCCACGGCTTGGAGGGACAGGAAGTGAATCCTCAGGATCGTGGGAGCAGCTGCATGAGGGAGGGAGCTGGATGTCATTGTCCACCTAGGAACAACTGACCTGGCTGTAAATGGGATCAGAGCAGTGCAAGAGGAGTTTGTGGAGTTGGGGAAGGGCCTTAGACAAGCAGCATGTACAGTAACCTTCTTGGAGTGCCTGTCTATGGCAAGGATGATGCTAGGTATTCCGCACCATGGATTCAATGAATGGTTGAAAACTGGTGTGAGCTCAGGGTTTTGGCTTCATTGGGGACTGTGGGCCACCTGGAGGATGCAGGCTTATACTGGCGCGATGGTCTGCATCTGTCCAGGGGATCCAGGATCCTAGGTGACAGGTTTAAATGCTTCATTGGCAAGCATTTAAACTAGCCAAGGGGTAGGCACTGAAAAGGAGCAGGGAAATCCCAGCCTCCCCCCACAAAGTGCAGTAGTTAGAGAGGTAAAAACCAAGGCAGAGAAGTCAGTAGGGAGCAGGACAGGGATAAATGCAGAAAAAGGTGTTAAGGACAGGGATGGGGCTAAAAGGGGTAAGGCCATAAAAAATAAATGGAAGGTGATGAGTACCAATGCCTGTAGTCTGTGCAACAAGTTCCCTGAACTAGTGGCCTTGATGGAAGAGGGATGCCTGGATATTGTGGAAGTCACTGAAACATGGTACACAGAGAACCATGAGTAGGAAGTCAACATACCAGGATACACAGTCTACAGGAGGGACAGAGTGGGTAAAAGAGGAGGAGGAGTAGCTCTCTCTATATAAGGGAAGGGATTAAAGCAACAGAACTAAAGAGTAAACAGGAAGTTGATGAGTCATTATGGGTCACCCTGGAGACAGGAAATGGCACCACAATCCGCATGGGGGTTGTGTACAGACCCCCATCTCAGGGGGAGGAAATGGACAATGAAATGATAGAAGGCATCCTTAAAATGACAGAAAAAGGGGAGATATTGTTGATGGGGGACCTGAATATGTCAGATGTTAACTGGAGTACCGTTGCTGCAGGCACATCCAAGAGCAGGGTCATTCTTGATGCCCTACAGGGGGCATGCCTCAGACAGCTAGTGTTGGAACCCACTCAGGAGGGAGCAATCTTAGACCTGGTACTCTCAAATGGGGAAGGAGAAAGGATCTCAGATTTAGAAGTGGGTAACCATCTTGGAACAGGTGACCACCAAACAGTGTGGTTCACAATAAACACAGCCATAGAGTCAAGCCATACAAAAACAAGAGTATTGGACTTTAGGAAGGCTGACTTTGGGAAAATGAGAGAGTGCCTTAGAAAAGCACTAGCAAATGGGCAAGAAGGAGGGTTGGAGGAAAAATGGGGAATAATCAAAACAGCCATCGCAGAGGCAACAAGCCTCTGTGTGAAGAAAATCAATAAAACAAAATGAAGGAAAAAAACACTATGGTTCTCAAAAGAGGTGGCAGGGATGGTTAAGGAGAAAAGGATAGCATTCAGGAAATATAAGGAAACACAGAAGGAGCAGGACAGAGGACTTTATCAGTTAAAGCAGAAGGAGGCAGGGAAGGCAGTCAGAATAGCAAAGGCACAAACTGAGGAAAAGATAGCCAACTCTGTTAAGAAGGGGGATAAAACCTTTTATAGGTACATTAGGGAGCGAAGAAAGACCAAGGGAGGGATACAGAGACTTAATAAAGGGGAGGGAATGTGGGCAGAGGGTGACAGTGAAAAAGCAGGGATACTGAACGAATATTTCTGCTCAGTATTCACAACAGATGAGGAGGGGGAGGTGCCTAAACCAAACAAGGGAGAAACTCTGAATAGGGGGGTCGATACCAGTCCATTCACAGAAGAAAGGGTTTTGAAAGAACTCTTGAAACTGAGGGTGGACAAAGCAGTGGGGCCTGATGGGATTCACCCAAGAATACTAAAAGAATTAAGTGTAGAACTAGTAACACCACTGACTACTCTCTTTAACAAATCACGGGAAGATGGAGTGGTACCTGAGGACTGGAGGGGGACAAATGTGATTCCACTTCACAAAAGTGGGAGCAGGGCAGAGGTAGGAAACTGCAGACCAGTTAGTTTGACTTCAGTGGTAGGGAAAATTATGTAATCACTTCTGAAGGAAAGAATTGTTGAGTACCTAGAGGTCAGTGGGGCACAGGACCCAAGGGCAGCATGGTTTCACAGTAGGAAGGTCATGTCAGACGAACCTAATAGATTTCTTTGACTGGGTGACCAAAGTAGTAGAACAGGGAGGGACTGTGGATATGGCTTACCTAGATTTTAGCAAGGCATTTGACACAGTCTCACACAAAAGATTAATATACAAGTTAGCCAGCCTTGGAGTGGGTCCCAAGGTGATAGCCTGGATAAAAAACTGGCTGGACAACAGGACACAAAGTGTAATAGTAAACGGAGTCCACAGTGAAGAAAGGAGGGTAACTAGCAGGGTACCGCAGGGTTCGATACTGGGACCAGTCCTCTTTAAGATCTTTATAAGTGACATTGGAGAGCACCTGGAAGGAAAGGTATGCCTCTTTGCAGATGACACAAAGATCTGCAACAGGGTTGATACACAAGGTGGGGTGGAAAGAACGAAAAGGGACTTGGCAAGGTTGGAGGAATGGTCAATTATGTGGCAGCTCAGATTCAATGCAAAGAAGTGCAAGGTAATGCATCTGGGAAACAAAAACCCAGGGGAAGAGTACACAATGGGGGGTGAGCTAATAACAACAAGAAAAATCGAAAGAGACCTAGGAGTAATTATATCAGATGACCTAAAGGTTGGCAAGCAATGTGAGAAGGCAGTAAGGAGGGCAGGGATACTGAGGTGCATAGGGAGAGGCATCAACAGTAGAAAACAGGAACTTGTTATCCCTCTCTACAGACAGTTAGTGAGACCCCATCTGGAGTACTGCATGCAATTCTGCAGACCCCATCTCCGCAAAGACATAGACAGAGTGGAGGCTGTTCAGAGGAGGGCAACCAAAATGGTGCAGTCTCTGCAGCAGAAGACATATGAAAAAAGACTAAAGGAGCTTAAGATGTATATCCTCGAGGAAAGGAGGGAGGGGGGGACATGATAGAAACGTTCAAATACCTCAAGGAAATCAACAAAGTCCAAGAGGGTTCCATCTTTCAGAAAAAGAGATGTGCAAGAACAAGGGGGCACAATTTGAAGATAGAGGGGAGACGGCTCAGAGGTAATGTGAGGATGCATTTCTTCACAGAGAGGGTTGTAGATGCATGGAACAGCCTTCCTGTGGAGGTCATAGAGTCAAAAACAGTGGGGGAATTCAAGAATGCATGGGACAGGCATAAGGCAATTCTAGTGGTGGGCAGAAGGAAGTAATCTGTTGATTAACTGGAATCTGCAGCTTATCCATCACGTAGGGAAATGGGCAGACTGGGTGGGCCAAGCGGTCCTTATCTGCTGCCAAATTCTATGTTTCTATGTTTCTATATTTCTAGGGCATCACTCTACCTCCTGCTCCCCGATGTGCCTGGGCGTGGTGTCTTCCCATTCCCCGATGTGCCCTGGCATCATTCTGCCTCCAACTCCCTGATGTGCCCTGCTGACACTCTGCCTCCCGCTCCCCAATGTGCCAGGGTGTAGAGGTGATTATATTAATGTCTGGGGGGGGGGTGCAGGTGCCCACACTACATTCTGTTGCATACTCTGTGTCTGCGGCATGATTGCTGAGTGCTGTCATTACTTGCAGTCTTTTGACTTCATCCGGCTTTCCTGAACCACATTTGCTTTCACCCATATGTGTAGGAACCCCCATGTTGATGTGACTCATTGGTGCCTATATAATGTAGGCTCCCCCAACATGACTCAGTTCTTTCTCCCACCATCAACCACTCACCAGTTCACTGCTGCATGCAGTTCTGGAGACCCCATCTCCACAAGGACATACACAGGATAGAGGCAGTCCAGAAGAGGGCAACTAAAATGGTACAAGGTCTACAACAGAAGCCATATAAAGACTAAAGGAGCTTAACATGTATACCCTTGGGGAAAGGAGGGAGAGGGGGAACGTGATAGAAACTTTCAAGTACCTCAAGGGAATCAATAATTTCCAAGAGGATAGCATCTTTCAGAAAAATATATGTGCAAGAACAAGGGGGCACAATTTGAAGATAGAGGGAAGGGACGTCTTAGGGGCAATGTGAGGAAGTATTTTTTCATGGAGAAGATGGTGGCTACATGGAATGGAATTCCTGAGGAGGTTGTGTGGTCAAAAACTGTGGGAGAATTCAAGAATGTATGGGACAGACATAAGACAATTCTGGTGGGGATTAGGAAGAGGTAGGCTGTTGATTAACTAGGATTTGCAGCTTATCCAACAGGTAGGGAAATGGGCAGACTGGGTTGGCCAAGTGGTCCTTATCTGCCGTCAAAGTCTATATTTCTATGTAAGACAATAAAAAGAATGTTTTAGCAGCAATTTTCAGTCCTAGACTATGGAGAAAGTGTTCCGGTCCGCAGGATGGGAACAAGCAAGTACTTCAGGATGATGGGTCTCAGGACCCACCCCTATCCAAATGCCAGAGCAAAAGGGAAATGCTAAGTAGAAACAGAAGGCATCCCAACAAGCACTCATGCAGGTGAAAACAGTGGAAAATGGTGCATAAACTAATATGGAACAGGTGGATACAGGCACCATAACCTGTAGTAAATCACTCTTGCACCTGACACAAAGGCTGCAGTTACTCCAATCCCTCACGTTACCATTTTCTACTGGACAAAACTTAAGTAATAATGAAGCATTAAATCAGGGATTGGAAGCACAGCCAAAGACACCCACATGGACTGACAGAGTTGAAGCAAAATAAGAGGCTTCTGTGGCAGCAGCTGGGGCAGTACAAAAAGACATACCTCCAGCTTCACAATCTCCACCTGGTACAGAGGGTCCACGCCCCAGGTCTTATGCTTCTTTCTTCAGGGCATCCACCTATCCAGAGAAATGGCATAACGCTGTATGGTTACCATACAGAGGGGGTCTGGAAATTTTCCTGACAGAATGTATGGGCTAGAACCCTGTTAAAAGGTTCTATGCATTTTTCATCTGCTGAAATGAATGCTTTAATCCATGTGTCAGAAGAAGCAACCTTTGACATCAGTTTTAAATTGAGTATTGGCCTGCAAAGGTTTTGGGCCCAGTACCAGCAGTTAAAAACTTCACCCCTGTGGAAAACATTTGAGGTAATTCCACTTACAAAAACCGGAGAACAGACCATTACAGTGCTGTTCCAAAATGAGAGGGTCAGTGTGACAGATGCTCTATATTGGTTATGACAAAAATGCACTGTACAAGGAAATCCTGATGCCATTTTTGATGAGGAGAGAGTCTGAACCAGGGATGGAGGGTCAACGTGGTCCTGTACTCTTCAGATGCAGTACTATGTCTCCCGAATAGTTTCTTTTTAGGAAGAGATAGGGGGGTATTGTTCTATGCAGGGAAACCCAAGGCCTGCTACAGGTGTGGGACAACAGGTCACCTCAATAGTTTGTGTGATAAGTTAAGGTGCACTAACTGTAATGAATTGCATCATACAAGTGGATTTTGCAGGAATGAGCAAAAATGTAATTTGTGTGGGGCAGGGTGACATGCGTACCATACATGCCCTTGTGCAGCTCATAATCAACCAGACCAAGTAGACAGTGAAGAGTAATGCCTGTCAATAGCTATTGCTCAACGAAATAAAAAGTCACAGAGACTAGCTGCACAGACACCCAGCAAGTCCCCACAGCAACATACTCAGACTCCCTACCTTGTAGATCAGGAACACACAGTTGAGGGGCAGGATCTCCCCCTCCATTGCCCCTGAGCCACCAGAGGATGAGGAAGACAGAGTTATGGTCATAGATGAACCACTTGAAAACTCTTAGGTAGAGGAAGAAAGGGAAAGGGCCCCTGAGCTGCTGTACTCATCAGTAATGCCCCCCAACCACAAAGAGAATTGACTAATAGCAAGATGGTAATCAGGCATAGACAGCAGTGGCATCTACCGGTATCAAACATTTCTAAAACTACAGATTTACCTCTGTCTAACAGGTTTGAAACCCTTATTGATCCTAGAGGAACATCAGTGAATGAATCAGATGACTCACCAGTATGGTTATCCTTACCAGACCAAGCATTAGATAGAGAGGACTCCCCCACCCACCCCATCATTCTGGAAAAACAGAGGAAAACATAATACACAAACAAAAAGCCAAAGCAAAAAAAAAACCATTTAAGGTCTACCAGGAGCCAGAGGAAATAATCACCCTGAAAAGGGTAAAATAGGATTTTTTGGGTACCTTTTTCTGAAAATTTTAATAAACGAATCTCAATCTATCTATTTATACTATCAACGCTAATAGTATAAAGAACCACAGGAAGCATTTAACAGCATTCTTGAAATTAAAATCATTTAATAAGGGGATTTTCTTCCTGCAAGATATTAGGATAAATACCACTATAGAATTAAGACAGGTTATTCAACAATGGCAAGTGGGGCCGTCTTATTGGTTATTAGGAACCAAGACATGTTCAAGAGTAGCAATACTATTTCATAATGTACAATTCAAGTTAATTAAATTGATAGACCTGGTCCCAGGCAGGCCCCTGCTTTTGGATGTAAAAATACAAAATACTTTATACAGACTGATTAATCTTTATGCTGCCCAGACAAAGGCTGATAGAATAGTTATTCCACACCATCCAACTGTACCTTCACTCCTCACAAAATATTAGCTTTGGGGGTGACTTTAACTGCGGATTATCTCTAACAGACTGGGGGGAGACTGATAAGGCAAAAAAAAAATCTTTTGCGACATGGCTTTTTAAAAAAAATATATCAACCACAAATCTAAAGGATGCATATTTAGAGACAACAGGTAAAACATACCCCCCATTCCCGAAGGGGATCCTAGCAACACAGATTGATTACTTCTTCATCACATCCACATTGCAGGTTAGTAAAGTACCTATTTTGCTGATAGAATTTTCTGATCATAACATGATATATGTAAAATTAGGTAAAACACACATCCCACCAAATGGACCTGGTGATTGGAAATGTAATTCCTCCTTATTAAAAAAAGCAGCATTATTCCAGAACTTAACATATTTCATGCAAATGAGAAAATCAGTTTTCATTATGTACACATAGAAACATAGAAGTTGACAGCAGATAAGGACCGTAAGGCCCATCCAGTCTGCCCATTTTTTTTCTACCCTATGAATATGCCATAGGCCTTTACTCTGTCAATGGCCCATCTATTTATACTCAACTGTATTGCCACCTTAAGCTTATCCTATGCCTGTTTGAAGCCCTGCACTGTATTCATATCCACCACTTCCTGAGGTAGGCTGTTCCATGCATCCACCACCCTTTCTGTGAAAAATAACTTCCTCACATTACCCCTTAATCGGCCTCCCTCTAATCTCATGCTGTTTTCTTGTCCTGCTATTTTTCTTATATTGAAACATGTTAGACTCTTTCCCCTTGTTAAAGCTCTAATGGTGTTTGAATGTTTTGATCATATCACTCTCTCCCTCCTTTGCTCTAGGGTATACATATTAAGATCCTTTAATCTGTCCTCATATGTTTTCTGATGCAGTCCCTGCACCATTTTGGTTGCCCTTCTCTGGACTGCCTCTGTTTTGTAAATGTCCTTGTGAAGGTGCGGCCTCCAGTACTGCACACAGTACTCCAGATGGGGCCTAACCAGTGTCTTGTAAACAAGGATTATTACCTCCTTCTTATGACTTTTGATACCCCTACTAATACACCACAACATTCCCTTAGCCTTATCTACTGCTTTAGTGGTCTGCTTGGATAATTTCAGGTCATCTGTGATGATGATGCCCAAGTCTCTTTCTTCCCTTGATATTGCCAGCAACTCCCCTCCCAACTTATAGGTGTCTTCAGGGTTTCTCTTCCCTACGTGCATGATCTTGCACTTCTTTGCATTAAACCTCAGTTGCCACTCTTCTGACCATTTTGCCAGTTTATCTAGATCTCTTCTCATTATGCTCACCCCATCAGGATCATCTACTCTGTTGCAAATCTTGGTGCCATCTGCAAACAGACAAACCATACCCTCCAGTCCATCTGCATTGTCCCTGATGAAGATATTGAAGAGGACTGGCCCCAGGACTGATCCCTGTGGTACCCCACTTGTGACCTGCATCTCTTCTGACTGTGTTACATTTACCACCACTCTGTTTTCTGCCTGCCAACCAGTTTGCCACCCAGTTGACCACCTTCTGACCCACCCCAAGCCTACCCATCTTACTAATAAATCTTTTATGTGGAACGGTATCAAAAGCTTTGCTGAAGTCAAGGTAGGCAACATCAACTGCACCCCCTTGGTCCACCACTCTAGTTACCTAGTCAAAGAAATCTATGAGATTAGTTTGACAGGACCTTCCTGTTGTAAATCTATGCTGTCCTGGGTCCTGTGCTCCTATGGATTCCAGGTGTTGTACTATCCTTTCCTTAAGGAGTGCCTCCATAATCTTGCCCACTACTGAGGTAAGACTGACTGATCTGTAGTTCCCTGCCTCCTCCCTGCTACCACTCTTGTGGACCGGGATCACATGAGCCCTTCTCCAGTCTTCTGGGACCTCTCCTGTGCTCAAAGACTCACTAAACAGTTCTGATAATGGCTCTGCTAGTTCCACCCTTAGCTCCTTTAGTTTCCTGGGATGTATACCATCCGATCCCATTGCCTTGTCCACCCTCAGCTTAGTGAGCTCTTGTAGGACTCTTTCTTTAGTGAAGGAACTTGTGGACACCTCCCTCCCCCATGTCCATGGTGCTGAGCTGTGGGCCCTGCCCTACCTTCTCCTCAGTAAATACTGAGCAGAAATATCTATTTAGGATAGATGCTTTTCCTTGGTCCTCCTCCACACACTTCCCCTTATCCCCTTTGATCTTAGCAATACCCCTTCTGGACTTTCTCATTTCACTAATGTATCTACAGAAAGTCTTGTCCCCTTCTTTTACTGTTTGTGCTAGTGTTTCCTCAGTTTGGGCCTTTGCCTACCTTACTGCCTTCCCTTCTTCCCTTAGGGAAGTTTCGTATGCCTCCCTATCTTCGTCCCACTGTGTTCCCTTATATTTCCTGAAGGACAGTCTTTTGGCTGTGACCTTTACTGCTACTGTTTTTGAGAACCAAAGTGGTTTCCTCCTTCTATTGCTCTTGCTTTTCTCCCTAACAGAATGGGGTGTTGCTTCAAGTATTGCATCCTTATTGCTTGCACCACTTTACCTGTACCCTCTCACTGTATTTCTTCTTGCCAGGGCTAGCTTAACTCTGTTGGCCATCTTATCAAAGTCAGCTTCTCTGAAATCCCATATTTTTGCATTGGAATGGGATGATTTAGTTCTAGTGGCCAAATTGAACCATACCATGTGATGGTCACTGGCCCCCAGGTGACCTTCTACCTGGAGTTCTGTGATCCTTTCCCCATTAGTAATTACTAGATCTAGGATAGCCCTGTCTCTTGTGGGTTGTTGTACCAGTTGTTTGAGGCCCTCTTCCAGCACAGAATCCACTATGTGTCTAGTTCTGGTGGATGTTCCTGCTGGTATTGACCAAACTGTATCTGGCATGTTGATGTCTCCCATTATCAGAACCTCCCCTTTACCTGTCATGTTTTGTATATCTTCTAACAGTAATGTGTCTATGTCCTCTCCCTGGTCCAGAGACCTGTAGACAATCCTAGTTTCCATGGCTGTCCCATTTCCTGTTTCCAGGGTGACCCACAGTTCTTCGGGCTCCTTATGTGTATTCTGAATTTCTGTAGCTTTGATATTTTCATTGACATAAAGGGCTACTCCCCCCCTTTTTGCACCTCGGTCTCTTCTGAACAGTACATAGCCAGGTACTGAAGTCTCCCAAGTGTTGTTACATTTGAACCATGTCTTGCTAATGGCTACTATGTCCAGTTTAGCCTTTCTCGTTGTTGCCTGCAAGTCTGGGATCTTGTTTCCCAGACTGCAGGCATTTGCGTACATAATTTTCCATTGGCAAGATTTCGAGGCGTTAGTTGTTGGGCGAGGTCCGGCATTCCTCTGTGCATCATATGGGGAGCCAGACCTTTTTCCTTACCTGGTGATGCAAATGAACTACAACCATGCTGAACTCCTGTTTGATCACTAAATGAGGGGGAGGGATGTTCTTCCCATTCAGTGTATCAGGTGCTGCACCCCTCTCCCCATTGGCTAGTTTAAATATTCTGCAAAGATGTTAAACTTCTACCACGATGCACAGACTCCCTCCTTAGTCAGATGCAGTCATCAAATTCATAGAACGTTCGCTACCAAAAGTGTTGCCAGTTACCTACAAATTTGTGTCCTTTTTCCTGGCACCAGCCCTTGATCCACATGCTTAGCTCCCCTATCTCCCTTTCTCTGACCTTCTGTCCATCTGCCCCCCTCTCCCAGGCCGGCAGGATCTCAGAGAAGGAGGTGCCAGGTGAAATGAATGACAGTTTATCTCCCAGCCTGGTCAGGTGTTCCTTGGTCTCCACAACTGACCAGTTGGAGAGATTGTTAGTCCCTATGTGTACCAGGACATCAATGTTTTCTCCTGCTTCCTGCACAGTTTTAACAATGTGGTCAGTGTCTCTCCATGCTGATGTACCTGGGAGATATCTGACTGTTACCCCCGGCTGGAGGTATGCATCAACTCCCCGAATCATGGAGTTTCCTATGATCAGAAGTGTTTGTTGTGTTGCTTTTTTTTGTTTTGGTCCCTGTTTTGGGTGAATTTTGTTGTACTAGCTCCTGTGCTGCAGTGCCCTGCTCTGCAGTGTCCTCTGCCCCTTTGTTTGATATTGGAGATAGAGGCAGATACCTGTTTGTAGTGTTTATATGGTTTGTGGAGGTGTACCATTGGAGAGCATTGAGTGATGAGGCACCTGGTTTGCCTCTCCTAACCACTTGCCAACCTCCTGGACCAACTACCCTCTGTGGTTGAGGTGCTTCAGTTGGATGTTGGATAAATGCAGGCAGTTCTGATAATATATTTCCTCCTGAATATGTGATTTGAGGCACGCAATCTCTGCCCATGCTGCTTGGAGCTGAGCCCTTAGATCTCCAATGGTCCAGCATGTAGGACAGCATCCTAAATCCAGTATAACTACCCTTTTGAAAAGTGTCCCACATTGCCTGCAGTTAATAATATCCATTCCACTTGAGCTGCTGAATTTATAACCTGGTCTGAATAATTAGAAGGAGGAAAATGTAAGCAAAAGTTTGATTTTTTTTTGTGTGTAACTTGTTATAACAAGTTAAGTTACATGTCCCCCTGTAATTGAGGTCACTGCGTGGATAGCCTTCTGATCCTCCCCTTCCTGCTTTGCCACAGGAAATGTCATGACTGTGCTACTCTATAAAAGGAGTGCAGTATGGGGTGGTGGGTCCTTGCTCTGGCAAAAAAGAACAACCATGGATGAAAAAAACAAGGAGGTAAGAGCAGAAACAATTAACCAACAACAAATGCAGTAGCCCTGAACGCTTTGCCTAATGATAGATAAAACTGTAAACCCTGTAAGCACCACTTGTAACAATTTCACCCTGCAAAAAAACACTTTGCTACAGAGAAAAATAGAGCAGTAACAGAAGAAAAACAATTTGAATCAGAGAAGAATACAGCAGTAATCTGTAAGCACAAAACAGTAACAACCCTGTAGGCACACCCTGTAATAATGCAGCAGAATGCGCACCATGAAACAGCAATTTGAATCAGAGAAGTTTACAGCAGTAAAATGTAAGCAAAAAAACAGTATCTAAACTTCTGAGCACAAAAGAAAATAACAACTCACAGTAAATCTGCCTAGCAAAAAGAAGCCTTAATCTTTTTCCTTTCTCAGATAATGTTGTTCCTTGCTCTGTCCTTACAAGCACACCTAGAAGAAAAGAGTTTAGGTGAAGCTAGGTGCCTCTGCCAGCAAACCCAGTCACAGACACAGACTCGGTCATCTGGTGGGAGGACACTATTTCAGATCTCACTGCTCTCTTATTTATTTATTTATTTATTTATTTACTTATTTACTTATTTATGTATTTATTTATTTAAGAGATTAACTCTTAAAACAATATAGCCAACATACAACAAATACTAAATATTTAGAATATCTACAAAACAGGAAAAGGCTGCAAATACTGTTGACGTTAGAGTATACCATTGGACAAACTCATACAACACAAATACAGGGCATTAAACAGCAAAAGACAGATTACCATCTACAACAAGCACAGGCTATACAACAGCAGCTTAAGTTTGAAACACAAGGGAAAAAGGTGCAAATATGTCCATTTGAAAGTTGTCAGGACAGAGTTAAACAGAAACATATAGAAGGCCTATCGGACCATAACAATATGCTGCACACAAATATACAAGATATATTATGAATTATTACCCAACACTCAATATTTCTTTTTCAAACCACACAAAAGGGAGAAATAGACTATGAGGGATTTTTTGAAACATCCCCCTCCCCCCTCCACACACACACACAGTGCTCACCAATGTAAACGTTCAGCTGGTACAAGATATTTCGCCAGAAGAAGTAGCACATAGCATTGCCACTTTATAAACAGAAACAGTGCCAGGAGGAGATGGACTTACAGGGGAAATATATAAAAAGATAGGGACAGAGTTGGCAACAGATTTGGCAACAGTTTTTAATGATATACTGAATAAAACATCCCCTTCATTTAGGATGTTAAATGGGCATCTTATCTACCTCCATAAGCAAGGAGACAAGCGTGACATCCATAATTGGAGGCTTATCAGTCTCCTAAACATGGACTTCAAGGTACTAGCAAAAATATTAAATAACAGACTTCTAAATGTAGCTAAATCCATCACATCACAAGCCCAGACATGCCATACCAGGAAGGTCTATAGATGAAGATTTAATATTACTTAGGGAGGTTTTTAAGCATAGCAAAAAAGGCAAATTACTGGGTTTCCTACTCACTTTAGATAGACCAACCGAGGGCATTCAATTCAGTTAGTCACCACTTTTTATGGATAGTTTTACAGTAATTTGAGTAGGTTTGATTCCTAACACCTCCACTTGCATACTTCATGACTATGAGCAAGCCACTTAACCTTCCGTTTGAGCTCTATGCTGTGAGCTGCTGTTTTTATTATAGAGCATTTTCATTGTTTTATTTCGATTTCGATTTCTTTTGTAGTGTTTTTATTTGTATTTTTTGCTTTTCAAACAGCTCGTTTATCTGGAATGAGTTTTTGGACAGTAAGTGAGAGACGATGCAAGTGCACTGAGCATTTCTTTTTGGTTCTCCTTTGGCTGGCGGCATAAATGTTTTATTACCGCTCAAGTAAGTTGAACTGGACTGGGTTTCCTTTTCTGGCATCTAGAGGAGGAGTCCTGTGCCGAAGAAAATCTTCTGTTTTTGGAGGATCGTGCAGAGGGAGTTTCGCTCCCTGAAGAGCTGTGTTTTGTTGCTTCCTGGCCATTTCCTGGCTGCCTTGAACTGCTCCTCTCTTGGATTTCTGCCGGTCGTTTTTGGTGGAGAACTTGGGGCTTAGCTGAGTTTCTTTTTTGCCGTGGAGATTGCACTGTTGGACTGTTCTTGGTTTTGTGTGGGACTACCCACTGGTGTGGAGGAGGGGGTCTAATCTGTTCCAGGGTGCTTTACTACTGGATCCCTCACTGTGCAGGAGTCAGGGTTGTACCAGTTGGGGAGCCGACTGGTCTGCCCTGGGGCTCCGAGATCTTCAGGGAGTTGGCCGGTGGGCCGTCTCTTGCTGAAGACCGTAGCTGCAGCGGGGGAACATTTCTGGCTGTGGTTTCCCTGGGTCAGAATATTTAGGGCCCTCTGTTAGCTTTCTGGCAGTTGGTGAGTCTGGACTGTATTTAATTTGAGAGCCTGAAACTCCATATGAAGATTCGCCTGGAATAAGAACTGGATTTTGGTTACGGTCAGATCTTTCATTAGTTACTCGGTTTACATCTGGAAACAGTGAAAAGCATTTTATTTTTCTGTTGGTATCATTTATGGCTCTGTCTTCTATGTGAGAGGTAGTTTGACAGAACCATTTTGGTTCAAATTTACTGGGTTGTGAGAGTACCTGATCAGTCTGCTATTTTTCTAATAACTTTTTAGCTTAACCTGCCTATGTGAGAGGTTGTGCATGTCTTTGCTGCACTGCCCACCCCCAAGTAACGTGAGTACCTGGCCTTCCATCTTTCTCACCTAGCTGAGGGTTCTATTCTGCCTTTGTGAGACTGTACAGATTGGACTTTTTTTGGACATCTATTTGGCTAAAGTGTATGCTCCATGAACTGCAGTTGTTCCTGAGGGACTTTTACTGACTGGTTAAAATTTTTAGTTGAAAGTGTTGTTTGCGTTAGTTTTTACTTTATATTAGTTTTATATGTGTTATTATATTTGATGTTTTAGTTATTATAATTTAATTTTGTTTGTTGAGTTGGGTTTTTGTCTCCCCTCTGTGTGAGAGACAGTGGGTGGGATTGGTAATAATTTGCCTCTCTTTTCCACTACTTTGTGAGAGGAAGTGGTGGAGTTTTCATCAAAAGAGTGCTTTTTTGTGTTTTTGTTTGTTTTATTATTTATTTTTTGGTTTTGGTAAAGTGGATTGGGGGCGTATTATTAAAGTGTTATTTTTAGTGGCATTAATAGGTTTTTAATGTGTTGGGTTGGTGAAGCTTGTTCAGGCGGTACTCCCCTCAAGACTAAAGGATCTCCGACCTTTTGAATGTCCCCTCCCTTTAGAGTGTATAGGAAATGCCAATACTTGGCATTTCGAGACGTAGGAGTGGTGGGAATAGGAGATCCTGGAACTCTTGGTGGGGATGGGAAAGGAGTGGGTGGATAGGAACAGTTAGAACCAGGAGGCGCCCTGGGGCGAAATGGATGCAGGAGCGTGATCCGTCGTATCTTGCGTCCATACCCAAGGGCACTGACTTGATCAGGCAGGAAGCGGAGTCATCCTTGGAGTCTTGTCCCTTTTGGGCAGTGTTAAGCAATGCTAGGTCTATTAGAAACAAGACTGCTTTAGTGGCAGATCTTGTTGCTTCTGTGGACTTAGCTTGCATCACCGAGACCTGGCTTAACAAAAATGCAGGCCCCATTTTGGGATCTGCAGTTCCAGACGGGTTCTCGGTGATTCACCGCCCGAGAGTGGACCATAGGGGTGGGGGAGTTGCAGTCTGTTTTAGACAGGAACTGGACCTCAGGGAGGAGCCGTTGATATACCAACTCCTTTGAATGTATTGTGGGTGCAGGTGCAGGATTCAGGATACTCCTCATTTATCATCCACCAGGTGAAAGGAGAGAATTCCTGAGGGAGGTGGTGGATTTCATCGCCGAGAGGGTTTTGGAATTCCCCCGATGGATAATTCTGGGGGATTTCAATGCCTGGGTCGACGATGAACTCGTGCTTTTTGGACAAAATCTCCTCCAATTGACTGATTCATTGGGCCTGACACGGGTTATTACCACTGCAACCCACCAGGGGTGACATTCATTGGACCTGATATTACATCTGGGGATGGAAATCTCTGATGTGGAGGTGGATTCCATCGGTTGGTCTGACCATCATGCCCTGAGGTTCAGTTTCATGGCCCCCCAAAAGAGGCCTGCCCCAAAGGAGATAGTACAGTTCCGTCCTTTGAGAGGAGTTACCTCAGAAGGCCTAATGACGGAGCTGGACTTCTCGGTTTTTCCAATGGATAGCATGGATCCAGGGTCTTTAGTGCTGGCCTATAATAGGGCAGTTGTGGGGCCCTGGATGTCATTAACTCCTTTCCATGTTGCCCTATTACTCTTCACCCCGGTCCCGTGGTTCTACGAGAGATCTGTGGGTTGAAGAGACAGGGCCGAAGATTGGAGAGACGCTGGCGGAAGACTCACCTGGAAGTTGACAGGCTTAGACTGCTAGATCATTAAAAAATCTACCAGTTAGCAATCTCCCATAAGAAGGCAGAGTTCCTGTCCAGGGAGATTGCTACAGCAAGGAATAGACCGGCCCAGCTCTTCCGAACTGTGGACAGACTGTGCAATCCAGTCTGTCTTCATGTCGGTCGAGCATTATCACAGTTACAGTGTGAGGAGTTTGCGACATTTTTTGCTGATAAGGTGTCTGCTATCAGAGATGAGATCAGCCAGAGCCTCCCCATTGGGTCTTGCAGTGACCAATCGAGGGACACAAGTACCCATTTGACCTGGTCCACGTTCAGTCAACCGGTAGTTATGGATATAGTGAGAATCGTCCAGACTCTGCGCCCAACTTTCTGTGGGCTGGATCCGGGTCCTACACACCTACTTGTGGGATGTGTAGAGGTTATCGGCCCAATCCTTACTTGGATAGTAGTGGCATCATTGGAGAGAGGGATCTTTCCTGATCCTTTGAAGGAGGCAATAGTACGTCCCCTTCTGAAAAAGCCCTCCCTTGATCCCGACTGCCCAGGAAACTACAGACCAATCTCAAATCTTCCCTTTTTGGGGAAGATTATTGAGAAGGTGGTCGCTTTGCAGCTGGAAGATTATTTAAACATCCACAATATCTATGACCCTCTCCAGTTTGGCTTCAGGAAACAGCACAGTACTGAGACGACTCTTGTTCGGGTATTGAATGATCTCCTGATGGCAAGAGATCGGAAAACTCGTTCTATCTTGGTTCACCTTGATCTTTCAGCTGCATTTGACACTGTGGATCATGGGGTGCTGCTTGAACACCTGTGGTCTCTCTGTGGACTAAGGGGGGTGGTCCACAGTTGGTTTAAATCTTTTCTGCAGGGTAGGACTCAGAGAGTAGTGTCGGGGATTTATTCCTCGACCTCTCGCTGTCTACACTGTGGAGTGCCACAGGGTTCAGTGTTGTCCCCCATGTTATTTGCAGTGTACATGCTTCCATTAGGGGACATTATAAGACATTTTGGTTTGAGTTTTCATTGCTATGCCGATGATTCTCAACTTTATATGTCTTTTGTGCCCGAGCAGGAGTCTGAGTCAAGTACATTGTTTAACAATTGCCTCCAGGAGATACAGAACTGGATGAGTGCTAATTGGCTGAGGTTGAACCCAGGGAAAACAGAGGTATTGGTGGTGGAACGGGGAGTGGATATCAAGTCCATGGTGAGGAAAACTCTCAGGTTTATTTCTGGGAGAAACCCATCATGGCATCTGGTCAGGTGCGTAACCTTGGTGTTATATTTGACGAGGGCTTGACCCTGAGGGCACAGGTGTCAGCCAGAGTCAAATCATCCTTTTTCACCTAAGGAATATAGCACGGTGAAACACTTGATTCCATCAGAGGATCTTCCTACCCTAGTCCACGCCTTTGTGTCCAATCGTCTTGATTATTGCAACGCCCTTTATCTAGGGCTGCCAGGAGTGGATATCCATCGCTTACAGCTGGTGCAAAACGCGGCAGCTAGGTTGTTGACTGGAAGCCCGTGGTCCAACCATATAACACCCAAAGCTCAGCTAATTGCACTGGCTGCCTGTACAGTGGCGGATCACTTTCAAGGTCATGTTGATGACCTATAAAGCCCTACACGGTTTGGGACCTCGCTACCTGAAAGAACTCCTGACTTCTTACTGTCCCTCCAGCTCCCTCCAATCCTCTGGTGAGTGATTGCTGGAGATTCCCAGGGTAACCTTAAAAACATCTGGTGGAAGAACATTTGCCTTTATGGCCCCTACCCTGTGGAATTCTCTACCTTGCCAGATACGCAATTGTCTGACAGTGGAGAGCTTTAAAATAGCTTTAAAGACCTTCCTTTTTAACCAAGTATTTTTTTAGTGATTTAAATTATACTGGATTGTTTTTGAATTTGATGTTGTTTACAGTTGTGGTTTCGATTTGTATGACTGATATTGTAAAGGCGCCCTGAGCTTTGGAAGGGTGCCTTAAAGATTTACTTACTTACTTACTTACAGTAGTACAGTATACGTTTAAAATACATACAACGGGTACAGAAATTATACAGAAATGTGATAGTCACACCAATTGTTAATGGTTGGAAGGGTTCAATGGTCACCATACAATGGGGGGTCTGGCAAGATTGTCCCCTCAGCCCACTTTTATATGCCTTTTGTAGTGACCCCCAGTTAAGAGCAATAAATGCATACCCCAAGTATATTACATATTTCTGCAAATGATTTTGAGGTGCCTTATAAGGCAATTGCATATGCAGACAACCTTTGCATCATTGTACAAGATACACAGTCTGCAGAAGAAGCAATTTTACAATGCGACCATTATGGCTCAGTTTCAGGAGCAACTCTAGACATAGCAAAGTGCTCTGGACACCAGTTATTACAAGACAATACAAAACAACATGTTTTGGCAGGTATAAAACTGACAGAAGGTCCAATACAGATTTTGGGTATCACTTATTGATCAGTGCAGGATGACGAGGAGAACTGGGAGCACAAGTTATAACACTGTAGACAGCTTGTAGGACAGTGGAATAGGTTGCAACTTGGCAAAAAAAGAGGGTATATCTTATCAAGACATATTTAGTACCAATCTTCCTATACTCTATCTGAAAACTGTGGAAACTATACTTCTTAGTATTTTCTTTCAGGCAGTCTGGGGCAGCAGACTAAACCCAATAAAAAGAAACATTACATATTTACCTGTCTTAAATGGTAAACTAGGGATGGTTAATCCTACAGTGTTCTTTTATCGTATTTTTACCATGCAGACTTTTTCCCTATGCTCAGAAATAGTGGACAAAGTTGGACCCAGCTCCTGTTTTCCTCCTGTAGAAATTGGTTTCAGCAGTGGGGGGAATAGGCCCTCTAAGACAAACAACTAATACACCTAAATACATTAGGGAAGCATGAAGGTGACAAGTCAGTTTCTCATGACTGAACAAAGGAAATGGGTCTATGCTGGGATAATGGAACAGCACTCTAAAGAATCAGAGACATCCTCCAGGTGCTCCCCTCAATATCTAACACTTCTTAAACACTTAATGAAAGAAACAAGGATTCCAGCTAACATGTGGGACTTCCATTGGCTGAGTTGTAATTAAAAGATCAATGTTAAAGATAATCAAAAACATAAACAATCATTTGTCAATGCCGAATGTTGTCTCACTAGCATTGGCATAGGTAGTGCAGGTGTCAGAGATGCATAATAGGAATGGCAGTGAAGTACTGAACTGACACCAACCTCACCCCCACCTTGCAGGGACTGACAGGCATTGGGGTGTGCTTTTGGGTCATCAGCTATAACGGTCATGCCATTTCACCTCACTCTACCCTGTAGACACTGACGTGTCGTGCTGTGCTTTGGGGTCTTTGGGGCTTATTCTTACCCCATTCCATAAGGAAATACACTGAGATGGATGCATTATAGGAGAATGGGGTGAACTTTGGGGCCTAGCACTCCAAGGCACACCTTGATGCCTGTCACTGGCTGCAGGGTGGGGGTGGAATGGCATGAGCATTACAGCCAATGATCCCAAGTCACACTCCTGATGCCTGTCATCCTCTATAGGGTGGGGTGTTACAGTTGGAAACCCTAACCCCATAGGTGTTTGTTGGTATTTTCTCTCCAAATTATCAACATGTACTTTTTGTGACCCCACCTCATGAAGAGCAGCAGTATCAGTTTGTTAGCCGAAAGGTGGTTTTGCACAGCGACTATGCCATTTGGTGTCACAGGCATGAAAACACATTTTGGGCAGGATGTGAAACATGACAAATGTATTGTTCATAAGGAGGCGTAAAAAATGGCAAAGTTGAAAATCTGGAGTGAACATATGACAAATTGGTGAAGTCAAGAGCATGCATAGAAACTGCGCAACAGATGTCCGTAACCCAATTATTTTTGGGATTATTTTTAACCACATTTTCAACACAGGCATTTTGGAACATCCCCTCATGAACAGTGGCACTGTGATTTTGTAAATCTGCCCCAAAAGTTGATTTCACACAGCAATAATGCCATTGTGCGCCACAGGTGCGAAAACACATTTCAAGCAGGATGTGAAAAATTATAGCTGTACTGTTCATAAGGAGGTGTGATAAAATGCCAGTATTGAAAATCTGACATGAAAATATTGCAAAGTTACAAGGCTGTGTGGAAACTGCGCAACACATGCTTGTAACAGTCATTTTATGAACTTTCAGCATCAAATTTTCAACATAGGCATTTTAGCACCTCTGCTCATGAACAGTGTCACTGTCATTTTCTCAAAATGTTCTGAAAACTGATTTCCCACAGCAACCGTGCTATTCTGCACCAGAAGTGTGATAATACATTTTGGCCAGGATATGTAAAATGACAGCTGTATTCATAAGGAGATGTGGAGAAATGCCGATGTTGAAAATCTGGAGTGAAAATATTACAAATTTACGAAGTTACGAGCGTGCGTGGAAACTGCACAATGCACGCTCATAAAACAGTCATTTTTTGGATTTTTTTAACCAAATTTGCAACATAGGCTTTTTGAGAGCCCACCACATAAACAGTGGTACTGTCGTTTTGTTAATCAGTCCCGAAAGTTGATTCTGCGCAGTGACCACAAAAATCACCTTTCAGGACAGAATAACACCATGACAGTGCCTGAGTTCATGAGGAGGGGTCCCGATAACCCCATGTTGAAAATGTGGTGCCAAAATTCCCAAAAATGCCCAAGATATGCATCAAAGTTGGAAAACCCTATTTATGCCATTATACAGCTTACCAGCATTTCTTCAGTTTGCGGTCAGCTTTGAAGAGTGCAGATGTGTTCCCAGTCCACCAAAGATCATCTCGCTGGGTTCCGGAGGTAAATATGGGGTGAGAGGGGTGTGGGGAGGCAGGGTACGCAGAGGGTGGGCGTGGGTTGGGAAGGGGGCAGGAGAGACTGTGAGGGACCATTTTCTTCTTTTACAGGGAAAAAAAGAAGACAACGAGGGTCGGTTTTCTTTTTTTGCAGGTGTTTGTTTGGTACACTGGGGTGGGCTCCCAGTGTACCACCTGCATTACAGGGAGGGGAACTACAGCCAATGGGGACTGGCCCCCCATTGGCAAATTGAACTGGGCAGTGGGGACGGAATCCGATGGGGATTGGGCCCACAGTCAGCAAAGAAAGACTGTTGGGGGGTGCTTGATGCTGAGGGGGACTGGGCACCCCCTTGGCACACAGTTGCAATGGGAGGGGGCATTATGCCGATGGGGAGTGGGATCCCCTGTAGGCAAATGAAGTGGGTTGGGGCATGCCAACAGGGGGATTGGGCACCCCTGAAGTCGGCATTGTGTGCAGCGACAGTCAGTGCTGAATGTTTACTGGAAAACTTCTCCAGTAAAGGCATGTCAGGAGGTGTGTTATTGTGCCGCTGCATGACAAGCTTGCCTCTCATTGCAGCAGCACTTTTGTTTGATCTGGTAGCCAGTTTATGTATGCCTGGTGTCCACGCCTGCATGCTGGCTTATTGAGGAATGAGGGATGCACCTACTGATGTGTGCCCTGCATTCACCCACAGTGACCGCACCTCCAAATCTGCTACTACTGCAGTATGTTGGCTGGCGCGCAAGCACAAGCCAACATGAAAAGTAGGGGGGGACACTTAGGATAGTTGTATGATTTGAAAGGAGATTACTTTAAGCACATTTTTTTTGAGGGGGGCATTAGCGCCCTCCCCATCCCCCCCAGTGATTTTGCTATTGCTACTTAAGTCCCTAGGTCCTCAGTAGTCCACCTTAATGACCATCATTTACATCTTAGGTCCCAGCGTTGGCTGTGAGGGGCATAGACAGTGCTCTCCTCCCTGAAGTCCCCATCAATTCTTGCTTGTGCTGCAACTCATATATAGCAGGAACTGGAAAGCATCCAGGCCTAGGCTTCCCTCCGTCCCTGGTGAAGCATGACCTGCTAGATATGCCCAACACACCCTCAATGAACCCACTGAGCAATAGAGCTGAGATCTTTCTCAAACCTGAGTCTCCAGATGGCAGTGTGAAATGTAAACAATAAGGCACAACGGGGGAAGGGAGTGGGATTGGAATGTAATAAACACATGCACAGGTGCATTGAGAGCCACAAGTTGTTATTATGACTAGTGCCTTTAGTACCGAAAAGTGCAGTTGTCACATAACAACCCAAACCCTGAAGTGTCATGAAGCCCTTATAAAATGGGAAAACTAAAAAAAAAAACATAAAAGCCATGTTTTTTACTAAAAGAAGGTATTTTATTTTGACAGTACTTTACCTAATAAAAAGTGCTCCCTCCCCATCTGACAGCCATCTGTGTATTCCCATGTTCAATAGACAGAATGCAGGAATTCAAACTTCTAGAAAATGATATGAGCAGCATGTTCACCTCTCTCCAAATAAACACATACACAGTATAAGGCCTCAGTAATGCCAAGGATTCAGTTTTATCTGTGGCAAGGTAAGCAGTAAATAATTTCCTGGTAGGCAGCTGCTAATAGAAGTGGGGGGGGGGGGCATAGTTAAAAAAAAAACTCTGGAAAATAAAACTGTAAGTAGTACTTCATTTTTTTAAATTTGTGTTCATGTGTAATAGGGGATTATAATGCAAAATAAGTAATCATTTTTGTTTTTAACTTTTTTTTTGAAATTTCTATTTTTTTCCTCCTCCACCAAGCCAATCCTTCAGGAGCACCCATGAAGCCCTGCCCCTGCCAGCACCCCTCCGCTCCCTCAGTCCCATCATTGTGCCACGGAATACCCCCCAGGCGGGGTCGGGTCAGGGGATCCCCCCGAATCTTGGGTACTTATCTGGTCCTGGGTTGCGGGTGGGTGCTGGCACATTAGGACCCTCGGCTTGGTGCTCCTTCATCCAGGCTCCATGGAGGTACTTTTTCTCCCATGTTCCCCATGGGACGTTGCGTGCCTAAGCATCAGGGCATCCTCTGGCGTCTGCAACATCACCCCCCCTCCTTCCGTGAAGGAGCAGCCTCTGGGGTTGATTGGCTGCCAGCTTCTGCCTGTGACCAATCATACCCCCTGAGACCCAGCTTGTCATCGTTCTCCCCAGTCTCCACCAGGGTGCCGCTTGCCGGTATGGAAATCCTCCTCCCTGGAGGCGGCGAGGCTGTCCCAGGACGCTCCAGCCTGTCTCCCCGGCCAACCCCGACGACCAAGCTCACTCCCGGCCTGGGTCACCAGTGGTGTGAGGTGTGGCGTCCAGCGCCTCAACCCTCAGCGCCACCGGGCCGGCTTTGTTTCTAATTTTGAGGGAGTTTTATTTTTAGGGCCCAGGCAACTTTTTTGTGAGTAGAAATATAGAATCTGTGGTCAGTGAAGGACCACTTGGCCCATCCAGTCTGCCCAGGAGATCCCTGCCTAGTCTGTCTCCACAGACCCTAACTGTTCTCCAGCAACCCTCCCTCCTCCCTGCCTATTTATTAATATTCCCCATATCTGTTCCATGCATGTTTGAACCCTCTACTGTTTCTGTCTCCACTATTTCCATTGGCAGTCTATTCCAGGCATCCACCACTCTCTCAGTGAAGTAGTACTTTTTCACAGCCCTCTTACACCCCCTCCATCAGCTTCATTGCACAAGTACCAGAGGTGGCTATGTTTCTAATGGAAATTTGGAATTAAAACAAGGCATTGATATAATAGTATGCTGTGTCCTAATTACCAGCACTTATTTTTAACAATTAGTAGTGATCTCACAGTGCACTGCTGTTGAGCAATAAAGGCACAGGGATTTTCCAACTCATTTTATTAGCTAAGACAAAACCGCTGGGTCATTCAAAAAGAACTAGTCTAGCCTCACAATTCACCTCTTCTTGTCCCCTGTCCAATTATGTTTTTGTACTCTGTGTTCTGTATGAATATTTACAAAACCATCATATCAGGGAAAGTCACTATGAAGTTATTGACTCTTACATTCTCCGGGACAAAAGCTGTAAGTTGTTTTTTGCAGTTATAAGTAATACATTTAAAGAGCAGCTGAAACCTTTGGGGAAACTTTGGAAAACATACTAGGCAAAATTTAGCTTGTGTTTCATATAGCTTCTACACATTTCTCCTCTACATTATTTATTACTAAATTCTGACAAAAACAAGGGGCTAGATTCACAAACATGCTGAAACTACCGCAGCTATGGGGAAAACCCAGTGCAAGTGTTTGCCACTTGTGAATCAGCAGGGATCCACAGTTTTCCCGCAGCTGCAGGTATTCATAAAGGTGGAACTGGATTATGACCAGCTGCACAATTTAGGGCAGCTTGTGGGTAGTGTTGCTTGGGAAATCTCTACAGCTCTGAAAAGCTGTTATGGCCAGTGGGACCAGATGTAACATTTTCTGTACCTGCTGTAACTGTAAATATCAATCGCAGCAGCTACGGATATTTCAGTCCACAAATGGAGTTGCAGTGTGGGACTTGGTCCCAAAATGTTCTGTGAATATAGTCCAAGATCTTTATCCCTTAGAGTTCATCTGCCACTATAGCTTATTCCATGCTTGAAATTAAAAATGCTGTGTTGTGACATCACAATCAGTTGCTATGCACGTAACTGTGATATCACAAGCAGAGTGTTATGACATCAGGTTGGAAGAAGCAATAGAGGCTGATGAGCACTAAAGGAATTGCAACTACCATGTCTTCATGCATATGACCTCAGAAATAAATAACAGAGATAAGAAATACAGATCTGGTGAGAAATATAACCTGTGCTGTGTCCAAATATTACATTCTTCAAAGGTCTTCTCAAAGTGTCCATGGCTCTTTAAAGAAAGTCCACAAATAAATAAAGCCTCCACCAATGATGGGGACTCAAGTTTCAGAATAAGCTTGAGTCATTGGGGGTGGGTCAAGTGAAGAAGGATCAAATGTCCCAGATGACACTCTTCCTCAGGAGGGAGGGTTGAGGGTCCCTGCTTCTGTAATGCCACCTCAGTTACCACATTATGTGTGCATGCCTGGGGCATCATGCTTGCTGACATCTTAAAGGAAATGGGACATAGAAACTCAAGGAAATGCCCAGGTCCATGCAGGAGGATCCATGGACGTTAGGGCCCCTGACTTCTGCAACTAGCTTTCTCTTCCACTGTTGTCTAAACACTCTTGGTGTGTAGGGTAAACAATAATAATAATAATAATAATACAGATTCTTGTGTCTCGGAGTCTGCCAAGAAACATTCGTAAACAAGCAAGGAGTACTAATAAAGTTTATTATGCTACTTACGCCAAGCATGTGACAGAGAAAATCACAAGGGAGATGGGTTTCTCACCATTCCTGAAGAATGTACATAATCTCCAGAATTGTAGAACTTAGGTTCTCTAAGATCTTGTTCTATCTCTCCCCGCGTTCCAGCTCTCTGACCTTCTAGAGAAGTTACAGTAGTGTCTCGAGAGTGCTACAATGGGTTGCAAACAGCTAAATACTACAGATAACAGCATAGCAACACAGATTACAACATAGTTACGGTTATGAAAAACAATATGTATTGGTCCTAAGTCATTCTCCATTGGATAATGCCTTAGGAGACAGAATTACTAATGAGTATCATATGAGACAGAATATGCTTCCATTAGCATTATAGCTTAGACAAAAGAAATGCTGACAGTTCAAAACTACATTTCTTGCTTATGTACAATATAAAACATAGAGACATAACAAAGTTGTCTCTCTGTGTGTCAGCTTGCTTACACAAAGAGAACTGCTGACAGGCATATCTGCCTGAGTGTAAAATACACATTACATATAATTATATGAGAATATGAGTATACAATAATCACTGATGATCCCTCTGAGTCATCTTATCAGTGATTAGGTAGATAATAGATGGAATATCTATAAAAGACAAACTAATCTAGATAAATGTATTATAATGAGGTATAATATATCATGCATGACAATATTAGTATATCTTAGCAGCAAAGCACATTCCTAGCACCCATGCTTATATGATTGGTGCTCATAACTATAGGTTAGTGCAAAATAGCAGTATCACAGTACAATAGACCAGGAATACAGTGTGAGGTGTATGTGAGATGTATGTGGGACAATAGGGGGCATAACCCAAGCATAACAATCCCCTCTTTGTTGCCCTAATTGCAAAAGTGGCAATACAACAAAAATATGGAGGTTAGGCACCATTCATCTACAGGCCCAAGGCACGAACCTGATAAAGGAATATTAACTGGTCATGGGGGTGTATCAGGGATTTCCTTAAACAGCAAAATGTAATTTTAAGGGAAAATGTTAGTAAACATTGTATTACTATAAACATTTGGAATAAAACTTCACAATGGGGGTTTTCAATATCTAAACAATCAGCAAATACTGATATGTATCAAGTGTGTATCTGTCCTATTGAGAAGAAATTGAAGAGACAAACTTAAATTGCCTGTATGGATCTTAAAAATAAGTAAAAATTGAGATAGAGCATCAAGATAGTTAGGACTAGACTTAATGATATCTGGTTCCAGGATAGGAACAGGTGTGATTACCGTATAACCTATTACCTGTCTAGGGAGTAAAAACAAAAGTTAGAAAAGTTCACTTTGCATAACTTTTAGTCCATATCAGAAGAATGTATAGTTGGTCACCACACAATGTTCCACATCAGCAGAATATACCACCTTGAAGGATGACATTTTTCAGTTGGTAAGTTGAACAGGACACGAAATGTCAATGTCCACAAGGCATAAACTATGAACCGTTCCAGGGATAAATCCAGGGTTTCTTCAAATGTCAGATGAAAATTCATAGTTCAAATCTGATGCATTCAGATTTTACAAAGGTTGATCCAAATGTTCAGGAGGCAGCAGTATTTTCATAGGCCTCAGCAGGGGGTGCATTAGATTGCACATTGAGTTTCACAATGGAATAGCAACAGTGTTCAGTTGAAGATGATCACACAGCTGCACAAAGTGTAAAAGTTTATAACAGTGCTCAGTTCTCAGTCTGTATGAGGTGCCAGCCAGGCTTGGAAAACAAGCAGTGAAGAAAATGGATGTCTTGATTGTAGATCAAATGAAGAAGTCTTCTTGCTGAAGTTAGGGGGTTGCCCCCCACCCCAGACTAGCTTCATGGTATGCATAACAATAAGCTTGATTGTAGAATCTTAATTGGCTGAACTGAATACATTTTATTTGAAAATTCACAAATGGAAGCCTAATTTCAGTTATTAGGCCAGTATTCACAAGTTGGTAAGACAAGTTGGAAGATGTCACATCTGCATAAAAGGTGATGTTCCTTTCAGGTACGACATTCAGTGTTCAGAGTCAGTCACAATTCCAAGACCTCATTGTAAACAAGGAAAGGAGATACTTTCAACCTTTTCACGATAAAAGTTCCCATTAAGATGACCAATAGAATGGACGGTTGCCAGAAGATCAGAGAAGGATGTTGCCAGATGAAAATGCGGCAATGACATTGTGAGAGTCACAAACATGGCTTCCTGGATTGTGCAGGAATAAATTTTGAAACATGGAGCAATACTGGTGTTTGTGGTGACATATCCAAAGGTTCCTTGCCATTGACAAGGGAACTGTGCTAGATTCAAATAAACATTTGTTAACACATGCAATAGGAGAGCAAAATGTGGCAATGCCACTGACCCATACGTCTGTCATGTATGAGATCAAGGATATATCCTAATTCCAGATCCTGGAAGAGATAACCAAAGGGTTGTAAAAACATAATAACTGTAGGCAGTGCAAAGTACTTTCCTAGCTATGTGACGCTCATCTGCTTCCTTAATGTGAGCAGAAATTAATTGATTAACATGAACATTTGTCAGGTCAAACCCCTTCACAATATCCTTAATATTGTAAATGTAAATCACTCTTTATGAGCAAAATCATGTATACCATTGAATGGGGAGGGAGTATCATATTATATTTCATAATATCATGAACCTTTAACATATGTGCTTGAATAATGGATATATCAGCCTTATTTCAAATAGATAAGTCATATCCAAATAGGCCTGAGTCTAAACCTATGTTGTTTTTAAAAATAAGAAAAACAAAACAAAACCAAAATGCCTAGTGCATTTGGGTAGGTTTACAGTCATAAGATGTACCACTAGCAGTCAGGATGTGAAAACCCTAAATGTCTGTATGTGTGGTGCTATCAGTCCCTGTATAGGGAGTCATTAATGAGTACCTGGTATGCTGCCAGGGTATCCAATCACATCATTATTTAAAAAAAAAGTGGGAAATGTTTGTTGTGAAACATAAAACAAATCATTCCAAGTTCTAAAATGTGAAATTTAAAAATCACTGGAATGTGCATGAACTGCACATTATTAACTAGGGTATCTGGTTGAGAAGTGGCTATTAAGACCACTGGGTGGGCCAATGTTCTGTTTTGGGCACTCAGTATTAAGTGTTACAAATTATGAAGCATCATAGGGTTAAAAGTCTTAAGGTCTAATGGCTTCTATTGCCATATAATTTTGGATGCAAAATTCCTAATTATCAATAAAATGAAAACAGGAGTCCAGATCAAGTCTAGCTGCTAGAATTGATCCAAAGCAATGATCATAACATTCAGTAGGGCCTCACTACCCTTCTGGACAATGAACATGTCTTTTAGGACTTTAGTGTGAATTCCACAGGATGCAATTAAATCATGTGGGTTTGTGAGGTATTCTGCCTCAACAACCTTTTTAGGATTAGGTCACTGGTCCTCATCTGCAATACAATGTGCAGTTTGGGCTTGTAAGAAGACCCATACTTTTAAAAGAATAATTAGCATAAAAGCAAACATTTCTCTCTCTCTCTCTCTCTCTCTCTGGAACCTAAAAGAAACGAGAAAAAGAAAAACATAAGTTAGTACTATTCCACCCATTGGGGTATGGAAAAGTAATTTAATCTCCTTTAAATAGGTTCATTTGATTGGCATATAGCCATTTATCAATGACTGTTATAGTGAGGCAGTCTAACTTGGAAGACTGCTGGACTGCATTTGTTTACAATGGGATAGGGCATGTTTTGGGGTCTTGCTCATACATTGTGAAGCAAACAAATGTACCTTTTGGATGTCTTGTTTGAAATATTTAACATACTTATCTACTGATGCTACATCAGCAGTAGCAGTACACAGGTCCAGAAGTAAATGTTCTGGGAGTGTCATGAACTGTCCGGTCATGATTTTCAAAAATAGTGTATGCTGTGTACCTGCAGAGGGTATCCCTCTTATCGCCATATGGAGTAAAGACAATAATGAATTCCAGTCCTTTGGGGTTTTCTGAACAAGTTTATTATAACATAACTAAGTTCTGCCTGTTATCCCATTCCACCTGTCTGATGACTGTGGATTGTAAGGGACATAAAACTTTTGTTTTACCATAACAAATCCAGAATTTCCTACATTACTTGGCTATAAAGCCAGATCCCTGTAATCAGTATTTACTTGTGGGGTAAAGCCCTACCTCATAAATAGCTTCTTTACCAAGACATTTGCAGTCACTTTGACTGTGTTGTTCTACTTTGGGGTAGCTTTAAACTGTTTGGAAAATAGGTCGGTGATCACTAGTGCAAACTAGTTGCTCTTAGTGGTTGGCATAAGGCCAATGTAGTCAAACTAGATATTGTTCCAGGGGCCTTTGCTTCTGGGGTAACAATGCATTTGTCCTAGCTGGTATAGGATTGTTCTGTTCACAGATCAAACAGTTACTAATGTAGTGTTCTACATCATTTCCCATATGTGGCCACAAGATAGAGGATGTCTGTCTGTCTAGGGTTTTTACTGACTCACTGGTGTCCACCAGTTGGAGTACTATGTATTTGGTATAGTTGATAAAATCTGCTCTCAGGTGTTCAGGAATTACCCTTAACTTTTTCATGAGTGTTACAGCAGTGATGTTCCAAATGAGTAGGTCATCACTGGATAGGTGAATGTCATTTTTACTTTCTTATAAGACTTATTTCTGGAAGTTATGCCTCAGTTCCTTTATTAAGGAACCTATACACTGCCCTCAAATGAGGGTCCTTCTTATGGAGCATAAAGAATATACATACAACATGCTCGAACCTTATGAATATACAGTATTTAAACTGGTTAGGTTTGTGTTGTACACAAACAAGTCACTGTATTTCACAGCAATACTACAGAGTACTGGAACAGAAGTTTTTCTTTGCCAAAGAAATTCAGTTTAGAGAGAAACAGTCCCAAGTAGAAACTATAATAAAATCATTGCATCTGCAGTGCTTTCTGTAATTATCTCAAGGACATTTCTTGAAGTGGCAAAACTTAACCCTTTCATGGAGTGCTAGTATCATTTTACGTTAGGAAAAATCTTTTTATTCCTTTCTTAACATAAGCTGTGTCTTTCTCAAGGATGTTCCAGCTCTCTAAACCATTCACAAATATTTGTGGTAATTAGGAGACTTCTCTCCTCCCTGCTTTTCATTTTATTTGCCAGGCACGTTTTAACATTGCCTGTGAATCGTACATATATGATGATGCAATTACTAGCCATGCACACTCTGTCATCACTAGGATGTACAATAAGAATTCCAAACCCTGATATTTGACCCTCGCTGGTATGTGTGGCTGAGTCATCAGTCAAAACATGACACACAGTGGTGTCTTTTAACACTTTCTGAGGTTCTGTCAGAAAGGGCACTGGGACAGGTAGGTTAGTGAGTTGGAGTGAACAATCATGGGTCTCTCTTGTAAATTGTAGGCCATGGGCTAACAAGGATGGAGTTTTAATTGGAAGGACAGTGATGTCATGATCCTGTAAAATGAGAGACCAGTGTGTAAGTCTGGCATTGGATACAGAGTCATCTTTTTCTCTGTCTGAGAACAGAACGTTAGTTGACGAATGATTGGAATGCAGCACAATGGGTGCATGTCCAATGATGTACATAAAGTATCTCACTGCCCAGTATGTAGCCAAAAGATTACTTTCACAAAGGTTGTGTTTCAGCTCCAATGGGGCAAGCATCTGGGATGCATAAGCAATGGGTCTGATGTGTCCACTGCATGTTTGGGCTAAAACTGCTGCGATTGCTTTATCTGATGTGGCAGTTTCAAAATAATGCCCTAAAGCTGTGTTAGGATTAACCAATGCTGGGGCCATGTTCAGTGATCCCAAAAGAAAAGACAATGATATTAGTATTAGGATACCTTGTACCTTCTTACCTGTAGTGCCTGCCACTGCAGCCATAGTATGGGATGATCCAGGTGTCACTGATGGAGGTGGTTCTGCATCACATGCAGGCAGTGCTGGCACTATGAAGGGTGCCTGCACAGTGGAGAAAAGTGGTGTGCAAGCTGCACATAATTCTCCAGCTATGGATTGTGGTTCAGTAGCCATTGGGGTGGAGAAAGTAGTGCTGAGACAGCTGTCAGCTCAGGTTCAGAAATCAAACCTGTAACCCTCCCCCCCAACGTGGCCTGTGATGCTGAAAATATCACAGCCACGGGGCTTTTAGAATCAGGGTTGTCCCCTCCCTCATCAAATGTAAAGTAAGTTTCCCCACTGGAATGTTGCTGTATGGTAGCAACATTGTTTTTAATGTTGCAGTTTAAGGTATTAATGCACTGCATAGGAAAAGCAGTACGTTCAAGTCTTCTTGGGGAAAGCTAATGTATCATTGCACAGGAAATAAAAACATTTCATGTAATTAACTTCATTGTGTTCTTTAACCAAGGCCATGCTAATAAAGCAAACATTAACAGCATGAGACGCTGACTTCATGACAGATTGCGTATCAGCCTTATTCAAAAGTACGTCAACATCATTTTTAATGAGAATCTTCTGTCCCTTAGAAACTCTAGTGTTACTGATAACATTATTAATCAAGCCAAAAAACTTCGGTATGTTTGGTTTGGTTATGGTAGCAATCACAGATCCCTGTGACTGCAGGATCGAACCTCCGTGAGATGGTGGTCGGCCATTTTGGATTACCTCATGGGCATCATGGGTTACTGTGTCATGACCATCATCACATGACCATGAGCAGCCATCTTGGGGATGGTATGGGGATGAAACCTGATTACATGTGTGTCCACCATTTTGAGACTATAACAATTCTCCATTTTGTGAATCACAGAAAAACAAGTGGCCAGTCTTTGCTCTAGTCCACCCCACAGCATACTGTGAGTGTTCTGAATCAAACTCTTCAACATCAGAAGAGGCAAGGTCTTTGGACATTAAGTTAGTATGGCCTGTCAATACCTCTGGCTGATGGCGCAAATTCGCCATATCTGACTTTTTACTCCTACATTGTAACTCAGATACAGGACTTAGCATGCTATTAAGTGCTTTGTTTTTAGATTTCAAGACAATCACATCTTGTAAAACTTGCTTTTTATTAACAGAAACTGCATCATGATTTAGGTTCAAAACCTTCATTTCAAGTCTGCTGTAATTAAAGCATACTGAATCATGCTGTACCATCAAGGTCTGGTGTTGAAATACCAGCTCGTTAACTTTTTCAGTAATTACTTCAGACTTATCATCTCTAAGTTCCTTGTTTTCAAAATGTAAGGAATTAGTGTAACTAGCCAGAACACCATTAGTTGCCTTTTCAGTGTTATCTGTTAAGGCATGCAGGTCATTGCTGCTTCTCTCATTAATGAGAGACTCATTTACTAGACGGACAGACTCCAGCTCAGACTGTAGTCCAATTAATTTCTTTCCATACTAGAAGCCTGTTTCAGACTAATCATCTGCATTAAAGCAGCATTTTGCATTTTGCAATCAATATGCTCAGTTTTCAAAACAGATATTTAATTTAGAACAGCATCAAAACAATTAAACAACGTTGCAAATAATAATCCTTCAGGATCATTGGTACTATTTTTCAATTCCCCATAATGGGCAATGATGTCCATTAATGGACTATCATTGGATTCTGCTACTTTAGCAAAATCAAGCCAACTACTGTTAGAAGTTTGGCTTGTTAAGGCATCCAGCCTCAGCTCAGTACTGATATATTTAGACATGTCTTAAAATAAGAAACCCTTAGCCGTCTGTGGATCAAAAAACTTTGTTTGCAACCAAAATTCATGAAAGCACACAAACAGCCTTTGGCATATGTGGACAACTAGATGAGTAAATACCCATCAGGATTTGAATGCACAAGAACGCTGTCTGTTTGTTTCGTATCCTTTATAGCAGTGTTCCCACAGAGAAAGAAAAGGAAAAAAAAAAAAATCAAAAATAAAACAACTCATTACACAGAAATTGAATATCTGCCAAGAGATTGTTTTGTCTGTACTGTAGAACACACAACTGACCGAAACATTTTAAACATTAGACACTTTCAGCTTGTTTTTACTGGGGATCTCTGCCCAGTGTTTTAATTTACAGAGGAAATTAAAATGAAACTTGGCAAAAACATCCAGACTCCAATTCGCAGTCACCATTATGTTGTCTTAACACTCTTGGTGAGTAGGGTAAACAATAAAAATAATAATAATAATACAGATTCTTGTTTCTCGGAGTCAGCCAAGAAACATTTGTAAACAAGCAAGGAGTACTAATAAAGTTTATTATGCTACTTACACCAAGCATGTGACAGAGAAAATTACAAGGGAGATGGGTTTCTCACCATTCCTGAAGAATGTACATAATCTCCAGAATTGTAGAACTTAGGTTCTCTAAGATCTTGTTCTATCTCTCCCCATGCTCCAGCTCTCTGACCTTCTAGAGAAGTTACAGTAGTGTCTCGAGAGCGCTATAATGGGTTGCAGACAGCTAAATACTACAGATAACAGCATAGCAACACAGATTACAACATAATTACAGTTATCAAAAACAATATGTATTGGTCCTAAGTCATTCTCCTTTGGCTAATGCTTTAGGAGACAGAATTACTAATGAGTATCATATGAGACAGAATATGCTTCCATTAGCATTATAGCTTAGACAAAAGAAATGCTGACAGTTCAAAACTACATTTCTTGCTTATGTACAATATAAAACATAGAGACATAACAAAGCTGTCTATCTGTGTGTCAGGTTGCTTAGATAAAGAGAACTGCTGACAGGCATTCTGCCTGAGTGTAAAATACACATTACATATAATTATATGAGAAAATTAGTATACAATAATCACTGATGATCCCTCTGAGTCATCTTATCAGTGATTAGATAGATAATAGATGGAATATCTATAAAAGACAAACTAATCTAGGTAAATGTATTATAGTGAAGTATAATATATCATGCATGATAATATTAGCATATCTTAGCAGCAAAGCACATTCCTAGCACCCATGGTTATATGATTGGTGCTCATAACTATAGGTTAGTGCAAAATAGCAGTATCACAGTACAATAGACCAGGAATACAGTGTGAGGTGTATGTGGGACAATAAACCAAGTGTAACACCACCATGGACTTCTCCTGCCTTCACACAGGCAGGGGCTGGTGGTATTGCCTCGCTATGGCTTGGCTGTACCTCAGTGGTGGCCGGAGGCCAAGGAGTGGGAAAGTGCTATAGATACAGGAAAGTGTCGCTGGGTCCAACCCAGTGAAGAAGACTGCACCAGAGAGATGGGGGTACAAAGACTTCATTTAGCAAAAGCAGTGCTCTGTACCTCAGTGAGCCAGTGGCATGCCTGTGTTCATGAACATCTATGAACATAGAGGTTCATAAACATCCCCGAATGTTCATAAAATTCCTCTTGTGAATTATCATGGACACGCTGTCAATTAATGATTTTTTGGGGGCCAGAAATACACTGCTTTTATAATAATGGATCATTCATAAGGCAGTCCTATTTTCAACATGAAGGTCAATGTTCACAAAAGATATTTGCTCTAGGTACAGAATCAGAGAAAGATCCATTCAACACACAGTTGCTTATCACACAGTCTAAGAAATTAACCAGGACAATTGAATTGTTCTAGCAATCTCAACATGTTAGAATAAATGTATTTCATTGCCATGCATTTTAAATTGAATAACTTACCTTTTATTTTCTTTGTTGTTGTTGTTACTGTTCTTCTAAATGGAATCACCTGTTACCCACCTAACTTGCATAGAAATGCATGATTTCTATTTACATCAATAAAATCGAATGCTATTATGAGATATGTTGAGCTTAAGCCTCACCTCTGAGGCTGGGAGATCAGAGGGCTGTGGGTTCAGTTCCCACATCTGGCACTTGGATTAATATCTCAATACTGACACTGTAGTGTAGCATGAGAGGGGTGCTGCACTTCTGAGGTGCCTTCTTTCGGATAAGACGTTAAACTGAGGTCCCATCTGCCTGGATTGGTGGTAGTTCAGGTGGATGTTAAAGATCCCATGACACTTATCGAAAAGAGTAGGGGAATTTCCCTGATGTCCTGGCCAAATTTCCCTCATTCACTAAAATAAATACCACCAACAGCTTAATCTGGTTCAAGGTCAGTTGGCATTCATCTGCATCCCCCTCCCCCCCGGGTCATGCCTGAAAATAGGCAGGATTTGTCTAGTGCACTTACCCGGTCAACAAAAACTAAATAAATAAACGTTAATTCTTATGTGTGCTCAAATAGTCAATTGCCTGGGAGAAAGCACATATTTACACTCTGAAACTGAAAGAGTTCTGATTTTATAATTAATTTTAGCTCTTACATCAGGAATCAGTGCATTCTGATACAGAAACATAGAAGTTGATGGCAGAAAAAGACAACTGGGCCATCCAGTCTGCTGGTAATGCCTTCTGCTGTCACCAAGACCTGATGTCTATGCAAGCAATAAGACATGACAATGTGGGCATTATTCTGAGATAACTGCCCACCCAGCGGTGTAGTGAGGTCCTTGAAGGTTGGTTATCTCAGCATAATGCCCACCCTGGAGTGTCTTATTGTGCTTATTAAATGGATGACTGGTACTTTTATTTAACAAATAAATACAAAAAAAATACGAAAATTAAAAAAACAAGACACAAAAAGAAAAAAGTGGCTCTGGGGACCGGGAAAAGTAACATGCTTTGTCTGTTTATTTTATTCTTTGTCCATTGCTACGGCTTTTGGCCACTTTGGGTTTTTCATTCTCAGTCCTTACAGCATGTTATGAGGATGGAAAAGTGACTGTCCATACATCCCTTGTCACAGTTTCTGACAGTTTGTACTGTTCATTCCCGGCCCTGGTTGCCTGCTCTGAGGATAGGGAATGATTTTTTTATTTATTTTTCATCCTTTTTTGCAGCTTCCAGCAATGTTTGGATCTTCCTTCCTGCTCCTCACTGCCTGTTCTGAGTACCAAGAGTGACTGTGTGTGCATCCCTCACTGCTGCTGCTGCTGGTCATATTGTTCTGTTGATTCCTAGTCCTCCTTGCATGTTCTGAGGACTGGGAGTTACTGTGTGTGAATTTTTTTTTCAGGAGTATACCTTAATTTTTAAATAGTGTCCCTCATAATGCCTTCTTGCCATTCTGCTTTGCCATTTTGCCAGTCCTAGCTGCAGACTCTAATGACTGGGCAGCATGTGTTTAATTGGGCAGGCGGTCAGTGCCATCCAGCATGAGAGGAAGGAGTTAACTTATTACAGTTGCTGGACAGCACTTTGGAGTGGGAGCAAAACAGAAATGTGATTCCTGCAGGAAAAAAAAAGCATTTGTCAATGCCGAATGTTTGTCTTGCTGGCATTGGCATTGGTAGTGCAGGAGTTAGAGATGCATAATAGGAATGGCTGTGCAGTAGTGAAATGATGCCAACCTCACCCCTACCCTGAAGAGACACATTTTCAACATAGGCATTTCGGGACCTTCCCTCATGAACAGTGGCACTGTGATTTTGTTACTCTGTCCCAAATGTTGATTTCCCACAGCAACCACGCCATTGTGCGCCTCAGGTGCAAAAACACATTTTTGGCAGGATGTGAAAAATGACAGCTGTACTGTTCATAATGAGGTGTGAAAAAATACCAGTGTTGAAAATATGGCATGAAAATATTGCAAATTTGTAAAGTTACAAGAGTGCATGGAAACTGCACAACGCATGCTTGCAGCAGTCATTTTATGGACTTTCATTACCAGATTTTCAACACAGGCATTTTAGGACCTCTGCTCATGTACAGTGTCACTGTCATTTTCTCAAACTGTCCCAAAAACTGATTTCGCACAGCGACCGTGCTATTCTGCGCCGGAACTGCAAAAACATATTTCAGCCAGGATATGTAAAATGACAGCTGTACTGTTCATAAGGAGGTGTGGAAAAATGGCAATATTGAAAATCTGGAGTGAAAATATTACAAATTTACTAAGTTACTAGCGTGCATGGAAACTGCGCAATGCACGCTCGCAAAACAGTAATTTCTTTGATTTTTTTTTCTCCAAATTTGCAACATAGGCTTTTTGAGAGCCCATCTCATGAACAGTTGCACTGTCATTTTGTTAATCAGTCCCAAAAGATGATTCCGTGCATTGACCGCAAAATCACCTTTCTGGACCGAATAACACCATGACAGTGGCTGAATTCATGAGGAGGGGTCCCAATAACCCCGTGGTGAAAATTTGGTGCCAAAATTCCTAATTATGCTGATGGGGAGTGGGATCCCCCATCAGAAAAGTGAACTAGAAAGGGGAGACTGAAGCTGACGGGGATTGGGCACCACGTTGGCAAAGCAAGACTGTTTGTGGGGGGGCACACGAAGCCAAGGGGATTGGGCACCCATGTGAAATGGGAGGGTGGCATTATGCCGACGGGGAGTGTGGGCCCCCCATCAGCAAATGAAGTGGGTCAGGGCATGCCGACAGGGGATTTGGCATTCCTGAAGTCGGCAGTAGCAGTCAGTGCCACCATGTTTAGGAAGAATGTTCAGTAAAGGCATGTCGCGAGGCATGTTATTGTGCCGCTGCATGATGAACTTGCCTCTCATTGCAGTGGCACTTTTGTTTGATCTGGTGGACAGTTTACGTATGTCTGGTGTCAGTGCCTGCATGCTTGCTTATTGGGGAATGAGGGATGCACCTATTGATGCTTGCCTTGCATTCGCCCACAGTGACCGCACCTCCAAATCTGCTACTACTGCAATATGTTGGCTGGCCCGCAAGTGCGAACCAACATAAAAATGTAAGAAAGAATGTGTAGCAGGACTCAATTTGTACAGAAATTAGAAACCATAGAACATTTGTTTTTTTCATGCTGTTAATTATCAGGCTTCTGGACATCGCTAGCTAAGCTTGGAAAGTAGGATGTTTTGCAGAAATCACGTATGAAAGTCTGTTGTATGGAACTTACTCAGGAAATCTGCAAAATTGTCATAAAAGTACATTGCATATGGTATTTTTAATTATTAAATGGTACTGTATGTATGGAATACCAGGAGTTTGTTTAATTTACAACAAAAGCAGGTGTCTCATAAAGAGCTAATTAATAAAATACAGAATTTAGAAACATTTATATAATGGATCAAAAAATGACAAATAATCATCTGCAAATGGCCTGGAGAAATATGCCATGGATTATAGACTCTGATACTTCAGTTAATTAAAGAAGAAATGTTTTATTTATATAATAAGGGGACAGTCATGGACAGTAGGAAATGTAATAAGGAGGGACATGGTAACCTTTTATGGTTACAAAGATTAAATAAAGTTTTGAAGAAAAAAGTCAGGTAATTGAGTTTGCATAGTCAAAATATTCTGTCATTTATTTTTTATTCAACATTTACTTCATTCACTAAAGTATTATTATTTCATCACAGAGTAAGAGGTAATTACTCCTGTTTTTTCCGTTTCAGTTTGTTGGCTTTGTATACTTATCTTTTTTCCTTTTTATAATGAAAATGGTGATGAAATGATATTGTGATGTTCGCATATGTTTGATTTTTTTCCCTAATAAACACACCTACTCTGCCAGTAGGTGGAACTTGTCAACCAAGATGGCCGACTCCGGCGTTACAGAGAGATGGAGGTCAATGCCTGACTGTTTTGTCAGCGACTGAGAATCTGATACAGTCAAGGGAAACTGTAATGCCAGGTCATCTGAGCCCCCACCAATGCCTTCTGTGTTTAACTGTGCTGGACACATGCAGCAGATACCAACAAGGAATAACTTACCAATAATGACAATACCAGGGTGGCTTGTTGAGTTTTTCTGAAGACTCGATTTTGCTACAGGAGCTTCATGCGCAAAGTGAACTTTTGATACATTTGATGGATGCACTGGAGGCGTCCTTACTGATGGATTTTTCTAGCCCAGTCTTGTGTTCTGATTTTCCACAGACCATCAATCCACTCACTCGATCAACAGTTCTGGGCACGGGGTCATAATGCCTAAAACAAAAACAGCTCATACAATAATAGCACAGGCAAAACAGCTAATACAAAAACAGCTAATGCACACAATGCTGTAGCACCAGAACAGCATGACACAGGCAACAGCAAGGTACTGTAATCAAAGAAGCAGAAGACAGGCAGTGTAGTGAATGATGTGAAGTTTACTGAAACACACACAGGTGGGACACAGTGAAGTGGCAAACAGCACAATCCCCCCCCCAAGTCAGGTGCTCCCCCTGCAGCAAGATATCCATTCAGATTTGGAAGCTGAGGTTATATACAATGCCTCACAGGTATTCGGTCATTGTGCGGGACTCATATGCTGCCACAATGGTGGAAATACGTCATTTGGCTTCCTTGTACTTGTGCTTTGTGGTCATCATGGTGTTGCCCACTTTGTGCTCTGCTCTGCCAGTTTCAGATTGGTAAGGCACTGCTCTGCAGTGAGGTCCCTGATAAAGCACCATATGTTTGGGAGACATGCTCCAATCCTCATGGAGAAACAGCAGTGCCAGGCCTCAACAGCATTGTTTCTTCTGGGCATGCCATCCCTCACTGCCTCATACACATTCCAGCACTGCATGGGGTACAGCGGACGGCGCCTGTCAGACTGACCAACAGGTCAGTCAAGCCAGGTGTCCTCAAAATAGTCTAAGAGGGGTATTAGCATGTCCCCACATTCCTTAATATAGTCCTAGTCCCACACCTCCTCGAAGCCTGCCACAACCTTGTCAGGGAGCAAACACACCAGTGCCGCAAGTAGCCTTACATGCAGGGCAAACTCTGGATCAGCAGTATAGAGCCCTGCCAGGCCCTTGATCTGCTCTACCCTCCATCACACGGCCTGGGCAAGGTGGAAGAGGCACCTGCGATATTGACAATCAGGGAATATGGTGTTGAAGGCCCTCATTGCTTCCTGTCCAAAGTCAGTGATCACACACCATAAGGCCAGACCTGGGCACAGGGCCTCCATCTGCTGCAGGGCAGAGGTGTACACGGCACAGGTGCACCCACTCATCACAGTGTGCACCACTGGGAAGATCATGGTGTCCAACAAGCCATGAATAGTGTATAGCTGTGAGAACAGTGGTGGTGTGACCCTGAATGTGTCATCCACAAACAGGCTGGCACACCCCCTCCAGCTGTGCAAGTGTCAGATGTATGGCAAACCACAGGAATCTCTCCTCCACTGGTCCACTGCTGAATTTCAGGAGCAGTTCCCTAGTCTCTATCTTGGTGGATTCCTCTAGTATGGCCAGGTCCATCAGTGTCATGGGCATGGGTGGTGGGTGTCATGCCACTGTCCTAACCCTAGCAATGGTCCTCTTCATCAGTGACAGTGCTGGCAGTCTCCCACTCATGGCTGCAGGGATGCCCCTGGTGCATGCAGTCATGACCTCACAGCAGGTCTCAGTGGTGGACTGGGCATGGCCCTTAAAGGATACCTAAACCATCTTTTTTATACATTTTGTTTTTTTTTAAATTACTCCATAGACTTGTAAATGAGAGTATGTTGTTTACATTTATACTGAAACTGCGTTTATTAAAGCAGGATAAACACAGTTTCATGGCATCTGAAAATTGTAAACACAGCCTCTTCTGATTCAGAAATCCTTCTCTAAGAATCCTAAAATGGCTGCCTTGATGATGTCATTGAAGAGAGAGATGCCTAGCTGTGCAGATGTATTCTAGCTGTGCTAACCATATTCAAATGTGAATAACTTTAAAATGAAAAGTTATAGCATGGCACTGTGAGCACAAACGTTGTTCAGCATACAAATATCTACAAAATGATTGGTGTTTCATTTATAGATACCATTTAGTTTTTTGAAGACTGGTAAAAAAAAAAGCAGCAGAAAATTCAATTATTTTTCACTTTTTCAACAAACAAATGCAAATAATATTAAAACAAAAAATGATAGCATGGTACTGTGAGCACAACATTTGTTCAGCACAAACATATCTACAAAATGAGTAGTGTTTCATTTATATGCACCTTTTAGTTTTTTTATAATCAGCAAAACATGTCTGGAAATTCACTTTTTTCACTTGTTTGAGGTATGGCATGTAAGTAATAACACATGGCAGGGTGTGCAGCAGTGCTAAATTACTGCACCACAAAGATGGGTTGTGAGGCATGAGGCACAGCCGAATGCCTTTGACCACCTCGGAAGTGTGTTATATGATTCCCATAAGATAACATTATAAATCGTAAGTAAGTAATAACACATGGCAGGGTGTGTGACAATGCTAAGTTGTTATATGGCCTAGGTGGGTTGTGAGGCATGAATTGCAGTCAGGTGCCTTCAACTTCCTGGAAAGTGTGGTGTATGATTCCCAATAGGATCACATTGTAAATTGTAAGTAAGCAATAACACATTGCAGGGTGTGTGGCAAGCCTAAATTGCTGCATGCCCCAAGTGGGTTATAAGGCATGAGGCACAGCTGGGTACCTTCAACCACCTGGGAAGTGCGATATATAATTTGAATAAGATTACATTATAAATTTTAAGAGATCAGTACCACACATCAGGGTGTGCAACAAGGCTAAATTGCTGCATGCCCCCAGATGGGTTGTGAGGCACAAGGTACAGCCGGGTGTCTTCAACCACCTGGGAGGTACAATATAAAATTCCCATAGGATCACATTATAAATTGTAAGTAAGCAATAACACTCAACAGGGTGTGTGGTAATGCAAAATTACCGCAGTCCTTAGTTGGGTTGTGAAGTTGGTTCTGAGTCACAAAGCACAGCTGAGTGCCATCAACAACCTGAAAAGTGTGGATGTCTTCACTCAGGTGCCAAAGGCACCTACGCTGCCATTGAAGCACTTGCTAAGGATGTAGGAGAATAAGGTGGCTGCTCTGAGGAGGACCAGGCCCCTGGCTTCTTTGACTGGAAAAAGAGGTAACATTCCAACTTAAATGGCACACAGCTGAATGACATATAATGAAACCAAAAAAATGGGAAATGGCATCAGAGTGAGATGTAGCTCTGGGTAGTATGGCAAAGGAAGTTTTCATGTGCACTGACTAAATGCAAGGAAGACAAGAACGTGTTGATGGGTAACTGCATGAAAAATGCAGTGTGCCCTAGATCACTTTGCCTGATAATGTAAAGTGGGAATACGAGAATCAGTGGCTCAGCTTGTCACAGCGAGACTGACAGAGGAACTGAAAATAGAAATGGAAACATGTATGCAACAGTTTTGCACCCCCCCCCCATTTAGAAGGCAGGAAGTGGGAGCTATTTGAAAAGCAAATTGCAATTTGGTTAATTGCAGGAGAGCACGAGAACAAAGAATGTTAACAATATTTCCAGTAGGGAAGTAATTTATTCCATTTATGCCATACCTTCAATAAGAGTGAAAAAAATTGAATTTCCTGCCATTTTTTGCTGCTTATAAAAAATCTAAAAGGTATCTATAAATGAAACACCACTCATTTAATAGATATTTTTGTGCTAACCAACTTTTGTACTCAAAGTGCCATGCTGCCATTTTTCAGTTGAAAGCTATTTGCATTTGTTTGTAGCAAAACATGAAAAATAATTGAACTTTCTGCTGTTTTTTGCTAATTATGAAAAAACGAAAAGGCACATATAAATGAAAAAGCACTACTCATTTTGTGGATATTTATATACTATATATATATATATATATATATATTATTTGCATTTGTTTGTTGAAAAAGTGAAAAATAATTGAATTTTCTGTGGCTTTGTTTACTAATTTTTAAAAATCTAAATGATATCTATACATGAAACACCAATCATGTTGTAGATATTATTGTGCTGAACCACTTTTGTGCTCACACTACCATGCAATCATTTTTCATTTTAAAGTTATTTGCATTTGAATACAGTTAGCACAGCTTTAGTACATCTGCACAGCTGGGCATCTCACTCTTCAATGACATCATCAAGGCAGCCATTTTAGTATTCTCAGAGCAGGATTTTTGAATCAGTAGAGGCTGTGTTTACAATTTTCAAAAGCCATGAAACTGCATATATTCTGCTTTAATAAATGCAGTTTCAGTATGAACATAAACAACAACCTCTCCTTTACAAAACTATGGAGTCATTTTTTAAAAAACAAAATGTGTAAAAAAGATGGTCTAGGTATCCTTTAACTGCAGCCATCACACCCTGGGCAGCCACATTGGCAGCATCTGGGAAATGGCAGTGTGTACAAGATACATGCACTACCTCCTCTGCAACTGTGTGGACACGGCCTGGGCTACATGCACAGCCATAGATGACACACTTCCAGTATTGTCTTTATGGTGTGCACGCTCCTTCCTATACAGGAACCCTGCATGTAGCAGCAGACATGCACCCTTCTGGCTCTTCATGAATCGTAGTGGCATCCTGTCATCTGTTATGCTCCTTCTCCAGTGAATCTTGATGGGACACTGGGAGTGCCAAGGGCTCACCCATTCATAGTGGCCACCTGAGTGTGTAAGCACTCCGACCTGGCCCCGCTCAGCAAGTGTGGATGCCTCACCCAGCAAAGGTGGACAACAGGGTCACTGTTAACCTTTGTACCTACCTCGGCTGGCTGTGCATCTCAGAGGGCTGTTGCCATGGGGATCCCACAGCAGTCCCAAGCAGTACAAAAAGACTTGCAGCTGGAGCTCATTAGCACATACCTGTCCTGGCCCTACACATGGCTGTTTGATCCCCCTTGTGCTCATTCATGGGGGGGAGTGCTTGACCTGTGGGACTGCCATTCATGTCTCCACAAGGACACATGGGCTGAACACAGTGCCTGAATTACACCATTGCTGCCTCCCGGTACTCATAGCTGTGTCGCCACTAGTGCTGTCACTGTGCATCCATCATGTGGCAGCCATGGAGCACTCCAGTTCAACAGGTGTCATCAATCCACATTCAGAATGGGCAGCCAGTGCAGCTGAGCAGATTCCAGAGGAGCAGCTCTAGGGCACAGGATGGTGATGCTGCTGGGTATATGTCCTTCCATCCACTGGGCAGACAGGAGCCAATTGCCTCTCTCTGCCACTATATTTACTGCAGCTGACGCAGGTTCCCATGGCCCCCTAATATGCACAGTCCCTCTGGTCCAGAGAGGCAGTTTGACTGCACCTGGCCCCCTTTGGAGTGGTACCATTGGCCAAGGTTCCCAAGTTCCCTATTGTCGCACTGTGGCTGGGGGACGGCCACCAGTGTCAATGTCTGGTGGTGCCTGTCAGCAGTGGTGACACCCTCCTCACACAACACTGTGGCTGCACTGTTGGGTTGATATGTCCAAAAGGATATAAATGGCATGCCATAGCTCTCACAAGTGGATCTGGATACAATAATGTGTCCACTACCTCTGCCGCCACTACAGCCACATAGTGTGGCCACACCACTGTGCTGTGGTGGGTGGTCGTGCTGCTGGTAGGATGGGTGGTGGTGGGTTCCATTGTGTGCTGGACTGAACTGCCTGCATTGTTCTGAAGGTTCCTACCAGATGTATTGCCTGCCGCAGGTACTGAACCTGCAGCTCTGCCTCCCTGCCCACCTACAGAACTAGCGCAGATCCCCCACCCCTCTGCACCATGGCTCTCTCCCACTTTCCGCAGTCTGTCATGGCTTAAGACTGTGAAACCGCACAGCAGTTGGCAGGGGGTGGGACACCCTCTGCATATGCTATTTTCCCTTTAGCTGTGCATGGACTGCACTATAGTCCCATTGGTTGTATTCACATTCACCATTGTGCAGCAAGTGCTGTTGTGTACTGTTCGCTGTTGTGTACCATTCCCTATTCATGTGTGTGCTGTTTTGTGCTTGCAGTTTTCCTTGAGTTGTTCTTCAAACAGTGTATTGACCTGGTACCACTGCCAGGGACAGAGTGGAATCTACATTTGGCTACAGACACTGCAGCCCTGGATTATTTTTTTTTTATTTAGTTGTTTGTTGACCGGGTAAGTGCACCAGACAAAATCTGCCTATTTTCAGGCACGACCCGGTGGAGGAGGATACAGATGAATGCCAACTTACATAGAAACATAGATACTGATGGCAGATAAGGACCGCAAGGCCCATCCAGTCTGCCCATTTCTTTTTCTACCTTATAAATGTGCCATTAGCCTTTGTTTTGTCAGTGGCCTATCTATTCATACTCATCTGTATTGCTCCCTTATGCCTATCCCATGCCTGTTTGAAGCCCTGCATTGTATTCATAGCCACCACTTCCTGAGGTAGGCTGTTCCATGCATCCACCACTCTTTCTATGGAAAATAATTTCCTCACATTCCTCCTTAATCGGCCTCCCTCTAATCTCATGCTGTGTCTTCTTTTCCTGCTATTTTTCTTACATTTAAATATGTTAGACTCTTTCACCTTGTCAATGCCCGTAAGGTGTTTGAATGTTTCGATCATATCACCTCTCTCCCTCCTTTGCTCAAGGGTATACATATTGAGCTCCATTAATCTGTCCTCATATGTCTTCTGATGCAGTTCCTGCACCATTTTGGTTGCCCTTCTCTGGACTGCCTCAATTTGGTTAATGTCCTTGTGAAGGTGCAGCCTCCAGTACTGCACGCAGTACTCCAGATGGGGCCTAACCAGTGTCTTGAAAAAGAGGGTTTATTACTTCTCTCTTACGACTTGTGATACCCCTACTAATACACCCTAACATCCCCCTAGCCTTACCTACTGCTTTAGAGGTCTGCTTGAATGATTTCAGGTCATCAGTGATGATGATGCCCAAGTCTTTTTCTTCCTTTGTGACTGCCAGCAACTCCCCTCCCAGCCTACAGGTGGATTCAAGGTTTCTCTTCCCTATGTGCATGATCTTGCACTTCTTTGCATTAAATCCCAGTTGCCACTCTTCTGACCATTTTGCTAGTTTATCCAGATCTCTTCTCATTCTGCCCACCCCATCTGGATCATCTACTCTGTTGCAGATCTTGGTGTCATCTGCAAACAGACAAGCCTTACCCTCTAGTCCATCTGCAATGTCACTAATGAAGATATTGAAGAGGACTGGCCCCAGGACTGATCCCTGAGGTACCCTACTTGTGACTTGTATCTCTTCTGACTGTATACTATTTACCACCACTCTCTGTTTTCTGCCCGTCAACCAGTTTGCCACCTAGTTGACCAACTTTTGACTCACCCCGAGCCTACCCAGCTTATTTATCAATCTTCTATGTGGAACAGTGTTGAAAGCTTTGCTGAAGTCAAGGTAGGTGACATCAACTGCTCCCCCTTGGTCCACCACTCTGGTTACCCAGTCAAAGAAATCTATGAGATTAGTTTGACAGGACCTTCCTATTGTAAACCCATGCTGTCTTGGATCCTGTGCCCCTATGGATTCCAGGTGTTGCACTATCCTTTCCTTAAGGAGTGCCTCCATAATCTTGCCTACTGCTGAGGAAAGACTGACTAGTCTGCAGTTCCCTGCCTCCTCCCTGCTACCACCCTTGTGGAGTGGGATCACATGAGCCCTTCTCCAGTCTTCTGGGACCTCTCCTGTGCTCAGATACTCACTAAACAGTTCTGCTAATGGCTCTGCTAGTTCCACCCTTAGCTCCTTAAGTACCCTGGGATGTATGCCATCAGGTCCCATTGCCTTGTCCAGCCTGAGCTTAGTGAGCTCTTGTAGGACCCTTTCTTTTGTGAAGGGAGTAGTGCTCACCTCCCTCCCTCCCCCCTGTATCCATGGTGCTGAGCTGTGGGCACTGCCCTACTTTCTCTTCAGTAAATACTGAGCAAAAGTATCTATTTAGGATAGATGCTTTTACAGGGTCCTCCTCCTCACATGCCCCCTTTTCTCCTTTGAGCTTAGCAATACCCCCTCTGGACATTCTCCTTTCACTAATGCATCTATAGAAAGTCTTGTCCCCTTCTTTTACTCTTCGTGCTAGTGTTTTCTCAGTTTGGGACTTTGCCTGCCTTACTGCCTTCCCTGCTTCCCTTAGGGCAGTTTGGTATGCCTCCCTATCTTCATCACGCTGTGTTCCCTTATATTTCCTGAAGGCCAGCCTTTTGGCTTTGACCTTTTCTGCTACTGTATTTGAAAACCAAAGTGGTTTCCTTCTTCTTTTGCACTTCTTTTCTGTCTAACACAATGGGATGTTGCTTCAAGTATTGCATCCTTAATGCTTGCCCACTTTGCCTGTACCCCTCACCTGTGTTTCTTTTTGCCAGGGCTAGCTTAACTCTGTTGGCCATCTTATCAAAGTCAGCTCCTCTGAAGTCCCATATTTTTGCCTTGGAATGGGATGATTTAGATGTAGTGGCCAAATTGAACCATACCATGTGATGGTCACTGGCCCCCAGGTGACCTTCTACCTGGAGATCTGTTATCCCTTCCCTGTTAGTCAGTACTAGATCTAGGATAGCCCTGTCTCTTGTGGGTTGCTGTACCAGTTGTTTGAGGCCCTCCCCTGCAGGGAATCCACCATGTGTCTAGTTCTGGCAGATGTTCCTGCTGGTATTGACCAATCTGTATTCGGCATGTTAAGTCTCCCATTACCAGAACCTCCCCTTTAGCTGTCATGTTTTGTATATCTACTAACAGTAATGTGTCTATGTCCTCCCCCTGGTCTGGGGGCCTGTAGACAACCCTAGTTCTTATGGCTGTCCCATTTCCTGTTTCCAGGGTGACCTACAGTTCTTCTGGCTCCTTATGTGTATTCTGAATTTCTGTAGCTTTGATATTTTCATTGACATACAGGGCCATTCCACCCCCCCTTTTTGCACCTCGGTCTCTTCTGAATAGTACATAGCCAGGTACTGAAGTCTCCCAAGTGTGGTTTCTGGTAAACCACGTCTCACTAATTGCTACTATGTCCAGTTTAGCCTCTGACATTATTGCCTGCAGGTCTGGGATCTTATTTCCCAGGCTGTGAGCATTTGTGTACATGATTTTCCATTGGCCAGATTTCGGTGTGTTAGTCGTCGGATGATGTTTGGCATTTCCCCTGTGTATCATATGGGGAGACTGACCTTGAACCAGATTAAGCTGGATTATGGACATGGCCTTTCAGTTCTGGTAAACCCTGCTACTTTATTTCAACCTCCAATTTCAGAATTGGCTTTGCAGAATGACACCGGGCTGATAGCACCACATATGACATTACCTCAGGGAAATTTTTTTCCCTGGAGGAAGTATTGAGACAGTTGACAATAGACACAGACCATAGTATGGTGCAGTCAGGGTTGCTTTCATGCTGGGGGGGGTCCCATTGTATAATGAGTTGCCTAGCCAACTGCCCACCACAGTCATTGAGTTGAAGGGTGCATAAGTCCTACACTATTTTGCAATGTCAGTTTTAGCTGACTCAGCAGAGCCCCATACTACGTGTTCTCCAGCTTCAGTGCAAAATGAGGCAACCCAACAGACAGCAGCTAAAGTTCCCATGCCTCCTGTCACCGGAGCCTCTCCTACACAGAATTCACCTGAACTAGTACCACCATCATCCCTGGCCTCCGCCGCTGGTAATCAGCCACAAATGATTTTCAGTCCAACAGAAGCTAAGGTGCTAGGTCAAGAATGGGTACTTTCCCGTTGCCAGCAGCCCCAGCCTTTACTGTCTGGAACCCGCCCTGGGTATCCCATCCCATACTGCAGTTGGAGAGTCACTACTCACTATTCCTGGCTGAAGCCCTGATAAAGTACTGAGTAAAGTGGGCTGGATGGTGGGGCCTGATGGACACTCCTGGGTACCTGGCCCTGCCCTTATGCCAGCTTATCAGGTTGACATGAATGAATTTTCACAGCAGTTCCCTTCATGGATCACTTCCTCACAGGCCACGGTTCACTCACCTGAGTTACCACTTTCAGCTTTGGACACTATCTCATCCCAGCCAAACCCACAACTCACAGCTGGACTGGAAGAGCCATGTAATTCCACAGTCACAGACATAGCCACTATACCAGCTGACCCTGCTCGAACAGCTCCTTTACACTCCCCCCCTCCAAAGACACCATTCAAAATGTCAGATCTCTTTGTGGCTCAGCCAACACTGGCCCCATGGCAAAATGTAGTCCGCTTGAAGTACACTGGGGCAGATGACCTTCCACCTGATTGTGTCTTTTTGGATGAGAGACTTTTAATGGCCTCCTTAGACTTTGTGCCAGATGACATATTCGCTATCATCTATGTATCAGGATCTGTGTTTTATGATGTTAGCTTCCAACTCCACTCTTCCTTGCATAGATTCTGGACTAAATATAATTTATTATGATACTCTGAGCTTTGGGTACCATTTCAGGCGATTTCCCTCACCAGACCCACCACACGAATGGTGACAGTGATATTTCGTAATGAGGGATGGATTTCAGAATGCCACTTTTTGGCTCCAAAAACAATGTGAGGTGCTTGGCCACCTGGACAAAACATTAGACAAAAATGAGATATGGACCGGGGGTGGAAATATGGGGTCCAGCTCTGTTCTTTAGATAACTCACTCACTCACTCATCTTCTGAACAGCTTCTTTATTAGCAGTGACCAAGCCGTTTGTTTCTATTCGGGGAAACCCAAAGCCTGTTTCAAATGTAGCTCACTCAACCATCTCAGTAATGTCTGTGATCAATGTCTTTGCAGCTTTTGTTTGGAACATGGTCATGTTGCCATACAGTGCCAGAATAAGATGAAATGTAATCTTTGTCAAATGGAAGGCCGTAATAAGTCATTGAGTCACTCTCAAATCCCAAAAAGCTCTGCACTCATTGTGCCAAATGAATTCTGAATAAATGCCAACATCTCTTCCAATTGAGTATAAAGGTTGTTTGTTGATACAGGGTGCCTAGATTCACAATTGTGCTTCTCCTTCAATTTAATGTACAATCAATGTTAATGGTGCATCTACCAACAAGCACTAAGTCCCAGCGCTTCGACCACATGTGTGGTCTTCCTCAGCATGTGAATAATGCTCTGAGACACTTCCTTTTATATCCACTCTGACAGATATTGACTGCCCCTATTGGTTAACTGGCAGAACTTTTTTCTAGTTTAAGTGGCTCTGGTGGGTCTCGAATCAAGGATCCTAAAATTAATTTTTTAATGAATTTTTAAGTTTTTTATAGTATTTTAACATTTAAATTCTTGTTTAATTACCTTGTAACACAGTTTCTTATCTATTATCAAGTGCAAAAATAACATTTATCACTAATTTCATAAAAGTCTAAATAAAAAAACACAAAATATCAGATAGAGAAAATGAGGAAGCATATTGGTAAGACATTTAAACCATTTGAACGTTATATTCTAAAGCTTAATGAGATTGTGCTTATTTTCCAAAGTTAATTTTAACCTACTATGCTGATCTCATTCAAAGGGTTCAAAAAGTGAATAATTTCCTAACAGCTTATTTTAAGCATGTTATCAACAGGTAACTTCTTTCATTATAGCAAATCCTGCTTTTAACAATTTCTAAAAAAATTGTGTCCCCTGAATTTGTATCAGTCATCCATAATGGTACCAGAAATGACAAAAAGCAACAACCAGCATTCTGGGATTTATGAACAGTCTTACTTTTTAAAGTTCAAAATCCAATCCATTTCTCTGTTCAAATTGCAGCCTGAATACTCCAAGAATAGTGATGCCACCCTCTACCTTTCTGTTCCATTTTGTAGGTGGATCAACCATCATAGACTTCCAGAGCATGAACTAGAAAAAAGGAAATGGAAAAAACATTAATTGATGTTCATATGCATTTTTATCAGTTTTCATTTTCTTTTTAAGAATGGTTTTAAATCCCATTATTCATTCAACCCATGTGGTCGAATACTGTTCAGAGTGAAGATTCAAAAACTCTCTCTTTGCAGGAGTTTATTTAGTCTATCTCCACCTCATGGGTTCCTCTCAACCTGTTCAATGGCCATAAATTGAGTACCATCAGGCCTATTGTTACACGACTCCGTATAGTCACCCACTAGTGGCTTACCATAAGCTTCTGCACTTGATAATAGATAAGAAATTGTGTTAAAAGGTAATTAAACACTTATCTAAATGTTAAAATACTATAAAAACTTAAACATTTATTAAAAAATTAAGTTTAGGATCCAAGGTTCGAGACCCACCAAAGCCACTTAAACTAGAAAAAAGTTCTGCCTGTTAACCAATAGGGGCAGTCAATATCTGGCAGAGTGGCTATAAAAAGAAGTGTCTCAGAGCATTATTAACATAGAAACATAGACTTTGATGGCAGATAAGGACCGCTTGGCCCACCTAGTCTGCTCATTTCCCTACCTACAGGATAAGCTGCAGATCCAAGTTAACCAACAGCCTATTTCTTTCTACCCCCCACAAAAATTGCCTTATGTTTGTCCCATGCATTCTTGAATCCTCCCACAGTTTTAGACCCCACAACCTCCTCAGAAAGGCTGTTCCATGTGTCCACCACCCTCTCTGTGAAAAAATACTTCCTCATATTGCCCCTGAACCCCCCGCCCATCTTCAAATTGTGTCCCCTTGTTCTTGCACATCTCTTTTTCTGAAATATGCTACCCTCTTGGACTTTGTTGATTCCACTGAGGTACTTAAAAGTTTCTATCATGTGCCCCCTATGGAAGACCACACACGTGGTCGAAGCACTGGGACTTTGTGCTTGTTGTCAGATGCACCATTAACATTGGTTGTATATTAAATTGAAGGAGAAGCACAATTGTGAATCCAGGCACCCTGTTTCAATAAATAACCTTTATACTCAGTTGGAAGAGATGCTGCTGTTTATTTGGAATTCATTTGGCACAACGAGTGCAGAGCTTTTTTGGATTGGGTTTTCTGTCATTTGAGGCCAGCAACCCCTCGGTCTGCACCGAGGTTAATTGAGCACACGTCTGTGGAGGTTTTGGACTACATTGAGTCACTCTCAACCTGATGTGCCTCCTCCATCCCTCCTCCTGGATCTTGGCCCCAGTCCTGGGCTTTTGATGTACTCAATTTCTACAGGAGTATTGTCTGGGACTCCCCCTGAGCAGAATTTGCTCAAGATCTCTACTACCTCTTTACCCGAGCCATATCTTACAACTACCGAAGCTTCAGTCCTTCTTCCACTGACTTAGTCGAACATACAGCAGCCTTTGCTTCAGTTGGATGCTCCCAAAGAATCACCTATGCCACCTCCTACCCCATTCATGGTTGTACCCAAGAGAAGATCCCTCTGGAATCGACCTCTTATCAGTAACTCTCCATCTTCTTCACCCGTTTCACTTCTGCTTCAGAACAGCTACCATCTTTTGGCAACACCAAAGGCATGGGATGACACAGATGCTGATATCGATTCAGATGCCTTTTCGACAATGTCCTACTGGGTCAAAGGCTCCCTAGATACCAATGAAGATATTTCTAAATGGATAGCAATTTGTAAGCAGACAGTGGGCTTTTCCTCTGGTTCGAAAGTCAAGTTCAAGAAAAAACATACTCAGCCACCATAGTTTTTGGCGACTGACTACTTAAGGCCTTTACCTTTCCACTGCTTTTTGTATGAAAGTTGCAACATTGAATGTTAACAGCTTGCTGAATCCCGTACAAAGAAAGGTGCTTTTGCAAATACCGCGGGAGAGTATAGCAGATTTGGTTTTCCTGCAAGACACATAGTTCCGATCATAAGTTGACATAGTCACCACAAAGAGACTTTGGATCCCTGGTTTTTCTTATTTTTCACTTGGTCATGAGAAATGCTCAGGACTGGCCATTCTATTTAATCATCTTAATTCCGCTGTTTCCAGAATAGTAGAAGTACAAGCAGGTTGGGCTCTCTTACTTGATTGAACAATCAATCAAGTAGCATACAGGCTGATGGTAGTGTATGCACCTCAAACAAAATTTGACAGGGTTGCATTGTTTAAAACTTTACAACGATATTTATGTACCTCCAAGTTGATTAATTCTTGGTGGTGATTTTAATTGCCCCATTGACCTCCATGACAGGGGAGCTCGAACACCAAAGTTGTTCTGTGACTCCCTATGCTTACAGGACATTTATAAAGAGTCCCACTTGGTGGATTCATTTTGAGTACTCCATCCCATTGGTGGTTACACCTACCATATAGCTACATTGGCTTAACATATTGACTATATTTCTGTATCCTGACAGTGTATCATCCGATCATTATTGGTTTCACCCATTGGTCTTACTGATCATTCACTTCTGCACAGTGTATTAGCTATTGATTTGACTCTTCAGCCAGGGAAGCCTTGCTGGAGATTGAATGATACCATTCTGACAGACTCCTCTTTTCTGGATAGCTTGAGATCCCTTCTATGAGCTTGACTGTCAATCCTAGATTTGTACCTGGACGTACTACACTGGTGGCATCTTTCCAAACAATCCATTGCAACCTTGGCACGGAGTAGAGCCAAAAGATTCAGTAGATCCTCTTACCTTGCTTATTTGGAGTTATTGTATAGTCTCCAGAAAATGCTTTCCATACAGACTGACAGAGAGTTGTCCCTTACGGCCCAGATTCAGTCAGTGACAGAATGTATGAGGACCTTACGATATGACAGAGTACAGTCCCTGACATTTGAAAAGACCTATGGCACTCAGAGTAGACACCTTTCAGGCAATGTGTTTACTAGTTGGTTTTGTAGAGTGCAGCTCTGACAGATGACTTCTTTATGTGATCCTACTAGGAAGGAACATTCCACCCAAATGGGGCTGCAGTAGGTGGTACATGATTATTTACACCAGACAGTTGATACCAAGTTTCCGACTGGGGAGTCAGTGCCCAAATTTTTAGATTCTTTGACTGTAGCAGGTTTCACAAGTAGACACTAACCTTCTTATTCAGCCAATAACAGAGCTTGAAGTCTGTTTAACAATCCAGTCCTTCTGGAGACAAAGTTTACTGGGAATGGATGGACTTACATCTGTGCCCCTCAGTGTTCAGCCCTGTTCTAACCATTGTTTTTAATTTTATATTGTCCCAATTTCCCTTACTGGGACCATTATGGAATCTGTTCAAATTTTTTTGTTTAAGTCAGGTGATAGATGACTCTTGACAAATTGGAGGCCTATTTGTCTCCTAAACATGGATGCGAAGTTGTTAACTCATATTTTTTGTAAAGGCTTAGCCCGACTCTTCCCTACCATTATACACCCTTTCCAGTTTTGCTCCATTCCTGGCCATAAAATACAAGACAATCTTTTACTGATCAGAAACTTGATAGCCTCTTGTCAATCCAGACAGATTGGACACTTTCTGATCATGTTGGACAAAGCCAAAGCCTTTGATAAGGTTTCCCATGATTATTTGTTTCTCATGCTCCATAAGTATGGGCTCCCAGAGATGTTTATCTGTTGGTTCTGGCTGGTGTATTCACGATCTTCTACACTGCCGACTATTAATGGCTGGAGAGGCACCCGCATTCAGGTAGAGCATGGAGTCTAACAGGGTTACCCACTGAGCCCTCGCTTATATATTTTGATGCTGGATCCTTTGTTACAAGCTGTGATGTCCGCATCCCCAATCACAGGCATCCCCCAGCTCCTCTCAACTGAGTCAATCAAATTAAGTGCATACGCAGATGATGTCTGTTTATTTGTCCATAATGTGGTCTCTCAGGAAAATGCAATAGACCTGATTAATAAGGTTGCTTTGATTACAGGTGCAGGTATCAATTATTCTAAATGTCAAGTGCTTCCAATTGGGTCACATGAGGCTCTACCACGGTCAATTGGGAACATGACTGTGTTGTTGGAACCAGTGAAAATTCTTTGTATTTATTTTGGTAGTTTAGACTTACCCACAATAAATTGGACTCATGCATTGGATACTGTGGAGGCCCATATAGCTCACTGGAAATAGAACATAGAACATAGAAATTGTTGACAGATAAGGACTGCCTGACCCATCTAGTCTGCCTGTAAGCCCTTGTACTGGATTACTGCTTCCAATCCACCCGCCCGCTGCTGTATCTCTATGGTTCCCCTATGCCTGTCCCAAGCATGCTTGAATCCATCCAGGGTGCTCACTCCCACCACCTCCTGAGGCAGACCATTAGATTCATCCACCGCCCTCTGTGTGAAGAAGACCTTCCTCACATTCCCTCTTAACCTCCCACCTTCCAATTTCATGTCATGTCCCCTCATTCTTGTGCTCCTCCGGTATTGGAAAATGTCTCCCCCTGCACCTTGTTTATACCCTTGAGATCTTTCTACTCCCCCTCCTGCCCCCATTCTCTCCGAAGCTCTTTTGATACCCCTCTCCATTTCAGCAAAATCAGCATTTTTGAAATCCAAAACCTTTGTCCTAGAATGACTTGAGTGAGTCTCTGTCCCTATGCTGAACCACACAATGTTGTGATCACTGGATCCCAGTTGCCCTTCTACCTGGACATCTGCAATTCGATCCCTGTTTGTCATTACTTGATCCAGAATTGCCCTGTCTCTGGTGGGATCAAGCACAAGCTGTCTGAGTCCAGCCTCCTGGAGTGAGTCAAGTATGCCTCTGCTTCTGGCTGAAGCAGCTACACTGTTATTCCAATGCACGTCTTGCATATTGAAATCCCCCATCAGTAGAATTTCACCTTTCATTGCCATCTCCTGTATTTCCTCCAGTAGCTCTCTGTCTAGTTCCTCTCCCTGCCCTGGTGGCCTGTATATCACCCCTGTGCATATTGCTGTGCCATTTCCAGATTGAAGGGTGACCAACAGTGCCTCAGCCTCCCCTGCCTACCCTGTACCTATGTTGCCATTATACCCTCTTTGACATACACGGCTACTCCTCTTCTCCCTTTTTGCCCTCCCTATCCTTCCTGAATATAACAAAGCCTTGTACATTTGTTTCCCACTCATGACTAGCTGTGTACCAGGTTTTAGTTATTGCTACTATGTCCAGGTCTCCTTCAATTATTAAGGCCTCCATGTAAAGGACTTTATTTTCCAGGCTGTGTGCATTTTTCACCATGACCTTCCAGGTTTTACTGCCTGGCCTCTCTCTCTCTTCCTGTTTTTGGTCACCAGCATCTTCCCCCCTTTCCTGATATTTTTCTCTTGCATTCCAGATTCATTTCCTACTCCCTTTTTGCCCGACCACGATGACCTTGATATCAACTCCTTTTCCTGCTCCATTGTTCTGCTTTCTTTACCATGTGGGGGTGGGCTGCCTGAGTATCCCTGCTCCTGTTGCCCTCCCCCTGGCTAGTTTAAATGCTCATCAGCAAAGCATTTAAACCATCTATTGAAGGCTGCTTTCCCCTTGCTGGACAGATGCAGTCCATCCCCACTGTACAGGGCTGCATCACTCCAGGTGGGTCCCCAGTCCCTAATGAAGCCATACCCCTTTCTCATTGCACCAGCCTTTCAAACATGTGTTGAAGTTACTAATGCAGAGATTCCTCACCTTCCCTCTACCATGGATTGGCAGCAACTCTGAAAATGCCACAGAGCTTTCTACCTTCTCCAGGTACCCTCCCAACACTGTAAAGTCCTCCTTCACCTGCTCCAAGCTTGAATTATTCTTGGATAGGTCATTTGTCCCCAGGTGGATAATGACCTCCAGTCCTTCTTGCCACCACTTCATCGATCCTCTGGATGCACTCCCCCACCTGCCGAGCTGTGCCTCCTGGAAGGCACTTTACCTTCCTTTCCTCTCTACTATCTGTGCCCAAATCCATTCCCCGGACAACTGAGTCCCCCAACAGGAGTAGCTTCTTCCTATGGGATTCTCTTCCTCCTGCCACTGGGTCTCCCTGCTGGAGGACCCACACCTCCTCCTTGGTCTCAGCCTCAGGTTACTTTGTAGGGCTGTCCCATTCCTCCAACACTGTGTAGGGGTTCATAAGCTAGACTGGAAGGGTCATGTGTCTCTGCCCCCCTCCTCTGAACCTTTCTGAACCCACCATAGTCCATCCTGCCATCTGCCTTGGTGGCTATTGTGGCATTGGCTGGGGACCTGGTGGCCTCTGGGTGGGGGTGAAGGTCCCCAGTATTCCTGCCAGCTCGGCCTGGAGACTGGAGACCTCCACCCTCAGCCCAGAGAGGTGCCTGCAAATGGGGGCAGCAACATAGTAACCAGAATGTTTTTCTGAAGACTGCTGCACCAGAGCCAGATCACTGAACCACTCCCTGCATCATCCTATGCTTGCTGATATTCCTCCACTCCTAACCCGTTTTTCCCTTCTCCTTCTCACCCTGTCTTTCTCTCCTTCTGTAGTGACTTATAGCTTCTCTCTCCTCCTCTTCTATGTGCCCTTGTGGACCTAGTTGCTAGCTACACCCTTTGTAATTCTGCCTATATACCAGCTAGACTATTGCTTGTGCTGTGCTGCCTAACTATTCCTGCATCTTTAAGTAGGTGTGGCTTGGCCTTCCACTATAAAGGTAGAGTACCCAGGGGTGGTTGGGGAATGGGAAATCATGGCAGTTGTCAAGGAAGAAGAGGGTAGGGAGAGACTGGTGGAACATCTGGTTGTCAATGGACTACAGGACCCAAGGCAGCATGGTTTCACCAGGGGGCGGTCATGTCAGACCAACCTCGTTGAATTTTTTGACTGGGTGACTAGGGAGGTGGATCAGGGGAGGGCAGTGGACATGGCCTATCTGGACTTCAGCAAGGCCTTTGACACTGTGCCACATGGAAGACTATTACACAAACTGGGGAATATGGGTGTGGGCAGGACAGTAGTGTGGTGGGTAGGTAACTGGCTGAGCGGCAGGACACAGAGGGTGATGGCAAATGGCTGTCACTCCACAGAGGGAAGAGTGACCAGTGGGGTACCACAGGGATCAGTGCTGGGACTGGTCCTATTCAACATCTTCATCAGTGACATTGCACAGGACCTAGAAGGCAGAATTTCACTGTTCGCTGATGACACAAAGCTCTGTAACAGAGTAGACACACCAGAGGGTGTAGACAGAATGAGAAGGGACCTGCAGAAACTTGAAGAATGGTCAGGGGTTTGGCAGTTGAAATTCAATGCAAAGAAGTGCAAGATAATGCATATGGGGCACAAAAACCCTGGCACAATATATCAGTTGGGGGTGAGGATATAGCATGCACCAAGCAGGAAAGGGATCTTGGGGTTACCATCTCTGATGACCTCAAGGTAGGGAAACAGTGTGACAAGGCAGCAGGTAAAGCAAATAGGATGCTGGGATGCATAGCCAGGGCATCACCAGCATGAAAGGGAGGTCATAATTCCACTATACAAGACACTAGTGAGGGCCCCACCTGAGTACAGTGTACTGTTCTGGAGACCTTACCTACGTAAGGACATAGACAGGGTAGAGAAGGTTCAGAGGAGGGCAACAAAGATGGTTCATGGATTGCATCACAAGTCCTATGAGGACAGGTTGAAGGAACTGAATATGTACTCCCTGGAGGAGAGGAGGGAGAGAGGGGATATGATAGAGACATACAAGTATCTTACAAGGAGGAACAGGGTGCAGGAATACACTATTTTTAAGCGAAAAAGATGTTCCAGGACTAGAGGGCATGGGATGAAGTTGGAGGGAGGACGATTCAGAGGAAACGTGAGGAAGAATTTCTTCACAGAACAGGTGGCGGACAAGTGGAACACCCTGCCATAGGAAGTGGTGGTGGCTGAAACAGTCACAGGATTTAAGAATGCATGGGATAGACATAAAGGAATTCTGGAGGTCAGGGGTAAGGGGCAACAGACTTCTAGGAAAACATAAACTGAACTTAAAAGCTCAAATGGGCAGACTGGGTGGGCCACAGGCCCTTATCTGCTGACACTGTCTATGTATCTATGTATCAAGCCTTTTTTGATCATCATCTTCCTATATGTAAGTGCCATATTTCCTCTTCTGGCTGATTTGGAAACTTGGTTATACAGTCTATTCTTCATGGTGGCTTGGGGGAGTCGGCTCAATCCAATAAAGTGGGATGTTCTTTATCTCCTGTATGACGCAGGTGGATTACACATGGTGAACCCAGTGGCTGCCTTCTTCTATAGTATTGTTTCCATTACCATATATTCCCTTGGGGTTTGGGTGCCCTGTCCCCCTGGAAAGAGTTTTCGACTCACTGGTTGACACCTCTAATTTTTAAATGGAGTATTCCTAAACCACCCTTTAGGTGAGTGCTAGGTTTACTGGGGTTTTTTGCACCTTTACTGACCTTTATTAGACACCTCTGGTTATCGTGGGACGTCATACGCACTCAACATAGGAATGCCTTTTAGAAGGGTCTGACTCAGGTTGACATCACAGTTATGCCAGATATTCCACCCTCCCTCAGAATAACAGCCTTACCATATTTGAATAACAAATTGTTCCCTCCCCAATATTGTGATGTAATGTGGTTGTGTTGCCATGGCAGGTTAATTGTGAGGGAAATAACAAGCACAAAAGCATCACAGAACGATTATGCCTGACAGATAGCTGTCCGACAGCCACAGAATCCATTCATAACTTATTTTTTGACTGCCCTTATATTAACCTTTTGGACCTTTTTAGGTAAGTCATGGACAGACCCTTTTTGGGGATCTCATACCTTTGATACGCTCATTTACAGCTCTTTATAAGGGACAACACTTCAGTGCATGACTCTTCCATATTGTTTTAGATTTGATCTTGCCTAAAGTTTATGATTCATAGAGTTTGTTGTAAATATGTGTTACAGCAATAGGTGTTGGATCACCCCACCCTTTTACGGATAGATGTAGTTGATCTATGCTGACTGTGTGCTGCTGAAAGAACACAGCTTTCACAAACAGCATGGATTCCCCATTGGAAACACTGCCTGTGGGAAATTTTTTGAAGACCTTTACCAAGCCAGGAGGGATTGTCTATTGTTAATCGCGTTATTTTTCTTTATCCCTTTTTAGTTTCATTATAGCCCCCTTAGTCCCAACACTGGCTTATATTTATGGTGCTTCGTGTGTAGGGTGGGTTATGTGTTGTTTTCCAATCACAGGTTGTTTTCTTTCATGCCAATTAGATTGTGTACTGTTGCTTTGATGGTTATGTATTACTAATCCTTGCTTTTTCTTTAATAAACAATTCCTCTACTATTTTTGAGAAGTGCCATGGGATCTTTAACGTCCACCTGAACAGCCACCAGAACAGATAGACGGGACCTCAGTTTAATGTTTCACCTGAAAGACAGCACCTCAGGAATACAGTATCCCCCTCATGTTGCACTACAATGTCCAGTATCGGGTTTTATTCCGAGTTCCTGGTATAGGGCAATAACACACAGCCTTTCGATCTTTCTGCCTCAGAGGAGAGTGGCAACCTGCTGAGACACTGACACTTATGGTTGCCTGATCCCTGAATACAGTCTCTGTTAGTGGAGAAATGGGCTGAACAGCAGACGCTCAATAGAAAAGATGTCCTGTAATAGAGAAGGCTTCTAAAGTCACCTCAGCTGGGGTGGCTATGAGTGAGTTCCATGGATTCACTCTTCTCCACTGTGGGTCTGAGCACTGCAGAGTCTCTGTGATCCTCTCATCCATTGGGCTTGTGAGTTTGAGCTGGGCTGGGTTCTCTTTGTGGCTTGGTGTCCAAAACTGTGTTGCCTCCCCTGGGTCCCTCACGTTGTGCTGGTGTTCCCAGATGCACAGTATAGTGCATCGCATCTGTAGGGCTAGTGAACGTTTCCATATTCTTGCCAACCATAATTTGGAGCACTGCCAGGGGACTCAAGATGCATGTCAGGCTTCTCTCTCAAGCAAGATCTTGAACCCTATCAAAGGATTTAAATTTGTCCACCACTCTCTTGGGGTAATCAGACTGGAGAGATAGTTTGGCACTGTGCCACAAAAGCTCTTTTTTCTGCTGGACTTTAGTCGGGATCTTCTCTCTCTCTATCCTGGTAGTGGAGGAGCCTGAAGACGATCAGTCATGGGCAAGCGTTCTGATTACCCTGATGGGGACCAGAAGGAACCCAGTGCTCCTAATCTACTTGCACCATGGAATCAGAATAATGATCAAGGAGCTGCGAGAGCAGGCACTGTAAACAATCAATCATTTCAGTGCTTTCGGATTTCTCTGGAAGTCCAAATAATCTCAGGTTGTTACGCCTGCTCCTCATTTCCTTGCCATCCAGCTTGTCCCAAACTAGTCTGAGCTCTCGTTCGAGTGCAGAAACTCAGTGCTCTGTCAGATGGGTCCAGTCTTCAAGCATGATGACCCATTCTTTGGCTTCAGTAATTCTAGAGCCCAAGTTATTGACAGCCCCTTTAACAGCATCAAGACCAATGTTCATCTTTGACAGATGACCGGTAATGCTGCTCATAAAATGCTTGATTTCTGAGAGTTCCTGGCAGATTCTTCTTGGCTCAGCTTTAGGCTGCCTGTTCACCATCTTGGATGTAGAAATCTCTGAGCTAGCAGGCAGATCCTCTGTTTTCTGCTTTTTAGGCATGTTTAGCTCAGGCAAGAGGTCTGAACCTGGCTTCCTGACTTCAGGAGCTGCAGGATGGTAGTTTATAATCCAACAGATAAGCTACTTTTATAGAAACATAACATGGAAACATAGAAAGCTGCCAGCAGATATGGGCCACAAGGCCCATCCAGTCTGCCCTTTTTTCCCACCTGTATTGGCAGCTGGTGACCTTACTTGGTTATCAGCTTAACCTCTCTTTCTTACATCTAGGGTACCTTTATGGCTGTCCCAGGCATGCTTGAAACCCCCCACTGTGCTCTCCCCCACCATCTTCTGTGGCAGCCAATTCCAATTATCCACCACTCACGGAGTGAAGAAATACTTCCTCACATTCTCCCTTAATCTGTTCCCCTCTAATCTCATATTGTGTCCTCTTATCCTCATATTCCTCCTATTCTGAAAGATGTCCTCCACCTGCACCTTATTAATGCCCTTTAGATGCTTGAAGGTTTCTATCATATCTCCCTGCTGTCTTCTCTCCTCCAGCATATACATGTTCAAGTCCCTTAGTCTCTCCTCATATGTCTTCTGGTGCAACCACTGCACCATTTTAGTTGCTCTTCACTGAACCACCCGCACCCTGTCTATATCCTTTTGAATATGTGGCCTCCATTACTGCACACAGTATTCCAGGTGAGACCTCATTAGTGTCTTGTACAGTAGCATCACCACCTCCCTTCTCCTGCTCATGATACCCCTACCTATGCACCCCAACATAGTACTGGCCTTCCCTATCACCTTTGTACATTCTTTACTCATTTTCAGGTCATCTGAGATGATGATGATGCATAAACCTCTTTCTTCCCTGGTGACCGACAGCAGTGCTCCCCCCATTCTGTAGCTCACTGCCAGGTTTTTATGCCCCAGGTGCATAACTTTTCACTTTTTCACATTGAGCCTCAGTTGCCACAGTTCAGACCACTTCTCCAATCTTACCAGGTCCCTCCTTATTCTATCCACCCCATCTGGAGTGTCTACCTTATTGCAGATCTTGGTTGGTGTCATCTGCAAATAGACAATCCTTTCCTTCTAGCCCTTCTGCTATGTCTCTAATGAAGACATTAAAAAGGACTGGCCCCAAGACTGAACCCTGAGGTACCCCACTGGTCACATCTCTTTCTTCTGATTGGATCCCATTTACCACCAGCCTCTGCTTCCTATCCCATAGCCAGTTCTTAACTCAGTTCACCACCTTTTAGCCCACCTCCAGGCTGGCCAATGTGTTCACTAGCCTTCGATGCGGTACAGTGTCAAAGGCCTTGCTGAAGTCAAGGTAGGCAACATCTACTGCTTCCCCCAGTCCACTATCTAGGTTACCCAGTCAAAAAAATCAATTAGATTTGTTTGATAGGATCTTCTTGCTGTACACCTATGCTGCCTGGGATCTTGGGCTCTGTTAGCTTCTAGGTGACCCACTGTCCTCTCCTTAAACAGTGCCTACATAATCATCCCCACCACTGAGGTGAGGCTGACTGGCCTATAGTTTCCTGGCTCCTCTCTGCCTCCACTCTTGTGTAGAGGGACTACATGTGCCCTTCTCCAGTCCTTTGGAATTACCCCAGTATCAAGGGACTCACTGAACAAGGATGCTAGTGATGCTGCCAGCTCCATCCATAGTTCTTTTAATATCCTAGAATGTATGCCATCCAGTCCCATTGCCTTGTACTCCCTCAGTTTAGTGAGCACCTCTACAACCCTCTCTTCTGTGAATGGATTTGTGTTCACTTCCCCCCCTCCTCATGTATGTGCTGCCTAGCTGGGAATCTGACCTTTCCCTTTTTTTGTGAATACCAAACAGAAGCATTTATTCTGTATTTCTGCCTTTTCCAGGCCCCCCTCCACATGCTCACATTCCTCCCCTCTGAGCCTTACAATACCACCCCTCACCGTTCTCCTTTCGCTGATGTACCGAAAGAATCTATCGTCTCCTTTTTCACTGTCTGTGCTAATCTCTCTTCTGTCTGAGCCTTTGCTCTCCTAACAATGCTTCATGCCTCCTTCAGACAGTTTAGGTACAGCATTCTAGCCTCCTCCCTCTTGATTTGCAGATTATGCCTGATTCTGTTTCTGTAGGCGGAGCCCCTCAAGCAAAGCTGCTTTCAGCTCAGCTGCATCACCTGCCTCCAGGGTAATCATATCTGATAACCAAAAGGTGGCTAAACAGTGTGACAAGGCAGTAGGGAGAGCTAATGGGATGCTAGGGTGCATAGGGAGGAGTATCACTAGCAGAAATCACTGATGAGATTTCACCTAGGATACTGCAACCAGTTCTGGAGACCACATCTCCAGAAGGACATAGAGTGGAGGCATTTCAGAGGAGGGCAACTAAAATGGTGCAGGGACTGCATCGAAAGCCCTATGAGGAGAAACTGACAGACCTCAATATGTACACCCTGGAGGAAAGGAGTGAGAGGGGGAAGATGATACAGGCATTCAGATACCTCATGGGTATTAATAAGGTTCAAGAGGGAAGCCTTTTTCAGAGAAAAAGATGCTTAAGACTAAGGAGTCATGCTATGAAATGGGGAGGGATTCAGCAGAGATGTATGGAAGTACTTCTTCACAGAAAGAGTAGTGGATGCCTGGAACAGCCTCCCAGTGGAGGTGGTGGGGACAAAAACTGTAATGGGATTCAAGAAGGCATGGGAAAGGCATAAGGGAACCTTAGTGGTAAGAGAAATGGGGATAAAGCTGGAGATCAAGTAATGTCTGCGGTGAAACAGTAGGTAGAGAAACTGGGCAGACTAGGTAGGTCAAGAGGTCCTTATCTTCCTTCAGACTCTATGCTCCTATGTTTCTATCATGGCACTTGTGACCCAGGCACCACTGGTCTCATCCAGTGATTATGCCTTTAAAGGTTAAACAGCCTGATGGCAGTTGCCATACTGACCATCCCACTTGCACACCTCCATAAGAAAAAACATCACTAATTCCTCAGGGTGCAGTCGGCACAGCATTCAGATGAGTTGGGTGTCTCATATAAGTACCCTACTCTTTCTTCAGCACTTACCCTCCTACTCTGTTTGATTGTTTTTACCCCTGTAATGGCCTCCTCCAGTTGTTCCCTTGATATTGTACTTCTGGCCATATGCTCCCCCTCTCTCAGCTTCCTCCCTCCCTCTCTCCCTCCATCCTCTCCACCTTCTTTCCTCATCCTAATTGGTAGCTTTTGTTCCTGCATCCTAGAAACATAGAAGTTGATGGAAGATAAGGACTGCAAGGCCCATCCAGTCTTCCCATTTCTTTTTCTACCTAATGAGTGTGCCATTGGCCTTTGCTCTGTTAATGGCCTATCTATTCATACTCATCTGTATTGCTCTCTTATGCCAATCCCATGCCTGTTTGAAGCCCTGCACTGTATTCATATCCACCACTTCTTGAGGTAGGCCGTTCCATGCATCCACCATCCTTTCTGTGAAAAAGAACTTCCTCACATTACACCTTAATCGGCCTCCCTCTAATCTCATGTTGTGTCCTCTTGTCTTGCTATTTTTCATATATTGAAACATGTTAGACTCTTTCACCTTGTTAATGCCCTTAAGGTGTTTGAATGTTTCAATCATATCACCTCTCTCCCTCCTTTGCTCTATGATATACATATTGAGCTCAGTTAATCTGTTCTCATACGTTTTCTGATACAGTCCCTGCACCATTTTGGTTGCCCTTCTCTGGACTGACTCAATTTGGTTAATATCCTTGTGAAGGTGTGGCCTCCAGTACTGCATGCAGTACTCCAGATGGGGCCTAACCAGTGTCTTGTAAAGAGAAATTATTACTTCCCTCTTCCGACTTGTGATACCCCTACTAATACACCCCAACATCCCTCTAGCCTTACCAATTGTTTTAGTGGTCTGCTTGGATGATTTCAGGTCATCTGTGATGATGATTCCAAGTCTCTTTCTTCCCTTGTAATTGCCAGCAACTCCCCTCCCAACCTATAGGTAGCTTCACGGTTTCCCCTACCTATGTGCATGATATTGCACATCTTTGCATTAAACCCCAGTTTCCACTCTTCAAACTATTTTGCTAGTTTATTCAGATCTCTTCTCATTCTGCCTACCCCATCTGGATCATCTACTCTGTTGCAGATCTTGGTGTCATCTGCAAACAGACAAATCTTACCCTCCAGTCCATCTGCAATGTCACTGATGAAGACACTGAAGAGGACTGGCCCCAGAACTGATACCTGAGGTACCCCACTTGTTACTTGCATCTCTTCCGACTTTATACCATTTACCACCACTCTCTGTTTTCTGCCCGTCAACCAGTTTGCCACCCAGTTGACCAATGTCTGACCCACATCAAGCCTACCCAGCTTATTAATCAATCTTCTATGTGGAACAGTATCAAAAGCTTTGCTGAAGTCAAGTAGATGACATCTACTGTCCCCCCCAGGTCCACCACTCTGGTTACCCAGTCAAAGAAATCTATGAGATTAGTTTGACAGGACCTTCCTTTTGTAAACCCATGCTGTCTTGCGTCCTGTGCTCCTGTTGATTCCAGGTGTTGCACTATCCTTTCCTTAAGGAGTGTCTCCATAATCTTGCCCACTACTGAGGCAAGACTGACTGGTCTATAGTTCCCTGCCTCCTCCGTGCTACCACTCTTGTGAAGCGGGATCACATGAGCCCTTCTGCAGTGTTCTGGGACCTCACCTGTGTTCAGAGACTCACTAAGAAGTTCTGCTAATGGCTCTGCTACTTCCAACCTTAGCTCCTTTAGTACCTGGGATATATGCCATCAGGTCCCATTGCCTTGTCTACCCTGAGCTTAGCAAGCTCTTGTAGGACCCTTTCTTTTGTGAAGAGACTAGTGTGTGCCTCCCTCCCCTCTGTGTCCATGGTACTGAGCTGTGGGCCCTGCCCTACCTTCTCTTTGGTAAATACTGAGCAGAAGTATCTATTTAGGATAGATGCTTTTACATGGTCCTCCTCCTCACATGCCCCCTTTTCCCCTTTGATCTCAGCAATACCCCCTCTGGACTTTCTCCTTTCACTAATGTATCTATAGAAAGTCTTGTCACCTTCTTTTACTGTTCGTGCTAGTGTTTCCTTGGTTTGGACCTTTGCCTGACTTACTGCCTTCCCTGCTTCCCTTAGGGAAGTTTGGCATGCCTCCCTATCTTCATCCTGCTGCATTCCCTTGTATTTCCTAAAGGCCATCCTTTTGGCTCTGACTTTTTCTGCTGCTGTGTTTGAGAACCAAAGTGGTTTCCTTCCCTTCGGACACACCCTTCACCTGCCAAGCTTCACCCCTACCCCCCCTTCTCCCTCCAACCCCTTCTATTACCATCTGTGTCCCCCAAAAGCACTAGTGCAATCCCTAATGTACCTGTCCTTGACCTCTGCTCCTTGACCGCTGTTATTAGATACCTCCTATGTAATCCATGTATTGTCATTCATATACAAAATCGTAATATGTTATTAGTTACTTCTAATGTAATCCATGTATTGTCCTTCACATGTAAAGTATATTTTCACTGCTTTGTAACTGTGATTTGATGTGTTCTTGCAATGTAATTGTATTTTGACTATATTTTGCTTCACTTGTGTCCTTCCAGGACCACTTTGTAAATGCGCTTGCTCAATGGTGTTTTTTCCTGGTAAAATAAAAACTTAATTGAATTGAATTAAAGTGACTCCTCCTCTCCATTGCTCTCTACTCTGTTGGTTGGACCTAGAGATGGGGGTCACCATTCCTCCAGCCATCTCCTTTCCTCTCCTGGTGATGACCAAGAATGCCTCAGGTTTGCTTGCGGCATGACTGTGGGCCCCTTTATCACTCAGGCCAATGGACCATTCTGGGTATGGTTCTACATGGCAGCACTCTGGAGATGAGGGCTGTTGAGTGGTGCCTATAAGCTTTCACCATTCTCCTTCCAGGAAACCAACTGCTGATCCATACAGACTATGTATTTTTGGTGATATACTTCATCAGTCAACAAGGTGGAGTGCATTTGTATCTTCTCTGCACAAAGGTGAAAAGAGTTTTGCATGGGTGGTGGAACATGACATATTTCTGTTAGCAGTGCTCTTGTCTGGTACCCTGAATGCACCTTCATATCATATTAGTCAATCTCATGTGCTCTCTAATGACTGGGAACTCTTGCATTCCATCATGGATGGCACCTTTGAAAGATAGGATCGACCGGACATAAACCTGTTTGCTTCTCCATACAATGCAAAACTGTAATGTTTCTGCTCACTTGCTCCAGGGCCTGGCGTTTTCAGGTGAGATGCATTCTTTCTCTCCTGGAAAGGGAGGTTTCTGTATAATTTTTCCTTATTCCCTCTGATACAGAGAGTTCTGGTCAAGCTACTTACCAAACTGGTCTCCATGATTTAGGTGGCCCCTTAGTGGCTCAGACAAATGTGGTTTCCTTTGCTCCAGCAACTGGCAGTGGAAACACCCATCCTGATCCACCTGAAAGAAGAACTTCTGACACAGGTGTAGGGTGCTGTAGTGCATTGGGATCTTTGACCCCTGTGGCTCCACACCTGGCTTCTGAGGACATAGAGCTCTACTGCTTTGGGGTCTCCCCAGTGGTTACTGATGTTTAACTGGTAGCTAGGAAACCATCTATGTGGTATGCCTACTCACAAAAAAGAAAATGTTTTACAGTTTCATGTACTCAGCATGGCCCATATCCCTTTACAAGTTCAGTTTCTAAAGTACTGGACTACCCCTTGTCCTTTAAGGACTCGGGACAAGGATATTCCTCTATTAAGGGCCACCTGGTTCTAGTGCCTTCACAAAAGGCAAGACAGTGATCCAAATGGAGGTTTCCCTTGGATTCCAAAGAGGTATTGTACTCTTACACCCTCAGTCCACAAGCTGGTTTCAGTGTGGGAATTTAATTTGGTCCGTGAAGCCCCTACTGCATCTCCTTTTAAGCCTGCAGCTACTTTGAGCTGTACTTCCTCTCCTGAAAGACGTTGTTCATAATGGATATGACATCTGCTACTCACACATCAGAGTTGCAGGCTCTGGTTGCAGACACTCCTTTTACTATCTTTCACAAGGATAGGGTTACATTACGTACTAATCCTCCTTTTCTTCCAAAGGTAGTGTCTGAGAGAACACTAAATCAGATTATTGACCTTCCTGTTTATTTTTCATCTCCCACAGATAGTGGGGAACATCATTTACACATACCAGATATCTATAGGATCCTGCATTGGTACTTGGATTGTACCAAGGATTGTAGGAAATCCTCACAACTGTTTGTAGCTTTTGCCACCAGGATGGTGGACTCCCAAATTTTCAAACAAGGCCTGTCCAAATGACTGGCTAGTTGTATTCCATTTTGTTACTAGAAACACAGTAAACAGCTTTCTGGTTCTGGTCATGCTCATTCCACCCATGGGTTGTCTACCTCAGTGGGTTGTTTTCAAAATGTATCCACTGTTGAAATAAGTGTTCCTGACACTGGGAGTGCTGTTCATACATTTACTAAATACTACAGTCTGGACATTGTCTCATAGACATACCAGCTTTGGCCTCAATGTTCTGTAAGGATTCATTTCTCAGAATCATTAGATCCTGCCATCCTCCCCCCTGTGCTTGCAACTGCTTAGGAATCATTCCATGATGTAGTTCAGTGGTGCGAGATATCCTCAAAGAAGACAGAATAAATATCTACCATAACAGTAGAACTTTGAGAGAATCTCGTCCATTAAGCCAATGCTCTCCTTCCCTCTTTTTTTTGATGATGGGTGAATATCCTTCCTGCTCTCACAATCTGATTCTCCCTAAGCTGCCTCATACGGCACCTATACTCAGGTTTCCATATTATCTTCTGTATGCCTGAGTAGTGTTGGTTGCTCTGGTCCTGCCTGTCCGATGATCCTTTATGCTTGTTTCTGGTGGGGAACTGAGGCATGCCAAGGACACTCATATTACATAGGCACCAGCGAGGCAAGTCACCATGGGCAACCCCAGCTAGCAAAAATTTCTGTGCAGTCCTGTCGCCAATGACTTACATTTCCATTATGAGGTTCAGTGGAAAATATTCCCCCAAAAATCTAATGGCAGGTAAATATTCTTTATCATTCATACTAAAGAGAATAATGCATGGGCAAGCATATACAACAAGGTTGTGTCTCCATAAAGACAAGGTTGAGATGACATCACATGGACCTCCAGAGTGAAGATAATGTCATCTCAATCCATGAGATGGACACACAAGCTGATTTGGGCATAGTTACCCATATTTTATTTTTCATAGTATATGGTTTTCTGTATATCAAAACTGAAAATTTCAGTTTATATACAGTAGCAAGTGGGACCCAGCCACTCCCCTCACACCTACTTTTCATCAGTCATAGTAACTACAGTTTATTAAGGATAAATTATTATGTAGATGGGGGGGACTTAACAGAAGATAACTATTCACAGCAACTAGCTATGCCCATACACAATAAAGCTATTATTGCTCCTTATTTGAAGTCTTATTCACTCCATACCAGTTACTGAAACTGAGATGTAAAAAGGTTCAGCCAAGTTACTGAAGTCAAACTGAATTACCGGGGCAAAAATATAAGCAGAACACAATTTGCCAATGCCACATTCTCTAAACCTTTGAAAAACATTTTGGATGGTGTCAAAAATATGTTTCTAACAAAACTGAAAGGGCACCTGTCTATTGAAAATATCTACCGTACAATATAATATGAAATACATCAGATTAGAATTAAATATACCAATTACTGTATGCATCCAAATTGTTTTGCACTTTGACGACTTATATGAAAGACAGAGTCATTGTGCAGTGCAATCCATGACAGTATATGTTTAAGAATTGTTGTGTATGGACTTCCATTAGACTCAAAATCCTTATTGTGTATGGGCAAAGCTAGTGTGTGGTAATTAAATGTAGAATGCAACTGCTAAGACAGGAGTGACATAATCCACCGACCTAGAGAAAATATAGATAGATAGATAGATAGATAGATAGATAGATAGATAGATAGATAGATAGATAGATAGATAGATACAGTACATACATACATACATACTGTACATACATAGGGGCATGGTATTAGGATTACACTTGGTATTTCTGTATAAACCTCTGTTTTCAAATGTTTATAGCCATTTCAGACCCTAGGGCTGTGAAGTCTGGCATGCATTCTTTTACTTCTAAGGTATACTAGTGCTATAAGTTTTATATAAATCTGGTTCTTGGGTTTTGAGTTATATAATGATACATTTATGTTTTATGCCCATTTTTAGCCAAAGATTTTGCCAGCAGATAAAGAAAAAACAAGCATTTGTCCATGCCGAATGTCTGCTTGCTGGTATTAGCATTGGAAGTGCAGGAGTTAGACAGATGCAGAATAGGAATGGCAGTGAAGTATTGAACTTCATTTGAACCCCACCTCCACCCTGCAGAGATGTACAGACATTGGGGTATTCCTTTGGGTCATCTTGCATAATGCTCACACCATTTCGCCTCATCTTATCCTGCAGACACCGACAAGTGATGAGATGTGCATTGGGTTGTTCAGCTTCATAGTCACCCCATTTCATAAGGACATACACTGAAATGTGTGTAGTATAGGAGAATGGGGTGAAGTCTGGGACTGAAGAGTCCAAGGCACGCCTCAATGCCTGTCACTGGCTGCAGGATAGGGGACAGCCAGCAATCCAAAGGTATACCCCTGACACCTATCAGTCTGTACAGGGTGGGATGCTTTGGTTAGGAACCGTAATGCCCTGGGCGCTTGTTGGTATTTGCACTACACATTTTCAACATGGCCTTTTTATGACCCACACCTAATGAAAGCATTTGGTACCTTTGCTCATGAACAGTGGCACTGTGATTTTGTTAATCTGTCTCGAATGTTGATTTGCTACAGTGACCATGCCATTCTGCGCCACATGTGTGAAAACACAGTTTAGGCAGGATGTGAAAAATGACAGCTATTCTGTTCATAAGGAGGTACATAAAAATGCCAATGTTGAAAATCTAATAATAATTGAAAATCATAAATAGGTAGCATAGCGCAGTGGGTTAAGGCTCTGAGCTGCAGATCTGGAGACCTGGGTTTGAATCCCATAGCCACCTAGGTGCATACTGTGTGACTCTGAGCAAGTCAATTAACTTTCTTGTGCTCCCAGGTTGCACCTGTAAACAAGCTTTCAGCTTAGTGTGACGCTCCTGGTTAAACAAACAAACAAAAAAAAGTTGTGCGCCACATGTGCGGAACCAAATTTGGGCAGGATTTGAAAAATGACAGCTGTACTGTTCATGAAGAGGTGTGCAAAAATGGAAATGCTGAAAATCTGGAGTGAAAATATAAAAAATTCTTGGAGTTACCAGCATGCACAGAAACTGCGCAACACACACTCGTAACACAGTCATTTTTTAAAATTGTTTTACCAAATTTGCAACATAGGCCTTTTGGGAGTCTGCCTCATGAACAGTAACACTGTTGTTTCATTACTCCATCCCAAAAGGTGATTCTGTGCAGCGACTGCGAAATCACTTTTTGGGACTGAATAACGATATGGCAGTGATTGAATTTTGAGGTGGGTTCCCAAGAACCCCATGTTGAAAATTTGGTGCCAAAATTCACAGAAATGGCTGAGATATCCACCTAAGTTGAAAAAAACCTATTTATGCCATTATACAGCTTACTGGCATTTCTTCAGTTCTGCGGTCCAGCTTTGAAAAGGAGCAGACGTATTCCCAGTCCACGAGAAAGATCATCTCATCAGGCTCAGAGGTAAGTATGGGGTGGGGGTGGGAATGTGGGTGCACAGAGGGTGGGTGCAGGTTGGGGAAGGGGGCACCAGACACAACGAGGGACCGTTTTCTATTTTTCAAGTAAAAAAAAAATTGTGGGAAGGTTTTCTTTTTTTGGAGGTAGATTTGATATGCTGGGGTAGGCTCCCAGTGTGCCACCTGCTTGTTTATTTTGGGGGGGGACAGCAACCCCCATTGGCAAAAAAAAGGATCTGTGTTGTGGGGGTCATGATGCTGAGGGGGATTGGGCACCCCCCTCAGCAAACAAGATCTATGGGGACATTATGCCAATGGGGAGTGGTCTCCCCTGTCAGCAAATGAACTGGTGAGGGGGCATGCCAACAGGGGATTGGGCACCTCCATTGGCTTTCATGGGGACTCTGAGGTGGACGGTGACAGTCGCCACCATGTTACTGGAAATGTTACACCAGGCAGGGTACGTCCTGCAATGATGGGTCGCTTTTTCATTGCAGCAGCGATTTCTTTTCAAGCTGGTGGCATGCTTGCTGAACTAATGTCAGCAGCAGCATGCCACCACATCGGGGAAAGGGTGCAAAGCCTTTAAATGCAGTGGGGGTACTGGCTGTCACAGTACTGCACCTCCAAAACCCCACTTCTCTCCTAAGCTGTCACATAATGTTTCTTGTGCATGCACACAAGCAACTACAAAAATACAAAATATTAAGTTGTGAAACTTACAGGTGTGTTAGATGTTATGCAAGAATAGGTGTTTTTACTGTAAGGTGAAAAACATTCCGTTGGATGTTATTGATGATTTATTGTTCACACATGCTCAGTTTGGCCAAACTAATAGCCAAGGCCACTGATTTATGGGGATTAAGATAATGATACTATGTTTTCAAATCTTAAATTGCATTAGTGATTATTAGCCCAATTTTTGGATTTTACCAGGATTCTACTGTCACTCTTTCAGTATGTGTATACATAACAAGAATAAAAAAAAACAGAGGCTCCATATACAGAGCATAGAATGAAGTAAATTGAAAATAGTACAGGAAGATATTACATTAAAAATGCAAGTTCTATAGATTTACTGATCTGAATTAAAATGTCAAATGCAGTGAAATTCTTTGTTTTTACCAGTGTGCAGGTGATCCAAATTCAGGAATTTTACACAGTTGTCTGTCAAAAATCAAAAACCAGTGGCCTTGCAAATAGCTGAAAAAAAAACATTTTTTTTAAAGTTTTTCCCAAACAAAACCTTTAGGATAACATAAGTTATTAAATGCTTAAAAGACAAGGATGACAGTGTGTATGAACTTTTGGATCTAACGGGACACACAATGTTTTTTTTTAATTGATAAGTAGTTAAATATCTTTAATTAAAAAAAACAGAATGCTCACACAGAAATCCTTCACAGATGGTTTTAAAACTGTATGTGCTGCATTTGTATTTTGAACATCTATGTGGTGGTTTTCAGAACAATTTTGCTGCAAGATGGTCTTCAGAATCAACATGCTGCATGATGGTGTTCACCAAACATCATAGCAGGAATCCTTCACTGAGGTTTTGAAAATCTTCATGCTGTGTGACAGTTTCAAAATCTATATGCTGCAAGATGGTTTTCAAAATCTATGTGCAGTGCAAAGTTTTCTAGTTCATGTTTAGATTCCTCACAAACAAAAATATTAAGGTGAGCTAACTTATTAAATACATATATGTTTAAGGTGTTACTTCAGTGTTTGTGAGGGAAGGTTGGAATGAGACACCCAATGCCCCTTATGTTTAGAAGGTTAGTGCAGTGTTTTCTTTTTGTAAACTTTATTTATTTCAGCAGTGAGTTTATCAATTAAATAATTACATACTTGGCAACATATGCAGACATGCTTAAAAACTGTTACATATTACATACAATCAAATCAATGTTTTCCACTAATCTTCCTATCCTAGACATGGGTCTACTAGTCTTTCACAGAGTCTAAACATATTAACATTTTTCTATACCTCTAAGCTACCAATGTTTGTGTATCAGAAGGCCAGGAACCGTGGTTGTAGTAAAGCTTCTTTCACTGGGCCCCACATTTTTAAGAAACTATCCAATTGACCTCTGACAGTATACTGTATCTTCTCATATGTCATACAGCCCAAAAAGTTATTGGCCCATTCAGATATAGTAGGGATGGAGGTTAACCTCCAATGCATAGCCAAAACTTTTAAACCCATAACATTCCCCAATCTCCATAACATCATGAGTTTGTTCTTCGGGGATAGCACTAAATTGGAGTCCCCCAGAGGAAGTCCCAAGAGGATCTCTGCCTGGTCCAGCCTTGGGGGGGGGGCCCTAGCAATTTGGAAAGAATATCTTGGTCCCCTGCCCAAAAAGTCTGAACTTTGGTGCAGTTCCAGATCATATGGCAAAAAGAGCCGTTATGTATTTGTCATTTAGGAAAGAGTGAGGAGTTAGTTGGGTTGATTACCTGTGCCAGCCAAGGGGTATGATATGTTCTAAGGAGAACTTTGCATTGTATAACCTTTGCTCTGTTATTCACTGAACACTTCATACTATTACTTACTATAATATTCCAATCTCCCCCTATCAGACACTCAGACACTCTGGGAGGATATCTATCTCCCACTTTTCTTTGATATTCATCAACATGTCAGGCAAAGCTCCAATCAAAATTTTATAAGTTCTTCTCAGTGGTTTAAACTTCGGGTCACCTGATTGTCCCCAAAAGAGTTCCTCCAGGGGGGTACGAGACATCTCTCCCATCAGGTCAACTCCTCCTCTCAGTATCTCATATGCATCTCTTAATTTGATATCTAGAGAGTAATGAGTATTTTTAATATTTTTAAACACCATTAGGTCTGCAAAAGGGATGAGATTGCCTTCTAGTAGAACGTGTTTTAATAAACTTATGCCTCTGAAGGCCCATTGTTTTAACACTGGTTTGTCCCATATAGAGGGACCTCCCATTCCCTGTAATAATCTTTCCAGGGAACACTCTAGGGAGAGACCCGCCTTCACTCCTATCCACTGGTGGGCAGACCACCAAGCCTTCACCAAAGTACCTGTACAAGGATGTTGAGGGGCAGTGCCTGAGTTTACCCCTCCACAGGAGGACAGAACATCATGGTAAATTGAGAGTCCCTCAATCTCCTGCAAATGGTTGCTCCTCTGGTTTCTTTAAAATATCCTGAATGTGGGCTAGCTGTGATGCCACCCAGTAGTAGTGAACATTCGGAAGCCCCAGACCTCCTTTTCTTTGGGGCAGCCACAAGAATGCTTTTTTAGTCCTTGGTCTTTTATTCTTCCATAACAGTTTGTTTATGGCCCCCTCAATACTTTTAAAATGTTTTAGAGGAATTTTTAAAGGTACAGCTTGGAAAAAGTATAAGAACTGGGGTAACATTGACATCTTTACTAGGTTCACTCTACCCAAAAGGGTCAGAGGAAGCGCCCTCCAGGCCAGACAGTCATCCTTTATTCTCTTAATTAATGTTTTCATATTAATATTTACCAGACTCGACACCTTAGAACAACAGTTCTCAAACTTTGTCATAGTGAGCCTCCCCTATACCATGGAAAAGATCTTGAGCCTCCCCCAAAATACTGAAATATTTTTAGGCCTCCCCATAGAAAAATAGCCTACTTTTCACAGTACATTAGGAATAAATTGAAACCTCTTTGCATAGCTGGCTGTCATGTTATTAAGCTTATTGTAACCCCCCCCCCAACAGGACAACCTACTTGCTCCAATATTTTGACTCTCGAACCATTGTTACTCCTTACTGCCATACCTTCATGGGTCAGACTGCTTTTTCTGTTTCCCCAGTATCTGGAATAACCTTCCTGCTGACCTTTGCCTCTTCCCCTCTCCCCCTGCTCTTAAACAAATTCTCAGGGATCATTTTGCTCCCTCCTGCTCTTATTCCTAGTACCTATATGGTTAACTCTTGTATTTGGACAGTTCTGCTGCCAGTCTAATTGATCAATTGTTCCTCATATTGTTGGTTTATTGTTAGTAATTTGTTTGCACTTTTATTTATTTTGTATTGCTGAGAGTGTTTTGCAGTTACATTTTGAATTGTATTCTCTCACTACCCTTCCCTGTGTACACCAGAAATAAACCATGGCTCAATGTACAGTACCTTCCCTGGTCACAGACTTGTGAATAAATGCATAAATTCACCTACTATTATCCTCTTTCAGTTTGCCTTATCCCTTCACACAAAATCTATAAAGTTTAAAACTGAAATATAATACTTTTTCAAGACTTGCTTGAGCCTCCCCTGGAACAGGTTGGGGCCTCCCCAGAGAGGCTGGCCTCACCATTTGAGAACCCCTGCCTTAGAAGGAATATGTATACCCAAATATTTTATTACTTTAGAGGGGTGAACTATTGTTTGGTCTATTCTAATAGGACCTCCCCCCCTCCCCAAGGGCATCCATCTCGCGCTTGCTCCAGTTGATCTTATGTCCTGAAAGGGTACCATATCTTTCAAATAGGTGAGTCGGTTCTCTCATTGCCTCATCTGGGGAGCTGATAAGTAAGAGTATGTCATCGGCAAAAAGTGAAATCACTTGTTCCTTACTCCTCCACTGAAATCCTTTTATTCGGGTGTTATCTCTAACAATTTTTGCCAGGGCTTCTATTGTAAGTACATATATTAATGGGGAGAGGGGACAGCCCTGTCTTGGCCCTCTAGTAAGGTTGAAGGGGGGGTGATATAGTATTGTTAGTGAGGATTTGGGCTTTCAGATTATTATATAAGCTTCCCAGCCACTTCATCAGGAGAGGATTAAGCCCTATTTTCCACAAGACAGCCATCATAAAGGGTCACTCTACTCAATCTAAGGCCTCCTCCGCATCTAGCACCAGAAGACCCCCCAACCCTCCCTTAGGCCACTGATACATGATGTTTATTAGTCATCTGATGTTATGTTTAACATGTCTGTCCTTTATGAAACCTCCCTGGTCTGGGTGTATTAGCTTGGAGAGAAATTTCTCCAACCTGTTAGCCAGTAATTTTGCCAAAATATTGTAATCTGCATTTAGCAGAGAAACTGGGCGATATGATGAGCACAAAAGAGGGTTCTTCCCTGCCTTAGTCAAGACAGTAATTGTGGCCAAATTCTGTGAGGGAGGGAAGGCTCCCTCCTCCAATGACTCTTCAATCATTTCCAACATAATCTGGCCCAACTCTTCCCAAAGAATTTTATATACCTCTACTGGGATACCATCCGGTCCTGGTGCTTTTCCCCTCTTCGCTTTCCACACCACCCCTTTTAATTCATCCTTAGTAATTGGAGAGTCCAATTGTGCTGAGTCCTTATCATTCAATTTAGGCAGAGTAACTTCTCCCAGCACAGTATCCGGGTTTGCCCCCTGTGGGTATTCCAAGGTGTACAACTGGGAATAATACTTTTGAAAAGCAGCATTGATTTTCTGCTGATTATAAATGACCCCCTCACCTTCCATTTTCACCCCTAATATGGTTCTTTCAGCTCTCAGTCTTTTAACCAACCTTGCCAGCCATTTTCCAGCTTTATCGCCTTTGAAATAGAGTACGATTTAGCCAGATTAAGGGCCCTTTCAATTTTATGAGTGGAGATTCGGTTTAATTCACCTTTCAGCTTTTTTAAGATTACTGTCTTGGAGTTGTCATGTTTTAGCATTAACTACCGCTCTAAAAGTTAAATTTGGTATTCTAACTCCTGTTCTCTTTTCAGGTTTAATTTTTTCTTATGCAAAGCATAAGAAATAGCTTCACCCCTTATTGTGGCCTTAAGAGTTTCCCAAATGGTTTTAATATTAGTATCTCCCAGGCAGTTCACCTCAAGGAAATCAAGTACATATTGTTTTAATTGTTGAAAAAATTTAACATCCACCAAAAGGTTGGGGTCTAACCACCATGCTGGGGTGACTCTGGGTTCCTTCCTCCCTTCTATTATTACCTTCAAGGGTGCATGGTCTGAAACTAAGATTGGACCATACAATGCCTCAACCACATTCCCTATTCTGGTTTTTGTCACAAATAAGTAGTCCAATCTTGTGTATATTTTATGTGCATGTGAATAAAATGAATACTCCCAGGTGGACGGGTAGCAAAATCTCCAAGCCTCTAATGGTGTTCTCCCCTCTGTCATGTGATGAAGTGTTTTTACACTTTTGGGAATAGGGCTTCTTCTTACCCCTGAATGATCTAGTTGATGGTCCCAGTATGTATTTAGATCACCCCCTAGTATTATATTATCTGGAAGTGGTGCCAGCGATGTCTCCAGATGAGTGAAGAATTCTGGAGAATCTATGCTAGGTCCATACACCAACACCAGTGTTATTATGGTGCCCCCCTCATATCTACTACCCCTATAACAAATCTGCCCTGAAGGTCTGAAATTGAAGACAAAACCCTATGCGGGAACCTGGGTCTGATCCATATGGCTGTGCCTTGTGCCTTAGAATTAAAGGGTGAGGCAATCAATGTTCCTCCCCATGAATGGCACAAACTCTCCATCTCCTCCTCTGTAGAATGAAGTTCCTGCAGGAATATTATATCTCCTCTCATTTTATTTTTAATCTGTGTCAGTACCCATTTTCTCTTAATGACCGTGTGTAGCCCATTCACATTCCATGTAGCCATTGTTATATTAGCCATAGTCCTTATTCCACCTAATTAGTTTAGCATGTATTTTGTGTCACTGTAACAGATTAACCATCATTCCTACACTGCCGATATAAGAATTTTGTTAACAACCCAACATACCCTCCTCCCCTCCCCCCTCAACTTATACCTTCCAACATGTAAAAACCAACCACAATAAGAAATGTATATGCCCCTTCCCCCTACTTTTCCCCCAACCAGATCTCTTACCCCTCTAGTCCCTCCTGCCCAAAATGAAATAATGATTTGATTGAAATTACCCTCTACTTTTCAAGGATTGAACATCCATCTCTTGCAATAATTGTACTACACTATTTTAACAATCCCATGAATTAAATTCCCCTCAACACTCATGCTCCAACAAAGGATAAGAAAACTTTTATATTGTCCAGGATACACATCTTATCAGGTTGCACCGCCCTTTCCCACCCTCTCCGGTCAACTCATAAGAGCCTCCAAAACACCTCACAAACCCAAAAACATATTGTTCTAAAAGGAAAATAATTTCCACCTCATTGGGAGATGTCTTGGGAACTACTGCCCCCTACTGTCAACTTTTGGGCAGGACTTCCCAATAATATGGATTTTACAACGTTAACCCAATAGTTCTAACCCAAACAGTAAAGTTACAGAGCATCTCCCTGTTTTTCTCCCAATAAGCTGGTTTGTGAGTGTTTATTACTAAACTAAAAAAACTCTTATTGGAGAGTGGAGCCCTACAGTATGATCCCTTTCCCCCCCAAAACCTTAAGACTTCCAATGAAGCCCTGTGCATATTTTACAATGCCAGTAATTTTCCTCGCTGTGCTTCTCCAATTATGTACATACTATAATAACAAAAATAACTGTGTGTGCACCACATAAGGCAGTTCAGAAGCATTGAAGGAACTCTCTGTTCTGGGGTCTGAAACGTACTTTTAATTCACCCTGGACAGATACGACTTGTTCTCCTTCAAGTTCGGGTTGCCTTTTGAAAATTACCAGAGACTCTGGCAGACTGCCAGATGTGGGCCCGGCGAAAGAGGAAGAGGGAGCCCCTCAGTCCAGCCCTTATAGGCCCCTACCGGAGTTATGGATTAGGATATAGTGCTCTCTCCCCCCTCCTACCGTTCCCCCCATCTGTAAAAACAGTACCTCTTCCATGGGGTTCCCAGCTGGAATCAATTTACTTTTGGAATGTCCAAACCTTGAACATATTCCAGCACTGCTGATGGGTCAGTAAAGGCCCTAGTGTTCCCTCCTGATGGCCCAACTATCATCTGTGCTGGGTAGGTGAGAGTAAATGGACAGTTTTTTGAGTGAAGCAACCGTCGCACTTCCGAAAAAGCTTGACTTTGAATTTGCAGCTGCTGAGAATAATCCGGATATATACCGACTCTTCTTTGTTGTTCCAGGATCATTCCCACTTTCTTGCTGCCTCCAATACTGTCACCCTGTCCTTGTACCTCAGGAATTTTACAATCAAATGCCTTGGTCATTGATCTGGGGGAGGTTTTGGATCGGGAGAGCGGTACGCCCTTTGGATTTCCAGGCTTGTATCATGGGGCAGCTGAAGGGTTGTGGTAAGCCAGTTTTGGATATAACTTATACAGTCTTTCCCGTCAAGTCCCTCAGGCAGGCCTATAATTCTAATGTTACAGCAACATTCATGATTCTCATGATCGTCGATGGCCTGCTTCAGGAAATCTATCTCTTTTAGTACTTTTGCTGGGTCTGAAGAGTGAGATGTGGTTCTATCTTCCTGGTCGCTAATACGTTGCTCCATCTCCCCCAGGCACCATTCGTGAGATTCAACATGCTCCGATGTGGAATTAACAGCCTGCTGAAGGTGTTATGTTTGGGCTGTAATGTTATCGAACCCAGCTTCCATTCTGGTACCAAGATCATATTTTAGCTCCTTAATTAAACGCTCCAACTACTGGTACCCTTCTGCCATTATCTGATTTTGATTCCCTTCTGGAGTTATGCTTTCGGTACTTGTACCCAGCCCAGGTTGGTTTTTAACTGGGACGGCCGCCTGTGCTTCTTCGGATGCTTTTTCAGGCCCAGTCAGGCCCCTCACCAAGGTTCCCTGAGAGGAAGTTTTAAAAGATATTATGGCTTGTTTTCTCCCTGATTTTTGAGTTGACGACATCAGCACCCTTTACACTTTCTGAATCTATGTAAATTTTTAAATATTTGACACGATATTGAGGGGATTGCAAGAGATGATCACAGAGCTCCCAGTTTAAGCATCCATCTAGCTCTGATACTAGGTCATGCCCCCTGGTTAGTGCAGTGTTAACAAGCATAATATTACACTAACCAGATTTAGCCCATCTGGATGGGGCAGGGGCCATATTCAATGGTTTGTCCAGTACTGTGCACAGTGAAAAGGGCTGAAGTGCAGAATAAACCACTGCACTCATGCAAATGAGGTTGTCTTCCAACTTATAAGATGCAGTTGTATATTCAAAGGATTATGTAAGTGGTAACAGGCTGCTGAGGCAGTAATAATTAACTTGTGAACCCTGCTTTTATCAACATATACAGTGGTGCCAATGACACCCCTTCAATCACCAGATCTGTTGGCACAGAGTTATTTTGTTATATTGCAGATCCTCACCCAGGCAGATTAGAGGCCCCCACCGAAAAAATAAAAAACTAATAAAATAAAATTAATCTGAGCACACACCAGGCAAGGATATCTATGAAAACAAATGTATGTATGGGTCATAACAGCAGTTGAGCACTGGGTTAACACCTCTACATATCACTTCACGATGAGGCTACTTCATCCTTCCAATTGCTGCCAGTGCTGTGGAACAATATTACTATGTAGTGATGAAGATCCTGACCATGACAATCATGTGGACCCCCATTTTCTTATCCGATTCATGTTAAGTTTTGTGGAACTCTAATAATACCCATACCTGGCAGTCTATTGGAAAACTCCTTCCTCAACTAATCCTTGTCAGATCATGAATTGGTTCTAAAGGCCTTCCCTGGCTGTCTAGTGGACTCCCTTCCTCACTCAGTCAGGTACTGGGAAACAAACTGAATACCATCCCTGGCAGTCTAGTGTAGCCACCTGCTTGATCACTATCAAAGACCCCCCAGCTCACCAATTGATCACCCACATCTGACTCAACAATCCATCCATCCATCCACATATTAGCTGCTTTCCAGTATTCCAGATGGTGGCTGGCATAGACACATTGATCACCTCCTCAGTTGGCCACCATTTGATTGACAGGGAATGAATGCACATATACTCTAATAAAAAACATTTCTACAGTATGTAGAGCTGGTATTGAGTGGAGAAAGGGAAGTGAAATGGTCACATTCCTTCTTGGTACATCATCCATCTGTGATATAGATAGGATAGGGAGGATGGCAGAGAAGGGGAGGGAGATCTGGGGGTACCGGTAACTCAGGTACCAACTATTTGGTGAATGAGCCTGTGTAGGTATTGAAGTGGAACTTTAAGAAGCTGGGTGACAGTTTGAAGGTGCACTTAGCTTCCCTGGCCTTTTCTGAGCTCCTCCTTGTGTGGAATAAGTGGAATGGGAATGATAGAGTAGGGAAGGAATAGACTGAGAGCTTCAACAGGCAGGTGAAGGGATAGTGTCAGGAGGAGGGATACCACTTTGTGGAGGACTATGGAGATTCTAGGACAGCAGGATCTTCAAGAGTGTTGTCCTTCACCTAACAAGTGAGTGGGCAGTGCTCTGGAGCAGAAGTTTGACATCTACAATGAACACAGTTAAAGTGACTGTGGAGGAGACTGAAGTCAGGGGAGCCACTAAGAAGGAAGAGTGGTTGAGGAACCTAGCTAGTGCTCCAGCTGAACAGGGGACTAGTAGTAACAAGGTGGGTAACAGCAAGGCTGAAGTTTGAATTAGGTTATGGGAAGAGGCCAATGCTGGAGGGCTGACAAAAATCTACACTCTGCATGAAAAATAACAAAAATTAAGTAGACTAGAGAAGGATAGGCGAGAAGGAATAGAAACAAGCATTTGTCAATGCCTAATGTTTTCTTGCATGGTTTATGTGGCAGAGAGGTACTGTGTTAGTCGAACTTCTGGTGGGAAGAAATGCCTGCCCAAACTATTTTTTGAAAAGCTGTCATTTTACCTGTACAGCTTACCGCATGGTTTGTTTTAAGCAATTTCTACCTGAGCATGTGTACCCAAATTGCAATGAATGGGCATAACTTTGTCATTTTTTCACATTTTGACCCCAAATGTTGAACATAGTCTTCTTATCACCCCACCTCATGAACCCCGTAGCTGAAAATTTTCAAATTTGTGGGAAAACAGCACTCTGCACGACAGGTATGAAAAAATGTTTTGGGCAGGATGTAAAAAATGACAGCTTCACTGTTCATGAGGTGATATGATAAAATGGCTATGCTGAAAATTTGGAGTGAAAATATTGAAAATTACTAAATTTACACACGTGTATAGAACATTTTGAAGGACTGCATGTAACTCGACCATTTTTAGGAGTTTTTTCACCAAATTTTCCACATGGCCTTTTTGGGACCCCAACTCATGAAAAGTGCCACTGTCATTTTGTTCATTCATCCCAAAAGGTGATTTTGCATAAAGACTGTGTCAATCTGTGCCACAAGTGTGAAAACACATTTTGGGCAGGATGTGAAGAATGACAGCTGAACTGTGCATGAGGGGGTATTAAAAAATAGCAATGTTGTGAATTTGGAGTGAAAATATTAAAAATTGCCAACGTTATGAGCTTGCATAGAAAAATTTAAATGACCGTTTATAACTCGAGTGTTTTTTGGTGTTTTTGCACCAAAGTTTCAACATAGGCTTTTTGGGACCCCACCTCATGAACACTGGCACTGTTGTTTCATTACTCTGTCCTAAAAGTTGATTTCATGCAGCGACTGCAAAATCACCTTTTGGGACCGAGTAACAAAATGACAGTGCCAGTGTTCATGAGGTGGGATCCCAAAACCCAATGTTGAAAATTTGGTGCAAAAATATTGAACAAATGCCTGAAATATCAACATAAGTTGAAAATGCCATTGACAGCCATTATACGGTGCTTACCTTGATTCTTCAGTTCATGGTTCAGCTTTGAAGAGCGCAGACGTGTCCCAGTCTACAGAAAATAACAGCAGCTGACCTTGGATTGTAAGTATAGGGCAAGGGGGTGTGTGGGGTGGTGGACTGTTCAGTGGGAGGGTTGGTATGGGGAGGGGGATGGGTAGATGTTGAGGCACTGTTTTCTTTTTTACAGGCTTAAAGAAAAAAAGACATCGGGGGACAGTTTTCTTTTTTTTACAGGGTATAAAAATGTGTATTTTGTGACACTGGGAGTGGGCTCTCCAGTGTCCCCTTGGTCGAAGGATGTAGATAATGCTGACATGGGTATTTGACACTCTGATGTAGGAATGGGGATGGGGAACGGAGGGTGCAGGATGGACAGCATGCAGTGAGAGGGGGTAGAAGGGCTTAATTGAGTGCCGGTGTCATACCTTTATTAAAAATGAAATGTGTGCATGAATGGATGAATAATGAAACATGTGCATTGGATCTAAAATCTCCCACACAGCTGTAGCTCACACAATCTCAAATGTACATCAGAGCATAGCTGCACGCTCTCCTACTGCTGTAGAGGTTGTTATTGTTGTTGGGGGTTACACTAAGGCTACTAATGAGATCTACTTTATTAAAAATTAAACTTTTATAATGATTTGTATGGGGAACAAATTTGTAGAACTGAAGACGTGGATAACATTTGCACAAAGAGTATAACCTTGCACAAGTGCATGTGCAGTGAAAGAATCTGGATACTTTTTGTGGTGGGTAGTATTTGGAATCACAGGCTCAGTTGGGGAATGGAGGTTGTGGGGGGGGACAGCAAGCAGTAGGAGGGAGCAGGAGGGCTTATTTGACAACACTATGCAAATGAAAGAAATGAAGTGGGAGTCATGTGATTCTCTGAGCTAGTGGCTGCTCTTCTATACCGCTCCTGTCCAACCCATTCTTTTACTTGTTTTTAGAGCAATAATTCTCTCCCCTCACAATTAATTTTAATCAATACAAGATCTTGGACCTTACCAATCACCATTTGAGAGGAATCCGGCAAATTACAGTCTTGCCATGGAAGCTGAAATGTGGCAGGCCCTACTACACCACACACCACCTCCGATGTCGGACAAAGGTTAAAAAAAAAAACAAGGGCCATGACACTACCTCTGGATGTCCTTCAGCTACAGCTCTGGCTCCACCTCCACTCACCAAAGAAAAATTTATCTTGGAACTCCAACCATTAAAGAATTATATTAAATCTTGCTCAGAGGAGCTTAAAACCCTTAGAATCAATCTCAATGGTACAACACGGAGGATGGAGGATTTAGAAACGTGAGCTACCTCTATGGAACGCTAGAAGGATTGTACCGACCCTGAGATCGTCCTGCTCCACCAAAAACTATCAAAAGTGGAAACCAAGTTAGAAGACTTAGAAGGATGAAGCAGGAGAAATAATATTGTAATGTTTGGCTTACCTAAGGATGCAGAGACAGCTACTCCTATTAAATCTGTGCAAAAATTTCTCTAGCGCATTGCTGGACCATCTCCAAACAATACATCCTATGTTGTAGAACAGGCTCACCGATCCATCCACCACCAGGCTCTCCTTCTAGACCATTTATCCTGAAACTATTAAATTTCCTAGATGAGCAGTATGTGCTTCAGAAAGCCAGGGAGCTGGCAGAAGTTACCTGGGAGGGACATTGGATTTGCCAGCTGCAACCCGGCAAAAAAGAGCTGCATTTCATCCTATTGTTGTTAAACTCCTGGTGGCTTCCATTTGCTTTAGAGTTCTGTACCCAGCCAAGCTCCAGGTCTTTTGCAATGGCACTTAGCATTCTTTTGATTATGTGAAGCAGGCAACCAAAGAGCTGAAGAGGCTGTTGCCCGACTTTTCCCCAAATCATGATACCATAGTGGATTTCATCAAGTATCATCAGGGGACTCCTTTGTTTAATAGGTCCTTTGCTTTTTACTGGTTAATGGACTTGGCATGCTACAGATATGTCCACAGATCTGTTTCACTTGGTAGCAATATCTGCTTTGTAACTGCATTGGACGACACTATTCCAGTTGCTATGATATGGACAGGGCCACTAGTGTTCTGAGGCAGAATTTTCTGATTTCTGTGGCAGGGCTCCTTGGCTTCTGCTGCAACATTTTCTGATTTCTGCTGCATGATTTATTCACTTTTCTGGCAGAATGCAGTCCTGTCATTGGCTAAATATGATGTGATGTCATCCATGACATTATATGCTGAGCATAGAGGAGGGGCTTCAGGATAAACGAGATGGGAAAGAAAGCCTGACACTATGGAAAAACAGTATATTTATATGAAAATTCACCAAGAACAACGAATTATGCGACACTATATATATTCTGTGGCATGATGCAAATTCTGTGGCAAATTCCGCAACCATAGAACCGCAGAATTCCAGGGGCCTTGGCTATGGACAACCTCTTCTACAAGTACATACCCCACTATTTGATTGTATCCACAGGACTAACTTCCATTAGAGGTACTTCTGGCTCTCTGAATGACTTACTGACATGCTGTTATGAAGCAGGGGCAGCTTTAAATCACTCTGCCTGGTGGTGGTATTTTGAGGTTTTATCCTGCTAAGATGTACATTGGTGGACAGGGTATTTCCTTCAAGGCTGGATTTAACCAGAACTTTCAGTGTTGGTATAAGAACACTGACAGTCTTACCACCTTGCTTTTCCTTGTGGCCTTGCCTACAATGCAGCTATACACTAAATACGGATTTACAGTGCCAAACTACATAGTTACCAGACTAAGACAGATGGGTCTCTGTTGAACTCGACTAAATGACTTTTAGCTTTGCTTGAACACAGTTATGGCTTGGACTCTTTGTTTGACAGGTTTGGCTGCACTTTGGGTGCAATGTTCTCCTACCTTTTGTTTCCAACTTTTTATATATTTTCAATGTACCCTATATAAAGGGGCTTTTTCTGTTTTCTGCTTTTTGCTGAAAAGTGATTGGTTGTTACAGATTGGTTAAGGAACGGGTGAGCCTGGTGGGGAGGGGGTTGTTCTCTTCCTACTTGTTTTATGTATAACTGACAAGGTTTTTTTGTTTAATCTTTTTTCCACCCACCTCGTGCTTCACCGGCCCCCACTCCTTCAGGCTCCACAAGTCTCCCACTAGCCCCACTGTCCTAATCCAGCCCTCCTCTAACTCCTCATATTGCAGCCGATCCCTGGGATATCCCAGTGTATCCCTTCACTGGGTGGGTCCCCCTCCTTCGAGGGGGAAGGCACCGGGAGAGAGAGGGATGACCCCAGCACACTCTCTTCTTAGGGCCCGGGGATGCTGCCATGGAGAAGGAGGCCCCGAGAAGGCACTGGAGGCATTTGGGGACAGAGAGCCATCATCCAGCAGCCAGCAAGTGGTATTTCCTGGTTTTTTGAGGTGTGTGTCATCCGGATGTCAAGGCATTAGCAGTTGTCTGTCACGTACCACCCAGCAGTGAACCCCCATATGTTGCCCTACCCCTGGCCTCCACCAGCGGTCACGCAACACCTGGTTTCAGCCTCCCTCCCTCCCTGGAGACAATAAGCAGCCATGGGACACTCAAGTTGTCTCCCCCCAGTCCGCCCTCCAGTGATTCAAGCTCATTCCAGAACCCGGGTTGCTGGCGTTGCAAGCAGAAATCCAACCACTGCGCCAGTAGGCTGGCCCTACTGACCAAGTTTTAATGTTGGTCTTATTTTCTATTTTACATAATTTTTTTTTTCTCTTTTTACTGGCCTCTTTTACAGGCTAAGGGAATTTACGCTCATCCTGGGGGGGTTAGATTTGATAGCTACCCCAATTTTGTTGTGGATAGCTTTAATTTTTGGTTTACCCTGCTTCCATACCCCTTAGCACTTGATTATTTTTATTGTCTGAGCTATGGAAGTATCAACAAGATTCCCCCTTCTTCTTAGTTTTGTACCCCCCTTTCCTCGCACCTAAGTGTTAACGAAGCTCTGTTTTTTTGGGGTGGGCTATAACACCCTGGGAGACACTGTGGGAAACTGAAGGGTGGGCAGGGGCAGTTTTTGAAGTTATTGTGGCTGCTGATGAAAAGGATGCCATGAGCTGGGTTAAAGGGGTGGGTTTTTCCTTTGATAATACTCAGTTTTGGACTTGTTGAAAGGTTTGATTATTGCTTCAGGGGATTGTTCTGGGTGAGTGGGGAGGATAGGAGACTTAGGGTCTCTTGGGCATTAGATTGTTGGGGATGTTGGGGTAATGGGGCACATTATTTTGAGGTTGGGTTTATTATCAGTTATTACTCTTGAAGAGTTGGAGGATGGAAGGGTTACATTTTGGACAATCTGTATTACATCTTTGGTGATCTGTATTGCCTTTTTGTCCTGTTCAGTAAATTCTGGGAGGACTTGGGAGAGGAGGGTTAGGTGTGGGTTGAATGGGTGGGTGCCACTGGAAGTAGGGGATATATTGAGCATGATATTTTTTATCTCCCCTGTGACTTTATGGTTCAATGTCACATACAGTTGATGCAAAATAATCTTCTATAATTTTTGTTCCTGGAACATTAAAGGTGCACAATCTCCCACTAAAAGGGCTAAGGTTCTATTCCATCTACACAAGTTGCAGGTGGACATTGCATTCTTACAGGATTCACACCTGTTCTTATCCCAGGCTCTCCTTGCAGGCTTTTGGAGCAGGTTCTGACTCCCGTAAGAGGGGTGTCTCTATCCTAATAGCCAGGCAGATTCCCTTTTATTTTTTTACAGGAAACAGCGGATCCCTTGGTTCGGTTCCTTTTTATTTGAGCCCTGATTGGCCATCGAGAAGTGATGCTGGGATCGATTTATGGTCCTAATCTGGATTATCCACAATCTTTTACTTCTCTAATGTCCCTATTAGCATCATGGACCTTCCTCATGATTATTTTAGGGAGGAACTGGAATCTGGTACTGCAATGAAGATGATAGAACTAGTAGATTCCAGCAAGCCCTCTCACCCACACAGCTAGCCTTCCATGAGTTTATGGACTCTTTGGGACTGGTAGACCCCTGGAGAGTTCTATTCCCAGACAGTCGTTAATATTCATTCCACTCCCTCCTTCACAACTCCTTTTCTAGACTGGATTATTTCCTAATTGGTACAGAATATCTCCCTGGGGTTAATACTTGTCATTACTCAGCAAAGGTAATTTCAGACCATCATCCTACTCTTATGCAGCTTAACCTCTACCCTTCTCTGGCACGGGATAAGGAATAGCAGTTTAACAACCAAATTCTTAAATCTGAAGACAGTATGAAGCATATTCATTCCTTTATTGATAATTTCATGGAAACAAATTCTCCATCCCTGACTAAACTAGATTTGTTATGGGGAGCGCTGAAGTGTGATCTCTGTGGGGAACTGATATGCCTTGTGGCCAGACTCAAATAACAGTTAATGGCTAAGACTTCCTCCCTGTTGCCTGACATCCAAGTTTTAGAAGAAAGTATTTCTTCAGTCCCCAGTGGAGTGGGAGTGACTGGAAGACCTTAGACATCAATATAACACCTTATTATGGGAAAAGACAGAACACTTATTGTTTTTCTCTAAAGTGAAATATTTTGACAAAGGGGAGAAGGCAGGTAAATTACTGGCTCTCCAACTGCGCTCTAAGGCAATGGATAGAATTGTGTCTTCCATTCATTCTAGCTCTGGTCAGCTTATTACTTCACCAAGAGATATAGTTGCAGCATTTCAGAACTTTTATCACATGCTACAGTATATACGTCACCCACCTCTCCCTTCTTTAACAAGCTTTTTGAGGCCTTTCTTCAGGATATTCCTTTATCCCATTTGGATGATATTTCAGATGCTAGTTTACAAGCCCCCTTAACCCTTGCTAAAATTTCTCAAGCTAGTGATTCCTTGGCACCAGATAAATCTCCTGACCCGGGTGGGTATTCTTCTAACTTTTATAAAGCCTTTAAAGCCCAACTGGCACCTATACTTCTAGACACTTTTAACTACATTTTTAAGGAATGCCTGAATGATACTTTGCTCATGGCAACTACGATCATTGTACTTCCTAAACTGGGGTGAGATCCCCTGTTGGTTTCTAACTATAGGCTGATCTCCTTAATTAATGTAGACTTTAAAATTCTTGCTAAAGTAATGGCCTGTTGGTCGGGTCGGGTATGGGACTGTCTTCTGAGCAGGGAACAAGTGGGGTTTGTCAAAGGTAGAATATCAGCTGATCATCTCTGAAAATTAGCTTATCTCATATCCGCATCCAGGGACTCCCATATACCTGCGATTCTGATATCCCTTGACACCAAAAAAGCCTTTGACAAGGTCTCATGGGACTACTTATTTGCCCTGTTGCCTAAATATCATATCCCCCAAGAGTATATAAAATGGATTAGGATACTTTATTCCTCTCCATCAGCTTACATATTTTGCAATGGTGTCCTATCAACCCCATTCCCCATCCAGCAGGGTACCAGGCAGTGATGCCCCCTTTCACCTTATCTTTTTAATCTTTTTTTAGAACCTCTGATTCGTAAACTTAACTGCACCAGACAGATTTGTGGCATCTCCATTGGTCCCCAAGAATATAAGCTTTTGGTGCATGCCAACGATATTTTGTTAAATATCTTCTCTTCTACTACATCCCTGCCTGTTGCTCTACATATTATTTCTTAGTTCGGATCTATTTCCAACCATAAGTTGAATTTGACCAAAACCAAGGTAATGCCACTTAACAATCATATTTCTAAAGCTGACCTTGCCCATCATAATTTAATCTGGGTACATGACAAACTAAAATATGTAGGGATTTATCTTAGTACGCCACCTACAAAAATGAAACAATATAACCTTGATTCCATTATGCTTCATATTAAAACGGATTTAGCTCATTGGGTTTTGTTACCTATTACCATGTGGGACTGGCTTAATATCATCAGGATTAATATTTTTCCTAGAATATCATATCCCCTGCAAATCTTTAAGTTTGCCTTGCCTAAGTTGTGGTTCAATCAACTCTATAGGTTTTTAACCTCCTTCCTGTGGCAGAGTAAGGCTGCTCACCCGGCTTTGTTTAAACTAATGTGGGCTAAACAGGACAGGGGTCTACAGGTCCCTGATTTTTTGCTGTACTATCTAACGTTGCATTGTACAGATTTTTTTTATTGGTTTGGATGATCCAGTGAGGCCCTTCAGGGGCCTTATGTCCCACACTGGATATATATAGAGCATTCTCTTTGCTCTAGTATTGATACAGACATCCAATCACTGTTACACCTTCCCCAGAAGAAGCTCCCCCGATCATTGCAGACCACCCCGATGGAAGCATCCCTCCAAACTCACAGTTATGTTCCTTCCAAAAAATTCAGTCTCACAAAGATATCTCTCAACCCCTGTTCAGGAATCCTAATTTCCAAATAGCTGGACAGATGCTTTCTTTTTTTTTTTTTTTTTGCAAATAACTTTATTTTTGGTTTTCAGACAAGCAGTACAAAACCATACAAACAAAACAAACCCCGTAATCAAAACATGGAAGCCAGCATTTATATATGACATTGACAAAAGGAAAGGAAAGAAAAAAACACCCAATCCCTCCCCCTCAACCCACCCCCAACATGGCAGCAAATGCTTAGGACAGATGCTTTCTAAATGGTTCTGGCCCAACATGGGTGTTGATACAGTAGCAGATCTGGTGTTTTCTCAAAAATAACTTTCATTTCAAGAAGCCATCTGGCTGCACCATTGGGCACCATCCTATTGCTTCTGTTACTTTCAGGTGTCACATATGCTCCTTCAATGCTTTGGTACTGGTCCCTGGTGTAGCCCCCTGGGGGCACATTGTCTCAAATGGGTCTCTGCAGCCCCCATCTCTCACCACATTTCATATTACTATCATTCTCTGAGGGACCACTTGTGTTAATCCTGAGTGCCCTAGGTTATATTACTGGTACCAAGCACTCCCTGCAATTAAGACACCACGGAACTGGCCTGAGATATGGAAGCACATATATAGGTACATAAAATGAGAGAGGTACCATTTTATGCAGCTCCAGATCTTATACAACTTATATTATACCCCAGTTAAACTGCATAAAATGGGTAAACTACCCACAAATACTTGCTCCAGTTGTGGCAAAGAACCTGGCTCCTTACTTCATATCCTCTGGTCTTGTGAAACCATAATCCCCTTTTAGTAGTCAATTAAAACATGTCTGGACCCCCTGCTTGGGCTGTGTGAGGAATTTCTTCTGGAAATATGCTGGGAGTTTATACTGGTACACTGATCGGTAACCAGAGGTCACATATGGCCCTGATTATGGCATGTGCAAAAAAAAAAGTCATTCTTTGACACTGGCTTGACCAGAGTCTACCCCAACTCATTGAATGGTATAGGGAGGTATTGTTTGCCCTTCAAGCTGAGTGCCTTATAGCCAACATGACAGGCAAAGTTCACAAATATAAATCAGGTTGGGAACCCTTGTACATTTTATTAACTATATGATCGTGCAATCCTTCTTTCTTTTTTTTTTTACTATTTCACCCTTTATTCTGATGGATCCATGAAGTGGTTTGTGCTCCCTGATTATCCTGGGTTTCCATTTCAATTTTACGGGCAGAATAATGTGATACAATTCTGGTGGTGATCGTAGGAGTTGGGTGGGCTTTTGGGGGTTGGGGAGTTATAATTATGTAAAATACTCTGTTTATTGAAGTTGTTATTTCTCCATTTCTGGATTTGTACTACTAAATAATGGAACTGTTCAGTTATGATTATTCTTAATAAAGTTTATTCAGTTCGAAAAAGAAAGAAATGAAGCGTTCTTATTGGAGCGCTTCATTTCTTTTAACTAGAGAACAGTTTCCAGCTGTGAAACTCTGACTAGTGTCAGTCTGTTTGCTTGCTCATTGGTCTATCAGGGATGAGTCCACTGTAGATTGCTTTGCATTGGACTCATCCCTGACACACCTCTGAAATGTCATTCTACCGCAAGATGTTTCTTGCAAACTATGAGGAAACATAAAAAGCAAGAGGGAATCTGGAGAAAGATGGAAAGAGGTCTTAGTCAATGCCAAGAGTCTGGCAAATAAAATTAGTGAGCTCCAGGCAATAGTGGCAGAGAAGTGAAAGTTTGCATGCCTACTATGACTATGAGTGCAATCCACTAATCAGAGCTATCTCAGATTGTCATTATAATGCAGTCATGTGCTGTTTCTCAATAACTCAGATCACAGAAATAATAGTAGTTTGAGACTGAATATTAAGATTTGCTGATCAGTAACACATGTGAGGGGAATAAAGAACATATACAAGTTATCTGTCTGCTGGGAGTGAAAACCATGAATGTTAGGGAGTGTCTGAATAAATTGATAGAACCTAGTCTGGCCCATCAGTGCAGAGGCAGTGTATCTATCTGCAACACTGACAACCTGGGTTCTGAAATGGACTCAGGACATCGGAGGGCCAGCTGAGGGGAGAAGGATTGGGCATCCTTGGGACTGCTCTCCTTCTCTAGCGGGAAGGGGTAGTGTGTCCGGCACATTATGGACCACTGGTGGAGGCTGGGGGGGATCCATTGTGTCACAGCCAATATCTGCATGTGGTGGGGTAGTCGCGGGCTGTCATTGTATGTCCCTGCCTCCAGGAACAGCTACACACAAAATCACAACCCCAAGCATGAAGCTGCGCTCCACCGCCACCTCCGCTGCCAACAGTGTCTGCCGGGTAGAGTCCCACTCCCATGGTCTCACCCTGGAAAGTAAGCCAGGGCACATTACCACAGACTGTGGGGAGGGGGCACCACTCAGCAGCCCCACCCAGGGGGACAAGCCTGGGCATGAGGGAGGCATTGAGCAGGTGGGAGCTGAGCTCCCTTCAGGGAGTGGGGGAGCTGAACAAAAAAAAAAAAGAACCATAAACTACCCTCACCCCCAGTGATGATCCATGTGGGAAAACATGATGTCAGTAGAACACCAGAATTATAGATACAAAATAAATTTTAAGAAATGGGAAAGCTAATCAAGAAATACAAATGTAAAACCATATGTTCTGAGATACTGCCTGTACCATGGGCAGGACCCAAGCAAGTAAATAAAATAAGAAGAATGAACCAATGGCTGAGAGTATTGGTGATTAAGGAAAATGTTAAATTCTTGCAGAAATGGAACACTTTCTCACATAGACAGGACCTACACTTTAGAGATTACCTGTGCTTATAATAGGAAAAATAATTAAAACCACCATCAGATTGAATTTAAACTGACTAATGTGGGAGGAGGAGAAATAACATAGTATCAGCAACCAGTCTAAAAACAAGTAAAGAATCAGTTGAGGGGAGGATTAATAATAAAGCATCAAATTATAAACAAAATATAAGATCTCTAAAGATCCTAAACTTAAATGTAAGATCCTTAAATAATAAACAAGATGAATTAAGGATAATAATTACACAAGAGAAATTTGATACAATTTCAGTGATTGAGATGTGTCAGAATGATAACATAATTTGGGTCAGGAACTGGTGGGGTATACAGTACACTGAGCAACAACAAAAGGCAACACAAGACAGGAGGTGGAGTAGCCCTATGTATAAAAGACTGTTTGAAAAGCTTACTGGTGAATGATTCTCTCAATGTCACTGGAATTACAGATCCACAGACTTCTCAAGCTCACCAAAGTTCCAGCATTGGGCTTCACTGCTCATACCAATCTGTACTACTCCCAGCTGTTACTTAGACTGAATCTGTGTTCAATGCATGGTATTACTACCCATAGATCCCAACTGTACAAGACAGTTTTTGTTATTGATCGCTGTATTCCTGCTACCTGACAATGCCCACGAGGCTGCCCTTGCTCTGTAACCGATCCGTTTGTGGTTACGTTCAATACCCTAGCTACTACACTTGTAGGTCAACAGACATTTAGCTATTGTATGTAAAATGCCTCTGTACAAGATGTGATTGTTATACTCCTTTCCTGTACCATTGTATGTATGTTTTTGTTTGACACAGAGCTTTTGTAAATGATTCTATGACTCAAAAGATTGTAATTCCTATGATATGTTAAATAAATAAATAAATAAATAAATAGATAAATCAAATTAGAAACATTATGGGTTGAGATAATAGGTACAAATAAGAACGTAATAGTGGGTACATGCTATAGACCACCAGATAGCATAGAAACATAGAAATTGTCAGCAGATAAGGGCCTTTGGCCCACCTAGTCTGCCCTTTACCCCTAACTACTGTGTTCCTTCTTCATTTCAGGAACTAGCTTGTTTCCCTTCCCTGAGTACCAGTAAACCTCTATGCCTGTCCCCAGCATTTTTGAAACCTGTAATTGTTTCTGCCCACATCACCTCTGCTCGTAGGGTATTCCACTTTTCCACCACCATCTCTGTGAAAAAGTATTTCCTCATGTTCCCTCTGAACCTCCCTCCTTCCAATTTCATCTTCTGCCCACTTGTCCTTGAGCATCTTTTTCTTTGGAAAATAGTATTTTCTTGCACCGTGTTCTTTCCTATGAGGTAATTAAAAGTCTCAATCAGATTTCCCCTCTCCATTCTCTCCTCCAGGGAGTAAATATTCAAATCCTTTAGCCTCCCCTTGTAAGGCTTGTGATGCAGTCCCTGCACCATTTTGGTCTCCCTCTTCTGAACTGCCTTCACCCTATGTCCTTTCATAGATGAGGCCTCCAGAACTGAACACAGTACTCAAGGTGCAGCCTCAATAGTGTTCTGTATAGAGGAATTATGACCTCCTTTTCTGATGGTGCTACCCCAGTCAATGCATCCCAGCATTTTGCTTGCCTTTCCTGCTGCCTTGTCTCATTGCCCACCCACCTTAAGGTCATTAGAAATGATCAGCCCTAAGTATCTTTCCATTTTGTACGAGATCCTTGGCTAGACCATATCTGGATTATTGTTCCCAATTCTGGTCATCCTCACTAAAAGGTCAAATGAAAACAGTAGAAAAGGTATACAGGAGATATATTAAGTGTACATGTGGCTTAGAAGGGCAAGACTACACAACTAGACTGGATTCATTGGGGTTATGCAGTCTAGAGACAATGAGAAACAGAGGGGATCTACTATTACTATATAAAAATAATTACGGAGAAACATCTTTGTGCTGAAATTAGATTGGTACTGAAGGACTGCACTCACAACCTCAGGGACACTGCCTGCAGTTACATTGAAGGAAATATAGAAAGAATACCAGTAACTGTTAGCCCTTATCAATGCCACCTGAGGGTCCTCTAACATTCCCCAGCACCCCATACTGCCCTGAATAGCTCCCCCTAACCCTTCCCCCACATCACCCCCCACCTGACAATGCCTTCCTGGCTGCACCCCAACTTATAACATCCTTTTCCTGATCTGTCTAGACCCTCTAATTCCCCTGTGGCAGTTCCTTACTACTACAGACACGTGGTTGCTTTGCCATGCACTCTGTAATTGCTCTGCCTGTTTCTGCCCAGCTGCACTTAGAAACCTGTTCATTGCACTTAGCATTTAAATAAAATAGCTGTAGGTAAATTTCATAACAAATACTGGGACAGGTCTTTGTTATATCAAGCTGCTAGTTTTTGGAATTCTCTTCCTGATGAGGTAAGAGAAATTACAAGTTATTCCTTATTTACTAAAACTATAAAGGAGCTATATGCTCACATTTGTGAGTGTTGAATGGTCCCTGGAGATGTTTTGGGAATTAGTTAAGATCTCTTTTATGATTTAGTCATCTGAAAGTGTTCTAGGTATACTGTGTTATCTGTATTTATAATGGTATATTGTGTTGTTTGTATCTATATGTATTTATATATGGAACTTACTTGTATGTACTTAGATAGGAACTTACACAGGTCTATCTTGTAAACTGTCCAAATGACATGTATTACCTGTATAAAAATAAATTTTACCTACCTACCATTAGGGAGGCCAATTGAGGGGTAATGTGAGGAAGTTATTTTTCACAGAAAGGGTGGTGGATGTGTGGAATGGCCTACCACAGGAAGTGGTGGATATGAATACAGTGCAGGGCTTCAAACAGGCATGGGATAGGCATAAGGGAGCAATACAGATGAGTATGACTAGATAGGCCATTGACAGAGTACAGGCCTATGGCACATTCATAAGGTAGAAAAAATGGGCAGACTGGATGGGCCTTGTGGTCCTTATCTGCTGTCAACTTCTATGTTTAAACTTCTATGTGACATATATTTTTGTTATGTAGCCACCAGCTGTTTCACTTTCATATGTTTATTCTTGTCTAGTGTCACCCTTGTTCCCCTCTCTCTGTACAGTATTTTCACTGGTGTAACTCAATGGCTCTGTATTGTGTCACCTGACTTGGAACCTTTGTAAATGGGCCTCTGGCTCAAAGGTATTAATCTGAATCTTAAATAAATAAATAAAAAATCATAGTTCATGCTCAGAGTAGCACAAGATATAAATTGCTTTAAAATCCTGTTAGACAACTACAGAGTAGATCAGATCAGATCACTTAGTAGTGTGGGATAGGCATGAATGACCATATTAGGTTTCTTCCTATTCCTGACTAATCTTAGTAACCTTAGTAACCTGTGAGCTTCCACTGCCCTCCCAGGCTAAACCCACTCACATCAAAGCATGCATTTCAGATTTAATATCATGGTTTATTGTGTCAGAACTGCCTGTGCTTCTTACAGTTGACAAAGAGATGACAGTTTATGCATATGTACTTTGTGAGCTGTTAATTTTCAAAATCAGAGAATCCATTTTCTAAGAGTTAAACCATAAATGTGAAATTTCACTTAAATAAAAAAAAAAACAACTTTAAAATCATGTTGTTGAACAAATCAAAATACTCAGCATTTAAAGTTAATTGTATTATATACACCTACTTTGTGGCAGTGGACAAGTTGTATGTCACTGATTACATTGCATAGAATCAACATGAGCATTGCCAGTATGTTCCATCCACATTTCTAAAATCTGAAAATTAAAAAAAGGAAATTGTGCACTAATACTCTTATGAGCAACAGCCAGTTGAGGTAGTCATGATCAGCACATAATACCACTGTATTCAAAGCAGTTCTCCTTTAATACATTAATGCACAACTGATACATTCATTCCACAGTTCAGTGACTTACTGAACTGCAGAATGAATGAATGAATTGATGATTAATGTATTAAATGGCAGAAAGAAATTACACTGCTTTATACATTAGTCCCTATTTCATACATTCATTCTTCCATTCTAAGTCAAAATTTCTGTGAAAGTTGTCAAAGTGCATTCTGAAATTTCATGCAAGTGAAATTCTGACTTTTGCTGAACTTCTGCCATTGGAATTTTAATTTTGCACAACACTATAACACAGCAGTTTCCCTCTCAAAAGAGCATCTGTGACAATATTCAGTTTCTTGTCACTAATTCAGAACATAATCATAAAAAAATTACTTTTAAATGGACAGTCTTTTCTTACATCACAGTACAGAATATATCTACAACATAAAACCTTCTCCTAAAAGAAAAAAAACACTGCATTGTTAACTTTGACTGCATTACCTTAGAATGATATATTATAGAACAGCAAGAGAACCCAAACACAATCTGAAGAACAGACAGTGATCTCAGACACTTTTAGACTTGCCCTCAAGAAACAGGTGAACCATTTAATTTCAGTCAGAGAAAGAAAGTGAATGAGGTGGGTGATGTGGTAGGGAACAGTGACCATAGGACAGTCAGATTCAAGGTGAAAGCTGGGAGGGAGGGACACCAAACCAGCACAATGGTGCTAGACTTCAAGGGTGCAGACTTCTACAAGCTGTGAAGGAAAATGAGAGAGGGGATGGTAGGCATGGAGCTGATGAACGATGTGGAGGAGTCATAGGGAGTGATTAGTAACCGGGTGAGTGAGGCCACACAAATGTGTATTAGGAGGGTTAGGAAGGGTACAAGACACAGGAGACCACTCTGGTTCACTAGGGAAGTGGCAAGAGTGGTTGGAGGCAGGAGGAGGGCTTTCAGGGGATACAAGAGAACACAGAAAGAAGAGGACAGGGAGGTTTATAGGGGGATGAGGAGGCTAGCAAGGAAGGGAATAAGGAGGGCAAAGGCCAGCACTGAGGAAAGAATAGCTAAACGGGCAAGGTGAGGAGACAAAACATTCTTTAGATATGTGGGAGAAAGGAGGAAGACTGGACAGGGGATCACAAGGCTGAGGGGCGAGGAAGGGAAGCCACTGGAAGAAGACTGGGATAAAGCAGAGGAACTAAATAGGTACTTTTGCCCAGTATTTATGAAGGAGGGGGAGAGTAGGGGGCCAGTTTTAAGCAGGAGGGAAGGGGCACAGAGGTGGATCTGAGTCCTTTCAGTGTAGAGAGGGTTAGGGAGGAACTAGGCAGGTTGAAGGTGGATAAGGCCATGGAACCAGACAGATTGCATTCAAGAGTGATCTGGGAACTGAGAGTGGAGCTGTTTGCTCCACTGGCAAGGCTGTTCAACCTCTCTCTGGACTTGGGATGGGTATTGGAGGACTGGAGGAAGTAGACCATGGTACCAATATAAAAAGGGGGAAGCAGGGAGTTGAAGGAACACTACCACCTGGTCAGCCTCAGCGCAGGGGTGGGGAAGGTCATGGAGGCACTCATTAGTGAGAGGGTGGCAGACTATCTGGAGGAGAATGGGTTGCTGGATGACAGACAACATGGGTTTACACAAGGGAAGTCATGCCAGTCCAATTTAATTGAGTTCTTTTACTGGGTGATGCAGGTAGTTGACCGGGGGGGGGCAGTGGACATGGCCTATCTGGATTTCAGCAATGCCTTCTGACACTGTACCACACAGAAGACTAGTCAACAAGCTGGAAAGTATTGGTGTGAGGGACAAAATAGCTAGGTGGGTGGGAAAGTGGTTGGCTGACAGAAGCCAGAAAGTGGTAGTGAATGGGGTGCACTCCAGAATAGGGCAGGTAATGAGCGGTGTACCCCAAGGGTCAGTGCTGGGAACTCTGCTTTTCAATATCTACATCAGCAATATAGCGTAGGGGCTGAAGGGTTGAGTTGCCCTCTTTGCAGATGATACAAAAGTCTGAAATAGGGTAGATTCCACATGGGGTGTCAAGGACATGAGACAGGACCTGAGAGCACTGGAAGAGTGGGCAGAGACATGGCAACCACAATTCAATATCAAAAAATGTGTAGTCATGCACCTGGGACACAGGAACTCGAAGGCAGTGTACACCCTCGGGGGAGAGGAAATCAGGATTACAGAGCAGGAGAGGGATATGGGGATAATAGTGTCCAGTGACCTCAAGGTGAGTAATCATTGTGGCAGGGCACTGGGAAAAGCATATGGGATGCTGGTGTGTATAGGCAGGGGAATCACTAGCAGAAGGAGGGAGGTCCTGATGCCCCTATACCAAACCATGGTGAGACCACACCTTAAGTATGGAGTCCAGTTTTAGAGGTCATACCTGTGTAAAGACATAGATATGACTGAAAGGGTTCGGAGAAGGGCAACCAGGATGATGCAGGGTATGAGGGACAAATCATATGACCATAGATGTAGGGAACTGGGGCTATACACATTGGAGACTAGAAGGGAGAGAGGGGACATGATAGAGACCTTTAAATATGTCAAATGGATAAACAAAGTGTGCTCAGGGGGTCTGTTTCACATGAAGGAATGTACTAAAACTGGGGGGCGACTGCATGGGGAAACTACAGAAGCAATGTGAGGGGATTGTTCTTCACTGAAAAGGTGGTGGAAGCATGGAATAGGCTTCCAAAGGAGGTGGTGGTGACCAAAACAGTGTCAGGTTTCAAGAGAGCATGGGATAAGTACATGGGGTTGCAGGGCAGTGGGATGGGTGCTTTCAGTGGGAAGAGGGAGAAATAATGGGGGAAAAGGGGCAGACTGGGTGGATCAAGAGGTCTTTTCTGCTGACAAGTTCTAAGATTCTATGAATGGAGGAAAGAAAATGATGGCTAGAAAATAAAATATGTAGTGTGGTTATTTGAATTTTACACACCCCCTTGGTGCATGTGATGCTTGAATAAACTACTCAAGCTTTGCTCTCTAGGTTCATGTAGCATCACACAACTCGAGCATTATACAATTTTCATAACACACACACCTCCCTATGCATTATTCTTGTATTACACTGCTGCTTATTCTACATTCATCTGAGTATCCTCAGTTAGCTATAGATTTTTAGTCATTTCACAGCACTTGTATTTTCAGCCTATTGTATTCTCTTGCTCTACTATAAGGCTTTCTCAAGGAGCTCTGCATAAATCCAAGAACAAAATATTGTAGATGAGTGAATCAGAATCCATGTTTACCAGCTGATGTGCCATGTTCGTACCAGCTGTATGAGCCATCAAGGTTGGGGGTCTACTTGGCTTCTAAGAGGGGACTGGGAAAGAAAAGTGCAATTCATGTTCACACATTGCAGTTTTGTTGTGGAATCTGTAATTTCAAAAACAAATCACTGATGTATTTTTCATAAATAATAATTACTATATGTATTTCACAATTACACATACCCCCTGTAATGTATACAGCCAATGTGCATACAGTGCAACCCTTGCTTCAAAGCCTTAGCACAGTTAATAATAATTAAAAACTATAGAAACAGAGGCATGCACATTATTAGTCTGTGGGATCAACATCAGCAACAACAGCACACTTTTATTTTCTTTGGCCACTGCACAGGTCTGCTGTACTTGAGTGCAGTACTAATATTGAGTGACTTCATTTGTGTGACCATATTAGTGTGATTAACCTGGGTTGTTTATTAAACTGTTCAAAGGGACTCACATCCCTCAGCTGTATGCTGGCCAGGTGAACCTGCAAGAGGACATGTTTTGGTGTTGATGTTTTTTTTTTGCTTTTGAACAACTTAGCTGTTGACATCAAGGTCATTTGAGAGACTACAGGAGCTGGAAACTTTAGTGGCTAATAGTTCTGCATTGCTAGAAGAGTCAGCAGCACTAAGACCAGTTGTATCAGAAGTGCTGCAGTAGTGAGGAAAGACACATGGTGCTGCAAACATGTTGACCCCATTAGCCTAAACTTGTGTGTGAGCAGGAGATTCAACACCATTCTATAAGCTATACTTAGAACAAAGCATAACTTTAACAGAGAAGCAAAATAAAAATATCCGTCCAATAACACTGAACCATTTATAGAGTAAATTTAACCTAACACAAGTCATGCTTTAAGCTGCCATGTACACTGCAATAACTCACAGTGCATGGGCTCAATGCAAAAAAAAAAAAAAATCCAGAAATACTGATTCAATAAAACATAAAAAAAATTAAAAAAATGCCTGAAGTACTGATTCAGTAAAAACAAGCATTTGTCAATGCCGAATGTTTGCTTGCTGGTATTAGCATTGGAAATGCAGGAGTTAGACGGATGCAGAATATGAATGGCAGTGCAGTATTGAACTTCACACCAAGTTCACCTCCATCCTGCAGTGACAGACAGGCATTGGAGTATGTATTTGGGTCATCGCCCATGATGTTCATGCCATGTGACCTCACACTATCCCGCAGACATCGACATATGTTGAGGTGTACCTTGGGGTGTTCGACTTTACAGTCACTCCATTCCATAAGGACATACGCTGATATGGGTGCAGCATATTAGAATAGGGTGAACTCTGGGTTGAAGAATCCAAGGTACACCTCGATGCTTGCCACTGGCTGGGGGATGGGGGTTGGATGGCACGAGTATTACAGTCGGCAATCCAAAGGCACACCCCGTCCCTGTCAGTGTGTACAGGGTGGGACGTTATGGTTAGAAACCCTAATGCCCCAGGCGTTTGTTGGTATTTGCACTACACATTTTCAACATGGACTTTTTGTGACCCCACCTCATGAAAGCATTTGGGACCTCTTCTCATCAAGAGTGGCAGTGTGATTTTATTAATGTGTCCCGAACTTTGAGTTCCAACAGCGACCATGCCATTCTGCGCCAGATGTATGAAAACACAGATTGGGCAGAATGTGAAGAATGACAGCTGTACCATCCATAGGAAGGTGTGAAGAGATGGCAATGTTGAAAATCTGTAGTGGGAAAATTAAAAAAGCTTGCACTTCTGAGCATACGTGGAAACTGTGCAACACATATGTGTAGCAGTCATTTTATGGACTTTCATTACTAAATTTTCAACATAGGCATTTTAGGACCTCTGTTCATGAACAGTGTCAGTGTGATTTTCTTAATGTGTCCCGAACACTGAATTCCCACAGTGACCATGCTATTCTGCTCTGGAAGTGCAAAAACACATTTCAGCCAGCATGTGAAAAATTACAGCTGTACTGTTCATAAGGAGGTGTGGAAAAATGCCAATGTTGAAAATCTGGAATGAAAATATTAGAAATTCACGAAATTACGAACGTGCGTGGAAACTGCGCAGTGCTTGCTCATAACAGTCATTTTATGGACTTTCATCACCAACTTTTCAACATAGGCATTTTAGGACCTCTGCTCATGAACAGTGTCAGTGTGATTTTCTTAATGTATCCCGAACAGTGATTTCCCACAGCGACTGTGCTATTCTGCGCTGGAAGTGCAAAAACACATTTTGGCCAGGATGTGAAAAATGACAGCTGTACTGTTCATAAGGAAGTGTGGAAAAATGGCAATATTGCAAATCTGGAGTGCAAATATTGCAAATATGCGAAGTTACGAGCATGCATGGAAACTGCATAACGCATGCTCGTAACACAGTCATTTTATGGACTTTTGTCAACAAATTTTCAACATAGGCATATTAGGACCTCTGCTAATGAACAGTGTCACTGTGATTTTCATAATGTGTCCTGAATATGGATTTCCCACAGCAACTGCGCTATTCTGCACCGGAAGTGCGAAAACACATTTCCGCCAGGATGCAGAAAATGACAGCTGTACTGTTCGTACAGAGGTGTGGAAAAATGGCAATGTTAAAAATCTGGAGTGAAAATATTGCAAATGTGTGAAGTTACGAGCATGCATGGAAACTATGCAACACACTCTCATAACGCAGTCATTTTATGGACTTTCATCGCCAAATTTTCAACATAGGCATTTCAGGACTTGTGCTAATGAACAGTGTCACTGTGATTTTTGTAATGTGTCCCAAACATGGATTTTCCACAGTGACAGTGCTAGTCTGTGCTGGAAGTGCGAAAACACATTTTGGCCAGGATGTGAGAAATGACAGCTGTACTGTTCATAAGGAGGTGTGGAAAAATGGCAATGCTGAAAATCTGGAATGAAAAGATTGCAAATTCGCAAAGTTATGAGCGTGCTTAGCAGCTACATAACGCATGCTCGTAAAACAGTCACTGTTTGGATTTTTTCCACCAAATTTGCAACATACACTTTTTGAGAGCCCACCTCATGGACACTGGCACTGTCATTTCATTAATTGGTCCCAAAAGGTGATTCCATGCAGTGACCATGAAATCACCTTTCAGGACTGAATAACACCTTGAAAGTGCCTGAATTCATGAGGAGGGTTCCTAAAAACCCCATGTAGAAAATTTGGTGCCAAAATTCCCAAAAGTGCCTGAGATATGCTTCAAAGTTGAAAAAAAACCCTATTTATACCATTATACAGCTTACCAGCATTTCCTCAGTTCGCGGTTGGCTTTGAAGAGTGCAGACTTGTTCCTGGTCCCCCGAAGATCATCACACTAGACTCTGGAGGTAAGTATGGGTTGAGGGGTGTGTGTGGGGAGGAGGGGTACACAGTTGGTGAGCGTGGGTTTTTGGAGGAGGCAGGGACACTGCGAGAGACCATTTTCTTTTTTTTACAGGTTAAAAAAGATATCGCGGGACAGTTTTTTCTTACAGGGCCATTTGGCACACTGGGGTGAGCTCCCAGTGTGCCACCCAACTGTTTGTTGGGGGGCCAGCTGTAGCTGATGGGGGATCTGGCACCCCCGTTGGCACAAAAGGGGGGGTGCAAGAGACGAGGGGGATTGGGCACCCTCTCGGCACAACTGTAGCAATATTCTTTCTGGGGGGAGAATGTATGCCGATGGGGAGTAGGCTCCCCCATAGGCACATCAAATGGGGAGGGGACATAATGCTGACTGGCTGTGGGCTCCCTGTTGGCAAAGTCCATGCAACTGTGGATTGAAGCCTATCGGGATTGGGGCCCCCTTCGGCCAAAACACTGTTGTGGGGGGGCACATGCTGCTGAGAGGAATTGGGCACCCCCTTGGCAGTGAGAGATAATTAATATTGTTTTTTAACAGGCAGCAAGCCGCCCACCATGTTCCCAAACAATATTACAGTCAGCAAGTTCTGCCCAGCAATGACGGGTCACTCCCTCATTGCAGCAGAATTGCTGACACTGCAATGATGAGGCTGATTGCTGCAGCAAAAACATTAGAACTTGGTGGCACTTTTGGAAGCCAGTGTCAACAGCACACTGTGCCTCCATTGGCCCACCACTGCCTAGCTCCCAAATGCTGTGCCTCCCTTGGCTGCCAAAGTGCAACGCCTCCACAGCCCACTTCCCTCCTAAGCTGTCACATAATGTTTCTTGTGCATGCACGCAAGCAAACATAAAAATGAGGTTGAAATGCAGCACTGTTTTATCTTTTTCTTTCTTTCTTTCCTTTTTATGAACTGCTAAATGCAACAGCATTTGTATGGTGGATTTCATCGACAGAAAATGTCGAGATGTGCAGTAGTAACACAGAAATTGAGCTCTGATTTGCAGCAGGCAATGATCAGAGACATTAGAAAGAAAGGAAATCAGGACCTTCTGCAACAAATTTAGGACCAGTGAATTCTAGTGGTGGCGATGATGATGGGGACTGTTTTGATCAAACAATATACAAATGAATTAAAACAAAATGGTAAAGTAAAATGTCAGGCTGATAGCACCAAGAACTGCACACATTTATTTTTGTTTCTAATGCACACCTCATATTCATCTTCACTGATACTAGTCAGGAGAAATACCTGTCACAATATAACATTTACCCACATTCAATGTAAATGAGATATAGTGATAGTAAACATCTGAGGGGATAATAACAAACAGTCATGGCCAGCACCAAAGCCTTTGTGTGCTCTGCACTTCTGTGCAGTGGTGGACATCAAAATTTTAAGGGGTTGTCTGGTGGGCTACATAAGTTCATGGCCCTCTTGACTCTGAACTTCCATGTGGCTACAGGTACAGATGCATTGGATAATGAGTCCATCTCTCAGTCAATGCACAAGGCCTCTCACCACTCACAGTTGGAGAGGTTCAGGGCCTATGCCAAGAGGACAGTTGTCTTCGCTCTATGGTACTTGGGCCTGTGTGGACAACCCTGCATCTTTCATTTCCTGGATGAGGAGGTGTCACATAACAGTACCATCCACCCATGATTGTTTCATCCAGCTGGGTCAGTGAGTTTGTCCCCAAACTCCGCTCACTGGCATGATGCCACAAAGCACTACTCAGTGGGGTCAAGATTGGCACCACACATGACATTTCTTTATAATTACATATATATATTTTATTTTTAATTTTGACCCCGAATTTTCAAGATAGTCATGGCATGACTCCCCTTATTATCATAACATGTGGCATTTATACTATAATTACCAAAACATCATTTCAAACCAGAAGTGTGAAAGCATGTCATGTTCAGGATTTTAAAAAATGATACCTTTCACATATAAGAGGATGTGTGAAAAAAGGGCTATGTTGAAAGTTTGGAGTCAAAATATTGAAAGTTAGTGAAATTATGAGTGAATGTTGAAATATTGCAGTGTTCTCCCATAACTTGGTCATTTTACCATATTTGTACACCACATTTTCAGCATAGCCTTCTTATGACCATACCTCATGGCGTTGGTAGCTGAAAATTCTCAAATCCTGACCAAGATGTCATTTAATTCAACAAGTATGAAAACAAGTTTCAGCCAGGATTTGAAAATCAGTAAGAATCTCAACCAGGGCATCCCATCTGATGTTATCCTGCTCGACTGTTCTAAAGCATTCAATAAAGTTCCCCATAATAATTTAATATCAAAACTTTTGGATTTTGGAATAGATAAACAAACTGTTAAATGGATCAATAGCTGGCTACACAATGGATCTCAAAGTGTGCATGTAAAAGATGCAGTCTCAAGTCAAGGTGCCGTTAGTAGTGGAGTACCCCAGGGCTCTGTCTTGGAGCCTTCTTTATTCAATATTTATGTTAGTAACATGAACAAGGATGTTGAAAACATCATACTCAAGTTTCCTTAATAAAAGATTTGGGTAAAATCAAAATTTGGGCTGTAAGGAATGGCAAGTCCCTTAATACTGACAAGTGTGCAGTTATGCACTTTGGATATAACAATCCTAATTATTCATATATCCTAAACCAAGACATTCTTAGAAACTCTGGCCTTGAAAAAGATATATGCATATTAATGAATAATAAATTAACATCATCTGATCACGTTTGTCTATTACTAAAAAAGCTAAAGGTATGGTTAATAGAATTAAAAAGGCATTCATATGTAAGACTGGGCAACTTATTATTCTTATTTATAATAGTTATGTCCAACCCTTACTTGACTATGGTTCTCAGGTGTGGTCCCCATTTCTTGCAAAAGACATAAAATTATTGAAGGAGGTACAGAGGTCAGTAACCAAGCTTATCCCAAGGTTAAAAGATAAAACCTATCAAGAGAGACTTTTAGCCACAGGTCTACACTCTCTGTAAGCCAGGAGGCAGAGGGGTGATTTGCTCCTCCTGTTTAAATTACTGCAGTCCCCTGAACTAATGGAAATTTGTGAGCTTGAGTTCAGTAATACAAGGTCTAATTTAAGAGCTCATAATAAAATACTAGCTCTTCCTAAAGTCTCTACCAATAAAAGGGAAAACGTCTACACTATTCAAACCATTAAAGCCTGGAACAGACTTACACAAAACATTGTAGATATTGAAAGTCTTGATAACTTCAAAAATACCTTGTATAAATTATAAAATACTAAACAACTCTTGGTATGATAGTCCCACTAGTGTTGGGGGATGTTCTAGATGGGCCAATGAGCCCCATTATGTCCTAACTTCCTAGTATTCCTAGTAATCTGTCACATTCATGAGGCAGTGTGAAAAAATGTCTATGATGAAAATTTGGGGTCACAATTTTGAAAATTACCAAAGCTATGAGCATGCATTCAAAATGTTAATGTACGCTCATAACTTTGTTGTATTTTAATATTTTTACCCCAAACTTTCTTCATCGCCTTCTTAAGACCCCACCTAATAAACAAGTGCACGGGGTTTTTCAGATCCTGCATAAAGGGTAATTTTGCTCAGTGACCATGAAATCACCTTTTGGGATGGATTCAATAATTGCGCCACTCTGTTCGTGAGGTGGTGTCCCATAAAGGCCATGTTGAAAATTTGGTGTAAAAAATATTCAAAAATTACAAAGTTAAGTTCAAACCGATTGACATACATTAAACCACACTTACCTTATTTTCTCACATTGCAGTGACCAGTTCCAGCAGCAAGACGTGTCTTCCACTGAAGAGTAGGTTTACATTGTGGGACATGTTCAGGTGAGTGAGGGTGTGTGATGGGTGGTGTGGGGTGGTGGGTGCTGAATGGGAGGTCAGGTGGAGTGGGTGATGGGTGAGAGGGTCAGATCTCTGATGGACTGTTTTTTTTTCAGTTTAAAAAAAAAGATTAGTGCAAAATGAATTTCTTTAACGTAGGGGGACCATAGCCAACACTGGGGATTGTGGAAATCAACTGCATTGTTCTGTATAATATGTATAGAAGTATTTAGCAAATAGTTTATCTCTCTATCTGGACAGCAGCAAGGATATCTGAATGCAGAACAAAGATCAGACTTCATTCAGAAATGATAACTTTAAGAAAGATCAGAATTATCACTGCCATCATTGAGCTGTAAATATTTTCAAGTAATGTGAACTTCTAAAAAGGCTATTTAGTGAAAGGGGTTGTCCATTGGCACATCCTTTGATGTTATATTGGTATTAACACAGTGCAGAAGATACATACATATAAAATTCTTTGCAAAAAAACTGCATTAATGCATCAGTTAGGGATCAGATTAAAGCAACAAAGTATTGAAATGTGGTGTTAGGGTTTCCAATCCTAACACCCCACCCTTAACCTGCAAACAGCAAAAGAAAAAAAAACATTACAGTTTTGACTATCCTAAGCCTTGGCTAATCAGGGCCGGGGACTTCCTTGGGGTTATCAACTCTAATACTCCTCCCCAATTCCATTAGCAAATAAGTTCAGATGGGCAGACTATATGAGAATGGGGTGAGCATTATGGTTGATAACCACAAGGAAGAACCCAGCCCTGATTCATCAAGACTCAGGACAGCCAAAACCATAATTTGTTTTTCCCTTTGCTGCTTGGAGAATGGGGGTGGGGTGTTTGGCTTGGAAACCCTAACACCACATTTCTCTACTTTTGTCACTTTTTTCTGAACCCTAACTGGTGCAATAATGCAGTTTTTTTTTGCAAATAATTTCTTTACTTTTTGAGACACTATAATTGTATTCTCATTCATGCAGGTCCCTTTGGGACCTGCATGAGAACATCCATCTGCCTAGGGAGGGCCTTGCACTTCCATCCCTCCATAGATACACAGGTCCATCTTGCTGCTGAAGCTGAGCAATTCTGGGGAAAGAGACGGTACTAAGGCAACAATATTAGGGAGAGGATTGACAATTATGATGGTTTGATTGTTAAAGAATTATGAATAGGTCTGATGTTTCCTCTGTAGGTAGATAACTTTATTATGTGTACATAGAGAGAACATGTTAATGGTACAGGAAAAGAGAAGCAAATGAGAATAATAAAAGTTCTCTATCATATATATTTTTTGCAAAAAAAAAAACTCTGTGAATCTATTATTTAGGGTTAAGACTAGCCAGGGGGAAAACTGCTTTTTCCACTTGAGCCGAACTTTCATGGAAGTCTGTCAACTTTCGTAGAAGTTTCTGAGGTCCATTCTGCCCAGCCCATCCCCCTCCCCAGTAAATGAGGTTCCATCCCCAACCCAATGAAACTCACTCTCTCTGCCCAGCAGTGCCTTCTACTCCTCCACCTGACATATTTTAAAATAAATAATAACATCAAACCCTGGTGGCTAGTGGTCCTTACCCCTACCCAACCACCCATTGGTGTCCCTCACAGTATTTTTAGTGAGTTACCCCCACTACAGCCATCCCCATCCCCTGTATATTATTTTTTCTCTGGTGGTCTAGTGTTAGATATAGGTACAGTGAAATCCCTTCTCTCACTATCCCTGAAGTCTGATTCTTTATTTGTGTAAGTAACCCTATTTCCTGGTGGTCTAGTGGCTCCCTCCCGATCCCTCCCCATCCCAACAGGTAATGTCCCACCCCGCTCCTCCATCCCGAGATGGAGCGGGCCACTGGCACAGCCCTCTGCTCTCCTTGTGAAGGGAGAGGAAACTCCTTGGCCTTGATGTCCAGCATGGACTGTTGCTACTCTCACTGAGGCTAAATTCATGTCACCCAAACAACCCTTTGTTTTCTTCCCATGTTCCCTCCTTACTCCAGAACAAAAGGGTCTTGTTTTGCGACAGTTCAAGTGAGGCAGATTGAGATTTCATAGAGGTGGTGGCACTAGACACCAGGGAAACAGTGGCTCACTACTCTCACTACAGCCTGCAGCATGCGGTCCAGCTGCAGCTGCAGAAGTCAAGAAAGTCCCACTGTTGGGAAGCAAAACAAGGAATCCCAGCTCCCAGGGACACAGAGCCAATGCACAGATCCCAAACAGGAATAGAAAATCCAAAAAGTCAGAAGCATCTACTTTTCCACAGACTGTGGAATTCAGCACCTGGATGTATAATGTTTATAGGCAGTAAATAAACCAGACTCCTAAATGTAGGATTCAGAGTGAAATCACTGTGAAAGATTTTATTTAATAAAATCTCCAATAGGCTTCTAATATTTAAACAATACTGCTCATTAGAATTCACTCTGCTTATTTAAATTTATTAACTTGTAGTTGCAATTCAATCATGACTTGTATTACTGTAAACTAAACCTTGCATTTCAACACGGTTCTGTAGAGTTCTCTTTGCTTGTTCAAAGCTATCCAATTTAAACCTTGCACCATAAAAATGTTGTTCTATAAATTGGCCAACATGTTTTCGATATTATAAACAGTACTGTTCAGCAGAATTGACTTTACAGAGTTCACTTTGCTTGTTTAAAATGGTCAAATTTAAAACTTGCATCATAAGAAATCTTACTCCATGAACTAGGCAATAGGCTTCAAGTATTCAAAATAGCACTGTTCGATAGAATTGACTTTGCTTGTTCAGAAATGTGAACCCACCAAGTTCTAAGTATGACTGAATCATAATTTGTAATGGTTTGCTGTAATTTAAACATTGCATTTCAACCCTGTTCAAAATAATTCACTTTACATGTTCAGAACTATAAGATTGGAACCTCTCAATTCAGACTGTTCAATAGAGTTTCTATTTGTTTATTCAGTACTATCAGTCTTTCAACTTCTAAGCACAGTTCGATCATAATATGTAGTTGTTTGCTATAAATGGAACCTTACATTTCATAAAATCTTATACAGAAAGGTCTATAAATGTGCAAATTTGCAGAAGAAATAATAAAGTGATTTTGTGTAAACAACATTACAAACAGAGATCACTTGTTAAATCTTTCCTGAAGATAAAGGACATGTGGTGCATCCAGCAACCAAAATAGATGTTTGATATTATTTGCCTATATTGTGAAACTCAGATAAAAAGTTTAGAAACTAATGTCTCTGAATGGGGGATGATGAACTGTGAAGGCTAGAACTGCAGCAGGATAATCATTTCACATCAGCTCCCCGTATTCGGGGGAGGGGCCTCCTTTTCTCTCTTCATCCACTAACCCAGGAGCCAACCTGCCCCACAGATCATCATTTCAGTGCTCAGGTCGAACAGTAATCCTTAGGGAAATTGTTGAAGCTGCGTTGCTGACAGCAGACAAAGTAAGCTGAAATGTTTTAAATCTAGGAGCCAACCTGCTTCACAAGTAGATCTGCAATGCTCTGGTCATACACTAATCCTTAATTACAAGATGTGATGGGCAGAGATGCTCCCTGTAGGCACAGTAAGTAAAAAACAAACAAAAAAATGAAAACAAATGGTCCCCACAGCCCCACCTCCATATACTTGTAATAAAAGTCAGTCCAAAGATATCACTAATGCTATATGATAGAATATAGTCAACACTTAGCTGCAACATGAATTAGTAACGTCTTCGATCTCCTTGGCTGTCATTTGTGTTAGAGTCTCCAACAAATAGAAAATAAGCCGGATGTCACCAGCATTCAAAGGATGAGTAGCAAAATTGCCCTACAGTCCAAAAATTGTTCTAAAAACAGTCTGTTGTGATATTAATACCCAAACTGCATTCATTCAAATTGGTTGAACCTCCGGATGCTACAAGGACCTGTCAGCGTATTCTCTATTTGTCAAAGACACTTTTATGGAATCCATACGATCACATAAAAGTGATGGCAATAACCAAGTAAAAAAAAAAACTTTTTTTGTTTAGTGCTGCCTTTTTGTTTAAACTGCTACAGAGTCTCTCACTACTTATTATCTAGCCCTGCCTGCTGCCCACTTGCCAGTCTTCACCCTCTCACAGTGGCTTGTGCATTATCCTGCAAGCAAACTCCATCACAAAAGCAATACTTTGGTATTTTTGCTTTATTTTAAACTAGAACAGTGCCTCCGAAGCATGCTTCTCACAACATGTTGTCTCCCAGTGCCCTCCTGCCTGCATGGAACTATGCCTCCAAATTGTACCTCTCAATACATGCTGTCCCCCTGCCCGCCAGCAATGACCAGTTAAAAATGCCAGCTATGCTTCAAAATTCAGAAAGGCAGTTCAAAGTAAAATCCTCAGCCATCTGCTACAACATTTGTATCGAGACAACTATTACCTCTCACAATTTGGCACTTCAGCTGCACCCAGGATCACAACTTGATCCGCACTCCACACTCCTCACCAACTGCAAAAATGCAGACTTCATCTTCTGCCTCCAGTTTAAATCAATAAACAAGCATAAATACCACTCTCTACCCATGTTATCAGCTATCCTTCTTGCTAGTTAAACACTGGAGCTATTTTGGGTGCTTGGGATCTTTGAGTGGGTGTGGGCTTATTTACTGTATCATGCCAGGGTCTCAGGACTGCACCAAGAACCCTCTAAGTCTGAGAAAGCATCAAGTGAAACTGTAGTGTGCATGGAATTCCTTGCAAGGAAAGATATGCCTAAATGTGAGAGATTCTATGGATCATGCCTACCCATATCCAGAGCAGCAATGCAAGACAGTGTGCACATTGCTGAAAGGCAGGGATGCAAATGTTCTATTCTGGTTTTGTATTGTTGTGTACTGACAGTCTCAAGTTTAGCAATGCAGTTTAATGGGTATCTCAATTTTTGCACACACAGCTAACCCCATGTAGGTTAATCACCTAGTTTTCCATGGGGGTGGTGGTCTGTGTCAGTTCTACTCTATGAAACCTGCCCGATAAACAAAAATACTGTGCCCAGCTCTGGTACTGTAGAGCTACTACCTCCATAGCAACATAGGTTAATAACCCAGTTTTTCAAGGGGCAGGGAGTCTGGGCTGTTGCAGCTCTACTCTATAAAACCTGCCCGATGAACAAAAATAGTGTGTCCATCCCAGTACTGTAGAACTACTACCTCCATAGCAACAGTTTATAGGGGTCCTGCCGTCCGCTTCCTCCCATCCTGGGGAACAGATCAGTAGCGAATACAATTTAGAGATTAAGTTACAGCCTTACAAAGCATGTACTGTTACACATAAGCTCTAACTACCTATTACAGAAGCCCCTCGCTATAATGAACCTAGTTATAGTGAACATTTGGCTATAATGAATGGTTGTCATGGCTCCCAATAAAAATAATGTATTTTTAACCTCTATTTTCAGTTTGCCTAAAGTGCTCCCTTGCACAACCATACATAATCTCCCTCTCTCCTCCATCACACCAAACACAGTATAGGACTATACTGTACTACAGTACACATTGCTGCATCTGTTGCTGACTTCTTCTGACCCAACCCCAACCCCCTGGCTCACCTCAGCTCACATCAGTCTGTTCAAATGGCTGATCATCACTCGTAAGTCTGGAAAAGTCAGAAACTTATAAAAAAAAAAATACTGTCTTCCCTTGCTAAAACTAAATAATAGAAATGAATAACTTGGAGCTGCGATGGTTGAACTGTGTGAGAGGCAGACATGAGAGCGCGAGTACGAGCAGGCGGGTTGTAGGCAAGTAGCTGACCCACATAGCTGACGCACAGAGATGATTCCAGATACAGTACTGTATGAACCCAAGCCTGAAGTCTGTGTTTTTTTTAACTCTTAAGTTTTTTTTGTTTCTTTTTAAAGCAAATAATTTGATTTTGTAGAGGAGAGTGGGAGGCAGCTGCTGATTTGGAGGTGTCAGGGGCAGGAGAGGGAGAAGGCAGATTTCAGCTTTTTGGCTTTAGATACTGTATTTTTAAATCCAAACTAATAAAATAAATAAACTAAATATTGTACAATTAAACAAGTACAGAAAGCAGCTTGTGAAAATTAACTGAGGAAATAGTAACAGTACTGAGTGTGTTCACTAACAGATAACCCTGTACTATCTGTTTTGCTGTGTAATTTAGTGTTCCTCAGTATAATGAATGAGTTTCTATAATGAACAGTTATTATGGCTCTGAACTCATTTGTTATAGTGAGGGACTACTATGTAGTATTTTTATGTGACAGTTAAAAAACCTCACTCAGTGTGTTTTCCTAATCTCTCAACTCATTTTGATATACTGACCTTGACTGCAGCTATGTACTGCTTCTACCTGTTGAGCCAGTTATGCAACTGATTCTGATGGGCATCCCATCCTCAGGGCAATAAACATTCACAGCATGCACGCTGATAATGTCACAGAGCCATGTCGCCATAGCATTCAGTATAATTGCATCACCCTTATATGCCAGCCCTTAACAACAGGAAAGTGGAGGAAGTTGTAAAGGGTAGTGCCTTAGCCTCCTCAAGGAATTGACATCTTGACACACTCCTTCAATCTTGCATGCAATGTGCTTGTTGCACAGAGATGGGGCTTCACTGTTGCTGTGTGTCTGCTGCTGTCTTGTTTTACAGATGCTGTAAGGAGGACAGCGAAATTGCTGGGATGGAAGCAAGACATTTCAAAGATGAAGAATGGCAGAACAGCCCAAGGCTCCATTTAGAACCAAAGGTTCCACCTTGTTGCATCCTCTCAGTGTTATTCTCGGCATACCGCTAGACCAGGTAATCACATTGCTTACATCCAGTATTGTATAATGTGTCTGTGGCAGAAGACGTTGTGCCCGCTGCCATCATCCTGGCTAACCAGGAGCAGCACCTGCCGTTGGTTCTCATCCGAGCGCAAAGCTTCCCTGTTAGAAAGGGATACTTTATGGAAAAAGCCCGAAAAGGCAAGAACAACTCAGATTGGTGTCTTTTTAAGAGAGTACGTAACAAGTGCACCAAGTTGGTCAGAGCAGCCAAGGCTACCTAATATCCTTTGGAGCTAGTGTCTGTCTCAAGAAATCCTTCAAAATGCTGGAAAACATTAAAAGACATGTATGAACATGCACCTGGTAATTCCATTCCAGCAAAAATTAAGTCTGGTGGCAGCGTTATCTCTAACCGATCAGAGATATTGGAAGCCCTCAATAACCATTTTGCAATGGCAGGGCTAGCATTTGATACTTTTCCTGTCAATGACCTCCGCACAGCTCAGGGCCCACCAACCCACAAGTCCCCCTCTACTGAGGAGGCCTTTTCCCTCCTGTTTGTCTCTCTAAAAGAGGTGAAAGACCTACTGCTGCAGCTGGACACCAGAAAGGGAGCAGGCTCCAACTTCATAGAGCCATACTATCTGAAATGTTCCTACCATGTGCTTGCGGTGCCAATCACCCAGCTATTCAACATGTCACTCTCCCTTTGGTTGCCTCCCCCCTCAATGGAAAATAGCCCATGTCATCCCTCTATTAAAAGCAGGTGACCCCTGCAATCAAAATAATTACAGACCGATCTCCCTCCTCCCCATTCTGTCTAAATTACTAGAAAAAATAGTGTGTGGCCAGCTAGGGGTATACTTAGAATCCAGAAGCCTATTAAACCTGTTTCAGACTGGATTCAGAGCAAAGCACAGCACCATAACAGCCCTAGCTAAGGTGACCAATGACTGGCTCCTAGACCTTGACAACAAGAAGCATGTCTGTGCCGTTTTCTTGGATCTTAGTAAGGCATTCGACACAGTCAATCACAGCCTGCTTCTTTCCTCCCTAAGCACCTTAGGCCTGGACCATAAATCTATGTGCTGGTTTGCAGACTACCTCGGAGAATGGAAACAGCAGGTTAAAGCTGAAGGCAATCTTTCTCCATTAAAACCTATGCTGAGGGGCATGCCCCAGGACTCTATCCTTGGTCTCCTCCTCTTTGCAATCTACATTAACAACATCAATGACCCCAGCAAAAAAGCCAACATCCATTTATTCGCAGCCAACACTGTACTGTACTTGAGTCATCCCACACCGAGAGCAGCCTTTGAAGACCTCCAAGCTGAATTTAACCTTACACAATACCAGCTCATAAACAAAAAGCTTTAAATCAATGCGAAAAAGACAAAAGCCATGCTCTTCTCCCTCTCCTTGCATGTGGCAATTCCTGCTGGGGGGGGAGCTATCCCACAAATTACCGCTGTTCTTGGAGAAACACCAGAGTATGTAGCTAAATTCAAATATCTAGGAGTTTGGCTCGATCATAAACTTTCCTTTGCAGACCATCTCAAAGAACTACAGAAGAAACTAAGGCAAAGATTAGGACTATTCTTCAGAATTAACCACCTGCTCACAACGGAGGCGAAGATTCAACTGGTTCAAGCTACCTTCCTATCTTTAATAGATTACACAGACCTGCTCTACAGCCACTGCACTGCCTCTGCACTGGCTAAGTTGGACACCCTCTACCACAGAGCTATCAGGTTCATTACTGGCCTTCCACTTTCCACACACCACTGCTCCCTGTACTCATGGTTAGGCTGGACTTCCCTTCACTATAGAAGGAATAGAAATGCCGCCCTATGGGCCTTCAGAGCAGTGACCAACAAGCTCCCCTCATATGTCTCAGATTGTATTCCCCGGAGAGTGTTAGGCACCTATGCTCTAAGAAGCTATTCCCTAATTGCCCTCCAAGTTCCAAGGGTCAAAACTCGTTTCGGCAAAGTTGATCTAAGCTTCTCTTTACCCACATTGTGGAAAGGTTTACAAAGGAACTTGAAGCTGAGCTGCTCTGTTAGCCTGAATACCTTCAAGGAGCTCTTCGACTGCTACATGAAAGCACCTTTCAAATGTTTTCCTCACCACTAGCCCAATAATTCCACAACTCCACCTTTCCATCCTGATGCTCGCCAAGTTTCTACCCCTGGATCTCACTCTTTCCCTCTTAACTCTTTCTGCTGCACCAACCCTTCCATGTCCACTGCAGCCTGGCTAAATTCCCAACCCACCCATAGTAGTGTCCCAATTATCTACCCTTCCTCTGTCATTTTCATAATAAACAAGCACACGACAGCCATCGTCACTTTCTGTGGTTTTAGCTCAATTTTTTCCCCAGTCGTCAGTAATACAACCCTCCTCTTCTTTACCTCTGTAAACTGCCACCCCATGCACAGCCTCTTTCCCCTATATGTGTAGTTGTTGGCTGCCTCACTCAAATGATCTCTGCTTATAACCCCTGTATGCCTATGGTTGATTGTACATCTGCTGACTTCTTCAATTGTAAAATAATGCCTTTTTTATCTATTTCAACCTTGTACTGTACTGTATACAATGTATATACTTTTTCTTCCTTGTATATTATTGCTTTTTGTATACCTGCTTCTGTACTGTACTTTGATGTATTCATGACCAGGTCCACCTTGCAAATGAGCCTTGCTCAATGGTGCCTATCTGGATAAATAAAGATTTTGATTGATTGATTGATTGACTGATAACCAGCTAGCATTCCTTAACCAATTTAGGGTTACATTCGGGAGCAAGGGCAGGGCTGTACCAGCTGCAAATAAATGGAGGTGAATTTAAAGCACCATCACTTGAGTTGAACTTGTACAAACTGATGTGCCTGAGATGGGATGGCACTTTGTGTGTAGGATGAGTTTATGGTTAAGCACACTGGGCAAGAAAGCACCACAGGAGGCAAAGAGTGACAACCTCCTTATTGCAGCTTTCCAAGTTAAGCATCCTGAAGTGGAGTGTTAGTTGAGATAGCCCTGGCATGGGCTATTGTTTGGTCTCATCGAGAATACATTTTTTGGGGGGGGGCATAGGTTAGCTGTGATGTAATATGTATTTTCAGGTGGGTATACATTTTCCAGTTTCACTGCAGTGTGTGTTTGTGTGTGTGTGTGTGTGTGTGTGTGTGTGTGTGTGTGTGTGCGTGTGTGTGTGTGTGTGTAGGCAGGCATGAAGCAGGAACTTTGAGTTTTGGTGTATTTGTTCTCTGACAGAACTGTGCATGCACAATACTCGCCCTTGTGCAGTTTGAGTCAGTGCTGCCATATTGGGCACAGCAGCTGTCACTTCTGCAGTTGCAAAGGAAAAAGTACTGCCTCATGAAGGGGGTGTGTTTATGCGGCCTGCAGAGGGGAAAGGCTGCATAAACAGCACCAGTGGACATTTGCCTGAGCACTGTGGAAGCACACTGGACAGCAGTCCAGTCACGTGCTTCCACTGTGCTATTCTAAAGATAATATGATGGCATAACATCTATGGTGTTCTGCCCATGCAGCCATGGAAAAAAGGGTGAATTTTTAAAGTGGAACCACTATGTGTTATGTACTGAAATTTGCAAAATGTAACCATGTAGAGCAGACAGAAAACTGGAAAATGGAAAGTCATGTAATATAGGTGGGAAGAATGGAACCTGTTCATATGAACCTTTTACCAAGATTGGCATGGTTCTTTACTTAAACCAGCTGAAGAAGTAAGTGTGGTGCAGGCAAAGCATGAACAGTGGAAAATGGATTTTTCATTTTGTAAATTACAATTTTCCAGCTGTTACAGATCTTTATTGATGCCAGACGAAGAAGTAAGTGTAGTGTGGACACAAAATAGACATGGAAAAATGAATATTTCACTTTGTAAATTAAGGTGTCCCAATGAAGGTAACATTGACGCAACACATGTAGTTGTGTTTTTTTCTTTCTCCTCTTGAGGCTTGGAGGAGGGAGAAGGTCAGTGGGTAGTAGAAACTAGTAAGAGAAAATTAGCGGTGTGAGAAAACTCTGAAGGACAAAAAAGGCAGCAACATCTGAAAGAAGAGGGCATAAAGTAAGAGACACTGAGAAATTAGCGATATATGACGAATGGGGTGCAACACAGAGTGAGAAAGTGAAGAAACATGTGGAGTTTGGGAAGGAAGAGTGAGATGCGTATCCCAGCAGCGGCTGAGGGGAAGGGAGCAGGACTAAGACAGCAGGAGTTGACTGAAGTGAATAGATATTATTTAACACATCATACTATAATGTGTACTCAACAGGACAGGGAAACTAGCAATTTTGGGAGGATGGTGTGTGACAGATAGTGACAGAGAATAGAAGGGGTGAGGGAGACAGTGAAATCAATACCTTACCACTGGGTGTGAGGCATGGACCGGGAGGTGCCATACAGGATTTGAGTCAGCCTTACACATAATATTTAAGACAGTTAACCAATATGTATAGTGTAATAATACTGGTGAAATGCTCATCAGCAGTTCAGATTATACTTGGTTCTATGTCAAAATGGTGAATTTTAAATCGTGTGCACCAAAAACAGCGGTTACAAAAAAATAAAAAGCAAAAAAAAAACTCACAACACTATGCCGTGCTAGAAATCAGCACTTACATCTTTGCACTTTCTAAAAGGGGCTCTGCCCCCCGCACCCCCCAATTGCAGGGGGCTTCCCCTCACACACTACAACTTTTAAATAACTAAGTCTGGGAGAGGATGACAATGGGTATGGGGAAAACTTATTAGGGGGGCCACTCCCAAAGTGTACTGAAATTCAAAGGTGAAGAATGTTGGGGAGCAGTCTACAAGTGGGGAGAACACAGTCGGGAGGTAGGGAGAATGACAGGCAAACAATAAAAAAAAATATTTAAAACATAGCACATAGTTTTAACAGTTTTTTTTTCCATTTAAAGTTTATTAATAATTTTACCATACATGACAGATCTTCGAGGACAGTTACATTATACATTGGCAGTACACAGCAGGCTGAATCTGTCACCCCCCCCACATCTAAATTCCCCACCCCCCAATACAGCTTTAATCTAGCCCTATTCCCTACCAACCCTACAGCACAGACATCTCAATAATGACAGAATACACTAGGTACAAAGTTCCTCACTATGAGAAGCCTTAGATCGAGAATAAAGTGTGTAAGGGGTCCCATATCTTCTTAAACCTTCCTAATCTATTATTTAAGCTTGCAATAGCCTTTTCCATTCTGAGGTTCACAAGAAGCTCAGATAACCATTCCCTATACGTGATTTCAGATAGGTCTCTCCAGTGCCTTAAAACTACTTTCTTAAGTGACACGGATATCAAGACCATGTAGTATTTCCTATTAGGAAATCTGATGCTAGAAAAGTCACCTAAGATGCATACTTCAGGTTTAAAAAGATCCTGTAGTCCCAAAATAGAATAGGTCTTGTTTTGAATGGTGGTCCAAAGATGTACTCTTTTGGGACAAGTCCAGAAAATATGATATAAAGTGCCCTCATGTTCAGAGCATCTCACGCACTGGGAAGAGGATGTTAGGGCACATTTTAACATTTTTTCAGGAGAAAAATATAAATTATGTAGAATATGCATTTGCATCAGCCTTAATCTATCTTGCGTTATGAATTTATGACAATTAAACCAAAGGTCAGCCCAATTAATGTTGTAACCAGGAAAGTGGGAGGACCAATAACGGGTCGGACCGTAACATTCTGGATATAACCGGTCGAACAAAATGCTGTAAATTTTGGAGACAGCTTTCTGCTGGCCCACCAGTTGTATCAAATCTAACAATAGGAAAGGGCCTGTATATGGACCTGTCTTTTGCCCAAATACTTTAATTAATAGGTGTCTGACTTGAATGATTCTGAAAAAATATTTAATTGGGACCTTAAAGTTTTGCATTATACTTTGGCCTGATAACCAGGCATCATCATCCCCTATTAAGGTATTCAATAGAATACCCTTTAGTTGTGGTAACCAGTTGGAGGGGATACATTTGTCATCAATCTTAAAATTGGGATTTCTGAACAGGGGTTGATTTATGTCTCCTTTATTATTATACTTGAGAAAACGACATAGTTGAGAGTGGACCCTGATTGACAGTGCTATGGGAGTATTTTTTAATCTGCTGGGAAGGAGATTCTCCTTGATATACAAGAGGGCTTCTGGGTCTAAACCGCACTCAGATCTGGGCCAGTTCTATTTTGAGCCATAACGGAGTATAACTTGTTGTTACGGGCAATGTCCATCTCAGGTATTTATTAATGTGACTAGCCCAGAAATAGAGCCCTAAGTGAGGCAAACGCAAGCCCCCTCTCAACTTAGGTGCACCTAATTTATGGAATGCGATCCTAGGAGTCTTATTAGCCCAGATAAATTCTGAAAAAAGACTATTTACCTTCTTGAACCACGATAGCGGAAGCCAGATATTAAGCATTGACAGGGGATAAAAAAGTGTGGGAATACATTCATTTTGAGTAGGTTAACTCTCCCTCCAAATGGAAATTGTGTGAGAGGCCCACCTACTAAGATCCTGGGTTATCACATGAAGCAGAGAGTCCAAATTCAATTTAATAGTACTTCCCATAATTCTGGATAATTCAATACCCAGATATCTTAGGGAATCCTGTTTCCAGGCAAGTCCCAGCTTAAGGATGTCCTTTTTGTAAAGCTTGTGGTTAAGAGGGAAGACAATTGTTTTGTTTACATTTAATTTATAATTAGAAACTAGGCTAAAGGATTTTATGATATTTAACATTGGGGGAATGGAAGAGACGGGATTAGCAACTTGGAGAAGAAGGTCGTCTGCATAAGCAGAGACTTTGACCTCACATAGGTAAATCGGAATTCCTTGCACTTCTGGGCAGGCCTGCAATCTACGGATTAATGGCTCTAAATATATGTTGAACAATAAAGGGGAAAGAGGGCAACCTTGTCTAGTTCCCGAATGAAGAGTAAATGGGTCTGAAATGACTCCGTTACTGGATATTCTTGCAATGGGAGAATGATAAAGGGATCTAACCAAAATGTGGAATGTATTGGGAAACTTAAAGGCCTTTAACATCTGAAATAAGTACTGCCAGTTGACTCTATCAAATGCCTTCTCAGCGTCCAGGGAAATTAAGGCCGCGGGATAGGGAGCATCTCTGGACACCGAGAAGACATGAGCCAAGGTGAGGAGGTGGTCCGAGGAGGATCTGCCCTTCATAAATCCCACCTGTTCAGGACCAATAATGGTGGGGAGAATTATATTAAGGTGGCAAGCTATTAATTTAGACAGTATATTAACGTCCTGGTTCAAAAGGGAGATCGGCCAGTAGTTGGTGACTAATTCAGGAGCCTTACCTGGCTTAGGAATAAGTACAATTAATGCTTCAAAGAGAGAAGCATCTGTCTCAGCTCCTGAAAGTATATACTGGAATAAGGGAAGCAACAAAGGGATAATGGAGGTTTTGAACCGCTGGTAAAAATAAGCTGAGAAACCGTCTATCCCTGGGGTTTTATTTAAGAGTAAAGCTCTTATAACATTAAGTATCTCTTTACTTGTAATGGGTAAGATTAATGCCTTCTGCTGATCCTCGGTAAGACTAGTCAAGTCGGCCTCCCTTAAACAGTTGTCTAGTTGAATCTGGGTTGGGGGATCGGGCATAGGACCATATAGGTCAGTATAGTAATTAAGGAATTCCGATATAATATCATTCGGAGAGGTCTTCAGAAGTCCATCCGTTTGAGATAGGATGGATGCTATGTACCTAGAGGATTCTATTTGTTTAATTCTATGAGCCAAGAGGCATCCCACTTTCTCCCCCTGGTCAGTGAATGATGCCTGTGTTTTTAAGATAGCATACTCCGCTTTTTCATGGAGCAATTCAAGATAGGCCACCCTTAATTTGATGAGCTTATGAAGTGTAGAGTCAGGTGTGGTGGGAGAAAGGTCCTTTTCTATTAACCTTATTTGGGACAGCAGCTGGGACATCTCCTGCTCTCTTGCTTTTTTCCTATTAGAGGCTAAACTAATGAATACTCCTCTTAAATAAGTCTTAAAAGCACACCATTCAATGTCCGGCCTTTGAGTTGTACCCTGATTATACTGAATAAACTGGTCTATATGGTCCTGAACTGTGCGAACCAATTTAGGGTCTTTAAGGAGTTGATCATTAAGTTTCCATCTTCCTCCACTTCTAAGCGGAGGCTCTATAGTTAACTGACAGCATACAAGGGAATGGTCCGAAAGGGGGCCCCGGCTATATTGAAGAATCAATAACTTGTGGAATATATGCCCGAGAAATAAGCATGTAGTCTATTCTGGATGAAGTTTTATGGACCTGGGAAGTAAAGATATATTCCCTATCAGTGGGGTGTAATACCCTCCAAATATCACACAGTCCAACCTGATCCATTAAATCTCAAAGTGCACGTTGGGCCAGAGATAGCCCCCTCCTGCCATGCCCGGTCTTGTCCAACATCGGGTCATACACCAGGTTAAGGTCCCCACCCAGTATCATTGGTATCGAGAGAAAAGGAAGTAAAGAGGTAATAATTTGTGTAAAGAATCTAGGAGAATCCTGGTTTGGTCCGTAAATACTCCCCAGGAGTATTTCCTTTGCAAATAAGTTACCTATAACAAAGATAAATCTACCCTTGGGATCTTTGATTACTTTTGTCGGAGTAAAGGGGAGCTTCCTATGGACCAAAACCATAGTGCCACCACTGTTCGTGGAGCACTCAGCTGAAAAGACCTGACCCACTTGTTGTCTCCGTAACTTAGTGGCCTCAACATCTAATAAATGTGTCTCCTGCAAAAAACATGATTTCTGCAGCAAGCAGATTTAAATGCTTCAAAATCGAATATTGTTTAGTTTTAAGTCTAATCCCTTTCACATTCCATGTTATGACTTTCAATAGCTTAGCCACTGACCTTTGTCTGTGTGACCCGGCAGAAATATAAAAATGAAAAAATCTCCACAAGTAATGCTGTAATAGAATCTATTTGCACTGTGCTGTGCCCTACCCCCCCTTCCCTACCCCCTGACCTCTACCCAATCCCCCTAATATCTCCCCTGTGTCTATCACGCCAGACCATGTAACGGATAATAACCCTACCTGATAACTAACCCAACCTACCCCCCATTCTATTCTTCCCATTTTGTGCAGAACCACTTTTCACTACTCTCCCAGACATTCTGCCCCGTCGCCCGACTCTCTAGGAAGAGTCAATAAAGAACTAGAGTAAAGCTTTTGAAAGCTCAACTTATTGCTTCAGGGAAACCAAAAAGCATCTTTGGTTAGATAACCCCTAACATAGTAAACACCGACTAACCCCTTCTATTTGAGAATGAGTAACAATATTTATAGACTGCTATCTTGGTTGTAGGTTTGTTGATGTAATGAAATCATAATGAGGGTCTGGCTGTGGCATAACCTAAAAATGAGAAACTGCATATATTCATGCCTACGAAACCATGTTGTACAGCCTTAATAAACCCCCGTTGGAGGAGATAGAGTGCTCCAAAAGAAGAGGAAAAAAAAAAAAGGGTGGGAGGACTATAGTTCCATATATCTAGACTTGACCCAGTCAAGGACTATATCAAACATTTGTTTTTCAGATAGCTTACTGGTAGAAAACCCATGCATATATCTATTAACACCCATGTAGTACTTAGGAGGTACTTCTCTTTTAAGCAGAACACATTATGCTTTGGTTCAGCAAAGGGCTATCCCTTATCATCGGGGGTAACATTAATCTAAAGCTGAAAAAGCCTCTCTGCTTATTATAATACACTGCATACTACCCCCCAATATCGTAGTAAAACAGGGCACGCAGCCCACTTCAAGACCTTATCATTGGAACTACACAGTGAAAAACAACAGGAAACTATACTAAACTAAACTTCTACATTAACCCCGGAGGTCTGAGAAAATGCACTATAATATCTAGACGAACTAAAGAAAGTCCTGATTTTGGCTCGCTGCGCACAACCGCAAAATGTCTGTTCATCTTGCCTCCGGAGACCTCTTGTGGTAGCGGGTCGTTACCGCATCGTTTACCTCCTCCAACAGACAGATGCCAACTCCTTACAGGTATAAGCAAAATAAAATCCTTACAAAGTCAGGATCCCATCCTTCGATTACAGTACACTGTCCAGTCTACAAGGGCTCCTTCTTGAAATGAAAGTCGTTAAACTGCAGATTTCGGCACAACTATACTGGGGTCACGAGACTCTTGATCCTAAAGAAAGAAAAGGGGGAAGGCGATCTTCCATGCAATGATTATCAGGATCTCTTTCAACAGCTATATTTGTTTCGACCCTCTAATACTTGAGGACACAGCTGCCCAGAGTTCTACCTCTTGTCCTCAGCGATTGCTAAACAAGTCCGGCAGGGACTTCTGAAGGGCAGTTTTGGCAACCTCCACCTCCTTGAATGTAGACCAGGACCCTTCTAGCAGCATTTGTAGTCTGGCAGGATATCCCATTTTAAACTTTATGCCAGCTGCAATTAACTTTGAGATGATTGGGTGGAATTGTGTGCGATGATGCCTAACAGAGACAGGGAGATCCTGTGTTATCCTTATCTTTACACCCTCCCACCTAATTTCTTGCAGCTCTTTTATTTTCCCCAACAAGTACTGTCTCTCTTGAAGTTTAGAAATCTGCATATGATCAGTCGGGGCAAGGCTCCAGGTGGAGGCATGGGTCGGAGAGCTCTGTGAGCTCGCTCTATCATATAGACCTTTCCAAAAGGAGAGGGGCCAGCTAATTTTTCCAACAGCTTTTGGACGAAATTAATGGTATTTGGTCCTTCCTACTTTTCCGGAATACCAAGGATAACCGCATTATTTCTGCGGCTCCTTCCTTCCAAATCCTCCAGCTTAGCCTCCAATTTCTTAATCCTATGATGACTATCTACTGCCTCCTCACTTAAGCGATCAGCTTTTTTCTCCAGTGACGTGGTACGGGCTTCGTTATCGGTAATTCTTGTAGATAGGTCTTCCAGCGCCACGGTCATTTGTTTAACCTCCGTTGTTAGAGATTTTAAATCATCCCTGAACGGTGTAAATTCAGTGAGAAACCATTCCAATGTGAGAGGAGTCTCTCCGGGCTCTTTCGCTGAGATGGCACTGATAGCTATTGCCTTGCTGCCATGACCTTGCTGGGCCTTAGGCCGCTTGCTCTGTTTCTCCGGGGAAACCGGCGGGGTGTGTTTTGGGGGCGCCGGGCGCATCTCCGCTTCCATTCTAGCAAACCGGACTCCTCCTCTGACCATAATCAAGTGTTTAGCCCAAAAATGATGACCTTAAACTGTATTAAATACTTCAATTGGGCTCTTTTAATACGCCAGGCAACGGGAGCTGAACTAGTGAGCTGTTACTCAGCGTGCTGCATCACGTGGTCCCCCCAGTTTTAACAGTTTAAAATATAAAACATAGTTCCCCCCAGCTAGTTCCAAACCCGGATCAGTCAACCACACAGCCAGTGATTCTAACCACTATACCAGACAGCTGGCTCAAAACTGGCACCACATACACCTCCACATATACTGTATAACATTCTTACTCTGTACCACACCGAAACAGCTAAAAATGTGCTTAAAAAGCACTGACCTCATGATGTGCTATTAAAAGCACATTGCCCATTCAACATTCACTGTTTTGACTTTGTTATTTTTGAGTCATTCTGAACAACTCGCTATATTCACAAAATACCATTCTTATTATTTACATTACACGACTCTGCATTTTCCAGTTGTATGAGTGCACAGGATAAAAACCTTGTGAATTTGGTAGGTGGCATAACCAGCTGTTGTCTACTGAAATGTATAAAATTTAATCCTGCAGGGCAAACAGAAAACTGGAAAACTGAAAGTCATCTAATGTAGGTTGGAAGAATCAAATCTGTTCATATGAGCAAATGTATTTTAGTTAGAGTCGGGAACTGAGGGTGGTTCAAGAACAGCATGGACAGAGGGACAGTGAAAATGTTTTGTAAATTAAACCAGTACAAAAGTGATGGTGTAATGTTACAGAAAGCATTTAGATTTATTTTTGAGTCTGGTGAGAGGGGAGCAGCACAAGACACAAGGGCTTTGTTAGAAAACAAGAATGTGGGGATGGAGCTTTGGAATGTACAGAAAACTGGGAGATGTGGAAAGAGGATGAAGAAGGTAGACACAGGCAGGGAAAACAGCAATGTCAGAAGAATAAGGTGTAAAAGGTACTGAAAGAGAGAAAAGGAGGGATGAGGAGAGAGTGAGATCCACACTGTACCACTGGCTGAGGGGTTGGGACCGGAAGCAACAGTACAAGACTCCAGTCAGCCTAACACATTATTGAGACATCATAACCAGCATGTATAGGGTACTGGTAAAATGCTCAAGTTAACAGTGCTGATTGTTCTTATTTACATTACATGCCTTTACATTCTCCAGTTGTATGTGTGTTCTAGGTAAAAATATTGTAAAGTTTGTAAGTGAAATAACTATGTGTTGTGTATTGAAATTTACAAAATGTAACCATATAGGACAGATAGAAAAAAGGAAAATGGACTGTCATGTAACATAGGTTGTAAGAATCAAACCTTTTCATGTGAACATTTTACCAAGATTGTTACGGCTCTTTATTTATACCAGTTGAAGAAGTAAACATGGTGCAGGCACAGCATGGACATGGGGAAATGAAGTTTTCATTTGATAAATTACAGTGTCCCAAATAGGAAAAGTGACAGTAACATTGACACAGAGCATATGGCCATGTTTTTTTTCCCCTCTTGAGGCTTGGGAGAGGGAGGCAGTCAATAGACAGTAGAGTCCAGAAAAGGGAAAAATAGTGGTATGAGAAAGCCTTGAAATGACCAAAAAAGTAAGGAATGTTCTGAAGGAGAAGGAGTAAGGAGAGAGACACAGAGAAATTAGCAATGTGGGGAGAAAGAGTGCAACATAAAGGAGAAAGTGAAGAAGTGGGGGGATGGAGGACGGAAGAGTGAGATACGTATTTCAGCAATGGTTGAGAGGTTGGGAGTGGAACTAAGAGAGCAGGAGTCGACTGAGGTTATACAATGGCAAGACAAAATTCTGGACTCTGATTGGTCAGTCTTGGGCTGGACCCGTGATGTTATCCCAGCATAACATCACGGGTCTAGTCTCAGCCTCACTGTGAACCTGCAGACGAGCACTTTATGGATCCTTCCATTGATTGTTTTATGGATCCTTCCATTGATTGTTTCATCTTCTCTTAAAAAACAAAAATATTTTTCCACACAAAAACATCTTTAAAATTATTTTTTTTATTCTGTATAACAATGAGCCATTGTATAATAGGAATAATGCACTCCAGGGTGTGTGTCGTGCTGGGATAACGTCACTTCTGGGGTGATTAGTCGCACTCGGCCTGCGGCCTCGTGCCTAATCACCCCAGGCGTGATGTTATCCCAGCACGACACACACCCTGTCATGCATTATTCCTTTATTAACACATATTGTGTAACACACCATAACAGGAAGTGTATGAAACATGTAATGTGAAACCAGCAATATTGGAAGGATGGTTTGTAACAGACAGTGAGAGAGAGAAGTGGGAGAAGGAAGAAGTGAGATTGAGATCCATATTCTAGCCCTGGCTGTAGGATAGGGACTGGAATGTGCAGTTCAGAACGGGAGTCATCCTAACACATATAGAAATATAAGCTGCTTTGTGTCCAAATATTATGTTTCTGAAAGTTCTTCTCAAGGCTTTGGTGGCTCTTTAAGACAACATAACCAACATGCAAATTATAATAATACTGGGGAAATACTGACTTTGTACTGAGTTATTAAGAGAGGAGTAGGCACTAGCCCATTGGGCCTGTCTCCTGACATGGTGGGGCCAATAATCCCTATGATTCAAGTAATGACTATCGCATCTTTTTTTGAATAAATCTATAGAACTTGCAGACACCATCTCACTAGGGAGTTTGTTCCAATATTGCACTGCCCGGTATGTAAAGATGTCTTTTCTTGTATCCTTTTGTTGTATGTTGCTTTAATATCTGTTGGTTTTGGCATCTTAGTTTATTCTTGTTTTTGTGCATGATTAGACCAATACTGTTCATTAATTCAATATCTTTTAAAATTGTATAGATTTGTAGCATATCCCCATGCTTACATCTCATCTCAAGTGTGTACAAGCCCAGCTCCTCCAACCTTTCCTCATAGGTTACATCCCTCAACCCTGCCACCATATTGGTAGCCCTGTGCTGTACTCTCTCTATATTATTAATATCTTATTTTTAAGTGGGGGCTCCAGATTGGAGAGCAATAATCCAAATGGGGCCTTATATATGTTGTGTATAATGTACAAATACAGTTTTTATCCTTTGATATGAAAGCACTTTTAATGCATCAGAGAACTGATTTTGATTTATTAATTACTTTATTGCAATGGCTGCTGAAGACAAGGTCTGTGTTTATCAGGACTTCCAGATCATTCTCATTTCCCACATGCTTCAGGGTACTTCCCATTATACTATAGGAGTTATGGGTATTATTGTTACTCAGATGTAAAATGACACAATTTTTGGGGTTAAAACTCATAAAGTAATTTTGTGCCCATTTTCTTATTGTTTTTAAATCTCCTTTTAAAATAGCCACCTGCCTTGTATTTTTTTTACACTGCTCCCAACTTTGAATCATCAGCAAATTTAGCAGCCCAGTTTGTAGTTCCATTTTCTAAGTCAGAAATAAACAGGCTGAATAGGACGGGGCCCAGTACTAAATCCTGAGGTACCCCACCTATCACCTCACCCTGTTCAGACAAGTTTCTTCTAATTCTGACAGCCTGCATTCTGTTGTGGAGCCACTGGAATGTTCAGTGTATGTTTTGTCAATACCAAATTTGTACAGTTTCTTTATCAGTATATTGTGTGGCACCTTGTTGAAGGCCTTTGGAAAAAATCCCTGGTATATTATGTCAAGTGATTAATGCCTAGCTCACTTTTTCATAAAACACAAGAAGGTTAGCAGTACAGGATCTATTTTTTGAACCCATGTTGATTGACATCAGATATCTTTTTGGTTTTTTAGGTGCAATTCTATTTTATTTTTTACTATTGTTTCCATAATTTTGCATGCTAGCGATGTGAGACTTATGTGTCTGTAGTTGGATGGATTTGATTTGTCTTCCTTTTTGTGTTGCTTGTACGCATGTGCAAGCAACACATTGCTTTCAACAGTTAGGGAGAATGCCTAAATCAAATCAGAGTCAGACCCGTCACCATGCAATCAGCTGTTTTGGTGCATTACAAGCTACCAAAACAGCTGATTGTGGTGACCCTATGGCGACGTCTTCTCCATCGGCCTCTCACAATCCCCAGGAAGCCAACAGAAAGCCACCATCAGCCATTCAGTGTGCCTTCCTGGTGAAACATTTCAATAAATAAATGAAACAAAAAGCCGATGGGGTGCCCAATCCCACTGTCAGCATGCCCCCTTCCAGTTCAATTTGCCGATGGGGGAGCGCACTCCCCATTGGCATAATGTTCCCCTTCCCAAATTTGTTGTGTGCCGAGGGGTGCCCAATCCCCCTCGGCTCTTGTCATCCCTCCTGCACTTATATCTGTTGACAGGGGTACCCAGTCCCCTTGTCAGCATGCCCCTTTCCTGATAATTTTGCCAATGGGGGAGCCCACTCCCCATCGACATAATGCTCCTCCCTCAATTTCTTGCCTGCCGGGGGGGTGCCCAATCCCCCTTGGCTCTTGTTCCCCCCCCAGCACTCGGTATGTCCCAACGGAGTACCCAGTCCCCTGTCAGCTACAGCCCCCCCAAACACTCAGGTGGTATGCTGGGAGCATGCCCCAGCATGCCAAAATTAATGTCCCTGCAAAAAAGAAAACCTTCCTGTGGTATTTCTTTTTTAAATAAACATGTAAACTAGAAAATGGTCCCTCGTTAATTCCGGTGGTCCCTCCCCAACCCGTGCCCACCCTCTGCATACCCACCCTCTCTCCCCATACTTACCTCTGGGCCCAGTGTGATGATCTTGATTGGTTAGGGAACACGTCTGCACTCTTCAAAGCTGACCGTGAACTAAAGAAATGCCGGTAAGCTATATAATGGCATAAATGTTTTTTTTTTTATTCTGGTGCATATCTCAGCCATATTTGGGAATGTTTTCACCAAATTTTCAACATGGGGTCCTTTGGACCCCACCTCATGAACTCAGTCACTGTCATTTTGTTATTTGGTCCTGAAGGGTGATTTTGCAGTCACTGTATGAAACCACCTTTCAGGACTGATTAATGAAATGACAGTGTCACAGTTCATGAGGTAGGCCTCCAAAAACCCTATGCTGAAGATTTGGTGAAACAATTCCAAAAAGTGACTGTTTTATAAGCATGCGTTGCGCAGTTCCTACACACGCTCGTAACTTTGAACATTTTTTATATTTTCACTCCATATTTTCAACATTGCCATTTTACTACACCTTCTTATGAACAGTACAGCTGTCATTTTTCACATCTCACCTGAAATGTGTTTTCACACAAATGTAGTGCACAAATGGCATGGTCTGTGTGTGAAATCAATGTTTAGGACAGATTAAGAATATCACAGTGACACAGTTCATGCAGTAGGCCCCCAAAAACCCTATACTGAAAATCTGGTAAAAAAAATTCCCAAAATGACTGTTCTACGAATGTGAATTTCGCAATTCCTATGCACGTCGTAACTTCGAGCATTTTTAATATTTTCACTCCATATTTTCAACATTGCCATTTTACCACACCTCCTTATGAACAGTACAACTGTCATTTTTCACATCTCACCAGGAATGTGTTTTCACACATGAAGCACACAGTTGGTGTGCAAAATCAATGTTCAGGACAGATTAAGAAAATCACAGTGACACTGTTCATGAGCAGAGGTCTTAAACTGGCTATGTTGAAAATTTGGTGACAAAAGTCCATAAAATGACTGTGTTACGAGCGTGCATTGTGCAATTTCCATGTACCCTCGTACGTTCACAAATTTGTAATCTTTTCAGTCCAGATTTTCAACATTGCTATTTTTCCACACCTCCTTATGAACAGTATAGCTGTCATTTTTCACACTCTGGCCGAAATGTGTTTTTGCACTTCCAGCGCAGAATAGCACGGTCACTGTGGGAAATCAGCATTCGGGATAGATTAAGAAAATCACTGTGACACTGCTCATGAACAGAGGTCTCAAAATGCCTGTATTGAAAATCTGCTGTAAAAAATCCCCAAACTAATTACACTATGGGTGTGCATTGCACAGTTTCTATGCACACTCGTGACTTCACCAGTTTTTTTATATTTTCACTCCAGATTTTCAACATTGCCATTTTTTACACCTCCTCATGAACAGTACAGCTCTCATTTTTCACATTCTGTTCGAAATGTATTTCACACTTGAGGTGCCAAATGGCACAGTCGCTGTGCAAAATACACCCATTTCAGTGTATTTCCTTATGAAATGAGGTGAGTGTAAAGCCTGAACACTTCAAAGCACACCTCAACACTTGTAAGTGTTTGCAGTGTAGGGTGAGGTGAAATGTCATGACCGTTATGGGCAACAACCCAAAGGCACATCCCAATGCCTGTCCATCTCTGCAGGGTGGGGGTGGAGTTGGCATCAGTTCAATACTTCACTGCCATTCCTATACTTCATCTGCCTAACTCCTGCACTTCCACTGCTAATTACAGCAAGCAACACTTATTGACAAATGCTTGTTATGTATTGGTATTAATGTTGCCCTTTTCCAGTCATCAGGAACCTCTCCAGTCTCAATTGACACATTAAATAAATAAGCCAGCGGAGCTGCTATCCATTCTCTAACCTCCTTCATTAGCCATGGTTGGCATTCATCTGGTCCTGCTTATTTTGTTGTATTAATCTTTTTGAGTTGGAGTTTGACATCCAGTGTATTAATTTTAATGTCAATCACAATTTCCTAATTATTGCTTGCATCATTTTTTAGCTCTTCTTAATTGTATGTTATTGTGACTTTTCTATTATACACAGAGCAAAACTATATGTTAGAAACATCAGCCAGTTTTTGGGGTTCAGATATTTCCTCAGAAGCTTTTTTTTTTTTTAAGTGGCCCAACTGACCTGTCTACTGTTTTATACAAACATACGAACATACAAAATTTGCCAGCAGATAAAGGCCTAGAGGTCTATCAAGTCTGCTCAAATGTGCAGCTAGCACCCTTTATTCTGCAGCTACCCCTCCCTCCCTTCCACCCTTCCCCTTCATTGACCGTCCCCTTGTCCTGCCCCATCCCCTTGTAAAGCAGTCCACTGTTCTACTGGATACCACTTCTGCAGGTAATGCAGTCCACCCAGCCACCACCCTCTCTGTAAAAAAGTGTCTCCTCATCTTCCTCCTGAACCTTCCTCCCTCCAGTCTCATATCATGGCCCCTGGTGTCCCTCCTCTGCCTTACTTTGAACAGCCCCCATGTACTCATCTTGTTTATTCCTTTCATGTACTTAAAGGTTTCAATCATGTCCTCCCATCCTTCCTCTCCTCCAGAGAGTATATGTTCAACTCCCTCAGCCTCCTCTCGTATGATAAGTCCCCCAGCCCCTTGATCATCTTTGTCATCCTGCGCTGCACCCCCTCCAGTAACTTAATGTCCCTCTTCAGATACGGGCTCCAGTACTGCATGCAGAATTCCAGGTACGGTCTAACTAATGACCTATACAGTGGCAGAATCACCTCCTCCCTCCTTGAGGATATACCCCTTGCAATACAACCCAGTATTTTGTTGGCCTTTGCAGCTGCCTTCCTACATTATGCCGAGTTGTTCATTGACCCTGTAATGAGCAACCCTAGATCCTTCTCCTCCTCCTCTGTCTGGGCTAGTTGCACTCCTCCCAGCTGGTAACTCCTCCTTGGGTTCTTCATCCCAAAATGCAGCACCTTGCACTTTTTGGCATTAAACCCCAGTTGCCAGGTGTCTGACCAGGTTTCAAGTTTTGCCAGATCATCCTGCAACCCCTGCCATCTCCCTAGGTCACCCACCACCGCTCCTACCTTGGTATCATCAGCAAACAGACTGATCTTGCTCTTGATGTCCAATGATATGTCTGCAATGAATATTGCAAACAATACTGGTCCCAACACTGAGCCCTGTGGAACACCGGACATCACTACCCTTGGGTGTGAAAGCTCTCCACCCACCATCACCCTCTGTTGCCTTCCCTGGAGCCAGTTCCCTACCCACCTCAACAGCTTTGCACCCGGCCCTGTGCCTACTAACTTACTTCCCAGCCTTCCATGTGACACTGAGTCAAATGCCTTACTGAAGTCCAGATACAGGACATCCACTGCATGGCCCCTGTCCAGTTGTCTAGTTACCCAGTCATAGAACTCCACCAGGTTGGTTTGGCAGGATCTGCTCCGTATGAAGCCATGCTGTCTGCTGTCCTGTGTGTTGACCTTATTATTCACCTAGGCAAAAAAAAGACTTCCCAAGTGTTCATACACAAGTAAGATTCTTCTAATTTGCATTACATGACTTTGCATTCATCAGTTGCGTGTGTGCCATAGAAAAAAAATATTGTGAATTTGGTAAGGGGCACAATCAGATTTTGTCAACTAAAACACATACAATTTAATCTTGTAAGGCAAACAGAAAACTGGAAAACCGAAAGTCATCTAATGTACTGTAGGTTGAAAGAATCACACCTGTTCATATCAGAAAATGTTTTACAATTAGAGTTGCAAAGTGATGGTGGTGCAAAAGCAGCAGGACAGACAGAGACTGGAAAATGTTTTATAAGGTAAATCACTCTGAAAGCAAAAAGTGATTGTTTTACATCACAGAAAGCATATACCATTTTTTTTCTTTCTGTTGAAGTTGGGGATAGGGGGAAACCATAAGATACTAGGGTTTTGTAAGAAAACAATAGTGCCATGAGGAAGCTTTGAAATGTAGAGAAAACCAAGAAGATGTGGAAAGAGGATAAGGAGGTGAGAGACAAAGAAACTAGCAATGTCAGGATGATGGTGTGCAACAGGCAGTGAGAGAGAATCATACACCAAAAAGATATTGGAGTGCACCCGGAGGTGGCTAGTGGAATTAGTCAACACTGCTGAAGTTAACCTCCTAGCATTTAAGTTAACATTGATACAGTAATCAACTGCAGCCCCAAAAAATTGCTTACTAAGGTTTATTGTCTGATAAGAATGTGCTAAGTGCAAACTACAAAAAGAAAACAAATGGCTGTAAAAGCAGCATAACAGATTTTAACAATTATATTCCACACTGAACTCTTACCTTACTGCCTTGCTATCTGTCCCTTCATGGAGCTTTGTCAGGGGGCGTGGTCATCACTGATAGTTCCCCTCCTTAAACAGTGGCCCACATCTTCTGATTGGTTAAGAAATTATTTGAAATCTAGCCAACACTTAAAGCCAGCAGTTTTAATGGAACAGTGCTATGTTGCAGTATTTATGTGCACTAACATAAGCATTATGTTTCATCAGAGGATGGGCAACATACCCAAGGATATAAATAACCCAAGTAATTAAGTGCCTAGTGTGACAAGATTGAAAAGTTATCAAAATAAGGTTTAAAATATTTGATTAGCTATTTCCTAGAAACTTGTTGCCGAATACGATTCATTTGGAGATGATGTAGCCATTTAAATAATATAAATTCTAAGTTGAGACCACAAACAATTGTATCATCTAAAGTCATAACATCAAACCTTGTCCAGCTTATAAATATTCCAAGGCAGAATTCACATATTGCTGATGTTAAATCTTGCTTCAAAAAAGGGAAACTTTGTTTCCATATCTTGATGGTCTCAAAGTCTTTTCAAATAACAAATTTCACTTTGAGTCCACTAATGTTCAACGCCATGAATGGGAAATGGACACATAGTGGACTCACTTCATACATTGGCGAATTTTGATAATACCCAAAACAAAAAGAATAGACGTAGACTATTAGACACAGATTACATAGAAGCACACACATAAACAATATTACCAACAGTCATTATTGTTAACGAATATAAGGAGACAATGTCAGACAATGATAAACATTATTTATTTCTTTCAATATCATAGTGATGATGTACTATAATGCCACGGTAGGACTATTTAGTTAGAGTTGGCACAATTTGATAAAATCAGCTGAAATTTTACATGTGTTGTCAATGAGGCAAGGTCTTGATCTGTGGAAAGTTTTGTGATGGCAGCTTGTGTGGTTTCTGACACCCGCATATGTCATTTTTATGTAGATGGCTAATTTTTTTCTTATAATTAACATGTTTTTTTTTTTTGCTCTCAGCTACAGCCAACGTGGAATGGAATTTTTCCCTAAATGTGCAAGGCACACATGTCATTTCCTAAGGCAGTGCCTATGAAAGGTCTGGTGGAAAAAATATTAAACAGTCCCAGAGTTATAAGGCTTTAAAGTTTTGTGTTTTTGCATTCTGAGCATGTACAGTAGGTTTTTTGGGCTAACATTCTGGTGCAATATGAGAAATTCTGTGTGCAGGACCATTTTTTTTTGTTTCTCACCACTTGCTTCTCACTTCACGAAGCATTTTTTTGTGCAGTGAGACCGCTATCTTGTTGCTTTCCCCCATGAACTAACAAGCATTGAAAATACATAAATATGTCATTTTATAAAACAAACACAAGAATCTACCTAAACGAGTCATGTTTAGCTAGACTCTGATGTTTTTTTAAATAAGGTCCAGAAATACCTTTTCTGAGCACCCCAAATCCCAGGTGCCCAGCTTAGCAAGAGGAGCTAGTGTATTCATCCATGGTCTCTGGGTGAGAACAGTGGGTGTTTCTTGACTTCTGCAGGTACAGCTGGAACACATGCTGTGGCTACAGTGAGAGCAGTGAGCTGCCATTTCCCTGGTGACTAGTGATTCCACCTCTCCACTCCCCATTGCCTTCCAAGGTAGAAAATAGTTTATTTTGGCTTTTGAAAAATACAGTTTGTGTGAGCTTTCTTTTAAAAAACTTAAGTTCCTAGAACAACGGGCTGCCCTGTTCAGTATATACACATTTTAAAAAGGTTTCATTCAGCTTAACATCCACTTATGTTTGTTAAGAAAAACTTATTTAATATCAGGTTCCATTTCTAATTTTCTGAATGTTCTAATAGTCACTGGTCAGTCTCTGCATTTGTGGCCAGGTGGTATTTAAACCACCCGTCTTGCTGAGTCTGTTATTAGTGCTGTCCCTCTCTGTGAGTTGTAATGACTTGTGGGGCAGAAGTTTTTTAGTTATTTTCTTCTCTTTATGGTTGAGGCAAAGTCTGCAGTATAGCAGGTTGGTTCCTTTTTTCTAGGTCAGAGGATGATTTAGTACAACACTGGGGATAGGAAATCTGGTATTTGATTTTAATTACTTCACCTCTTAGTATCAGAAGCACCATAGCACTAGTGCTGGGTTCTGATCCAGAATAGGAGCATCCTAGCCAGGTCACACTCACCCCAACTGTGATCGTGCATCATCTGTCGACATCAGTCAGTCTCACTCACTTTCCTCCATCTGCTGCTTCCTGCCTCCATTAGAGTGTGACAGTAGTCCTGGTCAAATCCAGAGGAAATGTGATAGGCTTTGCTTTGCTGCCAAAACTCAGGTGTAATGCAGTTGAAACAAAAAATAAATGCAGTTGCTATTGTCTCATTAGAAAATAATTTGCAGGGCGTTACAGTACAAAAAAATGAATTAATTGGAGGATCCAGGTGAAAGGCAAAACAATTACAGTGGGAGGATCAAAGATACGAGACAGACACACAAAGGCAAAGCTGCTACCGGGAAGATAAGAAGCAAAGTCAAGTGCCACCATTGTGCTTCAGTCATACGAAGGCAATGTAGGAAGAGAACAAGGACTTGTCAATGCTGAATGTTGTCTCGCTGGTACTGGCATTAGTAGTGCAGGAGTTAGAGATTTATAATAGGAATGGCAGTGAAGTATGGAACTGATGCCAACCCCACCCCCACAAAGCAGAGACTGACAGGTGCTGGGGAGTGCCTTTGGGGTGTCAGCTATAATGCTTATGCCATTTTACCTCATCCTACCCTGTAGACACTGACAAGTGTTATGGTATGCTTTGGGATCTTTGGGCCTTATACTTACCCCATTCCATAAGGAATTACACTAAGATGGATGCAGTATAGGAGAATGGGCCTCACCCTACCCTGTAGACACTGACAAGTCTCATGGTGTGCTTTGGGGTCTTTGAGCCTTATACTTACCCCATTCCAGAAGGAAATACACTGAGATAGGTGCAGTATAGGAGAATGGGGTGAACTTTAGGGCCAAAAATTCCAAGGCACACCTCGATGCCTGTCACTGGCTGCAGGGAAGGGGTGGGGTGGAACGGCGTAAGCATTACAGCCAATGATCCCAAGTCACACCCCTGATGCCTGGCAGTCACTACAGGGTGGGGTGTTACCATTGGAAATCCTAACATTGTAGGCATTTGTTGGTATTTTCACTCCAAATTTTCAACATAGGCTTTTTGTGACCCCACCTCATGAAGAGCAGCATAATCAGCTTGTTAGCTGAAAGTTGTTTTTGCACAGTGGCTATGCCATTTGTCGACAAAGGGATGGAAACACATTTTGGGGAAGATGTGGAAAATGACAACTGTATTGTTCATGAAGAGGTGTAAAAAAATGGCAACGTTGAAAATCTGGAATGAAAATATGAAAAAGTGGTGATGTCATGAGCGTGCATAGAAACAGCCCAACACACATCCGTAACCTATTTATTTTTGGAATTATTTTAGCCACATTTTCAACATAGGCATTTTGGGATCTCCCCTCCTGAACAGTGGTGCTGTGATTTTCTTAATCTGTCCCAAAAGTTGATTTCCCACAGTGACCACACCATTGTGCGCCACAGATATGGAAACACATTTTGGGCAGGCTGTGAAAAATGACAGCTGTACTGTTCATAAGGAGGTGTGAAAAAATGCCAGTGTTGAAAATCTGGCATGAAAACATTGCAAATTTGCGAAGTTACAAGGGTGCGTGGAAACTGTGCAATGCAAGCTTGTAACACAGTCATTTTATGGACTTTCATCACCAAATATTCAACATAGGCATTTTAGGACCTCTGCTCATGATCAGTATCACTGTCATTTTCTGAAATTGTCCTGAAAACTGATTTCGAACAGCAACCACGCTATTCTGCACCAGACGTGCGAAAACACATTTTGGCCAGGATATGTAAAATAACAGCTGTACTGTTCATAAGGAGGTGTGTGAAAATGCCAATTTTGAAAATCTGTTGTGAAAATATTAGAAATTCATGAAGTTACGAGCATGCATGGAAACAGCGCAATGCATGCTTGTAAAACAGCCATTTTTCTGATTTTTTTCACCAGATTTACAACACAGGCTTTTTGGGAGCCTCCCTCATGAACAGTGGCATTGTCATTTCATTACTCAGTCCCGAAAGATGATTCCATGGAGTGACTGCAAAATCACATTTTTGTAGCGAATAACACCATGACAGTGACTGAATTCATGAGGAGGGGCCCCAATAACCCCATGTTGAAAGTGTGGTGCATAAATTCCAAAAAATGCCCGAGATATGCACCAAAGTTGAAAAAACCCTATTTATGCCACTATACAGCTTACCGGCATTTCTTCAGTTCGCGGTCGGCTTTGATGTGTGCAGACATGTTCCCAGTCCACTGAAGATCATCGCATCAGACTCTGGAGGTAAGTATGGGGTGAGGGGGGGTGTGGGGAGGCTGGGTACGCAGAGGGTGGGTGCAGTTGGGGCAGGGATCTGGACAGACCGCGAGGGACCATTTTCTTCTTTTACAGGTGAAAAAAAAAATCGCAGAAGTTTTTTTTTTTTTTTAGTGGCATTTGGCATGCTGGGGTGGGCTCCCAGCATGCCAGCTGAATGTTTGGGGAGGCTAGCCGATGGGGGATTGGGCACCCCATCAGCACATACAGAAGGGGGGGAACAAGAGCCAAGGAGGATTGGGCACCCCCCTCGGCACATAACAAATGGGGGGGGGTGTATTATGCCGATGGGGAGTGGGCTCCTCCATCAGCACATAAACTGGGTCAGGGCATTCAGGAAGTACAAGTCAGAGGGTGACTGTGAAAAGGCAGAGATACTAAACAAATATTTTTGCTCAGTATTTACAAAGGAAGAGGAGGAGGTACCTAAAACAAACAGTAGAAACACTCTGGATACAGAAGTTGATACCAGCCCATTTACAGAAGAAAGAGTTCTGAAAGAACTCTTAAAACTGAAGGTGGACAAAGCAATGGGGCCTGATGGGATTCATCCCAGAATTCTAAAAGAACTAAGGGTAGAACTAGTGACACCACTGACTACCCTCTTTAAATGGGAGGATGGGGTGGTACCCAAGGACTGGAGGAGGGCAGATGTGATTCCCCTTCACAAAAGTCGGAGCAAGGCAGAAGCCGGAAACTACAGACCTGTTAGTTTAACCTCAGTGGTAGGGAAAATGATTGAATCACTTCTAAAGAAAAAATTGTTGAGTATCTAGAGGCCAGAGGGGTACAGGACCCAAGGCAGCATGGATTCACAGTGGGAAGGTCATGCCAGACAAATCTGATAGATTTCTTTGACTGGGTGACCAAAGTAGCAGATCAGGGAGGGGCTGTGGACATGGCCTACCTAGACTTTAGCAAGGCATTTGACACAGTCCCACACAAAAGATTAATATACAAGTTAGCCAGCCTGGGAGTGGGTCCCAAGATGACAGCCTGGGTAAAGAATTGGCTGGAGAATAGGACACAGAGAGTAATAGTAAATGAGTCCACTCTGAAGAAAGGGGGTTACTAGTGGGGTACCGCAGGGTTCAGTATTAGGACTGGTCCTCTTCAATGTCTTTATAAGCGACATTGCAGAGGGACTGGAAGGAAAAGTATGTCTCTCTTCAGACGACACAAAGATCTGCAACAGAGCTGATGCACAAGGTGGGGTGGAAAGGATGAGAAGGGACTTGGCAAGGTTAGAGGAATGGTCAAACGTATGGCAGCTTAGATTCAATGCTAAGAAGTGCAAGGTAATGCACCTGGGAAACAAAAACCCAGGGGAAGAGTACACAATGGGGGGTGAGATACTAACAACAACAAAATGGTAAGGGACCTGGGGGTAGTCATATCAGATGACCTAAAGGTGGGCAAGCAATGTGAGAGGGCAGCAAGGAGGGCTGGGGGGATACAGGGATGCACAGGGAGAGGCATCACCAGTAGAAAACAAGAAGTTATTATCCTTCTGTACAGACAGCTGGTTAGACTCCATCTGGAGTACTGCATGCAGTTCTGGAGACCCAATCTCCGCAAAGACATAGACAGGATGGAAGCTGTCCAGAGGAGGGCAACTAAAATGGTGCAGGGTCTGCACCGGAAGACATATGAAGAGAGACTTAAGGAGCTTAATATGTATAGCCTTGAGGAAAGGAGGGAGAGGAGGGACATGATAGAAACTTTAAAGTACCACAAGGGAATCAACAAAGTCCAAGAGGGTAGCATCTTTCAAAAAAGAGGTGTGCAAGAACAAGGGGGCACAATTTAAAGATAGAAGGGGGGCAGCTCAGAGGTAATTTAAGGAAGTATTTTTTTCACAGAGAGGGTTGTGGATGCATGGAAAGGCCTTCTGGAGTAGGTTGTGAAGTCAAAAACAGTGGTGGAATTCAAGCATGCATGGGACAGTCATAAGGCAATTCTAGGGGGTGGGGGTAGGAAGAAGTAGGCTACTGGTTAACTAGGATCTGCAGCTTATCCATTAGGTAGGGGAAATGGGCAGACTGGGTGGGCCAAGCGGTCCTTATCTGCCGTCAAATTCTATGTTTCTATGTTTCTATGGGCATGCCGACAGGGGGAATTGGGCACCCCCCCGAAGTTGGCATTGTGGCAGGCAGTGTGCAGGCATGTTTACTCTAATGTTTCACCAGGGAAGGCACGTCAAGAGGTGCCACTGCATATGATGAGCTTTGCTCTCATTGCAGCAGACCTTTCCTTAGATGTGCTCACCACATTATGTATTCCTGGTGTGGCACCTGCATGCTGACTTATTGGGGAATGAGGGCGCACCTACTGCTGCATGCCCGTCATTCGCCAAAAAGTGGCAGCGAAGACTCCAAATCTGCTACTAATACATATAAAGTTAGTATCACGCAAGCGTGAGCCAACATAAAAATTAACAGTACGGCTTGTAAATAATTCTAACACTTAAATGTGAAATACAAACTAAAAAAGAATAAGCAATGAAATTATAAAACAATATGGCTTGCAACTGAATGAACACTACATAGAAGGAAAGAAAACAGGAAAATCTTGAAAAAATCATGACAAAAAAATTAAAAATCATAAAGCATGCAGGGAAAAATAGCTAATATCACTAAAAAAAGCCTATCAAAACAGTAGATATGGACAAGAGTAATAAATAAGGATTTAAATGGGTAAAGAGCTTGTCAGTGCTGCTCACAGAATGTTCAAGTGCACAGTGGCAATGTGCGGTCTAGAACAGAAAAGACAATGAAGTTGCAGGGCAATGCAGCTTGTAAAATATGGGAGACCAACACGTAGGGAAAGAGGAATAGATACAGAAACATATCATAGAAAAGAATAAGGTATAAAGGATAAATGGTACCTCAGAACTTTAGGAGAGAGTTATACAGAGGAAGGGGGGTGACTAAAGTAACAGTAATATCGCTACTATAATAAGTACAACTTCTAACAGAGCTCCCTCTGTGCAAATAGTGATGGCAGAATGGAGTGGTTATCTGGCAGCCCTGGGTGGGACTCGAGCATAGAAACACCCAGCCCCATCCCAGATTAAATAAGCGCCATGTTATTGGCAGCTCTTCAAGAGACAGAGGGCAGAGGCATTAAGGCACTCTCATACAAACACTTTTAAAATGCTAAGACACAGGATACTAGCCTGGCAGTGGGCATTTAGGCACACCTAAGGAAGACTTTCAGGAACCCATATTTGTAGGGGGTTACACCCTTCTCTGCCTGGAAAAAACTTGGCATCCGTGTCCAGTCTACACTATCACAATATTGAAGAAGCAATATATATATATATATATATATATATAATACGAGATATACGTGACATTAGCATACTATGGAAATAATATCTGATGCATCAGTTAATGCAAACTTATCACATTTCACTATGCCATATCTTCATTGACAATACTTATGCCTGTTTCATACATACTGATTCTATTATGATTGTTATGACAAACAGTTACCTATGACTTCACATTATAACTTCTTGTACAGTAAACAATGTAGAAGGGGGCCCTTCCCTACCAGCTAACTTGGGGCTAGATGGGACAGGGACACCATGTTCTGAGGGAACAACAATTAATCGGGAGGTGGCAGTCAAGCTCAGTTTGGGCAGTGAGCCCTTGGAAACGTAAACAACTTTATGGACCACATTGAGAGACAAGTCCTCAGGCCTCCCAGGGGAATGATAACTAAAATGTAGCACTGACTTAACAGGTCACCCAGATTTTCTGGGGGGAACAGACACAGGCTCTGGGTGGAAAACTCTGGCATTGATTTCTCCTCCTGTAGTCAGGGATGCCTCTGCACTGGTTGGAATGTCCAGATTGGGAACACTATCAGCTCCTTGCTCTGCAGACTCTGTTCCCACAATACTTTGCTCATTATCATCTTCTGAAGAGGGCCCAGGTTGCTCATTCTGAGGAGACTCTGGCACAATTAGACTTTGTGGCACTGAAGGGGTGCTGTCAACACTGTCATATTGTTCTTCAATTTCTGGTATGTCACCATGGAGACTCAGGCCATCAGCACTTTCTTTGGGCAAGTCAAACAGTTGTACAAGACACAGAGAGTCTGCAACCTCAGATGTGATATTTTGCACCTCATTTTTAGGGTGCATTGGGTCTAAGGAAGAAGGTGGGGGTATTCAGTTCTGAAGGCCCAGCTTCATCCCCACAATTCTGCAGAGGACTGCCTCAAAACAACTGACTCAGTTCATAAGAGGGATAATAGGCATTATCACAGTCACTCTCATCAGAGACAGACGAGCAGCCATCGCTATCACTCCGGGCCTGCTGAGGGGAAGGCCTGAGTTCTGGAACAACATGGACAGGTTGGCTCTGTTTCCTCTTTGCAGCAGCATGAGTCATTGACCCAGGAGAAGTGTCAAGTGTTGGTTCAGCATCAATAACAACTTGGTTGCTGGGCAGCAAGTGATTGCGGTGCATGGTCTTAACAGCTTTCAAATTATTTTCTGGGTGCACCTTGTACACTGGCAGATCACCCAGTTTACCAACTACTACATGGGGAAGATGGTGCCATCTATCAGCAATTTTGTGTTTTCCATGCAGTCCCAAATTACGTAGTAGTACCCTATCTCCAGGCAACAACTTCTGGGCTTTTACTTGTCGATTAAGTCTTTCTTTGTTGGCAAGTTTTCACTTAGCAGCCATAGTTTAAGCCAGTTGATAGGCATGATTCAACTGATCTTTCAATTTTTGTACGTATAGCAAGTAGTTTTTGGCTCAGACCCCATCTGGAGAGACCCCAAAGCAGACATCAACTGGCAGTTGGGCCTCCCTCCCAAACATGAGACAGTAGGGGGAGAACCCAGTAGCATCACTTTTGGTGTAATTGTACGTGTGTACCAAGGTGCTGATCTGCTGGCTCCACTTATGCTTGTCATTTGGATGGATGGTGCCCAGCATGTCCAGAAAGGTGCATTAAAGCGTTCTGGTTGAGGGTCCCCCTGTGGGTGATAGGGGGTGTTTCTTGACTTCCAAACCCCCCACAGAGAGAGCATTTCTTTGATTAACCAACTTTCAAAGTCTCTGTCTTGGTCAGAATGGATCTGCTGGGGGCCACCATAGTGGACAAAGAATTTTTCCACTAGCACCTTGGCCACGGTAGAGACCTTTTGATCTTTAGTTGGGAAGGCTTGTGCATACCATGTAAAATGATCGGTAACTACCAACACATTGCCAGTGTTCTTTTGGTTGGGTTCTAAGCACAAGAAGTCTATTTAGACCAGTTCCATGGGGGCACTGGCAGTGATGTTGACAAGTGGGGTAGTTTTCTGGAGCAAAGCTTTCCGCTGGATGCAGCGACTGCAAGTTTTGACATGATTCTCAACATCTGCCCCCATCTTTGGCAAGTAGAATCAGGATTATACCAGGTCAAGAGTTCTGTCAATACTGAGGTGCTCCATGTGATTGTGGAGGGACCTTGGTATCAGCTGCTTAAAGGCCATGGGTAGGACCAGCTGTTGCTTGTCTATTTGACCATGACGATCCACTTTCTCTGTATAGCAACTGATCATGCAACTTTAACCTGGGGCCTTCCTTGTACAACAGAGGAGTTTGCAAGTCAGGAGAATGCAACTTGGACACATCTTTCCCCACACGCAGGGTGTCAAGTGCTGGTTAAATCATGGGATCTTGGGATTGAGCCCACTGAATACTGTCATTGTCGAACTGAGGTAGCACACTAATATCTAGAGCAGAGAAATGGCAATAGGCAGCCGGTATGCAGGTATCAGGAGGGCCCAAGCAATCTACTAAGCAGTCCACTGTGTCTGCAGACATTTGTTCATCTTTACCAAACTTTTGGCATAATGCTTTGATGTCAGATTCAGACAATCTGACCCAATTGTCCTTGGAAACTGGCCTTTGTGATAGGGTGTCAGCATCAATGTGGTTTAGTCCCGGTCTATATTCAACAGCATACTCATAAGTTGATAAGACAGAAAGTCAACGGTGCCCAGTGGTGTCCAATTTAGCTGAAGTCTGCATATTGGTCAGTGGGTTATTGTTGGTCTTCACTAATATCTTTGCCCCATAGAGGTACTCATGAAACTGGTTAACTATGGCTCATTTTAGGGCGAGAAATTCCAACTTGTGGACCAGATAGTTTCACTCCGACGGGGTCAAGCTCCTACTGATGAAAGCTACAGGTCTCAAGCCATCTTAGTAGTCTTGATATAGCACAGCCCCAAGTCCCTGCAAACTAGCATCCGTATGCAGAACATAGGACTTGGTAGGAACAGCATAGGCAAGGACTGGGGCATGGGTGAGCTGGTCTATGACTTCAAAGAAAGCTGCTTCACATTCGGGTGTCCACCAAGTCCCAAAAGGCTCACCTGTTCGAAAATACATTTTCTCTTGGTCTTTGCTAGCCCCCTTTTTCTATTTGCGGTTGGTAGGGGGTAGCCTTGGGTAAGGTTAAGGAGTGGTTGAATCACCTTTGAATAGTCTTTGATGAACCTGCAGTAGTAGCCACAGAACCCCAGAAAACACTGTAGCTCTTTTAGGTTATTGGGCTGGAGCCAAGTGATCAAAGCTTCAACTTTACTGGGATCTGTCAGTGTCCCTTCTGCAGACACTATGTGTCCCACATATTTCACAGATGTTTGAAAAAAATGGCACTTGTGTATGGATAACTTAAGGCTGAATTCTTCCAAATGATCAAGGACTTTGAACAGTCTGGCCTCATGTTCCTCCAGCGTGCGTCAGAAAACAATGACATCATCCAAGTACACTAAACATTCCAGTAAGTTCATATCTCCCAACGCATGTTCCATCAATCTCTGAAGGTGACAGGGGCATCCGAAATCCCCTGTGGCATCCTCAGGAATTCGTAGAACCCCAAAGGACAGATGAAGGCTGTTATCTCATGGTCCTCCGGGGCCATCAGAATCTGATATCCACTGCGGAGATCCAGTACTGAGAACCACTGACCCCCGTTAAGGCAATCCAGGGCCTCCTGTATACATGGCATGGTGTATTGATCTGGGATTGTCTATCGGTTGAGGGTCCGATAGTCCACACACATCCTTATGGATACATTCTTTTTATGCATCACTACAATGGAGGATGCATATGGGCTTCTTGATTCTTGAATAATGCCAGCAGCGAGCATTTCCTGTAGGTGCCTCCTAACATTGTCTATGTCAGCTGGGACAAAGCGTCGGGACCTCTCTCAGAATGGTTGGTCTTCATGCAGGCGTATGTTATGCTCGGTACCATGGACACACCCCGTGTCCTATTTTTTTAGTGAGAAAACTTGATCTCTCTGAGCAAGTTTCCTGCTAATTTGGGTCTTCCATTTGGCGGAAAAGAGGGAATCACCAAAGTCAAATAAGTCTGGGGTCACTTTCTCCCTTTCACCAGAGTACTTGTTACTGGGTAATACTGCAGTGTCTGTGCAGTGTACTATAGGCAGTGTACATCCCCAGTTCACACAAACTTCCCTGTCCGACATGTTTCTCACTTGCACTATCGCTCGGCAGACATAGGCATGAGCATGTGCAAGTAGTATACTGGGCTTAATCATCAACCCCTCTGGCAGCTTCCCTTCACCAGGGGCATCTATCATCAATATTTTGTTCTTCACATCTCTCCTTAGGTGAACTTCTTTTTTTTTTTTTCAATTTAAAATTTATTGAGATTTTACCATACAAGACAGATCTTCCAGAATAAGTATAAGTCATACATACAGTTTACATTGGTTCGGACCTGCCACCCACCCAGTTCCTCCCCCCAAAATTACCTCCCCCTTCCCCAAGGTACAAATACAATGGAGAACCTTTTCACTACAATTTATATCTTACAGTACATAACAAGTAATACTGATACAGTAACAAGAAAGAAGACCTCAATCTGCAGTGCATTGAATTGCGAGTAAGGTATGGAGGGGGTCCCACACTTTCCTGAACCTGTTCAGTTTATTGTTGAGACTAGCAATAACTTTTTCTGTTTTGAGATTTGCAAGAAACTCAGCTAGCCGTTCTCCATACTTAATTTCAGACTGATCCGTCCAATGTTTTAAATCGAGTTTCTTCAGTGACAATGATATCAGGGCCATGTAATATTTTTTATTTGGAAACCTAATATTCGAAAAGTCCCCTAAAATACAGATTTCGGGTGTAAATAGTTCATCCAGTCCCAGTATGGGATCCAGTTTTTTATGAATACTGGTCCAAAGGGGCTTAATTTTGGAACATTTCCAAAGAATATGGAGCAGAGAACCATCCTGATTAGTACATCTCACACATTGGGGAGAAGAAGTAATTCCAAATTTAAACATTTTCTCATGAGAGAAATATGCATTATAGAGGATGAACATTTGTGTCATCCTGAGTCTATCCTCATGTTATAAATTTATGGCAGTTAGACCATAGGTTACTCCAGTTGACAACGTAATTAGGGAAATAGGAGGACCAGTAGCCTGTGGGGCCCGTAATAATCTGGGTATACCCTGTCGAACAACTGACTGAAAATATTAGAAACTGCTTTCTGTTGTCCCACCCATTGAGCCAGCTCCAGGAGTAAAGGAGAGTCTACAACCACTGGTGGTTTCAACCCCAATTCTTTGATCAATAAGTGTCTCAGTTGAGTGACTCTAAAGAAATGTTTAGCAGGAATCTTGTACTTGTGTATTATACTTTGAGAGGATAGCCACATGTTGTCATCTCCTATTAACGAAGAAAGTGTGGCACCATTCAACTGGGGTAACCAATTGGGGGGAATACACTTCTCGCCTATCTTAAAGTTAGGGTTTCCAACTAGGCTTTGATTTACATCTTTCTGGTTCTCGTATTGAAGGAACCGACACATTTGAGAGTGTACCTTCAGTGATAATGCAATAGGAGTATTTTTTTAATCTGGTGGGGAGGAAATTGATTCTCTTATGTAACAGTGCTTGGGGTGTTAAACTGCAGGAACTGATCAAAGTATTTTCTATTATTAGCCAGAGCGGGGTATATCCTGATGGATTAGGTAGCGTCCACCTACAGTATTTATCTAGGTGACTAGCCCAGAAGTAGAGCCCTAGATGAGGCACCCATAAACCACCTCTTGACTTGGGTGCAGTTAATTTATGAAATGCAATTCTAGGGGACTTATGTGCCCAAATAAAATCTGAGAATATGCTATTTACCTTTTTAAACCAGGAAAGCGGTAACCAAATATTGAGCATCGAGAGGGGGTAGAACAGTCGTGGAAATACATTCATTTTGAGTAGATTTACTCTGTCCCAAATAGATATTGGTAGAGAGGCCCACCTGCTTAGATCCTGCTTAACCACCTGTAAAAGGGAGTTCAGGTTCAACTTGATACTATCGCCCGGGAGTCTAGTTAATTCAATACCGAGGTATCGCAGGGAGTCTTGTTTCCAAGCCAAACCTAAATCTAAGATGTCTGCTCTAAGAAGTTTATGATTGAGAGGGAATACAATGGTTTTGTTCACGTTTAACTTATAGTTAGAGACTGCACTAAAGGAATTAATAATCTCTAACATAGGGGGGATAGATGAGACAGGGTTGGCAACCTGGAGGAGAAGGTCATCTGCATAAGCAGAAATCTTAACCTCACATGGAAAAATCGGGATTCCTTGTATGTCTGGGCAGATTTGCAATCGGCGTATCAGGGGTTCCAGATATATATTGAATAATAAGGGGGAGAGGGGGCAACCTTGTCTGGTACCAGAGTAGAGGGTGAAGGATTCCGAAATCACCCCGTTTCCCGAGATTCTGGCCATGGGAGAGTGATACAGGATTCGATCCAGGACCGGAAAACATTAGGGAATTGAAGGCCTCTAGGGCTTGAAATAAATATTGCCAATTAACTCTATTGAATGCCTTCTCAGCATCCAGGGAGATTAGGGCAGCTGGATATGGAGCATCCCTGGATGCTGAGAAGACATGCGCCAGGGTCCGAAGGTGATCCGAGGCTAATCTATCCTTCATGAATCCTACCTGTTCGGGACCTATAATGGACGGGAGGATCAGATTAAGGTGTCCAGCAATTAATTTGGTCAGGATCTTGACATCTTGGTTCAACAGGGAGATGGGACGATAATTTACGACATCTTCGGGTTCCTTGCCCGGTTTAGGAATAAGCACAATTAGTGCTTCAAAGATGGAGGAGTCTACTACAGCTCCCGAAAGTATGTAGTGAAATAAGGGGAGCAGTAAGGGGGCGAGGGACATTTTGAACCTGCTGTAAAAGTAGGCTGAGGAGCCATCTATTCCCGGGGTTTTGTTTAGGGGTAATGTACCTATGACATTCAAAATTTCCTCCTTCGTAATAGGTACAATAAGTGCATTTTGTTGGTCCTCCGTCAGACTCGGAAGGGGGGTTTCATTGAGAAATTCATCTATTTGCTTAATGTTTGGGGGATCCACCCTTAGGCCATAGAGATCAGTGTACTAAATGAGGAACTCCCGAACTATGTCCTTCGGGGAGGTCTTCAGAAGACCATCCTCGTGGGACCGGATGGAGGCAATATACCTGGAAGATTCCATCTGTTTTATTCTACTAGCCAAGAGCCGCCCTGCTTCCCCCCCCCGGTCGGAAAAGGATGCCTGTGTTTTTATAATGGCATATTCCGCCTGATCTCTGAGAATCTCCAGGTAGGCTGCTCTTAGCTGAATGAGCCTTTGAAGTGTATGTTCTGGGGTTAAAGGCAACAAGTCTTTTTCAGTGTCTCTTATCTGCGTTAACAAATGAAAGGATTTCTGCTCCCTGTCTTTTTTCTTATGTGAAGCTAACCCTATGAGTATGCCCCTTAGGTAGGCTTTGAAAGCACACCAAAGGAAATCTGGTCTTCGGGTTGTGCCCTGATTATGTTGAATAAATTGGTCTATATGGGCCTGAATTTTACTGGCTATATCTGGGTCTTTAATAAGTTGGTCATTTAGTATCCATCTACCCCTGCCCTTACATATAGGTTCAATAGTTAGTTGACAAAATACAAGAGAGTGATCAGACGGGGGGCCGGACCTTGTCGAGGAATCTATTACCTGTGGAATATTGGCCTTGGAGATGAGCAAGTAATCTATTCTGGACGAGGTCCTGTGGACTGGGGAAAAGAAGGTGTACTCCCTGACCCCCGGGTGTAAAATTCTCCAAATGTCACATAAACCCAACTGATCTAATAAGTTCCTGAGAGCACGCTGCGCAGGGGAGAGACCTTTTCTTGTGGCTCCTGATTTATCTACCATTGGGTCAAATACTAGGTTGATATCCCCTCCCAGAATCATAGGGGTTGCGAGGTAGGGAAGCAGAATAGTAAAAATTTGTGTAAAAAAACTAGGGGAATCATAATTCGGTCCATAAATACTCCCCAGAATTAACTCCCTTGCATAAAGCTTACCTAATACAAAAATAAATCTACCCTTAGAGTCTTTAATGGTGCGCGATGCAACAAAGGAAGCATTCTGCGCAACAAAATCATGGTGCCACCACTATTTGTAGAGACTTCCGCTGCAAAAACCTGCCCTACCTGTTGTCTCCGAAGTCTGGTGGCTTCAACATCTAGAAGATGTGATTCTTGCAAAAGCATAACCTCAGCTTGGACTAAGTTTAAGTGCTTAAGGATCATATATTGTTTAGTTTTAGCTCTGACCCCTTTAATGTTCCAGGTAATAACCTTTAACGGAGTAGCCATCAAGTTGTGATTCTCAGTTTTGCTATAACAGGCGTGTGGAAACAGAACCAGTCAGGAAACTGAGTGAAAAGGTGAGTACCTTGTGTTACGCCCACCCCCCCAACCCTCCCCTACTCTCGTAACCCCACCCACCTCCTTCCACCCCTCAATGCAACAGGAAAACACATTGTTGTAAGAACAGCCCAGTATTAACCCCCTTCTGTTAGTCCCACAGAATGCAGAGCCACTTTTCACTACTATTCCCGCCATTCTGCTCTGCTGCCTGGATCCAAAGTGAGCCAGGAGAAAAGAAAAGATAGATCAACACGAGAATTTTTTAAGAGATGAGGAAAGATAAATTCACGGAGAGAAACCCCCGTATTTAACCCAGGAACTTACTTTCCCTTGGAAAAGCATATTCAGCTTGAGCTCCCTTAATAACATTGCCCCTCGCAACAACAAAAACAAGAAAGACATTTTTTTCTTTTTTTTTTTCCTTTTCTTTCCCCTTTTTCCTTCCCTTATTTTGAACCCCTGGATCAATACTAGCCTTTTGCATAGTTTCTATAACTATATTGCCATTAGTGGCTCAGCCTGAAAACCTATTATACTAAAAACTAAACAGTCAGCATACATCTGCCATTCCAGATCAGAGTACTGTCCTCCATAAGCACGTCATGTGGAAATACATCACGATCGGAGACCTGTAAAAAGAAAAAAAAAAAAAAAGAAAAGGAGGAGGGGAATCCCCTCTATATTATGGCTATCAGTAATAATCCAAAGATAAAAGTGAACCAAAAAAGTAGGACTGCAGATCTTTAGTAAAAAAAAAACAAAAACAAAAACCATGGAATCCAAATGATCTGTTCTCACCCGGTGCAAACACCCAGTTCAATACAATCTGAAGGGGCCCTCTAGTGGTGTTCCGAGGCAATTACAAGTCAATATTCAAGGTGGCAGTACGGAATCCAAAAACGAACCTGTCCTTCATAACAAACTTATAGACAAAAGAGTAATGCTGCCTTAATCAGCCGTAGATCCGCCTCATATAAATAGGGATCCTCCAACTCGGGTCCCGAAATTAAAGTAACGTCAGTCATCAACTGGAGGAGGGCGCCATACAATACCTCAACTGCTGGTTAATCAGCCTGTTAGCTGAAATGAAAAGGGTCATCAGTGGGGAACACTATTGCCGACTTCCCACATAGGAGAATTCACCGGTTCCCAAATAAATCAGGCAGGGATTTTTGGAGGGTCGCATTCGCAACATCCACTTCTTCAAAGACGGCCCAGGAGCCCCCAAGCAGTATTTGCAGCCTAGCCGGGTAACTCATTTTGAACTTTATCCCCCCGGCAATCAATTTAGAGACAATTGGATGGAATAGAGAGCGTCGCTGTCTAACGAAGGCTGGGAGATCTTGAGTTAGTCTGATTTTTGCGTTCTCCCATTTATTTTCTTTTAGTTCTTTTATCTTCTCCATGACATGGTGTTTCTCTTGGTAATTAAGGAATCTGATGATGATCGGGTGGGGTAAGGCTCCGGTTGAAGGCATGGGTCTTAGGGCTCTATGTGCACATTCAATCATATAAATTTTGCCGAAAGGCGATGGACCGGCTAATTTCTCCAACACTTTTTGTGTAAAGCAGATGGTATCAGTACCTTCCTCTCTTTCAGGGATACCAATAATGATAATATTATTTCTGCAGCCTCTCCCTTCTAAATCCTCTAGTTTTGCCTCTAGCTTTTTAATCCTGTGTCGGCTTTCAACCATTTCCTGCTTGAAAACATCTGATCTTGTTTCCAGTGACACCGTATGAGCTTCATTATCGGAGATCCGGATGGTAAGATCCTCTAGTGCCGTGTTCATCATTTTTACTTCTGCCATGAGAGTCTTGACATCTTCTCTGAAAGGGGAAAACTTGGCCATGAACCTCTCGAGTGTTAGTGGTGAATCCCTGGATTCTCTCACAGGGATCAGGCTGGTAAGTGATAATTTTCCCCCATGGCTTTGTTGGGCCTTAGGCCGCTTACTTTGTTTTTCTGGTGAGACCGGAGGCGTGTGTCTCGGGGGTGCCACACACATTTCCACTTTCATTTTTCAGTCGATCTCTTCTGCAGTGTTTCGGTGTATTTTCAGCCCCCCATCAGTAATATTTTGATGTGGAAAGAGTTAGTAGGAGGGCTGTTAAATTCCCCAGGCAGCAGGAGCTGAGCGGATGAGCTGTTACTCGGCGTGCCGCATCACGTGGTCCCTTAGGTGAACTTCTTCACGGATCGTACACTGGGCATTGGAGGCCAACACCAAAGAGTCAGGATTCTTTTTCCACACTATCCCCACTGGTTCATCTTGGTCCACTTCATCGGGTTTCTATTGCAAGTCATAAGCCCTTTTGATTAATGCTGGAATTCTTAGTGCCCTTCCATTGCCCTTGTTTCTTATGGCAGAGTTGTGCTAGTCTCCCAAACATGTGGGGGTTTGTTCCAATTAACAGGGGAACCCCATCATACAGTCTAGTGGGGAGACACACCAGGGCAAGTGTCTCAGCTTGCTCATCTACCTCAGCCATGGCACTAGGGAATGACAGCCAGATCTGGATATACCCGAGTATGGATAGGAATTCTCACTCAACCTCTACACGTGCTATCCTTCCAAGGGTTGTAGGGGCATGTCAGGCAGATGCTTCTGGTGCCAATCTCGAAATACTATGGTTACTTGATATCCACTGTCAAGCATGGCCTGGGCTGGCACACCGTTCACCGTCGCTGTAGTTTCCATTGAAGGGCCCATCACCTCGGATCACTCAGGTGACATGGACTTGGGTATCGACTTTACAGCTGCCTTGGATTATTAGCTTTTCCGGCAGCCCCACCTTGCTGCTGTATGTTGCTCCTTCAAATCAATGCCAGCAGCCTAGTAGTAACTTTTCTCAGATTATCAGGAGAATGGCAGGTGAACCGGGTGTGCCCATCCTCTCCACAGAGGTAACAGAAAACAGGTTCTTTAGAGTCTCTAGGGGAAGAGGAGTTGTTCCCCTGCTTGGACATAGTGGGGGAGTCTCGGAGTCTCTCTCTGGTTGGGGGTTTGCTCTCTTGGCTTTCTGAGCCCCCCCAAGGGTCAGTGTTTTGGGTAGCTCGGAGCAGGTCTCCCACTAAAACTCTCAGTTCTAATACTTCTTCCCGCAGGTTGTCTTCCGGCCGGGTTTCAGAGGAAATGTCGTGTACCCCCACCCCTCTTGGCAGGGCCTCGCTTTTAGCCTCAGGGGTGACTGGACAGGAATTAGCATCTCTAGCAGCATTAACTGCTTGCTGGCTGACCCTCAACTCATTCAGCTCCTTGATCGGTTCTCTCAACTGTTAGCAATTCAGCCTCCTCATCCCTCTCAGAGGCCTGGCAGGCGCAGGCAGCTACAGCACAGGGCTTCCATCCGTCTTCATCATTCTTAATCTCACAAATCTCTTTCATTAGGTCACAGTATTGGGGGGATTGCCCCTTCTGTCTTGCAGTTTAAGCTTCAGCTACATCATGCTAGAGTACCTTGCTGACTTTAAGATGTGATCTAGCCTGACCCTGTTCAATTCACTGGTGGGCACCCTTCCTTTCCTGTGAGTCCACTGCAAATCTCACTCAATTTGGGTGTCAAACATTGATAACTTTTCTTCTTTCCACTGTTTTGCAGGTTTAAATTTCCACATCAGATCATCCCCTAACTAAGTGCTATCAAATACTCCCTCCAAGGCAGAGAGGTATTCAGTGGCCGTGGCCTCCAGGCTGGTGGATCACAGGAAGTGAATGGCCTCCAGTGCAGAGCCCCTCAAGCTTTCCATTAGCCTCTTCCTCTTTTCACCCTCAGCACACTGCCACTCCAGGACCAATGGGTTGGCATAGTCCATCCACGTTTCCAGATCGTCCTCCCCATGGGCACCATGCCCGTGCCTGAAAAGAGCCTAAGTCTGCAGTATGAATCCAAATGTACAGTAGGTATCACTATGGGGGAAGCAACTATAGGGGTGGTGGGAAATGCTATGGGGGACTGCACTGGAGTGACAACCTCAGAAAGCTCTAACATTTTCACTAGCTCTGTAGCAGAGTGCCCCTCAGAGGCTAAGAGTTTAAGCAGCTTGTCTTTAAATCCCTCTATGTGGGGGGACCATGAAGGAGCAGCCAGGTCACTATGTAAGTGAATGACCCTCCACCCCTTTTGAGACCCTTCAGGCAAAATGACAGGGGGTACCTTCTCTGGTTCAATGGGCAGGTTGCAGAAGAGTAGGGCCACCATAGTTTGATCAAACTGGTTGGAATCTCTTCCTTTCATTTCAACCTTCTCCAAACACTTAACTTGTTCAATAGTCTCTATAAAAGTTGCATTAATGGTCCCTAATGGGATGTTCATTAACAAAATAGCTTGTTGATGGTCTACCCCCTGTGCTTCACTCTACCCCATCATACGGTGCACTAGCAGCTTGTGGGGAGCAAGTTTAAACTTGGGCGTAGTGAGCGCCTCCACTTTACCACAATGTTTAAGCGTGGGGTTGTAGTACCCACTTCTGACCACCAGAAGGCACAAATCCCTGTGTTGGTGCCTCCAGGCTGTAACCCCTAGGTGGCGCTATCCCAAGGGCTACTACCCCTGCCTGCTTGGCTAGTAGCAGGTTAAGAGGCCTGGGTACTGAAACGGGTGCTTCCACCCAGAGGACAGGGTTGTTAGTAGCAAGGCTAACCTGGGTACAGCCCTCCGGGACACTGTAACCCCCCCCCTTCCCCTCTAGTGGCCTAGACAATATGCAACAAACACTTTCACAATAGCCCCTATTCAGCATACAAATCCCCACACTGTTTGCATTTACCACCAGGGCTGGCCCCACCAGTTCAACCCTGGAGACCCCCTCTAAAACAAGGTTAGGCACAGCAAATAACATTACAGTGCTTTTGGTACAAACTAGAACCACAGTCAAATTATATGCAAAAAGACTTAGATCTGATTTATTAAGGGGACTTGAACAAGGGAGGGATGTAATCAGGTTGATTGATTCTGTAACTGATCTAGTCGGGCAATTATGTATGCACTTTTTAGTCCCTCAACACAGTCACACAGATGTTGGGTACCCAGTTGGTGAGATAGGCTAGCCTGATGCGTTGCCTGGGGGTAGGCCAGCATCGCAGCTGGTTGGGGTCCTGTGATGAAAATCAAAGGCATGCACAACCACACACAATTTGTAATACGGAGCCAGGAGGCTCAGTTCGTGATGATTAGACAAAATAACTAAATCAGATGATACACTTTGATTGAGCTGTTGTTGTAGGGAGCTACCCTGGTGTTTACTCATGCTACCCAGTACAGGACACAGGATGAATGAAATGGAGACTGCAGGATGACTTGCTGGTTTGCCAGGGAAGCAGGGCCCACATGATTCACCGTGGTGTTGTTCCTGTTCGTGTTGTTGAGCAGGGGGCTGATCGCCAGGCAGCTCTCTCATCGATGGAGTTCTCTGTACCTGAAGTAGTTGGCTGGGCCAGTGTGGAAGGGCTTCAGGCCAGGTAAGACAGTTTGGATATTAGGTCAGGAAGGCTGGATACAGCCTCTAGCAAGTGTGGCACAAGTGGACCATAACAGTGGGGAACCAAATCGCGACCCACTAATAGCAAACAGCACATTTATAGTAAAGCAATCACCATACCACAATGTGGATAGCAGTCCGGCAGCAATATCAGTGTCTCTAAGCAGAACCAGGAGTTCTATGGTGAATGGATCTCCTGTAAGGCTGATTGTGTACAGCAAATCTTCAGTCTTCTTCAGGTTTAAATCTAGTCACTCTTCAGCAGCTTTGTCACACTCCGATTTGGATACAGTCTGATTACTAAGCCTATTCAAAGGATTCCCTCTAAAGGGACAGCAGGCAGACAGGCCAAACTCAGCCTTTCCACCAACCTTTGTGAAGGAGTCTGTAACATTTACTATATTGTGTATCTGCACTAACTGTATTGTATATCTGTGTCTATTATAAGTGATGTGGAACCTTTGTAAAGGAGTCTATGACTCAAAGGTATTTCTGATCTCTGAAATAAACAATAAACAATCTCCCGCACGAATTAAGCAGAAGCAGCTGCTCGAATCACTCAAGCAGTTCACTCTCCAGACTCTACCTCTAGTCTGATTTACTGCAGCAGGCAGCTTGGGAATTTCCCTTCAGTCCAAAAGGTTCTGGTTGGCTGATCCATCAGTCTGTCAAAGCCAGCACCCCCCCCCCACAAGGTGCATTTAGGCACCAAAGTCTCAAAACCACAATTCCTACAGAAATTCACTCCCACAAGACCCCTGGGGACAGACTCCATTTTAGGGTCCCCAAAGGTACTGATTGGCCCATTCTAGCAGTCCAGGATCAAGATGGTGGTAATAAACAGAACTGTCCATGCTGCAAAAAAGGCAGGTTAGACAAACTATAATATCATTACTATTCTAATAGATAATCAGCAAAGAAGTACAGCTTCTAACAGAGCTCCCTCTGTGCAAATAGCAATGGCAGAATGGAGCTATTATCTGGCAGCCCAGTCAGGACTTGAGCATAGAAACACTCAGTCCCCTCCCAGATTAAATAAGCACCATGTTATAGGCAGCTCTAAAAGAGACAGAGTACAGAGGCATTAAGGCCCTCTCATACAAACACTTTTAAAATGCTAAGACACAGGATACCAGCCTGGCAGTGGGCTTTTAGGCATACTCAAGGAATACTTTCGGGAACCCCATTTGTAGGGGGGTTACACCTGGATGTGTCCCATCTGTTCCTGGGACCTTGTCTATCCATAAAGACTTTAGACCCTCCAACACTCTTTTCAGAGGGATATCTCCATCTGTTATCCCCTCTCCTCCTCCTCCAACACCTACCCTGTCTTTTCTCTAAGGTATGGGCCCATTCCACTCCCTGGTAAATACAAAAAAGATATACTCATTTAGTACTTCCGCCTGTTCATCCCCCTTCTGTGCTTGCCCTTCTTCCTTCTTGAGTCTTGTGATCTGTTCCCTGCAGCTCCTCCTCTCCCTGACTTACTTAAAGAGACAATTTTCACCTTCTCTATTCTGCTGTGCAAAACTTAGCTGCTTTGAGGCCTTGCCTACCCTTACAACCCTGCTCACCTCCCTGGATTTTTTGTTGTGCACTTCCTTATCCACTTCTCTACTGGTCCTCTTGTGAGTTTTACAGGATTTCCTTTTTTCTCTCACCCTCCCTTGCACCGCCTTGGTCCACCAACTTGGTTTTCTGGACCTTGGTTTTTACTACTGGTCCTCATGAAGGAGTTTGTGTTCTCCACCAGGCCCTACTTCAAGATGAACCATTTATGACTGGCATCCATATCTGGGCTGATGGTGGCCACTTGCCCCCCAAGTATGGTTGCCATCCTGCCGAAGTCCACCATTTTGAAATCCACTATCCTGGAAGAACCATACTATACGATGGTCAATCCCTGCCAGGGGGTCCGCTACCCTCACATCATGTACCTGGTCCCCTTCTCATAATACCAGGTTTAAAATGTTCCCCTCTCTGGTCAGCTCATTTACCTGTTGTAACAGGAATATATCCTGGAAGGCATCAAATATGACTTGTTCCCTTGTGCTAGCTGAAGACATGGTATTCCAATCTACGCCGGTAGATTGAAGTCACCGACGACCACCGTCCTTCCCCTGCTACAGTGCTTATGTAATGTAGCCACCAACTCTCTGTCAATTTCCTCAAACTGGGAGGGTGGTCAATACACTACACCCAGCCTAATCTTCCTACCCCTCACAGTTTTTATGTTAACCCATAAGATCTCTGCCCTCCCCTCCTCCCCTTTTTCCCTACTGCATCCAATCCTATCTCTTATGAATAAAGCCAGCCCCCCCTTACCATTTAATCTGTCTCTCCTAAACAATCTGTATCCTGAGATCATTAAATCCCAGTCCTGATACTGTTTGGTCCATGTCAACATGATGGCAGCTATATCAATCCCCCGCATCAGTGCCTGGAGCTCTGGTAGCTTATTCCCTAAGCTCTTTGCATTTATAGAGACCACCCTCCAGCCAGACCCCACACTGTCATGCACACTGGAAAAACACTGTGCATTTGTCTGCCTCTGTTCTGACGCCCAACTCATGCGGTCCCGTTTGCGGTCAATATATGCTTCTGATCTGTTAACTTTATTCCCCACCCGCTTGTCAAAAGTTAGTGCAGTTAGTATATATTTTCTTTTTTTAATTTATTCTCTGTTCCTTGTGAATTTATTGAGCATTGTGGCTTTTCAATACATGCCCAAATCCTGGGTCAAAACCTCCTGGTGTCGCAACACTAGATAGTTCTCTCTCTCTCTCTCTCTCTCTCTGTCTCTCTCTTGCTGTCTCTCTCTTCCTCTAACTCTCATTGTCTTTGTTTCTCATGCGCACTAACAGCATGAATGGAACAGAAGCAGGAGCAGAATGAATGGGATCAAGTAACTTCAGCTCTGGGGCAAACTCAGAACTATGGGGGTTTAAATGCATTTAAAAAACTATTGTCAGGTGACAGATCAGGAAGAGATCAGGTAGCAGATCCTTACCCAACTGGCAGCTGTTGTAGCAATGATACACTGCCATTTCTCATTTGCTGTGGGGCCTCCTCTTACCCATTTTTATGGATATGAGAACAGCAGATCTGTGCATGCATAAGGTAAGTGGCTGTGGTGGGGTGCAAGCCTTGGTCTCCTGATAGGGACCTGGTGTTTGTGACAACATAATTTACTCTAGTACATGCTACAGATCATGAGAACAATGACTGTCTGCTTTGGTAGGGTGATAGGAGCACTTTGTAATAGAGTCACAATTGACTACACAGTCCCCATGTCTCCTCTGATACAAGAATTGGGGAAATGGTGAGGATGCCACTTCCAGCACTCCCTTCCTTAGCACTCCAGTCCCAACAGCAGTTCTGAAATCCCATCAGTTATTGATATCTATCTATCACGGGGTTATGACCTTTGTGGAATGTTCATTGCCCTATGAAATCAAGCTGAAGGAGCTGATAAACGTAAATTGACCTGCATTTGGAAAAAATAAGGACACACAAACAGCACAACTGTGAGCCGTCGTACATCTGAAGATTCACAGCTCATACTATGTGACTGGATTGTGACCTCCCTTTGAGATCAAGACTTATGGATGTAACAAAGCGTAAATGATGCCTCTGGCTCTCAGTATTGTAAAGCTGTTTCCCAGTAGGGCTCTATATTTAAAAAGCCAAGCATTTGCCTGATTATTCCACTGATTTCACCCATGCTGTTATCCTCCCAATACTCTTTATTTTTGTTATAAATATAACAAGCATTTGTCAATGCTGAATGTTTGCATTGGTCCGTTGAGCTCACTCTCTGCCCCCCGTCACTCACTCATTCTGTTTCTCCCAGTGCTGCAGGCAGCTGTTTCTACTGGGCTCCTGCCTGCGTTGGCACCTTTTTCTGCCCACAAAGAAATCCACAGCTGTCCCAGCAGAGCTCCATTGAGGTGGCTCACTCCCCCCTCTCTAACTCGCTCATTCTGTTTCTCCTGGTGCTGCAGGCTGCTCTTTTGTACTGGGCTCCTGCCTCTGTTGGTGGCTTTTTCTGCCCACAAAGAAAACTGCAGCAATCCCAACACAGGTCCATTGAGCCTGCTCACTCTCTCTCTCTCTCTCACTCGCTCGTTCCGTTTCTGCCAGCACTGCAGCCTGGCCTTTTGTACTGGGCTCCTGCCTGCGTCACCGCCTTTGTCTGCCAACAAAGAAACCCGCAGCAGTCACAATAGAGCTCTGTTGAGTTCGCTCACTCCCCCTGTCTCACTCTCTTGTTGTGTTTCTCCTGGCACTGCAGACTGCCCTTTTGTACTGGGCTCCTGCCTAAGTTGGCACCTTTTTCTGCCCACAAAAAAATCTGCAGCAGCTCCAACAGAGCTCCGTTGAGCTCGCTCACTCCCCTTCCCTCACTTGCTCATTCTGTGTCTACCGCTGCTTCAGGCTGCCCTTTTGTACTGGGCTCCTGCCTGCATTGGTGGCTTTTTCTGCCCACAAAGAAATCTGCAGCAGTCCCGACACAGCTCTGTTGAGCTCGCTTACTCCCCCTCTCTCAATCGCTCGTTCTGTTTCTGCTGGCGCTGCTGGCTGGCCTTTTGTACTGGGCTCCTACCTGCTTTGCCACCTTCTTCTGCCCACAAAGAAATCTGCAGCAGTCACAATAGAGCTCCGTTGAGCTCGCTCACTCCCCCTGTCTCACTTGCTCATTCTTTTTCTCCTGGTGCTGCAAGGCTGCCCTTTTGTACTGGGCCCCTGCATGCTCTGCTGCCTTTTTCTGCCTACAAAGAAATCTGCAGCAGTCCCAACACAGCTCCGTTGAGCTCGCTCACTCCCCCTCTCTCACTCTCTCATTCCGTTTCTGCCGGTGCTGCAGGCTGGCCTTTTGTACTGGGTTCCTGCCTGCATTGCCGCCTTTTCCTGTCCACAAAGAAATCCGCAGCAGTCATGATAGAGCTCTGTTGAGCTCACTCACTCTCCCTCTCTCACTCACTCATTGTGTTTCTTCCTGCACTGCAGGCTGCACATTTGTACTGGCATCCTGCCTGCGTTGACACCTTTTTTTGCCCACAAAGAGATCTGCAGCTGTCCCAACAGAGCTCCTTTGATGTTGCTCACTCCCCCGTCTCACATGCTCATTCTGTTTCTCCTGGCACTGCAGGCTGCCCTTTTGTACTGGGCTCCTGCCTCTGTTGGCACCTTTTTCTGCTCACAAAGAAGTCTGCAGCAGTCCCAACAGAGCTCCGTTGACCTCACTCACTCCCCCGTCTCACTTAGTCATTTCGTTTCTGCTGGCGCTGCAGGCTGCCCTTTTGTATAGGTCTCCTGCCTGCATTGCCACCCTTTTCTGTCAACAAAGAAATCTGCAGCAGTCACAATAGAGTTCCATTGAGCTCGCTCACTCACCCCTCTCAGTCACTCATTCTGTTTCTCCCGCCACTGCAGGCTGCCCTTTTGTACTGGACCCCTGCGTGCATTGTTGCCTTTCTGCCCTTTTGTACTGGACCCCTGCGTGCATTGCTGCCTTTTTCTGCCACAAAGAAATACACAGCAGTCCCAACCGAGCTCCGTTAAGCTCACTCACTCCCTCCCCCTCCTTCACTCACTTGTTCTGTGTCTCCCGACACTGCAGGCTGCCCTTTTGTACTGGGTTGCTGTCTGCAGTGACACCTTTTCCTGCCTACAAATAAATCTGCAGCAGTCCTGCCATAGCTCAATTGAACTTAATCACTACCCCCCGCTCGCTCGATCCTAATCTGTCCCAAACACTGATTTCCATCAGCGACTGCAGTATTCTTCACCACAAGCGTGAAAAAACATTATGTCCAAGATCTGAAAAATGACAGTTTTACTGCTCATAAGGAGGTGTGGAAAAATGCTAGTGTAGAAAATGTGGCATGAAAATATTACTAATTTGCAAAGCTACAAGGGTGCATGGAAACTGCACAATGCACGCTCGTAACCCACTCATTTTAAGGAGTTTCATCATAAAATTTTCAACATAGGCATTTTAGGACCTCATGAACAGTGTCAGTGTGATTTTCTTAATATGTCCCGAACACTGATTTCCCACTGCGACCGTGCTATTATGCGCCAGAAGAGCGAAAACACATTTTGGTCAGGATGTGAATAATTACAGCTATACTGTTCATAAGGAGGTGCAGAGCAATGGCAAATTTGAAAATCTGGAGTGAAAATATTATAAATTCATGAACTTACGAGCATTCATGAAAACTGCACAATTTACACTCGTAAAACAGTCATTTTTTGGATTTTCGTCACAAAATTTTCAACATAGGCATTTTAAGACCTCTGCTAATGAACGGTGTCACTGTCATTTTCATAATATGTCCCAAACATGGATTTCCCACAGCGACCGCATTATTCTGCACTGGAACTGCAAAAACACATTTGGGCTAGGATGTAAAAAATTACAGCTGTACTGTTCACAAGGAGGTGCAGAACAATGGTAAAGCTGAAAATCTGGAGTGAAAATATTACAGATTTGTGAACTGACAAGCGTTCTTGCAAACTACACAATGCACGCTCATAAAACAGTCATTTTTTTTTAATTTTTCCACTAAATTTGAAACATCGGCTTTTTAACAGCCCACCTCATGAACACTGGCACTGTCATTTCATTAATCGGTCCCAAAAGGGGATTCTGTGCAGTGACCATGAAATCACCTTTTGGGGCCAATTAACCCCATGACAGTGCCAGAATTCATGAGGAGGGGTCCCCAAAACCCCATGTTAAAAATTTGGTGCCAAAATTCCAAAAAATGCCTAAGATACGCATCAAAGTTGAAAAAAAACGTATTTATTCCATTATACAGCTTACCGGCATTTCCTCAGTTCGCAGTCGGCTTTGAAGAGTGCAGACGTATTCCCGGTCCACCGAAGGTCATCACGCCGGACTCCGGAGGTAAGTATGGGGTGAGGGGGTGTGGGGAGGCAGAATGCACAGTGGGTGGGCGCAGGTTGTGGGAGGGGGCAGGGAGACTGCGAGGGACCGTTTTCTTTTCTGATAGGGTAAAAAAAAACATTGCGTGACAGTTTTTTTTAACGAGCATGTGACACACTGGGATGGGTTCCTAGCATGCCAATGGACTCTTTTTTTGGGGAGCAGCTGTAACTGACAGGGGATTGAGCACCCCCGTTGCCACACAACAAAATGGGGGGTTACATTATGCCGATGGGGATTGGGCACCCCTGTCAGCACACAACAAAAATGGGGGGGACACTATGCCAACTGGGATTGGGCACCCCCCGACAGCACACAACAAAAGTGGGGGGGTGTTACATAATGCCGATGGGGAGTGGGCTCCCCCGTCGGCAACATCACTCAGGTAGTGTAGCCGATGGGGATTGAGGCCCCTGTCGGCAAACAAACATGGTGTGGGGGGCATATGCTGCCGAGGGGGATTGGGCACCCCTTCGGCGGGGGTGTGTGCTTAATATTGTTTGTGAACAACAGCTGCCACCATGTTCACAAACAACATCACTGTTACAAGGTTCTGCCCAGAAATGACGGGTCACTCCGTCATTGCAGCAAATGGCTGACACTGCAATGAAGAGGTGGCCCCTGATTGCAGCGGCTGAAACCTTACAAGGTTGTGACATGCTGGCTGAACTAGTGTCAGCAGCAGCATGCCACAGCATTGGGGAAAGCAAGCCATGCCTTTAAAGGCTGTGGGGGAATTGGCCACAACAGTGCCGTGCCTCCACAACCTGCTTCTGGCAACCTGCCGTAATATGTTTTTTGCGTATGCGTGCAATCAACATAAAAACAACAAGTTGTAAAGTAGTCCCTCTGCTGCTGGAATTGGGCAGTAGAGGGCGCTGCTGAATTTCACTGCTTTCCTGTTCCTGTACCTACTTTCAATTTTATCATTTATCTCCCCCACCACGGGTCATCACCTCCCTCCTTCAAGTAATAGTCTAGATGAGCACTGTTTATCCTAACCACAAACTTCTGTTTGTTCTCCGTCTATTTTTAAATATAGTATTTTGTTTCTGAAGTGTCTACAACACTGTCATCCTAATGCTGGTGCCCTGGTCCTGAATACCAATTAGGGCCCTTTCCCTGCCCCAGGACTGGGACGCTACCTCTTCCCTGATGCCTCCATCTCTATCCATACCGTGTGCTGCCATAGGAACAGGTTCACCTTGTAGATGTTAGAGTGCATCTCATCCTCATTGCCCAACATCACAATATGAAACCACACACTAAAATCCAACATGTTTGGGACAGACTCCCTGCGATTAGACATGGGGGCAATAAATCAGACAGCACCATGCCTCTGGACTCACGCCACTCAGTATACTACAACAGCAATTGTACTTTATTTGGAGAATTTATAACATTTGTCACAGGCACATGTAGCAGTGTGTTTGATGAAGGCAATTCAGAGATACTCTGTCAGTACTGAGGAAATTGGGTGGAGGCCGAATGGCTGACCGATACGGAGGAAACAGCAGTCAGACCTGACATCTATGGTGAGAGAGTTGGGATAAGAAGAAGATATGGAAAAGATGAACAAGAAATGTATGTTTTTTTAATCTGGAAACCATCACAGACTTGGGGTGGTGGGCATCACTAGACAGTGGGGGAGGAAGTGCTGCTCTTGTTATGTGAGAAAAAAAATGAAAATACTATCAGCACACTGATACTAATCTGTTTGTAAAACAGGCTGGGCCAGCACTGTTTTTTAACCAGGCTCTGTTGTCTGATGTATACCCATCTTGCCAAGGGGCTCAGTCAATCAGAACTTGACTACACTGAAGCCCATATTCTAAATGCATAATATTTTACAGTAATTCATGAATGATTGGCATCATGAGGGAAATGCCAACACCAATGCTGCTTCAATTAAATTGTTGAAAACTTGACCATAAATACAGTTATAGAGATTTGCATGACTTGTTAGCATAACTGTGCAATTCCTTAACTTTTATAGCTGTGTGCTTCTAACTCATGCCCTAATTCATTTTGTGCACATGATAAGCAAAATTCTTGTTGAAAGTCTTTATTTTCTGCAGTGCAGAAAAGTACTTTAAGAATTCTATACTTAAGATGGAAACTTACATTGATATATAATTTTGTTTTATAGTTAAGGGTGGTAAAATTTTAAAGTAAGGTTATTATGTTGGTAATATAATTACTGTTAGCATTTAATTGAATCACGACAGACGCAGGTTGGACTTTCCAGAACAATCATATATTCATTGAAGAATTTATACTTACTGAAGAGCACCCACATAGAACAGAACACCATTCTTGTTGGTGCATCTTTTGTAAATGTATATATGAACACTTTGATCACATTAAGACATATTTTACACGAACAGTGTGCATAAACTAAGTTATAAAGTTTTACAATAATAATCCAAGGTTGTAAAATAGCATTCATACAAGAAGTGTGCACAATGCAGGGAATACCTTGTTTACTGAAAGTACAGTGGGACAAAATGAACTTTTCTCCCCTTATTATAAAGAGATACGGTGACCTAAGATCCACTTATATTTTAGTCCATAAACAAACATTCAGACATTTGCATTCCCCTCGTTGTATGCCAAGATTCCTTCTGAAACATGTACATTACAGGAAATCATTCATTAGGCCACTATGGCATCAGTACTGGACATACCAATCAAACTGTTTCATGGAACACTGAAATAGTGCAAGAATAATAATCCCCCTGCAGCACTAATACAAGGCTATTAAACTGTATAGCCAGTTACACATGTGAATATTTTTGGTTAACTGGTATTTATGCTATTGGAAAAGGATGAGATTACAATCAAACCACTGATTACCCTAATTCTGCTGGTGGATATATTTAAACTGTATACGTATAGCAACTACCCTTTTATTATGATTAGATCATGCTTGAAAACACCCTCATTTTTTTTACTTCTTGTTTCTTAACACTCCCTCCCACCACCACAGACAGGATGCAGCAGATTCATTTCTGGACTGTTTATTTAGTTTACTTTCTTTGTCCCATTTTTTTTCTGTTTTGTCATCCCCCCTCATTTCTGTTGGCAATTGAGGGCAAGAGCTTGGTGGAGAACCTGATCTACCAAGACATAACAGAAGTGGCTGAAGATCAGAGGAACTGATAGCCCCAGAGGAGCTTATGATGCAGACAGCATGAGAAAGGGCCCATAAACTGGAGTGTTAAAGTGTTTGAGTCAATTTAAGAAATGAGAGCAACATTAAAGATAATGTTGCCCGTCCTAATGCAAGTCTCGGGGGTAAACCCCAATCCCTACTCACCTCTTCAGCCCAATATATCGGAACAACTGATTGCTCCATTGTGTGCTGTATGCCATATAATGTATTCACAAATTTACATTGTAACATTCCCCGCCTAAACCCTGGACTCTGCATTCACCTACCTGGGCATGGAGGGACAGAACTTTGCTTAAAATAAAAATAAAAAATCCAGCACAGCCTTACCTCACCACGACCTTCCAGGACGCCGACTGCCAAAAGAGCGCGAACCCGATTTCAAACGCAGAGACTGAGCGCCCATTGGTCCTGACCCTCACTGATGCTTCAGGCAGCAGATTTAAAAGCCAGCTCTTGAGCCCACTGGCCTCACTCACTTGCTGGATGCCAAGGAGTTTGAGAGGGTGGCCCTTTGCCGTGGGTCCTCTCCCCCAGGCCCCTGCCACGACCTCCTGAGAATCACAGAACTACTTGCTTTCTCCCGCCCACCCACCCGTTCCCTCCTCCTGTTAAATGGACCTTTGCCCCTTCCCTTCCCAGGGAGAACCTATCCCTCCCTACCTACCCCTCTGCCTTGCAAGGATACCGCCCACCAGACAATTTGCCTTCTAATCTGAGCACATGATAACTTGTTTACTTAATCTACTGCCTCTCTCAGTTCTACAAAGCTGTCCTACACTGTTTTAAACCTGTTATTGCCCAACTTGGGAAAAGCTGATCTAAACAGAATATCTCTGAGCCTGCTGACTGCCTGTCATAAGCTAACTTTTGCTATTCTACCTCTGCCTGTTTTAAAATGTGTACAATGTTAATTTGAATATTTACTTGCTGCCTGTTGAATAACATCATCTTTCTCCCCACTGAGGTTACTGTTCCACAACCTGTTCTACCTGTGCCTTTCCTAGATGTGAACACATTAATCTGAACATTGACTTGCTGCTTGTTGAATAACATTATCTTTCTCCACACTGAGGTTACTGTTCCACAAACTGTTCCTACACTGTTTAGAGCTATATTTGCTATACCTGGGGTAAGCTGAACTCTTCTGTAAATCTCTGAGCTTGCTGCCCTTCTGCCCTAAGTTAACCTGCCACTAGAGGTTTATTCTACTAGCCTAACTGCCTCACACTCTACCCTGACCCCCTTTCTTCTCCTGCTAAAGGGAAGGAATCTGCTCCATAGGCTGTCTTACTGGTGAACCCTCCCCTAAGATTTATGCCTCTGCTTCCTACTTTGGGAACCACAGACTCACTCCCGATCATAACCTAAGCCACCATGTGGGGTGCTGGACCTATGGTAGCCCTTGCCTACATAGCCTTTATCCTGGGACCCGGCCTGCTCTCCTCATGGGCCCCCAACCCCTCTGACCAGGATGCCCCCTTGGGTCAGCGCCCTTTACAACCCTGGCCGCCACTCCCCTAACCTTGCTCTCAGTGACCCTGCCAACCCTCTCTGGGCTGTGGCCAGGGGCCTCCAGCTGGTCCACATGAACATAGGCAGCCTAAGGCACAAAATCCATGACCTTGAAGTGTGGTCAGCACTGTACAAACCTGATGTACTAGCAGTGACGGAGACCTGGCTTAAATCTCACTTACTCCCACACGAGGTAGACCTACCTGGCTACAATACCTATATAAGGGATCGTGTAGGCAAGAGAGGTGGTGGGGTCCTCATCTACATCAAGATGAGTCTCAATGCCTCACAGATGGACCTCCCCCCCTTTCTGACGCAGTAAATGAGATCATCCTTGTTAAGTTGTTACTTGGAGACACCAAACCACTGTACGTCGGGTGTGTTTACCTCCCGCCCCTGACTGCCGCCACTTCCCTCGAATCCCTAATATATGCCATGGCTGAGCATCCCCTGGGGGAACTCATCATCCTCGGAGACTTTAACCAAAATTGGCTTGCCCTTGGGACCTCGACTAATAGTAATCCTGTCCTTGACTCCAACCTGACCCAAGTTATAAACCTGCCCACTAGGCTCAATACCAAGTCAGACAACCACTCCCTACTTGACTGGGCCCTTGTCTCCTGCCCTGACCATATTCTTGCTGCCGGAATCATGTCTGACTCCCTGAGTGACCACTCCCCAATCTTTTGTGCATGGTCCAACAAGCCCTCTAAACCAGATGCCAGGATTATAGAGGCCAGGAATTACACCAGACTTGTCATCAACAATTTCTGCTCTGACCTTCGTGCCATCAATTGACACCCCGTTCTCACCCTCCCCACCCTAGACGAGGCCCTAGAATACTTCACCTCTTTGTTTCTGTCAGTGGCTAATACTCACACACCACATAAGAAGCTCAGGGTACAGGGAAAGTGTCACAAATGGCTAAGTCCAGGCCTTAAATGCAGCATGTTGATCCATGACAGCAGTAGCACAGACTGGGAGAAATATAGAGAATTAAGGAACTACTGCAAGAAAGCCTCCAAATATGCCAAAACTAAGTACCTGCGTGATCACCAGACTAGTCACCTCCGTGATCCCAAGAAATTCTGGAACCAAATAAACCTGCTACTTAAGGGTGCCTCCCCTGCACAGGATGGAGCTATGCTCATCGGAGGCACCTTGACCAATGACCCCTCCATAGTAGCGGAGGCCTTCAATGTCTCCTTCTCCAACCCAGGCAGACCCTCTCCCCATATCCCACCTGGCGATTCCCTCTCCGGTGACACCACCTGGGAAAATGCATGACCCCAGTTTCACCTCAAACTCACCAAACCTTCTGAAGTACTGCCCCTCCTGCTCAGGATTAACCCTGATTCCTCATCACGACATGATCTGCTTGAACCTAGACTGCTGTGGGCTGCTGCCTCTGCCATTGCCCTCCCTGTCACTTGGCTCATCAACAGATCCTTCCTTGAGGGTATGGTCCCAAGCAAATGGAAAGTAGGCACCGTAGTCCAGGTTCACAAAAAAGGGCCTAAGGACAGAGTGGGGAACTTTAGGCCTATTTCTATCCTCTGCCCTCTCACGAAAGTTCAGGAGAGACTGGTCCATAACCAGCTCCATGACTACCTAAAGCATCACTCCCTCCTAGCCGATATTCAACATGGCTTTAGGAAAGGCCATGGCACTGATACGGCCCTCATCTGGCTTACATCTGATGCTCTTGATGCCATGAACAAAAGCTTCCTCACTGGAGCCCTATTTATCGACCTATCAAAGGCTTTTGACTTAGTCAACCACAGCCTGCTGCTCACCAAACTTTGCCTCCTTAGTCTAGATGGACTCTCCTACTCCTGGTTTGAGAGCTATCTAGTAAACAGAAGTCAAAAAGTCACCTGGAAGGGAACGCAGTCCAGCGTCCATCCAGTGGTCTCAGAGGTACCCCAGGGTTCAATCCTGGGCCCCCTGCTCTTCACTTTCTTTGTCAGTGACATAAAGTTGGCTCTGGGCTGAGCAACCTCATCCTTTATGCTGATGACACTGTTGTCTACTGCAGTGACCCGGTACCCAGTGTCATCACTGCTAAACTCCAATCTAGTCTCACTACACTTGAAGCCTGGTTCTCCGCCAACTGTCTACTACTGAATGAGAAGAAAACTAAGGAGGTCTTGTTTGGGCCTAGGCGCCTTGGCCCGGATAGGAGGGACCTTCTCCAGCTTAAATTGAACCGGGGAAGCAGGTCAAAGTCCTTGACAGGATCAAATACCTAGGGATACTTCTTAACCATGAACTGTCCTACAAGCCCCACATTGACTCACTTACCAAGTCCATCCACCAGAGACTCAGACTTCTCTACCGACTGGGAAACTCCCTCACTGAAGGGGCTTGGCGTGCAATCTCAAACTGCCCACTCCTCCTCTACCACTTCTACGTGGCATCCCTACTGCAGTTTCTACAAGAAGGGGAACTCAAAAAACTAACAGTACTTTGCAACAGAGTCGCACGCTTTGCCACAAGCTGTCCTCCTAGGAGACATCTCTGTGAGGTCCTTGCAGACCTCAACTGGCTGACCTTACGCCATAAACTGGCCTACTCCAACTTCTGTCTGACTTATAAACTCACCACCGCCAACCCTCCTCTTCCTCACCTCCGTGGGCTGCTAAACCCCAGACTACAAAGCAGAGAAATGAGGTCTTCATCCAGCCAGCCCCTAACCATCCCCCAAATATGCACAAACTCGGGTATGCGCTGTTTTTCTTACGCTGCCCCATACCTCTGGAACACGCTCCCGGCTAGTCTGGTCGAGAGGGCCTCTCTTCAAAGATTCAAGGCCGGCCTTAAGGTCTACTTGCTGGAACTTAGCCTATGTGGCTACACTCACTAGTCCCCCTTTCTCCTCCCAGACCAAATGTTTCTCTCATGCCCTGTTGTGCAATGGCTGAATTATGATCTCTACTAACTCTGTATTGTTACAATTGCTCTACCGGATTTGCCTACCTGTAATTACTGTCTCTCCAGTTGATGCTGTCTCACTTCTACTCCCTGTACTACTATCTGATGTATGTAATATTAGTGTATGTAACATAACCCTGGGTTGCCCCTGAAAAAGGGACCAGTGGTCTCAGTGTGTTTACCCGGTCATCAAAATCTAAATAAATAAATAAAACATGGCATAAATAAACTCATAGTAAGCAAGACAAGTAATTGCAGGTAATACACCACATGGTCCCTTTTGAACCGTGCATTAATTCCTTAAATATGCACATTTGAACAGTACCAAAATCAACCACAAAACATAGTCTGATGATAGAAATACCATAGTACCCACCCACCCAACTAGTGGACACATGAGGTAGTGCAACATCGGTAGAGTCATTAAACAAAAAACAAACATGGAGAAGAGCATAAGTACATTCTCAATTTGCAGAGTAATAGGGATCAAAGATTACGTACAAAAGTATTTCAATATCAACTTACTGAGTGTGAGCATCTGTAGCAGATCACAGTGGTGGAAGGAGAGCTGTAAAGAGGACTGCATGGTGGAGGTAAGTGAGACACCATACACGGTCCGAGAGCTTGCCTCTGATGGTGTTGTTGTTACTCCACTGAAAAAGAAACAGAAAACAAAAAATACTCAGTGTGACAAAAAAGTAACAGAAGTAGAGAAAGCAGGCAGGCATGTGAAAATGTCAAAGGAGCAGCTGGATGACTTCGAGTGAAAGAAATTCGAGGCTAACATGCATAAAACAACAGTGTGGTCTTGCAGTGTTTTCTCTGACTGGCTCTGAACAAATAATCTGAACACTGATGTAAGCACGGTTGCAGTAAGTACACTAGCAGAACTATTATAGAATTTCTACTGGACAGTCAGAAGTGAGGATGGGCAACCCTTAAGGATTAGCTCTTTCATCTCACTGCATGCCGGGCTCAATTTCTATATTAATAGTGTTGAAGTGAACCACAAAATAAATATTGCAAAAGATGTAGAATTTAGAGGTGCTAGCAACATTTTCATAGTAGTTTTGAAAGAGTACCATCGTGCATGGAGGGACATAGCATCTCATCACCCCTGAATCATCAATACTGACTTGCAACAAATTTGTAGCTGCTCAAAACTAAATCCAGAGTCTGCGTATGGCATGGTACGCAGGCTCTGGTTTGAGATCCAACTAGGTCTTGCTCGTAGAGGAAGAGAGGGCCTCAGAAATTTAAAGCATAGTTCACTTGGCAGAGAGTTCATATCAGTGGCTGTAAATGATGTCACTAAAAATGGTGCTGATATAAATTAAAGCAACAAACAGGCATATCACGGCATCCTATATGCTATGCCAGATAGCAATAATTGCCCTGTATCTCTTTTTAAAGATTATTGCTCCCATTGCCCCCCTGACAATGCAGCCTTCTACCTGCACCCTATCAAAATGTGTCAACAGTCAGAGAAGAGAGACATTTGGTTTTCGAAGCAAGCAATGGGTAGAAGCTACCTAGGGAGTATGATGGCACAAATATCTCTTGATGCAGAATTGTCCCAGAGATACATGAATCATTCAGTGTGTTCAACTGTGGTAGATATTCTATCAGAGTCTGCTCTCGTATCTCATGAAATAATGTCCGTGACAGGACACAGATGCCAGACCAGCCTCCGAAGCTACTGGACTCCCACAGTCACCGACAGTCACAAGTGGTCAGAAATTCTGAGTGGCCACACACCAGTAAAACAAACAGCAAGAGAAATGAGCAGTGCCATAGAAATCATCAGAGCACAAGCATCCAACTCTATCCCTTACAATATAGCCACACAATCATATGCCCAGAAACCTAACACTAGTAGCAGTAAAAGCATATTAGCAGAACAACCATGTGAGAGCACAATATCATAACCTGTACTGAGTAAATGCAGAGTGCTACCGCTGACAACATAAACAGATAAACCAAGTACCATAACAAACCATCACCTCCAAACAAGTGAACAGCATACCACAGAGAATAAACACAGCAGCACTGGTCAGAGCGCAAGTAGTCCAGCAATAAATCCAGCACATGTGATTTATTCCAACAACCCTTTTCAGATGTCCAGATTTACAATCAACAGTCTGGTAAATTTCCACTACCATGCATCTTCAACCAAATAATTTTTGGGGCACAACATCCATGTTGAACTGTTGATTACAGAAATCCATAGCACCGAGATGCTACAGCAACACACATCACAATTGTATTGTAAACCTGGCATACAGAAACATGAATGTAAGTGGATTATGTATAGTTCAGAACTGTTAATGTTATGGTATTATTTTGTAGGAAATAATTGTTATTCGTGCACAGTTGATCATTGTGCAGCATTATGCAAATCAGCAGTAGATCCCATAATGCATATTGTAAGGGAATCGTTATGCATGTTGAAAGGAGTTACAGTAATTAAAATGTTTTCTACTGCTTAAAAAATGGGAAGAACCAGTTATACCTTATAAACAGGTAAAGGAATGATACTCATATGTTTTTTACAAGTGCAAACTTTATTAATAACTATGTAAATAAATATTGTTATAGAAACAACATGTGTCATATTGAAAGACAAAGTTTTTGATATAAAGAAACAGTAAAACTAATACATTTGTCTGGTTTTATTTACAGAATATCTGTAACACAAGTAGTAGCAATGTAACCTATGTACAAAGCCATGTTACAAATGCATTAAGCCACTTGAAAGGAGGCATTTACTAGGAATTAATGCATGGTTGGGTGGTTGGAGCACTTGGCTTTCGGTCTCATGCACCACCCCAACCATGCATTAATTCCTTGTAAATCCTTCCTTTATTGTGGCTTAATGCTTACTTAGTAAATGGTTTACTCATTGCAAAATATCTCACTGATATTGATTTGTGACTACATTATTGAGAACACAGCACAGTGGGTATATCAGTTGGCAAATCAGATGTAAAAATAACAAGACAGACTAGTATTACCATGTTTGTTTTACAATAATTAAAAAAGTGAAAAATGTAGTGAGAAATGTCACATTTTGTTGGCATATCAAGTGGTACAGGGTTCCCAGATCTACAAGGATTCTTGTATTTTATGGGGATTTGGAACCATCAATGGGGACAGTCTTCCCATAGGCTTGTTTTGGTTAAACATAGGGTTCCCAGTTATAACCAATAATCACTGACAAAACACCACTGAGGTGAAAATTCGTCCATTCAGTTATAACTGAAAAAACCTGAAAGTAGGTATACTGCTTGTCCTTACTAAGCTTTTTTTTATATATAGAATTAATGTTGTTTTGAACCTATAATCACAATAAAAAGAATGTGTTTACTACCAGACTGCATACCTATTTAACTTTTCTTTATGAAATTACCCTTTTGTGCTTACCCTCTGTGTCTGGACAGTTAGGTTCTGTAAAATGTAAAAAATGAATCACAATGAAGGACATCAGTTTCATTAAATAATGTCAAAAGATTTACCTTTCATTTATTCAATACTGAAGTGCCTTAATTGTGGCTTCTGTGTATGCAGAGAACGTGATGTTCTACCGCAAACAACTGTATATAGTCTACACCATGCTAGCAAGAAATGCCACCATAGCTAAGACTGGCCAAATGACCAAATGAGCTCTTTTGCACTGAGTGGTCGCTGATGGGACCACCAAAACAATATATAAGGCTGACAGATCAATTTTACTCTTAAAATGAAAAGCTTAAATCCTCATAGACTATGGCACTTGGTACACAGTTACCTTTTTAAGTGAGATATTTTTCAGATTTTAATATTTGGAATAAACACTGATAATTCATGAAATTTGGAGCTTTTGCTATTATTCACACTGAAAATAACCAATTTCTTGCATGCAACATTTTTTAAAAAGGTCCAAAATAAACACCATTTTGGTTAAAAAATAAACACTGTAAACCAGAAACCCTAGTTATACAGGAGGTCAGATGTAGTTGTGACAGGTTATCCAATTTATGGCAGCTTAAGCCAACTTTTTGGTGCAGGCACCATAAAATGGGTCCCTGGTAGTCATGCAAGGTAGACAACAAAAGTTGATCTAATGTGATCTAATGTGTGGCACTTGCCACATGGGATTGAAAATTCCATTAGATTGCCGCAAGCCCGGTGTGCCATATCTTTGACACATCTGGGGCTTGTGGCAATCTATTGCCTTTGAAAATCTGACCCAAGGTCTTCATTGAAAATGAGCCTTGGCTCAAAAGGTTTTAATCTTTGAATAAAATTAAAATTAAATGAAAATGAACATAAATTAGAAGGCATTCTGCATAATTGCTCTTCTTTCTGGTCAGCATTTGGTTTACCACGTTTTCCTCACTATGACAATAATAAGGGCTGGAAGATTTTGGCCTCAGGACAGTGAAGCATCATTTGCTACTCATTCTTATAAGATTCAGCTTTTGCCAGCCTTGGAATCCGAGGCGTTAGCTGTTGTTGGAGGTTAGTTTTATTGTTGCTAGATTTTACCTCTTGCTTGAAGAGGAAGGTGCACAAGAAATGTTGTACAACCTTCCGTTGTCTTCAATAATATGCAACACTTGCCTCAAAAGCCGTCTGATTTGGTTTCATAATGCTGCAACTTGTTTCCTTATTCTGACTTGTACTTTTTAGAAGAAAAAGATTTCAAATGCATCTGCTCACAGATTGCAAGTAATTTATTTATACAAGATTGTTTAGCTGCAATGACACATCTCATTTCCCCCCAGGTCCTATGTCTGACTAGGGTAGCATGATGATTCTCTTACCATTAGTACTATGAGGTTTGAGTAATGACTTGTCAATCACAATGTAATACCTATTGAAACATTCTTAGTCAGTTTACTGTTGAAACACTGATCTGTATACCTATGAGACTTTTGACGGAGTCTGAGGCTTTTGATTGCATGAGTGTTTACAGAAACAAACTTTAAAGTAATTACCTTCTTATACAATTTGTGCAGTCTATGGTACATACCATATTCCCTTCTTTTTCTTTCTGATAAGCATTTAAATTATTTCACCACTTTTTACTCACTATGACAATAACAAGACCTAAAACATGTTTGGTCTCCAGAGGCTGATGCACCAGTAGCTGTTATCCCTTATAGATTTCAGTTTTGCTGACCTCTGAATTCCATGTGTTGGCTGTAATTATGGCCTGTTTTTACCATTACAAGATGTCACATCTTGCTTTCAGCTCAAGGTATTCAAAAAGTAGTGCAGATCTATGTTGCCTCAAGTCATATAAAGCACTGACCCCTGAAAGATATCTGCAGCTGGTTGAAAATGCTGCAATTTATCTCCTAACTCTAATTTGTGCATTTTAGGAGGAAACAACTTCAAATGCATCTGATCCCAGCTTTAAATCAATTGCTTTGCATGCCATTGCATAGAAGTGATGCCATATCTCATTTCCATGGGGATCCTACTTATTCTTAGGGCTGCCTGATGACTCTCAGTACCCTTGGTACTGGGAAGCTTGACCAGTGACTTGTCAAACAGAACGTAGTACCTATTAAAACATTCTTAATCAAGTTACACACACACACACACACACACACACACACACACACACATATATACACACACACACACACACACAGATCTGCATACCCATGATGCTTTTTGTTTGGTTCCAGGCATTTGATTGTATGTATGTTTATAGAAAAACATACATATTTAAAGTTTCTTGGACCATTTATGCAACCTACATATGTTTTTCTTCCTGATCGGCAATTAAATTACTTCACTACTTTTAATTTCACTGGAACACAGGGCTGAGGGTGTGGGGGAACAATTTAATCATCAGGTATGAGGGGACTGCTGTTGGAGACATGGCACACATGCGCACGATCAATTATTCAGTTTTTCAAGAACTTTTAAAAAAAAACAGAATTTCACTGTGTGAAGTGCGGGTTAATTTTAAAAACTTCACCCTGCTACATCTAGTGCATAGTTATAAGACTTTGCTGCAACTTGCTGGTGAAGTTTTAATTCGTAACACTTCTAGTTAGAACATCTGAGCATCTGTTTCACCACGATGACGCTACTTCCTGTATTGTTGAAACTGATCAGAAAGTCAGTAACTAGGGAATACTGCCCTGTAAATTATGAGAATTTGTTTATGACCTTGATATCCTGCTTTCTTTTTTTCCTACAGTCATGCTAGTTTCAGAATATCTGGGCCACTTACATAAATATATTGATGAGTGTGTATGGGAAGATGGGTGTGGGGAACTACCAGACTAACCCTTGTTAAGCCTGTCTGTCAGCACAGTGGTTGGGGTTCCACTTGCAACATCGGTGACCCGGGTTCGGGAACTAGCCCAGGTCATTAGAGCGCCAGTCGGGGAGAAGGATGGAGCGTCCTATGGACTGCTCTCCTTTTCCAGGGGGTGGGGGGGTCTCTGGGGTCGGTGCAAGAGTGGCACCTAGCAGAAGCTGGGTTCATCACTCTGAGCACCAACACATGGTCAAGGAGGGGAGGTGCTGAGGCAGGACAGATGCTGGCATCATTGCATGTTTCTGCCACAGCCAATAAGGGTAGAAAAAATCCCTCCTCACCACATGTCTCCATGACGCCCTGCTCCCAGCTTCAATTAGCTGCCTGGCCAAGGATCTCCCCAACTAGTTACAATCCACGGCACCAGTTCCAGTGGCGGTGCCATGCCCCACATCCTGGGGGGAAAGCCAGGAGTGACCAAGGAGAACAAGTGGCCGATTAGATGGTGGAAGCTGCGGGAGCACCGTGACCAGGGCAGACCTGTGATGGAAGGTGAGGGGAACAGGAAAGTGAGGTAAATATAAAAAAAAAAAGAATAACCATTGTTAAATAAGATGTAATGGGATGCATGTTTTCATCAACGTGGTCACCAAAGAGAGAGAAAAATCATTACATGAAGATTCTGGGGGTCTGAAGTACCTCTTCTCTAATTTTATCTTTCTAGTGAGACATGCCAGCCTCAATATAGTGACCTAAGGAAACTGTATGATTGTCTGAGGTTTATTTTAACTAAATAATTTATTCTTTGGCTAGTTTCTATCTAGTGTTAGAATAGGTATGAAACATATAGTCCTGTCAGTCTTCATTTGACAGAGGGAGGAAACAGCTTCCTAAGAAACATTTTTTGTCATAATTATAAAGTACTAAAGATTAGTATAATAATTTATAATTAACAAAAAACAGCACCATGTGCTTATTCTAACAACTTTTCAGAATAATATAGTAGGAAAACCAACAGTAATCAAGCATGTGGAACACATGCATACTGCTAAAATATTTTGTGGGGGTGGAGTGCATAATTTTGAAAACTACTGACATTAAACTTGTTATGCAAGGCATTTCTTTCCATTCTACATACACAGAAGAATACAGAAGAGTCCATTACAGTAATTGCATAGCTACTAGGGATGTTGCAAAGTTTTCATTCTCCCGCAAAAATATGATAAAGTCATAAATTGTGTGCTTCACTGAGACCTCATGAACTGATCCAGCTTTCCAAATATGGGGCCTAGTGGACTTTGCAAACTTTGTGAGATGCTCCATCAGTGAATTCAGTGTGCTTCATTAACAGTGACTAACTGGAAAAGTAAAAAAGTTGATCATATGGTCATATTGTTGCAGGAAGTTTAGGGATGCAAGCATGGAAAAGTGTAAAGTCCTAGCATGTTAATGAAAGAAATATGATGTTTCTCCATTGTGTTGCGAAGAGCATCAGTCATAACCATTAAGAAACATTGAGATTAATGTAGCTTTATTTGAGACTTTTGACTTGGTTTTCAAATAGAGGTTGATGTTGACAGCAGATAAGGAACACAAGGTCCATCCAGTCTGCCCATTTCTTTTTCTACCTTATAAATGTGCCATTGGCTTTGCTCTGTCAGTGGCCTATCTATTCATACTCATCTGTATTGCACCCTTATGCCTATCCCATGATTGTTTGAAGCCCTGCACTGTATTCATAGCCACCACTTCCTGAGGTAGGCCGTTCCATGCATCCACCACTCTTTCTGTGAAAAATAATTTCCTCACATTCCCCCTTAATTGGCCTCCTTCTAATCTCATGCTGTGTCTTCTTGTCCTGCTATTTTTCTTATATTTAAACATGTTAGGCTCTTTCACCTTGTTAATGCCCTTAAGGTGTTTGATTGCTTCTATCATATCACCTCTCTCCCTCCTTTGCTCAAGGGTATACATATTGAGCTCCATTAATCTGTCCTCATATGTCTTCTGATGCAATCCCTGCACCATTTGGTTGCCCTTCTCTGGACTGCCTCAGTTTGGTTAATGTCCTTGTGAAGGTGTGGCCTCCAGTACTGCATGATACTCAGATGGGAGCCTAACCAGTGTCTTGTAGAGAGGATTATTACCTCCCTCTTACGACTTGTGATACCCCTACTAATACACCCTAACATCCCCCTAGCCTTACCTACTGCTTTAGAGGTCTGCTTGGATGATTTCAGGTCATCGGTGATGATGATGCCCAATTCTCTTTCTTCCTTTGTGATTGCCAGCAACTCCCCTCCCAGCCTATAGGTGGCTTCAGGGTTTCTCTTCCCTATGTGCATGGTCTTGCACTTCTTTGCATTAAATCCCAGTTGCCACTCTTCTGACCATTTTGCTAGTTTATCCAGATCTCTTCTCATTTTGCCCACCCCATCTGGATCATCTAATCTGTTGCAGATCTTGGTGTCATCTGCAAACAGACAAGCCTTACCCTCTAGTCCATCTGCAATGTCACTAATGAAGATATTGAAGAGGACTGGCCCCAGGACTGATCCCTGAGGTACCCCACTTGTGACTTGCATCTCTTCTGATTGTATACCATTTACCACCACTCTTTGTTTTCTGCCCGTCAACTAGTTTGCCACCCAGTTGACCAACTTCTGACCCACCCTGAGCCTACCCAGCTTAGTTATCAATCTTCTATGTGGAACAGTGTCGAACGCTTTGCTGAAGTCAAGGTAAGTGACATCAACTGCTCCCCCTTGGTCCACCACTCTGGTTACCCAGTCAAAGAAATCTATAAGATTAGTTTGACAGGACCTTCCTTTTGTAAACCCATGCTGTCTTGGATCCTGTGACCCTATGGATTCCAGGTATTGCACTATCTTTTCCTTAAGGAGTGCCTCCATAATCTTGCCCACTACTGAGGAAAGACTGACTGGTCTGTAGTTCCCTGCCTCCTCCCTGCTACCACTCTATATAGTGTCAGTGGCTCAGTAGGTAGCACACTCACCTCTGAAGCCGGGAGATCAGAGGGCTGTGGGTTCAGTTCCCACATCTGGCACTTGGGTTAATATCCCAGTACTGACACTGCAGTGCAGCGTGAGAGGGGTGCTGCACTTCTGAGGTGCCGTCTTTCGGATGAGATGTTAAACCGAGGGCCCATCTGCCTGGATTGGTGGTAGTTCAGGTGGATGTTAAAGATCCCATGGCACTTATTGAAAAGAGTAGGGAATTTCCCCGGTGTCCTGGCCAAATTTCCCTCATTCACTAAAAATACCACCAACAGTTTTATCTGGTTCAAGGTCAGTTGGCATTCATCTGTATCCCCCTTCCCCGGGTTGTGCCTGAAAATAGGCAGGATTTGTCTAGTGCACTTACCCGGTCAACAAAAACTGAATAAATAAATAAATAAACTCTTGTGGAGCGGGATCACATGAGCCCTTCTCTAGTCTTCTGGAACCTCTTCTGTGCTCAGAGAATCACTAAACAGTTCTGCTAATTGCTCTGCTAGTTCCACGCTTAGCTCCTTAAGTACCCTGGGATGTATGCCATCAGGTCCCATTGCTTTGTCCACTCTGAGCTTAGCGAGCTCTTGTAGGACCCTTTCTTTTGTGAAGGGAGTAGTGCTCTCCTCCCTCCCCCCTGTGTCCATGGTGCTAAGCTGTGGGCCCTGCCCTACCTTCTCTTCAGTAAATACTGAGCAAAAGTATCAATTTAGGATAGATGCTTTTACAGGGTCCTCCTCCTCACCTGCCCCCTCTTCTTCTACATTAGCTCTGCACACTTTGCACCAGTTTCTGCCTGCAGCAAACTCTGGGTACGCCAGGGACCCTCTGCCAGATTTTAGTACAACAGGGGTGCCTGTGTCAAAATCCCTCAGATCTGCTGCAGGTGGAGTGTTGCACTAAACAGAGGGTGCAAAGGTGGGGTTTGATGGAGGGTGCATTCAACCCCCCTGTCTAGTGCAAAGCTGGTCCCTGAATCACAATGTTTTGGGAACACTTTATCTGGCACAGTACAGAGACAATGGTCCTTTGGGAGTGCCCTTTTGGGTGATGTGTGACCCAGAATGTTGTGGCAGGGTAGAATGGTAGCACTGGGCAGCTGTTCCCTGTACAATCCTACAGACCTGCAGATGGGGTACTTCCTAGTGTGCAGGCACTGACCCTGTCCTGGACCTCCTGGTATTATCAGCCCTGCCACCTGTCCCATAGCTGTCCAACTCCCTTACAAGTGTGGACTGTCCCTGGCTGCATGATTTGCAGTGCAGTTTTATGTCAAGTATGTACCCACTGGCAGCTCAACATGTCACTGCTGCACAGTTTTGAGGGTGCTGGCATACATCATCTACAGGTGCCATAGTAGCAACCGCAGGTTGTTGGACACACCTATAGGCAGATGAGTGTGGGAGAAGGAATGACAACAGAACTGCTAGCATAGATACAAGAGTGGGGAAGCTCTTTCCCTGCCACAATACCCTACAGTATCAAAACAGTGTCAGTGACATATCGGGTGGATGGGTGCATAGTGTACAGCACCCACTTATCTAATGGTGACAGTCCTCGACAGTCTCATAGGATGTCTGTATGGATCTGCCTTAGATGCTGTACAAGACTGTCTGGGACTGTCATCATTAGATACGTGATTGTTGTACACTAGTCACCTACCCACCCGACATATCACTAACACTGTTCTGACTCAATAGGGTATGGTGGCAGGGATGGCACTTCCACACTCCTATATCTGCGGTAGCACTTCCTTTGTTTTCCTTCTCCCATACTCATGTACGGCATCTGCCTTTAGGGATGCCCAACAACCTGCTGTTGCAACTACGGCACCTGAAGATGTGGAATGCGAGCACACGGGGTGTGTAGCAGGGGCATGTTGACCTGCCAGTGGGTATGTGCCTGACACAAATGCACAGCATATCAGGCAGGTAGGGATGGTCTTTGCTTGTCAAGGAGAATGACAGCTACAGGACAGCTGGCAGGGCTAATCACAACAGGGGGTTCAGGACAGAGTCAGTGCCTGCATGCTAGGAAGTACCTCATCTGTGGGTCTGTAGTACTGTACAGGGCACTACTACCCAGTCCCTCCATTCTACCCTGCCACACCATCACACCATGCTGTGTCAAACACCACCCAATAAGGCACTCCCAAAGAACCATTGTCACTGTACCAGGTGGGTTGCAGGGTTCCTTCCCCCAACCCAACACAGTCCTGAGCTGCTGTGCAAGGGCTGTTAGACCAGCTCATGGCTGGTCTAACTACAGCCACAACTTGCAACCATAATGGAGCTTTCAAAATCCCTAATTAGGGGATGCTGCAGCCCCGCTGTGGTGCAAGCCACCTTCCACCCTGGTGCACCACCACTCTCAGTACATGGGTGGTGAATGGCTGGTTTGTAGAATGGCCTGTTGTCTTTGATGCAGTCTGCATTTGAAAATTGGGATTGCTGCAACCTTTGATGCAAGGTGCCACTTGCATCAGTTCCTTTTGATGCAGGCACCTTGCATCAAAAGCACGGCTTTAAACATTGAGCCCTTTATGTTTAGAGTTCTCCCAGATATGATTGCAAATGAGATGGATGTAAAGCCAGTTTAAATGAAGGCATTGTACAGCACAGAGATGTGTGCAGTAATGCTCTGCTTATGATCAGCAGTCTTAGAAAATTGTCTGGCCAAGTGTAATCTGATCTATCATTTATGTCTATGTCCAGCAATTTTTGTATCCATAACTAAGTCAGAGCTTTGAAACTTGGGCTCAGCTATGTCCCAGCTTTAAAAATTGTACATAGTATAAATATGCCTTTATGTTCAACTTTGTACTCAATAGAAAACAGCCTTTAGAAGATGTAGGTTTTGACCACCCCCATATGAAAAAATGCAATTGCACCATAATCATGGCATTTTGTACTGCACATTTTGAGTTTCTGGTGTAATCAGATGCATGTCTTGAAAATAGCATCAGGCTGCATTGATGTAATACAGTGTATACATTCAAAGGTGCAGGATGCATTTGCAACCACTGCTGACCCATTTCAATATCCAGCCCATTGGGTATATTATACAACTTATGTTAACCTTACTGTGTGATCAAAAATAACATCATTATCATTGGTATAAAACTTTATGGCACCCATATTCAGAAAGTTGGCACCACACACACCTGGTTCACACTAGCAGAAATAGAGACTGTGAATGAATGCAACAGGATTGTGCCAGATGCATGAGCATAAACATAAAATATAGAGTGCAGAGAATGGGGTAAGTGATGTGAAGACTCTGTGGAGTGTGATATTCAGTTGTTGTGTGCTGCTGTAACGGCATGCACAAATTAAGACCTATACAAAGCAGGTCCTAACCCAGGGCAAACCCCAGAGGTGGGTAGCAGAACTGCAGAAAACAAACTGGCATATATTATGTAACTTATGCAGGCTGTCATGGAGGAAGAGGAGCAGGCAAATGCCCCTCCCCGGCCCCATCTCAGGCCCCAGAGGTGCTATGCTACAAACAGACAGTACCGTCCACGATTCACATACAAAGCCCTTAGTGATAGTGATAGACAAACTGTTTGTTGGTACAGGTTCCTAGATGCCCTGCTGGCCCATGCTTGGGAGTTCATCATATTCCTCACCACACCAGCAAAGTGAACAGCAACCACGCAGCAATTCTATCAGGCTGTACATCTACCAGCTGTACTGGGTGCCACTGACTGCATCCATATTGCCATCCATGCATACCCAGGGGATGAGATGAAGGCCTACATGGATAGAAAGGGCTTCTATTCCATCAGCTGTCAGGTGGTGTGAGATGCAACAAGGTGCAACATCATTGTCCTGGCATGATGCCCCTACAGTCCCCATGACACCTTCATCTGGCACAGTTCTATTTTGTGCCTGAGGTTTAAAAGTGGGGATATACATAGTGGGCAACTCATTGGTGAGTATATGCCCAGGATCCCCCCTGATCATACTGTTGTTGCTGTCACTTACCAATGCCCATTTTCTATACAGAGGACAGTGCATTTACACCATGTCTCTGGCTGCTAGCACCTATCCTACAGCCTGCATCCATGGCAGAGGACAGGTACAATGTGACACACAGATCACTACATGCAATGTCATCGAGCGGGTTCTTGGCATGCTCAAGGTATGTTTCTTTCTTTTTTTTAAAATATTTCATTAATTTTATCTTTTATGTATTCAAAACAAAACTATGCAACAAATCAAGTACTTCATAATAAAAGAACAAAAGCTACAAAATCCATAAATCCATAGAGCATCATTAAACTAATTTCCTTAATGTATACCTTACATAAAAGGAATAGACCCAGTCCAAGACAAGGGGAACATAATAATACATACAGTACTTAGTTATTAAGCCAGAAGGTAGTAGCTTTACATATTTAACTCTCTCCAGAAAATTATTCTTATATCATTTTCTTAATGTCTCCCTCTTTAAATATAATAATGAATTAACTTAAATTTAATCTATATAACACCCCAGTTCAATCAGTTCAAACAAGCAAAACCTAAATCCTAAAAGTCCTTATATGTCCATTCTTTCCAAATTCCCTGTAATTTCATGTTCTGACGGTGCAGGTGATGAAATAAGTGATTCTTCAGTCCCCTGGGTAGAGTAATGAGAGTGAATATATGCAGTAAGCTGATCCACATCAAAGAATATGTTTACTTTACCATCCTTAATGATTTTTACCTTTGCAGGCAGCAACAAAGAAAACAAACCACCAAGTTCCAATATTTCCTGACGATAAGCCAAAAATGTCCTCCTCCTTTGTTGGGTAGCGTAGCAGAAATCTGGATAAATATAATATTTGGAGCCTTTATACTCCAAGGCCCCTCTGAGCCTGGCTAATTTAAATATATAATCATGATCTGAATCAAATCCAAACGTCACCAAAATGGTTGTCTTCAACTGGGAGGTTGTGTTTTTCTCTCTTCTTAAAAGTCTAAAAGCCTTCGTGATTAAGGGGGGATTCTCCTGGGGTAACTCAAAAGCGGTGATCAAAATATGTTTAAGCAAATCCCTCATAGATTCAGAATCAGCAGCCATCTGATCTGGAACTTCCAGAATTCAAATGTTTTTGTATCTAAGCATATTTTCTGCACTCTCTAATTTTCTATTTATATTAAAGTTGTCTTGCAACAGGCTCATAGAATTCGCTTCTGCTGTCGCCAGCTTAGCAGCATGCTCCTCCAGTTTCATAGAGTTTTCTGTAGTGATTCCCTTTGTTGTCTTTGCCACAGTTTTAAGGCTATTCAACTTCATTTGCAGGAAGTCTGTTTTTTTAATTAATATTTCATATCTTCTATCACTACTCTCTGTCCAAGCCAACATTTTTTCAAGGGTCGAACACAACCTCTCCAATATATAACCTCCTGTCTCCACAGGGGGAAAAAGGTTGATGCTGGCCAGAAAGTGTTGTTTGCTTGCTTGTAGATAAACCTAAAGTTCTTTGTAATTCTAAGGGTGTAGAGGATGACATTATTTTAGGAGCCTGTGGGGTGACCGGCATGCTACTCGTACTCCCTCCACTACTCTCCAGGCTTGGTTTACCAGGAGGATGCCGCTGCTCGAGCGGCCCCCACTTTGGGGAAACAAACTCCAATACTGACCTCCCTTTGTTTCTTCATGAATCCATTCAAGCCATCATGCTCAAAACTGAAGAAAATACAAACAAAAGGTAGGTCAGAAAGAATAAAACAAACGCCACTGGCAGCGCTAAATTCCCCGTAGTCACAGAACAACTAGATCAACTGCTACACCCGTCGGCCATATTGATCTCAAGGTGTGTTTCTGATGCCTTGACCATTCAGATGGTGCCCTGCAATATAGCCCTCAGAAGGCCTATGCCATATTCCTTGCCTGAAGCATACTACATGACATGCTGCTCAGTTGTGAATATGCCTGTTGGTCCCATAGAGAAACACTGCAGCAGATGCTGAGCCAGCAGGCCAGGGGATGCAGGAAAAGCTCAGTAGACATGACCCCCAGATGTCAAGGAGGTGAAGGGAGTTACAGAAACTGATTCATTGCAGACCTCCACAGACCTAGAAGGCGAGTACAGATAGCAGTGTAGCCAGGAATTTTAAACTTTTACTCGAGAGTTGACAGAACTGTAGCCCTTCCCCCCATAAACGCAAACCAAAAGGATGTGCTGCCCCAGCACACAAACATTGCCCCAACCCATTCCAATCAACAATGTGCAGTAAGCCAATGATCCTAATAGAGTTACAACATTTTATTCTATCTAACACATACAGTACCGATCAGACAGAAGGTGGCTGGCTTTTAGTTACGATGTTTAGGATACATCGTGATAAGCCCCAGTACAGCATCAAGGTAGTCAGCCTTGCAGAAGTCCATTTACACCAGCACTCATGCATACATACTCAATCAGGTCACTCATATAATGATGGCCTCAAAGTTTAGCACCCACGCATCATCAAACAATCATTCACAAACTCACACTGAAGCTTCCAAGAGGGTATAGGACTGAAGTTCATTCTGCTGAATGACACTGTCACCCTGCTAATTGTATTCAATGTTCTCCATCATATGTATTACATGTTCCTCCAATTTTCATTACTATCTGTATTTTTCTCTTTGTATCATGACATGAAGCCTTTGGAATTGAGTCTATTACTCAAAGGGTTGTAATTCCGATGTGCTTATATATAAATAAATAAATAAATAAATAAAACAGTTCTTCATGTACATCAGACTGTTGTTTGCCTCACCTCAGGCTCATGTTGCTCCTGGATATTCCAGATTTTACTATACTCATCAAAGTACACTGAGTATACCTGGCAACACCCATGAGTACAGATCAAATAGGTTACAGTAATGGTGCAACAAAATGTATTAAAAATTAAACAAAAAGCAGATTAAAACAATAGAGGGGTTAAAAAAGCAAAAATCCTGATGGGGTGGAGAAGGTGGAATCAACATAAATATGAGCTATCTAGTTGTGGCACAGTTGATTCAACAATTGATTTGACAATGCCTAATGTTTGCTTGCTGGCATTGGTAGTGCAGGAGTTAGAGAGATGCATAAAGGAATGACAGTGAAGGATTAAGCTAATGCCAACCCCCAACCCCACCCTGCAGAGACTGACAGGCATTTGAGGGTGTGCCTTTGGGTCATTGGCCATAACACTCACACCATCCCAGCTCACCCCACCCTGCAGACACTGACAGGTGTCACGGTGTGCCTTGGGGTCTTTGGCCCTTATGCTCACCCATCTCACTCCACCCTGCAGACACCGGCAGGTTTTGCGGTGTGCCTTGGGGTCTTCAGCCCTTACTCTCACCCCATTCCATAAGGAGATAAGCTGAGATGGGTGCAATAGACGATAATTGGGTAAACATTAGGACCAAAGACACCAAAGCTCACCTCAATGCCTGTCACTGGCTGCAGGTTGGGGGTGGAATGGTATGAGCATTACGGCCAATGACCTCAAGTCACAGCCTCAATGCCTGTCAGTCTCTACAGGGTGGGGTGTTACAGTTGGAAACCCTAATGTCCCGGGCATTTGTTCATATTTTTGCTCCAAATTTTCAACATGGGCCTTTTGGGACCACACCTCATGAACAGTGGCGCTATTATTTTGTTACTCAATCCCGAAAGGTGATTTCACACAGTGAGTGTGCCATTTGGCATCACAGGTGTGAAAACACATTTTGGGCAGGATGTGAAAAATGACAGCTGTACTGTTCATGAGGAGGTGTGAAAAAATGGCAATTTTGAAAATCTGGAGTGAAATTATGAAAAATTGGTGAGTACGAGTGTGTGTAGAAACTGTACAATGCTCAACGGTAACACAATCACTTTTTGGAATTTTTACACCAAATTTTCAACATGGGAATTTTGGGACCTGCCCTCATGAACGGTGCCACTGTGATTTTGTTAATCAATCCCATAAATTGATTTTCTACAGTGACCGTGCCATTCTGCACCACAGGTGTGAAAACACATTTTGGGCAGGATGTGAAATGACAGCTATACTGTTCATAAGGAGATGTGAAAAAATGGCAATGTTGAAAATCAGGACTGAAAATATTAAAAAATGGTGAAGTTATAAACATGTGTAGAAACTGTGCAATGCACGTTTGTGGCAGTCATTTTTTAGAATTTTTTCACCAAATTTGCAACATGTTATTTTTGGGACTCTATCTCACAAACAGTGGCACTTTTATTTCATTAATCAGTCCTTAAAGTTAATTTTGCATAGCAACTGCAAAATCACCTTTTGGGACAGAGTAACCAAATGACAGTGACAGTGTTCATGAGGTGGGGTCCCAAGAACCCCATGTTGAAAATTTGGGGCCAAAATTCCTGAAAATGTTTAAGATATCAACCTAAGTTGAAACTCCCCCATGACTCCCATTATACAGCCTACTGTCATTTCTTCAGTTTGCTGGTTGGCTTTGGTCCATAGAAGATCACTGCTCCCAACTTCTGGAGGTAAGTATAGGGTAAGGGGTGCAGGAGGTGGGTCCACAGAGGGAGGGTGGGGTGGGGTGGGGAATGGGGATATGACAAGGGACCATTTTCTTTTTACAGGGTGAAAAAAGACTTCAGGGACTGTTTTCTTTATTTTACAGGGTACCAAAATATTTAGGCACACTGGGGTGGACTCCCAGTGTGCCACAAGTGTGTGTGTGTGTGTGTGTGTGGGGGGGGCATGTTGACACTGGGATTGGGCACCCTGATGTCAGCACTTGAAATATTTGGGCGGGTGGGGGATCATCTGACACCAAGAGTGGGCATCCCAGTGTCAGAATCATAAATAAAAAAATAATTTAGCACACTTGGGTGGTCTCCCAGTGTGTCACATTAATGGAAGGGATAAATGCCAACATGACGATTGGGCACACCGATGTTAGCCTTGCTGGGGAGTGTGTGGCAGGTGGTAGGAGCCGCCAATGTGGAAAGCCTCGAAGAAAGGAGGGAGAGGGGGGACATGATAGAAACGTTCAAGTACCTCAAGGGAATCAACAAAGTCCAAGAGGGTAGCATCTTTCAAAAAAAGAGGTGTGCAAGAACAAGAGGGCACAATTTGAAGATGGGGGGGCGGCTCAGAGGTAATTTAAGGAAGTATTTTTTCACGTAGAGGGTTGTGGATGCATGGAACAGCCTTCTGGAGGAGGTTGTGGAGTCAAAATCAGTGGTGGAATTCAAGCATGCATGGGACAGTCATAAGGCAATTCTAGGGGGTTGGGGTAGGAAGAAGTAGGCTGCTGGTTAACTAGGATCTGCAGCTTATCCAGTAGGTAGGGAAATGGGTGGACTGGGTGGGCCAAGCAGTTCTTATCTGTTATCAAATTCTATGTTTCTATGTAAAGCCATGTCTTGGCTCATTTATTTATTTATTGAAATTGTTGACCAGGAAAGGAACACCAAATGAACAAGGTGCTCAGTGGCAGGAGCCAAAAAGAACCGTAACTCCAGCCATGCACATTACTGTGCACTGTAATGCACATGGCCTGAATCTTGTCAGCTGCTTCCAACACAGAGAAGGTATGTCTGTGTGTCTGGTTGTGAGGAAGGGGGAAGGTCCCACTGCAATGAGGAAACTGTCCCTCATTGCAATGGCAGATTTCTTTAAAGTGCGGTCTTCTCTCTCAAACTGCTGTCACAGGCAGCTCGCCAGTTCATTGCCGCCTGAGGAACGAGCCCCATAAATTGTCAACTCATAACCATCCCTGATTGGAATGCCACTTTTCTTTCATGTGAATACCGCTTCTCTCAAACTGCAGTCATAGACAGCTCACCAGTTCATTGATGCCTGAGGGACAAGCCCCATAAAGCATCAACTTCATTGGGCAGAAACTCACACACCTCTAAAATGTCATACTGTCCCAAGAGGTTTCTTGTGCATGTGCACAAGCAAACATAATAGGACATTCACACAGGAAGGGGCGAATGGGATTCAGAATAACAACAAGTCATCCATGTAGGGGGAAGGGTGATTGAAACAAAATGAGAGTCAGCCATGCAGGGAGGGAGATATAAAAACGAGTATTCAAAGTAAATACACACCATCCAGGCACAGGGGTTAAAGGAAGATTCAAAGTAAATATACACCAGTCAGGAAGGAGGGGAAAAGGGTGATTTTACCAAAATGAGAGCCATCCAGATGGGGGTGTATAACAAGGGGAATTCATAGTAAATACACTCATCCAGGCAGGGGATGAAGGGAATTCAAAGCAAAACACGCCATTCAGTTGGAAGGAAAGTGATTTCAAAATAAATATAGGACATCCAGGTGGGGGAAGTAAAAAACAGGGTTTGTGGCAAGGGGGGCATAAAGTGGCAAATATTGAGTATGGCACCACTATGTGTGGCCCATACCTCCACCACAGACACAGGGCTGGCATGTGTGACATGTTCTGGTGGGCAGCAGGGGTGACATCATCCAAGCAACAGGTGATGGGTGTGGCGATGGCAGGAGCTACCAATGGCCACAGCCCCATAGGGTGCTGATCCCTCCCAGGAACAGGCCATGGCCAGGGGTGCACAGCAGCTGACTGCAATGGGCCACTGTGTGAGGCGTGCTTGGTGTTCTGGGCATCTTTGTACCCACACTGCAATGGGGTGGCCAGAGGCCAAGGTGTCTGCCATGGGGTGACACTACCCCCACTGGAACAGCCAGCAGTGTGGATGGTACTGGAGATCATGGCCATGGCCATCAGCAAGGCAGCAACCACCCCACCAAAGCCAGCCACCAGGGACTGCTTCAGTCTCCTGAATCCAGTATCCAAGTTGGTGTACTGGGACTTCTTCAGTTTATTGAAGCCTGCCTCCAAGGCTGCCAGGTGCTTCACATGGCAAACCTCTGAATGCTGTTCATGGTCCTGTATCTTTACCTGCATTCAGCCCATTTCAACCTGCAGGCCCTCCTAAGCCTCCACAGCAGCATGCATCAGCTGCCCATTTGCTGCCTCCTCAGAAGGAGTTTGGGTTGTGTTTAACCTGGAGAGACCCAGGCAGTGGTGTGTTTCCCTGAGCACCTATGAGGAGAAATGCTGTGCAACTTATCATTCCTGGAGATTGTAGCACATCAAGGGTGGTTTAGAAATCTATGGTAAGATTGGAAAAACTGTGGGAGCTCTAGAGGGGCTGCCGTTTTCAACTCCTATGGTGCAGGAGGTGAGTTGGATTTTGTTGCTGACTTTGCTAACTCTTGACTGTGAAGCTAAAGCTTCCATTTTCACTGTAAAATTTGACAAAATAGGGTCTGGCTCGTATTGCAATTTGGCTTGAGCCAATGCAGTAAAGGTGGTCAGTCATCTGATTTTGCCACTTTAGAAACACCAAAGTGAATTGCAAAGAGCATAGTCTGAATTTTTATTGGGACTGGTAGAGGAATGCAACAAGTGAGAGGTTTGGACTTTCTCTGGCTGGAACTGAATTGAAGTGCATTTAATGTGAACAATATGTGGTGAGAGTCTTGTGTTGCTCCTTTGTGGACTGTGCCGGACTTTTCTGAATTTCATTAGTCTTGTTGTCGGCGAATTTCTACTGCCACCCATATGCGCAGAATATCTTCTACAGGTTAAAGATCTGGGCTGGCATGCACTAGAAAATACTGCTTTATAGCTTTATGATCTCCCCCTATTTTATTAAATTTTACATATGATTGTTAAAATTGTTCCAGGGTTGTGGGCGGGAGGGTTAAGACTTGTATAAGTGAGTAGTGTGTTGTTGCAGGTGGAGTTTGAGTGTGAGTTGTGTGGGTATGAATGGTGTTAGAAAAAAATTATTTAATTAGATTGGCGGTGAATGATTATGACTAGTATGTATGTGGGATTATAGGAATGGTGTTATGTATGTTATGAGGTAGATGTGTTAATTTCCCTGCATTTTGAATATTTTGATTATTATTTGAGGTGGGTTTAATTTTTGTTCTATTGGGAGTTCTAGTGGTGGTTACTGGGATAGGAAATCAGTATGTGCTGGGACTATGCACCGGGAAGGTGTACCTACTTGGAGGCCCAGTTGCACAACCTCCATCCCTTTGAGCACCCCCACTACCTGCAGAAACGTATGGAAGATGCAGGGCTATGGGGCTAGATCAGGGGAGGAGGTCGAGATGGGGGCTACACGAGTGGGTACCAGGGAGTCTTTGATTCAGTTGATGAGGCTCAGGGCCGCTCTTGGGCAAAATGGAAATTAGAGAGGGGTCCTCCCTGTGTGATTTCCGTACCCAAGGGCTCCATCTTTGAGGGTGGGCAGGAGGCTGCTCCAGCAGTCTTCCCTCATCCTATTCGGGCTGTGTTATGCAATGCCAGGTCAATCAGGAACAAGACCGCAGTAACAGTGGACTTGATTTCCTCAGTAAACCTGGCTTGCATCATAGAGACTTGACTAGATGAAAATGCTGCACCCATTTTGGAGGCAGCAGTGCCGGCCGAGTACTCTGTGATACACAGCCCGAGGAAGGATCCCATAACCGAGGGTGTGGCCAACTGCTTAGAGCCAGCCTGGGCCTCACAGTGCTACTAGTGGGTTCTACCGGGTCATTTGAATGTGTTGGTGCATGGGGGGGGTCTTGGCATGGGCTACAGAGTCTTCCTTGTCTACCACCCTCCTGGCAGGGAGGAGGGGAATTTCTGTGGGAATTCAGAGACTTCATCACAAGCCTGGTGTTTAGAGTCCCCCAGATGGTTAATCCTGGGGGATTTTAATGCCTGGGTCAGTGATGGGCTCTCGCTCTTTGGTCGTAGTCTCCTACAGATTATGGAGACCCTGGCCTGTCACAAATTGTCACCTCAGCAAACCACCTGGGCTGCCACACTCTGAACCTGGTGTTCACTCTGGGTCTTAGGGTCAATGACCTCAAGATTGATCCAAATATTTGGTCGGGTCATAGCACCGTGGAGTTCATGTTTGGGCCCCCCTGGAAGGTCCTGCCTCTATGGAGAATGTCCGGTATTGCCCTTTAAGGGGTTTGACACCAGCAGGACTATAGGTGATGCTGAACCTAGCCAGTGTGGAAACTGCGTGTGTGATTGAGCTACAGGAAGCTGTGGCGGCTTATAATGGGGCCATCAGGGCAGCCTTCGACTTGATTTCACCCATCCATGTCCGACCTTTGTCTACTTGTTGAAGGTCCCCCTAGTTTGATAAGGAGCTTAGGGAGTTAAAGACTAAGGGTAGAAGGTTAGAGCAGTGCTGCAGGAGTTCTGGCCTGAAGGAGAACAAATCGGCCCTGAGGACACATTTTGTTGTCTATCAGGGGGAAATCTCCTGAAAGAAGGCTGATTTTCTGTCTAGGGAGATTGCTGCAGCAGGGAGTAGACTGGTTCAGCTCTTCTGCATGGTTGATAGGCTATTACATCAGGCATGTCTCCATGCAGGAGGAGCAGGTTCAAGCACAAAGTGAAATGAGTTTTCTCTCTTCTTTGCCGACAAAGTGTCCTCTCTCAGAGCTGAGGTCTCTTCCAGTGCCACCCAAAGGGATTGTGGGGTTCGCCCTGAGTCATATCAGGGCACCCCTCTTGTCTGGGCTGAATTTGATCTGGTTGCAGTGGAGGAGGTGGCTAACATAATCTTGATGCTGTGGCCAACATATTGCAACCTTGATCCAGGTCCAACCTGCCTTTTGGTCGGATGTGTGGACCTGATAGTGCCTGTGGTTGCTGGGATTGTCTGGAGTTCACTCAAGAGTGGGGTCTTTCCTGAAGCCTTAAAAAAGGCATTGGTTAGACCTGTACTGAAAAAAACCTTTGATGGATCCAGAGTGTCTCAGCAACTACAGGCCAGTCTTGAACCTCCCATTCTTAGGGAAGGTTCTAGAGAAAGTGGTGGCCTTTTAGAAAGAGATGTGTCTTGCCTCCTCCGCCACTTATGTATGTTTCCAGTCTGGGTTTAGGTCAGGGCACAGGACCAATACTGTTCTGGTGAGGGTGCTACTGTAAATGATCTTCCACTGGTGAGGGATATGGGAGAAAGTGCCATCTTAGTCCTCCTCGATCTCTTGGGGGCATTTGACACCATTGATCATGAGGTGCTATTGGACCACCTGCAGAACTAGGTTGGACTAACTGGAACTCTCATCAACTGGTTTAGGTCCTTCTTCACGCACAGGATGCAAAGGGTGATGATGGGGTTAGCCTCATCTAGCCCGATGCCACTGTCCTATGGTGTTCCACAGGAGGTCGTTCCTGGTGCCCTTGCTGCTCATGGTGTACATGCTTCCATTGGGAGACATTATCAGGTGGCATGGCAGGGTTTTCATTACTACACTGATGATACCCAACTATACCTATCCTGTGCACCCGGAAACCAGATGGCGGAATCAGTGATTAACAACTGTCTGGAGGAGATCCAGAACTAGATGACACACAACTGGCTATGACTCCACCTGGACAAGATGGAGGTACTAGTGGTGGAGCCAGGTCATCGTTGTGATGGAAGGGGACTTGGGGATCCCCCTGTGCTAGTTCTAGGGAGTGTTCCCCTTGTTCCCTCCAGTCAGGTGAAAGATCTGGACATGGTCCTTAACGATGACCTGACACTTGAGGCTCAGGTGTCGGTCACCGTTAAGAGTGATTTTTATCACTTGAGGAACATTGCTCAGTTCCAAGCCTTGATACCATCTGATGACTTGCCCACCCTGGTGCATGCTTTTGTCACATCCAGGCTGGATTATTGCAATGCCTTGTACCTTGGGCTATCTGAATGCAACCTTCATCGGCTGCAGCTGGTGCATAATGTGGAGACAAGGTTGTTGACTGGCATCTCAAAATTTGACCATGTCACACTTGTCCTCTACAAACTGCACTGGCTGCCAGTGAGGTGGAGGATTGCCTTCAAGGTCAGGTTGCTGACCTATAAACCCTGCACAGGGGTGGGGGAACATCCTACTTGCAAGACTTTCTGATTCCTCATTGCCCATCTCAGGCTGTCTGCTCCTTCGAGGGTGGCCTCCTGGTGGTTCGCAGGGCTAGGCTGCGTCAGTCTGGGGACAGGGTGTTCTCGGTTGCCACTTCAGCCCTGTGGAACTCCTTACCTCAACATCTGTGGGAGGCACCCTCAGTGGAGGGCTTTAAAAGGGGCCTAAAAATGCTGTTCTTTGAGTGGGCGTTTAATCTAATGTGACTTATTGAATTACTGACTACTACCTTGTTCTTGTAAATTATGGTTGTTATTCTATTAATCTGTTTTTATTGAAATACTGCTTAAAGGCTGAGCTTGGACAGATAGAATTGTATTAATGTTAGTCTCTGCCCCATGTGCTATTTTGAAATATGTATGTTGTCACTTTTGTTAAGCACTCCGACCCTCTGGGGAGGAGCACTCTATGAATAAAGTTCCCATCCTATCCTATCCTGCGGCCAATGTGGACTGTCCTTGGAAACAGGTTTGGGCTGCACTCTGATGCACTGTGTCAGCTGGGTGGTACCATAGTCAGTGCTGTGCCTTTCAACTTTGGGCCTAGGTGGAACAATATTGACTGAGATGGGGGGATTGAGGCGGGAAGGCTCAGCAGTGGCTTGTCCAGGTTCATGGACCTGAGGTGACACAGCGATGGCTAGGCCAGGGGCTTGAGACCGGGGCAACACATCGCTGTCTAGTCAGGGTAAGAAGGGTGGCTGGGCCCCATTGGCATGGGAACCAGTAGAGACAGTGACCTTGATGGGGTTCAAGCTGGACCCAAAGACATCCTAGCACTGCCATTCCTCCACGTACATCACCACATGACTTTCAGACTCTTGGTGTGCCCCAGCAGAGGTTGGTTTAAGGGGCAGCAGCTGTCTCGATGGTCCCAGCTGGTTGTCCTCCACTGTATCCTCAACCAAGGACTATGCTGTTGAGTGAAGAGTGACATTGCTCAGTAACACACATACCTGTACAGTAGCTTGACACTAGCAGCATGCAACCCCAGTGTACTGTGTACAGACACACTCATGCCATCCATGCCGTGCAGTCCCCATACACCCCAGTGCAATACACATCACACACGTCCCATCACCAGTGATCACATAGTATATGACACCCTTGTAGCACTGTAATGGATTTCACCATAGATGCCCACACCACCAGAATACCAGGATAACACCACGTGGCCTTTATGCACTGTGTAATCCATTCAAAATTACACTTCTTTATTGACAGTGCAAGCAGTGATGGCTCACATACATGGTGTATAGAGGCTCATGCAAGATGCATGCATAAGGCTACAGTAGGAAGTGTCAGCAGAAAGCAGATCTGTGCAGTACATCCTGTGCTTGCACTCTGTGCTTGGCTGTCTGAGGCCCACATCACTGTGGCATGCCCCCCTGACAAGCATGTAACCCCAGCACCACTGGTGCATATGCACACTCAGCATCAATGTAATGCTGCTACTGCAGTCACTTACATGGCTGGGTTGGTCCAAATTGGCTTTCATAGCCACCTCCAGTGACACCCATTATGGCAACTGGCTGCATTGTGCCTACCAGCACTATCTCTGCAGGGATTTGGGGCTCTGTAGTGCTGGGCCAGCCACCTGTGGCCTGGAGGTCAGAACGGGACCTAGCCATGATCTCCTTAGTCCATATCTTGAGGTTGGTAGCCCTTTTCCTGACCTCTTCCACCATTTGGAGCCTTCTTCCAATGGCATACATCGACTTCATGATTACATCCCATGCCAGTACTATTTCAGACCTTATCCCCTCTGATGGCCCACCAGGTTCTCCCTGGCATGGGCCAATGCCATTACCTACTCCTCCAAAAATGGCCTCTTCTGTATTGATTCCTCCTCCATCATGATACCTAATGGAAAGGGGAGGATGGACAGCAGTGAGCACTATAGACACACAGCAGGACACAGAGCACAGGTATAGTGGTATTCAGCCCCAGCATCCCCTGGCGAAGACATGTAACTGTCCCTGTAGGGCAATGTCAAACACACATTGAGTTGTCTGCTTATTGCAGACCTGAAGGCATGTGCATGTACAGCAAAAGTACAGCATTGAGACAGCATAAACCAGTTGTTATGACCACCCCTGTCCCTGTTGTAGGTCATTTCAAACTACTCTTACTTCTAGCCACCTGCAGTACCTCACTGGAAGCTGCATGGTGGTCCCTGCTATTTTTATATGCTGCAGACATAATTAGGCATTCAAATGACTGAATACATTCTGGTATTGTCATGCAAATGTAGGTTTAGGGCACTGACTGTGAAATCAGCTAATTTACAAACACTGTTTGAATATTGCATATTTGTGCCTAGTGCTATCGTGTTTGCACAGTGCTTGCTTTACTGCTAGCACTATGGCCATTGTGGCATGGACATGATGTTGCATATCATCTGCCAACATCATAGTGCTGCATGGGTGTGCATGCTATGATGTTGCACTATGGCATTGGGCATGCAGCATGGTGCTGCACATGCTTATCATGCACCTGGAAATCACATTGATCTCAACATTCTGACAGCTACACCACACTTGAAAACGTGCACGCAGTGCACAAATTTATGTTAGCAAGTGCAAACACCAAATGCACTATACAAATGGCCAGCCTACTCAGTAGAGACAAGACAGGCAAGGGAACACCTGGAGGTCAGAGGTAGTTAAAAGGAGTTGCTTGCTGTTGAAAAGAACAAGACAACATGTCAGCGAGGCACAGCATGATCGGGGAGGCAAGCCAGTAGGACTCCAAGAGCTAGCCAACCTTGATTAACTCTTTTTCGACCATGTGGAGCTGCTACAGGGTGAAGGTGGAGGCATCAGACAGGCACATGTATAAGTTTCAGGGATCTGTGGGTGGTGCTTGGCCCACAGGATGGGCATTACCCATACAGACAACTCATGCTACTACAGGTACAATGGCCTGTTCAGGAGGGAGCTGTGGCACCTGCAGCAGCTTAGTGCGATGGTGGACAGTGGCACTGTGCCATGCCTATGGCATGGTTGCATGTATAGTTGCTGTGGTGTTTAGTGTACAGTACTGTTCCAGTGATCAAAACTAAGTATTATGGTTTTAAGCACTAGAACGGTACTGCACACTACACACCAGAGGTATAAATGCCATGTTTTCTGACATGTATGAGTATGTAGGACAGGGATTGTGAGGAAAGCAGAACAGGGGCACTGCACTGGCCTTGCATATGCAGTGTTAGATTCTAGTTACAACATTGGTATGTAGTGTGGAGGCTGTGCCCAATCTATGGTCTCACCTGTCTGTATTCTACTGTATGGCTGATACTACTATGACACACCCATGCAGGGTCCTGTCCATCCCAGCCATGCACTTGTGGCTACAGTGGTACAGTACTGGTACACAGTTGTGTGTACTGTTTAGGGTACATGATAATGTGCCTTGTGTTCCAATGCATGCTATTGATCACATGTTTCTTTATCCCCCCTCCACAGACAACAGGACCCAGCCAAAGCAACCTAGGGCTGGACAGGTGGAGTGGAACCAGCAGGATGCCAGGCAATGGGAGTGGTGCCTGTAATGATGGGGCATGGCAGGAGTCAAGGGAGGTCAGACATCCTCATGTACACATACACGTAAGCACCCTGCATTGTGTGTTGCGCAGTCTGGGTTGTATGTCTATGCTGTACTGAATGTTTCTGATGTGGGAGGGGTATGTTCATGTGTGTGTCATGCCAAGCTGCACACATGCCTGTCAGGCATTACCTAGGCAGTTATGGTTGTGGTTCTGGTCCCTCACCTGGCCCTTGGGGCATTATTCCACCACTGACAGTGTAGTGTGGCAGGGGCTGCGCTGTCTACTGGTTTGATCATCAATTTGATCGGCATATTGTCCTGTGTATGAACTGTGCCTAGGCATTTTTACACTGCGCTGTGGCATGTCCCCTGTGATGCAGCCTTGGTACACACGTGCTTTGATAGTAATGCTTACTGCTCCAGAAGGTATGCCTGTCATTGTTTGTCTGGTCTGTTGTGCAACATAGTCAGGCCTAGGTATGCTTATCTGTCTGGTGATGGTAGGTACCTGCCACTGCTGTACTGATCCATGCCAGTAACTTGCTGTGTGTGTCGTACAGCACCCATTACAGCCTTCCTATGTTGTTTCCATCTCTAGTGCAGTATGCACTGGGTACCACTCACCAAAGCTGGTCTTATGTGACAGTAGGTCAATGAGTGGGGTAGTCATTGATGTGCTTTAAATGTACCTTACCATGTATCTGTTTGGAATTCTGATGCATAGTTCATAGTATCTACCCAACACAGTGATATCCATGTTGTGATCATTCCATGGCTCATGGATAGTGCCATGCATATATTACAACACAACTGGGTCATCACAGGACCAATGATCTGCACAGCCTCTGTAAGGGGGGCCCCTATCATTAGAGTGGGAGGGGCATCCACTGGGATGGAGCATGCCTACAGGTGGCTCTGCATCTCACTCCAGTATTATGGTGACTGCAGTATGGCTTGTCAGGGAGTTACTACCCTACCACATTATTGCACTTATGTGTTACCCTGCCAGCTGCACACAGTGCTACATGTTGGTCCCATCTGTATACAGCTGTGCTGTAAGTACCACTGGTGTGTGTAATTGGGCCCCGCCCCTGCTGCTGACTAGGGTGGTTTAGGGATGTCCATTGTCTTGAACACCTGTATGGGCCTGTATGATGGATATCTGGTCTGTTGGGCACTGGGTGTGTGGGTACAACTCATAGCCACTTGGGCCATTACACTGCCTATTTCTCTCAGCCTTGGCATTGATGTGGCATGTGCTGTGTTTTCACATCTAACATGTCTGCCGGTGTTGTGTTCCCCATGAAGGGCTCAGTCCAGCTCTGTTCCAGCACAGCACACTCATTGTATGTGAAGTTCACTACTATTTGGGTGCACAGTGCTGTCTCTGGTATGCTATGCACATTCCATTGTGGCTGTGTGACTCTGTTCACCTTTGAATGGTATGTTGGCTCATGTGTCATCTGGTTGTTCCTCTGTTATGCACATTCTGCCATTCCTGTGCCCCTCATCATGTGTACACATCTGGCTGAGTTCAGTGTATTTCTTCTCATACAGTATGTGTCCAAAAGGATGCAGGAGGCAGAAGGGATGCCATGTGAGAGTTTGCCGGGATGACCTGCTATACAGGCAGATCCACCTGCAACACTTCCTAATTCAGTGAGTGGAAGAGAATTGGAGGAAAATATACAGGCCATTCAAGACATTTCTGCAGCACTACAGTGCCATCAGCCACCACCAGCTGCAACAGCCCCTTGATGACATGGACTTAATTATGATGAGTAGTTGCTCCATGTGTTTGTTATCCCCCTTTTTACATTTGGTTGCCCCATTTGTTTTTGTTATCTCCCTCTTTTTTGGGCAGTTTATCTCATTTGTTTTTGTTATCCCCTTTTTAGGGGCAGTTGCCCCATTTGTTTTTCTTATGCTCCTTTTTTCAAATGGTTACCTTTTTGTTTGCCCTCCCTCCTGTACAGATGGCTGCTGTTTTGTAGATGCCAACAGAATAGCTGTTAGTGTCTATTGTGCTCATGAGTACTCTTTGGTGCATTTCAGTCAAGTTTAAGGTCACATTCACTGTAAGTAATTTGGCTGCATGAACCCCTGATGATGTCAGTGATAGAATTTCGGGTCTAGACGTAGGGTTTCAGACCAACCAAGTCTGGGTTTAATCCCTAGTATTGCACTTTTTTTCTTTCTCAGGACAACTTTTTTTGTATGAGAGAAATTGTTACATGTAATTGCTGATGTGGTGAAGGGTTTCAGCAGAGCTAAACAACAGACTTAGTTCTACAGTATGTTGCAGTCAATTAAATTAGTTCCAGGTAACGCTTGTCTAGGTCTGAATACAATTTGAGTCCTGTATTTTGCAGGTTGTGACCTAACCTCTTCAACATAGGAACTGCAACTCACTTACCCATAGTTCTGTGGCACACTGAATTTGTATTTGTTTAGCAGGCAAAGGATGAGTAGTTCAAATCCTGGTAGGGACCTGAGGATTTCTTTATAAGATATAAACTGCTTTGGGTAGTGATTCATTGTGGTATTTTGTGGAATAGTAAATTACAGAAGAAATACATTTAGCTAAGAACAATAAGTTGTGAATGTAAATCACCTGCTGGGATTAGAACCCTAGTCATCTGTTTTGCAAGTGTGGCATGACCTCTACATCATAGGAACTGCAGTTCCTTTACAAGCAATTCAGAGGCACACTGAATGTGCATTGGTCAAGCAAAGCATCAGTGTTTCAGATATGAGCAGAGACTTAAAGACGAATGGCAGAAGTAAAAATACTGTTCTTATGTTTGATACTTTTACTACAGCCTTATATTAAAATCTCCACTATGAACATAAATATACATGTCTTCTGTCTTTCTTTTTTAAAAAAAAGTAAAATATCAATTTCATGGGCCACATGTTTATCTAAATGGAATCGGTCATACTTCTCTTTTCAACGATGACTGCTCTATTTCACTCAGCTTATTGAGACATTAAAAGTGTGACATGCCATGATCAAGGCTGTTGCAAGAATGAAATACTCAATGAAAAGAAAGCATGAGTTTGTAAAGGGTTTGTGCAGCTCAGTTCTTCCTCATTACTCCATAATTTACTATTGTATATTGCTTTATATTATAGGGGCACAGTAGCACTCCCTATAGTTAGGGTTCAGTTGGCTCTTTAATGTTAAACCCCTATTTGTGCCCTTTAATACCTCTGGCATTGTTTGACAAAATAGCCCAAAATTTGGCATGCACATTTAGGATTCTAGAGTCACAAGATGTGAAAAGGTGTGTGATGGGTTATTGTTCAGTTTTCAAGACACAGAGTGTCCAAAAAGTAAAAAAAAAAAAGTTTGGTTTTCCAATACTTAATGTTGTGTACATTTTGGCCCAGATATTCAAAAGGGTTGCGCATAGCGCAACAGTGTTGCGCCATGCACAACCCACTGATGTGCCCCGGTGTGATATTTAAAAGGGAAAAGTGCGCCTGCACAAATCCCGATGCGCCATGGCGCATCAGTAATGTATGCAGGCACAGGTGAGGGGGCATGCCCATGCATAAACTGCACATCTCGATATTCAGCCGGGCCATGCAGAGTTATGCAGGCGCAACCCCTACCTGCGCCTGCACAACTTTACACCGAAAAAAAAAAGGATCAAGTTGAGGGCCACCCACAGTTGAGCTGCCACATTGCAGGGCGCAACACAGCAGCTGCCACCTGTGGGTGGCCCTCCACTTGTTCCCGGTGCCCCCATGCCCCGATCATGGGCATAATGTAATTCTTCCCCCCCAGCAGCCTGATTATAGGCATAAGGTAAACGTCCCCCAACCCCCCGAATAGACCGATCGCGGGCATGAAGTTAACCCCCAGTAGCCCGGTCGCGGGCATGAGGTTAAACTCCCCTGGTAGCCTGATCGCAGGCATGAAGTTAAACTCCCCACCCCGCCAGCAGCCCAATCGTGGGCATGAAGTCATTCCCCCCCAAAGTCCAAGATCCCTGATGGTACAGTGGACCGCGAGAAGCCAGATCGCGGGTGGCATCCACCCCATGTCAGACTCCTGATGATCTAGTGGCCCCTCCATGAGCAGGCCCCACCACCTCCCCATCAGCGGTGGGCAGCAGCACCCATGCCACCCACCACCCCGCCGCCTGACAGCTCGGTGAGCTGCGCCCGTGGTTCAGGCATGAGCCAATGGGCGTGCAACTCACTCTCATACAGGCAGTCCAGATATGTAGAATGAATTCATTCATTCACATATCTAGACTCCTGTATGTATGGTGTACGCCCATTGGCTCATGCTCTGGAACCAATTGGCGCAAGCCCTACCGAGCTGTCAGTCAGCGGGTGTGGGCGGCAGGCAGATTGGGTGTTGCCACCCACCAGCTGATGGAGGGGAGGGGGTGGTGGGGCTCCATGGGTGGAGGGGTGAGGGGTCACTAGATCACCAGGGAGTCTGACATGGGGTGTGGATGCTGCCCACGATCTGGCATCTCGCGGTCCACTGGACCACCAGGATATTGGACTTTGGGGAGGAATGACTTCATGCCTGCGATCGGGCTACTGGGGGAGTTTAACTTCATGCCCATGATCGGGCTACTGGGGGAGTTTAACTTCATGCCCGCCATCGGGCTACTTGGGGGTGGGGGAGACGCTTGCTTATGCCCATGATTGGGCTAATGGGGAGGGATAATGTTATGCCTGCCTTCGGGCTGCTGGGGGGGTGGGAAAGACTACTGTGCTGCCTGCGATTGGGCTACGGAGGGGGGAGGAATACTGTTATGCCCGTGATCAGGCTGCAGGGGATGTCGGTCCCCAGTGGCTGCTGCCTGGCAGGGCGCCAGGCGTAAGTCATTGGGGATCCATGCACCTGCATGCTAATGGCATACAATTAGGGCCATAATCAGATGCAAATGGCCCCCCTTGCACCTTGCATAGATTATGGCCCCATTTGCATGTCACCCTTTGAATATCGCAGGTGCTGAGCATGGCGCAATGGAACTTGCGCCACCGCATCTCAATGCTCTACTCTGACCACTTGCGGTGGCTCAGTTCCACTGTGCCATGCACAGTGGGTGTGGCCTGGGGGTGATATTCAAAGAAGTTGCTCAATAGCGCAAGTCCATTGAATATCACCCTGGCCACACTCCTGCGCAACTTTTTTGAGCAGCGTAAGGGCTTGCACCTCACAATGGCGCAGTTTGAATATCTGGGCCTTTGTGCTTACCTGCAGCCTAGATGGTGCAGAATTTTTCATTACATGTTTAGGGCTGAAGGGGCCCATGCCAAAGGTGTGCCTTTAGAAGGTCTCGTGAAAAAAAAATATTATATGGTTCCGGAGTTATAATGATTTTAGAGTTAATGTCTTGATGTGAACAGTAAAAAAAAATTAAAACAAAAGATTGTTTGTGCTTTTTTTCATATTTTACCTCTTGGGCAGTAAAAAAGTACCCATCAAGATATTCATCATTTATCTTTTTTCCTTTTATACTCACAAACATTGAAAATATATAAAATAACCTCTTAAAAAAAAAAAACACCTGAACCTAGCTAAATGGGATCTGTTTAGCTAGACTCTGCTGATTTATTTTTTTTAATTGTCAGAAATATCTTTTTGTGCACCCCAAAATCCAGGGTGCCCAGCTTAGAAAGAGGAGCTGTTAACACATGTTCTCTGTATGAGAACAGTGGGACTTTGTTAAGTTCTGCAGCCACAGCTTGAAGTCATACTGTGGGCTATAGGGAGAGCAGTTAGCCCATAGATAGATAGATAGATACATAGACAGTGTCGGCAGATAAGGGCCTATGGCCCATGGTCTCCCATTTTGTCTGTCTGTCTCTGACTCTCTCTTTTCTGTTGATGTCTCTGTCTGTCTGTCTATCTATCTATCTATCTATCTATCTATCTATCTATCTATCTATCTAATTCATATTTTTAACAAACTGACCAGGGTGCCCACCCCCTGTAGCACTCCTTTCTCTCCTCTCCCCTCCAAGTAGCCCACCCTTCCCGATCTTTATTTTTTTAAATATGTAAGTGGACTGGGGTGCCCACACACCAATGCCACTTCTGTGGATCCCTCTCCCTTCTAAGTCTCTCACCCCCATTCCCTGAAGTGTAGCCTGACACTGGGGTGCCCAATCCCCAGTGTTGGATTCTCAGTGCAGTTCAAAGTATTTATATGAGGTTTTGAACTTTGATGCATAACTTTGTCATGTTTGCATATTTTCACCTCAAATTTGCAACATTACCTCTTTGGGACCCCACCTTATCACCAATAATGGTGGAATCATGCAACTCAGGCCCAATAGGTAGGGCTGTGTGAAATTTGGCTTCCACCAGCAGAATTCTGGTGAAATGCTGATTTTGCTTCCGTGAAATAAATGTTGTGAAATGTTGCCAAAAAATAGTGATTTCAGTTATTTTCATCTAATTTAAACAGTAATTGTTTACATTGCACCACAGGTGACACAATGGTTTTGCCAATGTCTGTACAGAAGTGTACCAAGCTTCAGAGCTCTGTCTTTAAACATGACTGAGTTATAGGCCTCCAAAATTTAGAAATGTTTTAAATTACAATTCACAAGTATGTAAACTAAAAGTGTTCATCCAAATTGCACCAAATTTTGTATGGTGACTTTATCAAGGTCCATATAGAAGTGTACTAAAGTTTCAGATCTCTAGCTTTAAAGGTGACTGAGTTACAAGCCACCAAACTTTTGGAAATTTTTAAATTACATTTTGCAATTATATAAACTGCAGGATTTTAAGCCTCTGTAAATTTAAAATTATACAATGGGGTCTGATAATCATGCATTCTGATTGGCTGACTGCCACTTTTTTATCCATGGTAAATCCTGGCATAACCCATGGGAAAAGGTGTCAGTCAGCTGCATCTGCCCAAATTAATCCTACCACATGAAAAACAAAAATGCCTCCATATTAATTCCCCACTAAAGTGCGATGCAAAAACAGTAGAAAAGAAGCACTGAAAATTTGGCAGGTACTGTAAATGCTGAAAGTGATTTTCAGTTCCATAACACAAGCATCCCAAAACACTGATAGCTCCAATACTATCACAGACTGCCTCCAAGCTCCCTTCCAGTAACCACTACAGTATATCCCCAGTCCATTCAACATTTTGAGAAAAGACCTGAAGAGCACATGCAGCTGCCATTAAACCGCCTCCCCTCAAGTGCATCAGCCAGCTCATGTAAGCTTCCTAACATCCCCATAGAGGTAAAGAAATATTTTAAGTCTTTGTGAAATGTTTAATGGGGGAAAGTGTTTATTAGTGAAAACCAAGAACTAAAAGTTATAGAAATCACAGCTGAAAAACCGAGCCATGATACTGGGGATGCGAATACTGGCCATGATTTCTACAACTTTTATCCCTCAATTTTTACTAATAAACATTTTCCCCTGTTAAACATTCCACAATGACTTAAAATATTTCTTTAGCTCTATGGGAATGGCAGGAAGGCTGACACTCCATCTCAGTTTTAAAATTGCCGCTCCTACCGAACATCACTCGAGTCACACTCTCACTGTGCCTAAGAGCAAGAAGGAGATGCAACTTTTTTGTAAGAAGCCCCTCACAGTGCACCAATGATCCTACCTCACACAGACTCTCCCAGCAGCACTGACCCGAGAACACACTCTGAAGTGCTGCATTCTGACATCAGCTGTCTTCCTTTTCAGCTCAATTCATGTTGCTGAAGAACAACTTCTCCATAGCAGCACAGAAAAAAACTTGATCCATGCCTGCCAAAGGGGAGCTCTTTAGCAACACAGAATAGTTTTTTTGATGGAGTAATAAATTCCACTAACAGTATGTAAAATACAAAAAAAAACCTTCTCTTTTTAATTTTTCTTTATCACCAAAAAATAGAAGGACATTGTATAATCACAAAAAACCACTCCAGGTTCTGGGTTATGCTGGGATTTACCCACTTCTGGTGTGGATTTAGTTGCTCAGCCTGTAGCCTTGTGACCAAACCACACCAGGCATGGGTAAATCACAACATAACCCACACCCTGTAGGTGTCAGGTTCATTGACTCTAAATATTAAGTAATAAGGCAACCCCCATGGCTCATCATCAGAGCATCATGCTGCCATGCTGACACCCTAGGTTTGGAAGTGACCCAGGAAGTCATGTCAGGAGGCAGGCAATGGCTAAAACTTACAATTGACATAACCACTGCTTCTCTATTTGGCAGTTTCTATGAGAAAGAAAACTACAGTAGTGGAGATAGTAGGGCAGACTGGGTGGGCCAAAGGCCCTTATCTGTCAACAGATTTCTATGTTTCTATGTAAGTATGCAAATTACCTAGCTCCAAAGGTGGCATTTCACATGAATATTAAATTACCAGAATTTGAACCCCCTATAACTTCTTCAACCCCTCATCCAAATGCTACGAAACTTGGCAGGTGCTTAGAGCCCATGTTATTTGACATGCACAATGAACATCAGACCTTAACATGGATGGAGTTATGGTCAATTAAAGATTTCAGAAAAGTTTGAAAGATTTGTGAAATTTCATGAAATTTCACAGAATTTCACAAACATTCTGTGAATTCAGAGTTTGCTAATTTTGCCCAGCTCTACTGATAGATGGCTTTGCAGTTTACTGGTGAAATCACCTTTTTCACATGATTTAAACATTTGGTTACACTTTATTTTAAGTGTATTGACTACACTGCAACTACTGTACAACTTCAATGTAACTACTATGTAACTTCTGTGTAGTTAAGGAGGCAGTATAGTGCAGTGGGTTAAGGCTCTGAGCTGCAGATCTGGAGACCTGGGTTTGGTTCCCATAGCTGTCTAGTTGCATACTGTGTGATCCTGAGCAAGTCACTAAGCTTTCTTGTGCTCCCAGGTCACATCTGGAAACAAGCTTCGGCTTAGTGTGCTACTCCTGGTTAAACAATGTTCTTTTTCCCTTACATGTAACTACAATGTAGTAGTAAATTAGTTTCACACTTGCGGTTTTGTGTAGTTAAGGTAGTTACTACAGTTACTGTTGCCTCCCTTTTGCCACAAATCAATTATGTCTGGCAAATGTAACTGTGTATGCTGCACTTTACAACAGCTGTTAAATGCGTAGTTATATTTCCAGCATAAATCAATTTTTCTGTTGCACCTTACAACAGCCATTACATGTGTTGTTACACTTCCAGTATAAATCAGTTTTTCTGTTGCACTTTGCAACAGCTGTTACTTGTTGTTACACTTCCAGAATAAATCAGTTTTTTTTTTGCAAACAGCTATTACATGTGTAGTTACACTTCCAGCATAAATCAATTTGTGTCTAAAGAGAGATGGCTGTGGTTGCATGTGTAACGACCACTTAAGGCAGTTTGTATAACTGCACACCAGGAAGGGTCCTTACCTTTGTAACCTTCACCACAAACCACCACTCCACACTGCAGATCATTGGTAAAGCATGATATGTAGCCATGCCCCACTCCTAGGCCACAGCAAGCCAGGACTGTGGGTACAGAAGAGGTGTGAGTCAATGCCACAGATGCAGCACATTTCTTAGTAACTACAGAACTGCTACAAGCCACTAAGTAATTAGGTAAATGATAGTTCTTGCATAAGTAAACAATGTAGTTGTATAGCAATTAAAAATATTAGATTGCATGTTTATTAATCAGTTAGTGAATGAGGGAATGATTTATGAAGTAAAGCATACACCAGAACTACAGCATTGACATTCAATGTAATTGTACAGTAGTTACACCTTTTTTCATATGCTTTATTTTGAGTGTCAGTTTCTGAGTACTTACATTGTAAATACATGTTAGTTAGTCATTAACTGTGGAAACAATGCCACAGAAGCAGCACTTTCCTTAGTAACTACATCATTGTAACACCCTTCTTCTTACACTTGAAATGTCAGTTTCTATGTACTTACTTTGCCAATACATGTTAGTTAGTCGTTAACTGTGGAAACAGTGCTACAGAAGCAGCAATTTCCATAGTAAATAGAGCACTGTTACACCCTTCTTCTTACACTTTAAGTGTCAGTTTCTGCATACTTACTTTGTAAGTACATGTTAGTTAGGCATTAACTGTGGAAACAAGGCCACAGTAGCAGCAAGTTCCTTAGTAACTACAGCACTGTTAAAAGTCAATAAGTAAATATGTAAATTAATTATTTTTTTTATTTTATAGCAATTTACAATGTTAGATGCATGTTTATTTTTAGTTCTTTGTTTTTTTGGTCACACAGTACACAAGTGGTGGCTCTGGGATTTGAACCCAGTTCTCCAGGTTTGCAGGTCAGTGCTTTCAACCACTGTGCTGTACTGTAGTAACTTCATGAGGGAATGATTTCTGAAGGATAATTTTAAGTGTCACAAATTACACTGCAACTATTGTATAACTACACTTTATTTATTTATTTATTAGAATTTCAGATAAATACCTTTGAGCCAATGGCTCTTTTGCAAAGGTTCCACATCAGTATACAAAGAATAGAAGAACAGTTTGTGTGAGATTAGCAGGCAAGCAGTTTGAATACAAAATTCAGCATGTGGTATGCATGGCCTAAAGCTACAGATGACATAAATAACAGTTAGAACAACATAATCAGGCATACATTTAAGAATGATGAGTCACAAAAAATAATATTTACATGAATTAAAGCTACCAGAAGGACCTTGTCAAAGTGAAAGGTAAAGTGGAAAAAAACTGAGCTGCTGCCAGTTGCGCCAGGTAGTGTAGTAAAGTGGAAGAGAGAGTGGGTGTAGAGAGGTAACTGGCAGAGAGGTAGAAGAGGTGGGTGGGATGCAAGGATCGGGGAACGAGTGCAACATTGGGTGGGGTGAGCAGATTAGAAAAGGGGAGAGTGGAAGGGAGTTGAAGGAGGGTAAGAGAAGAAGGTGGTGGACCTGGGCTAGGGAGAGAGGCAGGGGTAGTTATGGGGAGGGTGGAGGCAGGCAGAAGTGGTGATAGTAGAGAGGTACGAAGAACAGAAGTGACTACCTGGGAGGTTAGGAGAAATAGTCACAGGTGGCTTCGGGCAAAAGCGTTTGACGTAGCTTGTGTTTGAATGAGCAGAGGGTGCCTAAGTTGGTGAGTTCGCTGCCCAGGGAGTTAAACATCTTAGGGGCTCTACCTGCAAAAGACCACTGGCCTTGGGTGGTGCGACAGTGGGGAACAACCAGAGAATAGTTGTCAGAGCTTCTTGTGTAACGGGGGTGGTTAGCTGGGCTTAAGAGAGACTGAACCCAAGGGGGCATGAGTCCCGTCAATGACTTTTTTGCTAGTAGGCAGGTTTGGAAAGTAATCCTTCCCTGAAGTTGTAGCCAGTTTGACTGTTCGTAGAGGTCGCATGTGTGCATGTGGTGGGCAGCACCAGTAAGCAATCTACAGGCCCTATTCAGCGCTGTAAGAATTCACCGTAGTGCTGTAGCTGTGGCTGCTCCATAGATAACAAGCCCATAATCAATGATGGAGACAACAGAGCTGTGTATAGCTAGCTTGAGGGTGTCAGGTGTCAGGCAGTGTCTATGTTTATAGAGAAGGCCTATATGGATATTTACTGATTTCGCAACTGAATCGATATGGCTGGAGAAGGACAGAGTAGGGTCCAGGGTTATATCAAGGTATTTGAAAGTCTGTGTCTGGTCTAGGGTCACACCCGAGCTGTTTTTGATTTCCAACTGTTGGTGTTTATGTTTGTTACGTATGCCATGGAACAGCATAGTGTTTGTTTTCTTGTAATTTAGCACTAGTTTATGTGAGACAAACTAGGCCTCAACTTGCTTGAAACTTTCCTGCAGTTGTTTCTCCAAGAGGGAGGGGTCAGAATTTTTAGAGAAAATCACTGTGTCATCAGCATACAGAATAATGTTTTCATCAAAGGCAGTAGGGAAATTGTTCAGGAAGATGCTGAAAAGAAGGGTTCCCAATATTGACTCTTGGGAAACACCAGCCAGGACAGGTAGTTTGGAGGAGAAGGAGTCATCAATCTTAACCTGTTGTGACCGGTTGGAGAGATAACTGTTGAACCATTGTAAAGTGTCATGAGAAAGCCCTAAGTTGTTCCAGTAGTAATGGATGGTTGACTGTATCGAAGGCCTTCAAGAGATCTATAAAGATGGCACCAGCAAGTTGTCCTTGGTCTAGTGCTAAATGAATGTGGCTTGTAAATTCACAGAGGGCAGAGGTGGTGCTATGTCCTTTGCGAAAGCCTTGTTGCTGTGGGCATTGCAAGTTGTATTTTTCCAAGTACTCCACCAATTGGTCTGCAATGATTTTTTCAAGAGCTTTGGATAAAGGGGGTAGGCTGAAGATGGGCCTGTAGTTACAGTGTAATGTCCTATCCCCAGACTTGTGTATTAGGGTCACCAGGGTGGACTTCCACTTGAGCAGGAACTGGGAGAGCATGAGGTACTGGTTAATAATCTTAACTGCACTACTATGTAGTTAACTAGTTTCACAATGCATCTTCTGTGCTTACATAATTTTAAATGTGCTGCTTCTGTGAGACAGACCCACACCGCTACTGCACCCACATCCCTGTCCTGCTGTTGACCAGGTGGGTGGCTAAGGGTTGGGCATGACTACCCTTTGATGAGAGTCCTAATTCTTCTGTACCTAAAACTAAACTGTCCCATTGTTCAATGCTGAACAGTCATAAGACTGACTGACTGTACATCTTGTATATTGCAGCAGCACTTCAGTTGCTATTCTATTGTGTTCCAAATGTAATCTTGCACTTAATTGTACCTTGTTGTACTCAATATATTCAATGCATTTTATTTCCTGTACCTTTCACTGTTAATGTAAGTGTATTGTCTGTATTATCTATGTACCATCTTTATGGTCTGGTTCATGCCTGAAAATGGTCCACTGAATCAGTGCCACCCTGAAGGCCGACGCATTACATGGCACTCACAGGTCAGCCAGCAACAGTCACTGGCTCCTACTCTGCCCCAGTTCTGCTCACCAGAAAGAGAGGAAAACAGATGGATAGAGAAAGGACAAGGATGGGGCAAGGTAGCCCAAAGGATAGCTAAATGAAAGGACATAAAACTGAAAAAGGATTAAGCCAGCTGGAGGCCAGAGGATAGAGAAGGAGGAACTCAGAGCATGGGCTTTGGCCCCAGTCCCTGGATGGACAACCAGACAGAAAGAGAAGAGAGAAAGGTAAAGTAGAGTAAGAAAGATAGGGGAGAGGGAGGGGGAGAGAGAGAGAGAGAGAGAGAGAGAGAATCCCACCACATTCTATTCCCAGAAAGAATTCTGGGAAAAAGATGTTGTTTGACATCTGGGAGGTAACTGAGCCTGTTATTGTCCCACGGGGACCACAGAGTTTGACTGAACCAAAACCTCACCAGTTTGAAAAAGTGAAAACAGTGTATTAGACAGACAGTCTCAGACATCAATTCTTCCTGAAGATCATGTGTGGAGAAGGTCTCCCCTCTCCCACTGCAATACAGGGTGTTGACAGCCGTCACAGGACAGGACACCCTCCAGTTACTCTTGTTCTGAGAGAAAAAACCCACAGGGTTCAGGTGGGAATCCTGTCCAGGACAAGCCCTACCTCCCAAAAAAGGGATGAGTAGGAAATATTATATAAGAAGGGAGAAGGAGAGTCCCTGTGGGCACTTTCCTTCCCACATAGGGGAATTCCCCAAACAATAGGAGTCAGTCATGACCCACAGGACTGGACCAAGTCCCAGAAGAACCCCACCCCATCTAAGAAGGGAAGAACCCAAAGGGAACCCCTAAGGCCAGGACAAGAAGCCCTACATGCCCTTCCTCCCTCCCAGGTTGGGCCCTCTGTCACTTAGGAAGGTAACAGAGGACTTGGACCCTGCCCACAGTTGGCCTCAAGGAGGGGGATGGCAAGCAGGGAAGGGACATTGATCAGGGACTGAGGCCCAGAGGGGAAGGTGGGCTGGTGCCAGTGATGAATGGTGAAGATACACTGGAAAATCAAGAATTACGGTAGGTATATCATTTTCACATCTTTCCTGTGTCAATCTTCACCATTCATCACTGTCTGAGTGAGTATTGAGCCCTTCTTAAGGGGGCCCACCACTTTCCTGAGGGACTCAAGTCTTTCACCCTCTCGTGGGGGAGGACCATGAAGGGATAAGATCCATTACAGGCCAGTTAGGTCTGCGACTGGTCAGGGTGAGGAGAGTCTCCTATTGCCTGGGAGACAGATATCACCCTGTAGTTTCCTCCTTGCACTGCAGGAGAAAAGGTGGGTCCCTCAGAAAGCAGAGGCAAGCACCCAATGCTGGGCCAAGGGTGACAACCTTGATAGATGAAGCCACTCCATCCACCTAATGCAGAACACTGTCACAGCTAGCCTTGAAACTACCTCCTAGGTGTTGTAAGACACCCTTGCCTGGTGCCTTGCAAGCTCTGGGCCCTGTGCAGAGCAGGCAATGGCCTGTCTGGTTGCCTCTGTATCAGGCAGCAATGCTAGCACCTGGCCTAGCATTGACCACAGATGCCTGTTGTAGGCAGCGTGGTGTGTCTGATAAACAGCAATGCTGAGCATGATACACACTGAGAAGAACACTCTCCATCCCCAGCATTCAAACTCTGCAGAGTCCTCATCGAGGGATCAGTCATGCAGTGGGTGTCTATGCTTGGAAGGTGTATCCAGTACCATCACTCCCAAAGAGGGATGAGGCAAGGCCCCTGGAGACACCAGGGTGTGCAATGGCTGCACTGGCAGTCCATAGGGAATTGAGTTGGGGTAGATGGGCACTGCCAGGCGTGAGATGATGCCTTCTGAAAGAGAATTAGCTATGGAAGGACCACTAGGTGGTCCGTACTGAGTTTGCTTAGGAAGACACATGTCTTCTGCTCAGTATTGCATCTTGTGATGTGGGATAGGTGCAGATCACTGACCAGTCTTGATAGTAAGTACTGATATGCTGTCTGATCAGCATGTGAGGGCAGATGGACAGAGGTATTCTTTTCCTCAAAGGAAGAAGAAGATGAGGAGGCCAATGAATCTGAAGAGTTTGAGTCTGGCTGCTGCAGGGGGACAGGCAAAAGACCTGCTCATCCATAGTCCTGACATACCTGGGGAAGGTGGCAGCAGTGGCTCTGAACTCCTCCCAGGTCAAAGGCCCCCAAGGACCCACATGGCCTCAGAAATGAAGGGGGCTGCAGAGACAGTGGGGAGACATGATTCACCTTATGCAAGTGACCACTGCCAGGGCTAGGGGACCTTGCTGGCAATCTTGGACCTCCTGGGGATCTGCTGGTCCATGCAGTTACTGGCCACTCAACCAGCTTGAAGTGGTCAGGATTGAGCCCTGAAGGGGAACTCCCCTGTGAGGAGACCGGGGCTGCATTGAACCAGAAGTGTGGACCCCAGCCCCACCCAATAAAGGCCTTCCTCGAAGGGGACATGGGATAGATCAAGGACTCAGTGTTGCAACTCCCCCCCAAACCCCAAAGGGTCCCTGGGGAAGGTCACTGCCCCATGCTATGCCCCCTCAACCATGGTGACTCTGAGGTCAACCTCTTCATCACTCCCAAAGCTAGGGACTGCTCCAATCCCACAGGCCCCCCCAAGTGAGGTCACATAAAAAGGAGTCCCTGTTTCAGCACTGGGGGTGCGAACATCACCGGTACCAAGACTGGCAGCTGCATGGGCCCTCAAGACCCAAACCACCATCCCCTCAGACCAAGGGCCACTATTGGCAGGCATGCTCCTGACCTCACCAATGGTTTGGGAGCCAGCACCGACCATAATTGCCAGTGCCAAGGAGAGGGATGACTGGGAAGGTGCAGAGGTACTAGGCACTGGAGAACCCTGCAACTCTGAAGAGTTGGGCAGCTGGTCTGGATCAGTCTCCTCATCATCTGGCTCTGGAGAAGTGGAGATCCAGAAAATCTCCGGATGAGCAGCCCCAGAGGATTTTCCACCCACGCCGCTGCTCATGGCATTGCAGGAGATCCAAATACTGCTCATGGTGCTGTGCCAATCATTGGAGCAGTGAATGGCCCCAGGATGCAGAACAGCACTGGCAGGCAGTGCTGAGGAGACACCCATGCCGGGCACAGCAGGCATGGGCTACAACAGCAGGAGAGCCTGCACCACTGAGGAGGCAACTGTCTATGAGGTGCTTCTGGCCTGGCCCCCGAGAGGGCCAGACCATTACTCCAGCATCTCGGAAGTAACCTCTTCTTTGGCAAGCCTTGAAGGGGAGGTGATCCCATCCTCTCCAGTCTGTACAGAACCAGGACGGGACCTGGAGGAAGGGCTGGGAGAGCTGCACTTGGAGTCCCTTGTACGATAATGCCCTCTGAAAGTTGGCAGATAGCAGATGACTTTCCACAATCGGTGCTCCAGTGCTCCATAGTCCATTGAGAAGCAAGTGTTGCAACTATCTATATTGTGAGACAGACTTAGGCAGGTGAGGCATCGGTCATGCCAGTCCATGATGGACATCTGCTGGTGCAGGGACACGGAGGTATAGTTAGGGTGGCCTGCCTTGGAAAAGTGCTTTTTGTCCCCAGATGAACCTGGCATGACTTGCAGTTACTAAAATAATAATAATAAGAAAGATACTTGGCACTACTTCAAGAAATAAAAAGGAAAGTTCTTACCAGATTCTTGCAGAAACAGGAGGTTTCTGGTCATAGGATGCTCTATGTTGCAAGAAGAGGAGGCACAGTCCATCAGTGCAAAGGTAGCTGAAACCATGGTGAAATGCATGCCAGGAGCATCTGCAAGGAGAGCTAAGGACAGATTAGGATGGCTGTTGAAAAGGGTCAGGATTTCGTGGGCATCATTGTCCACCTTGGGACAAATGACATAGCAAATAGGACTGTGGAAGAAGCCAAGGCAGAAATGAAGACCCTAGAGGAGAGACTAAAGGAGTACACAACACATCTGGCCTTCTCAGTGGTGTTGCCAGTTTGGAAGAAGGGAGTACGTGAGGACAAGCTCAGGAATGAAGAGATCAGTGAATTCAACCAGTGGCTCCAGGGTTGGAGCACAGACAACAGGATGCACTACATTGCAGACTGGGGGACCTTCTGGGACAGGAAGCTCTTCAAGAATGATGGTCTGCATCTCACCGGAGAAGGAACGAGAGCACTAAGGCAAAAGTTGGAGGTCTTCTTGGAGGGTTTAAACTGGGAGGTCTCCAGCACAGAAAAGAAGACTTAAATGAGGATGCAGCAGAAAGATGCAAAGGTAAGAGGATCAGTGAATGGAAGGGAACTCCCCCAACACTGGACTAAAGGAAACAGTCATGACCATGAGCAAAGTGTGACCATAGGTAAAAAAGTAGGCCCATCATGTAAAGTAAAGAGAGGCAGACACAGAAAAGGGTGGGGGGGATAGTACTAGGGTCATAGCAGAGGGGGAGGCTATGATTGGAAGGCTATATGCACCAATGCCCACAGCCTAGGTAACAACATTCCAGAACTTGTGGCATTAATGGACTACAAGGGCCTGGATATCATGGCAGTCACAGAGACATGTTGCAATAGTAACCATGCCTGAGAGCTAGCCATTCCATGGTACCCACTGCACAGACTGGACAGGGAAGGCAAGATGGGGGAGGGGTGGAATTGTATGTCAGGGAAGGGATAAAAGTGACAGTCCCACAAGACAAGAGGGGAAAGCAGAGGCACTGTGGGTAACCCTGGAGGTGGGGAGGGGCACAGTACTTAGAACAGGAGTGATATACAGGCCCCCAGGGCAGGTGGAGGATGTAGACAGAGAACTGCTGAAGACTGTAGAGAACATGGCAACAAAGGGTGAATTGCTATTGATGGGTGACTTCAACTTGCTGGATGTGGACTGGAGCATTCAGCGGCAGCTTCAGCCAGAAGTAAGGGATTCCTACAATCCCAGCAAGGAGCAGGTCTCACACAGCTAGTGAGAGACCCTACAAGGGAGAATGCATTTCTGGATCTTGTCCTAAGCAATGGGGACAGGATAAAGGAAGTCACAGTAGGGGAGAGCCTAGGGACTAGTGACCATTGAGCTGTGGGGTTCATGATAAAAACATCCCAGAAGGCTAGCCACATAAGGACTAGAACCCTGGATTTCAGGAGGACAGACTTCAGTAAGATGAAGGATGAATTCAGCAATGCTATGCAGGGATACAATGACATAAGGGGAGTGGTAGAACAGTGGGATAAGATAAGGGAGGACCTGCACCTAGTAGCAAACCATTGCATCAGACCCTGCAGCAAGAGCAAAAGGAAGAGGAAACCACTGTGGTTCTTGTGGGGAGTAGCAGAGCTAGTAAGAGGAATAAAGATGACATTTCTAAGGTACAAGGCAACACAAAGCAAGGATGACAGGCAAGAATACTTGGAAAAATGAAGGGAAGCGAACAAGGCAGTAAGGACAGCAAAGACTGAAACAGAGGAAACGCTAGCTAAATCAGTGAAGAAAGGAGGGAAGGCATTCTTTAGGTATAATAGTGAGAGGAGGAAGATAAGGAGGGATTATGAGACTTAGGGATGAGGGAGACAGGTTAGTGGAGAAAGTCATTAAGAAGGTGACCATCCTCAACAAACACCTCTGCTCCACTAGAAGACAATGGCGATGACACCCCATTAATAGAGAAGAGAAAACAGGGAGAAGGGGTGGACATTAGACCTTTTTCAGAGGACAGTGCAAAAAGGGCACTTGAATGACATAGAGTGGATAAAGCTATGGGTCCTAATGGTATACATGTGAGAATCCTGAAGAAGCTCTGGGAGGAACTGGCTAAACCTCTAGCTAAGCTGTTCAGTGGATCACTGGAAACAGGCATGGTTCTGGAAGAGTGGAGGAGGGCACAAGTGGTACCCCTGCACACAAGTGGTAGCAAGAAGGAGACAGGAAACTACCACCCAGTCAGTTTGACCTCGATAGTAGGTAGAATGATGGAAACCCTGCTTAAGGAAAGGGCTAGTGGACTACCTAGAGACAAGGTGGCTGCTGGACCCAAGGCATTATGGACTCATGGCACGGAGGCCATGCCAGATCAACTTGACTGATTTCTTTGAGAAGGTGATGAAGGAAATAGACCAGAGCAGAGCAGTAGATGTGGCCCATCTGAACTTCAGGAAGGCCTTTGACACAGTCCCACACAGGAGACTAATCCACAAGCTGACAAATCTGGGGGTGGGGACAGAGGTGGTCACATGGGTTAGACACTGGTTGAGTAACAGAAAACAAAATGTGGTGGTAAATGGGGTTAGCTCACAGGAGGAATGGGTAACAAGAGGCATATCCCAGGTATCTGTTCTGGAACCAGTGCTCTTCAATGTCTTCATAGGCAATATTGCAGAGGGTCTAGAAGGGAGGGTTAGCCTGTTTGTGGATGATGCAAAGCTATGTAGCAGGGTAGATATACAAGAAGGTATAGGAAAAAATGAGAAGAGATCTGACAAGGGATCTGACAAGGCTAAAAAACTGGTCCAAGGAATGGCAGTTGGGTTTCAATGCAAAAAAGTGCAAGATTATGCACCTAGGGAGAGGGAATCCTAGGGACGAGTATGAACTAGATGAGGTAACACTGGAGGCCACCACAGAGGAAAGAGATCTAGGGGTAATCATAGAACACAACCTCAAAGTGGCTAAACAGTGTGACAAAGCAGTCAGAAAGGCTAACAGAATACTAGGATGCATGGAGGGGGGTATAACAAGTAGACGGAGGGAAGTGGTGGTACCATTATACAACTCCCTAGTAAGGCCTCATCTGGAGTACTGTGTTGAATTCTGGATGCCCCATCTCCAAAAAGACAGACAGGATAGAGACAGTACAAAGGACAGTGACAAAAAATGGTGTCTGGGTTGCAGCATAAGTCATATGAGGAGAGACTCAGAGATCTCAATATGTACTTTCTGGAGGAAAGGAGAGAGAGAGGGGGAACATGATAGATACTATCAAGTATTTAAAGGGGATCAGCAGGGTACCAGACGGGAGCATCTTTCACATGATGAGAGATAGCAGAACAAGGGGGCAGATCATGAGACTAAAAGGGGGAAAACTTAGATGGAATGTGAGGAAATTCTACTTCACTGAAAGGGTGGTGGAGAGATGAAACAGTCTCCCCCAGAAAGTGGTGGGGGTGACCATGGTTCAGGGATTCAATAATGCATGGGATAGGCACATGGGGATTATCAAGCTAGGGTTGAGAGGTGGAAGAACTTGTAGCATCTAGGGTACCTTAAGCACTAGAAAGAGGGATAGAGCAGACTGGATGGGCCACAAGACCCTTATTTGCCAACAACATCTATGTATCTCTGTAAAACTGCACCAAGTTACTAGCAGACGGCAGAACTGGAATGGAGTGAAAACGGCATTGACAATGGCATCGAAACAACTGACTAGGCCACAATGTTGCAGATGAAACTTCTTCAGCAGGGTTGAGGTGCTGCACTCTCGTTGGTGGGAGAAGCAGAACTGGGGCAGAGGAGGAGGAAGAGTTGGTGACCATTGCTGCCCGACTCGCGAGCACCATGTAATAGGTTGGCCCCAAGGTTAGTGCCTTCTCCAACACCAGCTCTTCCCCCCTACCAAAAAAAAGCTCCTGTGAGGTGCTGTGTCTCTGGTTGTCACGCAGACAGTGATTAATGGTGAAGACTGAAACAGGGAAGGTAGGTAGTACTGTGCTGCAGTTACACAATTCTCATGAAGTGGTAGTTACTGCAATTACTGTTGCCTCCCTTCTGCCTCAACTCAGTTCTTTCTGGCAAATGTAACTAAGTATGTTGCACTTTGCAACAGCTGTTACATGTGTAATTACACTTTCAGCATAAATCCAATTTTTCCGTTGCACTTTGCAACAGCTGTTACATGTGTAATTACACCTCCAGCATAAATCAATATATGTCAAAAGAGAAATGGTTGTAGTTGCACGTGTAACTACCACTTCATGCAAATTGCATAACTATCAACCTATCAAATGTGAAAGTAATTAACAACTACATAGCATTTACAGTGCAAGAAGTGCAAGGTAATGCACCTGGGAAACAAAAACCCAGGGCAAGAGTACACAATGGGGGGTGAGATACTGACAACGGTAAAAAACGGAAAGGGACCTGGGGGTAATTATATCAGATGACCTAAAGGTGGGCAAGCAATGTGAGAAGGCAGTAAGAAAGGCTGGGGGGATACTGGTATGCATAGGGAGAGGCATCAATAGTAGAAAACAGGAAGTTGTTATCCCTCCATACAGACAGTTGGTGAGACCCCATCCGGAGTACTGTGTGCAGTTCTGAAGACCCCATCTCCACAAAGACATAGACAGAGTGGAGGTTGTCCAGAGGAGGGCAACCAAAATGGTGCAGGGTCTGCACCAGAAGACATATGAAGAAACACTAAAGGAGCTTAATATGTATACTCTTGAGGAAAGGAGGGAGAGAGGGGACATGATAGAAACTATAAAGTACCTCAAGGGAATCAACAAAGTCCAAGAGGGTAGCATCTTTCAGAAAAAGAGATGTGCAAGAACAAGGCGGCACAATTTGAAGATAGAGGGGGACGGCTCAGAGGTAATGTGAGGAAATATTTTTTCACAGAGAGGGTTGTGGATGCATGGAACAGTCTCCCTGAGGAGGTCGTGGAGTCAAGAACAGTGGGGGAATTCAAGAATGCATGGGACAGACATAAGGCAGTCCTAGTGGGGGGCAGGAGGAAGTAAGCTGTTGGTTAATTAGGATCTGCTGCTTATCTGTTAGGTAGGAAAATGGGCAGACTAGGTGGGCCAAGCAGTCCTTATCTGCCATCAAATTCTATGTTTCTATGTAATAACAGTGTAATTACTTCATAGAAATGTGTGTATAAATACATACTATAATATGCAAATGTGAAACTAATTACCGACTACATTGTAGTTACATGTAACTACACAGTACTTACATAGCAGTTACATTGTAGTTATACAGTAATTACAATGTACTTAAGGACACTGAAAATAAAGTGTTAACAAAAATTTTTACCACCATTGTTCATGAGGTCATAAGAATGCTATGTTAAAAATCTGGGGTAAAAATATTTTATTTATTTATTTATTTAAACGTTTCACCAGGAAAGGCATACCGAACAGCCAGGTCATTTCCAGATGAATCCTGGGGAGGGGAAAAATAATACAAAATAAGGCATGATAGTTCGAGAGCACAAATACAGCTACAAGTTTCAAGTACAGTACAGAGCAGAAACAGTGCTCAAGTGCAAGTTACAATGAGATAGGTACAATACAAGACTTGATAACTGGAGTAAAATACAATTACAGTTGCCATAAAATGCAGAGCAGTTGGAGCACAAGTGCTTAGATACAAGGATATACCACTTGACAATGTGTAGTCAGAGGAGGAGGGGGGAAGGGCAGGGAGAACTTGGGGGTGAGGAATTAGGTGCATTTTTAAATTTATTAATTAATTTATTTAGTTATTTATGTATGTCTTTGTTAACCGGGTAGGTGTGCTGATCAAAAGGACCATTTTCAGTCATGATCTGGGCCACACAGTGGCAAAGCAGTACATATACAAACAATATACAGTACCATGCACACCTCTCTTGAGGTGGTGGGAAGGTATACAGTAGGTTGTCTTGGTTAACAAAACAATGAGTATACAGATGGTACAGGTTGCACATACAAATAATAACAGTATAACATCACATTGGTTCAGAAGTCATACATTTAGTGTAGCACTATAGGCCACAGACCATAACAGCATACAATTTGCAGAGGTTCATGACTCAAATGCAGTATTAGCAAACTAGGGAAGGAACAGAGTTGAGGTAAGAGGGATAGACATATGGAGAGGAGGTAGGTGCAAATTTACCCATGGGAAAGCATAGCTAGTAAGAAGGCTTTAGTGCTTTTGCATGATGTGTAGACAGGTTGCAGCCATGAGGAGCCAGGCTTTCAGATTTAGTTTAAATGCATGATGGGTGGCCGATGAGCGAACAGACAGGGGGAGCTTGTTCCATAGTGAGGGGGCTGCAGTCAAGGAAGCTCAGCTTCCCATGGTAGTGGTGACACGGGGTACTTCTAGTGGGGGGTTGAGGAGGCACTGAAATTCCTGAGATCACTCTGTTAGTCAGTAATGGTGAATATGGGGACTGGGGCCAGTTTCAGAGTGAGCTGTCCACCAGACAGCTTAAGGCATAGTCAAAGCGACTTTGTGGTGGAAGTCATTCTAGGGTCTGGTACAAGGAGCAGTGATGGGAGCAGAAAGGAGCTAGTAGGACAAAATGACATATTGAGTTGTAGGTTGTATTTAGCTTTGAGAGTAGGGCAGAAGATAGGTAAGAGTATACAAGGGAGCAGTAGTCAAGGAGGGGCAGAAGGTTTCTGCCTGCAATGGCAAGGCATGCTTTAGCAGACAGGTACTGTTTGTGTCGATAGACCACACCTAACTTTTGGTGTATCCTTCACGTGGTTAGTTTTACATATTCAGAGAAAAGGAGGGAGTGGTCGAGGGTGACCCCTAAGTACTTAAATGATGCGACATTGTCAAGGGGAGGACCAGCTGGGGTGAGCACCAGCAGGGAGGAATTGGCATTGGTGGCCTTGGTTATGAAAAGTTTAGAGCCAAAAATTATAGATTAGATTTTATCTTCTTTTTGTTTACAAGGAGTTTGTAGGAGAGGAATCATTGGTGGGCAGAGACATAGTTGTGCATGACTGCAAGTGCAGAGGAGATGGAGGCAACCGATGTGTCGCTGTGATAGATGACTAAGTTGTCAGCATAGAGAAGGCATTACAGTTAAGGCTGTCCCTAGGGAGCATGTTAAGAAACACAGAGAAGAGCAGAGGCCCAAGAATGGAGCCCTGAGGACACTGGTGGGTACAGGGAGGGGGGCTGTGGATACCTTTCCTATGATAATCGACTGAGACCTATTAGATAGGTAGCTGTGGAACCAAGCAGCAGGTCCACTGGAGCAGCCAAAACGTGGCAGGGCTGAGTGGAGGAGGCGGTGATCAACAGGTCAAATGCTTTTGATAGGTCAACAAAAACCACACCTGTGGGTTTGCCCTGGTCCATGCTTCTCAGTATGTGATTGGTGAGGATGGCCAGAGCAGATGAGATACAATGTTGCTTGCAGAAACCATGTTGAAGGGGACAGAGGAGGTTGTGTTTATCCAGGTGCTCAGACAGCTGGGTGTGCACGATTTTTTCAAGCAGTTTGTTTAGGTGGGGGATGATGGAGATAGGCCTATAGTTGTCCGGAGAGAGGGAGTCACCAGTTTTAAAGATTGGCATGATGTTGGCATGCTTCCAGGAGTCAAGTACAGTAGCTGTGGTGAGGGCAAGATTGAAGATGTAAGTAAGGGGTTTAACAATCACAGGTGAGATAAGTCATAGGGAGGCAGGATAAAGTCCTTGCAATTGCAGGAAGCAGAAGTGAGGCCTTTGAAGAGAATGGAGAGGGCTCATGGGGAAGGGGCAAATCAGATGGATTGAGGGAGGGAATGACAGATTTTAGGGAAATAGTGGCTGAAAGCAGCTTGGCCAATAGTTATGGAGACAGGAGGACTACAAGGGAATGATCACTGGAGTGTCCAAGGCATGGGAGTGGAGGGGGGAATGGGAGAGAGCAGCAGAGAGGTAGGAGGGGAGTGAGCTGAACCAGAATTTGCTCACAAAGCTGGTACAGTGGGCATGGTGCCTGTCCTTAAGAGATCAAAAGGAGATAGACTGATGCATAGAGCAGTGATGAGTGCATGGGGGACAGTCAAGAGTTTTGCAGCAAAAAGAGTAGAAGAGAGTATGCATTCTGGTGAGAGTAGTACCTAGGGCAGCACTGTAGACTACATCACTGTAATCAAAGATTGGGAGGATCATTCTCTGGATGATAGTACGGTGGGCAGGCAGTGAGATGCAGTCTTGGTTTTTGTGCAGGGCACCTAGCTTGGGGTGCAGTTTTTTTGACAATAGCATCCATATGGCCAGAGAAGTTTAGGTATTGGTCAAGCCAAATACCTAAATACCTAAAGGTGGAGACATTCTCCAATGGGGAGCCATCAAGGGTGTGGAAGAAGGGTGGGAGGGAAGCCTAGAGAGTCTCTGCCTCATGCCAAAGGACATGGAGATGGTCTTTTTGGCATTGAGAAATAGCTGGTTAGAGTGTAACCGGAGCAGGACTTGATCAAAGTCAAGCTGGAGTCTGCGCACATTATCAGCAGTGGAGGGGTCTGACGTAAAAAGAACCATTTCATCCACATACATGTGGATGGATGTGGACGAGCAGACAGAGGGGAGATAATTGAGGAAGATGGAGAATAACAGCAGACCTAGCACATAACCTTGCAGGATCCCAGAAGTTATAGGCAAGGGAGGGGAGAGGGCATTGCCAATTTTGATAGATTGAGACCTACCCATGAGGTAGGAGCAGAACCAGCTAATGGCCGCTTCAGAGAGACCATCAGCCAGGAGCTTGAACAGCAATAGGGATTGGGAGACAGTGTCGAATGCCTTGGTTAGATTGACTAAAATGGTGGAGGTGAAGAGGCCGCGGTCCATACCATTGAGGATGGAGTCAGTGAGCCTGAGGAGGAAGGTATTTGTGGAGTGGCTCTTTCAGAAGCCAGACTGGTAGGGGTGAAGAAGGAAAAGGAGTCCAAGAAGGGAGAGAGCTGAGATAAGGCAATACGTTCCTTCTGCTTGGATAAGCATGGGAGGAGGGAAATAGAGTGGTAGTTACCAGTAGCCGATGGGTCACTGCCTTTCAGGAGAGGAATAACAATGGTTGACTTCCAGTCAGCAGGGACAGAGGAACAGGAGAAGGAAAGGTTAAGAAGATCAGCCAAAGGAGAGGAGATAACAGGGGCAGATAGAGGAGCTTGCTCTCCAGGCCATCTGGACTCTTACCCTAGGATAGGTGAAGGGCAAGTAGGGCATTGAGAATGGAGAGGGGAGATATGGGAGAGGAGAACAGTGGGATTAATGATGATGGCTGCTGTGAGGACCAGAAAGGGGATGAGGCTGGGGAAGAAGGGGGGAGGGAGGAGAGCAATGGGGGAATTGCCATCTGTCCCCTGCACACAACAGTCATTCTACAACTTTTCTGGCAGTAGAAGATGAGGCTTTCTTCATTTACAGCCTTCAGAACTGGGGAGCTGTGTTGTGTAAAATACTATCGGGACTTGGGACTAGCTGGCAGCCAATCTGTGCACAGTGTAGATGGTGTTATCAGATTTAAAAGTCCACATCACTCGCTTCTGAGGAGATCAGCTAAGAGAATTGCCATCTGTCCCCCCACACATTACAGCCATTCTACAACTTTCCTGTACATAGAATATGAAGCTTTCTTCATTTACAGCCTTCAGAACTGGGGAGCTGTGTTGTGTAAAATTCTACCAGTACATAGGGCTGGCAGGCAGTCAATCTGTGCACAGTGTGGGTGGGGCTATAAGATTTAAACGCCCGCACCACTCGCTTCCAAAAAGATCAGCTAGGGGAATTGCCATCTGTCCCCCCCCCCCACACACACACTACAGCCTTTCAACAACTTTCCTGGCTGTAGAAGGTGAGTCTTTCTTCATTTACAGCCTTCAGAACTGGGGAGCTGTTGTGTAAAATACTACTGGGACTTGGGACTGGCAGGCAGTCAATCTGTGCACAGTGCAGGTGGAGTTATCAGATTTAAAAGCCCATGCCGCTCACTTCCAAGGAGATCAGCTGGGGGAATTGCCATCTGTCTACCCAACACATTACAGCCATTCTACAACTTTCCTGGCCATAGAAGATGACTTGGAACTGACAAGCAGCAAATCTGTGCACAGTGCGGGTGGGGCTGTCAGATTTAAAAGCCAATGCTGCTCACTGTGTGCAAGCATGCATGTGAGTGGTGTGGGCGCCACTCCTCCCCAAAAAAGACTGTTAGTAACTGACTATGAAAACAGAGCTCTGTGTGCCTGGGCTTCCTCTCCTGGAGTGCAGGTAGAGAGACATTATGTTCTCTGTTTTGGATTTGTGCTTTTGACTGCTTGGTTACCTGGTGGGATCCCAGGCATACATTCCTCAATTGATCTGAAAATGATTATGTTAAACGTTTTGGGTTATCTCACGTTGTGTTGTATATTAAAAGGGGCAATTTTTAATGAGTTTGATTTAAGCTTAATAGAGACAGTTTGGCTCCCACTTATTTCTGAACATCTCCACCATGGAGGGTTTGTATCCATTGGTAGAAGGAACAGTTTTTCTAATAGTTGGAGTATGTATATTCATGCAGGGGAAAAAAAAAAGAGTATTTCCTCCAAACCTATACAAACCACCAGTGGGATTTACTGGTGTCTGTTTTTAGTACTGATTTTGGGGGATGATGCTGAATTAAATCCTGGACCCAAAGTTATTAAAGATATAAAAATCTTGCACGGAAATGCCCACAGTATACAAAAGAAAACTGACCTACTGGCAACTCTGGTGGATACCCCACAACTTTGTACATTAGGACTAAGTGAGACATGGCTAACAGAAAATACATGTACAAATGAACTGAGTGTCCCTGCTTACCAAATTGTCAGACAGAACAGAATGGGTAAAAAAGGTGGGGGGATGTGTTTTGTTAAAGACTCATTAGGACATGCTGAAGTTATACTTACAGGAAGTGAAAGTAACATAGAATTTTTTGGTTATTTCCATCACTCAGTATAATCTAGCAGTAGTAGTGGTTTATTCCCCTCCCAATACTAATCTGAAAAGTATAGAAGGGGTTTTAGACAAAATAGGGGAATGTGTGAAGGACAAATTTATTACACTGGTGGGGGACTTTAACTGTGATTGGACAAAACAAGGGGCAAGCACTTGATGGAAACCACAGTGGCTATGGGGCTTACACAAATTTTATATTCACCTACAAGATTTACAAATACCACAACCAGTGGATCTGTCTTAGATCTAATCTTTGTTTCTGAACGTTTACAAATAAAGGCCCTGGTACTATATCTCCTCATTTCAGCTACCACAATCCTGTTTGGGTTGCCCTTCCCTCTTATCAGTTACACAGATCTCAAGAACATTCTAAACCAAAATTGGACTTGAGAGATGAGACATTTTTCTGAAACCAAATTCCTGGACAGTGTAAGACTGGAGAAATGGGAGAGGTGCTCCCTAATACCAGACCTAGACCTTGCTATTGAGTATTTCACAGACACTCTCCAAAGAATCTGTGATACTAATGCTCCTAAAATCAAAAAGAAACTTAACAACCTGCCCAGATTTCCATGGATAACTGAAAAACTGTTAAAAACAACATGGGTTAAGAATAGAATCTGGAAAAAAGCTAAAAAATCAGAAATGGTCTCTGATTGGGAATCATTTAAAACCAAAAACATAGAATTTGATGGCAGATAAGGACCGCTTGGCCCACCTAGTCTGCCCATTTCCCTACCTAATGGATAAGCTGCAGATCCTAGTTAACCAACAGCCTACTTCCTCCTACCCACCACTAGAATTGTCTTATGCCTGTTCCATGCATTCTTGAATTCCCCCCTAAATGAAATGAGTGTGGAAGATTAACTAAAAAGGCAAAAACAAACTACTATGGTAATAAGTTAAACTATAGTTCAGATTATGAACAGTTCTGTAACACTGTAAAATAGCTTTCCAACCTAGGAGGGCAGGGGGGACAGAAAAACATAAACATAAGGGTAAATGATGTTTTAACAGATGTCCCCAGTTTGGTTTCAAACACATTAAATGATTTTTTAATAGTCCTTCCGGATTTGGGATTTCAAGGTAAAATGGATATAACTGGCGTTACTGAGCTAGATAGGGTATCCTTGATCCAGCATCCTCCCTTTAGATTTAAGCAACTAACATTATCTGAAGTGAAAAAGGAACTACTAAAAATCAATCCATTTAAATCTGCAGGCTTAGATAACTTAGAGGGATGATTTTAAAAAATAGATGTTCTCTATATAGCCTCTCCAATTTTAGTTATATTTAATTGAGTCTGCAATCAGGTCAGTTTCCAACTTTTTTGGAAAACCAGTAAAATAATGTCAATTTATAAGGCAGGCGATGAAGCAGTTCCAAATAATTATCGCCCCATTGCAATTTTGCTTATTCTCTCCAAATGTTTGGAAAGACTGGTAAACAAGCAAATGGGGGATTATATAGACAAATATGGATTACTTACATGTCATCAGTCAGGTTTCCGAAAGGGTTTTTCAACCGCATCAGCTTTGGTTAAATTTAGTGACCTGATCTGTACATCTCTAAATGAAAGAAAGGAGATAGCAGTGGTGGTTTTTATAGATCTCTCAAAGGCTTTTGACCTGGTGAACCACTCAGTCCTATATAGGAGGTTGGCCAGCCTGGGTTTCTCTGGGGATTCCTCTGACCTGGTTTATGTCCTATTTAACAGGGCATTTCCATAGGGTCCAAATACTGTACAACATCATCTCTCTGAACCTTGGGCTGTTCAGAGAGTTGTTCCACAAGGGTCCATTTTAGGACTTCCTACTGTTTTTGATCTTCAATAATGATCTGCCATCAGTAATCATACACACCTCCATCAGGTTGTATGCAGATGATATGGCCTTAGTGGGATCTGGATACTGTTTGGGGGATCTCTAGGGAAAACTCCAGACTGACTTTACCAGGGTTCAATAGTGGTTCGCCAGGTTACAGCTAATAATGAAAGTGAACAAAACTAAAATAATGCATTTTGCGGCCAATAAATATAAAACTCCTTCAAAATTGCAAATACATACATGAAATCAAACCCTAATAGAACATACAACTACTTATTGTTATTTAGGAGTAAACTTTGATTCTTTATTGACTTTTAATGAGCATATTGAAATGACTATTAACAAATTAAACAAGAAAATATGAGCTTTAAAAAGGACAACCAGGTGCCTAAGGCTACAGGACAGGAAAAAGATTGTGGAACAGCTTATATTACCAGTACTTTCATATGGTGAATTTATTTATAGATCGGTGAACAAACAAGTATTGAACAAATTAGATAAACTTCATCAGAGGGCTGCAAGGTTTGTCCATTCTATGATTTTAGAACTCACCATTGCACTTTTTTGGCTAGACTAGGTTGGCTGTCCCTTGATTTGGATTGTAAGAAAAATTGGTTAACCTTTATTCATAAATACAAAACAAATCATCCCAATCATGATATTTCTAAATTGTTGTTTACAAGTGTTTCAGTTACTAGGAAATGTTTGTCTAGGACCATACACCAAAACAAGATCTATTCAAATAGAAGAAGCAACAGGTTTGGAGACAGAACAGTGAAATCCCTAGCAGCCTTACACTGGAACACACTTCCACCACCAGTATGATCTAAACTAAATCACAAGATATTTGTTAGGACATTAAGCAACTATAATGTAAGGGAGAGTCTTGTTATTAACTAAATTCACAGCTTACAATGTTGTTATACCATCAATATGACATCAGATTGTTGTTATACCCTCGCCACTATGTCATAACAATGGTATAACAAAATAGAATGTTCACTCTGTATAATATTCTGTACTGTGAATTCAACACAAACTGGTGCCCATACATTATAAAAGCTAATGGATGGTCTTTGGGTAACAACCATGCTGCAATCACTTCTCGAGGTTGCCATGACAACATTAAACCTCTCGCGCTTTGCTCTCAAGGTTTACAATATCATGACAACCTCTCAAAGTGATTATAGCATGGTTATTGCCAAAAGACCATCCATTATCCTCTATGTTGTGCACATTCATGTACATGTTTGAGATACCTCTTGTGTTATTGTTAAACTCCCCCATCCTAATATGGTTTGTCTTCTATCTGTTTTAAATGTATTATTTGTTAATGTTTTTATGTTAACTTTTGTAGTAGCTATATATTTATACTTATTTTATTTTTTAAACTTAGATAATGTACAGGCCTGTCTTGTAAACTGGATTGACAAAATCCAAACAACATGTTTCCTTTCTTGTATAAAAATAAATTTTACTACTTCTACTACTACCACTAGGAAGCACAGGTGGTAAAGAAGGAGTTAAATGTAGAGGTGATGGAGAGGGGATCAGAAATGGAGTAATCACCCACTTTGAGGACAGGTAAAGGGTGTTGAGTAGGAGGGGAGAAGAGTGAATGGACTACCTTTCAAAATTTTGATGCGTAATTAATGTTGGCTTCAAAGGTGGATAAAAAATAATCAGCCTTTGCAAGCCTTACAGTCCTGGTACAGGGGCTGTGGAGGTAATGATACTTCTGGAAAGCTGTGGATGATATGTAAAAAATGGCAAAATTATGAGCGGACATTGACATTTTTCTACATTTGCTGATAACTTCATTAATTTGAAATATTATGAACCTAGTTTTCCAGCATAGCCATTTTTTCATACCACCTCATGAACATGACAGCTGTTACTTTTCAAATCCCGGTCAGAATGTGTTTTCACACCCATGGCATGAAATGACATCTCAGTGCTGCAGAATTATGTTTTGGCAGGGATTTCAACATTTTTAGCTACTGGGTTCATGGGGTGGGGTAATAAGAAGACTATACTAAAAATTTGGTGTACAAATATGGTAAAATGCCTACGTAATAAATGAACATTGAAGTATTTCAACTTAAATGTAATTTCACAAATTTTTAATATTTTGACTTCAAACTTTGAACATAGCCATATTTTCCACACCACCTCATAAACGCATCAGGTGTAATTTTATAAATCATGGATGAGACATCTTTTCACACTTCAGGTACAAAATGATATCATGGCCAAAATACTATAAATGCTATATATGTTAATAAGAGCAGTCATAAAATGACTGTCTTTAAAATTTTGGGTCAAAATTAAATAAAAAAAAATAAAGAGTGAACATGTGAAGAGTGACTATGTAATGGCTGAATATGTGAAAACGGAATATGTAAAGAGTGAATGTGTCAGGAGTGAATGGGTAAAAAATGACTGATTAAAGAGTGAATGTTACAGGCCTTGCACTTCTTTAGGTGGACAGAGTCTTCAAATCATTGAAACAGCACACCCCACAAGGCTTCAAAAAATGAATACATTTTTTAACGAATCCACAAACTATTCCCGGCACTTTGAGGGCTCAAACCCTCTTCATCATCTACACCTTTTCCACCAGATTCCTGCACCAGGGACCTGTGTGAATCCGAATATGACTTCACTATCAAGGCTTGGGGATGTGATTCCACTATGTCAAAAAGAAAGGACATTCTTTGCAAAAAACTTTGTTTATACACCACTTAGGGTAACTTAATACCACAAAAGTTGGGAAATGTGGCATTAGGGTTTCCAACCCAAAATCCCCACCCCAATCCCCCCAAGAGCAAAAGGAAAAGACATTAGGGGTTTGGGTCTCCCGAGTCTTGGCGAATCAGTGGTGGGATCTTCCTTGAGGTTGTCAACCCTAATGCCAACCCTGTTCTCTGAGTAAACAATGTCACACATGATCTCCTTTCTTTATGCAGGGCCCACAGTGCCCTACATGAAGAAAGCTAGAACAAATTGTGTTGGCAACATGTGGTGAGGCATACTTCTCTGCCGTTGAAGAGTGTATCACTGTGAGGCATTGCCTTGGAGCTGTACCTTCTGCTTCAAACTGGAGGCTACAGGCTGGGGGGAAGGGTGGGCATTAGGGTTGACAACCCCAAGGAAGATCCAACCACTGATTCACACTTTTGCTGTTTGGGGTTGGGAGTGGGGACACATTTCCATACTTTTGTGGCATTAAGTTTCCCTAACTGGTGCACTAACGACATGGCACTTTATCATATTACTATTGATGACACAAACAACGAAGGGCATGTGCTTTCTCTGCTCCTTCAGACCTTGGTGAACCTTGTTTTTTAGTAAAGAATTTTGTAGATTATATATTATGTATTGAAGATTATATATGTGTTTATAGCCAATAGGAAAAAAAAAGAAAACCACAATGTTGATAGCGTAACCTTCCAGACATGCACAATTGTCATCCCTCTGCCCGCTACCAGTTTTGAAGTGCTACTGCATTCGAGCATCAATTTTGTTTTTAATTCTTGTTACCTAGATGCTGCTGAGTTATGGTATTTCCTCAATCATTTTTTGGCAGTCATACTTGACAGCAGATAAAAAAATTGCTTTCTTTAACCAACACCCCCCACCACCATGAAATTGGAAGGCTGATCTTAGCTGCTAAGTTTGAAAAAATCCCCAGCTGCTTAGAATTTCAGCCTGCCAGAGGTTGTTGGCTGTCCCCACATTCCATGATACTCAGATGTCACAAAGTCTGATATCTTGAATTTGACAGTAGCGATGTGCAAAGTCATCAAAATTTGCTCCGCAAAACGTTTTGCAAATTGCACTCAATTTGCAAAGCACAAGTCGTGAAATTTGCCAATTCACAGAGCAAGAATTGACTGTGACATGTAGAATTTTGTGGACAAAATCCCACACTTCGTGGCAGAAACTACTCTAATAGTAGTGGACCCCTCCCACGCCGCTCGCCAGTGCCAATGTAAGAAATATATAATGAATCTAAATCCCTGGTATCCAGTGGGACCTCCCCCCACTGATTACTAGACACAATGTTAAAAAATAAAATCCCTGATGTCTAGATACAACAAAAGAGGTACCATCTGCAGGTAACGTCACTCCATCGTGGGGAGTCATAAGAGCAGACAACTCAAGTTTCTGCTGACATGTTCAAAGTTCAATGTGCGTGACTGCTGCATAGCATCCAAAAACTCTCCAAACCTCTCACACTTCCAATCAGTGACGTCTACCCCACCACACTATGATACCAGCAGCTACCTGCTACAGTCAGAGGGTAAGCAGCAGTGCAATATGAACCAGCAGCTCATTGATCAGGCCAGCAAACACTGGCTCAGGCTTTGCAGATTTTTGTGTAAATCATCCAGATCCTGTGAGCTCAGCTGTCACTCTGAGAAATGGTGGCAACTGAAAAGAATGAGCTAAATAAGACATCAGCTCATGCTCCCCTGTCTACTCCCCAGATCAGCTTTTACATGCTGAGCTGTTTCCCATAGTGTATGAGCAGGCAGCTTGTGTTGTGCATAACACCCACTTCTCTAACATCTGCACTGCCTCATTGACATGGGTTTCCTTGGCAACATCAATTGTACCATTGTGAGGGAGTGGGTGTCAGCCGGGGTGGAGACAACACAGGTTGCACATTTCAATGGCAGCATTGCTGCTATCTGCTGTTAGAAAGTGTTCTACTGCCAATTTTATTTGGATGCCATGCAAGAAGGTTACAATGAGGATGTGCAGTCTGCACAGTCATTAGTTGTTTCCTTCCTGGCAGCCACTGTTTAATAATAATGACACTGCTAAGTGAAGTGAGATGTTTAGATAGTCTTGCACATCACCCCACATTGTGTTGCCCATTACCGCCCCTCCACCATGCCCCAGTGCAAGACATGCTCCCACTAAATTTAGGTTATGTTCTTGGGGCTTCTTGAGTGTTAAGCAGGCATTTATCAAAGATTACATGGAGGCTGTAATAGTTTGTAGCCTGACAGTCTGGCTCAGTAATACTTACTCTTCACATTAGGTGTAGCTAGACTGCTTGATCATGAGGCTGACCATCCAGACAATTGATTGCCGCCCCCCCCCAAACCACACTGATCACAGGCCCCAATGCAAAAAAATTAAAAATATATTGATGAAATCCCTGGTGTCTAGTGGACCTCCCATCCCATCAGGAAGTGCACCACCACCCCACTCCCCAACCATCCTGAACCCAAGCAGACATCCATCACAGCCCTTCACTCTCCACCATGGCTGACCACCAGGCTGACCTAGAATGAATGAGCATGTACTTGTACCAGCATTCATTCTAGGTCAGTCAGGCAGCCAGCCATGGTGGAGAGTGGAGGGCTGTGCTGGTCATCCACTTTGGGTCGGGGTGGGGTGAAGTGGGGTGGTGGGGCACTATCTGATGGGGTGGGGTGGGGGGTAACTAGACATCAAGGATTTTATCTGTGAAACTAAATCATCTCCTGAGGTTAGATTCCAGTTGCCTCTGTTACAGGTTGTGACATAACCTCTACACCATGTGAATATGACTAATTTATCTGCAGCTCAGTGGCGCACTAAATGTGTGTTCACTTAACAGCCAAACAATAAGTGATTTAAATTCAGGTAGTCATACAAGGATAGTTTGAATCCTGACAGGGACATAGATACTTTCTTCACCTTTTTGTGTAAGATGGAAACTCAGTTGAGTAACAATTTATGGTGGTGTGGAGTGCAATAGTAAATTTTATGAGAAGCAAATTTTGCTATGAACAACAATTTCTGAAGGTCAATTGCCTGCTAGAATTAGATCCCCAGTGATCTGTTTTGCAGGTGTGACATAACCTCCATATCACAGGAATTGCAACTCCATTACCTGCAGTTCAGTGGCATACTGAATGTGTGTGTGTGTGCGTGTGTGTGTGTTTGCTTAGCAGGCAAAGAATCAGTGCTTCAAATACAAGAAGGCACAGTTCAAATCTGGACAGAGACTTAATTTTTGTTTTCCATTTTTATGTTTGCTTGCATGCATGTGCAAGAAACATTATGTGGCTGCTCAGGAGAGAAGGGGGTCGTGGAGGTGCGGCACTCTGGCAGCCAATGGGGGCACTGCATTTAGGGGCTTGGCATTGGTGGACCAATGCAGGTCCAGTGTCTTGATGACAAAGGTTCTGCAGAAGTGCCACCAAGTTAAAACATTTTCACCGCTGCAATCAGGGGCCGCCTCGTCATTGCAGTGTCAGCCATTTCGCTGCAATGAGGTAGTGACCCGTCATTGCAGGGCAGTATTTTGCCATTTGTATGCCATCCCTGATCCAGTACATTTGCCGACGGGGGAGCCCACTCTCCGTCGGCACACTGTAGCCCTCCCCCATTTGTTGTGTGCCAAGGGGGTGCCCAGCACCCCTCGACAGCATGCGCCCCCCAACAGTCTTCCTTTGCTGTCAGGGACACAATTCCCATTGGCTTCAGTCCCCCACAGTTCAATTTGTCAATGGGGAGCCCACTCCCCATCAGCATAATGTCCCACCCCCAGTTTGCTGTGTGCCAAGGGGGTTCCCAATCCTCCTCAACTCTCCCCCCTACTGGTATGCGCCAATGGGGTGCCCAATCCCCCATCAGCTACAGCCCCTCAAAACACTCAGGTGGCACACTGGGAGCCCACCCCAGCATGTCAAAGTCCCTGGAAAAAAAAACAATCTCGCAGTGTTTTGTTTTTTTAACTCCTGTAAAACAGAAAACGGTCCCTCATTGAGTTTGGTGGCCCCTCACCCAACCCACACCCACCCTCTGTGCACCCCACCTCCACATATTGCCACTCACCCCATACTTACCTCTGGAGCCCAGCTCGAAGATCTTCTGTGGACTGGGAACAAGTCTGCACTCTTCAAAACCAACCGCGAACTGAAGAAATGCCAGAAAGCGCTATAATGGCATAAATAGGGTTTTTTCAACTTTTGTGCATATCTTGGGCATTTTGGGGAATTTTGCCACCACATTTTTAACATGGGGATATTGGGACCCCTCCTCATGAATTCAGTCACTGTCACTGTGTTATTCGGTCCCCGAAAGGTGATTTCATGGTCAATGCATGGAATCACCTTTCGGGACAAATTAACAAAATGACAGCATCTCTGTTCATGAGGTGGGCTCTCAAAAGGCCGATGTTGCAAATTTGGTGAAAAAAATCAAAAAAATTACTGTTTTACGAGCGTGCTTTGTACAGTTTCCATGCACACTCATAACTTCGTGGATTTGTAATATTTTCAGTCCAGATTTTCAAAATTGGTGTTTTTCCACACCTTTTTATGAACAGTACAGCAGTCATTTTACACATCCTGGGCAAAATGTGTTTTCACACTTCCGATGCAGAATAGCATGGTTGCTGTGGGAAATCAGAGTTTGGGACAGATTAGGAAAATGACAGTGACACTGTTCATGAGCAGAGGTCCTAAAATACCTATGTTGAAAATTTGGTGACAAAAGTCCATAAAATGACTGTTACAAGCAAGAGTTGCACTGTTTCCATGCACCATTGTAACTTCGTAAATTTGTAATATTTTCATACCAGATTTTCAACACTGGCATTTTTTCACACCTTCTTATGAACAGTACAGTTCTCATTTTTCACATCCTTGCCAAAATGTGTTTTTGCACTTCTGGTGCAGAATAGTGCTTTCGCTGTGGGAAATCAGTGTTTGGGACAGAGTAAGATCGAGCGAGTGAGAAAGGGGGAGTGAAAGAGCTCAACTGAGCTCTGTTGGGACTGCTGCAGATTTCTTTGTGGGCAGAAAAAGGCACCAATGTAGGCAGGAGCCCAGTACAAAAGGGCAGCCTGCAGTGCCAGGAGAAATGGAAAGAGCAAGTGAGAGAGGAGGAGTGAGCGAGCTCAACTGAGCCCTGTTGGGACAGCTGTGAACTTCTTTGTGGACAGAAAAAGGTGCCAATGCAGGCAGAAGCCCAGTACAAAAGGACAGCCTGCAGTGTTGGGAGAAACAGAACAAGCAAATGAGAGGGGGGAGTGAGTGAGCTCAACAGAGCTCTGTCGTGACTGCTGCAGATTTCTTTGTGGGCAGAAAAATGTGTCAATGCAGGCAGAAGCCCAGTACAAAAGGGCAACTTGCAATGCCAGGAGAAACAGAATGAGCAAATGAGAGAGGGGGAGTGAGTGAGCTCAACAGGACTGCTGCGGAGTTCTTTGTGGGCAGAAAAAGGTGCCAACACAGGCAGAAGCCCAGTATAAAAGGGCAGCCTGCAGCACCAGGAGAAACAGAACAAACAAGTGAGTGAAGGGGAGTGAGCGAGCTCAATGGGGCTCTGTTGGGACTGCTGCAGCTTTCTTTGTGGGCAGAAAAAGGCACCAATGCAGGCAGGAGTCCAGTACAAAAGGGCAGCCTACAGTGCCAGGAGAAATGGAAAGAGCAAGTGAGAGAGGAGGAGTGAGTGAGCTCAACTTGAGCTCTGTTGGGACAGCTGTGAACTTCTTTGTGGGTAGAAAAATGTGTCAATGCAGGCAGGAGCCCAGCACAAAAGGGTAGCCTGCAGTGCTGGGAGAAACAGAACGAGCAAATGAGAAAGGGGGAGTGAGTGAGCTCAACAGAGCTCTGTCGGGACTGCTGCGGATTTCTTTGTGGGCAGAAAAAGGTGCCAACGCAGGCAGGAGCCCAGTATAAAAGAGCAGCCTGCAGCGCTGGGAGAAGTAAAATGGGCAAGTGAGAGATGGGGGACTAAGCTAGCTCAACGGAGCTCTGCCAGAACTTTACAGCTGCCCACTCTCCCGCCCAGGGTCCTCTTTGGTCCTATATTAGAGCAGGGTCTATGGGGTGGAGACAAAGCAATGATTGGATACTTTGAGGAGTGCTGTAATAATACAGATTTAGTTGTTCTGTTTCTTTCTCTAACTGAGCTAAGTACTGAACTATACTGTTCTGATTGCTGTAATAATACATATTTATCTGTTCTGTTTATTTCTCTAACTGAGCTGAGTAATACTTGGAGTGCAATAGGATTTCTAACTGGGCTAAATGAAACTATATGAGAGCTGAGAAGAAAAAGTATGGTAACTGAGGGGTGAAAAACAGACAAGGAGTCTTTAGGATTGCTACAGTAATACAGTATCTAACGGATGAGATTTGAGACTGAATTACCCCAGTCAGGAAGAGGCCAGTAGTGGGACTAGTGTGGGGGGAAACAGGAATTTGAGTAAATAGGGATCTAACAGGGTACAGAACCTGGGAGTAAGAGCCCATAACATAAGATAAGGGCCAAAATGGGGCAGATGCCACATGTGAATAGGGCGGGCATCTTTGGAAGGGTGGTGGAGTGTACAGGGTCTGGGTCCACCATGATCCTGGACTGGGCTTGGAGGATGGGGGGTGTATGGCCTGTAGATGACTGGCTAGTTTAAGGGAGGAACTGTGGAGGTTAGGGAGGAGTCTAAGTGTCAGGACAGATGAGTATGGTAGGCATCCTGGCTGGGGAGGAATAAGGGATGGCAAGGGGGGGACAGAGGAAGAACAACTAGAGACTGAAACTGACTCCAGTATCAGAGGCCCTAGCAGTAAAGAAAGGACAAGGAAGGAGATGCCTGAGGCAAAGGGGGCCTCCTGTGGGGATAGGAAGAGAGCATGAGGAGTACCAGGGGAGAGAGCAGATGGCTGAGGGTAGGGAGGGAGTAGGGCTGGAAACAGGGGGGCATGGAGGGAAACAAGTAAGACGGGGGGAACCAATAGAAGGAAGAGATGTAGGAGGGGTATCAACTAGGAATAGATTTGAGCCTCTGCTATAGGAGAGAAAGGGGGAGAAGGAACATACTGAAGGGGGAGGACAAGCAGGGCATGAGAGGGATGGTAACAGCTAGGGGAAGAGATAGTGAGGATGAAAGGGTAGAAGGGGGGCCTCCTGTTGGGGGAGGAAAAGATCATGAGTTGTACCAGGGGATTGAAAGCAGGTGGCTGTGGAAATGGAGGGATCAGGGGTGGGACCAGGGGTGGTACAGAGGGGAACAAGTAGGAGGGGGAGCCAATAGGAGGAAGAGATGTAGGAGGGGTATCGACTAGAAATAGCTTCAAGCCTCTGCTATGGGAGAGAGACAGAGGGGGAGCAGGAACATACTGAAGGGGGGAGGACAAGCGGAGCATGAGAGGGATGGCAACTGCTAGGGTACGAGATAGAGAGGACAAAAGGGTAGAAGATGGGCTAGTAAGAAAGGAGGGAGGGGTAGTGACTGGAGGATAGAAACTACGGGAAGGGGGAAGGATGGGAGGGGCATCACTATTGGGGTAGAAGAGAAAAGGGGCTCTAAATCGACAGCAGCACGGATAGGAAACGGGTTGGAAATCAGCAGGGGAGGAGGGACGTCAACATGGGAAGCCCAGTAGGAAGTAGTCAGGCTAGGAAGGGGTTCAAGGGGGATGGGTGGAATAAGTCAGAGAAAAGGGGTGAGACAGAAGTAGGGGTACAGATACAGAAGTCACAGAGGGTGCAGCTGGTGAGGGTAAGGGGCAGGGAAGATTGAATACTGGGGTGGTGGAAGGGGCATTAGAAGGGAAAGGAGCTAAGGGATGGGGAGTACTCATCCTAGGGGATTGTATACTGAAAGGGGTGAGATGGGGCGGAAGGGGCCAGACACAGCTGTATATGGGTTGAAGCTATCCTCAGGTTGACTGCAGGAGGGGCAGGGCAGGCACTGCTCAAGTGTGCAGCAAGGGTGAGGAAGAAACCTCATTTACTGTTGCATGTGGGTACAAATGACTTGGCGGGGGAGACTTTGGAAGTAGTGAGAGGAAGGTTCGAGTAGTTGGGCAAGCAGTGTGAGGGGGTTGGGGAGTCGGTGGCATTCTCAGAGTTACTCCCCATACTATGTACAAGCATGGGGAGGAATGGTAGGATTGAGGAGTTTAACAAGGGGCAGACGGGATTGATGCCACACCAAAAATTATGGGTTAGTGACTAACTGGGGTAGGTTTTGGGGAAATAGTGACTTGTATGTGGGGAACAGGGTACACTTGAGCAGGAAGGGGAAGGAAGTATTAAAGGCAGGATTAGAGGGGTATATCTCTATTAAGGTGTATTTAAACTAGTGAGGGGGGTGGCCAAAAGACTGAAGTTAGTAGAAAAGTCTGGACAGGGGAGCCTAATGAGCTCACCCCCTAGATATAGGTAAAGGCGGAAGAGTAGTAACCATGGAAAGGGGTGGGCAGAGTGATCTGAGTGTAATACAGAAGGCACCACCACCAGGTAAAAATAAGGAGGAGAAAGGGTGCAGACTGCCGGGAGGAAGGACACAGGTCAAGGAGGAGAAGAGTGAGGAGAAGGAGGGGTATGGGTGGAAGGTGGTGTCTCTCAACACAAGAAGCCTGGGGAAGAAAACTGCAGAGCTTCAGGCGCTCCTTTCAGAGGGGAAGGTGGACATTGCTGCAGTGATAGAAACTTGGGCCACAGAGTACCATGATTGGAACTTGGCAATCCTGGAATACAGCACATACAGGAGGGACTGGGGGGTTCGAAAGGGGGGGGGTTGCACTCTATGTGAGGGAAGGGATTAAATGCATAACAGATGAGGTAGAAGAGGAGAAAACATAGGCACTTTGGGTGCAGCTCCTGCACTCCAAGAGCAGAAAGCTGAGGCTGGCAGTGGTGTACAGACCAACAGCCCAATCCTGGGAACTGGATGGGGAGTTGGCAGAGCAGATAAGGAGGGTGTGTAGAAAAGGGAGTGTCTCACTGGACAGGGAGACAGAAGACACAGGCACTAAGGTGGTGGACTTTATTAGGGTGGATTTTGGGGGGGATGGGAGCAATACTGCAAGGAAGACTCCAGGATATAAGGCCTGGGATGGATGCAGAACAAAAGTGGGGAGTCATGAAGACTGGGCTAACAGAGGCCACAGTAGCCTGCACCAGGGCCAGCAGTAAGAAGAGCAGAGGCAGGAAACCATGCTGACTGAACAAAGAAGTGCTGCAAGGGGTGAGGGAAAAGACAGCTGCATACCGGAAGTACAGGAGAACAGGGAAGGCAGAGGATAATGAGGCTTTTGGGATTTGGTCAATGGAGGTTGCCAGGAGGGTGAAAAAAGCTAAGGCCTCCAGGCAGTTAAGTTCTGCACAGGGCATAAAAGGACGTTAAAAGGACTTTTTTTAGGTATGTCAGGGAAAAGAGGACGTGCAAGGAACATATTGTAAGACTAAAGCAGGGGAGGGGATTGGCAGGAAAAGGGGAGGAGCAAGTGGAAATTCTAAATGAGTACTTCTGCTCCATTTTCATTAAGGAGAGGGATGGCCCACTACCAGAATGGACTGGGGCAGTGGGGAAAGGGGGGGAGGTGACGGACAAAGTGATCACAGGAAGTAGGGTGCTAGAGGGGCTGAGGGCAGCAAGGGTGGACAAGGCACCAAGTCCCAGTGCCATCCACCCCAGGGTGCTGAGAAAGATGGCGGAGCTGTTGGCTGAGCCACCTGCAGATCTGTTCAACACCTCCCTGGAAATGGGGTATGTGCCCCAGGACTGGAGGGTGGCCCATGTGGTGCCCATACACAAGAGTGGGCCTAGGGAGGAGCCAGGAAATTATTGGCTGGTAAGTGTCAAATCCATAGTGGGTAAGCTTATGGAGCCGATACTGAAGGAGAGGCTGATGGCATTCCTAGACAGTAATGGCCTCCAAGATGGGCGGCAACATGGGTTTGTCTCAGGGAGGTCTTGTCAAACCAACCTAACAGAGTATTGTGACTGGGTGACAAGGGAGTTGGACAGGGGCCATGCGATACATGTCCTGTATTTGGACTTCAGTAAGGCCTTTGATACAGTGCCTCATGGGAGACCCGGGGGGAAGCTGACATCAGTGGGGTTGGGGAAAAGGCTGACTAAATGAATAGAAAACTGGTTACAGGGGATGGTGCAGAGGGTGCTGGTGGTGGGGGAGCTCTCGGCACCCAGAGCAGTAACAAGTGGGGTGCCGCAAGGGTCAGTGCTGGGCCCGGTGCTGTTTGATATAGCACATGGAGTGGGGAGCAGGGTTAGTCTGTTTGCACATTATACCAACTTGGGGATGGTGGTGGATGAAGAGGATGGATGGGAAAACTGCAGAGGGACCTAACCAAACTAGAGACATGGTTAGTGGAGTGGCAGCTAGGATTCAATGCAAAGAAGTGTAAGGTGATGCACTTCAGGGCTAAGAACCAGAAGAGGGACTATTGGTTGGGGCTCAAAGAGGAGGAGAAGGACCTAGGGGTCTTGGTAACTGGGAGCATGAACAACTCAGCCCACTGCACAAGAGCAGCAGCGATGGCAAACAGGATGCTGGGGTGCATTGCAAGGGGGTTCTCATCCAGACATAGGGATGTGATTCTACCTCTCTACAGATCATTGGTCAGACTGCACCTAGAGTACTATGTGCAATACTGGAGGCCATACCTGAGGAGAGATATAAAGTTACTGGAGTGGGTGCAAAGGAGGGCAACAAAAATGTTAAAGGTGATGGAAGGAAAGAAATATGAAGTTAGGCTGAAGGACCTGAACATGTAAACACTGGAGGAGAGGAGGGATAGGGAGGATATGATTGAAGCATTTAAATACCTGAGGGGGTAACTAAACCTAGCACTGAGGGGGTGTTTAAACTGAGGACAGGAAGAGAGATGAGTGGGCATGGACTAAGGTTGAAAGGGGGACATTTCAAGAGGGAAATGAAGAGGCACTACTTCTCTGAGAAGAAGGTGGCTAGTTGGAATGCACTGCCAGACGGTGTGGTAACATGTAGAACAGTCAATAGCTTTGAGGAGGAGTGGGATAAAGCAAGAGGAAGAGTCAGGGGCAGGGGCTGGGATGAGCAGGGGAGGAACTGAGGGAGAGGAGGCTGGGACAGCTGCAATCTAGGGTGCTAGCTGCACACTCGGGCAGACTTACATAGACTGGTGTGTTCTGCTGGCAGATTTGAATGTTTGTATGTAAAATCACAGTGACTGTTCATGAGCAAAGGTCCTAAAATGCCTATGTTGAAAATTTGGTGACAAATGTCCATAAAATGACTGTGTTACAAGCATGTATGTTACAGTTTCCACACACCCTCGTAGCTTTGTAAATTTGTAGTATTTTCACTCCAGATTTTCAACATTGCCATTTTTTAAGACCTCCTTATGCACAGCACAGCTGTCATTTTTCACATCCTGCCTGAAATATGCATTTATACATCTTGCGCAGAATACCGTAGTTGCTGTGGGACATCAATGTTCAGGACAGATTAAGAAAATCATAGTGACAGTGTTCATGAGCAGAGGTCAAAAAATGCCTATGTTGAAAATTTGGTGAAGTAATTCCACTAAATGACTGTGTTACACGCATGCATTGTGCAGTTTCCAAGTGCGCTTGGAAGTTTCAGCATTTTTAATACTTTCAGTACAGATGTTCAACATTGTCATCTCTTCACACCTCCCTATGAATGGTACAGCTGTCATTCTTTACATCCTGCCCGATCTGTGTTTTCGTATGTCTGGTGCACAATGGCACGGTCGCTGTGGAAACTCAAATTTTGGAACACATTGACAAAAACAGAGTGCCACTGTTCATGAGAAGAGGTCCCAAATGCTTTCATGAGGTGGGGGCCACAAAATGCCCATGCTGAAAATTTGTACTGCAAATACCAACACATGCCCGGGGCATTATGGTTTCTAACCATAACGTCCCACCCTGTACAGAATGATGGGCATCAGCGGTGTGCTTTTGGATTGCTGACTATAATGCTCATGCTATTCCAACCCCACCCCCCCCCACCCTGCAGCCACTGGCAGGCATCAAGCTGTGCCTTGGACTCTTCGGCCTCACAGTTCACCCCATTCTATATTGCACCCATTTCAGCATATGTCCTTATGGAGTGGGGTGACTGTAAAGCCGTACACCCCAAGGCATACCTCAACACTTGTCAGTGTCTGAAGGATAGTGTGAGGTGAAATGGCATGAATGTTATGGGTGACAACCCAAACGCATGCCCCAATGCCTGTCCATCTCTGCAGGGTGGAGGTGTGGTTGGCATAAAGTTCAATATTTCACTGCCATTCCTACTCTGCATCTGTGTAACTCCTGCATTTCCAATGCTAATACCAGCATGCAAACATTCAGCATTGACAAATTCTTGTTTACAAGATGGAAACTCACTTGAATGGTGATTCATGGTGGTGTTGAGTTTGAATAATAAATTATATGAGAATAAATTTAGCTAAGAACAATTTTTGAAGGTAAATTCACTGCTAGGATAAGATACCCAGCTGCATGTTTTGCAGGTTGTGACATAACTTCTGTATCATAGAACCTTTATTTTCTGTTCAAAAACAACTCTTTGACACATTGAATGTGTGTTTGCTTCACAGGTAAAGGATCAACAGTTCATCTCCTGGCAGAGACGTAAACATTTCTTTCAACTGTTTTTTTGTAAAATAGAAACTTACCTGAGTGCCAATTTATGGTGGTGTGGAGTCGGAATAGTAAATTACATGAGACATACATTTAGCTAACAACAGTAATTTGTGAAGGTATATTGCCTGCTGTGATTAGATCCCCAGCCACCTATTTTGCAGGTTGTGCCATAACCACAAAACCATAGGAACTGCAAGTCACTTACCTACAGTTCAGTGGTACACTGTGTGTATTTTTGCTTTGCAGGCAAAGGATCAATGGTTCAGATCCTGGTATGGACTTAAAGACCAGCTGACACCTTCAGGGGAACTCCAGCAAATCATAATATTTATGCACAGTTCAGCTTATATTTTACATTAGTTCTGTATTTCTCCTAACCATTATTTATGACAGAGCTCATTTGCATGGAAAGAAGATCTGTGCTTCTCAAGAGTTCATCTATTCTTGTTACTTTCTCCGTACCTGAGGTCATTATGCATTGCTTGTGACATCACAGTGAATCTCATGACAACAGACTGTGATGTCACAACAGAGTATGACTTGAAGTAGGGAGTAAGCTATAGAGGCAGATGAACTCTCAAGGATAAAGATCATGTATTCACGCAAACTTCCTCGTAATAAATAAAATGGAGGAGAAATCTATAGAATATATATGAAATCAAAGCTGAATTGCACCTAATTACAATGTTTTTCAAGCTTTTCTTTAAGGTGTCAGCAGCTCTTAAAACCTTTTTTTTTACTGTTTTATAACATGGAAATTCACTTTAGTGGTAATTCATGCTGCTATGGTGCTGAATAGTAAATTACATGAGAAGTAAATGTAGCTAATAATGACAAGTTGTGAAGATAAATTGCCTGCTAGGATTAGATCCTCATTCACCTGTTTTGCAGGTTATAACTTAACATTTACACCATAGAAACTACAATTCCCTTATCTGTAGCTCAGTGGCTCACTGGATGTTTGTTTACTAAACAGGTAAAGGGTCAGTGGTTTAAATCCATGTAAAGCATATTGTATTTTAATACATAATTATTTCTAAACTTATCCTCTCAGGGGACTTTAACATAAATCGGCTTGGATCCAATGTAGGTGCTCATAAAGATGCCATAGCTGCTGCCAACCTCACACAGATGGTCAACACCCCTACTAGAACAAATTACAAGACTGGCACTAGCACCATATTGGACTAGGTTCTTACAACCCACCCATCCCGAATCTCTCGTACCTCCATTCTCCCAGACTCCATCAGTGACCACTCCCCAGTCATTTGCGAATGGTCCAACAAATTTCTCAAGCCACCTGCCACTATCATACATAGTAGCGTCCTCCCTTGTGGGAAGCTCTCCCATTTCAAACAATACCTGAGTCAACAAGACTGGCAACCGATCTACAATGCTACAGACATCAATGTGGCCCTCGATCTCTTCATTGCCACCTTTAACAAGGCCTGTGAACTCTTTGCACCTGCTAAAAACCGTAAAGTCAAAACACTCAGCAATCCCTGGATAAACTCCAAGCTACTCTCTCAACTGAAAGCTAGGAACCACCTCTGGGCAGTGCTCAAAGCCACAGGCAAGCCATCAGACATTCAAAACTACAAACAAGCCAGGAATGCCTGCACCAAAGCCATCCGGCCTACAAAAACCTCCTACTATAACGATGCTCTCACAAACACCTGGGGCAATGGTCGTGCTTTCTGGGACAACATCAAGAAAATCACAGGAAAACAACGAAAAGACCCCCCAGCCATGCTGATTGTTGATGGTGTCACTACACTCGACCCCATGTCAATTGCTAACACCTTTAACGCAGCATTCACTGACCTTAGTGCCATCCTTCCCCCTGATTTCTTTAATGACGACACCTGTTCTGGAAATCCTTGTGTTTCCCTGGCTAAAACCCCCAACTTCTACTTTCAGCAGATCAACTTGTGTAACGCATGATGATACATCACAGCTGCCATCTCAAAATCCAGAGCAAGTGGTGATACCCTCGACCTCAAGTTACTGTTGCTCACTCTTGAGGAAGTTCTACGTCCCTTAACCAAAATCCTGAATCTGTCTCTCCGCTCCAGTCAATTCCTGAACAGATGGAAAGCTGCTACTGTCTCTCCAGTTCATAAAAGTGGTGATAAGACTAGCCATGCTAACTATAGCTCGATTTCTATTCTGCCCCATCTCTCCAAGCCACTTGAATGTATCGTAGCAGACCAGCTAACCAACCATCTCATCAAATACAATCTATTGTGTGATCAACAGCATGGATTCAGAAAGGGACACAGTACCTCCACTGCCCTTCTTGAATTCACTGGTGCTGTACATAGTTCCCTAGAGAAGGGCCTTCTTACTGGTGCAGTTTACGTCGACCTCTCCAAGGCTTTTGATACTGTTCACCATCGGCTACTGATCAACCAACTCCTAAATATTGGACTCTCTCCGGACTCAGCACAGTGGTTCAAAAGCTACCTGGAAAACCGCACACAAAGGGTAAAAATTGATAATACTCCCTCTGATGCCTTACCAGTTCGTTCTGGTGTTCCACAAGGTTCTATACTTGGCCCGCTACTTTTCAGCCTATTTCTCAATTCCTTACCACAGTCATCCATGGAGAAAATCATCCTCTATGCAGACAATGCAGTCATCTTCTCATCCCACAGAGAACCCTTGTCATTACAACAAAATCTCCAGGTTGGTTTTAGTGCCATTGGGAAGTGGTTCTCTAACCACATGCTCATCCTTAATCAAAAGAAAACAAAGTCTATGCTCTTCTACAGCTCTCACAATAGACACAAGCTTCACCGACTAACTATCTCCACTGCACAAGGGAATATCCTCGAACAGGTCCGTTCCTTCAAATACTTCGGGATACTGCTTGACACCAACCTCTCCTACAAGGCACACGTTGAAAGCATGGTTAAAGCTGCTAATACCTTCCTTGGTCTCCTCTACAGGCACAGACAACATCTCACACCCCAAGCTCTGAAGTTTGCTGTTCAGAGTTCCGTGGTCTCGATTATTGATTACGGCCTTCTCATCTATGGCTCTGCCACTAGGTCTACCCTCAGACTCATCTCAACAGCCCTCAATAAGTCATGTCAGCTAGTAACTGGGGCACACCAACTTACACATACCTGTGACCTGTACGCACAAATCCGCTGGCTCCAACTCTCCAATCACATAAAGTTCCTGACCAGCATTGGCCTTGCGCCACCAGGAGTCACTGTCTTGCTCCACAACAGCAGAAACATCCTGCAGATCACCAGGGGGTCTAAAACTCAACTCCTTCAAATCCATTGCTGCCGCACTGCTCAGGGTCAACGTGCATTCACCTATACGGCTCCACTTTGGCTGAATAACCTTCACCCTGACATCTCCTCAGCTCCTACCCTTGGTACCTACAAAACTCATCTACATCTTCATTTTAATGCCTCGAGCTCTTGCGACTGCTACACTTATGCCTGAGCTGACATGTCCAGCAGCTGATACCACCACATCTTCCCCCTCTCCCTGCAGCTCGTACCCCACTTGCACTTATTATTCCTATCTACCCCCTCCACCTACTCTACTCTCCTTCTCTCTCCACCATCACCCCGCCCTTCCTTCCCTTCACCCATGTTTCCTTTACCCCTTTCCCCCTCTTCTGACAACTGCCTCTGGCTGCATCTTTGTGTCCCCTCCCTTCATTTTTCTCCTTGATCTCTGTTCTGTCCGCCTCTTTACCGAGGCCTCACTGTTATTCCATTGGTCCCCCACTTGGCTCCATACCTGAGTGTTCTATGGTCCTATCTCCAATTCGAAATGTTGTTGTACCATGTCTTTATTGATCCTGCCTCTAATCACCATATGTTGTTGTACCATGACTATTGTTCTTCTATTTTGTTGTGTGTCAGCCCTGTTTTGTATTTGCCTCTGATGTGGAACCTTTGTAAAAGAGTCTTGGCTCAAAGGTCATTGTAATCCTAGATTCAATAAATAAATAAAATATTTCACACTTTACAAATCTTATTTGGCACTTTTATTACCACTGATACTTTGATTTCTGTTGTTGATATTGTTGTTTTTTTTTCCTATGGGCTGTTGTTCATGTCATTTAATTAAGTTATTTTTATTCCTATGCTGCTGTGTTGTGTGTCTTTCATTGGTACCCCCATCCCACTCCACCCCACTTCCCTTACACTTTCTTTACTCTACTTGTACTGTGCCTGTATGTAGGGCTATATTCAGTGCTGCACTTTCACCATGTGATGTGCTGTTGCATTGTACTACGCTGTTCTGCTATGCATGTGCACTGCACTGTGGCCCATAGTCAGTGGAGTTAGCATGGGTACGCTACTTCTGAGTATCTCTGTTGGCATGTGCAGGCACTAGTGCTAGCTAGCACAAGCACAGCACATGCACAGTGCAGGTACTGTGCTAGCACAGCTGGCTGAATATGTGGGTCTACACTGGCTCTCACCTTCTTAGAGAAAGTAGCTACAGTATATAATACTTGCGTTCTGTGTAAAAACAAATCTGATACCATCACTGCCTGCCTAAGTGAATGCCAAGCACCCAGCAATTCCTCCAGAAATCATTAGATATCCTAATTTGTTAATGTCCTTGTTCTGAACATAAAGACAGCAGCAGCTATGGTCTCATTTTCTTATTGGTGCCTTATATATGGAACTACCTGCAAACTGCTTTGAAACAATTCTATTTCTATCTATATTTGAACTAAAATAATCCATTGTCTCATCCTGTAGTTGTTATTAATTATGTAAGGAATAAGACACAATGAGGTGTGGTTTATGGGCTGATAAGAGCATGCCCCAGGTGTGTAATGAGGATCATGTGCTGAGTGCCTTTAGCACCCAGGAAGTGCTCTTATCAACAATAAAACACATCACAAAGTTTCTTATTCAGCTTATAAAATGTGTAGAAAATTTTTAATACATAATCTCAACACATTTCACTTTATGGGGGGTTTTAATTCACAAAATAAAAATTAAATTGTAAAAGCTGCTAAATAGTCCTAGTAGTTTGTAGTTTGTAATGATATGTAATGGAGATCATATTTAAGCCACTAGAGGGCAGTTATTTCAAATAAGTGCAGTGCAGAGGAGTGCAGTATGAGTTCCCCCACCACACGGTTGACATTTTGTTTAATTTCATTTTTCCCTTATTTACTGTCATTTATAATGTGTGCTGCCCCAGCAGTTTGAAATTCTTTCATTGCTTCTCTGACCGCTGAGTGAGTGACTTCTACTTTTGAAGTAGGCATTCAAGATCAAGGTTAGCTTGCATTCTGGGGCATGGTTTCTTTATAAAAAAGTAAAAGCAGTATTTAACAAATATTACCCTGGCAGTTGCTATTTTTTTGCTCATGGTTGCTGTGACTGCTGAGACATCTGACCGCTAACCAAATGACTTCAGATTTTTCACCAGTGTACAAGCCTGGCCTATTATACCCTGTTATGAATATGCACAAAACCAGGGTATATAAGGCTCATGCATGTTAGCTCAGCACCATTCCTTTCCATATTGGAGCAGAGATGGGAAGAAGCTCTTTGACAGTGGGATGGAGTGAGACTCCAAGTGCAATTGGACTGCACTTTCAAACTCAACTTCAGCAGCGAACTGGGCAGAGTGGAGGGGAGGAAGGATAGTAGCCAGAGGCTCAGAGCCAGGATGACTTGGTAGGAGAAACTGGAAAATAAAAAATAAACAAAGAGAGAAAGGAGAGAGGGGGAGAGCTCGGTGGGTGGTGGACTGGTAGGCCTCTCCAGGAGGATTCAGATGGTCAGACAAAACGAATTGACAACTGAAAAAAAGAAATGTAAAAGAAAAATCGTGGGGGGCAGAAGGGGGACATGGGTGGGTGGTTGTGGGCTGGTAGGCCTCCTTCAGTGTTCCTTTCATGCTGCAGAGATTTGCTGAAAAATTAAAGAAAGATACAACAGACTAAGAGAAAAAGAAGAGAAATTAAACATGAAAGAACAAGAAGAAGAAAGTAAAGCAGAATTAGACTAATCATAACTATTCTACTCGACCAGTGAATGTGTGTGGGTGTTGGGGGGGTGTGTACTTCAGCCTCATACTACACTGCCCTTCAGTCTCATCCATTGTCATCCTGCTGCTGTGAATTAGCTCCATTCTCAAGCACCTGCCAGTGCCCAGGCCCCTGGATAGTGGCTTGCCTTAAGCCATCTGAGCTAGCCAGCAAATATTTCCCCCCAAAAATATATTATTACTATAGGTGTGAAGGGTGTGCCTTGGGGTAGTGAACCCTAATGCTCACCTCATTGTTTTATTCTGTACCCATGTCAGGTTATTAACTGCTGAAATGGGGTGAGCAATAGGGTTCGCAACCCCAAGGCACACCCCTCACACCTGTTCCTGCATGCAGGGTGGAGGTGGGCCTTAAGGATTGAAGCCGATGGTGAGGGTGGGGTGCTCGGGTTGGAAGCCGAGGGTGGGGGTAGGGTCTTATGTTTGGGAACCCTAATATCACATCTCCCTACTTTTTTATGCTTTCACCCTAATGTTGCATTAACAAAGTTTTTTGCAATGAATTTCCTTTCTTTTTCAGATAGTATAATAGTATCCTTATTTTACGGTGTGAGTGCAGGGTTCTTCAGACCCTGTGCTCCCATCCCTCCATTGAGATAGTACATAAGTATCCTTGAGACACTATAACATTATCCTTATTTTACAGAGGGAGTGCGACCCTGCACTACCATCTCTCCAATGAGACAGTATAAAATTATTCTTATGTTACTGTGGGACTACAGGGTCCTTTGGACCCTGCTCTCCCATCCCTCCATTGAGACAGTATAACAGCATCCTTATGTTACGGTGGGAGCATAGGGCCATTAGAACCCTGCACTCCCATTTGTGCAAATTACATAACTTGTGCAAGATACTGTTGTATTTTGCACAAATTACATATTTTGTGCAAAATACAACAGCATCTTGAGAAAATTATATAACTTGTGCAAATTACAACTTTCGTGCTTGACAGTATCTTGTGCAAGTTATGTAACTTGAGCAAATTACAACTTTTCTGCCTGACATATACATTTTCCCATAGGAAATAGTGGAAAATTAAAAGTTTAATAACTTTTCAAAGGATTAATAGTGTTTCACCAAACATTCAAAAGGCAAATCTCTGAGGCAAAGGCTTTCTGCCCTGAAAATGTCAGACCACTACCTAAAGTCATTTCTGAGATACAGGTGGACAAAGAAATAAAAAAAAATGGTAAATTAAAGATTTTTTGATGCTCTGTATCTCAAACAAACCACAAAACCGATTCACACAAAATTTGGCATGCCAGGGGACCTTCACCTAGAGATTATTCATGCCAAATTTTATGCAAATCTGTGACACGGTTCCAGAGTTATTAAGGTTCAAAAATGCGAGGTTAACATGTATTTTGCAAAAATTACATAACTTGCACAAGATACTGTATATTTATGCAAATTATATAACTTGCACAAGATATTGTTGAATTTGTGCAAATTACATAATCTGCATAAAATACAACAGAATCTTGTGCAATTTATGTAACTTGTGCAAATTACAGCTTTCGTGTCTGACATATACATTTTCCAACAGGGAATAATGAGAAATTAAAAGTTGAATAACTTTTGAACAGATTAATATTTTTGCACCAAACCTTCAAAAGGCACATTTGTGAGGCAAAGGCTTTCTACTCTGAAAATGTCATATCACTACCTAAAGCCATTTTTCAGATACAGGTGGACAAAGAAATATATAAAAAAACCTGGTAAATGTAGGATTTTCTGATGCTCTGTATCTCAAAAAGCACAAATCCAAATCACAAGAAACTTGGCACATAGGGAGACCTACCATCCGAAACTATGCAAACCAAATATCATGCAAATACATTAAAGGGTTGCAGTATTATTAAGGTGCAAAGTGTGCATAACTGGATGACAATGTGCAAAAAGTACTTTCACTTTCATTATACAGATAAATGTTCCCATAGCAAATAAAGGGAAATTAAACATTTAAAAACATTAGAACGGATTAATATTTTTTCACCAAATCTTCAAAAGGCACATTTGTGACAAAAAGGTATTCTACCCTGAAATGTTCAGACCACAACATAAAGGCATTTCTGAGATACAAGTGGACAAAGAAATGTGGAAAAAATGGTAAATTTAGGATTTTTTGACAGTTTCCATCTCATAAACCATAGAACAGATTTGTATGAAATTCTGCACATCAAGGGAGCTTTCCCTGGAGATTATGCATAACACTTTTCATACAAATCTGTTGAGTGGTTCCAAAGTTATTAAGGTTCAAATGTTAGGTTTAACATAGGAGTTTGCAGTCAACCCTAATATACTGGCACTACCACGCCAGTATAATGAATGTATATATGTAAGCAATAATAATATATATATTTTAGAAAATGGCAACAATCAGTTCTTAAACCTGATTGGCTGAGACAGGCTCCAAGCTGGGCATTTCTTTTTCAATGGATGCCCGGCTAAAAATAAGAGCCAGTCCAAGTGCCTCTTCACAGAGTAATATTCTCCGATGGGCCATTTTCTAAGCACATAATACCCTCCAGGGTGGGCATTATTCAATCAATCAATAAATCAAAATCTTTATTTAACCAGGTGAACATCATCGAGCAAGCTCATTTTCAAGATGGACCTGGACATAGAACAGTAAAAAACATCGTGGTTACAGCAGTACCAGTCAACAAGAGTTGAATTGGGGTCAGAACAATTAGCAATATAATGACAGCCAAGAAAGAAAGAATCTGAGAACATAGCAATAGTACCACCATACAACAGCTGCATATATATTTACATATAGACCCTGACACTGAGCAGGGGTAATCATGAAGGATACATGCTAGTTGGGGATGAGTTATCCTAAAGGACGGCAACACTCACATGCCAACACTAATATAATAAGCTAGGGCAGTGTACTGAGAAGGGCAGGAAGGGTAAGGGGGAGAAAGGAAAGTGAGTGGTCAGCAATTACCCTTGGAAGGTACGAGTTGAAGAAAAAAGGATGGAGAGGGCAGAATTGGAGCCTGTGATAATTACTAACTACAAATAACTACAAATAATAACTGCCTGTGTCATCGGGTCTCATTATGCCCCTGTGCGGTCCGATATTTCCCAATAATGCCCACCCTGTTGGGTATTATTGCTTACATATATATTTAGAAAATGGCAGCAATCAATTCTTGAACCTGATTGGCTGAGACAGGCTCCAAGCTGGGCATTTATTTTTCAATAGATGCCCAGCTAAAAATAAGAGCCAGTCCAAGTGCCTCTTCACAGAGTAACATTCTCCGATAGGCCATTTTCTAAGTGCAAAAATACCCTCCAGGGTGGGCATTATTGGGAAATACCAGACCTTCCAGGTGCTATAAGGCCCTCTGCCTGTGGCATCGGGCCTCAGTACACCCCTGGGCAGTCCGGTATTTCCCAATAATGCCCACCCTGGAGGGTATTATTGCTATATATATATATATATATATTATATATATATATATATATATATATATATATATATATATATATATATATATATATATATATATATTGAAGCAGTATAGTACAGTGCATAAATCCAAGGGTTTATTGTCATCTTGCTGTGCTGTGAATTCTTTCCCATCTTGAACACTCAGTGTACACAACCCTTGAGTAAAAGATTGCCATAAGCCATCTGGACTAGCCAGCCCTTTAACAAAAAAAACCAAAAAAGTAATAATAATAATTGAACACAAATACTCTAGTAGTATATTAATCTAAGGACTTTCTATCATCCTGCTGCAGACTTGTCACTGCCTGAGCCTCCTCGTTAGCCATCTGGGCTAGCCAGGGATAACCCGGGGGGGGGGAGTCATCCAATGAAGTAGCAGGCAGCTGTAGAAGAGTTACCTGGTGTCCCAAAACACTACCTACAACCACAAATCAACTGCAGCAGCAATTTGATGGTAATACAGAAGAAAGGGCAACTACACAAGTGAATACAGCATACAGAAGCACCCTGACCATAGTAGAAGAACATAATTAGTCATCATTTTTTTTTTAATTGGGCCCCTTGGTGACTATTGTACTGCTGCTAGCTTTGCTTGGGCTGTTAGGGACACTTGTGATCCTGTGACCCTTACATTGCTGTTGCTTGACTACTTGTCACAGCTTGGCAGTTAGTGGAATGCTTTAAACTGCTTGGGCTAGCTGCTCCTATTGACTGAAACCCTTACCTGAATAGTGTGCATGTGTGTGTATGTGTGTGTGTGTTTGTGTGTGTGTGTGCGTGCGTGCATGCGTGCGTGCTTGCATGCCTGCATGGGTGTATGCGTGGTTGTGTGTGTTTTGTTAACTTTTCACAGATTCACAGAAACTTGATGGCAGAAAAGGACCACACCAGCCCATCTAGTCTGCCCTTATATACACCCATTCCCCCCTCCTCTTTTTACTGGCTCAGAAAATTCCCCCTTCCTCACAACCCTATATGTCTGTACTATGCCCTCTTGAATCCCCTACTGTTCTGGATCCTACCACCTCCTCTGGTAGGCTGTTCCAAGTCTCCACCACCCTTTCTGTGAAGAACGTCCCCTTCGCATTGCCTCTGTATTTCCCTCCTTCCAATCTGAGGCTATGCCCTCTTGTTCTAGCTCCCTCCTTCCTTTTGAACAAGCTCCCCCCCCTTCACCTTATTGATCCCCTTCAGATACTTAAAAGTTTAAATCATGCTCACTCCTCTCCCTTCTAGTCTCTATTGGGTATAGATTCAGCTCCCTCCACCTCTGTTCATATGTTTTTCCCCACATCCCATGCACCATCTTGGTTGCTCTTCTCTGAACTCTCTCCATCCCCTCAATGTCCCTATGTAGGTGTGGTCTCCAGAACTGTACCCATACTCCAGGTGTGGCCTCACCATTGTTTTGTACAGTGACATTAGCACCTCCCTCCTTCTGCTAGTTATGCCCCTTCCAATGCAAGCCAACATACCATTTGCCTTTCCCACCACCTTGCTGCACTGGTTCCCCACCTTAAGCTTGCTCAATATAATAATCCCCAGATCCCTCTCCTGTTCCCTTTCCTTGATTCCCCCCCAAGGGTATAAGCTACTTGAATGTTTTTCCACCCCAGGTGCATCACTGCACACTTTTTTTGCATTGAATTTTAGTTGCCAGGTTTCCGGCCACCTCTCCAGCTTCCCCAGGTCTTGCATCATGTCCTCCACTTCACCTTGGGTGTCCATCCTATTGCAAACCTTTGTATCAGCTGTGAATAGGCACACCCTACCCTCTAGTCCTTCTGCTAGATCACTGAAATCATTGTTAAAAAGTAGGGGTCCCACCAGTACTGAACCCTGAGGCACCCCACTCATTACCCCTTTACCCTGGAATGTACCCTATTTACCACCACTGGCTCCTTCCCATCAATCAGTTTTCCACCCACCTAGTTAGCTTCTGGCATGCCCTTAAGCTCTCCAGCTTATTTACTAGTGTTCTGTGCTGGATGGTGTTGAAGGCCTAACTGAAGTCCAGATAGGCCACGTCCACCGCCCCTCACTGGTCCACTACCTGCATCACCCAATCAAAAAACTCTATCAGGTTGGTCTGACATGACTTCCCATGACATGACTCACCTGTTATTGTTTGCATTTCATTTTACTAGTTTTCTTGGTCAATCCCAGTTTACAAACCATGGACAAAACTAATAAACAAACAAAAGTAAGGAAACTGTATGACCTGTTTAAAACAAAAGGCAAAAGCAAGGAGCAAGACACTAACAGGCCTCCAAGTCCCAAAAGTGGTCCAGAACAATCCTTGTTGGAAAACAACCAAAAAGAGTCAGAGTCTGTGAGTGAGACAAGAAGTGGCACCACTGGTTTCACATTAGAGCGTCATCAGGGACTAATGTAAAACCGGTAGGAGATTTGTGGGTCCCACTGAGTTATTTCTGGATGGGATCTTGGTGTATCTTGGTATGTTTTATTTAACTTGCTGCAAATGTCTTATTAAAGATCATTGACTTATTTTATAGCACACTGCTCATTTTCCTTTCAATAGGCTGTGCTGGAGTGTTTCTTCTTTTGCCCTTGTAAATATGAACCCAGTCATCCAGCTGCCCAAAAATTAAACAAGGCCAGAGCAGAAATTAAAGCACTAGACCTGCATCCCTTTGCTTTTGTTAAGTCTGTTGGTTTATAGCAACTAATGCAGATTGCAGTGCCACAGTATCAAATGCCATCCAGGAAACACTTTGCCACAAAGGCAGTACCAAATATGTAATGTGAATGCTGTGAGAAAGTAAAGCAGGCCTGTAAGCTGGCAGCAGTGGCACAAATCCATGTTATAACTGTGACTGTTCTGTGCACCAGCTAAACAAAACACTAGGAAACGAATATGCAGGTCACCAGAATCAACTGAAAAAATAATTTATTGTAGAAAATTACTCACAGAAGGCAAAAGCATAAAAAAAGCAGCAGCAACAGCAAACAAGGGAGTGAGCTCCTCTCACAGGTTTGACTCTGGGCTTCGTCAGAGGGGGTGTGTCTGCCAACTGCCGGTGTACCATTTAAATAGCAAAAATTTATTAAAGTGACAGTATACCAGACAGATATTCAAAACTTAACCCCAGGGCAAAACTAGCACTGCAAGGCATGCTAAATTAGCCAGGAACCATTTGCATGCTATATTCAAAGGAATAGCCCAGGGGCTAACGCAGCTGAATATAGCATGCAAATAAAGCTGTGCAAACAGGGCTTGGAGTGCAGTGCAATAATAGACTAAAAAATAAGGCAGCTCTGAATATAGCATCCGGAAAGTGCAAACCACAACAGCAGCTCAGTGCACACAGACGTGGAGGAATATCAAGGTGAACTATGTGGCCACTGTGCGTGCTAACAAAGAAGTGGATGCACTAAAGCTGCAAACAACAGTGCAGGCCAAATACTGCAGAACTGTGTTTTGTTTCAGACAGATTTACATAGTATGAATACATTTGAGTAGTACTTGCACAGCACTAACATGTTTGACCAGTGCTAGGATGTTTTCAGGAGGCAAAAATATGCTATATTCAAAGTGACATGCAAATGAGTCTACTTAGGCAGTCCATAGGCAAACATCCATATTAGCATTTCATTATAGCCTGATTTGCAGGTAGATTCCCCAGCGCTATTGCAGGGTCCTAGAGCTCCATCTCAAGGTCAGCCTGGAAGTACAGGGGCAGGCTGCGTCTGCTCACAGCTCCACCTGTAGGTCAGTCTGGAAGTATAGGGGAAGGCTGGGTCTGCCCACAGCTCCACCTGTACAGTATGTCAGTCTGGAAGATCATGGTGGTAGCAGCATGCTATGTTTGTGCACATCTGCATAGACTATTGTACCCCAGGGGACTACACAGCACAAGCACCGGTGGTGGTGCTGCATGCAATAATCAAACTGTAGTTCCTGCTACAGTGCATAGCAGATGCTACAGTAACAAGGTGGATAGTAGTGTGAGAGACACAGCAATGCCTACAGTGTGTAGGGCATCAATGACTGCTGCAGTCCACACAGTGACAGGCCCATCTGGCAGGTGTGTTCTCACAGTGGACATTACTGTCATGCTGTTGGGTGACCTACAGATGCTGCGAAACTGGCATGGGATACTCACAGTGACATACACATGGCTGGCTATGTGTGTGCTGTGGTGTCTGTACAGATGTGTGGTATGTGGCCTAGGGGGAATATGCCATTAGACAGGCACACTGGTGTTGGGGTATTTCCTACACTGGACCATTTGCACTATGTGGATGGTCCCAGCTTTGTGGCAGTACCCAGTATGTGGTGCAGCCTGGCCACCTGTGCACCCTCCCCTCAACACCCTCTATGCCCCCAGTGCTGTTTGAGTGTGTGTGCTGGATTGTGTTGGTGTACCCCAAAGGAGGACTGGAGGTATGTTATGTATGGACACACTGCCATGGTGTCCACTGGGCACTGGGTTACCCAATAATGCCTGGCATGGTTGGGACTGGTGCCAGATGATGACAACATAGGAGGCGCTGTCCGTGTGCAGCATGTTTCTTCCATGTCTGGTTTCTTTCTATGTTTATTTATCACCCTGTTGTCTGGGTAAGCACACTGGGCCAAGGCACATTGTCAGCAACCATCCAGAGCCACTACATGTGGGGGACCTGTGAAAACAAGGTGCAAACCTGGCACAAACTGTTTGTTCGCAGCGCAATGTTTTGAATATCTGGCCTCATAAGTGCTATAGTCTTGCAAATACAATTAAATATAACAATAAGCACCATTAAAAGTGACTAAAAAACACGCTAATGAATTACATATAGAATAAAGTATGGGTCGAGGTGTGTAACAAGAAGTTTATATGCACCCAAGGGGTTAGATGCTACATAAACCCCAAAAGCAAAGCTTGAGGGGTTTATGAATAGCATCTAACCTCAAGGGAGTGTGTAAACTTTGAGTTTACACACACTGACCCATATTTTATTTTATGTAATTGTTGGGTTTTCCTTTTTGGCCACAGTAATTGCATAAAATAAAAAAAAGACGTTCCTGTGCCACCGGGGTCCACTCAGGTTTGACAGCATGGTCCGTGGCAGTCGTTTTGTTTATTTCAATTTTTTTTAAATCATTTATGGTTGCCCATGCCCAGAGATGTTTTATCTGTTTTAATTCTTTTTATTTCATTGCTGATGGCAAGGACTTACTGCTGACTCCAAGTGGCACTTCCTTCTGCTGTGGAAAGTTCAAGGTGGCCAGCATTCCAGGAGGAAGAGCTGCGGCAAATGCATGTGCAGATCAAGGAAAACTGTGCATGTTTGCCATAATAAACACTCCTTTATTACGACAAATAATGCCAATGTTCTCCTTCAGCAAAAAGGCAGATCCAGTTATTATATAGCATGAACTACATTAAGAGGACTGATGTGGAAAGAGCAGAAAGATTGATAAGGAGAATTATTAAGTTCCTTTGGTTCTCCAAATTCCTTCTCCCTGTCAGATATCAAAATGTGCACATCCATTTGATGTCCAAGTGTAGGTGTGAAAAAAAAGACAGACTCTGTTAGTTACAATTGACTGATAATAACACATTTATTTCCTACTTCTTCTTTTATTAATGATAGTAGACTCTATCCTATCATTTAGTCCTGGTATAAACAGAGCCCTAGTTGGATTATCCACAAGGCCTCCCTCTTCAGGGTAAGGGTATTGAGGTTACCTCCTCTTCTGCCCAACCACACCCATTTGACACCAGTTTTAAGGTATGTGTAGGGGAAGATCTTCATAGAATAGACTGAAAAGACTGTTCCAATGCACTGGCTAACCATATTTGTTCTCAATGAAACAGTGGCACCCATGTCTTTAAAGTGGGACGCCTGCCAAAAGTGCTATATTGCAGAATTAGAATAGGCATACCTCCAATAAATCTCATAACAAAAAATGTTTCTACGTTACTTCATTTTAAATTTATGAATTGTTTTGTAACCCTGATTTCACTACCTATTCAAAAAAGCCAGCTTCAGTGAAGAGCCACTGATGATGTCATCTCCTGAGCTCCTCCCTGTCAGCAACCTAATAGGACCTGCTTCTCCAAAGTTTAAGAAACTGTAGTTATAGTAATCCTTTTTAAAAAATGACATAGGGTTGGCTGCAGTGCTTACCTTTCCAGAATGTTCAGATGCCTGGCACTGTACTGGAATGCAGCACTGAACTGAGGCATGGCATGTCAAGGCGGTGAACAATTTTAAAATGTCAGAGACTGGGGAAAAGACCTGCAATCTCTAAATGTGAAAGGGATGTGCCATCTCAAAATGTGGTGGGACAATCAGTCTCCAAATGCCACAGGGACACACACTGAGGAATTTGTTGGGGACTGCCAAATGTGGAATATAGTGGGGATGCATGCTGTCAGAATGTGACAGGACATATTATATTATTCTGAAATTGCTTATCACTGCCACATTCCTGAATTGTACACACCACACACATTTCAAAATTGTTTATTTTTATCCTTTTGGTAACTGGGCAAGGCCTGCTAGGCACAAATGGCTGTTTTCAGGGGCAACCCAGGAGCACTGGGGTGGTTACGTGACTTGCTCAGGGTCACACAGCATGCAAGTGGAGATTGTAGGAATCAAACCCAGGTCTGCTAGATGTGCCACATTCTTAAAACTGTTACTGCCATGTTCCCAAATTGTGCTTCACTGCCAAATTCTGAAGTTATGTGCCATCGCCACATTCCAAAACTGTATGTTACCACATTCCAAAATTGTGCATCGCTGTTGCATTCTGAACCTGTGCTTCACCATCACATTTTGAACCTGTGCATCCCTGTCGCATTCCTAAACTGCACATCACCACTGCATTTTGAAATTGTGCTTCAACACCGCATTACAAACCTGTGTGTCACTACCACATTCTAAAGTTGTGCATCACCGTTGCTTTCCAAAACCACATGTCACCACTGCATTCTTAAATTGCGGGTCACTGACACATTCCAAACCTGTGCATCACCACCACATTCTGAACCTGTGCGTTACCACCACATTCCAAAATTGTGCATCACTGCCACATTCCAAACCTGTGCATCACCACCACATTCCAAAACTTGTGCATCACTGCTGCATTCTGAAATTGTACATCACTGCTGCATTCTGAACCTGTGCATCACTGCCGCATTCTGAAATTGTGCGTCACCGACATATTCCACAATTGTGTGTCACCATCACATTCCAAAATTGTTCATCACTGCCATATTCCAAACCTGTGCATCACCACCACTTTCCAAAATTGTGCATCACCACTGCATTTTAAAACTGAGCGTCATCACCGCATTCTGAAATTGTGCATTACCACCACATTCTGAAACTGTGCGTCACCACCACTTTCTGAAATTGTGCATTATTGCCACATTCTGAAACTGTGCATCATAGATGCATTCTGAACCTGTGCATCACCCCCACATTCTGAACCTGTGCAACATCACCATATACCAAAATTGTGTCACTGCTGCATTCCAAAATTGCACATCAATACTGCATTCTGAAACAGCACATCACTGCTGCATTCTGAACCTGTGTGTCAGTGCCACATTCCAAAACTGTGAGTCACTGCCACAGTCCGAAATTGTGCATCACCAACACATTCTGAACCTGTGCATCACTGTCACATTCAGAACCTGTGCATCACTGCAGCATTTTGAACCTGTGCATCACCCCCACATTCAGAACCTGTGCATCACCACCACATTTTGAACCTGTGCATCACTGCCACATTCCAAACCTGTGCATCAGCACCACATTCTGAAATTGCACATCAACACCACATTCCAAACCTGTGCATCGCCACTGCATTCTGAAATGTGTCGCCACAGCATTCTGAAACTGCATCACTGCCGTATTCTGAAATTGTGCATCACTGTCTCATTTCAAACCTGTGCATCACAGACACATTTTAAACCTGTGTGTCACCACCACATTCTGAAATTGTGCATCGCCCCACATTCTAAAATTGCACATCATCACCACATTCTGAAATTGTACACCATCACCTTATTTCGAGATTGTGCATCACCACCACATTCCAAAATTATGTGTTACAGCTACTTTATGAGATTGTGTCATTGCTGCCTTCCACAGTTGCAACCTGGTGTCATTTCAAAATCCCATACCTGCAGTATTCTAAAAATTGCACACAACTTTGTCATTCTAAAGCGATGTTTGCTGCTGCATTCCAACCTCCCGTCACATTCTGAAGTACTGTATCTTGCATCTACTCATTATGGAAGTGCATATGCTGACCCACCCAGTGTCAGTTTTCCCTTTTCAGATGTTTACTACAACTTCATTTTTAAGTAACATAGGAGAAATAAATCATAAAAGGTAGCTTGCAGGGACAACTAGGTGGTGAGTTCAGGAGATGACATCATCAGTAGCTCTTCTCTGAAACAGGTATTTGAGGGTTACAAAATGACTTGTAACTTTTAAACAAAGTAACTTACAAATCTGTTCTTTGGCATGAGGCCAACTGAGGATATGCTGATCCAAACTCTGAATGTATTGATGCCAAAAACATTTGCCTCTGCCCCTCTTTAAGTTCTATGGTGTTGAAAGGGTGAGGTTGGGCAGAAGGGGAGGTAACTTCAATACCCTTATCCTTAACAGGGAGGCTATGTGGATAATCCAACATGGGCTCTGTTTAAACCATGACTAAAAGATAGGATAGAGTCAACTATCATTAATAAAAGTAGAAGTAGGAAATAAATGTGTTATTATTATCAGCCGATTGTAACGAACTGAGTCTTTCTCCTTATGTTTGCTTGAGCGTGCAGAGCACAAAAAACATTTTGAGGAGAGTAGAGTATTGCAGAGGTGTGGCATTGTTTGGCCAATCCGGACAAGGCTTTCAGGGCTCATCCCTCAGCCACCAATCAAAGAGGAAGCTGCTGATAATAGCAGTTTCAGAGCGAGGGCTGGACTTGAAAGAAATCTGCCACTTCAATCATGTAATTTTGTCATTGCAGAAGCAGATCTCCCCCCCCCAGCAACCAGGTAAATTCCAGCTATGCCATTACAGTGCACAGTAATGCACATGGCTGGACTTATGAGCAACTCGTTTGGTCAGTGTGTCTTTCCTGGTGAAATAAATAAATGTGCCCCACCTCGCATAATTGATGGCTCCTGCCGCCCACCACACACTTCTCCCAAGCTGGCATCGAGGTGCCCAATCCCCATGTCAGCATGCCTCCCAAAGTCAGAACATGTATTTTGCTGACAATGGAGTGCCCAATCCCCGTGTTGGCATACCCACCCATAGTGGCTCACTGGGAGCCCACCCCAGTATGGTAAAGTAATTCTTACATTTTTCCAACACTGGGATGCCCACTGCTGGTGTCAAATGTGCCCCATGCCACTTTTTTGTCACCCAACCTTAGGGTGCCCAATCCCCGGGTCAGCATTGCCCCCCCACTAGTCTAGTACACTGGAAAATCACCCCAGTGTGCCAAAATTCATTTTGTTTTCACCTGTAAAAAAGAAAACAATCTCAAATTGTATTTGTTTGAAACCTGAAGAAAAAGAAAATGGTCCCTCATTGTTCCTGCTGGCCCTCTTCCCCCAACCCGCACCCTCCCTCTGTGCATCCCACCTCCCTGCACCCCCCCACCCATACTTACCTCTGGAGGTCAGGAGCAGTGATCTTCTGTGTACTGGGAACACATCTGCATTCTTCAAAGATCAATCGGGAACTGAAAAAATGACTCTAAGCCCTATAATGACAGTGAAAGGGAGGTTTCAATTTAGGTTGATATCTCAGCCAATTTTTGGAGTTTTCATCCTAAATTTTCAACATGGGGTTCTTGGGACCTACCTCATGGACACTGGCACTGTCATTTCATTTCTCTGTTCTGAAAGGTGATTTTGTGGTCACTGTGCGGAATCACCTTTTGGGACTGATTAAATGAAATGACAGTACCACTGTTCATGAGGTAGTGTCCCAAAAAGCCCATGTTGCAAGTTGGGTGAACAAACTCCAAAAAATGATTATGATACGAGCATGCATTGTGTAGTTTGTATGCATGCTCATAACTTTGCCAATTTTTTATATTTTCACTTCAAATTTCTAATATTACCATTTTTTCAATCCTCGTTATAAACAGTACAGCTGTCATTTTTTGCATCCTGCCCAAAACATGTTTTCACACCTGTGGCATGAAATGACACAGTCGCTGTGTGAAATTGACTTTTGGGACAGATCAATGAAATCACAGTGCTACTGTTCATGAGGGGAGGTCCCAAAAAAGCCATGTTGAAAATCCGAACAAATTCCAAAAAATGACTACGTTATGAGTGTGCATTATGCAATTTCTACGCATGCTCATATTTTCACCACTTTTTCATGTTTTCACTCCAGATTTTCAACATTGCTATTTTTTCACACCTCCTCATGAACAGTACAGATGTCATTTTTTACATCCTGCCCAAAATGTCTTTTCACATCTGTTGTGCCAAATGGTGCATTTGCTGTGCAAAATCACCTTTTGGTATTGCATAATGAAATGATAGTACCACTGCTCATGATGTGGGGTCCCAAAAAACCTATGTTGAAAATTTGGAGTGAAAACACTAACAAAGACCTGGGGCATTAGGGTTTTCAACCTTAACGCACCACTCTATACAGACTGACAGGCATCAGGGGTTTAGCTTGGGGTTGTCAGCAATAATGCTCACACCTTTCCACCCCCACCCCTACCCTGCAGCCACTGACAGGCATTGAGGTGTGTCTTGTGGTCTTCAACCTTAATGTTCACCCCATTCTCCTATAATGCACACATCTCAGCTTATTTCCTTATGGAATGGGGTGAGTATAAGGGTCGAAGACCCCAAGGCACACTGTGACACCTGTCAGTGTCTGCAGGGTGGGGTGAGGTGGGATGGTGTGAGTGTTATGGCCAACAACCCAAAGGCACACCCCAACACCTGTCATTCTCTGCAGGGTGGGGGTAGGGGTTGGCGTTAGTTCAATACTTCACTGCCATTTCTATTATACATCTCTCTACCTCATGCAGTACAAATGCCAATACCAGCAAGCAAACATTCAGCATTGACAAATGCTTGTTTCCTTTTTATGTTTGCTTGCACACATGTGCAAGAAACATAGTGCCATCATCCGAGTTTTCGGAGGTGTGGTAGCCCTCTTCCAATTCAGTCAGTGTGTTTGCAGGTGTGGCTGCAGTTCTCCAATGCCTGCTGGAGCTGTCTACGACAGCTCCAAAATGCAGTGGCGTACAGTTGAAAAAGGGAGCTATGCTTCAGTGAGCAGCGATAAGATATTGCCTACTCATGCACACTCCCCCTACATGCATGCACACACACACACACACACGCATGCATACTGCATGCTCGGCCCCCCATGCACACACTGTGTAGCCAACGGGGGTGCCCAATCCCCCGTCGGCTGTGCTGCCCCCCCAAAGCAGAGTTACATATGCAACGCTGGGTGTCCACCCCAGTGTGGCTGCACATCGTATAGCTGACAGGGGTGTCCAATCACCCATCGGCTCCACTGTCCCCCTCCAGTACAGTGTGCCATGCTAGGAGCCCACCCCAGCGTGGCAACAGATGCTATTGCCGACGGGGGTGCCCAATCCCCCATCAGCTCCACGCTCCCCCACCAGCTGTCCTTGTGCCATGCTGGGAGCCCATCCAGCATGGCAAATGTCCCGCTTGTCATTTAAAAAAACAAAAACTCTGAAACTTAAAAACGGTCCTCGTTGTCTCTGCCCCCACCCAGGCCCACCCACTGCGACCCCACCTCCCCACACTCCCTCACCCCATACTTACCTCCGTATTCGGCAATGATCTTCGGTGGACTGGGAAACACGCTTGCACTCTTCAAAGCCAACCGCGAACTGAGGAAATGCCGTAAGCTGTATAATGGGATAGATAGGGTTTTTCTAACTTTGCTGCATATCTCAGCCATTTTTGGGAATTTTTGCACCAAATTTTCAACATGGGGTTTTGGGACCCTTCTCATGAATGCCTCACTGTCATGGTGTTAATCGACCAAAGGGTGATTTCACAGTCACTGAGCAAAATCACCTTTTGGACTGAGTAATGAAATGACACTGCCACTGTTCAAGGTGGGCTGTCAAAAGCCTATGTTGAAAATTTGGTGGAAAAATTCCTAACAATGACTGTTTTACGAGCGTGCGTTGCGCAGTTCCTACGCACGCTCGTAAGTTCGCGAATTTTCAATATTTTCACTCCAGATTTTCAACATTGCCATTTTACCACACCTCCTTATGAGCAGTACAGCTGTCATTTTTCACATCTTGCCCAAAATGTGTTTCTGCCCATGTAGTGCACAATGGCGCAGTCGGTATGCGAAAGCAATGTATGGGACACATTAAGAAAATTACAGTGACACTGTTCATGAGCAGAGGTCTTAAAATGGCTATGTTGAAAATTTGGTGAAACATTCCTAAAATGACTGTTTTACTTTAGCGCAGTGTTGCGTAGTTCCACGCACCACTGTAGTTTCAATTTTCTATATGTTCACCCAGATTTGCCACTTTTCCATTATATTACACTTCCTTATGAACAGTACAGCTGCCATTTTTCACATGTCACCCCAAATGTGTTTCCGCACATGTGCGCACAATGGTGCAGTCGGTGTGCTAAAGCAATGTTTGGGACAGATTAAGAAAATCACAGTTGCACTGTTCATGAACAGAGGTCTTAAAATGGCTATGTTGAAAATTTGGTGACAAAAGTCCATAAAATGACTGTGTTGCGAGTGAGCATTGCGCAGTTTCCACGCACCCTTGTAAGTTCATGACTTTGTAATATTTTCAGTCCAGATTTTCACCAGTGGCATTTTTCCACACTTCCTTATGAACAGTACAGCTGTCATTTTTCACAACATGGCTGAAATGTATTTTCACACTTTCAGCGCAGAGATGCATGGTCGCTGTGGGAAATCATTGTTCGGGACAGATAAAGAAAATTACAGTGACACTGTTCATGATCGGAGGTCCCAAAATGCCTGTGTTGACAATCTGCTGTAAAAAATCCCCAACCTAATTACATTACGGGTGTGCGTTGCAGTTTCCATGCACGCTCGTGACTTCACCAGTTTTTTAAATATTTTTACTGCAGATTTGCAACATTGCCATTTTTTACACCTCCCCATGAACAGTACAGCTGTCATTTTTCACATCCTGTTGGAATGTGTTTTTGCACCTGTGGTGCTAAATGCCATAGTCACTGTGCATAAGCAACTTTCGGCTAACAAACTGATATTGCCACTGTTCATGAGGTGGGGTCACAAAAAAAAACATGTTGAAAATTTGGAGTGAAAATACCAACGAAAGCCTGAGGTGTTAGGGTTTCCAACCATAATACCCCACCCTGTAGAGAATGACAGGCATCAGGGGTGTGACTTGGGATTCTTGCCTGCCATGCTCATACGATTTCCCACCCCAAACCACACCCTGCAGCCAGTGAGAGGCATCAAGGTGTGCCTCAGACTCTTCGGGCCCAAACTTCGCCCCATTCTCCTATACCGCACCCATCTCACCATATTTCCTGATGGAATGGGGTGTGCATAAGGGCCAAAGATGCCAAGGCACACCGTGACACTTGTCAGTGTCTGCAGGGCAGGGTGTGGTGAAATGGCATGGCCGTTATGCCTGACGACCCAAAGGCACACCCCAATGCCTGTCACTCTCTGCAGGGTGGTGGTGGGGTTGGCTTCAATTCAATACTTCACTGAAATTTCTATTATGCAGCTCTGTAACTTCTACACTACCAATGCCAATGCCAATGCCAGCAAGCAAACATTCGGCATTGACAAATGCTTGTTTCTATAGCTTTTTTAGGTCTTCCACACCTACTTGTGGACATCAAATGGATGTGCAGAAATCATTTTGAAGTTTGACAGGGAGAAGGAATTTGGAGAACCAATTAAACTTCATAATTCTCCTCATCAATCTTTCTGCTATTTCCACATCAGTCCTCTTAGTGTAGTTATTAATTAGCCTGTGTTTTAGTCACTTTTAATTGTATTTATTGTTATATTTAATTGTATGGGTAAGACTATAGCACTTACAGTGTATTGTCACTTTAATGAATTTTTGCTCTTTAAATGGTACACCGGCAGTTGGCAGACACAGCTCCTCTGATGAAGCCCAGAGCAAAACCTGTTAGAGGAGCTCACTCCCTTATTTGCTGTTGCTGCTGCTTTCTTAATGCCTTTGCCTTGTCTGTGAGTAATTTTCTACACTAAATAATTTTTACAGTTGATTCTGCTACACAGCCTGTTCATTTCCTAACATTATATGTGCTGTGAAGGATGGTGGGCATATGCACATTCCTTGCTTCGATCACACCCTCAGTCTCATAATACATGATTTTCTCTGGGATGGCAAAAGCATTCAGAATGCCCTGAGTGTTGCACGCAAGATCTATGGACTTTTCAGCTATTCCACCAAAGCATGCAAAATATTGCAGCAGCTGCAGAAGGACAATAACCTTCCACAACATCAACTAAAGCAGGAGGAAGTTACCAGGTGAATTTTCACCTTTTATATGGTACAACAGCTCTTTGAGCAGTGTAGAGCAGTGCATCAGTATACAATGGGTCACTCCATAAAGAAAGGAGATGTGTGTCTCAGTTCCACCTGCTGGAACCTGATGGCACAGTTGTGGCAGGTTCTTCAGCCTTTTGAGGAAGCCACTAGGGAAATGAGTGCAGACCATGCCAGTCAGAGTCAGGTTATCTCCCTGATATGCCTACTTAAAACAAGCATTTGTCAATGCCGAATGTTTGCTTGCTGGCACTGGCATTGGTAGTGTAGAAGTTACAGAGCAGCATAATAGGAATGGCAGTGAAGTATTGAACTGAAGCCAACCCCACCACCACCCTGCAGAGAGTGGCAGGCATTGGGGTGTGCCTTTGGGTTGTCAGGCATAACGACCACGCCATTTCAACATACCCTACCCTGCAGACACTGACAAGTGTCATGGTGTGCCTTGGGGTCTTTGGCCCTTATGCGTACCCCATTCCATCAGGAAATATGGTGAGATGTGTGCAGTATAGGAGAAAGGGGTGAAGTTTGGGCCTGAAGTGTCCGAGGCACACCTTGATGCCTCTCACTGGCTGCAGGGTGTGGTTGGGGGTGGAATGGTATGAGCATGACAGGCAAGAATCCCAAGTCACACCCTTGATGCCTGTCATACTCTACAGGGTGGGGCATTATGGTCAGAAACCCTAACGCCTCAGGCATTCCTTGGTATTTTCACTCCAAATTTTCAACATGGTTTTTTTGTGACCCCCACCTCATGAACAGTGGCAATATCAGTTTGTTAGCTGAAAACTGCTTTTGCACAGCGACTATGGCATTTGGCACCAGAGGTGCAAAAAGACATTCCAAACAGGATGTGAAAAAATGACAGTGGTACTGTTCATGGGGAGGTGTAAAAAATGGCAATGTTGAAAATCTGCTGTGAAAATCTTAAAAAAACTGGTGAAGTCACGAGCGTGCATAGAAACTGTGCAACGCATACCCGTAATGTAACTAGTTTGGGGATTTTTTTTACAGCAGATTGTTAACACAGGCATTTTGGGACCTCCAATCGTGAACAGTGTCAGCGTGATTTTCTTTATCTGTCCCAAACAATGATTTCCCACAGCAACCACGCATCTCTGCACTGAATTGTGAAAACACATTTCGGCCATGTTGTGGAAAATGACAGCTGTACTGTTCATAAGGAGGTGTGGAAAAATGCCACTGGTGAAAATCTGGACTGAAAATATTACAAATTCATGAACCTACGAGGGTGCGTGGAAACTGCACAATGCTCACTCGTAACATAGTCATTTTATGGAGTTTTGTCACCAAATTTTTCAACATAGCCATTTTAAGACCTCTGCTCATGACCAGTGTAACTGTGATTTTCTTAATCTGTCCCAAACATTGTTTTCTCACACCGACTGTACCATTGTGCGCTACATGTGTGGAAACACATTTTGGGCGAGATGTGAAAAATGGTAGCTGCACTGCTCATAAGGAAGTGTGGTAAAATGGCACTGTTGAAAATCTGGTGTGCAAATATTACAAATTCGCAAACTTGCCAGCGTGCGTAGGAACTGCGCAACGTGCGCTCCTAAAACAGTCATTTTTGGGAATTTTTTCACCAAATTTTCAACATAGCCATTTTAACACCTCTGCTCATGACCAGTGTCACTGTGATTTTCTTAACATGTCCCATACATTGATTTCGCACACCGACTGCGCCATTGTGCGCTACATGGGCAGAAACACGTTGTGGGCAAGATGTGAAAAATGACAACTGTACTGCTCATAAGGAGGTGTGGTAAAATGGCAATGTTGAAAATCTGGAGTGAAAATATTGAAAATTTGCGAACTTATGAGCATGCATAGGAACTGCACAACGATGCTCGTAGAAACAGTCATTTTTAGGAATTTTTTCACTAAATTTCAACATAGCCATTTTAAGACCTCTGCTCATGAACATTGTCACTGTGATTTTCTAATGTGTCCCAGATGATTTCGCATACCGACCAAGCTCATTGTGGCCATATGGCGGAAACACATTTTGGGTGAGATGTGAAAATGACAGCTATACTGCTCATAAGAAGGTGTGGTAAAATGGCAATGTTGAAAATCTGTAGTGAAAATATTGAAAATTCACGAACTTACGAGTGTGCGTAGGAACTGCGCAACGCACGCTCATAAAACAGTCATTTGTAGGAATTTTTTCCACCAAATTTTCAAAATAGGCTTTTTGACAGCCCATCTTACGAACACTGCAGTGTCGTTTCATTAATCTTTCTGGAAAGGTGATTTCATGCAGTGGCTGAAAAATCACCCTTCGGGGCCGAGTAACGCCATGACAGGGCAAGAATTCATGAGGAGGGGTCCCAAAAACCCCACATTGAAAATTTGGTGCAAAAATTCCAAAAAATGCCTGAGATATGCAACAAAGTTGAAAAAACCCTCTCTGTCCCATTATACAGCTTACTGGCATTTCCCCAGTTCGCGATCGGCTTTGAAGAGTGCAGTTGTTCTGGTCCACCAAGATCATCGCACCGACTACGGAGGTAAGTATGGGGTGGGGGATGGGGAGGCAGGGTGCACAGTCGGTGGGTGTGGGTTGTTGGGGGCAGGGAGACTGCGAGGACCATTTTTTCTTTACAGGTTTTATTTTTGGAAAGAAGAAAGCAGGGCGTTTGCCACGCTGGGTTGGGCTCCCCAAGCGTAACGAAGAATAGCTGGGGGCATGGAGCCCGGCCAGAGTTGGGCACCCCGCGGTTATGGCATCTGTTGCCACGCTGTGGCCCCAGCGTGCACCCTGTACTCAGGGGAGACCGTGGAGCCAACAGGGATTGGGCACCCCATCGGTGACAGCATGGGGGAGAGAGACACTGAGTTGACGGGGATTGGGCACCCCATCGGCCATAACATCTTTTGCCATGCTGGGGTGGGCTTCCAGCGTGGCACCTGCATGCTTTGGGGGTGGAGCCGAGGGGATTGGGCACCCCACAGCCCATACAGTGTGGGGAGGGGAAGGCCATGAACATGCAGTGTGCGTGCACACATGTGTAGTGGAGTGGGGGAGAGCTCTGCTCACTCAAGTGGAGCTCTCCCTTTCAACTGTATGCCACTGCATTTTCAGCTGTCATAGACAGCTGGAGCAGTGATTGGCGCTCTGCGACCGTGCCTGCAAACACACTGACTGAATTGGAAGAGGCTGACACACCTCTGGAAAACTCGTATGATGGCACTATGTTTCTTGCACATGCGTGCAAGCAAACATAAAAATGAAAAGCAGAAGATAAAATTCCTGGAAGAAGGTACTGTGACTTTGCTTTCAGGAAAACTGACTATGTCCCTTGAAATGGACCCTAGAGTGGGAATGATGTTACAATCTAAATATTATATTCTTGTCCCTATGTTAGACCCTCAATCTGAGGCTAGCCTGGCTTCTTTCCTCCCCTTCCCTCTGGCAACACAGACATCAGCAGATATAAAGACCTACTCATTGAAAAAGTGTCAAATGAAATGGTGGATACTATTTCATTATAACAACCTCTTGAGCATACAAAGTCCTAAACCTAGCTACCAGCAAAAGGTGCTTCCATTGGAAAAGATCAAGATGAAGAGGAGGGCATTTGGTCAGGTTTGCAAAATATGGATAAAAATAATACTTATTGCAGTGCTTTCCAAGGATATACTGCTACCAATATGGTGGAAGACTATCTATCAGACCCTATTAAACTATCTATACTGGATGACCCTTTGAAATATTGGTAGAGTAAGAGTAAAATCTGGTCAGCATTGTACAAAATAGTAATTTTTTACTTGAGTTGCCCTCTCACAAGTGACTATTCAGACAGAATATTTAGCATAGCTGATAGTGTTGCTTCAGACCTATGCAACCATTTGTTACCTAAAAATGTTGAATGCCTTACATTTCTGAAGGTTAGCCTTGATCTTTTCAGGAGATGTCAGGGGATGCACTTCTCTAAAACATCATACTGATCGTAACGGTGATGAAGAGGAACCAGGATGCATTAATGATGAAGATTATTAGGCCATTGTGTTATGTGGGTGCTTTAGCTGCTGATGATGTCTATAAGGCCAATGGGGAAAATACTGGAGAAAATTACACCAATGTCCTAAAGTGTGACTGAAGAAAGACACAACACACATAACCACACTAATGCTACTCTTCTTCTGTATTGTGCAAAATTTGTATTTCTCAGAAAGCGTCTAACTTCTCTAAATGTAACTGTGCTGTTTTTTTTCTGCACAAACTGATCTTCACTGTCAAGTCACGTACAGCTTCAGCCATTAGGGTTGTTGCCAGCAATGTGTTCCCTACAAAAAAAAAATAGAAATAAAAAAACGTATTACAAAAAATGTGAAAGTAATACATCTTCTCTTCTTTTGTGTGTGTGAGAAATAAGGAGCAGTCTGCATCAGAATGTGTGTGGAATTAACTTCAAACAGGCAGACTCAGATGCTGGTAGAGAGTTGACCTCCAAGCCAGCTTGAACACAGACAGCTAACATTAAGGCCAATATAAAACCATGTAGCTGGCAGGCAGATGCATATACCATATTCTTATTATTCAGTATTAATTTAGTGTAATTATAAATGCCAAATATCAATCTGTCTTCTTCAATCTTAAATTACATGTGTCTGCTTACAGTTTGCTTCCCACGATGTGCAAGACAAAGGCAAAATATAAACCCTTGTTAGCTGACCTCCCTAGTCCTATATACGTTGTTGCTCAAAATGCACATAGCAATTTTTTCGTAGTTGTCTGACTAAAAAATGTAACTAAATCCAAAGCCAGACCCAAACCATTGGCTCTTCATGTACTTTCCTAATAAACAATCCACTTGTGAAATATAATATAGAGATTCTTTACTACTGCACTTGCGTAGTTGTCTGAGCTGACATGGATATCTAAACAAATAACACTGATCTTCTTTTTCTTGTATTTTTACTTAAGCAATCCACTTTCAAAGGTTTTAGAGACATTTTTTGTAACTACAGTATTTAGCAGTTATAGTTGTCTGAGCCTGACTAAAAATCTAACCCACTTTCATTAACTCTTTTTCATTCTCTGGTATTAGCAAACAGAAACAAGCAATGGATTATATGAACATATGAATATACAAAGAAGCCAGCAGAAGAAGGCCATCTGGTCTATCTAGTCTGCTCATATTGCAGGGTCCACAGCTTGAGCTACTGTCCCTGGCCTCCCTCCCTACCCCTCCCATTCTTCCTACCCATAATCCTTATCTTCCCCGTATGCCTATCCCAGCCTCTCTTAAAGCTGCCCACTGTCTTCAATGAGATGACCTCTTCTGGCTGTACGTGCCAAGTATCCACCACCCACTCTGTGAAGAAGTGATTCCTGACCTCCCTCCTAAACCTGCCACCCTCCAGTTTAAGACTGTGCTCCCTTGTGTTATGGTTGCCTCTCAGCATAAAGAGACTCTCCTTATCAACCTTATTTATGCCTTTCAAGTACTTGATTTATGCCTTTCAAGTACTTGAAGGTCCCAATCATGTCCCCTCTCTCACTCCTGTCTTCCAGGGAGTACATGTTCAGTGCCCTCTACCTCTCCTCATATGCCTCTCCCTGCTGGCCCACTGTCATCTTTGTAGCCCTCCTATGGATCTTCTACAGCAGGTTAATGTCCTTTTTGAGGTGCGGCACCAGTACTGAACTCCATACTCTAGATGCGGCCTTAACAGTGACCTGTACAAGAGCAGTATAACCTCCTCTCTCCTACTACTGATCCCCCTAGATATGCATCCGAGCATCTTGTTTGTCTTTGATGCTGCTTTCTTGCACTACATGGAGTGCTTCAGATCACTAGTGATCATCACTCAGAGGTCCTTTTCCTCCTCTGATGCAGAGACTCCACCCAGGTAGTACTCTGTCCTGGGATTCTTGACTCCAATATGGATAACTCTGCATTTCTTGGCATTGAAGCCAAGCTGCCAGATCTTGGACCACCTCCCCAGCTTTTCCAGATCTTCCTGTATGTCCTGTATTCCTTCAGCTATGTCCACGTTCCTGCAGAGATAATGTTAAAAATATAAAACCATCTGAGGCATTTGCTTGCTTTTCTGCATTTTTTAATTGGCCTTTAATTTACATTGACTTCATAAGGGTACAGTAGGTGGGCGGGTTCCAAATATGCAGTTTCATTCTGCACACTACCGTTTGGTAGATTCTAATGCAGACTGGACAGAAACTAACACTTCTTGAATAGCAGGATACAGTGCATCTCAGGCAGTGGATGCCTTTTTAATACTACTGCAACTTCATTGACCTTTTCTAGTGCTTTTCTCTTGATAAATCCTTTTTACTTTCAATTATACATATTGGCTAAATCCGGCAAATTCAAATCTTTGCAAATAAAAATCTAAACTCAGCCTGGATTTGGCAAATCCAAAACCAAATGCAAATCCACCCCAGCTTTGCCCATCCCTAGTCTACATGCAGTTTCACGATGTACCTGTGTATCTGGAACCAGGCAACCCTTTGGGGTTAACCTTGAACTCCTGCTTGAGTCTGAGTTTGGCCTACAGGTCAGCTAGCTCACTTTCTCCTTCTATGCACCTTTATAAGGTGAAGCCTATGATCTGACCATGGATCATGGCTTTCAAAGCCTCCCACACGGTAGCTACTGTGGTGGCTCCCATTTCATTAGCACAGAAATATTCATCCACCTCTTTCTGAAGCCAGGAACTGAAATGGGATCACACAGCAGGAGTAGATCAAGACTCTAGCTGGATGAGTGGGGAATGGCTGGTCCAAAAAAAGATCTGGTTGGTTCAGGGCATGATCAGAGATGATGAGGCAACTGCTAGAGACTGATGTGACCATGGGCATTATGTGCTGGGATGTGAGTCACATATCAAGGCAATTGTATGTCCCATGCACTGCTGAGTAGCAGGTATAGTTTTTCATTCTGGGGGTACAGAGGTGCCAGTTGTCTGACAAGACCTGGTCTTTGATCTATACTGTGTGACTGCTAGAGCCATTATGGTATGGAGCTCCTGGTTAGCTTGACTTTGATCCATGGCAAGGTCCATGGTGAAGTAAAAATTCCCACTAATAAGGATGGGTACTTATTGGATTACCCTGTCCACTATATCATGAAAAACACTTGAGAAATCTTCATTTGGGGCATAAAGACTGCCTACCACAAGCAGACAATAAGGCATATAAAATAAAGCTAAGGACCATCTGCCATCTTTGTCCACAGATTCCTTTCTCTGCTTCCAGTGAAGAACTTTGTGGAAAAGGATGGCCACTCCCACTTTCTTGGCCACTGCAGCACTATAAACCCACCCATTTCCTAGAATGTTTTGGGGCTTCTGGGCAGAAGAGCTCGGTTTCTTGGAGACGAGCCAATTTCAAGTGCATGTGGTGTAAACGGTTCATCACTGGCTTGTGTTTTACCAGAGAATTCAGTTCCAGATATTTCAACTGTGACAGCATAAATCAGACATAACTGAAGGTAATAGTGTGTGGAACTCAGGGGTGAGACAGGCTGCTAAAATCGCAAGCAGGGATAGTGCACAGCTTGGGAGGTGTGTCCTTTGTCTCTGCATACCCAAATGTAATAGTCATGAGCAGATTCTGTGCCTGCAAGACCCATATATGAGCTCTTCTTACCTTGCGAATAAATACCCATAGTTGAGAGTGCTGTTGATTGTCTTTTGGGCACCACTGAAAAAGCACAATACAGTAACATCAGTGAACCAGTAACACAAACTGAAAATCAACATTAGAACACTTAACATACAAATGCTATCACAGGGCATCGGGATGTGAGCCAGTGATGGAATAGTGACCCCAGCTCTTCTGCTATCTCCTGAAAGGTGGCATGTGAATCAGATGAGGTTGTTAGGCTGACCAGCCTAACTTGGGTGAAAAGCAAGAACTGTCCCCCTCCCCCAAACATCAATTCTACATTGAGAGGAAAGGTTGTGATTAGTGATTGCCCCCTGAGATGAATAGGCCCTAGTGCTCTGGCATGAGCTGAGGGCATACAGTATATGGAGGAGGGTTGTAATGCCCATCTTTGTTACAAATCATACATTAGTTGTACTGGGTGGGGGGAGAGTGAGAACCTTTAGTGACCTACACACGTAAGACTGACATGTCATTGGTCCAGTCCTCAACACGGTGAGAAAAAGGAAAAAGTATAAAAGAAGGAGGTGGGGCTATGTAGGGGTCCAAGTCTGCGGAGCAGTACCCTTATTTGAGCTTAGTCATGGGAGTGATGAGATGGGGCCATAGCCTTTTGAGTCCTAGCAAAGAGGTGAGGCATACAAGTTCTTATAGGGTTAGACAAGGAAGGCTTCATGACAGCTGCCCAGAAAAAAGTGTTTTGCTAATGAGACGATGATCCCAGCTCCATCCCAGGTCAGTGGCAGGCAGTGGGAAGGGTCAAAAGTCACTCACTTCGGGCATTTTAGGCAACCTTGATATGGACGTTAAAAGATTAAGCCACTACCATTAGCTGGTGCTGGGGCCTCCATTGTGCAGGTCTGCCAGTGAGGGGCTGCAGAGGAGGTGATGATCCATTCTAGCCCAGTGGTTGTGATCAGCTGTGCCATACACCCCTACAAGACTTGTGAGCTGTTCATTATGCTAAGCAGGTGGGTACAGTTTGAACTGTGCAATAGTGTTCACCAGGGGCTGTGGGGGTCAGTAGGTAACTGGGGAAGGAATGGGGAAAAGAAGAATGGGGTAGGCTCTAAGAGAGAGAGGTTCACCTGAGTGAATAAAGGGGTAAACTTCTTGTTTTCAGTAGTGAGAAGTTGCTGCCATTATACAAATTGGGGTCATACCCCACTCTCTGGTGCCGACAGTCGGCAGCCCATGCAAAAAGCTCCAGTCCAGGTAAGTGTCTTGTTTGTACCCTGGCAACACAGGAAGTGAGGCCTAGGAGACCTTTTCTCAACAACTGGGTGTGGCAAGGAACAACTTAAACATTTAAACTCCTATTTCCAAATTCTGATTAGTCCAATACAGCATTGTGAGTATATAACACAAGCCCAGATAGCAACTGGGCTATTGCCATTGTAAAACAGATATCTGCTGGCAAGCAGGGAGGCTGTCGCTGCCCCACAGTTTATCAGGTGTCCCCATGGAGTAAAGGAAGGCCGCTAGTAGATCTTAGCTTTTTAGAGGAGCACTTCTTGTGCAGAGCAATCAGTTCTTTTCAGTCTGTCCACATAAGGCTGAGGGAATTGAGCAACTTTGGGAGGGTAGTGCATACCTCATGGGTTGATAATAAGGATCAGCTTGGGATCTAAATAGAGTGCTTCCCTCCCCTGCTCTCCCCATGTTTCCTTAGCAAAAGTACTAACTTAGTGGGGGTGACTGCACAAAAAGAAGCTGGGGTCATGGCTGTGCTGAAGTAGTGTTCTTAGCCTCAGGGCTGATTTCAGGGACACCAAGGGGAAATCCACAGTCTTCATTCCCTGACAAATTGGACAAAGGCAGAGGCACCGATGCTGCAAAGGATGATGCCCAAGTGGCAGGTAGATGTTGAAGGGCTGGGTCGGTTGCTGTGAACTGATCCAATGGGGGTGTCAAGGTTTAGATGGGATTGATTGGGCTTCCTCTGGTTTCTGTGTGAGATGAGGTGGCTCTTAGTGGAGTGTAGCAATTCATGGCTAGGAGATCTGCTGGATCATCTTCTCCATCTGTGGAGTTAATGCTATGACTGTAGCTGCAAAGTCTGAGCCTCTGCTGTGATCACTTCTGAAGCCATGGATCCTTGTAGCAGGTGTGTGAAGTGAGCTATCTTTGACCATCATCGGGGCTGCTACAATGTCCATCAGGGTCAGCCGCAGGTTTTTGGAGGGTGACAGTGAGGTGTTAAATCAGCCTGCCAGTTTTTTATGAATATAGTCCATGATAGCCTCTGGGGAGCTTATGGTCAAAGGAACCCTATTGTGGATTAGTCAGCTGGGTACCTGAGGATGAACTGAACTCATGCCCAGTTTAGGGCTTGTCTCACCTCAGTGTAGGCCTGCCATCTATCAGTTTAATCTTTGGGGAATTCCTGCAAGATTATTATTTTGTGACCTTGCCAATCCAAAGTGACCAGTTCCCTTGCTTGAGTAAGATTTCTTCTTTAACCTTAAACCCTAGAAAACAGGCCTGGATTGATCTGGCTTTTCACACTGCTTGGGTCATGGAGTGAGAGACTGGTGAATCCTCTCAGTCTTTATGTAAGAGTCCTCAGGAAGCTTCAGGACATCTTGCAGGGCATGGTACTAAAAGGCAATGGTGTCCTGTAACTCTACACACTCTGGAATGCCAGTAAATTGCAAATTGTTCCATTGGCCCTAGTTTTCTAAGTCATACACTTTGTCTTATAGGACACATATCTTTCTCTCATGCTCTCAGACCAACACCTGCAGCTCTTGACATATTCCCACTTTCTGAACGTTTTGGCTTTCAATGGCTATTACACAGGCCTCTAGTTTGTTGACAGCTTGTAAATTCTGTACTGTAACCACCTTTATTTCTTTCAGCTTCTGTAGCAACTGGCTAAACATCACCTCAATATGATCAGCAGAGGGGGACACTACCACAATGAAGCTGGTCGAATGTGGGAGGAAGGCTTCAAGCAGGGTGAACATGTCTCATTGTGTAGCTTCCCAAGGGTTAGTCAGATTGTAAGATGAAATGCAGCAGGTGTTAGCCGACACTCTTTTGTACTGAACTAGTGCTCAGATAAATGGTGATTTAAATGGGGGAATTTGGATGCCTGAGAATTGATGTCTGGGGTGGAAAAGCTCATGGATTTGGCAGCCATATTCCACGAGCACTAGCCATGCCCCCTCATTTTTTTAATGGAGTTGTTCCAGTCATGATCATCATCACAACTAGGACCAGAAGAAAGAAAACAAAGATAGAAAATGGACAGAAAGACAGCGGTCACAGTCATCTAAAGGAGGAACTTACTGTTCTGTGAAGTTGGGGAAAACTGCTGACTGCTTGAAAAGTAGCTCAAATGTTTGAATCACAAATAAGGTAGGCAGCACATGACCCTCACCTGACTGCTATCAGTAGCATTTTTATAGACAGAAAAAAAAGAAAAACAGGAAACATTGGTTTGTGTGCCAGTAGACACACAATATTATAGACAAAATGAACCTTTCAATTGATGTTGGGGTGACTCATTCCCTTGTTAAGTGAGCAGTGAAAAATGAGTGCCATTCAAGTTTTATTTTTTTAATTGGAGTGGAGCACAGCGATTCCTGTTGTGGGGGACAGGTTGGCATGAAACTCTCTTTTTTCTTCAGTCTCTGTTGACACATTCAGAGACCAGAACATTTTCAACCCATTATCTAAGACAAATTAAAACACAGCTTTAATGGGTCATGAAAATGGTTCAGTTAATCTAAGTTGGCAATGAATTAAAAAATGACCCAGGCTATGAACTTCTACGATTACCCCCAATATGTCCATAGATGTGAACAAAATTGTAATTAAAATCACTAAATGGAAAACAAATTAAAACTACTGAGACATGTAGCAGGATTTTTGAAAGCCTTAAATTGCCACAAGCCCTGGTGTGCTAATGATATGGAACATAGGGCTTGCAGTGATGTAATGGGATTTTCTATCCTGTGCAGCAGTTGCCGCAAGTTAGACCATCTTTTTCTGGTCTAACTTGTGGCAATCCTGGGGGCCATTTTTACGAAGCTTGCACCAGATATGCAGCACAAGCTTTCGTAATTTGTAGAAACTGTCCCAACTGCACCTGAGAATGTAAAATCAGGCACAGTTGCAGTGAAGGGTTTGGCACACTGGCAGAGCCTAAGTGCCGTGGCACAGGACTGGATGCAAGCCATTCACTACGCTTTGAAAATCCTGCCCATATATGGTAAGTATCTAGTAGTTATTCTAGACCGTAGTTTACATTTTTTTGGCCTCTATAAACCAAGTCTTTAGAATAACCTACTCATGAATCAGAGCTCTGTATATGAAGAAGGCCTCTGTTCTTCAAAGTCAGCAAGATCTAAAATAGTTACACATCCACTTCTTCCCATCTTGGAATATATAGCACAGTTTAAAACAAGATCTGTTCAGAGCTGATACATCTGCAGAGCGTTTAGGTGCTCTGGTGAGATGGAGCTCATGGATATTGGAATGCTGGAGTATAGGGCTTTTCAGACTGGCGGCATATGGTGACAAATCTGAGCACTGCCAGAGCATGCTGGTGAAAGGTTTAAATGAAATAATAACCCGTCGATAAGAAGGTCGAAGAGTCAGAGCTAGAAGTCATCAACGACGGATGATGGCTATCCGGCACGGAACGGGAGGGCAGCATTGGAAGCTGCAAAATTACCCCAGAGGTGCTCGTTGATGGAGGAGCCATCGACATGGAAGGAGAGGAGCACACAGTTGTCAGTGATTTTAAAGATGATGTGTGAGGGGCTACCTGCTCCATACTTACATTAGCAGAGGACGACACAGGGGTGGTAGAGACATGTTTCCTACCATGACCCTGTGTCAAGATGGAAGGGGTCTCCCATGGAGTGGTGAGACCCTGAAGAGGATGCTGAGGAGTCTCTAGAAGAGGAGGGGTGCTGTTGCACCAAGAGTGCTACCTTCTGCTCCATGAGATACTCATGGAACTGTTGCAACCATTGGCATTTTGTGGCTCTGTTGGATTTATTATAGAAGTCACACTGCACTGAGTTGTGTTTTGGGCCAAGGCAATGAGCACAGATTGCATGGAGGTCTTCTTTAGCAATTCTGTGGCCACAGGAACAGCTTCAGAATAAATCCGAAGACATTAATAGTGTATATAAAAATTAAAAACATTTTAAAGTTGTGGGTCATGGAACTTTTTTTAAGACAACTGGAAAGCAGGAACTCTGAAGGAGGATTTTTTGCATGCAGGTCATGGTTGAAAATAACTGAGGCATGACTGGGACCTCCCCCCCTTTATACCTGCCAGGTGTATACCACGTGGTGGTGCTAGAGGGAGGTCCCAGGGTTGACTGCTGTGAAAATCATCTGAAGGAAATGACACCTGTGGCTGAATCCTACTAGTTATGACCTGCTGCAAGAGATTGCCTCAAAGAAGATCTCGCTTTACACCTCTTCAAGCAGCTTTATCTCCAGCTATTCTAAGTGAGCTATAACAGAGTACCTGTTGCTTGACACTTTGTGCATACCTGTAACTTCATCTGGTCCTCCATACTGCAATTTCCTTACATGCTCTACCCTAGATCCTGCCCTCTCCTTGTTCTTTACCATCATTTACTTTCAGGGCTTTGTTCCCCTTGGTACTTGAGGAGCATTTGTTTCAGATTCCTTTATCCCACCTTTTAGTTCAGCACAGCATAACAAACTTCAATGTCTGAAGGAGCCCTCCTATGGGCCCTTGACTGCAGTAGCTTTCCTGAAACCCTTTCTTACTCCTTCCTCAACTCTCCCCACCCAATCTCATCCATGAGCCACCAACACACCAAACACCCTACAGCCCTCAACATAATCCCCAGGAAGATGACTGCCCCACAGCCATTACAACCTACTACTCTTCCTGTATTACACCCCTACAATGATTCTGGATGACCACCATTTCCATACAACTTCTCAATAACTATCACTGGTCAAGAAGCTGGGACCTTTCAGCCTACACGATATCCAGGTACTGCATCAATCCCCCTGCTCACAGAACTCCCCTACACCAATGTCTGCCACCTTATTTGTTTTTTGTTTTCTATGTCTTCACCTTCTTCTTCCTCACCCTCACTCTATTCCCTACTGTGTGATTGTTGGCATGGAATTCATGATGGAAAGGGAGCATACATGTCTACCCAATGTGCCGTGTATCTTTCTCAGGCACTGCAATGTCTTGATTATAGCAGAGTAACTACAACGTTAGCCAGGTGTCCTTATCAGGTATGTCTATATCCAGATACTTCCATTCACTGCATATACATTTGGCCTTTGGTTACTGGGAAATGAACTTTTGCACCACTGCACAAGTTACCCAGAAATTGACGATCCATGTATATACATTAAATGAATGGCATTATGTTTCGCATCACTAGTCTTCAGTCACTTGTGCAGCAGTAGAGTTCTCTGTTTCTTAGTCAGTAACCAAATTCCCATGTATATACAGTGTCAGGAAGTATCTGGGTAAAGACTTACCCAATAAGGATAACTGGAAAACAGAGTAGTAACCCCATAACTACTCTTATGTAATCAAAACTATGCTGTACAAGACAAATCCAATGGACATTTATACAAGTATAAAGGTGTTACCAGGTAAGTTGAGGGTTCCCCAGTTTTCAAGTTACCCATCAACACATATAGCCATGGATACATATAGAGTAATAAAAATGACTACTTTAGGCATGGACAAGTGAGGTAAAATCAAGTACTGTTGAGTGTGCTATGCCATACAAAACAACAAAAATATTGCAAACTCGGATTGTACATCTCAACTGACCTACATTATGATGGACATCATTTCCCCTCTACTTTACCTCTTGTCTGTCTCACACTAGCTGGGACACCCATGTGTTTACAATACAGAAGCCCTCTCCATATAGCTCAACTGCTCATCATAAGGAGGGACAACCCTTACTTTACCACAAAAAAACCCTGCAGTGCTGAGGTCCCACATGTCATAATGAGCTGCTTAGTAATACATGATACTCACTAAAAAACAAACTTTGCAAACATGATGGCATAAAAAACTCTTATGATCTTGTGAAGATATTATGACTTGAAAGAGGTCTTACTAATTAATGAAAACATAAAATTTGCCAGTGGTGGATCCTGGAGGTGAACCTTTGTGAATATGTGACTAAAGCAGGTATTGGAAGTTGTCAAGTTAGACCAAAACATTCTGTTCATAAGCAGTTCTGAATACCTGTGGCTGGACACTAATATATTCCATAGTTCCACATTTGGGTCACTATGGCTAATGGCCACTCTCATCAACCTACCTAAACAAGTGCTTTGTATATTGTTTGTATCCTCCTTTCTTCCATGACTTTGACTAAACACACAGCACTAGAGGTGGTCACTTTGCACTCTTTGAACATTTTTATCACTAATAATAACAAAATACACCCTCCCCCACAACACACACTTGCAAGAGAGCAGGCTGACAGGGTGCCAGGCTAACATACAGTCACAGAGGATAAGACCACAGCATGCAGGACCACAATTTCACCAATAAGAGCAGGGTGAGATATGAATGATGCACTAACAGCATCAACAGCGAGGGGTGGAAGAAAAGTTCTCTTAGTTCTGTATTGATGCTCATTAACACAATATAAAAAAGAAATCAAATGCATTCATCACACAGGATGCAGTCAAAAATAAAATTGTAAAAATATGTCTTCATGTAACTCGAAACTGACTCACTTGTGCAAGCTTGGGAACATAAAAAAAGAGCTTGCATGCATCGGGGGAAAAAAGAAGTTTGTCATTCAGGATGCCAGTTTTCCAGTTTTCATCTCTCTGTTCCTGGAAATGACTCCCAATGTAAACAAGCTACCAAATATAAACTTCTGGCTCCAAAAAGGTTTTAACTAGCTCACAGCAAGACGGGGGAGGAAGGGAGGGAGGGGGAACACTCCACATGCACAAGTAAAGAAAACAATGCAAGAATATCGGTGAGAAATTCTTCTATAAAAGTGTAAACTTGCATGCTCCTAACATTGAATTGCTGCTCATGAGCCAAAGATCAAAAATAAAGAAGATAGGATGCTTTCAAAAATTAAAATGTAACACCATCTTACCATGTAGCCTGAAACCGATTTGTTCCTGTCATGCATGCACATGAACAGAAACAAAAAAAAGGAGCTTACATGCATCGAGGGGAAAAAGAATCCGAATTCTAGCAGCTAGCCATTTGTTTTCTTGTTTTTGCCATAAATTAATCACAATGACATGTCACTACCAAATCTAAACTTCTGGCTCCCAGAAGCAGACAACAAGCTCACAGAGAGAAGTGGAAGGGAGGGGGGAAACACCACAGGCATAAGAAAACAATTCAAGAATATGAGAGCAAGATGGCAGCTACACAACATAACATGCTACACTACAAATTCAGGTCAGCAACACAGGAAAAAATTATACATGTAAAAATAAAGATTCTCCATAAACTATGAAACCCCCATTGTGCATTCTTTTACAGATTAAAGCATGGATTCCTAACAAACTAATTTGTACCTGCACTTCACGTTTCATCAGCAAATAGGCAGAGGCGAGACAGTAGCCAAGCGTGAATACTGTCAGAATTCTCTGCAGTGCAGTTCTGAAAGGGTCTGATCAAAATTGAAAGTAAACATACATGAAAAACCTAATTTACTAAATGAAAAATATCACTAAACCTATGGCACGTAGCTCAAAATAACCACCATGAACCTACGGCAAATAGCTCAGAATGACCGCCGTGAATGTCTTTTTACTCAGAACGGATGCCGATCATTTTCATTGGATTAGTAGCTTGCAGTGGGCAGGGAAAAGTATATGATGGGCAGGGTAATGTATATGTATAAGCCAGCAGAGTTAAAGAGACAGCAGCCAGCATATATATATCTATATATATATATATGTTTGCAGGCTCCAAGGAGCTAAAATATTTACTTATTTTTTTTTTTCACCAATTAAGGATTGGCTATGAAACAGCGCATGCACTCAGTTCTGAACTAAAATGAGGAAGTGGCACATTAAAGTAATGCCCGGGGTGAGGCAATCATGCTGAGGACGGATCTTCATCTGTGGAGGGCTGGGGATTAAGATTCAGCATATACAAGCAATGGCGTTGGCTCTGTGAAACAGACATTGCATCACAGTAGGGGAACATAGGGTCTCGTTCCACTGATGGTCCCTCTTATCTCCTACAGTGATGGCAAAACATCTGCGGAGCTCTGCCCATGCAGACGTAAATATGCAGAAAGACTGACCTTGCCAAATTGGACAAGGTGTGTAATAGTTTGGTTAGATTTGTTTTGAGGAGACACAGAGAAAGGAGGATAGAGAAGCGTATCAGGGAAAATCTGAAGGTAGACAAAGCTATGGGGCCACATGTGATGCATCCAAGGCTACTGAGGGAGCACAGAGAGGTACTAGCTGTACCTCTGACAGACCTTTTTAACAGATAACTGAAGAACAGAGTGGTGCCAGAGGACTGGAGAAGGGCAGATGTAGTCCCACTTCACAAAAGTGGTAGCATGGATGAGGCGGGTAATTTTAGGCCTGTCAGCCTGACATCAGTGGTGGGTAAGTTAATGGAAACACTATTAAAGGAAAAGATTATGGAATATCTTGTATCCAGTGGATTACAGGACCCAAGGGGTATACTGTTGTAGCAGCAAAACTAAAACCACAAAGACCATTACAGTGACAAAATCGGCAGTTCACTGTAATGGTCTTGTGGTACCTCAACATTGCTTCTCCCAGTGTTGTGCCCCCTTCCCAAAACAACTCCAACATGAAGTTGATTATATTAAAATCCGGGGGTGCGGGGGGTGCTGCCCCCCCCAAATAAACATTGTTTTTCTGATGGCACAGTGCTGACTGTCAGCATTGTGCTATCTCTGTAAAACAGTTTGACATATTTACTGTCAAACTTGTTTGGAGGAACCTACCCAAGACACCATGGTTTCACAGAGGGAAGGATATTGCAAACAAATGTGATCAATTTCTTTGACTGAGTGACCAAGGAGCTAGATTAGGGAGGAGAGGTATGTATACATGGCCTACCTGCATTTCAGCAAGGCATCCCACACCATTACACATAGCAGACTGGGAAGAAAGCTGGGTAACTTGATGTTGGGTAATAAGGTGATAACCTAAGTAAGAAACTGGTTAGTGGATAGGACACAGGGGGTAGTGGTAAATTAATTGTGCTGTGAGGAGAGGAGAGGAGGGGGTTCAGCTGGGTGTCTTAGGGATCAGTGTTGGGATTGGTCCACTTTAATGTCTTTATAAGTGACATAGCAGAGGAACTTGAAGGGAAGGTCTGCCTCTTTGCAAATGACACCAAGATCTGCAACAGGGTGGACACTCTGGTGGTGGAGGGGTTGGAAAGAATGAGCAGGGATCTGAAAAGACTGGAAGAGTGGTCAGAGTATGTCAGCTGGGTTTTAATGCAAAGCAACTGCAAAGAAATGCACCAGGGCCATAGAAATCTGGGAGCAAAATACAAATGGGTGGTGTGATACTGACAAAAAACAAGCAGAAGAAAGACCTGGGGTAGTCATATCAGATGGCCTAAAGGTGGCCGTGCAGTTTGGCAAGGCAGTCAGAAGGGCTAGTGGGATGCTGGGGTGTATAGGAAGGGGTATCACTAGCAGGAAGAGGAAGTGGCACTGCCACTATAAAAATCACTGGTAAGACCACATCTTGAGTACTGTGTCCAGTTCTGGAGACCACATCTCAGGAATGATGTGGACAGAGTGGAGGCGGTCCAGAGAAGGGCTACCAAAATTGTGCAAGACCTGCATCAGAAGCTTTATGAGGAGAAGCTAAAGGAGCTAAATATGTACACCCTGGAGGAGAGAAGGGAGAGGGGATAAGATAGAAACCTTCAAATACATCACAGGGGTTCATAAGGTACAGGAGGGGAGTATCTTTCAGAGAAGAAGGTTCTCTAGAACAAGGGGGCATGCTATGAAGCTGGAGTGGTGTAAATTCAAGAAGGATGCGAGGAAGTACTTCTTCACAGAAAGAGTGGTGGATATCTTGAACAGCCTTCTGGCAGAGGTAGTGGTGGTGAAAACAGTGGTGGGGTTCAAAAATGCCTGGGACAGGCACAAGGGAATTGTAGAGGTAAGGGGGGAGGGGGGTTGCACTGTAGATCAAGAAGTGTATGCAACAAAAAATGAAGATTAAAAAGAAATAGGCAGATGGGGTGGGCCCAGCAGCCTTAATCTTTCATCAGATTCTATCTTTCTATGTATGATTGATAACATCATGATGTGTATAAAGATTTAAGCTGGGATTCATTAACAGTAAGAAAAAAATTACTCTTAGTGATTTTTAAAATTATCCAAAGAAACAATACCATGAAATTAAGTACATTTCTTTCCTTTTTTTTATAAATCCATAGCATGTATCTAAGTTGAGAGAAGTTTGTTTTAGTGGTCTACCCATACCTGATGTAAATACCAAATCAGGATCAATGACATCTGCATATAGAGCCCACATGTTTGGAACAGTTTGTCTCTGATTACTAGAAGGATAAATACAATATAATTGTAACTACCCTGTTCCCAGGAGTTTCTAGAATCCCACTTAGAATCAGTGGCAGACAGGGAGAGGCAGCTTGTGAGATGCCAGTTAAATGGATTTCACACTGTCACACTCTGTTTTCAGTTTCAGCTGAGCTGGAGTGATGATGTCACCTTAGAATTTTCGCAGCAGCATAAGCCACAATGGAATGCTATCTACAGGGGTTAGCAGTAGAATGTTGGGTTAGAGTGAGTAGTTCGAGAGAAGGTAGAGTGAGGAGCACTGCAGAAGGCAGCTCCTCAGACTTAGCTCTGACAGAGAGCTACCTCTGGAGATTGGGTAGTATGTTCTCACCCTAGAACAAGAACACAGAAAACCAGTGGGTGAAGTGGTAGAGACCATTCCTACAGGGTTTTCCAGTGCCCCATCCCCAGAGGAGGTGGGGGGTTCAGGATTCAGGGACAAGCCCCTGGTCCAGCCTGGAGTGTGTTGAAGCTGCCAGCAATTTGTTTGTTCTGAGAGTGCCCAAGACTTTTGACGTGGAAAAAGCCCTGGGACACCTGCATTCCTGTGGTGAGTTTTTTCTCTAACATAGGGACCCTGTCACCAAGACTGTTTCTGTTAAAAGTGTCTGCCTACTATGGGGTCTGGATAGAGACTTACCAAGCACAGATCTTTTAGTTTGTGTCTGATTTAAAAGCATCTGCTAAAGTGGGGGTCTAGTGTAAAGACATTGCCAAATACAGAATTTTTAATTTCATGACACCTCAGAGGTGTGAGAAGTAGAATGCTAAATGTTAAAGACATTTCACGATAGCATCTGCAAGAGTTTTCTGAGAAAGGTGTTATTAACCAGATGAATGGCCGATTATAAATCTGGAAGCAAGAGGTGGGAGACCCCTACATCTGGAGTAACCATGTTTACCTCTCTGGGTTCAGGTTGGGCACCATTATTTTCTCTCAGTGCACTTGGCAAGTGCCTGAAGAAAATACCCAGACATGTGATTTTGGATTTTCTGTGAGCCAGTATGTGCTCTTGGGTGGTCAAGGGTGCTAACAGTAATTCCTCATGAAATATGGGAAAGCCTCCTAGTACTGGCCGAGGGTGCCAAGTCAAGGGAAGTGTATCAGTTTGGGCCATTTGTGCCAAGTTCCATTCAGAACCTGAAGGTCCACTGTGTGTGTGTGCTCTGTACCTCAGTAATCTACATTACCAGTGGGAGTAGCCCTGGGGGTCTATCTTTGCTTTGTATTATTCTGTGTGTGTGTGAATAAAAGCCATACTCTAGAATCCCAACCTGGTTTGGACAGTACCGTTATTGCTTCTACTGTGTCTTGATTTACTTGGGTGCCCCTGACCAGAAGTACAAACCTAGCATAATACTGAGCAAACGTTTTCTCCCAGGGGCCTAGGATGATGGCCATGATAAATGGTCCCCCAGGTGTGAGCAAGGTAGTTGCACACTTGGTTTGCCTGTCTGAGGATGGCAGGCTACGAAGCAGAAGATTGGTAAACAGAACTGTTTGTAGTGACAAACCCCATCCCTCTCGTTGGTGCCATGTGTGAGAGAAGCAGCCCTGCTAGTTGAATGGGGGGGGGCAGTGGGGGAGGATACATAATATTTTTAAGATGTAGTACAGGAAGAAGTTATAGAGTTTTAAAGTTTGTGATGTACAGTATACTGGCTGATATCTCTAGTGTAATATTGATAGGGTTTCAATATGTGCTTTTTATCTGCTATACGTGATCTATTTTCTGTAATATGTCACATATTTTATACACTGAAAAATTCTAAAAATAGGCCACTTGCTGTCCTAATATCCCTAACCTATAAAACTATAAATTAATAATTATTACTATTAGTTTGTATTGACCAGGCAAGCACACCAGACAATTAAATGCCTAATTTCAAGTACGACCCCGTAGGTTAAAATTGGTTAATACAAATACAAACATATGAGTTACAGTACAAAAGACGACTACGGGAACAGTTAATAGGAATACGCAGAAGCAATAGCAAAGTATAACAAAAGTACAACAGGAGCAGTATAACTGAATACCAAGGAATCCAGATCAATTAACATAATACGAACTCAGTACAGTTAGAAAGGGCAGACTACTTACTAGCATATCACAATTTAAAAGACTACTCACTTACTAATTTAATTATTTACATACTGATTTTCTTACTACTGGTAAAAAAAAACTAAAACTGTTTATTCAAACTGTACAGCATAGGTGCTTTTTCTTCAAATGTCTTACAAAAATAACATAAGGCAAGTTTAGTGCAGCTCAATCTACAGGAATTACCTGACATCTTCCATGCTGATTGACAAACTGATATAGTTCTGTACCCTGAGGACTGCCAAGCTGCTGCTGCTGCTGCTGTTGTGCCCATAGCTTTCCCTGCAGAATCAATGTGTTTTTGCTTTTCTATACTCCAACTGGAAACACTTGTGTCCTGTACAGGCTTTGGTCTGCTTCTCATCTCCACATGAAATCAGAATCTTGATCTTTTGGCCTGTATCACTGACCTGAATGCTAAATGCTGCTTCAAGGAAAAATAAGTATTGTCTGCCTGGTCAGTAATGTGTTATGCTATATTGCCCTTAATAGTTAAGTTGGCTATAGATCTACTTATAAAAGGTTATCCTGTATACTTTACAAAGCTTTCTGCACATTGGAAAGACCTTAAAATTACCATAAGGCAAGAACAATATAGGGGTTGTAAGAGTTTTGGAGATTAGAGATATTGGCCCAGATTTGAGCAAAGAAAATGTAAAAATGAAGTAACAGAGAGTTCTGAGGAGAGTAGTTGTTTGTTCATTAAAATTCGTAATCTTTGATCTGCATAGTGCTGCAGATCACACTTTTCATTTAAGAGGGGTTCCCTCCTTTACACCACCAAACAAGCCAAGGAAACATCACGAAACATTAAAACCCCAAATAACTTGTTGAATCACAAATACGCTCTCCAAATAGGGAGTGCAATTCCAAAAATCCTAATCTAATAAAAGGTAATAAATTGTTTTTCATAATGCAAGAATGAAAATTATGCCACCAATTCAACTTAATAAACAACTGATCTCGGAGGTAACACAGTTTACGAAATGTCAGTGTAGATACGTTTTCTCAGATTAATGCTGTTTTTTCTCTTTCCTTACGATGAAACAACCATGAGAATAAACAGGTTATTCTCACAGTAGTCCTTTTGCCTCCATGTGTTCTAATAGTCGACCTGTTTTCAGCATTTATTCTCTCAGTTGATCTGTCGTCACCAGTGAAAAAAAAAACACAATTCCAACTGGACCCTGATTTAGAACCATCTGTTTGAACACTCACAAGATGATACTGAACATTATATGTAAACATTCTTTCATTGCCATAACACCCAGAATAAACAACAATGGATCAATAGGCAGAAAAAGGGCAAAGCATACTGCTGAAGCACAAATAGCACAATGCAAAACAATGTAAAATAAAAGTGAACACAAATAGGGCTATAATACAACATTTACTGTCCTTGCACCAGTACACAGACAATAAAAAATAAGACCATTGAATAAACAGAAAAAGTCATGGCTGCACTGAAAATATCAGACATATTTTCATTCGTGATTTTGATGTCCCTCATGGCTATGCCACTAATAAGGTCATTGGGTTCTGAAAGCACTCATGAAAGTAAACTTGATATTTTCAGTGCAGTCAATTATATACTATATCCCCTATTTGTAAAGCAGAAATCTTAATTTTATTTTGAATAATTTTATTTGTTCTCAGTGATATCACAGCTTAAAGCTGCAGCAATTTTACTTTTTATGCACTGCACACTTAAACCAAACTGTTTCTTACCAGCAAGTGCTTCAAACTCAGAAATCAGTTCCTTAAGAAAAGAAATGGTACTGCTAAGGGATCAATGACTTCTCCATTGCAGCCAGACCATCTGGGCTGGATTTTGTGGAAAACATACAGTTCCTCATCCCAAAAAAGTAAGTCAAACAGTAGTAAGTGAGTAAACTCTATCTGTAGAGTGCCCATTCCCTGGGCTCAGGGCACTGTACATACATTAGTTCAGGACAGTTCATGATCACAAAAAAAAACATTCAAACAAATGAAATCAATTCCACAATAGATATAACATTTGAGGAGTGTGATATTTGGATTATGGCTTTGTTGACAATCCTTATAGCACTTTAAACATTGTTAGAGTTACTATTTCTCCCCTGAGGCCATATCCTGGTTCAAAGACTATCTCTCCGGCCAGATGCAATAGGTCAAAATCAACACCACCCTCTCCTCCAATAAACAAGTCCTAACGGGTGTCCCGCAAGGGTCTATTCTAGGGCCACTGCTTTTCACTCTTTTCCTAAACTCCCTCCCTCAATCCTGCAGTGGGAAACTCTTACTCTATGCGGACGACGCAGTAGTTTTCTGGAAACACCCCCATCCTCACTCCCTCCAAATTGCCCTATGAGGTTCTTTCAGAGAAACAGAATCCTGGTTCACTAAGCATCACTTAGTACTCAACTACAACAAGACAAAATCTATGATCTTTACCATCTTCAAAGCCCTCTCAGTAGTACCCCCCTAACCATCTCCAACTCGCAGGGCCTCCTTCTTGAACAGGTCTCAAACTTCAAATATCTGGGTGTCACTCTGGAGACATCCCTCACCTACCACAAACACATTCAACACCTTTCCTCTGGTGTAAACACCAAACTGGGGATTCTATATAGACATAAGCACTGCCTACTCCCTCAGGCCCTACGTCTTGCTATATCCTGCTCAGTCCTCTCCTTGGTGGACTACGGGATTGTAATTTATGGCACTGCAGACCAAACCACCTTACATTGCATCAACCTAGCTCTCAACAGAGCATGCCGTCTGACAACAGGCTGTGATAGATTAACCCACATGTGTGAGCTCTACAAGTTTGTGGACTGGCTGACCTTTGAAGGGAGGCTTAAGTATCATACTTGCCTACAAGCCAAAAAAATACTTATGAATTTAGCACCCATAGGCCTCCACCCCCTCATCCAGCCAGTCCCACATAGGAGGGCCCCTAGACACCCTGCAAGTACCTCCCTCCTAGTTCCCCACTGTAGGACCTCACTAGGGCAAAGGTCTTTCTGTTATCATGCTACCCTCTGGTTCAGCACCCTATCACCCTCCATCTCCCTGGCCCCTTGTCTTGGACAATTTAAAACTGGTATCATGAACCTTCTCCTTGACTCTGATGCTTGTGGCTATAGCCAGTACTCCTTCCCCTTGTCCGTATCCCAAAAGAAGGCAACGTTAAGGATAAAGGTCTAGCTTATCCTATGACTACATCCTTAGGTCCCACAATCCGGCTTTAAATAAACTCTGACACAGGGCTCTGCTAATGACCCTCCGAATCTGTAACCAGACTTGTCTCACAACTATGACTCAGTGTCTTCTTAGGCCCTAGAGGCGGTAACTAATATGTAATGTAAATAGACTGTGCTGTGTGACCTATGTATAACTGTTATTAAATGTAATGTTTGTGCTTTTCTGTACTGACATGGAGCCTTTGCAAAGGAGTCTATGACTCAAAGGATTGTAATTCTGATTCTCTCAATCAATAAATAAATAAACAAATAATACTTATTTTTTATTTATTTTACTGCAGAACTAGAAAACCAAGAAAGACTCATTTATCCTGAGTTACTTTGAGAAAAGGTAATGGTATGGATTTCACTGTATACAGAAAATCAACCTATGCTGACTAGGATCTACTTTTTAACTACAACTACTGATTATTGTTAAGACCTGAAGCTGTTTTATTTGTTAATGTTTGGGGAATTTATAGTAATGGTCCAGACCTACTCCAGTGGGAAATAAATTATACCAGAGCCACAGTCCAGGAAACTTTTTCTAACTCTTCTTAGCAGAGTTATAGCAACAAAACAATTGACGTTGAGAGATAAAAAGACAAATGGCATTGCAAGGAGTTTGGGGACAGAGGGATGGAAGCAGAGTACTGTGCTTTACAGAAGGAATGCAAGGTACAGATTGTCTAGGCCAAGGCTGGTCTGGAAGACAAGACGGTACAAGAGAACAAGGGTAATAATCTTTTTTCAATGAAGGGGAGCAAATGAAGACTCAGGGATAAGGTGGGGTCCCTGATCATGGGGTGAGGACTATTGAGTAAGGCATGGAGAATAATTAATTAATTTGTACCTGTATTCAGTCATAACTTTAGGGGCCATAGTCAACTTGGGTGGAATTTATTGTGAGGTTCACGCTAAACAAGTAGTAGTAGTACTTATTATACCAGGCTTAGTTAGTACTGGAACACCAGGGTGCCAACGGTATCCATTCAAGAATAATAGTGGAGTTAAAAGGGGCTCTGTTTGGTCCATTTATGATGGCATTCAGGTCTCTCTATAGATAGGGATGGATAGTTTCAGAGGGCTTGAAATCAACCAGTGTCACCTTATTCAAGGTGCGAAGGGGCAAGATCAGTCCTAGGTAACTACAGGTGTGAACTGTATTTCAGTGCTTTGCAGAATATTTCTGTCAATCATAAAATATGAGTGGTCAGTACATTGATCAAAATCATCTGTTCTTTAGCACACAGCATAGTTTCACAAAAGGGAAATTCTGCCATAACAACCAGGCTGCCTTCTCTGAGGTGGTAACAAGGAAACTGAATAGGGGTCAGGTGGTGGAGGTAGTTTCTTGTACTTCAGCAAGACCTTTGACACTATACAGCATACAAAACCCATGGAGAAATTAGCATAATATGCAGTCCACAAGGTGTTCATGAGGTTGATAGCAAATTGAGTGGCAGACAGAAAACAGAGAGTAGTGGTGTATTGTTAACATTCTGAGTGGAGGGACATGATCAGTGATGCACATGGGTTAGTACTAGGTCTTTTGCTATTTAAAGTATTTAGCACTTAACTGAAGGATGGGATCAAAAAGAGTGGACACAGCTGAGGGGTTGATGAAATATAAGTATTTTCATGTTTTGAAGTAATGGGGCCAGATAGTCAAAACTGTGCTGGGTGCAAACCATTTGCTCCTGGTTTGTGCCGGGTTTGTGCAGGCCCATTATATTTAAAAGACCAAATAGCGTGAGCAAACTGCATTAGCACTGGGCAAAAGTATAATGTATGCAAGGGGCAAAAAGAGGGGCCATGCACATGAATACAGGCGCAATGCTGTATTCAGTGCATTAACACTGTGCAGAGTGTTTTTGCGCACTTAGCATGACACTTTGCACGGTGTAAATTACAGCCAGGAAAAGGTAGTCTTAACTCTGAGCAAACCAGCTTTGCATGACTTTGTGGCTTTGCACAGCTTTGCGTGGTTTTGTGTGACATAGAACCATGGTTTATGGAAGTCTGTAATTCGAAAGTGTTGATTATGGAGTTTGGGAGGGTCTGCCAGTGGTAATTTATTGACCCTAACCTGTAAATATTAAACATGGAAAGAAACCAGACTTGGAAGAAACATGCTGCACACAGATGGCACCTCCTGTGTTGCCATCATCTGCCACCAGTCCCAGCCATGCCAGGCATTAAGTGGTAACCCAGCACCCAGGGGACACAATGGCAGTGTGTCCATACAGCATACATCTGCAGACCACCCTTCGGTGGACACCAACAGAATCCAACACACAAATGCAGCACTGGGGGCATGGAGGGTGTTGAGGAGAGGGTGTACAGGTGGCCAGTCTGCACCACATACTTGGTGCTGCCACAAGGCTGGGACAATCCACTCAGTGCAAATTGTCCAACGTTGGGAATACCCAAACACCAATGTGCCTGTCTGATGGCATGTGCCACATATCACACATCTGTACAGACACCACAACACACACAGCCAGCTATGTATATGTCACTGTGAGTATCCCATGCCAGTGGTGCAGCATCTGTGGGTTGCACAACAGCATAATAGTAATGTCCATTGTCAGTACACACCTGCAAGCTGGGCCTATCACTGTGTAAAGTGCAGCAGTCATTGATGCCCTACACACTGTAGGCATTGCTGTGTCCCTCACACTACTGTCTCCCTTGTTACTGTAGTGTCTGCTGTGCACTGTAGCAGGAACTACAGTTTGACAATTGCATTCAGCACCACCACCTGTGCCTGTGCTGTGTTGTCCCCTGGGGCACAATATTCTATGTGGTCCTGTACAAATGTAGCCTGCAGCTACCACCATGCACTTCCAAAATGACCTACAGGTGGAGCTGTGTTACCCTGCAACAGCACTCAGCAAAATGCATGCAAATCAGGACATAATGAGATGCTAATCTGGATGTTTGCCCACAGACTGCATAAGTAAGCTCATTTGCATGTCAGTTTTGAATATAGCAAAGTTTTGCCCCAGGCAAACATTTGTGCTGCACAAATATTTCAGAAACATGGTACATTTCTGCAGAATTACACATGCGCCAGTGCTTGAAGCTTTAATTAATCCACTCATTTGCTAGCACACACATTGGTGACATGGTTCACCTCTACCTTCCTTCATGCTGCTGTGCACTGGGCTGCTGTTGTGGTTTGCACATCTTGGTTGCTATATTCAGGGCTGTCTCATTTCCTGGGCTATTTTTGCACTGCACTCCCAACCCAGTTTGGCCAGCTTCCTTTCCACGCTATATTCAGCAAGTTTAGCACCAGGGTTATCCCTTAGAATATAGTGGGCTATTGGTTCCAGGCTAATTTAGCATGCCGGGCAGTGCTAATTTAGCCCCAGGGCAAAGTTTTGAATATCTGGCCCTTGGAGTCATAGGTTTCACGTGGAGAAGTGCAAGTTGCTACAGTTAGGGGCCAGAAATCTGTATCACTTATATAACCTTTGTATTGTAAATGTGCACAGCACAACCAAAGGCAAGGTTCTAATTGTGGACCATAAACTGAAGCCAGATATCCAGTGTGCTGCTTGCAATCAACAAAACAAATGCAGTGTTGGGATGCATTGACTGGTGGGTAAGGAGTAGGTCAAGGAGATGATCCTCCCCATGTACTAGTCCTTTGTTTAATCAAATCATTACTAATGTGTTCAGTTCCAGTCTTCACAGTATTGAAGGGACTGTGAAAAGATGAAGAGGGCTCAGCACAGGACCACAATGCTTCAAGGTTTGACAGAGAGGCAAGAGCTGTGAGTAGAGATTGGACATAATGTATTAAAATTATTTACTCTAGGAAAGAGAAGGTTGAGACGGGACATGATCATAGTGTCTCAAATACTAAAGAAGATGCACAGGGTGGAATATACAAAGATGTTTGAGCTGATGCATGCAAGCAGAACTAGAGGGTTTGTCTGCATACTGAGCTAGAATAAAGAAATTTAGAAAACATTACTTTACACAGAAGGTCGTTAACATGCTGAATAACCTACCCTATGAGATTGTGGAGGCTACAGTAGCACTGTTCATGCTCATATTTATTTCAAACGTTTCACCAAGAAAGACATACTCAGCTGGTAACAGCTCATTTCCAGGTATGTTCTAGGGGAAGGGGATGGGAAACATCATACAAAGCATTTATAATATATGTATAGAAAATACAGTAATACAATTTAAATGAAAAAAATAACACTTTAAATACACATCAGAATACCATAAGAGGGGAGGGGGAAATTGTTTAACCAGGAAATGTGCTGAAGCTTGTTTCCAGGTGCAACCTAGCAGCACAAGGAAGTTAAGTAACTTGCTCAGGGTCACACAGTAAGCAAGTGGGGCCTGTAGAATTCAATCCCATGTCTCCAGGTTTGCAGCTCAGTGCCCTTAACCTCAATGCTATACTGCCTCCACATAGGTGAGGGGAAACAGATCGTCAGGGCAAAGCTAGTAAGAAGAAGAAGAAAAGGGGTCGACAGGTGCAGGAGGGACAAAAAAAAGTCATGTAGGAGAGAAGTTAAGGAGAAAGTCGAAGAGGTAGAGTGAATAGATAAGGGAAGGGAGGACCAAAGTTTAAGAAAGTGATAAAAGAAGGCAGACTGACCAGCTATTGATTTCCTAAAAGGAATAGCGATGGAATGAGAAGCAATATTATGTAAAGGATAGCAAGAAGTTGAGGGAGAGGATAAGAGGGGGGTAAGGTAGGAAGGCACAGTGGGTAAGACACCTGGACCAGGATTCACAAAACTTTGCCTGAGCACAAAGTCAGGTTTGAGCAAGCAACCGAGTCTTGCACCAAGTTGCAATTCACAGAAGTCCGGTTTGCACTCAGGCAAAGTGTGGAGGGGGACACAATGCAAATGAGGGGGGGGCCTGAATATCAGCACTGTCCCATTCACAGAGTGTTTGATCCATGCAAGGGCCCTTTGTGCAGTCCCCTTGCATGAAGAAAATACTGCCAACTGAGACCTTGCTTTAATCCCGGGCAACCCTAGTGGCTGGTGGAGGAACTATGATGCCACCCCCACTCCTGTGATTGACAGACAGACTATAAATACAGAATACTTCCCTGGTGCTAGTGCCCCCCCCCATGATTGCAGGCCCAATGTAATAAAATATAATTCCCTGGTGTCCAGTGGTCCCTACCCCGACTCGATCACCCCTCCAATATACCGTAATGTTACCCCTGGTGTCCAGTGCTCCCTCCCTCCACCTGATCACCCACCTGATATACAAAAATGTTATCCCTGGCATCCAGTGGTCCCTTCCCCCACCAGATCACCCACCTGATATATAATAAAGGTTTCCTTGGTGCCCAATTGTCCTGCCCCCCACCTGCACCCTTGTTTGTTGTTTATTCCAGTATTCCCTGGTGTCTAGCAGACCCCACCATGCCTGATCCCCTGTAAAAGACATAACATCCATTCCCTGGTGTCTAGCAGACCCCTCCATCCCAGCAGGTAATGCCCCACCACATCACTCCCCCCATCCCAACCCCAAGCTGGGATCTGGCAAAGGCACCTGCTCTCCACCATGCCAGGCCACTAACTGAGATGTTAATGAAGTATGCATTCATTGACAGCTCAGTCAGCAGTCAGCTGTGATGGAGAGTGGAGGGCTGTGTCGGGCGCCATCTTGGGATCACGATCGGGAGAGTGGGGAGGTGGGGCACTACCTGATGGTGTGGGGGATCCACTAGACACCAGGGAATTTATATTTATTTGTGTTACAGGGGATTGGGGAATAGGGGCCATTAAACACCAGGGAATGGATGTTTGATCTTTTATAAGGGATGGGGGATAGGAAGGAGGTGCCGCTAGACACCATGGAATCCTGGATACATAATGGGCATGGGTGCGGGTGAGGGAGAGGGACCACTGGACACCACAGAAACCTTCATTATATATCAAATGGGTGATTGGGTGGGGGGAAGGACCACTGGACACTAGGGAATTATATTTTATCACTTTGGGCTGGCGATTGGCAGGGGGAAACACTAGCACCAAGGAAATATACTTCTTGCATATCAGGCCAGCGATAGGCAGGGGGAAGGGGAACTACTAGCACCAGAGAAATATATTTCCTGCATATTGGGCAGGTGGTCATGGGGGGAGGACCACTACCACCAAGGAAATATATTTCTTGCATATTGGGCCAGTGATTGGGGGGGGGACCATGAGCACCAGGGACAATTATATATATATACTATCAGTCCAGCAATCAGAGGGTGGGTGCTAAACTCTAGTTCAGCACATGTAAATGGGCCAGTAATGGGCATGCAAATGACCACATGGTGTCTTGCATGATCAATGTACTCATTTACATGGCTGCTTTTGTGAGTTCTAAATAGCACATGTGTGCTATGTATTGCAAAGCCATTCTCCAGGATGCACATTTAGGGGCACTAGTGGGGTTAGTGGTAATGCGGTTTGCGATGACTTATACTGCCCTATTTATAGTAGGACAGCGCAAGTGCATTAGCCAACTGTGAATAACAACCTTTCACACCTGGGCAATCTCACTGTGATTTGAGATTTTTTTGTGAATCTAGCCCCTGGCATCAACGGAAGGGAAGTAAAGAGCAGAGCAGAGTGAACAGTGGTGAGTACATGGGGAACAATCTAAAGCAAAATGACAAAAATAATTTAAAAGAGGGTCCAGTCTAGCAAGAGTGGGTTTGGGAACTCCACTGTGGACTATAACCATAATCCAAAATAGGGAGAACTGTTTTTAAAACAATCTCACGGCGTATAGGATGCAGAATACTCACTTTGTTCCTATAAAGTGTACCAAGCTTGGGGTGAAGATTTTGGTGAATGGCATCAATATGAAGAGAGAAATCAAGATGATGGACAAGCAAGACACCAAGGTACTTACAAGAGGAAACACCATTAATAAGAGATCCATCAAGGGTGTTAAAAAGCGGGAGTCTAGAAAGCCTCTGAAAGGTAACAAAAGTCATTGAGAAAGTTTTTTATTTTGTGTTGAGGGATAGTTAGCTAGTCTTAAACCAATGCTGAACATTGTCAAAGTCCAGTTGAAGCTGTAAAGTAAGATTATGAGTAGAAGAGCCGGATGCAAAAATAACTGTATCATCAGCAAACATACAAAGCAAAGCAAAGCAAGTTTATTTATAAAAAGCATCTTTCCATGCATCAAGGTGCTTGTACAGTACATCAGTCATGCACATATACAATCAATTAAAACATAAATTATTAAGCAATCCATTAAAATGTATATCAATACATTAAGATTCTTAATGTTCTCCATAAAAAAATATATCAATTAAGTAAAATCTTCAGGAAATGCAAGGCTAGAAAGATGGGCTTTAAGAGCTGATTTAAAATACTGGATGGTCAAGAACTCTCTCACCTGATGAGGTAGAGAATAGAGATGCAGCGAATTTAAAATCTGCTGGTGAAGTGAACGCGCAGTGGCTACTTTGAGTTGGCACTTCACTGTGCGGAGTGCCCCATAGGAAAGGCTCACTTCACCTTGTTATTATTACTTTGCGCTGTCATTCCACCTTAAACGCGAAGTAAGGTGGAGTGACAACAATATTGGCAGCATCCCACCCTCACAGTCACCAGAATGAATGTGCATCCCCAAAGTGCTACTGTCTTGTGTCCAGAAAACTCCCCAGTGCTGATGAAGCGAAATGAGAGCATAACAAGAAATACAGTCTCCCAGAATTAATGGTGCCATGCAAACGCACAGACAGATTAAGATTGTGCTGCACACTCAATGGATGCATACAAAAAGGTACAACATCACCTAACCAGTGCTCACAAGTCAAAAATTTAAATCTGGAAAGGAATACATGTTGCCAGTTGAGGGATTAGTGTGTGGCAGTAATAATCCACTACCAGTAAAGATACCACAAAGCAGTATAAAAAATGCATGCAGGTGCGGTGGATAGTAGGTTCACACTGCTGCAATTACTCAGTAACACAATAAAATGTTTCTGATTTAATGGTACGCATCCCACACACACTCACACGCACACTCAAGTATTGCGTAGCAAATTGAAAACCTTTAGTAATATAATCAAATGTTTTAAACAGACAAATTATACACTGCTGCACCACAACAATCAACAAAAAAATTTCAAGAATAACTATAAATATTACTGTGTGTACATTAACACAGTTATACAAGAAAAATATAACCAAAACAGAAAGACTACCTTTTTCTTCCAGTTAATCTACCTACACCACAAATACACCCCTACCCCAAAGCACAGTTCACAGTACACAGACTGACTGTTCTAAATTAACTTTCAAAATCCACACACAACAATAAACACTCGATGATATGAGCACAGAAGGGTTTCCTACAATTGATGTACAAAATTTTGAGCAAAATATATTACTCAAAAAGGCATTTTAAACAGCTTGTAGAGGTTTTGAATCGCAGAGCTCTGAGAGTAAACTGTCTACAGTTACCACTGCACGCACACTACCTAGGCCAGAACTGAGGCTGAGCTGAACAATCTAGAGCCCATGTGACCTGCAATTCCATGAATAACTGCAGAATTTCATTTGGAGCTCAATTACAGGGTGAAGTGAGGTGAATTACATTGATTTCAATGTACTTTGCCTTAAAATTGGTGGAGAAGTGGTTTGGGGAAGGCTGAATAATGCAAAGTGATTGGTTTCAATGGACTTCGCATTCCTCATTATGAAGCGAAATACTCCATTTCACATTGTGGAGTTCTCCATGGATTCCACGTTACTCAGTGAATCACTTCATGGAGCAAATTGGGGCCACTTCACCCACCACTACTTACAGTACTGTAACTCACATGCTGTATGGGAAGGAACATGAATGCCTATGGCTGTATCACCGATGGGCTGTACACAAAACTCCTAGACTTAAAAACGCTTATCAATGAGTACAATGGTGGAGTGGTGAAATTTGGAGAGATACTACAAAACATTCTTACAATACATCCAAGTAACTAGTAAAAAATTAATGTTGTGATTTGTGATGTGATCGTGCATTATGATTTGTGACTGCATTTGTGACCATGATGATGAAGAATGTGATTCGGTGTCGACGGTGTGAGGTAACCAATATGAAACTGTATTGGGAACAAGAATGCCTATAGCTGTACTTCCCCGATGAGCTGTAGCACAAACTCCCCAACTTAAAAATGCTCACTAATGAGTACAATGGCAGGGTAGTGAAGCCTGGAGAGATGCTACAAAACATGCTTACAATACATCCAAGTAACTAGTCAAAGAATTAGTGTTGTGATTTGTGACATGATCGTGAATCGTGATGTGACTGCATTTGTGCCGTGATGATGAAGAATGTGAGTTGAATAACTAGTGACTTGTGATGATGGTCCTGACTTAAAAACACATATTAATGAGTACAATGTTCATGCAGAATTATGCACCACACCTGTCCAGTACTCTGAAGGCAAGCCAAAGAAACAACTGTGAGTTAAGTTACAGATGGAGATTGGGCCCTAAAGAGATGCAAATGCACAGACAGATTAAGATTGCACTGTGCACTGAAGAGATGCAGATGCAAAGGCACAACACCTAACCAGTGCTCGCCATCAGAAATTCAAATCTGGAAAAGAATAACTTTGCCGGTTGGGGAGGGCTGCGAGGGGGCAGTGTACTCCACTGCTGCAGTAACAGTCACTAGTACTAGTACCAGTAAAGATACCACAAAGAAGTACAAAAATCACACAGCTGCAGTGGATAGCAGGTTCACACTGCTGAAATTATTATGTGACACAATAAAAGGTGTCTGATTTGATGACACACGTCACACACATACACACACACTAAGCAATGCATAGCAAATTGAAAACTTCAGTAATATAACCACATATTTTAAACAAACTAAAATTATGCACTGCTGCACCACAACAATCAGCAAAAAACGGCAAGAATTATTGAAAATATTACTGTGTGTACATTAATACAGTTATACAAGAAAAATATCATCAAAACAGAAAGCACTGTCTTTTTCTCCAAGTTAATCTACCTACACCACAGATATGCCCTTCCCACAAAGCACACTTCCACTGTCTCTCAGTACACAGACTGAATGTTGTACATTAACATTCAAAATCCACACGCAAACAATAAACGCTTGATGATATGAGCATAGGAGGGTTTCCTATAATCGATGAACTAAAGCTTCAGCAAAAAAAATGACTCAAAAAGGCTTTTTTAACAGCTTTTAGAAGGCTTGAATCACAGAGAGCTCTCAGAGCTGATTGTCTCCTACAGCTTCCTACACACACTACCCCAAACTGAGGCTGTGCAGAACAATCTAGAGCCCATGTGACCTGAAATCCCATGAATCACTGCAAACATTGTTTTCAATGTACTTCGCCTTAAGAATTGGTGGAGTAGTGGTTTGGGAAGGTGGAGTAATGCAAAATCATTGTTTTCAATGAACTTCGTCGTGTTACCCATTATAACGTGAAGTACTTCGCTTCGCTTTGCGGAGCACTCTGCGAATTCACCTTCACTACACGAATCACTTCATGGAATGAATTGGAGCCATTTTGCCCATCTCTAGTAGAGGATTCCACAGGGCAGGTACTGCAAATGCAAAGGCTCGAGCCTCAGATGTCTTCAGTCGCACCCTGGGAATCTCCAGCAATCCCTCATCAGTGGAGTATAGAGGGTGGGAGGGGCAGTAGGGACACAGAAGATCTTACAAGTAGCGGGGTCCCTGTTCATGTTAGGGCTTTATAGGTCAGAAGACTGGCATTGAAGGTGATCTACCACTGAACTGGCAGCCAGTGCAGTTCACAGAGCACAGGCATAATCTGACTAGCCCTACAGGTGCCAGTCAACAACCTGGCAGCCGCATTCTACACTAGCTGCAACTGACGGATATGAACCCCAGTAGCCCTAGAAATAGAGCATTGCAGTAGTCAAGGTGGGAGGCTTATGAATGGGATAATAAATATATGCATAGGAACAGACTGAGGGAAGATCATTAAAGAATACGGAAAATGAATATGACACAGAAAAGACCCTTGGGGACACCTGAGCAGATTGTGAGTGGTGATGAAGTGGAGCAGCCTATCCAGACAGATTATGATCTACCCCCCCAGATAAGAGCTAAACCAGCCAACTGCAGAATCAGAAAGACACGCTGCTTTTAACTTATCAAGAAAGAGGGGATGTGACACCATATCAAGAGTTTTAGCAAGATCAACAAAAATAGCAGACATGATCAGTCCAATCCATACCAGTAAGAATGGAGTCAGTAAGACGTAGGTGAGAAGTGGTGGTGGAGTTCGATTTTCTAAACCCAGATTGAAATGGAGTGAAGAAGTCAAGGGATGTATAAAGCTACAGTAGTTCAAGGTGTTCCTGTAATTAAGCAAGGGTAGGAATGAGTGAGACGGGACAACAGTTACCTGGAGAGGTTGGATCACAGCCTTCAGGGATAGGAATGACTGAAGCCTGTTTCCATGCGTCTGGAATGTTATCAGTACAGAAGACCAAAACCCTTTAGCCTGACACACAGAAGCCCAAGAATCTGATCTCAACACAGAAAATCCCAACAGTGGGATTTTGCCCATGGTGGAGTTAGTTATAATAATTACAGGGAGTGTGGGGGGCAAAGCCCCCAGCATTGGGGGATGCAGGGAGCGAAGACCCATAAAACACGAAAAAACAGTCTACCACAGGCAAAATCTCACTGTTGGGATTTTCTGTGTCGGGATCTTCATCTCAGGCTTCTGGGTATCGGGCTAAAGGGAATTGGTCTTCAGTAGTAGATACTCTGGAACACTTGCAGAAGAGAAAGAAAGGTTGATGAGTAGGGTACATTGGCAGTGCAATGGCCAAGCTTGGGGTCAAGGCCATCAGGGCTTCCACATTTGTGAGTATTAAGAGCAAGCGAAGTCTTAAGTTTAGCAACGACAGTGGTAGTAGAGAAGGAAAAAGAGAGATTAGCAGGAGAAGAAGATAGATGGAGGGAAGAAAGGGGGAGGAGAAAGAAGTGATAAGAAAGTGGGCATGCATAGTAAAGTAGGAATTAAAGGAAGAGGCAACAATAGAGGGGTCAGAGGTCGGGGAGTCATCAGTCTTGAGAGCAGGAGAGGAAGACTGGTTCAGAGGGGAGAACAAGGACTGGATAACCTTCCAAAATTTAGAGATGTGATTAACAGTGTTCTGGAGACAGAATGCAAAATACTCAGATTTTGCAAGACTTTGGTACAATTATTGTGAAGTTAACGATAGCTTGTCAAAGCAGCCAGAGAGCCTAAGATCTTAAAGGAATGCCAAGCAAGATCTCTAGAATGTAGGCATGCTATAATCTGAGCTGTAATCCAGGGAAAGTGACAACCCCAGTCTCTGTTTTTTCTCAAGGGAGCATAACGATCTTAAACAGCCATGAATTTGGATTGAAAGTAATCCACAGCCATATTTATATTATTGGCTGCAGATAGAGTGGGGGCCAATCAGTTGCCCCTAAGTCAGCAAGGAGGGAGTTCAAGTCTGATGATATAAAGGATCTGAGATGAATAAATCTGTCGGGGAGTGGGACCTTAGAAGGATGTATTTTACACACACAGTAAACCATATGGTGGTCACAGAGGGCATCAGGAAGGATCCCAACATCAACATTATGATGAGGATGAGATGGGAGGATCCAGTCTAACAAGGAATGATTTAAGGATTTAGAGTTTTGGTATGTAGATTCAGAGATTGAGTCAAATGTAATGACAACATTTTGAATAATTTTGTTAGTACTGGGAGAGAGACAATTTATATTAATGTAACTGAGAATATAAAGTTCACCCATCGAAGAGTTAGAATAGAGTATAGAAAAGATAACAGTAAGTGAAACAGAGGAAATACCAGAACAGCAATAAACACCAGCAATAAAGATGAGGACAGAAAAAGGAAATCCTCCTAAAGCAGGACTGTGCAGATACCTAATGGAAAAAAGCATTGTGAGATATATAATATGAGTTGGGGTAACCTTCCAGCTGTTAAGCTTGAATGTGTGTCCATACTCAAATTGGGTATAGTCACTGCCATGAAGAGGCAGAAAAGATGGACTCAAAGTCCCTTTCATCATCACAATACCCCAGAATTCTCTAATATTATGCAAAATACAACATAACAATTTTAAATTAAATTAATATTACATTTTTTCAAATAAATGTGCTTAAAATGATTTATAATATGTTTATATGTACCATTTCTGTGTCTCTTATGGCTACAAAAGTTTTGTTTCAAGTCCTTTGTGTGCCAGATCTGCCTTTCTGCACTTCTCACCTCTTTCAACCTAAGAATGCACTGTTATATCCATAATAGAGAAAGTAACTGTGCATATATATATATATATATATGTGTATATATATATATATATATATATATAATGACATGCAAATTAAGCAAAAAGACATGACAGGATGTATGTTGTGGTGGGATAGTGGCACAACTCAGGTGTGTTGTGAGGCACAAGGCAGTGGCAAGTGCATTGAAACACCTGAGAACTGCCTCCATCCGACCACAAAGCCCACCTTGGAGTGCCTTGTTATGGGTCCAATTTTTTTGAGGTAATAGGGTGAAAAATTTCACAAAAAATAAAAAAAGAATCATTGTTATGATTTTTTTGTTTATCCACCTTGGCAAAATCTTCCTAGCACTTCTTACTTGCACCTTTATATCCTATTGTACCTGCACCTCTTTGTCCTATGTACTACCCTCAATTGTCCGTACAACTTTGTTTGATTCACTGAGGTATTGCTGTACTTTTGTAACTCCTTGATTTTTGATGTGGAACCTTTATAACTTAGCTCTCTAGCTCAAAGGTTATGTAATCCAAATCTGCAATAAACAAACAAATAAACTTCCAGCATTGATTTGCCATCTTATGTTCAAATATTATGCAGAGCAAGATACATTTATTTTTACTTAGCCCTTCAACTCTCTCTTTTCCCCAACCCATCGCCATTTACCAGTTTCCTTGTTGTCCTTTCTTATTATTATTCCCTCTGTTTTCCCCACCTTCTTTCTTTTCCATCTTTCCTACATTCAAGAGATGAAATGTTTACTAGGGATCGAATATAAGAATTCAAATATCTGCTCAGTTCTACTGGCATAACGCTCACCACCACAATCACACAATAGAAGGTCTCAGATTGAAACAGGGTTTCATTTTATCTGTTGCAGGTTAAAGGGACACTGTGAACCCCTTACGAATCAAAGCATCTCTAGTGTAGAAAATACATTTTCTGATTTGTCACATTCTGTAGAGATTGCTGATGTAGCTAGTAGTTTGACTCAGATTTCTTTCTTCCTTTAAAAGTGGAAAAACAACTGCCCTTTATACTGGTGTTACCACATAATAACATGCTTGTTTACAGTCCTTGATAAACTGCCACTGCATCTGTCCTGAACTTGGAACACCCCAACACAGTTGAGCCACTCATGATGCAGAAGGAGGGGTGGAAGCTGTACTGTTTGGGTTTGTTTCTACTGTTTCAGAAGTATGCAATAAGAGTAGCTCAAGGATATAAAACAAAACAAGGTTGGGCAGAATTACTCTGCTAGCATGCATTTCAGTTACACATGGAAAAGAAGTAGCTAAAACAAACAGTAACATCTTATGAATTTTAGAGAAGGCAAGCAATCATAAAATGTGGCTTTTCAACCAGTAATAATATGACACAAAAAATAGAGTCCCTTTAAGCAGTAGCTATTTCCCTGCTAAGCAGGTTAGGGTAGGAGGGGGATTTTTCATGATCAGCAAAGAAGAACCTCCAGAATTTTAAAATTGTAAGTACTGTAGTACTTCACTTTTTTAAATGTGTGTGTGTGTGTGTGTGTGTGTGTGTGCGTGTAAGAAGAGGATTATGAGGGCAAATGAAGTAATTATTATTATTTGTTTTTTCATTTGAGGCAGTTTTATTGTGGGACATAGTTAAGAGTTTTTAGTGAGTAAAGGTAACAATGATGATTGTGATTTCAATCAGGGATGTGTGGTTAGTATTGATTTTAGTGTGAAGAGGCTGTCTGATCTTTATCCACTGCTGCCATTGTGCTGAGATAACAGCACTAGTAATGATAACTCTCAGTCAATCAGGTTTCACGAGTTTTAGAATTCATTTTATATAGGTCTGTTAGCACGTCACATTCCAAATGCAAAGGCATTATCCTGTTCCAGATGCACTATTCCCCTTTGCTCCTGTGAGTCTACTGCCAGCAAGGGTCTGTGGTGAACTGTGCATATGCCCTCTGTGTGTCACTATCCCAGCTAGTTGTTCATACAAGCAGTGCACACCAGACAGGGCATGTTGCCTGTAGGCATATGCATATGCCCCCCCCCCCCGGTGGCAATGCACAATTTTGTTCATGGCACCATGTTCTGTCTGGCACAAACACTTCCTTTTGAGTACTGGGGCTCCTCTGCTCAACATCACTTTCCTTGTGACTAACCTGAGCTAATATGCAACAGACTCTGCTGCATAGCTGTATGTGACAAGGAGTGTTGAAAGACAGCTAAAAAGTAATACTCTGACATGGAGTAGTCATATTAGAAGGAGTGCTCCATTGATAATTTTGGCTTGACTTTGAGTTGTTGCCTTTGAATTTGGTTCAGATTCAGGAATCTGTCCAAATCACGTCAGCTTCCCAGTGCAGTAACTGACATGGGGTGAGAGGTGAGCCATGAATATTTATTACTGTGGCCTGCTTGAGACAGGTGATCTTGGCATGTCACTGCTGTGCATTGCTGTGTTTGTGGTTTTGTGACAGAGTCTGCTACCTCTTAAACAGGTATGGCTCAGTGGTGAGCTAATATAATTGGTCATATTTATTACTCAGCTCCAGGCTTATGCCACCCTGTAGTCTCTGTTTCATTTTCATTTCAATTACTATATTCTGTCTGACCCAATAGATTTACAATGGCTATATTATTCCCACCTAAAAAAGATAAAACGACAAAAATATAGTTTATTTATTTTTTATTTTGCTATAGTTTATATTTAATGTTTTATATTAAAGAAAACAGATTGCTGTAGAGGATGAGAGGAAGAAGAAACTTAAAGAGAATGCTGAGGTAAAGTTATTATAAATGGTCAGGAGGAGCTGTGACGTGTGTGGTCCCTCACCGTTCTTATGATAAGGGTGGTTGAATTTGTGTAAGGAACAGACAGAATATTAAGCTGGCGGTGGTTAGTGATGATAATTACAGACTGGCAATGTGTCAATCTAGTTGGGATGGCAATCCCACATCTAGTACTGGCACCATAAAACAAAAGAAGGGGAGGAACAGTATGACAAGGAGGTTATGTACATACATTCTTTTGTTGACACTACATATAATAAATAAAATGTATCAGAGAGTGATGTTTATTCCCCTGCTCCTCCTTTTGTACATTTTCCCTCTCTTACTCCTCCTCTGCCCCCCCATCTCCTCCTCTCACGCTCCTTCTTTGCCTACTACTCCTTCTCCTCATATGGACCCAGCTTTTTCTCCTCATCATTCTCTTTCGCTTTCCTTCCTATTCTGTGTTAGTCTCATGCCACTGCTCTGACAGGTTCATGTCTCTATCATTTTTCTTTCATTCTCCATTAGAATCTGCTTTGGTGGTTGTGCTACTCACTTGCTTTTGTAGAATTGTGGGGGTGGTATATCTCGCTGTGCCCTGCGATCCCTACTAACAAGAACAACTATAAGTTTTTCATTAGTTTACAAAATAGCAGTGGTATCCATGTAAGACCCAGACTAGTTTCACCTTCCTCACATGACTAATGAGGGGTAGGGCTTGACATTACAAATCTGAATGTAGATTTTCTATTCCAGGTATGGGAACTAGAAGCACTTGAAGATGATGGGATGGGGACCAGTGTGCTTCTGGTTTGCTCAAGGTGGCATCATCTCCAGATGCACAGGATGACTGACTGGTAATGCTGATTTTAGTGGGAGTAGAACCAATGGATTTTCGGGGACTAATAGCCATGGATTCTTTTGTCATAGTTTCACATGTCCAGCCCTTGTCACCCTCTCAGCCACATCCCTATGTCTTCCAGTACCTGTCTGACAACCACCACCACGTGCAGAACTGGTATGTGGTAGAACTAGCATGGTGGATCCTTTCTCTTTTTCTTTCCTCATCCTGGATATCTTCAACTAGATCTTTTCTTATGTTTTCTACATGCTTCAGTGACATGCTTGAAGGGTGATGGTACTAGTCATGATACAAGCACTGCTGGATGTTAAATGTGATGACTCACAATATGTATTTTGGGGCCCTTTCTAGATGCCCATGTGATGCAAATGTTGGTGCACCCACACACCACAGTGACGCACAATGAGAACTTAAGATGACTAAGGCAGACAGCTTTCACTGACCCACATACACTCACAATGACTAACACCCCCTCCTCACCCCCACTGAGTGACTTAAGTCTCACTGAATCAGCCAACTTCACTTTGTATCAACTTAAAAGCAAATAAATACATAACATAAAGCTAGATTTCTGTGCCCTGCACCACCAGCAACAAATAATATTTGTCAAAACACATTCAAAAATCACTTTGCATCTTTTCTAGTCTACTAAATTCATTTTCTGCTGCTCCTGCTGCAGGGTTACAGATGACAGTGCAGGCTTTCACTGTACGCTTCTCTCTGCTACAGCAGCATATTGTAAAATTTCACAGACCTGCTACCTGACACTATAGTTAAATATTGTGAGTTAGCTAACTAAAATGATAATTCATGGTTCTCTGATGATTTCTAACTTTTTTTCTGATAAATAAATCACTCCTTTTAACATGAAACAATCTATTTTTGGCAGCCAGGTCTTTGCCTGGAAGAACCAGCTAGAGATGTAACTAAGCTGTGTATAGCATGAGGAGTTCTTAATCTCCAGCACTGCTAATTGGCTGATGCAGGTCATGTGACTCGCCAACAACTTGCATATGCTCAGTGCATGTTCCCTTTACAAAATGCCACATCATGACATTTATGTGCATAAGAGAACTAACTCTCTTATCACCAGCTTTGCCATGTTAAGGATGCAAGACTCCAGCATGTTTACAGAAAGCAAGTTTGGCATCTGCCCATCCTTAGTTTCAGCAGGACATGGGGACACTCCTAATGATCAAAGGTGGTAAACTCAGAGATAAGGTTATGAGGCACTTTTTCTCCCAGAGGGTGATGAACCTATGAAATAGCATACCAGTAGAGAAAGTGGACATAAAGACAATACAGGCCTAAGTAAGTCTCAACAAATTTCTGCTTACCAAGGGAATCATTGAATACCCAATGTAGTAATATTTGTGGAAAATCTAGGTAATTTAGTATTTGTTTAAACAGTATACTTGTTGGCCCCTTCTTAGGAAGCAGATAAGCAGATCTGATGTACCATGTGTCCTTTCTGACCTTATATTACTACTTTACTATGGTATATTAAGAAAACTGCATAGGCTTTGCAGGCAATGATGGAACACATCAAAAACAAGGAACTGTCCACTCTAGGTCCAGAAAGCCCAGACACACCAGCTGGTGCACTGTTTTTCCTTTTTACATGCCCCATCGTTTAGCCTCTGGTTATGTGGCTTCTTCAGGGGGACTCTAAGACAGACAATTAGTAGAAGCTGAGCCAGCATGAGCAGAGCAAGAGAACTATACCACAAGACAAGGAAACTAATGGATAATATGTAGCATGGTTCTTTTGCTGCCAAACCTCGGAGTGATAAACTGTTTGGGGTTCAGGTAATCAAAAGCAAGTCCACAAAGGAAAAATAGAAAGGAACTCTGTCTTAGAGTCCCTCTGAAGAAGCCACATAACCAATGGTATAATGTTGGGGTGTGAAAAATAAAGATTTGTGTGTCCAGGCTTTTTTGGGTGTAGAGCAGCAAACTCCTGTTTTTGATGTAGTGGATTCTTTAGCGAGGCCAGCTCCATGGCACAAAATGCTTCATGTGGTGCTTTCACACATGGACTTCATCCTTGCTTTCAGAAATGGTGGAACACACCCTAAACTAGGACAATGCTAAAGCATGTTCTTTTTGATCTAGATTAGAATATGATGGTAAAATACATAGAGTGGAGACAGAGATGTGGAATTAGGGACAGGAATATTTTAAAAAGATACATTGGTTTCAGGACTGCTGAAACATAACACATGGGAACCACATAATAAATAGCAGCAATCAGAGAATAAACTAACATTCACTCAAACCATAAGCTTATACAAGTCAAAGCTAGTGTGTTCAACAATAGCTATAATCTTAACTGATTCATCCAGTTCAGCTGAGAAACAAAATATAAATAATAGTTTGCTTGCCTTCTATTTCAGTTCTGATCATTGTACTGCCAAAATACAGAAACATGTAGTGGTTCTTAAAAAATAACAACAAATATTTTACTCATGGAATGGTAAGCTTATTTTCCTTCCTGTATCATAGTTTAAACCATTAGTTTCTGTGTATTGACAGTCTAACCCATATTCTTCTGGGCTTTTTTCTTTTTTTTTGTTATCCATTTTCTCTAGTCAAGTGTAAGTAAGCCATTTATGCATATTATGTGCGACATCAATTTTACTCTGACATTGATTGATTTGATTGTCATTCTAAATAAAGTACTAAATTAAGTATGCAAATCTTACAGATAACGTTACCATCAATGCAGACATGCTAATGGTCCTGAAAATATAAGAAAAAATCTCTTACAGAACTAATCTAAAAATAGTTCAGAATGTGAAAATAATTAATACATGGATTTCATTAAAAAAAGATTAAACTAGAAGCAGCAGGTAATACAGTGGGGTACATGTGTTATTACTTTACCTTCTGTCTTATTCCTTTGTGTGAAAAGCAAATTAACAAAATATAGCTATGTGGATGGTATTCCAGTTATATTCTTGTATTTTGCAGTCAGTTCTGCCTTATAAACTTCTTGACTGAGCTTCAGAAATTATGTTTGATATATTTATGAGGCAGTGTGGTCTAGTGGTTACAGAATGGGCTTAGAAACCAAAGGACCAAGGTTCAGATCCCAGAACACCAACTTACTCCACCTTCAGCAAGTCACTCAATCTCTACTTTCGTATTGCTAGATGGAAATTCTATTAGAACCAAGAACTGAAAATGAGATGTTGCATTACATTTAACTATCCTGTGTAAACAGATTACAAAATGTTGTAATATCACTTCTAGCTGAAGTTGCATGTTTTAGGTTATTAAGAAGGTACTTGTAGTCATGACCTATGAACACTTACTAAGCTATGTCAGCACTGTGAATGGTGTATGTTCTCTGTGTACTCCACACTTGTCACTGCTCCATTCACAGTAAAGGGGTTAGTTCAGGTCGGGGGGGGGTAAATCAAACATGCTGGTACTTTAAGGTCCCTGGCTTGTACTGCCTGCACAAGTTGTTGGTTCTCACTCATGGAGAAGGGAAGTGCCAAGGAGGCATAGTTGAGCTCCATAAAAAGGGGCCAGGGAGGAGAGAAGTGAGAACGAGAGATGGTCAGTGGTGGAAATTTTGGGTAACCCAGAGGAACTCAGTTCCAGGAGTCAAATTACAAGACTGACTCATTTTCAGAAGCAAATTGGGGAAGGGCTGCTCCTGTGTAAAATGTAACTCCTCCCCCAAGGGCATATTGCTGACTCAATAAGACTTACAATGCAACACATAATGAGAAAACATGTCCACAGATCCATGTCAGGTATGTCTGATTCCACATCAAAGCTTCTGGGTTCCCCTAGAATTGTTTTTTTTCAATTTCCAACATTAGAAATGGTAACATACAATAAACTGCTATATACATCAGAAAGACCAACCTACAAGAGCCCTTTTTGTTAAGCTGAATGTAAGCACCTTTTTCTTTTTTTTTTCTTTTTTTGTTAAAGTAAAGCTAAATTTGTAATTCATTTCAACTGGTGTCCCTATGATTTTTATCACTGATTGTACCTCTGAGATTCCTCCCATTCTCTTGCCCTGTCACACATGGCTGGTGTTAGTAGTGGTTTATAGATCCCTCTTGTTCAAATAGGGGTATGATGGAAATGGACAAATCCCTGAATTGGCTGGTGGAGTAGCAAACCCACCAGGTTCAGATGCAGGTGCAACAAACCCAAATCCAGAGAGAATGGATGGCCCAGTGGAGTAAATAGAGACCACTAACAGGCATATGTTAGTTAGTTAGTTCGTTCATTATTTTGATAGCTGGATATGCTCACTCTGACCTGATCACTTCCACAAAAATAACCCGGGTGAAGGCATAGTAGAGTTCTTGAAAATTCAACAAATACAAGAGATGTACATGTAGCAGAAAATACACATGCAGTACTTTATAACACATAGATAGAACTACTCAGCAGTAATGTAAAATTAGATAAAACAGCTACACTCCACATTTAATAGCAGACATTACATAAGTATCCACTATCAGAGTCAGTTTCTGAACAGCTGCCCACCTGCATTTGCTGTTTTCCTCTTGCACAAAGCAAGCCATCATCCCGCTGCTGTCTGCTAAACAAATACTTTGCTTCCCAGTGTCAAGTCTTCAGCGAGCTAGACTTGAGCCAGTGAACAGGGCAGCCAGATGGTGACATTGTCAAGGGATTGGTCAGAAAGAGAGATTTAAAAGTAAGGTCACCTGCCCCAGTGTTTCAACTTCTGTAGCCCACTTCTGAACAGCTGTCCACCTACATTTGCTATTTTCCTTCCACCCAAAGCAAGACATCATCCAGTTACTGTCTGTAGAATAAAAATGATTGTTTCCCAGTGTCCAGTCTTCAAGGGGCTGGATCAGAGATAGTGACTGTACATGGAGGCAGTCACATCATCAAGGAGGAGGGCCAAAGAGATTCAAAAGCGGGGTCCACCCGCTCAGGTGTTTCAACTCCTAGAGTCTACTTCAGAACAGCTACTCATCTGCATATGCTGTTTCCCTCCTGCCCAAAGCAAGCCATCATTCAGCTCCTGTCTGCAAAAAAACCTCTGCTTCCTGGTGATTGGTCTTCAGGTAGCTAAACCAGAGCTGATGAATGGGGCAGGCAGGCTATAACTTAATCTAGGAGATGGGGCAGAGAGACTGGAAAGCTGGGCTGTGAACGTGGAACTCTGCAGAAGTGGCACTCGACATGAGTGGTTCTAGCAGAAGTAGCAAGATTCACTCAGGGGAGCAAACTGGGAGAGGCTACAGGGATCTTTATAGGGCTGCAGTGGGCATAGTACTGCAGACCTATTGCATTGAGAAAATGATTACATAATTCCTTATAACTATACAACTTGATAAGTTGTCAATAGTTGCCTCTGAACCAGAAGCACTCTGCAATGTACTTTTTTTATTTTCAGCGGTCTGTTATGACTGCTGATTTCTTTTGAAGAAAACATACAAAACTCACATCCAACTCACCCCTCTAAATCCTACCCACTTCCCCACCCAAAAGAAACACAATAGCGACACTTTGAAGTGCTGATCCCCAAGTGTCCGATGATAATTGGTCACCCCCATTGACTGCACACATGCACAGTTACTTTTGTTTTCACTTTTGCACTGTTTTCAATTCCTCCTGTTCTGTGAGCGTGCGTGATGTCTACATTACCATTATCCTTCAACAACCCCACCCAGCCACTGGCTATCTTGAGGCATTGCAGGTGCAGCGTTTCAAGGACATATCACAATTGCTTGATCCTTAGTGCAATAACTATGTCCCCCAATGCAACATTGTGTCCTGTGACCTGTATGCATCTTTATTTTTTTCTAACTACAGTGGTCTCTACCTCCACGCACAGATGACCATCTCTTTGCACCATTTTGCGGTCACATAACAATCAATGCATAGATGGCAAATTCACGACTTGCAATACTTTGGTCCCATTCTGATTTGGTAATGAACCACAGACTCTGTATAAGAGATCACTGTCTAAAATCTATACCGGTTGTTTGTTTGTAATTGTGTGTATGTGGGCGGTGGGGTGGCGTGGGCGAGGTGACTGACAGTACAACTACTGTATCTTACCATATTGTCACAGTAATGGCAAAGTGTGATGACCTGTCACCACTGTAGTACATATCCCTGAGCGTCACACTATCCATTCTAGTCCCCATTTCTGATTGGTTCACATGTTTAGATTGCTGTGCTGAGATACTGTAACAGTACTTGTCACCAGTTGGGCCATCACTCAACCCACCATCAAGGCAAGGGAGTAGTAAGATATACACCATGTAAGCTATGGTGTATACATTTGTTTTGAGCAGCAATATTTAGCACTACCACAATGACAATGTTTGCCTCATCTTATGATGTTATGAATTTTGTGCTCTATGTCGGCACATCAGGTTGTGACTGCATACAATTGGTTACTGCTTTACAACAACTAAGGGCATCAAGACATGCTCCTGGGGGCAACGAACAGGGTTATTGTGTATCAAATGGTTTGCAAACCTTCTTCCTAGCTACACCTCTGCTTCATGACAACTCGTCCCCCATTACCACTGCACAGCAATATCCATGGGGTATGTAAGTAAGTAAGTAAAAATTTTATTCAATTGACAAGCAAAAGAATAGGAAACTCAACTGAGGCAAACTCATTTCCAGTGAGGTCCTTAGTACAGACAATCATATTAACATTTATATATATAAAATATATCACAAAATAACATACAACAATACATGAAATAACACCACAATATATAAATTACACATAAATAAACTACATATACATCACACACATTCCCATTCATGAAATACAACTTTACAACATATTTGGAGCATAATATGCACAGTTACTCAGCATTCAACCTTTTGTCAGCTTCAAATTTGAACCAACTTTTTATTTCTCCTAATTTAGGATTAAAACTAATTGGCCTAAGATGGATTGGCAATGAATTCCATATATTAGGACCCAAATAAAAGAAATGCTCTCTACCCAAATCTGTCCTTCTACTGGGCAAGACATATTCCATTCCCTCCGCAGAACGTAGACTTCCCCTAATTATCCTAACCTGAAGTTCCTCAGGTATATACTCCGGTACTTCACCCCAAACTGATTTAACCATATATATCAAGACATGAAATTTCCTTCTATCATGAGGACTCATCCAGTTCAAAGTCTGATGTAAGTCTCTCCTATGGGTTCTCTTAGGCACATCCAATATACACCTAGCTATTTATTAAAAGCGTCTATTTTGGCTAACTGGGTTAGAGTTGCCCTATATAAATAATATCCCCATAATCAATAAAGTAATCAGCGTAGCCATAGCTATGGTTCCTTACTCTAGCGTCCATACAATTTCTGATTCTATAAAGTGCACCCAGCGTCTCTTAACTTTTTTAATTATACAGTCTATATGAAAAGACCAACTTAATGACCTATCCAAATACATTCCTAGATATCTATAACACTGCACTTGTTCAAGAGCAATATTATCCACAGTCACTATTTTCAAACCCAACTCAGAATAGGTCTCTTTATTTTCCCTAGAAAACAGTAATACCTGAGATTTTTTGAATTAAGGGCAAGTTTAAATTACTATATAGAATGACTGAAGCTCAACAAATGCTTTTGAAGAGTAAGTTCTATCTGCATTATTGATGATCTCTCACATAAATAATGGTATCATCTGCATAGAGATGACATTGTACATCAGGACTAGTTGGAACAAAATTATTCATGTATAAATTAAATAATATTGGACCCAAAATGGATCCTTGGGGTACTCCAGACATTATCGCCCTAAAACCAGATCCCCACCCATTTATTGAAACCATTTGTTTCCTACCAGTCAAGTAAGCACCCAACCATCCAATTACCCTAGACGAAACACCCAAAGCAGGTAGTCTGGACAGGAGAATGTTGTGATCCAGGGTATCAAATGCCCTAGATAGATCTACAAAAATTGCCCCCACCAACATCCCCCCATCCAGAGCACCCACAATGTCCCCAATAACCTTCAACAAAGCAGAGGTTGTGCCATGCATAGGCCTAAAGCTAGATTGAAATTTATTAAACAGCTTACCATTTTCCAAATAGATCTGTAATTGTCTAGCTATCATATTTTCAAACACCTTGGCTACTATAGGAAGGAATGATATAGGCCTATAATTCTCCACTAAAGACCTGGATCCATTTTTAAAAACGGGAATGACTCTAGCCATTTTCCACAATTCAGGAATTTCCCCACTTATAAGGGACATATTAAAGATATTAGTCAAAGGATATGAAATAACCGGGACAGCATATTTCAATAAAATATTGGGGATCTCATCCAACCCACCAGCCTTCCTGACATTAATTTTAAGCAATGCATCTTGTGTTTCTAATGGGATATCAATTTAAACTCAAACTCCTTGCCCTGCACAGAAACAGCTTCAGTAATTCTATTTTGAAATTTCAAGAGGAAGACCAGTCTTGCCTTGAAATAGGCTTTTGTGCCCATGGTTGTGAAATGTTCATTAAAACCATCCACAACCTGTGGGCCCATAGAGACTTCAGTCTTCCCAATTTCAAACTTCTCTGGGTAATCCAATTGTTGTTCTCCTTTCACTTTTTTTAATACATGCCAAAATTTCCTCAGATCATTAGTCAAATTAGTATTTAGTTCCCTGTTATAATAATCATTTTAACTACTGTATTTCATAATGTGAACAACAAAGGACATCCCTTAAAAAAGCAAAGTAGACTGCAACCAAACAGTGACAACATTTCTATTTCTTTTCCTTCTCAAATAACTTATAAACGATGCACTTGCCACAGGGGAGCAGAAAAGGTTGGAGAATTGACTCAACTCAATTCAATTACCTTGGTAAAGTTGCATTGCAAATACCAACTAGGAAGGTGAGGGGATTTGGAGGGTGAACACTTCAAATATGAAGCAGCTAATCAGTCAAAAAACTATTTTATACCATAAGCACTGAATATAAAATCTTGTACTTGCAATGCGTGTAATAAGTCAGGAGTAAGTTTTCCAAATGTATTTTTCTCTGTAACAGAACTTAGATCTACCAGCTCCATGCTCTGTGGCGATTGTCACATCCAACTGCACACAGTAAACTGGACAAATGTGCTGCTCCTCCTCCTAAGTTCACTTCTCAAATTTACTATCACACTCCTCGCTGCTCCATAGTGGCCAGCAAAACACATTTAAAAACAATAAAGGAAGCAGGCAAATAGGATATGAAAGAGAAACACACCAGCAGGTGATGTGCCTCTGCTGACCCAAAGGAACGCAATGGGTGGTGTGAAAATGTTTTGAGGTGTACCCTCCCTCAGATTTTTTTTTTAAATGTGTTTTGCTGCCCAGTATAAGGAGCAGTGGGAAGAGGGGTAGCAACTTTGAGATGGAAAAGTATGAGGAGCAGCATATTTGTCCAGTTTATCACCTGCTGTTGGAGATAATACCTTTCACTTTTCATCGACATGAGATTTGAGATGTGGATGCACAGAGCACGGACTTGGTGGATCAAAATTCTGTTATAGAGAAAAATGCAATGTCAAAACGTTTGCTCCTAAAGCTTGCTGCAAGCAGTGCAAATACATTACTTAATATACAAAGTTCATGGTTTACAAAGGATTTATTTTCTGCATGATTTTTGCCTAATTACCTGATTGTGGTTTGCAGTGTTCATCTGCCCATTACCTCCCTGTTTGATATTTGTGATGCAACTGCACCCATAGTTGACTGTAACACTAAGAAGTATTGCTGCCTGAAACTACAATGTGTTGAACGGAAATGAACATACACATAATTAGTTGAGGACTAGGAACTGCAATGTTTGGTTCTGCATGCACAGTGACAGGATCACATCAGGAACAAAAAAAACAGAGCTGTAGGTACTAGACACACAAGTGGCTATGATAATTGCAGTGAGAAGCAAAGCAGTACAGGTTAAAGGCTGAAAAATGATTGAATGCACTGACTGTCATGGTATGAAGAGCCCCATTAACACATCTATCACCTACTACAATGACAGTCAATGAACAAAGGGCACAAAAGGGAAGCACTGAAGGTGTAAATGAGTATGTAAATTATTTCATACCCACTGCTGACTGTTACTCACTCCTACTGATTAGATACGCCAGCCAACACATCCACAGGATGAGTGTACTCAATTAACAGGCCACACACAATACAAAAAAACAACTAGAGAACACAGAATATCACTTATAAATCCCCCCAAAAAAAGAAAAAAACACAATGGAGCCTGGCCTTTCTGATTTGTCTTATTGCAGGACATGAATTAAGCTTTGCAGACTACTTTTTTCATTAAATGTGACATTTGATGTGTGCATTTGTATGGCTCAGTTGGTAGCACATCTGCCTCTGGACCAGGAGGTTGTGGGTTCTCGTCCCACACTGGGTTTGCACTTGCACCTAAAAATCGTTGGTATCTGAGTGCAGTATTGGGGGGTGCTGTACTGCTGGGGTGTGCCATCCTTCAGATGAGATGTTAAACCAAGGTCCCTTCTGCCCATCCTGGTGGGTGTCCAGGTGGAAGTAAAAGAACCCAGGGCACTCTTCACAGGGAGCATTCCTGGTGTCCTGGCCAACATTCCCCTTCCATAAACTGGTCCATTTACTTATCCAGGCTGTGTGTGGGTGATGATGTGCGATATGGCCACCACACATTCAGTCACTTCATTACCAGTCTAGCATTGCTTTTAAAGCACTTTGGGATACTGTGTATGAAAAGCGCTATATAAATGCTGATTCTTCTTCTTCTACCATGTCATAATGAAATACATTGACACCCGTGCAAGTGAAACACAGGTGTAGTATGATGACCTTTACAGGAATGGATTAGCCAAAAATTTATATTACTATGATGTCCTTAATTATCAAAGATTAAAGACATTACTACATTGTAAAAAAACTCACACGTTTTGCACAATGCAGTGTTGAGACAATGTTTCAGCTATGGTCACAGTGGTACTAATAGTACTCCTGCATGTGGAAACACATTGAACAGACAATACCAAACTGTTGTACAAATATGAAACAAAAAAATGTTCACCGAAATACCACGCGAGTTAAATAACAATGTGCACCAGAAAAAGTTAAAGTGCTGTATGGCACAGACAGGACAAACTCAAATAAGGCTCTAGTAATGTGCATGCTAGATGGCACACAAAGGCCAATTGACATTAAGCACTTATTGCTGGCAAAAGTAATTTTGCAACCATTACTTTGCACTAAGCCATTTATTAGGTAGGAAACAGAGATGAATTATTCAGGGGAAGGTGGTCAACAACCGATACAAGCAATGTGCCAATGTGAACATTTAATATTGTGGTGTTGATTCAACTATTAACAACAACACAAGGGTACGTACAGCAATCACATTTAGTCCAGTGATGATTACAACAGGTGCTTGAGACTGAATAGCTTCTTTAGTATCCTGGGATGTATGCCATCAGGTCCCATTGCCTTATCCACCCTGAGCTTATTGAACTCTCATAGGACCCTTTCTTTTGTGAAGGGACTAGTGAACACCTCCCTCTCCCCTGTGTCCATGGCGCTGAGCTGTGGGTGCTGCCCTATCTTCTCTTCAGTAAATACTGAGCAGAAGTATCTATTTAGGATAGATGTTTTACATGGTCCTCCTCCTCATACCCCCCCTTATCCCCTTTGATCTTAGCAATACCCTTCTGGACTTTCTCCTTTCACTAATGTATCTATATAAAGTCTTGTCACCTTCTTTTACTGTTTGTGCTAGTGTTTCCTCAGTTTGGGCCTTTGCCTGCCTTACTGCCTTCTCTGCTTCCCTTAGGGAAGGTTGGTATGCCTCCCTATTTTCATCCTGCTGCATTCCCTTATATTTCCTGAAGGCCAGCCTTTTGGCTCTGATCTTTTCTGCCACTGGTTTTGAGAACCAAAGTGGTTTCTTCTTTTTTTTGCACTTCCTTTTCTCTCTAATACAATGGGATATTGCTTCAAGTATTGCGTCTTTAATGCTTGCCCACTTTGCCTGTACCCCCTCACCTGTATTTCCTTTTGACAGGGCTAGCTTAACTCTGCTGGCCATCCTATCAAAGTCAGCTCCTCTGAAGTCCCACATTTTTGCCTTGGAATGGGATGATTTTAATTTTTTGTGTTTTAACTGTTTATTGGTTGCTTAAATTTGTATATGCGATTTGATTCAAGAAAAGCACTTTAGAAATAAAATATGATTTGATTTAGACTGCTGCTGCTCCACAGCCTCTGCACTGCACCACTCCCATCATGTCTTATTTCTGGCCCTTAACTGTTGTTTGGAATATTTACTCTTTCCTCTGTTTATTTATTTACATTTTTTTCTCCCTACTTACTTACTGCCAGTGTGTCATTTAAGCTCCTGATCTTACTGTTCTGAGACAAGAATTTCCTATATTTCACAATAGTCTCCTTACTCGCTCAGAGTCAGACTTCCAGCTGCTGGGGGGGGGGCGGAGAGCTACTCTTTCCCTTCTAGGATGGAGAGTCTTTTGTGCCTCTGTGATCACTCACTCACTTCCTGTTCCCAAACAGGAAGTTCTTGTTGTCAGTCAAATCCTGTGCCTATAAAAGTAGAACTGGTTTTAGGGTGGAGGAGAGAGAAGGAGGGCAATATAGTCCCAGTAGAGAAGTATAGTTATAAAAGCAGATCCTTCTTGGTGTTCTCTGGCAGAAGCTATCTAGGGCTGTTTTTAAATCTGTCTTTAGCCTGGCTTCCTTCTAGCTAAGCCACTCACCCTACTTAATAGCTCTTTCTACACTTAGTTAATTGCTCAGATAACAATTCCCTTTAGCCACCCGAGGCAAACACCTAGATAACTGCACAGATAACAATTCACTTCAGCCAACTCAGACAAACACAATACAGTTATATTCCAAAAATACATTAATTTTATTTTCATTCTCTGTTTCTCTAGATTTTGGTCTTAGAAGAGTATCCCTGTTCTGAGATCTTGCCCTATCCGATGCCCTATTTAAGTTCCCTGTATCATATCTCCTATCACAAAACCGCTTTAACATTTCCTTGGCTTGAACTTCAAATGTTTGTTCTCTTGAGCAGCTTCTTTTTAGTCTAAGAAACTACCTGTATGGGATTGATTTGATCAGTGCTGGTGGATGTGCACTTTTTGCATGCAGCACAGAGTTGCCTGCAGTTGTCTTCCTGTAGCACGTGGTCTATAATTTTCTCATTGGTGGATGCAATTAATGTTAGGTCCAAAAAATCTCTTTGGGCACTTCCAATTTTGTGTATAAATTGTAGGCTAACATCATTTTCATTTAATCCCTCTATGAAAAGTTTTTCTTCTGTTTCTGTTCCCCGCCATGTGATGAGTAAATCATTGATAAAGCAGCTCCAAAATGCAATTTTTTCTGAAAACATATTCCTGATATTAAAGATATACCTGTTCTCCCACAACCCAAGGTATAAATTAGCATGTGTGGGTGCAACTGTTGCACCTATTGATGTTTCCCTGTTTTGTAAATAATATCTTCTGTTAAACAGAAAATAATTATGCTGCAAAGTAAATTATAATGCATCAAAAAAAGAATTTAGGGCGATCACATGATGCAGGACTATGAGTAACAGCTCTTCATTTGTCTCCCGCTCACTTTGTGCTTTAAACTAAGCAAAGATCGCTATCCTTACTTTGAATTTCAGTGAAAGGAATATATTTCTAGTGTAGATCATCTCTACAACATTTCTCGGCAATTTACTGGCTTGTTATAGATGCAGAGATGAGGCAGGCACTGCCAAAACGTATGCCGCCTACTATGCCAGAAAAACCCAATAAAAAAACAAGGCCACTGACCACCTCTGAGGAGCGTACCTCTTCAACATCTGACCCAAATGTTTTAACTGTAGAACGGTTCTTGTTGGAATTTAAACTGTTTCAGGAAGAACTCCACTCACTAACTACAGAGATTAAATCATTGTCGGCAGCAATGGAAAATATCTCAATGAAAGTATGTGACAATGAAGTCTGAATTGTTTCTCAAGAAAAACATCTAGAGAGGGTAGACCCAGAATTGGCACAAATAAGACAAAAGATGGCCCAGTTGGAATCCAAAGCTGAAGACTTGGAGGGGCACAGTAGGTGCAATAACATTGTCTTTATAGGTTTACCCGAAAAAGAAGAGGGTGAAAATACAGTTCTTTTTATTCAAAAATTGGTAACCAGGCTGGCGGGTCCCTTCCCGTATGGTGCCTCCTACTCCATTGAAAGGGCTCATCGCGTGTTGCTGCCCATCCCTAAGGAAGGTGCTCCCCCAAGACCCTTAATTGCTTGTTTTTTGAATTTCCTCAAGGAGCAACATGTTTTGACTAAGATTTGGGGATTGGATCAAGTTAAGTGGGGAGAAGCTCAACTACATGACCCAGGATTTACTGGCTACGGTCAGACAGCGAACAGCCCTGTTCCATCCATTGGCAAACAAGCTTATCCCGACAGGGATAAAATTCAGGATGTTTTAACCCTCCAAACTCCAAGTAATGATTAAGGTGCCTGGACCAGCCTAGAGGACCCAAAGATCACTGAGTCTACTTTGAAAATGGCTTTTCTGAACCTGTTTCAGGATCTTTGAGTGGTATGGAATCCCACAGAGGCTTAACTCTGCTAAGCAGATTGGTGTATGCTGGAATTGAATTTGGAGGGGACGATTGCTGGACTTGAAGGAGAGACAAGGCAAGGTAGACACACGGTAAAGCCTGGGAGAATGGTCTGGTTTTCTGCCAGCAGGTTGTACAGCAATAGACTCTTGGCGATGTTGACATTCCAGGGGTCTGATGATTGCTTGATGGTTAATCAGCAGTGCTGTGGGTAAGAGTGTAGAGTGGGTGATTCCTGACTTACAAATGCAGCCTGTGTAAACCGAGTCTATTTTTAAAGGAGGCAATAATCATTATGGACACATGGGGTCACCCTAGGTAAGGAAATGGGAGTCAATTTTAGTCCATGCTAACTTCCGTGCTACCTGAGCTCACTGTAATTTTGTTTGTATAGAGTTTACTCCAAGCGAGGTAAATGTGTGTAGGTAATCTTGGTTTAGTGTAATTATAGTAATGGGGTCTATAGGGCTCCAATCGCTACAACTTGAGTTTTATTTATTTAGCTTTTGTTGACCAGGTAAGTGCACTAGACAAATTCTGCCTATTTTCAGGCACGACCCGGGGGAAGGGGGATACAGATGCATGCCAACTGACCTTGAACCAGATCAAGCTGTTGGTGGTATTTTAGTGAATGAGGGAAATTTGGCCAGGACACCGGGGAAATTCCCCTACTCTTTTCGATAAGTGCCATGGGATCTTTAACATCCACCTGAACTACCACCAATCCAGGCAGATGGGACCTCGGTTTAACATCTCATCCAAAAGACGGCACCTCAGAAATGCAGCACCCCTCTCAAGCTGCATTACAGTGTCAGTACTGGGATATTAACCCAAGTGCCAGATGTGGGAACTGAACCCACAGCCCTCTGATCTCCCGGCCTCAGAGGCAAGTGTGCTACCTACTGAGCCACTGACACTGCTGACTTTTAACCTGTATAGCCAGGACTGATCTGATGTAAGAGCTGTAGTTATGAGAAACACAAAAGGTTATATTTTTTATGAACAAGCTATGTTTGTTTCTCAAACTAATTTATATAGATTGTGATTGAACAGTCTGTTTAAATGGAGATGGTTAGTTACAAGCAGTATTAAAACAGCTCGGTGTGACACAGGTTTAGATATTATAGGCACAGGAGATAGTACAAACTTAATTAGCTTATGTTTAGTACTTAAAGAGCTTTAAGGTAGGGAATAGTGATTAAAGTAATTTCAACTTTGGTATGAGCTCTAGAGAGTGGGGGCGGGGTGTGTGTGTGTGTTTGTTAGCTCTGTTTATCATGAACCTGGAGTACATATGGGTGGTGGGCTACTGGGACTGTGTTTGTGTATTAATATAGGTAAAACTGGACAAAAATCTATGTGTCAAGAATCTTTGTTAAAGTTTTTTGAGACTTGTTTTGTTCGTTCAAAGGGGTTTAAAAGTGTGGGTATGGGGGGACAGGGTTCGGTGGGTATCCACAGCTTTATTATATTATTGATAGATTGTTGTTGTTGTATAATGTTCTTCATGGTTCTGACACAAATAACAGTGAATGGTAACTAATATAAAACTGATTACATGGAATGTTGGGGTGCAAGGAATAAAGTTAAACGTTACCAGATATTGAAGCATGTCAATTGTTTAAAGGTAACAATTGCATTTTTGCAAGAAACTCATTTGTTAGTTTTGGAGGGCTCGCTTCTTAAAAACAATTTATTGGGCAAGTGTTTAATGCAGGGGACAGTACCCAAAGTAGAGGAGTAGCTATATTACTTTCTCGTCATATACCCTTTGTTTGTGAGGTCTGTATACAAGACCTGGGATGGAGATACTTAATTTTGAAAGGCTTATTGGACCGTACAGAGGTAGTTTTGTGCTGTATATATGGACCAAATATGGACTTTCTGGCTTTTTTCACTAAATTACTTGTGGAGCTACTTCCCTATGTTTCCTCTCCTATGATTAGAGGAGGGGACTGGAATTTACCTTTTAATCCGGATCAGGACAGATCAAGTACTAAAAAATCTGGTCTGTCCCCAGTGCAGAGAACTCTTAGGGAATTAGCTGATCAGCTGGGACTGTCTGATCCCTTGTATCCCTCCTTGAGGGAATTTATGTTCTGCTCAGCAGTTCATGGCACATCTACTAGAACTGACTATTTTTTAATTAGTCATAGTTTTCTGCCAGGGCTCATTGATAGTGCTATCGAGCCGGGAGTTATTTCGGATCATGCAGTGGTTTGGTGTTCACTAAACTTGATTTCTAACATCCCTAAAGAAACTAGTTGGAAGATGAACAACTAATTACTGTGTGAAGAGGCAGCCATCAAAGATATTTCAAAACTAATTGACCAATACACAGAAATTAACCTTGGTTCGACAGGTAGAATCGACTTGGAATGGTGCGCCTTGAAGTGTGTCATACGTGTGGAAGTGATTAAAATAGCTTCATACAGGAAAAAAGTGAAGCAACAAAAAGCCCTTACTTTATTAAGTCAGATTTGTCAACTAGAAAAAGGTTTATCGCCTTCTATCCCAAAAGAGGATAGCGCTAGATTAATGGGCTTAAGAGCACAATATAGCTCCCTTTTACTTGGTAAAGCTGAGTACACTATAATGTGCACAAAAGTCAATTATGTGGATCAGGGAGAAAAAGCTGGCAAGTTGCTGGCTTTGCAGTTGAAATCTCAGGAGGCCTCCAGAATTATCAAAGGCATTTGATCCAGACAAGATAATAAACCTAAAAGAATAGCCCAGGAATTTGTCACCTATTATCAAAGTCTCTATAGTCTGATGGTTAATCCCCCTGAGAAACAGAAGCTGGATAATTACCTGGAAGGCCTTTTATTGCCACAATTATCAGAAGAGTAGAGGGAAGGGCTATTGGCTCCCATAACAGAGGCAGAATTGGAAAGTATAGTGGGATCTCTCCCTTTAGATAAAGCTCCGGGGCCTGATGGGTTTTCCCCTAATTTTTATAAATCCTTCAAGAAGCAGTTAATTCTGTGCTTAACTCAATTGTATAAATGGTTCTTAGAGGGAAAAGAAATGGATGATAGTTTTTTAGAAGCCCACATCATAGTTTTACATAAGACAGGACGGGATCCAGAAGAGGTCACTAATTATAGACCTATCTCTCTACTAAATTATGATATGAAAATAATAGCCAAACTGCTAGCAAACTGATTGGCAGTGGTACTGTCTTTCATAGTCCACCTGGATCAGGTAGGTTTCATGAAAGGGAGGAGTTCCTCGGATCATTTGAGGAAATTATCACATAGTTTCTCCGCGTGTAGGGACTCTGAGGTCCCAGCTGGGCTGTTGTCCCTAGACGTGGAGAAAGCTTTTGATAGGGTTAACTGGGTTTTCCTGTTTAATACAATGGACAAATTTGGGTTCCCCAAAGTTTTTATTGATTGGATTGGTTTCTTTTATAAGAATCCCCAAGCTTGCATTTATTGTAATGGATTTTTTTCAGAGAAGTTCTTTCTCCACTTGGGGACGTGCCAAGGGTGTCCGCTATCTCCACTTCTTTTCAACATTTATTTAGAACCTTTACTTCTAAAATTAAGGGGATCCCCTTTGATCCCGGGAATCTGTATGCATGGGTTCAATTTTAAACTGTCTGCTTATGCAGATGATATATTGTTACACTCCATTAAACCAGATGTGGCATTTAAAGCTGCTTTGCAGCTCATTTTAGAATTTGGTACTTATTCTAATTACAAAATTAATTTGGATAAGAGTAAGGTTTTTCCCATAAATTACAGATTACTGAAAACAGATATCTAACATTTAGGATTTCAGTGGACCTCAACAAGTTTGAAATATTTAGGTATTTATCTAACTAGATCAGATTCCCTGACAAAAAATCTTAATTTTGATGATACCCTTCAGATTATTCAGCAAGATTGCTCTAGGTGGTTACCCCTCCCTATCTCCCTTTGGGGAGCACATTAATATAGCTAAAATGAATATCTTACCCAGGATATTTTATTTGTTGAATATGCTTAATGTTTGGTAACCCACGTGTTGGTTTAGGAAAGTCCACTCTATCATTTCTCCTTTTATCTGGGCTGCCAAACCCCCAAGAAGAGTTTATTTAAAAATGACAGCAACCAAGATCGGGGGTGGTTTGAGACTGCCACATATAGAGGGTTACTATTGGGCCAGTCAAATGGCTAAATATATGAAATGGATGTCTAGTGATGAAATACTATCCCAGCAACCATATGTACCACAATGGTTAATTCTGGAAAAGTGAATGCTGGCTGCGGAGCATTTGTCTATATCAACGGTACTACAGAGTACAGTTAAAAATTTACTGTTAAGTATCTCCCGTTCCCCTATAGGGATTTCAATAAGAGCCCACAATCAGTTATGTGCATATTTAAAATACAAACACACCCAAGACTGAAACCAACCTCTGGTCGAGAACCCAAATTTGAAAATAGGTGGCAAAAAGGTTCCTAAATTATGGGTTCCCAGCTTCAGAATACAAAGATTAGGGACTTCCTAGATCCGATGGGTAAACCCATTCCGGTTTCTATGATTATTAACAAATATGCCCTAGGATCGGGTCAGGTTTTTAAGATAATTCAAATTTCTCATTTGCTAAGTCGATACAACAGTCAAATTGTTAGGATGATAAAGTTTATGATTTTTTTAATGACATGGCTGAAGTAGTACATTTCCCTCATGCAGTTGCTCGAGTCTATGGGTCCCTTTTAGAGTTCTCTCCTATTAACCAGGAGAATGCCCTCAAATACTGGGGGAGCTAATTCCCTGAATCTATTATTAATAGGGATAAGATATGGGAGGAGACCTATATATATATATATATATATATATATATATATATCTGTATCCCAAGATAGGTTGCGCCTTATGCAATTTCAATTTTTACACAATTTATACTGGACACCCTTAAGACTTTTCAAGATTGGCAAGGTAGCTACTTCAGTTTGTAATAGATGTAAACAGACAGAAGGCTCTTTAAAACATATTTTTTGGGGATTGTCCTCCAGTTTGGGTTGAAATTCAGAATAAAATTGATCCTTTGTTAGGTTTGGAAGACCTTTTTTACCCCAGAAATGTTTCTTATTGGGGACTATTCCAGGATCAAGGTTAAGATACATAGATATCATATAGCAATGATTGCAATGACATTGAAAAAGCTCGTATTAAGGCATTGGATAGGCACATCAAAGCTCACTTATATAGAGTGGCTTCAAGATCGTTTATTTAATTTGAATGTCAAAAAGTTTAAAATAGGTCCTGGTTACTCCACTTCCAGATATAATAACATCTGGGCAGGTATGCATACAATTTACATGTTTCAAACTGGCATTTATACAGATTAAGGAACCCCTAAGATAATTCCCCTTAATAGTGTTTAGTTTGGTGGGTAATCAATAAGATTGTTTTTTGGTTATCTAAGCCATGGTGGGGTGGTGAGGGAGGGGGGTGGAGGGGAGGGGGGACATGTCACTGTTGTCTTTGCATTGTATGTTGTGCATCTTGTTAATATTCATGTGAGACTAGTGCCATGTCCTGTTAAAATGTTAAAAATTCAATAAAAGGTTAATTTAAAAAAAAAAGAATTTAGGAGGGGAACATCTTTGTATATTGTACTACTTAAAAATAATTGTAGCTCCTCAATACCTAGGTGGTGGGGGGATGCATGTATATGGTGAATACACATCCACCAAAACCAAAAGAAAGTCATTTTGCTGTTGTATTGCATCCAGTTTTTCCAAAATATGCAATGAGTCTCTGGTGAAAGAGGGCAGATTCAACACTAAAGGCTGCAAGAAACGAAATCACAAACCAGGAAAGATTTTCAGTTAACTATCCTATACCCGAGATGATGGGCTGCCAGGGGGGCCCAGACTCTTATGTATTTTCAATAAATAATAGAAAGTCAGGATTACAGGATTTTCAGCCTTCAAATATTTACTTTACTTATCAGTGACAAAACCCCTCCAGGCGGCCTCATCAATCATACAGAACAAAGAAACTTGAAATTCTGATGTAGGAGCCTCATTTAAAATGACATAAGTCTCTGTGTCCGGAAGGATTCTAGTTGCTTTTACTTCATAGTCCATTTTGTCAAGGACTACTATGTTGCTGCCGCCCTTATCGCCTTGTTTGAATATGATACGTTTTAGGTTTCTAAGTTGTTGTAGGGCTTCAGTTTTGAACACAGAGAGATTGCCATTTGTATTATACCATCTCCTAGAAAACAATGTATCTATTTCTTTAATTACTGCACGTTGATAAGTTTGCACTGCAGGATCGAAAACCCCTGTGCAAAAGACTGACTTTAGTCTGAATTTAAAGCTTCTATTCAAATGTGATAAATTAACAAATAACTCATTTCAGTCATATCATTTATGAAAGCATCACTTTGTGTATCAAAATTAATAAGATATAACATATGTAAATGCTATAATGGAATTAAAGCTTGATTCCCCATCCCCACTAGCATCAGGTTCATTTAATGAGCTCATTATTCCCCCCAGGTCCACACGATCCATGTCCTGCCTGGCTTTCGTTAATACAAATGATTGCACCCCCCCCCCCAATCTTCTTTGCTGCAAAAAATGGGTAAGGTTAATCTTTCTAAATATTATGAACAGTTCAACTTGTAACATAAATCTGTTCACTTTTGGAGAAGGCACAAAGGAAAAACCTTTTCTTAAAATGTTCAGTTCAGTAGTTTTAAATACAATTTTACTTAAGTTCAAGATTTCTTTTAATTCTCTGTATTGTTTGACCATGCTGAACATTTGGTTTTGTCTCCTTTTGTGTTTCTTGTCACCATGTTTGCTTCTTCTTGTCTTTCTATGTGTTCTGTGGCCTTCTTGCCTAAAACAAATATACCTTTTTATTCAGTGATGTACTTGTTACGGGTGGTTCACCAGACAATTCAGCTGATGAACTTGTTCCATGGGGGACCTTTTCTATTTGTCCATCTGAACTATCAGTGTTAGTGTTTTTATTTTTATTCTTATTCTTATTTCATCTCCAATTTCTTGAATTGATCCTTCCTCTATTCCCTTTATTCCTGGAATTACTGTGACTTGAATTCTGGCCTCTGTTGGCAGTGTGTGCTGTCTTGTCCCAAATAAAGATCTGTCTGAGGGTATAGTCTCTTAGCTCTCTATCATGTTCAATCTGCTTATGCTTAATTAGTTCTGTCTCAACTAAATCAATGCTCTTATTAAATTCCTGTTCTTTTATTTTAAATAAAGAATGGGGTTTTGAGGGGTTCTACATCTTTTTGTGTTGTCTCATTTGTTGTTTAATTTCATCTTAGGTTAACTTGTCCTCCTTTACTAGGATTTGAATCAGTTCACCAGAACATGCCCCCAATGTGTTTTCCCACTCTGTTTTATGCTTAAAGATTTCAATCCCCACAGTGGACTTGATATCTAAATGAAGCCTATGGGGAATCCGCTTGTTAGTCAAATAATCCCCCTCTAAACTATCAATATTATAGTATAATGACAGTTCAGTCTACAGTAGCTTTTCAAGCTTTATGAAAGTAGATTTTAATTCAGCAGTGTTTTCCAGTTGTTTAATTACTGTAACATATGTGGGAGTGGGGGGCAGTGTCTGCGTCTGGCATCTTTTTATCCATTCTTGCAATGACTCCAAGTAGGACACTTCATAATCGGTTGATAATTCTTCAATATTATCATCATCTTCATCATTATCATCTAAGCTTGTAAGCTCTTCCATTTCTCTCACCTCATTCATTATGTCCCAAACTAAGCACTAGCAATATATCTGTTGCTTGACATTTGCTTGTTGTTTGCAATGCAGTTAAGGTACGAGCTTCAGACTTCAAGAAAACTTCAAGAAGCTCATTTAGAGGACATTTAAATTAGAAACATGAGCAGCTCAGTTATCTTCACCTCATTTGTTCAAGCAATTTGAAGTTCAAATATTCAGCCATTCAATGGAAGCGTCCAGCAACAAACAAGCCAAAGTATATGTCCCAGTGGCAGTTCCCAAATGTGATCAAGCCACAGACTATAAGTTACAGGTTGATTGCACTTGCCTTTAAATGTTACTGTGCAAACCCTTGCCCAAAGAATAGTAAAATACTATATGGTTAAAGCTGCAGACTGCAGCCTCGCTTGTAGGATGCCAACCACAGCATTTTTGTAACACAGACACTCATGCCCTGAATAGTCATTCCTGTGGATCTGCACTTGAATTAGTGAAGTAAGTACAGATACATAAAATGCAGTGATACACACAGGAGAAAACTTTGTAGCAAGTATAAAGCTTAAATATAAATTTATTGAGAAAGACAATGACATCAGTTGGCTGGTGCTTTCAGGGAAAAGACCATCTTAACGGGGGGGGTAGAGCTACATAGTAAAGTACGTTCTTAAACAGTCAAAAAAAGCTCATCATGTATCCCCTGGAGGACAGAAGGGAGAGGGGGGACGTGATAAAGACCTTCAAATACTTAAAAGGCATAAACAGGACCACCAGGGGGAGTTCTCAAGCAAGATAGGACTGTAAGCTTTTAGCATTATAGAGACAAGAACACATCCTACTGCCGTCCAAGCTTCCAAACCTGTTAATCCCATCATTTTTGCAAGTATACTGTGCAGGAATATCTGAGGCACATCTAATCCAAGTTTGGACTAATTCTAATGAGGATTACAGGAATTATATTGACTGAAACATTACTACCACAGCAGGGCTGCATTGTTTTCACTGGGTGTCCCAGGAGAGAGCAGCATGGCTTCATGAAGTGGGACTGAGAAACAGGAGTAAATTTACAGAATAGAACAGATGAATACTAAAATTCTCTTGGATGTTAATGACTATAAACAGCAAACAACATTGCACACTGAACAGATTGGACAATTACAGTATAAAACTGTAAATAATAAACATCAACGCCTGACTAGTGAGCAAATATGCCATGAGCTCCAGAGAACACTTCAAGAGCAGAGCAGGGATTTACAACAAATGCATCTGAAAATTGATGACATGGGAAACTTAGGCAGATGAAATAATTTGTATTTCATAGATATCCCAGAAAAATCAGAACTCATGGACTACATTGTTTTCCTACAACATAACCTGCCTGCCATCCTCAAGATCCCTGATGGTCATTTTGAAATAGAATGTGCACACCACTCACTGGCACCCATGCTTAGACCTGGAGTCAATCCGAGACCTATAATTGCCAGGTTTTTATGTTTTCAAGATAAGTAATTTATCCTAAAAAGGGCCAGAGACCTGGGTTCCCTAGAGTGGCTGAACTGCAAAATTATGATTTTTTCTGATTACTCAAAAGATCTGATTGCCCACCAGAGAGCTTTTACAGAGTCAAGACATGCTCTCCATCAGGCTTGGAGAAGTTTTTCCCTATGATACCCTGCGGTGCTCAGAATAATGTACAATGGGACCGATCTGCTGTTCAATACCCCTGAATCAGCCATGGCTTATATATCTAAAACTTGGCTGAAAGCTACTACCACCACCAAGGTACGACCCAGACAAACTGAAGCACTCACTGCATATCCAGAGGACATAGAAGTAATGTGACACTCAGCTCCAGAATTCCAGAGTGCACAAACTCCCTGCTGGCTACAGGCCACCACTGAAGACCTTTGGATGATGCCCTTGAAAAGTAAGAGGAGGACGAAGCGCTCAGAGGCTTGGTGAAGCTCTCCGTGCAGGGAAAGGTCCCAGACCCACAGTCCTAGTGGCCCCTCTAAACACCAAGCTGAAATACACCCATTGGTGGTAACCAAAAAATTCATATACCCCTCCTCAAGCAGCATCGGACAGTGAGGACTATCATAATGATCCCGCACCACCAGATACCTGTAAAAGAGACCCCTTCTGACTGGACTTGGTGACTGGTGCCTCCACAAATGCTCACCAATATGAGAAATCAGAAGAGAACTGAGATATTCCTAAGGACTGTAAAAACTTTATCTCCCAGATGACAGACGCCTCATATGTGGATCCACTCAAGCAGCACTCCTGGACCGAGGCACCAAAGTTTTGAAAAATAAGGACATGCATTTCAGTCCTCAATATGAGGACAGTTTTTTGAGGTATTTTGATCAGCTGTTACCCTAACTGTAGCTTGACTAAGGTCTTAAGAAAATAGATAGGTTCTGTCAAAATGTTGTAGTTGCTAGATACTTCCCATGCCGCTCTCCCCGTAACTGGTTAAGCTATAGGTCCCAGTCCAAAATATGGAAACTTATTGTTTGTATGGGATGGCTAGTTACCGGTAGATATGACAGGGGTAAATGGTATTTGGACAATGCCAGAATTTTGAGAGATATTTATCAGGAAAGGGAGGCCTGCACTTAGCTGTATATTTTGGAGGTATGGAGCCCTATCCCCATCACATTGAGTGGCAGGCTCCATTGCAGAAAAGAGTGGCTCCTGTAACCTCCCCCCCCGATCTGCATATCCCAAGAAACATGCTGGCTAGGACCAAAATGTGCCCTCAGCCTTTATAATAACCCTGAACATCATGACAGATGCCACTGTAATGCTGTATAGCTGATTTTGTGAAAGGGAAATACAGTGCTGTCAGCAATCAAGAAATATGCCCTTCAATATTATGGCCTTCAAGCCAAGCTGCAGCACTCTGGAGATGGTCTATAGAAGATGCGCCCCTGGTTGAAAACTATGACACAGTAAGGAAAACGTATGGATGTAGTGGGTTACTGCGGGAAGCCCTCAAATGTATGATGGGGGGATTTTGTTGCCACTGCAATGCTGTTGGTGCTTCAAGAATAACATCACATTAACATGGAGGCACTAACAGTATGTGGCAGGTCTCTGTTATGTAGCATGCATTTCAGTCATGCCGCAAAAGGGTATACTCACCACACAATGCATGCATGTTCGCATAGCAATTCTCAATATCTTGATGATTGTTCATAATGGGATCATCTGCAAGTTTTATGGGGAGTTCATACCCCTACAGTGGGCAAGTGAACGTGCATGCTGTTTCACCCTACACTATCTTGTTAACTCAGCAATGAAACAACAGTAGATCCCTTCCAAACTTGAAGGTAAACACACACTGGGAATGGTCAATTTTGGGCAAATGCTGCAGCAAGCTTGGGCTATGTGTCCCAAAAAGTTGTAATCCTCTGCCACCTAATGTCCAAAGTTCGCAACTGCTTCTAAGTGCAAAGTGATAGCACAGACAAAATGTTTGAAGTAGGGTGCTTACAGGTGTTATGAGGAGATCTCCCCAAGGAAGGACTCTGCTAACACTTTTAAATGGTACAAACTTCTTTAACTGTACCTGGTTGACTCTAGTTTAAATACTTTAGCTCTGCACTGATGTTATATTGTTCTTGTCTTCTATATAGCACCTTCCAAGCTCCTTGTTATGGATTTAGGTACGAATAAGGGAGACAAAAAAAAAACACAACCTTGACAATAGAAGCCACATGGGGGCAGCCAGGTCTGTTATCCTGCATACCATACCAGCTCCCTCTCTCTTTAACCCCCAATCTGAGACAGAGGGAAGCGTAAGGTAATAATTACCCAACTGCTCCCCTAATTTTGGCAAAAAGTACACCAGTTACCAACCAGTTGCCATTAGTTTTTAAGTTAATGACTGGTATTACTGTTATGGTTAATAGGTATCAGTTTTTATTGATTTGTTTCAGTACTATGTACATTGCACTTGAAGTGAGACCTGTTAAAAGTATGGCATATGGCGTGCCACCTACCCTAATCACTGTCCTATTAATACTGACCTGTAGCAAATGTCTGCACCAACAACAGTATAAGGTAAAACTTTCATGCAAAAGTGCATTCCAATCAATAGTGAAACATGGCAGAAGCTACCTGTCGTAGCTGGAATGTGCAGGGGCTAAATTCCCCTATCAAATATAAACAGGTGCTGACACACCTGCAGAAATTAAAATCCTGAGTTATACTACTGCAAGAAACCAAGATCATGAAGGGGGAAGCCCAAAAACTAAGAAGGGGATGGGTGGATATGGTTTCTATATTAATCCACAAGAATTTGCACTGGACTCTCCAAAAATCATCAGCATGACTCAGATGGCAGATGAATATTAGCCCAATTCAGCACTCCACTAGGACTTCTGGTCATACCGTATATATATATATATGCACCTAATGAAGACTCCCCACAGTTCTTTTACTCCCTAGACACCCAACTGCTCACAGTGAATCAACATATTCCCACACTCATTGGGGGTGATTTTAATCTGACATTAGACACTAATATGGATCGCAATCCTTGCAAGGTAGAACCCCATACCCAGGCCCTACATGCCATATTGCTCTGGATGCAAGAGCAAGATCTTACGGACATATGGAGACAACATCATCCAAGAGTAAAAGAATATATCTATCAGTCCCCCATCTCTGGATTCTTAAGTCGCATAGACGTGTAGCTCACCTTCCCTGACCTCGACCCTACTGTAACAGCAGTTAACAGCCTGCCAATCATAATATCCGATCATGCCCCTGTGCAATTACACCTCCCAGTGGGAAACACCCCACAAAAATCCACAAACTGGAGACGACCCCACTTTGCTTTTAGACTCCAGCTTTAAGCCATGGATCCAGGAGGTTACCCAGCAGTATTTCACCAACAATGATAATTATTCCACCTCCACAACCATCTTGTGGGAAGCATTTAAGGCCACAATTAGAGGTGAGATAATAGGCTACGCAGACAAAAGACAGAAAAAGAGGGAGAAACACATGAAAGATTTAGAAGGCACTCTTAAGCATAACGGATCTCTACTAAAAGCCACCCCATCCAGACTCGTAAAAAAATCACCCCTACAAACAGAGATTGTGGCACTTAGGCAAGAAATCAATACACTTACTGCAAGAAAAGCTGAACTAGCCATCCTGTCTTAAACATAAATATTGGGAGAGTGGAGGAAAAAAATAGTAAGCTACTAGCCTACAGGCTAAAAAAGCAGCAATCAGAAAGGCGTATCACCTCACTAAGCTCTAAGAATGGTATGAAAAGTACTGATCCTGAAGAAATAAATACCATTATGGCTGATTTTTACCAGACACTATATACTACTTCTACATCTCCATCCTCCCAACAAATAGCAGACTTTTTGGACAAACTCACCCTGCATAAGTTAACCCAAACTCAGAGCTCAACCCTGGAGGACCCGATCACAGTCTCAGAAATAGAAACTGCAATAAAAAGATTACGACCAAAAAAAGCACCAGGGAATGACAGGATACCTATTGACCTTTACCAGCTCCTAATTCTACGGATCTGCTCTATACTTGAATGCCTCTTCACAGACCTGCCCGAATCCAAAACCTTCCCTTCCTTCATGTCAGTACACAATTACAGTGCTACCTAAACCTGGTAAAGACCCCCAATACCATTTTGCTAATCACTGCAGATGGCAAAATATATGCAAAGGTACTTGCAACAAGACTAGAAAACTTTCTACCTCAACGGATTCACCTCGCACAGACAAGGTTTGTCAAAGGCAGACTAATCTCAGACCACATTCAAACACTCACAGATCTGATGTCCTCTGCCACCAAATGCCCCTTCCCCTCAGTGGCAATCATGATAGACTTTGAAAAAGCCTTTGATACCATTGAGTGAAAATTCCTGTACGCAACATTTTAACTAATTCAAACTTATCAGCCCCCCATTTCACTATCAAGAGGCACAAGGCAGGGATGCCCATTATCCCCTTTAGTATTTGTCCTGGCCATTGAGCCACTTGCAGCAGCAATACGACAACACCTGAAAATTAAAGGTATACCAATTAATGACCAAACGTATAAAACTCTACTTTATGCAGACGACCTGCTAGTTCTCTTAGACCAAGCTGAGCAATCCCCCCCCCCCTTACTGGAAACTGTAAACAACTTCTCAAACCTCTCAGGCCTCAGAATTAACCATACCAAATCAGAAATCCTTCCACTGAACAAAACAGCCACTCAACAACGATTCTCATCTTGCCCCTTACGGTGGACCTACCTAGGCATAAACATTACCCCAAAAATCCCAAACATGTGAGACCTGAACTTCCAAAACCTATGACAAAAATTCAAACTCAAACTGGATAGATGGAAATCACTACAGTTATCCATGGTAGGCAAAGTGGAAGTGATCAAAAATGATCACAGCCCAAAAAATCTTTCACTTTATCTCCCATATAACTACCTACATACCAAATAAATGGTTTGACCAAATAGATTCCCTAATTAGCAAATTTCTATGGGTTGGGTGGAGAGCAATGTATAATAAAAATTAACTAAGAACCAGTTGGAAGGTAGGGGGTTGGAACCTCCCATGGTTTAAAGGATATCAGTGGGCCTTCAGCAATGTACTGTCCTTGAGGTGGCTTCCACTGGACGGCCACTCCCCTTCCCTATGGTCTCACATTGAAATAGCAATGTGTAACCAAATAAATCCTATTTCCTATCTCAGTACCACTCCTTGTCCCCTTCCTTACACTCTGGTAGCAGTGAAGACATCATACTCAGCCTGGTGTCAAAAGAGTAAATCACTACACATACCCCTTGAACACATCCCCTCCACCCCATCATGGCAGAACATCAATATAAAGATAGAAGGGAAGCCAGTATACAGGTGAGAATGGGCTGTTAAGGGTATATGCACCATTTCTGACTTGTTAGCCCCACATACCACCAATTAGGATTCATAGGATTGTTACAGAGCTAATAGACTTCCATCCTTATTGCTTGCCAGTTAACACATATCAGATTCCCTGGAAAAAAAAACATCCAATTTAAGTTTAAAGGTATTTGTTGTGTTGCTTACCACCATCTCTAGGAGTAACCTACTGTATTCCTTTCCTGGACCACCTGCTGATTAAACCACTTGCTGGTGCATACTAATCTTGTTTGTCTTGCCTTTAGTTGTAGTGGGTGAGACCGAGTGATATGTACATTATCGCTTGATTCCAGTCCTAGATTTTCCCAAAGGTCATTGTCGTTCCATGCTTTGTGAACTAGATACATATCCCCTCTCTTTCTTCTGCTCTCCAAAGAAAAGAGGTTTAACTCACTCAACTGTGTCTCATAGTTCTTTTCTGACATGTTGTTTATTGACCTAGTAGCCCTCTTTTGTACGCTCTCCAGCAATGCCACATCTCCCTTTTTGTATGGTGACTAGATCTGAGCTCCATATTCTAACACTGGTCTCACCAGTGAAGTATACATTGGGAGAATAACCTCCTACTCCTAGATGCTATGTGTCTGAATATAGAGTTGATAATTCTGTTTCCGTTTTGGGCTATACTTCTGCAGTGAGCAGTATAGCGCAGTGGTTTAAGCCTCTGAGCTGCAAATCTGGTGACATCCAGCAGACCAGACCTGGGTTTGAATCCCACAGTTTCCACTTACATACTGTGTGACCCTAAGCAAGTCACTTAACTTCCCTGTGCTCCCAGATTGCACCTGTAAAAAGCCTTCAGCTTAATGTGCTACTCCTGGATAAACAAAAAAAATGTCATGTCTTTGGAAACCATGATACCTAGATTTGTTTCTTCTGTTGTAGCTTTTAGTAGTTTATTTTCTAAGGTGTATGGAAGACATGTTTTTTTTTTAATCCAAATGTATAACAGCATGCTTCTCTAGATTTAGGGCAAGTTTAGGTCTCTTGGTTCATTCTGATATGCTCTTTAGCGCTGTTTGTAGTGGTGAAGTCCCTTTAGTGTTATCAGCTACTGCTCCTAACCTACAGTCATCGGCAAATTTGTACACCCAAACATTTTGCAAATTGTTTTGTAATGAAAAAACATATAAGTTGATCAGACATGGCCCCAGCACTGATCCCTGGGGCTCTCCGCTTGTCACTCTTGACCACTCAGAAAAGGCTCTCCTGATGCAGACTGTCTGTTTTATATCCATTAGTTAGTCTTGAACCCAGATTGTTATAGGGAAATAGATGCCTGACTCCTTCATTTCTGATATTAATTCTGCATGGGGGAGTTTGTTGAATGCTTTCAAGAAGTCCAGGAATAACATGTCCACTGAACTTCGGTCATCCAAGCTCCTAACCACCCTATTGCAGAAGGTCAGCATATTCATCAGGCAGGACCGCCCCTTTGTAAATCCATGCTGTGAACTATCGATAAGATGATTTTTCTTCATAAACTTTAAAATTTCATCTTTCAGTATTCCTTCCAATATTGGACACTTTTCAATCACTTGAAACTTGCTTTGACCTCTCCAAATCTGACTTTTGGAAGTACCTCCAAATTTGCAGCTCCCTTGGACAATTATTAACTAAAGTGAGCCAGCTCTCCCTCTCCTGATGTACCCATCTCACTGACTGGATGAGGGACCAAAACTTTAAAAGGTAGAGCAGGTCTCATACATTCACATATCAGAGAAGCAATCCCTGACCAGACAATTTCATCCAGAAATTATTGGACCACAGCTTTGCAAGTTCCCATCTCTGAGGAGCAATGGTCAAAGTGCTGGCATACAGCCCATGAATCACTTAAAGACCCCAGGAGTCGACTTATACAAAATACAATCCTGCACAGTTGGTACCAGACACCTGATGTGCTATATAAGACCAAAATCAACCCCCACACACCTATGCTGGAGATTCTCTTAGCTACACGGAGATCTATCTCACATCCTATGGCATTTCCCATTGGTTGAAAGGCTCTGGTCACAAGTAACTAGCTTCATGGCTACTACGAACACCAGTTCCAGCTAACCCTGGCTTCTGGCTAATAAGACTACATGAAGGTCACCCCATTCATTCAAAGAAACACAATTCCCTTCTCATTCAATCTAGCATTGTAGCCAAAAGACTTCTGTTACACAAGTGGAGGACCACCAACATTACAACTATAGACGAATACCTTTCCGACCTCTCCCAGCTAGCCACATATGATAAGCTCTCTTGCATATCTAATAACATACTGCAGATTCATATGAGTATTTGGGAACCCCTTTATCAGTACCTAAACAAGATGACACCCACCTCAGAGGGCAACACAGGTTACCTTCCCTGGCAGGGCATAGATTAAGAGTGCCCATGCCCAGGTACCAGTAAGACTGGTTCAGGGATTATGGGTTAAGAGCTGCCATATTACCGCACCCTACCAAATTCTTCAAGTTCAGGGGATAATAAACAATTGCATATAACAAATGCATTTCTTTTCTTATCCCTTTTTATGTTGGTGCGCTTGTGCAGCCAACATCTTGGGAGAGTGCAGCTTTAGAGGCGCGGTCACTGTTGGGTGAATGCAGGGCACACACCAGTAGGTGCATCCAGCATTCCCCAATCAGCCTTCATGCCGGCGCCACACCATGCATTCATAATGGGGTGAGTACATCTAAGAAAAGGACCACTGCAATCCTAGAAAAGCTCGTCAGATGCAGCGGTCCTTTTCTTGCCATGATCGCTGCCATTATGCACTTGGTGGGACATGGCAGTAGAACTGCTGACTTTGGGGGTTCTCAATCCCCCTGTCGGCTGCCCCTGCCCCCTGTCAATGTGCCAATGGGAGAGCCCACTCCCCATCAGCATAAAGCGCCCCCCCCAATTGTTTAATGCCAAGGGGGTGCCCACCCCCTCGGCTGTTACCCTGCCCCCCCTTTCCTTGTGTGCTGGTGGGAAGCCCACTCCCATTGGCAGAAATAACCCCCAATTGTTTAATGCCAAGAGGGGTGCCCAATCCCCTCAGCTCTGCATCCCCTTGTGTGTCGACCGGGGTGCTCAATCCACGGCAAAAATTTGCACACCTCGTGTTGTTTGCTGATGAGGTGCCCAACCCCCATTGGCTGTAGACAACCCCACAAAAATAGTTAGGTGGCACGCTGGGAGCCCACCCCAGCGTGCCAAATCCCCTGAAAAAACTGTCCCACGATGTTTTCTTTTCTTTTACAGCCTGTAAAAGGAAAACGGTCCCTCATAGTCTCCGTGCCCCCTGCCCCACCCGCACCCACCCACTATGCACCTGCCGTCCACACCCCCATACCCAATACTTACCTCCGAGCTTGGCGTGACGATCATCTGTGGACTGGAACATGTCTGCATTCTTCAAAGCCGACCGCGAACTGAGGAAATGCTGGTAAGCTGTTTAATGGGATAGATAGGGTTTTTTCAACTTTAGTACATATCTCAGGCATTTTTGTGATTTGGCCCCAAATTATCAACGTGGGGTTTTTGGGACCCCTTCTCATGAATTCTTGCACTGTCATGGTGTTATTCAGTCCCAAAAGGTGATTTCGCAGTCACTGCACAGAATCACCTTTCAGGACCGTGTAAGGAAATGACAGTGCCACTGTTCATGAGGGGGGCTCTCAAAAACCCTATGTTGCAAATTTGGTGGGAAAAATCCAAAACAGACTGTTTTACAAGTGTGCATAGCAACTGCACAATGCACACTCATAAGTTAGTGAATTCACAATATTTTCATGCCAGATTCTCAACATTGGCATTTTACCACACCTTCTTGTGAACCGTGCAGCTGTCATTTTTCACATCCTTGCTGAAATGTGTTTTCGCACTTCCGGCACAGAATAGCGCAGTCGTGGTGCAAAATCAGTGTTCGGGACACATTACGAAAATAACAGTGACACTGTTCATGAGCAGAGATCCTAAAATGCCTGTGTTGAAAATTTGGTGATGATACTCCATAAAGTGACTGTTTTACAAGCATGCATAGCAACTGCGCAACGCACACTAGTACATTAGCGCATTCGCACTATTTGCATGCCAGATTCTCAACATTGGCATTTTACTACACCTTCTTGTGAACTATACAGCAGTCATTTTTCACATCCTGGCCGAAATGTGTTTTCGCACTTCCGGCACAGAATAGCGCAGTTGCTGTGTGAAATCAGTGTTTGTGACACATTACAAAAATGACAGTGATACTGTTCATGAGCAGAGGTCCTAAAATGCCTGTATTGATAATTTGGTGACAATACTCCATAAAATGACTGTTTTACAAGGTGCATAGCAACTGCGCAACGCATGCTCGTAACTTAACGCATTCGCAATATTTTCACGCCAGATTCTCCAGTTTGGCATTTTACTACACCTTCTTGTGAACTGTACAGCTGTCATTTTTCACATCCTTGCCAAAATGTGTTTTCGCACTTTCGGCCCAGAATAGCGCATTCACTGTGCGAAATCAGTGTTCAGGACACATTATGAAAATGACAGTGACACTGTTCATGAGCAGAGGTCCTAAAATGCCTGTGTTGATAATTTGGTGACAATTCTCTACAAAATGACTGTGTTATGAGTGTGTGTTGCGCAGTTTGCACGCATGCTCATACCTTCCCAAACTTCTAATTTTCTCACTCCAGATTTTCTACAGTGCCATTGTTCTGCACCTCCTAATAAACAGTGCAGCTGTCATTTTTCACATACTGACCAAAATCTGTTTTGCAGTTCCGGCGTGGAATAGCGTGCTTGCTGTGGAAATTCCGTGTTCGAGACACATGATGAAAATGACAGTGACACTGTTCATTAGCAGATGCCCTAAAATGCCTACGTTGAAGATTTGGGAATGAAAGTCAATAAAATGAGTGTTTTATGAGCATGCATTGCACAGTTTGCACTCATGCTCATGACTTTGTGAATTTGTAATACTTTCACTCCAGCTGTTCATCATTGTCATTTTTCCATACCTCCTTATGAACACTGCAGCTGCCTGAAATGTTTTTTTCGCACGTCCGGCACAGAATTGCATAGCACTATGCAAAATCAGTTTTGGACAGTTTGAGGAAATGATGGTGACACTATTCATGAGCAGAGGTCCTAAATGCCTATGTTGAAAATTTGGTGTCAAACTCCATGCAATGAGTCATTGCAAGCGCAGCATTGTACAGTTTCCATGCACCCTTGTAACTCTCATCAATCTGCAATATTTTCATGCCACATTTTCACCACTGGCATTTCTGCACATCTCCTTATCAACAGTCCAGCTGCCATTTTCAGCCTGCCCAAAACGTGTTTCCACAGCTGTGGCACACAATGGCATGCTCGCTGTGCAAAATCACCTTTTGAGACACATTCACAAAATCACAGCACTATGCATCTCTAGCTACGCCATTCCCACTGCCAATGCCAGCGCGACAACATTCGGCATTGACAAATGCTTGTTTTCTTATCTTCTATTGTCTGTTTATTTGTTTATGGATAACAGCAGCCTTGAACAAGTGCCTTCTGCTACGCAATTAACTCATCACTGTCCCTACTGGCAATAATTTCTCTAAACCTGACCAATGTGCACTGTGCCAGACCTCTAATCCTACTTGCCTATGACAGTTCTTTAGTAAATATTAGCATGTAAATACTTAATAAGGTAGTTAAAGCTATGGAATATCCTGTCTGTTGATATACTATCTTACTCTGCAGACAGTTGATAGACAGGTCAAGCTCAGAGTACCCATATAATACCCTTTCCCTAACAACCTGGCCAAAGCACAAAGGTGCCTAGTAGGGCAATAATGCCTGGATAGAGCTCTTATTCAGCAGGATATATGAACAAATTTAAGTTTGAAAGACACTCAAACAGATACAGGTTAGGAACCCTGGGTAATTTTTTTGTTGTAATTTATATGCCGAAAGTAGGTACAGCATGTAGATAATTCTTTACAGTAACGATAGGCCTCAGTCACTCCTGCCTTGCATGTAACATGTTGGCAACACAAGTGTAATACAAATGTTTTTTTTTTGTTTATTGAGCTGTATGTTGTATATTTATGTTTGAAAGCTCAATAAAATTATTAACTTCAAAAAAAAGACATAAACAGGGTTAAGAATGGAGAACTGCTCTGCTTAAAGGGAGGGAGAGTCATGAGGAGACACAGTCTGAAGTTGGAAGGGGGTGGATTCAGGAGGGAGAGAAGGAGGCACTACTTGACAGAATGGGAGGTGACTGGGTGGAATGAACTGCCAGAAGAATTTATCTCGTTGAAGACAGTAGACAGTTTTAAAAGGGAGTGGGATAGAGTCAAATGGAAGGTAAGTATAGAGAAGTATCTATAGAGGGAAAAGTCGGGGAGGTAGGGATGATGAGATGGGAATGGGAGGGGGGCAGCTGCAGTAAAGGTATACTGCAAGCTGCACAATCAGGCAGACCTGATAGACCTCTGGGCCTTTTCTGCCGGTGTTTTCATATGTTCGTATTGAGCCCCAGCCACATTCCAGTGGAGGATGGATCACATACTCCACCACATGGGCTGTATGTGGTAGCATACCTAGTTGACATTTTCATACAGAAATAAGCCCTGATTGGGACAGCCACCTGTGGGATATGGCTACAGTACTTTAGCTACTTACAGAAACAGGTCTTATGACCAGTGCTGCAAAATATACTGTCAGGTGCCAGGAAATATAATGAATGTTAGTGCCTGGGTCACTCAGTGGTATCTGACACTAAAGACATTTTCTTTTAAGTGCTCCAATAGACAAGCTGCCTGTATAGCAACTCTGAGTTTTCTTCTGGGAGGATGGGTCTATATTGGCCATTGTGAGCATACCTTGGGCATTTCTCTCGGGGGAAGGGTATGCGATGGGGTTATGCTCCTTATGTCCTCTACATCAGTCACCCCTTTCCACAATAAAGGTATAAGTAGTGGGCCAATGGGGAGACAAAACAAACCATGCCTGATTTTGTGTTGCCCTTTAACACCCCAGTGTTGCACTGCATGCATGGGTTGTTGGTTCTCAGAGAAAAATGGAAGGAAAGTGCCAATGCAACACACCTGAGCCCCATAAAAAGTGACCATGAAGGAGAGAGGAAGACAAAGAGAGCTGAATTGCTGAGACTGCTGGCTGCAGCAGAAAGGCTGACCTACAATATAAAAGCCTTTTTGTTCAGCTGAATATTTTTACTTTCTTATAGTTTTGGCTTAAGTAAGGCTGACTTTTTATTTAATTTAACGGTGTCTATATTTTGTCTACCACTGAGTGTTCCCTGAAGAGCTGCCTTGACCACTGTCCTGTCACAAGCAATTTTACAGTAATTGGATGCAATTTGCGCTAGCTTTCCATAGCCCCTTCTTAAGCTTCTTCTAAATAACTGTTTATTTATGGAAATATATTTAAACCAGGCAAGGCAAGCAGAGATAGTTACACATGGATAAGGTTGAGGGACTATAGTTAAGTAGCAGTGCAGTAATGAGAACATAAAATAATACTTTTTCAATTGATAAATACAGGTTGAAAAACAATTTATAGAGAAACATGAAGCAGACTAATATATTATACAAACAAAAAGTGGATGCTATTTAGAGTGGATGTGCCATTCAACAGAGATTTAGAAACATAGAGATAAGGACCTCCGGTTTGTTCACATGCAATAAGAATAGGAGCACATATAGAGAAGCCTAACAGTCTGCTTCTTTAACTTATACCACTGGTTCCAGTGATGTCAATGGGGAGTGTTTTCCATACAGTATGTAATACAACCTGTACTAGAAAGCTAATTTGGTATCCTTCATTGGGGGGCTGTAGCTTGTAGGCCTCCTGAAACTTTAATAGATGAGTAGGACTAGATCATGTAAGCAACTAGACATGACGAGGTGTGCATTAGACAGTTCTAACACACATCTAGGGGTGTAGTGAGGCATAATGCCACAGGCAGAGTGCATCAAGTCCGCTAGCCATGCGTTAGAACTGTCTAACGCACACGCCAGAGTGGCTTATTGTGCTTATGAAATGGCCATCTTAAGTTTAGATGCATGTCAAAATTAAAATGATTACAAATGAATAATAAAAAAGTAAAATTTTTGTCTTAATTTTAAATAAAATAGTTCCTCTGCATTTAGTTTACTTTTTTTTTTCCCCAGTTCAGGACTTTTGTAATGCTTCGGTAGTTGTAGGTTTTTTCACTTGTCGTCATGGCAGTATCCTCTCCCCCCACCACAACCACCACCCACACCACCACCACCAAGCTTTTTCCATCCCATTTGGTGTACTTTGATATCTATGGTGACTGCTTTTTTATTTCTTTGAATGCTTTTAGCAGCAGGCACTGTAAGACAGGAGATGTCAGTACTGTTTCCGTGACATGGGGGAAACATGCAGAAGTACAGTAGGGAACCGCAAAGCAATTAGGTAAGAATGTAAGCAGTATGTTTAAAAAAAAAAAGATAAAAATGTGTATAGCTAAAGAACTAAGGGAGGGAAAGTAGTGATCAGCCATTGAGAAGGAGAACCAGTAAGCTATTAAGGAGGAGAGCTAGTGAGTGGGCTGGAAGGGGGAGCGGAGATTATGGTCAGCTGGCATTTTTTGAAAGGAATGCTGCATCTTGGATTTATTTAGTAAGCAAATGAAAAAGATGTAAAAAGTGGGGATAAACAAAGGAACTAGTGAGCGAGTGGCAGATCGGCCTTTGAGGAAAGTGACTGAGTGGGTAGACAGGGAAGAGATTTTGATATGCAGCAAGGAGATGTTTTTCTGTGTCCAGTGTGAAAATAGAGGTTACTACCCCAGTGTTTTCATGATGGCTACTGTGGCTAGCACAAAAAATGGTTGCTGTTTATATTGCAAAAGTTCTGAAGTGGTTGTGTCAATCATATTAATGCCCACTGGGCAGTGCTGGACCTTTTTCCTACGCATTAGACACTATCACATAGTCACTGACCAATCAAATAGCTTATATTCTCATACTCATTTCATATAAAGTATTAGACTACTTAGGCAGAATGGGATTTGTCCATACCATTATATGATGCAGAGAAGAGTTAAGTAGCTCTTCTTCTCTTACACACACACACACACACACACACACACACACACACAAGCCATCCTACATGTCTGTACATGGTGCAATCATATGAGTATGTACGGGCAAGTTATGATGAAGCTACATTGAGGATTGCATTGGGTTTAATGCTTATCCAATTGAGTTTGTAGGATGCACCATCTCCCATGTCACCATAATCAAAGCGAAAGAAGGAAGGAAGGAAGGAAGGAAGGAAGGAAGGAAGGAAGGAAGGAAGGAAGGGAGGGAGTGAGTGAGTGAGTGAGTTGTTGGACAAGATATATCCCCACCCACTTTGAGACACACCAGCTGCTGTTTTATAGGGAGCACTGCCTGGTGTATAGGCTTCTAGTTAACTGCTCAGTATGAGCTGAATAATCTAAGTGCTTATCAAGAGTCAGTCGCAGATACTTACATTATGGAATGTTGCCAAGTGAACCAGTATTGAAGGTGTGGATATTAGTGGGAGGGCTTTAGAAAGTGCTTGACTGGAGCCAAATGCCATGTTTACCATCATTTCTCTTCTTCCTTGTGAGCTTGAGTATAAGGAATTAACCTTGGATACTGTCATAGTCATGTTGGAAGTTGTAAATGATAGCTGCTGAATTATGACTAGAGTAGAAAATAACAACATTACCCTCATACACATGACAGTCAATGACACACAAAGGAAGGTCATTTACAAACAAAGATGAAGAGGATTGGCCCTAGAACTGAACCCCAGGGACACCCATTTTCTTCCTCCCCTGGCCACTTCATGTCTTCCATGACATATACTGTGATCCTAGGAGTATACTTTGTTCATGCCTGTGTCCTCCGACTCCTACTCCTCATACCCCAGTAACACGCTGGTTACCCCCACAACTTTAAGTTCATGGCAAGGTTTTGGGGGGAAGGACTATCCTCTCTCTGAAGTAATTCACTAGGTGAACTAGAATACAGTGCAGCAGACACTGGGATTTAGAGGAGTCCCAGAGGCCCAGACAATCATAGGTAAGCAATAATACCCAACAGGATGGGTGGTATTGGGGAATACCATACCGCCCAGGGGCATAAAAGGCCCGAAACCACAAGAGGAGGGCCTTATAGCCCCTGGAAGGTCCAGTATTCCCCAATACTGCCCATCCTGGAGGGTATTACTGTGCTTAGAAAATAGGCTACCTGTGGCATTTTTAGATGCTAAAATTGAAATAATTAAGGAAAATGAAAAAACAATAAAAAATACAGTAAAAATTAGGTTTATTTTTCTTTTCCCTCCATTTCTGTGCTTTTCCATCTCCTGCTGTCCCCCTCCCTGTATATAGCCATTTTCTTTAGCTTATCACCCCAACCACCAACTCCAGATCAAGACTTGGAGTTTCTTGTACAGTCCCCCACCCCAGCACTCTCTTGCTATTGTTATTGTAAAAAAACAAGTTGTCTGCTGTTCCTGCAAGACTTTTTTTTTTTTGCTTATAAGCTGCATCTCTTAGGCACGCAACCATGCGTGACACTGTGACGAAAAAGCAGGAACTGCAAACCAGGAAGCACGTTGAGGCACAGCAGCACTGTAAATGTTTGTTTTTTTCTCTTGAGGTTTGTTTAACATAGGTTTGCTCATACACTTCTGAATTTGTGGAGGCAATAACATAATAGAGGACACAGCCCGTTTGTGGTAACTTGTTTATCGCTTCCACGTTTGGAGGTGGATCGGCCTAAGTGATTGGGATGGCCTTTTGCTGTGAAACACCTACACCTACAAAGAGGTTGTAAGGAGAATGTACTGCTTTTTCACAGTAGGCAGTATTTTGTTTTTTGTGTGTGAGTTTTTTTCTTTGTATTATTTATTAAACTAAATTGAGACCGACTTGGGGAGGGGGTGGCCACTGCAAGCAAGCACATTTTTGTTTCTTATGTGCTTTTCCAAAGATCATAGCACTTTACAAATCACAACAGTAAAAATCCATTAAACAACAAATAAAAAAATGTAAAATATTTGATCTTAAGATAACAGATAAAAAATGGCGCTAGGATAACCAATACTAATATCGGGAAATGCAAGGGAAAATAAATATGTTTTTAGGGTAGATTTAAAACCCTCAACAGTCAGGCACTCTCTAATCAGATGAGGTAAAGAATTCCACAGGGTCAGGGCCGCAAAAGCAGGCCCCCAAGGTCTTCAGTCGAACCCTGGGAATCTCTAGCAATCCCTGACTGGCGGAACAGAGTGAGCAGAGGGGGCAGTAGAGACAAAGAAGATCTTGCAAATAACATGGTCCCTGTCCATGTAGGGCTTTATAGGTCAGTAACCTGACCCTGAAGGTGATCCGCCAGTGTACAAGCAACTAGTCCAGATCTTGGAGCACAGGAGTGACATGGCTAGATCTAGATAAGCCAGTCAACAACTTAGCCGCCGCATTCTGCACTAGCTGCAATAAACGGATATCTACCCCTGGTAGCCCCAGGTATAGGGCATTGCAGTAATTAAGGTGCAAGGTCACAAAGGCATGGACCAACATTGGAAGATTACCAGGTGGGACCAAGTGCTTGATCTGGATGATGTTTGTCAGAAGGTAAAAAGAGGTTTTAACAACAGCCAACACCTGAGATTTTAGTGTCAAGCTGCTGTCAAATACCACACCCAGATTTTGCACCCAGTCAAAGGTAAGTAGCTAGACACCACTGAGCCAAAGCCCAGAAGGTAGACCTGCCACCAACCCCACACCTTGGTGACCTGGATCCACCACCAGCACCTTGGTTTTGCCTGAATTCAACTTTAGCCAGTTGGCACTCATCCAACCCTGGATCTTAGAGAGACAGCTGTTAAAATCCAAGATCGCACCACCCTGTTCTTGCATAAAAGACTCGTAGAGCTGAGTATCATCTGCATAGCAGTGAAAACTCAGCCCACACCAACTTATAATGTCTCCATATGACAGCATATACACTACAAACAGCATGAGGGACAGTATGGAGCCCTGTGGAACCCCCCAAGATGGGGGAAAGGCTGGGGAATACATTCCTGACACCAGTCTCTGTGTCCTGCTAAATGAGAGAAAAAAATGGCTGCCTGTCAGTTTGCAAATTTGGGGTAGTCCAATGATACCATGAGTAATGGAGCACCAGGAATTGGTACTTGTTTTTGACCAGGCTCTATTGAAAAATAAATGCATGCCTGACCTTGGCTTTCAGCCAGTCAGGATGCTTATTTTTCAAGAACATTTTCAAAAGATGACTGTTTGTTTGTTTTTATTTAACTCGGTTTATCACTGTCTTGGATGGGGCGTCTCTCAAAGGTGCCCATATGACAGTCACTGCTACTCCCTACCTGAAGCCTCTCTCTTCCTGGGACCCCCCCACCAGAACTGACCAGCCCCCAGTTTACACCCCGGGGAAGGGTCTGCCCACCTGCCTGGTGGCCTTCTTGATATTAGAGGGTCGGTCCAGTGTAGAGTCAGGGAGACTGGTAAAGAGATGGCCCAGCACTGGGGATGTGGGTGCTGTCCCTGGAGCCCTTATCACCTTCCCACTCCAGAGAGGGTTCTTCTCTTTTTGTTTCCAGGAGCATGGACATTCAATGACATCCACCCTACTTCCGCCGACACTCCTCCCCCTCAACGTGGCACTGCAATCCTTGTACTGCTCCCGGTCTCCACCAGGGGCTGCACAGGAGTGGCACAATTCCCAATCCCTCTCCTAGGAAGGGAGAGCAGTCCTCTAGATGCTCAATCCCTTCCCTCCCCTGATGATCTGAGTCTGTTCCTGAACCCGGGTCGCTAGCGTGGTGCAATGTATGGCATCTTGTGCCTCAATCCTCAGAGCCACCGGGCTGGCTGGATATGGGTTATTTTGCCCCTTGTAGGTCTCTCCTACCTCCCCCAACATGAACACACCCTTTTGATCTGGCCTTGTGTGCAAACAGCAGACCATGGTTCAGGAATCAGCTTCCTGGCCCAGCTGCAGGAGCTGCTATTGTGCCAGAGCTCACTTTTGACCCTCCTCAACCATGGCACACTGTCACGCAGCAGCTGACCCAGCCTGGCTTGCCACCTGATGAGGACACTCAGATTTGCTCCCAAACCCATGTTCCCTGCATGGAAATGCAATGCACAGATGCTGGGCCACTGGTGTGGTCCATGGCACCAGTTTTGAAGGAAAGCACCCCAGAAGGTGTAGTAGTGGAGTTTATTGTAGTAAAATGTGTTAAACTGAGTCTTGCAAGCATCGTCCAGTATAGTGAACAAATGAAAGCAGCACTTGACCACTGTAAGCATGAGAACAAAGCACTTTTGATGAAGTTTAAGGTACATAAAATACAAAGTACAAGCATCTAACACACTCTGAATTTAGCAAATAGATAAACCAATAAATTCCCAGTACTTTGATACAAAACTGCCTGCTCGTCTGTGGCCCTATGGTGAAACAGTTCAATGAATTCAGCGGACTCCAAGGGAAGAAATATGCCTCTTACCATTATTCACAATCATAATCTTCTCCTAATTATGGGGCACTGTATACATTTGACGAAAATGTTTAAAAGTTGTCTGGATTTGTACATGATTATTTTGAAGCTTTCAGTTTCGTTTGACTGAACTCCAACCAGTTCTGCACAGATCTGCAAGGACTGCATTCAGACTGAATGCACAAAATGACCCAATATGTAGAAGCTCAGGTGGGTGGAGGGACAATAGGAGTTCTTATTTTGTTTAAAGACTAGATCACACAGTTGTCACTGAAGATGTCATGGAGCATATCAGTTGTTCTAGTATGATGGGGGTGAGAAGATAGTTCCCAGGACCCAATCTATCAAGGGATTGTTTGTTGATCCCATTCCTTTGAGGAAGTATAAATGGTAAACAAGTTGGACAGCCTGGGAGTGGCTCCTAAAGTGGTAAACTGGGTAAGGAATTGGTTGGGGGATAGGTGATAGAGGGTGGTGATAAACAGAGTTCACTCAGAGGAAGGAAGGGTGACCAGTGGGGTGCCACCAGGATCGGTACTGGGACCGGTCCTCCTTAATCTCTTTATAAGTGACATTGCAGTGAAGGTAGAAAGAACAGTATGCCTTTTTGCTGAGAAAACTAAAATCTGCAATAGGTAGAAACTCCATGGGGGTGGAAACATTGAATAGGGATCTAAGAAATCAAGAGTGTGGCAACTAAGATTCAATGTGAAGAAGTGCAATATCATGCACTTGAGGCACAGAAACCCAAGGGTGGAATACAATATGGGGTAATTAGTACTGACAACCACAAAACAGGAAAGAGACCTGGGGATAATCATATCTGATGACCTAAAGGTGGCTAAACAGTGTGACAAAGCAGTGAGAAGAGCCAGTTAGATGCTAGGATGCATAGGGAGGGGTATCACCAGCAGAAAGAGGGAGGTGGTGATACCACAGGATAAATCATTGGTGAGACCTCATCTAAAGTACTGTTTCCAGTTCTTGAGATCATGTCTCTGGAAGAACATTTATAGGGTAGAGGTGGTTCAGAGGATTTCTACTAAAATGGTGCAGGGTCTGCACCAGAGACTATATGAGGAAAAGCAAAAGGACCTCAATAATTACACCTGGGTAGAAAGGATGGAATGAGGGGATATGATAGAGATTTTCAAATAACTCACGGATATAAATAAGGTACAGGATGGGAGCATTTTGCAGAAAAAAAGATGCTCAAGAACAAAGGGGCATGCTCTGAATCTGGAGGGGGAAGACTCACGGGAAACGTGAGGAAGTACTTTTTTTTTTGTTTAACCAGGAGTAGCACACTAAGCTGAAAGCTTTTTTACAGGTGCATCCTGGGAGCACAGGGAAGTTAAGTGACTTGATCAGGGTCACACAGTATGCAAGTGGAAGCTGTGGGATTCAAACCCAGGTCTGGTCTGCTGGATGTCACCAGATGTGCAGCTCAGAGCCTTAAACCACTGTCCTCAACAGCCTCCCAGCAGAGGAGGTGGTGGGAGCAAAAACTAAAACAGGATTCAAGAAAGCATGGGATAGGAAAAAGGGAGCCTTAATCGTTAGGGAAGGGAGGGCTATGCTGGAATTTAAGAAGGGTCTGTGGTCATCCTTTATGGGATATTAACCACAGTCTAAAAATTGCACATTTGAACGTGAAGAGCCTTCTTCCTAAAATAGCTGAGCAGAAGGCCAGGGTCTCTGTGTGCAATCCTGACATACTGGGCATCTCAGAGACCTGGCTACAAAAGCTCCACCCATGACTAAAACTGCTCCCTACCAGGTTACACTTTCCTCCACCATGATCGCTCTACCTCACGCCATGGTAGTGGTGTACTTCTGTACTACTGTAACTACTACATTGCCACACTCCTTGGCCAGTCCTCCACTGACCTCTCTTCTGAGTGGCTTGCAGCTAAACTAACAGTTGCCACCAATAAGAAGCTGCTAGTTGGTTGCTGCTATAACCCACCGAGAGCTGAACCTGAACCTCCTTGCACTTCTTTTCCCTGCAAGAGACTCCATTCTTGTAGGGGAATTTAACATTGACTGGGACACAAACCACCCCTCTGACTGCAGCTCCAACATACAACAACACAATCTCACTAACTAATTACCTCCCATACCCACCTCAGCAATCTGTCCAACAAACACACTACCCTGGACTGGATCCTGACAACTCAAGCAGACAAAATTGCCCATGCCGGCACACTGTCTGATGCCATTAGTGACCACTCCCCCATCTACTGTGTCTGGTGTAGCAAACTCCACCACCCCACCCCACCCCACTTACCTACCTGGATTTCCGCAGTCTCTCTAATTGTGACCCACTCAGGCTTCAGGATGACCTCAGAGCCCTTGACTGGACTTCCCTCTCCAGTGCCACTAATGCAGGCCTTGCACTAGACATCTTTATCTCAGCCCTGTCTCACATCCAAGACAAACATTTCCCCTCTCACTTCTCACAGAGTGCATGGGAGAGACACTCGCTGGCTCTCATTAGACCTCCTTAAGCATATGAAGCAGCATGACTCCAAGTGGGCTGACTATAAAGCTGCCTCATCCCCTATCCTTTGGAATGCTACCATCAACTGCAAATCTCTGCAAGCACTGTATACACTCTAGGAAGTCGGCCTACTTCCAATCACTTCAGTCCAGTCACCTAGGCAATCCCAGGTGATTCTGGTCCTTCATTAATGCCTTGCTCCCTCCCACCCACGAATCAGTCACTTTCCCCCTAAACACACAACAAGGCTCCCTCACTGACCCTACTGACATTGCAAATGCACTCAATGAACATTTTTCAAACCTTAGCAGCTACCTGGCTAAGCTCCACCCTCCACCCCCTTGCCTCCTCCTCCACCTTCCCCTCTTACTAGCCACCCTTTTTATTTTAAGACCATGTCTCCTTCCAGGACACTTAAGCTCCTCCTCAGCCTACCATCTTGAAGGAATGCGGGTAGTGACTGTCGATCCCCCCACTTCTTAAAACTAGTGGCCCAGGACATTGCCTATCCACTCACCTTTATCTTCAACTTCTCCCTTACTATAGCATCTGTCACCTCTGTCTGGAAGCAGGCCAAAATTGCCCCATTCATAAATCAGGCAACTCTAGTCTAATGGACAACTACCGTCCCATCTCCATTCTGCCTCAAATTGGGAAGCTCCTAGAGAAGGCAGTAAACTGCCAAATTATACAGCATATCTCCAAATACAATCTCATTTTCCCTCAGCAACATGGTTTCTGGAAGGGGCACAGCATTACCACGGCTCTTGCCTTCTTCACCCACCATGTGCTGAGGAATATGGATGAAGGGAAGATAAATGTTGCAGTGTTTGTAGATCTGTCCAAGGCATTTGACCTTGTAAACCACAACATTTTGATAGCAAAACTTGATGCCCTAGGTTTCTCCCTTGCCTCCACTGCCTGGCTCACTAACTACCACTCTTGTAGAACACAGATGGTCTGCCTTGGTGGTGCCACCTTCCCTCTCTTGCTTGTCTCTGTGGGTGTCCCCCGGGGATCTGTCCTTGGCCACCTCCTCTTTTCCCTCTTCATTAACTCCTTCCCGTTGGAGGTCCTATCCTTTAAATCACTCTTCTACGTTGATGACTTAATACTATACCAAAGTGACCCTTCCCCTTTCTCACAATCTGCCACTCTAACCGATGACTTCTGCAATGCACTTAGTTGGTTCTCCATTAGCAAACTGTTGGTCAATGCTGCCAAAACAAAGGCCATGCTTTCTGGTTCCAAACTGAAACTCTCCATCCTTGCCCACAGTGGTTGCCTGCTCACTGTCAAATCTCCAGATGGATCTCCCTTTAACACTGTTCCCACCTTCAGGTATCTGGGGGTAATCCTGGACCGAGCCCTAACCTACACTGACCACATTGCCTTACTGATCAGGTGCATCAACCAGAAGATAGGGCTCTTCTATTGCTTTATTGACCAGCTCTCGCCAGAAGCCCGTCTTGCTATTGCCCATGGCAACCTCTTCCCACTCCTTGACTATGGCTGCCTGGTGTACTCTCTCACCTCCATTACCAACCTGAACCACCTGGACACAACCTACAATTGTATATGCTGCCTTGCCCTCCGTGCCCCTCTCCTCACTCACCACTACTCTCTTTACCAGTCCCTTAACTGCCCCCCCCAACAAGTGCAATGCTCCTACCTGCTGGCCCATACTATTGTTGATATTGTGCACAATCCCTCCTACTCACCACTATCCCTTCTTATCTGTCCCAGAACCTATTGCTGCAATCTATGTCAGTCTTGCCACCTCCAACTAGAATGTCCTAACATAACTATGAGGATGGGCCTAAGAGGCTTCTCTGCAGCTGGACTCTCACTATGGAACAACCTGTCCTCCTCTCTACAGTCCCCTGACCCCACTCTAAATCAAAATTCCCTATTAAGAATGCACTTTCTGTTCTTCACAACCTACATCTACTCATAGGCCGACAGCATGGCTGCACATCCCTTGCAGCCCACCCTTACCCCCTCCCCTCTCTAGGGCTCCACTTTCCTCTCCCACAGTGAATACTATTGTTATTTCTATTGTTGAATGATGGAGTAACCTTACCCTGTTTACCTAAATGTTATATACCTTGTTTACTCAATTGTTGATGCAACTGGTAATGTTTACTTCATATTTTTCCTGTTAGGTTAACCAACATTGGATTCCCTGTTATGTTCCTTGTATGGACCATGCTATTCTCTCACTGTATATTATGCTGTTTGTGCCAGTTTCTGGCCCAGGCTGTGCCTGAAAAAGGTCTTCGGATTAGTGCACCAACCCGGTTACCAAATGAATGAAGTTAGGGAAAATGGGCAGATTACGTGGACCAAGATGTCCTTGTCTGCTGTCAATATCTATGTTTCTATGTTTTTGTGTTAAAACCTGTGTAATGGTGATGAGTAGAACCCACTTTCTAAGCTTACTACCATAAAAGAAGCAGACAAAATATTGATATGTCAACCCTTCTTACTTCTAAGTTAATGTAATATTTTATGATAGAAAAACCCAGCTGTTCATGAATTATTTAAAACAAATAATACAAGTGTTCTAGGGCTGAGAAGTGAACATTTTTTTCTGAGACTGATGATTAGGTGACCAACCTGTCTGTATAATTTCTTTCTCCAGAATGAAAAAAAATCTGCCATTTGGAAACAAGCCAAGACTGTTCCCAGTCACAAAGGTATGCCAATCCTTGTGAAGGTCAGAGTGACAAGGCTTTGCCAGAACATACTCCACCTGAACTTATGAATATGTCATAAAAGTATTGCACGGTTTAAAGAGATGTACAAAAAATAGTTATTTCTTCTCTCATTGCACCTTTTTATAGATCCCATATACTGTACTACCCTTCCTGCAAACTGCTCTCCAGTATGCTAACTGTGAGTGTCCTAAAGGCCAATTCACAAAGGTTGTGATAGCTAAAATGTTTAAACTATTAACCTACTCTGTTCTGTAACTACAGTAGCAGTCAAGATACCTGAAAGCATACTGGTTTACAGATAGATATGTGACTTTATTCAATAACATTTACTAGTTCACACTTAATCAGCAAGATTTTAGACCAAGATATGCCACCTTTACAGCACTTCACAAATTGATCAGCACAATCAATTCAGAAATAGATAAAATACCTAACTGTGCCATATTTATAGACCTAAATAAGGCATTTGACCTAGTAAAGTGACCCATCCTAATAAGAAAACATGGAAGAAAGTCTATCTCTAGCCTTATATTATCTGTGACAGTCATATACACTGATTCATTCTAATGGAATCTATGTCCAAGATGTTAAACATGAACATAGATTTCTCCTAGGCTTTGTCCTTAACACGATGCTGTTCTCTTCTCGGCCTTTGAGTAAGACCTGATTCTTCTTGTTCTCATTTCTGAATCATTAACATTGTCATCTACATATTAAACTTTGCTGAAACTGCAAATAATCTGAGCCTCATTTCCACAATATACAAAAATGATGAGCCAAACTGACTAATCCAAAATCCAAACAGAAAAAAATACACATAAAATCCTTATACTATTTGGAATGTACCTGAGGGTTGAAGATCGAAACTGATACCCTTCATCCCTTTATAGCTATTTCCTCATGTCTATAAATAAAGTAAAATAAAGCAGCTAAGCCTCTGAACTTTCAAGTTTAAGAAACACAGTACTATATAACAAAATGACTTGTTAAACTTGGCTTACTTATAGAGAATGGAATAAGACTTAGAAACATGGCAGAAGAAGATCACTGGTCCATCATGTCTGCCTTCACCCTAACTATGCCTTGTCAGCCTGATGCTGACCAAGGCTAAGCTAAGTGCCCAATTAACAACCCTATTACAGCCTTGTTAGTGGATGTTATAATCATTTTGCTTTTCTTTGGAAATTAGAAGAAAAAATACCTTTCTAGTTGCTACTTCTGTACCAATGGTGATAGTTTTTATGACCCACCAAGGAACAAGAATGTATCTCACAGTAAGAGAAAGGGGGAAAAGTTTGAAATAGATCAAATAAACTCACATAGGTGCAACCACTAGTAAAATAGTTGGGGGAGAGAACTGCATAGGCAACAGTGGAAGGGGGCATTATAAATGCAGAGGATGTGGAGCCAAAGTCTTCTGGAAGGTGCTGGTAGAGAGAGGTGGGTGCCTAGTCTGTAGAAGGATAGGGCTCTTTGAAGCAGATTTGAACAGTCCCAGAACAGAAATAATCAGCTTGAGAAGTCAATGCAAATTGGAATATACAGTACCATCTTGGACACCCTTCCATGATGGCAAACACAAGGTCCAAGGACAGGATGGTGCTTAGTACGATGTGGATTAGTGAGGGGGAAGGATAATACCTGTCCTCAAAGAATGGTGTTGTGTAACAGATTTCAGCCATTTTGGGTCCTTGGAAAACATCAATGACCAGGCTATAGAAGATGTTAGTTTAGACAACAAACAGATGTAGAGCATTTGGATAGAGGCTGTAAGTACTGTATAGAGTGTTCATGTGAAGGGAAGGAAGTTAATAGAGGTTGAAAGGGGCAGTGGTGAAAGTGAATCTGAATAAACACATGAGAATAGTAAAGGACTAAGGTGGACTTGAAGAACAGGTATTGTGCTAAATGAAGATGTTTTAAGGCTCAGAAGGGGGAAGAAAAAAAGGAGTTATGAAATAAATACTGTGCCATACTGTACCATATTGTACTGTACTGTACTGTATTGTAGGAATGAGAAACCAGCCAAAACAAAGAGATTTCACATAGGGTAGCAAATCTGGTGAATATCACACTGGGCCATGGGAATGCTGATAGAAAAGAACATACGTGATCTAGTTAATGATAGTGGTGGCCAAGAAGACAGTCTGAGATATCAAAGGAGTGGATTATTGGGTGGGGGACAAGTCACATGGTGCAAAGCTACATATGATAGGAATATAATGGAGAAACAGAAAGAGGGGAGGGAGCAGACAACAAAAGGATTTAATCAAGCAGTGGCAGTGACTGATGGGGGATGAAAGATAAACCAAAGAGTGAGGGTAATTGGTAACTGTTATCAAAGGAACAGGTATATTGGTAAAGGGTGAAGAATCTCATAAAAGGAGTGCCATTGATTTTCTGGGTATCACAATGGAGAAAATAGTTCCCATGCACCAGTCTCTATTAGGTACAAATAAATGTAAGCCACGTGTGGTGATCCATTTAGGAACAAATTTCCTGATGGGATGCACAGCAGATGAGGTACAAGAGATATGTTTGTTGCTGGGGAGAAAAACAATGAATGGGTGAACACTGTAGCCTTTATAGAAGTTCTGCTGGTGCCAAAAGGTAGTTAGATTTGGAAGTTGACGATTAGTGACTTCAATGCATTGCTCAAGGGATGGTGCCAGAAGCAGGGATATGGTTTTATTGGGGAATGGGGTCAACATGGAATGATAGACCCAAATGCAGTATTCCTCAGATTATTTGCACCTAAATACAGAAAGGTAAAAATATTTTTTAAGGAAACAAATAAAGTGACCATAATTTAAACCAGAAAAGGAGGGAACCAATAGGACATCAGAACCAGTGTTCTCTAAGCATGTAAGCAACATGGCCCCGTCTCCTTCAGACTTGAAACAAAAAGGTTGCTTAAGAAGGACCTGATAGAAAGAAAACTTCCTGGAGAGTTGTATGCATGAATGCCCAGAGCTTAGGTAACAAAATTGGGGACCTCCACACTGTAATAGTGGAGAGTCAGGTAGACTTGGGAGCAGTCACTGAAACTGTGACATCCCAGTACCATAGTGGGACATGAATATACCAGGGTACTCAGTATACAGGAGGGACAGACTATTAGGAAAAGATGGAGGTGTTGCTCTGTATGTTTGGGAGGTAATCAAGGCCACAAGGGAGGAGTTTGGTGGTCCTGTAACAGTGACCTTATGTGTCCCTTATGAGTCTGAAGCAAATATGAAGGTGAAGGCGGGGGTGACACCAAATCAATCTCACCTGCTTAACTCCCTCCCTAGCGACCTTCTTGCTGAAATTAGAATTGGCGCATTTAAATTGAAGCTTTGCACCCACATTGCTAGTCATATGAAGTGTACCTGCCCCTTATAGCAACATTTTTGTGACAGTGGCCCTGTACAAAGCTCTCATTGCATTTAATCACCCCCTCATCTATTATTTGCACTTAAATCTCCTCCCTTCCAGTCATCTTCTACCTGTACTTTACACCTCCCCTCCCACTCCTCTAGCCTTCACCTGTACTCCCACTCCTCTACCATACCTATACTTTACCTCACCTCTCCCATTCCTCTAGCCTTCACCTGTACTCCCACTCCTCTACCATACCTATACTTTACCTCACCTCTCCCATTCCTCTACCCTTCAGTAACCACAGTCCTCTACAAACCCCTATAACCGACCATCTCCACTCCACTCTTATCCCAAATTTTGACCCACTCCCTCACCTTCCAGCATTTCCCCTCTTAAATTTCTTCAGTCTCCTATCTCATTATAATTACATAGATACATAGACACTGTATCTGTGTATCTATGTAATTATAAGGAGATAAGAGAGTGGATAAATCTAAGGGGGGAGGAGTTGGGGTGAAGTAGTGCCAAAATTAGGGATGGGAGTGGGGTTGAGATGGTTGGTTGTAGGGGTTTGTAGAGGAGTGCAGTTACTGAATGGTAGAGGAATGGGAGGGATGGGGTAAAGTGCAGGTATGATAGAGGGGTGGGAGTACAGGTGAAGGGTAGATGAGTGGGAAGGGAGGTATAAATTACCTCTTTAACCTCCTTACCTTGAAATTGGGTTCTGGCCCAGCTTGCCCCATCTTCCGTTGAACCTAACTCCTCCTTTCCTTCACTGGAATTGTTCCTGTTTATTGTTATTTTTTTTTCTTTTTCTTTTCCTTTTCCTGTTGTCATCTAACATAAATATGCACAATAACTATCCAGCATTAGCTGTTTGCCTGAATCTGGTATTCATGTCAATTCATCAGAAGATTACCTGTTTTAATCAGTGTTGAGTTACCTCTGTGTATTCTACGTACTGCTTTTATTGTCCTGTTTGATGTGGAACCTCTGTAAATGAGCTCTTAGCTCAAAGGCTGTAATCTGAGACTTGAATAAATAAAAATAAAACATTTAAAATTAAACAAAAATCAAAGTGAGAAAACAGATAAGGAACTTGAAGGAGATATTAGGCAGGTCACAAAACAGGACAGTGGTAGTCATAGGAGACTTTAATACGCTAGATGTAGATTAGAGTCTCCCAGTAGCCAGTTGCAGAAGCAGCCAGCCTATCCTAAATGCATGTCAGACTATCTTCCGAGTGCAAAAGGCTAAGGAATCAACTAGAGATATGACCATCCTGGGCTTGGAGCTGACTAGCAATGATTACATTAGGGACATCACAGTTACTGAGCTACTGAGTAACAGTCATTACTGCACTGGGGTTTAATCTTGAAATGGGAAAGAACACTTAAATTCTGAAATCCTGTGCTTGACTTTAGGAGGGCTAATTTCAGTGGCATGAGGGAACAAATCCTGGAGCAAATAAACACACTGGAACAGATGATGGGGGTGGACATTAAGTAAAATATTATCAGGGGTTACCTCCATATAGCACGAAACTCAGGCCCAAAACAGGTGAGTAAAAAGAAAAGACAGAAACAATCAATGTGGTTTTGTGAAAACATTAGGTTGGCAGTGAGGCAGACAAGATCAGCTTTCAGGAAATTTAAAAAGTGGTAAGGAAGAGCACTGAACAAAATACATTCAGTTACAGGGTGCAACACCAGGGTCCTTGAAGGTTTGAACCAGCTAAATACAGCCCCTCCCCCTTGATCGCCGCTGCAGTGTTCTCCTGAATAAAGAGTCCTGCATGGATGCCACTCCTCCAGCAAGTGCCTTCTCCAATCACAAGGCTTACAAGACCAGATAGGCAGTTATTCCCTTCTTGCCCTGGACTTTTAAAAGCCTGCTACAAAGAGACTGACATCCCTGTGCCTCTGGTCATCTTGTCCATGCCATGAGGTGCAATGCCAGAGTCAGTGAAGGCTTGAGCCTGTTAAAGAGCACCTCCATCCTATGATCACTACTGGTGTGTTCTTATGAATTGGGAGCTCTACAAGGAAGCCACGCCTCCCGCGAGTGCCTCCTTGAATCAAGAGCTTATAGCATGCCTTAAGGAAGTGTATCCCAAATGGTCCTTCATACTGCAATCTTTCTTGATAAGAAATGCAGTACAAAGGACATCTAGGAGTCCACCAGATATGCTTCTACTCCTTTCTGCCAAATGCAAGCCTCCCCAGGACTGCTACAGAGACTGCAATTTGTTACCTTCCTTTTTGGACTATCAGAGACTGAAAGTTTGTTGTTACCTGCCTTTTGGGAATATCATACTGCTTACAACTATGTGTGCTGCCAATTAACCTATGTCCCATCTTGCCTACTTTGCTTGAATTTGTAGGGTGCCCCAGTAACACTCTATCTTGGTATAACCTGTAATTCAGGATCAGTATTATCCAATCGGCAATTTATAGTTACCAGGTGTGCCCCAGTGCTAGTATAATTGTGTTGCCATTAGTCTCTAAATTATCCTACCATTGTTTCTTTGCCAAATGTTAGGGTACCTCAGTAACACACTATCTAGGTATACCTGTATTACAGGTTCAGTAATTAACTTAAGGCCAGTTTGCCTCTGACCCATCCTGCTTTTTTTTTTTTGCTAAATTTTTATGGTGTCCCTGTAATACCCAGTCTAGGTACACCTGTATTACATGTTCAGTAAGTAACTTTATGACCCAGTGGTAGTAGTCCATTGTTGACTCCACTAATAGATAATTATCATATATTAATAATTTTAATAATATTAGTTAATCGAGTTTGCTAAAAGCTAATTATTATTTCATTTTTGATTGTTTCTCCTGCTTATAGTTATTGTCAAATTGCTTCTACCAATAGTTAAGTTAACTAAACAAGTATCATAAAACACCCATTCTAGGTGGAGCCCTATTCCATGATTCAGTATAGTGTAGGGATGGGGTATAGCAGGGAGATAATTAATTGAAGCAAGTGTGGAGCACTCTTCTCCAGGGGCATGCTCTGGAATAGGGGATACTGCCACATCAGCAGTACCTTTGTGGTGCTCCATGCTCAGCTGGCTGCAGTGATAGATGAGATATCTGTGCTGCATTGCTAAATCAGCTAGAGAAAACACCCCAAACCCCCACTCCCCAGAGGCCCACTGGTTTGAGGGGTGGAGTGGGGTTTGGAGATGGAGGAAGAAGAGAGCCAGGGCTAGTCACAAGGAGATTGTCCAGCCCCCCCACAATCCAGAAGGCAAATTGCTTTGCTTCCCTGGTGGAGCCTCAGGGGCCTGACTCTGCTGGGGGGATGAAGACTTTGAGTCAGTCAGAGGAAAGGAGCAGACCAACTTGATGGCACCCAGGGGAAGAAACAGAAAAACATCAATTAGGAGATACTTGGCAGTTGGGCATTCAGTGACTGGGGGGGTAGAGAGGTTGGTGGAAGGAGTACTGAATGGGAAGAGGATGGTCAAGTGCCTTCCTAAGGCAATGGCCATCTAGGATGTAAATAGAATAGGGAGGTTGCAGAGAGGGAGAAGTGAGCTGGGGATGCCAGTTTAACAGGGTACCAGTGATCTGGCAAACCAGACTGTGGAGTGGTGAAGTGGAACTTTTGATACCTGGAGGATAGATTGAACAAACACTTGGCCTCCCTGGACTTTTTTGAGGTCATCTCTGTGTGGGTCACTGGGGAGACAGAATAAGGAGGGAAGAAAATGAGGAGATTCATGGGTGACTAAGGGGTTGGTGTCAGGGAAATGGGTACCACTTTGGGGAAATGGGGGTACTTTTGGGACAGGTGGCTCTTCAATAGTGACCACCATCACCTGACAAAAGAGGGGGCTATTGCACTGGGGTAGAAATCTGATGTCTTTATCAGGCAGTTAAACTGACTGGGGGAAGATTGAGTAAAGGGGAATCAAAGTGGTAGGAGTGTGGAATGGAACCTACTTAGTACTCCTCCTAATCTTCAGGCTTGATCGAGGCACTGCAGGCAAAGATAGAGTTGAGATCCAAAGTGGGCTGGGGGAGGGGGATCATGGAGGTGGGATCTTGAAACCTGCAAACAACATGAAAGAAAGGAGACCAGGCAGGAATATAGAAAAAACAACAAATAAAGAGTCAAAGGGGATCAAGGGAGTCTAGGAGTCTAGACAATAAAATCAGCAAGCTCCAGGTGATAATGGCAGACACTGAGGTGGAACTCACAGCCATCACAGAGACTTGGGCAATGGAAAATGATATCTGGGGCCTGACAGTCTGATGCTACACCATGTTTTGGAGGGATACAGAAAAAGGTAAAGGGGGAGGTGTAGCCGTCTATATCAGTGATGGCACTGATGCTGTGGAGGATGAACACATCAGGGGAAGTAATGGGGAGACAGAGTCACTATGGCTGCAGCTCACAGCAACCTTTGGCAAGAAAATGCAGATGAGAATCATCTAAAGACCACAAGGACAGGCAGAGGACAGGGATAGGGAGCTTGGGGTACAACTAGTCAGGGGAGTGGCAAAGGGTAAAGTGGTGGTGGTAGGTGACCTGAACCAGCTGAACATTGACTGTGGGGTGCCATTTGCCAGGAGCAGCAAAAGTCAGACGCTGCTGGATACAGTCCAGGACTGTTTGCTGGTGCAGCTAGTTAGAGTACCTACCAGGCAGGCTGCTGTGCTCAATGTGGTGCTCGCCAACTCAAAGAAGATAGGACGGTGTGGGTAGTGTAGCCAGTAGGGAACAGCAACCATAACTCCATATGGTTTGAGCTGGTTCTGGGGAACAGTGAACCCCAGTAGAAAGCTGGGGTCATTGAATTCAGAAGGGTGGACTTTGGCAGGATAGATGAGCTAGTCCAGGACAAGCTCATCAGGGTAAACTGTATAGGAGGGGTGTAGAAGAGATGGAGGCAATAAAGAAGACCATTCTCAAGGCATCAAAGATACAGATACACATAAAGATACAGGAAGGCAGTACAGCACATTGGTTTAAGGTTCTGAGCTGCAAATCTGGAAACCTGGGTTTGAATCCCACAGCTGCCCCTTGCATACTGTGTGACCCTAAGCAAGTCACTTAACTTCTCTGTGCTCCCAGGTTGCACCTGTAAACAAGATTTCAGCTTAGTGTGTCTCACCTGGTTAAACAATCTGGAAAAAAAGATATGCTTGATGACAGTAACCAAGACTAACAGGTAAAAATGGCCAATGTGGTTTTTGGAGTGGGTCAGAGAGGCAATGACAGCCAAAGAAAGGTCTTCATCAAGTACAAAGAAAAGCATGGGGAGGTAAAATGGGGAGAATGAGAAAAGCAAAGAGGATGGTTAGGGACACTAAAGTGGACACTGACCAAAGTATTAATGAGGGTGTTAAGAGTAAAGAAAATCAATTCTTCAGGTGTATTGGGGAAAAGGAGGAAAGAAGGGGGAATTGATAGGCTTTTGGAGGGAGGTACAATAATAGAGGAGGAGAAGGGGCAAAAGGCAGTCATCCTTAGTGACTAATTTTGTTCTGTTTTCACCAGGGAATACAGTGGGCCCTTGCCAGAAAGTGGCATTAAGATAGCCACTAAAGGGTCCCAGAGAAAAGGAAGTCAGTATTTACCAGCAAAAGTGACCAGAAAGGGTTATCAGCCCCTAAGATAGATAAGACTCCAGGACTTGATGGGGTGCACCTGGGGGTGCTCAGTGAGCTGGCAGTGAAACTAGCTGAACCCCTGGTAGTGTTATTCAATAACACATTCTAGACAGAGGTAGTTCTGAAGGATTGAGTGTTTTTCTGCACCACTTGGGGGGGCAGGCAGAAAACTATGAACCTGTCAGTCTTACCTCAGTTCTAAGGAAACTGCTGGAGTCACTAGTGAAGGAAGACCTTGTGAACTACCTGGAAAGCAATGGCCACCAGGATGGCTAATGGCATGGATTCATGGCAGGGAGGTCTTGACAGACTACAGAACAGAGACAAAACCCCAAACACACTCTCATCTAAGGTGCAGATCTCAAAAAAGTACAAAAGAACAACAAAATTTAATTTATTACCTCATGCAGTCAGTGATTCCCCCACTAAACAACCCAGTCTAACCTTATAGTTTTCTTTGACTGATTGATGAGAACATTGGAGGGAGACCATGCCATGGAGTTACTCTATTTCCACTTCAGCATGGCCTTAAACTTAGTGCTTCAAGACAACTGCTGAAAAAGATGGAGTATCTGGGGTGGCAAGAAACATGATAAGATGGGAAGGAATTTGGCTGAAGTGGAGGCAGTCAAAGGTTATGCTTAATGGGTTCAAATCACGAGAGAGGGAGGTCATAACTTGGGTGCCACAGGGATTTGTTTTCGGGCTGGTACTCTTTAATATGTTCTTTAATGACATTGGAGAAAGAATCCAGGGCAGGTTGTGCCTCGTTGCACATGACTCAAACCTCTGTGGTAAGGTGGACAATGAAGAGGGAATTAAGGAGATTAAGAGTGAATGGATAGACTGGAGAGGTGGTCTAAGGTCTAGCAGTTGAAATTCAGCACCAAAAAGTGTAAACTGCTGCACCTAGGGAGCATGAACCCCAGGATGGAATAGTGGATGGGTGTGGAGAAGCTGAGACGTGCAGCTGAGGAAAGGGACTTAAAAGTGATTGTCCTTTAGTAAACCAACTAGGATATTAGGATGTTTAGGGAGGGGATATTAACAGTAGAAGAAAAGAGTTAAATATTACCTCTTCATGGATCAATGTTAATGCTATACCTGGAGTACTGCACCCAGTTCTGGAGTCCTCTCCTCAAGAAAAATAAAGACATGCTAGAGGCAATGCAATGAAGGGTGACCAGGATGATACAGGGCCAGAGGCACATCTTATGAGGAATGGCTTAAGGCACTTATCATGCACTCTTTTGAGACTAGATGGGAGAAGGGTGATATGATAGAGACCTTCAAATTCATTGAAAGAAAGAAAAGAAAAAAGGAAAAACCATTACAACTTCACCTCTCCTGAGTCTTCCAAAATAAGGCCTGGGGTTTTCCTGGGGTAGTCAACCCTAACCTCACCTCATTCCATCAGACAATAAGCTCAGGTGTGCAAACCATATCAGAATGGGGTGAGCGTTAGGGTTGATAACCTCCAGGAAGACACCAGGAATGATTTCAGAAGACTCCAGAGAGGTGAAGTCATAATGTTTTTTCTTTTGCTGACTGCAGGGTGGGGATGTGGTTTTAAAGTTGGGAACCCTAACATCACATTTCCCTAGTTTTGTCAGTTTTATCTGAACTCTAACTGTTGCATTAACAAAGTTTTTTGCAAAGAATTCCCTTACTTTTTGAGATAGTATAATCATATTTTCATTGGGGACCTGCATGAACATATCCATGTTCGATGGAAGCACAGAGCCTGAAGGATCCTACACTTCCATCTCTCCATAGATGAATACTTCCATCTTGTTGTGGAAGTTTGGGGATCTTTGGGCCCTGTGCTACCATTTGTCCTAAAAAAGCAATTTTATTGCTTGGTTACATGGCTTCTTAAACCTCTAATGTTATCCTATGGGAATTTAGATTTTTTTTTATTTCATGGGTTTTTTAAATGGCCCCTATTTTTTTGTAGGGGGGAGGGATAATATGTTAGTCTTTTAGTACTCATTACAACCTTTGTTTTGATATGTAGGTTGTCCTTTAACTGTAAATATTAAGGGTGTTATGGCTTGCTAAAGTTCAAATTTTGAAAAAAAAAAAACTCCAAGTTCTTTTTTCATATGAAGGATTCTTTTTCCATGATAACAAAATAATCTTATGAAAAAAATAATCCTTCGTACTAAAAAAGAATGTGAAATAACTCAGTCCAAATTCCTTTTTCTTATGAAGCATTCTTTTTTCCTGAGAATGACACAATCTCATGAAAAAGAATCATTCACATAAAAAAAAAGAATGTGGATAAAAACTTAAGTCCAAATTCTTTTTCATATGAAGCATTCTTTTTTCATTAACACAATGTAATCTCTTGAAATAAGAATTCTTCATAAAAAGAGAATCAGAAACAAAACCAGGTTCAAATTCTTTTTTTGTCTGCAGGCATCTTTTTTTGTGAGATTGTGTCACACTCATGAAAAAAGAATGCTTCATACAAAAAAAGTTGGACTTATTTTTGTCTGATTCTTTATTTGTATGAATGATTCTTTTTTCCTGAGATTGTGTGGTACTCATGAAAAAAGAATGCTCTATATGAAGGGAAAAAAGTAAAACAAAATTATTTTTTGTATGAAGCCAATCTTGCTTCATATGGCTGCTTTTTTTTTTTTTGATATGGCCATGTGAAAAAGAAATTGAGTCAGGAGAGAAGATTTTAAAATGTGTAAAAAGAAGCTTTTCTGTGTCATCTTTCCAAAAGGTAACCTCAGAATCCACCTGATGGAGTCCTGATAAGCAAGATACATGCAATGCTGTCTTTGTATGATACAATTTTTATGGTTTAAAAGGTTAAGAATCGGAAACAAGATGACAGTTGTAAGAAAAAACTATACTCACAGAAAAAGAACAGCCCCATATTAAACAGATTTTTTTTTAGTATGGGCCTAATTCATTTTCTGTTCCAAACAGCTATCAAAAAGACTGTACTAAGCATGCTCAGAAATTAAATATTAGATCCTTATATCTTTGGAAAGGATTAATATTTTTATCCAAACCAGTGAAAGGCGCCACTCTGGGTCAAGGCCTTTGTATCCTGAAAATCTGAGAGCAAAATTCCAAACCATCTGGTCACTAAGCAATGAAAAAAAAAAACAGCAAACAAACCCTGATTTTTTTTCTCTTTTCTCCTTCCAGTTCTCGGATTCTGCAATATTTAACCAGAACAAAACTTGACACATCAAGAGATCTTCCCCCTGAGACTGCAGATGCAAAATTTGGTGCAAATCTGTTCAACAGTTATAAAGTTATTAAAGTGCAAATTTTGGGGTTTAACATAGAAACCCCTCTACCCAGTCCTAACTATAGTGTTGCTACCATGCCACTATAATATCAATGCCTTGTATTTATACCCCGTATCATATTTTTGTTGACTTGGCTAACATTTCAAAACCCACTAAATTTCTTCTTCAGAGTATAAGGGCTTTATGAAATAAACTATGTAAAAAATATGTTATCTACTGCATGTTTTGATCTTAAACTTATATAATTATTAGTAATAGTTGATTTTTTAAACATTTTGGAAAACTTTTTTTTTTCTGGAAGAATTAACCTAACAGGAGAAGTTTCCATCTAATACAATTAAAAAATACAGAATGGGAAATTCTGACCAGCATTTTGAAAATAAAAGAACTGAGACTGCTAGAGCAGATTACTTCCACCTGCAAAAAATAATTTTCCAAAAATAAAAAAAATATATATATATTTTCTATGATACCTTAGACGGTGATTAGAATGTTGAGATTTGTTGTTTGTTTTTCATTTGGCAGCATTTACGATACTGCAGGAGCACCCCAAACGTGCAACTTGCACAAGTGACAGGTTCACTGAAAATCCAGCTCCATGTGTTTGAAGATGCAGGGAGGCAGCTACACCATGTCCCAGCCCTTCCCGCACACCTGCACTGGAGTGCATAATTTAGTGAATCAGGCCCAAATGAATCCAAGCATACCTATTCAAAAATGTGTACTGTAGAATTGGCCCCTGTACACTGACATCATCATCCGAAACCAAATTGAGGATGCAAGGCTGGATGCATAGAAACATAGTCCCTAGTGACCCATGTTATGATCAGTTGCCATGAAAAATAAGTTGTTCTAATAAAGGAATACTACTTTGTTTTTTTTTTTGCCAGGTCTTAGCCTGTTATTAAAGTAAATAATAAAGAAGTGTGATGTTCCAGTACATTGCAATATGTCACCTCATGCACTCTATTAGAGTGCAAGTTGATAACATTGTTTTGAATTGAAACTCTCAGAATGATAGATTATTTTGAAGCCAGAGACTGTGGCTAATATTAGGATTCTCACATTTCCAGAATGCATTTATAATTCAGACTAGTGTCAATGCTGCAGCAATCTAATGAACCTTCTAGTTTCTCTCTCCTGATACATCAGCTCATATTAGGCTTGATGTTGCACAAGGGGTTTCAGTTCCATAGAATGAACCTGTGCACCAGCTGGGAAACTGTTTGATGAAGCTCCTGTATGACAACACCCATTATTATCTTAGTTCATTTTATGTAACTCTGGTGCATTTTGTATGGACCACAGCATAAGCATACTTACACCCTGCTCATTGGAAACTTATATGAGCAATAAAAAGGTTCTTCTGAACACTTCAGCAGCAACATGCATGCATCTTGCAAAGCATACTAAAAGAGCCAGTGTACTGCTTGGAATTAATGGTAATTTTCAGTTGCAGTCAACTATCACTTCCAGTATATGAAGTAATTATTTATTTTCTGATTGCTTATTAGAAGATTTTCCACCTGGCAGTACTAGGGTGATGTGTGGAGCAGCACTCTGTCTGGGGCAGTTCTGTTCCTCCCACTACATCATCAGAAATGAGACCAAGCACCTTGAGGCACCACAATCCTTGTAGCCTGAGCAGTAACTTTCACAAGCTACCAATCAAAATGTAGGAAATTGTGACATAACTGGTAACCAGGGAGAGCCAGTCCTGGCTGCTTCACATGAATGTAAAACCTGGCAGGGAGAAATGTTCTCATTGGTTACTAGTGATGTCATAGTCAGTGTGGTTTCAGTGTTGATGTAGTGGGAGGCACAGAACTGACTTTTTTTCCTCCAAACAGAGTGCTGCTCCACACATCATCACAGTACTGCCAGGTGGAAAATCTTCTAATTAGCAAACAGAAAAGAATAAATTCTTGAGATATGAGACATGATAACTGACTACATCTGAAAGTTACAATTAATTGCAGACAGTTTCCAGGCAGTACACTATCTCTTTAAGGTAACTTGAAATAAAAGCTACTAAAAATAGTGCAAGAAATCATGTGAATTCCCATGATTTTGCAAAATAAAATTGTGAAGTCTTAATTTGCACAGAAAGACTACATCATTTTTGCTGAAAAACTGTAATTTCTCTAATAGCTTTGAAAAATAAAGAATACTCTTCTGTCTGAGATGGACTGGTTGTTAATACATTAGAATAACTTTGAAACAATGCTAGGAATGTTATTTTTGGACACAAGTTCCCAAAATATTATTTGCATGGATTGCTCAGTTGTATAGAGAATAGTGCCCTCTCAGCTGTGGCACTGCTTCTTAATGTGTTAAAAATTATATCTAAGTAAGGCCACCGGCACAGGGGCAGTGCGCCACTCAGAGTGCTAGTGACACAAATGTTCATCTAATGATCTGGGTGCCTTGAAGGCTGGCAGTTGGAGGAATACAAGTCATAGAGGACACTTTCCTCCTCCTCCTCTGCACTATATGAAGGCACAAACTTCCACTGTGATACTTCCACTTAGGAGAGTAAAGATGGTAGTTTAGCTGGAAACATTAATGGAAGGAGGTAATGCATACAAAGAGCATATTGACTCATGAGCATGCCTCTGAGTCTTCATGAGTGGGTTCAGGACAGCAGTCTGAAAAGAGAGGCAAACCCTGGAGCTGCTTCAGACACTGGTCACCCAAACTGCAGGAAAGAGAGGACCTCAAGCTCATCCTAATCTCCATTCCTTAAGAGACTACTCTTTACAGAGCACAGCAAGGTATTGATGGTTGTCTAAGGAAGAGTCCCCACTATATTGGTATCAGAGTCCCTACCTGGATAAGAACTCACAGGCAGGGATACAGACAAAATGTAAAGAGTAGAGCTGGCCTGTCAGTGCAGCGGTGGTGCTACTGTTCATGGCGCTGATGAGCCAGGTTTGGAATAGAGTCCAGGCTGTGAGGGGCCAGCCAGGGGAGGAGGAGGCTCAAGCATCCCAAATGATGCTGTCCTCCTCCAAGGAAGAAGAATTAATTGGTCTGCTATGCCACTGCCATCTGGGGGACCACAGATGGTGGTGCAGCAAAACCATGATGGGTGGATGGGCGCTTCCTGGGCAGGATGTCTGCATGCATGCATGCAGGTGTCTGCTTGGCTATAGCCCACAAAGCACTCGGGAAGAGACTAACAGTGGAAGAATAACACCTCCCTTGCCTGCAGCAGCAGCATGTTGGTTGTCTTCTGCAGGCCCTGCACCACTCACTGGGCTCCCAACTGCCACCCAGCTCTAACTCCTTCCACGCTTGAGGAACCTGGGAGGCCCCTCCATGGGGGTGGCAGTCTGTGGGGTACTGACTGGTCAGAGGGTGTCCAGTGGACAGCAGGTGATGGGGCTGGGAAGAAAGGCCAGCTAAAAACAGCCAGACAGGGAGAGGAAAAGTGCAATAAATTAAAATAAAAAAGAATGTGAATAATGACATATGTACTGAAAGGAGAGAGGAGCAAGATGGTGGCATGCTGCATGCTGAGCAGCAGCCAACTGAGTCTCTGATGAGAACCTAGTGCTTCCTTCAATTTTTGTTCAAATTTATTATAAGTTACAGGAGAAGTGATCCATTTTGGAGCTTGCTTTTGCCCCTAGTCAGGAGAAATTTTAAAAAATTTATTTAGATTAGGCAAGGCATTAGGGGTAGGGTTTTTAGGAATAGAGAGGGTTTTAATTGATTTAGCATGAAGAAGTAGATTTTTTGTTTGATGGGGAAGGGAAGGGAAGATGGAGTGCTTTTAGTTGCAACTATCGTGTTGGAAAACCTGTGTACTGGAAAAAATTGGAGTCATCTACCTGAACTTAATTCACATCTTTGCTGAATTCTACAAGGAATCATTTCATGTATTTCTCGACCTGGACTGGTTTCCTGCTGGCTCTGTGGTCCATCCCCTCTGTTGCTCTGGAACCTATTGTGGCACTTTGAATAGAGCAGGTCTTCCAAAATTCATCTGGGACTTGCGTGGTTTGTGGCCATGAGGAGCCTCCTGGACACTTTTGCCTGTGGATCAGGGGGGCGGGGATGAAGCTAGCCTTGTGAAGATCTTGCTCCGTGGCTGGTGTTGTTGGACCAGTTGCACTGGACTTTCTGTTTTGCTGGTCTGATTTTTGATACTTACAGAATTCAGTCCTCTCGCTGGTATGAAGCCTCTCTGTCACCTGTGAAAGGGGTGCCCATTTTTCTTCTTGTCCGCTTGGTGAGTCTTTCATCTGCTTGTTCTTCAGCATAAGACTGTGCAGTGCTCTGGCAGGCATGAGAGGCCTGCCAAGCCAATGGTCAGGATGGTGACTTTTTCCGGCCAGCTTCCTCCATCATGGCTGGTTGAATTTGACTTTTTGGCCAGTGAATTGATCTATGGGGAGGGGGAGAAGGTGGTTTCCTCCCAATTCAGCTGGTCTTGTCAGTGAGAGTAGGCAGACTAACTTGATATGTGAGGTCTGCCTCACTGATATAAGGACAAAATGCTGACTGCATCTTTCCTTATTTCCTGTGAACTTTGGACATTGTTCGGAAGTTGTTTTTCACTCCTTCAGCACTCCTATTCTCTTCTTCTGTAGCATAAATTTCTGCCTACTATTTTATATAAAGATATTTTATTTTATTAGAGGGTTGGGGTTTTGTGGATTGTTTTATGGGTGGGGGATCATGAAAGCCTTTGTTTAGTGTGGTTTTGGGGATGTGTGAGTGGGGTTTATGTGCAGCATGAGTGGGGTCTGTATTTTAGCTTGGCTTGTCTCTGCACTCATTTGAAATCTAGTGCAAAACAGGATTTTCCTATTGGACTGTACTTGCCAGGTAAAGATGTGTTGTAGCCGCAGCCCAACTTGAATCACCCATGCTGGTACTTGGCTTGTGATCTCCGCCCCTTAACTGACCTCCCAGTACCTGCCACCACAGCTAGGCACTGCAGGGAGGTTGGGATTACAAGGAGGTGAGTGGTTTGTTGATGGCTGAGGGCAGCTGAGGAGGGGGTGGTGGGCAGCAGTGAGGATGTCAGGTACAGGAGATGCCCTGGGTTGAAACAGAGACTAGGGAGAGGCCAGATGTGTTTGGTCTCCATACCCAGGGTTTCCACCCAACTGAGTGGGGGGGTATCTAGATGGCTGGCTATGTCCTCTAATCCTCTTTGGGCAGTGCTATGAAATGCCAGGTCGATAAGGAACAAGACCATCATTTATGCAGACTTGATTTCCTCTGTTGACCTGGCTTGCATTATGGAGACCTGGCTGGGTGATGATGCAGGCCCAGTACTAGAGGCTGCTATCCCCACTGGTTGCTCCATAGTGCATGCCTGAGGAAGGATCACAGAGGTGGAGATGTGGCCATTGTATTTCGATCCAGCCTTGACTTCATGGTGCACCCAGTTGGTAATAACCAATCCTTTGAGTGCATCACTGTGCGTGGGGGTGCAGGTGCAGGTTGCAGGATTCTCCTCATCTGCTGCCCTCCTGGGGCAGTGGGAGAATTCCTACAGGAGGTGGCAGCCTTCATCATTGATTAGGTGTTGGAGTCCCCCAGGTGTTTAATCTTGGAGAACTTCAACACCTGAATCGATCATGAATCCTAGCATTTTGATTATGACCTCCTTCAGTTGATGTTATCACTGGGCCTGTCACAAGCGGTTGCTTCTGCTACCCACCAGCATGGCCACACACTCAATCTGGTGTTCCAGCTGGGACTTGAGACTGACAACCTCAAGATTGATCAGGTCTCATGGTCTGATCATTGTACCATGGAGTTCATGTTTGGGGCCCCCTCCAAAATTCCCTCCCCTGTGGAAATGGTCAGCTACGGCTCCTTAAGGGGCTTGTACCCAGAGGGACTGTTGGTGTTAGCTGACCTATTTAGGGTTGATGCGGCATGTGCAATTGGCACCAGAGTGGTGGTGGCCACCTATAATAGGGTGGTTTCCGAAGCTCTGGATGCCATCACACCAGTGCATATATGACCTAGATCCTCTCACTTGAGATTCCTTTGGTTTGATGGGTATATCAAGGTGATGAAGATCAAGGGTCAGAAGTTGAAGTGTTGCTGGTGGAAGACCCCCCCCCCCGGAAGCTGACAAGTTGGTCCTGCGTGCTCACTATGTTGAGTACCAGGGGGCAGTTTCCCATTAGAAGGTAGGATTTCTGTCCAGGGAAATTGCTGCAGGGAGAAACAGACCATCTCAGTTCTTTCGAACTGTAGACAGGCTTCATCATCCTGCCTGTCTACAGCCAAAGAAGGCTTTTTCATCCACTTCATGTGAAGAGTTGGCTCTGTTTTTCTCAGATAAAGTGTTAGCTATCCAGTTGGGTATCCTGCCAGGGAGGCTACTGTCTCACAATGGCTGGACTATGAGGTTGAGAGGCACTCCGACTGTCTGGGAGGAGTTTAGGCCAATGGAGGTATTGGAAGTGGCTAATGTGACATATTTCTTAATGGGATGTGTCGAGGCTGTTGGCCCGGTGTTCGCCAGGTTTGCCAGGTGCTTGATGGTGGAGGGGGTATTCCCAGTGTCTTTAACAGAAGCACTGGTGAGACACCTCCTTAAGAAACCTTCCCTTGACTCAGACGTCTCTGGCAAATGACCATCCTATCTCCAACCTGTCCTTCTTGTGCAAGGTTGTTGAGAAATTAGTGGCACAGCAGCTTGAGTATCACCTGGTGTCCACTGACATATATGAGCTATTTCCGTTGGGTTTTCAGGCCAGACATAGCATAGAAACAGCTCTAGTGAGGGTGCATATTGATTTGCTCAGAGTTAGAGATAGAGGAGACAGGTCAGTTCTTGTGCTTCTTGATCTCTTCTCAACCTTTGATACTGTAGACCATTTTGTGCTTCTTGATCGGCTCTGTGAGTTTTGTAGACTTGCTGGTACTGTCATCAGATGGTTTGAGTTCTCTTGGACAGGGTGCAGCGGGTGGTGATGAGGAACTTCTCCTCCTCCCCAATGCCGCTGTCCTATGGAGTACCACAGGGCTCAATCTTGTTGCTGATGTTGTTCACAGTTTATATGCTGCCCCTGGGTGAGATCATTTGACAATACAGCATGGAATTTCACTGCTATGCAGATGACACCCAGCTGTATTTGTCCTTTGCCCCCAGAACATCAGGAGCTGTCGGTGTGCTTATTAACTGTTTGGCTAAAATCAGTGACTGGACAGCTTCCAGCTGGCCAATACTAAATTCTGGCAAGACCGAGGTACTAGTGATTGAGCCTGGTTGCTGGCATGATGGATTTCTGCCTGGGCCTGATACAGGTCTTGTTCTGTGTTTTGCTCCACTGGTGGCTTCCCTGAGAGTGCAAAATCTGGGTGTGATCCTGGACAGCAGATTGATCTTTGAAGATCAGGTGTCATCTGTAGTCAAAAGTGTTTTTTACCACTTGCGGAACATCACCAGGATTAAGTCCCTCTTTCCACCTGAGGATCTGCCAGCACTGGTGCACGCCTCTGTTACCTCTAGGCTTGACTGATGTAACTTTCTGTACTTCAGGGTAATGGGAGGGACTCTTTGCAGACTGCAGCTGGTGGAGAATACAGTGGTCCGGTTGCTGACAGGTCTTTTCAGGTCCATTCATATAACTCTGGTCCTGCCTGCTCTGCACTGGCTGCCTGTCAGATGGAAGGTCCTTTACAAGGTGGGTTTACTCACCTATAAGGCCCTATATGAACTGGGTCCTAGCTGCCTGATAGAGCTCCTGACACTGGTGACCTCTGCTTGCTCCCTCCGCTCCTCTTCGAGTGGCCTTCTGGACATTCCCAGGGTTCAGCTCAGGACCTCAGGAGACTGTGCTTTTAGTGTCTCTAGGCTGACCCTGTGGAATTCGTTTCCACCTGCAGTCCAGGAGGCTCCCTCAATCAAATGTGTTTAAGCTGAGGCTGAAGGCTCACATCTTCAGCTTGGCCTTTGCAAATTGCTGATTTCATCCTTGATGGCCAGTCCGCCTTTTTGGCAAACCTGAAGATATTTCTTTTAAAGATGCTGAGCTGTAAAATGCATTTTGCTAGATTGGAAATTCCCTATTGCATTTTAAATGTTTGTTTTATTTTATTGTTGTCTGTTAGGTGCCCAGAGTCTTCAGGAATGGGTGCCCTACAAATATAAATTACCTTGCCTTGCCTAGTACAGTAGTAACCCTTCAAAATATGCAACATGGCCAGGAAGTGAAGACTGGCAGAGGCAGATGGTGTGCCAGAGGATACATGGGAAATGAAAAATAAATATACGTAAAAAGTATCCTATAAGCATGAAGATGGAAGACAATCAGTGTTATTTTAGAAAAACACCAGTGCAAAGAGCTGTTATGATTTACTTTCTGTTTTATCCACTAGATCCATTATGAGTTTGAGTTATATGTTAAAAGAACTTGTTTTTTAAGGGGGTGGCATTTTGTAGCACAGTTCTAAAATGTAGTAATTTGGAATGCCTCAAGTGCTCATGTATTAATTGATGATTTTCTACAAATTGGATAAAAAGCTTTTTGTCTCTTACAGTTAATTAATCCACATACAAATGAGATGGCCTGCTGTAATTGCTTTCTAAGTGATAATGTTTACTGTTCTGTATCTAAGGAAACAGCCATTTCACTTCTTTATCTCTGAGGGCACTTGCACAGTCATGCATCCATATAAACTGTTTGCCAGCTGATGAGACTATATGACAATTAAAGTAAATCAAGCAGTTCGACAGAAATGTGTAGCAAAGAGAGACAATAAAGGGTTTAACTTTCTGTAGTATCATGTTTATCAAAACACAAAGCCATTCTGACACAGTGATTAGGGCCTGAACTTCAGATAGATGCAGGCTAATATTTCATAGAGCTTCATGATAGGAAGCTATTTACAATAAAAAGTGCCTACAGTAAAACATATTGGATCTCTGATAATGTGATTATGTTAAAATAAAACTACAAGATCCCCTATGGGAAGCAAACTAATTACAAAATGCATTCTGAAGCAGACAATGACAGAGCTAGTCACCATAAAATCTTAAGGCATTTCTATTAGTTTCATAGTCAGAAAATTGCCTTCACAATGACACATTGTTCTTATCAGTTTATGGATTTTGTATTACCACTGCAAGAATGGACTATATTTTCTATTGTTTAAATTTATCACAGCCTTGCCTGGTGGCACTGGAGATGATGCATTTATTTATTTATTTATGTTTTTATGTATGTATATGTATGTATGAATGTATTTATGTATATATGTGTGTATGTATGTATTTATGTATGTATGTATGTATTTATGTATGTATGTATTTAAGTATGCATGTATGTATGCATGTATTTATGTATTATGTATTTAAGTACATTTGTATTTCATGTATGTCTGTATGTATGTATGTATGTATGTATGTATGTATGTATTTATGTATGTATATGTATGTATGTACAGGTATGTATTGATGTATTTATTTAGGTATTGGTTTATGTATTTATGTATGTATGTATGTATGTATTTATGTATGTATGTATATGTATGTATGTATTGATGTATTTATTTAGGTATTGGTTTATGTATATATGTATGTATGTATTGATGTATTTATTTAGGTATTGGTTTATGTATGTATTTATGTATGTATGTACGTATGTATTGATGCATTTATTTAAGTATTGGTTTATGTATGTATGTATTTATGTATGTATGTATGTGTATGTATGTTTTTATGTATGTATGCATGCATATATTTATTGATGTATCATTTAGGTATTGGTTTATGTATTTATGTATGTATCAAATTTGTTTTTATTAATTGTAAGTTACCAGGTAAGTGCATTAGACAAACACATGCCCAATTTCAGGTACCGTCTAGAAGTGCAAGAAAGCAGATTAAAACAATTAGAAATACTTCACAGTCAAAATACTAAGTGCATGGAAAGAAAGGTTACACATGAAACATTATGTATTACAGTTAAGAACAGTGCAATATAAACCATTAAAAATAAAATAGGTATACAGTGCGCAGGCAGCAGTGAATCAGCAACCAACTGACATGCCAATAACTAGGCATTAGTAGCATAACTGGCAGTAAACAAGTAGATATACATTGATAGGTTGGATGGGCATAAATACATTAAGCATATGCAAAATGAGCAACAGTCAAGTGCAATAGCAGGAGATTGATCAACGCAAGTGAGCCTTTAGAGAATTATAAAGCTGTGGCTAGCTAGTTGAGTTCTGCACAGAAGGGGCAGGGAGTTTAGGCCTTAGGAGTATAGTGGGTAAAAGCAAGTTGAGTAAGGTTCGTGGAACATCTGCAGCTTAGGAGAACTGGAGATTCAGTAGACCTCATACAGTAAGATACTGTGGAATACTGCAGGTCAAGTATGATAACAAGGGATCAAGACCTAGATTGTTTGTTTATGAAGCAGCTAATGAGGTAGTATCCCAGTTACACTCTTATTGTTGGATTCCTTGCTTAACCTCAAGTGAAGGAGAAGGGTGAGTCAAGAAGGAGGCATGAGCAAAATGACATGTTATTGTAAGCCACACCTCACTAGTTTAATTAGATTTGGCAGTGCCGAAGTAGGCCATACTGTGTGTGAGTCTTGGTAGCACCACATCTTGAGAAATAAGATGTAGGCCTTGGTGGAGAGGTAATATTTAAGTTGGTAGGCCATGCCCAGTTTTGAATTGACAGACCTACTGTCAAAATACGTAGAGAGAAGTTCAGAAATGAGTAAACAATAAGCCCTAAGTATTTGGAGCTATTTCCTCCAGGAGGGAGCATCAGTACAGGTGATGGAGAGGCGAGGGGTACCTGATTGAAGCTTGGGTTTATAGCCAGACAGCATGGCCTTAGTATTTTTACTGTTAAGTATTAGCTTGTTGTCAACAAGCCAGGATTAAATTAGGGTGCAAGAGTCCAAAAGGTGTTGGGAGCCACTGTGACATCAGTTGCACTATGATAAAGAACCTGGTCATTAGCATACAATAGTGTGTTTCATTTATGAGCCTCTCTGGGAGGTTGTTAATGAATAAAGAGAAAAGGAGTGGTTCTGATAATGCACCCTGTGGAATATTCACTTTAACACAAGCTAAGGCTGACATACAGGAATGCAGCTTAACCTGTTGTTTCTTTCCATGATGGTAGTTAGTGAGTAATCCATTTGAGTGCAGTAGGCAAGACACCATGGAAAGACAATTTCAAATATAGAAGTGAATACTCAACCAGGTCGAACATCTTCGTGAGGTCAAGGAATATAGCATCAGTTAGAAAGGCAGTGTCCATGGCCTGGGTAATATCACTGGGCAATATCACTGCAGAATATGATTTCGCCAGTAGCAGTGCTATGCCCTGTTCTAAAACCATGCTGAGCAACAGTCAGCATTTTATATTTGGAAAGGTGCTTAGTGGGTTGCATGGCCACAAATTCTGAAACAGTTTGGGCTAGAATGGAGAGAATGCCTCTTGGATGATAGTTGTCCATGCATTTTAGGTCACCAGAGTTAAAAACAGGAATGATCCTGGCAAATTCTCATATATGTTTGACCAACCTGGATCCCAGGGACTAATTAAAAACTATTCTAATAGGAGCAGATATAAATGGAGTGGCCATTTTAAGCAGTTTGGGTTCCAGGCTATCAGAGCCTAGATTGTAATCAGGGGTGATGTAGCCTAGTAATGTTCAAACCTCAGACACTCTCAATTTCCTGAGATAGAAGTAAGGGGTTTGAAACAAGCAGCAGATAGCGGTAGGGTGAGCACAGGTGGTGGGCACAGGTGGGACTACTGGTGAAAACTGAAAGTCAGAGAATTTAACATTAAAAGCATTTGAATTTGTTTTATGGTTATTGTGGTTCACCGCACCAATGTTAACATCCAAGAGGGAACAGAACCTTTTCATACCAATAAGTCCCTTTATACTATCTCAGAACCAATGCAGATCACCAGCAGAAATATGAAATTTCTCTTTGCTGAAGGAGCTATTATTTGATGTTACCTTAGCTTTGCAAACATTGTGCAGCAATCTGTATTCAGCAAAATTAGACCACAGCCATGAGCTTTTGATATGTTTCCAACATTTACCTCTTTTTCTTTCTTGTTCCCCTTTAGGTAAGTCCCCCATGAGCCATTTTGTGGCCTTTCCTCAAATCCTTGCCTAGTGACAGAGGTGTTCTTTTTGTATGTACGAACATATGAACATACAAAATTTGCCAGCAGATAAAGGCCTAGTCATCTATCAAGTCTGCTGGAGTGTGTAGCTATCACCCTTATTCTGCAGCTGCCCCTCCCTTGACCCTCCCCCTTGCCCTGTCCTAGCCCCTTTTGAAGCAGCCTGCTGTTCTACTGAATACCACTTCTGCTGGTTATGCATTCCACCCAGCTACCACCCTCTGTAAAAAAGTGTCTCCTCATCTCTCACCAGAACCTTTCACCCTTTAGTCTCATATCATGGCCCCAGGTGTCCCTCCCCTCCCTTACTTTGAACAGTCGCTCTGTACCTGTCTCATATATTCTTTCCATGTACTTGAAGATTTCAATCATATCCCCCCATCCCTCCTCTCCTCCGAGTACATGTTCAACTCCCTCAACCTCCTCTCATATGGTAAGTCCCCCAGACCCTGGATCATCTTTGTCGACCAGGTGCTGCACCCCTTACAGTAACTTAATGTCTCTCTTCAGATATGGGCACCAGTACTGCATGCAGTACTCCAGGTGCGGTCTAACTAACGATTTATACAGTGGCAGAATCACCTCCACCCTCCTCAAGGATATACCCCTTGCAATGCAACCCAGAATTTTGTTGGCCTTTGCAGCTGCCTTCCTACATTGTGCTGACTTGTTCATTGACCCCATAATGAGAACCTCCAGATCCTTCTCCTCCTCTTTCTCGGCTTGCTGTACTACTTCCAGCTGGTAACTCCTCCTTGGGTTTTTCACCCCACAATGCAGCACCTTGCACTTTTTGGCATTGAACCCCAGTTGCCAGGTGTCTGACCAGGTTTCCAGCTTTGCCAGATTGTCCTGCAACCCTTGCCATCCCTCTAGGTCATCCACCACTGCTCCATCTTGGTGTCATCAGCAAACAGACTGGTTTTGCTTTTGATGCCCAATGATATGTCTGCAATGAATATCCCAAACAACACTGGTCCCAACACCAAGCCCTGTGGAACACTGCTCATCACTACCCTTGGGGATGAGAGCTCCTCACCCACCACCACCACCCTCTGTTGCCTTCCCTGAAGCCAGTTCCCTACCCATCTCACCTGCTTTGCACCCACCCAATGCCTTCTAATTTACTTCCCAGCCTCCAATGTGGCACTGAGTTGAATGCCTTACTGAAGTCCAGGTACAGGACATCTACTGGATGGCATCCGTCCAGTTGCCTAGTTACCCAGTCATAGAACTCCACCAAGTTGGTTTGACAGGATCTGCCACTTATGAAGCCATACTACCTGCTGTCCTGTAGCTCTTTGGCCTCCAGGAGGGACACCAGCCTCTCCTTCAGGATAGTCTCCATCAGCTTACCCATGATGGATGTGAGACTCACCAGTCTGTAGTTCCCTGGTTCATCCTTGGGGCACTCTTGTGGAGGGGTACCACATGAGCCATCCTCCAGTCCTGAGGTACACACCCTGAGTGTAGTGAGGTATGGAATAGGTCTGCCAAAGATCCTACCATGACCTCTGCAGGCTCCTTCAGTACCCTGGGGTGGATGCCATCTGGGCCCAGTGCATTGTCCACCCTCAGTGCCCTCAAACCCTCCAGAACTCTGTCCTCAATGATTTCCCCATCTGTCACGCCTCCCCCTCTATCTCTGCCCCCTTTGGGTATGACCCTGCCTTCTCCTTAGTAAATACTGAGCAGAAGTAATCATTTAGAGCTTCTGCCTTATCACCCCTGCTTCCACCCCCCTTCCTAATCCTTACTATATGGTTCTTATAGCTCCTTATCTCCCTGATATAGCTGAAGAGATCCTTCTCCCCTCTTAACGCCCTGCACCAGCCTGAGCTCCTTAGATGCCTTGGCTGCCCTTACAGCCCTTGTCACCTCCTTTGATTCCTTCAGGTACTCCTCCCTGTCTTCCCCCTTCCTGTTTTTTATACCTCCTAAAGGTAGCTCTTTTACTTCTTACCTTTTGCATGACCTCCTTGCTCACCCAGCTAGGTTTCTTTGCCCTAGCCTTCTTGCTCTGGGCCTTGCTGCAGGTTCTGGTTGCCTCCACTATTCCCAGCTTTATGAGCTACCACCTCTGGTTAATGCCCATACTAGGTTGAATTCTGTCCAGGCACCCTTTTAAAACTTCCCCCATCCTCCCAAAGTTGGCCCTCCTGAAGTCCAGCACCCTTGTGCTGGACTCCACTACTTCCTTACCTATATCCAATGTGAATCATACTGAGTGGTGATCACTCCCTGCAAGCAGTTCTTCCACCCTCAGTTCCCTCACAAACTCCCCATTTTCCAGCATGAGGTCAAGGGTATTACCTAACCTGGTTGGTTCACTGACCATTTGCAGCAGGAAGCTGTCCTGGAAGGCATCCAGCAGTACCTGCTCCCTTCTATTCCTGGCTGTTGGGGTACTCAATCAACTCCTGGCATGTTAATGTTCCCCACGATCACCACATTTCCCTTCTTGCAGGTCCTTCTGATCTGTCCCACTAGTTCTCTGTCTAAATCCTCTGTCTGAGAGGGCGGACTGTACACCACTCCCATCCTGAGAGTCCTATTCTTGGAATCCTGGATTTGCTTCCATAGTGACTCCATACTACCCTCCTCCCTTTCCTACTGTACACACTTCAGTCCTTCCCTTGAATATAGTGCCACCCCTCTCCATTCCCATTCACTCTATCCTTATGAAATATTTTGTACCCTGGTATCGACAGGTCCTAGTCATTGTATTGGGTGGTCCATGTTTCAGTGATGGCCACCATGTCCACCTCCCCCTCTGCCATGAGAGTCTGTAGCTCTGCAGTTTTCTTCCCAAGGTTCCTAGCATTCAGGATGACCACCTTCCACCCCTCCCCCCCGTTCTCCTTTACTAGCATCACCACTAGTACTTACCCTTTGTCTTTTGTCACTGTTATGGGGTTAAGCTCATATGGTTTCCCAACCTGTGGTCTCTGGATGTCCCGTGCCCACTTGCCACCCCCTGCTCCTAGTTTAAATTTAAATCTTTGTATGTTATTGAAAGTAGCTAGGACATAGTCAAGGGCAACATTGGGACTGGAAGAATCAATCTTTTTGGGCAAGATCGTGAGCAAATTTATCAAACTGTAATTTAGACACATCTCTAAAACATATCACTCCAGGGAGAATTTTTTTTGTTTGTTTCTATGGAGAATTGTTTTTTATTATTAGTTTATCTCCTTTGCTGCCAAACCTGCCACCATCCAGAACAATTCCCCTAACCCCATCTCCGACTTCCCTTGGTTTTAACCTTTGTACTTCATCTGTCCTTTGCTACAGGATTTTTGGAGGTGTCTAGTTGCTGGTGTAAGGCCTGTGGTGGCTAGGCAGTCACTCAGCTGTGATTGGCAGGATTTTCTGCCATTTTCTCCCTTAGGGCCCACAGCTCATGCAATGGTGCATTGTGTGTCCTCTGCCTCCACTAAAATGCCTCTAGCATCCTTAGCCAGTGAGAAACGAGTGCACTTGAGATGACAGAAGTTGAAGGAGTGAATGATGCACCAGCTGTTCTGGTGGTAACAGGCTTCTTTTATTTCAGCTAAAGGTATGTCAACATTGCCTGGGAATTGGAGGGGTCAGTAATCCCATTGCAATATAATTTATCACGCTCAGAGAAGCATTTTGTTTTTCTCTTTTGTAGGTGGCTTACACAGATGGAGTGAGAGTGGTGATGATGATGATGATGCGGTGTAAGACAACCATCTTGCAACACAGAGCAAATGGGAATCTGGTTACTAGGTGAGGCCCCTGTGGGAGATTGGACTCTCATATCCCCAGAGAGAGAGAGAGAGAGAGAAGGAGGGAAAAGCCTGTCAGTGTTTTGGCCACAGTGATCCCATCAGCTTATATAGAGACACTGTTTTAAATGAAGATGAAAGCCAACTTTGGGCTTATTCCCCCTTTATGAGGTACTTTATTAATCTCTCCTGGTGTAATTTAAAATTCCCAGTTTAATCAAGGGAAAGGATAGCAGAGTCCCTTGGTGTGATTTTTGGGACTTCGTGTTCTGGAGTCAGAACTCTCTTCTTGAAATTAGAACTCCTGAAACAAGTATTTATATCTTTCTTACATTGGGCAGGGCCTGAAAAAGGACCTGTTCCAGTGCCCTGTCCTGGTTAACAAATAAAATGAAATTAAATTAAATGAATATCTAGGTTCCCTTTGCAGTGACCTCCCTTATTAATTACATATAGACACTGCATCAGCAAACTGTATAAATGCATTATTTTACTCAATTTGACTTTGCAGACCTGCCCCTGTGGAGATAGTCAGTTACCACCCTTTACGGGAGTAGCGATCTGAAGGCCTGGTGGCAGTGATTGACCTCTTGGAGTTTTCTGTGGCCAGCACGAGTCCTGAGGCTTTGGTATTGGCCTTTAATAAGTCCATTTCCATGGCTCTGGACTTGATTGCTCCTGTCCGTGTTTCTCCTCTCCCCCGTCGCCCTTGGGCCCCTTGGTTTGATGGGTTCTTGAGGGAGTTGCAGCTATTAGGATGTAGGTTATAGTGTCATTGGCAGAAATCTGCCCTGGAGGTTCACCACCTTAAATTGGTATAACATTATCAGACCTACCAATCAGCGATCTCCCGTAAGAAGGCAGAATTTCTGTTTGGGGAGATTTCTACCACTCAGAATCGACCAGCCCAGCTCTTCCAGACTGTGGACAGGTTGTGCAACCCAACCTGCCTGCAGTTCCAAATACCTTTTTTGCAAATGGAGTGTGATGAGCTTCCTCGATTGTTTGAGAATAAGGTGGCTGACATCAGGTCAGAGATTATTCCGACTCGCTCTATGGAGGATGCTGTTGATCGGTGCTTGGTCGCCTCAACTCATGTCTCCAGGAGCTTCTTTGACCTGCCAGAGTTTGAGACATAATGTGGATTGTCCAGAGTATGTACTTACATGCTGTAGTTTGGATCTGGGCCCCACCTCCCTGATTATGGGATGTTGTGATAACATCGGCCAAGTCCTGGTTCAGATAGTCCCTCCTTGATTCAGGTGAGTTTCCAAGTTCCCTGAAGGAGGCGGTGGTAACTTCTCTCCTGAAGAAAGCTTCTTTGGACCCCGACTCTCTGGCTAACTACAGACTAATCTCTAACCTCCCTTTTATAGGGAAGGTTATTGAGAAAGTAGTGGCAGTACAACTGCAGAATCATCTGACCATCCATGACATCTAGGAACCTCTCTAGTCTGGTTTTTGAAAGAGGCATAGCACCGAGACTGCCCTGGTTCGGGTGTTCAATGATCTCCTGCTGGTGAGAGATCAGAGAAACTGCTCCATTCTGGTGCTCCTTGATCTCTCTTCAGCTTTTGACACTGTGAACCATGGGGTATTGCTTGGGTGCCTGAGGTCCATCTGTGGCCTGACACATACGGTCCTCAGGTGGATTTTATCTTTCCTCACTGTCAGAACTCAGAGAGTGGTGTCCTGTCTTTTCTTTGGACCTATTTTCGCTGTCATGTGGGGTACCTCAGGGCACAGTGCTTTCCCCCTTGTTGTTTGCAGTGTATATGCTGCCCCTCAGAGACATTGTAAGATAGTATGGGCTGAGGTTTCATTGCTATACTGATGATACCCAGCTCTACTTGTCTTTCACACCCGATCAGGATAGTGCTTTCTCGGTATTTAATAACTGCCTTGTTGAAATCCCAAACTGGATGAATTTGAGCAGGCTATAGTTGAACGCGGGAAAGACTGAGGTGATGGTTGTGGAGCCGGGTCACCAGATAGAGGGGTTGAGGACTGGCCAGCCTTCTGGAATATATCTAGTGGTGCCCAGCTCCTTAACTCCGAATGGGTGCGAGACCTGGGGGTGGTGCTTGATGATGGGCTAACTTTACGATCTCAAGTGTTGGCTGTCATCAAGTCTTCCTTTTACCATCTTAGGAACATCACCAGGATTAAGTACCTTGTTCCGTCCTGAGACCTTCCTACACTTGTTCACGCCTTTTTGATCTCACGCCTTGATTACTGCAACTCCCTGTACTTTGGGCTTCCTGGGGTTGATATCCGCCGCTTGCAGCTAGTGCAGAATGCGGCAGCATGATTGCTGATGGGGGTTTCTCGAACATCTCATATTACCCCTGTTCTACGCAGTCTGCACTGGCTGCCGATTCAGTGGTGGATCACCTTTAAAGTCAGCTTACTGACTTATAAAGCCCTACATGGACTTGGCCCTCACTGCTTGAAAGAGCTTCTGGTTCCCTATCATCTGGAGCGACAGATCCATTCAGCCAATGAGGGGCTGCTAGAGATCCTGAGGGTGTCTTTGAAATCTTCCGTGGCCTGTGCTTTTATGTACATTGCCCCTACCCTCTGGAATTCTCTACCCTGTTGGCTTCAGGAGTGCATGACAGTGGGAGACTGTAAACAAAACTTTTCTCTGGTCCCAGGCTTTTAATGGTATTTAGTGAATTGAACCCTGTGGATTATTGTTTTGTTTTATACTGTATTTATTGTTTTTATTATTCTCATGTCAATCTTTTTGTAAAGCGCCTTGATAATTTGAAAGTCGCTTTTGAGAAATAAAGTTATTATTATTCACTATTATATTGAGTGCAGTGGTCCTCTCACTGGTACATGGTTATTTTTGATTAACACAAGGGAGTATAAAAATGTTTTAACTTACCAAGTATAGCAATGGGACTCCCAACTTGGGAGCCCTCTGATGTGGTAATTAGAAAGGTCCCAGTAAGAAAACATTTACACCTGTGGTATTCAGGGCTAAATGAGCAATGAGTACAATTTATCTCTTTGAGTGGTGTGCTTCTACGTTTCTTGCAAGATGTAATCCTTTGATTACTTTTAAAAGAGCACATGTATTAAAACATTTTCCTGGAAGAACTGATTCCCCAGGATTTTTAAATAAATCTACAGAGACCTCTGATGTCCCAAGTTTTGTTCCGCACATGGAATCTGGTATTTGGTACTAACTGATTAATGTATTGTGTCTCCTATGTACCTGTAATCCTCCCGGGTCGCACCTGAAAATAGGCACATGCTGCCTAGTGTGCTAACCTGGTTAACAAAAGCAAATAAATAAATAAATGTATTGGGGCACATGTACTGTCTGGCATAGTATTTAAAAGTGGATTTCTTTTCACGAACACATTTTAAAAAGGCGTATCTTCTCTTATACAAACAGGTTTTGGAAATTCATGTATATGTTTGTGTTTTTTTTGTTTCTCACATTAACAGAACTTTTTATTTGTTTTTCAGTTCATAGATATTTTATTCTGATCTAGGGACTTTAGTGATATGTGTCTGCTTTCCTTGCAAATATTACAGTTGATTATCTGTGATTTAGATCTATAGTTCATGAAGGAAATTTAAAAAGGAATTCACATGAATGCTGGGGTGTTGTGAGGCAGGCAAGCCCAGAGGGTTGACCTGGGAGTTTCACTGGTGAATTTACCATTGTGTTCCCTATGGGAAGCTGCTCTGTTACTCTTAATTTTGTCCTCAACCTCAGGTTCACCTGCCTGCCCTTTCCATTTAGCACTTTCCATCTATTCTAGATGGCTGTACCTTCTGGAAGCTGCCTTCTTTCTGTCTCTCTGCTGTAAGGAACTCCCCTGGGCCAACCCATCTGTACACCTAACTAGGCTGCAGGCCCACTTGCCTTTAGCTGTCTCCTCTCATGAGACTCCTACCTCATTTACTTGCGCTTCTCCTGCTCTCCTCTTGTAGCTCCTTTCTATACTCTTCCTTGTCCCCAATGAATGTTATCTCCTGTTAGTACTTGTTTTACTTGTAACTCCTGCTGTTAACCACTGCACTTCCATGTAATTTAGTGTTAATTATGTTCCTTTTTTGCTTTCTAGTATTGTAGAATCCATTTTCAAGGTGTTGCATTAGTATCATGTACTACACTTCACTTGTCCGGATTCTTCTACCTGTAATTATTTTAATTGTTGGTTGTATTGTAATTGTGTCCTTCCAGGACCACCTTGAAAATGAGTTGTCTCAGTGGTGCTGTCCTGGTTAAATAAAAATTGATTGATTGATTGATCTGGTTCTTCTCTGAGGCTTCAATAGTTAGCCATTGTTGGGCACAGTAAGAGGGTTGATGAGTCTGAAATTGGAATGAAATGTGTGGACTTATGAAAGTAATATTGGTCCATACAGACTTATAACTAGTTACAAACTATGGCCACCATATAATTCTCGTCATATTGGGGGACAATAGGGGCATGAAGCTGTTTGAGTAGTAGGATGCTTCTTGCCAGTTCATCAAAAAGGACGGGTATTCCTGGCAACTTAGGATAACCTAATGTGGGTCTAGTGACTAAGCTTCTTTTAATTTTGTTGTGACATAGTACCTTCATGAACTGACCCTGTACTAAAACAGGGCTCAAACACAGTGGTTCAATTTCATTCTCAGGGAAGACTTAGGGATGGTTTGTTGTGCAAGGACACCTGTGGATAATGTAGCTAGTTGCTCCTTGGGAAAGTTTGGTGGGCTTTTCTTACTGGCAGCACTTCTAGTTAAAATTCACCCTTAATAATTAATATATAATATATCCTATCATTGTTATATCCTCTATCTGAGGATTACGTATTTCCAATCATTAGCTTTGATATTCAATGCTTCTTTGATACTTAATACAAACAAGTGTTACATGAATTTCAAACTAGCTTTGGCAAATGGATCAGGATGCTATTTTATGATAATTGATTTTGCACAGTTTGTTTTTAATATTCATGCTGTGTGTTTGTATAGAGTGATTTTCTTTCAGTGTATTGTAAAGGCATTTGACAGACAATAAAATCAGTCTACTACTACCACTACTGCTACCTGTTCATGGGATCCCTTTTCCTTTACAACCCACTGCATTACTAACCAGATTCCTTTACATGGCAGTCACAAAGTATGACCATACCCCCAAAAAAAGCAGAAGAGCTGTCCTTAGGATGCTTAATCCTACCTGTCTCAACCATTCTGCAAGCAACATGCATCTGTTTCTGAATCCAGATCTCCACCAGCGTGGTAAGTGGTGTGGCACTAAAAGCCTCAGTCCACTGGGCTGGCTAATATGATGCATTTTTAAGGGATGGACAATCCAGATGGAAAAAATTGGAGATTGATGATCACTAATATATGATCTGACCAGCTGGTGAGAAATGAACCCAACAGAGTGTGTTTTGAGACCCCACAGAGCCTAGTAGAGTCAGGTGCTGTATGAGCTGTGAATAGGGATGTGCAAAAAAAATTCCGTGAAAGTTCAGAAATCATTTTTGGAACTTTTGTGGAAGTTTCGCATTAAAACTGTGGAGAAAATATTAAAAATTGCAGGTTAATTTATTAAACTGCAGAAAACAAATCAGCAGAAAGGATCACTGCCAGTGGTAATTTCTGATGCTTTTTTAAACTGCAATTTAATTCATTAATCCACCCCCCACACTCATCAGGGGTTCCAGTAAATACCTCCAATCCCTTCCTTGGACCCTCATGGTTTCTAGTGCCCCCACCCACCCACCGATCATGGCACCTAAAACATTTTATTTCCCTGATGTCTAGCAGACCCCTCCCTAACCTGGATTTCTTAATCCACAAAAAAACAGCTGGCAGTCCACCAACTCATCCCCCTCTATTCTTAGTATTCTCTGGTGTCTAGTGGACCTCCCCATCCCAGATCCCTTATAAAAAAAAAAATCCCAATTCCCTGGTGTCTATTGCACCCTGACAGTTCATCTGCCACTACTCCACTCCCCTCCCTACCTTGTCCTGAGTGGTCCCCCAGTGCAGCACTCCTCTCTCCTCCACTACCAGTGGCCCACTGAATTGTCAGTGAATGACTACATGGTTGTGCAAGCAGGCACTCATTCACTGACAGTTCATTAAACTGTGGATAGAATAAATTCCACAGTCTCTATGCATTTTTCCACAGTTCACAAAAAAGTATGCAGAACTCTGAGAAAATTCGCAGAAAATCCCAGTTTCGCCAATGGCAAAAGTTATGCAATTTCTGCGAAATTTCCGAAATTTAACAGAAGTTCTGCAGCGGACTCACAACTTTCACCCACCCCAGCTGTGAAAGGTTAATTTTTTTTTTTAGGAGAGCACCAGGAGCTTTTGAATTCATGCCAGACCAGTTATGGTTTAAACCACCACACAACAATAATTCAAAGGCATTGGAGAGGGTAGCAAAATGCTCAGCCAGGGCAGAAAGGCCAGCAAGAGTATTAGGAGGAGGGTTTTACAGATAAACCATGTGTACGTTTCTCATTTCCAAATAGAAGCACAGAGTGAATGTACTCCTACTGAGAGAGAAGGTACTGTACATGTTTGGGTGGGGTGGTTGGAAAGCTTAAGGTGGGTATCGAAAAACATCAGAACTCCTCTAACTCTCCTAGGGGAGGTTCTGTCCTTAGTGATATAACTGGATCCTGGGATGGAGTAGGCAGGGTCAGGTAGAGATGGTTTTAGCTAGGTTTTGGTTAAACACAGATCATCTGGTTTATAAACATTTATCCAAGCGTTTAGCTCAGATTTATTAGACATGAGACTATGCATATCCATATGGGCAATTTTCTGGCCATGAAAGGAGAACCACTGAAGATCACTATTAAGTGGGGATTGGGGCCGTGATGGGTAGAGGCCCCAAATTAGGCTAAATATGCCCTGAGTGTAGTAATGAACATAGTGAGAAGAGTAAGGGGAGGATACAGTATGGAACCTGTGATGGGTGTTACACAGCTGCAGTACATTTGGGATACCAGATAAGGAACATATTTCTTGGCAGTAAGTAGACATGTGGTACACATAACTGGGAAGTCTGTTAACATTGCATTACTAACAACATAATCCATGAGTGTTTTTTTTTCAACCACCTCTGTGGGGAGGGCATTTTATGGCATGGTAGAGAAAATGGTAAAGGCACCATGAATGATAACCCTTAGTTAATTTAAGTGGGTGGGGTCATATCTGAATAAGTAGCCTTGCAGCACATAACAGAAACACTTGTCTAATGGATCATCTAGGAATGCAAGAAGGCTGCATAGTGTTGGGAACCCCTAATAGGGATCAGTGACATATACAAGCCTACAATGGGGATCAGAGGAACATAGTACACTTTGCATTACATCACCACCTTACAGTACAACACAGTTACAGTAAACATTACAATAGCCACTTACAGAACAGTTGGACTGACGAGGCTGAAATAGCACCTGAGCTTAATAGGAATACTTAGCAGAAGGACTGTATGTACAGTAGGTGTCTATTGACTACAACATCTATGACAGGCAGAGGCATAGATCTACGATACTGTGCGTCAGTCTGACATTGAGTCCTGATATTTGGGAGATACAGGGGAGAATAAGAAGCACTCCAAGAGCATACTAATGGGGACAGTGGTCGGCCAGTGGCTGGCTCCACAGCTGATGCTCCCTGTGTGATGCCCCTTAGTTTTAGCCCAAACACTCTGTCCCACTGCACAGAGGGCTGCTAGACATAGGACCACCTTTCAGCATCCCATAAGAACAGCCTACACTGCCTGACTGGTGGGCAGAGGTCATGGGGGTCCCAGTAGGACCACTTGGTCCCAGTGCCCCTCTCGCCAATAGTGGTCAATGGCGGCAGGGAGTGCAAGAATTTGCTCTCACTGCTTTTGAACTCTGCATACTCTGGGCTGCTCAACTGTATACTGCCACCAGTCACACTCAGGAACACAGATCAAAATTTGAAAACGATGCTCAAGAACAGCACCTCCATCCTCTTGAAGCCTTCTCTGCACAATTTGTAGCAGAGGTCATGTGGATCTCAGTAGGACAAGTTGGTCCTGATTCTACTCTCTATGGTGATGACTGGTGGGAGGGAGGAAGTGGAAGAACATGATGTCACCCTTCATAACCCTTGCTGACTCAGGGTTTCTCCACTACTGAGTATCACTGATCATGATCTGGAATAGACTAGAGATAGAAAATCACACACACAAACATATTCCACCTCCTCCTGCAGCCTCTGCCACCCAATTAATGGAGGTCACGTGGGTCCTAGTAAGACCGCCTGGCCCCAGTGCTCTTCTCTTCAGAGGTGATTGATGTTGGTGAGGAGGGGGACCAAGAATGCTGTCCCATCACTCAGGACCCCTGCTGACTCTGGGATGCTCTGTGATAGACTAGTGATGATGGTGCTCAGGAACACAGATTAGAGTCTAAAAACCATGCTTAAAACAATGCCTACCTCCTCTTGCAGCCTCCATCTCCCAGTCTCTAGACCCAATTATCAGACAAAGGTCACTTGGCTTCTGGTAGGACCTCCCAGTTCTCAGTGCTCCTCTTTCTGGTGGCAATCAGTGGGGGGGGGAGGAAAGAATGTACTCCCACCTCTCATGACTCCTGCTAACCCCAAGCTGCTCAGCTGTAGACCAGTGCTGATTACATTCAGGACCACAGCTTAGTGCTTGAAAACTGTGCTACAGAACTCTATCTGCTTCCTCTTGCAGCCTCTGCTGCCAAATTGGTGGACAGAGGTCACACAGGTCCCAGTAGGACCAGCCAGTACCAGTGCTTCTTTCTCCAGTGGTGATCAGTGGATGGAGTATGTGTGGGAACTCCCACCCTCATGACCTCTTTTGTCTCTGAGCTGCTCTACTGTGGCCTAACACCAACTGCACTCAGGAACTCAGATATGAGTGTAAAATGTGAACTCAAAAACAGCACCCACCTCCTGATGCAGCCTCAAATGTCTTCCTGGTGGGTAATAAACTGCCTTTGTGGGAAAACCTGGTTCATTCCTCCTACAAATCCCATCCTCAGGTGTAAGGAATCTGGAGAGTCCTCTGGAGGCAAAATTGTTAGACTCTGGAATCTGAAATGCCTGCCATCATAGATTCAAAAAATAATTTGGCATTCTTCATGACCATAGGATTCCTGGCATGCTTTAGAGTACACTAGGTACATATAGGGTCTAATGTGAAAAGAGAAATGAAAGTGACTATATGGAAATGAACTGAGTGGCAGTTCACCAAAAATTCATGCTTCCCGGGATTCACAGAGTTCTGGCTGGCTGGTCAAGCTCAATTTGCAGAGATTTTTGGCAAAATTTGAATTTTTTTACTGTGATGCATGAAACTTGTGGCAAAGTGCGACATTTGAGGGTGAAATTTTGCATGCCGTGGCAGAATTCATGAAATACATGGCCACAAACTTTACAAAAATCACTGCAAAATCCATGAATTACATTGCAGAATGAATTGCATGGACTTTCACACAGCTCTAGTGGCTATGTAGCAGGAAAATGCCTTGAAGTATATGCAGGACAAGGCATCTACTACAGAACTCCCAGTACCCACACCTATGTATAGAACCCAGATGATTCAAAAATGAATGGCCACATTAAATAGGGGTAGGGACTGTTTTGACAATATCAAGAGAATAATAATGTGAGTAAGAAGAGAGTGGGATACTGGTGCCATGAAGAGGGTGAGCAGCTAATGTTCAAAGGTATAAAAAGAATAATTAGAAATACTTAATTTGTGAACTTACAGTATTGGCAATTTGGTAAGTGAAGCAAAAACAACACAAATGCTCCCTGATAAGGGCTTATACCTAATACTGGCTGGTCAGCTTACAAGCTGTGAGGGTGAGGTGCCATGTGGTGAAAACATAAGGACAAAGGGAGGTGAACTTTCTTTTATTTCTTATAAGTAGTTCAGTGGGGCAGCAGGGGTCCCAAGATCTGCTGAATATTAACAGAAAATGAGAAACATCCTCTATTATGGAACCCCAACACAACCTTCTGAGAACCCCCTGGCTACAAGTTTCAATGGAAAAAGTTCCTATCCCAAGCAGTTCCAAAGTTAGCCCTTCCTAAAGATAATTTCTTTTAACAGAGATAATGCTGGAATAGGAGGAGCTATGAACGCTTTTATTTTTAAATGAAAGCTTGTAGTAAGAGCAATACTGATATATAGTAACATTGTTCATGTATCAACATCTTAAAATTTTATCATTAATGTTTATTAATTAAAAATCTAGGGATAAGGTGGCATAATGCAGGGCTACATAAACTAAAAAAAGAGAGAGATAGAAGGTGGCATAAGGCTTAGGGCACAGTGGCTAATGGGGATTGGCAAGATTACCGACAGGCCCAAAATAGATATACTCAGGCTGTCAGGAAAATGAAACAAGATTATTTCAAATCTAAGTTAGATGATGACAGCAAAAGTAATCCTAGATCCTTTTGGAATGTCATAGCAGGTTTTATGGAAAATAATAAAACTACCCAGATGAATAAATTCTTGATAAAGGGACAATTGGTATCAATGAGTAATGAGGGGGCAAGTGCATTTAATGAATATTTTATTGATTCAGGAACACATGTGGTTGGTCCTAGTGATCCAGCTACTCTGGATAATGAGTTCATGGATCATTGGGAGGAACCAGACTTGCAGAACCCAGGACTAATTAAAGATTTTAGGTTCCATGACATTTCAGTAGAAGATGTAAAACATGAATTACTAAAACTTGATATTATAGAAGCAGAGGGCCTTGATAAAATGCCAATTAAATTAATTAAATTTGCAGCTCCATGTATTGCCTATCTCTTGTCCTACATTTTTAACTTTTCCTTAAAAATTGGAAAATATTAAACAGATTGAAAAACTGCCAAAATAATACCTATATTTAAAGCAGGTTCAAAAGAGGACATAGGAAATTACTGCCCCATTGTGTTGTTGCCACATGTTTCTAAGATTTTTGAAAGATTAATATCAAACCACCTTAAAATGTATCTAGAAATGATCAATAAATTAAATTCTTTTCAGTCAGGCTTTCGATCTAAGCACAGTACCCAGTCAGCTGTAGTAAAAGTGGTTAGTGATCTATAACTGAGCCTGGACAGGAGAATGATGATAGGCGCAGTGTTTCTAGATCTGTCAAAAGCATTTGACTCTCTGGATCATGCTGCTCTCCTGTCCAGGCTCAGGGGACTTGGGATTATGGGCACATCATTGAGATGGTTTACATCATATTTGCAAGATAGAAAATAGTTAGTGGATATAGGCCTTTTTAAATCTGCCCCAATGGCCATAAAATCAGGTGCTTTCAAGGGCTCCATTTTGTACCCTTACTTTTTAATGTCTACATCAACGGACTCCGCTTCGATAATGTGGACATTAAATTTCATCTTTACACTGATGATACAACGATTTATGTTGAAGGGCATTCAGTAGACAGTATTCAAAGTAAGTTACAGGTAGCATTTACCCAAGTTGAGGACTTCTTTACAAACCACTTATTGAAATTAAATGCAAAGAAAACTCTGACTGTTTTATTTCATAGAATGATAGGAGGGTAAAGATTCTTTGGCAATCAAAACACCAGATGGGATAAATATCCAACAGGTCATGAAATACAAGCAGTTTTGTGTGAAATTGCAGAATTTCATTCTGCAAAATATTTAGTGAAATTCACGGATTTCGCAAAATATTTTGTAAGTGAGAAATGCAAAATTCCTCTGGCAAAATGTTGAATTTTGCCAATGAAATGCAAAATTTCTCCACTTGCAGGCAAAATTCTGTCTCTCGCAGGTGAAATTTCACAATTTGAGGGTGAAATTCTGCATTTCACACCCACTAAATATTTTGCAGAATGTGTGGAAAGTTAGCAAAATATTTCATGTGGTGAAATTCTTGAACTCGCCGGAATTTCACCAGTGAAATAAAATTTTACTGCATCTCTAAATGCAAGTATCTCAGTATGTGGCTGGATAGCTCACTAAAATGTTGGGGGGGGCACATTGTTATGACTATCAAAAACATCAATAAAAAAATAGAGGTACTGTATCCATTAAAACATTTCATGACACCGGAGACAAGACTGAAGATAACCAATACAATGATTGTTCCAGTTATGGATTATGACATGTCTTGTACTCTGTAGCATTGAAAACATGTTTAGATAAACTAGATTTGTTTTTTAATAGGTTAGCTAGATTTGTATTAGATGTCCCCTTCAGGACCCATCATTGTCAACTTTATCACATGCTGAATTGTATGAGGCTGCAAACAAGGAGAAATTTTCATATTTCCCCGTTTATGTTAAACGTTTATAAGAAATCTGTACCTAAATATATTATGGATTTATTTACAATTAGGTCAATTAAGCAGTGTTTGTGATCTGCAAAAGGTATTGAGTTTAAAGTTCCAGTTTGTAATCATGAAATAGGGAGGTCCTCAGTTTTGTTTAGGGGGGTGCAATAACATGGAACCTGATCCCTGTAGACCTAAGACGCAAATGTGACTAGAAATTTCCATCTAAAAAAGATGGCACTTGGAACATAGTATCAGTCCTTTTCCATGCTGCTTGCAAAGGTTAGTGGGTGAGACAAATGCACAACTATAGAATGCACTCTGCAGTATTTATTTTCCAAAATAAAATAATAAACATACAGAAAGGAAATGGGTGATTAGTCCTTCAGTTCTGCAAAAACAATGTACAATTCCCTCAGTGCATAACTTCCAGGCTTTGTTCCAGACAAATAGATTCCTAGCACATGAAAACTTGCATGTACTATTAGATGCTTCCTCCTCAATAGTCAGGACTCCACTGACTGACTCATCTGTTTTACATCTCAGAAGGTAGGCTTTTATCCCTGCCTACTGATGATGTCAGCACCATGTGAGCTGTCTGACTCACAATTCTCTAAGTAAACACAGGCAGGCTGACTCATCCTGAATAAACACAGACAGGCTGACTCATCTGATCTTTACACACTTCTGCTTCACCTAGGAAAGAATGTTTCATTTTTGGCTTCCAGCAAACCCAAAGCAGTTTACACAGAATAAAACACTACAATACTGAAAGTGGCCAGATTTAAGCCTGTAGCTAGAACAATAAACTTACAAGAACAGGACAGTATTATAGAAAATTCAGCATAAATTCAGACAAAGGCTCTGACCCTGCCACATACCCCTCTCTTTAGAAGGGAACCAGTCTTCACTATTTTTTTTCTTGCTTAGTGAGATTGCTTTCCAACCTTTTTACTTATTCTTATGAAACCCATACCTGACTCCCACTGTGTTTAAATTTCAGCTGCCATACATTTTCAGATTTACTTTTAACTCACATCCCCCAAATATTTTAGGAGTATTCACATATGCCAATAAGCATGCAGACTTAACATTAACAACATTTCTCCATTTCATTGTCATCACAGACAGGAACATTATCAATTGTTTAGCATAGGCATACAGTTTCCTGATTTTCATCTCATTAGTTTGCAGCTTACCCAAGTCCACCTCCTCAAAGGGAATCACCCCATGAAACAATGATTTAGTCCCCAGGTTTTAAATAGACCTCTTCAATGCTGCCTCCTGTAGAGCGTTCATGCCCCATTTTTTTCCCTCACACCATGTGTCCCCCAACACCTTCCTTGCTGTGTTAAAAAATGTATTCCTCCACCATCCCCGACCCTTGTATGTAATTATGCCCTTTTTTGTTGTCTTCCATATGTGTGACACTGTACTCTGAGCAGTGCAGGTATACTGTGCTAAACTGCATATGTGCAGTCAGTCTTCTTTCTAGTCTGTGTATGTACTGCAGACACTATCCAACTCCCTGACTTAAAACACTTATTAATGAGTACACCTGTGGGATGGTGAAGCCAGAAGAGGTACTACAAAACAGGCTTACAATACATTCAAGAAACTATTAAAAAAAAATTGATGTTGTGATTCATGATGTGATCGTAAATTGTGATTTGTGACTGCATTTGTGACTGTGATGATGAACAACGTGATTTGTTTTATGAGTGACTCATTGATGATGTTCCTGACTTAAAAACACATATTAATGAGTACAATGTTCATGCAAAATTATGCACCACACCTGTCCAGTACTCCGAAGGGAAGCCAAAGAAACAACTGTGACTTAAGTTAGAAATGGAGAGTGGGCCCTAAAGAGATACAAATGCACAGACATATTAAGATTGAGCTGCACACTGAAGAGATGTAGATGCAAGGGTACAACACTTAACCAGTGCTCACCATCAGAAATTCAAATCTGGAAAAGAATACCTTTGCCGGTTGGGGCGGGCTATGGGGGGCAGTGTACTGCACTGCTGCAGTAACAGTCACTAATACCAGTAAAGATACCACAAAAAAGTACAAAAATTACACAGCTGCAGTGGATAGCAGGTTCACATTGCTGAAATTATGTGGCACAATAAAAGGTGTCTGATTTAATGACGCACCACACACATACACACACAGACTAAGTAAGGCATAGCAAATTGAAAACTTCAGTAATATATCCACATATTTTAAATAAACTAAAATTATGCACTGCTGCACTACAACAATCAGCAAAGAAAATGGCAAGAATTATTGAAAATATTACTGTGTGTACATTAACACAGTTATGCAAGAAAAATATCACCAAAACAGAAAGCACTGTCTTTTTCTCCAAGTTAATCTACCTACACCACAGATACACCCTTCCCCCAAAGCACACGTCCACTGTCTCTCAGTACACAGAATGAATGTTGTACATTAACATTCAAAATCCACAAACAAACAATAAACGCTCGATGATATGAGCACAGGAGGGTTTCCTATAATCGATAAACTAAAGTTTCAGCAAAAAAAATTACTCAAAAAGGTTTTTTTATCAGCTTTTAGAAGGTTTGAATCACAGAGAGCTATCAGAGCAGATTGTCTCCTACAGCTTCCTAAACACACTACCCCAAACTGAGGCTGTGCAGAACACTCTAGAGCCCATGTAACCAGAAATCCCATGAATCACTGCAAAATTCACCTTTGGAGCTTAAAAACAAGGCAAAGTGAGGTGGAGTACATTGTTTTCAATGTACTTTGTCTTAAGAATTGGTGAAGTAGTGGTTTGGGAAGGCGGAGTAATGCAAAGTCATGGTTTTCAATGGACTTCGCATTACCCATTATAACGCAAAGTACTCTGCTTCTCATTGCGGAGCACTCCGCGAATTCACCTTCACTCTGTGAATCACTTCACGGAGTGAATTGGGGCCACTTCACTCATCTCTAGTCAGGCAGTGGGGAGGGGAGCAATTGTCGCATGGCCAAATCAGGTACAGGAGTAATTAGTGGTGAGGAAGTTAACTAGGGTGGTAGAAAGAGAGTGGGCAGAAGATGAATGCTGAATTTGAGGTGGGAGATCATTCCATAGTTTCAGTAACCAGTGTGAGAAGGCAGCTTGCTCGGCAGTAGTCTTCCACCTAGGGATTGATAGTTGGTGGTAGTCGCAGGATCTAAGATAATGGGTGGGGGAAGGGGCAGCCAAGAGCATGGAGGAGAGGTAAGAAGAGATGGTGCCAAGCCATAGGTTAGATACATATTTAGCACAGTGTGAAATGTGGAGGTTTCTGACAGACAGTAGTACCAGGGAACGGTAGAGGTCACTGGGGTGGGTAAGGGGTGAGGCATCGAGAGCAAAGCAGCAGAAGGCATTGAAAAGTGTGTCCAGCTTTGATAGGGTGGACTTAGGGGCTGCACTGTAAACAATGTCACAGTAATCAAAGGAGGGAAATATCATCTTCTGGACCAGTTCACGTCGGATTGGTGGGAGGGAGGCTACTGCAGTTCCTATAAAGTGCACTGAGCATGGGGCGTAGTTTTTTTGAAATAGCATCGATGTGGTCTGAGGAGGAAAGATGGCAGTCAAGCCATACCCCCAAGTAGTGGAATGAGGAGACATCTTCGAGTTTTTGACCATCCAGGGTGTGGAACTAGGGTAGGGATGGGAGTCTGGACAAGCGTTGTCATGTGCCAAAAGTCCTCGTGACAGTTTTATTTTGCATTTAGGGAGAGCTGGTGAGAGCTGAATCATTGCTGTACTTTGTTGAAGTCAGCTTGGAGGTTAGTTTGCACCACTTCATGGTCGGAGCCTGAGGAGAAGAGTACAGTGTCATCTGTATACATGTGGATTGAGGTAGTAGAGCAGATGAACGGTAAGTCATTTAGAAATATAGAGAACAGCATGAGTCCCAGAACTGACCCCTGGGGGACACTGGTTGTTAAGGGAAGGGGGGAGGAGATAGCATTTGTGACTTTAATGGACTGGTTCTGCCGAAGAGGTAAGATCTGAACCAGTTAGTGGCAGCAACAGAGAGGCCTGATTCAGTGAGACAAGAGAGCAATATGGGGTGGGAGATGGTGTTGAAGGCTTTTGCAAGGTCAACAAAGATGGCTGAGGTGATCAGCCCACTGTCCATACCAGTCAGGATGGAGTCAGTAAGCCTTATCAGGGAGGATGCAGTGGAATATCCATTTCTGAATCCTGACTGGTAGGGTGTGAAGAAATTAGAGTCAGTGAGGAAGGAAGTAAGTTGGGTGAGCACAAGGTGCTCTTGTAGTTTTGCTAGTGCTGGGAGGAGGGAAATAGGGTGGTAGTTGGAGGGGGAGGTGGGGGTACCTCCTTTTGGGAGGGGGATGACTGTGGTATACTTCCATGCTTGGGGGATGGCAGCGGCCGCAAAGGATTGGTTTAAGAGTTTGGCAAGTGGAGTTGCTATGGCGGTGGCAGAGAGGTAGAGGAGTTTAGGGTCCAAGCCACCTGGAGATTTGCCTTTTGAAGGGTTGAGAGAAAGTAGGGCATCTAGGGCATCCGCTGTAGAGATGTCATTGAAGGAAAAGGAGTGAGGCCTAGTCAGGTTTGTTACAACTGTAGAGGGTGCGATAGCTGCAGGGTTTGGCAGGACAGAGAGGAGTGTGGCAGCACAAGTGGAGAAATATATGTTGAACTCAGTAGTGACAGCTGTTGGCTCAGCAAGAATGGAGTTGTTAATATTTAGAATTGGAGTGGGATTGGCAGCTCGTTGAGTGAAGAAAGAGTGAATGACCTTCCAGAATTTTGAGGGGTTATTTAGGTTGGACTGTAGGGAGCTGCTGAAGTACTCTGCTTTAGCTAGGTGAGTGGGTCTGGTACACTTGTTTCGGAGCATGCGGTATGCGGAGAGATGTTGTGGGAGGCGTGGAAGATTTGTGCATTTTCCAGGCTTTATCACAGGTGGTTTGACATGCAATCAGTTCTTGGGTGATCCACGGCAGGTGGTTGCCTCGTACTCTGGTACGTCACAGCAGGGCATGTTTGTCCCAGACTGCTGAGGAGAGTGTCTTTAAAGTGGAGAAAAGCATCATCAATGGAGTCCATAATAGGGGTGGGGGCCCAGTTTGCTAATGCAAGGTCGTCTAACACCGGAGCAAGACTGAGGGATTTGAAGGAGCATTGGACTCGAAATTTAGGGGGGAATTTTGAGCAGTGGATTTTGCGCACTAAGAAAGTAACGTGGTGGTCACTGAGAGAGTCAGGAAGAATACTGGCATTTATGACCCAGTGAGGGTGTGTGGTAAGAGCCCAGTCGAGGAGTGAGTGGTTACCAGATGTTAGGTTAAGCAGGGTGGGCTCAGTAATGATTTGAGAGAGGTTTAGTGCAGCAATGTCAGTCCTGGTTTTGTTTAGGGCTGGAGCTAGCTAGTTGTGGTTTAGATCTCCCATAATATAAAGTTCCTCTGTCAGGGTTAGGCAGGAGATTTGCTTGAGGAGGTTGGTGACAGCAGAGGATGGTGTGCCAGGTCTGTAGTACATTCCTGCAATGTTGATTGGTAGTGAGAAGGGGAGTGTCAGCTGGAGTAAAATTAATTCATAGATTTAGGTTCAGACTTGGCTAGGATAACCGAATAGTGCAAGTCCGAGTTAACGTAGATGGCAATTCTACCGCCTCTTGTGGCTCTGTCCTGGTAGGCCAAAATGTAGCCTGGGATGGTGATAGAGAAGTCGCTAATGTTTTTTGTGAACCAGGTTTCGGACAAGGTGATGATATCTGGAGCATAGTGGGCAGCAAGTACCTGGAGGGTGTCAAGTTTATGGACTAGGCTTCTTATATTTAGGTGCAGGAGGAGCAGGCCATGTGGGAGAGGGTCTCCAAGGAGAAGTGAGGAAGTGTCTGATGTAGGAGGGGGGCTTGCAGTGATTGAGAGGGGGTGTGTGGTTTGGGGGCCTGGGTTTGGGTGGATGTCACCTGCGGCAAGGAGCAGAAGCACAAGAGATAGGTAGTGGGCGAATAGCTGTATGTGACTGACGGTTAGATGACATCTCTTAGAAGGCTTGGGTGATTATTTGGAGCAGGGCAAGGGGGCAGTAGTTGAAAAGTAAGCCAGGAGAGTGATGGGATGAAGCAAAAAGGGCCGGGATGTGTGGCTGAGTGAATCCAGGGTTGGGTGAAAGGGTGAGTGGATGCCGGAGTGGAGGAGTGGGGAATCCCAGTGAGACTGGGCAGGAAAAGGGGAGAGGGGCATGGGAGAGGTGGGTGGCATGTTGGAAAGGAGGGGAGGGAGGGAGAAGAGAACATGGATGAGCAGTGGCAGGAAGCCTCGTAGTTGGACCATGACACAGATCTATCGTTAGAAAGCCCCTAACTGTTGTGGCAACTTAGAGGGGACAGGCATAGTGGGCCAGGGAAATGAGTGGTTCCTGAGGGAGGATGGAGGTCCAGTGAAAATTAAGGCCTAGATAACCAATGAGGCATCACTGGCAATAACCTGTAGGAGTGAACTAGAAAGCCAGGGTGGGGTTTATGTGTATTTAATCAGGACCGGGGGTGGGTAGCTGGGTCGAATAGTTGGCAGCTCGGGCTCCCTTCCTGGAGGTAATCAGTCCCTGAGGGCAAGTCCCTACCTGCGCTTCTGTAAGGGGCTAGTGGCTTCACATCTGGGCTGTGGGTGGCAGTCTGGCAGGTCGGGTTCACCAGAGAACCAAGGCTGTTGCTCTCAGACTACCTGAAATGAGAAGGCAGAGGAGAATTAAATAAGAGAGTCAGAGGGGGTGGGGCTGCTCGTGGAGCTAAAAAGAAATGCAGACTGGCTTAAACAGGGAGGTGCTGCAGACCAAAATGTTAGGCAATGTGCCTCAAAGTCTGAGAGAGCAATAACAGGGCTATTTAAAGCATTCCTTAATTGAAAAAAATCCTCTGTAGACCATGGCAGACACATGATGTTGAAGAGTCAAATCTGAGTCCACAATGACTCCCAGATTCCTCACCCTATCCATAGCTACTAGGGGCACACCATTCAGGAAAGGTACCCTGACAGCTGTCCACCTAGCTACCATCCCACACAGACCTGATTCATCTAGTAACAACTCTATCTCAGTTGGATTAAGACTCATCCAGCTAGAAGCCATTCATTTCCATGATCTTCTAAGGTGTCACTCCATCACCAAAACTTCTCTCTGCTCATCAGGTGTAATCAATAAGTACAGCTGAGTATCATTTGCATAGAAGTGAAAACTCAAACCATACCATCTAATGACATGTCCCAAAGGTATGATATATACTGTCAATAACATGAGCGACAGAACCAACCCCTGCAAAACCCCACAGCTGAAAATTCTTGGCCACGACAAGAAAGTACCCATCACAACCTTCTGTGATCTGCCAGTAAGGAATGACTCAAACAACCTCAGAGCTGTTCCTGTGATTCCCTTGTATTCCACAAGGCATTCTATCAACTCCCCTGATCCATGGTGTCAAATACAGATGAGAGATTGAGGAGAACAAGCACAGATTGCTCCCCATCTCTCACCAGGAACAGGTGATTAAACACCATACCAAGCACTGCTTCAGTGCTGTAGCAAGGTCAAAAACCCAACTGGAATGGCTCATTGCTGTTGATGTTCTCCAGATGGGCCCCAAGCTGCGATGCCATCACCATTTTGATCATGTTCCCTAAAAAGGAAAGGTTCAAAAGAGGTCTATAATTTGCCCACACCTGTTGGTTCAGCAGTGGCTTCTTCAGAAGGGATCTCACCACAGTCTTTATAAGTGCAATGAGAAAATACCCTTCCAAAATGGAACACTGAATAATGCTAGCAATAACTGGACCCAGGACCTCACAGCAACCCACCACCACCAAAAATCCCTGGATCCAACTCACAGCAGGTAGGATGCAAACTCAACATCACACCAAGAACATCATCCACTGAGACTGGCTGAAACTCATTCCAAACCCAGCTGCCATGCTGCCTCTCCACCAGACCACTGCCAGTCCTAACAGGTCACCTGGAGGAATACCCACCTTGATGGAGGACACTCTGTCCAGGAAGACTGGACTGAATTTAGGTTACGTGGCAGACTTTATTACCCAGAAAGACACATTTTATTTTGCAGTGAGACAGGGTATGTAAGACTTGTGCCAAGACTGGTAAGAGTACAGTTTAAAAGAAATCAGTCATGGACGACACAAACCTGTGTAGTACATGTGGCAGAGTGGGTTCCAATAACAGATCTTACAACCAGCTTAAGATGCATAAAAAATGCATACTTCTGCGTTTATCATTTTATTGTCTCAATAAATAAAAAAAAATTAAAAATACTTGTATACAGAAAGGAAAATAAATGGTGTTAGTCCTTCACACCTTCAGAACACTGGATATTATTCTTCTTCCTTCAGAGACCATAAAAGAATTCCTGCAGTCTCTCCTTTCCATGGAACAATGTGAAAACTGGCACACTCTCACTAGAACCTTCTCTCACTGTGATCAGCAAGCTACTGATCAGCACACCTGTCTGTGCCCCCCCTAGAGGAGCACTTTTTAAGTCAATCGGGGTGACCTCATAAGTCATGTGACACCCTTATTAAGGCAAAAAGATCTACTGGAGCCTTTGGATATACCATACATATGTTTTACATCATCAAACAATGTGTTCAAGTCCTTATCATTTGAACATATGATCATTTAATGCAGCACACCAAGACAGAAGGGAGCTAAATGCTTAATTATAGGGCTAATGATGTCAGAGCATTAGCTTAGCTCCTCCCCCCTCATGACATCACTCTCTCCTGGGTCTATCAAACCTGTCAGTCTGTGGGCAGCCAGCCCTGTAGAAGAACCTGTCTCAGCTACTGAGGACCTATCTCAGTAAACAGGGTAACTATACTTGATATTTCTATGGAATCATGTTACCTTTCATACCTTTTATCTTTTTTACTAGAAGAAAAGGGCATTTATCTTGGAAACCCAAACAGACAAGGGCGCGCTCCTTTATCTGTTTGTTTTTGCAAGGGTATGACTTTCTATTCCAGAACCATTAAGAAGGCAGAATCAACATTTTCATTTGCAAAGGACTTAGGATACACATGGCAGCTTAACTAAACAAAAACCATGTCTCCTTTCTTCATTTGGAAACAGAAACCTAATTATAACTGTTTGAACAGTAGCCTTGGACTCTTAGTACACAGATACCTTTGTTTTCTTAATTATGACTAAGGAACTTGTGTAATGGGGAACATGTTTTATGGATGTCTTTAAGACAAAATGGGGGGGGTCAGGCTGCATTTCAGACAAGGGATAGATAAGAATGAAAAGTATCAGGTTGGCCACCCTGATATGAATAAAAGAATAGTCAGAAAAAGGAAAGAAGATAGGAGAGAGTGAAAAGGAAGTTGAAATTTTAAGCTATGCCTGATGTTTGTTTATTAACATCCTAGCACACTCCTCCCCACACAAGAAGGAAACCAATTAGTTGTTGCCTTAAGACCTCCCACCCTGTGAAGGGTTGGAACATCCGCCCACCCACTCCAGAAGTTCCCCCCAGGGACCCTTAAGATAAACAGTATTCAACACATTACTATACCTATAATAATGCTGTTTGTATTCATTCTTTTCCCTGGGGTTGTGCCTTCTTGGCACCATGCATTCCATTTTTAATTCTATTTTTAATACCCGGAATGGATGCACTACCTTGATCAGCACCAAAATGTGATAGAAAATCCGCGTTCTGATGCTGAGAACCAGTTCTATGTTTTACAACTAATTTATAAGGTTGTAATGACAGATACCACTGTAAACTACATGCATTTTTATCTTTCATTAAGTTCAGCCAGCATAATGGGTTGTGGTCAGTTACTATTGTAAACTGATTTCCCCATAAATAATATTTAAGGGCCTCTACTGCCCATTTGATGGCTAAACATTCTTTTTCCACCGTGGAATATTTTCTCTCCCTTTCATGCAATTTTCTGCTGAGGAACAATATGGGGTGTTCCTCTCCTGACTATGCTGGGTTAGTACTGCTCCTATACCCGTGTCAGAGGCATCAGTTTGTATTACAAAGGGTTTAGAGAAATCTGGACTACTCAACACTGGAACTGAACACAGAATTGCCTTGATCTTTTGGAATGCCTCTTCACAGGCTGGACTCCATTTTACTATGTTTGGAAATTTGTTTTTAGTGAGGTCAGTAAGTGGTGTGGCGATTGTTGAGAAATCAGGGATGAACTGATGGTAATAAATCGCCAGTCCAAGAAAAGATCTGACATGTCGCTTGGTGGTGGGTATGGGACTATTTGCTACCACTTCAACTTTGTCCACTTCAGGTTTAACCACCCCATGTCCAATTATGAAGCCTAGATAGCGCGTTTCAGTTTTGGCAATAGCACATTTAAACGGGTTGATGGAAAGACCAGTGTCTTTGATGCTTTGTATGACAGCACTAAGGTGTATTAAGTGACAGTCCCAGTCTGTACTGTAAATGACAACGTCATCCAAATAGGCTGTGCTGCAACATTTATGTGGTCTTAAAACATGAGCCATGTACCTTTGGAAAGTAGCCGGGGCCCCATGAAGACCAAACGGCATAGTGGTAAAATGATATAAACCAAGTGGAGTACAAAAAGCAGTGAGTTCTTGAGCTTGGGGTGCTAAGGGTATCGGCCAATACCCTTTAGTCAAATCAAGTGTGCTAATATACTTTGGCAGAACCTATCTGGTCTAATAGATCATCAATGCGTGGCATTGGATACCCATAGAATTCGAACTTCATTAATTTTCCGAAGTTTAGGCAAAGCCTGATTCCTCCTTCTTTTTTGTACCACTACCAGTGGTGAAGACCAAGTATACGAGATGGAACAATAACTCCTGCTTGCTCCATTCTTTTAACTTCTGCAACTACATCTGGTCTAATCTTTCGGCAATCTATATGGTTTTTGATGGATTGGTTTTGATTGTGTAACCCCATGTCATGTACCACCCTTTTGCTTTCCTGGTTTTCTTGTGAATGTATCTGCAAAATACTCCAAGAGATGATCAATCTCTTCCCTTTGTACTCGGGTCAATTCTGTATTAATCTGAATTTCAGTCTCATTCCCTGTTTTATCCAGCCTGGCATATGCCATGTCTAATTCTGTCCTCCCTTGTTCAGGATGTATGAATAACACCGGGGTTGATAGTTTTTCTACCCACTTCCTTAAAAGATTGGCATGGTAAATTTGTTTAAGTGGCCTATGCCCTGGCATTTCAATGGCATAATTTACTGGGCTGGTCTGATGAAATACTGTATATGGTCCTTGCCAACGCATCAGCAATTTATTCTCAGTGGCAGGTAGTAGCAATAATACTTTTTCTCCTGGTACAAATGTTTTGGTTTTTTGGCCCACATCAGATAATTCTTTCTGTTTCATTTACCGTTGGTCTACATTCTGGTGTGCTATGGACACATATTTTACCAATCGTTTTCTTAAGGAGGTCATATATTCTAATATGTTCTTGCAGGCCACATTATCCTTTTGTTCCCAGTGCTCCTTAACAACATCCAATGGGCCCCTAGGGTTACGTCCATACAGCATTGTAAAAGGGGAAAACCCAGTGGTGGTTGGGGCACCACCCTGTATGCAAACAGTAAGTAAGGTAAAAACTTATCCCAATCTCGACCTTCCTCCTGCACATATTTCTGCAACATACATTTCATGGTTTTGTTAAAACGCTCAACTAACCGATCAGTTTGGGATGAATCGGTGATGTTCTTACAGCAGATACCCCTAATAAACTGTATAATTCCTGTAACATTATAGACGTGAAATTACTACCACGATCTGTCAAAATAACCTTAGGTATACCCATCCGGCTAAATACTTTAGCCAATTCCTCAGCAATACGAGGGGCAGTGACTGTTCTCATTGGTATCGCCTCAGGGTATCGAGTGGTGTAATCACATATAACCAAAATGTATTGTTTCCTTTTGAACTCTTTAATAAGGGACCTACCACATCCATTGCTACTCTGTCGAATGGAGTACTTACATAGGAAATTGGCTGTAAGGGTACTAAATCCTTCTTTCCCCCTTTTGCTACTAACTGACATTGTGGGCATGACCGACAATAAGCAGCAACATCCTGATGTACCCCAGGCCAGAAAAACCGGGATAAGATCCGTTGCACTGTCCTATCTCTGCCCTCATGTCCAGCCATGGGGATGTCATGGGCCAGGTGCATTATCTGCTCCCTGTATTTGCTAGGTACTACCAATTGTTCAATCTCTTCAGCTGTATCAGGATCTAGAACAACTCTATACAGTATCTCATAATTAAGTATAAAACGAGATTGTCCAGGATGTCCAGCCTTGTCTACCTGTGAAAATAAAGGTTGTAAAGTTTTATCACAGTATTGGTCCAGTACAATGTCTTGTACTGTAGTCCCTGGAATTCAAAATTGACCTTCAGCCTGTTGCAATTCCTTCCAGGCCCTTTTTTCTCTTCTCTTGGCCTTTCTGGATTTCTTGGCTGCACTAACAGTTTCAAAATAGTCCTTCTCAAAAGGAAAAACTTCCTCTAAGGGCTGTGTTTTGGCCTGGGATCTAGTGACCACATTGACTGTTTCTGGAAAGGTTTTATGTTGTTGCATTAGTAAATCAAAATGGGGAAAGTCTTGTCCAACAATTGTGGGTACTTGAAGGCTTGGAACAAGGCCTACCAACATGTCATGGCTTTCTTTGTTTACAGTTATGTTTAGACATGCTATGGGGTATTTATTTATGTCTCCATGAACACAACGGACAGTGGTAACTGAGTCATTTTTAGGCATATCATGAGCTAAATCGGCTCTAACCAAAGTCTGTATACTCCCAGAGTCCAGCAGGCCCAAAGTCTGTTGTTTCCCAATACCCACTGAGGTCACATACCCAAAATTAGCTAGGGCAAGATGTGCCAAATCAGTTCTTTTATTGGGGCAGTTCCTCACAATATGTCCTTTTCCAAGCCAACCATGGCATACAATCTCAGTGTAAGGAGTTCTCCCACCTCTCTCTCTTCGATAAAATTGTCTTTGATTATGAGAAGTATAAAAAGATGGCCTTACCAGTGTGCTGGATAGTCCTGGGTTGTTCTGGTTACCTCTAGCTCAAGTGCTTTGTGCTGCCAAGTAGTCCTCCGCCAACTTGATGGTGTTTTCAGCTGTCTCGGGTTTATGCTCCTTCACCCACAATTGAACATCACCTGGTAGTATCTGGATGAACTGTTCTATTATTATCAGTTCCATTATTTCAGCCACGGTTTTGGAGGTGGGCTGCAACCACTTACCACAGTAGTCCTTCAGAAGAGCGTAAGTTTCCCTTGGGGTGTCCAGGTTGGCCATTTTCTTGGACCGAAACCGCTGTGTATTCATTTCAGCATTTATATTATATCTACGTAATATTTCTTCTTTGACTCTGTCATAGTTGGTACTGTCAGCTCCACTTAGCTGAGTATAAACTATCTGTGCCCGTCCAGAGAGGTATGAGACCAAACAAATCACCCATTGATCTCTGGGCCAGTTGCAGGTTTGAGAAACCCTCTCGAAGATTGTCAGGTAGGCCTCGATGTCATCAACCTCCGTTAATTTAGTTAATTTTATGTCTCTAGTGACAGTCCTCTCTGTCTGCCCCTGTGTCATGTCCTGTATAGCTTTTAGAGTAGCTGTCCATTTTTCATCCTGTCTCCATCTTTCTGCTGCCTGTATCCTCCGATCTTCATCCCTCTGTCTCTGGTCTTCTTCTCTTTGGCGCTCCATCTTAATTTGGCATATACAAAGCCAGTTCAATAATTCGCTCAGGTCCTCTGGTGCTGGGGTCATCCGGCTTTCCTTCCTTTTTGAAGTACCAGCCGCTGCCATGGCTACTTTTTACATCTTCTTTGGTCTGGTGGTAGGTTCAATCCCGGACAACAACTGCACTCCAGTCTTCAATCTGACTGACCTGGTCAAATGTACTGCACCCAGTTCCACTTGTTCTGGTTGTTGCATCTGCCAGGGTATTTACAGTACAATACCCCCTCTGGAGTACCTTCTAATACCCCTGAGGTTGAAATCCCACTTCTGACACCAGTTGTGGTCGTGTGGGTTCCAATAACAGATCTTACAACCAGTTTAAGATGCATAAAAAATGCATACTTCTGCGTTTATCATTTTATTGACTCAATAAATAAAAAAAAATAAAAAAAATTACAAAAAAAATTAAAAATACTGGTATACAGAAAAGAAAATAAATGGTGTTAGTCCTTCACACCTTCAGAACATAGGATATTATTCTTCTTCCATCAGAGAACATAAAAGAATTCCTGCAGTCTCTCCTTTCCATGGAACAATGTGAAAACTGGCACACTCTCACTAGAACCTTCTCTCACTGTGATCAGCAAGCTACTGATCAGCACACCTGTCTGAGCCCCCTAGAGGAGCACTTTTTAAATCAATCAGGGGTGACCTCATAAGTCATGTGACACCCTTATTAAGGCAAAAAGATCTACTGGAGCCTTTGGATATACCATACATATGTTTTACATCATCAAACAATGTGCTAAAGTCCTTATCATTTGAACATACATTCATTTAATGCAGCACACTAAGACAGAAGGGAGCTAAATGCTTAATTATAGGGCTAATGATGTCAGAGCATTAGCTTAGCTCCTCCCCCTCATGGCATCACTCTCTCCTGGGTCTATAAAACCTGTCAGTCTGTGGGCAGCCAGCCCTGTAGAAGCACCTGTCTCAGCTACTGAGGACCTATCTCAGTAAACAGGGTAACTATACTTGATATTTCTATGGAATCATGTTACCTTTTATACCTTTTATCTTTTTTACTAGAAGAAAAGGGCATTTATCTTGGAAACCCAAACAGACAAGGGTGCACTCTTTTATCTGTTTGTTTTTGCAAGGGTATGACTTTCTATTCCAGAACCATTAAGAAGGCAGAATCAACATTTTCATTTGCAAAGGACTTAGGATACACATGGCAGCTTAACTAAACAAAAACAATGTCTCCTTTCTTAATTTGAAACAGAAACCTAATGATAACTGTTTGAACAGTAACCTTGGACACTTAGTACACAGATACCTTTGTTTTCTTAATTATGACTAAGGAACGTGTGTAATGGAGAACATGTTTTAAGGATGTCTTTAAGGCAAAATGGGGGGTTCAGGCTGCATTTCAGACAAGGGATAGATAAGAATGAAGAGTATCAGGTTGGCCACCCTGATATGAATAAAAGAATAGTCAGAAAAGGGAAAGAAGATAGGAGAGAGTGAAAAGGAAGTTGAAATGTAATGCTATGTCTGATGTTTGTTTATTAACATCCTAGCACAATCCTCCCCACACAAGAAGGCAACCAACTAGTTGTTGCCTTAAGACCTCCCACCCTGTGAAGGGTTGGAACTTCTGCCAACCCACTCCAGAAGTTCCCCCCAAGGACCCTTAAGATAAAAAGTATTCAACACATTACTATACCTATAATAATACTGTTTGTATTCATTCTTTTCCCTGGGGTTGTGCTTTCTTGACACCATGCATTCCATTTTTAATTCTGTTTTTAATACCCGGAATGGATGCACTACCTTGATCAGCACCAAAACATGATAGAAAATCTGCTTTCTGATGCTGAGAACCAGTTCTATGTTTTACAACAAATTTATAAGGTTGTAATGACAGATACCACCATAAAATACGTGCATTTTTATCTTTCATTAAGTTCGGGCAGCATAATGGGTTGTGGTCAGTTACTATTGTAAACTGATTTCCCCATAAATAATATTTAAGGGCCTCTACTGCCCATTTGATGGCTAAACATTCTTTTTCCACCATGGAATATTTTCTCCCTTTCATGCAATTTTCTGCTGAGGAACAATATGGGGTGTTCCTCTCCCTGACTATGCTGGGATAGTACTGCTCCTATACCTGTGTCAGAGGCATCAGTTTGTATTATAAAGGGTTTAGAGAAATCTGCACTACTCAACACTGGAGCTGAACACAGAATTGCCTTGATCTTTTAGAATGCCTCTTCACAGGCTGGACTCCATTTTACTTTGTTTGGAAATTTGTTTTTAGTGAGGTCAGTAAGTGGTGTGGCAATTGTTGAGAAATCAGGGATGAACTGATGGTAATAAATCACCAGTCCAAGAAAAGATCTGACATGTCGCTTGGTGGTGGGTATGGGACTATTTGCTACCGCTTCAACTTTGTCCACTTCAGGTTTAACCACCCCATGTCCAATTATGAAGCCTAGATAGCGCGTTTCAGTTTTGGCAATAGCATATTTAGATGGGTTGATGGTAAGACCAGCGTCTTTGATACTTTGTATGACAGCACTAAGGTGTATTAAGTGAGAGTCCCAGTCTGTACTGTAAATGACAACGTCATCCAAATAGGTTGTGCTGTAACATTTATGTGGTCTTAAAACATGATCCGTGTACCTTTGGAAAGTAGCCGGAGCCCCATGAAGACCAAACAGCATAGTGGTAAAATGATATAAACCAAGTGGAGTACAAAAAGCAGTGAGTTCTTGAGCTTGGGTGCTAAGGGTATCTGCCAATACCCTTTAGTCAAATCAAGTGTGCTAATATACTTGGCAGAACCTATCTGGTCTAACAGATCATCAATCGTTGGCATTGGATACCCATCGAATTCTGAAACTTTATTAATTTTCCGGAAGTTTAGGCAAAGCCTGATTCCTCCTTCTTTTTTTTGTACCACTACCAGTGGTGAAGACCAAGGGCTACGAGATGGAACAATAACTCCTGCTTGCTCCATTCTTTTAACTTCTGCAACTACATCTGGTCTAATCTTTTTGGGCAATCTATATGGTTTTTGATGGATTGGTTTTGATTGTGTAACCCTTATGTCATGTACCACCCCTTTTGCTTTCCCTGGTTTTCTTGTGAAAGTATCTGCAAAATACTCCAAGAGATGATCAATCTCTTCCCTTTGTACTCGGGTCAATTCTGTATTAATCTGAATTTCAGTCTCATTCCCTGTTTTATCCAGCCTGGCATATGCCATGTCTAATTCTGTTCTCCCTTGTTCAGGATGTATGAATAACACCAGAGTTGATGGTTTTTCTATCCACTTCCTTAAAAGATTGGCATGGTAAATTCATTTAAGTGGCCTATGCCCTGGCATTTCAATGGCATAATTTACTGGGCCGGTCTGATGTAATACTGTATATGGCCCTTGCCAACGCATCAGCAATTTATTCTCAGTGGCAGGTAGTAGCAATAATACTTTTTCTCCTGGTACAATTGTTTTGGTTTTTAGCCCCACATCATATAATTCTTTCTGTTTCATTTGCCGTTGGTCTACATTCTGGTGTGCTATGGACACATATTTTACCAATCGTTTTCTTAAGGAGGTCATATATTCTAGTAAGTTCTTGCAGGCCACATTATCCTTTTGTTCCCAATGCTCCTTAACAACATCCAATGGGCCCCTAGGGTTACATCCATACAGCATTGTAAAAGAGGACAACCCAGTGGTGGCTTGGGGCACCTCCCTGTATGCAAACAGTAAGTAAGGTAAAAACATACCAATATCGACCTTCCTCCTGCACATATTTCTGCAACATACATTTCATGGTTTTGTTAAAACGCTAAACTAACCGATCAGTTTGGGGATGGTACGGTGATGTTCTTACAGCAGATACTCCTAATAAACTGTATAATTCCTGTAACATTATAGACGTGAAATTACTACCATGATCTGTCAAAATAACCTTAGGTATACCCATCTGACTAAATACTTTAGCCAATTCCTCAGCAATACGAGGGGCAGTGACTGTTCTCATTGGTATCGCCTCAGGGTATCGAGTGGTGTAATCACATATAACCAAAATGTATTGGTTCCCTTTTGAACTCTATAATAAGGGACCTACCACATCCATTGCTGCTCTATCAAATGGAGTAGTTACATAGGGAATTGGCTGTAAGGGTAGTAAATCCTTCTTTCCCCCTTTTGCTACTAACTGACATTGTGGGCATGACCGACAATAAGCAGCAACATCCTGATGTACCCCAGGCCAGCAAAACCGGGATAAGATCCGTTGCACTGTCCTATCTCTGCCCTCACGTCCAGCCATGGGGATGTCATGGGCCAGGTGCATTATCTGCTCCCTGTATTTGCTAGGTACTACCAATTGTTCAATCTCTTCAGCTGTATCAGGATCTATAACAACTCTATACAGTATCTCATGATTAAGTATAAAACGAGATTGTCCAGGATGTCCAGCCTTGTCTACCTGTGAAAATAAAGGTTGTAAAGTTTTATCACATTTTTGGTCCAGTACAATGTCTTGTACTGTAGTCCCTGGAACACAAAATTGACCTTCAGCCTGTTGCAGTTCCTTCCAGGCCCTTTTTTCTCTTCTCTTGGCCTTTCTGGATTTCTTTTTTGCACTAACAGTTTCAAAATAGTCCGCCTCAAAAGGAAAAACTTCCTGTAAGGGCTGTGTTTTGGCCTGGGATCTAGTGACCACATTGACTGTTTCTGGAAAGGTTTTTATGTTGTTGCACTAATAAATCAAAATGGGGAAAGTCTTGTCCAACAATTAATGGTACGGGAAGGCGTTGAACAAGGCCTACCAACATGTCATGGATTTCTTTGTTTACAGTTATGTTTATACATGCTGTGGGGTATTTATGTATGCCTCCATGAACACAACGGACAGTGGTAGCTGAGTCATTTTTAGGCATATCGTGAGCTAAATTGGCTCTAACCAAAGTCTGTATACTCCTAGAGTCCAGCGGGCCCAAAGTCTGTTGTTCTCCAATACCCACTGAGGTCACATACCCAAAATTAGCTAGGGCAAGATGTGCCAAATCAGTTCTTTTATTGGGGCAGTTCCTCACAATATGTTCTTTTCCAAGCCAACCATGGCATACAGTCTCGGTGTAAGGAGTTCTCCCACCTCTCTTTCTTCGATAAAATTGTCTTTGATTATGAGAAGTATAAAAAGGTGGCCTTACCAGTGTGCTGGATAGTCCTGGGTTGTTCTGGTTACCTCTAGCTCGAGTGCTTTGTGCTGCCAAGTAGTCCTCCTCCAACTTGATGGTTTTTTCAGCTGTCTCGGGTTAATGCTCCTTCACCCACAATTAAACATCCCCTGGTAGTATCTGGATGAACTGTTCTATTATTATCAGTTCCATTATTTCAGCCACGGTTTTGGAGGTGGGCTGCAACCACTTACCACAGTAGTCCTTCAGACGAGCATAAGTTTCCCTTGGGGTGTCCAGGTTGGCCATTTTCTGGGACCGAAACTGCTGTCTATACGTTTCTGCATTTATATTATATCTATGTAATATTTCTTCTTTGACTCTGTCATAGTTGACACTGTCAGCTCCACTTAGCTGACTATAAACTATCTGTTCCTGTCCAGAGAGGTATGGGACCAAATGAATCACCCATTGATCTCTGGGCCAGTTGCAGGTTTGTGCCACCCTCTTGAAGGTTGTCAGGTAGGCCTCGATGTCATCAACCTCCGTTAATTTAGTTAATTTTATGTCTCTAGTGACAGTCCTCTCTGTCTGCCCCGTGTCATGTCATGTCCTGTATAGCTTTTAGAGTAGCTGTCCATTTTTCATCCTGTCTCCGTCTTTCTTCTGCCTGTATCCTCTGATCTTCTTCTCTCTGTCTCTGGTCTTCTTTTCTTTGGCTCTCCATCTCAATTTGGCGTAGACAAAGCCATTTCACTAATTCGCTCGGGTCCTTTAGTGCCGGGGTCATCTGGCTTTCCTCCCTTTTTGAAGTACCAGCCACTGCCATGGCTCCCTCTTCCATCTTCTTTGGTCTGGTGGTAGGATCAATCCCGGACAACAACTGCACTCCAGTCTTCAATCTGACCGACCTGGTCAAATGTACTGCATCCAGCTCCACCTGTTCTGGTTGTTGCATCTGCCAGGGTATTTACAGTGCAACACCCCCTCTGGAGTACCTTCTGATATCCCTGAGGTTGAAATCCCACTTCTGACACCAGTTGTGGTAGTGTGGGTTCCAATAACAGATCTTACAACCAGTTTAAGATGCATAAAAAATGCATACTTCTGCGTTTATCATTTTATTGTCTCAATAAATCAAAAAAAATAGAAAAAATTAAAAAGAAATAAAAAATACTTGTATACAGAAAGGAAAATAAATGGTGTTAGTCCTTCACACCTTCAGAACACAGGATATTATTCTTCTTCCTTCAGAGAACATAAAAGAATTCCTGCAGTTTCTCCTTTCCATGGAACACTGTGAAAACTGGCACACTCTCACTAGAACCTTCTCTCACTGTGATCAGCAAGCTACTGATCAGCACACCTGTCTGTGCCCCCTAGAGGAGCACTTTTTAAATCAATCAGGGGTGACCTCATAAGTCATGTGACACCCTTATTAAGGCAAAAAGATCTACTGGAGCCTTTGGATATACCATGCATATGTTTTACATCATCAAACAATGTGTTCAAGTCCTTATCATTTGACCATATGTTCATTTAATGCAGCACACCAAGACAGAAGGGAGCTAAATGCTTAATTATAGGGCTAGTGATGTCAGAGCATTAGCTTAGCTCCTCCCCCTCATGACATCACTCTCTCCTGGGTCTATCAAACCTGTCAGTCTGTGGGCAGCCAGTCCTGTAGCAGCACCTGTCTCAGCTACTGAGGACCTATCTCAGTAAACAGGGTAACTATACTTGATATTTCTATGGAATCATGTTACCTTTTATACCTTTTATCTTTTTTACTAGAAGAAAAGGGCATTTATCTTGGAAACCCAAACAGACAAGGGCGCGCTCCTTTATCTGTTTGTTTTTGCAAGGGTATGACTTTCTATTCCAGAACCATTAAGAAGGTAGAATCAACATTTTCATTTGCAAAGGACTTAGGATACACATGGCAGCTTAACTAAACAAAAACCATGTCTCCTTTCTTCATTTGGAAACAGAAACCTAATGATAACTGTTTGAACAGTAGCCTTGGACTCTTAGTACACAGATACCTTTGTTTTCTTAATTATGACTAAGGAACTTGTGTAATGGGGAACATGTTTTAAGGATGTCTTTAAGACAAAATGGGGGGGTTCAGGCTGCATTTCAGACAAGGGATAGATAAGAATGAAGAGTATCAGGTTGGCCACCCTGATATGAATAAAAGAATAGTCAGAAAAAGGATAGAAGATAGGAGAGAGTGAAAAGGAAGTTGAAATTTTAAGCTATGCCTGATGTTTGTTTATTAACATCCTAGCACAGTACACTGTATTAAACAATGTCTGTAGTTATGAACACTACACTTTTCTTAGAACTTTGTTTTCCAGTACTTGCATGTGGCAAATGGCTTCTGGCAACAGAGGTGAGGAGAGGGTTAAGTGCTGATCACCACACTTGGTTAGCAATTGGAAGTGATGCAGAGGATTGGTTTAGGGAGGCAGAAGACTACAAGGGACAATTATAATATAACTGCTTGTGAAGAGACTGGGGAGGGTGAAGGTCCACAGGACTAACAGTGATAGATTTATTGCAGTAGTGAAACACCATCGATGCTCTGGGGTGCACCATGTAATATTGTCTATTTTGAAGAATTACAGCAGCATTAATGTTTTTTGGTAGAGAAGTGCACCAATGTGTGCAATGTTAAAAGTAGATTTCCAGTAGCAATAACTAGTGTAGCACTGCCAGGCAGCTTGAGCTGCCAAATGCAAATTAAATATGGCAGTGCACACATACTGTACACAGTACAATGCCATTTCTTTGCATATGCTTTCAGCTCCAGTAAGCATTGTGCTGCTGTATTAACTGTACTATTAAATATGGCAGTTGACACACTATAATACTATGGTAATACTCTACAGTATTATGGGTGAATGGACAGGAGCACCCAATGGCTTGTAGCCTTCTAGGCTCCAAAATACCTTAGTATGAACTTTAGTATATTGTTTTGGGACATGCAAGACTCTTTTTGCAAGTTCCAGTCCTATTAGCTCTGCTCAAAATGGTTGAATATTGGCCCCAGTTTTTTGAACGGTGATCACTCTAGAAACAGAGGGACTAGGATCATACTATAATTACTTTAAAATGAAAGCCATCCTGACAGCACAGCAGACGCACTATCACTCATTATATCAGAGGCCCCAGTTCAGGAATGAATGCAGGTCTCTCAGTGGCTGGACAAGAGGGGGAGGGAGGATAGAACATCCCAGAGACAGCTTCCTTCCCTCAGGAAGAAGGGGACACAATGTTTCACTGTCTGTCTGCAACCTTGTGGAGGCCAGGAAGCAGCACAGAAGGGCTTTTTTTTGTTTGTTTCTGTGTGCAAATTTAGTGCTTGTGAAACTTGCTAGATTGATGGCATGAATCCTGAAGTTCTCTATTTATCCACATGACGGGTATAGCACGGGCAGTCATAGAGCAAGCTTCCCCATGCTGCCCAGCCAATATGCCTCAATCCTGCCATGGAGGGACCACTGAGCACATGAGAGGGTAGTTTAGAGTCTGTGCCCATTCAGTCCTTGGTCTTTCATGTGAGACTGCCAACAAGGGTGCCAATTAATGCCAGTAAGTACCAATTGTGCTGGTGTTTTTAGTGATGTGGACACCTGTCTACTGGGAACTGGAGTGAGATCACATAGGCCACTGACTAGCCCTCAGGTGTTAATGGCTTTCAACCATTAACAGCCTGTGCTGGATTTGAACCCATGACCTAGAGGAGAAAGGCTCCCTAACCTTCACCCATCCACTGAGCCATCCAGTTCTCCAGCACAGTGGAACTGTAGCAGGGTGTCCTGACACAGATGCCAAATTATGCGTGAGTATATACGCATGCATCACTATACAGGAGCAGACCTTGGGAGGGGAAAATGGTAGAATGTGCCCGTTGCTGGCAGGATGTAAATGGCTCCTTTGCATGCTCTGCACTACTGACTGTGGCATCCACCCACCACACAGTGGTTCTGAGCAAGTGTTGTGGTAAATCCCAGGGAAGGTATATGATGGGGTGGGGGCTGACAGAAGGGAGATGAGTGGTACAGTGTAGGATTAGAAACTGTCAATAAAAAATAAATATTTTTAAATGTAAACTTATATGGTAAAGGTAGAGTGTTTATTTAACAATATCTTAAAGGTCTGATGATTGTTTATTGATTTATTTTCATAATATAACTTACACTTACATAATCATGACAACTTGATTTCAGTACATGAGCACTGTATTAATATTACATATTGATATTTCCTTCACTCTAAGCTTTAATTTATAAAAAATAAACTTAAGTTCTAATCCGTAATGTTTCCAAAGTCAGCCCTTTCTACTGATAATTACTTTGAAAAGAGGTAATTCTGGAACTGGTCAGGCTAGGAACTTAATTTGTTTTATATTAAAGCTTGTAGTTAGAACCATAGCAATATATTGCATAAGTACAATGTTATTCCATTGATATCTTGAAGTTTTATTACTAAGGAGTATTAATACTTTTTCATAATATAATGTTGTTTACAATTATTGATAAATCCTCATATCATTACATTAGCACCATATTACTGATGCATATCAATTGTGCTCTGACTCCAAGCTTTAATCAAAAAAAGTTCCTTTCAGTAATTGTTCCAAAGATAGCATCTTTTTTAATTAATTTGTAAGGAGAGGGTTCTGGAAGTGGAGGGGTTAAAAAACGCAATATTTCTTAAATGAAATCTTGTAGTAGGAGTAATGCAAGCAGCAATACACAACAGGGTGCATGGTGTTGAGCTATACCCACCAACCAGTGATGTAGTGGGGCCTGACGCTGAAGGTGGAGTGCCTTACAGCACCTGGAAGGGTGGATATAGATAGTACTGCCCATCCTGTGGTGTACCGCTGTGCTTAGAAAATGTTAATTTGTTTACATTTTAAAAAGTTTTAAAAATAAAAACAATTATAAATGAATAAAAAGGAATGAAAAATAAGTTTCCTGCAAAGTCATCTTTCCACTGGTTCAGGTGCCAGTAGAGGGCATTGCTGTTTTTGAGAGCAACTCCTCCCCCCCCAGGTGTGAGCTGTACAGTTAGCAGGCTCTTTTCAATGCTGTTGGTGGGCTATAGAGTTGTGAGGAACAAAAACAGTATGTACATTACGGAACTGCTAGGAATATGATCATTCAGCATCAGTGTTCCTTTATGAGCATGTGCATACGTGTGTGTTTGCATATGTGTGTGTGTGTGTGTGTGTGTGTGTGTGTGTGCAGCATTCAGTGGTGTCAGCTATGTGCCTCAGTTGGAAAGTACATGTCATAATTGGGAGACAGGCGTACTGTGCACTCATATTTGGATTTATTTGTAACTACAGCAGGAAACAAAACATTGGTATCAGTGCGCGAGGCTGAGAATGTCGTTGTTGTTTTTGCCAGCAGGGAATGCCAAGGGACAAGTGTGGGCAGTGAGGGGAAAAATATCTGCCATTGAGTTTTTGAAACTGTGTCCTGGGCAGTTATTCACGTTATAACCCATCAGGCTGGCACTGGGAACTTGTATTTCCCAGTCTCTGTTGGCTCATATGTGCATGTCATACATAGAGGACTTAACCAATCTGAGACTGGGAGTTTTTCACCCATTTGTAAATTGATACATTGCACAGGTACAGTGTTTAATGATATCTTGAAGATGTATTATAAACTTGTTTTGATACATATTTATATTTTAGTTTACAGTTACTGATAAATCTTTACATCTGGCAAAAATATGGTATTTCAGAGGAGCTGACTTTGATAAGATGACCAACAGAGTTAAGCTAGCCCTGGAAAAAATAAATACAGGTGAGAGAGTACAGGCAAAGTGGGCAAGCATTAAAGATGCAATACTTGAATCAACATCCCATTGTGTTAGTGAGAAAAGGAAGTGCAAAAGAAGAAGGAATCCACTTTGGTTCTCAAACACAGTAGCAGAAAAAGTCAGAGCCAAAAGGCTGGCCTTCAGGAAATATAAGGGAACGCAGCAGGATGAAGATAGGAAGGTATACCAAACTTCCCTAAGGGAAGCAGGGAAGGCAGTAAGGCAGGCAAATGCCCAAACTGAGGAAACACTAGCACGAACAGTAAAAGAAGGTGACAAGACTTTCTATAGATACATTAGTGAAAGGAAAAAGTCCAGAGGAGTTATTGCTAAGATCAAAGGGGATAGGGAGCATGTGAGGAGGAAAACCATGTAAAAGCATCTATCCTAAATAGATACTTCTGCTTAGTATTTACTGAAGAGAAGGTAGGGCAGGGCCCACAGCTCTGCACCATGGACACGGGGTGGGGGGGAGGTGTGCACTAGTCCTTTAACAAAAGAAAGGGTCCTACAACAGCTCAATAAGCTCAGGGTGGATAAGGCAATGGGACCTGATGGCATACATCCCAGGGTACTAAAGGAACTAAGGGTGGAACTAGCAGAGCCATTTGCAGAACTGTTTAGTGAGTCTCTGAGCACAGGAGAGGTCCCAGAAGACTGGAGAAGGGCTCATGTGACCCCGCTCCACAAGAGGGTAGCAGCGAGGAGGCAGAGAACTACAGACCAGTAAGTCTTACCTCAGTAGTGGGCAAGATTATGGAGACACTCCTTAAGGAAAGAATAGTGCAACACCTAGAATCCATAGGAGCACAGGATCCAAGACAGCATGGGTTTACGAAAGGAAGGTCCTGTCAAACTAATCTCATAGATTTTTTTGACTGGGTAACCAGAGTGGTGGACCAAGGGGGAGCAGTTGATGTTGCCTACCTTGACTTCAGCAAAGCTTTCAATACTGTTCCACATAGAAGATTGATTAATAAGCTGGGTAGGCTCAGAATGGGTCAGACCTTGGTCAATTGTGTGGCAAACTGGTTGACGGGCAGAAAACAGAGAGTGGTGGTAAACAGTATACAGTCAGAAGAGATGCAAGTCACAAGTGGGGTACCTCAGGGATCAGTCCTGGGGCCAGTCCTCTTCAACATCTTCATCAGTGACATTGCAGATGGACTGGAGGGTAAGGTTTGTCTGTTTGCAGATGACACCAATATCTGCAACAGAGTAGATGATCCAGATGGTGTGGGCAGAATGAGAAGAGATCTGGATAAACTAGCAAAATGGTTGGAAGAGTGGCAACTGGGGTTTAATGCAAAGAAGTGCATGATCATGCACATAGGGAAGAGAAATCCTGAAGCCACCTATAGGCCGGGAGGGGAGTTGCTGGCAGTCACAAGGGAAGAAAGAGACTTGGGCGTCATCATCACTGATGACCTGAAATTATCCAAGCAGACCTCTAAAGCAGTAGGTAAGGCTAGAGGGATGTTGGGGTGTATTAGTAGGGGTATCACAAGTTGGAAGAGGGAGGTAATAATCTCTCTTTACAAGACACTGGTTAGGCCCCATCTGGAGTACAGCATGCAGTACTGCAGGCCACACCTTCACAAGGACATGAACCAAACTGAGGCAGTCCAGAGAAGGGCAACCAAATGGTGCAGGGACTGCATCAGAAAACATAGGCGGACAAATTAACTGAACTCAATATGTATACCCTAGAGCAAAGGAGGGAGAGAGGTGATATGATTGAAACATTCAAACACCTTAAGGGCTTTAACAAGGTGAAAGAGTCCAACATGTTTCAATATAAGAAAAATAGCAGGCCAAATGGACACAGCATGAGATTAGAGGGAGGCCGATTAAGGGATAATGTGAGGAAGTTATTTTTCACAGAAAGGGTGGCGGATGCATGGAATGGCCTATCTCAGGAAGTGGTGGATATGAATACAGTGCAGGGCTTCAAACAGGCATGGGATAGGCATAAGGGAGCAATACAGATGAGTATGAATATATACGCCATTGACAGAGCAAAGGCCGATGGCACATTCACAAGGTAGAAAAATAAATGGGCAGACTGGATGGGCCTTGCAGTCCTTATCTGCTGTCAGCTTCTATGTTTCTGTACACAAGCACAGTATTACTATCACAGATCAACATTTCCCTGACAATATGCTTTAATTTAGAAAAAAAAAAGAAAGTTCCTTTCTGTAATGGTTCCAAAGTTAGCTCTTTCCAAAGGTAATTTACTTGAAAGGATATAAATCTGGAATCAGAGGAGCTAATTTTTTTTTTAAATGAAAGCCTGCAGTTAGAACAATAACAATATATTGTAGCAGTACAGTGTTCCTTTTATCAATATGCTAAAGTTACATATGTACTAATGTATACCCTGGAAGATAGGAGGGAGAGGGGGACACCTATAAATACCTCACAGGGTTGAATAAGGTTCAGGAGTGGACTACTTTTCAGAGAAAAAGATGCATGAGGACAAGGGAACATGCAATGAAGATGGAATAGCAAAAATTTAAAAGAGATGTGAAGGAGTACTTCTTCACTGAAAAAGTAGTGGATGCCTGGAACAGTCTTCCAGCAGCGGTGGTGGGGTTGAAACAGTGGTGGGCTTCAAGCATACATGGGATAGGGGTAATGGTATCATAGGAAGTGAGAAGTGGTGGAGATCAAGAAGGGTCTGCATTGACAGTATAGACAGGGACAAATGACCAGACTGGGTGGGCCAAGTGGTCCATGTCCACTTTCCAATTCTATGTTCCATAGTAATTTTAATTGTTAAATATTTTGAGAAATTAATTATCCTTTAAAAAACTAAATATTTTATAAAACATGTTAAACTTTTTGTGGGTCCACTACAGCCTGCTTAACAATAATCTATACCATTTTCGAGGCAATACATCCAAATCTAACGCCTTTAAAAATGTAAAACACATCTTACTTATTATCCTCACTACCCCTAATATTCCTGAACTTTCCTAGGTTTTGCCTGTGAAAACATCAGAAGATAATTATGGGGAGGTATTTGTCTGCATTAACAATTCATGAACTTTAGAAAGGAAGAAATGGTTGCCCAGTCACCCATAAATTTAAAAACAATTATGTTTATTTAACTTTTCAACTATCTAGATACCAAGAGGACCAGACCGGCCTGATGATTTGCATCAGCATGACAGTTTTTCAGGTTATTGGTCCTTATAAGGTTATTAATATTTTCCATAGCTGTACTTTTAATTTGTTAAATAATTATTCCCTTTCCTCATTTTTAGTGTTGTGCAAAATTGAGAAATTTCATTATGCAAAATATTTTGTGAAATTCTCATATTTCACTAAATATGATGCACTGTGAAATGCAAAACTTTGTCCAAAAATTGCAAAATATACCCCAAAATGGTGAAATTTCATCACAAAATTTGAAATTTCACAATTTTCAAGAGCACAATTTAGCATTTTCCAGGCAAAATATTGCATTTCGTACTGAGAAATATTTTGTAAATTTTGCAAACTATTTCACAGTGAAATTGCTGATTTTGAGGCAATTTAGTTGTGACATTTTATTTTACAACATCTCTACTCATTTTAACTTCACCAGTACCCTCTATAGTCTAAGATGTTGTTATCTGTGACTCTTCTGAGTGTGCTTGTTTCTGTAGTATAAGGGATTGTATTTCTTAGGGGCAGAGTGTATGGGTGCACTTAAACTGAAGAAAGGGACAAATCACTGAATAAATAAAGTAATAGAAAACATTTATACCCATACAAGGACTGCTACCTTGGAAAGGTGACATTAGCTACAAAACTTTGGTCTGGTCATTTTGTTGACCAGATAACTGAATATTATTATGGCTGATTGTGTGCCATTTCTTCCTTCCTGAAGTTCCCTTAAATTGTATTTACTTTAGGACAACAGTAGGCTAGGAGGTGGCTGTAGGGAGAGGCAGTACTCAAAGTGGATTGCTTTAAATTATAAATTGCTGAAATTAGGCTTGGGAGTCACATAAAGGATTACCTAGAGATGTGAAAGCTTCAGGTCATGTAGCTAATAATGACCAATAGTGGGCTAGCCATCCAGTTTCTGAATCAAATTAAACCAAATGATTCCCTTGCATGAGCATGAAAACCATATAACAAGAGGATAAGGGCATTTAAAGGGGTGACCTTAGAGAGCATCAGCAGGTCAGCAGGGAACTCTGTCCATTTCATTTTAAGCCATGTTTACATGGCAGCAGTGGTGTGGAATGTGTGCTGCTCCCTTCCCAATTCACCAGCTGGATTTGGGTTTACACAGCCCACCCTCACAGTGCTGCAGGTTACTCCAAGGAAAGGCTGAGAATTCATTAGAGGCTGATGTAAAAACAGCCTTTGTAGTGGATCAAGCTCAACAAAGACTTCACACTGCCATTTAATGAGCTTGCACTGCTACTGATCCCATGATGGAGTCGGATCCAAAAAATGATTTGATGGGCAGTCAATGTGCTTCTGACAGTGTTTACATTGCTGACTTTGCAGTGCGTCAACTCATGCGCATGGGTTGATGCACTGCAAAGTCAGCAGTGCAAACAGGGATTTAGACTATTTAAGATCATCTCAATTACTTCTCAACAGTGGGGCCAAATTAAAATAAATCTGTGCTGTCCAGAGTGTGCTGTGCTGATTCCTGTCTGGCTTACCCCCAAATGTTGGCAATAGTATCTTAACTGTGTATTGAAGCTGAATAGTACAGTAACTAGGGTACATGGTTGGGCCCAAAGGTATATATCTGAAAACAGTACAGTTGTGGATTAACTGAGCTGAATCCTAAATTGTGTACCTTGAAACAATGAGCAGCTGCATGATAAACATTCTGTGAGGAGAGTGACACTGTCCTTTATTTGAATCACATTCTTGGGGTCTATGAGACAAAGAGGTGAGTTGCAATACTAAATTTTTTGAGAAATGCAATACTTTGCTATTGTGAACTATGATACTGTGCTATTGTTAACTGTGCTACCATGTTATTGTGAATTGTGATACTGTGTTACTGTGAATTGTGATATGATGATGCTGTGATCTCTTACACTGTACTCATCTGAAATGTGTTGATATTGTTATCTGACCCTATCTAGGGTATGCTGAAGAGGGAAGAAACCACATGATAATGGTTCTATGGGGATAAGCTATGCTAAGTCTAAAGGTCTAAGGGGCTATACACTTTAAGAGGAACACTGAGCTATCAAGCGCTGGGTAGGTATTTTGAACACAGTAGTGTAGATGAAACTTTGCAAGCTAAAATAATGCTAGTGAAAAAAGGAAATGCCATGAAAAAGGACTATTGGTGTGGGGGGGGCTTAGTCAGATGTAGGGACTGTGGCATGACCACATTTCAGGAGGTTGCTCTGAAGGTGTGGCTACTGTCTCATGTGTAGAAGATTCACAGCTCCCACTTTAGAACTAGCTATGACTGAGGCCTAAATACAGCTACATTGGTTTAGAATGGAGTGGGACCTGAGGACACCTGCTACCACTCCTGTCCCATTGTCACATCCAAGTTTCTGTGGAGGTTTGTGGGTGAGGGGTAGGTGGGAAGAGAGGCTCTCAAATGGAAAAGAATCCATGAAGTTGCATTCAGGAACCACTGCACACTCTCATGTGAAGCTGTTCAGCCAGTTATTTCCAAAGTGAGGATAGAGCATGCTATACCTGGGGTCAAAAAAGGCTGCCAAACTGGCAGTGTTCATTGGTGGAACAGTTCCCATACTGAAATGGCACAAGAAGAAGATAGTTGTGATATGGGACTGAATTATAAAAAGGACGGATAAGACAGTGCATGCCACAGGGACAGAAAACATAATGGTATGCTGCATCCAAGGTATGATGGCTCAGGGGGTTATCTCCAGAGTGGAGTAGCTGGTTAGGGCATGGGAGTAGCCAGAAATGTTTATCCACCTAAGAAAACATGACCTGGAAATAATGCATGAGTGAAGGTTCAGGGCAGCTTTCATGCACTGGGTATGATGCCAAGGGATTGCATTTGGAGTAAATTTTTGTTGGAGTTGCTTCCAGGAACATTGAGAGATGAAGCTAGAAAACTGAAGAGCTTTTAGTTGAACTGGTGGTTGAAAGACTGGTATAAGGAGGATGATTTGTACTTTATGGGGGATTGTGTACCATTCTAGAGAAAATGGAGATTGTTTAGGAGGGATGGCCTCTACCCTAGCTAGAAGGGATCCAGTGCAAGTTGTCCTGGTAGCAGTTGGTTGATCCAAAATGGTGGACATGTCAACAGAGTTAGAGGAGGCTCATCTGTCAGCTCCTACTGGTAACCTCTCTTGCTCTCGCTCTCCGCGTGGGACACGTACTGAAACTGATGAGGTTGTCGGGAGGAGGAAAATGTGTAGCCCGTTCTTGATATGTCCTCTTTGGGCTAGAAAGTATAAATGAGAGAATACCCTGAACTAACACCTGAGAGAATGTCAACATTTGAGCAAGTTCTGGAGAAAGCCAAAGAATGATGACTGAGTTAAGATGGAGTAAAGCTTCAAGAAGCTAAGTAGCAGATAACCTTTTTATTCTTTAATACCCTGTTGCATCATAAGTAAATTATTGCTCTTTTTTTTTCAGATGCTGGACCAAAATGAATTAGCTTAAACATGGAGGTTTAAAGGAAATACTGTTTGGTCTGTGTGATGTAATTAACGTGTTGAATAGAAAAGTGTAAATGCGTATGCTTTACTTCACCTGGCTTTCTAACAAAGAAAAGACCTGAGCATTAGGAAAGGATATGGTCTAGGTGTGACCTCTTTTCCTGGGGGTCTTATTTCCTCCTTCCTAATGGCAGAAACCTACATTTTTATATTTTTTTATATTTCTCTCTGTGAGAAGAGGGGGAGGAAATTAAAAAAAGGGGGTGAAAAATCTATACTGGCCACTAATAGGGCTAAAACATATTTTTTTCAGTTCTGATAAAACTTTTGAAGCCTTAAAAGACAGTTTACCCTATATGCTGATGATCCCCCAACTCCAGTCTCCAGTCTCCTGCTTCTATTTTGTGAAGAAGTGAATTACTAGAAGCCTAAAAGCCCCGTATACAAGCATCTGACAATTGGGGGTATGATAAAAATTTTCAATCAGTGAAACATCTTAGAGATTGGAAAGTATTAAAATCTGTAGAAACATCAGTAGGCAAATTGACAATTGCAGAGAAATTAAATTAAGAATCTACCCAGAATTTAAATCAAGCTAGGGAAAGGCAAACAGAGAAAAAACCTCTTCTGATTAATAAAATTACAAACTATATGCAAAAGTTCTAGACAGAGGATATTAGAAGTAACGAAGGTCAGACAGAGCAAAAAAATGACAGATAATAAATGTGCTAAGTCAAAAACAGAAACAAAGAGGCAAGCAAAAAAAAAAGAGAAGGCAAAGCTGCACTATTACCTTTTAATGGAAGTGACAATGAACAAATGGAAGGCAGATAAATGAATTAATGCAGGAAATGAAAACAGGTTTTGCCTCACTGAAAGATATGTTTGGTGAACTATCAGGGCAAGCTATGCAGTTGCTAAGCAGATGGAATCTTTAAATATAAGGATGACTGAACTAGAAACCAGAGTGACAAAATGGAGGATGGCTCTTCTCCAGTGCATAAGAAAATACAGGAGCACACTAAAGAGCTAAACATTTTGCAAGAAAGAGTGGAAGAAATAGAAACAAGAGCCCGAAGGTGTAATCTAAAACCTGGGGGATCCCTGAAGGCCTGGAAGGCACTAAACTCTATAGCTTACTTTGGATCTTTGATGATGGAAGCTTAAGGAAGGGACTATCCATCAAGTAGAGTAATTTTGGATAGAGCACATTGAGCCCTTAAAAGCAATAATTACAAAGGAAATGCCCCAAGATTTGTTTTTATTAAGCTCTTAGAGTATCAAGATAGAGAAGAAATACTAAAGAGAGCAAGGATCAACAAAGGGCTACTAGTGTGTAACTAAAATATATAGTTTTATCCTGATCATGCACAACATATTTTGCAAAAACAAAAAGAAATCAAAATTTCTAAAGATTTACTTTGAAAAAATAACATAAATTTCACAGTGTTACCACCATCAAAACTTAAAGTGACCTTGCAGGGGAGAATGCAAATTTTCACTTTACCTTATAAATCTGAAACCATTATAAAAAGAACTTTATCTGAAACTGAAATTAACTTATATGACCATATTAAAACAGTTAATTCTTTGCCGATGAATAAAAAATACTCAATACAAGCAGAACGGAGTGCTACACAAGCTCAGAGTTCCTGCCCTGAAAAAGCAAATTCTGTTAATGAAGAAAATTGCTCAGCAGAGCACAGGGAAAAACAATTAATGAGCAATGTGATGAAAACCCGCCTGATGAAGGATAATCATCCCCCCAAAGGGATAAGGAGTAATAGTCTTAAAAGGGGGAAAAAGAGAAGGGAAGATATGCATAGGTGTGTCCTGGGGGGCACATTTACAAAAGTGATGATTATTTTATGAGGGAAATGAATAGGAGTATAGACAGATTAATTCTGCTTTCATTCACTCATTTGATGGGCATATTTAATGACCACTTTTTGCACTTGAGGGTAAGCAGTGGAGATTTTTCACCAGGTAGAGGGGTAGTAGGTAGAAGAAGGGGAGGAAGGATCATTGACATAACAGAAAAAAGGAAAATATAAAATAGGCTCACTAATGGGTTTACTAAATATATAAAATTCTTAACAAAAAAGATGTTTATAAGATATAAAAACATGATAATCTGGAACTTTGGGAATAAGTTTTATAACACAACTGTGAAAAAGTGCCCAGAAAACCATATGGCTAGCATGAATCAGATATACTGCAGCAGATGTGCCTCATGGAATGTTAAAGGCTTGAGAAACAGGGTAAAAATGAGAAACATAATTCAACACTGTAAAGACAAAAATAAAGAGATACTTTTTCAGGATGCAAAGTATTGTTCTAATCTTTTTGAAGCCAAAGGATATTATGCTATTCAGGATCAATTTTCAAGGAGGGTGGCTGTTTTTATTTAAAAAAATCACCAATAACATGTAAAGCTTTGAGGATTGACTTAAACTGACATTTTGTTATGATGCACCTGCAATTTAACAAACACAATTTTGCTATCATAGGAATATATACACCAAATGAAGATTCACCAGTTTTCTTTACAGAATTATTTTTAATGTTATCACAATTATCTGCCCCCTATATTATAGCAGGAGATTATAATGTAACTCTGCATAGAACAGATAGAACACTAGGTTGTGTAGCGACAAAGAAAAAAGCAGTACAGGTAATTAATAGTTATTTAAAAGACTTAAACTTGTGGATCCTTTTAGGTTTAGAAACCCAAACATAGAAACCTTTTCTTACTTTTCTCAAGCTCATCATGCACATTCTAGAATTTATTTTATTTTGACAACAGCTACAATAATAGATAAAATCAAAAACATACAATATAGTACTATATTATTATCGGACTACACCTCAATGACATGGGACCTAGAACTGTTGGGTTTATTCTGTCAGGAAAAAATATGAAGATTAGATCAAGCCACAATGGAAAATCATGACTTACTTCTTGTCTGGAAACAGAATTAAAATATTATTTCTGAAAATAGTGAAGTAGACACATCTGTATTTAATACATGGGAGGCAATGAAGTCAGCAGTTCAGTCTCATGTGATATCACATACTTCATAGAAAAATAAAAAATATAAGGAAAAACTTAAAAACATAGAGACCAGATTAAAAATAGAAAAACAAAACTACATTCAGTCATCTCTGAAATTAGATTTGCAAAAAAGTACTAGTTACTAAAATGAATATAACAGTATCAGGGAGGAAAAATCCATAAAAGCTCCAACTAGAGCCAAAGCAAAATATTATTTCTTGGGGGGAAGCCCCAAGTAAATTGCTGGCATGGCAACTAAAATCAGAGGAATGTAGTAAAATGATACCAAAAATATCTAAAACAGATGGTAAGGTGATTGCAGATCAGGAAAAATTCCTGGACACATTAAAAAACTACTACCAGACACTATACATATAGTGTAGCTTTATATTTTATATTTTTTCTATTTCCCTCTGTGAGAAGGAGGGAAGAAATTTAAAAAAGGGGTGAAAAATCTATACTGGCCACTAATAGGGCTAAAAACATATTTTTTTCAGTTCTGATAAAACTTTTGAAGCCTTAAAAGACTGTTTACCCTATATGCCGATGACCCCCCCAACTCCAGTCTCCAGTCTCCTGCTACCTAAATAGTATCAGGGAGGAAAAATCCTGAAATGCTCCAACTAGAGCCAAAGCAAAATATTATTACTTGGGGGAAGCCCCAAGTAAATAACACTTCCTAAAATGATTAATGTCCAGAATCAAATATTAAAGCAGGAAATCACCTTAAAAGAAATAATAGATGCAATAAATAGTCTTCCATTGAGCTCATCCCCAGGCCTAGATGGAATTACCATAACCATTTATAAAAAATATCAAGCTATTCTGGGCTCAAAACTAAAACAAATATTTAATTTAATAAAAGAAATACATGAGATGCCAAAATCTTTTTATGATGCTTACATAATCCTTATTCTTAAACTAAATAAGAATCCAGATAACCTCTCTTCATATGTCCCTATTTCACTTCTAAATAGTGATAGTTCTAATAGTAATATAACATTTGTTCTAAAATCCTAGCCACATGAGTAAATAAAATAATGCCATCATTGATAGTCACAGAAAAGGTAGGATTTATACAAGGCAGAAAGCTATATTGTGCAGTAAGAAAATCTTTGGATATCATTGAATTATAAAAGAGACTGACACAGCAATGATTGCCCTGGATGCAGAAAAATCCCTTGACAAGATGGACTGGAAATGTTTGATGTCCACCTTGTCAAACGCTGGAATAGGACCAGGATTATTGGCCTGGATAAAGGCAATATATCTTACACCAAAGGCCAGGGTACACAAATTCTAAATTATCTGACTCATTTGATTTGGCTAGGGGAACAAGACAGGGATGCCCCTTGTCCCCAGTCTTGTTGACATTGTATTTATTGCCTCTGGCCCAATATATTACAGATAATGTATTTATTTTAATTTTTTTATTTACTGTATGTCTTTGACAACCAGGTGGGTGCACTGAGCCAAAGGACCATTTTCAGACATGACCCAAGCCACAGCATGGCATATTAAGCAGTGCAGGTGTGGAGAACAACAGTAAATGAGGGGCCTCAACATGAGGTGCAGGAAATTACAGAACAAGGGGTCATTACATAAAATGCAATTGCATAAGAATACAAGGTGTCAAAAAAGGCCAGCATACAGGTCAAAAATGCATAGTTACAGGCCAGGTCTGAATTGAAATATAAATATATCACAGACTAAAATATAAGTCACAAAACACAGAGACCAAACATAAGTCTCAGATATGATACATAAAGTGCAAAATGCAGTCAGGTACACTAATAGCACACAGTTCAATGAGCAAATTCGAACTCTGAAATTGAGTACAACACTTCCCCATAGCAAATGGTGATGGGACTTGGAATAGGGAGGCAACAGCAGAAGCCCTGAAAGTGTGGGAAGAGGACAGGAACAGTAGTGGTGGTGAGTGTAGCAAGGATGAGGCACTGCTAATAGGTGGGGAGGGGGAAGGAGGGAGGGGGTGCCAGAGATTACCCAGAAGAGCAGTGGCATTTGGCTTCAGACAGTATACACTCTTTGAAACTGTTTTTGAAGGAGAGATGGGAGGTGGATGAGTAGAGAGATGTATGGAGTCTGTTCCATAGGGAGGGGGCAGAGATGGAAAAGGCTTTACTACCCATGGTAGAGGAGATTTGCAGAACTACAGAGGGGGTGAATGATTCACGGAGGCTTCTTGCTGCCACTCTGCCTGTGAGGAGGCATGAGTAAGGGGACAAGTGTCCACCTCTCAGAGTATTGTCAACTAGGCAATCAAGGGCATAGTCAAACTATCCTTGCTGTGGGAGCCAACCAGGTGACTTGTACAATACACAATGATGGGTAGAAAAGGAGGCATGGAGGACAAAGTGACAGATACTGTTGTAGACTGAGTTCCATCTACAGTGCAGAACTGAGGATATGAGGAAATAGACTGGAAAGCAATATTCAAGGAGTGGTAGAAGGTTTCCTTGTGCAATTGCTTGGCATGCCTCATATGAAAGGAACTGATTTAGGTGGTAGGTGGCACCTAGCTTCTGATTAACTCTGCACACAGAATTATTGACATGGTTGTTGAATGTAAGGGAGGGGTCCATAGTGATACCTAAGTATTTAAAACTAGGGATATTTTCAAGGGGGGGGCAGCAGGTGTGGGTACAAGAAGGGATGAGTTTGTCTTGGAGATGTTTGTGAGGAATGGTTTGGATCCAAATAGCATTACTTTTGTTTTCTTTTCATTTACCAAGAGTCTGTTGGAAAGAAACCAATTGTGGGCAGCACCATAGTTAAGTGTAAGAGCGGAGGAGATGTTTGCAAGAGACTTGTCATTATGGTAAAGGATAAGGTCATCCACATAGAGGAGAGCCTTATAGGTAAGGCTTTCAGTCAGGAGTGCATTAATAAAAATGGAAAAAGTAGGGAGCCAAAGATGGAGGATTGAGGAACCAACTGTGGATACTGGTAGGGCAGGGAAAGAGGCTGCACCAATTGTAACAGACTGAGACCTGCCTTTGAGGAAGCTTCTAAACCATGCTGTTGTCTCAGCAGAGCAGCCAAGGTGTAGGAGAGTGGCGTGGAGGAGGGAGTGGTCAACGACGTCAAAGGCCTTAGTCAGATCCACGAATACATCACCAGTGGCCTTACCTGCATCAATGTTTCTGAGTACAGGACAAATGCTGATGTGGTGCTGTGGTGCTGTGGTGCTTATGGAAGTTGTGCTGTTGAGGGGACAGCAGATTATACTTTCCACGATGCTCTGAGAGTTGGAAGTGCATGATTTTTTTCCAGTAGCTTGCTCAGGTGTGGGAGGAGGGAGATAGGCTTATAATTACCAGGAGAAAATGATTGCATGATATGAAAATAGGCACAACATTAGCATGTTTCCAGGAGTCTGGCATTGTGGATGAGGAGAAGGCAAGGTTAAATATGAAGATGAAGGGTTCAATTATAACTGGAGAGATGAGCCTAAGGAACAAGGGAAAAAGCCATCTCTGCCAGGGCTACCCCTGGCAGGGAGGAACACAGATACATAGATACATAGACAGTGTCGGCAGATAAGGGCCTATAGCCCACCCAGTCTGCCCATTTGAGCTTGTAAGTTCAGTTTATGTTTTTCTAGAAGTCTGTTGCCCTTTAACCCTGACCTCCTGAATTCCTTTATGTCTATCCCATGCATTCTTAAATCCTGTGATTGTTTCAGCCCCCACCACTTCCTCTGGCAGGGTGTTCCACTTGTCCACCACCCGTTCTGTGAAGAAATTCTTCCTCACGTTTCCTTGGAATACTTCAAGCTTGTTGGTAACATCTGGGCTAATTGCTCTAAAGTAGAATAGTGGAGTGTCAGAGGGGGTGGTGATGGAGGGGGTAGTCTGGTAAGACAAGCGGAGAGGTCAGAAAATACTTTGTTAAAAATCTGCGCAATCTCAGAGGGATGAGTCAATGAGCCTGAGAGGGAGGTGAGCTGAGTAACTTGGCTATGGGGTTTGGGGTTGAGCAAGGACCTGACTGAGCCCCAGAAGCAACTGGGATCGCAATGGTTGTTCCTTTGAAGGTTTAGGTAGAAACTGCATTTTAGCAATTTGGCAGTTTGCTTACATGTATTGCGTAAGCACCTATAGGCATTCCAGAGTTGGGGGAAGGTGATGATTTAAAGGCTTTCCACTTACTGTCCCTCTCTTTTTTTAAGGACAGTTACTCTTTGGATATTCATTGGGTACAGACCCCTCTCACCCTCCAAGTAGTGAGAGGGAAGTGGAGGTTTTGTATCTGAATGAGGGCATTTCTGAGGTAGCTAACTGCATCTGACACATTGTTGATGAGGTAGAGGGCAAACCAGTTCACCACTATTACATCCTCTAAGAGATTTGTGGGATCCAGGCAGTTAAAATTTCTGAAAGACAGGTACTTGGCAGGGGGAGTTTGATTTTGGTGGTTAGTATATGACTTAGGTAGGGGACTGGTCACTTATAGAGTCTGACAATGTACCCGCCTGTAAGACCATGTCCACCTGATTTGTGGCTATCCAGTCAAGCAGCAAGTGGTTGAGCGTATGGGCATTGTGCCTGGTGAGGGATGAGATGATTTGCTTGAGGTTGTGTGTTTTCAGGAGGTTTGCATAGTCGGGTTCCTGTGCACTTAATCAATTAAGGTTAAAGTCCCTAAGCAATATTGTGTCCCTAGTAGGAGAGAGTGGTCCTAGGCCATCAAGAAGGGTGGATAATCAGGGATACCTCCAGTAAGGGGGTTGCAGCAGCAGCCCAGGTAGAACTTTTTTGAGGAACCCAGGATCAATTCTGCAAAGGAGCCATTCACTGGGGAGAGGGGATCAGAGTGGCTAACAATGGTGGTCGAGATATGTTCCTGGATGTATACACATTACAGGAATAAGACTGGGAGTAAAAGATATACAATATCATTATATAATGATGATATTCTGGTTTATCTTTCTACAGTAACACAAATGAGTCAGAAATTAATACATCTGATGGAAGAATTTTCAAGTATTTCAAGATATAAATTGAATATATATCAAAAATAGAAATTATGTTTTTGGGAGAACTGAAGAGCCTGAATCATAAATTACTAGTAAAGCCACAAACATCTTTTAAATATCTATGAGTTATTTTGACTAAAACATTAATGAATTATATGAAAATAACTATGAACCTCTTATGAAGAAAATTTCTAATGATATTGTTAGATGGATACATCTACCATCTACCTTTAATAGGTAGATCAAATATAATAAACATGAACATTCTACCGAGACTTTATTTTTGTTTTAGACTCTGCCAATAACCATGCCAAAAGAATTCTTCCCAGATTTATGGAAAGAAAATCAAAAACTTGTTTGGACCTTTTTGTGGTAAAATAAAAAAGTTAGGTTGAAAATGGAAAAAAAATGTATGCTACAAAAGATAAAGCAGGGATACATCTTCCAAACTTTAAGTGGCATTACTGGGCAGCCCAATTGAAGGTACTCCATGATATATTCTGTACTAAAGACTTAATAGTGCAATGGAAGCATATAGAATTAAGTACAATATTATACTATTAATTAAGTGAAATACTGAATATTTCACATAAGAACATAGTGAATAAGGATCAAATATCAGTGCCCTTAATGACTTTAATAAAAACATGGCAATTGGTTAATAAACTACTAGGACACAAAGTTAAAACTTCAAAAAATATGCCAAATTTAATAAAAATAAACTCTAATCACATCTGCAGTGTGTGGTATCAAAAAGGATTATATAACATCGGAGATTTTATATAAATGAAAGATTAGCAAGATTTGAATAAGTAATAAAAACTTACAGGCAAAATCTGCAGCTTATCCATTAGGTAGGGAAATGGGCAGACTGGGTGGGCCAAGCGGTTTTTATCTGCCATCAAATTCTATGTTTCTATGTATGTTTCTATAAGATTAGTAAATATGACTATATGCCCTATTTTCAAATAAGAAAGTATGTTAAGGGAAACTGGAATTTCCGTTTGGAAATCCCACCAACTCTGCTGGAAGATTTTTTTGGGGGGAGGATACAGTAAATCATAAGAAAACTGTAGGGAAGTTGTATGCTCTGAGAAAGGGTAAATTACAATCTGATTCTTCCAGACTCGAAGCTGCATGGCAAAAACAGTTAGGCATAATAGTAAATATAAAGGATTGGGAAAATATAATGAAGCGCCCTACTATAATCTCCAAATTGGTCAGATTTCAGCAAATACAGTTCAACATCCTGCATAGGTTTTATTACACCCCAGCAAGACTACACAGGTTTAATTCCACAGTCTCAGAATTCTGCCCTAGATCCTTTACTAATATAGGATCATTGAAACATATGTTTATAGAATGTCCCTTTTTGAATAAGTTTTGGACTAAAATAGTGAATACTATAGACAAGAGCCTAGGAATCAAATTCCCATTTGATCCTGGTGGAATATTGATAGGTTGTATACATTTTTCAACACAACCTCTGGATATACTGTAAATCAATATAAATTTTTTCAGATCACAATAACTGTGCAAAAAAATTGATCCTGCAAAAATGGAAAAATGAAGTGCCACCTACAGTACATTCAAAGAATGGCTATCAATGATTATAGATATAGCAAAACTTGAGAGAATTAACTATTATATGGACCATAGCAGGGATAGATTTAGTGGTATAAGAGATCCAGTTAAGAAGAAATTAAAAGATCTTTAATATATCCTTTTTCATGGGGCTGCATACTGCAGCAATAAAATCTTTTTTTTTTTCGTTGATTCAATGCAGGGTGGTTTCCTCAGATAGTGGGTAAAGGAACATATTGGGAATGGGGCCACAATTGGCCTTGTACTTCAAATATGGCCATAGTGGGAAAGGTTAGAGTTGAAGGGAACATTGAAATGAGTAACCATAACTTAGTGTAGTTCAATATATCTCTGGAAGCTCAGCACCTCTAGTCAGATTATGGTGCTGGAAATCAGGATAGTGGATTTGGGGAAATTAATAGAGATCCTCTGAGACAAGAGATAAAGGGGAGAAGAGACAAGTAGGAGACAATTAAAGGGAGTTTAGTAGAGGTCACCAAAGCCTGCTCAAGCAGGTAGGGAAAATAAAAAGATAAGAAACCAATTTGGCATACCAGAGAAGTGGGAGAAGCAATAAAAAAGAGAAGAGCATTCCAAAGTTACCAAGCTGGATCAGTCTTAGGGCAACAGAAGGCATACTGAAAGAAGTAAAAAGAGTTCAGCAAAACCATTAGGGAAAGCAAAGGCAAAAACAGAGTTAAAAATTGCTGAAATCATGAAGGAAAATTATAAGTCTTTCTTTACTGTAGGTATATCAGAAAGAAGAGAAAAACAAAGAATAAAGTGAGCTAAAATTAGGGAAGGACCATGTAGAGGATGATAGGAAGAAGGCTGAAATACCCAGTGAATACTTCTGCTCTCTCTTCATGGTGGAAGTAGATGGACTACTTAAGACTAAATTGCAGCTCAGCAGGTAGGATGTACATAAACATGAACTGGGTCCAGTGCTAGCTGAAAGGGTGCTTAATAGGCTAATTGTGCTGAGGGTTGCCAAGTAACCAGTACCAGACATGCTGCACCCCAGAGTGCTGTAAGAACTGGAACAGAAACTAACAGTGCCTCTAGCAGATTTGCATATCTGTTCCCTGAAAACTGTGGTCATCCTCGCTGGCACTGACTGAAAAGTATCAGACATAGTTCCCCTCCATCAGAGTAATAACAGGGATGATCTAGTGAAGTACAAGTCAGTTGCTCAAGAACAGCATTAAACAACGGATGTCTGACGGGGGGGGGATGAACATGACCGTAGGCAGCTGCTCTATAAGTTACCTCTGTGTGCTTAATGGCAGATAAAAGAAAAGCAAAATCTTCTACATCATCTGAGGAGTACATATCTCCAAGTATTAGACCATTAGAAAAATATTTCAGATTAGAAATAAGCTTGAACTGCAGAGGGGCAGAAGGGAGAAGACCCAACCTCGGAGTAAGTACATCATCAGTTTGCCCACTACATCCCATGGAAGCTGTTAGTGAATGAGCTCTACAAAAGCAGCTGAATTGCCTACGGCACCTGCCCCTTCACTGGACAGTAAAACAAGCAAAACAACAGAAGAAAAAGCGAAAAAAAAAAAAAAAAAAAGCTCATCATACATAGCTGACAGCCAGGAAGAAACTCCCATCTCCTTTAAGCATTGCCTTACCAATTTGATTATCGGAAGCTTCTTCAGAAAAAAAGTGACAATAGCAAAAGCTTACCTTCACCTCCACTTCATACAGTTCAAGTTCAAGTTCAAGTAAACAGAAAAGACACATCTAGCAGTTTGCCTGTCGAGGGGAACATTCAGTGTAAACTCTTTGTGCAAAAATGAGAGATGGCTACTGGAGGTCGTCACATGATAGATTCTATGGGAGATGCAATGGAGAAGTTGTTGCTTTGGACACAATTATTTGATTTAAAGTTTAACACTCTCTCCCAGAAAGTTATTTTTTTACAAAGTGATGCTAAAATAAATTGTGAAAAAATAGAGGAGGTGTCCCAAGAAATCATTATTGTTAAAAAGGACATGGAGAAATCATCAAATAAGCTAGTGGCTGTTGAAGCCACTACTTCAAACCTCTTGCATGATAATTTTGCTATGTCTAGGAAGATTGAGATCCTGGAAAATCAACAATGCTATAAAAACCTGCAATTTTTAGGATTACCTTTGTCACTGGACGAGGGCTTTCAAACAGTCCAAGATTTAATAAAATATATTTTTGTTAAAGTCTTCAAACTGTCAGGGGAAAATCTTCCATTCATCACTAGAGCATACAGAATACCAAGTGAACAAAAGACACAAGCTGAAGACATCTATGATAATTCAACACAAAAGAAAATAACTATTATGGTGACTTTTGCTTTCGACACAAATAGAGATCTGATTATGCATTTATCCAGAATGAAAGCCCCACTGGTTTATAAAGCTAACAGACTCACAGTTTATCCAGACTATTCATATACCCCACAACAATGCAGATATCATTTTTTTTCCCACAGACAAGAGCTACTAGAGATGGGTGCAGAATTTCAGCTAACACCTGCTAAGTTGAAAATTAAATTCAAAGGCAAACAATATATTTTTCTTGATGTGGATCAAGTAACAGCGTTTATTAGGGCACAGTACACAGAAAAAATAGGGAGGCAGTATAGAGCAGTGGTCTAAGGCTCTGAGCTGCAAATTTGGTGACATCCAGCAGACCAGACCTGGATTTGAATCCCACAGCTTCCACTTGCATACTGTGTGACCCTGAGCAAGTCACTTGTGCTCCCAGGTTGCTCCTGTAAAAAAGCTTTCAGCTTAGTGTGCTATACCTGGTTAAACAACTAAAAAAAGAAGATGAAACAGACTCTCCTTCCCTCTCTGAGGAGGAGATGATGAACATGTGAAATCTGGGTGTATTCCATGTATGAAAACTGAAAATGGACAAAGGAGTTTGCCCTTTAAAGGGCAGACCAGGTTGTCCTGGTGCATCCCTTTTCTCTGTCATGGAATGGTAGTGCTCAGACGGGGAAGGGAAGGGAAGGGCTAAGGGCCTGAACGAAGGACAGGTAACAGGAAAGGGAGGGGCGAAGGGTGCTACATAAGGGACAGCACAAGGGGGCCTCAGCCACTTTTTTGCTGGAGTTTTTGATTTAATTGGAACTGCATCACATCAGATTGGTGGAACAATTTGGAGAGGTTTGTGCACCAGGTACAGCAGGTAAGATTGCTTCCAAGGAATGAAGTTTAAAAAAAAAAAAAAACATTGTTTGTGACTGCTTTACAATAAGCTGCATTTTGAAGGAAGTCTTTAGCATTGTTGGCCTGGAGGAATGTGTTTTTTCTAATGGTTTAAGGTACATAGAGGTAGTATGTTTTGTTTTGTAAATGACTGACTCATTAGGTTAGGTTTGAGGAAACTATAGTATTGCTGGTTCAAGGACAGGTGTTTTAAGGGGATAGTAATGTTGCAGTGGTTTGGAGATGTGTAATTTTTTAAAATCGTGAGGCGATTAGGCACAGTTCTGTTGAAAAAGCACAGTTGTGTGCATCAGGGCCAATTTAAAGTTGTGCAGAAGGCCACAAGCTAAGAAGGTCACAGTGTCTGCCTGGTAGTGGGCTTAGCAAGAGAGGAGGCATGGAGACAGTTGCAGAGCAGAGAATCACAGTAGTGGATGAAAACCTGCAACATGGTAGGCTGGATAGTAAAGCCTGGGGTTCTGGATGGGTTTTTCCGACCCCAAAGAATTCAGTCAGCCTGGAGGAGGCCCTAAACAAGGGGGGGACAGGAGCCCGGCAAGGGTGGCCGCGTGGCGTGACGTCACACGCCATGCAATAGTCGCGAGGAAGCAGAGGCTAGAAAGAGTAATGGGGGACTGAAAAGGGCTGGTGGGGTGAGCCTGGTTTCATCCTTGTTGGGGTGGAAAAAGGAGTACAGGGGATGAGAAGCCTCACTCATGCCAGCTGGACCGCATGGCTGATATGTGGACCCCTCCCCCGCCCTGAAAACCTCACGGCCACCTCCTTGTGTGGGGGCTGGGGAGATTAGCAGGCATGGAGGAGGCCCCAGAAGCAAAGGAGGAGAGAAGGGGGAATCGCGATCCAGGGGTCTCGTAACATGAAGTCACACACCAGGGGGAGTGTGGTGTGTGCGATCAAGCTGGAGGGCAGGCAGCTTTCCCATTTATTGGTGTACTGGCCACATCTGGGCCTGTTTTTTCTGTTGAGTGAAGGCCTTGGAGTGAGCAAGGGGGTTACGGAAAATTAGTAGGCCGGGATGAGGCCCAAATGCGAGGGAAGCAAGAGCATGTGTCGGTGACCATGTGGCGTGACCCCACACGCTGTTTGGTGGTCGCGATAGAACCCCCTCCCTCTTGTTGGGTGGCTTACGGCATTTGTGCCTATGGGAAAAAGGGAGCCCAGCTAGCCCAGCGGGGGGGAAGTGGGGGGTTGCAGGGGCGAGTGGTATCCTATGGAGGAGAGCGTGGCTTAACAAGGAGAGGATGGCAGCAGTGTTGAGGCTCAAGGGGATGTTTCTGGGCCTGCGATAGAGCATGCTGTGGATGCCAATGAGGGGACAATTGGTCTGTTCATGGAGGTGCCAGCAGGTAGAGGCCCTCTAGCCTGGGGGAGCGGAAGCACGCTGCAACCACACGGTGTGACATCACACGCCGTGCAACGGGCACAGGGAGGAGGTGGGGAGATCCAAATACAGGATGAGTGGGGAGGACAGGGAGGACAAAAAGGCGAGGACTGGTTTACGGGGAAAAGGGGAGCGCATATGCGCATCCACACCAGAAGGGTTTCAGAGGGGAGAAACAGGACACCTCCCACCCTTAGAAAGAACCAGGGCTGCCTCCGCTTTGGTACATTGTGGGGGCAGCAAGCCCCTCAAAAAAAGTAAGGGCATTTTACATTTAAACCAGGGCTTCATTGCATGAAGGTGGTAACCCTCGGGGGAGGTCTCAGCTGTAATCTTCACGGCCACAGTGGATTGCGTTGGAAACAGGGGAAAGGTGGGGCATATGAAGGAGGTTAGGGGATGGAATGGGAAGGGTTGATGGAAGGCTTAAAGAGGGGCCAAGGTACAGGCCCGGGGGGGGTGAGGGGCCCACGTGGCATGCACCACTCAAAAAGGACATGGCAGGGAGCAGCCAACGGTGACCTGGTTGCCTAATTGAAATTGGGGCCCAACCACTCATGGAAGCATATGGCATGAGGGGCAGAGGGACGGCATTACAAAGTACATATATATATAATTAATCCTGTTTTTCTTCCCGTAGTTGCCTTCACAGTGGAAAAGAAAGGAAGGACATGGCACCAAAGAAGAGCAGGCCATCAAAGGAAGATGCTTACAGGGCTATAATCGAATTGGTGGAAAAAGCCAACAGAATGTAGGAATTGGTGGAGAGGGAGGAACCAGGGAGGCCCGGGTAGAAGAGGAAAGTGGGCCTGGGAAAAGGGGGCAGAGGGAAACGACCAGCTGAAAGGCCACGCAGTCCCACTAGGGTGTCACTGCTGGCAGTGGGACACACCAAGCCGGCTGATCCAGTACCCCTGCAGCCTATAGATCCAGTGATGCCAGTACCTCCCCCCGATCAAGGTGGGACCTCCTTTGGGGAACACGGAACAGATCCTCAGAACATTGAGTTCCTTCCACAAACCCTAGTAGTTCACCCTCCTCCTCAACCACAGGGAGAAACAAGGGGACACTTGGAAGACTCCAGGCAGCAAGGCCCAGACAAGGTTACAGGTAACGCATCCAGCGCAGTGGAGGATAGTATAAAAGAATACATAGGTCAAATTGTGTCGGCACTGGGAACAGGAGGGCTAGGGCAGATGGAATCGGCCCTGGCAGAGATTAGGGCAGAGAAGGAGGTGCCAGGTAAAAATGAAGAGTGTACAGAGAGAGAAGGGAAAGGTACAAGGGAGATAGGTGCACCTGGGATGAGGATAGGAGAGCATGTGCCACTGGCCACGAAGGAAAAAATATGGAAAGGTGAGTATGTGGATATAGTCACTTTGGTGAGCTGGGAGGTGGCAGCCAAGTATGAGGAAACGGAAGGCATAGGTAAAAGCGAAATGGTAGCAGCGATAGTGCTGTTAGGGAAAAAGGAGGATGACAAGTTCATAAAAGGGAAGACTTGGGATGGATGGTTCGTAGGTTTTGCCACCTTCTCAGCCATTGTACTGGGAAAAAGGCCTGAGCTAGGCATCCCACTCATCACCTATTCTTTGATAATACGGAGGCAAAAGCAAAGGGCGGGGTGGGGTGATTGTACTATGATGAGTTTTTTCGGCAGAGAATGGCAACATCTGGGGATGTGAGATGGGAGACCAAGCAGCTTGATTTATGGACTGATTATGTAACAGATCAGTCCACACCCGAAGGTGAATGGGGAAAAAGGGGGACTACACCCCAAAGATGCTGCTGGGCATACAACAGGGCTTTTTGCTCGCAGCTGCAATACCATTTCCGGCATGCTTGTTCAAAATGCCGGGGAGGTCACCCGGCAAGTAAATGTAGAACAACATGGGCCCAAGGGGCACAGGGGCACTGGGTCAGGGTCAGGTCAGCAGTTTTCAGGAAGGCCAGGGTTTAGAGGGCAGACATGGAACAGGGGAAGGAGGGGTAGGGCGAACTCGAGTAGAGGGGGTTAGGTTCACTGAGAGAAGAAACATTGCACAAAACAAGGGCGAGGGACCGGGCAGGAGTAACAGAGGGCCTGACAGGGACCAGTTTGGGATGGCCAGAACCCCCATCAACTTGAAGGTATGGACAGCTTTCTTGGATGGATATCCAAACACAAGCATCTGGGATATGATTATAGCAGGTTTTAACACAGGGTTTTCACTGCAGGGTGGAGGGCTCAGACAAGTGAGGGAGACGAACAACCTGGGGTCAGTGAAAGGAAAGTAAGGGATGTTAAGACAGAAGATAGTCAAAGAAAAGACAGCAGGGAGGGTAGAGGGCCCATTTAACATCCCCCATTGTGGAACATGTGGATTTCGTCATTGGGTTTGGTACCAAAGAAACGGGAAGGGGAATACGGGGTGATTCACCACCTGTCCTATCCGGAGGGGGACTCGGTGAATGATTTCATCAGTGAGGAGCATAGTAGAGTGACATATGCGACACTAGTCAAGTCAAGTCATTTTTTATTTAAAAAGACGTCCAATCCTAAAGGCTCTGGGCGCCGCACAATAAAAAGGAGTAGAGACATTTTTACAGCATTTCATGCCATATAGGTACAGAACAGAAAAAAACACATATACATAATCATAATCAAACCCCAAAAACATGTGAGAATAGGTGAGTCTTTAGGCAAACCTTGAAGGTAGTAAGTTAAAGGGCCTCCTAACTGCAGCTGGCAATGAATTCCAAAAAATGGGAGGGGCGACACTGAATGCTCAGTTGCCCGAAGATTTTAACCTCGATCTTGGAACAGTTAGGAGGTCGGCACCAGAAGAGCGGAGATTACGGGAAGAGGAGGAAGGTATCAGGAGATCTGACAGGTAACCAGGGCCCTGTCCGTGTAGGGCCTTATAGGTAAGAAACCCCACCTTGAAGAGCACCTCCACCTGACAGGCAGCCAGTGCAGTTCGCAGTAGCACAGGTGTAATGTGACAAATTTACTCTGCCCAGTTAAAAGCTGGCAGCAGCATTCTGCATGAGCTGCAGTCTGTGGAGAGAGCCCCCAGAGATCCCGAGATAGAGGGCATTACAGTAGTTAAGCCTAGAAGTGACTAAGGCATGTATCAGGGTAGGGAGGTCCAGAGGCGGAACAAGGGGCTTAATCCTGGCAATGTTACGAAGATGGAAAAAACAGGAACGAACCACAGAAGAAATCTGAACCTCCATGGTCAAATTCCTGTCAAACATCACGCCAAGATTTCGCACCCAAGGGGAGGCCATCAATGACACGGCCCCTAGCACAAAGCCAGTTGCCGAATCAGAGGCCATCCCATCATAAACCCTGTTTGACTCCACTACCAATACCTCAGTCTTATCAGGGTTCAATCTAAGCCAGCTGGAGGCCATCCAGTTGCTAATCTCAGCCAGACAGATGTTCAGCACATCTACTGCGTTGGGTGTTCCTGGAGCAAAAAATAAGTATAGCTGAGTATCATCAGCATAGCAATGAAAACTCAGTCCATACTTTCTAATGATCCCCCCCAGAGGCAGCATATACACTGCGAACAGCATTGGGGCCAGCACTGAACCCTGAGGGACTCCACACAAAAGGAGACTGGGTGTTGATGAGAAATTTCTTATCACAACCCGCTGTCTCCTATTTGTGAGAAAGGACTCAAACCACTTGATGACGATACCAGTGAGTCCACATAACTCCCTCAGGCGGAGAAGCAACACACAATGGTCCACAGTATCAAATGCTGAAGAGAGATCGAGGAGAACAAGAATTGTCTTGTCTCGTCAGTCTCTAGCCCTGAGGAGGTAATTTTACACCCGAACTAACGCAGTTTCAGTGCTATACCTGACCCGAAAAGCTGACTGGAAGGGATCTTACAACTCGTGAGTCATGAGATGTTCCTCCAACTGAAGCGATACCACCTTCTCAACAATCTTCCCCAAAAATGGGAGATTCAAGATAGGATGGTAGTTTGCTCTGACCTCCGAGTCCAAAGAAGATTTCTTTAAAAGGGGTCTAACCAGAGCATCCTTCAAGGCATCCGGGAAGACACCCTGACTTAAGGAGCACCGGACAATCAGGGCAAACACCGGGCCAACAGAGTCAATGCATCTCATTAAGAAATGCATTGGCACTGGGTCCAGTTCACAAAAGGTATGCTTCAGATTGACCGCCACCTCAATTACCTCACGATCCTCCACTGGCCTAAACTCACCCCAGTCAGGCGGAGTGCACTTAGTATGTAACTGGCGACCACTGACAGCAATGATATTGCTGGCTGAAGAAACCTCCCGCCGGATCAAAGACACCCTGTCCGAGAAAAAACAAGCAAAATCCTCACAATTCTCATTAGAGGAAACTCTACTAGGTTGGAGACAGATAGGATGGAGAAGTCTGTCAACAGTCCGGAAGAGTGAGGCTGGTTGGTCTCTCCCAGCAGCAATCTCCTGAGACAAAAACAATGTCTTCTTTCGGTTGATTTCCTCCTGATATGCACAATAATGTGCACGCAGGACCAGTTTGTCCGTCTCCATGCGGGATTACCTCCAGCAGCGCTCCAATCTCCGACCCATCTTCTTCATTTCCTTGAGATCTCCATCAAACCATGGAGACCTCAAGTACGAAGTTCTGGGTCGTACACGGACAGGTGCGAGGGAGTTGATGGCGTCGGGCAGAACCTTATTATAGGTATCTATACTGACACCAACAGCTGCGACGCATACATCACCTAAACTAGATAGACCAGCAGCCGCCATAAAACCCACAGTGGTAAGATCTCCTAGAGGGCGGCAGCGGATCATCTCAGCAGGGAGTAAACTTACGGCGGGAGCCCCAAGCATGAACCTCACCGTGCTATGATCAGACCAAAGTACTTGATCAACCATGAGATCAAAGATCTCAATCCCAGTGAGAAAACCAGATCCAGTGTGTGGCCATCTCGATGAGTAGGTGCATCAACAAACTGCAAAAGCCCTAATAAGGACATATTCTGCAGAAATTCGTCAATACATCTTTGAGTTTTATCCTCAGCCCAGACATTGAAGTCCCGCAGAATAACACATCTAGGGGAGTCCAATGTCTCGCTGGTAACAAACTCGGCAAATTCCCGCAGGAACCCCCCCACCGGGTCCGGAGGGCGATAGATGAGGAGGATTCTGCAGCCAATGCCGAGTCCTCCACGGATGGCCACACACTCAAATGAGTCTGGGGTTCCCACTGGGTGCACGGAGAAGGTCAGGCTAGATTTAAAACAAATTTCAACACCGACGCCCCTGTAATTTCCTCTGGGGCAGTGCACAACGGTATAACCTGGGGGACTGCAGCCTCAAAAACAGGGCCAGCATCATCTCACCCAGGTCTCCGTTGCAAGCCAGGTGCGACTGAAGAAACCAAGGCGGCAATAATTGCCGTCTTGTTTCTAATAGACCTGGCATTGCACAGCACTGCCGACAGAGGAATAGCAGGTGGTGTAACCCCTCGAGTTACCTGACCACTCGGTCTGGTGGTTTCCCTGGAAATGGGCACCAACCACATCTGGCGTCACCTAGGTGCCCTAGATAAACCAGGGCATCTCCTCGATCCAACCACCTCTATTTTACCTTCACTCCGCTTCTGGTCAAATCACAGCTCGCAGGCCAAACAGTCCCTTATAATCCCCACCTCCCTGCAATGCCTGCTCGTAGCATTGGATACATGGAGAGGAACAAAGGGATGCAGAACATGCAGCTGCGCCTTCCCGTAAACAATCCTAACCCCCACAGGTTGCTCTTCAGACCCCCTACACATTCCTAAATTAAAAGTAAAAAGACAAATAAACTATAATTTAGACTAATTCAACAAATTAAATTTTAAAACATTTCTAATTTAAAAGCCTACTACAGTCTAAAACCCTTAATAGACAAACCTACTTCCCAACTCTACATTACAGACAGAGTAAAGTTCTGGCACCCGAGTGGCACTCGCACCACTCACAACACTTGTGCTACACTCTGCCAGCTTTGGCAGCAGCACTTCCTTATATGCAGGCACTGCTCCAGCCCTCACAGTGAAACCAGTTCTCTCCACTCCTCCGATATCATCAAAAACCAGGTAAATTAGCACAACCTCTCACGCTGTGATTTCACCGGCTTAGACCAATAGGGGAGAGGGAGGTCAGCAGGTAGGGAGACAATAAACTTCTCTGCAGGCTATTAAAATTCCAACCGCTAACGAGCGGCACTCAACAAAGCCACACTCAGATGTGCTGCCGCTTAGAAGAGGTGTAGTAGACAGCAGTTCAAATCTGCAGGTTGACCAATATTCCAGCTGCTAACGAGTGGCACTTCGACCAAAACACCAACACTCAACTGCTGCTAGAGGATGCAGTCTGGATAATCCAGGCCACAGAGGAAGCATGGATGGCAAAAATGGACAGTGAGTCTGCTTTCAGACTGCTGCCGGTTAGGAAAGAAGACTGGGATCTATTGGGTTTTAAGGTCGGGGGGCAGTGTGTGTTTGTCTGAGTTAACTGAACTGAATGGTTATCTGAACAGTTGTCTAGGTGTAAATCTCAGGTGATTGAAATGACTTAATAGCTGTGAGGTTTAAATTACTTGTAGAAAGATCTAGTAAGTAGGGGGAGTGGCTTAGCTAGAAGGAAGCTACATTTAAAGACTGCCTTAGAAAGATTCTGCTAATAGCTTGGCAGAAGACACCAGGAGGAAGGAGTGCTGTGTGACTGGACTTCTCTACTGGGACTATATTGCCTTCCTTCTCTCCCCTCCATCTTCCCACCCAAAGCTAGTTCTACTTTTATAGGCACAAGATTTGACTGACTACAGGAACTTCCTGTTTGGGAGCAGGAAGTGAGTGATCACAGAGCCACCAAAGACCCACCATCCTAGAAGGGCAAGAGTATCTCTCCAGCCCCCTCTTGCTGCTGGAGGTCTGCCTCTGAGCAAGTAAGGGGTCTACTGAGAAATATAGGATATTCTTGTCTCAGAACAGGACAATCAGGAGCTTAAAGGGCACACAGGCAGAAAGTAAGGAGAGAAAGAAAAAAAACACAGAGGAAAGAGTAAGGATTGCAAACAGTTAAGGGGCCAGAAATAGGACATGATTCGAATGGTGCAGTGCAGTGGCTGTGGAGCAGCAGTCTTCCGGGAGACGTTCTGGAGGATGCGGTGTTGTCCCATCTTCAGGCACCTCTCTGGGCTGAGGGAGGAGGTTGCTCATCTCCAGGCTGAGTTGGCCAGGATTTGTGGGACCTCCTCTTCCATCTAGGGACCACCAGTGCCACTGCCGTTGCCTCAGAGGTTGCCAAGAAAGAGGAGCGGTTGGACCACAGTGGGCTCAGGGAGGGTGAGGGTGGTGGAACAGAGATGCATCCCTCCAGTTGTACCTCTCCACAATTCCTATGCCATTCTGGCAAAGTGTGGTTCCTCTATGGAGGCACCCACAGTGGAGACCAAGGAGGATGCTGGGAACCTCCACAAAGGAGACCCACAGGAGGGTGGCAGGGGACCCTGCAGGGGAAGGAAACAACTCCTGGTGGGGGACTCCATTGTTAAAAAGGTAGAACTGGGGGAGGAAGGGGAGGTAAGGTGCCTGCCTGGCGCTATGGCTTGGAGGGACAGGGAACGAATCCTCAAGATTACTGGAGCAGCTGCACAGGGGAGGGAGCTGGATGTCATTGTCCACCTAGGGACAAATGACCTGGCTAAGAAAGGGATTAGAGAAGTGCAGAAAGAGTTTGTGGAATTGGGGAGGGGTCTTAGTCAAGTAGCATGCACGGTAACCTTCTCGGAGGTGCTGCCATTTTTGGCATAGGAGAGCTAGGTGTTCTGCACCATGGGATTCAATCAGTGGTTGAAAAACTGGTGTGGTGCTCAAGGGATTTGGCTTCATTGGGACTGGGGGTCCACCTGGGTGTGCAAGCTCATACTGGCATGATGGGCTACATCTGTCCAGGAGGGAACCAGAATCTAGGTGATAAGTTTAAATGCTTCATTGGCAAGCATTTAAACTAGCCAAGGGGAGAGCACTGGAAAGAGAGGAAATCCTAGACCCTCCAAAAAAATCACGGTAGTAAGTGTGGCAAACACCAACATGGAGGTGTCGATAGGGAGAAGGGCAGGGGTAAATGGAGAAAGTGACAAAGGCAAGAAGGACAGAGATGGAGCAAAAGGGAGTAAGGCCATCAGGAAATGGAGGGTAATGAGTACCAATGCCCGTAGTCTGGGCAACAAGCTCCCTGAGCTGGTGGCCTTGATGGAAGAGGGATGCCTGGATATCGTAGCAGTCACAGAAACATGGTGCACAGAGAACCATGACTGGGATGTCAACATACCAGGGTACATAACCTACAGTAGAGACAGGCAGGGGAGAAGAAGGGGAGAGGAGTAGCTCTCTATGTAAAGGAAGGGATAAAAGCAACTGAACAAAAGAGCAAACAGGGAGGTGAGGAGGCACTGTGGATCACCTTGGAAACTGGAAAGGGCACCACAATCCGCACAGGGGTTGTGTATAGACCCCCATGTCAGGGGGAGGGAATGGACAAGGATATGATAGAAGGCATTCTTAGAATGGCAGAGAAAAGGGGAGATACTGTTGATGGGAGACCTGAATATGCCAGATGTTAACTGGAGCACATTTGCTGCAGCCACATCCAAGAGCAGGGCCATTCTTGATGCCCTACAGGTGGCAGGCCTCAGACAGCTAGTTTCGGAACCCACTCATGAGGGAGCAATCTTGAGACCTCATACTCTCAAATGGGGCAGTGAGAGGATCTCAGATCTAGAAGTGGGTTGCCATCTGGGAACAAGTGACCATCAAACAGTGTGGTTCATGTTAAACTCAGCTACAGAGTCAAGCCATACAAGGTGAGGGTACTGGACTTTAGGAGGGCTGACTTTGGCAAGATGGAAGAGTGCCTCAGAAAAGCACTAAGCAAACAGGCTAGAAGGAGGTGTGGAGCAACAATGGGAATCATCAGAACTGCCATCACAGAGGCAACAAGCCTTTGTGTGAAGCAAATAAACAAATCAAAACAAAAGAAAAAGCCACTATGGTTCTCAAAAGAGGTGGCTGTGAAAGTCAGGAAGAAAAAGATAGCATTCCGGAAGTATAAGGAAACACAGAAGGAACAGGACAGACAGCTGTACCAGTTAAGGCAGAAGGAAGCAGGGAGGGAAGTCAGAATAGCAAAGGCCCAAACTGAGGAAAAGATAGCCAACTCAGTTAAGAAGGGGGGATAAAACCTTTTATAGGTACATCAGCGAGCATAGAAAGACAAAGGGAGGAATAGTGAGGCTGAATAGAATGAACGGTGGGTGGGCAGAGGAGGACAGTGAAAATGCAGGGATACTGAATGAATATGTCTGCTCAGTATTCACAAAAGAGTAGGGGGAAGTGCCTAATCCAATTAACAGATGCACTCTTGATAGGGGGGTCAATCCCAGTCCTTTCAGAGAAGAAAGGGTTCCGCAAGAACTCCTAAAACTGAAGGTGGACAAAGCAATGGGTCCTGATGGAATTCACCCCAGAATTCTAAAAGAATTAAGGGAAGAACTAGTGAAACCACTGGCTACTCTTTTTAATAAATCATGGAAGGATGGTGTGGTACCCGAGGACTGGAGGAAGGTGCATGTGATTCCACTTCACAAAAGTGGGACCAAGACAGAGGCAGGAAACTACAGACCTGTCAGTCTGACCTCTGTGGTAGGGAAAGTGATGGAGTCACTTCTGAAGGAAAGAATAGTTGAGTACGTGGAGGCCAGTGGGGCACAGGACCCAAGGCAGCATGGGTTCACAGCGGGAAGGTCATGTCAGACGAGTCTAATAGATTTTTTTGACTGGGTGACCAAAATAGTAGACCAGGGAGGGCTGTGGACATGGCCTACCTAGACTTTAGCAAGGCATTTGACACAGTCCCACACAAGATTAATAGTCAATTAACCAGCCTGGGAGTGGGTCCCAGGGTGGTAGTCTGAGTAAACATTGGCTGCACAACAGGACACAGAAGGTAATTGTAAATGGAGTCCACTCTGAAGAAAGAGGGGTTACTAGTGGGTACACAGGGTTCAGTACTGGGTCCAGTCCTTTAATGTCTTCATCAGTGACATTGCAGAGGGACTGAAGGAAATGATGCCTTTTGCAGATGACACAAAGATCTGCAACAGGGTTGATACACAAGGAGGCATGGAAAGGATAAAAGGGACTTGGCATGGTTGGAGGAATGGTCAGAAGTATGGCAGCTAGGATTCAATGCAAAGAAGTACAAAATAATGCACTTGGGAAACAAGAACCCAGGGGAAGAATACACAATGGGTGGGGAGGTAGTAACAACAACAAAAAAGGATAGGGACCTAGGGGTAATCATATCAGATGACCTTAAGGTTAGCAAGCAATGTGAGAAGGCAGTAGGGAGGGCTGGGGGTATACTGGGATGCATAGGGAGAGGCATCACCAGTAGAAAACAGGAAGTTGTTATCCCTCTGTACAGACAGTTGGTGAGACCCCATCTGGAGTACTGCATCCAATTCTGGAGACCCCATCTCCGCAAGGACATAGACAGGATAGAGGTAGTCCAGAGGAGGGCAACTAAAATGGTGCAGGGTCTGCAAGAGAATCCGTAAGAGGAGATGCTAAAGGAGCTTAATATGTATACCCTTGAGGAAAGAAGGGAGAGGGGGGACATGATAGAAACTTTTAAGTACCTCAGTGGAATCAACAAAGTCCAAGAGGGTAGCATCTTTCAGAAAAAGAGACGTGCAAGAACAAGGGGACACAATTTAAAGATAGAAGGGGGAGGTTCAGGGCAATGTGAGGAGTATTATTTCACAGAGAGGGTAGTGGATGCATGGAACAGCCTTCCTGAGGAGGTTGTGGGGTCTAAAACTGTGGGAGAATTCAAGAATGCGTGGGACAGACATAAGGCAATTCTTGTGGGGGGTAGGAAGAAATAGGCTGTTGGTTAACTAGGATCTGTGGCCTATTCTGTAGGTAGGAAAATGGGCAGACTAGGTGGGCCAAGCAGTCCTTATCTGCTGTCAAAGTCTATGTTTCTGTGTATTATTTTGACAAAGCAATGCCAATGGGATGTTCCATAGCATGTGCGACATTCGAGGCATTCAGCACCTGTTTGCAGTGGATATTTGAAGAAAAAATGGGATATAGAACGGTCATCCATTATTTGGATGATTTTCTGTTCATTGGGAGGGGAAAAGAGAGACACAAAATATGCTGGGGGAGTTTCAGAAGCTGTGCCGGGAGCTAGGGATTCCACTGGCTCCAGAAAAAACAGAAGGACCCAACAGGGTGATGGAGTTCCTGGGGATTGAGATAGACGCCCTAAATGAAATATTTAGGCTACCGGATAAGAAAGTAAGTAAACTGAAGGAACTGATTCAAGTACACACCAGCAGGAGAAGGGTACAACTAAAACTAGTGCAGCAGGTGCTGGGGCATCTGAACTTCACCTGCAAGGCCATCGGACCAGGAAGGGCATTCACAAGGAGGTTAGCCAGGGCTACAGCAGGGGTCACCAGACCACATCTCTGGGTGGACTTGACACAGGGTGTCAGGGAGGATTTTAGAATATGGGAAGAATTCCTCAAGGAGTATAACGGGTGTTCTTTCTGGCAAGAGGAGTGGATGTACAACACAGACCTTGACCTCTACACAGATGCTGCAGGGGGGCTAGGCACGGGGGGTTACCTGAGGGGCAGGTGGTTTGCAGAACCATGGCCATCCAGCTGGGTGAAGGACTGGAAGGTGAGAGATATAACACTACTGGAGATCATGCCCATATGGGCATGTACCTTGGTCTGGGGGGAGGAATTACGGGATCAGAAAGTGACATTTTGGTGTGACAATGGAGCAGTGGTCGATGTACTAAACAACAGGGGAGCCAGGTCAGATACAGTCATGCAGGTATTATGACATTTAGTGTTAAGAGCCTTGCAGCTGAACATGTCATTCAGAGTAAAACACATTGAAAGGGTACGCAATACCCTGGCTGACAGCCTTTCCCGTCTGCAGCTGGACTGTTTCTGGAGGCTGGCACCAGCAGAGGAAGAACAAAAAACGCCCATACCAATGAACATCTGGGACATTGGCAAGAAGGAGCAGAACTGCTGTTTTGCAGCTCATGGGTGCCTCGGACTCTGAGGGCCTATGATGGGGCCTGGTGAGTGTTTCAAACATTCAGGGCAGAGCACCAGATGGAGGTAAGTGGGCAGCTCACAGATGAACAATTGGGAATGTTCACCATTGAGCAATGGCAGAGAGGGACCGCCCACACCACAATGGGGGTTTATCTGGCAGGGATTAGTGTTATCTGCAGCCTAAAAGGGTGGAATGACCTGACAAAATCAATGCTCATCAGGAGAATAATGCAGGGATGGAGCAGGTTGAAACATGGGCCAGCGGATAATGGGAGGCCAATAGGGGAACAGTGGCTAATAAAGTTAAAAGAGGTGCTCCCGGCAATATGCAGATCGAAGGCTGAGGCCCAGCTATTTCACACTATTTATGTAGACAGCATGGGTTTACAAAAGGAAGGTCCTGTCAAACTAATCTCATAGATTTCTTTGACTGGGTAACCAGAGTGGTGGACCAAGGGGGAGCAGTTGATGTCGCCTACCTTGACTTCAGCAAAGCTTTTGACACTGTTCACATAGAAGATTGATAAATAAGCTAGGTAGGCTCAGGGTGGGTCAGAAGTTGGTCAACTGGGTGGCAAACTGGTTGACTGGCAGAAAACAGAGTGGTAGTAAATGGTATACAATCAGAAGAGATGCAAGTCACAAGTGGGTACCTCAGGGATCAGTCCTGGGCCAGTCCTATTCAACATCTTCATTAGTGACCTGCAGATGGACTAGAGGTAAGGCTTGTCTCTTTGCAGATGACACCAAGATCTGCAACAGAGTAGATGATCCAGATGGGGTGGGCAGAATGAGAAGAGATCTGGATAAACTAGCAGAATGGTCAGAAGAGTGGCAACTGGGATTTAATGCAAAGAAGTGCAAAATCATGCACATAGGGAAGAGAAACCCAGAAGCCACTTATAGGCTGGAGGAGTTGCTAGCAGTCACAAAGGAAGAAAGAGACTTGGGCATCATCATCACTGATGACCTAAAATCATCCAAGCAGACCTCTAAAGCAGTAGGTAAGGCTAGGGGGTGTTAAGGTGTATTAGTAGGGTATCACAAGTCGTAAGAGGGAGGTAATCCTCTGTACAAGACATTGGTTAGGCCCCATCTGGAGTACTGCATGCAGTATTGGAGGCCACACCTTCACAAGGACATTAACCAAATTGAGGCAGTCCAGAGAAGGGCAACCAAAATGGTGCAGGGACTGCATCAGAAGACATATGAGGACAGATTAACGGAGCTCAATATGTATACCCTTGAGCAAAGGAGGGAGAGAGGTGATATGATCGAGACATTTAAACACCTTAAGGGCATAAACAAGGTGAAAGAGTCTAACATGTTTAAATATAAGAAAAATAGCAGGACAAGAGGACACAGCATGAGATTAGAGGGAGGCCGATTAAGGGGAATGTGAGGAAATTCTTTTCACAGAAAGGGTGGTAGATGCATGGAATGGCTTACCACAAGAAGTGGTGGCTATGAATACAGTGCAGGGCTTCAAACAGGCATGGGATAGGCATAAGGAGCAATACAAATGACTATGAATAGATAGGTCACTGACAGAGCAAAGGCCGATGGCACATTTATAAGGTAGAAAAAGAAATGGGCAGACTGGATGGGCCTTGCGGTCCTTATCTGCCGTCAACTTCTATGTTTCTATGTTTCTATGTAATAATGTTTGCGGGGGCTATGAGAGTGAGTGAGGTGGTAGGTCACGGGAAAGATGACAAGGAAGGAGGTTTGGAATGGGATGATGTGAGTTGGGGGGTGAAAGAGATACGGATCAAGCTAAGGAGGTCAAAAACAGACCAAAGAGGGCAAGGTTGTATGACAACACTGAAAGGGCAATCGGAGATTGCAATATGCCCAGTGCAGGCTCTTTGGGTTTTCGCCGCAGAGCAGGTGACCAGGATGGGGAAGCTATTTGTACATGGTGACGGAGAACGGGTCACCGGCTATCAAGTCACAGCAGTGCTGAAAAAGGGCATGCAATTTCTGGGAGATGACCCAGCTAATTACTCATCCCATTCCCTACGGATTGGGGCTGCCTCACAGTGGGCAGCAATGGGGGAACCCGTAGAGGACATTTTGGAAAAAGGGTGCTGGCAGTCGGCCAGTTATAAGATATACATCAGAGCGCTGAAGTAAAAAAAAAGAGGAGGAAAAGGAAAGTTAAAAAAAAAAAAGGTAGTTGTGGTGCCTCTACGGGGGAGCACAGGTAATGGGGGGGAGGTTAGGGGCAAAGAAAGGAAAGAGGCGGGGGGGGATAATACAGTGAGGGCTCTAAGAGTATGTGTAAATTAATTAATTTTCTTTGCACCCCATAGGTAGAGGGAGAATCATGGAAGTCTGGATCTGTGGCCATTCCTATATTTTTTGGGCTGGAAAGAGAGCAGAGAGGAAAGCTGGGGGAAAGCAGCTGTACCAAGATGTAAGACAGTGTAGGTTGGTATGGCACGGCATATGGGGGATGAGATGGGCACAGCTCCTTCCCGCTTTGAAGGAACTCAAGGGACATCGGCCCAGTCAAGACCTAATCATTATACATCTAGGGGGCAACGACCTAGTGGGCAGACCATGGGTACACATATACTTACAGATAAAAAGGGATCTAGTGGCAATACGACAGTGGTGGCCACAGGTATGCCTCGCCTGGTCAGATATGATACTGAGAAGGGTATGGAGACAGGAGCACAGCCACAGGGCAGTGGAGAGGGCTAGGATAAAGATGAATAGAAGGGTGGGGATGTTGATAAGGCAGATGGGGGGGCAGGTGATACTGCGGGGGGTAGAAGAATGGGTGGAGGACTGCTACAGGCCAGATGGTGTGCACCTGTCAGACCTAGCCATAGACATGTTCAACACAGAAACAATGGGTTTCATAGAGGAATGGAGAAAACAGGAAGAAGCTGGTATATAAAAAAAAAAGAGGAAAAGGAGAAGAAAGGATCATCCCTGAGGTAAGGAAGAGTGATACCCTAAGTATGGGGGGAAGCCAGCCATCCAACACAAGCTGGAGACTGGCTAGTGGGGAAAAAGGGGGGGAGGAATAACACAAGAAGAGGAAGAAGAGGAAGAAGAGGAAGAAGAAAGCAGTCTCGGTTTTCACCGTTACCTAGCGGAAAAGAAGAAACAGAAGGCACCCAGGTTTTCACCTGGGGGAGGGATAATCAGAGATTGATATGTGGATGGAAATAAATGAAATTTCTGGAAATATGATAATAAAGAAATGGAAATGGAATATTGGATTATGAATATAAATAAATTAATTGCCAATCTGAGCACAACAACAAACAATGTCTGTCTTTTGTGAGGGAAAAGGGGGGGTAATCCGGGACAATGATATATTCTGAACTGATTTCATATCACCTTAAGTTGTAATTTAAAAAGTTTGTTCCGGTGAAGAAGGAGGTTGTGCGGTGTTATTTATTTATTTATTTACTGGATTTATTTTTACATAGCCACTTAAAATACCTATTTAGTATTTAATGAAAGAGCTTGGTGGTTTTGGAAAAATATGATTGTTAACAATAATCTTGATATTATCAAAGTTAGCAGCAAGAGCCTGAGAATTAACAATGTTTAATTAATTTTGATGATATACTCCCCTCCACTTGATTTGGTCTAGACCTGCCGTGTACATATTATAAAATGAGAGTATGTCTTTGTTCCTGTTATGAATCACCTTTATTTTTAATGATGTATATACGATAATCTATAAAATAATAAAATATAAGTACAATAAAAAACAACAGATGACTGTCTTTCTGGAGGCAAATGGGATCTAGGACAACAAGCACTAGCGATTAACGAAGGGATGATCACACCAAACTAACCTAACTGAATTCTTCAACTCAGTGACAAGAACATTGGACAAAGGCAAGGTGGTGAATATCCTGTGTTTGGATTTCATCAAGGCCTTTGATGCAATGCCACATAAAAAGTTAATAAACAATCTAGGGGACATAGCAGCAGGAGGGAAGATAACCAAGTGGATAAGAAACTTATATTTGGGGAAGAAAGACAGCCATGGCATTTGCCAAGTGATAAAGTTAATCTATAGTCATATATTCACTGTCGATCTATTTATTCAAACAGCAGTGCAAACCTCAGTATGGACACAGGTCAGTACCGTGTGACCCAGCAGGAACCTTGTCAAGGGATAAACAATTCTTGGTATGTGTCTGTGCTTATACACAGAACAGCACACTCAATTAATGCAATTAAAGTGCCTGATTAAAACTAATAACCAGAAAATGGAACAAATTGCACAGACATTCACATATGGTACTGAATCAACATTTAGTGTGGCTTTACATACTGTAGTTCATTGAACTTCCTGTTAGCCATTTCTCAGTGAAGCACACATATGTGACAAGTCACAAATATAGAAAATCAATTATTTATATTGCAAAATTACAGCATTTTGTACAATTTTAACTTCTTTTAAATTAATTTCTCACAACATTTTATGTACTGTTTTTCTAAGATTTAATAATGACCTGTAAAAGGGAGTCAGCAGTAAGCTGCTGAAGTTTACTAATGACACTAAGCTGGCAAGAAAGTTGACACAACAAAGGAGGGATGGGTAGTATTTTTCAGAGGAGAAGCAGCACAACAAGGGGGCATGCAGAAGATGGAAGTAGGGAATTTAGGAAGGATGTGAGAAAGTACTTGAAAGAGTGGTGGATACCTGGGACAGTCTTCCAGAGGAGGTAGTGGGGGGTTGAAAACAGTGGTGGGCTTCAAGCATGCATGGACATCAGGCAGGAAATCTTGGTAGGGACAAGGATGGATGGGAGGTAGCTCATGATCAGGAGATCTATGTTGACAGTATAGGCAAGGAAAAAATGGGTAACTGAGTGTGCCAAGTGGTCCTTATCTGTTAACAATTCAATGTTTCTATGGATGCATTACATAGGGACCTTCATGAAGTAGGCGCATAGACTAAGAAACAGGTGCTAAGATTTACCATGGAGAGGAACAAAGTACCACACCACGAGGCAAGAAATTTTGGGGCACACATGCTCTCTGTGTGGCACATCTATAGATAATACATCAGACAAAATTGATCTAAGGATAATTTTAACAGAAAGCTGTAGCCTGGCAGGCTACTGTATGTGCTGCTGCAGCAAAGGCAGCAATTGAAGTGTTGCAGTGTATTAGAAGAAGAGTAATGAGCCAGTCTAGCAAAGTAATCCTACCCTTGTACTATGCCTTGGTTAGACCACATCTGGATTATCACATCCATTTCTGATCACTGCAAAACAGAAATGGCATTTAGGAGATTGTTACGGTACAGCACAAGGCCAAGATGTTGATTAGTGGATTAGAGGCCACGAGCCATGAGGAAAGATTGGGATTACTTTACCTTTTCAGTTTGGAGAACCAATAACAAAGAGGAGACATGATCATTGTGTTCCAATAAGTATGGAGACAAATTGTTAGTATACTCAAATGTCTGAACTGGCAAGTGCAAGCAGAAATAGAGAACATGCACTCAAATGGGTAAGCAAAAATTATTATCTAACAGACAGGTTGGGGTAATACCGTACATTGTATAGCCTACCTGGTGAGTTTTTGGAGATTTCAGAGAAGGACTAGATATATTTCAGAGGGACTGCAGCCTTGAGGGTTACACTGCATCAGTAGGAGTGTCATTCTTTCTAACAAGGTTAAATGTGCAAGTATATTTAAAGTGCATATATTAACTTTTGTGTAGTAGGAGTGGCAGACAAGATGGAATCTGAGTTTCTTTTGTCATCACACTACTATGGTTGAGAAAAACACTTTTGACAATAACTGTGCACTGTTGATAATATAGTCTTTAGCAATACATAGACAAAGGGGAATAGAAAAATGAAGGGTCTCCAATATTGTCCCATGGAAAGCTCTTTTACATAAGGCCCTGAGCTTACCAGTAGGCACAAACAGTCTAGTGATATTCATGTCTAAGTCAGATTTACTGTATATTAAATCATGTCAACCACCATTTCCTGGAATCTTATGAAAGAGTGATGTCATAGTTGTGGAAGCTGTGTGTTCTCAACACATATTTCCTGAGAATGTTTTTTCCTTTCTTTCTTTCTTTCTTTCTTTCCCACATTTTATGATTCCTTATATTCTCTAAAATTCATCGATGTTGCTGGTTATTTTATTTGCTTTCTTTCTTAGTGGAACTGAAATGTATGGCTATGTTGCAATTATACCCATTCTAGTTTCATTTCAAATCCTTGATCAGCTCTTATTGTATACTTCCTAAACAGTGCAAATACCTTCAAACAGTACAGCCACTCATGATGCAATAGCATCCTCTCCTCTCCTTGCATCGTGAGTATCAGTGGCTCAGCAGGTTGCACACTCACCTCTGAGGCCAGAAGATCAGAAGGCTGTGGGTTCTATTCCCATACCAGGCACTTGGGATAAATTTCTATACTGACACTGTGGCACAGCATGGAAGGGGAGGGTGCTGCACTCCTGAGGTGCTGTCTTTCAAATGAGATGGTAAACCGAGGTCCCACCTGCCTGTTCAGGTGTATGTTAAAGATCCCAAGGCACTTCTTGAAAAGAGTAGGGGGATTTTTTTATTTGATCAAATAATAAGTAAACAAATCAACATATATATATATATATATATATATATATATATATATAAAATCACAAAGAGCAATAAGCGTTTGTTAATGCCGAATGTTGTCTTGCTGGCATTGGTAGTACCAGAGCTAGAGATGCATAATAGGAATGGCAGTGAGGTACTGAAGTGATGCCAACCTCACCCCCACCCTGTAGAGAGTGACAGGCATTGGGGTGTGCGTTTTGGACGTCAGCTATAATGCTCATGCCATAGTACCTCACCCTACCCTGTGAACACTGACAAGTGTCATGGTGTTCTTTGGGGTCTTTGGGCATTATACTTACCCCATTGCATAAGGAAATACACTGAGGTGGGTGCAGTTTAGGGGAATGGGGTGACCTTTGTGCCAAACAGTGTGAGGCACACCATGATGCCTGTCACTAGCTGCAGGGTGGGGGTGGGGGTGAAATGGCATGAGCATTACAGCTGATGATCCCAAGTCACACCCCTGACACCTGTCAGTCTGTACAGGGTTGGGTGCTACAGTTGGAAACCCTAACACCATAGGTGTGTGTTGGTATTTTCACTCCAAATTTTCAACATGGGCTGTTTGTGAGGCCACCTCATGAAAACCGGCACAATCAGTTTGCTAGCTGAAAGGTGGTTTTGCATAGTGGCTCTGTGATTTTGTTAATCTGTCCCAAAAGTTGATTTACTACAGTGTCCACGCCATTGTGCACCACATGTGTGGAAACACATTTTGGGCAAGATGTGAAAAATGACAGCTGTACTGTTCATAAGGAGGTGTGAAAAAATACCAGTGTTGAAAATGTGGCATGAAAATATTGCAAATTTGTGAAGTCATTTTATGGATGTTCAGCACCAAATTTTCAACATAGGCATTTTAGGACCTCTGCTCATGAACAGTGTCACTGTCATTTCCTCAAACTGTCCCGAAAACTGATTTCACACAGCAACCACGCTATTCTGCACCGGATATGTAAAATGACAGCTGTACTGTTCATACGCAGGTGTGGAAAAATGCCAATTTTGAAAATCTGGAGTGAAAATATTACAAATTTACGAAGTTACGTGTGTGCGTGGAAACTGCGCAGCACTGCGGTCATAAACAGCCATGTTTTGGATGCTCATCTCTGGAATTGCAACATAGGCTTTTTGAGAGCCCCATCATGAACAGTGGCACTGTCATTTCATTAATCGGTCCCGAAAGGTGATTTCACGCAGTGACTGCGAAATCACCTTTCGGGGCCAATTAACGCCATGACAGTGCCAGAATTCATGAGGAGGTGTCCCAAAAACCCCATGTTGAAAATTTGGTGACAAAATTCAAAAAAATGCCTGAGATATGATTCAAAGTTGAAAAAAAAAACCTATTTATTCCATTATACAGCTTACCGGAATTTTTTCAGTTCGCAGTCGACTTTGAAGCGTGCAGACGTGTTCCCGGTCCACTGAAGATTGTCGAGCAAGACCACAGAGGTAAGTATGGGGTGGCAGGGTGCGCTGTGGGTGAATGCAGGTTGTGGGAGGGGGCAGGAAGACATCGAGGGACCTTTTTACAGGTTTACAACAAAAAAAACATTGTAGGACTTCTTTTTTTTTTTTTTGCGGGAGATTTGCACATGCTGGGGTGGGCTCCCAGCATGCCACCTAAAATTTTTTGGAAATTCTTTAGCTGAGGAGTTGGGCACCCCCATCGCTATACTGAGGAGGAGACCACAGGCCAAGGGATTGTGCACCTTGGCATGCAACAAAAGCGGGGGTGACATTATGCCGATGGGGTGTACTCCCCATCGGCACAATCAATGGGAATGGGGATAAATGCCAACGAGTTGGCGCCTGCGGGCAAAGAAAACTGTTGGGGAGGGCCGCATGATGCCGACAGGGAGTGGGCTCCCCCTTTGACATTGTGACAAGTGGTTTGCCTGCACGTCGGGAGGTGTGTTGTGGTCACACTACAGGAGAGCTTCGCTCTCACTGCAGCAGACCTTTTCTTAGTTCTCGTGGCCACATTAGGGATGCGTGAGGTCAGCACCTGCTGCTGGCTGATTGTGGAATGAGTGATGCACCTTCTGATGCATGCCCTGCATTCGCCCAACAGTGAACGCACCTCCAAATCTGCTACTACTGCAAGATGTTGGCTGCTCAAGCACGAGCCAACATAAAACGGGTTTGTTAAGAGAAGAACATTTACAATAGTAGTATTACTTTCAACTCATTTCACCCAGAAATATATCCTTCAAAACCGTATTCATTGTTTATTGCCCACTTATCTAAAAACTAAAATAGATCTAAATCCCCCACTCCTTATTTAAGTCGCTTCTCATAGTGCCCCTTATTGGTTATGTGTTTCTTATTTATACCATCTATTTCATATGCCTTGGCCCACCCCTCAAGTTACACCTTTAAGAGGTATAATTGTTAAAGCTCTCCACCAGTTAGCCACCACTGGTGGGGGCAGAACTTTTTTCTCCTACTGAAAGACTACTGATACTTCTTTACTATTAGTCCCTACCAGTCCTACTAGAGGGGTAACCTTCTGATGTAATACAAAATGGCGTCTATTTTGCCATATACACCATTTAATTACAGCACACACTACTCTAAGAGTACTTGGTAAACACTTTCCAATTCAGGTCATATAAACCATAAACTAAAACATTGTGTGACATTAAGACTAATTGAGGACAGCTCCAAGCTTACGCTAAAATGTTCCTTACTTCTTTAATGTAAGTACAGTCAAAAAACAAATGCTGCATTGTTTCAATTTGTTACCCACAGTTTACCCTTAAACATATCCTTTCTTCCATCATTTTATGAAAATGGTTTCCCTCTTACATTTAATTTTTCATGGCAGCACATCCATAAAGTGTCCCACATTTTCTGTAGGACTCAAGACTCTGAGAGTTGGTTAGTTAAACATTTATCTTCTATGTTGGGGAGACAAGAGAAACAAGGAAATGTTAGAACACAAGAATTCATTAACTGGATATACATCTCTCTCTCCTAGACTGCCATAGTCAAACCTGTTCAAACACTTTCCATGATTTAATTTTTTTTTTAAATCAATAAGATATTTTGAGGTATGCTGGGTGATATTCCTCAATTCTTCCCATTTAGGGGATTCCCATTTTTGAAAGAAATATGAATACCTTGTTTTAAAACTTAAGACTCACACATGTTGCTGCTCTAATAATATTGGAACCACATTTGTATATAAAAAGATTAAGAAGAAAAGCAGGACTGGGTTTACCATATTTAGGCCACCTTTTTTCACGGGCCAGTAAGAGACTGCTCTTTTTACCAGATTCAACCTACTTCCCCACAGTAGGTGAAAGAACACATTGTACACCCTAGCTTCCAATTTTAGTGGTAGAGGGAATATGTGGCTAGTATTCAACAAGATTGGTATTATAAATGTTTTTAATAAGTATATTCTTTTGGGCCTGGTCATGGGGTACCGCTTCCGTCTAAATATTTTTTCCTCTGCTTTCTCTAAAGCAACTACCCAATTCTTTGTAGCAGGGTTTGTGTCCCCAAAAGAAATTCCTAGAATCTATAAAGGGTGTGTCTGAATTTTTATTCCTTCAATCTCGGATATTTACAGCTCTGGCTGTATTGCAATTGCCACCCCTTTACTTTTTTGTTTATTGATAATTGAACCTGTTAAGGTGGAGAAGGACTGAGTAATTTCTAATGCTTTACCCCCAGACCTGCGAACTGCCACTAAAATACAGAGGTCATCTGTGTTTGCTATTACACTGGGGAAAACGTGTCTGCTGGGCTTAACATATGTTTTATTGTTGGGTCTGCATTAATTTTCCTGAGTAAAAGGTCTATTGAAAATACATACAGGAGGGGGCTCAAAGAACATCCCTGCCTAACACCCATTTGGATGGGGACATGAGGACCAATCAGGCCATTCACTAAGGGACTCATTGAAGCTGATCTGTATAGTATTTTTAACAATCCAATGAATTGTGGAGCTATGCCATAATATTGTAATACTGTAAAAAGATAACTACGTGAGACCAAGTTGAAAGCCTTGGATTGGTCTAGACTGAGGATATACCCTCCTGCTATACGGGCATCATATATCTCTCTTATAAGTCTTAAGCTGTCTAACATTGATCTCTGTTGCATAGCACAAGCCTGAGTAGGGAAGATAATATAAGCTGCTGCCTGTGTAAGTCTATTACATAATATTTTACTCAGTATTTTCCAATCACAATTAGGCTAATTGGATGCCAGTTATTGATATCCTCTTTTGAAAATTTTTTGTGTAAATATATTAGCAAACTATCTGTAAAGACTGGTGGTACAGGGTGCTGTCCCAACACAAACTGCATTAAATATGTTCTCTAGATATCCTACAAGTATTTATATTGCTTTTTTACAGAACTCACATGGAATGCCATCAGGGCCAGGTGTGTGTTATTTTTCAAGTGGGCCACAACAAACAGAATATTTTCTCTTGTAATTGGTTTTGTCATATTGTTTATTATTTCCTGGTCTAGGATGGGGCAATCAATTCCCTCCAAAAAAGTATCTAAGGTCTCCTTAGAGTGTGCATCCTGACCAAAAAATGTTTCAGTATGTGCAGTGACAACTATTACTATATCAAGTTTATCTCCCTGTTTTAGAAATAATCTCTGGCATGTATTTCTTTTGCACCCTTTGTTTAAAATTATCATAGGGATTGACTATTGAGCCTTGTCTTGTGTGCCATATTTTTGCTCCAGAAAAAGAGAGCTTGCCCTGTCATATTGTACTTTCACCATTTCTCTCTTACTATTTTTTTATTTGGCCAGAGTAATTATAACCTAACTTTGTTGTTAGGGAAGTTAATTTCTGTAGTTGTCTTCTATTTTCTAAATATTGTACATATAGAATTTGAAACATAGAAACATAGAATTTGATGGCAGATAAGGACCGCTTGGCCCACCCAGTCTGCCCATTTCCCTACCTAATGGATAAGCTGCATATCCTAGTTAACCAGCAGCCTACTTCTTTTTATCCCCACCCCCTAGAATTGCCTTATGACTGTCACATGGATGCTTGAATTCAACCACTGTTTTTGACTCCACAACCTCCTCCGGAAGGCCGTTCCATGCATCCACAACCCTCTCTGTGAAAAAAATACTTCCTTACATTACCTCTGAGCCGCCACCAATCTATCTTCAAATTGTGCCCCCTTGTTCTTGCACACCTCGTTTTTTGAAAGATGCTACCTTCTTGGACTTTGTAGATTCCCTTGAGGTACTTGAAAGTTTCTATCATGTCTCCCCTCTCCCTCCTTTCCTCGAGGCTATACATACTAAGCTCCTTTAGTCTCTCTTCATATGTCTTCTGGTGCAGACCCGGCACCATTTTAGTTGCCCTCCTCTGGACAGCTTCCATCTTGTCTATGTCCTTGTGGAGATTAGGTCTTCAGAACTGCACACAGTACTCCAGATGGAGTCTCACCAGCTGTCTGTACAGAGGGATAACAACTTCCTGTTTTCTACTGGTGATGCCTCTCCCTATGCATCCCAGTATCTCCAGCCCTACTTACTGCCCTCTCACATTGATTGCCCACCTTTAAGTCATCTGATATGACTACCCCCAGGACTCTTTCCATTTTTGTTGTTGTTAGTATCTCACCCTCCATTGTGTACTCTTCTCCTGGGTAATTGTTTCCCAGGTGCATTACCTTACACTTCTTAGCACTGAATCTAAGCTGCCATTTATTTGACCATTCCTCTAACCTTGCCAAGTCCCTTCTCATCCTTTCCACCCCACCTTGTGCATCAACTCTGTTGCAGATCTTTGTGTCATCTGCAAAGAGACATACTTTTCCTTCCAATCCTCTGCAATGTCCTTATAAAGACATTGAAGAGGACCGTCCTATACTGAACCTCTGCGGTACCCACTAGTAACCCCCTTTCTTCAGTGGACTTCATTTACTATTACCCTCTGTGTCCTATTCTCCAGCCAATTCTTTACCCAGGCTATCATCTGGGACCTACTCCCAGGCTGGCTTATTGTATATTAATCTTTGTGTGGGACTGAGTCAAATGCCTTGCTAAAGTCTAGTTAGACCATGTCCACGGCCCCTCCTGATCTACTACTTTGGTCACCCAGTCAAAGAAATCTATTAGATTCGTCTGGCATGACCTTCCCGCTGTGAATCCATGCTGCTTTGGGTCCTGTGTCCCTCTGGCCTCTAGGTACTCACAATTCTTTCCTTCAGAAGTGATTCCATCATTTCCTTATCACTGAGGTTAAATTAACAGGTCTATAGTTTCCTGCTTCTGCCCTGCTCACACTTTTGTGAAGGGGAATTACATTTGCCCTCCTCCAGTCCTCAGGTACCACCCTATCCTCCCATGATTTGTTAAAGAGGGTAGTCAGTGGTGTCACTAGTTCTACCCTAAGTTCTTTTAGAATTCTGGAATGAATCCCATCAGGCCCCATTGCTTTGTCCACCTTCAGTTTTAAGAGTTCTTTCAGAACCCTTTCTTCTGTAAATGGGCTGGCATCAACTTCTGTATCCAGAGTGTTTCTATTGTTTGTTTTAGGTACCTCCCCCTCTTCATTTGTAAATACTGAGCAAAAATATTTGTTTAGTATCTCTGCCTTGTCACCGTCACCCTCTGCCCACCCCCCTCCCCTTTATTAAGCCTCACTATCCCTCCCTTAGTCTTCCTTCGCTCTCTGATGTACCTAAAAAAGGTGTTATCCCCCTTCTTAACTGAGCTGGCTATCTTTTCCTCAGTCCGGGCCTTTGCTGTTCTGACTGCCTTCCCAGCTTCCTTTTGCTTTAACTGATACAATTCTCTGTCCTGCATATATTGATTGAGATAATAATTTAGCCACCTTTTTACAGTGTTTTTTAATCTCAATCTTTGTTTCTTGCCACCAGAGCAAGGAGTTGTTGTATAATTCATATACAGAAACCTTGTCTTCTGTTATTCTTTTTAGTCACCCCCATGCATTTTCCTCTTCAAGCATAGACGTATTCATTTCCAATGTGAGTGTGACCGAGGTTTATTTTGGGAAGGACTAAATTGAATTTTTAACAGGTTATGGTCTGAAGATTCTATAGATATCAGCATGGGATTACTACACAGGACCCATTCTGGTGAAAAAAGTCATACAGTAGTATCAGGTGCCCCTTTTGAAAGGTGTGTTTGGGAGGAGAAACCCTGTATGTTGCACTATCAGTTTTGCAGTAGATAACATAGTACCCAGATAATTAGAGTCAGTATATAATTTGGGGCTTAGACCCAGTTTTATCTTTTAGGGAGAGAATACAATTAAAATCACCCTCAAATACTGTACAAGTCACATTAAACTGCTCCACCAATGAGTTGATTTAGCATTGTATTTCACAGTTTGCAATGCATTGACAACTCATATTGCATTGTTGTTCAGTGCTAACCAGCTCAAGAACAATGTTTGTAAAACATTTTTTACAGCCCAGTTGGAATGCACCTGCTGTCAAGTCATTAATGTAATGCAAAATTGAGTTTTAACTCTTAAGAAACAATTTGTCCAGGGCTTTCTGCTTGATCCAGCAGCACTTATGCAACTCAGTCAGAAATGCTGAAAGAACTCATTGGATGAACTGTTTAATGTGGCATACTGTATCCCTGATTTGGTAGTATGAAAATAAGGCTGAATTAACTTTAAGGTTTCCACTCTTTTGGTTATAATTTGAGGATTGTATATGTTTATTAGCCTCCATTACTTTTGTTTATATATGATATCTAGAAGAAGAACCCTGCCTTGAACAAGATCTATAAGCCTGGTGACTTTTATATCAGTTATATTAAATAGGATTCCCAATCCTGAACATGATTCTTCTCCTAAAGACCAGAAGGAAGGATCATTAAACCATTCCTTAGTGGCTTGCTGTATCTCCATAATGGAATGTAACCTAATATCTTGCAGGAAGCAAATTTGTAGATGTAGACTTCTTAAGACAGAAAAAGTGATCATGGAGTCACCAGACATTGTTTTTGTATCCGTCATAGGATCTGGTTGAGATGATGCCACTGATGAGGCATCAAAGTCCTCTTCTGTCTTAGCCCACTGCTTGTATTTTGCCAGGGGGTATATCTAGTCTTGGTCTGCAGGGGTTCTTCTGGGCAAATTTTGAACCCAGAGTTATTTTTGTTGGCTCAGCTCCATGTGATCCTTCTTGAGGCCTTTTGTTTCCAAAGGATCTCTTCAGAAGGTGGCATATTCTCACCTGTTCTGGTCTAGGGGGAAACATTTGAAGCCTGGTTTAGCTGTGCAGATTCCTCTGTGGACCCCCGTATGGGTGAAGTTATCCTGATTCAGCTGGCCCAACAGCTTCCTCAACTGATGTTGACAGCATTGGGGACAGGGGTTGTACCGGAATTACAGTTTCCAAGTTTTCCTGAGAGGTAACAGTTTCTGAAGGAGGAAGAAGCAAATTTACTGATGTAGAGGTAGCATTTCTGCGTTGCTCTTTTGCTGCTGATGGCCTTGCGGCTGCTTGCTGCTGTGCTCTGGTTACCACTTCCTCTTGATCCTCCTGATCCTGGGATGGGTTGTTATAGAAGGCCTAGGGACAGTTTTTACATGAGTGAGTTATATCATTACACAAGTTGCAATACTGTGGATTAGGGCAATTTATGCTTAGATGCCCTATCCCATCACACAATGAGTACTTGAGTCTATCACAGGCACTATTTAGGTGTGTATAGGCCCCACACCTGAAGCAGGATTTTGGCTGTCCTGCATACAAAACAAAACCTCAGTCTCAGCCAAGATAAAAGCAGCTTGGTAGATGCTGGATAACCCCATTCATTTGGGGAAGTCTGACACGTATTCTCCAACCTTCTGTCCAGAATTGCTCGGCATCAATTATTGACTCTGGAGATCCCTAAACCATACATTTGTTTTTTAGCCAATGTATAATATCAGATACAGCCACTCCTTCATTTCTGAACAGCACAGTTATGATTCTGAATGCAGGTTTAGTAAGAGGGATGGCTATAAATGCAGACCAAAAACGTGTATATTTAATCTTCTGGTACATTTGCCAAAATAATTCAAGACCCATGGCAGTTTAGAAGCTTAAGTTGAAATTTGAGTCCCCTGATGTGTGGATTAAGGCATAAATCTCAGTCAGGGGAAAAGTTCAGACTGTCTTTTATTAACTTCTTCCCCACATATATACAGTCAGGGAAGACCTCTAGACCCCCTCTGTATCCTTCTAGATCTTGCTCTTCACCGGGCGCCATGCTCCCGTGAGTGGCCATGGCTGAAAGTGCCAGCCAGCCACATCACCTTTCTCTGCCCACTCCTGAATGCCTCCTGACAGGATCTTGCCCTTGAACGGGTGCCCTGCTCCTGTGAGTGGCCATTTCTGAAAGTACCAGTTAGCCAGCCACACCACCTTCCTCTGCCTGCTCCTGAATGCCTCCTGACTGGGGTAAGCCTTGCCAGCTGGCCTTTGACTGCATTGTGGGACTCTGATTGGCTTTTGCTCTGCTCTGCCTCATCTCCATTGGCTGCTGTTGTATGGCTTATGAGTCAATTGGACACTTCTGTCTCTCTCTGTGAAGGGCTTCTCTCTGCAAGTGCTCCGAAGTGCTACTGTATGGAGTATATGGGAAACTCTCAATTTTTGGGGGGAGGCTGTATTTGTATCTCTGGGAGCTGTATTTTATATGATCTAAGTAAATAAGTTGCTCCAATTGTCCATACTTGTAACTGGGGACTGTATAGTCTGTATTCCGCTGCCTGCATATTAATGCTTCTGTAACTGCATTTGGGGACTGTGTCATTTGAAATTTGTAGCCTGCTTCTTTACCTTAGCACCCTGTACCTGTGATTCAGCCATCTATTTCATTATCTCTACCTACCTACCTTCCTTCCTTCCTTCCTTCCTTCCTTCCTTCCTTTCTTTCTTTCTTTCTTTCTTTCTTTCTTTCTTTCTTTCTTTCTTTCTTTCTTTCTTTCTTTCTTTCTTTCTTTCTCTCCCCCTCTAAGAAAGCTTATTCTGATCTCTCTCATTCCCTGAGCTCTGCCATTCTCTGACTCTGTGCTGTCTCTCCCCCTCCTCTTCCAGACTACACTTACTCTTCCTAGCTCCATTAGTGCCACAGTTAAATTAAGTAACCTCTTGCTGTATGGCTGCCTGCCACCATCCCTTCTCACTTAACAACTTTTCCATTGTCACCATTCCAACCACCACCCACCAGTTTAGCCTCTCTGCCTTTGCATTGCACTTCTCTCCCTTTAATTAACTCACACTGTCTCTTTTCTCCCTTTCTTGATCTTGCCCTTGACCGGCCACCATGCTCCCATGAGTGGCCATGGCTGAAAGCACCAGCAAGCCACACTACCTTCCTCTGCCCACTCCTAAATGCCTCCTGACTGGCTTAGCTTTGCCAGCCAACCTGGGACTGCATCGAGGGGCTCTGAGTGGCTTTTGCCCTGCTCTGACTTATCTCCATTGACTGCTGATGTATGGCTTCTGAGCTGATTGGACACTTCTGTCTCTCTGTCTCTCTCTCTCTCTCTGTGCAGGGCTTCTCTCTGCAAGTACTCCTAAGCACTACTGTATGGGGAAGATGGGGAATTTTGAATTTTTTGGCCCACCCACCTCCTCCTGTGACCTTAATTAAATACTCATTAGCTCCTCCCTTACACCCCCCTAATCTTGTTCCATTGGTTCCTGCAACAGTATCCTATAGGAGCTTTGCTGCTGTCAGCTCGTTCTGTGCTTCTCTACACTTACTGAGCCTGGGACTGATATTGTATCATTCCTCCCTTAGCTGTCACTCCACTCAAACCCTTCCTAGCTCCCTCCTGCCGTTCTCCTTCACCTTTCTGTGAGAACTGCTCATTATTTTTCCTACTGCTAAGTTAACTTCCCCATCACCCTCCCTGATGTCAGCTGTACCCTGTCTCTTTTTGCCAATCCATGGGCTGCCAAACTACCCAGCTGCAAGCCTATCCCTCTGCATTTTAGTTTACTCTGCTAACATGGGTTGCCTTTATTGGTTAGGTATATTGTTCTGCCTCATACTTGTGAGCCTTGCTGACCACTTCATTGCAATCTCCCTATAATATCCTCCTCATCTCTGTTCCCCTCCTCCTCCTTCTCTCATCTTGTCCAATTCCTCCTGTGTGATCTTGCATACTCATTCTCTGCCTAAGCCTGGTCTTGCATTATTGGGGCACTAGCTCTGCAAACAACTACACAGGACCACCACTCTACTGTATGTAGCATGGTGTTACCCTGCATAGCATCTTGGGTTTGAATATCCATTGTCCTTCTCCTGGCCCATGCGGGGGATATCAAGCTAAATCATGGGCCCCCACTACCCCTTCCTTCCTGAAACAACCTTACTCCTACCCTTCCAACTCCCAAAGATCTGCTAATAGTCCACATGAATATCCGCAGCCTTCACACTAAAATGGCTGAATTAGAGGCCTAGGACACCCAAAAGTCCCCGGACATACTCTGCATATCTGAGTCATGGCTTAAGCCTGATGTCAAACAGCATGAGGTGGCACTTCCTGGTTACAACTGCTTTAGGATGGATACGCTGGGCAAAAAAGCTGGAGGGGTCCTTATATACACTTGTGCTTACATGGATGCCACCGAGCTGCCTGTGCCTGACTCTGGAACTCTATCTGTAGAATCCCTATTCCTCTTCCTGACTCGCAGTAACATTAAGAAGCTTATCATTGATGTGCCTACTTACCTCTCAACAAGGCTCCTTTTGTCCTTCCTCCCTTCCTTGCCTCCCTTGCTAACCTCCCTCATCAGGACCTAGTCCTTTGTGGAGACTTTAACACTAACTGGCTTACCTCAGTGGCAGACAAAGCCGACACATCTTTAGCCAATTCCAACCTAATTCAGCACATTCTTGAGACTATGTGGATTAACAGCAAGTCAAGAAATCATACTCTGCTGGACCGGATGGTCACTATCTGACCACTTAAGATGAAAGTGGTGGGTGTTTTATATGATTGTATAAGTGACCATTCTCCCACTTACTGTGTTTGGAAGAATAACTATCTCAATCCCCCTCCTAAGATCTCCCCTGTCCGGAATATGTCCAGGTTTGACCACAATAGCTTCATTTCCACTGTTCAAAGCACAGACTGGAGCCCGATCAAAACTCTTCCTGATATCAGTCAAACTCTGGATTTCTCTATCTCCACTTTCTCCAAAATTGTTGACAGCCACGTTCCCCTGAAAAAATGTAGATCCAGGGGTGTAAAGGCTGCACAGATCAATAAAGACCTAGGTCTGCTTATGTCCTCCCATGACAGGGTCTGGCATGCTTACAAAAAAGTGGGATGCCCTCTGATTGGCAGTTCTAAAGTCAACTTTGGAATAAATGTAAAAACTCCCTCCATAAAGCTAAATGTCATCATTACAAAGCACTACAATCTGAACACCTCTGCAACCCCAAAGAGTTCTGGAGGCAGGTGAACTCCCTGATCAAAGAGAGGGCTGTCGAACTCCATCACGGCACAGGGCAGCTCCCTTACTGATCCCTCATCCATTGCTGCTGGATTTAATGCCTTTTTTCACAGACCTTAATAAATACATATCACTTTTCCACAATTCTTCTGCTTCCTCTCCTGTTCGTTCCATCTCTTGTGACCTTGGGGCTCGGCCATCATTTCATTTGAAGCTGGCCACCCTTAATGAGGTCCAGAGACTCCTTTGTAACTTGAAAGAGGAGAGTTCAGCAGGACACGGCAACCTTGAGCCTAAATTTCTTAAATTGGGTGCATCAGTCCTTGCTCACCCTATTTGAGACTTATTTAATCGGTCCTTTCTCTCTTGCACTGTGCCTGACTTATGGAAGGTTGCTGTAGTTGTACCTGTGCATGGGGGACACTATTGCTGAAAACTTTAGGTCCATCTCTATCCTGTGCCCATTGGCAAAGATTCAGGATCACATAGTGTACAACCTTCTTCAAGACTATCTTGAGATCCACAATCTGCTCTCTCTTTTTCAACATTGGTTCAGAAAGAACCATAGCACCCTCACTGCATTAATAAAGGTAACCTCAGACACTTATGAGACCATGGACCAAGGCTCTGCCACTGGAGCCATTTTTTTTTGAACTCACAAAAGCGTTCAACCTGGTGAACCATGATTTACTACTTCAGCAGCTTTGGGTTCTTGGTCTTGATACTAGTGTCCTCCAGTGGGTCAAAAACCATCTCTCCTGCCATTCCTAAAGAGTCAAATGGGCTGGCTCTCTTTCTGACCATCATCCCATAACACATGGGGTACCACAGGGCTCTATCTTGGGCCCTTTGTTGTTCTCCCTATTTATTAATGATTTACCTAAAAACTGTGGTGGGGTCTCAGTGCACCTGTATGCAGATGATGCAATTATTTACCACTCCTCCTCTAACATTGATAGGATAAACAGTGACCTGGATTCTGACTTTTCTGACCTTGAAAAATGGTTTTGACATATGCAACTAGTCCTTAACATGAAAAAAAAAGTATGCTCTTCTCCCACCTACAGTCCACATCCTGCACCATGCCCCACCTCTTAGTATTATCTCCCTCAATGGGGATACCAGTGAATTTGTCTGTACCTTCAAGTAGCTGGGTATTACCCTTGACACTTCTCTCTCCCTTGTTGCCCATGTCTCCATCCTAATAAAAACTCTCAATTGTAAAATAGGTCTCCTTTAGCAGATCCACCCCTTCCTTACTTCTGCCTCTTACATGAAGACAGCTTCCTCATATCTTCTTCCACTCCTTATTTATGGTGCTCTGCTATTGTTCTGTACCAATGCTACCAACCTGTCTCTCCTTTCTTAGGCATAACACAGGGTGGGAAGGTTTGCCTTGGGTGTCCCTGCTCACCATCCTCACTGCAATGTGCTCTCCTTTTTGGGTTGGCTGTCCTATGAGTCTAAGCTAAGGTTCTCCACCCTAAGCTTTTTACATAAGCTTGCCCATAAATTTCACCCCCATGCCTCAGAAAAGCAATTCACCTCAGACAAACTGCACATGCCCTGAGATTGGCCTCCCTTCCTTCTCATTAAGCCTAATTTACGTCTTTTAGTTGCTCACAAGTCCTTCTTTTTTGCTGCAGTATCTGACTGGAACTCTCTGCTCCATTCTGTCCTGTCTTGTTCAACCCTTTCACAGTTCTGAGCAGAACTACTTACTTCTCTCTCTCTCTGCCTCTAGGACCTGCTCCTGCTTCCATTAATCCCTTTGCTGTTTCTCTGCTGCTCATTGGCTTACCTACTCTTCTCCTCTTCCGACTCTTCCCTGTCCCCTGCCCTATGCAGTCCCACTGCCTTTTCATACTTCCCCTCCTGCTTTCCTCTTCTCTCTTATGACACTATTCTCCAGGAACATTGTACTCTCACTTGGCTCTGCCACCTTACCATGTTTTTGCTAATGTCTATATATTGTATCTCTTACCCATTGTAAAATATTGTATCATACTAGTATTTTATTTTATTTCAACCTTGTTGTGATGCATGTCTTTCTCCTTTTGCTATTATTGTTACCTCAGGTGTCTATACATTGTTACGTGTCTAACTTGTGTTGTAACCCTATGGCTGTATCTGGGTGACCCTGAAAAAGGGACCGTAATTGTCTCTGCGGACTTACCCAGTTACCAAAACTCAATAAATAAATAAATATCTTATTCTTAGTGTATTATGCCTTTTAGCCTGCTCTTGCAGTGTGTGGAAGAGACCCACATATGTGCAACCCTTAGGTCTTGTATTTTGCTGGGAGGCATTGTTTGTATTGGCACTTGCTGAATTACTTGTACCAGCCCCTGTGGTGAAATTAGGGGTTGCAGACTATTTCTGCCCTCGGGGGGGTGTGGGATGGACCTTTCTGCCTGTGATCAGGATTATCTGACACTATAGGTCCTTCCTCTAACTTTTTCTGCAACACATTTGTAGCTAGCCCATGGTATGAAAATTGCAGCATGGGATTTTGTGTTAGGGAAAGATCTGAGGGGAGCTCTTGCAGATTTGCTTGCCCCTCCTGCATTTCTTCTTCACCCTCCAAGTTTGTGTGTATAGGGGTTTGCCAGGGTTTGTTTGCCTCTAGTCTGACCCAACCAGCATTTTTTAAAGCATCTGAGACAGAGATGCCTGATGCAGATAGATTAGAGTCATAGGGTTAGATATCCAAAACTTTGCCCCAGGGCTAAATTAGCACTGCCCAGCATGCTAAATTAGCCTGGAACCAATAGCCCACTATATTCAAGAGGGATAGCCCTGGTGCTAAACCTGCTGAATATAGCATGCTAAGAAAGATGGGCAAACTGAGCTAGGTGTGCAGTGAAGAAATAGCCCAGAAAATAAGGCAGCTCTGAATATAGCAACCAGGAAGTGCAAACCACAACAGCATCCCTGTTCACAGCGACATGCAGGAAGGTAGAGGTGAACTATGTGGGCCAATGTGTGTGCTAACAAAGGAGGGGATTCATTAAAGCTGCAAGCACCAGTGCCTGTGAAATTAAATTGTGCAGAAATGTACAATGTTTCTAAAATGTTTGCTCAGCATAAACACATTTGCACAGGTTTTGCGCAGAGCTAAGCCATTTGCCCGGCACTATCACATTTGCCTGGGGCAAAATTATGCCATATTCAAAACAGAAATGCAAATGAGCCTGCTTAGGCATTCCAAGGACAAACATCCAGATAAGCATCTCATTATGTCCTGATTTACATGTAGTTTGCCCAGCGCTATTGCAGGGTTCCACAGCTCCACCTGTAGGTCAGTTTGGAAGTATAGGGGCTGGCTGGGCCTGCCCACCGCTCCACCTGTAGGTCAGTCTGGCAGTGCATGGTGGTAGCTGCAGCTATATTTGTACAGAATCACATTGAATGATGTGCCCCAGTGGACTACACAGTACAGGCAGAGGTGGTGGTGCTGCATGCAATTGTCAAATTGTAGTTCTTTCTACAGTGCACAGCTGACACTACAGTAGCAAGGGGGGTCAGTAGTGTGAGGAACACAACAATGTCTATGGTGTTTTGCACAACAATTACCATTGCACTGTACACAGTGACAGGCCCAACTTGCAGGTGTGTACTGAGAGTGGACATTACTATTATGCTGTTGTGTGATCCACAGACGCTGCACCACTGGCATGGGATACTCACAGTGACATATACATGGCTGGCTGTGTGTGCTGTGATGTCTGCACAGATGTGCAGTATGTGGCTGGGGGGCACATACCATCAGACAGGCACACTGTTGTTGAGGAATTCCCAGCACTGGACCATTTGTACTGCATGGCTTGTCCCAGCCTTGTGGCTGCACCCAGTCTGTGATGCAGCCTGGCCACCTGTACAGCCTTCCCTCAACACTCTCCAAGAACACAGTGTGGTAATCTGCACAATGCAAAGTGTTGCACTAAGTCCAGCAAAAACATTGCTCCTGTATTCACGTCTACACCCCCTCAGTGTGCCCCTTGCATAAATTATACTTTTGCCCGGCACTAATTCAGTTTACCCACATTATTTGACCTTTTGAATATAGCAGACCTGTACAAACCCATCTCTAACCCTGTGCAAATGGTTTACACCGAGTGCAATGTTTTGAATATATGGCCCATAGTCTGGTAAGGGAGAGACTGAGCCAATTGCATGAGAACTGGCTGATGTCTCTCCCTTGTTCTCCCCATACAGTCTTTTTGTGCATCTGAATTGAATGTGTTAGTACTTTCATCATATACACACTCTGTTTCCATGTTTGTTACTTCTTTGTCTCCTTCATTAGTATTGCTTATATTACATATTTCTTTAGTACCCATTTCACCCCTCCTCCCAGTATGGGGTTCTGTGTTTTTGGATCTGATTTTCCATCTGATTTTGCCCCTTTAGTATTTTGCTCAAAAGTACCTGTTAGCAAACCAAATCACACTTCCACATTCCCAGGAGCCTCCTTTCCAACATCCTGTACTCTGCTGTCTACTGTAGTTCTAGCTAGTTCCTTAAGATCGCCAGCATGGCTCAAAACATTTATTTTCTCCTCTCTCTCAAGGAGATACAGCAGGTATGGCCTTCAAGTAGGAACATCTTAGTCCTGGATTCCTTTGGCTAGCGCCACCCCAGGCGAATGCTGTGTGGGCTCCGATGCACTTAATGCCACTCCTGGTGCCACTGAACCACTAGCCTCTATCTCCACATTTATATCTCTACTTCCTTCAATCACTGCTTGACATCAAAGTGGATTCCTCCTGAGCCATCTGGGTGGGGAGGGAGGCAGTCTCCTCCACCCTGGCTGACATTCCTCCTTCCTTCTCTACACGAACCACTGGCTGGAAGACAGCAGCTCCCACTACCCAAAAGAGTAGGGGAATTATTTATTAAAACTTGAAATTAAAATATATACATAATAGTGTTACTTCACACAAAATCATAATGCAAAATAAAGGTAACCATAAATAAGTATTTCATCATACAGTCAAGACAAAGTTTCATTTTTATAGTCCCAAAACCTAATAATCACTGAAAACAACCTTCCCCCCACCTAAAAGAGTAATGGACTTTCTCCGGTGTCTTGGCCAAATTTTCCCCATTCACTGAAAATGCCACTAACAGCTAAATCTGGTTCAATATCAGTTGGCATTCATCTGTATCCCCCTTCCCTGGGACGAGGCTGAAAATAGGCAGCATTGTCTAGTCCTCCTTTCCCGGTCAACCAAAACTAAATAAATAAATAAATAAGTGGCTAGACAGTGTGGGATGTTTCCAAGTCCAGGAAAGATGTAGTGGAAACTGATTAAGGAATGTAAACACGTTTTTGTGTGGTAACAACAGTATGATGGGTAGTCTGTTTTTCACTTTCTGAAAGAAAAAAAGAAATCAGAATCAAACAACCATCAACATCAGCAATCTTTATGGAATGTGAGCAATCATAAAATGTGTTTTTGAAACTAGTGACAGTTTGAGACCTAAGGGGGTTGACAGTGTCCCTTTAAACCCATTGGAATTCTATGCTAGTAGGGCATAGGGTATGTAGGAGTTATTAGAACAGTAGAGATAAATAGACAGGAGGTTTACAATGTTCATGTAGATAACCCTAGAGCTTAATATACCAGGGAGGAAGAGCATTGGCTTACTGACACCCACTGTTTACCATCCAATGAGCAGTCTACAACAAATGTAAAAGCAGCTACAGTACTTATCCAATTTTCTGGGTAGAGGAGTGGGCCATCACCACCTGTCAGGGTTGAGAGCAGGAGAAAAGTGGTGTGGGGGGAATAATGGAGAAACACAAAACACTAAACTAAAATGCTGTCTGGCCTAGTAATTACCCCCAAAAGACACAGAAATCATGGCAACAAAATATAATGGTACTATCCGGGATGCATCACCCTTATCACAGTTTCTGACAGCGACATGCTGCAGAATAGTGCAGGAACACAATGTCATCCAACGGCAATCACATTTGTCACACAGAAAATGTGTTGCATCCTGGCTGAGTCCTCTGTATATGCCATATGTAACAAGAATCATTAAAGGGAAACTGGATGGCTCTGTGGGTTGGTAGCAGGTTAAGGAGTCTTTCACCTCTAGGTAATGGGTTCAAATCCAGCACAGGTCAATGGTGGTTCAAAGCCATTATCTCCTGAGGGCTGTTCAGTGGCCCATGTGAAATGAGCTGTGGTGGTCTCAATACAGTTCCCAGTGGGCAGGTGTCCACATTAGAAAACCACCAACACAATTGGCAGTAACTGGCACCCTTGTTGGCAGTTTGATATAACAGGACAAGGATTTAATGGGTATAGAGTCTGAATTACCATCTCACCTACATGGTGTTCCCTCCAAGGCAGGGTTAAGGCACATTAATGGGTCAGTCTGGGGAAGCTTGCACTGTGCTCACCAATGCTGTGCCTGTCATGTGGCTAAACAGAGTACTTCAAGTTCCAGTACTATAAATCCAGCACCTTTCACAAGCACTAGAAAACACACACAGAAAAATAAAACAAAAAACTAATCTTAAAAAAAAAAGGAATCAGTAAACCAAAGTGACGCTCAAACAACATGAAATTAAAATAATCTTGAAATGTGTGGGAGGGGGGCACTGTGGCTCACTGATGTCCTGGGTTTTTAGCCAAAGCCTGTAACATTAGGAGCAGAGTCAGGTATGGAGGAACAAGTGTATGGCTGAATGCTCACCTCCTGGGTTGGGGATGCTGTAGAGCAATGCCCTCTCAATGACACATAGGGAAGTCCTGGTGGGGGTGGGAGTGCTGCAAATGTTGGAGGTGGTAATGAGATGTCAGCACCCTTTCAAGGGCAGTCTTGAGTATGCTTGATACACTGTAGAGGTAGGTGGACTTAGATGGGAAATATCTCCTCATATTTGAAGCACAGTGAAGGATTGGTGCCAACAGCCACCCAAGCACCGAAGATGCATGAATGTGCCAGCCACGCCCCACCACCATGCCAACCATGCTGCCACTAAATATAAGCATTGTTCTGACTCTGCAGTGACCATTCATAAAGGAGGGGGTAGAGGTACTCTGCCTTGGGGGAAGGGAACTGAGGAAGCTTTGGTAGTATGGATGATAATTTCTGCAACTAGAGGGACTCTAGTAGCCACTAATGAAGATCAAGGGCAGGCAGCAGCCCAATGGTGCAGGAATGGAGATTAGTTTGGTGAGTGAGGTGACATAAAGAGATAATAAAAATAATACAATTATTCCCAAAAAAGGATAAAAACCCAAATAATCAACTATCTGTAACAGAAGGGATTTTCAACACTCTGTCTGAACAACTAATCAAGAGTCTCTATTTAACTCAATAGTTAAGTTAAAGGACAATCTGCAGTCACTTTTTGAAGTACAGAAAAACTTAGTACCTCTCCAAAATGTTTGACTTGAATTAGCCCTTGGAACTGGAAAACCCCAATTGAGAGCTTAGGTCCTTGATTTTAGAATGGTGGACTTCAACAGTCTGAGAGAGCTGGACAAGGAAAAGTTAGTTAAGAAGGACAACATGTGGGGGAGAAGAGTGGTAAATAAGGGAGCCATTTTTGACACTTACAAGTGTTAAAAAAGGACAGTAACAAAAAAGAACACATTTAAGAGACTGCAATGGACCTCAGCAACATTCAGGGAAGCGGTAAGGAAGAATATTTACTGAAAAACAAAGGCTAAAGAGGGCAATGAGGGAGGCAAAAGCAGACACAGAGCTGCATGTTGCAGAAGAGGTCAAGAACAGAGAAAAACAGTTCTTCCGATACATTAGGGAAAAAAGTAGTAAAGTAAGTGGAATCATAAGGCTAGCTGAGGGGGTAGGGTGATAGAGGAGGACAGGCAAAAGGCCATCCTTAATGATTACCTTTGGTCATTTTTCCCTAAGGAGGACGGTGGGCCCTTGTCAGAGAGTGGCATCAAAGCCACCACTAAGGGGTCCCCAGAGATGAAGCAGACAATATTTACAAGTGAAAGGGTCCAGAAGGGACTGACAGCTCTACAGATACATAATGCCCTGGTACCAAATGGGTTGAATCTGAAGTTATTTTGGTGAGCTGGAAGTGGTACTGCCTGAACCCCTGGTAGGTCTATTCAACAGCTCACTAAGGACAGGGATCATTCCGAAGGACTGAAGGGTGGCAGACATAGTTCCACTCCATAAGGGGGGACAAGAACAAGTAGGAAACTAGAGACTTGTCAGTCTTAATTCTATTGTAGAGAAGCTGATAGACACACTGGTCAAAGAGGACTTCATGGACTACTTAGAGAGTGATGGTCTCCATGATAGTAAACAGCATGGATTCATGAAAGGGAGGTCCTGTTTGAGTAATCTGATCATTTTCCTTGACTGGGTAACAAAGGAACTGGATAGGGGCCATGCTGTGGATTTGCTCTACTTTGATTTCAGCAAGGCTTTCAACTCAGTGCCTCGCAGACTCTTGATGAAGAGGATGGAGGATCAGGGTGTAGATAAAGTCATAGTAAACTGGACAGATAACTGGTAAAGGGGAGGCAGAAAAAGGCTATGGTTGGCAGGGTCATATCAGAAGAGAGGACTGTCATGAGTGGAGTACTATAGGGATTTGTTCTGGGTCCAGTCCTCTTCAATTATGTTCATCAGAAACATTAGTGAGGGAATCCGGGGCAGGTTGTGTCTCTTCACAGATGACACTAAGCTCTCTAGGAGGGTGGATTGTGACAAGTGAATCACGTAAATGTAGAGTGACTTACAAATGCTAGAGGGGTGGTTTACGGTTTGCATGTTGAAATTCAACACCAAAAAGTGCAAGCTACTGTAATGTACCTAGGGAACAAGGACCCCAGGACAGAGTATTGGATGGATGGGGTGAGACATAGTTGTACACCTGAGGAACCAGACCTTGGAGTTATCATCAGTGACTCCCTCAAACAATCTAGTCAGTGCAAAATGCATATAGCAAAGCGAGTAGGATGCTGGGATGTAGCAGGAGGGTTTTGATAGCAGAATGGAAGAGGTAATACTTCACCTATACAGATTCTTGGTGAGGCCTCACCTGGAGTACGGTGACCAGTTCTGGAGCCTTCACTGCATGAAGGATAGGGATAGGCTAGAGATGGTGTAGCACAGGGTACTAACCATGATTCAGAGTCAACAGGGCAGGTCTCATGAGGAGTCCCTCAAGGTACTGAACATGTACTCAGTGGAGACAAGAAGGGAGAGGGGTGTTGATAAAGACCTTTAATTTCCTAAAGGGAATTAACAAGATGAACTGTGGGGAAATTTTAGCTCAAATTCAAGTTTGCGGTCACGTGGACGAGTGGAAACTGACAGCAGGGAGGTTCGGAAGGGACACGAAGAAGTATTATTTTACACAAAGGGTGTTGGAGCTGTGGAACCATCTTCCAGCAAAAGTGGTGGATGCTAAAATCATTGGTGGTTTCAAGCATAGTTGGGACAGAATGAAGGGTAAAGTATGGGCTTGGGAAAGCAGAAACTGGGAGGAGACTAGGGGAAAGATGGGAAGGACTAGGACCCTGGAGGGGCAGTAAGTCCAAGAGCTAAATAGGAAACTCAAGCAGATTGGATGGACCTTTGGTCTTTTCCTGCCATCATTTTCTGTTTCTATGTTTTTAAACGTAGTGCAAGTGGAGGAGGCTGTATTTTACATTTTGCAGAGATAGGGAGAAGGACAATGAACAGCTAATGATATTGAAATTAAACTATTTATTATTTAAAATTATTCCAACTGGGATAACCCCATCAGGAACAGCATCTTGTTTTTATAGATGTCCCAGGAAGGACAACAGCAGTCAACAGGTTAGCATAGTCCAACAGGAATAGTAATACAGTATACAGTGCAAACCATTTAATCTGACAGCCCGGGCAATTGAGAGTTGTCCCATTTAAACAGCCACCTCTATTAAATGGAGCTGTATGTTTTCTATGATGGTACTGTGTAGGACAGGAGTAGTGAAGATAGTGGAGGATGTGCCAATTCTGGTTAGTGAGTGTAGGGCAGTGTAGTGTCTCTTATGTGCATCTATACTTTATATGTGCTTGTGCTTCACTTTTATTTTAAATTCTTTGTTGTTTTATTCTACTATTCTGTTTAAAATTATCAGATGTGTGTGTGTGTGTGTGTGACTTTATGACATCATTAATTAGACCAAAAGTTAGTTTCAGTGCTTTGTTCCTGCTCGCTCCTCTGTACTCTGGCATCACTGAAGAAATCAATGATCTGATTGCTTTCCAGCAGTGTTTGTTCAGATCAGCACTTCTATATCCAGCAGTCGCTCCCAGCTTGTGACATACCCTTTTTGCTGGAACCACAGAATGGCACACTGTGAGCCATCAAGTGCATCAATAGTGGGATGACTCTTTCTCATGGATTTCATTCCCTTCTTCTCCCTCTGAAGCATTTTCAGCCTCAGTAGCCTTGCAAGCCACGGCAACCATCTGCTCATCCATTATCTTGCTCTCTGAAGGTTTATTCTTATCCATTCTGATGAATATGAAGAAAGTAGATGGGTCCATAAATGGTGGCATAGAACATTATCTTGCTCAGCTATTGCTGTTGGTGTGCTTGAAAATTGAGCCTTTACAAAACAGTGCAGGATAGTGACAGCTTTGACACTGTTTCAGGCTTTGTTAAGAATTGAAATTGTTTCAAGCAGATTGACTTTCCTCACAATCTTGGCAGCATGTGCACTGTTCCCTTCACTGATGGTCTGGATGATCATGCCAGCCACTAAGGAACGGTAGTGCCCCTTTAGATTTTTAATCACACACATATCCATTGGCTGGATAATGCTGGTGGTGTTTGGGGGTGGGGGGGAGGAAAACAAGGGTGGTGAATCTTAACCGATGGCTGAGATCATGAGGGTGAGCAATGCAGTTATAAAGGAACAACAGGAGTTTGTGTTTTGTTCTTTGCAGCTCATTCTACCAACTGAATGCCACTGGAGGAGGATAGCTGAGGTCATCTACACTTACTGGAGCTAGTGCACACAACTGATAAGACCTTTAGAACCATGGGCAAGCATCTGGGTTGCTTGCTTTTGCCAATCACCAACAGCTTTCATTTTGCACTGCCATTTAGATTAGCACAGCAAAAGACCAAGATGCTGTCCTTTGCTTTCCTCCCCTATCAGGTCTTGATCTGTTATGACATGCCATGATCAGACTAACCTCCATGAAAAAGACTTCTCTTGTGTGCATTGAACATGTCCTCTGTCCTGAATCTAGATAGCAGAGCAGGGCGCACATTGGTGAACCAGCACTCAGCAGCCAACCAGTCTGCTTTCTGTTTCTCACCATGCTCCAGTCTGAAAATGATTTGGTAGTGGATCTTCCACTGAGAGAGCCAGCCATCAGCTGGTTGAAACTCAGAATGTCCCAGGTGAACTGTCACATCACTCACCTTTTACTTTAACTTGGGCCCAGAGAGGTGAACACCTTTCGGCAATGCATTTTTAAACCATACTATTTTTTTTTTTTTTAGTTTTTGTTGACCGGGTAAGTGCACTAGACAAATCCTGCCTATTTTCAGGCATGACCCGGGGGAGGGGGATACAGATGAATGCCAACTGACCTTGAACCGGATGAAGCTGTTGGTGGTATTTTTTGTGAATGGAGGAAATTTGGCCATTGCACCGGGGAAATTCCCTTGCTCTTTTCGAGAAGTTCCATGGGATCTTTAACATCCACTTGAACTACCACCAGAACAGGCAGATGGGACCTCGGTTTAACGTCTCATCCTAAAGATGTGCATCCTTCTCCTCACAGTTCTTTCTCTCCCTCTTTCTGTATCTTTTAGGATTTGCATTCAAGCACCACTCAGCCAGAATCGCTTCTCAGCTCTTGCTTATCTGACTGGCCTGACTTTTGAGATTTGGAACTGAGCAGCTACCAGAGACAAAGAGCAAGCAGAATTTTTGAGTGGTTCCAAAACCTTAACTGTCAGCAACTGGCTGCTCTTTCCTAGGGAGTGCCTTTTTGAAAATTGTGTGTGTGAGTGAGACAGCAAGGGCAGGGTTTTTATTCAGCTGGGCTTGAATGAGGAGAATTAGCTGTTTATTGTCCCACTAAAGTGGCTTTTGTATTTAGCACCATCCCCTATATCCACAATTCACTCTCATTGGAACGAATGGATGATAATCAGTTCCTAGGTGGCCATACTGCTTAAATTGCCATTACTTTTATGCAGGTCCCTTTTACCTGGTGTGTAATGTACAGGCTAAAAAATCCATTTCAGAAAACAAACTTTAAGGTACACTAAGTTCCTACAAACAGTAATCAGAACATGCTAACCAAGCTGGATCACACCAAACAAAGAGCATGAGTATTGCTCTCAACTTGATCATGGTCAGGAAGAGGAAGCAACTGGGCCAGAACAAACACGCGGTTCTAAGGTGGCTAGAAAGACTGTACTTGAGCACGTGAAAGCTAGGAGCATCCCTCATCTAAAGAAGGAGCGTGTTCCTGATGTTGCAAATGTAAAAAGCCTTTCTTCAGTACCAAATTCACTCTTCATCCTGGGAACTGAGTAGGTAAATGCTGCTGTTGAATGGAGTGAGTAGGCAGTCTGCACGGTGGGCTAGGAGATAATCTGGGGCTCCTTTTTGTGCTCATTTGTACAAAAAAGAAAGCCAGTAATAGAATATATTGAGCAGTAGCAGAAAACCTACATCTCTTTCAGAGGATGCAAAGGCTAGGGGAGAAAGAGAGAGAAATCAAGGAAGTGAGGAAGGGAGGAAGGAGGGAGGGAGGGAGGGAGGGAAGGAAGTGCAAAAGCTCAAGACTGTAACTGGAGTTCAACCTCCTTACATCTTGAACAAAAGTCAGTGAGATGACTTGACAGTAGTGTCAGCCATTGGGGCCCAAAGACAGAACAAAACCAGTAATGACAACAGAATGATTTTTATTTTACAATGGCTTAGAGTATGACAACAATACAATGCACAAACGGTTTGAGTGTTATCTGCATGTATAATGCATAGGCTTATCCTACAATGATCTGGATGTCTCAGGTACTGCAATAAAGCAAAAATACAAACAGAGTTGACAAAGAAGTAAGTGTCTCGGCTAAGACTTGAACACAGGCCACCCAGAATACCTTTCTGATTGCACTAACCACCTGCGCCACTGAGACAACTGGAACCTGTGCTGTCCCCGAGCACATTACTCTATCTCAAATGCACAACCCAATGGCAAAACAAATATTTACTTGCAACAATCACACTGGAGTGCAGTATGCATATTTATGGAACATATACAAACAGAGGTGAAAAAGAAGTAAGTAACTCAGTGGGGACTTGAACTCAGGCAGCCCGGAATACCGTTCTGATTGCGCTAACCAGCTGCATCACTGAGTCAACTGGAACCTGGGCTGTCCCCATGCACATTACTCTTTCTCAAATGCACAACCCAATGGCAACACAAATATTTACTTGTAACAATCACAGGAGTGCAGTGTGCAAATTTATGGAACACATGGTCGTGAACGCTATTGTACTTGGACCCAGCCCTGGCTATGCACACTGTACATACTGCTGGAGCACTTAAAGGGACAGCGTGGTGGCATAGCTCTGCATACTCACACAGATCAACAATACAGCAATACTTTACATGGATTTAACTTCCCTTACTGGATGTCTGCCATGCAGTGGGCATCAAAGGAGCCCAGGAAGATACTCAGGGTAAATACCCCAAATGTGGGGAGGGGGCTACACTATCTTCCCTGCCCAGAAAACCTGGCATCCACGTCAAGATTATAATCCAAGTAACAGTTGCTATTAACACCTTCTGTTATATACAGGTCTAGACCATACATTATTATATATAAACAAATGTCTGCTCAGATATAAAATAAGTATATACAAAATAGCATGCTTTACCTTCAAACGACATTTCTGTTAAGCAATCGCATAGTTCAAAATAGTTGCATTTTATCCCAACATTCTAAATTCACCATTCCCATATTGTTTCAGACAGTATTTATAGGTAATGACATTTGCTCCCTTTAAACCTTTACACATTGACCATGTGGACAACAGACCCGCAGGTTTTCAGCTAACTCTTGGAATTCTGTAAGGGTAACCTCTGAGATACTGAATGGAGGGATTTACTATTACCTCAGATGCTGCAGTAAGCAGTAGCTTAAGCAGGGAATTTGCAGCAATGTACACCCTTTTATGAACTACATTCATGGGCAAGTCCACAGGCTTTCCTCGTATGTCATATGTTTTACAACCCTTCCTGAACATCTGGGCATAGAGGAAATTGGCATTGGCATTTCAACATTAGCATTTGGGTTCATGACTTCCAGCTCATTGTCCAGCAACAAGACAGCTTTTGAAGAAAGGAGTACCACTGCACTCCCTTTTTTTTAATTAGCTTTTTTGGTCCCTGTTTCCTCCTACCCACTGGTGATGGGGACACATATGTATTTTTTACTGATTTTTCCCTTGATCCCCCCAAGACCCCAGCACATGGCCATGAGAGCATGTGGAGGCACACATTACATCCCCTGGAGCCAGCTCTGCCCCTTCCACCTCTTGATACTTTTGCTGCCCTTCTCTGCCTACACTACCCAACAGACCTTTACCCAGTGGGAGCAGAACTATGTGGGGGTGCTAACTCACCCTCACCACCCTCTGGAGAGGAAAGCTGCCTGCATGCTCAATCCTGCTCCGCCCTCCCCCCCCCACACCAGCACCATGATTACCCAAGGTCATTCCTAAACCCGGGTCTTTAGCATAGCAAAGGTAAGGTATCATGCACCTCAACCCTTGTGCCACTGGGCCAGCACCACTGCACTCTCTTGAGGATCAGAACTGGTTATAGGCCCTTCATTTGATACATTACTTTGTTCTCTGATTCTTTTTATTTTTTATTTAGTTGTTTAACCAGGTATAGCACACTAAGCTGAAAGCTTTTTTACAGGAGCGACCTGGGAGCACAAGAAGGTTAAGTGACTTGCTCAGGGTCACACAGTATGCAAGTGGAAGCTGTGGGATTCAAACCCAGGTCTGGTCTGCTGGATGTCACCAGATTTGCAGCTCAGAGCCTTAGACCACTGCGCTATACTGCCTCAACAGTTCTCTGATTCTTGAGGCTCAACTTCATCTGAAAGTGATATTTCAACAAAGTTAGATTCAACCATCGCACAATTAGCATTTTCAGGAACAGCACTACTTTCTTGGACATGAAATAGTTCACTTAACACACTTAGTCCAGCATCACTTCTTTGTTCATTGGTATGCTCACTACTGGCTCCTTCTGGTTCTAGCACATTAGGTTCGGACAACTCCACCAGGCAAATGGAGTCTGCTGCTTCCGAGTTCATACGTTGAACATCACCTTCTGGGGGGGGTTCAGGGACAATTGAGAGAGCAGAGCCATCAGAGGTCACTGGGCTGTTATGGTTATTACTGGCAGCATGAGGAAAAGCTCCTTGGAATAGCTGGGCTAATTTGAGAGAAGGATAATAAGCAGCACCAAACTCTCTCTCATTGTCTTCAGAGTTAGAGTCATTGTCATGCATAGTAGTACTGGCTGAAGGCTCTGGTTGTTGGTAGGGCTGGGAGGACTATTCTGTGGGAGATCCAGACCCCTAGATTGAACCCACAATCCATGGACCCTGATAAATACAAACTTCACCATAGAAGTCCAGTTCTGGGTCTGTGGAGATGCCATTTCCTGGATTTAGTATTTTGGTTGCCATTGGGATGCCATTGGCATGTACAGGCAGCCAGTAGCATCCAATCAGGAACAGAAGGTCACATGATGCACTCATGATATATAACCATGCTGAGAATGCCACATGGCCCAGAAGAGCGAGGTGGACCGGAGAAGAGCAGAAGCAGAGCTGCAGTCAGCAGCATAGAACAAAAGCACCAATGTCAGCTGCCAAAACCAAAACAAAGTTTAAAACCACCAGAAAGAAATCAATTGATGAGGGGAAGGAACAAAAACAACAGAAGAAATTAGGGAGGGGGCGAGAAACCGATTGCTGGGGGTGGGTGAAGGTGGATCGGGGACACGGGGAGTCGGGACTGGGGAGATAGTGGTGGCCGGAGGGGATGCAAATGCATAGTACTCTATTGTGTGACTGACTGTGTATTAGCAAGGGCAGACTTGTGCCATTCCATCCAGATCTACAGGTGTGAGGAAGAGACTATCGGGGGCCCAAGAGAGATTACAGTTACAGAAAATTCCAAATGAAAGTTTTTTTCCTTTCTTGGCCTGAGACAAAGTAGCTGTGTGTACATGAGAAAGAGCAGGCTGGCAAAATCTTTGACTTGTGCCATTCCAGATCCAGAGGAAAGAGGGAGAGACTACTTGGGCCCAAGAGAGTTTACAGTTATCGAAAATCGCAAATGAATTTTTTTTTTCTTTTCTTGGCCCCAGACAGTGTAGCTGTGTGTACATGAGAAAGGGCAGGCTGGCAAAATCTTTGACTTGCTCCATTACAAATCCAGAGGAGAGAGGGAGAGACTACTGGGAGCCCAAGTGAGATTACAGTTACAGAAAATCCCAAATGAAAGTTTTTTTTTCTTTTCTTGGCCTTGGACAGTGTAGCTGTGTGTACTGAGAAAGAGCAGGCTGGTAAATTCTTTGACTTGTGCCATTCCTCATCCAGAGGAGAGAGGGAGATACTATTGCGGGTACCAGAGAAATTTTACAGTTACATAAAATCCCAATTTTTTTTTCCTGGCTTCAGTGCAGCTGTGTATACAGGGCAAGGGCAGCAGGGTGGCAAAAAAAAAATCTTTAACTGTGACATCCAGAGGGGAGAGAAAGAGAGAATGCAGGGTGGCCAACAATAAATGTAACAGTCCCAGAAATCCCAAATATTTTTTTTTCTGGCTTCAGTGCAGCTGTGTGTACAGGGCAAGGGCAGCAGGGTGGCAAAATAAATATTTGCCTTGTGCCATCCAATGATGAATCACAATCACTTACGTTCATTCATGATTTCATGTATTAAATAGAGAATAAAGTATGTGGTGGTGTGTTTAATGAGAATTTACACACATCCGAGGGGTTAGATGCTACATAAACCCCGAGAGCAAAGCTTGAGGGGTTCATGCAAAGCATCTAACCCTGAGGGTGTGTGTAAACTTTGAGTTTACACACACTACCCAATACTTTATTTTATATAATTGCTGGGTTTCCCCTTTTTGGCTACAGCAATTATATAAAATATCAGCAGTTTTAGTGTGGCTACTCTCCAGTTTATTTTACATGCGGTCAGCTTATTTTCAAATTTATTGGCTTCACGTATTTTTTTTTAAATATTTTCATAGTCCCCATCTGTAACAGTAGTTCTTATTTTGTTTTTATATAACTTTACTCACCGCCATGTTTCTTTGGCAGCTGGGTTGTGGGCAAGAAGGAAGCAGTGAGCCAGGAAGGGAGAAGCTGCTGCAGATGCATGCGCAGAGGCAGGAGAACCATGTGTGTGTTTGCCATTATAAATGCTCCTTTATAATGGCCAATTATGCCACAGTCTCTCTCTATGGCAAAAAGGGAGACCCATTAATTATAAAAAAATACTGTTCAGACAAACAACATACAAGTTGATGCACATGCCCTATGCTGATGGCTGTGGGTGGCCTGGGGATAATCTGACTTTGTGACTTATAGCAGGCTGTTTACAGTACAGTACCATACAAGTAAAGTACAAGTATTACACACAAGTGTCATCATTATCATCACTCATCATTCATTCCCCATTGTGCCTTATTATGATTAGTTCCATGGTATATCGCATTACATTAAGTAGCAGCATTAACCAACCCCCATTGTGGGACTGTGCTGCATGTAGCTAATGAACCAGATGTGTCTGCATCTCCAAATAAAATTCTGAGGCACACTTAACAGTTGCTGAATTTGGTCACTTAACAGTAACTGTATTGTAGGAGCCAGTCCGGTAATCTTGAAAGGAAGTGGTGGTGGACTGTTGTGCTGTTGGTGTGCTGTCAGTATGTACACTGTACAGTCATGAGTCACGACAGTAAATTTGTCCCTGGCCTGTGGGTGGGAGTCATCAGAAGGACATCATGTTAGAGGGATCTCTTGTTACAAAATGGATCAAAGTATTGATAAGGCACATTCTATTTCTCAGGTAGGCAGTGGCACTGCAAAAGACAGCAATCAGCCTGAAAAGGGAAAACAAAATCAAACTCCCTTTTTCATGTCTAAAGTTTTGTCTCCCAAGCAAAAGTCTGAATCCAAAAAAGGTGAATGTCTCTGATCATCATCAGTCCCAAGTAAAAAAAAAAAAAAGTTATGTAGTTAAAAAATTTAAAGGTGTGGTGGGTACCAACCTCAAAGGCACCAACGGTATGGAATAATTGCCTACTATGCTACTGCCAGTCCCTCATCCAATTCTTCTGAGGTTGAACTCGACAAGGGTAATACTAATAACAAAGATGAAGAGAATCATCAGGCAGCACAAGGTTTACTGGAGAGGATGGAAATTGCAGATGAGGAAGAAACAGACAGAAATGTTTTGGTTGTGGAGGGAGGCAGTGGGAATAAACCACAAGAGGAACAAGTCCAAGAAAAATCGGGGGGGGGGGCCTTGAAAAGGTGACTGAGGTGCCATGCCTTCCTGTGAAAAAAACTCAAAAATATAATCTTTTGTTTGGTCATACTTCTCCGTTAGTGCTTCCAATGAGTTGATGGCAACATGCACTATTTGTAAATGGCCAATCAGCAGGGGTAAAAAGAAAGGAGTATTGGGAACTTCAGCACTGAAAAGGCACCTAAACAGATGTCATAATATTACTGAGAAGTTCCGTGTGAATCTCGAAGAAAAAGTGACAGTAATAGCTCACTACACTAAGGGGTAACTCCCACAGATGAAAGCAGTGGCTGCACCCGCAGCACTACTGGAACACCTCCACCACCACTTCCTGCCATTCAAATGACTCCTCTGACTGTTACTGAAAGTGATCATGTGTTCAAAAGCCCTTCTGCTTCAAGAAGACAGCTTACCATCTCAGAAACATATGAGCGTAAAGGCAAATATGCCTCGACTCACCCTGTTGCTGTTACAATAACCAAAAAAATGTCTGAAATGATAGCTGTTGATTTGCTACCATATAACATGGTTGAACATATAGGATTCAGGCAGCTGCTTGAGTACCTCAAATCTTGATATAGTACGCCATAGCAGAAATACTTCTCAACAACAGGGATTCCAGATCTTTACAATGTCATATGTAAAAATTAACATGCATCTTGTTCAGTGCTGTTGGGAGGGTGGTGCATCTCATAACAGATATTTGGACAAGCTGTCAGCCTGAAGCCTTCATGTTTGTCTTGGAACTTTGCGCATGTGTTGATAATTCATGTGGGACTGGGGACAGTGAAGCATCGCAGTTTGCTGTTCTAAGAATGTTTTATTTTCCATCTGTACATACCTCATACAACATCAGTGAAGATCTCCAGAAACCAATACAGCAATGGCTCACTTCACAGAGACTGTCTGTTGCCTTTATAGTTTCACATAATGGGTCGAACATAAGGAAATCCTTGGAAGGGGGGGCTTTGTTCACATCTGCTGCTTTGCGCATTACTTAAATTTAATAGTTCACAGTTTTCTCAATGACGGCAGGGAGATTAAGGCTCTCATTGGCACTACTAAAAGAATATACACTAATTTCTGTCACTCAACCCATTACTTGTTTGAAAAAATACAGCAGGAGCACAGTTTACTTTTGCACAGACTGATCCAAGACATTTCTACTCTATGGAATTCAACCTTTTATATGTTCCAAAGGCTGCCAGAACAAAAGAAAGCTGTCAGGAAGTACACCTTAGAAAGTAAAATTGGTGGGGCAGAGATCTATATTACTCCACCACAGTGGGCCATGATGGACTTTCTAATTTTCCTGCTCAAGCCTTTTGAGGAAATCACCAGGGAGGTTAGTGCAAACACAGTAACTCTCAGCCAGGTGCTACCCCTAATAAAAATGTTAACATTCAGATTGAATCTGATTGGGAAAAAGTTAGAGAAACAAGACAGTTCCATGATTACACAGGTTGCCATTGATGCAGCTGACATATGCAGGTTGCCCCCCAGAATACAACAAGATCTAACAAGATGCAGGATCAAAAAAGTTGCAGAAGATGACAAACTATGTAAAATGCTTCATTCTGAGTACTACATGAAAGCAGCAATCTTTGACCCTCAATACAAATCAAAGCAGCTACTGAGTGATGATGATGACTCTTGTTTTGAGATAAACAAACGATACATAATTCATGAGGTGCATGCTGTCATGGAACAGAGTACAACAGCAACACCACATTCATTGTTACTTCTTTCCCCCCCTACCCTAGGTTGGCCACCTACCGTAGCTCATTACTGTTCTTACTAAACTTTCTACTAGTTCCCTCTTTTCATTCGTTTTCCATTTCCATCCATCCAGTCCCTGGAATGATGCCAAAAACTTGAAGAGGTGTTGTGTAAAGAGCATAAGTGCATTTTATGTACAAAAACATGAGGGCTATTTTAAATAGGAATACTAAAGTTAATAAAGCCTTTTTAAAGAAAAATTAGTAGAAGCCATATAAAAGAATAATACTTTCATGATTAGTACAGTTATAAGAAATCCTTAAGGTATTTTCATAAATTCACACTATAAACATGTTACTGTATAAGGTTACAAAAGTGTTTAGTCACTGTGAATCAGTGATAGAGAGAGTCAATATCTGCTGAGATATACACTGTACCTTTAACTGAACTAGGAAGCCCCTTGAAACAAAAATCCCCTTTTGGTTTTGAAGCAACATATCCAGACATGTAACTACAGAAAGGGTTTCATCAGGTGACGCCATCAAAAAGATATAAAAAAAAACTCTTCACTAAGTTCACTTCAGTTCAGTCCAGTGGGGTTCAGCCCTGCCAGGAGGAGAGAGACAGACAAGGGGTTGAATGCAGATGAGAAGGGTCTTAGTAGCTCTAATATCCAGGACTGTATTATGTGAGAAACTACTAATGTTAACTAATGATTTTTTTTGTAATTATTTTTATTTTCATTTATTATTTTTCAAACTTTTGAAAAATAAATATCACACCACGGTATGTTTTAAACCTGTAAATTTGCCTCATCTGAAGTTTATTCCCATACACTGTGCCAAACTTGGTGTCAGAGTGGGGTAGTACTGGTTGTCCAGAGAAATAAAAGGAAGACCAGTACCCGGATACCAACCCTGGTATCTAGACATAGGGGCAAAGAGCAGATGGTGTACCTCCAGGATCTTGTGGATGCCAAGGATCTGGAGGAGGAGGAGGGCCTCCCAGTGTGCATACCAGAGCCCAGGTAAGGAGGACTGGAGGGGAATTACAATCCAGACTGGACTTTGATGGAATGCAGAGCTGGACAGGACTGGAGAGAGGTGCAGCACCACTGCCAGGTGCTGATGGAGGGTTCCCAACTGGAGGACTTCATGGTGGAGGCAGAGGACCAGGATCCATGGGTTCCAGAGGAGGAGGACCCCCTAACAGAAACTTTTTTACCAGTCACTTTTGAAATCCCATTGCCCATTTTTCTGGGCTGCTGCTACTTGGAGGATGATGAGATGAAGGCCCCAGGTAAGACTGTTTCAGGACATTTGCATACTGGGGTGAAGACTACAAGCAACACTGAAGACACCATGGTGGTTGAATGGACTTTCTCATGTTTTGAACCACCCGTGATATGGTATGAAACACATAATGTTTAAAATGGATATAGTATTAAGGCTGCTGCTGTGTATTACTTCCTTTTTTTAATGTACTGATGAAGGTACGATAGTAGGACCACAGGGCTGAAATGATGCCAAGTGATGGATATGGAGGAAGCTCGAAGTCAGCATAAAACTGCTGTATATTACTTCCTCATTTTTAATCTACTGATGAAGGTATGATAGTGGGTGCACAGGGCTAAAATGATGCCACATAATGGGTATGGAGGAAGCTGTAAGTCAGCATAAAACTGCTATGTATTACTTCCTCTTTTTTTAATGTACTGATGAAGGTACGATAGTGGGTGCACAGGGTTCTGAAACAATGCAGAGTGATGGATTCTGAAACAATGTTAAGAGATGGGTTCTGAAACAATTCCTATTGGTGGGTACCTGATATTACATGTGAAGTGTCTGCGTTGTAGTAACCAGAGTGAAATAGTTAGGGGATAGAAATTCATTATACACTGAAACAGTTTACTAAATGCATCGATGTATACTGTGCTGAATTGTGTGATAGAAACATAGGAATATAGAATGTGATGGCAGATAAGGACCGCTTGGTCCACCTAGTCTGCCCATTTTCCTACCTAACAGATAAGCTGCAGATCCTAGTTAACCAACAGCTTACTTCCTCCTACCCCCACGAGGACTGCCTTATGTCTGTCCCATGCATTCTTGAATTCCCCCACTGTTCTTGACTCCACGACCTCCTCAGGGAGGCTGTTCCATGCATCCACAACCCTCTCTGTGAAAAAATACTTCCTCACATTACCTCTGAGCCATCCTCCCTCGATCTTCAAATTGTGCCCCCTTGTTCTTGCACATTTCTTTTTCTGAAAGATGCTACCCTCTTGGACTTTGTTGATTCCCTTGAGGTACTTGAAAGTTTCTGTCATGTCCCCTCTCTCAATTCTTTCCTCAAGGGTATACATATTAAGCTCCTTTAGTCTTTCTTCGTATGTCTTCTGGTGCAGACCCTGCTCCATTTTGGTTGCCCACCTCTGGGCAGCCTCCACTCTGTCTATGTCTTTGCAGAGATGGGGTCTCCAGAACTGCACACAATACTCCAGATGGGATCTCACCAACTGTCTGTACAGAGGGATAACAACTTCCTGTTTTCTACTATTGATGCCTCTCCCTATGCATCCCAGTATCCCCCAAGCCTTCCTTACTGCCTTCTCACATTGCTTGCCCACCTTTAGGTCATCTGATATAATTACTCCAAGGTGTGATAGCCCCAGGGCAATGTTGTGAAAGTATTGTAGTACTGCAGTAACTTGGTATGATGGACAATACTAAAAATAGCTGAATTAATGGACCCTGGGGTAAAGCTTTCATAGTGGGTGAGAGAAAATTTCAATCAACCCCAATTCTACTGTTCTGGTAGAATATTTATGACTGAGAGGGGGATCTTGAAAAAACAATGGTTTTGAGAACTGTTTTTTTCTTAAGAAGGGAGGTGTTTGGTGGAGTTAGGCTACACCCTCAGATGTGACTGATAGACCACTTTTCTGTCTCATTCCCTAGCAGCAGTTAACGCTTCTCTCTTTGATTTTCTTCTTTTTCCCCCCTACCCTAGGCTGGCCACCTAGCGTAGCAGTTTACTGTCCCTACTAAACTTTCTACTAGTTCTTTCCTTTCATTCCTTTTCCATTTCAATCTATCCAGTCCCTGGAATGATGCCAAATACCTGGAGAGGTGTTGTGTAAAGTGCATAAGTGCATTTTGTGTGCAAAATCATGAAGGCTATTTTAAATAGGAATACTTACAGTTAATAAAGCCTTTTTAAAGAAAAATGATTAGAAGCCATATAAAACAATAATAATTGCATGACTAGTACAGTTATAAGAAATCCTTAAGGCATTTTCATAAATTCACACTATAAACCTGTTTCTGTATAAGGTTATAAAAGTGCTTAGTTACTGTGGATCAGAGATATAGAGAGTCAATATATGTGGAGATATACACTGTACCTTTAACCGAACCAGAATGTCCCCTGAAACAAAAAGCCCCATTTGATTTTAAAACAACATGTCCAGACATGTAACTACAGAAAGAGCTTCATCAGGTGACTCCACCAAAAAGATAAAAAACCTCTTCACTCAGTTCACTTCAGTTCAGTCCAGTGGGACTCAGCCCTGAGAGAATATGAGAGAGACAGACAAGTTGTTGAATGCAAATGAGAATGGTTTTAGGAGCTCTAATATCAAGGACAGTATTATGTGAGAAACTACTGATGTTAAGTAGTGATTTTCTTTGCAATTTTCTTGTTTTCATTTATTATTCTTCAAACTTTTGAAAAATAAATATCACACTACAGTGTGTTTTAAACCTGTAAATTTGCCTCATCAGAAGTTTATTCCCACACTGTGTGACAAACTTGGAGTCAGAAGTGGGAAAATACTGGTTGTCCAGAGAAACAAGGGGGAGACCAATACCCAGATACCAACCCTGGTATCCAGACATAGGGGCAAAGAGCAGATGGTGTACCTCCAGGATCTTGTGCATGCCAAGGAGGAGGGGCTTTCCAGTGTGCATACCACAGCCCAGGTGAGGAGGACTGGAGGGGAATTACTAACCAGATGGGACTTTGGTGGAACGCGGAAGTGGTCAGCGCCGGAGAGTGGTGGAGTACTGCTGCCAGATGCTGATGGAGGGTTCCGAACTGGAGGATTTTGTGGTGGAGGCACAGGACCAGGATCCATGGATTCTAGAGGAGGAGGACCCCTGATGGAACCTTTGTTGCCAGTCACCTTTGAAATCCCATTGCCCATTCTTCTGGGCTGCTGCTACTTGGAGGATGATGAGATGAAGGCCCCAGGTAAGACTGTTTCAGGATAATTTCATACTGGGGTAGACTACAAGTAACAGGGAAGACACCATGGTGGTTGAATGGACTTTCCCAAAGTTTTGAACTACCCGTGATATGGTATGAAACATGTAATGTTTAAATGAACATAGTATCAAGACTGCTGCTGTGTATTACTTCCTTTTTTTTTTAATGTATTGATGAAGGTATGATAGAGGGTCCACAGGGCTGAAACAATGCCAAGTGATGGATATGGGGGAAGCTCGAAGTCAGCATAAAACTGCTGTGTATTACTTCCTCTTTTTTAATGTAATGATGAAGGTATGATAGTGGGTGCACAGGGTTCCGAAACAATGCCAAGTGATGGATTCTGAAATTATGTTAAGTGATGGATTCTGAAACAATGCCTATTGGTGGGTGCCTGATATTATGGTACAAGTCGCATTAAACTATTCCACCAATGAGTTACTTTAGCATTGATTTTTACAGATAGCAATGCATTGGCAACTCAAATTTCATTACTTTTCAAAGTTTAAGCAGCTGAACAGCAATGTTTGTAAAATGTTTTTGCAACTCAATTTGTATGCTTCTGCAGTCCAATCACAGTGTAATGCAAAGTTATATTTTAATGCTTAAGAAACAGTTAGTGCAGGACTTTGTGCTGGATCAAGTACCGCCTATTCAACTCAATCAAAAATGCTAGAACAACTCATTGGAGGAACAGTTTAATGTGACTTGTACTGTACATATGAAGTGTCTGAGTTGTAGTAACCAGAGTAAAATAGTTAGGGGATAGAAATTCACTACACACTGAAACAGTTTACTGAATGCATAGACGGATACTGTGCTGAATTATGTGATAGACCCAGGGTAATGTTGTGAAAGCATTGTAGTATTGCAGCAACTTGGTATGGTGGACAATACTAAAAATAGCTGAATTAAGGGACCCTGGGGTGAAGCTTTCATAGTGGGTGAGAGAAAGTTTCCACCAACCCCAATTCTACTATTTTGGTAGCATATCTGACTGAGAGGGGGTTCTTGAAAAAACAGTGTCATTTTGAGAACAGTTTTTTTCTTAAGGAGTGAGGTGTTTGGCGGAGTTATGCTACAACCTTGGCTGTGACTGATGGACCACTTTTCTATCTCATTTTCTAACAACAGTAAACATTTTTCTCTTTGCTTTTCTTCTTTTTCCCCCACCCTACGTTGGCCACCTTGCGTAACTCTTTGCTATCCCTACTAAACTTCCTACTAGTTCTCTCTTTTCATCCTTTTTCCATTTCCATTCATCCAGTCCCTGGAATGATGCCAAACAACTGGAGAGGTGTTGTGTAAAGTGCATAAATGCATTTTGTGTAAGAAAAAAACATGAAGGCTAGTTTAGATACGAATACTTACAGTTAATGCCTTCTCCTCATATTCAGTTCTTGCCTCTCCCCCCTCTTTTCTCTACCTGTCCTTCTGGGTCACCAGTATGCACAACCTGACTCCATCCTTGTTACTCCAACAGCACTTGTGTACTACCTCGAGCCTGCTCCTGGTACACTCATGCACTATAAATGGTTCTATAGCATTATTACTGTTTTGTACGTTCATATGTTCTTTTGTATGATTTTGGACATGCATTGTAATTTACCCAATGTTCCACTACTGTTTATTGTTATTAATACCTTGTGTTCCAACTGTTGCACAATCTTACAATGTTGTATTGTTTGTACAACCCACAAACTATTGTAACTGATCATCCTTCACAACCCTATGTAACCCTCCCCCCAGGTCGCACAGTGAGACTAGCAACTTGTTGTTCAGTGTGCCCTCCTGGTGAAACATTTCAATAAATACATCAATTAATAAAGCCTTTTTAAAGAAAAATAATTAGAAGTCATATAAAACAATAATAATTTCACAATTAGTACAGTTATAAGAAATTCTTAAGGTAGGTTCATTAATTCACACTATAAACCTGTTACTGTATAAGGTTATAAAAGTGCTTAGTCACTGTGGATCAGAGCTATAGAGAGTCAATATCTGTGGAGATCTACACTGTATCTTTAGCTGAACCAGGAAGTCCCCCGAAACAAAAATCCCCTTTGGTTTTGAAACATGTCCAGACATGTAACTACAGATCAAATACAGATTAGTCAGGTGACCCCACCAACAAGATATAAAAACCGCTTCACTCAGTTCACTTCACTTCAGTTCAGTGCAGTACTGTTCAGCCCTGAGAGGAGGAGAGAGAAAGAAAAGCGGTTGAATGCAGATGAGAAGGGTCGTAGGTGCTCTAAAATCCAGGACTGTCTTATGTGACAAACTACTGATATTAAGTAGTGATTTTCTTAGCAATTATTTTGTTTTCATTTTTTAATTTTCAAACTTTTGAAAAATAAATATCACACCATGGTGTGTTTTAAACCTGTAAATTTGCCTCATCTGAAGTTTATTCACCCACACTGTGACACTTGGCAGAGTCCAATATCAGCTGGACTGCTGATCCTTTGAAATGCAGTAAATCCAAAGAAAATATGTGGCCTGCTTTTGTAAACATTGTAATGAAGTACATGAAATGCCCTCTGATTAGTGTCTATTCTGAATGATTGTTTAGTTCAGCTGGTAATGTAATTGCTGACACACAATCTTGTTTGACGCCAGAAAATGCTGAGCACCTCACATTTCTCAAGATCAACATTCCTCACTTTAATTTTAAATATGATCCTGAATAAAACATACACTGATTGCTCTGAGCAGGCCCTATCCACAAAACGCTTTCAAGAATTTGTGCCTGTGGTGAAAATCTCTTGCGAATGGGGTCTACTACATGAGGTAGCAATTAACTGCAACAAGTCAGGTCAGGATGGAGTCGGCCAGGCCACTGTTAGTTGAATGATCACATGAGCAGCCCAGAATAGAAAAAAATAATAGCATCAGTGGGTTCAGAGTCTAAAACAAATAGGACATGCAACTATATTTCATGTCACAAACTTACTTGGTGGTACAGTGCCTGGCAGCACTATCTGATCTGGATGGGAGGGTACTGTTGTCTACTACTACTACTATTATCAGTTTTTGTCCTCATGAGTCACAACTACTACTTATAACTTTTTGTCCTTACTACTACTACTTGTCACTTTGTTTGACCTCAGCAACTGATCCTGAATGTACTGTTTCAATTTTCGTACAGTGCATGGCTTAGCAGATGCCTGAAACCTAGAAATTGAATACTCTTTAGCCCAGATATTGAAAGGGGTTGTGTCTGGCGCAACAGAGGTGCGCTGGTGCAACCCCATATTGCACCTTGGCAGGATATTGAAAAGGCTGCCTGACACAGCACAACTTCTGATGCGCCAGGCTCAATGTAATGGTATGCAGTGCAGATGCAGGGGCGTACCCATGCATATGCAGCATATTCCGATATTCAGCCCGAGATGTGTGGCGCATATGCTGGCACAACCCTGCAGTGTACTGCATAGCGGGGCTCAAAGTTGAGCCCCTGCAGATTAGGAGCAACTCCCAGCCACCGAAAGGTGGGCTGTAGTACTGCAGGGAGCAACACAGCAGCCCAGCCTTGGGTGGCCACCCGCCCACCCTGAACACCATCCACAAGCACTTACTGTACTCAGCCCCCCCATAGCCATGATCATGGGGTATATGTATAAAAGGAAACCCTGGTAGTCTAGTGACCTCCCCACTCCCCGATTCCACGATGAATATATGACCATCCCTGGTGGTCTAGTAGTCCCCCCTTCCACCTGAGTCCCCAGTGCCCCGTAACATGTAATGATGCCTGTCCCTGGTGGACAAGTGGACCCCTCCCCTGCCCATTGCTGCAATCACAGTAGATGCGTACTACTACATTTCCTGGTTGTCTAGTGGACCTCCTCCCTCCTGAGTCCCCGATCAAGGTAAAATGCACACATGTCATTCCCTGGTGATCCAGTGGCACCCACCACCCCAACCACCTACACAGGACCCCTTACTCACCCTGCTCCCCCCCATCATCAGTGGGTGGCTGCATCCCACCCACATACCTCCCAGCCACCCACTGAATGACAGATACAGTATGGGCTGTAAGCCCATTTGTCCCCTATGTGGACCAGTGGGCTTGCAGGGCATACTGTACTTGACAGTCCCAAATACATGAATGAATCAATAACATATTTGAGACTGTCTAGTACAGTATGCCCTGCAAGCTCATTGGTCCACATAGGGACCAATGGGCTTACAGCCCACACTGTATCTGTCATTCGGCAGGCAGCCGGGTGGTATGAGGGCAGGATGCAGCCACCGCCAATGACGAAGGGAGTGAAATGGACAAGGGTCCTGTGTGGGGTGGGTGGGGTGGGGTACTGGATTACCAGGGAATGATGTGTGTGCATTTTACTGCGATTGGGGATTTGGGAGGGAGGGGGTCCACTAGACTACCAGGGAATGTAGTAATACACATTTACCATGATTGCTGCAATGGGTGAGGGGAGGTTCCACTAGTCCACCAGGGACAGGCATCATTACATGTTACAGGACATCAGGGACTTGGGTGGAAGGAGGGACTACTAGACAAGCAGGGGTGGTCATATGTTATATTCATCAGGGAATCGGGGACTGAGGGGGCCACTAGACTACCAGGGATGTCTTTTTACACTTCTGCCATGCGATGACGGCTATGTGGTGGGGGATGCCCCGGGATCCCCACAGCACATGTCATGCTGTGCAGGGTGCCAGGTGCAAGTCACCGAGCTGCCCTGCACAAGGCATGCAAATGGAGCCATAATGACATGCAAATGGCCCCATTTGTACCTTGCATATATTATGGCCTCATTTGCATAGCCATTGCTGAATATCATGGGTGATGCACCTAGAGCAACTGCATTTGCGGTGGTGCATCCCCGCACTCCCTAGCTGTGGCTTGCGCCGGCGCAATGCCAATGTGCCATGCGTAATATGTGTGCTGGCACTGCCATATTGAATGGTGCTGCACCATGGTGCATCCCTGTTGCATATCACCTGGACCTGGCCCCAGTGCATTACAGTTGTGTAGCACCCAGGCTTGCACCACTGCCTGGCACAGTCTGAATATCTGGCCCTCTGTACATTTCTCACATCCCCCATATTTGGCTGTGAATGCTTCACAGAAAAAAATGCTACTAAATTGCCTGAGTGCTGATCAGTATGTCTTTCATTTTTTTAAAGCATTCAGCATGTTGATCAGATTCAGTAGAAGTAGTCATAGTACTTGAAAACATTACCATCTCTTGGACCAGGTAGTGTACCATATACCACAGTACACTGGGGTATGCAAAACAGTTGCATCGCTTGGGTAGGGTGGATGGGCTCTCATTGCTCATTTGATCATTCAAATCCATTTCTTTGGCCTGTTTGGCTCTGACTGGAACATCCATCAAAATAATACCCACACAGCACCATTAATAAAAAAAAAATCTTAGGTGCCTGGTAGTGCCTGCTGTGCTTGGTGGTGCTCTGACATAGGTATTTGCATCTGTCTGTCTGTCTCACTCTCTCTCTCCATCTCTCCAAGAACACTTATGTCATGGGGTCAAGCAGGATATGCCACCATTATAGGCCAGCCATGATGTGGCTAGTAGTGACTGACTGCTTTTTTAATTAGAAGTTTTACTTTCATTTTTATATAAATAATCCATTAAATTATTTCCTTTGGGCCTCTTTGTCAAATGTGAGCGAGTTTGGCCACTTTTATGCATTTTTTTGCATTTTTTCAAATATCTGTCAATAAATCAGAACTAATCAGAATAAATCAGAACCTCACTGTGTTCCGGTTCTTATTTAATAAGTGTCAGAAATTCATTGAGTTCTCTCAGCCCTAATTGTTAGGCAGCAGGAGGCTGGCTTAAATGCTTTCTATGAGTAGCTGCTCTGGTAACAGGCCAGATTGGGGCAGCTTCTTGGAGCACTGTGTCCAAACCTATTTGCCCAATTGGCAGAAGGTGATTTCTGTGGATGGTCTTTACAGCACGAGGATCGCCTTCTGGGTGCACTTTGTATACTGATAAATCAGGTAGCTTGCTAACAACAATATAAGGAATATGACTTCATCAATCAGCTATTTTGTGATTCCCTTGAAAGCCTAAGTTGCACATCAACACATGGTCCCCTGCTTTAAGTTCTGTTGTGATGAGCTTTGTTGGCTAGGTTTTTCTTTGCTGCCATGGTGGTGGGTATCCTATCAGGATACTGAAGTTTGGAATCCTGACACTCATGGGACTGACTTCAGCATCCCGAAAGACATGCGCCCAACAGCTATGCTGTCCCAACACACATGTGCCTGACAGGAAGGACAGGGTTAAGGTAGCAGATGCTATGTACCACTACATTACCCCTTGTCAGTCACTACTAGAGAGGAGAGGAGAGAAAGCAGGTGCTGGCTGAGCTGCTCCCATGGCATGGAGGCCTGGGTTACCAGCAGCTCAGCCAGCACGGCCACATGGACCCAGGTTCTGTTCTCAGTCGTGGAAACTTTGTTTTGCTCCTCACCATTCTGCCCCCTGCAACTATTTTTTTTTTAACTCCAAGGTCTGCTCCCCCTCGGAGTTGGTTCTATTAGTAGTTATGGGGGGTGTGGGGCGAAGCCCACATTAAATTCAAGTCCCTTGCAGGATCCAGCATTTCTGTCTGGGGCACCTATCGAGATGCCGAAATTCAGGCTCCCAAACTCGGTATTGTAGAGTTCGGGAAACTGAGTTTTGTGATTCAATATGTGATCCCCATGGTGTGGGCAAGCTGGTATGCATGATTTAGCTGAACTTTCATTTTTTTTACATACTATAGGTAATTGTCTGATTGGGCACCATCTGGAAACTCCAAAACAGATATCAATTGGAAGGCGAGATTCTCTGCCAAACATAGGGTGATAAGGGGAAAAATGAGTTAACATCATTTTTAGTACAATATTAGGTGTGTACAAAGGCACTGATCTGTTGTTTCCACCATGGCTTATCTTTAGGGTGCAGGGTACTAAACATGTCGAGCATGGTCTGGTTAAATATATCCAGTTACAGATCTCACTGTGGATGATAGGCAGTAGTTCTGCCTTAAGTTTCAAAGACCCCAGATAGACAATAGCTCTTTAATAAGGCAGCTTTTGAAGTCTTGTCCCTGATCCATGTGAATTCTTTGAGAAACACCATAGTGGGCAAAAAACTTTTCCACGAGGACTTTTGCTACTGTCAAGGCCTTTTGGTCTTTTGTTGGATAGGCCTGAGCATACTGTGTGAAGTGATCTGTTACTACAAACACATTGGTGATGTTTTCTGAATCTAGTTCCAAGCTCAGGAAATCGATGCAGACTAATTCCATTGGTGCACTAGTAGTTATGTTAACTAGGGGGCTGCCCTCTGTGGCTGAGCCTTGCATTAAAGACATCTAGTGCAGGGTTTTACATATTGGTCAATGTCCAGACCCATTTTAGGCTAGTAGAAATGTGCACAGGCCAGATCCAGAGTTCTCTCCCTACTGAAGTGTCCCATGTTGTCATGCAGAGCATTTAGCACAACATGCTTACATTTTGAAGGCAATACTAACTGATTCCTCACAACTTCCTCTTGACAGTCAGTCAGCTCTCTGTATAGCAGCTGCTCATGTAGCTTAAGCTTAGGCCCTTCTCATAATAACAAAGCAGTTTTGAGGTCACTGGAACACATTTTGGAAATCTCTTCTATCTTTCTTAAGACAATTAAAACAGGTCTAATCAGAGGATCATAGTGCTGCTCTTTTTGGATGTCAGCTGGAGTTAGCTGGGGTAAATCACTCAAGTCCAAGGCTTCAGAATTACAGAACACTACAGGTAGGCATGTGTCAGGAGGTCCCAAGCAATTTACAGTTTCAGATGATTGGATCTTATCTCTATCAAACTTGTGGCATAAAGCTTTCACTGACTGTTCTGAAAGGTGCATCTATTGTTGCTTTGAGGCAGGTCTTCTGGAGAGAGCATCAGCATCTGTGTAGTTCAAACCTGGTTGATACACCACTGCATAATCAAAGGTTGATAAATCTGACAGCCAGTAGCATCAGGATTGGCTGATGTTTGTACATACATTCATGGATTTTTGACAATCTTAACCAAATTCTTTGAGCCATATAAGTACTTGTGAAACTGTTCCACAATCACTCACTTGGGAGTGGGAGGATGGGGTGGTACCTGAGGACTGAAGGAGGGCAGATGTGATTCCCCTTCACAAAAGTGGGAGAAAGGCAGAAGCAGGAAACTACAGACCTGTTAGTTTGACCTCAGTGGTGGGGAAAATGATGGAATCACTTCTGAAAGAAAGAATTGTTGAGTACCTAGAGGCCAGAGGGGCACAGGACCCAAAGCAACATGGATTCACAGCAGGAAGGTCATGTCAGATGAATCTAATTGATTTCTTTGACTGGGTGACCAAAGTAATAGACCATGGAGGGGCTGTGGATATGGCCTACCTAGACTTTAGCAAGGCATTTGACACAGTCTGGCACAAAAGATTAATAATCAAGTTAGTCAACCTGGGAGTGGGTCCCAGGGTGGTAGCCTGGGTAGCAAACTGGTTGCACAACAGGACACAGAAGGCAATAGTGAATGAAACACTTTCCGAAGAAAGGAGGGTTACTATTGGAGTGCCTCAGGGCTCAGTACTGGGTCCAGGCCTCGTTACCGTCTTTATAGGTGACATTGCAGAGAGTCTGAAAGGAAAGGTATGCCTCTTTGCAGATGATACAAATATCTGTAACAGAGTTGATACACAAGGAGTGTAGAAAGGATGAGAAGGGACTTGGCAAGGTTGGAAGAATGGTCAGACATATGGAAACTTAGATTCATTGCAAAGAAGTGCAAAGTAATGCACCTGGGAAATAAAAATCCAGGAGAAGAGTACACAATAGCAGGGGAGGTACTAACAACAACAATAATGGAAAGGGACCTGGGGTAGTCATATCAGATGACCTAAAGGTGGGTAAGCAATGTGAGAAGTCAGTAAGAAGAGCCAGGGGGATACTGGGATGCATAGGGAGGGGCATCACAAGTAGAAAAAGGGAAGTGGTTATCCCTCTGTACAGACAGTTGGTGAGGCCCCATCTGGAGTACTGCGTGCAGTTTTGGAGACCTCATCCATGCAAGGACATAGACAGGATGGAAGCAGTCCAGAGGAGGGCAACTAAAATGGTGCAGGGTCTACATCAGAAACCATATGAAGAGAGACTGAGAGAGCTTAATATGTATACCCTTGATGAAAGGAGAGGTAGGGGGGGACATGATAGAAACTTTTAAATACCTCAAGAGAATCAACAAAGTCCAGGAGGGTAGCATCTTTCAGAAAAAGAGATGTGTAAGAACAAGGGTGAACAATTAAAAGATAGAGGGGGGATAGCACAGGGGTAATGTGAGGACATTTTATTCACAGAGAGAGTGGTGGACGCATGGAACCACCTTCCTGGAGAGGTTGTGGGGTCTAAAACAGTGGGGGAATTCAAACATGCATGGGACAGACATAAGGCAATTATAGTAGGGGGTTGCAGGAAGTAGGCTGTTGGTTAACTAGAATCTGCAGCTTATCCAATAGGTAGGGAAATGGGCAGACTGGGTGGGCCAAGTGGTCCTTATCTGCTGTCAAAGTCTATGTTTCTATGTTTCTAAACTCCAATTTATGCACTGGATAATTTTTTTCTGAAGGTGTCAGACTTCTGCTGGAAAACACTACCGGGCGCAGTCCTTCATGGTACTCCTGGTAAAGTACTGCCTCTAGGCCACTCAAGCTAGAATCTGTGTGTAGCACGTAAGGTTAGGATGGATCAGTGTAGGCAAGCATGGGTGCATGAGTAAGCTAATAATCTCTTGAAAAGCCATGTCACATTCAAGAGTCCATCTGGAGCCAAAGGGTTCATTAGGTCTGAAATATATTTTTCTGGTGTCTTTGTCATTGCCATTTTTGAACCTTCTTTGAGTAGGCAGGTACTCTTGGGTTAAGTTCAACAATGGCTGCACCACTTTGTTGTAATCTTTAATGAAACAGCGGTAATAGCCACAGAAGCCAAGGAACCTCTGCAGTTCCTTTAAGTTGTTGAGCTGGGGCCAGTCAGTGAGAGCTTCCACCTTGCTGGGGTCATTCTGGATACCCTCAAGAGATACAATGTGGTCTACATATTTTACAGAGCTCTGAAAATCTGACATTTATAGATTGCAATTTCAAGCCAAACTCTTCCAGTCTGTTGAGTACCTTAAACAGCCGAGTCTCATGCTTCTCAAGAGTTTTTCCAAAAATCTTAACATTGTCGGGGTATACTAGACATTCAAGGAGGTTCATATCTTCCACTGCATGCTCTATTAGTTTCTGAAAGGTTGCTGGTGCACCTGAAATGCCTTGGGGTATGCAGAGGAATTCATAAAAAACAAATGGGCAAATGAATGCTGTTTTCTCTCTGTCTTCTGGAGCCAGTGGGATTTGACAGTATCCATTATCAGGGTTAAGGAGTGAAAACCACTTGCTCCCATTCAGATAGTCTAAGGCATCTTGTATGCATGACATGGCATACTGATCAGGTATAGATCTTTTATTTAAAGTTCTGTTGTCCACACATTATGGATGGAACCATTCTTTTTCCATACCACTATGATTGGGGAGGCATAAGGATTGTGTGATTCCTGTATAATTCCAGCTGCTGGCATCTCTTGCAAGTGGTGCCTGACATCATCGATGTCAGCAGGAGCTAGGTGTCTAGATCTCTCCCTGAAGGGTCTTTTGTCATGTAGTCATATGTGGTGTTCGGACCCAGTTACACAGCCAACATCACGTTCCTTGAGGAAAAATACTGTGGTTCAGCAGGTCAGCATCTGACTAATCCTCCTGTCCTTCCAGCTATCAGGGATAGTAGACTCCCCAAAGATAGAAACATAGAAACATAGACTTTGACGGCAGATAAGGACCGCTAGGCCCATCTAGTCTGCCCATTTCCCTACCTATAGGATAGGCCGCAGATCCTAGTTAACCATCAGCCTATTTCTTCCTACCCCCCACAAGAATTGCCTTATGTCTGTCCCATGCATTCTTGAATTCTCCCCAGTTTTAGACCCCACAACCTCCTCAGGAAGACTGTTCCATGCATCCACTACCCTCTTTGTGAAATAATACTTCCTCCATTGCCCCTGAACTGCCCTCCTTCTATCTTTAAATTGTGTCCCCTTGTTCTTGCAAGTCTCTTTTTCTGAAAGATGCTACCCTCTTGGACTTTGTTGATTCCACTGAGGTACTTAAAAGTTTCTATCATGTCCCCCTCTCCCTTCTTTCCTCTAGGGTATACATATTAAGCTCCTTTAGTCTCTCCTCATATGGCTTCTCTTGCAGACTCTGCACCATTTTAGTTGCCCTCCTCTGGACTACCTCTATCCTGTCTATGTCCTTGCAGAGATGGGGTCTCCAGAATTGGATGCAGTACTCCAGATGGGGTCTCACCAACTGTCTGTACAGAGGGATAACAACTTCCTGTTTTCTACTGGTGATGCCTCTCCCTATGCATCCCAGTATACCCCCAGCCCTCCCTACTGCCTTCTCACATTGCTTGCTAACCTTAAGGTCATCTTATATGATTACCCCTAGGTCCCTTTCCTTTTTTGTTGTTGTTACTACCTCCCCACCCATTGTGTATTCTTCCCCTGGGTTCTTGTTTCCCAGGTGCATTATTTGACTTCTTGCATTGAATCCTAGCTGCCATACTTCTGACCATTCCTCCAACCTTGCCAAGTCCCTTTTCATCCTTCCCCGTCTCCTTGTGTATCAACCCTGTTGCAGATCTTTGTGTCATCTGCAAAGGCATACTTTCCTTCTAGTCCCTCTGCAATGTCACTGATGAAGACATTAAAAGGACTGGACCCAATACTGAACCACGGTGCCCACTAGTAACCCCTCTTTCTTCAGAGTGGACTCCATTTACAATTACCTTCTGTGTCCTGTTGTGCAGCCAATGTTTTACCCAGACTACCACCCTGGGACCCACTCTCAGGCTGGTTAATTTGACTATTAATCTTTTGTGTGGGACTGTGTCATATACCTTGCTAAAGTCTAGGTAGGCCATGTCCACAGCCCCTCTCTGGTCTACTACTTTGGTCACCCAGTCAAAGAAATCTATTAGATTCGTCTGACATGACCTTCCCGCTGTGAATCCATGCTGTCTTGGGTCCTGTGCTCCACTTGCCTCTAGGTACTCAACTATTCTTTCCTTCAGAAGTGACTCCATCACTTTCCCTACCACAGAGGTCAGACTGACAGGTCTATTTTCCTGCCTCTATTTTGGTACCACTTTTGTGAAGGGGAATCACATCTGCCTTCCTCCAGTCCTCGGGTACCACACCATCCTCCCATGATTTATTAAAAAGAGTAGCCAGTGGATTCACTAGTTCCTCCCTTAATTCTTTTAGAATTCTGGGGTGAATTCCATCAGGACCCATTGCTTTGTCCACCTTCAGTTTTTGGGTTCTTGCAGAACCCTTTCTTCTGTGAAAGGACTGGGATCGACCCCCTATTAAAGTGCTTCTGTTAATTGGATTAAGCACTTCCCCTCCTCTTTTGTGAATACTGAGCAGAAATATTCGTTCAGTATCCCTGCTTTTTTCACTGTCCCCTCTGCCCACCACTGTTCATTCTATTCAGCCTCACTATCCCTCCTTTGTTTTCTCGCTCACTGATGTACCTATAAAAGGTTTTATCCCCTTCTTAACTGAGTTGGCTATCTTTTCTCAGTTTGGGCCTTTGCCTATTCTGACTTCCCTCCTGCTTCCTTCTGCCTTAACTGGTACAGCTCTCTGTCCTGCTCCTTCTGTGTTTCCTTATACTTCCGAGATGCTATCTTTTCTTCCTGACTTTCACAGCCACCTCTTTGAGAACCATAGTGGCTTTTTATTTCATTTTGATTTGTTTATTTGCTTCACAAAGGCTTGTTGCCTCTGTGATGGCATTTTGATGATTCCCCATTGTTGCTCCACCTCCTTCTAGCCTGTTTGCTAGTGCTTTTCTGAGGCACTCTCCCATCTTGCCAAAGTCAGCCCTCCTAAAGTCCAGTACCCTCACTTTTGTATGGTTTGACTCTGTAGCTGAGTTTAACGTGAACCACACTGTTTGATGGTCACTTGTCCCCAAATGGCAACCCACTTCTAGATCTGAGATCCTCACACTGCCCCAATTTGAGAGCACGAGGTCTAAGATTGCTCCCTCATGAGTGGGTTCCGAAACTAGCTGTCTAATGCCTGCCACCTGTAGGGCATCAAGAATGGCCCTGTTCTTGGATGTGGCTGCAGCAAATGTACTCCAGTTAACATCTGGCATATTCAGGTCTCCCATCAACAGTATCTCCCCTTTCTCTGCCATTCTAGGAATGCCTTCTATCATATCCTTGTCCATCCCTCCCTCTGACATGGGGTCTGTACACAACCCCTGTGCAGTTGTGGTGCCTTTCCAGTCTCCAAGGTGACCCACAGTGCCTCCTCTCCTCCCTGTTTACTCTTTTGTTCAGTTGCTTTTATCCTTCCTTTACATAGAGGCTACTCCTCCCCTCTTCTCCCCTGCCTGTCTCTCTCCTAGATTATGTACCCTGGTATGTTAACATCCCAGTCATGGTTCTCTGTGTACCATGTTTCTGTGACTGCTACGATATCCAGGCATCCCTCTTCCATCAAGGCCACCAGCTCAGGGAGCTTGTTGCCCAGACTACGGGCATTGGTACTCATTACCCTCCATTTCCTGATGGCCTTACTCCCTTTTGCCCCATCCCTGTCCTTCATGCCTTTGTCACTTTCTCCATTTACCCCTGCCCTTCTCCCTATCGACACCTCTATGTTGGTGTTTGCTGCACTTACTACATGATTATTTGGGGGCTAAGTTTCCTGCTCCTTTCCAGTGCCTCCCCCCTTGGCTAGTTTAAAAGCTTGCCAATGAAGCATTTAAACCTATCACCTAGGATCCTGGTTCCCCTCCCGGATAGATGCAGCCCATCATGCCAGTATAGGCTTGCATCACTCCAGGTGGACCCCCAGTCCCCAATGAAGCCAAATCCCTGAGCTCCACACCAGTTTTTCAACCACTGATTGAATCCCATGGTGCAGAACACCCTAGCCTCTCCGATGCCATAGATGGGCAGCAACTCCGAGATGGTTACCATGCTTGCTACTTGACTAAGGCCCCTTCCCAATTCCACAAACTCTTCCTGCACTTCTTGAATCCCTTTCTTAGTCAGGTCATTTGTCCCTAGGTTGACAATGACATCTAGCTCCCTCCCCTGTGCAGCTGCTCCAGCAATCCTGAGGATTCGCTCCCTGTCCCTCAAGCCATGGCGCCAGGCAGGCTGCCACCTCCCTCTCCCCTTCCTCCCCAGTTTTACCTTCTAACAATGAGTCCCCCACCAGGAGTTGTTTCCTTCCCTGCAGGGTCCCCTGCCACCCTCCTGTGGGTCTCCTTTGTGGAGGTTCCAACATCCTCCTTGGTCTCCACTGCAGGTGCCTCCATAGAGGAACCACTTTGCCAGAATGGCATAGGGTGTGGAGAGGTACAACTGGAGGGATGCACCTCTGTTCCACCACTCTCACCCTCCCTGAGCTCACTGTGGTCCAACCACTCCTCTTTCTTGGCAACCTCTGAGGCAACGGCAGTGGCACTGGTGGTCACTGGATGGAAGAGGAGGTCCCACAAATCCTGGCCAACTCAGCCTGGAGATGAGCAACCTCCTCCCTCAGCCCAGAGAGGTGCCTGCAGATGGGACAATACCACATCCTCCAGAATGTCTCCCGGAAGACTGCTGCTCCACAGCTACTGCACTGCACCACTCCAATCATGTCTTATTTATGGCCCCTTAACTGTTTGCAATCCTTACTCTTTCCTCTGTTTTTGTTTTCTCTGTCTCCTTTCTTTCTGTCTGTGTGCCCTTTAAGCTCCTGATTGTCCTGTTCTGAGACAAGAATATCTTATATTTCTCAGTAGACCACTTACTTGCTCAGAGGCAGACCTCCAGCAGCTAGAGGGGGCCGGAGAGCTACTCTTGTCCTTCTAGGATGGTGGGTCTTTGGTGGTTCTGTGATCACTCACTTCCTTCTTCCAAACAGGAAGTTCCTGTTGTCAGTCAAATCCTGTGCCTATAAAAATAGAACTAGCTTTGGGTGGGGGGGTGGAGGGGAGGGAAGGAGGGCAATATAGTCCCAGCAGAGAAGTCCAGTCACACAGCAGTCCTTTCTCCTGGTGTCTTCTGCCAAGCTATTAGCAGAATCTTTCTAAGGCAGTCTTTAAATGTAGCTTCCTTCTAGCTAAGCCACTCCTGCTACTTACTAGATCTTTCTACAAGTAATTTAAACCTCACAGCAATTAAGTTCTTTCAATCACCTGAGATTTACACCTAGATAACTGTTCAGATACCCATTCAGTTCAGTTAACCCAGACAAACACACACTTTTTTTTGTTTTGTATGTTAGTTTTTTTTTACCCTAAATTAAAGATCCAAGGTCCAAGTACAAAAGTTCTTCTACTTTAGCCCCAGCAGAGAAGTCCAGTCACACAGCAGTCCTTTCTCCTGGTGTCTTCTGCCAAGCTATCTAACAAGATCAAATATGTCAGGTGGCACTTCACACTTGGCTCCATTCTGGCACTTAGAGGGCAGGACAGCAGTGTCAGCACAGTAGAATTTGGTTAAGGTGCAACCTCGGCTAACTTTGATGTCCCAATCTGTAACATTTTGAATTTGGACCACCACTCTCTTGGCATAGGAGTGAGCATGGGCAGGCAGCACACTGGGTTTAACTAGGAGTCCACCAGGCAGTTTTCCCTCTTCTGTGGCATCCAGCATCAATATTTTATTGGTCACATCTTTGCATAGTCACACTTCTCCACTAACACTACATTGTGCATTGGGGGAGGGGAGAACAAGAGTTGAAGAGTCTTTTTTCCAGACAAACCCTATAGACTCATCTCAGTCATCCTCTTCTAGGTGCACCTGCATCTCATATGTCTTTTGAACCATAGCATGAATATGTAGAGCTCTTCCAGACTTTTGTGCTTGTCTATCTTGACACACTTGAGCAAGGTGGCCAAACATATGCGTGTTGTTACCTATTAACACTGGAATCCTATTGTACAGGCCAAAGGGAGGACACACCAAGGCCAGCATTTCCACAGGATTTCCTACTCCTGCTAGGGAGGATGGAAAAGAGAGTCACACTTGCAAATATCCAAGGTATGGGCATGACTTGTTGCTGAACCCCCACATGTGTATTCCATCAAGGGGTTGTAAAGGATGGTAGGAGAGATACTGGCCATACCAATTTTTGAATATTATTGTGACTTGAGACCTGCTATCTAGAATGGCTTGGACCAGGATGCCATCCATATGTACAGTAGTCTCCGTAGACGGACCCACCATTTCTGTCCAGTCAGGGGGAACATTATTTACAGGGTGCCTAACAGCAGACCATTGAACATAAGGTTGGAGACAGGTTCAGACTGAGGCTATAGACCACTTTGTCTTAGTTAAGCAGCTTGGCTGTTACATTCTGCAAATCTTCCTGGCCTGACAGACTCTTTTAGTGTGCCTATCTTCCCCACAACAGTAGAAGAAGGCTTTTGGTCTGGGGTTATGAGGTCAAGCACGCTCGTTAACCTGATTTTGATGAGGGGAAGGACCAGGTTTGCAGTCATCTTCAGGCCTGGGTCCAGATTCAGTTTCACTGGACCTTCTCTAGGTTGAGGGCTGGTGAGATGTCCTAGCAAGGTCATGCACTAAGGCTCTCAACTCCCTCATCTCTTTCAGCATATCATCACTTGGTTCCCCACCAGGGACTTGAACACCTGCACTGGTGGCAGAAGACTGCACTTTACTGACAGCTTCAGGAATGGGAGGGGCCACACAGCTCAACCTTTAACCAACTCCACAGCATTCTTGCCACTGGCCTTCACTTCTCTTAACCCTCTTAATAAGTCCTTAATTTGCTGGTCATCGAGATCAGTTTCTTTTTCAACAGACTTTTCAGGGGCTGGGACCACTCATGCAGCACCTGTGTAAGGTTCCCAAAACTCTTCCTCTTTCTGAGCTTCTCTGATCTGTTTCATAAACCAGCAATACGCATCATCTTTACGATCCTGAAACTTTAGTTTAAGTATTAGCACACTGGAAAATCTGGCAGATTAGAGGGTATGTTCTAGTCTTACTCTGTTTAAATCACTTTCTCACACCCTACCTTTCCTGTGGGCCCTCTGCAATGCCCTCTTCAAATGGGTTACATAGGCAGACAAATGTTCATTCTTTCACTGTATGGTGGACTTGAATTTCCACATTAAGTCTTCTACGGACTCAGTACTACCAAAAATCCCTTCTAAGGCTGACAAACTGAACTGAAGCAACAGGATTTGCAGACCTCAGAAATCTTATTGCTTCAAGTACAGGACCCCTTAGACTTTTCATGAGTTTTTTCCTGATTCTGCATATTGCCACTCGTGGACTGGGGGGGACGCATAGTCCATCCAAGTCTCTAAGTCATCGTCCCTTGGGGTATGGGAATAGTACCAGAGAACACTCTAAACCTGTGATATGAGTCAAGATCTACTGAATGTATGGGCATTAGGGAAGGCGCAGGTGAAGGTGCAGGTGAGGGAGCTGGTGAAGGAGCAGGGGAGGAGTTTGTAGGAGTAACACCCCCCAGGGTCTCAAAAGCCCACTTTAAATCTTCTAAAGTTTGTCCCTCAGCTGCTAACAGCTTCTCTAATTTATCCTTAAGTCCCTCTAGCTTGGTTGAAACACACACCCCCAGGCATGGAGGCCCCACTATGCATAGTGATCACTTGCCAACCCACACATGTCTCATCAGGGATAATGACAGGAGGTACCTGCTCTGCGTCCACTGAAACACTGCATTCAGTTAATACCACTATACTCTAAGTAAATAAGTCAGAATTTTGCCCTTTCACAGTGGATTTGCCTAAATATTTTACTTTATTTACAACCTCCTCTATAGCAGCTTTATTGATGCCCAAAGGAATGTCGAATAACATCAAGGCCTTGTGAGGGTCAACCTCCTCAGCTTCACACCACCCCAGTAAGTGAGCACAGCTATTGTATGGGCAGGGATCCCAAGTCTAAGACCTGCCCAATCCTCCATTTTAATATCAGCACTCATATAAAATGTAGTTGCAATTTTGTATTTTGGCCACTAGAGGACAGTAATCCCAATGGTGTCTCCAACTTGTGTAACCTTGGTGATGTTATCCCCAGGGTCACTACCCCTGCCTGCTTCTCTGGCTATGGACTGAGGGGCCTTTGTTCAAAATTAGGGGTACTGTGGTTTTGCCTGCCAACAGTAGACTATGATTTTGGTGCCTCCACCCAAAGTAATGGTTAAGTGGGTTATTAGCAACACTGGTACAGCCCTATGGGAAGCTATACTCACCCACACCCTTGACTAGTGACATTATACCATAAACATGGCAAATGCTGTATGCAGCTATCAACATACAATTAGTGGAGAGCATTAATAATATGCTCATGGACACCACACTTACCATGATGAACCAGAATATGACTGGCTCATCCTTCGCTTAGGCTGTTATAGATGAGGCAACCTGACGAGTCTTGAGAAGGACAAAACACTTGTCTGTGTCTTCCCTTTTAAACTCTGCAGATTGTGTAAGAAGCCACTTGGCACCATACTTCCCTGTTTAAATCAAAGCCAGTCTATGCTCTTAGGAGGAATTACTGTGGGATGGACAAAGCTTCTTACTTCAATATTTAAAAGTTTATTTTATTTTATTTATTTTAGTCTTTGGTAACCAGGTAAGGCCCACTAGGCACAAGTGCTGTTTTCAGGGGTGACCTGGGAGCACTGGGCAGTTAAGTGACTTGCTCAGAGTCACACAGCATGCAAGTGGAGGTTGTGAGAATCAAACTCAGATCTAGTCTGTTGGATGTATCAAGCTCATTCACACCTCGTTCCTCTAACCTCTAGGCTACACTGCCAGCCCAAATGTTTTTTTTTTTACTTTACAATAACAAATGGCACTGAGAACATTTTTTGGTTTTTGAATTTTTTTAATCAACCAATTAGAGAGACCTATCTGATGATGTCAGCATTGAGGAGCAGTTCATATGTTGAATGCTTTGTTTGCTTATTGCCCCCTTGGAAGCCTCATGGAAGAGGCGAAGCACTAGGGGTTAGACCTTGCAGTGAATGTAAGCTGTGGCAGCAATGTATTTGTAATTAAAATACTTGAACTACAAAGCACCAGCATGTGTGGACATTCTTATTAGAGTGTGGCTCTCAGGAACACACAGTACCTACTGGGTTAGCCACCCTAAGCTGCACCTCATTGAGGAAATCTGGAGCGCAGTCTCCTACTTGGATGTTAATTGAGGAGCTGGAGCTATGCGACCATATAGGTGTTTCCTATCTCAGTGTTTGAACTGTTGATTGCATGCTATACACTGTGGAAGGGTTATAGCAACACAGGTAACAGCTGAACTTAAAAGTTTGTAAATAGCAGTTGAAACTGGCTGAAACCCTATAGAACATTTGCATGAATTTGAGGGGAGCAATGTCGAATGGTGTTACGGCACAAACAGAAACCGAGGCAATCGGCTTAAACCTGGATTTTTCACTTACTTGGAATGAAATACACCAACAAGCATGCTAGAAACTGCCTGGTGGAGACAAAGACATTTCTTCCAAAGGAGCTGGAGTGAATGGAGAGGTGAATATTAAGAGAATTTTTTTTGAGTTTGAAAAACTACTGATTAATGAGTTAAATTTATCATACAACATAGTAACACTTGAAACCTATATAGAGTAAGAACTTGTACTTAGGGTTCTATGGGGACTAAGAACACCATCCAGTAGCTTGATAACTTTCAATTTAAAGATTAATGGTGTAAACTGGCCTTTGACTGTGCCACGGGATTCCTGAAATTAATTGTAAAGAGTAACATAGAGAAATATGAGATATTAGCCAAAGATATCAAGGAAATCAAAGAGTGAATACTCACATCTAAAGTGCACCCAGACTTCCCAGATCTGGAGAGATCATTGAAAAACAAACTTGAGAAATTAGAGAAGGAACTTGTTGACAAAAAACAGTATCTACTTATCAGAGAGCAAATGGACTTTGAGAAAGGGAGTATTTACAAGTGGCCACCAGATGGTAATGTCAGAAGCAGATCAAACAGTAGGTGGAGACAGAGAAACTGGAATCGTAACTTTAACAAGCAGCAACAGCAGCTGAAACAAAGTGTGCATTTTTTAGAGAAACAGCAAGAGGTCAGCACAGCCCAAGTAGAAGTTGGAGAAGGCAGCAGTGTAAGAGAAGAACCAGACAGGGCAATAGAGGACGAAACAAATCGAAGTATAACAAGGACACTGAGGGACAAAAAGAAGAAGAGCTACAGGTCTTAGACATTTCCAATATTTCCCTCCAAAAGGGAGAGTCAGATTTCTTTGCTACAAAAAGGGTTACATTTTGCCCCTACACCTGGCATAAATGACCTTGATATACACGTGGACCTCTTTCATTTCTTTAGAAAAATTAAATTGGAATATTTTTTCTTTGATAAAGGTGAAATAAAGAGTAACAGTATGCTGTTTAATACTCTCTCTGAATGTTCAGTAATGACTAAGGAATCACTAGGGAACACAAGAACAAGTGTCACTGCACAACCGGGTGTGGATGAAGAAACTATGAACCCTCTTGATAGGGAGAATTTAAATGTACTTTTGGATTTGTTGAATGAAAGAGAAGTACAGAACAAGGATAATTGTGGTGATTATATAGAAGTCAATAAGGCAAGATGCCAAGCATTTCGAGGTAAATCCGAGAAATGTCCCATTGTCATTAATAGTTCCATAATAGCTTCATGAAAAAACTGTATTAAAACAAGTCAGAGAGTTGTCAAAACAAAGACACTTTACTTACCACAACATTTACACCATAGAAAAACAGGCATTAAAAGAACTTATATAAATGAAAAATATAGTTATTAAGCCTGCTGACAAGTGTGGCAATGTTCTGATCATAGACCAAGATTTCTATGTAGAGATGGTATCAACATTGCTATTAAATAGAGATAATTAGACATCCCTGTCAGTTAATCCAATTTTTGCCTTCAGGAGAGAATTAGCTGCACTATTAAATGAAGCACTAGGGACTGGTGAAATCTCCACAGAGGAGTTTAAATTTATTTGGCAGGAGAACCCCATTATGCCCACCTTATATGCATTACCCAAGGTGCATAAGAATATGACCACACACTTGGATGGCCTATGATCTCAGGCATCAGATCCTTAACAGAAAATCTAGGGATTTTTGTGGATTACTTTTTGCAAAAACTAGTACCAGATTTACCTTCCTATCTGAAAGACACAGGAAATACAATATGAAAGGTTACCAGCATAGAATGGAAGGAAGATTATATTTGGCTTACCATTGATGTTGAAGCTCTTTATACTAGCATAAAGCATAATGATGGTGTTAGGGCATGCAGATTTTTTCTGGAAAATAGTAAATATTATTGTGCTACATCTACAGATTTCATTCTAAGAGCCCTAAAGTTTATTTTAACACACAATGTTTTCACATTTAATGAGGAATATTTCCTTCAAGCATGTGGCACTGCAATGGTTACAGTAACGGCACTGGCGTATGCCAGTTTGTTTATGGGGTACAAGGAGATGCTTCACATTTATGATGTAACAAATAATTTGTACTATGAAAATATAGTGAGGTGGTATCACTATATAGATGATTGCCTCTGCTTATGGAAGGGAAGTGAGGGAAAGGCATATGAATTTGTAAATTGGTTAAATAAAAACACTTACAATCTTAACTTTACATACACAATTGGGAAAGAACAGATACATTTTCTTGATGTGACTCTAATGGGAAATAAAGAAACAAAAAGAATTACAACTAAGGGATTCAGAAAACAAACTGCCACTATTGCACTACTGCTAAATGACAGTGCCCATCCCCCGAGACTGAAGGAATCAATTCCTTACAGCCAAATGTTAAGGATTCAGAGAAATTGTACTGAACTACATGATTTTGATAAACACGCTGAGGAATTACAAAATATATATATTTTTTTATTTAAAGTTTTTAATTGTTTTGTCTTGATACAATAACACATTAAATCACTGTACAATACACAAGTAACACATTCCGGATAAACAAAAATACCATTAACTACCTCACCACCCCTCCCCTATACCAACCCCCTTCCCCACAAGGAGTATGCCACTTATATTACAGGGTCTATAAAAAGGAATTATTAAATAAAATCAGCTAGGGGATCAGTAATAACATTTAGTTCTAATGCACATACAAAGCATAACATCTGCCCCATCTTTTGTCAAAAAGATGAAGCTTGCTACCTGAAACTGCAATTAAACGTTCAGTCCTAAGATATGTTGTGATCTCATTCAACCATTCAGTGTGTGAGATGGACAACTGATCTTGCCAGTGTTTAAGCACCAGCTTTTTAACAGCCAGGGAGACTAAAGCCATATGGTACCTTCGCTCTTTGACTCCTATATCCTTATAGATACCCAGAATACAAATTTCTACTGTAAACTGCTCTGCACGACCTAGTAGAGGATTTAAATTACTTTGAAGCATATGCCATAATGGTGTCACCTTTTCACATTGCCAGAATATGTGTAACAAATTGCCCTCCAGTTTGCCACATCTAGAACAATTAGGACTAGGGAGATGCCTGATCTGGTATAATTTAACTGGGGTATAGTACATATTATTAAGTAAGTGATAATGGGTAAGTCAAAGTTTATCCTGGGTAATATAAAGATAAAGGTCTTTCCAGATTTGTGGCCAACTAAATTGTATTTCTGGTAGTAGAGAGGTCCAGGCTTTGGAGCCTGGGAGGGGTCTGGATGGTCGACATCTAAGAGACTCGCATACAGCTGGGATATACCATGGGGCTTATTGGACAGGTTCGACATCTGTGTTAATATAGTGTCTAACCTGGGTGCTTGAAGTATAGTACCAAATTGGTGTCCTAATAGGTGTCTCAACTGGAAGACTTTTAAAATACAGGAACCAGGTATTTTATACTCCTTAAGAATAGCCATAGAAGACAGAAGGGAGTCCTGTGAATACAAGTCAACTACTTTGGCTTCTTGTAATTGTGGTAGCCAGGCATGATCTATCCAAATCTTGAGTAAGAGGAATATTCCAATCCCCTCCCAGAATCAGGGAAATAGGTAAAAAGGAAGTAAGCTTGTTAACTAGATCCATAAGAAATACAGGATTACTTTCTACTGGACCATATACAGAACCCAGGATGACTCCTTTACCCATCAGTGTACCTTTAACCAGAATAAATCTACCATTCGGATCCACAATAAATGTTTCTGGTTGAAATGATATATTATGTTTAATTAGAATAGCTACACCCCTGCTTGCAGGCAAGTCTCCTGCTGAAAAGACTTGTGCTATCCCTTGTCATCTTAGCCACATGGCTTCAGTCACCAACAGGTGTGTTTCTTGTAAAAGAATGATACCAGCATTTAACAAGTTACAGTGTTTCAGAACCTGTATTCTTTTCATAGGATCTCTGATTCCCCTAATGTTCCACGTTATAACTTTAATAGCTACATTTGCCATCTGTAATACACAGAACATGTAATCTATCTACTAGAACCTTTCAACTTATAAAAGCTTTTTGACACAATCCTTCCCACTCCCCACCCTTAGAAATGCCCATCCCTCCCCAGGAAACATTATATGTATTTTTACCCTCTCGTCTGTCAATGGTCCTCTCCCCCCTTTATCCACATTACCTTCTCCAATCTTCGGAGTTGTACATATGTCAAAATAATCCTATTAGCATAAAAGTCCAGGTTTCCTGTCCCCGCCCCAGCAACTATGTACAAAGGACCTTATTACCAATCCACAAACCCAGAAATGTCCATAGGTCCTGCCCCCTACAACTCCTGACTGCTCCTCTAGTAAAACAGGATCCAAAAATGAGAACCGGTAGTCTGATTTAACTTAAGCCTACTCCTGAGGCATACCCTGTTGACTAAAACCCATAAAATAAAATTCTTATGGAGCATTAGGGAGCTGCCCCCTCATCTAGAATGTTATGCAGCTACTACCAGCGTGCTTGGACCCCCCTCCCCCCTGCCACTGCCTAAGTAATCAGCCTTATTCTATTAAAGAAATTACCAGAATAACTTTGGAATTTAGCATCTGTCTAGCCCTGCTGGGCAAAGGTATCCAGGTTCTGGTCAGTTGCCCCTGAACCTATGGGTCATTCTGGGGGTTTCTTAAAGATTCAAAAGTCGAATACACTAGCCTGTCACTCTCTATATATTATATAAACCTGGGAATTTCCAAATTGGGCCAGCTTAAAATATAATATATCCCCCTTCCCCCTTCTATCTGCCTGAGAGACCAAAAACAATGTTCAGCGAGAAATCTACCCCACTTTAGCAGAACGACTCCTATAATTAGCATAACCAGTCATTAAAAAGCAATCAAATACACAGAAATTAGGATGAATTACTGTGCTTTCCAATCATAAGTCCATTTAAGTCCGTGGCTGTATGGTAGGCCCTGGAGTTAGCGGGGGAAGAGATAGTGTCCTGGATAGATGCATGGTCCATTTCCAAATCAGACCCACGAAATCTTCCCCCAGAAAAAAGGATTCCTCCTTCTTACATGAGTCCTTGAGTCACACAGTAGTCCCCAATGGTCATGTTGGTGCACTGCAATCCTGAAAAAATAGGGAAAGGACTTGGCCTACACATACCATGCCAAAAGAACCCTGAGCAGGTACCTTCTATAAAAGCTTACTTAAAAAAACATGATAACTTAATGATAGGAGGAAAACCTCCAATAAAATAGACAATGTGAGCAAGCAAAGTGTTCAGCCAGTTTTAAACAGATCCGGTAGCTTGCTTGCCGGGTCGTTTGACGCTTGTGAGGGCGAGTCGAAGGAAACCCAATTGCCTGATATGGAGACCTGTAATTTAGCCTGGTAATTCATCCTGAAGGTTATGCCAGCTACTGTTAATTTACTGACTGTAGGGTGAAAAGCCGTACATTTTTGTCTTACTTCAATGGGCAGATCTTGTTTTATTCTGAGCTTGGTTCCCTCCCAGATGATTGACTGAATTTCTCTAACTTTTGCCAGCACATGCTGTTTCTTGATGTAACTCAGAAACTTCAGAATTATTGGGCGAGGTGGAGCACCAGGCTGAGGTCTAGGTCTGAGTGACCTGTGGGCTCTTTCAATGTGGTAGCATTAAGCGGGGAGGGGCCCACAATCTTCTGCAGGTGCTTTTGAATAAATGCAGCAGTGTTAGAGCCTTCTTCTGATTCCGATAGGTCCAGAATTAAGATATTGTTGTGACGGCGTCTCCCTTCTAAATCCTCTGTTTTAAGTTGAAGCTTTTGCACTTGCTGTCAGAGATGAACTAGCTTTGGGTCAACTTTATCTTTCCATTTCTCTAACGAGGTCTACTGGACTTCTTCATCACCCATCCTCTTATTTAGCTCCATCATGTCTCATCTGATGGATTTAATTTCAGTAGAGATCTCGAGGAGGGTTTCTCTAAACGAGAGCAACTCCTGTAAGAAGCGAAAAACAATATGTTCTTACTAACAGAACCCTTTATTCGCTTCTTGCTTCCCACACAATATCTCCAAACAGAGATCTTGTTTACTTAAAAAAAAAAGGCCTTCCCCCTGCTAAAACCTATACCATTAAAAGTTTGTCTTTCTCCTTTTTCTTTCCAACCTCTCCAAAATGAACCCCCCATCAAACCCATAGATCATCACTTTTCTTACTTACACTTTTTTATCTCTATTTAACCCTCCTACATCCTGCCGACCCCGACCCTTCTGGAGCACCATGGAGTCATTCCCCTGCCTCTCTTGCCCTGCCCAATACTTACCACCCAGTCCCCATGTAGCTGTGGCTTCCCCCTGAGTGGGGCAGAGGTGGGGCGGCTGACATCCCGATACTGTATGTGGCGTCGGAACAAGGGTAGTCAGGCAGGTGAGGGCATATCAGGGACACGATCCAGGTGGTCTGTCTTCCCCACGTCCACAGGCATTTTCATGCTTTTCTAAGGAGGAGTGGCACACCCCTATGCCAAGGCATTGCTGCCGGCATTGCCACTCCCCTTCACCAATGTCAACTCTGTACCTGCCGTGTCCCCGGCTTCTGCCAGGGGCCAGTGGGGCACCGAGTATAGATCCCCCTCCCACCCAGGAGAAGAGAGCTGACCTCCAGATGCTCAATCCTCTCCTTCCCCTGCTGACCCCCGAGGTCCAGGGCTTGCTCCCGAACCTGGGTCGTCAGCATGGCACGAGGTATGGCATCCAGCGACTCAACCCTCAGCACCACCAGGCCAGCTACACTTACACTTTTAAGATCTAACATTGTTATTCACTGTACTTTTCCTTCATAATACTATCTAAGTATGTTTTAACACAGAATTAATGGTCTTTCTCTCTTGATCCTTGTTGCAGGTATTTTTGACAGAAATAAACTTGGAAAGCAGATATTTGGGATACTTCTGATCCCCAGGACATGCCTTGAAAGTATATTGGGTGATCGCAGTCACTTCCGTTTGCTCCAAAGGCAGTTTTTAAAAAATTAGAGAAACTGCACACTTCTGTTGACAACTATGTAAAAGGGATTCTTATGAGGCATTAAAAGGATGGTTTATTAATTTCTCACCTCTTTATTTACTCTATTCTGCTACTTTCAAATATGACCTTACTATAACATAAATAAATGTAAATTTTTTGCCCTTACAGAGTTAATGGTTAAAAGGACTTTATAATTAAAATTAATCATTAATAAATCAGGTCATATACTGTATCCCCATTTCAAAAAGTGGATCAAATTAGACTCTGGATGTTCCTACATGGATCTATTATATTTCATAAAATGGAAAAGACACTGCGGGCAGATATTCAAAACCTCATCCCTGGGCTAAATTAGCACTGCCCAGAGGGCAAAAGTAGCCTGGAGCAAAAAGCAAGCTATATCCAAATAGAATAGCCTGGCGCAAACCCAGCCTGGGCAATCCGGGCCAGGAGTGCAGGGCAGAAACAGCCAGGGAATAACATAGCACTTAATATGGCAAATAAGACAGCACTGAGTATAGCACCCAAGGCAGGCAGTGCAAACACCAACAGGAACACAGCTCAGATGGATCTGTCAGGCCCTGGAACACAGGCAAAGGAGCACAGTCTGGTAAGGGACCCCAAGAATAGAGAGTGTTGCAGAACCCAGACACTGATACACACATACAGCTAGAGGAAAGGCCAGAGGGCACCAGGACCCATGAGCAGAACCAAAGCACAGAACTTCCCTGTAGCAAATGGCAGGCACACAAAAATGACACAGGACACAGTGCAAGTATGAAAAAGGTAGATATAATATGAGTGATGTAAGGAACAGAAATAGGCAATCAACAGGTGTGTAACACAAACAAACCAAACAGCAATGTAATGTATAATGACAAGAAATACAGAAGGAAACGTACACTAAACACTATTAACACCAGAACAGGATCTAATACTATGACTACATCTATTACTACGACTAACACTACAACGACAACTACCACTACAATATCTACAGCAAACTATGCTACCACTACAACTACACACTATACTACAATGGTGACTAAACTACAACTAACCAGTGAACAACAGCAACAGAGGTATATACAAAGCAGGACACGTACTGCAGTGGAGGGAATACAGCAAAGCAATGTCACAGGTGGGGACAGGGATGTAAACACAAACAATGAGGGATAAGGGTGGCAACAGAAAACACAGTCCTGGGGGAAGGAAACAAAGGTGCACAGATGAAGGTCAAGGCTGGGTGCTTGCTGGCTCCGGCAGTCATGCCCCCAGAACAGTGTCCACCCTCCGAGTCTCTGCTATGAGCACCGCCTACTGCTCAATAAGCGTGCATTGCTGGTGCACTATTTGCCGCAGGAGGTCCTCATTGCCTTCATACTCCTCCTGCCACGAAGTCCACAATGAGGAATGGTGTGGACCTACAAGAGAAGGGGAAGCATGTGAGTATGGGAAACCAGCCAGGAGGCATACTGCAGCCACAGGTAGCCACAGAGGGATGGACAGCATGTCCCGGCAGCCATGCCCGATTGGCACTGAACAACACAATGGGATGAACACCCAGAAGGTGCCCACAGGGCAGGCCTGGCTTGACACAGGGACCATCCCAATACCCAATAGACATGGTGATGACATGCCCAACAGCACCATGGTACAGGTGACACCACCCACCCTAGCACTGCACACAGCGAGACACTGCAGACACACAGGCAGTCCCCAGGTTGGCTGTGTGCATGGGCCATGCAACAAGACACACAAGGGCACCCACACATCAGGACATGCTGCCCAAAGACAAATGGCAATGTACCAGAATGCAGAGCACAACAACATCAACCCAATGGTGTGACAGAGCAGCACAGTGCAGTTATGGTGGCCAGTCAATGACCGACCCACACTAGTGCTGAACAGACCCACAGCATAAGCAGGCACACAGGGTGCAGACAGTAGCAGGGGTGAGCTGACACAAGCCACCAAACATGGCTCCCAGAAGGCACAGTGCATGGTTCCCTGCAGCTACAACATGCACGTGGTCAGCGAACAGTCGACCCTGGCCAGCAAAGCCTGTGGATAGCAAAGCAATGCCAGCCGTGCACAGGCATAGAAACTGTGGTGGGCGGGAGGGCCGGAGCACACCCCACTGCAGATGTGAGCATGGCAACTGACAGTGTGTGTGCCCTTCTGATCTTCTGCCACCACAGCCCCTACCACCATCCGGTACCCTCGCAGCCATGCATGCTGACACTGGCCCACAGCGCCCCACCCCCCCTTGCCACAGGGCACAGCGGCCTGATAGCTAGAATCCAGCAGCAGTCTGCAATACTGGTGAACAACTGAGCACAGTGCTACAATACCATTGGCTTGATGCCCTTGGCAGCCAAGCCACCAGCACAGTCAATGACAGACCACAGAAGGAACCACACATCACAGTGAGACACCTCAAAATAACAAGACATGTACTCACGCAACAGGCCCCTGGTCTCAGGGCTTCTCTCCTGCACCCGCTGCAGCATGGCCGGAACCCTTGGGCTGCTCCTCTTCCTGTCCTGGGACAGCTTTCAGCCCTCTCCTGCCATCCTGGGCTGCTTGATCTGCTCTACAGTGGACAAAGGAAACAGTAGCGTCAGCGCAACACACAGCATGTACCGTGAGCAGCAAAGCAAGATGCACATCCAACCACTATGACACTGCACACACAGGGAAACCCAGGGACAGAGGCTGAACACAGGATACACCCACACAGAGGTTGGAAAGGCTCACACAGCAGGGATCAACACATTTCAAATATATGTGGTAGTCCAGGACAACTGGTCTATCCAAAAATGGTAGTCCCACTGTCACAAGTGGTAGTCCGATGGTCGGATTGCCATATTTTAAGGAAAACATAAAAAATTATGTAGCAGCAAAGTAAATGGCTGTGTGTCATTCTACTTTTAATGCTGCATAAATATAGGCTATAGAAAACAGTAAAAACAAATACGTAAATATCTTTAAATGTTTCCTAATACAGATTGTGTGATTTGAAGTCTGAGTCAAGTCACATGGTGCCCCAGAGACTCCATCCAGTCCCGCATAAGCTAGAATGAAGCAGAAAATAATTAGAGCAAACATAATCAGAACTCCTCAGATTCAGAATTGTCACCAACATCAAGTGTACTAGTGGTGCTAGGACAGGATGATGATGGAGCAGCAGGAACAGTGCTAACAGTATGAGATACAGAAGCATCAGATTCAGTTGAACCAGCAGTAGTAGCATGCCCATAAACATGTCGAGTGCCTGGACCAGACAGCAGCCAGTGGTTTATTGCTGGATCTGGATTGAAGTCACATAGTTCAGGACCCTCTACTGCTATTTGAAGAAGTGACTGTAGTGTGTCATCTGCCAGACATGTCCTTATTTTTATCTTTATCAGGTTTTGAATGGAGAACACTCGTTCGCACTTTGCAGTGGACACACTCATTGCCAGTAATATTTCCACTAACTGTAGCATATGAGCAATCTGGGGCATTTTTTCTTTCAGCAATCTTGTATACACCTGCAGATAGGGTTTGTCAACTGCAGATTTCAGCAAAGCCTTAAATGCAGCATATTCTGATCTAATAGTTTCCTGCTGCTCTTCTGTAAAAAAATTAAAGTATGCTGCTAAATTAGCCACTTCATTGGTCCTAAACTCCACAAGTTGTTCTCTTGGTAGATCAAATTGCTTGAAATCCAGGCAGCTGAACCATTTCAGAGTCACCTCCGAGAAATTTTGAAATCTTACATCGATGTAAGATATTGCTGCATCTTCTAAAGTATGCAGTTGTGTATCTGTCCTGAAATTTATTTCAGGGCAGTTGCCTCTAAATGTGAAGGGAACAGTCTTCTCAACGCCCTTCTTTGGAATTACAAAGTCCATGCATCTGTCCTGAGGTTTGTAATTAGCTAGGAAAGCTGTCATGTATTTCCCTGGCTTTGATTTCAGTTCCATCAGCCGGCGGAGGCAGGTCTCGATGAGATGTAATACTTCAAGAATTATTAAGTCATCTCTTTGAAACTGCATGTAACAGATTTTTAAGAATGGGCAACAAATCTTGCAGGACATAAAGAGATTTGACAAAGTGCACAGACTGTATCTCTCTTAACAGCACCTTTGCTTTTGAACCATCAGCACCAGCTGCAGTTTGTTCCAAGTGCTGAGCAACCATAGGTAGGTTCACCTGAACTGCATGTACTGAACGAGATCTGCTGGCAAGCCATCTCACCTGTTTAATTGCACTAAAGTGTGCCAGATCACTATCACTTGTGCAATTTCTTGAAGCTCCCTCATTTTTTTGGGACTATAGTGGTAGAATTTAAAGATGCCCTTTAGAGTATTTTCAAGGTTTGATATGAAAGGGTTTGTTTTCATCATATCAAGAACTGCCAGCTCCAGCTTATGGACAACACAGTGCATGGCAATGATGTGAGGACAGTGCTCCCGTAACTTTGCAATGGTTCCACCCCTTTCACCCAGCATTACACTTGCCCCATCAAAATTGTCAGAAATCAGAAGTGGCCCCGGATTGCTCACATTCGATAGGTCAGTGATGGGAAGATGTAAAGAATCTAATGCAGTACTTATTGCATTAAAGACACCTTCAGCATTTGAGGATTTCAAAGGTACGGCCTGGATCAGATATGTACATACAGTATATCTTTTGTGTTAGGATTTACAAAACGGAGGACGATATTTTCCTATTCAATTATAGCCGCATCAGTGCTGCCATCAGCAAGAACTGTAACATATTTTGCATTTTAAATATTCTGCATCTGTGTGTTGCATAGAACAGCAGATATAGCTCTGCAAAAGTCCCTGGCTCGCTTATCATTGCTGTAATTTGTACCACACTTAATTCCATTTTTCTCTTGCAATTCACATACCCAATCCATGTCGGAAAAAGGGCGCAGATTTTTTGCAATGGAGTACGCTGTGTTAAACAGGCATCTCATCTTCACCTTTGTGGCTTCTTCTAACTGTGCAAAGGCTTGATAGAGTGGTGACTCACTGATATCACAATGAACTGCACGCTGGCCACTTTCCAGAATATATTGGTTCTGGCATAGCACATGTGGACTGGACTTTTCGTGTGCACGTATTGACTCAATTCTAAAATTGTTAGAGCCTGTGGCAAACACATTTGGTTTTTTGAAAAGGCTGGTGTTGCAATAGTGGATACTTTTCGCACACTTTGCAATACATCAATCCCTTTTCATTGTATCTCAACCATTTATAAGTTGTCAGCCAATGAGGCTGAAACATCCTGGCCCTTTTTTCTTGGTCATATTTCTTGTCTTTACTTCGCTTCTCTTGCAAGTCATCATCAATAGGTACAAAACTGCGTTTCTTTGGAAGTGACACAGGGGCTTCAGCTAAGGCCTCACTAGGCAGCTCACTGCTTAAATCAAATGCCTGATCACCTGTTCTATCTGGTGCCACAGATGCAAATTCCTTATTACTTTCATCTGCGAAGGTAGTAGTTGGTGTATTTATATTAGAAAGAACTTGAGGATGCTGTTGCTGCTGCTGACCAGAGGGATAATAGACTTTGCTGTTTACTATGCTTAGTACTCTTAGTCTTCTGTATTTTGAATGCCTCAATGTCTGGCTCTCTGCTTACACAGTGCTTACTTTGTTTTGTGATGCTAATAAAATTTATTCTGTTAAAGTCACTCTGTGTGGTGCGTGTGTTTTTTTTTCCACTGGTGTTTGTTAGATTAGAATGGGGACGGGGGGGTAAGGTAGAGCTGGCAGCCAGCAGCAGACAGTCACTTATACTTATACTATATATTTCTTAACTTTTACAGGTTAAGGCTGTGTAAACTACAGAATCAAGGCAGTCAGGCAGTGGATGTCAAGAATGGGAAGAAACAGCAACAGCAATACTAAGGGGAGGAATGGAATGATGTTATTGCTGTTGCTTGCTTTGATGCTTACTTTTTTGTTTATATTTTTTTACCTTTTTCTCACACTGCTGCACACACTTTCTCCTGTGTCAAGCAACCACATAGACAACATACACAATGTCCGTCCCAGTCCCAGTGACTGTCCCTGCGCTCGTCCAACACACAGCACAGACAACACTATTATTTTTATGTCCTCCCTCCTCCGTCCTCTCAGTCAGTTAGTTCTGTTTTTTTCGTTCACTTCACTTTCCCTTTACTTTTCTCAGGGCAACAACACAGAGCCCAGCAAGCAAACCCTTCCCCCTTTAGACAGACTTTGCTGCCCTCCCGAGTCCCTACCTAGTGCCCTTGCCCTTTACTTTCTGTTCTGGCTGGCTGGTGGAATCAGGATGCAACACAAACAACACACACAAAGCACAACCCAGTCCCCTTAGCTCTTTGTGCAAAAACACTTGCCCTCTTCTCTCTTTCTCCTTAAGTTTTAAATGGGAAGGGATGGTCTCTCATTTGGTTCAGGTCGTTCAATCAGTGCCCTTTTTGGATATGTTTAATGTCTACTTCACTAGCAGACTCAGTCTATCTATGTCCAGCCTGTTTTTGGACAACTAAGTTTTATCACCACTTCTTCTGGTGCTAAATTCCTGTCCAACCAAACCTCTCTTGTTAAAGCCTAGGTTCCTTTAATGGCAGACTTCACAGTGTAGTTTTAGTTGTTGGAATCAGCTAATAGTATGCTGCACCTCTAAGTTCAGCTGTACTAGTACAAATTAAGTGCAAACACAGTTTCTTCCCCTTTTCTTAGGGCAAGAAAATGAAGCAAAACAGTCCAAACCTAGCCCTGCTTTGTTTGGTCTCTCTTGACTGACTTCTAGGATGTTTTAATTGTTCACTCTCTGCTGTCTCCTCCCCTGTAAGAAGAAGAGTTACTTGCTACTCTAGTCTCTGGCAACACAAAGTCCAACACCCCCTTCTTCTCACTTCTACAGATCTGTTCTGGTGGTAATAAATTCACCATATAATGTTAGTCTTCTCCCCCTTACTGCAGCAGTTAGTTTTTTCTCTCCTTCTGGCTATTACAGGTCTGTCTCTCTCTCTCACACCACCTTAGTAGTGGTAGATCATCACCCTCAGAAAGGAAAGAGCCAGGAAATCCCTTCTGATTTATTTAGTCCCACGCCTCACTCACACACAAGCAGCAGCACCAACTCGACTTGTGGTCGTTGGTCTTGCTTTCCTTCCGCTCTTCCCTTCCCGTGGCTGACAAACTCCCATCCAGTCAGTCCCTAAAACGCCCTTCGATCTAATCCTGCTTTTTGCAACAGTCGGGCCCAACAACAGCAATGGGAAACAGAGTCCCGAGTCCAACTCCTCACCACACAATGAATTAAACTCAACTCAGTAGCTAAGCACAACATGCCACGTCCTTTCTCCCAAATGAGCTGAGAAAAGTGAGTGAGCGACGCGTGAGTGAGTGGAGCGTGACTCTGATACCGGCGCCAAGTCATTGACCAATGCAATGGTGTTCTTACCACAGCAGCCCAGATCTGTCAATGCCTGAATGGATGGCACACCTGCCAGTCTGATGAGTGGCTCCTCCTCAGTCCCCCGTAGCTGCGGCTCGCTCCCGACACACAGCGCTTGCTCCTGGGGCACTGAAGATCATGTGGCTGACAGGCTGAGCTCCCAGTGTCGATCACATGACAGCTGGATGAGTGGTGCCATTGCCAGCAAGCTCCCTAGTGGAGGAACATGGCAGTGCAGCAAAAAAAATTTTTCTAAAGCACTACTTGTCCACGGACAAGTACTCCTGTGCCAACTGCTTGTCCCTGACTGTGATCTGGTAGCCCGGGACATCGGGCTATAGGATTTGTCGAACCCTGCCACAGAGCATGTGCCAGGCACACAGGACATGTAGGCACAGTGGCACAGTGGTGCAACAGTGCCAGACGCAGGCGCACTGTGACTGGCTGCACATCTGGGTGTGTCGGCTGTCAGTGGCCCAGGAACAGCACCCCTGCACCACTGTGATGTAGGCTGCAGGACGGTGCTGTATCAGGTCCTGCCATCATCAGTGTCCTGATCTGCCACCCACACCTGTTTCACCCCCATGGATACAACATGCACCATGCTGCCACCATGTGTGCCACTCCACACCCTGTACCGTAATGCACCCCTAGGTGGCCAACATGTGTGGCCCTACCTGTGCCACATGCACCCCAACACCATGTGCAGTAGCACACTTGTGCACACACACACTCATGGGTGCATGCACACACTTGCAGTCTGAGAGGCACATGACAGTGGTGAACAACATGCAGTGCCACCTACCTGGCACTGGCACAGTGCCCTCATGCACCATGCACTTGAAGCACTCTAGCTGCTGCTGCTGCTGACAGTGCAAGTCAGTGTACTGATGCCAACACTTCTCTGCATCATGGGCAATGCCCATGCAGTCACTGAGCTTCTGGGCAATGGAGGCCCACACCTGCTTTCGTGGAAGGTCACCCTCCCTGACGTCCCCAAAGAGGCATCAGTGCCTTTGCTGCACCAGCTGTACGAGGTTGGCAGTATCAACCTCCCCCCAGAGCCTGTCCCTATGAACAACTGCACACAGCCTATGCCTCCCTGCCATGGGCAATGGTGTCTGGTAGCCTACCACAAGTGTGGGAACACAGCCTGTGCCACTCCCAGTGCACACCAGCCAAGTGTGCTATAGCGCCACGCTCCCATAAGATGTAGTGCGGCACTACCCTGAAGTTAGCTTGCTGCTCATACATGACCCCATCACGATCCTGGAGTGGCAGTGACACACATGCATGTAGCGCCATACTAGGTGGCATAGAGCAGCACTGGGGGTGCACTTTTCGGGTGTTAGCATGGCACAGGGGCCTCAGGTGCATTCGTGGGGTTCGCGCTAAGAACACAGTGCTGTGCTACCGAGACAGCACGGTGCTGGGCCACACATAGCCCCACGCTACCATTTGCCCAGCGCTAAGCTGAATGCCCAGTGCTATTCATGCCCATATTCAATTGGCCTATGCAAATGAGGGCACTTGTGTATGCAAGGTGCAAACAGTGTGATTACCATATCATTAACTGCTCATTTGCATGCCTAACAGGCAGGATTGCCCAGCTGTGCTATAAAAGGGCAAACAGTGCTCCAACAGTGTTGTATCTTGGGAGTGCAGCACACATCCTATGCTACAGACTGACAGACACACTGGACGGAAAAATGTTGCAGGGAGCAGAGTAGCAGGAGGCAGGTCTATACAGGAGCCTGAGGCATGGCAGTTCAGCAGTGGGGCGACACCAGGCTGGAGCACACACACTGTGCACCTGCAGTCCGCAACAGTACAGGCAGGGGACAGGATGGACATCTACTGGCCCTTGGTGGGCCATGTCACATGGCTGTGCACCAGTGGCAGCCACCAATGTGTGTGGGATGCCTGCACACTGTGGCAGCTGGTCACTGGGCCGGAGGAGGCACACCATGGCCTGCAGGCATGCCCCGCACCTGTGTTACACCAACATGGGGATCTTGGAATGACGTATGCCACTTGGGATGGAGGTTGCAGACCCATTGCCCGTGGTACACAGCCACAGCCCAGGGGTGATAAGCAGTGAATGGTATGGATTCCATTGTGATGGTAGAGATGTCCCTCATATCTGGGAACACCTGAGTGGCATTGTTGCAGGCCATGCAGTGCCCATGTGGGGGCCAGTGTGTGCAGTGTGTCTGCAGTGTATGCCATCAGGCATGCATGTGCAATGTGCCCACAGGGGTGGCCACAGAACACAGTGGCTGTATGCACTGTATGTGCACATGCTGGCCTGGGCCTGCACCACAACACATCAGGTTGGGCAGTGCAGGTGTTGGGGGTGGAATGCACAATGTGTTCTGTGTGTTCCACGAAATGCAGGCATGCCACAGCATTTGACATGTATCCCTCTGCATGTTTCCTAGAGGTACTGCAGCATGTCAGGAGCACATTAGGGCACACCGCTTCTTCCAGGATGAGCTGAAGGCACTGGTGCATGGGGTGAAGGAATGGGAGCAGGTGATACGGTGCCACAAGGTGACAGACACGGTGGTGCGCCAGGCATGGGATGAGGTGATGGCTGGTGTGAATTTTGTTGGAGGCCGAGGCCGAACAACAGATGCAGTGCACAAGCACTAGAGTGACCTGTTGTGCTGAGCCAAGGAGGAGGAAGCAATGTGGCTCTGAGACAGACTGCGGACCGGAGGTGGCCCACAGTCCACACAACAGCGACAGGAGGACCCACTCATGGTTATGGTGACATCCACCCTTTGGCTGGTGTCCGTTGCCAGTGTGCTTGGCAGAGGCTATGATATGCCACTCACACCACCTAGGACAGGTCAGTATTGTCCACGTAAGTGCACCCTGCAGTCACTGCACTGTTGCTGGGTGTTGGTGTTGCTGTCGTGCCTGGGGTGTTCTACAGGGGTGCTCTGCTGTGCACAGAGTACACATGGGGCAGGATTGCATGCAACCACTGCCCAGCATGGCAGCTACCACAGCTGTTTGTAGGACTGCTCTGTGTGGTGTGCATGTCCATGGCATGTAGCATGTATTCTGGGGGTGTGCATGTACCGGTGGTGGTTGTGGCATACTGTGCATGTACCAGTCACTGATTCTGTCCCATCTTCTTCCACAGCAGTGTGTGCAGGCCCTGCAGCACACCAGGACTAGGCTGGGATGGCTGCCATGGAACCAGATGCCTAGGAGGATGAGGAAAACCTGTCATCAACCTCTGGACTGGGTACCGTTCATGGACACTCTGCCGTGCACCATGTATGGCACTCTGTTGGACATGGGGTATACCTGTCAGGTGGGGCTCCAATGGTGATGGGAACCCGGACTACAGTGCCACCCTGGAGGATGCCCAGGTGGAGGATTTCAGTGGTGCCCAGGTGATTCTGCTGACAATCACCAGCGATATTGGGTCAGATGTGTCGGAGGAGGGTTACATCCTGCCCGTGGAGGGGTCTGTGGTGGGAGGCACAGGGGTGGGACAGGGTGAGGTCAACATCACAGGTGTCAGGGGGGATGGCCATGCCAGCATGGGTGGTCCTGTTCAGCCAGTGGTGGGCCATGTGGAGGGCATGTGTGTCCCGCTGGACATGCAGTGCCCTCCATGGGGAGGTGTGCAGGGCCTGCAGGGAACACAGCAAACCACTGGTGCCTTGCAGCAGCGTGACATTCCATTGCTGCCGCAGCAACCCCTCCATGCAGAGCTGCAAACACAACCACCAGCTGCCATTGAGGGTGCCGCTGCCATGGAGCTGGCTGCCCAGTAGGCCTGCCCTCTGCTCCAGGCTGCCCTCACATCCCAGCAGGAGACCCAGATGGATCTGCATGCCCTGCAGTGGGAGCTGACACAAATTCAGGAGGCAGTGTCCATGGGATTTGCACAGGTGGAACAGTGGGCTGAGGACAGGATGGGCCACATGGTTGCCACACTTGACCGTGGCTTTGCAGGTCTCATGGCCATGGCAGTCGACCTCACCACAGTGCTGCATGGGGTGCATGGGGAGCAGCAGACTGTGCAAGGTGATCAATGTGCCCATCGTACAGTGGCCCACTGGTGGGCCACACATGGCCGCAGGCCGAGCACTGGCACGAGCACCACCACATCATGCACATCAGCCAGCACCCAGTGTCATCGTGGATGGCCACCTGCCCTGTCTGGCTTTGCTTGTCAGCAGAGGCACAGGTGGTGTACCCTCCCAGCCTCACCGTGGTCCTCTCTAACCATATCCTTAGCTCAGAGCACCCCTGGCTCTGTGTCCCACACACATGGTGTGCATCATGTGCATGGTGGTTGCTGCCAGAGATAGGCATGGCTGCCATGCACATGAGTGCAGTTGACAGTCAGTTGTACACACATGCATGCACACACACACAGCACACACTTGCACTCATGCTGTCACACACACACACACTGTCACTAGCACATTCACACCTGCATAGCCATGGTGTCCCTTCCCACACTGCTGCCATACATCAGGCGTCGCCTGCATCACTGTGCCATGGCTGTGTCCTCCTCACACGTGTATCCTGCTCGACCTTCACTTCACAATGTCACACATGCATTCACTACCACTGTGTTGTGCACCTGTTTCATTTGTTGTCAGCACTGTTGTGGTTGTCTGTGCATAATAAACTGTGTTCCACTATACTGTTTCCTGTTGCTGTGCTGTGTGTACTCACCTTCTGGCCTGTGACAGTGTCCTGATGATGGTGGCCCTGTGCTCCAGGGCCCTGCAGGCCATTCAAGGATATCTCCTCTCGAGTTGCTCCACTATCCCCCTGACCACTGGCTCTGGGTCACTGTTGGCCTGTTCCTCAGGTTCAGGTGCCTGTATCCCATGGTTCATCACCATGTTGTACAGCATACAACAGGCTAGGAAGATATGGCATAGTTTCTGAGGCCTATACTGTAGGTCACCGCCTGACATGTCTAGGCATAGGAAGCACTTCGTAAGTATGCCAAACACCCTCTCTATGATGTTTCTGGTGGTGGCATGTGCCATATTGTACAGCTCATCAGCCACTGTGGCCAGCTGGGGTACTGGTATCAGCAGCCAGGGTAGTAGGGAATAGGCACTGTCCCCTGTTGAGAGATGTGCACCTGTTAGTGTTGTTCTGCTGTCTGCCCTATGCTGTATTGCACCACCTGTGTTGCTATCCCATGCCCCTTCCTTGCCTTCCCCTGCCTATCCCCACCTGTGGTGTGTGTGTGTGTGTGTGTGTGTGTGTGTGTGTGTGTGTGTGTGTGTCTTGTTTGCTGCTACTCACTGACTAGGTGCCCACTGGGTATCCTGCCCTCCTCAAAGGCCTGGTACAGTTGGGATTGGTGCCAGATGAAGGCGTCGTGGGCACTGCCGGGGTACTGCATGTAGATATTGCTGATGAGACCAGTCACATCGCACACCACCTGGCAATTGATGGAGTGGTACCCCTTTCTGTTGACATACACCTCACTGCCATTGCCAGGTGGTGCACAGATGGGGACATGGGTGCAGTCAATGCCACTAAGTACTGCTGGTAGGTGCGCAACTCGATGGAATTGCTGCATGGTTACTCTGCGCTCTGCAGCCATGCTGGGGAATACTATGAACTCACCAGCATGTGGCAGGAAAGCTTTGAGGAACTGGGTCAGGAGGCGTGAGATGGCAGACTGCGATACCCCGATGGTGTCCCCCGTTGGTCATTGGAACGTCCCTGTGGCTAGGAAGCACATCACTGCTGTCATCTTCTCCTACACTGTCATGGCATGGCTGTGGTTGGTGTTGGGGTGCAGCTCCTCTTTTTTTTTTTATTCAAATTTTATTAAAGTTTCCAATACAGAGAATGAATCAAAACAGTGTGAAACATAACCCCATACATCAGATACAAGATGCAGGATGATTCGCCTCCCTGCCCCCCACCCAACCCAGCACCCATCCCGAACAACCCAGCGCCTCTTTACACCTTTAACACTATACCCGTGGATATAGCCTAATAGTGCTTAAACTTGTAATGCATAGAGAGTTTGCAGTGGGCCCCAAATCCTATCAAACTTCTTAAGTTTGTTATATAGACTGGCAATAGTCTTTTCAGTTCTGAGGTTTGCAAGTAACTCCTGAAGCCATTCAACATATGATGGTACATCCGTATCCTTCCAGTGTCTTAACACCACTTTTTTAACAGACATCGACATCAAGGCTATGTGATACCTCCTGTTCACCACTGAAATGGAGAAGAAATCCCCAAGAAGGCATTTTTCAGGGGTGAATGAACAAGTCTGAGAGCCCCAACAGAGGATCAACACGCTGTTTAATCACAGTCCAGAGTGGGCCGACTTTAGAACAGCTCCAGAAAATATGGAGAAGATCACCTTCTTGAGACTGACATCTTGTGCAAAGGGGAGAGGACACAAGACCCAGCCTAGCAAGTTTTTGCAGAGAGTAATAAATATTGTGCAAAATCTTTTGCATTAATCTGAGTCTATCCTGCTTGAGAAACTTATGGCAATTTTGCCACAGGAGAGACCAATCCAGATCCCTACCTTGAAAAAGAGAGGCCCAAAAGGAGACGGGAGCATAATTGTCAGGGTAAGCCCAAGTAAAAAGGGCACTGTGTATTTTAGGTACAGCATGAGGCAGACCCGCCAGCTCTGTTAGGGTAACCTAAAAACTGATATGGGGAGCTGGAGGGGGGGGGTCGAACCCATTACCTTAACCAGGAGATGACAAAACTGGAAAATCTTGAAGATACTTGAACGAGGTATCATAAACTTATGCATAATATCGGCTGAAGAATACCATTGACTATTGGGTGACATGAACTCCTCTAAATGGCAATTTCCTATCTGAGGAAGCCATGTGGCTTGGAGAGGCTTACCATCTAGTAAAAAATTGGGACTACCAGCTGCGGGTTGAAATAAGTCCTTAAGATTCTTATATCTCAGAAATGCACACAACTGAGTATGAACCCTGATTGAAACAGCTATAGGGGAACTACGTAGAGACTCTGGTAGAGAACTAACCTTGGTGTATAACAGCGCAGCAGGGAAAAAAATGTGTTTTTTAATGGAGGCAGACTCGATGGCTAATCAAGTCGGGATGTATGCAGCAGCCACGGACAGTTGATCCATGGTCAGCCATCTAAGATACTTATTGGCCTGACTGACCCAGTAATATAACCCAATATGGGGAAGTCTTAATCCTCCTTTAGCCTTCGGGGCAGCTAATGTATGGTATGCCATCCTAGCCTTCTTATCGCCCCATATAAAAGTGGAGATCATACCATGCACTTTTTTAACCCAGGACAGGGGGAGCCATATATTTAGCATGTTGAGGGGGTAGAACAGGCGAGGGAATATGTTCATTTTGATTAGATTTATTCTGCCTCATAGAGAGAGGGGAAGTAGGGTCCACCTACGAAGGTCAAGATCTATTTTGTGTAGCAGTGCATCGATATTTAATTGTCTGAGCAGCGCTATATCCCTTGTTAAAAGGAGCCCCAGATATTTAATATAGTCGGACTTCCAGGTGAGTCCAAACACAATAATATCCTGTTTGTAAACCTTATGGTTAAGAGGAAAAACCACAGTCTTTCCTACATTAAGTTTATAGTTTGAGACCTTACTAAAATCCTCTATTAGCCTTAGGATAGTGGGAATAGATGTGAGTGGGTAGGTTACCTGCAGCAAAAGATCATCTGCATAGGCCACCACTTTAACCACCTGCTCCCCTAGAGAGATGCCCGATATGCCCTGGGCACCTGATAACCTCCTGATAAGCGGCTCTAAATAAATGTTGAAGAGAAGGAGAGATAAGGGACATCCCTGTCTGGTCCCTACATGCAATTTGAAGGGGCTAGAAATAACCTCATTACATGAGATTCTGGCAGAGGGAAACCTGTATAAAGAACGAACCTACTTCCAGAATTTCATGGGAAAACCGAAAACTTCCATCGTAACAAATAGGTAGTCCCAATGGACTCTGTCAAATGCCTTCTTGGCATCCAGTGAGACCAAGACCATTGGATGAAGAGCATCCTTGGATGCCAGGAAGACATGAAACAGAGCCCTAAGATGGTCAACCGATGATCTCCTTTCATAAAACCAACCTGATCTGCCCCGATTAGAAAATGAAGTACGGTCTCCAAACGGTCGGCTAGTAATCTTGCCAGAATTTTAATATCATGGTTAAGAAGGGAGATCAGTCTATAACTTGAAACCTGATCTGATGGTCTGTCTAGTTTGGGCAACAAGACAATCAGCGCCTCAAAAAGGGAGGGATCAGACACCTGACCAGAAAGAATAGCATGGAAAAGGGGCAGCAAAATGGGAATCAGTTGCTTAGAGAAAACCTTATAAAAATTGGAAGTAAACCCATCATGGCCCAGAGATTTATCAGATGGGAGGGATTTGATTACCCTTTCAATCTCACCCTCAGAGATGGGAGACTCCAGAATTTTTTGCTGGGATTGTGTAAGAGTTGGCAACTGTAAATCACTCAGATATTCATAAAGTCTTTCCTTGGATGGGGAATTAGACATAGGGCCATATAAATCCTGGAAATACTTTGTAAACTCCTTCGCTATCTCTGAGGGCAAGACCTTAAGGGAATTGTCGTTAGGAGAATGGACTGCCGGAATGAGTCTGGTGGATTCCTGTTGCTTAATGCGCAATGCTAGCCTTCTGCCCGCCTTCTCACCCTGATCGGTATATAACGCTTTTGTTTTCAAAATTGCAAATTTGGCTTGTTCTGTTAGCATTGTTAGGTAGGCTTCTCTCAATTTTGTTAAGTCTTGTTTGAATGTCTCAGAGGAGAATGGAGAAAGAACAGTCTCCATACTCCTAATTTGAGAGAGAAGGTCAGAAATCCGAGATGCCCTCTCCCTTTTCCTTTTCGATGTTAGGCCAATTATAATCCCCCTTAAATATGCTTTACAGGCACCCCATACCATATGAGGCTTCCCCATGGAATTAGAATTTGACTTCTTCAAAATTTGGTTATTCAATTTCCACATGCCCCCTTTATTTGGCAATGAAGCTAGGGCTATTACGCAGGTGACCACAGAGTGATCCGACAGGGGCCCTGAGACAATATTAGAACTTATAACCCCTGGTAAAAAGGTTTGAGAAATGAGGATATAATCAATCCTTGAGGAAGTTGCATGCACCGGGGAAACAAAAGTGTACTCCCTTGCATTGGGATATAATACACGCCATATATCACAAAGACCTATAGAGTCCATCAGGTCCCTGAAAGCTCTTTGTGCTAGACAGAGACCTTGATGGGATTGACCCGACCTGTCGAAAGCCTGATCAAAAACGAGATTAAAGTCACCCCCTATGACCATGGGGGTATCCAAAACGGAGTTAGGGCTTTTATTATTCGAACAAAAAAGCTAGGGGAGGCTACATTAGGGCCATAGATAGCACCCAGGACAATGTCCAGGGTATGCAATCTGCCTTTTACAAACAAGAATCTGCCCGAAGGGTCAGATATAACTTGAAGAAGTTTGAATGGAACTGACCTATGCAGAAGGATCATGACCCTTCTAGTGTGGGTCATACCTTCCGCTGCAAACATCTGCCCAATTTGTTGCCGTCTCATTTTGTCAGCCTCCCTCTTGTGGAGATGGGTCTCCTGCAAAAACATAATTTCTGCCTTCACATGGTTTATATGTTTCAGAATTTTATATTGCTTGGTCTTATGCCTCACCCACTTAATGTTCCAACTAATAAATTGAATGTTTCACTCCATCACTCATGTTGCCAGTCAGAAATCCTCCGAAGCACACATATACTTGCAGTTTCCATCTGTACTACTCCAAACATGATATGCTCTGGGTTGTTCTACCCTGCCCCCAATTCTACCTCTACTGAATCCATTCCCCCAACCGCCCCCCCAAAACTCCCCCGTCCGAAGCTTCCCCTGAGCCCTAATCCCCCCACACCTTCCCATATTTTACATGGTACATGATGACCGTGACTGAAGGTCCTCTTCACCAACCACCCCACCCTCATATACCAGGAAACAGGAACAAAATTACCCCTTTGTAAACAGAACACTCCATAAAGAATAACCTATCCTCAGCTATGATTGCCTGACAGCACCCCTGAATAATACCAGGGAATTGACTATACTAGCCCCTTAGAGGAAGCGATCCTCCTTGCAGAAACCCCACAAGCCGTACAACAACGTGGCCCGCAGAGCGTGAGGCATGTAAAACATTGGCATCATTTGTAAAGATTAATCTCAGATGCCCTCTTGTGGCACAGCCCATGAACATCAGGCATTGATGTGCCAAGAGCAGGCAGACCATTACTGCCTTCTGTGATATAGGGAGAACTGAGAGCTCCAAGTCCGTCAGTCAGACTGCATTTCTTAGACCAAAGACAGTGACCATCACAGTTCTAAAAGGAGATTTTAAAAGGAAAAAAAGGAATCCTCCAGAGACAGCACTTAAGCAGGGCTATAGAAAAGGCAAACCAACGCCCAGTAAAGGGGTATAAAAACCCTAATGTTTTCATCTGTCCTTAAATGCGGAATCCCCCTTGGTGTTCAGGCTAATCATATTTATTGCCCTATGGTAACAGGACCAGAAAGGGAGAGAAGCCTGAAAAGAACTGGGCCATGCTAGTAGGGCCAGGAAGAGATCGCAGTTCCAAACAGAGGATCATTTTAAGTTCCGAGAGAAGCTAAGCGTTGCCCCCACCATTGCCATGAAATCAGGACATCACCCCTGAGAAAATGGGTTACAAGATCTGACAAACTGGGATTTAACATAAGAACAGTACTCGTTAATTAAAACCAGAAAGAGCAGACATGAGCCCACTAACACCAGACTTGTAAACCAAACGAGACTGGGCTGAGCCCGAGTAAAAAATGAGAGTCAACAAAATATTAGGCAGTCCTGGAGATGAGAACCAGATCGGAAACGAAATGTCCATTTTTTTTAACAAAGACCCCACTGAGAGTTGTTGTGTGTTAAGTAGCTAGATGCATAGTTTGTCATTGTATGTTGCCCCCAGAGATATTAGAATTATAATTTGCTGTGATGGACAACACCACCAATGGAAACTTGCATAGCTCCCTACGCCAGGTCAGTTCTCATGTAGGCTTGAATAGATCAGGAAGCGCTTCTTTGAGCCCTGCAGTAGCCAACTCCAGTTCCTCATAGGTCACCCAGGATCCGTTCAGGCAAACTTGAAGCCTTGCAGGAAAACCCATGTGAAACTTGATTCCTGCGGTGATCAGCTTGAGGACCACATTATGAAACATGGCTCTTTTCTGACGCACAGATAAGGGCAGATCTTGCGCTACCCTCAGTTTTTTACCTTCCCATTGCAAATCTTGCACCTCCCTGGCCTTGTATAAGAAATGCTGTTGCTCCTGGAAGTTTAAGAAACGAAATATGAATGACCTGGGAGGGGCTCCAACTGGGCGAGGAGGGCGTAGTGCACGATAAGCTCTTTCTATGATATAGCTCGCACCGAAGGGGGAAGGGCTTGGCACCTTCTCCACAAACGTTTTAATAAACTTGATGGAGTCTGAGCCCTCTTTGCCCTCGGGTAAGCCAATAATTACTGCATTGTTACAGCGACTGCACCCCTCCAGGTCTTCTACCTTGTTCTCCATCTTCACTAGCCTTTGCCTCAAAACCATTAACTTCAGGTCGGCTTTATCCTGCCTCTTTTCAACAGACCGTATACACACTTCGTTGTCAGCAGTCTTCTTGGAGAGCTCCTCCAGGGTGTTAGAGATGCTTTTTAATTTCCCCTGCCATATTCTGCATTTCAGCCTTAAAAGGCTGAAACTCCTCTAGAAACCTCTAGAGGGTGAGAAGATCTGCATCAGGGCACTCAGTAGTAGTAGGCAGTGAGGATTGCAAGGAGGAGGCCCTGGCTTTCTTAGAGGCCTTCTCGGGTGTTGCAGGAGGCATGTGTTTAGAGGCGATTTTCCACATCTCCTCATCCATTGACTTCTTATAAAGAGGGCAGAAGCGTTCAGGAAGGTGACAGTCAGGCGATCTTCGGTAAAAAGCATCGAAAAACAGGGTTTTAAAGGGTATGTAACGGGCGGTAGGTCGGAGCGGGCAGAGAGGCGTCCTACACAGCGCACCACATCACGTGACTCCCCTGCGTGCAGCTCCTCATGCAGGAGTTCACATAGCTGCCTCAACGTACCCCTGTTCATCCTGTACTGGCCAGTGATGTGCTCATCTGGCAGGGTCTCGAAGGAGACCCTGGGCCGGTACCACCTATGTGCAGCATACTGCATCCTTGGCCTACATTGCAGCCCATGTTGGCCCTGCTCCCTCTCCTCCTCCTCCTCCTCCTCTACTACTGCCATCAGTGGCAGCAACACTGATGTTGGCACTGCTGCCATTTCCACTTCCTGGTGTGGTTCCCTCCTCCTCTGGTTTGCCCTGGGATAAGACCAGCCTTTTATAGGCGGTATCTAGCAACATGCAACATGTCACTCTATGTGTCCTAGCACAGCGCTATGACTCTGAATATCCCATAGCGCACGTATGCAGGCCGACCCCCCCCCCCACTTTGCCCCTTGCATACATTATCATTTTGTCCAGTGCTAGTGCGGTTAGCGTGTGCTAACCGGTCCTTTGAATATTGCAGCTCCGCGCTATTCCTGCACTATCACCATGCTATTGGTTTGCGCGCTGTGCTAAGTTTTGAATATCTGGGCTTCTGTCTTTAAATAAAAAAGCTTTAGGAGAGACTTGATGCTTACATATACATGCAACCCATAATGCTTTAATTATAATGGTGTGCTAACAGTGTCTTATCTATTCAGTAAATTAAACTGATTCTGGCATATACAAAGCATCTTATTTGCTTGTTTAAATGTTTGTTTTATTTTTACTTTACAATAACAAATGGCACTGAGAAAATGTTTCATTTTTTGAATGTAATCAACCAATTAGAGAGACTTATCTGATGAAGTCAGCATTAAGGAGTAGTTAAAATGTTGAATGCTCTGTTTGCTTATTACTGCTTTGGAAGCCTCATGGAAGAGGCGAATAGCTAGGTGTTAGACCTTGCAGTGAATGTAAAGCTGTGGCAGCAATGTATTTGTAATTAAAATACTCAAACTACAAAGCAGCAGTGTGTGTGGATGTTCTTATTAGAGTGCAGCTTTCAGCAACACACATTGCAGCATAGCGGTTAAGGGCACTAAGCTGCAAACCTGGAAACCTGTGTTTGAATCCCATCAGCCCCCACTTGCATACTGTGTGACCCTGAGCAGGTTACTTCACTTCCTGGTGCTCCCAGGTTGCACCTGAAACAAGCTCTGGTTTAGTGTGCCTTTCCTGACAATTTCTGCTTTCCCTTAAATGGTGATTTTCATATTCTTCCCATGAAGATGATGGCATTATGACAGTACAGTATGTGTAATTTTACATTTCTTTGAAACCTGGCTTTCTTGTCAATGCACTTTCTGGGTAACTCTTGCCTCAGTGCTTTTGTGCTGATGTTCTTTGTCAGTGTATGCTCATACTTGTTCATTGGCCTCACAGTTAGGTCCTCTGCTCTCCAACTCCCAACTACAGAATTCCTTGGGCACAGACCCCTGCAGAGAACACCATAAGGTAGGAAATATTCTGCCTCTTCTTTCTCTGAGTTTACTCTTGTGCATTCTCAGGAGGATAAGCTGGGATGGATCTTGGGCTGGTATCATGTGGCCATTGATCATAACCATGGCCATGTAGTAAAACTACAAAAAAAAAAAGGCTTCGGAATAGTTAGGCACATAAGTAGCAACATAGCTAGTAGGACAGTACAATGTTAATGCCACTGTATGGGGTGTTTGTGAGGCCTCACATGGATCACTGTGTTTAGTTTTGGTTTCCACAGACAACAGGAGGAATTAGACAGCTGGAGAGAGTGCATAGGAGGGCTACCAAAATGGTATCTGATATGAAAAATTCATTTTTATGAACAGAGAATAGAAAATTTGAACATTTATACTTTGGAATACAGAAGGTTTAGAGGGGATCTATACCTGATATTTAGAACTTTTCAAGAAACAGATTTATGGAATTATTTAGGACTACAAAAAAGGGGACACCGTATGATACCAGACAATGTGTGCTACAACTGAAGGGCGCACTGTATAAGGCAAAGAAGAGAGGGCAGTGGATAACACACATGGTGGTTGCTATCTGGAATGAAATGCAAAAGGAAATAATACTTAGCGATAATATGGAAAACATCTAAATATAATCTGGACAAACACTGCAAAAAAGAATATGAAACTGGACTACCACCATTGAGAAATGGCAAGCATCTGTGGGCAAACTGCCTTACAGGCTTGACAATTCCTGTGAATTCTATGAATGAATGTGCTGCCTATCAAAGACCCTCCTGATCCCTCAGTTTAGATGATCCATACTACATCAACTGGGGGGAGGGGCCGGTCATTGTGTGATCACACTGTACATAAAATGCCATTTCTACTCTCTACAGCAGGTGCAGCAGCAGCAGGGAGGCTGTTTCCTTCTCCTCAGACCTATCAGACAGTTTTATGTATTTTCTAATTTGATGGTTTACATGTAGTTTAAATTCTCCTTTGGACCTTTGTGCCATCCTAAATGTACAGTGCTGCTTTTCTCTCAGCCATAATGGAGGATCACCTTTGAGGAGTGTAACCCCTTCCTCGGGGGCTTACCTGTAATTGCCACATGTCCTCTTTCTCTCCCATTATCCTCCCGCTGTTGCTGGCATCCAGCCCAACTCCCCAAAATACTGTGGTACTCCTCTGGTGCCCCGGGCTCCCCGAGTCATTTAATCCAGCCCCCTAAGTTATTCATGCCCAGTTCAGGCTAAAATCTTTAACCATGAGAAGCCAGCATGTTTCTGGTGCTGCTGGGGACCATGCATGCACAGGGAACACATCTGATCTGCCTACCACTTAGTTTGCGGTTTAACGGGGGAGTAATCTGGTGGTCTCAGAACCCTGGTGAGCTGAATAGGGTCTGGTGACCTAAACGCTGCAGCTCAGAAGCTGCTTAAGTAAGGGCAGTTTATGGGGCTAATTGATATGCATAAGAGCCTCATAAATATTCATGAACTGCTGCCTGCCACCTGGGGGACAGTATGTCGGCAGCAGCGACAGCAAAAGTAAAAGGAATATTTTAACAACTGTGGGCTCAATTTAAAGAAAAGTGTTTGGGCTACATATGTGTAGGGAGAATAAAATAATATAGTTTATTTCCTGGCTGCACCAGACTTTTAAATTTGTGGGACTGCATAACTGGGATAGTATCTTTTACAGCAGGCACCATTTTGGGAGTGCTTTAGCCAATCACGAACTGTGATTTCATCCAGAGACTCATGGGAGTGTAATATACACTTACGGGAGATAGTCTGGGACAAACTTTGGGTGCCTAAATTGCAGCCAATTAAAAGACTTAAACTGTTCTAGGCAGCCTAAACAGCCAATCAGATTCCAAAAAATTCTGCCTTTAAGAGGGACAGTTTTAATTCTGGGGCTGTCTGCAGGGAGATCAGATTGAAAGAGACTGCAAACAGCAGCCTGCAGTCCAAGGCAGGCATGGTTGGGACTCCAGCTCAAACTATTGAGCAGGCTTTGCAGAGATTGGGCCTGCCAGTGACCTAGTTTCCCCTGGTGTTTTTCTTGTGCTCTAAAAGTGAAGACTTCTTGCCAGGAACTGTCTTCCAGCAGTTTTGGAGGTTTTGCTCAGTGAATCGACGGCAATTGTGTACAGCCTGAAAATGATCTGAGAGGTAGAGACTTAAATGCTGTTTCCTTTAAATGTGCTGAATGTTTATTGTGGATCAACTTCTGCTGCCCAGAGACTCCTGATTGCTAGAAAGGAGCCCACATGTGTTACAACTGCCTGCCAGCTGGAAAGGTCACCAGAAATTAAACTGAACTTTGCCAAAAGTATTGATCCAGCCTAGCCTTGGGCCTTTGTCCAAACTGGCCCATGCCATCTGTTTGTGTGCCAACCTCAGTGTCATTGGAGAGAGACCAGTTTTGAGGATCCATTCCCTGCAAAGAAAGCCATTGCAGATTGCGGCCACCTTCAGCGAAAGGTCGTGAAGTGTAGGTGAGTCATGACAGCTCAGTTTCCCCATGTGCTTCAGTTTCCAGCCTCAGGTCTTCATTTCACCAGGCATAATCTCCAATCAACTGGTATAGTGAGTTAATCTAGGGTAGCTCCCTGCAACAAACATCTGAATCTTCATATGGTGTCATCTAATTGTTTTTCCTGCCTAAATTTAATACTTCCAACCAACCTGGGCCAGGATTACAAATAGCCAAGTGTTGTTTATGCATGCTAAATGCCTTTTTTTCCACCAAGGGCCCCAACACAGCTGCAATGATGGATATCCCCTGGCAACGATTCTGGCCAGCCAGCACAGATACTGGGTACCCAGTGTTGTAGGACTGATTTCTTGGGACTAGAGTACATGTATAATAACTTGAATATAATCAGTAAAGTAATCATTCATCCAGATTCACGCCCATTGCTTGTTCATGTCCCCTCAATAAATCCGATTTGTTGTGTTACTTTGAAACTAGCTTGTGAGCATATTATTACTGGGTTTAAAGTGATAGATGTGAAATTGAATGTGTTAAAAGTGCATGCTGTTTTGCCAAACTTTTACAGGGGGTTACAGGGCTTGTGTACCAGGACCAGAGACCCTGCTGGTAAGTGGGACAAACATGAGCATATTATTAATGCAAATTGCAAACTGTATGGTAACTGCTGTTAAGGGTGATTGTTTGTGTTTGGGTAATTGGTCACTAGGTGGGATAGTGGTCATTACAGCTTCCTAGAGGGCTATACCAGGCTAGGTAGATACCCCCACTATTGTTGCTCTGGGTGGAGGCACCATAATATTGAACCCAGGCCCTTCAACCTGTGGTCAGACATACAGGCAGGGGTAGTAACCTTAGGGATAGCGCTGCCTAGGGGTTTCAAGAAACCCCCCAACCTGGATTGATCAAAAAAGTGACATTGGGCTAGATTTTCAAATGCTGGCACAAGACCTGCAAACAAAAGCTTGACCAGAGTTTTAGGCCTTTGTAGTACATCTAGTCCTTTTTACAACTGGCACTCAGCTTTTCCAACAGTTGTTTCATTTCTGACACTTCATTCTGTTTTGTGGCACCTGCACCTATGTGCAGAATGAAGGTTAGAGAAGTGGACCACTGGCAAATTCTATCTGGCTTCACATCACAGCCATAGATTTTGGTTCAACTTTGATTCTTTGGCCAAAGACACTTCAGACATTTGCATGGGAGTCTAGCAGCTGAAACAGTGGTATTCCACCACCCCTCCCCTCCTCCACCCTATTCACTTACTTCTCTCTCCTACCTCCTCCCCCCCAATATCTTTTCAACCAAAGAAAAATACCACATCCTGGCACTGTGACAAGAACTGACAGCATATTTTTGCAGAACTACTGAACCCCCAGTTCCCCAAACTAAGAAGTGCCCCCTTCTGTAACTTAATCCTTGGTTTCTGCAGTGCAGTAGTAGACAAATCCAGGTTAGTTCAGTGGACCTTTCACAATGTGACCCCCTCTGTAAAGGCAGTAGTCTGAATGGATAGAGGGCTCATGATCAGGAGGAAGGGAGGGAGGGAGGAGGGCAGGCAATTGCATCATTAGCTGCCAGGCAGACTGATCCAATCAGTCTGCCTAACACCACTAATGATACAACTGCTCTTACTACTACTAATGATACAATTGCTTATACCCCTCCCAAACAATGGTGTACCTGCTTACCCCCATCATACTCTAGACTTTTATTTAGAAGGTGCATTGAGGAAATGAGGTCTGCAGAACTAGTCCAGATCTATCTTCTATTGCTCCTCCCCCAAAAAAATCATGGATTGGGGGTCAGTAGGGAGGCCATCACTTACGCATGATAGTTTTGGGGGCGGGAATTGGGATGGGTAGCTGGGGTTGCAAAAAGATGTAGTCAGATTCTGGCCTAATGCTAGGAACTGCCATGTTCCTTCTGACAAAAAAAAAAAGATCTAGAGTAATGGGAAGAGGCAGGAGGGCTGAAAATGACTGGGATGCAGTATGGAGACCACTGGATTAGCCATGGTCAACTAGTAATGGTGGAGTACTTTTTATAATTGGTGGGGTTGAAGTTCTGAACTGCCCTATGGGAGCCCAGAATGGTCAGACTTGCTTTGCCAATATCAAAGTGCTGAATTGTGGCACTTTCATTAAATTTCCCTTAGGCATCAGAACATCCTTAGTGTGGACACAAACACCCAAAGATGCAAGCAAGCTGACCCAAAATTGTTGCATGCATGGTAACTTTGCAATGTTGGTTTGGAAAATCCTTATATACTGTATAGTGGGTCCTTATTCAGAATCGATTTCCATCCTTGCTGAAATATTTTTCAGAATAGGACTGTGGTCCAGTACAGTCAAAACCTCGATACAAAAAAAGAAAATATAACTGAGAGGGAGGAGCTACTAACCAGTCAGTATGAGCAAGTACCAAGAAGACAGATTGGTATAAAAATAGCCCAGTCACCAAATGTCTTTACGTATAAGAATATATTTTACTAATATTTTTATGTTTCTTGTACAAAATACAAGTAGTACAGTACACAGATGCAGATGTTTCAAGACAAATCCTTCCTCAGTGCTTGTACTGTAATGCTATAGGTAAAAAATGTGCACATCATTATCTCAATATAAATACATAATAATTATTTAAATTGAACTCAGACAAAACATGTAATGTTCCAGCACCACAAATTTAACCCCAAACCATTCTATACTATATATCTTGAATCATGAACTAACTTAAATCAAAACTGTCACATCAAAAATAATACTCTCTTATAAAACATATAGTAATTTCTTCAAACTTCATCATTTCGTAAACATAAAAAATAGATCCGGTTTATACATAATACCAATTATTCCACTTCATTAATACATTATGGGCCTTGTATCTTTCTAATTAAATGATTTTTGTTATGAAACAAAACTTGCCTTATAAGCTTTATCTTATACTTTTATCTTATTATTTGCTGCTCAACTTGTATCATGTCTGAAAAATAAATTATATTTCGTTTATTGTTACTGTTACAGTATTCTTAAATACATCTTCCAAAATAACTGGGGCTAATAGCTGCTTTACCTTTTAAATAAACTTCCATAAAAATCTTCTCAAATGCAATGTTCCATTTCAGAACTGAAAGACAAATAATATTATGTTTCCTTTCGTGCTTCTACTAAATTTGTACTATAGAACTATCTTAACTTTATCAAAAAAGCATCACAAACTTGCAACTACTTTATATTATGCACTGCTTGAATAGCGTTCTAATCAATGTAGCAAACTGTTAAAGACAAAAACGTATGTCTTAGAAAAATTTTTATAACCTCTAAAAATACAGTTCTTGGTTTAAGAAGTTATACGAGTGGAAAGGGAGTCTGAAACTCACTTTAGAGAATTTGGAGCACCAAATGGACCTCCATACCGCTTTCTCTTTGATGGAGGTGGATCTACACCATTTAATACCCGTGCGATAAGATTTGTATTGGGAAGGCAGAAAGATTACTTAAAAATAGAATCACGGAGCACAAAAGTGATATCAGAAGGCAGGATAGCACATCTCCTGTAGCCACACACTTCACTCAATGTAATCATCAGCTGACACAATTCTGTTTTTTTGGTGTAGAGAAAGTGAGTCCAGATCCACGAGGGGGGAGATTATAGAATAAAACTCCTTACTAGAGAGGCTTATTATATAGTTAGGTTTAAAGCTACTGGTAAGAGATACAGTTTAAATGAAGCAATTGATTGGCTACCTATCTTATAATTTTTATAAACAGACAAGGAAAATTTGATTCACTTGACTTTAAGCTGTTATTCAGTTAAAAAGAAATAGTGGAGTTAGAAGTCCATCCATAATTTGCCCCCTCCTTTTTTGTTTATTTTGTATTTTGTACCTTGTATAATAGATTTCTTTAAAACTTTTTCTTTCTCTAAATTTAGATGTGATAGTTTAAATACTAGCAAAAATTAAAATAAAAATACGTTTCCCCTTATTTAGATACCCCACACTTTAGTTGGGTGACCTCCGTGCTCTCTCTTGACCTCTGACATAATGGTGTAACAGTAGGAGGTGTCCTGTGCTTTACACATATTGAAATTGATAAACTAGTAAATATGTATTATTAGATAAGGTTTGTATAAGTTTTTTGAACATTTTTTATACATTTTTTATCCTCCTTTAAAATACTTCAGTTAAGAGACCTTTTCAGGTGCTGGTATTTCTGGTCGGGCTCCCGAGAGTTTGCATATGTGCCTGGAGGTCTTGTCACCACAGGATGATGGGCATTACTCCTCGCCCGATTCTTGCTTTGAAGAAGTTTTAAAATCAAGTGCACACAATGCTGGCAGAACCTCCGTCAAGGAGAAAGCAGTTTGGAGGTCCATTTGGTGCTGCATATTCTCTAAAGTAAGTTTCAGACTCCCTTTCCACTCATATAAATTCTTAAACTAAGAACTGTATTTTTAGAGGTTATAAAATGTTTTCTAAGACATACGTTTTTGTCTTTAACAGTTTACTACATTGATTAGAATGCTTTTCAAGCTGTGCATGAGGTAAAGCAGTTGCAAGTTTGTGATGCTTTTTTGATCAAGTTGAGATAGTTCTACAGTACAAATTTAGTAGAAGCATGAAAGGAAACATAATATTATTTGTCTTTCAGTTCTGAAATGGAACATTGCATTTGAGAAGATTTTTATGGAAGTTTGTTTAAAAGGTAAAGCAGGTATTAGCCCTAGTTATTTTGGAAGACGTATTTAAGAATACTGTGACAGTAACAGTAACAGTAAATGAAATATAATTTACTGTTCAGACATGATACAAGTTGAGCAGCAAATAATAAGATAAAAGTATAAGATAAAGCTTATAAGGCAAGTTTTGTTTCATAACAAAAATCCTTTAATTAGAAAGATACAAGGCCCATAATGTATTAATGAAGTGGAATAATTGGCATCATGTATAAACCGGATCTATTTTTTATTTTTACTAAATGATGAAGTTTGAAGAAATTATTATATGTTTTATAACAGAATATTATTTTTGATGTGACAGTTTTGATTTAAGTTAGTTCATAATTTAAGGTATATACAGTAGTATAGGAATGGTTTGGAGGTTAAATTTGTGGTACTGGAACATTAAATGTTTTGTCTGAGTTCAATTTAAATTATTATGTATTTATATTGAGATAATAATTTGCAGATTTTCTTACCTATAACATTACAGTACAAGCACTGAGGAAGGATTTTTTTCCTAAACGTCTGCATCAGTGTACTGTACTACTTGTATTTTGTACAAGAAACATAAAAATATTAGTAAAATATATTCTTTTACTTAAAAGCATTTGGTGAGTGGGCTATTTTTATACCAATCTGTCTTCTTGAAATATTTTTCAACCACAGTAAAAAGGTCATGAAGAATCACTGTACCCTTTTGTGGCACAACAGCATACTGTATCAAGTAATAGGAAATCCCCAGGCTGCCTGGACTGAGAACAAGCATGCACAAAATTACTTAAAAAAATAGAAATAAAACATGAAGCTACCAATTCACAGGTGGGGGAGAGGAAATCCCACACACAAACTCAATTGCTACAGAAGGAATGTAAAAAGACACAGATAAGTCCAGTGTTATCTTTTTTATTCTTTTTTGTACTCTTGACATTTTTGAAACATGACTGTTACACAACCATTTTAGCATGAGTCTCCTGATGGCTCCACTTTCACTTTTACTGCTTGCTGATGTAACCCCCCCCCCCGAGGCAGGGGTGCTTACCTGGAGTCCTGTGTGCTACCTCCAAACTTAGCCACCCATCTTTCCACTAGCTAAAGCCCAGGGACTTCTGCTGGAGAGGTGGCAGGAGGAGCAGCCAAAGCAGAGCACTGCCTAGCCCCACAGACAGTGTGTGCATGTTCGAGTAGCAACCTGTTTGACCTTGTGCACCATCTCACCTGCTGGAGTGTTTTTCAGTTCTGGAACTGCCTACTAGCCTGGAGCATTTGGAGCCACATTGGTGGCCAGCCAGCGCCTTCCCTAGTTTGCTCCAGCCCCAGGGACTTCAGTGGACTTCATCTGACTCAGAAGCACAAGGGGGAAAGAAGACAGACCTAGACATTTTGGCACACTATGCCTTTAAGAGAGTGAGTGTGCAGCTCCCTGCCAGATGGAGAGTCAGCCAGCATTACAAGAGGGGTAACAGAGAAGGGAGCTCCTGATGAGGGTTTTATTCAGTCCACACCAGTATTGGAATATCTGGCACAGTGGTGCCCAACAAACCAGGGACAGCACACCTTCAGGCCAGAAATAAATAAGAAAAAAAACACATAAAGACTTTTGGAGCACAGGGCTCTAATGATGCAAAGGCGCTGCAATCTTTGTGGCCTCTAAACTGGAAAGCAGCCAATCTGACAGCAGCAAGGCAAAGTCATGGATTGTGGGAGGATGATTCAAGAGGTTCATGCCAATTGTACTGGCAGGCTTTTTGAACCAATCAGAGGGCAGGGCAGGTCATAAGGATTGATGGACAGCCCTGTCTGCCCAATTAGAGGTGGAAGAGAAGGAAAGTGGGTTTGGAGCCCTTGAGAAGTGCAGGGGAAGTTCATCTTGGATTCTGAGCAGTGCAGAGCTGCCATACTGTTAGGAAGCTGGGGTCTCCCTGGGCCTGCTCCATGTGGGTCTGCCCCTGGGTGCACTCCTTAGAAGTTCCATGGGCTGTCTCTTGGCTCAATACCAACAAAGAGACAACTGAAGTGATTGTGCCAGAAAGGGCACAGACTGAACTGAAAGTTGTTATAGTACCAGAGGGGCACCACTGAGTTAAAAGTAGTGATAGTGCCAGAAAGTGCACTAACTGAGCTGAGAGTTGCAATAGTGCCAGAAGGGATATCAGCCAAGCCAAAAGCTGTGATAGTGCCAGAAAGGGCACCAGCTGAACTGACAGTTGTGATACTGCCAGAATGAGCACCAATTGAAAAAAGAAACTGAAGAGAGTGCAACAGAAGGGCACTGAGTTACAGAATAGTGTCAAAAGAGCACCATCTGAGATAGAAGAAGTGATAGTGCCAGAAGGCCACTGTGTGAGCAAAGTAAAAGAGATAGTATCAGAAGGGTACCATGATTGTTAAAGAGAGGCCTAGCCAGGTCACACATCTTCTGAGTCCTCTCCTGGGCTCATCCCAAATATTCATTGGTGTCCTTCTCAGGGTTCATCCAGAAGATTCCTGGTAATTCTCACCAGGACTTCTTCAAAATGTTAATTGTGAACCTACACCTGAGTTCACCCATTTCTAGAGAAAGTTCCAGAATGCCCTGCAGAAAGTGTGAATCAGAGGGCCACTGCTGTATCCAAGAATTTCTGGCTGATCTAAGTAGAGACAGACTGCATCCTGTTAAGGTCACATCAGAGCCAGGAAGGGGAGCAGCTAGCATTTATCAAGTGGGGTGGATTGGGGAACAGTGAGCCACTGGCTCATGCCAGAGTACAGGAGTACTCCTGACCTACTGGGAGTCGAATCGTAAGGTTGCTCCTGAGGACTGGGACTCTTGGGAACCGGGAAGCCACTTCACAGTGCTCCTGTACTATAAGTGTGGACCAGAAGTGCTGTGTCCACAAAAGGTTGAGCCAGAAGGACTGTGAAGCAGAAAACTATGATCCAGAAGTGCTGTGTCCAGAGAGATTGAGCAGACAGGCTTGGCAATAAAGAAGCATGAGGTACAAAAGCTGCATTCAGAGAGTTGAGTCAGATGGGCTGTGACTTGAGAGCTGATACAGAAGGGCTGCATTCACAGAAGTGTAAGACAAGAAGGGCTGAACCACTGTCATCTGTTTGGAAGAATCCAAGGCTTCTGGGCTGCTTTCCTGCTCTAGTGTGCTGCTCTCTGCTTCTTCTGAACCGCTATTCCGCTTCTGTTCTGCTGCATCCAAGGGTCAATTTCTGCTCTCTCTGTTTGAATTACAACTGAGGTTTCAAGTCTCGTTTGAAAATTCAAGAAAGTTTGTTGGAATTTCATTCCTTAAGTTTGTGCTAGCACACTATGGCCTGTTGGGGGGTTAAAATGCAAACTTGCTAAGTTCCTCAAGTGCACCACTGAGTGATTCCCAAGCAATGAAATAACCAGGCCTTCACTGGGACTGTAACATAACTCTTGTGTACCCAGAGTCTATGTGGTAGTTGTGTTTACACCTAGATATATAGTTCTACTACTGGTACCAATTACAGAGTATTCTACACCCTGTGTAATATATCTATCTCAGTGGGCCCCTTGCTTGGGCAGGTGCATTGTTCATGGTGTACTAATGTAGGGGGGAAATGTTGAATGGTAACTTGCAAGTGCTTAACCCATCTTTCCTTCTTCAACTACCCAAGGCTGTGTCAGCAAATAAAGCACTGTTAGTTGTCCCCAAGGGGTAGTCTTGTCCAGTGTAGGGAGGTGGGTAGGTACTGTATCCCAGAGGGCAGTACTACACACAGCATCTGGCCCACTTATTATCTCTGGGTGAAGGTAGCATGTTATTTATTATTTCTGGATGAACCCCCTACTGCAGGAGAATAAACAAGCCCAGCCCCATCAACCAGGCATGCTCCATTGCAGTCACCAGGCAGGGATGTGAACCCAGTCAGTTCCCTAACTGGGGCCACACTTGAAAATACACTTTCTCTTCCTAGATTAGGGCCTAATTCTAAAAAGAATATATATATATATATATATATATATATATATATATATATAACACTGTATATATATATATAAACACTGTGTATATATATATATATTTATATACACACACACACATATATATATATATGGTAGCATGGTAGTGCTACCATAGTTAGGAAGAGTACCCATTTAAGGTTAAATGGTGAAACTTTGCACCTTAATAACTTTGCCATCATTCAACGGATTTACCTGATATATATATATATATATATATATATATATATATATATTTATATATGGGATACATGATGGTTATGAGTGATATGGAAAATATTTTCAATCCTCTAGAGTGACCTCTGAATACTCACAAGTGGCGAAGTCACAAGTGAGGTTTCAGAGGTCACTGTACAGGAATGAACATATTTCCCATATCACACAAGTGCACATCATGTATCCTATTTATACAATGGGGCCTCATTGTTGCAAAATATACAATTTGCCTGGCTTTGCACAGCTTTGCACGGGTTTAACGCAAGTGTAATAAATGGAATTTATTTTAACTCTGCTGATGTCATCAGGATTTATTTCACTGCAGTGAAAATAACTAGTTTTATCTCACTGGAATATGTTTCACCCCACTGTATAAGTGGCGCGGTAGTGCCACTATAGTTAGGGTTGAGTACCCCTTTAAGGTTAAAGTGTTAAATTTGTCAGGTTAATAACTTTGCCACCCTATGATGCAGTTCCCTGAAATTTGGCAGGCCCAGATTGGTACTATAGATCTCTAGATCAGCCAAATTTCGTACCAGTCAGATATACGGTTGTAGAGCTATAAAGCACCATTCTGTGTCACATTTACACTTTTTTGCACATTCCTTGCTCAAGCCTACAGTCGCATGGTTTGTGTGATCGGTTCGAAACCTTTAGGGAGCATGCAGCCGGTGTCCTCGATGTGCCTTTCGAAGATTTTGTGAAAAAATATTAAAAGGTTCAAAAGTTATTCAAAAAGCAAATTTCCCCTTATAGTCAAAGGGAGAAGTTAACAAAATATTCAACAGTGTCACAAATGCAGTTCTTAGTGTTGCAAATGGCCCCTGTAGTGTCGTAAGTGAGCCATTTTTTTCAGTTACTGGTCATAGAAATGCTTGGCATTTAAATTTGGGACCCTCTAGGGAAACAATTATTTTTGTGTTCACCGAGTCGAGCCCTGAGAATGCTAGCCATGTCTTTTTGGGGGGGTTAAACATCCCAGAAATATGTTTTTCAAATTTTTGTAAACTGTAGTGTCACAAAGTAGTGTTGACTTTGCAACACTTTCTTGATGTTTTGTGCAAAAGTGTTGCAAATCACGACACTACTTTGTGACACTATGGGCAAAATAACAGGAATTATTTGCCATTCTGCTGCAAAAGAATTGTTTAGTCTTTTGGACTGACATTTGGAGGAAAGAAAGCCAACATACCACAAATTTGCCTTTTGTTGGTTTGGTGACAAAATATTGCAGAGATGCAAAATTACAGTACTCCAAATTTGACAGTTTTTCCCATAGACTAACAGTGCGGTGTCCGCCGCACCTTTTGGGGGTCTGTATCTAGGAAAAGCTTCGAGATATAGACTTTTCGTGGGAAAAATGCTTAGCCTTCCACTAGTGGGCTAAGTGCAAAACTATCCAGGAAAGTCATAAATCATATGAAATTAAATTTTTTTTCTACGTCGTACAGTTCCTGAGATATAAGCAATTTAGTATTCCAAGTGCTCATTTTCAGCTCCGAGGCCCATTATTATGCATACATTCTTTGTACTCACTGTGTTTCTCTATGCAGCTGTTGGGGAAAAATGGATGTGTTTTTCCGTTACTGTTACAGTTAGTGTATCCACTTACATTTCCGTAGCCATTTGTGTTAGCGTTCCCGTGTACACCACCATGTGCGTTACCCTTTGTGTTTTCATTTACGCTTGCATTTGCATTACAGTTACCATTTGCATTTCCACTACTGTTTCTGTTTGTGTTTCATTTTGCATCACCATGTTCATTACCATTTGCATTTACGTACGTGCTTCTGTTTGTGTTTGTCTTTCCTTTGGCATCATTGTTGCTGTTACTGTTACCATTTGCATTTCCAATTGCGTTACCATGACCATGCCCTCCGGGCCCCGTGCTTCCACCGCCACATTGCATTCACTATTTCTCAATATCATTCTCAAAAAGAAGGGAAATTAGAGGCAAAAAACTCCATTTAATGCATCAGTTAGGGTTGTTCCACAGTGACAAAACTGAGGAAATTCAGTGTTAGGGTTGAAAACCCCTTAAACCCCAGCCCACCCCAACTAGCATTGGAGTGCGCATTGGGTCGTTGGCCCTAACTCTCACCCCATCACATGTGTAAAGAAGCAGAGGTATAGAGAATGGGGTGAGAGTTAGGACCAAGACCCCGATGCGCACCCCAATGCTGGTTGGGGGTGTGGGCTGGGGGGTCCAAGGGGGATTTTCAACTGATGCATTAAATGGAGTTTTTTGCCTCTAATTTCCCTTCTTTTTGAGAATGATATTGGGAAATAGTGAATGCAATGTGGCGGCGGGAGCACGGGGCCCGGAGGGCAAACAGAAGCGCTAACAGTGGCACACATGGTAATGCAAGCGTGAATGAGAACAGAAAGGGTAACGCACAGGGTGGCATAGACGGAACGGTCCACCACGTGATGTCTTGTCACATAGTAACATGGTGCCAGCAAATGCAAATGGTAATGGGCATGGTGACACAAAGCGAAACAGAAAGAGAAACAGTACTGCAGACAGAAATGGTAAAAAATAATGGAAATGCAAGCGCAAATGAAAACGTAAAGGATAATGCACATGGTGGTGTAGACGTGAAATGTAAGTGAAACGGGTACGGAACTGCAAGTGGAAAGGGCAATGGTAACAGTAATGGAAACGCACAGGCTGGTTTTCCCCAAAAGCTTCATAGAGAAAGACAGTGAGTACAAAGAATGTATGCATAATAATGAGTCTCAGAGCACAAAATGAGAAGTTGGAATACTAAATTGCTTATATCTCAGGAACCATATGACATAGAAAAAATGTATTAAAGTCATATGACTTATGACTTTCCTGGCTAGTTTTGTACTTAGTCCTTATCAGGGGGCTAAGAATTTTTCCGACAAAAAGTCCGTATCTCGCACTGTTTCCGAGATACGGGCCCTGAGAGGGGTGGCGAATGCCGTAATGTTATCCTATGGGAAAAAAAGAGAAGTTTGGAGTGCCATAACTTTGGCTCCCTGTAATATTTTTTCACCAAACTACTAAAAGGCACATCTGTGGGATGTTGGCTGTCTTCCCTCCAAATTTCAGCCCAAAAGACAGAACCATTTTTTTGCAGCAGGTCGCCAAAGGATTGCTGCTATGCGTCGGATGCCGTAATGTTATCCTATGGGGAAAAGCGTCAACTTTGGAGTGCCATAACTTTGCCAGTGTAATATTTTTTCAACAAAACACTGAAAGGCACATCTGTGAGATGTCAGCTGCATTCCCTCCAAATTTCAGCCCAAAACACCAAACCGTTCTTTTGCAGCTGGGTGTCAAAGAATTGCTGTCATTTTCCCACAGCCTAGAAAGTACTGTCGAATTTGCAGCTTCATAAAATTCATTTGACAGTGTCGCGAAGTGCTTAAAGTACTTTATGAAGTACTTTTCCAGAAATGTGAAAACATATTTCTGGAGTGTTTTACCCCACAACAAAGACAAGGCAACATCCTCAGGGTCCGACTAGGTGAATACAAAAGAATTAGGTTGCTAGAGGGTCCCAAATTTAAATGCCAAGCATTTTATGATCACCAACTGAAAACAAAATGGCGGATTTGCAACAGTAAAAGGGCCATTTAGAAAGTAAAACTGCATTTGCGACACTGTCAAACTTTTAACTTTTCCCATTGACTTATAATGGGAACTTGTTTTTTGAATAACTTTTGAACCGTTTAATATTTTTTCATGAAATCTTTGAAAGGCACATCGGGGACCCTGGCCACACTTTCCCTGAAGATTTTGGACTGGTCGCACAAACCATGCGACCTGTAGGCACAACTGTAGAATTCCAAAAAAAGTGTAAATGCATGCGCAGATCATGCTTAATAACTCCTCAGCCATATATTCGACTGGTACAAAACTTGGCAGAGCCCAAGGTGTATGGGTCTTAATCATGTATTCCAAATTTCAGGCAAATCCGTCAAACAGTTGCAACGTTATTAAGGTGCAAAATTTAGGGTTTAACATGTAAATGGCTCCTCAACCCTAACTGTGCTACCATATATATATATATAATATATATATATATATATATATATATAGCAATAATAACACGATGAGGTGAGGTGGGTTATCGCTGATAAGAGCACGCCCAGGGTGTACTAAGGCACTAGGCGCTGCACTGAGTGCCTTATACACCTGGGCATGCTCTTATCAGGCGATAACCCACACCTCGGAGTGTGTTATTGAGCTTATAAAATGGATTCCTAATGAAATATTTAATAGAAAATAAAAAAAGTGTAAAAAAAATAGGAAATTATTTTTTAATTGAGGCTTTAATAAGGATAGTGGTAAAATAGTCCCTCTATTTCTGTATTTTATGTGATGTCTACTGCATGGTGCCCCACCCCCCCACACACATACACACACACACTCACAGATACTGGTTGTGTTGGAAATGTTCAAATACTGTTAATTCAGCAGAGGAGAGATGATAGTTTTAATTTTAATGCGAAGATTTTTGACTATAGTGAAGTGATCGAGACGACTGTGAACTGTAAGGAGATTTCATGACTAGATTTATTTTTGTATGGTGTCTAGTTCATTTTGTTTAGGGAATTTGAATGTGAGATACATTTTTTGTATGCAGAGGTGAAAGTTGACGGAGTCGAGCGCCGAGGAGGACCGACTTCTGGTTTTGAGGTCCACTTGGGAGGCCACCGTGGAATTTTGAGATTGTGGTCCAAATTTGATGACCAAGGTTGGGTGCAAGATTCATAATGCAACCAGTTGATTAGGTGGCAGAGATGGTTACTGTTTTTTTTTTGTGTGGTAATGAAAATAAGGAGGAATGGAGCTGCGCTTTGCAAGTCGTGTCATGATTAGAGCTCACAGTCAGTTGTTTCCTCATGGTCCAGTTTGTTTCCTGGATTTATTGGAGATGCTGATGTTGTAAAGTGGCAGGTAACATTTACAAAATTTATTTTTCTGTAAAGTGGAAGTTATGCAAAATGAGGGTTTGCTCGGGGGGGCGGGTATGGTACTGCTCTTCTGGGTTCCTTAGGTGCTGGTGCAACCACTTCAGTGAGCCCTGTAAGTGAGTATTTCTGTTTAGCGTTGGCAGAGCTCACTGATTTTTGCTGTTATGGGGCTCAGGAGTGGCTGTAAGTGCTGGTCGACTACTATATCTTCTGATAAGGACACGGCTCAGAAGATGTAGTAGCCAATCGGATTCCTTGATTTCTAAGACCCATTTTATAAATATATTTATGCCATACCTGTGAGGATAAAAAAGGCAAATATTTTCGATATTCTCAGGGTGGTCAGACCTACAGTGAGGATATCACATTTATCCTCACTGTAGGTACATTTATCCGCACAGTAGGTAGATATTGGCTCATTCGGAACTCATTTGCATATTTAGCTGCAGTAGCAGTAGTAACTGTGTTCAAATGTGAATAACTTTAAAACGAAAAATGACACCATGGTACTGTGAGCACGTAAGTTGTTCAGAAAAAAATATCTACAAAATGAGTGGTTTTTCATTTATGGGTAACTTTCATTTTTTCATATAATTAGCTGAAAAACAAAAAAAGTGCATTTTTTCACTTTTTTCGATGAACAAATGTGAATAACTTTAAAATGCAAAATGATAGCATGGTACTGTGAGCACGAAAGTTATTCAGCACAAAAATATCTGTGAAATGAGTGGTGTTTTATTTATGACTAACTTTTATTTTTTATACAATAAACAAAAAAACAGCAGGAAATGCTATTTTATTTTACTTTTTTGACAAACAAATGCGAATAACTTTAAAATGAAAAACTATAGCATGGTACTATGAGCATGAAAGCTGCTCACCACATAAATATCTACAAAATGAGTGGTGTTTCATTGATATATATACCTTTTAGTTTTTTTTATAATTAGCAAAGAAACTGCAGAAAATTCCATTTTGTTTCACTTTTTGCAACAAACAAATGCATATAACTTTAAAATGAAAAATAGTAGCATGGTACTTTGTGAAAAAAGTTGATCAGGATAAAAATACCTACAAAATGAGTGGTGTTTCATTTATAGATTTCTTTTAGATTTTTTACAATTGGCAAAAAATGGCAGAATTAACTTTTTGTTTTCACTTTTTGAGGTATGGCATAAATGGAATATGCAGCCCCTACTGGAAATATTGTCGATATTTTTTTATTCTCATGCTAGTTGGCCCAATAACATCACTCGTGGCTCGCCATTCATGATGTTATTTCAATTAACACTCGAACAAAAAATATCGACAAAATTTGGGGGTTATAAGATTCTATATATATATATATATATATATATATATATACACACACACACACATAGTGGTAGCCACAAACATTGCCAACTATTTCAAGATATTTCATGAAATTTCTGAAGAATTTCTCTCTGCTGTCCCTACTGTGGAAATGCAGAAAGCAGGAGATATTTCTGGAAATATCACAGAAATTTCAGGAAATAGCTGGCAGTGTCTGTGGTTACATTGTATATATATATATATATATATATATATATAGGCAGAGTTGTGCCCTCATAGTTAGGGTTGAATAAGCAGTTTAATGTTAAACCCCAAATTTTGCACATTAATAACTCTGTAACCATTCATTGGATTTGCATGAAATTCAGAATGTTTGGTCTCAGATGATACATCTCTTGATATGTCAAGTTGCATTTTGGTCAGATTTGTGGGTTTCGTGCAGCCCATTTTTGTTGATTTATGCCTATCATGCTGCTGCCACACCATTTGGAATGTTTCAGAGTAGAAAGAGGTTTCCCCAAAGAACAAGCCAGCATTGGTTTGGTGAAAAACTATTAATCCGTTCCAAAGTTATTTAATTTTGAATTTTCAGGTTCTGCTCATGCTCAGTTCAGTCCTTGGAATATATGTATGCTTTAAGGAAGAGGATTGGGCTCACAATCAAGCAATTGGTCACCTCGTGAACAGGGATTTATAAAATCCCCATTCATGAGGAAAAATTCCCTTTTCGCAAGCCGCCATCTTGTTTTCATTTTTCTCCACAAACAAAAAGTTGTAACTTGCTCCACGGATGTGTTGTGGGGTAACTGAAGAATGTATTTTGTTCAGGGTGACACCCTCTACAAACCCATAGCTTTGGTTTGCTTTGTTTCTCTTAAAAAATGCAGTTTTTTATTTTAAAAATCATTGTTCGCCACTCGCTTCATATCCTTGTTCATGAGGCAACAAAATCCTTGATTGCGAGTCGATCTTTGTTCACGAGCTGTCAAAATCCTTGATTGCAATTTCCAGACCAGATGGCCCTATGTCATGAACAAGGATTTGTTCATGAACAGGGATTTTGTCACTTTACGAAAGGGGATTGGCTCACGAAAGGGGATTTTGACAGCTTGTGAAAGGGGATTGGTTTTTTGAATCCCCTTTCATGAACTGTCAAAATCCCCTTTTGTGAGCTGTCAAAATTCCCTTTCATGAGACAATCTCCTTTTGCGAGCTGACAAAATCCTTAATCATGATTTCCAGTCCAGATGGCCCATCTCGCGAACAAAGATTGTCTTGCAAATGGGGTCACCTCGCGAGAGGAGACAGGCTAGCGAAAGGGGATTTTAAAAGCTCATGAATGGGGATTGATTTTTTGAATCCTCTTTCATGAGCTGTCAAAATCCCCTTTCACGAGCTGACAAAATCCTGGATTGAGATTTCCAGACCAGATGGACAAAATCTGATGAACAAGGGATTCTCATAGATGGGGATTCTGACAGCACGGGAAAGGGATTGACCTTGCAAATGGGGATTTTGACACCTCACAAACTAGGCATTTTAAAACTTTCCCAGTGCATTGCAAATAAATGGTTTAGTCTTTTGGCTTAAAATTTGCAGGGTATAAAGGGGGTGTCCAAAGATGTGAATTATACTGTTTAAGTGCAAAAATTTTCATTGGTTCCATAGCTCTGCCATCACAAATTTGAGATATTTCCCATAGGATAGCATTGCTGCACCTGCAGCACTTTTTGGTGTCAGGTATCTCGGAAACTATTTGAGATATGGATTTTTCAGTCTGGGCAGTAACTAAGCATGTGTGGAGTTTTTTAAGCCTTGATTGCAACTGCAGTGGAATTTTTTTCATAGCTGCTATGGTTACTGAGATATTGGCAAATTAGTGTTACAAAGGTTCCTTTTCAGCCATGTAGTACTGCTGTATGGCCCCGTAAATATGCATAAGTGGGAGCGCAGGGCCCAGAGGACCTGCGCTTCCACAGACACATATCATTATACAAAAATTGGTAGCTCAAAGGGAGCACAGGGCCTGGGGGCCCGCACTCCCACCAACACATACCAGTTAACAGTTACATTACACTTTCTCAAAAAGTAAGAAAGCTGATTGTAAAAAACGTCATTAATGCATCAGTTATGGCTGAAGTGACAAAAGTAGGGAAATGAGTGGTATGGGTGGCACCCTAACACCCCCCTTGCCTTACCACCCCCCCAGCCCCCACTACAGATCAATAGGTGATGGGGTGTGCCTTAGGGTCATCCAGTTGAGTAGGCAGTTTAATGTTAAACTCAAAATTTTGTATTTTTTTTACATGTTATATTTTTTATGCCCCCTTCCTTCCAAACCAGCCACCTACTCCTTCAGGCAGCCATGTCCTCACCCTCCACTGCTCCCCCATTCTGCTGTTTGTCTGCCCCAACACTCAACTGTCTTGATGTATGCCTTCATCGGGGGGCCCACTATTAATGGGGAGGCATCCACAAGGGAGAACGAGGTACCCTTCGGCACCGCCTGGCATCTTGGTCGGTGGTATGAGTTGACTCAGGGCTTCCTAGCTTGGTGGCCAGGGGAAGCTGGCCACCATCATCTGGCCAGCATGGGTGGCCATTTTCCTTGTTCTGTTTCACCCACTCCCTTAGGAGACATGCCACAGCATCCTTGCTTTTTATGCATGTGGTGTGGTCACCCATGCAGCAAAGCACAGACCGAATCCAGCCATGAGGAACCTCTAAAGGGTGATGCCTTCCCCAGGAGGAGAGCATCCATGGGATGCCCTTGAGCCCTCCCTGCTGGCCTCCACACCTGACACTCCAGGCTCTGGTGCGAACCCAGGAAGCCAGCATGCCAGGCAACCCCCCATCACCTGGCAACATGGAACAGGCTAAAGCTTGCAGTTTAATAACTTTGCAAAGGTTCAACAGATTTGCAAGGAATTTGATATGTGCCTTCCTGTGGGGAAGATCTCCTGACTTGGTGAGTTTCTTTCTGGTCAGATATGGGGTCTCCAAGTTATGGAGAGGTAAAAAAAACATGTTTTTGCTTATAATCTTTGCTGGGATTTTTCTTTGAACTTGCCTACAGCCCAGAGGGTTTGGTTTAGGGTTGTGAAAATTTCAGGGTAGCAAGGAACTACCCCACAGATGTGCATTTTGCTAATCAGGTGAAAAAATATTAAGCAGTTTTCAAGTTATTGCAATTTAAAAATAAAAAAAACACACTTTTGAGCATGCTCAGTAAGAAATTCAATATGGCTGTATGAAATGAAGTAGGAATCTGCTCCACATGGAGAAATTTTTACTTCGTATGGCCACCATCTTGTTTTCAGTTATGCCCCCCCCAAAAAAAATTGGAAACAAACCTACAAGAATGATATTCTGGGGAGGAACCAATACATGTAGTTTGCTTACTGGGACCCCCATTGGTGCATTTTGCACTTCACAGGATGAAATATGCCTGTAAAATGTGTTTAATTGAATCATTGAAATCCTAGTTTGTATCCACACAGTACTACCTGGGATCCTACTTCATATGCCAAGATATGACATAGGATCCTAGGCTGTGAGTCAAAAATGGGATAATTAATAAAAAAAAAACATTTTTTTGCTGACATGGGGTGCTCAATCCCCATGTCAGCACTAGAGGACCCCCCAATCAGTGTGGGACACTGGGGAGCTCACTCCCTGTGTCCCTAATTGAAAAAAACATATCCAACAACAGGGTGATCAATTCCCATGTTGTCAGTAGCCCCCCTCATCAAAGCGGGACACTGGGGAGCGCACTCCCAGTGTCCCCAGTTATATCATGTTCCCCTCCATCACCACTGGTACTGTGCAAATGTATGTCTGAAATAAAGAAAACAGTCCCCTGATGTCTTTTAGTTAAAAAAAATGCTGTAAAAAATAAAACAGTCCCTTGTCATCTCCCTGTCCCCCTCCTCCATCCCCACCCTCCTTCTGTGCACCCTCTCCTAACCCCATACTTACCTCTGGAGGTTGGCAGCAGTGATCTTCTGTGGACTGGGACATGTCTGTACTCCTCAAAGCCAAACTGTGAACTGAGGAATCAAGGTAAGCACTGTATAATGACTGTCTATGGCGTTTTGAACTTATGTTGGTATCTCTGGCATTTTTTTATTATTTTATTTAGTTTTTGTTGACCGGGTAAGTGCACTAGACAAATCCTGCCTATTTTCAGGCATGACCCGGGGGAAGGGAATACAGATGAATGCCAACTGACCTTGAACCAGATTAATTTTTAACATTTATTCACCAAAATTTCAACATGGGCTTTATGGGACCCCACCTTATGAACGCTGTCATTGTCATCTTATTATTTGGTCCCGAAAGGTGATTTCACAGTCACTGCCTGGAATCACCTTTTGGGACCATTTCAGTGAAAATGACTTGCTCATTTGGCAGTCACTCATTTGTATTCACCCTTTTGATGTGATACCCTGCCAATTTAGCTCATATTCCATCATGCTATTTTTCCTCCCAAAGTGCATCACTGTTCATTTATTGATGTTGAAAGATAGTTTCAACTCTTGTTCCCATGCCTCCATTTTGGATAGTGCTATCTGTAGTATGTGTGCATCCCTGTGATTATTAATAATGGTGCCTATCCTAGTGTCACCAGCAAATTTTGATTCCCATACCCTCCCACCAATCACTGAGTTGATATACAGTAGCTGTTAAAAAGACAAGGCCCCAACACTGATCTCTGGGGAACTTCACTCCTTACCTCAGACCTGCCTGAGTATGACCGCTTAATGCAAACCTTTTGCTTTCTATTGCTTAGCCATCAGGCTACCCCACGTGTTATGTTGCCTTGGATGTTATGCTCTATTAGTGTGTCCACAGTTTCCCATGCGGTACCTTATTGAAGGCCTTTGAGAAGTCCAGAAATATGACATCCACTGAGTTACCCCATCCAGTGCCCTGATATAATTTCCATAAAACTCCATGAGGTTTGTTTTGCATGAGCAGCCCTGCTTAAAGCCATGTTGGGCATAATCAATATCCCCCACTTGGTTTATGAAATCCACTATATGCTCCTTTATCACCCCTTCCAGGACCTTCCCCAAGACCATGGTCAAGTTTACTGCCCTGTAGTTTCCCACATCCTGCCTTGATCCCTTTTTATGTTGATTGCACGCAGGGCAAGAAACATATTGGGACAGCTTGCTGAGAAGCAGGCTGTGGAGGCAGGGCACTGTTGTGGCCAATGCCCCCACAGACTGCAAAGACTTGTCCCATTTCCCCCAATCCATGGCAGGCTGCTGGTGACACAAGTTTGGAATGTTTGCATCAACTTGTGACAATTTAGCTGCTGCAATCAGGGGCTGCCTTGTCATTGCAGCATAAGTCATCCGCTGCAATGAGGGAGCAACCCGTCATTGCAGGGCAGGATATAAAAAGCCTAATATTGTTTGTGAACATGGTGTCAGGTTGCTGTCATGTTCACAAACAATATTAAGCCCCCTCCACCATGTTTTTCTGCCGACGGGGGAGCCCACTCCCCGTCGGCATAATGTAGCCCTCCCCCTGTTTAACTGTCTGCTGACGGGGTGCCCAATCCCTGTCAGTAAAAAGGAACCCCCCATTTTGTTGTTTGCCGATGGGGGTGCCCAATCCCTGTCGGCATAAAGGAATCCCCTGCCTTTTGTTGTTTGCCAATGGGGGGTGCCCAATCCCCTGTCAGCTACAGCTGGCCCCTCCAAAAAAGAAAGCCAGGTGCATGCTGGGAGCCCACCCCAGCATGCCACATGGCCCTGTAAAGGTAAACGGTCCCAAGAAAGTCTTTAGTTTTTTTTGTACCTGAAAAAGGAAACTGTCCCTCGAGTCTCTCGGCCCCCCACCCACAACCCGCACTCCACCCACTGTGCACCGTGCCTCCTCACCCCATACTTACCTCCAGAGCTGGGTATGATGATCTTCCTTGGACCAGGAACATGTCTGCACTCTTCAAAGCCGACCGTGAACTGAGGAAATGCCGTTAAGCTGTATAATGTAATAAATACTGTAGGGTTTTTCCAACTTCGCTGCATGTCTCTGGCATTTTTTGGAATTTTGACACCAAATTTTCAACATGGGGTTTTTGGGATCCCTCCTCATGAATACTGTCACTGTCATGGCGATAATCGGTCCCGAAGGGTGATTTCGTGGTCACTGTGTAGAATCACCTATTGGGGCTGAGTAATGAAACAACAGTGGCAGTGTTCATGAGGTGGGCTCTCAAAAAGCCTATGTTGCAAATTTGGTGGGAAAAATCCCAAAAATTACTGTTTTACGAGCATGTGCTGCGCAGTTGCTACGCATGCTCGTAACTTCGTGAATTTGCAATATTTTCATGCCAAATTTTCAACATTGACATTTTGTCATGCCTCCTTGTGAACAGTATAGCTGTCATTGTTCACATCCTGGCAGAAATGTGTTTTTGCACTTCTGGCGCAGAATAGCACGGTCGCTGTCAGAAATCAGTGTTTGGGACAGATTAAGGAAATGACAGTGAAACTGTTCATGAGTAGAGGTCCTGAAATGGTGATTTTGAAAATTTGGTAATGATACTCCATAAAATGACTGTGTTACGAGCGTGCATTGCACAGTTTGCACACAAGCTCGTAACTTTGCGATTGTATAATATTTTCACTCCAGATTTTCAACATTGCCATTTTCCCACACCTATGTATGGACAGTGTAGCTGTCATTTTTCCCATACTGGCCAAAATGTGTTTTTGCAGTTCCGGCACAGAATAGAGCGGTCGCTGCTGGAAATCACTGTCTGGGACAGATTAGTAAAATGACAGTATTACTGTTCATGAGCAGAGGTCCTAAAATGCCTATGTTGAAAATTTGGTGATGATAGCCCATCAAATGAGTGTGTTACAAGTGTGCATTGCACACTTTCCACACACCTTCGTAACTTTGTAGATTCCTAATATTGTCGTGCCACATTTTCAACAATGGCATTTTTTCACACCTTCTTATGAGCAGTACAGCTGTCATTTTTCACATCGTGACTGAAATATGGTTTCACAGTTGTGGCACAGAATAACGCGGTCACTGTGGGAAATCAGTGTTTGGGACAGATTAAGAAAACGACAGTGGCACTGTTCATGAGCAGAGGTCCTAAAATCCCTATGTTGAAAATTTGGTGACAAAACTCCGTAACGTGACTGTATTACAAGCGTACGTTCAACTGTTTCCATGCACCCTTGTAACTTCACAAATTTGTAATATTTTCATGCCACATTTTTAAAAGTGTCATTCTTTCACACCCCCTTATGAACAGTACAGCTGTCATTTTTCACATCCTGGCTAAAATATGTTTTTGCACTCCTGACAGAGAATAGCATGGTTGCTGTGGGACATCAGTGTTTGGAACAGGTTAAGATGGAACGAGTGAGAGGGGGAAGTGACTGAGCTCAACTGAGCTCTGTCGGGACTGCTCCGGATTTGTTTGTGGGCAGAAAAAGGCCCCAGCGCAAGAGGCCAGTACAAAAGGGCAGCCTTCAGCACTGGGAGAAATGGAACGAGAGAGCAAGTGAGGGACAGGAGTGAGCAAACTCACCAGAGAGCTGTCAGAACTGCTGTGGATTTCTTTGTGGGCAGGAAAAGGCATCAATGCAGGCAGGGGCCCAGTAGAAAAGGCCACCCTGCAGCGGTGTGAGAAACAGTACAAGTGAGTGAGACAGAGGGACTGAGTGAGCTCAATGGAGCTCTATCAGGACTGCTGAGGATTTCTTTGTTGGCAGAAAAAGGCACCAATGCAGGCAGGAGCCCCGTACAAAAGGGCCACTTGCAGCGCCAGGACAAACAGAATGAGCACGTGACAGAGGGAGACTGAGCAGCCTCAATGGAGCTTTGTCGGTACAGCTGCGAATTTCTTTGTGAACAGACAAAGGTGCCAACTCAGCCAGGCGCCCCATACACAAACGCTGCCTGCAGCACCAAGTGAAACAAAAATGAATGAGTGACAGAGCTGTAGTGAACAAGATCAATGGAGCTCTATTGTGACTGTTGTGGATTTCTTTGTGGGCAGAAAATGCGGCAACGCAGGCAGGAGCCCAGTACAAAAGGCCAGCTTGCAGCACGGGCAGAAACGGAATGAGTGAGTGAGAGAGGGGGAGTGAGTGAGCGAGCTCAATGGAACTGTGTCAGGACTGCTTCAGATTTCTTTCTGGCCAGAACAAGCCACCAATGCAGGCAGGAGCCCAGTACAAAAGGGCAGCCTGCAGTGGCAGGAGACATAGAATCAGTGAGTGAGGGAGGGGGAGTGAGTTGAGTTCAACGGAGCTCTGTTGGGACTGCTGCAGATTTGTTTGTGGGCAGAAAAATGCAGCAATGCATGAAGGGGCCCAGTGCAAAATGGCAGCCTGCAGTGGCGGGAAAGCCAGAATGAGCAAGTGAGAGAGGGAGAGTGAGTGAGCTCAGTGGAGCTGTATTGTAACTGCTGCAAATGGCAGCAATGCAGGCAGGAGCCCAATACAAAAGGGCAGCCTGCAACGCGGGCGGAAATGGAATGAGTGAGTGAGAGAAGGGGAGTGAGTGAGCTCAATGGAGCATTGTCAGGAATGCTGCAGATTTCTTTGTGGGCAGAAAAAGGCACCAACAGAGGCAGGAGCCCAGTACAAAAGGGCAGGCTGCAGCACCAGGAGAAACAGAATGAGTGAGTGACACAGGGGGAGAGAGCGACCTCAACGGAGCTCTGTCGGGACAGCTGTGGATTTCTTTGTGGGCAGAAAAAAGGTGCCAACCCAGGCAGGAGCCCAGTACAAAAGGGCAGCCTGCAGCGCTGGGAGAAACACAATGAGCGAGTGACAGAAAGGGATTGAGCGAGCTCAATGGAGCTCTATCATGACTGCTGCAGATTTATTTGTTGGCAGAAAAAGGCGGCAACGCAGGCAGAAGCCCAGTACAAAAGGCCAGCTTGCAACCCCGGCAGAAACGGAATGAGCGAGTGACAGATGGGGAGTCAGCAGGCTCAACAGACCTGAGTTGGAACTGCTGCAGATTTCTTTGTGGCCAGAAAAAGCCACCAACAGAGGCAGGAGCCCAGTACAAAAGGGCAGCCTGCAGCGCCGGGAGAAATGGAATGAGCAAGTGAGAGAGGGGGAGTGAGGCACCTCAACGAAGCTGTGTCAGGACAGCTGCAGCTTTCTCAGTGGACAGAACAAGGTGCCAATGCAAGCAGGAGCCCAGTACAAAAGAGCAGTATGCAGCACTGGAAGAAACAGACTAAGAGAGTGACAGAGGGGCAGTGAGTGATCTCAACACACCAACGCAATCAACATTCGGCATTGACAAATGCTTGTTCATAAGTAGGCACGACATTTGCCCTATGCCAGACTTCCACAGCCTCACCCCTATCCAGTGGTGACTGGAACAATGTTGTCAATGGTTCAGCCAGTACCTCTGCCAACTCCTTGCGCACTCTAGGGTGAACCCCATCTGGGCCCTCTGATTTGTTTGGGTTAAGCTTCAGTAGTCTTTTCTTAATGTCCTCCACTTGTAATATAATTCTATTCTCTGTGGTGTGCACTTGGGGTTCTTTAGTCCCCTGTGTTTTTATATTATAAACAGATGTAAAATAATTATTACATTTTTTTGCCATTTTTGTGTTATCATTTACCAGGTTCCTATCCTAATCTTTAATGGGACCTATAGTTTTGCTCCCCCCTTTTTGTTACTGCTATAACTATAAAAGGATTCATAGTTATCCTTAACTTTGCTAGCCAGTTTCAGCTCATGTCTCCTCCTTGAACTATTAATTGCTTTTTTCCTTTTCTTTAATATTTTCCTATACTCTTCCCAGTACTTTGAATGTCCACTTCTCCTGGCCTTCACAAATGCCTTCCTTTTTTTATTAATCTGCTTTTTGACTCTGGGTGTCATCCATGTGGGGATTTTTCTTGTCTTGTTGTAGTTCCTTTTTGTGGGTATATGTTTGTTTACCAAAAATGTTATTTTCCCTTCTAGAATCTCCCACATGTCCTGTAGTGATTTATTTTCAAAGTCTCTTCTCCAGTTCCACCCCTTAATATCTATCCTTAGTTTATTAAAACTGTCTTCCTCATAGTTCCTGATCTCCGTACTACCTGAAGTTACAGCCATTTGCCATACCATGTTAAATCTAACCATGGCAAGGTCACTTGGGCCAAGAGGGGTGATAACCCTGCATTGTTGTATTTTGTCAGCCATGTTACTTAGTGGCAGGTCTAGTATGTCCCCCCCCCCTTGTCTTGTGTAATGCATACTGTTCCAATCCTGCTAAATTAAATGTTTCCATATACCGTAGCTCAGATGTAGACCTTGCTTTTTGGTTCCCCCAGTCAATGCCCGGAAGGTTGAAGTCCCCTAACAGGATAATGTCATCAATCTACACCAAGGATACCTTACAAGGTCACCTTCTCCATACCCCTCAGCTGGGGGCTGGCACACAGGCTCTCACTGTCAAACTGACTCTGGGTAGAGCCCATAACCCTTTACACATAACAACAGCATACATTCCCCCAAGGGACCAAAAATCAACTTTCTTAACCTTACTGTCGTATCTGGACACACTACCATCACAGTCGGAACTACTAATTCTTGGGAATTTTAATATCAATTGGCTAAGTAATGATGCCATCCCTTACATTGATCTCGCCACAGCCCAAGACCTTTCTCATGTGGTCACTTCCCTCACTCGTCTTGATCCACGAACTGGATCGTCCTCCCTACTGGATCTCATTTTTTCCAACCGCCCGGGCAAGATCACCAATGTTACCATCCTTCCAGATGCCCTCAGCGACCACTCTCTAGTTCTCTGCTCTTGGACCTGTAAAATTCCAAGATCACCTCCCAAAATAATTGTGCATCGCAAACTCGGTCCTGGTAAATTGGCACAGTTAAAAGTGCACCTCAGAGACGTGGACTTGTCCTTCATCTCGAACACCGTAAACCTAGACAGCGCCTTGGACCTATTTACAAGGTCCTTTAATAATATTTGTGACCACTATGCTCCACTCACGAAAAGAATGGTGAAAGGCAATCATGTTCCTTGGTTCACCGAAAGGCTCAAGTCATTAATGCTTACTAGAGACTAGTTATGGAATCTCGCCATAGAGTCCGGCCTCCCTCATGACAGACAGAATTACAGAATGGCTTGAAACAACTGCACCTGGGCTATTTGCAGGGCAAACGCAGAGTACTATAAATCCACCTTATCTTCATCCTGGGGTTCTGGATGCAAGTTCTAGAACAACATCAAGGAAATATGCGGAAAGGTCCCCAACCCGGTCCCCTCCCTGGTCATGTCAAATGGGTCCCTGACCTCCAACCTTACAACTATTGCTTTAGTTTTCAGTGATACCTTCTTCAGCCTTAGCCATGTCCTCCCCCTAGCTTCTATGACCCACCAGCTACTAGCACACCCTCCCCGCACCCCACTGCCCCCTTCTACTTCCGCAGCATCCCTCCCAAGTCCGCAAAACATTACCTTACCGCTGCCCTTAGCCACGCCTCCTCCAACGCCGACTCCCTTGATCTCAGAATTCTTAGACTGTCTCTTAAGGAAGTCCTAACTCCCCTCACCTACATTCTAAACATCTCCCTCTCACTAGGTAAATTTCCTGCCATTTGGAAATCCGCCTCCATCACACCCATATTCAAAGGGGGTGATCGCACCACAACTGACAATTACCGCCCAATCTCCATATCCCCCCCTCCCCAAGGCATTAGAGAAAATTGTCTCGGAACAGCTCACTGACCAACTCAACAAATTTGACCTTCTCTGCACTCAACAACATGGTTTCCGCAAAGGTCACAGCATGGCCACTGCCTTGCTTGAACTGACGTCCCACATCCATACTGCATTGGATAAAGGCCACATCACAGGTGCAATCTTTATTGACCTCACGGAGGCCTTTGATACCATCCACCACTCATTACTTCAAACAACCTTACTTAACCTAGGTCTCTCACTTGAAGTAGTGGGTTGGTTTGCAGACTATCTTCCCAATAGGCCGCTTCAAGTTAAAATTGGCAATACCCTATCCTCCAAATCGCCTGTCCTCTCAGGAGTCCCTCAAGGGTCCATTTTGGGGCCTGTCCTCTTCAGCCTCTTCCTTAACTCCCTCCCCGCATCCTATCCCTCCAACCTATTGCTATATGCTGACGACGCCGTCATCTTCTCCTCCAACCCAGACCCCTCTAAACTCCACCATTCCCTCTAGTCCTCCTTCAAGGCTGTCGAAAGCTGGTTTGTCTCTCAACGCCTTACTATTAACTATAAAAAAAACAAAGGTATGCTTTTCATGCATCAGCAGAACCTCAGGCTAGGACATTTTTCTCAAATACTATCTGCATCTCAGATCCCCCTGGAATTTGTGCATTCCTTTAAGTACCTAGGCATCACTTTTGACACTGGCCTTACCTATCATGAGTATATTCAGCAATTATCTAAGGCCCTAAATATTAGACTAGGGCTACTGCACTGCTTTAAACATTGCCTAACCCCAGAAGCCCTTAAGCTTGCTATCTCCTCCTCAATACTTTCCCTGCTTGACTATGGCCTTCTGACTTTCTGCGGGGCAAGCTCCTCAGCCCTTGATAGTCTTAGACTTGTCCTAAACAAGTCTTCCCACCTGATATTAGGGTGTGACAGGCTTACACATACCTGCTTGCTATATCAGGACACCAATTAGCTTAACCTGGATAACAGAATAAAATTCCACACCTGTGTCTTCACTAAAAAAATCTCCCTCGGCCTCGCCCCGGCTGCACTCACCCCTTTAATCACCATGGACTCAAAAACTCAGCACACCCATAGCTCAGACTCCCATCGTCTCTCCATCACTCCCTGTCGCACAACCCAATTCCAAAGATCCTTTTGCTACAGGACACCTTTGTGGATTAATAACCTACCCTCCTCCTTGTGTCTTGATCAAAGAATTTGTCACTTCAAATTGCATTTTAGGGCCCACCTTCACTCCACAACTATCTGCGACTGTACATGAACCAGTACCCCCGTCCCTTTACTTCTTGACAATGGCCTCTGGCTGGCCTCCTCGTACATCTCATAATTCCGCCTCCTCAAGGATGTTAATGTTGCAATTACTTTATAACTGTATCAAACTGTTTCGACTCGGAAGTTTTAGCTAATTTATTTTTTGTTATAAAAATGTCTTTACCCTGTAACATTTATTGTCTTGTCTGTCTGCATTCTGTATTGTGTATCTGTATCTATTACATGTGACGTGGAACCTTTGTAAAGGAGTCAATGACTCAAAGGTATATCTGATCTTTGAAATAAACAAAATAAACAAATATATTCAGGGGTTCAAGAAATTCAAATATTGCCTCATCTTCCTGCTGGGTAAATTATGGTGGTTTATATAGTTCCCCTATGATGAGTTTAGCACTACCTACGGGGGTCATTTCAATCCAGATATGCTCTATTCCTACCAAATTGTTAACTTCAGTGTTTTCAGATATAATATTCTCTGCCACATATATGGCTACCCCCTTCCCTTTTATTTAGCTTGTCCTTAAAGTACATGTTGTAGCCAGGGATATGCCTGTCCCATGTATCTTCACTGGCCCACCAAGTCTCACTTATCGCACGTACCTGAATGTCCTCCGTGTGTAATATATAAACTAACTCATCAAACTTCTGTGTTAGGCTTCTGGCATTTAAGGAAAAGCATTTCCAATTTTGGGTGTATTTTGCCTGCCCACTTTTTTTGGTTAAGATGCTTGTTTTTAGAGTATTGAGTCACCTCCCCCTTGCCCCTCATATTTTAGTTTAAATGCATGACACTGCTTGCTTGATTTCCTGTGCCAGTAGTCTGTTCCCATGTCTGTTTATATGTAATCCATCATGCCCAAAGAGCCTAGTGTCCATAATACTATCCCAATGGTGTATAAATGTCATCCTTTCCCTATGGCACCACCTTCTCAGCCAACCATTTATTTATTTAGTTTTTGTTGTTTTATTTAGCTGCCTGATGCCCCATGTTTTGGCTGCACCTGCTTTCGGGACTGGGAGTACCTCTGAACTTAAAACATCACAGCTGGCAGCCTTTAAAGCACTACCTAATTCCTCGAAGTCCCTATGAGTGTCCAGCAGTTTCCATTTCCTATTTCTAAATAATCTATATTCCTTATAAGAATTGATTAAATAAATAAATATAAGAACTTATGCAGTCATGATATAATTCAGAATGAAACAAAAGATACATTACATAGCCTGCAGTTAAACACAAATCATAATTGTTAAAGAAACAAATCTGTAATGCAGTTACAGTATACAAGGTATAATTGGAGATCCAAAAAAGAAGAAATAGAATCACATTAGATTCAACTAGTGGGATAGATATAAAACTTCCTTCCCTAGCTTTATTTATATTTTTATCGATGTGGTGCTACAATCTCAGTGTATTTTGTTAAACAAAATAATCAGTTGGGTACTGGTGACTACAGCAAGATGCATATAAAAGAGAAATCAAAAAATTACTCCCAAAGTGTCACCTACATATAAGGGTTAATCACTGGGCTCGATTTTCAAAACAAACCCTAAGATGCAAGGTGCCTGCACCAAACAGCTGTGATGCAAGTCACACTTTGCATCATAGTTTGAAGCAATCCTAATTTTTGAACACAGAGTGCATTGAAAACAGGATGCCATTCACTGAAACCACCCTATGCCACCCTTGTGGCATAAGTGCCCTTGTGCCCAGTCACAAGGGGACTTTCTTCATGGCAGGGGTGACACCATCCCCTTATTCAGCATTCCAGAAGCCCCGCCAAGGTTGCAAATGCAGGCTCACTTTAGACCAGCCAGGAGGTGGTCTAAGTGCCCTGTGCCACTGTCTGAGAAGGCAGCAACTGGGAGGGACCTGGAAGGTGGGGAGCAAGGACCAATGGAGCCCAGGTGGTGCCAAAGGGAGTGAGGGGGGCACAGCAGCAGTGGGATGGATGTGTGGAGGCACCCAGTGGAGGTGCCTGTGAGTAGAAACACAGATGAACAGGCCAGGTGGTGTGCATGGCCTGACCTGCATGACCTAGACCCCCATTGACAGCAACTGTGGCACCTGCTCTACAGGAGCCACACTCCCCTAAAGGCAGCAGCTAGCAGTAGGTGCAGGTTGTGGGGTGCATTTGGGGGCTAGGGACATGCCCCAGGTACTACAACATTCCACAGCTACATACCCCCAAGTGTGGGGACTGGCAGATGCCCAACTACAATGACAGGGACTGTGGGTCCTGTGGGGCAGGTGCCAGGGCTGCTGTCAACTGGGATCATGGTCATGCTGGTCCAGCCATGCTCCCCCACCCATTTGGCTGTGTTCCAACTTGCAGTGCACTTCTGCCAGCTGCCTTCACACATCCCTCCTACTGGGGTCGTGCCCCCCCCATGCTCCACAAGGCAGTACTAGGGCTCCATCAGCCCCCAGTCCCCACCTTCCAGGCATAGCAACCCCCAACCTCCATGGGTCATCTAGGGTTGCACTGGGTGGAATGTGGTGGATTCCTCCATTAAATCCTGCAGATATGCCCACTGTGTGACCCAACCTGCTGCTGTGGCAACTCCTGGGTGTTGGGTGCAGGAACACCCATTTTTATAAAATAGGGCACAGGGTCGCTGAGGAACACCAAGTCTGACACAGCCATAGATCACCGAAAATTGTGGTGATCTAAGGGTGATCTGAAAACTGAGCCCACTTTCTCAAATGTCTCAATCACCCCCTCTTGGACTGGATCCTCTCCTTACATCCCCATAGTATTGTGGATGCTGGTATGGTTTGTGATGTTCTCTGTGACCACAATATGGTCTACTGTGTGCATAAGTTTAATTGCCCCAAACTCCCCCTTAACTGGTCCAGACCAGGTTCTTCTGGTTGCTGGATTTGTCCCCTCTCTATGTCAACATTGTATGTACCAACAGATCCACCATCTCAACAGCTAGCAGTGTTAATTGAACCATCCTGCTCTTCACCTCCAAATTCATGTCTGTCTGGCATCATTACACGCCTTCTTAAAAAAAAGCAGGGTCCAAGAAACTTACCTCCCATGCATTTCATCACAGTTACTGACTTGTCTCCACATGCATGAACTTACCTGGTAGGCCTTGAAGTCCACTAACTTTTCTTCTGACTTTACTGAGTACCACACCCATTGTTATGCCTGTACTAGAGCTACTTGGCTTGCGAAGTCTGAATACTTCACATCCACACTCCAGAACAACCTTATCCAACCAGCTAAATTCTGCAATGTAATCCACACCATCTTCTCCTCTCTGACTTAGTTCCCTTCCCCTGTTAGTAAGTTGGGTGATTGTCTCCCATTACCAACCCTGCTGTAGCTGCCTCCTCATTCAACTTTGTTTTCACCTTGTGTCCACTCCCACTTGTCTTCCTCCTCCTCCTCCTCTACTCCTTACTCTTCTCTTCTATCCCCCTCCTCATTTTTCATCTTCTCTCCCAGCATTCCTGCTGCTTCTCTTCAGGCCCTCTTGGCACTAAATCCCCATAAGGGTGGGAACCCTGATGGTCTTGACTCCAAACTCCTTTATCACTCCAGTCATGGAATTGCCTTCCCTATCACCTACCTCTTCATCCTCTCCTTCTTCTTATAAACATAGAAACATAGACTTTGACAGCAGATAAGGACTACTTGGCCAGCCCAGCAGGCCCATTTCCCTACCTACTGGATAAGCTGCAGATCCTAGTTAATCAACAGCCTACTTCTTCATACCCTCCACCAGAATTGCCTTATGTCTGTCCCATGTATTCCTTAATTCCCCCACTATTTTTGACCCCACAACTTCCTTAGAAAGGACATTCCTTGTGTCCACCACCCTCTCAGTGAAAAAATACTTCTTCACATTGCCCTTGAGCCATCCCCCCTCTATCTTCAAATTGTGCCCCCATGTTCTTGCACATCTCTTTTTCTGAAAGAGGCTACCCTCCTGGACTTTGTTTATTCCCTTGAAGTACTTAAACATTTCTATCATGTCCTCCCTCTCCTCTTTTCCTCAAGGATATACATATTAAGCTCCTTTAGTCACTCTTCATATTGCTTCTGGTGCAGACCCTGCACCATTTTAGTTGCCCTCCTCTGGACTGCCTCCATCCTGTCTATGCCCTTGCAGAGATGGGGTCTCCAGAACTGCATGCAGTACTCCAGATGGGGTCTTACCAACTGTCTGTACAGAGGGATAACAACTTCTTGTTTTCTACTGGTGATGCCTTTTCCTATACATCCAAATATCCTCCCCAGCCCTCCTTACTGCCTTCTCACATTGCTTGCTTACCTTTAGGTCATCTGATATGACTACCCCAGGTCCCTTTCAATTTTTGTTGTTGTTAGTACATCACCACCCATTGTGTACTCTTCCCCTGGGTTTTTGTTTCCCAGGTGCATTACTTTCCACTTCTTTGCATTACTTCTAAGCTGCCATACTTTTGACCATTCCTCCAGTCTTGCCAAGTCCCTTCTCATCCTTTCCATACCCTCTTCTGTATCAACCCTGTTGCAGATCCTTGTGTTGTCTGCAAAGAGGCATACTTTTCTTTCCAGTCCCTCCGTAATGTCACATATAAAGACATTATAAAGGACCGGACCCAGTATTGAACCCTGCAGTACCCAGCTAGTAACCCCTCCTTTCTTCGGAGTGGACTCTTTACTATTACCCTCTGTGTCCTGTTGTCCAGTCAATTTTTTACCCAGGCTACCACCCTAGGACCCCCTCCCAGGCTGGCTATAACTTGTTTATTAATCTTTTGTGTGGGACTGTGTCAAATGCCTTGCTAAAGTCTGGGAAGGCCATGTCCACAGCCCCTCCCTGGTCTACTACTTTGATCACTCAGCCAAAGAAATATATTAGATTCATCTGACATGACCTTCCCGCTGTGAATTCATGCTGCCTTGGGTTCTGTGCCCTGTTGGTCTCTAGGAACTCAACAATTCTTTCTTTCAGAAGTGAGTCTATCATTTTCCCTATCACTGAGATCAAACTAACAGGTCTGTAGTTTCTTGCCTCTGCTTTGCTCCCACTTTTGTGAAGGGGAATCACATCCACCCTCCTCCAGTCCTTAGGTACTATACCATCCTCCCATGATTTGTTAAAAAGGGTAGCCAGTGGTCTCACTAGTTCTCTCCTTAGTTCTTTTAGAATTCTGTGGTGAATCCTATCAGGATCCATTGCTTTATCCACCTTCAGTTTTAGGAGTTCTTTCAGAACCCTTTCTTCTGTGAATGGACTAGTATCAACCCCCCTATCCAGAGTGTTTCTATTAATTGTATTAGGTACCTCCCCCTCCTCTTCTTTTGTGAATACCGATCAGAAGAACTCGTTTAGTATCCCTGCTTTTTCACTGTCACCCTCTGCCTACCCACCCTCCCCTTTATTAAGCCTCATTATCCCTTCCTTGGTCTGTCTTCACTCCCTAATATGCCTATAAAAGGTTTTATCCCCTTCTTAACCAAGTTGGCTATCTTTTCCTCAGTTTGGGCCTTTGCTATTCTGACTGCCTTCCCCGCTTCCTTCTTGTTTTTTTCAATTTAAAGTTTATTGCAGATTTTTAAACATACATGAGACAGAGCCATACAAAGTGAGTTCATACAATAGATGGTTACAATGGATCTGTCCCCCCTTCCCCATACCCCCTCACCCCTCTCCTTCCCCACAGTCCATATACACCAGTTCATATAATAAAATATTGACATCAAGAAGCTAAATTTAGAGGGAATACAGGGTGTGTAAGGGGTCCCAAATCTTTAGGTAATTAGGCATTCTGTTGTAAAGACTTGCTATTGTTTTTTCTGTTCTGAGGTTAGCTAATAACTCATTTAACCATTCAATGTAAGTAATAGTTTCTCTATCTTTCCAATGTTTTAGGACTAATTTTTTAACAGACATTGAAATCAGCGACATATAATACTTGTGGTTTCTTACCAATATTTGGGAATAATCACCCAACAGACAAATTGCAGGTGTAAAGTAATCTGAAAGCACTAACAATGGATCTACTTTAGCTTGAATTTAAGCCCATTAAGGAGCTACTTTGGGACAATCCCAAAAGATCTGAAGGAGGATACCTTCATCCTGGGAGCAGCAGGAACATAAGTTAGAGGATATGAAGCCCCATTTGGCTAATTTTTGGGGAGAATAATACAAATTGTGCAAGAAGTGAAACTGCATAAGGCATAATCAATCCTGTGTCACATACCTATGTCAATTATGCCAAAGGGTGCGTCAGTCTATCTTCTGATGGGAAAAAAGAGATAACCAGTATGCTGTGGGACCAAAGTATTCATTGAAGCGCCAATCATATAAAACTGCATATATTTTAGATACTGCTTTTGCAGAATTTTCTAACAGTGTCAAATCCTCTTGAAAATAAAATTTAGGAAATGGAAGGGGAACCATTCCCAGTACATTGATAAGAAGATGTCTCAGTTGAAAAATGCCCCCGTTTCCTTCAGCTTTAACTGGTATAGTTCTCTGTCCTGCTCCTTGTATGTTTCCTTATACTTCCTGAATACTATCTTTTTTCTGCCTTACCTTCCCTGACACCTCTTTTGAGAACCATAGTGTTTTTTCCCTTTGTTTTGGTTTGTTTATATGCTTCACACAAAGGCTTGTTGCCTCTGTGATGGCAGTTTTGATGTTTCCAATTGTTCCTCCATCCCTCCTTCTTGCCTGTTTGCTAGTACTTTTCTGAGAAACTCTCCCATTTTGACAAAGTCAGCCCTCCTAAAGTCCAGTATCCTCACTTTTGTATGGCTTGACTCTACTGCTGTGTTTATCAAGAACCACACTGTTTGGTGTTCACTTGTTCCCACAAGGCTACCTACTTCTAAATTTGAGATACTCTCTCCATCCTTGTTTGAGAGTATCAGGACTAAGACTTCTCCCTCCTGAGTGGGTTCCAACACTAGCTGTCTGAGGCATGCACCCTGTAGGGCATCAAGAATGACCCTGCTCTTGGATGTGGCTGCAGCAAAGGTGCTCTATGTAACATCTGGCATATTCAGGTCCCCTAGCAACAATATCTCCTCTTTTTCTGCCATGCTAGGGATGCCTTCTATCATTTCCTTGTCCATTTCCTCCCCCTGAGATGGTGGTCTGTATGCAACACCCATGAGGATTGTGGTGCCATTTCCTGTCTCTAGGGTGATCCACCGTGCCTCCTCTCTTGCCTGTTTACCATTTAGTTCCATTGCTTTGATCCCTTCCCTTACATAGAGAGCTACTCCCCCCTCCTCTTCTACCCTCACTGTCCCTCCTGTAGACTGTGTAACCTGGTGTGGTGACATCCTAGTCATGGTTCTCTGTGTACCATGTTTCTTATACTTTGCCTCTTATTTCTGGAAGCTGGCTACAGTCATTCCCCTTCCCAGAGAGAGTGACCATTGCAACACCAGAAAGGAATGTATGTGTGATTCACATGGAAAAACTCAGGGGCCTTAATTGTCTGAACTCTCACAGCTCAGTTAGTCAAGAACTAAAAGCATGGATTGCTGAGGTCCAGGGTTCAAATTCCAGTGAGAGTCACACTTTTCCTTTCATTTCTACAATTGGATTTCTAAATTTGCCTCGCAGTGACATATACTGCACTTGGGAGAGATTGAGGAGGAGTTATTTGAGTCTGTAAAAATACTTTCTAGTTGCTCATTGCAACACCAGAAAGGAATGTGTGTGTGATTCACATGGGAAAGCTCAAGGGCCTTAATTAGCTAAACTTTCATAGCTCAGTGGGTTAAGAGCTATAAGTATGGATTGCTGAGGTCCTGGGCACAAATCCCAGTGAGAGTCACGCTTTTCCTTTCATTTCTACAATTGGATTCCTTCTTCTCCTGGAAACTACTTCCCCATCTCCCTCCTCCTCACCTTAGTTAAGTTCCAGGAACATCTTGTTCTCTTCTGACTCTCCCCTTTCCTTGACCCTGTCTCCTTATTCATTCCTCTCCTATCTGTTTTCAGGAAATCCCACCCCATCTACAGCTACACCTCTTTCCTCTGACTGACTGACAATGTCCTCCCTGGTAAGGATAACGATCTGGTTACGACTACCATCTTTTTCAACTTGGCCAAAGCCTTCTGCACTATTGCCCATCCCATTCTCCTGGACAAGCTTATGGCAGCAGGACTCTCTGAATCTTAATTTAGGTGGTTCCACTCCTACCTGCAGGGTGGGTCTCAAGCTGTCCAAATTTGATATTCCCTGTCCCTTCCACTCCCAGTCTGATCATACAACCTCAAAGGATTTATCTTCTTCCCAATACTTTTCCCAATTTTTTTATAAAAATCCTTCACACTGTCTGCTCCTCTATGTCCATCATATATATGCAGATGATATGGTACTACATAGAAACATAGAATTTGTTGGCAGATAAGGACCACATGGCCCGCCCAGTCTGCCCCAATTTTCCCTGCTTATACTTTCATGGAAGACCTTACCTGATCTCTGGTTACCTCCCCCTAGCTTCCTAATTAAGATTGCCTTGTGTCTATCCCATGTATACTAGGAGCCCACCACTGTCTTCACCCCTACTACCTCCACTGGAAGACCATTCCAGGCATGCATCACTTTTTCACTGCAGAAGTACTTCCTCGCATCTTTCCAAATCCTCACATCCATCTAAAACTTTCGCACTTCCACCTTCATTGTATATCCCCATGTTGTTATGCAACTTCTCTGAAAATAGTCCAATCCAGTAAGTTGCTCAACCTGTAAGATATGTATAGTAGTGCTGCATTGGATGCAAAATTTTGCTGTTGGAATAAGTGCATAATTTCTGCTGGAATTTCACCGGTCTTTATGTGAAATTCTGCCTGCTGTGATTTGCAGAATTATATTCCGCAGAATAGCATTTTTCCACAGAAAACCATTCTGCAACCATTTCAGCAGAAAATATTGATGAGAGACATGGAAAAAGCAGAAAATCCATGCCACATTTTTCTGCTGTGAAATTCTGCCTTTCAGCTTCAGACAAAATTCAGAAGAATTTTTGGTGGGAATTTCAAAAATTCCATGAACTTCCATTCCACCATTCCACCAGAATTTAAAAATCCCATACACCACTAATGCACGAATATAACAAAAGTAATAATAGTACACAGACAGTAACAATGAGGGGAAATCTAGCAAAGTTGAGGGATAACTAAGTATGGAAAGCAATGTGCACCAATGGCCGCAGTCTGGCAGATAAGATACCAGGTCTTACTGACATGATGGAAGAAGCAGGGCAGGACTGGGTAGTGGTGGCAGAAATCTGGTTCAATGAAAACCACAACTGGGATGTAACCATCCCAGGATTCAAGCTGTACAGGAGAGACCAGAAAAGAAAGGAAAGGAAAGGAAAGAAAAGAAAGGGGCGTAGACATCTGTGTAAAAGAGGGGATCAAGGTAACTAAAGCCCAGGGGGTACACAATGAGGCCAAGACCCTCTGGATTACTCTTGGAACTGGAACCAGGGCCCCCCATAAGAGTAAGAGTGCAATACAGATCACCATCTCAGGAGGTTGAAAAGGACAAGGAAATGCTAGAAAGTGTACTAAAGATGGCCAACAAGGGGGAGTTACTGCTGGTTGGAGACTTCAAAGTACCGGATGTAGATTGGGAACTCCTACACAGCAACATCAAAGAAAAGTAAAGAATTCCTAGTGGCACTCTGACGGGTGGACCAAAAGCAGCTGGTTGAAAACCCCACTAGAGAGAAAGTGGTCCTTGACATTGGGCTAACAAACAATAGTAGAGTCTCAAATATACATGTAGGAACACATTTGGAATCTAGTGACCTTGGACTGTATGGTTTACAGTAAACACAACTGAGGCCACCAGTCACTCCAAACAGAAAGTCCTGGACTTCAAAAAGACAGACTTCAGCAAAATGAAATACTGTCTAAAACAGATTCTAGCTTACAAAGCAGAAGGGGGAGTGGAAGAACACTGGAAAAGATAGAAAGATGCATTAAGACTAGTTGCATCACAGTGTGCCAAGATAGTAAGCAAATCCAAATGGAGAAGAAAACCACTCTGGTTTTCAAGGAATATAACTTCTAAAATAAAGGAGAAACAGAAAGCATTCTGGAGATACAAGGAAACAAAAAAAGGACAGTGATAAAAAGGCATATAGAGAACTACTGAATGAAGCTGGGAAGGCCATTTGGACTGCAAAAACTGAAATGGAGGAGAGGATAGCAAAGGGGGTCAAACAGGGTGACAAAACCTTGTACCATTATATGAAGGAGAAGAGAAAAAGCAAAGGTAGGATGACAGGGAGAAAGTGCAGGTGCTGAACCAATACTTCTGTTCAGTTTTCACACAGGAGAAAGCAAGCAAAGGACTATCCTTATATGGAAACAAACACCCCCTCCAGGGAGCAGACATAAGCCCTTTCACAAAAGAAAGAGTCCTGGAAGAACTCAAGAAATTAAAAGTTGACAAGACAATGAGCCCAGATGAAATAAACCCAAGGATGCTAAAGGAGATGGGAGAGAAGCTGGCAGCCCCACTGGCAAATCTCTTCAACAAATCTCTGAGTGTAATAAGATCCCGGAAGACAGGAAAAGAGCTACAGTGGTATCATTTCATAAAAGTGGCAGTAGAGAGGTGGCAGGAAACTATTGCCCAGTCAGTCTCACCTAGGTAGTAGGAATACTAATGGAATCCCTACAAAAGGAGAGAATAGCAGCATTCTTGGAGGAGAGTGGACAGCAGGACCCAAAGCAGCATGGCTTCATGGCAGGAAGATCCTGCCAGACTAGCCTAATCAACTTCTTTGACTGGTTAACAAAAATGACAGACCAAGGAGGAGGGGTGGACGTGCTATACCTGGATTTCAGCTAGGCCTTCAATTCCTTCCCACACAGGAAACTAAAAAACAAACTAGAAAATACTGGCGTAGGACCACACATTGTAAACTGGGCCCAGAACTGGTTAGGTGGTAGGACCCAGACAGTACTGGTAAACAGCATTCTGTCAGAAGAGGGTAGCTTGACAAATGGAGTTCCTCAGGGCTCAGTACTGGGTCCAATGCTTTTTAATCTATTCATCAGAGACATATCTGTTGACTTAATGGGAAGGTGTGCCTATTTGCAGATGAAACTAAGCTCTGCAATAGGGTGGACACAGTTGATGGGGCACAAGTGATAGAGCAAGACCTTAGGAAATTGGAGGAATGGGCAGATTATGGGCAGTTGAACTTTAATGCCAAGAAATGTAAGGTTATGCACCTGGGGAGACATAACCCAAGGAGTAAATACTTTCTAAATGGGGAACAGTTGGCAGTAACAGAACACAAGTGCAATCTTGGGGTTATTATCGATAACAACTTAAGGGTAGGCAAGCCATGTGAGAAGGCTGCACAAAAGGCCAGCAGCATCTTTTTAGAGGTCCCTGGTAAGGCCTCACTGGAGTACTGTGTCCAATTCTGGAGGTCTCACCTAAAGAAGGACATAGATAGACTAGAGTCCATACAGAGAAGGGCAACAAAAATGGTGCATGGTCTACATCATAAGCTATATGACATAAGGCTTAAACAGCTAAACATGTACTCCCTGGAGCAAAGAAGAGATAGGGGAACATGATAGAGAACTTCAAATACCTGAAGGGTATAAACAAGATACAGGCACAAGATATCCTTCAGATAAACAATTGCACAACGACCAGGGGGTCATAACATGCACATGACAGGGGATAGATTCAAGATCAATCACAGAAAGTTTTTCTTTACAGAAAGAGTGGTAGAGCCTTGGAATGGCCTCCTATTAGGGGTGGTGGAGTAAAACGCTGTCAGGGAATTCAAGTTGGCATGGGACAGAAAGTGTGGGAAACTTCATGCAACAGCCTAAGGGGGAGTTGTAAGCATGGGAAGACTAGATGGTCCATATGGACCCCATCTGCTGACACATTCTGTGTTTCTATGTTTCTATGTCTGTGTAGGTCCTTTACCTGAATAGAAGAGACATACACAGTGCTTCAGTTAAACTGTGTCCCACATGTTTATTTATAAATCACCAAACAACAAGTAGCAGTGTGAAATTGAATGTGTGGTGGACCCATGGAATAAATGCCTGCCGAGGTGGTGGGAGCTAAGACAGTGGCAGCTTTCAAACTTGGGTGGGACAGAACAAGAGGAAACAATATAATAGGGGGGCACTTACTTTTTTCTCACCTCTGTTTGTATATATAAGAGGGAAGGGCAATGCCACAAGGGTAGGCTAGGTCCCTGGACCAGAAGAAGGTCAGGGAAACTCATGGGCAGACTAGATGAACCCTGGGTCTCCTTCAGCCATAATTTTCTATGTTTCTGTAGGTCTCTATCATATTCCCCTCTCCCTTCTCTCTTCCAGGTTGTACATATTGAGGTCCCTTATTGTCCCCTCATAGGGCTTCTGATGCAGCCCTTGCACCATTTTACCCACCACAGAAGAAGTAGAAGAGGTGCTCAAAAGGTACACTCCATTCCAATAATGCAAGTGAGACCTTTATTGTGGTACACTAAAACTAACTGACTGCCCAAATAGCTTACCCCAGTGCTTCAAACTGTAACTGAGCTGTTCCTCAGGGGCCTGGCCAAAGGAGCTAGAGGCAGCATGTTTAAACAGTGAAATTAAAGATACAGTCCACATAAATTTCACAGATCTACCATACAAAACCTTTAAAAGTCCAAATTGGACCCAAACTGTTCTACGTATCAGACAGAGGCCCCAAATTCATGTTACCACATGCATACATTGACTATAGAACTATATAAAATCTATGTTGAAAAGGAAGCAGGGAAAATGCAATAAATACATAATTTATACTGCATATTGTACTGGTCTTAAATATTTTTTTAAGCTGTTAAGTGTTTATAAATTATTATAAATACTAATAATTTAAAGAATCAGTTTATCACAGTATGAATATTCAGTTTATCATAGTGAGTTCAAACTACAGAACAGAAACCAAATAAAAGAAAAAAAAAAAAACCATAAAAAAATAATCATGGCCAATTATCCACAAAAGGTTACCTTACAAAAAATGAAATATACTACATTCCTCAAAGAAAACTAGTAGACACTAAGAGAAACTTCAAAAAAAATAACCTTCAAAAAATAAATTTAACGGAAAACAGAAACCTTTCAAATTTTACCAGAAACAAGTCTATTCTCCATCACAAACCATAGAAAAGGGATAATGGCCTAACCATCATTAACTCTCTATGGGCTTAAAGCTCCCAATTAATAAATTAATTTGCTCTCAACTCTTACCAATTTCTCAACTCTGTTACCTCCCCTAAAGGGCTTTCTGACAGGATCCAGACGTATAAAATGAAAAGCATTGGGTCAGAATCATGTACCTGGTGCCAATGCTCTCCTACTGAAGTGTCACTATTGGGATTCCTAATAGATCATATGTGTTCCTATACCCTCTCATTCAATGGCATAATATGTGACTGATGTAAAGAGTAGGACAGTCGCACCACAATGCATATATTACAAATGTGGTTCTACAAGTAATGAATTGTCTAATCTGGAATTTATGACCATTTGTAGGACTAGTAAATTATTTAGCTTGATTCATGTAGCCACAGATAATACAAGAACCACAGTGCTAGGATCCCCAGGGCACAACTGGGAGACCAGTTTGTTTTTGAACATTCAATTTTCTTAAGTGGCTGTGCAATACTAAATCACAGATACTTTTACCTTTCCATTAAAACACTCTAGGACAAACTTCAATTACACTTTTCAAATCTGAATCAGTGGTTAAAACATGCAGCAACATTTCAAAGTACTGGCTGTTTTGGAGCTACTGATACAAATCCTGTAAAAAGATTTGTTTGGTTGTCGTCTACCAAATTATGATTTTTTTGGAATGACTTAGTCTCTCCTATCCCTCTTTACAGCTTTTCAGCTGACTTTTTCAAGTAGAGAAGGATCATAGTCCTTGCCACAAACCTACGGTGTAAGTCATCTGCTTGTTTGGAAATATTTGTTCATCTGAACAATTGTGCTAGATTCTTAAAAATTGCCCTGCTGGTATCGCCAAACACCTCTGAAAGGTTATACCAACAGGACTGTTTAATGATGCCATGTGTCTTGCCCACTGTGCCTCCTTTATCTCCAAATTCTGGTTTGGCTCCCCTGCCCCTTAACTTGTCTCTTTCCTCTCTTCCAACTATTAGCTCTTAATCCCTTCACAACTCTAGCTCTCACTCTTGCACCAGTGAAATCTTCTGCTGGGCAAGTGGAATGCTTTCAACACTGGAGGGATTCTTGATAACAAAATCTAGGCAGCTTCATGCCATTGCTCTGAGGAGAAGAATGAAGGGCAGAAGACTGAGAAAAGCTTGAAAATGTTAACTAAACATATACCACCATTGCCATATTATTTATTTATTTTATTTTTTCCACCTCTTTCCATACTATCTTGTGCTGCCAGTAAGGGTTGTCCTGTTTCCTTCACCCTGTTTTCCCTCTGTTAGGGTAAAGGGAGTCCCAGCAGTGGGGAGCCTTCCCCCTGAGGAAGAAGGAAGACAGCGAGCCCTGCAAAGGACCGGACAGTGAAGAATCAGCATACCCATTGCAGAGAGAGAGAGGATCATAAAGGATTATAGAAGATGGCTTAGGGAGACTTGTGATTCTGGGAAACAAGGACACAGGACCATGGTACAGAATCAGTTGATAAAGAAAGAAGGGGAGCAAGATAGGAGACCTTGAGGTCCCCTGTAAAATTGTGGCATTGCTATATTGTTTTCTTTCCCAAATGGAAACTTCTGCCTCTCACACCCCTGAGTTCCCAACCCCTAGAGCTGTTTCATATGTTTTCACATAGAGTTCTTTACATTTTAATATATATTCTATACCCAGAATTGCTTCCAAAGTAATTACCGAGTTTCTAAATATTTCCCAAAACTTCAAAATTAGCGCATCTAAGTCACATGATTTGAGAGAGTACTTACAGCACATGCATGACATCTAGCACAGAGTCATCACCATGCTTTCACTGAGCAGACACATACAGGAGGAAAATTCACAACCACCAGATTGTACCTTCTAGTTTTTTTTATCACCTGCAATTTGTGTTTAAAACTACATTTCTCCCCAGAAAGGTACGTGCTTTGGGTTTCCTCCTTTTGTTTATTCTTATTTTTTTAAATCACCTGAAATTGCTTCTTATTAATCTTCTTTTAGAAAGTCTATTTTAATTTAATTTTAAGCAAACTTGAGCTAGTTACAGATAAATATACATTCTTATATTTTTTTCTGGGGGTTCATATTGAGTTACTTTTCTCATGGCTTCTGTTCCAGAAATAGTCTTGGCCAGAGACTTGTGGCCTGGCACATTTCAAGAGAGTAAAATGGGAAGTTTTTGGTGGAATCCTGACTTCTATTTGCCACCTGAAGTTAAAATATATACTGCAAAGGAGTAAGTACTTTCAGCATAATCCATTAAACATAAATTTTATTACATGGAAATATAAAATTGGAGCAAAAGTAATTTACAAATGTCCCAATAAGTGCTTAAGGCAGCTTAGAAACTCTTTGTGCTTAAGGCCCTTAATTAAAAGATTGCTAAAGGGCTTTCTTTTTGGATTATTCTTTTTATGATAGTGTTGCTATACCATAAGTCAAGTGAGAATTGTGCAGAGAGGATAAACACATCTTACAAAAACACAAGTTATTTCTCCAGAGCAAGAAACCCCAAGATCTATCTTTTACTTGGAGGAGCAAAATCTTATAGGACAGGTCCTATTACAGAGTACAGGCCCTAACTATTTCTCCATATCAAAATATTGATTGGATCCCCTTTTATCATACTGTTGGGAAAGAACACTGTGCTTTTTGCCTATGCCAGTTACCTGATAAAAAAACAGGACTTTGAAATACTAGTTAATTTATGCTTATTCAATGACCACTGGGTGCTGCTGGTGATTTGAAAACAAGATAGGACTTTGATATATTGAGTGACTTGTGTACATTTGTATATTGTACTTATTAATTGTTTTGGTTAGAAAATTCTCTTTTTCCTTTTGTTATAACATGGGTGTGATAATAAGGGGTCAAAGCAAGCAAAGGAAACCAAAGCTTGAAGATGGAAGGTAAACTGCCTAGTAAAGAATCAAAGAAGGGTAAAGCGAAGTGGAGAGAGCAGAGTCATTCTAGGAATTTAAGTTGTTGTCAGGAAGGGAAACTTATAGGACAAATGGGAAAAAATTAAGCAGGATAAGACATGTAAAGGTGGACAAGTAAGGACTGACAAATTGTTGTGTACCTCTACACCAAAACTTAGCAAAGAAAGACCTTTGGTGGATGCAAGACATCCTAAGAATAAATCTCCACCAATTGTCATGGCTGAACCAGATACATCTCTTAAGTCAAAAAATACAAATGTGATAAATAGGTATGCTAAGTCAGTTATTTATAAGGGTAGCATCTCCCTACACAGCTCAGCAGAATTTGAATGGGAATAGGAACCTTTCCCTAAATTTGTCACAAAGTTGGACTATTCTGTTTCCTCATTGGAAAAATCTCCAATAACGGTTCAGAAATTTCAAACAGTTACCTCTCAAATTTAACAAGAACAAATACCAAAACAAAATAACTCTGTCTCTAAATTAATGGCAAATTATCCCCCACCATTTACTCATAGATTAATTAGAGCTCTTCATGACCCATATATGGCAAATATATTATTACTGGAACAATTGCTCATCCTCCAAGTTGAGGTCACTACTATAAAATCTACTCTTGCTCATCATGAAGCACTAGTTAGAAATGTATTTAGAAAACTGGTTAAGTTTGAATTGGGCTCTGAAGGAGACTATATGAAACAGGAATCTTTAAATGACTCTAGAAGACAGACAAAGTCATTATTCCCAGAGTGGGAACAGTTGTCCAAAATAGAAAGAAAACATGGAAACATGCCAAAGAGAAGAAAATGAAACAGGACAAAGTAGCTGAAGGGAAAGTACATAAAAAAGAGTTGGAGCTCTGAAAAAAGAAAAAAAAAACAAAACAAGAAACCAAAAACTAAAGAGACAGAATGGGAAAGGTGAAAATGTAACCTTAATGCAGTCTGCTCAAAACAATTTGCATTTAGAAATTAAAAAAATCAAGTAACAAATCTAGATAAAATCCCTAGTTTAGCACAAAAAGAAGTACTTGAAGGACATATTACAGCTTCAAAAAATAAAGAAATATGGTTTTCAGGGAATTAAGCTATGATCGGTATACATAGGATTTATCATAGTGCAAAATAAACTAAGACACAGTTGACAGATTTAGTGACACAGGCTCTTGAAATTTAGCTGGAAATCCCAAAAGTAAAAAAAAACAACTTAAGTTTTGCTGTCAGAGGTACACAGGCTCAAGAAAACCCAGTCTACATCATACTTTCAAACAGCAAAATAGCAGACTGGATCTGGAAGCAAGGCAAGAGTTTTAAGTCTGAAGGCATAACAATCAACTCACCAGTTAAGATAGAAATAGTAATGGGTAAAGTAAAAGAGAATTTCACAGAGGGGTAGGGGTGACAGAATCAAAGCTACAGACTCTGTTGGAATGACACGCCTCAGAGTGACAAGTAAGGGAAAATAAACAGCATGTCCAAATTTTTAATGGTTTGGAAAAACAACACAATGAAACTGGAAAAATATTAATGAAAACTCTCTGTTATTTACTCACAGAGGTCATGGGAATAAGATTAGGAAGGAAAGGTGTTTTATGGGTCAGAAGGGAGGCTGGATGCACTAATCAAGGGCAAATTATATTTGCAGTGAGTGATCAAATTTTATATTATTTGATCTACTCATCAGCCCACAAACTATACAGCTTAAGTTTACTGCTGTGTAAGAGGGAAGATGCTGAAACTAACCATAAGGTAATTGGGGTAAAGATTATTGATGAAAAAGAAGGAAAATTATTAGGTGATGGTAGAATACAAATCCCAGAATATTAATTCAATATTCCTGTACATAATCGATAGTTGCTATTGGAAACAGAAGGGCAAAACTGACTGTCTGTTACAGATGATGCACTGGAGACTGTAATCTCTGACACCCCTAATTTGTATGGTGACCAAATTACATCCCGGAATTTATCTTTTTTTTCTTAAAAAAATGGTGGATTCAAATTTTATAAAGTTCCTCTCAGAAAACATTATAATTTGCTTGCAAGAAACTTGGGCAAGGGAAAGTTTGAATATTGAAGGTTATACATCTTATTTTGCTAAAGCTCAGAAATCAACAATTTCTGGCCACCCTTCTGGGGGTCTAGCAACATTTATTAAAGTTAAGGAAATATGGAAGTGAAGTCCCACATCTTAATTTCTCAAAACATAATAACACTGTTATAGGAACTAAATAAGGAGTGTTTGCTTGTTACTAATGTATATATTTCCCCATTGAATTCCAAACAGTACACAGCTCAATTATGGAAAACATTTGAAAATCACTTGAGTACCCAAGCAGGTCTTATTTTACATAGAAACAAAGAAACATAGAAGTTGATGGCAGATAAGGACCGCAAGGCCCATCCAGTCTGCCCATTTCTTTTTCTACCTCATAAATGTGCCATCGGCCTTTGCTCTATCAATGACCTATCTATTCATCCCCATCTGTATTCCTCCCTTATGCCTATCCCAAGCTTGTTTGAAGCCCTGCACTGTATTCATATCCACCACTTCCTGAGATAGGCCATTCCATGCATCCACCACCCTTTCATGAAAAAGAACTTCCTCACAGTACCCCTTAATCAGCCTCCCTCCAATCTCATGTTGTGTTCTCTTGTCTTGCTATTTTTCTTATATTAAAACATGTTAGACTCTTTCACCTTGTTAATGCCCATAAGGTTTTTGAATGTTTCCATCATATCACCTCTCTCCCTCCTTTGCTCTAGGGTATACATATTGAGCTCCGTTAATCTGTCCTCATATATTTTCTGATGCAGTCCCTGCACCATTTTGGTTGCCCTTCTCTGGACTGCCTCAATTTGGTTAATGTCCTTATGAAGGTGTGGCCTCCAGTACTGCATGCAGTACTCCAGATGGGGCTTAACCAGTGCCTTGTAAAGAGGGATTATTACCTCCCTCTTCCAACTTGTGATACCCCTACTAATACACTACAACTTCCCCCTAGCCTTACCTACTGCTTTAGGGGTCTGCTTGGATGATTTCAGGTCATTGGTGATGATGATGCCCAAGTCTCTTTCTTCCCTTGTGACTGCCAGCAACTTCCCTCCCAGCCTATAGGTGGCTTCAGGGTTTCTGTTCCCTATGAGCATGATCTTGCACTTCTTTGTGTTAAATCCCAGTTGCCACTCTTCCGACCATTTTGCCAGTTTATCCAGATTTCTTCTCATTCTGCCCACCATATCTGGATCATCTACTCTGTTGCAGATCTTTGTGTCATCTGCAAACAGACAAACCTTAGCCTCCAGTCCCTCTGCAATGTCACTGATGAAGATATTGAAGAGGACTGGCCCCAGGATTGATCCCTGAGGTACCCAACTTGTGACCTGCATCTCTTCTGACTTTATACTGTTTACCACCACTCTCTGTTTTCTGCCTATCAACCAGTTTGCCATCCATTTGACCAACTTCTGACCCACCCTGAGCCTACCCAGCTTATTAATCAATCTACTATGTGGACTAGTATCAAAAGCTTTGCTGAAGTCAAGGTAGGCAACATCAACTGCTCCCCCTTGGTCCACCACTCTGGTTATCCAGTCAAAGAAATCTATGAGATTAGTTTGACAGGACCTTCCCTTTGTGGACCCATGCTGTCTTGGATCCTGTGCTTCTATGGATTCCAGGTGTTTCACTATCCTTTTCTTAAGGAGTGCATCCATAATCTTGCCCACTATGAGGTAAGACTGACTGGTCTGTAGTTCTCCACCTCCTCCTTGCTACCACTCTTGTGGAGCGGGATCACATGAGCCCTTCTCCAGTCTTCTGGGACCTGTCCTGTGCTCAGAAAATCACTAGACAGTTTTGATAATGGTTCTGCTAGTTCCACCCTTAGCTCCTTTAGTACCCTGGAGTGTATGCCATCAGGTTCCATTGTCTTGTGCACCCTGAGCTTATCAAGTTCTTGTAGGACCCTTTCTTTTGTGAAGGGACTAGTGCACACCTCCCCCACTGTGTCTATGGTGCTGAGTTGTGGGCCCTGCCCTACCTTCTCTTCAGTAAATTTAAGTGGTGGACTTTAATTCAAGAATAGGTAATCTCTCTACTTACCATCTGAGAGGAACTTCTTTTTCAGATTTATTTATTTATTTATTGAATTTTGTTGACCCAGTAAGCCCACTGGGCCTAGAAGTCCCTTTTTCACAGGCGACTGGTAGGGAGGCGGGATACAGATGGCAAGCAACTGAAATTGAACCAGATTAAGCCTTGGTGGTATTTTTTAGTGAATGGGAGAAATTTGGTCAGGATACGGGGGAAATTCCCCTACTCTTTTTCGATGAGTGCCATGGGATCTTTAGCATCCACCTGAACTACCACCAATCCAGGAAGATGAGACCTCAGTTTAACTTATCATCCAAAAGACAGCACCTCAGAAGTGCAGCACCACCCTCATGCTGCACTTCAGTGTCTGTATTGGGATATTAACCCAAGTGCCAGATGTGGGAACTAAACCCACAGCCCTCTGATTTCCTGGTGTGCTACCTACTGAGCCACTGACACTGCATATCTTAACACTTTGGATAAAAAGGTGAATAAAAATGGGAAAAAAATGTTTTCAAAAGCTTGCCAACCTAAGATTGGTGGTTTAAATGGTATAATGATGGGTACAAATTCTGCTTACTTTACTTTTTTAAATGATAGGGGTGCAAGCATTATAGATTATATCTGTCTTTTCTCTTTGCAGATTCATAGGATTCTCAATTTTGATACCATACTATGGCCAGAGAGTGATCATTATCCATTAATAGCTCATTTAGATTTGTTTATTGACAATCATTCTAACCAAAACAATATGATGCCACAAATACAAATTTGAAGCCAAAAAAGAGTATATTTTTCTGCAGAAATTGAAAATAATGTGGCTAACATAATAAAACGCTTCAACATACAAAGAATTGGTAGTAACATTAAAAAAGAACATTCTGTAGTGGAAATTGATAATTGTCTAGGGAAATTATTGATAAAATCCTACCCATTCTCTATGAAAACAGCAATATTAAAGAAAAACTAACTTGTTTTGACAAGGATTTTCAGAATTTCAAAAATAAAATACATAAATAAGGCGGGTTAGGACAAATCGCAATAAAGACAACTTTAAACATTTAAACAAACCCAGGAAAGAATATAAAATGTATTTAATCAAAAAATATGATTTATATCAGCAAACACAATGGAAATCCATGCTGTAAACAATTGCAAATGGAAATATAAAAGAATTCTGGATAAAGGTAGCTAAGAGCACTGGACATTTTGCAAATAATATTCCTGTTTATATACCTCCATCAAATTGGTATTGCATTATAAAAACTTATTGTATCAAGATAGAGATCAGAATAACCAGCATGAATCTATTCAAAATTTACTGAGGCTCATATCACACTAAACATTACTCCACAAGAGATTTCAGAAGCTCACTCTCTTACTAAACCCAATAAACCCCTGGTCCAGATCATGTCCCCCCATTCTTACATAAAATACAACAAGACTGGTGGGCTCAGCTGTTGACTCCGCTCTTTAATAAAATAGTTCAAGAAAATTACATACCACAGTCTTGGCAAGAAAACATAATTGTTCCTGTATTTAAAAAAGGAGATTCCAACTTACCAGAAAACTATAGGCCAATTAACCTACTGGATAGCCTTGGTAAAATTTTTGCAAAGGTAATCCTTGTCAGACTCACTTTATGGGTGCATCAAAATAATATCATAAACAAATATCAGGCAGGTTTTAGACAAAGATATTCTACAAGTGATCAATGTTTTATTCTAAATCATTATTATTGAAAAGTACTATTTTAAAATACATTTATCAATTTATATTAAATTTGTTGACTTTCAGGGTGCTTTTAATAGGGTTGACAGAGATATACTCTGGAAAAAGTTATTGAATCTGAAAATAAACCAAACAATCCTGAGGATAATTATTAAATTATATTCACAAAACAGAACTTATATTAGATATCATCAAGCAGGAAGTCTAGCAAAACCTTTTATTTCTAACCAGGGAGTGAAGCAAGGCTGCATTCTAGCCCCCTTGTTAGTCAACTTATTTATTAATGATCTTCTTAACCTACTTATTCTGGTATCTACTCATTCTCCATTAGTTAATGGCACTCCTGTCCCATTTTAGTTTATGTGGATGATGTGGCACTCATATCATTATCTCCAATCTGTTTAGGCAGGCAATTAAGGGTATTATAAAATTATTGTTTACAAAATAAACTGATAATAAATACTAACAAAACTCAAATTTTAACAGTTGGCAAGCATACAAACAAGTTCACTTGGTATATAAATAATGTTCAACTTAAAACAGTTACAAGTTATAGATATCTGGTTGTTTATGCATCTTGGGATAGTAAACATAAGAAATGGAGAATATATGTTCAAAATAAATTAAATCCAAGTAAAAATGCATTACTAAGGTTAAATACAAATTATTGGGGAACTCAATCCTGGTGGTTTTGCACCCAGCAGAAATGAAAATGAACCCTGTAGCTCTTTATTCTGTGGAAAGCTGGTTAGATAAATACATCTACAAATTAAAAAAAGTCTTTTGCAAGTCTTTATAGATCTATACTGAATCTACCCAGGTTAACTCCACCTCAGATAGCAAGAGCTGAATTGGGCAGAATACAGATGAAATACCTGGCAGAAATGATTAAATTAAGATACTGGATAAGATTCTTAAATCTAAGCAAAAATAGAATTACAAGTATATGTTTGGCAGACAAAGCCAAAAGGTTAAATAGAGGTTAACCATCTCCCTGGTTGGCCCAAGTAACAGATCCTTATGAAAATAGGTTTATTACATCTTTGGACGGATCAACAAAAGGGAATGTATAGATCCACAAGTTTAATAAATTAATTAAAACTCCACTTATTCAAGCCTTCTTTGAGGAAGATATAAACAGAATTAGATCTTAAAAATGTCACCAATGGTACTCCAAAACAAAATTAATCACATTCTCGAACCCTATGTAATGTATTTGTTAAATAAGAAAGACAGGGCTCTCTTCTTAAAATTTAGATTGGAATTACATCCTTCCAACATTATGAAATATGCATTCAGTAAAGATAAATCAAAAGTTGAAATTGTTTATTGCGATTGTGGGACGGAGAACCTAGAAAAATTAGAACATGTGACATGCTATTCTGCAAAATATAACAAAATGAGAAGCAGGGATTTATCACAATATTTCCAAACAAATAAGCTTTCCATACCAGAGGTCATGGGAATCTTGATGAACACTCAATTTGATTTTATAGCAAAAGACATGATAGACTGTATTAAATGGATTTACAAGAAAAAGGTATAAAAATCATAATACAGTACTGTAACTAAAATTAAAGTGACACTGCTTTGCACAATAGACTTAATACAAAGCTGAGAAATCAGGTATAGTATATATTAAGTCTGCTAAAACTAATTACACCTTATTGTACGTATAATTTTGAAGTATTTCTAGATCTGCTCATATACAGATATCTGTGAATTGTGATAAGATGAGATGTACTTAAAAATTGTAATTGTTGTTTTTTATTTCATTTTTGAAACTGCTCTTTTTGTAATGACTGAAAAGTCAATCAAATAAATTATACTGACTGGCTGGACAAGCTTCATTCTCTTTCCACATACTTAAACTCTGGGTCTCTCTCTCTCCTTCCTTCCATTCTATCTACTCCTTCCCATCATGCTCTGAAATCTGTCCTCCTGGATTTCACTACTCACTCCTGTAGTTGCCACAGACACTGTCCTGAACACTCCACTGCCCTCCACCCTGTATTGTTTTAGTATAGCCCTCTTTCCTCCAGTTTTCTTCCATTACCCCACTCCTACGTAATGTTTTTGCACACTGAATTGTTCATATTGTTCATCTTCTGTACGTTTATCGTAATGCATGTTTTCTGCCCAGAACAATTGCCATGATTTACTCATTGTTTATTGTACTTATTAACATATGATTGTATTTTCTATAGTTTGTATGTTAAAATTGACAGAGCAATACTGAGTCAAGAAGCCAAAAGCAGAATTGCAGCGAAACACATTTATTCATGCTTGAGAACAGGTAACACTAATCCTGGTGCTTCAATTCTAATGCAAATCTTCAACAAGAGATGGGACTAAAGGTTCAGTCTGTGCTTATTTAAAACTATTTAATTTAAAGTCACAGTACCCTAAGGTGAAATTGCAGAGAAGCACCCAGCGCACTGCTGCCTCAGTTCACAAATGTGAATCACCTTTATACATAGAAATGCAGAAACATAGAAGTTGTCAGCAAAACATTTGATACTGTATTAAACAAATAAAAATGTGGAACCAAAAACCAAAAGTGAAGAATAAAATACAAAATCAAATTACAAAATGAATGTCAGAGAAAACAGAAAAAAGGAAAAAGAGGAGTGAAGGATGTCAGTAGGTCAGTACCATGCAAATGTAAACATATTAAGATAACAGGATGGTGCCAGGTTGAAAGTGAATGCGCTTGGTTACCACACATCAGAAGTAGTCAGATTACAATACACTAGTATGGGAAAGGAATAGTCAAGACCACACATAGTAAGGGGAATGAAGAGGCAAATATTGCCTGACTGCACATCAACTGAATCCAATGTGCAGAGTATTAGTGTAGTAATAAAGAAAATGGGGGAAACATTTTTTTGTATGTGTAAAGGGAAGAGGGAGGACAAAATATCCAGCAGGACAACACAAAAGGTAATAGAGATGGGGTAGAGGGGAAGGAGAAAAGAAAGGGGAAGATGGGGGAAAGAAGTGAAAGGAAAAGAGAGAATAGGAGGAGGAACAAGAAAGAGATACAACATATCATAATCAAAATAAAATTATATCAAATGTCTATAAATTTCATTCAGTACAAGAGCTAGTACAAACACTGTTAAATACAAGGAAGAGAAGGGGGTGCATCCAGGCACACAAAATATCCTGCTGCAAAAGGAAAGAGTTATTGGCCATACTAAACAATTGATACATTTATTCCAAGGGTGAGGAAAAGGCTCATCCAGGCACATATAAATAAAGACAACAGTACTAAATTATAGGGATACAAAAAATGATAATTCAAGTGGCAGGCTGGCAGCTCATAATAAGAAAACAGGTAACTTCAGTCAAGCCAGGGAAAAGGAATTTGATCCAGGGAATTATTGAGACCAGAAGAAAACAAGTATTGTGGGATAAGGTTGATATACAGCAGTTTGTGAACAAAGACATAATTGTCCTGAAGCTTTAAAAGAATAAGCAAGTCAATAATGGCATACAGATTAACAGTGAGTGCAGTATGTGGGTAGAGTCACGGGGATCATAATGAACAAGGAGATGTTCAGTGATTGCTGTTACATAGACTGCACCTAATGAGGTGGGCCTTGATGATGGTCACTTTATAGCAGTAGGGGAAGAAGGTTGCTGTTTGAGAAAGCAAGTTGCACATCTTTCATGAGGAATGCTTGAAGCTTGTATAGCAGACCAAGCTTTTGTGGAGGTATTTCTCTATGCAGTGTACTTAGGACTACAGGGTAAGCTCGTTGTTCAATAGCAATATTAATTACTTAAAGACCTATAGAAAAGTTACAGATACTTATCTCAGTGGTCTCTTTAGTGTTTCAGCAGCACCGGTGGCAAGGTTTCTTTATCCATTCATGCTTGTATGTTAGCATGTGTTGCATCAGGTATTCCAGTGGACAGTATCAGTTTATACTTTGAAGCATTTAGAGATGTAGCTTCAATACATGTTATGTCTAACTGTGCAGAAGAGGTACCCGCTGAGTCTTCAGTCAAAGGAATTTCCACATTTAACATCTGGTGCAACTGATTCCTTTTCAGCTGTTCTGGCAGCCTTCTGCTCCTATATAAACATTTTTAAATTTTTCCTCATCAAAGTAAAGACTGTTTTTACCTTTTAATTCAGTTATTAGTATATATTGGTATAGATGTGCCAAAGATTTATCTGCCGGTGAAGTTGCCACAGCGTAGCCAAAATTCACATCCACAAAGTTTTGCAAAGTTTTCCTTACCCTCAGTAACTATGACATCGCCCCAGATTGGAATGTTCTCCATGTGAATAGCAGAATTCGGTCTGCAAAGTGTGGAATTTCACCCCAAATGGTGTACTTTTCCCACAAATGGTGAATATCTGCCATTTACAGGCACAATTCCACCATTTGTGTGTGAAATTCTTCATTTTGCAGGCAGAAGTCAGCTGTTTGTGGTGAAATTCAGCACTTTATTTATTTTATTTATTTAGTTGTTTAACCAGGTATAGCACACTAAGCTGAAAGCTTTTTTACAGGAGCAACCTGGGAGCACAAGGAGGTTAAGTGACTTGTTCAGGGTCACACAGTATGCAGGTGGAAGCTGTGGGTTTGCAGATTAATCCCCACTTTACAAATTTCACTAAATTCGTGGATCAATTTGCAGAGTGCATTTACCAACTTCAACCATCTCTATAAATGGGTGTGGTATAGAAAAGTCACCCCTGAGGTTTTGGACTTCTTCATGAGACTGAAGCAATTTACAATGCTTCTGCTGAGTAACAGTTCCACGTAGGGATAAATAAAAAGCATAACACTTTTGAATGTATATGCATGTTTCAACCTAGCTGATTTAACCAGTTATATGTCTAGGATGGAGTTAAAAGTTACAATGACTGCTGCTGTCTTGTTTGACTGAATTTGCATTTCCCACACATTTTCAATAATTTTCTAAAGACTTTTACTGTATTACTTTAGAGACGTAAATGTCAGTACAGTGTAGTTGTTTGACCATATATTGCTTCACTAGGTCCCAAATAATAAAAATGTCAGTTTCTAGGTTATGTAGCCCAACAAAATGCAAAAAAATTATTTTATTGTATAAAATCTTACAACACATTTGCTACTATGTGGCACAAAAACTAGCAATCCTAATTATATTAAATCTGGAATGTCTGGAAATCAAGTACCAAAGGGTATGCCTTCCAAAACTTATTGCCCTACATCAAATGATGGTCAGTAAATAAACTGACAATATTTAAGTTTATTTACTACATGAAAATGCTTTCTCAACCCTAACTATAGTGGCACACGACCTTGCCACTATAATGTTGCAATGGTGTCTTTGGTAGGTACAGTACACAGCCATGAGTAGGGATGGCATGCTCAGCACAAAGGGTAGAAAAGGCACTGCATGTGTTATATATGAGGAAAGGCAGTCTTAATAAAGCAATGGCATCTAGTTTTGCCCTGAGAGGGAACACCTCCCCACCTGTTCCTGTTACCCTTCCTCCTGACACCTCACCAGCAGAGAATTAACCATCCTGGTAAGCAGCTGGATGGGTCCGCATTCCTGCCTTGGCATCACTTACACACACTAAATTTTCTACATCCATTATGAGTTCAGGCAATAACTCACCAAACAGTTCCATCGCCAGCTGCCAATATTGTTCTTGTTCAGTGTGTATACTACCACCTCTGAATATGCACTTGATAGGTGTTCTTATTGAGCTGTACTGCACTTTAGTCACTGTGAATATACTGTTTTGTATTCATTCTAATTTTGTGCAATTTTTTTTACCAAATTCTGTCTGATTGTTTTGCAATTATGTATTGTACTGCTGTTCTCCCACTGTTCCTCTGCCCCGGGTTGCCCCTGGAAATGATCGTTGGCTAAGTGTGCCTCTACTGGGTACCAATTTTTAAATAAATATAGATATACAGAAACAGTAGGTGCTGGGGTTCATCAGTGTTTGCATTCAATGTAACGGGCCTTAATGTTCTGTGCATGGATGTATCTGTTGGAACACAAGAGCAGCAGTAGTAGCCAAGTTGCCAGCAGACCTGGAGTTTTCATTTCTGAACTTGAATTAAATGTCAGCCTTGTTTAGATAGAGAAAGTTAGGTCTCAGATTTATGGTGGTACCTACCAGGACACTGAGCTTGACCACTGGATTCATTTTGAACATGTGATCAGCAATAGAAGATGCCCAGTGTACTGTTACTGAGATTAACGACCTTTACTCAGTTTGAATCCATGGAACAAAAGCCACCTGAAATTACCTCTCAGTCTTGAACAAGAAATAATAACTCATTTACTTGTAAGAATAAATATATTAGATAATAAAAGGCAAATAAAGATAAAGACTACCTGTTAAGTCTGTCACCTCACTGTTTTGGTGGATGCTTCTCACAGATTTCACTACTAAATGTCATTACTTTTCACTGGTTGCATTCTTTTATTCAAAACTAACTCAGAAAGCAGTGTAATAATTAAGGCAGCCCACCCCCACAGGTCAGAGTAGCTAGCAGTGTGGATCAGGAGAAAATCTTTTGGACAGATGTCCCTGAGCTCATTACAAGGGGTAAGGCAGAGGAAGAGAGGCAGCAAAAGAAAGAAACCAGGTTTAAAAAGTGGGAACATGAAGGCAAGTGTAGACATACAAGAGGGAGAGGGTGGGAAACATGGACAGATAAGTCTGGGCTCATTAGAAGAGATAAGGCAGATGAAAACAGGCAGCAGGAGAAAAAAAACAGGTTTGGAAAGAGGGAGCAAAAAGGCAAAGGTAGAAATGCAAGGTCCACAGGCTGAGAGACATGGGCAGTCATGTATACAAATGCCTGCAGTCTGGGAAACAAAGTCCATGACCTGGCAGCCTTGATGGGAGAGGTGGACATAGACATAGTGACAATTACTGAGACCTGGAACACTGGAAACCATGACTGGGAGATAAATGTACCAGGACTCTCTCTCTACACAGGAGGGATAGGGAGGGTAAAAGGGGGGGCATCTACATCAGAGAAGGTATTAAAGCAATGGCAGTGCAGGAGAAACAGGGGGAGGCCGTGGCTCTGTGGGTCATACTTGAGCAAGGAAATGGCACAGCATTGGAGGGGGTGATATATAGTCCTCCTGCACAGAGAAAGGAGGTAGATAGGGTGACAGTGGAGGAAATATATGGGATGGCAGAAAAAGGGGAAGTACTGCTGCTGGGCAATTTTAACATGCCAAATGTGAACTGGACCATCTCTGCAGCTGCCTCAGCCAGGAGCAAAGACATCAATAAATCCTTGCAGAGGGTAGGCCTCAGCCAGTTGGTTAAGAAGCCCACCAGGGACAAGGCAGTCTTAGACCTTGTGCTGACTAATGGAGATAGGATAAAGGAAGTCAGGGTGTATGGGCACCTAGTGTCCAATGACAACAATACAGTGTGGTTCAGCATCAGTACAGTGTCACAGGAAAGACCCAAAGACAAGGGTCCTGGATTTCAGGAGGGCTGACTTCACTAGGATGGGGAGGGGGATCAAAGAAGCCCTGGCAGGAAGGGATCCAGGTGGAGGGGTTGAAGAGCAGTGGGCACACCTAAAAGAAGCCATAGTGGAGGTGACAAATCAGTGCATTAGGTTGAGTAATGGGGAAAAAGAAGGAACAAACCACTATGGTTCACAAAGGAAGTAGCTGAGAAAGTGAGTGACAAAAAGGGGGCTTTCAGAAAATACAAGGAGACTCAGAAGGATGATGATAGGGTAGTGTACCTAGAGAGACAGAGGGAGGCAGGGAATACAGTTAGGAGTCTGAAGACACAACAGAGGAGAGATTAGTACTAATGGTAAAGAGGGGGACAAGACATTTTATAGATACAGTGCATTAGCGATAGAAGGAAGGCCAGAGGAGGGATTGTAAGGCTCAATGGGTAGGAAGAGGTGTGCATAGAAGGAGACTTAGAAAAAGCATCAGTACTGAATGAATACTTCTGTTCAGTATCCACGGTAGAGGGGGAGGGGCAGGGACCACTGCTAGGTAACAGAAACAAGGGGGGGAGAGGTAAATACCAGTCCTTTCACAGCAGAGAGGTTCCTGGAGGAACTCACAAAACTGAGGGTGGACAAATGGAACCAGACAACATACATCCAAGGATATCAAAGGAATTACAGACAGTGAGTTTAGTGAGTTGCTTGATACAGGGGTGGTCTCAAAGGACTGGAAGGGGGTGAATGTAGTCCCTCTCCACAAGAGTGGTAACAGGGAGAAGGCATGAAAACTGTAGGCTGGGCAGCCTCACCTCAGTAGTGGCTAAAATTATGGAGGTGCTGCTTAAGGAAAGGATTGCAGAACACTTGGAAACCATAGGAGCACAGGACACAAGGCAGCTTGGTTTCACAACAGGTAGGTCATGTCAAACAAATCTGACTGACATTTTTTACTGGCTGACAAAAGAGGTGGATCTGGGAGGAGCTGTGAATATCACCTAACTCAATTTCAGTAAGGTCTTCAACACCGTACCCCACAGAAGACTGGTGAACCAGCTAGGTAGCCTGGGGGTGGGTCACAAAGTGGAAAACTGGGTTAGAAACTGATTCAGGGACAGGAAGCAGAGGGTGGTAGTAAATGGGATCCAATCTGAGGAAAGGAGGGTGCCCAGTGGGATAGCTCAGGGATCAGTCCCTGGGGCCAGTCCTTCTCAATGTCTTCATTAGTGACATTGCTGAAGGGCTGGAGGGGAAGGTTTGCCTATTTGCAGATGATATCATGATCTGCAACAGATTAGACACTCCAGAGGGGGTCAAAAGAATGAAGAGGGATCTGGGAAAGCTGGAAAATTGGTCAAAGGTGTTGCAGTTGAAAGTTAATGCAAAAAAGTGCAAAATCATGTACCTGTGGTGAAGAAACCCTGTGAGGAGCTACAGAATGAGGGGGGATTTCTGACAGTCACCAGGGGAAGAGATGGATTTAGGGATAATCATCTGTGATAACCTAAGGATGACCAAACAGTGCAACAAGGCTGTGGGGGGCAGTGGGGTGTTGGGGTGGATAGGAGGAGGTTTCACTAGCAGAAGAAGGGAGGTGGTGATGCCATAGTACAAAACACTAGTACGGCCTCATCTAGAATACTGTGCTCAGTTCTGGAGGCTGCATCTTCACAAGGAAATAGACAGGATAGAGGTGGTCCAGAGTAGGGTGACCAAGATGATGCAGGGCTTGCATCATAAAACTTATGAGTACAGATTAAAAGACCTCAACATGTATACACTTAAAGAGAGGAGGGAATGGGAGGATAGGATAGTGACCTTCAAGTATCTTAAATGCTTGAACAAAGTGCCGGGGGTGACATCTTTTAGTACTAGAGTTGTACAAGGGCAAAGGGGCATGATACGAGATTGGAGGGGGCTGGATAAGGGGAAATGTGAGGAAGATTTTCTTCATGGAAAGGGTAGGGGATACTTGGAATAGCCTATCCCAGGAAGTGGTGGACATTAACACAGTGGGGGAATTCAGACATGCATGGGATAGACATAAGCGACCCCTACATGTGGGGAACAGAAGCGAAAGCCAATGACCAAGTATGGTCAGTGGCCACTGATGCTGGCAGGGAATATGGGCAGACTAGGTGGGCCTAGCAGTCCTTATCTAATAATAATAATAATACTTTATTTTTATAGCGCAATTCTAAAACCAAAGCGCTGTACATAATTAAAATACAGTACATATAAATGACAAAATAAATGATTAAAAGACTTATGATACAAAGTACAAATAAATCAGATAAAACAGTCATTAAAAGTTTACTTAAATAAATGGTTTTTAAGGGCTGCCATTAAGCTCTCCATGGTCCTGCACTCTCAAATCTGATGAGATAGAGAGTTTCACAGGGTGGGGGCCCCATGCACAAAAGCCTGAGCACCAGACATTTTCAGATGAACCCTGGGAACCTCTAACAACCCCTCATCAGTGGGGCAGAGAGGGCAGACTGAGCTGTAAGGAGTCAGGAGCTCTTGCAGATCACTTAGACCCTGTCTGTCCAGGACCCTAGGTCAGAAGTCTGATCTTGACGGCGATCCACCACTGTACAGGCAGTCAGTGCAGTTCACGCAGCACAGGAGTGATATGACTCGGATGAGGAGTCCCCATCAACAACAATGCCACAGTGTTCTGCACCAGCTGCAAGCAATGGATATCAAACCCCGGCAGCACCAGATACAGGGAGTTGTAATAGTCTAAGCATGAGGTCAAAATGGCATGGATCAATGTAGGCAGGTCACCAGATGGAACAAGGCACCTGATCCTGGTGATGTTCCTAAGATAGTAAAAGGATGACTTGACAGATGCTGACACCTGTGAACGCAGTGTCAGCCCATCATCAAGAACCACCCCAGGTCACACACCTGTTCAAAGGAAGGCAGCTGGGCACCCCAAGCCAAAGACCCGAGGGAAACCCTGCTGCCAGCTACTACTGTGTTACTATGTTACTATTTATGGTAGAAAGGGACTCTAGTTCCATCTCCTCCACTTTTCAAGCAGAGGTGACTAACTACTGTATACTGTGCAAACATATACTAGTTTATAGTGAACTTCCACCCAGTCAAACATCCAGGGTACCCTGTAATTCCGTTGATAAACAAAAGGTTATCCAGGCTAGCAATTAATGTTTCTACTCTATTCCAGTGCAGTGCCTCTGCTGCTGGACTGTTGTACATGTTCACCATCCTCTGTGGGAAAACATGGCTCCTAAATTTGTCTATGAATTTTCTGCCTCTGATCTTAATGGCATGTTGCTGTGCTGTGCTCTGCCAGAAGACAACAAATCAAAGACCTCCCACCTTCTCATAATAAAAATGTTACTAAGTTTCTATAACTTCTTTTTTATTTTCATTTTTCCCAACCACTCCCACCTCAAAAATTAAACTGAATAATATGTCTTTGCATTCCTTCCTCTGACACTTTGGCAGAAATGTTTTGAATTGATGGCACTGAGGAGAGCAGTCCCATAGTGCGGTAGCTCTGCCCCTCCTTGTGATCTATAGTTCAGCATGGTTAAATGAAAGTAGTTTTGAACCTTCAACAACACTGTGAATTTAACCAGAAAGCTCCTACAACTATAAATATTAAATAAACAGTGTGGATAAGTGTTTTTACAGGCAGAAAGATACATCGGATACTTCAGATATTGGTCACCAGGCTTGATTTAAAAGGACAGTGTTTTTGCAAGCAACAGGACTAATCTGAAGCAGTCCAATCTCTCAGCAGTTCATACCATTTAAAAATGCAGACAATAGGACTTATCTAAAGCAGCACAATCTCTGAGCAGTTCACAACACTTAAATAATACATTCATCTGCAGCTGTCATAAATTATGCTATGCAAAACGGGGGGCAGATGGGGTGCACCCCAGGTTCCTTAAAGAACTAAGAAAGGTGATGTCTGAACCTCTGGAAATCCTGCTTAGCCAATCACTGGTAACAGGGAGGTACCAAAAGTCTGGAGGACAGCAGATGTAGTCCCCTTATACAAGAGGGAATAAAGAGGAAGCAGAAACTACAGGCCAATCAGCTTCACCTCGGTAGTGGGGAAGATCATGGAAGCACTACTGTAGGAGAGGTTGGTGGAACATTTGGTTGCTAATGGACTACAGGACCCAAGGCAGCATGGTTTCACCAGGGGGAGGTCATGTCAGACCAGCCTCATTTAATTTTTTGACTGGGTGACCAGGGAGGTGGATCAGGGGATGGCAGCGGACATGGCCTATTTGAACTGCAGCAAGGTCTTTGACACTGTGCCACATAGAAGGCTATTACACAAACTATGGAATATGGGAGTGGGCAGGACAGTAGTGTGGTGGGTAGGTAACTGGCTGGGCAGCAGGAGACAGAGTATGGTGGTAAATGGCTGTCACTCCACAGAGGGAAGAGTGACCAGTGGGGTATCACAGGGATCAGTGCTGGGACTGGTCCTATTCAAGGTCTTCATCAGTGACATTGTGCGGACCTAGAAGGCAGAATTTCCCTGTTCACTGATTATACAAAGCTCTGTAACAGAATGGACACACCAGAGGGTGTAGACAGAATGAGGAGGCACCTGCAGAAACTTGAAGAATGGTCAGGGGTTTGGCAGTTGACATGCAATGCAAAGAAGTGCAAGATAATGCATATGGGGCACAAAAACCCTGGAACAACATATCAGTTGGAGGGAGTGAGGATATAGCATGCACCAAGCAGGAAATGGATCTTGGGGTTATCATCTCTGATGACCTCAAGGTAGGGAAACAGTGCAACAAGGCAGCAGGTAAAGCACATAGGATGCTGGGATGCATAGGCAAGGGCATCACCAGCAGGAAAAGGGAGATGATAATTCCAATATACAAGACACTAGTGAGACCCCACCTGGAGTACAGTTTGCATTTCTGGAGACCTCACCTACATAAGGACATAGACATGGTAGAGAAGGTTCAGAGGATGGCAACAAAGATGGTATGTGGATTGCATCATAAGTCCTATGAGGACAGGTTGAAGGACTTGAATATGTACTCCCTGGAGGAGAGGAGGGAGAGAGGGGATATGATAGAGACATGCAACTATCTTACAGAGAGGAACAGGGTGCAGGAATACACTATTTGCAGTGAAAAAGATGTCCCAGGACTAGAGGGTGTCACACTTGGACAGCTGGTTCTGATCCTTGTATCGTGTTTTGCAAATAATAGCAAAATGTACGATGGACTGTGGCAGGAGAAAAATGCTGTCTTGCTAAAATTGACACATCCAAACCCCCAGGGATAAGTTCAAAGGACAGGACATAGCTAAACTGCAGATATTTGGGGCACAATTATCTTGTCAATTTGCTTTGATCCCAGGAAATAAAATTAGCATTCATGACATCCTCAGGGAAATCCTTTGATCTGCACTAGATGTCCTGAGAAAAGGGACACTGGCCAGTGTGATGAATAACCTCCCAGGAAACCAGATCATTTCATTAGAGACCTTTGATGTGTAGATGCCAAGGCCCAGACGAAATTAAGGAATCAAATACACTTTTGCTTTGAATATACAGTGACTTATATCAAAGAGACTTTTGATGTCTAGGGGAAAGTAGATCACAGACTGGTTTCCACCAGTCAAACATAAGAAGAGGAAATTCATTATGTCATCTCTTATTTTTTTAAATACCTTAGTAGGCCATCTTGGTGTTATAAAATATAGATTTTTTTACACCAATGGTGGAGTTTGGTGACATCAGCGAGAAGGCCAGCTCAGGACTGTTTTTAACATACTGAGAAGACCTTGACAGACACACTTTCATTTTCTGACTGAGGAAGAAACATCACAGCACTGAAAGAAAGTAAGCATATATTAGATTAGACCAGTCTGAATGTATGTATTGTGGGAACTTGCACTTCAAGCCTGTTTGTTTAAGGCTGTATGTGTTGGGATATTTTGTTCTGTAATATTTTCTGTTTTCCTATTTTAAAGTATAGATATATATTTTAAAACGGAAACTGCCTGGAGTGCCTTGACATTTCTTTTTATTTAAGTGATGCTTTTGAAGATTATAGTTAACACTGTGTATGAACTTATCGGTGTACCAAACTGGGAAACGGATAGAGTTCTCTAAGGTCTTGCATAGAGTTCTAAGGGTTCATTTTGTAGACCTGGTTAGGTGCCCCTAGGCAAAGATATCTGGCCCCCTGAGGACAGAATTATCTGAGCCTGATAATTGGGTACACTAACAAGAGGTTATCAGTTTGAATCCCTCCAGAACTTGAGACTAAGGTGACTCGAACCCACAAAACAGACAAGAGGGTTACCTTGTACTGTTCACCATCCACAAATCACATGCTCAGAGGTTGGCACTTTGGGAGTAGAGGGCTGACCAGTTGAGCGAATTTGTGACAGAGGGTATGGGATGAAGTTGGAGGGAGGGAGATTCAGAGGAAACGTGAGGAAGAATTTCTTGACAGAATAGGTGGTGGACAAGTGAAACACCCTGCCAGAAGAAGTAGTGGGGGCTGAAACAATCACTGAATATAAGAATGCATGGGATAGACATAAGGGAATTCTGGAGGTCAGGGGTAAGTGGCAACAGACTTCTAGGAAAACATAAAGTGAACTTATGAGCTCAAATGGGCAGAGTAGGTGGCCATAGGCCCTTATCTGCTGACAGTGCCTATGTATCTATGTAAAACAATACTGCCACACCTGAAATAAAACCATCAAAATGACCATTGTTGGACGGTGAATAAAATCAGCCTGATTCTGAGGAAACCCACCAACCCCTAACAACCAAATGCCTAGACTGCTTCATGAATATGTTCACAGCAATCAGACAACTGATTTTGTGCTTAAATTCAGATGTAAAAGATTTGCCTAACAAGTTGCTAGTACAAAAACAATGGGGATGTGGAGCTGAGAATAAGCAGCATTGAAGATGCAGCTGCCGGGGAGTTTAAAGAAAGTGTGAGCAATATACAAAGCATTTCAAAAATAATGCCAAAGCTGGAAGACCAAGAGTTTAAAAGAAGAAGAAATAATATCTGGATAGTTGGTGTTCTGGCAGGTCTTGAGGGATCTGGTATGATATCTTTTGTGAGCAAATTACTATTGTGTCCTGTTTGTCTACCTCCAGGTGCACTGATCTACATAACTGAGAGGGCTCATCTCTCCCTACAGCCAAGACCAAGATACAAATAAAAACCAAGAGCCATCATTTTCAGGTTCCTCAGTTACCAGCAAAAAGTGTACATGCAGAGAGTGCTCAGGGGCAAACTGGGACTGTATTATGAGGCCACAAAATAGAACTATTCAGCAAACTCCCCACAGAACTGTTGAAGAAAACAAATATATTTTTCCCATCAAAAAAAGTTCTCAGAGACGTACAACTAAAGTACAACCTTCTGCACCCAACCCTGCTCAAAGTCTAGCTTCCTGACAGTGTTAGGAGTTACCCCAGCTATGAAGAAGCCAAGACTGGTTTTAAAAAAGACTTGCCTTTTGCCTCTTTTTATTTTTAAATCTAGTTATTTGCACAGGAGAGTGTGTTTTTTTAGTCCAGAATCAGGATGAACCAGAGATAGCTGGTGACCTGAGCATTGTCAGATGTAATGTGGTTGTAACAGCCTAAGGGGGAGGCCTATGTCTTCTTCTGATGGTGAGAAGGAGTGCTCCAGCCATTGTATTGACCTGCATTATGGGATAGGGGAATGCCTTCTGTTGTGCGGAGTGGCCAGGGATGATGGTATTGGTCCATCAGCCCTCCAAGCCAACATGGTAAGTAAAATCCAACATTTTAAATATGTAACCTGCACTTTGAAAAGAAAACTGGTTCTTTTTCTTAATGCCTCAATTGAATTTGCTTCTCGAGCAGGGCTCAGTAGTTCAATTCTATCAGCATAACTCAGTTTTAGAGTACGTGGTTCAGTCTTTTTATTCAGTTACAAAATATTTTAACTTCAAAATGCGTCTGTGCCATACTGAATGCAGAACAGTAATTTTTGAGATTTCTAACTTAAGTTGTGAGATGCAGAGGATTTATTTTTGAAACAAAATAGTCCACAATATGTTTATTTTGCAGGTTTATTAAAATACATTATGTAGGAATGTATTTAAAGGAGTTAATAGTTGTAAAATTGGACAAAAGTAGCAAGACTAGCTAGTTAGTCTCTGGGACAGATGTTGCATGTTTGAGTGAGAGGTGATATTACCAAGGTGAACAAAAAATCAGTTTCAGCCATTTTGAAGCTCAGGCAGCATGTTTTCAGCTGCAGTTTTAAACTTGATTACAGTTCTCATGTATGATGGAATTCACACTAGTATGAAAGAGGAGCTCTCTATCTGCACATGTGCTTGAATATGTGAAAGGTCACAATGGTCACCAGATGCACAATTTAAATAAATGGTGCTGCAGTTTCTATGCACTTAGTAAAATGTGGGATTTAGTTAGGGTTAAATCTTTCAGCTTAGAAATTGCTTCAATTTAAATGCAACCTTTGTCTCCACAATTAGCATTTAAATACTGATTAAGTAACAACCTCCAGTAAATAGGAGAAGTAAATAGGCTGTCAAATTCAAGCAGATGTGCTTTTCTATCGCATACTTGTAGGATAAATAAAGGCAATTGGACTCATAGCCAATCAAAATAGAAATTAAATATGTGAATATTAACAAAACTGTTAATATGTATCACATTTCTAATTTAAAACACTGAGGCAGATAATATAGATATGCCCAAGGTTGTAAGCAGTAATCTGCAGAATAGGAAATTAGGATTTCTATTCTCTTGATCTCAGCTGAAAGGTATTCATATCTTATTTATGATATTTGTTCACTTTGAATTAGCTTTCTACGCAAGTGTAATATAGATATATTGATAAAACTGGAAAATTATTTTAGCATTACAGAATGTTGAACTAGAATAGTTGTAGAAACTGTTTTGTTTAGTGGTAGAATTGTATTTAATCTTATTTTCTAAATTGAACTCTAATTTGAAGATGTTCTTTGATATTGACTATTTTGAATCAGTAGAATAGCTTTAATAAGAAGTTAATTGTAGAGGGAGGGTGGGGATCTTTTTCCTTGATCAACAAAGCAACTTTCAAAGGGAGGATGATGTAGAGATTGGCAGGAGTAATTTCTAATATTAACGTGATCTAGGAAATTTGAATTCATGACCCATTCTACTCTTCGCTGTATTTCCTTTCTATTTCCATACTTAATAATCTGTCTTTTCTCTCATCTTACTGCAGACTATCTTGGAACAATTACATGGGACCATCAACTGAAGCAGAAGACTAGTATCATTTTATTTGTAAAATATGTCAGTTAATACATAATGGCTAAACAGATAAATTTTTTCTCACTTCTTGCTTCTCCCCCGAGGGCCTCCTAGAAGTTCCAAGGGCCAGGATGAAAACCTCTGGAGACTGTGTGTTTGAGGTTGCCAACCCAGCCCTCTGGAACTCGCTACCAGGATCTCTGAGGAAGGCCCCATTGGTGGATGCCTTCAAGAGGGGTCTGAAGGCATACCATTTTAAAGAAGCCTTTTTTAGTTAGCTACAGCCTAATCTTATTATCATTCATTCATTTATTACTGATTCATTTGTTTGTGTTTATTTTTGATGCTGTTTGTATTTTTATATGTCTCTATATGTTTTTGTAAAGTGCCCAGAACCTCCAGAATTGGGTGCTAAAGAAAGAAAGTTTAACTTACTGTACTCACTTACTAATGTGAGGGTTCTAAATGAGAAACACAAAAGGCAAAAAAGGGCAGTGACACCTTAAAAAACTGGGGGCAGATGTTGTTTCTCCAAGAAACACATCTAGAAAAGCAAGTTATCCAAGTGTATGAGTAAAGAATGGCCGGAAAAAGTATATGGGAAGAAGAAAATAAAAAGAAAGTAGGTGTGTTAATTCTTATAACTAGTGAGGTAGCATGTCAATTAATTCATAAAAATGAGAACCCAAATGGACACTACCTAATAATGCATGAGATATTAACTGGCATTAAAACAATGCTAATTTGCATATATGATCCCAAAAATTGGACTCACAAAATTTTCTCAAAGGGGCAAAACAAGATTACAAATTTCTTGGATAGCAGAATAATACTACTTGGAGATCTTAACTGTACCACTAATCTTGTGTTCAATAGATACAGCACTAAGTATACATTATCAAAATCAGATTAAGATTTTAAATTTGTCACAGAGAAGCTTAATTCAGTGGATTCATGGAGGATTTTAAATCAGAGAGCATGGACATTTATTTTCTGGTCTTAAGTACATAAGGCAGGGTCCAGCATGGACCAAATTTATATCCCCAGCTCACTCATACAAGATATGGTCAGCACATAAATACATGGACTGGCTTTATAAGACCATGCCCCAATACCTGTAAAATTAAAACAGGAACATATCAAATTCAAAAAAGTCTAGATGGAAACTAAATAACTTCCTCTTAGAAAACCCCAAGACAGTAGAACAGACTAAAAAATAATTTGAGGAATTCTTCAGAAATAATAAGGTAACAGGCATGAAATGGTTGATAGTTTGGGAAGCATTTTATTTATTAATTTAAATCTCGGATAACAAATACCTTTGAGCTAGGGGCAGCTCATTTACAAAGGTTCCATGTCAAAAGAAAGGGTTACAATAAGGTTGGGAGGTATAGACAACATTCATGGTATCAACGGAGTTACAGGCAACATTCTTGGTATCATCGGAGCACAACAAGTTAACTGGTAACTAAGTGGGAACAGTGTTACACACTCAAGATTACAAGCAAACACAGAAAACCATAAGGTACATTTGAAGCAACATTGCTAATCAGAGGTGGGGGGAAGGGGAGAGTAAGGAAGGGGTAAGGGGAGATGAGAGGGCAGAGTCCAGCTAGAGAAGGAAAAGAAATATGGCAGCCAGAGGCCTTGTCGTAGGGTGAGAGGAAGGGGAGGCTAAGGTGGGAGAAGAGGTAAAAAAGGAGAAAAGGAGGGAGGATGAAAGGGAAGAAGATAATGGAGAGAGTGGGCCTGGACAGGTCCAGGAAGAGGGGGGGTCAGTGGGATAACAGCAAGGAGGTAAGGGAGGAGGTGGCAGGGGGAAAGGGAAAATTGTTCTGTCAGAAGAAGTGAAACAAAACAGGAAGCCAAGTAAGAGCCTTAGTGAGTGAAACAAGTGGTATAAGGGTGTCTGCAGAAGTGGGAAACTAGGTGTAACAATCACAAGTGCTTTCAGTTAGGAGATGCTGATGAAGCATAAATTTAAATTTGGACAAACTAGAAAGATTGCTCAGTTGATTGCTTAGATTATTAAACCACAGGGGGGCTCTGTATTGAAAGGATCACTTATATTGAGCAATCCGACAGTGGGGTACTAGAAGGAGGTCAGCAACTGAGGTGCGTGTGTGTTGGGTCTTAGGGGATTTGTTTAGCAGGCAACCAATGATTGGAGGTAGCAATCCAAGTAGAGCTTTTTTGGACAGAAGGCAGGTTTGATATTTGATCCTGTTATTTAGTTGGAGCCAGCCAGACTGAGAATATAACTCACAGGTATGAGTGAGGTATGCAGCACCCATAACTAACCTGCAGGCTTTGTTCAGGGCCACCATGAGTCATTTAAGAGATGTGGAGGTTGCAGCACAGTATATGATTAGAACATAATCAATGATTGAGAGGACCAAGCTGTGAACTGCAACCTTCAGGGCTTCTTGGGTAAGACTTCGTCTGTGTCTGAAGAGTAGCCCAATTCTAGTATTAACATCTCTGGCAACATTTTCAACATGAGGCACAAAGGTAAGGTGACCATCCAGGGTTAGACCTAGATATTTGAAAAGCTGAGTTTGTTCATGAGCGTCTCCATGGTTGTTGGTGCTAGTGAGTTGAAGGGCCTTAAACTTATTCCGAGAGGACGAAAACAGCTGGACTTTAGTTTTTTTGTAGTTTAGCACTAGTTTGTGATTATTAAACCATCGCTCTGCTTCTGTGAAGCCTTGTTGAAGACTGTTTTCAAGAGCGTTGGGATCCAGGTGGCTAGTAAAGATGACTGCATCATCTGCATAGAGGAGAGTACGCTGGTTACAGACAGCTGGAAGGTTGTTCAGGAAAATACTGATCAATAAGGGACCCAGGATTAAGCCTTGAGGTATCCCTGATTGGACAGCCCTCTGCTCCGAAACTACATTCGATATTCTCACCCTCTGCAGTCTTTCACTGAGGTAGCTTCCAAGCCATTTCAGGGTGTTTGGGGCAACACCAGTTTTAGAGAGCTGGCCAAACAACAGTGTGTGATTCACTGTGTCAAAGGCTTTTGTTAAGTCAACAAAGGTTGCACCTACAATCTTACCTTGATCAACTGCCTGTTGTATGAAACTTGTGAATTCTAATAATGCTGTGGTAGTATGGTGCCCCTTTCTAAAGCCATGTTGTTGTGGGCACTGGATGGAGTATATGTCCAGATAAGCACCAAGCTGGTTGGTAACAATTCATTCAAGCACCTTGGAGAGTGGATGGAGAATGGTTATAGGCCTATAGTTACCATGTAAGAAACGATCACCAGTTTTATGCACCGGAGTTATGATGGCCATTTTCCAGGCATCAGAAACTGTTCCAGTGTAAGAGAAAAGTTTAGAATCTTAGTTATAGGTAGGTGAACTTCATCTAGGGTTAGGGAGATAAGCTTAAGGTCAAGTCCGTCACTACTGTGTCTTGCGTTTCTTAGGACCTTAGCTAGTAGTTTTCTAACCAGGTTGCATGATACCCTTTTAAAATAAAAAGGGGGGTGTTCAGGACTATTTTCATCACCGTGGCTTGTGGAGCGGGCTGCATCATTATCGAAAAAGTCAGGAGGGAGAATACAGCTCAAATTAGTAAAAGCATTGTTAAAGGCATTAACAATTTCCATGGGGTCAGTGGCAGGGGTCCCATTTCTGTTTAGCACTGTAGGCAATACTTTAGATTTTTTGCCAGTGACGTCATTTATATTAGACCAGAACCTTCTGCTATCACCCCAGGAGTTGGTAAGCATCTCCCTATGGTACTTGTCTTTTGCCTGGTGAGTCTTCCTCATGCAGTTGTTTCTAGCAACTTTATAGGCTTGTAGGTCCTGCTGCTTACCAGTGGCTTTTGCACAGTGCCAGAGATGGTCCCAAAACTTCATGTGGGAAAGGAGTTCAGGAGTGATCCAGGGGTTAACTGTGCTGGAGACCTTAATCTTTTTGAGAGGGGCATGCGTATCACAAGCAGTGTTGAAAGCCCTTATAAAGTGACGGAGAGCTACATTAACATCATTTGTTGAGTCCAGGATGTTCCAATTTTGGGCACAAAGCTGTTGTTTTAGGAGGTCCAGGTGGCCCCTTCTGAGAAACCTGTTGTAGAGAGTTTGGGTAGTGGGATAAGGAATTATTAGTCAAACTGCATGTGATTGGGGAATGGCCACTAATGGAGTCAGAGTGCACAGTTACATTGGAAAGGTGATTAAGTTGGTTAGAAATTATCCAGTCGAGGGTGGTGCTAGTCCCCATTTTATAGTTTATCCTAGTGGGCGTATTAACAAGCTGAGTTAGGTGAAGGGCTGTTATTGTGTCCTTTAGTGAGTTGGTTGCATGTGACAGCCAGTTTATGTTAAAATCTCCCATGATAATTGTCTCCGTGAGGTGATTTTGTGAGTGAGGATGGTCAAGAAGTCTGAGGAGACCAGTGGCTGGGTTTTTGGGAGGTATGTAGACTGAGAGTACTGATACTGTTTTATGGTGAGTCCCCAACATCACTTTTATCTCCAGTGCTTGGGTATTGCCACTGAGATCAATAGGTGGCATAGCACACCCCTTTAAAGAATTTTTTAGAAATATAGTGCATCCACCCCCACGTTTGGTCAGCCTGTCCAGCCTGAATATAGTGTATCCAGGTATAGCTACTACAGAATCAGGTATTTTGGGGGTCATTCATGTCTCAACAACAGACAGTATGTCAGGGTTGTGCTGAGTTATTCAGACTTTCAGGACATCAATTTTGCTTAAAAGGCTACAGATATTAATTTTTCCAGTTTAATGGTACCTTGTTTAGGGCGCGCATTGTAGGTGGGAGGTGCTTCAGGACCTGGATTAGGATGAATGTTTCTAAATAGCAGAAGTAGCATAAGGGCTATCCTGAGTAGGAGTTCTCTTCAAGCCTTGGAGAAACATTTAACCTTCATGCGAACACATCAAGGTTTTGTCTTTTCCCCTGTATAAAACAAGGATGGTGTGGTCCTTAAGGACACATTGACAGGGATGTGATCCACCTGGGGGCCAAATATTTATAGAGGTCAGGATCATTGGGGTAGACCAAGGTCCTTTATTAATATTGAAAAAGTTCCCAGATAAGCAACCTATGTTGACGTGAAGGTTTCTCAAGATTTAAATGTTGGGTGAGTAAACCAAACTATGGCTTGTCTTGCTTGTGGGAGTGGGCAAAGACAGAAATATGAGAATGGGAAAGGCACTCAGTAATAGTTTAACATTTGGGGCTATGGTTACTTAGAGAATGAGCAGGGAACAGTAGCTGTGTACCTTCAAGATGAGACAGGGCAGGGTACAGAAATAAAAATAAATAAAATAGTCCGTTTTGATCAGTATACAGACAATGGCAGAGGAGGACTTGAGAAATGGGTGGGAACTATATGTATTTAATAGCAGCCGGGGTTGGTGTGGTGGTTTCTTTGGCACAGCTGTAGGGTGACGGACTATGGTTTGTTGGGGCGTAATAATCTGCTTTAGGGAAGAAAGACCTATGATGCATACATATCAGACATCAGGGAGGGTATAGGGTGTGAAATGAGTCTCTTCGCAGATGACTGCAAGATGGGAGCAGTAGTTGAGGGAGAAGAGGGGAGGTTGGCCCTGCAAGGGGACCTGGACACCCTGGAAAGCTGGGCTCACATATGGAAATTAAATTTCAATATCACCAAGTGCAAGGTGTTGCATCTTTCGGGGAAACCCTAAACACAGGTACACCCTTGGAGGGAAGGCGCTGGAGGCCTCAATAGGGGAAAAAGACCTAAGGGTCATGGTGGATGCATTTATGAATAACTCTGAGCAATGCAGGAGAGTGGCTAGCAAGGCAAATAGGATGTTGGGATGCATCGTAAGGGGGATCACCTCTAGGAGCAAGGAAGTGATTCTGCCACTGTACAATGGACTGGTTAGGCCACACCTTGAGTACTGTGTGCAGTACTGGAGACCACACTTGAAGAGGGCATACAGCTCCTGGAGAAGGTACAGAGGAGGGCAACTAAGATGACACGAGGGCTAGGGATTTGACGTATGAGGACAGACTTGAGGAGTCTGTCTGTTTTCATTGAAGGAGAGAGAGACAGGGTGGACATGATTGAGGTCTTCAAGTACCTCAAGGAACAAATAGGTAAACATGGAGGGATCTTTAGACTAAGCAGGAGGTATCACCAGAGGCATGGTTTGAAGTTGGAAGGTGGAAGGATGAGGGGAAAAGAGGAGGAGTTTTTACTGAGAGGGTGGTGGACCCTTGGAATGCACTGCCTGGAGGAGCTGGTTCAGAGATCCACAGTGAGGCTTCAAGAGAGGGTGGACAGACACAGAAAGTGGATGTATCAGATGATAGCCTGTCCCAGGGGGGTGGGGATGGATGATAGGGGTTTCTGGAGCACAAGGGATGGGAGGGCCTCGGCACCCAACTAAGGATCTAAGGTTCGAGCAGACTCGATAGACCGTAAGGCCTAATCTGCTGGCAAATAGTATGTTAGAATGTAAGAAGTGCTTAGGGGATAGCAGTGGGGAGAGGAATACAAATTCCAAGAGTTGTTGCCCTCTAGTGGCTTTGCAGTATACTTTGCAAATGGAAAAGACAAAAAAAATCTAGAAAAATTAACAATCCTGTTCCACTAACAGTTGGTATGGGTAAACTCAGCATTAGCAGTTCTTGTATTAAAAAAGAGGTCTCAGGAAGGGTAGAGTCAGGAGCCAATAAGAGAAGGGGGAATGGCGTTATGCCTAATCAGAGCTCAGCAGCAGTAGTAGTGCTGCCAAATGGCCTGAAAGGCAAAAAGTACCAAGTTCAATCCTGTTGGTAGCTGTGGGTTGCTCATCAAAATGTGTACCTGGTTGTAGGCCAAGAGGCAGGCAGGTCAGTGCAGAACAGCCGCTGGGTTCCGAGCAGCTCCTGCAGCTAGTGTCACCAGAGGGAGATTAATAAGCATAGCTTCTAAAATAAACAGACAAACTTCAAAACTATAACAAGAAATTGGAAAAAATTAAGGAGTTAGAAGCTAAACTAGTTACAGATAACACTGATGTTATATGGAATGAATGATCTGCAGCTAAACTAGAATTCAATGTAATCTTGAGAGGTGAGGCAGAGTTTCGCATACAGAAATCTAGATTAAACTATGAGTTTGATTTTCAAAGCTCTGCAATTCACGCAAGGTGCCTGTGTCAAATGGAACTGAGGGAAGTGGCACCTTGCATCAAAAATTGCAGTAGTCTTGATTTTTGAAAGCAGGCTGCATCTAAAATACAACCCTTCACCAGCTCTGTGCCACCCCTGCAGTCAAACTGGTGGTGTGCCGTGTCAGAAAGGGGCTTGCACCATGGTGGGGCTGCTGCATCTCTAAATCAGGATTTTGAAAGCCCAGCCATGTCTGCAAGTCCCTGCTATGGTTAGACTAGCCATGAGTTAATCTAATGCTCCTTGTACCAAGAGACACACACCTGAGTGGTCAGGACCTTCAGGGTGCCACATAGGCATGAACCCTTACACAAGCTGTATGGTGTGGGCAGTGTCCTAGCATGACACATGGATGTTCACAACTCCTATTGTAGTCTGTGGTGGCCAGCAGTTCCTGCCAGTATGGTACTGGGTTAAGACAGCATGGATAAAACTGCACATGAAATACAGCTCTGAAAGAAGCACTAATGGCTCTACAGTGACAGAGTTTTCTAGAGCATGTGGTAGAAACTGCTACCTTTGTCACTGTAGGCTGCCAGTGGGAGAGGTTAAGGATGCAATTAGGCAGTGCCTGGCCAAGCTGCTCCCGTGATGGAGTGGCTTGAGCACCTACCTCTGGAGGTGGTGTGGACCTGGGGTTGCAGTTCTGTTCTCCCAGGTCCCACTATGATGCGGCATTATTTTGTTTTTTTGCTGAAAAAAACTAATTTCACTAGAGACAATTTTTTTTTCTTATTCCCGATGTCCATGTTGATTATAATTAGTCTACGGTGCAGTGGGCAGAGCCCCCCCACCTGCAGAAACAAAATTGTTGCTGTGGTGTGTGCTGTTCAACATATTGTGCCAACATTGCTTTTCTGCACACTGTTTTGCATGCAACATTGTTATGGTGCATGGTTTTGCCCGCGACATTATGATCTGGTGCCTGCAACCCCGTACTGGCTGGCCCTAGTAATGATGGAGTAGACAGGACCCAGAGCACTGTGGTACTGGTGTGTGTTTACTTCTGCCAGAGGCCGTAGGCAGTGCTGGGGTGTGCTGTGGGTGGGGTGGGGGGCACAAGGGTGGGTAGCAACACTGCTTCTATGCTCCCCATGTAGCCTGGTGGTCAGGGACCCTCAACTCTATTATCCCATGGCTTCATCCCAGTAGTTCCCAATGCACTGGACACACACTCAGGACACAGTGGGATAGTTGGGCACAGAGCATGGGAAGATGGCAGCCTTGGCCACTCCCCTCCAGTGCACCAACAGTTTGGTGCAAGGCACAGCTTGTGGCAACTGTAGGGACTTTGGTGCTAGGACCCCTGCTGTCCCAAAATATGGCACAGGGTCCACAGCACACCAAGAGTTTGCTGCAAGCAGGAGTTCAGTGCTACTCATACCAGTGTAAGGGGGATTGGAAAATCAGGCCCAATAGCTCTAACAAAATAGAATATGAAAATGACAAAATTAACAAAGTCTTTGTCTCATATTTTTAACAATCCTTTTCCATTGAAGAACAACCCAATAGTAAAACTTTAGGTAAAAAAATTGTAGAGTGGGGTCTAGATATTCCCCGAATTTCAGAAAACAAACAAAAAGAAACTAAATGCTCAAATAGATGTTTCAGAAATTAATCTATCAAATAAGAGCATAGACTCTAATAAGGCACCGGGACCAGACTGGTTCTCTGTAAACTTCTACAAAACTTCCTCTGGTGTTATCACACCTGTGTTACTAGAGGTTTACAGAGAAACCAAACAAACAAATCATGTACTATGGTTACTACAACAGGGAATAATTACACTAATTTTAAAACCATGTAAGGATGAACAAATTTGTAGTAACTATTGACCAATTTCCTTGATTACTGTAGATGCAAACATTTTAGCTAAACGTTTAACACAATGCTAATGCCAGTTTTGCAAGAACTAATTTGTCCAGAGCAGATGGGCTTTCTAAAAAACAGGCAAGTATCTTGATAATGTAAGGAAACTCTTTAATGTAATTAGGAAATCAGAAAAATCTAAAATTTCAATGACACTGTTAACCTTAGATGTGGAGAAAGCATTCAATAGAGATGAGTAGAGTCATATCTTCAGGTCCATGAATCAATACCAAACCACACGACAACATACAATGGGTAAAACTCCTACATGACAAGCTTAGATCAGCAATTTTCACCAATAGAACAGTTTTCTCATACTTTGACATACAAAGAGGAACTAGAAAGTCCGTCCCCTCTCTCCACTGCTATTCATCTTGATACTTAAGATACTAGCCCTACAATATGGTGTGGAGCAGAGAATTCATGGCATTGTAGAAACAGAAGTCACTTACAAATATTGGGCCCTATGCATGATGCCTATGCACCATGGAAACCGGATGTGTAGGCATTGATTCGTGGAAATGCCACAGAGTGGGGTCTCTTGTACCCCTGGCAACATTCACAAATGGGGCACAAGTCCATTACATGCCCAATCCCCTGGCCTCCTGGACTGCAACACAACAGGGGTGGGCTGGGGGCATGCCAGCACTACACAACATTCACTAAGACATGTAGTGCTGTGTCACCAGTGGCGCTGAAGGATACCAGTTATGCCAAGGTGGACCCTGCCATAATTGCTGTTTTTTGCACCCAGCCCCATGCACACTGCCTTCCTGGCTCCATTACAGTAAATGATCCCTGCATCACCACAGTGCATCCCCATCCCCAATGTAATGAATGCCCCCCCCACCACAACACATGATATCCCAGACCACAATGTACTGTATGCCCCACACCTCAACATATGGCATCCCAGACCCCAATGTACTGTATGTCCCCCGACACATGGCAGCCCAGACCCTGGTATCATTGGCCCCCTTCCTGTACAAGACAGCACCTGTCCCAGGTAGCACAAGGCATCCCCCACACACACAGTGGTGCCCCTGTCCATTGTACCTAGATCCCTGATCCCAGCCCTGGTCACAGCAGAGGTGGCCAGTGGCTCCCACCCACCCTCGTGGCATGAACACCTCTCTCCACCAGTCCCATTCAGGGCAGTCAATGCAGCGTCCTGACAGCCAGTGGCCTCCACACACCTCCATGGCTGCCAGCCATCTGGCTTATGCTTGGAGTGTGTCACCTATATAGAGGCATACTTCTTGTGTAAGTCAGATGGTCAATGGCTGTGGAGGTGTGTGGAGGGCTGTGCCGCTGGCTGTCAGAAGCCATGTCACTGACTGCCTGGCATGGGGATGGTGGGGGGATGAGGGCCACTGGTTACCTCTGCTGCGACCGGGGTTAGGATTGGTGTCTAGGTATAATGGACAGGGGTATCACTGTGTGTGGGGGGGGAGATGCCTTGTGGTAGCTGGGACTGGTGCTGTCTTGTGTGGGGGTTTGTGCATACTGGGGTCTGGGCTGCCATATGTTGGGGGTATACATTACATCAGGGTCTGGGATGCCATGTGTCAGGGTGTGGGGGCATTCATTAAATCAAGGACAGGGCTGCTATATTGTGGGGTGGGGGTTGTATAGAGTACTGTGGTCAGGGATGCACTGTGTCAGGGGACATATACAAATGGGGACGGTTGGGGGTGCTGTTGAAGGGGGTCATTGGTGCGGCGGGTGCTGCCACAGGGGCTGTTGAGGGGCAAGCTGGTCTGCTGGGGTACGGGACATGGCAGTGTGGATCTGGGTGCCTGCTGGAGCTATTCACACTCCCAGAACCGCACCTCACAGTGCAAGTGATCTACTGGAAAATGCACCTGGGAAACAAAACCCCAAGGGAAGAGTACACAATGGGGGGGGAGAGGTATTAATGACAGCAAAAATGGAAAGGGAACTGGGATAGTCATATCAGATGACCTAAAGGTAGATAAGCAATGTGAGAAGGCAGTAAGGAGGGCTGTGGGGACACTGGGATGCAAAGGGAGAGGCATCACCATTAGAAAACAGGAAGTTGTTATCCATCTGTACAGACAGTTTGTGAGACCTCATCTGGAGTACTGCATGCAGATCTAGAGACCCCATCTCTTCAAGGACATAGACAGGATGGAGGCAGTCTGGAGGCAGTCCAGAAGCAGGCAATTAAAATGGTGCAGGGTCTGCAGCAGAAGCCATACAAAGAGAAACTAAAAGAGTTTAATATATATACCCTCGAGGAAAGGATGAAGAGGGGGTCATGACTGAAACTTTCAAGTACCTCAAGGGAATCAACAAAGTCCAAGAGGGTAGCATCTTTCAGAAAAAGAGATGTGCAAGAACAAAAGGGAACAATTTGAAGATAGAGGGAGGATGACTCAGGGGCAACATAAGGAAGTATTTTCTCATGGAGAGGGTGGTGGACACATGGAACAGCCTTCGTGAGGAGGTTGTAGGGTCAAAAACAGTGGGGAAATTTAAGAATGCATGGGACAGACAAAAGACAATTCTAGTGGGAGGTATGAGGAAGCAGGCTGTTGGTAAAACTAGGACCTGTAGCTTGTCCAGTAGGTAGGGAAATGGGCAGACTGGGTGGTCCAAGCAGTCCTTGTCTGCTGTCAAAGTCTATGTTTCTTCTTCTGGACCCAGAATGGGCATCTGATTGGATACCCGCCTGGGAATGCAACTCCAGCCCCGGCAACCCTACGGTGTCCTGCATGCCAGGGGGGTGGAACTATGGACAGGTGGTGGCTGTTCATGAATACCAGCTTGTGCGTACCTGTCTGTGGGTGTGGAGCTATACACGCAGAGTGCGCACCTTTGGGGTGTACTTTCTGACCATTCCTGAATAGCCCCCATTCAATGAATGCAGATCGCATACTTGTTTTGATCAAGAATCCAGTAAATTTGATTAAAAAAATCCTTGTAATTATTACAAAATTTTGAGCTTTCTCAAGATACAAAGTGAATATTAATAAGATATAACACCTCTCTTTAAATGGCAGCATACCTCAAGAAGAAATCGCTAATCTAGGTTTGTTATGGGTGAGAGAACACATAGACTATTTATACATACAATTATATAAGAATGTGAACAAAACTATAAATATTAATCTAGCAGAGTTTAAAACTAAGCTGGAAATAGATCTCAATAAACTGCATAAATTACCATTAGGCTTCTGGGGACGGTTGAAGACAATAAAGATGGTAACACTACCAAGGGTTTTGCATATATTTAATATGACTGCTAAAAACTTTCCTACCAAAAGTGGTTTATAATAATCCAAAATGTAATAAATAAATTCTTATGGGCACATAAACATCATAGACAGGCATAATAATAATGAATCAGAAACAAAGAAAATGGCTGCCTCAAAGTACCTGACTTCATGTTATACTTCCTCACTTCCAAACTTCAACAATTATCTTACTGGATAAAGAATCCTCTGCACATCACATATAATCTGAGCTGGTTAAAACTAGAGCATGACTTAGTCATACAGACATAAGCACATATGCTCCTTGGTTTAGCAAACCTAAAAAAAACAGTTACAACCTAGATAATCAGAGTATATCAAAAGAATTTCTCAAGTTTCTAACTTACTAAAGGCCAACCTAAAAATATAAATGGTTGAACCATTATGAAAAAAAAAACTTCACAGTTAATAATAAGACATACTTCAGCACCCTGAATAATAATGTCATAACACAAGTTAAGCATTTATTTAAAAACAATGTCAGGGCGTCAGTAGGGGATATCAAAAAACGTGTTTGTATTGATCCCAGAGGAAGAAGCAGAAACAATAACACTGTTAAGCATTCTACAAACAAAACAAAATAATGATGAATTAAAGTATTCATTAGATTCAAATGCCAACTTCTTACTCTGTATATTTCAGTCTAAGGGACATATATTCAAAACTTTGCACTGGGCAAAAACCATTTGCGCAGGTTTAGCACAGAATAAGCTTGGGTCTGCTATATTCAAAAGGCCAAATAGTGTGGGCAAACTGCATTAGCGCCGGGAAAAATCATAATGCATGCAAGGGGCAAACTGACATGAATACAGGCGCAATGCTATACTCAGCGACTAGTGCCAGGCAAAGTGGTTTTGCGTGACTTAGCGCAACTGTTAGCACAGTGCACATCACCGACCAGAAAAAGGTAGTCTTAACCCTCGGCAATCAGCTTTGTGCAGTGTCTGCATGGCTTTGCATGGCTTAGCGCTACCCTAACAAATAAATATGACACATGGACAAAGCCAAACATAGATGAAACATGCTGCTAACTGATGGCATCACAATGATGCCATCATCTGCCACCAGTCCCAGCCATGCCAGGCAGTAAGTGATGACCATGTCACCAATGGACAGCATGGCAGTGTGGCCATACAGCACACCCCTGCGGACCACTCTTCTGTGGACACCAACAGATGCCAACACACACATACAGCACCGTGGGCATGAAGAATGTTGAGGGGAAAGTGTATGGGTGGCCAGGCTGTGCCACAGACCAGGTGTGGCCACAAGGCTGAGACACATCATGCAGTGCACATGGGCCAGTATTCAGCATACCCCAACACCAGTGTGCCTTTCTGATAATATATGCCCCCCTTGCCACATACTGCACAGCTGTACAACTGCCACAGCACACAAAGCTGGACATGTATATGTCACTGTGAGCATCCCATGCCAGAGGTGTAGCAGCTGTGGGTCACACAACAGCATAATAGTAATGTCCATTGTCAGTAAACACCTGCAGGTTGGGCCTCTCACTGTGTATAGTGCAGTCATCATCACTGCCCTACACACCATAGGCATTGCTGTGTCCACACACTACTGGCCCCCTTGCAACTGTAGTGTCTGCTGTGCACTGTAGCATGACCTACAGTGTGACAGTTGCATGCAGCACCACCACCATCTGTGCCTATGCTGTGTTGTCCCAGTATAGCTGTAGGCAGCAGCGCATGTGAAAATACAGTGTTCAAAACTGTATAATATTCCCCAAACTCTTTGCGTAGAGCTAACATGTTTGCGTGGGTTTAGCGCAGGACTAAACCGTTAGCCTGGTGCAAACTGCATGCAAATCAGGGCATAATGAGATGCTAATCAAGATGTTTGCCCAGAGACTACCTAAGTAGGCTCATCTGCATGTCACTTTTGAATATGGCAAAGTTTAGTATCGGGCAAACATGTTTGCACTGGGCTAACAGTTTAGCCCTGTGCTAAACCTGCGCAAATGTGTTAGCGCTGCTCAAACAGTTCAGGGAATATTTTACAGTTTTGCACACTGTACCTCCACATACGCTGCTGCCTGCAGCTGTACTGGGTCCACGCATTTACTGGCACACATATTGGCCACATAGTTCACCTCTACCTACCTTCACATCGCTGTGCACTGTGTTGCTGTTGTGGTTTGCACTTCCTGGTTGCCATATTCAGAGCTGTCTTATTCCAGCGCTAAGTTTGCCCTGCACTTCCAGCCCAGTTTGCCCGGCCTCATTCCCATGCTATATTCAGAAGCTGTTTGCCTGGGCTATTCATTTTGAATATGGCTTGCTTTGTGCTCCGGGCTAAGTTTGCACACCAGGCAGTGCTAATTTAGCCCCAGGGCAAAGTTTTAAATATCTGGCCCTTTGTCTACTATTACAACATTTTACAACCTCTTAATAGCTCAAATAAGAGGTGAGGCAAAAGAATCTAAATTATGGTGGGAGCAAAAGATGGGTACAAAATCTATCATCTGGCAAGGGAATAAAATACGGGACATTTCAATGAAGGCAATCACAGTTGAAAATTATAAACACACAATATAAGATCTTATACAACTTGTATTTTACTCCAAAATGGTTGTATACCAGGAAACTAAAGAAACAGTAACTTCACCAAGTGTGGAAAAGACATTGCATATCTTTTTCACATGTTCTGGAAGTGTGACTTGATAAGAAACTTCTGAGAGAGAATCAAGAGTGTGTTAAATTCCCTTGGAAATATTTAACAGCTAATACATTTAAACCAATGTGTAATAGATAACTTTTTTATATTCCTTTGATAACATGAGAGCAGAAATATACCACTGCTCTGCTGTCAACAGTAGCTAAAAATAGTTTACTTAGACTATGAACTGACCCGCAACCATCTAAAATCCCAGAATGGAAAGCAGAATTGACTGAAACACTTAAAAGTGAAAGACTGGTCAGAGGCTTGTGAAATGACAACGAAAGTTTTGAAATAAACTGATCATCTTTGTTCAAGATACAGGCAATGCTCTAAAATAATTTCTAGATAAATAGTTCCAAGATGCAATTACAAGTATTATAACTTTTTATTGTTAGACCTGCCAAGAATTATATTAATGGATAGTACATTGAAAAACCTCCTGACAATCTCAGACTCTCATGCATTGTCTCCTCTTTCTCTCTTCCTTATACATTTCTTTTAATTTTCTCATTTACTTCCTTGCCAAAATATTGATAAAATGCCTTGGATCAAGTTCATGGAGATAACCCTATTTGAGTGGTAAGGTAGGAGACATTAACAGTATACTACATATATGGAAATCTATACAATGCAGGGTTATTTAACTATATATTTACTAAGATTTAAACAAAAAGTGATTATTATGTCAGTTATTTAGTACTTTTATTTACCTATTTTTGTTATGGCATTATTTATCTAGTTTTAGTTGGTTATAAATCTTATAACTTCACTCATTGCTGTATCAAATGTTTCCAACATTTTTTTTGATGTTCGTGATACTTGGATATTGAATTTTGTTTAAAAGACAATAACATTTTATTGAGAAACACTTCAGCAGAAACAGTGTGAACTGTTAAGCAGAGATAATGAATTGGAAGATGCTATAAGCAATCACCTCAACAAAGACCCAGAGCCAAGAGCTGCACAAAGAGATGTATGATAGAGCTCAATGTAAGCACCAGGAAAGGGCCCACTAGTAAAGGGTGTGCTTAGGAGTGCAGCAAGAAAAGAGGGGAGGCTAAGAAGAGGGAAGATTGCTTGGGGAGGGTAAATTGAATAGTGCTGAGGAGGAGGGGACCAGGAAGAGAGATCAGTGCTTGTAGCAGATAAAGGGAACCATGCCTAGTGATAGATGGAGAGTGAGAGCAGTGCCCATGGGGTGGATCAGGGGATGGAGACAACAGTGCTGGACAAGGAAAAAGAGAGAGAAGAGTTTGCAGCCCCCTCCCACACACACATACAGTGCCTTGTTTTCTATATATGTGACTCTTTATTACAAATATGTTATCAATAGCCTCAAATAAATGAAAATGAAATGAAATGAAAGCCTATGGGTGGAGTAATGTCAGATTTCCCTGCTTCAGACTCTGAGAAACACAATCAGAGACTTAAAACTGAAGTTCCCACCTGAGCTTTCAGCTCTCAGAGCAGGATTAAATAAGTTGTTTTCGAAAATAAATGAGCCCTCTTTGCATAGAGAATCCTACTGCAAGGATTCATCCCTGTAGAAGGCCGGTCACCAAGGTCCTATGTTACTCCCTGGATTTGAGTAGGTGTAGAAAAAAACCTCAAGGGAGAGATGAGACTGGTCAAGAGTTTCACTGGATACACCACAGTCTGCATGTTTCACCACCAGCAACAGCATTTAGTCCACTTCATCTTTACCGAAGATTGCCTGCAATACTGCAGTGGAACACATCCTCCAAAGATTTCTGCACAGCTGCATTTTGGTGTCTGAGAGTGCTGAACAGGACACAACCCTACAACCAATGTAGATAATAAGGGATTTGTTTAGTGAGTTTTGGGAGACCCTGCACTGTCTTTAATGGGTCCAGGGAAAGCAATGCATCATCTCCTTAAGAGACTGTTTAAAGACTTGCAATTTGCAAACCTTATGTGCCCAATTCTGGGGCTTTCATTTGAATCTATATCACTCTTTCATTCCTGCAATCCATACTGCATCATATATTCCATCAGTCCTGAAACACTGTCATTCCACTATGTACACACATAGGGTGCTATGCACAGTGAAGCCTGGTATGTAAAGTTAAGGGCTCGTACCAGGCTGCACACTTGTCTTCAACAAATGTAACAATTTCTGGAAGTTGTTGCCTCACAGGCCGCCACCACCCCCAGCCCTTCTAGGCACAGAGGGGAGCTGGGATCCTTGACTGTGGGCCACCATGTCGCCCTGTGCCACCTGGTCAGGGTGGATTCACAATCACTATGGCAGCCTTCTGGCTGTCATAACAGTAAGCCTCCCAACATTAGCCTGGCTGAGAAAAAATGGTATCATGCATGCAACACCACTCCTGTCCTCTTTGGCCACTGCCCAGAAAGGTAAGTAGTTACTAGGGATCTCCAGCACATGGTCTTTGGTAGAGGTGCAGAGTGCGGATGCACCAGTAGTGCATCAGCGGGTGTTCATTGGACATCAGTGATTTGTGTATCCCAGCCATATGCACCAGGCACTGGGCACAGAGGGCCAGGATTTATTTAATGCATTAGGTGTGCAGACTTTAGGCTGTCTCACTGGGACTCTCGAAAAACTGGTTCACCAATTGGTGGGGGCTTGACATGAACTGTTGGGCTTTTTGTACTTGGAGATAGCTGGGTTTTGAACTTGTGAGATACTGTTTATTTGCATTACGTTGTTATCTATTTCTCCACCAGATCTCTGTTCTGAGTTCTTATACCCCTCCCCCAACCCATGTTTCCTTAATTGATTGCATTACTGTCTCCGTTCTTATCTTTGCATATTGTGATATTACTGTACAGAAATACTGCTTTTGCTTTGTGGGGTATTGAGTGATATGGTATCACACCTCCTCTTATTGTTGGTTGGAACACTACAGTATATTTTCCTTTAGGGAATCCCCAGGCAGCAAGTGCAAAAAACAATTCCCATGGACAGAGGTACTGTGCCATACTGAGCACTAACACACCATATATACCCAGATGCCACTCATCTTAATCCTAAAGACTCAATAATTTCTTAATTGCAGCCTGCTTCATCATTGGACTAATTCTGAATTACATTTATAAGCTAAAAGCAATCTTTACAAAATGAATCAAGAAGTGACATAAAACCCTTCATGTACATATCTTGCCATGTATGACACCAAAAATAAGTGGAATGTAATCCTTTTGAATTAATTTTGGAGAACATGTTTAATTTTTACATTTTGAGTCAATGGAGGTAAATTATAGCCAGGTAGTGGGTGTAGTCTATTTGGAATTTATTTAGGCCTTTAGCACTGTATAGTAGGTAAAACCTTCACAAAAACTAGAGCAATATGAAGTCCACAAAGTGTACAGGAAGTGTACAGCAAATTGGATGGCAGGTAGGAAGCTGAGAATGTCAGTGAATTGTACATACAGGGTACCAGTAACACCCCCACACACACACACACACTCTCATGTGGGGCTTAACAATAATGAAATTGAATTATGTTTGACTTAAAGAATGAATTACAGCAAACTTCCTTGATGTAACAATAAAAGGAGAAAATGGTTAAGCAAGTATCAACTAGTGACATTAGGAAGCTAACAGCAACACACTTCTTACTCCTTGCTGTATGGAACTAGTGCATATCCAGGAGTCTGTACCATATCTACAGTTTCTCCATGTAAGGAGGAACTGTAATGAAAACTCAGTTTTTGACAAGGAGTATAAAGATTTATCTGAGACATTGAGCAGGAAGGCATATGATAAGAGTGTGGTGGAGAGTGCCCATGAGAGGGTAGAACAGAAAAATAGATAGTAACTGGGGAGAGGGGGAGGCATCACTGGCAGGTGGGGGGAGGGCTAAGCAGGGAGAAGGGGTACCGGAAGTGGAAATCACAGCTGAGAGAGTGAGGGAAGCCCTCAGCTCCCTTAAGATGGAGAAAGCACCGGGGCCGGATAAATTACTTCCCAGAGTGCTGAAGGAACTTGCAGATGTCCTGGCAAAACCCCTGGCAGAGCTTTTCACCATCTCTCTGAGGACAGGGTGGGTGCCCCAAGACTGGAAGGTGGCGCATATAGTGCCTATCCACAAGGGGGATCAAGGAGGTGGCAGGGAACTACAGGCCTGTCAGCCTGACCTCGGTGGTGGGCAAGGTGATGGAGGCATGTCAAGGGAGAGGCTAGGGGGACCTGGATAAGTCAGGGTGCCTGGACGATAGACAGCAAGGATTCATCCCGGGGAAATCGTGTCAGAAAAACCTGGTGGAGTTCTATGACTGGGTGACAAGTGCCTTGGACCTGGGTAGACCAGTAGATGTCCTCTTTCTGGCCTTCAGCAAGGCATTTGACTCTGTTCCTCACGTGGGCCTGTTGGATAAGCTGGGAGAAATGGGGGTGGGGAACCAGATGATCAGATGGATAGGCAATTGGCTCCAGGACCGGACCCAGAGGGTCGTGGTTGGTGGGATAGTCTCATCCCCAGGAGGGTCATTAGTGGGGTCCTACAGGATCAGTCCTTGGGCCCTTCTGTTCAACGCCTACGTATCTGACATAAGGACAGGAATCAGGAGGAGATGAGTCTCTTTGCAGATGACTCGAAATTGGGGCGGTGGTGGATGGGGAGAAGGAGGGTGGCCCTACAGGGGACCTGGAGGCTCTGGAAAGATGGTCTAGAAAGTGGAAGCTGAGGTTCAATGCAGGGAAATGCAAGGTACTCCACCTAGGGGCGAAACCCAGGTCAAGGTACACCCTGGGGGGAAATGCTACAAGTCTCGATGGCTGAAAGGGACCTGGGGTGTTGGTGGATGTCAAGATGAACAACTCTGAGACTTGTAGGAGGAAGCAGCCAAGGCCAACAGGATGCTGGGATGCATTGCTAGGAGATCACTCCAGAAGGAGGGAAGTGATACTCCCTCTGTATAACTGCTTGGTGAGGCCGCACCTTGAGTACTGCGTGCAGTTTTGGAGGCCACACTTAAAGCGGGACATTAACCTCCTGGAGAGGGTCCAGAGGAGGGCAACCAAAATGATTTGGGGCTTGGGGGACAGGACCTATGAGGAGAGGCTCGAAGAGCTAAATATGTACACATTGGAAGAGAGAAGGGACCGGGGGGACATGATAGAGGTCTTTAGGTACACGAAGAGGGTAAATAGGGGAGGAACAGTTGGGGTGCTTCGAAGGAAGGAGGAAGGGGCCACTAGAGGGCGTGGCTGGAAGCTGGAGGGGGAAATTCAAGGGAGAAAGGAGGAGGTGCTACTTCACTGAGAGGGTGGTGGGAGCCTGGAATGCACTGCCTAGGGGGCTGGTGGAGGCAGAGACAGTGGAGGGGTTCAAGAGGGGGTGGGACAGGTACAGGGGAAGGGTTCTGGAAGCAAAATCCAATGCAGCAAGAATATCCAGAACTGGGAAGGGAGAAGCCAGAGAAGGCGAAGGGGACAGCAAGGTCAGCACCCAGGTTGGGGACTGACCAAACGAGCAGTCATGAAAGACTGTTAGGCCTATTCTGCTGGCATTTTAGTATGTTAGTATGTTAGTAACTGTTTCATGTTAAAAATAAAAGAATAAAAAACAGTAGAAAAGGAACCAGTGACTTTTTCGGTAGAACTTAATTTGGTTGCAGGACAGATAGGTTTGATAATACACAGAATCTTGGAGATCTTAATGTCTGACAGTACTGTTAAGAAGGAACTGGGTACAAAACCAACAGTGATCTTTAGAGGGGCAGAAAATATAAAGGACAACATTGTCCATAGTAGATGTCAACTATCAAGTAACCCAATACCTCAAAATTGTCCCCCAAAGGATTCCATTGCTGCTACATAATGATGCAAGAACTGTAATGTCTGCACATACTGCAAACAAGAGAAGGTGTGTAAACATAGAAACATAGAAAATGTCTGCAGGTTAGAACCACTATGCCCATCCAGTCTGCCCACAGGCCCTATGCATGTATATATCCACTCACCCTAAGTCATCAGCGGCTTTTCATCACTCTCTTCCCACCCAAGGTTTCCCTGTGCTTGGCCAAGGCATGTTTAAACCCCTCCACTATGCTTGCCACTACCACCTCCTGTGGCAGACTGTTCCAAGCGTGCACCACCCTCTCCATGTAGAAAAACATCCTCACATTACCTCTTATCCCCCCCCCCAATTTCATATTGTGCCCCTTTGTTCTGGTATATTTCCTACATTAGAAAAGATCTCCCAACTGCACCTTGTTTATGCCCTTAAGGTACTTAAAAGTTTTTATCATGGTGCCCCTTTCTCTCCTCTCTTCCAGTGAGTACATATTGAGGTATCTTAGTCTCTCCTCATATGTTTTGTGGTGCAAACTATGCACCATCTTTGTCACCCTTCTCTGGACAGCCTCCACCATGTTTTTGTCCTTATGCATGTGTGGTCTCTGGTACTGCACACAGTACTCCAGGTGAGTTCTCACTAGTGTTTTATACAATGGCATCACCACTTCCTGTCTCCTGCTAGTAATATCTCTGACTATGCACTCCAGCATGCCACTGGCCCTCGCTGCAGCCTTTGCAAACTGATTTGATACCTTCAGGTCATCAAATATAATAACCCCTAGGTCTCTCTCCTCTTTGGTGTCGGTCAGCACCTCACCCCATCCTGTAGGTCTTCCCAGGGTTCCCCCTACCCAGGTGCATTATCTTGCACCTTTTTGCATTGAACCTCAGTTGCCACACCTCTGACCATCTTTCAAGCTTCTCCAGGTCCCTTTTCATTATCTGCACCCCTTCTGGAGTACCCACCCTCTTGCATATCTTGGTGTCATCTGCAAATAGGCAGACCTTTCCTTCTAGCCCCTCTGCAATATCACTAATAAAGACATTGAACAGGACTGGTCACAGTACTGATCCTTGTGGCACTCTGCTGGTCACCACTTTGTGCATCCAACAACATGGAAAGTGCACCAACTTGAACAAATGTACCGAATTGAACAGTTTATCACCTGTAACACCAGTTTTGGATTGTATGTTCTGTACTGTAGCTACTGTACCACAAATTGTATGTAGGCAGGACAAAAAGATAGTTTTAGAAACAGTTACAGGAGCAAATAATGAATATTGCCCTTGGATGTAAAGATGCATCTTTGGGAGATCATTTTGACTTAGTTCATAATAGAGGTGCCAAACGAATGACTTGTGTAGGTTTGGAACATGTGACAGTCAGTGCTAGGGGTGGATACAGGTTACAGTTACTGCTCCAGAAAGAATCCCAGTGGATTTGTAGGCTGGGTAGCCTGAAAATTGTGGGTCACAATGATGAGTGTGACCTAAAATGTTTTCTATGAATATCATTTTTAGTGATCTTATTCTGACTACAACATGGGAAATGACAAGTATTTAGTGTTCTGAGATATGTTATTTCCTTATTGTTTTGGTGTCAGTGCTAACTTAAACGCCCCAGTTTTTAACCCTTCTCCCAAAATAATAATGCCTTTTGAGACTGAATTTATTTTTTTGAGGTTGCCCTGCTGGGACGAAATCGCATAAACTGTTTAGATTGTTTACAATACATAACTGTGATGTGAAGTATAATGGTCTGCAAATGTTCTAATATGATTTATTTCTTAACATTTCTTTTTGTTTACATAATCTGTTGAGTTTGGATCGTCCAATTTGAGTCATCAGTATGACCTGTTAATTTGCAATCTGTTGTAGGAAGGGGATTCTCAGGAAATCACTTCTGATTCAGGACATCAGCTCTGTAAGCAAGAATGAATATAAAGCTAAATAGAGTTAAATACCCCGGATTCCATTCTTGCTATGAAATGATGGTTTCAGTATAAGACAGTAATTACTACAAGAAAAAGGGTAGCAGCTCTCAAAAAAGCAACATGAATTACTTTTTTTTTTTGGATAGTTATCAAGTTCTTGTTTTGTTATTTAGAATTTTCTACATTATTTAAACTCTAGGAATCGTGATGGTGCTCTTCAAGATTCAGCGACTAGCATTATAGTAGTGTTGTGCAGAATTTTCAAATTCCGGTGGAATTCAATTCTGCTGAATTTTCAAAATTCTGCTGTACTTCCACTGAATTGTGCCAGAAATGGAATGGTGGAATTCCATAGCAGAAAATAGTTGTGGAATGATTTTCCACAGAAAAAATGTTGTTCCTCAGAATATTATTCCTTGGATCTCAATCTTTTCCATGGAAATTGTTGCAGATTAATTTTCCATGGAAAATGCTGTTCCACGGAATATTATTCTGTGGTTCACAGTAGGTGGAATTCTGAAAGAAGAACCAGTGAAATTCTGGCAGAAATTCCACTGGCGGAATGGTCATTCTGTGTTAATTCCACTGGTGGAATTCCACATACAGTAGTACTACATTATAGACACTTCTAAATTCAATACCACATTTTCTCTGTACTTGTAATGGATACGATGGCTATTGGGTTTATGGATTTTATTACTAGCTAATTAATTAAATCACTATGGTAACCACTGGGCTACTTAAACAGTAAGTGTTGGGTGCTTTAACCACATCCCGTGAGGAAGAGGAAGGTCAACGTTCCGGGTAGAGGGATGGCTGGAAAGGTGATAATGTTCACTGCCTATTAATATACTGAATGCTGCTGTTTTGTTCTCATCTACTACATATATCTTTTGCTCTTGAATTACACTTTATGAAGACTTGAAGAACTTGAATTGTTGGCATAGCCATTGGATACTGTTAGCCAATGGACCTATTTGCCTTCTGCAGTAAACAATAGCATGGCATAGCTATTATTATTTATTATCTGAAAAGTCTTGCACCTGTTTTACAGTATTGCACATAGTATGTCTCAATAAATATCGAGGGCTGGATATTCAAACTGCACCATTCTGAGGTGCAAGCCCTTGCACTGCGCAAAATAGTTGCGCACGGGTTATGGCGGTGATATTCAAAGGAGTTGGCTATTGAGCAACCCTTCGGAATATCACCCCCAGCCAGGCCACTGTGCATGGTGCAGTGAACTGCGCCCACCGCAAGTTGTCAGAGTGGAGCATCCAACTTGCGTGGCTGTTCCATTGCGCCATGCCAAAATCACGAGATTCAAAAAGTGACATGCAAATGGGGCTTCATAATTCATGGCTAGGGTGCCATTTGCATCTGATTATGGCCCCATTTGCATGCCATTAGCATGTGGTGCGCCGATCCCCGAGGACTTGCGCTGGCGCCTGCTGGCAGCAGCGCGGGGACCACGCCGCACTGCAACCTGACTGCGGCAGCAATGTGGCTCCCCCACCTCCTCCCGTACATCTCCCTGGTGGTCCAGTGGACTGAAATGCCCGATCGTGGGCACTAAGTAAAGTGAAACCCCTCCCTTGTGCCAGATCGCTGGCACTAAGTAAAGTGAAACTCCTCCCTTGTGCCCGATCACGGGCAGAAAGTAAATTGAACCCCGAACATGTCCCTTGTGCCCGATCGCGGACAGTAAGTAAAGTGACCCCCCAACCCCACCCGAACATCTCCCTGGTGGTCCAGTGGATCGTATGCCTGATCGCGGGCAGAATGTAAAGTGAACCCCCAAAAATCTTCCTGGTGGCTAGTGTCCCCCCCCACCCACCCATGAAGCCCCACCACCCCACTCCCCGGCGGCCGGCGGGCGCAGCATCCCACCCGCCTCGCCGCCTCTTCGCCTTCCACCGACTGACTGTGCCTGGTGCAGGGGCTGCACACCCATTGGTGCAGAGCAAGAGCCAATGGGCGTGCAGCCCATACCATACATGACAGTCCAGATTTGTGAATGATTTACTTTCTGCCCGTGATCGGGCACAAGGGAGGAGTTTCACTTTACTTAGTGCCCGCAATCGGGCACAAGGGAGGGGTTTCAATTTACTTTCTGCCCGCGATCAGGCATTTCGGTCCACTGGACCACCAGGGATGAGAACGGGAGGGGGAGGAGCCACATTGATGCCTGTGATAGGCCTGGTGGGGGGGAGTACACTATGCCCGCGATCAGGCTGGGGGGGTACAGGGACTGAGTTAGGCCAGCCACAGGTGGCAGCTGCTGTGTTGTGCCTTGCAATACAGCAGCTCACCTGTGGGTGGCCCTCGACTTAAGCCTTTTTTTTTTTTGGCTCAAGGTCCTGCAGGCTCAGGTTGGGGGTTGAGCCTGCACAACTCTGCACAGCCCGGCTGAATATCGGGCTGTGCAGTTTATGCATGATTCCTCCCCCTCCTGTTGAGCATGCATTCATTTGCATTGCGCTGTTGCTCAGCCTGTTTTCAGTGGCGCAACTGCCTCCTGCTGAATATCGCAGAATGGCGCAATTTAGGACTTGAGCATGAGCAACCCTGTTGCGCATGGTGCAACCCTTTTGAATATCTGGCCCTGAGTCTTTAACGCATATAAACTGGTCAATGGATATTCTTTACAGCAGTCATTTTTATTGAACATTAGTGAACAGTCAAGAGAGTAAATACAATATTGAGATGCAGGTGGTGGGGAAGAACAAGTCAAGAAAGTTGATCCTTTCCTGGTACAAGATAGCACTTGTCATACTGCTTCCACTAAATGGAACTGATACTTGTGCAGTATGATTATGGGGTACAATTCTGGCTGATAAGCTTACAGTGTGTCCTTATTCAAATCAGGTACAGTCATTGCTGTGCAGCAGGAGGGAAAGACTAGATGAACCCTAGGTCCCTTCAGCCTTTACAGTATTATACTACTGTGTTACATGTATTAGACACAGTAAATTGGTTTTATATTTTTCTGCTGACTTGCAGTCTAACAAAAGAAGTAGCAGCAAATGTGGAAAATATTACATTTACCATCAAATAGCTTTAAATATTTTAGGAGTTTTAGAGTGAAATTTCTTGTTGTACATAAATCACTGCTTTTGTTCATTTGTTTTTATATATTATATTTTCTTGCTGTTTATTTTATTACATACAGCACTTTGAAACTTGACGCGCAGTGCTCAATAAATACAGATTGCCATTCCTTTTATTATGTTTGTGTTTTCTAAGAGCTGTCCTGGTTATACTGACTTAGTGTGTTTAAATAAATGGCATAAAAGAGCACTACAACATTATGTCCTCCTTGCCAATGCTTCTCCTGGGAACAAACAAGATTTCAACAATGTACACAATGGAGCTACACAGTAGTTACAGGGAACCACTACTAACAGGAAATAAAGTAAAGAAAGATTATATCACCATCAGATATTGAAATGGAGATGGCTTATAACATGGAAATAGGCAAAATATACAAAATGTAAAGGTTTATGTCTTCACTGAAATTGATACCACACATTGTAGTAAAAAAGAAATAATGTGACCTACTGGGAATTGAACCCAGGAACCAGAATGCCATCCGTGTGCTCTAACCACTAAGCTACAGGCTCACATGGTTGGACCTTGGGTTCCCTGACACTTCCTTTCTGTGGTATTGCATATCCTGCAATTAGGGATAATCAAGATGCCAATTCTGAAGTGAGAAGGAATAATGTGACCTACTGGGAAATGAACCCAGTCCCCCAGAAAACTGTCCCATTGTTATAACCACTGAACTACTGTATAGGCTCACATGGTTGGATATGGGATTTCCAGACACATTCTTCCTCTGGTATTGCATATCCTGCAACTAAGAATAATCTCTAGATGGCAGTTAGGTATCTTTTGGTGCAGTATTAGCCACTGCTGAAACATTCTAATTGTCATCTTGATTTTTCCTAGTTGCAGGATATGCAATACCAGGGAAAGGAAGTGCATCTGGGAACTTTAGCTCCAACCATGTAAGCCAGTAGCTCAGTGATTAGTGCACCTGGGTGGTATTCTGGGGACCTCAGTGCAGTTCTCTGCAGGTCACATCATTTCTTTCTCACTACACTTTGTGATTTCAAATTCTTCAGCAGTGGCTAACACTGTACTAGAAAACATGGTAAAAAGAGATTCTAGCTGTATTGGTCCTTGGAAAACAAGAGACGCTAGAAGGTTTGACACCTTTTATTGGATCAACAAGAGTCTTGCTACAAGCAGATTTTGACATGAAGGGGCCTCGCAGGTCTCTTCTTCAGGTGAAGAAGGGACCTGCGAGGCCCCGAAAGCTTGTGTAGAATTCCAGCTTTGTACAAGACTCTTGTTGGTCCAATAAAAGGTACCAGAAAATATCTAATAGTCATCTTAATTATTCCTAGTTGCAAGATATGCAATACCAGACAAAGCATGTGTCCCTGGGAACCCAAGCCTCAGACTGTAGCTCAGTGGTAAAGCACTGGGACAGTATTCTGGGGGCCTGGGTTCAGGTCCCAGTAAGACACATTATTTATTTCTCATTACAATTTGCAATTTAAATTGCTTAGCAGTGGCTAATACAGCACCACAAAAAAAAAAAAGACTACTGTTCCTATGAGGCAAGGATTTAGCAACACATTCAGAGGTTGTCCATACATTTATGAAATGAAATAGTAACACAGTATTTCAACCACAATGTGTGATCCTATTGTTAATGACACAATCAGCATGTTTCTTTTGTATGATTAGTACAGGAGATTTGTTGCCAAGGTTTCAGCAAGAACTGAATAAAGTTCAGTACATGTCTTGACTAAATTAATTCAAAATGCACGTTCACCATGACAAATAAAAAGTCTGTATTTCAGTTCTCTCAAGGAAGAAGAAGTCAGGTTCATAAAGAACATACTGTCATGGTGGAGGAGGATATTAGCCTGAATTCCTCAACCCTGTAAACAGTGAATGCACTCACAGGCAAATGAAATAGGCATCAGAAGTAGATGGCCCACACAAATCTAGTCAAAAACTCTCTTTGTGCCAAAATATCCCAAGTGCTTTAGTGGCATTTGCAAAATATAAAGCTTGAAACAGATTCTATCCATAATAAATGTAGAGACTGTGTGTAAAAAAGTAGTTACCAGCCAGATGGTGTGAAATTTACAACATACTGAGTGGCCACAAATGTCCAAGCACTTTGCCCTTTACAGAGCTTTCATCAAGGCAAGGTTTTTTTTTTTACGCAGGAGGCTGTTAACTAGGCCCTGACAGCCACTGATATCATATGACTGGCAAGAAGTTCCCTGGTGCAATTGTAGACTGCAACTTGCTTGGGCTGGTCAGTGTCCATTATTGATGATGTCATAAGGCTGCATTCTGATAGTCTTTCTCTCTCTCTCTCTCTCTCTCTCTCTCTCTCTCTATATATATATATATATATATATATAGTATTTATACCACAGACGTGAGAGCTTGCTCAGTAGGATATCCTGTGTTATTTCCACTGCAGTGAGGATAAATCCTGAGGACATCAGCAGAGTGAGGATATCAACATTTATCCATGCTCTGCTGATGTCACCGGAGTGAGGATAACTGCACTGCAGTTTGCATTCTAAAGGAAACTGTTTCAGAAAACAGTTTCTCTTTCTCACTGAAGCTGCAACTTACTCAATTAGCTTTGCAAAAGACTCTCACCTATGTCCCATCGTGTTTTTAACATTGCTAGCCCATTACTGTGCTGACCTCAGCTTCAAAAGAACCTGAATTCTAAATGAAAGTCTTTAACAAAGCAGTTTCTGTTTCTCAGTGCTACATGCAGCAGTTTGTCTTTCTCACTGAGCCTCTGACTCACTCGATTAGCTTTGCAAAACACACTTACCTGTGTTTCTGACTCCCAGTCCATTCAGAACACACACACACACACACACACACACACACACACACACACACACACACACACATACACACTCACAAACACACACACACAGCACACACAGAATGAGCAGGAAACACACAGGATCAGAAAAAAAATGTTCCTAAAGATCTCACCCCTGTGGCATAAATAGCACACATGATGGGCAGATCATGGGATATGGAAAATATTGTCAGTCCTGCAGAGTGAGCTGTCTATTTTCACTTGTGCCTTCGGCACTCATGAGAATACACAGCCTGCTCTGCAGGAGTGAGAATATTTTCCATATCCCACTCCTGCCCATCATGTGTGCTATATAAATATGTATATATATATATATATATATATATATATATATATATATATATATATATTATATTGAGAAATACATATATATATATATATATATATATAGATATATATTATAGTGGCACTGTCATGCCACTATAGTTAGGGTCGAGTGGCCAGTTACATACTAAAGTCAAAAGTTTGGACATTAATAACTTTGGACCCATTCAATGGATTTGCCTGAAGTTTGGTACACATGTTGGGGTGCACTAGATCTCTTGATATGCCAAATTGTGTTTCTGTTGGAGTGCCAGTCTTTGTGTACGAAAGCACTGAAAAATGCAAAATTATCCATTTTTGGAGGCACCTTTTGACATACTTAATGTGGTCCTGCACGGCCATTGTGTGGTTTGCCACTCTGCAAGATGGCTTGTTTTAAAGAGCTTTAGTGGCTTAACACGCCGCTTTTTGTTTGGTGAAAAAATATTAAGGCATTCAAAAGTTATGGCACTTTTAAGTTCCCATTATAAGTCAATGGGAAAATTTATATGTATATCTTGCAGATCAAAAAATTGGGGTTCTGGCCATCTTGTCCCACCTGGCGATCAAAGAATTTGCAACCTCACAGTTCAAGAATCTTTGTCCCTGAATATTTTCAAAATTCTTTGATTGCGAGGTCTGCCATTTTGTTTTTTATTTTCCGATTGGAAAAACACAAATATCTCTGGTCAGGGGTCACTTCTGAAGTAAAACTTTGATGGGTTTTACTCAGGGGGCTCTGATCTATCGAGCCATGCCTTTGGTTTCATCCAAATTGGTCAAAAAATAGAGTTATAAGCTTTTAAAATCTTAATGTGCGGCTTGCTAACGATCTTTGATCGAGAGCCTGCAAATTCTTTGATCGTGAGATTCTTGATCGTGATCTTGCATCGCGACCTAAAAACAATAATATCTCAGCTCAGGGGTGGGCTAGGGACACAAATGAGGGTGGGTTTTGTTCAGGATGGTCCGTTCTATTATGGCATGTCATTGGTTTGTTCAAATTGTGAAAAACTCGCGTTTCACAATTTTTAATTCTTTGTCCGTGAGCCTGCAAATTCTTTGATCGCTAGCCTGCAAATTCTTTGATAGTGAGATTCTTTGATCGTGATCATGCATTGTGAGAGAGGGATGAGATGGCCCAATTTAAAAATCTATTTTCTCAGCCCAGGGGTGTCCTAGGAAGTCAAATGAGGGTGGGTTTTACTCAGGGGGCTTCGTTCTGTTGAACCATGACGGTGATATACTGCAATTTCTTTACTTTTTGATTTATGTTTTTAACTGTTTGTTCGTGAACCTGCAAATTCTTTGATCATGAGCCTGCAAATTCTTTGATCGTGAGATTCTTTGATCGCCAACTTTGATCGCGAGGGAGGGACAAGATGGCCAGATTTTTTATAATGGAATAGATAGGGGAATTTTAGTAATCTTTCATATTGAATATCTTGGGAACGGTTTGGTCTTTTTACTTGAAATTTGGAGGGTGTTTATGGCATGTCCTGCAGATGTGAATTATGGTATTTACATGTCAGAGAAAAAAATTTTTGTGGGGACATTGCGTGATGCATTTTACGTGTTGCGGACAGTGTTTTGCTTGTCGTTGTGGCTTGAAATTGATAGGGTACCTAGCCTTAGTGTAAAACAATTGTGAGTGGTGTCAGCACTAAAAGGCTATAAAGAAGTGTTAGACCACTCAGGCTTTTTATTGTGTGCAAACAAACATCACAAAAAAGCAGCACATAATACAAACTTTCATAATAAATGCTCTTCAAAGCTTAAAAATATTGAGAGAAGAAAAACCAAAGTGCAAATATAGCATATGGTCGAATAAAAAGCACCGCTTTTAACAATACTGTTCGACCAAACAAAGCATGGCATACAGCTGGCGAAAAGACTTATGTAAAGCATAACAACTCAAAAGGCGTATATCAGGTAACGCAACTTCAGTAGCATGGTGGAAATATAAACTGATTTAATAATCATACCACTCTTCTTGTCTGAACGACCAGAAACTTGAAATCCGCCTTATAAGCCGTACACGCCATGCACGCCACAATCTCGAGCAGCTGGCCAACACACAAAGAACCCGGAAGAGGCAACAAACCGTCAAGCAATGATGCACTTACGTATCGACTAACCAGTCTTCATCAGAGCATGACGTTGATACATCACATTTTCTTAAATACACTCCTGCTCTTAAAGAAACAGGGGAATATTAAAATAATTTACCAAACAACTCATTTTACAAAAATCTACAAATTGAAAAAGAAAATACACCAAAAATATTTATAATAATTACAGTATTATTTCCAACCTTACAAATGAGAACAGAGCCAGTCGAGTCATGTTCTAATAGACGTCGTGGCTAGAGCACGAAAAGTCATAGCCACGAATACTATAAAAGTGCCACCTATAAACCCTGGACAAAAAAGTGAAATGGACAATTTTAATAAACTGCGTCAAATAAAAAAATATATATATATCAAAAACACCAAAGGGGGACAGAGCCGGAAAGTCTTATCACCCTATTGTGGACAGAGCATGAACAAGTCATATCCACAAATACTAAATATTACATAAAAATCACAAATAACTACAAATTGGAAAATTGTCATTCAGGCAGAAGGGAACCATGGTATTCAACTCGAAAATCCAGAAAGCTTCCCTTTGTAAGAGTTTGGAATTCAAATCTCCACCTCGAAATCCCACTTCTAATTTTTTGAGACTAAGGAATCTTAAAGTAGCAGGGGACCCATGATGTGATTCATGATAATGTCATGCCATTGCATAGTCCATATTCTTATTTATAATGGCTCCTTTATGTTCTCCAGTTCTTAACTTTAGGTTTCTCTTTGTCTGACCAACATAGGACAACCCACAGGGACAGGTTAACATATATATCACTCCCTGGGTATTGCAGTTAATAAAGGATTTTATTTCATATCTTTTCCCAGATCTCGGATGAAAAGATTTAACATCAGAAATATTGGAGCAATGTACACACCTTCCACAATGATAGTTTTCTTTAGGGAATGAAGGCAGCCAATCTTGCAGTACAATTGTGTTTTTTTGTGGAATATACGATCTGACCAACAAATCCTTTAAATTCTGTCCCTTGGTATATGAGATCAATGGGCGATTTCAACCTATGTCCTTCAACCTAAGGTCTGAATTGATAATATTCCAGTGTTTATGGATGATTTTACTTATTTTAGGAACCAAAGAGTTAAATTCAGTAATAAACATCAATTTGTCCACTTCTCCTTTGTTTTTTTGGTTGGAATCTAATAGTTGTTCCCTCTCAACATTATCAACCAAATGTATGCTGTTCAATAAGATCTCTGGTTCATAGCCTCTAGCTATGAACCTGTCTGTTATTTCTTTCTTAGCTTCTTCATAAGACCTATCCTCAGAGCAAATATGTTTTGCTCTAAAGTATTGTCCCTTGGGAATATTAGAAATGACTGATCGAGGATGACAGCTGTCAAATTTCAGTAAAGTATTTCTAGACAAAGATTTTCTATACAACTTGGTTGAAAGGCCATCATTTTTCTTCTCTATTAGAATGTCCAGATATGGAATACTGTCCATATTCTTCACATATGTAAATTTTAAATGAGAACTTGTATGATTTATATACTCAATAAATTGTGCTAACTCCATTTCTGATCCAGTCCAAACCATTAAACAATCGTCTATGTATCACTTCCATACTTTTATATATTTCAAAAAGATATTATTTGATGCATCATAAATATTGGTCTCTTCCCATTCACCCATATACAAGTTCGCTAAACTGGGTGCGAAGGTGGTTCCCATTGCAGTCCCTTTTATTTGAATGTAAAAAGAGCCATTGTACGTAAAAAATAATTCTGTTCCAGTACAAATCTTGCAAGCTCCACTACAAATTCAGTACTTGGCTTAGTTTTATTCCTCAAACTTTGATGTTTTTGTAAAGCCTGCAAACCACCCTCATGGGGAATGTTGGAATATAGACTTTCCACGTCTATAGTGAGCAATATATCAGACTCAGATATGATAACATTTTGCAGCATTTTTAAGCATCCTTGGTGTCTTTCACATACGATTTAAGGTTTGGAACAAATGTCTGTGCCAAAAAAGTCAACATATTTGGCCATATTTTCAGTAACAGATTCATTCGCAGAGACAATCAGTCGACCCACCACAGGGAACTTATTTTTATGTACTTTTGGCAGAGGTATAGAACAGGCTTCTTGGGGTTAGAAATCCTGAGAAAATCAGCTTCTTTCTTAGTAATCTCACCTATAGCAAGACCGGAATCAATCAGTGCATCGGCCTTGCTTTTAATCAATTCTACAGGGTCTTTATTGATCCTTAAATAAAAATCTTGATTACTTAATTGCTGCATGACTTCTCTGTTATAGTCATCAACTCCCCATACTACCACTGCACCTCTCTTATCAGCCTGTTTTATCACCACAGATTCCAAGGACTTTAATTCTTGTATAGCTTGCCTTTCTGCTGAAGTAACGTTTTGTGCATAGTATTTATTTTTGCTACATTTAATTAAATTATGCACATCTCTTGTTACCATATTGCAAAATGTATTGATAGTATAGTTCGAATGAGGGGGATTATAGGAGGAGGATTTTTTAAAAGGAGTCTTTTCTCTAATTATATCAGGAACTACAGACTGTGGATCTGTTAGACTAAAAAGATCCTTAAGGTATATTTTCCTAAAAAATCTAAACAGATCCAACTATACTTGGAATGGATTCACCTTAGTCGTGGGAACAAAACTCAAACGTTTAGTTAGAACCTGGATTTGGGTAGGGGTTAGTTGTACATTGGACAGATTTATGACCTCCAATTTGGATTTCTTGGTCTAGGGGATTTCCTTACCCCCCCAAGTTCTGTCTCCCTCTGTAGTTCTGCCTTCCTCTGTTGCCTCTCATACCTCTCCCTCTTCCTCCTCCTCCCCCCTTCCCTCTTCTTGTTCTATATGTTCCAACATTTCCAGATCTTGATTGTTGCCTAAAAAACGCCTGTTATCATTAGCCCTGTGGTTGTTCTCCAAATTACTATCAGGCCCAGATAAAATATTCATTTCCTCGTCATTTGATGGCATTGAATATTGATTCATTGGAGGTATCTTTTTCTTTGTCCCCTGCCAAGAGTATACAGTTCCCAACTTATAGTCTTTTTCATCTTTGAGATATTTCTTCTGCTTATACTGAACCAGGTCAGCCTGAAATTTAGATACAGATAAACAGGCTTTTTCAGATAGGGAATCAAATTCTATAGGAGGGAATTTTTCTTTCAACTTGACCAACAAGGTACTTAGTTCTTGTGATGCAAAATCAGATTCCTTTTTCACTTTTTTGATAGAAAGAAGCATTAAATCATAGCTACATTTATTCAGAATCCTTTCCCAATCATGTAGATAATCCAAATCTTCCATACCAAATGAGGGAGGCTTTTGAATTCTCATACCTTGTGGAATTTTTCTTTCCCTCCAATACTGCGACAGAAAAGCAGCATGCAGATCAAATTTAATAATCTTTTTTTGTAGATATTCGTAACTTTTGAAGTCAATGTTGTCTCTTGGGCCATGTAAACTCACACCAGAAAGTAATGCCTGTACTCTTTCCACTGAAAGTAATATATCTTGACCTATTTCATCAGTGAAGGAAAAACCTTCTACTGTAGGTGGTATCATAGCCATATTGCAAACTCTGGAGCTCCCCAAAGCAGTATCAACTCCTTAAATAACTGCTACACAATCAATTAGACAAAAAAACGAGGTCCATGAAAAACCTATGGACCAATGGGGTCTCAAAACAGAGGAGTGCACTTAGTACCCCAGGAGTTGAAATAGAATAGTGTAAAACAATTGTGAGTGGGGTCAGCACTAAAAGGCTATTAAGAAGTGTTAGACCACTCAGGCTTTTTATTGTGTGCAAACAAACATCACAAAAAAACAGCACATAATACAATCTCTCATAATAAATGCTCTTCAAAGCTTAAAAATATTGAGAGAAGAAAAACCAAAGTGCAAATACAGCATATGGTCGAATAAAATGCGCCGCTTTTAACCATACTGTTCGACCAAACAAAGCATGGCATACAGCTGGCGAAAAGACTTATGTAAAGCATAACAATTCAAAAGGCGTATATCAGATAACGCAACTTCAGTAGCATGGTGGAAATATAAACTGATTTAATAATCATACCACTCTTCTTGTCTGAACACCCAGGAACTTGAAATCCACCTTACAAGCCATACACACCATGCATGCCGCAATCTCGAGCAGCCGGCCGACACACAGAGAACCCGGAAGAGGCAACAAACCGTCAAGCAATGACGCGCTTACGTATCGACTTACTAGTCTACATCAGAGCACGACGTTGATACATCACATCTTCTTAAATACACTCCTGCTCTTAAAGAAACAGGGGAATATTAAAATAATTTACCAAACAACTCATTTTACAAAAATCTACAAATTGAAAAAAAAAATACACCAAAAATATTTATCATAATTACAGTATTATTTCCAACCTTACAAATGAGAACAGAGCCGGTCAAGTCATGTTCCCAATAGACGTCATGGCTAGAGCACGAAAAGTCATAGACATGAATACTATAAAAGTGCCACCTATAAACCCTGGACAAAAAAGTGAAATGGACAGTTTTAATAAACTGCGTCAAATAAAAATATATATATATCAAAAACACCAAAGGGGGACAGAGCCGAAAAGTCTTATCACCCTATTGTGGACAGAGCATGAACAAGTCATATCCACAAATACTAAATATTACATAAAAATCACAAAAAACTATATATTGGAAAATCGTCATTCAGGCCGAATGGAATCATGGTATTCAACTCGAAAATCCAGAAACCTTCCCTTTGTAAGAGTTTGGAATTCAAATCTCCACCTCGAAACCCCACTTCTACTTTTTCGAGACCAATGAATCTTAAAGTAGCAGGAGACCCATGTTGTGATTCATGATAATGTCATGCCATTGCATAGTCCATATTCTTATTTCTAAAGGCTCCTTTATGTTCTCCATTTCTTAACTTTAGGTTTCTCTTTCTCTGACCAACATAGGACAACCCACAGGGACAGGTTAACATATATATCACTCCCTGGTTATTGCAGTTAATAAGGGATTTTATTTCATAGCTTTTCCCAGATCTCGGACGATGAAAAGATTTAACATCAGACATATTGGAACAATGTACACACCTTCCACAATGATAGTTTCCTTCAGGGAACGAAGGCAGCCAATCTTGCTGTACAATTGTGTTTTTATGTGGAATGTATGATCTGACCAACAAATCCTTTAAATTTTGTCCCTTGGTATACGAGATCAACAGCGATTTCGACCTATGTCCTTCAACCTAAGGTCTGAATTGATAATATTCCAGTGTTTATGGATGATTTTACTTATTTTAGTGGATGGTTAGTCGATACGTAAGTGAGTCATTGCTTGACGGTTTGTTGCCTCAGCCGGGTTCTCTGTGTGTCCGCCGGCTACTTGAGATTGCGGCACGCATGGCGTGTACGGCTTGTAAGGCAGATTTCAAGTTTCTGGGCGTTCAGACAAGAAGAGTGGTATGATTATTAAATCAGTTTATATTTCCACCACACTACTGAAGTTGAGTTATCTGATATACGCCTTTTGAATTGTTATGCTTTGCATAAGTCTTTTTGCCAGCTGTATGCTATGCTTTGTTTGGTCGAACAGTATTGTTAAAAGCGGTGCTTTTTATTTGACCATGTGCTATATTTGTACTTTGGTTTTTCTTCTCTCAATATTTTTAAGCTTTGAAGAGCATTTTTTATGAGAGATTGTATTATGTGCTGCTTTTTGGTGATGTTTGTTTGCACACAATAAAAAGTCTGAGTGGTCTAACACTTCTTAATAGCCTTTTAGTGCTGACCCCACTCACAATTGTTTTACACTATTCTATTTCAGCTCCTGGGGTACTAAGTGCACTCCTCTGTTATGAGACCCATTGGTCCATAGGTTTTTCATGGACCTTGTTTTTTGTCTAATTGATTGTGTAGCAGTTATTTAAGGAGTTAATACTGCTTTGGGGAGCTCCAGAGTTTGCAATATGGCTGTGATACCACCTACAGTAGAAGGTTTATCCTTCACTGAAGAAATAGGCCAAGGTATATTACTTTCAGTGGAAAGAGTACAGGCATTACTTTCTGGTGTGGGTTTACATGGCCCTAGAGACAACATTGACTTCAAAAGTTACAAATATCTACAAAAAAACATTATTAGATTTGATCTGCATGCTGCTTTTCTGTCGCAGTATTGGAGGGAATGAAAAATTCCACAAGGTATGAGAATTCAAAAACCTCCCTCATTTGGTATGGAAGATTTGGATTATCTACATTATTGGGAAAGGATTCTGAATAAATGTAGCTATGATTTGATGCTTCTTACTATCAAAAAAGGGAAAAAGGAATCTGATTTAGCATCACAAGAACTAAGTACCTTGTTGGTCAAGTTGAAAGAAAAATTCCCTCCTATAGAATTTGATTCCCTTTCTGAAAAAGCCAGTTTATCTATATCTAAATTTCAGGCTGACCTGGTTCAGTATAAGCAGAAGAAATATCTCAGAGATGAAAAAGACTATAAGTTGGGAACTGTATACTCTTGGCAGGGGACAAAGAAAAAGATACCTCCAATGAATCAATATTCAAAGCCATTAAATGATGATGAAATGAATATTTCATCTGGGCCTGATAGTGATTTGGAGGACAACCACAGGGCTAATGATAACAGGCGTTTTTTAGGCAACAGTCAAGATCTGGAAATGTTGGAACATATAGAACAAGAAGAGGGAAGGGGGGAGGAGGAGGAAGAGGGAGAGGTATGAGAGGCAACAGAGGAAGGCAGAACTACAGAGGGAGACAGAACTGGGGGGGGGTAAGGAAATTCCCGAGACCAAGAAATCTGAATTGGAGGTCATAAATCGATCCAATGTACAACTAACCCCTACCCAAATCCAGGTTCTAACTAAAGGTTTGAGTTTTGTTCCCACGACTAAGGTGAATCCATTCCAAGTGGAGTTGGATCTGTTTAGATTTTTTAGGAAAATATACCTTAAGGATCTTTTCAGTCTAACAGATCCACAGTCTGTAGTTCCTGATATAATTAGAGAAAAGACTCCTTTTAAAAAATCCTCCTCCTATAATCCCCCTCATTCGAACCATACTATCAATACATTTTGCAATATGGTAACAAGAGATGTGCATAATTTAATTTAAATGTAGCAAAAATAAATACTATGCACAAAATGTTACCTCAGCAGAAAGGCAAGCTGTACAAGAATTAAAGTACTTGGAATCTGTGGTGATAAAACAGGCTGATAAGAGAGGTGCAGTGGTAGTATGGGGAGTTGATGACTATAACAGAGATGTCATGCAGCAATTAAGTAATCAAGATTTTTATTTAAGGATCAATAAAGACCCTGTAGAATTGATTAAAAGCAAGGCCGATGCACTGATTGATTCCGGTCATGCTATGGGTGAGATTACTAAGAAAGAAGCTGATTTTCTCAGGATTTCTAACCCCAAGAAGCCTGTTCTATACCTCCTGCCAAAAGTACATAAAAAATAAGTTCCCTGTGGTGGGTCGACCGATTGTTTCTGCGAATGAATCTGTTACTGAAAATATGTCCAAATATGTTGACTTTTTTTGAACAGAAATTTGTTCCAAACCTTAAATCGTATGTGAAAGACACCAAGGATGCTTAAAAATGCTGCAAAATGTTATTATATCTGAGTCTGATATATTGGTCACTATAGACGTGGAAAGTTTATATTCCAACATTTCCCATGAGGGTGGTTTGCAGGTTTTACAAAAACATCTAAGTTTGAGGAATAAAACTAAGTCAAGTACTGAATTTGTAGTGGATCTTGCAAGATTTGTACTGGAACAGAATTATTTTTGGTACAATGGCTCTTTTTACATTCAAATAAAAGGGACTGCAATGGGAACCACCTTCGCACCCAGTTTAGCGAACTTGTATATGGGTGAATGGGAAGAGACCAATATTTATGATGCATCAAATAATATCTTTTTGAAATATATAAAAGTATGGAAGCCGATACATAGACGATTGTTTAATGGTTTGGACTGGATCAGAAATGGAGTTAGCACAATTTATTGAGTATATAAATCATACAAGTTCTCATTTAAAATTTACATATGTGAAGATTATGGACAGTATTCCATATTTGGACATTCTAATAGAGAAGAAAAATGATGGCCTTTCAACCAAGTTGTATAGAAAATCTTTGTCTAGAAATACTTTACTGAAATTTGACAGCTGTCATCCTTGATCAGTCATTTCTAATATTCCCAAGGGACAATTCCTTAGAGCAAAACGTATTTGCTCTGAGGATAGGTCTTACGAAGAAGCTAAGAAAGAAATAACAGATAGGTTCATAGCTAGAGGCTATGAACCAGAGATCTTATTGAACAGCATACATTTGGTTGATAATATTGAGGGGAACAACTATTAGATTCCAGCCAAAAAAAACAAAGGAGAAATGGACAAATTGATTTTTATTACTGAATTTAACCCATTGGCTCCTAAAATAAGTAAACTAATCCATAAACACTGGAATATTATCAATTCAGACCTTAGGTTGAAGGACATAGGTCAAAATCGCCCGTTGAGCGTGTATACCAAGGGACAGAATTTAAAGGATTTGTTGGTCAGATCGTATATTCCACAAAAAGATACAATTGTACAGCAAGATTGGCTGCCTTCATTCCCTAAAGAAAACTATCATTGTGGAAGGTGTGTACATTGTTCCAATACATCTGATGTTAAATCTTTTCATCATCCGAGATCTGGGAAAAGCTATGAAATAAAATCCTTTATTAACTGCAATACCCAGGGAATGATATATATGTTAACCTGTCCCTGTGGGTTGTCCTATGTTGGTCAGACAAAGAGAAACCTAAAAGTAAGAATTAGAGAACATAAAGGAGCCATTAGAAATAAGAAAATGGACTATGCAGTGGCACGACATTATCATGAATCACAACATGGGTCCCCTGCTACTTTAAGATTCATTGGTCTTGAAAAAGTAGAAGTGGGGTTTCGAGGTGGAGATTTGAATTCCAAACTCTTACAAAGGGAAGCTTTCTGGATTTTCGAGTTGAATACCATGGTTCCCTTCTGCCTGAATGACAATTTTCCAATATATGGTTATTTGTGATTTTTATGTAATATTTAGTATTTGTGGATATGACTTGTTTGTGCTCTGTCCACAATAGGGTGATAAGACTTTCCGGTTCTGTCCCCCTTTGGTGTTTTTGTTATATATATATATATATATTTTTATTTGACGCAGTTTATTAAAATTGTCCATTTCACTTTTTTGTCCAGGGTTTATAGGTGGCACTTTTATAGAATTCGTGGCTATGACTTTTCGTGCTCTAGCCACAATGTCTATTGGGAACATGACTTGACCGGCTCTGTTCTCATTTGTAAGGTTGGAAATAATACTGTAATTATTATAAATATTTTTGGTGTATTTTCTTTTTCAATTTGTAGATTTTTGTAAAATGAGTTGTTTGGTAAATTATTTTAATATTCCCCTGTTTCTTTAAGAGCAGGAGTGTATTTAAGAAGATGTGATGTATCAACGCCATGCTCTGATGTAGACTGGTTAGTCGATACATAAGCGTGTCATTGCTTGATGGTTTGTTGCCTCTTCCAGGTTCTCTGTGTGTTGGCCGGCTGCTCGAGATTGCGGCGTGCATGGCATGCACGGCTTGTAAGGCGGATTTCAAGTTTCTGGGCATTCAGACAAGAAGAGTGGTATGATTATTAAATCAGTTTATATTTCCACCACGCTACTGAAGTTGCGTTATCTGATATACGCCTTTTGAATTGTTATGCTTTACATAAGTCTTTTCGCCAGCTGTATGCCATGCTTTGTTTGGTCGAACAGTATTGTTAAAAGCGGCGCTTTTTATTCGACCATATGCTATATTTGCACTTTGGTTTTTCTTCTCTCAATATTTTTAGCTTTGAAGAGCATTTATTATGAGAGATTGTATTATGTGTTTCTTTTTGGTGATGTTTGTTTGCACACAATAAAAAGCCTGAGTGGTCTAACACTTCTTAATAGCCTTTTAGTGCTGACCCCACTCACAATTGTTTTACACTGTTCTATTTCAATTCCTGGGGTACTAAGTGCACTCCTCTGTTTTGAGACCCCATTGGTCCATATGTTTTTCATGGACCTTGTTTTTTATATACCTAGCCTTAGTGTCATGGATGTAGTTTTCAGTTGTTATGTGTGGTAAATGTCAACAGGTGTGGAATTGTGCCAGTCTGATGAATGAAAATCTCATACATTAAAATAGTATATCTCGGACATGGTGTGGTCTTTTCACTTGAAATTTGGAGGGTGTTGACAGCACGTCATGTGGATGAAAATTACAGTGTTTCTGTGTCAGAAATTTTTTTGTGGTGCAGTTTACGTTCTGTGGACAGTGTTTTTCTTGTAGTGGTGGCTTGAAATTGATAGGATACCTAGTCTTAGTGTCATGGATGTAGTTTTCAGTCATTGTGTGTGTTAAATGTCAACAGGTGTGGAACTGTACCACTCTGACGAATGAAAATTTCAAATTTTGATATGTCATATCTTGGACATGGTTTGATGTTTTTACTTGAAATTTGGAGGGTGTTGATGTCATGTCCTGTAGATGTTAATTGAGATGTTTACATGTCGGACAATATATTTTTTACTGATATATTGTGTGGTGCAGTTTACAAATTTGTGGACAGCATTTTCTATTGTTCTACTAGATTAACATTTGTTTGGTGGCTGGCCTTGCTGCTGTGAATGTACTTTTTAGTCATTGGGTGTGTAATGTGGCCTGACACTTACAAGTTGGTGGGAGTGCAGGGCCCTTTCCCACCAACTTGCACAACTTTCTACTTTTCTATTCTTTCTTAAAAAGTAAGGAAATTATATGCAAAGAACTTCATTAATGCATCAGTTAAGGTTCTTTTACAGTGAAAAAAGCAAGGAAATTTGGGGTTAGGGTTGAAAGCCCCCCTTGGCTCCCCCAGCCCATACCCAACTGGCATTGGTGTGCACATTGGGAGTACGTCGGTCCTAACTCCTCCTCCATTCTCCTATACCTCTGCTTCTTTACACATGTGATGGGGTGTGAGATTTAGGGCCGATGACTCTAATGCACACCCGATGCCGGGGGGAGTGAGCTGGGGGTCAAGGGGGCTTAACCCTAACAGTGAATTTCCTTGCTTTTTTCACTGTAGAAGAACCCTAAATGATGCATTAACAAAGTTTTTTGCATAGAATACATATAGATACACAGTGTGTGTCTATATATACAGTATACACCAGGGGGAGGTCATGTCATACCAACCTCATTGAATTTTTTGACTGGGTGACTAGGGAGGTGGATCAGGGGAGGGCAGTGGACATGGCCTATCTGGACTTCAGCAAGGCCTTTGACACTGTGCCACATAGAAGACTATTACACAAACTGGGGAATATGGGTGTGGGCAGGACAGTAGTGTGGTGGGTAGGTAACTGGCTGGGTGGCAGGACACAGAGGGTGGTGGTAAATGGCTGTCACTCCACAGAGGGAAGAGTGACCAGTGGGGTACCACAGGGATCAGTGCTGGGACCGGTCCTATTCAACATCTTCATCAGTGACATTGCACAGGATCTAGAAGGCAGAATTTCACTGTTCGCTGATGACACAAAGCTCTGTAACAGAGTAGACACACCAGAGGGTGTAGACAGAATGAGAAGGGACCTGCAGAAACTTGAATAATGGTCAAGGGTTTGGCAGTTGAAATTCAATGCAAAGAAGTGCAAGATAATGCATATGGGGCACAAAAACCCTGGCACAATATATCAGTTGGGGGGTGAGGATATAGCATGCACCAAGCAGGAAAGGGATCTTGGGGTTGTCATCTCTGATGACCTCAAGGTAGAGAGAAACAGTGTGACAAGGCATCAGGTAAAGCAAATAGGATGCTGGGATATATAGGCAGGGGCATCACCAGCCAGGAAAGGGAGGTCATAATTCCGCTATACAAGACACTGGTGATCTTACCTGGAGTACAGTGTACAGTTCTGGAGACCATACCTGTAAGGACATAGACAGGGTAGAGAAGGTTCAGAGGAGGGCAACAAAGATGGTGCATGGGTTGCATCACAAGTCCTATGAAGACAGGTTGAAGGAACTGAACATGTACTCCCTGGAGGAGAGGAGGGAGGGAGGGATATGAAGAGACATACAAGTATCTTACAGGGAGGAACAGGGTGCAGGAAAACACTATTTTTAAGCGAAAAAGATGTTTCAGGACTAGAGGGCATGGGATGAAGTTGGAGGGAGGAGCGATTCAGAGGAAACATGAGAAAGAATTTCTTCACAGAGCGGGTGGTGGACAAGTGGAACACCCTGCCAGAGAAGTGGTGGGAGCTGAAACAATCAAGGATTTAAGAATGCATGGGATAGACATAAAGGAATTCTAGAGGTCAGGGGTAAGGGGAAATAGACTTCTAGGAAAACAAACTGAACTTACAAGCTCAAATGGGCAGACTAGGTGGGCCATAGGCCCTTATCTGCCGACACTGTCTATGTATCTATGTATCTATATATATATATATATACACACACACACATATGTGTGTGTGTGTGTATATATATATATATATATACAGATGTGAAAGCCAGGATGCAGCATAGAAATGCTGCAGAATATCACAGAATGTTGCAGTTTACTGCAGGGGCCATTGTGAAAATGCCAATTAAGCTCTTTTGTCATGCGGGATTTTCTGACATGTCATTACTGCAAGTTACTGCACTTCATCATGACTGACTCTACCGTGTATGTGTATATATGTGTGTGTGTGTATATATATATATATATATATATATATATATACTGTACATATACGCACATAGTAACATAGTAATTCATGGCAGATAAGGGATTGCTAGGCCTACCTAGTCTGCCTGTTATCCCTGCCTCCATCAGTGGTTGCTGACCCTGCTTGGTCATTGGCGTTTGCCTCTCTTTCCCACCACTAGGGTTCCCTTATGCCTATCCCATGCATGTATGAACCCCCCCCCACTGTGCTAGCTCCCACCACCTCCTGGGGTAGGTTATTCCAAGCATCCATCACCCTTTCTGTGAAGAAAAACATCCTAACATTCCCCCTTATTCTGCCCCTCTCTAATCTCATATCATGCCCCTTTGTCCTTGTACTTCTCCTATACTGAAGGATGTCTTGCACCTGGACTTTGTTTAAGTCCTTAAGATACCTGAAGGTTTCAATCATATCTCTCCTCGCTCCTCTCCTCCAGTGTATACATAGTGAGGTTTATATAGTGCAAAAGTAGTACATAAACTGCACACTGTGAATTAAAAACACAATTGATTCAATTATACCTAACAATGCAAATGAGAATCTAAAGTGCAGCATTATCATCTAGTCACAGCATTTCTGCATCAAGGTATACTATTTCCATGCTAAGCAATAGTGACCATCTTAATCTCATAGTGGCCTCTGTGGGTTCATTAAATAGTTACCACCTGTAACTCTTATGGGTACAGTCATAGCCTCAGTTCCTATTGCAGAGCATGTATTTATAATATGTCAACTGCATAGTTGTCTCACAATGATAGGTTAACATTATTGGTTGATGTTAAGAAATAATAATGCTTTAACTGAAACCTTCATTGCATTTGTCTAAATCTCAAGCTTGTGTACATACGAACATATGAAATTTGCCAGCAGATAAAGGCCTAGAGGTCTATCAAGTCTGCTTGAATGTGCAGCTAGCACTCCTTCTTCTGCAGCTGCCCCTCCCTTCTACCTTTCCCTTTACTGACCATCTCCCTTGTCCTGTCCCATCCACTTTTGAAGCAGTCCACTGTTCTACTGGATACCACTTCTGCAGGTAACACATTCCACCCAGCCACCACCCTCTTTGTAAAAAAGTGTCTCCTCATCTTCCTCCTGAACCTTCCTCCCTCCAGTCTCATATCATGGCCCCTGGTGTCCCTCCCCTCTCTTACTTTGAACAGCCCCTCTGTACCTGTCTTGTTTATTCCTTTCATGTACTTAAAGGTTTCAGTCATGTCCTCCCTGTCCCTCCTTTCCTCCAGTGAGTACATGTTCAACTCCCTCAGCCTCGTCTCGTATGATAAGTCTCCCAGCCCCTTGATCATCTTTGTCACCCTGTGCTGCACCCCCTTCAGTAACGTAATGTCCCTCTTCAGATACGGGCGCTGGTACTGCACGCAGTACTCCAGGTGCGGTCTAACTAATGACCTATACAGTGGCAGAATCACCTCCTCCTCGAGGATATACTTTGCAATACAACCCAGCATTTTGTTGGCCTTTGCAGCTGCCTTCCTACATTGTGCCGAGTTGTTCATTGACCATGTAATGAGCAACCCCAGATCCTTCTCCTCCTCTGTCTGGGCTAACTGCACTCCCCCCAGCTGGTAACTCCTCCTTGGGTTCTTCATCCCAAAATGCAGCACCTTACACTTTTTGGCATTAAATCCCAGTTGCCAGGTGTCTGACCAGATTCCAAGCTTTGCCAGATCATCCTGCAACCCCTGCCATCCCCCTAGGTCATCCACCACTGCTCCTACCTTGGTATCATTAGCAAACAGACTGATCTTGCTCTTGATGTCCAATGACATGTCTGTAATGAATATCCCAAACAACACTGGTCCCAACACCGAGCCCTGTGGAACACCGCTCGTCACTACCCTTGGGTGTGACAGCTTCCCACCCACTACCACCCTCTGTTGCCTTCCCTGAAGCCAGTTCCCTACCCATCTCACCAGCTTTGCACCTGCCCCAGTGCCTACTAACTTACTTCCCAGCCTTCCATGCGGCACCGAGTCAAATGCCTTACTGAAGTCCAGATACAAGACATCCACTGCATGGCCCCCATCCAGTTGCCTAGTTACCCAGTCATAGAACTCCACTAGGTTGGTTTGGCAGGATCTGCCCCATATGAAACTATGCTGTCTGCTGTCCTGTAGTCCTTCAGCCTCTAGGAGGGCCACCAGCCTCTCCTTCTCGATAGTCTCCATTAGCTTACCTAAGATGGATGTGAGGCTCACTGGTCTGTAGTTTCCTGGTTCATCCTTGGGGCCACTGTTGTGGAGGGGCACCACATGAGCCATCCTCCAGTCCTGAGGTACACACCCCGAATGTAGTGAGTCATTAAATAGGTCTGCCAAAGGTCCTGCAAGGACCTCTGCCAGCTCCTTCAGCACCCTGTGGTGGATGCCATCTGGGCCTGGCGCCTTATCCACCCTCAGTGCCTTCAAACCCTCCCGAACTCTGCCCTCCATGATTTCCCCATCTGTCACCCCCCCCCATTTCTGCCATTTCTCCCCCATTGGGTGTCATCCCCCTCTTCTCTTTAGTAAATGCTGAGCAGAAGTACTCATGTAGTGCTTCTGCCTTATCGCACCCAGCTTCCACCCAACTCCCCTCCTTCCTAATCCTTACTATATGGTCCTTACGGCTCCTTTTCTCCCTGATGTACCTAAAGAAGTCCTTCTTCCCCTTCTTAATGGCTTGTGCCAGCCTGAGTTCTGTAGATGCCTTGGCTCCCCTTACTGCCCTTGTCACCCCCTTCGATTCTGTCAAGTACTCCTCCCTGTCCTCCCCTCTCCCTGTTTTCTTGTACTTCCTAAAGCAGCTCTTTTCCTCCTTACCTTTTCCATGACCTCCTTGCTCAACCAGCTCAGTTTCTTAGCCCTAGTCTTCTTCCTTTGGGCCTTGTAGCAGGTTTTGGTTGCCTCCACTATCCCCAGCTTGATGAGATCCCACCTCTGGTTAGTGTCCATACTAGACTGAATTCTGGCCAGGTACCCTTTTACCACTTCCCCCATCCTCCCAAAGTCAGCCCTCCTGAAGTCCAGCACTCTTGTGCCAGATTCCACTATTTCCTTGCCCATATCCAATGTGAGCCATACTGAGTGGTGGTCATTCCCTGACAGTGGTTCATCCACTGTAAGTTCTCTCACACAGTCCCCATTTGCCAGCACAAGGTCAAGGGTATTCCCTAACCTGGTTGGTTCACTAACCATTTGCAGCAGGAAGCTGTCCTGGAAGGCATCCAGCAGTACCTGCTCCCTTCTGTTCCTGGTTGTTGGGGTACTCCAGTCCACTCCTGGCATGTTGAAGTCCCCCACAATCACCACACTACCCTTCTCACAGGTCCTCCTGATCTGTCCCGTTAGTTCTCTGTCTAACTCCTCTCTCTGAGATGGTGGCCTGTACACCACTTCCATTCTAAGAATCCTATTCTTGGAATCCTGGATTTGCATCCAAAGTGACTCCGTACTAACCTCCTCCCCTTCCTCCCTTACATACTTCAGTCCTTCCTTCACATATAGTGTCACACCCCCTCCTTTACCAATCACCTTGTCTCTACGAAATAACCTGTACCCTGTACAGACAGGTCCCAGTCATTGTATTGGGTGGCCCATGTTTCTGTGATGGCTGAAATGTCACCTCTCCCTCTGCCATGAGCACCTGTAACTCTGCAGTTTTCCTCCCAAGGCTCCTAGCATTAAGGGTAACCACCTTCCACCCTTCCCCCCATCCTGCCCCCCTTTACTAGCATCACCAATACATCTACACTGAATACAGATACTACCTTATGCATTCATTTACAAAAAGGTCCACATGTCCATTCTTAAATATTGCTCAGTTAAATACTATGCTTATTGTACAGTAAGTTGTGATTCTGATGCTTGCTCACAAAAGTTGTTTATCATACCTCTTTTTTCTAGTGCATGAAATATACAATAATGCATGGGGGTGAGTGCATAATGAGAAATGAATGACCATCCGAGGTGTGGGATGCTACATAAACCCGAGAGCAAAGCCCGAGGGGTTTATTAAAGCATCCCACACTGAGGGTGGGCATTAATTTCTCATTTATGCACTCACCCCCATGCATTGTAAGATGTAATTGCTGGCTAGTTTTTCTTGCCTAAAATGCAGAAAAAAAACATTGTGGTGCACAATTTTGCCAGGAAACACACTTTTTTATTGAACAGTAGTAGGTTATTTTAAACTATTTCAGAATAAAACAGAAGAAATTGAGGTTACAACTGTAATGATATTAATTTTTACAACAAAACCTTTTTTTTTTTTTACAGAACATGTTTTTTTTTTTTTCTGTTCCATTCTTGTGAAGTGAGATGGGAACAAGCAGGACCATGAAATGGGAACATGCAAGGCCAAAACTTGGGCTAACAGTTAAACTTTTTTATGAAGCAATTGCATTTAAATTTGGTGCACCTTGAGAGAAAGTCTCAGTAAAGTGTCTTTTATAGCCCAGTTGTGGTGATTTTCTGGTTTCATCGAGAGTTTCCTTTGTTTTTTTCTCCATGTGCTTTTAGTTCCAGATATGTAAATTAGGGTTATTAAGTATGCATTCTTTCGCTGGGTTGCCATGGTGAAATTACAAATTCCTGACATAAGGGATCCTTTTGGTTTCTATGGGCTCCCTGATGTCAGCAAATTAAAATATCACTGAGGCAATGAAAGAATGCATACTTAATAATCCTAATTTACATATCCGGACTGAAAACACACGGAGGAAAAAAGGAAGCAAAACCTTAACAAAACCAGAAAATCACCACAACTGGACTGTAAAAGACACTTTACTGAGACTTTCTCTGAAGGTACAGCAAAGTTAAATGCAATTGCAATTTTTTTTATAGAAATTAAACTTGTTTTATTCCAGCTTGTTTAGAGCCACAACAGAGCTGTGACAACTTACCCTGAGGAGAATTTGCAGTTGCGAGTGTGAAAGAAGGTGTAGTACGAGGCAGTAGAAGGAGCAGGTGGCGCATATTTGCCATTAAAACCTGCGTGTTATAATGGCAAATTATAACTTTCTCCATCTATGGGAAAAAAGACTAGCCAGTTACTACATTATTATTATAATATCCTCTGCATGTATAGGATACATAAGCATGAGTCCCAATAATATGTCCTTGATTGCCGTGATGTGAAAGAAATGCTGGAGGTTAGGGAGTATTCACACCTCTATTGAGGTAATACTGACTGACTACATTAAAGTGGTGTATTGTACAGCATTGTGTTTTTGTCTCCTGAGGCAAAAAGTATGGTATCATCTGTTTACATAGGAATACGTGAGAAGGTGCAGATTGAGGGGCGGTCATTTAAGAATAAAGAGAACAGGACTGCACCAAGGCCTTGAGCCCTAGGGAACTCTTGAGGCAAATAGGAAGAGAGATGGGAATTTCCTACTTAGACAGATTGGTACCTGTCAAACAGATAGAAATAAAACCAACTGACCATTAGGTCAGAGAAACATAGAAATATAGAAGCTGATGGCAGATAAGGACCGCAAGGCCCATCCAGTCTGCCCTGCAAGTCCTCCAAGTAGAAGGGGAAGATAGATGATGTCAAGAGTCTTTGCAAGGTAAAAAGAAACACTGCTGCAGTAAACAGTTCCTGATTTATCCCCTTAAAGTTGGAGTTACTGAGCCATAGGAGAGACAAGATGATGGAGTTGGTTTGCAAAAACCAGACTTGAAGGGGCAGAGGAAGTAAGAGGTTGAGCCAAGAAAGAAGGAGAGCTGGGAGAGAGCAATCTTTTCTTTTGCAAGATCAGGGGAAAAGAATGCGATGGTAGTTTCTTTGGGAAGAAAGATACACCCCTTGAGGAGGGGGAGGACTTTGGCATAATTCTAAACCTCAGGCACCTAATCAAGGGAATGTAGAAAGCAGTGTACAGGAGATAAAATACTGGTAAAGGGTAGCAGCAACACCAGATCAGTAAAAGACAGGACAGCCTACAGGTATGAGGACAGGGGTGGTGGGCATTTAGGGAAGGGAGGGACTGAAGACAGAGTGAATAACCTTCCAGAATCTAGCAGGGGACTTAAGATTATTCTGGAAGCTGGCAGAACAAAAATGTGCTTTGACTTGCCTGACAGCCTTTGTACTGGCATTTCTGAGCTGTTTGTGCCACACTAGATTCTCTTTTAGCTTACAGTAACTCAGTTCAGTAAGGGAGCCTGCAGTTCTCTTACTGACCCAAGAAAAACAAAAGTGTCATTTTCTATGACTTACATGAAGTGCAGCTTTCATGGCATGTCTAATATTTACAATTATGCAATGTGCATTAATGCAGACTTTATTTTCATCATGCCTTTTTCAGAAAATAAATTCTCTGCTCCCTCCTGGGTTATTACGACTCAATTGAAGTCTGTTTCTACACCAGTCTCTCCTCCAGATTAGAATACTATATATCAATAAACATAATTTGGTTACCAATGTATTAACTCAACAATCACAGTTAACTATGCATCAACTATGCAACTATGCCACCCATGGTATCCTTTTACACAGTATATATTTATATTTATTTGCTGTATCAGTGGCTCAGTAGGTAGCACACTCACCTCTGAGGATGGGAGATCAGAGGGCTGTGGGTTCAGTTCCCACATCTGCCACTTGGGTTAATATCCCAGTACTGTCACTGTAGTGCAGCATGAGAGGGGTGCTGCACTTCTGAGATGCCATCTTTCAGATGAGACATTAAACAGAGGTCCCATCTGCCTGGATTGGTGGTAGTTCAGGTGGATGTTAAAGATCCCATGGCACTTATCGAAAAGAGTAGGGGAATTTTTTATTTGTACAAACATCAAGGACAAATGAAAACCAACAGTGTTAAAGCACACAAAACATAAAGCAATCATTAATTATGAAGAAGTCAAATTAAATATCACATTGTGTTAAATCACACACAAAAAAAATGACGTATATCAGATCAAGAAAGGCATACTATTTATATTTGATAAACATTGGGAATCCTTTCCACCAACTGGTAACCTGCCAAGAAGTGGAGTGTTCACAATCTTGAACACAAATCCTTTCCATAGCCCCTCTAATTAATATGCTAACAGTTTCATAGGACATCCTCTTTTGGTACAAGACCCACTGACATCGGCCTTGCCATAAATAATAAATTAAACAACAACAAAAAAGGTGCCATGTTTCCTTATCATAACATCTATTCAACTGGAAATTAATGCCTAAAATCAAGGTATTATAATCTGTATATAACAGCCAGACATATTCCATTTAGCAGACAGGAATTTCCCATAAAGACGTGGCATAAGAGCAAGAACATAAAAATGTTCCATTGTTTCTTCTTGAGCAATACAATCCGGATAAGGACAGTATCTTTCGATTTACAACTTTATGTTTAGCATTGCCTTACATTCAAATGACCATACAGAAAGCCAAATCAATTCCCACATACATTCAGACAATCTAGGAGTATTCAATCTTTGAATACTAATTTTGACATGAGTCATAGGGCAATTTTAAAAGGCAGGTTCAGACGGATAAAGCAATGTCATTACTTCTTTATACAATTGCGGCTGATCTTATCCTTGACCAATTGAACTGGAATACCCCAGGTAAACAACTTCTTTGCCACTGACAAAAAATAATTTGGCACTTTTAATGATTTGGTCGGTTTCGGGGGTAAATTTTGCCAGGCTAAAAAGTAGTTAGCCAAAATGTGTTTAAACAAAGACCCATAAGGGGTTATTTGAGGAAGAAGCCCTGGTCGAATATTATGTGAGCTGAATAAAGTATGAAAGAAAACTACCGGGTCCACCATCCCATGTCCACCTTTCCTTTTTTCTAAATAAGTATACTGCCGTTTAATCGGATTTAACCGATTACCCCACAATAATTGAAAAAATATACTATGAAGTCTGGTTTCTAAGGACATAGGTAAAGGAAAAACCATAGCCGTATACAAAAAGCAAGGAATAACAAATTGCTTCAATATCTGAACTCTCTTAATTTTTGACATTTTCCATTTTCTCCATAAGTCAATTTTCCCCTCAATTTTATGTATTGCAGTGTTCCAGTTTAGTTCTGATAAATTCTGCAACCAGTAAAATAAGCCCAAAATTTTTGTAGGCCCCGATGAAATTGAAATTCCTCCAATAATTTCCTCTACAACATCCCCTTGTCCTATAACTAAGCCCTGACTTTTTTGTTCTTGAATTTTAGAATTAGATACCCTAGAAAAAGAAACCATTAATTCCAGAAAAATAGAGATAGATTCAATTTTGGAAAAAAAATATACATAAACCATCAGCATAGGCCTGAATAAAATGCTCAGACAAGCCGGATGGGCCTAACATCCCCTCCCATTTGGGAATGGTAGTCACTGATCTTATTAAAGAATCTATAGTAAAGAATATAAAAGAGGTTTAAAGGGCATCCCTTGACAGACCCCACTAGGCATGTGGAACCCACACCATATACCATTCACAATTGGGTGGGCCAGTGCCCCTTCATAAAGTGCTGTGATCCAATGAATCATTACCCTAAGTACTCCATAAGTGCCAAGGACAAAATCAAGTGCGGCAATACACCTATCAAAAGCCTTTTTCTGGTCCACTGAAACAATACAGCCCGTTCCTTGAGAAACTGTGTATTCAATGAGATCACGAAGGATCATGTGGGCCAGCTGGATTTTCTGCCAGGTAGTCCATAAAATTGGTAAGGGAAAGCACCGTGACAGCAAATTTTTAGTCGTGTTTATTTAAAATTCCTGTGAAAAGCTTATAATCAGTGTTTAAAAGCGTATCGGTCTCCAATTCTCCAAATGGGTTTGCTTCCCCGATTTGTACAAGAATATTACCAATCCAGCTGGGAACCACCCTGGAAAAACCTTACAAGAAAGAAAAAAATTAAAAACTAATTCTAAACACTGACTGAATTCGAAAATAAAAGTCTTGTAAAGCTCCGCCGTTAAGCCATCTTGTCCTGGAGAATGCCTACTTTTTCAGATTTTATTACATCCTCTATTTCTAAATGTGTTATAGGTTGTACCAGAAAATTTTTTTGGAAGGTTGACTCAGGAATTTGAATAGAAGAAAGGAAATGTTCTATTTCTGCTATGCTGGGAGGTACTGCAGGTGCATGTGCTAGAAAGAAGTCTTTTATAATGTTCTGTATACTCTCATTATCCATCACTATATTCCCTGCTTGATTGACTAAGGCATTTAATGAAGTATTAGTTCTATACTTCTTAAAGGTCTCAAAAGGGTCACCTTGAGGTTGCTTTTTTAGCCCATATTGTTGAATAACTGTAGCAGTTTTTGCCCTGTCACATTGTACCGATAGCATTTCCTTTATAAGTATGTGTATTTGTGATGAATAATCGAACTTTGAAGTATTAGCCTTAGAAACAAATAATACAATTGTTGCCGTAAAGCTAAATAGCGAAGAAAATAAGAATTTGACTCTATTTTTCCTTGATTTTGAAAGAATTTGCATAAATCAGCTTTCATATCCCACCACCATTGACCGATGTCATCATATAAAAAGGTAACTGACAACCTTGCCATCAGCAAAGAACCTAATTTATGCCGAATCTCACAGGAGCTTAATAAGGGAGCACTTAACTTCCACCTTGATTTCCTCCAATGGGGAAGTGAATCATCAGAAATGTTACAATGAAGTAACAGATGGTCCGAAAAGGCCACAGGTATAGTCTGAAAAGAAAAAGATAATTTGGAAGATAAAAATATAATCAATTATAGAAGAGTATTTATTTTTTGATAAGTAAACCGAGGGCCACCCTTCTGTTTAAGACTGGCCGTAATCAGCCCGGATGATTGTACCAATGCCCGAAGAGCCATAGTGTCACAATATATTTTCCCTGCTTTTAATGTAGTTGTCAATTTCTTACTAGGGTCCAATTCACAATTAAAATCTCCACAGAGAAAAACTGCAAATGAAGTAATCAAAAAAGGTTTAATCATTTGCATTAGTGCCACCTTTTCAGCTTTTACTTGCGATCAATAAACATTTATAAATCTACATGTCGAAGACTTCCAAACCCCATCCAAAATTATCAACCTCCCCGGGATCAAGTCCATTAATTTTATCAAAGAAAACGTAAGTACCAAAAAGAAACCCCAAGCCATCAGCTGAATGTTGTCCAAAGGACCAGTAAGAAGGCCCCCAATACCATTCCTTCTGGAAATTCCTGACCTGGTCAATGGTGTAAACCCAAGTTTCTTGTAATAAACAAATGTCCAAATGATTTTCATGCATATAATTAAACACAACATGACATTTTTAAAGTTTAACAAACTATGTACATTTAGAGATCCCAATTTAAATGATTCCAGATCTAAATATGAGTCATTGAACTATCTTTTCCTCCTTTCTTTTTTTTTACTTTTGTACCCATCTTGAACCATAAATGGGGAGGGGGGACTGTCCCTAGCTGGTTGTGAGTCCAAGTCCTGACACTCCATGACGGAGTCTCCCCACTGAGAAGAAAGAATCTCAAAAGGGTTACTGGTTTCCACATCTGTAGTAGAACGGCTTACCAATGGAGGTTTTAAATTCCTGGAGGACCGTCTTACTTGTAGAGGCACTGTTGGAACTGCCTCAGTGGGCTGAGCTTCCTGATTGTCAGCATAACATACTGGGACTAACATAGGCAAGGTATCTTTCAAGGTATCAGGTAATGAAACTACAGAATCCACAATTAAAGGTTGTGGGTTAGGGACTGCAGTGGTACCACCAGAGGCCTGATGTCCCGCCCCTGCTTCAGAAACCAAATCCTGAGCTTTTTGAATAAGAAGATCAGGACTACTAATAGTAGCCTTATTCCTAGCCGCCCACACACATTCAGTGAAGACATGACCTGTGTCATCACAGAGATCACACTTAGTATGGTTCATACATTGGAATGCAATGTGACCAATCTCTCCACAGTTGTCACAACGGGGTTTATCACATGAGCTAGATAAGCGTGTTCTAGCACCACATTAGTAACATGCCCTAGGTTGGCCTGCATAAAAACAGACCCCCCGGTCCCGGCCCAACAAAAAAGAGTTTGGAATATGCAAAATCCCTGAATCTGATTGCCAAAGTTTAACTTTAAATTTCCACCCCCCATCCAAAACTGTTGGTCATCTAAAATGGCCTCTGGAGAACTCAAGACATCACATTTCTGGGACAACCAATACACAATGTCATCAATATGCACACCTTCATTCTGAAACATAATTGTTACAAATTTAACCAATGGTTTAGTCAGGTGGATTACCAAAAATGGGGTCCATAAGGGTGAGAATTTGACCTGGTTGTAATGTTCCCAGAATAAATCCAATGCATAAGCTGAGCGAAAGCTTATATCAAAATTATCCTCACCAGATATATTGATAAAAGCAAACACTTCATGTGGGGTAAAATGCAAAGAGTCTTTCAACAAATATTTCCCCACATAATGCCTATCTGGCCTAGCTTCCAGACCACCCTTATATCTTAATCTAACAGCATTACGTCTAGGGGCTGCTTCCTTCTTAATTTTAGAAAATAAGTCCGACAACAAAGGTTTACTAGAGTCCACAGCTTTTTTATCAGTATGAGGATGTTCAGTATGTAAATCAATTAAAACCTCTGACGACGGAACTTGTTCCTGGGGGGGTTCTTGCTTTTCATCACCTGGTACCAAATTAGCTTGTGTCATGGGTAAAACAGAAACATTAGGCTGCCATGAAGGCTCGTTTTGAGATAAGTTTAATTTAGGGTCCCAGTCAGAAGGAAGCCATGAACCATTATTGAAGGACCAACCAGCTTCCCGCAGTGCCGTTTGAGGGGTCCAATTTTCTTCCGACAATGGGTTATCAACAATACTGTCCTGCTGACAAGAAGGCTCAGAGTCCTTAGTAAGTGACCCAGTAACTACTGGTTTATCTGTTGGGGTCACTAAATGTCTTTTAGCTGAAAAAACAGCCGCCCATTTTTCCTTTCCCTCAATCCCCACAGAATCAATATGAGCAGTTAATTTCTTGGCAAAAGTAAATTCCGACACCCCAACCTAATCCAAAGTGTTTGTTTGATAGATACAGCTTACCTCAGGCTGTTGTGACTGCGTAAAAGCAGCAGAGGGGAGAGGCTTGAAAACAAACCCAGCATCTTTGTAAAGCAGTTTCTGCGGTGTGCAAATCACTGGATGAACTGACTCCATAGCCCTTATTGCAGTGTTGACTCTAGTATCCATGACAACTGAAGGCCGCGTTGTCAGTAGTAACCTCAAGGAACTACAAGGTTTTGGCTCTTGGCACTGGAAATCAGCATTTCCCTCCCTGCCAGCCAATAATCCCATGTCAGTGTTATCCTGTAAAAACTCTCCTCCTTTCTCGTTTTGTGTAAAGCTTTCAAGAACTGAAGGCTCCGGTTCTTGCAACCTACTCTGGCACTGCAACAGCCAAAAAACTCCGTCACCTGAGGAGCCTCGAAAAGTTCCATCCGGTCTTCTTCCACTGATTCTTCCATCTCCCCTGCTACATCAGTACTTCCTCCTCCTCTTCTGTCCGGCTCTAAACTGGGCTCCTCCATTCTGCTCCCAGGAAGTCAAGCCCCCTGCAGGCAGAGTAGGGGAATTTCCCCGGTGTTCTGGCAAAATTTCCCTCATTCACTAACAATACCACCAACAGCTTAATCTGGTTCAAGGTCAGTTGGCATTCATCTGTATCCCCCTCCTTCAGGTCATGCCTGAAAATAGGCAGAATTTGTCTAGTGCGCTTACCCAGTAAACAAAAACTAAATAAAAAAATTAAAAAATAAATAAACATATTTTAATTTAAAAAAAAAAACATCCTTCTGCAAGCTCACCATGAACACTATGCCAGTTTTTCTAGCTCATAAATTGAATTCCACTTATCCTTCATACCTCCCTGGTTTGAAGAAATCTTAATTCCTTTCTAGTGATATAGTTATTTTCATCAGACAAGTATATTAAACAGAGATACAATACTTTACAAAAGGCTCTCAGCAAAATACTGCTAAATTATTTATTTCAACTCATAAAATTTCCACTATATCCACCTCTGCTACTCTCAACATTTATTAAGCTTAAGACATGCCCATTAGGTACTGTATGTTTTTGGTCATCTTTATCCACCTTATCCACCTCACATCATTCTAGAATTTCTCAATATATAGTTAATCATCCTCTCTTAAACTAGCAGTATTCTTTAGTCGACCAAGAATGTCTTCATATGCAGATTTTTTTGTAGTTAATTATTTCTGACATCATACATTTATAATTCACTCAGCTTTTTTAACACTGTTTGTAATATATGGATAATACTTGTTCACAGTGGAAGTCGTACACACATACAAAAAAAATCCCTTAGTAGTAGAGTAGTGACATTAATTTTTTTGTAATACGGTCTTTAGGACTTCGTAATACCATGGTTACAAGATTGCAATGATGGAATGGAAAATCTTGTTTTGAAAGTCCTTGTATCAAGTGCAAGCCCACTTGTACTGGAAACATTGCATGCAATAAAAGCTGACTACTGCTGAACTAAAAATGGCTGTGTTATCCTCCCAAGCTGTACTGCTTTTCCTAACTGGGTGTTTCCCATTGTAGGCTGCTTCTAAACTTTGACTGACTAATCCTGATTTGTTTAATCTTACAGGCATGACTCCACTCCATCTCTGATTATCTGAAACCTCTCCACCTTCCCTTAAACTATCCATTCTACTCACTACAAGACAGTCTCAGCACTGACATAAGTGACCAGGGCCCACGGCCTCTCTATATCAACACTGGAGGCTACATTAAGCCTGGTTGCATGACTTTTCACTTGCTCCATTCTGAATTGAACCATGTTGTACCTCTGATTCACTACTGCTCACCAGCCTCACCACAATGCCCATTAGTGCTGTATAACAGTGCTGCTATGATAGTGCACATCAATGAAAGAGCTCAAAAACAAGAGCATTTGTGGAATGCAGCCCTTGAGAAAAGCATAAAAATAGATACTGACATGAAAGGAAGTAGTGAGAAAAACCAGTTGCATCCATATATTTCACAACAAATTACACACAGGGAACTACTGTATGTTTCACTTGGATATGATATCATCCTGAGGTTCTAGTGAAATAAGGGGATCTCTTGAATGTTGCCCTCAAGTTTCTTAGCTCACCAGCACCATTCTATGGTACAATACGCTCATAATGCATAGTTCCCTATCTCCTATTTTATTACTAGTTTTAAATTGATTATTCAAGTATGATAGACAGATCATGCCAGACTGTCCTGATCATCTTCTTTGAGGGATTGTCCAGGAAAGTGAATGTGACAGGGCTCTAGAAAGCCTATTTGTATTTCAGCATGGCCTTTGAATTTAGCATACAAAAAGCTTCTGATTAAGGTACAACACTCTGATATACATAAAGCACACACAAGGTGGTTGGCTAACTGCATGCTTGAAGGAAGCAGAGTATTCTGATGGATAGGCACTACTGTGCATGTTAAGATAAACTCAGTGGTATCCCTCATGAATTGCTGTGGGGCAGTGTTGTTCAGCATTTCAACAATTTGGAAATGGGACTCTCTGGCAGGCTGCTTATTTTGTTTAATAACACTAATCTGTCCAGAGTGGTGAACTTTCTGGAGGATGGGGGAAAGCCTTCAGGAAGACCTAAACAAGGCCTTAAAGCATGATAGGCAATGTGTGCCCACTGGCAAGAAAGCTGAAAGAGTGCCTGGTTGTATCAAACAGAGTGACCAGAAGAACAGGGGACATAAGACATTTACAAGGCCCTGATCAAACCCCACCTTGAGTATTGTATGCAGTTCTTGTCTCCCTAATACAAAAAGAACATTGAGCCAGTCAAAAGGGTACAATAAAGGCAACCAAAATGATAAGGGTTATAGATGACAAAAGCTAGAAGGAGAGGCCGAAAGGCATGAAGCACTTTTCTTAAACCAAAGTTGCCTCTGAGGCGGTCCTACCCCTCAGGCATTGACTAACTCCAGCCCTTTTCCTAGCAGCCTGTACTTCACTGGCTGCCACCATGCAACCCTTTAGATTTCCAACAGTCTTAACTGCTCCCTTTTGGCTACAGACACTTATTTCCCATTGGTTTTCTCAAGCCCATTCCTACTGGTTAGCCAATCCAAGTTGCTCACTGGCCCTTTTTTACTACCTCAATGTCCCCATGACTGACTTACTAGCCTGTTTGCGCTTCCTTGCAAAAGCAAACAGGTGCAGCAGCAGGACACTCCATGTTCATTGAATTCCATTCTAAAACATTTTAAAACAAAGAATCATTATAGCAAGCAGGAGACTGAACCTATATATATTCAAGAATCTGACACCACATTTTTTTAAAATCTTTCAGTAGGTAAATTTAATTCACAGTTTATTTTTACTTTTTACATTTTTTTAATTGTAGTTTTAAGGGGTTTTAACATCAACAAAGGTTAACTGGGGAGATTATATCCATCCTGGTGCTTTGTTTGAGGCCTTTTTTTGAACCCCCCCTTTCCACTGCATGGCGACCCTTAGAAACTTTTATTACTTTTTTGTGCAAAACCAAAAAGCTGCTCTGCTTGTTACCTCCTTATAATTTAATTTATTCTAAGGAGTGCTTTATTTGGCACTCGCTGCCCTTCACACAGAGATTAGTTGCCTTCATTACGCCATCCCGTAATTTGCCCCTCTGTTCCTCCAACCCATTCTGGAAATGTATCACCCCTTTTCATTGACACCCCAATGGTGAAACACGGAAAAAGACCATTACGGCAACATTCATGGTAATGGTCCTTTTTCTGTGTTTCACCTTCCCTCAGTGTTCTGCCCCCTCCCGACCAACTCCAACCTGGAGTTGAAATCCTAGAGTCTGGGGGTGCAAGCAGAGCCTCCTCACCAATGGGGGTGTGGGGGTGCAGTCCCCCACAGAAAACACCCATTCAAGAGGCGGCACAATACCTGCATTGGCATTGTGCTGTAGCTGTGGGGGAGGCTGGCATTCTCGCTGCTGAGAAAACTTGGTGCTTCCTTCTGGAAATACCCCCTCCCACCCTCTAGGTAATCTCTGAGGCATTCACCCTTTTCTTGAAACCTGCCTCCTGAAGTCCAGGACTTCAACATGTCAAATGACAGCCTCAGAGATAGGGTTCTGAATGCCCACATGTACACTGGCTGCCAATGGGCAGGGTATTATTACACATGTCTAAACTAGGTTTTAAAGGCTCTCCATGCTATCATATGTCCCATGCCTTCCCCTAACTCATTAATTAATGCTAATGGTACAAGACTTCCACCCGAGGTAGTGGTCTAAGAAACAGAGGCAAAATGCCTTCCTCGGAAGCAAGCGCCAGTTCAACATATCAAATGCCTGCCTTAGATGCAGGATTCAAAATGGTCACATGTACACTGGCTGCCTCAAAGAGAGGGCATAATAACACATGTACAACCCAGATCTCAGAGGCATGACATGGTGTCATATGTCCCATATCTGTCCTGGTCTCATTAGCTTATGCCACTGGTACAAGGCCAACACCCAAAGTGGTGGGTTGAGAAACAGAGGAAGAATGCATTTCTTGGAGGTTAGCTCCAATTCATCATATTGAATGCCAGCCTTAGGGCAGGGTTATGAATGCCCACATGTACACTGACTGCCTCTGAGGTAGGGTATTGTGAGATATGTCCAAAACAGTTCTTGGAGACACAGCATCATGTCATATGTCCCATATTTGCCTAGACTTGCTAACTAATACCACTAGAACAAAGCCTTCACCCAAGGTGGTGGTCTGAAAAGAGGTGGAATGCCTTTCTTGGAGGTAGGAACAGGTTCAACATATCAAATGCCTGCCTTAGAGGCAGTGTTCTAAATGACCACATGTACATTGTCTGCCTCTGAGGGAGGGTATTGTGACACATGGCCAACCCAAGTCTTGGAGGCATAACATGGTGTCATAGTCATATACCTACCCTGGACTCACTAACTAATGCCATTGGTACAACGCCTGCACCCAAGGTGGTGGTCTGAGAAACAGAGGCAGAATGCCTTCCTTGGAGGGAGGTGACACATCAACATATCAAATTACTGCTGCTGAGGCAGGGCTGTGAATGTCCACATATACACCGGCTGCCTCAAAGGCAGAATATTGTGACACATGTCCAACCCAGATCTCAAAGGCCCAACACAGTCATATGTATAGGCAGTATAGCGCAGTGGTCTAAGGCTCTGAGCTGCAAATCTGGTGGCATCCAGCAGACCAGACCTGGGTTTGAATCCCACAGCTTCCACTTGCATACTGTGTGTGACCCTGAGCAAGTCACTTAACCTCCTTGTGCTCCCAGGTTGCTCCTGTAAAAAAGCTTTCAGCTTAGTGTGCTCTACCTGGTTAAACAACTAAATAATAATAATAATATGTCCCATAACTGCCCCAGACTCACTAACTAATGCCACTGGTATAAGGCCTGCACACTAGGTGCTGCTCTGAGAAACTGATGCAACTGGTACAAGGCCTCAGAGGCAGGATTCTTAATACCTGTATATATGCTGGCTGCTTCCAAGGCAAGATATTGTGACATGTGTCTAACCCAGGTCTTGGAGGAACAACACAGTGCCATATGTCTCATACCTGCCCTGGACTCACTAACTGCTGTAATTCCACTAGTACAAGGCCTTCACCTGAGGGTGTGATCTAAGAAACAGAGGCAGAATGCAGGGGAGGAGCAGAGCCAAAGATGGGACAAATTAAGCCACTCCACCTAAAAATCTGGTGCTTGTCTTACAATTCACAAACAGTTTAGGGACTGTGAGAACTCACTTAGCACTTCAGTATGAATGATCAATTTTTGATGAACACATTGCATTTCAGTTCAGGGAATCTTAGGTGTGGGAGCTGTTTTTTGAGTAATGTATTTTGGGGTGGGTGGGGGTGCTAGGGAACAAACATCAAGCCCTCCTTAATACATCGCAGTTCACTGCCTTTATTTATTTTAAAGCCAAATGTTAACATCTGTAGGACATGACAGTATTGTTAAAAATAAATTTCTGTCAGTTTGTAAGAATGTTGTTCAGTTCAGAGCATTAGTGGGGGGGGGGGCACCAAACAGAGCATTCCTTAGAATACATTGAAATTGGTTGTTTATTGAAATGTACAACATGAAGCCACTGGACCTGGGACTCATTTACTCTCCCTGGGCCAGCACCTGCAATGCTTCATTGGTCAGCAGGAAACATAGCAGAGTACGAACATAAAAAAAAGAATCAGGGTGTCTGCCAGCAAAAAAGTTGAATACTGGCAGCAATTCCTACAGATTAAAAAGTCCCAAATTGCAAAACTATGTAATAACTAATTTGAACAATTTGAATATTGGGCAGTGGTTCTTGTGTTGCCACAGTGATCTCCCTCAAGTGGTGTGTGTGAGGGTGGTGTAGGGGGAATCCAAAAGCAGGACAAATTATGCCACTCCACCTAGCAATCCAGTGCTCATACTGTGATCCCAAACAATTCAGGAGGTATGGGAGTTGGCTTAGTGCCTCACATTGATTTACCAGTTTGTGATGAACACATAGCTGGGGGCATCCAGGCATGTTGTGAGAAACGCAGTTCAGGGAAGGGGTTTTCTAGTGAAGAAACATCTAGTAATATCCAGAAAACATGTCAGTTCACTGCTTTTACTTATTTTACAGCCAAATATCTGCTGGTTTGTAAGAACACAGTTTAGTTTGGGGGCATAAAATTAAAATTAAAATTAGCTGATGGCACAAACTTGGGGGGGTAAATACTCTCACTAAGTATGCTTCAATGGTGGAGGACCTAAGGTGTATTGAATCTTGGGCAGCAGCTAATAAAATGTCATTTAAAACTGAAAAATGTGTAGTTTTACATTTTGGGAGGAATAACCCCTTATACCAGTATACAGTGTATGACAAAAAGCTAATCCAAGGTGATAGGTATAAATACTTCATTGGCAAGTATTTAAACTAGCCAAGGGAGGAGGAACTGAAAAGGAGAAGGGAAATCTTAGCCCCCCCACAAAAGTCAGGGTAGTTAGTGAGGTAAACACCAAGATAGAGCAGTCAATATGGAGAACGGCAGGGGTAAATGGAGAAAAAACACAAAACAGTAAGGACAGGGATGGGGCAAAAAGAAATAAAGGCATGAAAAAATGGAGGGAATGAGTACCAATGCCCATAGTCTAGGTAAAAAGCTCCCCAAAATGGTGGCCTTGACAGAAGAGGGATACCTGGATATTGTGGCAGTCACAGAAACATGGTACACAAAGAACCATGACTGGGAAGTCAACATACCAGGGTACACAATGTACAGGAGGGACAGGAAGGGAAGGAGAGGAGGAGGAGGATTAGCTCTCTATGTAAGGGATGGGATCAAAGCAACAGAACTAAAGGGTAAACAGGGAGGAGAGGAGGCACTGTAGGTCACCCTGGAGACTGGAAATGACTCCACAAGCCACATGGGGGTTTGTATCCAGACCCCTGTCTCAAGGGGAGGAAATGGACAAGGAAATGACAGAAGTCATCCTTGGGATGGCAGAGAAAGGGGAGATATTGCTGATGGGGGGCCTGAATATGCCAGATGTTAACTGGAGCACCTTTGCTGCAGCCACATCCAAGAGCAGAGCCACTCTCGATGTCCTACAGGGGGCATGCCTCAAACAGCTAGTTTTGGAATCCACTCAGGAGGGAGCAATCTTAGACCTGGTACTCTCAAATGTGGATGAGAGAGGATCTCTGATCTTGAAGTGAGTAGCCATATGGAACAAGTGACCACCAAACAGTGTGGTTCACGATAAACTTAGCTGGCGTCAAGCCACACAAAAGTGAAGGTACTGAACTTCAGGAGGGCTGATTTTGTCAAAATGGGAGAGTGCCTCAGAAAAGCACTAGCAAACAGGCAAGAAGGTGGGGTGGAGCAACAATGGGGAAACATCAAAACCGCGATCACAGAGGCAACAAGCCTTTGTGTGAATCAAATAAACAAATCAAAACAAAAGAAAAAAACACTATGGTTCTCAAAAGAAGTGTCGGGAAAGGTAAGGGAGAAAAAGATAGCACTGAGGAAGTATAAGGAAATACAGAAGGAGCAGGACAGAGAACTGTACCAGTTAAAGCAGAAGGAAGCGGGGAAGGCAGTCAGAATGGCAAAGGCCCAAACTGAGGAAAAGATAGCCAACTCAGTTAAGAAGGGGATAAAACATTTTATAGGTACATTAGGGAGCAAAGAAAGACTAAGGCAGGGATACTGAGGCTGAATAAAGAGGAAGGTGGTTGGGCAGTGAGCGACAGTGAAAAAGCAGGGATACTGAACAAATACCTCTGCTCAGGATTCACAATGGAAAAGCAGGGCAGATACCTAATCCAGTCAATAGAAGCACTCTGGATAGAGGGGTTGATATTAGTCCTTTCACAGAAGAAAGGGTTCTGAAAGAACTCTTAAAACTGAAGGTGGATAAAGCAATGGGGCCTGATGGTATTCTCCCCAGAATTCTAAAAGAACTAAGGGAAGAACTAGTGACACCACTGACTACCCTTTTTAATAAATCATGATAGGATGGGGTGGTACCTGAGGACTGGAGGAGCATGGAGGTGATTCCCCTTCAAAAAAGTAGGAGCAAGACAGAGGCAGAAAACCACAGACCAGTCAGTTTGACCTCAGTGGTAGGTGAAATGATGGAATCACTTCTGAAAGAAAGAATTGTTGAGTACCTAGAGTCCAGTGGGACACAGGACCCAAGGCAGCATGGATTCACTGCAGGAAGGTCATGTCAGACAAATCTAATTGATTTCTTTGACCTTGTGACCAAAGTAGTAGACCAGGGAGGGGCTGTGGGCATGGCCTACCTAGACTTTAGCAAGGCATTTGATACAGTCCCACACAAAAGACTAATAAACAAATTAGCCAGTCTGGAAGTGGGTCCTAGGGTGGTAGCCTGGGTAAAACACTGGTTGGACAACAGGACACAGCGAATAATAGTAAATGGAGTCCACAGTGAAGAAAAGGTGGTTCCTAGTAGGGTACCTCAGGGTTCAGTACTGGGACGGGTCCTTTTTAATGTCTTTATAAGTGAAATTGCAGAGGGACTGGAAGGGAAGGTATGTCTCTTTGCAGATGACACAAAGATCTGCAACAGGGTTGATATGCAAGGTGGGGTGGAAAGGATGAACAGGGACTTGGCAAGGTTGGAGGAATGATCAAATGTATGGCAGCTTAGATTCAAGGCAAAGAAGTGCAAAGTAATGCACCTGGGAAACAAAAACCCAGGGTAAGAGTACGCAATGGGGGTGAGATACTGACAACAACAAAAATGGAAAGGGACCTGGGCGAAGTCATATCAGATGGCCTAAAGGTGAGCCAGCAATGTGAGAAGGCAGTAAGGAGGGCTTGGGGGATACTGGGATGCATAGGGAGAGGCATCATCAGTAGAAAACAAGAAGTTGTTGGCCCTCTGTACAGACAGTTGGTAAGACCACATCTGGAGTACTGTGTACAGTTCTGGAGACCCCATCTCCACAAAGACATAGACAGGATGGAGGCTGTTCAGAGGAGGGCAATCAAAATGGTGCAGGGTCTGCACCAGAAGACATATGAAGAAAGACTAAAGGAGCTTAAGATGTATAGCCTCGAGGAAAGGAGGGAGATGGGGGACATGATATAATCTTTCAAATACCTCAAGGGAATCAACAAAGTCCAAGAGGGTAGCATCTTTCAGAAAAAGAGATGTGCAAGAACAAGTGGGCACAATTTGAAGATAGATGGGGGACGGATCAGAGGTAATGTGAGGAAGTATTTCTTCACAGAGAGGGTTGTAGATGCATGGAACAGCATTCCTTAGGTAGTTATAGAGTCAAAAACAGTGGGGGAATTCAAGAATGCATGGGACAGACATAAGGCAATTCTTGTGGGGAATAGGAGGAAGTAGGTTGTTGGTTAACTAGGATCTGCAGCTTATCCATTAGGTAGGGAAATGGGCAGACTAGGTGAGCCAAGCAGTCCATATCTGCTGTCAAATTCTATGTTTTTATGTTTCAGCAGAAGACCACTGTAAAAAAGTAGCCCTTTCTGCAAACAGAATGTTGAACTATATGATGAGATCTTTCACAAACAGGAATGACCAAATCATTCTATCATTGTACAAATCATATATACGTCTGCATTTAGACATATGCTCCCCTTTTTGGAGTCCGTACTTAAGGCAGGATGTGGAATTACTGGAGGAAGTTCAGAGAAGGACCACTAAGATAATCCCTAGGCTCAAATATCTCCCATACAAGGATAAGACAGCAAGGACAGGGCTGGTTTGCTTAGAAGAAAGATGGAAAAGGGGAGATTTGCTACAATTATATAAACTGATAAAAAACCCTGAATTAATACATCTTGTGGCATTCAACATCATAACAGAGCACTGAATCTGTGAAGCTACAACCAACAGCTAATAGTACCTAAGGCCAACACCACAGAAAGGGACAACTTTTTCAAAAGAAATGCTGTAAAGGGACAGAATAATCTGCCGCAGCAGGTGGTTGATGCTTCATCATTTGAAATATTTAAAGTTAGACTTGACTCATTTTTAGGATGGAATACAAACAACTTCAGGTAATCAAATATACCCACGGTGTCATGGGAGACATTTGTGATGGGTGTAAGCCTTCTTATGTCTTAATAAACTGAGTAAAAGAAGAGGGAAGCAGAGAAAGTGGTGAGAGGTGCATAGGCGCAAACAGGGGAAGGGACAGCCAAAGTGAAAGTTAAGGGGGACAAGAACTTTTTCAGTTGCATAACTGAAAAGGGGAGGACAAGCGGAAGGATTGTGAGAACAAAAAGGGCAGGGGCACTGCATAAAGGGGAATCAGGAAAAAGCAGATATTATGAGCAGATACAGTTCTTCTTCTGAGACATCACAGTGGAGGAAGAGGAGGACAGAATGCATACAAGCAGCAGGAACACTTGGAGGAGGGAGGCTGATGCAAGTCCATTCGCAGAGGAAAGTCTCCTTAGAGGACTTAGAGTCTGAAAGTTGGTAATACGATGATGCTGAGGGAGCTCAGAGAGGTACTGGCTGCACTGCTGACAGATTATTCAAAATCCCACCTGAAACACGATTGGTTCCAAAAGACTGAAGGAGGGAAGGTGTAGTCCCACTCAATAAAAGTGGCAGCAGGGAGGAGGCTGGCAACTACAGACCAGTCAGACATAAATGGAGACACTGTAAAAAGAAAGGCTAGTGGAACATCCCGAATCCAACAGGTTACAAGACCAGAGGCAGCATGGATTCATGGTGAAGGGGAGGTCATGTCAGATGACCCTCATCTATTTCTTAGACTGGATGACCAGGGAAATAGATCCGAGTGGGGCAGTGGACATTTCCTACTTACACTTCAGCAAGGCCTTTAACACCATGCTACATATGAGGCTTTTAAGAAAACTTGGTAGTGTGGGGGCGGTACCCAAGGTGGTAAACTGAGTACAGAACAGGTTGGTAAATAGGCAACAGAGGGTGGTGGTAAATGCACTCAATCAAATGAGGAAAGAGTGACCAGTAGAGTACCTCAGTGCTTATTGCTGGGACCAGTCCTCTTAAATGTCTTCATAAGTGACATTGCATAAGAGCAGGAAGGGTAGGTATGTCTGTAGCAGACAGGGTAACTACTCCGCTTGATGTTGGAGAAAATGAGTAGAGACCCAAAAACACTTGATTAGTGGTTGTGGTTATGTCAGCTGGGTTTAAATGTAAAACACTGCAAAATCATGGACCTAGGGCACAGAAACCCAGGGGCCATCCCTTCCAGTCTTTTGTAAACCTGCAAAAAAAAGTCCCTCAAAGTTTTCTGCTCCCCCCAACACCCTCTGGTTAACACACCTTGACCCTCTCTTAGCACCTACCTCCCCACAGGTATCATGGCAGCACAGTGACATTTACACAGTGAAGTCCACCACAGTGACAATTCTCGCCAGGTCGCTAAGTTGGTCCACTGTTTGCACACGCTCTGACTCCCGTGTTTCTCGCTTCCTCCCACCCCAAACAAACCCATACTCGGAGTTAGTTATTTAGAAATGGTGGTGTGCGGGAGGCACAGCCCCCCGTAAAATAACCCTTTGTCCTGATGGGAATAATGGCAACTGTCTGCATTGTTTCTGTCACTGTGCAGGATGTTGACAACATTGTTGTCTATATTCTGCCATGGATCCCACCCCACACCCTCCACGCCACTCACTTTCCTATCTGATGAATTCCTCCGACGACCAGAGCATCCTGCTGCTTTCAGCACTGACTGCAAACTGACTGCAAACAGAGTAAGTTTGCTTGATGGCTTTATAATAACTGGGTTTCACGTTTTCATTCAGGGAAACATGCTGCATAATTTGTCATTATAAAGTCATATTTCTAATGGCAAACACGTGTTGGGTTTCCCTCACTCTGCACATGCACCAACTGTAGCTCTTCCACTCCTGACCTCTTGCCACCTTGCCTTGATGCCCGAAACTGCACCACCACTTGGACTCGATGGTAAGATATGTGAAAAAAGAAATCACTGCTCTAATATATTTTAAAGCTTTTAAAGCAACTATCAGAAAAAAAAGTTAACTCTCACAGATGACTGCAAACTGCACTAAAACCCAACCGACTGTGGCCACACAGGAACGTCTTTTATTTTATATAACTGCTGTGGCAAAAAAGAGAAATCCAGCAATTATATAAAATAAAATATGTGGTGGTACAGAAACTCAAATTTTACACACACCCTCAGTTTTGGATGCCTTGATAAACTCCATCAAGTTTCACTCTCAGGGTTTATTTGGCATCTAACACCTCGGGTGTGTGTAAAATTCTTGTTACACACAACACCACTCTTAACTTTGTCATGTTTTAATGTTGTTACCCTAAATTTTCAATATGGCAGTGCTTTACTCCACCTCATGATACAGGTAGATGAACATTTTCAATCCCTTTCCCTTACCCTGCAAAATCATGTTTCAGATGGTATTTCAAACATTTCACCTACCTGGTTCATGAGGTTGGGTCAAAAAATGATTTTGTTAATAATGTGGGGTTAAAATGTCCAGAAAAACAAGAACGTTATGAGGAAACATTGAATTTTTCAATGTGTACTTATAACTTTGTAATTTTCAGATTTTGGGGCCGCATTTTCAACATGGCCCTCTTGTTAGCTCACCTCATGGCCATGATGGGTGTCATTTTTCAGATCCCCTCAAAAACATGTTTCAAGCTGACCCAGTGGCGCAGAGGGTTGAGGCGCTGGACACCTTACCTCATGCTACGCTGTTGACCTGGGTTCGGGAATGACCTCAGGTCATCAGGATGCTGGCTTGGGGGGGAGAGTGCAGAGCAGGATCAAGCATGCCAATGGGCAGCTCTTCTCTACTGAAGGTGGTGAGGGTGGGTTGGCACCCCCCAGTAGTTCTGCTCCCACTCGATGGGGGTCTGGTAGGCAGTGTAGTTGGAGAGGGGGTGGAAAACAGTTATGGGAGGTGGAAGTGACTGAGCTGGTGCCACTGGGTGTGTGCATGCCTCCACATGCTTGCCGTGTGCCAGGTGCTTGGAGGGGGCAAGGGGAGAAAAAAACTGTAAAAATACATATGTGTCCCCATCACCAGTTGATGGGAGGAGGCAACGGGGACCAAATAGGAGCAGTATAGTGCAGTGGTTTAAGGCTGTGAGCTGTAAATCTGGTGACATCCAGCAGATCAGACCTGGATTTGAATCCCACAGTTTCCACTTGCATGCTGTGTGACCTTGAGCAAGTCACTTAACTTCCCTGTGCTCCCAGGTCGCTCCTGTAAAAAAAGCTTTCAGCTTAGTGTGCTACTCCTGGTTAAACAACTAAACAAATAAAAAATGGCTCTATAAAAAAAAAAAATGTTTCACAGTTACTCCGTGAAATTGCCTTCAGACCAGATTTGAAAAATTCAACCTGTCTGTTATTATACAGGGCCAGAAAAAGGCTACAGTATGTTGAAAGTTTGGGGTCAAAATGTCAAGAGACAAAAAAGGTATGAGGAAACATTGCATTTTTTTCAGTGTTTCCTTATAACTTTGGTATTTGCAGATTTTGAGATCAAATGTGCAACACAACCCATTTCAAACATGGCAGGTGTCATTTTCTAATGTCCTGGGTAAATACATTATAAAAATATGTAAAAGCAGGCCCCCCACTGGAAATGAAATATTACATCTATACTGTGCTGTCACAGGAAAACACAATGTTAAAATATGTTAAAGCAATACCACAGTAAAAATTAAACATTGCATGTCTAGTGGGTTATCCTGCCTAAATACATTGTAAAAATGTATGAAAGCAGGACCTCCCTGAAAAAGAGATATTGCATCCCTGCTGAGCTGCCATGGGTACATACACTGTAAAAATGGGTGAACACAGGATCACACTAAAAACAAGATATTGCATCTCTGCTGGGCTGTCTTGGGTAAAAATATTGTAAAAATGGGTTAAAGCAGACCTTACTGAATATGAAATATAGCATCTCCAGTGTACCCTACTAAAAATGAGGTATTTCATCTCATCAGGCCTATACTGTGTAACTATAGTGTAAAAATGGCAGAAAGCATGACCCTACTAAAAACAAGGTACTACACCTTTTCTGGGTTATCTTGGGTAGAAACATTGTAAAAATGGGTAGAAGCAGAACCCCATTGAAAATGAGCAGGGATGTAAGTTTGTCATGGCAGTCATACACGTCATTGATTCCATGACGTTTGATCTTTATTCAGGACTTCCATGACTTTCACTAGTGTCATCAGAATGTAGCAATGATGACAGTGCCACAACATTTACTACTGTTTACTAATGATTTCATGAACAAACAATGAGTCATTGAAACCTCATCCATGACAAACTTACATCCCTAAAAATGAGATATTGCATCTCAGCAAGGCTATCCTGGGTAACTACATCATGTAAAATCAGGACCTCACTGAAAATGAGAGTTAGAATTTCTGCTATGCCACCCTGGGTGAATACAGTGTAAAAATGTATAAAAGCAGGACCTCCCTGAAAATGAGATGCAGCATCACCACTGTACTATCATGGATAAACAAAAACGTGTACAAGCAGGAACCTTTTGAAAATAAAATATTGACTCTCAACTGGGCTTTCCTACATAAATATGCAGCAAAAATATATAAAAGCAAAAACCTACTGAAAACAAGACATTGCATCTCAGCTGGGCTATATTGGTATTCAATACACTGTAAAGATGTGTAAAAGCAGGATACCACTGAAAATTTATTGATTTATGCCTTGTATTAGTTCTTTTGTCAATTATTCTAACTCTTGCCTTCATTTACAGCACCCAGAGCCCCTAGGATGGGCACTTAACAAATATAATTTTACTTATTTATGTTACTTTTTACTTACTAAAATGAGATATTGCATGTAAACTAGCTTATCCCAGGTAAATACACTGTAAAAATGTATAAAAGCAGGATGCAACTGAAAACAATATACAGTACAACCTCTCAGATCGGCTATCCTGGTAAATACATTGTCAAAATAGGTAACAACAGGACCCCACTGAAAATGAGATGTAGCATCTCTGCTGTGCTAGCACAGAAAATACTGTGTAAAAAAGTATAAAAGTAGGCCACCATTAAAAACAAGATATTGCTTCTCAGCTAGGCTATCCTGGGTAAATACATTGTCGAAATGGGTAACATCAGGACCCCACTGAAAATGAGATGCAACATCTCTGCTGTGCAACCATAGAAAATACAGAGTAAAAAAGTATAAAAGTAGGCCACCATTAAAAACAAGATATTGCCTCTCAGCTGGGCTATCCTGAGTAAATATATAGCAAAAATGTGTAACATCAGGACACTACTGAAAATGAGGTGTAGCATCTCCACAGTGCTATCATTGATAAATACAGTATAAAAAATGTTTAAAATCAGGACCCCACTGAAAATGAAATTTAGCATCTCCATATGTTACCCTGGGTAAATACAGTATAAGAAATGTGCAAAAGCAGGACCCCCTTAAAATGAGATTTAGCATCTCATCTGTACCCTACTAAAAATGAGGTATTTCATCTCATCAGGCCTATACTGTGTAAATATAGTGTAAAAATGGCAAAAGCATGACCCTACTAAAACAAGATACTACACCTTTCTGGGTTATCCTGGGTAGCTATCATTGTAAAATGGGTAGAAGCAGAACCCCAATGAAAATGAGATATTGCCTCAGCTGGTCTATCCTGGTAAATATATAGCAAACATATATAACAACTTTGTAGCGAAATCATTCAATTAGTTAATAAAGAGCCTGTTCTTATTTTAGGTACTTTAACTTTCCCACTATAAACTGGGATGCACTTTCTGGAATTAATAAGCATGACAAACAGTTTCTGTCAGTTATAATTAATCTGGGACTAATTCAATGTGTAAAACATCCAACTAGAGGGAAAAATATACTAGACTTAGTTATAACCAACCCGGAGACTCATATATCAGATGTTCAATTACTTAATCCCCTGGGAAATAGTGACCATTTATCTCTTTTCTTTTCTATTCAATTACCCTTACTACCCAAAACAAATAAATTAAAAATTAAACAATATAATAGGGCAAATTTTATGGCTATTAATCAACAGATAAAACCTTTAATTGGGAAACAAATAATGCAAACTAATGGACACTGAAGCAGCTTGGAGCTATTTAAAACTAAGATTTTGGAACTGGAAAAAATATATCCCACAAATTAAAATACAATAATAAAGGGAAAATTCTCATGGTTTAACGGTCATATTAAATCTTTAATTAAACAAAAAAAATACTATTTACAGCTCTAAAAATGTTTATCAGATCAGGGATTAGCATTCTCATTAAATACAAAGATGTGGTTAGACAGTTAAAAAAGCCATTTTACTAGCCAAACGTAATTTTGAATTTAAAATTGTACACACCAAGGACAATCATAAGGCTTTATACACTTAACTAAATGGCAAGAAAAGTAACAACAACACAATAGGTCCCTCGATATGTAATAATCTGACTATAACATCTGATATTGATACAGCTTCTGAATTAAGTAAATATTTTCATCAGTTTTCACTCCCAAACTTATTAAAGCTAATTCTTCTACAGTGGACTTTAAATTTGAAGCATATGAAACTCACTTTCAAGATACTCAGTGGGTCTTTGATACCCTCAAACATCATACTAGTTCTGGTCCAGACAATATTAGTTCCAGATTCTTTATAGAAACTAAAGATACAATATCTCTCCCACTGATTATTATATTTAAAAATCGCTGCATGACTCTTCAGTTCCAAATGATCATGCTCTGCTATTGTCACTCCCATTTTCAAACAAGGCTCCCATTCCAGAATTGAAAATTACAGACCCATTAGCTTAACATCCATACCATGCAAATTAATGGAAAAATAATTAAACATCAACTTGAAAAAGAGATGCTATATTAAACATCAATGATGAATATCAACATGGATTTAGAACAGGATACTCATGTACTACAAATTTGATTAGTTTTATAATTATATTAGTTCCAATCTTGACCGTGAAATACCTACTGATGTTATTCTTTGGATTATAGTAAGGCCTTTGATAAAGTGTCACATAAAATCTTGATCAATAAACTAAATCAATTAGGCTTTTCATCTCCCATCATATCTTGGATAAATAACTGGTTGCCAATAGAACACAGAGAGTTAGGGTAAATGGGGTGCTTTCTGGTATGGATAATGTGATGAGTGGTGTCCCGCAGGGCATCGTTTTGGGTCCAGTGTTGTTTAATCTTTTCATCAGTGACGTGTATATCTCATCACACAATACAATGGTTAAATTCACCGACGACACTAAACTCGGAGGAATGGTAAACACCCCTACTAATTGTCATAATTTGACTTTGGATCTCCTCCTAATTGAACAATGGGCCAGTGTTAATAAAATGTACTTTAATGTAGCTAAATGTGCTGTACTACATTTTGGAAAAGATAATCCAAAACAAAAATATTACTTGAATAACAGTATAATTAGGGCATCATCTATAGAAAAGACCTGGGCATCATGGTGAATGACAAACTATCATTCTCATCCCATTGTTCAAAATTGCAAATCAAACAAATGCTTTACTACATAGAATTAATAAAACATTCATTTCTAAAACAGAAGAATGCCTATTGTCACTGTACAGGTCACATGTAGGCCATATCTTGACTATGGATCACCGTTTTGGAACCCTTACTTAAAGCAAGACATAAAAAAAGTTGAACAAATACAACATAGAGCTACCAGATTAGTACCACATCTTACTCATTTAGAATACAATGGCAGACTAAAGAAAAAATGGATTACACTCTCTAGAACAAAGACGAACCAGAGGTGATCTTCTACAATTGTTTAAAATACTTCAATCTCCTGAACAAATGAAGTTATGTGGTATTACTTACTCAACAAGAAAAATAGTTCCGAGACTGCACAACAAACAATTAGAAATTGAAAAAGAAAACAACAATAAGAGATTAAACTTTTTTACTATTAGAACACCCAGATTATGGAATAAATTACCACAAGACATTGTCAATTCAAAAAAATATTTTAATATTCAAGAATAAATTAGATAAATGGATGAATAAATGGGACCTGGGTGTAAGATCCATCAATATGGAGGACAATCTTGATGGGCCTCTGGCCTACTTTTGTCCAAAAAGCCAAGTAACCAAGTAAAGCTGTGTAAAAGCAGGACACTACAGAAAACAAGATATTGCCTCATCTGGGATATAATGGTAAACACATATAATGGTAAATATATTGCAAACATGTGGAAATGCAGGGCCCATTGAAAATGAGACACTGCAACTCAAGTGGATTTTCCTGGGTAAATATACTGCAAAATTGTGTAAAATCTGGACCCTACTGAAAACAATATTTTACATCTCAGCTGGGCTATTCTGCTCAAATACATTGTCAAAATGGGTAAAATCAGGACCCCGCTGAAAACAAGATACATGCCATACTGAAAACAATGTGTTTCATCTCATCTGGCCTGCCCTGTGTAAATGCAGTATAAAACTAGGCTAAAAGCAGGACCCTACTTGCATAAAGATATTGCAAAAATGGGTGAAAGCAGGACCCACTGAAAATGAGATACTGCATCTAAACTGGGCTATCCTGAGTAAATGAATCATTGTAAATGCAGGACCCCACTGAAAAAGCAGAACCCAACTGAAAAGAAGATGTAGCATCTCTACTATTCTGTCCTAGAAATACAGTGTAAGAATGTGAAAAATTATGACCCCAGAGAAAATGATGAGTAGTATCTCCACTGTACTATCATGGATAAATGCAGTGTAAAAATGTGTAAATGCAGGATCCTACTGAAAATAAGATTTAACATCTCCACTGTGCAATTATTTTTTTTTAGTTGTTTAACCAGGTATAGGACACTAAGCTGGAAGCTTTTTTACAGGAGCAACCTGGGAGCACAAGGAGGTTAGGTGACTTGCTCAGGGTCACACAGTATGCAAGTGGAAGCTGTGGGATTCAAACCCAGGTCTGGTCTGCTGGATGTCACCAGATTTGCAGCTCAGAGCCTTAGACCACTGCGCTATACTGCCTCCAATATTATGGATGAATATAGTGTGAAAATGTATAAAAACAGGACACCATTGAAAAGGAGACATTGCCTCTAGGCTGCGCTATCCTGGGTAAATATATAGCACAAATATGTAAAAGCAGGACCATACTGAAAACAATATACAGTATTGTATCTCAGCTGGGCTATATTGGGTAAATACATTGCAAAAATGTGTAAATGCAGGACTCCCTGAAAATGAGATTTTGCATCTCATTCACAACTGACCTATCTGGGGTAAATACACTGTAAAAACATGTAAAAGCAGAACTCAATGGAAAACAATATTTTACATCTCAGCTGGGCTATCCTGGGTAAATATATTATCAAAATGGATAAAATTAAAACCTCATTGAAAGTAACATATAGCACCTCTGCTGAGCTATCCTGCAGAAATACACTGTAAAAATATGTGAAAGCAGGACCCAGATGAGCAATTGCCTGTCTGGTGGGCTATCCTGGGTAAATACATTGTAAAAATAGGTAACAGCAGGACCACACTTAAAATGAGATATTGGACCAGATTTTACAAAGGGGACAAATGCGCCAAAGCCCCTCAGACACAGACTGGTTCGATTTTCAAAGGGGTGGTGCATTTGTGACTTTTATGTATTTATTTATTTAGTTATTGAATTCTCGGATTACAACCGTTGAGCTACAAGTTCATTTACAAAGGTTCCACGTCAGGAAAGATAAGGATATCATACAATAGTGATCACAGAGATGCAAACAATTATACATTTAACATCTACAAAAGACAGTAAGGATCTTGGTTAGTGGTAGAGCCTTAGTGGACAGTCAACGATAGAGCAGCAGGAGTAGTGGCCAGGGAGAATGTGGGGGGGGGGAGGGATTTAAGGAGAGGGGGTGGAAGAGGGGGAAAAGTCATCTCGCAGTAGCCCCAGGTTAGGGGGTCACCAAGTCTGAGAGGAAGGTTGAGATGGGGGAAGGACGGGGTTTCGGGCATGGAGTGGAATGGAGCCCAATGGACAGCAGGTAAGATCTGTGACGGGCAGAGGTCAGTGGGCCAGGGGTAGGGAGGAGAAGGAGGTAGAAAGTTAGGTACTCATGAAGTGCAAATAGGTGGGGCAGTCAGGATTTTAAACAGGAGGGTTGGTCAGGTAGGACAGGTGCACTTTATGGCACTTTGCGCCAAAGGGTTGGTGCAAGTGCTGTGATCCCAGATGCAAGGGTAGACCAGGGATATGGTGGTCCAACTCCCTTGTGACCCAGGTTCCAGACTTGCTGCAGGCGTTTGCAGCACACATACCTAAAAATCTCGCTTGCTGAAAGGTGTGACGCAAGTCACTACTTGTGTCACATACCCTGCTGCAAGTCCGGTGCACCGCCGCATGTTGTTTTAAAATAGGGCCCATTGCATCTAAACTTTTGTGTCCTGAATAAATACAGTAAAAGCAGGACCCTACTGGAAACAATAAATTACATCTCAGCTGGGCTATACTGGGTAACACATTGTAAAATACGTGAAAATCAGGAACCCACTGAAAATGAAATACTGACTGTTAGCTGTGTTTTCCTTGCTAAATATACAGTAAAGGGATATTGCTTCCAGCAGATGTATCCTGGTAAATACAGTGCAAAAATGTAAAAGCAGGACCCTGCTGAAAGCAAGATATTACATTGCAGCCTTACTATCCTGGCAAAATGCATGCTAAAATGGGTAAAAGCAAGACCCAACTGAAAATTAGATATACAGGCCCAGATATTCAAACTGCACCAGGCTGTGGCGCGAAGCCTGCGCGCAGCTTAACTTTGTTGCACTGGGGTGTGGCCTGGGCAATATTCAACGGAGCTGCGCATGGCGGCACAGCAGCTTTGAATATCGCACCTGGCCACCCCCACTGTGCATGGTGCAGTGGCACTGCGCGTGCCAAGTGGCCAGAGTGGAGTATGGAGATGCGCTAGCGCAAGTGCCATTGCGCCATGCACAGCACCTGTGATATTCAAAAGGGGACAAGCAAATGGGGCCATAATTTATGCAAGGCACACAGGGGGCCATTTGCATCTCATCATGGCTCTATTTGCATACCATTAGCATGCAGGTGCGCCAATCCCCGAGGACTTGCACCTGGCGCCCTGCCAGGCAGCAGCCGTCGGAGACCAATGCCCCTTGCAGCCCAATCATGGGCATTCGTGTAAAAAAAAACATCCTCCTATATCCCTGGTGGTCATGTGGACCTCTGTGTGCCCAATCATGGGCATCTGTCCTGAAGATTATGCCCCCCAAGTCCAATATCCCTGGTGGTCCAGTGGACCGCACTGAGCCCGATCACGGGCATCAGTAATAGAACCCCCCTCAAGTCCAATATCCCTGGTGGTCCAATGGACCAATTGCTGCCCAATCGTGTGCATCTGTACCTCATAAAATACCCCTAAGACCCTGGTGGTCTAGTGTACCCCTCACCCCACCCGCCCACTGAGCCCCACCACCCCGCTCCCCCCCCGTCAGGTGGTGGGTGGCAGCACCCCAGCTGCCTGCTACCCCGCTCCCTTGACTGCCAGCTCGGTGGGCTGCATGCTCATTGGTTCAGAGCATGAGCAATGGGCGTGCAGCCATATCGGATTACTCAGTCCAGATATGTGAATGAATTCATTCACATATCTGGACTGAGTAGTCAGTATGGTTGCATGCCCATTGGCTCACGCCAGAACCACCGGGCGGCAGCCCTACCGAGCTGTCAGTCGGTGGTCGGTGGGGTGGCAGGCAGGTGGTGCTGCCACCCGCCAGCTGACGGAGGGGTAGCGGGTCGGTGGGGGCTCAGTGGGTGGGTGGGGTGGGGTAGCACTAGACCACCAGGGTCTTAGGGTATTTGATGAGGGTACAGATGCCCGCGATCGGGCAGCAATCGGTCCACTGGACCACCAGGGATATTGGACTGGGGGTTCTATTACTGATGCCCGTGATCGGGCTCAGTGTGGTCCACTGGACCACCAGGATATTGACTTGGGGATTTCACTAAACATATGCCCATGATGGGGCTGGGGGCACTGCCAGGTGCGTCAGGAACTCAGGTGGACACCTACAGGTGGCAGCTGCTGTGTTCCTCGCAATGCGGCAGCTCACCTGAGGCTGGTCATCACTTGTTCCTTTTTTTTTGGCATAACTTTGTGCAGGCGCAGGTAGGGATGCATGACTCTGCACATCCCGGGCTGAATATCAGGCTGTGGCGGGTTATGCATGGGCATCCCTCCCACCTGTGCCTGCATACATTGCGATGCGCTCCGCGATCGGGATTTGCACGGCACACTTTTCCCTTTTGAATGTCACAATCGGGCGATCAGTGGGTTGTGCATGGCGCAACACTGTTGCGCCATACTAACATACTATTTGCCAGCAGATTAGGCCTTACGGTCTATCGAGTCTGCTCAAACTTCAGATCCCTAGTTGGGTGCTGAGGCCTCCCTTCCTTGTGTTCCAGAAGCCCCTATCATCCATTCCCACCCCTGGGACAGGTCATCATCTGATACATCCACTTTCTGTGTCTGTCCCACCCTCTCTTGAAGCCTCCACTGTGGATCTCTGAACCAGCTCTCCAGGCAGTGCATTCCAAGGGTCCACCACCTCTCAGTGAAAAACCTCCTCCTCTTTCCCCTCACCCTTCCACCTTCTAACTTCAAACCATGCCCTCTGGTGATACCTCCCTGCTTCAGTCTAAAGATCCTCCATGTTTACCCTATTTATTCCCTTGAGGTACTTAAGACCTCAATCATGTCCCCCTGCCTCCTCTCCTCCAATGAAAACAGGCAGAGCTCCTCAAGTCTGTCCTCATCGTCAAATCTCCTAGCCCTCGTATCATCTTAGTTGCCTTCCTCTGTACCCTCTCCAGGAGCTGTATGTCCCTCTTCAGTGTGGTCTCAGTACTGTACACAGTACTCAAAGTGTGGTCTAACCAGTCCATTGTACAGGCAACCCTTTTGAATATCTGGGCCACAGTATCACATCTGCAGTGCTATCCTGGAAATACGCAGTGCAAAAGCAATATTCCAATAAGATATTGCCTATCAAATGCATATCCTGGGAAAATACACTGCAAAAATGATAAAAAGCAGGCTCCCACTGAAAATGAGATACTGCATCTTGGGTATCGTGAACAATTATACAATGGGTCTGAGAATCCTGCATTCTGATTGGCTGGCTGACACCTTTTCAGTGTTGTAAATCCTAGTATCACCCCATGGAAAATTGTGCCAGCCAGCCTCATCTAATACCCATCACAACTGTATTCCTCCGACCCCCACATCAAACACATTTGCTGCCATCTTGTTCACTGGTAACGCAATGCCCCCAAAAAACACTGCACAATGCAAAATTAAAAGAAAATAAAAAGTGGACACCTCATTGCAATTAAGTAACCTTGACAAAATTCTGCAGCTATTTTGTGCCATAGATGAAACAGTACCTCTAATACATCCAGGCAAACCTTCCCTCCTCGACTATCCCGTCCACTCCAACTTCTGAACAGCACCCGAAAGTAAAGCAGAAAGTTACTGGTAGTCAAACGCAGTCTCTCCACTCGAAAGTCAATCAACTTCATTCCCTATTCAAAAATATTTTGTAAACTGCATAAAGTTATTCCCATTTCAAACCAAGCAGTATTAATGTTGAAATTAACTGTTTCAAAATGCAAGCTGAGAATCTGACTGTGTGCGGTAGCTTCGGCACTACTGCACATGCCCACATTCTCAGCTTGCATTTCAAACAGTAAATTCCAACAGTAATAGTGCTTGGTTACAAACAGGGATACGTTTGTGCACCTCATAAAACTATTTCAGAAAGGGCAATTCATTGGACAGTTTTGGTGTATTTGTGAGAGGGTATCGAGAGTGTGGGACAGTGGAGAAATGAAGGATCATAGATAGAGTCTCCATAGCAACACAGAACTATTTCTTCCAGTGGAATAATAAAATGAATTAAAAAAGCTTTAAATACAAAAAAGTCCTTTAGTTTAGTTTCTTTTCTTCTCACCCCAAAAAAGTGAGACATTGTAAAATCGCAAAATGCCACTCGAGGGTGTGGGCAATGCCAAGATTTACCCATGCCTGGTGTTGTTTACTCACTTTTCCTGTAGCCTCATGACCAAACAACACACCAGGCGGGTAATCCTGGCATCACCCACACCCTCTCGTAGTATAAATATATATATCTATATATATATAATATATATCTATATATATAGATATATATAAATATATTGCAAAAATGTATAAAACCATGACCCAACTGAAAATGAGATATTACATCTCCACTGGGCAATTGTAAACAAATACACTATAACAGTTGGTAAAAAAGCAAGCCCACACTGAGAATAACATATTTCATCACAGCTGCCCTGTGATCACAAACAGTTCAGGAGGTAGCAGTAGCAGTACGATTTACAGGGTTTGTGAGGAATGCACTGTGGTTTGGTTTGGGGCATCGGTGGGGGGACTGGGAATATGTTGGTTTGTGAGGAACCTGGTTCAGGGAATGGGAGGGTGTTAATGAATGGACATTTAGTAAGATCCGTAAGATGTCCATAAGACATGGCAGCCCATGTCTTGTATTTATTTTACAGCCAAATGTTAACACCAATAGGACATGGCAGTCCTGTTATTTATTTTTCAGTTACATTTCTGTTGGTTGGTATGAATGCCATTCAGTTATGGAGGGAGCAAGAACCAAACAGAGTGATCCTTAGAATACATTTAAATTATAGGGGTAGCAAGCAGAATAGTTTTTGGTTTAGACATAAAAAATAAAGTAAATTTCTAACATTTTGTTGGGCTTTATAACCCATTATCTTAAGGCTGCACTAGACTTTAGCTTCAAAATTCGATGTTTTAATTAGGTCCTGTTCAGGAATAAAAGGATCATAACTGGAGTGAAACACATGGCCAGATGATCCCTTCCACTTCTTCATCTGCCAGCCTTACCCATGTGCTCAGGCATTTTGTGACATTAAAGCAAGGAAAGCATGGGAGTGTGCCCCATAGATGTCTATGGGGGAAGTTTTCAATACATTTTTATATATTTTTAAGCAACCTTGGAGAAAAATAAAAGCCACTGCTCAACTAAAAGGGCCCTACTAGTTGAGAACTGGCTTTTGTTTCTCTCCAAGGATACTTAAAAAAATATAAAACTATACTGAAAATCTGTCTGCTCAACTCAATGTATATGTACAATCACTGCTGAACATATTTTGCATAATAACTTGTGTTGAAGTTTATGGTTGTATTACTTTGCTAGCGTGTACTATACAGTAACTTGTGTCACAGATTGTTTCTGTATTGAAAAGTTTTAATAAAGAGTAATAACTGAAAAAAGAAAACATTCCCCCATATACTTCTATAGGGCGAGCCCCTGCATTCTCCCTACTTCGACATCACAAAATGTCCGAGTGTGGGAGTGAGGCCAGTGGACTGGGAAGTGGAAGGGATCATCTGGCCTTGGGTTCTGCTTCAGTTATGGTCCCATCTCTCCCAAATAGGACCTGATAAAAAATTCTAATTTTGGCTGCAAAATGCTAGTGCTACCTTAAAGAGCCCTACCAGTTTCAGCCCCTGCACCCGGCATTTAGATGCTTTATCTCCATGGCATGCTGTTGGTGTGAAGATGGCACTAAATAATCGACGGTAAAAACTGTAACACTCGTAAAATGATTAAAATGGGTCCCAAAGACTTTTTTTTTTTCCGCCACCACCACGCTACGCCCGCACTATTTAACGTGATGACCAGATGCTAGGCAGAGCATCGGGGCATGCTCCCATTAGAGTCAATAGGCAGCACCTTTTTCAATCAGTTTCTAATATTATGATGGGCACTTGGTATCGAAATGTGGGCACTGGTTAACTACAAGGGCCTTGTTATTTGACCCAGTGCCTATGTGTCTTACCAAGTGTACATTATAATATTAGAAACTGATTGGACAGGTGCTGCCCATTGACTATAATGGGTGCAACCACCGCGCCTTCTAGCATCTCGCCATCATGTTAGAGAGAGCCGCAGGGGTGGAGCGTGGCAGGCCAGAAAAAGGCAAGTCCTCGGACCCATTTTAATTAATTTTATGAGTGTTGCAGTTTTTACTGCCTGGATTATTTAGTGCCATCTTCACGCTAATAGCATGCCGTGGAGATAAGGCACCTAAATGTCAGGTGCAGGGCTAAGCAATTTGATCTTGGTGGATCTCTTTAAGGTAATGGGTGATAAAAGTCCAACAACATATCGTGGCAAATTCCTTTAAAGATCCTGCAGGTCTCTGTGCTGGGGAGGGGCTGTGTTTACAGAAAGGGTCCAAACAGAGCACTTGGGACAAATTTAATCTCCTCAGTTCAGTTTATTTTAAAACCCCTTTTTTAACAAGTAATAAAACATTACAGTTAAATTGTACAAACGAAAGTAAACATATATGGTCTTTGTCAGTGTAAATACCTTAGAATGACTTACTGGAGGATAGAAAAAAAACTAGGTGTCAGCCGCTTGAATATATAGGTTCAATATCCCTCTTGCTTTGATAAATTAGAGCATGTGATCAATGTTTTTCTCCATTGTAAAATGTTATAAAATGGAATGAACGAGATGTGGAGTGTCCTGCTGCTATTGGCCTGGCTAACAAATAGAAAATGACATGAGAGAACAAATAGGAATTAAGAGTCTGTAACTAATAGGAAGGGTTAAGGCTATTAGAAACAGCAGGGTGGCAGCTAATGAAGTGCAGGCTGATATGGAAAGGGCAGAATAGGCAGTTTGCCTGGGAAGCAGGGCTGCCTGAGAGGTTATTTTGTTTAAGAAAAGTGTCTCCTGTTGCCCCCAGAGGGCCTTTAATATGTTCTAGCTGGAGAAAGGAAGGATGGTGGGGTGGGGGGGGGGATGTCATCTTAGACTTATTCATACTCATGGTTACTGACAAGGTCAAACAGATGGAGATGTTTGATCTAGTGGATACTGGCAGGATGCAGGAACGCACATTATAACTCAGAGGCAGTAAATGTAGCGGCACGATTAGCAGGCACATCTCCTCCCACAGGATGTTGAACCTATTAAACAGTCTACCAGTGCAAACAGCAGATATCAAGACAGTAGAGGCCTTCAAGGTAAGTCTCGACATAGTTCTGCTTACCAAGGGAATCACTGGATATTCTGGGCAGTAGGGTAAGTGGGGAAAACTTATGAATTAGTACATTTTTGCATGGGATACTTGTTCCCTGCCTAATGAGTCAGAGGGGGGAAGAGTACCTAATGGACCTAGTGTCTCTCTCAACCTTTAAATTGATAGGATAGTATGTAAGTCAATAAATATGAATGTCATGAACAAAAAACTTTTTTGCTAAGGGTTCTTTTTGACTCTACATTTTAGATTTATACTTTGCATGTATTATGATGATGATGGCACCTGTTTCTGCTTCTGTAGATAAACAGCACATCACGACACCAAGGTGTTTAATTTTTTTTCAAGGTAGGCATGAGAAGAGATTAGGACTTTTAAACATCTCAAAACCCAGTATCTCAGTTCCGGAATGAAACAAAAATGAAAAAAGGGGTATATTCATGCTTTTTTGCCAGAAAAGCATCAATGCTATACAGGACTAACACTGTTTTCTTAATATAGCCAATGTTTTTTAAAAAGAGTAGCAACTTCCTGAGCAGTCTCTGCAGACTAGTGTTTGTGCCATGATAAATATTAGTCCCCATCTGTTTTTTTCACCAGTCATCAAAAAGTATTTTATGTATTTACAGTACCCTTTGCCATTTCCGATTGTGGTCTATCTCTTCTAATGTGGTTGAACCCTGCAGAACTTTTTAAAATCTGGTTATAGGATGAGATAGAGAGCAACCCCAATCCCATATCCAGAATATGTCCACTTCTTCATCCTTCCTTGCTCAGTCACTTTAAAAGCCATATCAGCTGGTTTGACAAGCTGTTCTCCCCAGGCACCAAGCAAATTACCACTACCTCAATCACCCCTGGGAGAACCCACCTGTGTATGTCAGGTCCCAAAGTATCCCTGAAGCTGCAACTCGTGGTTGAGTGGCTTGGGTAGGAGCTAAGAATTCATCACAGGACCATGACATTGGATCATCAGGGTAATCTTAGCAATTAATCAGAGCATATTCTTCCCAATATAATGCTTTCCACCTCCATACTCTGCTATCTGTCATTGACTGCTGGCCTGGAAGGTGGCAGGCAAGATGTCAAGTGGTCACCCACAGCATCCATTGCCACCTTTCATCCTCTACAAGAGGTACTGCTGCAGCAAGGATGATTGGTCTGCAATGCTCGGTCTTAGTAAAGAAAGTATTAATTTGCAAGTGAGTTGGTATGAAGTTGAAACTTTACACGTTACAAACACTTCAGGAAGTTTCCAACTACACAAAGCTTTTTTTATTGGAAGAAAATCACTTTTTAAAAATATTTGTAATCTCTTCATCCACTGTGCTGTCATTCCTGAAACACCCCTACCCTTTCTTGTATTGTAACCCACCCTGTCACCCTCTGCATGGTTAAAATCTCCCCTTCTCCCCCTCCCAGTGTAGTTTACGTCTGACAGTTCGAAATCATGTAATAAATTCCACCCTCCACACACATGAAAAAACATCCCACTATTCTCCTGCTTGACCAGATCCTGCTGTTGAATGAAACCCCTCACCAACCCCTATTTTCCCATCTACCTCTTCTCCCCTGAGCATCCCTATAAAATTTATTTTTGAATGATCTGTAATGAATAAAACCATCTCCCATTGCATAATGTTTGCTCTGTTCAGTGTAAGTATTGGTAGTGGTGCCTGCCCTGTGGTGCTGAGGGTTGAGGCACTGGACTCCACACTGTGCCACACCGGGCGACCTATGTTCATGAGTGAGCACGGGTCATCATGGGTTGGTGGGGGGAGGGATCAAGCATTCAAAGGACTGATCTCCATCTCTGGGAGGTGGGAGAACCTTGATCGCTGCTCCTGACTCTCAGCTGAGGCTGGGGATCGACAACATGGTGCCATGATTGCAAGGGGGTGGGAGCATGGCAGATGCTCAATGTGGTGTGTACAGGTGCATGCACAATCACGTCATTGGTGTCATTTTGTGCCACGCCCCATAAAGGGGAAAAAATCAGGAAACATGTCGTCCTTGGTCACTGTGGCTTGATGGCCATCCTACGGGTTCCCCAGCTTCAAGGGCATCACTGGAACTGGATCCAGAACTGGTGGGTGAGATGGGAGCTCCCCACCACCCTGCCGTGAGGGGCAATCCATGGGGGAAGAAGGCAAGGGCCTCACAAGAAGCTGGGGGACTGACCGGATGGTGGCCAGATACAAGAGGGGATGCGACGAAGAGAGGTGCCAACCAAAAGCCAGTAGAAAGTAAGCAAAAAAAAGTATCTGTAGTAGCACAAATTAATGCAATGTCTTCACTTAAAGTAACACCTGATTGGCTGAATGTAAGTACAGCATCAATAATGGCATGAATGAATGGTGACATCTCTGCTTATTATAAAAACTGATTCATTGAACTACAGCTAATCAGATTTTACTATACGCAAAGATGTCACCATTCATTCATACCATTACCAACACACTGAACAGAGTGGATGCTCTGTACAGGGAAGAGTTATCTTCTTTACAGATTATTCAAAAATAAATTTTTACTAGGTGCTGGGAGGGAGCTGGGGTATGAATGCTAGTGACATGAGGGGATTTCATTCAACATTGGGGTCTGGTCATCTGGGGGAAGTAGAGGAAGTATTTATTGGCATGTGGGCAGAAGGAAGGGACTGACATATGATTTAAGATAGTGGTGGAACAGGAGGGAGGAGGGGGATTTTGACTGTGCAGAGGGTGATAGGGTGGGCTATGATGCAGCAATGGATGATTAGGAATTCTAGAGTCTCTCCATGATATTTAAAAAATTATGTGTGGTATGGTTGTAGATATTATTTTTATCCCATCATTGATCCTCAAAAAAGAAACAATCACATTAGTTATAGGTTTGAAACCTTTAAAACCAATAAATGATAGCAGGGTCAGTATTTTAGTAGCTAGGGATAGTATTTCAGACGTCAAGGTAGGATGCCACCTGGGGACCAGCAATAACCATACAGTGTGGTTTAACAAAACGATGGCAGCAGAGGCAAGCCACACAAGGATGAGGGTCCTTTCACAGACAGGGTGGTGGCACATGGAGTGACCTTCCTGAGGAGGATGTGGGGTCAAAAACAGTGGGGGTATTAAGAATGCCTGGGACAGACATAAGACAATTCTTGTGGGGGGGTAGGAAGAAATAGGCTGTTGGTTAACTAGGATCTGTAGCTTATCCAGTAGGCAGGGAAATTGGCAGACTAGGTGGACCAAGTGGTCCTTATCTGCTGTCAAGGTCTATGTTTCTATGTTTCTATGTCCTTCAGTTCCAGAAGGCAAATTTAAAAAAAAAATATGGATGAATACCTCAGACAACATAAAACAGGGAGATTGCCTTGGTGAGGTGGAGGAACAGTGGGCCAAATTAATGGATGGCATAGTGAAGGCAACAACCTCTTCATGAAAGAAGTAAACAAGAACAGGAGGAAAGGAGACCAACACGGTTCTCAACGGAAGTGTCAGGAAAGGTAGAGGCTAAAAAGGTTGCATTCAGGAGGTACAAAGAGATGCAGAGGGAAGAGTATAGGGAGGTATACCAGGAAAAACAGAGAGAAGCAGGAAAAGTGGCAAGGAGTGCAAAGGTGCAAACTGAGGAAAGTCTCAGTTTTCACAGTGAAAGGGGAGGGGGATGGTCCTCATAAAAGCAACAGGAGCATGGGGAGGGGGGAGGCAGGTAGACACGAGTCTATTCACAGCAGAAAAAATCCTGAAAGGACTTGCAAATCTGAAAGTGGAGAAAGCTACAGTATGGGACTGTATTTGGGTACAACCAGGAGTTTTGAGGGAGCTCAGGGATGTACTGGCAGGCACTTCTGACAGTCTTGTTCAATAACTCACTGGAAACAGGAGTGATTCCAGAGGACTGGAGGAGGGTAGATGTAGTCCCCCTATAAAAAGGTGGCAGCAGGGAGGAGGTTGGCATTTATAGGATGCTCATTCTGATGTCAGTGGTGGGGAAGTGAATGGATGCTTTTAAATGAAAGGCTAGAAGAGTATCTTCAATCCAGTGAGTTACAAGACTCAAGGCAACATGGATTCATGGAAGGGAGGTCATGTCAGATGAACCTGATTGATTTCTTGACTGGGTGACCAGAGAAGTAGATTGGGGTGGGTTTATGGATGTGGCCCACTTAGACTTCAGCAAGGCATTTGGCATTGAACACATATGAAGCTCATAAGGAAACAGGTACTTTGGGGTGGTACTCAAACTGATAAACTAGGTATGAAGTTGATTGATGAATAGGTGACAGAAGGTGATGGTAAACCACACTCACTCTGTAGAAGGGAAATTGACCAGCAGAGTATCTCAGGGCTCAGTACTGGGACCAGTTCTCTTCAATGTCTTCATAAATAAAATTGCAGAGGTGATAGATGGGAAGATATGGCTCTTTGCAGATGACACAAACAAATCTGTCATCGGGTAGACACTCTGGAGGGGTGAAGAAAAGTGTAGATACCTGAAAAACCTGAGGAGTGGTTATGGTATGGCAGCTGGGTTTCAATGCAAAAGACTGCAAAATTTTGCACCTAGATCATGGAAACCCAGAGGAGGACTATAAATGGGAGAATATGTACTGTGGTCACAAAACAGGGAAAGGGACCTTGCGGTAATCATATCAGATGACCTCAAGGTGGAAAGGCAGTGAATAAGACAAAGTAGGGACAGCTGGATGCTGTGGTGCATAGGGATGGGTACCACCAGCAGAAGGAGACAGGTGGGTTACCACTGTATAGGTTGCTGGTAAGACCCTCCTGAGTACTGCATCCAGTTCTGAAGACCACATCTCAGGAAGGACATAGACAGGATAGAGGCTGTCCAGAAGAGGCAACTAAAATGGTACATGTGCTGCATCCAAAGTTCTATGAGGAGAGACTGGGGGATTCCAATATGTACACCCTGGAAGAGAGGAGGGAAAGTAGGGACATAATGGAGACCTATAGATACCCCACAATTCATAACTTCACAGTTCCTCCCCTTGTATTCCACTGTTCACTTACTGTATGTTCCTCAAAAAGGTCTTATTCACCATAGTTACCCCTTTGTCTATCCTTTCCTCAGTTTGCACCTTTGCACTCCTTGCCATCTTTCCTGCTTTTCTCTGCATTTCCTGGTACACCTCCCTATCCTATAGATACCTCACAGGGTGAATAAGGTACAGACGAGAAGGTGCCAAGAACAAGGGGGCACGCAATGAAGCTGGGGGGGCATTTTGGAGGGATGTGAGGAAGTACTTCTTCACTGGAAGAGTAGTGGATGCCTAGAACAGTCTTCTAGTAGAGGTGGTGGGGGCCAAAACAGTGTCAGGCTTCAAGTATGCATTGAATAGGCACAAAGGCATCTTGGTAGTAAAGCGGGGAGAGAGATAGCTGGAGATCAGGTAGGGTCTGCTGTGACAGTATAGGCAGGGAGGAATGGGAAGACTAGGTGTGCCAAGTTCATAGATTGATAGGTTCATGGTGTAAGTCAAGTCCAGCGGACCTAAGTCCTTTAGAAGAACTCTGCCACCAATTAGTTTATTGGTGGAAGAAATACTTTGTCACCCATAGCTTTATCGAGACTAATTTAAACAAATTCATGTCATCACTCTCTACAACCTTTCTGGGCAAGGTATTCCATATGTTTGTAATTCTTTGACTGAACCATTGACTCCCTTTGAAGTGTATTATTAGCTTCTCCTTCAGTTTCTGTTTGTGTGATCTAGTCTTACTGTTTACATGGGTCTGTCTAACCAGTCCCAAGGTTTCCAACAGAGCATCATAATGATAGGCTTTAAAAGTCAGGCATAGATCACCTCTGATTTTCTGGTATTCTGTATTGTATAATTTGAGTTCCTTTAATCTACTGATATAATCAAAGTTATTCATGTTAGTTATTTGTTTAGTTGCCATGCGTTGTACATTTTCTTTTTTCTTTTTACTGTGAATTGAATAAGGTGCACAGAATGGAGAACAGTACTTTAAATGTGACCTAATCAAGGATGAGTAAAACAGTGAGATGACTGCCTGGTCCCTTCTTTTCATGTTCCTCAGAATGCTTCTTAATATTCCATAAGTTTTTTTTGTTGTTATAGTAGTGTGTCTATCAAATTTTAGGTTTACTATTGATGAACACCTCAGATCTTTTCACAGGTTATTTCCTGTAACTTTACAGTATTTAATGTATGCTGACATCCGATGTTATTCTTGCCTAAGTACATTACTTTACATTTTGTTTCATTAAATATAATTTTTTCCTGTGCCCAGGCTGATAAATGATCTAGACTTTGTTGGAATTGCAGTCCTGCTTCAGGGTTATTAATAATGCCTCTTACCTTGCAATCATCTGTATATTTGCACAGCCAGGGTTTTTTGGATGATTGCATACATGGTACTACTATACTAAAAAGTATTGGTCCAATAACTGAACCCTGTGGAACCCCACTAGTGACTTCACCCCATTCTGATTTTTGCCCTCTGATTATAATACATTATTTCCTCTCTGTCAACCATGAGATAATCCATCTAATGATGTTAGGGTGGAATTGTAATCTGATTAGTTCATCGATTAATATTCTGCATGAGGTCATAGCAAATGCTTTTGAGAAGTCCAAAAAGACTACATTTACTGGCAAACCCTTGTTAAGTGCTGCGTTTACTGGTTCAAAAAAGTGAATCAGATTAGTTAAGCAAGATCTTTGGAGGGTAAATCCATGCTGTGTGACATCGATGTAATTATTACTATGTACATGCTGTATAATACATTTGTGTAATAGTCTTCAAGTAGTTTCCCACAACATAAGTTAAACCAATTGGCCAGTGATTATTAACAGATTGTTTGTTACCACCTTTAAATATGGCGGTGACTATTGCTTCTTTTATTATTTCAATGTTATACCTTCTTTTAGTGAGGCATTAAAAAGTGTAGTTAATTGACCTGCCAGAAGAGGGCAAGTTCTTTCAAAATTTTGGGGTTTTACCATATGGTTCTGCTGAGCTGCTTGTTTTAGTAACTTTACTCACATCAATTATGTCTTCTCAGTAAATGGTTCAAAATCAGATCTTAGATTTGGAATGTCCCCTGTAAGTTTTTCCTTAACCTCAAATATACTCAAAATATTTTTCAGCTCTGTAGAGATACATTTTCATCAGTTATTAGATTGTTTTCCACTTTAATTAGTCCAACAGTATTGTTCCCTTTAGGGATCCCACATAATTATAGTTTTGTTTCATGTTGTCCTTAACTGTGGTTGCAAAATGTTGTTCTGCATTTTGTTTAGCTGTTTGTATTTAAGTTTTAAGTTGTCTAGCTACAGTTTTGTACTTTCTGTAGTTAATACTTGTCTGATGTTTTTGTATAATTTACATAATTTGTTTTTCTTGTTTATAGCTCTGCAGATGTGTTACTCCACCATAGGGTACCATTGCTTTTTATTATATTTCTTTCTTTCTGGGACCCATTTTGTAATGCAGGTATTTAATTTATTGCTTAGTGTGTTCAAGATATCCTTTCATTCAAGATTGTTTAGTTCCTTTCTCCAATCCTAATCTAACAGATATTTCTTTATTTTACCGTAGTCTACTCTAAAGAACTCCTTAATTTTAGTTATCCCAGTTACTTTGTTCTTTGTTGACAGTTTTATTTCAACTTGATAATGTGGTCGCTGTACCTAGTGGTGGAAATATCTCAGGTTCATTTAGTTTTATTTCTGAATTAATGAACATCAGATATGAGATACTGTGTCCTCTTGTCCCTTCTTTAACTAGTTGTTCTAGACCAGTTGCAAAATAATAGCAATAAACTCATTTTCCATAGAGTTTGTGCTAGATAATGTTTCCCAATTTATATTTGGGAAATTAGTTTCCATGACTATGTAATTTCCAGTGATATTCATGGAATGAATTTCTTTTAGGCAGTCTTTAGTTTCTTCAGGTTTAGAATGGGGGGAGGGCAATAAGCTATACCTATTGTTAAGTGTGTTCCATCCTGACCAGTTTTTACCCATGTAATTTCATTTATGTTATTTTGATCTTGTTCTAATTCATAAGCTTCCAGGTATTCTTTTACATACAATGCTATTCTACCACCTCACCTTGCCTGTCTGTTTTTTAAAAAAAAATTGTGTAACCAGGGATTGTAGTGTTCCAGACAGAGTCTATAAACCAAGTCTCTGTCACCCCACATATGTCAAAGTTTTTTATTAATCAGAAAAGTGTTAAGTTCATCTATTTTGTTTTTAAAACTTTGGCCACTTGTGAGCACTATTTTTAATGGTTTGTTCTTAATAGTTCTTACTTTATTTTTAGTTTACAATGTTTGATTAACAGGTGTGTGAGCTTCCTCTATTAAGCTTTGATTTTTTTGATGGTTGTACAGAGGTACTGTGTGAACCAGTCTCTCCCCCTTTATGGTCAGTTTAAATGGTTATTTATACTAGCTGGGATTTGTTTCCCTAATACTGTAGTGCCTTTTCTACTCAAATGCAGTCCATCCCCAGAATACAGTTATCTTCGTCCCTCAAATATCTCCCAATGTGTTAAACAAGTTATTTCTTGTTTAGTACACAGACTCTCTTCCAGTTATTGATCTTTTTATTTTATTCTGAAAATAAATATTAAATCTGGGTATAGGTAAGATTTTGGATACCATCACATCACAACCTAGCTCAAAGAGTTTATTGGTTAATGCTACTAGGTCTTGTTGAATAGTTGTCATAGAGTCATATAAAATATTGTTAGTCCCAACATGCGTGATTACCAGAGGGCTACCTCCTGTGTTACCCATGATGTCTTTAATCATTGTTGTTACATCTGAAATCTCTGCCCCTCTAAAACTAGACAGTATTCGATTAGTTTTGTCAGGATTAGATATTATTCTGTCCATATGTTTTATTATTGAGTCCCCTAATACAAAGACATGTTTTTGAAGTGGCATACTTGTTTCCATAGGGACTAGGTTTGGGCCTAGTGTTGAAGCCTGTGAGGTGGAGAGAGTGGCGTCAGAAAAATCGATAAATGGGGTTAAATCATTAAACCTATTACTAGTCTGCAGGTTGAAATATTCGGCTCTGTGGCCTTTTTTAGATGCTTTCTTTCCCTGTACTGCATATCATTCCTCTTCTGTTTGGACTGCCATTTCTTCCTCTCTCATTCAATTCCCATTTCTTATAGTGTTTAGGGTCTGCTTTATTGTTAGGGTTACCACATGTCTCTATTTTCTTAGGATGGTCAAGATTTGGGCAGGTGTGTCCTGCTGAAAAATATGAAAATACAAAATGTCCTGACATTATAGTAGAAAACAAATGTTCTTATTTTCCTCTAAATGTTGCAAAAACTATTATAGCTTAACTAAATGTCTTAAAATAATAAGAAACACAAGAAACAACTAAAAAACTACAACACTTAGTCTTAATTCTGATTATTCAGAGAAAACAAGTCTGTTGCATAGGTCAGGATTACATATTGTCCTGAGAAAAATCATGTTTCAGTAAGAAATGTCCCACTTTGGGCTTCTTAAAAGGTGGCAACCCTATCTATTGTAAAAACTGTGGGTGGTGACTGTGCATGAACTGTGGGTATCATTACCTCTGTTTTTAATAAGGGTACCTTAAACTGTTGATCCTTTGTGTGTTCCTTTATCATTTCCTGACCTGTTGCAATATTTAAACTTTGCATTCTTTTTTGCATTTCCTTTTGACTCAGTTCTAATACAGATAATCTTATAGAAAATTGTGTTATTTCTTTCTTCATTTCTTCATTGTGTTTGCATTTAAAACAGACAAATTCTTTAGGTAGAGAGTCAGTAGTTATTATAGCATACATCTGACAATTTCTACATTTAACCCCTGTGTTACCTTCCTTCGTGACTATTATTTATTTATTTGTTTTTTTGTTTACCAGGTAAGTACACTAGACAACAATGTTGCCTATATTCAGGCACGACCCGGGAGAGTACAGACAGGGGAGACCAGAGTTAACATTAATGAGTATTTCATGATGCAGCATGAGGTAAGAACAAACAGTTTAACAGTATACAGCCAGGTACAGTCATTATCAGTGATATCACCTATTTTTAAAAGGAGTGTTTTAACAAATGCTATATTAGGGTACTACCATGTTTGTTTAAGTTTAGACAGTGTAACAGGGAAACTATATCGGAATAGTATAGAGTACTAATATAGTAACAGACAATAGCACTAATTGTTATACCTGTGTCTTTACACCGGTATGGTGTAACACCAACCTCACACCGCGCAAACACACTAAACCGTGAGCAAGATGTGCATGTCTTTAGGTACATGCCGTGCACCACACTGCAATCTCAACCTGCTCACTACAGTGCTTGCTGAAATAGCAGTCCGTGACCTGTAAGTGCTCACCAAGGTCATGGGCCGAGAAGAGCAGCAATTCTATTTAAAATAATGTAAAATAACACAAATGCCATTCAAGCATGGCACAGTACTTAAAATATACTGCCAGATGTTTCAAAAACAGATTTCCAGCTGTCTAAACTGAATTGTAGTTCCGGTGTTACTAAGGGAACTACAGCCCCCTTCCTGTTTCCTGAACAGGGCTCAGACACTCGCAATAGCGAGTAGAGTTTTCAAATCAATTCAAACGTCCACAGAATTAGCAAGTGCAGCATAGAAAAGCTCCTGGAGACAGTAAACACCACTGTCTTCCAGGAGAATGCTTTTCACACTCACGCTCACTAGAGGGCTTGCTGAAATAGCAGTCTGTGACCTGGAAGTGCTCACCAAGGTCACGGGTTCAAGGATAGCAGCAATTCTATTTAAAATAGTGTAAAACAACACAAACGCCACTCATGCGTGGCACAGTACTTTAAATATGCTGCCAGATGTTTCAAAAAACAGATTTCAAGTGGTTCTTATCTGCTGATAAATTCTGTTTTCCTATGTGAGGTTTGCTGAAAAGCCTGATCCTGTTTGTAAAATATGTTATTGCAATATTGGAATTAGTGAAAATTTAGAGTATGTTCCCTTAGAGAACCTATGGTACAGTAAAGCCAGGAAAATCACGATAAATATAATTTTGTTATTTCCATCATATGTGTCTGAAGACTTAGTTACATTTCTTATGACAAATGAGGATAAATTCATCATAGAGTAGCTACTGTAGTTAATTATTTTATGGCTATAAAAACTATCAGACTAAAAATAAAAAAAAAATGAAAAATGCAATATTGAGCAAAACACATTGGCAAAACAGTTGGGCTTTAAAAATTATACATAAGTTTGTGTGATGATGTCACCTTATGGGATGGTAAATCTTTAAACTGTTGGATTTCTTATGAAGATGTCAAATATGTATTTATTGTTGCATTTTTTTCTTCTTCTTCTTGTTTCTGTATACTGTATTTTAGCACTGGAATCTGTAACTGTTATGATTGAACAATAAACCTTTATTAATAAGGTAAAATTTGGGAGCACTGTTTGTGAGATGATGACACATTAGGTGGGGATGATAAATATTAGAAAATTGCATTGTTATATGGATAAAGTGGCACTTCGGTATAATTCCTTGTGAGCAATGTGTTACAGTGCTATGCAAAAACTAGGCGTGTGTGTGTATTAGGTTGTGGAATAAAACAGAATACAATTTGAATAGAAGGGGATGGATCCTCTACAGGGCCTCATGACATACTGTAAAACAGGTAAATATCACTTTTTATTAATTTTGTGCTGTTAGCCTCCCACACATCAGACTGTCAACTTCATTTCGCCAGTAGACTTCAGGTGCACTCAGCAACATGATTGCGAAAGTTGGAAAAACCATTAAATTTGGCTTTGCTGCCATTCTGTTATAGTGTACTGGTGATGGAGAATGGTAATTTTAAAATAAACATTAAACTTTGGCTTGGCTTGGTTTGCTGGTTTCGGAGAATGGCAATCGCTTTAAAAAATGCAACTTTGTTTTCCGTTTTCTGTGTTTGCTGCAGTTCTATCTGGTCACTAAAGCAGGACAGCCTGCAGTTCTATTTTCATTCATTACACAGTTTTGCTCATTCTACTCACCTGCCAGTTACAGTCCCTTCCTCATTCAGGTAACTTTAGGTATCTTTTTTCTATCATACTCCATAGTGTCCATAGTGTCTGTTGGCTCACAAAAGTAACTATTGTTAACAAAGTACAGAGCCAATTGTTTTGCATTGCCATTGCTAAAGTATCCAAAGAAAGAAAAGGTCATTTCTGCCAGCAACAGTATGGACTGCTCAGAGGAAAGTATGGAGCTGTGCTGTGTATGGAGGGGAAGGGGGGAGCAGCAACTGCAGCACGAAGTGAGCACTATTGTGTATGTCTGCTTCTTTTGTATTTAATGTATTTATGCTTAATTTTTCTTTTAACCATGTTTTAAATAAAATAAGATTATTTTTAAAATCACATAAAAAAATGTTGTTGTCTGTTATTGTTCACTGTAATTCTAAAAGCACGAACATAGCGAAAAATTTTTGCCAACAATTATTATCAGTGTTACAGTGTGGGATGGCAGTATAGCCTAGAGGTTAGAGGAATGAGGCGTGAACAAGCTTGATACATCCAGCAGACCAGACCTGAGTTTGATTCTCACAACCTCCACTTGCATACTGTGTGACTCTGAGCAAGTCACTTAACCGCCCAGTGCTCCCAGGTTGCCCCTGAAGACAGGCACTTGTGCCTAGTGGGCCTTATCCAGTTACCAATGACTAAAATAAAATAAAATAAAAAAAATGTTAATCTAATTGTTATGACAGTGAGCCATAGTGATCTGTGAAGTTCCCAAAATTCACTCTGAGAAAAATTTACAAATTACTGCAAATTGTGGAGCTGGGGACTGCAATTTGCCTTGTTATTTGTGAGGTGTATTGGCCAGATTTCACCAGGTGGATTAACAATTTGTCAGTGAATACCAAGGCTATGATGTCAACCTTACCAATTATCCCTTTCAAACACCCCTTCACTGGCATCCTCCATCCTTACCCCACCCCACAAACATCACCCTTCTTGCTGCTGTGTCATTGTCATCACTTCAGGAATCTTTCACTCTACCCAAGTCCCCAGTGTTCTGTTGTCCCCACCCAATCCCTGCTGGTCCCCAGCACCTCCTTCCCCATGAGCACCTATATAGAGAAACAGTCCCCCTGTGCAGAGCATCTGCTCTGTTCAGTGCTGACTCCCATCCCAGCTCCTGGCTCAAAATGGCTTTAATGAATGAATGGTGATGTCTTGGCTCCTAGTAGTAAAACCTGACTGATTGAAAATTTAACCACGGGTTCTACTAGGAGCAAAGATGTCAGCATTCATTCATTCTAGCCATTTTGCCAGATGGGAACATGGGACTGGGGTGAGTCAACACAGAACAGAGCTGTCGCTGGCACTGAGGGACTGTTTTATTTTTTTGAAGCCAATATGTTATGTTGCTCATAGGGAGAGAAAGAGGAGGAAGGACCAAAAGGGCTTGGGGACCAGAGCAGGAGTGAAGGGTGCCAGTAATTGAATCATCAGATTTGTGGCTCTGCTTAGTTCACTAATTTGCATGCCATTCCACTGCCAGTAATGATCCTGCCTGAAGCACCTTCAGAGGCAGCCCTGACAGAACTGCATGGACTCACACAACTAAGGGCTGTAAAGCTGTTGAACTTGTTAGAGCTTTTTTAATTAAAAAAAAAACCTCAAGTGTAAGACTTTTAGAGGGCCGTTGCTTTTAACTTTTAAAGGATGATTTGATTGCCAACTGGGTGGTGTCAGTGAAGGGATTTATGATGCCACACCAACAACAAAGTTTGACCTGACAGTACAGTGACGGCTTTATGTCGACTACAAATTGCGGTTGGCATAAAGCCATTCAGTAAGCTATTTTGTTTTCAGGAGCTTCACCCCCTCAAACCCCACATACAGGGCTCCATATCACACCCCTCCTGTATCTTAATATAATCAAATCCAAGTCTGAGTTGATTCAGTGAGGGGGTGAAAGACCTGGAGAAGCAGTACTGGTGTCCCACAGGTACATTACAGTGGCAACATCAAACTGGCGCTGTAATGTACTTCACTGTCAAAATGTTGCTGTAGAGCAGTGGCAGCTCTACACCAGGGCCCACCAGGGCACGTGCCCTGGTAAAAAAATGCTGTGCCCCAGTTGGTGCACCATATGCTGCAGAGCTTCCCCCATAGTAACAATACATCAGTGCCCTGGCTGTTATCTGTTGTGCCCCAGCTGTGCCCTGGTAACCATTTGTGGCTAGAGCCACTACTGCTGTAGAGATGGCATACATCAGTGAAGGGGGGTTATTTTGATTTATTATATAATCATGGGTGGGGGAGTGGGTAGTTTCATAGCACAGTGAGTGGGGTGAGGTTTTAAAAAAAATCCACTAGTGAAGTTGGACCTTTCAGCAGCAGAATTCATGGATTTTTTGCAAATGTGAATAGGGCAGATTTGTGCTAACTTTGCTGGCAGATTACACATTTGCCACATCACTACTGAGGCATATGAGTTACTATGGATAAACATAAATCTCCCTGTGTGTGGCACAAAAAAGTTAGGTGTGCTAGCTAAAGCTGCCTATAATCTGACCAGAAACTACAGAAACAGCTGTACTCCATTGGAAAGAAGTTTAAAGAAGACAGTGCAAAAAAGTCTCATGGTTTATTTCATGCACCTCCATACATCTCCAAGCTTAGTTTACCATTTAATGCAACATGCTTAACTTGGAGGTGTATAGAGGTGCATCAAATAAACCGTGAGTCTTTTTTGCAATATCTTGATTGAACCTACTTTTTTACATTCGCTTGCATGCATGCTCAAGGAACGTCTTGCAACACTGTGCTTTTTGGAGGTGTGTGACCCTCCTCCCCAATGCAGTGCTCAGTGTAGCAGGTATGACCCTAGGGGACCAATACATGCCAAGTTGTGTATGACAGCAGTTCGGCTGTGTTGGTCTTCACTTCTAACTAAAGGTCCACTGCAATCAGTGGTGGCTGCTAATGTCCTCACCCTCCCTGTTCTCCCTGGCCCCCACCTTGTGTGTGGAAGGGGGTGCCCAATCCCTCAGCTCATGCACCCCCAGCCCACTGTGTGGCTGATGGTAATGCCCAATCCCTCCTTGGCTGCAGCCCACTCCAAAAACAACCAACCAGTTGGCACACTGGGAGCCCACCCCAGCATGCTCCATGCTTCCCCACCCACACACACACACACACAAACTATATGGCCAGTGGGGTGCCCAGTCCCTACTTGTCCAGTCCCCCAGCAAACACATAGGTGGCATGCTGGGAGCTCAGCGTGCTTGCGGTTGTCTGCTTTTTTGTTCCTCGCCCCACCTCCAACCCGTGCCCACCCTCTGTGCTCCCACCTTCCCACACAACCCCCTCATCTGGCTGGCACACTGGGAGCCCACCCCAGTGTACTAAAGCCTCTGTTTTTTTTTTACTCCTGTAAAACAAGAGAATGGTCCCTCAGTGAGTCCTCAGGCCCCCCTCCAACCCGCACCCACCCTCTGTACACCTACTTCCCACACCCACACCCACTCACACCATACCTACCTCCAGAGCCCAAGCACGATGATCTTGGTGGACAGGAACATGTCTGCACTCTTCAAAGCCGACTGCAAACTGAAAAATGCCCATAAGCTGTATAATGGCATAAATAGGGTTTTTCAACATTGGGTGCATATCGATTATTTTTGGGGTGTGGCACCAAATTTTCAATATAGGATTATTATGACCTATCCTCATGAATTCAGTCACAGTCATGGCGTTCTTTGGTCCCAAAAGGTGATTTCACAGTCACTGCGTGGAATCACCTTTTGGGACTGATTAACAAAACAACAGTGTTGGTGTTCATGAGGTGGGCTCTCAAAAAGCCTATGTTGCAAATTTGGTGAAAAAATTCCAAAAATCACTGTTTCATGAGTGTGCGTTGCGCAGTTTCCATCACACTTGTAAGTCTGCAAATTTATAATATTTTCACTCCATTTTTTTCTTGAAATTCAACTTTTTATTGATTTTATAAAAGGTGTTCATAACATAAAGATAAACTTTGTGTATTACAATTGGTACACACAAAATATAATACACAACATTTTCTTTGGGAAGACTTAGTTTAAGAAAGAATCGCCTTGGGCATTTGTTTAGCCAGATGAACCTGCGATGAGAGCACGTATATGTTGGAAAAAAGAGAGAGGGAGACAGATATTCAGCATGTTGAGGGGGTAGAAAAGGCGGGGAAGAACATTCATCTTAATGATATTTATTCTGCCCCATAAAGATAGGGGAAGGGATTCCACCTCTGCAGATCTTGTTGAATGGTGGTTATCAAGTCATCCAAATTTAGTTTCTTTTCTTTTATGAGGTCAGTGGTTAAGTATATACCCAAGTATTTATGAACTGGGAGACCATTTCATCCCAAAGTGGTTGAAGTCTGCTCTATAAGTGAAACCATTTAAGGGAATATCTCCATTGTAGTGAGGTTCAATTTATAATTGGAAAATCAGCTATATTGAGCTATAATTTCAAGGGTGTGTTCCAGGGAGGATAGTGTCTATTCTAGGTGGAGCAGAATGTCATCTGCTTATACCAAGAAAGTAAGAGAATGGTTAAGTATTGAGATGCCCTTAATCAGAGGAGACCTTTCTATATGACAAAGAAGAGGTTCTAAATAAAGATTGAACAGGAAGGGTGAAAGAGGGAAGCCCTGTCTGGTGCCAGTGAACAGGGGAAAGTGAGAAGAAAAGACAACATTACAATATATCCTTGCTGAGGGAAAGGAGTAAACTGATTGGATCCATTGAAGAAAATTGGAGGTAGCCCATACTTTCCAGAGTCATCCAGAGGAATGTCCAACCCACCCTATCAAAAGCTTTTACTGAGTCTAAAGAAATCAACACCGTAGGATTCTGAGAGGAATGAGCAAAGTGGAAGATATGTTTAAGTGTCCTAAGGTGATCAGCTGCAGATTGGCCAGGGACAAAACCTACCTGTTCAGGACTTAATAGGGGAGTCCAGATTCTCTTAATACGCTGGGAGAGCACCTTAGTTAAAATCTTGATGTCGCAATTTAGGAGAGAGATAGGGTGGTAACTGGCTGGATTTGTATGGGGTTTATCTGGTTTGAGTAAAAGAACTGTCTTGGCTTCAAGTAGGGACGGGTCTAATGACGTGGCACTAAACATATACCTATTGAGAGTTAATAGAAGAGGGACTAAGTCTTTAGAAAAGGTCTTGTAGAAATTGGAAGGAAATCCATCAGGGCCTGGTGCCTTATCCAGAGCTAAACTAGACAGTGCCTCCTCTATCTCTCCTAAGATGATTGGAGAAGACAAGGAAGATTGAAGATGATTTGGTAGACAGGGAAGGTCAAGAGTCTCCAAGTAAGATTTAGTTTCTTGGGGGAGTGATGGAGAGTTGTTTTTACTGTAAAGAGTGTGATAGAAAGTTTCAAAGACTTGAACAACATCCCACGGTAATGTTTTGATAGAACGGTCTTGGGCAGAGATAGAGGGAATTAGTCTGGAACTCTCCAGTGTACGCAACCGTAAAGCCAAAAGCCTGCCTGCCTTTTCACCCTGCTCAATATATTTAGTTTTTGTTTTAAAAATAGTAAATTCTGCCTTCTCCCGCAGTAGCACATCATATTCATTTCATACAGCTAGTAATTCCTCCAGGGAGTCAGAGGAGGATGAGGAAGATAAAGAGGATTCTAGGACTCTGATTTGAGATAAGAGAGATAAGGCTTCAGCTTCCTATTGTCTTTTCTTCCATGAGGCTATTTTAATGAATTCACCTCGGAGAGAACATTTTAGCATACCCCATATCAGATCCTCCTTTTGAACAGTACCTTTATTCAGGTCCTTGAAGGAGTGAATAAGAGATTGGTTGTTAGATACAATGGACTTATCTTTAAGTAGTTGTGTGTTTAATTTCCAAGCTGAATCTTTCTGGTGGGCAGAATCAGGGGAAAAGGCCACCCAAGCCACAGAGTTGTCTGATAAAACAATTGGTTCCATACCAGCCTGACAGATACCTGTGAGAAGGGGAAGACTGAATAGAATGTAGTCAAGTCTGGACCAGGATTGATGAACAGTCGAGTAGAAAGAGAAGAGACGGTGGGAAGGATTAAGGATATGCCATGGATCACAAAGACACAGAAGTTCTGTGAAATCTTAAGGCAGTTTAAGAATGAGATGGGGTTTTAAAGGTAGGCATAATCAATCTAGATCCTGTGTCAGAGGAATGTTCCAATCCCCTAATATCAGGGAGGTGGGTAAAAGGTGCAATTTTATTGGCTAGTGTCATAAGGAATGTTGCATCCCTCCCACCGGTCCATATATAGATCTGAGGACCACATCTATATTGTTGAGGGATCCTTTAACTAAGATAAACCTTCCAGATGGGTCCCCAGTTGATGATTCAGCTTGAAAGATACCCTTCCCATAATTAAAATAGCTACCCCTCTGCTCGAGGAAGAATCACCAGCACAATAAAATTGAGAGATCCCTGTCAGTCATAGCCAGATGGCTTCACTTGCTAACAGGTGGCTTTCTGAAGGAGGATTATATCAGCATTAAGTAGAAAACAATGTTTAAGAACTTGATGCCTTTTCAATGGGTCTCTAACTCCCCCTAACATTCCATGTTACAATTTTAACAGTATTAGCCATCATTTGTTTCAGATCTAAAAGATAATCAACACATTGTATTAACCATATGATCATAACCCACTGGAGACGCACCTCTCCATTCCCTCCACTTCATCCCCCATCCCAAAATATCAAAGGATGGAGAAACCAGTCAAATAGTACCAACAATGGTAATGAAGTAGTGTAATAAGCTAGTTCTGGCAGGATTCTATCTACCCTTCCCATTAACCTTATCTATCTTAAAAATAAAAGGTGAGAAACATATACTAATTCCTAACAGCCCTCCTAATCTTCCCTTTTCCCTCAATTTCCGGTAACTATTTACATAAGGCCCTGACTAATTTCTAAGTTAGTCTTTATTTTGATAGGAAGAGTGTCAAGAGGCCTGCCCCGATGGTTGGTCCACTCTCATCAATTGATTGGAACAAAATCAGTATGACAGTAGGTTCCTCCTTGTCTATTACAGCATTAAAACCTGATGCCAAATGCCATACTCCAAAAAAAATGTGAAGGAGGTACCAGAGTGTCCATCCATACCCCCCATAAACAGGTACGTGATACAGTTCTACCCTGAGCCAACTTCGTCTGGGAGACTCCTCCTCCTCCTCCTCCCCACCACCAACCTCACCCCCCACTCTGGGTTCAAGTAACAAGAAAGTAATCAGTCCCAGAATAAAATGAGAAAAGAAAAGGGTATCATGACCTCTGGAGAGGATAAAATCTATTCCTGTAATGGCACACCTGAACCCTTGTGAGTGTGGAGGAGCCCTCCGTAATCTGACTGAACAGTAATATAGCTATATGTATCTAATATTTGCCAACTGGTTAAACTAAAACTGTAAACATGAGGAATACCATAAAGATTATACTTGCAACTAAAGTGGCAGTCCAAAGTCCTTGTATATATGAGCCTAAGGAAGTGCCTGTGGGAGAGAATGAATAAGGGACCAACAAAGAGTGCGTCACCAAATGAGTCCTCCTGAAACTTCAACAGAACCATGGTTCCTCCCTGGCTCAGGATTTGCCGACTAACCGGCAATGGATCAAGGGCCTAGTTACTGTGAATTCAGGCTTAAGGCCTCTCATCGAAGGCCCAATCTCTCTCGGCTGGCTAAATGTCTCCAATAACCATGAAATTTAACTACAGAACCTGAATAGAGAAGGGAAAAAATGTTCCAACAGCCAGGAGAGACGTAGTTTAAACTGGCAAAACAAGTTTAAATTCGGTGGGGGGTGGGGTTCAACCTGCTTTAAAAATGTTGGGCAGCTTGTTGGCCAGGTCTGTAGCCACTTGACACAGCAATTCATATGAGATCCAGGATCCGTCAATAGAAACTTGCAGTTTGGCCGGGTAAAGCATCTTGAAGGAGATGCTAGCCGCTATCAGTTTGGAGACCGTGGAGTGAAATGCTGTGCATTTTGTAAAGGCAGGTCCTGTGAAATCCATATTTTATTCCCCTCCCACATGAGTGACTGCAGCTCTCTTAGTTTGGCTAAAATGTGTTGTTTGTCAATAAAACTGAAGAATTTTAAGATGATTGGCCGGGGGGGGGGCACCTGGTTGTGGCTTCGAGCGGAGAGATGGTGTGCTCTCTCTATCTGGTACGTGGAGCCTAGTGGAGATGGGCACACCACTTTCTGTAGGAATTTCTGGAAGAAGAGAATGGTGTTAGGCCCCTTTTCAGTTTTGGGTATCCCCATTATAATAATATAATTCCTTCTGCTTCTCCCTTCCAAATCCTCAGTTTTAAGTTGAAGTTTGTGGATTTGTTTATGAAGGTGCATTATTTCTGGTTCTGTTTTCTCCTTCCAAGCTTCCAGAGATGAGGAGCAGACCTTCGTGTCACAGACTCTCCTAGTAAGACTAGTCAGGTCTCCTCTGAGAGATTTTAACTCTGTGGAAATGTCAGAGAGGGTTTCCCAAAATAGTAGACGCTCCTGAAGGAACCAGTCCTCCATTAGGGGGATCACTGGTGGAGTCACTGATCCCACTTTGTTAGTCCCCCTACCCTGAGCTCTTTGTTTTTGGGGTATTTTCTCCAGGGTGGTAGGCAGCATATGCTTCATCGGGGCCTGCCTCATATCAGCGTCCATCACGGTGGAAAGCCAATTACGATGCAAGTAGACAGATGTAAGGAGTCACTGAAGGCAGGAGTATACTGATGAGAGATTATTGCAGAAATAGCAGCTAAATTTGGTTTTGATGGTGGATAGAGGTTGAGAGGCAGGAGCTCCAGACAAGTGCTGCTGTTAGGTTGCCTGCATCACGTGATCTTCCACTCCAGATTTTCAACATAGGCATATTTCCACCTCCTTATGAACTGTGCAGCCTTCATTTTTCACATACTGTTTCGAAATATGTTTTTGCTTCTGGCTAAAACAGCACGCGATCTATTGAAAATCAGTGTTCGCTGCAGAATAAGACAATCACAGTGACACTGTTCATGAGCAAAGGTCCTAAAATGCCTAGGTTGAAAATTTGGTAGCAAAAGTCCATAAAATGTCTGTGTTTTGAGAGTACATTGGTCAGTTTCTATGCACACTCGTAACTTCATGAATTTCTAATATTTCCACTCCAGATTTTCAACATTGCCATTTTCCCACATCTCCTTATGACCAGTACAGCTGTCATTTTTCACCTCCTAGCCAAAATGTGTTTTCACACTTCCAGCGTACAATAGCATGGCCGCTGTGGGAAATCATGTTTGGTACTGAGTAAGAAAACCACAGTGACACTCCTTGTGAGCAGACATCTTAAAATGCCTATGTTGAAAATTTAGCGTAAAATTCCAAAACATGACTGTTTTACGAGCGTGCCTTGCGCAGTTTCCACGCACACTCCTAACTTTGCAAATTTGTCATATTTTCACTCTAGATTTTCAACATTTGCATTTTCTCACACCTCCTTATGAATAATACAGCTGTCATTTTGCACATCCTGGCTGAAATGTGTTTTCACACTTCCAGCACAGAATAGCACGATTGCTGTGGGAAATCAGTGTTCGGTACACAGTAAGAAAATCATAGTGACAGTGTTCATAACCAGAGGTGACAAAATGGGTGTTTACTCACCTGGTAAAGGTGATTGTGTTGGTTGACATCCATGGCACTCCAGACATTACCTCATGGGTTTTAACCCACCTGAAAGGCTAGTGATGCACATGACTCTAGGATCAGATTTCTCCCATATCCAGGTCCCAGAAGCCCCTGCTCTCCAGTTTGAATCTTCCAAAGCTGAAAATAAGGTTAGTGAAATGGAACACCAAGAAATGACCCCAATACCAGAATTTATGCTAACAGAAAGAAGGCGAGTATACGCGGTGATAAATGAAATCGGGCCAGGCCCCTAATTTATTCCCCTGACAATACAATCTAGACTCGATCCCTAATGGGCCGACGGTGGACATCCTGGATGTTGAAATGCATGGCAATAAAACATTCAGCTCAATGTAAGGTTGTCTGCCCATACTCTGTACACCTCTGACTACTATGTCGGGTGGGTCGTGGAGTGCCATGGATGTCAACCAACACAATCACCTTTACCAGGTGAGTAAACACCCATTGTGATTGGTTGACATCCATGCCACCACATTACCTCATAGGTAGATAAGAAGCAGTACTGTATCAGTGGGAGGGAGACAGAATGGTCTAGGGGTGGAAGGAAGCGGTGGTGGAAGTGGCCGCAGAGAGGACTTGGTTTGAAAGGTAGGTTGCAACTGGAACAGGTGATCTAGGCGATAGTGTCTGGCAAAGGTGTGGATTGAGGTCCACGTGGCTGCCTTGCAGATGTCTTCCGCTGACACGTTGGCCCTCTCCGCCCGGGAGGTGGCTACCACACGAGTGGAGTGTGCCTTGATTCCCCGAGGAGGTGTCCTTTGTTTTGCCAAGTAGGCCTTCTGGATAGTTCTCCGCAACCAGCCAGTGATGGTGGTCTTGGAGGCTGCTTTCCCCTGTCTCTGGCCCCTTGAGACTATGAACAGTCTCTCTGTCTTTCGAATAGGTTGTGTCCTGGTTATGTAAGTGGCTAGAGTGTTGCCCACGTCCAGGCCTTGTGGGACGGTAGCGTCTCCCGAATGGGAGTCTCCTCGGAAGGTGGGTAACTCAAGACTCTGTTCCCTGTGGAAGCGGGAGGAGACCTTGGGTCAAAAGGCTGGCACAGTCCATAGGTGTACTCCATGTGGCGTGAACACTGTGTAGGGTTCCCTGCAGGACAGTGCACCTAACTCCCGATTCTGCGGGCTGAGCATATCGCCAGGAGGAAGCAGGTCTTTAACCCAACCCAGAACAAGTCTACAGTTTGGATGGGTTCGAATGGGGCCGAGTTGAGGGAGTCCAGAACCAGGGGAGGTCCCAAGGAGCGACAGTTGGGCGCACCCATGGCCATAGCATCTCAGCCACTCTTAGGAAGTGCAGGGCATTCGGGTGAGCACCGGGGCTGTGGCCCTCTATGGATCCCACAGCTGCTCCGATGGCCGACAGCTGTGCCCTGAGGGATGAGTGAGCCAGTCCCCTATCCAGGCCTTGCTGGAGAAATAACAGGATAGTGGACATGTCCGCGAACTCTGGGTCTGTCACCCGATAACGGCACCATTTGGTGAACACCGCCCACTGCCTGCTACAGGTGGAGGTGGCTGATGAGCGTCTGGACTGCAGCATCGTTGCTATGACTGAGTCATGGTAGCCTGAGTTCCTTAGTCTTCTCCTCTCAGGAGCCAGGCTGTGAGCTTCAGGGTCCCGGGTTCGGTGTAGAAGTGGACCCTGGTTCAACATGTCAGAACGGTAGGGCAGTCTGAAGGAGGCCATTGTCATCGAGAGGATTGTGGCAAAACCACGTCCTCCAGCCAGTAGGGAGCCACCAGTGTGATGGTCCATCTCGAGGAGTGAATCTTGGTCAGCACCTGAGGTAATAGGGGAATGGGGAAGATGTAGGAGTGGTCCTGGGACCAAGGTTGTGACAGGAGTCAGTTCCCCATGACTGACTGTCCCTGTACTCGAGAGTAGTCCATGACCTGTGTGTTTTGAGCCGTGGCCATGAGGTCCATGGGGATGGGTCCCGGTGTCCTGTATCATTTGAAAAGGCTGGTGTGAGATGCCACTCTCCTGGGTGAACTTGTTGCCAGCTCAGCCAGTCTGCTCGAATGTTGAGCTTTCCGGTGAGGTAGACTGAGCTGAGGTGTTCGAGGTGTGCCTGGGCCCAGTTGAGGACCCTTCCACCTCCTTCAGCATCGCCTGCTTCGGGTGCCTCCTTGTTTGGTGATACATGCCACCATTACCCAGTTGTCAGATCGGATCAGGACTGATTGTCCCAAGATGGTGGATTTGAAAGCTGTTAGTGCATGGTAGACTGCCCGCATTTCCAGGACGTTGATAGATAGTCTGGATTCGTGTGGGTCCATTGGTCCTGTGCTGTCCTGTTGGCCAGGCAAACACCCCATCCTTGAAGACTCGTGTCCATCTTGATGGAGACCTGGGAGGAGCCTCAGTGGGACACCTCTGGTTAGATGTGAGTGGACTGTCCACCAGGTTAGCGACTTTCTCACCGAGGGAGGTAATGGGAGGAAGGTCCTTGATTGTGTTCGTTTGGGATCCCCATCTGGGACGTGGGTCTGTAGTGGCTGTATGTGCCATCTGGCCCATGGGACGAGGTCGATACATGAAACCATGCAACCTAGCAGTTGTGCTGGGTTGCCATGGATGCCCAATGGCCGGTGTGTATTGTGCTGGCCAGATTGATCAGGTTGAGGACCCTTGCCTCGAACGGTCTTGCCCACCCCTGAGCTGTGTCTAGGCTGGTGCCTAGATGCTCTATTTGTTGCATGGGCATTAGGTGGCTCTTGTCCCGGTTCACTACCCAGCCATGTTGCTCTAGGGCCCTTAGAGGGAGGGTGGTGTGACGGTGAGAGCTCTCCTTGGATCGTGCCCAGATCAGCCAGTCATCGAGGTAGGGGATGATGTCGAGACCCTGTTCTCGGAGTCTGGCCACCAGTACCACTGATACTTTGGAGAAGACTCTTGGGGCCGATGAGAGTCCGAACGGCAGAGCCTGGTATTGGAAGTGTTGGCCAAGGATGTGAAACTGGAGGTACTGCCTGTGAGCCGGCCTGATGGGTATGTGGAGGTATGCGTCCTTGAGGTCTATGGATGTCAGGAAGACGCCCACCCAAATACTGCGAAGCATTGACCTCAGAGTGTCCATTTTGAACTTCTGGGGTACAATGTGTTGGTTTAGGTGTTTGAGGTCCAGGATGGGGCGGAGGTTGCCGTTCTTCTTTGGCACAAGGAAGAAGATGGAGTAGACTCCTAACCCCTGCTCATGTGGTGGTACTGGCTGAATCACCCTGTTGTTCATCAGGTCCCACAGGATATGTTGTACCTGATGAGCGGTGGCCCGCTTTTTTGTCACCGGTGAGGTGATAAACCTGTGTGTCAGGGGTGTCTCTGATAACTCTATCGAGTATCCTTCGGACACGACTTCCTGAACCCATCTGTCGGAGGTGGTGTGAAACCATTGGTGACTGAAGAGCGCTAATCTTTGTCCCATGGGGGGGCACTCTTGTTCCAAGGGGGTCCGGCACGAGCAGTCATTGCGGCTTGCCTCGCTGACCTCTGCCTCTTCCTCCGAATCTCGAGCCACGGGCTTTGAAGGATGAGGTGTAGTAGGATTGGGTGGAGGGGGTGCGTGGAGAAGTATAGGAGCCTCTACCTTGAAAGGAAGTGGCTGGGTGTGTGTCTCTGTGGTTTGGTGTGACCTCTGCCCCCTGAAATCTCCACCTAGCGGAGGGAGATAGAGTGCCTACTTTGTTTCTAAGGAGTTCCTTGCCCTCCTCTTTCTGTTTCAGGAACTCTAAGAGACCCTCCCCAAAAACATGTTTGCCCTTCAAGGGGAGATTTTGCAGTAAGGTTTTGGACTCATTGTCGGCCTCCCATAACTTAAGCCACAAAGCCTGTCTGGCCCTATTTGTGATGGCTGTGGCCCTTGCATTAAGTCTGACGGTGTCAACAGCCATGTCGGCTAGGTATCTTGCTGCATCAATGGTGCACTCTAATAGCTCTGTCTCTCTGGATTTGGGGTTGGCCTGCTCAAGGAGCTCCTCCAACCAACGTATTTGCACCCGTGCTGTGTAGATGGCTGCTGTGGACGCTCTTGCTGCCATGCCTTCTGTTTCGAAGACCTTCTTTAACATGTCCTCGACCCTTTTGTCTGCAGGGTCCTTTAGGGAGATTGTTCCACAGGGTAGGATAGTCCGTCTGCTAAGGGCGGCCACCTGGGGGTCGACCGTTGGGGTAGAGCACCAGGTGTTGGCTTTGTCCTCTTGAACGGGGTACATCCGGTCCAGGTTTCTTCTGTTAGGCATCCGGCCTGGGTCGGCGGATTGCCACTCCTTATTGATAATGTCTTCGATGGCCGGACAGATGGGAAAAGTCTCTCGAATGGTGGATCTCTGCTGGATCAGGGGGTCTAGCTTAGATTGAGGTTTGTCTTCCTCCATTTCGAACCCCATGGTGGTCTTGATGATCTTGATGAGGCCTGGGACCATGTCGAAGAAGCATAGTTTGGAGGTGAGCGACGGAATGGCCTGTTGCTCCACATCTTCTTCGTTGGAGATGGCCCCATCTTCCTCCTTTGGTAGGTCATCGTCCTCCCCGGTGTCGGGTTTGTGGATATCCGGGCTCAGTTCCGTCAGATCCATGTTATCTTCGTTGGCCCCTCCCCCAATGTCTTGTTCCAGAGGTGGGTTCGCAGGCAATCTCTGTTGGGTGAGGGACTCCAATTTCTCCATCACCTTCAGCATAAAATTCTGCTGACTCTCCATCATGGCCACGGTCGCCTGTTGGTTCTGTAGGAGAAAGGCGCCCGGGTCCAGCCAAGATGAGCCGCTAGGGCCAGGGTTGCTGGGGCCCATGCCGGTGGACTGTCCAAGGATAGGTCATCGTGGTGGTGGAGACAAGCGCACAGGGGCCAGGGGCCTGGGGCAGGAGGTTGGAGCTGCACGCTGTGCACTTCTTGGCTTTGACCATCTGAGGAAGACAAAGATGAAGCGTTACCATGGTGCCAACTGGGCCTGCAGTGGTGGTGGGGCCCTGATAGGCTGTGTTGAGATGCGCTTTGTACACGAGAGAGAGAGTGAGAGTAATAAGATGCATGCTGGCCTCAAATGGGGTCGCTGTGGTGAGGGACCCACATGGAGGCTGGAACCTGGGGATCGCTATAGAGAGGGACCCCAGTGGTCAATGTTGCTGGTGGCTCATATGGGCTGCTGTGGGAGGAGCCCGTATGGACATACAGGAAACACCAGCCTTCTTCCCCAATTTCCTTTTTTTTTTTTCTTTCTGTATAATATCCAGAGAAAGTGGGGGAGGGGCAGCACCAAGATGCCTGGTCCCCAGAGAACTACGCTGGGGAATCAGAGTAAGGCTCTAGCCTATTAGAGGACCCAGGTGGTCCTATTATTTCTTTGGGAAGGACCCCCAGCCTTCCTATCTGGTGTAGGAAGTAATGCTGGTCTTGACCCCTTTCCCAGCTGATCTGCTAGTATTATCACTCTGTGCTACAGAAGCAGCTCCCAATGGAGTAAGAAGGAGGTGGTGGGAGATGCTCCTAGGCCGCAGGCATGGATTCTTGGCCCGAGAGAGCGAGGGACCCTTCCCCTGCAGACTCCCTGTGGCGTAGGGGACCTAGCGGCAAAGGCTCTTACTGAGCCACGAGGCTACATCCTGTTTGTGAAGTAGGATCCCCGCTAGTGCCTTCTATTAGTGGAGGGCCGGCGCCAAGGCCCAAAGAAGAAGGAGGAGGAGGCGCAGGAATGCGCGCCAAGCCATGTGGTCACGGAGGAGCTCCGAAGAAGAGCTGAGACACCGTGCCACACTGAAGACCAGCTGGGAGAGCCGGGGAGTGCCGAGCAGTTCTGCGCCTGAGGCTGCCCTCAGAGGGGAACTAGGCGCGTGCTCAAAGCTCCTCTGAACGGCCGCCCTACAGGCCTCCTGGGGGGGGAGAAGGCTGAGAGTGGCTTGGGCTGGGCCGGGAAGGCCGCATCGAGGGACGATCCCATGGTCAAACGGAGGAGGCAGATCGTGAGAGCGGGCGGTGGGAGAGCCAGCACCGCCGCCCGCCAGAACTAGTCCCAGGGTTGGACTGCTTGGGGGGAACCTCCTCTGAAAACAGCGTGCCTAGGCCCTAGCAAGAGGCCTGAGGGGGGGAGGGGGGAGCAGAGCAAGCGTGTAGCGAGCCGAGCTCGTGCCATTGATTCCTCGGAGGCGATGGCCCCCTGATACCATAACAAAACCTGCAGTTGGAGGAAACACTCAAGGAAAGACCTGTGAGCACCCTAGGTGACTCGAAGAGACCCCATGCTTAATAACACAACCTCGACAGCAGAAAGCAACAAAAACACACAGAATGAACTCAGGGGGGGCTATAAAAATGCAGCTTGTTTCAAACAGGAGAAGGCACTGCTAGGGTACTCGACAAATCTAGTTACATGACTGCAGAGGCAGGACCAAATGCTAAAGTAAACCCTTACAAAGGCGATAAGGCAAGAGATTTTTTACAGGGTTTCCTGGAAACCCGAGTTTAAAACATTATCCTTTTATATTTATACCTAGGATTGCTCCATGTGGTCATGCTAGTTACTGGAATTATTTAGTTGCTGCAATAAATTGCAATTTAAGAGGCTTACCTTAGTAATTAGGACAGCAGGGACCCTGATGTGCTAGCCTGATCAGATGCAAAGTTTGAACTGGAGAGCAGGGGCTTCTGGGACCTGGATATGGGAGAAATCTGATCCTAGAGTCATGTGCATCACTAGTCTATCAGGTGGGTTAAAACCCATGAGGTAATGTCTGGAGTGCTATGGATGTCAACCAATCACAATGCCTATGTTAAAAATGTGGTGAAATAATTCCACTGAATGACTGCGTTACAAGCACAGGTTGCACAGTTACCATGCAGGCTCATACTCTTGAGCACACCCAGGGTGTTAGGGTTCCTAAGACAGACACTTAAGAAGCATGAGGGTGAAATGTTAATCCAATGCAAGAGGAGTTGCAGAGAGGTACTCTGTTGGGATATGGATGCTAAAGGGACATGGATACAACTGGGGGGGGGGCTGCATAAATGTCAAACACCAATGCAAATAACTGCAAGTGAATGTTCAGCATTGATAAATACTTGTTTCCATTGGAGTGCAGATATTTGTGTGGTTTCTGAGTTACTTTGGATGACTCTGCAAGCAAAAAATAACACTTGTTGATTTTATAAAATCATCAAACCTTTAAACATAGCTTTGTAAAAGTTTCACTGGCAAAATGTCCTTTGTTTGTATTCTTGTTGTATTTACTGTTTAGAGTATGTCTGACACTATTTTATGCCAGTTCCTTTAAAAAAATGCCTTAACTGAGGTCCTGGCTATTTTAATCTGGCTATTTTCAGTTACACTACTAAGGATATTTACTATTGTCATTTCAGTACCTTTTACATGAGGACTCTCTTTCAGAACCTTTTTACATTTTAAGAAGCAGAGTCTGCTTATTGTTAGAGCACAGGCTTGGGATCTGGGAATCATGAGACAAGGTTCAAATTCCACTAGATCCATTTATTCATTGTTTGACATGAGGAAATCATCCAATCTCTCAGTGTTTCCATCCACCAAGTTAAAGAAACAGGTAAAAACAAGACTGCACTGAAAATTGAGGCATCACATCTTTGCTGGAAATGAACTCTGGCTTTCAATGTTCCTTTCTTGGTAAATAAATGTAAATAATTCTGTTAATAGGTATGCTATTGTGAGCAACAAAATTATAAAAAAATACCATGATTCCCCAAAAATATTTATAAGCTCTATAATATAGATGCTTGAAAATAGAAGGTTGTATTTTGTACAAGGTCATCTTGTAAAGACATAAGAACTGTTGCATGACCAATACCTATGCAGCATATAGATTAGGCTCAGAGGCATTTTATATCTTTAAATGGATTTTGTCAGGGATCACCCAATTGTGAGAATAAATCTAACATAAGGGGAATATTTGAAGATACCTAAAGAAAAATTAAAGTGACTATTATATCATTGTTTGGCCTTATCAAATCCAAAGATTATGATTATACTATACATCTTTGTTCAACACCAGCAGCACAAGGCATACTTAACTCAGTGGTGGATGCCATTTCTTAACTGGAGTAGGAAATTTCAAGCAGAAAGCTCTGGTGCATGAAAGAATCCAACCCCCATTTCTAGACTGGAGCTTTGCATGACAGTTCCAGTATATACTGTAATTAAATGGTTGATTTACTTAAAGGTCACAGCCAACTTTGTAAGCTTTAGAAGGGAACATGACAGGTTATACCCACTGAAGCATTTGATTAGATTTATTGCTTCTGCAGCTACTATAAAACTACATGGTGCTTTTCTCATAAATATTGTTTCCTCCTTTTGAGTCTCCTCATGAACTATTTCACTTACTCTAGTTTCCATGGCCAACTGCACCTCTGGAGTGTTCGCATCTAGCCCAGGTTACACTCCACCTCCTTCAGCCGCTGGATGTGTCCCAGCCAAGGTAGGGCCTCCAGATCAGTGGGGGTCTTCTTCAGGGCTTGCCTTCAGCAACTTTCCATACCCCTTAGAGATGGGTCTGGGATTACATGTGAAGAGCAGAAGGAGCCCAGGTGTTACAAATGGGTGGCCACAGGCTGCCTCAATCTATTGAGAGGTGACTTACCTTTTTCTGTTTTACTCCCTGACCATGCTGTAAAGGGACAGAGGTGTATTTCTTCATTGAGACCCACCATTCTTATGTCCCTCCCCATACATACAAACAAGTACCAATTCAGCTACACTGCCATCTGTAGATGCCCAGATCGCAATTTTGTGGAGGACTGAACTACTCTTCCCAGAGGACTTGATGTTCAGGTGTCAAAAGTGGTTTCTATCATCCTAGGAACATTGCCTGAATGTGAGCCCTGATCCCTCCTGAGGATCTGCCCACACTGGTGCATGCTTTCAGAACTTCCAGGGTGGATTACTGTAAATCCTTGTACCTTGGGTTATCTGGAGGCAACCTTTGCAAACTGCAGCTGGTGCAGAACATGGCAGCGAGACTTCTGACTGGGGTAAGAAGATGTGAGCATATTACCCCAGTCCTACTGGACTGCACTGGCTGCCAGTCAGGTGGAGGGTTGTCTTCAAGATAGGGCTCCTTACCTACAAGACCCTGCATGATGGGGATCTTGCCTATCTGCAAAATCTCCTTGATCATTACTGTCCAGCCCAGATGCTTGGTTCTGCCAAGGGAAGGCCTCCTTGGGGTTCCCAGGGTTGGGTTGCAACTTTCAGGAGACAGAGCATTTGCGGTGGCTGCACCAACCTGTGGAACTCCTTACCTGATTATTTAAGGGGACCCCCTTGGTGGAAACCTTCAGGGACTAAAAACATACCTGCTCAACTGGATTTTATAATGTGAGGTTGTTCTGAATAGACAGGTGGGAATCTATATTCATACTGATGTTATTATATGTGTGTTTTGTTGTTTTAAATAATTCTGTTTCAGTATTATGGTTTTACTGTATAGCGCCCCAAGTATCAGGAATTAAAGCTTCATAAATAAAATAAATTATCAATCTATCTACCATTTGAGATGCTTGATTTTCTTTGCCATTCCTTCAGACATCCCTCTTCAGTGATGTCATAAGCAACAAAACTGCTTCTGCACTGATGAAGTGGCCCTTCCAGCCCATTTGTATTCATAGAACATGAAGGAGTTGCATAGCATGGGGTAGGGAAACAACTTATGACATTCCAAAGAACTTTATTTTATATTTCTTTTAAAAATATCAGGCTCAATTTTCAAAGCCCAAAGACTGATACACAGTACTTGCGTCAAAATGAACTGGCGCAAGGGCCCCATGCACCACACTGTGCATCAATCCAATTTTCAAATGGTGTCTATGTTGACAGGAGGGCCTCCTGTGTCATTGGGTCTTGCATCATGTTTGTGTCACCCGTAGGGCTGTGCTATGATGGAAAGGAGATTTGTGGCAGACCCCACCGGATGCAACATGCCCTACCCTGGGATTTTGGAAGGCCTGGAAAAGCTGCAACTCATGCTGATAGGCAGACCAGCCACAGCTGGTTTAAGGACCTCTGCACCACCACCACCATCAATAGATGCTAAATTGCCAGTGAGAGTGTGCAGCACAGGACATCCACCCCATGTACACTGGAGTGAGCCTATACCAGTGCTGGTGCCTGGTAGAGGGGGAAGAAGCCGATGACAACTCATACAGCTCTGACAGGTAGGTTTTATGAAAGTAATGCGATCTGAAAAACTGGTGGCGACCCCGACAACAGCAAACAGACAGAGATACACATAGAAACATAGAATCTGATGGCAGATAAGGACCCCTCTGCCCACCTAGTCTGCCCATTTCCCTACCTAACAGATAAGCTGCAGATCCTAGTTAACCAACAGCTTACTTCCTCCTACCCCCACTGGAATTGTCTTATGTCTGTCCCATGCATTCTTGAATTCCCCCACTGTTTTTGACTCTACGATCTCCTCAGGAAGGCTGTTCAATGCATCTACAACCCTCTCTGTGAAGAAATACTTCCTCACATTACCTCTGAGCCATCCCCCCTCTATCTCCAAATTGTGCCTCCTTGTTCTTGCACATCTCTTTTTCTGAAAGATGCTTCCCTCTTGGACTTTATTGATTCCTTTGAGGTATTTAAATTTTTCTAGCATGTCCCCCTTCTCCCTCTTTTCCTTGAGACTATACATCTTAAGCTCCTTTAGTCTTTCTTCATATGTCTTCTGGTGCACACCCTGCACCATTCTGGTTGCCCTCCTCTGGACAGCCTGCACCCTGTCTATGTCTTTCTGGAGATGGGGTCTCCAGAACAGTACACAGTACTCCAGATGTGGTCTTAACAACTGTCTGTACAAAGGCCAACAACTTCCTGTTTTCTACTGGTGATGCTCTCTCTATGCATCCCAGTATCCCTCAACCCTCCTTTCTGCCTTCTCACATTGCTGGCCTACCTTTAGGTCATCTGATATGACTACCCCCAAGTAGTTGTTACAAAACAAAGGCTGTCATCTTTGTATTGTGTCAGGTCACCCAAACTGCCCTAGCATGTTCATATGGCACACTGCAAGTGATCCCTGGTAGTGTCCATGTATGTGTATATCACAAATGATTGGTGCCATGTCACCTGCCATACCCATCCAATACTCTGAGCACCCTGCACTGCTACAGCTCTGTTGGTTTGCACTACTGAGGACAGCAGAATGAGCCCATCAGCACACAGAGGCATCAATCACTTGGTAACCATAATACTTACCTTTCCCCCAGGCCATTGCCTCCTTTCTGAAACACAAGGTACAGCTCCAAACCAGTGCAACTTAGTGATATACTCTTCAGATGTAGAGAAGTATGTCTTGCTACATGTTGCTAACTACTTCTGATGATGTTAGCTCAGGGAATGGGGTGGGCATTAGGGTTGACAACCCCAAGGAAGACCTCACCACTGATTCATCAAGACTCTGGAAACCCAAAACCCCAATGCTTTTTTCCTTTTGTTGCTGGGGGGGGGAGGTGTTCGAGAGTTAGGGTTGAAACCCTAATGCCACGTTTCCCTATTTTTGTGACATTAGTTGAACCCTAACTGCTGCATTAACTAAGTTTTTTAGCAAAGAATCTATTTATCTATCTATCTATCTATCTATCTATCTATCTATCTAATACATGGATGGGACTTGAGTCCATTGAAAAGCCCATCATTTACATATTTCCCCATATATCACACCAATTAAATAATAATAATAATAACATTTATTTGTATGGCACCTTTCCAATGCCAAGGCACCTCACAGTAAAAAACAGTGATACAACATCAAATAATCAACACATACACTAACATCAGATACCTCTGTAATAATTAATCAACTCAGTTAGCTTATAAAGCTTCCCTATACAGATAAGTCTTTAAACCCTGTTTAAATTCCTCCACAGTTGCACACTCCGTAACCAGCGAGGTGGAGAATTCCAGAGGGTGGGGACTGCATAAGCAAAGGTTCTACAACCAGATGACTTCAAATTTACCCTCGGAATCTCTAACAACCCTCATCAGCTAAGTAGAGTGACCAACCAGGGCAGTAAGGAACCAGAAGCTCTTTCAGATAGTCCAGGGCCTGTCCATGGGCTTTAAAAGTCAGTAAACTGACTTTAAGGTGATCCGCTACTGAACTGGCAGCCAGTGCAGTCCGTGCAGCACTGAGGTAATATGACAGGATGTAAAGATCTGGTCAAAAGCAGTGCTGCCACGTTCTGCACCAGCTGCAAGTGATGGATTTCAACCCCAGGAAGCCCTAGATAGAAGGAGGTGCAGTAATCGAAGCGCGAGGACACAAAGGCGTGTACCAGAGTTAGAAGGTCATCGGACGGAACCAGATGCCTAATCCTGGCGATATTCCTAAAATGATAAAAGGAATTCTTGATGACAGCTGACACCTGAGAGTGTAAGGTCAGTCCATCATCGAAAACTACCCCCAGGTTACGCACCCGATCAGAGGTCAGGATTGAGATGCCCCCCCCAGAAAAATTCCAGAGGGAATGCCAACACCCGAACCCCCTATCCGATGACCTGGGTCCACAACCAATACCTCAGTCTTTTCCAAATTCAACTTCAGCCAACTGGAATCCATTCACTCCTGGATTTCTTTCAGACAGTTATTAAAGACCAAGAGGGCTCCATCTTGGTTGGGTGCAAAAGAAAGGTAGAGCTGGGTATTATCTTTGTAACAGTGAAACCTCAGCCCATACCTTCTTATAATGTCTCCGAGGGGCAGCATATACACTGCAAACAACATGGGTGACAGCACTGAACCCTGAGGCACCCCACAAGACAAAGCAGTTGGGCCTGAGGAAAAGACCCCAGACAAAACTCTTTGTGTTCTACCAGTGAGGAAAGATGTAAACCAACTGAGGACTGTCCCTGACATTCCACAGATATGCCTCAGGCGTCCTATCAGCACCATGTGGTCCATGGTGTCAAGGCTGAGGAGAGATCCAGAAGAACCAAGATGGAATGGTTCTTCTGATCTCTCGCCATCAGTGATCATTGAGCACCCAAACCAGTGTCGTCTCAGTACTATGTCTTTTATGAAAATGGACTGAGTGGTTCATAGATGTCATGGATGGTCAAATGGTCCTCTAGTTGTGCTGCCACTACTTTCTCAATCACCTTCCCTACAAAGGAAGGTTAGAGATATGTCTGTAGTTTGCATGGCAGGCTGGGTCCAAGGTAGCTTTCTTCAAGAGTGGTATCACTACCGCCTCTTTCAGAGAACAAGGAAACACTCCAGATTCCAAGGAGCACCAGACTATCTGCACAAGGATTGGCCCAATGATGTCAATACAGCCCAGAATTAGGGAGGTCGGTCCAGGATCCAAATTACAGCACGTAGGGTGCACACACTGAATGATCCTCATGACATCCATGAACTCCGGCCGACTGAAGGTACTCCAAGAAAACTGAGGTGCAGTGACCCCTTACTGATCACAAACAACCCCCACAGAGTGTGCAAGCTGAAGATCTGCCATGATGTCAGCCACCTTATTTGCAAAGAATTGAGCAAGATCATCGTACTCTAATTGTGAAAGCTTTCCAAACATGCAGACAGACTGGGTTGCACAGTCTGTCCACAGTTCGGAATAGCTAAACTGGTTGATTCTAATCAGCCGCAGTCTCCCCAGATAGGAATTCTGCCTTCTTATGGGTGATTGCAGATTGATAGACTAAATAATGGTCCATCAATCTAAAGCAGTCGGCATCAAGGGCGGACTTTCGCCAGCAACGCTCTAACCCTCACTCTAATCTCTGCATCTCCCTCAAAGTCCCATCAATCCAGGAGGACCTGGGGTGAAAGGAGAGAGGGCGAACATGGACAGGAGCAATTGAATCAAGAGCCACCGAGTCAGCTAAGTCATAAGCCGACACGAGGGTTTCTGGGTCATTGCTGGCCACAGGGAAGGACAAGAGATCAAGTACCACCGCCAGGCCATGGGAACATGTGTCCAGTAAAGGACGGTACGTAACCATCTCCACAGGGGTAGGCCTGTGAGGGGGGGTGCTAAAACTACACCCCACGGTGTAGTGATCGGACCACCCAACTGGTTCCACCCCCAAGTCCAATGTTTCGATCCTTAGGAGAAGGATTAAGTCGAGAGAGTGTCCATTTTTATGAGTAGCAGTGGAAACCACCTGTGTAAGGCCTAGAGATGTCATTAACTGGAGGAAGTGCTGAACAAATTGCAAGAGTTTGTCATTATCCCATGCATTAAAATCACCCAGAACCATCAATCTGGGCTATTCAAATGCCATGTCGATGATGAAGTCCGCCACTTCCTGAAGGAATCGCTTTTCATCGCCGGGTGGATGGTAGATGAGAGTGATTCGATAGCCTACACCTGCTACTACTAAACACTCAAAAGACTCAACCTCCTCAACTAGTACCCTTGTGAGGTTTAGTTGGGTCTTGAAACAGACCACAACCCCCTCCGTGGTCCAATCTTGGGTGGTGTATTACCGAGTACCCGCTAGAGTCATAGCCTCCAAAATGGGGCCAGAATTTTCATCCAGCCAGGTCTCGGTAATACATGCCAGGCCCACTGTTTCAACAAGATCTGCAATAACTGCAGTCTTGATTTTAATGGACCTTGCATTGCACAACACCACCCTGGTTGGACGAACTTCCCAGGCCGCCCTGGCCATCTGCCTACCACAATCCGTAGTGCCCTTGGGTATGGGCACCAGACATGGTAAACCACGGTCAGGATTCCATTTCGCCCCAGGGAATCTTCTGGGTCTAACCATCCCAATTCTGTGACCTCCTCATTCATCCACCACTGTTCGCCACACCTCACCCTCCTTCTCCTAGTACACATAATACCAAGTGCTCTACAGCACTGATAGGTCACATATTGAAGGAGGAGTAATAAAGGGTGTGGAGGGCTCAAGAGCAGAGAATGAATAGCGCACAACTGTGGGGGCTGGCATCCAACACATTTTACAATAAACTATAAACACCAATAATAAATAATAAATACATTAAACACTCCCAAATAATATAAAACTACTTAAAATATATATTACCCACCGCATGTACTGGTCACTTAATTCCTGCACTCAGTTCATATAACCATTACAAACACCAAAATACCATAAAACAGAAAATAATTATAATAATAATAATATTCAAAGCAAAATGTCAGTACAAAAGGAAACTTATCTGGCACTCACTACCCAAAGAAGTTTGAAAAAACAATACAATTAGCCAGTCTCTTCCTATAGCTGTACCCCCAAACTCCTCTCACAACCAGGGTGCAGGGTTACAGACACTCTTACTGCCCAAGTTCAAGAGCTGCTCAAAAAATAAGTACAAACAACAAAAGAAAAATAAATCAAAAAATAGTCAAAAAAAGAAAAAATTGACTCCCGTCCTCTCTCCACCTGGATCCAATTTGGGTGACACCATGCAGGATTGCAAACTATTACTGAATGTCCACACAGACCAGGAGTTTCACAGTCCAATGCAGGGTAGGAGCAATGTATCCACAACAACTCCCAAAGGCAGTGATAGAGGGCTCAGTCTCATAGTCTGAAATTAATCATTGAGTTATAAAAGGTTCCTATCCAGAAAAGGAGATCCAGAAATAATGACCAGCTTGCAATCATCACACTGCTGGCTTCTTTTTAATGTCCAGCTCCAGCAAGACCAGGATCAATCAAGGAAGGAAGGAAGGAACCTAAAACGGAGGGCAGTCTCAGATGAACAGTGTTCACATGCTTCACTAGCTGACCCCCACCGACTCACAGCTTAGGCCTCCCAGGGGCTTAGCCACAAAACCCAACCTGTGGGAGGCCTAAGGGAGACATGAACAACAGCCTGATTCCCGAAGAATCGCCGAGACCCCCCCCCGCCTGGTCGCAAGCGGTGGCTAAGCAAAAATGGCCCCAGCACACAAGAGGAGCTCTCCCTCCTTCTATCCATCACAGTCTCAGATCCTCAACTGCGGAAAATAACTGCACTTGCCACAGTATTTCAAGGAAGACAGCTAATTCCTATCATGTCCTACTTGCAGTAATTCCCAGCAATGCAGTTTACGGAGCCCAACTTCCGCCCACGTCCTGCTTACAATGTTCTCAATAATACTGACTACGGAGCCAGACTTTGATATCCCTTAGCACAGTTCTAGGGCCCCGATGCTTACTCACAGACTCAGCCCCTTCTCTCACTCAATCCAGTCAGTCCACCCAAGCCTGCCCTCTCACTACAGGATGAGTGTGATATTTACTAAAGCTGGATAACGAGTCACAGTTTCAACTCCAGGCCACCTCAGATTCACAGAATCAATCATTCTCGGTAGCCGTATCATGATCTCCAGGAATTGGCTACACAAAACAAGGACTTGCTCACTCGCTAATAAAACAAAAAATTAAATAAAACAAACAGGTGCATGAAGCAAACAAACAAATAAAAGCAAGTAAAAGCACAAAAACTGAGCACTAAACAGCACAGCCTCAGGCGGCACATACTCGCCGTCATCTTTTTTCAAAATTAAAGTCATATATGACGATCATTAAACTCATATGATGGCTGGACATCATATATGACTTCAACACCATGATATGTGACTTTCTTTGCCTTAATACATGGCTTCTGCCCTACAGCTGTACTCTCTCTCCTCCCAAAAAACAAAGACCCACCACAGCCACAGCCCCTCTGAAAAAATCCAGACTTTTAACCAAGCACCCTTCTCCCTCAACTGTAGCTCTTTCTACTCATCCATTCCCTTCATGCTCTTTCTGCTGCTTCCAGCATGCTGAGCCACCTCTCAGGACTACCACTCCACAGTGCTGCACCACCACTCCCACAACTGAACCATCGCTTCAGACTGCTGAACTGCTGCACTAGATTGCCAAATCACCACAAGAAACACCATGCCAACCCAGCCGCACACCATTTTCACTCTGCATAAAAACACTGAAGGGACTGACTAGCTAACCACACCTCCTTATATAAGAGGCCCTGTAATACTGAAAATTAGAACAGCCAAAGGCAGCAAGGAAAACCCTGAGATTATAGGAAATGCAATCTAAACAAAAGTTAAGAACCATCCTAATCTATCATATAAAACAAATGCCAAGAAAATGTATATGAGGGTATAATGCCATCTTGGGAATATTTAGCTCAATAATCTCACTTACCCTTCGGTTTCTGGATTATTAGCTAATTAGCCCCTTGAGGGCATTATTTCCTCATATACTACACTTTCCTAGCATTTGTTTTATATAACATTTGGATGTTAGCATATTTTTTGAAGATCACATTTGCAATCATATCCAGGTTTTCTGAGTCATCTGCTTTGCTGTGTGGCAGCCGTGTGTGGACAGCCCCTGTTCCAATCGAGAGCTTGCAGCAGGAAGGGGCGTGGCTTTCAGGAGCGCTTTTTGAATCAGCACTTGAGTGCACTGTCATTCTGTTCTGAGGCTGCCAGGAGGTAGCTGGGTGTCAGACCATTCAGGTCAGATGTTTTGGGAACTTTGGGACTGCTCAGAGTGCTAAGTGAACCATCTGTTTTGCTGGTCAGCAGCCATTTGTGTGACTGCCCCTGCTCCAATCAGGAGCTTGCAGCAGGATGGGACAAGGCTTTACTTGTATTTATTGCCTGTTTACTAGCAGCCTCCGCTGCAGTCCTTTTGCTAAAGGTCACAGCTTAAGGGTATCATACTGTAGGCATCAGCATGGAGTGGCAGTCAGCTGGAGACACTACACTCACAGTAGGGTAATAGTATCTAGAACATGAGTTGTAATGGGTGTACTTTACTGAGACATGTATAGAATATTGTCCCTGCAGTGTTCATGGGTTATGATATACTGCTTGTTATTTCATTTGTGCATGTTTTTCTTAATGTATTACAGCTAAGCTCATTCTGTATATTGCAAGCTACTTTATATAACATATCAACCTGTTCATATTTGTATATGTCTTCTATCTAGGGTTGGGGTAATAAAAGGACTAAGGTAAGATAGGGCCAAGCAAAAATGTGGGAGTAGGTGAAACACCCTGTCTGGGGTAGGGGTAGCAAAGGATGTGAATTAAGCAAGTACGCAAAAACAAACACAGGCAGATAATATTTAGATATGCTGTGAGTGGTGCAGTGCAATGACTGTGGGGTGGTAGTTTTCAGGGAGACTTTCTGAGGACTGTGGTACTGCTCCATCTGCATGCACCTCTCTGAGCTGAGGAAGGTGGTTGCTAGACTCCAGGCCAAGCTGGCCAGGATTCAGGGTGGGTCTCCTCCCCCACCCAGGGACCACCAAATCCACCACTGCTGCCTCAAAGGGTTCCAAAGAGGAGGAGCAACTGAACTATGCTGAGCTTGGAAAGGGTGAGAGTGATGAGGTAGAGACACATCCCCACTGTGGTAGAACTACACACTTCCTATGCCATCCTGGCAGAGTGGGAATGTCCCAGGAAGGCACCCATAGTAGTGACCAAGGAGGATGTGGGGGACCTCAGTAATGGAGTCCCCACAGAGGGTGGCAGAGGACCCCATAAGATGAGGAAGCAACTCCTGGTGGGTGACTAAACTGTGATGGGAATAAATTTGGGTTGAGGTGGGGGAGGTTAAGTACCTGCCCAGCACCACGAATCGGAGGGATAGAAAGTGGATCCTGAAGATTGCTAGCACAGCAGGACAGAAGGGAGAGCTGGATGTCACAGTCCACCTAGGGACTAACGACCTGGTCAGGGACAAGGTTTGGATAGTGCAGGAGGAGTTCAGGGAGTTGGGGAGGAGTCTTAGGCAGGTAGCCAAATCAGTGACCTTTTCTGAGGTACTGTATGTCTACAACAGGGGTGTACAGAGGGTAATCCATACCAGGAGCATTATTCAGTGGTTAAAGGAGTGGCACAGAGGGGAGAGATTTGGCTACATTGGAGACTGGGGTCCTACCTGGAGGGATAAAGGCCTATACAAGGGAGATGGCCTGCATCCATCCAGGAAGGGAACACATGTCCTTAGTGAACAGTTCAAATAAAACATAGGATATCATTTAAACTATTAGAGGGGGCAGACAGAAGGAAACAGGGAGAGGTAGACTGCCCCGCTAGCTGAAGTAGTCAGTAGGGAGAACCATAAGAGAAGTAAATCCCCACGGGTATCTGATAACAAGAAAAACAAAATGGTAGGTATGAATAGAGCTGGAAATGAGGGCAGAGTGGGTAAGGATAAAAGGCAAAATGGAAAGGGTGGGTTGGCACTCAGGGTGGTAGCAGAATGTGGAAGGCCATGTGTAAAAATGCTAGAAGTCTGGAGAATAAGACCCCTGACCCAGTGGCCATTATGACCAAGGCTGATCTTGACATTGTCACCATTGCTGAGTCATGGTGCAATGGGAACCATAACTGGGATTCAGCCACACCAGGATATACGCTGTTCAGGAAGGACAGGGTGGGTAAGAAATGGGGAGGAGTTGTTCTTTACATGAGGGATAGCGTAAAAGCAACAGAGATGCAGGGAACACAGGGAGGGTTGAAAATTCTGTGGGTCACCTTAGAAAAGGAGAATGGGTCTGCTATTCTCACTGGAGTGATCTACAGACCTCCATTGTGGGGGGGGGGGATGCACAAGGATCTGGTGGAAGCCATCCAAAAGATTGTAAATAAGAGGCAAGTGCTCCTGGTGGGAGACTTCAATATACAAAATGTAGACTGGAGCAATCCAGCTGCCACTTCAGGTAGGAGCAGGGACATCCTGGACTCCCTGCAGGGGAAGTTTATCCATCAACTAGTACAGGAGCCAATTTGTGAGGGAGCAGTACAGGACCTTGTATTCACCAATGGGGACAATATTGCAGATGTCACGGTGGGTGGCCACCTGAGGAATAGTGATCACTGTATGATGTGGTTCAATATAAGAACTGTGTCAGAGGTGAACCACACAAGGAGAGAGTCCTGAACTTCAGAAGGGCCAATTATAAAGTGATGGGAGAAGGCCTCAGGGATGCCCTGGCAGGGTGAGATGACTAAGGTGGAATGGAGGAACAGTGGGTGAAACTAAATGCAGGTATAGTGAAGGTAACAAATCTCCGTATCAGACAGGTAAGCAAAGGCAAGTGGAAAAAGGGATCACTATGGTTCTCAAAAGAGGTGGCTGGGACTGTAAGGACAAAAAAGTTAGCATTCAGGAGGTATAAGTAAACACAAAGGGAGGAGGATAGGGAGGTGTATCAAGAGAAGCAGAGGGAGGCAGAAAATGCAGTCTGGATGGCAAAGGGAACAAATGGAGGAAATACAGCACAAGCAGTAAAGTAAGGAAAGGGGACAATACATTTATAAGATATGTTAGTGAAAGGAGAAAGACCAGGGGAGAGAACGTAAGGCTAAGGTGGGAAGGGGATAGTGTGTGGGAGGGGACAAGGAAAAAGCAGATATCCTGAACAATTATTTGTGTCTAGTTTTCAAAAATGAATTGGATGATAAAGGACCACAGATCAGTGGCAGGGGCATTGAAGGAAGTAGCATGGGCACCAGTCCATTTACAGAGGAAAGAGTCCTGTAACAACTTGCAAATCTTAAGGTGGACAAGGCAATGGGGCCTGACAGGATACATCCAAGGTTATTAAAGAAGCTCAGAGAGGTTCTCGCTGCACATCTGACAGTCCTATTCAACCACTCACTGGAGGGGGGCAGATGTAGTACCACTCCACAAAAGTCAGAGCAAGGAGGAGGCTGGCAATTACAGGCCAGTCTGCCTGACTTTGGTGGTGGGAAAATTAATGGAATCACTACTGAAAGAAAGGATTGTGGAATATCTTGAATCCAGTGGCTGACAAGATCTGAGGCAGTATGGATTCACTAGTGAGAGGTCATGTCAAAATAATGTTATACAGTAGATTTCTTTGACAGGGTGACCATGGAAGTAGACCAGGTTGGAGCGGTGGATGTGGCTTACCTAGATTTCAGAAAGGCCTTCAACACTATTCCTCGCTTTGTTCTGTAACAACTGAGAGCACTTATTCTGTTGTTTACTGGTGCTATTGTCTTGATTAGCTAAACTTGCAATATCATTATATATTTTTTTCTGGTACTGTAATATTATGCTTTCAGTTGTCAATCATGTATTTGGCTGACTGTATTTGTTATTCCTATTCACTCACCAAAATGTCTTGTATTGTAACAAATGCATTCAAGTGTCAACATGTGGTTTGCTGATTGTATCTTTTATTAAATTTGTACTAATGTAAGTTCTTATTTGGTTGTTAGCTTCCTATACTGTTTTTCCACTTCCCTTCTTACCCAGGATGCATCTGGAAATGAGCATTTCATTGCTCAGTATGCTTTTCCTGGTGAAACGCTTAAAAAATAAATAAATAAATAAATAAAGACACGTAAACAATCTGGACAGCTTAGGAGTGGAACCAAAAGTGGTAAACTGGGTAAGCAATTGGTCGGAGGATAGGCATCCAAGGGTGGTAGTAAATGGAGATACATAGAAACATAGACTTTGATGGCAGAAAAGGACCGCTTGGCCCACCTAGTCTGCCCTTTTCCCTACCTATTGGATGAGCTGCAGATCCTAGTTAACCAACAGCATATTTCTTCCTACCCCCCACCAGAATTGCCTTATTTCTGTCCCATGCATTCTTGAATTCCCCCACTGCTTTTGATCCCACGACCTCCTCAGGAAGGCTGTTCCATTCATTCACCACCCTCTCCGTGAAAAAATACTTCCTCACATTGCCCCTGCACCATCCCTCTATTTTCAAATTGTGTCCCCTTATTCTTGCACATCTCTTTTTCTGAAAGAGGCTACCCTCTTGGACTTTGCTGATTCCCTTGAGGTACTTGAAAGTTTCTATCATATCCCTCCTCTCCTTCCTTTCCTCAAGGTTATACATGTTGAGTTCCTTTAGTCTCTCTTCATATGACTTCTGGTGCAGACCCTGCACTGTTTTAGTGGCCCTCCTCAGGGGTGCCACAAGGATCAGTACTGGGACCAGTCCTCTTTAATATCTTTATAAGCAACATTACAGAGGGACTAGAAGGGACAGTATGTAATTTTGTGGATGACACTAAAATCTGCAATAAAGTGGACATTCCGTGGGGTGGGGGGGATTAACAGAGGTCTAGGTAACCTTGACGAATGGTCGAGACTGTGGCATTTAACTTTCAATACAGAAGAGTAAAAATAGATTTCAGCTGTATTGGTCCTTGCAAAACAGGAGAAGATGGAAGGTTTGATACCTTTTATTGGACCAACAAGTGTTTTGTAAAAAGATGGAATTATTCACAAGCTTTCAGTGCCACACAGGTCCCTTCTGAGCAATAAGCAGTATTTATATCCACTGTGAAGCAATTAAAAATCAGGAAGTGGACTGGGCTCAGGAGTTAATAGGAGAGGCAGGGAGGATGTGAGGTATAGGTAAAAAAACAGAACAGGCAGAATTCAGAGGAAAAAATATAATAGTCAAAGATACAGAACCAAAGTGTGATGAATAGAGACATGATTTAGTACATAATAAAAAAGAATTACAGTTTACCATAGTGGGTCATGAAACCGATATCCCGATTCAGTCCAGAAATGTTAGATTTAAATTGTTTATATTGTGACGGTGGTGATTCATCCTTTCTTTCAGTGGTTGGCTAGTTTCCCTAATATAGCAACCATTTGTGCACTTTTTGCATTGAATTAGGTAAACCACATTGCTGGATTGACATGTGTAGGATCCATTAATTTGTATTATGTTGTTCTGGCTTGTCTTAATGCAGACCAAAATAGCCAGAAAACTAGAGGGACAACGCCATGCAACAATGCAAGATGTAAGACCTGCACACACATATGCACACAGGCCACCATTAAGACATGCCAGAACAATATAATACAAATTAATGGATCCTTCACATGTCAATCCAGCAATGTGGTTTACCTAATTCAGTGCAAGAAGTGCACACATGGTTGTTATATTGGGGAAATTAGCCAATCACTGAAAAAAAGGATGAATCACCACTGTCACACTATAGTAAACCAGATTATCAGCACTCCAGTAGGAAACCATTTTTCACAAACAGATCACTCTTTCCTGGATTTATCTGTCTTGATACTAAGAGGCAACTTCAGAAACACACAGGACAGAAGGACATGGGAACTGAAATATATAAAACAATTTAAATCTAACATTTCTGGACTGAATTGGGGCATCAGTTTCATGACACACTATGGTAAATTGTAATTCTTTTTCATTGTGTAGTATATCATGTCTCTATTCATCACACTTTGGTTCTGTATCTTTGACTATTATATTTTTTCCTCTGCAGTTTTTTTACCTATATCTCACATCCTCCCTGCCTCTCCTATTAACTCCTGAGCCCAGTCCCACCTACTTCCTCTTATTTTCACACCTCTGTTTATCTAGGCCTTTGTTCTTTCATTTCTACTAATTTCTTGATTTCCTTGCATCTATTAGGCATCTCCTGTCCCATTCTACTCTTTCAGCCAGCTTCTGATCTCAGATCCTATATGCATGCTTTTGTCTTCCCTTTAGCTTCCTTTGATCTCCTACTGACCTGCTCCTACTATGCCCCCTTCCCATTTCTTCTCATGTTTTTATTTTTTGCATGTTAGACTTTCATTTCTAGTCCACTTTATCACCTTCCTACTTCACTTCCTGATTTTTAATTGCGTCACAGTGGATATAAATACTGCTTATTGCTCAGTTTTGCTATTCACCTGAAGAAGGGACCTGTGTGGCCCCAAAAGCTTGTGTATAATTCCATCTTTGTACAAGACTCTTGTTGGTCCAATAAAAGGTATCAAACCTTCCATCTTCTCCAATACAAAAGAGTACAAACTCATGCATTTGGGACATAGAAACCAATGGTCAGAGTACAAAATGGGGGAGTGGTACTGGCGACTGCCAAACAGGAAAGAGACCTGGGTGTTATCATGTCTGATGACCTAAAGGTGGCCAAACAGTATGACAAGGCAGTGAGGTGACCCGGTGGGATACTAGGGTACATAGGAAGGGATATCACCAGCAGAAAGAGGGAGGTGGTGATACCACTGTTTAAATCTCTGGTGAGACCCCATCTAGAGTACTGTATCCCATTCTGGAGTCCTTATCGCTGGCAGGACATAGACAGAGTAGAGGTGGTCCAGAGGAGGGTAGCTAAAATGGTGCAGGATCTGCATCAAAAGCCCTATGAGGAGAGACTGAAGGACTTCAATATGTACATTTCGGAGGAAAGGATGGGGGGATATGATAGAGACTTTCAGATACCTCAAGGGTATAAATAAGGTTCATGAGGGAATCCTTTTTCAGAGAAAATGTTGCTTAAGAACATGGGGTCATGCTATGAACCTGGAGGGGGTAGACTCTGAGGAAAAGTAAGAAAGCACTTCTTCACAAAAAGGGCAGTGGATGCCTGGAAAAGATACCCTGATGAGGTGGCAGGAGGGAAAACACTATTGGGATTTAAGAAGGCATATTACAGGTATAAGGGAACCTTAGAGGTAAAAGAAGGGGGGCTGGAGCCACAGATCAAGCATGGTCTGACTCTGCAGTGTTATAGCAGGTAGGAAAAATAAGCAGACTAGGTGGGCCAAGAGGTTCTTATCTGCCATCAAATTCTATGTTTTTATATTTCTTTGTTTGCTTTTATGTTATTTTGCGCTTCCTGCTTTTCCATACTGCAAGGTACTCCTATATAAGGAGGTGTGGTTAGGGTGGTCAGTCCCTTAGTTGTCTACCTTGGAGCATTGGGACTGGAGTGTGGTTCCAGTTGGTGTAATGGAGGGCTTGGGTGAGTACAGTCCTTCACAGTCATTTGACATCAGATTGAGTGGTCTAACAGGTTTAATTCTGTAAGTGAAAGATAAAGCTGTGACTCTGGCTATGTGCATTAGCATCAACTGTAACACGCATGCCCAGAGTCACAGCTTTAACTTTGTCTTACAGAATTAAACAAGTTACACCACTTGTTTTGGCAGCAGATTAAGTTAATTTTGCTCAGGAAACTGACTTCTGTTAGAAAATAATCATAGGTGACAGGTGTTAAAAAAAATGGAAACTCAGCCATGTATGAGTTTGCATGCTGTTTGCAGTACCTTGTAGTGCCAGCCCAAGAGTGGGCAGTCTGTCCAGGATAAAAGTCAGGATGGCAAGAGGGCTAAAAAAGAAGCTTAAAGCTGATAGTGTTCTTAATCAAGGCATTTCATTGAATGCCTTTTGAGGAGCAGGCTGCAGGAGGAGGACTTGTACTGCACAGGGAAAGTCATATAAAAAGTATAAAAAGGCCAGTAAGGTAGAGGGGACAGATGATGCTATCTCCACCGAAAGGGTGTGGTTAGCCCTTAAGGGCCTAAAGAAAGATAAATCTCCTGGGCCAGATGGCTTTCATCTGAGACTACTATGGGAATTGGCGGACATACTATCACTGCATTAGCCAAGGTCACCAATGATTGGCAAACCGAACTGGATAAAAAGAACAATGTCTGTGAAGTATTCCTGGACCTGAGCAAAGCATTCGACACTGTGGACCATGAACTGCTACTCTCATCCCTACACTCCATTGACCTAGATCCATCCCCCCTTAAGTGGTTCAGATGCTACCTCTCCGGTAGATCACAGCAGGTAAAAGCTGAAGGTGACCTCTCCCCATTAAGACCACTGTCAAGAGGAGTCCCCAATGCTCTATTCTGGGTCCTATCCTTTTGCCATTTATATAAATAAATTGATTCAACCCTTACCAAGTCCTCAGTACATCTCTTTGCTGATGACACTGTACTATATGTCAGCAACCCTTCACCTAAAGTTGCTCATGAAATCCTACAAGCAGAATTCTCCCTGTTACAACATCAGCTTCTGAGAAAAGCTTCTGCTAAATGCAAAGAAAACCAAAGCAATGATGTTCACAACCCAAAACTCCACCAACACATCTTCTTCAATCAGTCTCCCCAGATATGCACTATACTTGGAGAAAATCTGGAGTATGTCGAAAATTTCAAATACCTAGTGTGTGGATTGACAACAGACTTGACTTTACTCAGCATCTAGAACAACTGCTGAAAAGCTTACTCAAGGCTTGGCCTCCTCTACAGATTAAAACCCTTCCTTAATAGAGATTCAAAGATGAGATTAGTCCAGGCCATCTTTCTATCAGTCATTGACTCATGCAGACTTCCTCTATAGTCACTGCTCCACTTCCTACCTTCTAAGTTGGATACCTTATACCATAGAGCAATAAGGTTCATTACAGACCTGCCATATAATACTCACCATTGTTCTCTTATGATTCAGTTGGATGGGTTTCCTTCATGTCAGGAGGAGCAGAAATGCAGCTCTATGGATCTACAGAGCTTTATCAAAAACTCCCAAGCTATATCCTGACTGCTTCAACCTGACCACTCCCAGCTCCTATGCCCTAAGAAGCAACAATATCATCCTGCTCAAATTGACCAAAGTCAACACCAAAATAGGGAGGGCAGCAATCAGCTACTTTCTAGCCATAGCATGGAACACCCTACAAAAATCCCTAAAACTGTCCATTATCATTCCATTTACATCCTTCAAGCAGCAGTGTACAGCCTTCTTCACAGAGAAATGCAGTTGCTACCACTAGAGATAGAATAGTCATCCCACAAAACCGTATTCCAATCACATATGGCATATTCCTTCCAGCCAGACACCGCCAGTATATGGCACCCAATATTCCCTTCACCATCCTTGTACTCATTATGTGAGTGACTGTCATGGCCCTCATTGTGATATATATGTATAGTACATATTGTGGATGTTAGTTTAACTTTCTCTCGCTAAGCTTTAACATGTGAATTCTCTGTATATTATTGTGTTATAAATAATATTTTCTTGTTTCTGTATGTATAACTGTCTCATAAGTATGTGATGTAATTGCTGTGCACCAACTCGAACCTTGACCTTATCAGGTCCATCTTGTAAATGAGCCTTGCTCAATGATGATTGCCTGAATAAATAAAGATTTGATTGATTGATTGATTGATACTGGCTACAACCCTGGCGGAGCTCTTCAACAGGTCACTTGAGACAGGGAGGGTACCTAGGGATTGGCGAGAGGCACATGTGGTGCCAATCCATAAAGGGGGGTTGAGGGAAGTACCAGGTAACTATAGACCCATCAGTTTTACCTCAGAGGTGGGAAAATTAATGGAGAGTATACTAAAGGAACGATTGGGGGTGTACTTGGAGGAGGTGGGAGGTCTGGATAGTCGGCAACATAGGTTTGTGCCAGGTAGATCATGTCAAACCAATCTTGTGGAGTTCTACAAACAGGTAACATCAGAACTGAACAGGGGAATGCCTGTGGATATATTATTCTTGGACTTCAGCAAGGTGTTCAACTCTGTCCCCCACAATGGTTTGGTGGAGAAACTGACAGGGTTGGGAGTAGGCCCTTTGATGGTCAGATGGATTGAAAACTGACTAGTTGGACGCACTCAGAGAGTAGTGGTCAGTGGGGAGCTCTCGAACCCTAGAGAGGTCAGTAGTGGGGTACGGCAGGGCTCGGTCCTGGGTCCAAGCCTGTTTAATGCATACATTTCGGACATCAGGGAGGGTAGAGGGTGTGAAATGAGTCTCTTTGCTGACGACTCCAAGATGGGAGCAGTAGTTGAGGGGGAAGAGGGGAGGTTGGTCCTGCAATGGGACGTGGACACCATGGAAAGGTGGTCTCACACATGGAAATTAAATTTCAATATCACCAAGTGCAAGGTGTTACATCTTGGGTGGGGAAACCCTAAACACAGGTACACCCTGGGAGGGGAGGAACTGGAGGCTTCAACAGGGGAAAAAGACCTAGGAATCATGGTGGATGCATGTATGAATGACTCCGAGCAGTGCAGGAGAGTGACTAGCAAAGCAAACAGGATGTTGGGATGCATCATAATGGGGATCACCTCTAGGAGCAGGGAGGTGAGTCTGCCGCTGTACAATGGATTGGTTAGACCACACCTTGAGTACTGTGCACAGTACTGGTGACCACACTTAAAGAGGGACATACAGCTCCTGGAGAGGGTACAGAGGAGGGCAACTAAGATGATACAAGGACTAGGGGATTTGACGTATGAGGACAGACTTGAGGAGCTCTGCCTGTTTTCATTGGAGGAGAGGAGAAGAGAGAAAGGGGGGACATGATTGAGGTCTTCAAGTACCTCAAGGGAATAAATAGGGTAAACACAGAGGGGATCTTTAGACTAAAGCAGGGAGGTATCACCAGAGGGCATGGTTTGAAGTTAGAAGGTGGCAGGGTGACGGGGGAAAAGAGGAGGAAGATTTTCACTGAGAGGGTGGTGGATCTTTGGAACGTGCTACCTGGTGAGCTGGTCCAGAGATCCACAGTGGAGGGCTTCAAGAGAGGGTGGGAAAGACACAGAAAGCAGATGTATCAGATAATGGCCTGGCCCGGGGGGGTGGGGATGGATGATAGGGGTTTCTGGAACACAAGGGGGGGGGAGTGCCTCAGTACCCAACTAGGGATCTGAGGTTCAAGCAGACTCGATAGACCATAAGGCCTAATCTGCTGGCAATTAGTATGTTAGTATATATCATGGCCATTATTTAAAGTAATATTCCATGGAGGGCCATGGTATATGACTTTAAATGATGATTGTGGTATATGACTTTAATTGGTTTGATATATGGGAAAATAGATGATGAGCTTTTCAATGGGGACACAGGTTCCATCCATGTTTTATATTCTTGGCAAAAAAACTTAATTAATGCACCAATTAGGGATATTTAACACCACAAAACTAGGGAAATGTAGAGTTACAGTTTCCAGCCCTAATTCCCATCCCTGCCACCTAAGCAGCAAAAGAAAAAGATATTAGGGTTTTGAGTCTCCAGTGTCTTGGTGAATCAATAGTGGGGTCTTCCTTGGGATAGTCAACCACAATGCGCACTCCATTCCATGTGCAAACAATGTCACACATGATCTCCTGCAGGCCCTGCATGAAGAAAGCTACAACAAATTCTGTTGGCAACATGTAGTGAGACATACTTCTTTACCTTTGAAGAGTGTATCACTATGAGGCAGTGGCTTGGAGCTGCACCTTGTGCTTCAGATTGGAGACTACGGGCTGGGGGAAGGGGTGAGCATCAAGGTTGACAACCCCAATGAAGACCTCACCACTGATTCAGCAAGACTCCGGAGACCCCAAACCCTAATGTTTTTTTCCTTTTGCTGCTTGGAGTGTGGGTGGGGGGAGTAGGTGCAGAGTTAAGGCTGGAAACCCTAGAAATGTTTGACATAGCTTTGATACAAGCCCACCTCAAGAACATGGTAGTTGAAAATGTTCAGATCTTGCCTGAAACTTCATTCCATGGCACAGGTGCTAAAATACATTTCAGCCAGGCTTGGAAAAAAGACAGCTGTCAGGTTCATGAAGTGACTGAAAAAATGGCTATGTTGAAAATTTGTACTCACTCCTTCATCAGAATCTCTTTAAAAATCCAAAAGAGACTGAGGTTAAGGGGTTACACAAGTATCTCTGGCTTTAAAAGTCAATTTTCTTTTGGTTATTTAACCAGGAGTAGCACACTAAGCTGAAAGCTTTTTTACAGGTGCCACCTTAGAGCACAGGGAAGTTAAGTGACTTGCTCAGGGTCACACGGTATTCAAGTGGAAGTTGTGGGATTCAAACCCATGTCTGGTCTGCTGGATGTCACCAGATTTGCAGCTCAGAGCCTTAAACCACTGTCCTATACTGCTGCCCTAATTTATTTCATCTTTTTTCCTTTCAGTTTACACTTTTTATGTTTGCTTGCACGCATGTGCAAGAAACATTATGCAGCAGCTTAGGAGAGACATGGGTTGTGGAGGTGTGGCACTGTGGCAGCCAATGGAGGCATAGCATTTGGGAGCTTGGCACTGGTGGACCGATGGAGGCACAGTCTGCTGATTACACTGGCTTCCAAAAGTGCCACCAAGTTGTAACATTTTTGCCACAGCAATCAGGGGCCGCCTCATCATTGCAGCATCAGCCATTCCGCTGCAATGAAGGACCGACCCATCATTGCAGAGCAGAACATTGCCTAGTGTAATATTATCTGCGAATGCAGTGGCAAGCCACTGCCACATTCACAATAAATAATCCACAGCCCCCAATGCCAAGGGGTGCCGAATCCCCCTCAGCATCATGTGCCCCCCCAAAACAGTCTTTGTTTGCCGACAGGGGCTCCAATCCCCGTCGGCTTCAGTCCCCTTCCTTCCCAGTTTAATTTGCAGATGGGTGAGCCCACTCCTCATTGGCATAATGTCCCCCCCCAAAAAAACAGTTGCTGTGTGCCAAGGGGGGTGCCCAATCACCCTCGGCTGTTGCACTCCCCCTTGGTATGTGCCAACTGGGGTGCCCAATCCCCCATCGGCTACAGCCCACCCAAAAAAACAGTCAGGTGGCACAATGGCAGCCCACCCCATCATGCCATATGTCCCTGTTAAAACAAAAAGTCCTGCAATGTGTTTTTTTTTTCAACCTGTAAATCAGAAAATGGTCTCTCACTGAGTCCGGTGTCCCACCCCACACCCACCCTCTGTGCACCCTGCCTCCCCACCCCCTCACCCCATACTTACCTCAGGAGACTAGCGATGATCTTCGTGACCAGGAACATGTCTGCATTCTTCAAAGCCGACCGTGAACTGAAGAAATGCTGATAAACTGTATAATGGCATAAATAGGGTTTTTTCAACTTGGTGCATATCTCAGGCATTTTGGGAATTTTGGCACCACATTTTCAACATGGGGTTATTGGGACACCTCCTCATGATTTCAGCCACTGTCGTGGCATTATTCAGTCCCAAAAGGTGATTTCATGGTCACTGCATGGAATCAACTTTTTGGACCAATTAATGAAATAACAGTGCCAGTGTTCATGAGGTGCACTCTCAAAAAGTCTATGTTGCAAATTTGGTGGAATAAATCCAAGAAATTACTGTTTTACTAGCATGCGCTGCACAGTTGCTATGCCCGCTCGTAACTTTGCAAATGTGCAATATTTTCACTCCAAATTTTCAACATTGCCATTCCCACTACAGATTTTCAACATTGCCATCTCTTCACAACTACCTATGGATGGTACAGCTGTCATTATTCATATCCTGCCCAATCTCTATTTTCATACATGTGGCACAGAATGGCAAGGTCTCTGTTGGAACTCAAAGTTCGGGACACAGTGACAAAATCATACTGTCACTCTTCATGAGAAGAGGTCCCAAATGCTTTCATGAGGTGGGGTCAGAAAAAGGCCATGTTGAAAATTTGTAGTGCAAATACAGTACCAACAAATGCCCGGGGCGTTAGAGTTCTAACCATAATGTCCCACCCTGTACAGAATGACAGCCTTTGGATTGCCGACTGTACTGCTCATGTCATCCCACCCCCCCCCAGCCACTGACAGGCATCGAGGTGTACCTTGGACTCTTCAGCCCCAGACTTCACTCCATTCTCCTATGGTACACCCATTTCAGTGTATGTCCTTATAGAATGGGGTGACTGTAAAGCCAAACACCCAAAGACACACCTCAACACGTGTTGGTGTCTGCAGAATAGGGTGAGGTGACATGGCATGACCATCATGGGCAACGACCCAAACACTTACCCCAATGCCTGTCCATCTCTACAGTATGGAGGTGGGGTTGGTGTGAAGTTCAATACTTCACTGCCATTCCTGTTCTGCATCTGTCTAACTCCTGCATTTCCAATGCTAATACCAGCAAGCAAACATTCGGCCTTGACAAATGCTTGTTTTAACCTTGCTGGTGAATTTTTGCTCTTTCTTGAATGTTTCTGGTGGGGGTACATTTAGTGCTATTTATTGAGCACATTCTTTGGTTTGGGGTCATATCTAGGGTTTTCATTGTTGACTATTTTTGGAAATGTTTAGTACTGTGTTGAGGGATCATTTTGGAGGTGGGGGGGGGGGATTTCTCCCAGAGTACAATTTATAGATTTTTTTTCTCCTTGGTTTACCTGTGGTTGGGGACCTTTCTTACTATACTAGTTTATTCTGTGTAAATGAGTAATTATTATCATTCTATGACATGGAATGTTAATACTGCTCCTGATAAATGTAAATTTCCTATGATTCTGTCACCTCCTAAACATTAAATGTGAAGACTGCATTTTTACAAGAAACCCATTTACATAGAGAATTGGCTCACCATTTTTGCCAGAAGTGGGTGGGTGAGGGGTATGGAGCAGGCAACACTAGTAAGTGGGGAGGGTTGTGATTTTATTGGCTCATAGTGCCACCTCTCAGTTGATTACTGAATACTGGGATAAGGAGGGAAGATATTTATTCTTGCATAGTAGATTGGACCAGCATGATATTATCTTAGGCTTTATATATGGCCCTAATGTGGGTACCCCTGAGTTTTTCACTGGCCTTGCCACCATTCTCACTTACTGATTTTAGATCATGCCAAGGTCTCTATAGGCTTAACATCCAGTTACTAAGGGACCTGGAGATCCTTTCCAGAGTCTGAACTTGAATCACTTCCTTCCTCGAGCATAACATGTCATCTGTGGAGTCCTTGGATGTTCTATGGGAGGTGATCAAGTGTAATATATGAAGGGAGTGCATTAGATTAGCTGAAAAAAGGCAAAAAGCTCAGCATGCTGAGATATAATGATTAGTTAACCAAATTTGCGATCTTGAATGCACTCTCACCTCAAATATCCAGGAATCTACTTGTCTTGCATTGAATGCCCTCAGATCACAATATGTTTCCCTTCTCCATGAACAGGTGAACTGGCAACCTTATGGACCAAAGCCCGATATCTGGAGGCAGGAGACAGGGCCAGAAAATTACTGGCTCTTTGGTTACAGCAGGTGGAGGCTGCTAAATTCATCAAAGGCCTGATGGTAGGGGATGATCCTAATCTGGTTACTACCCTAGGGCTATCGTGGAGGTTTTTCAAACCTTATACATTTTGCTTTCTAGAACAGGGCAGACTGACCCTTCCCTTGCAGAGTGGATTTCTGCCTATATTTCCCAGGTAACTTTAAGTACCCTTACTGACCAGCAGCAGGACTATATTAAGGGCCTGATAACACTATGGGAGGTTTCCCAAGCCATTGACTTGCTGCTCTTGGATAAAGCCCTGGATCCTGATGGCTTCTCTCATAACTTTTATAAAACTTGCATCACAGAACTTACTCCATTTCTTACTCAGCTGTATAACTATTTGTTTTCCCACGGCCTCACCAAGTTTACCGTGGTGGAAACCTGGATCACACTCATACTCAAACCTGGCAAGGATGATTGTCTGGCTGAAAACTATAGGCTTATCCTCTTCATAAATTCTGATTTTAAAATCCTTGCCAAAATGTTGGCTAATTGCAACAGATGTGGAGTGGCCTTATTGGACCAGAACAAGTAGGATTTATGGAAGGGAGGGTCTCCAGTGTCCATCTTTGCAAACTTCACCACTTAATTTCTGTGTCCAGGGAGGGCAAGGTCCATGTGGCTCAGGTCTCCTTGGATGTGGAGAAAGCATTTGACCACATCTCCTGGCCTTCTCTTTTTGAGATCCTCAGGTGATATGGAATACTGGACAAGTTTATCACTTTATTAAATGTTTTGTACCAGAGGCCAAATGTCTGTATCAGGTGCAATGATATACTCTTGTCTGATATTGCTCTCGAGCAGAGTACAAGACATGGGTGTCCCATGTCTGCCCTACTTTTCATTCTCTACTGGGAGCCCTTATATTGTCATTTGACTTCTGATCCCTGGATCCAGAGGCTTGCTATTGGTGGTAGGGAATACAAATTCTCAGCTTATGTGGATGATTTATTGCTCCACATAGAACATCCTTGGACTTCAATTCCAGCAGCTTTGTCTGAAATTCAAAGGTTTACTAATGTTTCAACATACAAACTGAATCTCAAGAAAACAAAAGTCTTGGCACTCAATAATCTAGTCAGTAAGCATGAGATTTTGGAGTTGGGCCTTGTCTGGGAGCCCCACTTGCTTATGTGTCCAGGTATTAAGCTCTCTAGACATCCTTCCAAGCTGATTAAAAATAACCTGGACCCTGTCTTGAACACCATCAAACTAGATCTTCAGTGCTGGTCCCATCTACCACTGATTTTATGGGACATATTAGTATTATCAAAAAGAATATCTTACCTTGTATTTTATATCCCCTGGGAATGCTTAATATCTATCTCTCCAAACAATAGTTTTTCCACCTTCAACTTATTCATAATGATTTTTCATGGCAGGGCAAGGTGATCCACAGAGCTGACTGTAAAACATTTGGCCCCCACAAAATTTGGGGGGTTGAAACTTCCACATTTCTTTCTTTACTACTGTGCTCTTTATGCCAGTAAATGTTTGCGATGGGAGACATTGGGGGATACGGATGCTGCTACTCTATATGATCATTCTTGGTTGCATATTGAACAGGTTCTGTGTAGAGTAGCTGGGATGCACCTTAAGAACATCCTTTATATTAAGCCTTGCTAGGATTCCCGTAGCTCCTAAAGTGACCCCTTTGCTTTGGCCTTTAAAAGCATTGGCACAACTCACCTGTCATTTACATTTGCATTTATTATACAGTACTACCCAGCCAGTGTATGGCAATACTAATTTTCATGTCCCATACCTCCTAATTTTTGGCAAAAGCAGAATCTCACTCTGTAGAGTCCCTACTCCTCAGTGGGATGTTTCTTCCTTTCTCTGTTTTTGAGACTGCGTTGGGGTTCCTGGGCATTCAGTATTTAAGTATTTTCTGCTTATACATGCCATCTCTGCACACCTGGGCCCTGGCACTTGGTCCAGGAAGGATGGGGAGGTGCTGGCAAACTTCATATCTATTGTGGACTGCCCCATTCTGTTTCAAATTTGTGTCAAGAGTTTTAGTCTCTCAACCCTGTAGGGCCGAAGAGGGTTGCTGTTACTTGCAAAATGCTCTTGGTGTCCAATGGGATCTCAAAGAGTGGCAATCTGTGTGGACATCATTATATAAACACATTAAACAAGGTACTGTAGATAATGGGCTGGATTTTCAAAGAGTCACTAGAGCGCCACAGATCTGTGGCCACTGAGGGTTGTGGAGCACCCCGGTTGTGCCAGGGACCCTGCTCCATATTCAGAAAGAACATGGTCTCTGTGCCACAGATTGGGGAGTTTCTGCATCCACAGGCATACACCATAGCAATAGGCAAACCTATAGGAACTGACACAGGGATCCAGCTGCCCCCCACCCAGAGCAACAGCAGAGGTACCAGGATGGCTGGGGGCACACACTTGGTAGGCATGCAGGGTAGGGGGGGTCGGCATGGGGAAGGGGTGCCATAATGGCAGTTGTGGAGTTGATGGGCAGGCATGTTAGTGAAGTTGCACCTGGCGTGGTGCCAATAAGTGAGTAATATTGTCAGTGACATGAAATGGGAAGGGGGTACAGACACACACTCACACTGCCATGGCCCCACAAGGGCACAGACCTGGCAGCAGCCCCCAGGGCTGTACCCATGGCACTGTGTGTCTCTGCAACCCTCCATTGCCATTCCATATCACTGACAGTATTACTCAATAATCGCCACCCCCGCTTGGTGCGATATCACTAATATGGCTTCCCACCCCCTCCCCAACCACCACTATTGAACCCGTGCCCATGCTGCCCCCATACATATCTGTCAGGGCCCCCAAAAACAATTCGACATAGCATCTGGAGGTGGCACAAGGGGCTTAGACCACCTCATTGCTGATCTGTTTGTATCCCCTTGCTGCGACCATGGCTGGGCTTCTTGAATACTGGAAAAGGGGATGTTGCAGCCCGGGGAGGGTGGGGAGGGGATGGGACTTGTTGGGATATTCTGTACTCATTCAGTTTATCATATGCTATGTTTTGTAGTTGATGGTTTGTTTTCCTTGGTATGGTTTATGGTTTTCATTATAAACTTAATAAAGCATATTTAATTAAAAAAAAATATCAAAGTTATGAGCATGTGTTGCCAAATTGCAACATATGCTCATTTGTTGTGTAACATTTTTTCCCCAAATTTTCAACATTGCCTTCTTATGACCCCACCTCAAGAACAGGGGTGGAGAACATTTTCAAAGCTTGCCCAAAAGGTGATTTTGGACAGCAACAATGTCATTCCATGCCACAAGTGAGGAAACACATTTTGGCCAGGATTTGAAAAATTACAGTTGTCACATTCATGAGGTGATGAGGAAAAATGGCTATGTTGAAAATTTTGCATCAAAATATTTAAAATTACCAAAATTATAAGTGTGTGTGTTGCAAAATTTCAATATATGCTCATTACTTTGCCCTTTTCAAACATTTTTACCCAAATTTTCATCATAGCCTTCTTTTGACCCCACCTCATAAACAAGGGCAGTGAACATTTTCAAATCCTGCCCAAAAGATGATTTCACCAAGTGACTGCAAAATATTTGTTGGGCCTGATTTGCATAATTCCATCAACATTGGTCAGGAGGTGGGGTCCCAAACAGCCAGGTTGAAAATTTGGGCTCAAAGTATGCAAAAATGGCAAAGTTATGCATCAAGTTGAAAATCCCATTGCAATACATTGAAGTGCACTTACCTTACTTTTTCATATTGCAGTCAGCAGTTCCAGCAGTAAGATGTGTCTTCGATCAGGGAGTGTATCTTCACACTTAGATGTGTTCAGGTAAGTGAGGGTGTGTTGGGGTTGTTGCATGTTCAGTAGGAAGTTGGGTTAGCCAGGTCAGAATTGTGAGGGATCTTTTCTTTTTTGCAGAATAAATAAAAATCATTGAGGGATTTTTTTTTTATTTCATGTTAATGCCCTGACACTGGGATGGGGTACCTAGTGTTGAAACAGTGTACAGAAAGGGGATCAGGTGACCAGGAGGGGAGGGGAGGTGAGTCCAGAGAAGCGGTGTCAGGGGTGGGCACCACGGTCTGTTACACAGAGTTATTAAAAAAAAAAATTAGGATTAGTAAGGCTGGGCAGGACACCTGGAGGGGAGGGGAGAGAAAGAAGTGGTACCTGGGGTGGGCACCAAGATCATTTTAATAAAACAAACAGGTAGATAGGTAGGTAGATAGATGGATAGATAGATAGATAGAGAGATAGATAGATAGACAGAGACAGACAGATCGGAGGACTGATGGCTCATTTCTTTCACTGCAGCTGGCAGCAGGACTCCAGCTGCAGGTGCAGAACTCAACAAAGTCTCACTGTTCTCATACAGAGAACACGGGTAAATGGTTCCTCTCACTGAGCTGGGCACCCTGGATTTTGGGGTACCCAGTAGAGGTAGTCCTGGAAAATATTTTCAAAAACTAACACCAGGATCTAGCTAAACTCATCCCATTTAGCTACATTCAGGTGTTTGTTGTTTAAAATTATGTCATTTTATGTGTTCTCCATTTTTTTTAATTTTATTGGGTAAAGAAACAAGATGGTGGCTCTTACAGCAAAAGAAAAGTTTTGTGCTGTGAGAAGCAAGTGGTGAGAAGTCAAAATGGTCTTGCAACACAGAATTTTGGTGTTGTATCAGAACATTACCCCAAGAACCCTACTGAGCATGCTCACAACAGAAAAACATAAAACTGTAAAGCCTTATAACTCTGGAACAATGTAATATCTTTTTACAAAACCTTTCAAGCCACTACCTTAGGGCATCACACATGTGCCCTAAAAGTTTGGGTAAAAAAATTCCATTCTGTGTAGGCTGTAGGTGAGAGGAGAAGAAAAATCCCATCGGCCCATCAGCACAGCGGAAGCACTACCACTCGCAACGCTGGCAGCCTGAGTTCAGGAGTGAGCTCTGGGTTATCAGAGGTGGAGGATTGAGTGTCCCACAGGATGCTCTCCTCTACTGGGGAGTGAAGGTTGCCATCCCTGCTGCAATACTGCCACCTGGGTGACCACAGTTGGAAGTGCAGTTGAGGGCACCAGGGACAGGCATGGATGTCAGCCATGTTCCAAGAGCAGCATGCCTCTGCGTGCACTTACTCCCTTGAGTTCCCTTCTGTGTGCCAATGTCCTTGGGGAGAAAAAGAGGAAAATGACCCCTGCACTTACGGATGATGAAGCACTCAGCACTGCTCTGGATCCATACTGCTTGTCCCACCACTCCGGCCACCTGACACATGCTATACATCGAGTGTCCTCCACTCCTCTCTGCCTAGGGGTAAGCCACAGCTCAATGGGTGATGGACCTGAGCACCAGAAACTGGTAAGGAAAGGACAAGAGCAGCTAGGGTGCCTTGGCAACTCCTGAAGGAGTGTGAGTGCAGAAGAATGAAGGGGGCATAAATGGAAATACATATAAAAAAAAAATCCCATGAAGTACAGGAAAAAAATTAGACATCTACGGAAAAATTACATATGCAGATCTCAGGAACTGCACAAGCTGCTGTCACAAAACTTTCCACAGATTTAGATCTTGCCTCCTAGACAACACATGTAAAATTTCAACTGATTTTTTCAAATGCTGCCAATGATATTAAGGTGCAAAATTTGGGGTTTAACATTAAACACCCTAATCAACACTAACTATAGGAGTGCTATCATACCTCTATAATATAATCATTGCAAAAAACTATGTTACTGCATTGGTTAGGGATTTTATGTATTTATTTATCTAATTAAATATTTAGAAATACCTTTGAATATGAACTCTTTTACAAAGGTTCCACGTCATGGGGAACAGTACAGACATTATACAACAAGCAGATTTTACAGTTATCTAGGATACTTGACAAATATGGTAAAAAAATGAAAAATACAATTGTTTAAAGCAATACAAGGCTTGGGAGGCAACAAGTGATCCCTTTACCAACAAAAACTGATAACCACAGTGAGAAGTATCAAGTTGCAGCCCCTGAAGGGCCTTGTCACAGTAGTGATGGGATAGTAGAGTACAGAGATGGGAAGAAAGATTGGAGGGGCTGGAGGAAAGGTAGGGGGTATTTGGAGGGTGAGGTGATGAGGGATGGAGGGGTGATGCAGAAGGATTGAGTGGGGACACCAGAGTAGGAAGTAGGAAAGAAGTTGTGGACTGCTAGTCGAGAGAAGTATCACAGTAAGAAATTCATAATCAGGTCAGGCAGTCACAGGATGTCTAGACTTAGTAAGTGTTGTTTCAGTTCAGACTTAAAGGGCTGAATATTGGTAGTGTTAAGTGCAGCACTGGGAATCTCACTAAGCCACAATGGTGCCCTGTACAAGAAAGAGCATTGTCCCAGAGTAGTCCTACGAAAAGGGACGCTGAGCCAGGGTTGAAGACATGCTTCTAGCATTGTAAATGGAGCTGGCTTCCTTTACCAGGTCTGATATAGTTTCATAGGTTTTTACAGTTCTTGTAGCTGTGAAGCCATTAAGTGACTTGCCACTAACAGTGAATGTATGCTAACTCCTCGACCTCCAAGTGTATGTCCAACTGTGACTTAAATACTGTGATACTAGGTGCCATTACAACCCAATTCAGTAAAGCATTCCATGACACAACAACCCTCTGATTAAACCATCTCCCCCTTTTTGAAGTCCTATAGAGGTCACCCTTCAACTGATAGAGATGTCAGCGTGTACCTCTATTTAATAGATCTTTTCTAGAGAGCCCTAATGTTACCCATAACAGCTGATCTTTGAAAACCTTGTAAACATATATTAGGTCACCCCTCAATTTCCGATATTCCATCGAGTATGAGTTTAGTCTCTTCAGTCTGTCCTTGCAGGAGAACCCATTTAATCCTTTAGCTTTTTTTTATTTTCCTCTGTGTTCTGTCTACAGCAACTGAACATTTGATATAGAAACATAGAAACATAGAATTTGACAGCAGATAAGGACCGCTTGGCCCACCCAGTCTGCCCATTTCCCTACCTAATGGATAAGCTGCAGATCCTAGTTAACCAGCAGCCTACTTCTTTCTACCCCCACCCCTATAATTGCCTTATGGCAGTCCCATGCATGCTTGAATTCAATCACTGTTTTCCTGTGGTCTACCAACAGGGGCACCATATTCTAATATTGGCCTCATCGGAGAACAGTATACAGGTATCAGCACTTTCTCCTCTGTACTCTTTATAATCCTTATGATATTTCCAATGAGTCTGTTTGCTCTTTTTACACATTCTGAATTGTGCTTAAAGAAACTCAGTGTGTCAGTTATCCATACCCCTAAGTCCTTCTCACTGTCAGTTACTTTAACTGTAGTGTTGTTAAATTTGTAGACTGCCCTCGGATTATTAGATCCCAGGTGCATCACCTTACACTTTCAACATTAAAAACCAATTTATTATGTACTGCCCAACTTTCTATCATCTGTAACTGTGACTGAAAATTTCTGATGGACACCTCATCATTTACTATGGTTCTGATTTTGGCATCATCTGCATATTTGCAGAGCCATGCCTCCTTCTGTACTTGCATTGAGAGAACAAATATTTTAAATAAGACTGGTCCCAAGACTGTTCCTTGGGACATGCCTCTACCCACATCGATCCATTCTGACCAATGCCCTCAAATGCCCACCCTCTTGCTTCTCTTTATCAGCCAAGCTGTGGTCCAGTTAACTAGACCTGTATCCATCCCTAGTTCCTTCACTGTTGTAATTAAGGTTTTATAGTCTACAGAACCAAAAGCTTTCAAATAATCAAGCTAAACTACATCCACTGGTAAACCACTGTCAAGGGCCTGACTTATTAACTCAAAGAAGCTAAGCAGGTTTGTAGTGCACGATCTCCCTTCCACATACCCATGCTGATTCTTGGTCTTTCTACACAAATCACTGTACCAATCCTAACCCCACTTGCACTGCTTTGTTGTTGGCTGTCTAAATCCTGTCCTTGTACAACTGTCGACAGGTGGTAAGTGTGCTTACAAAGGGTGAGGGCAGGAACTCCTTCCCAGAAATAAACCTCAGCCCCTGCATCCAAGCTGGTAGCCTTGAATTGCACTGTGCAGGCCTCATTTTATTTACTTGGCACATACCAATAACAAATCTCACTAACTTTCTTCCAGCCTTAGTACATCCATCTCTCCTTCCTTCACAGCAGTTCTTGTCAGCTGACTGATAATTATCTCACAGGCTAGTGCTATGCCTCCAGCCAAGATGTGGAAGTGGTTCCCCTCCCATCCATCTAGTGAGGATAGGGATACTCAAATATTAAAGGTAGAGAGGGTGCTGGCTGTCATCCGCAGGGATATAGGCCTTTTAGGTCTTATAGTGGGACTCTCTTTGTTGCATATGGTCACCTCCCCCCCAATAACACTGGGTGACAACTGGGGATGGTCGTCCACCTACGAGGTCCCCAACTACACCTTCTCCAAAATCCTTGTGATCTCTGAAGCACACTGCAGTGTTACTTGCTGTCTAGATCTTCGGTGCCTTATGTATACAAGCAGGGTAAAGTGTACCCGTGCTAAAAACCTCAGGTTATCATGCATAGGAGGTGGCATCTCCCTGGCTCCTCCTACTTGCACTACTACTGGCCAGTGATATTGAAACCAACCCTAGCCCATTAAATCTGACCCACAAAATCCCTCCCGTATGGGGCATGGGTAAGGGGCTAAAAGTAGCTCATCTTAACATTAGGAGCCTGCTACCTAATTGTGATGAGCTATTACCCTAGGTTGCACTCTACAAACCCAACATCCTAGGAGTGACGGAGACCTGGCTGAAACCCTCATTCCCTGACTCTGCCTGTGAACTCACTGGGTATGAATTCACCCGACTGGATAAAGCTGGGGGCAAGAGGGGGGGGTGGCATACTAATCTACCATAAGAGCCACTTAAAAATTTCCCAAATTGCCCACCAGGATTCAAACATGTCCCCCTGTGAGTTGCTACATGTGCTACTGCTACTTGGGGATGCAAAGAAACTGTACCTGGTGTGCACCTATAATCCTCCAAGAGGTGGGCTACCTGGATTAACTCACCTCATAGACAAAATTGGTCCCAGAGTCTGGGATAATGAACTCATAATCCTGGGGGAATGTAAACCTTAACTGGGATGGTGGTAATGTTAAGCAGTTTGAGCCTCTGCTTGCTAACCTTGCCCTGACCCAGCTCATCCAGGAACCAACTAGGCGGACAGCAAATGGATCTTCCAGCACCTTACTGGACTGGATCATGTCTAACCGTCCTGACAGGATCTCATCAGCAGGTACATTATCTGACCCATCTCTGACCACTCACCGTTTTCTGTGTATGGAAAATTCCACCCCAAAATTCCAACAAAATTATCATGTCAGAAACTACTCTAGATTCAATACTGAGGAGTTCCTGGAAGACCTAAGAGTTACTGACTGGTCTGGGGTGTATGGTGCCACTGACCCCTCGGCAGCAACCTCTTACTTCCTCTCCACCTTTGGGGCCTTGCAAGACAAGCATGCTCCCAAGGTCACCCGTAGGGTGAGGGGGTCCGCTACCCTCTGGTTAAATGGGAATCTCCTAGCCCAGATGCGGGTAAGAGACAAGTGTTGGGCTCATTCCAAAGGTACCAGTGATCCCATGATTTTTCAAAGGTACAGACACCTCAGGAACAAGTGCAAAAAGGCCATCAGGGCAGCAAAGAGTGACTTTTGCAAGTCAACCCTACTAAGCTCTGCCAGTAATCCCAGGAGGTTCTGGAGAGATATTAAATCCCTTGTCAGCGGATCCTCCCATCCGGGGGTTATGGACATGGTCATAAATGGAGTCTCCTGCAATAATCCCCATACTATTGCCAACTCCCTAAATAATCACTTCTCTGACCACTCTGCCTTCACAACGCTCTTCTCACCTGATGAGGCTCTGTCCCACCCCCTTCCCTCCATTCTGCTCAAGGGTGACCCTCCTCATGAAATGTTCCACCTCAGGGCTGTATCAGTTCAGGACTTGCAGAAACGCCTATCTGGTCTCTCCCAATACTCGAGTCCTGGCCTAGACAACCTGGAGCCTAAACTCCTTAAGCTTGGTGCTGCACACATTGCCTCACCAGTAGCCTTTATCTTCAACCTATCCCTTGGTCTGGGGACCATCCCAGACATCTGGAAAGAGGCGAGGATTGTCCCTGTACTGAAGCAAGGAAATCCCAAACTACCTGACAATTATTGACCGATTGCCATTCTCCCAACCCTTAGCAAGCTCCTTGAAAAGGTAGTGGCTGAGCAGCTTTCGGAATATATCCACTCTCATGAACTTCTGTCCCCAGCCCAGCACGGCTTTCGTAAGGGACACAGCACCACCACAGCCTTAATCTCGGTTACATCAAGTATCCGGACAGCCATGGACCAGGGCAAACTCTCTGGTGCAATATTTAGCGTCCTGTCCAAAGCCTTTGACCTCATTGACCACAAACTGCTTGGTGCACAGTTGTGGTCACTTGGCCTCTCCCCCCATGCCATGAAATGGCTAATGGGTTATCTACATGGCAGAAAGCAGAATACTTGCTTCAATAACGTCCTCTCTGAGCCCCTACCGGGTGACCTCTGGAGTGCCTCAAGGCTTGGTACTGGGTCCCCTCCTCTTCTCTCTCTTCATCAATCAACTACCCATGGTTGCTACCAGCTGTAGCGCCACCATGTATGCAAATGATCTGGTAATCCTGGCTCACTCCCAGAATGCCACTACCCTAAACCAGAACCTGACCAATGACTTTAACAGTGTATTGTCATGGGTTACTAGTCACAAGCTGGTCCTGAACCTGAAAAAGACAAAGGCTATGCTCTTTGGCTCAATGGCTAAAATCAAAGCCTCATCAGCCTGCTTACACGTCACCAGCGCAGATGGATCCTTACTACCCATAGTGAGCTCCATCAAATATCTGGGGGTAACACTTGACCCCCAACTTGACATGGTAATCATATCCTTAACATCTGCAGGGTGGCAAACTGCAAACTGGGTCTGGCCTATAGGGCCAAGTATAACTTTACACCGGCAGCCAGGCTTGCCCTAGCGAAGGGTGTGCTCCTTCCCTCACTCAGCTATGGGTTGCACCTATTTGCTCACTCTCCAAAGACACATCTCACCCAGTGGTACACTGCTTACAATAACATTTGTCGTCTTGCCTTGGCTGCCCCCCCGACTCACCCACCGTTGTGAGCTATATGAGAAACTCTGCTGGCTCTCACCAGCTAGATACATTGATTTTGGTTTGGGATGCCTCTCTGGGAAAGTGATAAGAACTAGCACCCCCCAGGGGCTGGCCCGGCTTCTGCCTAAACTGAATCCCACCCCCTACCAACTTAGGTCTCTCACATCAGGGATGCTCAAAGTCCCTCCTACCTGGACTGTCATGGGGGATCGGGACTTTGCCATAAGTGCGCCCAGACTCTGGAATTCGCTGCCTGTGGATATCCAAGCTGCCCCCTCCTATCTGAGTTTGCAAAATTCCCTGTGGGGTTTCCTAAAACTAGCATCAGAGGGTGACTGCCCCAAACCTCCCTAGAGTAAAGTGTCAAACTGTTTTATCTGAACCTCCCCAGGGTGTCTCCATTGAATTCCTGGAGATATTTTCCCCACTGTATCAATGACTTCTGACTACTCCTGCCTAAAAAGCCTTGGACATTTTTACACCCATTATTGCTCCACAGTCATAGGCTAACCATGACATATTGCACCTTAGTCACTTGGTAGAATCTTGTACTACCCAGTGTTCCTGTTTCTGTCTAACATGTGCATATTTAGAAAAATGTGATGAGCTGTATATACCTGTCCACGATCCAACTAGCCTAGGGGGTGTATACGACAATGTTATAAGTTATATTATGACCAATCCAGTCCTTGAGCTATGCTCCACTCCCATGTATGATGACCTGTATATATCTGTCAGTTGAACTAGCTAGTCTAGAGTGTATAATCTGAAATGTGCTTATTACTATATGTTTCCCCTAGCGTCAAATGATGTATTTCCCACATGTTTGTTTACTGTGACAAAAAACTGTACTCTCTTTGCCATGTCTCCTCGACTGTTGTTCCTCATGTTGTACTCTCCCGGGTCGTTCCTGAAAATAGGCATAATACTTGTCTAGTGTACCTACCCGGTAAACAAAAGCTAAATAAATAAATGTCTACATGACCCAGTTCTTGTAAACTTTCCTTTATGCATTCCTTTATATAGCCTTCCATCATCTTACCTATCACAGATGTAGCACAGATAGGTCTGTAGTTCTGTACATTGGTCTCATCTCCCTTTTTTAACATGGGGGTGATATTAGCCTGCTTCCATTCTTCCAACACCTCACACGATACCAAGGACTTATTGAAGAGTGTTGACAATGGACCCGCTAGTACTTCAGCCATTTTATTTAAGAATTAGGGATGATCCCGTCAGGGCCACAGGATTTGTATTTATTTAGTTTCCTCAGCTTGCCATATACTTCATCTATACATATTTCTTTCAATGGTTTGGAAGCATCAAACTCCTGTAAGTCTTCACTTGTAAGCTGATCACCACTGTTTGTTGTAATTATTTTTGTAAAGTATTGATTAAACTTCTCTGCCATCTCCTGGGGGTCATCTACTAATTTATTATCCTCCACTTAATTCACTACATGCTCATGTCCATTTCTCAAACTGCCAATGTAGTTAAAGAATTATTTGTAGTTATCCTTTTTGGCTGTTGGTAGTTTCAACTCTGTCGTAGCCTTTGCTTTCAATATTTTTTTTTGCATATCTTAAGTGTATTTGCATAATCTTTTTTATTTTTATCAGATTGATACCTTATAAGTTTCTTACAGGCCCTGTTCTTTTTCTTATGGTTCTTTGGACTTTGAGGTTCAAACAACCAGGGACTCATCCTGTTTTGTTATATTTATTTACCTGTGGTACAAATTTATCTATACACCTATTTATTTTATTTACTATAAGGTTACCTGCCTCATTTGTGGTTTTACCCTCAAAGCCTTCTTTCTATTTCCAGACCTGTAATTCATTCTTTGTACCTATAATGTTGGCTTTTTTGTAATTCCTTAATTTTGTAACACCCATTTGTCTGTCCATTTTTTCCTGAATGTCAAACGTGATCAAATTATGGTCACTGTCCCCCAATGGTTGAATGTCTGTGACTTTCTTCACCTTTTCTTATATATTACTTAAGACTAAATCTAAGATATTATTATCTCTTGTGTTTTCTCTAACATGCTGAACCATACCATTACACATGCAAAAGTCTATTAATCTGTTTTCCCAGAAACTATGACCTTTTTTTGTACTCCATTCTATCTTCGGCAGATTCAAATCTCCCATTACTATGGTCTGATCCTTGTAATCCTTATTTTTGAGTGCATCAAAAAATAACTTGTTTTCCGTAATATCCATACTAGGGGAATGGTAACATAGGGCTATAATGATTTTTCTATTGGCACCCTGCAGTTTAACCCACAACTGTTCCACCTCTGGATCATGTTTATTTTCATCTATTATTTCCCGAGATTTTAAATGTGAAGCTACATAAATAGTTAGTCCCCCTCCTTTCTTCTGTCGCCTAACCTTCTAGTAACAATCACAACCCTCTAAATTATCCAACCAGTCTTCTGCTCTTGTCTAAGTCTCAATAATTCTGCATGTATCGATTTCATTTGTATGCATCAGAAATCTCAACTCGTCTATCTTTGATTTCATACTCCTTGCATTTCCCAGGAGCACTTTTATATTTCCCTTACCCATATGGTTTTCTCATTTGAGTTGTCTAGTACAGGCTACCCTTTTGCCTCCTCTCCCCTTATTATCTAGTTTAAATATTCTCTTACATGTTTTTTGAACTCCATTCCCAACTCCCTGCTACCCTTCTTTGATAAATGTAAACCGTCTTTGCAGTACAAGGTATCGTCACCTATGAACTTTCTCAAGTTCTAACACATTTGAAGCCCTTTATTAGGCACCACTGCCTCATCCAGTTGTTTAATCTTTTTATTTTGAGGTTTATCTCACTACTTGCTCTGGGAATGGGTAAGATTTCTGAAAATAAGGGGTAGCCATTTCTGTTACTGATTTCCTTTTCAAGGTGTGTGAATTCTAAGATCATATGTTCGATGTCACTATTTTTTATGTCATTTGTGCCCACATGAATTAGTACAAGGCGTTTATCATTCTCTTTAGTTATTATTTCCATCACCATTCTCCTTATGTCTCTAAGCTTTGCTCCCAAAAAATAGGAGTTTGTGACCCTTTCCTTGTTGATTCTAGTAGCATAAGAATCTGTGTACTTAATAATGGAGTTGCCAAGTATGTATATTCTATCTTCTGTTCCAGACAACAAAAAAGGAAAGGGACCTGGGAGTAATCATATCCGATGACCTTAAGGTTAGCTAGCAATGTGAGAAGGCAGTAGGGAGGGCTGGGTGTATACTGGGATGCATAGGGAGAGGCATCACCAGCAGAAAACAGGAAGTTGTTATTCCTCTGTACAGACCGTTGGTGAGAGCCCATCTGGAGTACTGCATCCAGTTCTGGAGACCCCATCTCCACAAGGACATAGACAGGATTGAGGCAGTCAAGAGGAGGGCAACTAAAATGGTACAGGGTCTGCAAGAGAAGCCGTACAAGGAGAGACTAAAGGAGCTTAATATGTATACCCTTGAGGAAAGAAGGGGGGGGGCATGATAGAAACTTTTAAGTATCTCAGTGGAACCAACAAAGTCCAAGAGGGTAGCATCTTTCAGAAAAAGAGACATGCAAGAACAAGAGGACACCATTTAAAGACGGGGGGGGAGTTCTGGGGCAATGTGAGGAAGTATTTTTTCACAGAGAGGGTAGTGGATGCATGGAACAGCCTTCCTGAGGAGGTTGTGGGGTCTAAAACTGTGGGAGAATTCAATAATGCATGGGACAGACATAAGGCAATTTTTGTGGGGGGTAGGAAGAAATAGGCTGTTGGTTAACTAGGATCTGTGGCCTATCCTGTAGGTAGGGAAATGGGCAGACTAGATGGGCCAAGTGGTCCTTATCTGCCGTCAAAGTCTATGTTTCTATGTTTCTAATTCCATTTCCTCCTCAGTGTCCATATTCACACTATTATTTTGATACACTTCTGCATCCAACTCAAGTCTTGCTTCTCATTATTGGTAACCAATGTGTGTGGCCCCTCTTCCTGTGTTCTCCCAGTACTTTCTGTTCTATTAAGTTCTTGACCATGATTTGACATTTCCCCCATATTTTCTAAGTTTTTACCTTTTGAAGTTTCTACTGTATCTGTTAGACTGGTCACACCCTGTTTACTACTGATTTGTACTTCCGTGTCTGAAACATCAGTTTGTAACACTTCAAACTGGTTTGATAATTGTATTTGAAATTTCATTGCTCTTCTTCCCCTTCTCTTCTTATTATTCCCCTCCAGAACTGTGAAAGGTTCCTCATTACCAGAAGGGTTCAGGAAGAGCATTGCCTTCCTCCCAAGTAGGCAGGTTTGGCATCTGATTCTGTTTTTGAGTGATAGGAGGTTGGCCTGCTCATATAGAGTGCAGGTGTATGTGAGGCGGTCAGTATTTAGCAGCAGTCTGCAAGCTTTGTTCAGGGCTGTGCCTATCCTTTTGAGTTCTGTGTCTGTGGCCATGCCATAGACCACAAGACCATAATCCACAACAGATAGGATGGAGCTGGAGGCTGAGGGCCAGAGGACATTTGCAGTTAGGCTTTTCCTATGCCTAAATAGGATCCCTATCTTGGAGTTCATGGCTTTTACCACCATGTCTCTGTATTGAACGTATAACAGGGCATCGTCAACAATGACACCTAGGTACCTGAGGGAGTGTACTTGTTACAAGAGGACTGACATGTTTTTTGTGACTGTCAAGTCAGGGTACCTCCTTTTTAGCTAGGGGATTGAGAGGAGCCTCATCTTGGTTTTGTTATATTTTAGTAGCAGCCTTTGGGAGCTAAACCAGGTCTCCAGTTGCTTGAAGGATGCTTGAAGATTGGCTTGAAGGTGGTCCAGGTGAGAGTGATTGCTGAGAATGATGGCATTATCAGCATACAAAATAACTTTACTAGAGCATGCATTTGGTAGATTATTCAGAAACATGCTGAACAACAAGAGTCCAAGGATGGACCCTTGGGGCACTCCTATAGAGACCTCTTTAGAAGCAAATACAGATTGTCCTATCTTGACTGTTTGAAACTGGGATGATAGGTAGTCCTGGGACCACAGGATGGCATTTAGGGCAGCAAAAAGGGCACATAATTGTATCAGTAGAAGCGGATGTCAGACTGTATTGAATGCCTTGGTTAGATTGATAAAGATCAAGCCAATCAGTCTGCCTTCAACCAGAGCCTTTTGGACATAATCGGTGAAGTCCACCAGTGCAGTGGCAATGATGTGGAGTTCCCTAAATCCTTGCTGCTGTGGACATTGCAACTGATATTTTTAGATATAATCAGTGATTTGGTTGACCACAATCCTTTCCAGGGCTTTAGATAGGGGGAGCGAACAGAGATGGGCCTGATGTTTGCGGTGAGAGTCCTATCCCCACCCTTGTGGACTGAGGTCACCAGCACTTTCTTTCAGAATGAGGGGCATTTAGCTAGCAGGACAGACCTATTAAAAAAATTTGTGATGGGAACTATGAGTTTGTCAATTGTCAGTGCTAACAACATCATGTCAATGTTGTCACTTCCCATTCTGGTGTTCCCCAGGACCTTTTTAACATAATCCAAGGCTTCTTTGACTATAATTCTCTTGAAGCAGAACTGTGGGTTTTGGTTGTTATTAGGTAGGTCATTCTTGTCTGCATCGATGGGCTTAAGGTACTCAGCTGGGAGAATGGAACTTGGATCTATAAATGTGAATTTGAACTCTTCTGCAACGGTATATGGGTCCATTTTGTTCATGCCATTTATGTTTAGCGGTATCGGTTGTGTTTTAACATCCTTCCCTGTTATGTCCTTTATGCCATCCCAGAACTGTCTTCCCTCTCCCCAGTTTCTTTCCAGCTGTTCCTTGTAAAAGTTGGCCTTTGCACTCCTGATTAGGTGTGTACATTTGCTTCTGGCTTCCTTGTATCTCTGCAGGTCATTATGTTCCCTGGTGGACCTAGCTCTACTCCAGAGGTAATCCCTTTCCTCATATGCTCCAGAAGGTCACTGGTGATACACCCATTATCATGACAGCATGATTTTCATTTTTTGAGCAGAGAAAATCTGTCGTAAACTTTGTTGAAGTTAGCAATAAAGTACTGAAGAGCTTTGTCGAGGTCTTGCTGTACCCTAATGGGAGACCAGTCGATCTGGGAGAGTGCCTCCTTGAAGGCAGTGCACTAGCTATTCACAAAGATCTGTGGAGATTTTTTGTATTTATTAGACCACATGCAGGTAATTGGGGAGTGGTCACTCAGAGATTCAGGGAGTGCCGACACCTCTGATATCCTGTCAGGTGTGCTTGCTAGGAGCCAGTCCAAGAGTGAGTGCTTGCCTGATTGAAGATTCATCCTAGTGGGCTCACTGACTAGTTGAGGGAGGTAAGAACTAGCAATGATATCCTTCTGGTAGAATGATTCACTACATAGACAATTTATGTTGAAGTCCCCTGTCACAATAAGCTCACAGCCATTGACAAATCCTGCCACAGCCTCTAGGTTTTTGTTTAGGCCTTCTTTGGCCTTCTTTGGTGGGAGGTACAGTAGATGCAGGCTATGACTAGAGATTTATTGTGTGCTCTAAATAGGAGTCCTACTGCTAAAAAATTGTGGTCATTGCTGCAGGTTGTGATCGGGAGCACAACACCCTACAAAGTTTCCTGTATGTAGATAAGACACCCCCCACCTCTCTTTCCTTTCCAATCACACCTAAATGACTTGCACCCAGGTTGTCCTATCACATTATCCCTTATCCATGAAGATAGCCAAGTCTCAGTCAGGCATATATATTGGGATTATGTAGGGTTGCCCATACCTGCAGGCTGTATCAACTTTGGGATTAGGCTTCAAATATTCAAGGACGCGAATTTCAAACTATTTCCCCTAGGCCCTTACTCTCTGACCCTCTCAGTGGACCAGGATTAGGGTAAACATTACCTGATAGGAGAAGCAGCAGTAACAAGGCTTTCCTGATTGTGAAGCTGTGGAGTATTAATGATTTACACTTCCTTAGTCTGAGTTTTCCAAAGTAAGGTAGAAGCCTATAAAGGGACACAGGGGAGGAGGGGGAAGGCAATAGGTGTGACGTTACCTGGAGTAAGTGTAGGGCTTCCAAAGGAATCAGGAATGCCTGCATGTTGAGACAAAACCCATGTGAGGACATGATTTCTAGTGACTTTAATTGCCCACTAGTTGCAAGGTTTGGGGCAAAGGAGTCAGGAGGCAGTTGGGCATCGACTTGACCCATTAGACTTGCACAAAGTGATAGGGACAGTAGCAGCAGTAAAGTGTTGCAATTGTTTGTAGACATCTCCGTCTGGCTATTTATAGGCAGCCAGTGGCAGGTCAAGCTTTCCTGGGTGCAGTGACCTAGGCAACCTGGATGATTCATCTGAGGGTGTCTCTAGCTATGAGTTATGCCCATGCGGTGCAGGAATAGGAGGAGCATCTGGTGGTGGAGAAAGGAGCTGTTCTGTAGTTGCTAACAGTGTACAAGAAGCAGCCTGCCTTTGCTTAAGGAACTAGGTGCTGATGAGAACTCAGAGGGCTCGATGGGGCCCTATGTTTTCCAGGTCCCCTGGCCCCACTGAAAAGATCTAGGACAGGGCAGAGAGTGTTCTCCAGGGTCCCCAGGCCTGTGTCTTAGAACTAGGACAAAGCAGCAAGCAGGTAACTGCTTGTGTGATAGAGATGCTATGGTGGTATATCTGAATGTGTAGTGAGAGGTTGTGGGCATGTCTGTTTGATTAGGGTTCTGTAAATGAGGAAGAGGTTGAGCTTGCCTGAGTGTAGTGGCTTGTCATTTTAAGTAAATTTGGAGGAGGAGCACCAAGCAGGGGATAAGTCAGAGGGTGGATACCTAGAGTGGGGAGGGCAGGTATTTAATAGAGGTCGGGGCCGGGGTGGGTCGGAGGGAAAAAAAAATACTCCCCTAAAAGCTAGAGCAGAGAAGCCATAATGTGACTAAAAAGAAAACATTTTGAAAACTGAGCTGCTATGCTGGGTTACAGAAGTGTCCAATGAGGAGTTAGCTGAGGAGAGGAACCAGCAAATAAGGAGCTTGTTCCCAAGCTGAGAAGCCAATCAGATGTGTCACCTGGGGCTGAGCTTCGTGGTGCAAGTAGCAATGTACTTGGGCTTCAGAGGCAGGCAGCGGAGCATAGCACGACTGGCTCAGTTCCAGGGCCGGGCCATCAGCCATGGAGCCTGAGTTGGGGCTGGGATCTGGGATTCAGAGAGGTGGGCAGTGGAGCACAGCATGGCTGGCTTGGTTCGGGGGCCAGGCCATCAGCCATGGAGCCAGAGTTGGGGCTGGGATCTGGGCATCAGAGAGGTGGGCAGTGGAGCATAGCATGGCTGGCTTGGTTCGGGGCCAGGCCATCAGCCATGGAGCCTGAGTTGGGGCTGGGATCTGGGCTTCAGAGAGGTGGGCAGTGGAGCATAGCATGTCCGGCTTGGTTCCAGGGCCGGGCCATCAGCCATGGAGCCTGAGTTGGGGCTGGGATCTGGGCTTCAGAGAGGTGGGCAGTGGAGCATAGCATGGCTGGCTTGGTTCCAGGGCCAGACCATCAGCCATGGAGCCAGAGTTGGGGCTGGGATCTGGGCTTCAGAGAGGTGGGCAGTGGAGCATAGCATGGCCAGCTTGGTTCCAGGGCCGGGCCATCAGCCATGGAGCCAGAGTTGGGGCTGAGATCTGGAAGGAAAGAATAGGAGAAGAATTGGTTATTTAATTAGGTAGGTGAGTCTGCTTGCAGTTTCAGGGGCAGGCCAGGAGCGAGGACAATAGTGAGGGGGAGTATGTGAGAAAAGGAGGAGGGGAGGTAGACACAAGAAAGGTGATGTAGTGGGGGCTCACCACCAGAGGCATGGTGCCAAAAGAGACAAAGAGAGATTAGGGCAGAGGGAAGGGGAAGGTAAAATTGCATAGTCAGGTACAGGCGAGTGAGGTGCAGAGTGAGAAGGTAATCACCTGCAGGGTGCCATTTCCATGGCAGGTACATGGGCCAGTAGTGATTTCAGAAGTGGAGACATGGAGAAACAAGAAAGGAGTAAAGAAAATAGTTTTAGGGCAGAGGTCTGGCAAGAGCTGAAAATATTGGCAGTAACAGTCGTATGAACCAAACAATCAATACATTAGCATGCAAATTGTCTAGCGCTAACAATTACTGAGAGAGCTGTACATTTTAACTTTGCTAAACAGTGTCTAACAGGCAATACTATCCCAAAAATACTTCTCTAAAAGCTAGAGCAGAGAAGCCGTAAAGTGAATAGAAATAAAAATTTTTGAAAACCGAGCTGCTATGCTGGGTTAGAGGAGTGTCCAATCAGGAGTTAGCTGAGGAGAAGAACCAGCCAATAAGGTGCTGGTTCCCAAGCTGAGCAGCCAATCAGATGGATCACTTGGAGCAGAACTTCCAGGGGCAAGTAGCAGCGTACCTGGGCTTCAGCGGTGGGCAGCAGAGCGTAGCATGGCTGGCTCAGTTCGTGGCCGGGCCATCAGCCATGTGGCCCAAGTTGTGGCTTGAATCTGGTCTTCAGAAGTGGGCAGTGGAGTGTAGCATGACCAGCTTGGTTCAGAGCCAGGCCATCTGCCGTGGAGTCCAAGTTGGGGCTGGGATCACAGCTTCAGAGGCAAGCAGTAGAGTGTAGTATGGCTGGCTCGGTTCAAGGACAGGACCATCAGCCATAGAGCCCAAGTCAGGGCTGGATCTGGGCTTCAGAGACAGGCAGTGAGTGTAGAATGGCTGGCTCAATTTGGGGGTTGGTATTAAAGTTTCAAAATCTGGGAAATTCAATGTTAGGGTTTCCAACCCTAACTCCCCCATCCCACCCCCCAAGCAGCAGAAGGACAAGACCACACAAGCAACCACAGACAGCCATCAAAAGGTAAGACAAACAACACACTACTGTTTCCAGATGACACAAATGCAGTAGCACCAATGTGCTACCTTCATGGATTTGTATCTGTTGCATGCAAACTGCAAAATATACACTCACTTGTCACTGCAGATTGGAATCCATGATGCTGGTGGATGCCTGGAATATCATCCCAGCATAGGTGGTAGGAGCAACAGTGGTAACAAGATTCAAGAATGCATGGGGTAGGGATAATGGAACCTTAGTGACATGGAAAGGGGGAGAGCTGGAGATCAAGTAGGGTTTGTGGTGTTACAGTGGGTAGGAAATTGGCAGACTAAGTGGGCAAAGAGATCCTTATCTGCCATCAAATTCTATGTTTCTGTGTTTCTATACTGAAATCACCACTCTGCTTCTGCTCTGTATGCAGAAGCACATGCCCCTCCAGCCAGATACAAACCCATTATATCCAATTTACAAGACTTTTTTTCTCTATGCCCCTATGGGGCCAGCCTTTCTGTAGCAAAGAAAATCCTGTGTCTCTTCAGTCAGAGGTGTAAGACATACACCAACTTCTGGCTCCAGAAGAGCAGGCCCCATGCATAAAGAAAACCTCTGAAGAGACACAGGACCCTCAGGGGACTTTGCCTTTGTAGACAGAATTACTGTTGCACTTTTCGTATTATGAATTTTGTGGTATCTACACTTTTGCACCCAGAGGTTGGTGTGTATGTTTCACACCTGCAGCTGCAGAAGCATAGGAACATCAAAAGAAGGAGGCAGTATAGTACAGTGGTTTAAGGCTCTGAGCTGCAAACCTGGAGACTTGGGTTTGAAACCCACAGCTCTCACTTGCATACTATGTGACCCTGAGCAAGTCACTTAAGTTCCTTGTGCTCCCAGGTTGCACCTGTAAAAAAGCTTTAGTTTATTTTGTCTCTCTTAGTTAAAAGAAAAAATTGTGTGTATGTTTTATGGTGTCCATAACTATGTGAGACTACAGAAAGACTGAAAGGACCGCTTTGCCAACCTAGTCTGCCATTTTCCTCCCTACTGTAACACCACAGACCCTACTTGATCTCCAGCTTCACCCTCTTTCCTAACCACTAAGGTTCTCCTATGACTGCCTCATGCATTCTTGAATCCCATTACTGTTTTTGCCCCACCACCTACGCTGGGAGGAAAAGACATAGATGGGATTGAGAAAGTTCAGAGAAGGGCAACCAGGATTGTGCAGGGTATGCAGGGGAATACATATGAGCAGAGTTGTAAGGAATGGGATCTGTACACATTGGAGACTAGAAGAGAGACAGGAGACAGGGGACATGATTGAAACTTTTAAATATGTCAATAGGATCAACAAAGTAAAGAAAAGGTGTTCATTTAAAAGGAAGAAAGGGGCTGTAACTAGAGGGAACAGCCTAAGACTTCAGGGAGGAAGATACAGAGGCAATGTGGGGTGACAATTCTTCATGGAGATGGTGATGGAGGCATGGAACAGGTTCCAGAGGAAGTAGTGGGGGTCTGAAATTGTGGAGGGATTCAAGAGAGCATGGGACAGTCATATGGTGCTGTATAGCAAGGGGAGGAGTGTTTCCAGAGGAGGGAGGGAGGGATGAGTAAGGGGGGGTAAGGGGCAGACCAGATGGCCTGGTGGGTCCTTTTCTGCCACCCAATTTCTATGATTCTATGATGTTTCTGGTATCCACCAGTATCATGGATTTCTGTCTTCAGTGACAACCATTGTATGTTTTTTGCCTTATCTGATGATGGCTGTCTATGGTTGCTTATGTTGTCTTGTCCTTTTGCTGCTTGAGGGTGGGGGTGGGGAGTTAGGGTTGGAAACCCTAATGCTTAAATTTCTCAGCTGTTGATGCTTTAATACCAACCCTAACTGATGCATTCATGTAGTTTTTTTGCAATAAACTTCCTTACTTTTTGAGATAGTGTAATTGTAGCCTTATTTGCCTGTGGGCCCTGTGTTCCCAACCATATATAGTTTTTGAGATAAAGTAATCATATCCTTATTTGCCTGAGGGAGCTCAGGGCTTTTTGGGCCCTGTGCTTCCATCCCTTCATAAATGCATACATGTGAGCAGCTGTGGAAGGGCCCTGCACTTCGATTTATAGGACAACACTGATCAAATTGTCAGAATAAACATCCTATTACCCCAAGTCATATATCTGATACTGAAAATTTTCAAATTCTAGTCAAAATCTAATTCTGCACAACTGCAATGCCATTCTGTGCCACAGGTGCGAAAAGACATTTTGACCAGGATTTGAAAAATGACAGCTATGACATACATGAAGAGGGGCAATAAGAAGTCTATACTGAAAATTTGGGGTCAAAATATGTAACATTTACAAAGTTATGAGCGTGTGTAGTGAAATTGCAATGAATGGTCATAACTTTGCCATTTTTTACATATTTGGATACCAAATTTTCAACATAGCCTTCTTATGACACCTCATGAACAAGGTCAGGAAAAATTGTCAAATCCCGTCCGAAAGGTGAATTCACCAACCAATCATGATATCACATTTTGGGCAGGTGCTGCATAATGACAGTCATAGTGGTCTTGTGGTGAAGTCCCCAAAAGGTCATGTTGAAAATTTGGGGTCAATATGTCAAAAAATTGCTGAGTTATACATTAAAATTGAAACCCCACATGAAATACATTGAACAGCATTTACCTTAGTTTTTCAAATTGCAGTCACCGGTTCCAGCAGCAGATCATGTCTTTTATCCAAAGAGTGGATCTCAAACCTGGGACCTGCTCAGGTGAGTTAGGGTGTGTGGGGTGGTGGCTGCTAAGTAGGAGGTAGGGGTGGAAGGGGGAGCTGATTGGCGAGGGACCATTTTTTTGCAGCCAGAAAAAATTAAAAAAAGTTAAGTGATGGCTTTCTTTTTTGCAGGAACAGACTGGGGGGGCACCAGACAGCAGGGGCATAAATAGTTACACATTGGGGACCATCAGGGAATAGGAGAGGGCAGAGGGACCACTGGACTACCAATGATTAAAAAAAAAAAAAGAATAAAATATGGGATGCAGAAACAGACTGGGGGGTGCCACTAGACACCAGGGACACAAACAGCTACATTGGGGGGGGTGATTGGATAATGGGGGAAGGCAGAGGGACCACTGGACTACCAATGCAAAAAAAAAAACACACATAATAAAATACTGGGATGGCAGTTGGAGAACAGGGCATGGGGAGGGACCACTAGACTACCAGAGCTATTTTAGCATCAAGGATGGTGATCAGAGAATGGGGGAGGTGGGATGGACCACTAGACTACCAGCGATTCATTTTTACATCGGGGATGGTGATTAGAGAATGAGGGAGGAGGGAGGGACCACAAGACTACCAGGGGAAAATGTTATAACATCAGGGATGGCAAATGGAGAATGGGGAGGGACCACTGTACTACCAATGATGTACAATATGACCGCTACTACACATTCAGTCACTTTGCTACCAGGCTAGCATTTGCTTGTAAAGTGCTTTGGGATACAGTGTATATGAAATAAATGATGGGACTCAAGCCTGAGCCCACATGTCTTTAGCCAGTAATCCTCCCTATAGCCATAATCCTGTTTGGGGCAAAATAGCAGGCTTTTTCTAGACTTAATGCTGCATCATTCTTAAACAGTGTAATATAAAAGAAATATGTAACAAATACATTTATTTGATGTTTGTGAAAGAAAATGTATTTGCAGTAGTGCGAGATTGTATAAGTACACTTACTATTGTGTAAAACGGAGTAAACTTTCATTAGTATGTAATCAGCTTTCAAGTAAATTAGATTTTTTAACCTTACAATATATGAAATTAAAATAATTAGTTTTATACCTCTCTCCTGTTCCTGGGATTAATTCTGTAACTTTTGGAATGTGATTGTATCTACCTCCTTTGTTTACACCCCCACCACACAAACACACACACACACACACACACACACACACACACGTGTGTGTGTCAGGAGATTATACCTTTGGTATATTTATTGGCTAAAGTGTCATCTAAACAGATTGATTTAAAATGAGGAGCAGATACAGTATCTAATAAAAGAAAGATCAGGACACTGAATAGAAACATAGAAACATAGAATCTGATGGCAGATAAGGACCGCTTGGCCCACCCAGTCAGACCATTTCCCTACCTAATGGATAAGCTACAGATCCAGTAAACCAGCAGCCTACTTCTTTCTACCCCCAACCCCTAGAATTGCCTTATGACTGTCCCATGCATGCTTGAATTCAGTCACTGTTTTTGACTCCACAACCTCCTCTGGAAGGCCATTCCATGTATCCACAGCCCCCTCTGTGAAAAAATACTTCCTTACATTACCTCTGAGCACTTCCATCTTCAAATTGTGCTCCTTGTTCTTGCACACCCTTTTGAAAGATGCTACCCTCTTGGACTTTGTTGATTCCTTGAGGTACTTGAAAGTTTCTATCATGTCCCCTCTCCTCCTTTCCTCGAGGCTATACATATTAAGCTCCTTTAGTCTCTCTTAAGTCTTCTGGTGCAGACCCTGCACCATTTTAGTTGCCCTCCTCCGGACAGCTTCCATCTTGTCTATGTCCTTGCGGAGATTGGGTCTCCAGAACTGCACACAGTACTCCAGATGGGGTCTCACCAGCTGTCTGTACAGAGGGATAACAACTTCCTGTTTTCTACTGGTGATGCCTCTCCCTATGCATCCCAGTATCCCCCAGCCCTCTCACATTGCTTTCCCACCTTTAAGTCATCTGATATGACTACCCCAGGTCGTTTTCCATTTTGTTGCTGTTAGTATCTCACCCCCCATTGTGTACTCTTTCCTGGTTTTTGTTTCCCAGGTGCATTACCTTGCACTTCTTAGCATTGAATCTAAGCTTCCATACATTTGACCATTTCTCTAACCTTGCCAAGTCCCTTCTCATCCTTTCCAACCCACCTTGTGCATCAACTCTGTTGCAGATCTTTGTGTCATCTGCAAAGAGACATACTTTTCCTTCCAGTCCCTCTGCAATGTCGCTTATAAAGACATTGAAGAGGACCGGTCCCCTGTGGTACCCTACTAGTAACCCCGCTTTCTTCAGAGTGGACTATTTACTATTACCCACTGTGTCCTATTCTCCAGCCAATTCTTTACCCAGGCTATCATCTTGGGACCCACTCCCAGGCTGGCTAACTTGTATATTAATCTTTTGTGTGGGACTGAGTCAAATGCCTTGCTAAAGTCTGGGTAGGCCATGTCCACAGCCACTCCCTGATCTACTACTTTGGTCACCCAGTCAAAGAAATCCATTAGATTCGTCTGGCATGACCTTCCCACTGTGAATCCATGCTGCCTTGGGTCCTGTGTCCCTCTGGCCTCTAGGTACTCGACAGTTCTTTCCTTCAAAAGTGATTCCATCGTTTTCCCTATCACTGAGGTTAAACTAACTGGTCTGTAGTTTTCTGCTTCTGCCCTGCTCCCACTTTTGTTAAGGGGAATCACATCTGTCCTCCTCCAGTCCTCAGGTACCACCCCATCCTCCCATGATTTGTTAACGAGGGTAGTCAGTGGTGTCACTAGTTCTACCCTTAGTTCTTTTAGAATTCTGGGATGAATCCATCAGGCCCCATTGCTTTGTCCACCTTCAGTTTTAAGAGTTATTTCAGAACCCTTTCTTCTGTAAATGGGCTGGTATCAACTTCTGTATCCAGAGTGTTTCTATTGTTTGTTTTAGGTACCTCCCCCTCTTCATTTGTAAATACTGAGCAAAAATATTGTTTAGTATCCCTGCCTTTTCACCGCCACCTCTGCCCACCCCTCCCCTTTCTTAAGCCTCACTATCCTCCCTTGGTCTTCTTTCGCTCCCTGATGTACCTAAAAAGGTTTTATCCCTTCTTAACTGAGTTGGCTATCTTTTCCTCAGTTCAGGCCTTTGCTGTTCTGACTGCCTTCCCAGCTTCCTTTGCTTTAACTGATACAATTCTCTGTCCTGCTCCTTCTGTGATTCCTTGTACTTTCTGAATGCTTTCTTTTCTCTTGAACCTTCACTGCCACCTCCTTTGAGAACCATAGTGGTTTTACATCGTTTTGTTTTGTTTATTTGCTTCACACAAAGGCTTGTTTCCTCTGTGATGGCAGTTTTTATTATTCCCCATTGTTCTTCAACCCCTCCTTCCTGCCCATTTGCTAATGCATTCCTTAGGCACTCACCCATTTTGGCAAGGTCAACCCTCCTGAAGTCCAGTACTTTTGCCTTTGTATGGCTTGACTCTATTGCTGTGTTTATTGTAAACCATACTGTTCGATGGTCGCTAGTTCCCAGATGGCTGCATACTTCTACATCTGTGATCCTCTCTCCATCCCCATTTGAGAGAACCAGGTCTAAGATTGCTCCCTCTCTAGTGGGTTCCAATATTAGTTGTCTAAGGCATGCCCTCTGTAGGGCATCTAGAATAACCCCACTCTTAGAAGTGGCTGCTGCAACTGCACTCCAGTTAACATCTGGCATATTCAGATCACCCATCAGCAATATCTCCCCTTTACCTGCCATTCTAAGTATATTTTCTATCATTTCCTTGTCCATTTCCTCCCCCTGAGAGGGGGGGTCGGTATACTACCCCTGTGCAGATTGTGGTGCCATTGCCTGCCTCGAAATTGACCCACAGTGCTTCTTCTCCTCCTCTTCCCCCCCCGTTTACCCTTTTGTTCCATTACTTTGATTCCTTCCCTTATGTAGAGAGCTACTCCTCCTCCTCCTCCTCCTCTTTTACCCTCCCTGTCCCTCCTGTAGATAGTGCATCATGGTATGTTTACGTCCCAGTAATGGTTCTGTGTGTACCATGTTTCTGTGACTGCCACGATATCCAGAAGTTCCTCCTCCATCAAGGCCATCAAGGAAGCTTGTTACCCAGACTACGGGCATTGGTGCTCATTGCTCTCCATTTTTTGATGGCTTTACCTTCTGTAGCAGTATCCCCCACTGACATTTCTACCTTGGTCTTTTTCTCATTTAGTACCCTGTTTTGTAGGGGGAGGCTGGGATTTTCCTGCTGCTTATCAGTGCCTCTCCCCTTGACTAGTTTAAAAGCTTGCCAATGAAGCATTTAAACCGATTGCCCAAAAGACTTTTTCCCTTCCTGGACAGATGCAGACCATCCTGCTAGTATAGGCTGGTGTCCCTCCAGGTGGAACCCCAGTCCCCAATGAAGCCAAACCCCTGTGCTCCACACCATTTTTTCAACCATTCATTAAACTGCATGGTGCAGTACCCTCACCACCTCACCCATGCCACTGACAGACAGCACCTCAGAGAAGGATACTGTGTGTGCTACTTGTCTTAGACCCTTCCCAACTCTACAAAGTCCTTCTGCACTGCTCTAATCTCATGATGAGCCAAGCATTGTCTCAGGTGGACAATGACGTCCAGCTCAGACTCCCATGCAACTGTTCTCATGATCCTAAGGATGCGCTTCCTGTCCCTCCAAGCCATGGCACCAGGCAGGCACCTTACTTCAGTTTTCCCTGCTCCCCCCAGTTCTATCCCCCTAATAATTGAGTCCCCCACCAGGAGCTGCTTCCTTTCCCTGTGGTGCCCTCTGCCTCCTTCCTGAGGGCCTCCCTTGTGACAGTTGTCTGCAACCTCCTTAGTCTCCTCTACGGGTGCATCCATAGGGGAACTATGCTCCCCCAGAATGGTGTATGGATTGTGGAGTGGAACAACTGACTGGGTGTGCCTCTAAATAGAAGACAGAAGCTTCAGTTTGCATGTAAAAACATGGGTGATTCCTCATAAAGCACGTTTTCCCTTTTGGGTTTCAGTTTCAGACTATGCTAGTTTAAAATCATCTGAAATGGTTCAGTCATATGGACACAGATGGCAGATCTTTATCAAATATAAATGATTATTATGCTTAATTGAAATAAAGATGATCTGCTGAGAGCAAATACTGAGCAAGGGAATCAAAGGGATGTGCTGCCATATAACAGTATATGCCCCAAATTCACGGAAACCGAACATAAGTAGTTGGATGCAGAGGTTGCTTTAAGATCAGTGGCAATAAGTTATTACAAATCATCAGTGGAAATGATAAGTTATTAAAAATCATCTTACAGCTTTATTTTATTGTCAATTAATAAAACACATGTTGTTCATCCTTTGTTATTGTGTATCATCTGTCTGTTTTATCATATTTTTACACATTGGCACATTTTGTGGACTGCATTCATACTGAAGACCCATTTTTGTTACATCTTAGGCATGAGCAGACTGTCATTGGCATCATTTAAGGAGTGACATCAAGAACTGTCACTTCCATACCTCTCAGCTGCTATGAATTTTGCATAGTAATATGATTTTTACACTCAAATTTACCTTTGCTCTGCAAAGGTTTGCTAATGTTTTCAATAATGTCAGATCTATTTCGGGAGACACACACACACACTATTAAATCATTAAATTAACTTGATAGAAACAATCCTTAACACTAAATATATGGGACCCACTATTTAAAGACATGGGCCCAGATATTCAAACTGCGCCACAAAGTAGCACAATAGCAGGAGCAGGTGCAAGTGCAGTGTGCCTATGCGTAACACGCGCAATATTCAAACTCAGTGCAGGCCAAGAAGTGCTTGCACAACGCAACTGAATATCACACCAACTGCACCATGGCACAACCAGGGATGCACAGTGGCACAGGTCTGATGCACAGTAGCACAATCAGGGATGCACAGTGGAGCAGGGTAGCAGCGCATCAGCACAACCAGGAATGCGCAGGAACAGGATTCAGGGGTTCACCACCCACGGAAGACATGGGCATAGGAGCACGCAGCAGAACAGACAGAGCTCCCCTCACCCCATGAGCTGCACAACCTAAGGAGTGCTGGAAGAACCACCAGCCCATGGACACCAGCAATAATTCCACAGCAGGGACATGGTGCCCCAGCACATCCCCTGTCAAGCTGTGACCGGAACACAAGGAGGTCCATCTACCCTGTGCTTCACCATCCCACCAATGCAGAGCACACCCTGCACAGTGATCCCCAGACACCCTGCCCAGGAGCAGCGCCCAACATTGCATGTCAGCCTATGCATGCCACCACCCCACTGTGACAATGCAACCCTGGGCACCATGGAGCCATGCAAGGCAGCCCCACCATGAGCACCCTGCAATGGGAGGCAGCAGCCACTGATGCAACAACTGCAGACACAGTGCCACCCTGCATGGCCCCCCCAAGGTACAGCTGAGAGATCGACCCTGCGTTGGCACACGAGGTACCCACATGCGACAGGGCCTTCCCCGGACCCCACCACCAGTGGTACAGCACCCCGCACACCCACTCAAGCACACACCCTGTCCCAGCACTGGCTCCAACAGCCAACACAGATGCCTACAGTGGTGCCAGTGGTGCACTGAAGCATGCACCGCACAGGATGCAACACAGTGCATGGACAAACACCCACCCATACCCAAGGGCACACCAACACAGGGACACAATAGCTGGGCAACAAACCCGCTGACATGTGGCCACAGCAGCCGTGTACCCATGGCCATCACCCCTCCATGGCACAGGTGTACCAGCCACCCTGGGCATGCACCATGAATCCATACGCCACCAGCATGCAGACAGAGCACAAGTGAGAGACATTGGAGCACATACCCTGCAACAGACACAAGCAACAGCATGGAGGGGGGACAACAGCGGAGGCCACAGTGCCACCCAAGGAAGACGTGCACCATACTGGTGACAGGAGGCAATCCGGCATTGTGCCGGGTACAGGGGGTAGCCAGCATGGACAGCCACCACTGATATGCCAGCAGACCATGCATAACACAGACATGCAAGGGTGTCAGCTGCACAGGCCATGGACAGTCTGACAGGGGCACCATGGACACAGTGCATGCACCATGGACCACTGCACACAGGTGTCCAGTGCACAGAGAACAACACACATACCACAGACAGTGACCGAGTCCCCCACCCACACCATAGGTGGGTCCCGACCAGACACACACACACGCCCATGCCTGCACCACCCCTGATGCCATGCACACCACTGCAGCCAAGCACCTATAGCCACCAGCAAATCAGAGACCACCACAGTTGTCATAACAAAATGCATGTATTGAACATTATAAATAATAAAACATATATAATTATATACAAGGGTGGGGGCAAGGGCCACAAACCAGGTGGGGGTGGGCATGGGGCAGGAGTGAACAAATGGGAGAGGGAAGAATGGGTGTGAGGGTGGGTCCAGGGGGGTTAGGTCACTCAGGGGGCATGGAGGGCCTATTGCCTGCCCCACTCTCCACTCCTGTGGCACCTTCGACTACTGCGTCTCCGAACCCCGTTCCGCTCCATCCTCTGAAGAAGTTTCAGGGACGCTCACACCAGCTGCAGCAGCTCCTGCATGCCACATTCAGTTGCCATCCAGCTATGTCCACCTAGGACAAGGGAACAGAGTCAATACGTGTGACTGTCCATCGCCCTGCAGCCCACCTATTGTGCATGGCATACAGCCATGGGCCATGCCCCTGTGATGGTGTGCAACCACCCACAGTGACCGCATCCACAAGACCTGCCTACCCAGGTGCACACAGCCATGTGGACTGCTGCACACACCCACTGCCCATGTCCCGCACAGCACCACCGTGGCCATACAGTGACATGGCTATGCAGTGTGAAGGCAGTGGCACAGCCATGTACTCAGTGCATGCACAGACCACCAGCAATGTCCACCCACACATACAGTGCCACAGGATAGTGCTGAGTGTACCGTGTGGCATGCACAGCGGTGGTGCCAAGGGCTAGTGGCCATGCCCCATCGTCAACTCTTCAACACAGATGTAATTGGAAGAAAGGCACTCATCTGCATCCACAACAGCTGGGTGCTGCTGTCCCAAGGCCCCTCCACCACATCCTTGTTGCTGTGCATCATCCCTCTCACGCTGAGCTCTTGCCTCCCTAGCACAACGTCACTCCTCAGGGCCTAGGGTGCAAACATGGAGAGAGGGACATCAGTACAAACCAGTAGCAAAGCCCCCCCACCGGTGTGTGTGTGCAATCCCTCACAGCCCAGCCATGCTGCAACCCCACCACCGCCACCACCACCACCACCACCACCACCACTGCACACACTGGATGTCCCCCACTCCTCTGCATGGTGGACACATGCACACTGCGATACCCAGATGGATGGATGCTACCAGTGTATGGATGGAGCACCTACCTGGCCGTGGCATGGCACCTCGCCTGACGCATGCCCCTAGTCATCCCCGCCTATCTGGGTCCCTCCGCTGGCGGTCCCCATAGTGGTGGCAACACTGATCTGTGCTATGGGCAATCCCTGTGGCCTCCTCCATGGCCTTTGCCACCTCCTCCCACATGGCACTTCTTGGCCTATCCAATGGGTCTTCTCCAAACAGGGCCCCAGCATGGGGTTCAACAATAGCCACAAGGTTGGCCGGCTCTAGTGCGCTCCACTGTGGTGCTCTCCTGCATGCCATTATCGATGCAGGCCAGATAACAAAATGGTGCTCTGTAGCACATGTCCCCCACGTGCAGATGCTGCGTGGTACAGTGCTGCCATTCCCCATTGTGCTGTCACAGAACAGCGCGATAGGGGTGCACCCATGCAGATGCATGGTGCCTAGGGGGCAAAGGTTGACGGCAGGGTCAAGGGTCTGTCGTGCACGGACCACCAGAGTGCTATTGGGACTCCATGCATGTAGCGCAGTAGGGTGCCTGTGTGTGATGCCCTGCAGTGGCCTACTGTGCTGTGGCACCATGATGCCTATGGTGCTCCAGGGCACGAGTGCCACATGTGAAAACAGCACACTAGCGCCACTGGCACAGTGGTGGCCATGCCCTGCACTGCCTCCCATGCTCAGCACATCATCAGCATCACAGACGTCAGCATCAGCACCCCACGCATGCACCGTGCGGTGCCTACTATGCATGTCACAGAGCTGCTCCATTGCCTGAGCATGCTCAACACAATTGCGCAAGGTGCAACAGCATGATATTCAGCCAGCATATGCAAATCAGCAATTTCATTGTGCAGCCACTGCATTAGCATCCACCTAAAGTTGCGCCTCACCTCATTTGCATGCCTTGTGCTATGTAAATGCGACATGGGGCTGCAGAGGACATAGTTTGGTATTGCAGTCTATTGTGCTGGGTTGCATGCTGTTTGGAAGTGTGGACTGTGGTGTGTGAGAGATAAATGGGACTGCACATTCAAAGGTAACACCTGTCATTCTCACAGGCTCTATAATGACTGAACGTGAGTAAGAGGAGGAACAGGGACGTGGGAGAAGGAGAAGGCCCAACTTCACCTAGGCAGAATCAGATGCCCTGTTCAAGGCCTACCTTGACAGGGAACCGCTGCTCAGCGAACAGCGTGGAACACCACAGGCCCATGCTGCAGCATGGGGTGAGGTTATGTGTGCCATGAACCAGCATGGCAGCCACCAGCGGTCCATGCAGGAGTGTAAAAAGAAGGTCGGCATGGGCAAGAGGAGGATAAAGGACAAGGTGGCTGCCATCAGGGCAGCATGTGCTGAAACCGGTGGTGGACAGCCAAATGTGCCACCCCTGACACCACAGAAGGAGTGGGTGGCCAGCAGCATGCAGCATTGTGCCATACAGGGCATTCCAGGTGGTGGCTTCCAGACAGGTAGCAGCCCGTCACTGCATGGTAGGTCCTGTGCTGTCACTGCGTGGGAGGTGGGAGGGATACCACAGGGTAGGGCAGAGACATTAATGCTACTGTGTTCCCTTACAGCTCCTGAGCATCTACATGGGTCAGCGGTGGTGGGTGTGTCCACTGAGGGTGATGCCCTGGACATGGAGTAGTGTCCATCCACCTCCACAGGTGTCCGAGGGACAGGACCACCGCATACCTGCCTGTCTGTCCGGACTGAAGATGGTGGTGCTGATGTGAACGAGGCCCTGCCTGTGTCCCAGCATGACAGCGGTCACAGACTCCAGCATGCTGGGACATGGACTGATGCCAGATCTGGCACCGATGATGATGGATCACACAACCCGGACAGTGATATGTGTGGGAAGCAGGATGGTCCCACAGCAGGAAACTGCATGGGCGTAGCCTTGGGTGGTGCCGCCATGGAGGCCTGTGTGACATCACAGTCCCAGCCTGTGCCTGTATGCCCCAGGGGGGCAGCACTGGTGTGCGTCCAGGCTGATGGAGCTGTTGTGGCTGCTGCAGCAGCACCAGTGAGCCCTGGTGATCGGTGGCCAGAGAGGTAGTGCCAGCAGTTGGCCAATGGCGATAGGGGGACGGTGTCGGGGGCCAGCTTCAGTGCACCATTTGTGGACATGCCCCGGCATGGCTCTGGTGTGCAGCACCCATCATCAAGGAGTGTTGCCCAGCATGGCCAGGAACACCACGAGGGACAGCATGCCGAACCAGCAGATGACCTCTTTGATGAGCACAGCCGCCTCCTCCAGGCTTCAGTGGATCAGCAGTTGTGGCTTGTAATGGCAGTGGATGCACTCAGTTTGGTTCTGCACCAGGCAGAGGAGCAGTGCAGCAGAGACCACAGTCTGCTCCTGACAGAGATGGCCTGGCAGCGGGAGGATGTGACTGCTGCCATTGACAGGCAGACACGTGCATTCACAGCTGTCATGGCCACATTGGGCACCCAGTTCATTGCCCATGCACCACAGACACTGCGCAGTGTCATGTCCACCCCCCATTCCTGGCATCATGTGACACCTTCCATGTCGACATTGGATTTGGCTGTGGGCATACCAAGCACACCTGGCATGGGCATGTTTGGTGAGCTGCAGACCCCTGCGCGAACACAGTCATGTTCCCACAGCGTCACCCCTGGGTGACCATCAGTGCCACCCCATGAGGCCAATGGTCAGCCTGGCATGGCTGGCAGGTCTCGGCGGGGTTGCCCATGCATCCATTGTGGCCGTGGCACTGTGCCAAGTGACTGACTTGTCTCCCACCATGGCCACTGTCTGCCGCTGCCCTGTGTGCAGTGTGTTGTGCAACGTGTGACACACGGGTGGGGTACCCGGCCCTGCACACACACAGTCCCTGTGCACACCCTCTCTACTGCTGGCCACTGTGGTGTATGCATGATGATGCCTGCGTTGCACTGTCCGCCAGTGTGCAATGGTGCCCAGCATCTGAGACACGCACAGTGATGGCCACTGGGCGTGGTCATGTGTGGACCTGTGTGTGGGTTTGGGTTGCATTTGGGGTTGGCGTGCCTTCTATCCCTTATGCATGTCTTGTGGTGTGTGTTCGTGTGTGTGTGTGTGTGTGTTTGTGTCTGTGTGAGCATGTGTCATGTTTGGCCCTGCCCATCCCTGATGGCGTGTGCGGTTCCACGCTCAGACCCATTCCCTTGCTGCCATCTACCCCTGGGTTTCATCCATGCCTGTCTGTGGGTTGTGCCCTTGCCATTGGTGATTGCACATGGCCCTGTGACCTACTCATGTTGGCCCAAGTGCTCCTCTGTGATGGTGTCCTGGTGCAGCTATGACATCCAGATCAGGCAGGGGTCCCTTCGCCCAGGGGGTGGCTGCCCATCACCGTCTGGACCGACATCCTCATGGTCCCCACCGCTGTCCCCCTCTTTGACCTCTATGGCTATCCCACAGCCATTGGCCATGTTGTGCAGGATGCAGCAGGCCAGGAATAGCCCACAGGCCTTCAAGAGGCTGTACTGTAGGGCACCGCCAGATGTGTCCAGGCACTGGAAATGTGCCTTCAGCATCCCGAACACCCACTCAATGACATTCCGTGTTGTGGCTTGTGCCTCATTGTACTGTAGCTGTGATGGGGTTGCAGGGCACTGGTATGGTGTGAGCAGCCAGGGACGGAGTGGGTAGCCACTGTCACCTGTGCGTAGAGGGTGGACATTAGTATGGTGGTCTGTGTCGCCCTGCCATGGGCCATCAAGGCCGGTACCCATGGCACCTCTGACTGTGCACCCCCCATCTGCTCATGTCATCCTGCATGATGTGCATACTCACCCACTAGATGGCCAGTGGGGATGTCCCCACTCTCGAACCTGTGGCACAGTGTGGACTGGTGCCAGATGAAGGCATCATGTGCTCCCCCAGGGTGGGTGGCACAGGCATTGGTTATGCATCCCTGGCATCGCTCACCACCTGGCAGTTGATGCTGGCATACCCCTTTTGGTTAATGTAGGACACACTGTCCGGGCCAGGTGGTGTGCAGATGGCCACATGGGTGCATACATGCTACCTTGTGGAACTCTTGTATGTGTGCTGTGTGCTCCGCCTGTGTGTTGGGGAAATGGATGTACTCCACAGCATGTGGCAGCAGTGCACTGAGGAATTGTGTGAGTAGGCATGATGTGGCTGACTAGGTTATGCCTGTTGTGGCAACTGTTGGTCTCTGGAAGGTGCCCGTGGAGAGCAGGCACATGACAGCTGTCACCTTTGTCTCCACTGACAGAGCATGGCTCCGTCCTGTGGGTGTCTGCATCTCATCACTGCACAGCTCACAGAGCCACCTCAGGATCACCCGGTTCAGGCGGTACTGGCCCACAATCTCTGTGTCAGAGTAGTGTTCAAAGGTGGTGCGGGCTCAGTACCACCTGTTGGAGGTGTAACACTGACGGGCCCTTCCACGGCCTCGCCCCCCCGCTGCCTGCCTTCTCACACCCCTCATTACCGCCTCCATCTGAAAGGTGGCACTGGCCATGTTCCTGGCTGGTGTCCCCCCCCAAGCAGCTGTTATCCCATTACCCCCGCTGTCCATTGGTGATGCTCCCCCTGCACCGGGTACACCTCTGGCCTTTGGCTGTCCTGCCTACTGCCACTGCCCTGAGTCCACCGTGGCACTTCCCTATCACTCCTACACAGTAGCACAGGCTCCCCACTCCTTTCCTGTTCCTAGTTGTTTCCAGGTGTGCTCTGTCCTACTCCTGCCCAGTCCTGCTCACTGCTACCCTTTGCCTTGTTCCTGTCACCTCTCTCCCAATCCTAGCAGATTGTCAAAAGTGGGAGTCTTTCTAGAGAAGCAGCTGTGCCCGATGACACCCATTATAAAGTTGCATTGTTCCCAACTTGAAACACATACAATAAAGTGTTACAAATAATCCAGTTAAAGGCATCACTACAGAGGACATGATAATATGCTGATGCATTAGACACGCTGTTGTGCAATGATCACAGAAGTGCAACAGAGCAAAAAGTTGTCTATTGTAAAACCATCATAATGATGCTGTTATGTGATAATCTCAGACTCGATTTCTACCCCAGCCCAGCAGCACACACACACACACATTAAGCAAGTTCTTATTGTGACCCTACTTACTGCAAACAGTTGAAAAAAAATTTTTGACAGGGTTTAAAAATTACAACTTGATCACCCTTACTCCATATGTTGAAGAATGCATTAAAGCACATGGGGACGGGCTGCTCTCTGTGCCAGATGTCATGGCACAAGGGAACTGTGGCATTATGTTAAAAACAAGTTACAAACAGAAGTTTTAAACTAAAAAAGATTCCAGGGCACAAGCAGAATGGAATAATTGTGCAAAAACTCTATTGTGCCCTCCTGGCACTGCAGGATAGATTCTCCATTCTTGAGAAAGAATGTAGGTCTGAAAAGGAAGATAACGCTAACCTTAAAACAGAGTTAGAGGATAAAATCCAGCAGCTGCAAGAATCAAACCAAGATCTTAGAAGCACAAAGCACAAATACTGTGTTGTCTGCACAAGTTAAAGAATGTAGTGAACAAATACAGGATTTACAGCAGCAGTTACAAAAACTGAGGAAGAGGTGGACACATTAAATGATCAGTTATTTCAAGCAAAAGTGGTCAGTAAAAGAAATCTTGGAATACAAGCATGAGCAGGGGGACACTATGCCATCCGCATCCCCTCTCCCATATCCAGATACTCCAAACATGTACCAAAGTTACATGCAGAGCCAAAAGGGTTTCCAGAGGAAGCAATGGTTTTTACCTATATGCAGGCAAATGAACAAGTTACTGAAGGTGAGGGTACAAATGTAAGTACCTTTACACTACAGGTTTGGAATCCATCCGAACACCGTTCAATGCATATAACCCCTGAAATGCTAATCATTTATGCTACTGAGCTGGGTAATCCCCCTAAGGATGGTAGCATTAATCCCTTCTCTAAATGGTTGTATTGAGTAATCAGTTTAACTTCATCAGACCAATTGTTCATTCAAGAAATTTTAAGGGTTCTCCAAAGGTTAATGGAGGATGATGAGTGGAACAAAATGCCTGCATATATGCAAGGCACTACAGTTCTAGCTACCATAACAATGCAGTATATTGTTCATGGTGTTTTAACAGCCTTAACTGGGATTCAATCCCATACTGTTTTTTGGGGGCGTATGCACCAAATACCAAATGAGACATCTCGTGAGTAAGACAACAGAGAGTGGCAAGCTTTTGAAGCTCTTACCAGTAACCATAGCTGCAATGCCACATCATATCAGAGTCTCTACATTGAAGGACATCTGCCTCAAACCCGAGAAATGGTCCATATGGCAATTGCATCCCAAATGGTCATAGAGGACATGGTTAGTAAGGCACAACCCAGGTGCAGGATAATATTGACAGTAATGGTAAACCTAAACCAGTATATGAGGAGAAAACATTTGAGGTAGAAGGTGGTGGGCAGGATAGAGGTTGAGGCAGAGGTAGGTACAGAGGTAACAGGAGATACTATAAAGGGAATAGGGGCTACCAAGGAGATAGGAGAGACTGGCAGGAGAGAGGTAACAATTACCAGAATAACTGTTACTGGCAAGATCAAGATGATGATTGGCAAGATGACAGAGGTGGTCAGACTAGACAACAACAATCAAGCTAGGCAGAAGCAGGTTCAAGGTCCACCATTCAGGAGATGCAAGCAGAAATTCAGAGATTAAAGGAATACAATAATCAGCTGCATAATGTGGCTGTGGGACCCACACTTCTACACACCCATTAGGAACACCAAGCCCTCATCTCACCTGAAACAACACTCTGCCCAGTTATACTGGACAGGTGGGATGCCCCCAGGCTGTGGTTCATATAGAGGATGTTCAACATGCAACAATTACTTTAGGTATGGGGGCGTACTTTCAATAGTGCGAAAATGGTTCAGGACAGAGCATTCAAATCACACAGTGAATATTCAAGGAATCCATGGTGCACAAGTTGCAGCACCACTGGCAAAACCTATTCATGTTACAATCAGAACCTGGCAAGGTCTGATTACATTTGTGCATTTAGAAAGACCAGGTACTTTCATGGGCAGTGACTGGATGGTTCCAAATGGCATGATCCTGAATTTGGCTAACCTACAGTATAACTTTTACAAGGGGGAGAATGATGACAGTGTTGTACCAGTGCTACCAATGGACCACACAGCACATAGCATTAAGGGAATAGAGCATGTCTTATTGGAAAAGTAAAATTTACCTACAGATGTACAGGCAGTATGCAAACAAGTAGCTAGTGTGTTTGCTACACATAAACATGACTACAGTCTTATGCAAACTAAGATTATCATTACAGGACAGGAGCCCCAGCCCCAGCGGCAATATCCCTTTCCCAGGAAAGCCATTGAACCAGTTGCAAAAGTTATAGCCAACCTAGAAGAGCAGGGCATTGTTACAAAATGTTCTTCTGTTACTAACTCACCCATATGGCCAGTGAGAAAGCTGGATGGCTCATGGCGATTGACCATAGATTAGAGACAATTGAACAAATGTATTCCACCCATGGCTCCTGTAGTGGCTTCCTACCCAGAAATGATGACACAAGTTGTATCTCAGACCAAGCGGCTTTCAGTGATAGACATCTCAAATGTTTTTTGGTCACTGACATTACAACCCAAAATTCAGTCTATGTTTGCTTTTACCTTTCAGGGACACCGTTTAAATTTACAAGATTACCTCAAGGGTATCACAACTCACCTGCTATTTTTCATGCACACATGAAGCAGGCTTTTTCAGATTTGCCTTTTCATCAACACATTGTTCAATACGTGGACAGCATATTGATGCACACAACCGAGAGAGAGGAACACTTGCATTTACTTTTGGTACTGTTGCAAAAGCTGTTACAAGTTGGTTTAAAGGTAAGCCCAGCTAAGATTCAGTTGTGTCAAGATTCTGTGAAGTTCTAGATGTTACCTTGAGTCAGGAAGGAAAACCTCCTGATCAAGCAAAGGTTCAAACTATTCTGTTGGCGCCCCTCTCTACTAGTGAGGAACCGCTTTGTTTCTTCCTGGGCATGACAGGTTTCTGCAGAGATTTCATCGCTGATTATCCAGATATTGCAGCTCCTTTGTATCAGCTGCTCAAGGAAAACACAGCTTGGGTCTGGATGGTGGTCCACACACAAGCAGTTACTGTTTTGAAGGGAGATTTGGCTAAGGCTCCTGTGCTAGCCACCTCAAATTATAGCAAGCCTTTTCATTTTCTTACTGCAGTTAGAGGTGTTTCATTGTCTGCTGTACTCATGCAGGCTTGTTATGAAAAAGAGAGACCGATTTCTTAGATTTCTAAGATTCTGTCTGAAGTGGAAAAGGGAAGTTCTCCATGTGTGAAAAATATCTGTTGGCTGTGTTTTGTCAGTTAAAGCATTCAAATACATTGTGAGAGGAAGTAAAATTATTTTGTTTTCAGCGCACACACTACTCAAGTTTTTGCTGTCTTTCTGCATCAGAGATCGAGCAGTATCCAGTTCCAGATTAGCCCAAAGGACTCTGCTACTGCAAACCATGGGCATTGAAGTCCAGCTGGTAAGGGAGGAGTCACTGCTAGCCAATGGCTTGCTGTTAGATAGGCATCCCCACAAATGCCCATATCCTGCCTCAGTTCAGCAACCCCCCTCCCCTTTCCTGGAAGGCTCTCTTACTAGCCTTAATGATCAGGGTGTGGTACCTTCATCTCTTACCGTCTATGTGGAAGGTTCATCTATGTACGTAGAAGGTAAGCCCAGAACTGCTTCTGCAGTATTTGATCCCACTAATGTTATGCTTCCACTGGTTTACACTTGTAAAATTCAGTCAGCTCAGTTTGCTGAGTTAGCAGCAGTTACTTGTTTCAACAGAAATGCCATTAAGGGTTGTGTGTACAGATTCACACTGGGTATGTCTAGCTCTCACTGCATATCTTCCAGTGTAGAAAACTCATGGATTTGTTACATCAGATGGTAAGCCTTTAAAATATGCTGCTATTTTAGCTGCTCTGTGGGAAACAGGTCTAACAATGAATTCTAAAAATGTGAAAATTAAAATGATTAAGGTTAAAGCACACAGAAAGGGAGGTCCAGTTGCAGAACACAGTGCTATGGCAGACATTCTAGCTAAATAGGCAGCCAAGGATGGTGCTTCATTGTTGAAACCTCTTGTCCTCCCTCCATCCCAATTTTGAGAACATAGCAGAAGTTTAGCATCCAAAGGAAGAGCTTGATTTAATTCAGCTCCAGAAATCTGACACTGAACTGTATGCTTTACTGAACTGTACTGTGGATGGGGTGTGCTATACAGGAACTTTCAGGTCTTTTAATCTGGCAGGATCCTGACACCCCACACCCATTGTAGATTGGCCCACATGGGGCTCATACAGAAATGCTACGCATAGCCAGAGCCCCGATTTTTCTGTGGCACATCGGAGCAAAGTTCTGTGGCAGGGTTCTCATTTGCCACAGAACATCTGCGGCACTCAGCACCAATTTCTGCGGCAATTCTGCGGCACATTTTTACCCTTAATTTTTTTTCCTTTTTTTTTTTTTGCCAAATCTGACACAATGCACGCTCGTAACACAGTCATTTTAAGGGCTTTTGTCACCAAATTTTCAACATAGCCAGTTTAAGACCTCTTCTCATGAACAGTATCACTGGGATTTTATTAATCTGTCAGGAACATTGATTTCGCACACCGACCGTGCCATTGTGCACTACATATGCGAAAACACATTTCAGTGAGATGTGAAAAATGATAGTTATACTTTTCATAAGGAGGTCTGGTAAAATGGCAATACTGAAAATCTGGAGTGAAAATATTAAAAATGCTCGAAGTTACGAGCGTGCGTACGAACTGCTCAACGCACACTCATAACACAGTCATTTTATGGGCGTTTGTCACCAAATTTTCAACATTTCCAGTTTAAGACCTCAGCTCATGAACGGTATCACTGTGATTTTATTAATCTGTCCAGAACATTGATTTCGCACACCGACCGCGCCATTGTGCACTACATGTGCGAAAACATATTTCGGGTGAAATGGAGAAAAATTACAGTTGTACTGTTCATAAGGAGGTGTGGTAAAATGGCAATACTGAAAATCTGGAGTGAAAATCTTAAAACTGCTTGAAGTTACGAGCGTGCATAGGAACTGCACAATGCACTCGTAAAACAGTCGTTTTGGGGAATATTTTCACCAAATTTTCAACATAGGGTTTTTAGGAGCCTACCTCATAAACTGTGACACTATCACTTCATTAATCATTCCAAAAGGTGGTTCCACGCAGTGACTGAGGAACCACCTTTCGGGACCGATTAATGAAATAACAGTGTCACAGCTCATGAGGTGGGGTCCCAATACCCCCATGTTGAAAATTTGGTGAAAAAATTCCCAGAAATGGCTGAGATATGCACTAAAGTTGAAAAAAATCTGTTTATGCCATTATACAGCTTACTGGCATTTCTTCAGTTCGCGGTCAGCTTTGAACATTGCAGACGTGTTCCCGGTCCACAGAAGATCATCATGCTGGGCTCCGGAGGTAAGTGTGTGTTGAGGTGGGGGTGTGGGGAGGTGGGTACACAGTGGGTGGGTGCAGGTTGGGGCAGGGGGCAAAAGAATCAAAGATGGAAGTTTTTTCTTTCAGGTTTTTTTGGGGGGGATTCCCACACAAGGAAGGACTTTTGCCATGTTAGGTGGGCATTCCCAGCATGGCACCAGTTAACTTAGAAGTCGGTGAAGCTGATGGGGGATTGGGCACCCGTCGAGAAAAGAAGTTTTGACATGCTGGAACGGGCTCCCAGCATGGCAACATTGGGGGCAGTGAAGTGACAGGAGATTGAGCACCCGTCGACGATGAAGCATTTGCCATGCTGGGTGAGCTCCCAGTGTGGCAGCCAGCAGCTTGGGCAGTGATGCTGTGGCCAGGATTGGGCACCCCGTCAGCAAAGGAAGCATTGCCAAGCTGTGGTGGACTCCCAGTGTGGCACAGAAACATTTTTTGGGGGGGCAGTGAAACCGAGGGGGGATTGGGCACCCCATCAGCAAATGAAGTGTTTGCCACACTGGGGTGGGCTCCCAGCATGGCACCAGTCAGCTTGGGGTGGTCGGTGAAGCTGACGGGGGATTGGGCACCCCCGTCGGCAAAGAGTTTTGCCACACTGGGGTGGGCTCAGCATGGCATAGAAACATTTGGGGGCAGTGAAAGTGATAGAGGTTGGGCACCCGTCGGCAAATGAAGCATTTGCCACTTGGGGTGGGCTCCCAGTGTGGCATACTAACATTTGAGAGGGGGCACGTTTGTTCCGAGGGTGGCCACAAATTCCACAGTTGATGGCAAATTCTGCGGATATTTTCACGGTTTGTCACACCCGCGAAATCGTGGAAAACTTGGGGCCCTGCGCATAGCACATGTCACCAGAGATCATAGTGATACACCCTCCACACTGTAACATTTGATTACTTTTGTTTGGTGGCCAGGTGTTAAAGATGATATCACACAGTACTGTACAAATTGTATTCAATGTGCTTTTCACAATCCCACAGGCAAAATAAAGCAAGGACGGTTGGCCTTGCCTAACATTAAAGGTCCATGGGAACAAATTCAAATTGATTACATTGAGGGCCTGCCTAGGAACTCTAGGGGTCACACTGCTGTTTTGGTTATTATTGACCCATTTTCTAAATGGATTGAAGCTTTTCCTTTTGTGTAGTATGACAGCCCAAGCTACGGCTGAGGTGTTAGTGGAACAAGTGTTCTCCAGCTGGGACATGCCTATTTTAATTGATTCTGATCAACAGCCCCATTTTAAAGATAAAGTGATGCAACAAGAGATGCGAGCAATGAGCATCAACCAAAAGTTTCACATTCCATATCATCCACAGTCCTCAGGCCAGGTTCAAAGAACATGCAGAACACTGAAAAACAGTTTGAGAAAAATAGTTAAGCAGTCTGGAACAGACTGGGATGAACTTATTTCCACTTCCTCTTCCCACCCTCCCTCCCTCCTCCTTCCATTCGTACATTCCTTCTGCCCTATCCAAACACCCCTTTACCTCTTACCTGCTACTTAGTAATGGTCTTGTTCTTCCCAATGCTTGTCGTCTCTATGTACTCTATACCTCTACTGACGAGTCCAAATTGGGCTGATGTATTCTACACCTCTTGGCTCTACCTGTAGTGTATTCTCTATATAGTTTGTCCTCTCTCTCTGTTGCTCCCTACAGCCTGGGTTTATCCTCCCCCCATGTCACTCTCCACCATCCTTTCTTATCTTTTCCTTGAATTTGTGATAAACAGTGTATATAGTGTTATTGCCGTATAACTATTTTGTATATAGCCTTGTACATTGTTGTTCTTTCTTTATCACATGGTTTAACTGTAATTTGTTTTTTTATTCATGCTTGTATAACTCTGACATGGAACCTACATGTATGTAATGAGCCTGTTCTCAAAAGTTTAATCTGAGATTCTAAACAGTTACCTTTAATTCTAATGATGTTAAGACCAAAATCAAACACAGTAACAGGTATTGAACGGGGCTGCTTCAGCTCCCCCATGGTTGGTCGGCACCCAGCCAGCCACCGACCAAGACCAGGACGCCCGCCTGCAGCTCCTTGGAAGGTACAGTGACAGTGCAGACAACTGGAACACAGGCACTTCCAGCAAACCTGCTCTGATTGGCCAGGACATTTCCCCTGCTTTTACCACCTGGCGCTCTTTACAAATAGATTTAGCTGCAACTAAGCAAAATTCAAGTGTCTAATAGATGTTTTTCAACTGTATTAGCTGGATTGTAATTTCTACTACTGTTTTAAAGTGCTTACAGCTCTTCTGTTTCCTTGCTCCTGCTCCCCCTATCCAAGCACTCTGCCTTGGTGCCGAAAAGTCTAACTTTCCTTTGTCTTGCTAAACTGCTCAATCTAAACCTATCCTACCTCTATGCTATTTAAACCCTGCTATTTTTCTTCTCTCCAGCTGCCTGCCCTTGAACGGGGCTGCTTCAGCTCCCCCATGGTTGGTCAGCACCCAGCCAGCCACCAACCGAGACCAGGATGCCCGCCTGCAGCTCCTTGGAAGGTACAGTGACATTACAGACAATCAGAACACGGGCACTTCCAGTAAACCTGCTCTGACTGGCCAGGATGCTTCCCCTTCTTTTGCCACCTGACGCTCTTTACAAATAGATTTTGCTGCAACTAAGCAAAATTCAAGTGTCTAATAGAAGTTTTTCAACTGTATTAGCTGGATTGTAATTTCTAATACTGTTTTAAAGTGCTTACAGCTCTTCTGTTTCCTTGCTCCTGCACCCCCTATCCAAGCACTCTGCCTTGGTGCTGAAAAGTCTAACTCTCCTTTGTCTTGCTAAACTGCTCAACCTACACCTATCCAACCTCTATGCTATTTAAACCCTACTATTTTTCTTCTCTCCAGCTGCCTGCCTTTGAGCGGGGCTGCTTCAGCTCCCCCATGGTCGGTTGGCACCCAGCCAGCCACCGACCAAGACCAGGACGCCTGCCTGCAGCTCCTTGGAAAGTATGGTGACAGCGCAGCCAATCAGAACACGGGCACTTCCAGCAAAACCGCTCTGATTGGCCAGGACTTTTCCCCTGCTTTTGCCATCTGGCACTTTTTACAAATAGATTTAGCTGCAACTAAGCAAAATTCAAGTGTCTAATAGAAGTTTTTCGACTGTATTAGCTGGATTGTAATTTCTAATACTGTTTTAAAGTGCTTACAGCTCTTCTGTTTCCTTGCTACTGCACCCCCCATCCAAGCACTCTGCCTTGGTGCTGAAAAGTCTAACTCTCCTTTGTCTTACTAAACTGCTCAACCTAAACCTATCCAACCTCTATGCTATTTAAACCCTACTATTTTTCTTCTCTCCAGCTGCCTGCCTTTGAACGGGGCTGCTTCAGCTCCCCAATGGTCGGTCGGCACCCAGCCAGCCACCGACCAAGACCAGGACACCCACCGGCAGCTCCTTGGAAGGTACGATGACAGCGCAGCCAATCAGAACATGGGCACTTCCAGCAAACCCACTCTGATTGGCTGGGACTTTTCCCCTGCTTTTGCCACCTGGCACTTTTTACAAATAGATTTAGCTGCAACTAAGCAAAATTCAAGTGTCTAATAGAAGTTTTTTTTTTTTTGCTCGGGCTGCAGTGAGGGTAATGATGTGGTGCCGTATCTCCCACTCCCTGCCCCGCCCCAACCACCTCTTGTACTCCCTTTACCCTGTACCTTCTTCCCCTCAATCTCCCCTCATTCTCCCCAACCCACCCACCCTCCTTCCTTGTCTTGCTCATAGCTCAAGTCTTTGTACTGGTTATTACATGTCTGTAAGTCAGTGATTATATGTTTGTAACTAAAAATGATGACTGTTGTACATGCTGACGTGAAACCTTTGTAAAAGAACCTCGGCTCAAAGGTATTGCAATCCTAGATTGAAATAAATAAATAAATCAGGCAGAAAAATACAGCTCCCTGAGCAAGCTGTGTTTCCTCCAATACCACCACAAATGGAGCAGGGTGTGAAAATTTAGAATTTTTGTGCAAACCTTGCTTCAAAAACTGAAACAAGGGTACAAGCAGCATGCAGAGATTATGGGTGAGCACAAGAACAAGGTCAAAGTGTACTATGATGACAGAGCCAGCAGTCAACTGCTGGAGGTAGGAGATAAAGTAATGATCACAGCCCTACCTGAAAAGGGGCCACTTCAGGTGGCTGCATGAAAGGGTCCATACCCTGTGGTGAATAGGGTCAGCCCAACATTGTACTTGATACAAGTACAGGATGGGAAATAGCCAGTACACAAATATTTTCATTTGATACAGTTGAAAACGTTTGGTGGCTCACAGATTTTAAGTTTTGTTTTTCAGCTTATCTATTTTAGGATGCTTGCTGACTCCAAGCTGTGCTGAGGAAACTGAAGGCTATTTTCAATCCCATGGATTTGTAGACCTACCACCTTTACCAACAACTTGTGAAAAAAGGGGTTGGGTTGTGCAGTACAACCCAAATATGTACACATTTGGTTATTCAAAATGTACAATGAAATTAAACAGCCACTCCACTTGCACTGTCTGGAGACAGAGACTGTGCCTTACACTGATGGAGAACTCAGGCTGCGTAAATGGAATACCAAAGGGTTAAATTTAAAAACATGGCATGTCATGCATCCCACTGCACATCCTAACTGGTATCATGATAAACGTGAAGTGCTTGATTACTAGGCTATAAAAGTCTTAATAGATTGCCAAGATTTAATTGGTAAATGGTGGGATGAGGCACAAGAAAAAAATTGAGGCATGCCAACTAAATTTGGACTTATTCAGAGTATTAGCACACCATCCATAGGACCTTGGACTGAAGGAATATACTCATGTGTATTAGTGGGCAATGGTGTCAAGTGGAAAAATGATTCTATGTATGGGTTCTATCCTGTGTGTATAGGTCCTGCATCACATGTTATACTAAACCTTTCTAGATCCATACCAACTATTGGCAATATTGAGGAAATATTGCAAAGGAAAGGGGTTAATAAATGTCCTTCTAGATATGCTGTAAAGCCTATATTAGACAATGGATACATTTTTCAAAGAACTGACAAGCTTGTATATAACAATGTTCAGTATATAACTGTATCTGTTTTGTTAAATGTGTCTAGTAATGAGTGGCCAAAAGATATTTGCCCTCAACATGTAATACAGTTATATAATGTTTTTATTACTGATATGTGGATTGACTTTAAAAATAGAAATATCAGATTTGAGCCTCTGCAACTTCTACCACAGCTGGGCAAAGGTCTTACAAGGGAAAAGAGAAAGGTATGGGGAGACAATACAGGTACTCTAGGTTAAGGTATGGAAGTGTGGAACACTATAGATTTAGAAACAGTAAAAGAACATTGAATAAATGTTGAAAACATGCTCAGACAATGAGTACTAGGCAATGAAGTATACATGAGACATGGACTTTTAGAAAAACATTTTAAAACTATAGCTAACATGAAAGAAATATTGCATGATTTTCTGATCCTACATAACTGGATACAATTAGTTAGCAATGTAGAGGCTGATGATATGTTTGAAACAAGGAAACACTAAATTTGTATTGCATGGGGTACATTTGTACTTAACAGGTTGCAAGATTCCTTCAGAGATACAGTATTAAGATAGGTTAACTTTCTGCTGTTATAAATACCACTATGTTACAAAAGTTTTTACACAATATTAATTACACCAATGCTACTGAGTGCCTTCTCAGAAAACTAACTAAAGTGCATTTTGCTGGATGTGGATGAGTGTTTAATCACACTTCATCGGTGGTTCCTATTTGTACTGCAGATACCTATAATACCATGTCAAATGTCTTTTTTTCAGTTTGACTAAAGTTGTTAATCTGGGTAAAGTTGAACAGTCATACCATTCACAGCTGGTGCCTACTCTGCTTTTCATCACACAGGTGTGTGATAAATGGGTTGAGCCAGATCTTTCTTGTTGTACAGAATTGCAAGATGTATACCTGTGCAGATATAGCATTTCATTGGGGGCACATTCTTCCTGTGATATTTCTGATAAAGCTACGACTTGTCACTTGCAAACTGAACTGTGGAGTAAAAATATGCAAGTGCATATTGCTTATGCAGGAGACAGACATTATTGCATTGCTACAATTACTGATCATATAACATATGGACTCAGAACTTACTGTGCTGTTTTGTCCTCTAGCTTTTGTTTTCAGCCTAATTTCAATGCTGTTGTTAACGGCTACATTATTCGACCTGTTCCTGTGTTTCCAAATATAACCACTATTCAGGCTGAATTGACCTGCCTGGAAGATGTCTTCACAGCAGTGCCACTGAGGGTGATCAAGATTCTTACATTAACACCAGATATATGAACTTTGTTGTGCTGAAAGGCTGAAAAATTGATCCCTTAACAAATGGACAATTATGTCATCAGCAAGAACATCTACATTTTGTCTGTCTTGGACTGGTGGCCTTTCATCCAGACTTATGTTCAACATCCTACTACACAGGTAATTTTTTGTTTATTTCTGCATTTGCAATTCATATTAACTGTTTGCAGTTGCTGTATGCATTGAAAATGTAAGTATACCCTGTCTCAAGTTCAAATACAAGCGCAAATGTACAGTAAGACACCTCTTGCTTAAGGTGAGAAACCTGACGTAAAATTTCAACTGTCTAAAGGGCAGAAATGTTGGAATGCATATCATCATTATGTGCATATTATTAGATTCTATAAGCACAGTATACCTATAAATACTGTGACAGGTTTCACATTTAAACCTTAAATATATTAAAATGCTTCTTAGTATGAGCATATTAGTCTGAGTACATTATTATCTGCACATTAGGCACCTCTATATAGCAATAGGTCTTAGAAACACACACATAGCATGCTAATGCATATTACTTTTAAAGACAGGTCAGGCACATCTTAGTTTTCACCACAAAAAGGTTAACACGGATAGTTAGAAAATAAGAGGAAAACTACCCCTAATTGCAAGGCTTTGAAAAGGCTCTGGTGGAAAGACTGTTTTGAGAACTAAGGTGTATGTTTATCTTTTGCTGTCCATCACTTTGACAGTATCATAAAGTTCCACTGACAAAACTGTCTTGCCAAGATAAAATTCCATGTGCCTTGCCTTTCTGGGAAGTTATGTTATTTTGTACCAGAAAGAGACAAGCAATACTAGGCATGTTGGCTTATATTACTGTGATTTATACAATCAACTACACTGGTTGTCCCTGGATAATTATTGCTCATTTGTCTTGGGCTGTTTCACAGACAAAATCATCCACAATGCCACCCCACCCATCCTGTCCAAACTCCTTTGGCTGGCTCTACCATCATACCGGCTAAGGTCAGCTGACTTGCAACACCTCTTTGTCACAAAAACCCATACACTGTCAGGTGATCATGCCTTTGCTGTTTGTGACCCTAGATTCTGAAATACCCTACCTGTAGTCATCAGATGCACCCTCATACATCCCATCTTTAAGAGCTCCCTATGGTTGCACCTGAAGTCTGCCTCAGCCTGTAACTGTTCCAAGGCTGCTTGATATACCTTACCCCTGCTTGGACCCTGTTGTGAGCTCTCCACTTCTCTGGTTCCCCTACTATCTTTAAGCTATAATAAGTGGAATCATTTACCCTGCATGCCCTTCACCTCAGCATTTACCATCCTCAAAATTGGACAAATTGCACTTGTATTATTTCCATGAAATGTAACTATTGTTTAGTTGTTCTTACCCTTGATGTATATGCTTATCTGTTCATCCTGTACCTTCTTATTTGTATCACCCTGCTCATTGCTTGCATTTCACATTGTTGTAATTCCCTTGCACTGTTCTGTAAACCATGCTCTTGTAATCTCCCTGGTCGTACCTGAAAATAGGCATTCATTGTCTAGTCTGCTTACCCTGTAAACAAAAGCTAATAAATAAATATGAGGTCATTCTGACCCAACTGAAAAACATGTATCTGATTCTTAAAATATGTGAAGTCAGCTATACTTATGAATAGCCTGGTACCACAAGCAGTATATAAGGAACAAGCTTTTTATCAGTTGTTTGTTATGCAGTCTGGTGCAATGGCATCTCGAGCTTCCCTCTGCATGATCCTGTCATAGGTATAAACAGTTTATACTCTGCAACAGTTAGCCAAAGGTGACAGGATATTTTATAATGCAAATCTGAAATATATTTTATATATTCTGTGTTCTGATGGTTTACTAATGCGATGGTTCAGGGAACTGAAAATGTCATGTTAGATGTCTGTGTTTTTCTGATCTGAACCTTGTATAATAAATTGGATTTTGTTACATTGTATACTCTTGCAAGAATCTTATTAGTAACAAAAAATATCTCTGTTATAATAGTCACAGATCCAACAGAGACTATTGTAAAAATAACTCAGTTGTATTGGAAAGGGCAAAACCAGGTACTAATGCAAACTTATCATGCCCCCATTATGGGGGGGGGTGGAGGCTTCTTCTGTGCAGACATAGGGAAAGGGGGGAAGGGGACATTGTTTAACCTGGAGTAGCACACTAAGCCAAAGCTTGTTTCCAGATGCAACCTGGAAGCACAAGGAAGTTAAGTGACTTGCTCAGGATCACACAGTATGCACTTAGACAGCTGTGGGATTCAAACCCAGGTCTCCAGATCTGCAGCTCAGAGCCTTAACCCACTGCACTATACTGCCTCCTCAAATATAACTATACTGTAGGAAAGGTGCACGAGCATTTTTGTTCTTCCATATGAAATAAAAATAATAGTATATCTGTTTAAGTAGGTGCCCTCTTGAAGGCTATCTGATTAAGGTGTTTGATCACAGGGGAAGCATTGCAGTACATGTTGCATCAAGGTGCAACCTCATCAATTTACTCCATCCTTTGATCTCCTTCATATGCCCACACTGAGGTCTAATAAAAATATTATTGTAATCAAGTCAAAAACTGCTGCAAAATGACTGTAAGTGACCCAGCAGTAGCAGCAACTAGGATGGTTCAATCCAGGAATCCCAGTCACATATCTCTGAAATGTTACATTAGCTGCAGTGGGCCATTCAGAAACCAGCAACTTTGTTCTGAGTTTGTTTTATAATTCAATTTTGTTATTTGTTGAAGTGGCACTGGGGGAGAGAAAAATTATCTATTGCTAAAAACAAGTTAGAGGAAATTGAACAAAAGGCAGAGAGTGACCTGGAATGTATTAATTGTTGTCTGTTTTATCACACAGAAGTTGAGAAGATTACTAGAAAAAAAAGCATCAAAGAAAATACTTGTGAATATTAATGTTTAACAGTGAATTCTAACAGCAAAGCGGAGATTTTATGGACATGTACCTAAAGAGACCTAAGAAAAGATTTATTAATGCTATAATTCAGGTGTCTTAATGAATCCATTTGATACTGCATTTAAAATTAAAGACCAGAAAATAGGAAGTATATGATTTGAAATGTTGCACTGCAATCTTGCCTAGTACTTACTTTATCTAACAGACTTAATTACAGATGTGATTTACTATCACTTTGAACATTTCCCAAATGGGGGGGGGGGGATGTATGAAAAGTGATATATATATGCTGACCCTCATTCTTACCCTGCTATGTCTACACCCTTGACTAACCTATTACCTCCTCACCTGTTGTTGTTGTTCTCACCTGGTTTCACTTTCATTCCAAACCAGCCTAACTTGTCCTCCTGCTTCACCGTGAGTCATAGGGTAGTTAACCAAACTAAAAAAAAAAAAAGGGGGAACTCTACTTTAAATGTTTTAATCATTATTTACTACAAGTTTGTTGCTCCCCAAGTTGTCTCTAAACTTATTGAAACACCACCCTGTCCTGAACTAAAACAAAAATGAAGGACTCTTCTTTGAATTCCATAGTCCTGCACAATTTATTAAATGTTACCTCATTGTTCTGAATGGATTTAGAATATATAATCCGGCATCTGAATTAAATACGATTTTTAAAACTCAGTTTGCATGGAAATTAAGGACCGTATGATAGATTACCAAAAAAAAGTATACAAGCATTATAAACTGTAGTAAAAAAAAAAGAGTCTGAATAATCTTGTGGTTTCAAACATTTGGAAATGCTTACAGATAATTTAATAAGGTTCCACCTCAGACAGGGATGCGATCACAAAATTAACAAAAAGTGATTGCCCTTTCAAACACTTATTTACTGATTTCTTAACACAAAACTATCAATATTTACATTTATCTGTGACTTGACAGGAATATTTTGAATCAGCATGATATAAAAGAGGCAAGGATAAAGTCAAATTAATGTGCATCAATCCTTTATTCTGTAGTAACTAGCAATCCTGATAAGACAGTTACAGTACTTCCACAGGATTAATGCTTTTTAATTCCATGGAGACAGACTGTTTAGGACACAGAGACATACTGCAGTCCTTAAACTGGCAGCAGAAAGCAATAACCCATGATGTTTTTTTGGGGGGGAGGTGGATGGTGCGCCTCTAGAGCACATTCACAAAAGTTAGATTAGCCAGCGTGCAGGACGAGCTTTCTTCCACAGACAGCAATATGGATACAGAGCTGACCATCCGATATAGTGCTATTTCCAGGGTTGAATCAACATACTGTATGTCTCACTCAATAGCTTGGAAAGGAAAGTAACACGCTAATAAAAATTAAATAAAGATCTAAAAGAGTAATCTTGTGCAAATTCATGTGGGGGCAGGTGGAATTGTAGTGAGAGAATAACATGCACCACTACGATTAAATCTTTTTGTGTACCGAGTACTAAGTCTGACATGAATGCAGTTTTGTCATGTACACAAAGACACACACACACACACACATATATATCTTCTGACAAAATCAACGGGGTCCAAATAGATAGCCTGGGTTTCTGGGGAATTTATTAGTAATAACCAATATCAAAATAGAATTCTTTCTACTCTAGTGTTTGTACGTGCTTGCATCATTAGGATCTGCTCCATATTTCTATCATTGAGATACAATAAATGTTGATTTAGCTTATACAAATATAAGCAGCAACTCCCTGGTGAAGCGCAAAAAGTGAAAGAGGAGACAGATATATTTTTTTTATCAATCTTCTTAATACTTATTTATTTAGAATGTTGTTTGTAACAATCATTTTTGATAGATCAGTGGGGCAACACTATTATATTATGTGTAAAGTGTCAGTATATACTAAATTCTGTAATTTATTAAGCATAGAACAAGTGAAGTATATTTCACTGCAAAAGCACTGCCTAGAGATCTTGCATTTTCTATTACCTAAGGCCATTCTTTGATTAGACGAGGAGCCCTCTTACTTAATTAACTTGGCCATCCTAGCATGCCTTTGTACTGTGAACATATCTCATCCCATGAAGTTTGTTGTTACAGAATATCTGAGGGCTGTTAAGAATGTGTCTTACCACTCTGAATATGTATGTAACTATCCAAGCACTAGTGATCTAACAATACATATCTGCATACTGTGAACGAGAAACTGGCACCAATGAATTGGTCCTGTATAAATGAAGGCTGCGATTGTGGATTACTGCATGTCAGAGACTACAATATTAATTCTGTATAACATCAGAGCTAGCACCCCAGCTCAATATATACAGACAATGTGAGTGTGAATCATGCACTAGGTAACTGCACTTTACAGTTAAGGGCCCAGATATTCAAAGGGGTTGCACCTGGTACAACAGAGTTGCGCCAGTGCAACCCCGCATTGAACCCTGGTGGGATATTAAAAAGGCTGCCTGGTGCAGTGCAACTCCCAATACACCAGGGTACAATGTAATGGCATGCAGCGCAGATGCAGGAGGCATGTCCATGCATATGTGGCACATCCTGATATTCAGCCTGGGATGTGTGGCGCATATGCTGGCACAATCCTGCATTGCATCACATAGGGGGGCTCAAAGTTGAGCCATTGCAGAGTAGGCACAACTCCCAGCCACCCAAAAGTGGGCTGCAGTATAGCAGGGCACAACACAGCAGCCCAGCCTTTGGCGGCCACCTGCTGACCCAGAACACCGTCCACAAGCACACACTGACCCGCCCTCCTGTAGCCACAATCATGTGGCAGATGTATAATACAATATCCCTGGTAGTCTAGTGGCCCTCCCAGTCCCTGTTACCCTGATACATATCATACATGACCATTCCTGGTGGTCTAGTGGAACCCCCCCACCTGTTGCCATGATCATGGTAAATGTATATTACACTGATCCCTGGTAGTCTAGTGGATCCCCTCCTTCTGAGTCCTGATCATGGTTCAACACCCACATGCACGTCCTTGGTGATCCAGTGGCATCCCCCACCCCTTCCACCCACACAGGACCCCTTGCCCACTCTGCTCCCCTCATCATCGGTGGGCAGCTGCATCCTGCCTACATACCACTCAGCTGCCAGCTGCATGACAGGTACAGTATGGGCTGTAAGCCCATTGGAGCTCTGTGTGGACCAATGGGCTTGCATGGCATACTGTACTAGACAGTCCCAAGTATGTGAATGAAGGGCCACTAGACTATCAGGGATTTCTTTGTATACATCTACCTCATGATCGCAGCTAAGGGGTGGGGGATGCCCTGGGATCCCCACAGCTTACGTCATGCTGTGCAGGGTTCTAGGCACAAGTCACCGGGCTGCCCTGTGCAAGGCATGCAAATGGGGCCATAATGACATGCAAATGGCCCCATTTGTGCCTTACATATATTATGGCCTCATTTGCATTCCCCCTGCTGAATATTATTGGTGATACACCTAGCACAACTGCACTTGCGGTGGTGCATCCCCGTGCTCTGTATCTGTGACTTGCACAGTGCCAGTGCATCATGTGCAGTATGTGAGCTGCCCCTGCCATATTCAATGGTGCTGCGCCATGGCGCATCCTCATTGAATATCACCTGGACCTGGCCCCAGCGCATCACAGTTGTGCTGCACCCAGGCTTGTACAACTGCCTGGTGCAGCCTGAATATCCAGGCCAAGGTCTTTATGTCAGCATCTCTGTATATCGGATGGATGAGCCTGTGTGCCCTTCTTCATATAAGAGTTTATATTATGCATAAATATTTCAGTGACTGTGGTATGCATCTCAACACATCTGATAGTCATGCATTTTACTCTATCTTTTGGGGCCTTAAGTGGGGATTGAACACTATTACAGCACACCCACAGATGTCTGGAATGGTAAACACTGAACTAGAGCCCTGGCACAGTTAAACTGATGATTAACTGATCAAGCTGGTAGACTGCGATCTGACATTGGGGAGGTGGGGAGGGACCACTGGACTACCAAGGATAGTTTTATTTTGCTGTGGGAATGGCAATGGGAGAACAGGAGAGAGGGGGGAGGGACTACTGGACTACCAGAAATTAGAATGGAAATGTTTTGTTTGAACAGTAAAATTCAAACTATTAATATGTACAAATCATTTTTTGCTGTTTGAACAGTAAAGTTCGAACAGTTAGAACAAGAACTCTAATTACTTAACAAGTGACAGGGGACATGATTTTTTGTGTGAAAAAAAACACGTATTTGCCATATAGATATCCTAATTTTAAGAGAAACATTAAACTAAGCTGAGACCTAAATAGAGGTGTGCTTCCTTACCACACTGTACTTTGTGTACAATACCATTTTGCAAATTGTTAAGAAAACAAGATGGCTGAAATCATGAACAGTAATTTCTCTGAGCAGGACCAGTAAATTTATAGTTTGAACAGAAAATTTACAGTTCACACTATTTCATTTACCTGCCTGTCTTGAGGTTATCACAAAATGTGTGTGATTGATTGTGTTGCCATGGTCCTTCCCCTACTAGCATGTATGTGTGTGTGTGTGGTGGTGGGGGGGGAGAATGCACAGTTAGGGTTTTCAACTCTAACACAGAATTTCTTCACTTTGTCACTGTGGAACAACCCTAAGTGATGCACTTAACAAAGGTTTTATATATATATTAGTTGCCAGTAACACCACTATGATAAGGGTTGAGTAGGCTGTTTAATGTTAAACTGCTAACTTTGCACTTTAATAGCATTGCCACCATTGAATGGATTTGCTAAAATCTTGCATGTCTGGTTTTGGGTGAAAGGTCTCCTGACTTGTCAAGTTTTGTTCCAATCAAATGTGTGGATTCCGAGATCTGGGTAGAGAAAAAAGTAAAAAAAAATGGGGATTTTTGCTATTATTATATCATAGCCTAGCGCCCTGATGATTTTGGATTTTCCTCTGTAATTTTTAGGGTGGCAAGGGCTAGGGCCAGAGTGGAATTATTCACTGGTGTGGTGAAAAAATATTAATCCATTTCAGAGTTATAAGTGTCTGAAATTTCAGTTTTGAGCATGCTCCATACAGTCTTTTCGGTAGCTGTTTCAAATGAAAAAAGAATTTGCCCATATGAAAAGACTCATATGAGGGTAATCTTTTTTTCATGATAAAATTTTTTTTTCGTATGGCCACCATTTTGTTTCTGTTTTTTTTTTTCAGTATTTTGAAAACCATAAAATGTTATCCTGCAGAGACACCAACACATGTATCTTGGTAAATCAGGCCTTCATTTTGTGAATTCTACCATTAGTTTTAGGAAAAAGTCACACAGAAATATGTTTTTAACATATTTTAAAATCTTTTTTTGTGACCCAAATTTCTTTTTTTGTAATGCCACACAAAAAAAGAAGATAATATCAGAAGGATTTCCTTTAAACAAAATAATTTGGATTTAGTTTTTGTTTCACATCCTTTTTTTGTATGAAGGGATCTTTTTTTGTATGAATGACACAACCTCACAAAAAAAGATACCTTCATATGAAAAAAGAATTTGGACTTAGTTGTTTTTCACATTCTTTTTTTCGTACAAAGGGACCTTTTTTTCATAGGAATGACACACCCTCACGAAAAAGGATCACTTTACATGAAAAAAGAATTCGGACTTTTATTTCACATGCTTTTCTCATATGAAGGAATCTTTTTTCATAGGAATGACACAACCTCACAAAAAAAGATCCTTTCATATGAAAAAAGAATTTGGACTTAGTTTTTTTTTCACATTCTTTTCTTGTATGAAGCAACCTTTTTCATGCGAATTACACAATCTCTTGAGAAAAGATCCCTTCATATGAAAAGAGAATTTGGACTTCATTTTTTCCCCACATTTCAACTTTTACAAGCCATAACTCCATCAATATTTGGTGTTAAGGGATAATCTATATAAAAAAGGTCTTAATATGTACTACAACACTAACACATAACACCCCATAAAAATGTAGTGCTAAATCCAAAATTTATGCTGCTTGATGTAAATGGAAGGTTGAATGCCCATTAATGTCACCCTTTAATCTCCCCGTTCAATGGATACAGATAATTACTTTTCATTATATTCATAAATTTTTGCAGAATAGAATTGATCATATTATCCATAGTCATTCTAGTACCCACCCCCACCCCCCAATAAAAGATTTGGGGCCATTTCAAAAAACACAAAAAAGAAAAAGTTAAAATTCCCTTAGGATAACACTACAACATTAATAAGCTGCAACTTCGTCAATCTTGAGAGTTGAAGGAAAATGAATATATAAACAAAAAGGTCTTTATGACTACTACAACGCTAAGCCCCTAAGAAATTAGAACTCAAAGTGATACTTCCCCTAGAAAAAAAAAATTACAAGGAAGTACATAAATTGCTTTTCTGGAGGAACAGAAGTGCAAGGCCAGGAGGTCATACTGCTTCCACACCCAAATACACATGTAGATTAATGGAGGCATGGAAACACTGTGTCCAGAGGACTTTGCACTTCTGTGATTACATGAATGTGTTCATGCAGGTCCCAAAGCAACCTGCATGAATGAAGATATGGTTCTACTGTCTCAAAAAGTAAGGAATTCATTGAAAAAAGCTTTATTAATGCACCAGTTAGGGTTAAACCAACAAAAATTGGGAAATATGGTATTAGGGTTTCCAACCCTAACACCCCACCCCACCTCATCCTGTAAGCAGCAAAAAGAAAAAAGTTACAGCTTTGGCCATTCTGGGTCTTGGAAAATCAGGTCTGGGGTATTTCTTGGGGTTATCCACCCACACTTAACCCATTCTCATATAGTTTGCATATCTGAGCTTATTTGTCAATGGAATGGGGGAGCTTTAGGGTTGATAACCCTAAGGAAGAACCCAGGCCTGATTTGCAAGACTCAGGACAGCCAAAACCATACTTATTTTCTTTTGCTGCTTGCAGGATGGCAGTGAAGATGTAAGGATGGAAATCTGACACCACATTTCCCTATTTTTGCTGGTTTAATCCTAACTGGTATATGAAAAAGTGTTTTGCAATGTATCAATCTATCTATCTATCTATCTATCTATCTATCTATCTATCTATCTATCTATCTATCTATCTATCTATCTACAGTATCTGTCTATCAAGGATATGCCATGGACCAAGGAGAAATATCACTGATATTTTTCATGAGTGCTTTTTGACCTTACGACATCATGAGTGGTGAAGTCACAAGTGATGTTGTAAAGTGAAACAGCACAAGTGAGAAATATCAGTGATATTTCTCCTGGAGCCATGGCATATTCAGTTTAGCCAATGCTTGTTCTTGTCTTTTTTTTCTTTCCTTTTTTTCTGAAGAAGTGATTTTTTTCTGTTTTCCCATCATTTTTGGATGGTTGAGTGGCTCAGAAGGGAGGCGTGATGTCAATGATGCTATTACATGTGTCATTACATTCAACTTGGTTCCACCCTTGAATTGTGTCCGTGTTAGGGTGCCGAGTCACTATGGCACCAAACGTCAATGTCTCCAACCACTCTTTTTGCTGGGGACTTGGCCTCCATGCCCCACTTTGTGGAGGGCTGTGCCTCCCACACACACACAACTATATATATATATATAAACTATGGGGGGTGGACCTCGAAAGGGGGTGGCAAACTTGGGGTTTGGTGCTGTAGTGACTCAGCACCCTAATGCCAGTGCCCTAATACACTGCAGTGCATTCAGATCACTGATACTAGTGATGAGCGAAAGTGGTGGCTGTTCCTCACTGATGCTACAGCCGGCGGTGCTTGAAGGTAAGCTGAGGAGTGCACCTTCATTACTGGGGACAGCAGAGGTTAATTGCTGGTTGGGAGAGGAAAGAGCTGGAGTGCCAGTCAAGTGAATGTCTACTGAGGTATGAAAGAATGATGGGGTGCTACATACTGTACAGTGACACTGAGTGTCACAAAATACGTTTTCCTATCATTATTATTTATTTTTGAAACAAGTACCAGGTTTAGGAGGAAGTGAGGAAAATGAAGATGATTTCACTGTGTCTGAGCTGAAATGAAACTGGTGGAGGGAGCCAGCAGGTGAGGGAACTCTTTAGTTCTGTAATTAGAACTGAGCTGTTTCTGCTGCTGGCTTCCTCCAATCAAAAGCTACAGTGAAGATCTAATTTGTCATAGTGGACCTACAGTGAAAATATCAGGCCTAGATTGAGAATATTTTGATATTATCACTGTACGTCCATGTCCAGAGGGAGCAAAAATATCACTGATATCTGCCAAAAAATACCCTTACAAGTACTGGATCACTATATATAACAACTGGTGACCCTCTATAATGACTGCATATCCAGTCTTGATGAAACAGCATAATAACCCGATGAATTCCGTAATAATTAAATAGCAGGTTATTACAGCATTTTCCTCCTCATACTCACACTTCACTGAAGTGCAAAAGAAAGCACACTGTGTTTGTATGAAAACACCAGCCACTGAGGGACATGCTTGCTCATACAAATACAGGTTACAGTTTTTCTCTCTGAAACCTTGCACCAATAATTATAAAAAAAATAATGCCTGGTCAGGTGTGTGTTATGAGGATTTTTTGCACATCCTTGGTGTGTGATAATCTTATAAACCCCTTGAGCGTCACTCTCAGGGTTTAGGGGTGCAGTCATGCCCCTATAGATAGGGTTTAGTAGGCACTTCAGTGTTAAACTCAAAATTGTGCATTTGAATAACTTTGCAACCGTTCAACAGATTTGCATGCAAATTTACATACACCATCACCCAGGGTAGATCTCTGGATGTTGCAAGTTATGTTCCTGTCAGATGTGCAGTTTCTGAGTTCCGGAGAGGTGGAAAAAGCAATTTTTTATTCATTAATTTTTCTTGGAAGTTTCTTTAAACATGCCTATAGCCCAGATGGTTTGGAATCTTAGATAGACAGAAAGATTGATAGAAACTTTATTTATATAATGCCCCATTTCCAGAGGCTGAGAGTGCTTAACAACAGTTTAAAAACAGTTTGTACAATACCTAACATCATAACATAATGCAGATTTCAAAATACAATTCTATCTATCATTCGCTAAATTAGCAAAATAAAACACTAGTCAGTTCATTTGGATCATCGGCTTCATTATAAATCATATATGCCATCAGTCTGCTTAAATAAAAACATTTTCAATCCTAATTTGAAAGTTTCCACTGAAGGTGCCTTCCTTAGCTGTCTTGGTAAAGAGTTCCACAGGGTTATTGCGGCAACTGAGAATGCACGGTCCCCAGAATGCTACAACCTAGCCCTGGGAACCATAAGGAGGCAATCCTCAGCAGAACAGAAAGCCCAAGATGGTCGATGAGGAACCAGGAGGTCTTTCAGATTGGCAGGCCTCCCCCACCCCCAACCCCCATGTAGAGCTTTATAGATCAGTAGTCTAACCCTGAAGGCAATCCTTAACATTACTGCCAGCCAGTGCAGTTCACAGAGGACTAGCGTAATATGATCTGATCTTAAAGTGCCAGTCAATAATCTAGCTGCCGTGTTCTGCACTAGCTGCAAGTGGTGGAGATTGCCACCAGATAGCCCCAGGTACAGGGCATTGCAGTAGTCCAACCTGGTTGTGACAAAGGCATGCACCAGAGTGGTCAGGTACTTGGTTGGTATCAGACCCCGGATCTGAGCAATGTTCCTTAGATGGTAAAAAATGCTTTTGACGATGGATGACAACTGTGCATCATGTGTCAGGCAGTCATTGATGACCACGGCCAGATACCTGTCCCAAACAGAGGGGACTAAAGGAATACCCCCTATTACTAGACCAGGGGAAATCCCCAGTTCTCCCTCCATCACATCAATGACATGGCTCCACCACCAGTACCTCTGTCTTGTCTGGCTTGAATTGTAGCCAGTTATGAGTCATCCAGTTCTGGATCTCCTCCAGACAGGTGTTAAACACTGAGGCCGCCATCTGGTTACCAGGCACACAGGACAGGTATAGCTGGGTATCATCAGTGTAACAATGAAAACCCAGCCCATACTGCTGATAATGTCTCCCAATGGCAGCATGTACACTGTAAAAACAATGGTGACAGGACTGATCCCTGTAGAACTCCACAATGCAGAGGCATCGAGTTAGATGAGGATAACTCCATCATCACTCTTTGCACTCTGCCCTTGAGGTAGGACCTACACCAGTTGATGACATTACTGGTTAGTCAACACCAGTTCTACAGTGGATCCAGCAGCACCTCATGGTTCAAGATGTCAAATGCTGCTGAGAGATCTAGGAGAACCAAGTTTGTATGCTCTCCCCATCTCTCCCCATCAGGAGATCATTTAGCATCTTCACCAGGGCAGTCTCAGCTATGCCCAGATCTGAAACCAGACTGGAAACACTCATAAGTGGTGGAGGAGGCAAGGCATGTCTCAAGCTGGATGGCCACCACTTTCTCTAAAACCTTTCCTAAAAATGGGAGGTTTGAGAAGGGTCTGTAATTACTGAGACACTACAGGTCCAATGAGGTTTTTTTCAGTAGGGGTCTAACCAAGGCCTATTTCAATGCCATAGGAAAGACCCTACTCCCCAAGGGCAATCCCAGCAACCACAGGTATTACCAGGTCCACACATCCAACCAAAATTTGGGTTGGACCCGGATCAAGGTCACAATGTGTTGGTCGCAGCCTCAAGACTATCTCTGCCACCATATCTACTCAAACTGGATAGAACTCAGCTCACATAAGAGGAGTACCCTAACACATCTCAGGACACACCCTGCAACCCCTTTGAATGATGCTGATAGAGATCTCAGCCCTGATAGAGGGCACTTTGTTGGCAAAGAACAGAGCAAACTCTTTGCACCTTGTGCTAGAACATGTTCCCCCGCATGGAGACAGGCCAGATGTAGTAGCCCATCCAGCATGCTGAAGAGTTGAACTGGTCTGTTCCTTAATGCAGCAATTTCCCTTGACAAGAAAGCTGCCTTTTTTTCAGATTGCCCCTGATAGTCACTATAATGTGACCTCAAGGCCAATTTGTCCTCTATCAGTCTCAAGCTCCTCTACTGATGTTCCAACCTCTGACCCTTTATCTTTAACTTCCTGAGCTCACCATCAAACCAGAGGGGCCTCCAGCAAGTAGACAAGGGTCAGAAATGGACTGGTGCAATTGAGTCAAAGGCCGTACTGACAGCCCTATTATAGGCTACTTAATTCCACATATACAGCACTCAGGCAACAAGGACAATCACCAAAGGAGTCTCCAATATAAGTAATAGAATTTATTTAAGGAATTGGGTTTTCACCCAGACCCCAGCACTTTGGTGAGTAGCCTTCATCAGAGGGCTGCCACTGCCTCCTCCAGCCTGATCACATATGCAGATTCCACATTCGACAGGTCCAGCACTGCCTGAAGTCCTACTGGGGACAAACCCCATGATGGGCAGTAGTGGACCATCTCCTCAGAGGATGGACAATCAAGGGGGGGCCCCAAATGTTAACATCCTGGTGTTATGATCCAACCAAATGACTGAATCAGTCCTGAGGTCATTGACTCCAAGACCCAGCATGAACACTAGGTCCAATGTGTGACCATGCAAGTGGGTCGCTGAGGTGACAACCTGCGACAGGCCTATAGATTCCATAGTCTGAAGGAGGTCACGTCCAAACTGTGAGAGTCCGTCATTGATCCAGGTATTGAAATCCCCCCAAATTTACCATCTAAGGGACTCCAACACCAGGCCAGAATTGAAGTCTCTGACCTCCCACAGGAGGTCTTAAATTTTCAGGGCAGAAAGGGCCTAGCCCACAGATATGCCTTTTGCTAGTCACGTGAAAAAATAATTAGCCATTTTTAGTTTATTGAATTAAAAAAACAATTCTAAATGGTTCCTGAGCATGCTCAGTAAGCACTAAAAAACTGTTGTATGAAACAAAATAGGAATCCTGTTTCCCACCATCTTCTTTTTTTTCTAAAAAAAAAAAAATTTCAAAAGCCACAAAAATAACATCCTGGAGAGAGACCAACACACCTAGCTGGCTGGTCAAAAACCCCTTAGGAGTAATCTGGACTTCACAGTTGCAGACATGCCCAGGAAATGTTTTTTTTTTTACTGTTATGAATCCTTTTTTGTCACGGCATGATATGAAAAAAGAATAATGTTTAGCATCACGAGTCATGAAAAAGGATACTTTTTCATGAAGGGCAAATTATTATTTGACTTGCTGCACTGCTTAGGAGGTAATTTAGCCTGAACAACTGAATGACCTGAATTTAGTCCAATACCAATCACAGGGTGGGGTATATGTGTATTATTTAAATTTTATGAACGTGGATGTTTATTTTGGATTTCATTTTAACAGTTTATTTTAATACAGTTTCCCTTATCATGTACTCCTGTACTCAAAAATCAACTCTAGGATATAAATTTGGAATAAACACCACAATAAACATCCACATTTATCAATTCAAAATAATGAAAACAATATTAATTAATAATAATAGTGACAGCTACAGATTTAATGTGCCTGTTTAAACTTTTCTTATCAACCGATGAGACAGGATGTCCCATCAATTTTATCTAAGGCACAATCATGGGAAATTTATTATTTAAAATATGTTTTATCATTTCCCTCTTTAAAACAGAGTGGGCTGGTAGATGTTTTGAAAGGAGAAAAAGTTAAATATTTTTTTCTCCCCCAAAACCCCTCCCCTGCCATGAACTCTTCACTGTAGAGCTGGCTAATGAGTATTGAGGCCACGGAGCAGTTGGGCATTGATTCAATGCAGTTTATCTTTCATCTGGGCCAGAATTATCTCTGGCGTCTCGTGGCGCCCTCACCCACCAATTGTCTTCCCCATTCATTTTCTGCCTTTCCCTGGTCTCTAGTGTCTAGTGGCACTCCCACTCTGCAATCACCATTCCAACCTGAAAGATAGAAAACTGTGCCTCTATTGTTTTTACCTGTAAAAATAAAATGGTCTCTCTTTTCTCTGACCCCCCAACCCACCTCCAAATCAGCACCCACCACCTCCACATCCCCTAGTATACCTCCACACACCCTCACTCACCTGAAAAGGTAACAGGATGAAGATCCACTCTTCAATCGAAGATACATCTTGCTGCTGGATCTTCTGACTGCATATGAGAAACTAAGCTAGATGCAGTTAGATGTATTTAAATGGGGTTTTTAACTTACAGTACATTAAAGGGCTTTAAACTGCTCTGAAGCACCCATTCAACACCACAGACATGTTCCCCATCCCCCATATGCTCCCCAATCTTTTGATAATAGTAGGCTCTGCCCCCAACCCAAGAACATAATAATTTAGTGGAAATATTCCCACTAATGACTAATAACTCATATGCATCAACCTTTATAGCATAGCAACTGTTGTGTGGGTTTTAAAGACCCTTTCTATTTTAGGAGCTCTGATCATTTAAATAGTGGTGTAATCTGTGTTATCTCATAAGGACTCTGATTAGAGGCTAATGTTCCTCATAGAGATAAAAAAAATGGCAACAAGGGCTTTGTCCTTACAAATGGGAAGCAACTCTACCACATGCCACTTCCGTCCTCAAATGATAATTAAAAAGAAAATACACAAAATACAACATGAATTTAATTAGACACGATACACCTTGACTCAACTGATGGCAGTTTCTGGAATGCATTGTTGTGTTGTTGGGGTTGGATAAGATAGCTTTATTTTATTTTTTTTGGTTAATTATCATTTGTGGACGGAAGTGACATGTACTATCGTTAATTTGCATTCATTTGTAAAGACAATGTCTGGTCACCATTGTTATTGTCTGAATGCTGTCTGCAGACTGTCTGGTGGGTCCTGTTTACAGCTTGTCCAAGTTCAATGGCACCTAAGCACTGCCTCCATAGTCTAGACAGCAGCGCATGGCAACTGGTCTAGCTGTGAACTTGAGGATGGAGTTTGCAACAATATGTCCTGAGCAACCAATAGGCAGGTAAGAGAATCCACATCTGCCACACATGTAAAGCAATTATTCCCTGGTACATGTTAATGGGCAAAGATAAGAAAAAACACAAACAAAAATAGCTGAGTACTAACTGTCATGTGCATGGTACCATACATTAATTTTAACTTCAACCGAAGCAGAAGAATTGATCCCATACTAATTAAAATATCCCAGCATTAGCTGCACACGAAATTAAGTCTAAAAGGAGCCTCAGGCAAAAAAGTTCCCCTTTTAGTGCACAACTATTTTTAATTGTATTTTTTCTTATGTTTACCCTTTGAAGTGTACGGGGTGGGGGGTGGGCATGGAACCTACTCCTAAATACCCCACCAAGCCCTTGCTGGCAGTCTAAAATTTTTAGTAAATATTTGTATGGATAAAAAAGGACAAGGCCCCCCAAATACATTCATTTTAAAGCAGTCACCAATTCTGTGTCCGTATTGAAAGACAAAGAAGAACAAGTACTGTTCAGTTCTGTTGCCAGACAGACAAGTGGTGTTTGAAAAAAAAATTACTTATACCACAAACTCAGGAGTTGAATGCCACCGTGGCCTTTGTTTCACTTGTATATGTTTTAAATGGACTTTTGCACCTTCAGTTTTCTTTTCATGGAGTTGACAACCAGAAGTTTAAAATACGTTTGCTACCTATTGTTTTAATGATTGTGTTTTGAAGTTTTGGGGAATATGAAGCTTGTGGCATAAGCAAAGACATTTATTTTTTTTTTCAAACACCACTTATTTGTCCTGCAACAGAACTGAGTATAACTTCTGTCTCCTGTTTGTCTTTCAGTACAGATACAGAATTGCTGAAAACTTTAAAGTGAATATACTCAGCGGGGAGACTTATCCTTCTTTCGTATCCATAACAAATATTTATTCAAGATTTTAGACCATCAGCAGCACCTTTGGTGGTGTATTTAGGAGTATCCCCCCCCCCATACTTTTACAAAGACAGAGTTCCGAGCCTTGGCTACTGTGTATTACATGCAATGGAGACATTGAGTCCACCACATTGGTGTCTATGAAACTAAATGGCTTTTTTATGAAAAGGAGTTATTCTCCCTGCATACTATTTTCTAAAAAGCACATTGAAAATTAATATTTATGTAAAAGACCGCTGTTGTTTTTAAAGTCATCTCCAATGGATTTTCTTTAATTTATTTTTGTAAAACTCTTAAATATCACTATTTTCAGGTAGCACTTTAGAAGTATTACTCTCTTTTGCATTAAGTGACGCACTATTCTCTGCAAGTAAAAATCAACGGCACTCATAACTTTTCAATTTATGAAATGTACTTGCAATGCAAAGACCCTAAGGAAAAGCATTTATACATCTTCAATTAAGAAATACACTGGTATTGAGGTCTGAATTCCAGTTTAACAGTACACTAGAGAATGATTCATGTAGAATATTAAAGGAGTATACAGCTGATGATGTTTGAAATAATGTGCAATTCCACGTTTTAAATACAAATATGATACTATTAATAAACAAATACATTTTTTTTTACAAGCTGGAAGTGTGACATGATCTCATTACCTATCTGGTCTATATGAATAAAGTTCTTTTCCTCAAAAAAACAAACAAACATAGACAGCACAGATGTGGACTCAAAGTCTCCATTGCATGTAATACATTGCAACCAAATCTACCTCCCTAAAAGCATCGGGGGGACCTACTCCCAAATACTTCACCAAAGCCACTGCTGGCATTCTAAAATCTTTATTAACTATTAGTATGGATAAGGACATAGAACATAGACATTGATGGCAGATAAAGACCGCTTGGCCCACCCAGTCTGCCCATTTCCCTACCTATTGATTAAGCTACAGATTCTAGTTGATCAACATCCTTCTTCCTCCTACCCCCACCATAATTGCCTTATGTCTGTCCCATACATTCTTGAATTCCCCCACTGTTTTTGACCCCATGACCTCCTCAGGAAAGCAGTTCCATGTGTCCACCAACCTCTCCATGAAAAAACAAATACTTCCTCATGTTGTCCCTGAGCCATCCCCCCTCTATCTTCAAATTGTGCCCCTTGTTCTTGCACTTCTCTTTTTCTGAAAGATGTTACCCTCTTGGACTTTGTTGATTCTGTTGAGGTACTTGAAAGTTTCTATCATGTCCCCCCTTCCTCTTTTCCTCAAGGGTATGCATATTAAGCTCTCTTGGTCTCTCTTCATATGGCTTTTGTTGCAGACACTGCACCATTTTAGTTACCCTCCTCCGGACTGCCTCCATCCTGCCTATGTCATTGTGGAGATGGGGTCTATAGAACTGCACACAGTACTCCAGATGGGGTCTCACCAATTGTCTGCACAGAGGGATAACAACTTCTTGTTTTCTACTGGTGATGCCTCTCCCCGTGTATCCCAGTATCCATCCAGCCCTCCTTACTGCCTTCTCACATTGCTTGCCTTCCTTAGGGTCATCTGATATGACTACCTCCAGGTCCCTTTCCATTTTTGTTGTTGTTAGTACCCCCCCCAATTGTGTACTCTTCCCCTGGGTTTTTGTCTCCCAGGTGCATTACTTTGCACTTCTTTTCATTGAATCTAAGCTGCCATACTTTTGATCATTCCTCTAACCTTGCAAAGTCCCTTCTCATCCTTTCCACTCCCCCGTGTATCAACCCTTTAGCAGATCATTGTGTCGTCTGCGAAGAGGCATACTTTTCCTTCCAGCCCTTCTGTAATGTCTCCTATAAAGACATTAAAGAGGACCAGTCCCAGCACTGAAACCTGCAGTACCCCACTAGTACCTCTCCCTTTCTTCAGAATGTACTCTGTTTACTATTAGCCTGTATGTCCTGTTGTCCAGCTAATTTGTTACCCAGGCTACCACCCTGGGACCCACTCCTAGGCTGACTAACTTGTTTATTAGCCTTTGGTGTGGTACTGTTTCAAATGCCTTGCTAAAGTCTAGGTAGACCATATCTACAGCCCTCCCTGGCTGCTACTTTGGTCACCCTGTCAAAGAAATCTATTGGATTCATCTGACATGACCTTCCCGCTATAACAAGTCACCCCTGCTGAATATGTTCATTTTAAAACAGTCAGCAATGTTGTCTCCATATTGAAAGACAAAACAGAACAAGTACTGTTCAGTTCTGCTGCCAGATAGACAAGTGGTGAAAAAAATGTATTTACTTATACCACAAGCTCAGGAGTTCAACGTTGCCGTAGTTTTTTGTTTTACTTGGATACTTTTTAAATGGACTAATGCACATTCATTTTTCTTTTCATGGAGATGACAACCAGAACTTTAAAATAAGTGTACAGCCTATTGTTTTACTGGTTCATGTTTGAAATTTTGGAAAACATGATGCTTGTGGTATAAGCAAAGAAATATATTTTTTTCAAACACCACTTACTTGTCCGGCAACAGAACTGAACATAACTTCTGTCTGCTGACATCTGTCTGCTTACTGTTTGTCTTTCAATATGGACACAGAATTGCTGACTACTTTAAAGTGAATATATTCAGCAGGGGAGACTTGTTCTTCTTTCGTATCCATAACAAATATTTATTCCAAATTTTAGACCACAGGCAGAGGCTTTGGTGAGATATTTGGGAGTAGGTTATTAACTGGCGACTCCTGCTGCCCTTTTAGACTCTGTCCTTCTCTGCTCAACCCTTGATTACTTCTTACATATGTGACAGCTGCTTCACTAAATAGCAGCTCCTTTGCAGCTTCTTAAGCTGCTCCAGACCCTCTGCCTCTAAAGCCTTAAATAAAGAAAACTGTCCTCGATTTTTTTTGTTGTTGTTTGAATATAACAGTCCCTCACTGATCAGCCCCCCAACCCACCACCCACTCAGCGATCACTATCCCACACCCCCAGTACATCCCTACACACCCTCACTCACCTGAACAGGTTCCTAGTTCGAGATCCACTCTCCACCTAAAGGCATGTCTTGCTGCTGGAACCGGAACTGCAATATGAGAAACTAAGGTAACTGTAGTTCAATGTATTTCAATGGAAATTTCAACTTTTATTCATAACTCAGCCTTTTTATGACATTTTGACCCCAAATTTTCAACATAGCCTTTTGGCAACCCCATCTCATAAACAGTAAGTCTGTCATTATGCAACTCTCACCCAAAAGGTGATTTTGTAGTCACTTGGTGAATTAGCCTTTTGGGTAGGATTTGCATAATGACAGTCATATGGTTCATGAGGTGGGGTCATAAGAAGGCTATGTTGAATATTTGGGGTCAGAATATGTAGAAATGGCAAAGTTATGACCATTTGTTGCAATTTTGTTATGCACACTCATAACTTTGAAAATTTTAAAGACTTTAACCACAGATATTCAACACAGACTTCTTATCATCCCACCTCATGTCTGCCACAGCTGTAATTTTTCAAATCCTAACCAAAATGTCTCTTCACACCTGAGGCACAGAATGGAATTATAGTTGCACAGAATTACTTTTTGGTGGGGATTTGAAAATTTTCTGTACCAGGTACATGAGGTGGGGTAATAACATGGCATGTGCATTTTCCTATGCTGCCCCTGCCCTGTGGAATGCTCTACCTCATCGGATAAGAGAATGCATGACCATCGAGAGTTTTAAATAGGACCTCAAAACCTTTCTGTTTCTTAAAGCCTATGGTGAATGATTTTATTAATGTTATTTAATTGTTGTTGTCTTTTAATTTTTATTTTAGCCTCTGTACAGTGCTTTGGTTCTGAAAAGCACTTAAAAAATAAAGTTTTACTTACTTACTTACTATGCTGGTAATTTGGTCACTGTTGTACTATAAATGGAAGTGCAGGGCCCTTCCACAGCAACAAATGTATTCTCATCTATGAAGGGATGGGAGTGCAGGACCCAAAGGGCACTGTGCTCCCACAGGCAAATAAGGATATGATTACACTATTTCAAAAAGTAAGGAAATTCTTTGCAAAAAACTACTTTAATGCATCAGTTATGGTTTATATCAAAATATAAAAAGGAGGGAAATAGGACATTAGGATTTCCAACCCTAACATCCCACCCCACCCTGCACACACCAACAGGCATTGGGGTGTGCCTTGGGGTCATCAGCCCTAACGTGCACCACACTCTCCTATACTATACCCATCTCAGCTAATTTACTTATGGAATGGGGTAAGAATTATGGTTGACAACCTGAAGACACACCTCCAATGCCTGTTGGTGTGTGCACTGTGTGGGTGGAGGTTAGGGTTGGAAACCCCAACATCTTATTTTACTCCTTTTTTCAGTTTTATATCAATCCTAACTGATGCGCTAATGTAGTTTTTTGCAAAGAATGTCCTTACTTTTTGAAATAGTGTTATCATATCCTTATTTGCCTGTGGGAGCACAGTGCCCTTTGGGCCCTGCACTCCCATCCCTCTGTAGATGTGTATATGTATGTCACTGTTGAAGGGTCCTGCACTTCCATTTATAAAACAACAAGGACCAAATTGCCAGCATAGCCATCTTATTGCCCCACCTCATGTCCTGGTACAGAAAATTTTTGAATCCCCACAAAAACGTAATTCAGTGCAACTAAATGCCATTCTATGCCACAAGTGCGACAAACATATTTTGGTCAGGATTTGAAAAATGACAGATGTGACATACATTGGTGGGGTAGTAAGAAGTATATGCTGAAAATGTGTTGACATGATTTCATGCTGAATGACTGCTTGGCACAGATCCAGGCTTGGATGGCATCCAACTGGCTGGGACTTAACCAGGGGAAAACTGAGGTGCTGGTGGTTGCGCTGGGTTGAAGGGGAGTAATGGGGGCCCTCTGGGGATAGGTTGGGGCTCTATTGGCCTGACTAAAACTAAGGCCTTCCTAAAGGTGATGAATTTGGGTGTTGTTCAGGACAATGATCTGACACTTTGATGATTAGGTATCGGCTGTTGTCCGGACCCGATTTTACCATCTCTGGAACATCACCCAAATTAAGTCCCTTATTTCCCCAAATGACCTGGCCATGCTGGTACATGCTTTCATCACCTCGAGGCTTGACTACTGTAACACACCCTACCTCAGGGTAGAGGAGGTGCGATGCAGCACCTGCAGCTTCTGTAGAATGCAGCAGCCCAGTTGTTGACTGGACACTCAAGGTTCAGTCACATTACATCAGTGCTGTGCAAACTGCAGTGGCTGCCAGTGCACTGCTGCATCACCTTTAAGGTAGGTCTCCTGACCTAGAAGACCCTACACAGATTTGGTCTGGGTTACCTGAAGAAGCTTCTGCATCCCTAAACCCTGTCTCATTCTTTCAGATTGGCTGAAGAGGCCATCCTGGAGGTCCCCAGGGCTAGGTTAAAATCTTCTGGTGACCAGGCATTTGAAATAGCTGCCCCTGTCATCTAGAAATCTCTGCTGGGGTACCTCCAGCAGGCGCCATGCATAGAGTTCTTTAAAAAACACCTTAAGAACTTCCTGTTTGAGCAGACCTTTGTGACCTGAGGAATTTACACTGGGATCATTAGACAGCTTGGGAATCAGTCTACATTTAGATTTTTAAAGGGGTTTATGTAAACTTTTATGATTTGTATGTTGACTGTTTCCTTATTGCTATATTTGTATATCTTTATAACTTGTTGTAAGGGTGACCTGAGCCCACAGAAAAGGACGACCAATATAAATAAACTCTACTACTACTACTACTATACATCTATACACAAATTGCAAAAAAAAAAAAACTATTTCAATATAGATTAGGGCTGACACCACACAAAACTCAGATCTCTTAAATTTTAGCTATCTATAGGTCTGGAGTCATTCCACACAGGTCTGATGTTTAATACTCACCATACACATTCTAGGCCTGTAATTAGAATACTTTTGAGGCATCAGTAAACCATTTTAAGTACCTTTATGCTGCAGCACACAAAACTGTGAGCCCTGAAAAAAGCAGCAGATATGTTAGGGAATTGTAGTTACTATACAAGTTGTACACTTGTAACTTTCTTTAGGACACATACTTGGAACTTCTCATTGCAAGTTACATGCCTGGGAGAGGTGTACTATTTTAAGCAGGGTATTGTTGAAGTTGAATGATACAAGTTATGAGTGGATGGTGCATATCCTATAAGGCAATATGTGAAACAAAATACTGCTGTTAAATGGATGTTATACTATACACAGGATCCACAAGGCCATACGACACCAAATATACTACTATGTAGTAACTCTGCAACTTAATTTTTAACCCATAGAGGCTCACATGAACCAGCACAGCTTTGTAGCATGGAGCCAGATCTGTAACTTGGGCTTGAGTCATGAGGGTAGAGGATGAGGGATGGGTGGGATTAGGGTTGCTATTTATAAATTTTACTACGCTGGCCCTGTATAAGGTGTTACACCACTGATGCAAGGCCCTATACCTGTAGCATGGCCTTTGGTAATGAACAAAGGGGAGGTGGGGAAGGAGGGGAGTCAGACTTAATAACATTAATGACACATTACCAAACTTTATGAGGATTAGGTTAAAAAAATAAATAAATAATAGCACATATCCTAACTTTGTAGGTCTGCGTTGTTGTGGTAATAGCCCATTATCTGCATTAGCATAATTTGTGAAACAAATATGTACCATATACTGAGTGTCTGCCTGTCTGCCTGTCTGTCTGTCTGTCTATCCATCTATCTATCTATTTATTTTATTTATTTATTTGAGATAATCAGAAAGACCTTTGAGTCAAAGACTCATTTATAAAGGTTCCACGTCATACATAAAGAACAGAGATACAATACAGCTTTTAGAGGATGTTAGTATCTAACAAGGATCATACACAGTAATGGAAAACAATTTTTCCTTATCAACACATGGTGGTACATTTGTTTCAGCAGGTGAGCTACCCTTCTAGGGTAGGGATGTTTTAGCACCAGAGTCGCACAGCCACTAGAGGAGAGTTTCCTTGGTGGCTGCTTGTCAAAGTAGTTTTTTGGGTGGTTTGGGCCATTATGCTACTGAGGGTCAGTGAAATTGGGGGGGTGAGGGTCAGTTGCAGTCACATGGGTTTGAGGCTTGTAGGTGATTCTTTGGACTGGTTTTGAAGGGGCCGAGCCTGGTTTCTGCCACGATTGGGCTGGGGAGGGCATTCGTCCAGGATGGGGCTTTGTAGCAGAAAGTTCACTGGAATTGGGCAGTACAGCCACGTGGTACCCATAGCAGCGGTTTGTTTGAGCTGTGGGTTGTTCTGCCTGGTGATATTGTAAGGATAAATTGGCTTAGGGCAGGGGGGGTGAGGCCAAGGACAATTTTTTTTTTGTCATTAGGCAGGTGTGATACCTAATTCTATTGTCAAGGTTTAGCCAGTTTGCTGTGCTATAGAGGGAGCATGTGTGTGAGGCGGTCTCATCCTATGAGGAGCCAGCAGGCTTTGTTAAGCACCAGCCAGAGATGATTTAGGGCTGTAGAAGCTGCCGGACTGTAGATGAGGATGCCGTAGTCCTGCAGGGAAAGGATAGAGGAGTTTATGGTGAGTTGTAGTGCTTTAGTGGTGAGGCAGTGTTTGTACCGGTAGAAAACTCCTAGTCTGGAGCTAAGAGCATTAGATAGATGTTGGATATGGAGGTTAAGGTTGACGGCAGGGTCCAGTGTGATCCCTAGGTATTTAAAGTTGATTACTTGTTCTAGGGGTGTCAGTTTAGTGGTGAGAAACTTGGGGCAGAGGTTTTTGAGGGGGTTCTGAGGATGAGAGAAAATCATGACTTTTGTTTTATTGTAATTTATAGTAAGACGTTGGGTGGTCAGCCATTGTTCGATTTCTCAGAACAAATGTTGGAGAGTTTCATGGAGTTTGGAGGGTGCTGGATCCGAGGCATACAGGACGGTATCATCTGTATACAGTAGCAGATTACCGATGCAGGCAGATGGGAGGGAGTTAAGGTATAGACTGAAAAGTAAGGGGCCCAGTATGGAGCCTTGCAGGACACCGGAGTGGATTGGGAGGCAAGGGAATAGGACAGTGCCAACCTTGACCATCTGCGTTCTGTCCGAGAGGTTGCTGGTAAACCAGTTTATGGCATCCTTGGAGAAGCCTGTGTAGGCCAGCGTGTTTAGTAAGAGGGCGTGGTTGACGGTGTCGAATGCCTTGGCTAGATCAATGAAGATGGCCTCAGAGAGGTGGCCACAGTCCAAGGCAGAGTGTACATGGGCGGTAAACTCAAGTATGGCGGTGGTGGTACTATGACCCTTATGGAAGCCGTGTTTTGGGTAGTTAGCAGGTGATTTTTATTAAGGTGATCTTTAAGTTGGTCGGCAACTATACATTCTAGCGCTTTAGATGGGGGGTAGGATGGAGATGGGAAGATAGTTGTCGGGGGATGTGAGGTCCCCAATTTTGTGTATGGGCATGATGTAGGCTGAAATCTAGGGGGTTGGGAATTTCCCTTGATAGAGGGAGCAGTTAAGAATGTGGGTATCTATCTATCTATCTATCTATCTATCTATCTATCTGTCATACTGGTGTGGTAGCACCAGTTTAGTTAGAGTTGAGCAAGGTGTTTAATGTTAACCCCTAAATGTGCACCTTTATAGCTTTGGCCCTGTTCTCTGGAATTGCATGAAATTTTGCATGCATTGTCTGGGCCAAGGCCTCTTGCACTGAAAGATTTTGTGGCAGTAGCATGTCTGAATTCTGAGATCTGGATAGTGCAAAAAGTAGAAAATTTGGGGGGTTTGACTTTTTTTTCTTGCTGTCACCTATAGACCAGACAGTTTGGGACTATGTTATGAAATGTCCAGAGTAGAAGGGGCTTTCTCTAGAAAGAGGCCTTTTTTTTTGTTTGGTGAAAAAATATTAATCAGTTTCCAAGTTATAAGGATTTGAAATTTTGGTTCTGAATGTGCTCAGTATGGCCTTTAATTTATATTTCCAGTGCCAAATAATAATTTCTAACTCACAAAAGAAGATTGTTCATAAGCTGAAATCCTCTTTTGTGAGAAAAACATAGAAACATAGAAACATAGAAGTTGACGGCAGATAAGGACCGCAAGGCCCATCCAGTCTGCCCATTTCTTTTTCTACCTTATAAATGTGCCATCGACCTTTGCTCTGTCAGTGACCTATCTATTCATAGTCATTTGTATTGCTCCCTTATGCCTATCCCATGCCTGTTTGAAGCCCTGCACTGTATTCATAGCCACCACTTCTTGTGGTAAGCTATTCTTTCTTATGGGCGCCATCTTGTTTTTCATTTTAGAAAGGAAAAACATGAAAATCCATAATAATAATGCCCTGGAGAAAAACAAACACAGGAATCTAGCTATAAAAAGACCTGCTTAGATCAAATCTGAAGTTTGTTTGATGAAAAACAACCCCAAAATATGGTGTCTGAACCTCCCTATAAACCCGATATGGAAGATTTCACAGGGGTTCCTGATTATTCTTTTGTGAGCCAAAATTCTTCCATCATGAGTCTCATGAAAAAAAAAATCTCAGCTCAAGAATGAAAAATTGCATTTTGCAAAAGAAGAAATATCTTTTTGTTATCTTCTTTCATAGCTAAAGAAGCTCATGAAAGAAGAATTTCTTCTTTTGTGATCTTCCCATTAATGGAATCAAAAGATTCTCACATACCTATGGTGGATATTCAGTAAAGGGAGCACTAACAGTAATAAATGCAAAAATAACAAATGCAGTACTTTATGCAGCAGAGGTGTAGAGTATTAATGGATGTACTCTTCTTGAAACAGTAATGAATAAATTATACCAGTATATTTTAAGACTTCTACAAAGCACCCCTGCACATTTTCTTAGATTAGAATTGTGTCAATTTTCAATTGAATCCCATGTTCTGAGCAGAATAATAATCTTCCTTGCAGATTTACAGGTGATGTCACAACACCGACTCCTCAAATTATGCTTTTAAGAATTGATTGCATACTCATTAATGGGGTGTCTCTTTTCCTTATATGACATAAAAAACTAAATTATATCCATTGGTTTTGGGTTCTGTATTATTTGAAATACATAGAATGCCATGTGCAATCCTGGTAGAATGCATATGAAGTAGATGTAAATCATTGTGGCACAATATGATATGGCAAATATTAATACTTCTAAAAATCATATCTCATATAAGTATCTCAAAATACATTTTTGATTTGGAACTGTACCTAATTAAGATCTTAGATAAAGAAAATAGATTCATTTTAACACAATTTTGGTTTGAAACCTACAATTCCAAACAACTAAAGTGTAAGTAAAAGAATGAGGGAGTACTTTCCCCATTCTGTGATTGTGTACTGAATGAACTCAGTGATTTGAAACATATTGTATTCAGATGCCCAAGGTCTGAAAAAGAAAGAAAGTTATTATCTTGATATGTACAGTTTGGGAAACAACTACGCAAATCATCAATTAATGTTATATAGTTTATTCTCCTTTGATGACGAAATTAAAATAAGAAAACCTGGAGGCCTATTTAAATTTAGTAAACGCTAAGATAAGATGAAAATGTTTCCATATATTCAATGGATGCTAGTTATGTTTTATTGAAGTATTACAGTATGTTATATATGGATGTAGACAATTTGATGTTCCTTTTATAGGTGAAGTAGCCATTGTTTCCTATTATAAACTGGAGATTAAAAGCCACAATATGCTTGTAAGGGATATAGGTAATCAGACCCGAACCTTATAAAGTCTTATTTATTTTCTAGATAAGTTAATATGATCTGGCATTAACTCAAGGAAATTAAACAGTTTCCACCCATTCACTGTAGATAATAAATTAAGACAACCTAAAAAAAAATCTATTTCTATAATAATCCATGTGACTAAACAATGCAAATTGATAAATTATATCTGCTTTTGTTTCTCAATATGTTCTTTTAAGCAGTTGTCATGAAGAATTATGAGTGAAGTCATCCTGTCACATCATGATATTTGATGTCTCAATTATGCATATTATGGCACTTCTATACCCTTTTTCATACTTGTACACATACTTATGTCTCTGTAAATAATTACTGAAACTAAACCAAAGCTGTCTTTCACTATTTTTAGCTGCTAATGAATAATTCAAATGTAGAAGCATCTGTGAGATCATTCTGTTAGATTACAATGTTAGAAATTTTAATTGTGTTACTGTATTTGTATTAGTATTTATGCTGAATATTGTCTTATGGATAATTGTTTTTTTTTTTTTGTAAAGGCGAAAAGCCGAACAATAAACTTGAAACTTAAACTTGTGATCTTCTTTTGATCTGAAAGAAGAATGTGTCACAAAAGAAATTTTTTCATAAATGTCACAGAAGATTTCCTTTATATGAAAGAAGAAGAAATTATTTCATGAGATCATACAAAAGAAGAAAATCTGCTCATGAAAGAAAAACGTTGTCTTTATATAGAAAAACAACTTTTGTTAATAACAAGGCAATTTTAAAAGATTTTATACCTTAAATTTTCAATGTGGCCTTTTTGACATCTCATGAACCAGGAAGGTGAAATCTTTTCCAAATCTGGCCCAGAAGGTGATTTTTCAGAAATGTTTTGGCCCAGAAGATAATTTTGCAGTTGTTCTGCCAAATCACCTTTTGGGCAAGATTTGAAAATTTTCATCTGACTCATTTATGAGGTGGTGTCATAAAAAGACTGTTGAAATTTGGGGTCAAAATATAAAAAAAAAAACAGTGGCATGGAGGGCTGAGGTGGTGAGTGCCTTACCTCCTCCCACATGGGCAACCTGGGGTCAGGAACAGACTCAGGTTGCTTGGTGGGGTGGAGGGGAAAGGAAGGATTGAGCATCCCAGGACAGAACTCCTTTCTTGGGAAGAGGGGTTAGTGTGGGGCACTGCTTAACTGTCACACAGTGACAGCTGGATGGCAGTAGATGCAATGCCACCATGTAAGGGAAATGGACCCCACATTCAGGTCGCTAAGGGTGTCTCCACGAAAGTGGAGCTGACACATTATGGCCATTGAGCATTAATGGGCCCCAAGGTGAAAACTGGAGTAAAACAAACCCAGGTGGCAGGAAGGATGAATCCTGATCCTCTGCTGGCTCCACACTGATGACTGGGCACCACCACAGTCCTGTGGCAGAGGAAGATGGTGCAAGGTAAGCCCCAGAGATGCCGGGTGACAAGACTGGGGGAGTAGATCAGAAGAAGGGGTGGCTGGTGTGAAAAAGATGGTAAACATTATGGAAAACAAAATATAAAAAAAAAAACAAAGTTATGATGGAAGGGACCTGCACATCAGTATCTGTAGCTACATGGAAGTGCAGGGCTAGAAGGCCCCTGCACTTCCACAGAGAGATGGACTGTCATTTGATACAGAGTCTGGAGAGCCCTGTGCATCTGCATCTGTAGCTATAGGGAAGCACAGGGTACAGACAGCCATGGACTTCTGCAGCCAGACAGATCTGTTCTTGCAGGTCCTGAAGTCACCTGTGTGAATGAGGATACAATTTCACTTTCTCGTAAATCAATTAAATTCATTGCACAAAACTGCTTATTACACCAGCTATGGTTCAACTTAAAGAAACAAAAGTTGGGAAAAGTGGTGTTAGGGTTTCCAACTCTAACTCCCCATCCCTCCAGCAGCAAAAGGACAACAACGCACAAGCTACTACAGACAGCCATCATCAGGAAAGACAAACCACATACAGCCATTATCAGATGACATAAATGCAGTACCACTTATTTGGTATGTTCAAAAATATGCATACAACACACAACACTTAACAAAAAAAGACATTCTGTATCAGTGCTGTTAAAAACCTTACTGTATGACTGTATAATAATAATATTAATTTTATTTATATAGCGCCTTTCACAATACCAAGGCACTGAACAAGACCATAAAAACATCCACAAATAGTACAAACACAAACCATAAAAATTATAAAATATATTCTAAAAGCATAATAATTACAATAAAATTACACACACTAAACAATGCATTTAACTTTCAAGAAAGGCCATTCTCCAAAGATAGGTCTTTAATTCCTTTTTAAAAGTCTCCACGGAGGAGCATTCCCATAACCGGCAAGGTAGAGAATTCCAAAGAGTGGGTGCGGCATAAGAAAAAGCTTTACTGCCGGAAGATTTCAAACTCACTCTTGGAATCTCTAACAACCCCATGTCAGCCGAGTGCAGTGATCGGCTAGGGCAATAAGACACCAGAAGGTCTTTCAGATAGGCTGGACCCTGATTGTGAAGGGCTTAGAAAGTCAATAAAATGACTTTAAAGGTGATCCGCCACTGTATTGGGATCCAGTGCAGCTCACGCAGCACTGGGGTAATATGACAGGACCTACTTGTCCCAGTCAAAACCCGGGCTGCCGCGTTCTGCACTAGCTGTAGGCGACGGATTTCAACCCCAGAAAGCCCAAAGTAAAGGGCGTTGCAGTAATTGAGGCACAAGGACACAAAAGCGTGAACCAGAGTTGGCAGAGAGTCAGACGGAACAAGGTGCTTAACCTGGGCAATATTCCTAAGATGGTAAAAGGAAGTCTTGATGACGGCTGACACCTGAGATTGAAAAGTCAGCCTATCATCAAGAATCACCCCAAGGTTAAGCACCCATTCAGAGGCCAAAAGCGACACACGGCCGAGAAAAATTCCAGATGGCGCACCAGCACATGACCTCTCAATCTGACTACCGGGTCCACAATCAAAACCTCAGTTTTTTCCGAGTTTAACTTTAGCCAACTAGAATCCATCCAGTCTTGGATCTCCCCCAGACAGTTATTAAATACCGAGACAGCTCCATCCTGGTCGGGTGCAAAAGACAGGTATATCTGAATATCATCTGCATAGCAGTGAAACCTCAGCCCATACCGTCTTATAATGTTTCCGAGGGGCAGTATGTACACTGCAAATAATATGGGTGACAGCACGGAACCCTGAGGCACTCCACACAACAAAGAGGCTGGGCCAGAGGAAAAAATCCCTGACACAACTCTTTGTGATCTCCCAGTGAGGAATGACTCAAACCATTTAAGAACGGTTCCAGTTATTCCACAAATTTGCCCCAGGCATGCTAGCAACACCATGTGGCCCACAGTGTCAAAAGCTGAGGAGAGATCAAGGAGAACCAAGATAGAATGTCTCCTTAGATCTCTCGCCCTCAGAAGATCATTTAGCACCTGAACCAGTGCTGTCTCGGTATTGTGTCTTTTACGGAAACCAGACTGGAAGGATTCATAGATATTATGGATGGCTAAATGGTCATCCAGTTGAGCAGCCACGACCTTTTCAATAACCTTCCCAATAAAGGGAAGGTTAGAGATAGATCGGTAGCTGGAAAAACAATCTGGGTCCAAGGAAGCTTTCTTCAAGAGAGGTGTCACCACCGCCTCTTTCAGGGAGCTAGGAAACTCACCCGACTCCAAGGAGCACCAGACAATTTGCGCTAATACTGGACCTATGATGTCTACACAAGCCAAAATTAGGGCAGTAGGTCCAGGATCCAAGCTGCAGCTTGTGGGGAGCACACTGTAGATGATCCTCATAATATCCATGAACTCCGGTTGACAAAAGGAACTCCAGGAGAAGTGAGGTCTTGTGCTCTCGCACACTCCCACCATAACACCCTTAGAGGTTGCTGGACACAATTCCGCCCTGATGCCAGCCACCTTAGTTGCAAAGTATCGAGCAAGCTCATCGCACTCACTTTACGAAAAGGCTTTCTGAACTTGCAGACAGGCTGGGTTGCACAGTCTGTCTACAGTTCGGAACAGCTGAGCCGGTCAATTCTGAGCAACTGCAATCTCCCTGGACAGGAATTCTGCCTTCTTATGGGTGATTGCAGATTGATAACTAGTATGATGTTCAATCAATCTAAGGCGGTCGTCATCAAGGGCGGACTTGCACCAGCAACACTCTAACCTTCGCCCTTGTCTCCGCATCTCCCTCAGAGTCCCATCAAACCAAGGGGCCCTGGGGTGACGGGAAAGAAGGCGCTCATGAACAGGAGCAATAGAATCCAGAGAAACTGCAATGGCCTCATTATAGGCCCGTACAAGTGCTTCTGGACTACTGCCCACCAATGCGAGGGATGACAGGTCAAGTACCGCCATCAGGCCTTGTGGAGTAACATTCCATAATGGGCGGTACCTGACCATCTCCAAAGGGGCTGGCCTTCTCAGGGGGGTGCAAAAATTGAACCTCACGATGTGGTGGTCAAACCAAATGACTGGTTCCACCCCAATGTCGAATGCATCAATCCCAAGGAGGAAGACTAAGTCAAGAGAGTGTGCAGATTTATGTGTAGCAGTGGAAACTACCTGTGTGAGGCCCAAAGAAGACATTAATTGGAGGAAGTGTTTACCAAATTGTGAGAGTTCATCATTGACCCAGGCATTAAAGTCGCCCAGCACCATCAATCTGGGCACCTCAAACGACATGTTGACGAGGAAGTCTACCACTTCCTGTAAGAAACGTTTCCCATCTCCAGGAGGACGGTAAATGAGAACGATTCGAACGCCTACACCTGCTACAACTGTGCACTCAAAGGACTCAGCCTCATCCACTACCACATTCCAGAGGCCCAATTCAGTCTTGAAACAGACTGCAACCCTCCCCGCCCCTGCGGTCCAATCTCGGGCAGTGTAACACCGAGTACCCAGCTGGAGTCATGGCCTCCACTATAGGGCCAGAATTTTCATCCAGCCAGGTCTCGGTGAAGCAAGCCAGATCAGCTGTACCAATAAGGTCGGCAATAATAGCAGTTTTATTCCTAACAGATCTGGCATTGCATAACACCGCCTGAGTTGGACAAACCTTGAAGGTTGTCGGGCCTATCTGCCTACTGTAATCAGTAGTGCCTTTGGGTATGGAAACCAACCAGGGCGAACCCCGCTCTGGATTCCATTTCACCCCAGGGTGCCTCCTGGACTTAATAACCCCAATACGGTGACTCCACTTGTCCTCCCACCCCTGTTTGTGCACCCCCGTCCCCCTCACCCTCCAACGGGCAATCCCCAACACCCTACAATGCTGATAGGTCTCGAACTGCAAGGGAAGGGTACAAAAGGGGTGGAGGGCATGAAGAGAGGAGGGGGAGTAATGCACTGAGTCTATGCAGTGTCCCATCCATATCAGGATGGTCACAGTTGCCATGTTTGTGAACAAGAGTGTGCCATGCAATTGCACATGTGCCACTGTGCTAATGGTGGCACCAGTTGGCTCAGAATGTTCCTCCCAACTACACCCTCCTCTCCATGTACACCATCATGTGTTGCAGCACCTTATACTGTGCCCAGGTACCCATGTACATTGCTGACCTGTGGATGGAATCCAGCATGAGGAACAGTCCACAATTAAAGCACTGCAATTGTCTCTGGTGGCCTGCTTTGGTGAACATGGGGGGGGTGACAGGGAACCAGTGTGGGATCATTGTAGACTGAGTTCTGCAAGGGGAATTAGACCAACCCTGGGATGATCTAAGCCTGGAGGGGACCTGACCACTTTGAGAATTGGAGATAAGGGGATGGTGCACCAGGGACCTGGCACAGGCCCCCCTTATCCCATGTCAATGAGGAGTGCACAATATTCTTGGTGGAGTCTCCTGCGGGGGTACCGGGATGTGCTACCTGTATTTTTGCCATGAGGAAAAATCATTTGCCCAGGTTTAAAAATCTGTTAAATCATCTAAACTTGCAGTGGTACATTGAGGAGACTCCTACTTGGACCAAAATTGAATGGTCAGACCTTCCCTTGTTTTATATGTTTTGGACCCAAACTGTATAGGGCAGTGAGAGTGCCCATAATTCTCACTCTTTTTTATTGTAATTCTGTTGCTCCTTTCTAAGTCTATGTGAGAGATAGTACTTTTTTTTTTTTTTTTTAGTTGTTTAACCAGGTATAGCACACTAAGCTGAAAGCTTTTTGACAGGAGCGACCTGGGAGCACAAGGAGGTTAAGTGACTTGCTCAGGGTCACACAGTATGCAAGTGGAAGCTGTGGGATTCAAACCCAGGTCTGGTCTGCTGAATATCATCAAATTTGCAGCTCAGAGCCTTAGACCACTGCGCTATACTGCCTCCTAGTACTTAGAAGACCTCTGTGGTTTCTTTTCTGAAGATGTGGGAGATTTTCAGATCCAAATTATGGACATTCTGAGCCATCAGAGACTGCTCATTTTCAGTTCATTTTCTTGCCTGTTACTGAATATATTGGTCATTATATATTGGATATTGGGGTAATGGGGATAGTGGTATTTTATTTTACTGTAGTAATTTATATTGTTTATTGTGAATTATTGGTTATGTTTTAAGGATTGAATGGGAGAGTGGTTATTGTGTGGGAGTATTTTTTTAGTGCGTGTTTGAATGAGACTGATTTTTGGGTGATTTAGATCATCTCTGCCTTATGAAATGTGCTCAGAGGGCCATAAGACAGTCAGGCGTTATTCTCCCTCCAGACTCTGGGAGCTTCGCCCCTTCATCTGTCCCCCTTTGACATCTGAGGCATATAGTAGATGTCATGCCCTGGGAATAGTCAGAAAGAGGAGACAAGGGGGTGACTGCACCTGGGGGGGGAGATGGAGAAGAGCAGTTGGATAGGGATAGTGGGGACAAGGAGACACCCTGGGGAAAAATCGTATCAGAACAGAGGTCCTCCTTGTCTGAGTCCCATATCCAAGGGTACTGCAGAATGCAGGGAGGGAGTGAGATCTTTCTCAACTGTTCATCCCACTCAGATGGTGTTATACAATGCCAGGTCTGTTCAAAACCAGACTGCTATTATAGCAGATCTTGTTGGGACATCAGACCTGGCGTGCATCACTAAGACCTGGCTGGATGATAATGTGGGCTCAGCACTAGCCTTGGCTGTTCCAGCAGGCTACTTAGTAACACACTGTCTGAGGATGGATCATAGGGAAGGGGGGTGTAGCCATCTGTTTTAGACCAGAACTGGGCCTTATTGAGGTGCCAGTGGGGTGCACTAGATCCTTTGAGTGTATTGTGGGTGCTGGTGTGGGGTGCAGGATACTTCTCATCTACCGTTCAACCAGAGATGGAAAAGAATTCCTGCAGGCAGTCATGGTCTTCATTGTTGATATGGTATTGGGATCCCCCAGATGGTTGATTCTGGAAGATTTCAATGCCTGAGTCGACAAACTCTCGCAATTTGGTTGTGACTTCCTCCAACTAATGACATTGTTGGGCCTCACACAGGTTGTTACTTCTGCTACCCACATTAAAGGTCACTCACTGATCCTGGTGTGCTTCATGGGGATAGAGGCATCCAATTTGGTGGTGGAACCAGTCAGATGGTCTGACCATCATACCATAAGGTTCAGTTTTGGGGCTCCCCTAATGGGCCTGCCCCTATGGAGATGGTCCAGTACCACGCTTTGTGGGGTGTGACTTCCCATAAGAAGGCAGAATTCCTGTCCAGGGAGATTGCCACTGCACAAAATCAGCTCAGCTCTTTTGGACTGTGGACAGATTGCACAATCCAATCTGTATTCAGTCTGGGGAAGCTTTTTCACAAGAGAAGTGTGATGAGTTTGCTCAGTTTTATGCAGATAAGGTTTGATCAGGTCTGAGATCAGCCAGTCCACCTCTAAAGGGTGCTGCGATGGTTGGCGGGACATCACAAGTGCCTGGTTTGTCTTGACAGATTTCAACAGGCTGGAATTCATTGACTTCGTGAGGATCATCCAGACCCTGCAGCCAACCTGCTGTAGTTTGGATCTGGACCCCATGCAACTCCTAGTGGGTTGCGTGGTTGAGATTGGCCCGATCCATGCAGAGATAGTCTGGAGCTCATTGGAGAGGGGGATCTTTCCTGATCCCTAAAGGAGGCGGTCATGTGACCGCTCCTGAAAAATCCTCCCTTGACCTGGATTGTCCTGCTAACTGCAGACCTGTCTCTAACCTGCTCTTTGTGGGTAAAGTTATTGAGAAGGTGGTTGCGCTGCAGTTGGATGATCATCTTACCATCCATGATGTCTATGATTCTCTCCAGTCTGGATTTATGAAGAGACATAGTACCAAGATGGCTCTTGTCCAGGTGCTTAATGATCTCTTAATAGTGAAAGATCGGTGGTCTCGTTCCATCTTGGTTCTCCTTAATCTCTCTGCTGCATTTGACACTGTGGACTATGGTGTGCTACTGGAACACCTGTGGTGCATCTGTGGACTATCGGGTATGGCCCTCAGATGGTTTAGATCTTTCCTCCAAGGTTGGACTCAGAGAGTGGTCACTGGGATTTATTTATTGAAATGTTTCACCAGGAGGGCACACTGAACAACAAATTGCTTGTCTCACGGTGCAATCTGGGGAGAGGGGGATTACATAGAGTTAAATAACAGTGATTATACAATTAGAAATTGAACAGTTACAGATTGTATAAGCATTACAGACAATACTTTTGTCGATAAATCAACAATGGGGAACACTAGGCATAGTATAGTAAACATACTGTACAAAACAATGGTGCAACAGAACAATTTAAAGAGCAAAACTGTACTAGGAACAAGTTTGAGGTAGAGCAAAGTACTATAGGTGGAGAAAGAGAGGGGCAACGCATAAGTGCAGGCAGCCCAGATGGGCAGGTGAGGCAAGGAGGAGGAGGGACAAGAGTGGGTATGAGGAGAAAGGGTAGGCAGGCCCTGAAGCTTCCCTTTGAGGATTTATTCCTCTGATGCTCTCCTCCATCCTGTGGGGTTCCTCAGAGTTCCATTTTGACACCCCATGTTGTTTGCAGTATACTGTACATGCTGCCATTGGGAGGCATTAATAGACGGTATGGCTTGAGCGTTCACTGCTTTGCAGATGATACTCAGCTGTACCTGTCCTTTGTACCCAGACAGAATGATGCAATCTCGGTATTTAGCAACTGCCTCTCTGAGATTCAGGACTTGGTGAGTGCCAGCTGGCTGAGACTAAATCCAGATAAGATTGAGGTGTTGGTGGTGGTGGACCCACATCATCAGGTAGTGGGTATGCTGGCAGGGCAGTTATATGTGCTTTGGCTTGGTGATGCTCCGCTAGCTGCCTCACATCAGGTGCATAACCTGGGCATTATTTCTTACAATGAGCTGACCCTGAAATCTCAGATGTTGGCAGTTGTCAAGACCTCATTTTTTCATTGGAGGAATATCGCCTGGGTGAACCACCAAGTTCCTCCCGATGACCTTTCTACCTTGGTCCATGCCTTTGTAACTACCCACCTTGACTATTGCAATGCCCTGTACCTAGAACTTCTGGAGGTTGATTTCTGTTGCTTGCAGCTGGTGCAGAATGCAGCAGCCAGGCTTGTGACTGGTACTTCTAGGACCAGTCACATTACACCTGTGCTTCACAGACTGCACTGGCTGCCAGTACTGTGGCAGATCCCCTTCAAGGTAGGGTTTCTGACCTATAATTCCCTACATGACCAGGGATCCCACTACCTGAAAGATCTCCTTCACCCCTACTTCCCCATCTGCCCACTTCAATCCACCAATGAGGGATTGCTAGAGATTTCCAGGTTGTGTTTGAAGACATCAAGGGCTCAGTCTTTTTCTTAAGCAGCCCCTACCTTGTGGAATTCTCTACCTCATTGGGTGAGAAAGTGCCTGACCATCAAAAGTTTTAAGTCAGCCCTTAAAACCTATCTATTCAGGTTAGCGTTCCCTGATAGTGTTTAGCTGATAGTTCTAGCCATTAACGTTATGCTGCTGTTTGGAATTCATTATAGACAAATGTTTTAACTGGATTTTATGGAATGTTAATGTTGTATTTGATGTGGGGTTTTTTTGTACAGTGCCTTGGCTTTGAAAGGTACTTTATAAATAAAGTTATTATTATTATTAGGTCACACCGTGGTGAGCAGTGCAAGCATGGCACAAGGCACTTTGGTGCACACTGACCCCTGTGTGCTGCAGATTCCCTTCCAAAATCAGGAATGAAACAATGTGCAGTGCAATAAGCCCCTTGTGTCAGTTCTCTTTGACACTAGCACCTTGCACCATTGCTGAGTGTTTGGAAATTAGGCCCATACACGTGTACAGTATTTATGGCTGCAGAAGTACAGGCCCTGCAGGGGTCTGTGCTTTTGCATCCACTATTGGCTGTGTATGTTTTACACTGTGCATGATGATCTGTGGCTGCACAAGCACAGGCTGTGTAATTTGGGTGTCACTGGCTATGTATGTCTTACACTGTGCATGTTGATCTGTGGCTGCAGAAGAGCAGGTCCCATAATGACCTGCACTTCTGCAGACAAAAGAAGTGTTGTAATTTGGGTATCATAGATTTATATTTGCAGCTGCTGAAGCACAGACCTTGCACAGGCCTGCTCTTCTGCAGCCACAACTGGGTACTCGGTGCAAGGGCCAGCGTGCTCTTCACATTTGCATTTGTAGCCACATGAAAGGGAAATCCTCACTTGGTGGATTTCTATCTGCCACCAGAATTGGGTGCCTTTAACTTTCCATGTGTACCCAGGGCTGCAAAAGCACTGGATCCTTATGATGGATGTCTTGTGTGCCATCTGAAAACACGTGTACGTTCTTTGTCTTACCTGATGATGGCTGTCTTCAGTTGTTTATGTGTTCTTGTCCTTTTGCTGCTTGGGGGTGGAGAGTTACTGTTGGTAACCCTAGCACCACATTTCCCTATTTTGTTGCTTTAAGCTGGACCCTAACTAGTGTATTAACATAGATTTTTGCAGTGAAGATATATATATATTTCTTTGTATTCATATTTGAAAGACAATTGAGCTCAAGGTCCTTTTTCAAAGGTATCTGCTGTATGTCATAGAACATAATACACAATACAATAAGTAACAGGCAGAGGTGTGTAGAAACAAATCAACAACAACAGACAGCATATGAACCCAAATAAAACATACAGTTTAAAAGGAAAACTAACTAAAATATTCAAGTTAATTGCATCTAACAATATTTTGTCCTTGAAGTAAGTCGTTTTGTGTTTTTTGAAGGAAAATAAGGAAGAACTGTCACAAATGTGTGTAGGTAGGAATTTCCATACTTTGGAGGCTCTCTATAGGAAAGACTGCTACCCTGTACCAGTATTCCCCAATGGTTCTTGGAGCCTACTGCCACACATTTTAGGAATAGTGTATCTGTGGGACAAAATGTAAGAATTGCTTGAATGCTGACTGGCATAAGACCTAGTACTGCCTTTTTTCACAACAGTGCCAACTGCAAGTGCACCCAGTGACAAAAGGACAACCAATTTTAAGCAGTGTACAGATCATACAAGTAAGCATCACACTTAAAATTAACAGCAAATTTACAAGCTCGATTTAAAGCCAGGGAGATTTTATCTAAGACATCTTAGTTAGTAGTAGAACAAACCACTGCACAATAGTCAATGATTGGTACTATTAGGTACTGGACCATCACCAGTTCAATCTCCTTTGTAAAGTTGTTCTTGTTCCTATGAAGTAGACCAAGGTACTGGTTATTTTTGCCAACCATTGAATCAATACGAGCAGAGAATGATAGCAGTGGAACAGGAATAATCCTGAGATATCTAAACACATTCACCTGTTTAATAGGGTCCCCAGAAGGGGTGGAAATGCCATGCCAAGAACTGTCCTTATGTATGCGCCTACTTCTGAACAGAACTCATTTAGTTTTCTTTGCATTGATTACTAATTTATTGGCAGAAAACCAGCTGCAAACTTTATTTAAGTCATTGCTCAAGCACAGACAGATTCCAATTACTATAGAAAATAATGGTATCATCCAGATACAGCAAAGTTCAGGAGTAGCCACAGACACTAAATAATAGGGATTAGAACCCTGGGGCACCCCACATTTAAGAAATAATTTCTTATATAGAGCATCACCACACCTAACTTTTCATTTTTTATTGCCCAAGTAATCTAAGGACCATGTTGCAGTCTCATCTAACAGGCCACTCTCCCAACAACCAAACTGAAGGCCATAGAAAGGCCCAGAAAGGCAGCACCAAAATATTTATCCTGTGTATAGGGCTACATGAAGATCCTCAGTCAATTCAATTAAATGAGTACCAGTACAATGATAATTACAAAAGCCATGTTGTTTCTTGTTTAGGATATCATGCTTGAAAATACAATTTATGAATTTATTGTTCATAATTTTTCTCTGGAGTCTTCGACAGAGGGGACAATAGGCATGTATGTTTGTAATTAGAGACAGTGGCATGGCTACCCCACTTGTGCACTAACACAACAGTGGCTTACTTTTAAATATCAGGTAAAAAGCCATACTGTAATGAAATATTAAACAGCATTTGGATTTGGACTACAGGTTTATCAATGGCCAACCTGAATAGTTTCATTTTCATTTGGTCAGGACGCACTCCAGTCTTGACTGGGGATTTAATTAAATGTTTCCTAACTGTGTTTCTGGATAAATGTTTAAAATAAAATTAAGGTATATTAGTACAGGTCACACACTCAGACTCAGAGGTGGAAAAGTCAGCCTCACTGAAAAATATTTTCCTATGTTAGTGACAAAAACAGTTAAAATGACCAGCAATAGTCATAGGGTAAGTTAAACTATTGTTTGTGGCCTTTAGGATGGTAGGGGACTGATGACAATGTCTGCTAGCTAGAGTTGTGCGGAACATAAAATTCAATTCTGATTCCATGTAATTTTGTGGAATTTTCATAAAACATTTGCGGCATTTTGCCAGATTTTACATTTCAGTTATTTCATTATCATTTTAAATGTGCATATTCAAATAACTCCAGATATGGTACCTAAATAATAAACAGTGGCTTACAGAAGTGGATCAAATTTCAGAATTGTAAGTTGAAAGGGGGAGGAGTTATGGATGAACAAACATTTAATCAACATTTAATTTTCAGTTATTTTGAGATTATTTTAAAAATTCGTATCCAAATTTTGGCACAATATCAGGATTTAGAGGAGCATCCAGCACGGGTATGTGCAACATTTTTTTAAGTCTCAAGCTTTAATGGGAGCTGAATTTTAGGTAGCCAAACATTTTGCCAAAATTCAGGTTTCTGTAATTTTTGTATAATGTTGATAGTATTAATTGAAATGTAATGCAATCTGACAGGTATACATGTCATCATTACATTTATATATGTACATAGTTTAAGATTTCTAGCTTCAAATGGGACTGAGTTATAGCTTGCCAAACACGTTGCGAAAATTTAAATTTCAGTTATTCTCCTCTAATTGTAAAACAAGATATCCAAATGTAACCAGAGTTGAAACATTTAAACTAATGTACCAAAATACGGAAACAATAACAAAAGTGCACACAGGAATTTGGCAGTGCTGAGTTCAGCTGCCAGCAAGTCAGAACAACAAAAGTAATAGTCAGCAGTCATGGAAACGTATTTTTAAATAAAACTATATTTTCATGAGTGCTGAGTAATACTTTAGTAAACTACTATACCACATGGCCATTTCTGAAGAAGTTCATATTTGCAGCTTTAAATGGGATTGAAATAAAAGTAGTCATATTTTCAGAACATTTCAAAATTTAATTTTGTAACAATGTAAACTACAACTTTATAACCCCCTGAAACTTTAAAACTAGAGAAAGCAATACCATTAAATTTGGAGGTTCTTAGACCTTACAAGGAGACAATGTGTGCCAATTTTATTAGTTGCTTGCTGCCAGAAATTGCAAAACAACATCAATACTTAAAGTCAAATCCCATGAGTCTTTGTGAAAATTGCAGAAGTTCATGAAAAAAATCCATAAAACTGGAATTTGCTAATTTCACTCAGCCTTATCTGGGGATTCTAATTAAAGGATAAGGGTATAAGAAGCAGGTAGTGCAGGGGGTCACCAGATTCAGCAGTTAAATGCACAATTTCACCAAGAATTGGACAGCTGAATTGGATAGCACACCATTGGTAGACCCCCAGGTTAGAGCAAGGAAGCACAGAGTGTGAACAATTCCAACCTGGATGCAGGATATTTAAGGATCACATCCAGTAAACTTATGATGCAAGGAGCCTGATGTACATGCAAGTCTGAGACTTACAGGTACTCAAAAAGATGTAGTGGGGAAGATAATGTCTGGAGCAGCAGGAAGGAAGAATTCTGAATATTCCAACAGGGTAGGTTGAAAGGAAAAGGAATGGGTGACTCACATTTTAAGTTTTTTGTCACTGTAAGAAAAAAGAAGATATCAGCAGGATCAGTAGTTCTACTGAGTCAATCTGGTTATGCCAAAAGAGAAGGGAGGAATAGTCACCCAGAGAGGAACAGCAGGACTGCAAAAAGCTCAGCCCAGCTTATCAAATGATGTAGTGATATGTGCATCGGGCCCTATTCACAAGGATGGGTTACATGTCACGTAAGCTGGGCGCATAGCCCACCCTCACCTGGCTATGCACACTATGCCTCCTGCAAGCCATTCATGATCGCAGTACACCCCACCACATGCCTGGTACACAGGCCAAATGCACAGCTCTGCATAGGGGTGGACCAGGAATAGGCTCCGGGGCATGTTAGCACTCTGTGCCATGCACAATGGCATGGGTGCCTTACATGGGGAGGGCAATGGCTATGCCTTCCAGAGGCAGCCATAACTGTTATGTGCCCCCCCGGATGCTACCACTGACTATGGTGGGGATGGCAGGGGTCAATGGACCACTCATTGTGGAGCACATTTGGGAGGGTGGGGGATTGGCAGATGGGGTCAGCCACACCTCAGACCACTGTCCACCTACATGCCTGTCAGAAACATGGCAATTGATGGTTGCAAAGGATCCACTAGATGTACCTGTCCTGGCAGTCGATTGACTGTGCAGTTAGGTCCGTAGCCCTGTACTTGACCACCCCTGCATAGCTGCACACGGGGGTGGGGGCAGGCCATATAAAGGAGCTGGGCAGGCACCGCTGTTCATGAATGCGGTCACCACATAGATCATTGGTGGGTGCAGAGCTGCACGGGAGGGGGAATACATGCAATTTGCATGTATCCCCCACCATTCGTGAATAGGGCCTATTGTAAATGTTAAATGCCACAAAAAGAATTCTGAATGTTTCATCTATATGCTACCATAAATATGTGAGAAAATGGTGCCAATATTTTTTTTCTACTGCAGATTTAAAACTGCTAAACCAATTTATCCAGTTGTGTTAGACACCAGGATTCACTGACTATAGGTATTTTTTTTTTATTTACTTATTTCATTTTGGTTGACCAGGCAAGTGTACTAGACAAATTCTGGCATATTTCCAGGCATGACCTGGGGGGAAGGGGTTACAGATGAATGCCAACTGACCTTGAACCAGATTAAGCCGTTGGCTGTATTTTAGTGAATGGGGGGAAATTTGGCCAGTGCACCAGGGAAATTTCCCTACTGGACTGTAGGGGGAATCTCTGGCCAAGATAGCCACTTCCTCTGAACCTTCCATGGAGATGGATGTGCGAATGGTACTGGAGGCAGTCTCCTGCACTGCCTTACGATCAGCTGAGGCTAACAATTTTTTTCATGCTCCAAATACTTTGGAGGGAGTGCCAGAATCACTAAATAATTCTGGGAATGGTATGACTCATGGATGAGGAGATAATTAATCTAGTAATATTTTGGGTGAATTGCCGCAGCTAGAAGTGACCTTAATTGTCCAGTAAGTACCGAGATCAACTGCTACTGCAGACCTAGAAGCCCAACTGTGCTGAGAAGATCAAGCTTTCTTGCTCAGAGAAAGAGAACTGCAAGAAGCGATTTTCTTAGTGAAGACAACTACGAGTGCATCAGATGCGACAGTCACTGAGGAGAGTCTCCCTAGCAACCCCCAGCAGCCCCAAATGCAAACCTCAGATGCACCTGGCAGCTCAAGAGAAGTATTAGATGCACCACTTGATTCGTAAGCTGAGCAGTAGACAGCCAGACCCCTGAGCTCCTTTTTGGCAAGTAGCACTTCTTCTACTTCTTTATTTGTGTTTAACTGCAATAAAGTGAATTTTAACTTTGCACCACATTTAAAAAAGACATGACCTGTGGGGGATAAGAAGAACATTGATTTAGCAGCTCTTAAAATAGAAACATAGAAGTTGACGGCAGATAAGGGCCGCAAGGCCCATCCAGTCTGCCCATTTCTTTTTTCTACCTTATAAATGAGCCATCGGCCTTTGCTCAGTCAGTGGCCTATCTATTCATAGTCATTTGTATTGCTCCCTTATGCCTATCCCATACCTGTTTGAAGCCCTGCACTGTATTCATAGTCACCACTTCTTGTGGTAAGCCATTCCATGCATAGACCACCCTTTCTGTGAAAAAGAATTTCCTCACATTCCCCTTAATCGGCCCCTCTAATCTCATGCTGTGTCCTCTTGTCCTGCTATTTTCTTATATTTAAACATGTTAGACTCTTTCACCTTGTTAATGCCCTTAAGGTGTTTGAATGCCTCGATCATATCACCTCTCTCCCTCCTTTGCTCAAGGGTATACATATTGAGCTCTGTTAATCTGTCCTCATATGTCTTCTGATGCAGTCCCTGCACCATGTTGGTTGCCCTTCTCTGGACTGCCTCAATTTGGTTAACGTCCTTGTGAAGGTGTGGCCTCCAATACTGCATGCAGTATTCCAGATGGGGCCTAACTAGTATGCATAGTAGCTCAATTAGTAAGGAAACTTCATCAGCTGACTGGTCTGTACGCTGAGCATTACAGGGAGCAGGATGGGAGCAAACTGAGACTGGTCAATGGGTGTCAGGTTCGTCCCCCATGCACATTACTGGGGAACCCATGGACATACCACTGGAAATACCTACAGGTAACAAGCCTATACTTAAGACATTAGACACTGCAATTATTAAATCTGCCATTTCTGATGCAAACAAAATGTCTTGGCTGCATATCCCTGATGATTTGCAACTTACACATGCACCTAGGTGGCTGTGGGAGTCAAACCCAGGTCTGTAGATCTGCAGCTCAGAGCCTTAACCCACTGCGCTATACTGCCTCCATGAACAGATAAATGTTAAATCTAACCACAAGCATAAGCAACTGAAAGATAGATACTGCAGTAGATTACAGTGTTTCCAACAAGAAGAAACAATACAACATTTGTTTTTCACTTGTTCTTATATTCAGGGGTTCTGGGCATTATTGGGCACCGAATGGAACACCACCTGGTTTGCCAGAATAACATATGAAGCTCTTATGTATGGGCATTATACTGGAGAAGCGTTGTGGTGGAACAAAAGTACAAAGCATGTTGTCTTGACAACCGTGAAATGGTTTCTCTGGAATGCTAGATCCTTGTTTACATTACAACAAAAACATGTTTCTTATGCTGAACTTATAGCTAAAATCAGACACAAAATTAATTATATTTGTGTGAAAGAAGCTCGAGTATTTGCACATAATGTTTTGCAGGCTCGTTGGAGAAACATGCCATGGATAACTGATTTGGATGCACCAATCACTTAAATGGATGTTGATTTAAATTCTTATTAGCTTGAACAATATAGATGGTACTACTTCTGAATGTTCCTTAATTATGCTAATGATCAGTTATTATGACTAGTAATGTTTCAACTGGTTATCTTATTGTATTACTATTTTTACTGTTGTTTTTCCTCCTTTTTTCCCCTTTGTTTTTCTCCTGCTGCATTTGACACACATGTAATTTTATTATTTTATTTCTCATGGATCTAATGGGACAGCCTTGTTTTATTTTGCATTTGAAATGTTTGATTTTTCCCCTAATAAACACCCCTACTTTTTTCAAGAAGTGCCTTGGGATCTTTAACAGCCACCTGAACTACCACCAGAACAGGCAGATGAGACCTTGGTTTAATGTCTCATCTGAAAGATGGCACCTCAGGAGTACAGCACTCTCCTGAATCACATTCTTCATCATCATGGTCACAAATGCAGTCTCAAATCACGATTCATGATCATGTCATGAATCACAACATAATTTTTTTTACTAGTTACTTGGATGCATTGTAAGCCTGTTTTGTAGTATCTCTCCAGGCTTCACCACCCCACCACTGTACTCATTAATATGCGTTTTTAAATTGGGGAGTTTTATGATACAGGCTCAGCTCATCAGGGAAGTACAGCCATAGGCATTTGCGTTCCTTCCTGTACAGCATGTGAGTTACAGTACTGTGAGTAGTGGTGAGCGAAGTGGCTCAATTCGCTCTGCGAAGTGATTCACGGAGTAATGTGGAATCCATGGAGTACTCCACAATGTGAAGCAGAGTACTTCACTTCATAATGAGAAATGTGAAGTCCATTGAAACCAATGACTTTGCGTTATTCCGTCTTCCCCAAACCACTTCTCCACCAATTTTAAGGTGAAGTACATTGAAATCAATGTAATTCACCTCACTTCGACTTGTAATTGAGCTCCAAATGAAATTCTGTAGTGATTCATGGGATTGCAGGTCACATGGGCTCTAGATTGTTCTGCACAGCCTCAGTTCTGGCCTGGGTAGTGTGTGTGTAGTGGTAGCTGGAGGCAGTTTGCTCTCAGATCTCTGAGATTCAAAACTTCTAAAAGCTGTTTAAATGCCTTTTTGAGTCTCTTTTTTTGCTCAAAATTTAGTACATCGTTTGTAGAAAACCATTCCGTGCTCATATCATTGTGTTTATTGTGTGTGGATTTTGAATGTTAATTTAGAACAGCCAGTCTGTGTACTGTGAAGTGTGCTCTGGGGGAAGGGCGTATTTGTGGTGTAGTGTAGGTACATTAACCAGGAGAAAAAGGCAGTCTTTCTGTTTTGGTTATATTTTTCTTGTATAACTGTGTTAATGTACACACAGTAATATTTTCAGTAATTCTTGACATTTTTTTGATGATTGTTGTGGTGCGGCAGTGTATAATTATCTGTTTAAAACACTTGGTTGTATTACTAAAGGTTTTCAATTTGTTATGCGTTACTTATAGTGTGTGTGAGTGTGTGTGCTATGCATGCCATTAAATCAGACACCTTTTATTGTGCCACAGATTAATTGCAGCAGTGTGAACCTGCTATCCACCACACCTGCATGAATTTTTTATACTGCTTTGTGGTACCTTTACTGGTAGTGGATTGTTACTTCAGTGCACTAATCCCCCAACTGGCAAAATGCATTACTTTCCAGATTGGATTTGTGACTTGTGAGTACTGGTTAGGTGTTGTTGCGCCTTTTCATATGCATCGCTTGAGTGTGCAGTGCAATCTTAATCTGTCTGTGCATTTGCAGTGCACCATTAATTCTGGGAGACTGCATTTCTTGTTACGCTCTCATTTCACTTTGTCAGCACTGGGGAGTTTTCTGTATACAAGACAGTAGCACTTTGGGGATGCACATTCATTCTGGTGACTGTGTGGGTGGGATGCTGCCAACATTGTTGCCTTTCTGCTTTACTTCACATTTAAGGTAGAATGACAATACAAAGTAAAAATAACAAGGCGAAGTGAGCCTTTTCTATGGGGCACTCTGCATAGCAAAGTACCAATGCGAAGTGGCCACTTTGTGTTCATTTCGCTGGCAGGTTTTAAATTAGCTGCATCTCTACCTACAATTGATTGTATAAATTTATATTACTATAAGTAAGACTGACTGGGGGGGGGGGGAGTTGGCTGACTGTAAAGTTACCCGCTAGGCAAGAGGGAAATAATGGTGGCAGGTCAAATTTGAACAATCTGACATCTTGATTTTAGAGATTGGGTTAGTTGGGACTGGCACTTTTTTAGACCTGGGCTCTGTTGTCTGATAGACATGAACATACAAAGAAACCAGCAGAGGAAGGTCATTTGGTCAATCAAATCTGCTTATATTGCAGGGTCCACAGCTTGAGCTAATGTCCCTGCCCTCCCTCCCCACTCCTCCCATCCTCTCTACCTACCCATGATCTTTACCTTCCCCATATGCCTGCCTCAGCCTCTATTAAAGCTGCCCACTGTCTTCAATGAGATTACCTCTTCTGGCAGCACATTCCAAGTGTCCACCACCCTCTCTGTGAAGAAGTGCTTCCTGAGCTCCCTCCTAAACCTCCCACCATCCAGATTGAGACTGTGCCCCCTTGTGTTATGGTTGCCACTCCACTTAAAGAGACTCTCTTTATCAACATTATTTATCCCTTTCAAGTACTGGAAGGTCCCAATCATGTCCTCCCTCTCTCTCTCTCTCTCTCTCTCCTGTTTTCCAGAGATGACATGTTCAGTGCCCTCAACCTTATTATTAAGGTCTCGAATTAACACCTTTCAGCATAGGCACTCATTTGCAAAGGTTTCACATCAGTGGGAAGGAATTATATACATTGAGGGAAGACTAACAGAACAATTGTTAAAATTAAAGAAACAACAAGTTAACTTTTATATACAGATTCATTCAGGTTTTGGTATACGCAATTAAGATTGAGAAGGGAGGAGATAGAGTCAAAGTAAAGTAAGGGTGGAGCAGGGAGAGATAGTAAGGAAGGTGAGAGGTGCAGCCAAAGGCCTTGTCAAGTTAAACTCCAAGAGATGGAATGTAGGCAGAGGGTCCGGGGAGGGTAAGTAGAAGGGGGGGCAGTCAGGTCCTTGGTACGCTAACCTACTGGAGCAAGTGAAGAAGGTGGGGGGCAGAATTGTGGAGAAAATAGTGCTAAACTAAGGTGTGGTGAGGTGAAGGAAAAGGGAAGTAGAGGGAACAAAGAAAAAAGGGGGGTTGGAAGTAGGGGTGGAGGAGAGCACAGAGAAAGTAGAGAAAGGATAGCAGCTAAGGGAGGATAGGGCAGTAGTACATAAGAGAAGATGGGGAGTAGACACAAGATATCAATCATACACAGTGATGTAATAAATACAGTTAAAAAGGTTACATAAACTTCATGTCTTATCAACTAAATTATGTGCACTGAAAACATTTACTATACATAATTAATGACTTTTTGATGTATGATGATTCAATGTTGAATTCAATCATTTTGTCTTACCTTAAGTTGAAGAATGTATTAAACTTTTAAATCATCATGTTGTGACGTCATCATTCAAATATTTTTTTTTTTCTGTGGAAAAAAGAAATGGTTTTAAGAATACAAAAAGAATCAAATGTTCTCCAACAATAGTTTCAATATTAATGAGAAATTAAACATGATACTTATCTGATAGGCAATCAGCTAACTTCTGTTATGACCTGCAAACAATAAGTTATATTTCATTAAGCTGTAGATATATGCCTGCAGTAACAACATATCATACTACTTTTTTTAATCATTGATTTATTCTTCATAAACACCTTAGGCAAAGCCAATTTTCAATTTGTTTATAGTCAGATTTAACAGCTGGCAAAAAGTATAAGGGGACTGCTTGAATACTACACATTTTTATACTATAGTGGGATTTGAGGATGCATATCTGCTGCCTTATTTCCAAGGCCTGCTGCATTCAGTGATACCACATTCCAGCCATGCTCCCTTCCCTCTCTTCAACTGTACATGCCCACCCATTTGCTCACTGTTCACCTTCCTCACTACTTTCATACTTTCCTAGGGGGCTGAGCATCCTAGGGTGGTTCTCAGGGTTGGGGGGTGCCAGCTTAGCTCCCTCAGGCTGGCACTGCCACCCATCTTCCATCTGGTGGTGGCCAGTGGCCAGGGAGCCCCCAGTCCCTCACAGGTGGAGAGAGCTGCCTTGCGGTAACTCAATGTGACTCCTCTTCCTCCTTGGGGTGAATGCAAGATGTGAGGCTGAAAAGTGGTCTAGGAAGGGTATGTAACTTGGGGAGGATGGTCTTGACTTCCGGAGTAGCCCAGATGAGGTAGCATGGTTGGCTGGTGGGTTGGTGTCTTTTTTTTTCTTTTTTATATAGATTTTTGGCTTTCTGAGCACAGCAGGTGGCTCCAGTCCCACCCTCAGAAGGACTCAGTCTCCAGCCGCACAGTTCCCAAACCCGGCACCTCCCTAAATAGCCCATCAGTACCCCCCTCTTGGCAGGACTGGGGTAAAAGGGGGGGTCTGTCATTACCCCCACCTCATGAGCAAAATCCAGACATTAGGGGCTGGTTGGGGCACTTGGGTGGCTATCATGGAGCCTGCCTGCTCATTTTTCCAGCAGTGCATGCCTTCCCATTCCATACTGCCCTCCAGCCACCGCCAGAGGGCAGTTACCTATTGAGTTGACAAACCTCCCTGCCCCGATATAAGAGAGCATATCCTTTCTCACCCCTGTCAGAAGACTGCCTTCATGAGGACCTTCTGCATACAGCCATGCTGCCCCAACTGAACTTACCTTTTTGGGGCGAGATGGCTGGAATTCAGGGGACCTCCAACCCCCATCCATTGGCCTCCTTTCTGCATCTGGAAAATCCAAGGTTGCCCAGCAGCTGTGGATGGACTTTGGTGGGCTCAGGGAGGGCAAGGAAGGCAGTTCAGGGGCACATCCCCCCATCTGATGCAACTGAAGAACAGTAAGGTCCACTAATGACACCTGAAATTGTGACCAGTGACATTGAGCTGGACCTCCATAATGGATCCCCCAAGGGTTGCTGGCAGAGGATCACAGAATGATTGAAGAACTAGTGTGGAGGTGAGGGTTCAGCTGCAAAGTGGACTTATTGTGCTTCCATATAAAATTCAATTACTGTCTGTTATCCTGTTGTGCTGGTGTGATTAGGTAAAATAGTGGTTGTGCTGCACTAGTTACATCACTACTGCAGCACAACTTAGAACGTACTCGCATAAGCGCAATGAAGTTGCTGCAGCAGTAAGAGCAGACCAGGAAGTGAGTGACACTGGAAAGAAATGCATTGCAGTAAGGTACATTTAAGTATTGTGGGTACATTTATAAATAATTTACTTGTTTTTTTATTTCATATTTTATGATTTGGCAAGCAAGTAAGGACCATTACTCATGGGTGCTTGTTTTTAGGGATGTACAAGGAAAACTGGAGAGGCTAAGTGACATTTAGAGTCATATAGTATGCCAAGGAAAAAGGGTGATGGGGGTGGGTGTGGAGTGGATCACCAAGGTGCTGTACCATGTCGGGGACCAGGAGATTAGAGCAAGCAGCTGCAGCCCCCACATTTGGGAAGCCACTGCTAAGGGCCAACTAAGCAAAGGTTTTTAACTTCAGTAAATAGCTCTGATTATGGATCTGTTTACAGCAAATAAATACCTTAATATCCCACTGCACTGGTATTCAAGAGGAGACATCCGCATTAATATAAACACAGCGGTATTGTAGCACCTTGGTCAAGGAGCGCTCCCAGTGCCTCTGAATATAATCTCGCCATGAACTGGGCCAGACCTCCCTCTCCAGCTGACTATCCTTCATGCAGCTGGGAACCATTCCAGCTCCAGTCATCCCCAACTTGTGAAACCTTCCTAGAGATACAACTCTCCACAGCCCAGCCTCTTCCCCTAGTCATTCTCCCTGCATATGGACCAGCATCCAGCCCCATGTCACGCAACCTCCATGTAGCAGGTTTACCTCCCCCCAAGTCCCTAGACTATCCTCCCTGTAGCAGGCAACTGTCTCCTCAGCTGCCTCCCCAGCACACCAGCTAGCCTCCCCCCAGGCAACCATTGTATCTACATTTGGACCCACACCACGCCCCATACCAGCTCACTACCATGACCGCCTGCCCTGCATATGGACCTACTTTCCATCTACAAGACTGCCTCCTTCCCTGCAGCTGGATCACCCTACCATGCATTTCACCAGTAGAACCAAACAGACAACCCTCCCTGCAGCTAGACCTTTCCCAACCACAGACCAGCCCCCCCCCAAAAAAAACACTGAGCACCCTTACGGGAGCTGGACCCTCCATCCCCAGACCAGCCTCTCATCCCAGATGACCACCACACCTGGAGCTGGATCAACCCCAAACCACCATTTCAGCCTATGGACTACACCCACCCTCTACAGCTGGACCACTCTTCCAGTCCTCAGATCAGCCTCCAATAAAACTCACTGCAGATGGAACACTTCCACACTCCCTGTAACTGGACTCCCTTTCCAGAGCCAGGACCAGTTTTCCCAAAACTGAACACCCTCCCTAGACCACACCAAAGCTCCCACTCTCCTTGTAGCTGGACACCCCAAATACCATTTCCACCCATGGGACATCACCCTCCCCAACACCCAGCCAAGCTTATCTTTTGGCAGCTGGTCATCAGTCCTTATTCCCACCCCCCACCCCCACCAACATGGCACCCCCACCCACCCATAACAGATGCACTTCTGTTTTATGTCTGAGTTCACTGCACTTTCTAGGCATGGCAGCACTTTTACATGACTCAAGCAAATCTGAGGGACTGAATGAAATGAGAGACACTGCAGAGGTATGGAACCACCCACTGCAGCTGGATGCCCCCCGCCCCCAACAGCTGAAGCAGAGCTGAAGAAAAGACTTCTTGTGTGCTCCCCAGCCCCTATCTGAAGTTTGGTACAGGGAAAAGGAACAGAATATAGTGGTGGTTTTAACAACACAGAACTGCTGATTCAGTAGTGCGAACGATACCTGGCCCTGAACCACAGTTTATTTATTTTCTTTAACTCTTTTTTCCTCCCACTCCCGCGACCAGTCCCCTCTCTCCAGGCATCCCAACACACCCAGACTGCCCAATGAGAACCTAGAGGATGCTCCCATAGATACCCCATTCCTGTATACATCTCTAGAGACCTGGTTAACCCCCCGGGTGGGGCAGAAGAGTACATACTACCTCTTCTGAATCCTCAGTGGAACGTGCAACTGAAGCTCTCTCCAGGTTCCTCCATAATTGCAGAAGTGCAGGAACCCTTCACCTAGACTGATTGTGGGTGTTTTTTTTCAGTTGTTCTGGTCCCCTCTGTTGATGTTAGCTCTCGAGGAAGACCAATGTGATGGAGGCGCACTGAGAAGTGCATCCACTCCGGTCCTAGGCTGATTTTGGCCCCTCCCTGACTCTCAGCTTTCCCCGACTGCAACAGCACCACCTGGAGTCACCCAGGCTATGGTGGTATAGTCTCAGGGCCAGCATCCGACCCCTCCCTGGAGAAGGCGAGCATCTGTTGGGTGCTCAATCCTTCTCCCCCCAGGCCAGCCCCCGGTGATCTGAGTCCATCTCCGAACCCAGGTTGCCAGCATAGCGTCCAGAGCCTCAACCCTCAGCGCCACTGGGCCGGATCCAAACCACAATTTGAGGGGCACAGGAAAGCTAAAAAATATCTACATGCGGTCTCAGGGCAAAACAGCATTACAGATGCTAAACTGAAACCTCATACAAACCAGTACCACTCTGGGTACCATGTCACTTGCACACAGTGGCGATAGTAGCTTGATGCCTATCTCAATTTTGCTTTTGTTTTCATCCTTTTGATTGGAAATGGATGAACAATGTTGACTCTGGACACTGTGGCAGTTCAGGTTTGAATTACAGACTTCGGAAACACCAAACCATCAGATTTGCCACAGAATACCATGATAGGGGGAGTAGCAGCCTTTACAGGTACTTTTGTTTATTTAATCAGTGAATAACATTATTTAACTTTATTTCTGATATCTGACACTGGTGTGCTTGAACAGCTTTGCTAGTTGAGAGTGCTGCACTTTTGTCTGCCAAGTTTGGGCGAGTTTGCGGGTATTAATAACATCAACATGCTCAGAATACCTATATTGTTTGCATCTCTTTAAAAAAAAATGTTTTTTCCCCAACAATCATTTTTAAGTACTGTGCTGAGCTATGATGTAGGTACATCAGCTGCAGTGTTGTGTGTTGGGAGGGATACAGGCAGCTACCTACTCCAGTGTTGGAAACAGTGACAGCCATGTTTTGTTTCTTTTAATGAGTCTCTGGCCACTTGCTGGCTCTTTTTCCTTTCACAGGGAAAATTTATGTGCACTAGTAATCAGGCTGGAGAAGGTAGGATAACGTGGGTTAATGTAACCCTATTGGAACTGTGCCAGCCAATCAGGCTCTGTATATTGGACTCCCCTTATAATAATGTGCTTTTAACATCCAAAAGTCAACATTCATCCATGCAGATAGAAACCCTTCCAGCCCCAGCCTTCCCCAAGTTGGGCAACCTCCCTGGAGCTACGCCACCCTACAGCCCAGCCTCTTCCCTCAGGTGACCTGCCTCCATGCATCTGGACCAGCATCCAGACCCATGCCTTGCAAACTCCAAGCAGCTGAATTAACCCCAAATCCCCAGACTATCCCCCCACAGGTGAATGTCTCTTATGGCTGTGCTCCCAAGAACACAAACTAGCACCTACCCCAGTAAACCACTGTATCTACAGCTGGACCCACCCTATGCACTAGAGCAGTTCACTAGCTCAACCATCCACCCTACATTTGGTCATTTTCACCTCCCAGGACTGTATGCCCCTCACCCTCACCCCTAGCAGACAACACTCCCAGCAGCTAGACGTTCCCTGACCATGGACCAGTGCCCTCCCCTGAGCACCCTCCCAATAGCTGGACCACCACTCCCATCCCCTGACCAGCTTCTCATCCTAGATAATCACCCTCTCTGGAGCTGGATACATCCAATCCACCATTTCTGCCTATGGACTAGCCACATCGCCTGCAGATGGTATACTCATCTAGACCCCAGACCAGCCTCTGATAAAACTCAATCCACCTGGAACACCCCCACCATGCCTGTAGCTGGACCACCTTTCCAGCACCATCCTTCCCCAAGCTCAGTACCCTCCCTAGGCCACTACACATCCCCCACTCTCCTTGCAGTTGCCCCCCCATTACCATTCCCACCCATGGAATAGCTCCGCCCTTTCCTGGAGCTGGTCGTCTGGTCCAGACCCCCCAGCTGCACAAGTCTGCATTTATTTCTGAGATCATAGCAGCTTCTAGGTGTGGCAGCAACTTTCACTGGAGGGACAGAGCAATTCTTTCTTGTAGGCCACTTACCCACTGCAGCTGCACCCACTGCTCGCCCACCCACAACTATAGAAAAGTCTATCAGTGTGCTCACCAGCCCCTATTCATTGTTCAGTGCAGGATGAGGCATGGAATGCCTGCTGGTTTAAGCAGCTGCTGCCGCTGTGGTACGAATGCTTCCCAATCCCTGGCCATGATGAGCTTCATGCAGTTTTGGGGCAAAACAGCATTACAGACTGTAATAGACTATAATAGGGAGGGTAATGAGCTTGGGGAAGGATGGTACTAGAAAGGTAGTCCAGCTATGAGCGTTGTGGGGGTGTTCCAGGTTGATGGAGATTTATCGGTGGCTGGTCTTGGGTCTAGATGAGTGTACCATCTGCAGGTGATGTGGCTAGTCCATAGGCAGAAATGGTGTAAGCTGAAACCGCATATAACCCAGCAGCAACCTCCGGAAGCAACGCGACTTTGCCACCCAAAAGAAGGTTGTGCATTTTACATACGGAATAGGGTGTTGCCATTCTTGTCTTTCTTTTGGAGCAATACTGAGCAAGATGGCCAATGAAAACCATGCGGTCTTGGATCACTTCAACTAACTAACTCCCCCGGCAAGATGGTGGATGCATGGCGTCAGATGATCCAATGACCACATAGCATTAATCCACCCTCTAGTTACATATAGAACTCAATATTCTCTACCAGCAGTGGCTTGCTAGTCATTGATAATGCTTTTTAGCCAGTTTACTGATAAGGATTTGCATAATCCACTTAGGGCTTTATTTGTGCAGTTTGTGGGGTATAGTGGAGTTGTGGGCTTTTGGTTTTCTCCATTGGCTAAGGGCTGGCTAGCGCTGTAATCAACCAGCCTAGCTGGCCGTTGTTTGTTTCAGAGATTCATTGCATATTGAGAGGTTTCTGGCTTTGTTTTTCTTGTATTTTTCTCTCTTTCATTCGACTTTTGGGGGGGCAGCAGTAGAGTTTTGCGGGCGGAGGTTGGAACAGCGGGGATAGCTCGGTGGATTGCTTCCATGTTTTTGTGAGTGCTGCCGGGTGGTTGGATCAGCAGCTGGTAGTCACGGTGGTCATACGGTTGGTGGCCCGGGTGGTGCAGTGAGAGCATAGACCAAAGGGAATGGTGGGTCATGTCTGAATTGGCAGGGAGATGTATGGGTTTGGTTGCACAGGATGGGTGGCGGCAGGAGTTTTTGGTGACATTCTCGGGTTGTTTGGTGCTGGAGGGGCTGAGCCATGTGGTTCTATTCATAGGAGGCATGGGAGGCTTGGGGAAGTAGGGTCAGAGCAGTGGGTAGGGGAAGGGACAGACCCGCAAGCCACAGGGGCCTAGGAGGCTGTGAAGAGTGAAATTTAAAACAAAAATGAATTCAGCCAGCCCGCTGGCGCCGCAGTAGAGCATCCATCTGCAATGCCAATGTCCTGGGTTTTGGAACAGACCTAGAAGTTGAAGGGCCAGCCGGGGGAGAGGGATTGAGCATCCTATGGACTGCTGTCCCTCTCTGGGGTGAAGGGGGAAGAGTGTCAGGTGCAATGAGGACCCCTGGTGGAGGCTGGAGGTCCTGCTCATCAGGCACCACATGTATCGGGGGCAGATGTTGGAGTCATAGAAACATAGAAACATAGAAGTTGACGGCAGATAAGGACCGCAAGGCCCATCCAGTCTGCCCATTTCTTTTTCTACCTTATGAATGTGCCATCGGCCTTTGCTCTGTCAATGGCCTATCTATTCATACTCATCTGTACTGCTCCCTTATGCTTATCCCATTCCTGCTATAAGCCCTGCACTGTATTCATATCCACCACTTCCTGAGGTAGGCTGTTCCATGGATCCACCACTCTTTCTGTGAAAAAGAACTTCCTCACATTACTCCTTAATTGGCCTCCCTCTAATCTCATGCTGTGTCCCCTTGTTCTACTGTTTTTCTTATATTGAAACATGTTAGACTCTTTCGTCTTGTTAATGCCCTTAAGGTGTTTGAATGTTTCGAACATATCACCTCTCTCCCTCCTTTGCTCTAGGGTATGCATATTGAGCTCCGTTAATCTGTCTTCATATGTTTTCTGATGCAGTCCCTGCACCATTTTGGTTACCCTTCTTTGGACTGCCTAAATTTGGTTAATGTCCTTGTGAAGGTGCGGCCTCCAGTACTGCACACAGTACTCCAGATGTGGCCTAACCAGTGTCTTGTAAAGAGAGATAATTGCCTCCCTTTTCTGACTTGTGATACCCCTACTAATACACCTAAACATCCCCCTAGCCTTACCTACTGCTTTAGTGGTCTGCTTGGATGATTTCAGGATATCGGTGATGATGATGTCCAAGTCTCTTTCTTCTCTTGTGACTTCCAGCAACTTCCCTCCCAGCCTATAGGTGACTTCAGGGTTTCTCTTCCCTATGTGCATGATCTTGCACTTCTTTGTGTTAAACCCCAGTTGCCACTCTTCTGGCCATTTTGCTAGTTTATCCAGATCTCTTCTCATTCTGCCCACCCCATCTGGATCATCTACTCTGTTGCAGATCTTGGTGTCATCTGCAAACAGACAAACCTTGCCCTCCAGTCTATCTGCAATGTCACTGATGAAGATATTGAAGGGGACTGACCCCAGGACTGAACCCTGAGGTACCCCACTTGTGACTTGCATCTCTTCTGACTGCATACCGTTTGCCATCACTCTCTGTTTTCTGCCCGTCAACCAGTTTGCCACCCAGTTGACCAACTTCTGACCCACCCTGAGCCTACCCAGCATATTAATCAATCTTCTATGTGAAACAGTATCGAAAGCTTTGCTCTTGTCAAGGCAGGTGACATCAACTGCTCCCTCTTGGTCCACCATTCTGGTTTTCAGTCAAAGAAATCTATGACATAAGTTTGAAAGAACCTTCCTTTTGTAAACCCATGCTGTCTTGGATCCTTTGGGCCTATGGATTCGAGGTTTGCACTCTCCTTTTTTTAAGGAGTGCCTCCATAATTTTGCCCACCACTGAGGTAAGACTGACTGATCTGTAGTTCCCTGCCTCCTCCCTGCTATTACTCTTGTGAAGCGGGACCACATGAGCCCTTCTCCAGTCTTCTGGGACCTCTCCTGTGCTCAGAGTCTTACTACACAGTTCTGATAAATAAACTATAGGATTTTTCTTACCTGCTACTATGCCCTTTCCTACCTTTGTCCTCCTTTCTATATATTATCCCCCCTTAATCTTGCTAACGGCCCCTCCCCACTCAACCCTGTTCACCCTACTTATCCTATCCTTTCTATCATTTGCTCAATATAACAAGCTTATCTATTGCATCTACCAGTGGTAAGTTTATAAACCTTACCTTGTATTGCCTGTACACTACATACCAAATGTTCCTTAACTGTACACATATTTACAATAATGTACCTCACTATGTAATACCTTTCTTGAACTTTGTGTGCACTTTGAATACTGATAACCAAGGTTGCCTTACTAAGTAATGTTTCTTTGTTTGTATGCATGCTTCAGGATCTCCTTCTGAATGAGCTTGCTCAATGGAGTCTTCCTGCAATAAACCTGAACTTGATAATGGTTCTGCTAGTTCCTCCCTTAGCTCCTTTGGTACCCTGAGATGTATGCTATTAGGTCCCATTGCCTTGTTCACCCTGAGCTTATCGAGCTCCTGTAGGACCCTTTCTTTTGTGAAGGGATTAGTGCACACCTCCCTCCCCCCTGTGTCCATGGTGCCAAGCTGTGGGCCCTGCCCTACCTTCTCTTCAGTAAATACTGAGCAGAAGTATCTATTTAGGATATGTGCTTTTACATGGTCCTCCTCCTCACATGCCCCCTTATCCCCCTTGATCTTAGCAATACCCCTCTGGACTTTCTCCTTTCACTAATGTATCTATAGAAAATCTTGTCACCTCTTTTACTGTTTGTGCTAGTGTTTTTTCTTGGTTTGGGCCTTTGCCTGCCTTACTGCCTTCCTGCTTCCTTTGGGAAGTTTGGTATCTCACCCTATTTTCATCCCTTTCGTCCCTTATATTTCCTGAAGGCCAGCCTTTTGGCTCTGACCTTTTCTGCTACTGTTTTTGAGAAACAAAGTGGTTTCCTTCTTCTTTTTCACTTCCTTTTCTCTCTACCACAATGGGATGTTGCTTCAAGTATTGCATCCTTAATTCTTGCCCACTTTGCCTGTACCCCCTCACCTGTATATCTTCTTGCCAGGGCTAGCTTAACTCTGTTGGCCATCTTATAAAAGTCAGCTCCACTGAAGTCCCATATGTTTGCCTTGGAATGGGATGATTTAGTTCTAGTGGCTAAATTGAACCATACCATGTGATGGTCACTGGCCCCCAGGTGACCTTCTACCTCGAGATCTGTGATCCTTTCCCTGTTAGTCAGTACTAGATCTAGGATAGCCCTGTCATTGCATGTCCCTGCCACCAGAGGGAAAAAGCACCAAAAAAATACCATCCGCTAATGATGGCGGTGCTCTGTTGCCACTCTTCACTCAGATCAAAGTCCGCCGGCGGGGGTCCTGCTCCCGTGACCCCACCCTGGTGGTCAAGCCAGGACTTCATGACCCACACTCTTGTGGAGGGGTCACCTGCCCATCGGACCCATCCGGGGGGGGAGAATGGAGAAGAGAGGAGTGGTGGATGGGTTGGGGATGGGAGCTTGAGCAAAAAAAAAAAAAACTCGATCAGAAAGACAAGTGGGAAAAGAGATGGTAAGGGATCAGAGGATGCAAGGGCCATGCAACTGCAATGGGAGCCCAAGCCAGCATGGGGAATCAGATGACAGGAGAAGGCACTGCCAGCATGGGGGCAGGGCAAAGGGGAGAACCAGGGTGAGGTAGGCCTGATCGAGGAGTGCGAGAGGGGTGTGCTTGGTGTGGTCACATATCAGGCTGTGGGCTGGGCAGCCTATGCAGTGAAAGGGGAAGAGGGAGAGCAGCTGCAGGGGGGTACAGCGGGTGCTGTTGCTGCTGCTGGGTGGGGTAGTGCAGGGAAGGGGTGCAGCCAAGGACAGGGTGCCTACTTGAGTGGGTCTGGCTTTTTGTTTGGTGTGGTGTGAGGACTGGTTTTGGGCCTGCTGTTGGGCTACTGTTTTTTTGTGGGGCTAGCATGGCACAGGCCTGGTTAGCTGGTGCTAAAGTACTATTGAGCAATTTAATGGTGCTAAAGTACTAATCAACAAAAAAAAAAAAGAAAGACAGCATTGTAAGAAGGTAGAGGTAGGCTTAAGGGTACAGTGACTGGCTGTCTTATCCAGGTAATCGGGCAAGTGGCACGTAGCAGGGCTGTGCCCTGACAGGATGTGAAATGAAGTAATGCGGCAGTGTGGGGGGAAAAAATGGTGGGGGCCTGGCTACCCCATGGCCCAAAGGGCATGGATGGGCAGAGGAAGGGCCTCAGAGATCAGGAGAAGCTCCCCTCAGGGAGGCCAGAGGATGGATCAATGGACACCCAGCCGCAGGGGTACCAAGCTTCAGTTATGGTGGAGTGGGTCACAAGGTGGGCCTCTCCCACGCGCATATGATGGCCTAAATGAACAGGAGAGGCTACCCGGGTGGTGGTTTAAAGGGCTCATGGGTGAATTGGGCCTGTGGGTGAATTGGGCCCCCTGGGGTCTGGAAAGTGAGACTGGGAGCTGGGGGGAGGGAGAAGACCACCTGGGCATGGGGTTATGACCTGGGGGGTCAGCCTGGACAGTGGTATCGGGAAGGTGAGCCAGAAGCGAGGGAACCCTCAGGATTGGAGCTAGTGATAGGAGGGCTGGTGTATGATGCACCCAGCATGAGGCTACCAGTGGGTGCCCAGGGGGCACATGAGTCAAGTGGCTGGCACCGACATGGCCGGCAGGTGGGGGGCCTGGATATGGGGTACAGAATACTCACTGCTGTCTTGCTTCCATATATCCTTCAGTAGGGAAGATGGCACTGAAGAGAACCCTGGTTTCCAGCGCCAAGCTGAGGGAGGAAGCATCCAAGCTGATGGAAAAAATGACAGAACTCATTGAGACAGCCCGGCAACAGGAGGAAGAAGAGGAGGTGATGAGGATGAGAAAGGAGCGAGAGGAGTGGCCGGACAGGGGCAGGGGAGGGAAGAGGCCATGCAGAGTGGCACCCAGCCCCTCACCTGTCCCGTCATGTCACTGGAACCTCCACCAGCACCAGCTGGACCAGGCTCTAATGGGGGTAGGGGTAATGCAGATTTAGCAAATGAAGGTGGCTTGAAGGAATACCTGGAAGGGCTACTCAGTGATATCGGAGATATGGGGGTAGAGAAGATGAAAAATGCACTACAGATGATAAAGAACAGGGGAAGAAGGGTGTCAGGGCAAATGAGGAGCAAAAAGGAGGAAGAAAGCTATAAGAGGGACCACCAGGTTTCACCCTAGGAGACCATGTTCCCTCCTTCATCAAAGAGAAGATCTGGAAGGGAGAGTACGTGGATATTTTCGGGCTGGTGGATGAGGATACAGCTAAGAAGTATGAGCAGAAGGAATTGGTGCGGAAATCCGAGATGACAGTGGCAATGGCAATAGATAGTGGAGCATAAGGAAGAGGAACACAAATTTAAGGGAAAAAACATAGACAGGTGGGGTTCCTGATATACAGTGTGTTGGTTCTAGAGAAGCAACCAGAGTTGGCAATTCCCCTACTGACGTATACAGCCATCATTAGGGATGCTTACAAGGTGAAACTGGGATATGGGTGACTAAAGTACAATGAGGCATTCAGGAAATGGATGGCAATGAAAGAGGATCTCAGGTGGGACTGTACTCATTCGGAGCTGTGGGTGCGAACATTGTCAGGTCCAGCAGGAGGTTCCATGGGGAAATATAGCAAGAAGAATGCACCCACCCCTGTGGCTAAGACATGCTGGGGATACAACAGGGCCTCATGCACTTGGGCAAATTGTAAATTCTGACATGTCTGCCCACGGTGCTCGGGCCTGCATCTGGCAGTAAGCTGCCGAGCAGAAGGGGAACGGGGTACCCAGCAAGGGGCAAGGCCAGGCGAGTCCTTTCTGGGAGGGGGTCAGGAAGGCAGAAGGGAAGGTGCCACAGCAGAGGAGGGTACAATTCCCAACCATGGGTGGAACTGAGGAGGACAAGGGGGAAGGGCACTGGGTTTTTTCCCTAGCATGAACCCCCAATATACAGGAGGTGGTCGAGACATGGACACTGGGGTACCCAGATGCACTGAAGGCTATTTTCCTGCAATAGAGTTTCAGGCAGGGGTTTTCAGTTGGTCTTTGGGGGATAAGGAGAGCAATGATGGTGCAAAATTTGGGATTGGTAAAAGGGAAGGAGGATGTAGTCAGAAAAAAATCTGGAAGGAGGTACAAGCCAGAAGGGTGGAGGGCCCTTTCACCGATCCCTCTTGCCCCAACTTCTGAATATCTCCATTGGGGGTGGTACCAAAGAAGTAGGAAGGGGAGTTTGGGCTTATTCACAACCTCTCCTACCCAGAGGGAGCCTCACTGAATGAACGGATCCCTGATGACTTACGAGTGATCTCATACACATCCTTGGACCAGACTGTGTTGATGATCAGGGCAGTAAAGGGGGCATGGTTAGCAAAGATGGATATTGAATCTTTCTTTCGGTTATTGCCAATGAGGCTCAAACACTGGGATCTCCAGGGATTTCAGTTCAAGGGCTGGTTATATTTTGACAAAGCAATGCCAATGGGTTGTTCGGTGGCTTGTTTGACATTTGAGGCTTTTAGCTCCTGGACACAATGGGTTTTTAGGTGGGGATATGGACATAGGTGGGTCGCCCACTACTTGGATGATTTTCTTATCAATGGGGGTGACAGGTCAGAGACAGAGGGGATGTTGGCATATTTTAAGGAAATGTGTGGAACCATAGGGATCCCACTGGCTGAGGGTAAAACCAAGGGCCCAGCACGCCAGCTGGAATTCCCAAAGATAGAGGTGGCTATGGTGCAAGAATGCTTCTGCCGTCCAGGGGAAAAGGTGCCCCCGGATAGGGGCTACTGGAGCAGGTCAGTGGGAGGAGAAGGCTGCTGTTGGTATTGGTACAAGAGCTGCTGGGTCACCTTAATTTTGCCTGCAAGGTTATAAGCCCAGGCAGAGCTTTCACCTGAGAGAAACAGGGAAGGCGATGATGCCACACCACTGGGTGGATATCACAAAAGGAATACGGGATGATTTGGGAATGTGGGTGGTGTTCCTGGAAAGTCATAATGGGGTCACATTATAGCAAGAATAATGGGCCTACAACATGGACCTCGAGCTGTACACTGATGCCTCGGGGGCCCTGGGGATGGGGGCCTACTTTAGAGGGGAGTGTATTTTTGAGGGCTGGCCGAGCTCTTGGGGGGAAGCAGGTTTGCTGAAGGACATTATGTTCCTGGAAATTTTTCCCATCTTCATGGCCCTGAAGGTATGGGGTGAGAGGATGAGAGGGAAGCACATCCTGTTCTGGTGTGACAATAAAGGAGTGGTGGAGGTGATAAATACACAAGGGGGTGTCATGGACACAGTGGGAAGAGTCATGTGGCAGCTGGTTCTGTTGGGGCTGCAACTGAACTTGTCATTTAAAGTGCAGCATATTGAGGGCATTCAGAACAACATTGCTGACAGTCTTTCTTGCTGACAGTCTTTCTTACTTACAGCAGAACAGGTTCCAGGAATTGGCTCCATGAGCAGCAGTACACAGGACCAGAGTTCCGAACCAGCTGTGGGAGATTGGACGGGAAAAGCCAGATGGCTGTACCGGAGCTCATGGTCGGGCTACACACTGAAGGCATACGAAGGAGCATGGTGGGCTTTCCAGGAATTCTGGACCAGTGAAGGGCTGGACATGGCTGATCAGGTCAGAGAAAACCAGGTAAAACAGTATATGGTAAAGCGATGGGGGAAGGGCTGGACTACACCACCATGGGCGTACAGTTGACAGGGATATGCTGGGTTTGCAAGGACAGTGGATGGCCAGACATAACCTTGGGGAGGGCCTTGAGATGAATGCTCATGGGCTGGCAGAGGGACCATAGGGTGAGGAGGAACAAGAGATGGCCCATAATGGGGTTGTTCCTTGCGCAGGTGACTGGAGCTCTGCAGCACGTATGCACATCGGTCAAAGAGGCTTGCCTGTTCTGGGTGGTCTTTGCAGTCATGGTTAAGGGGACATTCAGGATCAGTGAGGTAGTGGCCCCAAGGAAGGTGGATTGGGATGGGAGTCTGCAGGCAGGTGAGATCAAGTTGGGGCAGGGACATGGGGGACATATGGTTGGTCAGCTCAAAAATTGACCAACTAGACAAAGGGGAGTTCATGGTGCTGCAATGGCAGGCACCTGGGGAGGTTTGTACCGTTAAGGAGTTGGAAGAGTATGGGAGAACCTGAGGGGAGGGAGGGGGCTTGGTTCCACCATGGAGACGGGAGCCCTGTGACAGGTTTCCAAGTTGGGGGAGTCCTTAAGAAGGCTGTAAGATTTGTCAGGGAGGATTCAGATGGGTTTCCCCCCAATCATTCCACATCACTGTGGCCTCAAAGGCCTCAACCCAAAGTGGGTCAGATCAGGAGGTGAAGAAGATGGGGCAGTGGAGGTCCAGCTGTTATAAATATATTTAAGATGTTGATGATAATGGCTGTCCCATTTCCCCCTTTTCCCAGCAGAAGCAAAGAGGAACATCTGGATGTTGGGGCACTTCTTTATTTATTGTGCCAAAAAGTTTGCAGCAAACAGGAGTCATGGGATGCAACTGTGTACAGAGGTGGAACACACTGAAGTACATTGGAAAGGAATAAGGGGCATGAGATGGGCCAAGTTGATGCCACTGTTGGAAGAGCTCAGGGTCCTGGTGGAGCAGGATGGACATGCTGATCATACATTTGGGGGATAATGACCTGGGAGAGACCCCATGGCGGGTATTGGTGCAGGCCATGATGGCAGATTTAGAAAGGGTAAAGGGGTGGTGGCCGGGGATGGTGATTGGGTGGTCTGAGATCACCTCCAGTTGGGTGTGGTGGCAAGTCAGAAAGATTAAGGTGGTGGAATAGGGGAGGAAGTGGCTCAACAGGAAGGCAGCCAAGGTGGTGATTGAAATGGGGGGAGTGCATATACAACACAGGGATATCTTGTTTGATGCTCCTGAGGTTTATAGGTCAGATGCGGTCCACCTGTTGGAATTTGATATTGGCCTGTTCCTAAGACCCATAATAGACCTAGTGGGGAAGGTGGAGAAGAGGGTCCTAAGTACTAGCCACCAGTAGCCCTTCTTCCAATGCTTAGCTGGAGATGGGTCAATGAAAAGGGGGAGCAAGAGAGGGAAAAAGGGGGTAGGCAGAAAGGGGGGAAGGGGCAGGGCAACATGAGCTTGGGGCAAATGGCACCCAGGCATGGAATTTTTTTTTATTTATTTAGTTGTTTAACCAGGTATAGCACACCTAAACACAATTAAAGGGGGAGGGGGAAGGGAATAGGCTAGGGTTTGGATCTTAGTATCCGGACCTAGTAGGGAGAAGGTCCTGGTAAGTTGGTACCTGGTACTGGTGATGGTGTTGGGGGTCGGATCTGGCGTTCGGACCCTGAAGGAAAGGAACAGAAGAAGAAGAGGAGGACCAGGAAGGAAGATCAAGAAGATGGAAGAATGGACTTTGTTAAGAATGTGTTTGGACTGAAACAGTGAAATGTTTGAACTGATAAATGAAATATAAATATTAACATGGTGTTTAAATAAACTGTTGCTAATGAGCATCCAAGCTAGCAGGATTGGAGAGTTTGCATTCCCGGAGGGGATAAGATGACAAACAGAATTGCCACTAACAGGCAACCAGAATTGTCAGATGGCTCAGAATGGAATGAGCAGAGAACAGGGAGATAGGGCAGGAAGAAGGGGGAAGAGGGCGGAGTTTGGTGAGGTCACAGGATGAGTCATACTGAGGTCATCTGATGCAGGTGCAGGGAAACTAGCTGATTGATAAGGGGGAAGGACCAGGCAGAGTCCTGATTTGGGGTCTTTAGGGTGTTTATAAGCCCATAGGTAGCCCTCTTTTGCTGGGAATGTTATCCCACCTACCCTCCCTGAAGAGCAAAGCTAGGGGACCAGAGACAGGGACCAGGAAGCTCAGGTGCCACAGCAGGATGGTCATGTCAGAAGGTGAGAAGTGGGCTCTGGGGGGAAGGCAGAGCAGCTGTGGAAAGGCAGTGGTGGTTGGGCTGTCAGAGCCTGGCAGACAGGAAGTGGTCCATGGATGGGGGAGCAAGGGAAAGGGGAGGGAAGAAAAGAGGGGAGCAAGAGATGGAAAATGGGGGGTAGGCAGAAAGGTGGGAGGGGGCTGTGCAGCACGGGTTGGGGATAATGGCACACAGGCATGGAATTAAAAGGGGGAGGGGGGAAGGGAATAGGCTAGGGGTCGGATCTTAGTGTCCAGATCTAGGAGGGAGGAGGTCCTGGTAAGTTGGTACCTGGCACTGATGATGGTGTGGGGGTTAGATCTGGTATCTGGACCCTGAAGAAAAGAAACACAAAAAGAGGAGGATCAGGAAGGAAGAGCAAGAGGATGGAAGAATGAACTGCGTTAAGAATGTATTTGGGCTGAAACAGTGAAATGTTTGAATTGATAAATGAATGTAAATATTAACTTGGTGTTTAAATAAACTGTTGTCAGCGAGCATCCAAGCTAGCAGGATTAGAGAGTTGTCATTCCTAGAGGGGGGACAGATGCCAATGAGCATCGCAGATGTTGTTTTGGTGGCTTTTATACTGAGGTTAGGCTGACTGTGTAAAATTTTAAACTGTAGTCAAAATGTGTCATGTTATAAAGAGTAGTACAGATCAAATGGTAACTCATTGGTTTCATACTTAGCTGTTTTCTTGTTGTTCATAAAATGGGACTTATTAGTTAACAATAAAAGGTACTGCTAACTCAATTCACATGAACAATAAATTGTAGTAACTGCATATCTTTACCTGAAATAGACATTCTCTTCTTAAACTATTTTCTAGAGCCTGTGGAGTCACCAGTTGATAGGCCAGACATTGGACCAGGCCAGGAAGATATGAAGAAGGGGACCTCTGCAGCTGATGACGACATAGTTGTCGTCAAAATATAGGTTCCACCCATTTAGGGCACCGGTGGCAGTGTGTCTGGTCATTAGGGAGCCAAGTTTTGAGGTTGCTGTAACCTCTTGTTGCGGGGGGCTGTGCACCCCAGACCTCCCTCCCCCTTCTATATGTACTAACCTGGGGGGTACCTTGCGGGCAGCAACCCTCAAAGTCAGTGCCCTTATCGACTGTTGCACAGCTGGAGCACAGGTGGCTGGAAAGGCAAAACATATAGTAAGTTATAGCAAAATCATTTAATCATATCTATAAACACAGGTATGTACCATTGGCAATTTCCATAGTTTTTTCAAATATTATGCAGTTGTCTTTTATAGCAGATGGACATAGATACACTCAGTGGTGTCAGAACAAATATATTATACAATGAACCAGTCTGATTTCTTTCCAAGTGCACTATTGGATTTTCTGCATGAAAGACATACTTGATTACATTACAGAACAGGCTTCCATGAGTCAGTTTTAAAAGCAATAGTAAGACAGATAGAAGTCAAAAATGTAGTGGCAATAGGGTTAGCATAAGCAACTGTTACGATATCGCAAGCTATCACCAATTAACAATTAGTTAAGGAAGCTACTTACTCTTGCAAAATCAACAGGATAGCATTATTATTGTTTTTCCATAGTATTAAATGTGAATAGTCACAGTTTAAAGAAAGTTTTTTAGTAACTTGTGTATATAATGCCACTGTAATGCAAGACATAGTAACATCATTTATAGTAACTCTGGAAATGTCATTCTGTCTTTCAGAGCCCTGGGAGACTGGACATGGCCTCTGGATGTTGGGTCCTAATGAGCCGTTTGTGATAAAGGAGGAAGCAGCTGTTGCAGGTATGTGAAATTATGTAACACAATATCACATGACTCCAAAGTGGCTCTGTTGCATTGTGTCTCTGCTCTAGGGATATGGTACATGAAGGATTGTCAGTTATTTCGTGACTGGCATGATGCAAGGTGTCAGAGTAAAACCCTATGTATGCTAGGTGTCAGGTAGGTGTAATATTCATGGGTATGAGTTCAGTAAGTTTCTGGCAGTGCCCTTAGGGCCAGCACCTTGTGTATGTAGGGTGGTGAGGGGGGGGCATTCCCTCAGTGGCAACGTACAAGGATCTAGGATTCATACCTATCTTGGATTGTTGTCAGTACTGTGACATCAGGACACTGCACCTGCAGTATGAAGGGGGAGTCATTCTCTGAGAGGCACCATGCAAGGTATCAGTACTGAAACCTATCTTTGCTTGGTGTCAGAGAGATGTAACAGTAATGGGTACAGGTTCACTTGGGTTCTGGTTGTGACCCAAAGATCCAGCACCTGGTGTATGAGGAGTGGAGGGGAGAGGAACTCACTGAGTGGCACCATATAAGGTCCCACAGTTGAAAGCTGTCTCTGGTTAGTGTCAGGGATTTTTTGCAGTAATGGGCACAGGTCCAGTTGGGTTCTGCCTGTGACCTCAGGATCCAGTACCTGGCGTATTGAAGGGGCATTCCCTGAATGGCACCATGCAAGGTCCCAGGGTTGTAATCTATCTTCGATTGCTGTCAGGGAGGTGTAACAGTAAAGGGTAGGGGTTCAGTTGAACTCTGGCTCTGACCTCAGGATCCAGCGACTGGTGTGTGTGTGTGGGGGGGGAGGGGGGAGGCATACCATGAGTGGTACCATGCAAGGTCCTAGGGTTGAAACCTATTTCTGTTTGATGTCAGGGAGGTGTAAGAGTATTGGGTTGGGGTTCATTTGGGCTCTGGCTGTGACCTTAGGATCCAGCATCTGGTATATGGGGGGGAACATTCCCTCAGTGTTACCATGCAAGGTCCCAGGATTGAAACCTATCTCTGTTTAATGTCAGGGAGGTGTGAATGTACTGCGTAGGAACTCAGCTGGTCTCTGGCTGTCACCTCATGATCCAGCACCTGCTACATGGGGAGTGCAGTGGGGAAGCGGGTTGATTCCCAGAGTTGGACTTTTCCAATGTCCCAGGGTTGAAAGCTACCTTTGGTTGGTGTTAGGGATGTGTAACAGTAATGGGTAAAGGTTCACTTGGGGTCTGTCTCTGATCTCTGGATGCAGCGCCTGTTGCATAGAGTATGGAGAGGGGTGGGGGCTCTACTTGACTTGTACCATGTAACATCTCATGGTTGAAACCTATCTCTGTTTGTTATCAGGGATGTCAGAGATGTATAACAGTAATGTGTAAGTGTTCAGTGGTGCTCTGGCTGTCACCTCTGGAACAAATGCCTGCTGTATGGGGGGGGGAATTCTCTGATTGGTACCATGCAAAGACCAAGGATTGCAACCTATCTCTGTTTGATGTCAGAGAGGTGTAATAGTACTACATAGGAGCTCAGTTGTGCCCTGCCTGTGAAGTCATGATACAGTGCCTGGTGTATATAGAGGGATGGGTCATTCCCTGTTTGGTACCATGCAAGGTTGCAGGATTGAAACATATCTCTGCTTGATATCAGGTAGGTGTAACAGTACTGCATATCGGTTCAGTTGTTCTTTGGCTCTCATCTAATGATTCAGCGCCTGGTGTATAGGGGCGGAGTGAGAGTGTGTGGCATTCACTAAGTGGTGCCATGCAAGGTCTTAGGATTGAAACCTATCTCTGTTTGATGTCATAGAGCTGTAACAGTACTGTGCAGGGGTTCAATTGCTGTGACCTCATGGTCCAGCTCCTGCTGTATGGAAAGTGTGGGGGGGGGTCCCTGAGTGGCACTGTGCAAGGTCCCACAGTTGAAAGCTATCTCTGGTTGGTATCAGGGGTGTGCTACATTAATGGGTAAGGGATCAGTTGGAGTGTGACCATAACCTCAGGTTGCACTGCCTGGTGGAAGGGGATGGGGGACAAGGGGGCTTTCTCTGACTACTACAGTGCAACTCCCCACAGTTTAAACCTATCTCCACTTCTTCTCAAGGATGTGTAACAGTAATGTGTAAGGGTTCAGTGCGGCACTTGCTGTCACCTCAGAATCCAGCACCTGCTGTATGGAAAAGAGGTTTGAACATTTTTTGAGTGGTGCCATACAAGGTGCCAGGGTTGAAACCTATCTCTGGTTGTTGTCAGGAAGGTGTAACAGTAATGCGTCAGGGTTCACTTGGGCTCTGGCTGTGATCTTAGGATCCAGCATCTAGTATATGGGGGGGGGGGTTGAACATTTCCTGAGTGTTACTTTGCAAGGACCAAGTAATGAAACCTATCTCAGTTTGATATCAGGGAGGTGTAACAGTACTGCGTACAGGTTCAGTTCAGCTCTGGCTGTGACCTCATGATACAGCACATGGTGTATTGAGGGGAGGGTGGGCATTCCCTAAGTGGTACTGTGCAAGGTCCTAGGTTGAAACATATCTCTGTTTGATGTCAGAGTCGTGAAACAGTTCTGCATAGGGCTTCAGTTGTGCTCCAGCTGTGACCACATGGTACAGCACCTGCTGCATGGTGGTGGGGGGCAGGAGGGTTCCCTAGGTAACACCATGCAAGGCCCTATGGTTGCTACTTATTTGTAGTTGGTGTCAGTGATGTCTAACACTAATGAGCAGCTGTTTAGAACATAGACACCTAGACAGCAAAAGTAAGAGTCTGTACACTATACTGATAACACTGTCCTATTTAACATTGTTGTAAAGTGTGTTGATTAAATAGAACTTGTTAACATGTGCACTTCTTTATTATTCTTTTTTCTTCTCTTTTCAGGTCCAGGCACCAGTGGACAATAAGCAGTCTGTCAGTGCCTTGATACACTGGTGCAGGTAGTTCAAAATGTACATGACAAGCTGGAACACATCAGAAGCCAAAATCAAGTAATGATTACTTTACACCAATAACAGTCCAAAGAAAATCAAGGCCTGCGTCAGTGGATCAAGGTGCTGACAGATGTCTGCTGCAGAAGGTAACACACTCAACAGCAGGCCTCAGTCTCCCCAAGGCTGGTACTTAGTCCCCTCCTCCATGTCTTGGGTACTTTCCCAGGCCAGACCAGCTTCCATTTACCTTGTACATAGATAGCTGGCCACCCCCTTCCCTGCCTCATCAGGATCTGGCCTCCAGTAACAGAGGCACCTCTTCCTGGAAATATTTTTTTTCATCTTTCTTAAAATATTATTCAGTTTTGTTTATCATGTATATTATTTTTATTTTTGTACCTGCCAAAAAAATATTTTTTATTTATGACTCATTTAATAATGACAATATTTATTTTTACAAAAAAAGCACACAATGAAACAACTGTATTATTTTTTTAATTGAAATTGAATATATAAAAAAGTAAAATACTATTTTAATTATTCATTACTGTCGTGTTTCATTATTCATTCCACAAAAATATGGTACTTAGGAGGGGGGGGATGACATACCATGAGTAATACCATGCAATGCAACAGGGTTGATACCTATCTGTGGTTCATGTCAGGATGTTGTAACAAAAGTGGATACCACCGCAGTTAACCTCTGTCTGTGACCTCAGTATCTTGCACCTTGAGTATGGGGATGGGGGGGGGCATTCCCTGAGTGATTTTGTACAATGTCCCACATTTGAAACCTACCTCTGATTGTTATCAGAGAGATTGAACAGGAATGGGTAGGAATTTAGTTGGGCTCTCCCTATGACCTCATGGTTCTGTACCTGGTGCATGCAGAGATGTGGGACATTCCGGACTACAACCATGCAAGGTCCCAGGGTTTCAGCCTATCTCTGGCTGATATCAGGGAGGTGTAACAGCAGCAGTTAGGGGTTCAGTAAACCTCTGGTTGTGACCACAGTACCCTGGAAATGATACATGTGGGGGGGTATTTGGGGGGGCATGCCATCATTTATACCATGCAAAGTCACCCATTTGAAACCTATCTCTGCTTGTTGTCATCTAACTGTACAGTAACGGATACAGGTACAGTACTGCTCTAATTCTGACCTCAGAAGTAGAGAGCAAGGGCATTCCATCAGCGGACATCAGGGTGTGCCTTGGCATCATCATGCCTAACTCTCACCCCATTCCACATGTAAACATCCTGAGATGGTACAGTATAGGAGAACGGGGTTACAGCTACACCCAATGACCCCAACACACACCCCGACACATCTTTTTTTGTGGAATATGAGGGAGTGGGGGGCTGGGGTGCCACAGTTGGTAACCCTAAAAGTCTGGCATCATGGTATCCATATGTAGCACTGCAGACTATCTGTGAGCTGTGCTCCCACCCACCTATAAGTTTACAAGCATAGTGCAGGAAAGCACTTTGCTCCCACATTTCCAAAATGGTATCCATAGGTGGAAACCTGGACCCTCCAGGCCCTATGCTCCCACCCACTTATAAGTGAACAAGCATAGCACAGGAAGGTCCTGAACTCCAAGGTTTGCAAAATGGTACCCATAGGTGGGCATGCGGGGTCTCCGGGCCCTGCAGTACAACACACTAATAAGTGTACAAGCATAGCACAGGAAGGCCCTGTGCTTCCAGGTTTGCAAAGTGGTATGCATAGGTGAAAGCACGGGCACTCCTGGCCCTTCGCTCCCACCCACTTATAAGTGTACAACCATAGCACAGAAAGGCCCTGTGCTCATTTTTTGCAAAATCATATCCATAGGTGGGAGCACGGGCCCTCCTGGCCCTGTTCTTCCACCCGCACATAAGTGAACAAGCATAGTGCAGGAAGGCCCTCTGTTCCCAAGTCTGCAAAATAGTAGCCAAGTGTTTGGTGGGCATTCCATCAGTTATACCATGTAAGGTCACCCATTTGAAACCTATCTGTGCTGGTTGTCATCTAACTGTACAGTAAGGGATACAGGTACAGTACTGCTCTAGTTCTGACCTCAGAAGTGGGGAGTGAGAGCATTCCATCAATGGGCATCAGGGTGTGCCTTGGCATCACTGTGCCTAACTCTCACCTCAATCCATGTGTAAACAACCTGAGATGGTACAGCATAGGTGAATGGGGTTATATCTACATCCAGTGACCACAAGGCTCACCCCAACACATCTTGTTCTGTGGAGGGTGAGTGAGTGAGTGGACAGGGTGGCACAGTTGGTAACCCTAAAAGTTTTACATCATGGTATATGTATGTGGCAGTACAGACCCTCTGTGCCCTGTGCTCCCACACAACCGTAAGTGTACAACCATAGCGCAGAAAGGCCCTGTGCTCATAGTTTTGCAAAATCATATCCATAGGTGGGAGCGAGGGCCCTCCAGGCCCTGCCCTCTCCCACTCATATGTGAACAAGCATAATGCAGGAAGGCCATCTGCTCCCAAGTCTGAAAAATGGGAGTGAGAGGTGGGAGCGAGGGTCCTCTGGGCCTTGTGTTTCCAGCCACTTATACGTCTATAAGCATAGCACTGGAAGTCCCTCTGCTCCCAAGTCAGCAAAATGGTAGCCATAGGTGGGGGCATGTGCCCTCCAGGCCCTGCACTCCCACGCACTCATAAGTATACAAACATAGTGCAAGAAGGCCCTGCATTCCCAAGTTTGCAAAATGGGATCCATAAGTGGGAATGTGGGCCCTCTGGACCCTGCACTCCCACCCACCCATAAATGTACAAGCATAGCACAAGAATGTCCTGAACTCCCAGGTTTGAAAAATGGTATCCATAGGTGGGTGTTCAGGCCATCCAGGCCATGAACTCCCACCCACTCATACGTGTACAACCATAGTGCAGAAAGGCCCTGTGCTCATAGTTTTGCAACATTATATCCATAGGTGGGAGAGTTGGCCCTCCAGGCACTGTACTCCCATCTGCTCATAAGTGAACAAGCATAATGCAGGAAGGCTTTCTGCTCCCAAGTCTGGAAAATGGTAGCCATAGGTGGGAGTGAGGGTCCTCCGGGACCTGCACTACCATCCGCTCATAAGTCTACAAGCATAGTGCTGAAAGTCCCTCTGCTCCCAGGTCAGCAAAATGGGAGCCATACAGTAGGTGGGGGCACGGGCCCTCCAGGCCCTGCTCTCCCACCTACCCACTCATAAGTGTACAAACATAGCATAAGAAGGCCCTGAACTCACAGGTCTGCAAAATGGTATCCATAGCTCGGTGCACAGGCCCTCCAGGTTCTGCAGTACCTCACAGTCATAACTGTACAGCCATAGCACAGGAAGGCCCTGTGCTCCCAGGTTTGTAAAATGGTATGCATGAATGTAAGCATGGTCCCTCCAGGCCTTGTACTTCCACCTACTCATAAGTGTACAACCATTGCCCAGAAAGGACCTGTACTCATTGTTTTGAAAAATCATATCCATAGGTGAGAGTGCAGGCCCATGGGCCCTCTGGGACCTGTGCTCCCACCCACTCATAAGTGAAAAAACACAGCACAGGAAGACCCTCTGTTTCCAAGTCTGCAAAATGGTAGACATAGGTGGGGCACTGGCCCTCCGTGCCCTGCACCCACACCCACTCATAAGTGAAAATCATAGGGCAAGGAGGCCCTATACTCCCAAGTCTGCAAAATGGTATCCATAGGTAGGAGCACGGGTCCTGCAGTCCCTGCTCTCCCACCCACCCACCCATAAGTGTACAAGCATAGCACAGGAAGGTCCTGAACTCCCAGGTTTACAAAATGGTATCCACAGGTGGGTGCTCAGGTCCTCCAGGCACTGTAGTACCTCACACTCATAACTGTACAACTATAGCATGGAAAGACCCTGTGCTCCCAGTTTTGCACAATATTATACATAAGTGGAAGCACAGACCCTCCGTGCCCTCCACTCCCACCCACCCATAAATGTACAACCATAGCGCAGAAAGGCCCTGTGCTTATAGTTTTGCAAAATCATATCCATAGGTGGGAGCGTAGGCCCTCCGGGCCCTGTTCTTCCACCCACTCATAAGTGAACAAGAATAATGCAGGAAGGCCACCTGCTTCCAAGTCCACAAAATGGCAGCCATAGGTGGGAGCATAGGCCCTCCAGACCCTGTGCTCCCACCCACTCAAAAGTCTATATGCATACCACAGGAAGGCCCTGTGCTCCCAAATCTACAAAATGGTAGCCATAGGCGAGAGCACAGGCCCTCCAGGCCCTGTGCTCCCCCCTCATTCACAAGTGTAGAGGCACACCGCAGGAGGGCCCAGTGCTCCCACTTTTGAATAAATTATATGCATAGGTGGGAGTGCAGGCCCTCTGGGCCCTGCACTCCATTTAACCATAAATACAGAGACATAGCACAGGAATAAAGGCATTCCAAGTAACCCCTCTAATGCTTATTCGGCAATATCTCAGTAACCATAGCAACTGCAGAAAAAATTATTTTGCAGTTGTATTCATGACCTAGCTTCATACACATGTCCTTAGCACACAGCTGCACTTAGTAAAAAAAACTGTATCTTGAATCGTTTTCGAGATATAGCTGCCGAAAGGTGCACAGCTGCCACAATGTTATCCTAGGGGAAAATTCACTACTTCGTAGTACTGTAACCCTGTAGCTGGAGTATTTTTTTTTCATCAAATCAGCAAATGGCACACCTGTGGGGCAAGGGCTTGCTACTCAGCAAATTTCAGTCCAAATGTCCTAACCGTTTTTTGTTATGAAGTGGCAAAGAAACTGTTGTGGATCTTTCATGAAAGTTCCATGGACTTTTGTAAAACTATCATAACTTTAGTTGGGAGTGGTTCTACAAAAGATCCAGGGACTTTTAAGAAAGCACATGCAAACTTTCACTCAAATCAGATGAACAGTTGCAAAGGTAGTAAAACGCAAAATTTTGAATTTAACATTTAAGTGCCTACTCAACTAAACTATAACTGGTAATATATATATATATATATATATATATATATATATATATATATATATATATATGGATAGATGTATCACTATATATATATATATATATATATATATATATATATATATATATCACAAGCTATAAGAACTCACCCCACTGTGCATGCAGGAACAGGCATGAGGGGTGTGTTTTGAGGTTGTGAACCCTAATGCTTACCCCATTCCATGAGTAAATAAGATAAGATGGCTACAGCATAAGAGAATGGTGTGAGCATTAGGGTCAAAACCCCAAAACATATACTAATACTAATGCTAATGAAGTCATTCAGTGATTTGGGACTGTCTAGTACAGTATGCCCTGCAAGCCCATTGGTTCACATGGGGGACCAATGGGCTTACAGCGCATACTGTACCTGTCATTTGGCTGGTGACCGGACAGTATGTGGGTGGGATGCTGCAGCCCACTGATGATGGGGGGAACAGGGTGGGCAAGGGGTTCTGTGTGGGTGGGAGGGTTAGGGGTGCCACTGGATCACCAGATCATTTCATTGTGGACTTGTACCATGATCACAGCAACAGGTGGGGGGGGTTCCACTAGACCTCCAGGGATGATCATGTCTTTTATTTATTGGTGACTTGGGGACCGGGGGGTCACTAGACTATCAGGGACATATCTTTCAACATTTACCACATGATCATGGCTATGGGTGGGGGGGTTCCTCTTGACCACCAGGGTTCAGTGTGTGCTTGCGGATGGTGTTCTGGGTAGGTGGGTGGTCACCCATGGCTGGGCTGCTGTGTCGCACCTGCAATACTGCAGCCCACCTGTAGGTGGCTGGGAGATGTTCCTACTCTGCACGGGCTCAACTTTGAGCCACTGTATGTGTTACAGTGCAGGGCTGCCAGCATATGTGCTGCACATCCTGGGCTGAATATTGTGATGTGCTGTATATGCATTGGCACACCCCCTGCATCTGTGCTGCATAGGATTACATTGCGCCCCAGCACATTGGGATTTGTGCTGCACTGGGCAGCCCTTTCAATATCCTGCTAGGGCTCAATGCAGGACTGCGCCAGCACAACTCTGTTGCACCAGGTGCAACCCCTTTGAATATCCGGGCCAATATCTTCAAAACCACAAAAGCGATTCAAATGTAATTAAAGACATCAACAGACCAACCCAATGAAATAATGCATGCAAAAGTTTATGCACATATGTTGTAGGGTTCCAGAGTTATTAAAGTACAAATTACGCAAAACTGGGAGACTGTTAGTAAAAATGGAAAAAACATGTAAGTTTACTGATGTTTGAGACACAACATCTCACAAATCACACAAGAGGCTCAAATTAAATGTATCACATTTACAGACATACCCATTGAGAGTTTTCTGAAGTTATTAAGGTGCATAAACTGGAAGACTGTGAAATGAGAATAAAACATGTATGTTTAAGAATGTTTGAGTTAAAGTATCTCGCATGAAAGGTACCACATTAAGAGACATACCTGTAGGGCTTAGGCATACAAATCCATTGAAGGTTACAAAGTTGTTGAGGTGCAAAGTATGTAAAACTGGATGCCAGTGTGGGAAAAGTACTTTCATTTTCTATATATATATATATATATATATATATATATATATATATATATATATATATACAATTACCCATAAGAAATAATGGGAAATTGAAAATTGAATAACTTTAGAACATATTAATATTGTTTCACCAAACCTTCAAAAGGCACACCTGTGACCCAAATGCTTTCTACCCTGAAACTTTCAGACCACACTATAAAGGCATTTCTTAGATACAAGTGGACAAAGAAACATGAACAAATGGTAAATTTATGATTTTTGAGTTTCTATCTCACAAACCACACAACGGATTTGCATGAAATTCTGAACATCAAGGGATCTACCATTGGAGATTACGCTTGCCTAATTTTGTACAAATCCACTGAGTGGTTCTAAAGTTATTAAGTTTCACAGTTTTGAGTTTAACATAGAAGTCTGCACTCAACCCTAATATGCTGGCGCTACCGTACCACTATAATCTATCTATCTATCTATCTATCTATCTATCTATCTATCTATCTATCTATCTATCTATCTATCTATCTATAATACTGGCACGGTCGTGCCAGTATAGTTAGGGTGAAACTGCACTTCTATGTTAAAGTCCAAACTTTGATCCTTAATAACTTTGGCATCATTCAATGGATTTCATGAAAGTTGGCATGCATAATCTCTAGGAGTAGGTCTCTTGACCTGCCAAATCCGAGAATCTGTTGAGTGGTTTCTGAGATGTAGTGTTGAAAAATCAGCAAAAATCCATTTTTTTTTAAATTTCTTTGTCATCCTGGATTAGAGATGCAGCAAAATTAAATTCTGCCTGTGAAGTGAACATGAAGTGACCACTTCACGTTATCATAATGCTACACGAAGTGGCCATTGAAAAGTGCTCACTTCACTTTGTTATTATGACTTCGCATTGTTATTCTGCCTTAACGTGAAGTAAGGTGGAATGACAACAATATAGGCACTTTAGACAGTTCCCCCTACACATCACATGGCTTACGGTACTGTAAGTCACATGCTTTAGCCAGGCAGGAAGGAAATGAGCCATACAAGCAGATACTTTCACTTTCTCCTTTGCAGAGGTAGAAGGAGGAAGCATTTTGTGTAGGAGAGGAGAGTTCATTATTAGTGTCTTTCTTGAGCAAATTCCAAAAACCCAGAAGATTTTTTAAAAGCTAATTCTTTAGATTTTGTACTGTTTTGGCAGTTCTTTAGATGACTGATTTCTTTGTTTTATAAGTTTTGTTTTGTGTGTGTGTGTGTGTGTGTGTATGACTGTGTGTGTGCATGTGCGTGAGTGTGTGTGAAGTCACTCATTGCATCAGAGAGGTAAGGAGTGTTTTTTGTGCGATGGACCAGGGACACTATATGGCCTGTGGCCGGAGGGGAGTGCGGCACATGAGGGGGTCATAGCCGGGTGGCGTTGGACTGCTCTAGACTCTTCGGTCCTGCCTCCCCCTCCGGAAGCAGCAGCACCACCAGTGCCACCACCACATTCACCAAGTCCACCACCACCACCTCTACCAGTAGCAGTTGCAGGAGCTCCAGCAGACCACCTTCACAGCAGCAGATGGAGCCCCAGGTGTGTGACCATGCTGCTGGCACTACATCTGCCCCTCCTGTGCCTGTTCCCCCCCACAGCTCAACAGTTTGGCAGTTTTTCTCAACTGTGTCTGTGGGACAGCAGCCTTGTGGTGTGTCTGCTTTGTGGTGTGCAGGTGTGCCATGGCCCCCAGGGGACACATCTGGGGACTTAATAATAATAATAATAAATAATAATACTTTTATTTATTTTGCGCCTTTCAAATATCAAGGCGCAATACAATAAGATAAATAAGATAAAAATACAGAAATCAATATTATAAAACCAGACAGAAACAAATCAATGGGGCCAGTGCACACATATGCTGAACCACCACAAGGTGGAGTGGCAGGCTGCCACCGAATGGGCCAGACCTCCACCTGCTGGCCCTTCTGTGGCAGAAGTAGAGGGTGCTGCTGTTGTGCATTGCCACAGCAAGAGGAGGGCCACAGCAGCAGCTGCTCCACCACTGCCCCCACCACTGCCAACAACACCACCCTAACCACCACCACTTCCTGGTTGTTCCCCCACACCAGTGGACCCCACAATGCCTGCAACTCAGGCAGACATAGCACTTTTGTGGGCTGCGGTGGAGGAAAATAACAAGAGGGTGAGTGCTGTCCAGCAGCAGGTGAAGCAGATTGAGCAACACCAGCTACAGATTGTGTCGATGCTCCACCTGCTGCTGGAACATCAGGGGATCCCCCATTAGCTTTTATTTTTCAGCACCCCCGCCACTGATGTAGTGTTTTGTCTTTTGTTTATGTTTAATAACAGACAGAGGGAAGGCCACAGTATTAGTTTAAAGGGAAGCAGTCAGCAACAAGATGTCCCCACCGCAAGGCTTACCCTCCGGATAAGCCTTTTAAGAAGGTTGTGGCATTTTTCTTACACTGCAACATACTTTATTTTAATAAAGAAAAGTCAGTGACCCGGGAGTATGGCGGATGCTATGGGGGCTCCATTATGTGTAAAGGTGCAATGGCGATGCACCATGTGCTTCAACACAAAAGTATTGAAGAGCATGGTGCATCTCCACTGCACCTTTCCTTTACACATAATGGAACCCCCACAGCATCCAGTCCACCATACTTCCAGGTCACTGACTTTTCTTTATTAAAATAAAGTGTGTTGCAGTGTGAGAAAAATGCTACAACATACTTAACAGACTTAACTGGAGGGTAAGCCTTGCAGGGGGCAGGAGCTCCTGTTCCTGACTGCTTCTCTTTATATATATACATGCACATACAGTCATACATTCTCCTTATTGCCCTGTTATTATAATCCAGTGCCTCAGTAATGTTTACTTTCTGTTGTGGCGTGGTTGTGGAAAAGCTGGTGTGAGCAGTGCAAGTTTGATGTACTACATTGCATGTGTGCAGTCAGTGCTGTTTCCTCTGTGTGTGTGTGCATGTGTGTGTGTGACATCAGACAATGTGCAGCTTCTTGCAAACATATATTGCTGACTTGTTGCAGTGTTTATGATATAAAGAATAGCGATAATAATAACATATATTTTATTGTCACCATCATCACCAGCGGACTAAGTGATATGATATTTTTTCAGAGGTGTCTGTCCAGAGTGCACCTTAGTCGCACACTGCACACATGACTTTTAGGAGAGCATATTTTTTTTGTGCTATGATCTCCACAAAGTCATGTGTGCACTGTGAGTAAGTGACTGAGGTGCACAGTGACCCAATACCTCTGAAAAAATATTATATCACTTACTCTGCTGGTGCTGATGGTACAAATAAAATATATGTCATAAATTCTTTCTTATCTTTATTCTTGAGATACTGCAACAAGTCACACCATATATATGTTTGCACAAAGCTGGACAATGTCTACATACACAGGAAAGAACACTGATGGCACACATGCACTTTAGAACAACATGCTTGCACTGCTCAGTCATGCTTTTTGTGAAACACTTCAAATCATGAGTCCCGACACAAAGTAAACATTAGTGAGGCTCCAGAAATATTTATTTTTTGAAACAGACATTAAAGCAGCAGTGCAACAATCTGGTGAAAACTTTGATCTATACTTTTTTTATAATATTTTACATTGCCACTTTACTTACCTCCTGACTTGTATGATACCATTCTTTCCAGTATTTGAGTCTGCTTTAGTGCTTTTTTTCATGTCTGAAATAATAAAAGAAGCACTCCTTTTAATACGGTATGGACCAGGTCTTCGTCAGTATTTTCCACTGTTTTTCTCCATCATTTGTTATATATTACTGCTGTTGTAAAATTAACAATTATGCAGCAGGCAGTGTTTTATGACCTCACAGAACAATATTTATTCAAAAACAGCTGCAAATAGTGATGACAACCTTGTCAGAACAACATTAAAAGGTGTGCTCCCTTTTTTCAGACATGAGAGAAAGTACTAAAACAGATGCAAACTGTGAAAATAAAGGTATCATACAAGTCAGGATGGAACTAGTGGCTGACAATGTAAAATAGCATAAAAAAGTATAGGTCAAAATTTTAACCACTTTGTTCCACTGCTGCTTTAATTTAAAATTTAAGTATGACATTATGTGCTCACAGTCACAACACAAAATGCAACTGTCTTGTGTCCAGAAAATTCCCAAGTGCTGAGGAAGTGAAATTGGAGCATTACACCACATGCAAAGTCCCCCAGAATGTATTGCACAGTCACTCATGCACACAGTGGTCACACAGAGTCCCCAGAATTTTTCTGCATCCCCAAAATGCATCTGTCTTCTGTCCAGAAAATTTCTAAGTGCTAAGGAAGTGAAATGGGATTGTTACACCACATGAAAAGTCCCCCAGAATATATTGAGCAGTCACTAATGTGTGCAGTGGTCACACAGAGTCCCCTGAATTTTTCTGCATCCCAAAAACAATGCATCTGTCTTGTGTCCAGAAAATTCCCAAGTGCTGAGGAAGTGAAATGGGAACATTACACCACATGCAAAGTCCCCCAGAATTTATTGTGCAGTCAGTCATGCACACAGTGGTCATACAGAGTCCCCAGAATTTTTCTGCATCCCTAAAATGCATCTGTCTTGTGTCCAGAAAGTTTACATACTCTGTGATGATGATGTACTCATGATGCACAGTGTCTTGCCAAACTGTGTGAAGGAGGGATAACATGTCATGAATCTATTCAGTGTTTCTTCAGAAATGATGAGCATCAGAGAAATGTTGCTAGTCCAAAGTGTGCTGCAATTCCCGCAAATACGATCAATCACCTCAACTGGATGGAAGGGTGCCCTTTGTGGGTAGACTAATAGTAGCCTTGGTGAGTTTATATATATATATATATATATATATATATATATATATATATATATATATATATATATATATATATACATACAGTATATATATGTTTTCTAGGTGAGGGGTTGACATATATAGACATATACTCGTACTGTTTTGTATCACAGGTCACACATACTGTTGGTGTGCACATTCCAGTGCTCGATGAGAAACTTTGCCATATGTTACCCTGGGTAAATACAGTATAAGAAATGTGCAAAAGCAGGACTCTCTAAAAATGAGATTTAGCATCTCATCTGTACCCTACTAAAAATGAGGTATTTCATCTCATCAGGCCTATACTGTGTAAATATAGTGTAAAAATGGCAAAAAGCATGACCCTACTAAAAACAAGATACTACACCTTTTCTGGGTTATCCTGGGTAGCTACATTGTAAAAATGGGTAGAAGCAGAACCCCAATGAAAATGAGATATTGCCTCTCAGCTGGTCTATCCTGGTAAATATATAGCAAACATATATAACAACTTTGTAGCGAAATCATTCAATTAGTTAATAAAGAGCCTGTTCTTATTTTAGGGTACTTTAACTTTCCCACTATAAACTGGGATGCACTTTCTGGAATTAATAAGCATGACAAACAGTTTCTGTCAGTTATAATTAATCTGGGACTAATTCAATGTGTAAAACATCCAACTAGAGGGAAAAATATACTAGACTTAGTTATAACCAACCCGGAGACTCATATATCAGATGTTCAATTACTTAATCCCCTGGGAAATAGTGACCATTTATCTCTTTTCTTTTCTATTCAATTACCCTTACTACCCAAAACAAATAAATTAAAAATTAAACAATATAATAGGGCAAATTTTATGGCTATTAATCAACAGATAAAATCCCTTAATTGGGAACAAATAATGCAACCAATGGACACTGAAGCAGCTTGGAGCTATTTAAAAACTAAGATTTTGGAACTGGAAAAAAAATATATCCCGACAAATTAAAATACAATAATAAAGGGAAAATTCCCCCATGGTTTAACGGTCATATTAAATCTTTAATTAAACAAAAAAAAATACTATTTACAGCTCTAAAAAATGTTTATCAGATCAGGGGATTAGCATTCTCATTAAATACAAAGATGTGGTTAGACAGTTAAAAAAAGCCATTTTACTAGCCAAACGTAATTTTGAATTTAAAATTGTACACACCAAGGACAATCATAAGGCTTTATACACTTAACTAAATGGCAAGAAAAGTAACAACAACACAATAGGTCCCTCGATATGTAATAATCTGACTATAACATCTGATATTGATACAGCTTCTGAATTAAGTAAATATTTTTCATCAGTTTTCACTCCCAAACTTATTAAAGCTAATTCTTCTACAGTGGACTTTAAATTTGAAGCATATGAAACTCACTTTCAAGATACTCAGTGGGTCTTTGATACCCTCAAACATCATACTAGTTCTGGTCCAGACAATATTAGTTCCAGATTCCTTATAGAAACTAAAGATACAATATCTCTCCCACTGATTATTATATTTAAAAAATCGCTGCATGACTCTTCAGTTCCAAATGACTGGCGTTCTGCTATTGTCACTCCCATTTTCAAACAAGGCTCCCATTCCAGAATTGAAAATTACAGACCCATTAGCTTAACATCCATACCATGCAAATTAATGGAAAAAATAATTAAACATCAACTTGAAAAAGAGATGGCTATATTAAACATCAATGATGAATATCAACATGGATTTAGAACAGGATACTCATGTACTACAAATTTGATTAGTTTTTATAATTATATTAGTTCCAATCTTGACCGTAAAATACCTACTGATGTTATTCTTTTGGATTATAGTAAGGCCTTTGATAAAGTGTCACATAAAATCTTGATCAATAAACTAAATCAATTAGGCTTTTCATCTCCCATCATATCTTGGATAAATAACTGGTTGCCAATAGAACACAGAGAGTTAGGGTAAATGGGGTGCTTTCTGGTATGGATAATGTGATGAGTGGTGTCCCGCAGGTCATCGTTTTGGGTCCAGTGTTGTTTAATCTTTTCATCAGTGACATGTATATCTCATCACACAATACAATGGTTAAATTCACCGACGACACTAAACTCGGAGGAATGGTAAACACCCCTACTAATTGTCATAATTTGACTTTGGATCTCCTCCTAATTGAACAATGGGCCAGTGTTAATAAAATGTACTTTAATGTAGCTAAATGTGCTGTACTACATTTTGGAAAAGATAATCCAAAACAAAAATATTACTTGAATAACAGTATAATTAGGGCATCATCTATAGAAAAAGACCTGGGCATCATGGTGAATGACAAACTATCATTCTCATCCCATTGTTCAAAAATTGCAAATCAAACAAATGCTTTACTACATAGAATTAATAAAACATTCATTTCTAAAACAGAAGAATGCCTATTGTCACTGTACAGGTCACATGTAAGGCCATATCTTGACTATGGATCACCGTTTTGGAACCCTTACTTAAAGCAAGACATAAAAAAAGTTGAACAAATACAACATAGAGCTACCAGATTAGTACCACATCTTACTCATTTAGAATACAATGGCAGACTAAAGAAAAAATGGATTACACTCTCTAGAACAAAGACGAACCAGAGGTGATCTTCACAATTGTTTAAAATACTTCAATCTCCTGAACAAATGAAGTTATGTGGTATTACTTACTCAACAAGAAAAATAGTTCCGAGACTGCACAACAAACAATTAGAAATTGAAAAGAAAACAACAATAAGAGATTAAATCTTTTACTATTAGAACACCCAGATTATGGAATAAATTACCACAAGACATTGTCAATTCAAAAAATATTTTAATATTCAAGAATAAATTAGATAAATGGATGAATAAATGGGACCTGGGTGTAAGATCCATCAATATGGAGGACAATCTTGATGGGCCTCTGGCCTACTTTTGTCCAAAAAGCCAAGTAACCAAGTAAAGCTGTGTAAAAGCAGGACACTACAGAAAACAAGATATTGCCTCATCTGGGATATAATGGTAAACACATATAATGGTAAATATATTGCAAACATGTGGAAATGCAGGGCCCATTGAAAATGAGACACTGCAACTCAAGTGGATTTTCCTGGTAAATATACTGCAAAATTGTGTAAAATCTGGACCCTACTGAAAACAATATTTTACATCTCAGCTGGGCTATTCTGCTCAAATACATTGTCAAAATGGGTAAAATCAGGACCCGCTGAAAACAAGATACATGCCATACTGAAAAACAATGTGTTTCATCTCATCTGGCCTGCCCTGTGTAAATGCAGTATAAAACTAGGCTAAAAGCAGGACCCTACTTGCATAAAGATATTGCAAAATGGGTGAAAGCAGGACCCACTGAAAATGAGATACTGCATCTAAACTGGGCTATCCTGAGTAAATGAATCATTGTAAATGCAGGACCCCACTGAAAAGCAGAACCCAACTGAAAAGAAGATGTAGCATCTCTACTATTCTGTCCTAGAAATACAGTGTAAGAATGTGAAAATTATGACCCCAGAGAAAATGATGAGTAGTATCTCCACTGTACTATCATGGATAAATGCAGTGTAAAAATGTGTAAATGCAGGATCCTACTGAAAATAAGATTTAACATCTCCACTGTGCAATTATTTTTTTTTAGTTGTTTAACCAGGTATAGGACACTAAGCTGGAAGCTTTTTTACAGGAGCAACCTGGGAGCACAAGGAGGTTAGGTGACTTGCTCAGGGTCACACAGTATGCAAGTGGAAGCTGTGGGATTCAAACCCAGGTCTGGTCTGCTGGATGTCACCAGATTTGCAGCTCAGAGCCTTAGACCACTGCGCTATACTGCCTCCAATATTATGGATGAATATAGTGTGAAAATGTATAAAAACAGGACACCATTGAAAAGGAGACATTGCTCTAGGCTGCGCTATCCTGGGTAAATATATAGCACAAATATGTAAAGCAGGACCATACTGAAAACAATATACAGTATTGTATCTCAGCTGGGCTATATTGGTAAATACATTGCAAAATGTGTAAATGCAGGACTCCTTGAAAATGAGATTTTGCATCTCATTCACAACTGACCTATCTGGGGTAAATACACTGTAAAAAAAAAAGCAGAACTCAATGGAAACAATATTTTACATCTCAGCTGGGCTATCCTGGGTAAATATATTATCAAAATGGATAAAATTAAAACCTCATTGAAAGTAACATATAGCACCTCTGCTGAGCTATCCTGCAGAAATACACTGTAAAAATATGTGAAAGCAGGACCCAGATGAGCAATTGCCTGTCTGGTGGGCTATCCTGGGTAAATACATTGTAAAAATAGGTAACAGCAGGACCACACTTAAAATGAGATATTGGACCAGATTTTACAAAGGGGACAAATGCGCCAAAGCCCCTCAGACACAGACTGGTTCGATTTTCAAAGGGGTGGTGCATTTGTGACTTTTATGTATTTATTTATTTAGTTATTGAATTCTCGGATTACAACCGTTGAGCTACAAGTTCATTTACAAAGGTTCCACGTCAGGAAAGATAAGGATATCATACAATAGTGATCACAGAGATGCAAACAATTATACATTTAACATCTACAAAAGACAGTAAGGATCTTGGTTAGTGGTAGAGCCTTAGTGGACAGTCAACGATAGAGCAGCAGGAGTAGTGGCCAGGAGAATGTGGGGGAGGATTTAGGAGAGGGGTGGAAGAGGGGAAAAGTCATCTCAGGTAGCCCCAGGTTAGGGGGTCACCAAGTCTGAGAGGAAGGTTGAGATGGGGGAAGGACGGGGTTTCGAGCATGGAGTGGAATGGAGCCCAATGGACAGCAGGTAAGATCTGTGACGGGCAGAGGTCAGTGGGCCAGGGGTAGGGAGGAGAAGGAGGTAGCAAGTTAGGTACTCATGAAGTGCAAATAGGTGGGGCAGTCAGGATTTTAAACAGGAGGGTTGGTCAGGTAGGACAGGTGCACTTTATGGCACTTTGCGCCAAAGGGTTGGTGCAAGTGCTGTGATCCCAGATGCAAGGGTAGACCAGGGATATGGTGGTCCAACTCCTTGTGACCCAGGTTCAGACTTGCTGCAGGCGTTTGCAACACATCACCTAAAAATCTCGCTTGCTGAAGGTGTGGCAAGTCACTACTTGTGTCACATACCCTGCTGCAAGTCCGGTGCACCGCCGCATGTTGTTTTAAAATAGGGCCCATTGCATCTAAACTTTTGTGTCCTGAATAAATACAGTAAAAGCAGGACCCTACTGGAAACAATAAATTACATCTCAGCTGGGCTATACTGGGTAAACACATTGTAAAAATACGTGAAAATCAGGAACCCACTGAAAATGAAATACTGACTGTTAGCTGTGTTTTCCTTGCTAAATATACAGTAAAGGGATATTGCTTCTCAGCAGATGTATCCTGGGTAAATACAGCGCAAAAATGTGTAAAAGCAGGACCCTGCTGAAAGCAAGATATTACATTGCAGCCTTACTATCCTGGCAAAATGCATGCTAAAAATGGGTAAAAGCAAGACCCAACTGAAAATTAGATATACAGGCCCAGATATTCAAACTGCACCAGGCTGTGGCGCAAGCCTGGGCGCAGCTTAACTTTGTTGCACTGGGGTGTGGCCTGGGCAATATTCAACGGAGCTGCGCTATGGCACAGCAGCTTTGAATATCGCACCCTGGCCACCCCCACTGTGCATGGTGCAGTGGCACTGCGCCAGCGCAAGTGGCCAGAGTGGAGTATGGAGATGCGCTAGCTCAAGTGCCATTGCGCCATGCACAGCACCTGTGATATTCAAAAGGGGACAAGCAAATGGGGCCATAATTTATGCAAGGCACACAGGGGGCCATTTGCATCTCATCATGGCTCTATTTGCATACCATTAGCATGCAGGTGCGCCAATCCCCGAGGACTTGCACCTGGCGCCCTGCCAGGCAGCAGCCGCCGGAGACCAATGCCCTTGCAGCCCAATCATGGGCATTCGTGTAAAAAAAAACATCCTCCTATATCCCTGGTGGTCATGTGGACCTCTGTGTGCCCAATCATGGGCATCTGTCCTGAAGATTATGCCCCCCAAGTCCAATATCCCTGGTGGTCCAGTGGACCGCACTGAGCCCGATCACGGGCATCAGTAATAGAACCCCCCTCAAGTCCAATATCCCTGGTGGTCCAATGGACCAATTGCTGCCCAATCGTGCATCTGTACCTCATAAAATACCCTAAGACCCTGGTGGTCTAGTGTCCCTCACCCCACCCGCCCACTGAGCCCCACCACCCGCTCCCCCCGTCAGGTGGTGGTGGCAGCACCCAGCTGCCTGCTACCCGCTCCTGTTGACTGCCAGCTCGGTGGGCTGCATGCCATTGGTTCACAGCATGAGCAATGGGCGTAGTAGTCATAGCGTATTATTCAGTCCAGATATGTGAATGAATTCATTCACATATCTGGACTGAGTAGTACAGTATGGTTGCATGCCCATTGGCTCACGCCAGAACCACCGGGCGGCAGCCCTACCGAGCTGTCAGTCGGTGGTCGGTGGGGTGGCAGGCAGGTGGTGCTGCCACCCGCCAGCTGACGGAGGGGTAGCGGTCGGTGGGGGCTCAGTGGGTGGGTGGGGTGGGGTCACTAGACCACCAGGGTCTTAGGGTATTTGATGAGGTACAGATGCCCGCGATCGGGCAGCAATCGTCCACTGGACCACCAGGGATATTGGACTGGGGGTTCTATTACTGATGCCCGTGATCGGGCTCAGTGTGGTCCACTGGACCACCAGGGATATTGGACTTGGGGGGATTTCACTAAACATATGCCCATGATGGGGCTGGGGGGGCACTGCCAGGTGCGTCAGGAACTCAGGTGGACACCTACAGGTGGCAGCTGCTGTGTTGCTCCCTGCAATGCGGCAGCTCACCTGAGGCTGGTCATCACTTGTTCCTTTTTTTTTGGCATAACTTTGTGCAGGCGCAGGTAGGGGTTGCGCATGCATGACTCTGCACATCCCGGGCTGAATATCAGGCTGTGCAGGTTATGCATGGGCACGTCCTCCCCCACCTGCCTACATGCAGTGATGCGCGCCGCGGGATTTGCACGGCACCTTTTCCCTTTGAATGTCACACTCAGACGATCAGTGAGTTATGGTATGCGCAACACTGTTGGCCATACTAACATACTATTTGCCAGCAGATTAGGCCTTACGGTCTATCGAGTCTGCTCAAACTTCAGATCCCTAGTTGGGTGCTGAGGCCCTCCCCTTCCTTGTGTTCCAGAAGCCCCTATCATCCATTCCCACCCCCCTGGGACAGGTCATCATCTGATACATCCACTTTCTGTGTCTGTCCCACCCTCTCTTGAAGCCCTCCACTGTGGATCTCTGAACCAGCTCGCCAGGCAGTGCATTCCAAGGGTCCACCACCCTCTCAGTGAAAAACCTCCTCCTCTTTTCCCCCCTCACCCTTCCACCTTCTAACTTCAAACCATGCCCTCTGGTGATACCTCCCTGCTTCAGTCTAAAGATCCTCCATGTTTACCCTATTTATTCCTTGAGGTACTGAAGACCTCAATCATGTCCCCCGTCTCTCCTCTCTCCAATGAAAACAGGCAGAGCTCCTCAAGTCTGTCCTCATACGTCAAATCTCCTAGCCCTCGTATCATCTTAGTTGCCTTCCTCTGTACCCTCTCCAGGAGCTGTATGTCCCTCTTCAAGTGTGGTCTCCAGTACTGTACACAGTACTCAAAGTGTGGTCTAACCAGTCCATTGTACAGCGGCAACCCTTTTGAATATCTGGGCCACAGTATCACATCTGCAGTGCTATCCTGGAAATACGCAGTGCAAAAGCAATATTCCAATAAGATATTGCCTATCAAATGCATATCCTGGGAAAATACACTGCAAAAATGATAAAAAGCAGGCTCCCACTGAAAATGAGATACTGCATCTTGATATCGTGAACAATTATACAATGGGTCTGAGAATCCTGATTTGATTGGCTGGCTGACACCTTTTCAGTGTTGTAAATCCTAGTATCACCCCATGGAAAATTGTGCCAGCCAGCCTCATCTAATACCCATCACAACTGTATTCCTCCGACCCCCACATCAAACACATTTGCTGCCATCTTGTTCACTGGTAACGCAATGCCCCCAAAAAACACTGCACAATGCAAAATTAAAAGAAAATAAAAAGTGGACACCTCATTGCAATTAAGTAACCTTGACAAAATTCTGCAGCTATTTTGTGCCATAGATGAAACAGTACCTCTAATACATCCAGGCAAACCTTCCTCCTCGACTATCCCTCCGGTCGGCACTCCAACTTCTGAACAGCACCCCGAAAGTAAAGCAGAAAGTTACTGGTAGTCAAACGCAGTCTCTCCACTCGAAAGTCAATCAACTTCATTCCCTATTCAAAAATATTTTGTAAACTGCATAAAGTTATTCCCATTTCAAACCAAGCAGTATTAATGTTGAAATTAACTGTTTCAAAATGCAAGCTGAGAATCTGACTGTGTACGGGTAGCTTCGGCACTACTGCACATGCCCACATTCTCAGCTTGTATTTCAAACAGTAAATTCAACAGTATTAGTGTTTGGTTACAAACAGGGATACGTTTGTGCACCTCATAAAACTATTTCAGAAAGGGCAATTCATTGGACAGTTTTGGTGTATTTGTGAGAGGGTATCGAGAGTGTGGGACAGTGGAGAAATGAAGGATCATAGATAGAGTCTCCATAGCAACACAGAACTATTTCTTCCAGTGGAATAATAAAATGAATTAAAAAAGCTTTAAATACAAAAAAGTCCTTTAGTTTAGTTTCTTTTCTTCTCACCCCAAAAAAGTGAGACATTGTAAAATCGCAAAATGCCACTCGAGGGTGTGGGCAATGCCAAGATTTACCCATGCCTGGTGTTGTTTACTCACTTTTCCTGTAGCCTCATGACCAAACAACACACCAGGCGTGGGTAATCCTGGCATCACCCACACCCTCTCGTGGTATAAATATATATATCTATATATATATAGATATATATATCTATATATATATAGATATATATATAAATATATTGCAAAAATGTATAAAACCATGACCCAACTGAAAATGAGATATTACATCTCCACTGGGCAATTGTAAACAAATACACTATAACAGTTGGTAAAAAAGCAAGCCCACACTGAGAATAACATATTTCATCACAGCTGCCCTGTGATCACAAACAGTTCAGGAGGTAGCAGCAGTCACGATTTACAGGGTTTGTGAGGAATGCACTGTGGTTTGGTTTGGGGCATCTGGTGGGGGACTGGGAATATGTTGGTTTGTGAGGAACCTGGTTCAGGGAATGGGAGGGTGTTAATGAATGGACATTTAGTAAGATCCGTAAGATGTCCATAAGACATGGCAGCCCATGTCTTGTATTTATTTTATAGCCAAATGTTAACACCAATAGGACATGGCAGTCCTGTTATTTATTTTTCAGTTACATTTCTGTTGGTTGGTATGAATGCCATTCAGTTATGGAGGGAGCAAGAACCAAACAGAGTGATCCTTAGAATACATTTAAATTATAGGGGGTAGCAAGCAGAATAGTTTTTTGGTTTAGCACATAAAAAAAATAAAGTAAATTTCTAACATTTTGTTGGGCTTTATAACCCATTATCTTAAGGCTGCACTAGACTTTAGCTTCAAAATTCGATGTTTTAATTAGGTCCTGTTCAGGAATAAAAGGATCATAACTGGAGTGAAACACATGGCCAGATGATCCCTTCCACTTCTTCATCTGCCAGCCTTACCCATGTGCTCAGGCATTTTGTGACATTAAAGCAAGGAAAGCATGGGAGTGTGCCCCATAGATGTCTATGGGGGAAGTTTTCAATACATTTTTATATATTTTTAAGCAACCTTGGAGAAAAATAAAAGCCACTGCTCAACTAAAAGGGCCCTACTAGTTGAGAACTGGCTTTTGTTTCTCTCCAAGGATACTTAAAAAAATATAAAACTATACTGAAAATCTGTCTGCTCAACTCAATGTATATGTACAATCACTGCTGAACATATTTTGCATAATAACTTGTGTTGAAGTTTATGGTTGTATTACTTTGCTAGCGTGTACTATACAGTAACTTGTGTCACAGATTGTTTCTGTATTGAAAAGTTTTAATAAAGAGTAATAACTGAAAAAAGAAAACATTCCCCCATATACTTCTATAGGGCGAGCCCCTGCATTCTCCCTACTTCGACATCACAAAATGTCCGAGTGTGGGAGTGAGGCCAGTGGACTGGGAAGTGGAAGGGATCATCTGGCCTTGGGTTCTGCTTCAGTTATGGTCCCAACTCTCCCAAATAGGACCTGATAAAAAATTCTAATTTTGGCTGCAAAATGCTAGTGCTACCTTAAAGAGCCCTACCAGTTTCAGCCCCTGCACCCGACATTTAGATGCTTTATCTCCATGGCATGCTGTTGGTGTGAAGATGGCACTAAATAATCCAGGCAGTAAAAAACTGTAACACTCGTAAAATGAATTAAAATGGGTCCCAAAGACGTCCATTTTTTTTTTCCGGCCACCCACGCTACGCCCCCGCACTATTTAACGTGATGACCAGATGCTAGGCAGAGCACGGGGGCATGCCCCATTAGAGTCAATAGGCAGCACCTTTCCAATCAGTTTCTAATATTATGATGGGCACTTGGTAATGAAATGTGGGCACTGGTTAACTAACAAGGGCCTTGTTATTTGACCAGTGCCTATGTGTCTTTACCAAGTGTACATTATAATATTAGAAACTGATTGGACAGGTGCTGCCCATTGACTATAATGGGGTGCACCACTGCGCTCTCTCTAGCATCTCGTCATCATGTTAGAGAGCGCAGGGGTGGAGCGTGGCAGGCCAGAAAAAAAGGCAAGTCCTCGGGACCCATTTTAATTAATTTTATGAGTGTTGCAGTTTTTTACTGCCTGGATTATTTAGTGCCATCTTCACGCTAATAGCATGCCGTGGAGATAAGGCACCTAAATGTCAGGTGCAGGGGCTGCTAAATTTGATCTTGGTGGATCTCTTTAAGGTAATGGGTGATAAAAGTCCAACAACATATCGTGGCAAATTCCTTTAAAGATCCTGCAGGTCTCTGTGCTGGGGGGAGGGGCTGTGTTTACAGAAAGGGTCCAAACAGAGCACTTGGGACAAATTTAATCTCCTCAGTTCAGTTTATTTTAAAACCCCTTTTTTAACAAGTAATAAAACATTACAGTTAAATTGTACAAACGAAAGTAAACATATATGGTCTTTGTCAGTGTAAATACCTTAGAATGACTTACTGGAGGATAGAAAAAAAACTAGGTGTCAGCCGCTTGAATATATAGGTTCAATATCCCTCTTGCTTTGATAAATTAGAGCATGTGATCAATGTTTTTCTCCATTGTAAAATGTTATAAAATGGAATGAACGAGATGTGGAGTGTCCTGCTGCTATTGGCCTGGCTAACAAATAGAAAATGACATGAGAGAACAAATAGGAATTAAGAGTCTGTAACTAATAGGAAGCGGTTAAGGCTATTAGAAACAGCAGGGTGGCAGCTAATGAAGTGCAGGCTGATATGGAAAGGGGCAGAATTAGGCAGTTTGCCTGGGAAGCAGGGCTGCCTGAGAGGTTATTTTTGTTTAAGAAAAGTGTCTCCTGTTGCCCCCAGAGGGCCTTTAATATGTTCTAGCTGGAGAAAGGAAGGATGGTGGGGTGGGGGGATGTCATCTTAGACTTATTCATACTCATGGTTACTGACAAGGTCAAACAGATGGAGATGTTTGATCTAGTGGATACTGGCAGGATGCAGGAACGCATTATATAACTCAGAGGCAGTAAATGAAGGCACGATTAGCAGGCACATCTCCTCCCACAGGATGTTGAACCTATTAAACAGTCTACCAGTGCAAACAGCAGATATCAAGACAGTAGAGGCCTTCAAGGTAAGTCTCGACATAGTTCTGCTTACCAAGGGAATCACTGGATATTCTGGGCAGTAGGGTAAGTGGGGAAAACTTATGAATTAGTACATTTTTGCATGGGATACTTGTTCCCTGCCTAATGAGTCAGAGGGGGGAAGAGTACCTAATGGACCTAGTGTCTCTCTCAACCTTTAAATTGATAGGATAGTATGTAAGTCAATAAATATGAATGTCATGAACAAAAAACTTTTTTGCTAAGGGTTCTTTTTGACTCTACATTTTAGATTTATACTTTGCATGTATTATGATGATGATGGCACCTGTTTCTGCTTCTGTAGATAAACAGCACATCACGACACCAAGGTGTTTAATTTTTTCAAGGTAGGCATGAGAAGAGATTAGGACTTTAAACATCTCAAACCCAGTATCTCAGTTCGGAATGAAACAAAATGAAAAAGGGGTATATTCATGCTTTTTGCCAGAAAAGCATCAATGCTATACAGGACTAACACTGTTTTCTTAATATAGCCAATGTTTTTAAAAGAGTAGCAACTTCCTGAGCAGTCTCTGCAGACTAGTGTTTGTGCCATGATAAATATTAGTCCCCATCTGTTTTTTTCACCAGTCATCAAAAAGTATTTATGTATTTACAGTACCCTTTGCCATTTCCGATTGTGGTCTATCTCTTCTAATGTGGTTGAACCCTGCAGAACTTTTAAAATCTGGTTATAGGATGAGATAGAGAGCAACCCCAATCCCATATCCAGAATATGTCCACTTCTTCATCCTTCCTTGCTCAGTCACTTTAAAAGCCATATCAGCTGGTTTGACAAGCTGTTCTCCCCAGGCACCAAGCAAATTACCACTACCTCAATCACCCCCTGGGGAGAACCCACCTGTGTATGTCAGGTCCCAAAGTATCCCTGAAGCTGCAACTCGTGGTTGAGTGGCTTGGGTAGGAGCTAAGAATTCATCACAGGACCATGACATTGGATCATCAGGGTAATCTTAGCAATTAATCAGAGCATATTCTTCCCAATATAATGCTTTCCACCTCCATACTCTGCTATCTGTCATTGACTGCTGGCCTGGAAGGTGGCAGGCAAGATGTCAAGTGGTCACCCACAGCATCCATTGCCACCTTTCATCCTCTACAAGAGGTACTGCTGCAGCAAGGATGATTGGTCTGCAATGCTCGGTCTTAGTAAAGAAAGTATTAATTTGCAAGTGAGTTGGTATGAAGTTGAAACTTTACACGTTACAAACACTTCAGGAAGTTTCCAACTACACAAAGCTTTTTATTGGAAGAAAATCACTTTTTAAAAATATTTGTAATCTCTTCATCCACTGTGCTGTCATTCCTGAAACACCCCTACCCTTTCTTGTATTGTAACCCACCCTGTCACCCTCTGCATGGTTAAAATCTCCCCTTCTCCCCCTCCCAGTGTAGTTTACGTCTGACAGTTCCGAAATCATGTAATAAATTCCACTCCCTCCACACACATGAAAAAAACATCCCCACTATTCTCCTGCTTGACCAGATCCTGCTGTTGAATGAAAACCCCCTCACCCAACCCCCTATTTTCCCCATCTACCTCTTCTCCCCCTGAGCATCCCTATAAAATTTATTTTTGAATGATCTGTAATGAATAAAACCATCTCCCATTGCATAATGTTTGCTCTGTTCAGTGTAAGTATTGGTAGTGGTGCCTGCCCTGTGGTGCTGAGGGTTGAGGCACTGGACTCCACACCTCGTGCCACACCGGCGACCTATGTTCATGAGTGAGCACGGGTCATCATGGGTTGGTGGGGGGGAGGGATCAAGCATTCAAAGGACTGATCTCCATCTCTGGGGAGGTGGGAGAACCTTGATCGCTGCTCCCCTGACTCTCAGCTGAGGCTGGGGATCGACAACATGGTGCCATGATTGCAAGGGGGTGGGAGCATGGCAGATGCTCAATGTGGTGTGTACAGGTGCATGCACAATCCACGTCATTGGTGTCATTTTGTGCCACGCCCATAAAGGGAAAAATCAGGAAACATGTCGTCCTTGGTCACTGTGGTTGATGGCCATCCCACGGGTTCCCCAGCTTCAAGGGCATCACTGAACTGGATCCAGAACTGGTGGGTGAGATGGGAGCTCCCACCACCCTGCCGTGAGGGGCAATCCATGGGGAAGAAGGCAAGGGCCTCACAAGAAGCTGGGGACTGACCGGATGGTGGCCAGATACAAGAGGGGATGCGACGAAGAGAGGTGCCAACCAAAAGCCAGTAGAAAGTAAGCAAAAAAGTATCTGTAGTAGCACAAATTAATGCAATGTCTTCACTTAAAGTAACACCTGATTGGCTGAATGTAAGTACAGCATCAATAATGGCATGAATGAATGGTGACATCTCTGCTTATTATAAAAACTGATTCATTGAACTACAGCTAATCAGATTTTACTATATAAAGATGTCACCATTCATTCATACCATTACCAACACACTGAACAGAGTGGATGCTCTGTACAGGGAAGAGTTATCTTCTTTACAGATTATTCAAAATAAATTTTACTAGGTGCTGGGAGGAGCTGGGGTATGAATGCTAGTGACATGAGGGATTTCATTCAACATTGGGGTCTGGTCATCTGGGGAAGTAGAGGAAGTATTTATTGGCATGTGGGCAGAAGGAAGGGACTGACATATGATTTAAGATAGTGGTGGAACAGGAGGAGGAGGGGATTTTGACTGTGCAGAGGGTGATAGGGTGGGCTATGATGCAGCAATGGATGATTAGGAATTCAGAGTCTCTCCATGATATTTAAAAAATTATGTGTGGTATGGTTGTAGATATTATTTTTATCCCATCATTGATCCTCAAAAAAGAAACAATCACATTAGTTATAGGTTTGAAACCTTTAAAACCAATAAATGATAGCAGGGTCAGTATTTTAGTAGCTAGGGATAGTATTTCAGACGTCAAGGTAGGATGCCACCTGGGGACCAGCAATAACCATACAGTGTGGTTTAACAAAACGATGGCAGCAGAGGCAAGCCACACAAGGATGAGGGTCCTTTTCACAGACAGGGTGGTGGACACATGGAGTGACCTTCCTGAGGAGGATGTGGGGTCAAAAACAGTGGGGGTATTAAGAATGCCTGGGACAGACATAAGACAATTCTTGTGGGGGGGTAGGAAGAAATAGGCTGTTGGTTAACTAGGATCTGTAGCTTATCCAGTAGGCAGGGAAATGGGCAGACTAGGTGGACCAAGTGGTCCTTATCTGCTGTCAAGGTCTATGTTTCTATGTTTCTATGTCCTTCAGTTCCAGAAGGCAAATTTAAAAAAATATGGATGAATACCTCAGACAACATAAAACAGGAGATTGCCTTGGTGAGGTGGAGGAACAGTGGGCCAAATTAATGGATGGCATAGTGAAGGCAACAACCTCTTCATGAAAGAAGTAAACAAGAACAGGAGGAAAGGAGACCAACACGGTTCTCACGGAGGTGTCAGGAAAGGTAGAGGCTAAAAGGTTGCATTCAGGAGGTACAAAGAGATGCAGAGGGAAGAGTATAGGGAGGTATACCAGGAAAACAGAGAGAAGCAGGAAAAGTGGCAAGGAGTGCAAGGTGCAAACTGAGGAAAGTCTCAGTTTTCACAGTGAAAGGGGAGGGATGGTCCTCATAAAAGCAACAGGAGCATGGGGAGGGAGGCAGGTAGACACGAGTCTATTCACAGGAGAAAATCCTGAAGGACTTGCAAATCCGAAAGTGAGAAAGCTACAGTATGGGACCGTATTTGTACAACCAGGAGTTTTGAGGGAGCTCAGGGATGTACTGGCAGGCACTTCTGACAGTCTTGTTCAATAACTCACTGGAAACAGGAGTGATTCCAGAGGACTGGAGGAGGGTAGATGTAGTCCCCTTAAAAAAAGGTGGCAGCAGGGAGGAGGTTGGCATTTATAGGATGCTCATTCTGATGTCAGTGGTGGGGAAGTGAATGGAGATGCTTTTAAATGAAAGGCTAGAAGAGTATCTTCAATCCAGTGAGTTACAAGACTCAAGGCAACATGGATTCATGGAAGGGAGGTCATGTCAGATGAACCTGATTGATTTCTTTGACTGGGTGACCAGAGAAGTAGATTGGGGTGGGTTTATGGATGTGGCCCACTTAGACTTCAGCAAGGCATTTGGCATTGAACACATATGAAGCTCATAAGGAAACAGGTACTTTGGGGTGGTACTCAAACTGATAAACTAGGTATGAAGTTGATTGATGAATAGGTGACAGAAGGTGATGGTAAACCACACTCACTCTGTAGAAGGGAAATTGACCAGCAGAGTATCTCAGGGCTCAGTACTGGGACCAGTTCTCTTCAATGTCTTCATAAATAAAATTGCAGAGGTGATAGATGGGAAGATATGGCTCTTTGCAGATGACACAAACAAATCTGTCATCGGGTAGACACTCTGGAGGGGGTGAAGAAAATGTGTAGATACCTGAAAAAACTTGAGGAGTGGTTATGGGTATGGCAGCTGGGTTTCAATGCAAAAGACTGCAAAATTTTGCACCTAGATCATGGAAACCCAGAGGAGGACTATAAAATGGGAGAATATGTACTGTGGTCACAAAACAGGAAAGGGACCTTGCGGTAATCATATCAGATGACCTCAAGGTGGAAAGGCAGTGAGATAAGACAATAAGTAGGGACAGCTGGATGCTGTGGTGCATAGGGATGGGTACCACCAGCAGAAGGAGACAGGTGGGGTTACCACTGTATAGGTTGCTGGTAAGACCCCTCCTGGAGTACTGCATCCAGTTCTGAAGACCACATCTCAGGAAGGACATAGACAGGATAGAGGCTGTCCAGAAGAGGCAACTAAAATGGTACATGTGCTGCATCCAAAGTTCTATGAGGAGAGATTGGGGGATTCCAATATGTACACCCTGGAAGAGAGGAGGGAAAGTAGGGACATAATGGAGACCTATAGATACCCCATAATTCATAACTTCACAGTTCCTCCCTTGTATTCCACTGTTCACTTACTGTATGTTCCTCAAAAGGTCTTATTCACTATAGTTACCCTTTGTCTATCCTTTCCTCAGTTTGCACCTTTGCACTCCTTGCCATCTTTCTGCTTTTCTCTGCATTTCTGAGTACACCTCCCTATCCTATAGATACCTCACAGGGTGAATAAGGTACAGGCGAGAAGGTGCCAAGAACAAGGGCACGCAATGAAGCTGGGGGCATTTTGGAGGATGGAGGAGGCACTTCTTCACTGGAAGAGTAGTGGATGCCTAGAACAGTCTTCTAGTAGAGGTGGTGGGGCCAAAAACAGTGTCAGGCTTCAAGTATGCATTGAATAGGCACAAAGGCATCTTGGTAGTAAAGCGGGGAGAGAGATAGCTGGAGATCAGGTAGGGTCTGCTGTGACAGTATAGGCAGGGAGGAATGGGAAGACTAGGTGTGCCAAGTTCATAGATTGATAGGTTCATGGTGTAAGTCAAGTCCAGCGGACCTAAGTCCTTTAAAGAACTTGCCACCAATTAGTTTATTGGTGGAAGAAATACTTCTTGTCACCCATAGCTTTATCGAGACTAATTTTAAACAAATTCATGTCATCACTCTCTACAACCTTTCTGGGCAAGGTATTCCATATGTTTGTAATTCTTTGACTGAACCATTGACTCCTTTGAAGTGTATTATTAGCTTCTCCCTTCAGTTTCTGTTTGTGTGATCTAGTCTTACTGTTTACATGGGTCTGTCTAACCAGTCCCAAGGTTTCCAACAGAGCATCATAATGATAGGCTTTAAAAGTCAGGCATAGATCACCTCTGATTTTCTGGTATTCTGTATTGTATAATTTGAGTTCCTTTAATCTACTGATATAATCAAAGTTATTCATGTTAGTTATTTGTTTAGTTGCCATCGTTGTACATTTTCTTTTTCTTTTACTGTGAATTGAATAAGGTGCACAGAATGGAGAACAGTACTTTAAATGTGACCTAATCAAGGATGAGTAAAACAGTGAGATGACTGCCTGGTCCCTTCTTTTCATGTTCCTCAGAATGCTTCTTAATATTCCATAAGTTTTTTTTGTTGTTATAGTAGTGTGTCTATCAAATTTTAGGTTTACTATTGATGAACACCCTCAGATCTTTTTCACAGGTTATTTCCTGTAACTTTACAGTATTTAATGTATGCTGACATCCGATGTTATTCTTGCCTAAGTACATTACTTTACATTTTGTTTCATTAAATATAATTTTTTTTTCCTGTGCCCAGGCTGATAAATGATCTAGACTTTGTTGGAATTGCAGTCCTGCTTCAGGGTTATTAATAATGCCTCTTACCTTGCAATCATCTGTATATTTGCACAGCCAGGGTTTTTTGGATGATTGCATACATGGTACTACTATACTAAAAAGTATTGGTCCAATAACTGAACCCTGTGGAACCCCACTAGTGACTTCACCCCATTCTGATTTTTGCCCTCTGATTATAATACATTATTTCCTCTCTGTCAACCATGAGATAATCCATCTAATGATGTTAGGGTGGAATTGTAATCTGATTAGTTCATCGATTAATATTCTGCATGAGGTCATAGCAAATGCTTTTGAGAAGTCCAAAAAGACTACATTTACTGGCAAACCCTTGTTAAGTGCTGCGTTTACTGGTTCAAAAAAGTGAATCAGATTAGTTAAGCAAGATCTTTGGAGGGTAAATCCATGCTGTGTGACATCGATGTAATTATTACTATGTACATGCTGTATAATACATTTGTGTAATAGTCTTTCAAGTAGTTTTCCCACAACATAAGTTAAACCAATTGGCCAGTGATTATTAACAGATTGTTTGTTACCACCTTTAAATATGGCGGTGACTATTGCTTCTTTTTATTATTTCAATGTTATACCTTCTTTTAGTGAGGCATTAAAAAGTGTAGTTAATTGACCTGCCAGAAGAGGGGCAAGTTCTTTCAAAATTTTGGGGGTTTTACCATATGGTTCTGCTGAGCTGCTTGTTTTAGTAACTTTACTCACATCAATTATGTCTTCCTCAGTAAATGGTTCAAAATCAGATCTTAGATTTGGAATGTCCCCTGTAAGTTTTTCCTTAACCTCAAATATACTCAAAAATATTTTTTCAGCTCTGTAGAGATACATTTTTCATCAGTTATTAGATTGTTTTCCACTTTAATTAGTCCAACAGAAGTATTGTTCCCTTTAAGGGATCCCACATAATTATAGTTTTGTTTCATGTTGTCCTTAACTGTGGTTGCAAAATGTTGTTCTGCATTTTGTTTAGCTGTTTGTATTTAAGTTTTAAGTTGTCTAGCTACAGTTTTGTACTTTCTGTAGTTAATACTTGTCTGATGTTTTTGTATAATTTACATAATTTGTTTTTCTTGTTTATAGCTCTGCAGATGCTGTTACTCCACCATAGGGGTACCATTGCTTTTTTATTATATTTCTTTCTTTCTGGGACCCATTTTGTAATGCAGGTATTTAATTTATTGCTTAGTGTGTTCAAGATATCCTTTCATTCAAGATTGTTTAGTTCCTTTCTCCAATCCTAATCTAACAGATATTTCTTTATTTTACCGTAGTCTACTCTAAAGAACTCCTTAATTTTAGTTATCCCAGTTACTTTGTTCTTTGTTGACAGTTTTATTTCAACTTGGATAATGTGGTCGCTTGTACCTAGTGGTGGAAATATCTCAGGTTCATTTAGTTTTATTTCTGAATTAATGAACATCAGATATGAGATACTGTGTCCTCTTGTCCCTTCTTTAACTAGTTGTTCTAGACCAAGTTGCAAAATAATAGCAATAAACTCATTTTCCATAGAGTTTGTGCTAGATAATGTTTCCCAATTTATATTTGGGAAATTAGTTTCCCATGACTATGTAATTTCCAGTGATATTCATGGAATGAATTTCTTTTAGGCAGTCTTTAGTTTCTTCAGGTTTAGAATGGGGGGAGGGCAATAAGCTATACCTATTGTTAAGTGTGTTCCATCCTGACCAGTTTTTACCCATGTAATTTCATTTATGTTATTTTGATCTTGTTCTAATTCATAAGCTTCCAGGTATTCTTTTACATACAATGCTATTCTACCACCTCACCTTGCCTGTCTGTTTTTAAAAAATTGTGTAACCAGGGATTGTAGTGTTCCAGACAGAGTCTATAAACCAAGTCTCTGTCACCCACATATGTCAAAGTTTTTTATTAATCAGAAAAGTGTTAAGTTCATCTATTTTGTTTTTAAAACTTTGGCCACTTGTGAGCACTATTTTTAATGGTTTGTTCTTAATAGTTCTTACTTTATTTTTAGTTTACAATGTTTGATTAACAGGTGTGTGAGCTTCCTCTATTAAGCTTTGATTTTTTTGATGGTTGTACAGAGGTACTGTGTGAACCAGTCTCTCCCCCTTTATGGTCAGTTTAAATGGTTATTTATACTAGCTGGGATTTGTTTCCCTAATACTGTAGTGCCTTTTCTACTCAAATGCAGTCCATCCCCAGAATACAGTTATCTTCGTCCCTCAAATATCTCCCAATGTGTTAAACAAGTTATTTCTTGTTTAGTACACCAGACTCTCTTCCAGTTATTGATCTTTTTTATTTTATTCTGAAAATAAATATTAAATCTGGGTATAGGTAAGATTTTGGATACCATCACATCACAACCTAGCTCAAAGAGTTTATTGGTTAATGCTACTAGGTCTTGTTGAATAGTTGTCATAGAGTCATATAAAATATTGTTAGTCCCAACATGCGTGATTACCAGAGGGCTACCTCCTGTGTTACCCATGATGTCTTTAATCATTGTTGTTACATCTGAAATCTCTGCCCCTCTAAAACTAGACAGTATTCGATTAGTTTTGTCAGGATTAGATATTATTCTGTCCATATGTTTTATTATTGAGTCCCCTAATACAAAGACATGTTTTTGAAGTGGCATACTTGTTTCCATAGGGACTAGGTTTGGGCCTAGTGTTGAAGCCTGTGAGGTGGAGAGAGTGGCGTCAGAAAATCGATAAATGGGGTTAAATCATTAAACCTATTACTAGTCTGCAGGTTGAAATATTCGGCTCTGTGGCCTTTTTTAGATGCTTTCTTTCCCTGTACTGCATATCATTCCTCTTCTGTTTGGACTGCCATTTCTTCCTCTCTCATTCAATTCCCATTTCTTATAGTGTTTAGGGTCTGCTTTATTGTTAGGGTTACCACATGTCTCTATTTTCTTAGGATGGTCAAGATTTGGGCAGGTGTGTCCTGCTGAAAAATATGAAAAATACAAAATGTCCTGACATTATAGTAGAAAACAAATGTTCTTATTTTCCTCTAAATGTTGCAAAAAACTATTATAGCTTAACTAAAATGTCTTAAAATAATAAGAAACACAAGAAACAACTAAAAAAACTACAACACTTAGTCTTAATTCTGATTATTCAGAGAAAACAAGTCTGTTGCATAGGTCAGGATTACATATTGTCCTGAGAAAAATCATGTTTCAGTAAGAAATGTCCCACTTTGGGCTTCTTAAAAGGTGGCAACCCTATCTATTGTAAAAACTGTGGGTGGTGACTGTGCATGAACTGTGGGTATCATTACCTCTGTTTCTAATAAGGGTACCTTAAACTGTTGATCCTTTGTGTGTTCCTTCATCATTTCCTGACCTGTTGCAATATTTAAACTTTGCATTCTTTTTTGCATTTCCTTTTGACTCAGTTCTAATACAGATAATCTTATAGAAAATTGTGTTATTTCTTTCTTCATTTCTTCATTGTGTTTGCATTTAAAACAGACAAATTCTTTAGGTAGAGAGTCAGTAGTTATTATAGCATACATCTGACAATTTCTACATTTAACCCTGTGTTACCTTCCTTCGTGACTATTATTTATTTATTTGTTTTTTGTTTACCAGGTAAGTACACTAGACAACAATGTTGCCTATATTCAGGCACGACCGGAGAGTACAGACAGGAGACCAGAGTTAACATTAATGAGTATTTCATGATGCAGCATGAGGTAAGAACAAACAGTTTAACAGTATACAGCCAGGTACAGTCATTATCAGTGATATCACCTATTTTTAAAAGGAGTGTTTTAACAAATGCTATATTAGGGTACTACCATGTTTGTTTAAGTTTAGACAGTGTAACAGGGAAACTATATCGGAATAGTATAGAGTACTAATATAGTAACAGACAATAGCACTAATTGTTATACCTGTGTCTTTACACCGGTATAGGGTGTAGCACCAGCCTCACCGCACCAAACACACTAAACACGTGAGCAAGATGTGCATGTCTTTGCGTGCAATGCCGTGCACCACACTCGTCTCAACCTGCTCACTACAGTGCTTGCTGAAATAGCAGTCCGTGACCTGTAAGTGCTCACCAAGGTCATGGGCCGAGAAGAGCAGCAATTCTATTTAAAATAATGTAAAATAACACAAATGCCATTCAAGCATGGCACAGTACTTAAAATATACTGCCAGATGTTTCAAAAAACAGATTTCCAGCTGTCTAAACTGAATTGTAGTTCCCGGTGTTACTAAGGGAACTACAGCCCCCTTCCTGTTTCCTGAACAGGGCTCAGACACTCGCAATAGCGAGTAGAGTTTTCAAATCAATTCAAACGTCCACAGAATTAGCAAGTGCAGCATAGAAAAGCTCCTGGAGACAGTAAAGCACCACTGTCTTCCAGGAGAATGCTTTCACCTCACGCTCACTAGAGGGCTTGCTGAAATAGCAGTCTGTGACCTGGAAGTGCTCACCAAGGTCACGGGGTTCAAGGATAGCAGCAATTTATTTAAAATAGTGTAAACAACACAAACGCCACTCATTCGCGTGGCACAGTACTTTAATATGCTGCCAGATGTTTCAAAAACAGATTTCAAGTGGTTCTTATCTGCTGATAAATTCTGTTTTCCTATGTGAGGTTTGCTGAAAAGCCTGATCCTGTTTGTAAAATATGTTATTGCAATATTGGAATTAGTGAAAATTTAGAGTATGTTCCTTAGAGAACCTATGGTACAGTAAAGCCAGGAAAATCACGATAAATATAATTTTGTTATTTCCATCATATGTGTCTGAAGACTTAGTTACATTTCTTATGACAAATGAGGATAAATTCATCATAGAGTAGCTACTGTAGTTAATTATTTTATGGCTATAAAACTATCAGACTAAATAAAAAAAAAAATGAAAAATGCAATATTGAGCAAAACACATTGGCAAAACAGTTGGGCTTTAAAAATTATACATAAGTTTGTGTGATGATGTCACCTTATGGGATGGTAAATCTTTAAACTGTTGGATTTCTTATGAAGATGTCAAATATGTATTTATTGTTGCATTTTTTTCTTCTTCTTCTTGTTTCTGTATACTGTATTTTAGCACTGGAATCTGTAACTGTTATGATTGAACAATAAACCTTTTATTAATAAGGTAAAAATTTGGGAGCACTGTTTGTGAGATGATGACACATTAGGTGGGGGATGATAAATATTAGAAAATTGCATTGTTATATGGATAAAGTGGCACTTCGGTATAATTCCTTGTGAGCAATGTGTTACAGTGCTATGCAAAAACTAGGCGTGTGTGTGTATTAGGTTGTGGAATAAAACAGAATACAATTTGAATAGAAGGGGATGGATCCTCTACAGGGCCTCATGACATACTGTAAAACAGGTAAATATCACTTTTTATTAATTTTGTGCTGTTAGCCTCCCACACATCAGACTGTCAACTTCATTTCGCCAGTAGACTTCAGGTGCACTCAGCAACATGATTGCGAAAGTTGGAAAAAAAACCATTAAATTTGGCTTTGCTGCCATTCTGTTATAGTGTACTGGTGATCGGAGAATGGTAATTTTAAAATAAACATTAAACTTTGGCTTGGCTTGGTTTGCTGGTTTCGGAGAATGGCAATCGCTTTAAAAAAAATGCAACTTTTGTTTTCCGTTTTCTGTGTTTGCTGCAGTTCTATCTGGTCACTAAAGCAGGACAGCCTGCAGTTCTATTTTCATTCATTACACAGTTTTGCTCATTCTACTCACCTGCCAGTTACAGTCCCTTCCTCATTCAGGTAACTTTAGGTATCTTTTTTCTATCATACTCCATAGTGTCCATAGTGTCTGTTGGCTCACAAAAGTAACTATTGTTAACAAAGTACAGAGCCAATTGTTTTGCATTGCCATTGCTAAAGTATCCAAAGAAAGAAAAGGTCATTTCTGCCAGCAACAGTATGGACTGCTCAGAGGAAAGTATGGAGCTGTGCTGTGTATGGAGGGGAAGGGGGCAGCAACTGCAGCACAAGTGAGCACTATTGTGTATGTCTGCTTCTTTTGTATTTAATGTATTTATGCTTAATTTTTCTTTAACCATGTTTTAAATAAAATAAGATTATTTTTAAAATCACATAAAAATGTTGTTGTCTGTTATTGTTCACTGTAATTCTAAAAGCACGTAACATAGCGAAAATTTTGCCAACAATTATTATCAGTGTTACAGTGTGGGATGGCAGTATAGCCTAGAGGTTAGAGGAATGAGGCGTGAACAAGCTTGATACATCCAGCAGACCAGACCTGAGTTTGATTCTCACAACCTCCACTTGCATACTGTGTGACTCTGAGCAAGTCACTTAACCGCCCAGTGCTCCCAGGTTGCCCCTGAAGACAGGCACTTGTGCCTAGTGGGCCTTATCCAGTTACCAATGACTAAAATAAAATAAAATAAAAAAAAATGTTAATCTAATTGTTATGACAGTGAGCCATAGTGATCTGTGAAGTTCCCAAAATTCACTCTGAGAAAAAATTTACAAATTACTGCAAATTCGTGGAGCTGGGGACTGCAATTTGCCTTGTTATTTGTGAGGTGTATTGGCCAGATTTCACCAGGTGGATTAACAATTTGTCAGTGAATACCAAGGCTATGATGTCAACCTTACCAATTATCCCTTTCAAACACCCCTTCACTGGCATCCTCCATCCTTACCCCACCCCCACAAACATCACCCTTCTTGCTGCTGTGTCATTGTCATCACTTCAGGAATCTTTCACTCTACCCAAGTCCCCAGTGTTCTGTTGTCCCCCACCCAATCCCCTGCTGGTCCCCAGCACCCTCCTTCCCCCATGAGCACCTATATAGAGAAACAGTCCCCCTGTGCAGAGCATCTGCTCTGTTCAGTGCTGACTCCCATCCCAGCTCCTGGCTCAAAATGGCTTTAATGAATGAATGGTGATGTCTTGGCTCCTAGTAGTAAAACCTGACTGATTGAAAATTTAACCAATCGGGTTCTACTAGGAGCAAAGATGTCAGCATTCATTCATTCTAGCCATTTTGCCAGATGGGAACATGGGACTGGGGTGAGTCAACACAGAACAGAGCAGTCGCTGTGCACTGAGGGACTGTTTTATTTTTTTGAAGCCAATATGTTATGTTGCTCATAGGGAGAGAAAGAGGAGGAAGGACCAAAAGGGCTTGGGGACCAGAGCAGGAGTGAAGGGTGCCAGTAATTGAATCATCAGATTTGTGGCTCTGCTTAGTTCACTAATTTGCATGCCATTCCACTGCCAGTAATGATCCTGCCTGAAGCACCTTCAGAGGCAGCCCTGACAGAACTGCATGGACTCACACAACTAAGGGCTGTAAAGCTGTTGAACTTGTTAGAGCTTTTTTAATTAAAAAAAAAACCTCAAGTGTAAGACTTTTAGAGGGCCGTTGCTTTAACTTTAAAGGATGATTTGATTGCCAACTGGGTGGTGTCAGTGAAGGGATTTATGATGCCACACCAACAACAAAGTTTGACCTGACAGTACAGTGACGGCTTTATGTCGACCACAAATTGCGGTTGGCATAAAGCCATTCAGTAAGCTATTTTGTTTTCAGGAGCTTCACCCCCTCAAACCCCACATACAGGGGCTCCACATCACACTCCCCCCTCCCTGTATCTTAATATAATCAAATCCAAGTCTGAGTTGATTCAGTGAGGGGGTGAAAGACCTGGAGAAGCAGTACTGGTGTCCCACAGGTACATTACAGTGGCAGCATCAAACTGGCACTGTAATGTACTTCACTGTCAAAATGTTGCTGTAGAGCAGTGGCAGCTCTACACCAGGGCCCACCAGGGCACGTGCCCTGGTAAAAAAATGCTGTGCCCCAGTTGGTGCACCATATGCCAGAGCTTCCCCATAGTAACAATACATCAGTGCCCTGGCTGTTATCTGTTGTGCCCCAGCTGTGCCCTGGTAACCATTTGTGGCTAGAGCCACTACTGCTGTAGAGATGGCATACATCAGTGAAGGGGGTTATTTTGATTTATTATATAATCATGGGTGGGGAGTGGGTAGTTTCATAGCACAGTGAGTGGGGTGAGGGTTTTAAAAAATCCACTAGTGAAGTTGGACCTTTCAGCAGCAGAATTCATGGATTTTTGCAAATGTGAATAGGGCAGATTTGTGCTAACTTTGCTGGCAGATTACACATTGCCACATCACTACTGAGGCATATGAGTTACTATGGATAAACATAATCTCTGTGTGTGGCACAAAAAGTTAGGTGTGCTAGCTAAAGCTGCCTATAATCTGACCAGAAACTACAGAAACAGCTGTACTCCATTGGAAAGAAGTTTAAAGAAGACAGTGCAAAAGTCTCATGGTTTATTTCATGCACCTCCATACATCTCCAAGCTTAGTTTACCATTTAATGCAACATGCTTAACTTGGAGGTGTATAGAGGTGCATCAAATAAAACTGTGAGTCTTTTTGCAATATCTTGATTGAACCTACTTTTTTACATTCGCTTGCATGCATGCTCAAGGAACGTCTTGCAACACTGTGCTTTTTGGAGGTGTGTGACCCTCCTCCCCAATGCAGTGCTCAGTGTAGCAGGTATGACCCTAGGGGACCAATACATGCCAAGTTGTGTATGACAGCAGTTCGGCTGTGTTGGTCTTCACTTCTAACTAAAGGTCCACTGCAATCAGTGGTGGCTGCTAATGTCCTCACCCTCCCTGTTCTCCCTGGCCCCCACCTTGTGTGTGGAGGGGGGTGCCCAATCCCCCTCAGCTCATGCACCCCCCAGCCCACTGTGTGGCTGATGGTAATGCCCAATCCCTCCTTGGCTGCAGCCCACTCCAAAAAAACAACCAACCAGTTGGCACACTGGGAGCCCACCCCAGCATGCTCATGCTTCCCCACCCACACACACACACACACAAACTATATGGCCAGTGGGGGTGCCCAGTCCCTGCCGGCTCCAGTCCCCCCCCAGCAAACACATAGGTGGCATGCTGGGAGCTCACCCCAGCGTGCCAGCGGTGTCTGTTTTTTGTTCCTCGCCCCACCTCCAACCCGTGCCCACCCTCTGTGCTCCCACCTTCCCACACAACCCCCTCATCTGGCTGGCACACTGGGAGCCCACCCCAGTGTACTAAAGCCTCTGTTTTCTTTTTTTTTTACTCCCTGTAAAACAAGAGAATGGTCCCTCAGTGAGTCCTCAGGCCCCCCCCTCCAACCCGCACCCACCCTCTGTACACCTACTTCCCCACACCCACACCCACTCACACCATACCTACCTCCAGAGCCCAGCACGATGATCTTCGGTGGACCAGGAACATGTCTGCACTCTTCAAAGCCGACTGCAAACTGAAAAAATGCCCATAAGCTGTATAATGGCATAAATAGGGTTTTTTCAACATTGGTGCATATCTCGGCTATTTTTGGGAATTGTGGCACCAAATTTTCAATATGGGATTATTGTGACCTATCCTCATGAATTCAGTCACAGTCATGGCGTTCTTTGGTCCCAAAAGGTGATTTCACAGTCACTGCGTGAATCACCTTTTGGGACTGATTAACAAAACAACAGTGTTGGTGTTCATGAGGTGGGCTCTCAAAAAGCCTATGTTGCAAATTTGGTGAAAAAATTCCAAAAATCACTGTTTTATGAGTGTGCGTTTCGCAGTTTCCATCACACTTGTAAGTCTGCAAATTTATAATATTTTCACTCCATTTTTTTCTTGAAATTCAACTTTTTTATTGATTTTATAAAAGGTGTTCATAACATAAAGCATAAACTTTGTGTATTACAATTGGTACACACAAAATATAATACACAACATTTTCTTTGGGAAGACTTAGTTTAAGAAAGAATCGCCTTGGGCATTTGTTTAGCCAGATGAACCTGCGATGAGAGCACGTATATGTTGGAAAAAAGAGAGAGGGAGACAGATATTCAGCATGTTGAGGGGGTAGAAAAGGCGGGGAAGAACATTCATCTTAATGATATTTATTCTGCCCCATAAAGATAGGGGAAGGGATTCCCACCTCTGCAGATCTTGTTGAATGGTGGTTATCAAGTCATCCAAATTTAGTTTCTTTTCTTTTATGAGGTCAGTGGTTAAGTATATACCCAAGTATTTAAGTGAACTGGGAGACCATTTCATCCCAAAGTGGTTGAAGTCTGCTCTATAAGTGAAACCATTTAAGGGGAATATCTCCATTGTAGTGAGGTTCAATTTATAATTGGAAAATCAGCTATATTGAGCTATAATTTCAAGGGTGTGTTCCAGGGAGGATAGTGTCTATTCTAGGTGGAGCAGAATGTCATCTGCTTATACCAAGAAAGTAAGAGAATGGTTAAGTATTGAGATGCCCTTAATCAGAGGAGACCTTTCTATATGACAAAGAAGAGGTTCTAAATAAAGATTGAACAGGAAGGGTGAAAGAGGGAAGCCCTGTCTGGTGCCAGTGAACAGGGGAAAGTGAGAAGAAAAGACAACATTACAATATATCCTTGCTGAGGGAAAGGAGTAAACTGATTGGATCCATTGAAGAAAATTGGAGGTGAAGCCCATACTTTCCAGAGTCATCCAGAGGAATGTCCAACCCACTCTATCAAAAGCTTTACTGAGTCTAAAGAAATCAACACCGTAGGATTCTGAGAGGAATGAGCAAAGTGGAAGATATGTTTAAGTGTCCTAAGGTGATCAGCTGCAGATTGGCCAGGGACAAAACCTACCTGTTCAGGACTTAATAGGAGTCCAGATCTCTTAATACGCTGGGAGAGCACCTTAGTTAAAATCTTGATGTCGCAATTTAGGAGAGAGATAGGGTGGTAACTGGCTGGATTTGTATGGGGTTTATCTGGTTTGAGTAAAAGAACTGTCTTGGCTTCAAGTAGGGACGGGTCTAATGACGTGGCACTAAACATATACCTATTGAGAGTTAATAGAAGAGGGACTAAGTCTTTAGAAAAGGTCTTGTAGAAATTGGAAGGAAATCCATCAGGGCCTGGTGCCTTATCCAGAGCTAAACTAGACAGTGCCTCCTCTATCTCTCCTAAGATGATTGGAGAAGACAAGGAAGATTGAAGATGATTTGGTAGACAGGGAAGGTCAAGAGTCTCCAAGTAAGATTTAGTTTCTTGGGGGAGTGATGGAGAGTTGTTTTTACTGTAAAGAGTGTGATAGAAAGTTTCAAAGACTTGAACAACATCCCACGGTAATGTTTTGATAGAACGGTCTTGGGCAGAGATAGAGGGAATTAGTCTGGAACTCTCCAGTGTACGCAACCGTAAAGCCAAAAGCCTGCCTGCCTTTTCACCCTGCTCAATATATTTAGTTTTTGTTTTAAAAATAGTAAATTCTGCCTTCTCCCGCAGTAGCACATCATATTCATTTCATACAGCTAGTAATTCCTCCAGGGAGTCAGAGGAGGATGAGGAAGATAAAGAGGATTCTAGGACTCTGATTTGAGATAAGAGAGATAAGGCTTCAGCTTCCTATTGTCTTTTCTTCCATGAGGCTATTTAATGAATTACCTCGGAGAGAACATTTTAGCATACCCTATATCAGATCCTCCTTTGAACAGTACCTTTATTCAGGTCCTTGAAGGAGTGAATAAGAGATTGGTTGTTAGATACAATGGACTTATCTTTAAGTAGTTGTGTGTTTAATTTCCAAGCTGAATCTTTCTGGTGGGCAGAATCAGGGGAAAAGGCCACCCAAGCCACAGAGTTGTCTGATAAAACAATTGGTTCCATACCAGCCTGACAGATACCTGTGAGAAGGGGAAGACTGAATAGAATGTAGTCAAGTCTGGACCAGGATTGATGAACAGTCGAGTAGAAAGAGAAGAGACGGTGGGAAGGATTAAGGATATGCCATGGATCACAAAGACACAGAAGTTCTGTGAAATCTTTAAGGGCAGTTTAAGAATGAGATGGGGGTTTTAAAGGTAGGCATAATCAATCTAGATCCTGTGTCAGAGGAATGTTCCAATCCCCCCCTAATATCAGGGAGGTGGGTAAAAAGGGTGCAATTTTATTGGCTAGTGTCATAAGGAATGTTGCATCCCCTCCCACCGGTCCATATATAGATCTGAGGACCACATCTATATTGTTGAGGGATCCTTTAACTAAGATAAACCTTCCAGATGGGTCCCCAGTTGATGATTCAGCTTGAAAAGATACCCTTCCCATAATTAAAATAGCTACCCCTCTGCTCGAGGAAGAATCACCAGCACAATAAAATTGAGAGATCCCTTGCCGTCATAGCCAGATGGCTTCACTTGCTAACAGGTGGCTTTCTGAAGGAGGATTATATCAGCATTAAGTAGAAAACAATGTTTAAGAACTTGATGCCTTTTCAATGGGTCTCTAACTCCCCTAACATTCCATGTTACAATTTTAACAGTATTAGCCATCATTTGTTTCAGATCTAAAAGATAATCAACACATTGTATTAACCATATGATCATAACCCACTGGGGACGCACCCCTCCCATTCCCTCCACTTCATCCCCCCATCCCAAAATATCAAAGGATGGAGAAACCAGTCAAATAGTACCAACAATGGTAATGAAGTAGTGTAATAAGCTAGTTCTGGCAGGATTCTATCTACCCCTTCCCCATTAACCTTATCTATCTTAAAAATAAAAGGTGAGAAACATATACTAATTCCTAACAGCCCTCCTAATCTTCCCTTTTCCCCTCCAATTTCCCGGTAACTATTTACATAAGGCCCCTGACTAATTTCTAAGTTAGTCTTTATTTTGATAGGAAGAGTGTCAAGAGGCCTGCCCCCGATGGTTGGTCCACTCTCATCAATTGATTGGAACAAAATCAGTATGACAGTAGGTTCCTCCTTGTCTATTACAGCATTAAAACCTGATGCCAAATGCCATACTCCAAAAAAAATGTGAAGGAGGTACCAGAGTGTCCATCCATACCCCCCATAAACAGGTACGTGATACAGTTCTACCCTGAGCCAACTTCGTCTGGGAGACTCCTCCTCCTCCTCCTCCCCACCACCAACCTCACCCCCCCCCACTCTGGGTTCAAGTAACAAGAAAGTAATCAGTCCCAGAATAAAATGAGAAAAAGAAAAGGGTATCATGACCTCTGGAGAGGATAAAATCTATTCCTGTAATGGCACACCTGAACCCTTGTGAGTGTGGAGGAGCCCTCCGTAATCTGACTGAACAGTAATATAGCTGCTATGTATCCTAAATAATTTTGCCAACTGGTTAAACTAAAACTGTTAAACATGAGGAATACCATAAAGATTATACTTGCAACTAAAGTGGCAGTCCAAAGTCCTTGTATATATGAGCCTAAGGAAGTGCCTGTGGGAGAGAAGTGAATAAGGGACCAACAAGAGGTACGTCACCAAATGAGTCCTCCTGAAACTTCAACCAGAACCATGGTTCCTCCCTGGCTCAGGATTTGCCGACTAAGCACGGCAAATGGATCAAGGGCCTAGTTACTGTGAACTAGGCTTAAGGCCTCCTCTCATCGAAGGCCCAATCTCTCTCGGCTGGCTAAATGTCTCCAAATAACCATGAAATTTAACTACAGAACCTGAATAGAGAAGGGAAAAAAAATGTTCCAACAGCCAGGAGAGACGTAGTTTAAACTGGCAAAACAAGTTTAAATTCCGGTGGGGGGGGGGGGTTCAACCTGCTTTAAAAATGTTGGGCAGCTTGTTGGCCAGGTCTGTAGCCACTTGACACAGCAATTCATATGAGATCCAGGATCCGTCAATAGAAACTTGCAGTTTGGCCGGGTAAAGCATCTTGAAGGAGATGCTAGCCGCTATCAGTTTGGAGACCGTGGAGTGAAATGCTGTGCATTTTGTAAAGGCAGGTCCTGTGAAATCCATATTTTATTCCCTTCCCACATGAGTGACTGCAGCTCTCTTAGTTTGGCTAAAATGTGTTGTTTGTCAATAAAACTGAAGAATTTTAAGATGATTGGCGGGGGGCACCTGGTTGTGGCCGGCGGAGATGGTGTGCTCTCTCTATCACAATGCGTGGAGCCTAGTGGAGATGGGCACACCACTTTCTGTAGGAATTTCTGGAAGAAGAGAATGGTGTTAGGCCCCTCTTCAGTTTTGGGTATCCCCATTATAATAATATAATTCCTTCTGCTTCTCCCTTCCAAATCCTCAGTTTTAAGTTGAAGTTTGTGGATTTGTTTATGAAGGTGCATTATTTCTGGTTCTGTTTTCTCCTTCCAAGCTTCCAGAGATGAGGAGCAGACCTTCGTGTCACAGACTCTCCTAGTAAGACTAGTCAGGTCTCCTCTGAGAGATTTTAACTCTGTGGAAATGTCAGAGAGGGTTTCCCAAAATAGTAGACGCTCCTGAAGGAACCAGTCCTCCATTAGGGGGATCACTGGTGGAGTCACTGATCCCACTTTGTTAGTCCCCCTACCCTGAGCTCTTTGTTTTTGGGGTATTTTCTCCAGGGTGGTAGGCAGCATATGCTTCATCGGGGCCTGCCTCATATCAGCGTCCATCACGGTGGAAAGCCAATTACGATGCAAGTAGACAGATGTAAGGAGTCACTGAAGGCAGGAGTATACTGATGAGGAGATTATTGCAGAAATAGCAGCTAAATTTGGGTTTTGATGGTGGATATAGAGGTTGAGAGGCAGGAGCTCCAGACAAGTGCTGCTGTTAGGTTGCCTGCATCACGTGATCTTCCCACTCCAGATTTTCAACATAGGCATATTTCCACACCTCCTTATGAACTGTGCAGCCTTCATTTTTCACATACTGCTCGAAATATGTTTTTGCGCTTCTGGCGCAAAACAGCACGGTTGCTATTGAAAATCAGTGTTCGCTGCAGAATAAGACAATCACAGTGACACTGTTCATGAGCAAAGGTCCTAAAATGCCTAGGTTGAAAATTTGGTAGCAAAAGTCCATAAAATGTCTGTGTTTTGAGAGTACATTGGTCAGTTTCTATGCACACTCGTAACTTCATGAATTTCTAATATTTCCACTCCAGATTTTCAACATTGCCATTTCACATCTCCTTATGACCAGTACAGCTGTCATTTTTCACCTCTAGCCAAAATGTGTTTCCACACTTCCAGTGATACAATAGCATGGCCGCTGTGGGAAATCATGTTTGGTACTGAGTAAGAAAACCACAGTGACACTCCTTGTGAGCAGACATCTTAAAATGCCTATGTTGAAAATTTAGCGCAAAATTCCAAAACATGACTGTTTTACGAGCGTGCCTTGCGCAGTTTCCACGCACACTCCTAACTTTGCAAATTTGTCATATTTTCACTCTAGATTTTCAACATTTGCATTTTCTCACACCTCCTTATGAATAATACAGCTGTCATTTTGCACATCCTGGCTGAAATGTGTTTTCACACTTCCAGCACAGAATAGCACGATTGCTGTGGAAATCAGTGTTCGTACACAGTAAGAAAATCATAGTGACAGTGTTCATAACCAGAGGTGACAAAATGGGTGTTTACTCACCTGGTAAAGGTGATTGTGTTAGTTGACATCCATGGCACTCCAGACATTACCTCATGGGTTTTAACCCACCTGAAAGGCTAGTGATGCACATGACTCTAGGATCAGATTTCTCCCATATCCAGGTCCCAGAAGCCCCTGCTCTCCAGTTTGAATCTTCCAAAGCTGAAAATAAGGTTAGTGAAATGGAACACCAAGAAATGACCCCAATACCAGAATTTATGCTAACAGAAAGAAGGCGAGTATACGGTGATAAATGAAATCGGCCAGGCCCTAATTTATCCCCTGACAATACAATCTAGACTCGATCCCTAATGGGCGACGGTGGACATCCTGGATGTTGAAATGCATGGCAATAAAACATTCAGCTCAATGGAGTTGTCTGCCATACTCTGTACACCTCTGACTACTATAGTCGGTGGGTGGGTGGAGTGCCATGGATGTCAACCAACACAATCACCTTTACCAGGTGAGTAAACACCCATTGTGATTGGTTGACATCCATGGCACTCCAGACATTACCTCATAGGTAGATAAGAAGCAGTACTGTATCAGTGGGAGGGAGACAGAATGGTCTAGGGGTGGAAGGAAGCGGTGGTGGAAGTGGCCGCAGAGAGGACTTGGTTTGAAAGGTAGGTTGCAACTGGAACAGGTGATCTAGGCGATAGTGTCTGGCAAAGGTGTGGATTGAGGTCCACGTGGCTGCCTTGCAGATGTCTTCCGCTGACACGCTGGTCTCTCCGCGCCTGGAGGTGGCTACCACACGAGTGGAGTGTGCCTTGATTCCCGAGGAGGTGTCCTTTGTTTTGCCAAGTAGGCCTTCTGGATAGTTCTCCGCAACCAGCCAGTGATGGTGGTCTTGGAGGCTGCTTTCCCTGTCTCTGGCCCTTGAGACTATGAACAGTCTCTCTGTCTTTCGAATAGGTTGTGTCCTGGTTATGTAAGTGGCTAGAGTGTTGCCCACGTCCAGGCCTTGTGGGACGGTAGCGTCTCCCGAATGGGAGTCTCCTCGGAAGGTGGGTAACTCAAGACTCTGTTCCCTGTGGAAGCGGGAGGAGACCTTGGGTCAAAAGGCTGGAACAGTCTGTAGGTGTACTCCGTGTGGCGTGAATACTGTGTAGGGTTCCCTGCAGGACAGTGCACCTAACTCCCTGATTCTGCGGGCTGAGCATATCGCCACAAGGAAGCAGGTCTTTAACCCAACCCAGAACAAGTCTACATTTTGGAGGGGTTCGAATGGGGCCGAGTTGAGGGAGTCCAGAACCAGGGGGAGGTCCCAAGGAGCGACAGTTGGGCGCACTCGTGGCCATAGCATCTCAGCCACTCTTAGGAAGTGCAGGGCATTCGGGTGAGCACCGGGGCTGTGGCCCTCTATGGATCCCACAGCTGCTCCGATGGCCGACAGCTGTGCCCTGAGGATGAGTGAGCCAGTCCCCTATCCAGGCCTTGCTGGAGAAATAACAGGATAGTGGACATGTCCGCGAACTCTGGGTCTGTCACCCGATAACGGCACCATTTGGTGAACACCGCCCACTGCCTGCTACAGGTGGAGGTGGCTGATGAGCGTCTGGACTGCAGCATCGTTGCTATGACTGAGTCATGGTAGCCTGAGTTCCTTAGTCTTCTCCTCTCAGGAGCCAGGCTGTGAGCTTCAGGGTCCCGGGGTTCGGGTGTAGAAGTGGACCCTGGTTCAACATGTCAGAACGGTAGGGCAGTCTGAAGGAGGCCATTGTCATCGAGAGGATTGTGGCAAACCACGTCCTCCGCAGCCAGTAGGGAGCCACCAGTGTGATGGTCCATCTCGAGGAGTGAATCTTGGTCAGCACCTGAGGTAATAGGGGAATGGGGGGGAAGATGTAGGAGTGGTCCTGGGACCAAGGTTGTGACAGGGAGTCAGTTCCCCATGACTGACTGTCCCTGTACCTCGAGAAGTAGTCCATGACCTGTGTGTTTTGAGCCGTGGCCATGAGGTCCATGGGGATGGGTCCCCGGGTGTCCTGTATCATTTGAAAAAGGCTGGTGTGGAGATGCCACTCTCCTGGGTGAACTTGTTGCCAGCTCAGCCAGTCTGCTCGAATGTTGAGCTTTCCGGTGAGGTAGACCGAGCTGAGGTGTTCGAGGTGTGCCTGGGCCCAGTTGAGGACCCTTGCCACCTCCTTCAGCATCGCTCTGCTTCGGGTGCCTCCTTGTTTGGTGATACATGCCACCATTACCCAGTTGTCAGATCGGATCAGGACTGATTGTCCCAAGATGGTGGATTTGAAAGCTGTTAGTGCATGGTAGACTGCCCGCATTTCCAGGACGTTGATAGATAGTCTGGATTCTGTGTGGGTCCATTGGTCCTGTGCTGTCCTGTTGGCCAGGCAAACACCCCATCCTTGAAGACTCGTGTCCATCTTGATGGAGACCTGGGAGGGAGCCTCCAGTGGGACACCTCTGGTTAGATGTGAGTGGACTGTCCACCAGGTTAGCGACTTTCTCACCGAGGGAGGTAATGGGAGGAAGGTCCTTAGATTGTGTTCGTTTGGGGATCCCCATCTGGGGACGTGGGTCTGTAGTGGCTGTATGTGCCATCTGGCCCATGGGACGAGGTCGATACATGAAACCATGCAACCTAGCAGTTGTGCTAGGGTTGCCATGGATGCCCAATGGCCGGTGTGTATTGTGCGCGCCAGATTGATCAGGTTGAGGACCCTTGCCTCGAACGGTCTTGCCCACCCCTGAGCTGTGTCTAGGCTGGTGCCTAGATGCTCTATTTGTTGCATGGGCATTAGGTGGCTCTTGTCCCGGTTCACTACCCAGCCATGTTGCTCTAGGGCCCTTAGAGGGAGGGTGGTGTGACGGTGAGAGCTCTCCTTGGATCGTGCCTAGATCAGCCAGTCATCGAGGTAGGGGATGATGTCGAGACCCTGTTCTCGGAGTCTGGCCACCAGTACCACTGATACTTTGGAGAAGACTCTTGGGGCCGATGAGAGTCCGAACGGCAGAGCCTGGTATTGGAAGTGTTGGCCAAGGATGTGAAACTGGAGGTACTGCCTGTGAGCCGCCTGATGGGTATGTGGAGGTATGCGCCCTGAGGTCTATGGATGTCAGGAAGACGCCCACCCAAATACTTGCAAGCATTGACCTCAGAGTGTCCATTTTGAACTTCTGGGTACAATGGTTGGTTTAGGTGTTTGAGGTCCAGGATGGGGCGGAGGTTGCCGTTCTTCTTGGCACAAGGAAGAAGATGGAGTAGACTCCTAACCCCTGCTCATGTGGTGGTACTGGCTGAATCACCCTGTTGTTGATCAGGTCCCACAGGATATGTTGTACCTGATGAGCGGTGGCCCGCTTTTTGTCACCGTGAGGTGATAAACTGTGTGTCAGGGGTGTCTCTGATAACTCTATCGAGTATCCTTCGACACGACTTCCTGAACCCATCTGTCGGAGGTGGTGTGAAACCATTGGTGACTGAAGACGCTAATCTTTGTCCCATGGGGGCACTCTTGTTCCAAGGGGTCCGGCACGAGCAGTCATTGCGGCTTGCCTCGCTGACCTCTGCCTCTTCCTCCGAATCTCGAGCCACGGGCTTTGAAGGATGAGGTGTAGTAGGATTGGGTGGAGGGGGTGCGTGATGAAGTATAGGAGCCTCTACCTTGAAAGGAAGTGGCTGGGTGTGTGTCTCTGTGGTTTTGGTGTGACCTCTGGCCCCCCCTGAAATCTCCACCTAGCGGAGGGGAGATAGGAGTGCCTACTCTTGTTTCTAAGGAGTTCCTTGCCCTCCTCTTTCTGTTTCAGGAACTCTAAGAGACCCTCCCCAAAAACATGTTTGCCCTTCAAGGGGAGATTTTGCAGTAAGGTTTTGGACTCATTGTCGGCCTCCCATAACTTAAGCCACAAAGCCTGTCTGGCCCTATTTGTGATGGCTGTGGCCCTTGCATTAAGTCTGACGGTGTCAACAGCCATGTCGGCTAGGTATCTTGCTGCATCAATGGTGCACTCTAATAGCTCTGTCTCTGGATTTGGGGTTGGCCTGCTCAAGGAGCTCCTCCAACCAACGTATTTGCACCGTGCTGTGTAGATGGCTGCTGTGGACGCTCTTGCTGCCATGCCTTCTGTTTCGAAGACCTTCTTTAACATGTCCTCGACCCTTTTGTCTGCAGGGTCCTTTAGGAGATTGTTCACAGGGTAGGATAGTCCGTCCTGCTAAGGGCTGCCACCTGGGGTCGACCGCTGGGGTAGAGCACCAGGTGTTGGCTTTGTCCTCTTGAACGGGTACATCCGTCCAGGTTTCTTCTGTTAGGCATCCGCCTGGGTCGGGCGGATTGCCACTCCTTATTGATAATGTCTTCGATGGCGGACAGATGGGAAAAGTCTCGAATGGTGGATCTCTGCTGGATCAGGGGGTCTAGCTTAGATTGAGGTTTGTCTTCCTCCATTTCGAACCCCATGGTGGTCTTGATGATCTTGATGAGGCCTGGGACCATGTCGAAGAAGCATAGTTTGGAGGTGAGCGACGGAATGGCCTGTTGCTCCACATCTTCTTCGTTGGAGATGGCCCCATCTTCCTCCTTTGGTAGGTCATCGTCCTCCCCGGTGTCGGGTTTGTGGATATCCGGGCTCAGTTCCGTCAGATCCATGTTATCTTCGTTGGCCCCTCCCCCAATGTCTTGTTCCAGAGGTGGGTTCGCAGGCAATCTCTGTTGGGTGAGGGACTCCAATTTCTCCATCACCTTCAGCATAAAATTCTGCTGACTCTCCATCATGGCCACGGTCGCCTGTTGGTTCTGTAGGAGAAAGGCGCCCGGGTCCAGCCAAGATGAGCCGCTAGGGCCAGGGTTGCTGGGGCCCATGCCGGTGGACTGTCCCAAGGATAGGTCATCGTCGTCGTGGAGACAAGCGGCGCACAGGGGGCCAGGGGCCTGGGGCAGGAGGTTGGAGCTGCACGCTGTGCACTTCTTGGCTTTGACCATCTGAGGAAGACAAAAGATGAAGCGTTACCATGGGTGCCAACTGGGCCTGCAGTGGGTGGTGGGGCCCTGATAGGCTGTGTTGAGATGCGCTTTGTACACGAGAGAGAGAGTGAGAGTAATAAGATGCATGCTGGCCTCAAATGGGGGTCGCTGTGGTGAGGGACCCACATGGAGGCTGGAACTCTGGGGATCGCTATAGAGAGGGACCCCAGTGGGCAATGTTGCTGGTGGCTCATATGGGCTGCTGTGGGAGGAGCCCGTATGGACATACAGGAAACACCAGCCTTCTTCCCCAATTTCCTTTTTTTTTTTTTTTCTTTCTGTATAATATCCAGAGAAAGTGGGGGAGGGGGCAGCACCGCATGCCTGGTCCCCTAGAGAACTACGCTGGGGGAATCAGAGTAAGGCTCCAGCCTATTAGAGGACCCAGGTGGTCCTATTATTTCTTTGGGAAGGACCCCCAGCCTTCCTATCTGGTGTAGGAAGTAATGCTGGTCTTGACCCCTTTCCCAGCTGATCTGCTAGTATTATCACTCTGTGCTACAGAAGCAGCTCCCAATGGAGTAAGAAGGAGGTGGTGGAGATGCTCCAGGCCTGCAGGCATGGATTCTTGGCTCAGAGAGCGAGGGACCCTTCCCTGCAGACTCTCTGTGGCGAGGGGACCTAGCGGCAAAGGCTCTTACTGAGCCACGAGGCTACATCCTGTTTGTGAAGTAGGATCCCCGCTAGTGCCTTCCATTAGTGGAGGGCCGCGCCAAGGCCCAAAGAGAAGAAGGAGGAGGAGGCGAGGAATGCGCGCCAGCCATGTGGTCACGGAGGAGCTCCGAAGAAGAGCTGAGACACCGTGCCACACTGAAGACCAGCTGGGAGAGCCGGGGAGTGCCGAGCAGTTCTGCGCCTGAGGCTGCCCTCAGAGGGGAACTAGGCGCGTGCTCAAAGCTCCTCTGAACGGCCGCCCTACAGGCCTCCTGGGGGGGGGAGAAGGCTGAGAGTGGCGGGCTGGGCCGGGAAGGCCGCATCGAGGGACGATCCCATGGTCAAACGGAGGAGGCAGATCGTGAGAGCGGGCGGTGGGAGAGCCAGCACCGCCGCCTGCCAGAACTAGTCCCAGGGTTGGACTGCTTGGGGGGAACCTCCTCTGAAAACAGCGTGCCTAGGCCCTAGCAAGAGGCCTGAGGGGGGGAGGGGGGAGCAGAGCAATGCGGTAGCGAGCCGGGAGCTCGTGCCATTGATTCCTGGAGGCGATGGCCCCCTGATACCATAACAAAACCTGCAGTTGGAGGAAACACTCAAGGAAAGACCTGTGAGCACCCTAGGTGACTCGAAGAGACCCCATGCTTAATAACACAACCTCGACAGCAGAAAGCAACAAAAACACACAGAATGAACTCAGGGGGCTATAAAAATGCAGCTTGTTTCAAACAGGAGAAGGCACTGCTAGGGTACTCGACAAATCTAGTTACATGACTGCAGAGGCAGGACCAAATGCTAAGTAAACCTTACAAAGGCGATAAGGCAAGAGATTTTACAGGGTTTCCTGAAACCCGAGTTTAAAACATTATCCTTTATATTTATACCTAGGATTGCTCCATGTGGTCATGCTAGTTACTGGAATTATTTAGTTGCTGCAATAAATTGCAATTTAAGAAGCTTACCTTAGTAATTAGGACAGCAGGGACCCTGATGTGCTAGCCTGATCAGATGCAAAGTTTGAACTGGAGAGCAGGGGCTTCTGGGACCTGGATATGGGAGAAATCTGATCCTAGAGTCATGTGCATCACTAGTCTATCAGGTGGGTTAAAACCCATGAGGTAATGTCTGGAGTGCTATGGATGTCAACCAATCACAATGCCTATGTTAAAATGTGGTGAAATAATTCCACTGAATGACTGCGTTACAAGCACAGGTTGCACAGTTACCATGCAGGCTCATACTCTTGACACACCCAGGGTGTTAGGGTTCCTAAGACAGACACTTAAGAAGCATGAGGGTGAAATGTTAATCCAATGCAAGAGGAGTTGCAGAGAGGTACTCTGTTGGGATATGGATGCTAAAGGGACATGGATACAACTGGGGGGGGGGCTGCATAAATGTCAAACACCAATGCAAATAACTGCAAGTGAATGTTCAGCATTGATAAATACTTGTTTCCATTGGAGTGCAGATATTTGTGTGGTTTCTGAGTTACTTTGGATGACTCTGCAAGCAAAAAATAACACTTGTTGATTTTATAAAATCATCAAACCTTTAAACATAGCTTTGTAAAAGTTTCACTGGCAAAATGTCCTTTGTTTGTATTCTTGTTGTATTTACTGTTTAGAGTATGTCTGACACTATTTTATGCCAGTTCCTTTAAAAAAATGCCTTAACTGAGGTCCTGGCTATTTTAATCTGGCTATTTTCAGTTACACTACTAAGGATATTTACTATTGTCATTTCAGTACCTTTTACATGAGGACTCTCTTTCAGAACCTTTTTACATTTTAAGAAGCAGAGTCTGCTTATTGTTAGAGCACAGGCTTGGGATCTGGGAATCATGAGACAAGGTTCAAATTCCACTAGATCCATTTATTCATTGTTTGACATGAGGAAATCATCCAATCTCTCAGTGTTTCCATCCACCAAGTTAAAGAAACAGGTAAAAACAAGACTGCACTGAAAATTGAGGCATCACATCTTTGCTGGAAATGAACTCTGGCTTTCAATGTTCCTTTCTTGGTAAATAAATGTAAATAATTCTGTTAATAGGTATGCTATTGTGAGCAACAAAATTATAAAAATACCATGATTCCCAAAAATATTTATAAGCTCTATAATATAGATGCTTGAAAATAGAAGGTTGTATTTTGTACAAGGTCATCTTGTAAAGACATAAGAACTGTTGCATGACCAATACCTATGCAGCATATAGATTAGGCTCAGAGGCATTTTATATCTTTAAATGGATTTTGTCAGGGATCACCCAATTGTGAGAATAAATCTAACATAAGGGGAATATTTGAAGATACCTAAAGAAAAATAAAAGTGACTATTATATCATTGTTTGGCCTTATCAAATCCAAAGATTATGATTATACTATACATCTTTGTTCAACACCAGCAGCACAAGGCATACTTAACTCAGTGGTGGATGCCATTTCTTAACTGGGTAGAAATTTCAAGCAGAAAGCTCTGGTGCATGAAAGAATCAACCCCATTTCTAGACTGGAGCTTTGCATGACAGTTCCAGTATATACTGTAATTAAATGGTTGATTTACTTAAAGGTCACAGCCAACTTTGTAAGCTTTAGAAGGGAACATGACAGGTTATACCCACTGAAGCATTTGATTAGATTTATTGCTTCTGCAGCTACTATAAAACTACATGGTGCTTTTCTCATAAATATTGTTTCCTCCTTTTGAGTCTCCTCATGAACTATTTCACTTACTCTAGTTTCCATGGCCAACTGCACCTCTGGAGTGTTCGCATCTAGCCCAGGTTACACTCCACCTCCTTCAGCACGCTGGATGTGTCCCAGCCAAGGTAGGGCCTCCAGATCAGTGGGGGTCTTCTTCAGGAGCTTGCCTTCAGCAACTTTCCATACCCCTTAGAGATGGGTCTGGGATTACATGTGGAGAGCAGAAGGAGCCCAGGTGTTACAAATGGGTGGCCACAGGCTGCCTCAATCTATTGCGAGGTGACTTACCTTTTTCTGTTTTACTCCCTGACCATGCTGTAAAGGGACAGAGGTGTATTTCTTCATTGAGACCCACCATTCTTATGTCCCTCCCCCCATACATACAAACAAGTACCAATTCAGCTACACTGCCATCTGTAGATGCCCAGATCGCAATTTTGTGGAGGACTGAACTACTCTTCCCAGAGGACTTGATGTTCAGGTGTCAAAAGTGGTTTCTATCATCCTAGGAACATTGCCTGAATGTGAGCCCTGATCCCTCCTGAGGATCTGCCCACACTGGTGCATGCTTTCAGAACTTCCAGGGTGGATTACTGTAAATCCTTGTACCTTGGGTTATCTGGAGGCAACCTTTGCAAACTGCAGCTGGTGCAGAACATGGCGAGACTTCTGACTGGGGTAAGAAGATGTGAGCATATTACCCAGTCCTACTGGACTGCACTGGCTGCCAGTCAGGTGGAGGGTTGTCTTCAAGATAGGGCTCCTTACCTACAAGACCCTGCATGATGGGGATCTTGCCTATCTGCAAAATCTCCTTGATCATTACTGTCCAGCCCAGATGCTTGGTTCTGCCAAGGGAAGGCCTCCTTGGGGTTCCCAGGGTTAGGTTGCAACTTTCAGGAGACAGAGCATTTGCGGTGGCTGCACCAACCCTGTGGAACTCCTTACCTGATTATTTAAGGGGGACCCCCCCCTTGGTGGAAACCTTCGAAAGGGGACTAAAAACATACCTGCTCCAACTGGATTTTATAATGTGAGGTTGTTCTGAATAGACAGGTGGGAATCTATATTCATACTGATGTTATTATATGTGTGTTTTTGTTGTTTTTAAATAATTCTGTTTCGTATTATGGTTTTACTGTATAGCGCCCCAAGTATCAGGAATTAAAAGCTTCATAAATAAAATAAATTATCAATCTATCTACCATTTGAGATGCTTGATTTTTTCTTTTGCCATTCCTTCAGACATCCCTCTTCAGTGATGTCATAAGCAACAAAACTGCTTCTGCACTGATGAAGTGGCCCTTCCAGCCCATTTGTATTCATAGAACATGAAGGAGTTGCATAGCATGGGGTAGGGAAACAACTTATGACATTCCAAAGAACTTTATTTTATATTTCTTTTAAAAATATCGGGCTCAATTTTCAAAGCCCAAAGACTGATACACAGTACTTGCGTCAAAATGAACTGGCGCAAGGGCCCCATACACCACACTGTGCATCAATCAATTTTCAAATGGTGTCTATGTTGACAGGGAGGGCCTCCTGTGTCATTGGGTCTTGCATCATGTTTGTGTCACCCGTAGGGCTGTGCTATGATGGAAAGGAGATTTGTGGCAGACCCCACCGGATGCAACATGCCCTACCCTGGGATTTTGGAAGGCCTGGAAAAGCTGCAACTCATGCTGATAGGCAGACCAGCCACAGCTGGTTTAAGGACCTCTGCACCACCACCACCATCAATAGATGCTAAATTGCCAGTGAGAGTGTGCAGCACAGGACATCCACCCCATGTACACTGGAGTGAGCCTATACCAGTGCTGGTGCCTGGTAGAGGGGAAGAAGCCGATGACAACTCATACAGCTCTGACAGGTAGGTTTATGAAAGTAATGCGATCTGAAAAACTGGTGGCGACCCGACAACAGCAAACAGACAAGAGATACATAGAAACATAGAATCTGATGGCAGATAAGGACCCTCTGCCCACCTAGTCTGCCCATTTCCTACCTAACAGATAAGCTGCAGATCCTAGTTAACCAACAGCTTACTTCCTCCTACCCCCACTGGAATTGTCTTATGTCTGTCCCATGCATTCTTGAATTCCCCCACTGTTTTTGACTCTACGATCTCCTCAGGAAGGCTGTTCAATGCATCTACAACCCTCTCTGTGAAGAAATACTTCCTCACATTACCTCTGAGCCATCCCCCCTCTATCTCCAAATTGTGCCTCCTTGTTCTTGCACATCTCTTTTTCTGAAAGATGCTTCCCTCTTGGACTTTATTGATTCCTTTGAGGTATTTAAATTTTTCTAGCATGTCCCCCTTCTCCCTCTTTTCCTTGAGACTATACATCTTAAGCTCCTTTAGTCTTTCTTCATATGTCTTCTGGTGCACACCCTGCACCATTCTGGTTGCCCTCCTCTGGACAGCCTGCACCCTGTCTATGTCTTTGCGGAGATGGGGTCTCCAGAACAGTACACAGTACTCCAGATGTGGTCTTAACAACTGTCTGTACAAAGGGCCAACAACTTCCTGTTTTCTACTGGTGATGCCTCTCTCTATGCATCCCAGTATCCCTCCAGCCCTCCTTTCTGCCTTCTCACATTGCTGGCCTACCTTTAGGTCATCTGATATGACTACCCCCAGGTAGTTGTTACAAAACAAAGGCTGTCATCTTTGTATTGTGTCAGGTCACCCAAACTGCCCTAGCATGTTCATATGGCACACTGCAAGTGATCCCTGGTAGTGTCCATGTATGTGTATATCACAAATGATTGGTGCCATGTCACCTGCCATACCCATCAATACTCTGAGCACCCTGCACTGCTACAGCTCTGTTGGTTTGCACTACTGAGGACAGCAGAATGAGCCCATCAGCACACAGAGGCATCAATCACTTGGTAACCATAATACTTCACCTTTCCCCAGGCCATTGCCTCCTTTCTGAAACACAAGGTACAGCTCCAAACCAGTGCAACTTAGTGATATACTCTTCAGATGTAGAGAAGTATGTCTTGCTACATGTTGCTAACTACTTCTGATGATGTTAGCTCAGGGAATGGGGTGGGCATTAGGGTTGACAACCCCAAGGAAGACCTCACCACTGATTCATCAAGACTCTGGAAACCCAAAACCCCAATGCTTTTTTCCTTTTGTTGCTGGGGGGGGGGAGGTGTTCGAGAGTTAGGGTTGGAAACCCTAATGCCACGTTTCCCTATTTTTGTGACATTAGTTGAACCCTAACTGCTGCATTAACTAAGTTTTTTAGCAAAGAATCTATTTATCTATCTATCTATCTATCTATCTATCTATCTATCTAATACATGGATGGGACTTGAGTCCATTGAAAAGCCCATCATTTACATATTTCCCCATATATCACACCAATTAAATAATAATAATAATAACATTTATTTGTATGGCACCTTTCCAATGCCAAGGCACCTCACAGTAAAAACAGTGATACAACATCAAATAATCAACACATACACTAACATCAGATACCTCTGTAATAATTAATCAACTCAGTTAGCTTATAAAAGCTTCCCTATACAGATAAGTCTTTAAACCCTGTTTAAATTCCTCCACAGTTGCACACTCCCGTAACCAGCGAGGTGGAGAATTCCAGAGGGTGGGGACTGCATAAGCAAAGGTTCTACAACCAGATGACTTCAAATTTACCCTCGGAATCTCTAACAACCCCTCATCAGCTAAGTAGAGTGACCAACCAGGGCAGTAAGGAACCAGAAGCTCTTTCAGATAGTCCAGGGCCTGTCCATGTAGGGCTTTAAAAGTCAGTAAACTGACTTTAAAGGTGATCCGCCACTGAACTGGCAGCCAGTGCAGTCCGTGCAGCACTGAGGTAATATGACAGGATGTAAAAGATCTGGTCAAAAGCAGTGCTGCCACGTTCTGCACCAGCTGCAAGTGATGGATTTCAACCCCAGGAAGCCCTAGATAGAAGGAGGTGCAGTAATCGAAGCGCGAGGACACAAAGGCGTGTACCAGAGTTAGAAGGTCATCGGACGGAACCAGATGCCTAATCCTGGCGATATTCCTAAAATGATAAAAGGAATTCTTGATGACAGCTGACACCTGAGAGTGTAAGGTCAGTCCATCATCGAAAACTACCCCAGGTTCGCACCGATCAGAGGTCAGGATTGAGATGCCCCCCAGAAAAATTCCAGAGGGAATGCCAACACCCGAACCCCCTATCCGATGACCTGGGTCCACAACCAATACCTCAGTCTTTTCCAAATTCAACTTCAGCCAACTGGAATCCATTCACTCCTGGATTTCTTTCAGACAGTTATTAAAGACCAAGAGGGCTCCATCTTGGTTGGGTGCAAAAGAAAGGTAGAGCTGGGTATTATCTTTGTAACAGTGAAACCTCAGCCCATACCTTCTTATAATGTCTCCGAGGGGCAGCATATACACTGCAAACAACATGGGTGACAGCACTGAACCCTGAGGCACCCCACAAGACAAAGCAGTTGGGCCTGAGGAAAAGACCCCAGACAAAACTCTTTGTGTTCTACCAGTGAGGAAAGATGTAAACCAACTGAGGACTGTCCCTGACATTCCACAGATATGCCTCAGGCGTCCTATCAGCACCATGTGGTCCATGGTGTCAAAGGCTGAGGAGAGATCCAGAAGAACCAAGATGGAATGGTTCTTCTGATCTCTCGCCATCAGTGATCATTGAGCACCCAAACCAGTGTCGTCTCAGTACTATGTCTTTTATGAAAAATGGACTGGAGTGGTTCATAGATGTCATGGATGGTCAAATGGTCCTCTAGTTGTGCTGCCACTACTTTCTCAATCACCTTCCCTACAAAGGAAGGTTAGAGATATGTCTGTAGTTTGCATGGCAGGCTGGGTCCAAGGTAGCTTTCTTCAAGAGTGGTATCACTACCGCCTCTTTCAGAGAACAAGGAAACACTCCAGATTCCAAGGAGCACCAGACTATCTGCACAAGGATTGGCCCAATGATGTCAATACAGCCCAGAATTAGGGAGGTCGGTCCAGGATCCAAATTACAGCACGTAGGGTGCACACACTGAATGATCCTCATGACATCCATGAACTCCGGCCGACTGAAGGTACTCCAAGAAAACTGAGGTGCAGTGACCCCTTACTGATCACAAACAACCCCCACAGAGTGTGCAAGCTGAAGATCTGCCATGATGTCAGCCACCTTATTTGCAAAGAATTGAGCAAGATCATCGTACTCTAATTGTGAAAAAGCTTTCCAAACATGCAGACAGACTGGGTTGCACAGTCTGTCCACAGTTCGGAATAGCTAAACTGGTTGATTCTAATCAGCCGCAGTCTCCCCAGATAGGAATTCTGCCTTCTTATGGGTGATTGCAGATTGATAGACTAAATAATGGTCCATCAATCTAAAGCAGTCGGCATCAAGGGCGGACTTTCGCCAGCAACGCTCTAACCCTCACTCTAATCTCTGCATCTCCCTCAAAGTCCCATCAATCCAGGAGGACCTGGGGTGAAAGGAGAGAGGGCGAACATGGACAGGAGCAATTGAATCAAGAGCCACCGAGTCAGCTAAGTCATAAGCCGACACGAGGGTTTCTGGGTCATTGCTGGCCACAGGGAAGGACAAGAGATCAAGTACCACCGCCAGGCCATGGGAACATGTGTCCAGTAAAGGACGGTACGTAACCATCTCCACAGGGGTAGGCCTGTGAGGGGGGGTGCTAAAACTACACCCCACGGTGTAGTGATCGGACCACCCAACTGGTTCCACCCCAAGTCCAATGTTTCGATCCTAGGAGAAGGATTAAGTCGAGAGGTGTCCATTTTATGAGTAGCAGTGAAACCACCTGTGTAAGGCCTAGAGATGTCATTAACTGGAGGAAGTGCTGAACAAATTGCAAGAGTTTGTCATTATCCCATGCATTAAAATCACCCAGAACCATCAATCTGGGCTATTCAAATGCCATGTCGATGATGAAGTCCGCACTTCCTGAAGGAATCGCTTTCATCGCGGGTGGATGGTAGATGAGAGTGATTCGATAGCCTACACCTGCTACTACTAAACACTCAAAGACTCAACCTCCTCAACTAGTACCCTTGTGAGGTTTAGTTGGGTCTTGAAACAGACCACAACCCCCTCCGTGGTCCAATCTTGGGTGGTGTATTACCGAGTACCCGGCTAGAGTCATAGCCTCCAAAATGGGGCCAGAATTTTCATCCAGCCAGGTCTCGGTAATACATGCCAGGCCCACTGTTTCAACAAGATCTGCAATAACTGCAGTCTTGATTTTAATGGACCTTGCATTGCACAACACCACCCGGGTTGGACGAACTTCCCAGGCCGCCCTGGCCATCTGCCTACCACAATCCGTAGTGCCCTTGGGTATGGGCACCAGACATGGTAAACCACAGTCAGGATTCCATTTCGCCCCAGGGAATCTTCTGGGTCTAACCATCCCAATTCTGTGACCTCCCTCATTCATCCACCACTGTTCGCCACACCTCACCCTCCTTCTCCTAGTACACATAATACCAAGTGCTCTACAGCACTGATAGGTCACATATTGAAGGGGGAGGAGTAATAAAAGGGTGTGGAGGGCTCGAAGAGCAGAGAATGAATAGCGCACAACTGTGGGGGCTGGCATCCAACACATTTTACAATAAACTATAAACACCAATAATAAATAATAAATACATTAAAACACTCCCAAATAATATAAAACTACTTAAAATATATATTACCCCACCCCGCATGTACTGGCACTTAATTCCTGCACTCAGTTTCATATAACCATTACAAACACCAAAATACCATAAAACAGAAAAATAATTATAATAATAATAATATTCAAAGCAAAATGTCAGTACAAAAGGAAACTTATCTGGCACTCTCACTACCCAAAGAAGTTTGAAAAAAACAATACAATTAGCCAGTCTCTTCCTATAGCTGTACCCCCCCCCCAAACTCCTCTCACAACCAGGGTGCAGGGTTACAGACACTCTTACTGCCCAAGTTCAAGAGCGGCTCAAAAAATAAGTACAAACAACAAAAGAAAAATAAATCAAAAAAATAGTCAAAAAAAAAGAAAAAATTGACTCCCGGTCCTCTCTCCACCCTGGATCCAATTTGGGTGACACCATGCAGGATTGCAAACTATTACTGAATGTCCACACAGACCAGGAGTTTCACAGTCCAATGCAGGGTAGGAGCAATGTATCCACAACAACTCCCAAAGGCAGTGATAGAGGGGCTCAGTCTCATAGTCTGAAATTAATCATTGAGTTATAAAAGGTTCCTATCCAGAAAAGGAGATCCAGAAATAATGACCAGCTTGCAATCATCACACTGCTGGCTTCTTTTTAATGTCCAGCTCCAGCAAGACCAGGATCAATCAAGGAAGGAAGGAACCTAAAACGGAGGGCAGTCTCAGATGAACAGTGTTCACATGCTTCACTAGCTGACCCCCACCGACTCACAGCTTAGGCCTCCCAGGGGCTTAGCCACAAAACCCAACCTGTGGGAGGCCTAAGGGAGACATGAACAACAGTCTGATTCCCGAAGAATCGCCGAGACCCCCCCCCCGCCTGGTCGCAAGCGGTGGCTAAGCAAAATGGCCCCCAGCACACAAGAGGAGCTCTCCCTCCTTCTATCCATCACAGTCTCAGATCCTCAACTGCGGAAAATAACTGCACTTGCCACAGTATTTCAAGGAAGACAGCTAATTCCTATCATGTCCTACTTGCAGTAATTCCCAGCAATGCAGTTCTGAGCCCAACTTCGCCCACGTCCTGCTTACAATGTTCTCAATAATACTGACTACGGAGCCAGACTTTGATATCCCTTAGCACAGTTCTAGGGCCCCGATGCTTACTCACAGACTCAGCCCCTTCTCTCACTCAATCCAGTCAGTCCACCCAAGCCTGCCCTCTCACTACAGGATGAGTGTGATATTTACTAAAGCTGGATAACGAGTCACAGTTTCAACTCCAGGCCACCTCAGATTCACAGAATCAATCATTCTCGGTAGCCGTATCATGATCTCCAGGAATTGGCTACACAAAACAAGGACTTGCTCACTCGCTAATAAAACAAAAAATTAAATAAAACAAACAGGTGCATGAAGCAAACAAACAAATAAAAGCAAGTAAAAGCGCACAAAAACTGAGCACTAAACAGCACAGCCCTCAGGCGGCACATACTCCGCCGTCATCTTTTTTCCAAAATTAAAGTCATATATGACGATCATTAAACTCATATGATGGCTGGACATCATATATGACTTCAACACCATGATATGTGACTTTCTTTGCCATAATACATGGCTTCTGCCCTACAGCTGTACTCTATCTCCTCCCAAAAAAAACAAAGACCCACCACAGCCACAGCCCTCTCTGAAAAAATCCAGACTTTTAACCAAGCACCCTTCTCCCTCAACTGTAGCTCTTTCTACTCATCCATTCCCTTCATGCTCTTTCTGCTGCTTCCAGCATGCTGAGCCACCTCTCAGGACTACCACTCCACAGTGCTGCACCACCACTCCCCACAACTGAACCATCGCTTCAGACTGCTGAACTGCTGCACTAGATTGCCAAATCACCACAAGAAACACCATGCCAACCCAGCCGCACACCATTTTCACTCTGCATAAAAACACTGAAGGGGACTGACTAGCCTAACCACACCTCCTTATATAAGAGGCCCTGTAATACTGAAAATTAGAACAGCCAAAAGGCAGCAAGGAAAACCCTGAGATTATAGGAAATGCAATCTAAACAAAAGTTAAGAACCATCCTAATCTATCATATAAAACAAATGCCAAGAAAATGTAGTATATGAGGGTATAATGCCATCTTGGGAATATTTAGCTCAATAATCTCACTTACCCTTCGGTTTCTGGATTATTAGCTAATTAGCCCCCTTGGAGGGCATTATTTCCTCATATACTACACTTTCCTAGCATTTGTTTTATATAACATTTGGATGTTAGCATATTTTTTGAAGATCACATTTGCAATCATATCCAGGTTTTCTGAGTCATCTGCTTTGCTGTGTGGCAGCCGTGTGTGGACAGCCCCTGTTCCAATCGAGAGCTTGCAGCAGGAAGGGGCGTGGCTTTCAGGAGCGCTTTTTGAATCAGCACTTGAGTGCACTGTCATTCTGTTCTGAGGCTGCCAGGAGGTAGCTGGGTGTCAGACCATTCAGGTCAGATGTTTTGGGAACTTTGGGACTGCTCAGAGTGCTAAGTGAACCATCTGTTTTGCTGGTCAGCAGCCATTTGTGTGACTGCCCCTGCTCCAATCAGGAGCTTGCAGCAGGATGGGACAAGGCTTTACTTGTATTTATTGCCTGTTTACTAGCAGCCTCCGCTGCAGTCCTTTTGCTAAAAGGTCACAGCTTAAGGGTATCATACTGTAGGCATCAGCATGGAGTGGCAGTCAGCAGGAGACACTACACTCACAGTAGGGTAATAGTATCTAGAACATGAGTTGTAATGGGTGTACTTTACTGAGACATGTATAGAATATTGTCCCTGCAGTGTTCATGGGTTATGATATACTGCTTGTTATTTCATTTGTGCATGTTTTTCTTAATGTATTACAGCTAAGCTCATTCTGTATATTGCAAGCTACTTTATATAACATATCAACCTGTTCATATTTGTATATGTCTTCTATCTAGGGTTGGGGTAATAAAAGGACTAAGGTAAGATAGGGCCAAGCAAAAATGTGGGAGTAGGTGAAACACCCTGTCTGGGGTAGGGGTAGCAAAGGATGTGAATTAAGCAAGTACGCAAAAACAAACACAGGCAGATAATATTTAGATATGCTGTGAGTGGTGCAGTGCAATGACTGTGGGGTGGTAGTTTTCAGGGAGACTTTCTGAGGACTGTGGTACTGCTCCATCTGCATGCACCTCTCTGAGCTGAGGAAGGTGGTTGCTAGACTCCAGGCCAAGCTGGCCAGGATTCAGGGTGGGTCTCCTCCCCCACCCAGGGACCACCAAATCCACCACTGCTGCCTCAAAGGGTTCCAAAGAGGAGGAGCAACTGAACTATGCTGAGCTTGGAAAGGTGAGAGTGATGAGGTAGAGACACATCCCACTGTGGTAGAACTACACACTTCCTATGCCATCCTGGCAGAGTGGGAATGTCCCAGGAAGGCACCCATAGTAGTGACCAAGAGAGGATGTGGGGACCTCAGTAATGGAGTCCCCACAGAGGGTGGCAGAGGACCCCATAAGATGAGAAGCAACTCCTGGTGGGTGACTAAACTGTGATGGGAAAAAATTTGGGTTGAGGTAGAGAAGTTGAATACCTGCACAGCACCACAGGCTCAGAAAGAATAGAAAGTAGATCCTAAAGGTACTAGCACAGCAGAGACAGAAAGAGGAAACTAGATATGCAATCCCACCTAAAGAGACTAACAACCTAGTCAAGGAACAAAAAATTTGAATAGTAGGAAATTCAAGGAAATTTGAGAGGAAATCTTAAGCAATGCCATCAATGCCCTTTTACAAAAAGTACTATATGTCTAACAAAGTATACAGAAAATATCACATACCAAAACATTATTCAATGAATTAAAAAGTAACACAAAGAAAGGTACTACATGAAAACACAAAATCCCTACACAGAAGAATAAAACCCTATACAAAAATACACTACACTCCAAGAAAAACTACATATCATAGTAAACAATTCAAACAAAACATAGGAATATCATTTAAACTATGAAAACAGAACAGAAAAACAAGGAAAGTAAGCACCACCCCACTAACTAAGCAATCCCAACCAAGAAAAACATAAAAAAATAACCACAGGCCATCTAATAACAAAAAAAAAAACAAAAAGCAATGAAAATATAAACAAAACTGAAAGCAAAAGGCAGAAGCAAGTAAGAATAAAAAAATAGTAGCCTTGGTGAGTTTATATATATATATATATATATATATATATATATATATATATAGAAGTATATATATATATATATATATATATACATACAGTATATATATGTTTTCTAGTGAGGTTGACATATATAGACATATACTCGTACTGTTTTGTATCACAGGTCACACATACTGTTGGTGTGCACATTCCAGTGCTCGATGAGAAACTTTGGTATTGAAATTGGAAATGGAATACTCTCAAGCCAATGAAGGTAAGTATTTTGTTTGTGGGGGGGTAGCATATTTGCAAGTAGGTCTCATTAATGGTTTATTTTTTGGTTACTTCTTCTTCACAGATTTTATATGCATCCTTCTCCAGTCTGGTAATGATGGTCATCGTCATCAATTAAAATGACTTCTGCATGTTGCATGTCTGCCCCAGCCCTGGGGGCCGGGGGAGTGGCTGATGTTGAAGAAGTTTTTTGAATATGACAACTATGACTCAACAAAGCATCTGGAAGTTTCCTAAAAAATAAATTAAGGACTTATTACAACTTGATTGTAGCAGTAAGATATTATGTTTTATCCGTGGCTGTTCCATGGGTATCTGGATTAACACAGATAGCAAGCTGTCCCACTGCAATCATTGGATCACAACTTAATTTAGCATCAGGCTGTGTAGCAAATACACTGTGTCAGTGTCCCTGCATTTCAACTCAAGTTACATTTCAAAACTGCATCTTGTCAAGTAACACAATCTGGGTCCAACTTTTTCAACACTGTCATGGCTGCACAGCTGCACATTTGGAATACAGTGAATGATATGTTGCAGAAATATTTTTTGTGATGTACACATGTCATCTAGTTTATGAATCCTCAGTCAGATTTGTTGCAGTTTTATGAAAAAAAGGAACAGATGAAATAAAATTGATATACTTACCAGTACAGATTGGAAATGGATATTCCATAGGTTCAAGTAGCCAGGACTGCTGCTGTACCATTGATACAGACCTTCACCGAAGGAGAATAGTTTGTTGTTAACCTGTAAAAAAAAAATAAGTTGACCATATGTGTTTGACCATTGCAGCTAAGAAAAGCAACAGAAAACAAAACACACAGCTAAAGGAAGTTGAATAGCATAAAAAACATTAGTACACATACTCACTTTGTAGTTTTAATAGTAAGAAGCCTTGTGCCTGTGGCTGATGGATGTGGTCTCCTGTTTGACTCCATCTGCCTTGGCATGGTCAATGTAATGGAAAACCATTGTCACAATGACACTGGTGGTGGGTGCTGGTGGTCATAGCTGTGGCACATGATGACATTCCCTCTTACATTTTTCTGCATCTGGTGGTGGTGGCAGTGGCGAACGGTAGTCTTATGGTGGTGGTAGTCTGGGGGGACACATGGTCACATTTTCTATGGTGGCAGTGGAGAACAGCAGTCTTATGGTGGTGGTAGTCCGGGGGGACACATGGTCACATTTCCTATGGTGGCAGTGGAGAACAGCGGTCTTATTGTGGTGGTAGTTCGGGGCCAGGATATACTGTGCTCTGTGTTATAAATGTGATGATGTGACATATGGAATTTGAGTTAGCATGAGTGGGACAGTGATTTAACTTTATGAAAAAGAGAACATGTATCATATAAGATGTGACAGCCTTTTAACCACTTAAGTTAAAACCTGCCAACATTAACCTCATCATCATTCATCATCGTCCTCAGAAAGAAAGCTGCCCTCGCAGTCTTCTGTGTCTGAATTCGGACCACAGTGAAATTCTTTCTGCACTGTGTTATCATCTACATCAGTGGTAGGCTGCTTCATGCTGTCATTGCCACCAGAATGGTCCCTTTCTTCAACATTAGCAACACCATGAGTATGCCGGGGTACGAATACTGAAGTTGCAGTCTGAGCTGGTATGTGCCTCTCATTCATTTTTATGAATGTTAGCAAACTGACATTTGCAAGAGAGAGGTTTGTAAGATGTTCCCAAGCTATTGCACCTGTTGAGCTGTATACCCTCTTGACACTCAGACTGGAGGGTGGGCATGTCAGGTACTTCAGTGCCACACCGGTGAGCTCTGGCCACTCACTGACCTTTCCACTCCAGTATAAAAGGGGATCATCAGTGATTGACAGATGCCTGTTTTCAGACACATATGACTCAAACATTCACTGTGCTGCTCTAAGTCCAGTGGTTGATGCATCATCCTGTTCTCCGGAATCATTTATGTCACAAATCCCCACTTGGGATAAATCCTCCTAAAGTGGGTTAACACCAGCCACTTTTGATGACAGACCCCCTGGAACTGCAGTCCCCTTCTCCTTACAGGATATGCTTGATACTACTTCTCCAGGTTCACCTTCAACCTGATTATGCTGCTCAGGTTTCTTGACCTTGGCACATGACTTCTGTGCCCCATGAACCAAGTGCACCAGTTGCCCACTGACATTTTTTACCCATTCAGGCCCACCCTCCAGTACTGAAGCAATTCCACTTTTGTATCGTGGGTCCAGCATTGTTGCTATTGCAAAGTTGTCACTACGCTGAATGCTCAAGATGTGACAATTCTGGTCGAATACCGTCAGCATGTGTTTCAGCAACACACTGCTAGCACTGTCTCTGGCAACATCAATGCTATGCTGTACATTCACCAATGTCTGCCTCAGCACCCATAGAAGTGGAATTGATTGGCTAATGGAGGCAGACTCACCACTCACTGCCTGTGTGACATGTTCAAAACGCCTCAAGATTCTTATTACAGAGTCCGTGAGGCACCACTGTTCATTCGTCATAGACATGGAGGCCCTGGAATTGTCACGGCTAGTGTGCATGACAAGATAGTGTGAGATGGCTTTGTACTGTTCATACAACCTCTCTGCCATGTATAAAGTGGAGTTCCACTGGGTGACAACTTTCCAGTTTCAAGCAGTGCTGCGGGAAGCTGTTTCAGATCTGCAACTGCTAAAGTTGGTCACAGGCCTTTGCAGAGCATGAAAAGTGAGAACAGATATGGCATGCAACTGTCAGCATTTCCTTTATATCAGGGTGCTGAGGAAACTCCTGCACCACAAGATTCAAACAGTGGGCCATGCATGGAACATAAAAAAAAACACCATCCGTGATGCATTTCACCACATTTGACCAATTGTCACTTGCTATGAACCCAGCTCTCAGGGACTGGGGGTTCAGCCACTTGTCAGTTTCAGTCAGTACCATGTCCAACATGTTTTCACCAGTGTGTGAACAGGTCACATTGTGCATAGCAATTGTTGCATGCTCTCGAATTCCTGGAAGATTGCTATCACAACACCTTACTACACTGATTATTCACACTGCCAACATCACAAACAACCCCCAGCACCTGCGCCCAGTGTGCAGTTATACACAAATATGAATTCCCTGCTGTTTTGACACTTGTCCACATGTCCATACTTAAATAGATGAATGGAGAGGAGGAATGCTGAAGGGCATGTCTTACTGAGTCAGACACAGTACGGTACAACTCAGGAACAGCACAGTTGGAAAAGTATGTCCTGGATGGGACTGTCCATTTTGGACAGGCACTTGCAGCAAACCACAAGAACCCAGAATTCTCCACAAAGGAGAAGGGCAAAAGATCAATTGCCAGCTTTTCAGCTACAGCAGCATTACATTCACATGACACTGTATGATTGGGTGGGTACTTCAGATTATGTGCAAAAACACTCTGTAACGTGGGCTGACTTAAATGTTTTACATGGGGTGTGATGGAAAATGGTTCTGCTCTGCGCATGGCAGGGGGTGGAGTGTGGACGTGTGATGAATACAGTTGCACAGGTGATGACAAACCCAGAAATTGAGTTATTTTCTCAGATTTACCAACAGGGGTTGATGTACCACTTGCACTAGACAAACTGCATTGACCACCACCACCACCACCACCAAAACTGCTACTCTCACCACCACTGGACAAGTCTTCAAATCATTCTGCTCTTCTACCTCATCATGCCTGTAGTAATCCTTTGCTGTTATTTCATCACTACTGCACACATTTAATTTTCTACTTGATGTTACAGTCATGGAAGAGGATAACATGCTCGCTATGGTTGATGACGAGGGTGAACGCCCCACTGTGGTACACGTATTAGCTGCCATCTTGTGCTGAGTCTGCAGTGCCAAGTGCCTATTCTTAAGATGTGTATGCTGTCCCCCTGTGCCTCGATGGCTCCCCTTTTTACCTCGACTCACACACACCTGGCAAACCTGGCAGATTGCAACTGACTCATCATTTGCATCTTCCACAAAAAAATCCCAAACAAGGGATTTTGATGCTCTAGTTTTAACATGCCCCCCTGATGCTGCTTATTGAACTCCATTTTTTAAGCCATGAAGTGGTGGGAGTGCTACATGATTTTTCAGGCAGGACACACTTGGACTGCAACTGATCACCATGACTACCTATCATTATTACTGGGTCATCATCATCAACTGAAACTGGTGAATCACAACTTTTTATGGGAAGGCAGGAAATGCAAACAGACCCAGGCACAGCCACCATGAGTTTCTTTTCTCAAGTTCCCAACAGGGGTCACTGACATCATCATCATATTCATCAACATCATCCACATCTTCTGCTTGGATGCTGGCATATAGACTGCATGTTGCAACCACAGCAACATCATCATCATCAGCACCACCATCACCCAAAATTTTTTCACCACACTGTAAATCACTGCATGGCAAATGCATGACCTGAACCGTGGTGGAAGAAATGTCATTTTATGTGCTATTGTTGACATGATGATCAAAAACCACATGTTCAGTTACTGGGATGTTACTGGGGAGTATGACATCATCTACACTGTCACTCACTGCCACTGTTTCACACTCCACTATATTTTTGGACACGGTAAACTTGTCAGAACTGGAACTTGAGGCAGCAATACTCATACCACTAACAGTAACAGCACTAACACCACCAGCTGGAACAACATCATCTCTCATCTCCTCCAACTATGAGTGAAGCTACTGACTGCGCTGTAAAAAACATTGAAGGAGAAATACCTTTCCTCACATCAGCAATGTACTTATGTGACTGTGTACTACTACCACACCCACAGACAATCTTACCACTAGAAGCAGTGCCATGGCGAGAAACAGCTTTGCTTGCATGTCTCTTTGCAGGCATTTTGGGGGATCAACAGGAATATTCTAAACAAATTCAGACTTTGGAACATTCACTCTGGGTGGGGGCTGGGGGCGATGCTGGATGTGAAGCCAAAAACAACTGTGGCTTCAACAACAGATTCAGACACAAAGTCACTATAAGTTCAACAACACTTGAATTAACCAGTGGTGTTCTGAAGTCACAAACAATCCAATCTGGAAAAGAATACCTTTTGCCGGTGGGGGCATTGACTGCAGATTACTGCAGTGCAAAACCTCGAAAAGATACCACAATTGCAGTACAAAATCACACAGATGCAGTGGATAGCAGGTTCACACTGCTGTGCCTGCAATTACATTGTGACACTATAAAAGGTGTATTATTTGATATCATGTCATGCACCGCACACACACTCACACCCACACACACACAAAATTTGTCTACATGTAATGCTTACCAAATTTAAAACTTCAGTAATATACAAGGTTTTTTAAACACTTCAATTCTGCACCAGGTCCATCCAGACGACAACACACACAATCAACAAAACAAATGTCAGCAATTACTGAAAATATTACTGTGTGTACAATGACACAGTCAGTTATGCAAGAAAAATATAACCAAAAAACAAAGAACTCCCTATTTCTCCAACTTAAATCTACCTACACCAGATACACCCCCCAAAGCACACTTCCACTGTCTCTCAGTATACAGACTGAATGATGTACATTAACATTCAAAATCCACACACAGACAATAAACGCTCGATAATATGAGCACAGGAGGGTTTCCTACAATCAATGAACTAAAATTTCAGAAAAAAATGACTCAAAAAGACTTTTTTAAAAGCTTTTAGAAGGCTTGAATCACAGAGAGCTCACAGAGCAGACTGTCTCCTACAGCTTCCTACACACACTACCCCAAACTGAGGCTGTGCAGAACAATCTAGAGCCCATGAGACCTGAAATCCCATGAATCACTGCAAAATTCACCTTTGGAGCTTAAAACAAGGCAAAGTGGGGTGAAGTACATTGTTTTCAATGTACTTCACCTTAAAAATTGGTGGAGTAGTGGTTTGGGAAGGCAGAGTAACGTGAAGTCATTGGTTTCAATGGACTTCACATTACCCATTTATAATGTGAAGTGCTCTGCTTCATGTTGCGAAGCATTCCGCGAATCACTCTGTGGAGTGAATTTAGGCCACTTCACCCATCTCTATCCTGGATCTCACAAATAGCTTTAGGTTTACATGGGAGAAAGCCTTTGAGTCACAGATGTGCCTTTTGAAAGTTTGGTAAAAAAATATTAATCCATTCAAAAGTTATGACATTTTAAAGTTTCTCATTATTTCCTATGGAAAAATGTATATGTCAGGCAAGAAAACTATATTTTTCACACAATACAGTACTGTGCACAAAATACCAGCTTCTTTTCACAAAGAAGGCTGGTATTGTATGCACAGTTCACAGAGGTTTGATCGATTGAACTGTGTTGCGTCCAACATCTTGCTTGCCACTTAGCGAGGATGCTGAAGTACCAAACGTTTTAAAAAAAAAAAAAAAACTTCAGAACACAGCTAAAGAGAACTCCTTCATGTGTATTCTGATGATTTTTTTTGTTTCTCTTCAGCTGGACCCAAACAAATTTTTTTTTTGTTGGGTGCCAGCTTATACAGAGAATGCTTGTAGGCAGTTCTCTGTATGAGAAGAGTAATATTTTCTTGACTTCTGCAGCTGCAGCTGGAACTCGTGCTGCTGCCTTCAGAGTCAAGGAAGAGCTGCTTTGTTTGCACCGATACAGCATAGCCAATCCCTGTGTTGGTTTGTATCTCCTGTACACAGACACAGACACACACTTAGTTGGCACATTGGGAGCCCACCCTAGTGTGCTCTACATTATTTAAAAGCCTGTAGAAAAAAAAAGAAAATGGTCCCCAATGTCTTTTTTGATGCAGAATCCTCCATTGAAATTTTTTTTTTTCTCTTTTTCCTCCTACGTGCCCCAGAGTTACCTCTCCTTCAGGCCGCCTAGGACCCGGGCGTTCCCCTACTAGCTCCCCTTAGCCACCTACCTCATATCTGCAGTCTTCCTCGGGCAAGTCCGGTGTAACCCTTGCACCAGATGGGTCCCCCTCCTCCGAGGGGAAAGGCACCAGTGGGGGCAGAACCAGCGCACTACTATTCTCTCAGACCCTCGGAGCTGCTGAGGCAATTGTGGCTCTCAGGGAGTATTCAGGGAGGTCCGGGGCCGACGTCCGTCATCTGGTTAACTTCCGGTGCGGATTTTCTCATTTTTCTTGTTCCCCCCTCTAGTTACATCGCTACATGCATTGCCTCCAGTCTCCACTAGGGACCTCTGCACGAGCGAAGATACTCCCTAACCCACCCCAGGACAGGAGAGCAGTCCATCGGACGCTCGATCCTGCCCTTCCCCTGCCGACCCCCCGAGACCCGAGTCCGTTCCCGAACCCGGGTCGCTGGTGTGGGTCGAGGTAAGGCGCCAGCGCCTCAACCCTCTACACCACCGGGCTGGCCTGCATTGAAATTTTGATAATTTCAATGCAGAATTTTGCATCAAACTAGTCTGCCCCTTCCCCAAATTCTTATGTTTCACAATGACATTGAGGTGCTAAAACTCTGTGTTGGTATGTACCCCCCCACTATTGTTGCACACTGGGAGCCCACCCCAGTGTGCCCAGATTAATGTTTTTTCTTTAAATCTTTCTGACACTGGGATGCCCACTACCAGTGTCAGATGTCTCCACCGAGCAGTATTTTTGCATGATATACCTAAAACAAAGAAAACTGTCCCCTGATGCGTTTTTTCTTAGATGCAGAATCCTGCATCAAAATGTTTAATAATTTTGATGCAAGATCCTGCATCCAAATAGTCTTCCCTCTGGCATACTCCTTTTCTTCGAACTGACATGGGGTGCCCAATCCCTGTGTCGGTGTGTATCCCCTCCACACACAATTATTTGGAACACTGGGAGCCCACCCCAGTGTGCCCAAATGGTGTTAAATCTGCAAAATGAAGAAAACTGTCCCCCAACATTTTTTCTTCAGTGCAGAATTATACATCAAAATGTTCTATCATTTTGATGCAGAATCCTACATTGAACTAGTCTGTCCCTCCACTCCTTTTTATGTTGTCTTTCGCATGAGCAAGAAACATATTGCGGTAACTTGAAATAGCAGATTTTGGAGTTGCGGTCCTCTAGTGGCCAGTGGCACCATTGCTTTTTCGGGCTGGGTTCTGTGTCGTGAATTAGATTGCATGCTGTCTATGACAGCAGTGCAAAAGTGTGCTACCACCTTGAAAGGATTTAGTCACTACAATGAGGGAGTGCCCCTCATTGCAGAGCGCGCTTCCTGGAGTAACATTTCAATAAACATGGCGGGGCTGTCCCTCTCACAGTCCCCAAAACTGCCGGGTTGGGGTGCCCAATCCCCTGTCGGCATTTGCCTCACCAGTTCATTTGCCGATGGGTAGCCTCAATCCGCGCGCATAATGTCCCTCCCAAAGTTTGTTGTGTACTGAGGGGTGCCCACCCCTTGGCTCATGCTGCCACCCCAAAAGCAGACTGTGCAGCCGATGGGGGTGCCCAATCCCTGTTGGCACCAGCTCCCCCCAAACAAAAAGCCAGGTGGCACACTGGGAGCCCACCCCAGCATGCTCATGCCCCCCCAGCACACTGTATGGCCAACGGGGTGCCAAATCCCCATCGGCTCCAGCCCATCCAATGAAACACCCAGGTATGCCAGCATACTGGAAGCCCACCCCAGCATTCTCAAAGCATCCCACATTGCTGTTTCTTTCCCACCCTGTAAAAACAGAAAACAGTCCCTCGAGGTCTCTGATGCCCCCCAACCACACCCACCCTCTGTGCACCCACCTCCCCACACCCCTCTCACCCCATACTTACCTCCGGAGGCCGGCGCAACAATCTTCTGTGGACCGGGAACAAGTCTGCAGTCTTCAAAGCCGATGGTGAACTGAAGAAATGTAGGTAAGCTGTATAATGGTGTAAATAGGGTTTTTTCATCTTTGGTAGATATCTTGGCCATTTTTGGGAAATTTTTTACTAAATTTTCAACATGGGGTTCTTGGGACCCCACTTCATGAACTCAGTCACTGCCATTTTGTTATTTGGTCCCAAAAGGGCATCTTCCAAAAAAAGAGGTGTGCAAGAACAAGGGGGCACAATTTGAAGATAGACGGGGGGTGGCTCAGAGGTAATTTAAGGAAGTATTTTTTCACAGAGAGGGTTGTGGATGTATGGAACGGCCTTCCAGAGGAGGTTGTAGAGTCAAAACAGTGGTGGAATTCAAGCATGCATGGGACAGTCATAAGGCAATTCTAGGGGTGGGGAGGTAGGAAGTAGGCTGCTGGTTAACTAGGATCTGCAGCTTATCCATCAGGTAGGGAAATGGGCAAACTGGGTGGGCCAAGTGGTCCTTATCTGCCGTCAAATTCTATGTTTCTATGTTTCTATATATGGAACCACCTTTTCTGACCGATTAACGAAATGTCAGTGTCACAGTTCATGAGGTAGGCTCCCAAAAACCATGTGATGCAAATTTGGTGAAAAAATTCCCCAAAATGACGGCGTTATGAGCGTGTGTTGCACAATTCCTATACACTCTCATAACTTTGAGAATTTTTAATATTTTCACTCCAGCTTTTCACCATTGCCATTTTACCACACCTCCTTATGAGTAGTACAGCTGTCATTTTTCACATCTCACCTGAAATGTGTTTTCACACATGTGACACACAGAGGTTCGGTTGGTGTGTGAAATCAATGTTCTGGACAGATTATGAAAGTCACAGTGATACTGTCCATGAGCAGAGGTCCCAAAATGCATATGTTGAAAATCTGGTGAAAAAATTCCACAAAATGCCTATTTTATGAGCGTGTGTTGCGCAGTTTCCATACACACTTGTAAGTTCGAGAATTGTTAATATTTTCACTCCTGATTTTAAACATTGCCATTTTTGAACACCTCCTTAAGAACAGTACAGTTGTTATTTTTCACATGCTGCACAAAATGTGGTTTTGCACATGTGGTGCACAATGGCAGGGTTGCCGTAGGAAATCAATGTTTAGGACAGATTAAGAAAATCACTGTGAGTGTTCATGAGTGGAGGTCCCAAAATGCTTATGTTGAAAATATGGTGAGAAAATTCCACAGAATGACTGTGTCATGAGCATGCATTGGCAGTTTCCATGCACACTTATAACTTGGAGAATTTTTTAATATTTTCACTCCAGATTTCCCACATTGCCATTTTTGCACACCTCCTTATGAACAGTACAGTTGTCCTTTCTCACATCCTGCCCAAAATGTGGTTTTAAGCTACTGGCACAGAATGGCACAATCACTGTGGGACATCAACGTTCAGGACAGATTAACAAAATCACAGTGCCACTGTTCATGAGCAGAGGTCCCAAATGCTTTCATGAGATGGGGTGAGAAAAATCCCATGTTGAAAATTTGGAGTGCAAATACCAACAAATGCCCGGGGCATTAGAATTTATAACAATAACGTCCCACCCTGTAGAGACTAACCGGCATCAGGTGTGTGACTTTAGATTGTCTGTTCTAATGCTCACTCCATTCCACCACCACTCCCACTCTGCAGCCACTGACAGGCATCAAACTGTGCCTTGCACTCTTTGTCCCCAAAGTTCACCCCATTCTCCTATACTGCACCCATCTCAACGTATTTCCATATGGAGTGGGGTGAGTGTAAGGCCTGAGGACCACAAGGCAGAACGTGATACTTGTCGAACTCTGGAGGGTAGGGTGAGGTGAAATCACATGAGTGTTATGGCTGACACCCAAAGGCACACCTCAGTGCCTGTCAATCTCTTCAGGGTGGTGTGGGGTTGGTGTCACTTCTGTACTTCACTGCCATTCCTTTTATGCATCTGTCTAACTCCTACACTACCAATGCCAATGTCAGCAAGACAACATTCAACATTGACAAATGCTTTTTTTTTGCACCAACATCAGGGTGCCCAATTCCCATGTCAATGTGTATCTCCCACCCATTGTGGCACACTGGGAGCCCACCCCAGTGTGCCCAGATGAATGTTTTTTTAAAAGAAAAGAGGATGCCCACTCCCAGTGTCAGATGTCTTACCCCAAGCCCACTTCCATTGCCGATAGGGGTGCCCAACCCCACGTCAGCATTATGTCCCCCCAACTCATGTGGCACACTGGGAGCCCACCCCAGTGTGCCCACATTTACTTTCTATTTTTCTGTAGATAAAGAAAACCATCTCTCATGTCTTTTAAACCTGTAATAAAGAAAACGGTCCCTCGTGATCTCCCCAGTCCTTCCTCCCCATCCCCACCCTCCCTCTGAGCACCCACCTCCCTGCACCTCCCTTACCCCATACTTATCTCCTGAGGTCAGCACAGTCATCTTCTTCTGACCGGGACACACGTCTGCACTCTTCAAAGCCCAAGTGCAAACTGAAGAATCAAAGATAAACCGTATAATAGGAGTCAATGGGTGAGGATCAACTTATGTTAATATCTTGGCCAATTTTTAGGAATATTTGCACCAAATGTTCAACATAGGGTTCTTGGGACCCCACCTTGTGAACACTGGCACTGTCATTTCATTTCTTGGTCCCTAAAGGTGATTTTGCAGTTGCAATGCAGAATTATCTTTTTGGGACTGATTCACAAAACAACAGTGCCACTGTTCATGAGGTGGGGACCAAAAAAGCCCATGTTGCAAATTTGGTAAAAATATTCCCCAGAATGATGTGCTACAAACATGTGATGCATAGTTTCTACGCATGCACATAACCATCAGTTTTTAATATTTTCACTTCAGAGTGTCAGCATCCCCATTTTTTCATACCTCATCATGAGCAGTATAGCTGTCATTTTGTACCGCCTGCCCGGAATGTGTTTTTGCAACTGTGGCACAGAATGGTGTGGTCACTGTGCGAAATAAACCTTTAGGATGGATTAACAAAATTACAGTTGCACTGTTCATGAGGAGAAGTCCCAAAAAGGCCTTGTTGAAAATTTGGTGAAAACATTCCAAAAAATTATTGCGTTATGGATGTACATTGATCAGTTTTTATGCACTCTCATAACTTTGCTGATTTTTCATATTTTCACTCCAGATTTTTAACATTGCCATTGATCCACACCACCTGATGAACAATGCAGCTGTCATTTTTCAAATCTTGTCAAACATGTTTTTCCACACCTGTGGTGCAAAAAACGGCTCTACAGTTTCAGGAATTACATTTCATCAGGGATTTGAAAGTTTTCTGTACTGGGTACATGTGGTGAGGTGATAAGAATGTTATGTTGAACATTTGGGGTGACAATTATTTAAGGTGGCATGGTTATGACTATTTGCTGCAATTTCATTATGCCTGCTCCTAACTTAATGTGTGGAAGTGCAGGGGCCATAGACCCTTGTGTTTCCACAGCTACATACATATGTGCATCTGTGGAGTGATGGCTACTGTTGTTCTATATCAATAGATGGATGGGAGCACAGGGTCTGAAGGACTTTGCACTTTCACCATGACATATGGACACTGTTGCACTATCTGAATGGAGGCCAGACCCTGCACTCCCACCATCAGATATGACACTGTTGTACTAGCTGGATGGAGGGATGGGATCATAGGGTCTGAAGGGCTCTGCACTCTCACCATAACATATAGATACTGTTATACAATCTGGATGGAGGGTTCAGACCCTGCGCTCCCACTGTAAAATGAGGATACAGTTACGCTATCTGAAAAAAAGGTCAGTACCCATTAGGATATCAGGCCCAACTCTCACCCCATTCCATGTATAAACAAGCTTACATGCTACAGTATAGCACAATGGGGTGAGAGTTAGGCCTGATGACCACATGGCACACCCCAACACCTGGTGATGTGTGGAGGTTGGGGGGATGGGGAGGGTGTGATGAGAGGGGTATTAGGGTTGGAAACCCTAATGCCTCATTTCCCTGTTTTTGTCTCTGTGATATTCACCCTAACTGAAGCAGTAATGGTGTTTATTTCAAAGAATATATATATATATATATATATATATAGACACACACACACACACACACACACACATACACACACACAGGAGTACAGTGGCGTCCCCGAGGATGAAACCCACTTTTAAAGCACTCTGCAGTATGCTGCAGCAGACCTACGGAATAAAGCATTGCAATTTCAATGGCAATTAGTCACTTTTGTCATGAAGGAAACTGTGGCATTCTCTTTATCCTGGCAGTGTCACATTTTCCTGAATGACAAAAGGGACTAATTGCCATTGAAATTACATTGCTTTATTCAGTAGGTTCCTGCAGCATTCTGCAGAGTGCTGCAAAATGCTGCAGGATTGGGTTTCATCCTGGGGGATGCTCACTATATATATATATATATATATATATATATATATATATATATATGTATATGTATTATATATTATGGTAGCATGGTAGTGCTACCATAGTTAGGGTTGAGGAGTCATTTACGTGTTAAACCTAAAATCTTGCACCTTAATACCTTTGCAACCATTCAACAGATTTGCTTGAAATTTGGAATACATAATCAAGAATCATACATCTTGGGATATGCCAAGTTTTGTACTGTTCGAATATACGGCTGCAGAGTTATTAAGCGTGATCTGCGCACGTGTTTACGCTTTTTTGCAATTCCTTGGTCATCTCTACAGGTTGCATGGTTTGTGTGACCAGTCCAAAATCTTCAGGGAATGTGTGGCCGGGGTCCTCAATGTGCCTTTTGAAGATTTTGTGAAAAAATATTAAGCGGTTCAAAAGTTATTCAAAAAACAAGTTCCCATTATAAGTCAATGGGAAAAGTTAACAAAAAGTTCGACAGTGTTGAAAATGCAGTTTTTACTTTTGCAAATGGCCCTTTTACTGTCACAAATTTGCCATTTTGTTTTCAGTTAGCGATCAGAAAAATACTTGGCATTTAAATTTGGGACCCTCTAGCAAACTAATTATTTTTGTATTCACCTAGTCGGACCCTGAGAATGCTAGCCATGTCTTTATTTTGGGGTGAAACACCCCAGAAATATGTTATAAATTTCTGGAAAAGTACTTTCATAAGTAATTGTCAAGCGTACCACACTGTTGAATGAATTGCGAAAGCTTTCTCAAAGTTCGACAGTACTTTTCCAGGATGTGAGAAAATGACAGCAATTCTTTGTCACCCTGCTGCAAAAGAATGGTTTGGTCTTTTGGGCTGAAATTTGGAGGGAACACAGCCAACATCTCACAGATGTGCTTTTCAGTCTTTTGGTGAAAAAATATTACATGGTGGCAAAGTGACAGCACTCCAAAGTTGATGCTTTTTCCCATAGGATAACATTACGGCGTCTGCTGTATTAAAGGAATCCTTTGTCACCCTCCTGCAAAATAATGGTTTGGTCTTTTGGGATGAATTTTCAGGGAAGAAAGGCAACATACCACAGATGTGCCTTTCAGTGGTTTGTTGAAAAAATATTACAGTGAGGGAAAGTTATGGGACTGCGAATTAGTCTTTTTTCCCCATAGGATAACATTATGGCGTGCATTGCGGTATCTCGGAAACAGTGCAAGATACAGACTTTTTGTCATAAAATTGGGGGCTAAGTGCAAAACTAGCCAAGAAAGTGATAATTAATATGACTTTTAAATTTTTTTCTATGTCATACGGTTCCTGAGATATAAGCAATTTAGTATTCCAAGTCCTCATTTTCTGTTCCGAGAGCTATTATTATGCATGCATTCTTTGTACTCACTGTTTTTCTATATGCAGATTTTTGGGGAAAACTATTGTGTGTGTTTCTATAACTGTTACCCTTAGCACTTCTGGTTGTGGTTCTGTACCTGTTTCGGTTACTTTTTGTGTCTATGCCACGTTGTGCATTACCGTGTGCGTTTTCCTTTGCGCTTGTGTTTTTTTGTAATTTTAACCTTTTGTGTCTACAGTACTGTTTATCTTTGTGTTTCGCTTTGTGCTACCATGTGCATTAACATTTGTATTTACTGGCACTGTGTAGTATGTGTGAAGACATCACGTGGCAGGAGCATGGGTCCCAAAGGGCCCTGCGCTCCAGTCGCTGTATTACATTCAGTATTTTTCAGTACTGTTTATCTTTGTGTTTCACTTTGTGCTACCAAGTGCATTAACATTTGCATTTGCTGGCACTGTGTTAGTATGTGTGAAGACATCACGTGGCGGGAGCGTGGGGCCCGAAGGCCCTGCACTCCCACCATTGTATTACATTCAGTATTTTTCAGTACTGTTTATCTTTGTGTTTTGCTTTGTGTTACCATGTGCATTACCATTTGTGTTTGTGGGCTCTGTATAAAGACATCACATGGCGTGAGTGTATTTATGGCCACTGTGTTATTGTGTGAAAAGACATCACATGGCAGGAACATGGGGCCAGTGTTACTGCTGTTGTATTACATTCAATATTTGTCAGAATAATTTTTAAAAGGAAGGGAAATTAGAGAAAAACACTTTGTTTACTGTTTCAGTTAGTGTTGTTTGTCAGTGACAGAAGTGAGGAGATTTTGTGTTAGGGCTCAAAAGCATAAATGTGCATTCACCCCTCACCCCCCCGAGCACCAGTGGCAGACAGAGAGACACACAGACATGGGAGTAGGGGGTAGAAGCAAGGCAACAGGCCCAATCACAGTCAATCAGCAGGAGGTGTGAGGAATAATATAAAACTAGTGTACATATTGCACACTGAGTGGAGAGACACAGTAAGAATACGCCTATGGAAATGAATAGTGTAGTTTTGTCATTGCAGCTGTAGAGAACTTAACACACTTAGGAGTATTATTGCAGCTGTACAGAACTTAGTACGCTTATGAGTTGCATGGAGTAATGGGGTAGGGGACTACACCTACATACCTGTTGCTGCATGTTAAGTGAAGAGGCACAGCAAAGAAGGGTGATGCAGATCACTTGTAGACTTTCATGATTACAGGTACAGTGTAGTTAGCACAATTATCACTTACATTGCCTTGGCCAGGTAATGCTTTCCAAACTGTGACAGCAAGTACTGGATCCTTAGTAAAGACCCATAACATAGCTGAGGGTATGGACATCTATGGTAGTTGTCATTGATTGCAGGGACACTCAAGTAAGCATAGTTAGTGTTTGTGGGGGTGGATCAGAGAGGTAATGCTTCACCTAAAAAATTTGTACTGCATCATGAGTACTGATGTAGAGAAAGAGTGAGGCAATGAATATCAATGGTATGCCTCCGTATTTGTTGGTTGACACAAGTTTACATAGTTAGGATTTTTATGGCCTCACCCAGGGAATTTTTTATGCATACTAGTTACTGATTGTGACTGTACAACCACAGCTTCATGGACGTAGTTAGCAATGTCACATATTTCTCAACAACAGCTACTGTAGTCTGATTGTAGACTCAGATGAAAAGTAAGGGTGACTCATACTAGTTGATTTAGTTTGGAATTACAGGAACTCTGTCAGGCAATGTCTCAACTCCTAGCACAGGTACTGCTTACTGAGAGGAGAGTACAGAATAAAATAGCCTATGGAGATGAACAGTGTCATGGGGTTACTGTACTTGCAGATCACTTGCTATATGCTGAGTGAACAGTCAGAGGAAAAGATAGGCAAGGCACATCAGTTGTACAGCTCCTTGATTACAGGAGCTGTCCAGTTAGCACAGTTATCACTTGAATGGATTCAGACAGGTGATGTGTCTTCAAACATGACAGCAGGTACTGCATTGTTAGTGTAGATACACAATACAGGTGAGGGTATGGACATCTCAGTGGAGATACACAACACCTGTGAGGGTATGGACATCAATGGTAGATATCAGTGATTGCAGGGATAGTGACGTTAGCTGCAGGATTTTAAATAAGGATTTTAAATTGATTAGCACTTTCTCGTGGAAAAGTGCTAATCAATGTTGCAAATGTGTAGCAGTTGGATTGAATTGATTAGCAAAATAAAAAAAAATGTCATATTTACTAGAGACAGTATGATTGCTGTTATTTCTCACCTGATAAACACTTTTTTGATTTTCTTTGATGTGTGGAGCAAAAGGGGAAAAAAAGACTCTGGTACAGTAGTGTGTGCAGTCACCGACTGAGCCACTTTATTAATTTTTTTTATCATCTGAGTGAAATTCACAGAATTCATAATAACTCTGACATGAGTTACTAGTATTAAAAACAGATTTGATTCTTCAAATAATGCAGTTTCTACTTGCCAACCTTCCCAAGCCTGACTACATAGAGAACAGTCAGCTACAAATTTCAGAATAAGCAGCTACAGCTGCTGCACCATAAAAGTAATAAAACAGACACAAGTTACAACTGACTAGTATTCCCAACCTCCCATCCATTTGCACTGAGCCTCTAACTTAAATGGTCAGTTTTAAGTGGATGAGATGGTTAGGAACAGTACTCAGTTGTCGGAAGTCTAGTGTCTGAAACAAAATTGAAAGAGTTCAGTACGTACCAAACATATTCTGACCAGCCTTGTTAAATGTAATTTCTTGCCATCCTTCCTAAGCGTGACTACTTATGTGACCCAAAAGTGAAGAACAGTAGAATAAGCAGCCGCAGCTGCACCCTAAACTTATTACACAGACACAAGTACAACTGATTAATGTCCCTAGAGCCTCCCATCCATTTGCACTGACCCTCTAACTTAAATGGTCAGAAAAGTAATGGGATGGTTGGGAACAGTAGTCAGTTGTCGGGAGTCTAGTGAAACAAAATTTAAAGAGTTCAGTAGTACTGAACATTTTCTTACCACCAGCCTTGTTAAATGTAGTTTCCACTTGCCAACCTTCCTTAGCATGACTACTTATGTGACCCAAAAGTAGCAGTAGAATAAGCAGCTACAGCTGCACCTAAGTAATTTATTACACAGACACTAGTACAACTGACTAGTGTTCCCATCCTCCCATCCATCTGCACTGAGCCTCTAACTTAAATGGTAAATTTTAAATTGATGAGTGGTTAGGAACAGTAGTCAGTTGTCAGGAGTCTACTGTGTCTGAAACAAAATTTAAAGTTCAGTTAGTATGCAGTACCGAACATTTTCTGACCTTAAAAAAACAGTTTCCACTTGCCAACCTTTCCAAGCATGACTACTTTTCTGACGAACACAAAAGTGAACAGCTAGTAGGGTAACTGAGAATAAGCAGCTGCACCTGTACCCTAAAAGTAATTTAACAACAGACACAAGTACAACTGACTAGTGTTCCCAACCTCCCATCCATTTTGCACTGAGCCTCTAACTTAAACAGTCAATTTTAAATGGATGGGTGGTTGGGAACAGTAGTCGGGAGTCTAGTGTCTCAAAAAAAATTTAAAGCTATTTTCAGTACCGAACATTATCTGACCTTAAGCCTAAAGCCTGTGGTGCAGTCATGACTTGTGCTGGCATGGAAATTTAATTGCGGTGGCTGGGAAGCAATCTGTAGGGTAACTGAGAATAAGCAGCTGCAGCACACAAACTGATTTACATGAACTGCTTTTATTCTTAGACTTTACTACTGTAGTTCCCAACCACCATCCAGATCTGGATTGAGCCTCTAACTTAAAAGGTCAATTTTAAATGGATGGGCGGTTCAGAACAGTCAGTAGTTGTCTACTCAGGCCTGTAGACCCAGTTCCCGGCAGCCAGATCCCACTAATTTTTTTGTAAGTGCAGATTTACAGTTTAGAACAGAAAGCACCAGTTTAAGGCTGCAAGCAGCATACACTCTGTCAGACTCATTGTGGCATTTAACTTCTCTTTTGACTTATTTCCAGGACCAGTCAGAGAGCTCAGCACAAAAGATGATGATGGCTTTTGTGTACCCACCTGAGAAGCCTGCTCATGAGTCTCCCCCCACCAACCCCACAGTTGAGAGAGACGGAATTTTTGATTTGTTTAGTCACAGTACAAGTTATTATAAACACTTCTAGCCACTAATATCATTCTCACCAACAATGAAGAAATTTAACAACTGTGGTCTTCAACTTGAGCCACTGGAAAAAATACATATGGCAGTGAGTGTCTCCACCAGCCAATGAACCTGAGGACTTAATGCCCTATAAAAAGTTTAACTAGTTGGAAAACTAATTCCTTAAACTACTTGCTTTACCATAAGCAGCACTTTAGTCAGTGCTAAATTTTAACGTGAGACTCAGTGGTGTCCCAAATACCACACAGGCTTCTGAGAGCTCAGTACAATCAGTAAACTTGTGATGAAGTTAGCACAAGAAAAAAATGTAATTTTAAACAAGGTCTGCTCATCTCATGGCATGGTTGGTGCCCCGGCATGTACAGGTGCACATTGCTGAACTCAAGACAGGTGAAGCCCATTTGCTGAAGTGAGCAAAGTCCTGACCTGTGTGGATGGGTAAATGAAGTTCTGGAAGAGCCAAGTTCCCATGGCCAACTGGGATTCCGAGTGTCCACCTCCACATCTGCCTGCCTGTGCCAACTCCCGTAATCACTGAGATCTAGATTGCTAAGTAGGGAGAGTGAAGGGCACCCCCCATAATTGCCAGTGCACTCCCCCTGCTTGGAGATCTATCTGGATGTCTGAGCATGGGGAGGGGCTGGCAGGCAGACATGAAGAGAAGTGCTCAGCTGACTGGCATGGATTCTCAACTGACCCACTTCCCTCCAGTCAGTGACCAACTACCAACACTGAGGACCTGAAATTTTTCCCCATGGCACTTACTGCCACTTAGGCTAAAACTTATAAGCCAAAAGTGTACTTCCCTCAGTTTACAGGGGCTCGCTACTGATCAATGATCATGTCGTCACTGTCTGACTCAGAAGTACTGTAAGACAGAATGCTAGTACTACTTGCTGCATCTTCTGAACTAGTTACATTTGTGGTGCGGGATGAATCTGACCTTTTCACTTCTGACTGCCTTTGTTTCACACAAACTGTTCTAGGAGTGCTGAAAAATCTATCTACAACTGGAAAAGGATCAAATGTCTCTGGACTGTCACCCTTAACTGAAATTCTAACCAGGTGTTCCAACATTACTTCACTCAGTCTTTTTCTCCAGTCAGTTTTGACATGCTGCATTATTGAAAATGACCTTTCCAGCTTTGCATTGGACACTGGAATGAGCTTACAAATAATGACAACGTGTTAGAAGTTTGAGAACTGTTCTCTGTAGGACTTCAGAATACAGTTTCAAAAGTCTTCCCTGTTTAAGTGACTTAAAAACTTATTGTATAAAGTTTTAAGTTCAGAACCATTCTCCTGGCAAAGCAGCAAGGTCAACATTATGTTTTGTGAGTATCTGTCCATAGTAATTAACAAATATGTCCAAGTCTACATTCCCAAACATTTCCAGCTCATCAGCACTCCTAGGCCACTGTTTCACATCTAACAGTTTTAAAGTCCTAAAAAGTGGGTGTTGGTCCTGAGAGTCACAGTCAGTGATATCTGAAAATCCATCAGAAAAGCACTATTGTACACTTCTGACATAATTAGGTACCTGTGTTATAAGGTGCCTGATACTGTTGTTAGCATTCGAGACTGTAACATCTTTAAACATGACCGGTTCAGAATCATCAGCTGGGATTCCGAGTGTCCACCTCCACATCTGCCTGCCTGTGCCAACCCCCGTAATCACTGAGCTCTAGATTGCTAAGTAGGGAGAGTGCAGGGCCCCCCCATAATTGCCAGTGCACTCCCCCTGCTTGGAAATCTATCTGGATGTCTAAGCATGGGGAGGGGCTGGCAGGCAGACATGAAGAGAGGTGCTCAGCTGACTGGTGAGAATTTTCACTGACCCACTTCCCTCCAGTCAGTGACCAACTACCAACACTGAGGACCTGAAATTTTTCCCCATGGCACTTACTGCCACTTAGGCTAAAACTTATAAGCCAAAAGTGTACTTTCCTCAGTTTACAGGGGCTCGCTACTGATCAATGATCATGTCGTCACTGTCTGACTCAGAAGTACTGTTAAGACAGAATGCTAGTATTACTTGCTGCATCTTCTGAACTAGTTACATTTGTGGTGCGGGATGAATCTGACCTTTTTGCTTCTGACTGCCTTTGTTTCACACAAACTCTTCTAGGAGTGCTGAAAAATCTATCCACAACTGGAAAATGATCAAATGTCTCTGGACTGTCACCCTTAACTGAAATTCTAACCAGGTGTTCCAACATTACTTCACTCAGTCTGTTTCTCCAGTCAGTTTTGACATGCTGCATTGTTGAAAATGACCTTTCCAGCTTTGCATTGGACACTGGAATGAGCTTACAAATAACGACAACATGTTAGAAGTTTGAAAACTGTTCTCTGTAGGACTTCAGAATACAGTTCCAAAAGTCTTCCCTGTTTAAGTGACTTAAAAACTTATTGTATAAAGTTTTAAGTTCGGAACCATTCTCCTGGCAAAGCAGCAAGGTCAACATTATGTTTTGTGAGTATCTGTCCACAGTAATTAACAAATATGTCCAAGTCTACATTCCCAAACATTTCTATCTCATCAGCACTCCTAGGCCACTGTTTCACATCTAACAGTTTTAAAGTCCTAAAACGTGGGTGTTGGTCCTGAGAGTCACAGTCAGTGATATCTGAAAATCTATCAGAAATGCACTGTTGTACACTTCTGACGTAATTAAGTACCTGTGTTATAAGGTGCCTGATGCTGCTGTTAGCATTCGAGACCATAACATCTTTAAACACGACCAGTTCAGAATTGTCAGACTCATCATTGTCAGTAACGTCTTGATCATGTTGCTGTAAGAGTGTCTTAAGTTCAGAGTTGCATGTTCCGAGAAGATTATCTGCGAGATGTTGTAGTTGCCGTAAGGTTGCATCAACACAAGTCAACACTAGGATCAATTCAGCAGAAGAACCCTGTAAACTGAGGGAGAGTCGTGACAGTGGCCTTAGAAGGTCAATATAGAAGAGTAAATGAGTGACAAATCTGGCAGTTTTCAGTTTGGTCAAAATGCCGTTAACTCTGCTTTTCTCTGTTGGTTGCATAGTAGCAGTTTCTGCGAGATTTTCAAGATGATGAATCGTACCTGTGTAGGATTTTACCAGTGTCTGAGCGGCACAAAATTTGTGATCTACCCACCTTGTTTCAAATGCTCTTTCTGATTTGCTGACTTCACCGCCCACTATTTTAGCTAATTCTCTGAGCTCGCGACGTTTCTTTGGACTTTTATCGTAAAGGTAGTACAATGTCATGAGATTATCATTCACTTGATCAAAAAATGTTCCTTTCAGTGCATCTCTAATTGCCAATTGAAGTCTATGGTTAAGACAATGAATAGACAGTAACCATGGCATTTCCACTTTTAGCAGAGCTGATATACCTTTTTTTCCCCAGGTTTACTGCAGCACCATCTGCACACATAGCAACCATGCGACTGTTCAAGTCTAAAATGCCAAACTCTAAGAATGCTTCTTGAAGTATTTCTAACAAACCTTCTGCACTGGTGTGCTGAACGTCTTTTAATCTGAAAAAAGTCATGTCCGTTAAACAAGAACTTTTGTTAAAATGCATAAAATACAGTAATTCTTTTTCAATACGACTTTCATCTGTTGCCCCATCTAGAAGAACTGCAAAATACAGACTTTTCTGAAGGGCTGTGAGTAGATTTTCCTGTAATAATTCACCAATAACTGACATGAACATAAGACAACCATTAATATTTGCATATGCACTTCCGAGATCAATGTCATGTCTTTTTTCAAGTTTAACAAATGATTCAAATTTAGTAAATGAAAGCTCTTCTTTAGCAAGCAGATAAGAGATTTCAATCAGACAGTGAACTACAGCTCTGTCTTTTACTTCTGCTGCTAATAGTGCACGTCCTATTGGTGTAGTTTTGTATATGGAGGCAATTGATTTCGGTTTTCAGCTGAGTGTAACAGCTCATTTATGAGCATCACATTGACTGTGTTTTGCAACATTGTCCTCTTTCAAAGCTGTACCTCAGATGCCAACAATGAAACTTTCACTAAAATTTCTGCAGTACTTTAACTGTTCTGCCCATTTTTCACACAGGGAACATTTTACCCGGTCTACAAACTCACCACCATTGTCTGTTTCATACACTAACCATTAATTGTGGTGATCAATCTCCTTTTTCCATTTTTCTACAGTGTGCCTCCATACTTTTTTGATGCTGGTTGCCATGGTTGCTGTCTGTTCTCTAGGTTCATGTAGCTGTGTGTGACACTGACTGACTCATTGAGTATGTTAAAACAATTTGAAGAATATGTGTGTGCTTGTTTCCAGTGTGTATTATTTGTTGAAAGACATTTGACAATAAACATCAGGCTTCTAAATTCTGCCTTGTGTCTCTTCTTTCCTACAGACAACACCAGAGTGATTACTTGCAGCTGAACAGTTGTCAGGGGGTGGGGTGCCCTGGGGGGGAACTGACTTACCCTCTAACTTAAATGGAAGCCGGGGACAAATCTGTAGTTACCCTAGTAACGCTGGGTCTGAGCCCTCTAACTTAAACGGTCTCAGAACCCACCCATTCCTACACAACACTGCAGAGCTGTGCAGGGCAGAAGATGACCATCTGGGTGGGAGCTTGATTGACTGAGCCCTCTAACTTAAATGGACCAGTCAGTCAGTACCCATACAGTACTAGTAAAGGTCAAAGCCTCTAACTTAAACGGTCACTGACAATCGCTATCTGCTGCTGTCTGCACAGCTCTGCAGAGCTGATGACCAAATCTTGGTTTTATGGGGGGGCTCAGACAACAAAATACTAATAGACTAGACTTAAACACCAGTCATCAATATGGCCAGCCCTAGAGACACTACTTGTCTCACTCTGTCACAGCTGTTGGTTTTGAACGTTGCAGCATGGCCAGACACAAAATGTGCACCCTGAGCACAGCAAAGTGACTATTTATAACCATCACAAGTTTCAAATGCCAAAAAGTGTAGGTACACTGGCCAACCCCCCCCCCCAATGTTTTCAGGCAGAGTTTGATTGCTAGCCCTACAGGCTCACCAAACAACATCCCTCATTCCACTGACTTCTAATATAATGTCTAGTACAACTGTTGGCTTTAGAGTTTCACACAATTATTGTTTTTTTAAGTCCAAAGTGTGTCAGCCTGCTTTTCCTGGCTTCGTTCTTCCTCCCTCAGAGCATCTACTCCTGGCACTTTTCTGAATCCTGTCAATCTTTTTTCTTCCCGACCCTCCTCCTCCTCCTCCTGTTCCTGAGTCCCAGTCTACCACCTAGTTGCTCCTTTTGGCTGCACAACTTCAGTCCACGTGCAGCTAGCTGCAGCTCAGTTTGAACCTACAAACACAATGACAATTTGTCAGTGCTTGTATACTCACCTAATCTGATTGACTTTACAATCCCCAAGCTAGCTTGCCAAATGCCCCAAATGTAAGTTACCCTACCTTTCTTGAAAACTGGATGCAACTGCTGGCTGGCCAGGCTGGTAATCGATGAACCACTGTGGCAGCGAACCCCTGCAAAACAACAGGACATTACTCTCAGAGACTCGTTTGCTATTCAATTCATTTTTCACTGAGGACAGTAACACAACAGTAACTTACTGCAGGGCCATCAGTTGGGGTGGGCTCCTCTTTCCCTCTCTCATGCCACTGGGACAAAGTTCTCACACAGTCGGGTCTGGTCACACCAACCTAAAAAAAAAGTTAAACCAAGATCAGAATCAATAAATGTGACCAGCCTCCCCCCATAATAACCTTCACCAGCAACACAAAAATCCCCAAAACACCAGATGATCACTAGACTGTGTTCCACAACAGAGTAGCTCACTGGCAAGCTTGGTGGGCAGCTGCACAAACCACCTGATTCAAAATTAATACCACCCGACCATTGGGGGGAGTGGGAGTACCTGCCAGCAGCTGTGACTGGCACAAATCAAATCCATGCATGGGCCACATTGGTCATGCATGGCTGGGCCTCAGTCATTGAATGCAGGGGCAGTCCATAGTGAGAAGAAGGACCCAGTCCAGTGCTCTCTGGCACCTCACAACGACTCACTCCGTCTCAGCTCTTTATCCCAGAAAAAAAACTTGAGGGCCACCACAGGGGTGACAAACTGCAGGCTTGCCCTCCAAGCACCACAGCCCACTGACAGCCCAGCCAGGCAATGAACCATTTGGTGGTGATGTTCAAACCCACCCTGGCACCCCCTAAGAGGCCCACAGTGGCATAACAACTGCTGAAATTTTAATTTTGCCCTTGTTTACACACACTGGCATTTATATTCTGGTGGGCAATCTATCTGGGTAGTTGCTGCCACTAATGTCCATCTGCCGGTCAGTGAAGTACTCCCCTACCCCCACCCCCAGGCCTAGGTCATCAGGAGCTCATCCATGTGTGGGACAGAAATGTACAATTGATTAGTAGGGCACAGAGACAGACTGTCACCAAGGCTTACTGAAGTAACCCGCACCCTCCCCCCCAGGCCAGAGGGCCATCCAGGAATAGAATCAAGATTCAGCCAAAAAAGTAGCCTAAGCCTAAGTCTGAGCTTGTGTGCCCATACAGGTTGCCCCCTCAGTCTGGAGTGGTATCTAGGGAAAGTCCCCAGTGCCTTGGCTCCCCCCCATGAGGATCAGCCTAGTACAGACTGTTCTTGCTTGGCTTGCACCACTTCTTGTCTGATGGCATGATGGAGCAGTGAATCGTGCCCCCCTCCCCAGGTGGCTGGTATGTGGGCTCATCACATACTGGTAGAGATAGACTGCAGCCTCCCACCCCTCACCCCCAGGCAAGGGCAGGAGAAACTTACCAAGAGGGATTTGAGCCACAAAGAACTTAGCCTGTGTCTGAGCACACTCAGATTCTTAATTTGTGTGCCCAGTGAGAATAGACCACCACCCCCCAAATGTGAGGCCCAGCTTAGTTAGACTCCAAGATAGTCACACAGAAGTACACTGACCTCAGAGCTGGAGTGACCACCTCCCCATCCCAGGCTCCCAACTCCCAAGACACCCAGCAGTGGTTGGCACTGTGTCACAAATGAATTACAGTGGGTGTCAAAGCTGCAGCTAGGTAGGCCAGTGCACCACACACACTCTGTCTCTCTCACCCTCACCCAGCACTCATCATCATTTATTGGAGCGAGAGCAAGTTGGATCATCATCGGAGCAAGAGCAAGTTGGATCACGGTCACTGCACTCATGAAGGAGGGCGAGGCCGCGTGGGCAGACAATGGATGGCAAGCCAAGGGTAGGCCGCTGCAACTCACTGAGCAGTCTCGCTAATGGAGGGCAAGGGCTGCAGTCACTTGCACTGTCTGGGAGATCCTGGACAGCACGGGAGAGGAGATATCACTTCAGGAATGGACATGCGGACTTCACTAAGGGCACCCAAACACAGGCCTATCTAAAGAAATCACCCCCCCAGATTCCCGAGCTGTTCTCAGATGTACCAGCCACACTCCCGTTAGCCTAAACCACCCAATCAGATCCTGAGCAGCAGCAGCTAAGCCATACAAGAAGCCATACAAGGAAGGCGGGTAACTGCACAATTTGTGGAACCTGCAGAAGATTCTTTGGCCACCCAACTCATTACAACACAGGCCTTGACCCTCCGTTGCTACTCACATTTGCTGCCGCCATCAAGTTCACCACTTTCTGCCAGCCCTGACAATCCTCCCACACCCAGAATAATTAAACCAGCACTGCCACAAACATATCTCCACATTAATAACATTTTTTTCTCTGAAAACCCAACTTTTTGTTCGATTTCCCCTCTCTCAATTCGATTCCTCTCTCAATTTGATTCCCTCTCTCTGGACCACAGTGTTCAGCTGCAACTCTGCCAATCTCAGCAACTGCACCACACTGCTGGAGTCACGTTTTTGCATCTTTTCCTCTTTCCCTCTATGGAAGCGCGGTATTAGGCAGCCAATCACAACTACAGGTGGGCAGAGCTAAGGGTACAGTGACGCCCATTTTAGCATGATACATATGTACGGAGACAAAATCATCCCTAAAATGACATCTGATGATGTAAAAACATGGAAAAAATGGATTGCACTTTTTTGCAATCCATTCCACATTTTGAGTCACATAACCTGCCGGATTGCATCGTAAAATGCAATGCGATACCAGCTATTTAAAACCCTGAACTAAGTTAGGATTTGCATGCATTTAGGCAGCTAATGCTGCTCCTCCCCCCAAAATTTATACTGCATCATGAATGGTGATCCACAGGAACAATAATGCAATGGAGATCAATGGCACAGCTCTGTAACTGTAGGTACAGTGAAGTTAGCACAGTTAGGAGTTGCATAGGCTCAGCCAGGGAATTGCAGCACACATAGCAGTTACTGCATCCTGAGTGTATAGCCACAGCTGGATAGTGTTACATTGTGATGCACCACATGTCACTACAGCAGGTACTGCCCGCTAACTGGAGAGGCACAGGAAAAGTAACGGTGGTACAGACTTCTTAACACAGTTAGGAATTTTGTGAACTGTGTTAGGCAATGTGCCACACCTTAGCCCACATGGTGGATATTTAGTGGAGAGCCATACCAAAAAATAAGCCCATGGACACGTAGTTGTGGTAGTATTTCTTACAGTTGATTTGCATGCTTAATAGAAACAATAATTACATTCTAATGTTATTATGCTATGGTTCGGTAAAGACTCAACACAGGTGGTTACGTTTAAGAAAGATTTATTGCCAATTGGTAAACCTGAAAAAAGGGCCAATTAAGATTTTTTTTTACAAAATCAGTCTCACAATACAATCCTTGCATGTGTATAATCATTGCTTGGAATATACCTAAATGTTTGTCATTTATAGAAAGTACAGTAGATGATATGAATTGGGAATAAGTATGTACATGGTAATACACCATATAAAGAAGGCAGCAGAAGAAGGCAATTTGGTATTATGTCTGCTCGTGTTGCAGGGTTCGCATCTTGAGCTAATGTCTCTCCTATCCCTGCACTGTTCTCCCATCTTTTCTAGGTATGCTTCTTATCTTCCAGCTATGCATATACCTGGGTCTTTTATAGCTGGTCACTGTCTTTAATGAAGTGACCTCTTTTAGCAGTGCAGTGTAAGTGTTCACTACTCTTTGTGGGAAGAAGTGCTTTCTGACATTCCTCCTGAACGTCCCATCCTCAAGCTGAAGCCTGTGCCCCCTTCATGACATGTTTGCTACTCAGCTTGAAGAGACTTTGATTAGCAATATTATTTCTACCTTTTAAGAAGTTGAATGTTCCAATCATGTGTCGTCCCTTGCTGTCCTATATTAATGAAGATATGTCAGAAGCTTCTAAGCAGTGATTACACACATGAAACAGTGATGTTTTGTTGTTACTGTGTGACTGATAATGTGTATGTTTACTGGGGTGGGGCGAAAAACCAGATGCTAAGTGTTCAAGTAATATAATATTAAAATGTTATGATTTCAGTGATATTCGATAACTGGTATGTTCAGTTAAATATTTTAAGATATATCACTGACTAGGTGCATATGGAAAATTCCCACCCAACCCCTCAATGGAGGCGATCATAAACATTGTCAGGAATAGGTATGAAGTGTGTTGTGATCAGTAACAGTGTCTGATTTACAATTGTCAGTATTATTAACATAGGTTACAATTACTTGTATGACAAGTACAAAAAAATTAATATTTTTACAGGTACAGTATACATTTCTTTCAATTGTTACATTAGTTACTATGTTGGCTCTGAACTAGTAAAGAAATAATGTGTGTAGTATGTTGTTTTTAAGAAAGATATGGGTCACTGAACTTAACCACTATAGTATTGTATTACATGTTAAGGATTAATTGTTACTTGACTCTTAAAGTAATAATTTTACTAGAACAATTAAACTAGATAACAACAATGGTGAGACAGAATGAGAATGTAAATATAATAACTGGCTTAGCCTTTTTCCCATAGGGAAACCGTGGCGTAATTTGCCATTATAAAGGAGCGTTTACAATGGCAAACATGCGCACAGTTTCCCTCACTCTGCGCATGCCCCACTGCTGCTTTTCCCTTAAGAATGCATGCGGCTGCTTTGCCCCAGAAGACTGAACTGCCACTTATAATTGGACTGGGCGGTAAGCTTAACGTAAACAAAAAATAACTTTTAACTTTTAAAAATTGCCTGTTTCTACAGCTCACCCCTCCAAAAGAGTTTTATCTCTATTAAAAACAGCACCACGAGTCACTCTCACAGACAAGATGGTCAAATGGAACCGGGTGGGCCACACAGCAGCCTACATTCATTTTATATAATTGCTGAGGTGAAAAAGACAAACCCAGCAATTACATAAAATAAAATATGGGTCTGGGTGTGTGAAAACTCAAATTTACTCACACCCTTGGGGTTTGATGCTTCGCTCTCGGGGTTTATGTAGCATCAAACCCCTCGGGTGTGTGTAAATTCTCATTACACACCCAGACCCATACTTTACTCTCTATATTATTTACATGTCATTACAAAGGTATGCAAAAGTCATTTGATAATAAGCTGCAATAGTTCAGTATTTATACTTGCTTCATTTCACTTGCTGCATTATGACTAGAGAGTTTTATTTTTACATATGTACAGTTTCAGTGTAACAAATACATCAAGCATAGTTCAACACTGTTGCATGGTGACAAAATGATGCTGTTGTCTAGATGTCAACAGCTAATAGACAAAAAAACTGGTGATAGAAAAGTTGTGACACTGTGTTCTCTTTGGTGAATGAGACGTGTTACACGGTTATTTAATAAGGGAACTTTTGTGTCTCTGCAGAGGCAAAAAGCAATTAACTGGCAACAACTTCTTGTTATGTATGGGTATGATACAGCTACAAGAAAAGATATGTACAGAACAGGAGAGCCAGAAAGGGCTAGTTTTTGATATGTACAATCTTTGATAGACATGTAAACATGGTTTCTTTATTGACTGTGAATGCCGTTGGCGCTGATTTAAGCCACTACAACAATTTCCATGTTGTCACTGATCCACCCAAGATCTTAGATGTCATAATGCATGAAATGTCTCTGCCAGTATATCATTTTGTTGATATGCTACGGTTTATTGAGAGTCGTAGATGTTGGCTGATATTCTTCTGAAATATGAAGGTCATCATAATTCTTCAATATTAGAAGATATGCATTTTAACGTTTGCTTGCGCGCATGTGCAAGGAACGTTTTGGGAGAGTAGCACACTTGGAGGTGTGCCTCTCCCATCCAATGCACTGCTCCCTTGAGAAGGCATGGTGGTCCTGCACCAATGGGTGCAGGAGCTCTGTATGACAGTGGTGTTCCTCTGCTTCAAAGGAAAGCACTGCTGCCATACTGAGTGCCGCTGGCACGCTGTCCCCCCCTCGCGTCACGCACTGCCCCCCCAAAGCTTTGGTGCCATGCTGGGAGCCCACCCCAGCATGGCAAACGTTGTTAGCTGACAGGGTTCCCAATCCCCTGTCAGTTCCACGGCCCCAGCCATCCTGCTGCCACACTGTGAGCCCACCCAGCATGGCAAACCTTCGGTTTTCTTTTGGCCGACGGGGTGCCCAACCGCCTGCTCCTCGGCTCCAAGATAGTTTGCTGATGTGGGGTGCCCAATCCCCATCAGCCCTTGGCCCCCAGCCATCTTCTGCCATGCTGGGAGCCCACACCAGCGTAGCAAATGTCCCACATCATCGTTTTTTTTTTAAACCTGTAAAATAAAAACGGTCCCATGGCTCGTCTCCCAGCCCCCCTTCCACAACCCGCACCGACCCACTGCGCACCCAGCCTCCCCACACCCTCCTCACCCCATACTTACCTCCAGACTCTGGCTCGACGATCTTCGGTGGACCGGGAACACGTCTGCATTCTTCAAAGGTGACCACGAACTGAGGAAATGCCGGTAAGCTGTATAATGGGCTAGATAGGGGGGTTTCAACTTTATTGCATATCTCAGTCATTTTTTGGAATTTTTGCACCAAATTTTCAACATGGGGTTTTTGGGACCCCTTCTCATTAATGATGTCACTGTCATGGTGTTATTCAGGCCTGAAGGGTGATTTTGCAGGCACTGCACAGTCACTGCGTGAAATCACCCTTTGGGCTTGAATAATGCCATGACAGTGACATCATTCATGAGAAGGGGTCCCAAAAACCCCATGGTGAAAATTTGCTGCAAAAATTCAAAAAAATGACTGTTTTACGAGCGTACGTTGCACAGTTTCTACGCAGGCTCGTAAGTTCGCGAATTGTCAATATTTTCCACTCCAGATTTTCAACATTGCCATTTTACCACACCTCTTTATGAGCAGTACAGCTGTCATTTTTCACATCCTGCCCAAAATGTGTTTCCACCCATGTAGCGCACAATGGCACAGTCGGTGTGTGAACTCAATGTATGGGACACATTAAGAAAATCACAGTGACACTGATCATGAGCAGAGGTCTTAAAATGGCTGTGCTGAAAATTTGGTGAAAAAATTCCTAAAAATGACTGTTTTACGAGTCTGCATTGCGCAGTTCCTATGCACGCTTGTAAGTTTGCGAATTTTCAATATTTTCACTCCAGATTTTCAACATTGCCATTTTACCACACCTCCTTATGAGCAGTACAGCTGTCATTTTTCACATCCTGCCCAAAACATGTTTCTGCCCATGTAGCGCACAATGGCACAGTCGGTGTGCGAACTTAATGTATGGGACACATTAAGAAAATCACAGTGACACTGTTCATGAGCAGAGGTCTTAAAATGGCTGTGTTGAACATTTGGTGAAAAAATTCCTAGAAATGACTGTTTTACGAGTGTTCATTGTGCAGTTCCTATGCATGCTCGTAAGTTTGCGAATTTTCAATATTTTCACTCCACATTTTCAACATTGCCATTTTACCACACCTCCTTATTAGCACTGCAGCTGTCATTTTTCACATCCTGCCCAAAACATGTTTCCGCCCATGTACTGCACAATGGCACAGTCGGTGTGCAAAATCGATGTATGGCACACAGTAAGACAATCACAGTGACACTGTTCAATAGCAGAGGTTTTAAAATGCCAATGTTGACAATTTGGTGAAAAAATTCCTAACAATCACTGTTTTACCAGAGTGCATTGCACAGTTCCCACACACGCTCCTAGGTTTGCAAATTTTCAATATTTCCACTCCAGATTTTCAACATTGCCATTTTACCACACCTCTTTATGAGCAGTACAGCTGTCATTTTTCACATCCTGCCCAAAATGTGTTTCCGCCCATGTAGCGCACAATGGCGCAGTCGGTGTGCGAACTCAATGTATGGGACACATTAAGAAAATCACAGTGACACTGATCATGAGCAGAGGTCTTAAAATGGCTGTGTTGAAAATTTGGTGAAAAAATTCCTAAAAATGACTGTTTTATGAGTCCGTGCTGTGCAGTTCCTATGCACGCTCGTAAGTTTGCGAATTTTCAATATTTGCACTCCAGATTTTCAACATTGCCATTTTACCACACCTCCTTATGAGCAGTATAGCTGTCATTTTTCACATCCTGCCCAAAACGTGTTTCCGCCCATGTAGCGCACAATGGCACAGTCGGTGTGTGAACTTAATGTATGGGACACATTAAGAAAATCACAGTAACACTGTTCATGAGCAGAGGTCTTAAAATGGCTGTGTTGAAAATTTGGTGAAAAAATTCCTAGAAATGACTGTTTTACGAGTGTTCATTGTGCAGTTCCTATGCACGCTCGTAAGTTTGCGAATTTTCAATATTTTCACTCCACATTTTCAACATTGCCATTTTACACCTCCTTATGAGCACTACAGCTGTCATTTTCACATCTTGCCCAAAACGTGTTTCCACCCATGTAGCGCACAATGGCACAGTCGCTGCATGAACTCAGTGTATGGGACGTGAAAATCACATGTCCTGTTCATGAGCAGAGATCTTAAAATAGCTATGTTGAACATTTAATGAACAAATTCTAAATAACATTTTACAAGCGTCGTTTTCAGTTCAACATGCGCCCATAAGTTGCGATTTTAATATTTTCTCCAGATTTTCAACATTACCACGTACCCACCCTCCTTATAGGCAGTACAGCTATCATTTTCACATCCTGCCGAAAACAACTTCCATATGTACTGCACAATGGCTCATCGGTGTGCAAAATCAATGTATGGCACACAGTAAGACAATCACAGTGACCTGCTCAACAACGAAGGTTTTAAAATGCCAATGTTGACATTTGGTGAAAAATTCCTAACAATCACTGTTTACCAGTGTACTGCACAGTTCCCACACGCTCTAGGTTTGAGAATTTCAATATTTCCTCAGATTTCAACATTGCCATTTACCACACTTCCTTATAGGCAGTACAGCTGTCATTTCACATCCTGCCCAAACGTATTCCCGCCTATATAGCGCTGTGGGGTAACAAAGGTCATGCAATTTATTATACAATTCAGCAATAGCAGTGGGCATTAGGGTAAAACCATACACCAAAACACCACTACAAATACATAGCCAATGTTCAGCATGACAAATGTGTTTAATATCAAGGCAGTCTCTGTTTAAAAGTAGCAGAGTTATCACATCTACCATCACTTCTGTACCTTAGTAACAGATTATGGCCAAATACATCTGACCATGGTGACTGACACTGTGAGTGTCAAACACTAACTGGTTAAAATCTGTCTACCAGCTGTGTAATCTGTAATAGGATGTCAACTCTTACCCATTAGAGTCAAATCTGCAATACAAGCAGATTGGGATGAACTCCTGGGCGTATGGACTGGGTGCATCTGCCTCCACCTTTACAGGGTGACCATTGAGCACTGGTGAATGGCTGTAAAATCTGACACACTTTTGACGAGGGGAAAAAAAGCAACACAGATCACAACTGGGTTTCAGCCAGAATGACCACATGATACACATATTTGGTTACAATGACACTGAAGTAGTGGTGACTGAATTACTGTCTTCATCAAGTTGTTTATGATATGTCATAAACTCATAGTGTCTTGCTGTATGTCATGACAAATGGACTACACCATATACTAACACCTGTAGTAGTGGTGGTAGTGACTGCTCATTATTAGACTGGTCCGGTCATGTTAATCTGCTTCAATGTGTTTGATAGGGACTGTCTTGTAAAACAGATATTATCCACAAAGTATATGTGAAAATGTGCATAGCTGATTAACTAGCAGTTCACTCTAGTGCTGTTGTCAAAGACTAGTACACAGCCACACCAACTGATTTCTGACGATTGCTGATTTGAATGTTAGTTGATATTGTGACCTTTGTTGAACTCTTTAGAGTTGAATCACTTATGGAAGCTCGACACTGTTTGCTGACACCTGTAGCTATGACTGTACAATGAGCACAAGAATGTGGCAGTGGTTTAAACATTGTGGCTGATGGAGTACAACCTGCTGTACTCAGCAATATCCTGTCAGCTCATATCTTCTAGGGTGCAGAGTTACAATGTACCCCAGAAAGACTACGGATACGTGAAAGTGCCACATAGCTCATACATTCTTGAAAATGCAACCCCACCACCATTGCTGAATCAACTCAAGCCTGAGATGTGTGAATAGAAACAGCATATACAACACATAGTGAAACTGTTCCTGTTGCATAGATATCATAAATACCTGAAATTTCACACAGGTACATTCTATGTACAGGCTGTTCCATATTGTCAAAGTGAACTACAAGTGTCTCGATATGTCTTATGGACATTGTAGACAAAAGTCAGTGATATTTATGGCACCATTGCAAACATAGTTCAACATCAAGATTATGTCATAGCATGATCGTGCATTCTACAAGTGTAAGAACAGCTTCTAGAGCTGTGCATGAAACATCTGACTTAATTCACTGAGTCCTTCAGTTATCTTTGCTACAAGTTAGACTAAGAATGACACCATCAACTGTATCAACAGCATGCAAGTTAAATTTCTTGGTTTTCTCACGACATAATGTGTTGAACTCAGTGCATTTCTTTAGCAGTAACAAGACACACTATGTGTGTCCCTGTGAAACCATCCTGAAACAGCACATGCTGACTATGGATGCAGTATCCTCCAATTCTCCAATCGTTTAACAAGCAACATGTTCTGGTGATAGAAAACCTGTAAGATCTTCATAAAAGTATTTGTAAGCAGATCACCACTGGCGCATGTTCTCATACAACTCAACATAGCTAAATACCCCAAATTATAACCTGCAATGCAGCTGAGATATTCATAGCTAACCCGCAGTCAGGTTCCAAACACATGTTCTGCATTAACTGGTGCAAGCTGTAAAAAGTCGTCATAGCAACAATACTTTTGCTACCATGGTACTCCATCATCAGTACCTAGAGCTCCTGTAGTTATAGATTATATAGGCAAGCATTACATTGGAGACCATGTTGATTTCATCAATGATGGTAATTTCATCTTTGTGAACATGGAGCGGAGCTGGATGCAACCTCAAAGACAGTTAAATACTCTCTTTTGCCATGTTCTACTGGCAACATAAAGAACGATTAATGTAACTCCCAGGTATTGTATACAGCTAGTCCTGGGGCAGTACAGCAACAGTCTTGATGACCCTATCATTCCATATTTCAAGTTATGGCTTCAATAAGGAAACTCTTTCTTGGCCAGCAGAACACTAACAAGATCAGTAGTGGTTTATAGTAAAAACAGTCATTTTTTGTTTCATGTAGCAGGCCATAGCAGACAGCGTATGACTTGAGTGAACACATGCCGCCCTGATAAAGTCTTTCTCTCAGTGTGGGTTGACATGAGTGTGTTCCATGTTCGGCTGTCTCAATTTCTGAGTTAACACTGGGGGCATTTAAAGGCGGGTTCATAGAACAACTTGTCTTCTGGATCAAGATTGTCTTGTGAGCTAACAGGGTGTCTTCTGTGCTGCTTCTCACTGACTACTCATTCTTTCTCAACCTCAGCTCTCATGTATGTCTGAGTATTCACTTTTGATCTAGTAACTGAAGTTGAATTCTTCTCGAATGTCTCCAATCACCTTTTAATTCAGACATTTCTTCAGGGTCTAAGAGGAATAGGAGAGCAAGTAGTAATACTCTAGATATGATTATAGTGGTCTATTAGCCAAGTTGTGTCTCTTTATGGACCATCCCTCCATTACCTTAAATGTGGTGTGTTGAGTCAGGTAATATATCTGCCTTGTAGTCATACACTTAGACCAGAAACACACACATAGCCATCACGTGTCTCAGGGGTATGTGTCTATCAGTTATTCTTCAATATATGTTTCAAGAGGTCTGTGGCAGTGAGTTCTTCAATTCGGCATGGGTAATCAGTACCGTTTGCGTTTCTGTTTAGTTCACATGAAACAGTAGTGTCAGACTTCCCACACATGTATGCCAATAAACAGTCACTGGCTTCAAAGCTCCATACTCTGTGTGAAAGGGTCTTCAAACAATGAACAAGCTAGGATGTCAGGCTCCTGCTTGAACTAGCAATATCTTCCAAAGATCTTGCAACTAGTCTGCTCATGTTTGGTTATATGCGAAGTCACGTGCCACCAGGTTATAGCCACAACGAACATCTATGTTAACACCACATTAGGAGAAAGTTAGGTTGTAGTCATTGATGTACACCTCTATCTCTAGTGCTCGTATACCCTCAGTTGGTTTGTCTTCAAGCGGTGTCATTGCCAGAAAAGTTCATTCATGGAACTTTCTGACACGTCTAAAATCCGAGCGACTCATGTCTACCAATTAATTTTCTTTACTACTCACCAACAGTATTTTGCAAAATATATCACTGGAACACTGGTAAACACCAAAGTGTAGGACTATCATATTTGTGGAATGTGACAAGTGATATATTTCTTGATACTAGCACTTGTGTATATTTCACCTATCGTGGTGCATCATGATCCACCAACATATGGATAGAGGCACCCGTACTTTATATTCCATCCTCAAAAGTAATGCTCACATACCAGGGTGGATTGACAGCTGACAATATGAAGTCAGAATGTCATGGAACCATGAAATGTCTTGTGACAGAGACAGGAGCGAGTCAACCATTTCTTGACAGTCATTGATGAAATGCCATCAGCGTCAATTTGCCCACTTAAAACAGTTCAATGAGCTCGTCCCAGGCATATTCCAGCACAACTGATGTGACAAACCATGGCAAACACCATACTCCTTGTACATCACTTCAAGTGTCTCTGACACCATATTCTGTTTCATGAGACTTGAAAGTATGAAGACAAGTCGCACGTTTCAGCTTTCTGCTTTAATTTTTCTGAAATTGAGCAGCTGTTATTCCATCTGGTGGAGTTATTGAGACAAACAGTATGTGCAATAGGCGCAGACAGAATGTAAGTTCACTCTCAGGAGATAGAAACAGATACCATATGTTACATCTAATTGCCATCTTTACTGAACACAATGGCTAGTCATCCTCAGCACCTATTACACCTTCCCTTCATCTAGCCATCCACCTGACCATGGGGAATAAGTCCGAAACAGCGTGCTTCAAGGTTCCTCCCAAATGCTGACGAACTCCTTCCACCTGTTTGATGAGATCAATGTTATCTGCTATAGATCTCTGCCATGATGGGTGATGTGTCCTGTTCATACATTGTCCTTGTCTGTCACTGACCTTCTCAATCATTGACACTTGTTTCTAAGATCATGTTGAACAGAGACTAGTCATAAGTCTATGTCAAGGTCTGCATAGAAGGTTGACACTCTTCAAATAAGTAAGAACAAGCTTTACCTTCTGTGTGTCAACATCTTGCCAGATGACCCAACGGAGTTAGTTGGAACACCATTTACAAGAAACACCAAACTATTTTCATAAAGATTGCCTCATTTCTGTAGAGGAAGTAGGAGGACATCCAGGAACCCCCAGAGATCTAATGAGTTCTTTCTGTGGAACATTCGTCTTTGTGTTCAGATGTAGAATGGTTTGAAATAGCTTCACTGTCTGAATTAAAATGCGTTCAAACATTATTGCAATCTCACTTAGTGTAACATGGCCTCCATATTCAACAGTATTGGTGGCAGAATGTTAGACTTTGGTTTGGAGAAACAGTGTTGCACAGTGAAATGGTGTTCTGTGACAAAATCAGATTTCATCAGAAAAATGCTGAGAGGCGAACCACATATCATTGTATGGTGACAAGGTTTCAGTTCACTGTGACTGTTTGTTTACTGCTGAGGTCATAACCACGCTATACAAGTCAAACTTCACAGGCCTTTTCCAGCTCAGATAAATTGCTCAATTTCTTTGCCGTATTGTTTCAGTATGTCGGTTTCTAACACGAAACAGATGTTTCAGCAGAACTTGCTGACTGATAAATAGTTGTGTCTGGTACAGAAGTTACACATTGCAATATTTGAAAGGTGATGGCACCACATGTCACCAACTACAATAAGTCTTAAACAAATTACTGATTGACAGCAATCAGACTTCTTTCTCTGTATACAAAGATTTGCATATGTTTGATGCACTCAAGCTCCACATTTGTAAAATACACTTTCACAAACACAGCTATCGAGGCATACTAGTATGAGACAAGCCCAGTATGTGAACGGTTCAAAGGTCAATCTTGTTAAACTGTTTATATCTTTCTTTTACAATCTGTTGTTATCACCAAATAGGTTGACAAACTGTCCAACTTTTTCAAATAGCGATTGCCTTCGGTTGCAGATTCATCACATGGCCATGAGAACAGTGCCATTTATGGATACAGTGGTTGAATCACAGTCATCATTGTGTCCATTGTATGTCATCACAGACATAGCATTGACCAGCTTACAGACATCAATGTTGAACACCTTTTTGTGAATAATAGATTCTTCCCAGAAATATGCCTCTGGTGCTGTGTGTGCATCAGTGACCTGTAATATATCAGAAATTGTGAACAGTCGTGGGATACTATCGCCTTTTGTGTGCCACACAACTTTTCTAAAAAAGTTACCTTCAGAGACATCTGCGACAACCGTTGGAAAGACAAATACATTTCTGCCCAACAAATATGCGTACTTTGAGATCTGTTCATCAAAGTCAGATGACTCTTTGTCTTTTTAAGCTCATGTCTCATCACAGCAGCAATAAGCCTATCGATCTTAACTTTGCTTACTAGTGATCAAAATACTTTTACTTTCTCAGATAAAAATTACCAGCTGTGAGTTTAATGCTGTTTAGAAGTTCTTTTTTTTGATAGTTTGCTTTAGCAATAGTTGTGTTTCGTCGAGAGATCTTCACAACTGTTGCTCAGGTGTATTTATACTTGCTGTTGAGCAAGTATGTGGAATGTGTAAGTGATTACTGTGAGCTCATATTCCCATGGAGCTCTGTTTTGTTTCGTGAACTCACATCCTTTTTATCATTCTTAACCAGTAGTACTATGATACTGTTCCATTTCCATACATGCATGTCTATATTTTACTAGACATCTTTCAATCTGTTAGTTGCAGTGGCGATCACCAATGTTACAAGTATCAGACACCTGTATAAACAGAAAAAAGACAATATTAGTATATACTTGTGGCTCATCTAACATTGTATATTAGACAGATGATTTGTATAAAATAAAAAAAATAATCATAGAATATTTTCATAGATTGATTCAAATTTGACAGGCTTATTTTCATTCATGTCACACTGCCTAATGTTTATCACCATACCATAATTTTTCTCACCTACTTCCTCAACAATGCAGAATCAGGTAGTGTATAGTGATTTTACCATTGTTAAACTGCTGGTAAAACAACTACTATTTAAAATATTTCTGAAAAAGTAACAGATTAATAATCAACTTTAATACTTAACCAAGTTAGTGCATTGCAATATTTTCGTCACATTTCAACATTGGTTTTAGCACCGACTTGTGAACCGTATAGTATCATTTCCTTCCTTTGAAATGTGTTCCACTTCTGACAAAATGCTTACAGCTACTGTACAAATCAATCTTCAGAACACATATCGAAAATGCCATTGATACTGTTCATGAGCAGAGGTCCTAAAATGCCTGTGTTGAAAATTTGGTGTCAATACTCACATTAAACTGACTGTTTTACATGCATAAGCCAGGAACTGCACAAAGCACACTCGTTAGTTAAAAGCATTTCAATGTTTTCCACATTCTCAACATTGGCATTTTACTTTGACCTCTTTAGACAACTTACAGCTGTCATTTTCACATCCTGCCCAAAATGTGTTTACAGTTCTGGTGCAGGTAATGGCTGCTGTGTGAAATCAGTGTTGGAGCACGTACAAAATAAATAGTGACACTGTTCATGAAGAGCAGAGGGTCCTAAAATACCTGTGTTGAAAATTTGGTGACAATCTCTGTAAAACCAGCTGTTTTACGAGCGTATTAACCTTATGCACAATACACACTCATAAGGTCATTTGCAATACACCATGTCAGATTCTCAACATTGGCATTTCCACCTTCTTGTGAACACACAGCTGTCATTTTCAGATTCTGCCGAAATTGTTTTGACTTCCGGCAGAAAAAGCATGATTGCTGTGCAAAATCAGTGTTGACATTTAAAATGACGATAATGTTCATGAGCAGACTAAATATTGTAATTTGGTGACAATAGTCCATAAAATGACTGTTTACAGTGTGCATAGCAACTCGCAACACACACTCGTAGTTAGTGCATTGCACTATTTTCATGCCAGATTCTCAACGTGACATCACACACTTGTGACTGTGCAGCTGTCATTTTACATACTATTATCAAATGTGTTTCGCAATTCCGGCACAGAATAGCCTGATCGCTGTGAAAATCAGTGTTTGGAGCACGATACGAAAATTACGATGACACTGTACACATGAACAGGGTCCTAAAATATCTGTATTTGAAATTTGGTGACAATACTCCATAAATTGACTGTTTCACAGTGCAAACAAGTGCTCAATGCACAAATAAGTTAGTGTGTTGCATTATTTTAATGTAGATTATCAACATACCATTTCTGACACCTTATTGTAAACTGCAAGTATTTTTACATCCTGCCGAAATGTGTTTCGCACTACAGCACAGAATAGTGGTCGCTATACGAAATAGTGTTGGAACACATTATGAAAATAACATTAACTGTTTATGGGCGAGGTCCTAAAATGACTATATTGAAAATTTGGTGACAATACAACTAAATGACTGTTTTATAAGTGTCGTAACAAGTGCATAACGCACGTAAGTTAAGTAACCGCACTTTACGGAAGATTCTCAACATTGGCATTTACCACACTGTCTTGTGAACCATATAGCTGTCATTTTCACATCTGCCTGAATGTGTTTTCACTTCCAGCACAGAATAATGTAGTTGCTGGCGAAATCAGTGTTCAAGACATTCAAAATTACAATGGCACTGTTCATGAACAGGGTCCTAAATGTCTGTTTTGAAAATTTGGCAATACTCCATAAAAGCTATTTACAAGCATGTAGCAACTGCCAAAATCGTTACCACAAGTCTGCCGTCAGTGACGTACTCACTGTGCAATCACCATTAGGCACATTAACAAACTCAGCACTATGCCTCTCAACTCTGTCACTGCAATACAGCGTGACAATGTTCCGACAGAAAAATTGCTTGTTTTGCAATAAATCATCAAATTCTGTTATAAATTAAAGTTATGGAAAAAATAGTACTGTGTGCATAATGTCACAAAAGCAGTATAAATGCATTCAAAGTGTTGCCAAAAGTAGTGTTGTGCATTGACAGTGTCACAAAAGTAGTGTGCAGCAAAATGTCATAAATTTAAACGAATGACAACTGTATTCATTTAGACCATATCTGATTGCTATTTGAGTGACAGCTCATTCTGCCAGTCTTATGCTACATTTGTCAGGCCATGTGAGACAACCAATCAGAGATGGACAACACCGAACAGGAAGTCAACAGCAGCCATCTTAGTTAACACTGAGAGACAGCAGATTTAGAACTGTAAGTACATAATATTTTACAAACCATTTTTCTAGTATGATAAAAGTGTTACTAACAGATAAATAGTATTAATTAACATGTTTTTTACTGCTCTATTTGACTATGTTGCTTGAAGTAACCTAGGATGCTGCATTATTTAGGTAAAAGTGCTTAAAGTCAGATAGTACTTTAGTACTTACTTGCACAGATACAGCTGCAAATGGAAGGAGATAGGAAGGTGCACATGGACCCACAACAGAAGAGGGAACCAATCAGACATGTTTCTGCAGTTGTAATTGTTTAAAACTGCCTATGAAAAGGATGCATTTCCCACCTCTTAATTTTGTACATTTTAGCTGTACAGAAGCACAGTGATGGTCAATTATAGACTGCATTGGTTAATGAAGGCACAATGGTAGCCAATGATTTGTTTTATTGTGTGTTATGGATCGGCCCAGTGAAGCTGGCTTGAGTTAGGAGGGAAAATCACAGTTTAACACTACTGCTTAGGCACTGTAGTAGAACGCAGCTTTTTTTGGTAGCTCTCTGTCACTTCTAAGTTTAAAAGCTGAGAATGACAGAAAACAGCAAAGGACTTTGTGGATAGTTGGAAGCAGTATAAATGAGACAGAGTGTCTGAGTATGCTCAAAATAGTGATTTTGGGAAAACTGCAGCTCCCAAATTGCTGTCTAAGAGGTTTAGTAGGGGTGGAAGAGGGTGGGGCACCTCATGCCAACTATGCCTGAACTTTCAGTACTCAGCCTCATCAGACATATTGCTGATACATATTGGAGGCAATGATTTGGGAACCAAATGGGCTAGATTTAGTAACAGAAAAAAATTGGACCTTGCTTCTATTATAACTATATTGTTTGCCTGTAAAATCATTTTTGGATATTACAGGCGTGAGGTCTAGCAAGCAGAACACCATATGTACCTGATTAGTCAAAGCCGAAAAAAAAAAACATAGAATCTTTCATTCTATGCATGTCTGGAATGTACACCATATGTCACCCAGAAATTAAGTATTGTTATGATTGGCTATACCTACAAGGCGGAGTACACTTCTCACATGCTGGCAGCAATGCATTTCCTGAGAGACCTTAGAGATGCAATCCTCAAAGTCCTCTAAGAATGTCAGACTGTTTGAACAAATAACAAAGTGCAAACAAAGGTTCTTTTCAGAACCAAAAAAAGTTGGTCAAAAAATAGAACAGCTGCATACATCACTCACACAGATATAACACATGGGTTGGGAATATTCAGATTGTGACAGGCTTTGGAACAAGCCTGGGCAAAGTGCAACTACAATGCAGCAGGTTGTCAGGGAAATATTTTAGAATGTTGTGGCATGGTTAACATTGTTAAATATTTCAGTATGGCAACCTGCATTGTGCATGTTAGTCTGGCACTGCACGAGTGTAACTGGGCAGAGATGAGTAGGGGGATACAGCACTGAAGTGCTGTGGTGGTAGGTTCAAGTATTACAATATTTTGTACTGTACATGCGAATGGAGCCATAATGCATGTAAGGTGTTAATATGCCTATTTGCATATAATAATGGCACCATTAGTGTGCAGGTGTGGTGTTCATCAGTAACTTGTCACTCGTATTGTGTGAGTCAGTACCTATTGGCTAGTGATGCACCCCCCTGGTTGCTTTGTGGTAATATATTTCAAACTAGACCTTGTTTTCAATTAAAAATACTGTTGGCGGTACAGTGGACTGTACCCTTTCAACTTATAATGGGTTAACTATATTAAATTATCCCTTGTATTTTCTGATTCGACTTCATATTAAATTGAGCTGAATTAGTAGCTGCAGTACAGCACAATGATGCACTAATGAAAGCCCACAATTGAATGAGGGAGTAGGGTGCCATTTGGACCTACAGGATATATTTTTCATAACAAATCATAGTTGGTGAGGAGGGCTGTTGCCTAGCCTTGCTTGTAGAGCAAGAAAGCAGCTAACTAAAGAAGCTACATTTTCTTATTAATTTAACTTGTATCTCAGCAGAGTCAGTGTCTGATGAGATTAAGCAAGACCAGATACTTTATTAAGTAGAAGGGGTCTTATTTAGGGTTAAAAAGAAAAAAAGAAAGTCAGTGTGTGTTCTGTGCTGTGAAAATTACTGTATCAACACTTTGCCAGCTGGTAGGAGGAGAGGCTTGGTGGGGTGTGGCTTGAAACACTATAAGCAGGTGACTCAAATTACAACTTCCTGTTGCTAGCCTTGTAGGAGCAGAAAGCAGCTAATTAAAAGAAGCACATTTTCTTATTAATTTAACTATATATCTCAGCAGGTCAGTGTCTGTTGAGATTAAAGCAAGACAGATAGTTATTAAGTAGAAAGGATCTTACTTGGGTTAAAAAAGAAAGAAAAAAAGAAAAAGTCAGTGTGTGTTCTGTGCTGTGAAGGGTACTGTATCAACACTTTGCTAAACCAGTAGGAGGAGAGCGAGCTTAACTAGCCTTTTTCTTACTAATTGCCCTCCATCTCATCCACCCTAAGCCAGTTCTACTTTTATAGCCACTGGATTTGACTGTCAACAGGAACTTCCTGTTTGGCAGTAGGAAGAGATGGATCATAGAAGAAACATTGGTTTGTCAACCTAAGGAAAATAGTAGCTCACTCCCCCCAGCTGGTGGTCTGACACTGAGCAAGAAGAAGGAGGCCACTGAAAAAATAGGAAGTTGCTGTCCCAGAACAGGAAGGAGGGAGTTGTAAGGAGAGGAGAAATGGCTACAGAGAAACAGGAGAGGACACAAAAAATAAGGCAGTAGGATTGGTGCAGTGCAATGGCTGTGGCACAGCAGTGTTCCGGAGACATTCTGGAGGCTGCAATGCTGCTATTTACAGCGCACCTCTCTGGTCTGAGGAAGAGGTTGCCTGTCTCCAGGCTGACTAGGCGGGTTGTGAAACCTCCTCTCACCCAGGGACCACCAGGGCAATACCACTACCTCAGAGGTTGCCAAGAAAGAGGAGGCTGGACGAAGTGGGCTCAGGGAGGAGAGAAGTGGTGGAACAAGTTGCATTCCTCACAGCTGTGCCTCTTCACAATTCATTCACTCTTCTAGTGGCTAGTAGTTCTCTAGGCAAGCCTGCAGTGGAGACCTGGGAGGATGCTGGGAACCTTCACAAGGAGACCCACAGGAGTGGCATGGGACCCCACAGGAAGAACAACTCAGGTGGGGACTCAATCATTAGAATGGGTAGAAATGGGGGAGGAAGAGAGAGGGAGGTGGAGTGCCTGCCTGGCACCATGGCTGGAGAGACAGGAAGCGAATCCTCAGGATTGTGGAACAGCTGCATGAGGGAGGAGAGCTGGATGTCATTGTCCACCTAGGGACAAATGAGTCTGGCTAGGAATGGGATCAGGGGCAGTGAGAGGAGTTTCCAGAGTTGGGAGGGGCCTTAGACAAGTAGTGCATATGGTAACCTTCTCGGAGGTGCTGCCATCTATAGCAAAGGGTGATGCTAGGGTACTCCTCAACAGAATTCAATAAATGGTTGAAAAACTGGTGTAGACTCAGGGTTTTGGCTTCATTGGAGACTAGGAGCCACCTGGTGGGATACAGACCTATACTGGTGTGTTGGTCTGCATCTGTCGGGGAACCAGGATCCTGGGTGAATTTAAATGTAGTGGCAAGCACTTAAACTAGCCAAGAGGCACTGAAAGGACAGGAAATCCAGCTTCCCCCACAAAACACGAAGCCAATTAGTGAGGTGAAACACCAAGATGAAAATTGTTAGGAGGACAGGTAAATGTAAAAAAAGGCAAAGGCAATGGGACAGGAATGGGGCTAAAAGGAGTGAGCCATCAAAAAGTGGAGGGTGATGAGTACAATACCACGTGATCTACGTGTAACAAGCTCCTGAAGTGGCCTTGATGGAAGAGGTTGCCCTGGATATTGTGGCAGTCACAGAAACATAGTACACACAGACAACATGACTGGGATATCAACATGCCAGGACACTACAATCTACAGGAGGGACAGGGAGGGAGTAAAGAGGAGGAGAATAGCTCTCTATGTAAATGAAGGGATCAAAGCAACAGAACTAAAGAGTAAACAGGGAGCAGATGAGTCACTCTGGGTCACCCTGGAGGCAGGAAATGGCACCACATTCCGCATAGGGGTTGCATACAGACACCCAACTCAGGGGGAGGGAATGGAGAAGGAAATGATAGAAGGCTTCCTTAGAATGGCAGAAAAAGGGGAGATATTGTTGATGGGTGAATTGAATATGCCAGATGTTAACTGGAGCACCTTTGCTGCAGGCACTTCCAAGAGCATGGTCATTCTTGATGCCCTACAGGGGGCATGCCTCAGACAGCTAGTATTGGAACCCACTCAGGAGGGAGCAATCTTAGACCTGGTACTCTCAAATGAGGATGGAGAAAGAATCTCAGATTTAGAAGTGGGTAGCCATCTGGGAACAAGCGACCACCAAACAGTGTGGTTCACGATAAACACAGCCATACAATCAAACCATACAAAAGCAAGAGTATTGGACTTTAGGAGGGCTGACTTTGGGAAAATGAGAGAGTGCCTCAGAAAAGCACTAGCAAACAGGCAAGAAAGAGGGGTGGAGGAACAATGGGGAGTAATCAAAGCAGCCATTACAGAGGCAACAAGTCTTTGTGTAAAGCAAATCAACAAAACATAGCAAAGGAAAAAAACGCTATGGTTCTCAAAAGAGGTGGCAGGGAAGGTTAAGGAGAAAAGGATAGCATTCAGGAAATATAAGGAAACACAGAAGGAGCAGGACAGAGAACTTCATCAATTAAAGCAGAAAGAGGCTGGGAAGGCAGTCAGAATAGCAAAGGCCCAAACTGAGGAAAGGATAGCCAACTCTGTTAAGAAGGGGGATAAGACCTTTTATAGGTACATTAGGGAGCGAAGAAAGACCAAAGGAGGGATACTGAGACTTAATAAAGGGAAGGGAATGTGGGTAGAGGGTGACAGTAAAAAAGCAGGGATACTGAAAGAATATTTCTGCTCATTATTCACAAAGGAAGAGGAGTGGGAGGTACCTAAACCAAACAAGAGAAACACTCTGAAGATGAGGTTCTATACTAGTCCATTTACAGAAGAAAGGGTTCTGAAAGAACTAATACAATTGAAGGTAGCAAGCAATGGGGCCTGATGGGATTCAGCAGAATTCTAAAAGAATTAAGGGTAGAACTAATGACATCGCTGACTACTCTCTTTAACAAATCAGCAGGAGGATAGGGTGGTACCTAAGGACTGGAGGAGAGTGGATGTGATTCCTCTTCACAAAAGTGGGAGCAGGACAGAGGCAGGAAACTACAGACCAGTTAGTTTGACCTTAGTGGTAGGGAAAAAGATGGAATCACTTCTGAAGGAAATAATTGTTGAGTACCTAGAGGCCAGTGGGGCATAGGACCCAAGGCAGCATGGATTCATGATGGGAAGGTCATGTCAGATGAATCTAATAGATTTCTTTGACGGGGTGACGAAAGTAGTAGACCAGGGAGGGGCTGTGGACATGGCCTACCTATATTTTAGCAAGGCATTTGATACAGTCCCACACAAAAGATTAATAAACAAGTTAGCCAGCCTTGGAGTGGGTCCCAAGGTGGTAGCCTGGATAACAAATTGGCTAGACAACAGGACACAAAGGGTAGTAGTAAATTGAGTCCATAGTGAAGAAAGGAGGGTTACTAGCGGGGTACCACAGGGTTCAGTACTAGGACTGGTCCTTTTTAATGTATTTATACAGTAAGTGACATTGCAGAGGAACTGGAAGGAAAAGTATGTCTCTTTGCAGACGACACAAAGAACTGAAACAGGGTTGCTAAACAAGATGGAGTGGGAAGGATGAGAAGGGACTTGGCAAGGTTGGAGGAATGGTCAGATGTATGGCAGCTCAGATTCAATGCAAAGAAGTGTAAGGTAATGCACCTTGGAAACAAAAACCCAGGGGAAGAGTACACAATGGGGGGTGAGATACTGACAACATTAAAAATGGAAAAGGACCTGGGGGTAATTATATCAGATGACCTAAAGGTGGGTAAGCAATGTGAGAAGGCAGTAAGGAAGGCTGGGGGATACTGGGATGCATAGGGAGAGGCATCAATAGTAGAAAACAAGAAGTTATTATCCCTCTGTACAGACAGTTGGTGAGACCCCATCTGGAGTACTGCAGTGCCCAGAGACCCCATCTCTGCAATGACATAGACAGAGTGGAGGCGCTCCAGAGGAGGACAACCAAAATGGTGCAGGGTCTGCACCAGAAGTTACACGAAGAAAGGCTAAAGGAGCTTAATATGTATACCCTTGAGGAAAGAAGGGAGAGAGGGGACATGCTAGAAACTTTCAAGTACCTCAAGGGAATCGACAAAATCCAAGAAGGCAGCATCTTTCAGAAAAAGAGATGTGCAAAAACAAGGGGGCACAATTTGAAGATAGAGAGGGGGCGGCTCAGAGGTAATGTGAAGAAGTATTTTTTCACAGAGTGGGTTGTGGATGCATGGAACAGCCTCCCTGAGGAGGTCATGGAGTCAAGAACAGTGGGGGAATTCAAGAATGCATGGGACAGACATAATGCAGTCCTAGTGGGTGGTAGGAGGGAGGAAGTAAGCTGTTGGTTAACTAGGATCTGCAACTTATCTGTTAGGTAGGAAAATGGGCAGACTAGGTAGGCTAAGTGGTCCTTATCTGGCATCACATTCTACGTTTCTATGCCAACACATGGTAGCCCCGGACCTTGGGTGGTCATGCACAGCTGTAGGCTACATATTGTAATATGTAATGCTGCAGGTACACTGTGGTTGTCATTTTTTACAACTTTTTTTGTTTGGGGGGCTTCAACAGTGTGCAGCAGAACTATGGGCTGTGGTTGCAGATGCTCATGTTATTACAGGATCACTACCAGGATGTGTTAATCATGCATAGCAGCATTACTGTACCAAAATACAACCCATGTAAAAAAATAATTTCTGTGTGAAGTGGTATGGTAGGGATGTGAAATGCTGTTCTTCCCATGTTCTAATCAGAATACTTCATAGAATACATAGAAATGTATAGACTCTGAGACATGACAGTAATGGAATGTTTGAGTATGTTTTATTACAGAATTGATAAATCGACATGAGGCAGTGGACCTTGAGAGAGGTGTGCTTGCTGCCTGAGGCAGTCCAAGCCAGGGGACTGCCCGTATTTTAATGCGGAGCACTAACTGGAAGTTGGACTCAATGTGGAGGTGCATTAACAGTTTCCTTCACATGATTTTGAAGGTAAAAAAACAAAACAATAGTCCAGCTGAAGAGGAAGTGGAAGTTGTTGCGCTAATGCTTCTACATGTTGAAGCAGAGGGAGGAGATACCGGAGAATGATAAGTGCTGGTACTACCTCGCATACAAATTATGGGAGGCTGCAGGAAAGCCAGCTGTGGGGGAGCACCTCACTTATCTTAAGTTATTCAATAGAATTTCTCAGATTCTATGATATTAAAGTAGGTACACAATCAGGTACAAAAAAGTATTTTTCTTATTGAAGTCTCTGTTGTTGTAGCCATGTTAGTATCACAATAACATGTCATGAATCAAGTTGTTGTAGTGTCAAAGAAGTGAATATTTTGTACGTCACAAGAGACATCATTTTTTTTAGTCTTTTGTTGTGTTTTTTTGTGTTAAGGGAAAAAATATTTATAATTGTTACTAAATAATGATGCATTTATATATATATATATATATATATATATATATATATATATATGTTCAATACATGTTTCTTGATATTGATGTAGATAAAAATTAAGAAATATACCATCACAGGGAGTGGGTATATTGGTGGATTTGCCACGCCTGGTGTGGTTCGGTCACAAGGCGCTGCTGACTGACTTAACCACACCAGGAGTGGTAAAGCCACCCATATACCCACTGTCTGTCATGGTGTGTTGCTATTTTACAATGTTCACCTTGTTTTGTTGTCTTTATAGTGATATAAAACATTTACAGTGGGTATACTGGAGGATTTATCACTGTTATGGGATGTGTTTTGACCAATGAGGTTACTGAATTTTCATACCCCATTGTATAACATGTATTTTACGATGCTTTTGAATGAATCACCCAATGATAGTGTTGGAGTTACTATTCAGTATCCGTTTAATTTAAGCAGAATTGTATTTCATGTGGCATACTATATAAGTATTAAGTATTGTGTACTGAGTCAGCTTATGATCATATGTTTATGAAATATTTATGATGTATGTTAATTGTCTATTAACCACCATAATCAGCAGTCACACAGCTTTGTTATGCACTGTTTAGAATTTTAAAAGTGGTTAACCACACTTTGGAACTTCCAAACAGTAGTATAACAAAACAGAATACACCAGAGTTCCATAATTCTCACACATAGAATGCAAACAGTGTTTTTTTTTGACCGTGCACTATTAAAAGATGATGGCTGGGAATCTAGTGAGAACCACATTTAAATAACCTTTCATGGTGTGAATTGCAATCAAACCTCCCGAGCTGTGCTCTCAAGGTTTACCATGTTGCCCAGCAGCCATTTAAGGTGATTACTGCTGTTATCACTGCTACCCAGTCATTATCCTCATAGTATTACAGTAATAGTGATTTTCTATGTCTGCAATGGCTCTGTGGTACCTGATTACAGGCAATGTTAGGTGCCTGAAACATGTTTAATGCTTAAAGAAAGTGTTGTTAAAATGTGATGACATTTACATGCAAAACTTAGTGGCTGTACTTATTATCTTCTTTCACAGACCAGCGCAAGGCCCCCCCAGTTGTAGCTGAGGTAGTACCAGTACAGTCTGAAGCTGTGGAGGCTGATCACTCTGACACTGACAGTGTCATTCTTGTCGAGTCAGATGGTAAGATGCTGATAGAAATAATTGTATTACGTAATTGGGGTGGTATGAGGCTATCTTGTAAAGTGTGAGCTGGACTACTTAACTCACTTCTTTTTAGGAAATACTCTTTAGAAAGTTAATATGACTTCCAGCACCCATGTAATATTTGTAATAATACAACATTCACTAAAAAATTTAATAGAATTCTGGATTTTGATTATCTAGCTGGCACCTTTTCAGTGTTGTAAATACTACAGTGTACTCATTGTAAAAGGCGCCAGCCACCACTCAGCCACAACGGGAACACTGCAGCAAAGGCATATGTTCATTGCAAAACCACCATTCATGGCTGAATTAACCTGTATGCAAATTATGCCATGGCGTAGGGCCCTGAGGTTCAGGAGGGCCCCTACTGTTAACTTATTTACAGTTACTTTCTTTAATTCTGGCTGTACTGGACAACTGCTGACAGGCCAAATTGCCCAAAAAGCAGCCCCCTCCTTGGAGTCAGTCAGTCCCCCCACCTCACTGAGTCAGCCTGTTGAATGATGACCCTCCCCACAGCTGCTCTGAGCAAGTAAGCCTCTCAGTTTCTCTGATGGCTGCTCCAGCTTCACCTCTGATCCACCCTGACCCAACCACACACAACCAATCATGTCCATCAGAGGTCCTCTGGAGGTGTGGCTACTGGGGAGCAGGAATCAGTATGTGCATGTGCATGGCATCAGAACATGTAGCCGGGCAGGAATGAGGAGTAGAGGAGGAGAACAAAAGAGAGCTGTGGCGGTCAGGCATCAGTGCCGGTGGTTGGTCTCGTCTATCAAGGAAGAAGAGTCTCTGTCTAAAGACACAAAAGTAGAGAGAGAGTTTGAGCAGGCCGCGGGGGGTCACCCAGAGTCAGATTTGGCTTCAGTGCAGTGTCACATGCTGCTGGTGTCTTCAGTGTTGCCAGTAGCCAGGGTCAGTCAGTGCTGCTGCTAGTTTGGCCTTTGGTCCTGCTGTGACCCATGCCGGGCTGCGCTGCAAGGCTGAGTCGTGTCACCACCGACTGTGTGATCTTGAGGAAACAATCAAGAGAACAGACTGGACTCACCACAGTCACATTCACGTCAGCCAGGCCACACCAGGTATGTTGTGTTGACTAGTCGTCTGCGAGCTGCAGTACCCAAGTCATTTGTGCTGCAGAAATAACTAGTTTTATTGCATTGGAGAAACAAACTAAGCTGTGGTTGCCTCTGGCCATGGTCTCTCTGTGAGTGTTCAGTAACCTGCGTAGTGTGCTGAGTCTTTAATAAGATTTGAGTTTGGCACTGAGTGGACCATGGGATGCTAATAAGTCACCTGAGGGGAACTAACTTGTGTGACTTGCTCTTGCTGGCACAGTTTTGTCTTGGGTTTAATTTGAGTCTTATACATTACTGGGAAGTTGCAGCAGGTTACTCTAGGAAACTTAATTTCTGAAGTGACTGCAGTCAACACCTGCAGGTCCTGCAGGGTTCTTAAGGCTCAGTCTTTTTGGCAAACTCTGTTTAGCTGCTTTGGCATCAATGACTTGGAGTAGGGGCAGGATGTGGCAACTCAGCATTGGCAGCAAAGCAACTTTTAAGTTGACAACAAAACTATAAATGACAATGGAGATGGAGGAGAGGAGACAGTGGGAGAACAGACAGAATTGAGGACAAAGATAGCTGCACAGAGGATGATTGTGGCAGATGTATTGCAGAGGCAAGGAGCTTGAGTATGTCTCAGGTTTGGAGCTCGAAGGAGTTTTGAGCGGGGAAATAATGGGAGGAAGCTGTGAGCCCCACTAACTGCTTTAATACATGCTTCAGTTTTTTGGTTTTGACAGAGAGAATAGGTATTCAAGGAGGCAGGTGCAGGGAGATTGTGGCAGCTACAATCCCCATTTTTATTAATTTATTTATGTGGAATTTGAATTTGATATCTGGGAAGGCAGGGCACACTAACTGAAGTCTAATGTCCAGGTGTGTCTCAGGGGAGGGAAAAAAAGAGGAAGAAAAGAAGATCCATAATTATTAATAACAACAATAGTTACAAGGTACAGTAGTGGCAAGGGAAAAACAAGATGAGTTAAAGGTAACTAAAAAGTGGAAATTTACAAAATTTTAATGTTGTACTGATAAATGTTTCTTTGTGCAGTAATTGGTCATTCCAAATTGTGTTGTTTATAATCAAGGGCATGGGACCTGTCAAGTCATGTGGCATAACACATGGCATTATAAACCACATCCTGCTTGAGTAACCTGGTCGTTACTGCAGAAGAATGGAATGTTGACATTTAGGGGCCCCTCGGGCCACAAAATATGACTTGGAGTAGGGCCCCCACATCCATTAATCTGGCCATGACACCATTGCAAAGTTAATGAATGGATGGCAAACACACAAGCAGCAAGTTTGAAATTAAATGGATTTTCACATTCTTTTTTGTGAAAAAACAAATAAGTCCTTTGTATAATTGAAATATACCACTCCAGGGAGTGGGTATACTGGAGGATCTTCCACTCTTGGCATGGGCAAGTCTCTTGGCTGCATCTTGAGAGTGAACTACAGCAGCCATGGTAGATCCTCCAGTAAACCAACACCCTGTTGGGGTATATTGCTTAAAAATCCTAAAAAACAAGGTGTAGTACTTCATAATTTAAATGGTGCTTCAAAAGGAACAGATTTTTCACCCAGATGTATGGTAGTTGTGTACATCTTAGTTTAGTTTTACTGACTATGATCCAGAACTGGTCAAGACATTTCTAGACAGCAATGGAAAGTGAAATATTGTAGTCCTATGAATTTCTTATCTATTATTTTCTAAGTGAATGTTGTCCTCATTGCACTCTAAGAAGATATTTGTACAGATTTAAATTTATTTTTGTGTCATCTCATGTTCAAAATGAGTAATACAGGTACTCAGCCCAATATATATTATCTAGATCTTGGTTGGTATATTTAAAGTGTTTCAGCATATTGATATACTACCCACTTAGATGAGATGTAGTGATGTGACCAGACACAATATACACAAGAAAATGTTCTGTTGTAAACATAATGATGTGAGAAGGGAAGAATAGTAATGTATGTGAATGAAGTTGGGGGGCTGCCCCATGCATACGTAACAAACTGTGATATTGAGTCTGTTATGTCCTGGTAATGAATTGCCAGAATCTGTATATTTCTGAGTGGACAGTATTGTATGTCTATGGTAACAGTGTGGTAGTAAATGAAAATGAGGTGGGTGTCACTGAACAGCTGCATGGGGACGTGCAGTACTGCACAGAGAGAGAGAGAGAGTTTCTGAATTACAGTGGGGTGTGCAGTGCTGATGTGGCTGACAAGGTATGGAAACTTTTCTGTAAGATTGGTTGAGGCACTGCAGTTGCTGTTCATGTAAGTGAGTTTGTTGCTGTACCCACAAGCAGTCCCGGTACATTGATGTCACTGTTGCTGAATGATACAACATCCATGGAAACACAGAAGTGTCATAGCAAAGAGCAGTGTGATACATGGTTGAATTACACAATGAGACAGTATAAAAAAATCTATTTCACAATAAAAGTTTAGTGGCAGATTAATATATTGTGGCATATGTTATAATATTTTTTACTAATATGTTTTATAGTGGCCAGGGAAGCTGTGGCAGTAAGAACTGTGGAGGTGAAGGAGGAGCTGGGTACCAGCTCTCAGTGTAAGTGCCATCATAAAAGATATTCACACAAGAAATAGTGTCACAGTCCCTTGTACCCACAATGTCTGTTCAGTAGTATGGAGGACCTTTCACTCCTAAGGCAGCCATAGAGCTACTAATTGCCAGATACTGTGAGAGCAATGTGGCTATTTCTGAAAGTGATGAACAAGTGGTAATGTAAACAGTACTGCAGTAGACAGTCTCAACATGTGAATGGATCATTTGTATATTGAGATTCTGTGACACAGTCTGTTATCTATGTTCATATACCTACTTTTCCCTTTAGTATACATACAGGTGTACTATATGGTGTCACTCCATGCATAACTAGGAGGTATTTTGTTGAATAGTGTACCCTATTCATTATGATGGTACACTTATAATGACATTTTTGTTTCTCAGTGGGTACGTGGTGAGGTGGTAGTACTACATTAAGGGGAAATCTATGATGTGGTAAGACAAGTGTGGCACATGAGAGCAGCTGTACTAAGCCAATTCTGAGTATGTTATCATTATCGCAATGTGTGTGGAGGGGTGATGGAGTATACTGGACTGGCGTGTCATGCATGTATGTCATAATAGGTTAACTGTATGAAGGGGGGAGTGTACTGGGATAAGAAGTGTATTTATATATAGAAAGTTCCTGGTAATCCAGATGATAAGGCCTAGTGTACTACATTGCATACTCAACAAACTCAAAAGCAGTTTTCACTTCAATGGGGAGTGTCTAGCGTAGTAATAGAGCTAGTCACCATATTCTAAGACTGTGGTAAATGTTAGGAGGGGTACAATGGATATGTCACGTGGTGTACTTGCCATTAACAGATGATGGATGTACTGTAATGTTTTGCAACGTGTCAAGTCATCTGTAAGTAGTTACATATTGTTGTTGTTTGCTTATGGTGTATGCTCACATCCATACTCCTGTACAGAGACAGTGGACTGTTAATATGCTGGTATATATATGGCACAGATTACAGAGTGAGTAATGAAGACTGGTGACCATGCATGCTAATGGGACACTTATTTTTTTGCACCAGTTACTGTTGCAGTTTGTTTTATCATAGCAAACTGCTGTAATATACAAAAGTGTAGATGCAAATAGGGCTATCATGAATGCAAGCTGGAAATGTGCCATTTGTACATCATGATGGCCCCATTTGCATGCAGATGTGCCAATCACTGATGACTTGTGCCTGCCACCCTGCCAGGCTGCAGTCGTTGGGGAATGACACCCCTTTCTACTACTGGCAACATGCTCCAACAACCGTTTGTGTGCATATGTATAAATAATAAACAACCATGTCACCGCTGGTCCACTGAAATGCTTGCAGAGTGATCATGGGTATATGTGATAAACTACAATGTTGTATAACACTGGTAGTTCAGTGGAGCCCTTGTAGCACAATTGCGGGAATATGTAATGAAATAATAGTCCAATATCACTGGTGGACTAGTGGAACACTTACAGCCTGATTGTGGGGATATGTGATAAACTACAATTTTCTATAACCCTGGTGGTCCAGTAGCCCACTTTCAGTCTGATTGTGGTCATATGTAATGAGATTATGGCCCAATGCTCTTCGTGGTATAGTGGGCAGCTCGCAGCATCATTGTGGTTGTCACTGAGATATAATGAGAAAACAATGCATCACTGGTGGCTCAGCATTACTCCCCTGCACACCCATGTACTGAGTCCCACTGCCCTGTGACCCCACCCTGGTTAGTGGTAGGTAGTAGTACACCATCTGCTTGCCACTGTGCTGTCTGCCAACTGATTCCATACAGTAAGACTGTATAGCCATTGTTCCACAGTGTAAGCAATGGCTGTGCAGGTTGTATAGTACTACACAGTACAGAAATGTGAAAGGATCCATTCATATAGCTGGGTTGTGTAGAACAGTATGAGCTGCACGCCCATTGGCTTATGTTGTGGCCTAATGGCTGTACAGCCCTACTGTACAGAGTCAGTCTTTGGGCATCAGGGTGGGAAGCCAGTAAGGAGCTGCTGACTGTCGCTGACAGGGGGGTCGGGTTGTGCAGCTTAGTGGGTGTGAGTGGCCGGGTGTACTGCTGGACCACCAGGGATGGATTGGTTTGACATAATATAGCACTGATGCCTGCAATCAGCCTACGAGTGATATACTGGACCACCAGGGATATAGCACCATTATTACTATAGTAATGCCCGCAATCAGTATGGGGGGGCCAGCATGAAGGTGTCATTGTAGCGTGGGTTGTCACTAATAGCTGTCAGCTACCATGTTGCAAGGTGTAATGTGACAGCTGAACTGTGGGTTGCCAGGTGTTGCTAATTTTTTTTAGGGGATCAACTATGTGCAGTGCAAGCAGGGGTTGTGACTGCATCGGTTAGTACATCCGGGACTGAATATCAGGATGTGTGTAACATAAATGGGAATGACCCTCCTAATTGTGTTGCATACATTACTGTTGTGCTTCAACTCTTTGGCATTTGTACCAGGCACATTCCGCTTTTGGACATCACACTGGTACACATCAGTAGGTTGTGTACAGCTACACTGTTGTACGCATTGCACAACCCTTCTGAATATTCCACCCACTGTTTCTTAGCATGATGTGTAAAGAACATATTTCATTTAATTAGGTGCCAAAGTAAGTGAGTTGTTGGTTTGTAAATATCTAACATTATTTTAAGTATTATAAAAAGAGTTTGAGAAACAGAGCTGTCTGATTGTCTGCAAACATTCTAACAGCCTTATGTAAATCTTTAATTAACATACATGTACAAATTGGTCATATGGTCAACAAGGTTTAAGAGTGTTAAAGAACGTTTCATTATAATATGAATAAGGCACTCCCAGAGATTATGTTAGTGGTCAGTTAATCACGGTCTAGGTGCATGTGGTATTCAGTTAAACTTTTTGCCACACTGCAACTGTACAGGTGATCAACAGAACATTAACATAACTCTTGGTCATGCCTTACTGTTTAATTAATGTAACAGTAGTAAAATATGATTTGTTTCAATGAAAATATGTACACAGAAAAAATAACTATATGACATGTGTGTCTCTTTTGTTGTAGTTATTAAACGGATGATTATATGAACATTAGATAATGTAGATAGTACTGTTGGTGTACAGGTCATGCTATTATTCTCATGCAGGTGTGAAGAAATAACAGAGGTTCAGATGTTCAAGTTTACTTGTTCATACACAATTGAAGAGCTAGTATCACTGTATATCAGACTGTGTTGTTTATTATGCCAAAACATTTAGGTACTGAGTGTTACCAAATACTAAGTGATATAGAACAACAGTGTAGATAGTATACTATTCTTATAGATCTTTTCAAGTTGTCCATGAAGAACATAATATGGTACAAAAAAATATTATAACACAACTGAGAAGACAGGAGTTCTGATTTATATCACACTCATAAATAGTCTTGAGAGTGCCCAGCAAAATGTATTACAATTATTGAATTAGATATCAATATTGTAAATGAAAGACAGATAGGTAATCACCATTTTGAGGTTCATATATTGATTCATGTTTTTTGTCACTTTGCAGGACGATCTTGCTTAAAGCTGTGCGCTGGCCACTGTCACCGTTACCGCAGACTCAAGCGCAAGGTTGGCAGTCTGATAAGAGACAATGTTGTGCTCCATGAAGGACAGGAGAAATTGCTGTCCTTCATGGAAGCGCAACAGAAGATTGTCAACCTTGTACTTGAACCTGTGGTGACAGCAGCCAGAAACACCGTGGCCAGCTCCAGCTCCTCACCTCCACCAGTAGCATCCAGCTTCCCTGGGACACAGTTACCAGCCTCCACAGCTGCTCCGGTATCTTCTCCGAAGGGCGCAACAGCTTCCACTTCCATTGCGCCTCCACATTGAGTCCAACTTACAGGTTGGGCTGCCTCAAGCAGCAGCACACCTCTCCTTAAGACTTGCTGTTAATATTGCAAATAGTTGTTTATATATTTTTCTATACATTTTTTACAAAATCGTTTTTATAAGTTTTAAAAATAAATATATCTGTTTTTTTTATGTAGCATTTATTTTAGGAGAAAAAAATCAATATATTTTTAAGTTTTTTTTAAATGTTGCATTCAATGTGATTGAATTTATTTTAAAAATTTACCGTGATGAATGACTGTTTTCATTTGAACATTAAAAAATAATATTTTTTTTACTTTTATATATATAGACAATGTATATTTTTTGAATATAACATTTTTTCTTGTGTTATTATTAAGTTGTGGGGATCTTTGTCATCAATATTTATAAAAAATGGTCTGAAAAATGCTGCTTTCTGATTGGCTGCAAACATTCTGCCAGCCTTATGTTAATGTTTTATTAACATACATGTACAGATTAACCATATGCTGAACAAGGTTTAACGCTGTTTAAAACTATGTTTCATTATTATAGCAATAAGGCACTCCCAGGGATAATGTTAATGGTCAGTTAATCACCCTGTAGGTGTATGTGGCAGTCGGCCACACCTTGTGCCACAGTAAACCCCTAGCAGGTGATTAACAGACCATTAACAGAACCGTTGGTCATGCCTTATTGGTTAAATATTCTATAAGAAAGCATTCAGTTTCCTTAGTTTGGTAAAGAAGGGTATTATACACAAAGTTTCAGGTTTAAACAGATAACACATTTAAATTCTTGTTCTGTTACATATCTTACAGTGTTATGACAACATTTTTGTAGGTACATTAATAAGTATGAGTTATGTTCAGAATTTATGTTTAGTAAAGGTTCAGAAGAGGACCATGTACGATATCTAAATATTTAACAGTGGTGCTGAGAAATAGAGTGCCACATTGTTTATGTCCCAAAAGAGTAGTCTCATTGGCTGCAAAAAGATAGTGAGTGAAACAGTGCAACACCATAAATTAGTATTGACATAATAGTGGTAAGCAAAAAGAAATAGATAAATATTGAGAGGCATATGCTTGAGATGGATGTTGTCTTACTCTTCATAACAGAAAATTCTGCTAGATGACTTCCTGTGTTCTTCATTTGTGTGCATTTGTCTATGTATGTGTGGTGCTGCCACAACAACATTTTCAGGTAGTATTGGTACTTATCATTCTCAAAAAGATAGGATATTCATGGCAAAAAAATCTGTTTAATGCATCAGTTAGGGTTGCATAGAAGAATTATGTGAGAGTTAGGTCCAATGACTCCAAGGCACACCCAGATGCCTGTTGATGTGTGGAGAGTGGGGGGGTGGAGGTGGGGTGGTAGGGTTGGTAACCCTAACATAGAATTTCCCAGCTTTTTACACTTTAATAAAAACCCTAACTGATGCATTAACATAGTTTTTTGCAATGAATTTCCCTTCTTTCTGAGAAAGTGTAATCCTCCAGGCTCTGCGCTCCCTTCATGCTACCCATTGCTGCATAATGATATGAATAAGTGGGAGAGCGGGCCCTCTGTGCCTGCACTCCCACTTGCACATAAGTCAGACATATCACAGCCCTATAGTTATGAAAAGAAACCCTTGTAACGCTAATTTGGCAATATCTCAGTAACCATGGCAAATATGAAACAAATTCCACTGCAGTTGTCATCATGACTTTGAAACCTCTATGGGTGCTTGCTGCGGAGAACGAAAAATCTGTATCTCAAATCATTTTCAAGATATGGCTGCCCAAAAGGCACTGCAGGCATGATAGTTCAATGGACGCACATAACTCCGGTATTTTTAGGATTTTTTTCACCCAATTTTCAACATGGCATTTTGGGACCCCACCTCATGAACAATGTCACTGTCATTTTGTTAGTCTGTCCCGAAAGTTGAGTTCGCACAGTGAATGCACCATTCTGCACCACAGATGTGAAATCATGTTTGGGCAGAATGTGAAAAATAACAGCTGTATACTGTTCATGAGGAGATGTGGTAAAGGGTAATGTTGTAAATCAGGAGGGAAAATATCAAAAAATTATGAAGTTACGAGCACACGTAGAAACTGCACAATGCACTCTCGTAACATGGCAATTTTGGGAATTTCTTAACCAAATTTTCAACGTGAGCTTTTTGGGAAATCCCCTCTCATGAACACTGGCACTACAATTTTGTTAATCCATTCTGAAAGTTGATTTCACACAGCAACCATGCCATTCTGCACCAGAGATGCAAAAACACATTTTGGGCATGATGTGAGAAATGACAGCTGTATTGTTCATGAGGAGGTGTGAAAAAATGGCAATGTTGAAAATCTGGAGTGAAAATATTACAAATTGGTGAAGTTATCAGCGTGGGTAGAAACTGCGCAATGCATGCTTGTAACACGGCCGTTTTTTGGATTTTTTACACCAAATTTTCAACATGGTCTTTTTGGGTTCTCCCCTCATGTACACTGGGACTGTCATTTTCTTAATCAGTCCCAAATGGTGATGCCTTGCAGTGACCTCAAAATCACCTTTTGGGACTGAGTAACAAGATAACATTGACATTGCTCATGAAGTGGGGTCTAAAAATGCCTATGTTGAAATTCTGGTAAGAAAATACCAAAAAATGGCTGAGATATCCACATCTAAATTCTTGTATCAGAATCATATGAAATAGGATCTTAATTCGTATGATGAGATACAAACTAAGATCGTATGTCGTATGACTCTGATACAAACAAATGATTTAAATGTTAAATAACACATATTTTAAGGGCATTTTCAGAACAGTAAAGTGCAGAATGCACCGGGGGGGGCACAATAAGCAAGCTACATGTGTTGGTGCCTCCCCAGAATATCATCTTGGGAGGTTTCCAAATTTGAATTTCAGGCAAACTGGAAACAAGATGGCAGCCTTATGAAAGAGGAATTTTCTCATACAATGCAGGGATCCTCTTTTGTATCATACAGCTATATTGAAGTGCCTACTGCGCATGCTCAGAAATGATTTTTTCTCATTTTTAAACTGCAATAACTTAAAAATGGCTTATTGTTTATTCACCAGACTAGCAAAAGGCACATCTATGGGGTAGTCCCTTTCTATCCTGAAAATTTCATACCAAACAAACCAACCCTCTGGGCTGTAGGGAAGTTCAAAGAAAAATCCCAGCAAAGTCAATGAGTAAAAACATGATTTTTAACCTCTCTATAACTCAGAGACTGCACATCTGACAAAAACGAAACTTGACAGATCAAGTTTATCTATTCCACAGAAAGGTGCATACCAAATTTTGTGCAAATACGTTCAATGGTTGCAAAGTTATTAAACTGCAAAATTTTGAATTTCAATCAATCAATCACTTTATTTAACCAGGCATAAACACCATTGAGCAAGCTCATTTTCAAGGTGGTCCTGGGCATTAATACAATACAGTACACTTCATAAGATTACAATTATGGTGGACAATGGTGCAAAAAAAAAAAAAAGAAAAAACATTGTGAAGGTGCTGGTCAATATGGGCCTATACATACTGGTCAACATAATTAACATGCAAAAGTACATAATGATAAGCTTTACTGAAATGAGAAGAGACAACAACCCTATATAGTCTCCACCAAGTAAGAGCTCATACCTAAATGATAAAAATAAGGCGGTATTAAGGAATAGGGTAGAAATTGGGGTGAAAGAGTAGGCAGCCAAAAGGGAGGCCAGAATAGGTAAAAGGTAGACAATAGGCAGAGCCATCTTGGATTAAGGGAACTAGGCTTGTAGGTCCTAGGTTTCTGTTGTTAGGAATGTGGGGTGGATGAGATAATTAGGCATAGGATTTGAAAGTGGCACCCGGGGCTTAGGGGTCATCGGCGTCTGAAACAGTTGCATGATTCCTTCCAATAATCCATTAATAGAGCTTTGAATGTGAAAATGCTTGGAAGTGAGGATAATTTTAATGAGTCTTGCATAGTGTTCCAAAGTGATGGAAGTGAGAAGTTGATTGCTGCTGAACCAAGGGTAGTTTTCACTCTATGAATCTGGAAGCAGATTAAGGAGAAGTGTCTCAGGCCACAGGAATCTTTAGCCCACTTGAAGATGTTCGAGATGTATGAAGGGAGGTTATCAGATAATGCTCTAAAAAACCAGAGGAGAGCATTCCTTTATCTTCTAGTTGAGAGTGAGGTCCATCCTGAAACCTGGTATAGACAACAGTGATATGCACTATGGGGTAGATTTAAGATAAATCGTAAAGCCCGGTGGTAAAGGGTGTCCAGTTTGTTTAGCATCGTTGATGGGCAATGACTATAAAGGAAGTCAGTGTAGTCCAGTATAGGTAGGAATGTAGTTTGTACTAGCCTCATTCTGGCTTCTAACGTGAGTAGGTGTTTAATGCGATAGAATAAACCTAATCGCTGTCTTAGTTTCTTCGAGGTTTCATTTAAGTGGCACAGAAAGTTGAGCTTGTTATCCAGCCAGAACCCTAGGTATTTAAAGGTATCAACTACTTCAAGGGGTTCATCTAAGAGTGTTCGGATCCGTGTGATATGTGGACATCCGGAAGTAGACTTTGGTGAAAGAATCATTGCTTTAGTATTTTTGGTGTTGAGGAGGAGCTTATGAGTGAGAAGGTTGTATTGGAGGGTGACAAAGTCTTTCTGTAAGTACTCATGGGCCAGATCCAAGGATGAATTTGTGGTATAGAGTACAGTATCATCTGCAAATGAGTGTACATTTGCTGTGCCCAGCTGCGAGTCCAGATTATTGATGTATATTGCAAAGAGGATAGGGCCCAGGATGGAGCCTTGTGGGACTTCTCGTAACAAGGATTTTTGTGGGGACAGATCTCCTATGGCTTAGACTTGTTGTAACCTATTAGTTATGTAGCTGGTGAACCATTTAATGGCAGAACTATCAAGTCCGATGTTACTCAGTGCAGTAAGCATGATGGTATGATCCACAGTATCGAAGGCCTTACTTAGATCAAGGAAGAGGGCAAATACATGCTTCTTAGAGTCCAAGGCCATTTGCCAGTATGTAGTTACTTTGGCAAGAGCCGATACTGTGCTGTGTTTGGCTCTGAAGCTGGATTGAGCCGGGTTTAGCAACTTTTGTAAATCCAAATGTTCTCTAAGTTGGATGTTGAGAGCGAGATATATATATAGATGGAGTTTAACATTGAAGTGCCTACTCAACCCTAACTATAGGGGTGCAACTGCACCTATATATATATGTGTGTGTGTGTGTATATATATATATATATATATATATATATTTATTTTCATGGCAAAAACTCCATTTAATGCATCAGTTAGGGTTATTCCACAGTGACAAAACAGGAAATTAGAGTTAGGGTTCAAAACCCTAACTCAATTCACCAACACCACACACACACAAACACACACACACACACACAGACACACACAAACATGCAAGTAGAGGAGGACCAAGGCAACATGACCAGTGACAGACAACCAGCAGCAGGTGACAGAAATAAAAAAACAACTGTCTAAATGTACTACAAGACATCCCCACTCACCTGACCAGGTACTGCATGCTCAGTGGAGATCAACAGCAAAACTGAGACCATGTACACCAAACGTACACATCCCTGATTGCAGGTGCACACAATGTACCACACTTAGTAGTTGCATGGCCTTACCTATACTGTACCATCTCATGGATGGGGGTGATAGTTTGGGGCCGATGACTCTAAGGCACAACCCAACACCTGTGGTGTGTGGAGGGAGGGGTGGGGTGGTAGGGTTGGTAACCCTAATGTAGAATTTCCCAGATTTTTACACTTTAATAAAAACCCTAACTGATGCATTAATGTAGTTTTCTGCAATGAAAATATATATATATATATATATATATATATATATATATATATATATATATATATATAGATAGAGAATAGATAGATAAATAGATAGATAGATAGATAGATAGATAGATAGATAGATAGATAGATATTATACATGCCCAGTAGGGCAGATACATTTAGGGTTGCATGGTCACTTCTTTGTTAAACCCCAAACTTTGAACCTTAATAACTTTGCAATTGTTAGTCTGAGTTGTCTGAAAGTTTGCATGCATGGAGTGAGTCCCTTGATCTCTGGATCTGAAAAGGTTCATTCCAATTGGATTTATGGTTGTGGAGCTGCAGAGTGTCAAAAACTGTGAAAACTCCTCAATTATTTTGCATTTGTTTCATCATCTGTTTTGTCCATGTGGTGTGTCCATGTGGTGTGAAATTGTGTTGGGTACATGTAGAGTGCCTTTTGAAGATTTCGTGAAAAAATATTAATCTCTTCAAAAGTTATGCCATTTTTTCATGTCCCATTATAGTCTACAGAAAATTTACATGGGCAGCTTGAAAACTTTTGTGGCAACATTTTTTCATTCTTGCTCTGGTAAAAATTTGTTCATGCTTCTGCCATCTTCTTTGCAGTTAGTGAGAGACAAAAAAAGCTATAACTCAAAAAATACTACCCCTTTATAAATACCACCACTTGTGTTCACCTAGTCAGGCCATGAGAAACAAGTCCCTGACATCAGTTTCTGCCATTATTGTCTGAAAACATGTTTTTTTATTTTTGATCGAGTTTCTGAAATTTTGGTCACGCAAACATAATTTTTGTGCAAGACAACATTCTCGGGAAGCACGAAAACAATCACAAAAACATTTTTTGATGCGTGACAACAACCTTTTAAGATGAATAGGTTTTATATGGCAAGGGAAAAAAAAACAAGGGTTAGCCTAGCACGACTAAAGGCATAGGGTGTAAGTGGGGGTTTGAACTTCCCAGATATGATGGGGTACTATCTGCCAGCACAATACAGGTATATACTCAATTGGATTAATAGGGTGAAGCCACCAACTGGTTAGAATTAGAAGAGATAGAGTGCCCGGGAAGGGCATCAGCTTATCTGGGGGAAGATGGATTGTGGGCATATAAATACCTTACAAACCTGAAGCCATTGGTAGTTTCTAGCCTAGAGGCTGAGAGAGATATTAAGATACAGTGAGGAGGAGAGCAGGTGAACACTATCCTGGTCTTGGTGGCAGACAATCCAAATTTTTTTGCTGGGGATGGAAGATGATGGGTTCAGAATGTGGCAGGGGAGGGGGATATGATGTGTAGGGGATTTGATTACCAGAACAGGAATGTATGCATTTTGAGACATTCAAAAGGGGATTGGCTTACTATCCTCATACCTTTTTAGATTTTTTCAGATCAGGAATTTTTGGAAAAGATTTGATAAACCCTCACCAAATAACTTTGCCATATTGGAGGTAGAATGTGAAATTTTAGGGGCAAAGGCAAATGAGAAAGGTCTGGTGGGTAGAGCGGTAAGGTTGGGCAGTGACCATTTACAAGGGAAAACCTACCTCATAAAGCAGTGGTGGAAAAAAGACCTCAATGTGACAATAACTGACTCAAACTGTGAAACAATACTAAATTCACACATGGGTTTACTCCTATGCAATAAATTCAAGGAAATGCAGTATAAATTTTTACACAGATTATACTATCCACTCTATGTTGTCCACAGGTTTTGCCCTGGGATCTCCCCCATGTGTGGGAAATGGGGGTGGCTAGGGGCACTCTAATACATTACTTTTCGTAATGTCCCAGATTACAGACATACTGGAGAGAGGCAGCTTCTGAGAGCTCCAAAATATAGGGCTACTTCACAGAGGTCTCCCCGATGACATTATTATTCAGTACAGAGGTGCAGTAGAATGGAGATTGGGATCTTTATCCCAGGTGGATGAGGGTAATCTTGTTAGTTGTCCGACAAGGAATACAACATTTATGGATAACAAAACATCTCCCAACTGTGGAACAATGGAAAAACTTGGCCCTTAGGGCATTGGCAGTTGATAGGCTGACATATGTACTAAAAGGCAAGGAGGAAGGGTTCTTGAATGCATTCGGAGAAGTTCCTGAGGGCCCTCACCCCAGGAGAAGCAACACTCCTATGGGAAAGTGGCACAGTATAAATACCAAAATTAGGGAGAACAAAGGGAAAGAAGGTTGGAAGAATAGTTCCGGAAGATAAAAAATGAAATAGTGACTAACTGAATAAGTTATAATCCATGGTACAAAAATGGATATAGATCTGAGGCAAAGCACATTTTATTTACTATTTTTTATTTCTTTTTTTCTCTTTTATCTCTCTGTTCGATGTATTATATTCATGTTTAAACACAACAGTTCATTATTATTGTTGGTACAATGCTTATTGAAGGGATGTCTGGTTCTGTCCCTGAACTAGCCTAAAGAAAATATAAAGAGAATAGAAGGATTGCATGGGGATGGAATTTCTAATGTAAAACAAGTGGCATGGATGTTACTGTTTTGTATTTGGAAAATCTTATAATAAAGATAATATACAAAAAAAAATTAATAGGGCTGCAGTAAACAGTTTAATATTTCCTTGCAACATGGTAAATTGTGCTTTTTGGCTACGATTTACATGGTAAGAAGCTGTTGACTCATAGTTGTGCCTTTTTCTTGTTTGGTGAAAAAAATATTGAGTGGTTCCATAGTTATAGCATTTTAAAAACTGAGGGATGTCCCATAGGATAACACTGTGGAGTCCATGGTGTCTTCAAATGCCAATATCTCAAAAATGGTTAGAGATATGGATTTTTCATCACAAAAATTCTTAGTCCCCTCAGATTGGGACTAAGTAGAGATGTAGGTTATAAAGTCATGAATACCATGCATTTTGATTTTTTTCTCTACCTTGTACAGTAACTGAGATATTTGGAAATTAGTATTCCCATGGCTCATTTTCATGTTCATAGGCCAGTATTACTCACTCAAAGTTATGTGTAAGTAGTGGCATGGAACCCAGTGGTCCTGCATCCCCACCCATGCATATGATTATGCCAACATTTAAATTTTTATGTGTAAGTGGGAGCACAGGGACCTTAGGGCCCATGCTTCCACATATGTATACCATTAGGAAAAAAATGGGCAGTGTCAGGGGAACACAGGGCCTGGAGGTCCTGCACTCCCACAAACACATACCAGTACCAGGTATATTACACTGTAAATAAACAGTTTGGTCTCTTGGCTTGAAATTTTCAGGGTATAAAGCGGGTGTCCCAGAGATGTTAATTATGCTGTTTAGGTGTAAGAAATGTCATTGCTTCCACAGATATGCCATAACGAAGTTGAGATTTTTCCCATAGGATAACATTGCTGTACCCACAGCGCTTTTCGGTGCCATGCCTTGGAAACAATGTGAGATATGGATTTAGTCGACTTATCTTGTGTGGAGGTTATGCTGTCATGATTACAATGGCATTGGAATTGTTTTCATACTGTAGCTGGTATGAGTTGCTGAGATATTGTCAAATTAGTGTTACAAGTGTTCCTTGCCTTATAGGGCTGCTGTGTGGCTCCATAGTTATGTATGAGTGGGAGTGCAGGGGCCTGGAGGGCCCGTACTCCCACATACGCATACAAAGCTCATCATTGGCTGGTTCCTCCAGTCTGAGCTCCCCATTGGCTGTGCCTTAGACCAGCACCGAGTCCTGAAGCTCAGGTGCCTCCTTTGACTCTCTCCCTGCTGTGGCTAATCTTTCTGCTCACTGCTCCTGCAGTTTCTCAGCTTCAATTTTAATTTCCAGTTGTACTGTGTTATTTTTTTGTACTTTGCTAAATGAATGCCTCTGCACCTATATTATACTGATATATTTTAACTGTTAAATGGTTAGGCTCTAATGCAATATAGTGGTGGTACAAACTGTTTGTGTTTGGCTTCTCATTTCCTTCTCCCTCCCCCCATCCCTCACTCTATCTTATCTCTCAGGCTTGTTCTCATAGCCCGCACCCCCAGGCCCACTCCACGGGTCCTTTCCACTGATTTGCTTTGTCCATGCTGCTTTTCTTCCCTACTGTGGTCTTTGTCTCCAGCCCCTGTCTTCTCTCCGCCCACCATTTGCTCATCTTTTTTCTTCCCTATTTTAATTTCTCTCTCTTGTCTCTCTCTCCCTCCCTCCCTCAGCTTGCTGACCCAGGCCACTGACTAGCACCCCAGCCCAAACAGGACTGCCCCACCGGGGCAGAAGCTTTCTCTGGCTGGTCTCTGCTCACTGCTGGTCTGCCTAAGGAAACCTCCAAGATACTCTGTCTGCCTGCCTGTTTTCCCAGAGACTCCAGTGGCTTTCTGATTTTGGAAAACCTCAACATTGGCTGGTTCCTCCAGCCTGAACTTTCTAATGGCTGTGCTTTACACCGGCACCAAGTTCTGAAGCTCAGGTGCCTCCTTTAGCTCTGTCCCTACAATGACTAATCTTTCTGCACACTGCTAGTGCATTTTCTCAGCTTCATTTTTCTCCCAGCCACCCATCCCTATCCTGAATTCCATTAAACAGACCTTTTCCAAGGTCTTCTCCCCACCCCTCTTTCTTCTCTCTGATTGGATTGATCTCAGGAGCCTTCCACCCTTAAAGGCACATTACCCCTTTTCACTCTATGAATCAATTTTGCCCCTATTTTCTTTGGCTAGTTCCTTTCTCTCCACCAGGCCATCAGTGCACTGTCTCACTAGCATCCTGTACCTGCTTATATTGTTAATTATGAAGTCTTTCATTATGCCCCTTATGGCTGTCTCTCTTCTAGGCACTCTTCTGTCAGCTGATTTCTGTACCACTATCCTATCCTCCAACCAGGCCACCCTCCCACACCACTGAATTCTCATACCCCATCCCCTCCCTCCTCTGCTAAGATGGGAGAGTACCCCTTTCAGTCCCCTCTCACTTGCCTTTCTCCCCATCTTTGAGTGGCACCTACTAGGCTTTTTCCTGACCTCCCTTTCCTTCGTTCCTTTGATTACAAGCACACTGTGCTCTTATCACCTCCTTTTTCCCTGCTCCTTTTGGGTGGGGATAGTGAATCTAATGCAGGCCCTGCTAACTCTCCTATCTCATCTTCCTGTAGCATATGAGTTGACGCTCCTGGACTAAGAATCGCACACATGACCGTATGCAGTCTGCCTGCCAAATTCGCTGAACTTGAAGCATGGGTTTTCCTGCACAATCCCCATGTACTCTGCCTATCAGAGACTTGGTTGAAGCCACAGCATGCTGATGCCATGTTCAGACCTGGTGGTTACACCCTGTTCTGTAAAGACAGATCCGATAAAAAAAAGGACGGTGGTGTAGCTATCTTTCTCAGGAAATCACTCATTGCCTCCACCACAGTGATTTCCCAAGTGATTGGCTTATAATTGAAATCATTTTAAGTGCAACCAAAAAACTCTACATGGGTAGTTGCTACAACCCCCCAAATGGGCATATAGCTGGGCTTCAAAGTCTACTCACTGGGCAAGGGTCTCCCTCTCCTGCTAGGGAAAGTATCCTTCTTGGTGACTATAACCTCAGCTGGTTGGGTGCCCAAGAAACCTCCTATGCCAATCTGCTCAAGCAGCACAATGTAGTGAAAATCATCACCCTCCCTACCCGGCAAAACCATTGCACTTCTACCCACTACCTAATTGAATGAGTGATTACCAACTGTGGGGACCAGATCATTCAAGTGATCACACTGTCTGACTCCTTGAGTGATCACTCCCTACCTATGCCATCTGGTCCTCTAAAGCCTGACCACCCTCCCCCCCTAAAATATCTAACATTTCACAACTTTAATCTCCCTGACACTTCTATATTACTTGAGGATGTTAGGGCCATAAATTGGTAGAGCCTTTATGCTCTACATGATGTGACTCTTTCTGTCACCCACTTCACAAAAATTCTCATGGATATTCAGGACCGCCACTTCCCTATTACAAAGGGTAGCATTTGTGGCAGTTGTACACAATAGATTATTATAGAACTCTTCTCCTTCATGAAGGAGAGGGATCGAAAGTGGTCTGCCCATGAACTGACACCCTCCACTACCCTGTGGAATGAATACCGTCACCTGCACAATCGATGTAAGCATCTGACCTGAACTTTGAAATGGAATTACTACACTAACAAGCAGAGGGGGAGCTTCGGCAATCCTAGAAAATTCTGGGACTCCATCAGCTCCCTTTTCACTCCTCACACTAACAGCCACAATATAAAACTAAGTTCCCCTTCTGGTCCTTTGATAGACCCTGCAGATGCTGCCGTGGCTTTCAGCTATAAATTCTATGACCTGTTGGCCCTCCTCAGCAAACTCCCTTCTTATAATCCCACCAGCCAGTGGTCCCTTTCTTTCTCCTATCTCCCATGTTTTCCTCAAACTTGTTTCCTCAGTGATCGCTAAGCATCTCACCTTCATTTTAAATCTTGCCCTGATTACCTCCTCTGTGCTTCTCCCCTGGAAATCTGCCAAAGTGGTTCCTATTTTCAAATCCAGTGACCTCCTCTTATCTGACAACTGTCAGCCTATATCTATTCTCCCCCATCTTAGCAACCACCTAGAAAAAGTTGTGCACCATCAAGTACCCGAGTACCTTACTAAGTATAACATCTTAAGCAGCCAGCAGCATGGCTTCCATAAACATCACCACCCTAGTCCTATTCACTGATCATATCCTCTCTAACATGGATCAAGGGCATGCCACTGGTGCTGTCTTTGTGGACCTATCTAAAGCCTTTGATTTGGTAAACCATACCCTCCTCCTCTCCAAACTACTCTCGATTGATTGTTCTAATGAGACCACAGTAAAAGCACACAGAATGGCTACCCAGTAGTCGACAAAAATTCAAATCCAACTTTAGGAATAAGATAAAACAGCTTTAATAAAGTAGCTGAAGCAAGCAGCAATTTAAAAGCCACAGACGCATGTTTCACGTCCTAAAGACGCTTTTTCAATGTGATGAAAATGAGACCACCAACTGGTTTCTGAGCTACCTCTCTGACCACTCTCAGTCAGTGTGCATTTGCTCTGCCACTTCTCGTGCCCTGTCTGTCTCCATAGGGGTACCCCAGGGCTTCATCCTGGGCCCCTTCTTCTTAACAATATTCATTAACACCCTCTCCTCTGACTGCCTCACTTGCGAATCCTTCCTATACACTGACGACCTCATTAGCTTTCTCAGTGACAACTCCCTTCCCCGTTTATCCTCTGTTCTTAACCATAACTACTGTGCTGCCCATAACTGGTTTACTGACAACTTGATACTGGTTAATGCCAAAATAACCAAGGCTATGCAGTTTGGGTCTAAACCGTTCCTTGCCTGGGACCCTAAGTCCTGTCTTCAAATCCACTACCCTGATGGCCCTGCTCTTGATATTGTCCTCGCTTTCAAATATTTGGGGGTCAAACTGGACCACACCCTCTCCTTCACTGACTATGTTAACCTTGTAGCCCGTATGATCAATCAGAAACTTCATGCTGTCTACTGCATCAAATCCTACCTGTCAGCTGAGGCACACTTGATCATGGCCAGAGGTAACCTTCTTCCTATCTTGGACTAATGTTCCCCAAATTTACACCCAAGTCTCTGCCACCCTTTGGGCTAGACTCTCATCTGTCTATAACAGCATTTTCCAGTTTGCCCTTTCTGCCCCTCATTACACTTGCCACTGTGACCTTTACCACTCACTAGGCTGGCTCTCCTTGCAATGTCGCTTTGATTTTACCCTTGGATGCCTCATGAATATCATCATTAGATGCAGCCCTGCTTCCCCATCTCTTCTTTCTTCAAGCACCATACCTCACTGAGATGTCTCCAATCCTGAGTTGTCCCTCCACTGGTGACTCCAAGAACCTCAGCTAATATGGGCGGCAATGCACTGTTGGTGGCTGCTACTATGTACTATTGGGGGGGTGATCAGTGCTATTCTTTGTCCCTGGAGTGTGTCATCCTTGTTGCTTGTATTTAGTAATGTTATTTGATTATACCACTATTTGCTTGTCTCTAATTTGCAATGTTATTTACATCAGCTACTGTTAATGTTCCTTGGGGATCTCCCCTTGATTTGTATTTTTGCAGGTTTTTCTGCTATTTTTTTGTATGTACCTTTTATTTACCATGTAACTCTCCTTTTCTTGTGCCTCTTTGCCTAGATCGTGCCTTTAAATGGTCCTTCAGATCAGTGCATTTACCTGGTAATCAAAGTCATAAATAAATAAAACAAAGTAATTAAGCTGAGATGGATACAGTATAGCAGAATGGGGTGAGGGCTGAGGCTGATGATCACAAGGCACACCCACAATGCCTGCTAGTGTGTGTAGGGTGGGGGTGGAGTGTTAGGTCTGGAAACCCTAACATCATATTTCTGTAGTTTTGTCACTTTGTCCTCAACCCTAACTGATGCATTAACATAGATTTTTGGAAAGAATGTCCTTACTTTTTGAGATAGTGTAATTGTAGCCTTATTTTCATGGGTGCTGTGCTCCCATCCCTCCATAGATGCATATACATACATATACATATACATATATATATATATATATATATATATATATATATATACTTACCCCACCTCATGTAACTGGCACAGAACATTTTGAATCCTTGCCAAAACATAATTATGTGCCACTGTAACACCATTCCACTTCACAGGTGCAAAATGTGTTTTAGCCAGGATTTGAAAAATGTCAGCTGTGACATACATAATGTGGGGTAATAAGATGTCTATGTTGAAAATTTGATGTCCAAATATTAAAAATTTCTGAACATATGAGCGTGCATAGCGAAATTGCAATGAATGGTCATAACTTTGCCATTTTTACATATTTTGACCCCAAATTTTCAACACAACCTTCTTATGACTCCACCTCATGAACAAGACCAGGAAGAGTTTTCAAATCCTGCCCTAAGGGTGAATTCTCCAAGCAACTGCAAAATCACCTTTTGGGCAGGAGTTGTGTAATGACAGTCATATTGTTCATGAGGTGGGGTTGAAAGTTGAAAGCTGGCTGTTTCTCTCCATTGGTCTTGGAAGCCCTAAAACCAAGTTGCCAGCTAATCCAAAATGTAAAACCCCTCACAACACTGTTGCAAGGAAGGAGGGAGGAGTGCAACAGCTGCAGGAAAAAAAAAAACACTATGACAAAGAAGTTGCAATCTCTCTCTCTCTCTCCCTTCTCTCTCTCTCTTATTTTAGTTGCCCTCCTTTGGACTGCCTCCATCCTGTCTCTGTCTTTTTGGAGATGTTCTCCAGAACTGTATGCAGTGCTCCAGATGGGGCCTCAACAACTGTCTGTACAGAGGGATAAGCACTTCCTGTTTTCTACTGGTGATGGCTCTCCCTATACATCCCAGTATCCCCCAGCCCTCCTTACTGCTTTCTCACATCACTTGCCTGTCTTTAGGTCATCTGATATGACTACTCCCAGGTCTCTTTCCATTTTTGTTGTCATAAATACCCCTCCCCCCCACTGTGAACTGTTCCCTTGGGTTTTTGTTTCCCAGGTGCATTACTTGCACTTTTTTGCATTGAATCAAAGCTGCCATACTTTTGACCATTCCTCCAGCCTTGCCAAGTCCCTTCTCATTATTTCCACCCCCGTTGTGTATCAACCCTGTTGCAGATTTTTGTGTCATCTGCAAAGATGCACACTTTTCCTTCTAGTCCCTCTGCAATGTCAGTCACCTATAAATACATTAAAGAGGACTAGTCCCAGTACTGAACTCTGTGGTACCCCACTAGTAAACCCCTTTCTTTGGAGTGGACTCTGTTTACTGTTACCCTCTGTGTCCTGTTGTCCAGCCAATTTTTACCAGGTTACAACCCTGGGACCCATTCCCAGGCTGACTAACTTGTTTATTAATCTTTTGTGTGGCACTGTGTCAAATGCCTTGCTAAAGTCTAGGTGCTTCATGTCCACAGCCCCTCCTGTGTCTACTATTATAAAATATAAATTATGACAGATTAAAGAGCCAGGCCCAAAATATAACATAAATAAATGATTTTTTAAACACTTTTTAATGAAGGAGTTATATTGCTCCTGCAGCTCTACAATTATCGTGTTACAGTTTTAAAAAAAAGACTCAGGTTTTTACAGCAGAAATTACTAGCTGACAACAATGTTCATGCCTCAGGAAGGTCAGCAATTTAAAGAGTGCACAACATTTAGATGGAGCCTCCTTCAATAAAATCTGGTTCTGTTAGTTTCTTTTATATAGTCATCTCTTTTCATTTATAGATGTCACCATTTAAGCAAAAGACAGCATATTAAAATTAGAATCTTTCTTCTCTTGTCTACTTACTGTAGCTGCATTTCTGTATTCTTTTTGTCAGAGATTGTTGAAAGAGTCAGTTTTCCTCTCCCCAGGGTTCACTGTAGCCAGATTTATTCCAGAGTGTTCACTCCTCCACTTTCATAACATTATAAGTGACAGTTTTGAGCTCAAAGCAGATCTATCAATGTGCCTCTGCAAATATAAATTTTCAAGTGACAGAGGAGGAGAAAATGAGAAGGGAAAAATAAAGATTTTCTCCACCCTCAAGCATTTGTTATATTTAATGTTAATCAGGGCACTATCAGGCCAGCTCTCAAACTTGTAGCTCTCCCACATGTGTTACAGCTAACAAACCAACTTCTAATATCAAACTGGTATTGCTGCACAGCTATAGGGAATATTAGTATAATCAATTTGCTTGTGTCTTTACACAGTAGAATACTGCTAGTGAAAATAGTGGCCACAAGTGATAATGTGAAGTGCCTCAGCTTCCAGAAGTATGAAAGAATATGGGCAAAGTGTAAAATTCAAATGTAATCATTTGTTACTCTCAAGCAGCATTTGTATCTCTGGGCAGTGCTATTAATAAAAAAAAGATGGTCTCTTAGAATTAGAAGAGGAGCTCATGGAATTCAAAGATGTTTAATTCCATTTTTTTTATGTTTATGCTCCCTTAGCTGTAGTACACTTCTTTCCTGTGCCCAAACACTGCTTGAGAGTAATAATTATATTTGAGGCACTTCATGGACATGGTTTTGGTTTGTGTTTTTTTTTTTTGACTGGGTCCTTTTTTACCGCGCTGTTCTTCTAGTGCTCTTTTGACGGGATACCATATACAGCAAAGCTCCAAGAGGTAAGTTGAAACAGTGCAGACAATAGCTGAGCTGAACACTAAATATAGATCAGCAGGTCATGTGACTGTTAGACCAGCAACATTCAAAGCTCTCCCTCTGAATGGCTAAGAGTACCCCACTGATCTCTATGGCTAGTCCACCACTGGAAAATAAATAAATAATTGAAATATAAAATATCACATAGTACCACTTTAAAAAGAATGAGGATACGCAGAATGTTAGCTATTAGCACTCTAAGTATGTCCCACAATTCTGAAAATAGTTGTGTGTGCTAAATGTGCCATTCAAATCCTCCTCTCATTCAGACTGACATCCTACTGGTCTGACAATGATCCTGCTCCTTTCCTCCACAGCCTTTGAGCTCAGTCAACAGTGCACTCTACACTCCTCTGTCCACTCACCCAGCTTGATGAGCCATTCACCATGGCTGCTATTCCACTGCAGTGCTGCAGTCACCTCCACACTCCTCTGCTGCTTCAAGTCCAGCAACACCAGCTGCTGTTCAAGCTCCTAAAAGACAGAGCAAAAAAACTTCCAAGTCCAAATAAAAACACTACAGCGGCCAACAGGTATCACCATAGAATGGAATATAATAACAGAGGCAAATATGTGTACCAGATTCAGGTATAATCAAGCATAAAATATTATGCTTTGCCAGCTCCTCCGCAGTTTTTAGGCTGCTTTACACTCAGTGTCAGCATCAGAACAAGTAACTCTCTGAGTGACCCGTGGCAGGTTTCTTGACCATCATGTGCTTCAGTCCCTTCCTGCTTTAATACTGAGCAAGCAGACCACAGTGGGGTCTCATGAGGCCAATGAGACTGTTGACTACACATCCTTTGCAAAAATAGGACTGGCATGCATTGATTTGCAAACACTATTGAAATAAAATAAGAGGAAAGTGAGACAGTAGGTCACTGCCATCAAAACCTTAAAAATGAACTGCAATGGTTTTAATTATTTTTTTCTCATCTTTTGTTTTCTTGGTTTCCTGTATAATAAGAAATTATTGTTGACATAAAAAAATTATGCCTCTTGTGAGTGTTTTTCATAACATGACATTTATTATTTCAAAAGTGATCCCCATCCCAGTGACAGGCTTATGTCTTTTTACCATGCCAGCTCTGTTTGAGTTGGTTCATGACATCAAACAAGGAGTGACCAATATTGGTAACATTCTGATATGACTCATGCAGTAACAGTATGTGCTGCAGAAGACTAGTTTGTAATACACTTCCCGGTTAGAGTCTGGCAAAGTATGACTGCCACAAGTAGGAAAGTTAATTGGAAGGAAAGCATGATAGAAAAAGATTAAAAACAGCACTTTTTAAAAGACAACATATACGCTGAATCAATGAGTCAGTCCATCTGCTGTCCTGTACGATCAGCTGTTCTGACATGGTTTGCCTTACTGGTGATAGCTGATCTCACTAGAAGTACTGTGGTTTTCTTCATGGAATGAAATCATTTAAAAAACACATTAAAACCATAAGTTGGGAATGAACATGTTCATTCTTGTATATTAAGAATGTTTGTCTGATGACGGCTTGTGTTTTGGATTGGGGTTGGTGGGGGTTGTAGAAAGAGTAAATGAAGTATTCATTCCACTGAGCATATAGCAATGATTTCTGTTCACATGTAGAAAGAGCTGGTAAAGTATTTATTCCATCACTGAGCATGTAACACTGCTTGATGCACATACAGATGGAAATTGAGTTAAATTGGTTCCAGCACATGAACATGAGAGATTCTTTTGCTATGTTCCAAAGAGAAGACGGTTTCTTATTTCTTATTTTTAATTCAGCATTTACATGGTGCAATAGTCATGTATACAGTTATTTATTGCAAGATTGGAATGTGGAATTGATGGTCATTGAAAGAGTGACTATGTACAGTGGTAAAAGTTATCTTACTGTAGTTAGCACTGTGCCTACTGATAGATAGAACAAAATGTAAAATGGAGATAAATCGGCTCCTGCAAGTGAACATGAGAGTCTCAGTTTGTGTGTGTGGGTGGAGGATATGTTAAAAAGTGCTGACAGCTCCATATTTTTTTAAATAATTCAGCATTCATATGGCACAGTAGTCATCTATACAGTGATTTACTGCAAGAAGTGAATATGCACGTTGCATGATAGGATGCTGTTTGACCAGGATCAGACCCTTGAATGCAAAGCAAGTCTACAACTTAATTGTTATTGATAGTAGATAGTGACATCTGTCCAGAGAGCCATGCTGACTGTTGCCTGTTGTCTATCAAATGCTTTCACTCATTCTAGTTTGTATTGGCTGATAACAGGCTGTTAGAAATCACATCTGGCTTTTGAATGACTGCATTCGTTGGTCTACCACAGGATCATGAATAGAATGGACACACAGATTTCTACTGCTTCTATCTGCCAGTAGGTACAGCATTAATTAAGATAACTTGTATCACAATACACATTATGCAATCGTTCTTTCAATGACTCCCCCAGTTGACATTCACATCTTGCAGTAAATAACTGTAAACATGATTACTGTGCCATGGGAATGCTGAATAAAATAAACAAATAAACAAATTAATAAATAAAATAAGAAGCTCTCTCCTCTTTCCAACATAGCCTCCCACCTTCTCTTCCAAACTACAAACAGAGAATCTTGTGTTTTCATACCTGCTCATAAAGTACATATTGTCACTGCATGAGTCACATCAGAATGTTACCAATATGTATCACTCCTTCTTTAATATCATGAACTGACTCAAACGGAGCTGACAGATAAAAAGATAAAAGCCTGTTACTGAGATGGGGATCACTTTTGAAATAGTAAATTTTATGTTGTTGTAAAAAACATACACAGGAGGTATAATTTTTACACTTTTTACACATTTATACTGGAAACCAAGAAAGTAAAAAAATAAGAAAAAATAAAACCATTGTAGTTGATCTTTAAGGAAATATCTTGTTTAATGTTATAATAGAAATAAATTGCCATTAATTCAAGACCACCGGAGCCCTTGAAAAACTATGTTTGTCACAAGACAGTTGTCATAACCAACACTTTCTCTGACATGACATTTTGTTTAAAAATAAATGTTTTGGACTGGGATACTAGAGCTGTGTCTTCTCACACTTTACACTTGGGTGCCAGAGTCCCATGTGCCCTTTGAATTTCTAGATGGCAGTTTTGAAGGTCCAAGACCATGAGGAGTGTCTGTAAAAGCCAGCTACATCTTTTCCCTCTGCTCCCTCAGTGACACCAATGATCCAAATATTATTCCATCCACCTCTGCATTTTAAATAATCAAAGAAACTTTATTTCCAATTTTATTAAATGTATTTTGGTGTCTCTATGATGGGCTTGAATATGGAGCTGTCTCCAGTGGAGTAATCAGCCTTTAAAAAAGTGTACACACGAGGTTCAAAATTCCTACTGTAGGTTGGGGTCTGGCAGCTGCCTAGACCCCCAGAAAATATATGAGATTTGCTGCATTCTGGTGCATTCTTGGGGTCATTTGTAAAAGAATGCTACCCTATTACCAATTCTCCAGCCCAGTAAGTTGCACCCTAACCCGAGACTCCCCACAGCCCAGGATTGAATTAAGTTAAGATCAACCCCTGCTTGTTTTTACCAAGAAATAATAATAAATTCATGGGACAAATTGTTTAAATAAAAAGCATACTGTATACTAACAAGCAAACCTTCTCTTATATACACTATGCCCATTTATTCACACTGTGCTTGTTATGCTATAAGAACACACACACACACACACACACACACACACACAGACACAAAACACCTGCTAAACTGAACACTTACAACACTGGAGGAATAAATGTTCATTTTTCACAGCCAGTTACTTTACTTTGAATGTAGGCCCTAAGAACAGAGATTCACTTTGATAGATATGTAAGGATTCTTAGGCTTTGTATATGTGTTATAGAGATTTAGTGGTGGACAGGAAAGCTGAAGTACAGGAATGGTTACCATGTAGCATGCAACTTGTTATTTTGAAGGAGTCCAAACAATGAGTTGATGAATATGACGAGCCTGAGCCAGATCATGGCAGTAGCAGCAGTCTGTTCCCCCAACATAATCATGGTGGCAGGGGATGATTAGTTTAATGGTTCCACCTCCTTCAGGTAGAAGAAGCAGATCAATATCTTTTGACTCAGCAGCATCTGCTGACATTATACTCCAACGTCAGAATGAAGCAGCTCCACCAGTTACTTGGCAAGTCCACTTGAAAAAGTCAGGAATTTACCTATAGCTCAGTCAATTTATCAGAAGAAAAACTATGACTTCAGGCATCTGACAACTTACAAAATTATACAACTTTTTGATGAAATTGATAGGTACAGATTAATAGCCCATTTCAATAATGGAAAATATTGGCTTCTGAAGGCTGCTTTAAATAGCTAGTACACTGCCTGGAATTCATATTAACATTCAAAAGTAGCTGTTGCTTTGTTTCTGTTATTTATTTTTCTCTTTTGCTAATTAGAAGATTTTCTGTCTGACAGTACTAGATGTGATGAATGAAGCAGTATTCTACCTGGAGCCTGCCATATTTAGCTTTTTCTACTCATACCTCATCAGTACTATGACCTCACTGATCATGATGACATCATGACTGACTAAGAAGAGTCACTCACCTTATGTCAGATTGTTCACCTCGCCAGTGATGTCACAATGAGTGAGGTCACAATGCTGATGAGGTATGAAGGGGAAAGGCATTAAATATTTCAGCCTTCAGGTCAAGTACTGTATAATGTAGCATACCTAATGTTATTAGGTTGAAAACCTTTAAATAAGTAATAGGAAAAAGAAAAAAATTGGGCTACTTTAAAAAATGAACAAAATATTATGTCTGCTGTTTTTGGAGCTACTATCTCTAATTGTTACATTCATGTCATGAGATATCATTTAGGTTTAAATTTACCCCGAGAGTTATCCATAGTACTTAACAGGCAGTCAAAGCCTGTGTTGTATATGCACTAAAGGAGGCAGAGAGTGAGACTGCACACTTCATATCAAATGTTTGGATAAGTGCATCAACATGTGAACATCACCTTATGCCAGATTGTTCACCTCACCAGTGATGACACAATGAGTGAGATGTCTGAAATTTCAGTTGAAATAAAGAATGACAAAAAAAACTCTATCCCTATGCTGTGCCCCCCCCCCAAAAAAAAACAACAAGAATCTTGCCAAAAAAGAGAGAAGTTAAACCCTGGACAGAAGATGCTGCCAGATGCTAACAGTACCTCTGACTTCAGGGATTCCTCTACTGTTGAGCCCAATACTTACTTTGGACCAGACACATACTAAGCAGCTTTGGAGAGTCATTTATGAACATAAAATAGCCTCTCTTCCTATGTTAACACCTTAAACTAGCATTTTACTGACAGGAGAAAGTAAAACCCAAAAAGGACTCAGCAAAATCCTAAAGAAAATCTAAAAAAAGCAACTAAACAACTATCTTAAAAAACAAAAGAAGGAGTTGAGGCTGATACAATATTGGATGCACTGATATGAAAAGTAGGTGTGGAACATGACATTGAACAGCAATAGAGCCAGGTACATCCAGACATGAAGCAAGTGCCTCCACAGCTCAAACAGCACAAACAGTATTTCAGTATTATGGAACAAGACTCTCAACTCCAATAACCAGAAACAACCAAAGCTGCAAACAAAGCTAAAGGTATAACTATTTTGAAATATGTCATACCCTAAAGCAAGTCAGTAGTAAAAGAGGTGAAAATAAATAAAATGTTATGAAAGGAAATGTCTGGTCACTTGGCATGTAAAAAAAACACATCAGGTGATGCTAAGGCTGCTACAGAAGCCAATTTATTTGGAAAAAATATCACCACTCTCCCACGATGTGCCATCTGCCCTTTTACTAAACTGCCACTGCAACCATGCCTTCTAGGGTCAAAGTGTATGCACTGCACACCTGAGTTATTTGTGTGCCTTTCAATTGGACAGGTACAGCAATCAGGCAAGGGGGACGTCAGGGAGCACAGAAATAGAAAACAAATCCTCAAGTTCTGTCACAGTGTCAGGGAGAGGGTATGCTTTGTTACTGCCCAGTCTGTCTCAAAGTCATCTCTATATCAAAGACACACAGGGTGGGATATTCAGAATGTGCCAGGCAGGAGCACAAGCCTGGGCACAGTGCAACTGGGCTGCGCCAGGGCATGGACCAGGTGATATTCAATGGTGCTCCATGGCTCAGCACCATTGAACATGGCACTGGGGGTGCCCGCTCTGTGCACGGTGCAGTGGCAGTGCACCAGCACAAGTAGCAGGTGAGGAGCAGGGGGCTGTGCCAGCGTAAGTGCAGCTGCACTAGATGCTGCAAGAGTGATATTCAGATGTGAGTATGCAAATAAGGCCATTATGAATGCATGGTGCAAATGGAGACATTTGCATGTCATTATGGCCCCATTTGCATGCAGATGCGCTGATCCCTGGTGACTTGTGCCTGGTGCCCTGCCAGGTTGCAGCCATTGGGGACCGATGCCCCCTGCCGCTCAGTGGGCAACGTGCCCCTACACCCGATCGTGGGCTTAAGTAAATTCAATTTATCCCTGGTGGTCCTGTGGACCTACTCCCCAGCCCGATCGCGGGCTTCATAAATAAATATATTCCCTGGTGGTCCAGTGGACCTGCTGCCTTGCCTGACCATGGGCTTAAATAAAGAAAATTAGTCCCTGGTGGTCCAGTGGACCTGCCCCCCAGCCCAATCATGGGCTTTAGTAAAATAAATGTCCCTGGTGGTCCAGTGAACCCGAACCCCAGCCTGATCACGGGCTTTAGAAAATGTAACATTCCTGGTGGTCCAGCGGTATCCCCCTCCCCATCTGCCCACTCAGATCTGCCACTCTGCTCCCCCCATTCAGTGGCAGGCAGCAGCTCCCCCCTGCAAGCCACCTGGCCGCCCACCTACGGACAGCGTACAGTACGGCTATAAGCCCATTGGACCACTGCATGGTCCAATGGGCGTGCAGACTGTACTGTACTACACAGCCCTGAAATGAGAATGGTACTCATCACACTCCACAGCACTCCTCTTCCCGGCCCCCATTTTCTCTCCTTCCTTTCTGCCTGGTCCTGTTTCCCTTGCAGGGTTCTCTGCATCCTGAAGGGGTATAGATCCTGGCTGCCTCTCTTCAACCCCTTACTTTCCCCCACTTTGTAATCCCTCCCTTTTGGGTTCTCTGCTTCCAGCAGGGCATGAACTGTCTCTCTCCTACCCCTCCCCCAGCCCCTTATCTCCCTTCCATCTGTGCCTTGTCCTGTCAACTTTCAGGGTTCTCATCATCCTGAAGGGTATAGATCTTGGCTGTCTGTCTTTCCCCACTTTCTAACTCTGCACCTGCCCACTTCCCTACTTCCTTATCCCCTTCCCCCTACTGTTCTCCCATCCCTCTCTTCACTACCTCTCCACCCCCCCTTATCTCCCATCCCTCTCTGCCTGGTCCTGTCCCCTTGTAGGGTTCTCAGCATCCTGAAGGGATATAGATCTTAGCTGTCCCTCTTCTCTTCCTCATCCATTCCCCCAAACTCTACCCCCCTTCCCCACTTGTCTTAAAATATGCCCTCCCTTGGGTATGCATTAGCACTTTGAATCTTGTGCTCAGCCTACTACCTCTAGCAGTTCAAATGTCTTAAATATCCTCCAACCCATACCCTATCAGGTCACCTAATCTTGGGAAATTGCAATGCCTGCTATATCCAAATATGAGTGATTTACCCTGACTGGTTGGACTGGGTTATTCTGCTCTGTAATTGTGTTACACTGTTGATCTTGATAAATTGTACTTGTTTTGCTCTTACATTGCTATGTGATGCTTGTTCTCCCAACTTGTGTACCCCTCCACCCAGAAGCTTCTGGAAATGAGCTGTTTAAAGCTCATGTTGTTTTTCCTGATGAAATATTTTCCAAATAAATAAAAATAATGTTGGATGGTGTGGCGCAAGAAGGAAGAGTTTCCAAAAAGGAATTCATAAGTCATTAAGGTAATGGCTTCATGTAAAAGATTTCATGGAGGAGTGGATAAATTATATATATGGTTTAAAAGAAAGAGAGAAATATTGCAATAGATGGAAAGAAAGAAACAATAGAGAGGAAGAAACAATTAAAAAATTACCACCAACAATGTGGGACAGCCATGGGGGCACCATTTGAGCTCTCCTGTGTGAATATTTCCATGGGGAACTGGGAAGATCTATACATCTATGATATCACTAGAAATCCTTTTAGTGGTAGAATAGTGTATTGGCTTCACTTTATTGATGACATTCTGTGTATTTGCGATGGCAATGAAGAAACTTTCAATGATTTTATAATTTATATTAGTGACAATAAGTATTACCTTTACAGAACAAGAAATACATTTTTAAGATGTCACCCTGTCAGTGGCAAACTCTGTAACTTTTAGCCATGGCTATAGAAAGCCTCTGGCACCCAACTGCATATCACATGCTGATAGCTCACATCCACGTAGACTAATAAACTCTATCCCCTATGCACAGTATGTTAGAATCAGAAGGACCTGCTCAAATGAAAATGAATCTGAGAAACAAGCATTAGAACTGACAAATAGATTATTAAAAAGGGGATACACCCTAAAGGTACTGGATGGGGCTTTGGAGAGAACAACGGCACAAGCAAAAGACACACTCTTAGTACCAAAAACTAAGAAAATGATGAAGAAATATTCTGCACATTCATTTTGGATTTTAATCCAATTGCAAGTGAAGTTGGGAGTCTTATTCACAAATTCTGGCAAATTCGTAAAAGTGAACCATCACTGCAAATAGTAATAAGTGAACAACCAAGCGTGACTTTTGGAAAAGGAAAGAATCTCGGTGATCTACTAACTAGGAGCCATTTTCACTGAAGTGCCACTAGTAATACCTGTGGGTTACCATACAGGCGGGAAGGTTTCCACAGATGTGGAAATTGACACATTTGTTGTTATGCATCAATGGGAAATAAATATGTACACCCTCTTGAACATGGTAAGACTGCCAAAATTGGTAAATTTATTACATGCAGAAGTACCTATGTTGTGTATGTGGTTTGGTGTACTTGTGGCCTCCAGTATGATGGTATGACCACACGCATGCTGAAGGTCAGAATACAAGAACATATTAGGGCTATTGTAAATAAAAATTATGAGAATACCATTGCTGCACACTATGGGGTAGCACATAGATCCAACCCAGCAGGCTTTAAGTTCATGGGACTTGAACAAATCCCACATCTGCCTAGAGGAGAGGAATGGCTGAATTTGATTGAGAAAAGGAAAGCAGATGGATTTCTAATTTGGAGACTTGAAACCCTAAGGGAATGAATGGAGAAATTGATTACAGACCTTATTTAAAGGGAGAATAATGAGCTAATTAGAATAATGAAACATGCAATAGTTCTTATTGAATCAATGCAATAGTATGACATCTTATTATCATAAATTCACCCTGTCCCTTTCTTCCTTTTTTACAGTTTGGACCATCTCCATGGCATATGAAGCCTTGTAAAGCCTGGATCTGGATTCAGTTTATTTATATTAAATTACTTTGCATATTATTTGTAACAATTTTTTCTCCCCCTCCCATTTCCTCCTTGTATTGTCTACTTCTCACCCTTCCAGCTTCTCTTCTCTTCTCTTCTCTTCTCTTCTCTTCTCTTCTCTTCTCTTCTCTTCTCTTCTCTTCTCTTCTCTTCTCTTCTCTCTCTCCCTCTCTACCCTTCTGTTGCCACTTCCATGGTTACACATATACACACACACCGTCTTTCTCTTTTCTCTTTTCTTCTCTATTCCTCCAGTGGTTTTAATTGTTTCTTCCTCTCCATCTATTACAACATTCCTCTCTTTCTTTTAAACCATATCTATAATTTCTCCACTCATCCATGAAATCTTTTATATGAAGCCATTACATTAATGACTTATGAACTCCTTTTTGGAAACTCTTCGTTCTTGTGCCGCACCATCCAACATTATTATGTATACATTTCTATTTATAGAAAATAAAAAATATATATATTATATTCTTATTTTTCTAAACTATTTATCTAATGGACCACACATAAATGTAACATGAAACAGGATATTGGATAAATACAATGTAATAAAATAATGTGGATTCTTGCACTGTGGTCCCTCAATACTATAATATGTAACTTAATGTTTTGGTGTTTTGAGTGCACCTTACTTCCCTAGCCTATCAGTACTCTCCCTTAGCCTTTGCTAACTGTCACATACTATTTAAGATGTATGTTATGTAAATAACTTGTGGTTGTATGAACTTTTATTATTTTTAGGCTGCTTTTATCACTGTTAGGTCACTCAGCATGTATTCTGAATATGTTTTCATTGCACAGATTGTATAAATTGTTTTTTGATCAGGTGACCTATGAGGTGTATAAATTGGTTGGTACTTTGATAAGAGACCCCCCCCCCGCCAAGGAAGACCTTTAATGGTCGAAGCATTGGGGTCTTTGCTGTGTTCTTCCATGCTGGAATAAATTTACTGCATCTTGCAATTTGGATTCCTGGTCTTTTTCCCATGAGTGCAACTAATTATCTTTCATGTACTTGCCTGGTTGGCCACTTGTAGTTGCACCAGTGAACTTCGGTCCTAGAGCACACCTGTTTTTTTTTTCTTTTCATTGTAGAAAAGTTTTGAATCCCAGACAAAATGTAATTCTGCACAACTGCAACACCATTTCATGCCACAGGTGCAAAATCACATTTTGGGCAGGATTGGAAAAAAAAAACAGTTGCGTCATACATGAGGTGGGGAAATAAGAAGGCTATTTTGAAAATCCAGAGTTAAAATATTTAAAATTTCCAAAGTTACTAGTGGGTGTTGTGAAATTGCAACCAAGACCTCACCTTATAAAAACCATGGCAAATACATGCCAAAACACCATTCCACACCACAGGTACAAAATCACATTTCAAACAGAATGTGAAAAATGACAGCTGTACTGTTCCTGAGGTGGTGTGAAAAACTGGACATGTTGAAAATTTGGAGTCAAAGTATTGAAAAATGCCAAAGTTATGCATGTGTGTAAGAAAATTTTAAGAAGCACACCCAACTTGGGTATTTTAAGAAATTGTTTCACCAATTTTTCCAACATGGCCTTTTTGGGATGCCACCTCATGAACACTGGTGGCGAAATTTCGTTACTCAGTCCTGAAAGTTGATTTCACCCAGCGACTGTGAAATCACCTTGCAGGCCTGATTGATGAAACAACAGTTTCAGTGTACATGAGGTGGTGTTCAAAAAGGCCATGTTGAAAATTTGGTGAAAAAAGTCCTAAAAATGGCAAATTTATGAACATAATTTCAAAATGCCATTGAAATGATTATACCACACTTACTTTGATTCCTCAGTTCACAGTTCAACTTTGAAGAGTGCAGACATGTCCTGGTCCACAGAGGATGACAGCGTTCAGCCTCTAGTGGTAAGTATAGGGTAGGGGAGGGTGTGGGGTGGTGGGTACTCAGTGGGATGGTCAGGCTGGGGAAGGGGGATGGCAGGGACAACGAGGGACTGTTTTCTTTTTTCAGGTAAAAAAAGAAGTCTGGGGACTGTTTTCTTTTTTCAGAGGATATGAAAGTTAAAATAAATATTTCAGGACACTGAGGGTGGGATCCCTAGTGTCCCACACTACTGGGGAGTGGCATGGGGTCATAATGTCACTGATGATATAGCACACATCAAAACCATGCACCAAACACAGCATGTGGCAACACAGCAGTGGCAAATAAAGCGAGTGGCAACAGAAACACTGCACACCTGAATGGTCTTATTGCTTTTGCAGGGGACTTCACTCCCCATGCCCCCAACCCCTGGACTATTTATGATCAGTTCTGAGGGGATGTGGACACAGGGGAAAAACAAAAATTCACCATGGCACTTAGCCATTGGCGCACTGATGGGAATTTCAAAAAAGATTCCCACACCAGGGATTCAAGCCCTAGTCCTGCTCTGCTGCCCACTGTATGATCAGGTGCTCTAGCCACTCCACCATGGGAGCGGCTCAACCAAGCACCCAAACAGCAGTCACTACATGCACTTCTCCTTGCTGTGCAGAGTGACAGGGACAGTGATACTTGCACATCACTCATATACTCCTGTTGCTCTGAAGCTCTATACACTACAGACCATGTGGTTCTTCATGCATGGCTCAGTCTGCACTATAATCACCCATTACCCAGGGGAGCTTGTAATGCTGATATGGGGATTGGACCCCCCGATGTCAGCTCTATAAATTAAACAATGGGCTGTGGGTGGAGGGGTGAGGAACAGCGATCAGAGAGTGGGGGTTGCCACTAGACATCATGGAGAGCAATCAGAGGGTAGGAAGTGCCACTAGACACCAGAGACAGTGACTGGAGGGTGGGGATGCCACTAGACACCAGGGAGAGTGATTGGAGGGTGATGGTTGCCACTAGACACCATGGACAGCAATTGGAGGGTGGGAGTGCCACTAAACACCAGGGACAATGATAAGAGGGGTACTGGGGGTGCCATTAGACACAAGGGATAGTGATCAGCAGGTGGGGGTGCCACTGGACACCAGGAAAAGGAGTAGCTCATGACTGAATCTGCAGCCAGCAGCACGAGTTCCAGCGGCCACTGCAGAAGTCAAGAAAACCCTGCTGTTTTCATACAGAGAATGCAGGAAAGAGCTCCTCTCACTAAGCTGGGCACCTGGGAACTTGGGTGCCTAGTAAACAAATATATGGGCACAATATTTAAAAACAAACATCAGACTCTAGCTAAACAGGTCCCATTTTGTTAGGTTCTTATGTTTGTTTATTAAAATCATGGCATTTTTGTGTTTTTCCATGTTTGTCACTTCATGGAAGAAATCAACAGGATAGTGGTTAGCACAGCACCAGAAATGTTTGATGCCCTGCCAATTTAGTGGCATGAAACCAAAAACCAACATTTGCAGCATCAAATATTTACTTGTGTACAAAACATTATCTCTAAACCCTTACTGCGCACACATAAGTTGGAAAACACTAAAATTGAAAGCTTTGGAATCCTTCTATATTGTTTCACCAGACCTGTCAAAGGCACTACCTGGGGACATGACACATGTCCCCTGCAAGTATAGGGCAATAATTCCTTACCATGTAGGCTGTAGGCAACAGCAAAAAAACAAAAAACAAATAAAAACTGTTAAGTATAGGGAAAAATGTAGTTTTTTTCTTGAAATGACATGTGTATCTCAGAAACAGCAGACGCTGCCATTCCAAAAATTTCCACACATTAAGACCTTGCCTCCTAGACAACACATGTAAAAGTTCAGCTAATTTCATTAAAGGGATTCAAAGATATTAATGTTCAATATTTTAGGTTTAACATTAAACAGGCTAGTCAACCCTCACTATAGGGGTGCTATTGTGACACTATAATATACATACATACTATATATACATACTATAATATACACACACACACAGAAATTCAAAATCACACATGCCCCCACAATGCAAAGCATCATGGGCTGCATATGCAAATCACCACAGAATATTATGCTGGTTCAACTTTAAGCAGAAATGCATGGTGCCGAAAGGCCTCTCACACAGTTTGCAAAGGGTGCCAACAGAAGACATAAACACATGTTTTGTCCTACCAGGACTCATCAGTATGCCTCATTTGTTTGACACCCCAGTGGAATGAACCAGCTACCCTAAGATGGTCTATCTGGGTTATGTTGTGGTGAACCCAATTAAAACAAAAAACAATTTAAAAGACAAAGAACCTCTGTGCACAAGCACTGAGGCAAGGGTTACCCAAAGGGCATTTGGCTGGGAAGCCAAGTTTCAAAGAAATACAAAATCACACATGCCCCCATAATGCAAAGCATCATGGGCTGCATATGCAAATCACCACAGAATATTATGCTGGTTCAACTTTAAGCAGAAATGCATGGTGCCGAAAGGCTTCTCGCACAGTTTGCAAAGGGTGCCAACAGAAGACATAGACACGTGTTTCGTCCTACCAGGACTCATCAGTATGCCACGTCTGTTTGACACCCACAGTATATGTGTCTGTGTGTGTGTGTGTGTGTGTGCCATATATATATTATAGTGGCAGTCGCGCCCACTGTGAATTAAAGTTCAGTTATGCTTCTATATTAAACTCAAATTTTTGTGAGTTAATAACTTTGGACCACTTTAACGGATTTACCTGAAATTTGGTATGCACATTGGGACATGGCAGATCTCTTGATTTCCCAAATTGTGTTTTGGTCAGACTTACAGTCTGTGTACAAAAACACTGAAAAATGCAAAATTATCCATTTTTGGAGGCAGCTTTTGGGATTTTGGGACATGGCCCTGCATGGCCATTGTGTGGCATGCCACTCTGTGATATGGCTCAATTGAAAGAGCATTGGTGGCCAAACATGCCACTTTTCATTTGGTGAAAAAATATTAAGGCATTCAAAAGTTATGCCACTTTTAAGTTCCCATTATAAGTCAATGGGAAAATTTATATGTATGTTTTGCGAACAAAGAATGGGGTTCTGGCAATCTGATCCCACCTGGCGATCAAAGAATTTGCAGGCTCGCGGTTCAAGAATCATTGTCCCAAAGAATTTTAAAAATCCTTTGATCGAGAGGTCTGCCATCTTGTTTTTACATTTCCAATCGGAAATACACAAATGTCTCGGCTCAGGGGTCACTTCTGAAGTAAAACTTGGATGGGTTTTACTCAGGGGACTCCAATCTATTGATCCATGCCTTTGGTTTCATCCAAATCAGTCACAAAATAGAGTTATAAGCTTTTAAAATCTTAATTTACTGCTCGCTAACGATCTTTGATCACCAGTCTGCAAATTCTTTGATCGCGAGATTCTTTGATTGCGATCGTGCATCGTGAGCGAGGGATGAGATGGCCAGATTTAAAAATCAATTTTGTCAGCCGAGGGTTGTCCTAGGAAAACAAATGAGGGTGGGTTTTACTCAGAGGGCTTCATTCTGATGAACCAAGGTGGTGGTTTACCGCAATTCTTAGAATTTTTTAAATTACAACAGTTTTCATTCTTTGGTCATGACACTGCAAATTCTTTGATTGCGAGCCTGCAAATTCTTTGATCACAAGATTCTTTGATCATGATCGTGCATCACAAGTGAGGGATAGGATGGCCAGATTAAAAAAATAAATTTTCTCAGCCCAGGGGTGCCCTAGGAAGTCAAACGAGGGTGGGTTTTGTTCAGGGGGCTTCGTTCTGTCAAACCATGGTGGTGGTTTAGCACAATTACTTCAATTTTTTGATTTAAAGCATTTTTTATTCTTTGTGAGCCTGCAAATTCTTTAATCATGAGTCTGCAAATTCTTTGATTGTGAGATTCTTTGATCGCGGGGGACAAGATAGCCAGATTTTTTATAATGGAATAGATAGGGACATTTTTCCAATCTTTAACATTGAATATCTCGAAAACAGTTTGGTCTTTTTACTTGAAATTTGGAGGGTGTTTACGGCATGTCCTGTAGATGTGAATGATGGTGTTTATGTGTCAGAGAAAATTGTTTTTATGGAGATATTGTGTGACGCACTTTACGTGTTGTGGACAGTGTTTTGGATTGTGCTGGTGGCTTGAAATTGATAGGGTGCCTAGCCTTAGTGTCATGGATGTGGTTTTCAGTTGTTGTGTGTGTTAAATGTCAACAGGTGCAGAACTGTGCCAGTCTGATGAATGAACATTTCAAGTTTTGACATGTTATATCTTGGATACGGTTTGGTCTTTTTACTTGAAATTTGGAAGGTGTTGATGGCATGTCCTGTAGATGTTAATAGCGTGTTTATGTGTCGGACAGTATATTTTTTTCAGAGATATTGTGTGGCGCAGTTTACATTTTGTGGACAGTGTTTTCTATTGTTCTACTAGACTGACATTTGTTTGGTGGCTGCTCTTGCTGTTGTCAATGTACATTTTAGTCAGTGGGAGTGTAATGTGGCCTGACACTTACAAGTTGTGGGAGCAGAGGGCCCTTTCTATTCTTTCTTAAAAAGTAAGGAAATTCTATGCAAAAACTTCATTAATGCATCAGTTAGGGTTCTTCTACAGTGAAAAAAGTGAGGAAATTCAATTTTAGGGTTCCAACACCTTGAACCCCACCCTGCCCCCACCAACAGGCATTGGGGTGTGCTTTGGGGTCATTGTCCCTAACTCTCACCCCATTCTTCTATACTGCACCACCTCAGCTTGTTTACACATGGGATGGGGTGAGAGTTAGACCAATGACCCCAACACACACCCCAATGTCTGTTGGTGGGGGTGCGTTGGGGGTGGGGTGAAGGGGGTCAGAACCTTAAAATCAAAATTCCTCACCTTTTCACTGTAGAAGACCCCTAACTGATGCATTAACAAAGTTTTTTGCATAATATATATATATATATATATATATGCACTAGTTAGGGTTGCCATGACAAAAGTAGGGAAATGAGGCATCAGGGTTTCACCATAACACGCTATCTCTGCCCTGCAGAGACCAGGAGGCATTAGGGAGGGAGGGGCATTAGGGTCACCAACCCGAACACTAGCCCTATTCCATTGTAAAATAAGCTGGGTGGCTACAGTATAGGAGAATGGGGTGAGTGTTTGTTGCAGCAACCCAAACAGATGCATTAACAAAGTTTTTGCAACTAATTTCCTTACTTTTTGAGATAGCATAATAGTATCCTAATTTTGTGGGAGCGCAGGGTTCAATGGACCCTGCTCTCCCATTCATCCATTCAGATAGTATAACAGTATTCATATTTTATGATGGTAGCACAGGGTCCTGTGCTTCCATCCCTCCATTGAGATAGCATAACTCCCAACCCTCCATTGAGATAGTATAACAGTGTCCTCATGTTACTGTGGGAGGGCAGGGTCCTTTGGACCCTGCACTCTCATCCCTCCATTCAGATAGCATAACAGTATCCTTATGTTACCGTGGATCAATGAACATCTAACTGAGCTGAACTCCCTTCACTAAATTCTCGGAGTGTTGTGAAAGCCATTTTTTAATTAATAAACTGTGATCTGCTGAATTATTTTAACTTCACACATTATGGTTTATTGGCAGAAATGTTGTGTAACTCTCTCAAAGACCACAACGGTGGTGTATGTTAAGACACAAATCAATTTCTGAATTTTGGAGCATTGTGTAAGGGGCCTTTGAAGTAAAATAGCATGGTTCTCCACATCAAACACTGAATATTTAATTGGACTCTTTCAAATTAAAATATTGGAGTACTGTGAAAGCTATTTCTGGAATCAACACTGCGGCTTTTTCATACAAACTACTGCATATTCAATTGGGCTGCTTTATAGGCACAGAGTCTGAAACAGCCTGTGCTACATGTATGTGACTACACCTCCTGTCAGCTTAACTTCTACCTATTTCAATAAATAACAATGTTTGACACTGGTTCTGTGTTTTTTTGGGGCTAGACACTGTAGAATATGTTTATTTACCTTCATTTCTGACACTTGCTCAGACCTGCTTGTAGTAGCTCCTGCTGCCGTGAACTTGTTTCGCTAGTCAAGGTTCTGGTGCTTTTAAAGTAAACCCTTCCAAAAAAATATGTTGCATTGTATTTACTAATTTCTTGCTGTGTCTGATTTTTAACTTATGATCCTGGATTATTTTCATAGATGTCTTTCATTCACTTTTTGTAAACCATAGTTACAGCGCTGCTGTTCCTATGATCTGTTAGGTTGTGTTGTGCTAACCCATAATATTCTTGTACCTCAGCAGTTCGCTTCTAATTAATTTTTAATCTACTTTTCAGTCATTATTTGCCTTATTCATGTGTAGTTTTTGTCATCTTATAACTGCTATGTGAACAGCAGGTTTTTGTCTATGATCATGCTGCCACCCCCCCAATTTAAAAGTGCAGAGAGAACGTGACCCAGAATTGCTGACAATCGATAAGAAAGATCCACAGGACCCCTCTGGGTCACCAGCCCAAGATAACTTTTTAACCTCACAGAAGATTACTATTCTTTCTGTCCCAGATGGGCAGCAATCATCGAAGGGGGCTATGGTAATGGAGATTCCTAGTCAAAGTATTTGGCAGCAGAAAGTGGGGAAAGATGGAACAGAGGTGATAGGGATTATGTGGCACCTATGTCTAGTGACTGGAGATAGATGGGAAACAGGGCTCTTTTTTAGCCTAATGTTGTACACTGGCAAGCTGCTCACCCAACAACCTCCCAATTCTGCTGTCACTGGTATTGTGGCCTCAACCCTGCTTTTTTTGAGCATTCTAATATATAGAATTCCACCAATAAGTGTGGGAATCAGAATCATTACCACATAAGAAAAAACCCTGACAAGCACTGAGCATAGTACCATGGAAAATTTGCAATCATGCAAACCAGAGGCTGGGGGGGGGGGTAGGAGTAGGTCCTCTGACTGGCTCAAATATGCCTGCTTTCATGAATGGGAAACAGCACACAGAAATGCCTTCTGAGCATAGATGCAGATTTCTGTATGTTGTTTTCCATTCATAAAGCAGATATTTGTGATCCAGTCAGAGGACTCACTCCTCCCCCCACCTTCCATAGCCGCTGGCCTGCCTCTGCCAGTTGTAAATTTTCCCTGATACAATGCTCGGTGCCTGCCAAAAAGAACAGGGCTGAAGCCATGATACTAGTGACAGTGGAATCAGAGAAAAGTATTGTTCCTGTTGGTAAAAGACATTCCACAGCCAACTCTAAAGGAAGTGATAGGTGAAAGCCTCTGTTCAGGTTCTGCAATAACCAAGGTGAGAGCTGCGCATATACCGGGGTTATCAATTATGGGCATTCAGTATGGTGTGCTGCCTTGCAGAGCAAAATGAGAGATTTACTGGGGCAAAAGGAAAAGGGGATGAGAACTTAACATTGGGAGGTAAATTTGTAGATATGGTGATTGCCAGATGAAAAGCACACAACGGGTGGCAGAACAGGCTCCTTTACCCCCACTCACAGCTCAAAGCCCTGCTAGACCCAGGCCTGGAAGAAATGCCTGAGACATATCCAATTGTGTGACATTTTTGTTTTCTCTGGTTAACTGGGTCAGCTCCACTAGGCACAAACAAACACAGTAGCAGACATAGAAACATAGAAACATAGAATTTGACGGCAGATAAGGACCGCTTGGCCCACCCAGTCTGCCCATTTCCCTACCTAATGGATAAGCTGCAGATCCTAGTTAACCAGCAGCCTACTTCTTCCTACCCCCCCCCAGAACTGCCTTATGACTATCCCATGCATGCTTGAATTCCACCACTGATTTTGACTCCACAACCTCCTCCGAAGGCCGTTCCATGCATCCACAACCCTCTCTGTGAAAAAATACTTCCTTAAATTACCTCTGAGCCACCCTCTATCTTCAAATTGTGCCCTCTTGTTCTTGCACACCTCTTTTTGAAAGATGCTACCCTCATGGACTTTGTTGATTCCCTTGAGGTACTTGAAAGTTTCTATCATGTCCCCCTCTCCCTTCTTTCCTCGAGGCTATACTATAAGCTCCTTAAGTCTCTCTTCATATGTCTTCGGTGCAGACCCTGCACCATTTAGTTGCCCTCCTCTGGACAGCTTCCATCCTGTCTATGTCTTTGCGGAGACTGGGTCTCCAGAACTGCACACAGTACTCCAGATGGGGTCTCACCAGCTGTCTGTACAGAGGGATAATAACTTCCTGTCTTCTACTGGTGATGCCTCTCCCTATGCATCCCAGTATCCCCCCAGCCCTCCTTGCTGCCCTCTCACATTGCTTGCCCATCTTTAGGTCATCTGATATGACTACCCCCAGGTCCCTTTCCATTTTTGTTGTTGTTAGTATCTCACCCCCCATTGTGTACTCTTCCCCTGGGTTTTTGTTTCCCAGGTGCATTACCTTGCACTTCTTAGCATTGAATCTAAGCTGCCATACATTTGACCATTCCTCTAACCTTGCCAAGTCCCTACTCATCCTTTCCACCCACCCTGTGCATCAACTCTGTTGCAGATCTTAGTGTCATCTGCAAAGAGACATACTTTCCTTCAGTCCTTCTGCAATGTAAACATAAAGACATTGAGAGGACCGGTCCTAATACTGAACCCTGCGGTACCCCACTAGTAACCCTCCTTTCTTCTGAGTGGACTCCATTTACTATTACTCTCTGTGTCCTATTCTCCAGCCAATTCTTTACCCAGGCTGTCATCTTGGGACCCACTCCCAGGCTGGCTAACTTGTATATTAATCTTTTGTGTGGGACTGTGTCAAATGCCTTGCTAAAGTCTACATAATCCGAACAAAAGTGGGTGCCAGTCCAAACACTGATGAAACAAAGTCACAAAAGGCATTGCCCAACTCAAAGAAAAACATACGTTCACATATGCTCATTTGAAATAAGTTAATCTATGCTATTTGATGTTTTCTGCATGACAGACTCATCATTAATGCCCCAGTGCTTCATGTCCATATGGTGAGTCAGCACTGAGGCATTACTGCTGAGGCTTTCATTCTCAAAATACCAAATGACACAGAGCAATTTATTTCAAGAGAGCATATGTGAGTGTATATTTATCTTCCAGGTGTATGATGCCATTTGTGTATTTGCTACTTGGTACATAGACTGAAATTTATGGGTGATTCAGGAGTACTGAGGAGGTTAAGTGATGTGCTCAGTGCCACGCAGGATGGAAGTGTAGGTTGTGGGAATGAAACTCAGATCTGCTGAATGTATCAAGCTCATTAACACTGCTCCTCTAATCTCTCATCTACAATGCCAGCCAGGCATGCACATTTGTATGGTAGAGGCATATTTCGTACTCGATTCAGTTTAGCTTGAAGCACTGCACTGTGTTATGATGCAGGAGATGATGTGGTGCAGCCAAGATGCCAAACCCCTCATGGAATCCACTGATACAGAAAAAAAAAACTTTGGCACACACCTATTAGGTGAAGTGGAGCAGCTGTTCCCAATACAATATCAGCTCCAGGGTGTTTGTGTGCCATTTATACAGCAAGCCTGTTCAATAAAAAACTTTTTTGAGCACTTTACTTCATTTAGGAACCTCTTTTAATGTAACAGACAGCGCAGTCTTTTTGTTGGCATTCTGTGATATTGTATTTGGAAGTGCTGCTCCGTTTTCACCAGATAAGTTTGTACCTGCGTTTTTTAAGTACCCCAACAGAGGAAGAAAATACAATTTATTTACAGAAAAAAATTAACTTCTTGTGCATGCACAGATTGCCACAAAGAAATTCTTATCAGCCAGCCAAATTCATTGTTCATCAGTCTTTTTCCATCATGGTGTACAAGGAAAATGGCTGATGGACAAGGATTATTGGTCTGGCCATCTGGTAGTGAAATTTGGACAACCAAATGGACACACATGAATCCTTGTCCATCAGAACAATTCCTTGTCCATCAGTCTTTGTCCATCATGGCATTCAAGGAAAACGGCTGACTGACAAGGATTCCAGATCTGGCCATCTGGAAGTCCAAATTTCACTACCAGATGTCAAGACTGGGAATCCTTGTCCATCAGCCATTTTTATTGTTCACCGTAATGGACAAAGTGTGAAGGACAAGGAAGTTAGTGAGCCACTAAAAAGGATTTAAATTATTTAAAAAAAATGTTTGTGAGGGCATACAGATGCCACAAAGCACACAACATAGCTCATCAACTCCCATTGAGCAAAAATTACACTTTGACGTGTGATACAGACATCTCTGGGCAGAGTTTTGACAGTTTTTTGGAGAAAAATTAAAAAACAAGATGGCGACTCACAGAAAAAGATTTTTTCTGATGGGCAATGACTGGCAAATCGAAGACAAGAATTGGCCCCTTATGGACTAGGATCCTTGTCCATAATGTACATCTATTCTGAAAAATAAAAATCCCTTTGAAAGTAATGGGAACTTAAAAATGCTATAACTTTTGCACATATTAATATTTTTTTCAACAAAGAAATGCTGGCCTGTTCAGCTACTCAGGCTCTTTCTTCCCTAAAAATTACAGACCAAAATTCCACACCTTCTCTGCACACTGTGATGGGGAAAACATCTACAAAATGTAAATTTTAAGTTTTTTTCACTATCCGGATCTTGGTTTATGAAGAGATCTACCCCAAGAGACCATGCATGCAAACTTTTGTACAAATTCATTGAATGGTTACAAAGTTATTAAAGTGCAAAACTTGAGGTTTAACATAGAAACTCCATACTAATCCTAACTATAGTGGCACTACCACACCACTATAATATATATATGTATATATACAGTATATATATGTGTGTGTGTGTGTGTGTGTATATATATATATATATATATATATACACACACACACACCATACATATATATATATTATAGTGGCATGGTAGCACCACTATAGTTAAGGTTTAGTGGGCAGTTTAATGTTAAAATTCAAATTTTGAACTACAATAACTTTGCAACCAATCAATGGAGTTGCACAAAAATTGGTATGCCCTGTCCTGATGGGTAGATCTTGTAATGTACCAAGTTTTGATTCAATCAGATATGCAGATTTCATGCTGCATATAGTGAAAAAACTGTGAAAGTCACTATTATTTCCTGTTTTGCCTTTTTTCCTCATCACACTGCAACCACAACATTTGGAATTCTGGTCTGAAATGTTTAGGGTAGAAAGAGCTTACACCAAATAACATGCCAACATGGATGTAATGAAAAAATATTACTCCGTTCTAAAGTAATTTAATTCTGAAATTTCCCATTCTGAGCATGCTCAGTTCAGTCTTTTGGATAGCTGCACAGTGTGAAAAGGGATTTAGGGTTCACGAATAGGGATTTTCACAGCTCCTGAAAAGGGATTCATTAAATCTCTCTTTGTAAGAAAAGAATCCCTTTTTGCAAGCTGCCATCTTGTTTTCATTTTTACTGCCCAAACAAAACATTATAACTTTACCCAGGAATGTCTCCTGGAGATATCAAAGTATGTATTTTGCTTATGTGGATGTCCTTTACAGTTCTCTGCCTTTGGTTTACTTTACTGTGGCCCCATAATGCTTATTTTTGATTTATTCAATTCCTTTTCGTGACTCACTTCCGATCCCTTTTCACAATACGAAAAGGGATTTTGACAACTCATGAAAAGTGATTTTGACTGCTCACAAAAAGGGATTGGGTAGTCAGACCAGATGGCCCAATGGGTAATCTTTTTTTGTGATATGGAAAGGGATTATGGCACCTTGTGAAAAGGGATTTGGCTCACGAAACGGGATTTTGACACCTCATGAAAAGAGATTACGTTTTCAAATACCTTTTCATAAACTGTCAAAATCCCTTTTTGTGAGCCAAATCCCTTTTTGCAAGGTGTTTAATCCATTTTTGCATCACAAAAAGGGACTACCAACAAGGCCTTCTGGTCTCACAACTCTAATTACTTTTTGTGAGCTGTCAAAATCCCTTTTCACAAGCTGATTCCATTTTTGTGAGGTGTCAAAATCCCTTTTACATCACGAAAAGGGATTTAGAATTGGGGGACCAGATGGTCCTGCCAGAAATTCCTTTTCATGATGTGAAAAAGGATATTGACACCTCGTGAAAAGGGATTTTGACAGCTCACAAAAAAGGATTTCTAAAGTTTACTGTTTCTTTATCACATCACTGCAAAGAAATGGTTAGGATTTTCGGGTTGACATTTTCAGGGTACAAAGGGCATGCCCCAGAGATGTGACTTGTGTTGGTTTGGTGATAAAATTGACATTGTTTCTATACCTATAACATTTTGAAGTTTGGACATTTTCCATAGGATAACATTGTGGTAAATGCAATACCTTTTGACGCCTATGCTGTATCTCAAAAATGGTTCAAGAAATGGATTTTTCGCTAAATGCAGTTCTGCTATACTGTACCATCTCAGCTTCCTTACAATTGGAATGGGGTGAGAGTTAGGCCCGATAACCCCAAGGCACACCCAGACACTTGTTGGTCTGTGGAGGGTGGGGGTGAGGTTGGGTGGTCAGGTTGGGTTTTGGGGGGTGGTATTAGGACTGGAAACCCTAATGCCTCATTTCCTTACTTTTGTTGCTTCAACCCTAACTGTTGCATTAACAAAGTATTTTGCAATGAACATATATACTGTTGGGATATACCACTGCCCCACTGAAAATATCAATGATCTTTTCATCTTGTGGAGTTTGACCCTTGACATCACTTGTGGCTTTGCCACCTGTGATACTACAAGGTCAAACTACATGCAGGGAAAATATTGCTGTTATTTTCAATGGGGCCATGGCATATTCAATTTATGTAATGCTTGAGACTTTTAGTGTCTTTAATTTTCTTCCCCATCCTATTAAAGTTTTTTGATGATCAAGCATAAGTGGTTTGTTAAAGACAAGCAGTTCAATGGGGCACTTCTGCTTCCTATGAGCAGTTCCATGCTGTTATGCAGTGCATCATGCATCAGGTGCATATGTAGAAACCCGGTGCATTCCAGTTTGAGGAATGTATTAGGGAAATGTGGATTTTCCCGTTGGGTTATTGCTGCAGTTGTGCGAGAGAAAGGGTGTCTTTCTGGGGTGAAGCAAAATGTTTACCATTCAAGAGACTCAGAACATGGATTGCAGTTGGCAGTGCAAGAGTGGAGTGCTGGTCAGAGGTCCAACCTCAAAGTCCTGGAGTCTGCATCACATTGTGAATGCTAAGTGTGTGGGGGCAGAGAGTAGAAGATGGCAAAATATTTATATTGTTTAAATAGTCTTAAACATGTTATGGTATTCAGGTTGGTGGGTAGTAGTCAGTCTGGAGGTTGTGGGGTAAGAGCTGTGAAGGAGTGATCAGTACAGTTGAAATATAGTTTGTTAGTGAGGTGGCTTGTGCTGTGGAGGAAGGAATGAAACTGGGAGTCGTACAGTAAGTGAAAGTGATTAGCTGGAGTTGTAAGCTTGTGTTGCCTTCTCCAGCCAATGACTACTTTACACTGTTGATAAATTCTGGCATGGGGGACCTACAATGAGGATAAATTATACAGTAAGTGAAAGTAATTGGCTGGAGTCAGAAGCTTGCACTGCCAACTCCTGCCAATGAATACCTACACTGTGGATAAATTCTGGAATAGGGGACTTACATTGAGGATAAAGTGATATCCTCACTGTAGGTCTGACCACCCTGTGTCACAAATATTTGCCAGCATTTATCTTCACTGGCATTAGATATGGAGATATATATATATATATATATATATATATATATATATATATATATATATATATATATACAGTATCTGCAGCCCCATGATTTCTATGACTTAAAAGGTGCACTGCTGCTGCTGCTGCAAATTCTCTTACAGGAACCTGCTAATGCTGTAATCCTGCACTCTATAGGAGCCTTGTTTTCCTCTTCAGAAATGCAGTGGAAGCACTTCTCTGTTCTCCACTCTCCATCCTGGAAAATGAAGTAAGTAAGTTGCCATATGTTTTCATGAAAATGTACTCGTGTTTGTGGGCAGCCTAAGTAATGAAATGTGAGTGGGGAGCATCCATTCATGATCCAGGGTCAGCTCAGTATAGCAGTACAAATGACACAAAAATTCAAATATCCAGATAGTTTGTGTGAGGCAACTTATAGTTTAAACAGTATTTGCAGGTGGTCAGAATAATGCAGTCACTTTACTGCTTTTCCTCTTCCAAATAGTTTGTCTAATGCACTTTACCACTTTTCTGTGTTTTAAGCTGTTTCTTCATAAATTCAGTGTCCACATACACCAAGTGAACTATTACTCAGTGAAGCCTGCTAGGATCAAGAGCAGTGTCACAGTTTTCCTGCATAACAAAAAGCATTAACTCCCATTGAAATTGCACTGTTTCCTGCAGTAACTCTACTGCAGAATTCTGCAGAGTTGGGCTTGATCATAACAAGCTTCACTGTATGTGGTTGACATTTGTCTTGGCTTGTTTTGGTGAGAGACTATGGGGTGCAATTGCATTTACAGCTCATGGCTTAAGCTCATACTTCCCAAGCTAGGAGTAGTTTCCTTCAACAAGTGTCTGATAGAAAGGCGTGCTTTTAGTCAAAACAAATGAGAACCACATATGAAATTGATAGTTTGGTTGTTGCATGTGGACTGACACTAAATATACCAAAGTAAAATGGACACTGAATATATCTGAAGAAAGAGCAGTCACTGGATATCAACTGGAATAGGCATTTGAGCTACCAAATTAGGAGCTTAAAACATGGGGAAGTGATAATGTGGCTGCATTTTTCTCAAACCTTAAAACTTAATTCTATCAGTTTTATACTGGCCTTGTTAAGAATTTTTTTTTATCCTGACCATATGAGGGACCTTTTAGAATTCCCATGCCTGTTGGAATTCTAGCAAGCCATACGTAAGAACCAGCACTGAGCAACGGGCAGGAGAGCAGGTGTTGGGTGTGCCTTTGGCTTCTCAAGCCTAATGCTCACCCAGTTCTCATAAAGTCTACACATATGACCTTATTTACAGATGGAATGGGGTGAGCATTAGGCTTGAGAAGCCCAAGGCACACCCCACGCCTGCTTTCCTGTTTTGAGAGGGTGAGGAGTCAGGGAAACCCTAACACCTCATTTTCCAGTTGTTGTAGCTCTGATCCTAACTGGAGTGTTAACAAAGTTTTTTTTTGCAATAGATATATATAGCTGTGTGGACAGTATTCGAGAGACAAAGTGTGACATTCATACACTCAAAAAAACTTTTATAATTAGGCATGACTCAACCTTAATTTTAATGTGTATATGTGGTAGTTGCATAATGCAACATATAAAGATAGTTCTGTATTTCTAAGTTTGGAAAAATGTCACAGTTAGTTAAGACATGGAAACTACTTTCGTGGGTAACTCTGTGTCCATTATGCATTATTTCCCATTTTTTGCAATAAATAAAATTTTCAAATGCAGTGTCTCTGTCTTCTTTTTAAGTGTATTCATTTGCAAAATCTAATAATTTGATATTCTTCCATACCTATGTGTTGCTATCTATCCTTCAATGTAGGCAGCACTAAAAATACAAATAGGAGGTTACCAAAGTTTCATTACTTCCTGCTTATACTGTTTATGTCCAGTCTACATGCCTTTCACACTTAAGCTGGACATTAAGTAGAAAGATAAACATGAACAAATCACTTGGTTGCACTTGATTTATTATGTAATCATCTCTGTTTCATAAAACTAATGTGGGTAACGTGGACACCACAGTAGCAATGCAACATGTGAACTACATGGTACAGCTTTTATTAATGGCTTATTATCAACCAAACAGCCAATACACATTGATAAGCATCATGCCACATCAGGGGCCATTTTGCCATCACTGTAGCTCCACAGAGCCAGACTGAGGAGAGGCCCAACCACAGTTAACATCCAGAAAGCACCCAGACAAGTTATTTGTTATTGATAACTATAAATGAGGGTGACACATGATCCTCCGTGGCAACCCCGTGCTGGTCTTTGAGGGGAAAATGATGCCAAAATATCACACAGACCCACCCTAATTTCACCACCACAACGTGTATCACAGGGATGCTGCTGCAGCAGGTTTCTTGTTCTGCACATGGAATGCCACATCCAAACTACTCTGCAAGTCAAAACAGTACACCAAAGTTCCCCATGAACAAGCAAAGGCAAGGCAAGAGACAGCTGGATGTTACACAGTGGGCTTGAGCCACATCAGGGGTCATTTTGACATCACTGTACCTCCACAAATTCAAACTGAGGGCAGGCCCAACCACAGTTACCAAACCAGAAAGCACCCAGGCAAGCTGTTTGGTGTTGATAACTGTAGAAGCAGGCACTGCATGGTGTCCCCTGGCAACCCAGTGCCAGCCATTATGGGGAAAATGATGCCAAAATATCACACAAGCCTACCCTGTGCTCACCACCATGTGCATCACAGGGACACCACTACTACTGGGTTCTTGTACTTCACATGGAATGCCACATCCAAAGTGTTTGAGTCAGACCAAGGTGACGTATTTTTTATTTTCAAACAGTTCCAAGATATTATGCCAACACTTGACATTTAATTTATAGGCAGTCTCATTATAAATAAATCTGCTAAATGTTTTTGGCAGATGAATCCAAACAACTGATGTTGCCCAACAGGCACTAGTACACCCAGGCAATGACCAGATTCCAGTACTACTTATGGAATCCCTCCCATACCTCTGAATGTACTAAACAATACCATGAGCAGCCGTTCTGAGGTAAGTCCAAGTACTGTTTTTTTATTTTTAAACAGTTCCAACATATTGTGCTATCACTTGACATCTAATTTAGAAACAGTCTTATTATAAATAAATCAGGAAAATGTTTTTGCCAGATGAATCCAAAACAATGATGCTGCCCTACAGGCACTAGTACACCCAGGCAATGACCCAGTCATTACACATGGTACTCCCCATGCCATGAGCAGCCATTTTGAGGTAGACCCAAGTGCTGTATTCTTTTATTTTTAAACAGTTCCAACATATTGTGCTACCACTTGATTTCTAGTTTAGAAGCAGTCTCATTCCTACACGTAGTAACCCCCCATAACCTTGAATAAACTGACCAGTGACATAAGAAGCATTTTTGAGGTAGGTTCCATTGCTGTAGTTTTTTTTATTTCAAACAGTTCCATTATATTATGCCACTACCCACACCTGATCCCCTAGTTCAGTATGTCAATACAATGATGCTCCTTTATAATCTTACATCAAGAAAGCCAACTTTATCATTTTAAAATAACACCACACACACACACACACACACACACACGCAAACCTACCTTAACTGGAGCCAGCATCACCCCTTCTTTCCAAAAATTACAAGCATCTCTCACAAATTGCATTTATTTTTATTTAAAACATTTTAAGAGTGCAGCTTTTTTATTCATTCCACATACACACTTCTAAATAGAGCCATCATCACATCAACAGGTGCAGCATTCATTCAACAAGTACACATTCTCATAATTTACCATTAGGAACCCCACAGGTGTTGTTTTTTCCCCATTTAAACATGATTAAAGTCATCACCAGGGGAAAGTTCACCAATATTAGCAATATTCTGAAAAAATCTAATTATACAATGAAAATCCGCTGGAGGGATTGTAAACAAAAAGCTATAAATCTCAAACCAAACTCTATTTGATTAGACTGGTCACATATATGCTTAGCCCCATTTCAAAGAGGCTACCTTCACAAACAGCTGGGCCATGACAGAACACTCTAATTTAACTTTTCTGCCCCAAAGATGATAGAACACAACTGCTGCACTATAGCCAGATAGTATTTAATATGATCTACCTAAACAGTGCCAGCACCAGAGGAAAGTTTGGCTAATATACTTCCCAAACAAAACTTTAAAATATACTTTTTAATATGCCCCATTTAAACACTAACTGCACCAGAGGAAAGTTCTGCTGATATACTTCCCATAAACAACTTTAAACTATACTATTTAATATGCCCCATTTAAACAGTGCTAGAACCAGAGGAAAGTTCTGCTGATATACTTCCCAAACAAAACTTTAAAATATACTCATTGTGCTGCACAGGCCACTAATCCAATCATCCTCTGTTTTGAAGAGGGGCCTTCGCAAACAGCAGGACCATGAAGTCTTAAGGTGAATACTTTACTTTTTCTGTCCCAAAATGTCACAAAATAACTGCTACACTTTAGCCAGTCACTATTTAATATGCCTCCTAGAATTTTAACTTGCTGTTTTGTAGCAGAATGCTGAAGATCATGTTTTCTAGTGACTGGAGACCTCTGAGATCCATCCAAACTCCTCTGCAGTACACCAGATTTAAAATGAACGATACTTCATTCTACCTGCTTTTAAGAATGGTAAATGGAAGAAGCAGCGGGAAGAGAACAGTTTTGCTTAGTGCCAGAGTACTAAAACTGAATGCCTGATGTCACCTTTAGGTCTTGGCTATTTGTACCAATATCAGCATCATCATCATTCACGTGGGTAACATGGACACGACAGCAAGAGCCAAAGCTTTTGATGCTGCTGCTCCTAGCAGGCTGTAAGTATCACTGCATTAAGATTGCAGATTTGTGCAGCAGAAACACATTAAGCAATGTGAATTGGCACTGAAAAAAATCCTCAAAGCATAAAGGCAGAATATACAAAAGAAATTATGCAGCTATATACAACACCACAGTAATGCACAAAAGTAATAAATTACATGTGGTGTCATGTAAATGTAATTATATCTGCATAAAATCAATAATCACTGGGGGACAGTTCCACATCCACTCTGTCAACTAAAAAAGAAAACTTTAGTACTGTGCTTTAAATACAGTAAATTTAATGGTCACCAAGATGTGTAGCACAGCCATGTCATAAAATGGCTGCCTTTCTTAAGGCTATTTTCATTATTAAAATGTTGCCAAAATAAAAATACATACAACCTTTTTTTAATGCACACTATCTCTTGACCATATTGGCAACAGTACAGAGCATTCATTCGGTGTTTTTAATAAATTATGAGTAAAATACAGACCTTATTTTAAGTGCACACCCAAGTCTCTTGAATACTGTCCACACACCTCTATATATATATATTCATGGCAAAAAACTCCGTTTAATGCATTAGCTAGGGTTGTTCCACAGCGACAAAAGTGAGGAAATTCACCGTTAGGGTTGAAAACCCTAACTCGGAATTCACCCCCCCCAGCACCACACACACACAGACACACACACACATTCAAGTATGGGGGAGGACCAAATCAACACAACCAATGACAGACATCCAGCAGTAGGTGACAGAAATAACAAACAATTGTCTAAATGTACTACAAGACATCCCCACCCACCTGACCAGGTACTGCATGCTCAGTGGAGATCAACAGCAAAACTGGGGCCATGTACACCAAACGTACAGATCCCTGATTGCAGCTGCACACAACGTACCACACTTAGTAGTTGCATGGCCTTACCTACCTGTAATAATAAACTCTTACCGCCGGAGTCAATCACAATGACACTTTCTGTGTACGACTGACCACCCTCCACAGCTTCACTCTGTGCTGGTACTACCTCGTGAGAAGCCGGGGGAGACCTCCGATGTTCTAGCATGAAGCAAACAAAAGAAAATATGTAAGTGGTAGATGTGAATCACAGTACAGTTTTGAAATACTTGCAACAACAGTAAATCAGCCACGACATACATAACATTGCTTCTAATTATACAGACCACAAGCATCATGGTCACATATTACAATAACAATTGTATTTTTGTGTGCGGCGGGCCCAGCACACCATTATCTACATAGTCTGTAACTGGTGGGGCACCAAACACTATTGATATGTACATTTGTATGTGTCTCTCTGTGTATCGGGCATTTCGGTCCACTGGACCACCAGGTATATGTTCGGGAGGAGGGGTGGGTTTATTACACTTACTGCCCATGATCAGGCATTTCGGTCCACTGGACCACCAGGGATATGTTCGTGAGGAAAGGTGTGGTTTATTACACAGTATTACAGAGTTTTACAAGTTTTATACCACTACATCACAATAACTAAACAGTTACATATTGTTCTCTACCAACATACCATAGTAGTAAGTGCGTATATGTATAAATGTATTATTTCTGGCATGGCTATCTTAGCAAGCTGTGGTTTGTGACTGAACAACAGCACAGTAAATAAATGGAAGAATTCAGTTACATGTTTTCATAGTACATCCTTACATATAGTATTTAGTATTTTAAAAAGGGTGTGAGAAATACAGCTTTCTGATTGGTAGCAAACATGCTATTAGCTGTATGTCAATCTTTGATTAACATATATGTGGAGACTAATCACATGCAAAACAATGTTCAACACTATTTACAAAATACTGGTATGATAATACTAATAAGGCAGTCTCAGTGTTTATATTAATGGTCACTTAATCACCGTGTGGGGGCATGTAGCACTCGGCTGTGCCTCATGCCACATTACACCAGTAAACGGTGATTTACACAACATTAACATAATCCCTGCTCATGTCTTATTGCTTAATCATGCAGTATACAATTATTGTTACAAATTCTGAATACATGCACATCCATTATGAAAAGTTGTGCTGATTTACTTACGGTGAGTAAGGTGCTCCCACAGCTGGCTTGCCAGCAGCTTCCCAAAGCTCATATGCAAGGTAGTACCAGCACGTATCATTGTCCGGTATCCCCTCACGCTGTTTCAAAATGTAAAAACGTTGGCGCAACAGCTTCCACTTCCGCTTTAGCTGCACAATAGTCTTATTTTTTACTTTAAAAACTATGTGCAAATAGCTATTTATGCGCCTCCACATAGAATCAATTTCCGGTTCATACTCCTCATCAATACCGTTGGATTACCTCTAGCCTGGACTGCCTCAAGCAGTGCACACACCTCTCGCAAGGTCCACTGTCTCATTATTTGATTTTAGGATTGTCTAGTTCTGAAATACAAACAGAAAGAAACATCCACATTAGTATCATCTAACAATATTAATCATTTCTTAAATGAATTCCATATAATACTTATTAAATTAAAGACCACATGTCCTTCAATATAGCAGAAACACACCTCAGTAACATTATGCAGGGCCAAGAAAGGATTCAGCCACCTCAACAGTAACAACAACTGCTGCTACACTATGGTGTCCCACCAGCATGCCATCCAGTAGTCTCGGGGGTGGGGGGCTACTGCATCGAACATGAGATTGGACACACCATCACATATCCATGTCTACTACACTGAACTGTTCACACAGCATAGTAAAGTGATGTTAAACACAGATGAACCACACATTGCAGAACTGTGCACACACCTAGAAATACACTTAATAAATGTGAAGACAGCTAACAAACTGATTGAAAGTTAAATAGTATGATAATTCTGTTGTGCATTCTGGTAGCCTATATACTAATTACTACCCATATCTGCTACATTCAAAATAACTCTATTTCCTGACATACCAGTAAAGAAACGTATACATTGAACAGCACCACTGTGTTTTATTGTTGTTTCACACATACCATACTGTAACAGCTACAATACTGTAAGACCACAGTAAATGCTACACTCATTTAACATACTCAAACTATATACAATTATAAAAAGCCTCTCAGAAATGCTGCAATCTGATTGGCTTTTAGGATTCCAACAGCCTTACATTAATCCATGTTATACTGTCATGTACAACCTAATCACCATGGCACATGGATTCTTCCTGTCAGCATTCCATCCTCTAGCACAGCTGAATGTGTGGAATGATGCATTCTGATTTTGAACCAGCATTCTTAAACTGCTGGTGTAAGAACTATTTTATTAAAAATCTCCCTCTAAATGAGGAAAACATTCATAAAGGATACTTTTAACACTTTTCTTTTGGAAAACATTTTTATAATAGCAATAAGGCACTCCATGGGTTAGATTAACAGTCAGTTAATCACCCCTAGGGCAATATGGCACTTTCGACTTGCACCTTGCAGCCATTACACCCCTAGGGGTGATTAACAGACTGTTAATCTAACCCCTGGTCATACCTTATTGCTTAAATGTTGAGACATAAAAACATCATACAATTGTGAACTGACAGCAGCAGGGTAAATTACTATTGGTGTTTCCCCACTATCCTAATATAGCAAACTCATATATGTGGCATGTATGTGAATGATGCATGCAGTTGATCTATTTTTTTACCACATTAATATGGTTCTGAAAAGAACCTTTGTGTATACTGTAATATTTTCTCAAACAGTCTGACAATCTTAAAGGACTTTGAGGATTCCATCTCGAAGGTCTCCCAGAAAATGGCAATTGCCAGCATGCGAGAAATGTACACCGTCTGGTAGGAATAGCCAATCATTACAGTATTTTATTTCGGGGTGACGTATAGTATACATTCCATGCATGTGTAGAAAAGCAGTTATCTGTACATTTACTTTTCTGCGAGCTCTGTCAATCAGATACATATGATGTTCTGCTTGCCAGACTCTACGCTCTGTAATATCTGAAAACATGATAATACAGGCAGGCAACATAGACATAATAGAAGCACAGTCCAATTTTGCCTCTGTAACTAAATCTACCCAGCGTTTTGAGCCCAAATCATTGCCTCCAAGATGTATTAGCAGTATGTCAGGAGGAGAGTGAGTTATCAAAAGGCTGTGCATGGTTGGCATAAGATGTTCCCATCTCATGCCACCATGACCAAACCATCTTACATAGCAATTGGGGAGCTGCAGGTCCCTCCCAAAATTACTATGAACTGCAAACTCAGCTGCTCGTCTTATGCAACTGCTTCCAACTATCCACAAAATCCTTTTGCTATTTTCTGCCATTCTAAGTTTTAAAACTCAGAACTGTATAGAGAGCTACAAAGAAAGTCAGTGTTCACCCTACAGTGACCAGACAGCTCTGAAAATCAAACTGATATTTTCCCTCCTTATTTCAAGCTAGCTTCAGTGGGTTCAGACAAAACACACAAATCAAATAAAAACATTCCCTGCTGCTCTGGCTTTGTGTAATCTAACTGATGCATTCAGTATTACTAGACCTATGTTCCTGCAAAATCTGCAACCACCTGACAACTGGGAAAATGCATCCTTTTCATAGGCAGTTTTAAATAATTACAACATCAAAAACAAGTCTGATTGGTTCCATTTTCTCATAGAACTCCATGTGCACCTTCCTATCTACCTCCATTTGCAGCTGTATCTGTACAAGTTAGTACTAAAATTATTTCTCACTTTAAACTATTTTCTCTTAAGAATATAGCCTGCTAAACAATAACAAGTTACATTATGAGATTCAACATAAAAAGTTTTGATTAATAGTATTTACATGTTGTTATAAGTTTTTTTAATACTAGAAAAAATCATTTGAAGATAGACTGTACTTACAGTTTCAAACTGCTCTCTCAGCAATATTGAAAATGGCTGCTGTTTACTTCTTCTTCAGTGTTGTCCGTCTCTGATTGGTTCTCAGAAATGGCCTGACAAATCTTAAATTACATTGGTAGAGCTAGCCGTCACTCAAACACACTGTTTTCTGATTCGATAATGATTTTTTTTGGCAGTCCCAAGTGTTAGATTAACTTTACTGTTGAATGCACAAAGTACATTTGTGACACTGATAACCGACAGTAAAATTCTGAAAGTGTGAAGTTGACAGTATTTTGACCATACTGTCGAATGCACAAAGTAATCTTTATGACACTTTCAATGCACGGTAATACTTTCTACTAAACTTTCATGCCACGAAAGCAATTTCCAAGACTGTCTATTTATTGCCACAATTTCAGATTTTATGGGAAAATAGCTCAATTTTCAATTATAAACACATTATGTGCTGCGTAGCTGCTTTGAACTCAGTGCACTTCAGATATTTAACATTTACAACGTTCCAAGCGTGCATAACAACTGTGCAACACAGACTTGTGAAACAGTTATTTGTTGTAATTTGCGCACCCAAATGTAAACATAGCCATTTTAAGACCTCTGCTCATAAGTGTCACTATGATTTTTATACATTTGTACCATATAGTCATTTCTCACAACAACTGATCCAAAACGCAGCACATAAGCAGAAACACAGTTTTGTCAAGATGTGAGAAATGAAATCTGTACTATTCATAAGGTAGTGTGTTAAAAGAAAAATTTGTAATTCTCAACTGAAAAGTGTGACAATACACAAACTTACAAGTGTACATGTGAACTGCACTGCGCAAGCTTGTAAATCAGAAATGTTTCGGAATTCTCACACCAATTTTTTGACATATTCATTTTAAGTCGTCTGCTCGTAAACACTGGCACTGTAATTTTGTGACTGTGCCCCATACAGTGATTTCGTTAATCAACTGCAGCATTGCACAGTACATGCATAAAACATTTTGCATGTTTATTAAAATAACAGCTCCAGTAGTCATACACAGGTGTACTAAAAACACAATGTTGATAATATGCAGCAACTATATTGAAATTTCTTAACATATACAAGCATACGCAACTGTAGCTCAAGGACGCAGTCACACAACAGTAATAGTGCCATGTTCTCCTCTAATTGTAAACATACTAATTGTAACAGATTTGGTAATTAACACTATCACTCTCAAGTTTTGGTCTACCATATAGTGAATTAGCATACTGACTATGCCATGACACTACATGGTCGAAAACACATTTTCATCCACATGTAACAAATTACACCTATCCTAATCATAAGTACACATGGGAAAAAAAAGCTTATAAATGTGGACTAGAAATATTGAGAATGGACAAACTTCTGATATTACGTAGCAGCTGCGCAATGCACATTCATAAAAACTATTGTTTAGTTATGTTTTTACCAAATTGTAAACATATTAACTTACAATTCTATCAATACACACTGTTAAAAGAAATTTACTGAAGCCTATTCTAACACTTTTTTTTTTCTCTGTCTTTCATACAGGTGCCTGATACTTCTTTAAGATTGCTTACTGTCACTGTCAACCATAATAGCAAAAAATGCCAACTAAATACAGACGTAGATGTGTCTCAAAACGAGAGTGGTATAATAGTACTACACTGTTGTATAAGGGCAACAAACAAAACAGTAAAGGCACACCAAAAAATGAACATCGACAGACCTTTACTGCAACAGTGACCCCTACATCAAGTCACTGCACAACCAAACGAAATTCCTTAACAGAAAAGAAAAAATGTATACCATCACAAATGTTGTGTAGATCTCTGAGATGAAACACAACCATTTTGAGTGTAACCATCAAGAAACGCTCAAAACAATGCCGTAAACTCACAACTGCTGATTTACAACTCAGAAAGAAAGTATTTCCGATCACTAGCAAGTAAAGCTAAGATCGAAGACTTACGCTGTAATGCTGCAGCACACCCACAAAAGAGCAAGAGTCAACTTTCTGATGAATTTACGTCTGAAAGTAGAACTTTTATCAGAGCACTGTTTGTACTACAGCGATTGTGGCGTAAGATGTGTCGTGGCTTGAACAATTCAGGAAACTTGTATATGCCATAAAAAAGGCTTCAACAGTATCCTTGTTTGACTGTTGCCAACTTCTGTCATGTTTTCACAGGACAGTGGCTGCTACCACAGCACTCAGAGGCATATTTCTGGAAGAGTCTTATCATTACTTAACAAAGAACAGACATTCAGTATTGATGAGTCGGGCAAACTAACAAATGTCCTCAGTATCTCTGATGACAATCAATTGGATACTGATGATGACTGTGATCCAACCACAGTCTTCAATAAACGGCACTGTCTGGCATGGCCATGTGATGACACCTGCAACCATAGGCAATCGTCATTTAAAAAGTAGAACACTTTGTAAACCTATTTGTAATAACAGATCACAAAGACAGACATAAACTGTTTACAAAAATTGACCATTGTGAAATCCGGCCACATACTGGACTCATGGGTCACTCACTTGCATGTCTCGATACTGGTGTTTGCGATAGTATTTTTCACAACATGCGGATGCTTGCAGTGCATCAAACAGGCATGCGAAACTTTGTCTACAGAGTATATGAAGTACAGCGAGCTGTACATCAGTACACTTGTTTAAATGACTTATTGCAATAAGGTGACATGCAGGGTGCCATCACTTTCCTAAAAAAACTGCAACACATTACTTCTGTACCAGAAACAACTAATTTTCAGTGTAACACTTCTGTAGAACAATCTGTTTCAGTGTTAGAAAATGACATTCTGAAACAGTACGGGAAGGAAATTGCTAAGTTTGAGGTTGCAAAGTCTCAAGTTTGATTCGTGTATGTGTCATGCAACCGCTTGTGCCACACAAACAAACAGTCACAGTCAACCTAGAAACCTTGACACCCCACAATGACATGTGGATTCTGCCTGGCAGCATTCTTGCTGCTGAAATCTGACTTTAATTTACAAGACACCATTGTGCTATGCAAACACTGTTTTTCAAAAGTGAAGTGTAACACTTTGCCAGCAAGGTCAATGCTGAATAACATGGAAACAGATGTTACACCAAGTGAGATTTCAACATTGAATATGTTTGAACACAATCAAATTCAGACAATGAAACCATTCCAAAAGATTCTACATCTGAACACAAAGACACAGAACATTCCACAGAAAGAGCTTGTTAGATCTCTAAAGGGTTCTGTGATGTGTCTACCACTTCCTCTACAGGAAAATGTTCAAGCAATCTCAACTGAAAATAGCTTGGTAATTCTTGTAAATGGTGTGCCTACAAAGGCCAAGGTCATCTGGCAAGATGTTGTCAATGTGCAAAAGGTAAAGCTTGCTCTTGCTTATTTAAAGAGTAACAACCTTTATACAGACCTTGACATAGATCAGATGGCCAGTCTCTCTGCAACATGATCTATTAGAAAAAGTAAGCCAATCATTGAGAAGGTCAGTACAGACAAGTGACAATGTGTATGAACAGTACACAATTCACCACTACATGGCAGAGATCCATTAGGAGACAACATTGATCTCTATCAAATAAAACAGGTGGAAGGTGAGCCTATCAGCATTTGGGAGGCAACACTAGAAGCATGCTGTTTACAAGACCTATTTCCAAAAGGGTCAGGTGGATGCCTAGATGAAAGAGAAGTATCAAGTAGACAGGGTGCTGAGTACCGCATCTAGCCGTGTCCTCAGCAAAGATGGCAAATCAGACGAACATACAGTACCTGTTCCATTCCTCTGGGAGAGTGAACTTAGCATTCTGTCTGCATCTATAGCACATACCATTCATCTAACAAGTCCACTAGATGGAATAACAGCTGCTCAATTTCTAGAGAAATTACAGCAGAAAGATGAAAATGTGCAAGTGAATCTGTCTTCCATACTTTCAAGTCTCCGTGGCACCAAAGAATATTGGTATCGCAGACACTCTGAAGTGATGACAATGCTGCGAGAGTATGGTGCAGTCACATGGTTTGTCACACTTAATTGTGCTGAATATGCCTGGGACGAACTCAATGAACTGTTGAAGTGGGCAAATTCTGATGTCGAAGGCATCTCATCAATGACTGTCTGAGAAATGTGTTCACTTGATCCTGTGTCTGTCACAAGACATTTTCACAAGCGGTTCCATGACATTCTGACTTTCATCTTGTCAAAGGACAATCCTCCTCTAGGTATTGTGGAACATTACTTTTGGAGGACAGAATATCAAGCACGAGGTGCCCCTCATTATCCATATGTTATTGTGGATCAAGGATGCTCCACGATTGGTGACCATGAAGCAGCAGAAGTGCTATCATTCATCAAAAATATATCACTTGTCACATTCCAGACCAAGTATGACAGTCCTACACTATGGAAGTTGGTACAAAGTTCCAGCGACATATTCGCAAAATATTGCGGCGAGTAGTAAAGAATAAATCTAATTGGTACACGATGTCGCTTTGGATTTTCTAGAGCGAGTTTGTCAGAATGGTGCCATGAATGACCTTTCTCAGCAATGCACACCACTTGAAGGCAAAATCAACCAAGAGGGTATACAAGTTACCCAGAGATGAAAAGAGGTGTACATCAACACCACAACCCAACTCTTCTCCTAATGTGGCAAGCAAACATAGATGTTCAGTTTGTGGCTGATAACTCACTGGCCCTGGTTCGGTACGTCACTTCGTACATAACCAAACATGAACAGACTAGCTTGCAAGATCTTTGGGAAGATATTGCCACTTCAAGTAAAAGCCTGACATCTCAGATGTGGTCATTGGGTCTGAAGACTCTTTCACACAGAGAATGTGGAGCTTACGAAGCCAGTGACCGGTTAATGGGTACACATCTGTACAGGAAGTCTGATGCTGTACGTTTTCTCAGTGTAAACTACAAAGAGAAATGGAAACGTGTACTGATTCCTCATGCCGAAATTGAGGAGCTCGCTGTCAATACACTTTCTTCAAAACATATCTTGAAGAATAACCTGATAGACACATACTACCCACATAGACACAATGACATGAATGATATGTGTCTCTTTGAGGTAGCTAAATGTGTATTACTAAGACAGGTGCAGCACCTGACTCAACACGCCAGATTTACAAGGTCAATGGACTAGATGGCTGTCTCTGAAGAGACACAAGCCATGGCTTATAGATCACTGAAAACTGCATCTAGCACATCAGAGAACACAGAACATTACTACTTTGCTCTCCTATTCCTATTTAGACCCTGGAGGACTGAGTCTGATTTAAAAGGCAGACTGTGACACATTCAAAGAGCAGTTCAATCTACTTGATGAGAATTTCCAAACTGAGTACTCACATACATATACAAAGACTAGAAGCTGAGAAAGAACAGCTTGAGAAGGCAGAAAAGCAGCTTCAGGAAGACATCCAGTTAGTTCACAAGACAACCTTGATCCAGAAGGACAAGGTGTTCTAAGTGACCCTCTTCCTTAAATGCCCCAGAAGTGTTAATGTCAGAATTGAGACAGCCATGGAACATGGCACACACTCCATAGTCAACCCAGCTGACTTAAGAGAAAGACTAAATCAGCTGCAGCATACAGTTTACTCTCAAGTAGTTGAAGCTGTCCAACATGGTATACTACATGAAACAAAACAATGGACTGCACTGACTACAAGCCACTACTAATGTTTGTTAGTGGTTCGCTGGCATGAAAGAGGTTTCCATTGAGCACATCACTGCAGAAGTACGGAGTGTGACAGGCTCTTCAATGTCTGTTGCTGTAACTGCTCACAGGACTAGCAGCATACAACATTGGTGGAGTTACATTACACCGCCTTTATGTTGCCAGTCGAACATGGAGAACTGAAGTATTGTAAACTGTCATTCGAGGTTGCATCTCAGCTCCGCTCCATGTTCACAAAGATGCAGTTACTGATCATTGACGAAATCAGCATGGTCTCCAATGTCATGCTTGCCTGTATTCATCTACGCCTACAGCAGATCTTAGGTACTGACAATGGAGTGCCATTTGGTGGCAAAGTATACTTGTGTTGGGAGACCTTACAACTTGCACCAGTCAATGCAGAGCACGTATTTAACTCTAACATAACAAGCTAAGAATATCCTCGGTTGCATTGCAGGCTATAACATATGGGAATTATTTAGCTATGTTGAGTTGTCTGAGAACATGTGCCAAAGTGGTGATCTAGCTTACAAATCACTTTTAGATGAAGCTCGTACAGGTTCTCTATCACCAGAACATGTTTGTATGTTAAATGATCGAAAAATCACAGTACATAGTGCATGCATAGAAACAGCATGTAATGTCTTCAGTGATATATACTGTACTGGCAGACACATAGTGTGTCTTATGCCACGACTAAAGAAATGCACTGAATTCAACAATCTAATGCTACAGAGAGAAAAACCAAGAGATTCTAACTCTGCATGCGGTTGATACAGTTGATGGCGTTATTCTTAGTCGAAAGCTAGTAGCAAAGATGACTGAATGACTAAGTGAACTGAAGTCAGATATTTCACGAATAGCTGGCCTAGAAGCTGTTCTCACAGTTTGTAAGAATGCACGTATCATGCTTCGACGTAATCTAGATGTAGAACAAGGTATGGTAAACGGTGTCATGGGAAACATCACTGACTTTGTCTACAATGTCCAGAAGACATATATCGAGATGCTTGTAGTGCACTTTGACAACATGGAACACTCTGTACACATAGATTGAACCTGCATAAAATTCCAGGTTTTTTAAGGATGTCTATGTAAACAGGAAACAGTTTCCATTATGTGTTGCATATGCTGTCTCCATTCACAAATCTCAGGGATTGAGTTTGGATTCAGCAATGGTAGACATAGGTACAGACATTTTCAAGGATGGCATGAGCTACGTCGCACTTTCACGTGTATTGCCTTTCTGGATTGCACATCATTACTATAGCACCTCAGAAAATACGAGCTGACAAGTGATGTATTCTTGAGTACAACAGGTTCACGTACTCTACAGCAGCCACAAATGTCTTTAATACCACTGCCACATATCTGTCTGTCTCACACAATTCAGTCACAGCTAGAGGTAGCAACAAACAGCAGCAAGCTTCCAAAAGTGATTCAACAAAAAAGAGTTCAACAAAGGCCACAACTTCAAGTAAACAATCACAACCAGCAGTTCATCAGAAATCAGTTGGTGTAGCTGCTGTACCAGTGTTTGACAACAGCAGTAGAGTAAACTGCTATGCTAACTCAGCTATGCAAGTTTTTCTACACATGCCACAGTTTGTGCAGGCAATATCTGCTTCACAAGACAATCCCCTATCAAACGCTTTGAAGCAGATTATCAACATGACTTCTGACTACTCTAACAATGGACAGTCACTATCACCACTACGACAGGTGTTAGCTACATATGCTGGATGTAGTACGTTTGCTGCAGACATACAGCAAGACACTACTGAGTTTATGATTGCTGTCATAAACAACCTGGATGAAGACGGCACCCCAATGCTGCAGTACTTCACAGTAACATATGTTACAAAATATGTATGTGTTTCATGTGGCAATTCACAGCGTAAAACCACACAAGACATGCTGTGGATTACTCTCTTTGTCCCTCAAACCAAAAGTGTCAAATTTTGAGAGCTATTCACCAATGCTGAATGTAGTCATGCCTGTGGAAGGTGTGGAGGCAGATGCACTCAGTCCATATGTCTCAGGAGTTCATCTCAATATTTGTTGCTTATGTTGCACAGATTTCACCCCAATGGGCTCAGACTTGATACTCCTATCACAGATTACACAGCTAGTAGAATAGTCTTCAACCAATCAGTGTTTGACACTCACAGTTTAATCTATCACCATGGTCAATCCATGCATTCTGGGCATTACACCTGTTTGCTAAGGTGCAGAACTGGATGGTTAGAGTGTGACGACTCTACAAGCAGTTTTAAACAGAGACTGCCACGACACTTAAAAAATGCATATCTTCTAATATTGAAGAATTATGATAACCTTCATATTTCAGAAGAATAGGACAAAACATGTTGCATTTAAAAAATGACTACTTTGTCCAAAAAACAATCATACCTCATTACAATGTTGTATAATGTACGGCTCTAAATAAACCATACAATTTCAACAAAATGCTATTCTGACAGAGACATTCCATACACTGTAACATGTAAGATCTTGATGGATCAGTGACTACATGAAAATTGTTGTAGTGGCTTCAATCGGCGCCAACAATATTCACAGTCACTAGAGAAACCATGATTACATGTCTATCAAAGATTGTACATCTAAAAACTGAGGCCTTACTGCTCTCCTCCTCTGTGCATATCTTTCATTATCCATGTATCAACTCATGCATAACAACACATTGATATGAATTATAAAGTGTTACTCTTTGCAAACAAAGAGAAGTTCTCAGTTATCATCGTAAATAACTGAACAACACTTCTAACATTCACCAAACATCCCACTCTGTCACAAGTTGTCTATCAACACTTCAATTTGTCTAGTCACTCTTGACATATAGAGAACATCATTCGCTCACCATGCAACAGTGTAGAACTATCCTGCCTTCATGCGTAATACTAGTACTGTACATATGTAAAAATAACTACCTTTATTGATAATGCAAGAAGCTGAATTACACAACTGTAAATAAGAACCAATTGCAGAATATCATTTACTGAATTTACATGTGTTTGCAATTACTTGTACATAATATAAAGATCTGTATTCAGGTGTACATTGTTAATAACTACTTTGATACTTGTACTAAAAATACTAGTCTAACACTAAAGTACAACTAATGTTTTACATATTATTCAGCAGTATACTAAATACATCTAATTAACCATAAGTTTGTTTAAAAATGCATATCATGCACAGTCTTACTATTTACAAGTTAAGAATTTACATAGAAGATAATGTAAGAATTGAAACAATGTCATTTGTTCATGTAAGAATATTCTATTTTCGAAACTTGTCACATAAAGTAATTCTAACGTATATAAAAAACATAGACAATTGTAAATCAGACACTGTTACTGATCACAACACACTGCATACCTGTTCCTGACAATGATTGAAGATCACCTCAATTGAGGGGTCATGGGGAATTTTCCATTTGCACCTATTCAGTGACATATAATTAAATAACACCAATCAAATGTCACAAAACTAACATTTTTGTATATTGTATTACTTAGACAGTCAGCATATGGTTTTCATCCACCCAGGAACATCCACATTAGCAATCACAATAACAACAAAACACTTGTCTATCATGTGTGTAATCACACTTCACAACCTACTGACATTGTCTTATTAACATACCACACAAGTAATGCACTACACATAATTACAACATACAACCATTTTAAAAAAAATAAAATTTTTTTACAAACTCTATTCACATTCGATAGTAAATATATAATGAAGTGCCACAGCTTCAGCCTGACTATTAGAATTCCACGTTGAATGTCAGAAACTACGTCCTCATATAAATAGTAGTGAGTAGTTAAACATGACTAGAAACACACAACACCTGATTAGTTTCCTATAATATCACATACTTACTCCAATCCATATTATACAGTTCTTATTATTCTTACACATTTACATATATGATGAGCAATGATTGCACACATACAAAGATTGTATTGTGAGACTGCTTCTGTTAATTAAATTTCAGTCTTGATTGGCCCTTTTCTCCATTTGACAAATTTTCAATACATTTTTTAAAACCATAACCACCTGTGTCGACTCTTTACTTTAAATACCATTATGACATAAAAATAAGTGTGTCTGACTTAAGAATACAAATCAATGTTAACTAATACTGCTACAAGTATACCTCCATCAATTTGTTTGGTACCTATGACATACAGTCAGTATCACAGCATATGCAATGATATGGCACATTGCATGTCACATTTGACATAATTCCTAACAGTGTAAAAAACTCAGCAATGTACTTACTTTCCTGTGCCTATGCAGTCATTATTACTATACCAAGGTGCCACACATCAGCACCCAACAGTACACAGCTGTGACTATACATGTACCATGCAGTCACTACTATGTGTACTTCAGAGTCTGACAAAATGGAGCTTTCTAATTGGCTGCAAACATCCTAACAACCTTATGTTAATCTTTTATTACCATACATGAAGAGGTTAACGATATACTGAACAAGGTTTAAAACTGTTTAAAAACATGTTTCATTATAATAGCAATAAGTCACTCCCAAGAATTGTGTTAATGGTCAGTCAATCACCCTGTAGAGACATGTGGCACTTGGCCACACCTCGTGCCACAGTACACCCCTAGAACGTGATTAACAGACCATTAACATAACCCCTTGTCATGCCTTATTAATTAATAATAAAAAGGGTCTCAGAAACTGAGCTTTCTTATTGGCTGCAAACATTCTAACAGCCTTCTGTAAATCTTTTATTGACATACATAAAGAGGTTAACCATTTCCTGAACAAGCTTTTAAACAATTAAAAAACATTTTTATAATAATAGCAATAAGGCATTACTAACAGTAATGATAATAGTCAGTTAATCACCCTATCGGGCATATGCCACTCGGCTACACCTCATGCCACAGTACACCCCTTGAAGGTGATTAACAGACCATTAACATAACCCTGTATCATGCGTTATTGCTTAATTGAATTTTGATAACCAGATAGGCCCACAGGTCCCCGGTCATCCCTTTTTCAGGGGTGACCCAGAAAGCAAACAGTACATCAAATAGAACACAATGGTACATATACAAGCTGAGGGTATACAGTATGCTTCAGTTTACAAATACATCTGTGTTGTCATCTGCATCTACAATTACAATATACTACCAAATTTTGTCTGACATTGGGTGCTCCACTGCCTACCTGACCCTGCTGGTGATGTCTTGTGTCATAGTAACACCAACAGCAATGCAAACAGAAGAGCTAACAGTGGCACATATGGTAACACAAGCGAAAATGAGAGCATAAACGGTAACGCACACAGTGACACAGACGACAACGGTCTGCCACGTGATGTGTTAAATGAGGTTTGTAATTGCCTGCAAACATCCTAACAGCCTTATGTTAATCTTTATTGACATACATGAAGAGGTTAACCATTTCCTGAACAAGGTTTAACACCAGGATGCACATTGGTTGTCGTTGCACGTAACTCTCACCCCATGACATGTGTAAAGCAGCAGAGTATAGGAGAATGGGGTGAGAGTTAGGACCCATCTAATGCGCACTCCCAATGCCGGTTGGGAGGGTGGGCTGGGGGTCCAAGGGAGGTTTTCAACCCTAACATCGAATTTCCTCACTTTTGTCTCTGTGGAACAACCCTAACTAATGCATTAAATGTAGTTGTTTGCCTCTAATTTCCCTTCTTTTTGAGAATGATAACGATAAATAGTGAATGTAATGCAGCGGCGGGAGCGTGGGGCCATCGGGTGATGTCTTGTGGCATAGTAACAGGAACACCAACACAAACAGAAGTGCTAACAGTGGCGCACATGGTAACACAAGTGCGAATGAGAACAGAAAAGGTAACGCACATGGTGGCGTAGACGGGAACAGTCTGCCACGTGATGTGTTGTCACATAGTAACATGGTGCCTGCAAACGGAAATGTCAATGGGCATGGTGACAGAAAGTGAAACAGAAAGAGAAACAGTACTGTAGACACAAATGGCAAAAAATAACAGAAACGCAAGCACAAATGAAAACGCAAAGGATAACGCACATGGTGGCGCAGACGTCAATGGTAAGTGAAATGGGTACGGAACCACAAGTGAAAAGGGCAACAGAAACATTAATGTAAGCGCACAGCCTGGTTTTCCCCAAAACCTGCATAGAGAAAGACAGTGAGTACAAATAATGTATGCATAATAATGAGTATCGGAGCAGAAAATGAGAACTTGGAATACTAAATCGTTATATCTCAGGAACCCGTATAGCGTGAAAAAAATTTAAAGTCATATGATTTAAAACTGTCCTGCCTAATTTTGCTTAGCCCCATAAAGGGACTAAGCATTTTCCAACAAAGTCCGTGATCTCGCACTGCTTCGATACGGCCTCTGAAAAAGGCGCAAGGTACTGTAATGTTATCCTATGGGGAAAAAGAGAACTTCAGAGTGCCATAACTTTGCCTCCCTGTAATATTTTTTCACCACTGAAAGGCACATCTGTGGGCTGTTGGCTGTCTTCCCTCCAAATTTCAGGAAAAAAGACCAAACCGTTATTTTGCAGCAGGGATCCAAAGGATTTCTGTAATGCGTCGGACGCCGTAATGTTATCCTATGGGAAAAACATCAATTTTGGAGTTCTGTAACTTTGCCGCCATGTAATATTTTTTCAATACAACACTGAAAGGCACATCTGTGAGATGTCGGCTCCGTTCCCTCCAAATTTCAGCCCAAAACTCCCAACGGTTCTTTTGCAGCACAGTGCCAAAGAATCTCTGTCACTTTCCCACAGATGGAAAACTACTGTCGCAATTTGCGAAAGCTTTCGCAAAAAAGTTCGACACTTTCGTGAGCACGAAAGTAATTTGCAAAAGTACTTTTCCCAGAAATTTGAAAAGCATATTTCTGGGGTGTTTTACCACAAAACAAAGACATGTCAAGCATCCTCAGGGTCCGACTAGGTGAATACAAAAAGAATTAGGTTGCTAGATGGTCCCAAATTTAAATGCCAACAATTTTTCTGATCACCAACTGAAAACAAAATGGGCGATTTGCGAAAGTAACAGGCCCATTTGTGAAAGTAAAAATGCATTTGCGACACTGTCGAACTTTTTGTTAACTTTTCCCATTGACTTATAATGCGAAACTGCTTTTTGAATAACTTTTGAACCGTTTAATATTTTTTCATGAAATCTTCAAAAGACACATCGGGGACCCCAGCCGCACGTTCCCTGAAGATTTCAGCCTGGTCAAGCAAACCGTATGACCTGTAGGCGCGACCGTAGAATTCCAGAAAAAGTGTAAACGCGCGCACAGATCACGCTTAATAACTCCGCAGCTGTATATCTGACCAGTACAAAACATGCAAGATCCCAAGGCCTATGGTTCTTGATCGTGTATGCCAAATTTCAGCCAAATCCGTGAAACGGTTGCAAAGTTATTAAGGTGCTAAGTTTTGGGGTTTAACATAGAAATGGCTCATCAACCCTAACTATGGTAGCACTACGGTGCTACCATAATATATATATATATATATATTATAGTGGCATGGCAGTGCCACTATAATTAGGGTTGAGTACCCCATTTAAGATTAAATCTGAAATTTTGTACCTTAATAACTTTGCCACTGTATGATGGATATGCCTGAAATTTGGAATTCTCAGTCTGGTACCACAGATCTCTGGACCTGCTAAGTTTCGTTATGGTTGGATGTACAGTTGTGGAGCTACAGAACATCGAAAAATGCATAAATTATAGGGTTTTGTGTGTTTCTTTGGTCATGTCTACAGTCAGCACGGTTTGCGCGAGCTGTCCGAAAACTTCAGAAAAGATGAAGCCAGCGTCACCGATGTGCTTTTTGAAAATTTCGTGAAAAAATATTAAATGGTTCAAATTTTATTCAAAAAGACTGAATCCCATAGTAGTCTATGGGAAAAGTTAAACTATATGAAAATGTCACAAATGCAGTTTTTAGCGTCACAAATGACCCTTTTACTTTTATGATTCAGTATTTTTTTTTTCAGTTGGTGGTCAGAAAAATGCTTGCCATTTAAATTTAGGACCCTCTAGGGACACAATTCTTTTCATGTTCACCTGGTCGAGCCCTCTGGATGCTAGCCATGTCTTTTTTGGGGGTAAAACACCCCAGAATACATTTTTTTTAATTTTTGTAAAAAGTAGTGTCGCAAAGCACTTTCACATATGTGACACCTTCGTGACTTTTTTTTTCGAAAGTGTCATGATTTGTGAAAGTAATTTGCTACACTATGCCCAAAACAATAGGAAATCTTTTCCACCCTGCTGCAAAACAACAGTTTGGGCTTTTGGGCTGAAATTCACAGGGAAGAAAGCCAACGTCCCACAGCTGTGCCTTTTGGTAGCTTGGTGCCAAAATATAACAGGGCTGCAAAGTTACAGCACTCTGAAGCTGACAATGTTTCCCATACGATAACATTATGGCATCTGCCGCAGCTTTCAGGTCCCGTATCTCGAAAACCGTTCAAGATAGTGACTTTTTGTCTCAAAAATTCTTAGTCCTCCATGAGAGGCCTAAGTGCAAAACTAGTCTGGAAAGTCGTAAATAATAAGAGACTTACATTTTTTCCTACGTCGTACAGTTACTGAGATATAAGCAATTTAGTATTTCAAGTGCTCATTTTCCTGTCCGAGGGCCACTATTATGCCTACATTATTTGTATTCACTGTGCTTCTGAATGCACCTCTTTCGAACACAATGCATGTGTGTTAGCATTACCATCAGCGTTTGTGTTCATCTTTGTGCTTGCGTTTCCGTTATCATTTGCATTAACGTTTCCATTTGCATCACTGTTAGCATTACTGTTTGTGTTTGCATTACCATTTGCGTTTCCATTTATGTTTGGTTCACCATTACCATTACCATTTTCCTTTCCATTATTGTTTGCGCTTCCGTTACCATTTGCATTTGCATTATCCTTACTGTTAGCGTTAGCATTACCATTTGCATCTGCATTTATGATTGCGTTTGCTTTACCATTTGCATTTATTTTTGCATTTGTGTCATTGTTACCATTAGCATTAGCGTTTGCGTTTACGTTACCATTACTATTTGTGTTTACATTTGCATTTGAGCTTCCATTTACATTACCATTACTGTTTGTACTTGCATTACTATTTGTGTTTGCATTGCCATTAGCGTTACCGTGACCGTTTGCATTTCAGTTTGCGCCTGCGTTTACGTTACTCTTTATGTTCGCATTTATGTTAACATTTGCATCACCGTTAGTGTTACCATTAGTGTTTGCATTTATGTTACCTTTGCCGTTTGCATTTTTGTTACCGTTCGCGCTTGGGTTACCATTTGCATTTCCATTTCCATTATTGTAAATGTTACTGTTAGTGTTTGCATTTGTACTTGTCTTCACGCTTGCTTTTGTGTTACTGTTTCTGTTTGCATCACTGTTAGATTGTCGTTAGTGTTTGCATTTACATTACCATTGCCGTTTGCACTTGCATTTGCATTGCCACTTTTGTTTTCGTTTGCGTTACCATAACTGTTAGTGTTTGCATTTCCGTTCATGTTTGCGTGGGTGTTACTGTTCACATCAATGTTTGCGTTTCCATCACCATTACCACTAGCGTTTTCATTACCGTTTGCCTTTGCATTTACATTGCCATCATTGTTACTGTTACTGTTAACATTTCTTTTTATATTACCGTTACCTTTTGCGTTTCCACTTGCATTTTCTTTGTCATTTGCATTTGCATTTTCGTTTATGTTTACATCACCATTACTGTTACTGTTTCTGTTTCTGCTTTCATTTCCATAAGCTTTAGCATTTGCATTTGCATTCACATTTGTGTTACCATTATTGTTTGCATTTGTGGCACTGTTACTGTTAGCGTTATCATTACTGTTAGCATTGTTATGCACAAATGGCCAGCATGGAGTCAGCGTGGAGCCTGAAGGGTCCCACACTCCCACCACCACATTTCATTCACTATTTATATTGCACATTCTCAAAAGAAGGGAAATTCATGGCAAGCAACTCTGTTTCATGCATCAGTTAGGGTTGTTCCACAGTGACAAAAGCAAAGAAATTCAGTGTTAGGGTTGAAAAACATAATTGCACATTCCCCCCCATTCCCACCACCACACACACACATGCATACATGCAAGTAGGGTAAGGACCAAGGCAACAGAACCAATCACACACAACCCATAGCGGGTAATAGAAATAACATACAACTATCTAAACCATGAAACCACATACCCATGCTCCCATTGGACTGTGGCATGGAGTCGTCACTGCTAACTGTGATCCCAGACAGTCCATGCACCACAAAACACATATCACTATGGACAACTGGGCATCTTGGGCCACATGCTGCCACCAACACATAACACAGACTTCACATATGGTATTTTGGGGTGTACAAGACCCAAAACAGGATTTTCCACATTCCCTGAAATACTTTCAAAAATCACCTTTGCAAATGTGACAGTGTGATGCTATGCATTTGTGACACATTCATGTTTGTGGCAGTATTTTGCAACACTATTTTGTATGCTTTCACAACTGCAACACTATTGTGTGTTCCGTTTGCTACACTTTCGTGTTTGTGACAGTATTTTATGAAAGTATGCTCCAGATGGCTGCACATCTTTGCCATCATCCTGGAAACAAACGGTTGGGTCCTTTGGGCTGAAATTTGCAAGGTGACAAGCCCTAGTCCCGCAGATGTTCCTTTTCCTGCTTTGGTGCCAAAATACTTATGCATGACAAAGTTACACTATTTTGAAGTTGAGCAGTTTCCCATAGACTAACACTGTGGCACCAATGATGCCTTTCACCACCCATATGTAGAAAATGTAGCAAGGTACACAGCTTTTGCTACTGCCACCTTGTTTTACCTTTAGGTGAACTAGCCTCCTGAAACAAGTTAGGAAATACTGTATGATACCTGAAGTTAGATTTCTTACCTACTTGCTGTGGTAACACAGGTATACACCTCCTGCTGGTTGTGTGTGATTGGTTGTGTTGCCTTGGTCCTTCCCCTGCTTGCATGAATGTGTGTGTGTGTGTGGTGGTGGTGGGGGGGGAGAATACGCAGTTAGGGTTTTCAACCCTAACACTGAATTTCCTTGCTTTTGTCACTGTGGAACAACCCTAGCTGATGCATTGAACAGAGTTTTTTTACATGAATGTGTATATATATATATATATATATACACACACATATATATATATATATATATATATATATATATATATATATATAGCAAAAACTGCATTAATGCTCTAGTTAGGGTTGCAGCCACAAAAGTAGGGAAATGCGGAATTAGGTTTCCACACCTAACACCCCACCCCCATGCTGAACATACCAAGAGGTGTGGGTTGTGTGCCTTTGGAACATGAGCCCTAACACTCACCCCATTCCATGAGTAAATAAGCTGAGATGGGTACAGTTAGGAAAATGGGGTTAGCTTTAGGGCTGATGACCCTAAGGAACACCCCCAATGCCTGTTGGTGTGTGCAACATGGGGTTGGGGTGTTATGTTTGGGAACCCTAATGCCACATTTCCCTACTTTTGTGGCTGTAACCCTAACTACAGCATTAATGCAGTTTTTTTGCAATTTATTTTCTTACTTTTTGAGATAGAATAATCATTTCCTTATTTTCCTGTGGGAGCACTTGCTCATCCAGGCCCTGTGCTCCAATCCCTTCATAGATGCATATATGTATGTAGTTGTGGATGCACAGGGCCCTCCAGGCTCTGCACTTCCATTTATAGGACAACAGTGACCAAATTGTCAGCATAGCCATCTTATTACCCCACCTCATATACGCAGTACAGAAAATGTTCAAATCCCTGCTAAAGTGTATGTGCACAATTGCAATCCCATTCTGTGCCACAGGTGCAAAAACACATTTTGACAAGGATTTAAAAAAATACAGCTGTGGCATACATGAGACAGAGTAATAAGAAGTCTATGTTGAAAATCTGGGGTCAAAATATTGAACATTTCCATAGTTACGAGCGTACTTAGTGAAATAGAATGAATGGTCATAACTTTGGCATTTTTACATATTTTGACCTCAGATTTTCAATGTAGTCTTCTTATGACCCCACCTCATGATCAATATGATTGCCATTACCCAAATCCCACCTAAAATGGGAATTTGCCAAGTGACCTCAAAATCACCCTTCATGAAAGAGTTCCATAAGGACAGTCATGCTGTTCATGAAATGTGGTCCCCAAATGGCTATGTTGAAAATTTGGTGCCAAAGTGTCAAAACATTTCTGAGTTATGAATAAAAGTTGAAACCCCCATTGAAATACATTGAACCTCCACTTCAATTAAAGGGAAAGTGGTTCAACCATCTCAGCAGAAAATATTTTTTAACTTTAAGAGTAGTTAACCCATGGAATAACTTACCACTAGATGTAATCATAAGCAAAACTAAAAACCAATTCAAAAAGAGTCTTGACAAGCTCTTATTATCAGGGCATAATTTAGCCTATTATTATAACTAATGTAGAAGTGTACATATGGGCCTTCGACCTTCTTGCTCTTCTCCAAACTTAGTACGAACCTTAGTATGAACTGCATTTACCTCAGTTTCTCATATTGCAGTTGTTGGTTCCAGCAGCAAGACATATCTTTGATCGGAGAGTGGATCTTGAACCTGGAACCTGTTCAGGTGAATGAGGATCTGTGGGGATGTACTAGAGGTGTGAGAAGGTGCATGCTGAGTGGGAGGTGGGGGTAGGGGACTGATCGGTGAGGGGCTATTTTCTTTTTTCACAGCTTTGGAAAAAAACATAGCGGGACAGTTGTCTAAATTTCAGGTTGTGCCTGAAATGGAACTGGGGTGCCACTAAACACCAGGGAATACATAAATTGTAATGTGGACAGTGATTGGTGGGTCAAGGTGCCAACAGACACCAGGTATTAGAGGAAAATGACAATCGGCACATGGGGTTGCCACCAGACACCAAGGATTAAACAGGGATTACAATCAGTGGGTGAGAAGTGCCACGAGACACCAATGATTAAACAGGGATTACATCAGTAGGTGGGGCTGTACCACTAGACACTAGGTATTAAATGAGGATTATAATTGATGGGTTGGGGGGTGTCACTAAACACCAAGGATTAAATGGGGATTATGATTGGTGGGTTGGGTGTGCCACTAGACACCAGGGATAAAATGGAGATGGCACTGTATGGCAAATATCCAGTCACTTGACCATATGTTTCTGCAATTAAATCTATTGACAACACAGGACTGAGAGGCAGATAAACTAAACAGACCTATGGTCTTTTTTATTTATAAAGTCAAATCAGGTCATCTGAAAGCTACCTGGTAGATGTGTTCAACACTACTGTACACAATATCCTTTCCATTTCCCCCAAACCATATGTCAGAACAATGTGATTGAACTCTATACACCTAGAAGTTTCCTATACCACAGATTGGGTTGCGGACTGCAGATAGACTGATTTCCCTATGTGTTTGTCCTGTGCTTTCCTGCATTTTAGAATCTGCAACATGATTCTGATAAGTGTGTGTGTGTGGGGGGGGTCTGCTACATGTCTGTGTATTACTGTTAAGCCCAGGTTGTCCTTAACATAATGTTTTGGGATTTTTTGTATGAGAGAGGTTCTTTTCTTATTATGTATGACCCTAAACTACCTCTTGCCAGTTATCCTTGTCCTCCACTTTCCTCCCTCTCACCTTACCCCTCTCCCATTCCTTCCCTACCTCACCCACACCCTCCCATATTTTAGCACTTCAGACTTCTGTCCCCTCTACCTTGCACTTCTCACACCAACCATCCCCACAGACAATGGCCCTTCAGCCTGCCCCTCCGTCCTGACTCCCACCCACCCTCCCCACCCCTACTGGGTGCTCATCTGGCCTTATTATCCTTTTGCTGATTCTCCACTTGAAGTACGGTATTTTGTTTTTGGAGACTCTGGATTAATGTTTACCTTTGTAAGTTAACCTTCCATCCTTTGATGTGAACCTTTATAAATGAGCAGTTCTTGCTCAAATATATTTGTAATCCTAGAATTTAATAAATAAAATAACAAAAAATAAAATGAACACGAAGTTCGTACTTAAAAATATCCAGTCAAGTAAATTAAATAGGCCTTGTGTGTGTGTGTTTTCAAGGAACCCTCAAAGTCGAGCCAGCAATATGACAACCAGTCAGCTTTAGTACCACATCCCAGGAGAAATCCAAGATGTTATCTGGTAAAAATGAAGATATTTGTGTGTGCAATCTATTAAGAGAGTGGTCTGAAATTTTCTGTGCCCCCATTTCTAGCTTCCCAGCCTTCATAACTTCCAATTTCTCTGGTGAGAATCATTTTACTATATTACCTGTTCAAAAAAATTTATAAGCTCAGTTAAGTATTCTGGATTGGGGCTTCAAAAATGTTTTATGAAACATTCTTCCTTGAAGATGACAATATTTAATTTTATTTAATCTGATGAATCTTTCAATTGCAATAGAGAGCTGTCAGCAAGGTTATTAGAAAGTAGAGGGGATAAAATCATCAGAGATGTACTTATTTAAATAAAACATTAATGTATTAGGTGACTTCTGGCCTGTTGAGATGCATAATGTGCAATTCATGAGATGCAAATTATATATATATATATATATATATAAAAGGAATATAACACGTGATCACTAAAATGTGCTTGTTTGTGACTGGATTGATATTTTTTTCAAACCACCAATTTATAAATAAAGTTGCATGGGTGTAATTCAGTTATTCAAGAACATCAGTGCACCCCGCAACTGCAATCCACATTTACTGTTAAGGAAATGTTAAGCACCAGATATATGCTCAAGTGCTCATTCAAAATTAACAAACCAGTTGCCTCCATAAAAAATGACATTTCATTTATTTATTTGTTTACTTATCTATTTATTTATTTCAAAAGTTTGTCCAGGGAAGACATGCAGAGCTGATAAAAGCTAGTTTACAGGTGTGTCCTGGGGGAGGAGGAAGGGATGACAGTAAGGAACACTGAATTCATTGAAACATATAATTATTTGTATTTATTTGTTTTACCTGACTAACTCCATGGAGCAAGGATCATTTCCATTGAGGTTATGGGATGGCACAACATATCTTATTCAAGAATACATATGATTTCATTTCAAAACTATTTACAGATGGCAGTTTAAAAAAAAACAGGGATACATTGGCGTGAATGCACAGCACACATCATTGTGCACATTTGCAAATGTAAATACAAAAAGAATATTACACAGATCTTATTAAAAAGAACATTTTGTATTTAAAAATAGCAGTTCCATTGCTTACAGGTAGAATCTATGTTTGCATTATGGCCTTTTTTATTGGGGTAGGGGAATGGTTTTATTATTGATCCCATTCCTGTTTTCTTCCAGCATCTGTGCTGCAGGTCATGAGAGCAGCTGGGAAATGTGATGCTGTATTCAAGGGCTCCTCGGACTGTATTCTCAGGCTGGGTGATAACAGCCAACTATCCCCAGGACCTGGATGACAAGCAGAACCTGCAAACCATCTGCTTATAAATGTGCCCTTCCCCCCAACACACACATGGCTGGAATTAGCTTTCAGAGTTGTTCAGTTTGATTAAAGATGAAACCTGCAACTAAAATACAGCCAGTGAGAGTTGTTGATAGCTTATCTCCTGGCTCCATAAGAAATAGTCTGCATACACTGTACAGTCACACATTGCTTGTTTTTAATGATATATGGGGTAACCAACTCAGATTCCAAAAGATCATGGGTATTTTTTTTCAGAATTGCTCACAGACCTTCAAAACACAAATGGGATGTGTTCATAGAATCCCCTTACAGATATAAAGATATACATTTAATGAAGTATTTTGATGCTCAGGGGAGGAAAAGAGAGGGGGAGAGAGAGAGAGAGAGAGAGAGAGGAGAAGGGATACCCAGACAGATTATAGTTGTTAATCCCCAAATGTCAGGTATAGATAACATAATCCATTCAAATAAGTTCTTATTTCAGCATATTCCCTTTCACATAACATGAATTCCCACAAGAAGTTTTGGAAAACTAAAAAAAAAGGTAATGCAACAAATATGATAATAAAAGGACAAAACTAACAATTGCTGGAAAAGTTTTTGAAGACAGCACTCAGAAAAAAGCCAAGGTGATAACACCAAACTTGTATCAAACTTTAATTTGAAGATCCACAAACTTCCAACAGCCACCATTAAGGTAAATGATCACATAAAAAATGCAGCTCACCACCTGGAGAAGCAGGATTACGATGTTCAAGATGGCAGTAGGAGGCACATGTTGCTATAGTACAGATAGAAGCAGATCGGCATCTTGTGGGTCCACCACAAAAAATAAGAGAAAGAGAAGAACAAGAAGGGGGTTGGAGAAAAGGAAGAGGGAGAGGTATGAAAGGCAACAGAGGAAGATCGAACTCCAGAGGAAGGCAGAACTGGGGGGGAGTGAGGAGATCCCTGAGGTCATACACCAGGAACTGGAGGTCATCAACCTCACCAATGTAATATTAACAAACAATCAAATTGAAGTCCTAAGAAAAGGCTTTAGTTATGTACCAACTAATCAGTTAAGTCCTTTCAAAACAGAGGTAGACCTATATTGCTTTTTTAGAAAACTGCATTTAAAAGACTTCTTCCAAAAGATCCCCCAAATGTCCCCGGCTATACAGGATCAAAATCAAGAATTTACTAGATTTAGATCATTTTCTACTTTTGTTCCACCACAAACAAATCCAGTTATTAATACTTATTGTGGTTTAGTAAAACAAGATGTTAAAAAGTTGATCAATAAAAATAAATATAATAGATCCATAAAAAAATATAGCTAAAAAGAAAGATTAGGGCTAAAAGAATTACAATCTATGCCTGAGATTGTCATAAAACAGGTGGACAAAGGAGGAGCTGTGGTGATATGGGACAAAAATGATTGTCTGATTGAAACTTATAGTCAGATTAACAATTATGTTTTTTACCGAATACTTAAAAGTGACCCTACAGATGATATAAAAGAAAAAGCAGAGAGATTGATATCAGAAGGAGAACTAAGTGGTCAAATGACCAAAAAAGACACAGATTTTCTGCGTGTTTCACATCCAAAGATACCTGTTCTATACCTATTACCCAAAATTCACAAACAAACCCTGCCAATTCCTGGGAGACCCATAGTGGCTGCTATTGGGTCAATAACAGAAAAAATGCCTAAGTTTGTAGACTATTTCATACAAAAAATTGTACCTTCCCTGGAATCTCATTTGAAAGATAAAAAAGAGACTTTAATAGTTCTAAAAGATATAAAGGGTGAGAAAACAGACTGGTTGGTTACCAGAGATGTGGAGAGTTTATATTCAAACATACCACAAGAAAAGGGCTTAATAGCTCTGGAGAAAAGTTTACAAAAGAGATAAAACAAAACCTTCAACCCAGTGTATTTTGGAAATGGCAAGATTTGTGCTTGAAAACAATTATTTTTGGTTCGATGGATCTTTTTATGTTCAACATAAAGGAACTACTATGGGGACAACCTTTGCTCCGAGTTTTGCAAATTTAAATATGGGTATGTGGGAACAAGAATTTATTTTCCATCAGCAAAACAACTCATATTTTCAAAAAATGAACGTCTGGAAGAGATATATTGATGATTGCCTGCTAATCTGGTCTGGTAATGAAAATTAACTAGATCATTTTATATACTGCTTGAATCACACCAATGAAAATTTAACATTCACATACGAGAAAAATCTTTCAGTTTTACCATTTTTGGATATCCAGATTATTAAAACAGACAACTGTCTACAAACAGGCCTTTATAAAAGGCCCCTTGCAAAGAATACATTGTTACATAGTGACAGTTGCCATTCGGAGAATGTGATCAAAAATATACCCAAAGGACAATATATAAGAGCATGGAGGATTTGTTCATCTGATACTCAGTTTGCAGTAGCAAAATGGGAATTAACTAAATGTTTTTTGCAAAGGGGGTATGATTGAGATCTACTTTTGAAATTGATTGTGGAAACAGATGGGACAGAAAGGGATACACTTTTTAAGCAAAACCAAAAAAATACCAGATGTAAATGATTTTTCCTTCATTACTGAATATAATCATATGGCCCCTAAAATTGGAAAAATCATTAGAAAACACTGGCATGTTGTACAATCAGATAGAAACCTTGCTGAATTAACTAAATCACCTCCTAGAATTACTTATAAAAGAGGTAAAAATCTCAGAGATATGTTAGTACATTCCTATATACCTACAAAAAAAGAACAACCGAGAATGTGGTTACCACAGATTCCAAAAGGTAATTCTAGGTGTGGACATTGCACACATTGTTCCAATACGTTTGACACCAAGAGTTTCTGTCATCCAAGATTAGGGAAGAAATATCTGATGAATGCTTTTATTAACTGCAGTACTACAGGCATAATATATCTACTTCTATGTCCATGTGGCATGAGTTATGTTGGTCAGACCAAGAGAGCACTAACAAATAGAATAAGTGAACATAAGGGTGCGATTAGGAAGGACAACTGTGATTATGCAATGGCTAACCACTATGTTACAGCAAAACATGATTCTCCAGCGACATTGAGGTTCTTTGGAATTGAAAAAGTTGAAATAGGTTTGAGAGGAGGAGATCTTAACACTCTTTTTATTACAACGTAAAGCTTTTTGGATCCACAAGCTGGACAGTATGGCTCCTAAGGGGCTTAATGAAGAAATCCCCCTACATTGCTATATTAGAATATGATTTTTTGTTTGCTTATACACTATTTTTTCCATCTAGAGAATTTCTGGAGATTAGACTTTCCAGCTCTATCTCCAAGGAGATATGACTTTCTGGCTCTGTCTCCTTTGATTAATCAGATTTAATGACCAATTTTTTATGTTTAATACAATGGGTGATAAGACTTTGATGGCTCTGTCACCTAGAGAGAGTATGACTTGCTGGCTCTATCTCCCTTTCCTATGTATTATAATTTTTTCTGCCATTTATATATATTACAAATTGAATGTTTTAGATGCAAAAAATTGAATTTAATAATCTGTTCCATTATTAATGTTATATATTGTGAGATGTTAGCTATATATGTGTATGTGGCACTTTAAATGTGGCACTTTTTAACAGCTCTTGCCTGGTTGGTAGTATGCTCCCATGATGACCTAACTCAGATCGATACGTAAGCGTTCTACTAGGTAGTACTCCGGGGAGGCAGCGTGTCTATGGCATGCACTAGCAGGTCCTGTTTGTAATGCTCCGGCGTACGTAGTTTTTAGCAGTTTTGTTGGGCTAAGTCTCTATAGTGTCGTTGCTGCTAACTATTTGTTTTGTTCCCTGCTCGGGAAGTGTGTTGGTCGTTCTGGCTGAATTTATACATTTAGTTTATTGTGGCACCACGAGATGCTGACCTGCTTATATCTGTACTTTAGGAACATGTGCCTCCTATTGCCATTTTGAACATTGTAATTCTGCTTCTCCAGGTGGTGAGCTGCATTTTATTATGTGATCATTTACCTTAATGGTGGCTGTTGGAAGTTTGTTGATCTTCAAAATAAAGTTTGATACAAGTTTGGTGTTATCACCTTGGCTTTTTTCTGAATGCTGACCTCAAAGACCTTTCGAACAATTGTTGGTTTTGTCCTTTTATTGCTACTTCTTCAGCTTCAAGGTATATTAATGAACTACCCTGTTATCTTAAGATATTTTTTCTGAGCCCCCCACTATCCTTTTTTAAGGAGTGTTTGTGTTTTTCTTTCACAATGGATATGATGTTTAAACACACTATTTTGTGGAACACAGTCCTATTTTGTTACTTTCAGTGCTCCAATATTGCATTTTTTAGAAAGGTTTGAGACAGGGGGAACAGTGAGTTTGTAGGCCAACAAAAGGTCTGCCCTCTACAGCCGCTACTCTTTCAGTCATGCAAACAGTCAGTAACCAAGGGGCACTGACATCACCACCACCGAGGCACCAATTGAACTTTGAAAGTTGGATGTGAGAAATTAATTTTTGTGACTTCATACCACTGACTAGAATAAATGCAGAAAAATGGTACCCATTGTTCAGTTGCAAAAACGACACTGTAAAACATTAAGTGCAAGTATTAACTCTTAGTCTATAAGGTAATCTTTCAAGAGAATATTGCATGGACAGTTGAAATTGGGCTTGCTTTATTGTTTTAATCATCATATTTTTTTTAAAGTGCTGTAGATCTGACTGTTTTCAGGTTGCCCAAGCAGGTAACTCCATACAACACAAAAAAGAGAAAAAAACAGGGCACTTGTGCAATGTTCAGATCTGTAAACAGATTTACTTTTACCCAGTTTCTCTTGTTATTTAGATCTGTGATAAATGTAACACGAGTAATTTTTTTTAATTTGTTCAGAGAAATTGACAGCATAAAATAGGGAAATGCTTGATATGGAAATGAACAAGGAACACAAAGAGCTGTTTTGATATCACACTACCTAGATTTTCCCCATTTTTAGTTCAGGGAATCCTAAACTACCTCTTATGGACACTGATTTGGAAGGAAATACAAGTTTCTATAACGCTGTACCTTGATGTAAGCAAGACTGTTTTGTGGGTCCCAGGAATCTTCACATTTCCAATAAGCATTATAATTAAGGCAGGGAGGGGTACGCACCATTTTATGTATTTTTTATGTTGTTAAATCAGGTGTAGGAATTACCTTACCCCACTTGATGACATGTTTAAGAGCTTTCAGTTGTTGTGTAAGTCTCCTAACCACATACTGTACATACCCTGAATCCATAGTCACATGATTAAAAGCTATTAGCTGTCTGCTTTGATCGGGACTACAGTACATTACACATAATAACACTCACAACTAACTGACTGTGATCTGAAACAGTTGAACAGCTTTACACAGTAAAAAGATAACACTGCAGTCTATCTGTTATACTACTGTGACAGCTCAGTACACCTATGTTTCCCCTCTAAGCAGCAGTACCTTCACAGTATGCAGGAACCAATAACTTTGAAAAAAAATCAAATTGAATTGTATCTCAAAAAGTCCATCGACTGTCAAATTCAGTTCACATCATTAACTCCAGATCCAAAGTGCAGACAGCTGCAATGTTCACCAACTGTAAACTATCCTAGTGCAATGCTTGGTGCTCTCAATCACCTGCCAAATAGGAAACTGTGGCTCCCTTTTTCAAGATAAAAACATAAGGTAACAGGACAGCAGGAGGATGGTGTCTACTCTGCAGCACAGAAGTTTTTTTCTACAACTGTGGGGTGGTGGGTTGTTCTGTGGGTGACTAGTTTGTTTAAAAGCATCCTTCATACTGCGTAAGTAAGTTAAAACATGGTGGGGTGGCAGGTTGCCCCGCAAGGGAACACTTTGTTCATTTTAAGAGGTGAAGTGCTTTAGTATGTGGAAACATAACAAGACAACAGGCCCCATTTTTATGTTGACTCATGCTTGCGCAGCCAACATATTGCTGTAGTAACATATTTGGAGGTGTGGTCACTGTGGGCGAATGCATGGCATGCACCAGTAGGTGCGTCCCTCATTCCCCAATAAGGCAGCTGCAGGTGCTGACACCAGCAACATGTAAACTGGCCACCAGATCTAACAAAAGGTCCACTGCAATGAGAGCCAAGCTTCTCATGCAGCAGTGTGCCTTTTCTGGTGACCAGTTTATGATAAAAACATGGTGGCATGCCGCTACAGAGTGCCCCGACCCACTTCATTTGCAGACGGGCGAGCCCACTTCCAGTCAGCATAATGCAACCCCCCCTCCCATTTACAGTGTGTGCTGAGGGGGTGCCTGATCCCCCTCAGCATCATGCCACCCTTCCTAGTTTAATTTGCTGATGGGAGCCCACTCCCCATTGGCATAATGTCCCCATTTGTTGTGTGCTGATGGAGGTAACCAATTTCACGTCAGCTACAGAACCCCCCCCCCAAAATAACACACAGGTGGCACATTGGGAGCCCACCCCAACATGCCAAATAAATGCCCCTGTAAAGGAAAAACAGTCCTGCAATGTTTTTTGTTTGTTTTACACCTGCAAAGCAGAAAACGATCCCTCGTTGACTCCGGTGGCCCTCCCATAACCTGTGCCCACCCTCTGCGCACTCTGCCTCCCCACACTCCCCTCACCCCATACTTACCTCCGGAGCCTGGCGCAATGATCTTCGGTGGACCGGAAACATGTCTGCACTCTTTGAAGCTGACTGCGAACTGAAGAAATGCTGGTAAGCTGTATAATGGCATAAATAGGGTTGTTTCAACTTTGGTGCATATCTCAGCCATTTCTGGGAATTTTGGCACCAAATTTTCAACATGAGGTTATTGAGACCCCTCCTCATGAATTCAGTCACTGTCATCTTGTTATTCAGTCCCAAAAGGTGATTTTGTGGTCACTGCGCGGAATCACCTTTAAGGACTGATTAACAAAATGACAGTGCCACTGTTCATGAGGTGTGCACAGAATAGCACAGTCACTGTGCAAAATCAGTTTTTGGGACAGTTTCAGAAAATGATGGTGGCACTGTTCATCAGTAGAGGTCCTAAAATGCCTATGTTGAAAATTTGGTGACAAAAGTAAATAACATGACTGTGTTACAAGCGTGCATTGTGCAGTTTCCATGCACCGCTGTAACTTTGCAAATTTGCAATGTTTTCATGCCAGATTTTCAACACTGCCATTTTTTCACATCTCCTTATGAACAGTACAACTGCCATTTTTCACACCCTGCCCAAAATGTGTTTTCGCACCTGTGGTGCAGAATGGCATGATTGCTGTGGGAAATCAACTTTTGGGACAGATTAACAAAATCACAGTGCCACTGTTCATGAGGGGAGGTCCCAAAATGCCTATGTTGAAAATATGTCTCTTAAGGGTGGGGATGAGGTTGGCATCAGTTCAGTACTTCATTGCCATTCCCATTATGCATCTCTAACTCCTGCACTACAAATGCCAATGCCAGTGAGACAACATTCGGCATTGACAAATGTTTGTTTATTTATTTGTGTACTGGTATTACAGTTTTGCCTTTTACAGTCCATATGGATGGGTTATCCTGAACACTTTACAGTCACTAGTCAAACAGTACTGTTAAGTGCAAAATAATTGAATATAAACCAAAATAAAGAGATTGTTTGGCCGTTTGAAATGCAGCCTCCATTTGAAGTGGTTGCATGTACCATTTACACATAACAGGTGGTTATCTTTATCAACTGATGGTTTCATTCTCAAATAACCTATTTTTGTGGTGGAAAAGTGGCTTTATTTTTAAGTGGTCTGTTAGATGACAGGTAGTGGGGTATGATGAAATGGTATGTAATTTGTTGAATTACAAAGAGTCTAGCTGCAATAACCTACACTACAACTAAATCGGAGATTCCCTGCTAATATTTGAACTTGCTATTGCCCATTTGGGGAGTTGAAGAGTTGGAAGTCAGGTGTCAGAGTTGAAAGCTACCATTAGCACAGGAAATAAATTGATTAGCCTGTGTCAACAATGTAATCTTATGCAGGGAGTGAATCTACCTACTGGGGTAAAAAGATTCTTGATCTAGTGTTTTATAGTAAGAATCTTATAGTTACACATTTTGCCATATCTGCTCCTATTGGAAATAGTGATCACTGCTCGATTAGTTTCAGTTTAAAACACCAAATACCCATAATGTTGAACAACTCTATAGTGTATATGTATGATAAGGCTGATATTTCTAAAATTAAAGCAGGGCTGGATAGGGTGGATTGGGAGTCAATATTTAATTCTCTAAGTATTGATGAGTATTTCCATACACTTTGTAATACTATTATTTGCCTACGTGATTGTCGTATTCCTTCCAGAATAAAATCTGAGTCTAGTAATCCAAAATTAAAATGGATGAATAAGATGATATCAAAACTAATAAAAAAGAAAGGTTAATATTATTTGGCTTATAAAAAAATCACCATCCCCAACAAATTGGGTTCTATTTTTACATATTCAAAAAAAATGTAAGACCTGTATACGTAGAGCAAAAAAAAACTTGGGAGCAGAGATTGGCCTCTAATGCGAGTAAGGACAACAGCAAATCCTTTTATCCATACATAAACTCTATAAAAAGGCCTCAGTGTCAGGTAGGCCCACTTTTGGATAACAGTACCCTAATACATGACCCTTTGGATATGGGAAATCTATTTAACATCAATTTTTGCAATATATTTCAAAAAAATCAACATGCTAGCATTACTAAGGATTCTTTGGATTGTCCAATTACTATTTCTGTTTCAAATGTTCATACACAATTGTTATTACAAAAAGGAAAAACTAGTGTCTCACCTGATAATGTCCCTGGCCATCTATTGTATCTATTGGCTGATAGCCTGTCATTGCCCATTAAGTTATTGTATGAGCATTGTATAAATCATAACTTTGTTCCTAACATTTGGAAAACTGCATATGTCATACCCATCTACAAGAAAGGCACTAGGAAAACTGGGAAAACTATAGCCCCGTCAGCTTAACCTCCCCATGTGTAAGATAATGGAAAGTCTGATCAAGGATTTAATTTCCCCCTTCCTAACTGAATCCGATACTCAACAGCACAGATTTAAAAAAGGTTGTAGTTGTCTGACTAATATGTTGCATTTTTATGAGGATGTTGGTCTAAATCTTGATAACAAACTACTTATGATGTGATCTACATTGATTTTAGTAAGGCTTTTGACCTTCTTCCCCACTGGGCATTGTTGCAAAAGCTTTATTTCTTTGCACTAAATTCAAATATTTATTATTACGTGGATAGCCAATTGGCTGATGGATAGATCACAGCAAGTTTTGATAAATGGACTATGTTCCAATGTTGGTGCTGTCGCTAGTGGTGTTCCCCAGGGTTCTGTTTTGGGCCCCTGTCTATTTCAGCTATTTATCACTGATATTACAAGTCAGTACAGTTCTAACACTATCAAGTATGTGGATGATATAAAAATCAGTGGTCTATGTGCCAGTTCAGATCAAATAGATGCTCATCAGCATGATTTGGACCTTGTGTCAACATGGATCTATACATGGGGTATGAAAGTGAACCACGATAAATGCAGGGTGATGCATTTTCTAAACAATAATCCCTCTCATGTCTATACATTGGCCAATAAGCATTGACTTCTACAGACAGAGAGAAGGATTTGGGAGATTAAAGAGATAATCCTTAGGGCAAATAGGATTATTTGGTCCATTAAGAGGAATATTAGATCTAGAGATAGAAATGTCCTCATGCCACTTGATAGAGCTTATGTACGCCCCATTTGGATTTTTCCACCCAGCTTTGTTCCCCATATAAGAAACAGGATATTACTATACTTGAAAGGGTGCAAAGAGGATATACTAAATTGGTGCATGGGTTGAAAAATGCCTCATATAAGGACAGACTGCTCTCCTTGAATTTGATGCCCCTCTCTAAAAGGGATTTAAGGAGGGACCTCTTGTTGTATGATATCATGAAAGATCCTTATTTACTGACTAGTCTTAGGTTTAAGTTTAGAGAAGATTTCTATTATCTATGAGGTCACCCCCTTCAGTTACAATCTAGGAGATTTAATTGTTGCGTCAGAAATATTATTTTACACTTTGTGTTACCAAACCATGGAACGCATTACTGCTTGATGTGATCATCCACAGTTCCAAAGAAATGTTTAAGTTCCGATTGGACAACTTAATTTTCTCTGGTTTTTGCCCTTGTTATTATTAAAACAGGAGTAAATATGGGCCTTTTGCTTTCTGGCTCCTTAATGTTCTTAGTGTGAATCTTAGTATGAATCTTGTTATTTCTAAAACTCCCCCATTGCTCCTCTGATCTTTGTGCTTACTTCTCTATTCCTGAAACACAGAGTCTGTATTCTGTTTGAAAATCTCACTGAATGCTATATAGCCCAGATAGGCTAGCTGTTTAGGAAGCCATCCCCCACCCCCATGATAGCTCCCTAATCCTGATTCTGTGTCCCTGCATTACTCTGTCAGGCTTGGCTGTTTTCTCCTGCATGTCTTATCTCCTCAATTGTCATGCAGATATCTAATTTGCTTCACTTCATCAGGGAAATGAAGGACAGGAGGTGAGCAAATTGACTGCAGTGAAGTAAGAAAATAATATCAGGAGTCATTTACCTCATCCTGAGAATGTCTGTGTGTCCACACTGAGAGAAAAAAAATAACAGACAGCCATTTAGCTATCTGTTTTCTTGAATCCAGCTTGTAGAAAATAAGAACATAAAACACATAAACAACATCTACAACCATTATTCACAAGATCACTTCATGTGCTATACAAATAACACACTATTTGATGATTTTGTTTTCCCACCTCCTTTAATGCTCAAATTATTTACAGTTTGAACATTAAAGTTCAAACTGTGAAGAACTTCGAATGGTTATTTTCCAATTGGTTGGTCATTGCACAGCGAGGAATGGGTGATATGTTCTTGCCCCCAAAACTCATACTTCACCTGAAATATTTAAATAATAATAAATCAATGTTGTTAAGCATGTGACTAAGACCTAAGTACAGGTCTTGGTCATTGTTAGCCATGTAGGATTTCTTTAGAAATCCACTTTTAAATGGGGAAAAAACAAGATGGTGGAAGCACAAACAGTATTTCTCTGAGATTTGACCAGTTAATCCTTAACAATTAACAGTTCAAATGGTTTTCAATAACCTGGCTGTCCTGTGGCCATCACAAAATTTGTTATAATTCAAAAATAGTGACATTTATTTTCACCAAATTATCCAAATGCACACCCATGGCAATGCCCCATCATCTCTCAAAATTTCAGGAAAAATGTTTACTCCCTCTGATCTGTAGATGACTGCAAAAAATCCCATGTTAACCAAAGGGAAGAAAGTGTTTTTTTTTCTGTTTTTTACCACTTTATATCTCAAAAACCATATAAAATGCCATAACGAAACATTCCACATCCTGAGATATTTACAGGGTGACCACACATGCCAAATTTCAGGCTATTTTGCATATATCTTGCAAAACACTTCATTAATGCATCAGTTAGGGTTGTTACTAAAGCAACAAAAGCAGGGAAATGTGATGTTAGTGTTTATAACCCTAACACCCGATCCTCACCCCTGTAGACACTGACAGGCATTAGGGGTATGCCTTGGGGTTGTCAACCCAAACCCTCACCCATTCCATCAGTAAATAAGTGAGATGGGTGCAATATAGGAGAATGGAGTGAGCGTTAGTTTTAACAACCCCAAGGGACACCCCTGATGCCAGTCAGTGTGTGGGGGGGGCATTTGGGTTGGAAATCCTAACACCACTTTTCCCTGCTTTTGTCACTTTAGTAACAACCCTAACCGATGCATTAATAAAGTATTTTGCAATGAATTTCCTTACTTTTTCAAATAGTATAATCATATCCTTATTTGTTTGTGGAAGCACAGGGCCCAGCATCACTCCATAGATGTGAATATGTATATAGCCATGGAAGCACATGGCCCTCCAGGCCCTGCACTTCCATTTATAAGACAACAGTAACCAAATTGTCAGTATAGCCATCTTACCTCCCCACCTCATGTACCCAGCACAGAAAAGTTTAGATCCCAGCCAAAACGTAATTCTGTGAAAACACAATTTGGCCAGGATTTGAAAAATGAAATCTGTGACATACATGAGGTGGGGTAATAAGATGGTTATGTTGAAAATCTGGGTAAAAATATTTAACATTTCTGAAGTTACGAGTGGGCATAGCAAAATTGCAACAAATTGTCATAACTTTGACATTTTTATCATATTCTGACCCCAAATTTTCAACATAGTCTTCTTATGACCCCACCTCATAAATCCCATACATGAAAATGTTCAAATCCATGCCAAAATGCCATTCCACGTCACAGGTGCAAAAACACATTTTGGACAGGACGTGAAAAATGACAGCTGTACTTCATGAAGTGGTGTGAAAAAAATGACTATATTGAAAACTTTGAGTCAAAATACGGAAAATTACCAAAGTTACGCATATGCATAGAAAAATTATGATGAGCGTACATATCCCGGCAATTGTTAGGACTTTTTCCACCAAATTTTCAACATGGCCTTTTTGGGACCCCACCTTCTGAAGACTGGTGGTGAAATTTCATTTCACTCCCGAAAGGTGATTTCATGCAGTGACCATGAAACCACCTTCCGGGCCCGATTAACAAAACAATTTGTCTAAAATCTAAACTGGACTACAATAGCCACATAATAGTGGTATTTTGCCATTTTTGGAATGCTTTTTTTGTAATTGCAGGCATAAATGCCAGCCTTTAGTGATTCAAGAAGCACATCTGGGACCTGTAGTTCTGCATATCCTCTGGAGCAAACTATAGGCTGGCAGGCAGTGTCTTGAAATTTTATGCTTTTGACAGTAATACCAGTAGGGTATAAGCTTGGTATTTGTAAGGTGCCCTTTATTTTAAAATCAGCTAGATACTTTTAAAATTTAGACACTCATCATCGATGGACTTGGTCATGTAACCACACACCCTCTTCCAGGTTGTGGCACATGAATTGGAGAGCCCAAGTGAGTGGGGTGAGCTTGAGCAGGGTAGCACATAGTTCTGCATGTGGAGACATGTGCAGAGACATGCACATATGCATGCATGTCTGGCATGTCCGGCATGAGCCAAGGGACCAGAGCTTACTATTCTATCTCAAAGCATGAGAAAGTGTACAAGAAACAAATTCCTTTATTAGGATATTGCAAAACATTATAAAGCAAAGTGGGACAAATAAATAGATCAATGGAGTCTTATAAATCCATTGGAGGACCTGTTAGACATAATGTGTAGTGATGGCACAATAAAAAAGTGTAGAAGTTGTCTAATGTATACCACAAATATACTGGACACACAATGTGAGCACTTTATATGTCAGAAATATGTAGATTTAGAAGATTTAATTAATGAAGTCTGTCTGGCTATAATGATTTGATGGTGGAAATAGAAAATTATGTTTTAGCAGAAGAATGGGTTAAATATTTTTATTATTTATTATTTTTATTTATTTATTATTTAGTTTTTGTTGACCGGGTAAGTGCACTAGACAAATCCTGCCTATTTTCAGGCACGACCCGGGGGGGAGGGGGATACAGATGAATGCCAACTGACTTTTAACCAGATTAAGCTGTTTGTGGTATTTCTAGTGAATGAGGGAAATTTGGCCAGGACATCGGGGAAATTCCCCTACTCTTTTCAATAACTGCCATGGGATCTTTAACATCCACCTGAACTACCATCAATCCAGGCAGATGGGACCTCGGTTTAACATCTCATCCGAAAGACGGCACCTCAGAAGTGCAGCACCCCTCTCATGCTGCACTGCAGTGTCAGTACTGGGATATTAACCCAAGTGCCAGATGTGGGAACTGAACCCACACAAGCAATGCTAAAAAAGCATGGGAAGAGATCATGGCTGGAACTGGACAAAGTTGTGATTAAGAAGAATTTTCAGCCAATTTCAAAATCTGAGGTCATGAGTGCAAAAGGGAAACTACAATGAAATAAGGGCCCAGGACCAGAAATGATACCAGGGGAATTATTAAATATAGAGAGTATCAGTGGACACAAATACTATGTTACTTTTTTAATACTGTAAGTGTATACTGTACTAGAAAATTATATTCCAGAATCTTGGAGAGGGGCAGTGATTGTACCCATTTATAAAAATGAAATAGACAGGAACCAAAACATTATAGAGCTATTAGTCTTTTAGATATAATAGGAAAAGTCTTTACATGAGTACTTTTAGGCCGGATCATCACTGACATTAATAGAGCAGGAGGATTATCCCCATTCCAAGCAGGTTTTCATTAAACTTTTTCAACAATGGATAATTGTTTTATATTACATCGCCTGTGTGAAAAATATATTAAACTAAGGTCACAAAAACTGTGCACAGCATATATTGCTTTTTCAACTGCTTTGGCACTACTAATAGAAGTAAGTTTTGGGACTTAATATATAATTTTGGAATTGAACCCGTTACTATAAACACAATTAGGTCATTGTATGCTAATAAATAGGCACAAGTAAGATTAGATTTGATTGGAAGTGTGTCTACACAATTTCCAACTAATATGGGGGTTAGACAGGGGTGTATTCTTGCCCCTACATTGTTTTCAATTTACATTGATTCTTTATTAAGAATATTGCAAACTTCTATTACAAATTATTCAAAGATTGGTTCAGAACTATGCCCAGGAATGGCATACGCAGATGACCTTGTATTGTTCTCATTAAAGGCTAAGGGTCTTCAGGGAAAACTAAACTTATTGGACTCATTCGCGGATGAAATGAGTCTAAAAATAAATATGTCAAAATCAAATATAATGCTGTTTGGAGGTATAAAATATTTATGGAAATGGTTTATAAAATCACAACCCTTACAAGTCATACTTGATTATACATACTTGGGTCTTATTTTTTCTAAGAACCTTTGCTGGAAGTCCCACTGTACTTTAATCCAAAACAAGGTTACAAATACATCATTAGCACTGAAAAGATTTAATGCAAGATTTGGAGGCCATTCTATAAGACCATTATTAGTTGCAATTGAAGCAAAATATAATTCTCAACTCTTATATGACACAGAATTATGGGATCATAAGTATATATCATATTTAGAAAAAAAACATTATTACATCTTTTGAGATCTACGTTGGGTTTCCCAACAACAATTACAGCCACTCATGTACGAGCAGAAAAAGGTTTTACTAACCTGAATGCATTAGCAGAATCACAGGAAATGTTTGGATTAGACTGAATGGTCAACAGGAGAATAAAATGGCTAGAAAATGTCTAGAGGAAATAAAATTGTGGCTGGTTAATGGCAATCTTCATGGTCACTTAAGGTTAAAAACATTTTACTATCTGTAGGAATCCCTATTAGAACTGACATTTAAAAATGTTACAATTTCAGTACAATACAAAAAGTACCTTAAGAAACTACTTATTAAAAAATACAACAGGGGAAATTTGGAAAAAATAATAAATTCTCGATTTTCTATGTGGTACAGTAGTAATGTATTAAAACAGAAATACAAATTTTATCTTGATGTTTTAGAAGATCTGAATCAAAGGAAAAGTTATGCTAGGTTTAGGGTTGAATTCCATGAATGAAATGTACTAATGGCAAAATTTAAGAAACTAGGGGACCCTGTATAATCATTCTGTTACTGTGGGGCTCAAGAAATAGAGAACCTCTCACACTTTATATTGAAATGTTCCAGATATGAAAGGGCTAGAAAGAAATGGTTGGGAGATGTTTTACCTTATTTGGAATGTAGTGATGATGATGTCCAAATTAACATATTGTTAACAACAGAAGACTAATTTATAATAAGAAGAGTTGCAAGCATTTTAGTAAACATACAAGAAATAAAGAAAATGAGAACTAAAACAATAATTATATGCATATATGTTAAAAAGCATTTTTTTTATTTTTAAGTATTTATGAAATATATTGGAAATGTTAATGCATTTACTGGTATATCTGTATATATATTTTTTTGTTTTGTTTTTCTTATTTGTAATGGTCTTTATAGATTGAACAATTAAAGAATACCATACCATACCATATTTAGAGAAGTCAAATCATTAAGAGAACAAGCTAGGAGGCACCTATATAAAACAATATTGGCTGAACCAAAGGACAAATGAAAAAGGGATATCATGGCAGACCTGAGTGATAGTGAGGATTCAGGAGAAGGCACTTCAAATTACACATCTGAAGAGCATCAAGAGGACCATGAGTGAGTAATACTGGATAGGATGTCCCGAAAAAAGAGAAGGAGGGCTAGTGGGACCACAGAGCTGCCGCTATCTAATAGATTTGACACACTTGCAGAACTAAATAAAGAACCTAAGAAAAACATATTAGTTATAGGAGATTCTCTACTACATAGAACTGGCAGTATTGCAATGAATAAATGCTAGACTAAAAATAGATGTTCAGGAAAAGGCATCACCTTTATTGATTCTTGGGAGATCTTTTTAAATCAGAAACACTTAAATGCTAAGAATGGACTTCATCTTAATATGAATGGAACAAAGCTACTGGTAACCTTAATAAAAGTCTGACCACAACAACTTTAAACTAAGTTTTTTTTTTGGGGGGGTCAACAAATAAACCCAGTCACAACAAGCCTATAAATGGAAATAGAAACAAAAATAGACAAAATAAAGATGCAGAAAAACAAAATAAAATACAATGATACCTAGCAAATGCTACAAGTCTACATTGAAAACTAGATGAAGTTATTGTATTACTAGGTGACTTAAATAGCAAAATCAATATGGCCTTCATAACAGAAACGTGGTGGGGAGAAATGGAACTATGGAGAAGGCAAATACATGGATACCAGCTATATCATTTAGACAGAAAAAACCAAAAAAGGAGGGGAAGTGGCCGAGTACAGAATATATAAAAAAAAATAAGTTTGGCAGACATTAGTAATAAAATAAAAAAAAGAAAATAATATTGAAACTCTATAGATAAAAATTGAAACAAAAAATAAAACAAGTATCACCATTAGTCTATATTACAGACCACCGGGTATTGATCAAGGTACATCTGAACAGATAAACAAGAATTTAGAAACCGCATGTGAGAAGGGGCAAGTAATTTTCTTGAGGGATTTAAACTATGGGGAAACTGAATGGAATGAATCAGATGCAGTAGCAGTACAGAGGAAATCAGTCTTAAGAATAGTCAAAGAACTTAGCTTAAAACAGCATGTTAAACAATCAATGAGAGTTAATCATATTCTGGACATTGTACTGACTACAAGGACATTAACATTGATAAGTGCAGGGTTAGTACACCATTTGGAAATAATGATCACAGTAGTATACTTTTTAGTTTCCAGTGATGTATCCCAGTAACTAAGGGTTGCAGAATTATTTACAACTTTCATTCAGCAAAATCAGGCTTGATACACAGAGACCTAAACAATATTGACTGGGAAGACTGGTTTCAGGGCAAATCCACCTCGGAAATGTGGGACATCATGAAAAATGAGTTATTTAAGATGTGTAACAAACACATAAATGGGTAAGGAAATATGATAACAGGGGAGTAAAACCTAAATGGATGACCAAAAAAATTAAAACAGTGCTTAAAAAGAAAAGAAAGCTATACAATGATTATAGTAACAACAGTTCAAGGGACACTTGGCATCAATATATCACTATTCAGAAAAAATGCAAAGAAATGATTTTCAAAAGCAAACAGGTTAGAATTCAAAAAAGAAGGTACAACAAATAAGGATAATCTCAAAGGTTTTTATAGTTATGTAAACTCCTTACAGAACAATAACTCATAGTTAAGATCAATTGTGTATAACAATAAACAGATAGATGAATCTCAGGAAATAGCTAACATATTTAATAAATGCTTTGGATCAGTATTCACACCTAAATCAGGGTATGTTGGGAGCATACCCTTAGGGGAACAAGTAAACTTAAATATAACTATTGAACAGATAATAACTAAAAGAAGAACACTGAAAAACACATACTCTGCTGGACCAGACATTTCAGCAAAAATTCTAAAACTGGTGACATCACAAACAGCAAACCCCCTTAGGCTTATTTACATGAAATCTTTTCCTAAAGGAGAGTTACCCTCAGACTGGTTATCAGCCACAGTAATACCAATACACAAGAAAGGGAGTAGAATCCATTGTCCCGGATTCTCCCCTCTTCCATCACAAAAAGACAGAGACCATTGTTTGTTGTTGTGCTCAGGTCGGCAATTAATTTATTTATATTCATATTTCCATATTCCATTTCCATTTCTTTATTATCATATTTTCAACATTTTGTTTATTTCCATCCATATATCAATCTCTGATTATCCCTCCCCCAGGTGAAAACTTGGGTGCCTTCTTCTTCTCCTTTTCCGTTAGGTAACGGTGAAAACCAAGACCGCTTTCTCCTTCATCTTCTTCCTCTTCTTGTATTATTCCTTTTTTCTTCCCCCTCCTCCTCCCCCCTGTTTTCCCCCCTTTTTCTCCTGCCATCCACCTTTGCCAGTCCATAACCAATTATCACCTGCCATCCACCTTTGGCAGTCCAAACTGTCCGACCGGGACATCTGTCATCCACCTTGACTAGACCCATCATACAGTCCCATCTTGACTGTCTTCCCTCTTGCTCTGCCTAGTAGGGTGGGTGGGAGGATCAAAACTCCAGCAAAAGTGGCTGAGGCCCCTTGTGCTGTCCCTTATACCTCCCTTCGCTCCTCCCTTCCTGTTACCTGCCCATTGTTCTGTCCCTCAGCCCTCCCCTTCCTTCCTCGCCCTTCTGAGCAATCATTCTATGTAGGAGGAAGGGTACACCAGGACAACCTGGTCTGCCCCTTAAAGGGCATAATCCATTGTCCCAGATTCCCCCCTCTTCCCTCACAAAAAGACAGAGACCATTGTTTGTTGTTGTGCTCAGATTGGCAATTAATTTATTTATATTCATATTTCCATATTCCATTTCCATTTCTTTATTATCATATTTTCAAAATTTTGTTTATTTCCATCCATATTTCAATCTCTAATTATCCCTTCCCCAGGTGAAAACCTGGGTGCCTTCTTCTCCTTTTCCGTTAGGTAACGGTGAAAACCGAGACCACTTTCTCCTTCATCATCTTCCTGTTCTTGTGTTATTCCTTTTTTCTCCCCCCTCCTCCCCCCTTTTTCCCCACTAACCAGTCTCCAGCTTGCGTTGGATGGCTGGCTTCCCTCATACTTAGGGTACCATTCTCCCTTACCTCAGGGAAGATCCTTTTTATCCTCTCCTTCTTTACTCCTTTCTTTTTTTTATTTCCTATTTTTTGCATGTTTCCTCCATTCTTCTATAAAGCCCATTGTTTCTGTATTGAACATGTCTATGGCTATGTCCACCAGGTGCACACCGTATGACCTGTAGAAGTCTTCTACCCATTCTTCTACCCCCCCTCAGTATCACCTGTCCTCCCATCTGCCTTACCAATGTCCCAACCCTCCTATTCACCTTTCTCCTGGCCCTCTCCACTGCTCTGTGGCTGTGCTCCTGCATCTAAACCCCCCTTGGTATCATATCTGACCAGGAGAGGCACACCTGCGGTCACCACTGTCGTATTGCCCTTAAATCCCTTTTTATTTGTAAGTATGTGTCTACCCAAGGCCTGCCTTCAAGATAGTTGCCCCCAGATGTATAATAATTAGATATGGACTGGGCCACTATCCCTTGAGTTCTTTTAAGGTGGGAAGCAGCTGTGCCCATCTCATCCCCCGTATGCCATGCCAGACCAACCTACACTTTTTCACAGCTTGGTACAGCTGTCTTCCCCCAGCCTTCTTTTCTGCTCTTTTTCCAGCCCAATAAATATAGGAATGGCCACAGATCCAGACTTCTGTGATCCTCCATCTACTTATGGGGTTCAAGCAAAATTCATTATTTTACACATGCTGTTAGAGTCATCCCTGTATCCCCCCTCATTTTTTGTCCTCCCACCACCTTCTACCATTTCTTGCCCCCCCAGTTGTGCAGTTCAAGCCATGAGCACCACCTTTACAATTATTTTTTTTTTTTTACTTCAGTGCTCTAATGTATCTCTTATAACTGGCCGATCGCCAGCGTCCCTTTTCCAATATTCCATTCACCATCTCTCCCACTGCTGCCCACTGTGAGGCAGCCCCAATCTGCAAGGAATGGTATGAATAATTAGCCGGGTCTTTCCCCATGAATTGCATGCCCTTTTTGAGTAATGCTGTGACTTGGTAGACGGTGACCCGTTTTCCATCACCATGTACAAGTAATTTTCCCATCCTGTTTCCATGCTCTGTGGGGAAAGCCCACAGAGCCTGTACTGGGCATATTGCACACTTTGCTTGCCCTTTCAGCGTCACTATTCAACCTTGTCCTCTTTGATCCATTTTTGACCTCCTAATCTTGATCCATATCTCTGTCACCCCCCAGCTTATAGCTTCCCATTCTAACCCACCTTCCTTGTCTTCTCTCCCATGGCCTACCACCTCACTCACTCTCATGGCCCCTGCGAACATTACCACATAAATTGTGTGGAATAGCTGGGCCTCGGCCTTTGATCTGCATAGTGCCGGGAGCACGTCCTTCAGCTTTATTAGCCACTGCTCTCCTATAGGCCTTCTATTATCTGCTAGCCCCTGTTTCAACCTGCTCCATCCTTGCATCATTCTTCTGATGAGTAATGATTTTGTCAGGTCCTTCCACCCTTTTAGACTGCAGATAACACTAATCCCTGCCAAATAGACTCCCATTGTGGTGTGGGCTGTGCCTTTCTGCCAGTGCCCTACGGTGAACATTCCCAACTGTTCCTCTGTGAGTGGCCTACTTACCTCCATCTGGTGCTCTGCCCTGAATGTTTGAAACACTCCCCAGGCCCCATGGAAGGCCCTCAGAGTCCGAGGTGCCCATGAGCTGCAAAACAACAGTTCTGCTCCTTCTTGCCAACGTCCCAGATGTTCATTGGTATGGGTGTTTTTAGTTCTTCTGCTGCCAGTGCCAGTCTCCAAAAATGGTCCAGCTGCAGATGGGAAAGGCTGTCAGCCAGGGTATTGTGTACCCCTTCTATGTGTTGTGCTCTAAATGACATGTTCAGCTGCAAAGCCCTTAAAACTAAAAGTCATAATACCTGCATGACTGTGTCTGACCTGGCTCCCCTGTTGTTCAGAACATCCACCACTGTTCTATTGTCACAACAAAATGTCACTTTCTGATCCCGTAATTCCTCCCCCCAGACCAAGGTACACACCCATATGGGCATGATCTCCAGTAATGTTATATCTCTCGCTTTCCCATCCTTCGCCCAACTGGCAGGCCAGGGTTCTGCGAACCATCGACCCCTCAGGTAACCCCCCATGCCTAGCCCCCCAGCAGCGTCTGTGTAGAGGTTGAGGTATGTGTTGTATAGCCACTTCTCTTGCCAGAAAGAGCACCCATTGTACTCCCTAAGAAATTCTTCCCAGATTTTAAAATCCTCCCTGACACCTTGCGTCAGATCCACCAAGTGATGTGGTCTGGTGACCCCTGCTGTAGCCCTAGCTAACCTCTTTGTGAATGCCCTTCCCGGTCCGATGGCCCTGCATGTGAAGTTCTGGTGCCCCAGTACCTGCTGCACCAGCTTTAGTTGTACCCGTCTCCTGCTGGTGTGTACTTGGATTAGTTCCTTCAATTTACTTACTTTTTTGTCCGGTAGTCTAAATACTTCATTCGGGGCATCTATCTCAATCCCTAGAAATTCCATAACCCTGTTGGGCCCCTCTGTTTTTCTGGTGCCAGTGGGACCCTTAGCTCCCGGCACAATTCCTGAAACTTACCCAGCATCCTCTGTGTCTCTCTTTTTCCCTTTCCAATGAAAAGAAAATCATCCAGATAATGGATGAACATCCTATAACGCATTTTTTTCTTGGAATATCCACTGCAAGCATAGATACATAGATACATAGACAGTGTCAGCAGATAAGGGCCTATGGCCCACCCAGTCTGCCCATTTGAGCTTGTAAGTTCAGTTTATGTTTTCCTAGAAGTCTGTTGTCCCTTACCCCTGACCTCCAGAATTCCTTTATGTCTATCCCATGCATTCTTAAATCCCATGATTGTTTCAGCCCCCACCACTTCCTCTGGCAGGGTGTTAAATTTGTCCACCACCCGTTCTGTGAAGAAATTCTTCCTCACGTTTCCATTGAATCATCCTCCCTCCAACTTCATCCCATGCCATCTAGTCCTGGAATATCTTTTTCACTTAAAAATAGTGTATTCCTGAACCCTGTTCCTCCCTGTAAGATACTTGTATGTCTCTATCATAACACCTCTCTCCCTCCTCTCCTCCAGGGAGTACATGTTCAGTTCCTTCAACCTGTCCACAACCTGCTGAATGCCTCAAATGTAGCACATGCTGTGGAACAGCCCATTGGCATTGCTTTGTCAAAATAATACTGTCCCCCACTTTTAAAACCCAGTAGATCCCAGTCTTCTCTCCTAACCGGCAGCAGTCTGAAAGCGGACTCAATGTCCGTTTTTGCCATACATGCATCCTCTGTGGCCTTGATTATCCGGACTGCATCCTCTAGTGTCGCATATGTCACCTTACTATGCTCCTCACTGATGAAATTGTTCACCGACTCCCCTTCCGGATAGAACAGGTAGTGGATCACCCTGTACTCCCCCTTTTGTTTCTTGGGTACCAAACCCAATGGCGAAATCTGCATGTTCAGCAATGGGGGGGTTTAAATGGGCCCTCTACCCTACCTGCTGCCTTTTCTTTCTCTATCTTCTGTCTTAGCATCTCCTCCTTTCCTTTTACTGACCCAAGGTTGCTTGCCTCCATCGCTTGCCTGGGTCCCCTACACTGCAATGAAAACCCTGTGTTAAAACCCCTTAAAATCATATCCCACATGCTCGTGTCTGGATATCTGTCCAGGCAAACTGTCCATACAAGTTGATGGGGATTCTGGCCATCCCAAACTGTTCCCTGTCATGCCCCCGCCACTCCTCCCCAGCCCCTCCCTCTTGTTTTGCCTGATCTTTCTTCCCTCAGTGGCTCTGACCCCCTCTATTCGTGTTCCCCCTTCCCCACCCTCCCCTGTTCCATGTTTGCCCTTTAAACCCCTGGCCATCTCGAAAAAACTGTTGACCTGATCCTTGACCCCCATGCCCTTGTGCCACCTAGGCCCATGTTGTTCTACATTTGTTAGCCGGGTGCCCTCCTCTGCATTTTGAGCAAGCATGACAGAAACGACATTGAGGCCACGAGCAAAAGGCCCTGTTGTAAGCCCAGCAGCATCTCTGGGGCATAAACCCCTTCTTGCCCCACTCACCTTTGGGTGTGGACTGATCTGTTACGTAATCCATCCTCAAATCTATCTGCTTAGTGTCCCATCTCACGTCCCCAAATGTTGCCATTCTCTGCCGAAAAAATTCATCATAGTGTAACCACCTCACCCCGCCCTTTGCTTTTGCTCTCCGTATTATCAAAGAATAAGTAATGAGTGGGATGCCTAGCTCCGGACTTTTTTCCAGGACAATGGCTCAGAAAGTGGCAAAACCTAGGAACTACCCATCCCAAGTCTTCCCTTTTGTGAACTTGTCATCCTCTTTTTTCCCTAAAAGCACTATAGCACTGCCATCTCACTCTTACCTATGCCCTCAGCTTCCTCGTACTTGGCTGCTGCCTCCCAGCTCACCAAAGTGAATATATCCACGTATTCCCCTTTCCATATTTTTTCCTTTGTGGCCAGTGGCACGTGCTCGCCTATCCTCATCCCAGGTGCACTTATTTCCCTTGTACCTTTTCCTTCTCTCTCCACTCCCTTTTCATTCTTTTCCAGCACCTCTTTCTCTGTCCTAATCTCCACCAGTGCCGATTCCATCTGCCCTAGACCTCCTGTCCCCAGTGCTGCCACAATTTGCCCTATATATTCTTTTATACTGTCACCCACTGCACTGGATGTGTTACCTGTAACCTTGTCCGGGCCATGCTGCCTGGAGTCTTCCAAGGTTCCCCTTGCTTCTCCCTGCTGTTGAGGAGGAGGGTGAGCTACTGGGGTTTGTGGAGGGAACACCACATTCTGGGCATCGTGTATGGGTTCAGCCAGGGAGATCCCACCTTGATCGGGGGGTACCAGTGTCACCGGGTCCACAGGCTGCAGAGGTACTGGAACAACCGCCTTGGTGGGCCCCACTACCACTGGTGGTACCCTAGCAGGACTACGTGTCCCTTCGGCTGGTCGTTTCCCCCTGCCACCTTTTCCCGGACCTGCTTTTCTCTTCTCCCCAGGTCTCCCTGGTTCCTCCCCCTCCACCAGTTCCCACATTCTGTTTGCCTTTTCTGCCAATTCAATTATAGCCCTGTAAGCATCTTTCTTTGATGGCCTGCTCTTCTTTGGTGCCATGTCCTTCTTTTCCTTGCTCTGTGAAGACAACTACAAGAAGAGAAAAAACAGGGTTAATTGTATATCTGTACCTGTTTGTATCGCCTTCCTCCTGTCCCTCACACCACATGCCCACATAAACAGACTGAGCCACTAGTAAGGGCCCCCATCCTGCTTGACAGGTCACCAGGCCCTCTCTTCCCTTTGCTGCTCTCTGCCGTGCCCATTGTGAGAGACCCGACACCCCCCCTTTACATCTATTCAAGTGCCTCCCCCATTTATAATTACAAAAAATTTTTTTTGGCCTCAAGCCTCTAGCAGCATCCTGCTGCTGTCCCTCAGAAATGCTGCACTGTGATGGCCTCCCCAGGAGCTTCCCCCTTGTGAATACTGCCATTTTTCAGCCTCCCCACCTGCCTGGGCTGACCAAGGCACCACGCAGTTAGTATCCCCACCATAGTAAGTGGTCGTGCCGCATGGTCCGATGATTGGTCACCTTCCCCCTATATTCATGCCTCTGCCAGCCTCTGTTCACTCACAGCCCCAAATCCAAAAGAGTGGAAGGGCCAAACACAGCAAGCAGCAACACCAAAAAGTGAGGGCACGGCTTCCAATGTGACCACCTCGCAGTGTGGGATGTCACACGCAAGGTCCCGGGTCACAATCTCTCTCCTCCTGCCCCAGGCCTCTCCCAGGCCCCTTATTCCACCCCAGTATGTCTCAAAAGGCCCCCAGAGCCATGAAAAAACAGCTGAGCACATGGAAATGCTTTATCCCAACCCCCCATGGCGTGTGATGTCATGCCACGTTGTCCCATATTGCACTCACTCTCCCATGCTTCAGGGCCTTTCTCCAGGCCTACTCTCCATATTTAAGCAAACAGAGAATGCCTCACACCACCCCAATAGCACCAAGCCCAGGAAAGTGCTCTTCTATACACCCCCACATGGCGTGTGACATCACACCACGCAGTATATGCATCAGGGCCTCTTCCAGGCCTACCATCCATCCTCAGGCAACCAAAAAAGGCCACAAAAACTGCCACCAGAGCACAAGAGCAAGGAAAAGAGGTTTTTACAACCCCTCCATGCAGCATGTGATGCACGCCATGTAGTCCCGGATCGCGCTCGCTCCTCCCAGCTTCAAGGCCTCTTCTAGGTCTCCTAATCTTAACAGCAGACAAAAAACAGCCACACAGAGCCACAATAGCCCGAAAACAAAAGGCAAGTGCTTTTCTAGAAACCCCCACATGGCGTGTGATGTCACACCACGCAGTCCATGCCTCAAGGACCTCTTCTAGGCCTTCTCTTCCTCCCCAGGCAATCAGAATGGCCACAAAACAGCCACCAGAGCACTAGAACAAAGAAAAAGGGTTTTTTACAACCCCCCACATGGCATGTGATGTCACACCATGTGGTCCCAGCTCTCGCTCGCTCCCCTCCATCTCCAAAGCCTCTTCCAGGCCCACTATTCCTCCCAGGCAGCCACCAAAAGGGGACAAACTGCCACAAAATGAAAAACCTAGGAAAGGCTTTGTTACCCATCCCAAATGTGGTGCGTGGCATCACGCCATGTGGTCCCGGCTCACGCTCTGTCTCCTCTGCCTCAGGGGCTCTTCCAGGCATACAAACTCTTACCAGCCAGCAAAAACTAGTCCACAAAAACTGCAAAGCATCAAAACAAAGCAAAGGCTTTTTCAACAAGACCCCCCACGAGGCATGTGCATCACCCCATGTGGTCTTGGGTCACTCTCTCATCCACCATCTGATCCCCATCGCTACTCAGGACCCCCCATATTTGCTCAGTTATATACTGTAACATGTTTAATCTTAATACTGTATATATTCTTCCTCTCCTTTTTTTTTAAAAACACTTCACATCTCGTCCTGCAATATCAACTGTTTGTTTCCTTACCTCTCTCTCCTGGTGAACAAACCTCAAAAAATTTGCCAATCCGACGTGCTGCAGTTGATGTAGATCAAAACTCCAGCAAAAAGTGGCTGGGTCCCCCTTGTGCTGTCCCTTATATACCTCCCTTCGCCCTTCCCCTTCCTGTTACCTGCCCATTGTTCTGTCCCTTAGCTCTTCCCCTTCCTTCCCCCTCCCCTTCTGAGCACAACCATTCTATGTAGGAGGGAAGGGGTGCACCAGGACAACCTGGTCTGTCCCTTAAAGGGCAAACTCCATTATATAAATTACAGCCCAATTAGTCTCACTTCCATCCCAGGTAAAATTCTAGAATCCCTCATAAAAGATATAATACAAGAACATTTAAAGAAATCAAATATTCATGACACTAACTAACATGAGTTCATCTGAGGGAGATCTTGCCTGACAAACATCTTATGTTTTTATGAAAAGATATCATCAGCCTTATACAAAGGAAAACCTGTTGACTGTATATAGTTAGATTTCACTAAAACTTTTGACAAAGTCCCCCATTGGGTGATCATACAAACCCTAGTAGACTGTAATTTAAGTCACAATATTGTGAAATGGGTCCAGAAATGGCTGAGTAATAGGATCCTGATAGTATGTATAAATGGGTATCAGTCAGGTAATGTGCCAGTAACTAGCAGAGTACCACATGACTCTGTTCTAGGCCAGATACTCTTTCAGCTACGTATAGCTAAGCTAGGTCAAAATGTCACCAGATGGATAGGCAAATATGCTGATAACACAAAGTTATCTAGTGTTGTCATAAATCAGGAGGATAAACAAAAACTACAGTCAGATCTTGATAGTATGGTACAATGGGCAGAGTTTGTAGGAATGAACTTCAATGTGAAGAAGTATAGTGTAATGCGCCTAGGTTGTCAGAAAAGGGAAGCAGATTATTATATGAAGGGCATACCTCTAAGGAAAACAAGAGAAGAAAAAGACCTAATAATTATAATAACAAATAACCTTACATACAATACACACACTAACACTCAAGTTGCAAAAGCTAAGAGGGTATTATGGACAATTAAATGGAACATCAAAAGTCATGAAGAAAGAGTGATAATGCCACTTTATAGATCCTACATAAGGCCACTATTGGATTATGGTAGCCCTCTATGGGGACCAATAAAGGGAGGAGGTGCAGATAGAGTGCAGAGGGTACAGAGGCAGGCAACAAGGATGATCTATGGTTCCAGGGGATCATCATATGAAGACAGACTGAAACAATTAAAGCTTATGCCGCTTCAGACTAGACGGATTAGGGGAGATATGTTGTTATGCTATAATCTGATATAAGATAGCCGAATCCAGCATGAACTTAACCTAACCTTCAAAAATGACTATAAAGAGGGCACCAACTACAATTCAAACTGCATAACTTCATTACAGAAAAAATATTTTTTTTCATACAGAGGGTTGCCAACCCCTGGAATTGCCTACTGACAGAAATCATAAGTAGTAAAAATAAAGACCAATTTAAAAGGAAATTAGATAAGTATATTTTAGAAGGAAACAAACTACAATACTATGACTATAGGACAGGAGCTCATATGGGCCCACAGCCCCCATAGCACCTCATTTTTTAGTATGCACCTTAGTAGTAGTAGTAGTATGCACCTTAGTGTTCATGAGGTGTGGTCCCAAAAAGGCGATGTTGAAAATTTGGTGAAAAAATTCCAACAAATGGCAAAGTTATGAACAGAAGTTCAAAACACCATTGAAATACATTATACAGCACTTGATTCCTCAGTTCACGGTTCAGCTTTGAAGTGTGCAGACGTGTCTCAGTCCACAGAAGATGACTGTCTATGACCTCAGGAAGTAAGTATGGGGTAATAGGGGGTGGGGTGCTGGTTGCTTAGTGAGAGGGTCGGGATGGGGAAGGGGGATGACAAGGGACTGTTTTCTTTTTTTCAGGTAAAAAATGACATTGGGGACCATTTTATTTTTGCAAGTATTAAAAAAATCAATATTTGGGGACACTGAGAGTGGGCTCCCTAGTGTCCCACAATGCTGGGGAGGGAAGGGGGCTTGTACTGCCAACAAGCGTATAGGGCCCCTGATGCTGGCAAATATTGACAGAATGGGCTGTGGGCGGGAGGCATTTGACATCTGGAGTGGGCATCCTGGTGTCAGATTATATAAATCAATACATAAAAGAATAAAAGTTGAGAATGAAAGGCTGGGGAGGGTGCCACTAGACACCAGGGAAAGATATGGGGGTGCCAATAGAGACACTGATTGGCAGGTGGGGAGTACCACTAGACACCAGGGATAAGGGCTGCTCACAACTGAAACAGCAGCCAGCAGCACGAGTTCCAGCTGCGGATGCAGAAATTAAGAAAATCCTGCTCTTCTCATATAGACAACATGGGAGAAGTGGATTCTCACTAAGCTCAGCACCTGGGATATCGGTGCTCAGAAAAGGTGTTTCTTGGCAAAATTAAAAAAAAAAGAAACATCAAACTGTAGCTAAGTGGATCCTGGTTAGCTAGGTTCTGGTGTTTCTTTCTGAAAATGTGGTAATTTTTATGTATTTTCTTTATTTCTTTATCTCACTAACTAAAAAACAAGATGGCGGGCACAGAAACATTCTACAAAAATATAAGACCCTGTCTGCAAAAACACAGTAGCTGTCGCAAAAACAAAAGTATTTTTGTACGGAACATCTAAATTTTCCCATAGGTAATATGTGGGAAAATGCAAAATGCATTAACTTTTGAATGGATTAATATTTTTTCACCAAACCTTCAAAAAGGCACATCTGTGAGGCAAAGGCTTTCTACCCTGAACATTTCAGATTACAACCTAAAACCATTTCTGAAATACAGGTGGACAAAGAAACAATGATAAACATGTAAATTTCGGAATTTTTGACACTGTATCTCAGAAATGACATAATGAATTCACATAAACATTGCCACGTCATGAGACCTACCCCTAGAGATTATACATGCTAACTGTCGTGCAAATCCCTTTAATGGTTGCAAAGTTATTAAGGTTCACTAATGAGTTGCTTTAGCATTTTCAACTCATATTACATTATTTTTAGGGTGCTACCACGCCAATATAATATATTGATTAGTCTCTTCAGAGAAAAAAACCTGCATTAATGCAGCAGTTAGGGTTCAACTAAACACCACAAAGGCAGGGAAATATGGCATTACAGTGTGGCATTACAGTTTCCAGCAATATCTTCACATCCCTTCCCCCTCCAAGCAACAAATGGACAACACCACATAAGCAACCACAGACAGCCATCGTCAAGTAAGACAAACAACAGACAATTGTTTCCAGATGGCACGAATGCAGTAGCACGGATGTGCTACCTTTTGTCTGTGGCTGCAGAGGACCAAAACCTACAGGGCCCCGTACTTCTGAAGCCACAGCTGTGTGTTTATATCATACAGCATCCAGGAGTGCCTCTGAAGTGCAGGCCCTGCAGGCTCCATGGGGGCCTGTGCTTCTTCTGACTGAAGTACTGTTGTGATGTGGGTATCATGGTTTCAGCAGTGGATCAAGAAAGTTTTTGAGGGAGTAGCACTTTTGTCTAGGGGGTGGGAATTTCTAAGAAAATTTTAAATGTTACCTTTTAAAGCACAGATCAGGTTAAAACTGTTATATTTTGCTGGCCTAATGGGGTAGCAGATAATACTTCACTACATAGCTGGATCTGCTACTGCATGGTTTTCTATATGCAGCTATGTTAGTGCAGGTGCCACAGGGGCCTGTGGATCTGCAGCCAAAGGTTGGGTGTATGTCTTTGTGGCACCTGCACTTCAGCAGCTACACTACAAGTCACATTAAACTGTTCCTCCAATGAGCTGTTTTAGCATTTCTGGCTGTGTTGAATAGGTATTTCTGTATCCAGCACAAAGCCCTGCACAAACTGTTTCTTAGGATTTAAATCTCAGTTTTGCATTGTGTTATGCCTGGACTGCAGATGTATTCAAACTGAGTTGCAAAGTCCTTTTACAAATATTGCTGTTGAGCTGGTTAAGCATTAAAAGATAGCCAGCATGGTGGCACTGACAGTTGAGGTACTGGATGCCATACCTCACACCATGCCAGTGACCTGGATTTGGGAGCAAACTTGAGCCATTGGGGGTTGGTGAGGGGGAGAGGATTGAGCATCTGGAGGACTGCTCTCCTCTCCTCTCCTGGGGTGGGATTCAGGGGGTTCCCCTCCTTGCAGCAGCTCCTGGTGAAGACTGGGGGCACTGTATTAGGTGGGGATGCAAGAAGTGGGAGGCAGCAGTGGAGGTCTGTGGGAAGAGGTGGCTGTTCCTTCACCACACCAATGTCACTGGACATCCATTACCTCAGGGGGCCAACCATCATGCTGAAAACCTCCAGACTCCCAGAGGAAGGCAGTGGTCCCTAGGGAGCGTCACACATGCCCACCACCAGTCCTCACCCGGATGACTCTCCTGGGTCCTACCCTCACTTCAGGGGCCTCTGAGGGGTGGACTCTCTCCCTGGTTCCTTGACAGATAGGGGATTCAAGCAGAGCAGTAGCAGCGGCTCAAGTGAGTCTTGCCCGATCGGGCCCTGGTAGCTCAGTAATAAAAAAAACATTAAAAAATAATGCAATATGAGTTGACAATGCATTGCCAACTGTAAAAAAAAATGCTAAACCAACTCATTATTGAAAAAGTTTAATATGACTTGTACTCTAGAGGTTGGTGTGTATGTTTTATACCTGCAGGAGAAGAAGCGTAAGACCCCAAAGGGCCTGCATTTCCGCAGACAAAACTATTATTAATTAGGTGTTGTGGAATTGTATCTGTGGCTGCAGGGGGCCGTGCTTCTTCATACGGAAGTAGCGTTGTGATTTGTGGATCTTGGAATTCTACTTACAGCCAGAACTGAGTGAGTATGTGTTGCAGTGTGCGTATCACAGATACAAATCCATGAAGATAGCACATCAGTGTTATAGCATTTGTGTCATCTGGTAACAGTTGTATGTTGTTTGCCTTACCAGAATATGGCTGTCTGTGGTTGCCTATGCGGTCTTGTCCATTTGCTGCTGGCAGGTTCAGGAGCTAGTGTTGGAATCCCTAATGCCAGATTTCCCTACATTTGTTGTGTTAAGTTGAACCCTGAAGCACCTTGCTTTAGTGGAATTCATTGTTCTGGGATCACTGTAAAAGGGTGATCCCTGATTCCCTAGTTTCTGTGGGGTTTCCTCTGGGGATCTGGAGTTATTGTGAGAGAGCACTCCTTCCTCCCCCTCACATTGACTGTCTTTATTACATATTGCTATTAACATTTTTAGTTACCTCTTGGACTTTGAATTTGACTCATATTTCAGACTTTGGCTTACTTATATATTTATTTAGCAATGCTGGAGTGAGCTGGGGTATGACTGTGGGTTTGCATTTAAATGTGAATGTGATGTGACTGCAGGGGTTGTGGATAGCTTTGTTGATTGTTTAATTTTATGAGGATGGGTTTAGTTAGGGTTGGTACTTTTAGCTTTGTAGTTTGCTGTCCGTCTTTTTAGTTAGGATGTGTAGAGGCATTGTTTTTAGGCTTATCTACGCTGTAGATCACACGTGGCTGCTCCAACCTTTTGCAGAAGTCCCAGTAGTTCCCCTTGCAGAGGTTCTCAGTCACTGCAGGGAACTAGGAATTCTGTGAAGAAGAAGCATACTCCCCAGAGGAGATACCAGGTATGATAATCGGGGGGTGGGTGTGGAGGTTCAGGATTAGTGTGGTGAGGTTGAGGAGATGCCCAGGGAGGGAATGGAACCAGGACAGGGGACTGCTTTCCCCTGGTTTCCTTCCACAGGACCCTATTTAATATCATCAATCAGATACAGTAGTAGTCCCACTAATCAGCTCTACTCCTCCCCTTTGGTCTGTTCTTTCTAATGCAATGTCTCTGAGGAATAAGACAGCAATGATGGAGGCCTTCATTGCTGATTTCAAGGCAGACCTTGTTTGCATCTCAGAAATCTGGCTGGGTGATGACTCTAGACCTCTTCTGGGGGCATCTGTTCCACCTGGCTACTCTGTGGTGCATTGCCTAAGGAGGGACCAGAGAGGGGGAGGGGTGGCCATCTGTTTTAGACCCATCTTGGGACTCACTGTACTCCCCATGATAACTTTCAGGTCCTTTGACTGTGCGATGGCTAGGTGTGGTGCAGATGTCAGTGGCAGTATCATCCTCACCTACCATCTTCCAGGAGGGGTGGGAATGAGTTTATGCAGAAGTGGGTAGACTTCATTGCCAAACAGGTGATGGCAGCTCCCAGGTTGTTTATTCTGGAGGATTTCAACATCTGAATTAATGATGAATCTTCACAATTTGCTGAGAAGCTCCTTCTATTGGTGTTTTCAATGGGACTGACATGGGTTTTTACCTTGGCTACATACCAGCATGGGCAGATAGTAGACCTGATCTTCTCATTGGAAATTTAAGTATATACAGTCAAGATTAAGCTCATCATCGGATCATATTGTAGTGTCTTTCCATTGTGGGGTCTTTGGAGACTGTCTGATGCCACCCTTGACATAAATTGGAGCCTCACAAACTCCAGGAGCCACTGGATGTCTCATGTATTTTGCTAGCTTGTGCACAGGGCCCAGATGTAGCCATTGATCACTATAACATGGTGCTCACATCTGCTCTAGACATTGTTGCACCTTTCTGCATTTGTCCCTTAACCTTCAGTCACAACTCACCTTGGTATTGTGCTGAGCTGTGGCAGTAGAAGACTAAGGTATGGAAGTTGGAGTGTTCCTGGAGGAGGACCAGGTCAATGGAGGACAAACTGGTACTGAAAACTCACTATGTTGAATATCAGTGGTCAATCAATCTGAACAAGCATTTGTCAATGCCAAGTGTTGCTTGTTGTCATTATCAGTGGAATTGCAGGAGTTAGACAGATGCAGTATAAAAATGGCAGTGAAGTATTGAACTGATGCCAACTTCACCCCCACCCTGCAGAGATGAACAGGTATTGGGGTGTGCTTTTGGGTCATCGCCCATAACGGTCATGACATTTCACATCACCCTACCCTGCAGACATTTACAAGTGTTGAAGTGTGCTTTGAAGTTTTTGGCTTTACACTCACCTCATTCCATAAGGAAATACACTGAAATGGGTGCAGTATAGGAGAATGGGGTGAACTCTGAGGCCAAAGGGTCCAAGACACACCCCAATGCCTGCCACTGGCTGCAGGATGGGGGTGGAATGGCATGAGCATTACCGTTGATAATCCCAAGTCACATCCCTGATGACTGTCAGTCACTACAGAGTAGGGCATTATGGTCAAAAACCCAAACACCCTGGGCGTTTCTTGGTATTTTTACTCCAAGTTTTCAACATGGGCTTTTTGTGATCTCAACGCATAAACAGTGACACTACCAGTTCATTAGCTGAAAGGTGATTTTGCACAACAACTGCACCATTTGGCACCACAGGTGTCAAAACACATTTCAAACAGGATGTGAAAAATGACAGCTGTACTGTTCATGAGTAGGTATAAAAAATGGCAATGTTGAAAATCTGGAGTGAAAATATAAAAAAACTGGTGAACTCATGAGTGTGCATAGAAACTGTGCAATGCACACCCATAATTTAATTAGTTTGGGGATTTTTTACAGCAGATTTTCAACATAAGCATTTTGGAACCTCTGCTCATGAACAGTGTCACTGTGATTTTCTCTGTCTATCTCGAACACTGATTTCCCACAGTGACTGTGCTATTCTGCGCCGGAAGTGCGAAAACACATTTCGGCCAGGGTGTGAAAAATGACAGCTGTACTCTTCATAAGGAGGTCTGGAAAAATGCCAATGTTGAAAATCTGGACTGAAAAGATTATGAATTCATGAACTTATGAGGATGCATGGAAATTGCACAATGCACACTCATAACACAGTCATTTTATGGACTTGTGTCACCAAATTTTCAACATAGCCAATTTAAGACCTCTGCTCATGAACAGTGTCACAGTGATTTTCTTAATCTGTCTCAAACATGGATTTTGCACACCAACCACACCACTGTGCACTACATGTGTGAAAACACATTTTCGGTGAGATGTGAAAAATGACAGTTGTACTGTTCATAAGGAGGAGTGGTAAAATGGCAATGCTGAAAATCTGGAGTGAAAATATTAAAAATGCTCGAAGTTATAAGCGTGCATAGGCACTGCACAATGCACAATTGTAAAACAGTCATTTTGAGGAATTTTTTCACCAAATTTTCAACATAAGGCTTTGGGGCCCTACCTCATGAACAGTGTCACTGTGATATTCTTAATCTGTCCTGAACATTGATTTCGCACACTGACCGTGCCATTGTGCGCTACATGTGTGAAAACATATTTCAGGCAAAATGTGAAAAATGGCAGCTGTACTGTTCATAAGAAGGTGTGGTAAAATGGCAATGTTGAAAATCTGGAGTGAAAATATTAAAAATGCTCAAAGTTACAAGCGTGCGTATGAACTACGCAACGCATGCAAGTAAAACAGTCATTTTTGGGAATTGTTTTACCAAATTTTCAACATAGGGTTTTTGGGGGCCTAACTCATGAACTATGACACTGTCATTTTGTTAATCAGTCCCAAAAGGTGATTCCATGCATTGACCACCAAATCACCTTTTGGGATTGAATAACAAAATGACAATGACTGAGTTCACGAGGTGGGGTCCCAAGAACCCCATGTTGAAAATTTGGTGAAAATTCCCAAAAATGGCCGAGACATGCACCAAAGTTTAAAAAAAAAAACTTTTATGCCACTATACAGCTTACCGGCATTTCTTCAGTTCGCGGTCAGCTTTGAAGAGTGCAGACGTGTTTCCTGTCCACCGAAGATCATCACTTTGGGCTCCACAGGTAAGTATGGGATGAGGTGGGGTGTGGGAAGGTAGGGGTACATAGAGGGTGGGCATGGGTTGGGGAGGGAGAAGAGAATTGAGGGACTTTTTTCTTCTAGGTCTTTTTTTTTTTAAAGACAACGGGGTACTTTTGCCATGCTGGGTAGGCTTCCAGCATGGCACCAGGCAGTTTGTTTGGGGGGGCAGTGGAGCTGATGGGGATTGGGCACCCCATTGGCCAAGGAGACTTTTGCCATGCTGGGGTGGGCTCCCAGCATGGCAGATGGAAGTTTGTTTGGGGGGATCAGTGGAGCCAACGGGGGATTGGGCTCCCCCATCAGCCATACAGTGTGCTGGGGGAAGGGGGATGCACAAGCCATGGGGTACCCCAACGGCAAATGAACTGGGGAGGGGGTCATGACAACAGGGAGATTAGGCACTAGTCAGCTTTTTTTTTAATTTATTGAAATGTTTCACCAGGAAGGCACACTGAACAGTGGGCGGCGACTTTCCGTCGGCTACCTGGGGACTGTGAGAGGCCAACGGAGAAGCCATCACCACGGGGACACCATGCAATCAGCTATTTTGGTAGCTTGTAATGCACCAAAACAGCTGATTTCTCAATGCATTGAGGCCTGCACCCTAACTGCTTACTGACACAATGTGTTTCTTGCACATGCGTGCAAGCAACACAAAAAGGCAGAGTTCCGAGTCATAATCCATTGCTGCAGGGAGGAATTGTCCAGCTCAACTCTTATACTCTGTAGATACGTTACTGAATCCTCTCTGCCTAAAGTCCTTTAAGGTGTTTTCTGGAGACAAGTGTGTGGAGTTTCACAAATTTTTTACTGACAAGGTGTTGGCTACTGGTTCCATGTGATAACAGCAATCATGAAAAGGCTATTGCCATTAGGGTGAGTGTACATCGCTGAAAATCAGTTTTGGTGATGTACACTCCAGGCGCACAGCAAAAGGGCACCGGAGAATTTTTTTTATGCAGGTGGGCAGCATCCCCTGGCACCCCCATACTAAAGTATTCTCAACTCTAGGGGATGCATGTCAGCAGGGGTGCAAAAGAGGAATTAGAAAATGGGCATGCTGCAAACATTGTAAATGCAGCATTCTGATTGGCTGAGAGATGCTGGCACCGGGGCTGTTATTTCTTAACAACGCCTGACTGAAAACAAGTGCCACAACTGCCCAACCTAATGCCTCTTGAAATTTAAAAGGTACCACCATTTTTTCTCGATAAGCGGGACATCAAGCTAGAGGCCCCATCCCTCGTAACTCTCCGAAACAGACACTGAACAAAAAAATACAATCTTTTCACACTTAAAAACGTCCGTTTTTTCATTTCTCCCCCACCAAAAAAGCTAATTCTGCTTAAATAATCAGACCCCTTCCAACTCATGATCCCCTCCCGCTCTCGTAAACGTCCCAACCAAGCAGTCTGACTCTATCTGCTGCACAAACTTCACAGAACTCCCACTGCGCTATTTCCAAGCTGCACTTCTTCCCAATCCCCCACTGGCTTGCTTGCTAGTGCTTACAAATGCTGTAACCCACCGGCACCACTGTACCTTTTCAGTCATGAGGTTGTCTTCTGTTCCCAGAAAGCTTTGACAGGTAAAAAAAAAAAAAAACAACAACAATTTTTTACTGTCCTTTTTGCGACCTTGGATTACAGGACTACAGCTCCCATGAACCCTTGGGTAAAAAATCCAAATCACTCCGACAGCCTCTCCTAAACAGCACCCAGGAACTACTTTACAAACAATATATAGTTTTATTCTGTGTTTCACATTTGTTCAGATTCCTATTAAGTTTAATTCCATTTTATTAATAATCTAACACATAACCCATTTTCTAAGTGTAATAATACCCTCCAGGGTGGGCATTATGGGATATAACGGACCTTCCAGGGGCTATAAGGCCCTGTGCCTGTGGCATCGGGCCTCATTACGCCCCTGGCCGGTCCGTTATATCTCAATAATGCCCACCCTGTCGGGTATTATTACTTACATAACAGACCGGTGCAGCAAAATGAATGAATACCTGGAACCCAAACAGACACCCTCACAACCCTAGCCTGCCACCAAACCACCACACCACAGGGCCAGCTTGACAGCCCACCACTGCACTACGCCTCATAAAACCTCCCTCCCAATCTGCCTGTCACATGGCATGTTTCCTCCCCACCATGCGTGTGTACATATAGAGACATCCTGTTCCTATATTCTCATATCCCCCCATCCAGTCGCCCTCCCTGCCCGGTAGCCCTGTGCATAGGCACTGTGATTGAATCACCCTTTTTGAAAGTGCTCAATCATGGTCGCCATAATCACTACTAGATCTAGTATCTCTCTTGGTGGCCCAGTGTGAGTCAGCAATAGTCACACCTTGTGTGACATAGATCTGCCCACATGAATTGAGTTTCAGCTGGTCTCAGGCTGAAGTACTCCAGGTAGTCTCCATCTGTGCCTTACCAACTGTATTCTGGACCCACGTCCTATATGGCTGATTCTTGGCTATGTTGAGTTCCTTGGTCCAGTGTTTGCTGAGTACATCAATGGATCCCTTAGGGAGGGAGTCTTCCCAATGGTGTTACAAAAGGTAGTGGTTAGGCCCCTTTCGACAAAAAAATTGCTGGACCCTGCCTTCCTTGAAAATTACAGACCTGTCTCTAACTTCCCCTTTCTGGGGAAAGGTATTGAGAAGAGGGTAGTGAAGCAGCTGACATATCACCCAGAATCTTTTTTCATCTATGAACCTCTCCAGTCTGGCTTTCAGTCCCAACATAGCACTGAGACTGAACTCTTTAGAGTAACTCATGACCTCCTCTTAGCAAGGGATCAAGGGCAACATTCTGTCTTGGTGCTCTTTGACTTATCTTCAGCATTTGACAGAGTTAACTGTGATGTGCTCTTGGATTGCCTGCAGGGCTATGTTGGTCTCTGTGGTGCAGTTTTGCACTGGTTTGAATCATACCTGGGTAGGAGGACACAATAGGTGACCTTAGTGAATTTCACCTTGGGGGCCTATATGCTTCCCTACACAATCCCGCAAGGTTCAGTCCTGGACCCCATGTTGTTCTCCGTGTATATGCTGCCACTGGGGGAGATCATAATATGGTATAGGGTTGAGTTTCACTGCTCTGCAGATGATACCCAACTGTACATGTCTTTTTCCCCTAATGATGATATGGTGGCCTCAGTTCTGAGTCAGTGTTTGACTGAGATTAACAACTGGATGGCCCTGAAATGACTGTGCCTTAACCCAGGAAACAGAGATGTCATGGTGATTGTGCCAGGTCATCAAGGCATTGCTGCCAGGGATAGTATGGCTCTGCAATCCTTGGGAGACTGACCACTATCAGCAGCTGATACAGTAAAGAACTTGGATGTCATTTTGGACAGCAGATTGACACTCGAACAGCTGGTGTCATCCCATTGTCTTATTTGGCTTTTATCAGCTCTGGAATATCATCAGGATCAAGATGATCCTTGCTCCAAATAACCTGGAAAATAATTGTCCATGCTTACGTCATTTAAGTGTTGGATTATTGTAATGCTTTGTACCAAGGGTTATCCTGGGGTCTGATGCGACGCTTGCAGCTAGTTCAGAATGCTGCAGCCTGGTTGATTGTGAGCTGTTCATGGAGTGAGCATATCACACCAGTTCTGCATGTACTGCACTGGCTGCCGGTGTGTTGGTGCACCACCTTCAAGATTTGGTTGTTGACCTACAAGGCCCTATGTGGTCTGGGTTCCTACCACCCAATGTGCCGACTTGCCTCCACTGATGTTTGACTGCTCATTGTCCCCATGTCTAGACTGAAACTATCCAAATACAGAGTTTTTGGTGTGGCAGCTCCACAACTTTGGAATACACTCCCTTTGAGTATGAGAAATGCCAGCTGAAAGGATGCCTTGAAAGCCTCCATGGAAAGCTATTTATTTTTTATTTTGGAAAGCATTCCCTGACAAACTCTTGTCTATACATATTTAAGTAAGCAATAATACCGGACAGGGTGGGCATTATTTGGATATAACAGACCACCTAGGAGCATAATGAGGCTCCTGGAAGGTCCATTATATCCATAATGCCCACCCTGGGTGGTAATATTGTGCTTAGAAAATGGGCTGCCTGTATAAAGACACAGACGCAAAGAAGTTTATTTGATCAAGAAAAACAGTGAATTTATTTAACTTTTAACTTGTTTTGAAAATTGGAGAAAGAAATAGCCTCTTTTTGGGATTGGGGTGGAGAAATAAACTAAATGCTGTTTACCCTGAGCTGCACTTTGTTTGTTTGATTACTGAAAAAAAAAGCCCACTATTTCTAGTAGTTTATAAAGTTGATTGGTCCTGTGAAACTGCAGCTTACTAAGCCGAATGGGTTTGTTGCAGATGCTATAGTGCCTCTGCTGGATCCCGCAGGTAGCACTGCTGAGTTTTCAGAAGATGTAGAAAGCTACTCTTTGATTTCCTGCTTTGTTTCAATATTCTGTTGCCCACCAAGAATACTGCTGCAGTGTTCTCTGTCATCTGAGGAAGCAGTCCAGTAGTTTGCTAGACTTTACTCAGAGCAATGGCCTGTTACACTGACCATTTCCCTTAAAGCAAGACCAGCACTGGATAGAAGTTGTCCACGGATACTATGGTTCATATACTTTTGGCTTAAATTAGCTTCAGCACTCAGTTTTGGCATTAGTGCTCTCAGGAAGTTTTTTGCCATAGGCTCATAAGTATACCACATTGTTTCCTTTTCAAGGTATTTCTGTGGTAGCCATTGAGGGTGAAGGTAAAACAACTTAGCATCTGCTGGTATCTTGCTGATGTATTTGAGAAATGACTTTACAGGGCACAGTGGGTAGTCTGGCCTCTTGTAGATCTAACCCCTCTGTGATTCTTTGTTGGGCTCGGGGGAGGGTTTGTGGTTTTTAGTTTCAGGATTATGACTGAGTGTTATGTATCTGTGCTCATTTTCACTTGTTTTGACCACAAAGGACTGTGGTGTTAGCTCCCTCAAGCCCTCTCGCCCATGCCTTGACATGTGTATTTGCACATCAAAACAAACTTTTCGGATTAATCCGGGCACTGTGTTGGGCAGGAAGGCTTGGGATGTCCATAGTTTCTGGAGGTCCTGAGCAGTAATTGCGTGGTGGTGGGCAGCTGTGCCCTGCTGTTTTGTCCTTAGTTGTTTTAATATGGAGGACAGCACATTGTTTGAACTTTTGAATGCTACCTCTGATATCAAGGAAATCTTGTGGCCAATGTCTGGGGAGTTTATGTGGTGCGTGAGACAGGCATGGAGTGAGTAGTAAGCGTTGACTGAGTACTGCTCTCCTGAATTTGTTTACACTTCTGTGTAGAAGTGCCTTAGATGGTTATTTAATGTGTACGGAGAGCCCTTTTTAAAATTTGCCACAATGTTTTTGCTTACAGCCCACTGCTCAAACATTTGGACTGCCCATTGAGTTTGGCATTTTGTGGCTTGTTACTGCTGTTGCCATTCTTACTCTAGCTTGTTAACCTCAGTCATGGTAAAGTTTAAAAAATGCTGACTTACTGGCTTGCAAGGTTTCTTGGCAGCTGGCATTGCTCTGGTGTCTTTCTCTTGTTCTTCGGACGTGCTGTTGAAGTCTTCCTGTGTCAGCAGGTTGAAATATGCTTGGTGGTCAGACACTGAGGTTGCCGATGGAGAGTGGGCTTCTCAGTGGGCTTGTAAGAGGGAATGGCTGCTGGCTTGTTTTGGATGGAACATGGGCACAGGGATACCAGGTGGTAATGAGTGAGTGCTGCCAGGAGGCACTTATTTTTAGCAGGGCATTGTTAAGAAATAACTGCCTCGGTACCAGGCTGTTTCAGCCAATCCGAATGTAAGTTTTGCAGTGCCCATTTTTTTTTTTTATTGAAATCTAGGATTACAAATACCTTTGAGCAGGAACTGCTCATTTAAAAAGGTTCCACATTGAAGGAATGGGGGTATACATACATACAAAGGTCAACATAATAATACATAGTTACACAATAAAAAGAAGTAAGAGACTGAGGCTTAGGAAACTCCAGTAATTCAAAATGTGCCAAATGTTAGGTAGCATGACATACCAGCCAAGGGCAATCTTAGAAATAAGCACTGCAGGTGAGAGGGAAGGGGGTATGCAGGCAGGAAGGCCATTGTCGGAGGGTAGAGGGTGAGGTAAGAGCTCTAAAGGGAGAGAGGGAGGATAAAGTCAGGAAATGCCAGGGGGAGGAGGAAAGGGAGAGGAGGCAAGGGGGTAGGCAGGTAGAAGGGGACAAGGCGGGGAGAGGTAGCTGTCAAGACTGAAGTGGAGGGCAGTGAGCGGTGGGCCCCTGATTAGGCGAGGCAGTCTCAACGACTAGTTGCAATGAGATGAAGTCGGAGTTGTCTCTTAAAAGGGCCAAGAGCAGCAACAGTAAGAGTTTCTTTGTTGAGAGTATTGTACCACTGTGGTGCTCTGTGGGCAAAGGCCCTCTGGCCCATGGTAGTCCGGCATCTGGGGACAAGGAAGGTTAGTTGTTGTGAACTTCTAGTTCTCTGGGTGTTGAGGTGGTCAATGAGGAGCTTTCAAATGCCCGGGGGCATGACCCTGAGGAGCACTTTTTTGGCTAAGTGGCAGGTTTGATACTGTATCCGGTTGATGAAAGGAAGCCATCCTACCCAAGTGTACAGGTCACAAGTGTGTGTAAGTTGGTCAGCCCCAGTTAGCAGCCTGCATGCTTTGTTGAGTGAAACTGTAATTCTGTGGAGGGCAGAGACGGAGGCAGAGCCATAAATTGCTAGCCAGTGATCGATGATGGAGGTGACAGAGCTGTTGATAGCCAACCGGAGAGTGTCAGGAGTCATGCAGTGTTTGTGTCTATAGAGCAGGTCTATACAGATGTTGGTGGCTTTGGTGACAGAATCTATGTGCCGATGGTAGGACAGTGAGCTGTCCAATGTGACACTTAGGTATTTAAAATCAGGAACGTGTTCAAGTAAGGTCCCTGTTTGGTTTAGGATGGTGAGGTCACGGGATTTGTACTTGCTCCTGGCATTGTAGAAGGTCATAACCTTTGTTTTGCTGTAGTTCATGACAAGTTTGTGTGACTTGAACCATTCTTTGATGCGCATGAATTCAAGCTGTAATTGTTTCTCAAGGAGCTCTGCGTTTTGGTGGTTGGTGAACATGACTGTGTCATCGGCGTAAAGCAGTAATTTCTGGTGGCAGACACTGGGAAGGTAGTTGAGGAAGAGGCTGAAGAGTAGTGGCCCCAGGATGGACCCCTGTGGGACTCCTGAAAGGACTGGCTTTTCTTCTGAGGTGACACCGGCAATCCTAACCTGCTGGACCCTCTCCCCAAGGTAGCTTGAAAACCAGAGCAGCACTTCATTGGAGAGCCCAATGTTTGATAATATCTTGAGTAGGAGTGGGTGGTTCACAGTATCAAAGGCTTTTGTAAGGTCAATGACTACTGCCCTTACACAGTTTCCTTGATTGAGCATGGTATGGATGAAGCCCATGAATTCTAATAGTGCAGTGGTGGTACTGTGCCCTTTTCGGAAACCATGTTGCTCAGGACACTGGATGTCGTATTTTTCCAGGTACTTGACTAGTTGGTCTGATGCGATGCACTCCAGGGCTTTAGACAATGGAGGGAGGATGGAGATAGGTCTGTAGTTGGAGTGCAGTGATTTGTCTCCACTTTTGTGTACCAGTGTGATGGTTGCCTGTTTCCAGCGAGATGGGAACTGGGACATCCTTAGTGATAGATTGAGGACCTTTGTCAGGGGTTCAAGGACTTCTTCAAGGACAAGTGCTAACAACTTCAGGTCAAGGGAGTCACCGCTGTAGCCTGCATTGTGAATGGCCTTCTGAATATAGGTTCTGGCTTTATGCACTGGGATCTCCTTGAAGTAGAATTGTGGGGCAGGGTGTAGGAGAGGAGTATTTGCAGGAGGGTTACTACCAGAGGGGGCATCAAAGAAATTAGAAGGGAGGACACTATCCAAGTTGGGGAATGCATTGTTAATGGTGTTGGTGATTGTGTACAGGTCAGATGTTGGTGTTCCATTTATGTTGAGCACGGTGGGTGGTGACTTAGGATCCTTGCCTGTAAGGTCTTTCAAGTTACTCCAAAATCTTTTTCCATCACCCCAGGAGTTGGAGAGAGCTTCCTTGAAGTATTTGCTTTTGGCACTCCTAACTGCCCGCGTGCACTCATTTCTGGCAGCTTTATACTTATGAATATCCCCAGGTTTGGATTTTGCACAGGCACAGTGCCAGAGATGATCCCTATGTTTGAGTAAAGTGATTAGATTGGGGGTTATCCAAGGGTTAGCTCTGCCCCTGACCTTCAGCTTTTTGAGAGGTGCAAAGATATTGCAGGCCGCAGTGAAGTGGCTAGTGAAAAGGTCTAAGGCTTGGTTTACATCAATGGCAGAGTCGATTGGTGTCCAGTCCAGGTGGCTTAGGTGTGTATTTAGTAGCTCAAGGTACCCCTGCTTTAACACTCTGGTGTGGATTATTTTGGGGGGGGGCTTAATGAATTTGTTTGTCCAGGTACATGTGACCGGGGAGTGGTCACTGATCCTATCAGGGAGCACTGAGACTTCTGAGATTCATTCAGGGTGATTAGTAAGGGTCCAATCCAGAAGTGTGTGCGACCCTGTCCTATAGTTGCATCTGGTGGGGGTGGTAACAAGCTGGGTGAGGTTCTGTGATGTGACAGCATCCCTGTAGTTTCTGGCCTCCAGTGATAGCCAATTTATGTTGAAGTCGCCTAGTACTATGAGTTCAGAGTTATGGTGTAATCCCTGTAGGCTTTCCAGTATGCTCATAAATCCATTGGACTGATCTTTAGGGGGTAGGTACACAGAGGCAATGGTGAGCTCCTTGTTGTGTGCCCTGAGTAGAACTTTAATAGCGAGAACCTGCGAGGGTGGTTTAGGGTTTGAGAACAGGAAGACTTGACCCAGATAGGAATTCCTCAGGTAGGTGGCACAGCCTCCACCTCATTTGGAAACCCTGTCCTGCCTCAATATAGAGTATCCAGGGATGGTGACTGTAGTGTCTGGTATCTTGGGGTTAAGCCATGTTTCGACAACAGAGAGTACATCAGGGCTATGTTGCTGGACCCAGGTTTGCAAGATGTCAAGTTTGTTAAGGAGGCTGCAGACATTGATTGAGGCTAATGTGAGGGACCCCTCCCACCTTTTTGTGGCATGGGGTGCTCGGCCAGTAGGCCCCAGGTTAGGATGAACATTTCCAGATATCAGAAGTAGAATAAGTAGTATCCTAAGAAGGTTCACTTTAATCAGTTTGCAGACTAGTTTTGTTGTAGGGCATCTAGTCCTCTTGGCCTTGCTGATCTGTGTTTGCCCTGTGATATTGCAAAGCACAATATATAAAGCCATGTTCTCAGAGGTGCCACATGATTAATGAAAAGTAATCAAATCCACATGAAATGGTGAACTACCGGGGACCAGAAAACTGTTATTGTAGCTCAAAGACCCATTTTCTATGTAAGCAATAATACCCTACAGGGTGGACATTGTTGGGATAAAACATACCACCCAGGGGCATAATGAGGCCTGACACCACAGGTGGAGGGCCTTATAGCCCCTGAAAGGTCTGTTATATCCCAATAATGCCCACCCTGTCCATTATTATTGCTCTTAGAAAATGGGCACTGTAAAAAAAAAAAAAGAAATGTAATAAAAAAATTGTTAATCAATAATAGCTTTAAAATAAGTGTTGTAATAAAATAATTCCTCCACCTGCATTGCAATGAAGGACTTTTGTCCTACTCAAGAGTCTGTAGTAAAGCCAGTTGTACAGTCTATATATCCGCCCCCCCAATCGGTCATCCTCTTGTAACAGTCTTTTCTCCCATTTGTAAATATTCTGTTTTTATTTGTCAGTAATTTTTTCAGTCCCATGCATTTTAACACTCCAGAGTGCTTAATAGTGAGGTCAGGGTGTGTGATGCCATGTGTGGCTTGGAACACTGAGAGTAGTATGGGGGGCAGTTATTTTCTTCTGGCTGCAGGTCATGCTGAGAAAGTTACTCTGGTATGGGCACTTTTCTTTTATTGTGAGACAGTCAGAAGCCCCTTTATGCAAAACCACTTTTGAAAAGAGAGGCAGTGGTAGTTCTGGTACAGTTAGTGTACATAAGAGGAGTGGGACATTCTTGGCTTTCCATACTGGAGATGGACGTCCATCTGTGGTATGGAAAACCAAGAAACTCCCACTCTTCTCATGCATAGAAGTGGTAGCGCAGCTACATCCCACTGAGAATTTACATGGTGCATTTGTAGCCCCGCTGCTATTTTCAAATTTTTCGCTATTTGTGGAACATGTTGCCATTGGTGAAAAAATGGGGGATACTGGCCCAGCTGTCAACTTACAGCTCGTTTAGCAAGTGAGGGAAAAATGGTGGCTGGTGATTTTGAGTACTCAGGGTGCCCATGGATACTTTTGGTAATGGGGCATCTCGAAGTGAGAGTAGTTTTTCAGCGGGCATTGTTGAAAAATAAATACATGCTGAGGATGTCTTTCAGCCAATCAGCAAGCTTTATTTTTCAAACCCATTTTCTAAAGTGTTTTAATATTGCTACTGTTCTTGTTGTACTCTGTACAGTGCTCAGAGCCTCTTGAAATTGGCACTTTATCAATACATTTTGCCTTGACTTGCCTTGCCTAACTGGTGCATTAACACAGTTTTTGCAAAGAATTTCCTTTCTTTTTGAAACAGTGGAATTGTATCATCAAAGGGACCTGCATGAACAGATGCAGATGTGCAGGGCTTGTGCCAAGAGAAGAGACTGTCTGCCTCCAGAAGGGCATGAGACTTTGAGGGCCATTGAAATTTGGCTACAAAGGGGCACAAGCATTACACACATCTCCATGCAAGCACATTAAATTAAAGGCCCTAATTAAGAAGATTCCCATGTTCTAAATTCCCTCATCCTGCAGTCTGTGCCACAACCCACATCACCCCTGGTTGAGAATGCCCCCACATATCCACTGCAACAATGAACCAAAATTCTGGGAGGACTTATTCTGTGACAGCTACCGTCAATCAACTATGCCTTGCCCATCTTTTGCAAAATAAAGTATTAAATGTGTGAAGGTGATAATCATCTCCATGTCGCCATGCCAGACAGCATCACCCTTACTTTTGTTTGTGAGAGTGGGTGAGCATTGGAGAGTGAGTGCCAAGGGGTGAGGGAGAAGAAATTATCCAATGGTGCAACTGGCCTCCTTCTCCATCCCACGTGCTACATCCCTCACTCCCTCCAATCCCTCATCATATACTTTCCAAAGTGCCAAGTGATGCTCTGTAACACACTGCTGCCTGCCGAGAAACAACACAATGACATCTAAAACATGGCTTTAAACAGAAAATGGGGACTAGTAGGATAGTCAAGTATCTGCCAGAGAACAAGACCCACACAGCTCATTTTGCCAATGACACCAGTTGTGTAGGCACCTGGAATTCTTACTCAATTAGTCAGTAAACAGATGTCAGGACAAACCATAGAAAATGCAGGCTGTGGTTGAAACAACACAAACAGTTTAAATATAGTACTCCTTCAGCTCGTGACTACTTGATCCCCATGCAAGAACCAAGGGCAAAGACAGTCTATTTCACCCTTGAAAACACAGATTATGGCAGTGATTGGATATATGTCCAATTTAGCTTATGAGGTTCTGAATGCTTAGAAATAATAATTGGCTATGCAAACATTTGATTTATAACACACATTGTAGGTCCCATTAATAGCTCATATTTATAGGTTTATGTAAATCAAAAGATATGTTATGAAGTGGTTGCATATAAAACTTAATACAGTATGTGTATGTAAACCAAAAGATATATTATGAAGTAGCTGCATATAGAATGTAATATGAGATGTTTATGTCTTTTAAATAGTTTGATGTATAAAGTGTGGCAATACTTGTGTATCTTGATTAAACTGTTCTATAGTGTTGCAAACTACTTTTCTATGCAGCAGGATTCACATACATTTTTCCTGTTTAAACAAAACAAAATAAAAGAAAAAAAATGTTGTATCTTTTTTTTTTTTTAAATCAAATAACCCATTTTATAAGTGCAACAACCCGCTCCATGTCATGGGGGTATGGAGGCATTAATGTACTTCCTGGGTGCTTGGGGGTCACTCAGCCATTGTCCTCATGTCTCACAATGCATCTGGGACATGCATTAATGCCCCCATACACTCATGGCCTGTCACTTTACTTAATGCATAGAATTCAAAAGATGATGTTCAGAAACATTTTGGGATTCTGACAAATTTGAGGTGCAATAAAATTATGCAAGGGTACAAGCAAGTAGAGAAATAAAAGACAATCAATGAGAGCAGGACATTAGTAGGTTGACATGAGAAACGTGGAAGTGTATGGAAGTTGGGGCTACAAGCAGTTACATGTTGTAGACAATGTGAAATGAGCCTTCAGGGTACTCTTAAAGGTGGGAAATTGTGAACATTGGAGAGGAGGGAGTTCAAAACCCTGGGGACAAATGAGGAAAAATATTGTCACCCATTTTGGTTGAGAATTTTAGAATGACAAGTGAGGTAGTGTTTGAGTATTTGAGAGTGTACATGGGGTGAGCAACATGAAGTAAGAAAATTGGGGTGGCTGGGATGTCAGATTGGAGAAGCTGGTAGAGGAAACTACCTGGCACATAAGATCAGGAGCCAGAGAGGGATAGCCACTCTAAGGAAGAGTAGAAGGAACAGTGATGTGTGGGGTGGATAAAAGATAGGGTAAAACAGTAGATGTTGTATGTGGCATCCCATTTATGTAGAGGAGATATGGGGGTTTTAATAAAGAGAAGTGACCTAGAGTATACTATAATAAGGGAGTAAAATGCCTTGGGATATAGCTAGGAGTGCTTTTGGAGTAAGGAAATGGTAGAGACTATATGCCAGACAGACTCTAGACTTAATGGATTTGCTTAGATTTGAGATGTGTAAATGTAAATCCAGTGTGGGGTCAAGAGTAATGCCCAGATACCTAAATTCCTTGACTAGGGAGAGAGGAGAACAATCTATACACTGGGTGGCCAAGGGATGACAGCAGGAAGATCTGCACACACTGGAACCAAATAATATTGCTTGCGTTTTGGAGGCATTGAGAACTAGGTTTTTGCCACAAGCCAGTTATGGATGTGGGTGAAGTACTGGGTGATTTGGGTATTGAGGGGCTCTGGGCACTGTCGTATGGGGCAATATTGTCAGCGTACATGATGATAGAACAGGAGGTAGAGATGGAGGAGAGAGAAGAGTAGTAGGCCTAGAATAGATTCAAGGGGGAAGTCTCATGTGATCAGAAATTGGCTGGAAGAGGCATGTGGCAATTTGATGAATTGTTGCCTGGCTAACAAGTGGTTAGTAAACCAAGTGTTGGCACAAGGGAAGGCACCAATGTTGGTTAGGGTTCAAGATGGAAGGGCATAATCGACAAGGCTGAATGCCATGAAAAATCAATGATGACAGCTCTAGTAAGAGTTCCTTTGTCCATAGAAGATTCAATGTTGTCAGCGATGTTAATGAGAGTGGATGTGGTGCTGTATTCCTTATGGAAACCATGCTGATGTGGAGTAAGAAGGTGATAGACTGAGACCCATGTTTTTCTTCAATAAGAAATTACAAGACATTCAAGGTATAAAAAGAAATAAAATGAAAACAAACACATGAAAAAAGTTTCAAAAATTGCTTGCTTTTAGGGGCAAAAACTAAATAAATGCTTGCAGCACATGTTGTTTAGGCTCTGTTGTTACCACAGAGATGGTCTGCAAGGAAGCGGTAGTGATTCACAAAATCTTTCAAGACCATAGCATAATACTACTTAATACAATGTAGTATACCAGGAATATGATTTCTAGTGTATATAAGGTCATTTTGCAGTATTTTATGGATGTAAATGTGATAACAAGAAATAAAACTGCATTTTCAATGAATAAAAAGAAATAACACAAAATTCCAGAAAAATAAAAATACAAATTAGAAAAAAAAGAATGTCACGTCTCTAGTGATAGGTTTGCAGATAGTTTGTTAGCTGAGAGGCTACTACCTTTTTGTGTAGCTTGCTGAGGACAGGCAGAAGGGTAAAAGTTCAATATTGTGAAATACTTTTGAGATCACACTTTTGGGGGACAGGGACTACTTTGGCAGTGCTCCATTGTGATGGGACCACACCTGAAATAAGGGAATGATTCAAAATATGGGTAATAGGAAGGGCAAGTGCATGGGGTCCTAGCTTGAGCAATTTAGGCTCTAGCACATCTGACCCAGGCTAGTGCCAAGGGGTAGGGAGCTGAGAAGTTTGCAGACTTTCTTCTAGTGCCAGTTTTTTAGTGGATAAAAGGGGTGGGTTGGAATGAGGGAAATCTGCAGAGAAGGGATGATGTGCTGGATTACAGTGAAGCAGGCAGAGAAGGAAGAGAGGTCAGTGAATTAGGCGTTGGCTATGGTAAGTTGGTTATTATAATGTACACCATCAGTGATTATGTCCTTTAGTGAGGATTTATAAAATGGGCAAAAAATTTCCTCCAATCTGATTGGCCAAAGGCCTATTGTAGCCATGTCCTTATCAGCCCAGAACTTGCTAACCAGCACTATATACGAGAGGAAAAGCCCCATAACCTGAGCTATCACTGCCCCACCGTATCCCAGTCAGCAATATCAGAATGTAAATCCAACCACAATGAGTAAAGCCGACCATGACATGTGAAAGCCACCCACAAAACTTGAAGACAATCTTCAGTGGTCAGCTCATTCAACAGTTGGCTGCAAATGCTCAAATGTCAGAAATTGCAGACAACAAAACTGAATCATAAATGTCATTAAAAACAATGTACCTCTACTTTCCTTTTTCTGTTCCACAGCTGCTGTTTCTCTGGCCATCTTTTTCATCCCTGCCAGCTTCATTCTGTAGAGTGTCAGGTCCTCTAATCACACCCCTTTTAAAATAATAGTGCCAGAACTTTTAAACTGTAGTTTAGAGTTAGTGGGGAGAAACAGTAAAGAAAAATTGTGAATCTGTTAGTCATACTACAGCCACATAGGTAGACACACAAATTACAAAGCACTGCAGAGGGACACGCTCACAGCTCACTCCCAGTCAAGTCATCTGCTTGCTGTAAAGCACGATTCAGAGAAGGGAAAAAAAATAAAATATTGCCAACACTTTGCATGTCTGAGGATGTAGGGGAGACAGAGTCAGAGACAGACACATATCATCACCTCCTTGAAAATCTCCCTAAAATGTGATAGTTACTTTACTTGTCCTGTCAAAGGAACTATTATCTTCAAAAATAAAAAAATTCAACAACAAAAAAAAAAAAGAAAAACAAATTGCATTTTACTTTCAAACTACAGTAACTTCTTTAGAAGTAATGTTGTAAATTGTTTGCCTGTTTGATAAGCACAATAAGAAACTCCAAGGTGTGGGTTATGGCCTGATAAGAGCATTTCACAGGTGCAAAAGCACTCAGCTCAAGCACCTTGTGCCTCATAATGCACCTGGGGCATGCTCTTGTCAGGCCATAACCCACACCTTGTCATATCTTAATGCTTGTTTAGAAGGAGCACCCAGGAGCCCTTTTATGTGTCCCCCAAAATTATGTGGGTTTCCAGTGGAGGCTAGGAGTTTCTTCTTACAAAAGGAGCCTTTGGCTGAATGGGTGGCCTTTTTGCATTGAGTTCATTGTTGCTGCTAAGCAAGCCAATCTTGTAATTTGGATGAGGCTTTAAAAGCAACCCAGTATTTGTGCCTTTGTAGAGGGAGAGAAGATCACTGTGCAGACAGAAGCTGGCTGTGCCTAAAACTTTTTTCTTAGTGAGGAGAATTAGCCTATGCTGAAGGCAGGAGGTGAAAAATATCTAGGGCAGAATTAACATTGGATGTGGCTAAGAGGGGGTACCAGTCAATAAGAGAAAGTTTAGTATTGAGGGTAGGGGACTCTAGGCTTGGGAATTTCCTGAGGGTTAGTACTTTGAAAGGGACTTTTAGGTTCTGGGCATTCCACAGAAAAAAGTTTGTGTGCATAAGTAATGTGGAGGAAGTACCACAGTGAGAGAGGTGGGTAGGTGATCTTCTTATGCTAAGAAAGTTATTTGAATTCAGTTGGACATAAATACCATAAGTAAACACTGCAAGCACATGTATCTTCTTGTGATACTTAGATAGCTGATGCTCACCCTTCGGCCTGACACTCGCCTCAAACAACACACTACCTGCAATCACAAATAATGAAATGATGATTAGACATCATTTTTTTAACTTTGAAGTGCTTCCACTTTATTGCAACCTCAAGGAGTGCACTGCTTGAAATGAACACCAGAACAATGCACGGGTACAGGGATCAGATATTTTTTTTATTAAACTCTAGGATTTCAAATACCTTTGAGCAGGAACTGCTCATTTACAAAGGTTCCACGTCAAAGGATGATGGGTAACATACATACAAAGGTCAACAATGTTTACAGTCTTAAAAACACAGAGATGTCTAAGCATTTTTTATACACCAAAAATGGAGAGAGACAACATAAGCCAGCTTCAGACAAGTTTCAGGGTGAGCAGTATATAGTTAGTTAGGGTAGGAGGGAGTCAGGAAAAAGTAGGCAGGTTAAAGGGCCATTGTAAGCAGGTAGAGGTGTGTGGCAAAAGTGTGAGGTGGAAGGGCTGGAGGGCCCCATATCTGAAAGTGCCATTAGAGAGGGGAGGGGGTGGATGGGGCAGTGTGGTGTGTGGGGGGGGGTAAGGGGTGAGAGTAGGGAAACTGGTGCCAAAAAAGTGGAGCTCTAAGGGAGGTTACAGTTCACCTTCAACTGGGGTAAAATGAGGAGGCATTTTCTTAGGAGAGGCAGTCACTTTGAGTGGTAGAGGCGAGGAATAGTCGGAGTTGCCTTTTAAAGGGACCAAGCGTTGCAGTTGTAAGTGTTTCTTTGTTAAGGGTATTGTACTACTGAGGAGCCCTGTGCATGAATGACCTCTGACCCATTGTGGTTCAGCATCTTGGGACCTGGAAGGTTTGATATAGAGCACTGCATGTAAGCTGGGTACTGCTGTTGGCAGTAAGGAGCTTGGCCACTCCTGATGGCATGAGGCCGAGGAGAACTTTTTGGTTAACAAGCAGGTGTGGTATTGTATTCTGCTAAGGAGTGGTAGCCATCTGGCCTGGGCTTACAGGTCACAGGTGTGTGTTAGGCAGGCTGCACCCATTAGAAGCTTACAGGCCTTGTTGAGTGTCACCGATATCCTCCAGAGGGTAATAGGGGAAGCAGAGCCATAGATGACTCCACCATAATCGATGATGGAGGTGACGGAGCTGTAGATGGCCAGTCTAAGGGCATCAGTGGTCATGCAGTGTTTGTGCTTGTGGAGCAGGCTGATCTGTATGTTGGCGGCTTTAGCTACATTACCAATGTGCCACGTGTAAGAAAGGGACCTGTCCAAGGTGATGCCGAGATATTTAAACTCAGGAACATGTTCAAGTGAAGTCCCCATGTGGTTCTTGATGGTGAGGGACAGAGGTTTATACTTGCTCTGTGCCTTCCAGAATGTCATGACCTTAGTTTTGCTGTAGTTCAGGATGCATTTATGTGAGCTAAACCACTCTTCAACATGCCTGAAATCATTTGTTTTGCAAGTGGCAGTATGGGGATTAGATTTGTTTAAAAAAGATGTAGTATGAGAAGTAAATTTGGGGATCAAAAGTATTTGTTTAAAAAAGTACCAGTATAGGAGCAGATTTGTTAAGTGGTAGTATGGAGAAAAGAATTGTAGCAGTACGGGGCTCTGTATGGGAGCGGGTATGCCTTAAACGTGGTACTACAGAAGAGGGGTTGATTTTAAAAGTGGCAGCATGGTAGCAGTAGGGGAGAGGGCTTTTTTAAAATTGACAGTATGGAAGTGGATTTGCTTAAACAGTGAACTGTACTTGGGTGTCTGCGTATTTGTATAGAAAACCATCAGGATCATTCGTTATATCCAAGAATTTGCTATAGTGGAGTTCTCTATAGTGAGGGGCTACTGTATCTATATCTATATCTATATCTATATTTATATCTATATCTATATTTATATCTATATATTAGTTGCAAAAACTTTGTTAATGCATCAGTTGGGGTGAATACCATAGCAACAAAAGCAGGGAAATGAGGTGTTACTTCCTACCCCCAGGGTTCCCTCTAGCACCCCACCCCATCCCCCCACTCTCCACATGCCAACAGGCATGAGGTGTGCATAAGTCATCAGACCAACTTTCACCCATTCCATGTGTAAACAACCTTACACACTACAATATAGGACAATGGGGTGAGAGTTAGGCCTGATGACCCCATGGCACACCCCAATGCCTATTGATGTGTGGAGAGTGGGGGGATGTGGGTGGGGTGGTGCAGTGGGAATGCTGGGGGTGGGGCGTTAGGGTTGGAAACTCTTACACCTCATTTGTCTGCCTTTGTTGCTATGATATTCACTCTAACTGATGCATTAATGACATTTTTGCACCTAATTTCCTTACTTTGTGAGGTAGCATAATAGTATCCTCATTTTACTGTGGGAGCACAGGGTCCTGTCCATATCTCATGGTCCCATCCCACCATCGAGATAGCACAACAGTATCCATATGTCACAGTAGGAGCGCAGGGTCCATCCCTTCCCATCATCCAGATAGTAAGGTGGGAGTGCAGGGTCTTTCAAACCCTGCACTCCCATCCCTCCATCCAAATAGTACAGCAGTATCCATACATCACAGTGGAAGCACAGGGTTCTTCAGACCCTATGCTCCAATCCCACCACAGATGCACATATGTATGTAGCTGTGGAAACACAGGCATCTGTGGCCCCTGTGCTTCCACACATAAAGTTACGAGCAGGCATAGCAAAATTGCAACAAATAGTCATAACTGTGCCATCTTAAATAATTTTCACCCCAAATGTTCAACATAACCTTCTTATCACCTCACCACATGTACCCAGTACAGAAAAGTTTCAAATGCCTGTCAAAATGTAATTCCATGCAACTGTAATGTCATTTTGCCCCACAGATGCGGGAAAACATTTTTGTCAGGATTTGAAAAATTACAGCTGTACTATTTATGAGGTGGTGTGAAAAATGGTAATGTTAAAAATCTGGAGTGAAAATATGAAACATTGGGGAAGTTATGAGCGTGCATAGAAACTGCAACACACGCTTGTAATGCAGTAATTTTTTTGAATTTGTTCACCAAATTTACAACATGGGCTTCTTGGGACCTCCGCTCATGAACAGTGCAACTGTGATTTTGTTAATCCATCCCAAAAGTTGATTTTACATAGCAATCGTAACATTCTGCATTACAGGTGTAAAAACACATTCGGGGCAGGATGTGAAAAATGACAGCTGTACTGTTCATAAGAAGGTGTGAAAAATGGCAATGTTGAAAATCCAGAATGAAAATATAAAAAATTGGTGCAGATACGAGCATGCGTAGAAATTGCACAACACGCGCTCATAACACAGTAATTTTTAGGAATATTTTCACCAGATTTGCAGTTTGGGCTTTCTGGTACCTCACCTCATTAACAGTGGTGCTGTCATTTTGTTAATCAGTCCTGAAAGGTGATTCCATGCAGTGACAGCAAAATCACCATTCAGTACGAGAAACAAAATGACAGTGTCAGTGTTAATGAGGTGGGGTCCCAAGAACCCCATGTTGAAAATTTGGGGCCAGAATTTCTAAAATTGGCTGAGATAGCAACATAAGTTGAACTCCTCCCATTGACTTCTTTTGTATGGCTTACCTTGATTCCTCAGATCGCAGTTCAGTTTTGAGGAGTGCAGCTGTGTCCCCGGTCCAGAGAAGATCGCTGTTCCTGACCTCTGCTGGTAAGTATGGGGTAAGAGGGGGTGTGGGGAGATGGGTGAGCAAAGGGAGGGTGGATATGGGGAAGGCAGGAGTGGGGAGATGACAAGGGACTGTTTTCTTTTCTGCCGATGGAAAAAAAAAGACTTTGGGGGATGGTTTTCTTTATTTACAGGTATGCCTGTAAAAAAATAATTTGGGCACACTGGGGTGAGCTCCCAGTGTGCCACATGAGTTGGGGGGAATCATGATGCCAATTGGGGGATTGGGCACCTCTGTCGGCAATAAAAGTGGGCTGGGAGGGGCATGCAACACTGGGAGTGGAATCCTGGTGTCAGAAAGTTAAAAGAAAAACACCATTTATCTCAGCACACTGGGGTGGGCACCCAGTATGCCACAAAACTGGGGAGAATACACACCAACATGGGGATTGGGCACCCTGATGTTGGTGTGAAAAATAGGAATTGGGGGGGCAGAATAGTTTGATGCAGGATCCTGCATCAAAATTATCTAAATTCGGCATGGGATTCTGCATCGAGAAGAAAGACATGGGGATGGTTTTCTTTATTTTGCAGGGTTAAAATAATGTAGGACACACTGAGGTGGTCTCTCAGTGTGCCAAATAAGTGTGTGTGTGTGGGGGGGATACATACCAACACAGGGATTGGGCACCATGTGTTAATGCAAACAAAGTGGGTATTCCTTGACTATGCAGCCAGCAGCACATGTTACAGCTACGGCAGCAGATGTAAAAAAAAATACCACTCTTCTCACACAGAGAATGGGTCACAAGCCGTTCTCTGTAAGCTGGCACCCAGCAAAATAAACTTGTTTGAGGCCAGCTTAAAAAAAAAAATCAGAATACACCTGAAGGGGGTCCTCTTTAGCTGTGTTCTGATGTTTTGTTTTTTTCTTTCTTAAGCGTTCTGTACTTCAAGATCCTCGCTAAGCAGCAAACAAGATGGGGGATGCAAAACAGCTCAATCGATCGAATGACTTTGAACTTTACGCAAAATACCAGCCTTCTTTGTAAAAGGAGCTGGTATTTTGCACAAAGTACTCGTATTGTGCGAAAAATATATTTTTCATGCCTGACATATAAATTTTCCAATAGGAAATAATGGGAACATTTAAAATGTCATAACTTTTGAACAGATTAATATTTTTTCACCAAACCTTCAAAAGACACATCTGTGACCTGAAGGCTTTCTTCACTGGAAATTTCAGATCAAAACCTAAAGCTGTTTCTGACATCCAGGATGACAAAGAAATGTTAAAAATGGGATTTTTCTGTTTTTCGTCACTTTATATCTCAGAAACCACTTAACAGATTCCCACAAAATTTGGCATGTCAAGAGATCTACACCAAGAAATTATACATGTCAAACATCATGGAAATCAACTGAACAGTTCCAAAGTTCTAAAGGTTCAAAATTTGGACTTTAACATAGAAGAGCAGTTTCACCCTAACTGCAGTATACTGGCACAACCGTGCAAGTAATATATATGTATATCATAGTGGCACGGTAGTGCCATTATAGTTAGAGTTGAGGAGCCATTTACATGTTAAACCCAAAATTTTGCACCATAATAACTTTGCAACTGTTTGACGGATTTGCCTGAAATTTGGAATACATGATAAAGACCCATACGCCTTGGGATCTGCCAGGTTTTGTACTGGTCACATACACAGCTGTGGAGTTATTAAGCATGATCTGCGCGGACGTTTGCGCTTTTCTAGAATTTCACTGTCATGCGTACAGGTTGCACGGTTTGCACAACTGGTCGGAAATCTTCAGGGAACATGGGGCTGGGGTCCCTGATGTGCCTTTTGAAGATTTTGTGAACAAATATTACACGGTTCAAAACTTATTCAAAAAACAAGTTCCCATTATAAGTCAATGGGAAAAGTTAACAAAAAGTTCGACAGTGTCGCAAATGCAGTTTTTACTTTCACAAACGGCCCTTTTACTGTCGCAAATCCGCCTTTTTGTTTTCAGTTAGTGATCAGAAAAATGCTTGCCATTTAAATTTGGGACCCTCTAGCAACCTAATTATTTTTGTATTCACCTAGTCGGACCCTGAGGATGCTAGCCATGTCTTTATTTTGGAGTAAAACACCCCAGAAATATGTTTTTCAAATTTCTGGAAAAAATACTTTCGCAAAGTACTGTCGCACTTGTGACACTGTCGAATGAATTTGCGAAAGCTTTCGCAAACTGAGACAGTACTTTTCTAGGCTGTGGGAAGATGACAGCAATTGTTTGGCACCCTGCTGCAAAAGAATGGTTTGGTGTTTTGGCCTGAAATTAGGAGGGAACGCAGCTGACATCTAAAGATGTGCCTTTCAGTGTTTTGTTGAAAAACTTTTACATGGCGGCAAAGTTACAGCACTCCAAAGTTGACGCTTTTTCCCATAGGATAACATTATGGCGTCCGACGCATTACAGGAATCATTTGGCGCCCTGCTGCAAAATAACAGTTTGGTCTTTTGGGCTGAAATTTGCAAGGAACACAGCTAACATCCCACAGATGTGTCTTTTTGTGGTTTGGTGAAAAAATATTACAGGGAACCAAAGTTATGGCACTCTGAACTTCTCTTTTTTTCCCATAGGATAACATTACGGCATTCACAGCGATTTTCGGGGCCCATAGCTCAGAAATGGTGTGAGACATGGGCTTTTCGTCGGAAAAAAAGCTTAGCCCCCTGATGGGGCCTAAGTGTAAAACTATCCATGAAAGTCATAAATCATATGACTTTTAAATTTTTTTTCTACGTCGTACGGTTCCTGAGATATAAGCAATTTAGTATTCCAACTCCTCATTTTCTGCTCCAAGAACCATTATTATGCATACATTCTTTGTACTCACTGTCTTTCTTTATGCAGGTTTTGGGGAAAACCAGCCTGTGCACTTACATTACTGTTACTGTTACCGTTTTTGCTTGCGGTTCCATTCCTGTTTCACTTACGGTTCACGTCTACGCCACCATGTGCGTTACCGTTTGAGTTTTCATTTGCACTTGCTTTTGCATTGTTTTTAACATTTCTGTCTACACTACTGTTTCTCTTTCTGTTTCGCTTTGCATCACCATGCGCATTACTATTTGCGTTTGCCGGCACAATGTTACTATGTGACAAGACATCATATGGGCCCTGCGCTCCTGCCACCACATTACAGTCACTATTTCTCATTATCATTCTCAAAGAGAAGGGAAATTAGAGGCAAAAAACTCTGTTTAATGCATTAGTTAGGGTTGTTCCACACTGACAAAAGTGAGGAAATTCGGTGTTAGGGTTGAAAGCCCCCCTTGGACCCCCCTGCCCACTCCCCCAACTGGCATCAGGGTGCGCATTAGAGTTGTTGGTCCTAACTCTCACCCCATTTTCCTACACCTCTGCTTCTTTACACATGTGATGGGGTGAGAGTTATGGATGACAACCCTAATACGCACCCCAATGCCAGTTGGTGGTGGGCAGGGGATAGCTAACCTAACACTGACTTCCTCATGCTATGTGGAATAACTTAATTAATGCATTAAATGGAGTTTTGTGCTCCAATATATATATATATATATATATATATATATATATATATATATATAAATTCATGGCAAAAAACTACATTTAATGCATCAGTTAAGGTTGTTCCACAATGATAAAAGTGAGGAAATTTGGTGCTAGTGTTGAAAACCCTAACTGCACATCCCCACCACACACACACACACACACACACACACACACATATACATGCAAGCAGGGGAAGGACCAAGGCAACACAACCAATCTCACACAACCAGCAGGAGGTGTATAACTGTGTTACCATATCAAGTAGGTAAGAAATCTAACTTCAGGTATCATACAGTATTTCAAAACTTGTTTCATGAGGTTAGTTCCCCTAAAGGTGAAACAAGGTAGTGGTAGCAAAAACTGTGTACCTTGCTACGTTTTTGACATATGGGTGGTGAAAGGCATCATGGGTGCCTCAATGTTAGGCTATGGGAAATTGCTCAATTTCAGAATAGTGTAACTTTGTCATGCTTTAAGTATTTTAGCACTAAAGCAGGAAAAGTCATATCTGTGGAACCAGGGCTTGCCACCCTGCAAATTTCAGCCCAAAAGACCCAACTGTTTGCTTGCAGGATGATGGCAAAGATGTGCAGTCATCAGGAGCATACTTTTGTAAATTATTGTCACAAACACGAAAGTATCACAAACAGAAAACATGACAGTGCCGCATTTGTGAAAGCATGCAAAATAGTGTCACAAAATACTGTCACAAACACGAAAGTGTTGTAAATGCATTGCACGACACTGTTGTATTTGGAAAGTGATTTTCAAAAGTATTTCAGGGAATGTGGAAAATACTGTTTTGGGTCTTGTACACCCCAAAATCCCATATGTGTAGTCTGTGTTATGTGTTGGTGGCAGCGTGTGGCCCAAGATGCCCAGTTGTCCATAGTAATATGTGTTTTGCGGTGCATGGACTGTCCGGGGTCAGAGTTAGCAGTGATGACCCCATGCCACAGCCCAATGGGAGCATGGGTGTATGGTTTGTGGTTTAGATAGTTGTATGTTATTTCTGTTACCTGCTGCTGGTTGTGTGTGATTGGTTGCGTTGCCATGGTCCTTCCCCTTCTTGCATGTATGTGTGTGTGTGATGGTGGCAGTGGTGGGGGGGAATACGTAGTTAGGGTTTTCAACCCTAACACCAAATTTCCTCACTTTTGTCACTGTGGAAGAACCCTAACTAATGCATTAAACAGAGATTTTTGTCATGAATTTCCCTTCTTTTTGAGAATGTGCAATATAAATAGTGAATGGAATGTGGTGGTGGGAGGCCCCATGCTCCCACCATGCTGGCCATTTGTGCATAATAACCCTAAAAGTAATGATAACGTTAACAGTAATGGAGACGGAAATGCAAACAATAATGGTAATGGTAACGCAAATATGAATGCAGATGAAAATGCTAAAGCTTATGGAAACAGAAGCAGAAAAAGAAACAGAATAAGTAACAGTAACGGTGACAGAAACATAAATGCAAATACAAATGGCAATGAAAACGCAAGTGGAAACACAAAAGGTAATGGTAACATAAAAAGAAATGGTAACAGTTATGGTGATGGAAATGTATATGCAAATGCAAACATTAAGGGAAACGTTAATCATAACGGTGATGGAAATGCAAAGATTGATGGGAACAGGAATGCCCACGCAAATGTGAATGGAAACGCAAATGCTAACGGTTATGGTAACACAAATGAAAACAAAAATGGTAGTGCAAATGCAAACACAAATGGTAACGGTAATGTTTACAGTAACAGAAATGGAAACGCAAATGGAAACACAAGTGTGAACGGTAACGAAAATGCAAATGGCAATGGTAAAGTAAACGCAAGTACAAATACAAATGCAAATGGTAACATAAATGTAAACCCTAATGGCAATGTTAACGGTGATGCAAACATTAATATAAACGCAAATGTAAATGCAAGCACAAACAGAAATGTAAACGGTAATGCTAACAGTAATGCAAGCACAAATGGTAACGCTAGCGTAAATGGTAATAGTAATGTAAATGCAAGCTGTAATGGTAGCATAAATGGAAGCACAAACACAAACGCAAACACAAATGGTAATGGTAACGTAAACGCAAACACTAACGGTAATGGTAACTGTGACGTAAACGCAAATGGAAACGCAAATGGTAAAATAAATGCAATCGTAAATGAAGATGCAAACAGTAACAGTAATGCTAACAGTTAGGGTAATGCAAATGTAAATGGTAACAGAAGCATAAATGGTAACAGAAAGGAAAATGGTAATGGTAATAGTGAACCAAACGTAAATGGAAACACAAACGGTAATGCAAACGCAAACATTAATGCTAACAGTGATGCAAACAGAAATGCTAACACAAATGGTAATGGAAACGCAACCGCAAATGTAAATGCAAATGCTAACGGTAATGCTAAGGCACACGCTTTGTGTTCGAAAGAGGTGCATTCAGAAGCACAGTGAATACAAAGAATGTGGGCACAATAGTGGCCCTCATACAGGAAAATGAGCACTTGGAATACTAAATTGCTTAAGTATCAGGAACTGTACTACGCAGAAAAAAAATTTAAATCTCATATTATTTATGACTTTCCAGGCTAGTTTTTCACTTTGCCCTCCAATTGGGGAGTAAGAATTTTTGTGAAGAAAAGTCCGTATCTCGATCCATTTTCGAGATACGGGACCCAAAAGGCATGGAAGACACCATAATGTTATCCTATGGGAAAAATTGTCAACTTCAGAAAGCCATAACTTTGCAGCCCTGTTATATTTTTGCACCAAACCACCAAAAGACACATCTGTGTGATGTTGTCTTTCTTCCCTGCAAATTCCAGCCTAAAAGGCCAAACTGTTGTTTTGCAGCAGTGTGGCAAAGATTTTCTATTGTTTGGGGCATAGTGTCACAAATTACTTCCACAAATCATGACACTTTCTCAAAAAAAACCCACGAAAGTGTCGCATATGGGAAAGTACTTTGCGACACTACTTTTTACAAAAATTTTAAAAACATATTTCTGGGGTGTTTAACCTCTCAAAAAGACATGGCTAGCATCCACAGGGCTCGACTAGGTAAACACAACAAGAATTGTGTCCCTGGAGGGTCCCACATTTAAATGCCAAGTATTTTTCTGAGCACCAACTGAAAAAAAAATGGCTGAATCACAAAAGTAAAAGGGCAATTTGCGACACTAAAAACTGCATTTGTGACACTTTTGCATGGTTCAACTTTTCCCATAGACTATAATGGGATTCAGTGTTTTTTGAATAACATTTGAACCATTTAATATTTATTCACAAAATTTTTGAAAGGCATATCTGTGACCCTGGCTGCATGTTCCCTGAAGACTTTGGACTGATCACATAAAACTGTGTGGGCTGTAGGCACGAGCAAAGAAACACACAAAACCCCATAATATATGATGTTTTTTGGTGCTCTGTAGTTCCAGAACCGTACATCCGACTGTAATGACACTTGGCAGATCCAGAGAGCTATGGTACCAGACTGTGCATTCCACATTTCAGGCAAATCTGTCTTACTGCGGCAAAGTTATTAAGGTGCACAATTTCAGATTTAACCTTAAATGGGGTACTCAACCCTAACAATAGTGGCACTACTTTGCCATTTTAATACGTGTGTTGTGTGTATATATATATATATATATACAGTAGTAGCCACAGACACTGCAAACTATTTCCTGAAATTTCGGTGATATTTCCAGAAATATCTGATGCTTTTTGCATTTAAACAGCAAGGGCAGCAGAGAGAAACTCTTCAGAAATGTTGTGAAATATCTGGAAATAGCTTGTAATATCTGAGGCTACCACTGTGTGTGTGTGTATATATATATATATATATATATATATATATATGGCAGAAAACTCCATTTAATGCATCAGTTAGGGTTGTTCCACAGTGACAAAAATGAGGAAATTTGCTGTTAGGGTTGAAGGCCCCCCTTGGACCCCTCAGCCCACCTCCCAACCGGCATCAGGGTGTGCATTGGGGTCATCGGTCCCAACTCTCACCCCATCAAAATGTGTAAAGAAGCAGAGGTATAGGAGAATGGGGTGAGAGTTAGGACCGACGACCCCACCGCACACCCTGATGCTGGTTGGGGGTGGGCAGGGGGGTCCAAGGGAGGCTTTTAACCCTAACAGTGAATTTCCTCACTTTTGTCACTGTGGAACAACCCTAACTGATGCATTAAATGGAGTTTTTGCCTCTAATTTCTCTTCTTTTTCAGAATGATGATGAGAAATAGTGAATGTAATGTGGCAGTGGGAGCGCAGGGCTCAAAGGGCCCCGCGTCACCACCACGTGATGTCTTGTGACATAGTAACAGGAACAGCAATGCAAACAGAAGCACAACAGTGGCGCACATGGTAACACAACTGTAAATGGCAAAGGAAATGTTATTAGAAATGCAAGCGCAAAGTGACGCCGAATCGAACAGTGACACAAACAGACATTGAAGCGCATACGAAAACACAACTGGTAACAAGAACAGTGATGGCAGCAGTATTTTAAATGGAAATGTTAAGTGTCACAGCAAAAAGAGCACAAAAGGGAACAGAAACTGAAACACGAACGCAAGCACACACATAAACACAAACTGTAAGACGCACAGGCTGGTACCGCAATTTTAAATGCAAATGGTAAAGCTAAGATGAAGAATAATGCCAAAGGAAACAGAAATGGAAATGGGAACAGAAATGTGTATGGAAACTCAAACCGAAATGTGCACGGGCACAGTAACGCAATTGCAAACACAAATGGTAACAGTAACAGCAAGGAAGACGCAAAATGAAAGAGAAATGGAAACGCAAAGAAAAGGGCTGCCAGAAATGCAAATGGCAATGTGCACAGTGACGCAAACAAAAACACAAACAGAAATAGTAGTGGAAATGCAAATGGTAACAGTAGTGAAAACACAAGCACAAATGACTATGCAAAGGGTAACGCACACGGTAGCATACACAGGAACGGTAATGCAAATGGAGAGAGAAAAGCAAGTGGAAACAGTAACTGTAACAGTAACGGAAGCGCATGCCTTGTTTTTGCCAAACAGGTGCATAGAGAAACACAGTGTGTACAAAAAATGTATGCATTGCAATGGGCATCGAAGCTTAAAATGACCACTGGAAGTACTTAATTGCTAATATGTCAGCAACCACAGGACATAGAAAAAAAATTTAAATTTCACAGAAATCATGATTTTTCTGGCTAGCTTTTTGTTATTACATAGCCCAAATGGGTATGAAACTTGCAACAAAAAATCTATATCTCGCATCATTTTGGAGATACGAGCCCTGAAAGACGCGACGCATGCCACCATGTTAGTCTATGGGGAAAAATGCCAAATTTGGAGTACCGTAACTTTGGAGCCATGCAACATGTTTTCACTGAACCACAAAAAGGCACATCTGTAAGATGTTGGCAACCTTCTCTCCAAATTTCAGCTCAAAAGACCAAACCGTTCTTTTACAGCAGGGTGGCAAAGAATTCCTGTCATTTCGGCCAAGTCTGAAAAAGTAGTGTTGAAATTTGCGGCAATTTTCACAAAAATTTCCAAAAGTGTCGTGCCTGTGACACTACTTTGCAACACTACTGGTTCCAGAAATTTGAAAAACACATTTCTGGGGTGTTTTACCCCAAAATAAAGACATGGCTAGCATCCTCAGGGTCCGACTAGGTGAACACAAAAAGAATTTGTGTCCCTAGAGGGTCCCAAATTTAAATGCCAAGCATTTTTCTGATCACCAACTGAAAAAAGAATGGCGGTTTTGCCACACTACTAGGGCCATTTGCGATACTAGAAACAGTATTGGCGAAAGTGTTGAATATTTTAACTTTTCCCATTGACTTATAATGGGAAATTGTGTTTTGAATAACTTTTGAACCGTTCAATATTTTTTCACGAAATCTTCAAAAGGCACATTGGAGACCCGGGCTGCATGTTCCCTGAAGTTTTCGGACTGGTCGCACAAACCGTGCAACCTGTAGGTGAGAGCAAAGAAATCACAAAAAAAGTGTAACTGTGCAATTGGTTGTCACTTAATTGTGCATACCAAATTTCAGGCAAATCCATTGAATGGTGGCAAAGTTATTAAGGTGCAAAATTTGACCCTTTAACCTTAAAAATGCTACTCAACCCTAACTTTGTCACTGTTCAATGGATTTGCCTGAAATTTTGTGTGCACAATTGGACATGATAGATCTTGGGATCTGCCAGGTTTCGTACTGGTCAGATATACGGCTGCGGAGTTATTAAGCAACAATAAATTGCACTATTATGCTTTTTTGCAATTTCTTTGCTCTCACCTACAGGTCGTACAGTTTGTGATACCAGTCTGAAAACTTCAGGGAATGTGCAGACGGGGTCCCCAATGTGCCTTTTGAAGATTTTGTGAAAAAATATTGAACGGTTCAAAAGTTATTCAAAAAACAAGTTCCCATTATAAGTCAATGGGAAAAGTTAACAAAAAGTTCGACAGTGTCGCAAATGCACTTTTTAGTGTCAGAAATGACCCCTGTATTGTCATAAGTCAGCCATTTTTTTTTCAGTTACTGGTCAAAGAAATGCTTGGCATTTAAATTTGGGACCCTGTAAGCGTACAATTCATTTTGTGTTCACCTAGTGGGACCCTGAGGATGCTAGCCATGCCTTTATTTTGGGGTTAAACACTCCAGAAATATGTTTTTCAAATTTCTGGGAAAAGCAGTGTCACAAAGTAATGTCGCACTTGTGACACTTTTGCAAATTTTTGCTAAAGCTTTCGCAAATCACTACATTACTTTTCAGGCTATGGCAAAATGACAGGAATTCTTTGCCACCCTGCTGCAAAAGAACAGTTTGATCTTTTGGGCTGAAATTTGGAGAGAAGGCAGCCAACATCTTGCAGATGTGCCTTTCGGTGGTTTGCTGAAAAAATATTACAGGGCGGCAAAGTTACAGCACTCCACATTTGACGCTTTTTCCCATAGGATAACATTATGGCATCCACCGCATTACAGGAATCCTTTGACGCCCTGCTGCAAAATAACGGTTTGGTCTTTTGGACTGAAATTTGGAGGAAAGAAAGCCAACATCCCACAGATGTGCCTTTTGGTGGTTTGGTGAAAAAATATTACAGGTCGGCAAAGTGACAGCACTCCGAATTTGACGCTTTTTCCGATAGGATATCATTACGGCGTCCGTCGTGCTTTTCAGGGCCCATATCTCGGAAACGGTACGAGATACAGACTTTTCATCACAAAAATGCTTAGCCCCCCAAGTAGGGGTTAAGTGCGAAACTAGCCAGGAAAGTCCTAATTCATATGAAATGTAAATTTTTTTTCTACGTCGTACGGTTCCTGAGATATAAGCAATTTAGTATTCCAAGTCCTCATTTTCTGCTCCGAAGCCCATTGTTATGAATACATTCTTTATTTTCACTGTGTTTTTCAATGCAATTTTTGGGGAAAAGAAGGGTGTGCCCTTTCGTTACTGTACCAGTTAGTGTTTCCAGTTGTGTTTCCATTACCGTTCGCAGCACCGTTCCCATCTACGCTACTGTGTGAGTTACAGTTTGTGTTTTCATTTGCGCTTGCATTTCTGTTTGCGTTTCTGTGTCATTTGACATTATTGTTGCTGTTACTGTTACCAATTGCATTTACAATTGCGGTACTGTGCCCATGTGTTACGGTTTGCATTTCCGTACGCGCATGTGTTTCTGTTTGCATTTCTGTTTCCTTTGGCATTATTCTTGCTGTAACTGTTACCATTTACATTTACAATTGTGGTACCATGACCGTGCACACAACGGTTTACGTTTCTGTACATGCTTGCATTTGCGTTTGCATTTCTCTTTCCTGTGGGGTTATTGTTGCTGTTAACGTTACCATTTGCATTTGCAATTGTGGTAACATGACTGTGCACATTACGGTTTGCTTTTCTGTATGCTCTTGCATTTGCACTTCTATTTCCTTTGGCATTATTCTTGCTGTTACCATTAACATTTGTGTTTCCAATTGCGGTACTGTGACCGTGCGCGTTACAGTTTGCATTTCCGTATGCGCTTGTGTTTGCGTTTCTGTCTCCTTTGACATTATTGTTGCTGTTTCCGTTAGCATTTGCATTTCCAATTGTGGTACCATGAACGTAAACATTACCAGTTGCATTCCATATGCATTTCTGTTTGCATCTCTGTCTTGTCACTGTTCGCTTTGGCGTCACTTTGCACTTGCATTTCTATTACTGTTTGCGTTACCATTTACGTTTGTGTCACCATGTGCGTAACCATTTGCACCTGCGTTTGAGTTGCACTTGCTGTTACTGTGTCACACAAAATCATGTGGTGGTACCATGGGGCCAGAAGGGCCAGTGCTCCCACCACCGCATTCCATTCACTATTTATAGTCCTCATTCTCAAAAAGAAGGGAAATTCATGACAAAACTCCATTTAATGCATCCAGTTAGGGATTGTTCCACTGATGACAAGTGTGAGAAATTTGATGTAGGGATCAAAGCCCCTCTTGCACCCCCACCCCCGCACTCCCCCAACCGCATCGGGTGTGCGCCGAGATCATCGGTCCTAACTCTCACCCCATTCTCCTATTCTTCACCACCTCAGCTTGTTTACACATGGAATGGGGTGAGAGTTAGGGCTGTTGACTAACGCACACCCCGATGCTGGTTGGAGGTGCAGGGTGGTGGGGCAAGGGGTGCTTTCAACCCTAACATAGAATTTCCTCGCTTTTGTCAATGTGGAATAACCCTAACTGATGCATTAATGGATTTTTTGCCATGAATTTTATATATATATATATATATATATATATATATATATAAAATTCATGGCAAAAAAACTAAGTTTAATGCATAAGTTAGGGTTGTTCCACAGTGACAAAAGTGAGGAAATTTGGTGTTAGAGTTGCCACCCCTTGCACCTCAAGCCCACCCCGTCCCCACCAATAGGCTTCGGGGTGTGCGTTGGGGTCATCGGTCCTAACTCTCACCCCATCCCATGTGTAAACAAGCTGAGGTGGTGCAGTATAGGAGAATGGGGTGAGAGTTAGGAACGACAACTCCAATGCACACCCCAGTGCCTGCTGCTGGGGATGGGGTGGGCTTGGGGTGTAAGGGGTGGCAACCCTAACACCGAATTTCCTTGCTTTTGTCACTGTGGAAGAACCCTAACTGATGCATTAAATGGAGTTTTTTTCCATGAATTTCCCTTCTTTTTGAGAATGAGCACTATAAATAGTGAATGGAATGTTTTGTGTCACATAGTAACGCTAAAGGTAACGCGAACGCAAGCGCAAATGGTAGTGCACATGGTGACGCAAATGTAATGATAATGCAAATGGTAAGAGAAACACAAACATTAATGAAAGCAGAAATGGTAACGCAAATGGTAACACAAATGCTAATGGCAACAGAAACACAAACGTTAATGAAAATAGTAATGCAAATGCTAACGCCAACAGAAACGCAAACGGTAACAAAAATGCAAACGGTAACACAAACACAAACAGAAATGTAAATGGTAAGGCCAACAGAAACGCAAATGGTGACGATCACGCAAACAGTAAAAGTAGCGCCATTGGAAACACAAATGGTTATGGTAATAGCAACAATGATGCCAAAGTGAACAGTAACACAAATGGAAATGCAACTGTAAGCATGTACGCAAACACAAATGGTAATGCGCATGGTCATGGTACTGCAATTAGAAATGCAAATACTTACGGTAACACCAATGATGACACCAAAGGAAACACAAATGTAAATGGAAATGCAAATGAAAGTGTGTATCCAAATGCAAATGGTAATGCACACAGTGATGCAAAACGAAACTGAAACAGTAATGGAAATACCAATGGTAACAGTAACGCAAATGCAAGCGCAAATGAAAACGCAAAGGGTAATGCGCATGGTGGCCTAGATGGGAACGCTAATGCAAATGGTTATGAAAACACAAGTGGAAACTCTAACTGTAACAGTAATGAAAATGCACACCCTTTTTTTCTCCAGAAGCTGCATTGAGAAACACAGTGAATACAAAAACTGTATGTTTAATAATGGTCTTCGGAGCAGAAAATGAAGACTTGGAATACTAAATTGCTTATATCTCGGGAACCATACTATGTAGAAAAAAAATTAAAATTTCATATAATTTATGACTTTCCTGGCTTGTTTTTCACTTAGCCTCTCTTCAGGGGGCTAAGCACTTTTATGACGAAAAGTCCGTATCTCAAAGAGTTTCCGAAATACGGGCCCAGAAAGGCTCGACAGAAGCCATAATGTAAGCCTATGGGGAAAAAGCATCAACTTCGGAGTGCTGTAACTTTGCAGCCCTCTAATATTTTGTCACCAAACTACCAAAAGGCACATCTCTGGGAATCGTGGCTTTCTTCCCTCCAAATTTCAGCCCAAAAGACCAAACCATTCTTTCTCAAAAAAATCACAAAAGTGTCACAAGTGCGACACTACTTAGCGACACTACAGTTTACAACAATTTCAAAAACATATTTCTGGGGTGTTTAACCCCCCCCCCAAAAAAAAAGACATGGCTAACATCCTCAGGGCTCAACTAGGTGAACACAAAAAGAATTGTGTCCCTAGAGGGTCCCAAATTGAAATGCCAAGCATTTCTGTGACCAGTAACTAAAAAAGAAATGGCTGACTCACGACACTACAGGGGTCATTTGTGACACTAAAAACTGCATTTGCGATACTGTCAAACTTTTTGTTAACATTTCCCATTGACTATAATGTGAAACTTGTTTTTTGAATAACTTTCGAACTGTTTAAGATTTTTTCACAAAATCTTTAAAAGGCACATCGGGGACCCTGGCTGCATGTTCCTGTAAGGTTTTAGACAAGTCGCACAAACTGTACGACCTGTAGGCGCGAGCAAAAAATGCACAAAAAAGCATAAATGCAACTTTATATTGTGCTTCATAGCTCTGCAATCATATATTCAACCATTACAAAACTTGACAAGTCCAGAGATCTTTGGTACCGCTCTATGCCTGCCAAATTTCAAGCAAATCCATCATACTGTGGAAAAGTTGTTAAGCTGCAATATTTCACACTTTAACCTTAAATGAGGTACTCAACCCTAACTATAGTGGCACTACCGTGGCACTCTACTATATTATGGTAGCACAGTAGTGCTACCATAGTTAGGGTTGAGTAGCCCTTTTAAGGTTAAAGGGTCAAATTTTGCACCTTAATAACTTTGCCACTGTTCAATGGATTTACCTGGAATTTGGAATGTATGATCAAGAACCATACATCTTGGGATCTGGCAACTTTTGCAGTGGTTGGATATACAGCTGCAGAGTTATTAAGTAAGATCTGCACGCATGTTTAAGGTTTTTGTGAATTCTTTGCTCGTGCCTACAGGTCACACGGTTTGTGTGACCAGTCCAAAAGCTTTGGAGAACATGCAGCCGGGGTCCCCGATGTGCCTTTTGAAGATTTCATGAAAAAATATTGAACGGTTCGAAAGTTATTCAAAAAACAAGTTCAAATTATAAGTCAAAAAGTTAACAAAAAGTTCGACAGTGTCGCAAATGCACTTTTTAGTGTCGCAAATGACCCTAGTAGTGTAGCAAATCTGCCATTTTGTTTTCAGTTGGTGATCAGAAAAATGCTTGGCATTTAAAATTGAGACCCTCTAGGAACACAATTCTTTTTGTGTTCACCTAGTCAGACCCTCAGGATGCTAGCCATGTCTTTATTTTGGGGTTAAACACCCCAGAAATATGTTTTTAAAATTTCTGGAAAAAGTAGTGTCACAAAATAGTGTTGCACTCACGACACTTTCGTGATTTCATTTGCGAAAGTGTTGTGATATGCAACACTATTTTGTGACACTAGGCCCAAAATAACAGGAATTCTTTGCCACTCTGCTGCAAAAGAACGGTTTGGTCTATTGGGCTGAAATTTGGAGGAAGACAGCCGACATGCCACAGATGTGCCTTTTGGTGGTTTGCCGAAAAAATATTGGAGGGCTGCAAAGTAACGGCACTCCGAATTTGACACTTTTTCCCATAGGATAACATTACGGCATCCGCCACATTACAGGAATTCTTTGCCACCCTGCTGCAAAATAATGCTTTGGTCTTTTGGGCTGAAATTTGAAGGGAAGAAAGCCAACATCCCACAGATGTGCCTTTTGGTGGTTTGGTGAAAAAATATTACAGGGCATCACAGTGACAGCACTCTGAAGTTGACACTTTTTCCATTAGGATAACATTATGGCATCCGTTGCGCCTTCCGGGGCCCCTATCTCAGAAACGTTGCGAGATATGGACTTTTCATCTCAAAAATGCTTAGCCCCCCAACCAGGGGCTAAGTACCCAACTAGCCAGGAAAGTCAAAATTCATATGAAATTTACATTTTTTTCTACGTCATACGGTTCCTGAGATATAAGCAATTTAGTATTCCAAGTCCTCTTTTTCTGCTCCGAGGCCCATTGTTATACATACGTTCTTTGTTTTCACTGTGTTTTTCAATGCACTTTTTGAGGAAAAGAAGGGTGTGCCCTTTCATTACTGTGCCAGTTAGCATTTCCAGTTGCGTTTCCGTTCGCAGCACCGATCCCGTCTACGCCACTGTGTGAGTTACGGTTTGTGTTTTCATTTGCTTTTGTGTTTGTGTTTCTGTTTCTGTTTCATTTGGTGTTATTGTTGCTGTTACTATTACCATTTGAATTTGCAATTGCTGTACCGTGCCCGTGTGCGTTACGTTTTGCGTTTCCATACATGCTTGCAATTGTGTTTGCGTTTCTGTTTCCTTTGGCATTATTGTTGCTGTTACCGTTACCATTTGCATTTACAATTGCTGTTACCATGACTGTGTGCATAACAGTTCGTGTTTTCGTATGTGCATGCATTTGCATTTCTGTTTACTTTGGTGTTATTGTTGCTGTTACTGTTACTATTTGCATTTACAATTATGGTACTGTAATCATGAGCGTTACAGTTTGCGTTTCCATATCCACTTGCATTTCCAATTGCGGTACCGTCACCATGCGCATTACGGTTTGCATTTCTGTATGTGCTTGCATTTGCATTTCTGTCTCCTTTGGCATTATTGTTGCTGTTACCATTAGCATTTGCATTTCCAATTGCGGTGCCATGAACGTGTGCATTACCAGTTGCGTTCTGTACGCGATTCTGTTTGCGTCTCCATTTCTGTCACTGTTCGCTTTGGCGTCACTTTGTACTTGCATTTCTATTACCGTTTGCATTACCATTTACGTTTGCGTCACCATGTGTGTAACCATTTGCACTTGCTTTTGAGTTGCACTTACTGTTACTATGGCATATAAAATCATGTGGTGGGAGCATGGGGCCCAAAGGGCCCGCACTTCCACCATGGCATTCCATTCACTATTTATAGTCCTCATTCTCAAAAAGAAGGGAAATTCATGGCAAAAAACTCTGACATTGGGATGTGCGTTGGGGTCATAGGTCCTAACTCTCACCACACTCTCCTATACTTCACCACCTCAGCTTGTTTAAACATGGAATGGGGTGAGAGTTAGGGCCAATGACCTCAACGCACACCCCGATGCCAGTTGGAGGTCTGGGGTGGGGGGTGCAGGGGGGTGCTTTCAACCCTAACATTGAATTTCCTCACTGTTTTCGCTGTGGAACAACCCTAACTGATGCATTAAATGGATTTTTGCCATGAATATATATATATATATATATATCTATAAAATAGATATATATATATATATATATATATATATATTTATATATAGAGAGGCAGGTCAGTTTCCCAGTACTGTGAAAAGGAGGAAGCAGTGATAGTGAGGTAGTTACATTTTGACAAAGGATAGGGTTTCACAAGTGTTTTTTTCTTCTCTCTTTATGCTCCTGTCCCCTGGCCCCCTTCTATCAGGCCACCCCAGCACCATCACCCTGATGTCCACTGGACTTATCTCTTACACTAGTTCTGTGCCAGCTAGCTGGGTGTACAGCCTGCAAGGGGCTGCCTTCATCCTGCCAGCCGACATTATTTTCTCTTCCTTTTTTTGCCCATCTCCCGAGTGTGGCGGCATGAAATAATGGAAATGGCCAAAGAGCACACACTTCCATATGCGGCAAGCCATGCATCTGCCCCACATCTGCCCCCTATGTGTAGACCCACTGTGCCATCCCCCTACCACCACTAGGGGACAGGCAGGTAGCAGACTCCATCTCCACCCCTCCCCAGGGGCAGGAACCAATCCTTTGGACACTCGATCCTCTCTCTCCCCAGCTGACTCCAGGTGGCCCGCTCACTCTGTGAACATGGGTCACTGCTGTCACAGCAGGTAAGACATGATGTCTCAGCCCTCCACACCACTGGGCAGGCAAGGGTTTCACAAATGTATCACTAAAGTCTTTAATTTTATACAGGAATAGCGGGTGTCACTACACCATTAGGACTGTAGGTTCTATGTAGAAGGTGGTCCTGTGAGAGGTAATAATTACAATAATAAGATAGTGTTACCTTATATACATTATAAAATTCCATACAAATGATGGAGCTAAAGAAGAAATATACTAGATGACACATAGGGACTACAAACTAGTATTTCACAATCATATAAGATTCAAGTGTGCATTTGTTAGCTACAGTATGTTGACATATGCTTCAGTGTTTGATATAATTATCTGTTACATATGCAGCGGACTTTGAGTTACTGTTTTAAATGTGTAAAAAAAGGTTTAAATTTCCTACCACTCCTTTAATAGTATGATTTAAGGAGTCCCAAAATGGCATGGCAACAAAAGGAAAGATCATATCAGCATATTTGTTTGTTGACCTGTGAAGATTGAATTCACATATTTTTCTTCTCTTCAGGGTGTATTTATGTTCTCTGTTATGCAATTTTTCAAACAGGTGTGCAAGTTTTTCAAAATTAATAACTTGGTATATTTGATTTACCCATTTAAATTTCCTTCGATTTTCTAAGGTTGTCCACCCTTATGCACTGTATCTTTTGCAACGATGTGTTTTAAAAATCACACTTTAAAATAAATCTGGCTAATAGGTTGTAAACCACTTTTATTTTGGTCAGTAATGTTTTGTTAGCCAATCCATATACTTGGTCGCCATACTCCAAAATAGGAATCAGCAGTTGATGGACTATTAATTTTCTCATTTTATAGTTGATACAAAGCTAGTATGTCTAAAAGTGCCAAGTCTGCAACTGACCCTTTTAACTAAGTCTTTTATGTGACAGTCATATTTTAAATTTGCATCAAACCACACACCCAAGTATTTGTATTCTTCAACTTTTGCCAAGACATCCATTATTATTCATTTTTATGGTGATTTAAGGTTGTTTACCATCCTTTTTCTTTTGGGGTGGAGGCAGTGACTCTTCCTGACATGGAAGAGTTGTTGGGCTAGTACAGTTCCTCAGCTGCATAGCTTCTGAATCTGACTCCAATGGTCTGCTATTCTTCTGGTCCTCTCAGTGTCCACTGCCATTTCACCTAAGCAGACAAATGGGTCTCAGACAGCACAAGGGAAAGTCATCAGAAACACAGATTATGCCCATCCTTACATACCCTAAGTGATCACACAGTAAGTGGTTGTGGCAGCCATGGATAGAGTAGGTTGTCACATGAGTGCCGTGAGTGCAATGGATACATGTGGATCCTGCGGTGTCACTGTTGTGATGCTCAAGATCAGGACATTAAACAAGTAAGAGTGTGCAATTTGTACTGAGTTTAAATTGTTGTAAAGTTTTGCTGGATGGGGGTCATGGAAGCAGCCATGCCAACTCTTCAGCCCCATGACCCTGGATCAAGGTGGTGGAAGAAGACAAGTGACACCAGAACCAGCATAACCCATAGAGCTGGTCAAACAAGAAGATGGGGCATACTTCTCAGTAAATAACAACACAGAGTCCATCACTTCTCCCCCTCAGCAGACTAAACATGCTGATAATCCTGAGACTGAGCAATAACACAGTATCTTGTCCAAAAATAATCTGGAGCCCCAGGAGGCAGCTGGTGCTGAAGTCTTCAGAATTAACTGCTCAGCCAGGGAATAGCTGAAGCTAGTGGAAATGATAAACTAAACTTCTAAACCCACAGCAAGAGGAGGTCTCATTGACAATGGTGGATCACATACACCTGGTCCTCTCAGTGCCTACTGTCTATACACCTGAGCTGCACACTGTTTTGGCACATATTGTTTTTCACCTATGGTGCTGGAGAAGAATAGCAGCTCATCAGAGTCAGATTCAGAAGCTATGCAGCTTGGGGACAGTACTAGCCCAGCTATTCTTCCATGACAGGAAGAGTCACTGTCTCCCACCCATATGTACTTGCCACTGACACCCCCAGCAGATGTTCACAAGTTGCTAGACAGCCAAGATCCTGTGAAGCCCCCCCAACATAGCTGCAGAGGGGAAAATATTGGGTGTGGTGGAATTGATGTTTTATTTATTTATTTATGTATGTATTTGTTTATGTATGTATTTATATATTGAAATGTTTTACCAGGAAGGCAAGCTGAGCAACAAGTGTCTCATCTCCAGTGTGACCTGGGGGGTATGGAACAATGGGATAGAATACAGAGAAAAGCTACAATGTTGGAAAACAGTTTGCTTACTTGCACACAATGAGAGCAGGAGGGATTACAGGTGGATCACATTGGTTAACAATGCAACAGTTAAGTATACTGTACTAGATATGAAGACACATATAGCAAATTGGCTACAGCTGGTAACACTGGAACACATATAATAACTGGGCAACAGTATGTAGCACTAGATGGTAAGGTGACTCAGTAGTAATTGGTAGCCATTAGTGTAACACAGATATTTATTATTTGCAGTGATTGGAGTAAAGAGAGGAAGAATGGAAGGAGGGAACAAAAAATTACCGATAGCAGAATAGAATAAGGGAAAGGAAATTTATGGAGACACGCAGTCAGAACATGATTTTTGAGGCAAACAGAGATGACAGGGTGGACTAAACTGCATATAAAAGGGGTAGATTATAAGTGCTTAATTGAGTGTAGGGGTATGTCAGTGTTAGGCTATGTTAACCAGAATGGGGCAGGAGGAGAGGAGAGGTAGAGTGTGGCAGGGTGATGAGATAGAGGCATTTTAGGTGGGGGTATCCAAGGGGGGAAGGGGGAGTTGAAATTCAACAGTGTCCTGTTATCCCTATCTGGGCAGGTAGGTGGGCAGCCCTACTGGTAGGACACAGGTTATAGTCAATGAGAGTTATTTATATATAATGATGTGAGAGAGGGGGTTGTTGGGAGAGGGATGTTGGGGAAGGGGTAGCAGAGGTCAACTATAGTAGGAAGTAGTTCCCCACCAGTGTGGTGGATGACCCTGCCTGCACAAGGCAGTAATCTAGCAGTGACTGAGGGGGTGCAGTAAAAGGAGAAATAGGGGAAAGGGAGTAAAGTTGTTGCTCACTATGTACTATGGATCCTGCCTGCACAAGGCAGTGATTGAGCTCACAGGAGGGAGGGAGATAGATTAATGGTAGAGAAAGAAGGGGGGAGGAGCACTTTAGGGGAGGGAGAGTAGGGGACTTGGAGAAGCCTCATCAGAGGGATATAGGAGTGGTGGGAAGTAGGCATATGGTAATGTGAGTTTAAGGGAGATAACAGGGGATTAGGGAGGGTCATGGTAGGCATAGGAAGGGGCAAGGAAGTTCTTGAGGGAAGAGTTAATGAAGTAGCATGAGGATGAGTGGTGAATTTGAGGGGGAAGTGAATTCCAGATTTTTGGGAGGCAATAAGAATAACCCAATTGGCCAATAAGGGTGGAGTGGCATGAGACCACCAGGGTTCATGAGTTGGTAGTTCTTAGGGAGTGGGAAGGAGGGGGGTGGTTGTAAAGGCAGGAGGGAGAGATAGGAGGGAAGTTCACCCAGCCAGTGCTTGGAAGTGAAATTTGCACAGAGAGAGAGATGTCAGTTTGTCAGGGAATGGAAGAATAGGGCATGGCAGAGATCACAATGATGAGTGTGGAGTGGGGTATCAAAGGCAAAATGGCAAAAGGAGTTGAAGAGGGTATCTAGTCTGGCCAGGGAGAACTTAAGGGCAGCACTGTAGACTATGTCACAGTACTTGAAGACAGGTAGAATCATCTTCTGGACAGTCTCATGCCTAGCCATGAGTGGGATGCAGGTACGGATTCTGAATAAGGTGCCGAGCTCAGGATGCAATTTTTTTCTGAATGGTGTTGATATAAATAGAGAAGTTCAGGTGTTGGTCCAGTCAGAAATCTAAATACCTGAAGGAGGATGTGTCCTCGAGTAAAGACCCACCAAGGGTGTGGAATGAGGGTTGAGAGGGGAAACCTGGTAATTCTCTGCCTGGTGCCAAAGGTCATGGAGACTGTTTTTCTGGCATTGAGAGATTGCTGGTGGTTTGCAAACCAATGCTGAACTTTGTCAAAGTTGTGCTGCAAGTTGGATGCAACCTCGGTGGGGCAGGAGCCAGACGCATACAAGACTGTATCATCAGTGTACATGTGAATGGAGGAGAAGGGTGAGCAGGCGGATGGGGGATTGTTTAGAAAAATAGAGAATAGCATGTGGCCTAACACTGATCCCTGCAGGATGCCAGTTCTTATCGGGAGGGGAGGGAAAATTGTGTCAGAGATCTTGACTGACTGGGTTCTGCCAATGAGGTATGCCTTGAACCAGTCTGTGGCTAAGGGGGGGATAGCCCAGCTGCTGATAGGTTGTCAAATAGAAAGGAGTGGGAGACTGTGTTGAAGGCTTTGGTCAGATGGACAATAATGGCTGAGGTGATAGGGCCATTGTCCATTCCTGTGAGTATAGAATCAGTGAGCCAAATAAGGGAGGAGGTGGTGGAGGGATTTTTCCTGAAGCCAGATTGATAAGGGGTGAAGAAGGAGGAGGAGAAGTCATTGAGGTAAGCAGTGCACTGGGAGAGGACTAAGTGTTCATGAAGCTTGCCAAAGGTAGGGAGAAAAGAAATGGGGCTGTAATTGCCAGGGGAGGTGGGGTATCTGCCTTTGGGGAGGGGAAGGACCACTGTGTGTTTCCATGGGAAAGGTACTGAAGCAGTTGAGAAAGAGAGGTTTAGGATAATAGAGAGTGGGTAGGCAATGGTTGGGTCTGAGAGGGATAGTAGTTTAGGGTCAAGGCCATCTAGGAAGAGCCTTTTGAAGGGTTGATTTCTTGCAGGGCATTTAGGGTGTCATTTGGAGAGACAGTAGCGAAGGAGAAGGGGGAATCGGAGGGGGGTCATTCGTAGGCAATAGAAAGGAAGAGAGGGAGGCAGGGGCATAGTTAGGGAGGCATTGGAGTAGCTCATCAGCACAAGTGGTGTAATGGGGTTAAATTCAGTAGCTACTGCAACTGGATCGGCAATGAGGATGTCATTTATCTTAAGTATATGGGTGAGTGGACAAGATGGGAGGGTGAAGAGGGTGTGGACCACTCTCCAGAACTTGGAGGGGCAGTTGATGTTTGTCGTGAAGGTAGATTTGAAGTACTCTGTTTTGGCTAGCCTGGTAGCCCGGGTGCAGGCATTACAGAGTTTTCAGTAAATAAGGAGGTAATTTGTAAGCTGGGAAACTTTGTGCCATTTCCAGGCCTGATCACTGGCTCTGTGGCAGGCTAGTAATTCAGGGGTAATCTAGGGGAGGTGATGACCTCTAACCCTTGTTTGTTTTCATGGTGCGAAGGCATTCCAACTTGCTAAATAGATGTCTTTAAAATAGAGCAGGGCTTTATCGACCGAGGAGGTGCTTGCTAAAGGAGACCAGTATGAGAGTGCAAGGCTATGCAGAAGAGGTTCCAATTCTAGGGATTTATAATTCCGTATTTGCAGGGTTTTATGTGGGAATTTAGGGCTGTGAACCTTTCTGACCAGGAGAATTGGGCTGTGGTCACAGAGAGCATCCAGAGGCGATGATTCTATGGGGGTGGGAAGTTAGGGCTCAATCAACTAGGGAGTGGTTTTAGGTCTTGTGATTAGGGTGGGTGGGTTCTGTAATTAGTTTTGTGAGGTTGAGGGCACTGATAACATTTCTTGTGGTAGATATTGTTGGGGACAACCAATTTAAATTGAGGTCACCAAGGATGTAAAGCTCGCCAGACTGCGAGAGGGAAGTAATAGAAGTTAGGAGTTCAAGGGAGACAGCGGGCTGGACATTTGGACTGCAATAAATACTGGCTACAAAGATAGGGAGTGAGAAAGGGAGAGATACATTGATGGTGAAGGTATGTTTTTCTGAGTGGGAGGAGGAGAAGACTGGAAAATATCTGAGGGAGGCATGGATATACATGGCCACTCCACCACCCCTGCCTGCTCTGTCTAGCCTTAGGATGGAGTAACTGGGGATGGAGACCGAGTGCTCAGGAATCATGGTCTTTGACCATGTTTTTGTTATGATTAGAATGCTTGGTTTCAGGGCAGCATGCCATGGCTTGCAGGAGGTCTAATTTTTGAAGTAGGCTATGAATGTTTAAGAGTAATTTCTTGAAACCCTTTATGAGGGCTGTTGGAGTAGGGGTATGGGCAGAGGCAGTGGGGAGATGGCAGGGGTGAGGAAGTAGCAGGACCAGGCTTGGGGTGGATGTCCCCTGAGGTGAGTAATAGTAGAGCTAGGATGAAGACGTGTAGCTTCATGGAGGTAGAAGGCGGTGGTATAGTGAGGAAGCAGGAGGTGGAGAACAGCAAAGAAATTTGGTAAAGTTAGTAGGGATGCATGTGGAATGATGAGGGAATGAGAACAGAATATGTTAGTGGGGCAGGAGTAATAGCATGAATATAAGTTGGGGCCTGGAGACAGGAGGTTTGGATTGATTTGGAGTTATGGGCCCTTGGCTGGCAAAACAGGAGGGAGGGAGGGGAGGAGGGAGGAGGGAGGAAAGAGTAAGATATAAAGTTAGGAGAGGAGGTAGAAGGAGAAGGATTTGAGTTTAGAGGAAACATCCTTAGAGCCAAGGAGCGGAGTTTGGTAGGTATTATATAACAACAAGGGGGTGTAGCTGAATAGAGTTGCTTTGCTACTGAGGGGAAGGGGCACAATGTTTAAAATAAAGCTCCCTCAGGTATCCAGCTGAATAGCCTGTAGTAGGGAAGTAGAATGTGAATGATGCTTGCTTAAGTATACACCCTCTAGTGGAGGAGCTGTATAACCTGCTAATGGGGAAGCAGGTACTAATGGAGAGATAAATAAATCCTGGTATTGTGGATCTAGGTATTACCTCTTTAAGTGCTTTGCTGTCTCTCTTAGGTGTTTCCCCATTAACAGGGAAAGTGAAGTGTAGCCAAGTAGGAGGTGGGCTGGTCTCTCAGCTCTGGTAGTTTATTTAATAAAGGAGGGGGCGGGCAAAAAATCACTAAGAAATCAGTTCAGGTTAGGTAAATGCTGAAAACAGTACAGTGAAGGATTGCTCAGTTCAGCAAAAGATGCAAGTCAGGCTGAGATTCAAGTCAGGCTGTGTAGCCCTGAGGACTGAGCAGCTGACAAGAAAACAAGCACATTGCAGATCTGCACTGTATAGTTCACAGAACCATGCAACTGAATGAACTGTGAAGCAAAAAGATCAGGACTTCACTATGTAGCTGCTTAAAGAATAAAAGTAAGGTTAGTGTTTCTCTGCAGTCTTTCTCCCTAATCCAATGATTTCAGCACTGGCTGCAGCGTTGGGCAGAAAACCAATGTCAGCACTCCAGGGCCGTCTGGAACCATTCAGGTCGTACAGTGATGGATGCCAGGTATTCAATTAGAAAAGGGAGGAACGCTCCAAAATCCCCTTTTCCCTTGTCCTGGGTCAGGGACCAGCTGTTAACTTGCGAGCCAAGGAGGAGATCGGGCAGCAGGCACCTTCTCACCCTGTCCTGGGTGGGCGGGTTGCTTGTGGAGGGCAGCACGTCTACAGTACCAGCCCGATGGACTCCAATCAGCCTTGCAAGCCAAGGAGGAGAGTTGGCAGCAGGTGACTTCTTACCCTGTCATGGGTGGGTGGGTTGCTTATGGAGGGGACTATGTCTGTGGTACCAGTACAGTGGACTCCAATCAGCCTTGCGAGTCAAGGAGGAGAGCAGGCAGCAGGTGCCTTCTCACCCTGTCCTGGGCAGGCAGGTTGCTTGTGGAGGGGGTCACGATACCAGCCCAGTGGGCTCCGATCAGCCTTGTGAGCCAAGGTGGAGAACAGGCAGTAGGCACTTTCTTGCCCTTTCCTGTCCTGATGTGCCCGTGTCAAACTGGCAAGAATATTGCCTGTTCTGTGTTGTGGTGTTGGGAGTACAGGTTCACATACTGCAGTAGATTAGGTTGTGCTACACTGTGGAAGCCCACAGTGAGTTGTGGCTGTGAGAGGAGGCTGAGGATATTTTGTAGCATATGATTTTCATGACTTAGGCGTGCAAAAAAGCCCTGCTATTTGAGGTTCTGAGCCAGTGGGCAGTGGGAAGGCGTATCCACATGCACCTGGTGGTGTATGTAACCCTGGCCTTGCATGGAAAGCTGGAAATTTGAAATGGTTACACCATGGTGGTGAGTCTTCTCTGATTACAAGTGGCCTAAATGGCACATGCACAACATCCATGACCACTCTTCAGTGCTTGACCTGTGGGAAGCTCAGTTTGAAGAATCCTGTGAACTATTCACCATTTTTGCTGACCCTTAGCATAAAAATCCCTGCAAACAGTATTTGAAATGAAGGTCTATTGTGAATAGAAAAATGTTTGTGTGTAGATTTGTTTCTGTTTCTCTCCACAGGTAGTAAGAATTGGTGATCTCAGTAAAGATATGCTGTTCCAGCTAAGGCTAGCCTACAGTAAGATGTAATAGGCCCCTCAAGAACATATTTAGAGGCATAGCCCCCTATGGACTGTAAAATGGGAGGGTTGTCATAAAAAAACTTGGAAGTGATGCGATAAGATAACTGCACTAATAGCAACCAATAATGTTGGGTGCAAATTTTATTAGCAACACCGTACAGTGCCTGCAAGATATGCCAAGTGAAATATTTTAGTAAAAAAACATAAATGTGTGTGATTTTTTGTGACTTTCTTTTTTCTGGGGAGTGGAATATCATAGATACACCATTAGAGAGCAAATGGCTAAGGTGATGTCCAGAGTTGGCAGGTAGTAGCCCCTGCTGGAAGGGGCAGTGCATGGCCTTTGGTCCTCTTGGGCAACAAGGGTATTTACTGGCTGAACATAGTTTTTTCCCCTTTCTGGAAGACTGGCTTGTGACTACACCTACAGGATTTACTGCACCATCTTGGTTAGGTGCCAAGGAGACCAGGGGCGGTCCATTTGGCTAGCTTGGCATGGCCAAGCAGAAAGGGCGGAAAGAACCCCAATATATAGGTACCAGAGCTGGAAAGGAGAACTGCAGCACCCAGAGGAACAGTCTGCATTGCTAGTTGAATGTGTGTGCAAGTTTTTTTTTTAACCTTTTTTGTATTTTTTTAAATAATTGCAAAATTCTAAAGATTTAAGTAAATTCTTACTACAAAAAAATCCCATTGCATCACTGATAGTTAACTAAGTCCATTCTGTAATAATGCTACAACATGTCCATTTCATCTGCAGTCAGCCAGACAGTGCAGCGGTAGAGCGAATGCTTGCGACACTGATAACCTGGGTTCAGGAATAAGCCTGGAGCATCAGAGGGCCAGCTGGGGGGGAGGGGTAAGTATTCAATAAAAATTTCTCCTTCACCAAGGTGGGGGACCATAGGGTCCTGGCACATGAGTGACACCCAGTAGAAACTGGATGTATACCATTTGGGACCATGTAGAAAGGGATGGTGGTGATGGAAGATGTCTGCAGGATGTGCATAGGAGCACACATGTTTGCACACTGATGTCATTCACATCCACATCTACAAAGGCTACTTAGAGAGAAAACTCTACAGGCAGGCAGGCAAAAGAATGTATTTATTTATTTAAATATTGGATCAATAACACCTTTGAGCTGGGAGATCATTTACAAAAGTTCCACGTCAAACATAAACATACGAAGTACAATAATGGATACAGAGTTTTACTGACACAAATAAACAGCAATTAAATATATGTGCTAAAAAAAATTTGATACCAACATTTTGAATGTAGAATAATTGGTACATGAAGACAAGCTAAGAGCAGCCAATGGCCTTGTCGGGAATAGGAGAGTGTGAAGGCAAATTAAGGAGAGGGCAGGGGGCGTAGGTAGGTAGGTAGGTGGAAACATGTAGGGGAGGGTGATGGAGGACAGACAGGGTTAAAGTAGAATAAGTATTGTGCTATAGGGTGCAGCCACAACCACTGAGGTTTAAAAGGAGCAAGTTTTGGTATGGCAAGGATTTCACAGGGGAGTTCATTTAGCCATTATGGTGCACAGTAGTCAAAGTTCCTTTGTCTGTTAGTAGTCCGACAGAATGATACTTGGTATGGGTGACTGGACATGCCCCATGTCCTATGAGGGTTAGACATTGGGGTGAGGAGATGCTGAAGAGCTGGGGGGGGGGTGTTAGACATAGGCAGACTTTTTTGGCCAGCAAGCAAGTCTGGTATTTTGCCTTACCTTTGAGATGAAGCCAGTTAGCCTGGGCATACAGGTTACAGGTGTGTGTGAGTCGGTGTGCACTAGTGACTAGCCTGTAGGCTTTGTTTGGTGTGATTTTAACCCTATAATAATAATAATAATAAACTTTATTTATATGCGCCTTTCTCAAAACCAAGACGCATTACAATAAAATACGGAATAAAACATACTAAAACATATTAAAAAACTCAGTTGACTACAAGCAATTAATCAGCATCCAAGTTATCTGCAAATGCCTTACTCCATAAAAAAGACTTTAAGCCCTTTTTAAAACCCTCCACCGTCATGCACTCTCTTTAATCCAATGTGGTAGAGAATTCCAGAGGGTCGGCGCCACGAACATAAAAGCTCAGGCGCCGGAGGATTTTTAAATTACCCTCGGGATCTCTAGCAACCCCTTGTTGGCCGAGCGGAGTGGTCGCGTCGGTAGGTAAGGCACCAGAAGCTCTTTCAGGTAATCAGGGCCCAAACCGTGTAGGGCTTTGTAAGTCAGAAGTCCGACTTTGAAGGTGATCCGCCACTGAATCGGCAGCCAGTGCAGATCTCGGAGCACCGGTGTAATATGGGAGGAACGGGAAGTCCCCATTAACAACCGAGCTGCCGAGTTCTGCACTAGCTGAGCCGGTGGATATCAACCCCAGGCAGCCCAAAGTAAAGGGAGTTGCAGTAGTCCAGACGCGAGGTCACAAATGTGTGGATCAGAATGGGTAGGTCGCCTGATGGAACAAGGTGCTTGATCCTGGCGATGTTCCTAAGATGGTAAAAGGATACCTTAACAACCGCTGACACTTGCGCATGCAATGTCAGCTGATCGTCAAGGATCACCCCCAGGTCTCGCACCCGTTCAGAGGTCAGGAGCTCCGCATCCCCCAGGAATAAACCAAGGTTTGAAGTGACCCCAACCCCTCAATCCGCCGGCCATGATCCACAACCAGCACCTCCATCTTCCCTGAGTTCAACTTCAACCAACTGGACCTCATCCAATCCTGGATCTCACTGAGACAGTTATTAAACACTGAGAGTGCTCTATTCTGGTCAGGCACAAAGGACAGATGAGGCTGGGTATCGATGGCATAACAATGAAACTCCAGCCCATATCGTCTTACAATGTCTCCAAGGGGAACGCACGTACACCGCAAACAACATGGGGGACAGCACAGAGCCCTGAGGCACGCCACAGGTCAGAGCGGTGGGATCGGAGGAAAAAATCCCTGATACCACCCTCTGAGTTCTACCTGTGAGGAAAGAAGTAAACCATCTGTGCACCAGGCCCGAAAGACCACAGATGCATCTCATGCACTCAAGCAACACCCCATGGTCTATGGTGTCAAATGCTGCTGACAAATCCAGAAGGACCAAAATGGACCATTTTTTCTGGTCTCTCGCCATCAGGAGATCATTGAGGACCCGAACCGGTGCAGTCTCAGTGCTGAGCCTCTTTTGAAAGCCTGATTGAAGAGGATCGTAGATGTTATGGATGGTAAGATGGTTGTCCAACTGGGCTGCCACCACTTTCTCGATTACCTTCCCAACAAAGGGGAGGTTCGAGATGGGTCTGTAGTTTGCCAGGGAGTCGGGGTCCAGATATGCCTTTTTCAACACTGGTGTCACCACAGCTTCCTTCAGGGAGCAGGGATATTCACCAGTTTCTAGGGAACACCAGACTATCCTGGCTAGAACCAGCGAGATAACCTCTCCACAGCCCATAATCAGGCCTGTGGGACCCGGGTCTAAACTACAGCTGGTGGTGCACATACCCTGGACAATCCTCATAACATCCTCGATTTCTGGCCTTATGAAGGAACTCCAGGTGAATGGTGTGCTTGTGACCATAGGATGGACCACCACAGCTCCCATGGAGGAGGCGGCGCAAGTCTCGGCCCTGATGTCGGCTACCTTATCTGCAAAGAATCGAGCAAGCTCCACACACTGCAACTGTGAAAAAGCACGACGAACCTGCAGACAGGCTGGGTTGCACAGCCTATCTACGGTTCGAAAGAGCTGGGCTGGTCGATTCTGAGCAGCAGCAATTTCTCCAGACAGGAACACTGCCTTCTTATGAGTAATTGCTGACTGATAGAGTTTATAATGCTCTAGGAGTCTAAGATGGTCAGCATCTAAGCCGGACTTCCGCCAACATCTCTCCAACCTGCGACCTAATCTCCGCAACTCCCTCAGATCCTGATCAAACCAAGGGGATCGGGGCCAAAGGGAGAGAGGCCGCACATGGGTGGGAGCAATTAAATCCAAGGCGGAGGTGACAGCTTTATTATAGGCTTGCACCATCGCTTCAGGATTAAAGCTCAACCCAGGAAATTCTGATAGGTCAAGAATCACAGTTAGACCAGTGGGAGTCACATCCCGTAAAGGGCAGTACTTGACCATCTCCACTGGGGTAGGTCTACGCAGGGGGGTGCAAAAATTGAACCTCACAGTGTGGTGGTCAGACCATCCAACTGGTTCCACCCCCACATCGGAGGCCTCCAACCCCAGCAGGAAGACCAGATCGAGAGAATGACCATGTTTATGAGTGGCAGAGGTAACCACCTGTGAGAGGCCCAATCAACACATCAATTGGAGGAAGTGCTGACCAAATTGTGAGAGTTCGTCGTCAATCCAGGCATTAAAATCACCCAGCACCATCAACCTGGGCGACTCAAATACCAGGTCGATGTCGAAATCCGCCACTTCCTTTAGAAATAGTTTCTCGTCACCGGGTGGATGATAGACAAGCACCATTCTATAGCCCCCACCTGCCACCACGACACATTCAAAGGATCTGGTCTCCTCCACTGGAACACTGGTGAGGTCCAATTCGGTCTTGAAACAGACCACAACCCCCCCACCCCTGCGATCCAATCTTGGGTGGTGAATCACTGAATACCCAGCTGGAATTACTGCCTCCAAAACTGGGGCAGCACATGGAGTGTAGTGTCCAATGCAGCATCATATACTATTAGACCATAGTCGATGATGGAGATTATGCTGCTATCAATCATGGTTTGGAGTGCCTCAGGGGTCAGGCAGTGCTTGTGCCAGTGAAGTAGGCCTAATCTGGAGTTGGCCATCTTTGCGATGTGGTCCACATAGAGCATGAATGAGAGGGAGCTGTGAAGTATGAGTCCTAGGTATTTGAACGATTGAACTTTGTCTGGTGGGATGCAGTTGGTATTATGGATTGCTAACTGATGCGATTTAAGTTTATTATGGGGGTTTGAGAACAACATGACCTTTTTCTTTATAGTTCATAAGGAGTATATGCTCTTTGAACCAAGTTTCGACTGTGGTAAAATCTGTCTGGAGTTTTTTTTTCCCAGGGTGACTGGGTCCTGGCTGCTGGTAAAGAGGGCTGCGTCATCCACATATAGAAGGATGTCACCAGTACAGGCATGGGGAAGGTGCTTATGGAAGATGCTGAAGAGTAACGGCCCCAGGATAGACCCTTGTGGGATGCCTGAGCAGTCCTTAGCTATCAGATAGGGCCTCATTTAGTTTGAATTGTTGAGTCCTGTCTTTGAGGTAGCTATCAAACTATCTCATGGTCTCGTCTGAGAGTCCAGTACTGTCAAATTGTTCAAGCAATAGTGAGTGATTTCCTGTTTTGAACTCCTTGGTTAGGTCGATGTAGGCAGCTTCCACTAATTAGCCACCTTTGAAGGTATGGTGAATGATGCCAGTAAATTCCAGAAGGGCCATGGTGGTGCTGTGCAATTTATAAAACCCATGCTGTTTTGGGCATTGGATATTGTATTTATCCAGGTAGTCAGTTAACTGGTCAGCGACAATGCTTTCCACTGCTTTGGAAAGGGGGGAAGTATAGATATGGGGTGATAGTTACTGTGGATGGCTCTATCTCCACTTTTGTGGACCGAAGAGACCGCTGCAGCTCTCCATCTCTGTGGGAATTGGGAGAGTCTTAGGAATAGGTTTAAGATTTTGGTCAATGGAGTGAGTACTTCTTCAAAAATAAGGTTGATTAGCTTGAGATTTTAGCCATCATAGCTGGGGCAGGGTCTGCTTAGGACTCTTGAAAGGTAGTGTCTGGCTTCAGCTTTGGAGATGACTTTGAAGCAAAGTGGGGGGTGGCTAGCTGGTTTATCATCATTACTTGAATTAGAATTGGTAACAGAATGCTCAAAGAAGTCAGAAGGTAAGACACCACTGAGGTCAGTAAATGCACTGTTGAAGGAATCAGCTACTTTTGGGGGGTCTTGGTTGATTACCCCATCAACCTCAAGCATGGTTGGAGAGCCTTTTTCTGGCTTCCTTATAAGATCACTCACTTTGCCACAGAACTTTCGGCCATCGCCCCAGTATTTGGTGAGCTCATCTTTGAAGTAGTGACTTTTAGTCATATGTATTGCATGGGTACAGTTGTTTCATGCCCTTTTGTAGAGCTGGATGTCTGCTTGTTTGCCAGAGGCACATGCATGGTGCCATAGGTTATCCCTTGAAGCCATGAGGTCGAGTAGGGCCAGGGAGAGCCAGGCATTGTAGGTGGCTTTTTGCTTGTTTTCTCATGTGGGCATGGATGTCACAGGCAGCATTGAAGACACTGGTGAAGTGCTCTGGTGCATGGTCCATATCATGGTGGGTGTCAATCTGAGATCAGTCATGTTGTTTGAGTTGGCATTTGAGGGCTTTCAGAGGTCCTCATTTTAGAATTTGGCTATAAATAGTTCTGGCAGTGGGTTTAGTGACTTTATTGGACCAGGAAATTAGCACGGGGTAATGGTCACTTATAGAGTCAGGGAGGATAGAGAGGTAGGTGATTCTGTCTGGGTGGCTTGTAAGTACCCAGTCAATAAGCATACTAGAGCTGGTGCAGTAGTTGTGCCTAGTTGGGGTGTTGACCATCTGAGAGATGTTGATGGATGATAAGGCGCCCTTGTATCATGTGGCTTCTGGGGATTGCCAGTTGACATTGAAGTCCACCACTACAATTACTTCTGAATGATTCTTTAGGTCACTAAGGAAGTCAAGGACCTTTCTTACTTCACTTGAATGATCTCTGGGGGGGTGTAGATTGAGACAACGGTGACTGCCTTACAATGGGCACCAAGTAGTACTTTTACTGCTAGGGCTTGCAAATTTTTCCCTGTACCTATATCAGGGAGTAAGCAGCTGCAGAGTGGATCTTTAATGTAGCAAGTATAGTCTCCACTCTTTTTTTTTAACCTTTCTTGTCTGTATAGGGTTTATCCCTGAAGAGAGACTGTCACATCAGGGACCTTGGGTGACAGCCAGGTCTCCACAATGGATAGCGCGTCTGGGCTGTGTTGTGTGGCTCAGACCTTGAGTGCATCAAACTTGGCCTGCAGGCTGCATATGTTTAGCAATGTGAGGGTGAGTGTTCCATTTGCACCCTTATTAATCTGTGTCATGTATTGTGGGTCGGAGTTAGGGTCGATGTTACCAGACATTATAAAATGGATCGAGAATTTTCTTTGTCCTGATTGGCTGAGAGGTACATTTGGCCGTATCCTTATCAGCCGATATTTTGCTAACCAGCACCTCTTCAGCCAGCCAGGACTCACCACATGACAGATCACTTCCTGAAAATGCTACCAGAGCTGGAGCCCTGAAACTGCTAGCCAAGCTAGAGCCCTACTGAAAGTGCTACCTGAGCTGGAGCACCCCAAATACACTGTGTTCAAATACACTCACTTTACATTGTACAGCATCGTACTAACACCATGGGAAAAAAACTATTTCAGTGGCTTATTTTAAATATATAAAACTGTCACCTCTTCATTTATGAAAGCTGACCCAATCCAATAGAGTTGATCACGTGCAGCCACAACATGGCTTTCAAATCTCACTGTAAACCCGCTCCTCCGTCAGCCGTTGTAAAAAAAAACATTGTTAAACTGCTTCAAAAAAATATGAAACATAACGTGTCATAGATTTTGCAGATTACACTGCAATGAGCAGCCAAAACCACATTCGTTCAACCGCTATAACAAAACTGCCAAATACGGTGGCTAGTGAGGCACACGCTCGCTCCCACGGCTAGAAGTACAACTCACTGGACATTTATGTTTAAACCCGCTCCTCCACCGGTTCTCACACACAACAGTATGCATCTCTTTTTTTACACATTCCTGATGAACACAACCCATCTTTCAATAAAATGTTGGAACGAGCAGCGAGAAATGAGACTGGAAAAGCACTCATCAGTAAAGCTAAATAGAGACTGGCTAGGGACACACTTGCTCCCACACATCTAAGTAAAACTCTGATACTCTCTCATTAAAACACACAAAAACCATCTTGTGAAGAATTTTGTTTGGGTGGGGTGGGAACGAGAAACAATCAGACACTATAGCTCCCTACATAATTTTAATCAAAGATGTCCAATTGTCCATTAAAATACACTGAATGACAAGGACTACTTTTTTGTTTTTATCTGTGATATCTTTTTTTAAATGTTTATCTGCACTTTTTATGAGCATTTTTTTATAACTTTTTTTACAGTGGGACTCATTTTATAAGCACAATAAGACACTCCGAGGTGTGGGTTATCTGCTGATAAGATCATGCCCAGGTGCATAAGGCACTCGGTGTAAGCTCCTCATGCCTAACAATGCACCTGGGCATGCTCTTATCAGGAGATAACCCACACCTCATCATGTGTTATTGCTTGCATAGTAGTAACATCAAGGTTATTCATAGTGCTTGTAGCAATATTAGTTTGAGTGTTGATAGGCATCTCCTTCTACTAACTCTACCCATATGGCAAGTACTTTGCGTAACGAATATTATGGGAGGGGTGAGCAGGAAAGTACTGGCAGACTTGTTTACTAATAGCCTCACCAGGCAGCTATTTCTGGAGATAGGGGCATCACTGCGGGTACCAACAGTATGATGGGAAAACATGGCTAAAGTGGGCTGCCAGTTATTGCTTATGCTCTCTGGCACATTGACACCAGGGACTGACAGCAAGATTTAAAGTAGAGTTACAGTAGTCAGATGGCGTTTCATTTTAGGGGGACATGCATCAATGAGGGAGATTTCCACAGGAGCTGAAGGTAACCAGAAGTGAGGGTTTAGTAACTCTATAAAGTGGGTACTGCTGCCTAAAGCTAAGTTTGATATGTTAATTTAATTTTCAAAGTGTACAACGTTAGCATAAGTAATTTGGGGCAGATTAGTATTTGAGCCAAGTGGGGGTGATACAGGAGATGTAACTGAGCTATCCTATGATATGCAACAAAATTTACTGTGTCCTCGATCTAATGGATAGCAAGGAAATCTGCTGAGAAGGAGTTAAAAGTGACAGCTAAAACACCCCTAGTGGACAAAACATATAAGGGACTAATGGGAAACTCGATACTTAATTTTTTCAACTTTCAACCACAGCTATATAAAGAGATTTCCAGATAGGATGGGAGGGTGGGGGCGGGTAGGGAGCTGGCGCTGAATGAAACCCAGGATCCACAAACCACCACTCCACTGAAACAACCAGATATAAGTCTCTGCTGGGGCTCTAAGGTGATCTTGGTCTCTCCCTGAGGGGATTCTCTCCATGTGGGGAAAGTCACAGTCCTCCAAGACCAAGGAGTCATGAGGAAAGTCAGAGGAGTGTGTAGGTATAGAGTCTGTGGGCAGATAAGTGGTACAACCCCACCCCTCCAAGAGTGCCAGAAAAATAATTTTAAAAAGTCCATTTCATCTGGGCAAACCAAGATTAATCAAAGTATATTGAGTAACTAAAACATGAAACATACCCAGGTTGTTTAAAAACAAAATTCCAAATTTTCAGTCCTTTGCATAGTCTGGAGTGTAGAAAAGTAGAGATCACTGAAAGGAATGCAGCTTTCATCTATCGCCTAACTACCTTTAGAAATTATAGCATGCATATATGTTCGTACTTATATATTAACAAAACATTTGTATAAATGAAGAACATAATATTATAAAAAAAGTGCTGACTTCCCCATTTTTGTCCACCTTCAGCTTGGTAGAAGGTAACATGTAGAACTGGGCATCAGTTTCCAGCACATCCTGTCTGTATGCCTGGAATTTCTCCCTTCTCTGCTGTTTTTATAAACTAAAGTCTGGAAAGGAGCCATATCTGACATTTTTTCATTCCACCACACCTTCTATTTCAGGCAGATTAAAGATAAACTCTAGATTAGATTCCAATGCTAATGTTGCCAGAATGATAGAATGTACAGTAGTTATAAAGTGTTGTTGTTTCTTCATCACCTGGAAAGCATTCCCAAGCAAAGGAGGGTTGAAGATAGTATTGCACATCAAAGGCAGTGACCTGAATGCCGTTTACTAGATCTCAAACTGACAAAACTTCAGCAGCCTTAGTTTCAGGTAAACTATTCTAACATTTCTATAAAGCAGTTGGTTTTCCACTTGTTCCAGCTTATGGCTGATATTGCAATTATCCTTGGTCATTGCCTATATAGCTGCTTCCAGTTCAGTTAGTTTTTTATCCTAGTGATATATTTTGCTTTTTGTTCTTTCACAGTTTTATCAGTTTCTGCAGAATTCTCAGAGATATATTTTAAATTGTTCTGAAGGAAATATAACCTTGCACTGAGTGCATCAAAGCACTGATAACAGTGATCAATCTACATTAGGATCCTGTCCATAGACTTGCCAAGGAGATTTGCAGTTATTTTGCTTCCTCTTTACCTTTTAAGGAATATACTCAAGTTGGGAAAATGATAATGCAGAGGTCTTTGGAGCACAGACAAGTGTAGTGATGGTGTGTTTGAATTTAGCTCCAATAGCAGAAATCAAAGATGCCTGTGGGGTGGAAGGTGTACCAGGGCTACCTGTCCAATCTTTACTCTCCTGGCTGGTTTTAGAGGAATGAACCCTCTGATCCATACTGTACATCCATATTTTTGCAAAACTATTTTGTCATAGAAAGTGGCAGCATTTCCATATGACTGTTTTTTCCTTTTAGGATTAAAATCCATATTGGATGTGAATAAAATCACCTCAATTGATGGCATTCCAAAGGAACACCAAAAGATGCGCAGAACTCAATAGCTAGAAGACAAGCCAGGCAGCCATCTTGGCTCCCCTCGGTGCAGTGGTCCTGTGATTAGACAGGTATGGGTCAAAAGTAGGGTGCTTCCCCTTGGAAGCGATGAGCAGCTAGGCTTGCTGTTAGGGGTTTTGGTTTGTTTGTTTGACAGAGGTTCTGTTCTGGGGAGAAGAGTTGTGCTGCAGATGCCCACACTGGATGCTGGGCAGAGTGGTCTGATCAGCCACCTCATGCAATGTAGTAGAGTGCTCATCAGCACTATACTCACTGTTTTTAGAGATGGAAATGTTTAATAGGGAGAGTGTAATAACCCCTCCCTATCAAAGGGGCTGGATTGTTACTAGAAGTAACCAGCAGAGCACTGGGTACCTTAGCACTATCGCTTTGTCCTTAGTGTGTAGTGTGGAGCTTAGGACACAGCATAGTCTCCTCTCTGGTCTTGTTCTCTCCCTAATGGTCACTGACCCCTCTCAGTTAGTGGGGGACAACTGGGGTATGTCTGTCCCCTACGAGGTGTTTGACTTCACCTTCTCTAACCTCCTAGCACTTGATAGGCTACCCCCCTGCCTTGCCTGCTGCCTTGATCTCAGATGCCTACTGTGTCCCTCCTTGGTGAGGAGACATCCAGCCCACAAGCCCACGACCAGAGGTACCACCTCCTGATGGCATCTTCTCTGGCTCTTCCTGGTGATACTGGCCCTGGCCAGTGACATTGAACTCAATCCTGGTTCTACCTATCAGGCCTCCTCAACACCCATAGAATGGAGGAAGGGCAAGGGGTTAAAATTTGCTCACCTTGCCCAACCTGAATGAACTCGCCACCTGGGCTGCACACTATAAGCCTGACATTCTTGGCATTACAGAGACCTGGCTAAAACCCTCAATCCCTGACTTGGTCTGTGTGCTTCCTGGCTTTGAGCTCATTAGACAGGATCGGCTGGGTAACAAGCAGGGTGGAGGCATTCTAATATACTTTAAGAGTCATCTTAAAGTGTATCTGGTGGCACATCAGCAGTCCTCTCTGTCCTCATGTGAGCTGCTGCATGCTATGCTGCTACTTGGGAATACAAAGAAGCTGCACGTTTTATATATATACAATCCCCCCAGGGGTGGTCTACCTGGCCTTACCCACCTCCTGGATACCGTCGGTCCTAGTGTTGGAGACAATGAACTATTAATCCTAGGAGATGTGAATATGAATTGGGCTAGAGGCAATTCAGAGCAGTTTGAGCCTCTACTTGCAAGTCTAGCCCTAACACAGCTTATTCAGGAGCCTATTAGGTAGTCGGCTAATTTTATCACAAACTCTCTACTGGACTGGATTCTGTCTAATCATCCTGAGAGGATCAGTTCTGCTGGAACTCTGCCCGACTCCATCTCCAATCACACCCCAGTATTCTGTGTTTGGAAAATCCCCTCCCCAAAAATTCCCCACAAAATCATTCATATTAGAAATTTCTCTAGGTTTGATCTGGTAGCATTTCAGGAGGATCTGAGGCTCACTGACTGGTCTGGGGTGTTTAGTGCCCCTGACCCTTCCACTGCTGCCACCCAGTTTCTCAATATCTTTGGTGCCCTGCAGGACAAGCATGCCCCCCCTTATTAGGTGGAGGGTAAGGGGGTCTGCCACAAAATGGTTGCATGGGAGCCTCTTAGCCCTTATGCAGGCTAGAGACAAGTGCTGGGCTCACTTTAAAAGCACCCTAGATCAGTCCATCTTTCAACAATATAGAAAGCTCAGAAACAAGTGCAAAAAAGCCATCAGGGTGGCATAGAGTGCTTTCTGTAAATCTGCCCTACTTAGCTCTGCCAAGGACCTACAAAGGTTCTGGAGGAACACAAAAAACCTTGTCAGTGGCTCCTCAGATTCTGGGGTATGCTGTTTGGGTCATCGGCCAAGATAAAAGCCTCCCCTGCTCCTCTGTGCATCAATGGTGCAGATGGTGCTCCCTTCCTAACCACAACTTCCATCGCATATCTTGGGGTGACACTTGACCCCCAACCGAACCTAGGGAGTCACGTTCTAAATGTCTGCAGAACTGTAAACTGTAAACTGGATCTGGCCTACAGGGCAAAGAAAAATCTGACATCTGCTGCTGATCTGGCACTTGCCAGAGGTGTGCTGCTTCCTTCGCTTAGTTATGGTCTTCACCAATTTGCCCACACCTCCAAGGTTCTCCTTACTCGGTGGCACACGACCTACAATAATATTTGTCGCTTTGCCCTGGCTGCCCCTCACCTCACCCATCACTGTGCGTTATTCAAAAAACTTGGCTGGCTTTCCCCAGCAAATCACTTGAACTTTGGGCTGGGCTGTTTTGTGGGTAAAGTGAACAGAATTGGCACCCCTCTGGGGCTGGCACAGCTTCTCTTACCTGCTGACCCCTCCTCCTACTTCCTCAGGCCTCAGGGTCTTGGGGTGCTTAAAGTCCCCTTTAGCCAAACCCTCATGGGGGATAGGGACTTCATTACAAGTGCTCCTAGGCTCTAGAGCTCCCTTCCTGACCATGTTCGCTCTGCCCCCTCCCACCAGTGCCTCTGGAATTCCCTGTGGGAGCATCTGAAGTTGACCTCTGCATGTGAGTGTCCCAAGCCTCCTTAACTCAATGGTCTCTGTGCTGGACTCACACTTGGTTATACGTGATTTGCTTGATTTCATACTTAGGAACTAATCTGTTTCTGTGGATCTGCTAATGTTCTCACGTACATTGCTAATGTTCTTACACACACTGTGACAAATGTCCATGCCACTGAATGACATAGACTATTTATTTTTGTATATATGTATATTACCTAATACTGCTTACAGTAGTCTATCTATGTTAGCCTGTTTCTCTTGATTCAGTGTACTCAGCTCTACTCATAGTTATGTACTCTGCTTGTATCTGTATCCTTTTTGTACTCTCCTGGGTCGTTCCTGAAAATAGGCATATAACTTGTCTAGTGCACCTACCTGGTCAAGAAAAGCTAAATAAATAAATAAATATATTTGGGGTCTCTATGGTGCCAAAATGCGGGTTCCATGGATGACAGATATTGAGATAAAGTCATGAGGTGTGCACTCAAGGTCCAGAAGTAAGCCATTCTTAAGTGCTGTTGTGAAGATCAATACAAACAAAAGGTCCAAAGCAGCTGCACTCGAGGACTGTGTGTAAAATATGGTGCTGCATGCTAGTAAGAATGTACAAAGTGTAGTAGCCTTTGGCACAAAAAGAAATTGATATAGCAATAACAACACAGCACCGATGCTACTACACACACTAGACCACAGTCTGGAGGACACTATCCCCAGGACACATCCTGCTCCAGTTGACTTTGATCTGATGCTGAGGGCATGAGTGATGGGAGGGCTTAGTGTTTCACATTGGGGTATGGGTCAAGGATTTCTCTGCAGTACCACCTGTTAAATGCTGCGTACTAGGTGTGCTGTTGTGCTAGAGCGGAAGACACATGATGTGTCCTGCAGTATGGCTGGTATTGGGTCATTGGCCACAATGGCATAAAACACCATTGTGGATATTCAGCCTGAGGGTATGGGTTCCATGACATCCTCAACATCAGAGGATTGCACAGTGTCCGAGTGGAAACACAGTGGGATCTTGCATGGATCAAGTCAGGGTCAATCCCAGGTATTTTCTGTTCCCCAAAAGGCTGAGTAACCAGGATATGTAGGCAGTATGAAATTGACTTTATGAGGATAATTAGTAGGACCCCCGGTTTGGTGTGGGTATTCAGTAGGGCACAGCCTCAAGGAGTGCTCTTTGATGGTTCCCAGGCACGAAGAGATTCCCCTGAAGATGAGGTACAGATATTTTTAGGGGCAGTTTCAGAATGGAGCATTACCAACTAGATGAGAGGAAAAGGATTGAGGTAACATACCTCTGTGGAGTTGAGGGTACAGGTAAAAGCTTGATTTATAGAAGTATGTGTGTTCTTGGAATAGGGGCTGGATCAGTTATGTCATATTGCTGGGTGAAGGATCCCAGCGTGAGCTACAGGTGTTAGTGCCCCATTGTGGAGTACTGGGCTGATGGTGTCCCATGGGATAAAGTGAGGCAGCAGAATTTCCAGGGTTATCATGGTGGTAGTTGGCCATTCTCTTGGGTTCATACTATAGTGATTCTGGACATTAGGAAACCTTGCCAGCATGCCATTTATAGTTGGCAGAAATGTTTTCCTAGCTCATGTCTGAGCTGTAGCTCCACTTATGTTATGTAAGGAGAAGAGGTGAGGGAATTCCCCATTTTCAGAGATAGAGCTTAGTGTGAATCAGGGCTTGGAAAGTCCCTAATGGTGGAGAAAGTCAGGACTTCAGTTGTATTTGGGACCCTGAAGATGGATGCAAGACTCAGGCCTCATTGATTACAGTAATGAGGTATATACTCAGCAATTAAATATAGAATCCCTGTGACCCACTGTATTCTGAATAGAAGTATACCCAAATAAATTATTCTGTGTAACCATGGTAAAGATGAGCTAATGAACTGCCAATCTGGGCTTCGTGTGACTGGAATCCTGTCTGAGAAGAATATGCATGACGGCATGACAGCCAGTGCCAAAATGTATACAAGGGGGTTCCCAGTGAGCTCACCATCATTATAAACATAGACACTGGAGCTGCAGTGTTCAATGCCGACACCCATCCTGGTATAGAGATACATGGATACGGTTGATGGGCTGAGGGGCTTTGCATATCTAATAGCTAATTCAATTTAAAAAACAATTCAGTGTCATCATGCCCCTTCCTTACAAACATTAAAGTATCACCCTTAACTTTTAAGAATTTAATAAGCAATTTTACATTAAAGTTTTTGCTCATGAGTAACTTAATAACAAAGTATGAACACAGCATGCATCATTTGAAAGCTGTTATTCAGCATGTAGATTTTGAAAACCATCATCCAGTCTACAGGTTTTGAAAGCCTATATGAATGATTTCCAGTGAATGTTCTGTGAAAACCATCACATAGCATGTAGAGTTTGAAAACCATTGAGCAGCACATACTGCAGATTTTTTAAAACATGTTGAAACATGCAGATTTTGAAAATGTTTAAATTAGAGATATGTAATTACTAACAAATTAAAAAAATGCATTGTGTGTCTAATTCTATTCAATTGCATAAAAAGTAGTGTCACAATTATCTTAGAAATACTTTATAAGTTATTTTACATTAGTTTTCATCTGTGTAGAACTTTAACACAAAAACGTTTTTTTACCTATTTGTTTAGCAAACTGAGCATGCATGAGCAATCAATTGCTAATAAATCCAGCAGAAAATAACCTTTCATTTTGCCAACCCCCCAAAAGAACCTATTCTTCCATAACATCTAACAAACCTGTAAATTTCATACCTTGACTTTTTGTAGTTTTGTCTTTATCTGTTGATAAAATGTTTGGCTCAAAAGCAAAACAAAATGCAAAATTCAACACTCTATAACTTAATATTGAAAAAAATGTTACAAAACTTTTCAAATCAAAATAACCTAGGACTGTGATGAAACATGCTAGCGTTCATAGTCTTAGGGTTGATTCTAAGACTCATGTTGCAACTCGCAGGCATATGCGAGTTGCGACGTTTGCCGCTATGCCGGGGACCCTGCATCATATTCTGAACAGGTAGGGTGCCCGGCACTTACACCCTGTGACTTTCAGCAGCTGCAGGGTTGCACCACAGGAAGGATGCACCCCACCTGGGTGCCGCAAGTCACCGATGGCAGGGTGCAGCCCCCAAGCCCTTCCGGGCTCCTAACATGCCCGCAAGCCTCCGTGGGTCATGAGGGGTGTTGGCTGTGTAGCAGGGGGACAGGGGTGGCAGGGCATGACAGATCCATGTGCTTGTAGGTGGCACACTGGTATTGGGGGGCGCTGCTCTGTGGTTGATGTGTCCATGGGGCACGATCATGTGCAGGGTCTGGCACTGCGGAGGGGGGAGGCAACCAGCAGTTTGCCAGGACAGAAGCCCCTGAGACCAGCTAAAAGCTGGTCTAACCCTAATGTTGCAATGGGTCTTGGAATATAGTAAGCACGTAGCCACCCTTGGAATAGGGCTCAGAAGCTGCCGTAACCCCCTCTTCCACCATGCCATAGTGGCCATGGGCGGTAGAAGCCCCCTTGGGCACAGCCCACCCGCACCATGGCGCAGGCCACCTCTTAGAATCCCGACCGGCATAATATATGTTGCAAGATGTGACTTGCGCCATTGTGTTGGTGCAAGTTACCTTGTAACATGCATAACCCGACTTAGAATTGGGCCCCTAGAGTCTGAGAAGGCCCAATTGTAATAGTTTGAAAAGAGGAGTTTAAATAAAATTAAACAATGCAACCCTTACATAATATATAGATACAAAATGAGAACGAGATTGATAGACAGATAGACAGACAGACAGACAGACAGACCGATAGATAGATAGACAGACAGATATATAGATAGATCTGTTCTTTCCCCCTAAAGCTAAAGTCTCTGTTCTGATTGACTTTATCTGTACCACATCTGATTTCAGCCTTTGTAGGGGTCTAGTCTCATGTGGGATGCTGTTTTCAGTGTGCTACTGCCTAATTTAATTATTTTAGAGTGCTTTCCAGAGCTCAGCTGCTTGCCTTAATTTTTATTTCCATCCATGTGTTAGGATTTCAGTTATTTGAGTGCTAAGAAACAATTTGATCTCTGTATTTGTGTTGAACAATTTTGACTGAGCTGCTAAATGCTGAAGTATTTTTCAGTGTTAGCCTTTCTGTTAACTTTTACCTGCCCCGACTGCTGCTTCTTTTGTTTTTCTCCCCCTGCAGACTCTGCTGGTGCCTAGCCTGTGGTCTGAGACCTGCCCCTCGATTTAACCATTTTTTGTGGCCCAGCTTCTTTTGTGTAAATGTATATTTTTAATCCTCCCACCATTCCTGAAGCCTATCTATCCCCTTGTCTGTCCCTTTCTCCCTCAGGCATTCATCGTAGCCCTCTGGGCTAGCACCGCCATCAGTGGTTAGCTCTGATGGGGATTCTGCCCACCTTCATGGTATAAGGAGCCTTCTTCCACCTGCCCCCAAGTACCAGTTTACAGGTATGGCCCAGATATTGCTCCAGGAAATCAAGGCTGAATGATTTTTTGCACAAAAACATTTGGTCCAGCCACCCTTCCACGCCCACGTCACTCTTTAAAATCCACTCAAACCCTTCCCTCTCATGCATAATCTGTCACCATTGGCTTCTACTTAGTACTATTTATTTAAAGGAACAGTCCCTCTCCCCTGTGCTAGGTCCCATCCCCTCCTTGCCAAGACACTCTTCCTGGTCTCTGCTCTGTTTTGCTCCCTGTTTCACTCTCCTTTTTTCTGTTCTGTTTCTGCTCCTTGTTTCACTCTCCTTTTTTTTCTCTCACCTATTATCCCTCCTCCCACCGCAGTTTTCTCCCCCAGTTTCTCCCTTAAATTACCTGATTGGCTAGACTTGCACTACCCTCCAACCCCTGTTTTCATTTCTTGCCAGCTTTCTCCTGCCACTATGAATCTGCTACAGCTCACACTGCTTGCTGTCTCATTGCCATCTTTTCTGGTGCTGATAGACTCCTGTACTACTGTGCTAGCCTGTGCCCAAGAGCACCTTGCCTTCCTCTCTGTCACCCACTCCCCCCCCACACCCTTCCCCTCACTCCACATGGGAACTATCCTTCCTTGGACCTATCACTCTCTCCTTTCACTCTAATCAGGAACGCCGTCTACTTGGCCACTACCTAGTTTCCCTGTCCTGTTCTCTTACTGTCCCCTCTTGCCCCTATGTACTCCTGCTATCTCTCCTTCTCCTAACTGGAGATGTCAAATGTAACCCCAGTTCACCCAACTCCCACATCACCCCCACCTCTAGCATCTGGGCTAATGCCCTATGTCTGAATATTGCTCCCATCAACATATGAAGTCTTCCCTCCAAGTTCCCTGATCTAGAGGTGTGGATTACACTATACAAGCCCCACATCTTGGGACTTTCTGAAACTTGGCCAAAGCCTCACCTTGCCACCACAACATATCAACTACCTGGGTACTCCTCCCTGCGTCTCGATAGGCCAGGCAAAAAAAAGGGAGGTGGTGTTGCACTGTTCATCAGGGAACCCCTCTCAGCTAACATTGTCCTCTGCTCTGATCCAGCCTCACCTAGTGAATGGCTCCTCTCAGAACTAACCCTGGGAACTAGTAAGAAACTCTACATAGGTTGCTGCTACAATCCTCCCACTACTGGAACTGAGGGTCTAAACAGTTTCCTCTCAGTTCTATATCCCCTCATAGAGACTCCATTCTACTCAGTGATTTCAATTTAAACTACCTGAGTACCCACCAGTTGAACTATGCTTCCCACCTAAAACAACACAACCTGGTCCACACAATCATGCTCCCCATCAGACAAAACCCACGCATGGCCACTCAGACCCTTTTGGACTGGAATAATCACAAACAGGGATGATTATGTACTGCATGCTGGTACCATGGCAAACTCCATTAGTGACCACTCCCCCACGTATCTCCTCTGGTCATCTAAATTTAAACATCCCCCTCCCAAATACCTGTCCTTCCAGAACTTCAGTAGCCTTGGAGGCAGTATAGCACAGTGGGTTAAGGCTCTGAGCTGCAGATCTGGAGACCTGGGTTTGAATCCCACAGTTGCCTAGATGCATACTGTGTGATCCTGATCAAATCACAACAAGCGTTGGCTTAATGTGCTACTCCTGGTTAAACAATGTTCCCTAATACCACAAACCTCCTCAAGGTGGTATGGTCTCTGTCAATCAATCAATCAAAGTTTTTATTTAACCAGGCGATCACCGTTGAGCAAGCTGATTTTCAAGGTGGACCTGGATTTGTTAACAAGGAACAAGGGACAATATACTTGGGATGCAACACACAAGAAAATAGTAATAATACAAATAAAGTGAGATACAATAATACAGTATAGGGTATCAGCAGGTAGCACTGACAGTAGTATATGTTTGGAACAGAAGATACATCTAGTTTTGGGTAGGACACAATTTTTCATAAAGGTAAAGAAATATACATATCAGGTGCACTAAACACAAATACAACCTAATATAAAAAGAAATATAGTGATACGGTATGGAGAATTTAGAGCTGGAACCAGGGTCAAAGGAATGTGGAAGGGACAGATATGTGGATAGAAAAAGGGGAGAGGGAAGAGTCAATTATAGAGGTGATCAGTCTTTTAACAGTAGGAATTAGAGTGTGCTTGGACTTATAGGAGTCACTATTTAGGGTAGACAGACACAGAACTCCTTATTATGATGTAGATATAGAGATTTAAAAGCTGCTAGGCTGATGGGGTGAGTTAATTTCAAAGTTTTTTGCAGCTTATTCCACAGATGAGGGAGCACAAAGCTGATGGCTGCTCTGCCAATGCGAGATTTTGCTTTGTAAACATAAAGGTAGATATATGAGATGCTTCTCAGGGCATACTTCCCCAGAGTGCACAAAGGTAAACAGACAGAGATACACTGGGGCAGTTTATTTGAGATAGCTTTGTATGTCCAAACTGCAACATTTGTTTGCCGTCTGCAAGCAAGGGATGACCATCTGGACTGGTCTGCTCTACACTCACTTTCTGATGTGACTCTGGCTATAACCCTATTTACACAGACCGTTATGAACCTGCAGGACAAGCACTTTCCTGTCACTACAAGAAGCGTCAGAGGCAGTTACTTGTGCTGGGTCACAAAAGACCTCCTTACCTTTATGAAGGATAGAGATCGTGCTTGGTCCACTTACAAGGCATCCCCCTCCCTTGCCCTCTGGGATGCCTACAGGTGTCTAAGGAATCTATGCAAGGATCTGGCCAAATCTCTGAAACAGGCTCATTTACGTTATCTCCATCAGGATAACCTTGGAGACTCTAGGAAATTCTGGGCATCCATTGGCTCCCCCCTTAACCCCCACTTCAGTAAGGCAGCCCTGCAACTAAATTCCCTGGATGGCCTTATTACGGACCCTTTGGGCCAGGGCTTTCAATGACAAATTCTCTGACCTATCCATTTATCTAAGTAAACTCCCAAATGGCCAGCCAAATAGCTTGCCCCCCCTTCAAACTCCCCCCTGTTGATTTCCACTGCACTACGACCCATCCCCATATCCCCTCATTTTATTTCAAAGCTCTCTCTACTACTGACACTGCAAAGCTCCTCAAAATCCTCCCAAATCATGGCTCCCCTGGGGCTGATGGCCTATCCCCAGTCTTCCTCAGGCTCATCTCCCCAACTATCATCGAACCACTCACTTGTGTCTTTAACCTCACCCTTTCCACCTCCTCCATGCTTGACCCCTGGAAGACTGCCAAGGTGATTCCCATCTTCAAAGCTGGTGACCCTCTATCCACAGACAATTACCATCCAATCTCCATCCTCCCCCACCTTAGTAAACTACTTGAGAAGGCAATCCACTATCAGATTACTTTGTACATGGGCAAATACAGCTTCTTTTATAGCCAACAGCATGGCTTCTGCAAGAACCATTCCACCGCCACTGCCCTCTCACTACTGACCGACCACTTCCTCATAAACATGAACCATGGTAATGCCACCAGAACGGTCTTTGTAGACCTCTCCAAAGCCTTCGACATGGTCAACCATGCCCTCCTCCTCCTCTCCAAACTATGTTGCCCTGGCTGTTCTCAGGAGGTTACTACCTGGTTCAAGAGCTACCTCACCGATCACTCCCAATTCATGTGTATTGGTCCTGCCTGCTCCCCTACCAGCCCGTCTCGACAGGTGACCCCCAGGACTCCATTATGAGCCCCCTTCTAGTCTCTTTATTTATCTCTCTTTCCTCAGACAGTTTCAGATGCCAGTCTCTCCTCTATGCTGATGACCTCATAATTTTCTTCAACGATAAATCCCCCACCTGCATTTCATCTTTTCTTGCTCAAAACTATGCTGTGGCTCTCAACTGGTTTGCAGATAACATCGTTCTGGTTAATGCTAAAACAATTAAATCTATGTTGTTCAGATCCAAGTTCTTCCTAGCCAAATCAAAAACTCACCCCCCTCTCAACATTGTCTCCCGTGATAGCCAAGCCCTTGAAGATGTCAGCACTTTCAAATACCTAGGAGTCCTACTCAACCCCTCCCTCTCTTTCACTGAGCATATCAACTCATTAATTCAAAGATTTCACCAAAAATTAGGTGCTGCCTAAAGATTCCAGCAATACCACACCTCAGAGGCCTGACTTGCCATCTTCCAGGGAAATCTACTCCCAGTCCTGGACTACTGCTCCACCATCTATGCTAGGACAGCCACAACCCTTATGGCCCAGCTCTCTTCTGCCTACAATAGTGCCTGTCATTTCACCTTGTTGGCCCCTTTCACTACTCCCCACTGTGTTCTTTACAATTTGCTAAGATGGATTCTGCTGCAAGGATGCTTCGACCTCACCCTTTTCTGCATGGTGGATTCTGCCATCCATACTGACCAGGAATCTCCCCTTGCAGCCCTCTTCAATGTCTGAACTTTACACTGCTGCATCCACTCAAACAGCATCCCTCCCACTGAATAATGCCAGGGTACCCACCAATATGGGCGGTAGAGCCTTGTTGGTGGCAGCCTCGGTGCTATGGAATAAACTGCCTGCCAATCTGTGCTTCATTGACACCCACTACCAGTCCAAATCTCACCTCAGAGACTGGCTCCTGGTGACTTCTTGCTTCCACTGCTTTCCCGGGTAGTCCTTCATTTCTCACCTGCCCGTACCACATGGATTTCGTACCTATATATATATCCCTTTGTAAATCCTCCAGTTCCCCTTCCTATACCACCCCTTCCCCTCTCCTCCCCTCTACTTGCCCTAACTTATCTTTTCTTTCTACTCCTTGAGGGACATTGCTTATCTCCTAAGCAACTTGCTGTATATCGAATTTATGTGTATGTATTTCTCTTAACTATGTATATACACATCGGATTAATGTATTATGTAACCTTGTATCATGTGGATTTATGTTTTTTTCTACCTTGTATCCTTTGTGCTATTGCAACCTTTTATTATTGTTAAACTGTCTACTGTCCTATGCATTGTTGTTTATGTTAACTCTTTGCCACTGTATGTGGCCCAGGTCGTGCCTAAAAATTGTCCCTAGGATCAGTGCACCTACCCGGTTACCAGTCATACATAAAATAAATAAATAAGATAGATAGATAGATAGATAGATAGATAGATAGATAGATAGATAAATAGATAGACAGACAGGCAGACAGACAGATACTGTAGATAGATGGATAGATAGACAGACAGACAGACAGACAGACATGCAGGTAGACTTATTTATCTCCTTTCTTTTAAGTGTACCCATGTGTTTGATACTTTGTTATTTATATTCATTGAGAATTGCAGTCTTTTGGGATTTTTTATTGGTACATGGATTGCAGTTTGGGGTTATTTTTATTGGAGCTTGCTGAAAATTGTCCTCCTCTCAATTAAAAACAGTGAGTTAGTTAGTTAAAGTTTATTAAGCACACCAAAAACGTATTGCAGAAACACACACAAAGATCCAATATTCAATTACATTTTTAGATCAAAAACAATAAAAATGACAATGACTATAGTTCTCTTCTGTAGTTAAAAATAGATTTCTTAGAAGTGTCTAAACATCCAAGACCTTTCTCAAAATAAATAGACACTTGGAGCTATTTGTAATAAACATGACTTTTTTTTTTGCATTACCTTCTGGATAACAAGTTATACAACCATTGTGCAACAAGCAGAGAAAAGACAAAGCACAATAATAATTCAGTACTTCATCTGTTAAAAATGTGTAATGCCATGGTTATAAAATATGCCAATGCAAAACTGATTGCACCCTTCTGTGAAGACAACAGCCAGATAAAGTTACCTTGCTGAATAATCTTGTTGATTTGCTAGATGTCTTTGTTGCATTAAAGGGGACAGGAAATGTGTGCTAACTGGCAGCTGTTCATAAAGTTCTTATTCTTGGAAATGATATGCGTGCTCCTAAAGTATCCATATTTAACTGTACCTGAATAAAAAGTGATAGGCAAAACTGTAGTTTGCATTGTTGTGGTTTTATGGGCAGCATTCTGTTACAGTTCACTTCATGGAATCACTTATGTGGAGTTCTTACTATGCCACTATTTGTGTACAGCATGCTAAATATGAGCTGCGGACCTATCAGAACCCAATTTATAGTTCTATGCACAAACCATAGGATAGTTAAAACTCCAAATTATTGGTTCCATGAAAAGAACTATAACAGAATGCTGCCTATAAAAACAAAACAATGAAAAAGACAGTTTTTTGTATCAGTTTTTATTCAGGTACAGTTAAATATGGATAATTTAGGAGAATGCATACAATTTCTGAGAATAAGAACTTTATAAACAGATGCCAGTTAGAAATTATTTCCTGTCTTCTTTAAAGGAAACATCTATCTTTAAATGCTGTTATATGAATTTTTGAATTCAGGAAGATTATCAATATTATGATTGAATAAGTCAGTACACCACAAATGAGTTACCCTCTAATTTAGATTGTACAACCAACCGTGATAACTTTTACCTGTCATTGAATTTCTATATACTCTAAAATTATCTGTTTCCTAAATCTTTCAGGAGTTATAGAAGGTAGTTTAACAAAATAATTTAATGACCTAATAAGAGGCATATTTTTTAAAGATAGAATTCTAGTTTCTGCCTGCAAGTATGCTGCTGCTGTATAATTTGCCACACCTAACATGAACATTGAAAATGTATTTTGTGATGTCTAAATTTTCAGTTCTAATATGTACTCCCCATGGCCTTGATTCACCAAAAACTGCAAAGGCAGCAGAAAGTTTTGTGTTGAACTTTGTGGTTGCCCAGGTGTCCATAGTTGCTATTCACAGTTGGATTGTGATGCATGCTATCTGACTATGAACTGGGGTTGTCCAAGGCAGTGGTAATAAATAGCATGTCCCTGCAAGGAATAGCACATGGGTGTTATTTCCAATTCACAAAGAAAGCTATACAAATAAGCTGGGCATGGGCAATTGGGCATGCAAGGTGCTAGGTGGCCATTTTCATTCCCAACATGGGCCCATTTGCTGAGGCTGCAGTGAGTGTAGCACAACCCCCCCCCATTACCAATCACTGTCCTGATTTAAAAAAAAAACATTACCCTGTTTGTCTAGTGGTCCTTTCTCCTCCCTATCACTGATCTCTGTCCCATAGATAAATAAACAAATATCCCTGGTGGTAGAGTTGGCCACCCTGGATCATTGATCACTGGCCTATACATAAAAAAATATATATATCTGGTGGTATAGTGGTCCCCCTGACCACTGATCACCAGCCCATAGAAATACAAATATTCATGGTGGGATAGTGGTCCCTCTCCATCTCTGATCACCAATCACCAGCCCATAGATAAAGAAACAAATGTCCCAGTGGCTAGTGGTCACCCCACCTGAAGCCCTACCCAGCATAGAAATGCAGTGCCCTGGTGGCTAGCAGACCCTTCCTCCACCCAATCACCCACCTAGTATATGTAAATGTTGCCCCTGGTGTCCAGTGGTCCCTCCCCCATCCCTATCCCCTGTATAGGCAAGATAATCATATCCCTGGTGGTCTAGTGGACCCTCCCTCCCTATCTCTGAGCCACAGTATGTCAAAGAACATCACCTCCCAGGTGATCTAGTGTATCTCCCATCCCAGCAGGTAGTGTCCCACCATCCCACTCCCCGATTCCAAACCCAATCCAGTGATACAGTATGCAGTATGCACTCACTGAGAGCTCAGTCAGTGGCCACCCAAAGTAGAGAGAGGAGGGCTGTGCTGGATGCTGGCTTGGGTTTGTGATGGGGGAGTGGAGTGGTGGGACACTACCTGCCAGTGTGTGGGTTGAGGGTGCACTAGACCACCAGGAAGGTGATATTCTTTGACATACTAGGGCTTGGGGATAGGGCAGAAAGGTCCACTAGACCACCTGGGACATGGTTATCATGCCTAAACAGGGTATCAGGATGGAGTGAGGGACTACTGGACACCTGAGACAACATTTACATATACCAGGCAGGTGACTGGGTGGTGGGAGGGACTGCTAACCACAAGAGCATTGTATGTGTATGTTGGCAGGGCTTAATGTGGGGGGGCATCACTTGCCACCATGGACATTTGTTTATTTTTCTACAGGCCAGTGATCAGAGGTCAGGAATGGGGTGGGACCATTATACCATCAGGGATATTTGTTTCTTAATGTACAGGATGGTGACTCATGATTAGGAAGGGGGACAACTATACCACCAGGGATATTTGTTTCTTTATGTAAGGGATGGCAATTGACGATCGGGAAGGGGAATACTATACCACCATGGATATATGTTTATTTAGCTACAGTATGGTGATCAATGGTCATGGAGGGAGTACCACACTACCTCTGACAGCCACTAAGGTTGCACAGCATACCACCAGGTCTCAGTCAGCAGTATTTTCTCCACACAATGGGACCACTCAAGAGGCCCTTGCATGGAGCAAATTCTTTGTGAATCATGCAGCACGTATATTGACATCCCCTTCCCCTCATTTGCATTGCAGCCCCCTCCACACTTTGCCCTAGTGCAAACTAGGCTTTTGTGAGTGCCAACTCCATGCAAAACATGGCTTGCATCGTGAAAACTGAGTTTGCACTGGGGCAAAGTTTTGTGAATCTGGCCCTCTATTTCTGCCACATAAAGAGTGCAACATTTAACTTTAGAATCAAAAATTGTTTTCATTGGAGAGTAGGATTCCCCACCATATTTCAGTGCAAATTTTATAATGCCTGCAAACGTTTTATTGCTTTTATGTTTAATTAAATCAAAGTGAAAGTTTCAGTTTAAATTGTTTGATATTGTGAAACTCTAGCATTTATAACTTTTCACTATCTTAGGTTTATTTGTTGTTGTTAATATATCAAGAAGTATTTTAGGATCTTTTAAAGAAGAAGACAAAAACCCTGATCATATTAGTACTAACTGGTAATTTAATTGTTTTTAACATCTGGGTAAAGATGTTAAGTGCATTCTATAGTCAAAGTTGGGTATGTTCAATACAATCATGAAACCAGCAAGGTATCAATATCTAATGTGCACTGTGAAACATGCTAAAAAGTCATGAAGCTTTGGTAAAACATAAAAAGGAACAGTAACAAAATTGAAAATGGATTACAGCAGTGGGCCTGCTCACAAGTAACAGAGCCAGTCTTTGGTGGAAGAAAATATTATATGAAGAATATGAATGTATTAGAATATCACTACAGCATCTGATAACTGGGTCCTAGCCCCTGAAAAAACCCACAGAGGGTGAAATGTTGAGAATGAGCAGGGGATCATAATGCAAAGAACATACTACAATTAAAAAGTGATTAACAAGAATTGTATGTGCGACTGGGGTAATGATTGTATTGAATACTGATCTTTTCATTTTCCAGTCCCAGTAAGGACATCAGCTTTATTTGAGCATTTGGAAGGGGAACCACCAAAGTGTATTTTTGCTGAATAAGTGGGGTATGCGACATCAAAACCCCATGATCTGCAAAAAGAAGTAAAGGAATTCTTGTTTCAATCATTTTTGGCAAGAAACTATCTTTACATATCTTTGGATTTGCAATTAGATTAACATATGTATTGTAAAGAAAGGATGCCAAAATACATCCCTAGCAAACACCATAATCAGTTTTCAAATATTCTAATACAGTAAGTGACCACCTGGACTATATCATATGTAGATATTTGTTTCTATGTGTAGATTTTTTTTTATTTTGCATTATTTGTTTTTCCACCCACCGTACCAGAGCCGATCACTCCTTCGGGCCCCCTCAGGGGATCTTCCCAGCCTAGCAGTCTCCCAACCCCACTGCCCCACATTGCAGCCTACCCAGGTATCCCCAATGTATCCCTTCATCAGGCGGGTCCCTTATTTACATGAGGGATGAGCCTTCTGGCCATACTTCATGACCCTGGGTGCTGCTGATCCGGCAGATGGAGGTCTGGGAGCCCAGAGCTGGAGATCTGGGGTGGCCATCACCCGATCAGTTCTGGCACCATTTTCCCATTTTCTCCCAAGGAGCAACATGCCGCTGATGTCACAGTAAGCACCAGATGTCTGTCACACCATAGACATCATGGGTCGAGCATCGCACTGTACCCCCAGCCTCTGCTAGGGGTCAGCAGATGCTGAGCCACATCCCCACCCTCCCCCTGGAGAAGGCGAACCATCAGTGGATGCTGCTTTTCTTCTCCCCCCGGCTGGCCCTCCAGCAACCTGAGTCCATTTCTGAACCCGGGTCACTGGCGTTGCAGATGGAAATCCAACAACTGCTCAGATGGGCCAGTGTGTAAAGTTTTTTAAAACTTCCAGTAATCAAGGTTCGATATGGTAAGTCTCTAGAATTTCCTATAATACCTTGATGTTTACTGATTCAAATGCTTGACTAAGGCTAATAAAAGCAATGTATAATACTTTTCTTCCACATTTTGTATATTTATAACTTAAATAATATAATGTTGCAATATGACCATATGTAGATCTCCCATGTCTAAATCCAGCTTGGTATTCATAAATAATATGGTTAGCATATTCCCAATCCTTGAGGTGTTTTGAAATGTATCTGATGTACATTTTCTGGGGGATACGAAGAAGAGTAATGAGCCTTTAAATAGGGGATAACTACTGTATTAAATATTGCATTTATCAGGAAGAAGTAGAGTTATATTAATCATCATGAAAATCACTACCAAGATTTTTGCCCTAAACTAACATTCATGCAAAAGAGAAGCAGTATAGCGCAGTGGTTTAAGGCTCTGAGCTGCAAATCTGGTGACATCCAGCAGACCAGACCTGGTTTTGAATCTCACAGCTTCCACTTGCATACTGCATGACCCTGACCAAGTCACTTAACTTCCCTGTGCTCCCAGGTCGCACCTGTAGAAAAGCTTTCAGCTTAGTGTGCTACTCCTGGTTAAACAATTAAATAAATAAATAAAGAGTTCAGCAGCTAACAAGTCAGTACCTAGAGCTTTGTTTGTTTTCTGTTGTAAAATTAATGGCTCTACCCCAATGGATTAACATAACACCACAATGGATTATTCAAGTTCCTTACTAACATTACAATTGAAATTACAAACTTTATATACATTACTGCAATGGAGCTTTAGCTTGTGGAAGAGGTTAAAGGAGGGAACAAACACTTGCTTCAATATATACAAGACAAATTGATGAAAAGGGGAGGAATAGTTAGGTGCAAAGACAGTGACAGAGTAGTAGAGGAAGAGAGGCAGTAGGCCACTGTTGTGAAGAACTTTTTTTGTTCAGTGTTCACCAAGGAACACAAAGGCCCAGGCCAGACAGTGACATCAAGGCTGCTGACAAAGGTGTTACACAAATGAAAACACCATCAATCACCAACAGTAGGGTTAGAAAGGCCCTGGATCAACTCAGGGAAGACAAGTCACCAGTGTCTGATGGAACACACAAAAGGGAGCAAAAAGGAGCTAGCAAGTGAATTAGCAGGTCCCTTAATACATTTATTCAGCAGATTACTTCAGATGAGGGTAGTGCCGGCAGACTGGAGAAGAGCTGATGTGGTATCTTTCCACAAGTAAGGAAGCTGGAAGGAAGCAGGCAACTACTGACCAGTCAGCCTTATGTCAGTAGTGGGGAAACTAATGGAAACCTTAATAAAACAAGATTTGGTGGAGTACATAAATAAAAATGGTCTGCAGGATGACAGACAACATGGGTTTGTGGCAGGAAGGTCATGCCAAATGAACCTAATCACATGTTTTGACTGGGTCACTAGGGAACAAGACAGAAGCCACGCAGTGGACCTTCTCTACTTTGATTTCAGTATGGACTTTGATTTGGTGCCACACAACCACCTGCTGAAAAAGTTGGAGGACCTGGGTGCAGCCAAGTGCATAGTCAGTTGGGTAGGTAACTAGCTTAGGGACAGAAAAACGAGAGTCGTGATCAATGGGGAGAGATCTGATGAAGGCATGGTCACTAGTGGTGTGCCCCAAGTCTTAGTGTTAGGGCCAGTCCCGTTTAACGCCTTTAACAGTGACATCAGCATAGGTATTGAGGCCAAAGTTACATAGAAACATAGAAACGTAGAAGTTGACAGCAGATAAGGACCGCAAGGCCCATCCAGTCTGCCCATTTCTTTTTCTACCTTATAAATGTGCCATTGGCCTTTGCTCTGTCAATGGCCTATCTATTCATACTCATCTGTATTGCTCCCTTATGCCTATCCCATGCCTGTTTGATGCCCTGCACTGTATTCATATCCAACACTTCCTCAGGTAGGCTGTTCCATGCATCCACCACCCTTTCTGAGAAAAAGAACTTCCTCACATTACCCCTTAGTCGGCCTCCCTCTAATCTCATGCTGTGTCCTCTTGTCCTGCTATTTTTCTTATATTGAAACATGATAGACTCTTTCACCTTGTTAATGACCTTAAAGTGTTTGGATGTTTTGATCATATCACATCTCTCCCTCCTTTGCTCTCCCTGTTTGTGGATGGTACCAAGCTAGGAGGAAAGGTCAACAGCAAGGAGGCAGTTAAGGACCTACAGAAAGACATACAGAGGCTGGAACAATGGTCTAATGTCTGGCAGCTGAAGTTCAATGCAAAAAAATATAATGTGATGCATTTGGGTAAAGGGAATCCAAGGACAGAGTACCACCTCAACGGAGTCTAGCTCAGCACCACCCAGTAAGAACAGGACCTAGGTGTCATCATAAGCAGCACCCTTAAACAGACAAGCCAATGCAACAAAGCTTATAGCAAGGGCAACAAAATGTGGGGGTGCATAGGAAGGGGCTTCAATAGCAGGAGGAAGGGGATAATACTGCCACTCTACAGGTCCCTGTTACGGTCCCATCTGGAGTACTGTGTCCAGTTTTGGAGTGCAGTCCACATCTGAAAAAGGATATAAACAGGTTGGAGGCTGTTCAGAAAAGAGCAACAAAAATGATCCAGGACCTTCAAGGGCATTCATACAAGGAGCATCTGTAAGCATTAAATATGTTCTCACTGGACATAAGAAGGGAGAGGGGAGATATGATTAAAACATACAAGTTCCTGAGAGGACAAAATAAGGTGCCATCCTTGGACCTGTTCAGCAGTCTCCAATTGTAACACTAGAGGGCATGAAAAGAGGTTGAGGGAGGAGCTTCAAGAGGGAGCTTAAGAAACACTATGTTACAGAAAGAGTCATGGAGCCATGGGATAAACTGCCAGCTCAGGTAGTGGAAGCAAAGTCCTTGACATCAGTCAAGCTGGGGTGGGACAAGGCTAAAGCATGATGAAAAGCAACAGGAGCAGTAGGAAGCATTATGCAGAAGGGGAGTTAGGTCCTGGGATCTGAGAAGGTCCAGGGAACAGATGGGCAGACTAGATGGACCCTTGGTCTACATCTACAGTCTTTTGTTTTATGTTTCTATGCTTCTACTGAAATGCTGCAGCCATTCTTGTTTCATAATGAAAGATTGTAAATTGACTTAGTCTGTTTTCATTCCCTAGGCTACTAAGCTCCAAAAGCTCTTGGAGTCCTTTTCAATTATAGCAGTATTTAAATCCTTCCTCAAGTCATTCTAAAAGAACTTTGTCTTATTTTTTTCAAAAATACCTACGCTATACCTATATGCCAGCCTTCAGATCCAGTGCTTCTAGACTCACCCTTGGAGGTGGTAGTCCTGCAATCAAAGAGAGCAGGGTTGGAAGTGTCCAGACTCTGGGGGTTGCTGGAGCCCTGCAAATTGGAGCTGAATTCTTGAGGTGATGGAACAATGGACACAACAACACAGCAACTCCTGTTTATGTTTCTGCACCATCATGGGAGAACCACAACTCTGTTTTCATTTATGCTGGCTTTAAAGATATCCTGAGTTACCATTGCTGGGATGCTGAGAAGTGGGGTCTGGATCTGCAGGGATTTCTCGGTGACTTGGCGAATGCTCCAGAGTTCTCCTTCATTGTGCTTTATGCCTTTTTCCACAATCCAGCTGGAAAAGATCTAACTCCTAGTGGCTGGATACAGATTGCTGAGGTCATGAAGAGGAGATCCCTGTTTCCTTTTTTTGACCCTGTCTACCAGGGCTTTGCCTTTGAAGTCCTGGATAAAGATGCCTGGGCTGTCTGCTACTTTATTTCATAAGGATTCAAGGTCTTCTGCACCCAGTCCTTCTCACGTAACTTTGGACTGAACAATGAAAGGTTGGGGAAACCTGAACATCATCACAAATGATGCAGATAATGTGACTTGGATCTTGTCTCAGATGAGGAAGATTGTCTGCAAAACCTGGTCTAGCCCTCCAGGCCAATGAGTTTGCATTGTTTCCTCAACCCTCAATAGCCCTGAACTCTTTGCTGAGTGAAAGGAGAATGTGAAGACCATGGCTGACTGAGTACTCCTAATGAGATCTGAACTGAAAGAGAATCTGGTGGTCAAAGTGACACCAGGGACATGGAATTACATCACTGAGCAGATTGACATGTTCAGCTTCACCAGATTAAACCCAGAACAATTGCAGTATTTGATCAGGCTGAACCACATCTAACTGATGACCAGTGGCCACATCAACATGTGTGGATTGATGACCAAGAATTTGAATTACACTGCCAAATAGGGGTGGGTGAAAGTGCAATATTTTGGCCCACAGAACTTCCACGGAAATCGGGAAACTTTCGCAGAAGTTTCTGAACCTCCACCTGTGGGGGAGTGGAAAACTTCCACAAAGTTATGGGTGAAATTTCGCCCAATATTAAAAAAAAAACCCTGGTGGCTAGTGGCCCCTCCCCACCCACCCCACAGGTACACAGGTTGAATCCTGGTGGCTAGCAGTCCCTTCCCCCCACCGGTTCACCCACCTGCCACCCAACTTAAAAAAAAAAATCTGCTCCCCCGCCCAACAGTGCCCACATAGCCCAAATGCCCTTATGCCCTGATGGCTAGTGGTCCCTCCCCTACACCCCAAGCCCAAGTGTATAGTAAATTTATAGTATCAGCCCATGTCCATTCATACCGCAACCATAGTTGTAGTAAAAAAAAATTCTCTGGTAGTCTAGTGGTTTCCCAAATAGTTCTCCACCTCCCAATCCTCAGTCACATATAATTCCCTGAATCACTGGTGGTCTAGTGCCTCCCACCCCCCATCCTAGCTGGAATCCAACCACCCTGCTCCCACCCCTTAAACCCTGGGTGGACCGTAACATCCCAACTCTCCTCCACAGCCAGCCCTCCTACTGACTGAGCTATTGATGAATGAATGCGTTTCTGTACAGGAACACGCTCATTCATTAAAAGTTCAGTCAGTGGGCGGGCCAGCTGTGGAGGAGAGGAGGGATGTTCCAGTCTGCCCAGGGTTTAGGGGGTGGCAGCAGGGTGGTTGGACTCCAGTGGGGGTGGTGGGAGGCACTAGACCACCAGGGATTTGGGGAATTATATGTGACTGGAGATCAGGAGGGAGAGGGCTATTAGGGAAACCACTAGACCACCAGAGGTTTTTTTTTTTTAAGTAGGACTATGGTATGGACAGACATGGGGGGTACTATACATTTACTAAACACTTGGGCTTGGGGTGAAGGGGAGGGACCACTAGCCACCAGGGCATAAGGACATTTGTGCTGTGTGGCACTGTCGGGTGGGGGGACACTATTTATAAAAAATTTTTTTTAGCCGGGTGACTGGCAGGTGAACTGGTGGGGGAGACCGCAAGCCACCAGGGATTTAACGAGTATCTGTGGGGTGGGTGGGGGGAGGGATCACTAGCCACCAGGGATCATTTTGAAATAATACTAAGACAGCATAGGAGAGGCAAAATTTCTGTGAAAGTTTCGAAATGGATTTCTGAACTTCCACAGAAGCAAAAGTCTAACTTTCGCTTAAGTTCCACTGGCGACATTTTTTTCTCACACACCCCTATTGCCAAACCAATCCATGACACTGTCACTAACATCATATAATCAGCTTGTGCACTGTCAGTAATAAAGCTTTTGATATCTTTAGGCATTTTATGTATCTGTCTGTTTGCAGGTAATAAAGGCACATGGGTTAGACAAATATTTTATTTATCCAAGAGAAATGTAATAACTTATAGTCTAAGCTGGATCCAGAATTGGGGGGGGGGGCGGTATGTCACACAGATTTGGGTAGGTAATAAGGGCAACCCTCTTGCTTTTAGGTTTCCTATTGAAATGGAGTCTAGCCCTATGAGGCTGCCTAGTCATATCTCAAACACCCTATGCGATGCATGGGATTTAAAAGCCAATTCCATGGTGATTTAATGCTTCAAGAACTAGACTTTCGGTTTCAATTCTTCAGATGACTCTTAATCTTCCACTTTTGCTGGGGGGGGGTGTAATCCTGCACCTCTGAACCTCTTTCACACTATAAATGGAGTAAACATCACAGGCAACCACTCAGCTCTTAAAACCAATCAAAAGGAGTTCTTCAGTTCAGGATATTAATGACCAAAAATGAACTCGGTGCAGACTATTGTCTGAAACCTCTTCTCACAGCCATTGAAAATAGTACCGAAGCTCAGTGCTCTGTAGGAATCTGTCAGAATGCAGCCATGGTACTGTAAATGTAATCCTTTAACCAGTTTATCCTGTTTTCATTTATACCCATAAAGCACACATTGGTGTACTTCAGATGTATTTACGCAGTCTCTATAATTCTTGTATTTTCTATTTCCTCAAGAAAACAATGAAAAAAGGTGGGTGTGGGGGCTAGTTTTTATTCTTTCTATCTTACAGCACTGCTGTCTGGGCTGGTGCTTCACAGCTCAGTTGTGGTGTATATTTAGGCTTGCCAGGATTTGATTTTAATTTTTTTATATTTTCAATGGAAAATATTGACGTTTACTTTTTGCCCTTGTGTAAATTATTTTTCTTTGTAAATTCTCACAGAAGTATGAAATTCTGAGTTCTTGAGCAATTCTTTTGATTAATTTAGAGATTATAAAATAAATATTGGGGAAATGAGAGTGTTTGTAAAATAGGCAGCTTTTTTTGTTTGTTTAAAAACATCAAGCTGTGATGGGTCTCCAAAGCCTCATTTTTTTTTAATATCCCTTTTTTGTGGGTCTCTTAGGCTGTGAAGAGCTAACATTGTTTTTTCTGCTTTCACCCTCAAGAATAGAAGTGGAGTGATTGAACAGTAGCAGAACAGCCTCAGTGAAAAAAAAAACTTTAGAACAGAGGTAGAGTATATGATCCCTTTCCTGGCACCCTTTTCCCAGCAAGGGAGTGGGTGTGTGTGTGTGGGGGGAGATAGCATTAATGTTGAATTGCTGGCATTTGAAGCAGAGAACTTTTCCCGTGGCCAGAAGTGACCAAGATTGTCATGCTTCTCTGGCACTCCTGCTCCCCACTGATCAGATAAATACTTGACTTAATGGATTCATGGATTTAATGGACAGTTTCCTAAATTTATATGGAGCCATTAATTGAAAGAGACCTGAAGGTACTGGAACAGTCAATTTCATATCTTAGTAGTTCTGGAAAAGTACTGTGCATATTCTGACTTTGTTTAGTAGTTCTGTACACTTTGAACTCCCCAAGTGCTGCCTGCTCCTCTCTCCTTCTCCTTAGCCCTTATAGGCTTGTGGCAGGACAAGACAGGCTTTGCTGGTACTGTAATTAGAAAGAAAAACAAACACTCAGATTTTCTTTCTGCTTATCTTCAGATTTGCCAGTTCCATGCTGCACAATGCTCCAGTGATTACACTGGTTTTTGCTTTGTTCAAGATCTGTTCTGAGCTGTTCTCCTATAAAGCCTCTGTGGGCACACAAGTGTCTCTATATGTTAGCTCAGATGCTGAGTTTCATAGGGGCAACATGAGATCTTTACTTTCAGAACAGTGACTCAACACTACTCATTGCTACAACACAATACTCAGACACAGTTTCTTGAGTCACTGTTCAGGATACGTTTTTTTCTCCATAGCACGCCAAGCCCTGGGGCTCTCGGTGTGTCCCAAGATGCCTGGAGACAAAAATATAACAGATCTGCACTGCACATTGGAAATCATCACTAGTTTGAGCAAATTGCAGTTGTGTTGGGGATAGCGGGGATCATGTCCCAGATAAATAAAAAATACATTAAAATCAATGTAATTTTGTTCATTGGTTTCAGGATTTGTTCTGAAATCAAAGTTTATCAAGTATTACAAATATATATATTGAATACTGGCAACCCTATGTATATTCCTGGTTAATAAAGATGTAATGTCCTTCATTTCAACCCAATTTTTTATTGTTGTGTATTAATGTAGACATGACGTGAATCACTTTTTGGCATCACTGGATATCTCTGTGATACAAATATGGTCCCAGTGTTCAGTTCAGAATGGGGATTGTGAAAAATGTCACACTGTTTTCAATTTTAACCCACCTTTTCTTCTCCCTTGGAGAAAAATGTACTCACTGTTTTAATGATTTTACATTGTTGCTTTAGAAATCGAGGCTAGGTTGAACAATATCAACCTTTTTGTTAAGTTAACCCCTAGTATTATGCCCAGTTGGTCAGTGACCCACATAGGCAGATATATGTAGTGGTCCCCAATATCTTAACTGACTTATATATCTTCAACTGTACTTAAATTATAGATTATGTAGAATTTACTAATAAATGGGGGGGGGGGCATGTGTAAAGGATTGGTTTCTTTGTTCTAAATTAAACTGTTTAAACAATTAATGAAACCACAGATGAAGTGAGTCTGCTGTTTGTGATTGTATGGGGGTAGAAGGCATCAATGGTGATTTAACAATGCTTCAGACATGGCTTGCCCCGATTAAACTGAACTTGTTGAGCGAGACCCAGATTCCTGTACTGGTACTGAATAAGGGTTGTTTGAATTGCAAGGAAGAGGCACTTAACTTTCACTGTGGATAGGGGTTTGCATATAGCATTGTTTATCCCCATTGGGTACTTATAAGTCTCAGGGGACATAATTGGGACATGGCTGCCTCATGGGGGTGAATGGGGTGTAGGGGGAGTCTGTTTTAGAGGAGACAGAACATCAAAGCACAGGGCATGCTAAAAAGCTTGAGGGAGAAGTTTATTGAGGATATGGAGAAGTGCTGCTTTGCTGGGGGGGGTAGATTCCTGAAGTGGTCTGCCAGGAGAAATGGTGGGGGGACAACTGTGGGTAGCTTTGGGTATGCGTGGGATAGGTACTTGGACATAATAGGAGGATGAAATGGAAGAGGGAGGGACACTTGTGACCAAATAGAGTCCAATTTGTAGTAATAGAGGGGCAAATAGGTCAGATTGAAGGGGCCTACCACTCCTTTTCTGTGGACAAATTCAATGTTTGTATGTTTCTAAAAAGAGTTCTATATTAATTTCTAAATATGCAGAATGACTTTCTGTTTTGCTCTGTCAGATTTGTAAGAAATATCTTGTATATTTTGGAAAGTAATTTCTTTCCCTTCTTGCATTTATTGTCATACCAGTTTTTATTAATTGCTCTGCCAGCCTTATTGTGCTTGCTTGTTGACCTAAGACTATCCACTAAATAATGAGTGAATGAATTACATTTGAACAGTATTTCTTCATAATTAGATATGACATTATTAATACTGCAGTTCTCTAAGAGCCTTTGGAGTACATTAATTCTGTCATCAGTTAACAATTGTTTCAGCTCAGTTCCACATAGGGACACCATACAATTCTTTTGGCATTGACTATTGCGAGATAATTTTCAACATATTGTCAGGGATCACTGGATAAGCTATTAATGTTATAATCATGTACAGTATGTTTAACCCAGGTTGGACTGGCATGTGGTCACTCTGTTCTAACGGTAACTCCAAAGTCTAATATATCTGAGAATCTAAATATATCCAAGAGGCAAACATCTATCACACTGCCCATTTTCATAACAGGAAAGTGATCATTCCTTCCTAATCCCCTGTAGCTCTGCCATTGAGAATTCTCAAATTAAACTCCTCTGTCATAACTAACAGCCTTCTTCCAAGAAATGAGTGTTTATTTTATCAAGAAACTTTCTTCTTGGTATATGTATATTGTCAAACATTGTAGTACTGGAATTACATTCATTGAGTTCACCTAACCTAGCATTAGCATCACCTGCTAGTACAATAAAAATGCATGGGAACTTCTCAGACATGTAAATCTAATATGTTACAGAGCTTTTCAATCTAGGCTGCTTTAATCAAGTCAATAGGAGGAACAACATACATACTTACTATTCTGAAAGTATCTGTGGGGGTTGGGTACACGAGTCCTCAACAGGCTCTACCACATTTGTTAGTTTTACTCCCTGGAAACTCAAACATTTGATATCCCTTCAAATAATAATTTTTATTATGGGTCCATGTTTATTATAGCAAAATAATGTAATGCTTTGTTAACAAGTCCAACCAAGAACTATCATTCACCTTATTGAATATATCTGCAATATTCCATAACAAGAATGATAAGGTGGCCTCTGGAGTGACATTATCCTGATTTAATTTCTGTTTATTTCAGTTTTGCCCCACTTCATTACTGATACATAATTCAAGATCTGATAATGGTTTCAGTCCTCTCAGGCTGAATAGCTTGCCTCTTCATAATCACACTCAAATGATAATTCCAAGAGATTACACTCAAAATATGATGCTTTTAAGATAACACTAGTGTTTAAGGGCCCCATCTTTAAAAGTCCCAGGCTGCACCGTGCAAGTGCCTGTGCCGTGCATCTGAGATGTGCTAGCACAAAATAATGGTATATTCAGAAGATGAGCCATGAGATGCATTCTCGCATGTCCAGCTGAATATCCTGAACATGTGCAATCGCACAGTAGGAGATGCATGGCAGGTGACCTGAGCCATATGTGGAGCATAGGGAAATGCACAATAGGTAGTCACATGCTCGGTGTGCACAATTGCAATATTCAACCTGCATATGCAAATGGCCTCATTGCACATTCCAAGCCCATTCCCCACATGTGCAGCTCATTACTGGAATGTATTCAGTCCATTCGCAGACCCCAGGTATGCTCAGTTCCAACTTTGCAGGGCTGCACCACCACACCACAAAGGTGAACAGGAGGTACTGCAGCCTAGACAGGCAATAAGACAGAGCCGCACAGAGGTGTGGGTACTCTAAGACCATAACTATAGCAAACAACAGAAAAGGTCTAGGCACACCTAAATTGGACACAGAAAAACTCTCCACACAAAGCAGGTAGAAAATAATTTATCTTTACTGGTGGAGTGCAAAAAAATAGCGATGGCAGACATAAAGTGCATATAATGCAGACACAGAAAAAACTCCTCATGCTCGTTTCACCTGATCACAGACTGTGTCAAAGATAAATTCCACCTAGTGTTGTGTAGCTTAAATAGCACCTATCTCTAATCATGTAACTCATTACTTTAAACCATTAACATCGCATGTGTCATTTAATTATCCCTCTTACATAGTAAAACACCAAGTTATAAAACATGAAAAGAAGTAGTATAGACCACACAAATGTGTCTAGAGTCAGACTAAATTCACCATCATTAAATATACATCCCATAAGGTTTGTTAAAATATATTAATAACCTCTCACTGACTCACAGGAACTAATATGGAGATGGAGTCTACATTGGGCGGGAATTTTATTCTTCTAATATTCCTTATACTAAAACATTTAGTTTCATACGCTAAACAAATTCATATCAAATTTATAACTCCAAACAACTAACAGCAGAATTCGGCATAGAGAACACATAACAGCAGCACTACAACATTTTAAATACAAAAAAGTTGGGGGGAGACAAAAGGAAAAGGGGAAAAATATGTATAAGGGAGAATGGAAAATACAGGCAAAAAGAAGGATAACAAGATATAAATACATAAGTAAAAAAAACATTTCAGCAATACATACAATGGTACATTCCCACTTTATAGAATCATAAATAATCTAAATCTTAATATATTTTTATCAAATTCCCAACTATAGGGGGACAATGGGCCCAAGAAGGTTCCCTGGGCATTTCAACTTATTTATTCAGCTCTTAGCTATCTATCATTTATTTTTCCCCCATATCATATTTACTCACACAACCATCACACAATTAACCTATTTATTTACTATTAATTATTTCTTTTTCCCAAAAATGGTTTTAATTCCACATGGTCATTAAGACCCATATTTTCATGTGCTCCTGTACTGTAGATCCAGTAATTTTCTCTCTGACTCAAAAGGTTTTCAATATTTCCTCTCCTTTGGCCAAATGTCACTCTCTCTATACCTATACATTTCACCTCATGTCCCTCTCTGTAATTTATATCCTTCACATGTTGAGCTCATGCATTCTGTAAATGTCCATTCTTAATGGCATTCAAATGTTCCCCCACTCGTTCCTTCCACTTCCTCTTAGTTTTCCCCACATAGTACCTACCACATGTACAGAAAGAAAAATATACTACATATTTAGTGTCACAATTTATGAACCCCTTTATATCATACATCCAATTATCATAAGGATTTCTAAACATACCACATTCATGTATATTAACACAAAATGTACATCTTCCACATTTCCTACATCCATTTGGTAAAGGAGATAACCAACTGTTAACCTTTTCAACCTCTTTAACTGATGATACTAGAATATCCTTAAGATTTTTTGCTTTCCTATATGCCATTCTTGGCTTGGTCAGCACTGTACCTTTAAGTCTATTATCTGCCCCAGGACATGCCAATGTCGATAAATAATATTTTTTTATCTGACTGGACCTGATGTTATAGGTTGTTACAAAATTAATTCTATCGCCTCTCTCTCTTCATTGTCTTTCATATGTTTCTCTTTCAAAAGACTCTCCCTAGTTTTGAGTTCACAGTCCTCCCTAGCTTTATTTATAATGCCAGTAGAATATCCTCTATCCCTTAACCTACCCCCCCCCCATATATTCAATTCTCTTTTTTTGTTCAACTCTTGACTGCAATTTCTTTTAACTCTATACATCTGGATTTTAGGGATATTCTCCTTAATGTGCCCAGGGTGCAACTACTAGCCAACAGCAAAATATTTTTGTCTTTCTGTCTGTTTTCTATAGAGAGAGATGTAATTAGCTGATCTCTTCCCAACAATATGATGTTAAGATCTAGGAAAGAAATATTTTCTCTATCTGCAGTGTAAGTGAATTTTAAATGACTATTGCTTTTATGGAGATACAAAATTAACTCAGCCAGTTCATTATTTGACCCTCTCCATATAAGGAGAATATTGTCAATAAATCTTACTCATAAGGCAATTTTTTCTTTGAACTTGTTTGCACTAGGGTCCCATATAACACCCTGTTCCCAGTAGCCAAGATATAAATTGGCATAACTGGGGGTAAAACTTGCCCCATCACTGTCCCCTTAACCTGGTGGAAAATCTTCTCACCATACATGAATAAATTTCCTTCCAATACCAACCCAGTCATTTCCACAAAGGAAATTACTATCCGGTTTTGCCTCCAAACCTCTGGAATTCAGAAAATATCTCACTGCTTTAAGACCTCCATCATGGGATATATTTGTGTAGAGAGATTCAATGTCTAAAGTTACTAGCATATTTCCTGGCTCCCATATATGTGTCTCTAATTTTCTTAAAACATGTCCTATATCTTTAATAAAGGAAGGCAGAGTCTTAACTATACTACCAGTATGATCATCTATATGTCTCACCAGAGGGTCCATCATTGACCCAACACTAGAAATAATAGGCCGTCCAGGTGGACTTAAAAGAGACTTATATACCTTGGGCAAAACATAAAATTGTGAGGATAATGGATGTATCACTGTCATGTAATCCTTTTCTCTCTCATTTATAATTCCTTCCTTATCAGCCCATAACAAAAAATCATCTATCACATGTTTAAAGGCAATAGAGACTTCTTTTTTAACTTGTCTGTAAAAATCTTGATTAGACAATTGTCTCATTACCTCTCTTTCATAATCTATAACATCCTGTACCACTACACTTCCACCCTTATCCGCAGGTTTAATTATGATATTTTTATTATTTCTTAAAGCAGATAAAACTTGTTTTTCTTTGGATGTTAAATTATCATATCTAGGTGCATACTCCTCCTTTGTAAGGCCTTCAATATCAAGTTCACATAACTTCTGAAATACCAAAACAGCATGTGGTGTTGGTGGACAAAAAGTACTGGGTTTAGTTCTACTAACTTATAAATATAAGAAAGATCAGAAGAATACAATTCCTGGCCAATGTAGACTCCATATTAGTGCCTGTGAGTCAGTGAGAGGTTATTAATATATTTGAACAAACCTTTTGGGATGTATATTTAATGATGGGGGATTTAGCCTGACTCTGGACACATTTTTGTGGTCTATACTACTTTTTTTCATGTTTTATAACTTGGTGTTTACTATGTAAGAGGGATAATTAAATGACACATGGGATGTTAATGGTTTAAAGTAATGAGTCACATGATTAGAGATCGGTGCTATTTAAGCTACCCAACACTAGGTGCAATTTATCTTTGACAAAGCCTGTTATCAGGTGAAACGTGCGTGAGGAATTTTTTCTGTGTCTGCATTATATGCACTTTATGTCTGCCATCGCTGTTTTTTTGCACTCCACCAGTAAAGATAAGCTATTTTCTACCTGCTTTGTGTGGAGAGTTTTTCTGTGTCCAATTTAGGTGTGCCAAGACCTTTTCTGTTGTTGGGTACTGAGAGCCTAGCAGGCAGGTGTGATGGAATATTTGTGTATTGGTGGGTGGACTGCATTATCCTGGGTGCAGTGTTATTACTAATAGCCATGTACAGGGTCAGACTGAGGTACAGGGGGCCCACCTGGACAGTGGCCACAGGGGCCCACATGGACAAACAACAGGGGAGAGCAGAGGGTGACACAGTCTGATCAGTATACCACATGCATGTGATACAGCAGCTCTGCATGCAGAGTACAGTCACCTGCTGTGTCCCACACACCTCTGTATGAGAGGAACATGGTGATAACTGCAAGGAATGGCAGTATGCAGAGGGTGAACAGATATCTGGGTGGGTGGGTCCCACCTGTGTGCACCTATGGTGTACCACCATGGGTGTGTGCCACAAGTCAGTCCCTGGACCATGTCAGGCTGGCAGTCATACCACTAAGCTACCTAGGCACCGTTGCTCAAGATGTCACCCTGGGTGCATGCCACCACCGGGTGGTGCCCTGCAGGCCACATGGGTGCAGGCCATGACCCCTGGCAAATGTGCTGCAGTGTGGCCATCTGGTCTACTGGTGTGCTGAAGGGACACCCAATAGCACTGGTATGTGGCAACTGAGTGTCTACATAACAGGTGTGATGTGGGGGATGGCTCTCTGGGTGGTAACTGTGCCAGCACCTGTGGCTTTGGGTACTTCCATCCTGCCATGACTGCTCCATATGGGTGCCTGGAGCACATCCTGATGCACCTCCAAGGGCTGTCTCAGGATGGCCTGTCTGCAGTTCTGCAGCCTTTCTGTGGGTGGCTGGCCAATTTAGGCCATCCTTTTGTCTGCCTAACTTTACACACAGCACATTTCTGGGATGCACAGCAGATACGCTGCACATTTTGGCTGAATATACAGATGCACGGCATATTCATGTACCTGCCCCCTTTTTTTGCACCATATACATTATGTCTGCCCGATTGTGCATTCAGAAACGTGCAACTCGTCTCTCCCTTTCGAATATCACGCTTCTTCTGCATAATTTATGGGATGCGCCCACACATCTCCATTTAGGGCAGTGCTTCTCCTTTGAATACGTGCAACTACTTTTGCCCCCATTTCCCTTCTACTTCCAGTCCAGCTTTCCAAATTCACTTTATCTCCTTCTAGTTCAATTACCAGGCTGGGAGACAAACTGTCATCCATTTCATCTGGTATCTCCTTCTCTGAGATCCTGCTGGTCTTAGAGAGGGGGGGGCAGATGGACAGAAGGTTAGAGAAGGGGAGATAGGGGAGCTAAACATGTGACTCATGGGCTGGTGCCAGGAAAAAGGACACAAATTTGTAGGTAACTGGCAACAGTTTGGGGAGTGAAAGTTCTTTAAATTTGATGGACTGCATCTGACTAAGAAGGGAGTCAGTGAATTGGGGCAGAAGTTTGATGTCTTTGCAGAATATTTAAACTAGCAAATGGGGAGAAGGGAGCAGCACCCGATACATCAAACTGGAAGAACACCCTTCCCCCCAGCTAGTGATCAAACAGGAGTTCGGCATGTTTGTAGTTCATTTGCATCACCAAGTAAGAAAAAAGGTCTGGTTCCCCATTCAACGTGCAAGGGAAACGCCGGACCTCACCCAACTAACGCACCAGAATCTGGCCAATGTAAAATCATGTACACAAATGGCAGCAGTCTGGGAAACAAGATCCCAGATCTGGAGGCAACAATGACAGAGGCTAAACTGGACATAGTAGCCATTAGTGAGATGTGATTTACCAGTAACCACACTTGGGAGACTTCAGTACCTGGCTATGTACTTTTCAGAAGAGAACAAGGTGCGGGGGGGGCCCTTTATGTCAATGAAAATATCAAAACTACAGAAATTCAGAATATACATGAGAAGCCAGAAGAACTGTGGGTCACCCTGGAAACAGGAAATGGGACAGCCATAGGAAGTGGGATTGTCTACAGGCCTCCAGACCAGGGGGAGGACATAGACACATTACTGTTAGAAGATACACAAAACATGACAGTTGAAGGGGAAGTTCTGATAATGGGAGAATTCAACATGCCAGATACAGATAGGTCAATATCAGCAGGAACATACAGCAGAACTAGACACATAGTGGACTCCCAGAGGGGGAGGTCCTCAAACAACTAGTACATCAACCCACAAGATACAGGGTATCCTGGATCTAGTACTGACTAATGGGGAAAGGATCACAGATCTCCAGATAGAAGGTTACCTGGGGGCCAGTGACCAACACATGGTATGGTTCAATTTGGCCACTAGAACTAAATCATCCCATTCCAAGGCAAAAATATGGGACATCGGAGGTGCTGACTTTGATAAGATGGCCAACAGAGTTAAACTAGCCCTGGCAAGAAGACATACAGATGAGAGGGTATAGGCAAAGAGGGCAAGTATTAAGGATGCAATACCTGAAGCAACAGCCCATCGTGTTAGGGAGAAAAGCATGAGCAAAAGAAGAAGGAAACCACTTTGGTTCTCAAAAACAATAGAAAAGATCAGATCCAAAAGGTTGGCCTTCAGGAAATATAAGGGAATGCAGCAGGATGAAGATAGGGAGGTATACCAAACTTCCCTAAGGGAAGCAGGAAGGCAGTAAGGCAGACAAAGGCCCAAACTGAGGAAACACTAGCATGAACAGTAAAAGAAGGGGACAAGACTTTCTATAGACACATTACTGAAAGGAGGAAGCCCAGAGGGGGTATTGCTAAGATCAAAGGGGAGAAGGGGGAGTGTGTGGAGGAGGACCAAGGAAAAGCATCCATCCTAAATAGATACTTCTGCTCAGTATTTACTGAGGAGAAGATAGGGCAGGGCCCACAGCTCAGCACCATGGACACAGGGAGGAGGGAGGTGTGCACAAGTCACTTCACAAAAGAAAGGGTCCTACAAGAGCTCACTAAGCTCAGGGTGGACAAGGCAATAGGACCTGATGACATTCATCCCAGAATAATATAGGAGTGAAGGGTGGAACTAGCAGAACCATTAGCAGAACTGTTTAGTGAGTCTCTGAGCACAGGAGAGGTCCCAGAAGACTGGAGAAGGGCTCACATGATCCCGCTTCACAAGAGTGGCAGCAAGAAGGAGGCAGGGAATTACAGACCAGTCAGTCATACCTCAGTAGTTTGCAAGATTATGGAGGCACTCCTTAAGGAAAGGATAGTACAACATCTGGAATCCATAGGAGCACAGGGTCCAAGACAGCACGGGTTTACAGCAGGGAGGTCCTGTCAAACTAATCTCATAGATTTATTTGACTGGGCAACCAGAGTGGTGAATCAAGGAGGTGCAGTTGATGTCACCTACCTTGATTTCAGCAAAGCTATCTATACTGTTCCATATGGAAGATTGATTAATCAGCTGGGTAGGCTCAGGGTGGGTCAGATGTTGGTCAACTGGGTGGTAAACTGGTTGGCGGGCAGAAAACAGAGAGTGGTGGTAAATGGTATACAGTCAGAAGAGATGCAAGTCACAAGTGGGATACCTCAAGGATCAGTCCTGGGACCAATCCTCTTCAATATCTGCATCAGTGACATTGCAGATGGACTGGAGGGCAAGGTTTGTCTATTTGCAGATAACACCAAGATCTGCAACAGAATAGATTATTCAGGTGGGGTGGGTAGAATGAAAGGAGATCTGGATAAACTTGTAAAATGGTTGGAAGAGTGGCAACTGGAGTTTAATGCAAAGAAGTGCAAGATCATGCACATAGGGAAGAAAAACCCTGAAGCTACCTATAGGTTGGAAGGAGGGTGCTGGCAGTCAAAAGAAAGAAAGAGACTTGGGCATCATCATCACAGATGACCTGAAATCATCCAAGCAGACCACTAAGGCAGTAGGTAATGCTAGAGGGATGTTGGGGTGTATTAGTAGGGTAATCACAACTCATAAGACGGAGATAATAATCCCTCTTTACAAGACACTGGTTAGGCCCCATCTGGAGTACTGCATGCAGTACTGGAGGCCACACCTACACAAGGACATTAACAAAATGGAGGCAGTTCAGAGAAGGCAACCAAAACGATACAGGGACTGCATCAGAAAACATATGAGGACAGATTAACGGAGCTCAATAAGTATACCCTAGAGCAAAGGAGGGAGAGAGGTGATATGGTCAAAACATTCAAACATGTTAAGGGCATTAAGAAGGTGAAGGAGTTTAATATGTTTCAATATAAGAAAAATAGCAGGACAAGAGGACTCAGCATGAGATGAGAGGGACACTGATTAAGGGGTAATGTGAGGAAGTTCTTTTTCGCAGAAAGAATGGTGGATGCATGGAACAGCCTAACTCAGGAAGTGGTGGGTATGAATACAGTGCATGGCTTCAAAAAGGCATGGGATAGGCATAAGGGAGCAATATAGATGAGTATGAATACAGGTAGCTAGGCTATTGACAGAGTAAAGGCCTATGGCACATTCATAAGTTAGAAAAAATGAGCAGCCTGCATGGGCCTTGCGGTCCTTATCTGTCGTCAACTTCTATGATGCTATGTTTCTATGCTACTGGTGCATTTTTTTAGCAAATATTTTATAATCTGTTGTTGCTTGTTATCTTTCTGAGTAAAAATCATGTTTTTTTAATGAAAGAGAAAGAAAGAATGTCTGTGGAATTCAGCATCTTACCATGAGCTAGAAGGTATGGGGTGCTTGATGGCAGGGAAATTCAAACTCAGTTAAATGCTCACTGAGGAGACACTACTTCACAGAGAGAGTGGTGGCAGGTTGGAACATTCTGCCAGAAGAGTTAATCACTCCATGATTCGGGGAGTTGATACCCATCTCCAGCCAGGGGTAATGGTCAGATGTCTCCCAGGTGCATCAGCGTGGAGAGACACTGACTGCATTGCTAAAATTGTTCACAAAGCAGGAGAAAACATTGTCATCCTGATACACATAGGGACTAATGATCTCACCAGCCGGTCAGTTGTGGAGACCAAGGAACACCTGACCAGGCTGGGTGACAAACTATCATCCATTTCATCTGACATCTCCTTCTCTGAGGTCCTGTCAGTCTGGGAGGGGGGTAGATGGATGGAAGGTCAGAGAAGGGGAGATAGGGGAGCTAAACTTGTGGCTCAAGGGCTGGTGACAGGAAAAAGGACTCAGATTTGTGGGGAATTGGCAACAGTTCTGGGAGCGAAAGTTCCTTAAATTTGATGGACTGCATCTGACTAAGGAGGGAGTCAGTGCATTGGGGCAGAAGTTTGACGTCTTTGCAGAATATTTAAACTAGCAAATGGGGAGAGGGGTGCAGCACCCCATACGTCGAATGGGAAGAACACCCTTCCCCCTCAGCTAGTGGTCAAACAGGGATTCAGCATATTTGCAGTTCATTTGCATCACCAGGTGAGAAAAAGGTCCGCTCCCATACGATGCACTGGAAATGCCAAACCTCACCCAACAACTAGCACACCGAAATCTGGCCAATGGAAAATCATGTACACAAATGCTCACAGCCTGGGAAATAAGATCCCAGACCTGCAGGCAATAATGTCGGAGGCTAAACTGGACATAGTAGCAATTAGTGAGATGTGGTTTACCAGTAACCACACTTGGGAGACTTCAGTACCTGGCTATGTACTGTTCAGAAGAGATTGAGGTGTAAAAAGGGGGGCTGGAGTGGCCCTGTATGTCAATGAAAATATCAAAGCTACAGAAATTCAGAATACACATAAGGAGCCAGAAGAACTGTGGGTCACCCTGGAAACAGGAAGTGGGACAGCCATAAGAACTGGGGTTGTCTACAGGACCCCAGACCAGGGGGAGGACATAGACATATTACTGTTAGAAGATATACAAAACATGACAGCTAAAGGGGAGGTTCTGATAATGGGAGACTTCAACATGCCGGATACACATTGGTCAGTACCAGCAGGAACATCTGTCAGAACTAGACACATTGTGGATTCCCTGCAGGGGGAGGGCCTCAAACAACTGGTACATCAACCCACAAGAGACAGGGCTATCCTGGATCTAGTACTGACTAACAGGGAAGGGATCACAGATCTCCAGGTAGAAGGTCATCTGGGGGCCAGTGACCATCGCATGGTATGGTTCGATTTGGCCACTACATCTAAATCATCCCATTCCAAGGCAAAAATATGGGACTTCAGAGGAGCTAACTTTGATAAGATGGCTAACAGAGTTAAGCTAGCCCTGGCAAAAAGAAACACAGGTGAGGGGGTACAGACAAAGTGGGCAAGCATTAAGGATGCAATACTTGAAGCAACATCCCATTGTGTTAGACAGAAAAGGAAGTGCAAAAGAAGAAGGAAACCACTTTGGTTCTCAAATACAGTAGCAGAAAAGGTCAAAGCCAAAAGGCTGGCCTTCAGGAAATATAAGGGAACACAGCGGGATGAGGATAGGGAGGCATACCAAACTGCCTTAAGGGAAGCAGGGAAGGCAGTAAGGCAGGCAAAGTCCCAAACTGAGGAAACACTAGCAAGAACAGTAAAATAAGGTGACAAGACTTTCTATAGATACATCAGTGAAAGGAGAAAGTCCAGAGGGGGTATCGCTAAGCTCAAAGGAGAAAAGGGGGCATGTGAGGAGGAGGACCCTGTAAAACCATATATCCTAAATAGATACTTTTGATCAGTATTTACTGAAGAGAAGGTAGGGCAGGGCCCACAGCTAAGCACCATGGACACAGTGGGGAGGGAGGGAGGTGAGCACTACTTCCTTCACAAAAGAAAGGGTCCTACAAGAGCTTGCTAAGCTCAGAGTGGATAAGGCAATGGGACCTGATGGCATACATCCCAGGATACTTAAAGAGCTAAGGGTGGAACTAGCTGAGCCATTAGCAAACTGTTTAGTGAGTCTCTGAGCACAGGAGATGTCACAGAAGGCTGGAGAAGGGCTCATGTGATCCCACTCCACAAGAGTGGTAGCAGAGAGGAGGCAGGGAAATACAGACCAGTCACTCTTTACCTCAGTAGTGGGCAATATTATGGAGGCACTCCTTAAGGAAAGGATAGTGCAACACCTGGAATCCATAGGGGCACAGGATCCAAGACAGCATGGGTTTACAAAAGGAAGGTCCTATCAAACTAATCTCATAGATTTCTTTGACTGGGTAACCAGAGTGGTGGACCAAGGGGGAGCAGTTGATGTCACCTACCTTCACTTCAGCAAAGCTTTTCGACACTGTTCCACATAGAAGATTGATAAATAAGCTGGGTAGGCTAAGGGTGGGTCAGAAGTTGGTCAACTGGGTGGCAAACTGGTTAACGGGCAGAAAACAGAGAGTGGTGGTAAATGGTATACAGTCAGAAGAGATGCAAGTCACAAGTGGGGTACCTCAGGGATCAGTCCTGGGGCCAGTCCTCTTCAATATCTTCATTAGTGACATTGCAGATGGACTACAGGGTAAGGCTTGTCTGTTTGCACATGACACCAAGATCTGCAACAGAGCAGATGATCCAGATGGGGTGGGCAGAATGAGGAGAGATCTGGATAAACTAGCAAAATGGTCAGAAGAGTGGCAACTGGGATTTAATGCAAAGAAGTGCAAGATCATGCACATAGGGAAGAGAAACCCTAAAGCCACCTATAGGCTGGGAGGGGAGTTACTGGCAGTCACAAAGGAAGAAAGAGACTTGGGCATCATCATCACCGATGACCTGAAATCATCCAAGCAGATCTCTAAAGCAGTAGGTAAGGTTAGGGAGATGTTAGGGTGTATTAGTAGGGGTATCACAAGTCATAAGAAGGAGGTAATAATTCCTCTTTACAAGACACTAGTTAGGCCCCATCTGGAGTACTGTATGCAGTACTGGAGGACACACCTTCACAAGGACATTAACCAAATTGAGGCAGTCCAGAGAAGGGCAGCAAAATGGTGCAGGGACTGCATCAGAAGACATATGAGGACAGATTAATGGAGCTCAATATGTATACCCTTGAGCAAAGGAGGGAGAGAGGTGATACGATCGAAACATTCAAACACCTTAAGGGCATTAACAAGGTGAAAGAGTCTGACATGTTTAAATATAAGAAAAATAGCAGGACAAGAGGAAACAGCAAGAGATTAGAGGGAGGCCGATTAAGGAGGAATGTGAGGAAATTCTTTTTCACAGAAAGACTGGTGGATGCATGGAACGGCCTACCTCAGGAAGTGGTGGCTATGAATACAGTGCAGGGCTTCAAACAGGCAAGGGATAGGCATAAGGGAGCAATACAGATGAGTATGAATAGATAGGCCACTGACAGAGTAAAGGCCGATGGCACATTTATAAGGTAGAAAAAGAAATGGGCAGACTGGATGGGCCTTGCGGTTCTTATCTGCCGTCAACCTCTATGTTTCTATGTTTCCACAGACAGTCGATTGCTTTAAGCAGGGTTAGGATAGAGTCAAGGGCATGGTTAGCACAGACAAGAACACAAAGGGGGGAGGGACTGGGAAAGAGGAGAAAGGGAGAGGTTTGTGTGAGGATGGGGCAGCTGAAACTAAGAGCTGCAAAATCAGGCAGACTTGATAGACTTATGGTCCTTTTTCTGACGGCAATTTTGTATGCTCGTATTTATGTGAACTGTCCATCCGCACTTCCCTTATTATGTTTTATTTTCCTAGTTATAGCTCTGTAAAGCACACTTTGAAAGCATAAATATATGTTACAATAATTTACTTATAAAATGCAGGAGATTCAAAGAAAAAATATTTTAACTTGTAAGATATATCAGCTATAAATTTCCAAGTCATGTTCCTGCTAGGGTTAAAGTCACATTACCATACTCCACATGCCCACCTCTGGGTTGGATTCTGAATTTTTTCTTGGCTCAATTGTCTAATCTGTGTTTATCCTCCATAATCGTAAATGACACTGCTTTTATTTAGATTCCAGACTTCCTTTTTCCATCTGCATGCATTGTTCTGAGCCCTTGAAGGCTTCTTTCACCATTTATTCACCATATTGCTATTCTCCCCATTCAGGGTTGCTGTCTTCTTCTACTGCATCCAGCTCCCCGGCTGTCTTCATCACAGTCATTTGGTCAAACTATGTTTAACATGCTGACATTTCGGAGACCTCCGTCTCCATCCTCCGAGCTAGTTTGTATTGGGGCATGTTGCTCTTTTAACGTTCTGGGTTGCTAAACAACCATGACATCATGTTGTTTCCATTGCCTTGCTATTAAATTGTCACATCACCTTATGACCTCCTATCCTTGTATTACTCATCAAGTCTCTATTTGCACATTTAATTTATGCTTACACATAGACAAACTGTATAAAAGTAACATGGCCAAAAAAAAAACATTCTTCTATAAGCATTTCACCTTTTGTTCTCCTTTACAGTATATCCAATATCAATGTCTCAATGTCCAGACTTGTTCACATAAGTAAATTACTTATTCGAACAGGCATCCTAATGATCCTTAATTATTTCCTTGTAAAGGTATTAGCGTTGATCTTTTGATCTCCCATGTGCTAAATCACTATCTTGGATGAGACTAAGTTTTTGTGACTAAATTCAGTATAAAAACCTTTATATAAGTGATTGCTATAAATTTCCTATCAATCACTAATCATTTTAAAAGAAAAGTTACTGTGACCTTTTGACCTCCCATGTGCAAAGCTGCTGTTTTAGATAAAAATGTTAAAACATGATTCAATGCGACACCTCTCTATAAGTGATCTTTATGGATGCTATTGATAGCACTGACCTTTTGACCTTCCTGTGCAAATAAGCAAAAATTGTATAGATTTGAATTCTATTATTAATCTATATTGTGTGTGTGTGTCTTTTTTTTTTTATTTATTTCAAATTTGGATTAATACGTTTGAGCCGGGGGCTCGTTTACAAAGGCTCCAAGTCAACAAGGAATACAAGACCTTTACAGGTGATGAAACACTGAAGAACAGAAAGACATCAACTAACAAGTGGTATTAGTGTGCAGTTACAACATTAAGCAGGGTACAAGAAGTAAGGAGAAACAGGACCACACTTCCAGAGAAACATATTAATGCAGCACTAATTAAGTGCACTACAGTATTTAACAATCATGTTAGAGTTCAGACGGGGTGCTCCCAGTCTGCAGAAATGCATGTTTTAGCAGCCAAGGTGAGACTTTGTCAAGGGGAGGTAGTAGGTGGTGGGAGGGGGGAGGGGGAAGTGAGCAGTTGTGGAACAGGAGGGTGGGAGTGAGAGAGGGTAGCGTTTGTCGGGTGTGAGAACTGCCTTCAGAGGCCGTGGGTTAACAGAAACACTGTCAGTCAGATTTGCTGGCAAGAAGAGATCGAAGCCCATTTTTAGAGTAGCCAAGTTTGGAGGAGTTGGCAAGGTCTGCAGGCAGATCATTGAACCATTTAGGCCCACAGTAGGCGAGGGATCTTTGGCCAAGGGTAGTTCGTTTGAAAGGAACAGTTAGAACAGTCCTGGAGGCACTCCTTGTGCATTTAGATGGTTGTGCAGGCTCAAAGAGGGCTGAAGTAGCCGTAGGCATGTACCCCATCAGGGACTTTTTCAGAGGAGGCAGGCCTGGCATTGGAGTCTGTGGTGGAGTGGGAGCCAGCCAGTTTCCTTGTATAGGTCACAAGAGTGAGTCATTTTGTGTACTTCCAGGACCAGGCAGCAGGCCTTGTTGAAGATGGTTTTGACCCTTTTAAGCGCTGTGTCTGTGCCTGCCCCATATATGACAAGACCCTAATCCACAGATGAGAGAACTGAACTGCACGTAACAAGTTTCAGGGCAGCCGGTGTCATTGAGGTGCAATGTCTGTACAGGATGCCAAGCTTCATGTTGATGGACTTTACCAGTTGCTCAGCATGGGCAGTGAAGGTGAGGGTGAATCCCTAAGTACTTGAATGTATTGACTTGGTCTAGTACTTCTCTTTCGCTACTAAGTATATGCAGTGAGGACCCTCGAATCTTGCTCTCTGGGGTGCTGAAGAGCATGCTCTTTGTCTTTTTGTAGTTGAGTAGCAGTTTATTTCAGGTGAACCTGGATTCCAATGCATGAAAATTGTACTGAAGTTCAGAGCTAATTGATCCCAGGTCTTTCCCTGGGACGGAGATAACGGCATTGTCTGCATAGAGTACGGAGTGTGCAGGACAGGTAGAAGGCATGTCATTTATGAAGAGGCTGAATAAGAGAGGACCGAGTATAGAACCTTGCGGGACTCCTAGGTTTACTTTCCTGGGCTCAGAGATTATATTGCCAATCTTGACCCATTGAGATCTATGGGTTAGGTAGCTATGGAACCAGGCCACAGATTTCATTGACAATCCTGTAGAGAGGAGACATTTCAGTAGCAGTTGGTGATTGACTGTGTCAAAGGCCTTGGTGAGGTCTATGAAGATAGACCCCACCACCATCCCTTTATCCAGGGCCCCATAAAGCTGAGTGGTGTACTCTACTAGCATGGTGACAGTGGAGTGGTTTTGTCGGAATCCATGTTGTTGCAAGCAGAGAAGGCTACGCTTTTCTAGGTACTCAGTTAGTTGTTCTGAGACCACCCTTTCAAGTGCTTTGGAGAGGGGGGGTAAAATCGAGATGGGCCGGAAGTTTGCTAAATTAGCTCTGTCTCCTGATTTAAAAACAGGTTTGAGTAGAGCCTCTTTCCACCTGTCAGGGAAGATGCCAGATCTTAGAGAGGCATTGAATACCTTGGTGAGTGGTGCCACAAGTTCATTTAATGTGAGTGCTACCATCTTCATATCGATCGTGTCACTTCCCATTCTGGTCTTACCAAGGACCCGTTTGATATATTTGACGGTCACACCTGTGGAGATTTGCCTGAAGTAGAATGGTGGGGTAACATTATCCTGTGGTGATGGAGTGTTGAGGTTGTGCTGCTGGCCTGCAAGGGTGTGAGTCAGGTATTCAGGGGGCAACACATTGAATGCAACATTAAAAGCATCAGCAATTTCCTTTGGGTCTTGCAATGTACCAGAGGTGGTAACTATAAGGTCCGGTGGCGCCCTTGAGGCTGTACCCATGAGAGATTTTACAGAGCCCCAGAACTCCCTCCCTCTCCCCCAGGTCTTTCCTAGGAGGTCATTGTAGTAAGCTGCTTTCGCCAGATGTATGAGTTTTGTGCAGGTATTTCTAGCTGCCTTATACGCTTGGGAGTCAGCTAGATTCCCGGTGGCTTTGGCCCTATGCCACAGGTGATCTCTGAGTCGCATGCATTCAATTAGAGGGCTGGACAGCCAGGGGTTGGGGATTCCTCTGGTTTTCTTTGTTTTGTAAGGAGCAAAGATGTCACAGGCTTTAGTAAAAATACTGCAGAAGTAATCCAGTGCTTGGTTTCCGCCCTGACTCTATCCAGTGGGGACCAGTCAATCCCTTTTAGGTAGTGCTTGAAGGTCTAGTTGACCAGGCCTTAGTGATCTGTTCCTGGTGGTCTTAGGCTTACTCTTGGTGAACTTGTTTGTCCAGGTAAGTAGTACAGGGGAGTGGTCACTGATGGTGTCAGGTAGGACTGTTACCTCTGCGATATGTTCAGGACAGGAGGAGAGTAGCCAGTCAATGAGGGTGCTGGTTCCTGTATGGTAGTTTTGTCTGGTGGGTTGTGTGACCAGTTGGGTCAGGTACAGTCCAGCTATTTGGTCTCTAGCTGTCGCTACATCCTGTGCTTGCCAATTAATGTTGAAGTCCCCTAGAATTATATATTCCCAGTTTAGTTTGTTCTGTTCAAGGTGGCTTATGAGCTGTGGGAAGCCAGTGAGTAGTGCCCCAGCAGGCAGGTATACGGTGGTTAATAGTAGCACTTTGTTTTGTTGGCCAATATTAAGTTTTTAGTGTTAGAACCTGTGCTTCCTTGGTGTGGAAGCTAATTGGTAGTATTTGCCCTTTGATGTCACTCTTGAGGTAAACCAGACAACCCCCCTTTTTGAGGTACTGGTCCTGCGGAACAGGTTATATCCAGGAAGGGCAATTGCTGTGTCTGGGATCTTTGGTGATAGCCACATTTCTGTTAGGGAGATGGTGTCAGGATCAATCTGAGCCACCCAGGCTTGAAATTGTGGCAGTTTGGAGAGAAGGCTGCAGATATTCAGAGATACAATTTTTAGATGTCCTGGGCTATTGGTACAATTCATGATACAGGTCACCCAGGATCACAGCTAGGCAAGGATTTGACAAGAGGCTTTGGCTATGCAAGAGTTTGCAGGCATGCACTCCCCTGCCCCATTACATTGATAGCCTGGGGCACACTTACTCAATTACAAGAGCAGGATGTGAAATCCTTTTGTCCTTATGCTTCCTTTTGTTATTTAAAGAGGTTGTTTAAAAGCCCACATATAGATCCCTCAGGAGAAATTCAGACGGAAATGTGGATTCAAGCAGAACCCAGAGTCACTGAATTTGTCAGACTTAGTTGCTTGACTTCTGCTTTGCTTTGGATAGCTTCCAAAAAGTTGATTTTAAACTGAAAATGCAAATACCTGGTGGTGATGTTTTGTAGAAATCCAGTCCAGGAGACCTTCACAGATGTAGTGAGCAAGAATGGTGTAGTTACTCCAGGCAGAAAATCTTGTAAATCCCAAAAAACTAAGCTACAGACACAGATAAACACAAACAGCCACCCACACAGACCCAGGAGATGGGGTTGACACTATCTATAACTTAAAACCCTGACCTTTTAACCTCCCATCATTAATAAATGTGAAAATCTATTACAATGTGCAAAATACATTTATTAAATAAGTGCATACATAATAACCTTAATCGTATAACTAAAACATCAATTTAAAACCTTACAAAAAAAATTCATATTCTGTTATGCTAGAGATTCTGGAAGTAAATATAGCAAAAGGATAATGAATAACTGTTCATTCTGATTACAGATAACTGCTGTAGCCTGTGTCTTCATTTAGTCCTTTTGGAACCAGCATTTGTAATTCATGAATCCAAAAAGATTCTCTTTGTAACAACAGGTCCTTCAAATTACCTCCTTTTAGAGGGGGCACCACTCTTTCCAATCCAGTATGGGTTAAAGAAGCATCAGATCCATGTCCCACCTCATGACAGTGTTTTGCCATTGCATATTTCATGTTTTTGCTTCTAATGGCTATTTTATGCTCCCCTATTCTTGCCTTGAGAGCTCTTTTTGTTTGGCCTATATAAGCTTGACGGCAAGGGCACATCAGCATATAAATGACACCCTCAGTTGACAATTTATAAACCCTTTAATTTCATACTTTTTTCCTGATCTTGGATGATTGATTGTCTTAGTATTTCTTGCGCTTCCACACTGAGCGCAGTTTCCACATTTGTAATTTCCTTCTGGCGCTTCTGGCATCCAATCTGGTCTGATCGTATTTTTTCTTTCCGCATACAGTGTTCTTACCAGGGCATCTTTTAAGTTCTTGTTTCATCTATAACTCATTAAAGGCCCTCTTTCTGAAATATCTTTAAGACTTGGATCCACTCTTAATATTCCCCATTGTTTTTTTTATGATTTGTGTTATTTCTTCATGTGCCTCATTATATTCTGCACAAAAGTTTATCTGTTCTTCAGTTTCTATTTGTTCCTTTTTTGCTAATAGGCCACTTCTTGGTTTGTCATTTACCTTTTCTGTAGCTTTAACCAGTACCCTTGGTTCATACCCCCTATTTAATAACCTTTGACACATTTCTGCTGATTCCTTTAGCCTCATTTCCTCCTCACTGCAGTTCCATTTTATTCTCAACAAAGTGGGTTGCCCCTATCAAGGGTAAACCCCATTGTCCCAAGGCCCCAGCAAATAAGTGTGGTAGGCTCAGTTAGGAGAAGGAAGGGGGAGGGAGGGAGCGAGGGAGACATTAGGCCTCAGAGGGGAAGGACACCAGACAAGGTCATGATGGGGCAGGGAAAGGGGAGGGGCGAGAATGTGAGGTGACAAAAAGAGATTGGCCCAGGAAGCTGGGGGAGGCCCGAAGGGGGTTCTCTCAAAAAGGGCTGCACAGGAGTTGGGTGCTCACAAAATTTGCTCCAAGAATTTTACTCTAATCTTGGAAGCACATCAGTCTGGTTAAGAATTATTGAGCCATTGGGCCTAAGGGAATAAGGGTATTCTGAGTTAAAGGGCATACAAGGATAAAGGTACCAGTAGAAACTTTGCTATATTAAAAAAAAAATAAGAAGAAAAGGATTGTGATATAGCAGATGGGCGAGTGGAGTTGGAGGCCTTCTTCAGATGTGGTAACTGGGCAAGTTGCTGGAAGTAAGGTAAGGTTGGAGATTTAATTACAGTAAGAGAAGAAGGATTCCCTAGACAAAGGCAGCAGGCGGTGTCTGATACAAGGGGCAAGGGAAGGCTGCGCAAGTGCAAGGGGAGAACAGAGGCAGTCTGTAGAAGAGAAAGGATGGGCAGGCAGTGTGGGAGTTTTTGTGGGAAAATCGGTGGGGGCCACAACAGGAGAGAGGCACTAAAGGCGGTTACAGAATACAGGCTATTGGAGGGAGAGATAGACTTGTAGGCCAACTGAGCATGCCGAGGACAGTGTGGTCGTTTACAGGCAGTGAGCACTTTGGCAGAGAGTACAGGGAGTATGACACTAAGAGCCCACATGGATGAACAAAAAGGGACTGCCTGTGTGCAAGGGGTGAGCTGAGAATTCAAGAAGGAAGGGCGGTAGAGAAACAGGACAGGGGATGAAGGTGGAAGGAGGGGCAAGCAGGCTCACAGTGATGCGAGTGGTTCAGGGATGCCCACAGATCGTGGAAGAAGGGCAAAGCCAGTGAAAGGGGGACAGATAAAAATAAAAAATAAATGGACATTTCCCCAGAAAAAACCTAAAATGCAGCAGTATGGACAAGGCTGAATTTGGGCCTACTGCATGCGATGGCGTCTGACGTCATTGCCATGCAGTACAAGGCCCGGGGGACAGGACAAGAAGAACAATCCTGAGAGACAGAATGATGAAGGGGAACAGTTTAGGAAAGCCTGAATTTGGGCACTGAACTGGATGTGGAGGGACAAAAGGAAAGAAATGGCAACCAAAACAAATGGAAACGGGGGCCTAACGAGTGGGATGGTGTCTGATGTCATCACCACACATTACAGAGCCCAGGGAGTCTGGTAGGAGGGCCACACTTGCGGGAACAAAAGGAAATAAGGATGCTAACACAAAAGGACCCCTTAGCACTGGCAAAGAAGGAGGGGTACATGAAAGGCTTATTTTAAAGGAAGAAGTGTGCAGAAAGGCTGATGCTGAGAATCCGGGCCTACTGGATGGGGGTGTGGGGGGGCGTCAGACTCTGTGGCCACAATGGGGTAGGCCAGGTGATCGACACAAGGAGCAGGAGAGGCTCCTTTTATGAACACAGATGGGGGTTTATTCAAGGGTAATGATGCTGCAGGGAATGTGGGGAACCAAGGGGGATAGGAGGCCCTCCTCCCCCAACTGGTTCACAGCAGCCATGCAGAGTGCAGAGAGAAGGGAGCCCTAATGGAGCGAGAGGGCTGGGGGGCTGATTTGGAGAAAGAAGGTACGAGAAAAAATAAATCAAAAGAGGGATTTGTTATTGAGTTGTTGGGTGGGATAAAAAAAAAAAGTGGGGCAGCTAGCCCCACGAGGCCTAAGGATCAAGTAATGCAAGAGAAGGCGGCAAAAAAAAAGAAAAGAAAAAAAAAGGGGGAAACAATATATATATATATATGTATATATAACAATTGTGTTGTGTTGTGTGTGTTCAGCAGGTACCCCAACAGTGACAGGATGGCAGTGAAGAGAGCCAAGCCCAACAAGGAGGAATGCCACCATGCAGTGATGGACCTAGTAGAGAAGGAAAACCTGCTGCTGGAGGTAGCGGAGCCCGACGAGGGGGACAGAGGCACTAAGTGGAAGGGTAGGCAAGGGAAGGAACAGGAGAGGAACAAGAGGGTGCCCAGAAGGCAGGGGGTGCTGGGTCCAAAGAAGGAGACACCGGCAATGGCCCCTCGGGGCCAGCCACCCCGTGAGCTGACCCCAGAGCCTAGCCTGGAACCAGTACCAGAGCCAGTGCAGGACCCCTATGCCTGTGTCACCACTGCCCCCTCCAGAGCTGAGGTGGCCGATGCAGGCACTGACACTCACACCTGTCCCATTGGGAGTACCCCAGCCCGGGACTGATTTAACAGGCATAACAGGTAAACCGGTGGTGACAATGGAAAGCAATGTGAAGGAAGATAAAGAGCAAATGCTTAAGAATATGGGGGGAATGGGGTGGGGCAATTGGAAAGGCATTAAGTGAGATTAAGGGATGGGGTGGCAGTGGGGACGGGGATGCTGACCGCAACCCCTATGGCGGGGCAAAAAAATAGGGGCCCCAGTGGTACAGCTGGTGGATCACGTTCCCATGGCTGTGAAAGAGAAAATTTGGAAAGGGAAGTAAGTGGACACATTGGCCCTCGCGAATGTTGATGCCATGGATAAGTACGAAAAAAAGGATAGCTTTGAGAAGAAAGATATGGCAGCAGCAGTGGTTTTATTAGGTAAAGGTGAAGAGGATAAAGCAGGGAAAGGGAAAATGTGGGACAACTGGTCCACGGGTTTCACTTATTTTATGGCTATAGTCATTGAAAAGCGGCCAGAACTAGCCACTCTGCTTCTCACCTATTCACTCATAATTAAAAATGCATTTAAGAAAGGGGGCCTCAGCTGTTTGAAGTATGATGAGAAATTTAGGAAGAGAATGGCTTTTTTCAGGGATGTTAAGTGGCATGCCAGGAAGATGGACCTGTGGCTGGAGATCTATATGGGGCCGACAGATAAGGAGATGGAGCACGACAGGCAAGGAGGGGCAGGGGCAAAGGCATGCTGGGGATACAACAGGGCATTTTGCTCTTCTCCCAACTGCCGTTTCCAGCACATATGTTTAAAGTGCAGTGGGCATCATTCGATGGCCAAGTGCAGGTACAATTGGGAAAAGGGGACCAGAAACCAGAAGAACTCCTACCAGCAGCCCTTTCAGGCTGGTTCCAGTTCCTTCAGGGGGCAGCAATGGGGAAGGGGCAACAGGGGGAGGGCAGCAGGAGGGGTCACAACTATCAAACCTGACACCATGACAACTGAGGGCCCGGGGAGAAGGGTGGTCCTGCTGGCACAGACACCCATAAGGGTGGAAGCAATGGAGAGATGGCTGGAGGCCTGACCAGATAGGGAAGCAGCTAAGAAAATAAGCAGCAGGTTTTAGATCAAGCTTTAGTTTACAATTTCAGTCAAAGGGAGGCAACGGTGGCATGGAAGCTTAAATCAACCAGAAGAAAAGAGGACACATTGGCACAGAAAGTCCAAAAAGAGGTAGCGGTGGGGAGAGTGGAGGGGCAATTCACCTCCCCTCCATTTGCAAGACTAAAGATTTCCCCTCTGGGCTTAATGCCCAAGAAACAGGTCGGAGAATACTGGGTGATGCATCATCTATCATATCCCGAAGGGATCTCAGTCAATGACACAATAGGTGAAGAGGACAGTAGGGTCACCTACGCCACATTAGAGGACGTGGTAAGACTTATCAGGACCAAGGAGAAGGCCTGGTTGGCAAAAACGGACATAGAATCCGCTTTTCGTTTACTGCCGGTAAGGCCAGAAAACTGGAATCTGCTGGGTTTTCAGGAAGAGGGGCAGTATTATTTTGACAAGACCATGCCAATGGGATGTTCCATAGCATGCACCACATTTGAAATGTTCAGTACAAGGCTTCAGTGGGCACTCCAGACCCAGTATGGGTACCAGAAGATGGTGCACTACCTAGACAATTTTTTGTTCATAGCGGAGGGGGAAGAAGAGACTGAGGCTATGCTGCAGAACTTCAAAGCACTGTGCCAGGAATTAGTGGTCCCCCTAGCAGATGACAAAATGAAGGTTCTAGTCGAACAATAGAGTTCCTAGGGCTGGAGTTGGACACGACACAGGAACTGTACCGGTTGCCAAGGAAGAAGGTGGAAAAAATTAAGGGAATTGTTAGAGAAGATGTGGGGCGCAGAAGGGTTCAGCTACAGCAGGTACAACAACTCTTAGGACACCTGAATTTTGCATGCAGGGTCATTGCACCAGGATGCACATTTACACGGCTGCTGGTGTGGGCAACAAGGGGGGGCATCACAGCAGCACCATTAGGTAGATCTTAACAAGGTGACCAGGGATGATATTGTGATATGGGAGCATTTCCTTCAGCAGTACAATTGGCAAACATTTTGGCAGGAGGAATGGTTGTTCAATACCAATCTCCAGCTGTACACAGATGCAGTGGGTGTTTAGGCATGGGGGCTATTTTCAGGGGAGGTGGTTTGTGGTGGCGTGGCTGTTGAATGGTAAGAGAAAGTGTGATGAAAGACATCACTTTCCTGGAACTCTTCCCTATATGGGTAGTGATGCTGGTGTGGGGAGTGCAATTAAGGAACAAGAAGATAACCTTCTGTAGTGATAACAAAGCAGTAGTGGAGGTTCTGAACAAAAAGAGGACAAAGACGGATGTGGTCATGAGGGTTTTAAGTAGGATGGTATGTTTGGGCCTGACCCTGAACATGTCATTCAGGGCCAAGCATATTGATGGTGTGGACAACGTGATTGCTGATTGCCTCTTCCGATTGCAGATGGACAAATTCTGGACCATCACACCCAGAGCAGATATCAGGGGACCACCATCCCGATGTATGTATGGATGATTGGATTGGGGAGCTGCAGCACTGTTCCACAACTCCTGAGCCCCCAGGACCCATAGAGCTTATGAAATCTCTTGGAGGGTGTTTTAAAAATTCTGGGAACAATATGGTGGGCAGGTAAGTGGGGCAGTGACAAGGGAGCAGGTAGCCTGATTCATAGTTGAGGGATGGCAACGGGACATGGTGCATGCGACCATGGGGTGCATCTGGCAGATTTGTACCTAGAGGGGTTGGGAGGACCCAACAAAAAGCATTTTGATATGCAGAATGATGCAGGGATGGATGCGAGGGCAGGTGAGGAGGCAGGATGGCAGAAAACTGATATCAGAGACTCTGATGGAGCACTTGTTGGGAATATTACCCCGAGTCTGCAGCTTGGGGGGAGAGGCAGTGCTATTTAAAGCCCTGTATGCCACAATGTATGGGGGGCGTTCAGGGTGAGCAAAGTGGTATTGCATAGCAAGAAGAAAGAGGGAGGGGGGCTACAATGGGAGGATTTGTAGTGGACCGGGGAAGCAATTTCCATATTTTTGAGGAGGTCAAAGACAGATCAACAGGGCAAGGAAGTAAGGTGTGGTTAAGGAAGCATTCCAGCGCTAGCATTTGTCCTGTAAGGGCTCTGTACACATATGTGGCAGAGCGCCCGAGGGGCAGTGGCACGGCACTGTTCATACATGAGGATGGCAGGCCTGTGTTGGGATATCAAGTGACAGCAGTGCTGCACAAAGGCCTCAGGTCCCTTGGAGAGTCAGGAGAGGGATACTCCTCCCACTTCTTTAGGATTGCAGCAGCCTCTACTATGGAAGCGCAGGGCAGCAGGCTGGGAGAGATTCAGGACACGTGGAGGTGGAAGTCAAACTGTAAAAAAAATACATATGGAAATTACCACACTAACAATGTCTTCTTCTTTCCTGTAGCAGGTACAAACATACGGGGGGGGGGGACTGGGAATTGACAGTGACTAATCAGTTTATGTTTTGGATTATGCAGGGAGGCCACGGAGGCTCGAGGCATGGATTTGTCGGCATTTATTTATACACTTGGCAGGTAAATGGGTGGCCAGGAGACAAGGAGGAAAGCAGTTGTGTGTGGACAGTGATATCATCTGGCTGGTTTGGAGAGGTCAGAGGGGAATGAAGTGGGCACAGCTACTATCAGAACTCAGGGGGCTCAGGACGGAGCATTAATGGCTAGACCCATTGGTGATACACCTGGGAGGCAATGATCTGGGTACAAGGCCTTGGCTGGGGGACATTTTCTACCAAATAAAACAGTACATGAAGAAAATAAAGGAGTGGTGGCCAGAGGTCAGACTGGCCTGGTCAGAGATCACACCCTGAAGGGTGTGGCAGCAGGCTGAGAACTACAAAGTGTAGACAGGGCCAGGAAGCGTATGAATGCCCTGGTCAGCAGACTATTCGAAAGCATGGGGGGAGTAGTCATATGTCATGGTATTTTGGAATCGGTGGATGAATTTTATAGGGGAGATGGGGTACACCTATCAGGTTTAGGTTTGGCCTTATTTAAAGCAGAGATAGGAAATGCTGTAGAGGTTTGGCTACGACAGAGATGAGAGAAGAGCTGGGGGCAGGGCAAAGAGGTGGGGAGGAGAGGTGAGGAGAATAATTAAAGGGGGGAAGTCCACCGTCTATCGCAAGCTGGAGGTGGACTAGTGGAAAAAAGAGGTAGGAGGACAGAAAAGAAAGGAAAGTAAAAGGGGAAACAATAAAAGTACACAGCATTGAGAACCAAGAGGCAGGGGCACAGTGTGTGCACTCGTACCCCTTGACAGCATAAAAGGAAGAGGCAGAGCTCCCCAGGATGTACGTTTGGGGGACAGAAGATAAAAAGAAGAGATGATAGAATGTAACATTCAAAATCAATGTATATACTGTATATAAATATAACGTGAATAGAGGAAAATGGAAATGTGCAAAAGTTGTCATTTGATGACAAATGTATCATGAACTATGAATTGCCAAATGAGTAAAATTATTGCCAGACTGAGCAACCACGCTTAAGTTGTCAGCGTCTTTATTTGATGGAGTTTCTGGGGATAATTGTCCATGTGGAATATTTTGCTTTGTGTGTTTTGAATGTTGGCTGTCAAAATGTAAAATTGTGTTTTGATCTGCATCCTTTCTGTATGGCGTAGTTTCTAACAGTCCATTTTTTTCATAGAGTTTTAAATCCAGAAAGTTTGCTTCCTTTTTACTGTAACTCGATATAAATTTTAAATTTTTGTCAGCCATATTGATATATTTAAAAACATTTTTTAGTTCCTCTTCTAGACCATCCCAGATGGGCAAAATATCATCCACGAAGCAGTCCATTTTGGTAATATAATTCAGCCATTTATTTTTTGTGGTGTCCCATATGAACTTGTCTTCCCAGTCACCTACAAAGATACTGGCTAATGATGGTGCAAAGGTGGTGCCCATGGCTGTTCCATGGATTTGTAGATTATAGTTATTACTGATAGAAAAATAATTATTGGTGAGTACAAGGCCTGCTAGCTTTAAAATAAAACACGTATGGGGCACTATATCTCTAGCTCTATGTGACACTTTCTTTTTAATGGTTTCCAACCCAACATCATGTGGTATATTATTATAAAGGTTCTCTATATCACTGGTTACCAACCATACATTTTTCTGTATTGTTATATTCCTCAAATGATTTAACATGTCTTTGGTATCTACAATATAAGATTTGACCTCCTTTGCAAATGGTGGTAGAAAAAATCCACATATTTTAATAAGGGTTCCATCACAGTTTAAATTGCTTACAATAGGTCTTCCAGGTGGTGCTTCTTTGTTTTTATGGACTTTCATGAGTAGGTAGGTTTCACCGGATTTTCTGCCAATATATATATTTTTTTCTTGTTCTGTTATCCATCTTTTGTCCAGTGCTTTTTCAATCACATTTTTTATTTTTATTTTTATTTCTTCTGTGGGGTCACTATTTAACTTTTTACAAAGTTTTCCATCATTAAGTTGTCTTTGCATTTCATTAATGTACGTATCTTTGTCCCATAGAACAACTATGCCCCCTTTGTCTGCTTTTTATTATTGTATTTGGGAATGATTTTAGTTGTTGTAAAGCCTCTCTTTCTGATTTATGCAAATTATCCTTTCCTTTGATATATTCAGATCTGTGTAGTACCTTCTTAACATCCGTATCCACCAGTCTACTGAATGTATTAATCACATTATTTGTTTGCATATTGGGTACAACATTTTTTTTTCTTAAACTGTGTTTTTTTTCTCTATGACATTCCATAACTTCATCCTCTCCATTTACATTTATTACACAATTCACTGTTGTTACTGTAGGTACTGTTGGTTGCATTATTTTCTGTTTTGAATAGTATGATTTTAGATGCAATTGCCTATATGTTTTCAAAATCTCTGTTTTTACTTTAAAGGCATTACCTCTTTGTTTAGGTACAAATGATAACCACTTTTATAGCACTTCTTCTTGTTTGTCCATTACTGTGTTTCCTGTTAGGTTTATTATTCCCAATTCTTTTTGAGTTGTTATCTCTGGGGGACCTGCTCATCCCAGTAGCCCCCAAAGTTGCCTCTCTGACCTCTTCCTCTGAATCTTCTTCTTCTTGCCTCCTGCCTGGTCCTCCTCCTCTGTTTGGGCCTTTGCTGTATCCTTCATGCATGTCCTGATGAAAACATGGTCTTTGCTGTTCATTTCTTTGCCCACTTGTGACTGATTCCAGATCACTTTTTTCTGTAGTTTCAAAACTTTCAGTTTAAAACTCTCTAGTTTTTTTTGTGTTGCATTTTTGTCTTTTTCCATACCAATTATACTGTATATTGTCCACTCTCTGTAGTCTCTAGCATCTCTTTCATGCTTCCTTTTTTTGTATTCTGTTACAGTAGTTCTTCTTTAAACTTTTTCATGTTAAATTCTATCTTTTTAATTATATCTTGTTCTTTACAAAACTATTAGTACTCACTTTAGCAGCTGATTCTTTGTTACTATACTTGTCCTTTTCCATACAATCCACAAAGGGTTTCTATCTACTAATAGTTCTAAATCCTCAAATGCTTTTTTAACTAAAGAAAATCTGCTCTTTACAATTCATCAGTTTTCCCTGTCAAACATACCCAACCATGTAGGATGTTTTAGGTTTTTTTGTATCTATAGACTGAAGAAATGGATTACCAATCAAATATTTTCCCCAAACACCCTTTGTATACTGCTATCCTTAGGGTCATCTGGTTTTCGTTTTTAAGATTTTGGAATATTTCTAACATACTGTATATAGCAGGTAACATATTCCCTGTTTCCTACCTCTTTCAGCTACCTGTAACTTGGAATATTTTCTTTTGCATTGTTTGATTTACTTTGGGTACCACTTTAGCCGGCCTTTGTCTAATTTTAGAAAGAGTCAGTATGATTCCTTTTTCTCCATCTAAGTGATTAGTACCCACTCGCCCACAAATAATTAAATCTTTCTGTGCTAAATCTACCTTCACATTTGGTGTTTTTATTCTGCTTTTTTTAATTTTATTTTGTTCCTTCATGTCAGCTATTAATTTGTGTATCTCTCGTTCTTCATGTTATTTTATTTGTGGTCTTGAATAATAGGCATTTTGTCACAATGTTACCTCTGGGCTGGTTTGGAGATTTTATTTGTGTATGATTTGCCTGAAGTTTTTCAAGATCTTCTATTAGAAGATTTACAGCCAGGTTTTTGTTAAGACAGATAAAATTTGTGCCAACAGTCTGTTTCCATAAGCAGCGACTCAATACTTGGATCTAACTCTGGTAGTTTGATTTGTTCTAAAGGGTTATTTTCTTGATGGTGCTTCCACTTAACAGGGGAAGAAGCCGCTACTGTGGCATTGTAGGGCCAAATGAGGGAGATATCTCCTACTTTCCTGTTATCTACTTGTTTAGCTTTTTCCAAGAATAGAGTTAGAAATCTTTCATAGTCTTTTAAATAATGCTTCCTAATGTTAAAGGTTTCAGAATCATCTCTAGTAATGACCATCACCTCATCCCTCACATTAACATTATACACCTTTGATTCTTCTTATGTTCAAACCAGATTTATTTAAATTAGAGATAACAATGTTTGCTACAGTTGGAATGTTAGCAGGATTTTTTGGATTAAAAGTGGGGCAATTTACATGTAATCCCTTTTTTGCTGTTTATTTTAATACAGTACATCAAATTCTTCTACTCTCTTAATTTTCTTCATAAACTCTGTCCCAGCCTCATGATTTTCAGTGTTAGCTGGGGTTGACTCCACTGCTTCCAAATAACTGTGGCACTTAACCTCCCAGTATTTACTCAAGTTACCCATTAAAAAGTATGTAATTTGGTTTGCTTTTTTTTGGTCCCTTTTCTGTCTTATGTTTCTTCAATTGACCCATTTTGAATATTCTTTAGGTAATCTGTACAAATTGTAAATATAAATAGATATAAACTAGCAGCCTCTCTGTAAGCCAATATATCCCTGATTTAAGTGTTTTTGCAACACTAATCATCTTTACCAAATGAATCTGGACAGAGAGATATTGCAAAACAATTGTACAGTATATTTGTAAAAATGTAGGTGTAAGGAAAATATAAAACAATGTGTATTAAAAATGTTTCTGTTCTCTTCCTTGGAATTGTGCTTAGACCTTTCACAATAGTAGGAATTTAGGTACTTAGGAGCTGAGGTGTCTGTTGTCCCTCTGTGGATTCCCAATAACTTCTGTATCTGATCAGAATCCAAGTTTCTCTATTCCAAAATACTAAAAAGGGAGCAAACAGTGCTCTCAATATTAAAGATTTCCTAGTCAAGAATAAGTAAACAAACTAACTAGATCTTATTAATCCAATATGATGATTTTATCAAATATAATGCCAGAAAGGGCAAAAGTAGAAAGCAATACTAAGCTCACTTACATACATACAGGACTTAGCTGCTTCTGCAGGGCTTTCAGACTAATACCTTTTGTTTTGAACAAACCAAAAAAGTCTAAAATATAAACAATTTAAATAAGGAAATGTCTCTTGATAATGTAAACAGAAGACATCCAGTAGTAACTTTTTAAAAAAATAATATGAGTGGAAGTCTGTCTTGCTGGATTTATAAGCCTAAAAAAGAACTCTTGAGGCTTTCAGTATCTGCTTTGTCATAGCTAGCTAGTTGGCATATGATGTCACTAGTTGCAGACAAAGGTGTGGGTATTTGATGGAGAATTACACAGATCATGTGATCAGAATAGAATTCCTTATTCAAGATATTGGAACACAGAATACAAATGCTTGTAACTAGGATAAAACTACAAGTGCAGATTCACTTATCAAACAGGCAAAATAAACCTCTGATAAAAGCTGGTCTGAACATATACCAGAATATAGTAGCAGAAAATAATGCCTGTATCAGAAGTTTTATAGTAAGCAGTACAATCTGTGGCAGTTTCCAATGTAACTGGAAGAAATTTGCCCTCCACTCTTAACCATAGTCCTGTTATCAAGAACACTCTGTTCTCCTGCTGATTCAGTCACCTCTGCTTAACCCTTCACAAAAAGACATCACCCTTCCTCATCCCTCTCTGGTCTTTCATCAGGTTCTCTCTGCCCTACTCTGTTCTATTCCTCCAATCCTTCTTACACTACCACCAACTCTGTCTCTGAACCCCAATCTCAGAGACTACTTCAGGACTCACAGCTCCAAGTCCTTTACTCTCTGGTTCCCCCCTCCCCAGTTCCCAGCTTTCCTGGCTCTGAATTTGGGCTTAGCATCAATCAACAACACATGGCACCAATAAAAAAATCTCTAACCTCTCAATAAAATAAGTATACGCTTTTAGAAGCTTCAAACAGCTTTGTCAGGTTCATTAATTTCACTAGAATTAGAAATATATATCATACAATCAAATATGTATTAATGTTTATCTTAACAATGAGAATTGTACATCTTTTTTAAGAGTAATTACTCATATCAGATTTATGATACAAAGTATAAAGTAGGACTCTACCTTTAAGACAGATACACTGTATGTAGATCATACAGGTGAGCATACCTAGTATCCACCCCCAGTAGAGGTGTGCAAAGTTTAATAATGTCACTTAATGAATTAAGTCGCAAATTTATCACAATTCCCAAAGTTAATCCACTTTGCAAAGTTTCAATTCACAGTGTAGAAATAACACTGTGAATTGAACATTTGGTAACTTTGCCAGCAACGTGGGGCCTACAGGTGAAGTTTGCTATACACTATGGGATTGGAGGTCACCTGGGACTGAAGTGATCTGTGTGCCTTACAGAGACTGTGTTGAGTGCAGTCTTGTGCAGTCTAATGTTGAGAGACCTGAAGAAAAGTCTTCCCCTGCTTGTCTGAGAAAAAAACAACAACTTTAAAATCAATCTGAAAGTGGAGTATTTTGAAACAAACTGCTTCCAAAACAATCTATATTGCCATATATTTCCCACTTCGGGCAAGCACCCCATCCTCATAGCTGCTTTGAAGCTTGAGCTGCCCACTGACTACAGTGGTGAGACTGGGAGCCTGCCTGCTGCCACCCGCCCACTGCTCTCCAAGCACAAGCTTGCTGCCCATGTCGGGCAAGCACCTCATCCTCATAGCTGCTTTTAAGTTTGAGCTGCCCAGCAACTACAGCGGTGAGACCGGGAACCTGCCTGCTGCCACCCGCCCACTGCTCTCCAAGCACAGGCTTACTGCCCACTTCGGGCAAGCACCTCATCCTCGTAGCTGCTTTTAAGCTTGAGCTGCCCACTGACTACAGTGGCGAGACTGGGAGCCTGCCAGCTGCCACCCGCCCACTGCTCTCCAAGCACAGGTAATTGCCAAAGCCAGCTCTTCAGCCCTCAGTGGCTGTTGCAGTGAAGATCCTGGATTGTTTTTCCGAATTCCTGGTGCCATCTGACTGCAGTGCCCCCATTGGCTGCTCACCATCTTGGTGAACTCCCTAAGTGGCTAGCTCTGGAATCCAGCGTGGCTGCTTTCCCAGGACTAATTGCATGCCTGTGCACAAATTTTGTAGTCTGTGCCACCTGGCCCTTGCTACTAGTGTGTGCATATAATACCAATTACAGCTAAACTGAAAACCGGGATTCCTTCTGCTAATTTTTTGTTTGTTTAAGGACTGCTACTAGCCTGTATTTGCTCATTCTGATAGAAAAAAGAGAGTAAAATACTGCTTGTTTGCTGTGTTTTAGCCTAGCTAGACCCCTTAATTTTCCCGTTCTCTCCTTTGTGTGTCTCTTTGTGTGATTTTTTTCCCACCCCAACCCCCTCCTCTACAAGTTCTTAAATACACCTAAACCACTCCCTCTTCTGTGCACCTCCTCCCATTGGCAATCTTGCCCTACACAAATTTAAAGCTGCAGAACACCTCCTAGAGTGCGGTCCTGCCCCACAGAACTACATTTCTAACAGACCCTTGCCTCACCACTCCCTCATCTCCCCCTTCATAAGGCTGACCATGCTAATTCTCTCCTACTACTTCCGCTGAGAACCCTCCAGGCCTCCCAGCTCATCCACCGCAAGAACCATGACCACCGAGTGGTCGGCGCTCCCAAAGCCGCCTCCCGAGACCACTTCCTCAGACTCCAGACCCAGAGAGGTGTGGCAAAGCTGCAAACCAATCAGAGTGCGAGTGCCTTCTCCAGGCTTGCTCCGATTAGTCCTTCACCCCTTCTTATCTTTTCTCTGTCTCTTGAGCTAAAAAGGTGCTGTTTTTTTTTTACTTATGCTTGCTAACGTATGCCTGTTTTGTTAGAATCTGCCTGTAAACTGCCTAAAAAAGCTGTAATACTTGCAAACTGCTCTTGCTAGATTGATTAAGTGAAACAGCCCTTTCCTTTGCCTCTGTAAATGCCGCCAAGACTTCAGGGTGCCAAGGAAATAGACCCCTTTCATTTGTAAATTAGTTTTGTCACTGGGTAGTGCGACCATTGTCTGGGACCAGTACTAATTGGCCTCGCTTTCCCTTCCCCTTCAGCCGAGAACCCTCCAGGGCTCCCAGCTCATCCACCACAAGAACCAGAGCCACCAGGCAGTTGGCACTTCCGAAGCCACCATCTGAGACCACTTGCTCAGACTCCAGACCCAGAGAGGTACGGCAAAGCCACAAATCTTATGCCCACACACCCATCCCCTTCCCTGACCATTATTATATAGACCTCCTTGTCCCGCCTTCCCCTACCATTGGCTTTCCTACAAATCTATTCTCCCAACCTCCCTAGGAAGCCCACAGACATATAAATGTTGGGCTGCCACTTCAGGTTCAATTGTCCTATCCTAACAAACCCCCCACAGTCTCCCCTACCACTCATCTCAGATCAGATTTGTGACTTCTTATTACTGTCCCTAGTCGCTGTGTCATAGTAAATTCTCCTTGCTCCCTACCAGTGGTTTCAGCACCTACATCCCTTTGCTGACCCTGTGGTGTGTAGCCTTAGCTGGTGATACTTCTTAGATCAGGTTTATGACTTCTCATAACTATCTCTAGTCGCAGTGCCATAGAAACATCTCCTTGCTCCCTTCAAGTGGTATCGGCACCTATATCCCTTTTCACACCCAGTGGTGCATAGCCTTATCTGGTAATACCTTGCCCAGATTAAGCCCTTACAACTGTTTCTCTTTCTGACCCCCAGACTTCAACCATGGAACTTGCAATGCAATCTGGTTCTACCTATTTACTGCCTTATGCACCATACCCTTATTGGGGTACACGCCAGATGGAATTTACCCCAAAGAGGACTTGTATCCCCTACCACAAGAATGTCTACTCATGGAGTCCCTATACAACTTGTGCTATGCCCCCAAGTTGTCGTACCCACTTTCTGCTGAGTCTCCCTCTCAGACAGCCACTGGCATCTCGTTACCTACCCAAGGAATGTTACCTACTCGTCCCAGTACCTGCATCTACTGGTGTCATACGGCTAGGGTCTTAGCATGTGTATATCACTAGGACTGAACAGTACAAAGAATAGGTCCTTGCATTCCTACGCCAATACTTCCACTAGACAAAGAAGGTTTAGTTCTTCCAAATTACCACTTGTTGCCCTGAGAAAAGTTGTACTTCGCCTCTTGCTATGCTCAGGTAATGTTAAACTTAACTCTGGTCCAATACAAGCAATTCCTTCACTGTCCGAAGTCATGAAGTATAAAGGTATCAGCTTTATGCATGTTAATGTGTGTAGCCTCTTAAAGAAACTCACCTCAATACAGGCTTGAGCTATCCACACGGAGCTGGATGTACTTATCATATCTCAATCCTGTCTTTGTCCATCCATGCCAGACAAAGAGGTCAATATCCCCTACTATCTGTTATTCAGAGCTGATAGACTAACCAGAGGTGGTGGTGTAGCCATCTATGCTAAGGACAAGCTTAAGGTTGCAACCCTTGACACTACATCAATTGCCAATGCTTTTGAATGCCTGTCCTTAAAAATCAAAATATCTACATCAATGGCCTCCATGTCATAGGATGCTATAGACCCCCATCCTCTGGGTCACAGCTCCTGTCCCACCTATCATCTACTATGAGTACCGACACAATGGAAACAATTATACTAGGGGACCTTAACTACGACTGGCTATCAAGCGCATCTCTTCCACTTAAATCCTTCTGTGACTCTCATTGGCTCACTCTACTTATTAATGAACCTACTCGTATCAATAAGAAAAATCCTACAAAAAGTACACTATTAGATGTACATCTAGTAAGCAAACCCCATTTCTTCTCCCATGCTGGGATCTTTTCTGCTGATGTTAGTGACCATTGCTTTATTGCTGGCATAAGAGCAGTCCCTAAACCAACAGCCTCAACAAAGTACTCTACCAAAAGATCAAAATGGAATTTTGACCCGCTTGCATATATCAATGACCTGAAATCCTCCCTGCTTTGGCAGACCTTTTATTTAGCCAAATCAGTAGAAACAGCATATGCCATTTTCCACGAAATTGCATTCAGCGCTCTTAACACCGCACCCTTAGTCAAAACCCGCATAAAGGCTAGGAAGTGCCGTTGGTTTTAGCAGAGACATCAAGGCAGCACTATTAAAAGAGACAAGCTCTGGAAGCTAGCATGCAAATCCCACAAAGCTGAAGACTGGCATCTTTTCAGAACAGCCAGAAACCACCGTACAAAGCTAATTCGGGAAACCAAGTCCAACTTCTATCGCTCTGAACTCGACACTGCCTCCAACTGCCCTACCAAATTTTGGTCCACAATAAAAGAACTTTCTGGTAACACCGCAGGAAACACTCTCCCCTCAAAAATGATTTCTGACAATGTACTGTAACTATCAACAACAATAAAGAGATACTACAAGCCTTCAACAATCACTTTGCTACTGCAGGGCTAACTTTTGATAGCTCACCTGCATGCAATCTGCGCTCCCAGCTTACCACACAACCTTCAGAATCTAGTCCCTCAGATGCAGTCCTTTCATTCTCTCCAGTCTCACTAAAAGAGGTCAAAGATCTCCTCCTCCAGTGGACACCAGAAAAAGTGCTAGCACTGACGCCTTCGATCCGTACTACCTAAAGATTGCCTATCATGTCTTGGCCATACCTAGTACGCATCTATTTAACTTGTTCCTTTCTCAAGGGACCCTCCCCAAACTGTGGAAGACCACACATGTTATTTCATTGTTTAAATCTGGAGACCCCTGTGATTAAACAACTACAGGCCCATCTCCCTTCTCCCGGTACTATCAAAACTTCTGGTAGAAATCGTGAATGCCCAACTGAAATCTTTCATAGATGATGCTAACCTGCTAAACCCAATGCAATCTGGTTTCAGAACTGAACATAGTACAATCACGGCCCTGGCCAAGGTGACAAATGACAGGCAGCGTGAGCTAGAGAACAAAAAATGTGTCTGCACCATTATCTAGACCTAAGTAAGGCCTTCTATGCTGTCGACCACAGCCTCCTTCTTTCTTTCTTAAAAGCTATTCGTCTAGATTCTACTTCCTTGTGTTGGTTCCACAACTACCTTTCTGATAGGCACCAACAGGTCAAGGCCGAAGGTGAACTCTCCCCCTCAAATCTGTTAAAAAGAGGGGTCCCACAGGGATCCACCCTGAGGCCACTCCTATTTGCCATCTACATCAACAATATAGACTCAGGCATCAATGAGGCGAAAATTCATCTGTTGATAAACTGATCTACCTAAGCCATACAACTCCTGAAACTGCCTGTAGCAACCTGCAAGCTGACCTCAACATACTTCAATACCAGCTCCTTAGTAAAAAATTGCTACTTAACGCCAAAAAGACAAAGGTGATGCTATTTTCACCTATTAACCATGCAGCCTACCCTGCTCTACCCCCCATCACCACCCTCCTAGGAGAAACCCTGGAATTTGTGCCAAAATTCAAATACCTGGGGGTCTGGCTAGACTTCAAACTCTCCTTTGCAGACCACCTGGAAGATTTAAAAAAAAAACTGATGCAGAGACTAGGTCTCTTCTTCGGGTTAAACTACCTACTAACTACAGAGGCCAAGAGACAGCTGGTTCAGTCTACTTTCCTTTCCCTAATTGATTACACTGACTTTATATACAGCCAATGTACTACTTCATACCTCAGTAAATTGGACATACTTTACCACAGAGCCCTGCGCTTCATCACTGGTCTCCCCTTCTCCACCCATCACTGCTCTTTATATGCGGCTGTAGGTTGGACCTCCCTACACTACAGATGAAATAAAAATGCAGCTCTCTGGACATACAGAGCTATCACTGGCAAACTTCAGCAGTACATTGTTGATTGCCTGACTCTCAATATGCCTGGAACCTATACCCTAAGAAGCTGTTTACTGATTTCTCTGAAAGTGCCCAAAGCCTTAACGTGTTTTGGGAGAGCTGCCATAAAATTTGTTCTGCTCTCACTCTGGAATGTGCTACAGAAATCACTGAAACTGAGGACTCCTGTTAGTATTACTGTGTTTAAGTCCTTACACTCAAAATACATTATAGAAGCCTGCAACTGCTTCCAACGATCCTAGCTCTGGAATGTGCTACAGAAATCATTGAAACTGAGGACTACTGTTAGTCTCACTGTGTTTAAGACCTTGTACTCAAAATACATTACAGAAGCCTGCAACTGCTTCCAATGATCTTAGCTTACTTACACCCCTTCCACATCCTCCCTGCTTTTCCCATCCTCCTCCTTTCTTGTATCAGTGCATAACTTGTCCCTGAGCTACCTACTTATCTACCACTCTAAATCTCACCCTCCCTCACCCACCTATTCCTTATATACCCACAGCATCTCATTCCTTCGCTCCTAGTATTATCTCAGTTCCAGACCCCCCAACACTGGCTGCCCACTTCTCCTGACATATGTCTCCCCCTTGATATGCCTGGGTCTTTTTAAACTGACTATGTATGTCTCTTCACTTGTAGCATCCACTTTGACTAATCTCTTCGCTGGACTATAATGCCTTTACCTTACAGGAATACTAAACCGTGTATGTTGTTGTATCTGGTATAAATTTTTACTGACTTGCTACCCACTAGTTATGTATACCCTTACTGACTGTCTGTTACCTGAACCCAAATGTATTTTTACTTATCCTGTCTATTGAAGGCCTACCTGTGCTGTTGTACTCTTGCTTCTACTGTCCATTTGTCTGTATATAAATGCATTGTTACTTGATTTGTGTAATGCAGGTCCACCTTGTAAATGAGCTTGCTCAATGGTGTTCGCCTGGATAAATAAAGAATTTGATTGATTGATATTAGTGTTGTTTCTGGATTTATTTATTTATTTTTTTGCAGTATCAGGTTTACAACCTTTGAGCCATGGGCTCATTTACAAAAGTACCTCGTCACATGGAGGACAGAAAAACAGAAAGGGTACAGTTACAATGGAATAGCATCTTGTGTAGATTACAGACATTATTTACAAACATTATATACAATTTTGGATACAGATATTTACATAAGCACAGCAAAGACATTGTTACCATGAGAGAGCATCCGTTACAGCATAATCCATCTTATTCCTGAGCCAGAGGTGGATTAGACATTGTTGTAAGTGGTGGCAGTCCATAATGGATTTTGTCAGAGGTTTGGGCCCTTGAGGGCATGAGAGCACAGGCTAGTTGCAGTTACAGGAGCAGACATTGAGGAGATGTTGCGGAGAGCAACTTTGAAAGGGGCAATCTTGGGTGTCTTGGTGATGGTGGCTGGGAGTGCATTATTTAAACAGACAGGGGCCCTGTAGTGGAAGGATCTCTGAGCAAGGCAGGTTTTAACCCTGGTTACTGCCAGTATAGCTTTGTCTGAGTTGTGGGTGGAGATAGAGGGGGTGGCAAGTTGGAGACAAGTGGTGACCCCAGAAGGGGAGTGACCGAGCAGAATTTTCTTGGTCAGTAGGCAGGTCTGGTAGTGGAGTCTTTCATTGAAGTTGAAGAGATTGGCAGTGGAATAGAGGAAGCAGGTGTGGGTGAGCCTAGGGGCACCAGTTAATAGCCTGCAGGCCTTGTTGAGGGAGATTTGAATTTTCTGGAGTACTGAATTGTCTGTTGCTCCATACACAGGGAGCCCATAGTCCACTAGGGACAGTATAGAGGAAGTAACGGCAAGCCTAAGGGCATCAGGAGTGAGGCAATCCTTGTGCCAGTAAAGGAGTCCAATCTGAGTGTTTGCAGTGGCCGCTAGGGTGTTTACGTGGTAATGGAAGGTAAGGACAGAGTCAAGGGTAAGCCCAAGATATTTGTAGATGCATACCTATTCAAGGGAGTACTGGGTGCTGGGGAGGATGAGGAGAGGTGCACTTTTTGCTTTGTTTTGGTGGTGAGAGAAAATCATCAATTTCATCTTTTTTAGGTTTATGACCAGTCTACAGTCCATGAACCATGTTTCAGCCTGAAGAAGGCATGTTGGAGGGACTACTGGAGGGGAGTAGGTTTATGATGTGAGGCATAGAGCACTGCATCATCCGCATACAGTAGGACTTTTTTCAGAGCAGGCTTTTGACAAGGTGTTTAGGTAGAGGGTGAAGAGTAGTAGACCCAGGTTGAAGCCCTGGGGCACCCCAGAGTGGACAGGTAGTGTGTCAGATTGGATTCCATTTAGTTTGATGCATTGGGACCTGGTGGAGAGGTAACTGGCACAGCATGCCAGGGGGCCTGTGGAGAAGCCAAGTTGGTAGAGGGAGTCAAGAAGGAGTGGATGGCAGACTGTGTCAAAGGCCTTAGAAAGGAATATGAACACAGCACCAGCAATGTTACCAGAGTCTAGGGAGGAGTGTAGGAAGTTGGTGAATTCTTGGAGGGCTGTGGTAGTGCTATGGCCTGAGCGGAAGCCATGCTGCTTTAAAGTACTTGCTTTGTTTTGTCTAGTGAAACAATGCTCTTTGTGGGGGGAGGTGTTTCATCTACTGTAGCAAGGCAGCCCATAAAGATCAATGACTTGATATTCTTTTACTGTGAGCATTAGTTTGATTTGTTTTCCTCAGTCTTTCTTTGTAATTATTTTTTGTCTGTGAAATCTCATTTTGCTTCTGTTATGCAGTTTTGTGTCATTAATCAAAGTATTATATGAGTCTGTTTCTATATTAGTTGTGTTTTTTTGTTTAGTTCTTAAAGTGAAGGTGTTACTTAAAATAATTTTTGAATCACCTCTCTCGTGAGTATCTTGTTAATCCCCAAAGCGTAAAAAATTTTTTTGACTGGTTTTACTATAGGTACTATTAGCTTAGTAAACTGTTCTGTTCAATATCAGATTACACTGCTAATCCCTCAGTTGAGGTTTTGCATGATGCTGCTATTTAGTTTTACTGCAGGGTTTCTTTATGTTTTTATCTTTGCAATACTAAAAATATAAATATATAAAATGACTTGAAAGAGATACTTGGCTAAAAAGAAAGGTGCCAGGGAGGTGATAAAGAAGTGCATAAGTTCTGTGTGTCATAAGGGATTTGCAGCTAAATATATATATATATATATATATATATATATATATATATATATATATATATATATTCATGGCAAAAAACTCCATTTAATGCATCAGTTAGGGTTGTTCCACAGCGACAAAAGTGAGGAAATTCGGTGTTAAGGTTGAAAACCCTAACTTCAAATTCACCCCCCCAGCACCACACACACACAGACACACACACACACACACATATGCAAGTATGGGGGAGGACCAAGTCAACACAACCAATGACAGGCATCCAGCAGCAGGTGACAGAAATAACAAACAATTGTCTAAATGTACTACAAGACATCCCCACCCACCTGACCAGGTACTGCATGCTCAGTGGAGATCAATAGCAAAAAAATGAGGCCATGTACACCAAATGTACACATCCCTGATTGCAGCTGCACACAAAGTACCACACTTAGTAGTTGCATGGTCTTACCTACCAATGCCCCATGCCACATCACATGTGGTGGCCCACCTGAGCAATACAGTTTACCAAAACCAAAGAGTAGTACAGCTATTATATCTCTCATTATAAAAAGGGTCTGAGAGATGCAGGTTTCTGATTAGCTGTAAGCATTGTATCAGCCTTATGTTTACTTTTTATTAGCATACATGTATAGCCTAAGCATATCATGCACATGGTTTAATGTTGTAAAAAAAAAACAGTTTTGTCATGATAGCAATAAGCCACTCCCAGGTATTATTTTAATGGGCAGTTTATCACTGTCTAGCGACATGTGGCAGTAAGCTACACCTCATTCAACATTAAAGCACTATAGAGTGATTAACAAACCATTTAACATAACCGTTGGTCAACCCTTATTGGTCAATGACCTTCATGTGTAGATACTTCCCCTGCTAGACACTGCAGGAGCTTTGCAAGACAGTGTGTGACCCAGTTACACCATGCAATGTCTACTTACTGGACAATAGCTGCGAATATGAACTCATGAAGATGAGCAGTGTAACTTAATCATTACAGTAATAGAAACCTTAGTGTGATTATAACTAACACAGTCAGTGATAGAGAAAAAACTGTGCTGTCCTATTACACTTATCCCATTGTGAGTTAAATAAAGACTGAAATACATTCTATTTATATGTACAGTATACCTACTTGATTCGTGTTGTAGGACAATTAACATAGTTATCACTTTGATGGCATCAGTGACAGAATTGTGTCAAGCCAAAACACTAGGCATACAGACTGAGAATGAAACAACTGTTAAAAAACTAGCCTATGTACATAAGTGGCATAGATCATACATTGTAACAATAGTAAATCTATGTGTATTTAAAGAAGTTACTAATCACAGATGCAATGACATTGTCTTTATCAGGTACAACATACTTACTAAGTGGACACAGGAAAATCTATGCTACAAACATGTCCGATACAGCGATGTCATTGTTGCTTCAGTAGTGCTATTATATTTAGTTGTTGGTTGGCCTGATGCATGCAATTACACTGTTTCTTACAAAGAATACTTACTGCATCTTAAGTATTCAAACACACTGAAGCTATATGTATGTACATCAGCAGTACACCTTCATCAGTAAGAATGCATCTGATACTGGCAGTACGAATTTCACAGCGTTCAACAGGCAATGATTTTTATACATTTAGATCAGGCTCTCAATCTTCAGTAAACAGTAGCAGTAAATGTACTACTATGTAAATAACATAGTAAATGCAACACTACTTTTATGTTGACCATGGCTGTGTCTTCTAATTAATGAATGTAGTTCTTGCAATTTATGTATACTCACTAGTGTTAAAACCTTTGTACAACTGTGATCATGCCCCTTCATAATTTATATTGAGTAAAGGCAAAGTACGAGGTCTGGTGTGCTGTGGGGCATCGGTAGGTAAGGTCACGCAACTACTAAGTGTGGTATGTTGTGTGCAGCTGCAATCAGGGATGTGTACGTTTGGTGTACATGGCCTCAGTTTTGCTGTTGATCTCCACTGAACATGCAGTACCTGGTCAGGTGGGTGGGGATGTCTCATAGTACATTTAGACAATTGTTTGTTATTTCTGTCACCTGCTGCTGGATGTCTGTCATTGGTTGTGTTGACTTGATCCTCCCCCGTGCTTGCCGTGTGTGTGTGTGTGGTGCTGGGGTGGTCGAGTTAGGGTTTCAACCTAACACGGTCTCCTCACTTTGTCGCTGTGGAACAACCTAACTGATGCATTAAACGGAGTTTTTGCCATGAATATCCTGTCTTTTTCAGAAGTATTACTCACTATAGTATATGATTTATTGTTCTAAGAATAGTGCACATACATACCGAAAATGTTCCAATATCAGGAATATTTCAACTCTTGTAGTACTATTTTCTATTTACAGTAACAGTACTTCACTGTGAATCATATTGTTTTTATATAACTCTATTCATTTTCACTTTTCACTGTTACTGCATTTTGTATTTTTTATGTTACAGTGTCTTACTCTTTTTCTTTGTGCATTCAATGTAAGTACTCTTCAGACACATGATGAATGTAGCAGTGTATGGGGTGAATATTCAAAGTGTGCCAGGTATGACACAACCCTTGGTGCACCAGAAGTTGCTTGTACAGTGGTGTGTCCTGGTTACATTTGACAGAACTGCACTATGGTGTAGTAGTTTGAATATCACAGCCTTGCTACCCTAACTGTGCATGTAGTAGTACTACTGCTACAACACAAGTGTCCAGATTGTATCATGCAGACTCGCTAGTGGAATTGGCATTGCACCATGAAGTGCTTCGCACATATTCAGAATGTGACATCCAAACAGGTTCATTATCTCTACAAGACACACAGAGAAACATTTGACTCTTATTACAGCCCAATTTGCATGTGACTACCATACAGAACTACCATTCTCTCAGAAGTAGTGGCTGGCGCCCTCACAGTCATCAGTCATAAAGAACTACACTGCATGCACCCCAGTCAGACAGATTCATGAACACCCACAAAAATATGCAATATTACACATAGTTCAGTGTATTGTTCTGACCCAATAACACGCATCATTAAATGCACCCCCCAAAACTGCAATAGCCCTCCTGGTGTAGTGTGGTGCAGTGAGCCCAATCGCAGTCATCATTAATACATTACTACAAAGTACAATATTGTTTATGATCCACAGGACTGGTTCATGGTTGATCATGAACATCTGAACCTCATAAAAAAACCCTAAAACCCTGATGGTGAATCATACACCAGAGCACACCTGACAGTAAATCCTAACACCATTATTTACTCTATGACACTTAACAGATGGCTGTAGTGCACCCGGCTTCCACCGTGCCACTGAGCAACTAACAGGTCAGTATACTTGAACAACCATTGTTTATCAACATCAACCAATGGGCATGCAGCCCACGCCCTGCTACTCACAACAGATATGTAAAGAAAAACATTTACTTATCTAAAAGAGTATATGACATGAGATGGATACCATTAGGTCATCTTGTGAACAAATGAATATGTTACCCTACTAACTTGTCATTTGATAGGCTTTGGGGTTACAACCAAGTGAGGTGGTGGCACCAATCAAGTGAAGAGGGGTGGGAGTGGCTTGTTGGGGCTCAGTAGATGACTTTGGTGTGAGCACACAAAAACACCACTGTGTAACAGTATTTAATTAGATACTAATCAATACAATCACACAGTGATTGTTGTGGTGCACCACCACGGAAATGTCACTGTTGTACTAGGGGGGACATACTCATCTTCATCATGATCCACATACAGACATACTGTAGCACTAGGTCTATGAAACAACAGCAGTTTGCCACAGATAGTGTATAGTACCATTGTTATACATCTCAGTAACGTCTATGGAGAACCACAAGTGTAATATCACATGAGTGTGGTATAATGTTTCAGCAAATGATAAAATAACAGTTGTGCAAATGTTTCTCACAAATATTGGAAATAAACATCCCCACTACACAATAACACAGCAAACACAAAAGAGTATAAATTAACTATTTATGTTTTGTAGAAAAATATGACACATTTTTAAAAGCAAAGGTAAATAAAAATATAGTTCTTTTTATAAAAGCATACAAAAATATCTTTTTACAAATTTTCTATGAAAGAAATAATAACAAAATAGTTGTAAAAGTGTGTATTTTTTCATACACAAATATTTTCTGAAAAAAATGTCTCTGTTTAGATAAATAAAAAAATAACAAAGAATTAAATACAAAAAGTAATGTTTTCAGAAAAACAAGTCTTTGGCCAAGACTTGCGAGAGGTGTGTGTGCTGCTTGAGACAATCCAAGCTGGAAACTGGATTTGATATGGAGGCACAAAGGAAGTGGAAGCTGTTGCGCCCTCCAGAGGAGAAACTGGACTACTGTCAAGGGTGGTCAGTTCGTCCCAAGGAAGCTGCGGGAACAGGTGGTGCTGGTGGAGGAGAAGCACTAGTGCTGGCCACACTGCCATCAGTCGCTGGTACCACAGGCTCCAGCACGAGGTTGACAGTCCTCTGTTGTGCCTCCAAGAAGGACAGCATTTTACGCTGTCCTTCAAGGAGCGCAACATTATCTTTCCTGAGAATGGCAACTTCGCTCGGGCCTACGATAGCAACGGCAGTAGCCAGTACATCTTCTTTGTCGCCGGCGCCCTACAAAGAGTCAAAATAAATAAATCAATACACAAGACTAAGAAAACAGTGATGGGCTTTCAGTTATTCAACGTTAAACATTTCCTAGCTACTGCAGTATCATTAATGCATTAATTTGGCACTAATGATAATATATAGAAGTCTGATGCAAAGACAGATTGTTGTCTTGTTCGTTTGTGTATAATACTTTATTAACTATATTATCTCATGAGCTGACAGCATCAAAAAACTTGTACTAACTTGTGGTTTGCCATGCTATTCTTCTCTTTTATTGACTAGACCTAAATATTCAGTATCTATATACTTTTGCATAATCAACAGTACAGTACCATACAGTTAAAGTAGATCCTCATCATGTGTGAGAATTTAAGCTTAACCATGTCTGGCTATAATGTCTAGTCATCTCTGCAATAGAAAATGAAACTACCTTTACCCGAACACTATCATAAGATACTTTTATGTATACATCATCATGATCACTTTCATGATTGTTTGAAAAGAAACAGCTTTCGAGTCCTATTTCAGCCCCTCTACACACATTAATGTTTAAAATAATTAAGTTACTGATATTACATTCATTCAGCAAAACACCATAAACAAGCTGTCATTTAGAATTTTATAATCATAGACTTACATTCTGGGAATTGACCACAACAGGGAAATGTGAACAATTCTGTCTTGCAGAACACACCCTATATGTACACTCACTAACCTACATATTTACACATCAGCAGGCAAAATGTAGTCAACAGACATGCCAGACATCTTGAGGTACATGAAGAGGATAAATAACAGATTTGCAGTTAGCATAACTACAAGAAATTCAGATGACTAACCTAAAACTGAAACTAGAGTATGGGGAAATCTAGGTAAAAGAAGCAGATTTACTTCATTAGTGCAGGGTTGGATGCACGTAATGTGCTGATCACTGTGCTGTTGCACGGACACAGGGTAGAAGTGTTCAAGACAATGTGGTACAGCAGTAATAAACTTTTTAAATGTACTATGTGACATTATGAAACAAATAGTCATCAATGCCGATTGTTGCTTTGCTGTCATTGTCATTGATAGTGTAGGAGTTATACAGTTTTGAACTGATGCCAACCCACCCCCACCCTGCAGAGAGTGACAGGCATTAGCGTGTCCCTCTGGGTGTTAGATATTGCAGGCAGGAAAACATGTTGGGCACGCTGTTATAAATAACAGCTGTACAGTACATTAAGAGGTGAAAAAAAATGACAGTGTTGAAAATGTGGCATATAAATAGACAAAATTTGCGAACCTACTAGAGTGCATGGGAAATATCCAATACACGCTTGCAATGATGGAATGTAATGGTCATCCGGCACCAAATGTTTTACACAGGCATTTTATAACTTTGCTCATATACAGTGTCAGTGTTATTTCCTCAAAGTGTACCAAGAAGTGATTTCGCACAGCACCCACGGTATCATGCAGTGAAAGTGCGAAAACACATTTTGGACATTATAGGTAGACATTCAAAGTGCGCCATTCTGTGGTGCAAGCCCTTGCAATGTTCAAAAAATTAGCGATGCGATGTGTCTGGGGTAATATTCAACAGAGTTTCGCTATTGAAAAACTCCTTTGAATAGCACCCCCACCCCGGTCACAGCCAGTGTATGCTGTAGTGAACTTGCACCACTGCAAGTGGTCAGACTACTGCATTCAACATGTGGTGGCACAACTTCCATTGTGCCATGCACAAATGTGCAATATTCATAGGGTGACATGCAAACAGGCCCATAACTCACTCCATTATACAGCTTACCAACATTTCCTCACTTCACGATCACCTTTGAAGAGTGCAGACATGTCACAGTGCACTGAAGATCATCATGCTGCACTCTGGAGGTAAGTATGAGGTGGAGAAGGGTGAGGAGAGACAGGCTGCACAGCAGTTGGGTTCAACTGGGAGGAGGGGGCATCAAGACTACGAGGGACGTTTTTAACTTTCACAGTGGGAAAAAAAGAAAAAGCATCATCAGACACTTTTTGTGTTGCAGACCATTTAGCACACTGGGATGTCCTCCCAGCATGGCTCCTGTTTTTTTTGGGCTGGGTGTCAGTAGGCATCGATCCATTGCCACCCTTGTCAGCTCACACAACATGCTGAGGGGCAATAATGGCAAATAGGGATTTGGACCCCGTCAAACAAAGACAGTGGTGGTGGGTCAGCACAAGGGTATATGTGACACCCTCAGAATTCAACATTTGAGGGAGTACCAACAGGGAGTGGCCTCTGTCATCACAGTAAAACAGCAGGGTGGGGTTACCAACAGGGGGATTGAGCACCACCAATATTGACAACCGTAGGCTACTCCTCAAGCATGCACATAGTAGCTGCAAGCACACAACCAAATGGTGCACTGCGTATGATAAGCTTTGCTCGGATTGAAGTAGACCTTTGCTTACATATGCAGGCTGATTGGGTAATCAGGTACGCACCTACTCCTGTGTAACCTGCATTCACCCAACAGCATCACACCCCTAAATCTGCACTCTCCTCACATGTTGCCTTGCAGGTCAGAAAGGCAACATAAAAAAAAGGTTTACACTCCCATAAAATAACATAAGTAATTACATAACTGCTCAACTGAGACACAATAATAATAACATACATTCTGAGTTCACGATACTGTGGCACTACATCTTGCTTGGAAACATTTTGAGATTCCACTTACGTGTTGGGCTGGTGCCGGCCTCCTGCTTCACCTCCACTGGTTCCGCATGCTCAGCCTCCCCGGGCTCTATAGAAGGAAACAAGTGAAAAATGATCACATATATACATGAAATATCAAGCTACAAGTAAATTTCTTAAAAACCTTCATTACTAATACTGCATCATTGTGTACAGCTAACATGTGAACACATGTCTCTTTACAAAAACAGCTCTCTGTTCACGTGGATTTATGTTCTTAAGTCACTATAACATGCATACAGCAACTCTTCTCATCTGCAGAGAGATCAAGCACCTTACAAGAAGAGTATAAAAAATAAAAAACATTATTACTAATAAATCTGACACAACATTATTTTACCGATGTAGTGCGTTTGTTACACCATGAGTGTACAATACTGTAGATCTGCATATACTTATTCACTGTTGTCCACCCCATTGACTGTTACTGTGCCAGGAACAACATAGCACATTACTTGCCACTGCCGTATTTACTAGTCAGTAACCCTTATACATCAAACCACGCATAGCATATTATTGTGGCCACAGCCCAAAGGCACACAAATTGAAAAAATGAGCATGTGTCTGTGTTCTTCCAAGAGAAATGTCCATCCAACTTAACAGACTTTATATAAAATCCTATTTTTTCTGGTGTTTTCAACAATGTTGGTCCAATTACATTGAAAAAAAAAGAAAACACAGAAATCTATTATTCCTAGTATGCAGTGCACAACACCCAGTGCCTACCCATTGATGCCAATACTAACAATACTGCGATAATGCATATTTTTTTCTTTCAAACATCGTAACAACCTTATGTGTATCTTTTATTAACATACATGTAGACATAACCATATGATGAAGTGCATTTTAAACAGTTTGAAAAAATGTATAATTATAATAGCAAGAAGGCAGTCTAGGTATCATGTTACTGTTCAGTTACTCACCCTCTACCTGAATATGGCAGTTGTTGTATGGTTATTCAACATAATACCCTACAGGGTTATTAACACAGCATTAAAATAACCCTTGTTAATGTCTTAGACCTTAATAAAACCAAGGGTGTCACCATTTCGAGTTACTGCTCAACTACAAACATTGTCAAAGACTTACATTATTCGTTTATTAACAAACATGTAGACAGTGTCCACACTGTCCATTAACATATATTTAAATTATAGAAATAAGTCATTCCCAGCAGATATATAACTGATCACTTAATAACCATCTAGGGGCATGTGGTACTCAGCAACACATAATTATACACTACACTACTGAATATCAGTAAGACACCATCAACATTCAAATTGCTAATGGATGATTCGTTGAACATGAAAGTCCACCACCAAAAGTAGTAGAGGACAACATCCCCCCCCCACCAGACCACATGGACTGTCAAGTAGTCCTATGGGCATACATCCATTGTCACATGCATGAAAAATGGTATCACACTCATATGTTAGTACACATTAGACATATTTTCATTTATCAAATGACATCTTTCCATTTTTTTTGATAATATGTTACATCAGCATACGTTAACAGTCTGTTATTATAGATATGCATTCGTCCCACTGGTGTCAGTAAACACACAGCAGACAACTGTGTGTGTGCTGAACTACTAAATTATCACACATCAGAAATGGGCAGGAAGCATAACAGCAGTTATTACTTCACTGCCAACCACTGTATTACACTTAAATAATGCACTTAGCAGTTACTGTAATTTGTATATTGTTTCAAGTACACCACACATCGAAACTCCAGCAACCTGTGCAACAGCTATATCTAATGTTATCTCAGACTGTCATCAGTCATACACTCCACTGTTGCAACACACTCAGTAGGCAATGTAATATTTATCTATCGTGATCATCTATGCAGCCTGTTGTACAATGGAACAGGAAGGAGGTATATTAAGACAAACATCTCTGCATTAAACAAATAAAGATTCTGTTCCACCAAGGATGTGATACACTAATCACACAGAAGACACATACTCATTCTTAAGTTGTCTCTGTTGACAGATGACAGACTGGCTCTTTCTTTCTCTAACTCAATGATCTCAAACAATGTTTTCAACCCACCAACAACTCAAAAGAATACATACATGAACTAATGCTTAATCAGTAAACACATTTAAAAAAAAAAATACGACCTTTAACTCCTGCAGCTCACACACAACATTATTTCTCATAGCAATCAATGACATTCTGTACAATTATTTAATCAGAATCTTACCATCAGGACTCAACGATAATGACACTTTCTGTGTCCAACTGACCACCCTCCACAGCTTCACGCTGTGCCGGTACTACCTCATGGGAAGCCGGGGGAGACCTACGTTGTCCTGTCATGAAACAGAAAACAAAGACATATGTAAGTGGTAAATGTGAATAACATCACATGTCTCAAACACTTGCAACAAGAGTAAAACATGCATCACATAGGTAACATTGCTTCTCATTATACAGACCACAAGCATTGTGGCCACATATTACAATAAAAAGTACAATTGATCTAAAATATTATGTTTGAAAAGCAGTACAGCAGTGCTTTAAATGAAGATTGGGGGTTTGTATACAACCATGTCACTGTGATTTAATTTATCTGTCCCCAACAATACTTTTGCAGAGCGAGCATGTACCTCTGCACTGAAACTGTAAAAACACATTTTGTCCATATTCTTAACAATGACAGCTGTACTGTTCATAAAGAAGTGTGAAAACATTTCAGTAGCGGTAATCTGTACTGAAAACATTACAAAGTACTGAACTTACAACCCTGCATGAGAACTGCGTAATGTTCAATTATAAGACAGTCATTTATGAATTTGTTCACCCAATTTTCAACATTACCATTTAAGACCTCTGTTCAAGAACAATGACTTTTTATTTCTTGATCTAGGTTATACATTTATTTAACACAGCAACGCGGCATTGTGCGCTACATGGGTGAAAACACGCTTTAGGAAGATCTTACAAATGACAGCTGTACTCGATAAAGAGGTGTGGTAAAATGATAATGTTAAATCTAGATAGAAAAATTGAAATGTAACAAATTTAAAGTGCACGTGCCAACCATGCAATGCACACTCAAAAAGCAATAATTTTTAGAATTTTGTCACCAAATTATCAACATAGCTATTTTAAGATGCCTGTTCATGAACAGTGTCACTGTGATTTGCTTCAATTTGTCCTGCCCATTAATTTTAGCACAATTAATGTCCCAGTGTACGGCGGCACATGGTCAGCAAACATGTTTTGGATGTAATTTAACAATGACAGCTATCATACTCAGAAGGGGAGAAAAATGCCAATAGTTGAAAATCAGGACGAGAAATATTTAAGTTGTGAGACTAAAAAGCATTAAATGCATGTACTACATAACACAACCTAAATGCAACAATTTTAATGAATGTTTTCTAACTTTCAAACAGGTTTCTTGAGAGCACACTTCTATGAGCACTGCCAGTGTCATTTATTTAATTGGTCCCAAATGTGATTTCAATTAGTGACAGCAAAATCATCCTCTGTGACTGAATACCCATGGCAATGACAGCATTCATAGAAAGGATCCCAAAAACTTGTTGAAAATCTGGTGTTAATTTTTTCCCAAAATGGCTGACATATACGCAGAAAACTAAAAAATAACTATCTATCCCATTATACAGATTATCTACATTTACTCAGTTCATAGTTGCTTTTGAAGAAACAAGCGTGTTCCTGCTCCACCAAAGATCATCATGCTGGAAATTCAGATGCAACTCATGGCATGAAGGGTGGGTCAGGGCACACAGTGCGAGGGTGTGCGAGTTCTAGGAGGGGGCCAATGAAAAGCGCCAAGGAAAAGTTTGTAATTTGTTGTTTATTTTTTCTTTAAATAACAAAACAGGATGTTTTGCACGCCAAGGTCTGCTCACAGCATGTAACAAGGATGTCATGTTTTGAGCGGTGTGGAGTTTACAGACAATTGGGACCCCCCATCAGCCATAGCATATACTGGCACACTGGTATGTGCTACCAGCGTGCCACCCTGTACTGTGTGGGTGGTGGGGGGGAAAAGACAGTGGAACCAATGGGCATTGGGGTCACCTCCCACCAGCTATACGATAACTTCCCATACTAGTAGGCACCCACCGTGGCATGTGGATTTTTGTGGGGGTCCACCACACACTGTCCACTTAGTGTGTGGTTGGGGGGCAGCACAGTGTGCATCAGTACATGTCATAATAACATCTGTGTCTGTGTGTGTGTGTGGAGGAGGACACATCAGCAGGCAATATGGTATCACGCTCACTAAACATATTTCCCCTTTTAACTGTACACTCACTGCATTTTGGACCTGGGATAAGACAGCTCCAGCAGGCTTTGGAAAACTGCAACCACACCCGCAAACACAGTCCCTGAATTGGAACAGTTCTTGGTACAATTCTGAAAAGTCATAAGGATGGCATTTTATGTTTGTTGCACATGTGTGCAAGCTAACTTTTAATACATATGACAGTATGACACTGTTACAACTTTTGATACCACTACATTACAGTAAATAAATATTACATATTGTTTTCTAACAAATATACTATGATAGGAACTGCACAGCATGGATGGGATGTACTATTTCTGGTATGGGTATGCCATTAGCCCAGCTCTAGACTCAACAACACCACACTTAATAAAGACAACAATTTATCTACATGTTTTCTATAGTACATCCTGACATATAGTATTAAGTATTATACTATCTTCCTAATTGTAACAAAATCTGAACAATGTAACATCCATTGTTAAAACTTCTGCTGATTTACTTACGATGAGTAAGAAGCTCCCTCACCATTATTTCCCAGCAACTTCCCACAACTCATAAGCGAGGTAGTACCAGCGCGTATCATCATTATCCGGTATCCTCGGCATGGTTTCAAAACATAGAACCACTGGCGCAACAGCTTCCACTTCCACTTCAGCTGAACGTACTGTCTATTTTTTACTTTAAGTGACAAGCGCTCAGGAAGCAATTGATGCGCCTCCACATCGAATCCAGCTTCCTGTTAGTGCTCCACATTAGGATTCGGGCATTCCCCCTGGCTTGGACTGCCTCAAGCAGTGCACACACCTCACGCAAGGTCCACTGCCTCATATTCTTTTTTTTTATTATTCAGTTCTGAAATAGAAGCATAAAAAAACATTCACATTACTATCATCTAACAATATCAATGATTTGTTCAATTAATTCCATGTAGTACTTATGAAATGAAAGAGCACGTCTGCTTCAACATGGCAGAGAGACAGTTTGTTAGCATTATGCAGCCCCAACAAGGCATTCGGCACCCCCAGCACTGACAACATCTGCTGCCATGCTGTGAGTGTGCCACCAGCATACCACCACTCTTGGGGGGGGAGATAGTGCACCCAACATCAGATTGCCCACACCATCATCTATGCATGTCTACTACACTGGGGTGGTCACACAGCATGAGCTGTACAACTCTCTTTTGCGGTCTCGCACCACAGCTATCGATCAGTTGCACACCACCCTCACCTATACAGTGTGTCACAGGGTCTATCACACAGTATGCATCCATGTGTGTGTGTGTGCAGGTGGGTACCAGACTTGAACATGTGATATCCTACCACTGTTCATCAAAGCATAACTACACCTTTCAACCATACACCACAGCATTGTAAAGTGATGTAATACACAGCTGAACCACACATTGCAGAACTGTGCATGCACCTGCAAATACACTGAATAAATTTGAAGAGGGCTAACAAACCTGACAAAAGTGACATGATATCATAATTGTCTTGTACATTCATGCAAGCACAGATACAAATAACTCCACATATGTGTTCCATTCAACATAGCTCTATTTCCAGACATAACACTAAATAAACCTATACATAAAACTGTATCACTTTGTTTCACTGTTTTTGCACCCATACCATCCTGTTACAGGTACAATACTGTAAGACCACAGTGAATGTTACATTCACTTAACAGACTGAAACTACATAAAAATGTTAACACATAACAACATCATACAATTGTGTACAAACAGCAACACGATGCATTGCTATTGCTGTCTCCCCACTATTGTAACACAGCATCTCACAATATGAATATTCCAAACCCATATATGTCCCATATGTGTAACTGATGCATGCAGCTGATCTATTTTTTGACCACATTTATATGGTTCTGAGAAGAACCTTTGTGTATACTGTAATATTTGCTGAAACAGTCTGACAATCTTAAAGAACTTCGAGGATTCCACCTTGAAGATCTCCCAGGAAATGGCAATTGCCAGCATGTGAGAAATGTACACTGTCTGGTAGGAATAGCCAATCATTACAGTACTTAATTTCTGGGTGACGTATAGTATACATTCCATGCATGCATAGAAAAGCAGATATTTGTACATTGACTTTTCTGTGAGCTCTGTCAATCAGATACATATGATGTTCTGCTTGCCAGACCCTACGCTCTGTAATATCTGAAAAAATGATTATACAGGCAGGCAACATACTCATGATAGAAGCAAGGTCCAGTTTTGCCTCTGTAACCTAAATCTACCCAGCGTTTTGTGCCTAAATCATTGCCTCCAAGATGTATTAGCAGTATGTCTGGAGGAGAGGAGTTCTAAAAGTCTGAATGGTTGGCATAAGATGTTCCCATCTCATGCCACCCTGACCAAACCATCTTACATAGCAATCTGGGAGGTGCAGGTCCCTCCCAAAATCGCTATGAACAGCAAACTCAGCTGCTCGTCTCACAAAACTGCTTCCAACTATCCACAAAGTCCTTTTGCAATTTTCTGCCATTCTAAGTTTTAACACTCAGAAGTGTACAGAGAACTACAAAGAAAGTCAGTGTTCACCCTGCAGTGACCAGGCAGTATTGAAAGTAAAACTGATATATTCCCTCCTTATTTCAAGCCAGCTTCAGTGGGCTGAGACATAACACACAAATGAAAAATAAACATTGCCTACTGCTGTGGGTTCATTAACCAATCTAAGTGATGCAGTCACTATTACTAGACTTCTGTTCCAGCTAAAATCTGCAAACATTGAGAAGTGGGAAAAATGCATCCTTTTCATAGGCAGATTTAAACAATTACAACAGCAGAAACATATCTGATTGGTTCCATTTTCTCTTAAGCCTCCACATGCACCTTCCTATCTCCCTCTATTTGCAGCTGTATCTGTACAAGTTAGTACTAAAATGCTATCTGACTTTAAACTGTTTTCTCTAAATAATACAACATGTTACATAATAACAACTAACATAATGAGATTCAGCATTGAAAAACGTTTTGATTAATAGTATTTACATGTTATCATTTTTTTATACTAGAAAAATGATTTTAAAAATAGACTGTACTTACAGTTCTTAAAGTGCTGTCTCTCAGTAATACCTAAGATGGCTGCTGTTGACTTCTTCTTCACTGTTGTCCGCCTCTGATTGGTTGTCTGACATGGCCTGACAAATCTTGCATTACATTAGTAGAACCAGCTGTCAGTCAAACACACTGAAATCTGATTTAATAATGAATGTATTTGTCACTTCCAGGTGTTAAATTTGTGACACTTTCGAATGCACAAAAGTAAAATTTGCGAAAGTTTCGAACTTTGACATTACTTTTCACCATACTGTTGAACACACAAAAGTACAATTTGCGACACTGTCGAATGCACGACAGTACTATTTGCGACACTTTCGTGCATTCAACAATAATTTTCCAAAAGTGTCTATTTATTGCCACAATTTCAGGCTTTATGGCAAAATAGCACAATTTTCAATAATAAACACATTATGTGCTGTGTAGGTACTTCGAACTCAGTGGACTTCAAATATTGAACATTTGCAAACTTCCGAGCGTGCGTAAGAACTGCACAATGCAGAGTTGTAAAACAGTCATTTGTAGTAATTTTTTCACCTAAATTTAAACATAGACATTTTAAGACCTCTGCTCATGAACAGTGTCGCTGTGATTTTCTTTATGTGTACGATATAGTCATTTTGCACATCAACTGAGCCATAACACAGTACATAAGTGAAAAGACATTTTTGCCAAGATGTGAAAAATGACAGCTGTACTACTCATAAGGTTGTGTGGTAAAAGGAAAATGTTGACAATCTGAACTGAAAATTATGAAAATACACAAACTTATGAGTGTACATATAAACTGCGCTATGCAAGCTTGTAAAACAGTCATTTTTAGGAATTCTTAAACCAAATTTTCAACATGCTCATTTTAAGTCATCTGCTCATGAACAGTGTCACTGTCATTTTCTTACTGTGCCCCATACAGTGATTTCGTAAACCAACTGCAGCATTGCACGCTACATGTGCGGAAACACATTTTGAGCAAGATGTCAAAAATGACAGCTGCAATGCTCATAAACAGGTGTACTAAAAAGACAATGTTGAGAATCTGGAGTTAAAATATTGAAAATTCGTGAACATACAAGCATACGTAGCAACTGCACTATGCACACTTATACAACAGTCATTCTTATCATGTTTTCCATCTAATTTTCAACATAAGTAATTTTAAGAGCTCTGGTCATGAACAGTGTCACTCATTTTCTTTGTGTACCATATAGTGATTTAGCGCACTGACTGGCCGTATATGCGTCGTAATTCAAACACGTTTGGTCAAGATGTGAAAATTACAGCTATAGTACTCATAAGCAGGTGTGGTAAAAAGAAAATGTTAAAAATGTGGACTAGAAATATTGAAAACGCACAAACTTATGAGCATGCGTAGCAACTGCGCAATGCACATTCATAAAACAGTACTCTTTAGTAATTTGTTCACCAAATTTTAAACATACTTAAGTCACAATTCTCTCAATGCACACTGTAATAAGAAATGTACTGAAGCATATTATAACACTGTTTTTTTTTTCTCTGTCTCTCATCCAGGTGCCTGATACTTCTGTAAGATTGCTTACTGCCACTGTGACCCATAATAGCAAAACATGCCAACTAAATACAGACGTAGATGTGTGGAAAATGAGAGAGGTATAATAGTACTACACTGTTGTATAAGGCAAAAACAAAACAGTAAAGTCACATCACAAAATGAACATGCAGACCTTTACTGCAACAGTGACCCCTACAGCAAGTCACTGCACACCCAAAACCAAATGCTTCAACAACAAAGAAAAAAGGGGTACCTTTACAAAAGTTGTGTAGATCTCTCAGACAAAACACAACTATTTTGAGTGCAACCATCAACAAACATCCAAAACAACGCAGTAAACTCACAACTGCTGATTTGCAACTCAGAAAGAAAAAGTATTTCCGATCACTAGCAAGTAAAGCTAAGATCAAAAGACTTATCGCTGCTGTGCTGAGACACACCCGCAAAAAGAGTAAGAGTCATCTGTCTCTGATGAAGTTGCATCTCAAAGTGCGCACTTTCATCAACAGAGCAGTGTTTGTACTACAGTGCTTGTGGCGTAAGATGTCTCATGTGCTTGAACAATTCAGGAAAGTTGTGTATGCCATTAAAAAAAGGCTACAACAGTATGCTTGTTTGACTGTCGACAACTTCTGTGATGTTTTCACAGGTCAGTGGATGCACACACAGCACTAAGAGGCATATTTTTGGGAAGACTCTTATTATTCCTTAAAAAAAGAGCACAAGTTCACCATTGATGAGTATGACAAACTAGTAAATGTCCTCAGTATCTCTGATGACAATGCATTGGATACTGATGATGACTGCGATTCAACCACAGTCTTCAATAAACGGCACTGTCTGGCATGGGCATGTGATGATACCTGCAACCGTAGGCAATCGTCATTTGAAAAAGTTGAACAGTTTGTCAACCTATTTGTGATAACAGATCGCAAAGACAGACATAAACTGTTTAACACAATTGACCATTGTGAAATCCGGCCACATACTGGACTCATGGGTCACTCACTTGCATGTCTCGATAATGGTGTTTGTGATAATATTTTTCACAACATGTGGATGCTTGCAGTGCATCAAACAGGCATGCGAAACTTTGTCTACAGAGTATATGAAATACGGCAAGCTGTACATCAGTACACTTGTTTAAATGACTTATTGCAGTCAGGTGACATGCAGGGTACCATCACATTTCTCAAAAAACTGCAACACATTACTTCTGTACCAGAAACAATTTCTCAGTTTAACACTTCTGCAGAAACATCTGTTTCAGTGTTAGAAAGTGACATACTGAGACAGTACGGCAAAGAAATTGCTAAGTTTGAGCTTGCAAAGTCTCAGAAGTTTGACTCTGTATGTGTGTCATGCAACCGTTTGTGCTACACAAAACAAACAGTCACAGTCAACCTAGAAACCTTGTCACCATACAATGACATGTGGTTCCGTCTCTCAGCATTCTTGCTGCTGAAATCTGACTTTCACTTACAAGGCACGCCATTGTGCTATGCAAACACTGTTTCTCAAACTGAAGTTCTAACATTTTCCACAGCAAGGTCACTGCTGAATAATATGGAGAAGATGTTACACCAAGTGAGATTTCAACATTAAATATGTTTGAACGAATTCTAATTCAGACAATGAAACCATTCCAAACTATTCTATGTCTGAACACAAAGACACGGAACATTCCACAGAAAGAGCTTGTTAGATCTCTAAAGGTTCCGTGATGTATCTACCACTTCCTCAACAGAAAAATGTTCAAGCAATCTCGACTGAAAATAGTTTGGTGATTCTTGTTAATGGTGTTCCAACAAAGGCCAAGGTCATCTGGCAAGATGTTAGTGTGCAAAAGGTTAAGCTTGCTCTTCCTTATTTAAAGAGTAACAATCCCTTTTATACAGACCTTGACATAGATCAGATGGCCAGTCTCTGTCAACATGATCTATTAGAAAAAATAAACCAATCATTGAGAAGATCAGTGGACAGACAAGTGACAATGTGTATGAACAGTACACAATTCACCAACTACCTGACAGAGATCCATTAGGAGACAACATTGATCTATATCAAGTGAAGCAGTTGGAAGGTGAGCCTGTCAGCATTTTGAAGGCAACACTAGAAGCATGCTGTTTCCCAGACCTATTTCCAAAAGGGTCAGGCAGACACCTAGATGAAAGAGAAGTACATGTACAGGGTGCTGAGTACCGCACTAGCCGCGTGCTCAGCAAAGATGGCAAATTCAGATGTAACATACAGTACCTGTTCCATCTCCTCTGGGAGAGTGAACTTAGCATTCTGTCTGCATCTATAGCACATACTATTCATCTAACAAGTCCACTAGATGGAATAACAGCTGCTCAATTTCTAGAGAAATTAAAGCAGAAAGATGAAAATGTGCACGTGAATCTGTCTTCCTTACTTTCAAGTCTTCGTGGCACCAAAGAATATTGGTATCACAGACACTCTGAAGTGATGACAATGCTGTGAAAGTATGGTACAGCCACATGGTTTGTCACACTTAGTTGTGCTGAATATGCCTGGGATGAGCTCATTGAACTGTTGAAGTGGGCAAATTCTGATGTTGATGGCATTTCATCAATGACTATCGGAGAAATGTGTTCACTTGATCCTGTGTCTGTCACAAGACATTTTCACAAGTGGTTCCATGACATTCTGACTTTCATCTTGTCAAGGACAATCCTCCTCTAGGTATTGTGGAACATTACTTTTGGAGGACAGAATATCAAGCACGGGTGCCCTCATATCCATATGTTATTGTGGATCAAGGATGCTCCACGCATTGGTGAACATGAAGTAGCAGAAGTGCTAGCATTCATCAAGAAATATATCACTTGTCACATTCCAGACAAGTATGACAGTCCTACACTATGGAAGTTGGTACAAAAGTTCCAGCGACATATTTGTGCAAAATACTGCCGGCAAGTAGTAAAGAACAAATCTAATTGGTACATACGATGTTGCTTTGGATTTTCTAGATGAGTTTGTCAGGATGGTGCCATGAATGACCTATTCTCAGCAATGCAACACCACTTGAAGACAAAATCAACCAAGAGGGTATACGAGTTACCCAGAGATGAGAATGAGGTTTACATCAATGGCTACAACCCAACTCTTCTCCTAATGTGGCAAGCAAACATAGATGTTCAGTTTGTGGCTGATAACTCACTGGCCCTGGTTCAGTATGTCACTTAGTACGTAACCAAACATGAGCAGACTAGCTTGCAAGATCTTTGGGAAGATATTGCCAGTTCAAGCAAAAGTCTGACATCTCAGCTCTGGTCATTGGGCTTGAAGACTCTTTCACACAAAGAATGTGGAGCTTACGAAGCCAGTGACCATTTAATGGGTACACATCTGTACGAGAAGTCTGATGCTGTATGGTTTCTCAGTGTAAACTACAAAGAGAAAGGGAAATGTGAACTGATTCCCCATGCAGAAATTGAGGAGCTCACTGCCAATACACCTCCTTCAAAACATATCTTGAAGATTAACCTGATAGACACATACTACCCCCGTAGACACAATGACATGAATGATATGTGTCTCTTTCAGGTGGCTAAGTGCTATGACTACAAGACAGATGTAGCACCTGACTCAACACGCCAGATTTACAAGGTCAATGGAGTAGATGGCTGTCTCATAAAGAGACACAAGCCATCGCTCATAGGCCACTGTAAATTGCATCTAGGCACATTGGAGAGCAGAGAACATTACTACTTCACTCTCCTATTCCTATTTATACCCTGGAGGAGTGAGTTTGAATTAAAAGGTAACTGTGACACATTCGAAGAACAGTTCAATCTCACTTATGAGACTTTTAAAACTGAATACTCACAGACATACATACAGAGACTAGAGGCTGAGAAAGAACAGCTTGAGAAGGCAGAGAAGCAGCTTCAGGAAGACACTCCTGTTAGTTCACAAGACAACCTTGATCCAGAAGGACAAGATGTTCTAGGTGAGCCTCTGCCCTTAAATGCCCCAGAAGTGTTAATGTCAGAAATTGAGACAGCCATGGAACATGGCATACACTCCATAGTCAACCCAGCTGACTTGAGAGAAAGACTAAATCAGATGCAGCATACAGTTCACTCTCAAGTAGTTGAAGCTGTCCAACATGGCCTACAACATGAAACAAAACAATGTGACTGTGGTGACTACAAGCCACTACTAATGTTTGTTAGCAGTTCAGCTGGCACAGGAAAGAGTTTCCTTATTGAAGCCATCACTGCTGAAGTACGGAGCCTGACAGGGTCTTCAATGTCTGTTGCTGTAACTGCTCCCACAGGACTAGCAGCATACAACATTGGTGGAGTTACATTACACCGTCTCTTTATGTTGCCAGTGGAACATGGGAGAACTGTAGAGTATCGTAAACTGTCATTCGAGGTTGCATCTCAGCTCCGTTCCATGTTCACAAAGATGAAGTTACTCATCATTGATGAAATCAACATGGTCTCCAATGTCATGCTTGCCTGTATTCATCTACATCTACAGCAGATCTTAGGTACTGACGATGGAGTGCCATTTGGTGGCAAAAGTATACTTGTGTTGGGAGACCTTTTACAGCTTGCACAAGTCAATTCAGAGCATGTATTTACAACTCTAACTGCCAAACAAGCTAAGAATATCCTCAGGCTTGCAGGCTATAACATATGGGAATTATTTACCTATGTTGAGTTGTCTGAGAACATGCGCCAAAGTGGTGATCTAGCTTACAAATCACTTTTAGATGAAGCTCGTACAGGTTCTCTATCACCAGAACATGTTTCCATGTTAAACGATCGGAGAATCACAGTAGATACTGCATGCATACAAACAGCATGTAATGTCTTCAGCGATATATACTCTAGAGGGACACACATAGTGTGTCTTATGCCTCAACTAAAGAAATGCACTGAATTCAACAATCTAATGCTGCAGAGAGAAAACCAAGAGATTGTAACTCTGCATGCTGTTGATACAGTTGATGGCGTCATTCTTAGTTGAAACCTAGTAGCAAAGATGACTGAATGACTAAGTGAACTCAGGTCAGATGTTTCACTCACAACTGGCCTAGAAGCTGTTCTCACAGTTTGTAAGAATACGTATCATGCTGCGCGTAATCTAGATGTAGAAGCGAGGCATGGTAAAAGCGATTAACCATGGAAACATCACTGACTTTGTCTACAATGTCCAGAAGACATACTGTATGTCCGAGATGCTTGTAGTTGACTTTGACAACATGGAACAGTCTGTACAATAGAATGCACCTGTGTAAAATTCCAGGTTTTTAAGGATATCTATGCTAACATGAAACAGTTTCCATTATGTGTTGCATATGCTGTATCCATTCACAAATCTTAGGGCTTGAGTTTGGATTCAGCAATGGTAGACATAGGTACAGACATTTTCAAGGATGGTATGAGCTACGTGGCACTTTCACATGTCAGCAGCCTTTCTGGGTTGCACATTATTACTATAGCACCTCAGAAAATACGAGCTGACAAGCGTGTATTCTTAAAATACAACAAATTCGTACTCTACATCAGCCACAAATGTCTTTAATACCACTGCCTACATATCTGTCTTCACACAATTCAGTCACAGCAACAGGTATCAACAAACAGCAACAAGCTTCCAGAAGTGATTCAAATAAAAAGAGTTCAACAAAGGTCACAAGTTCAAGTAAACATTCACAGCCAGCAATTCATCAGAAATCAGTTGGTGTAGCTGCTGTACCAGTGTTTGACAACAGCACTAGAGTGAACTGCTGTGCTAACTCAGCTATGCAAGGTTTTTCTACACATGCCACACTTTGTGTGGGCAATATCTGCTTCAAAAGACAGTACCCTATCAAACGCTTTGAAGCAGATTGTCAACATAACTTCTGACCAGTCTAACAATGTACACTCACTAACACCACCATGACAGGTGTCAGGTACATATGATGGATGTAGTACATTTGTTGCAGACATACAGCAAGACATACTGAGTTTATGATGGCTGTCATGAACAACCTAGATGAAGACGGCACCCCAATGCGGCACTACTTCACAGTAACATATGTTACGAAATATGTATGTGTTTCATGTGGCCATTCACAGCGTTAAACCACAGTAAACATGCTGTGGATTTCTCTCTTTGTCCCTCAAACCAAAAGTGTCAAATTTCGACAGCTATTCACCAATGCTCATTGTGGGCATGCCTGTGGAAGGTGTGGAGGCAGATGGACTCAGTCCATACATCTCAGGAGTTCATCTCAATATCTGTTGCTTATCTTGCACAGATTTGACTCCAACGGGCTCAGAGTTGATACTCCTATCACAGATTACACAGCTGGTAGAACAGTCTTCAACCAATCAGTGTTTGACACTCACAGTATCATCTATCACCATGGCCAATCCATGCATTCTGGCCATTACACCTGTTTGCTAAGGTGCAGAAGTGGATGGGTAGAGTGTGACGACTCTACAAACATTTTCAAACAGAGACTGCTACAACATTTAAAAAATGCATATCTTCTAATATTGAAGAATTATGATGACCTTCATATTTCAGAAGAATAGGACAGAACATGTTTCATTTTTAAAATGACTACTTTGTCCCAGAAACATTCGTGGGTCAGTACAATTTCTCTAATGTACAACTCTGAATAAACCATAGCATTTCAAAAAATGCTATTCTGACAGAGACATTCAATACACTATCACATGTAAGATCTTGTGTGGATCAGTGACTACATGAAAATTGTTGTAGTGGCTTCAATAGGTGCCAACAAAATTCACAGTCACTAGAGAAACCATGCTTACATGTCTATCGAAGATTGTACATCTCAAAAATGAGGCCTTACTGCTGTCCTCCTCTGTACATATCTTTAATTATTAATGTATCATACTCATACATAATAACAAATTGCTATGAGTTTTAAAGTGTTACTCTTTGCAAATAAAGATAAGTTATCATCATAAATAACTGAGCAACACTTCTACCATTCAGCAAACATTGCACCCTGACACAAGTTGTCTATCAACACTTGTATTTGTCTATTGACTCTTGACATGTAGACAACATCATTCGCTCACCATACAACAGTGTAGAACTACCCCACCTTCATTTGTATAACTAATACTGTACATATGTAAAAATAACTACCTTTATTGATAATGCAAGAAGCTGAATTATGCAGCTGTAAATACCAAACAATTGCATCATATAATCAACTGACTTTGACATGTCTTTGTAATTACTTGTACATAATATAAACATTTGTATTCACCTTGACATTGTCAATAACTACTTTAATAGTCATACTAAAAGTATTAGTCTAACACTAAAGTACAACTGAATGTTTAACATATTATACAGCACTATACTAACTACATCTAATAAACCATAAGTTTGTTAAAAAATGCATACCATGCACAGTTTTCATATATGCAAGTTAAAAATTTACATAGAAGCTAATGTAAGAATTGAAAACATGTCATTTGTTCCTGTAAGAATATCATAGTTTTTTGTACTTCTCATATAAGTAATTCTAACCTATAGCAAAAATGTTGAGAATTGTAAATCAGACACTGTTACTGATCACAACACACTGCATACCTGTTCCTGACAATATTTATGATCGCCTCAGTTGAGGGGTTGGGTGGGAATTTCCATTTGCGCCTAGTCAGTGACATATCATCAAATGACAGTAATCAAATGTCACTGAGTAACATTTTCTTATATTGTATTACTTTAACAGTTAGCATATGGTATTTCGCCCACCCCAGGAACATCCACATTAGCAGTCACACAATAACAACAAAACACTTGTATATTATGTGTGTAATCACTGTTTACAAGCTATTGACATTGCCTTAATAACATACCACACAAATAATGCACTACACATAATTACGACATACAACCATTTCAAAAAATACTTAACATTTTTTAACAAAGTCTCTTCACGTTCAATAGTAAATATATAATGAAGCACCACAGCTTCAGCTTGACTATCAGAATTACAGGTCAAATGTCAGAAAGTACTTCCTCACATAAAGAGTAGTGAGTACTGAAACATCACTAGAAACACAACACCTGATTAAAGACAGTCATCACCCAGTAAGAAATCAGATATATGCATACAAGGCAAATAACAACCCCAACAGGAAAAGATGACACAACACTGCAATCATAGCAACCACCTAACCTCAATAATGTATACCAAGCTACCTTTTTCTTTAGTTTCCTGTAATATCACATACTTACTGCAATTCATATTATACAGTTGTTATTATTCTTACACATTTACATATATGGCAAGCAATGATTACACACATACAAAGATTGTATTGTGAGACTGCTTCTGTTAACAAAATTTCAGTCTTGATTGGTTCTTTTCTCCATTTAACAAATTGGAAATAAATTTTTTAAAACCATAACCACCTGTGTCGACTCTTTACTTAAAATAGCATAATGACATAAAAATAAGCGTGTCTTACTTAAGCATACAAACCAATGTTAACTAATAGTGCAACAACTATAACTCCATCAATTTCTTTGGCACCTATGATGTCCAGTCAGTATCACAGCATATGCAACGATGTGGTACATTGCATGTCACACTTTACATAATTCATAAGAGTGTAAAAAACTCAGCAAAGTACTTACTTTTCCTGTGCCTATACAGTCATTATTACTGTGCCAACGTGCCGCACATCAGCACCCAACAGTACACAGCTGTGACTATACACTTAGAATGCAGTCACTACTATGTGTACTTCAATCCCCTGTCTCAGCTTCTGCAACTCCCAACTGTAGTAAGTCAACTATACCTAGAATTACAGAGGTGTGCCATAGATCTCCAGTCCCATATCGTTCATATACAAAACCAGTCATAATGCAGTTAAAATGTAACAAGGCACAGCAGCTGTAGCTACCTAAATCCATGCAAATACTAACAAATGTCAATACAGTTTCCCTGTTTTCAGTCATCTGTGGCATACATGTACACATACTCAACTGTATTGTGTATCTTCACTTAAATGTGCCTACTCTGAATTGTCATCTGCATCTACAATTACAATGTACTACCTACTGTTACATTTCCACATACATTGGCTCCCTGAATTCATTTAAAAGACAACTGTAATAACTGGACTATTCCTGTAATCAGAGACCTGTACACCTTATCTACATTCACTATCATTTATTGTGCCTCCTTACTTACAATACAGCAAGTGCTATAGAAAAGCAATCACCCATCACACTGTTCAACAGCATTTTTTTTTCCTATTCCATACTATTAACTCAGGGTTAAATATGTGGACTACCTGTTAATACATTGACTTACAAATGTCCTCTATTTACTCAGAAACTTAACTACCTGCCACAAACCTATGTTGTCTGCCATCCTGAAGACCATTCCCTTACAGGTATTTCATGAGGTCCTGCTTCATCAGGGTCTCCATAAGTTTCTACATTACTAAACTGAGGCAAATTGGTCTGTAATTGCCAGCCTCATCCATGCTACCCACCCTTGTGGAGTCACCCATCATTTCTCCTGTCCGTTGCAATCAGTTTAACAAATCTGCCAAGAGGCCAGCCACTTCCTCAGCCAGCTCCATCAGCACTGTAGCATACAGCCTATGAGGCCCAGTTGTTTTGTCTGCCATTGGGTGCTCCACTGCCTACCTGATCCTGCTGGTGGCAATATTCAATAATACAATTTGGGGATAACCTTCTCAGCTGCCTTGATGCCACTTTCAGCCACCAGTTCAATATTCTCATTGGTGAAATCTGAGCAGAAGAAGATGTTCAGGTCCATAGCCTTCTCTCCATCTATTTGTCTATCTATCGATTAGTATGTAACAAAAATTAAGTTTGTTCAATCAAAACACTTATCAGATAGACCTACTAGAGTCTGGTTCTATCACTCTGGATTTTTATTTTCCTGAAAGGGTTCTAAATGTTGCTGTGATTAAAACTGTGATATCCTACACACACATAAAAGGAAATGTGTTCATGCTTCTGAATACTGTAAGACACAATAGTAGCTGATTTGCAGTTTTAATGCTTAATTTTTGACCAAGAGCAACTGGATGTTAGATTACTGTTCTATCCCTTACACTGCACCTATTACAGTTTCAAAGTAATAGTTGCAACATTTAGCTGTAACAACTAATTAAAAGGGACTTTTTATTACCTTACTTGCCAAAATATCACACTTGAAACCAACTGTTATCATCGTATCTGTGAAGACAGGGACAAGACACACATCAACAGATGTACCCACTTTAGCCAATAGTAACTGGTGTGACGGAGAGGCTACAGCCCCTACAGACCTATACGTGCTTTATTATCTTGATTACTTTATTACTGTTTCTTATTATTTGTAGCAATGTTCAACAAAGCAAGTGTGACCGGGTGTCTATGTAGTGTAGGTGTGTTTTTTTGTGGTGCTGTACAATGGGTAGAGAGAAGTGGTGGGTAAAGCAAGTTGCAGGGAGCCCATGTATACAGGACAAGTGGATGCTTGCAACATACTAAGTTATAGACTACTACTACAACCTCCTCTCCTCACAAAGAAACAATATGAGGTGCTGTGCTGCAATGAGTGCTGCTGATGCATGACAGTAAATGGGTAGTCCACCAATGAGAATTATTTCCTTGCCTGTTAATCAAGCATCTTAACTCAGTTAAAACAAAGGGTGCTGGGACTAACATTTCACCACAAAACCCACTTCACGGTTCAACATATCCTACAAATGTGGCACCACTGGGTAGGGCACGTATTAGAAGTGACAATGGACTCTAAAAGAGCTGAAGTTGTGATCTCAATAGCTAGAACAACTCCTTGCCTGAAGGCAAGATATGTCATTATGAAGGACCTCCTTTACAAAACTGAGATAGTACTGTCAACCAAGAAGGTTCCTAACCAAGAATATCCACATTCCTTTGTAGAGCTAATGTATACCATGGCACAAACAGCCATGAAAGAGATCCAGGAGACTCTAAACTTGACACATATGGACAATGTTGAATTTGGACACTAAGAATAAAATATTTTTTTGCCCTGTCCTACTGTACATAATACAGCACATTGCCCTAGAGAGATTAAAACTGGGTACTTCAACCCTAACATTCATTTTTTTTACTTTTCCCACTGTGGTACAACCCTGGCTAATGTACTAAACAGCTGTATGGATCTTGATTCTCTATTCAAAGTCTCAGGCAAATCCATTTAATGTTTGCAAACTTATAAACTCTCCAAATATTCATTAAACATATAAATGCTTCCTCAACCCTAACTATGAACGGTGTATTTCAAATCACTGTTAAAACTACTTTACCAAAGTACTGTCGAACTCACAGAAGTGTAAAAAATCTTTGCTAAACCTTGTGCAAATTGCAACAGTACTTTTATAGCATGTGGGAAAATGTCAGCAATTCTTTCACACCCTGATGGGGGGTGGGTTGAAGGAGTGCAAAGGGACTTTCAACCCTAACATCAAATTTCCTCACTTTTGTCACTGTGGAACGACCCTTACTAATGCATTAAACAGACTATTTTGCCTCTAATTTCCCTTCTTTTTCAGAATGACAGTGAGAAATTGTGAATGTAACACGGTCCCACGCTCCCGCCACATGATGTCTTGTCACATAGTAACATTGTGCTCACAAATGCAAATCGTGATGCGCATGGTGACACAAAGCAAAACAGAAAGAGAAACACTACAGTAGACAGAAATGTTAAAAACAAAGCAAACACAACCCATAAGCGAAAAAGCAAACAGTAACTCACATGGTGGCATAAACGTGAACGGTAAGTGAAACGGGTACGGAACCACAAGCAGAAACAGTAATGGTAACAGTAATGTAACTGCACAGGCTGTTTTTACCCAAAAGCTATATAGAGAAAGACAGTGAGTAGAAAAAATGTATGCTAGATAATCATTCTCACAACACAAAAATGAGAACTTGGAATAGTAAATTGCTTATGTCTCACTAACCATATGACACAGAGAAAAAATTTTAAAATCATATGTATTATCACTTTCCTGCTAGTTTTGTACTTAGCCCCTAAGAGCGCACTAAGAAATTGTTAGACAAAAAATCTGTATCTTGCACCGTTTTCAAGATACGGGCCCTGAAAGGCACGGCAAACACCATAATGTTATCCTATGGGAAAAAAACAGAAGTTCAGAATGCCATAACTTTGCCTCCCTGTAATATTTGTTCACCAAACCACTGAAAGTCGCATCTCTGTGATGTTGGCTGTGTTCCCTGCAAATTTCAGCTCAAAACACCAAACCGTTATTTTGCGGCAGGGCACCAAATGATTCCTGCAATGCATTGTATGCCATATTGTAATCCTATTGGAAAAAGCGTCAATTTTGGAGTACTGTTACTTCGCTGCTGTCTAATATATTTTCAACGAAACACTGAAAGGCACATCTATGAAATTTCAGCTCTGTTACCTCAAAATTTCAGCCCAAAACTCCAAACCGTTCTTTTGCAGCGGATTGCTAAAGAATTGCTCTCATTTTCCCACAGACTACAAAAGTACTGTCGCAATTTGCGAAAGCTGGAATACTAAATTGCTTATATCTCACTAACCGTATGACACAGAAAAATTTTTTTTTAACTCATATCTTTTATCACTTTCCTGCCTAGTTTTGTACTTAATTTTTTGACAAAAAGTCCGTATCTAGCACCGTTTTCGAGATACGGGCCCTGAAAGACGCGGTGAACGCCGTAATGTTATCCTATGCTAAAAAAACAGAACTTCAAAGTGCCATAACTATGCTTCCCTGTTATATTTTTTCACCAAACCACTGAAAGGCACATCTGTGGGATGTTGGCTGTGCTACCTGCAAATTTCAGTCCAAAAGACCAAACCATTATTTTGCAGCAAGGTGCCAAAGGATTCCTGTAATGCGTGGGGCACCGTAATGTTATCCTATGGGAAATAACATCAATTTTGGAGTGCCGTAACTTTGCCACCATGTTATATTTTTTCAACACAACACTGAAAGGCACATCTGGGACATGTCGACTGCGTTCCTTCCAAATTTCAGCCCAAAACTCCCAACCATTCTTTTGCAGTGCAGTGCCAAAGAATTGCTGTCATTTTCCCACAGACTAGAAAACTACTGTTGCAATTTGCGAAAGCTTTTGCAAAAAAGTTCGACACTTTCGTGAGCACGAAAGTAATTTGTGAAAGTACTTTTTCCAGAAATTTGAAAAACATATTCTGGAGTGTTTTAATCCAAAATAAAGTCATGGCTAGCATCCTCAGGGTCCAACTAGGTGAATACAAACAGAATTAGGTTGCTAGAGGGTCCCAAATTTAAATGCCAAGCATTTTACTGATCACTAACTGAAAACAAAATGGCAGATTTTCGAAAGTAACAGGGCCATTTGCGAAAGTAAAAATGCATTTGCGACACTGTCAAACTTTTTGTTAACTTTTCCCATTGACTTATAACGGGAAATTGTTTTTTGAATAACTTTTTAACCGTTTAATATTTTTTCACCAAATCTTTGAAAGGCACATCGGGGATCCCGGCCGCATGTTCCCTGAAGATTTTGGGCCAGTCGCACAACCCGTGCGACCTGTAGGTGCTACCATAGAATTCCAGAAAAAGCGTAAATGCACGCGCAGATCACGCTTAATAACTCCGCAGCCATATATCCAACCAGTACGAAACTTGGCAGATCCCCAAGGCCTATGGTGCTTGATCGTGTATTCCAAATTTCAGGCACATCCGTCAAACAGTTGCAAAGTTATTAAGGTGCAAAATTCTGGGTTTAACATAGAAATGGCTCCTCAACCCTAACTATGGTAGCACTACCATGCTAATAATAATATATATATATATATATATATATATATATATATATATATATAGATATATATATTGTATATATATATATATATATATTTTTGCAGCACATTCATTTATGTGCTCTGGGATCAATAACACTGCTAGTAAAGGAGTAGGTGGTGGCAGTGGTGGTGGTTTACTGATAGTGTGGTCAAAGTTTTTACTGCCACATCTGTAACATCTGTGCTGGTAGGTATTGGGGGAGTTGGCGACAAGAAGAGCAGTCTGAGAAGTAAAACAATGTCTGGCTCCAGCACTGTGTCCAAGGAGAAGACTGTTGGTATCCTCATGGCTGCTGGTGTTGGGGGTGGTGCTGAGCCTGATCTTTATGATAGTTTCCATTTCCAAATGAGAGTGTGGAGCTCAATCAAAAGTCAGAGCCAGAGGAGGGAGAGCTGACTGTTGTGCAGATAGAAAAGTTTACATCCAGAAATGTGTCTCTGACTAAGGATGAGGAGATTGAGAGCATGGAGAAAGTGAAGGTGAGGAGGACAGATCCTAGGAGGAGAAGGATATTCACGTCAGTGGGGCTGATGATTTGGAACACCTCTGGAAACTGCAGAAAAGTAAGGGTGATGCTGCTGAACATGTGGTACTTTGCACACCACCAATATGTCATGGAACTAATAAAGCCCCCAGCTCCTACTACAACCATTGTTCCTGTTACCAGTGTTAATCCCATTACATTGTGTAAATCACCCAGTGTCCTACTGCCTAAATCATCCCCCCAAAAAAACACATTTCATCCCTTCCCCTATCCCACTCCCATGGCCATGTAAAATGAAGGATTATACAATGGGGTACCAGAATTCTCAAACCTGACTGGCTGACTGGCACCTTTCAGCCATGGTAAATCCGGGCATTACCAATGGCACAGGTTCAGGTCAGTTGCATCTGTACCCTTTTCAGAATCCATCTGACCCCCCCCACATCAAAAACTAAAAACCGCCAGTGAGTCCTAGCTCAGCTTCGATGGCACAGAGCAAATCTTACTGCTCCACAAGCATGTTTACAAACCCTGTCTAGCGAATCACTCACTGGCATGGACAAAGAACTGTGCCAAAGAACTACAGAAAAGTGTTATCTTGTAGTAATTACCCCGTTAGGTGAACCACTCAAACTGAAAGCACCATCTGCCACGACATGGTCACCAGAAGGCTTGCACATGCACACCTCCCACCATTTCCATTAAGCTAAACAAATATTTGAACATGTTAACTAATGATGAAGTGTAGAAAAGGTTCCTGAATCAAAAACAAGGGCTAGAAGTTACGGAAATAATGGCTGAAAAGCTGAGCCGTGACACTGGACATGTGCTTCAGCCATGATTTCTGTAACTCACAGCTCTCGTTTTTAATTCAGAAACACTTTCCTCAGTTCAGTATTGGTCAGAGTGTTAAAAAATTTGTGCAGTTGAACAGGGATGGTGAGCGACGCTTCTAACATTCTCTCATGGTTTACTCGCTCACTCCTACTTTGGAAATACAGTCACCGACTCACCATTTACCGCTGTCATCTCTGTCAACTATGTAGCCTCTCACCCCATCCTGTCTCCCCAAGCTAACCCTCAGTAAAGGGGCAGCCAGTAAAGGATATTGCAAATGTTGGAAAAAGAAATGTTCTTACACAGGACACATCTAAACCTCACTGTTGCTCCCACTTCAGAAGTCTTGGCATTACCAACCATTCATTGCTGTTCTCATCATCTCCTACCTTGCTCAAGTAGGAGTGCCACTCACACCATGCTGTCTCCTAAAGCTAACTCCCAGTATTGATGGCTGCACTAACATATACCGTAAATGTTAAAAATAATAAAAAAATAAAAATGTACTGTACACAATTAAAAACTACAAGCAGAAGCTTCCTATGAATCTATGTACACCTCAAGCTACCTAGCTACACAGAACTATGTTATCTTGTGCAACAACAAATGCAATAAAAAATTATTTAAAATGCAAAAAAAATATTTTTCTTTATTTTTTTTTCTAATAAAAACTAAAGGGGGACATTGTATAATTGCAATTAACCACTCCAAGGTGTGGGTTATGATGGGATTTACCCACTTCTGGTGTGGTTTACTCACTTAGCCTGTGGCCTTGTGACTAAACCACACCAGGCGTGGGTGAATCCTAGCATAACCAACACCCTGTCATACTTTATTGCTTACAGTAAGTACAAAATCCCTCATTTGTGATTTCTACATACAGGACACAGCTGAGTAAACAGTTGTTATCTGTCAGCTGTGTGAAGAGCGAGTTAGTTAAGGAAAATAGGGCAGTCACCTAGGCACAGATGGTCAACACACACACACCTCAAGTTCAGACACCTGTTACACTGGACTCAGCACCAAAGGGAAGCCAGTGCAGGGGATCCCTCTCCCTTATCATCTGCATTTGCAAAGGACTCCAGAAGTGGCAGAGAAACAGTTCAAGTAGAGGGTGGGTTTACTGAGGAGTACTACAGAAATGAAGAGTCTGTGGGACTGCCTAGTAGCATTCAAAGCAGCAGTGGTGATTAAGTACAAGCACCCAGAGGCAACAAAGCACAGCAACCCCAGTTCAGAAAACACCCACAATCAGTTTTCATTTGAGTGGCATCTGTGAATCCACAAGAATCAAATATTATCCCACAGCCATGCCACCACACTGAGTCCAGCTGTTTGGTAACCCAACACCCAGAATGGTCCAGCCTACTCTTCATAGCATGTTTGAGCATCATGCCAATATCCACCCAGACATTGCACATGAACTTAATGCAGCAACCGGTGATATGCTGGCAATTAATCTACCGCCATTCTATTTTGTGGGGAATGTGGGATTTAGACGGTTGATAGTGTGTGCCTTTTCCAAATGGTAAATACTCACAAGAACTTATTTCTCCACATGTGACATTTCTGAACTTTATGGGACAGTGTCACAAATAGTGATCCTTGCCCTGCTTCATTCAGCATCACCATACATACATCACAGTATGGATATGTGGTCAGTGGCTAAGCAGCTGGTAGTTTCTGTCTGTGCATTACAGCACATTGGGCACAGGTACCTGGGTAGTATTTGACTCTGGTTGGGGGAAAATTGTTCTAAGCCCAACTGCAGTAGCAAGTATTTGCCAGCATGCCAAACTGGCAATAAAGAGTGTAACTGGATTGCACATGGGTCAGAAAATAGTAGAATTACTTCTGACTGTGACTGATGTGTGACTGCACTCCCACTCACTGAAAGTGGGTTCTGTTGTGAGTGATAATGACTCAATATTCTAAAATGCATTAGTGATGGGGGATTCTCAATGTGCCATGCTTGGCACACTTTCTTAATGTTGTTGTGCAGGAGTTTCTTGCATATCCTGGTATCAAGTCTAGTTGGCTGTTGCCTAGCATCACATCTGTGCCTATCCTGCTCATTTTTGAAAGACCTATGACCATCTCAGGCAGCTGCAGATCCAAATCAAACTTCCTTACCACCAGATAAAGCTGAAAGTCATCACCAGATAGAACACAACACTGTACGTGAAATAGCACTTGTATAAGCAGTACAAATCCATCTCTAAATATCTGCTGTTGCATACAAGCCAAACAGTGTCAGAGTATACATGTCTCTGACAATAGACCAGTGGTGTGTAATGGATGGTCTAATCCTGATGCTAAGGACATTTGAGTATGTGACACAGACACCGAGTGGGGACACTGCCTGTATCAGTCAGGCCATCCCACTTCGATGGGTGCTGGAGACATTGTTGAATGCACAGCTGGTGCTGGAGGTGGGTGGTGATATGGGAAGTTGTGCCTTAATGGAACACATGCTCCATGTTTTGGACCACAATAACCATGTTTCCTGCATTCTGGAGTCTGCAGATTTTTGGATTGCTACCATGCTGGATCCATAGTCAATTTATATATTTATAAAATGGGTCGACAATTTTCTTTGTCCTGATTGGCTGAGAGGTACTTCTGGCCATGTCCTTATCAGGACATATTGTGCCAACCAGCACCTCTTCGGCCAATCAGGACACCTAACAACAAAGATCAATGTGCCAACGTAGTCTCTGTCCCGTAGTGACCGAGCTGGACCAGACCCTCACACACCACCGTGCTGTAAAGCAGTACCCAAACTCCCCCAAACAACAGAGGCACTACAAATGCACCATTCACTCTACTAAGAATATTGAAGGCCCCCCTTCTGCACATAAACAAAACCACAATATTTTTAACATGTTAATTTTGATTTTCACGCTACACGTTGCTCCCGTACCTGATTACAGCTCTCGCTGTTTCAAACACTGAACATTCACCCGTCTCTAATCCGTTTGTATCACTAGCGCTCTCCAGTCTTCAGCCCCCATTCCATAAAACCCCAAATCCATCAAGTAAAGTAAAAAGATGCCCAACGGCTCCCTTGATCTGTTTAATAAACCGCAAACCGCTCCGTACAGTGGCCGCAAAGGGACACACTCAATCCGACTCAAGCGGGGCTTCAAATGTAAGGTAACGGCTGAAGTCAACACACATAGACAAGCCTTCCTGAGCTAGCTTTCATAAAGAAAATCAATTGATGAATTGGCTAAAACACTTTTTTTTTACTTAAGACCTGCTGTCTTCAGCTAGCCATTGTGAAAACTGAGCACAACAAACTCAGAAAAGAAAGCCCGTGACTTTCAAATGCAGTTTCACACAAATTGTCCTTGCTGGTGACTGAGTGTGTCAGCAGCTTAGAAATAAAACAGCAGACCCAATCCTGTTATAATTTTTAAAACTTGATACAAAATAAATCCAAGAGGGTCTGTAAAGCTACTAAAATCAGCAATGATGGCCAAATATAATGGATATGCAGCCCTCAGTGCTGCAATAGAGACTATTTTCACTATTTCATCTGTTAAACCTTTTATATTTATAATGTTTTGTCTCTGTTCTTCTTTAAAAAAAAAAGCCTGTGTGGAGGGGCCCATTTATAAGCGCAATAAGACACTCGAGGTGTGGTTATGGCTAATAAAAGCACTTCCCAGGTGCTAAAAACACTCGGCGCAAGTGCCTTGTGCCTCATAATGCACCTGGGGTGTGCTCTTATCAGGCCATAACCCACACCTCGTCGTGTCTTATTGCTAGCATATATATATATCTACAGTAGTGTAGGTATACTTAGGGTTGGGTAGGTACTTTAATGTTAAATTCAAAATTTTGCACTTTAATAACTTTGCAACCATTCTACTGCTTTGCAAGAAATAGTGCATGCACAGTCTGGTACCACAGAGCTCTGGATCTGGAAAGTTTTGTTCTGGTCAGATTTGTGGTTGCGGAGCTGCAGAGTGTGAAAAAGCGTGAAAAAATCCTCAGTTTTGGGCAAATTCTTTGCTCATCTCTACAGCCTGAACAGTTTGTCCATCTGGTCTGCAATTTTCAGGGTCTATGCGGACTGTGTCAGGGAAGTGCCTTTTGAAGGTTTGGTGATAAAATATGAATCCATTCAAAAGTTATTAAAGTTTAAAGTTTCCCATTTAACCTAGGAGGAAAAAAATATGTCGCACTTGAAAGCGCACTTTTTAATGCTGCAAATGGGCTTAGTACTTTTGTGCTGCTGCGATCTTGTTTTCAGTTAACGAGGTGGAAAAAATGATGTAGTTAAAAAAATATTGTCCTTTGTTAAACACCAACAGTCGGGTTTACCTAATCGGGGCCCTAGGAACACAACCATGGCATTAGTTTTTACATAGGATGCCTGGAAATACTTTTTTAAATATTTCAGCCATCTTAGTTGCAGAAGTTTCGCAAAAGTACCGTGGACTTTCACAGAAGTTCTATGGGACTTTCAAGAAAGTTCTGCAGTACTTTTGTGAAAGCGCTCCCAGCTAAACCAATGGTACTTTCATGAAAGTCTGTGGAATTGCGCAAAAGTTCCACAGATAAACTGCCCCCAAAAAACAATTTCTTTGCCACTTCATAGCAAAAAAATGGTTATGACTTTTGGGATGAAATATGCAGAGTGGCAAGCCCTTGCCTCAGAGATGTGCCTTTTTCTAGTTTGGTGAGGAAATTGACACCGGTTCCATAGTTACAGCACTCTGAAGTTGCACATTTTCCCATTGGATAACATTGTGGCAGCTATATCTCAAAAACAATTTGAGATATGGATCTTTTGTGAAGCGCAGCTTAGCATGCGTGGAGGTGGCCAGATCATGAATACAACTGCGAAGGAATTTTTTCCAAAGTTGCTATGGTTACTTAGATATTGCCACATTTACAGTACAAGAGTTACTTAGAATGTCTCTAGGCCTGCACTATGTGTCTGTACTTACTGTATAGGTAGGTGGGAGTGCCAGGCCTATTTATGCTAAACTGTGAGCACAGGGCCCTCCTGCACTATGCCTCTACACTTATGGGTGGGTGGGAGTGAAGGGCCCAGCAGGCCTACACTCCCACCTGTGGATTTGATTATGCAGAACTGGATGCACAGGGCCCTGCTGTACTTCACTATGTCTCTGTACTTGTAGGTGGGTGGGAGTGCAGGGCCTAGAGGGCCTGTGCTCCCTCCCATGGATGCCATCTTGCAATACTGGGAGTACATGGCCCTCCTGCACTATGTCTTTACACGTATGGGTTTATGGGAACACAGGGCCCACCAGGTCCTGCGCTCCCAACTATGAATTCCATTATGCAAAATTGGTAGCACACGTCACTCCTGTGGTTATGCCTGTACACTTATGGGTGTGTGGGAGTGCAGAGCCAGGAGGGCTCGTACTCCCACCTATGGATACCATATTAGTAACATTTCAGTTTCTCAAAAAAGGGAAATTCATTGCAAAAAACTCAGTTAATGCATCAGTTAGAGTTGATTTCACACCAACAAAATTCTGGAAATTCGATGTTAGGGTTACAAACCTTACCTCCCCACACCCTCCCTCCACCCTCCACAGACCAACAGGCATTGGGGTGTGTCTTGGGATCATCAGACCTAACTCTCACCCTATTCTCCTATATTGTACCACCTCAGCTTCCTTACAAATAGAATGGGATGAAAGTTAGGGCCGATGACCTCAAGGCACCCCTTAACACCTGTTGGTCTGTGGAGGGTGGACAGGTTGGGTGACAGGGTGGGTAGGGTTGGTAAGCCTAACATAGAATTTCCAGACTTTTGTTGGTGTGAATAGTTTAACTGATGCATTAACAGTTTTTGTAATGAATATATATATATATATATATATATATATATATATATATATATATATATATATATATATATATATATATATAGATATTCTTTGCAAAACACTCTGTTAATGCATCAGTTAGGGTTGACTGTATACCAACAAAGTTTGGAAATTCAATGTTAGGGTTGCCAGCCCTACCACCCACCACCCCCCACCCTCCACACACCAACAGGTGTCAGCATGTGCATTGAGGTCATCACCCTAACTCTCACCCCATTCCATTTGTAAACAAGCTGACATGGTGCAGTATAGGAGAATGGGGTGAGAGTTAGGTCCAACAACGTCAATGCACATGCTGACGCCTGTTGGTGTGTTGAGTGTGGTCATTTTTTGTATTTTTTTCACAAAAGTTTCAACATGATTTTTTGAGACCTCCCCTCATGAACACTGGCACTGTGATTTTGTTAATCCATCCGGAAAGTTGATTTTGCACAGTGACCACGCCATTCTACACCACAGGTGTGAAAACACATTCCAGGCAGGATGTGCAAAATGACAGCTGTACTGTTCAATAGGAGTTGTGAAAAAATGGCAATGTTGAAAATGTGAAGTGAAAATATAAAAAATTGGTGTAGTTACGAGTGTGTGTAGAAACACAGCCATTTTTTGGAATTTTGGCCCCAAATTTTCAACATGGGGTTCTTGGGACCCCACCTCATGAACACTGGCACTGTCATTTCATTTCTCAGTCTGGGAGGGTAATTTCACAGTCAGTGCATGGAATCACCTTTTGGGACTGATTCATGAAATGACAGTGTCAGTGTTCATGAGGTGGGATCCCAAAAAGCTCATGTTGCAAATTTGGTAACAAAATAGCAAAAAATGACTACAATATCAACCTAAGTCGAAACCCCCTCCTCCCCCATTGACTCCCATTATATGGCTTATCTTCGATTCTTCATTTTGCGGTTCAGCTTTGCAGAGTGCAGACATATCTCCAGTCCTGAGAAGATTGCCTTTCCTGACCTTAGGAGGGTAAGTATGGGTGGGGGTTGTAGGAGGTGGGTGCTCATTGGGGGATGGAGGAGGGGATTTGGGAGATGACTAGACCATTTTATTTTTATAGGGAAAAAGACTGCTATAGATGGTTTTCTTAGGTTGCAGGGGAAAGTTTGGGTTCACTAGGGTGGGCTCTCAATGTTCCACATGAGTTTTTTTGGGGGAGGGACATGCTGCAGACAGGGGAACTGGGCACCCCTGTCAGCAAGTTCATAAAAAAAAATAACAGACAGACTGGAGTTCGCTCCCAGTGTGCCACATGATTTTTGGGGGGGACATGCTGCCAACAGGGGGATTGGGCACCCCTGTCAGCAACTCTGAAAGAAAACCATCACATTTTGGCACACTGGAGTGGGTTCTCCATGTGACATGTGAGTTTGGGGGGGACATGCTGCTGACAGGGGGATTGGGCACCCCCATCAGCAAGTGTTTAAAAAAAAAACATTTTAGGCACACTGGAGTGGGCTCCCAGTGTGCCACGAGTTTTGGGGGTGAGGGGAGGCATGATTCTGACACAGGGATTGGCCACCCTGATATCAGAGCAGTTAGTGTACTGTCATGCGCATAGAATAGGAATTTGATGCAGGATCCTGCATCAAAAATTTCAATGCAGGATTCTGCATTGAATATGAAAGACATCGGGTCCCTAGCCGGTTTTCCTCATTTTGTTAGGTAAACACTTGTGTTTACCTAATGGTGGACACTATGGGACCATTCCTTTGGCCCAAAAGAGTCCACAAAAGAATTTAGGGTTTTTTGTTTGTTTTTTACAGGGTAGAATACTGCCAGCAGCTTGACACTTTTGCAAATGCGAAAGTGCCGCACCTGTTTCTTTTGAAAATTGCGACAGTAGAGGGGACTGATTCAGAAAAAAGCATTTTGGAGGCTCAAATTAAAAATCTGATGCCCTCAGTGTGTTCCTCAGCCCCTGATTAGGAAAACACAACAATCTGTGTTTACCTAGGGACATTATTTTTTTAAATGGCAGCCATTTTTAGCTGCCGCTAACTGAAACAAGATGGCAGCTGTTGCTTTCTCAAATAGGGCATTTGTGAAAGCTGGCAGAAGAATTCAAGAGACACATATATTTTTTCCAATTGAATATATTGGGAAACTTGTTTTTTGAATAACTTTTGAACGGTTTAATATTTTTTCACCAAATCTTTGAAAGGCACATCAGTGACCCAGACTGCATCTTTTCTGAAGATTTCAGATGAAGTGCACAAATTGTGTGGAAGGGAAGGGAACATTGTTTAACCAGGAGTAGCACATTAAGCTGAAGCTTGTTTCCAGATGTGACCTGGGAGCACAAGGAAGTTAAGTGACTTGCTTAGGATCACACAGTATGCACCTAGGTGGCTGTGGGATTCAAACCCAGGTTTCCAGATCTGCAGCTCAGAACCTTAACCCACTGTGTTATACTGCCTCCTTGAGCAAAGAAATGCACAGAAACCCCATTTTTTCCATTTTTGGGTGCTCTGCAGTTCCACAACTGATCATCCAACTGTAATGCAACTTACCAGATCCAAAGATCCATGGTACCTGAACACTTATGCAAAATTTCAGGCAAATCCATTGTATGGTGCCAAAGTTATTAAAGTGCAAAATTTGGGGTTTAACATGGAAGTGGCTGGGCAACCCTAACTATACTGGAACACACACACACACACACACACACACACACACACACACACATACCGTGCTCCCTCTTGAAAATGAATTGATGGCACTGCTTCCATCTAGAAAGCCAGTCATCAGTCTCCTCAAACCCAACATGCCCCATTTGTTTAGCTAAATCATCAGCTTTAGATTTTAGCATCGGGCTAGATATCCAAGCTCCTTTCTCCAGGGCTTGTGAAAACCAGAGTAAGAGGGCGTCATCGACATCGCTGTCTTTACCCTCTCTTTTTCTCTTATGGCTGGGGTTTGAATTTGCATGCCATTGAGTGAGAATAGAGTTCTTGCTTATGCTCCCGGCCTGACTTTTTGAAATTTTAAACTCTGCCGCTATGGAGGACAGCGATCGGGTTGAGTCATTCAGCACTTCAACAACCATAACCCACTCAGCGAGTGTAAGTTCATTGCATGGGCCTGACATCTCAGAGACAAAGCACTGATAAGAAAGCCTCACAATGAAATAATTTTATCTAATGGGCTCATTCTCATTGTTTTCAGCTGATAGACGTCCCAACAAACCAAAGTTGACTATTAAATGTGTCCCTCTTAAAGGAAAAAGATCACCTATGTTTAACACTTGCACTAAAAGTGTTTCCAAGTAAACATCCTGCTTAAGCGGCCGTCCCGCTTAAGCGCATCCCGTTTAAGTGGCTTCGACTGTGTATATATATATATATATATATATTCATAGGGAAAAAATTCCACTTAATGCATCAGTTAGGGTTGTTCCACAGTGACAAAAGTGAGGAAATTCAGTGTTAGGGTTGAAAAACCTAACTACACATTCCCCCCACCACCACCACCACCACACACACACATACATTCAAGTAGGGGAAGGACCAATGCAACACAGCCAATCACACACAACCAGCAGGAAGTGTACACCTGTGTTACTGTAGCAAGCAGGTAAGCTATCTAACTTCAGGTATCATACAGTATTTCCAAACTTGTTTCATGAGATTAGCTCACCTAAAGGTGAAACAAGGTGGCAGTAGCAAAAAGTGTGTACCTTGCTACATTTTCATCATATCAATCAATCAATCAATCAATCAATCAAAATCTTTATTTATTCAGGCGGACATCATTGAGCAAAGCTCATTTACAAGATGGACCTGATAGGTCGAGGAACAACTTGAAGGTACAAAAGCAGACATATACAAAACACATCTATATAAACAGATACAATAATATAAACATATATACAAACAGGGTAGCCGGAGAGTATAGGCTCCAAGGTAAGCTAAACCAGACAGTTATGATTGATGACTACTAAAAAGTTGAAAACAGCCTCTGAAAAATGACATAGAGGGGCTGGTGGGAGTTTTGGATAGGGACTAAGTCTACTAGTAGTGAGTGAATGGGGTAGAAGTAAGTGACAGGGGTAGCTGTGGAGGTCATGGTAAGGGCTAGCAAAGCTGCAGTAGAAAAAAAAGGGGGGTAATGAATGTGATTGGACTAAGCCTTGTGAAAGCAATTACATATCTCTGGGAAGAGACTTGTGTAGAGCTTTTTAAAGGATGTTAGAGGTATAAAGGTGGTCAACTTTAGGGTCTTCTGCAGAGAATTCCATGCCATTGTTAGAGAGTAACGATTGCAGATCTCCCATGCCGGGTGCTGGCTTTGGGTAGCTTCAAAGTGATGAGGTTGTTGCTTCTTAGGGCATATAACCTAGCTGTGCCAGTGTAAAGCAATCTAAAATATAGGATGGAAGTTTGTTAGACAGGGTTTGTATATCCATAATGCAGCATTTTGTTCCTTCTGAGGTGTAAGGATGTCTAGCCAACTGCAGCATAGAGAGAGCAATGATGAGTGTTGAATGGAAGATCTCAGATGAACCTGAGAGCTCTATGGTACAAGGTATCCAGTTTACTTAAATAGGAAATAGAACAGTGGCCATAGAGGAAGTCTGCATAGTCAATAAGTGATAGAAATGAGGCCTGGATTAGTCTCTGTCTTGAATCTCTGGTTAAATAATGTTTAATTCTGAAGAAAAGGCCAAGCCTCTGGCGAAGTTTTTTCAGAAGTTCTTCAATATGCTGAGTATAATCAAGCCTGTTGTCAATCCATACCCTCTAAATATTTGAATTTTTCAACATAGTCAAGGCTTTCTCCAAGGATGGTGGATAGTTGGGGAAGATTGCTTGATGAAAAGGTATTAGTATAGTAATTAGTGGAGAAGAACATAGCTTTTGTCTTCTTTGCATTTAGGAGGAGTTTTTTTTCAAGTAGCTGGTATTGCAAAAGGGAGAATTTTGATTATAGTATTTCACAGGCCTTTGAAGGTGATGGGTTACTGACATATAAGACAGTGTCATCTGCAAAGAGGTGAACATTGGCTTTGTGAGATTAGAGTCAATGTTGTTAATGTAAATGGCAAAAGGATAGGGCCCAGGATAGATCCTTGAGGTACTCCTCTTAGGAGTGGTTTTGATGAGGATAGGTCGCCTTCATTTTCACCTGCTGCATTCTATCAGTGAGTAACATCTGAACCACTTAAGAGAGGGTGGATCTAGGCCTATGGAGTGCAGTGAAGAAGTAGCAGCTCATGATCCACTGTGTCGAAGGCTTTGCTTAGATCAAGAAATACAGCACAGACGCTGTTCTTTTTGTCTAGCTCAGTTTGCCAGTCATTTGTGACTTTTGCCAGTGCAGAAATGGTGCTATGCCTAGTCCTAAACCCAGATTGAGTGGGGTTTAAGAGATTATTAACATCAAGGTAGTCTCTTAATTGGATGCTCACTAATTTTTCTAGCATTTTGGAAAGCACTGGCAGGATGGATATGGGCCTGTAATTGTTGAGGTCCATGGGGTCCCCTGATTTTAGGAGGGGGGAAACACTTGTGCTGTCTTCCACAGCGAAGGAATAGACCCAGATGCTAAAGATAGATTAAAAAGATGTGTTAAGGGAACTGCAAGCAGATGTATTGCAAGTTTTAGAAAATAGGGGTCAAGAGAGTCTGCACCTGTGCTTTTTTTAGTGTCCAAATGCAACAATAGATCCTCTACTTGCTTCAGTAAAATTGGTTTGAATGAGAATGAAGAATCAGCCCTCTGAGCCTCAGTAGACTGGGATTTAAGTTGTGCCCGCAGTAGATTAGCTGGAGAGGAGTCAAAAGCAAGGCCAGCCGTTGTGAAGTGATTGTTGAATGCATCCAATACTTCCCGTTTGTCGGAGATAGCAACCTTATTAAGGTGCACTTGAGATGGCAGAGAAGTGCTAGAGTCCTGCCCTAAGATCCCCTTGATGGTGCCCCAGAATCTAGCAGGGTTGTGATAAGAGGCATCAAGTTCAGCCGTATAGAAAGCAGCCTTAGCATCCCTTACTTTTTTGGTGCAGCTATTTCTGGCTTTTCTGAACAGCAGCCAGTCATTTGGTTCCTTAGTCTTCCTTGCCATTTTCCATAGCTTATCTCTCTCAAGCAGTGCAGATTTAAGGTCGGCTGAAAACCAGCGGCAAGATTTGCTTTTCGTTCTAACACTAGTGATTGGTGCATGAGTATTGAGGCACCTATGATTATGCTGTTTAACACCTGAAGTGCTATTTCCACAGAGTATGTAAGGTAGAACCCTGCCAGCGCAGAGTGGCATAGGTCGTGGAGATATCCTCGATATTAAGGTTTTTTAGATCTTCTAGGAGGAATTTTGCTGGGTTAGCTGGTTTGCCTGATGATCTTATTCCTGCAATAAGACAGTGATCACTTATGTCACTGAATAGTACTCCAGCCGTGAGAACAGGTGGGGTTTGTTTACCAGCATGATGTCAAGTAGGGTGCTACTACTTCTGTTCTTTAAATTGATTCTTGTCGGTTCATTTATTAGTTGAGTAAACCCATATGTATCACAAAAAGATACTAAGGGTGCAGCTGTCTTGGAGAGCCAGTTTAAATTCAGATCACCTAAGATAATGATATCTTCAGGGCCCAGTTTGATTATGTTCCCCAGGTGGGTTAAGAGCTTATAATCAGCAGAGAGGGGCCTATAGCAGCCAACTAGTTGAAAAGCTGCCATGTTGGGGAGAGTTATTTTAAGGGATAAACATTTGAATTCTTTGGGCAATGATGTTGCACTAAAGCAAGATGCAGATATATTTGATTTTATATAAATAGCTACTCCACCGCCCCTTGACAGGCGGTCTGCTCTGAATATTTGGTAGTTGGGTAGATTTACCTCCCTATCTGTTGTTGCAGGTTTGAGCCATGTCTCAGATATTACCAGAAAGTCTGGCATGGTGTGGGCAACCCAGGCTTGTATTAATGAAAGCTTTTTCAGGAGGCTGCGTGCATTGATATGAAGGAAGCTTAATCCTTTGATGGATGCTAGATCTGCTGGGGAGGTGATGCCCTCTGGAGGTCCTGTATTGATTTCAACATTACCAATACAGATCAGCAGAAAGAATAAGAGTTTTGTGAGGGCTTCGAAGGACAGGAGGATGGGACAGTCAATGGGCCTTCTCTTCTTGCTCGGTGGCCAATGCTTTGAGATGATCCACTCTGGATTGCGGCTTAGTAACCTGTCACAGAGTGCTAATTTGGTGGACAGGTATAAGGGGGCACTGTAGATCCAATAGTGGAGCATCGAGCGTAAAAAGTACATGACAGGTTGTGACCCTTTTTGGGGGTTACCCCACTGATTATGATGAAGCAACGGTAGGGCATATGCGAGGAACCGATCGGCACCCACTGGAGGTGTCACAGGGAAGCTAGGCTGGTGAGCCGCATTATTCAGTAAGGTATGGGTCAGTATGGCATCATCCTCAAAGAACGCCATAGTTGAGAGAGAGAGAAACAGTAAGAGGAGCTTCCCCATTATGATGCGGTAACTAGGGGTTAACTACAATGAGGACAAAGGGAGGACTGCTGAGCAGGTGACACCGCAGGGCCGCTGACAGATTATTGGACAGAATTTTGCTGTGGTCGGAGGTAAGAAATTCGGCGGGAAGATGCGTATAAAAGAAACACCCAAGAGGGGGGAGGGGCAAAAATTTGGGTGCTTTCCAGTACCTTCCTGGCTGTCTCTCCCGGCCTCCTGGTCCCCTGGGCGGCCTTGCGGTCGCCGACCACCCACTGGTGGAGCGTAGCCCTGGCGCTCACTGGGTGCTTGAGGGCAAGGACGGCTAGGGTGGAGGGAGACAGAGGAAAGCACAGTCACCTAAATAAAATAGCAGCAATCAAGTGATTCTGCAATTAGTGTGAAGTTACTTTGTACAACAAAAGGCTGGGGGGGGGTTCGGCGCCTTAGCGTCTGGCCCACTAGAAGTCCCACCAAAAGACTGTAATCACTTAAACATTTTAAAATTACAGCAGAAACCTTAGAAATTTAGCAGTAACAGGAAAACAGCTCTTTTTAGGCAATTTAGTTTAAAAAACACACAAACCCCGACCAACTTCAGCAGTACAAAGTAAAACAGCAGTCTATGGAGAAGGAGGACCAATCGGAAGCAAGGCTCAGATAGTGCTCGCCTTCTGATTGGCCGTGGCTTTCCCGTACCTTCCTGGCTGTCTCTCCCGGCCTTCTGGTCCCCTGGGCGGCCGCTGGTGGAGCATAGCCCCAGCGCTCACTGGGTGCTTGAGGGCAAGGACGGCTTCCTGGCTGTCTCTCCCGGCCTCCTGGTCCCCTGGGCGGCCTTGCGGTCGCCGACTGCCCACTGGCGGAGTGTAGCCCTGGTGCTCACTGGGTACTTGAGGGCAAGGACGGCTAGAGTCTATGGGTGGCGAAAGGTGTCATAGGTGCTGCAATGTTAGTTTATGGGAAAATGCTCAATTTTGGAACAGTGCAACTTTGTCATGCTTAAGTATTTTAGCACCAAAGCAGGAAAAGGCACATTTTCTTAAGGTTGTTGTAACAGACTGTGCTTTGAAACGACAGAGAGCTGCATGGGAGCTATTATATTGGACTAGAAATCTGCAACAAATCTCACTCTTGCTTACATTTGAGGGAGGTGTTTCTTACTTTACATTCTTACATTGGTATTGCTTTGTGTTTAATTGTTTTAGTTTTTAAATCAGGAAGGGAGTTTGCAAAACTGCTTATCTTGTGAGTAACTTCAAAAAGGTTAAAATAACTGCATATTTGATTTTCCTTTGTGGGTAACTGGACTGTCTACTAGTATTCTGTGACAGTTTGCATCAAAATATTTTTAAATGATTTATTGGTGGTGGTGGCTGTTTACTTCTAATAGCAAAGGCTACCATTTGTTATTTGAATCCAGGCATAGCCTCAGGTGGAGGAAATTGTCTTCACAAAGTGCTGCACTGAGTCAGGGAGGCCTGCATCATAGCCAATTGATCTGGGTGGAACCTTCCAGAATTGATCAAATTACTATAAACTATTGGTGTGATACAGATACAGACAGAAGCCCATCTTCTTGAGGTTGTTGTAACAGGCTGTGCTTTGAAACAACTGAGAGCTGCATGGGAGATACTATATCGGACTAGAATTCTGCAACAAATCTCACTCTTGCTTACATTTGAGGGAGGTGCTTCTTACTTTACATTCTTACATTGATATTGCTTTGTGTTTAATTGTTTTAGTTTTTAAATCAGGAGGGGGGTTTGCAAAACTGCTTATCTTGAGAGTAACTTCAGATGGGTTGAAATAACTGCATATTTGATTTTCTTTTGTGGGTAACTGGGCTGTCTACTACTATTCTGTGACAGTTTGCATCAAAATATTTTTAAATAATTGTTTACTGTGTCTTTCCTTGTGCACAACTGACTTGTTTAGGGGCTGATTGCTTTCAGAGCACAAATCACTGGGCTTGGGAGATTTACCTGTGCTTAACTCAAGTGTTTGTTTTTCTGTTTGTTTAGCAGGGTATTGTCTCTGTTAAATTGTGTAGGTCGTCTTGCTGAAGGGAAGGTTAACACTCATCGTATTGGTGGGTCAGAGCTTTTAGCTGACTGTTTCAAGAGGGCACAATATGGGCCCAAATCCCTCCTTCCCCTCACCCCACCCACACCTGGTGCCTTTATACCAGGGGTTCTGACATCATTTCTTCAAGAGGGCAAGGTGCATCCTGCTGTCATTTCCTTTCCAGCACACTGCACTGACAATATAAGCATACACATTATATGAAACACACACATACGAAACAATAACTGAGGGTCAAATAAAAAAAAAACTTACACAGGATAAACAGGAAAGTAGACAGACATGTGGGGAGTAGTGCAATGTACTGGCTGTGGGGTAGCAGTCTTCCAGGAGTCTTTCTGGAAGATGAGATGCTGCCCTTTTTGCAGGCAACTCTGTGCCCTGAGGGAGGGGGTTGCCCATCTTCAGGCCACACTGGACAGTAGTAAGGGAACCTCCCCCAACCAGGGAGCACCAGGGCCACCACCACTACCTCAGAGACTGCCAAGAAAGCACAGCAGTTGGACCACAGTGGGCTCATGGAGGGTGAGGGTGGTGGAACAGAGGCACACCCAGTCAGTGTTACCACTCCACAATCCATACACTATTCTGATGGAGCATAATTCCCCTATGGATGCACCTGCAGAGGAGACAAAGGAGGTTGCGGACAACTGTCATAAGGGAGCCCCATAGGAAGGAGGCAGAGGACACCACAGGAAAAGGAAGTGGCTCCTGCTGGGGGACTCAATTATTAGGGGGGTAGAACTGTGGGGATCAGGAAAAACTGATGTAAGGTGCTTGCCTGGCACCATGGCCTGGAGGGACAGGAAATGCATCCTCAGGATCACGAGAACAGCTGCACAGGAGACTGAGCTGGATGTCATTGTCCACCTAGGGATGAATGACTTGGCTCAACATGAGATTAGAGCAATGCAGGAGGAGTTAGTGGAATTAGGGAGGGGCCTAAGGCAAGTAGCACACATAGTATCCTTCTCAGAGGTGCTGCCTGTCTATGGCAAGGGTGAGACGAGGGTACTTCGCACCATGCATTTCAATGAATGGTTAAAAAAATGGTGCAGAGCACAGGGGTTTGGCTTCATTGGGGACTGCGGTTATACTTGGAAGGATACCAGCCTATACTGCCAGGATGGTCTGCATCTGTCCAGGAAGGGAACAAGTCTACTGGGTGATCAGTTTAAATGCTTCATGGGCAAGCTTTTAAACTAGTCAAGCGGGGAGGCACTGATAAGCAGCATGAGATTCCCAGCCTCCCCCTAGAAAAAAAACTGGCACTAAATGAGGTAAAGACCAAGGTCAGTAGGGAGCAGGACAGGAGTAAATGGAGAAAGCAAAGTCAATGAGGACAGGAATGGTGCTACAAGTGGTAAAGCCATCAAAAATGGAGAGCAATGAGTACCAATGCCTGTAGTCTGGGTAACAAGCTTCCTAAATTAGTGGCCTTGATGGAGGACGAATATCTGGATATTGTGGCAGTCACAGAAACATGGTACACACAGAACCATGACTGGGATGTAAACATACCAGAATACACCATCTACAGGAGGGACAGGGAGGGTAAAAGAGGAGGTGGAGTAGCTCTCTACATAAGGGATGGCATCAAAGCAACAGAACAAAAGGGTAAACAGGGAGGAGAGGAAGTACTGTGGGTCAATTTGGAGACAGGCAATGGCACCACAATCCACACAAGGGTTGTATACAGACCCCCATCTCAGGGGAAGGAAATGGACAAGGAAATGATAGAAAGTATCCTTAGAATGGCAGAAAAAGGAGAGATATTGCTAATGGGGGATCTGAATATGCCAGATGTTAACTGCAGTGCATTTGCAGCAGCGACTTCTAAGAGTGGGGTCATTTTAGATGCCCTACAGGGGGCATATCTTAGACAACTAGTATCGGAACCCACTCAAGAGTGAGCAGTCTTAAACCTGGTACTTTCAAATGGAGATGGTGAGAGGTTCACAGATTTAGAAGTGGGTAGCCATCTGGGAACTAGTGACCATCGAACAGTATGGTTCATGATAAACACAGCAGTAGCATCGAGCCATACAAAGGGAAAGGTACTAGACTTCAGGAGGGCGGACTTTGCCAAAATGGGTGAGTGCCTAAGGAATGCACTAGCAAATGGGCAGGAAGGAGGGGTGGAAGAACAATGGTGAATAATCAAAACTGACATCACAGAGGCAACAAGCCTTTGTGTGAAGCAAATAAACAAAATGATGTAAGAAACCAGTTATGGTTCTCAAAGGAGGTGGCAGGGAAGGTTAAGGAGAAAAAGAGAGCATTCAGGAAGTACAAGGAATCACAGAAGGAGCAGGACAGAGAATTGTATCATTTAAAGCAAAAGGAAACAGGAAAGGCAGTCAGAACAGCAAAGGCCCAAACCAAGGAAAAGATTTCCAACTCAGTTAAGAAGGGGGATAAAACCTTTTATAGTTACATCAGGGAGCAAAGGAAGACCAAGGAAGGGATAATGAGGCTTAATAAAGGGGAGGGGTGGGCAGAGGGTGACTGTGAAAAGGCAGAGATACTAAACAAATACTTTTGCTCAATATTCACAAATGAAGAGGGGGAGGTACCTAAACCAAACAATAGAAACATGCTGGATACGGGGGTTGATACTAGCCCTTTCACAGAAGAAAGGGTTCTGAAGGAACTCTTAAAACCGAAGGTGGACAAAGCAATGGGGCCTGATGGGATTCATCCCAGAATTCTAAAAGAACTAAGGGTAGAACTAGTGACATGACTGACTACCCTCTTTAATAAATCATGGGAGGATGGTGTGGTACCTGAAGACTGGAAGAGGGCAGATGTGATTCCACTTCACAAAAGTGGGAGCAGGGCAGAAGCAGGAAACTACAGACCTGTTAGCTTAACCTCAGTGATTGGGAAAATGATGGAATCACTTCTGAAGCTAGATCCATTCACATATCTGGACTGTGTAGTAAGATACAGACTGCACGTCCATTGGCTCATGCTGTGGACCAATGGCGTACAGCCCTACCGTACGGTGTCAGTCTGCGGGCGGCGGGGCAGTAAGTGGGTGAAGAGCTGCCGCCCGCCGCTATCCGGGGGGGAGTGAGGCGGTGGGGCTCAGTGGGTGGGTGGGGAGGCAGGGTACCGCTAGACCACCAGGGTTCAGTTGCTGGGGAATTAATGTTTTACTGACGCCCGTGATCGGGCTGCGAGCGGTTCACTGGACCACCAGGAATATTGGATATATAAATTTGAACATATGCTCGTGATCGGGCTGCGAGTGGTCCACTGGACCACCAGGGATATTGGACATTTAAATTAGAACATATGCCCACGATAGGGCTGTGAGCAGTCCACTGGACCACCAGGGATTTTGGATGTGTACTTCTAACAACATATGCCCTCAATCGGGCAGTGGGGCACTTTTCCACGCCGTGCAGGGGGCGTCGGTCCCCGACGCTGCAGCCCGCTGGGCGCCAGGCGCAAGTCGCCGGGGATCAGTGCACCTGCATGCAAATGGGGCCATAATGACATGCAAATGGCCCTATTTGTGCCTTGCATGCATTATGGCCCCATTTGCATGTGCACTTTTGAATATCGCAGTTGTTGCACCTAGCGCAATGGAACTTGCGCTAGCGCATCCCCCTGCTCCACTCTGGCCACTTGCGCTGGCGCAGTGCCACTACACCATGCGCACTTCGGGGTGGCCAGGGTGTGATATTCAGCGATGATGTGCCATGGTGCAGCTCCGTTGAATGTCATCCTGTCAATGCCCCTGCGCAGCCCATTTGCGCTGCACCCAGGTTTGCGCCACAGCCTGACACAGTCTGAATATCCAGACCCATGAGTATAATTTGGTATTTCCATATTCTTGACATGAATTGTACATAGTATCAGCAAATACTTTTCTGTAACATGCCATCATTTACACCTCTGGTTCAACATCCTATAAGTAAACCTTTGCAAGTGACATGAATGCACAGGGAATATAACTTTCCTTTTACTCCAATCATATTTATTATGAGTTTAATCAGTTGGTAAAGTACATTTCATACTTAATAAATTTCTGTTAAATCTTATACATATATATTTATACATAGATACACATCACATCCAACTTATATCCCAATATTTGCCCCCCACCCTATCCCCCTTCTAACTACACATATCAAGTCGCTAACTATGTTCCTGTGGTTGTTTATTAAATACAACTAGGAATATGCACATACATTCATATAGCTTGTCAGTATTATAATCTAATCTTATGAGACAAGTTATCTGCATATATAGAGAGAGAGATTCTAGATACTGTGATGGAAAGTCCACTTCCTAAATCCTCATAATAGGAGGTATGTTTTCCAGAATTTCTTTTCAAGAAGTATCATTTACATTACACATTGTAGTATCTGTTACCAGGGGGGTGTTCAGGGTGTTCAAACATCCCACAAAATGACCTCCAAAATTTTTGTTTTAAGATACACTCAGAATTTGGGATGTGATGTGACATCCTGTATTTCCATAGCATAGTCTCTTTACATGTGCACAATCAACTCCCGAGTCCTAGCTGAGTGGCTGGCTGGATTCTAGAATGGCAGTGACTTGGGAGTGGGACTGGCAGCAGCAAGCAATGCGTGAGGCTAATGATGCAAGGACGAGGAGGCTGGCTGGTGCCTGGTAGGCTGGCACTTAATGAAGGGTTGATGAGGTCCAAATCTGCTCGTCCTCCTCTCTCAACAGCAGCCAATGAAAGGGCGCGGCTTGAATTTGGTGACTTGGTGCTTTGAAGCTCACCAGTGCGAGCACTGCTGCATGGCCAGCATATGAACATATGAATGTGCCAGCAGAAACAGACAACGTGGTCTATCTAAGTCTGCTCAAGTGTGCAGCTAGCACCCCTAGTTTGCAGCTGCCCAACCCCTCCCCTTTGTTATCCCACTGCCACCCCCACCTTCCCCACCCTCACTCTCCCCTGTTTCCTGTTCCATGCCCCTTTGATGCTGTTCACAGATTTACATATCACCCACTCTGGTAGGGTATTCCATTTTGCTACCACCCTCTCTGTGAAATAGTGTCTCCTCAGTTCCTTCCTAAATCTCCCCCCCCATTCTTAACCCATACCCCTTGGTGACCCTTCCTCTCCTTCACTTAAAGACTCCATCTGCCCCATCCTTATTGACCCATCTCAGATACTTGAGTGTCTCTATCATGTCCCCCCTGTCCCTTCTATCCTCCAGGGTGTACATATTCTGGTCTCCCAGCCTGCTGTCATAGTTTCTCTCCTCCATTCCACATATCATCTTTGTTGTCCTCCTTCGCACCCCCTCCAGTAGCCTGATATCGTGCTTTAGGTATGGCCTCCAAAACTGCACACAATACTCTAAGTGCGGCCTTACCAGCAACCCATAGAGGGGCAAGATCACCTCTCTTCTCCTCAACGAAAACCTCCTCACTATGCACCCCAGCATTTTGTTCACTTTTGCAGCTGCTCTCCTGCACTGGGCAGTGTTGTTCATGATCCCTGTTATCATTACCCCAAGATCCTTCTCCTCCTTAGTGATCCCCAGCTGAACACCTCCCAGCCAGTATTCTGTCCTTGGGTTCTTCACCCCAAAGTGCATAACCTTACACTTCTTTGCTTCAAACCCCAGCTGCCACCTCTCTGACCACTCCTTTAGCTTGCTTAGGTCCCTCTGCAGCTGCTTCCATCCCTCCTCTCCATCCACCACAGCTCCGATGTTGGTGTAATCAGCGAACAGACTTATCTTGCTCACCACCCACGTGCAATGTCTGATATGAAGAGCCCAAACAATACTGGCCCCAATACAGAGCCCTGTGGCACCCCACTCATCACCGGCCTTGGAGTTGAGAGCTCCCCTCTCACCACCATGCACTGCAGCCTCCCACTCAGCCAGCTTGTAATCCAGTTCATCATTTTTGCCCCTACCCCTACACCAGTTAGCTTCCCCCCAAGCTGCCCATGAGGCAGAGAACCAAAGGCCTTGCGGAAGTCCAAGCAAAGAACATCCACCGCATGACCCGTATCTAGCTCACCTGTCACCCAGTCATAATATTGTATCAGGTTGGTTTGACAAGACTTCTCCGAGACGAACCCATGCTGCCTCACATCCTGGAGGCCATTGTCCTCCAGGTATGACCTCAGTCTTTTCCTTTAGTATTGTTTCCATGGGTTTGCACACTATGGAGTTGAACTTACGGGTGATAATTGCGGTTCATCCATAGTCACTCATGTATTATTAGTGCTACATGTGCCCAGCCTCCAGTCCAGTAGCACACAACTCCGACTCCAGTGAGGTGCTGTCACAGATCCACTAATGGCTCCACCAACACCTCTGCCATCTCCTTCAGCACCTTGGGTGGATACCATTCAGCCCTGGTGCCTTGTCTACCTTCAGTGACCTCAGTCCTTCTAGGACTCTACTTGCCTCAATTCTTCCATCTGTTGCCTCCTCTCCCCTGTCCCCACCCTCCAGCCCATGGTGGTAGCGGTCCCCCTTTTCTTCCATGAACACTGAATAAAGTATTCATTCAGTGCTTCTGCCTGCTCTCACCCTTTTCTGTCCACTCCATCCCTTTTATCCTCACTATTGTCTCGTACTTCCTTTTCTCCCTGATGTATCTGAAAAAGTCTTTCTCCCCCCTGTTAATTCCCTGCACTAATCTCAGCTCCCTTGGGGTCTTGTCTTCTCTCATTTTTCTGGTCACCTCTCTGGACCATCTTGCATATTTCTCCCTGTCCACTTCCTTCCCTATCCTCCTATACCTCTGGTGCACCTCTCGTTTTGCTGTCACCACATCCACTACCTTGATGTTCAACCAGCATGGTTTTCTTGCTCTGCTCCTCTTATTCTGTGTCTTGGTGCAGGCTTCTGTTGCCTCTGTAATCCCCCATTTAATAATTTCCCATTTCTGTTCTGCATCCATCTCCTGCCTTATGCCCTCTAGTTTCACTTTCAGTACTTCCTGCATCCTCCCAAAGTCTGCCCCCCTGAAGTTTACCACCTGAGTAACTGATTTCTCTGGCTCCCCACACATCGTGATATTAAACCACACCGTTTGGTGATAGCTGTCAGCTAGTGGGTCCTCCACCTTTATTTCCCTTACTGCCTCCCCATTTGACAACACCAGATCTAAAGTGTTCTTTAGCCTAGTAGGTACACTAACCAGCTGTGTCAGGAGACCCTCCTGGATTGCATCCAGGAGCACTTGCTCCCTAGCACTGGAGGTGGCCGGAATGCTCCAGTCAACCCCCAGCAAGTTGAAATCCCCCACGATGACCACCTTCCCTCTTCTACATACCTTTCTGATTTGTCCTGCTAATTCCCTGTCAAGCTCCTCAGACTGGGACAGTGGCCTGTATAAAACCCAAAACCTCAGTTTCCTACCCCTTGAGTTTAGGTGCTGCAGCCAGATTGCCTCTGTTCTCTTTTATTCCCCCCTTGTCCCTTGTGCATTTGAACCCGTCCCTCACATAGACTGGCACCCCACCACCCCTCCCTTCCTTAGGGTCCTTCCTGTATACTTTGTATCCTGGGATTGCCAGATCCCAGTCCCGCAGCTCAGTTGCCCACATTTCTGTGACAGCTGCAATATCCACCCCCACACTGCTAAGAGTGACTGTAGCTCAGCTGATTTGTTACCAGGAGAGGAGTGAGAGGATGATTGTTGTCTGAGTGCTGCCACTGGATAATACTTTTAGGAGCCCCTCAGATCCAGGAGGATGTTTATTTTCTCTGTGGAGTGGAAACATGAGAAAAGGAGATGAATAGGAGGATTGAGGAAAGGAGTTGTTGTTTCTGACCCCTGTCAGTCATGGTCATCAGTAGGAGGAATGGATTCTCAGCACCGCCAGCCCAGAGGAGCTAGCCTGAGCCCCAGAGTTCAAATTCTGCTCTGGTTGTGAGAGCATGAGAGTGTCCTTGAGCTGATTCAAAGATGAATCAAACAAGCCTAGGTACCTAGAGAAATCTGGAGCTAGAAGGAATCTGGATCAAGTGCCACTATGAGGTAGGTCAGACCTGGCTGGTGACTGGTGTACTTTATTTCTGGTGTGTGGTAGAGAAAGCCTTGGGTACTGGTTGTATTGGTACAGGGGTTTTTGATTTTTTTGTGGTTGTTTGTGTGGCTGCAGTGGTGGGAGGTGGCTGTGTTTGTGCAGGTGCTGGGGGCATCCATTTTTGCTTGGGTAGGGCAAGGCAGCTGGTAGCATTGGTACAAGGCTGGCTGTTTGTTTGGGTGGGGTGGGAGGATGGGCTGTGTTTGTGGGGGCTGGCAGTTTTGATGCCAGGGTCACCTGTGTTCATTTTGGTAGGGGGCTGGCAGTGTTTGTGCCAAGGTTGGCTGTCTGTATGGGTGGGGTGCCTTGCCGCATTGGTGCTGAATCCATCTGTATTAGCTTGGATTTGGGGGTCTGGCTGTGTGAGCTTTGGGTGTTGGTCCTGGGCATAGCAATGTCAAGACCATGTCTGTGAATTCACTGGGGAAGGGGACTCATTATCTGTAGTATTTCATTGTGTGTGTGTGGGGGGGTTAGGAATGATGGTGGTGTGTGTCTCATAGGGGCTGCTGGCTGTGGTGGCAGTGGTCAGGTGTTTGTGTGGGAAGCATGCCATTTTGACAATGGGAGGACCTAGCCATATGTGTGGGGCTGTGGTGGTGGGGTGTAGGCATATGGCATGAGTTGACCATGGTGTTGGGGGGTGCCTGGTGTAGGGACCTTGCCATGTATGTTGGCAACTCAAACTGGGGTGAAATTTTTGACTTAAAAGTTGCTAAAGTCTACAATACCTGGCTAGTCTAGGGCAAGAATGTGTGGGTTTTTTTTTTTTTTTTTTTTAATGTGGGCAATAAGTTGAAAAGATACAGGATTGTTGGTGTGTTCAATGGGCAACTTGTGATCTTGTGTGATGTTGTGGGGCTGGCCTTATTGGTGGTTGAAGCTGCTGGTGGTGTGCCCTTGGGTGATATGAGGGGACTGTTGATGGTGGGGTGAGGGGACTGGCTGCATTTGGAAGGTAGGGGGATGCAGACAATTTTGGTGGGTGGGAGGCCAACTGTGTTTGGATAAGGGGATCTGATTGTTTTTGGACAGTGGACTCTAATACCAGCCAGGGTCTCCCACACCCTTGATTCCATGGGGAAAAAATTTCCCCGGAGGTGGAGAAAGAACATTTAACACAAGTGTGTTTTTGGTTCAAGAAAAAGCCCCAAAACTCACCACAGAGCATATAACCCCCAAAGCTTCTGGGTGCCTAGCGGCCCCAGACCCCTATATATTTCACAGAATATTGCAAAAATGGGTATGGGGTGGGTGGTTGATGGCATTGTTGGTCAGCCAGTTGTCCACAACAATTGCAGCTACAAACTGCCTTAGTCACTTCTAGACTTGACTACTGTAATGCCCTCTATCTCGGGGTCTCTGGAACTTCTCTACGCAGACTGCAGCTAGTGCAAAATGCTGCTGCCCGGCTTTTGACCAGACAAAGTAAGTTTTGTCATATCACTCCGGTATTGCGCGAATTGCACTGGCTGCCTGTCAGGTGGAGAGTTTTGTTCAAGGTGGGTTTTCTCACCTATAAGACCCTACATGGACAGGGCCCTGGTTTCCTTTCTGATCTCCTGGTACCGTCCACCTCTGTCCAGGATCTCCGCTCCTCTAGTGGTGGCCTCCTCAAAGTTCCGAGAGCAAGGTTGAAATCAGCAGGGGATCGATCATTTGGAGTTGCTGCTCCAGCTCTCTGGAACTCGTTGCCGCTTGAAGTGAGAGAGGCCCCCACTATAGAGGCCTTCAAGAGTCGTCTGAAGACCTTTTTATTTATGCAGGCTTTTGGAGATTAAGTTTTATATGTATGCTATTTTAATGTAATGTACACGGTATGACATACTGTATAGTTTTTGTGCGGCGCCCAGAGCCTTTGGGATTGGGCGTCTTTTTAAATAAAATTGACTTTGACTTTGACTAATGCCAGCCAGAATCTCCCATACCTCTGATTCCATGGGAAAAAATTTCCCCTGAAATCAGGGGTAGGGAACATGTAACAAAAGTCGGTTTTTTGTTCACGAAAAGCCCACAAACTCACCACAGAGCATGTAAAGCCTCCCCAGAGGCTTATGGGGGACTAGCAGCCCCCAGACCCCCAGCTATTTTTATGTGTCCCACTTCACAAATATCATATCCAACCCCCCCCAAAAGAAATCCTGCATACGCCACTGTCTGTTACATACTGCATATTAGTTCTTCATGCTGGAGTGACTCTTTAAAACTATACCACCATTTATGGTAGTCAAAGTCCAATAATTTAGATGCCTTCCAGTTCTCCAAAATTATACATTTCAGTGCCATTGTGTCTAAGACAAATATTGTGGTTTCGGATTTTTCACTTGAATTCATATTTAGGTTATTAAATAAATATTTATCCATTTCTAAGGGAATATTTATTCCATTAATGAAAGTAATATTTGTTGAAGTTCTGTCCACCATGCATTAATTTCAGGAACATGTCCACCAACAATGGAATAACATTCCTCTATTACCACATCCATGCCAGCACTAATTTGAATAGTCTAGATGAATTTTGGAAATCTGGACTGGAGTCAAGTATGCTCTATCCAATATTTTTGTTTGAATTGATTTGTTTTTGTTGACACTTATATTTTGTTGTTCTGTTTTCTCAAACTTTTCCAATATTAATGGGTAAGTTTGAGACCCGTCTCAGCATTCCATTTAGAATTTATTTTATTAGAATTCTTTCTCTTCCCTTCTATTATATAATAATAGAATCTGGCTAATAATTTAACTGCCCCTTTTTCCAAAAGATTACTTTGTTGTTTTATTAATGTTGTGAGTCTGATTGAAATATTACTGAACATGTTTTTTATTTTTTTAAATTTACTTAAAATGGTGTAATGCTGAAGCTGTTTCCAACCTCATTCTTTTATCTTATTACTTAATTGTGTAAAGGATGGAGTTTGGTTATCTATTAGAATCTCTTTCCATGCTGTGATATTGCTGTTATGCAAAAATAAACACCACAAATGTCTGTTATAGCTTATTGGAAGATGTAACCGTGGAATTTGGAATATTCTTGGATGTTTTATATATTTTTGTATTAATTGAAACCAGGAAGCTAAAAAAATGAGTTTTTTGCTTATGCAAAGCTAAATCTAATAATACATACACCAGTGGAAAACAACATTGCTTGATATAATATTTTATCTTCCTTTGGGAAAAAGGTCCACTGGTAGTAGGTGGCTATAATATTTGCCTCCATATATTTAAGTGGATATGGACATCCCATCCAACCATTTTCCCTACAGGTAGTTATTATGTTCCAGGCTATCCAGGTCCTCCCCCCCAACACACACAAAAAATTACTAAATATTCACTTGACAACTGGAAACCATGTTTTGTTAAGGGCACCCAGGATGTTTTGAAGGACAAAGATATAATGATGTAGAGCAATCTTCTTTATAGAATCAATTTTACTGCAGAGGGACAGTGTCAAATTTTTCCAGCTCTCCAACAGGGAGGACATTTTATCCTTAGCCTTCTCATAATTAATCTTAATATTTTGTGTTTGGCTTGGTGTTAAATGAATGCCCAAATATGTATTGAAATGTATTTTAAATTTTGTTTCAAATGTGTTTACATCCAAAAGTTTTTTTCCTGGATAGTTTCATAATAACTGATTATTTTTTATTTATCTGATGTCCAGATATAAGAGAATAATTATTATTCTCTTCCAAGAAAGCTTCCAATAGTGAATTTATGTTTTTAAAAATTAATAAAATATCATCAGTGAAGATGCTTAATTTAATATGCTCATGTTCGAAGTGGAGCCCCTCTATCCTTTGGTTGTTCCTAATAGTTGATAAAAAGGGTTGGAAAGTGAGGATAAACAGTATAGGAGACAGGAGGCACCTCTGCCTCACACCATTCAGCATACTAAACTTTTCCATTAAATACCTCTTAATTTGAAACCTCACTAATGTTTTTTTATAAAGCTTTTTTATCAGTGTAATAATCTGACATGGAATTCCCTATTTTTCTAATATTTGATAAAGAAATTCTCTATTTAATAAATCAAAGGCTTTGCATGCCTCAACTGCCACTGTGTAGTATGTATCATCTTTAAATTATCAGTATTTAATAAATGAATTATTATTTGAATTTTCTTATTAGCCTCATATAATGTTCTCTCTTTCATAAACCCATATTAATTTTGATTTATATACAATTTAAAATGTTGTATTTTGCTATTAATTATTGTGGGTTTATCTTCTTTATGTATTAATATTACCTCAGCAACCTGCATCAGTGGTGGAATGTCATTGTTTAAATTGTCATTATCATTCAATAATTCCTCTGTCATTAATGTGATCCAAAGGGCCAGCTGATTGGCAAATGCCTGATCAAACTTACTAGTTAGACCGTCTAATCCTGGTGATTTTTTTCTTGGTAATGAATTAATGGTCTCCATGACTTCTTATTGGGTAATGGGATTATAGTTAAATTACATAAATATTATTTTTGCTTTGCTGCAAAATTTAAACATATCATTACTATTAGGTATGAAATTATTGTGATTGTTTTTTTTTTATAGGTAGTATAAAACCTCTGGGCCATACCCTCATCTGTAGTCTGTACTGTCCCATTTTCATCCTTAATGGACAAAATGATACATTTTTGTTTTGTTTTTCAGCTTTTAATAATGAAGCTAATAATTTTCCTGATTTATCTGTGTGATGATATCTATATTTTTTTTTAATAGTTGATGCTAACCTTAATATCTCTTGCTGAATTATTTCTTGTTTTTTTTTATTTTAAATGTATACCATTCATTTTTGTATTTATTGTAACTAAGTAACACCAGACCATCTAATTATTTTAGTCTATTATTAATTTCTTTATTCTTTTTAATTTTATTAATTTTTATTTTATATGTTATAATAACATCCCTAAGGGTTACTTTAAAAGTGTCCCATAATTATGATATGGTGCATTGCCCAGAGTAGTTGTAGTACCAATATTCTTAGATTGTATTTCTATTAAGTTGTATAAACCTTGGATCCTTCAAAAATTCATTATTTAGAGGCCATGTTTTAGTATATTTCCTATCTTTGTTTATACTACTTATATCTATTGAGATCATAGCATAGTTGGATCAAAAGATAGAATCAATATCAGTTGCAATTATTGATTTATCATATTTTTTGTTATGAAAACATAATAAATTCTTTTGATTTTTTCTTTTTTTCAAAATGTGTGTATGCCTTGCTAATAGGGTTTCTATGTCTCCGCGTATCTATTAGTCGTTCAAAATTTAGAAAGGAATTTAATTTTTTTTGAAATGTTTAAATTTCCTTTTGCAGGTGGAGAAGTTTGATCTTGAAACAAGTTACAGAGGGCATTCAAATCTTCTTACCAGTTTGTAATTTCTGTAATCCTTCTGATATTTTTGACAGAAATGCTGCATATTTTTTAAAAGGGGCATATATAGAACCAATAATTATATTTATACCCTGTATAATAATGTGTAACATTAAAATTATTCCTTCACTGTTGGAGAACTGATCCAATATTTTAACATTGTGTCCCTTCTTAAACAAAATAGCTACCCCACTACGTTTTTTGGTGCCCGTACTAAAAGTTACATTTTCTACCCATTTTCTTTTTTTATATTCTATTTATGCTCCTCCCCTGGCATGCCTGCCAGCCACTCTTTTGGAATGTCATTGTCCTCACACACCCATCTCGGCCCCGCACCACCATCTCCTGACCATGTCTTACAGCCCCTTACCTGGATAACCTGATCTTTCCCTGTATCAGAGGGTCCCTCTCCTACAAGGGGGAAGTGCCAGTAGGCAAGCTGCATATCCCAGGAGGCTGCCATCAGGTCAGTCCAGGCTGTCCAGGGCTTCATGGTGTTGCAGGCCAGGCGCTCGTCATTTGGCTGACAGGGAGTTCTTTTCCCATTTTTCTTTGGCCTGCTCCATGTATGAGCCATAAAGATAGCATCCTGAAGTGGGGATGCATGGGTGGGCATGTTGAGGCCTCATGCCCTTCAAGCTCATCCTACAACCCACCTGCAGGAGCCCAGGCTCATCCCACCCCCTGGGAGGGAAGCATCCAATGGACACTTGTGAGACTCCTCCCTGCCAGACTCCAATCCTAGTACCTGGACTTGGGGCATGAACCTGGATCACCAGCATGCTGAGCAAACCCTCATGACTTGACACAATGGAGCTGGCCCCATTTTCTTTTAAGTTTTACTATTTCTTTGACATCTAGGTGGGTTTCTTGAATACACATTATATGGGCATTTGATTTCTTTAAATAAGTTAACAGTTGTCTTTTGATAGGGGGATTTATCCCATTAACATTCAGTGATAAGAGTTTTAATTTATTTGACTCACCTATTTTTTATATAGTATGTATGAAGAATCCACCTGATGCAACCATAATCATCTTAATACTCTTAAAGAGTCAGACATTACCCTTGAACATGTTGCCTTTATACCCCTTAATATACTCCCAAATACATCTTCCTTATTCATTATTATTGAATCATCCTCATTATACAGATACTCCTCCCCCCTTCTTTAACTCTACCAAACAGACTTTCCTAAATTGTTTATAAAGAACATAGGTAACTTTCAAAATCATTCAAGGTAACTTTGTGCTCAAATAGAATGGATAACAATAAGACATGAGCAATCCCATTTTGTAATCCATTACAGGATAGCTCCACCCCCCACTTTACTCCATTTAAAGCACTTACAACCCCATCTTGTTTATTTAAACCCTGTGGTTGACCTTTTTTCCCCCAACACAGATTCTCTCTCAATAATCATAATCCAGCTACTATTTCATTATTCTGCTGTTTTCCCCTCCTTCATTACTACCTCTGTTTATTAATCAGTTTACTAGTCATTCCATTCACAATGTATTACACCATTCGGAAAATATAGGGGATTTTAATTTTTAGCTCCTTCATAGTGTCTTGCACGTTGTTGTACACATAACGGTTTTCATCAATAATTGCTTTCATCTTTGCTGGGAAAATCATAGTAGCTCTGTAACCCTGAGTCCAAAGTTTATTTCTTAAAAAGTTACATTTCTTCCTTGCCTTTATAATTTTGTGTAATAAATAGTTATAGATAGTAATATTAGTACTCAACAAATTTATTTTCTTATTTTATGGACTGAAAACATAAGTTTCTCTTTGTCTGCTGATTTTAAAACTCTCAAGATAATCGGTCTCGGTGGTGCAGAGTCTATTGGCTTTGATCTTAAGCCCTGATGTATTCTATCAATTTTAAAATTAACCTCTGCTGGATCAGTTTCTAAAAATGCTGCCACAATTATCTTAAAGGATTCCTGCAAAGTTCTGGATGAATCCCAGGCTTCAGGGACACCAATAATTCAAATATTATTTTTTTTTTCTTGATCTATTATTTTGTCCTTACATTCCATATTCGTATTCTCCAGTTTTTTAATTTGCTGTGTAATTGCAGCAGTCTCGTCAGATAAATTAGTTAAATCCTGTTTGATTTGCACCACCTCTTGTTTTAAAACTTGATTGTCTTTTATTAACTCTTGTGTCAAAGAGAAATAGCTTTCTGTTTTATTCTGATGTGCTAACATGAATTCCATTTTGTCAGAGAGTGTATTTATTTTATTAAACAAGCATTTTGCTCAGGTGGGGGGGCATCCTCCTCCTCCTCACCTGAAAAATCTGGCATCTGCTCCTCTTCTGGAAAGAATTCCTGTGAACTGTCTGATTGAAGGCCCCGAAATTTGTTTTCAGCGGGTACCATAGGTACACTTTTCACATTTGTACAGTTTTTAGGTCCTCACTTGTCAAAATCGGGTTTGCATTTTCCAAATCATTATTAATAGCAGTCACAGTTATTTCCTTTCTTACTTCAGTCTCTGGTAGTGCTATAGAAACTACGCTTAAAGATTATTAGAATCATTCAGTTGAGAGATATTGTAGGATGGTAAAATATTTCTTACCCCTCTCTCTTGGGAGTTTGTAGGCTCAACTGATGCTGCTGCTTCAGAGGTGGCTGTATTTAATTGTGCCACAATATTTAACATCTCCTTCCCTTGCAGTAGTTTACTCTACTCCATTAGTTAGACCTGCTGTTTCTCTCTGTCCACTTATTTAGCATTGGCATTGGCCTGTTCCCCTGTTGTCTCTGTTAACTCAGTTAACTCAGTTAAATCAGTGAAGAAGTCCACCAAAAGTTCCTCCTTGTCTGGTAAAAGTTTAGCATTCTTCACTTTGTTGTCTGTAAGTATACTGTTTATTTTAGATGCAGATTTGTCTGACAGCGGCATTCAAGAACAGTTGATAACTGTTTTAATTTGGGCCCCAAAACTTGTTGATTCTTCTTCTAATGTTGATGGGGGCATTCCAGCACAGCAAAAGGCCACTGAAAGCTGGGCCCCTGTATCACCATAGAGTTCTGGGTCTGGCATTCCACCCTGGTCTGTTTGTTTATTATCTTTCATTTTCTTGTTTGGCTGAAATAATGGTAAAAAGCCCACAGGGTTACTTTTTCCAGTGGTATCACCCACAGCTAGTTGATTCACCTCGTGTTATGGTGGTAGGCCTTTGCTTATGTGTTTGGGCTTGCGCTTCCTGGTGGTCATAGTAAATGTTTAAAAATCTTCATTTTGGTTCCTGTTTGGTTCTTCTTTACCTCTCTTTTGGATGACATAATACCAAATGCTGAGAACATTTTTGAATGTTTCTTTTCAACTGCAGTTGCATCTGTTTCAGGGTCGCAATTCATACCTAATATGGCTGAGCAAGGAGGGACTGTAATGGGTTCCTGGTATAGACCTGTGTTGTCTGCCTACATGGCTCACACAGCTAGCACCATGTTGCTCCTCTCTCCTTGTGGGCATAGGGAATATAACCTTCCTTATTTAACTTTAGGGAAAACATACACTATTCCCACTTTGCACATAACATGAAGAATTTCCAAACAAAAGCACTTTTAAACATAATGCCATGTATCTCTTTCCTGCACCTAACACTTGCCCAGTGAAGCTGCAGTAGTGCACACTGACCACTGAGCAAAGGAGCCCCATCCTCCCCCAAAAAGTATTCAATTTTGGTTGTATCATCTCTTCCCTCTATATACAGTATAAGCCTAGTTCTGGCCCTAGTGTGGCAGCAGAACCACAAATTCACTATCTGAAGTATCTGTCAGTTTAGTTTGTATGGTTGCACATCCTTATTTATTATGCCTTCAGTAACAGGGCCATTGTAGTTTAATAGTAATGGCAGACTGTAACATCTGAATCTTCCATGGAGAGTACAGCTGGTCATGCGAGGGAAAAGTGTTGCATGAATATTTACATGCAGTCTTTTTACTTAGACACACACACACACACACACACACACCCACCCCTACATTTATATACAGTGAAACTGGCAAGGAAACAAAGTAGTATCCTGTGAAAAGGGATTAACTACCACTGAAATTGTATTTTTTTTACAGTACATCTTTTGCAATATACTCAGTTTTCTGTTGCATCCTGGCTGACACTGCTATATACATACTATATTTACAGAAAGTGTTGCACACATCTTAAGAAATTAACATGATCTGTCAGGTCCCAGTTTCTCTATCTTTGGACATGCAAACCTCATGGCAATATTCCTTCTTTTCCAACTAGACAAGAAACTCGGGGACATTGCCTTATCATGTCTTTAATTCTGGGCATTTCTGACTTTTGAAGTCAGAAGAAACATCTACTACTACTACTTAACCTCATTGAATGCTACACAAAGAAAAATATTTCATAAAAGCTTCAAAAAGCAGAAATTATAGCTGAAAAACTAGTGAAAAAATGTTTTCTGACAAAATTAAATGCAAATTGACAATCTGCTGATTTAGTTAAACATATTAGTTATTAAAGACAATTTGCATTGACACTGGTGAATAAACTTGGTCCACAGTCACTGTATCCTCAAGACAACCTTCCATTGACTTCTGGGGGTGAAAACTGTGAGTTAAAATGGCCCCAGGACTATTTCTCTTAGACTTTGAAGTCAAGCTGAAAATACTGTGCTGTTTACAGTAACTACTGTGCTTGAGGCATTAAATATCAAACTGCTGAATGTAAAGTGTTGGATGCTTTTCAAATCAGAACACATATACAGGAGGTATAGTATAAGCAGTTACCATTCCAGTTGCCATAATAAGTGTTGGACTTGGTATAATGCTCCAAAAGAGCTTGGAAATATTTTTAGGGCTATACACAAGTCTTTAAATTTTAGGTAAACTACAAAGCAAATGAGGGTTGTAGATTTCAGGGAAAAGTAATGCAGTCTGAAAAAGGGACATTAATGTAGTAGGGAAGTGTGTTAACATGTAGTAAATGAAATTAATTGTGGATCACTGTAATGTCCTTCATTTAGGCCAAAAGGGTTCTGGGGGTTGTGTTATTTAAATACAGCAGACTAAAATTGTATGCTCATCACATATATGCACATTCAGCTTGTATGCTCCAAATCTTCATGTCTCATTCCACCCTCATTGACAGTAATGCACTGTATAATAACATGCACAGTTAATTCCACTGAAATTCCACTTATATGCCTCATTTCTCATCTTGTGCTTCAACACTTACATTTCTCACATATACTTCCACTCTAGCTGTCTTACCTCTTACCCAAAAAAATCTCTCCTTGTTGCCTCCCATCAAAACCCTCCTCAGTGACAACCTTGAGGTTGTTGACACATTTAAGTACCTGGGGTGTCTTCTGGACCACCACCTGTCTTTCTCTGCTTACAACGAATCACTTGCAAAAAAAGCTGAAGCAAAGACTCAGTTTCTTCTTTAGGAACAATTCCCTTTTCCTGAGTGAAGCCAGACTGAGACTGGTATAGACCTCATTCATCTTTCTACTGGACTACGCCGATGTGATATATGGCTGTTGTTCAGATACCCCGCTGCACTCACTCAACACACTCTACCATAGGGCAATACGTTTCATCACAGATGCACACCCTGGCACTCATCATTGTGACTTGTATGTTTCCTTGGGCTGGGCTTCCCTGTCCTCTAGATGGCTTTTCTACTCACTCATGTGGCTTTATGAAACCCTTCTGCTAAAACTTCCATCATATATATCAAGCCTTTTTCATTGCTCTGCTTGCCTCTGTCTGCTATGGAACAGCTCCTATATCATGCTGGATGTCCCTAAATCTTGCCCCTGTTTCAGTAAAATGGTCATCAGCCATTCTCTCCCTGATGCTTGGAACAAAGCACAATCTACTCTCAAATTTCAAAATCTGGTACCTCTAAATACATTCAAAAATGTGGTCACCAGCAAATTACAAGACTCCTGCACGTCACCCCCCCTCATTAACCGCCGTTGACCCAGCCTTACTTCCTGCTAGTTCCTCTTTAATCTAATTATGTCTGTTGTAGTAAACTGTCTTTCCTACTGGTTCCCCTCTACTCTGATTATATCTGTTGTAGTAAACCATCTTTCAGGGTAATGGAGTTTGCCCTTTAAGGGGCAGACCAGGTTGTCCTGGTGCACCCCTTCCCTCCTGCCTAGAATGGTTGTGCTCAGTAGGGGAGGGGTGAAGGAAGGGAAGGGGCTAAGGGCCAGAACAATGGGCAGATAGCAGGAAGGGAAGGGGCGAAGAGAGGTACATAAGGGACAGCACAAGGGGGCCTCAGCCACTTTTTGCTGGAGTTTTGATCTACATCAACTGCAGCACGTTGGATTGGCAAAAATTTTTGAGGTTTGTTCACCAGGAGATAGAGGTAAGGAAACAAACAGTTGATATTGCAGGACGAGATGTGGAGTGTTTTTAAAAAAAAAAGGAGAGGAAGAAGATACATACAGTATTAAGAGTAAACATATTACAGTATATAACTGAGCAAATATGGGGTCCTGAGTAGCGATGGGGATCAGACTGTGGATGAGAGAGTGACCCAGGACCACGTGGGGGCGACGTACAGGCCTCATGGGGGGCTTGTTGGAAGGCCTTTGCTTTGTTTTGATGCTTTGTGGTATTGTGTGGACTGGTTTTGCCAGCTGGTAGGAATTTTTATGCCTGAAAGAGCCCCTGAGGCAGGAGAGAGATAGCATGAGCTGAGACTACATGGCATGGCACCATGTGCCACTTTTTTGGATGGCTAACAAAGCCTTTACTTGACTGTGGTGTTTTGTGGCATTTTGTGCCCCTTTTGGGGCTGCTTGGCATGAATAGTGGGCCTGGAAGAGGCTGTGGAGATGGGGGGAGTGAGCTCGAGCTGGGACCACGTGACGTGACATCACATGCCACACAGGGGGTTGTAAAAACCCTTTTTCCTTTTGCTGGGGCACTGATGGCTGTTTGGTGGCCATTCTAGTTGCTGAGGGAAAGCCTGAGGAGGAAGGGATGGCCTAGAAGAGGCCCTGAGGAAGGGACTGAGTTGGCGTGACATCACACGCCATGTGGGGGGTTGCTAGAAAGACACTTCCCTTTGGTTCTTGGGATAGGGTGGTGCTGTGTGGCTGTTTTGCTTGGCTTTAAGATTAGGAGGCCAAGATGAAGCCTTGAAGTGGGGAGGAGCGAGTGTGATCCGGGACCACGTGGCGTGCATCACACACCATGTGGTGGGGTGGGATAAATACTTTTTGTCTTGCTCTTATGCTCTGGTGGTGTTTTTGTGGTTTTTTGGGTGCCCTGGCTGGACGGTAGGCCTGGAAGAGGCCCTGATGCATGTATCACGTGGCGTGACATCACACACCAGGTGCGGGTGGATAGAAGATAATTTCCTGAGCTTGGGTGGCTACTGGGGTGGTGTGAAGTATTTTGGTGGTTTCAGTAGGGAGAATAGGCCTGGAGAAGGGCCCTGAAGCAAGGGAGAGTGAGTGCAATATAGGACCATGCGGCGTGACGTCACACACTGCCGGGGTTTGGGAAAAAGCATTCCCATGTGCTTGGGCCATTTTTCATGGCTTGGTGGGCCTTTCAAGGCATATTGGGGAGGGAAAATAAAGTGCCTTGGGAGGCCAGGGGCGGAAGGAGAGAGATCGTGACCCGGGACCTGTCGAGTGAGGTCCCACGCTGTGAGGTGGTAGCACTGTAAGCCGTTGCACTCACTCTTTCTGGGGCTGCTTGCTGTTTTTGTCCCTTCCCCTCCTTTTCAGGTATGAGGAGGGAGCAAAAGCTTGGCAGAGGCATGAATATGAGGGGAAGGTGCCCAATTATTGGACCACGCAGTGCGACCTCTTCCTATGGTGGGGATGCTGACTGCAGGGTGTCTTGGTCAGCCCAGGCAGGTGGGGAGGCCAAAAAATGGCAGCATGCATAGGGGGTAAGCTCCTAGGGAGGCCAACAAAATGCAGCACTGCTGAGGGATGGCAGTAGGATGCTGTTAGAGGCTCAAGGCCCCTCCAAAAAATATTTTTTTTTGTTTGTAATTACAAATAAGAGGAGGCATTTGAGTTGATGGAAAGGGGGGGTGCCCGGTCTCTCACAATGTGGTCTCAGTAGGGCACAGTGGAGAACAGCCAAGGGACCTGGCAACCTGTCAAGCACGATGGGGGCCTTCACTGGTGGTCCAGTCTGTTTTATGTGGGCGTGTGGTTTGAGGGACAGGAAGAAGGTGTTACAAAAAGGTACAGATATATAAATAACCCTGTTTTTCTCTTCCTGTAGTTGTCTTCACAGAGCAAGGAAAGGAAGGACATGGCACCAAAGAAGAGCAGGCCATCAAAGGAAGATGCTTACAAGGCTATAATTGAATTGGCAGAAAAGGCAAACAGAATGTGGGAACTGGTGGAGGGGGAGGAACCAGGGAGACCCGGTGAGAAGGGAAAAGCAGGCCTGGGTAAAGGCAGCAGGGGGAAACGACCAGCAGAAGGGCCACATAGTCCTGCTAGGGTACCACCAGAGATAGTGGGGCCCACCAAGGCAGTTGATCCAGTACCCTTGTGGCCTGTGGACCCGGTGACACCAGTACCCCCCCGATCAAGGTGGGATCTCCTCGGCTGAACCCAGACACGATGCCCAGAATGTGGGGTTCCCTCCACAGACCCCAGTAGTTCACCCTCCTCCTCAACCGCAGGGAGAAGCATGGGGAAATTTGGAAGACTCCAGGCAGCATGGCCCAGACAAGGTTACAGGTAACACATCCAGTGCAGTGGGTGACAGTATAAAAGAATACATAGGGCAAATTGTGGCAGCACTGGGGACAGGAGGTCTGGGGCGGATGGAATCGGCTCTGGCAGAGATTAGGATGGAGAAAGAGGTGCTGGAAAAGAATGAAAAGGGAGCGGAGAGAGAAGGAAAAGGTACAAGGGAGATGGGGCACCTGGGATAAGGATAGGCGAGCATGTGCCACTGGCCACAAAGGAAAGAATATGGAAAGGGGAATATGTGGATATATTCACTTTGGTGAGTCGGGAGGTGGCAGCTCAGTACGAGGAAGCTGAGGGCATGGGTAAAAGTGAGATGGCAGCGGCTATAGTGCTTTTAGGGAAAAAAGAGGATGACAAGTTCACAAAAGAGAAGACTTGGGATGGGTGGTTCCTAGGTTTTGCCACTTTATCAGCCATTGTTCTGGAAAAAAGGCTGGAGCTAGGCATCCCACTCATTACTTATTCCTTGATAATATGGAGAGCAAAAGCAAAAGGCGGTGTGGGATGGTTATACTATGATGAATTTTTTCGGCAGAGAATGGCAACATTTGGGGACATGAGACGGGACACCAAGCAAATAGATTTATGGATGGATTACGTAACAGATTAGTCCACACCTGAAGGTGAGTGGGGCAAAAAGGGGTTTACGCCCCAGAGATGTTGCTGGGCTTACAACAGGGCTTTTTGCTCATGGCCTCAATGTCGTTTCTGGCATGCTTGCTCAAAATGTGGAGGAGGGCATCCAGCAAACAAATGTAGAATGACATGGGCCCAGGGGGCACAAGGACACATGGGGGTCAAGGATCAGGTCAACAGTTTTTTCGAGATGGCCAAGGGTTTAAAGGGCAAACATGGAACAGGGGAGGGCAGGGTAGGGGGAATGCGAATAGAGGGGGTCAGAGCCACTGAGAGAAGAAAGGTAGGGCAAAACGAGAAGGAGGGGTCGGGGAGGAGGGGCGGGGGGTGTGACAGGGAGCAGTTTGGGATGGCCAGAACCCCCATCAACTTGAAGGTATGGACAGTTTGCCTGGACAGATATCCAGACACGAGCGTGCAGGATATGATTTTGAAGGGTTTTAACACAGGGTTTTCATTGCAGTGTAGGGGACCCAGGCAAGAGATGGAGGCGAGCAACCTTGGGTCAGTAAAAGGAAAGGAAGAGATGCTAAGACAGAAGATAGAGAAAGAGAAGGCAGCAGGTAGGGTAGAGGGCCCATTTAACACTCCCCCATTGCCGAACATGCGGATTTCGCCATTGGGTTTGGATCCCAAGAAACAAGAGGGGTAGTACAGGGTGATCCACCACCTGTCCTATCCAGAAGGGGAGTCGGTGAACAATTTCATCAGTGAGGAGCATAGTAACGTGACATATGCGACACTAGAGGATGCAGTCTGGATAATCCGGGCCACAGAGGATGCATGGATGGTGAAAACGGACATTGAATCCACTTTCAGACTGCCTCCGGTTAGGAGGGAAGACTGGGATCTATTGGGTTTTAAAAGTGGGGGACAGTATTATTTCGACAAAGCAATGCCAATGGGTTGTTCCACAGCATGTGCTACATTTGAGGCTTTCAGCACCTGTTTGCAGTGGATATTTCAGGAAAAAACGGGTTATAGGATGGTCATCCATTATCTGGATGATTTTCTTTTCATTGGAAAGAGAAAAAGAGAGACACAGAGGATTCTGGATAAGTTTCAGGAATTGTGCCAGGAGCTAGGGATCCCACTGGCACCAGAAAAAACAGAGGGGACCAACAGGGTTATGGAATTTCCAGGGATTGAGATAGATGCCCCGAGCAAAGTATTTAGACTACCGGACAAAAAAGTAAAGAAATTGAAGGAACTAATCCAAGTACACACCAGCAGGAGACGGGTACAACTAAAACTGGTGCTGCAGGTACTGGGGCACCTGAACTTCACATGCAGGGCCATCAGACAAGGAAGGGCATTCACAAAGAGGTTAGCTAGGGCTACAGCAGGGGTCACCAGACCACATCACTTGGCGGACCTGACGCAAGGGGTCAGGGAGGATTTTAAAATTTGGGAAGAATTTCTTAGGGAGTACAATGGGTGCTCTTTCTGGCAAGAGGAGTGGCTATGCAACACAGACCTTGACCTCTACACAGACACTGCTGGGGGGCTACGCATGGGGGGTTACCTGAGGGGTAGATGGTTCACAGAACCCTGGCCTGCCAGTTGGGTGATGTATGGGAAAGTGAGAGATATAACATTGTTGGAGATCATGCCCATATGGGCGTGTACCTTGGTCTGGGGGAGGAATTATGGGATCAGAAAGTGACATTTTGGTGTGACAATAGATCAGTGGTGGATGTTCTGAACAACAGGGGAGCCAGGTCAGGCACGGTCATGCAGATATTATGACTTTTAGTTTTAAGGGCTTTGCAGCTGAACATGTCATTTAGAGCACAACACATAGAAGGGGTACACAATACCCTGGCTGACAGCCTTTCCCGTCTGCAGCTGGACCATTTTCGGAGGCTGGCACCAGCAGCGGAAGAACTAAAAACACCCATACCAACGAACATTTGTGACATTGGCAAGAAGGAGCAGAACTGTTGTTTCGCAGCTCATGGGTGCCTCGGACTCTGCGGGCCTACGATGGGGCCTGGCGAGTGTTTCAAACATTCAGGGAAGAGCACCAGATGGAGGTAAGTAGGCCACTCACAGAGGAACAGTTGGGAATGTTCACCATGGAGCAGTGGCAAAAAGGCACAGCCCACACCACAATGGGAGTCTATTTGGCAGGGATTAGTGTTATCTGCAGTCTAAAAGGGTGGAAGGACCTGACAAAATCATTACTCATCAGAAGAATGATGCAAGGATGGAGCAGGTTGAAGCAAAGGGCTGGCAGATAATAGAAGGCCTATAGGGGAGCAGTGGCTAATAAAGCTGAAGGACGTGCTTCCAGCAATTTGCAGATCAAATGCCGAGGCCCAGCTTTTTCACACAATTTATGTGGTAATGTTCGCAGGGGCCATGAGAGTGAGTGAGGTGGTAGGCCATGGGAGAGAAGACAAGGAAGGGGGTTAGAATGGGAAGATATAAGCTGGGGGGTGACAGAGATACGGATCAAGATTAGGAGGTCAAAAATGGATCAAAGAGGGCAAGGTTGCATAGTAACACTGAAAGGGCAAGCAGAGGGTGCAATATGCCCAGTACAGGCTCTATGGGCTTTTGCTGCAGAGCATGGGAACAGGACGGGGAAATTATTTGTACATGGTGATGGAAAAAGGGTCACCAGCTACCAAGTCACAGCATTGTTCAAAAAGGCATGCAATTCATGGGGGAAGACCCGGTTAATTATTCATCCCATTCCTTGTGGATTGGGGCTGCCTCACAGTGGGCAGCAGCGGGAGAGACGGTGAATGGGATATTGTAAAAGGGACGCTGGTGATCGGCCAGTTATAAGAGATACATTAGAGCACTGAAATAAAAAAAAAAACTTTTGAAGGTAGTGCACCTGGCTTGAACTGCAGAGCTGGGGTGGGGGGCAAGAAAGGGTAAAAGGTGGTGGGAAGACACACAAAAAATAAATAAATAAATAATATATAATGGGGGGAGAATACGGGTATGACCCTAAGAGCATGTGTAAAATAATGAATTTTGCTTGAACCCCATAGGTAGAGGGAGGATCACTGAAGTCTGGATCTGCGGCCATTCCTATATTTATTAGGCTGGAAAAAGAGCAGAGAAGAAGGCTGGGGGAAGGTAGCTGTACCAAGATGCGAGACAGTGTAGGTTGGTTTGGCATGGCATATGGGGGATGAGATGGGCACACCTGCTTCCCACCTTGAAAGAACTCAAGGGATGGCAGCCGAGTCCAGATCTAATTATTATACATCTAGGGGGCAATGACCTTGTAGTCAGGCCTTGGATACACACATACTTACAAATAAAAAGGGATTTGGGGCCAATACGACGGTGGTGGCCACAGGTGTGCCTCGCCTGGTCAGATATGATACCAAGGAGGGTGAGGAGGCAGGAGCACAGCCGACAGAGCGGTAGAGAGGGCCAGAAGAAAGATGAATAGGAGGGTTTGGACATTGGCAAGGCAGATGGGAGGACAGGTGATACTGAGGGGGGTAGAAGAATGGGTAGAAGATTTCTACAGGTCAGACAGTGTGCACCTCTCGGACCTAGCCATAGACATGTTCAATACAGAAACAATGGGCTTTATAGAAGCATGGCGGAAACATGCAAAAAAGGGGAAATGAAAAAGAAAGAATAAAAAGGATCTTCCCTGAGGTAAGGGAGAATGGTACCCTACGTATGGGGGAAGCCAGCCATCCAATGCAAGCTCAAGACTGGCTAGTGGGGAAAAAGGAGGGGGAGGAGGGGAGGGGAGTAGAAAAAAGGAATAACACAAGAAGAGGAGGAAGATGAAGGAGAAAGCAGTCTCAGTTTTCACGTTACATAACGGAAAAGGAGAAGAAGAAGGCACCCAGGTTTTCACCTGGGGGAAGGATAATCAGAGATTGATATATGGAGGAAAATAAACAAAAGTTTGAAAATATGATAATAAAGAAATGGAAATGGAATATGGAATTATGAATATAAATAAATTAATTGCCAATCTGAGCACAACAACAAACAATGGTCTCTGTCTTTTTGTGAGGGAAAAGGGGGGAATCCAGGACAATGGAGTTTGCCCTTTAAGGGGCAGACCAGGTTGTCCTGGTGCACCCCTTCCCTCCTGCCTAGAATGGTTGTGCTCAGAAGGGGAAAGGGGAAGAAAGAGGAGGGGCTAAGGGCCAGAACAATGGGCAGGTAGCAGGAAGGGGGCAAAGGGAGGTACATAAGGGACAGCACAAGGGGCCCCAGCCACTTTTGCTGGAGTTTTGATCCTCCCACCCACCCTACTAAGCAGAGCAAGAGGGAAGACAGTCAAGATGGGACTGTATGGTGGGTCTGTCAAGGTGGATGACAGGCGTCCGTCAGACAGTTTGCACTCGCCAAAGGTGGATGGCAGGTGATAATATGATATGGACTGCCAAAGGTGGATGGCAGGAGAAAAAGGTGGGGCGGGAGGGAGGGGAAGAAAAAGGAATAACACAAGAAGAGGAGGAAGATGAAGGAGAAAGCAGTCTCTGTTTTCACCGTTACCTAACTGAAAAGGAGAAGAAGAAGGCACCCAGGTTTTCACCTGGGGGAAGGATAATCAGATATTGATATATGGAGGAAAATAAACAAAGGTTTGAAAGTATGATAATAAAGAAATGAAAATGGAATATGGAATTATGAATATAAATAAACTGCCAATCTGAGCACAACAACAAACAATGGTCTCTGTCTTTTTCTGAGGGAAAAGGGGGGAATCCGGGACAATGGTCTTCACCCTCCTCGCTCCATCTGAGTTCTTACCCATGCTTTCCATCCTTCCCCTCCTCCTGTACTTCATCCTTGTTAGCCCTCTATTTCCTGACTGACTCATATTCTTAACCTGCCTGTCCCAAGCTCCATCCCTGTGAGACCTCCTATTGCTGAAATGCTTCCACTGCCCTTAAGTAAGTGATTTATTTTGTAAATATCATGCACGTTGATCTCTGTACTTGTACCGGAATTTAATGGGATTGTATATATCATATAAATATTGCAAAGTTTGTTGTCCTTATTGTACCTTTTACCCTGTTACCCCTCAACAACTCTATTATATGCACCATCTATGCCTCGTTTGATTGTTTACAGTTCTTATCCATCTTTGCGCTGTACTGTTTATCCTGTTTGTTGTTGTACCACTGTACCAATGTATACCTAAAGCTGTATGTACAGTACCTTCAGTGTCCCTCTCAGAACCTCCTTGTAAATGAGCTTGCTCAATTGAGTTTTTTCTGCTTAATAAACTTGAATTTGAACTTGAACATAGTTAAGCAGCGCATTGAAGCCATGTAAACCCTCACATAACCATAGAAAACATACAAGATTCAGCTCTCAGCCAGTGGATAGCCATGGAGAAAAATAAAAGAATGGTCCTGAGTCTGTAACATAACGTAATCTTAACTGAGAAATCAGTCATTCCTAAATTTTTCCCGAAAAGAAGTGTTAATGATTTTAACATCAGTGTATCAAGTGTTGGCTGTATTGTGCAGCAGAGAGAAGTTTTTTTTATTTTTAAGACAGGGGCTGGGGCTGCTTTAAATCTCACAACAGAAACTAAAATGGCAAAGACTTAATAGTAGAAGAGGCTATATTGTTACAATTAACCACACAAGGGATCACAGTATACCATTATCAGGGTCACTTGCTAGAAAACTAACAACTTGGTACTGACAAAGGGTTGATTTGAAACTAAACTAGCTGTCTTTCTCATTGGAAAGTGTGGCATGGCATATTTTACTCTAAGATTTATGGTGAGAAAAGTTCCACTAATTTAACAACAACAGAGATAGGCTCCAAAATATTCTCCCGAATTTGCTTTGCAACTATGCCCAAATTATATTTTCAATGAAGACAAGACCATGCTGTTTTCTCAAGCAACTCCAGAAGGTTTATTAACATTCCAGCATTAGAACACAGCAGCCACAAAAAAAAAACATTTGTCAATGCCGAATTGTTTGCTTGCTGTCATTGGCATTGGTAGTGTAGAAGTTAAAGAGCTGCATAATAGGAATGGCAGTGAAGTATTGAACTGAAGCCAACCCCACCACCACTCTGCAAAGAGTGACAGGCATTGGGGTGTGCTTTGGGTTGTCAGGCATAACAGCCACGCCATTTCACCACACCCTACCCTGCAAACACTGACAAGTGTCACGGTGTGCCTTGGGGTCTTTGGCCCTTATCGCACCCATTCCATCAGGAAATCACGGTGAGATGAGTGCGGTATAGAGAATGGGGTGAACTTTGGGGCCAAAGAGTCCAAGGCATACCCTCGATGCTCTCTCACTGGCTGCAAGGTGTGGAATGGTAAGGCACTACAGGCAAGAATCCCAAGTCACACCCTGATGCACTGTTCTCTACAGGGTGGGGCGTTATGGTTGGAAACCCTAACACCTCAGGCATTCGCTGGTATTTTCACTCCAAATTTTCAACATGGTTTTTTTGTGACCCCCACCTTATGAACAGTGGCAATATCGGTTTGTTAGCCGAAAGCTGCTTATGCACAGCGACTACGGCATTTAGCACCACAGGTGTAAAAACACATTTCGGACAGGATGTAAAAAACAACAGCTGCACTGTTCGTGGGGAGGTGTAAAAAATGGCAATTTTGCAAATCTGCAGTAAAAATATTAAAAAAACTGGTGAAGTCACGAGCGTGCATAGAAACTATGCAACACACACCCGTAATGTAATTAATTTGGGGATTTTTTACAGCAGATTGTCAACACAGGCATTTTGGGACCTCTGATCATGAACATTGTCACTGTGATTTTCTTTATCTGTCCCGAACAATGATTTCCCACAGCAACCACGCATCTCTGTGCTGAAAGTGTGAAAACACGTTTCGGTCATGTTGTGAAAAATGACAGCTGTACTGTTCATAAGGAAGTGTGGAAAAATGTCACCGGTGAAAATCTGGACTGAAAATATTACAAAGTCATGAACTTACAAGGGTGCGTGGAAACTGCACAATGCTCACACCTAACACAGTCATTTTATGGACTTTTGTCACCAAATTTTCAACATAGCCATTTTAAGACCTCTGCTCATGAACAGCGTAACTGTGATTTTCTTAATCTGCCCCAAACATTGCTTTCGCACACCGACTGCACCATTATGTGCTACATGTGCGGAAACACATTTTGGGCGACATGTGAAAAATGGCAGCTGTACTGTTCATAAGGAAGTGTAATAAAATGGCAATGTTGAAAATCTGGAGTGAAAATATTGAAAATTCACAAACTTACGAGCGTGCGTAGGAACTGCGCAACGCACTCTCGTAAAACACTCATTTTAAGGAATTTTTTCACCAAATTTTCAACATAGCCATTTTAAGACCTCTGCTCATGAACTGTGTCACTGTGATTTTCTTAATGTGTCCCATACATTGATTTCGCACACTGACTGCGCCATTGTGCTCTACATGGGTGGAAACACATATTGGGCAAGATGTGAAAAATGACAGCTGCACTGCTCATAAGAAAGTGTAATAAAATGGCAATGTTGGAAATCTGGAGGGAAAATATTGAAACTTCGCGAATTTTTAGGAATTTTTCCACCAAATTTTCAACGTAGGCTTTTTGAGAGCCCACCTTATGAACAGTGGCAGTGCCATTTCATTACTCTGTCCCGAAAGGTGATTTCATGCAGTGACTGCAAAATCACCCTTCGGGCCCAATTAATGCCATGACAGTGAGGGCATTCATGAGAAGTGGTCCCAAAAACCCCATGTTGAAAATTTTGTACAAAAATTCGGAAAAATGCCTGAGATATGCAGCAAAGTTGAAAAAACCCTATCTATCCCATTATACAGCTTACCATCATTTCCTCAGTTCGTGGTCGGCTTTGAAGAGTGCAGACGTGGTCCCGGTCCACCGAAGATCGCCGTGCCAGAGTCCGGAGGTAAGTATGGGATATGGGGGGGTGTGAGGAGGCAGGGTGCGCAGTGGGTGGGCGTGGATGGGGGTAGAGACAGCAAGGGATCTTTTTTTGTTTCAGGTTTTTTTTTGTTTTTTTTAAATGACAATGACATGGACGTTTGCTACGCTGGGGTGGGCTCCCAACGTGGCACAAGGATGGCTTTTTTGGGGGGCATGGAGCCGACGGGGGATTGGGCACCCCCGTTGGTGATAGCATCTGTTGCCATGCTGGGGTGGGCTCCCAGCATGGCACCCTGTACTCTGGGGGGGAACCAGTGGAGCTGATTGGGGATTGGGCACCCCTGTCGGCTATAGAATGTGTAGCTATGTTGGGGTGGGCTCCCAGCATGGCATGTGAAATTCTGTTTGGGGGAGCACAGCACAGCCCATGGGAGACTGAGGCACCCCTAGGCATACACAGTGTGCGTAAAGGCACGCAGCACGCAGTATGCGTGTGTGTGTGTGTGGTGTGAGGGGAGGCCGCATGAGCAGGTGATATCTTATCACTGCTCACTGAAGTGTAGCTCCCCCTTTCAACTGTACTCCACTGCATTTTCGACTGCTGTCATAGACAGCTCCAGCAGCCATTGGAGAACTGCAGCTGCGCCTGCAAACACACTGATTGAATTGGAAGAGGGATGCCACACCTCCGAAAACTTGGATGGTGGCACTATATTTCTTGCACATGCGTGCAAGCAAACATAAAAAGCAGTGAAGCAGCTATCAGTAAGGGTATGTGTAAATGCTACTGTGAATGAAAAGTTGACAATGTTCATCTTTAGAAAATCATAGAAACCAAGTTGATTTAGAGGGATATCAGTGAACATGTTACTAGTGCAATACAATAACAGCTCCACTGCCTGAATGGTGGCAGTCATTTTTAGCATAGGCTGCAAGACTAGGGTTCAAAAATGAAAGCAAAAAGACATAAAATTGCTATGATCATTGATAAATGTCCTGCACAAGAGCCCAGTGTCAGTTTATCTTCCCCTTAATTGCACTTCTGTTATCAAACCCATGGATGTGATCTACAACCATAAGCTGCCTATTGAAAGATGAATGTGAATACAATCCTCAACAAGACTGACTGCAGGCAGACAAAACAATAATTTAAAAATATGACAAAAACTGTGACAACAAAGGATACTATCCACTTACTGGACTCCATGTTGCATCAAGACATGTCTTCCCACAGGCTATCCAGCACTAATTTCAAAAAGCAGAAATGTTGCCAAACTTGCCACAGTATAATGCAACTTTACCTGCTCTCACTGAGGTGGAACTACCAGTAGAGATGCAATGAAGTTAAACAGGGTTCACTTTTGTGACATTTCCCTTGCCCTCAGCGACTTTGACTTCACAGAAATTCTCAAATTTCTATAAGAAAATGAGCAAATTTGCCACTTTGTGGGTGAATGACAGCTACTTCACAGGTGAATTTTACCCACTCACCTATAATCCACTCTTCATGAAGAGCAAACTTCTTGAATTGACACTTTGTAATTTTTTTCCCATGCCACCAGCCTGAGCCAGGTCCAGTATATGCCCCACTAGCACTGGTCCTGAATTTGTTGAAACAAAACAAACTGCACTGACTGAGTCATTAATTGCTCCCATGTAACTGTCATCCACTCAACCCAGTTTTGTATGAATCATACAGCTCACTGGGGAGATGATGTCCTGTTTTTCAACCATTCTTTATGGTAGAAGACACTAGTTTTTGAAGATGCTTGCATGAAGTGAAGTCAGAATATGACACCCCACCATGCTTCATGCTTTTTGGTATGTTACCTCTGCTATGCATGAGGCATTATGCATGCAGATGGCGACCCTTCCAAAAGGGACGGGGGGGAGGAGTAATGTGCATTTCACAAGGGATGTCTTGGAACAGTAGTGCAATCCAAAGCTGCTAGGTCTGACTGATCATTGGGTGAGGTTCAAATGAAGCAGCACCATAGTTTGCATCCTGCCTCCAACTCCACCAGCTCCTTCAGGAATTATATTTAAGCAGACAGCCTCTCAGATGTACAGCAGTAGAGAAAGTGCCTTACTTAATGTGCCTGTCATGGAGGGCAAAAACAGTGGGGAAAATATATGTCATTTCATTCAAACATTGCTTGACATCTAGATTTTGGATGATTTGACCTTCATGGTCAGAATATGGGCATGTTTGTGATGGGCAATTGTAGTAACATGCTGAAGGTTATGTATGATGGTAATTTTGGTCATGAATCTTGTTTTGCACATGCACTTAGTCTGGTGGTGAGTCAAGTGGTTAACAAACATGCACAGTTTAAAGAAATACTTGCTACTATACTGTATGGGGCATCAATTTATTTTATTTATTTTGAGAAGTTTCTCCAGGAAAGGCATACTGAGCAACAATAGCTCATTTCCAAATGTGTACTGGGGAAGAGGGGAAAAGAAGATATATTTGTACATATTTGAATATGAGATCCAAATAAACTAAACATAGAGTTAAGTCAGTTCATATAGTCAAACACATTTAAAGTGAAGCAAGGCATTTTGTGTGAATAGGCAGGCAGCACTAGTCATCCAGATATAGTCTATGTACATATAGCATTAATGCATGTGTGTGTGTATATATATATATATATATATATATATATAATATATATATATTTTATATATATATATATGGTGTTGAGGGAGGTGAAATAATTAGTCTATATGAATCATCACAGCAGCAGGAACAGGATGTAATACTCATTAATGAATTGGCAGAGGTGTTTCTTATAAAACTTGTAGACAGGTTTGACATTAGATTGGAGATGCAATTTGGTGTGCCAACACTAATGGATCCCAGATCTTAATATATGTTCATTCCCTCTGGAAGTATGGCATATATCAGATATGTACTGTTGTATACATTTTTGATCAAGCAGCAAAGACAGTTTGAAGAAACAAGCAAGCATGTGAATACACAACCTCCTGGTCTTATGGTTGCTTATCTTCTACTGTCATCTTATGGCACCAGTGACTTGAGTGAGAGGACATTGGAGATTCGGTTAGTGATTATTCTGAGACAACCAAGGACATGTGGAACTCTTGAATACTGAATGGCAACACTACTTGGATGTTTTGGAGGAAGACTCAGATTTGTTACCAGACTACATGATGCAGGCTTATCTACCAGAGCCACTGTTTAGCAATGATTGAGAATCATCAATTCAAGTAAGACCACAAGGCATCTGACTACCATTTGATAAAGTGGCTTTGTATTTTCTCAGATGCCATCCAACCTCATCCGCTTCTGAAAGATATTTTAGTTTAACTGGTAATATTGCCTTACCACATGGCTCAAGGCTGGGAAATCTTGAATTCTAAGCCTTTCACAGACTCCACTTACAATAGATCAGCTTTATTGGTTTATTCACATGTCCAGCAATTGGCATCTACTATTAATCCTACTCCTACGCTTCTTGTTGAGCAGTCTCTCAGGACTCGCACATGGACTGGCATCACAGTCAAGCTCACCTTATCCAACTGTAGTGGCAAAACAAGGACTACTTTGACACCAACTACCAACTCACATCTTCCTCCTCCAGATGACACTTCAATGAATTTCACAGGTGTTCAACCAACACTCTCAGTATGATCATGTATGTCACTCACATAATCATTTATGAGTTAAATAAAATCCATCACCAACATACCCACTATGAATGGGATGGTGAAGGAATTAAGTACTGTACATGGCACACAGTTCTCCATTCTGACAACATGTAGGCAACTGACTTCAACTTTCACTGCCAGCATGCAGTAGTTGTACTAAAAATTAAATTATAATAAAAAAAAAGAAAAAATGTTAAACAGAAAAAGCCCCATCCATGGATAGTAACAAATTGTAAAGAAAAATATAATGACTAACATTTTTATTTTTTTTTATTTTTACTTTTATAGATGCATAATTATTTTTTTTTATATTGTATTTTTTCTGCCCTCCTCAGAACTGGCAGGGCCTTCCTCAGAGCCAGGTCACCCCCGATGTAGCTCTTCCCTGGAGGTTCCCCATGGATTACCCCCCCCATGGCAGGGCTGGAAGGAGGAGTGCTGACTCCCCCAGAGCACAATCCAGAAGCTGGGAGGAGCCAGGATTGGGGATATGCCAAGGCTATCAAGGAGCATGACAGTTCCATTTTCAGGTTTTCTCCCTGTCCATCCCATTTGCGGTGAATGTGTACACATGTGGAGGCAAATGCATGCCATATACCCATCCTCCTGTGACTCTCTGACTCAGGCACTGCTCTCCAGCCTCCACTAGGTGCAGCCAAGGAGTGGGATGACAATCTTCCCATCCACAAGAGAGGAGAGGAGAGCAGTGCATCAGACACTCAATCCTTTCTCCCTGCTGATTCCCAGCAACCTGAGGTTGCTCCTGACCCTGGGTTGTCAGCATGCTGTGAGGTGTGGCATCCAGTGCCTCAACACTCAATTCCACCGGGCCAGCCCACATAATTCTTTTTTGGGTATTATTATATAATTTGAAATTCTATGGGGCCAGGTAGAATACAGAATTTGGCATAAACAGAGTCTACAGGGGTATAAGCCTAGAGCTCAGCAATGAATACTGTTACTGTAGCTCAGCATTGGGCTACCATGGTCTCAGTGGGTTGCAGACTCTTTTGTGCCACTACAAACACACTGATCCCCAACTGTGGCATGTCAACACCACAATACTACCTGCTAGGCTTTTTCACCCCCTCTCCCCGCCATTTGTAGTCTTCTTTACTCCATGCCAAGTATTGCATTTGGAGCTGAAGTGACTTGGTTGAATTATCAAAGCCAAGCTGAATTTCTTGTGCCCTACTCAAAGCCAAACAACAACTGCAAATGTCCCATTTCTCTCACCCTTAGTGGAAATTAACATTGTTCAGGCTTTCATTTTAAAGTAGAACTAGACATATTCCTAAGGAAGAATGACATTGAGGGTTATACAGTATGAGTAGGATAACATTTCTGACTGTTAAGCTTTGATGTGTGTCCATACTCAAGTTGGATATAGTCACTGCCAACAGCCTGCCATGCAGCAGGAGTTGCTGACATAATGGTCCTTATGTTCTTTCTGTCCTCACAGTACTATCATACTATGCTACTAAATTACCACCATATCAGGCAGCTGGGAAATTGTGTTTAATGTTGGTGTTTTTTTTTTTTTTTTAGTGAATAGGAGAGATTTGGCCTGGACATGGGGAAAATTCCATTTTCTTTTAAAAAAATGCCATGGGATCTTTAACATCCACATGATAATTGTGAAAATTTTGACCTATACTTTTTTATTTTATTTTGAATTGCCCCTTTTCTCCTGACTTGCATGATACCCTTCTTTCCTCATTCTGAGTCTGCTTTAATACTTTTTTTTTTACATTTGAAATAATAAAAGAAGAGCTCCTTTAACTATGGCTTGGACCAGGTTTTCATTAGTATTCTCAGCTGTTTCTGTACACCTGTTGTGCCACAAGGTGAGTCAGTTGTTTAAAATTACTTCTCTTGTGACAAAAAATGAACTATAGTGCAGCAGGCAGTGCTTCCTGGCTTTATGAGACAATAGGTGCTAGAAAAACAGCTGAGAATACTGATAAAAATCTGGTCCAAGCCATATTAAAAGGAGCACTCCTTTTATTATTTCAAATGTGAAAAGAAGTACTAAAGCAGACTCAAAAATGAGGAAAGAAGGATATCATACAAGTCAGGAGATAAGGGGCAATACAAAACAGAATAAAGAAAGTTTAGGTCAAGATTTCCACAGCTATCATGCACTGCTGCTTTAAGCAACCAGCAGAACAGGTAGATGGTACCTCAGTTTAATGTGTCTCCCAAAAGATGGCACTTCAGACATGCAGCACCCCCATCATGAAGCAGTAGAATGTCAGTATTTTGGGATTTTACCCCAAGTTCCTGGTATGGGACTATAACCCACAACCTTCCACTCTTCCAGCCCTAAAGGCTAGTGTGCAACCTGCTGAGCCACTGACATTGGCTGTAATCTCACTGCTAGGGTTGTGTCACTACTTTCCCATGAGTATTCAGTGAGTAGTCTTTTTCAAGGGGCCCAGTATTCAAGTATTTCTCATTACTTACGTTTATTTTAAACTGAAAATTGGTAAAATAACATAAGAAATGATGGCAGGTTTGATACCTTTTATTGGACCAACAAGTGTCTTGTACAAAGATGGAATTATACACAAGCTTTCGGGGCCTCACATGTCCCTTCTTCAGGTGAATAACACAACTGAGCAACGTAAGCAGTATATATAGCTACTGAGGAGCAATTAAAAAATAGTAGGAAAGGAAGTAGGAAAGAGATAGAAGGGGATCCTCTTCTATCTCTTTCCTACTTCATTTCCTGTTATCTTTCAATTGCTCCTCAGTAGCTACTGCTTTTCCTTGTTGTTTTGGGGCTTTTGCTTGGTTTGTGCCTTCAGCTTCTCTTAAGTTTGTGTCTTCAGCAGCTTTCTAAGTTAGTAAATGTTGCCTTTCTGCCTACCCTAGCTGTATCATTGTGCTTCTTTTTCTCTAGGTCAGCCACTCATGCTGTATGTATGCCTTCATTTAAAGAGCTCCTGACACAGTTGAGGCAACTTTGAAAAAATATAATATTCAGGCATAAATGTAGCTTATATGTCAAATTTTATTCTGTAATTCTCACCCTTATTTCCTTATTACTAAAGGTATTCGCATGAATACAGGATCTCTGCCCTTCTAGCTCTGGCTGCCTGCCTACACCTGACACCATAATTCTGTTTATGACATCAAAATATGTTGCTGTGGAGAAAATTATGATGTCATAAACAGGGGATTGTTATGTCATGTGCTGAGAAGCAGCTAAAGTAGATATCATCTAAGGAACAGTGCTCTTGCTTTCATTCAGCTGTTTTCAGTAATAAAGCAAATGGGGAATTAATTGCTGAAAATACATGAAGTAATAAAGAAATTGGAATAGAGTTGAATATAAATCTTACTTTTTTCAAAGTTTTCTTAATGCTGTCAGGGGCTTTTTAATTCTGTGTTTATTTTGTGTGTATTTGTTAACTCTATGTCATTCTCTGCTTGTGTTTTCTCAGTCTGTTCAAATTGCTACCCATACTAAGTCACTTGCAAATTTTTCTACTCATTTCCACTGCATTTATCTCATGAATTTTACCTGGCTATAGCCGGAGAGCTGCTCCCACTTACACTCAGTTGTTTCAGTCAGTTTTCTCAGTTAATCTGCTTTAGCATTTTTACCTCAGATGTAGTTTACTCCATCTTTTGGCTTTTTGCTTGTGGTTAAGTTGTACGTATGATTTTGTCCTTTGCTATGCTTTTATATTTTTTGTACCTTGTCATTCATTAAACTCTCAGTCAATATCTGTAATTCCTTCAAAAGTCCTCATTCTGTCAGTCCATTTCTGCCTATATGCCATTAGGATCTATGAATGCATTCATACTGGGCAATGTCATATTCCTAGATTGTTACCCTCGTGGCTTTTCCTGTGGGTAGACATGCTCACTCAGTACCCTTGATGTGTGTACCATAAGGGTGAGTCCATTATCTCGGGCATTGGTCCTTTTTTATAGACCACTTACCTCCTGTGGTACCTCCTGGCAGTCCCACCAGGTGGCAAGATCCAATGGTCCAGAGAAAGCATTAGCCATGGAGAACCACTGTGTAGTATTTAAGACTTAAACTGTCAGAGTGTGGAGCCCTAAAACCATATGAGTACCTTTAACTATGCAGTTAGTAATAATCAGTGGTTATCTATCAGACAGCGCTCAAGTCACTAGTGGGGTGCCACAGGGGTCAGTGTTGGGACCAATATTTTTTAATATTCTGGTGGCTTCAATAACACCAAACTCAAAAGGGTGAATTGAGAAATTTACTGATGATATCAAGATGGGAGCAATAGTTACGAACATAAATGATGCAAAGTTGTTTCAGGAAAATATCAACACACTAACTAATAATGTTGAAAGAAAGAAACTTAAACTCAATCTTACTAAGTGTAAAGTTATTTATTTATTTTATTTAGCTTTTGGTAACCGGTAAGTACACTAGACAAGTAGTATGCCTATTTTCAGGAACGACCTGGGAGATTACAACAATGGGGTACAGGGCACAGTACATAATTACAGCACATCACAGTACATCATTACAGCACAGCATCATGTGTAAGTACAGTGGAGAGCATCAACAGAGAGAAAGACAGTTCATCTACAGGTAAAACAGTAATAGATCTTAAACACAAATTATATTGTTGCACAACCAGATATATTGTAGCACAACCAGAGTTGGTGGTCGTGGACAAGTAATAAAAAACAAAGAATAAAAACTCCATCTGGTGCACAGGGCATACAGCATTGTGCGGGGGACAAGGAAGGTTGGGCAGGAAGTTCCTGCAAGTGCAAACTGGGGTCAAGTGGGCGAAGGCCATTTCACTTATGGAGGCCTGGGGCAACCACAAGCCGAATCAAGTTTCAGGATGTCCCACAAGGATTTTCAGAAGCACTGATTTGAGGGGGCCAAGCAGACAGACTCAGGAAAAGAGTTCCAGAGTCTGGGGGTACACACAGCGAAGTCCCTGTCACTCATGTGGGTCCGAGAGGGGGGAACTTTTAGCATCCCCGGAGCCTGGGACCTGAGTTGGTAAGCAGAGAGGTCGGCTGGTGGTAGAAGCAGGGCCAACCCCTGAGGGGTTCTGGTTCTCATCACTTTGCCCACTAGGCACCCTAGCCCGAAGTCCAGGTATTTGGCTGGGGAGAGCCAGTGGAGCTTTTCATAAAGCTCGCAGTGGTGCGTGAGATGCGGGGTGGCCAGGACAAAACAACAGATGTTGTTATACATCGTGTGCCACTTCATGAGGTGGATTTTGGGGGAGCGACCAAATAGGTGCATTCCGTAGCTGAGGGAGGGAAGGAGGACACCTCTCGCCAGGACCAGTTGGGCCGCGAGGGTGAGATTGTGTTTGGCCCTGTAGGCCAGTCCCAGTTTTCTGTTCGCTGCCCTGCAGACATTGAGAACGTGACTCCCCAGATCAAGTTGTGGGTCAAGTGTAACCCCAAGGTACTTTACTGAGAGCACTGTTGGGAGTGAAGCTCTGTCCGGACTGGTTATATCCAGCGTGGTTGGTTTATTTTTTTATTTTATTTATCAAGTCTAGGATTACAAATACCTTTGAGCCATGGCTCTTTTACAAAGGTTCCACGTCAGAGAAAAACAAATAATGGGGAACATCAAGGCAGGCATTACAACAATGTGGACATTGCAAACAGAGTACAGATTTGTTGGGCTTTGATTCTGGCAACTGAGCCAAAAAGCATAACCTGGGTCTTTTTCAGGTTCAAGACTAGTTTATGTTTGGTTACCCAGGCCAGGACATTGTTGAAGTCCTCAGTTAAGTGTTTGTTGAGGGTCACAATGTCCCTGGAGAGAGATATAATAACCAGGTCATCTGCGTACAGCATGGCATTGCAGTTTGTTGCGGCCGCTGGGAGTTGGTTGATAAAGAGGGAGAAGAGGTGGGGGCCCAGGACCAACCCTTGAGGGACGCCAGAGGTCACCAGTAAAGGCTCAGATAGGACTTTGTTGAAACAGGTCCTCTGTGTTCTACCATGCAGGTAGTTCGATAGCCAGTTCATGGTCGGGGGGGGAGGCCGAGTGCACTTAGGGAGGAAAAATAGTAGATTTCCCTATTACTTACAAGGGACTAGATTGCAGACCACAGACAAGGAACAGGACCTAGTGATACAAATTAGTAATCATCCTAGCTTCTCTAACAACTGTACACATGGAGTAAGGAGGGTTATGGTATATTGGCATCTAGAAGGTGAAACATCAGGAGTAGGGCAACGGATGTGGTCATGCCACTCTACACGTCCTTGGTTTGTTCGCACTTGAAGTATTGTGGACAGTTTTGGGCATCACACTTGAAGCAGGATGGGAAAAGGCTGGAGGCGGTGCTGAGAAGGGAGACCAGAATTGTGAATGGAACACAGGGAAGAAACTATCAGAAAAGGCTTGAGATGCTGGAGTTATATTCTCTTCAATATTGTAGATATAGAGGGGATATGTGCCTTCTATAGAGGTCAAATAAAGATGAAGACCTGTGGGAATGTGTGGGACTAAGTAGAAGACAGGATAAAACAGGGACCAGGAGCCACCAGTATCAGCTGAAAGGTGGCCATTTTAATAACAATTTAGGAGGGAATTGGTTCTTGCAGTGAGTAGTCACTCAGTGGAATGCTATACTAGCACATGTGGTAGCTAGTAACAGTACAAATCAGTTTAAGAATGAGTAAGATGCATTCAGTAAGGAAAGGTGATTCTAGTTTTGTATATAATCAGGTACAGGTCAGCGATGGCTAATGCTATATGACCGGATGAATCCTATGAATCCTAAGAACCCTCACCACTGAAAGCTTGTCCCCCTGTGTCTGCCTTAGGTCCACCTAGTCAAATTCTGTATCCCTTTCCTCTAATTTCAAGTCAAGGTTAGGCATCCTCATGGTCTTGAGGTTGGGTGCTAGCCTTTTAGCAGTCACTACACTCCTCATTTTCCATTACTGCAACATAAGAGTGGAACAAACTCCCAAGTGAGATTCTAAACTGTCCCATACTTGCACTGTTTAAGGAAAGGCTAAAGGCCTGCTCCTTAGAGGGGAACAAATGTAGGTGCAACTGCAATACTTCTTTCTATTAGTCCAAGTAACTTCAGGGGTCATTTCTGGTTACCTGCTATCCTCCTCTGTGGGGCTTGAATTTCTCCTACTGACTTAAAGGCATACTGTTAACTTGTTTTTCATCATATTATTTCTAGTTGAAACCCCACATTTTATGATTGCTTACCCTCTCTAAAATTCAGTGATGTTGATGTTTGTTTGGTCTGTCTCCTTGTTTAGTAGAACTGAAATGCATGGCAATGTATATTTATAAACAACATTGTTTTGTTTACAATCCTAGTTCTGTTCTTACTGCATGCTTCCTGAGCATCAGAAACACACCCAAACAGTTCAGTCACTCATAAGGAAGTAGCCTCCTAAACTCCCACAGGATCATGAGGGGCTAGACTGTTTTGTGGGTGTCCCCAAATCCAGGAAAGATGCATTTGGTGCTGATCAAGGAATGTAAACAAACCTGTTTTGGTGTGATAACACCAGTATCTTGGGCAGTCTGTTTTTTACATTTGTAAAGAAAATACGAGTTAAAATCAAACTACCAGCTACATCAACAATCTTTACACAATTTTGGTAATCATAAAATATGTTTTTTAAACTAGGGACACTTTGAGACCTAAGGGGGTTGACAGTGTCACTTTAAGAGTAAAATGTAATGTTATAAACTGTAATACAATGACTTGAAACAGATTGTATTTTTCCTTCCATTGATTGTAACTAATTTATGTACCACGTGTGTATAATTGTATCAGTGCAATTCATGTCTTACTGAGTAATTAATAATCTATAGCAGTGTCAGAGGCTCAGCAGGTTGCCCACTAGCCTCTGAGGCCAGAAATTCGGAAGGTTGTGGGTTTCATTCCCATGCCAGGAACTTTGGATTAAATCTCAATACTGACACTGTAGTGCAGCATGAGGGGGATTGCTGCACTCCTGAGGTGCCATCTTTCAAGTGAGATGTGAAACCTAGGTCCAGTCTGCCTGTTCTATTGTTCAGGTAGGTGTTAAAGACCCCATGGCATTTCTCAAAAAGAGTAGGAGAATTTCCCAGGTGTCCTGGCCAAATTTCTCCATTCACTAAAAAGAAATACTACCAACAGCTTAGTCTGTTTCAGTGTAGGTTGGTTTCCATTGGTATCCTCCCCATTGGAACATGACTGAAAATATGCAGAACTGCCTTTCCTTCCTTTCCAGGTCAACAAAAACTAACTAAATTAATAATTATGTATAACACTATCACCGTAGGTAATATTGCCTGAAAAAGGGACTTGACTGGCTCATTGGGTCCAGCCAGTTACCAAATTACGATAAGTAAATAAATAAAAATTCCAAAAAGCATAACCCTAATGTGGTTCATTCACTGTTATTGCTTCTTGTTATGTACATTATGCTGGCATACAGATACAATAAAGTCCAAGATATGCATTGCATCTTAACTTTAACAGAAGCTGTTTAAGTCACCTTACATACATGCATATGCAGTACAGATACCATGTTAATACAGACGATAAGGTAGTCTTCAAAGAAGTTTTTTTTTTTTAAGTAGGCATAAAATAAATAAAACTGACTTCATAAACTTTAGTAACAGGGCTAAACAATTTATTGCCTGCCAGTCTCTGCATACATACTGTAATACTGTACTGAATGTAGCTTAAAAGTTCATTATTGCAAAATGTATTAGGTATTATTTCACTATAACAGGATAGATGATCTGTTGAATGGAATGCAAATAGGTTACGACAGATTTCGATGATTTTCTTCTAAACAAATATTCACTATATCAGAACTTAATTCAGAAGGGTTCCAGAAGGGCTCAGTTTACTATGCCCAAATAATGTTTTGATTTAATAATAAAACTCAATGGATTAGTCATATACTGGAAGGACAGGTGCCATGGCATAGGGTAATGCCCAAGCTTAATCATATCAAGGTTATTATCCTGCTACATTGTACCTTAATACAGAGGGCATAGTTGCTTTTGTTAACATTTTTTGGTTTATGGGAAGCAGATGAAAAATGTTAATTGTGAATTGACTGCTTGCTTTTTTAATGCTGTGGGGTAGTGCTTAATCAGGATATTTTCCTGGTTACTGCTGGTATTAACTAGCATTAACTTGCCGGCAACTACAGCATATTTTTTTAAATTACTCTATGACTTCAGTTCATAGTTTTGGATTATTTCACAAGCTAAAACTAATGTATTTTTCTGAATATTTTCTTGTCACTAACTTGGATGTTGGCCGTAGTCTTCATTAGCAACAGCTATCAAAAAAGTAATAACAACAGAAAAGAAAATATGGGAGCATTTCAAAATGATCTGACTTGTATGTTGTCACACTGTATACCATTTTGTGAAGATGTACCATGTTCAATTAAATATTACTTCAAAATTATATTTTAAGAGACATTTTTATTTCACTATGTCTTCTCAGTAAAGGTTATTATGGTCACACTACTTATGCTTATTAAATTAGGACCAAGATACATGTTTGAATGTTATTTGTCCCCAGAACCCCGCCAATAAAGACATAGACAAGATTGTGTGTGGTTGCTCAGTTTGGCAACTAATTTACTGAATAATCAAAGATATCTTTGTTTACAATAACATGGTACATCTCCACAATTTCCATTTCACAATCTCTTCCCAATAATATTTATATATATTATATGCATCCACATTCTTGTTCAATTCAGACATTCTATCACTTTCTTCTTTTTCTTCTGCCCCCCAGACGTACATCATGGGGGGGCCCTGCCTCTTCCTCTTATGTTGTAAAGTGGTACGAGCATACACACTGTGCCCCTGCCTCTTGCTTATCAGTCCTGTGTCCTTTTAGTGTTTTCTGTTTTTCCCCCTTTCTTTCTTGTCCTCCTTCACCCTTTTTCCCCATTCCTGCTGTCCATCTTTGGCAGTCCACATGCAGCCTGCCACTGTGCTCCACCTACCACAGTGGCGCACTGTGCTCCACCTACCACGGTGCCCTCTGTTTCTTCCTACAAGGTGGGTGGGTAGGAAAACTCTTGGAGCAGATTTGTGAGCTACCCTTGCTGTGCAGCCCCTTATAATTGCCCCCTTTGTTCCTGCCTCTTGGCTCACCTCAGCCAATCACAGATTACCACCTTACTGTTCCCACCACTCCCTTTACATACCCTTTCTGTGACCTCATCAGGTCCTCCCCTTTCATGACCTTATGCACTTCTTTTAGCCCCATCCCCTTCCCCTCTCCCCCTTGCCCTTCTCCTGAGCTTCTCACACCTCTTGTCAGGGCCTAGGGACAATGGGGTCTGCCCCTTTAATTGAGTAACCCTCTTTGTCCCCAGAACCCCGCCAATAAAGACATAGACAAGATTGTGTGTGGTTGCTTAGTTTGGCAATTAATTTACTGAATAATCAAAGATATCATTGTTTACAATAACATGGTAATAACATGGTACATCTCCACAATTTCCATTTTACAATCTCTTCCCAATAATATTTATATACATTATATAACATTCTTGTTCAATTAATGCATTATATCACTTTCTTCTTTTTCTTCTGCCCCCTAGACGTACATTATGGGGGGACCTGGCATCTTCTTCTTATGTTGTAAAGGGGTACGAGTGTACACACCATGCCCCTGCCTCTTGCTTATCAACCCTGTGTCCTTTTAGTGTTTTCAGTTCCCCTTTCTTTCCTGTCCTCCTCCCCCTTTTTCCATTGGTCCACCTCCAGCTTGCAGTGGATGGTGGACATCCCCCTATTCCTCCCTCCCCCCACCCCTCTTTTCTGGCCTTTTGACCTATCTCTTACCCACTCTTATCTCTGATTCAGCCAGTCTTCAATGGCTTTCACTATTTCAGTGTTAAACAGGGCCAGACCCAAGCCTGAGAGGTGTATTTCATCTCCCCGGTAATATTCATCTACCCATTCCAGAATTCCATGGTGGATGATTAATCCTCCCATGCCCTCAAACAGTCTGCCAACCCATCCATTCATGCACTTCCAGGCCCCATCCATCTCCTTGTGGCTCTCTGCTTGATGCCACACCATTTGAGGCGTAATGTCAGACCAGGCCAGAGTAACCTCTAGCCACCACTCTCAACCTTTTCCCAAATCATGCTTTATTTGATAAAATATGTCCAGCCAGGGCTTTGTCCCCAGGTCATTGCCACCCAGATGTATCACGATTAGGTCTGGCCACCTATGGTCCTTCCTGATCCCCCTGAATTCTGGTAACAGCTGAGCCCACTTCATCCCCCGCTGGCCTTTCCACACCAGATGGATTGTATCACTATCAAGTACAGCTGGTTTCCCCTTGTCTCCTGGTTGCCCATTTCTCCACCCAGTGGATAAATGAATGCCCGCAGATCCATGCCTCGAGCTTCCTGGACGTCCCTGCATAACCAGAAGCAAACTGTTCAGTATATTTTCTTTTCAGCCCCCAAATCCCCCGTAACCCTCCTACTTCTCCTTATCTCTTGAACCTGCTAATGGGAGACAAAAACAAAGATATCATTATTGGTTTATATTGCATATATACTTTTTATAACAGTCAGAAGTCCACCTGCCTTTCTGCTTGATCTCCCCAGGCCTGTTGCCTTGTGTTGCCATCATTGAGGCTGCCCCAATCCTAAATGAGTGGGAGGAATATCCCTCCTCTGGCTCACCCAGAAATCTGAGGCCCTTGTGCAGCACCACTGACACCTGGTACCCGGAGACTGTCCTGGTGTCCCCCTGTATGAACAGCAGTGGACTACCTACTTTTGGGCAGTCTGCCACAAAAACGTGCAGGGCTCCCAGTGGGTAAATGATTGCATTAGGATGCTTCTTTAACCACACCCTACTGCCCTGCCCCTGCTGATCAGTCTTTGATCTCCTTAAAAGCACTGCTATTGCTTCTCCTGCCCATTCTACGTCTTCCCATTGTAGCCCCCTTCCCTCTGTCTTACTGCTGTGACCCACTACCTCACTCAGTCTAAAAGCCCCACTATACATGGTAGCACACAAGGTTTTAAACAGCACTGCTTCACTCCTTGAGCTGCAGATGTGGTGTAGCACCCCCATCAACCTCACCATCAAGCCCTCCACTATCGGCTTCTGCTATCTTGCTTCTTAACCACTCCCCGTAGCCAGCCCTACATCATTCTGTAGACCAAGTTGCTTTTTGTCGGGTCCTCCCACCCCTTCAGCATGCATATCTGCTCTATGGCTGCCAAATGAACCCCCATGGTTGCATGATCCATGTTCTGGTTCCACCCTGTTACAATGAATCTGAGTACCTGCTCCCTTGTCACTGCCCGCCATACTATTCACAAAATGTTTGAAATGCCCTCCAAGAAGTTTCATAAGCTCTAAGGGTTCTGGAGGCCCGGGAGTTGTGGAACAGTAATTCAACTTCCCTAATCCAATCATCCATATGTACATTGGGATGGTGGTCTGCCACATCTCTGCTCTGGGTGCGAGGGCCCTGAATTTGTCCATCTGCAATTGGGACAGGCAATCAGCTATCACATTGTCCACACCATCAATGTGCTTGACCATAGATGACACGTTCAAGGTCAGGCCTAGACACACCATCCTTCTCAGCACCCTCAAAACCCTGTTTGACTTTGTCCTTGTCTCGTTCAGCACTTCCACCACTCCCCGATTATCACTCCAAAATGTGACCTGCCTGTTCCTTAGTTCCTCTCCTCTAGCATTGCCACCCATATGGGAAACAGCTCCAGGAAAGTGATGTCTCTTGTCACCTTTCCTGCACCCATTCCTCAGGCCAAGGTTCTGCAAACCATTTTCCTTGGAAATAACCCCCATGCCAATTCCATCTGCTGCATCCGTATACAGCTGTAGGTCAGCATTGTATAGCCAATCATCCTGCCAGAATGTCTTCCGATTGTATGCCTGGAGGAAATGCTCTCAAACTACCACATCCTCCCTTGTCCCTTTATTAAGATCTACCCAGTGATTGGGCTGTGTTGCCCCCTAGTTGCCCAGGCTAAACACGGTGTAAACATGTGCCCTGGTGCAATAGCTCTACATGCAAAGTTCAGGTGCCCTATCAGCTGTTGTACCTGTTGTAGCTGAAACCTCCCGCGCCCTCCCACCATCCCCAACAAATCCTGTAGCCTCTTCACCTTCTGCTCTGGTGAACGGTACAGCTCCTGGATCATATCCATCTCCAGTCCTAAGAACTCTATCGTCCGACTGGGACCTTCCATCTTATCTTCTGCTAATGGCACCCCAATTCTTGGCATAACTTATTGAAATCCTGAAGTATGGCTTCAGTCTCCCTTTTCCCTTCCCCAATGAACAAGAAATCATCTAGGTAGTGCACCACCATCTGGTACCTGTACCGGATCTGAAACACCCACTGCAGCCAGGTACTGAACATCTCGAATGTGGCGCATGCTATCGAGCATCCCATCGGCATAACTTTGTCAAAATAATTCTGCCCATCCACCTGAAATCCTAGTAGATCCCAATCTCCCAGCCTTACTGGATGTAGACGGAACCCTGACTCTATGTCTGTCTTTGCCAACTAGGATCTCTGCTTAGACCGAATGAGCCGCACAACCTCCTCCAGGGTGGCGTATGTAACCCTGCTGTCTTCCTCCCTGATAGCATCATTGACTGAATCCTCCTCTGGGCAGGATAGGTGATGTATCGCCTGGTACTTCCCCGACTGCTTCTTGAGCACTAGACACAATGGGGAAATCCTCAAGTTTGGCAACAGGGGGAAGACAAATGGGCCTTCCACCCTCCCTGCTGCCACCTCCTTTTGAATTTTGTGTGCCAAAGTTGCCTCCTTCACCCATGTGGATTTGAGATTCTTTGCCATCATCTCTTTCCTAGATCCTGGAAACTCTAGATTAAAACATGCCTGAAAACTTGTCTGCAATTTCTTGGCTGCCTCCTGGTCTGAGTAATTCCCCAACCACCTTTCTACTGCCTCCACTCTGATGGGTGTCCAAGCCAGCTGGAAACCTCCCCTTGTTGGGCTCTCAATTGTCCTGGTGTTGTGTTTGATAGGGGTGTCCCCTCCTCCCCAGCTGCTCTCCCTCTGTGGCCCCCCACTGCTGCCCCCTAAGGGAGCCTTGGTTAGTCCGAAAGGGCTGCTGGTATGAGTTATCCTGTTTGCCAAAGCCTTTTTCCCCAGTTGTACTTGCATTTGGATGCTGGGTGCTGCCCCCCACACTTAGAACATACGTGTCAGAAATGGCAGTTGGGCCACAAGCAGAATGCTCTGTTGTATCCCCAACAGGCCTTCGATGCCACCCCCCTCTTTTGTCTCCCTTTGACTCCTTCTCCATTGGGCCTGTGTAGATTTACAGCCATAGACCTATCTGCCTGGCGTCTCATTTCATGTCCCCAAAATGTGCCATTCTTTTCATAAATTTCTCATCATATCTTAGCCAACTGTGCCCCCCCTTTTTTGTATGCATTCTTTATGATGAGAGAAGAGGTCAAGAGCAGGTTGGCGAGCTCCAGCCACTTCTCAATGACAACGGCAGTGAAATAAGTAAAACCCATGTACCAATTGTCCCAGGTCTTCCCTTTCCATGATTTGTCATTCTCTCCCTTTCCTAACAAAACTACTGCTGCCACCATGTCCTTCTTCTCGAAACTATCCTTCTCCTCATACCTATCCATGTTGTCGACATTTGCCAAGGTGAAGATGTCGACGTATTCCCCTTTCCATATCTTCTCTTTCATGGCTGTAGGCACAGGGTCCACCAGCCGGACCCCTGGTGCCCTAATCTCCTGTCCCATCATGGGAACCCTTGGTGTCACCCCATTCACCATGTCTGCCCCTGTCCCTTTGATTTCTCCTAATGCCTTCTCCAGCTGCCCCAAACCATTTTCCCCCATACTTTTCAACATCAGCTCAAAATATTCTTTGACACTGCTCTCCACCTGTTGTGCCTGGCTGTAGGGTGCCAGGCCATGGCTGAGGCACTCCTGCTGGGCCAAGTATGGGTAGTGGGATCTGTGGCAGCAGCACCGGCTCTGGCAGGGGAGGCGGAAACATGGGAGTGGGAGGATCTGGCACTGGTGCTGGTGCTGGCACAGGGTTCAGGATGGGTTCCAGGATAGGGTCACTCAGAGGCGGAATCAGAGGAGCCGCCGGCTTTGGCACTGAGACTACTGTCCTGGGCTCTGGTACCCCAGGCCCTCTTGGCACTCTCTTATTCTTCTCTTGACCCTTCCCTTGTTTCTCCTTCCTCTTCATGCCTTTTCCCCCACCATCCAGCTCTGCCACTTCCAGCAGCCAGTATGCCTTGTCTACCAAGTCCATCACCACCCGGTAGCATTCTTCCTTGCTGGGCTTCACTCTCTTTGGTGCCATCCTTCTGCTCCGGGTTACCTGATAAAAGAGAATCATGACAGGTCAGCCTTTTTCACCATTTAATCTCCTCTATTATGCCCCTTTTTGGGCCCCACGTCTGTGAGCACCCCATATCACTTGTGAGGCCCAGTTTTCCAGGCCTGTTCTGCTGCGCCACACTGTTGTGCACCTCATCATGTCCCCTCCCCCAAACCTTTGTTCCAAGGTCTCATAGGCTCTTCAGCCAACTGACCCCTTTATCCCTGCCACATGGCCTGTTAAGCCTGCCCCCCTCACTTTAAGGTGTTCCTTTTCATCGAGCTCATCCCGCATGGTGATGCCTCATTGTTGTGCCTTTTCCCATCCAAATTATGTCCCTAATCCCCCCCACCAGTAGGACCTGCACCTCCTACCCAGCAAACTGTTGGCACCCCGATGCCTCCAGTTGGCCTTCTCTCTTGGCCTCAGTCCTGGTGGCACCCACCAACAACCTGCCCCAGAAGCAGCCACCAGCCCTTAACATTTGGCCCTTGTTCCCCAAACTGTGGCCACTGCAGAAAAAGGCAGTTCTCCCCCATTCTTGAGTCCCCTGTTCTCCTGATGTCCCCCACTGCTATCTTGTTATTGCTAAGCCCTGCACTGCATGGCGATGATGCCAGTTGCCATGCCACATGGTGTCTCGCCCTGGGCCCTTCTAGGGAAAATCTTTCTTTTTGTCTGAAATTATCCCCGAGATGAAGGAAAACCCCTGCTGTAAGGAGGGGGCCTCTGCTCCCCATTGTCCCTTGTCAACAACTCACCTTTCCAGCCCCAAGGTCCTGCACCGTATGGTGATGACATCAGATGCCATCCCACACGGTGGGTCCAGTCATCATTCCCAGCTTAAAACCCCCTTTACTGCTCGCATTCACAGTGCTCCGTTTGCTCCCAAGAAATATCCCTTTTGTCATTTTCATCCAAATTCACACCTTTAAATGAATGAACAACCTTACTGTAGGACTGGAGCCCTTTGCCCCTGGTTTTCCTTAGCCAACTACTCACTGTCTGTCTCTCCCAGGCCCTGCACTGCGTGTCAGGGCCCCGATAATGAAATGTTAGTCGGGGCACTAATGTGGTTTGTGCTGGTGCTATCCAGGTTTGCATCTTGCACTCAGGGTGGGGCCATATTCAGAGATCCAGTTAGTACTCCCCAAACCTGGTAGCACCCAGGCAGTAAAATACTACTGCACCCATGCAAATGAGGGGGTCCCATCTTTCATACAGTTGCAGTGACATGTTCAAAGGTTTGGAAAAGCAGTAAACAGCCCCCAAAGTGTTGTTATTTACTGCCACTGAAAACCAAGACTACACTGGGAGCTAAGTCTGCATTCCCACCAGAAGAAAGACAGGGTGACTATACTGTACTGCAGCCAGCTACCCCAATCACCTGTCATACATAAGAACAGGCAGTTCCTGGTGTCTATTGGCACCCCCAGTCTTGATCCCCATTCTTTCTTATGTAGTGTTATCCCTGGTGTCCAGTGATTCTCCCACCCCCAATCACCCATCACACATATGAGCTGGCAGTCTCTGGTGTCCAGAATCCGCCCCACAAACACATACACAATCACCTGTTCTTTACTAGGTAGCACTATACCTGGTGTCTAATGGCAGCCCCACCCCCAGTCATCCATTCTTTCTTATGTTACATTATCTCTGGTGTCTATTGGCATCCCCAACTCCCTGATCAACCATCATACATACAAACAGGCAATCCACGGTGGCTAGTGGCAACCCCACCCCCTGATCACCCGTTGTCTCACATGTACATACTCATTGGAAGTCCAGTGTCCCCCCACCTGCCCTACCAGTTTGAAAAGCACCACAGATCACCCCCTTACCAGTGTGACCACTGATATCCCATGGATCCTGATACAGTGACCGGCATGGCCCTCCTCTCACCTTCTTAGCTGACTATCGTATGAGCTGTCAGTGCTGCATTTACAGTATATGTAGGTCTGCTTCTGAAAGCTGATATAGTGGACAGCCAAGGAGGTGAGAGGAAGGCTATGTTGGTTGCCATATCAGAATCCATGGAATGTCGCTGGTGACACTAGTAAGAGGAGGTGTGTTAAGTGTGGTGGTCTCTGAGCAGTTGGGGGGGACACTGGACCACCAACGATTATGTGCACATCTGTCAACAGGCAATCGGGGGTGGGGGTAACACTAGTCAACTGGGACTGCCTACCGATATGTATGATGGGTGACCAGGGGTGGGGGTGTCACTAGACACCATGGATAATGTTACATAAGAATGAATGGGTGATCAGGGGGTGGGGGGTGCCACTAGACAACAGGAAGTGTCTGTTCATATGTATAGTATGTCATGGGGGATGGAAGAACCACTAGACATGAGGGAGAATTCTACATACAAAAGAATGTGTGGTCAGGGGGTCATGTGTGCCACTAGACACCATGGACTACCTACTGGCCTGTATGACGGGTGACTGGGGGGTGAGGAGAACCATTGTACACCAGGGATAATGCTACTTGTGAAAGAATGGTTAATCAGGAGGTTGGGGGTGCCACTAAACACCAAGGACTGCCTGTTCATATGTATGATGGGTGATCAGGGACTGGGAGTGCCTCTAGCCACTAGGGACTGCCTAGTCATTATAGGGGCACGGTAGTTCCCCTATAGTTAGGGTTGGTAGAGCACTTCAGTGTTAAATTTCAATTTTTGCACCTTAATAACTTTGGAATTTTTAATGAAACGGCCCAAAATTTGGCATGCACGGTCATTCTGCCAGTGTTGCAAGGTCTGTAAAGTTTTGTGATGGCATCTTGTATGGTGTTTGAGATACAAAATGGTGAAAAACAGTAAAAATTATGTTTTTTCCCCATAGATTAACATGGGATTTTTTTGCTGTCATCTACAGCCCATAGGAAATGAAAAATTCCTCTGTAATTTTTATGGAAGATAGGGTGTGTACCAAGTGTGTGCCTTTGGATGGTTTGGTGAAAAAATATATTACCGTTGTTGAATTATAATGATTTTTGTGATAGCCGCAAAACAGGCAGATAAATGAAAACAGTTTGAATGGTAAATAACAGTTTGAATGGTTAATTGACTAATCATGCTCAGAGAAAATACTGTTCATGCTGTTGGCCATCTTGTTTTTCTAACAGTTTTTAAAATAGAGTTGTATACAGCTGCTGCACCCTAAGGACAGTACAACACCTATATTTACGTCTCAGTGATATGTTTTGTTCTATTACACTTGTATATCTTCAAGGAAAATATATGTTTTTTCACTGAAAATCCTGTCCCCGTCCCTCACTAAGTAATTACCGTTCATATTTTAGCGTTCAAACTGAAAATAACCAGTTGCACTTATTTACAGTTTGAACAGTGCAGTTTGAACAGTTAAAAAATGAAAGGTAATTACAATACTTAGCGAGTGAAGGGGACAAGATTTTTAGTGAAAAAAAAGCATATTTTTCATGTAGATATACTAACTGTAATGAAGGAGAAAGGGTACTTGAATGAGAGGACGAATCTTCGTGAGGCACTTTCACAGTGACTAGTGAATGCTATAGTCAATTTAAAGAGGTAGTGTACAGGTCCCCGACAGACATTTAGTATCAACAAGGCCTGCCGCCTGGTCCTGGGAGTACACAAAATGACTCACTCTTGTGACCTATACAAGGAAACTGGCTGGCTCCCACTCCACCACAGACTCCAATACCAGGCCTGCCTCCTTGCGAAAAAGTCCCTGGTGGGGTCCATGCCTAGGGCTACTTCAGCCCTCTTTTAGCCTGTACAGCCATCTAAATGCACAAGGAGTGCCTCCAGGACTGTTCTAACTGTTTCTTTCAAATGAACTACCCTTGGCCAAAGATCCCTCTCCTACTGTGGGCCTAAATGGTTCAATGATCTGCTTGCAGACCTTGCCAACCAACCCAGACTTGGCTAATTTAAAAATGGGCTTTGATTTCTTCTTGCCAGCAAATCTGACTGCCAGTGTTTCTGTTAACCCTTGGCCTCTGGCAGCGGTTCTCACACCCATCAAACGCTACCCTCTCTCACTCCCACCCTCCTGTTCCACAACTGCCCACTTCCCCCTCCCACCTCCCACCACCTACTACCTCCCCTTGACAAAGCCTCACCTTGGCTGCTAAAACATGCATTTATGCAGACTGGAAGCACCCCGTCTGAACTGTAACATGATTGTTAAACACTGTACTGCACTTAATTAGTGCTGCATTAATATGTTTCACTGGAAGTGTGGTCCTGTTTCTCCTTACTTCTTGTACCCTGCTTAATGTTGTAACTGCACACTAATACCACTTGTTAGTTGATGTCTTTCTGTTCTGCAATGTTTCATCACCTGTAAATGTCTTGTATTCCTTGTTGACTTGGAGCCTTTGTAAACAAGCCCCCGGCTCAAAGGTATTAATCCGAATTTGAAATAAATAAATACAAAAAAATAAAAAAAAGTATTCATTGGAGGTCTAAAAATGGTCGCCAAAGTAAGTACTGAAAGTACAAAATCACACATGCCCACACAATGCAAAGCATCATGGGCTGCATATGCAAATCACCACAGAATGTTATGCTGGTCCAACTTTAAGCAGAATTGCATGGTGCCGAAAGGCCTCTCACACAGTTTGCAAAGGCTGCTAACAGAAGACATAGACACGTGTTTCATCCTACCAGGACTCATCAGTATGCCTCGTCTGTTTGACACCCCAGTGGAATGGACCAGCTACCCTAAGGCAGTGTGTCTTGGATATGTTGTGGGGAACCCATTAAAATAAAAAACTATTTAAAAGACAAAGAACCTCTGTGCGCAAACACTGAGTCAAGGGTTACCCCAAAGGGCATCTGGCTGGGAAGCCAAGTTTCAAGAAAATACAAAATCACACATGCCCACACAATGAGAAGCATCATGGGATGCATATGCAAATCACCACAGAATGTTATGCTGGTCCAACTTTAAGCAGAATTGCATGGTGCTGAAAGGCCTCTCACACAGTTTGAAAAGGGTGCTAACAGAAGACATAGACACGTGTTTCGTCCTACCAGGACTCATCAGTATGCCTCATCTGTTTGACACCCCAGTGGAATAGACCAGCTACCCTAAAGCAGTGTGTCTTGGATATGTTGTGGTGAACCCATTAAAATAAAAAATTATTTAAAGGACAAAGAACCTCTGTGCGCAAACACTGAGGCAAGGGTTACCCCAAAGGGCATCTGGCTGGGAAGCCAAGTTTCAAGAAAATACAAAATCACACATGCCCACACAATGCAAAGCATCATGGGCTGCATATGCAAATCACCACAGAATGTTATGCTGGTCCAACTTTAAGCAGAATTGCATGATGCCGAAAGGCCTCTCACACAGTTTGCAAAGGGTGCTAACAGAAGACATAGACACGTGTTTTGTCCTACCAGGACTCATCAGTATGCCTCATCTGTTTGACACCCCAGTGGAATGGACCAGCTACCCTAAGGCAGTGTGTCTTGGATATGTTGTGGTGAACCCATTAAAATAAAAAGCTATTTAAAAGACAAAGAACCTCTGTGTGCAAACACTGAGGCAAGGGTTACCCCAAAGGGCATCTGGCTGGGAAGCCAAGTTTCAAGAAAATACAAAATCACACATGCCCACACAATGCAAAGCATCATGGGCTGCATATGTAAATCACCACAGTGGTTTCCTGTAGAATGACCATCAAGTTTTAGCTATCATTGATACAGCAAGTGTTGTCTGTTTGTAATGTGAAAAGAGATCTGTGTTCCAACAATAGCACGACTCTGTATGTAACCATCTTTCCTGTTTGGGGGTATTATGTCCTGTACAACCTGGTTTTGGGTTTGTTCCTGGGCTAGAAAAAGGAGAGGCACAAAGGGAAAAGATGGTGGAATCAGTGTTTGGGGATTTAAGTGTGGCTGTTGGGAAGGTGTGAGGAACCGCATTTGGTGCATTTGGTGCATGGTATATCTAAGCCTGGTTCCAGCTGCAAGGTGTTTCCCCAGATCATTATAAGTTAAGTGGTGGAGGCTGTTTCAGGTTGCCCTGTTTAGGGATGCTACATGCCACCAGATATATATATATATATATATATAGTGTCTGAAACTAGCTCAAAACTGCTAAATAATAATACCGTATACATAGTTTAAAGCAATTTGGGTTATTATGTGTAATTAAAGATGCGTCTACCCCCCAAGTGCATTAAATCAGTCTGTACAGGCATTGACTGTTCCTTTTGGCAAAAATGTTCTGTTATTTGTTGGCTGTCAACCTGGAGAAAATGTGCCAACATTGTCAAATTTTTAGGGTGCCATGATGGTCGCTGAGTCTGCTATAACTGAACACTTTTTATGCATGTTCTAAGAAAAGCTGAGTCCAAAAGGAGATAAAGTCTGATTTTCTTTTTAAAGTTATGAAATCTGTCATGTCTTTCCTCTTGAGATCACAACTCTCTTGAGATGGCAAGCAAGGGCAGTCCTGAAGTCTATTTGCCTTGAACTGAATTGCTCACTAAGCCTGTTAGGGACACATTCTCCTATTGTGAAATGTTCAAGCAGATAATTGCTGGTGCTCGATGGTTTTGTGAGCAGGACAGAGTGTAATTTTTTTTAAATGATGTCAGCTGCCAGCTGCAAAAGAAACCCCCTCAGTAGAATTAGGGAACTCTTAAGCAGTGCAGTCTCTTCCCTGCTTCCCAGTGGATCTCTCCAAGCTAAGTGCAGGGCAGATTATTAAAAATTATTTAAACGGGCAATGGATCATTTCCTGCAAACAGCAAGCAGAACAAACATGCAAACAGGAGGATTTAAAGGGAAAGACTGCTGACTTTGTAAAATCCTTTCCAGATCTGCAATGTTTGTTTTTTTATTGAGTTTTAACAATATGTCTATATCTTTAAAATAGCTTTGTAATGATTAAACACTGTACTTTCTTATGGCATACAAATGAATTCAATATGAGGACGGGGAAAAAACTCTGTGCATCTAGACAAGGTGACTGTCTCCTATGTGTAGAGTAAATGAGGTTGGGACAGCTCAGCAGATTGATGTATCAGTGAACTTTCCTGTAAACCACAGCATATTGATAAAGTCAATCTTAACACCTTAATGTTTCAGGCAAATTATCCTCTTGATCTTATCCTGTATATACAGATCTTGATCAGACATTTTGCTAGCACTTTATAAGCCTTTATGAAGAGATTTGTCTCCTAATGTTAGACAAGATACACTGACCCATATCCTGTAACATGGTACAGTATTAATTAAAAATGTTTTTATGTATCTTATTTGCATTGTATGTTACTTAGTGGGCAGACTAGATGTACACAGCAACTTTCTTGTACACATTTTGAAACGTGTTTCACGTTGAATGCTGGCAGGCTTTTTGTTTACCTGAGAAAGTTAGCAGATGTTATTGTATAATATAAATTAGATGATACTGAGTTGGTGTCAGTCTATTTTGTGTTTGTCATATGGTGAGTCATGACAGAGTCCCAACATGTAATCCTGTACAGTGCTTGAATTATTTATATACTTGATATGTACCGTGTCCAAACTTTACAAAATAACTTTTAGTGACAAACTTTGATTCTGATCACAGAAGACACAGATCAACACTTTGCATGGAGTCTGTATCATTATTACTTTAACTATTTTATGGTCAAGCAGGAAATCCAATCATGAGGGGCAGTTGGACATGTTCTCATCTGTGGTCCTATGGGATGGTGGGACAGACCTCTTTCACCTTGTATGAGTGGAGATCTGACACTACTGACTGATTTAGAAATTGAAGTGACGCTTGTTTTTTTCTATATGGTTCTGCCATTATGATCGGGGGCAATCAAAAGGTGGACCTGAATATTTACTAACCCCTTATCTGACCACATACTGTAACTTACTAACTTTGCAGGTCACTATACCCTATTGATTATGTACAAGTACTGTAGACATCCATGCTCAAAATAGCCTCTGCAGAGTGTCAGACAAAGATGACAGAGATGGGAATGTACACTCTTTCTTTCCAACTACTTGATGGGTTTTATTCATATGTAGTGATTCTGTAGCTCTTGCAGTTTATTTCTTTGTGGAGAGAGAATGAGTATCATACCAGTACAGAGGTTGTCTTGAGCTTGCTTATGTGGTAAATGCATGCTGTGCCCAACAAGAAACATATGGATCACAATAGGAGCTTCTGGTCAGGAAGGGCATGAGTGATGTATGAAAAATATTCCAACCAGGCTGGCGGTCAAGTTATGATAAGGGCACAAGTGATCATGTGACACTGTTGATGGACGTTTGTGGCCCTACGGAGTCAGGATACATGGAACACTAGAGGATACAGCCTACACTGTATTTAGAACAAAGTGGGGCATTGATCTTCAGAGTGACAACCTGTCATTCAATTTTGCATACCAGAGAAATTCTGCACCTGTGGTCTTACAAAATGGAGGCAGTAAAAGCAAGTGCAAGGTAGTTTATTGTGGCATCAGTGGTCAGATAGACACCCTCTACACCAAGTGTTTCAATACAGAATGGGGTCTTCATCAGTGGGGGGGATCTGTCTGAGCACTATTAACACAGTAAATTACATTGCGTTTGTGTTTTCTGCCTCATCTCGTATGTCCAGAGGTGCTGAATTTCTACTTTTTGAACGTTGTTGGGTTGGCTGCCTCACTTAGCACCACCATCACTTCTTAATTTGTGCCAGCAATCCAGGTTCTTTTCACCTTTTGCAGGTTGGATCAGGATGAGAAATGCAAAATGAGTAGTTGTCAATCTAATAGATAATTTGAGTTCACATCTCAGTAATGAAAGCCATGCACAGTTTGCCCCTGTCACTAATTCTCTGTGATAAGTCATATGGGAATTTTGAAACTATGAATCATGGTAATGATTTACCTTTTGGATCTCATATTTACAATCAGGATTGTGGGCAGCTGGAAGTAGGAACAAGTTTGAGTTACAACTTCGGGAGCTTGAGTCCCTCCTCGACGGACGATTGGTAATGCTGTTGACAACTGTTAATGGTTATGCTACCTATCTCTGGATGCATAACATGAAAAAAAAACAATTACAATGTTACTTTTGATGCTCCAATAATCATTCTATTTTGCACAGTTCTGAGAAGTAATAAGAATAATGTGATCCTGTCTAATTCACCCGACCATAAGAAAGCCCCTGCTCCATAAGGAACCCAAATATCCACAATCTTACTTGCTCATCCAGTAAAAAACATGTTTTAAAAAAATGTGTACAATCCTCATGCAAGAAAAACACTGTTACATTCATTTAGACAACAGTCATCAAAGGGACCACACATGCAGCTGAGTCAGTCCCTGACAAAGAGCACTCACCATTATCTCTCTCTCTCTCTCTCTCTGTCCCTCAGAACATTCACATATTAACAAGGATATGTACATGCCCTCATGGAAATGCTAAATAAAAAAATTAAACATGACAGTTTAAAAAGAAGAGCAGTTTGTAGAAATGTCACTCTCTACTCAACAGAGAAGACATTGAAATCTACTATGGGTTAATTCGTGTAAATGGGGAGAGGTGCAATCAGGACAGCATTTCTCTAATGTTACTACATTATTACAAAGAAGAAAACCATGAGGGGGGGGAGGGACAGGTGAAGGATAAGATATAACAAGAAACAAAGATTGCATAATACTGAAACTGCCAGAACAACTGTTACTACAGGAGCCACCTTAGTATTATAAAAACATTTTCAAAATCACATATGAAATAGGAAGAAAGCTGGAAATCAGCCATTAGTTAAACTGAAATATACAGGGCAGAAAAAACTGTGGCAACAGTTTTATGTATTAATATCATTCTTGTATGTATTGCAAAATACCGGAATTTTCATTCTATGCTACCAAACATTGACTCGACATTGGAAAGTGGAGTGTGGGTGGGGGTGGGTGGGTGGTAAGAAACAGAAAAACTGAAAACAGGCATATTGTTTATTACCAGTATGTGGACTTGATCTCTGCCCTCCGACTTTATGGTGTTTCATGTATGATATCGAGGGACTATAGCTCTGACTGAACACCATCAAATGCTTTGCAGTTATACCAGGTGGCACAGCTGACGTAAGGGGAAATATATAGTAAAGTTCCATCTGGGTATGACAATTGCCCCTTTGATTTTCTGATTATAGGATTTCATCCCTTACATGTGTTCCATATACTGTGAGCAAAATTGTCCCAGGTTGATAACAATCTGCGAATTACCTTTGAAGAGTAATCCTGTACGATGTGTAAACCTTGGTGGCTAAATGAACATCCAACACAGTTTTAAGTAGTCCTACCACATATTGAACCATATTGGGATCTTTAGCCCACTCTGTGATGATGAGAATGTGGATGTTTGCCATTCTTGCCCCATTCTCCAGCTGCTCTAAATTGGTTCATAGTAGTTTATTTTCACTGGTGAGTCCTGAAACAGTGGTCAATGGATGTCTAGGTCAAATTCAGTCCAGTAAATTCAGCCCGAGTCAGTTCAGCTATTATGTCAATTCAGCCCCAGTCACTTCTCCCTGAGTCAAATCAGCTCCATGTCAATTCAGCCTGAGTCAGTTCAGTTCCTATGTCATTTCAGCTCCTACGTTAATTCAGCCCCTATGTAAATTCAGCTCCTTTCAGTTCTGCACTAGAGTAAACATAACTAACAACATATGTAAACATATTTAAGCTTTATTGAAAACTTTAAAACATATCTTTTTGCAATTAAGTACACTTTATTGAAAATGTTAATTTGCACATACAGTACACGCAGCAAACACCATTCACATACACTAGACAGAAAAACAAAAGAACAGAACACAAATAAGCCTAAACATAATCTTCTAACCCACACAACACACAAACCACCTCGAATAACCCACCCTGATCCACACGTGCACATTCCAAAAGCTCCAGTTGTGAATATTAGAATGGACAGTGACTGAAGATATAACTGTCATTTGGGTTTTTTGCTCAATGGTGGGAAGGGTGGAGTACTCTCCCAACAGACAAATGTCCTCTATTAAAAAAGGAGGAAAAGCTGAAAAGTGGAGCATTAAAACATATTGGCCCCTATTCACGAATATACATGCATGAGGCATTCATAGGGGCATACAGCTCTGTACCCATGGGATTTCCATGTGGGGCCGCATTCACCAACATCGGTCCCCGCCCAACTCCCATAAGTGGCCTCGCCCATCCAGTGCACAGGTCCCCTACGGAGCTCTTCAATCAACTTCAACAACAATATGGAGCTGATCCAGAGTTATCACTGAATGTGAGAATGTTGGCTGCACTGGCATTCATGCCTGTATACGATGTAGTGAAAGTGTTCAAGGCTTTAATGCACAGTGCGTATTACAGTGAGCATGAGGATTTGCTACATCCTATGACTGACTATTTTAAAGATGTTTGGTTGGGGAGGATGGACAGGAGATAAAGGCAACAACAGCCCAGACTTCTTCACAGCCAGTGGAACTACTATGATGCAACTAACCAAGGCATCCCAATGACAAACAATGCTGTTGAAGGATGGCACAACAGTTTTGCAAGCCTAAGTGCTGATCACCCCATAATATGGAAACTTATCAATGCTATAAAAAAAAGAACAGAGCCTGACAGAGACTATAATGGAGCAGTACATTGCTGCCCCCCCACCACAAGAACCAAAATAAGTGTACAAGAACTCTGCTGAAAGAATTCAGCGCATTGTTGCAGAATACCATGCAACAGAAATAGTGGAGTATCTAAGAGGACTGGCACGCAATTTCATGTTTTAACTTAATGAATGCTTACAGTTCTCTCAATGGGCCATATTCACTCATGAAAATTGTGGCTACATGCCACTTACCTTGGTCACATAGCCACTGAGCAGCTGCCTGCACTCACTGCACCCTCCTCAACCCCATTCATGACACTGTTGCACCCCCCCATGCACCTGATCCCCTAGCCCATCACAGAGCTCCATGCAGGGGCGGGCCTGGGGGCAGTTTGGGGGGGAGAGCCAGCAATCCATGCATTCATGACCTTGTGGAGTGCTGTGTGCAGTGGGCTGCTGGCCCCACATCTGGAAGGCAACCATAAACCACCAGGGCAGGTTACATGCTCCCTGGGGAAGCTGCCTCTGGATGCAGCTGACACAGCGGGAGGTATCGGCCCCCCAGCAATGTTGCCACTGCTGTTGGGGCACTTCAGGAGGATGGGGGTCGGGTGGGTAGGGTACTCCCCCACACTGGCATGGTCAGTGCTCTGTGTGCTGGCCAACAACATGGCACCCATTGCAGGCAAGGGATCCACTGCGGTTCCCTGCCTGGGCAGCTAATTGACTGGCTGCCCAGATTTGCTGCTCTGCACCCACCTACCCCCATGGACCTGCATGCTGGTGGGGCAGGGCTGTATATGGGAGCTGGGAGGGGGCTGGTGTTTGTAAATGTGGCTCTGCATGAAATTCTCACTGGTGCAGCGCTGCATGCCCTATACATACCTCATGCACATCTATTCGTGAATAGGGGCCAATATGTTTTAATGCTCCACTCTTCAGCCTTTCTTCCATTTTTTACAAAGGATATTTGTCTGTTGGGAGAGTACTGTACCCGTCCCACCATTAAGCAAAAAACCCAAATGGCAGTTATATTGTTAGTCACTGTCCATTCTAGTATTCACACATGGAGCTTTTGGAATGTGCACATGAGGGTTGGGGTGGGTTAGTTGGAGTGGTTTGTGTGTTGTGTGGGTTAGAATGCTATGTTTAGGCTAATTTGTGTTCTGTTCTTTTGTTTTTCTGTCTGGTGTATGTGATTGGTGTTTGCTGCATATACTGCATGTACAAATTAACATTTTCAATAAAGTGTACTTAATTACAAAAAAATATGTTTTAAAGCTTTCAATAAAGCTTAAATATGTTTACATATGTTGTTAGTTATGTTTATTCTAGTGCAGAACCAAATGGAGCTGAATTTACATGAGGGCTGAATTGACATGGGGCTGAATTTACATAGGAGCTGAATTGACATGGAGCTGAATTGACTCAGGCTCATTTGACATAGGAGCTGAATTTACTGGGCTGAATTGACAGGTGTATGGTCAATGTCTTGTTGAAACAGTCTTGTGTCACCTTAGTATTAGTGGCTACAACATCCATTCTGGTCTCTATTATTATTAAATGGGTGTTAAATGATGGAATGTTTCTGTTCAAATCTTGTATGGCCTGTAACAAGGATGAGTTACTCGGCTCCCCAGATGATTCGCCTCTCGTGGTAACCCTGCTACTCTGTCCTACTTGTTCTGTTGGCTGCTGCATGGTTGCCTTAACACCTGACTATTGGTTCTGCTAGCGTGATATCACCATGACTTTGAGTTTAAATATTTAGGTCTGCAGATAGTTAAAAGCAAGCTCTTGAACCTAGCATCAAGTTCAAATGAAACTGTAAATGTTAAAATAATCAAATTCTCAAAAGTTTAGTATTCTGAAGCGGAATTCTTTGGACACTTCTGCCCTGTTAACTGCAAGATCCTCCACATTTCTTGATTTTTAACCAACTTACTGGCCTCCTGAGGATATTGGAACCATACACCTTGCTGGAATAGATGATCTTTAATCAAGGGTACTGTGGCATTTGTGTAACTCCCAGGATTCTCAGAGTTAATTACATGGCATCACAAGCTATTATGGTACCTTACAAACTATTTTTTCAAGTAGGCAGGCAATTAAAACAGCAAATGTGATGCTTTGAATACCAGACTGATATTTCAACTTCAAGAATGTTTCAGTTTACATGTGACTCCTGCTGGTCCTCCCCCACCACCATTTGGTACCACCACCACCACCACCTCCATTTGGTTGTTTTTTACCAGTTGGCCATGACTGTAATTTTATTGTCATAGTACTATATCTAAACAGTATTACTGTATGTGTGTATGTCATGTTTGGAAATACATATTAACACCTTGACTGCATTTTACTTTTGCCGAAGTTTGCACCACTCCTTAAAACAATCAGTGGGTTGAAAACTAAATGTATCATTCAAATGGGAGTTAAGAATAACAGAGATTTAATAAAACAAGTTATACCTTCATTTCACAAACAAAATGAAACAGTCACAGCTAAAAGCAGATGTAGAAAAAAAAAGGCTCTACGATGCCAGTTCGACAAGAAAAATATCGACCGGCATTACAACGCCAGGCTACATGTTGACAGCGATTTGCAGCTGGCATACAGCCACACACATTTGTGTCTGTTTTTTCTTTGGGGGGCTCTGCCCCCGAGCCCCTCACACAGGGGGCTCTGTCCCCAGCACCTCCCATACTTTAGGATTCTAACTCCAGGTCAGAGTTAGTTTGGGGAGGGGGTGCAGATCAGGGAAGGGGTTGCCCTGTCCCAGCAGCACTTCTACAGCAACATAATGCTGTTGTTAATATTGACGTACGTCGCCATAGAAATGTCACTGTTCCAGGGGCATACCGAAAACCAAAAGGGTTTCAGATTGTTGAGAGTTAAACACAGTATACAGACAACAGTTTAATTCAGAGGTGTAAATAGGCCAGTGCATTAGTGAAGAAAACTAAAAAGGTCTCAAAATGTAAACCTTTATCTGTAAATCGAGTAAATTGTACCTAAATGGGAGGTAATAGGATTACAGAAATGAGTTTAGTGCTCAAACTGAATTAGAGAAAGGAGCTACAGACACTCCCTAAAACAACAGAAAGGATACCAAAACCACTGATTCAGCTTTTCTGCTCAGAGCTCACAAAGACTACCTCTCATAAACCATTCTGCAAATCAATGTGCATGGTGGAAATTGAATAATATAATACGTTGTGAAAAAAAAACAGTCTTGTTTTGCTTTCATTTACTTCACTGGAAATTTGTGCTCAAAGAGGGAGCTTATTCTATAAGATTGACTGTGCACTGTTCTCTTGCATCAGTAATAACCACAGTCTGTTTCTACAGGCAAATTATCAGGTTTTCGGATGCCACTTTGTCATAACTGGCTCTAAGGTCATATGTATTTAAAAATGTGTTAAACTCGTAAAAGAGCCTTTACATTCAAAATGTGGTTTATGTTTTTTTTTTTCTTTTTTTAATAACCTTGAAGCATACCTAACTATTACAAACATGGGTGATCAAAAGAATATTTGGGCTTTAATTCAAAAAATCACTTTTTAAAGCTTTTTAGTAACACGGTTTAACTTGAATAGCATATAGTAAAATAATTAGTTTGACCCAAATACAACTGAAAGAAAGAAGCAAAGAACTTGTAGAACTCACGGTTCTTTTGAAGTAATGTTTGAATGGGGTCACTCAGAACGCTTTTTAAAGATTAAAACAGAAACATGCTGTATAAACAAAACATTCCATCTACTGTACCTTTTGTGATGAAATGTTACTGAGCAACAGTTTCAGTTCATATGTGTAAGTAGGATTTTTCACCAGTATAATGCAATTATAATTTGTCTTGAAATTTGAGGCTTTGTAACCCCAGTAACTTCAGTTCTCCTGCCTGAATGTAGTTAGATATCATATGAACATACAAACATACAAATCTGCCAGCAAAAACAGGCCAAGTGGTCTGTCAAGTCTGCTCGATTGTGCAGCTAGCACCCATAAACAGCAGCTGCCCTACTACTCTCACATCCCTCCTTTTGACCTCCCCCAACGCATCCTGTCCCTTTTAAAGCTGCCAACTGTCCTGCAGAAAACCTCCTCCTCTGGCAGTGAATCCATTTTTCCCACCATTCTCTCTGTCAAATAATGCCTCCTTATCAACATAGACCAATGCCCTATTTCATAAGTCTTCACAGAAATCTTTGTTTCTCTGTGAGGGTCAATGAGTCTCTTAATATAAATTATTATTATGCATTATCTATCTATCTATCTATCTATCTATCTATCTATCTATCTATCTATCTATCTATCTATCTATCTCTATCTAGCATGGCAAACTGGCCAACTGTGAATGGAAAGAATGGGAACTTCAAAAATAGAATTAGACGATTTGAGTCACCTGAAGCTATTTCCTTTATTCTTGATTTGAATGTTTAGTTTTTTTTTGGTGGGGGGGGGGGGTTAAGTGACACACTTTCTGACTCCATGCATATAGTGCAATTGTTTGTAACTTCATCTTTCCTTTCCCATGCAACACAATAATTTACTGTGATATTTTATTATGCAGTCTATGTGAAATGAGTTCTGCTGGTTCTCAGTCCAGTGCATAGTTGACACAAAAATCACAAGCACAGCTTGCACAAACTGGCACCCTTACAGGCAGACTCATATGAGAGACCAGGCATTGAATGGGCTAGGATCTGAATTACCCTCTCACTCACTAGAGGAGAGTCTCTCAATTACAAAGGTACATTGGCAAGGCAGTGCTGGGGGAAGCTTATACCGGCAGTTGTCCTACACTGTACCTGCCACATAGATAGATAACTTCAGTCTCCCATCTGGTACCTGTCATCAGCAGTATTCTCACTAAAAATAAGTTTTTTAAATACCCATAGACTCTGTCTTTAACTGAGTTTGCCACTTTGCTTTGTCTCCTTCCCTGCCAGTTGTCAGGCCCTTCCCACTCCCCTTCATTTACTGAAAAATATTTTTGCAAGTGATTTTTGGGACATCATTTATGGAATTAATCAACATTCCTTGATTATCTTTACCCCATATGTTTCATTCCAGTAATTGATTATTTATTACTTTTTTTGTTATCAATTTGCTGCCAGTCCTGCATGATGCTGAAATATTTCTTCTTTGTAGGGTTTCTTTTTTGCCCTTTCAACCAGTCATGTATGACAGCATCCACGCTACTGTATTTTTTGATTAACTCATACGGTGCATTAGAAGACAGTAAAGTTCAAATTATGTATTGTATTTCTAAATATTTACTTTAACCTTGTTTTTCTCCTTGCCCCCTTTGTTATGTCTTACTATTTAAAAATTTTTTTTATTTCCCAAAAAATATTCAGGATTCCTCCTTTAGAAAATGTTTATATGGTCAATTTTTCTTTATCAGTTATTTTTATTCTTCTATAACTTTTTTTCACAAGGGGTTTACTAGTAGTTTGACAGTTTTTCCTGACCTTGTTCATGCGGTGGGATCATAAGAAGGCTATGTTGAATATCTGGGGTCAAAATATGTAAAAATGCCAGAATTATGACCATTCATTGCAATTTCACTCTGTATGCTCATAACTTCAGAAAAAATAATTATTTTGACTCCAAATTTTCAACATAGACTTGTTATTACCCCACCTCATGTATGTCACAGCTATCATTTTTCAAAATCCTGGTCCAAATGTCTTTTCACACCTGTGGCATGTAATGGCATTGCAGTTGTGTGGAATTACATTTTGGTGAGGACTCAAACATTTTCAGTACCGGGTACATAACTTGGGGTAATCAGATGTCAATGCTGACAATTTGGCTGCTGCTCCCTTCAACTGGTACATAGAAGGCACTCAGCACCTGCATGCAATCATCCATGTGAGCACAGAAACACAGGGCCCTTTGGGCCCTGCACCTCTGTGGCAGCATAGGTGCCTTTGGCACCTGAGCGTAAACATCTGCACTTCTCAAATGGTTGTGGCACTTGAATGCACCTCATGCCTCACACCCCAGCTGGGGCATGCAGTAATTTAGCATTACCACACACTCTGTTGTGTGTTATAGCTTTCTTACAATTTACAATGAGCTCAATGGGAATATTATATCACACTTCTCAGGTGGTTGAAGACAGTCACCTGCATCTCATACCTCACAACTAGGTAGTATTTTTATTGTTTACACTGGGCCTCTTACAAATTGCTACTGGCCATCTCAATTTATTTGGAGGATGTGCAACCAGATGTAGATACACAGTCAGGAGGCAGTGGAGGGGGAAGAGGCCCAAGCCGAAGTTAATTGGGAGTGGGAGGAGGGGAGGAGGATTGAACATATTAGAAGCAGGAACAGTTGAGAGAGAATGCTGATTGTCTTGCCGTAGTTGAGTGGTGGGGAATGGCCAGGGTATGAGTGTCCTGTGATCTAAGGGAGTGAGGGGGGATACTAATAGAGGAGGAGAGATAGAGTGGGAGAGAGCTGAACCAACATTTGGACACAGATTGGGTGATATGGAAGTGGCGCCAGTTGTCTAGTGAGGGAAAGGCTAGAGAGTGATATAAGGCACAGTGGTGAGTGTGGAGGGGAGAATCCAAGGCAAAGTGATAGAAGAAGTTAAAGAGGGAGTCCAATCTGGATAGGGAGGTCTTAGGAGTGGCACTGTAGACTACATCACAGTAATCAAAAATAGGGATAATAATTTTCTGTACTAGTTCACACCTTACTGGTAGGGATAAGCAACTATGGTTCCTGTACAGGGCACCTAGCTTGGGGCACAGCTTTTTCAGGATGGTGATTGTGACACTTGGACAGCTGGTTCTGATTGCTCTATGATTTTGTAATATAAAAATGTGTTATTGAGTGTCTCTCATGAGACATCCTGTGCTCCTGGGATGACCCCCCCCAGGTTTCAATTCAAAGGACAGGATATGTTAAACTGCAGATCTCTGTAATGTGATTAACTTCCGAAAACTCACATTTTATAACCTTGTTTAGGATCTGTGTTGCTTGAAGCCAGGAACTAAAATATCCATTGTATGATGTCCTCAGGAAGGACAGTTAATTTCAACTGCTGCTGAACAATTATGTTGCAGCTAGGTGAGAAAACTGCAGAGTTGTAAAATTCTGTGATGTCTTTGAAAAAGCAGGAAAACACACTAGATCAAGGGAAAAGACTCAAGATCAAAGGATCATATGGGGAAACAAGTTTTTGCTGATGTCACCTTATTTAATATACCCCCTGAGTGATGGGACATCCTGTGTGTATTAATTTTTATATTTTACAGGGAGGAGCTAGGTGACATCGTGGAAGGGGAAGGTTTAGAGACAGTTTTACTGTATTCTGTATTTCCACTTAGACACATTCCTGTTTGGACTCTCTTGAAATAACAGTTAACTAAAGCACTGTATGAAAGTATACATTAGATAGATAAGTCTAAGTGTAGAATTATCTGAGCCTGCACAGTTGGGTATGCTAGCAAGAGGTTCACAGTTTGAATCCCTCCAGAACTTGAGACCAAAGGTGATTCGAACCCACAAAACAGACAGGAGGGTTACCCCTGTTTCTGTTAACTGTTCACAATACTGCGCACGGAGGTTGGCACTGTGGGAGCAGAGGGCCTGACCTGCTGAGTGGGGTTGTGACAGATTGGTTGGCAGTGGTGTGCATAATTTTGGTAATACAAGCTTTTATTCTTTAGTGTGTCAGCTTAATACTGTCAGCTCATTTGCAAAACAAGGCAGTGATTTTTTTTTTTAAAGGACACAGAACTATGTCACTTGGCTTACAGTCAAGTTCCTGCCTTTTTTTTTTTAAAGTGCAAGTTAGAGTAGCCCGTAGTTAGGGAAGAAGATGGCTTCCAACTACAGTGGGCACACACATTTAAAGCAGTTGTGCAGGGACAGAGGAGTCCTGTATGAGGTGAAAGCCTCCAAGCAGAACCTCGTGGATGCCCTGATGGTAGCAAATACCCAGAGCATCAAGTCACAGACAGTGACTGTAAGGGACCGAACCTTGAGTGTAGAAGGGCTAGCAACCAGAGCAGTGTCCAGATCCAATGAGGAGGGCAGCAGGGCCAGTGCCAGCGAAGTGCCACAGCAGCAGGGAAAGGTCACCCACATTCTGGAGCCAGAAGTACTCAGGCTGCAGATTGAATTGTGCAGAATGGAGCTGGAGTTCCAGAGGAAGGCAGAGTGAGAGAAGCGAGCCACAGAGTAGAAGAGGGAGCATAAACAGAGAGAGGCAGACCAAGAGGAGTGAGAGCACCAGAGACAACATTAACTGGAGAAGCTACGACTCCAGCCACCAGCACCAGAGCAGGTAAGTGGCTTGGGTTTAACTGGAACTACGGGACTGGGTTACAAATCGAATTTCAAATTGATAGCTGAAGTTAAAGAGGGGGAAGATATGGATGCCTTTTTAAATTCCTTTGAAAAAGTTTGTATTCAGGCTAAAGTTTCTAGGGAATCCTGGAGCTTACAGCTATCTCCACTACTTACCGGGAAAGCTCAGGATGCATTGGGTCAAATGGACGATGAGGACAGTAATGATTGCAGCAAACTTAAAGCAGCACTGTTAAAAAAAATTGAATTAACTGCTGAATCATACAGAGCTAAATTCCATAAGCTCAGGAGAAGCCCTGACATGAGCTATGAGGAGCTAGCCATGAAACAATGTAAGTTTTTGAAATGTTGGTGGGAAGGAATTGAAGCAAACTCTCTAGACAAAATTGAAAATGTGATTCTGTTAGAACAGTTTTTCTGGGCATGCCCAGCAGAGCTGAAAACCTGGCTGGAGGACTGAGATCCCAAAACAGTGCAAGAAGCTGCTGAATTCTCGGACCCCTATGCCAAGAGCAGACCTGCTCTGAGAGCGAATGGGGTGGGTGTGGTGATGCATAAAGGGAAAAGTATGCCTTCAGGGCAACTAAAACCCTCACTGCCTCCACCAAAACCAGTTAGCCCCAGGTTTCAGAGAAAAGATTTCTCTGAGAAAAAAATAAATGTTGGTTGTGTAAAGAAACTGGGCATATTGTCAGACAGTGTCCCAAAAGCGTAAGCAATACACAACCGGGGGCTAGGAAAGAAGTGGGTTGTTTGTGTGTCCCTGGAAGCATACCTGTGAACATGAGGGAACACATGCACCCAGTCATGGTGAATGGTGTACAGACGCAAGGGTTAAGGGACACAGGGGCATCCCTGACATTGGTAAAAGGGGATCTGGTACAGCCTGGTCAGCTTATTCCCAATAAATATACCACTGTACAAGACTTTACTGCTGAGGAGAAAACATTGCCCCTGGCTAGTGTTCTTCTAGACTGAGGTGAAATGGGGGAACTGTGCAACAGGTGGATGCAGCCAAAACCCTAGCAGTGGATGTCATCCTTGGAAACAATCTCTAACAGGAGATGGTGTGTGCAGTTACCCGTAGCCAAGCAGCAAGGGAAAATTGTAATTCCCTGAACCCCACAGAAGCTTTTGTGGAAACTACTGGGAGGCTGGTTCCCCAGCCTGTGTCTCCTGATATGGAGACTAATGAAAAGGGGGTAGAAAGTTCCTCAGTAGCAGTTAACCACACAACTACAGAGGGTTACTCCGAAGAGGGAGGAGTGACCCATTGTCAGAGGGATAGGAATGACAGTGATCCTGAGCACCCTGATGCTAGTGCTAGGGACCCTAGTTTAGAGATGGAAAGGGGACCTGTCCCATGCCTTGGGAATGTGTAAGGAGTTTGCAGCTGTTCAGCAAAGTAACACTTATTTAGAGAAGCTGAGGGCTTGGGAAGATTCTGATGGAGCACTAGCAGGTGACGGTAAACATAAGGTTTATTGGGAAAATGAATTGATGTATACTCTGGCAGTGCAGACAGAGGGAGGGAGGGGTGCTAGGCAGACAGCTTCTTATTCCCCAGGGTATCGTGAGCAGTTGCTCAAGATTGCACATGATATTCCCTTGTCTGGTCATCTGGGAATCACATGCACTACACAGCGGTTGGCCCAGAATTTCTATTGGCCCTACTTTACCCAGCAGGTGAAGGAGTTTTATAGGTCTTGTCACCAGTGCCAAGAAATAGGGAAGGCGGGCAAGAAAACCCAAGCCACCCTAATTCTATTGCCCATAGTGAAGGAGCCATTCCAGAGGGTGGGAATAGGTATTGTGGGGCCTTTAAATACCCCTAGCTCCTCCGGGAAGAGATTCATCCTGACTGCGGTGGATTATGCCACCCGGTCCCCAGAGGCAGTCGCCCTATCCTCACTGAGGACAGACAAAATGGCAGATGTCTTACTTAGGATTTTCTCCCATGTTGGGTTTCTGCAAGAGGTTATCACCGATTTAAGGGGTTCCTTCATGTTGGATCTGATGAAATGTTTGTGGGAGAAGTGTGGAGTGGTGCAGAGATGTGTGACACCGTATCACCAACAAGCCAATGGGCTTGTGGAAAGATTTAATGGTACCCTGAAGTCAATGCTCCAGGCATTTGCTGAACAGCATGGGAGGACTGGGAGAAATACCTTCCCCACCTGTTGTTTGTATACAGGGAGGTGCCCCAAGAGTCGACAGGATTTTCACCCTTTGAACTCTGATATGGATGTCGGGTATGTGGGCCACTAGATTTGATCCAGAAGGACTGATAAGGCAAGCACACCACCCAGGGAACTCCCAGAGTGGATTACATCCTTAGGTTTAGGGAAATACTGAAGGAGCTTATAGGGACAGCCCAGAGAAACCTGGAAGCTGCCCAACAGAAACAAAAAGTGTGGTACAACTGCAGAGCCAGAGCTTGCTCGTACACGGTGGGTCAGGAAGTCATGCTTCTTATTCCAGTCCGGAAAGACAAGCTGCAGGCTGAGTGGGCAGGACCATACAAAATAGTTAGGAAGGTAAATGATGTGAACAATATTATAGAGTTACCTGACAACAGACAGACAGAAAGGACGTACCATGTCAACATGATGAAGCCATATGCTAATAGGGCTGACATGGTGTTTGCAGTGTGTAGTCCTGGGGAGGGGACGGATGAAGGAGACCCCCTTCTGGACTTGCTGGAAGAAAGCAAGGGGAAGTCCTCTGGAGGCAGTAAAATTGTCTCCCCAGCTGGCCCCGGACAAGATTCAGGAAGTAAGGGAGGTTTTAGCAGACTTTGCCTCCCTGTTTAGCGCCAAGCCTGGACTAATCCCCTTAGCGATTCACGATGTGGAGACAAGGACACAGACACCAATATGGTGGACAGCATATCGGGCATCAGAGGCTGTCTAAAAGGACAGTAGGAGGGAAATAGAGGAGATGCTGGATTTAGGGGTAATCCAGAGATCCCACAGCCCCTGGGCCTCACCCGTAGTCCTTGTGCCCAAGCCAGATGGCTCTACTTGTTTCTATGTGGACTATCATGGACTGAATGCAGTCATGAAGTCAGATGCCCACCCGATGCCCCAGACGGAAGAACTCCTGAACAAGTTGGGAGGGGCAACCTACCTTACGACTATTGACCTGACCAAGAGGTATTGGCAAGTAGTGTTAACCTACAGAGCTAGAGACAGATCAGCCTTCATCACTCCGATAGGCTTATTTGACTTTAAAGTAATGCCTTCCGGAATGAAGAATACCCCTGCCACTTTCCAAAGGTTGGTGAACCAGGTGTTAAATGGTGCTGAGGAGTACGCCGTGGCATACCTGGATGACATTGCCATATTTAGTGCCGGTTGGGAGGAACATCTGTCCCACCTTAGGGAAGAGCTGGGCAGGATGCAGAGGGCCAGGCTTACTGTCAAAGTTGAGAAGTACCAGGTGGCCATGGGAGAAGTGGCATACCTCGGGCATGTGGTAGGCTGGGGACAGCTCCCTCCTAATCAAATAAAAATAGAGGTGATCCAGGTGTGGCCCAGACCAGAAATGCAGAAGCAGGTCAGGAGTTTTCTAGGGACAGCAGGGTACTATAGGAAATTTGTACCCAATTACAGTGCCCTGGCTGCTCCTCTTTCTGACCTATGGTAAAGAAAAGGATGCCAAAGAAAATTACCTGGGGCCCAGCCTGTGAGGAAACCTTTACCAGACTGAAGGAGGCCCTGTGCAGTGCTCCTGTATTGACAAGACCTGACTATAGCACACCCTTTATAGTTCAGACTGATGCCTCAAACATGGGTATTGGGGCAGTACTGAGTCAAACATCCAACTGAGGGAAAAATCACCCCGTAGTGTACCTGAGTAAAAAGTTACTTCCTATGGAGCAGGCATACTCTACTGTGGAAACATAGAAACATAGACTTTGACGGCAGATAAGGACCACTTGGCCCACCCAGTATGCCCATTTCCCTACCTATTGGATAAGCTTCAGATTCTAGTTAACCAACAGCCTACTTTCTGCAACCCCCCACTATAATTGCCTTATGTCTGTCCCATGCATGTTTGAATTCCCCCATTGTTTTAGACCTCACAACCTCCCCAGGAAGGTGGTTCCAAGCATCCACTACTCTCTCCATGAAAAGAATTTCCTCACATTACCCCTGAGTCATCCCCCCTCTATCTTTAAATTGTGCCCCTTGTTCTTGCACATCTCTTTTTCTGAAAGATGCTACCCTCCTGGACTTTGTTGATTCCCTTGAGGTACTTGAAAGTTTCTATCATGTCCCCTTCCTCCTTTCATCAAGGGTATACATATTAAGCTCTCTCAGTCTCTCTTCATATGGTTTCTGATGCAGACCCTGCACCATTTTAGTTACCCTCCTCTGGACTGCTTCCATCCTGTCTATGTCCTTGCATAGATGGGGTCTCCAAAACTGCATGCAGTACTCCAGATGGGGTCTCACCAACAATCTGTACAGAGGGGTAACCACTTCCCTTTTTCTACTTGTGATGCCCCTCCTTATGCATCCCAGTATCCCCCTGGATCTCCTTACTGGCTTTCCACATTGCTTACCCACCTTTAGGTCATCTGATATGACTACCCCCAGATCCCTTTCTATTATTGTTGTTGTTAGTACCTCCCCTGCCATTGTGTACTCTTCTTCTGGGTTTTTGGTTCCCAGGTGCATTCCTTTGCACTTCTTTGCATTGAAGCTAAGTTGCCATATGTCTGACCATTCTTCCAACTTTACCAAGTCCTTTCTCAACCTTTATATCCCCCTTGTGTATCAACTCTGTTACAGATCTTTGTGTCATCTGCAAAGAGGCATACCTTTCCTTCCAGACCCTCTGCAATGTCACCTATAAAGACAGAAAAGGAGTGTCTTGCTATAGTGTGCACCCTAAAGAAGCTAGAGCCATACTTATATGAGCATGGATTTTGTGGTATAAACTGACCACAACTCCCTGGTTTGACTGACGCAAATGGGAAAAACTAATGGTAGATTGTTAAGATGAAGTCTTGCTTTGCAAGAGTATGACATGACAATCTTACATAGGGCTGGAGTGACCAATCAGAACTCAGATTGCTTGTATCGTGTTTATGAGAAGTGAACTGATTTGGGAAGCTCTTCCCATGCAGGGGGATAGAGCCCCCAAATTCAGTCTAGGTGGGGAGGATTGTGACACTTGAACAGCTGGTTCTGATTGCTCTATGATTTTGTAATATAAAAATGTGTTACTGAGTGTCTCTCATGAGACATCCTGTGCTCCTGGGATGACCCCCCCCCCCAGGTTTCAGTTCAAAGGACAGGATATGTTAAACAGCAGATCTCTGTAATATGATTAACTTCCAAGAACTCACATTTTATAACCTTGTTTAGGATCTGTGTTGCTTGAAGCCAGGAACTAAAATATCCATTTATGACATCCTCAGGAAGGGCAGTTAATTTTAACTAGTGCTGAAAAACTATGTTGCAGCTAGGTGAGAAAATTGCAGAGTTGTAAAATTCTGTGATGTCTTTGAAAAAGCAGGAAAATATACTAGATCAAAGTAAAAGACTCATGATCAAAGGGTCATATGGGGAACAAGTTTTTGCTGATGTCACCTTATTTAATATACCCCCTGAGTGATGGGACATCCTGTGTGTATTAATTTTTATATTTTACAGGGAGGAGCTAGGTGACATCATGGAAGGGGAAGGTTTAGAGACAGTTTAACTGTATTCTGTATTTCCACTTAGACACATTCCTGTTGGACTCTCTTGAAACAACAGTTAACTAAAGCACTGTAAGAAGGCATACATTAGATAGACAAGTCTAAGTGTATTGTGGTAGGAGTTTTGTGTTTGTATTTTACCTTGTTCTTTTAAGTGATTGTATGTTTTGTGATATATTGTTCTGTGGTTACATTTTACATATTTTATTCATTTTTAAGTAAAACCTCTTATTTTAAAGAGACTGCCTGTGTTGTCCAAGTCCTTTCTTTTTGCCTGTGATGTATGGATGGTTAAGACTTTGACAACACTGTTCATAAGCTTAATGGTATACCAAACTGGGAAAAGGCAAGAATTTATCTAAGGTCTTTCATAGAGTTTTTAAGGGATCATTTTGTATACCTGGTTAGGTGCCCGTAGGCGAAAGATATCTGGCATTCCCTGAACAGCAGAATTATCTGAGCCTGTACAGTTGGGTATGCTAGCAAGAGGTTCACAGTTTGAATCCCTCCAGAACTTGAGGCAAAAGGTGATTCAGACCCACAAAACAGACAGGAGGGTTACCCTGTTCTGTTTCCCTGTTCATAATACTGTGCTCAGAGGTTGGTACTGTGGAAGCAGAGGGCCTGACCTGCTGAGTGGGGTTGTGACAGTGTCCACATGAACAGAAATGTGTAGGTGCTGGTTAAGCCACACACCATGGTAGCGAAAAGAGGTGGTATCCTCTAGTGTAGTCCCATTGAGGTTGTGGAACCTGGGTGAGGAAGGGAGCCTTGAGAGTCTCTGCCTAGTGCCAAAGGTCATGGATACAGTCTTCTTGGCATTTAGAAAGAGCTGATATGAGCTAAGCCAGTGCTGAATTTTATCAAAGTCAACTTGGAGTCTGGTAGCTACATCACCGGGAGACTGGCATGAGGTAAACAGGTTGGTGTCATTGGTATACATATGAATAGAAGATGAGGTGACTACTGTAGGAAGATCATTTAGGAAGATAGAAAAAAGAATAGGACCTAATACTGAGCCTTACGGCACACCAGTAATAATAGGGAAAGGCAGGGAAATATAGTCAGCGATTTTGACCGACTGCAACCAGCCAGAAAGGTATGCACTGAACCAGTTTATGGCAGAGTTGGATAGGCCTGCTGCAGTTAGGTTATTTAGAAGAAGAGAGTGGGAGACAGTGTCAAAGGTCTTAGTAATGTCGAAAAATATAGCGGAGGTGATTAGGCCACTGTCCATCCTAGAGAAGATGGAATCAGTGAGCCTACCCAGGGAGGTGGTGGTGGAGTGGTCCTTCCTGAACCCATAGTGAAAAGGTGTGAAGAAGGAGGAATCTGAGAAAAAGGCAGTGAGTTGAGAGAGGACCATGAACTACTGTAGTTTAGCTAGGACATAGAGGAGAGAAATAGGGTGATAGTTGGCAGGAGACGTGGAGTCACCACCCTTAGGTGGTGTGAGTACAATTTTGTATTTCGGGGTGGTTGGAACAGTGGCAGACAAGAAAGATAGATTGAGTAGATCAGCTATTGGGGAGGAGATTGCTGTAGCTGATAGGAATAGTAGTATAGGATAGAGCCCATCAGGTGAGCTGCCTTTAGTGGGGTTGATAGCTAGGAGGGCTGCTAAGGTGTCAGTAAGGAAAAGCTGCGAGAAGGAGAAGGAGTGATGCTTAGAGTTGGAGCTGTTAAGGGGTGGAAGGGTGGAGAGGGGAAGAGAGAGAGAGAGAGAGAGAGAGAAAGAAAGAAGATAGGAGGGTGGAAGCACAGGAAGTAAAGTAGGAATTAAATTCAGAGGCTACAGTCTAGGGGTCTGAGATTAAGGAATCATGTGACTTGAGTGGGATAGAAGGAGTAGAAGGGGGAAGAACAAGGCATGTATGACCTTCCAGAATTTTTATGGTTTGTTAATGTTAGCCTGGAAAGTAGAATGAAAGTACTCAGCTTTTGCCAGCCTAATAGCCTTCGTGCAGGAGTTATAAAGATAAAGATGCAGTACAGTTGTAGATCTCTTGGCAGCTGAGAAGCTTTGTGTGTCTTCCAGACCTTATCATGATCCTGCTGGCAGGCCAGCAGTTCTGGAGAGACCCAGGAAAGGTGATTGCCTTGTACCCTGGAATGCATATTAGGGGCATGGATGTTCCAGATATGAAGGAAGTTGTTGCTGAAGCATTCCAGGACATCATCCACTGGATTAGCTGAGGAGATGGGTGACCAATCATTGTGTGCAAGATCACGTAGAGGAGGGGAGATGGTCTTTTTCAGACAGATAAAATATGTGATGATCACTTAAGGCTTCTGGAAGGAGGCCAGATTTAATGACCCTGTATGAATGTGAGGTAAGGGCCCAGTCAATTAGTGGGAGGTTTGGGGTTTTGTGGTTTAACCTGGTCAGCTCATGTATTAATTGTGAAAGATTCAGTGCAGCTATATCATTACAGGTTTTTTTTAGGAGAGGAGGACAGCGAATTCAGATTGAAGTCCCCTAGGACATAGAGTTCACCTGATTAGGTGAATGAGGCAATAGTTTTTAGTAGCTCCATGGCAGTGGCAGCATTCAGGCCAGGATAGCAATATAACCCCTCCACAAAGATGGGTACAGAGAAGGGGAGAGTGAGCATCTTAGACTAAGCATCTCATAAGTTGAAGGGAGGGATGTTGATACTATAGTGGTATACTTGGATAGAAGAGGAGATGTACATTGCCACACCTCTCCCTCGTCCAGCATGGTCTTGTCTAGAAAGGGTAAATCCAGGAATGGCAATAAAGGCATCCGGTATTTTAGCATTGAGCCATGACTCCGTAAGTATTAGCATGTCAGGAGCATGTGATGCCTTGAGTGGTAACAATAAGCCAATTTTTGGGAGGAGGCTTCTAATATTAAGGTGGCAGATTTTAAGACCTCAAGGTAGGGCTTAGGGATTAAGGGGAGGAGGCCAGGGTTGGGATTTATGTCACCAGAGGCTAGTAGCAGAGGTGTAATGATAAGACAGTGAAACCTAGTGCTCTTGTACCATGGTTGAGCTGATCAGGAGTGAGATTTATTAGGGTGAGAGCGAGTAGGGTGGGAGGCATAATATTTGAGTAGTTGAAGTATAGCACTGGAGCTGGGCAATGGGACAAGAGAGAAGAAGAGCAAGAGCAGAAAATGGAACCAGGATAGATGGGAGAGTTTGGAGGCTGAGGCATGAGTGTGAATGGGAACAGATAGCCTAAGGAGGAATGAAGGGGGTAACAGGGTGGTTGGATGACTGGAGGGGTTGGGGGAAGGAGAAATGATGACAGCAGGTATGAATTAAAGGAGAGAGCAAGACAGAGTTAGCAGCATGACTGAGAGGGAGGTGGCAAGCTGGAAGAGGGAGAAATAGAGGGAGAAATTCTAATACAGTAATACAAACTAGTATAGCGAGGTAGGCAGTGGGGCAGAGGTAGAACTATCTGACGTTGTAGCTCAGTCACACAGATTTGGCTCCCCTATTTAGTAATAAAAGTAGCAATTAGTTGAAGAGAAGCAAAGTAAAGGCTAATTATAGATCCTTCTGCAGATAGGAGGTGTAGACACTTTAAGGGGGACACACGGCTGGCTGTTGATCCAATTGGGCTGTTAGCTCAGTTGGGCGGAGTTCTAAATTAGAAAAGCCCATTCAAAGATTGCCAGGGGGCGGTAACATTTTGAGTTGCAGTAATAATTAAGCTGTGGCAGCACACTTAGATTAAACTGAGCTGTAGCACTGACAATGAGCTGCCTTAAACTGAGCTGTAGCAGAGCTAATTTACAGTTGAAACAACAACAGTTTTTTTTAACTTAACATTAGCAGTATTAAGTTTAAACTAGATACAAGAGCAGTCCGATTGAGAGGTACTGAGCTGTAGCTGAGCTAAATTGAAATTAGACAGCAGAAGAAGCTTAATTTCTTTTGACTTAACAGCACCCGTCTGTCTCTCCTATCTTTAAGTCCTCTTTGTCTTTCTTTTACAGGTATTTTTCACATTTCGGCAGCTGTTTGTGGTAATGCTCATATAAGATGAAACACACAGTGAACAAAAATAATTCTGTGCTAGCGCTAGTCCGCTAAAAGTAGGTTTATTATCTAAATTCAATCAATCAATCAATCAAAATCTTTATTTAACCAGGTGAACATCATTGAGAAAGCTCATTTTTAAGATGGACCTGGAAAGGAGAGGTTAGCAATACATACAAAGAAATACTCAGTTACATCATAATTGGGTAAACATTATATACAAAATGAATTCACACTTACATAGTATTTACATGGAGCAGAAATTATACACAGGAAGTCTGTAATACACCGAAATATAGTATTAAAAAGAGCCATTAAGCTAAGACCATGAAGAGTATGCAGCTAAAAAGTACAACAACTGCAGTACAGTACATACAGGTTAAACATACGCAACTATAATTACACTGTGTATTTGAAGCATCCTTGGTCACAATTATTGATTGAAGGAGCTTGGTGGGGCATGTCCGCTATCAACAGGTTCAGTGCTTGATTTGTTCTGACCTCACTGCAGGGATAGAGACACTATGTGCTTGATGGAGTCTGCTTTCTTTTCAATGTAGCCTTCTACTTGCATCCCTAGCAGCCCAGGGGAAGACAGAGAAAGAGCAAACATGCGTTTCTCTGCTTCAAACCATTTTACATGGTTTTAGACTGGATTAGTTTATCCTCTTTTTTACTGTTTCATTTTCTTTTCTTTGTTTTGGTTTGCTCCCTTTTTATTTTCTCTACACCTTCATGCTTTGAAAATGCACTCTACATGTTGTATACTGCTGTCTCCACTCAGCAGTGCTTGTTTATATCCTCAGGCAGGACAGCATCCGTTGTTAAACTTTTTTTTTATGCACTCTCTCTGTATGCAAGTCTCAGAGAGACTTCAAGGATGCAGCATGGAGTGGGGTGGGGAAGGGGTTACCAGGAGTATCCATGATGGAAATAGAAATAAGATAAAAACAGAAAAAGTAGATTAAAGAGAAGATAAGGTGAGGATATGAGTGTCTGGTTGTTGTTGTTGTTGGTGGTGGTGGTAGTGGTTGGAGGATGTCAGATCAGTAGAGGGGCCAGTTCTCAGATCTGCCCAGAAACAGAAATGCTGTAATGACAGACTTTTACAGGATAGGACAGGACAGAAAGGAATATAAATAAATAAAAAATAAAAATAAATATATATATATATATATATATATATATGTGCATATATATATATATATATATATAGTCTATATATATATATATATATATATATATATATATAGTGATGTGTGTGTGTGTGTGTGTGTGTGTATATATATATATATATATAGTGATGTATATATATATATATATATATATATATATATATATATATGTTTCCTGTTTTAAAATGCTGAAGTCGAAGAACACCAATTTGGGGGGGGGGGTAATCAACATTCCCCGATCTACTGAGATAGGGCACTGACCCTGTTACACAGTGATAATGCCACATAGGAAAGAATGGGTATTCGATGGTGGGGGTGCCACTAGACACCAGGGAATATGTCAGACACCCTCAGGATGGGCACTAATGGGCTGCCACAAACCATGCAGATGAGCCCATGATTGGTGTACAAATAGCCCCTTAGCACCTTACATGCCAAATGGCCTAATTTGCATGTTGTAGCTGAATATAGCCCACAGGGGTCTCAGAACTATTCATTCCAGGTAGTGCTCTTTCCCTGTGAGCTATATACATTCCAGGTCCAAGTTTGGGCAGCACATGTTAATTCAGTGCTGTACCAACATGGTCTGATATTCAGTTGGACAGCACTGGTCAGCTATCTGGCTGACTATAGCAGCCACTGCGTTGGACACAAGTGCAAGTGAGGCATAAGCCTTTGTACCATTCTTGCACTCTTTTATTTTGTTATTAGGGCCCTAGTTTAGCTTCGTGAATCTTCTTCACCAGACCACTAGAGTAAAAGAGGGAATGTTCTCAATGAGTATCACCTAGTAAAAAAAAAAGAATTTATCCAAATTGAATTGTACCTTGTAATTTCCCTGTCTAATTTCAATGACATTTTGTGGCACTGAGAGCACACAGGGATGATTCAAGTTTATACACTCCTCATGTGTAAAGGCAGATGGGTAATACTGTACATTGCAGGCCGTCTGCTTACTGCATGCACTAATAGAGTAGGCATCACAAAAACTAGATCAAGCAAGTGATGCCTATGCAGTCTCATAGGTGTTTACAAGCTACCTAGACTTTCGTCCTTAATGCTTGCCTGATTTTTTTTTTATACTGGAGTGTATTTGACTTTATAAACCTTATCCAACCCATGTTTGAATGATTCCATTGTATCACTATACATCACTTCCTTTGGTAAACCATTCTGCAGCTGAACCACTCTCTCACTGACCAATGTTTTTTGTAGTGAAGTACTGTTTTCAGAGACTTTAGGCAGAAGCCAGTATACTGTATGTGAGTTAAAGAAAAAGAAGGCAATACATCTGTCCAAAGCATTTACATTTGAATGTATGAAACTGTAAAACTTTTTTTGGAAAAAAAAAAAATCCTAAAATATCTAGGACAATCACCAGAATCTTTAAGTGTTCACTGTCTAGTGATGTCCCTAGAAATTCTAAGCCTAGCATATTTGTACCATGAATAGCGTTTTAAAACTGGTAAGGGAAACCATTATGCAAATCGAGATTATTTGAAATTTATTTGCAGAAAAAGGCACAGGATTTGGACACCCCATTTTAAGTATGTTTTGACTGGTACCAGAAAAGTGACAGCATACTGTAGTTGCTGACAATCACTGTCCTCCACACTATGCGTGGCATTGGTTTCACATCAACAGCCAATTACAAGAGAACATACTATAAAGTTAAAACATTTACAGGACAAAGTCCTTTCACGTTAATTGTACAATTCAGTAGAAACCTTAAAATAGTTGGGGTCATGCTTATTTTTTGTGAACAGCTAAAGTAAAATCTACATGATTATGAAAATTGAACTTTTAAATGAATAATTTTTTTTTGTGTGTTATGATTTCCAGGGTTTACAACTTATTTTTCCAACATATACATGCAAACTGTAAAATGATTTAATGTCAATTTGAAGACAAATTAGGCCAGCCTGCCAGTGCAGTGGAAATGGTACCACTTGCAACGCTTATTAATCAGGTTCTGGAATGAGTACAGAGGGTCAGCTAAGGGAAATAGAATGAGCATCCATGGGACTGCTGTCCTCCTCAAGGGGGAGGGAAATGAAGCCCAGTGTGAGACTGACTCCCTGCGTTGGCTAAAAGAATAGTGCCCAGGGACTGCTAGAATTGGGGGGAGGTGTGGTGAGTGTTGGCATTCAATGTGTGGGAGCATACACAATGGTACTCCTAATGCCATTGCACTGCTGCACCTCCCTGGGTAACCTCAAGAAAAAAAACATTGGTGCAAGAGCAGCATGAAGCCAGACTGTGTCTTGGGCCACCCAGCCCATTGACACTCAGTGTAAGTCTCAGTTGGGACTAAAGGTAGATACTAATCTCTCCATTTGGGGAGTCCCACTGCAGAGGGTAAGCTGCAGGCTTACCTGATGAGGCTGCTTGCTGAGTGGGGGTATCATGGCTTCCAGAAGAGCTGACAAAGAGGTACATCCTCACCTGGGTCAGAGAGCCAGAAACAAAACTCTACAGTTTGTAGACAAATGTTTTGTTTATAATTGGATGGTGTTCTCACCCACAATCCATATGAAAAAAGGCAGAAAACAACTGGGAGGTGTGTGCACCAAGACTGGGAATATACAGACAGCAAAATATTGTCTTGGATACAAACACACAGCTTGCCATTTTTTTCATTTAAACTGCAAACTACCAGCCACATTCTCCATGTTCCTTCTTATCCTGCTCCTAGCAGGGGACATTGAACTTAACCCTGGCCCCGTAGTAGGTCACAAACAATCAACCACCTACAAAGGCCTAAGTATCATACATGTGAAAATCAGGAGTCTTTTACCTAAACTAGATCTACTTGACTGCTGGCTAACTCAACACTCCCCAGACATCCTCTGCTTCATTGAAACATGACTATCCACTAAAACTCCAGACTCCTCCCTGTCTATCCCTGAATATGCACTCCACTGGCGGGACCACGGTAAGAGAGGTGGAGGGGTAGCAATCTATGTAAGGCAACCATTCTCTTGCTCAGTAATCAAGAAAAAATCCTGCCAAGGCTCCCATGAACTCATTGTTTCCCACTTCAACCTCTCTTCTACCCTCCCCATCTTCATTGCGGTGATCTTCACCTCTCTGTGGCTTGCCCAGGATGCTCTCATCTCATGTGTTTCATCCCTACCCCCCCTTTGCAGCATCTGGTGAATTACTCTTATTAGGTGACTACAACCTAGATTGGCTCTCCCCCACCTCCAAAACTAAGGCTCTTAACCTCACACAACTAATCATTGAGCCCACTCATAATTATCCTCACTCCACAAATCACTCCCTAATTGATTGGATCCTTGCCTCCTATCCCCATAGAATATCCATTGCTGGAAAAATGGATGCAGCCTGAAGTGACCACTGTATCAATCATTGCACTAGAAAAACCCAACTTCCCAAATAAGCCCCTAAATACATTAAAATCCATCCTCTAAATTCACTAAATACTAATTCTCTCCTGCATGATCTGAAGCACACAGACTGGGAGTACTCTGCATCAGACATCGACTCAGCCCTGGCTGGGTTCCTGTGAATTTTTACTCAGGACTGGGACTCTTATTCCCCTCCAGTAAAAGCTAGGATCAAAAAACGCCACCACCCTTGGGTCTCTTCCCCAATAGTGCCCTCTGCAAAGACCGCAATAAGGCCTGGTCCATCTTTAAATCCACACAGCCCCTCAATCAAGGCAAGCTTACAACACTTCCAGGAATGCCTGCACCAAGGACGTAAGATGAGCTACAGCTGATTACTTTAGGTCCCGTCTAAGCACCACTCATCCTTTCTCCTTCTTGAAGGTAGTCCACTCCCTCATTGTCCCCCCACTAAAACCATATCACCCAATCTCTAGCAAAATGACCAAACGATTTCAGACCCAATCAGAATAGTTGAAACCCTGAATAAATTCTTCACCATCTGTGCCCTGACAGACCATCCTAAACCTCTCTCCCTGGGATCAAATGCAGCCTCCCATAACTCTCCCTAAAATGCATTCCTTCTTGCTCCCACTTCTCCGGAGGAAGTCCTGAATGCCCTATTCTCCTTAAATTCCTCAAAATCCAGGCCAGATTGAATTCACCTCAAACTTCTGCGTATATCTGATCCTGCAATCCCTCTTCCCCTCAGTTCCCTACTAAACCTGTCTTTCTCTTCAGGCATGGTCCTACAAACATAGAAATCAGCTTGTGTTATCCCTCTTCATAAGGGTGGTGACCCCTCAGTACCTGGCAACTACCAGCCAATCTCCCTCCTCCCAGCTCTTGCCAAATTGCAAGAAGCTTTAGTCCAATCCAGGCTGACTGACTTCCTCATGACCAAAAATTTCCTCTTCCCCATACAAATCTGGGTTCAGAAAACACCATTCCACTATATCCTCCCTCCTTCTAGCCACTGGACACATCCAGTCGACTGCTGATCAAGGCCAACTAACAGCTGCAATCTTTGTAGACTTGGCTAAGGCCTTTGACTCATCTCTCACCACCTGCTCCTAGATAAACTCAAGTTTGCCAGACTAGCCCCCACTGCTATTCAGTGGTTCAGATCCTACCTCAAAAACAGGCTCCAGTCCATCAGGATTGCAAACTCCTCTTCTTCCCCTCGCCCCATACCCGCTGGCATCCCCAAGGATTGATTCTGGATCCCATTCTGTTCTCCTTATTTATTAATGACCTCCCATCTGTTTGCTCTAGATCCGTCTTCCACATGTATGCAGATGACACCATCCTGTTAGCATCTGGCCCAGTTCTAAGCGACGTTCAGTCACTACTACAACATGATTATCACAACATGCAATCTTGGTTCCAGGCAAATCAACTCAAAATAAACACATCTAAAACTGTTTCCGTGACTTTTGGGTCTGTACACAAATTTGCTTGAGTACCCTGTCCCCCTGCTATCACCTTCTTAGATGGAACCACACTAAACATAGTCCCATCCTACAAATTTTTAAGAGTGTGGCTCAACCCCCAGTTAAACTTCTCAATCCACATTGACGCCATCACTTTGAAGCTTTGCCCTAAGCTTGGCATACTGTATCAATAGATACTCCCTCCCACTACCAGTAAGGTTATTATTAACTAAAATGATCACTCCCATCTTCGATTATGCAGACATAGTATATTTCACTGCCCTCTCCTCTTTGCTAACCAGGCTCAACTCCTTTCTATATGCCTTCTACCGCTTTGCACAACCTCCCCCCTCAGAAAACACCACTGCACTCTCCTCTCTACCCTTGGTATTCCACCCGTATCCTACCAACGTTTCATCCACTCCATCTCCTTTAAATCCAAATTTTGGTTCAACCTGCCCCCCCAACCTGGTAAAGAGGTTAGCACCAGCAGCCACTTCACCTTACACGCTGCACACAAGGGAGTCACATTCCTTCTCCGTTACATTCCTTCCCTCTCCCAAACCTTCCTGAACCACTGGCAAATCTGCTTTCACCTACAGGCTCCTCTCATTATGGAATCAACTACCACCTCTCCTAAGAAACTTGCTCTCTCACAACTCTATCAAAAATCTAATTCGTCAACTTCCACTCCCACCTGTGTCTGTTCCTAGACTTTCCCAGATGCACATCCCCATCTCCCAACCCTTGCATAACTAGGGTATGTGACTTATCTTCTGTATTTTATGTGTTCTGTATTATGTGTATTCAATTGTAAATGTTTTTGTTTTGTTACCTTGCTCACCCAGGCCATTCTCTAATGGCCTCTTAAGCTACTAAAGTACTAAGAGTACCCATCTGGAAATATTCCTTTGTATAATATGTAACTGGCATAAATGATTTTATGTATTTATTATGTATTTTGAGTTCTTATATCCCTTCCCCCCTCCCCGAGTCACAACTGGAAATGAGCCTCGGCTCACTGTGCCTTTCCTAGTTATCAAATGTTTAAATAAATAAAAATACATAAATTTAATTGTTATTCTTTTATTAAAGTCCACACAGTCTGAATCATACTTCATTATAGTTCACTGTTTCATGGCCTTTGCACTAAGTGCTTCAACAGAAAAAAATGTTGCCCCTATTTTTAACAAAATTAAACATAATTAAATATTTTATTTAAAAACAAATATAGAAACATTTATTTATAGGTCAATAAACTCTTAATTTGTACTATAGATTAATCTTTCTCATTTTTAATTCATTTGTCCATTTTTACTCTTAGAAAAGCAACAATATATAATATATACATACAGTCGTACATATAGTCTACTTGCATACACCCTCTTAAACTTACAAAGTATCTGTAGGTTCTGTCTGAACCTTACTTATCTGTTTTAAGTTTTTGTCTGACCTGAACTAATGTAAAATATGTACTATAAACCTCACATCTTATATTTAAAATCACTGTTATATGTTACCAAATCCAATAGTTTCCCTCACCAGAACAAGTTTTATTCTTTGTAGCCTTCTTATTCTTTCATCTGATAAACAAACCGATGTTTTTTCTGTCATAAAAAAACATAAACTTGAATAGCTATTTTATGAATAATAACTCTGTTAGTCACTTAGTTCATTAAATTTATTAAACTTACTTTTAAATATTCAACTCCTCTTACCGGATTTTACTTGTTAGTGTCCCTTATTCAAGCCTCACACTGTTGAGGAAATCACAAAAGAGAACTCATGGGTTCATTTTACTAAAACTTCATAATATTCTATAATTTAATTCTGTTAACTTTCTATATCCATTAAAGGGTGAAATTCACTCCTCTTGTTTAGCATGCCCCTTGAATAGTGTCTGGCAAAACACTACTCATCTTGTTATTCATTCTGTTTCACTTCCTAAAACTAGAACTGGGCAAAATTGGGGGCATCACTATGCGGGATGACATCATCATGCTTTGATGCACACATGCATGAACACACATTCCCCCTTTGTGCCTGGCCCATTCATTCCATTGGATGGCAGGTGTGTCAATCATTAAACACTTCAGTCTCTTGCAGGATTAGTTTTAAGATTTACATACTGCTATCTAGAGATGTAGCGAATTCAAAATCCACCGGCAAAGTGAATGCAAAGGGGCCACTTCGCGTTGGTGCTTCGCTACATGGAGTGCCCCATAGAAAAGGCTCACTTCGCCTTATTATTATTACTTTGCATTGTCAATTCACCTTAAATGCCAAGTAAGGGGAAGTGACAACAATATTGGCAGCATCACACCCACACAGTCACCAGAATGAATGTGCATCCCCAAAGTGCTACTGTCTTGTGTCCAGAAAAATCCCCAGTGCTGATGAAGTGAAATGAGAGTGTAACAAGAAATGCAAAGTCTCCCAGAATTAAAGGCGCACTCAGTCATGTGCGCAGTGGTCAGGTCACACACAGAGTCACCAGAATTAATGTGCATCCCCAAAATGCTACTGTCTTGTGTCCAGAAAATTCCCCAGTGCTGACGAAGTGAAATGAGAGCGTAACAAGAAATGCAGTCTCCCAGAATTAATGGTGTCATGCAAATGCACAGACAGATTAATATTGCGCTGAACACTCAAGGGATGCATACAAAAAGGCACAGCAACACCTAACCAGTGCTCACAAGTCACAAATCCAAATCTGGAAAGGAATATATTTTGCCAGTTGTGGGATTAGTGCACGGCAGTAACAATCCACTACCAGTAGATACCACAAAGCAGTATAAAAAATGCATGCAGGTTCAGTGGATAGCAGGTTCACACTAGTGATACAGTGAATTTAAATTCCACAAGTGAAGTGTCCGGGAAGTGGGCACTTCGCTTTGCCACTCCAATGCAAAGTGCTCATTCTGCCTTGTCATTACCACTTCGTGTTATGGCGGAATGACAACGTGAAGTGAGGCTAAGTTGTTGTTTTCAATGGACTTCACCCTGCTCTTTAGCCATAGCCAGGCAGGAAAAGGAAGGAAGTAAGTCATATAAGCAGACACTTTCACTTTCTCCTGTACAGATGGAGACAGAGAGAGGGTGGAGTGTGTTGTTTTGTCACTGCTGAGACTTGGAGATCAGAGCGAGGAGGAGATTTAAACTTTGATTTATAGACCCAACAGCTTTTTTATAATAACTAAGCTACATTTTTTGTCTTTTCTGTACTCTTTTTTTACTTAATGTGTTCTTTCTGTAAGTTTATTTTTCTTACCTTTATAAGTAGTTAGTTTGTCTGTCTGTATGACTGTGTGTGTGTTACATGACAGTGTGAGTAGTCATTGATCAGACTGAGGGAGTGCAGTAGGAGAGATGGACCAGGGTGAGGGTCTGAGGGAATGTCTGGGGCGGGTGCAGCTCCGGGAGAATGTGATACTGGTAGGTGTCGTACCGTGCAGATGCGTGGTGACCATGGCCACCGGCTCCTGTTGGACCGATCGAACATTCTGAGTACCCCCCCTTGGAAGCAGGACCAGCACCGCCTCCTGAATTTGAGACAGTTGAACCACCACCACCACCACCACGTCCAGCACCAGCTCCAGCACCAGGTCCTCTGAAGCAGGATGTGTATGTGCCCCTGGGCCCAGGTATGGATTCCAACCCTGCTGAGCACCATGACCAGCCTGCTGCCAGTTCATCTGGCCCTTCCCTGCCTCTGCCTGGTCCTCCTCACACCTCCATTGTTTGGCAGTTTTTTGACTGTGTCAGGGAGGACAGCAGTGTGGTCAGGTGCCACCTATGTGAGGTGGAGGTGTACTGTGGCCCCTGGGGAACTCACCTGGGGACTGGGGGCCAGTGTGCCCTGACCCATATGCTCAATCACCACCAGTTGGAGTGGCAGGCTGCCACAGAATGGGCCATGCCTGCACCTGCTGGCCCTTCTGTGGCAGAGGGTGCAGCTGTGCATGGCAGCGGCCCTAAGAAGAGGAGGGCAAGAGAAACACCTGCTACTCCACCAGCACCCAAACCACCACCACCACCACTAGTAGGTCAGCCTGTAGAACTTGTGGACCCCAGAGAACTGCGTGTAACACAGGCTGACTTGGCAGTTCTCTGGAGTGCTGTTGAGGAGAACAATGAGAGGTGAGTGCTGTTGAGCAGCAGTTGGATCACATAGTGGAACATCAGTTGCAAATTATGTCCATGCTGGAACTGCTGCTGGATCACCGTGGGATCCCACATTAGTTTTTTTTTCCTCACACCATGATGTGCCCCCCACACCTTCCTTGCTGTGTTATACAATGTATTCCTCCACCATCCCTGACCCTTGTATGTAATAATGCCCTTTTTTGTTGTCTTCTGTATTCATGACACTTTGTATTCTGAGCAGTGCAAGTATACTGTGTGCTAAACTGCATGTGTGCAGTCAGTCTTCTTTCCAGTCTGTGTATGTACTGCAGACACTGTCCAACTCCCTGACTTAAAAACACTTATTAAAGAGTACAATGGTGGGATGATGAAGCCTGGAGAGATACTACAAAACAGGCTTACAAAAGTTACAATACTTCCAGGTAACCAGTAAAAAAAAATAATGTTGTGATTTTTGATGTGATCGTAAATTGAGATTTGTGACTGCATTTGTAACCGTGATGCTGAAGAAACGTGAATGCCTACGGCTGTACTTCCCCGGGCCCTGATGAGGTGTGGCATAAAACTCCCTGACTTGAAAATGCTCATTAATGAGTACAATGGTGGGGTGGTGAAGCATGGAGAGATACTACAAAACAGGCTTACAAAAGTTACAATACATCCAAGCAACCAGTAAAAAAAAATAATGTTGTGCTTCGTGACACGATCGTAAATCGTGATTGGTGACTGCATTTGTGACTGTGATGATAAAGAATGTGATTTGTATCATTAATGAGTGACTCATGAACGTGATGATGGTCCTGACTTAAAAATGCATATTAATGAGTGTAATGTTTATGCAGAATTATGCACCACACCAGTCCAGTACTCTGAAGGGAAGCCAAAGAAACAACTGTGACTTAAGTTACAGATGGAGATTGGGCCCTAAAGAGATGCAAATGCACAGACAGATTAAGATTGCGCTGTGCACTGAAGAGATGCAGATGCAAAGGCACAAAACCTAACCAGTGCTCACCATCAGGAATTTGAATTTGGAAAAGAACACCTTTGCCGGTTGGGGCGAGCCACAGCCCGGGAGAGCAGTGTACTGCACTGCTGCAGTAACAGTCACTAGTACTAGTACCAGTACCAGTAAAGATACCTCAAAGAAGTACAAAAATCACACAGCTGCAGTGGATAGCAGGTTCACATTGCTGAAATTACTATGTGGCACAATAAAAAGTGTGATTTGATGATCGCGTCACACTCATACTCACAAACACACTAAGTATTACGTAGGAAATTGAAAACCACAGTAATATGACCACGTATTTAAAAAAAAACTAAAATTATGCACTGCTGCTCCACAACAATCAGCCAAAAATTTGCAAGAATTATTGAAAATATTACTGTGTGTACATTAACACAGTTATTATACAAGAAAAATATCAACAAAACAGAAATAACTGTCTTTCTCTCCAAGTTAATCTACCTACACCACAGTCAGATACACCCATCCCACAAAGCACACTTTCACTGTCTCCTACTACACAGACCCAATGTTGTACATTAACATTCAAAATCCACACAATAACAATAAACGCTTGATGATATGAGCACAGAAGGGTTTCCTACAATCAATGAACTAAGTTTGAGCAAAAAATAAATTACTCAAAAAGGCTTTTTGAACAGCTTTTAGAAGGTTTGAATCACTGAAATCTCTCAGCACACTGTCTCCTACAGCTTCCTAAACACACTACACCGAACTGAGGCTGTGCAGAACAAGATAGAGCCCATGTGACCTGAATTTCCATGAATCACTGCAAAATTCACCTTCAGAGCTTAAAAACAAGGCGAAGTAAGGTGAAGTACATTGCTTTCAATGTACTTCGCCTTAAGATTTGGTGGAATAGTGGTTTGGGAAGGTGGAGTAACGCAAAGTCATTGTTCTCAATGGACTTCGCATTACTCATCATAACACAAAGTACTCCACTTCCCATCATGGGGCACTCCACGAATCCACTTTTGCTTCGTGATTCACTTTGCGAAGCGAATTGGGGCTACTTTGCCCATCTCTACTACTATCTTAAATGTCCAAATTCTCTCAGCTTAGACTTAAAGGAATCCCTCCTTTGCTGGTTGTTTTCCATAATTCTCCCTTTTCAATAAGTAAGAAATAATGCTTTTTGTAACAGACACTGATTATTCTAAATCATGATGAAAAACTGATAGAAATATGTGCTGACTTGTGATAATGAAAGAGGGTATGCATGAGTCAAACACATTTGGGACACTAAATATTTTAAAAGCAAGGTAGTACCTAAAATAATTGAATGTAATATTGATTAGATAGGATTCAGATTCCAGTTACCCTGCATCATCATACCAAGCATGATATATGTATCTGCAGACAATATAGTGGGAAAAACAAATGTTATGTACTGCATAGCAGCAAAAAGATGAGACTGCAGTTGCCCAAGGTAGCAGTAAGTAAAACTTACAACTAATTGTGGATCTGTCAGCAGTGGAATGTATGCAATGGGCAGATAGTGGGAGCACATATGCTCATGTGCACATGAGTCATAATGCATTGACATCATCATGCACACTAATGCCCCCAAGCCTACTCAGCTCTTGTTTTAGAAAGTGAAACAGTATAAAAGATAACAAGAAGTGTAGCATGCTGCCAGGCACCATTCAAGCAGAAAGATAAACAAGAGGGGTGAGTTTAATACTTTGAAGGAAACAGAAAGTGTAATGAATTATATTGGAGCATAATATGAAGTTTTAGTAAAATTAACTCATGAGTTCTCTTTTGCAATTTCCTAAACAGTGTGAGGCTTGAATAAGGAATGCTAACAAGCAACCATCAGTAAAATGAGCTCAAAATTTAAAAGTGAGTTTAGTAAATTAAATGAACTCAATGAGTAACACAGCTATTATTCATAAAATAGTTTTCGGTCGCCATATTCAAAGGGGATGCATGGTGCATCCTGGTAGAAATCAAAGATGGGCCGTGCATATCCAACAATGCGCCAAAGCCCGATATTCAAAGGGGCGAGATGTGCTGCCCACAAGGGCATGGGCTGGTGCACAAATTAATGTATGCCACTCAAGTTCCCATGAATATGCTGCACATTACCATATTCAGAGAGAATGCGCCTCTCAGTGGCCAGAAATGTGCAGCCCAAAGATAGGCCATAAAAAGTTGGCCTAAATCAGTCAGTCACCCACAGGCAGGCTGTGGACCTGCACACAGGTTCACCACAGCTAGCCAGCCCTGGCAGTCAAGTGACAACCCCCTCCACAGATCCAAGCACCTTTACCTATAGTAAAGCACTCCCCATTCCTTGGTAGGCTAGTGAACCCACCCTACCATCCTGTTCTATGATTGCAGATGTTTTAAAATGTAATAGTTCTGTTGATGCCCTGGCAGTCCAGTGGACCCCCACCACCACAGCCCCAATTGTATGTTCTGTAAAAAAAATTCCCTATGCCCTGGTAGTCTAGTGGTGCCCCACCCCCAGCACTGATCGTTTCTACTGAAAATACACCAAACCACATTCCCTGATAGTCTAGTGGAACCCCACCACTCTGGCCTGATCCCCAATAATAAATAACATGAGGTTTACCTCTATTCCATAGTGTAGTGGACCCCTCTCTACCCAACCTGTGCTGGTGACTGGCACAGCCCACTGCTCCCTTCCATGTCCAGCCACTGACTGACAGGCACCAGGGAGATGTCATAATATAGGACAGCAGTCATTGGTTGCTAGAAACAACCAATGAGTGCTGTCCTATAGTATGACAGATCCCCAGTGCATGTCAGCCTGTGCATCTATTCTGCATGCAGCATCTTTGCGGTCCTGCAACCGGCCTGCTCTGAATATGTCCCTCTTCAAGTTTTTATTTTTTTTATTACTGGACAAACGTTGCTTTGATTATTAAATGAAAGAAGGCAAGGCTTGAAAGAACAAAAGTTGTTCTGGTAAAGGAAAGAATCTTATTCAGTAACATATAACAGTGCATTGAGAAATAAGATATGAGATCTATAGTACTTATTCGTACATTATTTCAGTTCAGCCAAAAACTTAAATCAGTTATGTAAAGTTCAGAGAAAACCTACAAATACCTTATGAGATTAAGATGTGGTACATAAGTAGATAAATTGCACTATTTATATATTATATATAATATTTTTTGCATGAAACATTGTTAATGCACCAGTTAGGGTTCACGTTAACACCACAAAAGTAGGGAAATATGGCATTAGGGTTTCCAGCCCTAACTCCTCAACCCCAAGCAGCAAAAGGAAAAAAATATTAGAGTTTGGGGTCTTGGAGTCTTAGCAAATTACTGGTGGGGCCTTCCTTGGGTTGTCAACCCTAATGTTCATCCCTCTCTCCAGCCCATGCCCTCCTGTCTGAAGCACAAGGTACAGCTCCAAGCCAGTGCCTCATACTGATACACTATTCAGTGGTATAAAAGTATGTCTCACCACATATTGCCAATACAATGTGTTGTTGCTTTCTTCATGCAAGCCTTGAAGGGGATCATATCTGACTTTGTTTTGTCAGGAACAGGGTGGACATTAGGGTTAACAACTCCAAGGAAGACCCCCACCATTGATTTGCTAAGACTACAGAGAACCAAAACCCTAATGTTTTTTTCCTTTTATTGCTTGGGAGTTGCGAGTGGGAAATTAGGTTTGGAAACCCTAATGTCACATTTCCCTACTTCTGTGGCATTAACTTGAACCCTAACTGGTGCATTGAAAAAGGTTTTTTGCAAAGAATTTCTTTTTTTTTTTAGATAGTGGAGTCATATCCTCATTCGCACCGGTCCCTTCTGGACCTACAAGAAGACATTCAGATGCACAGGGCCCAAAAGAAGAAAGGGAATACTCTGTCTGCCTGTGGAAATGCAGGGCCCTTACATGCCCTGTAGTTTCATGCAGCAGCTGATGCCAAGCATTCATGGGACTATCAGGTAGGTCGCAGAAGTGCAGGACTCTATGTTCTCTGCACTTGTATGTAGCTGCAGATACAGATGCACAGTCTATCTGTCAGCCAATGCACAGGGCCCTCTGCCACCCACAGATGCAGACGTGCAGGGCCCTATGCCAAGAGAAGAATTGTCTTGACTATATAAGCAAGCAAATTTCATGGCTAGAAACTAATTTATTATGAAACCAAAAATGATGATGCACAATCAAATTTCAGGTCAAGCTACAAATGTTGCCATGAAATGAAAAATCATGGTGTGCAATCAAATTTCATGCTAAGAAACTAATTTTCTGCCATGAAATAAAAAATAATGGTGGGTAATCAGATTTCATGTCACACAACCAAATTATGTCATACAATACAGAATGTTATTCACAGTGCAATTTCATATCAAAGTACCAACTCAGACCCTGGAACAGGAAAATTATGGTCCACACTGAAAATTTAATGTCACAAAACCAATTATAGTTGTGCAAATGGAAATCGTAATCCACAGTGAAATTTCATATTGAGCAACTAAATCCATTTCTGCAAGAACAAGTTATGATCCAGAACCAAAGTGTATTTTAACAGACTTTTTTGAATCTCAGTTAAAAAATAGTTTTGCAAGTAAAATTTAGTTTCTCACCATGCAAACCTAGAAATTATAGACTGCAATGAAATTTCGTGTTCCATAACCAATCTGTCATGTGCAATGATAAATTATGATCCACAGTGAAATTTCATATGAAATGACCAGCATTTATTTGCCCCGAAATGGAAAATTAAGATGAGCAATCAAATTTCAAGTCGAGAAACCAATTTTTGTAGATAAACAAAAAATCATGGTGTGCAATTAAATTTCATGCTAAGAAACCAATTTTCTGCTGCAAAATGAAAATTCTGATACATAATCAAGTTTCAGGTGGAGAAACCAATGTTTGTCACAAAGTGAAAAATCATGGTGTGCAATCAAATCTCATGCTGAGAACCCAGTTTTCTGCTGTGAAATGAGAAATTGTCACCACCCCCTGAGTAAAGAAATGCATCCTCGCCACTCTTCTGAATCTCCCCCCCCCCAATCTCATGTCAAGGCCCCTAGTGTCTCTCCCCACCCTCCTCCTGAATATACCATGTGTGTCTGTTTTGATTATCCCTTTCATGTATTTGAAGTTCTCAATCATGTACCCCTATCCTCTGCTCCAGTGTCTAAATGTTGAACTGCCTGAGTCTGGCCTCATATGGCAATTCCCCCAGGCCCTGACTGAAGCATCCTCGTTGCCCTATGCTGCACCACCTCCAGCAGCCTAATGTCCCTTTTGTAGTTACAGACACCAGTACTGCATGTAGTATTCCAGGTGGGGTCTAACCAACAATCTGTATAATGGTAGAACAACCTCCCTTCTTCTTGAGGTAATGCTCCTTGCAATGCACCCAAGCATTTTGTTGGCCCATGAGAAACTGATGCTTATTAATTCAAGAGTCTGGCACTGAATTATGTCCATGGCATTGTAAAGGTGCAACCTGTGTTGTTTCTAGGAGGATTTGTTTTTAAAATAATGTTACAGCAGGAGGTGGTGGCATACAGGAACTAGATAATTCGACAGATGGGGGTAATCAGTGCTGAAACAGAATTTAGTAATCAGTGCTAGTGTTCTCTGCCATAATTTAGCATGGTGATTTCTCTCAATGTCTGCCATTGTTCATGAGGCCTATGAGTGATTAACAGCTCCTTAGGACCTTGCACCTAACAGTACTGGGTTATGAATCACCCATTAGATTCAATTTATGTCTTTATCGCTCAATTAATATCCCCAACCAGTGTCCCAGCTTTCAGCAGATGATGTTAAGTACTCTTGTTTTGTAAAAATGTATTTCATTATAGCTAGTCCTCCTCATCCTCCTCAGGCTCCATGAAAAGTAAACCCCCTACCCCAACTCTGTCACCTCCTGTTATTATTTCTGATGAACACATAGGCTGAAGGTAGAGCCAGTGGCATGAAGGGCGATTTTGGCAGATGTAACACTGGCAGAAGACAGGAGGTTCTATTGCCATTGTAAAAAACAAGAGTGAGGCCTCACCTGGAGTACTCATTGCAATTCTGGAGGTCACACCAATGCATGGACATTGCGATTGTCATCGGCAGTCCAGATAAAGGTGACCAAGATGATACAGGGTTTGCACAATAAAACAGGTGCAACTGAAGGACTGCAAATGTATTCCCTGGAGGACAGAAGAGATCAGGGGACATGATATAAACATTCAAGTACCTCAAGGGCCTAAACAAGGTGCCGGGAGAGACATCTTCCAAGAGGTGTTCAAAGCAAGCACAATGGATGGTTTACACATGCTTGTATCATGAACAAGGGAGCCTTGATGTGGTAAGGAGTGATGCAGAGTCACTGACCACATAGGGCATGAGGATGCAGGGAATATTGGGTTTGCATGCAGACTGGATGTGACTAGTGGTCAGTATCTGCCATATTTATTCACGAGTTCTATGAAACATAGAAACCTATAATCTGTCTGGAATTTGGCAAACTGAGACAGCTCATTCTGCCCATTTACCTTTATGTATCCCTTGCACTCTTAAACACCATAATGTCCCCCCCAACTTCTGATGTTACACTCTGTGGTCTTCATTTGCTAGTCCCTGTCCAAATAGCTCTGCTTTGCTCCCACTATTGTGCAGGGGGACCACATGCACCCTCATCCAGTCCCAGGCACCACACCACCTTCCCAAGATTTGTTATGGTTGAGGCAAGGGCAGCAGTAGGTTTCAAAAATGCTTGGGACAGATAGAAGTGAGCCCTCAAATCCAAGGGCAGTTAGAAGGCTAGGCTAAAAGACAGTGGCTAGACTAGATGGATCTGGTGGTCTCCTTCTGCCCTCATCTTTTGTGTTTCTATGTGGTCGCTCATTCCCAGATGGCTACTGAATTCTAAATATGAGATTCTCTCTCCATCCTCATATGAGAGTACTAGATCTATGATTGCTCCTTCCTGAGTGGGTTCCAGTACTAGATCTAAGATTGCTCCCTCAAAAGTGGGTTCCAACACTAACTGTCAAAGGCATGCACACTGTAGGGCATCAATAATGACCATGCTCATAAATGTGGCAATAGCAAAGATATCACAATTAACATCTGGCATATTATGGTCCCCCATCAACATTATCTCCCCTTTACAGACATTGTGAGGATGGCTTCTGTCATTTACCTGTCTATTGCCTCCTTCTGAGATTGGGGAATGCATACAATCCCCTGGCAGATTGTTGTATGATTCTCTGTTTCCAGAGTGACCCCCAGTGCCTTTGCTCCTCCCTGCGTACCGTTTAGCTTTGTTGTTTTGATCCATCCACTTTGGAGAGCTACTCCTCCTCCATCGTTACCCTTTCTGTTCCCCCTGGAGATTGTCTACCCAGGTGTGTTGACATCCAAGTCATGGTTCTCTGTTTACTATACTTCTGTGACTGCCACAATATCCAAGTGTCACTCTTCCATCAAGGTCACTAGTTCATTGAGCTTGGTAGCTAGACTACAGTCATTGGTACTGATTGGTCTCCATTGTATCATGGCATTAGCCCTCTTAGCCCCATCCCTGTCCTTACTGACTTTGCCCAATTCTCCATTTACCAGTGTACTGCTCCCTATTGACTTCTCTAGCTTGGTGTTTACCTCACTACCTGCACTTTTGTGTGAGTTGAGCTGGGATTTTCCTGCTCATTTTCAAGGCCTCCACCCGTGGCTATATTAAATGCTTGCCAATGAAGAATTTAAACCTACCACTTAGGATCATGGTTTTCTGCCATGACAGATGCAGACCACCACACCAGTTTAGGCCCACATCCCTCTAGTTGGACCACCCAATCCACACTGAATCCAAAACCCTGAGCATTGCAAAGCCAAGACCCTGAGCATTGCACATTTTTTCAACCATCCATTGAATCACATGCTGAGTGCACTAGACTCACCCCTGTCAGGCATCACCTCTGAGAAGGTTATCATGCACACTACTTGTCTATGGTGACTCCACAGATCCATAAACTCATCCTGCACTGCTCTTATCCCATCCAATCCACAGCCAGGTCATTTGCCCATAGGTGGACAATAATGTTCAGCTCCCTGTATCGTGCAACTGCTCTGCTAATCCTGAAACTTTGCTACCTGGCCATCCAAGCCATGCAAGGATCTGACATCCCCCCACTTCCATGCCCCATTCCACCAACATAGTGAGCACCACAACTAATACAAACTAGTTAGGAACAGGCTTAGATGAATTACTATTTGAAAGTTTTTTTCTGCTTGTGCCATGACCTATTTCACGCTGATAAAGGACACACAATTGTCTCATAATTTATGTCAGCGATTTCAACTACGGCCATGAATGCCAAAAGCACCTGTTGTAGAGAAAACACCTACAAGTCATAGTGAGCAGATGAAATTATACCGCCAACACATCAAGCTAGATCCAGAAAGACATAGTGCCTACAGAGAATACAATATCAATCGGGCAAGGGAAGCTCGCTGCAACATGACTGATAAACAGAGGGATAGAGCCAGAATGCTCTGTAGGGAAAGACAGAGAAGACTTAGAGAAAGAAGGAAGAAAAATCATTCAAGTTCACAAGAAACACAGAGACCAGCACCTAAAACACACCACCAGAAAGACAAAATGAGGGAGTACTGGAGGCTGAAGAAATGGGAGCAATGGGAAAAAATGACACCACAGCAGCATCGCCAACAGAGGGAGAGAGAAGCCACAAAAAGAAAAGCAGAAAAAGAATAGTGTGTAATGATGGCACAAACAACAATGGCACCAGCCAGTATTGATGACTGTCCAACACCAAGAACCGGCCAAGTGCATGCCTCAGTACGCAAGCACATATCACATTTTTATAATAAACTGCCAACAAGCCCAAGCAAATTTGCACTGTTGATAAAAAAACTTATTTTCCGTGCATCCCCACAAAAGCAGGCTACCATGACTGAGCTAGGAATCATAAGCCCAGATCTTAAGAGGAAACTTAAATTTTATGATGCCGTTGTGGATGGCTTGAGCTCCAAATTAAGTTCAACTAAAGCATCCAAAGACTGAAAAATAATCGCAAACTGTGTGGGCACAATATTAAAAAAATATAACTTAATGAGATGTGGATCACAGTTGCTGAGAACTAACCATGGTTACCTCCAAAAATGTCTGAAGCAACCAAAGTATAACAGGAAAAAGCAGTCTGATGCAATCTCACAGGCAGAGACTGAAAGAGTTACTGCATTTTATCAAAGTGGGGAAATTGGACAGGAACTTCCATTGAAAAAAATGGTCAGCACAAAAACCCAGAAAGCAAAGCATATCCTCGAACACACTTTGAAAAGTGCACATTCTGTGTACAAGATTAAAAACAAAAGCACAATTGGATTCAGCACTTTCTGCAAATTGCAGCCAAAAAATGTAAAGACAGCAAAAAATTGACAATTTGTGAACTGTCCTTGTGAATATCTTGAAAACATTGACCTAAAGCTCAAATGTATCCAGACATTCCTTAAGAAACTAGATATTGAGGTAATGATTGATACTAGGCGGTCAACCTGACACTGTGTCCAAGGGGGAAGAATGTCAGCCACAGGATGGCATGTATTGAAAGAGCTTGCAGCAAATGTGGTACACTCCTATTAGAAAGAAAATTTGATCCTTTAATGCAGACTGATGCATCACTAGCTGGTGTCACAATGCAAACCTTGGAGACCACTACCGCTGAGTGTAATGGAAAATTAATTAAGAAGAAAAGCATCATCACCAGACATTGCTTGCTAAAAGACCTACTGGAAAAAATGAAAACAGAACTGGAAGGCATGGCAACACATCAATTTGTTGCTAGCTGGCATCAACACCAGTGTGTTTCCATTTCTCAAAATCCACCTCAAGATGAAGTGGTCATGGTTGCAGACTTTAGAGAAACTATACCTATAGATTTCAGTGGGAGGTGCAGGCTGCACACTGGTCACAGACACAAGTGAGCATTCACCCTATAGTATGTTTTTACAAATGGCCTTTGAACTGTGGACAAAATGACATTCTGTTATGTTTCTCTCTGGCGACCTTAATCATGACAGTCATGCCATTCACCATTTTATGCAGCAGGCCATTAATTTCTTGACTACTAAAAGACATCTCAACCTAAAGAAAGTTATAAGGTTCACTGATGGGTGTGCTGCTCAATACAAATCAAAAATGCTATTTGCTGATGTCAGCTTTTCCATTGCTGACTTTGGGTTTCTGATAGAAAGTCACTATTTTGGTTCACGACATGGTAAAGGAGCATCAGATGGTGAAACTGCAGTGGTCAAAAGGTCAGTAACACTTGCTGTGATGGGTTCCCAGGCCATTATACACAATGCTGATGAATTTTTTACATACTGTGAGCTGACCCTGACTCTTCCCAGCTCAGAAAAAGAGAATCAATGTGAACATTTTTGTAGGAATTTCTTCCAGGTGAAGTGTGGAGACATTAATAGAAACTGTCAAGAGCAGTTAGTAAGAAATACTCTTACCGGAACAAGAAAACTCCATGTCATGAGACCTGTCCAGCCAGGTGTAATTGAATATAATGAACTCAGCTGTTTCTGTGAAGGTTGTAAGAAAAGTGGCACTTATGAGAACAACAATTACATTTCATCATGGACACAAAAACCTCTAAATATGGTGAACCCATTGGCTGCCATAGAAACTGACAAAGAAAAGCCTGGCAAACAAGACAATGCTAATGATGTTCAGAATGATGAGCCTGTTGATGATTGGCATAATAATGAAGAGGACATAATAGATGTGGACCTGCCAGATGCCCAGCCAATAAATCAGTCCAAGGTCCAGCAAGATGATAATGACAGGCATCCTGATAGCCCAGAAGATTTTGCTGATGATGCAGATGAGGACTACAGTGTGGGGTCCTGGGTTGCCCTTGGGTTTGAAGACAGATGGTATCCAAGTATGTCAATTTTAATTACTTCAATGAAATAGTATCTGTATCTCCACAGGACTGGGACCATAGCATTGCTCTGGTACTTAAGATTTTTCTTTTTTACAGGTGTGATTGAAGATGAAACTGACAAGAGCTTTTTCATAAACTTTATGGTTCCTGCAGATCAGAAGGGAGAGTTAAGTGTCCAGTGGTCAAGGATGCTGGGTGGTAAAAGAAATCCACAATAATTACAAAACTGGACACTCCTGAATTGCACAGTTCCAGGAAATTTGCATTCAGTAACATGGACATGGTGAGAGTGAACAAACTAATCATGGATCTTTAGACTTTTAATGGTTGATATCTTGGCTTGGGAATGGATTTTGTTAGGAACATTTGTTCACTTTGCTTTTTGACTTTAATTACCATTTAGGAAAAACATTAACTTTGATCAGCACAAGTGCCATTGACAGAAATTGGCATTTTCAGTATTTGAAATTAAACAGATTTTGAAAGTTATGACTGTAAATGTATGTGTGTCCATTTCACATGCATGACATCTGACGTCACACGTGGTACACAATGACTGAATACTTCCTCCAATTTTTAAATTTTTTTTTAAATCTAGTGTGCTTTAATGAAGAACTATTACAATTGCAAAAGGTGGTGTACTTATGTTTTGTTGATTTTATTAGCATAGAATGGTATGTTAACAAAAGATCACCAAATGATAGTCAAATTCATGGACAAGATGAAGTTACAAAAAAAAAGTACAGTAACAATAAATGTAAAATAAAATGCAGGTAAATCACATGCCAGGCAACACTTTTAAGGCAAATAATGTTGAATCAGCCAAAGATTAATTATAAAAGCTGTTGAAGACCCTTGTAGGACATGTCACCCACATGACACTCTATAGGCAGGGTGTGTGTATCACTAAATATCTGGAAAACAGAAAGTAAAGTTATCTTCTAACTAATACTTAATCAACCGCTAGGGTAAGTACTACAAAAGCATGCATTTCAAATGTAATGAGCTTAAACTTTTTTTTACACTGAATGTCACACTACTGGCCCAGCCATGCTAGAGAATGACCCACCTACAATCAATTTTATTGCCAAAAAAACAATTTTCTGCTGTGAAATGGAAAACTCTGATGTGCAATCAATTTTCATGTTGAAAAACTAATTTTCTGCTGCAAACAAAAAACCATGCTGAGCAATCAGATTTCATGCCAAGAAAACAATTTTCTGCTGCAAAATAAACAACTCTGATGTGCAATCACATTTCATTCTGAGAAACCAGTTTTCTGCTGTGAAATGAAATCTTATACTGGGCAATCAAAATGTGTTTCCAACAAACATTTTTTGAACTGCTAATAAAAAATAGTTTTGCAAGTCAAATTTAGTTTTCCACCACCTTAATGGTGCAACACAGAAAAGTCTGTCATGATTCAAAAAATGGGAAAGACGTTAACATGGCTAGGAAAATACATAAAACATATTTATAATTATGATTGACTAAGACAAGCCTCAGAATCTGAACCAGCATGTTCAAATGAGGTGGATTCTTATTTGTTTTGTATTATGGCTGCTGTAATAAAAGTTCAAATTAGTAGTTTGATTCTGAGGTGAGAAATAAGATGGCAGCTGTCACAAAAAAAACAATGTTGATGTCCTGATTATAACATCTCACTAAACTAAAAATGGTCTCATGACACCAGATTTTTGGTGTTGTATCAGAATGCCATCTCAAAAACCCTACTGAGCATACTCTGTATAAAACAAACCACAAAATGTTAAATGTTTATAACTATGGAACTGTTTAATATTTTTGTCATGAAACCTTCCAAAGGCACTACCTTGCAACAACATGCCTCAACCCTGAACATTTCAGGAAAAAATTCCATTCCTTGTAGGCTGTAGGTGTGAGAAAATAAATCCCATGCTAAGTATAGGGGAAATAATGTGAAGTCTATCGGAAAATTACATATGTGGATCTCAGAAACTGCACAACCTGCTGTCATGAAGCTTTCCACAGATCTAGACCTTGCAGGAGAAGGAAAAGGGTTTGTGAGAATATTTCTGTTCCACGGCATTCTTCTTTCTGATGTCCTAGCTGCTGAAAAAGAAAACAGACTTGTTAGCTAGTAGTGTATAACTTGTTATTATGATAATGAAACTGTTTTGTGAGTTATGTCTGTACAGAATGCTGAATTAGAATTTGAGACACAGTATCAAGGGCTGTGTGAGGCATGCATTTTCAGCCCAGAAGAATGATGATGTACCCCAAACATCTAACAACTGTACCTTCAATAAACATGTGCTTAGTTTTGTAAGATAAGTGAAAAGTGAATATAAACTGAATTGTGAGAGGTGGAGGGTGAGAAGCTATGAACCCCAAAATAAAGTGCTGAAGCCTTCACACCTGTTTGGTTCATCTCCCAGGGGAAAGTAAATGATCATTACTCTTTCTTTGACAGCTGGACTGCCAAGACTAATGCAGTTTATGTGTTGGTTCAATAAATATTGCTTTCTGGTGTGCAATTCCTCATTTCCAGTGTAATCACTGGCTTGATACCTCAACAGAGGCTGCTACAACTGTCTTTCTGCATGATAAAATTACTTTAAATAATGAAATTGAAAGACTGGAAAATGCTCTTTTGTCAAAAAACTTACACATAATTGGTTCTACCACTGAAATATCAGATTCTCCAACATTAAAGTTGTGTGCTATAGGGAGTTCTGTAGTAAGAATTCTCACATACTGATGCAGCTGAATTAGAATCCCTATCAAGTTAAACAAAAAAGAAGACAAACTACCAAAGGGCCCCTTTCCACTGATGGCAGAAAATACTAGAGTTTTATCTCCTGTAATAATAGTGACTTTCTGTGTGTTGTCTTAAAGGAACAGAATTCTGCAGCATGCAAAAAATAAAAAAAACAGATATATTTTGAAGGCAAGAGGATACACCTGTACCCTGCAACCCAGAAGCAGAGGAAAATACTTTTGGTGATGCAATCTAAATTTAAGGAGGTGGCAGTAGCTGCCTCAGTGTTGTTTCCAAATAACATTTCAAGTGAAGCCTTACTACTTCAATGATTCTGATAAGGCAAAATCATTCTCTGATAAAAATCTACATCTCCCTTCACAACTCAGTTCTGAAGATGAGCAAGAAGAGGAGGATGTAATGGAGTATCAACCTGTTAACCCCATGGAAAATTATCTTAAATGTCCTAGACTGATTTTTTTAAAAGAGAAAGTTGATATTATTGGGCTTTTTGTTATTAAAATATGTATGGTTTAACAGGGTGTTTTTCTCTTGTTTATTCTTTTCCACCTAGTAAATATATTTATTTTGGAAATATTATATGTGGTTGGGGGTGAGATATACATATTAAATTATTTTTATTTCCTTTATCCTTAAAAAGTTTTATTATAGGCTGTGATAGCATTGGAGCTTGTGAATATTAAAAGCAAAATGTTATGGTATTGTAGTTGGTTCAAGATAAATGCTGATTTGTTATGTTTTTTTTAACCCCACCCCCCAAAAAAAATGAGATGTACTTATTTAAAAATGACTTATGCCATTTGTTAATATGTTTGCATTTAATAAAATACAAGTATAAAAAAAGAAAATGGAAACCATTTAATGGAAGTCATGATCTATACAGTCATGATGGACATAATCTGAACAAATGGAAGTAGATTATTGGATCGCAAAATAGAATGTCTGATTTACAAAGACCTTAAATTATATGGCTGGGGTAGAGGGGTCAGGTCTCATCAAGAAATGGACCAATAAAATGGGCAAAAGAACACATAAAAAATTCAAATGTATTTTACTGAGTGAGAGAAGTTTAAATTTAACAAAAAAATTTAATTTGAAAACTGATTAAAGAAAAAAACTGATATGCATGCTTAATGGAAATATGGTGGGACACTAACTCAAAATGGAATAGTTAAGTTAAAGGGTACAAGTTATTTAGCAAGGAAAGAATGGATAAAAAAGGAGGGTGTGTAGCTGTATTTCTAAAGGGCAGCATGGACTGTGTATTAGTTCAGCTATATAACAATAACAGTGACATGAGCTTTGAATGCACATGGATTCAAACTGATGACAAAATGGGGAAATCTATCAAACTAGGATTATTCCATAGACTGGCAAAAGCAGGGAAGAATGCTACACAACAAATCATTAACCAAACAGAAAATTATGCAATGCTTTCGGATATACTGTAATAGTACCAGGTGAGTTCGACAAGCTTGGCATAAATTGGGCAAGCTTACAACAAACAGGAAACAAACTAGAAAAGAACCTCTATGATATTACAATTAGTCTAATTGTGGACCTACTAGTTTCTAATAGTACAAGAGGCAACAACATACTAGATCTGATTGTATCCAACATTCCTACAAAATTGAAAAAAAAAATACAAATGGATGACCCAATCTTAGGAAGTGATCATTGTACAATATTATTTAACATTAACAGAACAATAAGCTTGATGAAAATGGTAACATTGAGACCAAGTTATCGTGAATCTGACTTTTAGTAGGGCAATGAAAAGGGAAATCAATAACATAAAATGGGAGGAAGAGTTTAAAAACAAAAACATTAATGAGTGTTGGGGAATATTCAGAAATATTTTACTAGATGGGGAAAAGAAATATATAGCAAGAAGTAAAATCTGTAATTTTAATAGAAAAAAAACATATTGGTTAAACCATACAAGTGATGAAATCTTTAACAAAAAAGGAAAAAGCTTGTCAAATACAGAAGTAAACATGTTCTAGAAAATAGGAGGAAATACCAGAAAGCAGTCACAACAAGCAAAAGGAGTATTAAGGAAAGGAAACATAGAATTTAAACTAATGTAGCATTTTCAAAAGGGAACACTAGGGACTTCTATGAGTATGTAAATTCACAAACAACCCAGGATAGAACAATAGACCCATTGGAATCAAACGGTAAAATAACAAGTAGCACAGAAAAATAGCCACAGAGCTTAATACTTTTTTTGGATCCATTTATGACACATCAGGTATAATTCAAATTGGTAGTTACAACAACAAAAAAGATCATAATAATAACACAAGTTGGCTAACTGGTGACAGCAGTACAATGGAACAGAAACCAGCCAAATGGAACATTCCGTAAATCAACTGGGCCGGACAACCTGCAACTGATAGTGCTATATGAACTTACAACATTAATATCTGAACCTGTCTTTAGAATAACAAATCTATCAATAAGAGAAGGGGAGGAACCTGAGGATTGGAGGACAGCAGTAATAGTGCCCATACTCAAAAAAGGGGAAAAAGCAAGATCAGAAAATTACAGACCAGTAAGTTCACATCAATAACATGTGAGATCTGTGAAGAACTGATCTTGAAGAAAATAACTAAAACTGCAGAGGTAGCAAGATTTGTGGACAATAATCAACATGGCTTTGCCAAGCAGAGATAGTGTACCACAGACCTCTTATGTTTCTATCATAAACTCTATAGACTACTGGACTCTACCACGCTGTTATTTACTTAGATTTTAAAAGAAGGCCTTTGATGGGTTTCCCCATATCAAATTTATTAATAAATTATAAATTCATAACAGAAACACTACATACATCAAATGAATAGAATCATGGCTGTTGGGGAGATCACAGAGAGAATCAATGGTACCATCTCAAAAGAATATCCAGTGAATGCTGGAGTGCCAGAGGGCTCAGTGCTCAGTCCTTTGGGTTGTATAATGTTAAGAAATAAATTTGCAGATGATACAAAACTAGAGGGTCATGTAGAACAACCAATCAAATATAAATATATTAACAAGGGATCTAAGAAATCTATAGTAATGGGCAACTGCAAAGCTAACAATGTGGAATGTAATACCTCAAATGTATAGTTACACACACTTAAATGAGGTTAAACTGTAAAAAGTCAACAGTGAAAGAGACATGACCACTAAAATTAACAATCAACTATAAACTGAGGACAAGTGCAAACACATTGTCAGCATGGCAAATAGAATTTTAGGATGTGTTAGAAAAGCAGTTATAGCAAGACCAATAAAATAATAGTCCCTTTGTACAGAACCTATGTAAGACCTCATTTGGACTGTACTTCTCAGGAGAGGAATTGTAACCAGTTAAAATGCCATTTCATGAGTAGTGCAGTGAAAACCATGCTTCATGAACAGCATCTGCATTGATGGAGACAGGGGTAGAATAGTGAACATTAGTTACTTTTACCTCTGTAGCTGTCAAGACAGGGGAGGAAGCAGAGAAGTAATGAAAAAGCAAGGAGACTGGCCAAGCTGCACCCATGGTGGAAAGGTCTAAGGCACAAGAACATTGGCCAGTACAGTTCTGGAGACCAGGGTGTTGTTCCCAGTCTCTCAACTCCTGCAATTTCACTCACCCTTCCCTGCCACAAGTGTATTTGTTTTTAATAGCCAAAAACACAATTCCCCCTTCCAAGTTTCTACTTTTGTCTGAGATCCTCCCTCACGTGGAGTTGTTTTTTTAAATATCGGTGGTTGTAGGGGCCATTGCCAATCACAAAACTAAAGTGTACAGTATGTTTTTATCTATGGTAGCAGTCATTGATGTCATTTCCAACTGCAACCATTGGTGCTGTGTTGTCCTACAGTGTTTTTTACTGGACCTGTTTTTGACAGCACTGTTTATGCTGTGCAGTTCTTGACAGTGCTTTTCTTGTTTTTGGCATTATAACCCAGTGCCATGAGGAATACCTACTTAAAGAGGGATATAAAGTTGGTGGAGGGTGTCCAGTATAGGGCCACCAAGATGATAAGTTATTGTTTTCCCATATTTTATTTTTCCTCTCTGGCTGAGCAGTCTTGGGCTCCCTTCTGCCATGCCCCACCAACCCCCACTGTCTACCATATCCCCAGGTTTACATGACCATGCCAATACCCTCACAGATTGCCCCCATGTTGGGGTCAGGAGGGTCGTCCTTCCCCCGAAAGTCATAATCCAGTAGGCTGGCAGGTGTTTCCTGGTGGGGTGGTGGGTGGGGGCTCAGTTTTCAGAGCATCATTTATGCCTGCCTCACCATAGTTTCCTCCCAATTTTTCTCTTGCCCTAACCATGGCAACTTGGGCTGTGCATGTGCATGGAGGTGCACATTGATTCTGGAACCATGGTTTCTCATGCCCCTGACTCACATCTGCTGCTTGTGTGTCAGTGCTGCCACCAGGCCTTCACCTGGCTGCAGTGAAGAGCCAAGATGGCATAGCACCCCAATCCAGAGAGAAGAGCTGCCAGGTGTCCAGTCAATCCTCTTACAGCACCCCCATCATCAACCCCTAGAAGCCCAAGCTCATTCTGGAACTCAAGTCACTGGTGTGGTGAAAGATATGAAGCATAGTGCCTTAGCTCTCTGTGCCACTAGGCCAGATGATGATAACTTGTCTTAAACAGAAAACCTATACTGAAATAGTAAAACATCTAGACCTATCTACAGTAGAAAGAAAAAGGTTAAGGGAGACCTTTTGTGTCTATATAAAATTTTAAAGGATGGTGAAATAAGTAAACAGCTTTGTTTTGAATGCAAAGCATGCAGTCACAAGTTGAAGAGACATAGGGAACATTGGGAGAAACTTCCTCATATATTGGTGGGATGAGGATATTGAACTCACTGACTTAGGAAATGTTCATATCCAGTAATGAACAACATTTAAGACCAAGTTGGACAAATACATAACAGATAAAAATATACATGGAGCAGAGAGGGGACAGTTCAGAGAGGCAATTTGTCTTTAAGTGTACTTAATTTCCTAATATGTATCCTGGTATAGCTTCACTTTTTGTTTTCAAGATTTTAATATAATGCTGACATGCTTGGAACAGGAACCCGACACTTCATTATGAAAAGTCACAGCATGTTGGTCTCATGAGCTTTGATAGGGTAGCCTAAAGTAATAAATCAGGAAATGGAGGCTGAATTTAAATTCCAAAAATGAATTGTTTATATCTGTTATTCTTTTTCCAATCTCTTGCATCACATGATAAAGTTCTTCATCTCATGAACAAGTACTTTGTGTAGTACAGTGTAAAAGGCATTGCAGAAGTTTATATACACAACATCTACAGGTTGTCGCTCATCAGGCATCTTGGAGAGTTAGTTAACATTGTGATGAATTTCATCTGGTATGGTCCCTCTTACAGACCCTAAGTTATTTTTCTGTAAGTTCTCCACAGTTCTGTTTCTGGTTATCTCAAATGGCATTCTTGACATTGATGTTAACCTGACTTGCTTGTAGCTGCTAGTCTCAGCTCTGAAACCTTTGTCCAATATGGGTACAACACAACATGGGCCACCTTCCAGTGATCAAGCATTCATGCAGTTTGTGCTGACTCATAAAATACTGTCACGGTGATACACAACTGTGTGGCTAGTGTTCCCTCAGGTTTTCTGGGTGAATCCCAACAGTCCCTGCTGCTTTGTTAACATTTAGCATTTCTCCATAGACTGAATGATATAAACAGTGATAAAACTACATAGTTGTCCTTTAAAACAGTACATGGGGGATAATAAAATTACAGAAAATGTAAATTTATTTTGCAATAGTGACAATACAGAAGTTTCCCATTGCCTTAAAATGCTACAGTAAGTGAGATAAGACAGAAATGTGGCACTCAAATTCAGAAGTAAAGAACACTCCAAAAATAACAAAGTGCAGTGAGTTTATTAACAAGCCAAATGGATGCTGGCAAACAGAGGCCCCAGCACTTTGATCATGTGGATCTTCCTCTGGGGCATGCCAGCACAGACAGACACACATGCACCCAACTTAAACTTCCTTCCTAAAGCAACAAACACTTCTAATAAATACAATCATTGAACAACATTAAAAACAAGCTCTATAAGTTCATAAATAAGTCTAAGCACAAAGTTTGTTTCACAGACATTTAAGGATCATGTTAAAACAGTATAAGTTTGAATGTTCATGAATAATATTGACTTACTGTACACTGGTTTTAAGACATACATATCTGAATAGTACTTATACTGTATAAATGTGGGAAACAGCTGGTTAATGCTTAATTTACACTAGGGCAGGTTGTCATTAAACCCACTTTTGTGCCTAACACAGAGATATTTTATTATTTAGAAGACTTTTAACATTATATACTATGGGTGGGATATTCAGACTGCGCCAGGCTGTGGCTCAAGCCTGGGCGCAGCGCAACTGGGATGTGCCTGGGAATGACATGGTGATATTCAATGGTGCTGTGCCATGGCTCAGCACCGTTGAATATCACTCTGTGGCCACCCACATTGTGCATGGTGCAGTGGCACTGCACCAGCACAAGTGGCCAGAGAGGGGCAGGGGGATGCGCTACTGCAAGTGCCATTGTGCTAGGCACATCACCCGTGATACTCAAAAGTGCACATGCAAATGGGGCCATAATGCCTGAAAGGTGCAAATGGGGCCATTTGCATGTCATTTTGGCCCCATTTGCATGCAGGTGCACCCATCCCCGGTGACTTGCACCTGGCACCCTGCCAGGCTGCAGCCATCGGGGACTGATGCCCCTGCACGAACGGCAAAGTGCCCCACTGCCCAATCGCGGGCAGTGGTATGAAGAAATAATCCTCCTATATCCCTGGTGGTCCAGTGGACCACTCACAGCCTGATCGTGGGCAGAAGTACAATTATAGAACCCTCCTAAATCCCTGGTGGTCCAGTGGACCACGTCCAGCCTGATTGCAGGCATCAGAAATACAATATCAGAAACCAGTCCATCCCTGGTGGTCCAGTGGTACCCCCTCCCCACCAGCCCACTGAGCCCCACCACCCCTCTCCCTCCAGTCAGCGGCGGGCAGCAGCTCCCCACCTGCAAGCCACTCTGCCACCCACTGACTAACTCCATACAGTAGGGCTGTATGCCCATTGGTCCACAGCGTGGGCCAATGGGCATGCAGCATGTACCATACTACACAGTCCAGAATTGTGAATGGATCCATTCACAATTTTGGACTGTGTAGTATAGTATGGGCTGCATGCCCATTGGTCCATGCTGTGGCGGGCAGTGGGGCAGCATGCAGGTGGGGAGCTGCCGCCCGCAGCTGACCGGGGGGAGTGGGGTGGTGGGGCCCAGTGGGCGGTGGGGAGAGGGGTACCGCTGGACCACCAGGGATGGATTGGTTTCTGATATTGTATTACTGACGCCTGCAATCGGGCTGGACGTGGTCCACTGGAACACCAGGGATTTACGAGGAGATTTTTAAATGTACTCCTGCCTGCAATCGGGCTGCAAGCAGTCCACTGGACCACCAGGGATGGAGGAGGATTTAATTCCATACCTCTGCCCGTGACCAGGCTGCTAGCGATCCACTGGACCACCAGGGATATGGGACCTTTATTATAATACTGATGCCCGTGATCGGGCATGAGGGGGTGCTACCACGAAGGTGCCACCAGAGCTCGGGTGGCCACCCACAGCTGGCAGCTGCCATGTTGCACCCTGCAATACAGCAGCTCACCTGTGGGTGGCCAGCTGTTGCTCCTTTTTTTGTCTCACCTGTGTGCAGCGCAAGTAGAGTTGAGCCTGCATAGGCTTAGCACATCCCAGGCTGAATGTCCGGGATGTGCGGGCATGCATGGACACGCCCCTTGCTTCGCTGCATACGTACACAATCGCGCTCCAGCGCGCCGGGTTTGTGCCATGCACAATCCCCTTTTGAATATTGCTCCGGGGCACATCAGTGGGATGCGCATGGCGTAACAGTGCTGCGCCATGCGCAGCCCTTTTGCATATCCCACCCTATGTATACTATTATATACTATGTATTTTTATGTTGATTGCGTGCATGCACAAGAAACATATTGCAACAGGTTTTCAGAAGCAGGTTGTGGAGGCGTGGCACTGTTGTGGCCAATGCCCCCGCAGCCTTTAAAAGCTTGGCTCACTTTCCCCAATGCTGTGGCATGCTGCTGCTGAAACTAGTTCAGCCAGCATGCCACCACCTTGAAACATTTCAGCCGCTGCAATCAGGGGCCGCCTCATCATTGCAGCATAAGCATAAGCCATTCGCTGCAATGAGGGAGCAACCCGTCATTGCTAGGTGGAACTTTCCAAGTGCAATATTGTTTGTGAACATGGCGGCGACTTGCCGCGGCGTTCCGCAAGCAATGATAATAACCCAGTTCGAGGGATGCCCAGTCCCCTCGGTGGCGCCCACAACACCACAACAGGTTTTGTTTGCCGATGGGGGCACCAATCCCAATCAGCTTCAGTGGCCCTGCCCTTTGATGTTGCCAATGGGGGAGCCCACTCCCCGTTGGCATTATGCCCCCCTATTTCATGTGCCAACAGTGGAGTCCACTCCCTGTTGGCATAATGTCCCCCTCACAAACACCCAGAACATTTGTGCCGAGGGGGTGCCCAATCCCCCTCACTCTTGCGCCCCCCCCTTTAATGCCAACAGGGTGCCCAATCCCTGTCAGCATGATGTGGCCCCCTTCCTTTTGTTGTGTGCCGATGAGGATGCCAAATACCCAGTTGGCTACAGCTGCCACCCCATGAATGAGTCTGTTGGCATGCTGGGATCCCACCCCAGTGTACCACATGCCCCTGAAAACAAAAAACGGTCCTGTGATGTCTTTTTTTGTTTTGTCCTGTGAAAAAAGGAAACGGTCCCTCAGAAGTCTCCCTGTCCCCCTCCCGCAACCTGCACCCACCCACTGCGCACTCTGCCTCCCCACACCCACCTCTCCCCATACTTACAACACATCTGCACTCTTCAAAGCCGACCGTGAGCGAAGAAATGATGGTAAGCTGTATAATGGAATAAATAGGGTTTTTTCAACTTTGATGCACATCTCAGGCATTTTCTAGAATTTTGGCACCAGATTTTCAACATGGGCTTTTTGGGACCCCTCCTCATGAATTCTGGCACTGTCATGGCATCACTCAGCCCCGAAAGGTGATTTCCCAGTCACTTCACGAAATCACCTTTGGGGCTGATTAACAAAATGACAGTGCTAGTGTTCATGAGGTGGGATCTCATAAAGCCTATGTTGCAAATTTGGTGAAAATAATCCAAAAAATTACTGTTTTACGAGTGTGCGTTGCACAGTTGCTACGCACGCTCATAACTTCACAAATTTGCAATATTTTCATGCCAGATTTTCAACTTTGCCATTTTTTCACACCTCCTTGTGAACAGTACAGCTGTCATTGTTCACATCCTGGCCAAAATGTGTTTTCGCACATCTGGCGCAGAATAGCATGGTCACTGTGGGAAATCAGTGTTTGGGACAGAGTAAGAAAATGACAGTGACACTGTTCATAAGCAGAGGTCCTAAAATGCCTATGTTGAAAATTTGGTGACAATATTCCATAAAATGACTGTGTTACTAGCGTGCATTATGCAGTTTGCACGCACGCTCCTAACTTCGCAAATTTATAATATTTTTACTCCAGATTTTCAACATAACCATTTTGCCACACCTGTTTATGAGCAGTACATATGTAATTTTTCTCATCCTGGCCAAAATGTGTTTTCGCACTTCCAGCGCAGAATAGCGCGGTTGCTGTAGGAAATCACTGTTCGGGACATATTAAGAAAATGATAGTGATACCGTTCGTGAGCAGAGGTCCTAAAATGCCTATGTTGAAAACTTGGTGATGAAACTCTATAAAATGACTGTGTTACAAGCGTGCATTGAACTGTTTCCACGCACCCTTGTAACTTTGCAAATTTGTAAAATTTTCACGCCACATTTTTAACAGTGGAATTTTTTTACACCTCCTTATGAACAGTACAACTGTCATTTTTCACATCCTGGCTAAAATATGTTTTTGCACTCCTGCAGGAGAATAGCACAGTTGCTGTGGGAAATCAGTTTTTGGGACATATAAAGATCGAGCGAGTGAGAGGGGGGAGTGACCGAGCTCATTTGAGCTCTGTCGGGACTGCTGAAGATTTCTTTGTGGGCAGAAAAAGGCCCCAACGTTAGAGCCCAGTACAAAATGGCAGCCTGCAGCACTGGGAGATACAGAACAAGAGAGCGAGGGAGGGAGGGGGAGTGAGAGAACTCACCGGAGCGCTGTCAGGACTGCTGCAGATTTTTTTGTGGGCAGAAAAAGGCGTCAATGCAGACAGGGGCCCAGTACAACAGACCAGCCTGCAGCGGTGGGAGAAACAGTATGAGCGAGTGAGACAGGGGGACTGAGTGAGCTCAACAGAGCTCTATCAGGACTGCTGTGGATTTCTTTGTGGGCAGAAAAAGGCGCCAATGCAGGCAGGAGCCCCATACAAAAGGGCACCCTGCACAGCCAGGACAAACAGAATGAGCTCTTGAGAGAGGGAGACTGAGCGACCTCGACGGAGATCTGTTGGGAAAGCTGCTGATTTCTTTGTGGGCAGACAAAGGTGCCAACACAGCCAGGATCCCCGTACAAAAGCGCAGCCTGCAGCGTCAAGAGAAATAGAATGAGTGAGTGACAGAATGGGAGTGAGCGAGCTCAATGGAGCTCTATCATGACTGCTGCGGATTTCTTTGTGGGCAGAAAAAGAAGGCAATGCAGGAAGGAGCCCAGTACAAAAGAGCAGCATGCAGCGCCAAGAGAAATAGAATGAGTGAGTGACAGAATGGGAGTATGCGAGCTCAACAGAGCTCTATCATGACTGCTGCAGATTTCTTTGTGGGCAGAAAAAGATGGCAATGCAGGCAGGAGCCCAGTACAAAAGGCCAGCCTGCAGCACTGGCAGAAATGGAAGGAGTGAGTAAGAGAGGGGGAGTGAGTGAGCTCAATGGAGCTGTGTCGGGACTACTGCAGATTTCTTTGTGTCCAGAAAAAGCCGCCAATGTAAGCAGGAGCCCAGTACAAAAGGGCAACCTGCATCGGTGGGAAAACCAGAATAAGCGAGTGAGAAGGGGAGTGAGCGAGCTCAATGGAGCTCTATTGTGACTGCTGCAAATTTCTTTGTGGGCAGAAGAAGGTGACAATGCAGGCAGTAGCCCAGTACAAAAGGGCAGCCTGCAGCTCTGGCAGAAACGGAATGAGTGAGTGAGAGAAGGGGAGTGAGTGAGCTCAACGGAGCTCTGTCAGGACTGCTGCAGATTTTTTTGTGGGCAGAAAAAGGCACCAACAGAGGCAGGATCCCAGTATAAAAGGGCAGCCTGCAGTGCCAGAAGGAACAGAATGAGTGAGTGAGACAGGGGGAGTGAGCCACCTCAACGAAGCTCTGTCGGGACAGCTGCGGATTTATTGTTGGGCAGGAAAAGGTGCCAACGCAGGCAGGAGCACAGTACAAAAGGGCAGCCCGCAGCGCCGGGAGAAACACAATGAGTGAGTGAGATAGGGGGAGTAAGTGAGCTCAACAGAGCTCTATCATGACTGCTGTAGATTTCTTAGTTGGCAGAGAAAGGAGGCAATGCAGGCAGAAGCCCAGTACAAAAGGCCAACCTGCAACGCTGGCAGAAATGGAACGAGTGAGTGAGAGAGAGGGAGTGGGCAGGCTCAACAGACCTGTGTCGGGACTGCTGCAGATTTCTTTGTGGGTAGAAAAAGCCACCAAAGAGGAGTCACATGATGCGGTGTGCTGTGTAGGACACCTATCTGCCTGCTCCGACCTACCGCCCGTTAAATATCTTTAAAACCCTGTTTTACGGCGTTATTTACCACAGACCGCTTGACTGTCATCTTCCTGAATGTTCATGCCCCCGTTATAAGAAGTCGATGGACGAGGAGATGCGGAAAATTGCTTCCAAACATACACCTCCTGCTACACCTGAGAAGACCTCTAAGAAAGCCAGGGCCTCCTCCTTGCAATCCTCTCTGCCTGTCACTACTGAGAGCCCCGATGCGGATCTCCTTACCCTCTCGAGGTTTTTAGAAGAGTTTCAGCCTTTTAAGGCTGAAATGCAGAATATGGCAGGAGAAATAAAAGGCATCTCCAGCACCCTGGAGGAGCTCTCCAAGAAGACTGCTAATAATGAAGCTTGCATACGCTCTGTTGAAAGGAAACAGGACAAAGCCGAACTGGAGTTAGTGGCCTTGAGGCAAAGGCTAGTGAAGATGGAGAACAAGGTGGAAGATCTGGAGGGGCGTAGTCACTGCAACAATGCGGTAATTATAAGTTTGCTTGAAGGTGAAGAGGGCTCAGACCCCATCAAGTTTATCGAGAGGTTCGTGGAGAAGGTGGCAGGCCCTTCCCCTTTGGTGCAAGCTATATTATAGAAAGAGCTCATCGTGCACTACGCCTCCTCCCCTGGTTGGAGCCCCCCAGGTCATTTATATTATATTTTTTTTAAACTTCCAGGAGCGACAGCATTACCTATACAAGGTTAAGGACGTACAAGATTTGCAATGGGAAGGTAAAAAGCGGAGGGTGGCGCAAGATCTGCCTCTATCTGTGCATCAGAAACGAGCCACATTTCACAAATTGGTCCTCAAGCTGATTGCCATGGGAATCAAGTTTCATATGGGTTTTCCTGCAAGGCTTCAAGTTTGCCTGAATGACTCCTGGGTGACCTACGAGGAAGTGGACTTGGCAACTGCAGGGCTCAAAGAAGCGCTTCCTGACTTATTTAAGCCTGCATGAGAATCGACCTGGTGCAGTGGGCTATGCTGAGTTGTCCATTGGTGGTGACATCTAGCTGCTGCAAATTACAATTCCCTATTATCTCTCTGGGGCTATGTTGGTGACAAACTGTACATCTGGCTATTTAACTCTACACTGCAACTCTCAAGAATGGGTCTCCTTTCCGATAGAAAGTGAACATTTTGCTCCCGATCCGGTTCTCTTCTCCAGGACTGTCTAATATCTTGTTGACTCTCATGTTTGAACTCTGGCTAAGCCCAGTCTCGTTTTTTTTGGTTTACAATATAGGTGTTAACGGGCTCTTGTGTTTTCTCTCTGGTCCAAATCAATGGGTATTTGAGCAGGGCCATTGTGTTCAAGTCAAACCCCACCCTGACAGATCTGGCAACTCATTTCCTTGGGGGCGATGTCCTGACTCTATGGCAATGGGAGGGTAATGCTCAGCTTTCTCGGAGCTTATAATGGGGTTCTGTCTATGGCTGCAGTCCCTTCCTGGTTTTGTTAGCAAGGTCTGGTCTTTTCTGGGCACCCCCCCCCTTTTTTTTTTTTTGCTCACTGTTGCCATTAGGCAATAAATTTGGTTAGCCTGAATACCAGATGGGGATTCCACAAATATAGACAGATGGAGATATCAGGGTTTCTGTACACCCTAATTTGGTGTTGGTCTGCCCCTCCTGTAAAACCCTGTTAGAGTGCTGTTTTTGGAGGACTCCCTTTTTCTTTTTTCAAACTTCCCCTATAGTAGTAAGGTGGTCGCTGTTTCTGGTCTAAGAAATCCGGTCTGGACAGTGACCCTGGAGCTCACAGCTTTCCCCTATACCAAGAAGGCAGTAACGGCTGCTGCTCATTCTCGACCATTTATACCTGTTGTTAGAACTACGCATGAGGCGTCTAAGATTACTTTTTCTACACATGATGCAAGTGTTATACACACTTCGCGCTCCGTGGGCATTGTCGATGCATGGCTCGTGGGGTTTCAGCAGGGAGGATTACTTTCCCTAAGGGGCTTGTACTGGTAATTCTCCTGTATTATTAAGGGATGACGTTAAGCAATAAGAATTGAGGATATGTTATTCTCTATGGAGTGTTCTGGTTATAAAGGGGTATTCTTGTTCTTGTCTCCTGGTTCACGGTGGGGGTTGAAGGAGGAACTTTTCAGTCTGCCGTTCATCATGTACCATGCAAAAGAGGGTGGGTGTGGGAGGGGTTAGGGTCTGTGGGGCGCTTGGGGGGGTTTCAGGGGCGGTCGGGGGAAAGGATTTAATGATGGTAGGGTTGGGGGGAAGGTGGAACAACCAAGCGCATATCATGTTTGGAGAAGTACTGATGTGAAATACAAAAATATGCTGTGCTTTGGAAGATTTCTGACTGGCAGCATGGGTGATGGCTAGAAACATTCAATTTATTAGTTGGAACATTAAAGGGATGAGGCATAAGACTAAGCAAAATAAAATTCTGAAACATATAAACCATCTGAAGGCAGAAATTATGTTTTTACAAGAGACGCACTTTCTCAAGAGGGAGGCTGACAAATGAGACGGCAACAAATTGGGCAGATGTTTGCGGCGGAGGGCACGACCCAAAGTAGAGGGGTCATGATCCTTTTGCATAGGTCGGTTCCGTTCAAACCTCACCAAGTTATAGCTGATCATTTGGGCAGATTCCTGTTTGTAAAAAGTAGACTGTATACCCTGGACATTGTCTTGGGCTCTATCTATGGCCCTAATGTAGACTCCCCTAGCTTTTTTGTTCAGATAATAGAAGCTTTAACTCCATTTTTGGATACCCCAATGGTTATAGGGGGTGACCTCAATCTCGTTTTTGCTCAGGCTCTAGACAGGTCAGGTCAATCCCATCAAGGTCTCTCTCCAGCACAAAGAGCTTTTAGGAACCTGTTGGACTCTATAGGTCTTTGTGATATTTGGCATGTATTACATCCCAGTACAAGGGAATACACCTTCATTTCCCCGGTGCATGCAACTTCCTCGAGGATTGATTATATCCTCATTTCTCAAACTCTTTTACCAGGGGTCATAAGTTCTAGTATTGTCTCAGGGTCCTCGTTGGATCACTCTGTGGTCACCTGCCTAATAGCCTTAGCTTCACTGCCAAATAAAGGGGGCAGGTGGAAGTTGAATAACCAAATTTTGAGGGAGCCGAAGATGGTTCAATATATATTATCCCAAATAGAGCAGTTTACTGCTGCCAACTCTAACTCCACAGGGAAGCCTGATATGGTATGGGGTGCTTGTAAAGCATATTTAAGGGGGATTATAATTGGCCTAACATCGAAAAGGAAAAGAGAGAGGGCATCTCAGATTTCCGACCTTCTCTCTCAGATTAGGGGTGTGGAGACTGTTCTCTCTCCATCCTCCTCAGAGACATTTAAACAAGATTTAACGAAATTGAGAGAAGCCTACCTAGTTATGTTAACAGAGCAAGCTGAATTTGCAATTTTGAAAACAAAAGCTGTATATACCGATCAGGGTGAGAAGGTGGGCAGAATGTTAGCGTTGCATATTAAACAACAGGAATCCGCCAGATTCATTCCTGCAGTCCACTCTCCCAAAGACAATTCCCTTAAGGTCTTACCCTCGGAGACAGCGGAGGAGTTCACAAATTATTTCAAGGATTTATATGACCCTATGGCCAACTCCCCATCTAAGGACAGACTTTATGAATATCTGAGTGATTTACAACTGCCAACTCTTTACACAATCCCAGCAGAAAATTTTGGAGTCTCCTATCTCTGAGGGCGAGATTGAAAGGGTAATTAAATCTCTCCCATCTGACAAATCTCCTGGCCCTGATGGGTTTACCTTCAACTTTTACAAAGTTTTCTCTAAGCAATTGATTCCCATTTTGTTGCCACTTTTCCAGGCTATTCTCTCCAGTCAAGTATCCAATCCTTCTCTTTTCGAGGCGTTGATTGTTTTGTTGCCCAAGCTAGACAGACTGTCTGATCAGGTCTCAAGTTCTAGGCCAATCTCCCTTCTCAACCATGATATTAAAATTTTGGCAATATTATTAGCCGACCTTTTGGAGGCAGTACTTCCCTTTCTAATTGGGGTAGATCATGTTGTTTTTATGAAAGGGAGATTATTGGTTGACCATCTGAGGGCCCTGTCTCACGTCTTCCTGGCATCCAAGGATGCTTCTCATCCAATGGTCCTGATTTAGTTGGATGCCGAGAAGGCGTTTGACAGAGTCCAGTGGGACTATTTGTTTGTTACGATGGAAGTTTTCGGTTTTCCCATAAAATTCTGGAATTGGGTTAGTTTGTTATACAAGTTCCCCTCTGCCAGAATCTCATGTAATGGGGTTGTCTCTAGTCCCTTTAAGTTGCACGTGGGAACCGGACAAGGGTGTCCCTTATCTCCTCTTCTCTTTAATATTTACTTAGAGCCTCTTATTAGGAGATTATCAGGTGCCCAGGGCATTTCGGGTATTCTTCTAGGGGAGCAGGTGGTTAAAGTTGTGGCCTATGCAGATGATCTTCTGCTGCAAGTAACCCACCCACTCACATCTATTCCCACTGTTCTGAAGTTAATAGATGACTTCAGTAAGGTCTCAAACTATAAACTTAATGTAGGAAAGACTGTTTTTTCCTCTTAATCATAGGCAAGGCCACTGTTTTTCGTTTTTTACCGGAAAACCTGGTAAAATTCTGGAATTAGGGCTGCCTGAACACCGGTAAAAACAAAGATTTCATGGAATCTGCCATTTTATACTAGATCGGTAATTCTACAAAACTTGTATTTTTTTTTATAATTGCTTCCTGAACTATTTTCAATTTGCTTTATTTAATGCTCTGTATATTAAGCCTTCTTTTATTTTGATTATTTATACACATACTAAAAGAATGACAGCAGAATCCCGGTAAAATCCGGAAATTAGAATAACAATCACCAGTGCAATTCCGGAATCTGAAGTATTGAAAATGGAATTTCAATGTTTTAATCACCGTAAATCAGTGGCCTTGATCATAGGGTATACAAACAGGACATTATTCTGTTCAGGCTCACTTGGAAGTCCGACTATATTAAATACCTGGGGCTCCTTCTAACTCGGGATACAGCCCGGCTTAGACAACTAAATATTGACGCATTGGTACATAAAATAGACCTAGTCCTTCGAAGGTGGACCCTACTTCCCCTCTCTCTTTGGGACAGAATCAATCTAATCAAAATTAACGCATTCCCTCACTTGTTCTACCCCCTCAACATGCTAAACATATGGCTCCCCCTGTCCTGGGTCAAAAAAGTGCACAGTATGATCTCTACTTTTATATGGGGTGATAAGAGGGCTAGGATGGCATTCCACAAATTAGCCACCCCGAAGGCTAAAGGAGGATTAAGACTTCCCCATATCAGGCTATACTACTGGGCCAGTCAAGCCAATAAGTATCTCAGATGGCTGACCGTGGATCAATTATCCACAGCAGCTGCATACACCCGACTTGGTTAGCCATCGAGTCTGCTTCCATTAAAAAACACGGTCTTTCCCCTGCTGCGCTGTTATACACCAAGGTTAGTTCCCTACCAGAATCTCTATGTAGTTCCCCTATAGCCATCTCAATCAGGGTTCATACTCAATTGTGTGCATTTCTGAGATATAAGAATCTCAAGGATTTATTTCAACCCGTATTAGGCAACCCTAATTTTTTACTAGACGGTAAGCCCCTCCCAGCTAGTTGGCTCCCTCAGATAGGACACTGCCGTCTAGATGAGTTTATATCACCCAACAGTCAATGGTGTTCCTCAGCTGACATTATGCACAAGTTTATGGTACCTCTCACAAGAATCTTCAAGATTTTCCAGCTTCGACATCTCCTGGTTAAGGTAATGGGTTAGGCTACCCTAACAGAGTTGGCGGGTTCACCTCATGCTGTATCTAAAATATACAGTGCTCTATTTACCTGGGTCTATCCAGACAACTACGCTCCCATCACCTTTTGGGCCTCTCTCTTCCAGGGCAGAGACCTGGATTGGTTTCTCCTGTGGCAAAGCTGTCATAAGTTCCTTAAGCAGGACAGACTTAGATTAATGCAAATCAAAATTTTGCACAACGTTTATTACTCTCTGCAGAGGCTTGCCAGACTGGGTTTGATGTCCTCTCCTCTTTGTACAAGATGCCAGTCTCAAGAAGGAGACCTTGATATTTTCGGGAGCTGTTCTAAAGTTTTCCCACTCTGGACTATGATTAAACAGCGTGCTGATCCTCTTTTTAGGGCTCTCAGACTTGTTCACCCCCAAAATATGTCTTCTTGGGGATTTCTCCTCCATTTCGGTGGTGAACAGGAAGTACTACATAGCCTTGATGTCGATGTCTGTTAAAAAAAGTGGTGTTAAGACACTGGAAGGATACGGAGGTACCAACATATGTTGAATGGCTTCAGGAGTTACTTGCGAACCTTAGAACAGAAAGGACTATTGCCAGTCTATATAACAAAATTAAGAAGTTTGATAGGATCTGGGGTCCACTGCAAACTCTCTATGCATTACAGGCTTAAGCAATACCAGACTATATCCATTGGTACTGTGCTAACTGTGTAAAGAGGCACCGGGTTGTTTGGGATGGGTGTTGGGTAGGGCAGGAGGGGGGTAGGGGGAGAGCGATTCATCCTGTATTTTGTATCTGATGCTTGGGGTTCATGATCTACACTGTTATGACTCACTCTCTGTATTGGAAACCTTAATAAAATTTGAATTGAAAAAAAAAATCCACCAACAGAGGCAGGAGACAAGTACAAAAGGGCAGCCTGCAGTGCCAGGAGAAACAGAATGAGTGAGTGAGAAAGGGGGAGTGAGCCACCTCAACGGAGCTCTGTCGGGACAGCTGCAGATTTCTTAGTGGGCAGAAAAAGGTGCCATTGCAGGCAAGAGCCTAGTACAAAAAAGCAGCCTGCAGCACCAGAAGAAACAGACTGAGCGAGTGATAGAGGGACAGTGAGCAAGCTCAATGGACCAACACAATCAACATTCGGCATTGAAGAAAACTTGTTTCATCTTATTTTATCTTGTGGTTTAAAATCATAGACATTTACTAATGCATGCACAGTTGCACAAATGTAGCTTTAGTATGCTGTGTGGCTGTTCTCAGGGAAGAAGCTAATCTATTCTGTGACATTTGACCTTGACATACCTTTCCTTTGAAGGAACTCTGCTGTCTTTACATGGTCCTGTGTAGATTTTTAAAAGCAGTTTAGGCCAATGGGATTTTTAAGAACTTTGTATCTGTTTTTATGTTGGCTCATGCTTGTGCAGCCAACATATTGCATTAGTAGCAGATTTGGAGGTGTGGTCACTGTGGGTGAATGCATTGAACTCATCAGTAGGTGCGTCCCTCATTCCAAAATAAGACAGCTGCAGACACTGACACCAGCAACACATAAACTGGCCACCAGATTAAAGAAAAGTCAGCTGCAATGACAGCCAAACTTCTCATGCAGCGGCATGCCTTTCCTGGTGAACCAGTTTACAAAATATGGCAGCATGCCACCACAGAGTGCCCCGATCCACTTCATTTGCCGACGGGGGAGCTCACTCCCTGTTGGCATAATGCAACCACCCCATTTAAAATGCATGCTGAGGGGGTGCCCAATCCCCCTTGGCATCATGTCCCCCTTCCCAGTTAAATTTGCTGATGGGAGCCCTCCCCACTCGGCATAACATCCCATTTGTTGTGTGCTGATGGGATGCACAATCCTCATTGGCTACAGAACCCCCACAAAAACACTCAGGTGGCACACTGGGAGCCCACCCCAGCGTGCCAAATGCCCCTGTAAAAGAAAAAAGGTCCTGCAATGTTTTTTTTATTTTTCTAAACCTGCAAAGCAGAAAATTGTCCCTTGTTGACTCTGGTGGCCTGGCCCCCAACCCGCCCCTACCATCTGTGCACTCTGCCTCCCCACACCCTCCTCACCCCATACTTTCCTCCAAAGCATGGCACGAAGATCTTCGGTGGACCTGGAACACGTCTGCACTCTTCAAGGGCTGACCTCAAACTGACAAAATGCTGGTAACCTGTATAATGGCATAAATAGGTTTTTTTTCAACTTTGGTGTATATCTCAGGCATTTTTGGGGAATTTTGGCACCAAATTTTCAACATGGGGTTATTGGGGCCCCTCTTCATAAATTCAGTCACTATCATAGTGTTATTCAGTCCCGAAAGATGATTTTGCAGTGACTGTGCAGAATTACCTTTCAGGATGGATTAATGAAATGACAGTGCCACTGTTCATTAGGGGGGCTCTCAAAAAGCCTATGTTGCAAATTTGGTGAAAAAATCCCAAAAATGGCTGTTTTACGAGCGTGCATTGTGCAGTTTCCACTCAAGCTCGTAACTTCATGAATTTGTAATATTTCCACTCCAAGGTGGCCAGCAGCTGAACCGAATGGATGTCTGAATATTTAGCTCCCAAAATAACCCCTTAATATCCGGCGTTTATCGATTCTTTCTTGCATAACGGCGCAAGGTTAATATTTGGAATTTACCAGATTGTCACCTGTTCAGTTATTACTAGATCGGCGCATGAAAACCTGATCTTTTATAGCTGCATCTCGTTTTTCTTTTCCGCTCCATCATCCAGCCTGCAATATCCTCAGAATGGAGTCTGTCTCTACGCTGACACCACCAGAGTGCAACCTATCTGAAATACGACAGATGTTTGCCAAGATTCTACATCGTGTGGATAGACTAGATGTAGCAAAAAAAAAAGAACACGGAGGATATTGTGGATTTATTGCAATGGGCTTGCATTTCTGAGCACAGAATAGTGGAGGCCGAGGATGGCTGGCACAAGGCCAAGGCTAAGTTACATGATCAAGAAAAACTAATTCACCTTCTCTGGGCCTGAGTGGAAGATCTTGAAAATCGCAGCCGCCGGAACAACCTCAGGTTTGTGGGGTTTTCGGAGGCTGTGAGGAACAATGCCATATTTTTTCTACAAAAAGAGCTCCTCCCTTTGCTGGACTGGTGATGTGAGACTCTTTGGGAGATCGATAGAGTACACAGAACCCTGGCACCACACCCTGCTCCTGATGGGTGCCCTTGTACTATCTGCTAACTCCTCCAGTTTCAAGATCGAAATTTATTACCCAGCTGGCTAAGAAAAGAAAGAACTCTTTTGGAATGGACACAAAATTCAGGTTTATGCAGATTACTCACAGGAGGTAACCAACAGACGAAGGGCCTTTACAGCAGCTCATAGAGCATGTGCAGAGTTGGGTCTTGGTATTCTCTCCGTTACCCTGCATCCTCAGAATTATGGTCAACGGGTCACTGTGGGTCTTTGATAATCCAGCATCCACTGAAGACTTCCTTGCAGAACAAGCCCTAAGTTAAAATTGGGCAAATTACGGGACACCCGCAGCTCTGGGGCCCTGCTTGCCAACCCTGCCCCTATGGAAATTGCTATACCCATGGTCTCTGATGTTTTATCAGTCTGTACCCCCCAAACAGTTAAACAACCTCAGACTCCCATTTGGAGACCTTCCCTAAAATCCCCTGGCAGCAAAAAAAAGAATAGGAGAAGGTCGAGGATAGAGGGAGGGCATGTAGACAAAACCCATCGGCTCCGGTCCAGAAGCCGAAGTGGCAGTCCAGACCCAAATGTTTCTTATGATGCACAGATCCCAGACATGAGCAACAATCAATACAGGGTACTGATGGATCTCCTGATTGAAGACTTTCCCCATGATCTGCCTCTCCCTCCTAGACACTGCTCAGCGGGCTCGAAAGCTGCAGCTTCAAGAAATCTCTCCTGGGCTGAGGAATCAGCGGGTGCCCTCCTTGAAAACTATGTGCCCACCATAGCTGTATCTGTCATAGAAGCTGCAGTTATTTCCCTCCTGCTGCTGATTCAGTGGGCTGACTGTTGCTACTATATCCTTTTAGGATCAGGTTTTCACCGATGATACAACCGGTTTTACATCATCATTAGGTTTGTCTGTTGGTAAGGCAACCTTCTCCTCTGATTAGGGATGATACCCATGGGCCGCAGTGTAAAGGGGGTCTACAAGTTCAGAGGATGGCTGCAATCAGCCTTTAGACCTGCGCATGGTCATTTATTTAGTTTTTTTTTTATCCCCTTTCCCCTCGCCTCTCTTATTGAGATGACCAGGCATTCTATGCGCTGGCCTGCCAGTCGCGTTACCTGACTGTGAAGGGGGATGGATCATGTTGTTTCTAACCTTTACCCAGGGTCCCACTTAAACCCGTTCTTGGCAAAACTATTAAAGTGATTAAAGGGACCAGAGCAGGTTTTCATCACTTCCCGTTACAAGCCCGATGGGCGGCAGCTCATAAGGCCGCTGTTGCAGGGAAGTTTCATTTGGTTGTTTTTTTTTCCTTTTAACTTGGGGTTATTAGGAGAGATGTCCTACCTCTGAGATGGGCTCAAGGGATTACCCACCTCCCAGCAACCTCCACTGGTGTCTGGGCTACCTTTTAGACAATACTTACAGTAGATGCTGGTCATTTGTGGGATTGTACTGTAGTGAACAGGGGTGTGGGGGGGTTGGGCACTGTTAATAATGATGGTTTCAATTTACTTTTGTTATCGGTTATTTTGAACATTAGCACTTTGCTGTTTCAGGTTAAAATGTTGGAATTATGGTGTTTCATTAATTACTTTTATGGCTATCTTACTAGCAGAAGCTAGGATGTGCCCTCTAAATACCAGGTGGAGGGAAGAAGAAAACTATGCTAAACTCAAACCCTCTCTATGTTGTTTCCTGTTATATATTTGTGCAGACATGTTTTATTGTGGTCCAAATGAGACTAAGTTTATTTCATGGAATGTAAAGGGCTCAATTCACCCTTCAAATGGAAAGTTTTGCTCCACTTAAAAAATTAGGTCCTATGGTGGCATTTTTGCAGAGGCAAACTTTCTTCTAGTAAGGCCACGAACTTAAACAGGGATGGGTGGCAGAAGAGCTACACAGTGCAGCTCCCTCTCATAAGCAGGGAGTTTCTATACTCTTTCATAAAATCTGGGATGGAAAGTGAAGGGTTACATAAGAGATCAGGATGGGAGATGGATTATAGCAGAAGTTGGAACCTCCGAATGCCCTTGGTCTTTGCTAATCTATATGCCCTAACCAGGATTGCCATAATTCTTTCATACTATTAATCAGGCCCTGCTGATTTTAACAAAAATAGAGCCCCAATACTTTTAGGTGGGAGTTTAACTTAACACTAGATCACTCTATTGATAGAAGCAATAAATCCCTGAACCTCACAGACAGGCTAAGAAAGCAGTAGAAGCTGTTGTCCGAACACGGACTACTGGATACTGGAGGACCTTGCACCCAGAAATACATGATTACTCCTGTTTTTCCCCAACTTACAGATCATCCAGTAGGATAGATCTCTGGCTCATCTCTTCTGGGTTATATGAAAAGGTGGTTAAGGCCTTGATGCACCCAATTTATGTCTCAGATCATGCCCCTCTGGAATTAGTTATTAAAAGGGGACAGGAGCCCTATCATACCCCCTCTTCTGCTGGAAGATGCTACTTTCCTAGACTGGACTGGTCCGGCAGTATTAGAATACTGGTCTGATAATGATAATGGGGAGGTATCTGACTCGACTTTATGGGAGGCTTTTAAAGCTACCATTCGTGGCAGGATAATAGCCTTTGCAGCAGCCAGGAGGCACCGCCATGGCCAGATCAGAGGCGTTAGAGAAGCAACTTTATATTTTGGAGTCCCAATATGAAGCTCTCTAAAATCAAACCCCACCCCCCTCTCTATTAACAAAACTGGCTAGTACACGAATCTCCCTTAATGCCCACTTGTCCCGGAAGGCTGAGCTAAACCTTAGACGGGTGAGACATGCTTTCTGGGAAGGGGGAGAAAAAGCTAGTAAGCTTTTGGCTTACCATTGTAAATGACAACAAGCTTCTAAGGTGATACATGCACTAGTGGACATAAAAGGGGTTCAATGCCATACGAACAGTGGAATAAATCTAATCATGTCCCAGTTCTATGAGCATTTATATGCTTCTCCCCACCCTCCAGATCCAGCTAAGATCCTAGCCTTTTTATCCTCGCTACCCATCCCCAGAATCTCTGATTGTGACACCAAATTGTAGAAGCCCCAATAACAGTAGAGGAAGTTAATAAGGGGATTCAATCCATGAACCCTAGTAAAACCCCAGGGAAAGATGAGCTGCCCATAGATATGTATAGAATCCGTGGAATTAACCTGGCCCCTTATTTGGTCCAGGCATTCAGACACTCTTTACTTACAGGACATCTACCTCCTTCCATGAGGGAAGCTACTATTACAGTGCTTCCCAAAAAAGGAAAAGACCCACTGTCCCCAGGCAGCTATCACCTCATCTCCCTTATTAATGCTGATACAAAGATACTGGCCAAAGTTCTTGCTAGCCGGCTTTAACCCCTTCTGCAGGGCTTGGTTAACCCATCCCAAGCTGGCTTTGTTAAGGGCCGTCTGGGGTCAGATCACCATAGAGTCCTAGTTTCCCTAATGCACACTGTCAAAATCTCAAAAATTCCCTCGGTAGCCATGGCTATAGACTTTGAAAAGGACTTTGACTCGGTTGAATAACCCTTTCTATTCCATACTCTCTCCACTATGGGTTTTGGACCAGGTTTTATCGAATGGACAAAGCTTTTATATACTGCTCCCTTAGCCTCGGTTCTAACTAATGGCACCCTGTCTCGGCCCTTCCAACTACAGAAGAGCATGAGACAGGGATGCCCTCTTTCTCCCCTCCTATTCATTCTGGCCATAGAACCCCTGGCCATCGCACTTAGGTCTTTCTATTCTATTCCCAGTATCCAGGTGGGTGATGCCAACTATAAAACATTTCTATACATGGATAATCTCCTTATTACTACTGAACACACTTCACTAGGGATTCAGATGATTTTTAACATCTTAGCTGATTTCACAAAGATGTCAGGTTTAAAATTGAATCAGTCCAAAACTGAAGTCCTTCCACTGAACTCCCTATCCTCTGGAGAAGAATTCATTGCCATGGGGCTTAAATGGTCTCCCAATGGCATAATATATTTAGGCATTATCTTACATTCGAATCCACTTAAAATGCTTGCAGCTAACTTCAACTCCCTGATTGATTCCCTCAGATTAGATATAGAAAGATGGAAGGCACTGAAGCTCTCACTAGCTGGGAAAGTGGATTCAATTAAGATGATGGCAGCCCCTAAGATGCTTTATTTATTGGCTCACATACCTATGCCTATACCACTGAAATGGTTCCAAAAACTGGAGGCCGTGATGGGCAATTTCCTTTGGGAGGGCTCACCCCCTTGATAAAGTAAACTTAAACTTTGACAACATTGGAAAAGGGGTGGATGGGGACTCCCCTGGTTGCAGCAGTATCATATGGTCTTTGTTCTGGCTCAGACCCTTAGACAGTTCTCTAAACTTGGACAGGCCTCTCCACCTTGGCTCCAGCTAGAGGCCTCCCTAACCACGCAGCTTCCCAGTGGTGACCCTATATGTGAAAATCTTACCTATGGGCCATTCCCCTCTATATTATTATCAATTAAATACTGGAAACAGCGATGGCTCTGCTGGGTCATGACCTGGCTACCTGGGAATATATGCCTCAATGGGACAATCAGGCCCTAAGAATCGGGAGACTCTACACTACACTGGAAATTATGGGAGGTGCAGGGCATCTCCTTGATACAAGTTCCTACTCCATGGAACTACTGTCATAGACTCTTTTGAATCTCTAGAAATGAGATATCATCTCCTTCCCACTTTTGGAGATACCTTCAGATAAGAGATGCCATATCCCATCTTCCCAATTCCCCCACAATAAACTGCCACAGACAAGTCCTCACCCATACTTTCTTGGGGTAAATACATCAAGAATAAAGCCAGCTGCATATACAATGCCTAAGAGAAACCACTACAGACCCTCCCAAAAGCTAGATTGCAGTGGAAAAGGAATTACAGACCCCTATTTCAGAGCAACAGTGGGAACAAGGATGGGTACAAATTAATTTGGCCTGTCGGGATGGATGCACAGACTTATTATGAATAAGACCCTCCATAGATGGTACAGGAACCTGCTAAACTAGTTAAGAAGGGACTTATCTCAGCTGACACCTGTTGGAATGCAGTAACCAAGGTGCTCATTTGTTCCATATACTCTGGGACTGTCCCAATCTTCAACACTTTTGGCTAGCAATTCAGGACATGTGCCAACAGGTGTTCCCCAATATTGTCCCAGATCCTCCTTTACTCCTTCTAGGCTGTGGTAGTCCTACCATGCTGAACTATTACCCAGAGGCACAATGGATCACACTGGTCAGGGCACTGGCCAAAAGACTCATACTGATGAGATGGAGAACCCCTGCAATTTCCACCTTTCATGAGTTTCTCCTGGCTCTTGCCCAAGGGGCCACATTTGAAAGGATCTCTAGTTTTGCCCAAGGTTCCTTAGCTCAGTTCAACAAATGTTGGCAACCATACTAAATGTCTGAGCACTGTCACAATACACTTTCCAGTGTTACTTCTTAGATTCCTTCCCTCATTATCTAGGCCTGGTGTTTTGATAATTATGTTTTTTTTTTCCTTTTTCTTTTTCCCCACTCTGGTTATGCCCATTTCTTAGTTAAAGATTGCCTTTCTGTATTGCATTGCCTTTCTGTATATAGTTGATATTACAGTTTGCATGGTAGAAGGACACACCCTAGGTGGAGTAACTAGAATTCTACTCAGGCCTTTTTTTTTTACATTTTACCTGTGATCTATGTAATTACCGCTAGGCTCTCCTCCACGTTGGTGGAGTGACCTGACATTAATTTTGCTACCCTTTGGTTTTATGGTCTATTGTATGGATATCATTATATGCTATATCCCTTCAAGGCTCACAGCTAACTTAATGATTATTTATGTTAATTCAAATTTCTGGCCTTGCCAAATGTTGCGGTATGAGTCAGAACTGTATGTGTAATACTCTGTTTAAGTGTGAATGTCCTGTCTAAATAAGAATAAAAATTTTAAACAAGAAATATTTCCACTCCAGATTTTCAAAATTTACATTTTTCCACACCTCCTTATGAACAATACAGCTGTCATGTTACATATCCTGGCTGAAATGTGTTTTCACACATCCGGAAGCAGAATAGCGCCGCTGCTGTGCGAAATCCATTTTCAGGACAGTTTGAGAAAATAACGGTGACACCGTTTATGAGAAAGGTCCTAAAATGCCTATGTTGAAAATTTGGTGACAAAAAGGTCCCATAAAACTAACTGTGTTACAAGCGTATGTTGCGCAGTTTCCACGCACCCTTGTAACTTCGCAAATTTGCAATATTTTCATGCCAGATTTTCAACACTGGCATTTTTTCACATCTCCTTATGAACAGTACAGCTGTCATTTTTCACATCCTGCCCAAAAATGTGTTTTCGCACCTGTGGCGCACAATGGCAAAGTCCCAAAATGCCTATGCTGAAAATGTGGTTAAAAAAATCCAGAACATAAATGGGTTATGGACGTGTGTTGCGCAGTTTCTATGACTGCTCATGACATCATAATTTTTTATGTTTTCACTCCAGATTTTCAGCATTGCCATTTTTACACCTCCTCATGAACAATGCAGTTGTTATTTTACATTCTGCCCAAAATGTGTTTTCATGCCTGATCTGGACATTAAGAAGTGTATTCTTCCAAACCAACTGTCATTGTTTTCTGATGAAGGATTCTGAAAGCTCAAGCAGCTATTTTCTTTTGTAACATCTATGTTGGTCCAATAAAGCTTTCAAATCATCTTTTTTTCTGACTCTTTTGTCACAAGGACTAATATGGCAACAAAACTAATTTTCTGTGCTCTTATGCAAGGAAGTGTTGATAATTCCTAGTAGAGCAGGAGCTAATGCCTGCATCCCAGCCTTGACTAGCTGGATTAGAGTAGGGTCCAAAGTAGATACATAGATACATAGACAGTGTCAGCAGATAAGGGCCTATGGCTCACCCAGTCTGCCCATTTGAGCTTGTAAGTTCAGTTTATGTTTTCCTAGAAGTCTGTTGCCCCTTACCCCTGACCTCCAGAATTCCTTTATGTCTATCCCATGCATCTTAAATCCCGTGACTGTTTCAGCCCCCACCACTTCCTCTGGCAGGGTGTTCCACTTGTCCACCACCCGTTCAGTGAAGAAATTCTTCCTCATGTTTCCTCTGAATCCTCCTCCCTCCAACTTCATCCCATGCCCTCTAGTCCTGGAACATCTTTTTCGCTTAAAAATAGTGTATTCCTGCACCCTGTTCCTCCCTGTAAGATACTTGTATGTCTCTATCATATCCCCTCTCTCCCTCCTCTCCTCCAGGGAGTACATGTTCAGTTTCTTCAACCTGTCTTCATAGGACTTGTGATGCAATCCATGTACCATCTTTGTTGCCCTCTTCTGAACCTTCTCTACCCTGTCTATGTCCTTGCGTAGGTATGGTCTCCAGAACTGTACACTGTACTCCAGGTGGGGCCTCACTAGTGTCTTGTATAGCGGAATTATGACCTTCCTTTTCCTGCTGGTGTTGCCCCTGCCTATACATCCCAGCATCCTATTTGCTTTACCTGCTGCCCTGTCACACTGTTTCCCTACCTTGAGGTCATCAGAGATGATAACCCCAAGATCCCTTTCCTGCTTGGTGCATACTATATCCTCACCCCCCAACTGATATATTGTGCCAGGGTTTTTGTGCCCCATATGCATTATCTTGCACTTCCTTGCATTGAATTTCAACTGCCAAACCCCTGACCATTCTTCAAGTTTCTGCAGGTCCTTCTCATTCTGTCTACACCCTCTGGTGTGTCTACTCTATTACAGAGCTTTGTGTCATCAGAGAACAGTGAAACTCTGCCTTCTAGGTCCTCGCAATGTCACTGATGAAGATGTTGAATAGGACCGGTCCCAGCACTTATCCCTGTGGTACCCCACTGGTCACTCTTCCCTCTGTGGAATGACAGATGTTTACCACCACCCTCTGTGTCCTGCCACCCAGCCAGTTACCTACCACCACACTACTGTCCTGCCCACACCCATATTCCCCAGTTTGTGTAATAGTCTTCTATGTGGCACAGTGTCAAAGGCCTTGCTAAAGTCCAGATAGGCCATGTCCACTGCCCTCTGCTGATCCACCTCCCTAGTCACCCAATCAAAAAATTCAATGAGGTTGGTCTGACATGCCCCCCCATTGAAACCATGCTGCCTTGGGTCCTGTAGTCCATTGACAACCAGATGTTCCACCAATCTCTCCCTCAGTAGTGCTTCCATGATCTTCCCCACTACCAAGGTGAGGCTGACTGGTCTGTAGTTCCCTGCTTCCTCTTTTTCCCACTTTTGTATAAGGGACTACATCTGCTGTCCTCCAGTCTTTGGGTACCTCCCTGTTTCCAGTGATTGGCTAAACAGGATAGCCAGAGGTTCAGCCACCACCTCTCTTAGTTCTTTAAGGACCCTGGGGTGCACCCATCTGGCCCCATTGCTTTATCAACTCTTATTACTTCCAGTTCCTTCAGGACCCTTTCTCATGTAAAGGGACTTGAGTCCATTCTGCACCATTCTCACCCTTGTACTCCTTCAGACCCATTACCCTCCTCTTCCTCAGTAAAGACTGAGCAGAAATACCTATTCAATATGTCAGCTTTACTGTTGTCATCCTCCACGCGGCCCCCATCTTCTCACTTCAGTCTCACTATCCCTCCCTTTGTCTTTCTTTTTTCACTTATGTACCTGTAAAAGGTTTTGTCCCCTCTACCCACTGATTTTGCAATGTGTTCTTCTGTCTGAGCTTTGGCTTCCCTTACTGACCTCCCTGCCTCCCTTTGCTTCTCCAGGTACTTCTCCCTATCCCCTTCTGCCTGTGTCTTTTTGTATTGCCTGAATGCAATCTTTTTGGCTTTCACTTTCTTTGCTACCTCTTTGGAAAACCATAATGGTCTCCTCTTCCTTTTCCTCTTGCTAACCTGCTTAATGCACAAAGTACAAGTGGTGTTTGCTTTCCACCCAGCAGCTGTACCTCTTTTCAATTTGGAGGAACTGTTACAAAGGCATGACAGTACACTGAATCAAATCAACTTTATTTGTAAAATAGCACTATTCCCCTAAGGATCATAGCGATAGTACAGAGAACAATAAAACACAGTTAAAATGACATAAAAACATCTATAACAGGCTTATATAAAACCAGAAAATGCCAAATTAAACAAATGAGTTTTTAAAGCAGATTTAAAACTCTCCACCATTAGGCACTGTCTTATCCGACGCAGTAGAGAATTCCACAGGGAAGGGGACGCAAATTCAAATGCTTGTGCCCCAACTTTGTGATGACTTTAAATGAACCCTGAGAATCTCTAGTAATCCCTCTTTGGTGGAGCAAAGTGGCCGGGATGGGCATTAGGGATGAAGAAGATCTTGCAGATAACTCTGACCCTGTCCATGTAGGGCCTTATAGGTCAGAAAATTGACCTTGAAGGTGATCCGCCACTGAATAGGCAGCTAGTGCAGATCATGCAGCACCGGTGTGACATGGCAGCCAATTTCCTGGAATTGAACTACTGTCATGTTTTGTGCTGCCAGTAAAAGAAATGGAGTTATGGACAAGGGAAACCCTGTCTTTGAAGAATTTATTGAACTGCTCACTCTATCCCTAGGAAGTTGGATCCCTGCAATGGAGACAGTTAGGAAGAAGATGACTGTTAACACTGCACAGAAGCACAGCGGAGCTGTTCTTCTTGGTTGCAATCAGCCCCAAGCGGAAGTATTTTCTTCACAGCATGGGATGCCTTCTGGTAGCCATATAAATGGGCCACCTAGCTAATCCTGTCAGTATCTGCCTGTGAATTCTTACATTTGTTCTCTAACCTCCATCTTGAATCATCAACTGGCATTACTCTGCAAAATACCACTGCATGCTATAGTGTGAAGTCACAAGACAAGAATGCATTAGTCCTACGGCATCCACTGTAGCCAAAAATGCCCTATTGTAGGTCTCCACAGCTGCTATACATCCCCCAGTGGAGACATACTTCAGGCTCGAGGTATCCAGTAGACTTAGCAATCTCTCAGGATCCAGGTCCTGTTTAGCATAGTACTGAATGGCATCTGAAGCTGAGGGCAACTTATTGCAAGCTCTGACACTGAGTTGGATAATGAAGTGGTCTGATCACTGGCAGGCTCCAGAAAGATATCACTTATTTTCAAACCAGTTGAAAGTATGAGGCTGAGTGTATGACCTCTCTTGTGTATGTGTGTCTTAAAATATTTCTATGTCAAAATGCTTCCACAAGTTGAAGGACTTATAACAAATTTATTAGAAGTGCCATCTACACAGCATTGAAATCACCAAGTGCTGTAACATTAGTACAGTTGACTCCAATACCATGGTGGATAAGCACTCTGAAAACTCCTGCTGAAAGTCTGATCCACACCAAGAGGGTAGTAGATAACATCTATTCTGTAGCTTAGACTGGTGTATCCTTTGAGAGTCACTCCTGCTAATGACTCCACACTTTCAACTGGGGTACACACAATCCAACTCAGACCTGAAAAGAAGCCCACCTTTCAATACATGCTCAAATCTTGAGTGATGTATAGCCAACAAATCAGTGGAGCTAGTTCCCCTAGAATTGAGCCTGTGGAGTTTTCAGTCCATAGCTCGATAACCCATACTAGATCAGCCTATGAATCAAAGTTAAAATCTCATAAAATGATAAATCTCTGCTGTCCTTTCATCTAGGGTTAAAATTCACAAATGCAGTGACATCTTTGTATAAGACACTGGAAGCCTCCTTTTGCCTAATTGCATTCTATCTAAGAGGTTTTCTATGGGCTGCCTTCTCTCACCCTTGCTATTTGTGCTTTGTTTGAAGCCACTGGCAATTTCTATCTAGCACAATACATTCATTCTGGGCATCATTGCAGGCAGTGTCAAGCATACATTTCCCTAATATTCAGATGACTCCATCTCTTTTCTGGGGAACCTGGAATGTTTTACTACCCATCTTTTACAGATCCTGTAAACCTTTGGAGAGATACTGAGATACAAAGTAAAAAATAGAAAGTGCTCAGCATGGCTCCCTCGAGGTAATTCCCAGCATCCTTCCTGTTCTCCTGGGCACAAAATAATATGATTAAATACTTGGGGATCTGGATTTCAGTTGACCGCTTCAGGTTGTTTAGGCATAGTCATGAGAAACTATTTGTTGTGGTCAAGGTGGACTTGCCTAGATTGTTGCTGCTCCCCTTAAAACCGGTAGGGCAGTTCAGCATGATAAAAATAAATGTTCTTCCATGTACAGTAGGTTATTTTATTTCAAACACTATCAATTCCCATTTGACCACATTTTTGGAACCAACTCACAAAGTCATGGCACCAATTTAAATATGCCGGAAAACCAGCTTAAGTATCAAACTAAACTGTTGACAGTGTGTAGTGACAGTAGGGTTTGGGGGCTTCTTACTTTAGGCATTATTATTTTGCAGCTCAGGTCACCTTCCTTAGTACGTGGGTGAAACAGAAGATCACATCTGATTGGTATTAGGTAGAGGTGGCATAATTCTCACTGATCCCACACTTTGCTCTCACATTCACCATGTTACACCCTGGTTTTGGAATTATAAATCATAACATCATTCTTAGCCAATCAGGATTGTTGATTTCTAAACATTCCAGGGTGTCTCATGCAAGTAGTTCCAAAATTCTGAAGTTCTTTTTTTATTAAGTAAACTTTATTGAAACAGTTATGTCAACACTAACAACAAAAACTATAAAAGAAAATGTATACAACAAACAGCAGCAAAATACCATCCCATCCTCCCACCCCCCTTGGTCTGGAAAATCCCAACAGTGAATGAGGGCAGACATGCATGGTACCGCAGGACTGGAAAACAGCATATGTAGTACCCCTCCACAAAAGCGGTCCCAAGGATGACCCAGAGAATTACAGACCACTCAGTCTGATCTCTATTGTGGGTAAGCTCATGAAGACCATACTAAAAGAAAGGTTGGTGGAATATCTAGAGGAGCATGATCTCGAGGATGTGAGGCAGCATGGGTTCATGGGGGGGGAAGACTGTGTCAAATGAATCTGATTGACTTCTTTGACTGTGTCACTAAGACAGTAGACAGGGGTCAAGTGGTAGACATCTCTATCTTGATTTCAGCAAGGCCTTTGATTATGTGCCCCACAAAAGGTTGATCAGGAAGTTGGTGGATCTCAAGTTTGTGAAAAAGATGGCCAGATGGGTGGAAAACTGGCTAAGGGACAGAACACAGAGGATGGTTGTGGGGGAAGAGTTATCTGGCAGAGAGAGAGGTAACCAGTGGGGTCCCACAAGGCTCAGTGCTGGGGCCAGTGTTGTTCAATGTCTTCATCAGTGACATTGGGGATGGCATTAAGGGTAAAGTGTGCCTATTCACGGATCACACCAAGCTCTGTGGGAGAGTGGACACAGCTGAAGGGATACATGACCTACAGGAAGATCTGGAAAAGCTGGGGAGGTGGTCCAGGATCTGGCAGCTTGGCTTCAATGCCAAGAAATGCAAAGTTATGCATCTTGGAGCCAAGAACCCCAGAACAGAGTACTACCTGGGTGGAGTCTGAGTATCTGCATCACAGGAGGAGAATGACCTGGGAGTGATGATCACTAGTGACCTGAAGCACTCCATGCAGTGCAAGAAAGCAGCAGCAAAGACAAACAAGATGCTGGGATGCATATCTAGGTGGATCAGTAGTAGGAGAGAGGAGGTTATACTGCCCTTGCACAGGTCACTGGTAAGGTGGCATCTAGAGTATGGAGTTCAGTACTTGTGCCCACACATCAAAAAGGACATTAACCTGCTGCAGAAGGTCCAGTGGAGAGCTACAAAGATGATAGTGGGTCAGCAGGGTTAGGCATACGAGGAGAGATTGTGAGCACTGAACATGTACTCCCTGGAAGACAGGAGAGAGAAAGGGGACATGATCGGGACCTTCAAGATCTTGAAAGGGGTAAATAAGGTTGATAAGGAGAGTCTCTTTAAGCTGAGTGGCAACCATAACATGAGGGGACACAGTCGTAATCTGTGGGGTGAGAGGTTTAGGAGGGAAGTCAGGAAGCACTTGTTCACAGAAAGGGTGGCAGACACTTGGAATGCACTGCCAGAAGAGGTCATCTCATTGAAGACAGTGGGCAACTTTAAGAGTTGCTGGGATAGGCATAGGAAGAAGATAAGGATCATGGGTAGGGAGGATGGGAGGAATGGGGAGGAGACTAGGGACTGTAGCTCAAGCTGTGGACCCTGAATATGAGCAGACTTGATAGACCAAATGGCCTTCTTCTGCTGCCTTCTTTGTATGTTCATATGGCCTGCATAAATGTTAGTATTTTGATTAATTGAAACTCAGTTCCCCAAGTTTCATTAGCCTGACACCATTTGACCGATACACAGTTGTTCAACAGGTGATGTTTGCCCGCAGTGGAATTAGTTATATAAAGTAGGGATGGCGCAGGGGTTGGAGCCCCTCGAAACATAAAAAAAACCTTCACCAAGGGAAAACTTAGTCTGTCGGGTAACCATGTTTTGAGCTGCTGGCATCGAGTTACTGAAACTCGAGGAACAAAGTTTCAGTATATTGTAATATATGTGTATAAGTGCAGTATAGTAGCAACACATTAGAAAAATCATACAAACCAACAATTCAGAATTGAGGACAATATCACTGAACAAGAAGCAATGCATGTAAAAGTTTCATTTGGTATGATAAGCCTTCATCATATGATGTAATCCAGCAATCTGCTACTCAACTTTTAAAGCCATCAAAGTCTCCCTGTGCCATTCTAGTTTGGTGGGAAGTGATCATCCAGCCAGTGTCATAATATAACTAACTTTGCTATAGCAGCAGTCAGTGCCATGTACCCCCATTTAGCACCAATGTAATCATCTGCATATCTTTCAGTTAGGCAAATCTCTTGTGTAAAGGCGTCATACAAACCTAAGAGGAGAATCAGACCATGTCTAATCTCCTCCCAGATGGGCTTAACCTTAGCACAAGCCCATAAAATGTGAAACAAGGACACTTCTTCTTGTCCACATCCAGTACACCAACTGGATGTCAACTTCCCCATCTTCCATAATTTCTGAAGTGTGAAATACAGATTGCACAGTGTCTTACATTGGAGTAGCCTATATTTATCATGTTTAAGATATTTATATAAATTACCCCAAACTTGGTGTTAGTCTGCAGGAGACCAACCCAACTGTAATTCCCCCTCCCAATAACATATTTCTTCCAGCCCATTAAGATCAAAATGTTGGAGTAGTTTATATATTTCATAATTACTAGGAGTTTGTGAGGCTGCTCACATCAACAGCTCAGTAATGTCCTGGGTATCATCCATCCAAGGTTGGGGGCCCAGGTGAGCTCCAGAAGCATAAATATTCTGGTAAAAGGAAACTATCTGGTCCCTGGGACATTGTATTTGACCTGAAATGTTAAAACAAAAAGAACAAAGTCTGCCACCCTGAACATAGTCACCCAGCATTAAATCTGAGAACACACCATAAACTCTGTGCGAGGGGATGACGATCTGTAAGAAAATTTGTATTTCCACAGACAAGTTGGAAAAGGGAGTAAGTAAATGGGTGCTGCAAATAATAATTCAGCTGTTAATATGCTCATACAGACCAATATCATGGTATTGGTTTGAGAACCTTTAGGACCTTTGCAGGAGAAGTGTAAAAGCAAACTGGACACCGATAACGCCTGCTGACAACAGACAAGAAAGATTCTATTCAGTAAAAGCCAATGTGGGAGATAACCTCCCTCTATAATTTGTGTGTGAAAGGACACCCATCAAAAATACTTAGCCCCATGTGGGGCCAAATAACAGAGCCAAAAATTGGGAAGTCTACGTCCTCCTAACCCGTTAGGCAGTGATAATTTAAAATATGTTATCCTGACCATTTTTCCTTGCCATAGGAAACACATACGCAGTCTATGCAATTGTATGTACCACAGATAGGGGAGATATATATTTAACATATTGCGAGACAGAGAATGTGAGAAAAACATTAATTTTAACTATATCGACTGGGCCCCATAAAGTCAAGGGAGAGTGTTCCATAATTGTAACTCTTGCTGAATAGGATTTAAAAGGATCTAAGTTGTTATTTTTAATATCTGATAAATGTCTGAATATTTTAATCCCCAAATAAACAATAATTTTGGGTTCCCTTTGCAAACCTACAGTAACTGTAAAATATCCGTTTTGACCACAAAAGAATTTAATGGGACTACATTAGTTTTCCCTAAGTTAAGTTTATAGGCCAATATCACACTTAAAGCATATATTTCTCTTAATGCAGCAGGGATGGACGTGCTTGGCTTTCAACATGTAACAGAATATAATCTGCATACAATGAAAACTTATAAGTAGAATGACCTACAGGAGTCACTTTAATTTCCAAGTTAAATATGAACCTGCAAGCTAGGGGTTCCAAGTATAAATTAAATAAAAAGGGTGATAATGGGCAACCCTGCATAGTTCCCCCATTCAACATGAAAAATGTTCAAAAGGACACCATTACAATAAATCTGAGGATGTGAAGTGAAATAAAGAATCCTTACCTGCTGAATAAACTTTAGGGGAACCATATCATTATAAAACAGCAAAATGAATGTCAGGAAACTTGATCAAATGCTTTTTCAGCTTCCAGGAGACCAAGGTCACAGGTACTTTGCTCCCTCTGGACACTGTCACCAAATGATGTAATGTTGTAAGATGATCACTACACTCCCGCCCTTTCACCGAACCCACCACTCAGGCCTCACAAGTGCATCCCATACTTTTTCCAATCTAGCAGTCAAGACTTCTGCCAAAATGTTCATGTTTGTATTAAATATAGAATAAAGAATGAGAAGTGTGTGATATGAGAATTTAATGCACACTTGAGCTGTTGAATCCCACATAAACCCCAAGGATGGAGCCCGATGGATCAAAGCATTCCACACTGAGAGTGTACATTAAATTCTCATAAGCACACTTCCTCATCTTTTATTTTTTATATCGTATACTAGTGAGCAATTTTTTTAGCCTAGTGCTGTGACCCTGCTTGTCTCTCTTTTTCCTCAGGATGAGGATTTTTTTTTTAGTGTATTGTACTATTTGGGATCATGATTTCAATCCCAGTTGAGTAGTGCTGTCAGGCAGTGCTGTTCCTACTCACAGTGTTGCCAAAAGTGACGAACAGCAGGATCAACTAGAAGAAGCTTTTTTTTTAATGTAAAGGCAGGATCGACCATATTGATAATTGTCTGTTTGTGGGACGGTGTGGTGGCACTTCGCTAGCAGAGTTATGGAGCCACCATGATTTAAGAAGTGTTTAGCCTGCCCACACAGAGGAGCAGAGCCAATGGCAGAATTCTCTAGTTTGAGTGACAAAGGTTGTGTCCAACATAATAACCCATAGGTTATTACAGTGAATAACAACAGGCTGAGCACATTGAACAAATTGCTCGCCAGTTATCATGAAGTGATATTGTTCTATAATTACTAACATACTGTAAATAGCATCCTTCCCTTGTTTTAAAATGAAGACTATGCAAGCTAATGAAACGGACCGATCCTGAAGTCTTTCCAAGTGAATTTAGTGAAAAACCCTAGTCAAAAAGGGCATGAGCTCTGCACAAAAATATTTATAAAAATTTGTGGGAAACCCACCAAGACCTGGTGCCTTGCCCAGGGCCATGCTTTGTTGCCATAGAGATATGTCCTTCTTGAGTAGGACCAGACAGAAGTTTCCACTGATCTGCTGTCAAAAGGGAAGCTGGACCTGAGCTAAATAGGCAGCAATCTGCTGATCTAACTTCATATTGTCTAAATCATCCTTGCACAGCAGCTGATAAAAGCAGGAGAAGACTTTAACAATTTCCCTAGAGTGGGTAACCAGAATAGACTGGTTCCCATCATAGATCCTGAAACAACCATAGAACCCTTCTGCTGTCATAACAACAGAGTTAAAAAGCTTCCCAGAGCTCTCCGTTCATCTATATATTTAACTCTGGCATGAAGGTGAACTAACTCTGCTTTTCTCAAAGTAAAGCAGCACATTCTGCTCAAGAGAGCATAAAATCATCAAGTTCTGTTCATCAGTACGTAAGAAAAGCTATTTTCGATGTCCTTTATTCATGCTAATAATTCATCAGCTTTCCTCTCTCTTTTCATGTCTATGTTGAGTAGACAACCTAATACTTTCACCCGAAACATGTTTTTCTCCACCCCAGATCCTGTTCAATCTATCATTCAGAATTTGAGTTTTCTCACAAAGATTTGTCACCACTCTCTCAGTTTGTGATGCATCACCTTATCTCTCAGCAACTGGGAATTAAATCTTCAGATTTTATCAGGCATACTTCAAACATCCAGGAAAGATACAGTCTTACAGGGAATGATTTGATATTACCCAGGGTTTGGTGCTACATTCTGGAATACCAGTGATCAGTTTCAATTAATAAGAAAATAATTAATATGAGATAAATTATTAAGGGGCTCAGAAAAAAGTATAGCTTCATTCTGAAGGATATAACAGGTATCGGGGACTAACAGACCAATGAATTAATTAGTATTTGAAGGCTCATCTGAGGTGGGGCCCCTTCCTGTGGTTCCCTGCTCAGTCCAGATCAATTTGAAAAAGTAAATTCCAATTCCCACCTTACTACAGGGTTAGATTAGCATAAGGAGATAAGGCTGTGGTCAGCTTCATAAAAAAAAAGAAAACTAGGGGAATCTATATTGGGATCAGAAATGGAGCTCAGCAACACTTCCTGCTGACCCACTGTCTCGTGTAAGAGCACATACTGATCATCCCCATCCCTGATCAATTCAATACACTGAAAGGCCACAGACCTAGAAATTAAAATTGCCACACCCCTTTTCTTAGTATTATTATGCACCCCATACATTTGACACACCAATTCCTGTCTAAAACAGCAGATATCTTTCAATTTACCATGTGTCTCCTGCAGAAAGGCAATAGAAACTTTAATTTTCTTAAGCTGTCAGAGTACCATATGTCTCTTCTCTTTGCATTGCCTCCTTTAATATTCCAAAAATAAACACATACAAATTAGTCATTATGCTCCACGATGAAGAAAACAAAACTACAGCCCATTCCACCCACACAAAAGAAAAGACTAAATCCATACTCAAATTATCTGGAATAGTACCCCACCCTTCTCCCTTTGTCCCCCATGAATACAGGAACAAGAACCATACACTTCAAAGGTAATATAATTAAAAAACATCTTATATCCCTAGTTCCAGAGATGGCTGTCCCAGATGGTGGTGTCTCCTCCACCCCCCAGACCAACCCCTCAGGATAAAAATGTTCAATAAATTCAACTAAACAACTACCAACATTGTAATACTAAACATGTCACAGTGTATGGATAACCACTTTTCCAAAAAGCTTTTGGGCATAAAGGCTCCTAGACAAAAAGTGCATCCTCTGCTCCCTCATAGGGCTAAAAGAACCAAATACAGATGTGCACTAGAAAGAAAGCAATAACTAAGGTCAAATAGAAATGGACTATACCCAAGGACCCCATAGTAAACACACAATGCATAAAATACCACAGCTAAGTCAAACTGAAAGATAGGGAGCCAGGTAACCAAGGGCATCCCGAAAAAGCACAGGAAGATAAAACAAACTCTTAAAGAAGGAGTGGGGCTTTAGGAAAAAGAGAAGTGGCAGTAAATACCAGGGTGACCTAACAAGTATGTACCAAACCAAAAACAAACCCTTTCCATACAGGAAATCAACCTTGAGTGTCAGGGAGGTGGCAGAAATGAACCCAGAACAAAACACAGCATGGAGGCCCCAGTACATCAACCACTAACAGAAACATACCAGAGATCCTAAACACCGAAAAAGAAAAAAGGGTTAAACTACCCCACCAAAACCTCTAGCCACCTCTGTCAGGGTCCAGCTATAGCAACTGCATATATAAACATCAACCCACTCCATGCTCATCTTGGGGAGAAACAGATTTAAAATATAGGGGGCACTAACCTCCCACAGTGGTGAACCCATGCACAGCAGCCTGGCAGCCCTGATAGACTAGAGGTACCCCTCCCATCCCTAATTGATCCAACTCCATCCCTGAAGGCGCCATAGTGTAGGGACTCCCTGGATCCAATCACACCAGAGGAAACCATGGTTCATATCCATCCCCTCTGTCCGCAATGAACACTACTCCCACCAGCTCCCCATTTCTACTTTAAAGCAGTCAAGGCTTACCAAGTGCATAAAATATGTAACAAAGCCCTTGGTAAATCAAGATTCAGTAATGACTCCCTTGATCTCAAAATCCTGCCTCTCACACTTGATGAAGTGCTTAGTCCTCTGACCAGAATTTTCAACCTCTCCCTCAGCCTTAGTCAGTTCCTGGAGAGATGGAAATCTGCCACTGTCACCCCAATCCATAGAAGTGGTGACAAAACTGCCCACGATAACTACAGACCTATCTCCCTACTACCCCCACTCTCCAAGGCACTAGAAAGCATCATCTCGGACCAGCTCACAGAATACCTGGATATGTACAACATCCTGTGCAAGCAACAACAAAGGTTCCTCAAAGGTCACAGCACCTTCACAGCCCTACTTGAATTCACCAGTGCAATCCACAATGCACTTGACTCCGGTGAACTACTAGGCTCAATCTACATTGACTTAACTAAAACCTTCAATACCGTCAATCACCGCCTTCTGCTTGTCCAGCTTCAGAACACTGGGCTGTCGACTGATTCCATTGGCTTTTTAAGAGCTACCTTGAAGAATGGTCCCAAACAGTAAGAATCGCTGATACACTCTCGGACCCAAGACCGGTCCTCGGGAGTCCCCAGAGCTCCATTCTAGGACCCCTCCTCTTCAGCTTATTCTTAAACTCACTACGGACAGCTGCCCAGAACAAATAATTCTCTACACCCGATGATGCTTTGATCTTCACCTCGGACCCTGATCCAACCCAATTACAAAATAAACTTCAGCAGGCTGTCTCCTCCATAGAATCCTGGTTTCTAAATCATAAACTGCTTCTCAATCAGAAAAATAAACAAGTCTATGGTCTTCTGCAGCCCCCACAACAAAACAAACAACTCCACCTCTCCATTGCAACCAAACAAGGAGCCATCCTAGAGAAACACAATCGTTCAAGTACTTGGCATCACCCTTGATCCCCACCTCTCATACACTGTCCATATCAGCAATGTTTCAAAGTCTGCCAATGCGAGGTTAGGCATATTATTCTGGCACAGGAAAGCACCTAACCTCAGGAGCACTGGCAGTGGCAATCAAAGCTCCATCGTCAGCATCATAGACTATGGTCTTATCATATATGGGTCTGCAACTACCTCTGCTCTCAAGCGTAGTGCAACCTCCCTGAATAAGGCCTGTCGTCTCATCACTGGCTCACATCGCCATACCCACACATGTGACCTTTATTCCCAATCTGGATGGCTTCAACTGGACAAAGCGCGCATAAATACCAAACCTGCACCACGGCCAAGAAAATTATAATGGATCTGGCCCCACCTAGTATCTGTGCCCTCCTTAAGCCTAGACATAGGAATGTCACTACAAGGCGATCCAATTCCCATCTACTACATATCCCATGATGTCGTATGACAAAGGACAAAGATAATTTGCCTATCGGGCATCCAACTGGCTCAACTGTCTTGGCAGCGACATAGTGACCGCTCCAACACTCGGCCTCTTCAAGTCCAAGCTGTGCCTCTCACTGCTTGTATCCTGCGATTGCCCATCTTAACATTTCCACCATTGCAGCTGCAAATGCCCCAGCACCCAGCACTTACAATCAGTCTTTGCACCCCTAGCACCTTACCTGTCATATTCCTTCAACAAGGCCCCCTGGCTGTGCTGTCTCCCACCCTCACCCACCTCCCCCCGTATCTCCACTCCTGCCCCCACCCCAACCACCTCCCATACTCCCCCTTACCCCCTGCACCTCCTTCCCCCCTCAATCTCCTACCCTCACTTCCCCCACCACTCATCTGCCCTTCCGTGTCTTGCTCATAGCTCAAGTCTTTGTACTGGTTATTAAATGTCTGTAAGTCAAAGACTATATGTTTTAACTAAAATGATGACTGTTGCACACTCTGACATGGAACCTAGGTAAAAGAGCCTTGGCTCAAAGGTATTATAATCCTAGATTGAAATAAATAAATAAATAAAATAGAACAGAGGACCCCCACCACCGCTTTGGTATGTAGACACCCCTGTTCCCCGATACCCAACCTGTTGTAAGACTGGCACTGCCCTCCACACCCTGTAATGGCCAGCCACTGACTGCACTGGACCCTGGCCTGGGACCTGCACTCCAGAATTACCTAAGTGGCTGCACTATGTATTGGGGCACTACACAAGCTGCAGACCCACCAGTGTATGCAGCCGTGTGTATGTCCCTGGCAAACTGTAAGAGGGAATTGACATACCTCCAATGCATGCCTTGTTGATGCTGTATCTTCCTGCTGTCATGCACTGCTGCAAGCCCACACTCTCCCCCATTCTCCTGTGTAACATGCCACCCTCTGGACTGCTGAGGTATTCTGGGTGCCATGGGGTGCAGTATCCTATAATGCCATTTGCAGTGTACACACCAAGCTATGAATAGTGTGTCCGTGGTTTCCCAAATGTACAAATGAATGGGAGGTTGGCTGTAACATAAACAAAGCACAATTTGGGTAATGGTGATACTCTTAATAATATACCTCCCTTGAAGGTGCCAAATATTTATATCAATAATAACAAAAGCAGGGAGTCCAAAAGCATTCTTCTGCATGAAAAAGACACTTGATAGGTGTAAAATTTCTTCTTCTTTAATATAATTTCAGCCCCCAACGTTTCATTCCTATGAGCTTGTTCATTTTTTCCCCATCTATTTTGAAATAAAACACAAATTTAAACTTTATAATCCTTCAGTTTTCTAAATGCCATAAATAATTGCCTCCGATTATATTTATCAATTAATTTATAAACCATTTATCTACCTAGGTCCTTCTGGAAATGTGCATTTACTTCAAAGGCTCCAATAAACTTTTGTGCTCTTCCTATGGAAGTAAAATGAATCACATTTACTATACACAAAAATGCTCAAACAATGTGCATGTTGCTATTGTTAATAACAGTGTTAAACTTGAAAACCCCCCATTACTTGCATACCTTGGGAACTATTCTTCTGTACTTTAAATGACTGTCTTGCTAAAACGAAGCTGCCACATCCCAATCTGAGCTCTAAAAAAGAATGAATATACGTTTACTCAAAACAGCTTAAAGCCCTTAATCTTTATAATTATTACTAAGCATTACTGACTTCTTACATCAACAGGTCTCAAACAAAGTCATGCATAATCCTTAACAAGTCGTTTGCCAAATAATTTATAAGCAGCACGCATTTCAGTTACAAAACTAATTTACAAAGACCTGAAGTCAGTAATGGCGTTCCCGAACGCTAAAGTGTTCCCTCTGGCTGCCTGGACCTCTTCAGCTCACTTGGATTTCCCGCGGGAGTGATGTATCACTCCTTGTGTTGCCACGCAACCAAACACTCATTCCCGATGAAAGGGGAATGACCACGGTTTTCCAAGCGGCTCTTTAAAGCAACATACATAGATTGTTTAGCATTTATTTATAATTCGAAATCACTGCTTAAGTTCCATTTAGTAAGGGCATAACAAAACCTGGCAACAACCATAAATGTTATTAACTAATATACAAGCAACACCAAATTATTCAAAAAACTTTGTTTCTATCATTTACACAGATGTTACCAATGTACAGAGAACATGTATGAAAATAACAAAAACACAAATATGTGTTACTAAACAATAAATTTACAATTTAAACAACTTAATACATATGGTATTATTCACTCATGGTGGGCGTCAAATGTTTACACCAACTGGGACTGAGAGAAAAGATTGTTTTAAAGTTTTAGATTTTAAAAGCATGCCTGCCAATTACATTCTAAATTCACACCAATCGTTGGCTCTAATGTTTTTAAACTGAAAATCCACTTCTTTTCTATTCTTTCAAGTAATTTGATATAATTACCTCCCCTCAGTGGCATTTTAACAACTTCTAACTCCCAGAACCTCAAAGAGGTTCCTGTGTGTCCTGCTTGATTGAAATGTAAAGCTACTGGCGATTTATCATCTCTATTTCTGATATCATTTTTGTGTTCCAGTATCCTAATTTTTAGGGCTCTTTTCTTTTGTCCAACGTATAACCTGTCACAAGGGCATTGTAATACATACACAACCCCTTCTGTATTACAATCAATATGGTCTTTTATAACAAAATCCTCATTAAAATGTGGATGTTTAAAAATACTTTTTTTGCTAGTGTTGTTGCATACTGTACATTTTCCACATCTAGTCATACCTGGTTGTAAGGGTCCTAACAATAACTGTGTCCCTTAGTTTCCATATGTTTAAATTGAGAATGTACCAACCTATCTTTAATATTTCTAACTTTTTTGCCACTATAATAGGATTTTGTTGTAAGATTTAATTCTAGGGTTGTCTAAAGCTACAAATACCAATATTTATTTATAATTTTCCTAATTTCTGTCATTTTATGATTATATTTGATAGCTAGTACCACTCTATCCTGTTTTTGTTCATTTCTTTTATTAACAAAAGTTTTCCCCCGAGTTTTATTCTCTATTTTGTTACTTGCCTGTTTTAGGACTTTAGATGTGTATCCTCTACACCCAAACCTAGTCAACATATCATGTTTCTGCTCCAAGTAATCACTTCTTTCTTGAAAATTTCTTTTTACCCTAACCAATTGTGCATAGGGAATGCTATTTTTTAATTTAGGTTCATGAAAACTTCTACAATAAAGTAATGTGTTTCTATCAGTGCTTTTTCTGAAAATAGATGTACTAAACTGTGCATCATGCACCCCAATTAAGAGACCCAAAAATGGAATACTGGAAACACTATAATTTAAAGTAAATTTTAAGTTGATGTCAAACGAATTCAAGATCTCATTAAATTCTAATAATTCTTGTTTCGTTCCACTCCAGACACAAGATATATCATCAATAAATCTTTTCCATAATTTTATTTTATCTTTAAACTGATTTTTTTCAAAACTAAATACCATTTCTTCTTCAAAATTAATCATATAGGCATTTGTGTAACTGGGAGCCATAGTGCTGCCCATTGCAGTGCCTTTATCTTGTTGGTAAAATGTTCCATCAAATTCAAAATAATTATTTTGTAAAACAAATAATGCTAATTCCTGAAACATAACTGTTTTAGGTACTGAACCTATAGGTCTTTTATTTAAAATGTTTCCCATGTTTACAATCCCTTCCCTATGGGGAATTGAAGTGTACAAATCTGCTACATCCCAAGTAGCTAATGTGATATTATTTAAATCAATCTTATCTGAAATAAACTCTAAATGTTTCATTAGATCTGTTGAATCTCATATGTACGAAACATTTTTTTCAATCAAAGGCTGTAAATAGTAATTGATATATTTTGACACTGGATCAAAACGGAATCAATTCCACACAATCGGTCTTCAGGGGTTCTAATAGATCTTTATGTATCTTTGGAATGCCATAAAATGTTGGAATTCTTGGATGGTCCTTCAAAGGGCTCTCATTTCCCATTCTTGTAGCCAATTTAAATCAACAAACTCAGCCAACAATTCCCTCAGTTTCCCTTGTAGTGAAACAGTTGGGTCACCCATCAATCGAGAATAATTAGTCCTATTATTTAACAACTTCAAACACATGGATCTATATGTATCTCTATCTAAAATGACTATTCCCCCACCTTTATCTGCTTGTTTAATTACTATTTCTGTATCATCACTTAAATCTTTCAAAGCTTGTCTCTGTTCTCTTGACAAATTTTGTTGTTTGGGCCATAAAGACGACTTATCTTTGTATAATTGCATGATCTCACTTTCAACTATAGAATAAAAGGTTTCAATCCCATCATTTTTGTCTGGGAAATTTGGATTTAATATTTAGAGCCTGCTTCAATTCTTTTCTTCACTATTCAATGAATTATTTGTTGCAAATAAATTTTTAACTTCAAGCTTCTAAAAACCACTGTAAATCAACTTCTAATTCAAATAAATTAACCAGTTGTGAAGGAGCAAAAGATAGTCCCCGACCCAGGACATAACTTTCTACCTCAGTTAATCTTCTTTTACTTAAATTAACATGCTGTAACATGCCTGCTCTGGGACCTGTGTGAGTGGGTACAGCATTGGCTGTCACCAGCACTGAGCAGTGCAACTGCACTAGGACAATGGATCCACACGTGAATGCCTGAGGTGTATGGCCACTGGGCGTTATCGCCTGCACACAGCTCATGCCTATGTATGACACATTCCAGCATCCTACTGCCTGTGCTCTGCCATGTGAAAATAAGATGCCATTTCTTCTGTGAACTATCCAAGCTAAATATATAGCAATCAGCAGACATATTCTAGAAACATACATTGTAAAAATGTGTAAAAGGAAGACCACATTGCAGCTGCCCCACAGCAGATCTGCATTGCACAAATTCATTATAAATAATGGTAAAAGCATCCCAATAGCTCTCCAAAGCCATATCAGCTCTGACCAGAGTTTGCTGTATTGGGTAGTGGTCTTGAAGGAGAAGGTCTGTTATGTGGCAGAAATGTATAACATTTTGGGAAGGAAGGACCAACACTTATTCCCTAGAGTGTGTTAGAGTATGATAAGAAGAAAAGTGTAGGGTCCCAATTCACCCAAAGGAATTGGGAAGAAACTGGAGCTTGGTTGGAATGTAATAACCTCTCCTGCATTTCACCAGAAGATTCTAGTCTGCTGTTTTCACACACCTACCTTCAGTGAATATTATTGTGCCACTTTCTTAGACTCCTGTTGTAGGAAATGTGGGGGGAGGGGGGCTCCCATCGCCATAGTTTTGGGGGACTGCCCAATAATTTACTAGATTTGTAAGGATGTTTATGTGTCCATTCAACAGATCTTGAGCAGGATGTTTCCTATCACTTTTTACTATCTGGTGTTGCGGTCACTGGCCTTAGTCTCCTTTTGATGTTTACTAGATAACTGCCACAAATTTCATTCTCACAGACAGTAAATGCATCACCCTTAAATGGCTGTCCACATATTCTACATTTAAAGATCTGTGGAAAAGAAAAATCCTGGAGATTCAATCCATGAAACAGATTACAGCTATTCTTCATTTGAGGTAGGACATCTTTAGAGATCTCTGGCAGGCATGGGATACTTACTTGCTGGCAAATGGATCATGACTACTGTATATTCTCCTTTAATGAGCAAAAGTGTTTTACAGGTGTATGGTCACAAATTGATCTAGGCAGGGAAGGTAATAAACTCAGTAATTGTTTATTTATTTCAAAAGTTTCACCAGGAAAGATATACTGAGCAGATAGCAGCTCATTTACAGATGCATCCTGAGAGGAAGGGAGAAGAGGAGGGTAATAAAACAATACAATAAAAAAAACAATAGTTACATAACAGGTAAAAATGAAACATCATATACTAAGACTACAGTCAATAAGCAAACTTGCAGTTGTACAATTTTTGCAAAGGAAAAGAAGGAATAGCAGTCCAGTGGGTAGCAAGGAGGTATGGATAAAGTGTGAAGTGCAATAAATACATGAAAGGGTTTCAAGAAAGTTTCAAGGCAGTACAAGTGAGTGATAGCAGAAAGAGATAGTGGTTTATTGCTAAAGGGGGAGAGAAAAAGAGGGCTATGAAGTGAGGATAGAGGTAGTGAGGCAAGGGGGCAACAGGTAGTGAGAAGTGTAGCTGGGATAGGTATCAGGTGCAGTTGCAGGTATGAAAAGTGAAGTCATGGAGAAGAGAGGATAGTGAGCATTGGGAAGAGGCAGAGCAGATGTTTAGGGGAGAGAATTCCATAGTTTGGGGAAGCAGTAGGAGAAATCAGCTAGGCCGAGGGATTTCCTTTGGGGCAGTGCAAGAGAATGATAGCCAGAGCTGTGAAAGGTGTAGGAGGAAGGTGCAGGTGGGGAGAGAAAAGAGGTAAAGTAAGAGGGGAGAGAGCCTAGCCAGTATTTAGATATAAAGGAGGTCCAGTGAGTGGGGTGTCAGGCTTCAAGGGAGGGAAAGGAGAGTGGAGGAATGCAGGGAGCAATGATAGATGCGGGGTGGACAATCCAAAGCAAAGCAATAGAAGGAGTGAAAAAGGGGGTCCAGTCTGATGACAGTGGACCAGAAGCAGCACTGTAGACAATGTCTCCAAAGTCAAAGATGGGGAGAATAATTTTCAGGGCAATAGCTCAACAAGCAGGAAGGGAAATGCAACCTCTCTTTTCCTATATAATGCACCAAGTTTAGGGTTAATGCTTTTGTGGATGGTTTTTGTGGATGCCCTGAAAAGTCAAGGTGCCTGTTGAGCCAGACCCTAGGTACCAAAATGAGGAATATCATCAGTTATGGTCCCATCTCCATCTTGGTGCAGTAGCAGGGAAGATGTTAAGCGTAGTGAGCTTCTGCCTAGTGCCAAAAGTCATGGAGACAGTTTTCTTGGCATTGAGGAATAGCTGATTTGACTCTAGTCAGTGCTGAATGTTGTGAAGTTCAGATGGAGCCTGGCCATCAGATTGGAGGAGGAGGAGAAACCAGTGGCAAAGAGTACTGTATCATCTGCATGCATGTGGATGAACGCAGAAGCAGGGAGGTCATTCAAGAAGACCGAGAAGATTATAGGGCCAAGGATGTATCATTGGGGGGCACAAGTTCCGATTGGGAGTGGCAGGGATAGGGAATCACCAGTTCTTATGGACTGAGTCCTACCATCAAAGTAGTAATGGAACCAATTAGCTGAGGAGTCAGAAAGTCCCACTACCTTTATCTTGTTAAGTAGAAGGGGTGGGCTACGGTGTCAAAGGCTTTGGCCAGGTCAGCAAAGATGGCAGAGGTAATAAGGCTCTGATTCATGACATTGGAGACAGTAAGCTGGAGAGGGGAGGAGGAGATAGAGTGGAATTTACTGAAACCAAACTGGAAGAGGTGAAGAAAGAGGAGGAGTCAAGGAACAGGGAGAGATGAGCTAGCACAAAGTGTTCTTGTAGATTAGATAAGGTGAGGAGCAGGGAGATAGGGCAGGAGTTGCCAGGACAGGTAGAGTAACCTCCTATAGGAATGGTTATGACAGTGGCCTGTTTTCAGGAGTCGGGGACAGATGCAAGGGAAAAAGGTTGGGAAGGGAAGTGATTGATAGAGCAACAGCAGGGGCAGAAAGATGGAGGAGTTTGTGGTCGAGCCCAACTGGGAACTTGCCCTTTGAGAGGATTAAGGGCAAGTAGAGCATTGAGGGTGTGAGCAAGGGTGATAAAGAGAAAGAGAAGGGGAGAGATGAGGTGGTAGGATGGGAAGGGGGAGGAGGGAGAGTAGAGGGGAGGGATAAGAGAAGGGAGTTGGCACAGGAGGTGAAGAAAGAGTTGAACTCAGAGGTAGAAATGTGGGTGTCATCCACCTTGAAGACTTGATTGTGGGAAAGAAAAGGGCATAAATGATCTTCCTGAATTTGGAGGGGTGGTCAAGGTTGTCCTGAAAGGTGGAGGCAAAATACTCAGCCTTCGCAAGCCAGGTGACTCTGGTGTAGACATTGCAAAGGGCTTGGTATTCTAGTAAATCAGCAAGGGAGCCAGAGATCTTATGAGTCTTCCAGGCATGATTAAGCCTATGAAGGCAGGTCATTAATTCCACTGAGATCCATGGGGGTGGGAGCCATTGACCCTGGGTTTCCTAAGAGGGGCAAGCCAATCCAAGATATACAGGAAGGTGGTATTAAAAAAGCTGATAGCAGAATTGACTGTACTGGTAGAAGAGATGGGCGATCAATCAGTAGCTATCAAATCTGCATGAAGGGAGGCCAAGTCCAGCGACCAGAAGGACTGGATCTAGAAGAGTTTGGGAGGGCTTTGGGATGGTGAATTATGTGCACAGAACAGACCATATGGTGGTCACTGGGGCATCAGGGAGGTAATAGTAATATTTTATATCTAGATCTTTGAATTCACTGTTTCCAGATTTGTATAAAGGATTGGGTATTACTGGGCAGCATGGGACTTATAACACAAACTGCTTCTCTGTGGGACAAGTTGTGAACTATGAGTTCTGATCTTGCCTTTTCTGTTGCTCTGGTTTCACCAATTCTTGCCTAATGCACTGTAAGATGACTGCAACATTTCTTTTGTATTTAATAAAAGATCAAATTTAAAAAAAGATGACATCTTTGATGGTGGCAGATTTATTCACAACTGAGCTAGTACTGCATAGAAATACCAGACTTGAGAAACTGGGTGCTTCTCACAGCCAGCACATCTTGCTGTCTGTGCACACATCCCAGTGATATGATTGAATCAAGACAGAGCTCTGTCTCTACCTATACACTTGGTCACACACCTCTGACCATCCTACAATTAGCCCTCTAACATGCATCCTGTCACGAGTACTCCACCCGCGAATTCCCCAACTGTACAGCAGTTATGAACAGATCTCTCAACTGAAGGGAAGGGCTCATTAAAGGCTTAAATCCCTGCATTGTTTGTACTCCTACAGTCATCACACAGAAGTCCTGCAATGTTACTATAGATCATACTCCCTGTAAACAAACTGTTGCTATCCAGTATACCAATTACATCTCTTACCTTGGTGAACACAGATGCAAACACTATTTTTTTAAATAGCTTTTTCATCCTGTCCCTGGCCCTGAGCATGCATGGCTGTGGTCCTCTGAGAGGATCTCAATCCACCCTGTAACTTCAGGGCTTCATTTAGCCTGCCTCAGTGTCCCATTTTCTGTTTTCCCCTGTTACTCCCTAGGACCATAGAACATGGCTGTGCATGTGAATGGAGGCACACATGCATTCCATGGCTTTGGTGATGGCCCCTTTCTCCCACCTGGCCTAATGTCTGATCTCCCTTGTGGCTTGGCACTGCCACCTAACCTCCACTGGGTGGCAGCTATGAGACATGGAAACCTATGTCCCTCCCCGGGAGAGGAGAGCTACCTTGTGACAGTTTGACTGAACTCATCGCCCTCCCCCCCTTGGCTGACCCCCAATGACCCAGGCTCATTTCCAACCTGGCTTGTGGGCATGGGAGGAATTAAGGAGTCCAGCACCTCAGCCATCCATGCCACTGGACCAGCCCGAAAACACTAATGTAAGTATTCAACCATCTGTTCCACATTGGTTATGTCAACACTGCCCTGGATCCTTCAGTGGTCCAACAAGTGTCTATATTTTCCATTTCTCATTTATGTATCTGAAGAACATTTTAGTTTTGGATTTAATTTCAAATGCTATCTGTTACCCTGTTTACTGGGTTTACTAGTTTTTTTTATTAGACATAAGAAGGCATACGCCCATCAAAAATGTCTCCCACAGCTGTGTGGTTATATTAATTTGCACCAGTTGACCAGTTCAAATATTTGTCAAGCAGAGTTTTAAATTGTGCGAATTTCCTGACTTCAACCACTTCCTGGGGAAATGTATTCCATGCCTTGGCAACACACAGAGTGAAGCAATAGTCTCTTTTATTTGTGATGGCCCTTGGGACTACAAGTTGGAAAGAGTGGCTCCTTGTAATAACTTTCCTTTCCGAGAATTGAAAATCACACTCCAGTGTTAAATCGGGGTTTTGTAAAATCTTGAAAAGCTGCCACAGTCACCCATAGGTCTTTTGTTTTCTAGACTAACCAAGCCAGTTTTGACCAGTCTTTGTAGATATGGAAGAAGTTTTATGTTTGGTATAATTTTATTGACTCTGTCAAACTTATTCCAATAGGTTTATGTTATGTTTAATGTGGGTTCCAGAAGAGATCAAAATCAAATCAAGATGGGGCTAATATATGTCAGATATATTGGGATTATGCACTGTTAGCTTGATGCTGTTCAGTAACATGTTAGCAGTTTGGGTAATTGTTTTACAATGATCACTAGGTGTTAAGTACCCCAAGTCCCTTTCTTTTGCTGAAGTTTTTATGGGAGTGTTATTTAGAAAGTAAGTACAGTTAGGTTATTTCTTCCAAGATGGATAACTACACACTTGTCAGCATTTGGTATCATTTTTTTGTTTGTTTTGTCCAGTGTTCAATTTTTTAACATCCTCAGTCAAGGTTAAATGTTTTCTACTGTATCAACCTCCTCCTATCTTTGTATCAGCAGCAAACTCTGTAATGTGATAAGTGATGTTATAATTAATGTCATGTATGAATAAATGAAACAGTGTTGGACCTAAGACTGACCCCTGAGGGACTCCACTGCTCACTGCCCCAGTTGTAGAGTTGACCTCCAATTCTAACATTCTGGATTCTGTTAGACAGCCAATTTTGTATCCATCTTACTAGTGTGGAGCTCAAACCAAGACCTTTATGTGTCTATCAAATCGAGATGGGGTACCTTGTCAAATGGTTTTCCAAAGTCAATCAAAATGACATCAACAGGTATTTTATTACCATCAGGTTATAAAAGGTGATCAGACTGGCAGTGCAGGAACATCCTGCAGTGAATCTGTGTTGATTAATGTTACTGAATCCCAATAATACCAGTTCTTCCTCAGTGTTGTTTCTTACTAAGCGCTCCATAATTTTGCTGATGACTGAAGTCAAAGTAATTTTTTTTGCACCACTGATTCTACTGTACATTTGCATTCTTGCAGTTTGTCCTTGTAGGTCTGTCTGTTTATACTGGTGTTTTGCAGCTTACTCATCTTGTATGCTACCTTTTTCCATTTTTGCTGAACTATGAACTTGAATTCCAAAAGCACCAGTGCTCTTGAGTTTCAAAAGCAGCCTTGTGTGGAAGCATGTTGTACAGAGCAGCCCACCAGGATGATGCATTATTATCACAGCTTCTGCCGGTGACATTTTTATAAATTAGCAGGGACACAATGTAATCCATGACATTAACTATACTTAATCCAACAGGAAACTGTACTGTATGTCCTTCACTTTTTTCAAAGTCTATTTCTGGTGATGTTTTTGTCATCATATCTTAACTTCTCTCCTATATCTTAGAACTGGAGACTTTTCAAATTCTGTTTCTGCCAGAAATCCATAGAATTTGGGAAATTCTGCTTAAACATCAAATTTTGTTGGAAGCAGAATTCTGAAAGTGGATTTATTAACCATTGAATTCTATTCTGCAGTTTATGTAAACTGCTGCTTCATTTTCTGCAAACTGCCAATTCATATTCTCTGGATAACATAATCTGTGGAATATGATTTTGCTCTTCACATAGAAATGCTTTTTGGAATTCCAAGGGCATAAAAGTGAAATTCCAAAATCATTTTGAAAGTCTTGTTATAGGTGCATTAGCCTAAAGGAGAAAAAACAGGGTGGATAGTAAGGCTTAAAGAGGAAGAAGGAGAGTGTGTGGATGGGACCTGAAAAGGCATCAATACTGAACAAATATTTTTGTTCTATATTCACAGAAGGAGAAGGTGAAGGACCACAGTTAGGCAATATGAACAAATATGGGAAGGAGAAAGATACCAGTCCATTTACAGAAGAGAGAGTCCTAAAATAACTCACAAAATTGAAAGTGGACAAGGCAATGGGACTGGATGGGATACATCCTAGAATATTAAGGGAACCATGGGAGGCTCTGGGGCCGCCACTGGCAGCACTGTTCAATAAGTCACTCGATATGGGAGTGATTCCAGAAGACTGGAGGAGGGCAGATGTAGTTCCTCTTCACAAAAGTGGCAGTAGGGATGATGCTGGAAACTATAGACCAGTCAGCCACACCTTAATTGTGGGGAAGATTATGGAATCACTATTTAAACAAAAGATTGTGGAACATCTTGAGGCCAGAAGAGCACAGGATCCAAGACAGCATGGATTCACAGCAAGAAGATCATCTCAAACAAATCTAACTGATTTCTTTGACTGGGTGACTAAGGTTGTGGATCAGTGGGGGCAGTGGATAAGGCCTACCTGGATTTCAGTAAGGCCTTCAATACCGTTCAACATAGAAGACTTGTGAACAAGCTGGGCAGCCTGGGAGCAAGTCACAGGGTGGTAAACTGGGTTAGGAACTGGGTGAGTGATAGAAGACAGAGGGTCATGGTAAATGTGATCAATATGAGGAAAGGAGGATGACCAGTGGGGTGCCACAGGGATCAGTCCTGGTCTGAGTCCTGTTTAATGTCTTCATATGTGAAATTGCAGAGGGACTGGAGAGGAAGATGTGCCTCTTTGTGAATGACACTAAGATCTGCAACAGGGTGGACATTCTGGGAGGGGTGAAAAAAATGAGGAGGGACCTAGGTAAACTGGAGGAATGGTCCAGAGTGTGGCAGCTGAGATTTAATGTGAAAAGTGCAAAATCATTCATTTTGAAATGTAGGAAACCCAGGGAGGAATGCATGATGGTGGGAGGGGAACTGATGGTCACCAAACAGGAAAGGGATTTGGGGTATTCATATTGGATGTCCTAAAGGTGGCCAAACAATGTGTCAAGGATGTGGGAGAGCCAGTGGGATGCTGGGGTGCATAGGAGAGGTGTCACCAGCAGAAAGAAGGAGTTAGTGATGCCACTGTGCAAATCATTGGTGAGGCTTCATTTAGAATACAGTGCCCAGTTCTGGAGGTAGCATCTCTGTAAGGATGTAGGCAGGGTGGAGGCAGTTTAAAGAAGGGCAACAAAGATGGTGCAGGGTGTGCACCAAAAGTCATATAAGGATAAACTGAGAGACCTCAATATGTATACCTTGAAGGAGAGAAGAGTCAAGGGAGATATGATAGAAACCTTCAAATATCTAAAAGGCATAAATAGGGTACTGAAGTGAAGCATCTTTCAGAAAAGGAGATGTCCAGAAATGAGGAGGCATGACATGAGGTTGGAAGGGGGTAGGCTAAGAGGTAGCATGAGGAAGCATTTCTTCCCAGAAAGGGTGGTGAATGCATGGAATGGACTCCCAGCAGAGGTGGTAGAAGCAAACACAGTGGGGAGGGTCAAGCATGCATGGGACAGGCATAAGGAACCATAGCAATAGGAACAAGGAGGTAAAGCCAGAGATCAAGTAGGGTCTGTGGTTTTACGGCAGGCAAGAAATTGGCAGACTAGATGTTCCTAGTGGTCCTTATCTTCCATCAATTTCTGTTTCTATGTTAGCTGAATTGCCATTCCACATGAATTCTGCATTACGCACAGCTTCACTTTTTTCCCATGTCTGACCAAGTCAACCATATTATTAATGATCTGATCTAGGGTTGCTTGCTCCCTAGTTGTACCCTCTGACAAATTGTATCTGATAGAAGTTTCCTTCTTCCCTGAGTCTTAGCAATTCCCTTCCTCCAGTCCATTTCTGGAACCTGAAATCATTCTTGAGTAACAGTTCCTTTCCTTATTGCCATTTGGATTACTCCATGACTTTTAAGGTCCTGGTTGTCTTTTTTATTATGTGATCTATAACAGAACTGCAATAACTGCCTCACCCCTTTCACTTTAAATACTGAGAAAGAGTGCGTTGATCTTGTATGTGTTAAGGTTTTACACTTTAGTTACCAGCATTGAGCTTTTGATGTATATTGATAGCCTACCTTCATTATTACCTGGCCTATCCATCCTGTATAGTATGTACTACACAGTAGTTATCTGTCTCCAGTCTCACAGGTCCCTGTCATACCATACTATTTTTGTTATGCCAGTTATAACCAGTTCATCCATGGTGGTTCATGTCTCCAGTTTACCCAGTTTGATTCTCATGTTTTTTGCATTGCTGAGCATATACTGCCAGAATATATTTGCTTTCTTTTATTTTTACTTCTATGACTTGTGTTGCCTCATTTGTTTTCTCTGTCACCTTCTCTAAAATAGAATGCTCGACAATACATTGTTCATTTGTCATCTTCCTATATTCAGTTTTAATACCCTGTCCCAACCTCCTTCCCCACCTGATGATCAGTAAAAAGTCTTCACCATCATTGTGTTGATCTGATTTCCAAAAATGTTTGCTCCTCAGATGAGACAATACACAGAGGAGGCCTCTTCTGTCTATCTCTGGTGCTGTCCAACTGGGTGTCCAGGTGGATGTCAAAACCCATTGCACATTTATATGCATATAGGGATCTTCCTTAATGTCCTAGTCAACATTCTTCTTCCCAGAAAATAAACCAGCTCATAAAAGTGTCCATGACTGTGTGTGGAAGTTGATCTTGGAAATAGATGCTCTATACATTTATAGTCATTGAACTAGCAGTATCTTCGATGGCTTGCAAATTGCTTTGGAATACAGTGTAAAATGAAAGTGGTCTATACATTAAAATTCTACTTTATCTTTTTTATACCATACATAAAAGTACACACCACTGCCAGATACATTGATAATAAATTGGTTTTAACCTTAAAACAATGAAGCAGATGCACAAATAGAGAACTGCCCAAGCTCTTTTTGTTAAATGTTACTCACTGGCAGCACTGGAACTTCCCCAGCTGTGCTGTCCAATAATAAAATGGTAGTGTATTCCTGTATTTTATATAGCTAAGATAAAGTACTTTTAACACAAGTTTATACTTTTGTATGAACAATACTAATCCAATGCCTAAGATATAACAGTTACCCGATTTTGATGGTTTTCTTTTGTTCCTATTTATACTTGTTTACCCTTTTCTCTTAGACAGTTATGTACGGTATACTAACTTACACTGCATGCTTTCTATGTGGTTAGGACACGAGAGAACAGATTGTGAATAAAGAAAAAAGTAGTCAGATAGAATACAAATGAAATGTAGATAGTGAAATGAAGTCTTTTTTCTGCACAAAACATTTATGGATTCAAATGGTACAATAATAAAAAAACTGGAAACAAGGGGCAGACCTTTCTGAATCATTTGTATGGAGAATTTCTTTAATAATAAGTAGATATTTCCACACACAAACAGAGATATCTCTGCTGAATGTTTGGAGAAGCTTTGAAAGATACAATGCATTTGTGAAATGAGATTGAAGTTTCTTTTCCACAGATGATATTGATTTGCTCCTGGAGGTTAATAAACACTGGTGAAAGCCTTGATCATCACAAGCACATTTGTGCTTAGAACTTCATTTTGATTCCTGTCAGAAGAAAAAAAAATGCATCAGTGGTTAGGCATTCATAAATCCTCACATATGTTTGTTTCCCAGAAGGAGTCTTTATAGCACTTCTTAAATGAAGACATAAAGATACTGCAACAGCAGCGGTAATAATGTCTAACATTAAGAACTGTTCCATGTTGTGAAAATAAAGACTTTTCTAGCACTGAAATTGAAGCATACAGTAGCATCAGAGGTACTGAAATTGTACTTTTTGTTTGCTTTTCACTGAATTCTTTTTCTGCTTAGAAAAGAACATACTTTAAAACAGAAGACATTACTTTCTACAAAGGTGTATAATATATATATATATATATATATATATATATATATTCGATAAGAATGAGCAAAAAGAAACCATCAAATCTTCAGAACTGTTTGGCAACCTTTTTACTGTGTTATTGAAGCTTGGACTTTGTAGTATAGCTTCATTATGTCAAGCACTGTTAAAAGGCAATATAAACTTTTTTCCCCTTTCCATGTGATTTCACCAACACTTTAAATAAATTAAAATGGATATTTAATAAACATATAGAAAGCAAACTGAAATGACAAACAACCTCAACACAACATTGTCAAATGGCCTTTCACACAATCTGCAGCCTTTGAAACCTGGATTTCTTTTTTGGCAATGCCCTTTTCAGGTAACCCTTGCCTCAATGCTTTTATGCCATGGTTCTTTGTCTTTTTAGCTTGATTTCTGATTTTGGGCCCACCATGACCCAAACCCATAAGACCACTTAAGGGTTGTTTCACTTTCCCCTGCGGTAAGATACAGATGAGGCACATTGATGAGTCCTGAGAATGACAAAACAAGTGTCCATGCCATCTGTTCTCAGCTTTTGCAGATTGTGTGAGAGGCCATTTTGGCATCATGCACTCCTGTTTACAGGAGTACTACAGTCAAAATTCTCAAAAAACATATTGTATGTTGTGCAGAGTTTTGATTTGTGTGTTTAACACTGGTGTGTACTGCCCTTTGTTTACTATTAGGAGTTTTTTTTCTAAATTTCCCTACTAGTGTTATAGCCTCTGGGGAGCTATATGTTGGCATGGTTCATTGCTCTTCATTGTCCTACAATGCCTCCTATCTCATGTGATGGTGATGCATTCAGAATGACTAATTCAGTGAGGGAATATACTGTAAAAGTAATCTGAAGATAGAAGCCTAATGTTCTGGCCTCAACTAAATTACTCTGATTCAGTATTCTTGTTTTCTATATGTTTGACTTGGTCTAACCAGCAGGGGTTTATGTTTTTATTTTAAAGTTTTTAATTTCATCAAACTATATTCAGTTATAAAAAGTGTACAAATCACCCTAGGCTATGGGTGCTATATTTAGCAAAGACACTAGTTATTTTCTTACAGAATAACCACTCAGATAGACCTCAAGTGATTGCTAAACAGTAGATGTAGCCTTCACTGCTCACTGGATAAGGAAATGACTTAAAATCATAGCTGTACTGCTGTAAAATTGGCTCTACAATGCCTGCGTAACATCCCCCCCAGTGATGTCCTTGACAGCGTCAGAAACCCATTGACTCCCCCAACAACGATGCATCCCTACAATGACCGGCAACACCACAGCACCCAATGCTGTGCCCCCTGCAGCTCCCCTACTTTAGATATCTAACTCCATGTCACACAGAGGAGTTAGGCATATACCCCCTGTCACCAAAAAGTCCATCAAAGTGAAATCCCCATTGCTGCCAATATAGGTGAGGTAGGGGTTTTGCGGTGGGGGGATCACTGTGCCGGTGTCTCCATACAGATGAAACATCTGTAATATTGATTGTAAACCAGTACTAGCAGACTATATGGTTCTGGATGTATCATTGTCACATGGGACATGAGGCATCGTACAAAATGAAGAGCAATAAACCATGGTAATATGGAGATACCCAGATGCCATAAAACTATTAGGAGATGCCACAAAACTGGTAGGCAAATTGAGAAAAAGTCCTAATAGCAAACAAAGGGAAGAAACACAGGGCTAAACACACAAATCAAAGCACTCTGCACAGCATAAGGTTATACAGATTTTGACTGTAATATTCCTTTAAAGCAAGGCCAGTCTAAATTGTCATGGTGATTTGCATATATATTTTATGATCCTTTGCATTATTGGAGCATGTGGATTTTATGTATAAAACATGCTAGTTTCAAAATACGCTAATTAAAGCAGCAGTGCATGTTATAGATGTACTTTTGATCTACATTTTAATTCCATTTTGATTGTCCTTTATCTCCTGCCTTGTATAATACTCTCCCTCCTTTTGAGTCTGTTTTAGCACTTTTTGACATTTGAAATAGTTTTGGAACACTCTTATTACTTTGGCTCCATACTAGAACAAGAGGGCACACACCACTGAGAGTCAAAATATTGTATTTATTTAAAGTGCTTCCATGCAAAAATGGCAGAGAACCCAAGTAGTTCTTTCATCCATAGGCTTCATCAGGGAGTGATACCCTAAAAGAATCACAGCCATTTTGAGCTTATGTTCATAAATATTCAAAGTGCAATTTTAAAGATGAACCTCATTTCATGTGAACAAGATATTACCAAATATGATTTTATAAAATGTGTACAACATTATATAGTCATTGTTTTAATATATTGAAAAAAATAATAATGCAGGAGTTCTCTAAAAACATTTTAGCTTTAAAATTACCCCTTACTATGCAAGCTCACGGGACTGCTGAACTCTTGAAGCATCAACTATATCATCTCTAATATTTCAATTTTTATTTACAACTCATGCAATCCCAGACAAAGGTGATGCAATAACAGAGTGCCTAATCCCATTTTGAATGGTAAATTCTGTTCCGTCAAACAAATGAATTGGTAAGTAAAAAGTAACATACATGGAGGTGAAGATTGTCACTGTACAATATACCCATTTATGCCTGTCACAAAGCAATTTTCCCAAACATTAATCAGTCTACACAAGCAAAAAAAACACAAAACAAACAGCTCACAAAGAGATATCATAATAAATGTGCTAAGTGAAGTGTTAATGTGCAATGCACATTATCCAAAATGTGTGCTGTCTGGTGCCCCAAAAGTGTTCTCCCAGGGTACTATCCACACTACTTTGTTGGATTGCCCTAATATGTTCTTGAATCCTTTCCTTTGTACACTTGATTGTATCATAGCAGTTAACAGCAGATAAGGACTGGTAGACCCATCTAGTCTGCCCATTTTCCCTGCCAGCAACAGCGGCCGCTGACCAGCCCTACTTCGTCATTGGCTATCGCCTCTCTTCCCCCATCTAAGGTTCCCTTATGTCTGTCCCATGCATGTTTGAATCCCCCAACTGTGATAGCACCCACCGTCTCCTAGGGCAGGCTATTCCAAGCATCTACCACCCTCTCTGTGAAGAAAAACGTCCTCACATTTCCCCTTATCCTGCCCCTCTCCAATCTCATATTGGGTCCCCTCATCCTTGTACAACTCTTGTACTGAAAGATGCCACCCACCTGTACTTTATTCAAGCCTTTAAGATATTTGAAGGTCTCTATGATGTCCCCCCATTCCCTTCTTTCTTCAAGTGTATACATATTGAGGTCTTTTAATCTGTCCTCATATGTTTTCTGATGCAAGCCCTGCACCATCTTGGTCACCCTCCTCTGGAACATCTCCACTGTATCTGTCTTTGCAAAGATGCGGCCTCCAGAATTGAACACCGTATTCCAGATGAGACCTCACCAGCATTTGGTACAGCGGCATCAGCACCTCCCTTCTTCTGCTAGTGATACCCTTTCCTATGCACACCAGCATTCAACTGGCCCTCCCCATAGCCTTATTACACTGTTTGGCCACCTTTAGGTCATCTGAGATGATTATTCCTAAGTCCATCTCTTCCCTGGTGACTGTCAACAAATCCCCCTCCCCCATTCTGTAGCTCTCCAAATGGTTTCTTCGTCCCAGATGTATAATTTTGTACTTCTTTGCATTAAATTTTGATTGCCACTCTTTTGATCATTCTTTCAGCTTTTCCAGATCTCTCCTCATTCTTTCAACCCCCTCTGGAGTGTCTACTCTGTTGCATATCTTGGTATCATCTGCAAATAGGCAAATCTTCCCCTCTAGTCCTTTAGCAATGCCACTGATGTAGACATTTAAAAAGGACTGGCCAGAATACTGATCCCTGAGGCACCCCACTGGTCAACCTTCTTTCCTTGGATTTGATCCCATTTACTACCACCCTCTGCTTCCTGTCCCTCAACCAGTTGCTAACCCAGTTTTTCACTTTGTGGTGCATCCCCAGGAGGCCTAGCTTGTTCACCAGTCTTCTGTGAGGTATGGTGTCAAAGGCCTTGCTGAAATGGCGGCAGTCAATATCCACTGCTCTTCCTTGATCCACCTCCTTTGTCACCCACATAGAGCTTGAAAAAGGTGCACCAACCCACATAGACCCCATATTTGGTCTTGCAATTCATGTTAAATCTAGCCTTATATTGCTCCCCTGTTACAAGATGAACAAATACAGAGCCTGTCACTGCCTAATGGCAAACACGATAGTTGTGACGTGTAGAAACTTTGTCTTGTATCTTTCCTCTGTTGTTCAGTATTTACATAATTGCTGCTTTTAAGCAGGTCTTTTAAGTTCTTTCCACACCACCCCATCAGTCATCCTATCTCGGGTCTCTTAATAACATCTACCATCTTGTTTTAACTATTTTGCAATATCATTTGCTCCCATACAGTAAGCAAGCATAAAATTATTTTTTTATTTTCTACTTTCTTCTATTTTGGCACCAGCGATGTTTCCCTTGGTACCCATTTTATTTTTCCCTCTGCTCTTTGATAACTCTCCACTTTGTTGGAGCCTGGTAGACAGCACCTGAACAGCTCACTGGAAACAGCAGTGGTTCCAGAAGACTGGAGGAAGGTGGATGTAGTCCCACTACACAAAAGTGGCAGCAGGGAGGAGGCTGTCCAATCCTATGTCTAGATTTGTTCATTTTTATTTATATGTGGCGCTTTTCTAATTTTCATGCTACTGTTTGTATTGTCGTAAGCCTCTCAGGACCTCCTTGAAAATGAGTTTGCTCAATGGAGTTTTCCTGGAAATAAACTTGAACTTGAACTTCTTTTTCAAAAGTATCATTAAAGGAACAATTTATTTTTATTATTAAAAATTGTCTAAAGGGGATGCTGTCAACCAGGTTCCATGAGTGAGCATTTTCTACCCATAGCAAGCTGTTTCCAGCCACTGTCTTTCTTAACAGTTCACATGTTTCACATTTATTTTCCCCCACATTAAACCTAACATCCAGAAATTCAATGTAATTAATGTTCTTGTTTTGTGTGCATGTGATGCTCAAATTATTACAATTTAACCATTCTGCAAATTCTTCTACAGTCTCCACTACCTCACCCCAGCCATGCACAATGCCATTGATAAAATGGTGTCATGAGTGTTTGTGTCTGAAGTAGGGGTTGAAAAAATAAGTAAAAACTATCTGAGGAGCTCAGGGAGGTACAGTCTGCCCCTCTGACTGTCCACTTTAACAGCTCACTGGAAACAGTAGTGGTTCCAGAAGACTGGAAGAGGGTGGAAGTAGTCCAACTACACAAAAGTGGTAGCAGGGAGGAGGCTGGCAGTTACAGTATAGGACAGTCAGCCTGACATTGGTGGCAGGAAAACTTATGGAATCACTGCTGAAGGAAAGGACTATGAAATATTTTGAATCCAGTAGGTTACAAGACCTGAGTCAGCATGGGTTTACAGGGGAGGTCATGTTAAATGCATCTGATAGATTTCTTTCAATGGGTGACAAGAAATTAGATAAGGGTGGAGCAGTGGGCATGGTCTGCCTAGATTTCCCTAAGGCTTTCAACACTGTTCCACATACGAGACTAGTATGCAAGCTGGGTAGCTTAGGACTGAGTTGAAAGATGGTAAACTGGATAAGAAATTGGTTAGGGCATAGGCACCAGAGGGTGGTAGTAAACAGAGTTCATACTGAGGAAGAGAGGGTGAGCATCAGTTTGCCTTTGGGATCAGCGCTGGGAGAAGTCCTCTTTAATCTCTTTATAAGTGACATTACAGAGGAGCTGCAAGGGAAGGTCTGCCTTTTTGCAGGTGACACTAAAATCTGCACTACGGTGGACGTTCTGAGGGATGCAAAGGATAAGCAGAGGCCTATGAAAACTAGAGGTGTGGTCAAGGGTATGGCAACTGGGAATCTGTGTGAAAAAGTGCAAAATAATGCACTTAGGGTACAGAAACCCAGGGGCAGAGTACAAAATGGGTGGACTGGCACTGATGACTACCAAGCAGAAAAGAGACCTAGGTGTAATCATATTTGATGACATAAGGGTGGCCAGGCAGTGAGACAAGGCAGTCAGAAGGGCTAGTGAGATGTTGGGATGCATAGGGAGGGGTTTCACCATCAGAAGGAAGGAGGGAGGGAGGGAGGTGGTGTTGCCTCTGTGTAGATCACTGGTAAGATCCCACCTAGGGTACTGTGTCCAGTTATAGAGACCACATTTCTGGAAGGACACAGACAGAGTAGAGGCAGTCCAGAGGAGGGCAACCAAAATGATCCAGGCTCTGCATCAAAAGCCCTATGAGAATAAACTAAAGGACCTCAATATGTACACAATGGAAGAGAGGAGAGAGTGGGATATGATAGAGACCTTGCAATGTTTTTGGGGCAAATAAGCTATGGCAGGAAGTATATGTCTGAAAAAATGGTGCTCAAGAACAAGGAGATATAATATGAATCTGAAGGGTATACTCTGAAGAGACGTGAGGAAGTACATCTTCACAGAAAGAGTGCTGGTTTCTGTAACAGCCTTCCAGCAAAGGTGGTAGGGGCAAAATGGTGGTGGGGTTCAAGAATGCATCAGATAGGCAGAAGGGAATCATAGTGGAAAGGAAGGGAGAGGGAGAAAAAGCTGTAGATCGGACATGGTCTGCATTAATAATGTAGGTAGGGAAAAATGGGCAGACTAGGTGGGCCAAGTGGTCCTTATCTGCCATAAAATTCTATGTTTCTATGGTCCTCTTACTATGCCATAAAGATATTAGCGTATGAAGGGGCTAATGCTGCTCCCATAGCTGTCCCTCAAAACTGCAAGTATACCTTTATGTCAAAAATAAAGTAATTTTGGGTCAGAATAATCCTTAGAAGATTTAAAAGAAACTTCTGTGGGGCATCTTTAAGCATACAATCTGCTGCCATTAATTCTTTACATGTAGAAATGTCATGTTCGTGAATAATACTTACATACAAAGAGCTAATGTCAATGGTGATGAATCAAAAATACCCTTGATAAATTAATCCTTCTATCTTATTAATATTGTCCATGACTCACCATGGTGCAGGTTTCATGCACGAAATGCACGTAAACCAACCACACAGCTCTGCACCTGCTGACAGGCATGCTCTGGCTGACAGTTACCAGCACTAGCTGCCTGTCCATGGTCCCCACCCCTCCACACAGGTGTGTGTAGGGTGGACAGGGAGGAGTGGTGGACCCAAGCAGGCATCCAATCAGATGCCCATCCTGGGTCCCAGGTGAATCCGCTGCACCATAGTGTGGGTCTGGGTGGTGAATGGACACATGGGTATCCACTGTGTGTACAGTACCACTGTAGGTGCCACCACATGGAGGCCTACGTATGCCAGCATCTGGTGGATATACTGTAGGTCCCTGGTGGCTAGTGGTCCTCCCACTGTCTGACCCGTGTGCCACGCAATGCCTGATGCACAGCTGCCCCCCCACAGCAGAACCCCTCAACAGTCCTGTACTGCAGAACTCCCCAAATTGGAACCCTGGCCTGGCAGCCCCATGTCCCATAAGACACTGAAGTATACTGGAATGACGTGACATGGCTGCTGCGGTAACTAAGTATGGCCCACTAGTCTCAGGTGCCCGTTGCCGGGGTGATCCAGGAGAATTGGGGTGGTTAAGTGACATGTCAGAGTCACATAGTAGACCAGTGGAGGTAGTTCCCCCACCCCACTACCATATGCTGATTCCTTCAGCCTGCACAGTGGTGGTTTGCGGCCCACTCCCTCATGCGGCACTGACGTCACACCCCCACATCCCCCATACAGGTATGCCAGTGCCGTGTTTGCCAGATAGGAAGCAATACTTCCTACCACACATTCCATTTCAGTCACCCACTGTCCGACTGATGCTGGGAGCACACTGCCTGTTTATAGGGCAATGTGCCCTATGATTAGACAGCGAGCTCCCAGCATCAGTCAGACAGCAGGCAGCCAAGTTGGAATGTGTGGGGTGAACTGTCACTTGCCATTTAACAACTGTGGCACCAACATTCAGATATGGAGGACAAGGGGGTGGGATGTCGATGCCATGGGAGGGAGGAAGGGGGACCACTAACCAACACTGAGTGGGCTGGGGGGATGGGACTCTGTAAAGTATGGGACAGGGGCCACTGAGCTGTGCTGTGAGAGGGGAAGTACAGTCTCTGACGTTCAGGACCAAGCCAGGGATCTGGAAGGGGATGGATGTACTCTGCATTTGGGACTGGGCAAGGGCTCGAGTGGGGAGCACGCAGTCACCCAAATGGCTGCACCCAGCTGTCAACATCTGCCTAGTGGTCTGGGTTGCAAGGAGAGGCAAATGTCAGCCCACTGTTGAACTGTGGGGGTGGGGCACATATTGAGATACACCAGGTTCCCCCCTCCCCCGGTATATGCTGAAGCCCTAGAATGGAGCGCAGTGCTGTTGTGCATGGGTGCAGGATGGGGCTCACCCCCTGGCAAGCCCCCAGCCCACTCTTGGCATGTAGCTGCTAGGGTAGCTGGAGGAACCAACATGCAGGTCACTAGCAAGCCCATGGTGAATGCTGCAGTGAGTTCACTGCTTGGCCTTCCACATAGGGATGCCCATACACCTCTGTTACTGGCATATAGGCAATCCTCACTTTGGTGAATCATGGCCAATGTCCATTGTATCATGGACATAACTGAGGACTTTGGTCAAATTTTCTTTAGAGAATGGTCCACAAATCTGGAGGGATCCTCACTGAGCGACCCATTCCCAGAAACAGTTGATCACTCAGGAGGGTTCCTCACAGACCTGTGGACTTTAGGAAAAGTGCACAGGGTAGGTGTTATTGGATGTTCAGTAGTTAAAAAAGTTGCTTCTTGATCTGATATATATCCTTTCTCTCTTACTCTTTTAATCCTACTGTCTAATTCAAATTTAAGTAGAGCAGTGAGATTAAATGTGAGGGGTTTATAGGAATCCTATCAGCTAGCTGTTTTAAAATTTCCTGTACTTAAATATTTGTATCTTGAATTAGTATTAGACATGCCCCCTCCCACCCCCATATCCATGCTATGGATTGTGCTATCAACCATGGCTTTTATTTCATTAATTGCTCTGTTGCTGACATATATTTCCAATGTTAGCCTGTATCATGTTTTCCAACACACGGGTAGTGTGATGCTTGGGTTGTATAGAGCAAAAGAGCTTTTGGGTTTAAGACCATGCTTATGGATTTTTCTGTTTATATGATCACTGTCAGTTGGCACTTCAGTTTCCTTACCCACCCAAAGACAACAAGCATTTGTCAATGCCAAATGTTGCTTGCTTCTATGTGCTGTTTAGGTATTTGGAAGTCATTTTAGTGTAAATATTTAAAATTTGCGAACTTACGAGCGTGCGTAGGAACTGCGCAATGCACGCTCGTAAAACAGTCATTTTTAGGAATATTTTCACCAAATTTTCAACATAGCCATTTTAAGACCTCTGCTCATGAACAGTGTCACTGTGATTTTGTTAATGTGTCCCATACATTGAGTTTGCACACCGACTGCGCCATTGTGCGCTACATGGGCGGAAACACATTTTGGGCAGGATGTGAAAAATGACAGCTGTACTGCTCATAAGGAGGTGTGGTAAAATGGCAATGTTGAAAATCTGGAGTGGAAATATTGAAAATTCGCAAACCTACTAGCGAGCGTGGGAACTGTGCAACGCACACTCGTAAAACAGTCATTTTTAGGAATTCTTTCACCAAACTTTCAACATTGCCATTTTAAGATCTCTGCTCATGAACAGTGACACTGTGATTTTCTTAATGTGTCCCATACACTGAGTTCGCACACCGACTGCGCCATTTTGCGCTACATGGGTGGAAACACATTTTGGGTGAGATGGAAAATGACAGCTGTACTACTCATAAGAAGGTGTGGTAAAATGGTAATATTGAAAATCTGGAGTGAAAATATTGAAATTTCATGAACTTATGAGCCTGCATAGGAACTGGCATAACGACACTGTAAACAGTCATTTTTGAATTTTGGCACCAAATTTTCAATATGGGTTTTGGGATCCTTCTCATGAATTATGTCACTGTCATGGTGGTATTCAGGCCTGAAGGGTGATTTCACAGTCACTGCACAGTCACTGCGCTGTAAATCACCCTTCGGCCCAATAACGCCATGACAGTGACATCATTCATGAGAAGGGTCCCAAAACCCCATGTTGAAAATCTGGTGCAAAAATTCCAAAAAATGCCTCAGATATACAACAAAGTTGAAACCCCCCCCCCATCTAGCCCATTATACAGCTTACCGGCATTTCCTCAGTTCGCAGTCGGCTTTGAGGAGTGCAGACGTGTTCCCGGTCCACCGAATATCGCCGCTACCGGAGTCCGGAGGTAAGTATGGGGTGAGGGGTGGGAGGCTGGGTACGAGTGGGTGGGTGCGGTTGTGGGAGGGGGCTGGGAGACGCCGCAGGACCGCTTTCGCTTTGCAGGTTTAAAAAAAAAAGACGTCAGACGCTTGGCTACGCCTGGGGGTGGGCTCCCAGCATGGCACAATGACGCTGGGGGGCGCCCAGCCGACGGGGATTGGGCACTCGCCGCCATAGATCGCTTGCCACGCTGGGGTGGGCTCCCAGCGTGGCACCTACTACTGGGGACGCAGCTCAGCCGACGGGATTGGGCACCCGTCGGCTATACAGTGCATGCCCGGTGCGCACACCTGCTGGTGGGGGAGGAGCTGCGTGTGAGCAGCCTCTTATCGGTGCTCACTGAAGCGTAGCTCCCCCTTTCAACTGTATGCCACTGCATTTTGGAGCGTGTCATAGACAGCTCCAAAATGCATTGGCTTACAGGGGCCGCGCCTGCCAGCACACTGACTGAATTGGAGGAGGAGGTGACACACCTCCGAAATCTCTGATGATGGCACTATGTTTCTTGCACATGAGTGCAAGCAACATAAAAATGAATTCACACTGTCAATAACAGAGTCAGTGTCCATCATTTGTGGTGCTACGCCATCACCGGCTTTAGCTAAAATATGTTCAGCTGCTACATCCAGATTTGTTTCTCTGATCTGTCTTTACAGATACTATATCCCATGTTTTCAATATTACTGCAATTAATGACACAGTCCAGTTGAAAGGTGTTTCTTTCTCTATTTTGATTACCAAACAAACAAAAAAAAACTGTTCTGATCTAATTTACGTAGCAATTTGTTAATGTCCACTTGAAGCTAAAATTGATCAATCTCACTTGTTGGGACACATTATAATCCCTTTTATAATGTTTTAATGTGTGTCTCTGTAATAGTTCTAGGTGATATGTTGAGAACTGGTAAAGTTCCTGTTTCTTTGGTCGATTCCTTGTCATTATTCTCCGAAAGTTATCAATGTTTCCTCTTGCCTCTTCTAGCTTTTCTTTTTAATAATTGATTGGACTGCTGTAGTATTGTTGGACTTTCTGGATTTTGGACTAAAAGAAAAACACTTGTTTGTTAACACTTTCAGCCTGGGCTCCTGGTATGTTTGAGTTTTGGTACATTTTCTGCTTCTTGAGCGCCCCCTGTTTGTAGATTCCCCCTTCTAACTGGTCTTGTTTATTTATCCACCCATGAGAATACATTCCCTTGCTGATAATCCCTGTGGTCTCTTCAAATTTAGACCTTTTCCTTTCTTCAATTTCTTTTTCATGTTCATTTGCCCTCTACTCTAATGATTTTGTAAATGCACTGATGTTTCATTGGTTGTTTCAACATATCTTTCCAACTCTACTATTCTTACTTTTGTTCTGTCATACAGGGCTTGATTTTTAGAGCCTGGAGACTGACACAAGGTGCCTGTTTCAAGCATAAATGATGGAAGAGGCACTTTGCGTCAAAACATGCAGCATTCCCAATTTTCGAACACAGTCTACATCCAAAAAGGTGAGCTGCTGTGCCACAGTTGCAGTGCACCAGCTTTGCGACCTAAATCGGGGTGTGCTGGGTTGCAAGGGGGCTTGCACCACAGCAGGGCTGGAGCATCCTCCTATTTGATATTTTGGTAGCCCCACTATAGATGCATCAAAGCACTCAACTTAGACCAGAAAGGAGGTGGTCTAAGCAAATTGCACCTGTGCCACACACTGTGGTGTATTGGGGGGATCTGAATGTGGGGTCAGTGGACAGAAAGGGCATGGGAGGTGGCGTAGAGAGAGTCAGGGAGACAGCTGGGCATTAAAGGGAGTGCTATGGCACCCAGCAGGGTGCGTTTGCTTTTTTATGTATCTTATTGTCTATCAAGTCTTAGTGGTGTACTACACAGTACTGTAATGTTTCCAAATAACACTTCATCATAGCTACATGTAATGCAGCAAACTTCAAAACCTATCATTTAGATTTTCGGGGTTGGGGGGGTGATGGCTTTGGCTCAGCCAGGATGGCACCTTAATCATTTTACTCTCCATCTGGCATTCTACATTGTAAAAAATCTGAGGGTTTTAAACACTCCTTTAGTTCGGAAAAAGGCAACTGCTATTTCATCTAACAAGCATTGGGTAATTCCACTCATCTTTCATCCACCTTACCTAGATCAGGAACCATGACAGATCTAAAGTAAATTACCAAAATCTGCCTCTGTACCTCATGGGGAAGATAGCCTCAGTCCCATCCATGGAATGTAGTGAAAACATGTTTGCACAGATGATAGCAGGTATCAGCGAAGCCAGCGAAGCTAAAATTGCCAAAGAAACCAACATGCAAGCCATCCAGGACCTTAGCATGAGGGTAACTGTTCCAGAAAAACCTAGCATTAGCACGGAGGAAGCAGTTGAGAATTTCCATGCCTAGCTCCTTGACCAAGTTAAGAAGATACAGCTTCTTCAAGACAAGTTGGATGAACAAGAAAATAGAGGGAAATGCAACAACTTATGATTTGTTGGTCTCCCCAAGAAAGTTGAGCTAAGGGACACTGTCTGTTTTTTGTGTCACATCCTACCAAGCACCCTTCAGTTACCAGAGAATCCTCATTTGGCATTGAATGGGCCTACTGCTCCCTTGTTCCAATGCCTAAGCTCGGAGAAAAGCCTCTGCTGATACTGGCAAAATGTCTCCGGTATCAAGTAAAAGAGGACATATTATGTAAAGCATGTTATCTGGGGTACTTAGAATGGCAAGGGTACCATGTAATGATTTTCCATGATTTTTTGAAGGAGCTCTCAAACTACTTAAAGCTTACATGGTGGTGTGCAAATACCACATGAACTCCACATCCTCATTTCTATTAGATACCCTGCCATGCTTCAGTTTGAAATTAATGGGTTTCAGAAAACCTGTTACTCACCAGAGGCTGCTACTGCTTATCTGCATGAATAGTGGCCACAAGGTGTACACGATCTGAAGTGCCCTTGTCTGCAGCAACAGTCCTTCTACAGCCCTTGAGAGGGCTCCTTGATCATGGATACCACCTGGCCTAAGTGCAAGAATATCTCATACCATGACCCGAAGGGCCAATCTGAAGAATCATGGTCCTTCCCTCAAAGATCCATGGCTAAGAACAAGACTAAATATCGACAGGACAAGGAGAAGTGTAACCAGCACATTCGCTCTAGAAGAGGTAGCAGGAGCAAGGAAGAAATCACAGCAGAGGAAGACAGTCCTTCAGCTTTCAGCATCACCAATAGATATGCATCAGTGGCCCCAGAACAAAAATTGGACACAGCACCCAACAACATAGAGAGCCCAGACACATCGAAACAGTCAACCTCTACCAGCCTGGCATCCACTGCTACCAATGACTCAGCTCACACTGTTTCCAATCAGAAGGCTGTTTCTTGGGCCAAAGTGGCTGCGATGGCTAGAATAGCTGACATGTTTGCTGAGAAACGTTTCAGGCATCCCGTCTAGCCCCATATGACAAGACAGGAATAACCCAATGGGTTTGTAGCCACAGGCAAACTAATCAGCCAAAGAGTCTCACCAAGAAAACCTCTACCTGAGATGATTGTGTGAGTGACATAGTCAAAGGAGATGCACTGCCCAAAATGGAGATGCATGGCACATTTTAGAAAATGTCAGAAACACAATATTTGAAAGGAGAGATGTGTTACGATTTCAAAATGTGCAATCATGCAGAAATAATGGGCGCAAAAAAAGGGGGCAGCTACATGAATATGCACACATCCATATATTCAGCCAAAATGTGCTGCTTATCTGCTGTGCATTCCAGAAGTATGCCATGCAAAGTTAGGCAGACAAAAGATGATCTAAATTGGCCAGCCACCCAGAGGACAGCCTCGGGTGCACCAGGATGTTCTCCAGGCACCCATATCAGCAGTCATGCCTGGATGGAAGTACCAAAAGCCACAGGTGCTGGCACACCATGGGCACTGCCCTGAGAGCTATCCCCCTGACTGCACCCAGCTGCCATATGCCAGTACTCTCAGGTGCCCCCCTAGCACACTAGCAGAGCAGATGGCCACACTGCAGCACATGTACCAGGGGACATGACTTGTACCCATGTGGCCTGCAAGGCACCACCCAGTGGTGGTATGCACCCAGGGTGATGTCTGGGGCAATGGTGCCTAGGTAGCCTAGTGGTGGCCGAGTGGCAGCCTAGCATGGGCCAGGACTGACCTGTGGCATACAGCCACAGTGGTAAACCATAAGTGCACACAGGTGGGACCCACCCACTCGGGTACCTGGTCACCCTCTGCACACTGTCATTCCTTGCAGTTATACGTCATGTTCCTCTCATATGGGGGTGTAGGGCACTGCAGGTGACTGTACACTGCATACTGTGCAGGTGTAGCACATGCATGTAGTATACCAATCAGACTGTTACACATGGTGCCTCCCCTGTTGCTTATCCAGGTGGGCCCCTGTGGCCACTGTCCAGGTGGACCCCGTGCCACTATCCAGGTGGGCCCCTGTACACCTGTCTGACCCTGTACATGGCTATGGGTAACAGCATTGTACCCAGGCCAACTCAGTCCACCCACCCACACACAAACATTCCATCACACCTGCCTGCTAAGCTGCAGTACCTCCTTTTCACCTTTGTGGGGTGGTGGCGCAGCCCTGCAAAGCTGGAGCTGCACATGCCTGGGGTATGCAAATGACCTGAGTACATTCCAGTAATGAGCTGCGCATTTGGGGAATGGGCTCAGAATGTGCAATGAGGCCATTTGCATATCCCAACTAAATAATGCAATTTTGTGCACCCCGCATGTGGCTACCTATCACACATTTCCCTATGCTCCATATAGGGCTCAGGTCACCTGCCACACCACACATCTCCCACTGCACACCGCACATCTTTGGGATATTCAGCAGGCATATGCGTATCACATCTAATGGGCATCTTCTGAATATACCATTATTTTGTGCTGGTGCACCTCAGTCATGCAGAGCAGGCACTTGCACGATGCATCCTGGGACTTTTAAATATGGGGCCCATGGTCACTCTGTCATCAATCTTTAGGGCACATTTCCACATATCCATACTTCCCTCATCCACTCCCACCCCCCGGATCCTGGCCTCATTCCCCATACTTTATTGCATGATAACCAAAGGAACATAAATATTGCCTACATGTTCCTCTTCCTGTACTTTGTATGTTACAATTAAGCATGCCTGAAGATGGCTATGTTGTCATCCCAGATGCAATCTATATATAAGGCTCAAGAATGTGGGAGATATTGTAGCGAATAACATATGTATGGCTTTAAGTCAACTATTTCTCCCTATCCTCCTTGTCTACGCTTAAATGATCCCAATGTACTGTAAGGGTGAATCCCCTCCACCATACCTGGTAAATAAATATTCTAACAATCAGCTATGCCATTATACCCCCTTATTACATAGAGATATAATTGCAAGCTCAGCCCACAGAGCCCGGAGCATGAAAATCCCCAGCTAACATGCATCTACCACAGGGTGAATTAACATCTACAACCTCTCTTCCCCTGGACTGGATTCTATAAGGCAAGTCCTCACTCCCCCTCCCCTTCCCCACCACCACCCCCAGGTCAGGAGAACACCACTACCTATTGCTGTCAACCATGTCCTTGATAAAAGAGGGTATTGATGATGCGGTAATGAAGTGTGTCCCATGACCCTCTTTTCCACCTAACAACTGCATAATCAGGCTACCAGTTCTGACATGAATCAATGGTTTAGAACAGTCCATTCAGGAGTGACCAGATGCTCACTTCTGACTAATGGTATTACTGTCCCCCACTGTAAGTGAGCCCAAAAGACCAAATAGGAACCTTTGGCCCATCTTTAGAGGCCAGGTCATCCACCTCTCACCTCTGACAAGTGTGTCTCTATACATAGATTTTGTTACTGTTGGTTGTTTTGTTAACTGTTCTATGAACCTTCAAACTGATCATGACTCACTACTGCTTTCACTATCACTGGAATCTGGACATATTGGGACATTGCATTCCAGGACATAGGTATCATCAATTACTAGACACAGTCTCACCAGACCTGCTTCCCCCTCACCTGGAATAAATCCGTGCAGAACTATGACCCCAGACCATCCTAATGGCTGACTTACGATTTATCAGCTGGAATGTCAGTGGCATAAATTCCCCGGTGAAAAGAAAGCAGGTCTTTACACACTTAAAAAAGCTGGGTGCTCAGATGAAAAAATTACTCACCACAGTAATCTTCTTTCTTCAAAGGGGTCCTTTAGCATCAGTAATTTCCCAGATCACCCCCCTAAGCCCTACCACCTGAAAAGAGAAAGCTTGCAGCAGTCCAGTACATTTTTCTGTGTACTGGTGTACATTATAGTGAATGTAAAATTGTGTGTTCTGTAAGAAAAAGGGTTGTGTTTACTGTGTCTTTTTAGAATTACTTTGTGTAACTCTTCTTATTTCTATGTACACTTCTGTACCCAGGTCACACCTGGAAATGAGCTTTGGCTAAGTGTGCCCTTCCCATTTATCAATTTTTAATAAATAAATAACTTTAGCAGTGAGCTGAACAGATGCAACTGCCCCAGAGGTGTGCCTTTAAGAGAAATTTAAATGAGCTTAGGACCATAGTAAATCAAAAAACATGAAGGGTGGGGCGTGGTTTATCCACCGAGAAGATGGCAGCCTAATCCGAGAGCTCTCTCCTTACCGAAGCCCATCCGCACTTAAATGCCACAATCCCATGGAGTTTTAATCCCTCTTCTACAACTTTATGCATGGGTGATATCCTACCTGCTGAATGGCATGTTTTTTCAGTAGATCTCGGTGTAATTTGTATTGTTTTACAGTGCTGGGTCTTATTGCACTACTGGCCTAGGTAGGCCATGCAGACCTCATGTTTTACAGGGTTCTCAGCTGTCACTACTCTCAGTGCCCTTCCTATACTGGGTGAGCAAATGGATCGGAGACACAGTCTCGACTAATTACCTGCACAATGAACCCCTCGATGGCCACCCTCTGTTGCCTACAATCAATCCGAGCACAGACCAGCCTGTAGCCATGGGGGAATCCTTACAGCATATCACTAAGCTACTAGAGGTTCTACTCTCGAGTTGTGACATCAGCCTTTCCCTGGTGGGCACTGTCATGGAGGTCAGACAACTTCAGGGGTAGGATGAGCGTTGTCGAGCAGAGGGCAGAAACCTGTGAAACTCAGCAAGTGCAAGTCTGGCAGCGTTTACAGCAACATGAGGTGCCTTGAAGCCCTGTGGTACAGAGCAGATGACCACGAAAATAGAAGTCGCAGCAATAATTTTCAGATTATTGGGCTGCCAGAGGGGGCAGAGGGGTAGTCAATGGAGAAATTCCTCAACCTTAATCTCCCCCACATGCTGGGTGAATGCTGGCGGGGACCAACTGAAGTTGAAAGGGCCCCTAGATCTCCAAGGGGACCCATAACAGCTGGACCAGTCCTCTGCCAATCTAGTCCCCCATTGACTAATGGCTCCCTGCCAGCACAAACTACTGCTGTGTCCCAGTCATTCCAGCATAATCAGCCCTCTTTGCATCAGCGCTCTGACAATTCTTTCTCCAAGGCTCGACAGCGACTCAGAAGTGGACCTCAGCATTCACCTAGTAAATATTCTACAGCACCACCTGCAAAAATTTGTAGAGAATACTTTTCCTCTGTGCTGGATCCCTTGGACTCTGTATTACTTGACTCTCAGGAAATGGACACGTTTCAACCAGCTGACTGGGCTGATTTCCCAGATGCCTCCTTGGTCGAAACAGTGAACACTGTCTCCCTATCAAACCTGGACTTATCTCTTATGCCACAGCCATTGGGGCGCTTGTGGATTCTGGAGATACCCTCGGGCCGCCCTGAGCTGGAAGGCCAAACCACATGAACTTTTCCCTGTTTCTTTGTCTCTCATTGTTCTCATTACTGCCATAATAGACAAGGGAGCTCGTTGGCTACATCCCCCAGTCGGGGTTTCCCCACAGTCCCCCATAGCTCAACCTTATGGCACTGGCCTTTGAGATCTTGGGCTCCCCTTCCTTACTGCCTTTTAGCCCGATTGATGGATCAGGTACTCGACCTCCAGAACCACATCCAGGCTATATCTGTCAGAGGTCCTCTTTCTTGGATTACAGGGCTTGCTGCCCTAAAAATGCTGAGATCTTATCCAGTGGTGGATCACCCACTCTCTCCTCTCTCCTCCCCGCCTCCCCACCTATCCACCCCCTTTTTCTTCCTTCCCCTCTCTTTACCCTTTTTCCCTTACCTTCCTTCCTTCTCTCTATCTTCCTCACCCTCCCCATCCCCACTCTGTAGGAGTCCGGTCCCTCGACTCTGGATGACCTTCTGGTTTATGATGACTCTACCTGGTTGGTCACCCACATAATACCCCTGTACTGAGTGTTGGAGATAGCATAGCTGTAGGGTAGCTTTCTACCTCGTTTGCCTTGACTTCCTTTCTCATAGCGGTTCGTAGCACTGCTGTGTAATTTTCTGACATCTATTTGTTAAATTGTTGGGCTATTTGGCCGTAATAGAGTGTTCTTTGTTATCGCTTGTTAACTTGTTTTGTCTTTACTCCTTTGCAGTCTTCTCTCATACAAAGGACAAGCTCTTTGACTTCTCTTGTAATGCTTACACCCCCTCTAGTTCTAAGGTTCAGATTTGCAGTACTGGTCTGTCTCAGACACCTCATCACTCCAGGTACAGCTATTCCCTTACCCCCTCCCTCCTCAGCAACCTCAGTAAGTACCTCTTTCTGCTTGGTGGGTGGGAGTATGGCTTCAGACCCCCCACACCCAGGGGTTATCATTGGGTATCCTGGAATGTCAAAGGGCTTAATCACCCAATCAAACATACAAAAGTACCACAGCATCTAAGGTCTTTAAGGGCTGATGTTGCACTTCTTCAAGAAACACATCTCTTGGCTAAATCAACTGCCTGGTTAAAGAAATCCTGGGTTGGAGGGTCCTAGCTAGCCCGCCCACCACCAAATCCAAAGGGTTGCTATCCTTCTTGATGCACCTCCCTTGGAAAGTGGAGGGTGTCAGGAGGATACCCACAGTAGATGGCTGATGGTCAGACTGTCCTCACTGGAGGATTCTATACCTGTTGGGTAATATATATGCCCCAACATTGAGCATACAGATTTTTCCCCTGCGTTTAGCCAAGCTCTGTCCGAGTTGCAGCCTGATGGCCGCTGGCTCCCTATTATTCTGGGTGGGGATTTCAACATGGTAGGTGACATTTTCCTGGACAAATCCCACCCCACCCCACATTTTATTCCTAAAGCCAGGCAGTCCCCAGGACTTAATGGATGAATGGGCCCTCATGGATGTTTGGCATAGAGACCACCCTACTGGTAGGAAACACTTTCTATTCTATGCCCCACCAGACACATAGTCATTATAGACTACTGGCTGGCCAGTGAATTGGCATCAGGGTCTTTTGATGCCTGTATTGGCTCAATCCTGATTTCTGATCATTGCCCATATCCCCCATATAACCTCCCCTGGCCACCTCCTCCTGGGAGTCTGTTGGCATTGCAACCATTCCTTTCAAGGATCCCGACTTCCACCTCATGCTAACACAGGCCACCAGAGACTACTTTTCAATTAACATCGAGTGCAGAGCATCCCCTGGCATGGTCTGGGAGGCCTTCAAAATGGTTCTACGTGGCCTCATCATTGCCTTCTCTGCAGCTCAGGACAAAGCCAGCAAGGCGACTTTGTCCAAATTGCAGACTGACCTAGCTGCTCTGGAACGATGCTTTAAGATCACTTACCGGACCAGACCCGATAGTACCCTGCATCGCCAAATTGTGGGCCTCAAGTATCAGATCAATGCTATACTGCATCAGAAGGCCAAATGGCTACTTCTTAGATTGAAACAGACCTTCTGGACTGGCGGAGAAAGATCGGGCAAGCTTCTCGCTTCCATCTCTGCAAACAACAAGCAGCTATGTGGATCCATGCCGCCCGTACCCCGACGGGCTCCATAGACTCCAATCCCAAAGCTATCAATACTACTATGAGCTAGTTTTATGAATCCCTTTATCAATCCAGCTCTGCCAATACTGACCATGAGTTACAACAAGGGATTCCAAGCTTTTGTCAACACGCCTCTCTCCCGGCCCTTACTCCTGAGCAGGTAGCTCAGTTAGATGCTCCTATCTCATGTGAGGAACTCCACCTAGCACTCTCAAAAATGGCTCGAGGGAAAGCCCCGGGCCTGAATGGTATGTCTGTGGAAATGTATCAGGCCCGCGGCCCTGACATTTTTTGCCCACTTCAACTTACCCTGCAGGCTTCCCATGAAGTTGGTTCTCTCCCTCCCACTATGAGGGATGCGCTCATTACCCTCCTTCCCAAAAAATCCACAGACCCATTAGATTGTGCTAATTTCAGGCCAATCTCTCTATTATCCAGTGACACAAAGATTCTGGCCAAGACCCTGGCTACCAGAATGATGGCTGTTCTCCCATCGATCGTCCACCCCACTCAGGCAGGTTTTATGCAGGGAAGGCCGGGTTGACAACATCAGACTCTTGCTCAGCCTTAAATGGTTTGCCTCTAAAGCATCCCACTCCATGGCCACCTTTGGTGATTGATTTCTCCAAGGCTTTCGACTCTATAGACTGGGAATATCTACATGAAGTCCTCCACCTTTATGGATTTGGGGTACATTTCAGATAATGGGTACGCATAGTTTATTGCTCCCCTATGGCCCACATCCTCACTAACAGTGATATTTCCCCTCCTTTCCCTCTACATAGGGGCACCAGGCAAGGCTGCCGCCTTTCCCCTCTTCTATTTTTAGTTGCATTAGACCCCTTATTCATGCCTTTATTGCCTCACCACTGATACAGGGCATTGTATTAGCTGACCACCCTTACCTGGTGGCGGCATATGCGGATGATCTCCTTCTAACCCTGTCTAACCCACAGCAGTCCATACCAGAAGTGCTCTAGATTCTGGACAGTTTTGTGGACCTATCCGGTTTCGAATCAATCGAGAAAAGACTACCTGGCCCCTTAAATGCTCACTGCACCAGAGCCGTATCCAGGAACCAGTCTCTCTTGGCTGAACAAGGTTTTTTCTATCTTGGGGTCCAATTACCAACTAAGTGGTCCTCCCTTGAAACTGCTAACTTTTTCCCCTTATTGGCACAATTGTCCACGGAAGTGGAGAGGTGGCGTAAGTTACAACTGTCGTTACCTGGCAGAGTGGCAGCAGTTTATGTGCTTCTCCTTCCTTGTGTCATACCTTTTTAATAATTTACCCATCCCTCTCTTTCCTAAGCTGTTTACTACTCTGGAACAACTAGCCACTCACTTCCTCTGGGATCACAAATCTCCTAGATGGAGTAAGCAAAAATTGAGAGCACTTTGGTCCCGTGGGGGCCTTACTGTACCCTGGTTTGGGCTATCACCTGGCCAATACGGTGGCCCATGCAACCAGATGGTTTGTGCCCCACTCCATGGGTGCCCCCCTTTGGGTCCAGCTGGAAACAGACCTACTAAGTACCACAGCCCTTTACATCCTCCTTACACTTCATGCAGGTTTACCCCAACAACTCCCAACCACATTCATGAGTACATCTCTTGCCTGGAAATGTCTCATGTCCAAATCCCATGTATCTAAACAAGCCTGGTACCCCCCAATACAGTATGCCCCACTCTGGCACAATAACCTTATTCAAATTGATGAAGCCCCGGTTCAGTGGACTTCCTGGCAAAAGTGTGGTATCCAGATGATTCAGGATCTCTCCCCTTCAGGCACTACTCCTCTGTTACCCTTTGCCCAGTTGCAAGCTAAATTTTCCCTGCCACATAAAGATGTTTGGTGATATCTGCAGATATCCAGTGCCCTACAACCCCTCCTTACCAGCTGTGTTAATGCTACATCATGGCAATGGCTAACTTGTCTGCATACCCTTCCCACATCCAAAGGCCTCATGGGACATTTCTATAATACATGGAGGGACTCACAACTGAATGCCACTTTGCTCTGTAGGTTGAATTGGGCTGAGCTTCTGGGCTCCCTCATCTCCAAAGGCCAGTGGAACTCCTATTTTAAAGGTACCTACCGGACTCACAGTGACACTAATAGTCTCTTTCTACAGCTAAAAATTATGTTGTTTTGGTACCGCACACCTGCAACCCTTTATACATGAGGATTGCTCAGCCACAGCCAATGCTGGAGATGTTCCCAACCTGATGCACGCCTCATGCATGTGCTTTGGTCATGCCCCCACCTCACCACATTTTGGAAAATGGTAGCCTCTGACCTTTCTAAAGTACTGAACTCCCAAACTGCCCTCACTGACCCCAAAATGCTCCTAGGTGACACATCAGCATTGGTCAGCCTACTTAGACCTCTTCAAAACTGGTTTTTGTCAGCCCTACTAGAAGCCAAATGCCTCATTCTCAGGTTCTGGTGCCAACCTCCCTTGCCCACTCAGAAATCATGGCATGCAGCCTTAGACCACCTCTCACTTTTTGAAAGACTATCCCACCTTCAAAGGAATAGCATGCGTCTCTACCATGCCAAATGGGGTCCATACCTATAATCTGACTTCTTTAAACTCCCAGCACCGCCTGCAAATCCCCCTTCATGATGGTTAGGCCATCTTGTGTCCAGCTTAATATCTTTCTCTGTTATTGCACTACTGTTAAGGGTGTAAGCACTCACCTTTTCCGTTACCTTTACCTTTATCTTGAATATACTCATCAGACAGATGTTCATGTCTCCATTTTGTTTGTAGTGGTACATAAGAGTTCATAAATGTTATTGTCAGGTATAGTACTATGCTTATCATTGATAGTGTTTGATTCTACACATGTATATGGCTGCATTACTTGCTCTGTAATGTCTTAAAGAAAACTCACTAAAAAACTTTCTATGATAAAAAGAAAACAGGAAGGGTAGTGAGCTGAGTGAGAGCTGTTGAAGGCTTCAGAATTTTTTTGAAGGAAAAATGATGGCATATGCTGCCCCAAAAAATCAACAGGTTTCAAAAACATGCAAATGTCCACAACAGTGGAAACAGAAACAACACGAGTTAAAAACTCATCAATAAAAAAAAAAAAAATTTGGTAAGAGATGTGATAAAGAGCCCTTCTACAACAGGTGAACTGGGGATGAAGGGTGGGAGTTTACTGATGCTAAAGGACCCCTTGGAAGAAAAGATTACTGCAGTGAGTAATTTTTCTCCCTTATCCCAGGAGTCCTTTAGCATCAGTAAATTAAGCAGACTACCGAGCAGTACCAAGTGGGAGGTGGGCAGAGAAACTACTAGGAAAGAGGCTCTGCAGAACCTCTCTGCCAAATTTGGCATCAGATCTGGTCTGCACATACAAACTGTAGTGATTCACAAGGTGAACACAGATTTCAGGTAACTGCTTTTCAGACATCCGGTAGAGGAATGTACACTGCTGCTGCAATGAGGATGCCATGCCCCTGGAGAAGTGGGCCCTGAGCCCCACTGGAGCTTAGTGACCAGATTTTTCATAGTAGAATCTAATACAAGAAACCTACCACAGGAAACGTTCTCTTAGTAGATGGTCTTCCCCTGCCTACATACCCGTAGGTGGGGAACACCTGAGAGGAAGAGCCTTTGGACGTCTAGTATGCTCTAGGTAGTAGAAGATGGCTCTTAACATCCAAGCTATGGAGCTTCTTCTTGCCAGTAGTGGATTTCTCAGTAAAAAAGACAGGCAGAGTAATGGACTGGTCCAAGAGGAACTCTGAAACCACCTTTGCAGAAATTCCTATTTGTCCTGAGCCCAACTTTATCGTTGTGAGGGAAGATGTAAAGTGTCTCAGTGCACCAGGCCTGTAGCCCTGAAAATCTCCTGGCAGTGGAAATGGTTAGCAAGGAAGCCTGTCTTCCAAGTTATAAACTTGATGTGGGCCATGGACATTAGGCTCGAAGGGTGGCTTCATGAGCCTGTCTGTGCAAGGTTAGGGTCCATGATGGAACAGACTCCTGGATTGGAGGCTGGGGTGCAAAGGCCTTTTAAAACTGTTGAAATATGACGGGAAACATTTTTTTCTTTCCACTGAAAGTTAGGCCAAAATTGCCTCGGTGTAGCTTGAGGAAGATGGTCTCAAGCCTGACGTCTGTAAGAGTACCAGGCAATCTAGCAGATTAGAGCCTGAAACTGAAAGGATTTGACCTTTTGCTCTTGCACCAGAGGAAAACTTTTACATTTGGCTGCATAAGTCTTCTTAGTGTTTGATTTTTTAACCACCCCAAGTATCCTAAGGACCTGTTAAGAGTACTGTGAGGATGCAGACTCTAGCTGTTCCAGAACCAAGCCTCGAGATGGAAGGAGTGTATACCTGGATACTGCACTCCCGTCTGAGGAAGGATCAGCAGGAAGTGAGTTGGAGGCAGGCAAATGGGACTGCTGCAGGACATTGAGAAGGAGAGGTACAAGACTTGCTTGGGCCAATCCGAGTCACCAGAATCCTAGATGCATGCTGTTGTAAGAGTTTCAGAAATACCCTGAGAATCAGGGGAAAAGGAGGGACTGCATATAAGAACCTACTTGACCAGATCAGGATCAAGGCATCCAGAGGAGGCAATCCCGGGATTGGAGCCTGCAACAGAACTGAGGAAACTGGAAGCTGGAAGCTGAGGGGAGAGGCAAAGAGATTCACTACTGGGTGCCCAACCACCTGACCACCATGGCTAGTACTTGTCAGTTCAGAATCCATTACTCTGGCCCTGACTGATGCCAGAGTATTTTGCTTGCCTGGGGGGTGAATCGCTGAAGGCTGACTCCCAGGTAGAAGGCGAGAAACCAATTTTTATAGTGCCTGCAAACAGAGTACTCCTGATCTGGCCATTGCAGTAGTGTCTGTTCAACTCTGTAACTCTGCCCTTTTGTGACAGGAGCAAATGCTTTGAACTAGAAAGATTTCTCTGATTTCCAAATGAAATATGATTAACTGTGACTCTTGGAGAGTCAAGGTGCCACTTACTAAGGCACTGTCCAGATACACTTCCCACCACAGGGGGAAGGTATCTGTGGAACTTCTCTGTCAGAGTTTTCAGCTTTGAAAATTGTTGCTTTCTGAGGCCAACAAATTACAAGGACACTTGCGGATGATGCCTCCTGTATCTGAACCTTGGGACTACTGCAGGCACTGAAACCATGTGTCCCAAAAGCCTGAGAAATGTCAAAGTTTTGTGATTTGCTCAGGACCATCATATACTGAACCAGTGAGGTTAATGATTCAAACCCAGTCAAATGCTTGCTGCTGGGCTCGCTGTCCCTGGATGAAGAAAATTGCCAATGAGGGGCAGCTAAATTCTTGCCTGTGGAAGGAAGGCATATCCTTTCTGGATGCTGGGATGGTTCCAGGTGAGACTTTATTTAGATTTACCCAGGAACCCTGAGACTACAGATAGAGCCTTGTAAGGGGGGAAAAAAGGGGACTCCTTAGGTGTAGCTAGAAATGCCCAGATTCCTGAGGCATGCTGCTACCACTGTGCAGCACCTCGTAAGACTCTTGTGGCTGAGGGAGGCCGAAGGACTGCAGTGAGCCCGTCCTTGTGTGTGACCTCATGAAAGGTATATGGTAAAAGGGGGGGGGTCCCTTTTTTGTACCAGGGAAGCTAGCATGTCTCCCTACAGTAAGGGCTGTATGAATAGTAACAAAGTGACCATCCTGAATTTGGGTTTTAACAAAAAGATGGGAAGCCACTCACCAGTTGTCTTTTTTGTCAGGAATTATGTGGAGTAGAGGCCCTTTCTTCTTTTCATGACCAGGAACCATCTCCACCATTCGCAAAGCTAGAATTTTTTGTGGGGGGGCCTCCTGCTCCAACAGAAATGTCTATGTTGGGGAAGAGTCTTAGACACCTGGGTACACATGAGGTCTGCCCACACAACAGGCTTTAGACTGTGAAATACCCTTGCACTGAGAGAAGGCTGGGGAAAAAAATCTCTGCCCCTAATGCCCTTGGGAGGAAGCTTCATGGGGCAGGGGGCCTTTTTTGAGATGTTCAGGAATCGAACAGTATGTTTTAATCACCAGGAAAGTCCATGGCTTTAAACTGTGAGTCTAAGGGTAGACCAATAGTTCTAGGCCAGACAAAGTGTCTCAACTAGATGGCATAGGCAATGACTCTGGAGGCAGCATCTTTGTTGTAGTCCTGTGGAATTGGCATTACATAGATTCCAGAGCAGGTTAGCCATATCCATTGGCTCCTGCACCAAGAAAAAGGACAGACTTCTGCAGTGCCTTTTTTTTTTTTTATATATTTGGGCGAAAGTCAAGTAGGTAAAAATTTTGACAAGCATCTGCAGGTAACTAAGAAATCTATTTTCTGGGGGGGTGGCTTGGATCCAATGGTGGTGGCAGCTTAGGGCTTTTGTTCTGTCTCTCCCTGGACCTTAATCTACCACAATCCTTGCTTGTGCCAGGTTGAAATGATGTACCAACAGCTGGACACTCCCCCTCTCCCCCTGCCACTGCTATCCACATGTTTTTTCTTGGGTAAGTCATCCCTTTTGTGCTTGTTTTTCTGTTGTTACCTGTGAACCACGTTATCAGTCTAGGCCACATACTCCTGAGCACCGCAGTGTCAGTTGCCTGTCAGAACCATTGCTGCTTCGCTCTGTGCCTGAGTACACGCTGTCAGGTTGCAACCTCCGGTTGGAACGGCCATCTTTAATAGAATACTGCCACTCGTTGCTACACTACCTGCAAATCGGCGTTACTTTCAAGTCGGAGCTGTGCGGCAGGGAGGATGGCCACTTCTGAAGATGCTGCAACTGGGCCTAGTCTGGGCTGTGACCAGGATGCCCCATCCCAGTTCAAGTGGAGGATGCCCTCTCCCATATCACTAAAATGTTGAGGCTCTCTAACTAGAGTAGATGGTATCGAGCCTCCTGGCCAGGAACATGGCAGATGTCTGCCGCATTGAAGATAAGCAGAGCGTCCTGAAGCAGCGGACCGAGGAGCTAGAAAGACAGCATATCCTGGTCTGGCAGTGCCTCCCGGGAACACAAGGCAACATTTTCCAGGTTCTGGGAGGGCTGAAGACCAGGAAAATAGGGCTAGGAGGAATAACATCATGATATTGGGGGTTCCTGTAGGAGCTGAAGGCTCCAATATGGAGCATTTTCTCAATGAGCTGCTGCCTCAGCTGTTTGGGGAGAGATGGCGGGAGCCCATTGATGTCAAAAGGGCTCACAGGGTAACTGGCAGTCCAGAAGGCTCTAATGCACCCAGGACCATCATTGCCTGCCTGTTGAGGTACTCAGTAAAAGAAAAGTTACTGTGGGCAGCCAGGGACTGTGGGTAACTTATATGTCTCTTTATCGAGACTTCTCGCATGAGGTTGATGCCAAGAGAAGAGCCTTTGGTCCCATTAAGAAGATCTTACAAGCACACTCCTTCCAATATCAGTTTAAGAGGCTTACTGCACTCCAGATCTCCAGGATTGGCAAAGTTTTCATGGTAGAATGTCCCAAACATGCTGAAGTTTGGCTCAGTAGTCACTGGCCAGGCCTCCTTTCCAGGACCACATCTCCAAGACACCTCTGGGCCCCAGAGGATCCTATTGATAGGAGGGGCTGGCAGAGGAGTCAAGTTTCAGGAAGACAATAAATGTAGCGGACTGGTCCTTTAGTAAATGTGTCCCCAGGTCCTCCTCATAAGCTCTCAACAAGCCTGGGATTCCAGAGGTACACCCACGGCCCCACATTCAAACATTGACAGGCAACCTCCCTCACCTCAAGACACCTCTGGGGAACATGGTCATCCTAGGCAACCTCCCCCATTTGGCAACACCACTGTTCCCAAAGCCCTGGACCATAGGCTGCTACCAAAGTTGTGCCCCCTCCAAGTTCCTCCGAGCAGAAGCCTCCACATCATCTATGGGCAATAACTATGAACAGCAGGAGAATGAGCAGTTTGAACCTATGTATTCCACCACCCCATTGGACTGGGCTGATGCGGTGGAGGAGTCTGAGGAAGATCTGGTGTCAGCGGTTGGTCTATTCAAACCTGGGGCTAAATCCTTTGCTGAGCACTGCTTCACCCCAAAGCCTCATAGGGCAGAAGAAACCCGGCTGAGTGGCCCTGGATCACTCCAGAAGAATGGATGACCTGCTGGACTATTACTTTATGGTTAAGCCCCCTTCTACTAGGTTTTGATTAGTTTGCCTGCTGAATGAGTGATCATAGTTCTGTGTGGCGGAAGCGGCACGCTGGATAGTTTAGCTCGGCTGTTGCGCTTCTTACTTGAGTGTCTAGCTCATATTTCACTCCTGGGGACCTTGCTATCGGCTCCCTTGGTGAGTATGGGTGGCACCTATCTATGTGCTTTCTTCCTGCTCCCTTCCCCCTTCAGGGTGGCAGTGCCATACGCTGCCCCTTTATCATGGGAGGGGATATTTAGTTGCATTATCCTTAAGGACCTCTGCCTCCTGACTCCCCTAAAACAGTTCTCAAGGAAAATTCCTGGTCACCTTCACTTCCCACCCCGGAAGCACAGTGAATGTAGGCCGCACACTGTCTAACACGGCCGCCTCCCCTCCCCCGCCCTTAGGACAAACACCCCTCAATTCTGTCTTAATTGTTTTCCTGTAGATTCACATTGCTTTATAAGGTGGCATGGGGAGGATCTCCTCCCCTCCCCACCACCAGCTGTTAATTCTCTCTTTTGCTACCTGGTGGGGATATCCCACCGGGGCCTCCTGACCTGCCGGTTCCATATTTCATTGGACTCTGAGGCCAAGTGGGGACAGGTCTACTATAATCATAAAGACCTTTCCCCACTTTTGGTGTCTGGTCAGTGTGGCTCGGGGACCGCTGGACCCCTTCACATGTCCATCTCAGCACCATTAGAGCTGGATACCTTAAAAATCGAAACAATCTCTGTATTACTGTTGTTACTGTTACTCTTCACAAAAGAAAGGGTCCTAGAAGAGCTTGCTAAGCTCAAGGTGGATAAGACAATGGGACCTGATGGCATACATCCCAGGGTACTAAGGAGCTAAAGGTGGAACTAGCAGAGCCATTAGCAGAACTGTTTATAGAGTCTCTGAGCACAGGAGAGGTCCCAGAAGACTGGAGAAGGGCTCATGTGATCCCGCTCCACAAGACTGGTAGTAGGGAGGAGGCGGGGAACTACAGACCAGTCAGTCTTACCTCAGTAGTGGGCAAGATTATGGAGGCACTCCTTAAGGAAAGGATAGTGCAACACCTGAAATCCATAGGGGCACAGGATCCAAGACAGCATGGGTTTACAAAAGGAAGGTACTGTCAAACTAATCTCATAGATTTCTTTGACTGGGTAACCAGAGTGGTGGACCAGGGGAGCAGTTGATGTCACCTACCTTGACTTCAGCAAAGCTTTTGACACTGTTCACATAGAAGATTGATAAATAAGCTGGGTAGGCTCAGGGATGGTCAGAAGTTGGTCAACTGGGTGGCAAACTGGTTGACGGGCAGAAAACAGAGAGTGGTGGTAAATGGTATACAGTCAGAAGAGATGTAAGTCACAAGTGGGGTACCTCAGGGATTAGTCCTGGGGCCAGTCCTCTTTAACATCTTCATTAGTGACCTTGCAGATGGACTAGAGGGTAAGGCTTGTCTGTTTGCAGATGATCCAGATGGGGTGGGCAAAATGAGAAGAGATCTGGATAAACTAGCAAAATGGTCAGAAGAGTGGCAACTGGGATTTAATGCAAAGAAGTGCACAATCATGCACATAGGGAAGAGAAACCCTGAAGCCACCTATAGGCTGGGAGGGGAGTTGCTAGCAGTCACAAAGGAAGAAAGAGACTTGGGCATCATCATCACTGATGACCTGAAATCATCCAAACAGACCTCTTAAGCAGTAGGTAAGGCTAGGGGGGTGTTAGGGTGTATTAGTAGGGGTATCACAAGTTGTAAGAGGGAGGTAATAATCCCTCTTTACAAGACACTGGTTAGGCCCCATCTGGAGTACTGCGTGCACTATTGGAGGCCACACCTTCACAAGGACATTAACCAAATTGAGGCAGACCAGAGAAGGGCAACCAAAATGGTGCAGGGACTGCATCAGAAGACATATGAAGACAGATTAACAGAGCTCAATATGTATACCCTTGAGCAAAGGAGGGAGAGAGGTGATATGACCGAGGCATTCAAACACCTTAAGGGCATTAACAAGGTGAAAGAGTCTAACATGTTTAAATATAAGAAAAATAGCAGGACAAGAGGACACAGCATGAGATTAGAAGTCGATTAAGGGGAATGTGAGAATTTTCTCACAGAAAGGGTGGTGGATGTATGGAATGGCTTACCACAAGAAGTGGTGGCTATGAATACAGTGCAGAGCTTCAAACAGGCATGGGATAGGCATAAGGGAGCAATACAAATGACTATGAATAGATAGGCCACTGACAGAGCAAAGGCCGATGGCACATTTATAAGGCAGAAAAAGAAATGGGCAGACTGGATGGGCCTTGCGGTCCTTATCTGCCGTCAACTTCTATGTTTCTATGTTCTTTGTCTTATTGTGTTTATTGCTTGCTGTGATACCTTACAGTTACCTGCTTTTGTTTTTTGACCAGGGTTTTCTCTAGGGACTGTGACATCTGCTGAAGCCTCCCATAGCCAGCCGATTCTTATTTTTCCACACCCTTCTTAGTACCCTCCAGGGTTTGTGACTCATTTTCTGGTCCAGCAACTGGGCCCCCCACTCTTAACTGTTTCCTTCCTACTCTGGTGGGTACTCCCTCCTTTGTTTTCTTGTCTGTGGGTGAGTATGGCCACTACCTCTCCTACAGCTCATGGCTGGAAATGCATCTCCTGGAACATAAAAGGGCTCAACCATCTGGCTAAACGCACCAAGGTATTACCATTTCTGAACTGTTTAGGTGCAGATATCACCCTGCTCTAGGAGATGCACCTAACCACCAGAATTGTTTAGTGGCTTAAAAGTTATGGGTAGGGATAGTCATAGCCAGTTGCGCCTCGAGCAAGTCCAAAGGGGTGGCCATACTCCTGTGCAGAGCTTCCCACGGGTGGTGGAGGATACACTAAGGGACTCTCAGGAAAGTGGGTAGTTGTTAGGCTCTCCGATCCAGGGAAAATACTCATGGCCTACTTATATGGCCACAAGAATGACTCAAGGGACTTTTTTCCAGCCATCAGTCAGACTATTGCTAGCCTGATGGATGGCCTATCTGATATTCCTATTCTGATGGCTGGGGACTTTAACTTAGTCCTATATATTTTCTTGATAAATCTAGTCCCACTCCACAGACCCACCCAAAGACCTAGCCAGGCTAGTCGAGCTTATGACAGAGTGGGGCCTGTGTGACCCCTGGAGAGGGACAACCCACAAGGGCAGGTCTATTCCTTTACTCCACAGTCCATCACACCCACAGTAGGCTAGACTTTTGGCTAGCTAACCATGTAGCCATGCCAGGAGTTTCTGAAGCCACAATAGGAACATTATTGTCTCTGACCATGCCCCAGTGTCCCTCTGGTTCCACCCTCCTGGCCAAGGACCCCAGACCACCAGATGGAGATGCAACCCCTTATTGCTTCAGGATAAAGACTTTCAGTCTTTTATTAAGGAAGAAGCCCATACTTATTTCTCCTATAATACCTCCAATAAGGTTTCACCATCCACAATTTGGGAAGCCTTCAAGGCAGTCATCAGGGGAGAATTATCTCTTACTTGGCAGCCAAGAACAAAAGCCCAAGCAGAGAATTCTGCCAGCTACAGGCAGAACATACAATCTTAGCATTGCAATTTAAGGCTTCTGCACCACGACCAGCCAACTCTTCTGTCATCTCGACCATTGTAGGTTTGAAATATCATATTAACACCCTCCTTCACAGGAAAGCAGAGTGGCAACTCCTGTGCTCCAAGCATAAATCCTGGGAAGGGAATGATAAGAGTGGCAGGCTGCTGGCTTACCAGCTGCGTAAGCAACAAGCCTCCTCCAGAATCCATGCACTTTGGAATAAGGAAGGGAAGGTAGTCTCGACACCCAAGGAGATCAATGAGACGATGCACCTTTTCTATCAAGTCCTTTACCAGTCCCTCTCCATGGCTGGGCATGAAGGGATCTTTAAACGTCTCTCAGAGTTTTGCCATGAAACCCACCTCCCCACACTTTCCCAGTTGGATTGCTGTACACTGGATGCCCCCACCACCATGGAAGAACTTCAGACTGCTCTATGCCAAATAGTGAAGGGGAAGGCTCCAGGGCCAGACAACATGATGGTAGAGCTATATCAACTCCTCAAAGCCAAAATTACAACCCCTTTGCTACGGGCCCTGCATGAGGCCTACAATAATAGCCTATTCCACCTACTATGTGAAGCACTCATTATGTTGCTCCCAAAGTCTTCTGACACCTAGACTGCTCCAATTTCTGACCTATTTCCTGCTTCCAGTAGATACCAAGCTGGTGGCCAAGGTCCTGACAACTAGGCTGGTCCGAGTCCTCCCACTCTGATTCATCCTGCACAGTCTGGTTTCTCAAAGGGCAAGTCTGGAGCAGACAACCTATGCCTAGTCCTTAACCTGAAGTGGCTAGCACTCCAGTCTTCTACCCCCCATGACAGCCCTCACAATCAATTTCCCAAGCGTTTGACTCCTGGAGTGGGAATATCTCCATAGTGTTCTCAAGCTCTATGGCTTTGGTACCCACTTCTGTTCTTGAGTCTCTGCCCTCTATCATCAGCCCATAGCTAAGATCCTCACCAATTGGGATATCTCCTCCCCTTTCCATTACAAGAGGGTGCTAGGCAAGGCTGCCACTCTCTCCTCTCCTGTTCCCAATAGCTCTGGACCCTTTGATCAGGAAACTGCTGGCCACCCTAACATTACTGGGATCTCTGTCAAAGGCCAAAGCTATCTGGTAAATCGTATGTGGATGATATGCTCCTCAGCTTTCCAATCCCGATCACTCTCTCCGGCTGTACTGCCAGTATTGCAGGACTTTGCCTCCTTCTCTGGTTTATATGTTAACAAGAAGAAAACAATCCTCTCCCCACTGAATGTGAACTGCAGCAGGCACTGCCTAGCAGGCACAGAGATTACCTGGGCACCACAAGGCTTTCCATATCTAGGCATTTTCATCTCTTTGGTGTGAAAGGATCTAGAAAAAGCCAATTTTCCCCTTCTCTCTGCCCTAACAGCTAAGATCCAGCACTTTTGTAGCTCCAGCTGTCCCTGAAGGCAAAGTTGAGGCTATATGCATGTTTGTGCTCCCAAGAGTCTCCTTCCTCCTGAATAATCCCCCAGTCCCCTTATCCCCAAGATTTTCTCCTCTCTTGACAAACTTACCTCCTCCTTTTGTGGGAGGGTAAGACACCCTGTTGGGGTGCTCAAAGCTCAGAGTGCACTGGTCTAGGGGTGGACTGGGGCTCCTTAGTTTGTTGGCTATCACCTGGCCTTTTGAGATGGCACAAGTTACTACTTGGTTCACCCAAGGTCTTTCCCCCTTTCACAATGGGTCACCTTAGAATCCGCTCTAGTTCAGGATAGTTCTCTCTCTCCTTGTTGGCAGGCAGGAGGCTCCAGAGGCCAATTGACCCCAATTATGTCTGAGACATGCAGGGCAGGGAAGCAGGCTAAATCTCTTATGGGCACCCCCTCTGCCTGCTCCTCCTGATATCCTATGCTTCCTTTGGGGAAATAGCATGATTACGATGGATAAGAAACCCCTTTGTAGCCACAATAGGCTGCAAGGGTATACCAACAGTGGGAGACCTCCTACTCCCTGACACCACTACCCTAATGTCCTTTGAGCAATTAAGAGAGCATTTCAACCTAGAGATTCAGGACTTTTGGTGATATCTCCAAATGAGGCATGTGGTCCATCCTCTCCTGTTACAGCAGACTGCCAAGGGGTGGTGGGACTGTCTGTTGAATCTCCATAAGCCAAGACAGGAGCAGGGTCTGGCAGGGGTAATCGATAAGGTGCTGGAGATTCACAACCAGACACCACCTCTAAATGTAGGAATTGGTCTGGGAGGCGGAACTCCACTGCCCACTCTCCACAGGAACAATGGGCTGCTTATTTGACAGCAGCTCACAAAGCTCTAAAGATGCTAAGAGCCAGCTGATACATTTAAACATTCTCCTTAGGCGGTACAGGACACCTGCCACGCTCTATGAGCTTAAAATATTGGGACATGATAAATGTTGGTAGTGCCATGACTCCCCAGCACACCTATCTCATGTCCTATGGGTCTACCCACTCTGAAGATATGTTGGCTGGCTGTCTTGGAAGACTGTTCCAAAATAGTGGGCAAGAGGATCTCTCACTCCCATACCTCCTTTTGTGACACCTCTTCACTGGACTACTTACCTCTGCCATATAAACTATGGGTTCTTGCCACCATTATAGAAGTTAAGAGATCTATCCTGATGAAATGGAGACAACCTACCCCCGGCATGCAGCTTTGGCTAGGCTAGCGATTTTGAACAGCTTACTGCTGCAGGGTGAGATGGCTCCCCAAGTACCACAAACAATGAGATGTCTATCTGTATTCTCACATCTGCACAGTTCCTCCTACCTCACTTGGGAACCCTCCCTTAGACTGAGCCCTCCCCACCTTCTCTTTCTTTATTGTTCACAGATGATGGGATACTTCTACTACATATACGTGTATTTATTCTTACTCCCTTTCCTTTCCTTTCTGACCTTTTTGAATCCTTAATCTCAGAATGTATTGCTGGTTCATTGCAGAGGTACAGGACTTTCAATTGGCTGTGGATTTGTCTTATGCCAACAAGTCCCTTGTTGAAGTTTGATTCCCTGTAGTTTAGTGCAGACTGGCTGGCTATAGATGTGCGGTCCTGCATTAGACCCTATTATATGATGCTTGTTTGTCTGATTTGTTACCTGATTTTATGGCATGGTTTCATGGTGCCTATTACATATTAGCTGCAATGTTCCTACTTGCCATCTGTGCATGTCCTGAGTGATGTTGTCACCTTAGCTGTATTGACCAGCTAAAATTCAATAAAATCTTTCATGTTAAAAAGAAATCTATTTTCTGGAGTCCTTATCCTGGGTGTAAGGAGGAAAAGGAGACCTCAGCTTTCTCTCAAGCTGCCTGATGCACTATACTCACATGGCTGGGATGTACAAACAAGCAGCCAGTATTGTTAAAGAATTGCTATATTTATGCATTTATTTATTAACATTTCCAGACCGCTTGTAAACCTCTGCCACAGAAGTGGGGTTTGAAAGCAGTTTCATGGTATTGTATTTATATTTTCATTATAGACAGGGTTTTTAGAAGGTGGAACCTTTCATCTACCTATAATCTTTTCTGATCCTTATCCTCATCTTGGAAGGACTGCTAGGAAGGGAGGTCCAGGGTGCCAATATGTTTTGGATGGACGAAGGCAGGGAGGGAGAACCTGCTTGGATAAATAGGGTGCTAGACCCTCCACATCATAAAAATTCTCATATCATCTGTATCACCCTCACAGTCTCAGGGGTAAGAACTATTGAATAGTGATAGCCCCTGTAAGCAGGGGCATAATAAATTATTTACCATCCACTGTATCACCCTCACAGTCTCTGGGGCAAGAGCTGTGGAAGAGTGTTAGCAGCCGTTGTAGGCAGGGACATCATACAATTATTTATCACCCACTGTATCACCCTCACAGTCTATGGGAAAGAGAACTGTGGAAGAGTGTTTGCCAGCCCCAGTAAAGAAAGGACCCATCTTTTGTAGGGTCTGAAACAGTTACCATGCTTTTTCCATATTTTGCACAGATGGAGTACTGCACAGTTTTTCTGCATGCTTTAAGCTGCCTGTTGTCTCACTATTGGCTTTTCCAGGAGCAATGGGAGCATTTATGTCTAGACAGAGTTTCTTTTTAGCCACTTTATCAGTGACTTGATCAAGCTTCCTTCCTTTGTCACTTCTATTATGTTTTTAAATTGTGATGAACTTCATAATTTGAAAGCTTTAATTTTTAGCTGGGATCTGGAGGGTTCCTCAGCATCTCCTTACATTTTAATACTTTTGAATAACCCCTAGTCAAAAGCCTTTGATATGTCCTCAGCCATAATAATCAAAGGTCTGTCTGCTATGTTTTGCTCAATTTAACAAAGCAAACCAGTCCTGGACCTTACAAACTGAGTGCAGGTTTCTGTGAAACGCCACCGGCCAGCCCTGCCCAGTGGATTAGCTCTGTCTGTTGCCTATGCCCTTTTTTTTTTTTTTGTGGTTGTAGAGCTGAGATCTATACCAGCACCAATCTTTAATAGAAAACCCAGCAATACTTGTCAGTGCCTCGTGGTAAAACCCACGAGGTCTGAGGTAAAAAACAAGGCAACTGTCCCTAATTGGACGGCTCCCACAAGAATTTGGTAAGAAAAGAGAGGAACCATCTAAATTAAGCACCCGCAATAAAATTAACATTCAAAATTAACAGTCATGGTTAAAATAAAGTCAAAATAGTGCTGTTGCACTAAAAAGAAAAAATTTACATGGCTCTAATGGATTTATAATAACTTCACTCAGCACACTATTAAAACAAAAATATGAGGAAAACTTTACCCAGATAAGCACTAGGAGGCTGTCAACAAGGAAAGTTAAGAGACACATCAGGGGCAATGTTGCTTAGTCCAGCAGAGAAAAATTCTGAAGCCTTCAGCAGCTCTCACTCAGCTCACTGTCCTTCCTGTTTTCTGATTGACTATGGCCCTAAGCTCATTTAAATTTCTGTTAAAGGCTCACCTCCAGGACAGTTGCACCAATCCAACTAAGTGCAAAAGTTACTGATACCAAAGGACTCCTGGGGTAAGAAAGCCTTCTTACAAAAACAAACTGCTCACAACAGATGCCCAGAAGCTCGAAAGGGAGTGGGTTTGCACAGAGGTACATAGCTGTGCTCATTGCAAGAAAGGAGTCTCTGTCCTCATCCACTGATTAGTGATTAAAATGGCAAGAGACACTGATGGGAGGTGGGCACTGGCTCTCTTTAAATATCCCCTCAGGTCCACTGCTGATGGGAATCTATATGACACCTAATTAGGCGCACCATCTTTTTTCATCCTTAGCCACCCAAGTTACAACAATTTAATGACCAAAACTCTCCATCCTTTTGGTATGGACTCTATTAACCTAGTACTAGACCACCTAATAGATTATATCCATAGTGCACCCAAACCCCTGCTAAAGCAGCACAGGCTGTTAGGATGTGGGTGGCAGACCAAGCACTAACTGACACATGGAGAATATGCTACCTGAGAGTATGTGATTATACTTGCTACTCCACTGCACACCAATCTTTCAGCAGGCTTGACATTTGGCTGGCCTCTCAACCTCTTATCACAATGATAATAGACTCTACCATCAACCCCAGAATGTTATCTGACCATGCTGAACTCCTGATGATTTTACGGGGCCCAGTAACTCAGAGATCCCCTTCCTGGAAACTTGATCCCGTTGATGTTAGACCCACACTTTAAAACATGGATACAGGAGGAAGCTGCAGCCTACTTTCAGACAAATAATGATGGCCAAACATATGTGAGCCTCATCTAGGAAAACTTTAAAGCAACCATGAGGGAGATCATTATTGGTTATGTCTCCCACCATAGAAAGAAGAAGAGGTGCACTGTAAACAGCTCAGAATGAACTCCAGCAGAATGAATCTAAGCTTGAAAGCCCTCCTGAAAAGTGCTAAGAACTCAACCCTCCACAGGGCAGTACTTAACCCTTGGTCAGAAATTGAAACTCAGCTAGCCAGAAGGGCAGAAATGGCCATCTTTAGACTGTGCCATATGTACTGGGAAGGAGGGAAGAAGTGCAGCAACGTACTGCCTCATCAGTCAGAGTAGCACATTGCTACACTTTAAAATAAGGTTGGCCAAATGTGTTACCAAGATTCACAAATTAATTAAATCATGAAAGACTACTATTGCTCATTCTATAGTTCTAGTCAAACCCATGATCCCCAACCTCTGACAACCTTTCTACAGCCACTACAGCTCCCTATTCTTTCACCTAAATAGTTAGCCACTCTAGAAGCCCCACTCTCTGTTCCAGAGATTGAGGCTGCTCTTAAATCTCTCAGACCTAAAGAAGGCCCCAGATGGAGATGGTTTCCCTACAGAGTTCTTGCAACACCTGTCCCAAATGATATCCCCAATTTTACAGTACTATATGAAGAATCCACCACCACAGGTGCCTTTCCAGCTACCGTGAGAATGGCCAATATAACAATTCTTCCCAAAAAGGAAGCGGATCCGCCAGATACAGGCCCATCTCCCTTATCACAGTGTAACCCCTTTGTTACCCAGGGTTACTAGAATCCCAGTAAGACCTAGTGGTAGGCAGGGAAGGCAGCTTGTGAAACTCCAGTTAAATGGGTTTCACACTGTCTCACTCTGTCCTCAGTCACAGCTGAGACTTGAGAGATGACATCATTATAAAACTGTCACAGCTGCATGAGCCACATTTGGAATCTTCAGCTCAGAGTAAGTTTAGAATCTTGGGAATTCAAAATCAGTCTTCAGTTTGTCCTTATCAAACAAGAAGGACACCAGTAGTGTCTATTTACCCCCCTCCCTCTTGGGGGGGTGAAGAAAAATTCTTTGTGGGTTCCAGGGGCAATCCCCTTCTCCCACCCTGGGAAGAAAGCTGCCTGTTTTAATTTAAGTTCAGTCTGTTCATGTATAACAGCAAAGGTTACAGTTTTTCACCTGTGGGGCACCTGCAATGAATGGGTGAGTGTTTGGCCCCATTGGAAGGGGCAAACAACTTCTTTTCTTCAGTTGGATTTCAAGTATTGGGGACTGCTATTTGGGAGGACTATGTCAACTAGAACAAACAAATAGAGCAGTCATCTGTTTAAAGTATTAAAGTTCATTGTAGAGGGGGTGCTTCAGGTCATCCACCGTCAATCTACATTTTAAAGTCTAAAGTTCTGTGTGTCCAAAGAAATGGCCGGATATGGGCTGTGGGAGCTGGAGGTGGGAAAACCCCCCATCTTTAGTAACCAGGTCCACCTCTGCGGATTTCTTCTGTGTTTTTGCTACTTGCCTCATGCGCTTGGCCAGTGATGGGGTGGGTACCCAGGCGTGGGTCACAACTTCTATCTCTAGGAGTCACAGACTCTAAGTGGTGGGGAGCCACAGGATGGGAAAATTACCCTTGTTGGATGGGAGTCTCCTTGTTGGATGGGAGTTTTGAATTGGGCATGAAACAAAACCTCTCTAGGAGTCGCAGACTTCAAGTGGTGTGGGAGCCACAGTTTGGGAGCCTCTTTGTTTGATGGGATGTCTTTCCAAGTAAAGTTTGGGTTCATTCGCCAAGTGGACTCATCAGCCGAGTGGCCGCAGGGGAGCCGGGCCAGTGGGGCTGTGTATCCAATGCGCATGCAAAATCTGGCTGAGTGCCTGGTGGGTCCAAAGCCAGACAACTGTTGTATTGTGTTCATTCCTTAAATGGACGCTGTGTTTAACCTCTAATCTGCATTACAGTTACGTAGCCCTGTGTGGGGCCATGCAGTGCTTGTTTATGTTTAGTGAGTTAATAAATAAAGCCCACTGAAAAATCCAATTCTGGTTCTGGACATTACAGTTATTGCTTCCTGTAGTTGGATTTACTTGGGTGCCCCTGTGCAGAGTAGTCAAACCTAGGTCTCTTGTGCCAGGTAACCTCATCCTTCCCAAACCCATAGAGACATATGTATATCCATGTTACAAAAATGGGCATATGCCTTACAACAGTGCATAGCAAAATATTTGCTAAAGCTTAGCTCTTAGACTAGAGAGCATTATACCCACCCTTATACACCAAAACAGCTTGGATTCATAAAAGGCAGGATTAGTTTGGATCATATGCGCACCCTACTTAACCTAATACATATTGCTAAGAGCACACCTTTACCAGCAGTGGCCATCGCAATTGACTTTGAAATGCCTTCAGTTCGGTGGAGTGGGGATACATATGTGAGGTGCTCAGACACATAGGATTCAGGTCTAATTTCATCAGTAAAGTACAGATAATATAATCAAGCCCCCTAGCAAGAGACCTTACTAACTCTACCCTATTAGATCCCTTTCCCCTGGGTAAGGGAACCCGACAAGGATGCCCACTTTCTCCCTTATTTTTTTTCATTGTAACTGAGCCAAGAGCTGCAGTTGCAAGGGCACATCAAGGGATACAAGGGATCCAAGCCACAGAAAATGAATATAAAGCTTTACTTTATTCGAATGATCTCCTGGTCATAACCTTTCAGGCCATTGAATCTGCATCCCACTTACTAGATCTTCTTTCAACCTTCTCCATGATCTTGGGTCTGAAGATAAATAGGGCAAAGACTGACATCCTGCCTCTTAACCATCATTGCACACAATCAATTATGCAACCTCTGGGAATAAGAGGGGCCAATGATGCACTGACTTAGTTGGGTGTCAGAATCACACCTCAAATATCTAAAACCTTCAATATAAATGTGAAGCCTCTGTTATCAGAACTTAAAGCAGAATGTGACAGGTGGAAACCCTTGCATCTCTCCATGGTTGGAAAAACTGAAGTGATTAAAATGGTGATGACCCCCAAAATACTACACCTAATAGCCATTCTACTGATCAAGATCCCTAACTAATGGTTCAAACAAATGGATAAACTCATAGGCGGGTTCCTGTGGGAAGAGCAGCCACCTTGCTTCAGCATGACAAAGCTCTGGATGCACTGGAATAAGGGAAGGGGGGATTACTGTGGTTTAAAACATATTACTGGGCATTTAGAACTGCACAAATGGTTGGCCCTGCCATCACAGGAACCTCCTGCATGGCTTGACATTGAATCATCCCAGTGTACTAATGGCTGTCCCACTGCTTGCCTCTATTCCCTCAGGAGAAAGATCCCTAGATCACACCCCACCATAGGGTCATCATTTACATCATGGAAAAATGCCCAGAAACTCCTGGTCGTACCCCTGGCCCATCCTATACACATACTCCACATGGGATAATTCTGATATCACTGTGGACACAGTCCCAATTAAATGTAATCAATGGGAAAATAAAGGCCTCCTGGTACTGGATGATCTCCTCTTGATAATATCACAGAACAAGAAAATCCAGCACTCACCAACCACTATGAAAAAATGTAGCTTTTCAAAAGTTTGGATAATTGGTGCCAAAACTTTATTTCCAGGTGCATAAAAAATGAAATGATGTGTTTTGGAACAAATTCCTTTCTCAAAAGGTATATTTTGGGGGGGTCAGGATGGGCCTGTGGAGCTTTCAGTTTCGGGTGCCAGAATGCTACCCACAATAATTCTGGGCAACATAATTCCAGCACCCTAAATGACTTTGTCCACATTGCCCACACACCGTTTTGGGTGAACTTAACAAATGCAGTTGTTCGTGTATCCTGTAATTAGTGACTGCTTTGGAATGCTTATTTGTACAATTTTATTTGAAATATGTAAATAAAAAAAAAAAAGTGTAAAAAAGGAACAAATACTTTGTTTCAGATATTAACTAGACAAGTAGGATATTTTGTCTCCTCCCATGTGTTAAAACCATCATCTTTTTGTTAGTAAGTGATTAAGAAGGAAATAAGAAGGCCTAGCCAGTTAAACAATGCCCATCAGGCTCTGGAATCATTTCTTAATCACTCTCAGAGAGGCCATATGGTATTTTTGATGCTCTGAAGGAGCCATGGATGTCCTATTTGAGTAGTCATTATCAGAAACAAAGTGACCTTTTAATTAGAGCTGTACTGTATTTGTAATTTTTGAACAGGAAAGGCACACTAAGCTAATATAGTGTGTTTCCCAGTGTATCTTAGGTGGGATTGTTTTACCTGTTTTATTGACAGGTGGAATGTTGCCTGTGACACTAAGGAAACTTCCCTGTTTTTTGTTGATAAGTGCCATGGGATCTTTTACTTCCACCTAGACAATGATCAGAGATGAGCTAAAGGGATCTCAGTTTAATGTGTCACTTGAAGGATGGCACCTAATCAGTATAACAACCCCCTTTGTACTGCAATGCAGTGCTAGTTAGGGGCATTACCCCAAGTGCCTGGTCAGTGGCTGGAACCCATGACCATCTAAGCTTCCAGCCCCAGAGGCAAGTGTGCTACCTATTGAGCCACTGGCGCTGATAAATATTGATGTATTGAACTATGATACATTAGACAGGAAGAGGTTGGTCTCAGATGCAGGAGTTGTCTTGACATGGCACTTAGCTTAAAGAGCTGCTGACACCTCAAAGAAAACTTTGAGAAACATAATATTTAGGTACAATTTATCTTGCATTTCATATGTATTTGATAAATTTCTCCTCCCCATTACTCATTACTGAGAAATTTGCATGGAAACATACTGTATATTCCATAGAGTTCATCAGCCTCTTTAACTTATTCCCTACTTCATGTCATAGTCCTCTGCTGTGACATCACAATCTGTTGCCATCGGAGTAATTGTGATTTCAGAAATAGAGCATTATGACCTTAGGCAGAGAAAGCGACAGGAATAGATGAACTCTTCAGGAGCAAAACTCCTGTTTTCATGCAAATGGCCTCAGTAATAAATAATGGAAGGAGAAATATAGAACTAATGTGAAATATAAGCTGAACTGTGTCTAAATATTATGTTTTGTTAAAGTGGTCCTAATGGCGTTAGCTGCTGTTTAGCCAGTGCATTGTTTTTGAATCCATGAACAAAAGACTCATGAAAGGACTTTGCAATTCGCTTTAGATGGTTAAATAAAGCAAAATGTCTTTGTGTACATTGTCACTGTTATCGTTTCAGTAGTAATTAGCTATCAGGCTTTTGGATTTCTTACAGGCTGAGTAGAAGTCCAAAGATGTGAGTGAAAACTCTAGTCTTCAGCAAGGGGTACAAAAAGGGACACCATCAAAGACATCAATACAGGGTGTTATTTAAGCAATAAGGCATGACAGGGGTGCATTATAGTGGGATAACAGCCCACCTTGGGTGGGTTGAAGCACGAGGCAGAGTCGAATGCTTCCACCACCCAAGAAGGGCCATTAGCCTACTATATTACACCCCCTGGAGTGCATATTGGGATTATGAAATGGACATTTTTTAGCAATTTTAATGCAGCTTTTTAAATATTGTTGGTATTATTATTGTTTAAAAAAGCCTTCTTTTTATTATTTGAATCAAGCTTTACATAAAAAATAGTCCTATTTGGATAATGTGCTTTAATTAACCTTTCAGTAGGTGGTGTTTGTAATATATTTACTTGAAGTAATACAAAAAAACAGACAGAATGGACTGCAACTTTACATCATTAATTTATTCTCTCTCTCTCCAGTCTCCACTGTGACATCATCTCACTGAGCCATGCAAGGCAGTCTGGGCTATGTAGCTCACAAGAAATAAAACAATCTGCAGTTCAGCACAGCAAACCCTGCTTTACCATAGTAGATACCCTTATAAGAAACAGTATATAACACTCCTCGCCATTAAATCTGAGAACACTATGTTCCATTAGTAAATTTTCTTTATTTTTATTAATGTAACTTTAACAATTTAATATTAAACAAACAGTTTACTCAACACTATACTGACAAGGTATAGTTAGACTGCTTTGACCTTGTAATAAGTTCAAGGGATTATTCTGCCCCATGACTGGAACCTTGTTCTCTTATCTGGCTTTTGTTTTTATAGTCAATCAGTTTGGAGATTTACGAGCTCTTACTGGCTAACGTCTTCCAAAGTTAGGCTGATCTTTACTACCGGTTAACAACACATCCATGTCAGTCTGATCAATTCCCAACAAAGGTTCTGGTGTGACTGCTTCAGACTGTGCTGTAGGATTCAAAAGTTCATCTACCTCAGTGATTGGATGTGGTGTGCTCCCTACTGGCTTTAGAGCTGCTACAGTCTCTCATATTCTACCAGTGCCTGGATCATGTAACACCAGAGTCTGGATTTTGTACACTAGACAGTAACAAATGGTTTACATTCACTTTGTTCACTCTTGAGCACATCTGAACCACATAAAACAAAGGCCCACATTTCCTTACAATGTTTCCACACTCCCATTTTCCTTCCTCTCTAGGAAATAACATACCATCGCCTTGTCCTTAGGTTTGAGATCTTGCAGATTTTTGGACCCTTGTCATGCTGCACTGTTTGCCTCTGTTGCTTGGCTCAATGGCTCTCCAAAAGCTTGGCCTTAGCAAAGTAAATATGTTTGTAAGCTGATGCTTCAAGAACAATTTAGTTGGTGTACATCTCTTAACTGAATGAAGGGTGCTTCAATACATAAAAATAAAGTTCATCAGCCGATGTTGCAGTGACAGTTGGTGTACATCTCTTAACTGAATGAAGGGTGCTTCAATACATATAAAGAAAGTTCATCAGCCGATGTTGCAGTGACAGTTTGGCCCTGCCTTGGTCTACTGTACACATAGTACTTGCTTTGTAAGAGCCTTTTTCAATGTTTGCACACATAATTCTGCAGCCTTGTTTGAAGCTGGATGGGAAGGAGATACACGAGTATGTTTAATTCCATTGGAATACATGAAATGTTATATAATTCTGCTGTGGTAAAACTGGGGCCCATTAGCAGACACCACTTCCTCCGGCAGGCCATATGATGCAAATAAATCTCCTAGTGCTTCTATGGTCTTGGCTGTTGTTGTGGTGGATAGTGTGGATATTAAAATTACCTCCAGTCATTTAGAATGCCTGTCCACAACTGCAAAGAGGTACCATTTGTCTTTTTCAGTGAAATCAGTACGGATTCTCTGTCAGGCTTGTTTTGGCCATACCTAGGAATGAAGGGGTGGCATGTTCTGAATCATCATACACACTCCAGAGCCCTACACCGTCTGTTCAATGTCATTGTCTAGTCCTGGCCACCAGAAGTAGCTCCTTGGTAGGGTCTTCATTGCGCACATCCTTGGATGTTCACTGTGCAAGTTCTCCAGCAATCTGGTCCTATAAGTCAAAGGTACAACAACACACAGTCCCCAAAGTATGCAGCCCTGCTCTGTTGACAGCTGATCTCTTTGGGTAAAGTAAGAACTTATTGCCTAATCAGTCACATAAGCAGGCCAAACATTTAGGGTGAATTCCCACACCTGTGAGAGAACAGGTTCCTTACGTGTCCCCTCTGTGATATCCCTTGATGACACAGGAAATTCCCCAACACAGGAAAAAAAGAAAACATCTGCCTCGTCAACTGGGGTTGCCTGACCTTGGCATGGCAGCCTGGATAGGGCATCTGCATTACCATGTTTCCCTAATTTCCGATATTCAATATTGTATTGATAAGCAAGCAAAATGAATGCCCATCTTTGCATCCTTACAGCTGCTAGTGTAGGTATTGCTGACTGTTGGCCCAAAATGGCCATCAGAAGCTTATGGTTAGTAACAAGAGTGAATTTTGTACATAAAGATATTTGAGAAATTTACATACTCCAAAATTAAGCCATGTGCCTCTTTTTCAATTTGCACATAATTCCTTTCACTACTGGATAAGGTCCTTGATGCAAATGTATTAGATCTATTTTTGCCATCTTCTGTTATGTGGGATAACACTGCCCCCACCCCATATGGTGACACATCATAGGCTATCCTAAGGGACTTCTACATATCATAATGCACTAAGACTTGACTGTTTAAAAAGTTGATGTTTGCATTTATTGAATGACACTTCACATTCACCTGGCCACTTCCAATGCTTATCCCTCTGTAGTAGCTCATGTAAAGGTTTCAGGGTGTTCCAAGGCCTTTTAAAAACTGACCATAATAGTTCAGTAATCCAAGGAAAGATCAAAGTTCGGTGACATTGGGAGGTTGGGGTGCTTTGTCTATGGCTGTAACTTTTTCTGTAGTGGGGTGCAATCCTTCCACCTATGCAACATGTCTCAGGTATTCCACACTGGGCTGTAAAACTACATTTCTCCAGCTTTACCTGGACCCCACAGGACTCAAGCCAGGTAGCACTTCTCCAGTGCCTTTAAAAATCGACAGATGTTTGCCAAGATTCTACATCGTGTGGATAGACTAGATGTAGCAAAAAAAAAGAACAAGGAGGATATTGTGGATTTATTGCAATGGGCTTGCATTTCTGAGCACAGAATAGTGGAGGCCGAGGATGGCTGGCACAAGGCCAAGGCTAAGTTACATGATCAAGAAAAACTAATTCACCTTCTCTGGGCCTGAGTGGAAGATCTTGAAAATCGCAGCCGCGGAACAACCTCAGGTTTGTGGGGTTTTCGGAGGCTGTGAGGAACGATGCCATATTTTTTCTACAAAAGAGCTCCTCCCTTTGCTGGACTGGTGATGTGAGACTCTTTGGGAGATCGATAGAGTACACAGAACCCTGGCACCACACCTGCTCCTGATGGGTGCCCTTGTACTATCCTGGCCCAACTCCTCCAGTTTCAAGATCGAGAATTTATTACCCAGCTGGCTAAGAAAAGAAAGAACTCTTTGGAATGGACACAAAATTCAGGTTTATGCAGATTACTCACAGGAGGTAACCAACAGACGAAGGGCCTTTACAGCAGCTCATAGAGCATGTGCAGAGTTGGGTCTTGAGTATTCTCTCCGTTACCCTGCATCCCTCAGAATTATGGTCAACGGGTCACTGTGGGTCTTTGATAATCCAGCATCCACTGAAGACTTCCTTGCAGAACAAGCCCTAAGTTAAAATTGGGCAAATTACGGGACACCCGCAGCTCTGGGGCCCTGCTTGCCAACCCTGCCCCTATGGAAATTGAGATACCCATGGTCTCTGATGTTTTATCAGTCTGTACCCCCAAACAGTTAAACAACCTCAGACTCCCATTTGGAGACCTTCCTAAAATCCCTGGCAGCAAAAAAGAATAGGAGAAGGTCGAGGATAGAGGAGGCATGTAGACAAAACCCATCGGCTCCGGTCCAGAAGCGAAGTGGCAGTCAGACCCAAATGTTTCTTATGATGCACAGATCCCAGACATGAGCAACAATCAATACAGGGTACTGATGGATCTCCTGATTGAAGACTTTCCCATGATCTGCCTCTCCCTCCTAGACACTGCTCAGCGGGCTCAAAGCTGCAGCTTCAAGAAATCTCTCCTGGGCTGAGGAATCAGCGGGTGCCCTCCTTGAAAACTATGTGCCCACCATAGCTGTATCTGTCATAGAAGCTGCAGTTATTTCCACTCCTGCTGCTGATTCAGTGGGCTGACTGTTGCTACTATATCCTTTTAGGATCAGGTTTTCACCGATGATACAACCGGTTTTACATCATCATTAGGTTTGTCTGTTGGTAAGGCAACCTTCTCCTCTGATTAGGGATGATACCCATGGGCGCAGTGTAAAGGGGTCTACAAGTTCAGAGGATGGCTGCAATCAGCCTTTAGACCTGCATGGTCATTTATTTAGTTTTTTTATCCCTTTCCCTCGCCTCTCTTATTGAGATGACCAGGCATTCTATCGCTGGCCTGCCAGTCGCGTTACCTGACTGTGAAGGGGATGGATCATGTTGTTTCTAACCTTCCCAGGGTCCCACTTAAACCCGTTCTTGGCAAAACTATTAAAGTGATTAAAGGGACCAGAGCAGGTTTTCATCACTTCCCGTTACAAGCCCGATGGGCGGCAGCTCATAAGACCGCTGTTGCAGGAAGTTTCATTGTTGTTTTTTTCCTTTTAACTTGGGGTTATTAGGAGATGTCTACCTCTGAGATGGGCTCAGGGATTACCCACCTCCCAGCAACCTCCACTGGTGTCTGGGCTACCTTTGAGACAATACTTACAGTAGATGCTGGTCATTTGTGGGATTGTACTGTAGTGAACAGGGGTGTGGGGGTTGGGCACTGTTAATAATGATGGTTTCAATTTACTTTTGTTATCGGTTATTTTGAACATTAGCACTTTGCTGTTTCAGGTTAAAATGTTGGAATTATGGTGTTTCATTAATTACTTTTATGGCTATCTTACTAACGGGGCTAGGATGTGCCCTCTAAATACCAGGTGGAGGAAGAAAACTATGCTAAACTCAAACCCTCTCTATGTTGTTTCCTGTTATATATTTGTGCAGACATGTTTTATTGTGGTCCAAATGAGACTAAGTTTATTTCATGGAATGTGAAAGGGCTCAATTCACCCTTCAAATGGAGAAAGTTTTGCTCCACTAAAAATTAGGTCCTATGGTGGCATTTTTGCAGAGACGAAACTTTCTTCTAGTAAGGCCACGAAGCTTAAACAGGGATGGTGGCAGAAGAGCTACACAGTGCAGCTCCCTCTCATAAGCAGGGAGTTTCTATACTCTTTCATAAAATCTGGGATGGAAAGTGAAGGGTTACATAAGAGATCAGGATGGGAGATGGATTATAGCAGAAGTTGGAACCTCCGAATGCCCTTGGTCTTTGCTAATCTATATGCTCTAACCAGGATTGCCGCAATTCTTTCATACTATTAATCAGGCCCTGCTGGATTTTAACAAAAATAGAGCCCCAATACTTTTAGGTGGGAGTTTAACTTAACACTAGATCACTCTATTGATAGAAGCAATAAATCCCTGAACCTCACAGACAGGCTAAGAAAGCAGTAGAAAGCTGTTGTCCGAACACGGACTACTGGATACTTGGAGGACCTTGCACCCAGAAATACATGATTACTCCTGTTTTTCCCCAACTACAGATCATCCAGTAGGATAGATCTCTGGCTCATCTCTTCTGGGTTATATGAAAAGGTGGTTAAGGCCTTGATGCACCCAATTTATGTCTCAGATCATGCCCCTCTGGAATTAGTTATTAAAGGGGACAGAGCCTATCATACCCTCTTCTGCTGGAAGATGCTACTTTCCTAGACTGGACTGGTCCGGCAGTATTAGAATACTGGTCTGATAATGATAATGGGGAGGTATCTGACTCGACTTTATGGGAGGCTTTTAAAGCTACCATTCGTGGCAGGATAATAGCCTTTGCAGCAGCCAGGAGGCACCGCCATGAGCGAATCAGAGGGCGTTAGAGAAGCAACTTTATATTTTGGAGTCCCAATATGAAGCTCTCTAAAATCAAACCCCACCCCTCTCTATTAACAAAACTGGCTAGTACACGAATCTCCTTAATGCCCCACTTGTCCCGGAAGGCTGAGCTAAACCTAGACGGGTGAGACATGCTTTCTGGGAAGGGAGAAAAAGCTAGTAAGCTTTTGGCTTACCATTGTAAATGACAACAAGCTTCTAAGGTGATACATGCACTAGTGGACATAAAGGGTTCAATGCCATACGAACAGTGGAATAAATCTAATCATGTCCCAGTTCTATGAGCATTTATATGCTTCTCCCACCCTCCAGATCCAGCTAAGATCCTAGCCTTTTTATCCTCGCTACCCATCCCCAGAATCTCTGATTGTGACACCAAATTGTAGAAGCCCCAATAACAGTAGAGGAAGTTAATAGAGTTCAATCCATGAACCTAGTAAAACCCCAGGGAAAGATGGAGCTGCCCATAGATATGTATAGAATCCGTGGAATTAACCTGGCCCTTATTTGGTCCAGGCATTCAGACACTCTTTACTTACAGGACATCTACCTCCTTCCATGAGGAAGCTACTATTACAGTGCTTCCCAAAAGGAAAAGACCACTGTCCCCAGGCAGCTATCACCTCATCTCCCTTATTAATGCTGATACAAAGATACTGGCAAAGTTCTTCTAGCCGGCTTTAACCCCTTCTGCAGGGCTTGGTTAACCCATCCCAAGCTGGCTTTGTTAAGGGCCGTCTGGGGTCAGATCACCATAGAGTCCTAGTTTCCCTAATGCACACTGTCAAAATCTCAAAATTCCCTCGGTAGCCATGGCTATAGACTTTGAAAAGGACTTTGACTCGGTTGAATAACCCTTTCTATTCCATACTCTCTCCACTATGGGTTTTGGACCAGGTTTTGTCGAATGGACAAAGCTTTTATATACTGCCCCTTAGCCTCGGTTCTAACTAATGGCACCCTGTCTCGGCCCTTCCAACTACAGAAGAGCATGAGACAGGGATGCCTCTTTCTCCCTCCTATTCATTCTGGCCATAGAACCCCTGCCATCGCACTAGGTCTTTCTATTCTATTCCCAGTATCCAGGTGGGTGATGCCAACTATAAAACATTTCTATACATGGATAATCTCCTTATTACTACTGAACACACTTCACTAGGGATTCAGATGATTTTTAACATCTTAGCTGATTTCACAAAGATGTCAGGTTTAAAATTGAATCAGTCCAAAACTGAAGTCCTTCCACTGAACTCCCTATCCTCTGGAGAAGAATTCATTGCCATGGGGCTTAAATGGTCTCCCAATGGCATAATATATTTAGGCATTATCTTCATTGAATCCACTTAAAATGCTTGCAGCTAACTTCAACTCCTGATTGATTCCTCAGATTAGATATAGAAAGATGGAAGGCACTGAAGCTCTCACTAGCTGGGAAAGTGGATTCAATTAAGATGATGGCAGCCCTAAGATGCTTTATTTATTGGCTCACATACCTATGCCTATACCACTGAAATGGTTCCAAAAACTGGAGGCCGTGATGGGCAATTTCCTTTGGGAGGCTCACCCCTTGATAAAGTAAACTTAAACTTTGACAACATTGGAAAAGGGTGGATGGGGACTCCCTGGTTGCAGCAGTATCATATGGTCTTTGTTCTGGCTCAGACCCTTAGACAGTTCTCTAAACTTGGACAGGCCTCTCCACCTTGGCTCCAGCTAGAGGCCTCCCTAACCCACAGCTTCCCAGTGGTGACCCTATATGCAAGAAAATCTTACCTATGGGCCATTCCCCTCTATATTATTATCAATTAAATACTGGAAGAAGCGATGGCTCTGCTGGGTCATGACCTGGCTACCTGGGAATATATGCCTCAATGGGACAATCAGGCCCTAAGAATCGGAGACTCTACACTACACTGGAAATTATGGAGGTGCAGGGCATCTCCTTGATACAGAGTTCCTACTCCATGGAACTACTGTCATAGACTCTTTTGAATCTCTAGAAATGAGATATCATCTCCCGCTTCCCACTTTTGGAGATACCTTCAGATAAGAGATGCCATATCCCATCTTCCCAATTCCCCCACAATAAACTGCCACAGACAAGTCCTCACCCATACTTTCTTGGGGTAAATACATCAAGAATAAAGCCAGCTGCATATACAATGCCCTAAGAGAAACCACTACAGACCCTCCCAAAAGCTAGATTGCAGTGGGAAAGGAATTACAGACCCCTATTTCAGAGCAACAGTGGGAACAAGGATGGGTACAAATTAATTTGGCCTGTCGGGATGGATGCAACGACTTATTATGAATAAGACCCTCCATAGATGGTACAGGAACCTGGCTAAACTAGTTAAGAAGGGACTTATCTCAGCTGACACCTGTTGGAATGCAGTAACCAAGGTGCTCATTTGTTCCATATACTCTGGGACTGTCCCAATCTTCAACACTTTTGGCTAGCAATTCAGGACATGTGCCAACAGGTGTTCCCCAATATTGTCCCAGATCCTCCTTTACTCCTTCTAGGCTGTGGTAGTCCTACCATGCTGAACTATTACCCAGAGGCACAATGGATCACACTGGTCAGGGCACTGGCCAAAGACTCATACTGATGAGATGGAGAACCCTGCAATTTCCACCTTTCATGAGTTTCTCCTGGCTCTTTGCCAAGGGGCCACATTTGAAAGGATCTCTAGTTTTGCCCAAGGTTCCTTAGCTCAGTTCAACAAATGTTGGCAACCATACTAAATGTCTGAGCACTGTCACAATACACTTTCAGTGTTACTTCTTAGATTCCTTCCCTCATTATCTAGGCCTGGTGTTTTGATAATTATGTTTTTTTCCTTTTCTTTTCCCCACTCTGGTTATGCCCATTTCTTAGTTAAAGATTGCCTTTCTGTATTGCATTGCCTTTCTGTATATAGTTGATATTACAGTTTGCATGGTAGAAGGACACACCTAGGTGGAGTAACTAGAATTCTACTCAGGCCTTTTTTTACATTTACCTGTGATCTATGTAATTACCGCTAGGCTCTCCTCCACGTTGGTGGAGTGACCTGACATTAATTTTGCTACCCTTTGGTTTTATGGTCTATTGTATGGATATCATTATATGCTATATCCTTCAAGGCTCACAGCTAACTAATGATTATTTATGTTAATTCAAATTTCTGGCCTTGCCAAATGTTGCGGTATGAGTCAGAACTGTGTGTAATACTCTGTTTAAGTGTGAATGTCCTGTCTAAATAAGAATAAAAATTTTAAACAAGAAATATTTCCACTCCAGATTTTCAAAATTTACATTTTCCACACCTCCTTATGAACAATACAGCTGTCATGTTACATATCCTGGCTGAAATGTGTTTTCACACATCCGGAAGCAGAATAAGCGCGCTGCTGTCTGAAATCCATTTTCAGGACAGTTTGAGAAAATAACGGTGACACCGTTTATGAGCAAGGTCCTAAAATGCCTATGTTGAAAATTTGGTGACAAAAAGTCCATAAAACTAACTGTGTTACAAGCGTATGTTGCGCGGTTTCACGCACTGCCTTGTAACCCGCCAAATTTGCAATATTTTCATGCCAGATTTTCAACACTGGCATTTTCACATCTCCTTATGAACAGTACAGCTGTCATTTTTCATCCTGCCCAAAAATGTGTTTCGCACCTGTGGCGCACAATGGCAAAGTCCCAAAATGCCTATGCTGAAAATGTGGTTAAAAATCCAGAACATAAATGGGTTATGGGCGTGTGTTGCGCAGTTTCTATGACTGCTCATGACATCATAATTTTTATGTTTTCACTCCAGATTTTCAGCATTGCCATTTTTACACCTCCTCATGAACAATGCAGTTGTTATTTTACATTCTGCCCAAAATGTGTTTTCATGCCTGATCTGGACATTAAGAAAGTGTATTCTTCCAAACCAACTGTCATTGTTTTCTGATGAAGGATTCTGAAAGCTCAAGCAGCTATTTTCTTTTGTAACATCTATGTTGGTCCAATAAAGCTTTCAAATCATCTTTTTTTTTCTGACTCTTTTGTCACAAGGACTAATATGGCAACAAAACTAATTTTCTGTGCTCTTATGCAAGGAAGTGTTGATAATTCCTAGTAGAGCAGGAGCTAATGCCTGCATCCCAGCCTTGACTAGCTGGATTAGAGTAGGGTCCAAAGTAGATACATAGATACATAGACAGTGTCAGCAGATAAGGCCTATGGCTCACCAGTCTGCCATTTGAGCTTGTAAGTTCAGTTTATGTTTTCCTAGAAGTCTGTTGCCCTTACCCTGACCTCCAGAATTCCTTTATGTCTATCCCATGCATCTTAAATCCGTGACTGTTTCAGCCCCACCACTTCCTCTGGCAGGGTGTTCCACTTGTCCACCACCCGTTCAGTGAAGAAATTCTTCCTCATGTTTCCTCTGAATCCTCCTCCTCCAACTTCATCCCATGCCCTCTAGTCCTGGAACATCTTTTCGCTTAAAAATAGTGTATTCCTGCACCCTGTTCCTCCCTGTAAGATACTTGTATGTTCTCTATCATATCCCTCTCTCCTCCTCTCCTCCAGGGAGTACATGTTCAGTTTCTTCAACCTGTCTTCATAGGACTTGTGATGCAATCCATGTACCATCTTTGTTGCCCTCTTCTGAACCTTCTCTACCCTGTCTATGTCCTTGCGTAGGTATGGTCTCCAGAACTGTACACTGTACTCCAGGTGGGGCCTCACTAGTGTCTTGTATGAGCAGATTATGACCTTCCTTTTCCTGCTGGTGTTGCCCCTGCCTATACATCCCAGCATCCTATTTGCTTTACCTGCTGCCCTGTCACTGTTTCCCTACCTTGAGGTCATCAGAGATGATAACCCCAAGATCCCTTTCCTGCTTGGTGCATGCTATATCCTCACCCCCAACTGATATATTGTGCCAGGGTTTTTGTGCCCATATGCATTATCTTGCACTTCCTTGCATTAATTTCAACTGCCAAACCCCTGACCATTCTTCAAGTTTCTGCAGGTCCTTCTCATTCTGTCTACACCCTCTGGTGTGTCTACTCTATTACAGAGCTTTGTGTCATCAGAGAACAGTGAAACTCTGCCTTCTAGGTCCTGCGCAATGTCACTGATGAAGATGTTGAATAGGACCGGTCCCAGCACTTATCCCTGTGGTACCCCACTGGTCACTCTTCCCTCTGTGGAATGACAGATGTTTACCACCACCCTCTGTGTCCTGCCACCCAGCCAGTTACCTACCACCACACTACTGTCCTGCCCACACCCATATTCCCAGTTTGTGTAATAGTCTTCTATGTGGCACAGTGTCAAAGGCCTTGCTAAAGTCCAGATAGGCCATGTCCACTGCCCTCTGCTGATCCACCTCCTAGTCACCCAATCAAAAATTCAATGAGGTTGGTCTGAGCATGACCCCCCCATTGAAACCATGCTGCCTTGGGTCCTGTAGTCCATTGACAACCAGATGTTCCACCAATCTCTCCTCAGTAGTGCTTCCATGATCTTCCCACTACCAAGGTGGGGCTGACTGGTCTGTAGTTCCTGCTTCCTCTTTTTCCCACTTTTGTATAAGGGACTACATCTGCTGTCCTCCAGTCTTTGGGTACCTCCCTGTTTCCAGTGATTGGCTAAACAGGATAGCCAGAGGTTCAGCCACCACCTCTCTTAGTTCTTTAAGGACCCTGGGGTGCACCCATCTGGCCCCATTGCTTTATCAACTCTTATTACTTCCAGTTCCTTCAGGACCCTTTCTCATGTAAAGGGACTTGAGTCCATTCTGCACCATTCTCACCCTTGTACTCCTTCAGACCCATTACCCTCCTCTTCCTCAGTAAAGACTGAGCAGAAATACCTATTCAATATGTCAGCTTTACTGTTGTCATCCTCCATTGACCCCCATCTTCTCACTTCAGTCTCACTATCCCTCCTTTGTCTTTCTTTTTCCTTATGTACCTGTAAAGGTTTGTCCCCTCTACCCACTGATTTTGCAATGTGTTCTTCTGTCTGAGCTTTGGCTTCCCTTACTGACCTCCTGCCTCCCTTTGCTTCTCCAGGTACTTCTCCCTATCCCTTCTGCCTGTGTCTTTTGTATTGCCTGAATGCAATCTTTTTGGCTTTCACTTTCTTTGCTACCTCTTTGGAAAACCATAATGGTCTCCTCTTCCTTTTCCTCTTGCTAACCTGCTTAATGCACAAAGTACAAGTGGTGTTTGCTTTCCACCCAGCAGCTGTACCTCTTTTCAATTTGGAGGAACTGTTACAAAGGCATGACAGTACACTGAATCAAATCAACTTTGATTTGTAAAATAGCACTATTCCCCTAAGGATCATAGCGATAGTACAGAGAACAATAAAACACAGTTAAAATGACATAAAAACATCTATAACAGGCTTATATAAAACCAGAAAATGCCAAATTAAACAAATGAGTTTTAAAGCAGATTTAAAACTCTCCACCATTAGGCACTGTCTTATCCGACATGATAGAAATTCCACAGGGAAGGGACGTAAATTCAAATGCTTGTGCCCCAACTTTGTGATGACTTTAAATGAACCCTGAGAATCTCTAGTAATCCCTCTTTGGTGGAGCAAAGTGGCCGGGATGGGCATTAGGGATGAAGAAGATCTTGCAGATAACTCTGACCCTGTCCATGTAGGGCCTTATAGGTCAGAAAATTGACCTTAAGGTGATCCGCCACTGAATAGGCAGCTAGTGCAGATCATGCAGCACCGGTGTGACATGGCAGCCAATTTCCTGGAATTGAACTACTGTCATGTTTTGTGCTGCCAGTAAAAGAAATGGAGTTATGGACAAGGAAACCCTGTCTTTGAAGAATTTATTGAACTGCTCACTCTATCCCTAGGATTGGATCCTGCAATGGAGACAGTTAGGAAGAAGATGACTGTTAACACTGCACAGAAGCACAGCGGAGCTGTTCTTCTTGGTTGCAATCAGCCCCAAGCGGAAGTATTTTCTTCACAGCATGGGATGCCTTCTGGTAGCCATATAAATGGGCCACCTAGCTAATCCTGTCAGTATCTGCCTGTAAATTCTTACATTTGTTCTCTAACCTCCATCTTGAATCATCAACTGGCATTACTCTGCAAATACCACTGCATGCTATAGTGTGAAGTCACAAGACAAGAATGCATGAGTCCTCTGACATCCACTGTAGCCAAAAATGCCCTATTGTAGGTCTCCACAGCTGCTATACATCCCCAGTGGAGACATACTTCAGGCTCAGGTATCCAGTAGACTTAGCAATCTCTCAGGATCCAGGTCCTGTTTAGCATAGTACTGAATGGCATCTGAAGCTGAGGGCAACTTATTGCAAGCTCTGACACTGGGTTGGATAATGAAGTGGTCTGATCACTGGCAGGCTCCAGAAAGATATCACTTATTTTCAAACCAGTTGAAAGTATGAGGCTGAGTGTATGACCTCTCTTGTGTATGTGTGTCTTAAAATATTTCTATGTCAAAATGCTTCCACAAGTTGAAGGACTTATAACAAATTTATTAGAAGTGCCATCTACACAGCATTGAAATCACCAAGTGCTGTAACATTAGTACAGTTGACTCCAATACCATGGTGGATAAGCACTCTGAAAACTCCTGCTGAAAGTCTGATCCACACCAAGAGGGTAGTAGATAACATCTATTCTGTAGCTTAGACTGGTGTATCCTTTGAGAGTCACTCCTGCTAATGACTCCACACTTTCAACTGGGGTACCACACAATCCAACTCAGACCTGAAAAGAAGCCCACCTTTCAATACATGCTCAAATCTTGAGTGATGTATAGCCAACAAATCAGTGGAGCTAGTTCCCTAGAATTGAGCCTGTGGAGTTTTCAGTCCATAGCTCGATAACCCATACTAGATCAGCCTATGAATCAAAGTTAAAATCTCATAAAATGATAAATCTCTGCTGTCCTTTCATCTAGGGTTAAAATTCACAAATGCAGTGACATCTTTGTATAAGACACTGGAAGCCTCCTTTGCCTAATTGCATTCTATCTAAGAGGTTTTCTATGGGCTGCCTTCTCTCACCCTTGCTATTTGTGCTTTGTTTGAAGCCACTGGCAATTTCTATCTAGCACAATACATTCATTCTGGGCATCATTGCAGGCAGTGTCAAGCATACATTTCCTAATATTCAGATGACTCCATCTCTTTTCTGGGAACCTGGAATGTTTTACTACCCATCTTTTACAGATCCTGTAAACCTTTGGAGATACTGAGATACAAAGTAAAAATAGAAAGTGCTCAGCATGGCTCCTCGAGGTAATTCCAGCATCCTTCCTGTTCTCCTGGGCACAAAATAATATGATTAAATACTTGGGGATCTGGATTTCAGTTGACCTTCAGGTTGTTTAGGCATAGTCATGAGAAACTATTTGTTGTGGTCAAGGTGGACTTACCCTAGATTGTTGCTGCTCCCTTAAAACCGGTAGGGCAGTTCAGCATGATAAAATAAATGTTCTTCCATGTACAGTAGGTTATTTTATTTCAAACACTATCAATTCCCATTTGACCACATTTTGGAACCAACTCACAAAGTCATGGCACCAATTTAAATATGCCGGAAAACCAGCTAAGTATCAAACTAAACTGTTGACAGTGTGTAGTGACAGTAGGGTTTGGGGGCTTCTTACTTTAGGCATTATTATTTTGCAGCTCAGGTCACCTTCCTTAGTACGTGGGTGAAACAGAAGATCACATCTGATTGGTATTAGGTAGAGGTGGCATAATTCTCACTGATCCCACACTTTGCTCTCACATTCACCATATTTACACCCTGGTTTTGGAATTATAAATCATAACATCATTCTTAGCCAATCAGGATTGTTGATTTCTAAACATTCCAGGGTGTCTCATGCAAGTAGTTCAAAATTCTGAAGTTCTTTTTTATTAAGTAAACTTTATTGAAACAGTTATGTCAACACTAACAACAAAAACTATAAAAGAAAATGTATACAACAAACAGCAGCAAAATACCATCCCATCCTCCCACCCCTTGGTCTGGAAAATCCCAACAGTGAATGAGGGCAGACATGCATGGTACCTAGGACTGGAAAACAGCATATGTAGTACCCTCCACAAAAGCGGTCCCAAGGATGACCCAGAGAATTACAGACCACTCAGTCTGATCTCTATTGTGGGTAAGCTCATGAAGACCATACTAAAAGAAAGGTTGGTGGAATATCTAGAGGAGCATGATCTCGAGGATGTGAGGCAGCATGGGTTCATGGGGAAGACTGTGTCAAATGAATCTGATTGACTTCTTTGACTGTGTCACTAAGACAGTAGACAGGGTCAAGTGGTAGACATCTCTATCTTGATTTCAGCAAGGCCTTTGATTATGTGCCCCACAAAGGTTGATCAGGAAGTTGGTGGATCTCAAGTTTGTGAAAAAGATGGCCAGATGGGTGGAAAACTGGCTAAGGGACAGAACACAGAGGATGGTTGTGGGGAAGAGTTATCTGGCAGAGAGAGGTAACCAGTGGGGTCCCACAAGGCTCAGTGCTGGGGCCAGTGTTGTTCAATGTCTTCATCAGTGACATTAGGGATGGCATTAAGGGTAAAGTGTGCTATTCACGGATCACACCAAGCTCTGTGGGAGAGTGGACACAGCTGAAGGGATACATGACCTACAGGAAGATCTGGAAAAGCTGGGAGGTGGTCCAGGATCTGGCAGCTTGGCTTCAATGCCAAGAAATGCAAAGTTATGCATCTTGGAGCCAAGAACCCCAGAACAAGTACTACCTGGGTGGAGTCTGAGTATCTGCATCACAGGAGAGAATGACCTGGGAGTGATGATCACTAGTGACCTGAAGCACTCCATGCAGTGCAAGAAAGCAGCAAAGACAAACAAGATGCTGGGATGCATATCTAGGTGGATCAGTAGTAGGAGAGAGGAGGTTATACTGCCCTTGCACAGGTCACTGGTAAGGTGGCATCTAGAGTATGGAGTTCAGTACTTGTGCCCACACAAAAAGGACATTAACCTGCTGCAGAAGGTCAGTGGAGAGCTACAAGATGATAGTGGGTCAGCAGGGTTAGGCATACGAGGAGAGATTGTGAGCACTGAACATGTACTCCCTGGAAGACAGGAGAGAAGGGGACATGATCGGGACCTTCAAGATCTTGAAAGGGGTAAATAAGGTTGATAAGGAGAGTCTCTTTAAGCTGGTGGCAACCATAACATGAGGGACACAGTCGTAATCTGTGGGGTGAGAGGTTTAGGAGGGAAGTCAGGAAGCACTTGTTCACAGAAAGGGTGGCAGACACTTGGAATGCACTGCCAGAAGAGGTCATCTCATTGAAGACAGTGGGCAACTTTAAGAGTTGCTGGGATAGGCATAGGAAGAAGATAAGGATCATGGGTAGGGAGGATGGGAGGAATGGGGAGGAGACTAGGGACTGTAGCTCAAGCTGTGGACCCTGAAATATGAGCAGACTTGATAGACCAAATGGCCTTCTTCTGCTGCCTTCTTTGTATGTTCATATGGCCTGCATAAATGTTAGTATTTTGATTAATTGAAACTCAGTTCCCCAAGTTTCATTAGCCTGACACCATTTGACCGATACACAGTTGTTCAACAGGTGATGTTTGCCCGCAGTGGAATTAGTTATATAAAGTAGGGATGGCGCAGGGGTTGGAGCCCTGAAACATAAAAAACCTTCACCAAGGAAAACTTAGTCTGTCGGGTAACCATGTTTTGAGCTGCTGGCATCGAGTTACTGAAACTCGAGGAACAAAGTTTCAGTATATTGTAATATATGTGTATAAGTGCAGTATAGTAGCAACACATTAGAAAAATCATACAAACCAACAATTCAGAATTGGAGGACAATATCACTGAACAAGAAGCAATGCATGTAAAAAGTTTCATTTGGTATGATAAGCCTTCATCATATGATGTAATCCAGCAATCTGCTACTCAACTTTTAAAGCCATCAAAGTCTCCCTGTGCCATTCTAGTTTGGTGGGAAGTGATCATCCAGCCAGTGTCATAATATAACTAACTTTGCTATAGCAGCAGTCAGTGCCATGTACCCCATTTAGCACCAATGTAATCATCTGCATATCTTTCAGTTAAGCAAATCTCTTGTGTAAAGGCTCATACAAACCTAAGAGGAGAATCAGACCATGTCTAATCTCCTCCCAGATGAGCTTAACCTTAGCACAAACCCATAAAATGTGAAACAAGGACACTTCTTCTTGTCCACATCCAGTACACCAACTGGATGTCAACTTCCCATCTTCCATAATTTCTGAAGTGTGAAATACAGATTGCACAGTGTCTTACATTGGAGTAGCCTATATTTATCATGTTTAAGATATTTATATAAATTACCCCAAACTTGGTGTTAGTCTGCAGGAGACCAACCAACTGTAATTCCCCTCCCAATAACATATTTCTTCCAGCCCATTAAGATCAAAATGTTGGAGTAGTTTATATATTTCATAATTACTAGGAGTTTGTGAGGCTGCTCACATCAACAGCTCAGTAATGTCCTGGGTATCATCCATCCAAGGTTGGGGGCCCAGGTGAGCTCAAAGCATAAATATTCTGGTAAAGAAACTATCTGGTCCCTGGGACATTGTATTTGACCTGAAATGTTAAAACAAAAGAACAAAGTCTGCCACCCTGAACATAGTCACCCAGCATTAAATCTGAGAACACACCATAAACTCTGTGCGAGGGATGACGATCTGTAAGAAAATTTGTATTTCCACAGACAAGTTGGAAAAGGAGTAAGTAAATGGGTGCTGCAAATAATAATTCAGCTGTTAATATGCTCATACAGACCAATATCATGGTATTGGTTTGAGAACCTTAGGGACCTTTGCAGGAGAAGTGTAAAGCAAACTGGACACCGATAACGCCTGCTGACAACAGACAAGAAAGATTCTATTCAGTAAAAGCCAATGTAGGAGATAACCTCCCTCTATAATTTGTGTGTGAAAGGACACCCATCAAAATACTTAGCCCCATGTGGGGCCAAATATAGAGCCAAAAATTGGGAAGTCTCGTCCTCCTAACCCGTTAGGCAGTGATAATTTAAAATATGTTATCTGACCATTTTCCTTGCCATAGGAAACACATACGCAGTCTATGCAATTGTATGTACCACAGATAGGGAGATATATATTTAACATATTGCGAGACAGAGAATGTGAGAAAAACATTAATTTTTAACTATATCGACTGGGCCCTATAAAGTCAAGGGAGAGTGTTCCATAATTGTAACTCTTGCTGAATAGGATTTAAAAGGGATCTAAGTTGTTATTTTTAATATCTGATAAATGTCTGAATATTTTAATCCCCAAATAAACAATAATTTTGGGTTCCCTTTGCAAACCTACAGTAACTGTAAAATATCCGTTTTGACCACAAAAAGAATTTAATGGGACTACATTAGTTTTCCCTAAGTTAAGTTTATAGGCCAATATCACACTTAAAGCATATATTTCTCTTAATGCAGCAGGGATGGGCGTGCTTGGCTTTCAACATGTAACAGAATATAATCTGCATACAATGAAAACTTATAAGTAGAATGACCTACAGGAGTCACTTTAATTTCAAGTTAAATATGAACCTGCAAGCTAGGGTTCCAAGTATAAATTAAATAAAAGGGTGATAATGGCAACCCTGCATAGTTCCCCATTCAACATGAAAAATGTTCAAAAGGACACCATTACAATAAATCTGAGGATGTGAAGTGAAATAAAGAATCCTTACCTGCTGAATAAACTTTAGGGGAACCATATCATTATAAAACAGCAAAATGAATGTCCAGGAAACTTGATCAAATGCTTTTTCAGCTTCCAGGAGACCAAGGTCACAGGTACTTTGCTCCCTCTGGACACTGTCACCAAATGATGTAATGTTGTAAGATGATCACTACACTCCCGCCTCTTTCACCGAACCCACCCACTCAGGCCCTACAAGTGCATCCCATACTTTTTCCAATCTAGCAGTCAAGACTTCTGCCAAAATGTTCATGTTTGTATTAAATATAGAATAAAGAATGAGAAGTGTGTGATATGAGAATTTAATGCACACTTGAGCTGTTGAATCCACATAAACCCCAAGGATGGAGCCCGATGGATCAAGCATTCCACACTGAGAGTGTACATTAAATTCTCATAAGCACACTTCCTCATCTTTTATTTTTTATATCATATACTAGTGAGCAATTTTTTAGCCTAGTGCTGTGACCCTGCTTGTCTCTCTTTTCCTCAGGATGAGGTTTTTTTTAGTGTATTGTACTATTTGGGATCATGATTTCAATCCCAGTTGAGTAGTGCTGTCAGGCAGTGCTGTTCCTACTCACAGTGTTGCCAAAAGTGACGAACAGCAGGATCAACTAGAAGAAGCTTTTTTAATGTAAAGGCAGGATCGACCATATTGATAATTGTCTGTTTGTGGGGACGGTGTGGTGGCGCCGCTAGCAGAGTTATGGAGCCACCATGATTTAAGAAGTGTTTAGCCTGCCCACACAGAGGAGCAGAGCCAATGGCAGAATTCTCTAGTTTGAGTGACAAAGGTTGTGTCCAACATAATAACCCATAGGTTATTACAGTGAATAACAACAGGCTGAGCACATTGAACAAATTGCTCGCCAGTTATCATGAAGTGATATTGTTCTATAATTACTAACATACTGTAAATAGCATCCTTCCTTGTTTTAAAATGAAGACTATGCAAGCTAATGAAGCGGACCGATCCTGAAGTCTTTCCAAGTGAATTTAGTGAAAAACCCTAGTCAAAAGGGCATGAGCTCTGCACAAAAATATTTATAAAAATTTGTGGGAAACCCACCAAGACCTGGTGCCTTGCCCAGGGCCATGCTTTGGATTGCCATAGAGATATGTCCTTCTTGAGTAGGACCAGACAGAAGTTTCCACTGATCTGCTGTCAAAGGGAAGCTGGACCTGAGCTAAATAGGCAGCAATCTGCTGATCTAACTTCATATTGTCTAAATCATCCTTGCACAGCAGCTGATAAAAGCAGGAGAAGACTTTAACAATTTCCCTAGAGTGGGTAACCAGAATAGACTGGTTCCCATCATGAAGTCCTGAAACAACCATAGAACCCTTCTGCTGTCATAACAACAGAGTTAAAAGCTTCCCAGAGCTCTCCGTTCATCTATATATTTAACTCTGGCATGAAGGTGAACTAACTCTGCTTTTCTCAAAGTAAAGCAGCACATTCTGCTCAAAGAGAGCATAAAATCATCAAGTTCTGTTCATCAGTACGTAAGAAAAGCTATTTTCGATGTCCTTTATTCATGCTAATAATTCATCAGCTTTCCTCTCTCTTTTCATGTCTATGTTGAGTAGACAACCTAATACTTTCACCCGAAACATGTTTTTTCTCCACCCAGATCCTGTTCAATCTATCATTCAGAATTTGAGTTTTCTCACAAAAGATTTGTCACCCACTCTCTCAGTTTGTGTGCAATCACCTTATCTCTCAGCAACTGGGAATTAAATCTTCAGATTTTATCAGGCATACTTCAAACATCCAGGGAAAGATACAGTCTTACAGGGAATGATTTGATATTACCCAGGGTTTGGTGCTACATTCTGGAATACCAGTGATCAGTTTCAATTAATAAGAAAATAATTAATATGAGATAAATTATTAAGGGCTCAGAAAAAAGTATAGCTTCATTCTGAAGGATATAACAGGTATCGGGGACTAACAGACCCAATGAATTAATTAGTATTTGAAGGCTCATCTGAGGGGTAGGGCCCTTCCTGTGGTTCCCTGCTCAGTCCAGATCAATTTGAAAAAGTAAATTCCAATTCCCACCTTACTACAGGGTTAGATTAGCATAAGGAGATAAGGCTGTGGTCAGCTTCATAAAAAAAAGAAAACTAGGGAATCTATATTGGGATCAGAAATGGAGCTCAGCAACACTTCCTGCTGACCCACTGTCTCGGTAAGAGCACATACTGATCATCCCCATCCCTGATCAATTCAATACACTGAAAGGCCACAGACCTAGAAATTAAAATTGCCACACCCTTTCTTAGTATTATTATGCACCCCATACATTTGACACACCAATTCCTGTCTAAAACAGCAGATATCTTTCAATTTACCATGTGTCTCCTGCAGAAAGGCAATAGAAACTTTAATTTTCTTAAGCTGTCAGAGTACCATATGTCTCTTCTCTTTGCATTGCCTCCTTTAATATTCCAAAAATAAACACATACAAATTAGTCATTATGCTCCACGATGAAGAAAACAAAACTACAGCCCATTCCACCCACACAAAAGAAAGAGACTAAATCCATACTCAAATTATCTGGAATAGTACCCCCACCCTTCTCCCTTTGTCCCCCCATGACAAATACAGGGAACAAGAACCATACACTTCAAAAGGTAATATAATTAAAAAACATCTTATATTCCTAGTTCCAGAGATGGCTGTCCCAGATGGTGGTGTCTCCTCCCACCCCCCTGCAGACCAACCCCTCAGGATAAAATGTTCAATAAATTCAACTAAACAACTACCAACATTGTAATACTAAACATGTCACAGTGTATGGATAACCACTTTTCAAAAGCTTTTGGGCATAAAGGCTCTAGACAAAAGTGCATCCTCTGCCCTCATAGGGCTAAAAGAACCAAATACAGATGTGCACTAGAAAGAAAGCAATAACTAAGGTCAAATAGAAATGGACTATACCCAAGGACCCCATAGTAAACACACAATGCATAAAATACCACAGCTAAGTCAAACTGAAAAGATAGGGAGCCAGGTAATCAACGGGCATCCCGAAAAAGCACAGGAAGATAAAACAAACTCTTAAAGAAGGAGGGGCTTTAGGAAAAAGAGAAGTGGCAGTAAATACCAGGGTGACCTAACAAGTATGTACCAAACCAAAAACAAACCCTTTCCATACAGGAAATCAACCTGTAGAGTGTCAGGGAGGTGGCAGAAATGAACCCAGAGCAAACACAGCATGGAGGCCCCCAGTACATCAACCACTAACAGAAACATACCAGAGATCCTAAACACCGAAAAAAAAAAAGGTTAAACTACCCCACCAAAACCTCTAGCCACCTCTGTCAGGGGTCCCAGCTATAGCAACTGCATATATAAACATCAACCCACTCCATGCTCATCTTGGGGAGAAACAGATTTAAAATATAGGGGGCACTAACCTCCCACAGTGGTGAACCCATGCACAGCAACCTGGCAGCCCTGATAGACTAGAGGTACCCCTCCCATCCTAATTGATCCAACTCCATCCCTGAAGAGCGCCATAGTGTAGGGACTCCCTGGATCCAATCACACCAGAGGAAACCATGGTTCATATCCATCCCCTCTGTCCGCAATGAACACTACTCCCACCAGCTCCCCATTTCTACTTTAAAGCAGTCAAGGCTTACCAAGTACGCAAATATGTAACCAAAGCCCTTGGTAAATCAAGATTCAGTAATGACTCCCTTGATCTCAAAATCCTGCCTCTCACACTTGATGAAGTGCTTAGTCCTCTGACCAGAATTTTCAACCTCTCCCTCAGCCTTAGTCAGTTCCTGGGAGATGGAAATCTGCCACTGTCACCCAATCCATAGAAGTGGTGACAAAACTGCCCACGATAACTACAGACCTATCTCCCTACTACCCCCACTCTCAAGGCACTAGAAAGCATCATCTCGGACCAGCTCACAGAATACCTGGATATGTACAACATCCTGTGCAAGCAACAACAAAGGTTCATGAGGTCACAGCACCTTCACAGCCCTACTTGAATTCACCAGTGCAATCCACAATGCACTTGACTCCGTGAACTACTAGGCTCAATCTACATTGACTTAACTAAAACCTTCAATACCGTCAATCACCGCCTTCTGCTTGTCCAGCTTCAGAACACTGGGCTGTCGACTGATTCCATTGGCTTTTTAAGAGCTACCTTGAAGAATGGTCCCAAACAGTAAGAATCGCTGATACACTCTCGGACCCAAGACCGGTCCACTCGGGAGTCCCCAGGCTCCATTCTAGGACCCCTCCTCTTCAGCTTATTCTTAAACTCACTACGGACAGCTGCCCAGAACAAATAATTCTCTACACCGATGATGCTTTGATCTTCACCTCGGACCCTGATCCAACCCAATTACAAAATAAACTTCAGCAGGCTGTCTCCTCCATAGAATCCTGGTTTCTAAATCATAAACTGCTTCTCAATCAGAAAAATAAACAAGTCTATGGTCTTCTGCAGCCCCCACAACAAAACAAACAACTCCACCTCTCCATTGCAACCAAACAAGGAGCCATCCTAGAGCAAACACAATCGTTCAAGTACTTCGGCATCACCCTTGATCCCCACCTCTCATACACTGTCCATATCAGCAATGTTGCAAAGTCTGCCAATGCGAGGTTAGGCATATTATTCTGGCACAGAGAGCACCTAACCTCAGGAGCACTGGCAGTGGCCGTCAAAGCTCCATCGTCAGCATCATAGACTATGGTCTTATCATATATGGGTCTGCAACTACCTCTGCTCTCAAGCGTAGTGCAACCTCCCTGAATAAGGCCTGTCGTCTCATCACTGGCTCACATCGCCATACCCACACATGTGACCTTTATTCCCAATCTGGATGGCTTCAACTGGACAAAGCGCGAAAATACCAAACCTGCACCACGGCCAAGAAAATTATAATGGATCTGGCCCCACCTAGTGTCTGTGCCCTCCTTAAGCCTAGACATAGGAATGTCACTACAAGGCGATCCAATTCCCATCTACTACATATCCCATGATGTCGTATGACAAGGACAAAATAATTTGCCTATCGGGCATCCAACTGGCTCAACTGTCTTGGCAGCGACATAGTGACCGCTCCAACACTCGGCCTCTTCAAGTCCAAGCTGTGCCTCTCACTGCTTGTATCCTGCGATTGCCCATCTTAACATTTCCACCATTGCAGCTGCAAATGCCCCAGCACCCAGCACTTACAATCAGTCTTTGCACCCCTAGCACCTTACCTGTCATATTCCTTCAACAAGGCCCCCTGGCTGTGCTGTCTCCCACCCTCACCCACCTCCCCATATCTCCACTCCTGCCCCCACCCCAACCACCTCCCATACTCCCCTTACCCCTGCACCTCCTTCCCCTCAATCTCCTACCCTCACTTCCCCACCACTCATCTGCCCTTCCGTGTCTTGCTCATAGCTCAAGTCTTTGTACTGGTTATTAAATGTCTGTAAGTCAAAGACTATATGTTTTTAACTAAAATGATGACTGTTGCACACTCTGACATGGAACCTAGGTAAAAGAGCCTTGGCTCAAAGGTATTGTAATCCTAGATTGAAATAAATAAATAAATAAAATAGAACAGAGGACCCCCACCCACCGCTTTGGTATGTAGACACCCCTGTTCCCCGATACCCAACCTGTTGTAAAGACTGGCACTGCCCTCACACCCTGTAATGGCCAGCCACTGACTGCACTGGACCCTGGCCTGGGACCTGCACTCCAGAATTACCTAAGTGGCTGCACTATGTGTTGGGGCACTACACAAGCTGCAGACCCACCAGTGTATGCAGCCTGTGTATGTCCCTGGCAAACTGTAAGAGGGATTGACATACCTCCAATGCATGCCTTGTTGATGCTGTATCTTCCTGCTGTCATGCACTGCTGCAAGCCCACTCTCCCCATTCTCCTGTGTAACATGCCACCCTCTGGACTGCTGAGGTATTCTGGGTGCCATGGGGTGCAGTATCCTATAATGCCATTTGCAGTGTACACACCAAGCTATGAATAGTGTGTCCGTGGTTTCCCAAATGTACAAATGAATGGGAGGTTGGCTGTAACATAAACAAAGCACAATTTGGGTAATGGTGATACTTTAATAATATACCTCCCTTGAAGGTGCCAAATATTTATATCAATAATAAAAAGCAGGGAGTCCAAAAGCATTCTTCTGCATGAAAAAGACACTTGATAGGTGTAAAATTTCTTCTTCTTTAATATAATTTCAGCCCCCAACGTTTCATTCCTATGAGCTTGTTTATGTTTTTCCCCATCTATTTTGAAATAAAACACAAATTTAAACTTTATAATCCTTCAGTTTTCTAAATGCCATAAATAATTGCCTCCGATTATATTTATCAATTAATTTATAAACCATTTATCTACCTAGGTCCTTCTGGAAATGTGCATTTACTTCAAAGGCTCCAATAAACTTTTGTGCTCTTCCTATGGAGTAAAATGAATCACATTTACTATACACAAAATGCTCAAACAATGTGCATGTTGCTATTATTAATAACAGTGTTAAACTTGAAAACCCCCATTACTTGCATACCTTGGGAACTATTCTTCTGTACTTTAAATGACTGTCTTGCTAAAACGAAGCTGCCACATCCCAATCTGAGCTCTAAAAAGAATGAATATCGTTTACTCAAAACAGCTTAAAGCCCTTAATCTTTATAATTATTACTAAGCATTACTGACTTCTTACATCAACAGGTCTCAAAACAAAGTCATGCATAATCCTTAACAAGCGTTTGCCAAAATAATTTATAAGCAGTACGCATTTCAGTTACAAAACTAATTTACAAAGACCTGAAGTCAGTAATGGCGTTCGAGCAGCTAAAGTGTTCCCTCTGGCTGCCTGGACCTCTTCAGCTCACTTGGATTTCCAGCGGGGAGTGATGTATCACTCCTTGTGACACTACGCAACCAAGCACTCATTCCGATGAAGAATGACCACGGTTTTCAAGCGGCTCTTTAAAGCAACATACATAGATTGTTTAGCATTTATTTATAATTGAAATCACTGCTTAAGTTCCATTTAGTAAGGGCATAACAAAACCTGGCAACAACCATAAATGTTATTAACTAATATACAAGCAACACCAAATTATTCAAAAACTTTGTTTCTATCATTTACACAGATGTTACCAATGTACAGAGAACATGTATGAAAATAACAAAAACACAAATATGTTTACTAAACAATAAATTTACAATTTAAACAACTTAATACATATGGTATTATTCACTCATGGTGGGCGTCAAATGTTTACACCAACTGGGACTGAGAGAAAAGATTGTTTTAAAGTTTTAGATTTTAAAAGCATGCCTGCCAATTACATTCTAAATTCACACCAATCGTTGGCTCTAATGTTTTTAAACTGAAAATCCACTTCTTTTCTATTCTTTCAAGTAATTTGATATAATTACCTCCCCTCAGTGGCATTTTAACAACTCTAACTCCCAGAACCTCAAAGAGGTTCCTGTGTGTCCTGCTTGATTGAAATGTAAAGCTACTGGCGATTTATCATCTCTATTTCTGATATCATTTTGTGTTCCAGTATCCTAATTTTTAGGGCTCTTTTCTTTTGTCCAACGTATAACCTGTCACAAGGGCATTGTAATCATACACAACCCCTTCTGTATTACAATCAATATGGTCTTTTATAACAAAATCCTCATTAAAATGTGGATGTTTAAAATACTTTTTGCTAGTGTTGTTGCATACTGTACATTTTCCACATCTAGTCATACCTGGTTGTAAGGGTCCTAACAATAACTGTGTCCCTTAGTTTCCATATGTTTAAATTGAGAATGTACCAACCTATCTTTAATATTTCTAACTTTTTTGCCACTATAATAGGATTTTGTTGTAAAGATTTAATTCTAGGGTTGTCTAAAGCTACCAAATACCAATATTTATTTATAATTTTCCTAATTTCTGTCATTTTATGATTATATTTGATAGCTAGTACCACTCTATCCTGTTTTTGTTCATTTCTTTTATTAACAAAAGTTTTCCCCGAGTTTTATTCTCTATTTTGTTACTTGCCTGTTTTAGGACTTTAGATGTGTATCCTCTACACCCAAACCTAGTCAACATATCATGTTTCTGCTCCAAGTAATCACTTCTTTCTTGAAAATTTCTTTTTACCTAACCAATTGTGCATAGGAATGCTATTTTTAATTTAGGTTCATGAAAACTTCTACAATAAAGTAATGTGTTTCTATCAGTGCTTTTCTGAAAATAGATGTACTAAACTGTGCATCATGCACCCCAATTAAGAGACCAAAATGGAATACTGGAAACACTATAATTTAAAGTAAATTTTAAGTTGATGTCAAGCAATTCAAGATCTCATTAAATTCTAATAATTCTTGTTTGTTCCACTCCAGACACAAGATATATCATCAATAAATCTTTTCCATAATTTTATTTTATCTTTAAACTGATTTTTTCAAAACTAAATACCATTTCTTCTTCAAAATTAATCATATAGGCATTTGTGTAACTGGGAGCCATAGTGCTGCCCATTGCAGTGCCTTTATCTTGTTGGTAAAATGTTCCATCAAATTCAAAATAATTATTTTGTAAAACAAATAATGCTAATTCCTGAAACATAACTGTTTTAGGTACTGAACCTATAGGTCTTTTTATTTAAAATGTTTCCTATGTTTACAATCCCTTCCTATGGGGAATTGAAGTGTACAAATCTGCTACATCCCAAGTAGCTAATGTGATATTATTTAAATCAATCTTATCTGAATAAACTCTAAATGTTTCATTAGATCTGTTGAATCTCATATGTACTGAAACATTTTTTTTCAATCAAAGGCTGTAAATAGTAATTGATATATTTTGACACTGGATCAAAGACGGAATCAATTCCTGACACAATCGGTCTTCAGGGGTTCTAATAGATCTTTATGTATCTTTGGAATGCCATAAAATGTTGGAATTCTTGGATGGTCCTTCAAAGGGCTCTCATTTCCCATTCTTGTAGCCAATTTAAATCAACAAACTCAGCCAACAATTCCCTCAGTTTCCCTTGTAGTGAAACAGTTGGTCACCCATCAATCGAGAATAATTAGTCCTATTATTTAACAACTTCAAACACATGGATCTATATGTATCTCTATCTAAAATGACTATTCCCCACCTTTATCTGCTTGTTTAATTACTATTTCTTATCATCACTTAAATCTTTCAAAGCTTGTCTCTGTTCTCTTGACAAATTTTGTTGTTTGGGCCATAAAGACGACTTATCTTTGTATAATTGCATGATCTCACTTTCAACTATAGAATAAAAGGTTTCAATCCCATCATTTTGTCTGGGAATTTGGATTTAATATTTAGAGCCTGCTTCAATTCTTTTTCTTCACTATTCAATGAATTATTTGTTGCAAATAAATTTTTTAACTTCAAGCTTCTAAAAACCACTGTAAATCAACTTCTAATTCAAATAAATTAACCAGTTGTGAAGGAGCAAAAGATAGTCCCGACCCAGGACATAACTTTCTACCTCAGTTAATCTTCTTTACTTAAATTAACATGCTGTAACATGCCTGCTCTGGGACCTGTGTGGAGTGGGTACAGCATTGGCTGTCACCAGCACTGAGCAGTGCAACTGCACTAGGACAATGGATCCACCACGTGAATGCCTGAGGTGTATGGCCACTGGCGTTATCGCCTGCACACAGCTCATGCCTATGTATGACACATTCCAGCATCCTACTGCCTGTGCTCTGCCATGTGAAAATAAGATGCCATTTCTTCTGTAACTATCCAAGCTAAATATATAGCAATCCAGCAGACATATTCTAGAAACATACATTGTAAAAATGTAAAGGAAGACCACATTGCAGCTGCCCCACAGCAGATCTGTCATTGCACAAATTCATTATAAATAATGGTAAAAGCATCCCAATAGCTCTCCAAAGCCATATCAGCTCTGACCAGAGTTTGCTGTATTGGGTAGTGGTCTTGAAGGAGAAGGTCTGTTATGTGGCAGAAATGTATAACATTTTGGGAAGGAAGGACCAACACTTATTCCTAGAGTGTGTTAGAGTATGATAAGAAGAAAAGTGTAGGGTCCCAATTCACCCAAAGGAATTGGGAAGAAACTGGAGCTTAGTTGGAATGTAATAACCTCTCCTGCATTTCACCAGAAGATTCTAGTCTGCTGTTTCACACACCTACCTTCAGTGAATATTATTGTGCCACTTTCTTAGACTCCTGTTGTAGGAAATGTGGGGAGGGGCTCCATCGCCATAGTTTTGGGGACTGCCCAATAATTTACTAGATTTGTAAGGATGTTTATGTGTCCATTCAACAGATCTTGAGCAGGATGTTTCCTATCACTTTTACTATCTGGTGTTGCGGTCACTGGCCTTAGTCTCCTTTTTGATGTTTACTAGATAACTGCCACAAATTTCATTCTCACAGACAGTAAATGCATCACCCTTAAATGGCTGTCCACATATTCTACATTTAAAGATCTGTGGAAAAGAAAAATCCTGGAGATTCAATCCATGAAACAGATTACAGCTATTCTTCATTTGAGGTAGGACATCTTTAGAGATCTCTGGCAGGCATGGGATACTTACTTGCTGGCAAATGGATCATGACTACTGTATATTCTCCTTTAATGAGCAAAAGTGTTTTACAGGTGTATGGTCACAAATTGATCTAGGCAGGGGAAGGTAATAAACTCAGTAATTGTTTATTTATTTCAAAAGTTTCACCAGGAAAGATATACTGAGCAGATAGCAGCTCATTTACAGATGCATCCTGAGAGGAAGGGAGAAGAGGAGGTAATAAAACAATACAATAAAAAACAATAGTTACATAACAGGTAAAATGAAACATCATATACTAAGACTACAGTCAATAAGCAAACTTGCAGTTGTACAATTTTTGCAAAGGAAAAGAAGGAATAGCAGTCCAGTGGGTAGCAAGGAGGTATGGATAAATGTGAAGTGCAATAAATACATGAAAGGGTTTCAAGAAAGTTTCAAGGCAGTACAAGTGAGTGATAGAAAGAGAGGATAGTGGTTTATTGCTAAAGGGAGAGAAAAAGAGGGCTATGAAGTGAGGATAGAGGTAGTGAGGCAAGGGGCAACAGGTAGTGAGAAGTGTAGCTGGGATAGGTATCAGGTGCAGTTGCAGGTATGAAAAGTGAAGTCATGGAGAAGAGAGGATAGTGAGCATTGGAAGAGGCAGAGCAGATGTTTAGGGAGAGAATTCCATAGTTTGGGAAGCAGTAGGAGAAATCAGCTAGGCCGAGGTTTCCTTTGGGCAGTGCAAGGAGAATGATAGCCAGAGCTGTGAAAGGTGTAGGAGGAAGGTGCAGGTGGGGAGAAAAGAGGTAAAGTAAGAGGGAGAGCCTAGCCAGTATTTAGATATAAAGGAGGTCCAGTGAGTGGGGTGTCAGGCTTCAAGGGAGGAAAGGAGAGTGGAGGAATGCAGGGAGCAATGATAGATCTTGAGTGGACAATCCAAAGCAAAGCAATAGAAGGAGTGAAAAGGGGTCCAGTCTGATGACAGTGGACCAGAAGCAGCACTGTAGACAATGTCTCCAAAGTCAAAGATGGGGAGAATAATTTTCAGGGCAATAGCTCAACAAGCAGGAAGGGAAATGCAACCTCTTTTCCTATATAATGCACCAAGTTTAGGGTTAATGCTTTTGTGGATGGTTTTGTGGATGCCCTGAAAAGTCAAGGTGCCTGTTGAGCCAGACCCTAGGTACCAAAATGAGGGAATATCATCAGTTATGGTCCCATCTCCATCTGTGGTGCAGTAGCAGGGAAGATGTTAAGCGTAGTGAGCTTCTGCCTAGTGCCAAAAGTCATGGAGACAGTTTTCTTGGCATTGAGGAATAGCTGATTTGACTCTAGTCAGTGCTGAATGTTGTTGAAGTTCAGATGGAGCCTGGCCATCAGATTGGAGGAGGAGGAGAAACCAGTGGCAAGAGTACTGTATCATCTGCATGCATGTGGATGAACGCTAGAAGCAGGGAGGTCATTCAAGAAGACGAGAAGATTATAGGGCCAAGGATGTATCATTGGGGCAAGTTCCGATTGGGAGTGGCAGGGATAGGGAATCACCAGTTCTTATGGACTGAGTCCTACCATCAAAGTAGTAATGGAACCAATTAGCTGAGGAGTCAGAAAGTCCCACTACCTTTATCTTGTTAGTAGAAGGGTGGGCTACTGTGTCAAAGGCTTTGGCCAGGTCAGCAAAGATGGCAGAGGTAATAAGGCCTGATTCATGACATTGGAGACAGTAAGCTGGAGAGGGGAGGAGGAGATAAGTGGAATTTACTGAAACCAAACTGGAAGAGGTGAAGAAAGAGGAGGAGTCAAGGAACAGGGAGAGATGAGCTAGCACAAAGTGTTCTTGTAGATTAGATAAGGTGAGGAGCAGGGAGATAGGCAGGAGTTGCCAGGACAGGTAGAGTAACCTCCTATAGGAATGGTTATGACAGTGGCCTGTTTCTCAGGAGTCGGGGACAGATGCAAGGGAAAAAGGTTGGGAAGGGAAGTGATTGATAGAGCAACAGCAGGGGCAGAAAGATGGAGGAGTTTGTGGTCGAGCCAACTGGGAACTTGCCTTTGAGAGGATTAAGGGCAAGTAGAGCATTGAGGGTGTGAGCAAGGTGATAAAGAGAAAGAGAAGGAGAGATGAGGTGGTAGGATGGGAGGGGAGGAGGGAGAGTAGAGGGAGGGATAAGAGAAGGAGTTGGCACAGGGAGGAAGAAAGAGTTGAACTCCAGAGGTAGAAATGTGGGTGTCATCCACCTTGAAGACTTGATTGTGGGAAAGAAAAGGCATAAATGATCTTCCTGAATTTGAGAGGTGGTCAAGGTTGTCCTGAAAGGTGGAGGCAAAATACTCAGCCTTTCTGCAAGCCAGGTGACTCTGGTGTAGACATTGCAAAGGGCTTGGTATTCTAGTAATCAGCAAGGAGCCAGAGATCTTATGAGTCTTCCAGGCATGATTAAGCCTATGAAGGCAGGTCATTAATTCCACTGAGATCCATGGGGGTGGGAGCCATTGACCCTGGGTTTCCTAAGAGGGCAAGCCAATCCAAGATATACAGGAAGGTGGTATTAAAGCTGATAGCAGAATTGACTGTACTGGTAGAAGAGATGGGCGATCAATCAGTAGCTATCAAATCTGCATGAAGGAGGCTAAGTCCAGCGACCAGAAGGACTGGATCTAGAAGAGTTTGGGAGGGCTTTGGGATGGTGAATTATGTGCACAGAACAGACCATATGGTGGTCACTGGGGCATCAGGGAGGTAATAGTAATATTTTATATCTAGATCTTTGAATTCACTGTTTCCAGATTTGTATAAAGGATTGGGTATTACTGGGCAGCATGGGACTTATAACACAAACTGCTTCTCTGTGGGACAAGTTGTGAACTATGAGTTCTGATCTTGCCTTTTCTGTTGCTCTGGTTTCACCAATTCTTGCCTAATGCACTGTAAGATGACTGCAACATTTCTTTTGTATTTAATAAAAGATCAAATTTAAAAAGATGACATCTTTGATGGTGGCAGATTTATTCACAACTGAGCTAGTACTGCATAGAAATACCCAGACTTGAGGAAACTGGTGCTTCTCACAGCCAGCACATCTTGCTGTCTGTGCACACATCCCAGTGATATGATTGAATCAAGACAGAGCTCTGTCTCTACCTATACACTTGGTCACACACCTCCTGACCATCCTACAATTAGCCCTCTAACATGCATCCTGTCACAGTACTCCACCCGCCGAATTCCCCAACTGTACAGCAGTTATGAACAGATCTCTCAACTGAAGGAAGGGCTCATTAAAAGGCTTAAATCCCTGCATTGTTTGTACTCCTACAGTCATCACACAGAAGTCCTGCAATGTTACTATAGATCATACTGCCCCTGTAAACAAACTGTTGCTATCCAGTATACTGTAATTACATCTCTTACCTTGAGTGAACACAGATGCAAAACACTATTTTTTTAAATAGCTTTTTTCATCCTGTCCTGGCCCTGAGCATGCATGGCTGTGGTCCTCCTGAGAGATCTCAATCCACCCTGTAACTTCAGGGCTTCATTTAGCCTGCCTCAGTGTCCCATTTTCTGTTTCTCCCCTGTTACTCCTAGGACCATAGAACATGGCTGTGCATGTGAATGGAGGCACACATGCATTCCATGGCTTTGTGATGGCCTTTCTCCCACCTGGCCTAATGTCTGATCTCCCTTGTGGCTTGGCACTGCCACCTAACCTCCACTGGTGGCAGCTATGAGACATGGAAACCTAATGTCCCTCCCGGAGAGGAGAGCTACCTTGTGACAGTTTGACTGAACTCATCGCCCTCCCCTTGGCTGACCCCCAATGACCCAGGCTCATTTCCAACCTGGCTTGTGGGCATGGGAGGAATTAAGGAGTCCAGCACCTCAGCCATCCATGCCACTGGACCAGCCCGCAAAACACTAATGTAAGTATTCAACCATCTGTTCCACATTGGTTATGTCAACACTGCCCTGGATCCTTCAGTGGTCCAACAAGTGTCTATATTTTCCATTTCTCATTTATGTATCTGAAGAACATTTTAGTTTTGGATTTAATTTCAAATGCTATCTGTTACCCTGTTTACTGGGTTTACTAGTTTTTTTATTAGATATAAGAAGGCATACCATCAAAATGTCTCCCACAGCTGTGTGGTTATATTAATTTGCACCAGTTGACCAGTTCAAATATTTGTCAAGCAGAGTTTTAAATTGTGCGAATTTCCTGACTTCAACCACTTCCTGGGAAATGTATTCCATGCCTTGGCAACACACAGAGTGAAGCAATAGTCTCTTTTATTTGTGATGGCCCTCGACTACAAGTTGGAAAGAGTGGCTCCTTGTAATAACTTTCCTTTCCGAGAATTGAAAATCACACTCCAGTGTTAAATCGGGTTTTGTAAAATCTTGAAAAGCTGCCACAGTCACCCATAGGTCTTTTGTTTTCTAGACTAACCAAGCCAGTTTTGACCAGTCTTTGTAGATATGGAAGAAGTTTTATGTTTGGTATAATTTTATTGACTCTACGTCAAACTTATTCCAATAGGTTTATGTTATGTTTAATGTGTGGGTTCCAGAAGAGAGATCAAAATCAAATCAAGATGGGGCTAATATATGTCAGATATATTGGGATTATGCACTGTTCGCTTGATGCTGTTCAGTAACATGTTAGCAGTTTGGGTAATTGTTTTACAATGATCACTAGGTGTTAAGTACCCCAAGTCCCTTTCTTTTGCTGAAGTTTTTATGGGAGTGTTATTTAGAAAGTAAGTACAGTTAGGGTTATTTCTTCCAAGATGGATAACTACACACTTGTCAGCATTTGGTATCATTTTTTGTTTGTTTTTGTCCAGTGTTCAATTTTTAACATCCTCAGTCAAGGTTAAATGTTTTTCTACTGTATCAACCTCCTCCTATCTTTGTATCAGCAGCAAACTCTGTAATGTGATAAGTGATGTTATAATTAATGTCATGTATGAATAAATGAAACAGTGTTGGACCTAAGACTGACCCCTGAGGGACTCCACTGCTCACTGCCCCAGTTGTAGAGTTGACCTCCAATTCTAACATTCTGGATTCTGTTAGACAGCCAATTTTGTATCCATCTTACTAGTGTGGAGCTCAAACCAAGACCTTTAGTGTGTCTATCAAATCGAGATGGGGTACCTTGTCAAATGGTTTTCCAAAGTCAATCAAAATGACATCAACAGGTATTTTATTACCATCAGGTTATAAAAGGTGATCAGACTGGCAGTGCAGGAACATCCTGCAGTGAATCTGTGTTGATTAATGTTACTGAATCCCAATAATACCAGTTCTTCCTCAGTGTTGTTTCTTACTGCGCTCCATAATTTTGCTGATGACTGAAGTCAAAGTAATTTTTTGCACCACTGATTCTACTGTACATTTGCATTCTTGCAGTTTGTCCTTGTAGGTCTGTCTGTTTATACTGGTGTTTTGCAGCTTACTCATCTTGTATGCTACCTTTTTCCATTTTTGCTGAACTATGAACTTGAATTCCAAAAGCACCAGTGCTCTGAGTTTCAAAAGCAGCCTTGTGTGGAAGCATGTTGTACAGAGCAGCCCACCAGGATGATGCATTATTATCACAGCTTCTGCCGGTGACATTTTTATAAATTAGCAGGGACACAATGTAATCCATGACATTAACTATACTTAATCCAACAGGAAACTGTACTGTATGTCCTTCACTTTTTTCAAAGTCTATTTCTGGTGATGTTTTTGTCATCATATCTTAACTTCTCTCCTATATCTTAGAACTGCAAGCAGACTTTTCAAATTCTGTTTCTGCCAGAAATCCATAGAATTTGGGAAATTCTGCTTAAACACCAAATTTTGTTGGAAGCAGAATTCTGAAAGTGGATTTATTAACCATTGAATTCTATTCTGCAGTTTATGTAAACTGCTGCTTCATTTTCTGCAAACTGCCAATTCATATTCTATGGATAACATAATCTGTGGAATATGATTTTGCCTTTCACATAGAAATGCTTTTTGGAATTCCAAGGGCATAAAAAGTGAAATTCCAAAATCATTTTGAAAGTCTTGTTATAGGTGCATTAGCGAAAGGAGAAAAAAACAGGGTGGATAGTAAGGCTTAAAGAGGAAGAAGGAGAGTGTGTGGGATGGGACCTGAAAAGGCATCAATACTGAACAAATATTTTTGTTCTATATTCACAGAAGGAGAAGGTGAAGGACCACAGTTAGGCAATATGAACAAATATGGGAAGGAGAAAGATACCAGTCCATTTACAGAAGAGAGAGTCCTAAAATAACTCACAAAATTGAAAGTGGACAAGGCAATGGGACTGGATGGGATACATCCTAGAATATTAAGGGAACCATGGGAGGCTCTGGGGCACGCCACTGGCAGCACTGTTCAATAAGTCACTCGATATGGGAGTGATTCCAGAAGACTGGAGGAGGGCAGATGTAGTTCCTCTTCACAAAAGTGGCAGTAGGGATGATGCTGGAAACTATAGACCAGTCAGCCACACCTTAATTGTGGGGAAGATTATGGAATCACTATTTAAACAAAAGATTGTGGAACATCTTGAGGCCAGAAGAGCACAGGATCCAAGACAGCATGGATTCACAGCAAGAAGATCATCTCAAACAAATCTAACTGATTTCTTTGACTGGGTGACTAAGGTTGTGGATCAGTGGGGCAGTGGATAAGGCCTACCTGGATTTCAGTAAGGCCTTCAATACCGTTCAACATAGAAGACTTGTGAACAAGCTGGGCAGCCTGGGAGCAAGTCACAGGGTGGTAAACTGGGTTAGGAACTGGGTGAGTGATAGAAGACAGAGGGTCATGGTAAATGTGATCAATATGAGGAAAGGAGGATGACCAGTGGGGTGCCACAGGGATCAGTCCTGGTCTGAGTCCTGTTTAATGTCTTCATATGTGAAATTGCAGAGGGACTGGAGAGGAAGATGTGCCTCTTTGTGAATGACACTAAGATCTGCAACAGGGTGGACATTCTGGGAGGGGTGAAAAATGAGGAGGGACCTAGGTAAACTGGAGGAATGGTCCAGAGTGTGGCAGCTGAGATTTAATGTGAAAGTGCAAAATCATTCATTTTGAATGTAGGAACCCAGGGAGGAATGCATGATGGTGGGAGGGGAACTGATGGTCACCAAACAGGAAAGGGATTTGGGGTATTCATATTGGATGTCCTAAAGGTGGCCAAACAATGTGTCAAGGATGTGGGAGAGCCAGTGGGATGCTGGGGTGCATAGGAGAGGTGTCACCAGCAGAAAGAAGGAGTTGGTGATGCCACTGTGCAAATCATTGGTGAGGCTTCATTTAGAATACAGTGCCCAGTTCTGGAGGTAGCATCTCTGTAAGGATGTAGGCAGGGTGGAGGCAGTTTAAAGAAGGGCAACAAAGATGGTGCAGGGTGTGCACCAAAAGTCATATAAGGATAAACTGAGAGACCTCAATATGTATACCTTGAAGGAGAGAAGAGTCAAGGGAGATATGATAGAAACCTTCAAATATCTAAAAGGCATAAATAGGGTACTGAAGTGAAGCATCTTTCAGAAAAGGAGATGTCCAGAAATGAGGAGGCATGACATGAGGTTGGAAGGGGTAGGCTAAGAGGTAGCATGAGGAAGCATTTCTTCCCAGAAAGGGTGGTGAATGCATGGAATGGACTCCCAGCAGAGGTGGTAGAAGCAAACACAGTGGGGAGGGTCAAGCATGCATGGGACAGGCATAAGGGAACCATAGCAATAGGAACAAGGAGGTAAAGCCAGAGATCAAGTAGGGTCTGTGGTTTTACGGCAGGCAGAGGAAATTGGCAGACTAGATGTTCCTAGTGGTCCTTATCTTCCATCAATTTCTGTTTCTATGTTAGCTGAATTGCCATTCCACATGAATTCTGCATTACGCACAGCTTCACTTTTTCCCATGTCTGACCAAGTCAACCATATTATTAATGATCTGATCTAGGGTTGCTTGCTCCCAGTTGTACCCTCTGACAAATTGTATCTGATAGAAGTTTCCTTCTTCCCTGAGTCTTAGCAATTCCCTTCCTCCAGTCCATTTCTGGAACCTGAAATCATTCTTGAGTAACAGTTCCTTTCCTTATTGCCATTTGGATTACTCCATGACTTTTAACCTGGTTGTCTTTTTATTATGTGATCTATAACAGAACTGCAATAACTGCCTCCCCTTTCACTTTAAATACTGAGAAAGAGTGCGTTGATCTTGTATGTGTTAAGGTTTTACACTTTAGTTACCAGCATTGAGCTTTTGATGTATATTGATAGCCTACCTTCATTATTACCTGGCCTATCCATCCTGTATAGTATGTACTACACAGTAGTTATCTGTCTCCAGTCTCACAGGTCCCTGTCATACCATACTATTTTTGTTATGCCAGTTATAACCAGTTCATCCATGGTGGTTCATGTCTCCAGTTTACCCAGTTTGATTCTCATGTTTTTGCATTGCTGAGCATATACTGCCAGAATATATTTGCTTTCTTTTATTTTTACTTCTATGACTTGTGTTGCCTCATTTGTTTCTCTGTCACCTTCTCTAAAATAGAATGCTCGACAATACATTGTTCATTTGTCATCTTCTATATTCAGTTTTAATACCCTGTCCCAACCTCCTTCCCCACCTGATGATCAGTAAAAGTCTTCACCATCATTGTGTTGATCTGATTTCCAAAATGTTTGCTCCTCAGATGAGACAATACACAGAGGAGGCCTCTTCTGTCTATCTCTGGTGCTGTCCAACTGGGTGTCCAGGTGGATGTCAAAACCCATTGCACATTTTATATGCATATGGGGATCTTCCTTAATGTCCTAGTCAACATTCTTCTTCCCAGAAAATAAACCAGCTCATAAAAGTGTCCATGACTGTGTGTGGAAGTTGATCTTGGAAATAGATGCTCCATACATTTATAGTCATTGAACTAGCAGTATCTTCGATGGCTTGCAAATTGCTTTGGAATACAGTGTAAAATGAAAGTGGTCTATACATTAAAATTCTACTTTATCTTTTTTATACCATACATAAAAAGTACACACCACTGCCAGATACATTGATAATAAATTGGTTTTAACCTTAAAACAATGAAGCAGATGCACAAATAGAGAACTGCCCAAGCTCTTTTTGTTAAATGTTACTCACTGGCAGCACTGGAACTTCCCCAGCTGTGCTGTCCAATAATAAAATGGTAGTGTATTCCTGTATTTTATATAGCTAAGATAAAGTACTTTTAACACAAGTTTATACTTTTGTATGAACAATACTAATCCAATGCCTAAGATATAACAGTTACCCGATTTTGATGGTTTTCTTTTGTTCTATTTATACTTGTTTACCCTTTTCTCTTAGACAGTTATGTACGGTATACTAACTTACACTGCATGCTTTCTATGTGGTTAGGACACGAGAGAACAGATTGTGAATAAAGAAAAAAGTAGTCAGATAGAATACAAATGAAATGTAGATAGTGAAATGAAGTCTTTTTCTGCACAAAACATTTATGGATTCAAATGGTACAATAATAAAAACTGGAAACAAGGGGCAGACCTTTCTGAATCATTTGTATGGAGAATTTTTAATAATAAGTAGATATTTCCACACACAAACAGAGATATCTCTGCTGAATGTTTGGAGAAGCTTTGAAAGATACAATGCATTTGTGAAATGAGATTGAAGTTTTCTTTTCCACAGATGATATTGATTTGCTCCTGGAGGTTAATAAACACTGGTGAAAGCCTTGATCATCACAAGCACATTTGGCTTAGAACTTCATTTTGATTCCTGTCAGAAGAAAAAAAATGCATCAGTGGTTAGGCATTCATAAATCCTCACATATGTTTGTTTCCCAGAAGGAGTCTTTATAGCACTTCTTAAATGAAGACATAAAGATACTGCAACAGCAGCGGTAATAATGTCTAACATTAAGAACTGTTCCATGTTGTGAAAATAAAGACTTTTCTAGCACTGGAAATTGAAGCATACAGTAGCATCAGAGGTACTGAAATTGTACTTTTTGTTTGCTTTTCACTGAATTCTTTTTCTACTGCTTAGAAAAGAACATACTTTAAAACAGAAGACATTACTTTCTACAAAGGTGTATATATATATATATATATATATATATATATATATATATATCGATAAGAATGAGCAAAAGAAACCATCAAATCTTCAGAACTGTTTGGCAACCTTTTTACTGTGTTATTGAAGCTTGGACTTGTAGTATAGCTTCATTATGTCAGGCACTGTTAAAAGGCAATATAAACTTTTTCCCCTTTCCATGTGATTTCACCAACACTTTAAATAAATTAAAATGGATATTTAATAAACATATAGAAAGAAACTGAAATGACAAACAACCTCAACACAACATTGTCAAATGGCCTTTCACACAATCTGCAGCCTTTGAAACCTGGATTTCTTTTTGGCAATGCCCTTTCAGGTAACCCTTGCCTCAATGCTTTTATGCCATGGTTCTTGTCTTTTAGCTTGATTTCTGATTTTGGGCCCACCATGACCCAAACCCATAAGACCACTTAAGGGTTGTTTCACTTTCCCCTGCGGTAAGATACAGATGAGGCACATTGATGAGTCCTGAGAATGACAAAACAAGTGTCCATGCCATCTGTTCTCAGCTTTTGCAGGTGTGTGAGAGGCCATTTTGGCATCATGCACTCCTGTTTACAGGAGTACTACAGTCAAAATTCTCAAAAACATATTGTATGTTGTGCAGAGTTTTGATTTGTGTGTTTAACACTGGTGTACTGCCCTTTGTTTACTATTAGGAGTTTTTTTTCTAAATTTCCCTACTAGTGTTATAGCCTCTGGGGAGCTATATGTTGGCATGGTTCATTGCTCTTCATTGTCCTACAATGCCTCCTATCTCATGTGATGGTGATGCATTCAGAATGACTAATTCAGTGAGGGAATATACTGTAAAAAGTAATCTGAAGATAGAAGCCTAATGTTCTGGCCTCAACTAAATTCTCTGATTCAGTATTCTTGTTTTCTATATGTTTGACTTGGTCTAACCAGCAGGGGTTTATGTTTTTATTTTAAAGTTTTAATTTCATCAAACTATATTCAGTTATAAAAGTGTACAAATCACCCTAGGCTATGGGTGCTATATTTAGCAAAGACACTAGTTATTTTCTTACAGAATAACCACTCAGATAGACCTCAAGTGATTGCAACAGTAGATGTAGCCTTCACTGCTCACTGGATAAGGAAATGACTTAAAATCATAGCTGTACTGCTGTAAATTGGCTCTACAATGCCTGCGTAACATCCCCCAGTGATGTCCTTGACAGCGTCAGAAACCCATTGACTCCCCAACAACGATGCATCCCTACAATGACCGCAACACCACAACCCCAATGCAGCCCTGCCCCTACTTTAGATATCTAACCCATGTCACACAGAGGAGTTAGGCATATACCCCTGTCACCAAAAAGTCCATCAAAGTGAAATCCCCATTGCTGCCAATATAGGTGAGGTAGGGGTTTTGCGGTGGGGATCACTGTGCGGTGTCTCCATACAGATGAAACATCTGTAATATTGATTGTAAACCAGTACTAGCAGACTATATGGTTCTGGATGTATCATTGTCACATGGGACATGAGGCATCGTACAAAATGAAGAGCAATAAACCATGGTAATATGGAGATACCCAGATGCCATAAAACTATTAGGAGATGCCACAAAACTGGTAGGCAAATTGAGAAAAAGTCCTAATAGCAAACAAAGGGAAGGAAACACAGGCTAAAACACACAAATCAAAGCACTCTGCACAGCATAAGGTTATACAGATTTTGACTGTAATATTCCTTTAAAGCAAGGCCAGTCTAAATTGTCATGGTGATTTGCATATATATTTTATGATCCTTTGCATTATTGGAGCATGTGGGATTTATGTATAAAACATGCTAGTTTCAAAATACGCTAATTAAAGCAGCAGTGCATGTTATAGATGTACTTTTGATCTACATTTTTAATTCCATTTTTGATTGTCCTTATCTCCTGCCTTGTATAATACTCTCCTCCTTTTGAGTCTGTTTTAGCACTTTTTGACATTTGAAATAGTTTTGGAACACTCTTATTACTTTGGCTCCATACTAGAACAAGAGGGCACACCACTGAGAGTCAAAATATTGTATTTATTTAAAGTGCTTCCATGCAAAATGGCAGAGAACCCAAGTAGTTCTTTCATCCATAGGCTTCATCAGGAGTGATACCCTAAAGAATCACAGCCATTTTGAGCTTATGTTCATAAATATTCAAAGTGCAATTTTAAAGATGAACCTCATTTCATGTGAACAAGATATTACCAAATATGATTTTATAAAATGTGTACAACATTATATAGTCATTGTTTTAATATATTGAAAAAATAATAATGCAGGAGTTCTCTAAAAACATTTTAGCTTTAAAATTACTCCTTACTATGCAAGCTCACGGGACTGCTGAACTCTTGAAGCATCAACTATATCATCTCTAATATTTCAATTTTTATTTACAACTCATGCAATCCCAGACAAAGGTGATGCAATAACAGAGTGCCTAATCCCATTTTGAATGGTAAATTCTGTTCATGTCAAACAAATGAATTGGTAAGTAAAAAGTAACATACATGGAGGTGAAGATTGTCACTGTACAATATACCCATTTATGCCTGTCACAAAGCAATTTTCCCAAACATTAATCAGTCTACACAAGCAAAAAACACAAAACAAACAGCTCACAAAGAGATATCATAATAAATGTAGTGAAGTGTTAATGTGCAATGCACATTATCCAAATGTGTGCTGTCTGGTGCCCCAAAAGTGTTCTCCCAGGGTACTATCCACTACTTTGTTGGATTGCCCTAATATGTTCTTGAATCCTTTCCTTTGTACACTTGATTGTATCATAGCAGTTAACAGCAGATAAGGACTGGTAGACCCATCTAGTCTGCCCATTTTCCTGCCAGCAACAGCGACGCTGACCAGCCCTTATCGTCATTGGCTATCGCTCTCTTCCCCCATCTAAGGTTCCTTATATGTCTGTCCCATGCATGTTTGAATCCCCCAACTGTGATAGCACCCACCGTCTCCTAGGGCAGGCTATTCCAAGCATCTACCACCCTCTCTGTGAAGAAAACGTCCTCATTTCCCCTTATCCTGCCCCTCTCCAATCTCATATTGGGTCCCTCATCCTTGTACAACTCTTGTACTGAAAGATGCCACCCACCTGTACTTTATTCAAGCCTTTAAGATATTTGAAGGTCTCTATGATGTCCCCCATTCCCTCTTTCTTCAAGTGTATACATATTGAGGTCTTTTAATCTGTCCTCATATGTTTTCTGATGCAAGCCTGCACCATCTTGGTCACCCTCCCTGGAACATCTCCACTGTATCTGTCTTTGCAAAGATGCGGCCTCCAGAATTGAACACTCGTATTCCAGATGAGACCTCACCAGCATTTGGTACAGCGGCATCAGCACCTCCCTTCTTCTGCTAGTGATACCTTTTCCTATGCACACCAGCATTCAACTGGCCCTCCCCATAGCCTTATTACACTGTTTGGCCACCTTTAGGTCATCTGAGATGATTATTCCTAAGTCCATCTCTTCCCTGGTGACTGTCAACAAATCCCCTCCCCATTCTGTAGCTCTCCAAATGGTTTTCGTCCCAGATGTATAATTTTGTACTTCTTTGCATTAAATTTTGATTGCCACTCTTTTGATCATTCTTTCAGCTTTTCCAGATCTCTCCTCATTCTTTCAACCCTCTGGAGTGTCTACTCTGTTGCATATCTTGGTATCATCTGCAAATAGGCAAATCTTCCCTCTAGTCCTTTGCAATGCCACTGATGTAGACATTTAAAAGGACTGGCCAGAATACTGATCCCTGAGGCACCCCACTGGTCAACCTTCTTTCCTTGGATTTGATCCCATTTACTACCACCCTCTGCTTCCTGTCCCTCAACCAGTTGCTAACCCAGTTTTCACTTTGTGGTGCATCCCAGGAGGCCTAGCTTGTTCACCAGTCTTCTGTGAGGTATGGTGTCAAAGGCCTTGCTGAAATGGCGGCAGTCAATATCCACTGCTCTTCCTTGATCCACCTCCTTTGTCACCCACATAGAGCTTGAAAAAGGTGCACCAACCCACATAGACCCCATATTTGGTCTTGCAATTCATGTTAAATCTAGCCTTATATTGCTCCCCTGTTACAAGATGAACAAATACAGAGCCTGTCACTGCCTAATGGCAAACACGATAGTTGTGGACGTAGAAACTTTGTCTTGTATCTTTCCTCTGTTGTTCAGTATTTATATAATTGCTGCTTTTAAGCAGGTCTTTTAAGTTCTTTCCACACCACCCCCATCAGTCATCCTATCTCCGGGTCTCTTAATAACATCTACCATCTTGTTTTAACTATTTTTGCAATATCATTTGCTCCCATACAGTAAGCAAGCATAAAATTATTTTTTTTTATTTTTCATTTCTTCTATTTTGGCACCAGCGATGTTTCCTTGGTACCCATTTTATTTTTCCTCTGCTCTTTTGATAACTCTCCACTTTGTTGGAGCCTGGTAGACAGCACCTGAACAGCTCACTGAAACAGCAGTGGTTCCAGAAGACTGGAGGAAGGTGGATGTAGTCCACTACACAAAAGTGGCAGCAGGGAGGAGGCTGTCCAATCCTATGTCTAGATTTGTTCATTTTATTTATATGTGGCGCTTTTCTAATTTTCATGCTACTGTTTGTATTGTCGTAAGCCTCTCAGGACCTCCTTGAAAATGAGTTTGCTCAATGGAGTTTTCCTGGAAATAAACTTGAACTTGAACTTCTTTTCAAAAGTATCATTAAAGGAACAATTTATTTTATTATTAAAAATTGTCTAAAGGGATGCTGTCAACCAGGTTCCATGAGTGAGCATTTTCTACCCATAGCAAGCTGTTTCAGCCACTGTCTTTCTTAACAGTTCACATGTTTCACATTTATTTTCCCCACATTAAACCTAACATCCAGAAATTCAATGTAATTAATGTTCTTGTTTTGTGTGCATGTGATGCTCAAATTATTACAATTTAACCATTCTGCAAATTCTTCTACAGTCTCCACTACCTCACCCCAGCCATGCACAATGCCATTGATAAAATGGTGTCATGAGTGTTTGTGTCTGAAGTAGGGTTGAAAAAATAAGTAAAACTATCTGAGGAGCTCAGGGAGGACAGTCTGCCCTCTGACTGTCCACTTTAACAGCTCACTGGAAACAGTAGTGGTTCCAGAAGACTGGAAGAGGGTGGAAGTAGTCCAACTACACAAAAGTGGTAGCAGGGAGGAGGCTGGCAGTTACAGTATAGGACAGTCAGCCTGACATTGGTGGCAGGAAAACTTATGGAATCACTGCTGAAGGAAAGGACTATGAAATATTTTGAATCCAGTAGGTTACAAGACCTGAGTCAGCATGGGTTTACAGGGGAGGTCATGTTAAATGCATCTGATAGATTTCTTTCAATGGGTGACAAGGAAATTAGATAAGGGTGGAGCAGTGGGCATGGTCTGCCTAGATTTCTCTAAGGCTTTCAACACTGTTCCACATACGAGACTAGTATGCAAGCTGGGTAGCTTAGGACTGAGTTGAAAGATGGTAAACTGGATAAGAAATTGGTTAGGGCATAGGCACCAGAGGGTGGTAGTAAACAGAGTTCATACTGAGGAAGAGAGGTGAGCATCAGTTTGCCTTTGGGATCAGCTGGGAGAAGTCCTCTTTAATCTCTTTATAAGTGACATTACAGAGGAGCTGCAAGGGAAGGTCTGCCTTTTGCAGGTGACACTAAAATCTGCAACACGGTGGACGTTCTGAGGGATGCAAAGGATAAGCAGAGGCCTATGAAAACTAGAGGTGTGGTCAAGGGTATGGCAACTGGAATCTGTGTGAAAAAGTGCAAATAATGCACTTAGGGTACAGAAACCCAGGGGCAGAGTACAAAATGGGTGGACTGGCACGATGACTACCAAGCAGAAAAGAGAACCTAGGTGTAATCATATTTGATGACATAAGGGTGGCCAGGCAGTGAGACAAGGCAGTCAGAAGGGCTAGTGAGATGTTGGGATGCATAGGGAGGGGTTTCACCATCAGAAGGAAGGAGGGAGGGAGGGAGGTGGTGTTGCCTCTGTGTAGATCACTGGTAAGATCCCACCTAGGGTACTGTGTCCAGTTATAGAGACCACATTTCTGGAAGGACACAGACAGAGTAGAGGCAGTCCAGAGGAGGGCAACCAAAATGATCCAGGCTCTGCATCAAAAGCCCTATGAGAATAAACTAAAGGACCTCAATATGTACACAATGGAAGAGAGGAGAGAGAGGGATATGATAGAGACCTTGCAATGTTTTTGGGGCAAATAAGCTATGGCAGGGAAGTATATGTCTGAAAAAATGGTGCTCAAGAACAAGGAGATATAATATGAATCTGGAAGGGTATACTCTGAAGAGACGTGAGGAAGTACATCTTCACAGAAAGAGTGCTGGTTTCTGTAACAGCCTTCCAGCAAAGGTGGTAGGGGCAAAATGGTGGTGGGGTTCAAGAATGCATCAGATAGGCAGAAGGAATCATAGTGGAAAGGAAGGAGAGGAGAAAAAGCTGTAGATCGGACATGGTCTGCATTAATAATGTAGGTAGGGAAAAATGGGCAGACTAGGTGGGCCAAGTGGTCCTTATCTGCCATAAAATTCTATGTTTCTATGGTCCTCTTACTATGCCATAAAGATATTAGCGTATGAAGGGCTAATGCTGCTCCCATAGCTGTCCCTCAAACTGCAAGTATACCTTTATGTCAAAAATAAAGTAATTTTGGTCAGAATAATCCTTAGAAGATTTAAAAGAAACTTCTGTGGGGCATCTTAAGACATACAATCTGCTGCCATTAATTCTTTACATGTAGAAATGTCATGTTCGTGAATAATACTTACATACAAAGAGCTAATGTCAATGGTGATGAATCAAAAATACCCTTGATAAATTAATCCTTCTATCTTATTAATATTGTCCATGACTCACCATGGTGGTTTCATGCACGAAATGCACGTAAACCAACCACACAGCTCTGCACCTGCTGACAGGCATGCTCTGGCTGACAGTTACCAGCACTAGCTGCCTGTCCATGGTCCCACCCCTCCACACAGGTGTGTGTAGGGTGGACAGGGAGGAGTGGTGGACCCAAGCAGGCATCCAATCAGATGCCCATCCTGGGTCCCAGAGTGAATCCGCTGCACCATAGTGTGGGTCTGGGGTGGTGAATGGCACACATGGGTATCCACTGTGTGTACAGTACCACTGTAGGTGCCACCACATGGAGGCCTACGTATGCCAGCATCTGGTGGATATACTGTAGGTCCCTGGTGGCTAGTGGTCCCTCCCACTGTCTGACCCGTGTGCCACGCAATGCCTGATGCACAGCTGCCCCCCACAGCAGAACCCTCAACAGTCCTGTACTGCAGAAACTCCCCAAATTGGAACCCTGGCCTGGCAGCCCCATGTCCCATAAGACACTGAAGTATACTGGAATGACGTGACATGGCTGCTGCGTAACTAAGTATGGCCCACTAGTCTCAGGTGCCTGCTGTCGGGTGATCCAGGAGAATTGGGGTGGTTAAGGACATGTCAGAGTCACATAGTAGACCAGTGGAGGTAGTTCCCCACCCCACTACCATATGCTGATTCCTTCAGCCTGCACAGTGGTGGTTTGCGCCCACTCCCTCATGCGGCACTGACGCCACCCCCCACATCCCCCATACAGGTATGCCAGTGCCGTGTTTGCCAGATAGGAAGCAATACTTCCTACCACACATTCCATTTCAGTCACCACTGTCTCGACTGATGCTGGGAGCACACTGTTCGTCATAGGGCAATGTGCCCTATGATTAGACAGCGAGCTCCCGCATCAGTCAGACAGCAGGCAGCCAAGTTGGAATGTGTGGGTGAACTGTCACTTGCCATTTAACAACTGTGGCACCAACATTCAGATATGGAGGACAAGGGGTGGGATGTCGATGCCATGGGAGGGAGAGGGGACCACTAACCAACACTGAGTGGGCTGGGGATGGGACTCTGTAAAGTATGGGACAGGGGCCACTGAGCTGTGCTGAGAGGGGAAGTACAGTCTCTGACGTCAGGACCAAGCCAGGGATCTGGAAGGGGATGGATGTACTCTGCATTTGGGACTGGGCAAGGGCTCGAGTGGGGCACGAGTCACCCAAATGGCTGCACCCAGCTGTCAACATCTGCCTAGTGGTCTGGGTTGCAAGGAGAGGCAAATGTCAGCCCACTGTTGAACTGTGGGGTGGGGCACATATTGAGATACACCAGGTTCCCCCTCCCCGGTATATGCTGAAGCCCTAGAATGGAGCGCAGTGCTGTTGTGCATGGGTGCAGGATGGGGCTCACCCTGGCAAGCCCCCAGCCCACTCTTGGCATGTAGCTGCTAGGGTAGCTGGAGGAACCAACATGCAGGTCACTAGCAAGCCCATGGTGAATGCTGCAGTGAGTTCACTGCTTGGCCTTCCCACATAGGGATGCCCATACACCTCTGTTACGTGGCATATAGGCAATCCTCACTTTGGTGAATCATGGCCAATGTCCATTGTATCATGGACATAACTGAGGACTTTGGTCAAATTTTCTTTAGAGAATGGTCCACAAATCTGAGGGATCCTCACTGAGCGACCCATTCCCAGAAACAGTTGATCACTCAGGAGGGTTCTCTCACAGACCTGTGGACTTTAGGAAAAGTGCACAGGTAGGTGTTATTGGATGTTCAGTAGTTAAAAAGTTGCTTCTTGATCTGATATATATCCTTTCTTCTTACTCTTTAATCCTACTGTCTAATTCAAATTTAAGTAGAGCAGTGAGATTAAATGTGAGGGTTTATAGGAATCCTATCAGCTAGCTGTTTTAAAATTTCCTGTACTTAAATATTTGTATCTTGAATTAGTATTAGACATGCCCCTCCCACCTCCCATATCCATGCTATGGATTGTGCTATCAGCCATGGCTTTTATTTCATTAATTGCTCTGTTGCTGACATATATTTCCAATGTTAGCCTGTATCATGTTTTCCAACACACGGGTAGTGTGATGCTTGGGTTGTATAGAGCAAAAAGAGCTTTTGGGTTTAAGACCATGCTTATGGATTTTCTGTTTATATGATCACTGTCAGTTGGCACTTCAGTTTCCTTACCCACCCAAAGACAACAAGCATTTGTCAATGCCAAATGTTGCTTGCTTCTATGTGCTGTTTAGGTATTTGGAAGTCATTTTAGTGTAAATATTTAAAATTTGCGAACTTACGGAGGCGTAGAGAACTGCAGTAATGCACGCCAGAAACAGTCATTTTAGGAATATTTTCACCAAATTTTCAACATAGCCATTTTAAGACCTCTGCTCATGAACAGTGTCACTGTGATTTTGTTAATGTGTCCCATACATTGAGTTTGCACACCGACTGCGCCATTGTGCGCTACATGGCGGAAACACATTTTGGGCAGGATGTGAAAATGACAGCTGTACTGCTCAAAAGGAGGTGTGGTAAAATGGCAATGTTGAAAATCTGGAGTGGAAATATTGAAAATTGCAAACCTACGAGGCTGTGGGAACTGTGCAACGACACTGAAACAGTCATTTTAGGAATTCTTTCACCAAACTTTCAACATTGCCATTTTAAGATCTCTGCTCATGAACAGTGACACTGTGATTTTCTTAATGTGTCCCATACACTGAGTTCATGACACCGACCGCGCCATTTTGCGCTACATGGGTGGAAACACATTTTGGGTGAGATGAAAATGACAGCTGTACTACTCATAAGAAGGTGTGGTAAAATGGTAATATTGAAAATCTGGAGTGAAAATATTGAAATTTCATGAACTTATGAGCCTGCATAGAACTGGCGAACGATGCCTAAACAGTCATTTTTGAATTTTGGCACCAAATTTTCAATATGGGTTTTGGGATCCCTTCATGAATTATGTCACTGTCATGGTGGTATTCAGGCCTGAAGGGTGATTTCACAGTCACTGCACAGTCACTGCGCTGAAATCACCCTTCGGCCCAATAACGCATGACAGTGACATCATTCATGAGAAGGGTCCCAAAACCCCATGTTGAAAATCTGGTGCAAAATTCCAAAAATGCCTCAGATATACAACAAAGTTGAAACCCCCCATCTAGCCCATTATACAGCTTACCGGCATTTCCTCAGTTCGCAGTCGGCTTTGAGGAGTGCAGACGTGTTCCCGGTCCACCGAATATCGCCGCTACCGGAGTCCGGAGGTAAGTATGGGGTGAGGGGTGGGAGGCTGGGCACGAGTGGTGGGTGCGGTTGTGGGAGGGGGCTGGGAGATCGCCGCAGGACCGCTTTCGCTTTGCAGGTTTAAAAAAAAAAGACGTCAGACGCTTGGCTACGCCTGGGGGTGGGCTCCCAGCATGGCACAATGACGCTGGGGGGCGCTCAGCCGACGGGGATTGGGCACTCGCCGCTATAGATTGCTTGCCACGCTGGGGTGGGCTCCCAGCGTGGCACCTACTACTGGGGACGAGCTCAGCCGACGGGATTGGGCACCGCGTCGGCTATACAGTGCATGCCGGGTGCGACACTGTGGTGGGGAGGATGCGCGTGAGCAGCCTCTTATCGGTGCTCACTGAAGCGTAGCCCTTTCAATCAGAGTTACTGCATTTTGAGCGTGTCATAGACAGCTCCAAAATGCATTGGCTTACAGGGCCGCGCCTGCCAGCACACTGACTGAATTGGAGGAGGAGGTGACACACCTCCGAAATCTCTGATGATGGCACTATGTTTCTTGCACATGAGTGCAAGCAACATAAAATGAATTCACCTGTCAATAACAGAGTCAGTGTCCATCATTTGTGGTGCTACGCCATCACCGGCTTTAGCTAAAATATGTTCAGCTGCTACATCCAGATTTGTTTCTCTGATCTGTCTTTACAGATACTATATCCCATGTTTTCAATATTACTGCAATTAATGACACAGTCCAGTTGAAAGGTGTTTCTTTTCTATTTTGATTACCAAACAAACAAAAAACTGTTCTGATCTAATTTACGTAGCAATTTGTTAATGTCCACTTGAAGCTAAAATTGATCAATCTCACTTGTTGGGACACATTATAATCCCTTTATAATGTTTTAATGTGTGTCTCTGTAATAGTTCTAGGTGATATGTTGAGAACTGGTAAAGTTCCTGTTTCTTTGGTCGATTCCTTGTCATTATTCTCCGAAAGTTATCAATGTTTCCTCTTGCCTCTTCTAGCTTTTTCTTTTAATAATTGATTGGACTGCTGTAGTATTGTTGGACTTTCTGGATTTTGGACTAAAAGAAAACACTTGTTTGTTAACACTTTCAGCCTGGGCTCCTGGTATGTTTGAGTTTTGGTACATTTTCTGCTTCTTGAGCCCCTGTTTGTAGATTCCCCTTCTAACTGGTCTTGTTTATTTATCCACCCATGAGAATACATTCCCTTGCTGATAATCCCTGTGGTCTCTTCAAATTTAGACCTTTCCTTTCTTCAATTTCTTTTTCATGTTCATTTGCCCTCTACTCTAATGATTTTGTAAATGCACTGATGTTTCATTGGTTGTTTCAACATATCTTTCCAACTCTACTATTCTTACTTTTGTTCTGTCATACAGGGCTTGATTTTAGAGCTTGAGACTGACACAAGGTGCCTGTTTCAAGCATAAATGATGGAAGAGGCACTTTGCGTCAAAACATGCAGCATTCCAATTTTCGAACACAGTCTACATCCAAAAGGTGAGCTGCTGTGCCACAGTTGCAGTGCACCAGCTTGACCTAAATCGGGGTGTGCTGGGTTGCAAGGGGCTTGCACCACAGCAGGGCTGGAGCATCCTCCTATTTGATATTTTGGTAGCCCCACTATAGATGCATCAGCACTCAACTTAGACCAGAAAGGAGGTGGTCTAAGCAAATTGCACCTGTGCCACACACTGTGGTGTATTGGGGGATCTGAATGTGGGGTCAGTGGACAGAAAGGGCATGGGAGGTGGCGAGAGAGTCAGGAGACAGCTGGGCATTAAAGGAAAAGTACCCAGCAGGGTGCGTTGCTTTTTATGTATCTTATTGTCTATCAAGTCTTAGTGGTGTACTACACAGTACTGTAATGTTTCCAAATAACACTTCATCATAGCTACATGTAATGCAGCAAACTTCAAAACCTATCATTTAGATTTTCGGGGTGGGGGTGATGGCTTTGGCTCAGCCAGGATGGCACCTTAATCATTTTACTCTCCATCTGGCATTCTACATTGTAAAAATCTGAGGGTTTTAAACACTCTTTAGTGCGGAAAAGGCAACTGCTATTTCATCTAACAAGCATTGGGTAATTCCACTCATCTTTCATCCACCTTACCTAGATCAGGAACCATGACAGATCTAAAGTAAATTACCAAAATCTGCCTCTGTACCTCATGGGAAGATAGCCTCAGTCCCATCCATGGAATGTAGTGAAAACATGTTTGCACAGATGATAGCAGGTATCAGCAAGCCAGCGAAGCTAAAATTGCCAAAGAAACCAACATGCAAGCCATCCAGGACCTTAGCATGAGGGTAACTGTTCCAGAAAAACCTAGCATTAGCACGGAGGAAGCAGTTGAGAATTTCCATGCCTAGCTCCTTGACCAAGTTAAGAAGATACAGCTTCTTCAAGACAAGTTGGATGAACAAGAAAATAGAGGAAATGCAACAACTTATGATTTGTTGGTCTCCCCAAGAAAGTTGAGCTAAGGGACACTGTCTGTTTTTTGTGTCACATCCTACCAAGCACCCTTCAGTTACCAGAGAATCCTCATTTGGCATTGAATGGGCCTACTGCCCTTGTTCCAATGCCTAAGCTCGGAGAAAGCCTCTGCTGATACTGGCAAAATGTCTCCGTATCAAGTAAAAGAGGACATATTATGTAAAGCATGTTATCTGGGGTACTTAGAATGGCAAGGGTACCATGTAATGATTTTCCATGATTTTTGAAGGAGCTCTCAAACTACTTGAAAGCTTACATGGTGGTGTGGCAAATACCACATGAACTCCACATCCTCATTTCTATTAGATACCCTGCCATGCTTCAGTTTGAAATTAATGGGTTTCAGAAAACCTGTTACTCACCAGAGGCTGCTACTGCTTATCTGCATGAATAGTGGCCACAAGGTGTACACGATCTGAAGTGCCTTGTCTGCAGCAACAGTCCTTCTACAGCCCTTGAGAGGGCTCCTTGATCATGGATACCACCTGGCCTAAGTGCAAGAATATCTCATACCATGACCGAAGGGCCAATCTGAAGAATCATGGTCCTTCCTCAAAGATCCATGGCTAAGAACAAGACTAAATATCGACAGGACAAGGAGAAGTGTAACCAGCACATTCGCTCTAGAAGAGGTAGCAGGAGCAAGGAAGAAATCACAGCAGAGGAAGACAGTCCTTCAGCTTTCAGCATCACCAATAGATATGCATCAGTGGCCCCAGAACAAAATTGGACACAGCACCCAACAACATAAGAGAGCCCAGACACATCGAAACAGTCAACCTCTACCAGCCTGGCATCCACTGCTACCAATGACTCAGCTCACACTGTTTCCAATCAGAAGGCTGTTTCTTGGGCCAAAGTGGCTGCGATGGCTAGAATAGCTGACATGTTTGCTGAGAAACGTTTCAGGCATCCCGTCTAGCCCCATATGACAAGACAGGAATAACCCAATGGGTTTGTAGCCACAGGCAAACTAATCAGCCAAAGAGTCTCACCAAGAAAACCTCTACCTGAGATGATTGTGTGAGTGATATAGTCAAAGGAGATGCACTGCCCAAAATGGAGATGCATGGCACATTTTAGAAAATGTGCAGAAACACAATATTTGAAAGGAGAGATGTGTTAGATTTCAAAATGTGCAATCATGCAGAAATAATGTATGCGGCGAAAAAAGGGGGCAGCTACATGAATATGCACACATCCATATATTCAGCCAAAATGTGCTGCTTATCTGCTGTGCATTCCAGAAGTATGCCATGCAAAGTTAGGCAGACAAAAGATGATCTAAATTGGCCAGCCACCCAGAGGACAGCCCTCGGAGGTGCACCAGGATGTTCTCCAGGCACCCATATACAGCAGTCATGCCTGGATGGAAGTACCTAAAGCCACAGGTGCTGGCACACCATGGGCACTGCCCTGAGAGCTATCCCCGCACTGCACCCAGCTGCCATATGCCAGTACTCTCAGGTGCCCCCTAGCACACTAGCAGAGCAGATGGCCACACTGCAGCACATGTACCAGGGGACATGACTTGTACCCATGTGGCCTGCAAGGCACCACCCAGTGGTGGTATGCACCCAGGGTGATGTCTGGGGCAATGGTGCCTAGGTAGCCTAGTGGTGCAGTGGCAGCCTAGCATGGGCCAGGGACTGACCTGTGGCATACAGCCACAGTGGTAAACCATAAGTGCACACAGGTGGGACCCACCCACTCGGGTACCTGGTCACCCTCTGCACACTGTCATTCCTTGCAGTTATCGTCATGTTCCTCTCATATGGGGGGTGTAGGGCACTGCAGGTGACTGTACACTGCATACTGTGCAGGTGTAGCACATGCATGTAGTATACCAATCAGACTGTTACACATGGTGCCCTCCTGTTGCTTATCCAGGTGGGCCCCTGTGGCCACTGTCCAGGTGGACCCCGTGGCCACTATCCAGGTGGGCCCCTGTACACCTGTCTGACCCTGTACATGGCTATGGGTAACAGCATTGTACCCAGGCCAACTCAGTCCACCCACCCACACACAAACATTCCATCACACCTGCCTGCTAAGCTGCAGTACCTCCTTTTCACCTTTGTGGGGTGGTGGCGCAGCCTGCAGCTGGAGCTGCACATGCCTGGGGTATGCAAATGACCTGAGTACATTCCAGTAATGAGCTGCGATTTGGGGAATGGGCTCAGAATGTGCAATGAGGCCATTTGCATATCCCAACTAAATAATGCAATTTTGTGCACCCCGCATGTGGCTACCTATCACACATTTCCTATGCTCCATATAGGGCTCAGGTCACCTGCCACACCGCACATCTCCCACTGCACATCGCACATCTTTGGGATATTCAGCAGGCATATGCGATCACATCTAATGGGCATCTTCTGAATATACCATTATTTTGTGCTGGTGCACCTCAGTCATGCAGAGCAGGCACTTGCAATGATGCATCCTGGGACTTTTAAATATGGGGCCCATGGTCACTCTGTCATCAATCTTTAGGGCACATTTCCACATATCCATACTTCCCTCATCCACTCCCACCCCGGATCCTGGCCTCATTCCCATACTTTATTGCATGATAACCAAAGGAACATAAATATTGCCTACATGTTCCTCTTCCTGTACTTTGTATGTTACAATTAAGCATGCCTGAAGATGGCTATGTTGTCATCCCAGATGCAATCTATATATGAGCTCAAGAATGTGGGAGATATTGTAGAATAACATATGTATGGCTTTAAGTCAACTATTTCTCCCTATCCTCCTTGTCTACGCTTAATGATCCCAATGTACTGTAAGGGTGAATCCCTCCACCATACCTGGTAAATAAATATTCTAACAATCAGCTATGCCATTATACCCCTTATTACATAGAGATATAATTGCAAGCTCAGCCCACAGAGCCCGAGCATGAAAAATCCCAGCTAACATGCATCTACCACAGGGTGAATTAACATCTACAACCTCTCTTCCCTGGACTGGATTCTATAAGGCAAGTCCTCACTCCCTCCCCTTCCCCACCACCACCCCAGGTCAGGAGAACACCACTACCTATTGCTGTCAACCATGTCCTTGATAAAGAGGGTATTGATGATGCGGTAATGAAGTGTGTCCCATGACCCTCTTTTCCACCTAACAACTGCATAATCAGGCTACCAGTTCTGACATGAATCAATGGTTTAGAACAGTCCATTCAGGAGTGACCAGATGCTCACTTCTGACTAATGGTATTACTGTCCCCACTGTAAGTGAGCCCAAAAGACCAAATAGGAACCTTTGGCCCATCTTTAGAGGCCAGGTCATCCACCTCTCACCTCTGACAAGTGTGTCTCTATACATAGATTTTGTTACTGTTGGTTGTTTTGTTAACTGTTCTATGAACCTTCAAACTGATCATGACTCACTACTGCTTTCACTATCACTGGAATCTGGACATATTGGGACATTGCATTCCAGGACATAGGTATCATCAATTACTAGACACAGTCTCACCAGACCTGCTTCCCCTCACCTGGAATAAATCCGTGCAGAACTATGACCCCAGACCATCCTAATGGCTGACTTACGATTTATCAGCTGGAATGTCAGTGGCATAAATTCCCGGTGAAAAGAAAGCAGGTCTTTACACACTTAAAAAGCTGGGTGCTCAGATGAAAAAATTACTCACCACAGTAATCTTTCTTCTTCAAAGGTCCTTTAGCATCAGTAATTTCCCAGATCACCCCCTAAGCCCTACCACCTGAAAAGAGAAGCTTGCAGCAGTCCAGTACATTTTTCTGTGTACTGGTGTACATTATAGTGAATGTAAAATTGTGTGTTCTGTAAGAAAAAGGGTTGTGTTTACTGTGTCTTTTAGAATTACTTTGTGTAACTCTTCTTATTTCTATGTACACTTCTGTACCCGGGTCACACCTGGAAATGAGCTTTGGCTAAGTGTGCCCTTCCCATTTATCAATTTTAATAAATAAATAACTTTAGCAGTGAGCTGAACAGATGCAACTGCCCCAGAGGTGTGCTTTAAGAGAAATTTAAATGAGCTTAGGACCATAGTAAATCAAAAAACATGAAGGGTGGGGCGTGGTTTAGCTACCGAGAAGATGGCAGCCTAATCCGAGAGCTCTCTCCTCATCAAGCCCATCCACAATTTAAATGCCACAACCTATGGAGTTTAATCCTCTCTACAACCTTTATGCATGGGTGATATCCTACCTGCTGGAATGGCATGTTTTTCAGTAGATCTCGTGTAATTTGTATTGTTTTACAGTGCTGGGTCTTATTGCACTACTGGCCTAGGTAGGCCATGCAGACCTCATGTTTTACAGGGTTCTCAGCTGTCACTACTCTCAGTGCCCTTCCTATACTGGGTGAGCAAATGGATCGGAGACACAGTCTCGACTAATTACCTGCACAATGAACCCCTCGATGGCCACCCTCTGTTGCCTACAATCAATCCGAGCACAGACCAGCCTGTAGCCATGGGGGAATCCTTACAGCATATCACTAAGCTACTAGAGGTTCTACTCTCGAGTGTGACATCAGCCTTTCCCTGGTGGGCACTGTCATGGAGGTCAGACAACTTCAGGGTAGGATGAAGCGTTGTCGAGCAGAGGGCAGAAACCTGTGAAACTCAGCAAGTGCAAGTCTGGCAGCGTTTACAGCAACATGAGGAGTGCCTTGAAGCCCTGTGGTACAGAGCAGATGACCACGAAAATAGAAGTCGCAGCAATAATTTTCAGATTATTGGGCTGCCAGAGGGGCAGAGGGGTAGTCAATGGAGAAATTCCTCAACCTTAATCTCCCCCACATGCTGGGTGAATGCTGGCGGGACCAACTGAAGTTGAAAGGGCCCCTAGATCTCCAAGGGGACCCATAACAGCTGGACCAGTCCTCTGCCAATCTAGTCCCCATTGACTAATGGCTCCCTGCCAGCACAAACTACTGCTGTGTCCCAGTCATTCCAGCATAATCAGCCCTCTTTGCATCAGCGCTCTGACAATTCTTTCTCCAAGGCTCGACAGCGACTCAGAAGTGGACCTCAGCATTCACCTAGTAAATATTCTACAGCACCACCTGCAAAATTTGTAGAGAATACTTTTCCTCTGTGCTGGATCCCTTGGACTCTGTATTACTTGACTCTCAGAAATGGACACGCTTCAACCAGCTGACTGGGCTGATTTCCAGATGCCTCCTTGGTCGAAACAGTGAACACTGTCTCCCTATCAAACCTGGACTTATCTCTTATGCCACAGCCATTGCAGGAGCGCTTGTGGATTCTGGAGATACCCTCGGGCCGCCCTGAGCTGGTCAAGGCCAAACCACATGAACTTTTCCCTGTTTTCTTTGTCTCTCATTGTTCTCATTACTGCCATAATAGACAAAGGGAGCCTCGTTAGCTACATCCCCCAGTCGGGGTTTCCCCACAGTCCCCCATAGCTCAACCTTATGGCACTGGCCTTTGAGATCTTGGGCCCCCTTCCTTACTGCCTTTTAGCCCGATTGATGGATCAGGTACTCCACCCAGAACCACATCCAGGCTATATCTGTCAGAGGTCCTCTTTCTTGGATTACAGGGCTTGCTGCCCTAAAATGCTGAGATCTTATCCAGTGAGTGGATACCCACTCTCTCCTCCTCCTCCCCGCACCTCCCCACCTATCCACCCCCTTTTTCTTCCTTCCCCTCTCTTTACCCTTTTTCCCTTACCTTCCTTCCTTCTCTCTATCTTCCTCACCCTCCCCATCCCCACTCTGTGGGTCCGTCACCGACTCTGGATGACCTTCTGGTTTATGATGACTCTACCTGGTTGGTCACCCACATAATACCCCTGTACTGAGTGTTGGAGATAGCATAGCTGTAGGGTAGCTTTCTACTCTCGTTTGCCTTGACTTCCTTTCTCATAGCGGTTCGTAGCACTGCTGTGTAATTTTCTGACATCTATTTGTTAAATTGTTGGGCTATTTGGCCGTAATAGTGTTTCTTGTATCGCTTGTTAACTTGTTTTGTCTTTACTCCTTTGCAGTCTTCTCTCATACAAAGGACAAGCTCTTTGACTTCTCTTGTAATGCTTACACCCTCTAGTTCTAAGGTTCAGATTTGCAGTACTGGTCTGTCTCAGACACCCTCATCACTCCAGGTACAGCTATTCCTTACCCTCCCTCCTCAGCAACCTCAGTAAGTACTCTTTCTGCTTGGTGGGTGGAGTATGGCTTCAGACCCCCCACACCCAGGGGTTATCATTGGGTATCCTGGAATGTCAAAGGGCTTAATCACCCAATCAAACATACAAAAGTACCACAGCATCTAAGGTCTTTAAGGGCTGATGTTGCACTTCTTCAAGAAACACATCTCTTGGCTAAATCAACTGCCTGGTTAAAGAAATCCTGGGTTGGGAGGTCCTAGCTAGCCCGCCCACCACCAAATCCAAAGGGTTGCTATCCTTCTTGATGCACCTCCCTTGGAAAGTGGAGGGTGTCAGGAGGGATACCCACAGTAGATGGCTGATGGTCAGACTGTCCTCACTGGAGGATTCTATACTGCTGGGTAATATATATGCCTCCAACATTGAGCATACAGATTTTTCCCCTGCGCTTAGCCAAGCTCTGTCCGAGTTGCAGCCTGATGGCCCGCCGCTCCCTATTATTCTGGGTGGGGATTTCAACATGGTAGGTGACATTTTCCTGGACAAATCCCACCCCACCCCACATTTTATTCCTAAAGCCAGGCAGTCCCCAGGACTTAATGGATGAATGGGCCCTCATGGATGTTTGGCATAGAGACCACCTCACTGGTAGGAAACACACTTTCTATTCTATGCCCCACCAGACACATAGTCGTATAGACTACTGGCTGGCCAGTGAATTGGCAGTCAGGGTCTTTTGATGCCTGTATTGGCTCAATCCTGATTTCTGATCATTGCCCATATCCCCACATATAACCTCCCCTGGCCACCTCCTCCTGGGAGTCTGTTGGCATTGCAACCCATTCCTTTCAAGGATCCCGACTTCCACCTCATGCTAACACAGGCCACCAGAGACTACTTTTCAATTAACATCGAGTGCAGAGCATCCCCTGGCATGGTCTGGGAGGCCTTCAAAATGGTTCTACGTGGCCTCATCATTGCCTTCTCTGCAGCTCAGGACAAAGCCAGCAAGGCGACTTTGTCCAAATTGCAGACTGACCTAGCTGCTCTGGAACGATGCTTTAAGATCACTTACCGACCAGACCCGATAGTACCCTGCATCGCCAAATTGTGGGCCTCAAGTATCAGATCAATGCTATACTGCATCAGAAGGCCAAATGGCTACTTCTTAGATTGAAACAGACCTTCTGGACTGGCGGAGAAAGATCGGGCAAGCTTCTCGCTTCCATCTCTGCAAACAACAAGCAGCTATGTGGATCCATGCCCGCCATTCCCGGCGGGCTCCATAGACTCCAATCCCAAAGCTATCAATACTACTATGAGCTAGTTTTATGAATCCCTTTATCAATCCAGCTCTGCCAATACTGACCATGAGTTACAACAAGGGATTCCAAGCTTTTGTCAACACGCCTCTCTCCGGCCCTTACTCCTGAGCAGGTAGCTCAGTTAGATGCTCCTATCTCATGTGAGAACTCCACCTAGCACTCTCAAAATGGCTCGAGGAAGCCCAGGCCTGGAATGGTATGTCTGTGGAAATGTATCAGGCCCGTGGCCCTGACATTTTTTGCCCACTTCAACTTACCCTGCAGGCTTCCCATGAAGTTGGTTCTCTCCTCCCACTATGAGGGATGCGCTCATTACCCTCCTTCCCAAAAAATCCACAGACCCATTAGATTGTGCTAATTTCAGGCCAATCTCTCTATATCCAGTGACACAAAGATTCTGGCCAAGACCCTGGCTACCAGAATGATGGCTGTTCTCCCATCGATCGTCCACCCCACTCAGGCAGGTTTTATGCAGGGAAGGCCAGGGTTGACAACATCAGACTCTTGCTCAGCCTTAAATGGTTTGCCTCTAAGCATCCCACTCCATGGCCACCTTTGGTGATTGATTTCTCAAGGCTCGACTTTACAGACTGGGAATATCTACATGAAGTCCTCCACCTTTATGGATTTGGGGTACATTTCAGATAATGGGTACGCATAGTTTATTGCCCCTATGGCCCACATCCTCACTAACAGTGATATTTCCCTCCTTTCCCTCTACATGGAGCACCAGGCAAGGCTGCCGCTTTCCCTCTTCTATTTTTAGTTGCATTAGACCCTTATTCATGCCTTTATTGCCTCACCACTGATACAGGGCATTGTATTAGCTGACCACCCTTACCTGGTGGCGGCATATGATGATCTCCTTCTAACCCTGTCTAACCCACAGCAGTCCATACCAGAAGTGCTCTAGATTCTGGACAGTTTTGTGGACCTATCCGTTTGCGAATCAATCAGAAAAAGACTACCCTGGCCCCTTAAATGCTCACTGCACCAGAGCCCGTATCCAGGAACCAGTCTCTCTTGGCTGAACAAGGTTTTTTTATCTTGGGGTCCAATTACCAACTAAGTGGTCCTCCCTTGAAACTGCTAACTTTTCCCTTATTGGCACAATTGTCCACGAAGTGGAGAGGTGGCGAAGTTACAACTGTCGTTACCTGGCAGAGTGGCAGCAGTTTATGTGCTTCTCCTTCCTTGTGTCATACCTTTTAATAATTTACCCATCCCTCTCTTTCCTAAGCTGTTTACTACTCTGGAACAACTAGCCACTCACTTCCTCTGGGATCACAAATCTCCTAGATGGAGTAAGCAAAAATTGAGAGCACTTTGGTCCCGTGGGGGCCTTACTGTACCCTGGTTTTGGGCTATCACCTGGCCAATACGGTGGCCCATGCAACCAGATGGTTTGTGCCCCACTCCATGGGTGCCCTCTTTGGGTCCAGCTGGAAACAGACCTACTAAGTACCACAGCCCTTTACATCCTCCTTACACTTCATGCAGGTTTACCCCAACAACTCCAACCACATTCATGAGTACATCTCTTGCCTGAAATGTCTCATGTCCAAATCCCATGTATCTAAACAAGCCTGGTACCCCTAATACAGTATGCCCCACTCTGGCACAATAACCTTATTCAAATTGATGAAGCCCCGTTCAGTGGACTTCCTGGCAAAAGTGTGGTATCCAGATGATTCAGGATCTCCCCTTCAGGCACTACTCCTCTGTTACCCTTGCCCAGTTGCAAGCTAAATTTTCCTGCCACATAAAGATGTTTGGTGATATCTGCAGATATCCAGTGCCCTCAACCCCTCCTTACCAGCTGTGTTAATGCTACATCATGGCAATGGCTAACTTGTCTGCATACCCTTCCCACATCCAAAGGCCTCATGGGACATTTCTATAATACATGGAGGGACTCACAACTGAATGCCACTTTGCTCTGTGGGTTGAATTGGGCTGAGCTTCTGGCTCCCTCATCTCCAAAGGCCAGTGGAACTCCTATTTTAAAGGTACCTACGGACTCACAGTGACACTAATAGTCTCTTTCTACAGCTAAAAATTATGTTGTTTTGGTACCGCACACCTGCAACCCTTTATACATGAGGATTGCTCAGCCACAGCCAATGCTGGAGATGTTCCCAACCTGATGCACGCCTCATGCATGTGCTTTGGTCATGCCCCACCTCACCACATTTTGGAAAATGGTAGCCTCTGACCTTTCTAAAGTACTGAACCCCAAACTGCCCTCACTGACCCCAAATGCTCCTAGGTGACACATCAGCATTGGTCAGCCTACTTAGACCTCTTCAAAACTGGTTTTGTCAGCCCTACTAGAAGCCAAATGCCTCATTCTCAGGTTCTGGTGCCAACCTCCTTGCCCACTCAGAAATCATGGCATGCAGCCTTAGACCACCTCTCACTTTTTGAAAGACTATCCCACCTTCAAAGGAATAGCATGCGTCTCTACCATGCCAAATGGGGTCCATACCTATAATCTGACTTCTTTAAACTCCCAGCACCGCCTGCAATCCCCTTCATGATGGTTAGGCCATCTTGTGTCCAGCTTAATATCTTTCTCTGTTATTGCACTACTGTTAAGGGTGTAAGCACTCACCTTTTCCGTTACCTTTACCTTTATCTTGAATATACTCATCAGACAGATGTTCATGTCTCCATTTTGTTTGTAGTGGTACATAAGAGTTCATAAATGTTATTGTCAGGTATAGTACTATGCTTATCATTGATAGTGTTTGATTCTACACATGTATATGGCTGCATTACTTGCTCTGTAATGTCTTAAAGAAAACTCACTAAAAAACTTTCTATGATAAAAGAAAACAGGAAGGGTAGTGAGCTGAGTGAGAGTGTTGAAGGCTTCAGAATTTTTGAAGGAAAATGATGGCATATGCTGCCCCAAAAATCAACAGGTTTCAAAAACATGCAAATGTCCACAACAGTGGAAACAGAAACAACACGAGTTAAAACTCATCAATAAAAAAAAAAAAATTTGGTAAGAGATGTGATAAAGAGCCCTTCTACAACAGGTGAACTGGGGATGAAGGGTGGGAGTTTACTGATGCTAAAGGACCCCTTGGAAGAAAGAAGATTACTGCAGTGGTAATTTTTCTCCTTATCCCAGGAGTCCTTTAGCATCAGTAAATTATAGAGACTACCGAGCAGTACCAAGTGGGAGGTGGGCAGAGAAACTACTAGGAAAGAGGCTCTGCAGAACCTCTCTGCCAAATTTGGCATCAGATCTGGTCTGCACATACAAACTGTAGTGATTCACAAGGTGAACACAGATTTCCAGGTAACTGCTTTTCAGACATCCGGTAGAGGAATGTACACTGCTGCTGCAATGAGGATGCCATGCCCCTGGAGAAGTGGGCCCTGAGCCCCACTGGAGCTTGGTGACCAGATTTTTCATAGCAGAATCTAATACAAGAAACCTACCACAGGAAGCGTTCTCTTAGTAGATGGTCTTCCCTGCCTACATACCCGTGGGTGGGGAACACCTGAAGAAGGAAGAGCCTTTGGCGTCTAGTATGCTCTAGGTAGTAGAAGATGGCTCTTAACATCCAAGCTATGGAGCTTCTTCTTGCCAGTAGTGGATTTTCAGTAAAAAGACAGGCAGAGTAATGGACTGGTCCAAGAGGAACTCTGAAACCACCTTTGCAGAAATCCCTATTTGTCCTGAGCCCAACTTTATCGTTGTGAGGAAGATGTAAAGTGTCTCAGTGCACCAGGCCTGTAGCCCTGAAAATCTCCTGGCAGTGGAAATGGTTAGCAGGAAGCCTGTCTTCCAAGTTATAAACTTGATGTGGGCCATGGACATAGGCTCGAAGGGTGGCTTCATGAGCCTGTCTGTGCAAGGTTAGGGTCCATGATGGAACAGACTCCTGGATTGGAGGCTGGGGTGCAAGAGCCTTTTAAAACTGTTGAAATATGACGTGGGAAACATTTTTTTCTTTCCACTGAAAGTTAGGCCAAAATTGCCACCAGGTGTAGCTTGAGGAAGATGGTCTCAAGCCTGACGTCTGTAAGAGTACCAGGCAATCTAGCAGATTAGAGCCTGAAACTGAAAGGATTTGACCTTTTGCTCTTGCACCAGAGGAAAACTTTTACATTTGGCTGCATAAGTCTTCTTAGTGTTTGATTTTTAACCACCCCAAGTATCCTAAGGACCTGTTAAGAGTACTGTGAGGATGCAGACTCTAGCTGTTCCAGAACCAAGCCTCGAGATGGAAGGAGTGTATACCTGGATACTGCACTCCCGTCTGAGGAAGGATCAGCAGGAAGTGAGTTGGAGGCAGGCAAATGGACTGCTGCAGGACATTGAGAAGGAGAGGTACAAGACTTGCTTGGGCCAATCGGAGTCACCAGAATCCTAGATGCATGCTGTTGTAAGAGTTTCAGAAATACCCTGAGAATCAGGGGAAAGGAGGACTGCATATAAGAACCTACTTGACCAGATCAGGATCAAGGCATCCAGAGGAGGCAATCCCGGGATTGAGCCTGCAACAGAACTGAGGAAACTGGAAGCTGGAAGCTGAGGGGAGAGCAAAGAGATTCACTACTGGGTGCCCAACCACCTGACCACCATGGCTAGTACTTGTCAGTTCAGAATCCATTACTCTGGCTGACTGATGCCAGAGTATTTTTTGCTTCCTGGGGTTGAATACGTGAAGCTGACTCCCAGGTAAATGACCAATTTTTATAGTGCCTGCAAACAGAGTACTCCTGATCTGGCCATTGCAGTAGTGTCTGTTCAACTCTGTAACTCTGCCCTTTTGTGACAGGAGCAAATGCTTTGAACTAGAAAGATTTCTCTGATTTCCAAATGAAATATGATTAACTGTGACTCTTGGAGAGTCAAGGTGCCACTACTAAGCACTGTCCAGATACACTTCCCACCACAGGGAAGGTATCTGTGAACTTCTCTGTCAGAGTTTTCAGCTTTGAAAATTGTTGCTTTCTGAGGCCAACAAATTACAAGGACACTTGCGGATGATGCCTCCTGTATCTGAACCTTGGGACTACTGCAGGCACTGAAACCATGTGTCCCAAAAGCCTGAGAAATGTCAAAGTTTTGTGATTTGCTCAGGACCACATCATAACTGAACCAGTGAGGTTAATGATTCAAACCCAGTCAAATGCTTGCTGCTGGGCTCGCTGTCCCTGGATGAAGAAAATTGCCAATGAGGGGCAGCTTAAATTCTTGCCTGTGGAAGGAAGGCATATCCTTTCTGGATGCTGGGATGGTTCCAGGTGAGACTTTATTTAGATTTACCCAGGAACCCTGAGACTACAGATAGAGCCTTGTAAGGGGAAAAAAGGGACTCCTTAGGTGTAGCTAGAAATGCCCAGATTCCTGAGGCATGCTGCTACCACTGTGCAGCACTCCGTAAGACTCTTGTGGCTGAGGAGGCCAGGACTGCAGTGAGCCCGATCCTTGTGTGTGACCTCATGAAAGGTATATGGTAAAAGGGGGTCCCTTTTGTACCAGGGAAGCTAGCATGTCTCCCTACAGTAAGGGCTGTATGAATAGTAACAAAGTGACCATCCTGAATTTGGGTTTTAACAAAAGATGGGAAGCCACTCACCAGTTGTCTTTTTGTCAGGAATTATGTGGAGTAGAGGCCCTTTCTTCTTTTCATGACCAGGAACCATCTCCACCATTCATAAAAGCTAGAATTTTTTGTGGGGGCCTCCTGCTCCAACAGAAATGTCTATGTTGGGAAGAGTCTTAGACACCTGGGTACACATGAGGTCTGCCCACACACACAGGCTTTAGACTGTGAAATACCCTGCACTGAGAGAAGGCTGGGAAAAATCTCTGCCCCTAATGCCCTTGGGAGGAAGCTTCATGGGGCAGGGGCCTTTGAGATGTTCAGGAATCGAACAGTATGTTTTAATCACCAGGAAAGTCCATGGCTTTAAACTGTGAGTCTAAGGGTAGACCAATAGTTCTAGGCCAGACAAAGTGTCTCAACTAGATGGCATAGGCAATGACTCTGGAGGCAGCATCTTTGTTGTAGTCCTGTGGAATTGGCATTACATAGATTCCAGAGCAGGTTAGCCATATCCATTGGCTCCTGCACCAAGAAAAGGACAGACTCTGCAGTGCCTTTTTTTTTTATATATTTGGGCGAAAGTCAAGTAGGTAAAATTTTGACAAGCATCTGCAGGTAACTAAGAAATCTATTTTCTGGGGGTGGCTTGGATCCAATGGTGGTGGCAGCTTAGGGCTTTTGTTCTGTCTCTCCTGGACCTTAATCTACCACAACTTGCTTGTGCCAGGTTGAAATGATGTACCAACAGCTGGACACCCTCTCCCCCGCCACTGCTATCCACATGTTTTTTCTGGTAAGTCATCCCTTTGTGCTTGTTTTCTGTTGTTACCTGTGAACCACGTTATCAGTCTAGGCCACATACTCCTGAGCACCGCAGTGTCAGTTGCCTGTCAGAACCATTGCTGCTTCGCTCTGTGCCTGAGTACACGCTGTCAGGTTGCAACCTCCGGTTGGAGCTGCCATCTTTAATAGAATACTGCCACTCGTTGCTACACTACCTGCAAATCGACGTTACTTTCAAGTCGGAGCTGTGCGGGCGGGAGGATGGCCACTTCTGAAGATGCTGCAACTGGGCCTAGTCTGGGCTGTGACCAGGGATGCCCCATCCCAGTTCAAGTGGAGGATGCCCTCTCCATATCACTAAAATGTTGGAGGCTCTCTAACTAGAGTAGATGGTATCGGAGCCTCCTGGCCAGGAACATGGCAGATGTCTGCCGCATTGAAGATAAGCAGAGCGTCCTGAAGCAGCGGACGAGGAGCTAGAAAGACAGCATATCCTGGTCTGGCAGTGCCTCCGGGAACACAAGGCAACATTTTCCAGGTTCTGGGAGGGGCTGAAGACCAGGAAAATAGGGCTAGGAGGAATAACATCATGATATTGGGGTTCCTGTAGGAGCTGAAGGCTCCAATATGGAGCATTTTCTCAATGAGCTGCTGCCTCAGCTGTTTGGGGAGAGATGGCGGAGCCCATTGATGTCAAAAGGCTCACAGGTAACTGGCAGTCCAGAAGGCTCTAATGCACCCAGGACCATCATTGCCTGCCTGTTGAGGTACTCAGTAAAAGAAAAGTTACTGTAGGCAGCCAGGGACTGTGGGTAACTTATATGTCTCTTTATCGAGACTTCTACGCATGAGGTTGATGCCAAGAGAAGAGCCTTTGGTCCCATTAAGAAGATCTTACAAGCACACTCCTTCCAATATCAGTTTAAGAGGCTTACTGCACTCCAGATCTCCAGGATTGGCAAAGTTTTCATGGTAGAATGTCCCAAACATGCTGAAGTTTGGCTCAGTAGTCACTGGCCAGGCCTCCTTTCCAGGACCACATCTCCAAGACACCTCTGGGCCCCAGAGGATCCTATTGATAGGAGGGGCTGGCAGAAGGAGTCAAGTTTCCGGAAGACAATAAATGTAGCGGACTGGTCCTTTAGTAAATGTGTCCCCAGGTCCTCCTGCAAGCTCTCAACAAGCCTGGGATTCCAGAGGTACACCCACGGCCCCACATTCAAACATTGACAGGCAACCTCCCTCACCTCAAGACACCTCTGGGGAACATGGTCATCCTAGGCAACCTCCCCCATTTGGCAACACCACTGTTCCCAAAGCCCTGGACCATAGGCTGCTACCAAAGTTGTGCCCCTCCAAGTTCCTCCGAGCAGAAGCCTCCACATCATCTATGGGCAATAACTATGAACAGCAGGAGAATGAGCAGTTTGAACCTATGTATTCCACCACCCCATTGGACTGGGCTGATGCGGTGGAGGAGTCTGAGGAAGATCTGGTGTCAGCGGTTGGTCTATTCAAACCTGGGGCTAAATCCTTTGCTGAAGCACTGGCCCCACCCAAAGCCTCATAGGGCAGAAGAAACCCGGCTGAGTGGCCCTGGATCACTCCAGAAGAATGGATGACCTGCTGGACTATTACTTTATGGTTAAGCCCCTTCTACTAGGTTTTGATTAGTTTGCCTGCTGAATGAGTGATCATAGTTCTGTGTGGCGGCGGCACGCTGGATAGGTTTAGCTGGCTGTTGCGCTTCTTACTTGAGTGTCTAGCTCATATTTCACTCCTGGGGACCTTGCTATCAGCTCCCTTGGTGAGTATGGGTGGCACCTATCTATGTGCTTTCTTCCTGCTCCCTCCCCTTCAGGGTGGCAGTGCCACTCGCTGCCCCCTTTATCATGGGAGGGATATTTAGATTACATTATCCTTAAGGACCTCTGCCTCCTGACTCCCCTAAAACAGTTCTCAAGGAAAATTCCTGGTCACCTTCACTTCCCACCCGGAAGCACAGTGAATGTAAGCCGCACACTGTCTAACACGGCCGCCTCCTCCCCGCCCTTAGGACAAACACCCTCAATTCTGTCTTAATTGTTTTCCTGTAGATTCACATTGCTTTATAAGGTGGCATGGGAGGATCTCTCCCTCCCCACCACCAGCTGTTAATTCTCTCTTTTGCTACCTGGTGGGGATATCCCACGGGGCCTCCTGACCTGCCGGTTCCATATTTCATTGGACTCTGAGGCCAAGTGGGGACAGGTCTACTATAATCATAAAGACCTTTCCCCACTTTTGGTGTCTGGTCAGTGTGGCTCGGGGACCGCTGGACCCCTTCACATGTCCATCTCAGCACCATTAGAGCTGATACCTTAAAAATCGAAACAATCTCTGTATTACTGTTGTTACTGTTACTCTTCACAAAAGAAAGGGTCCTAGAAGAGCTTGCTAAGCTCAAGGTGGATAAGACAATGGGACCTGATGGCATACATCCCAGGGTACTTAAGGAGCTAAAGGTGGAACTAGCAGAGCCATTAGCAGAACTGTTTATAGAGTCTCTGAGCACAGGAGAGGTCCCAGAAGACTGGAGAAGGGCTCATGTGATCCCGCTCCACAAGACTGGTAGTAGGGAGGAGGCGGGGAACTACAGACCAGTCAGTCTTACCTCAGTAGTGGGCAAGATTATGAGGCACTCCTTAAGGAAAGGATAGTGCAACACCTGAAATCCATAGGGCACAGGATCCAAGACAGCATGGGTTTACAAGGAAGGTACTGTCAAACTAATCTCATAGATTTCTTTGACTGGGTAACCAGAGTGGTGGACCAAGGGGAGCAGTTGATGTCACCTACCTTGACTTCAGCAAAGCTTTGACACTGTTCACATAGAAGATTGATAAATAAGCTGGGTAGGCTCAGGGATGGTCAGAAGTTGGTCAACTGGGTGGCAAACTGGTTGACGGCAGAAAACAGAGAGTGGTGGTAAATGGTATACAGTCAGAAGAGATGTAAGTCACAAGTGGGGGTACCTCAGGGGATTAGTCCTGGGGCCAGATCCTCTTTAACATCTTCATTAGTGACCTTGCAGATGGACTAGAGGTAAGGCTTGTCTGTTTGCAGATGATCCAGATGGGGTGGGCAAAATGAGAGAGATCTGGATAAACTAGCAAAATGGTCAGAAGAGTGGCAACTGGGATTTAATGCAAAAGTGCACAATCATGCACATAGGGAAGAGAAACCCTGAAGCCACCTATAGGCTGGGAGGGAGTTGCTAGCAGTCACAAAGGAAGAAAGAGACTTGGGCATCATCATCACTGATGACCTGAAATCATCAAACAGACCTCTTAAGCAGTAGGTAAGGCTAGGGGTGTTAGGGTGTATTAGTAGGTATCACAGTTGTAAGAGGGAGTAATCCCTCTTTACAAGACACTGGTTAGGCCCATCTGAGTACTACGTGCACTATTGGAGGCCACACCTTCACAAGGACATTAACCAAATTGAGGCAGACCAGAGAAGGGCAACCAAAATGGTGCAGGGACTGCATCAGAAGACATATGAAGACAGATTAACAGAGCTCAATATGTATACCCTTGAGCAAAGGAGGGAGAGAGGTGATATGACCGAGGCATTCAAACACCTTAAGGGCATTAACAAGGTGAAAAGAGTCTAACATGTTTAAATATAAGAAAAATAGCAGGACAAGAGGACACAGCATGAGATTGAGAGTCGATTAAGGGGAATGTGAGAAATTCTTCACAGAAAGGGTGGTGGATGTATGGAATGGCTTACCACAAGAAGTGGTGGCTATGAATACAGTGCAGAGCTTCAAACAGGCATGGGATAGGCATAAAGGAGCAATACAAATGACTATGAATAGATAGGCCACTGACAGAGCAAAGGCGATGGCACATTTATAAGGCAGAAAAAAATGGGCAGACTGGATGGGCCTTTGGGTCCATATCTGCCATCGTCTTCTATGTTTCTATGTTCTTTGTCTTATTGTGTTTATTGCTTGCTGTGATACCTTACAGTTACCTGCTTTTGTTTTTTGACCAGGGTTTTCTCTAGGGACTGTGACATCTGCTGAAGCCTCCCATAGCCAGCGATTCTTATTTTTCCACACCCTTCTTAGTACCCTCCAGGGTTTGTGACTCATTTTCTGGTCCAGCAACTGGGCCCCCCACTCTTAACTGTTTCCTTCCTACTCTGGTGGGTACTCCCTCCTTTGTTTTCTTGTCTGTGGGTGAGTATGGCCACTACCTCTCCTACAGCTCATGGCTGGAAATGCATCTCCTGGAACATAAAGGGCTCAACCATCTGGCTAACGCACCAGGTATTACCATTTCTGAACTGTTTAGGTGCAGATATCACCCTGCTCTAGGAGATGCACCTAACCACCAGAATTGTTTAGTGGCTTAAAAGTTATGGGTAGGGATATCATAGCCAGTTTGCGCTCAAGCAAGTCAAAGGGTGGCCATACTCCTGTGCAGAGCTTCCCAGGTGGTGGAGGATACACTAAGGGACTCTCAGGAAAGTGGGTAGTTGTTAGGCTCTCCGATCCAGGGGAAAATACTCATGGCCTACTTATATGGCCACAAGAATGACTCAAGGGACTTTTCCAGCCATCAGTCAGACTATTGCTAGCCTGATGGATGGCCTATCTGATATTCCTATTCTGATGGCTGGGGACTTTAACTTAGTCCTATATATTTTCTTGATAAATCTAGTCCCACTCCACAGACCCACCCTAAAGACCTAGCCAGGCTAGTCGAGCTTATGACAGAGTGGGGCCTGTGTGACCCTGGAGAAGGGACAACCCACAAGGGCAGGTCTATTCCTTTACTCCACAGTCCATCACACCCACAGTAGGCTAGACTTTTGGCTAGCTAACCATGTAGCCATGCCAGGAGTTTCTGAAGCCACAATAGGGAACATTATTGTCTCTGACCATGCCCCAGTGTCCCTCTGGTTCCACCCTCCTGGCCAAGGACCCCAGACCACCAGATGGAGATGCAACCCCTTATTGCTTCAGGATAAAGACTTTCAGTCTTTTATTAAGGAAGAAGCCCATACTTATTTCTCCTATAATACCTCCAATAAGGTTTCACCATCCACAATTTGGGAAGCCTTCAAGGCAGTCATCAGGGGAGAATTATCTCTTACTTGGCAGCCAAGAACAAAAGCCCAAGCAGAGGAATTCTGCCAGCTACAGGCAGAACATACAATCTTAGCATTGCAATTTAAGGCTTCTGCACCACGACCAGCCAACTCTTCTGTCATCTCGACCATTGTAGGTTTGAAATATCATATTAACACCCTCCTTCACAGGAAAGCAGAGTGGCAACTCCTGTGCTCCAAGCATAAATCCTGGGAAGGGAATGATAGAGTGGCAGGCTGCTGGCTTACCAGCTGCGTAAACAAGCCTCCTCCAGAATCCATGCACTTTGGAATAAGGAAGGGAAGGTAGTCTCGACACCCAAGGAGATCAATGAGACGATGCACCTTTTCTATCAAGTCCTTTACCAGTCCCTCTCCATGGCTGGGCATGAAGGGATCTTTAAACGTCTCTCAGAGTTTTGCCATGAAACCCACCTCCCACACTTTCCCAGTTGGATTGCTGTACACTGGATGCCCCACCACCATGGAAGAACTTCAGACTGCTCTATGCCAAAAGTGAGGGAAGGCTCAGGGCCAGACAACATGATGGTAGAGCTATATCAACTCCTCAAAGCCAAAATTACAACCCCTTTGCTACGGGCCTGCATGAGGCCTACAATAATAGCCTATTCCACCTACTATGTGTGAAGCACTCATTATGTTGCTCCCAAGAAGTCTTCTGACACCTAGACTGCTCCAATTTCTGACCTATTTCACTGCTTCCAGTAGATACCAAGCTGGTGGCCAAGGTCCTGACAACTAGGCTGGTCCGAGTCCTCCCACTCTGATTCATCCTGCACAGTCTGGTTTCTCAAAGGGCAAGTCTGGAGCAGACAACCTATGCCTAGTCCTTAACCTGAAGTGGCTAGCACTCCAGTCTTCTACCCCCCATGACAGCCCTCACAATCAATTTCGCCAAGCGTTTGACTCCCTGGAGTGGGAATATCTCCATAGTGTTCTCAAGCTCTATGGCTTTGGTACCCACTTCTGTTCTTGAGTCTCTGCCCTCTATCATCAGCCCATAGCTAAGATCCTCACCAATTGGGATATCTCCTCCCCTTTCCATTACAAGAGGGTGCTAGGCAAGGCTGCCCTCTCTCCTCTCCTGTTCCCAATAGCTCTGGACCCTTTGATCAGGAAACTGCTGGCCACCCCTAACATTACTGGGATCTCTGTCAAAGGCCAAAGCTATCTGGTAAATGCGTATGTGGATGATATGCTCCTCACGCTTTCAATCCCGATCACTCTCTCCCGGCTGTACTGCCAGTATTGCAGGACTTGCCTCCTTCTCTGGTTTATATGTTAACAAGAAGAAAACAATCCTCTCCCCACTGAATGTGAACTGCAGCAGGCACTGCCTGGCAGGCACAGAGATTACCTGGGCACCACAAGGCTTTCCATATCTAGGCATTTTCATCTCTTTGGTGTGAAAGGATCTAGAAAAGCCAATTTTCCCCCTTCTCTCTGCCCTAACAGCTAAGATCCAGCACTGTTGTAAGCTCCAGCTGTCCCTGAAAGGCAAAGTTGAGGCTATATGCATGTTTGTGCTCCCAAGAGTCTCCTTCCTCCTGAATAATCCCCCAGTCCCCTTATCCCCAAGATTTTCTCCTCTCTTGACAAACTTACCTCCTCCTTTTGTGGGAGGGTAAGACACCCTGTTGGGGGTGCTCAAAGCTCAGAGTGCACTGGTCTAGGGGTGGACTGGGGCTCCCTTAGTTTGTTGGCTATCACCTGGCCTTTTGAGATGGCACAAGTTACTACTTGGTTCACCCAAGGTCTTTCCCCCTTTCACAATGGGTCACCTTAGAATCCGCTCTAGTTCAGGATAGTTCTCTTCTCCTTGTTGGCAGGCAGGAAGGCTCCAGAGGGCCAATTGACCCCAATTATGTCTGAGACATGCAGGGCAGGGAAGCAGGCTAAATCTCTTATGGGCACCCCACCTCTGCCTGCTCCCTCCTGATATCCTATGCTTCCTTTTGGGAAATAGCATGATTACGATGGATAAGAAACCCCTTTTGTAGCCACAATAGGCTGCAAGGGTATACCAACAGTGGGAGACCTCCTACTCCCTGACACCACTACCCTAATGTCCTTTGAGCAATTAAGAGAGCATTTCAACCTAGAGATTCAGGACTTTTGGTGATATCTCCAAATGAGGCATGTGGTCCATCCTCTCCTGTTACAGCAGACTGCCAAGGGGTGGTGGGACTGTCTGTTGAATCTCCATAAGCCAAGACAGGAGCAGGGTCTGGCAGGGGGTAATCGATAAGGTGCTGAGAGTTCACAACCAGACACCACCTCTAAATGTAGGGTTGGTCTGGGAGGCGGAACTCCACTGCCCACTCTCACAGGAACAATGGGCTGCTTATTTGACAGCAGCTCACAAAGCATACAAAGATGCTAAGAGCCAGCTGATACATTTAAACATTCTCCTTAGACGGTACAGGACACCTGCCACGCTCTATGAGCTTAAAATATTGGGACATGATAAATGTTGGTAGTGCCATGACTCCCCAGCACACCTATCTCATGTCCTATGGGTCTACCCACTCTGAAGATATGTTGGCTGGCTGTCTTGGAAGACTGTTCCAAAATAGTGGGCAAGAGGATCTCTCACTCCCATACACTCCTTTTGTGACACCTCTTCACTGGACTACTTACCTCTGCCATATAAACTATGGGTTCTTGCCACCATTATAGAAGTTAAGAGATCTATCCTGATGAAATGGAGACAACCTACCCCCGGCATGCAGCTTTGGCTAGGCTAGCGATTTTTGAACAGCTTACTGCTGCAGGGTGAGGATGGCTCCCCAAGTACCACAAACAATGAGATGTCTATCTGTATTCTCACATCTGCACAGTTCCTCCTACCTCACTTGGGAACCCTCCCTTAGACTGAGCCCTCCCCACCTTCTCTTTCTTTATTGTTCACAGATGATGGGATACTTCTACTACATATACGTGTATTTATTCTTACTCCCTTTCCTTTCCTTTCTGACCTTTTGAATCCTTAATCTCAGAATGTATTGCTGGTTCATTGCAGAGGTACAGGACTTTCAATTGGCTGTGGATTTGTCTTATGCCAACAAGTCCCTTGTTGAAGTTTGATTCCTGTAGTTTAGTGCAGACTGGCTGGCTATAGATGTGCGGTCCTGCATTAGACCCTATTATATGATGCTTGTTTGTCTGATTTGTTACCTGATTTTATGGCATGGTTTCATGGTGCCTATTACATATTAGCTGCAATGTTCCTACTTGCCATCTGTGCATGTCCTGAGTGATGTTGTCACCTTAGCTGTATTGACCAGCTAAAATTCAATAAAATCTTTCATGTTAAAAAAGAAATCTATTTTCTGGAGTCCTTATCCTGGGTGTAAGGAGGAAAAGGAGACCTCAGCTTTCTCTCAAGCTGCCTGATGCACTATACTCACATGGCTGGGATGTACAAACAAGCAGCCAGTATTGTTAAAGAATTGCTATATTTATGCATTTATTTATTAACATTTCCAGACCGCTTGTAAACCTCTGCCACAGAAGTGGGGGTTTGAAGCAGTTTCATGGTATTGTATTTATATTTTCATTATAGACAGGGTTTTTAGAAGGTGGAACCTTTCATCTACCTATAATCTTTTCTGATCCTTATCCTCATCTTGGAAGGACTGCTAGGAAGGGAGGTCCAGGGTGCCAATATGTTTTGGATGGAAGAGGCAGGGAGGAGAACCTGCTTGGATAAATAGGGTGCTAGACCCTCCACATCATAAAAATTCTCATATCATCTGTATCACCCTCACAGTCTCAGGGGTAAGAACTATTGAATAGTGATAGCCCCTGTAAGCAGGGCATAATAAATTATTTACCATCCACTGTATCACCCTCACAGTCTCTGGGGCAAGAGCTGTGGAAGAGTGTTAGCAGCCGTTGTAGGCAGGGACATCATACAATTATTTATCACCCACTGTATCACCCTCACAGTCTATGGGAAAGAGAACTGTGGAAGAGTGTTTGCCAGCCCCAGTAAAGAAAGGACCCATCTTTGTAGGGTCTGAAACAGTTACCATGCTTTTCCATATTTTGCACAGATGGAGTACTGCACAGTTTTCTGCATGCTTTAAGCTGCCTGTTGTCTCACTATTGGCTTAGGAGCAATGGGAGCATTTATGTCTAGACAGAGTTTCTTTTTAGCCACTTTATCAGTGACTTGATCAAGCTTCCTTCCTTTGTCACTTCTATTATGTTTTAAATTGTGATGAACTTCATAATTTGAAAGCTTTAATTTTAGCTGGGATCTGGAGGGTTCCTCAGCATCTCCTTACATTTTAATACTTTTGAATAACCCCTAGTCAAAAGCCTTTGATATGTCCTCAGCCATAATAATCAAAGGTCTGTCTGCTATGTTTTGCTCAATTTAAGCAAAGCAAACCAGTCCTGGACCTTACAAACTGAGTGCAGGTTTCTGTGACGCCACCGGCCAGCCCTGCCCAGTGGATTAGCTCTGTCTGTTGCCTATGCCCTTTTTTTTTGTGTTGTAGAGCTGAGATCTATACCAGCACCAATCTTTAATGAAAACCCAGCAATACTTGTCAGTGCCTCGTGGTAAAACCCACGAGGTCTGAGGTAAAAAACAAGGCAACTGTCCCTAATTGACGCTCCCACAAGAATTTGGTAAGAAAAGAGAGGAACCATCTAAATTAAGCACCCGTAATAAAATTAACATTCAAAATTAACAGTCATGGTTAAAATAAAGTCAAAATAGTGCTGTTGCACTAAAAAGAAAAATTTACATGGCTCTAATGGATTTATAATAACTTCACTCAGCACACTAATTAAAACAAAAATATGAGGAAAACTTTACCCAGATAAGCACTAGGAGGCTGTCAACAAGGAAAGTTAAGAGACACATCAGGGCAATGTTGCTTAGTCCAGCAGAGAAAAATTCTGAAGCCTTCAGCAGCTCTCACTCAGCTCACTGTCCTTCCTGTTTTCTGATTGACTATGGCCCTAAGCTCATTTAAATTTCTGTTAAAGGCTCACCTCCAGGACAGTTGCACCAATCCAACTAAGTGCAAAAGTTACTGATACCAAAGGACTCCTGGGGTAAGAAAGCCTTCTTACAAAAAGCAAACTGCTCACAACAGATGCCCAGAAGCTCGAAAGGGAGTGGGTTTGCACAGAGGTACATAGCTGTGCTCATTGCAAGAAAAGGAGTCTCTGTCCTCATCCACTGATTAGTGATTAAAATGGCAAGAGACACTGATGGGAGGTGGGCACTGGCTCTCTTTAAATATCCCCTCAGGTCCACTGCTGATGGGAATCTATATGCACCTAATTAAGACGCACCATCTTTTTCATCCTTAGCCACCCAAGTTACAACAATTTAATGACCAAAACTCTCCCATCCTTTTGGTATGGACTCTATTAACCTAGTACTAGACCACCTAATAGATTATATCCATAGTGCACCCAAACCCCTGCTAAAGCAGCACAGGCTGTTAGGATGTGGGTGGCAGACCAAGCACTAACTGACACATGGAGAATATGCTACCTGAGAGTATGTGATTATACTTGCTACTCCACTGCACACCAATCTTTCAGCAGGCTTGACATTTGGCTGGCCTCTCAACCTCTTATCACAATGATAATAGACTCTACCATCAACCCCAGAATGTTATCTGACCATGCTGAACTCCTGATGATTTTACGGGCCCAGTAACTCAGAGATCCCTTCCTGGAAACTTGATCCCGTTGATGTTAGACCCACACTTTAAAACATGGATACAGGAGGAAGCTGCAGCCTACTTTCAGACAAATAATGATGGCCAAACATATGTGAGCCTCATCTAGGAAAACTTTAAAGCAACCATGAGGGAGATCATTATTGGTTATGTCTCCCACCATAGAAAGAAGAAAGAGGTGCACCTTAAACAGCCTGAGAATGAACTCCAGCAGAATGAATCTAAGCTTGAAAGCCCTCCTGAAAAGTGCTAAGAACTCAACCCTCCACAGGGCAGTACTTAACCCTTGGTCAGAAATTGAAACTCAGCTAGCCAGAAGGGCAGAAATGGCCATCTTTAGACTGTACCATATGTACTGGGAAGGAGGAAGAAGTGCAGCAACGTATTGCCTCATCAGTCAGAGTAGCACATTGCTACACTTTAAAATAAGGTTGGCCAAATGTGTTACCAAGATTCACAAATTAATTAAATCATGAAAGACTACTATTGCTCATTCTATAGTTCTAGTCAAACCCATGATCCCCAACCTCTGACAACCTTTCTACAGCCACTACAGCTCCCTATTCTTTCACCTAAATAGTTAGCCACTTTGAAGCCCCACTCTCTGTTCCAGAGATTGAGGCTGCTCTTAAATCTCTCAGACCTAAAGAAGGCCCCAGATGGAGATGGTTTCCACAGAGTTCTTGCAACACCTGTCCCAAATGATATCCCCATTTTACAGTACTATATGAAGAATCCACCACCACAGGTGCCTTTCCAGCTACCGTGAGAATGGCCAATATAACAATTCTTCCCAAAAAGGAAACGGATCCGCCAGATACAGGCCCATCTCCCTATCACAGTGTAACCCCTTGTTACCCAGGGTTACTAGAATCCCAGTAAGACCTAGTGGTAGGCAGGGAAGGCAGCTTGTGAAACTCCAGTTAAATGGGTTTCACACTGTCTCACTCTGTCCTCAGTCACAGCTGAGACTTGAGAGATGACATCATTATAAAACTGTCACAGCTGCATGAGCCACATTTGGAATCTTCAGCTCAGAGTAAGTTTAGAATCTTGGGAATTCAAAATCAGTCTTCAGTTTGTCCTTATCAAACAAGAAGGACACCAGTAGTGTCTATTTACCCCCTCCCTCTTGGGGGTGAAGAAAATTTTTGTGGGTTCCAGGGGCAATCCTCTTCTCCCACCCTGGGAAGAAAGCTGCCTGTTTTAATTTAAGTTCAGTCTGTTCATGTATAACAGCAAAGGTTACAGTTTTTCACCTGTGGGGCACCTGCAATGAATGGGTGAGTGTTTGGCCCCATTGGAAGGGCAAACAACTTTTTCTTCAGTTGGATTTCAAGTATTGGGGACTGCTATTTGGGAGGACTATGTCAACTAGAACAAACAAATAGAGCAGTCATCTGTTTAAAGTATTAAAGTTCATTGTAGAGGGGTGCTTCAGGTCATCCACCGTCAATCTACATTTAAAGTCTAAAGTTCTGTGTGTCCAAAGAAATGGCCGGATATGGGCTGTGGGAGCTGGAGGTGGGAAAACCCCCATCTTTAGTAACCAGGTCCACCTCTCATGGATTTCTTCTGTGTTTTTGCTACTTGCCTCATGCGCTTGGCCAGTGATGGGTGGGTACCCAGACGTGGGTCACAACTTGAAAAATCTCTAGGAGTCACAGACTCTAAGTGTGTGGGGAGCCACAGGATGGGAAAATTACTCCTTGTTGGATGGGAGTCTCCTTGTTGGATGGGAGTTTTGAATTGGAAGTACGAAACAAAACCTCTCTAGGAGTCGCAGACTTCAAGTGGTGGGGAGCCACAGTTTGGGAGCCTCTTTGTTTGATGGGATGTCTTTCCAAGTAAAGTTTGGGTTCATTCGCCAAGTGGACCATCAGCCGAGTGGCCGCAGGGGAGCCGGGCCAGTGGGGCTGTGTATCCAATGCGCATGCAAAACTGGCTGAGTGCCTGGTGGGTCCAAAGCCAGACAACTGTTGTATTGTGTTCATTCCTTAAATGGACCGCTGTGTTTAACCTCTAATCTGCATTACAGTTACGTAGCCCTGTGTGGGGCCATGCAGTGCTTTGTTTATGTTTAGTGAGTTAATAAATAAAGCCCCACTGAAAAATCCCATTCTGGTTCTGGACATTACAGTTATTGCTTCCTGTAGTTGGATTTACTTGGGTGCCCCTGTGCAGAGTAGTCAAACCTAGGTCTCTTGTGCCAGGTAACCTCATCCTTCCCCAAACCCATAGAGACATATGTATATCCATGTTACAAAAATGGGCATATGCCTTACAACAGTGCATAGCAAAATATTTGCTAAAGCTTAGCTCTTAGACTAGAGAGCATTATACCCACCCTTATACACCAAAACAGCTTGGATTCATAAAGGCAGGATTAGTTTGGATCATATGCGCACTCTACTTAACCTAATACATATTGCTAAGAGCACACCTTTACCAGCAGTGGCCATCAAATTGACTTTGAAATGCCTTCAGTTCGTGGAGTGGGGATACATGTGAGGTGCTCAGACACATAGGATTCAGGTCTAATTTCATCAGTAAAGTACAGATAATATAATCAAGCCCCTAGCAAGAGACCTTACTAACTCTACCCTATTAGATCCCTTTCCCTGGGTAAGGAACCCGACAAGGATGCCCACTTTCTCCCTTATTTTTTCATTGTAACTGAGCCAAGAGCTGCAGTTGCAAGGGCACATCAAGGGATACAAGGGATCCAAGCCACAGAAAATGAATATAAAGCTTTACTTTATTCAATGATCTCCTGGTCATAACCTTTCAGGCCATTGAATCTGCATCCCACTTACTAGATCTTCTTTCAACCTTCTCCATGATCTTGGGTCTGAAGATAAATAGGGCAAAGACTGACATCCTGCCTCTTAACCATCATTGCACACAATCAATTATGCAACCTCTGGGAATAAGAGGGGCCAATGATGCACTGACTTAGTTGGGTGTCAGAATCACACCTCAAATATCTAAAACCTTCAATATAAATGTGAAGCCTCTGTTATCAGAACTTAAAGCAGAATGTGACAGGTGGAAACCCTTGCATCTCTCCATGGTTGGAAAAACTGAAGTGATTAAAATGGTGATGACCCCCAAAATACTACACCTAATAGCCATTCTACTGATCAAGATCCCTAACTAATGGTTCAAACAAATGGATAAACTCATAGGCGGGTTCCTGTGGGAAGAGCAGCCACCTTGCTTCAGCATGACAAAGCTCTGGATGCACTGGAATAAGGGAGGGGGATTACTGTGGTTTAAAACATATTACTGGGCATTTAGAACTGCACAAATGGTTGGCCCTGCCATCACAGGAACCCCTGCATGGCTTGACATTGAATCATCCCAGTGTACTAATGGCTGTCCCACTGCTTGCCTCTATTCCCTCAGGAGAAAGATCCTAGATCACACCCACCATAGGGTCATCATTTACATCATGGAAAAATGCCCAGAAACTCCTGGTCGTACCCTGGCCCATCCTATACACATACTCCACATGGGATAATTCTGATATCACTGTGGACACAGTCCCAATTAAATGTAATCAATGGGAAAATAAAGGCCTCCTGGTACTGGATGATCTCCTCTTGATAATATCACAGAACAAGAAAATCCAGCACTCACCAACCACTATGAAAAATGTAGCTTTTCAAAAGTTTGGATAATTGGTGCCAAAACTTTATTTCCAGGTATAAAAATGAAATGATGTGTTTGGAACAAATTCCTTTCTCAAAAGGTATATTTTGGGGTCAGGATGGGCCTGTGGAGTTTCAGTTTCGGGTGCCAGAATGCTACCCATAATAATTCTGGGCAACATAATTCCAGCACCCTAAATGACTTTGTCCACATTGCCCACACACCGTTTTGGGTGAACTTAACAAATGCAGTTGTTCGTGTATCCTGTAATTAGTGACTGCTTTGGAATGCTTATTTGTACAATTTTATTTGAAATATGTAAATAAAAAAAAAAAGTGTAAAAAGGAACAAATACTTTGTTTCAGATATTAACTAGACAAGTAGGATATTTTGTCTCCTCCCATGTGTTAAAACCATCATCTTTTTGTTAGCAAGTGATTAAGAAGGAAATAAGAAGGCCTAGCCAGTTAAACAATGCCCATCAGGCTCTGGAATCATTTCTTAATCACTCTCAGAGAGGCCATATGGTATTTTTGATGCTCTGAAGGAGCCATGGATGTCCTATTTGAGTAGTCATTATCAGAAACAAAGTGACCTTTTAATTAGAGCTGTACTGTATTTGTAATTTTTGAACAGGAAAGGCACACTAAGCTAATATAGTGTGTTTCCCAGTGTATCTTAGGTGGGATTGTTTTACCTGTTTTATTGACAGGTGGAATGTTGTGACACTAAGGAAACTTCCTGTTTTTGTTGATAAGTGCCATGGGATCTTTTACTTCCACCTAGACAATGATCAGAGATGAGCTAAAGGATCTCAGTTTAATGTGTCACTTGAAGGATGGCACCTAATCAGTATAACAACCCCTTTGTACTGCAATGCAGTGCTAGTTAGGGCATTACCCCAAGTGCCTGGTCAGTGGCTGGAACCCATGACCATCTAAGCTTCCAGCCCCAGAGGCAAGTGTGTTACCTATTGAGCTACTGGCCTGATAAATATTGATGTATTGAACTATGATACATTAGACAGGAAGAGGTTGGTCTCAGATGCAGGAGTTGTCTTGACATGGCACTTAGCTTAAAGAGCTGCTGACACCTCAAAGAAAACTTTGAGAAAATAATATTTAGGTACAATTTATCTTGCATTTCATATGTATTTGATAATTTCTCCTCCCCATTACTCATTACTGAGAAATTTGCATGGAAACATACTGTATATTCCATAGAGTTCATCAGCCTCTTTAACTTATTCCTACTTCATGTCATAGTCCTCTGCTGTGACATCACAATCTGTTGCCATCGGAGTAATTGTGATTTCAGAAATAGAGCATTATGACCTTAGGCGAGAGAAAGCGACAGGAATAGATGAACTCTTCAGGAGCAAAACTCCTGTTTTCATGCAAATGGCCTCAGTAATAAATAATGGGAAGGAGAAATATAGAACTAATGTGAAATATAAGCTGAACTGTGTCTAAATATTATGTTTTGTTAAAGTGGTCCTAATGGCGTTAGCTGCTGTTTAGCCAGTGCATTGTTTTGAATCCATGAACAAAAGACTCATGAAAGGACTTTGCAATTCGCTTTAGATGGTTAAATAAAGCAAAATGTCTTTGTGTACATTGTCACTGTTATCGTTCAGTAGTAATTAGCTATCAGGCTTTTGGATTTCTTACAGGCTGAGTAGAAGTCCAAAGATGTGAGTGAAAACTCTAGTCTTCAGCAAGGGGTACAAAAGGGACACCATCAAAGACATCAATACAGGGTGTTATTTAAGCAATAAGGATGACAGGGGTGCATTATAGTGGGATAACAGCCTACCTTGGGTGGGTTGAAGCACGAGGCAGAGCTCTAATGCTTCCACCACCTAAGAAGGGCCATTAGCTCATTATATTACACCCCTGGAGTGCATATTGGGATTATGAAATGACATTTTTAGCAATTTTAATGCAGCTTTTTAAATATTGTTGGTATTATTATTGTTTAAAAAGTTCTCTTTTATTATTTGAATCAAGCTTTACATAAAAATAGTCCTATTTGGATAATGTGCTTTAATTAACCTTTCAGTAGGTGGTGTTTGTAATATATTTACTTGAAGTAATACAAAAAACAGACAGAATGGACTGCAACTTTACATCATTAATTTATTCTCTCTCTCCAGTCTCCACTGTGACATCATCTCACTGAGCCATGCAAGGCAGTCTGGGCTATGTAGCTCACAAGAAATAAAACAATCTGCAGTTCAGCACAGCAAACCCTGCTTTACCATAGTAGATACCCTTATAAGAAACAGTATATAACACTCTCGCCATTAAATCTGAGAACACTATGTTCCATTAGTAAATTTTCTTTATTTTTATTAATGTAACTTTAACAATTTAATATTAAACAAACAGTTTACTCAACACTATACTGACAAGGTATAGTTAGACTGCTTTGACCTTGTAATAAGTTCAAGGGATTATTCTGCCCCTATGACTGGAACCTTGTTCTCTTATCTGGCTTTTGTTTTATAGTCAATCAGTTTGGAGATTTACGAGCTCTTACTGGCTAACGTCTTCCAAAGTTAGGCTGATCTTTACTACTGTTAACAACACATCCATGTCAGTCTGATCAATTCCCAACAAAGGTTCTGGTGTGACTGCTTCAGACTGTGCTGTAGGATTCAAAAGTTCATCTACCTCAGTGATTGGATGTGGTGTGCTCCCTACTGGCTTTAGAGCTGCTACAGTCTCTCATATTCTACCAGTGCCTGGATCATGTAACACCAGAGTCTGGATTTTGTACACTAGACAGTAACAAATGGTTTACATTCACTTTGTTCACTCTTGAGCACATCTGAACCACATAAAACAAAGGCCCACATTTCCTTACAATGTTTCCACACTCCCATTTTTCCTTCCTCTCTAGGAAATAACATACCATCGCCTTGTCCTTAGGTTTGAGATCTTGCAGATTTTTGGACCCTTGTCATGCTGCACTGTTTGCCTCTGTTGCTTGGCTTCAATGGCTCTCCAAAAGCTTGGCCTTAGCAAAGTAAATATGTTTGTAAGCTGATGCTTCAAGAACAATTTAGTTGGTGTACATCTCTTAACTGAATGAAGGGTGCTTCAATACATAAAAATAAAGTTCATCAGCCGATGTTGCAGTGACAGTTGGTGTACATCTCTTAACTGAATGAAGGGTGCTTCAATACATATAAAGAAAGTTCATCAGCCGATGTTGCAGTGACAGTTTGGCCCTGCCTTGGTCTACTGTACACATAGTACTTGCTTTGTAAGAGCCTTTTCAATGTTTGCACACATAATTCTGCAGCCTTGTTTGAAGCTGGATGGGAAGGAGATACACGAGTATGTTTAATTCCATTGAATACATGAAATGTTATATAATTCTGCTGTGGTAAAACTGGGGCCCATTAGCAGACACCACTCCTCCGGCAGGCCATATGATGCAAATAAATCTCCTAGTGCTTCTATGGTCTTGGCTGTTGTTGTGGTGGATAGTGTGGATATTAAAATTACCTCCAGTCATTTAGAATGCCTGTCCACAACTGCAAAGAGGTACCATTTGTCTTTTCAGTGAAATCAGTACGGATTCTCTGTCAGGCTTGTTTTGGCCATACCTAGGAATGAAGGGGTGGCATGTTCTGAATCATCATACACTCCAGAGCCCTACACGTCTGTTCAATGTCATTGTCTAGTCCTGGCCACCAGAAGTAGCTCCTTGGTAGGGTCTTCATTAGCGCATATCCTTGGATGTTCACTGTGCAAGTTCTCCAGCAATCTGGTCCTATAAGTCAAAGGTACAACAACACACAGTCCCCAAAGTATGCAGCCCTGCTCTGTTGACAGCTGATCTCTTGGGTAAAGTAAGAACTTATTGCCTAATCAGTCACATAAGCAGGCCAAACATTTAGGTGAATTCCCACACCTGTGAGAGAACAGGTTCCTTACGTCCCTCTGTGATATCCCTTGATGACACAGGAAATTCCCAACACAGGAAAAAAGAAAACATCTGCCTGGCCAACTGGGGTTGCCTGACCTTGGCATGGCAGCCTGGATAGGGCATCTGCATTACCATGTTTCCCTAATTTCCGATATTCAATATTGTATTGATAAGCAAGCAAAATGAATGCCCATCTTTGCATCCTTACAGCTGCTAGTGTAGGTATTGCTGACTGTTACTTAAAATGGCCATCAGAAGCTTATGGTTAATAACAGAGTGAATTTTGTACATAAAGATATTTGAGAAATTTACATACTCCAAAAATTAAGCCATGTGCCTCTTTTTCAATTTGCACATAATTCCTTTCACTACTGGATAAGGTCCTTGATGCAAATGTATTAGATCTATTTTGCCATCTTCTGTTATGTGGGATAACACTGCCCCACCCCATATGGTGACACATCATAGGCTATCCTAAGGACTTCTACATATCATAATGCACTAAGACTTGACTGTTTAAAAGTTGATGTTTGCATTTATTGAATGACACTTCACATTCACCTGGCCACTTCAATGCTTATCCCTCTGTAGTAGCTCATGTAAAGGTTTCAGGGTGTTCCAAGGCCTTTTAAAACTGACCATAATAGTTCAGTAATCCAAGGAAAGATCAAAGTTCGGTGACATTGGGAGGTTGGGGTGCTTTGTCTATGGCTGTAACTTTTTCTGTAGTGGGGTGCAATCCTTCCACCTATGCAACATGTCTCAGGTATTCCACACTGGGCTGTAAAACTACATTTCTCCAGCTTTACCTGGACCCCACAGGACTCAAGCCAGGTAGCACTTCTCCAGTGCCTTTAAATGTTCCTCTTTTGATCGGCCTGTGATCAAAATGTAATGTAGAAGCAGACCATATGATCCAGTCATTGCAAAATTTGGTACATTACTGACTGGAAAATAGCAGGAGCACTAGAAATGCCATATCGTAATCTGTGGTATGTAAAATCCCCATCGAGTGGTATAGTGGACACTCCTCAGAGTCTGAGTATAATTCAGGTTGCTGATATACCTTTGGCACATCATGTTTTGTGAAACAAATCCCAGCTGACAGAGTGGCAAACAAATCTTCAGCATTCGGAGTGGACACATCTCATCATCAATACACTGATGTATAGTAACTTTAATCACCACATATGCAAAGTGACTTTTCTGATTTTGGTACTACAACAATTGGTGCTGCCCATGTACTTTGCTCCACCTTGGAAGTTATGCTGCTGGCCTCTAATCTTGATAACTCGTTTTCCATAGCCTCACAAGAGCATATGGCACAGGCCATGGCTTGTGAAGCAAAGCTTCTGCTCTAGGTTACAACTTTATTTTTGCTTTAAAGTTCTCTATGGGTGCCAAACATTCCTCAAATACTGCTTTATGGGTAATCAAAATACCTTTTACTGTGCTGTTGTGAGTCACAGTCTGTGCCACCTGGAAAATATTTGACCAGTCTAGTCCGATATGTTTAAGCCAGTTCCATCCCATTAATGCTGGCCTATCTCCCTTAGTTATAGCAAGTGGCAAAACAGTTGACTACTCTGCCTTGTAATTTGTGCTTTACTTTTCCAAACAAAGAGATTTCTTCTCCCAAATAAGTTTTGAGTTGCAGTGAGGTGCAGTAGTCTCCAAAGGAATGTGGGACAAATTTTGTTTGTAGAATGTCTCTGGAACTATCGTTACTGTGTTTCCAGTGTCCAGCTGCATATTCACAAGTTTACCATATAAGTGCATTATAATATTTATCCTTTTCACCTTCACTTGCTGTGTACTCAGTAAATAGCCCAGAACAGTCATTTTCAGCAGTGCTACTTATCTCCAAACTATCCTCTACACAGTGTGCTACAACTGGCACCCTCCTGGTTTTATAGTTGCATGCAATATGCCCAGTTTTGAGACACAGGTGGCATTTATCATTTTTTAATTTGCAGTTACTAGGTTAATGCATCCCAACACATAGAAGAAGCTTTCTGACTTCCTATGTTTGTATTTTCCCCCATAAATTGCTTTGGCGATCCCTCTTCTTTCAGTATATTTATTGCTAGGGAACTATTTAGCTGCAGTAGCTGCACTGCCCCACATATTATGTACACACAAGGCACAAAGGCTGTCTTCCTGCCAGCTCCTGTGCATTTTTTAGGCCAGTTCCATGGCTAAAGCAATTTCTGAAGCAGATTGGAAAGTCAGGGCTTTATCAGATAATGAATGCTTTTGTATTGATTCACTTTTAAACCACACACTAATCTGTCCCTGAATGTTTCACTTAAGAAAGCTCCAAACTCTCAGTCTGTACATTGCTGCTTTAAGGCTGCAATATAATTAACTATTGTTTCACCATCTTTCTGACCCTGGCAATACAACTGAAAGCGCTCTGCAATTAATAGTGATTTGGACTACAATGTCCTATTAGAGCCTGAGCACACTGCAAATAGGATTTATCTTTTGGTTTGTCTGGTGGTTATTAAATTCTTCAACAATCCACATGTTTGGGTCCAATTACAGACATGAAAACATGTACTTGTTTTTCCTTTGATATGTCATTTGCATCCATCCACACTTCAAACCATTACAGATTGGAATCAAAATCTTTCATCTCATCAAACTCTAAAATTCTTCCAATCTGAGCCATGGTGGTATTTTGACAAGTACTTTTCCAAGAAAAAAAGCAGCTGATCACTAGAAACTGTAATGTATTTACTGGAAGTAATACAAAACAACATGCAGCATGGATTGCAACTTTCCACTTTTACTTTATTCTCTCTCTCTCCAGTTTCCACTGTGATATCATCTCACTGAGTAGTGCATGGCATTCTGAACTATGTGGCTCACAGGAAATACAACAGTCTGCAATGCAGCACAGCAAACCCTGCTTTACCATAGTAGATACCCTTATAAGAACCAGTATATAACAGTATTATACTACTATATAAGCAGCAGTTTGATAAGAGCAAAGGCAGGCAGGCATTGGCTTCAGATACTAGCATAGCATTGGGCAAGAGCAGGCTGTGTCAGATTTGGGAGGCTGCCATTCAGATCGAATCATTAACTTAGCTGTGGGTGTTGGGACAGATTAGGACACCTTATCAACTTGAATACTATTTAGAGGCTGCTGGTCACATCAGGGGAGCAGCGCATATGTCTTCAGTTTAGAGCCAGTATGTCTGTTTTATTTTTATTAAAAAAAAAAAACCTAGGGCTAGATTTTCAGAGCCCTGTCAGTCCTGTAGCTGTGGAAAACACTGGCACCAGTTGGTTGCCACTTGCAGAGGCACAGTTTATCCTGCAGCCATGGTATTTTCAAAGGTGGAGCTCGGTACCCAACTAGGGATCTGAGGTTTGAGCAGACTCAATAGACCGTGAAGGCCTAATCTGCTGGCAATTAGTATGTTAGTATGGTTTACAATAAATCCATGATTCACGGGAGCTTGTGGTCATTTTTCAGTGCAGCTGTGGGAAAATGTTATCCCAGGTGGGACCAGGCGTAACTTCCCTGTGGCTGCAACAGCTGAAAATGCAAAGCTCCACAGGTGCAGAAATTTTGTCCCACAACAGTCACTGTGGTGTGGTACTTAGTTCCCGGACAGGCTGAAAATCCACCCTGTGTATTTTGCAGTACATCTCAGCTGGGGTCTGTGAGATGAAGATGATTGAGACAGAACTGCATAGCTGTCAACAAATTTTGCCAAATGGGAACAACAGGACATTCTGGGGAGACAGGAGCTGGATCATTGCTGTCAAGAAATATAAGATATGGTGTTGTTTGGGGATGAGCAGCCATGTCTTTTGTGGAACTCGCTCTTAGAAAAGAGAAGAGGGTATTTCTTGTATGCAGAGTCCTGACTGCCAGGAGCTACTTTCAGCCTGGCTATTGTGTGGATAATAGCCCAGCTGAAAGTAACGCTAGACCAATCAGGATCCAATATTCTTTAAACTTATTTCACAATAGGTTGTATACTAGTGCTGTGAGAATTTTCTAATTCTGGCAGAATGAAATTCCTTGGACTATTCAAAATTCTGCAAAGTCCACCAAATTTCACCACAAATGGAATGGTAAAATTATGCAGTAGAAAATAGTTGCTGAATGATTTTCTGCAGAAAAATGCTGTTCTGGATCTCCATATTTTTGAGGGAATTGCTGCAGAATAATTTTCCTTGGAAGAAAATGCTTTTCCACGGAATATTATTCTGGGGATCACAGTAGGTCGAATTCCTCTGAAGAACCAGCAAAATTCTAGCATAAATTTTGTGGCATAATTGTCATTTTGTGCTAATTCGCCAGTGGAATTCCATATTCCACACAGCACTATCGCATACCCCAACAACCAACCTGAAGGGACATAAATAGCGCTTTGGAGAAAATGACCACAATCAAGTATTTATTGAACTAAACAACCTGTAGTACATCAGTAATGTGACATGAGCAGCCTGGGAGTGTCAGCAAGTCTCTCAGTGGTCAACACCATCAGCTTTTCCATCCCCTACCCCAAGGGATCATCATGCTGTATTCACTGTATCACAAAGGGTAGGGCCTCAGGAAGTACAATGGCCTTTGAGGCCTAAGGGTGACTCAAAATCTTGTGATGTGCATCCATCCCCACTGAATGATGCTCACATGCAGGCAAGCCTGAAGAGGCTATGCCTAACTGGCCTCAGTGACACCTACTTAATGGGGCCTCACCTCCAACCAGCCTCAGGAGAAATCCATCTGTATCAATAGTAGATTCACCCCGTTACTCTGTTTGTACACATCTAGGGAGACTACAATGCTTCAAATTTACATGACTGTGGCATATGACATATCTTACTAAAACAACCCTTCATGTCTTCTCCACCAGAGAAGATGAAAAACCAGAAAACCTCATGTGAAAAACCTGGAGAATGCCTCCTCAATCCTAATTCGATCCCCCATAATGGAGGTTCCTTCCGTGCATCCAAAATCAGTGCATTCAAAAACAGTGTGGTCATTTCGCCATTTTCTTTACCGCATATTCACTTTACAGCACAATATATTTATTATATTTAGAACTTGAAAGCTGGGAAATGGTTGCTAGTGCTGTTCAATCAAGTAATTGCCTGCATTCTGTCAGTCAATAGTTAACTGAGTCGTGTTACTATTGTAACATGATTCAATTAACTAATTGCTTTTCAGTAATCCCTTTCCTTAAATACATTACTACTGTGGTGTGCTTGCTTCACATAGTGATTTTCAGTGGCAGTAGCAGCCATGATGCTTCAGTTTATGTTGAGTACCAAAGGACAGCAACTTCTTTTGCACCAAGGATACCTGTACAGAAAAGAGAGGGCATATGGGGTTAGGATGTACTGGAAGTGCCTACAGTACAATTCTTTCAAATGCAAGGCACATTGTCATACTGAAGCTGAAGAAATTGTTAAGTTTTTGGGTGAGCACAGTCATGTGCCTGACATTGGTGTGATTGAAGTGAGAAAAGTTATTAACAATATAAAGGAAAGGACTGTCACTTCACAAGAGTCCACCCACCAGGTTGTGGCCAGTGTCACTAAGAACTTGAGCCAAGCTACTGGAGTAAACTTCCATCCTTTTCTGCCTTAAACAAACCGCACAGTGGGCTAGACAAATATCCACTGTTGCCCCTATTCAGCCCACAACACTAGCTGAATTACAAATCCCACCTGAGTACACAATGACACACCGTGGACACCTCTTTCTGTTACATGACAGTGGTAGCAATGACACAGAAAGATTTATAATTTTCAGCACTGAAAAAATCTAAAATTATATGTGTTCCACAAAATATGGCCACTCCACCTTTATTTTCCCAATTATACACCATCCATGGTGTTTGTTAATCAACTGTAATGCCCAGTGTGTTAATTTGGATGTCCACAAGAAGTTATGTGAGCTATGTTAGAGTGCTTAGTGAAATTAAATTGTTGTGCCCTAACTTAGCACCGATCTCCGTTATGACTGATTTTGAACTTGCCGCTACAAAAGCATTCAACTCAGAGTTTCCGATGGCAAGAACAAGGGATGCTTCTTTCACCTTTGCCAGTCAATATGGAGAAAGGTACAAGAACACATAGACATACACAAACAGTATATGGTTGATGAGAAGTATGCACTGCAAATTCGAATGCTGCCTGCACTAGCATATGTGCCCCAGAAGATGTTGTGACTGTGTTTGATAATTTAAGATCAGGAGATTTCTACACAGTACATGATGACCAACTAGCTCCGTTGCTCGATTATTTTGAGGATACCTGGATTGGGCAGTCAGTTGGTCATCGTGGCCATCGTAGACCACTGTTCACAATAGAGTTTTGGAATTGCCATGCAGCTGTCAAAGATGGTATCCGCTGTACAAACAATTCGGTCAAAGGGTGACATAGAAGTTTCAACAATCTGTTGGAGCAAGCCATCCTACAATTTGGAAGCTGATAACAGCTCTAAAAGTTGAGCAGAATATCAATGAAATAAAATGGAACAGTACCTGGCTGATCTCAAACCCCCACCACCATGAAGGAAGTATTGGGACATAGCAAAAGATTGACTACAGTGGTTGATGGTTATGGTTCTACCTCCGAGTTAGACTATCTCTGTGGGGTCGCATATAATTTTCAATTACAAGTCTAGCGAACTGGCACTCCATTTGTGCTTTGCACAATGTGCTTTAACTTTTTCATTTGAATAAAGATTAAATAAAGAATCGTGACGGTGTGCACGCAATGCGTCATTACACAGACCTGATGGATTGCTCTCTACCCGTCTACCTGATCGATTTGCTGGTATCCACTACTTTTAAGTTAAACTTTTGTTTGCGTTTAAATAAAGATTGATGTACCTGATTACTCTATGAGAGGGACAATTCTGTACACTTTGTGCATTTTGCTGATTGATGGGTATGAGAAGGGATATAATCCAATAGAACTGCTGGTATCCATGGACTTCTACCACCCATACTGCACGGTAAGAGTCAAATTCATTTTTCCAATTCATTTTCACTGTTTTATGCTATTAGGTATGCACTATTGTGGCTTACATGCTGAGATTGTTTACACACTTCCTCAACACGGAAATGACCAGGCACAAATTGTTGTACTGAATTAACATGTTACCCATAGTGGGATGTAAGGGTCCCTACCTACCTCTCAGTCCAGATTTACCTGGCTTTTACAAAGGTGGATGGGTGGGTGTGAATCTTTTCAACAATCAGGAAACCAAAGGGTTGGGCTTCAGTAAGCTGGTCCAGTAGCCCTATATACCCTCATAGCTCCTCCCCTCAATCTTAGATTTCTCCACTTAAGCAGACCTAACTCCTAACTCAGCCCTCCTTTACCTCTTCTTCCCTACCCTTCCCAGACTTAGCTACCTAATCTGTTCAGATGTCAGGGATGTGGTCACAGACAGGGATGTGGCCACAGACAAAGTGTCAAGTGCTGCAAGGTTACCTTTGTATGCTGTCTAGTATCTTCTTAGTCCCTATTCCCCAACAACCAAGCAGAAGAGACATACACAGTGCTTTGAAGAAAATGGCTACAGCTATGTACTGATTGAAATAAACAACATACATCAGTAATGTGGCATAAGCAGCTTGGGAATTTCAGGAAGTTTTCAGGTGGTCAAGATCATCAACTGCTCCATCCTGTACCTCCAGGGTCCATCTGGGTAGATCCACTCTATCCCAAAGGGTACTGAATCTGGAGGGACAATGCCTCTGAGGCCTAAGGGGTAGCTCAGAGCCATGTGATGTGTGTTCCTCCCCAGTCAGATGACAATAAACATGCAGGCAAGCTGAAGAGGCTATTCCCTGACTGGCCCCTGTGGTTCCCAGTCGTTGGTGCCTCACCTCATTCCAGCCTTGGGAAACCCATGTGTGTCAGTAGCAGAATCCCCACTACCCCCTTTGTAGACTCCTTGCAAAACTACCATGCCACCACAGGATGACAAAGTCTAGCCCCCAAAGCAACCACGCTAACATTTCTACAATGCACCATGTAGATCTGCTAAGAGTATGTGTTTACAGTGTCAGTGGCTCCAATAGGTAGCACACTCACCTCTGAGGCCAGGAGATCAGAAGGCAGTGGGTTCTATCCTCACACCAGGCATTTGGGGTTAAATCCCAATACTGACACTGTAGTGCAGCATGAGGGGGTGCTGTACTCCTGAGGTGCCATCTTTTGGGTGAGACATTAAACCGAGGTCCCATCTGCCTGTTCTGGTGGTAGTTCAGGTGGATGTTAAGATCCCATGGCACTTTTGAAATAAATACGGAATTTTTTATTATCATAACATCAAAAACAAATAATTACAAACAGTGTTAAATCACATGACATAATATACAAATCATAAGGAAAATGAAATAAAATAAGGATTACAGTCATACATTATCAGATTATTATAAAAATAACTATGTATAAACCTCCACTCTGCTAGAAGTGTAGGGGAATTTTGTAGTATAACAAACCCAGACAGTGTTAAATCACACAGACCAATGTACTAATTCTAAGGTAAGACAATAAACAAGAAGAAAACGAACAGTGGTTATACAGAATGACAAAATAATAAACTATTCAAAAATACAAACCTTAAATGAAATCATAATACTAACAGAAATCAATCACATGGGTCAAACACATGGTATTACTACACACCAAAAAGAAAATTAGAATTCATTTATTTATATTTAATAAACATACTAAAACCTTTCCACCAATAAAACACCTTTTGTGAAGTATGGTGGGCAACATCAGACCTATAAATCCTAGCCATAGCTTGGAAACTAACACACAAATAGTATCAAAAGGCATCATCATTTTTGATGAAGCACCCATTAGCACCTACCTTGCCACAGATAGTATTTCAGACAACTTAAAAAAACAGACAAAGTGTCTGTATGATATAATAAGACAGTGCAGCATACTGACCTAAGACTAATAAGTCATATGTCAAATGGGTCAACCATGGCATAGAGCAACACTGAGCAAGATAGTACCATAAGGGCTGAACATAAGAGCAATGAAAGAAGTTATGTTTTGTCATTTCTTTCAAGTTAATACAAGTCATATGAGGACAAGTTCGCTCTTCTATAGCCTTATGCTTTGCATTACCCCATACGTTTATACTCCCATAAACCAAAAGCCACAACTATTCCACATAAAGGGAATTATAGGATTGAGTAACTGAACCAATGTCAATTTGGTATTTTGAGGAAACAATTTTAAAAATAGGTTCTGAAGGTGACACCATAACCATAATGAATGAAATGAATGAATGAATGAAAACTTTATTTTATACAGGAAATTCTAATCATTAGGATTATACAATCCTGTTCTCAAGATAGTCCTGTTTATGTTTAATGGAACAATAAAGCTGTTGACCTGAACTCCTTAAAATCAATTGCTTAGTACCCCATTTATATAGTTTGGAAGCAACAGGTCAAAAAACATCAGGGAGATAAACATGTATAGATAACTTGGGAGGGTATTTTGCCACACAAGAAAATATGTAACCAAATTGTGTTGGATCCACACATTGTAGGGTTCCTGTAAGGACCTAATCCACATTTAACTGACTAAGAGAGAAAAATAGTGTGAAAACACAACCAGATCAATCATCTCAAGACCACCTTTTTCTCTGAGGAGATAAGGAAACATCATTTTATGGGGTTTAATCTAGTTCCCTAAAGCATCTGGAAAAAAGACTATATAATTTAACATTCAGATGCCCAGGGGAGGATAGATCATAGCCACATAAAGTAAAATGGGAATAGAAATCATTTTATGATCTGAACATGTTTAATCTCGAGAGTTTCCAGTGTTTCCATCAAATGACTCTGGATTCAACTTTTCATAACCCAATCTCCCAATTCACAAGTATCAGGTTTTGGGGCCCAAAGGTAATCCCCAGAATTTTAGGGGTTCTGAAGAAAAGAAATACCCTTTCTATGTAAAGGAGGAGAACCCAGAGCCTATAAATATACCCCACTTTTACCTAAACTCAATTTTGAATTTGAAAAAAAGAATAATCCTGAATGTCCCGAAGAACAGAAGGTAACTGAGTAGTGTCAGAAAAAACAAACATACATCATCTGCATAAGACTGAACACAGTTCCTTCCCAAACCCACTGTGGTAATACCAGTTCATGTAGGGGAGTGGATCAATTGTCTTAACAGGGATCCAGAGTAAAAATATAAAGAAGCAGGCTAAGGGGCACCCCAATGAACCCTGGTAGTGACTGAAAACCCATCAGTGATTTGACGCCTGATAACTAGATGAACAATCTTTGCAGAATATAACAACTGAAGTGTGTAATTAGGAAGTCTGGAATCCCATAGGCCTTAAGAGTTGAAAATAAAAGGGGGTATATACCTGTCAAAGGCTTTCTCTGGTCAATGGAGAGAATACAACCAGTTTTCCCATTAAGGACAGATAATCAAAGAGATCCCTTATAACCATAAGGGCATGTTGAATTTTATGGGAGGGAGGCCACAAAAGTGATGGGCGAAATAACTTGAAAGGCATAGCGCTCAATCTATTATTCAATATTTGAGCCAAAATTTTATAATCGGAGTTTAAAAGTGTAATTGGTCTCCAATTTTGGAGAAGAGATTTATCTCCAGATTTAAATAAAAAATCAATAAATCTTCCAAGAAGGCAGGAGGCATTACTCAGCTAAGTGATCATCTGGACAAGTACAACATCCTTTGCCGGCAGCAACATGGATTTAGAAAAGGCACAGCACTGCCACGGCACTTTTGAGTTTACGGAGCCATACACAACTCCCTTGATCAGGGTCGCCTAACCGAGCTACATTCATCGACCTGTCAAAAGCTTTTGACACTGTCCACCACTGCCTCTTGCTGCATCAGCTACTGAACAATGGCCTCTCCGCGGAATCAGTGAAATGGTTCAATAGCTATCCCACAGAAAAAAAAACATGTGAAGAGGTGACCAAGTATGGCTGTACTGCATGAAGAATGGAAACTCGCTCAGCCTTCAACTGTGGGTTGTAGATATTAATAAGCGACAAGCCATATCATTCCACAATCCATCCAATATCAACACTCTACCTGGATATAAATCAACAAGTTAATGGGAAGAAAAGCAATACCCATTAAACAAAATACCCACCCCATCAGCACTGTTCAGTCCAAAAGACCAGTAGGAGGGGCCCGCAACCATTCCCCTGGAAAGCTCTAATCTGATCACAGGAAAACACCCATGTTTCCTGTAGAAAGCAGATATCAAATCCTGAACTGTGAATGAAATCAAAAACAGCTAGATGTTTCAAAGGGTTCAGTAAACTATGAATATTGACTGAAGCCACTTTTAAAGGGACAGCAGCTTCAAGCTATTTTTACACTTTTTTCCCCTCTATACCCAAGCAAATCAGGATGCAGCTAGGCATGAAGTGAAACCGTAGGCAAGGGGTAGAATCCTCCAGATCCATGTCAGAATCTCCTTCCTCAGAGGCTAAAACCTCAAAGCAGTTTGTGGATTCAACAGAACTGAGAGTAGAAGTAGCCTTTGTTCTCAAATTCCTAGAAGAACGTCTTGGAAGAGGGAAGAGACCTCAGCAGGAGGCTCCAAAGGATCAGGATCTTTGTAACAGACAGGTACTAGGAAACAATTCCAGGGAATCAACATCATGGACTTGTAAGGTGGGGGGAGGAAGGATGTCATCACCCACCAAAACCTTGGGAGGGGGGCACAACCTCCTGAGGAGGGGAGACAGGAAGGAGAAAATGGAAACAGAAGGTGGGGGAGCAGAGACAGGTACCTGTGCCTGTTGGATCAATAAATCGGGACTCATTCAAGAGGCCTTGGTTCTTGCTGCCCAAGGGCAAGTACTGAAAACATGACCTATCTCATCACACAAATCACACTTAGTGAGAGAAGCACATTGGAATGCTATATGACTCACCTTCCCACAATTATTACAGCGAGGTTTATTGCAAGAGCTAGAGATGTGAGTTCTGAGCCACACATATAACAGGCTCGGGGCTATCTAGCATAAACCCCTCCCGATCTCTGCCCAGCAGGAAAGAATTTGGAACTTGAGTAATACCAGAATCAGATTGAAAAAGTTTAATCTTATATTTCCACCCCCAGTCCAGAACATTTCAGCATCCAGGATTGCCTCTGGATCACTCAATATGTCACATCTCTGGGAGAGCCAATAGGTGATATCGTCCATGTGGACCCCTCATTCGAACATGATGGTAATACATTTTATCAACGGTTTAGTAAGTTGTATCACCAGAAAGGGAATCCACGTGGGAGAAAACTTCACCTGATTATACCTCTCCCAGAAAAGGTCCAAAGCATAAGAAGTACAAAGCTGACGTCATAGTTGTCCTGCCCACTGATGTTGATAAATGCAAACACCTCCCTCAGAGAGAAATGAATGGAGTCTTTCAGCTGGCATTTTCCCACATAATGTCTGTCTGGTCGATGTTCTATGCCCCTTTATAATGGATCCTGATAGCATTTCTTCTGGGGCAGCCTTTTTCTTGAGCTTTGAAAATAAATCCAATAGAAGAGGTTTCTGTGGTGGGGAACATCCTGAGGATGGTCCTCCAAGTCCACCGCAATGTCACTAGTAGCAGCAGGAGGTCCTGGAATGTCAGGTAGGATAGTAGGAGCAGAGTCTGGTGGAAAGGACCTTGGGAAGAAATAGAAGACTGAGGGGCCCAGAAGGCCCAGTGGGATTATGTCCAATGATAAACTCTCAAACTCTCAGAAGGCTGAGATAAAGGAGCATTTTAGAAAGCTCTTTGGAAACCATGAAGGAGGATTCTGAGAAAAATTTAATTTGGGTCCTATGTGGGGTCAGATATCCAAATGACATCAGGGAATGTTTCCATCCAGCTGCACTTAAAGCAGACTGTGGGGACCAGGTATCCAAAAGGGAGGTTGCTTTTTATCCAGAGAGAACACAGTTTGCAACACCTCTGCAGCAGTTAATCTGACCTGAGGGCTGGGGAAAATAGAGGTAGAAGGAGCAGTATTCATTAGGCTAGGTGTGGAAAAATTTATCTATTTGCTGTAGTCAAAGGCAGTCCGGTGCCCTTCACATTATTTTTCACCCCAAAGTTCCAGTGTTTAGGGCCAAATGAAAGATGGTAGCCCCATCTTGCATATCAGTTGAATGCTGATAACCCACAGGAGGAGATACAGGGAAAAAGAATCTCATTTGGACCACACAGAGAAATATATTTTTAAAACAAACCCAGAATCTCTCGACAGAGGTTCCAGTAAAGGTGGTGAAGCAATGAATACACAGCTTTACTTTGTGGGAGCAATATGCTGAGACCTTGCAACATCAGGGCTTGACAGGCCTGGAGCCAGAAGAAGTCACAGAGTCAAGGTTTAAGGCAGGTTTAACAGTTATCGAAACAGGAGAAATGGCAGAGTCAAAATCAATAGTAGTCGGCTGTATGTACCCGCTCTGCTTCTTGGTTAAAATACCAGCCAAAATGTCAACAGATAGAGGTATAGCTTGTGGTAAAACATCAGAAATCATCAGAAATCTTGGGATGACTCACCTGGCCCCACCTGGGCATCTCCCTTTGATGATCCTGCATCACTGTTGATTCTGACAGGCCATAACTCAGCCTTGACAGAAGAAGCTTCGCCTGTAGCAACATCATTTTCTCTCACAGACCCTTCTCCAGCAGTATGATATCACAATTTTCAAGCTGCACTGAAGCTGTTCCAAAAGTAAAGTTTCTGTCAGACTGCATAGGTGCAAGTGCATCAAAAACTTTTCAGGAACTGCAGTAACAGAACTTAAATCCTCCATAAACAGGTATACTTCTGGAGTGATTCCAGTCTGCTCAGAATCTAAACTTGCAATCTTCTCATGGTGAGCCTCTAGAGTTTGCGAGGTAGGAGAGGAGGCTTGCTACCCCACCCCAATGATTTCCATCTCCTCCAGAGGATTGCTGAAAGTGGCCATCTCACAGGCCAGAGGTTCCCCTACAGGTGAGTAGGGAATTTTATTGAAATGGACTTCAATACATAACAAAACGAAGTGAAATACAGATAGAAACATAATGCAGACAATCAAACAGCCCATGACATACAATTAATCCAATAGCTGTTAAAGCGGTCCGAAGAAGTGTGAGACAAATCTTAGTCCATTAGACAGTTCAGGGCTGTACCAACATTGAGAATAATTCATCATGTGTAATATGCTTCTGTTGTAAAATCCAGAGACATCGAGATTGCCATACATGATAACGTAAAATACAAAATATAACATAAAGGTTGTCACTATGATATCTAACAAAAGTATTATAAAAAGGACCAAACAGTAGGGTTGAGTAAGTAATATTCCTAAATTCAGGCTTTCCAGCGGTCAACCAAGAAAGACCAAAATGGTCGTATATAATCACAGTCAATAAATAAATGGTATTGAGTCTCTAATTGTTGGAGGCAGGCAGGACGAGGACAATAACGCTCAGGCAGTTGTTTATGTTTGCTATTCCCTAACCCCAATTTCCCAAAATTACCAAGCCAAACACAATCCCATACATAAGGAGGAATACGTTTATTTTGTAAATGTGAAGAACAGTCACCTGCCTATCCTGGGGCACTCAGGAAAACGATCTCAGTAGAATGTTCAGCTAATAAAATGGACCTATGGATCATTTTCCTGTCAGCAGACAATAGTGAAGAAGGGTAATATGCTATTTCATAAGTTGTTTAATACAATCCGTAATACTATGTGGTACAGCAGAAAGTTTGGATAGTAGCCGGAGTGCCAGATTGCCAACTAGGCCTACAGAGAACAAGCCAGTGTTCTAAAAGGTCTCCAAAGGAGATTACCTGGTGTCAACACCTTAACAAAATTATAGGCTACAAAAGACTGTAAAAAAGGCGATAGGGTGGAGCATAGATACTCCACCATCAGCGATAGGTCTATAGGTATTTCCCACTTTAGGAAATTCAAACGAGAGCCCCAAAAAGCTTGAAAAAACACTAAAAAGCCGTATCCAAAGAAAATGGAGGAGATAAACATAACAAATGTAGAAAAATAGTGTAAAAATAGTTTTAATCAATAGAACCCTCCTCTTTTTCGATAACTGCTGACCTTTCAGTTACCTACCATCCTAGACTCCCAGGCAAGAACAATATCCCAATTTAGCTTTTCCATATCACCCGGTCCAAATAAGAGGCCCAAAACCTTAATAGGGTCCTTAGAGATAGAAATTCCAGCAATAACCCCTCTAAGTGGACAGGAGTAGAACCAATAACAACCCCTTTGCTTTTACTGTAATTAATTCTGGAGCCTGAGAGATGAAAAAAGCTCAATAGAGTCAGTCAAAGCAGAGACATAAAAGCGTAGGGGCAAAAGTAACACTAAGTCATCAGCATAGGCTAATACCTTGAGAAGCTAGAGAGGGATCACATCAAGCCCCTGTAAAGCAGTGTTTGTTTGCAGTATCGAATAAAATATCTATGGTAAATGCACAGAGAACTGGACTGAGCAGACAGCCTTGTCGCACCTTCATACAGCCAACTTTTCCCAAGCCAGCCACTAACATTAGGATTAGTACAGCACCTTATACATTGCAGAGATCCAAGAAAAAACTGTGCAGGAACCAAAGCTTTCAACACAAGAAATAAAAAGGAATGGGCAACCTGGTCAAAATTTTCTCCTGGTCCAAACCAAAAACATAGCCTTGCAAGGAACCCACCTCCCTGCAGAAAACACCTTCTGTAAATATATTAGGTTGTCCTGTTGTTTTGCGGCCGGGACTGCACAAGCCTGGACTGGGTGGAGCAGCAAGGGGTAAGCACAGAAAGTCTAGCTAACAGTATTTACTCAATATCTTCAAATCTGTATTTAATAAACTAAGGGTCTCCAATTACATAAATCAGACCTATCCCTTTTCGTAGAAGTAGCAAAATAGCTTCAGACATGGACGGGGCATAGTCCCGAAGTGTAAGATGAAATTCAAGAGAATCACCAGCACAGGTTCAAGGGACTGTAAAAGGTTTTATAAAGCCAGCACTTAAGCCATCTGAGCCAGGGCAGATTTAGAAGACAACCCCTGAACAGCAGCAGTAACCTCTCGCCAAAGTAATATCAGCAATCAAGGCCTGCTGTTGGGTAGTGGACAACGTGGGTAACTGCAGTTTATCCAAAAGCGGAAGAACTACCTCAGTTGCCAGTACTGGGTCAGGAGCTAACGAAGAAGCCATATGTATTTCAATCACATGTAAAAGCTCAAGGGGTTCACAGACAGTATGACCATTTAAATCAGTCAAACCAGAGATCAAACGGAATCAATTTGGTTTTGTTTCTGTAAACGGGTCCAAAGTTACGAGTCATAGAAGTGCCAAAATGTAATTCTTGCTCTAAAGATTTGCCCCTATCATATTGGAGCCTAACCATCTGCTTCTTTAAAGTAGCTATAAGCTCACTATAATCCTGGTTAGTAGTGTCTGATAGGGAAATAAGATGCTGAAATTGATGTCGCAGCTGTAAATATCCCATGTAGTCGGCAGAAGTTTTAAGATGTGCCTGACGTTGAAAAAGGATTTCAACTGTGTTTGGAATCCTCCCACCAATCAAAATGGAATCATAACATTCCAACACTGAGAAGCGAGCCACCCACTCCCTCTCCCACAACTTACAGAGACTAGAATTTTCCAGCAGAGATTCATTTAATCGCCACCCATACTTTTTACACCTAGGGTCCCCTCCCATGAAATAGTAACTGTAAGAGTACAATGATCAGAAAATTCTATGGGCGGGTAAAAGCCTGCACAACCGTAAGCACTGAGGAGATGAAAATGAAATCAATCGTGACCTGAGAGGTCCCCAAAATACGTATAACCCCCGTGGGACACAACACTCTATAGGAATCCAACAGATGTGCAGTAGAGAGAATATTATTTAAAGCTCACGGAATCACAAAAAGTTTATTCGTGACTAAACCCGATCAGAAATAGATACTCCACAATTAAAGTCCCCAACCAAACAACCAACCGGGAAGTATGCAGAAAAGGTTGTACTTAAAAAGTGCCCACGTTGAGCTTTAGTTTGGGGGCATATACAGGAGAACCCTAAAATGTTCAGAAAGGAAAGAAACATCCAAACACAAAGCCCTTCCTGGATGTATATCTATTAATCTAGAAACTGAAAGCTGAGGGTTAGTAAATAAAATTCCTAAGCCATCGCATACATCATCCCCACAGACCAAAGGAAAGACCCCAGGACCAACAATGAGAGGCATGTTGAAGGTCCCGTGTGATTTCAGATGAATGTCCTGTAAACAGATTACATCAGAGGAGAAGGAACGAAGATGAGAAAAAAACTTGTTTCTTCTCTCCTTTAATACCATTAACATTTAAAGGGTAAATGTTAAGGAGGACATTGAAAGGGAAAGAAAAGAAAAAGCATAAATCCTGACTGGAAAAGAAAAAAAAAAAACACTCAAGGGGGCTTTCCTGCCTGTCTGTGTCTAGTCCTCTTGGCAATAGAGTCCTCAGAATGGCTATCGGTGTCAGCATTGGAAATAACAGACGAGGTATCAGTCTCGTCACCTGAATCCTCCAGTATCTTCCTCTAAAGCGCAAAAATGTTCCTTACAGGTACAGGAGCCTTCAGAAGGGAAGGGTTCTGTATTGAAATAGCTTTCTGTGAAGTTTTGATTCAGACATGGTTTTACCACGTCTATTTCATTTTCTAGGAGGAACCACCGTAAAGGGACTTGGGGTGGGGAGGCATGGTATCTTCAGTAGGAGGTGTATGGGATGTAACAGGGTCTGGTAAAGCAGCCAAAGTCAAATCTGAGGCTAAACTTGAGAAAGAGGTACAGTAACTAAAGACACGGGGAGGGGAACGGAGGAACAGTAGCAGGTGTAGAGGTCAGGACAAGTTCGCCTGAGACAGATTGAGCAGCAGCCACCTGAGAAGCTAAAGTATGCTGTGCTTGATTGATAAGACCTTCATGAGAAGGACAATTCTCATGATTAGTGAGAGGCCCAAGGACAACCGGCTATAAGCGTGACCAGTTTGTTCACAAAGATTACACTTAAAAGATTCAAACAGGCAGACGCTAAATAGCCGTACTCTAAGCAATGACTGCATCTGGTGACATCACAGGCTGAACTCAGGTGTGTGCAGGAGTCACATTTGAAACAAGATCTGGGCTGTCCGATATAAAAATAGAGCCCTGTCCCGCCTACAAAAATACGCTGGGAAGATGTACATGACCAGAATTGGTGGAGAAAAGTTTAATTTTCACCTTCCAACCCCCGTCCCAAATCTGTTCGCTATCCATTGTAGGGGCAGGGCGGTTTAAAATCTCACAGCGTTGCTGTAACTAAAAAGGATATCCTCAACATTAATCCCTTCATTTTGAACAAAACTGTAATTGTTTTAACGAGAGGCTTGTGAGGGAATGGCCTGGAAAGGCATCCAGACAGGGTCATTCTTGACGGTATTATACTGAGCCCAGAACCTATCCAAGTTAGACACATTCTTAAAGCTAACATCATAATTGCCATTTCCTAAGGAAATTAAAGCAAAATTCTCAGATGAAAAGTCATAGATTTTTTAACAGTGACCTGGCAATAAAAACCTATCAGGAGCGTGTTCCAAGACCCCTTGTACAAAGCCAACTGCATTCCTCCGGGAGCAGGTTCCCAGTGGAATGAAACATGTCAGCTAATTTGAACAAAGGGGCCAGGGAAGATTTCTCCTGGTGGTCAGCCAGAGCCTCAGGTCCAGGCCCCATCCTTGTTCAGTAGATACAGTACCTAAAGTAACACCAAAATTGTTATTGTGAGAAACAACAGCTATAAAGTCAGTTGAATTACCCCAGGGTGTGGTGGAGCTCGAAGCCGGATCTATGGTGGTGGCCACAGAAGGAGAACACATCTTCTTGTAGGAGGGGTCTGAGAGGTCCGAGTCCAATGTCCAGAGGCCGCAGGGACCCAGCCAGCCGTTGAGAGGGCCTTTTCAGGAGACCAAGAAGCATCACGAAAAGCAACCAGAGGGGTGCAGGAGCCAAGTCCCCATTTAGTAGAAGGTGGGCGGTCCAAAATGAAAACATGGTTTCCAAAGGAAGAGTAGTAGCAACCAGTGATGCAGAGACAGGTCGAGTAGCTCAAACAATCCTAGTCAAGACTTAGGAGGACTGGAAGTGGCAGTCTTCGAGGTAGAAGGAAGAGGTGGTAAATTCAACTGAAGGTTCAAGCAGAGGAACGGTGCACAATCTGTGGAAACAGTCATCAGAGAGCCGGATGAAGCAAGAGCCGGCTTCCCAGAACAAGCGTCTGACCGGGTAACTAGCCCTACCTGGTCCAATGCAATATCGCCCTCCCAGAAACCAGAGGTTCCATCCGAAGTTCTGAGGAGGTTCATCATGTTCAGAAAGGCATCCAAGTCGTCGGAACACAGGAGGCATCAGAAACATACTGAGAACGGGTCAGCAGCAAAGGAACAGGTGCAGAGATATCCACAATATCAGTTCCATGCAATCTTCTGCAGCTTGTCTGGAGAAAGATCAGCAGCTGCCATGGCGAGATCCACAGCCTCCTGAGTGGAGAGGATAGGAGCCAAGGCCAGAGCTCCTATCCTAACAATGTCTGCACTCCAGAGAGCAAGGAGAACTGGCCATCGTAGCAAGATGGCCAGCAATCCCCCTGCAGGCAGAGTAGGGAATTTCCCGGTGTCCTGGCCAAAATTTCCCCATTCACTAAAACAATACCACCAACAGCTTAATCTGGTTCATGGTAAGTTGGCATTCATCTGTATCCCCTCCCAGGTCATGTCTGAAAATAGGCAGAATTTGTCTAGTGGACTTACCCAGTCAACAAAAACTATACAAATAAATAAATGTCATTACCTGCATCTAATAAGTGTACACCATTACATGCATACTACTGGTGTAACTTTGTGACTGTTGTATGATATCTTAACATCATTCCTCAAATGTGACCATAAAAGTCCACATGGCCATGTTTACCATGTTTATCATCCTGCGGGGCTTTTCAATTGCCACTGGAGTCCTGGCATGCTGCGAGCTTTGCCTTTGTATGTGAGACCAGACCTGCACTACCCCCAAGCCAGGTTTTCCAGAACAAACCCAGGTCATCTTTCATCTGGCATCTCAGCCTCAGTGACTTCTGCAGACCTAGGTCATTCCCCGTTGGACCACTAAGACTTCAGTGGAACCTGCCACTGTGCTTCAGCTATGACCCACAGACGAAGATCTTACCACCTGCTTATGCTGGGGATTCAGGAAAATGTTCTTCACTGGGTTCTTCCTTGCTCACTTGGCTGCCCAGTAAACAAGCAATTTTCTCATATCCATAACTGCTTCTTCTTGAAGTGGCACCTGCCAGAAACCAAACAATTATAAAAATGTGGTTGCACATAACCTTCAAACTTCTGGGACCTCCAGCTACCAAGTGCCTGAATCTGACTGTCCATAAAGCCTTCTGCCTTTGTTTTGTTCACTGGTCCTGTGCAAAAGGATTGAGTATTAATCTCCCTGCCTTCCATCCCAGACTTTTTGTGTCCTGGCCAAGGATGTATCAGAACTGAAAAGTCATTACCAGAGTACCATCTCCATGTCAGAAGAATGCACCCACCACCAGACTTTTGTGTTACATACTCCTGTATCTCTGCCCATATATTTGAATTCACCCGGGAAGACCACTGGATACACCAGCAACCCATACCTGGTGGTCTGTTTTACTCTTACAGAGCTGCATATACATCTCTTCAGGCATTGCTGCCACATCTTCATCCTCCAATATTACATCAGCCTCTCCCACTTTGCTTTGCTGCACCAATTCAGACACCTGAAATGCCCTGCAAAAGGCTACCAAAAACTGCTAGAAACAAAACTGTTTCCAATGGGGATGAGCATACCCATCACTATTCACCCCAAACCTGTTCCAGTAGGCCTGGGTTAGTAGGGCACCTGACATCTACACTTTTGGTTACCTCCTGGGCCCATCTTTCCAGCACCTTACATAGCCAAAATGTCTGTGTGTTATCTTTAAACCTGGTGACATTTGAAAACTAAAATACAGTATGCCCACCAGATGTTGACCAGCTACCTCTGGCATCAAACCTCTTTGTTTCATCAGAATCATGTAATGTCATAACTGGTCCACTGGTACTGGCCACACAATGCCCCAACCCTGAACCTGCTTAACATTTAGAACATTTTCAACCCCTCCAGTATGCTGCCCTTGTATCAGGTGCCAAAGAATTCCTGATTAACTCCCAGGCTTCTTGAACACCAATTCCCAGAGGAGGGCTAGGACATCCCTGAAACGCTCACCTGTTTCAGGGCCAATTCTAGAACTTCTACTACTGTGAATGAGAAACAGCATCAGCAATACCATTATCCACATCCAGCACATGCACTGCCTTAAAATGGATATTCAGTAACAGGCACTTCAGTACAAAGATGAGATTCACCATTAGACCGTTTGCTCCTAATTGCCCATTGAAGGACAACTGCCTGTGAAATGTATAAAAACACATGTTATGCATTTGATTTTTGCTTTTTGATAGTTTCTGGTGGTCTGTTCTCTGTCTGTGGCAAGGTTTTTTTTCACTTTTCCCTTCCAGTTTCATGGCCTAAGGAGATAGCCATACATGCTTCTTCTATTGCTTTTGATTTGTTGGAATTCTCCCAGAATGCCTCAGAAAATTATGTCAATTAGACATAAGACATTCAAAGGTGTATTGGCTTTACTATCATCCGGTGACAGCACTTTACAAAGAAAATTGCCTCACATTCATAATGGCAACAGTCACTGCTTAGAGAATCTGACTTTGGCTGGGAGGCAGGGCAAACACTTTTTCAAAGTGGTTAATTTTGAAAAAGCAGTTGCAGTTGGATGTTGTGACTAGAATCTTTGCTAATGCCATTAATCTTGTGACATCACCTGTATCAATGTCACTATCACATAGATATTTGCTGGTAGCAAAGAAACACAGGCTTTTAGGCATCTTTTTGAGCAGAGCATGTTACCTATGGCTGCATCTAAATTCATAGTTGACACAGAGCCGACTATTGCAAGTAATGCTTTTGACAGTCCTGCTGCCAGTGTGGAGAGAGACGGATGTTGGTGGGGGTTCTTCATTGAACAGCCATGCTGTGACTCACTGAGATCACCAGTGCTGCTGATATGAGAGAGGGCAGGTGTTGGGGGTGGGAGTTCTTCATTTTACAGCTGTGCTGAGACTTACTGAGATTACTGGTGCTGCTAGTAGTATGAGAGAGGGATGGTGTTGGAGGGTTCTTCATTTAACAAATGTGCTGCAGCTCACTGAGATAATTGGTGCTGTTGGTATGAGAGCAGCCAGGTGGGAGGATCTTCATTTCTCAGAACCGCTGAGGGCTCATTGAAATCATTGCAATGCTGGTATGACACGGGCAGGTAGAGGATCTTATTTATCAGCGACACGTGGATCACTGAGATCAATACTACTGTTAACCTGTGGTTGAGGGACTATTTTACCTCAATAATCAATAATTTTAAGAATAACTGCAATAAATACAGAAAAAAACATTAGATGACTATATGAAAACTGTACCTAATTATAATAATAGCAATAAGGAACTCAGAAAGTTATTTTAATGTCCAGTTAATTATCCCTAGGGCAATATGGAACTTGGTTGCACCTTGTGCCACATTACGCCTCCAGTGTGTAATTAACAGGATGTTAACATAACCTCTGTTGTTTCTATTGTTTAACCAATGCATATCTGCTTAAGAAAATGAAATCAGTTTATTTCATGTCATGAGAAAAACAGCTTCATTGTTTTAAAATGATTTGTAGGCCCAATAGGCTTCATTAGTTTAAAATATATCCTGTGTGTTTCTCTCTTGCCTTGAATGCAGACACAACCTTCAGATTGCCTCTATATCCTGGCCAGCTTCTTTTTTTTACCCTCCCCCACACACACTATATGCAGTTGATTGACAAGGAGGCAAAAGCAGGTGAGACTTGAGAATACTGGATATAAAGTTGATTAAAGGAGAGACTTAGACTGGGTGATATTCTGTATTTTTCCAATTTCAGGTGCAAGATGAGCAGTGGCAAAAGCAATCTGTGCAGGCATGGGAAGACAACAGGACTATAGTACAATTAGTGTCAGTGATTTTATGCCAAATGATCAAGTGAACAATGACTTTACTGGAGTGACAGTGGCATGCTGCAGGTGAATCGAGCAGGGCAGAGAGTGGGGAGTTTACAGAGACAGAGTGGGGATGAAACAAGCATGTGAGAAAACACAGCGGTGACTAACAGAACCAAAAGCAGAAAGTAGGAGCAAGGATGGAACAGTATAGCATCTGTGACTGAATATAGCAGAAGTATGAAGATGGAGGAACCTAACAAAATGTAAGAAAAACTGAATGGATGGCTTTAAGTGATTTGTTTCAACATTTTAGATGTTTGCTAGGTTATGGTTAGGTAAGGACTTTAAAATGTTGGGGTGTTAAGGTATTTTACATTACAAACATGACTGCTTAATTTCTGTGACATCTAGGTGTACTGCATCCTGGTTGTTCAAGGGTTCCTGAGCCGGTGGGAACCCTTTGGGTACTAGTGATCATTATTCTATTTCATTTATATTAATTACTAATTCACTACCGAATTCTGGATATTAAAATTAAAAATTATGATAAAGCAAATTTCCATATTGTTAATGATCTATTAAGCAATCTATGTTGGGAAGAATTACTATTCCGTTTATCTGTTGAGGAAGCATGGGATTTCTTGAAAACAACACTTTACGATCTAGAAGAATTATATGTACGAATAAAAAAATATAATAATAAACAGAAGATTCCATTATGGCTAAATAAAACCATAAAACAATTAATTAATAAAAACAAAGGTTATTTTCACTATTAAAAAGGAGTGCGGCATCAATAAGGCTCATTTAGCACTTACATATAAAGCAGTGTTAAAACAATTAAAACAAACCATACTACAGTCCAAAAGAAACTAGAGTTTCGTTTGGCACACTGCAAAGACAATAATAAATCTTTCCACTCCTATCTTAATAGTAAAAAGATAATAATAGATATATGGGTCCTATAAAAGTGAATAACTCTTTAAAAACTAAAGATAAAGAAATTGCAGATGCCTTTAATGAGCTGTTCTGCTCTGTCTTTTCATTAAAAGATGATCCCATACTTAAACCATATCTAGCTAGTATCCCAATGGGTTACAGTATATCTATTACTGGCACACCTGAAACTTTACAACCTTTACAAACCTTAAGAAAAGTTCAAGTCCAGTACTTGATAACATAAATCCTAGATTTGTACTAGAGACATCTGAGGCTATAGCAAAGCCCTTGACTATTATTTTAATAAATCCTTCAAGAAGGATTTATTCCACAAGATTGGGTCATGGCCACAGTTATACCTATATTTAAAAAGGTGATCATTCTAATCCTGAAAACTACCGACCATAAGCTTAACATCTGTAATAGCAAACTAATGGAAAAATTATAAAAAATTCCTAGAACAAGAAATAATTATTAAGAACTTAATTGATCATACTTAACATGGTTTTAGGTCTGGGTACTCTTGCACCACTAATTTGATAGTGTTCTATAACTATGTGAGTGAGGGACTTGATAGGGGAGCCTATGGATGTTATCCTTCTTGATTATAGAAGGGCTTTTGATAAAGTCCCCATGGCAAACTTGTTGACAAACTATTGAGCTTGGGTATTTCCCAGATTTTGGTCAAATGGGTCTCCTGCTGGTTGAATAGACAGTAACAAGTTAAGGTAAATGGTATTCTTTCTAATGTGGGCTGTGTAACCAGTGGGGTCCCACAGGGTTCGGTCCTTGGACCTACTTTGTTTAACCTTTATATTAGTGATATGAAAGTTAGCACTGACAGTCTTTTATTGAAATTTGCTGATGATACTAGGTTGGGGGTGCTGTATCCACTGTTTCTAGTAGGACTAAGCTTTATTAACAACTTAAAAGCCATAGAAGAATGGGCAATAAATAATGGAATGATGTTAAACCCTAATAAATGCACTGTGTTACACTATGGTAAAACAACCCAAAACAGAGTTATTAGTTATATAACTCACCTATAAAAGTTTCAACAACTGAGATGGATTTTGGTGTTACTGTAAATGATAAACTTACCTCTGTAGATCAGAGTACTAAGGTATCTATAACAACAATTCACTTCTGACCAGAATTAAAGAGCATTTGTCTCTAGAACTCAGGAATGCATTATCCACCTTTTAGGACCTATGTTAGGCCCCATTCTGATTATGGTTCTCCATTTTGGAACCCGTATCTCAAACAATATATTGTTAGAATTGAAAGATGCAAAGGAGGGCAACTAAATTAGTACCTTGTCTTGCAAATTGTGAATATCAGACCGATTACAAAAACATGGATTACATTTATTACAAACTAGGCGTACTAGAAGTGATCTGTTATTATTATATAAGATCTCAAATTACCAGGACCTAATGCTTCAATGTGGTTTGGAATTCTCCAATAAAAGGAGTTTCCTGGACTTCATATCAAACAGATTGATGTAGCTAATACAAGAAATAATAAAAGACAAAATTATTTCACAATAAGAACTCCGAGATTGTGGAATACTTTACCACAATATTTGGTAGACAGTAGCTCAATCCAATCCTTTAAAAAAGCTTTGGACCTGTGGTTAGAGTTAAATAGTATTGAGGTTTAATTTCCACCATAGTGGAGGGGCAATCTTGATGGGCTGTGGCCTTCTTTTGTCCCTTATTTACTAGGTTAAAAAAAACAAGTTAAAACCTGTAAGGCATTGGGTTATAGACCCTCTTGGCCAATGACGATGCAGCAGATTCCCTACCCATTATGTAAATATTGAATCTCTTTCCATGTAAGACAGATGCTTTATCATCCTGACCAACTCTGCAGTCTTCTTGGGGAACAGGTCAATCAGGGACACTTGCAGACATTGTGAGAGTGGGGATGGGAAAGGCCATTGACCTGCCTGCCACCACCTCTTCACATATCTTTTCCAGACCAGATCTGGTTACTCCTTGACCAACCTCAAATTCTTGGCCTCATACCTCTGACAAGGACCCTCATATGGATTCCTAAAGCCTATCATGGAACCATCTGCCAGGAGTCAGTGGATGCCCTGTCCAGGTATCTGTCCAGATATGGCCAAACTATGTCCACCTTTATTGGCATTGGGAGGCTTGTTGTGCCACTTCTGAAATGGCCATGGGAGGAACTTCCCAGTTTGCACTGGGTGAAAGGATGAGGTTGACTGCAGGGATGCACTCATGTTTCTTGTTAAACTTTATTCTTATTTCAAAATTTCCCAAAAACATACAGAGCTTGAATAGGGCAAGGTCAGTACAATTAAAGAGACAATTCAGTGGATATATGTGAGTACACTGGCTCAAGACCAAGTACCAAATAGGAATATCCATATTGACCTTATATGAAACAGGCTCTAAGTCTTGTAAATCAGCAGGGTAGATCACAATGCCCAGTACATAGTCTGACTACCGGAAGGGGATGGTCCCTGTTCCTAGGCAAACATAAAATCTAATACTATATACATGGGAATCCTTGGGGTAGTAAAGGGAAAGGTATGACAGAGTTCTCAAACCTGACCTTAAATATGAAGCTGGTGGATAAATGGGTATACAAGGAGAAGGGGACTGGGTCTTGTGGTAACTCACCTGATTAACCCACCATGACTCTGTGTATTGAATCTGGAATACCAGGGTTCTGTACAGTCAGGCTGTGAGTTGGGCTAAGATATGTGAAAGAGGACATTTCTCTTGGTGGGTGTTAAGTGGGCTTGTGGCCTTGATGCCAGATGCAATAGGTGCTCAAATCCTGCCAGCTGGGCCACAGTTGACAGGAATTTGTGGTCGGATCTCAGGTGTATGCCATCTGTACAGCAGCATCCTCCTGGCCTTGTCACTGGCATGGGACAGCAGGTTAAACTGGACCTTGAAGAAGTGTAGAGCTTCCTGCTTCAAACCCAGGAGAATAAGATTCAGAGTGAATGGGATTGGAGCTGATAGTACTGTCAGTATGATCATCTGATTAAGCTACAGTACTCGGACATAACAGGGTATGTCCAGAACACATGAAAAAATAAAATCCACTGTAGTATAAAACCAGATAAGGGAGTCCACACCTGAAGCACACCCAAACAAAACCAAAATGTAAGAAACAAAAAGTGGCTAACAGGCATTAGTGTTTATAATGGCAAAAAGGAAACCCATAGCTTGGTCTCAGTTTAAGAATATTTTATTGGCAGATGCTTATGGGGTGAGTTTGAATGATTTTATTCAATTCAATAAAATATTCCTAAACTAAGAGCCAACTCTCAGGTTTCTCTGTTTTACCTACTTGTGCACTACTTGCCTGTTAGCCACAGTTTTGCTTCTTAGCACATGAAGAAGGTCTCTTTGGGCTCATTCCACCTCCAGAAGTTGTCTTGACTGAAGAGATGAGCTGTGTGGCGTTACGCTGGATGCAGTACCAGACAAGCATTTGTAAATACTAAATGTTTCCTTGCATGGTGTATGCAAAATAATATAAAACAAATGTGTAGAGCAGGCTAAGGTGTACTTCAAAGGGTACAAACATGAAAGTTTACTAGGCTTCTGGTGGGCAAGGAGGTAACTTTTTTACATTTGAAATAAGTAAAGGAACAAACCTCTTTTTAGTATGGTGGTTCCCATGATTTCATCATTATTCTAGCTGATTTTTCAGCAATCATTGTTCTATAAGGTTAGGTGGAAGCAGTCTGTTGAATGCAAGATCATCTTAGTGGCAGCAAAAGTGATAATAAAATGGTTGCTGAAAACATCTCAAAATAAAGATGAAACTGGGAGATAGCCATATTAAAAGATCACTTTTTATTATTTCAAATGTAAAAAATGCTAGAGCCAACTCAAACTAGTGGGAAACGGTACCTCACAGGACAGAAGAAAAGGCAAGCTAAATATAAAGTATAGGTTGCATATTTTCTCCTTAACATGCACATTCCCTTTAATACTGTCATGTTTATTGCATGTTTTTAGATAGAATGCTGTTTGTATTATTTTACATGAGGGTTTCCAGACGTTTTCTATATAAAGAAGAGAACCTCAGATAAAGGAAAAAGTGGCTTTACTAAACATTCACTCAGGAGACTGAACAGCTCAGACTAAAACCACTGCAAAAAAAAAAAAAATCTCACAGAATCCAGTAAGGTAAGGGAACATACTTCCAATACTTCCTATCAAATTCACCAACTTTGGGAAAACAACTAAAGCACTCTCATGCAGGAAGACAAAAATGCAAACTGTCAAATACTGAGAGAGTGTCACACTCATCCCAACCCTCTGAAACAAGCCGTAATGAGCAAAGGCTAGTCAGCTGAATATCTGTTTGTATTTATTCAGGTACAATTTAATTTAGAAGTCTGTCTGTAGACCACACAGTTGTATATAGTCCAGGCATGCCCAGTTCCTTGTTGGAACAACAATTTAATGCCTCAGAGAGTCTTCTGGTCCCACATCCAAATCTGAAACCAGGAAACTGGATGAGACTTAGACCTCAGAAAGGAACTTACTTAATTTTCTAGTTCACAGGCTGCTTCAACATTTTATAACCAGCTTAATCATGAATTGTCCTTCAGCATCACACATTGTTGATTTTCACACTGAATTGAACCGTGAATCTGTTTTGCTTGCTCACTTGCTCTTCCCACTTTCTTTATATCTACACCTTTGGCATTTGACGTTGTGATGACCTGGGCCCTTCAAGTTGGTTGAAGGCACTCTGCGGATGCATGCCTCAAAACACACCTGGCACATGATTCAGGAACAGTAACCCACACCATGTTGGGTCTGATTACTTAAGTGACTCTGCCCATAGGGTGCCTATCATCCCATATGACTAACCTTGCCTTTTCATCTTCCAATTGCATCTTATTATTTTTTTTGCACAACCATCTGTTTAAAATTGTTTTAATATTTTGCTCTGTAGTGGACAGAGGAGGGAATTAGGAACACAATAACAGATTCAGTTAGAAGGTCACCCATGGCTGCTTCCACAAAGTACACTTTGTAAACCCTTATCATGGCAAATGGATACCCCCACCCTTCCATTACCAGGCACTGGAGAACCCTGCATGGAGACGAGAGCAAGGCTTTCAAGGTCAGAGCTTCTTCCACAGTAGTTTGAAGCATGGTCATTTAAACTATGGTACAGTTTAATGCTCCAGCAATGACAGGCCTGCAGTGCTCCTAAGTGCTCCCAATAGGCATTACATGGTTTAGGAATGAACCCATACCCAATCAGGTCTCACTGCTTACCCAACTCTGCCCATGGATGCATTTAACCCACATGACTAACCTTGCCTTTTCATCCCCAATTGCACTTTACTGATAAAGATGTTTTTCACACAGCCAAATATTTAAAATTGTGAGCACTGTAGTGGCGGAGGAGGAGAATAGATTTCATACTACCAGATATAGTTGGGGGTTGCTCATGCAGCTTCAAACAGTACACTAAGTAAATCCTTACTTCACCTGAACCATCAAACCTATGCTGGTTTTCCTTATCATGGCAAACATCCCCCTCCTCTGCTTACAAAGCAATGCTCCTAAGTGACTCCTAAGTGCTGCCAACAGCGATACCCCTCCTCTTCTTTTCTTTGTTACTTTTCAGTCCCTCTGTTAATTATCATTATTGACTAGGGTAATTTTAGTTACAGCAGACTAGTAACCACAGCAAAAATACTTTTGAGTCAAGGAATAAAGAATGATACTTGTAAAGTAAATAAATGCTGTGGAGCCATGAGCCCGAGGGTGAAGTCCATCCTCTGTGCATGTCAGTGTAATAATTCAGAGAGAGAACTGTCAGTTCCACAACGAGACAAGGACACAGTGAGCAACAACAGAGAGGGAGAGATTACTGCAGTCTGAACAAATACACTCACAGAGTGAGCAGCAACAGAGAGAGAGTGCCACAACTGTAGTGGACAGAGCAAGCTATCGGGGGGAGTGAGTGAGAGAGGTGTCAGAAAAGTTACGTCATGGTGCTGTCATGGGACAGGAGGGGTATGAGAAAGAGTGGCAGCTCTCTCTATTGTCTGTGTATCCCTAAGCTGCTCGAGGGAATGGTGACAGAAACCAGACTGGTGTTACAAAAAGTGCAAGCTCAGTCTATGGGGTATCTCTCTCTCTTGCTTTCTCTCTCTCTGTCTCATGTTGCTGTGCTCGCTGTATGTCTGTCTCCCACAGAACAGCGTTTCACTACTCATAATGGCCAGCGGGAGGGATGGTGAGAAGAAGCAGCACATACAAAGCTGCAGTTCTCTTGCACTTAATGTGGCAGGAGCATCGAGGAAACATTATAGTTCTGCAAACTTACTGCACTGACATGCACAGAGGACGGACTTCACTTCTTGGGCTCGTGGCTCCACCATCCCTTATCTCCACTTGGGATCTGCACAAATGCAGCACAGCGATGCTGGGCAGGCAGGTGGTGACTGAGGACAAGGAACAGAAATGACATGGCAGGACAATGACTGCACTGTACTCTGTACAGGGATCAGGGAGACAGCACACTGCTCTCACTGACTGGGATGAACCAGTATAAACACATTGCTTTTCCCTGCTCTCCAGCTGGGACAGGGCTACAGCTGGAAGTACTAGACAGGAAGGATAGATGCATTTCAGGGAATTGGAGAGTGGGGATCTAACTTATCAGTTGCCACCACTGCAAACTCTCTCTCTCTCTTAGCCAGGGACACCTGTCAATGACCATCAGCTAGCCACTGTACACTGACCTGGGGAGGGGGAAACATATGAAGATCAAACGGGGACATGGGGGCATCAAACTGCCAGAGACACAGTCAAACAGAGACACATGCAACTAGCATGTGCCCATGTTGCTGACACTGTGTCTGTGTCACTAAGCCATGATATAGGGCTTCTCCTGACCTGCAAAACATGCCACTGCTGCAGCTGTTCTCTCACTTAGGTACAACTTTTAAACAACTTTAAACAACTTTTGGGTGGCGTCGGGGGACACATGCTGACAAATTGCACTGGAATGAGGAGAAGGTGCAGGGGCAGCTTTATGCAAGGTGCTGGGAAGTGGAACGAAGGGAATGGGGCAGACAGCACAGAGAGGAGGAAACTATGCAAATAGAGAAAGAAATGAAGTTCTCTCACTGGTGCACTTAATTTCTTAACTAGAGAATGTCTTCCAGCTGTGAAACTCTGATTAGTGTCACAGTCTGGTTGTGTTTCATTGGTTGGTCAGGGATGAGCCCACTGTAAAATGCTCTGCATTGACTAATCCCTGACACACCTCCAAAATGTCATTCTACCACAAGATGTTTCTTGTGCATGTGCAAGGAAACATAAAAGGAGCATTTTATTCTCTATGAGCCAGCTACAGGAATCCTTGATAGGGACATGGGCATCCTCCCAGCAGGACAGTTATTCTTCAGTTGTAGTGCTAGCTAGGGTTAAGGCCTAGCTTTGTCTGGGTGGGACCATTTGGTCAGAATACAGTCTTAAATTCTCAAATATATAGCCCGCTCTTCCTGATGGCTAAGAGGGCCAATAGCCTGGGGTGAAGGCAAGATGAGACATGCCCTTCCCTTTACTCTTAAGGATAGGGGTCAGTGCACTGTACATTAGGAGGTAGTGACAGATGTCATATTTGTATAGACAAAAGTGGCTCTGGAGGCCCTGGGAAAAATCTAGTGAGTGACCTTGAGGTATCAGGAGATCCAACATACTATGCATGCTACGTGTCTTCCATTGTTCCCAGTTAATTTGTTGTTCTCTAATTTGAACACATCTGTTTTTTCAGAGGGCGTAAAGGCTGGATGTGTCCGATCTGTGTCAAGACATCTCCCTAGTTGTTTCCATATTTACAAAGAGTTGTGGACGATGGAAGGAGTAACTGGTCCCCACTTGGAAGTGTAGAACAGGTATGCCACAGGTGGACAGTTACCCAGTAGTAGGGTTTCAATGTCCAACCAAAGAGAGGTCAGCTTGGTGTGAGGAAAACAGTGGGTGACGTGCCCAATTTTGTAGGCCAATAGAAGCCTGTGAAAAGGAGCCCCCAGCCTCCCTTTACGCCAGTGGGCCTCAATGTTTGCAGCTATACTTAGCTACTTGCCCTCCAAGGGAAGTTCCCAATGATTTTGTTCATGCAGACAAACCAGTTATTGGGAATGAGTACCATTGTGAGAGATCAGATGGCAGCATTTTGTGCTGTGATCATCTTCGCTGCTTCAATTTTTACTAGCCATAGATAGTTCAAGCATTTTCCCTGATCCAGGTCTAGTCTCAGTTCACTGAACAGAGGGAGTAAATTTATGTCTCACAGTTTGCTAATCTAAGGTGAGATTTTAATTCCCAAGTATGAGATGCAATCCGGGAGACCAGCATGACCCAGAATAGAACAAACTTCCAGTGGAAGTTGTGTGGGTGAAGATGGTGGTTGAGTTCAAGAATACATGGGGCAGCAGAACAGAATCATAGTGGAAAGGAAAGGGGAATGAGAAAGAGCTGAAGATAATGTTGGGTCTGTGGTGACAATGTACTGTAGGCAGGAAATTGTCAGACTGTGTGCCAAGAAGCTGTTGTTTGCCATCAGATTCAATGTTTCTATGTTAGATGTGAAAGGACGGCACTGCACTTACGGTGAAGAGGTAGCACCTTGGTTTTGCCCTGATTGACCTTAAGTCTCAATAGAGTGGCAAACTCTTAGCACCTGCATGAGAAGGGCTATGGATATGTACACATCTTCCAAAAGGACCGGAAGGATATCAGCATATAGGAATTTTATGCTGGATATCATCAACGTTAATGCCTCTAATACCTGGGTGGGGCCAGATTGTTTTGCCAGGAGCTTGATGGTCAAAACAAAAAGCAGGAGGGATAAAGGGCAACTCTGTTTTGTGCCATGAGCCAGGGGAATGTAGACAAGGTGGCATTGGTAAGCACCTGAGCCTTGGGCACTGAGTAAATCAAGTGTATTTTGAGAAGAAGTGGGTACCTAATCTCATCTTTACTAGCACTTTATTTATTTACTTACTGAAATGTTTCACCAGGAAGAACATACCGAGCAATATTGTTTGTTTGCAGATGGTCCTGGGGAGGGAAAGGGAAATACATCAGATAATACAATTTAGATACAATAGGCAAAAGAACAAAATAGTAATAAGTGCCAGTAGAGAATGCAGAGTTTAATATACAACATTAAGTGCAGTAACATAGGAATTACACTCAGATAGCAGTCAGTTGACTGGCTCATAGGTATAGTGGAATTGGGTAAGGGGAATGGAAGACAAAAATAGGACTAGGGTAGCGGGATTGAAAGACAAAAAAGGGTGGTGGTGGGGCATAACAATGGGTAAACTAGATGATGAAGGGGTTAGAAGAACAAGGCTAAGGTACAGATTGCATGAGGGAGATAGAATGAACATCTTAGATTAGGGGTAATTGCATGTGGGGTAGTGTGGGTGCACATAAGAGGAAAGGACATGGATGAAGGAGCATTTTGAATGGTAATGGGAAGGGGTTCCAAAGCTTGGGCAACTGGTAGGAGAAGGAGGACTGACTTGCAGTGGTGGACCGGGAGGAAATGGCAAGGATACGGGCAGAATTGCTCCTCAGGAGCGCGAAAGGTAGTCGGGAGGAAGAGTGAGGCCTCTAGATAAGGATGAAGCACACTAAGCCAGAACTTAACCTTAAAATTTGAGCAGTGAACCAGGTGTCGATAAGTGAGGGAGGGGAGAACCAACGATTGATACAAGGAACAGTGGTGAGTATGGGGTGGGCAGTCAAGTGTGAAGTGGCAGAAGGAGTAGAAAAGGGTGTCCAGACTGGCTAGGGTAGATTTGGGGGTGGCACTGTAGGCTGCATTACCATAGTCGAATGTTGGAAGTATTCTGTGAAGAATTTTTTGTAGGTTGATAGGGTGATGCAATCATGATTCTGGTATAGGGAACTCAGCTTGGGGAACAGTTTCTTGTGGATTGAGTCCACATGACTAGAGAAGTCAAGGTGTATATTGAGCCAGACCCCAAGGTATCTGAATGAGGCAGTATCTTCAACATGGTTCCACTCAAGTTCGGAAAGATGGGGTGGAGGGGAGCTCGAGAGTCTCTGCCTTGTGCCAGAGATCATGGATACTGTCTTCTTGGTGTTTAGAAACAATTGATTAGTACGAAGCCACCGCTGAACATTACCAAAGTCCAGCTGAAGTGTGGTTGCCACTGTATTGGCAGAGGGACAAGATGCTTACAGGATGGTGTCATCACCATACATGTGAATGGATACAGATTGGCAGACTGAAGGGAGATCATTAAGGAAAATGGAGAAGAGGATCAGTCCAAGGACTGAGCCTTGTGGGACCTCAATGTAGATGGCGAGAGGTGGTGAGAGTGAGTTCCTGATCCTGACTGATTGTGATCTGCCCAATAGGTAGATTTTAACCAGTTGGTGGCAGAGGGATAACCCATCAGATGTGAGTTAATCCAGTAGTAGGAAGTAGGAGTACGAGGCAGTGTTGAGGGACTTGCAAGGTCAACAAAGATGGTGGAGGTGATTAATCCCTGATCCATGCTGGAACAGATGAGTCTGTGAGTCGGAGGAGGGAGGTACAAGTGGAGTGGTTCTTCTGGAAGCCAGACTGGAAAGGGTGAAAAGGAGGAGAGTCAAAGAAGAGAGAGAGCTGAGCGAGTACTACATGTTCTTGCAGCTTGTCAAGAGTAGGCAGAAGGAGATGGGATGGTATTTGCCTGTTGTTGAAGGATCTCCCTTTGTGGAGGGGATGACAGTTGCCCTTCCAGGAGGCTGGGACAGAAGCAAGTTTAAATGAGTGGTTAGTAGATCAGCAATGGATGTGTGATGGCAGGGCCAGCCAGATATAATAGTTTTGCATCAAGATCATCCAAACTTTTGCCTTTGATGGGTTTAGTGCCATGAGAGCTTTTAGGGCTTCTAAGGGAGAGACAGGAGAGAAGCAGAAGTGAGACTCAGGTGGGCACTGCACGCCTAGGTGGGGGAGTAGGCACTGAGTGGAGTGTGAAGAGAAGGGAAAAGCACAGGAGGTAAGTAGTTATTAAATGCTTTGGCTACCTAAGGGGGCCAGCAAAGTGGCATCTGTCACTATAATGGTGGGGGCAGGGGTAATGGTTGGGGAGAGAAGTGTACCACCTTCCAGAATTTTGATGATGATTTATATTAGTCTGGAAGGTACTAGAGAAGTCAGCAGCTTTGGCTTGGTGTACTAGTCTGGTACATGTGTTCTGGAGTTGTCGGTATTTGTGGTAGGCAGCATGGGAGGGCGACTGCTTAGAGCCTTCCAGGCCAAGTCTTGAGTCCTTAGTCAATCCAGGAGATCAGATGTGATCCAAGGGAGTGTGGAACCTCAGACTCTGATACATCTATGGGGAGCATATTGATTCCAGATGTTAAAGAAGGTAGTTTTGAAGTAATCAAGAGCTGAGTCAATGGAGTTGGTCGATTGATGGGTGACCAGTCCATCCTGGCCAGGTCTTAAGATAGGGTACAAATTCAAGTGATTTGAAGGGTGAATATTTAGAACTTAGGAGGGCTTGTTGGAACATGATTTTGTGTACACAGTAGGTGATATGATGGTCGCTTAGCACATCTGGCAGGATACCAGTAATACAGTGCTGGTGCAAGGCCAGAACCCAATCAATAATGCAGTGATTGAATGTTTTGTTATTGATACATGTTGGTTCTGTAATGAGCCGAGTTAAATTTAGGGCTGTGATTTCATAGAGGTGGTTAACATTTGTATTGAAATGCTTAAGATCAATGAGGTATTTTAAAACTCATTTCTCAGAGTACATGATGCAGTGTGCTGTGTAGGACGCCCTCTGCCTGCTCCAGTCTACCGCCTGTTAAATATCTTTAAAACCCTGTTCTATGGTGTTATCTACTGCACATCGCCTGACTGTCACCTTTCTGGACGTTCGTGTCCCCGTATATAAGAAGTCGATGGGACGAGGAGATGTGGAAAATCGCTTCAAACATACGCCCTGCTACACCCAAGAAGGCCTCTAAGAAAGCCAGGCTCCTCCTGCAATCCTCGCTGACTGCTACTACTGAGAGCCCTGATGCAGATCTTCTTACCTTCTTGAGATTTTAGAGGAGTTTCAGCCTTTAAGGCTGAAATGCAGAATATGGCAGGAGAAACAAAGGCATCTCTAGCACCCTGGAGGAGCTCTCCAAGAAGACTGCTGATAATAAAGCTTGCTTACGCTCTGTTGAAAGGAAACAGGACAAAGTCGAACTGGAGTTAGTGGCCTTGAGGCAAAGGCTAGCGAAGATGGAGAACAAGGTGGAAGATCTGAGGCGAATCGCTGCAACAATGCGGTAATTATAGGTTTGTCCGGCGAAGAGGGCTCAGACCCCATTAAGTTTATCAAAAGTTTGTGGAGAAGGTGGCAGGCCCTTCTCCCTTTGTGCATAGCGATATTATAGAAAAGAGTTCGCCGTGCACTACGCCCCTCCCCCGGTTGGAGCCCCCAGGTCATTCACATTTCGCTTTTTAAACTTCCAGGGCGACAGCATTTCCTATGCAAGGTTAAGGAAGTAAGATTTGCAATGGGAAGGTAAAAAGCTGAGGGTGGCGCAAGATCTGCCTTTATCTGTGTGCAGAAACAAGCCACGTTTCACAAACTGGTCCTCAGTTGATTGCCACCGGAATCAAGTTTCATATGGAGTTTTCCTGCAAGGCTTCAAGTTTGCCTGAATGGCTCCTGGGCGACCTCTACGAGGAAGTGGAGTTGGCAACCTAGGGCTCAAAGAAGCACTTCCTGACCTATTCAAGCCTGCATGAGAATCACCTGGTGCAGGGTGCTATGCTGAGTTTTCCATTGGTGGTGTCTAGCTGCTGCAAATTACAATTCTCTACTATGTCTTTGGGGCTACGTTGGTGACAAACTGTACATCTGGCTATTTAACTCCATGCTGCAACTCTCAAGAAGGGCCTCCTCTCTGACAGAAAATGGACATTTTGCTCCGATCTGGTCTCTTCTCCAGGACTGTCTAATTTCTTGTTGACTCTCATGTTTTGACTCTGGCCAAGTCCAGTCTCGTTTTGTATTCATGTGGGGTCACTGTGCTCAAGTCAAATCCCACTCTGACAGATCTGGCAACTCATTTCCTCAGGGCAATGTCCTGATTCTACGGAATGGGTGGGGGCAATGCTCAGCTTTCTCTGTGCTCATAATGTGATTCTGTCTGTAACTGTGGTCCCTTCCTGGTCCTGTTAGCATGGTCTGGTCTTTATAGGCTTCCCTCTCTCTTTGCTCCCTGTTGCCATTAGGCAATAAATATGGTTAGCCTGAATACCAGATGGGGACTCAGGATTATAGACAGATGGAGATATCAGGGTTTCTGTACTCTCTAATTGGCTGGTCTGCCCTCCTGTATAACCCTGCTTGAGTGCTGTTTTGGAGGACTCCCTGTTTCTTTTTCAAACTTCTCCTATAGAAGTGAGATGGTCACTGTTTCTGGTCCAAGAAATGCGGTCTGGACAGCGACCCTGGAGCTCTCAGTTTTCCCTATACCAAAGAAGGCAGTAATGGACTGCTTACTCCTCGGCCATCTATGCCTGTTGTTCAAGGGCTGTGCCACAAGAGGGCATCTGAGATTGCTTTTTCACACATGATGCAAGTGTTTTACGCGCCGCTCTGTGGACCGTATGTCGATGCATGGTTCGTGGGGCTTCTGCAGGAGGATTACTTTCTCTAAGGGTCTTGTGCAGATAATTCCTCTGTATTATTAAGGGGTGATGTCAACCAATAAGAATTGAGGATATACTATTCTCTATGAAGTGTTCTGGTTATGAAGGGGTATTTTGTTCATGTTTTCTGGTTCACGAGTGGGAGATTGAGGAGAGGATCTTTCAGTCTGCTGGTCATCACGCACCATGCAAAAGATGGGTGGGTGTGGAGGAGGGAGGTTAGGGTTTATGGGGTGCTTTGGGTGGGGGTTTCAGAGGGGTGGTTGGGGTAAAGGACCAGTGATGGCAGGGTGGGGGCAGGTAGAACAACCCAGCGATATCATGTTTGGAGAAGAACTGATGTAAACACAAATATATGCTTTGCTTTGGAGGATTTCTGACTGGCAATATGGGTGATGGCTAGAAATATTCAGTTTATTAGTTGGAACGTTAAAGGGCGAGGCATAGGACTAAGCAATATAAAATTCTGAAACATATAAACCATCTGAAGGCAGAAATTATGTTTTTTTCAGGAGACGATTTGCTCAAGAGGGAGGCTGACAAAATGAGACAGCAACAAATTGGGCAGATGTTCGCAGCGGAGGGCACGACCCACAGTAGAGGGGTATGGATCCTTTTGCATAGGTCGGTTCGCTCAAACGTCTCCAAGTTATATCTGATCCTTTAGGCAGATTCCTGTTTGTAAAGGTAGACTGCATACACTGGACATTGTCTTGGATGCCATCTATGGCCCTAATGTAGACTCCCCAGCTTTTTTGTTCAGAAAATAGAAGCCTAACTCATTTTGGATACCCCCATGGTCATAGGGGTGGCTTTAATCTTGTTTTTGATCAGGCTCTTGACAGATCAGGTCAATCCCGTCAGGCCTCTCTCCAGCACAAAGAGCTTTTAGGGACATGATGGACTCTATAGGTCTTTGTGATATATGGCGGTATTACATCCCAGTACAAGGGAGTACTTTTGTTTCTCCAGTGCATGCAACTTCCTCGAGGATTGATTATATCCTCATTTCTCAAACTCTTTACCAGGGTTATAAGCTCTAGTACTGTCTCAGGGCCCCTGTCGGATCACTCTGTGGTCACCTGCCTAATAGCCCTAGCTTCACTGCCAATAAAGGGGGCAGCTGGAAGTTGAATAATCAAATTCTGAAGGCGCCAAGACGGTTCAATATATAATATCCCAAATAGAGCAGTTTACTGCTTCCAGCTGTAACCCATGGGAAGCCTGATATGGTATGGGGTGCCTGTAAATCATATTTAAGGGGATTATAATTGGCCAAACATCGAAAAGGAAAAGAGAGGGTCTCTGGATCTCTGACCTTCTCTCTCAGGTTAGGGTATGGAGACTGCTCTCTCTCCATCTTCCTCAGAGACATTTAAACAAGATTTAATAAAATTGAGAGAAGTCTACCTAGCAATGTTAACGGAGCAAGCCAAATTTGCAATCTTGAAAACAAAAGCGGTATATACCGATCAGGGTGAGAAGGTGGACAGAATGTTAGCATTAGTATTAAACAACAGGAATCTGCCAGATTCATTCCCGCAGCCCACTCCCCATAGACAACTCCTTAAGGTCTTACCCTTGGAGATAGCGGAGGAGTTCACAAACTATTTCAGGATTTATAGGCCCTATGGCCAACTCCCCATCTAAGGATAGACTTTATGAATATCTGAGTGATTTGCAACTGCCAACTCTTACACAATCCCAGCAGAAAATTTTGTACTCTGCTATCTCTGAGGCGAGATTGAAAGGGTAATTAAATCTCTCCCATCCGACAAATCTCTGGGCCCTGATGGGTTTACTCCAATTTTACAAAGTTTTCTCTAAGCAATTGATTCCCATTCTGCTGCCACTCTTCCAGGCTATTCTTTCCAGTCAAGCGTCCAAGCCTCCCTTTCAAGTGCTGATTGTTTTGTTGCTCAAGCCAGACAGACCGCCTGATCAGGTCTCAGTTATAGGCTGATCTCCTTCTTAACCATGATATTAAAATTTTGGCAAGATTATTAGCTGACCATTTGGAGGCAGTACTTCCTTTTAATCGGGCAGATCAGGTTGGTTTTATGAAAGGGAGATCATCGGTTGACCATCTGCGGCCCTGTCTCATGTCTTTCTGGCATCCATGATGCTTCTCATCCAATGGTCCTGATTTCATTGGATGCTGAGAAGGCATTTGACAGAGTCCACTGGGATTACTTGTTTGTTACGATGGAAGTTTTTGGTATTCCCATGAAATTTCGGAATTGGGTTAGCTCATTATACAAGTTCCCTCTGCCAGAGTCTCATGTAATGGGGTTGTTTCAGTCCCTTTAAATTACATGTGGGGACCAGACAGGGTGTCCTTATCTCCTCTTCAATATTTATTTAGAGCCTCTTATTAGAGATTATCAGGTGCCCAGGGCATCTCGGTATTTCTCTAAGGATCAGGTGGTTAAAGTGGCGCCTATGCAGATGATCTTCTGCTGCAGGTAACTCACCCACTCACATCTATTCCACTATTCTGAAGTTAATAGATGACTTCAGTAAGGTCTCAAACTATAAACTTAATGTAGGAAAGACTGTGGTTTTTCCTCTTAATCATAGGGTATATAAACAGGATATTATTGCGTTTGGGCTCACCTGGAAGTCCGATTATATTAATATCTAGGGCTCCTTCTCACTCGGGTACAGCGGCTCAGACAACTAAATATTGATGCACTGGTACATAAAATAGACTTAGACCTTCGAGGTGGACCCTACTTCCCTTCTCTTTGGGGCAGAATCAATCTAATCAAAATGAACGTATTCCTCACTTGTTCTACCCTTAACGTGATAAACATATGGCCCCTGTCCTGGGTTAAAAAGTGCACAGTATGATCTCTACTTTTATATGGGGTGATAAGAAGGCTAGGATGGCATTCCACAAGTTAGCTGCCCCTAAGGCTAAAGGAGGATTAAGACTCCCCATATTGGGCTATACTACTGGGCCAGTCAGGCCAATAAGTATCTCAGATGGCTGACCGTGGATCAATTATCCACGGCTGCCACATACACCACGACCTGGTTAGCTGTTGAGTCTGCTTCCATTAAAAACATGGTCTTTCCCCTGCTGTGCTGTTATACACCAAGATCAGTTCCTTCCAGAATCTCTATGTAGTTCCCTGTGATGCTTTCTATCAGGGTTCATACTCAATTGTGCGCATTTCTGAGGTATAAGAACTCAAGGACTTATCTCAACTCGTAATAGGTAACCCTAATTTTTACTAGACGGTAAGCTTCTCCCAGCCAGTTGGCTCCCTAAGATAACAAACTGCCATCTAGATGAGTTTATGTCATCCAATAGTCAATGGTGTTCTTCAGCTGACATTATGTACAAGTTTATGGTACCTCGCACAGAATCTTCAAGATTTTCCAGCTTCGTCATCTACTGGTTAAGGTAATGGGTTCGACCCCCAGTTCCCCATATCAGTTTTCAGGCTACCCCAATGGAGTTGGCGGGTCTCCTCATGCTGTATCTAAAATATATACTGCTTTATTTACCTGAGCTTACCCTGACAACCACGCTTCTGTCTCCTTTTGGCCTCTCTTTCAGGGCAGAGATTTGGATTGGTCTCTCCTGTGGCAAAGTTGTCATAAGTTCCTCAAGCAGGACAGACTTAGATTAATGCAACTCAAAATTTTGCACAACATTTATTACTCTCTGCAGAGGTTTGCCAGATTGGGTCTGGTGTCCTCTCCCTTTGTACAAGATGCCAGTCTCAAGAAGGAGACCTCCTTCATATTTTCTGGAGCTGTTCTAACATTGTCCCACTTTGGACTATGATTAAACAGCGTATTGACCCTCTTTTAGGGCTCTCAGACTTGTTCACCCCGAAAATGCCTTCTTGGGATTTCTCCTCCATTTCAGTGGTGAACAGGAGGTACCACATGGCCTTGATGTCGATGTATGTTAAAAAGTGGTGTTAAGACACTGGAAGGATACTGAGGTACCATCATATGTTGAATGGCTTCAGGAGTTACTTGTGAACCTTAGAACAGAAAGGACTATTGCCAGTCTATATAACAAGCTTAAGAAGTTTCATAGGATCTGGGGCCCACTGCAAACTCTCTATGCACTATTGGCTTAAGCACTACTAGGCTATATTCAGAGGTACTGGGCTAAATGTGTAATGAGGTGCTGGGTTGTTTGGGGTGGGTGCTGGGTTGGTGGGAGGGGTAGGGAAAGTGAATCATCCTGTATTTTGTATCTGATGTATGGGGTTCATGATCTACACTGTTATTATTCATTCTTTGTATTGGAAACTTTATTAAAATTTGAATTGAAAAAAAATCAATCCTTCCTTCCTTCCTTCCTCCCTCCCTCCCTCCCTCTTCTCTGGCTACTTGCAGTTGTTATGTAGATCTCCCAGAAACTTGGCCCAGGTGGGATGTGAACCTGATGGGATTTATCAGAGCATATGTAGCAAATAGCTCTTTTAACTTTGTTTTGAAATGCTGCAGCTATTTTGTTGTCTCTTAACATAGTTCATTGCAGATGCAATCTTTATTTCATTATACATTCATGTAATTAACAAATCTGTGCTTAGAACTAATGACAGCCTTTAAATAATTTGGATGTTTTACTTTAATCAGTTTGAAAATTATTTGTAACTTTTGATTTGTTAATCTGGTCACATGGTGTGTGAAGTCACAGTTTGAAATCACATACAGTACAGTATGTGTAGTGCTGTTAGCTTGCTGGCCATTCCCTTAGAAAGGGTTCATTGCTGAAGCGCTGGGGTAAGAGATATTTGGCCCAAGCAACTTTGAATAAATTGCATTGAGCAGTTATTTGCCTGGTGATTTTCGTTTGCTGACTGAGTACTGTTTTGTGACTTTCCTGTCACCTTGGCTAGAAGCCTTCTTCACAGTACCAGCCCCAACTTCATCAGTATCACAGCAGCAACCTGTGGACATTTGGATTCTTCGATTGCTTAAAGCTTCTGCAGAACACGGACACTACTGTGTAGTGTATTGGGGTGAGCTATGCTTTACTAATGCCACTTTTAGCCATTTATCTGAATCGGCTGCCTGTTGCTAGAGCCAGGATCTCTGTTCCATGTCTTAAATTGTGAGAGGACTGAACAGACTTAGGTGGCTTTGAAATACTACTTGTGGAGATCTTTGAAATCTTCTGTGAAAAAGTAACATGCAAGCAAGTGCAAAATTGTTTACTTCAGGAACAGGAACAGGAATCGACTGGGACAGAATGGAATCATTTATGCAAAAGGAACAAAGCAAGAGAACAATTGAGAGTCAATGAGGATGCCACCACTACTTAAGGAGATATAAAAATATGCATTTCACAAGCTGGAAAACTTCTACAATAAATATTGGACGTTACGTACAACATTATCACACTTGAGCAATACTTGAACAAAGGGCAAGCCCCAAGAAGACTCAGGATTATTATTATTATTCCTTCAAGCGGCTTTGAGACTTTTCACTATAAGGAAGAGTGTCTTGAAGCTGTGTCTCTGCTCTAAAACTTTGAGGAATTTCTGATCACAGCAGATGGTAAGAAATTTGATACCCTTAAAACTGAAATTGGAGAAGTTAAGACTGTTGTACTAGGATTTAAAATTAGTGCAGAATTTAGTGAACTGGATACACAGCTTAAAAAGAAACTCTAAATATGAAATGGAATTGATAGATAAAAACAGAAAAACTTATCGGATATCAGAATGATTATGAGAATGATTGAATAATAACATAGAAAAGCAAAATAGGAGTAGAAGCAGATATAGAGTTAGATTTAATACCAGAAACAAATGAAGAGCAGAAAGTGAAACAGAAGGAGGGGCGTAAAACAGCAATGAGTCTTTTTTACAAAGGACAGACCACAGCTACAGAAGAAAAGAAAGACAAGAAGGGGAAAATGTGGAAGAAAGGCAAGGAGCACACTCCAGGAGACAACCTCGGGAAAAGGCCAGAAAAGAACAAGAACTACCAGTCGTAAACTTGTCTGATAAAGCTCTTACTGAGACAGAAGAAAACTACTTAAAGGGTTAGTCATTTGTCCCCACCCCAAAAGTGAACAAATTCCCAAGTTAATGTGGATCTGTAAAACTGTTCAGAAAAATTAAAACTTAAATATTTAAGAAAATCAGCACCAAACAACAGAAATGCAATTTACTGAGGAAGTTTATCATGAACAGGAGGAAATTGACTTTCTTTTGTCAGAAACTGGCAATATAGAGAGCCCTGCTATATCACAGGATACTGCAGGTAATCTACATACTGTGGAAATTGATCCCCTTGAGTCCCTGCTTTCTCAGGACCTTAAAAATTTACTAGCCACAGCAGGGCTAGCAGACTGGTCAGAATGTGGATAACAGTATTAAAGATGAAAGAAAAATATTGTTTAAACCAGACTCCATATTCACACCAACAGTGTATAGCCTTGCTATTTTCATTTATGAAAAGGTTGTTATACAGCAGGTGAAGGAACTTATTGATAAGGCTGGTAATCCCAGATATAAAAATATGCCAATCTCTAAATTTAATGCTTTGACGGAGATGAGTAATTGTGAGGAAATAACTGTGAAACCAGATGACAGTGGGGCAATATAGTGATTCTTAATAAGAAACACCATATAGAAATTGTGATGAGACTCTGAAATGATGAAGGCAATTACAAAATGTTAACATGTAATCCAATTACCAAATTCAAAGTGTTATTACATCAGTTGTTACAAAGTGTAGCTTTATCTGGTGATATTACAGAGAAAAGTACTGCTTTTCTATGGAATGAGAACCCTGTGACCCCAAGCCTGTATATTCTACCTAAAGTGCATAATTGCATTAAGGGTCACCTAGTCATCCCACTGTAGGGGTATTAACTCATTCACTGATAGGCTTTGGGAAATTTGTGGATTATATCCTACAAAAGTGTGTGTGTAAACATAAATCTTACATTAAAGATACTACTGACTTATTGAATAAACTGAAAGATGTGAAATGAAATGAGAATCTGACCTGGCTCAGTGTGGATATTAAACCTTTACACTAGCATAAGGCACAATGATGGCACAGAGGCCGGTCGGAAAACTATTGACTTAAGAGCAAATAGCCAGAGAATTCATTCTGAAAACTCTTTGATTTATATTTATACACAACCACTTTGAATTTGGAGGTGATCACTTTTACAACTGTGTGCACTCTCATGGGGGCCTCTATACACCCTCTTTTGTGAACTTATTTCTGGGACAATGGGAAGAGGAGTTTATTTTTAGCACAGATAATCCCACTCAGTTCCAGAATTTACTTTTGTAGCATTTTATTGATGATATTAGCTGTGTCTGGCAGGGAGACCCCAGTGAAACTGAAGAATTTATGGATGGATTAATAGCATAACATTAACTTACATTTTACCTCTATCTCTAGTAGATGGACTACTACGTTTCTGGATGTCACTCTTACCAGACCAGATAATAATAATCAAGATTGCAGTAAAACTAAATACTTAAGGAAAGAAACAGATACTAATGCTGTATTGAGAGCTGATAATGCCCACCCTGTAAGATTGAAAAATTATGTTCCTTATGATCAGTTTTTGCACTTGCACACAAGCTGCTCTGGTTGCAATGATTTTGTTGCTCAAGCTGATGAATTAGAAGTGAGATTCCTGAAAAGAGGTTACAAGAACAAACCACTGACAGAGGCAAGGGCAAATGCTTCAGAAGCCATTTGTCACTAAATATTTATATATTTATTTAGTTTTTGTTGACCAAGTAGGTGCACTAGACAGCAAAGCTGCTTATTTTCAGGCACGATCCAGGAGATTATAATACAAAGTGGAAAACAACAGTGAAATACAAAGGATAAATCAGGTGATAACAAGCGATACAATTAACCAGAAACATATAGTCAGATAACAGCAAACTGAGAACAGGAATAAGGCATGGAATGTAAACAGCATAAACTGCACAGTGGCATACGCAAAGACTAAACAGTTCAAGGCCCTAAAACACAATATTACAAACCATTATGCAAAATAGGAGTAAGTGATAGGGAAATAAATAGATTAGGCAACGTTCCAGGTGAACATGACTGGAAACCAGAGTCAGGGTAAGTAGCTAAGAGGGTCAGGCAAGAGTGGGTGCACCCACCACAGGAGCAGGGTTCAGAGCAGGACAGGAACTGACAGAGTTCCTGCTTGAAACTCGGGGATTGGGAGTTCGAGTGCCAGCGGAAGGAAATTCCACACTTCGAGTGCTGACAGAGAAGGCTTTTCACCCATTTTTGTGTCACACTGTGTTTTATAAATATAACAACTGCGCAGGTCAAATTGGCAATATATGTGCTGTAATTGGTATATTTTGTTGGGGACCAACAAGTAGCATTATCAGTGGAGATAAACCTTGTATTACATTCAGCAGAGCTTCCAACATCAGGGATATACTAGTACATAATTGAATGGATGCTGCTAAAACAGCCTATTATCAAAACTGGCTACCTCAAAGACCATAAGCACCACAGGAATGTACCACCAGGTGGGATGAGGCAGCAACTTACGTCAATCCACATGGCAGACATCAGAGAAGTACACAGGAGTGCAAGAAGAAGATGGGTACAGACCATCGGCGCACCAAGGAGAAGGTGGCCACCATCAGGGCGTTCTGCAGCAGAATGGGCAGAGGCCCAGGAACCACCCCGGTACTTATGGCAGGAGGAGATGGTGGCAGCGACCATCAACCATGCTGCCATCGGGGTGTACTGGGTGGAGGTTTTAGAAGGTGGCAGCCCTCACAGCACTGTGAGTCAGTAGAGCCATGTGTGTATGTGAGGGGGATGCTGCAGGCAGCGATCAGAGTGTGGCCGCAGCGGTGCTGTGGGCCCCTTGCATGTGTGGCATGCAGAAGCACAGGGCACACATGTGCCCACCGTGCATGGCATTGTCCACCTGTGTGCAGTTCTGCAGCAGCAGGGGCACCTGCACCTCGACCGAGACCCTGGCCCCAGGGTGTGCAGCACTGTTGGCCAACACCACAGCTTGCTCTACTGGGCGCAGATGGCCGCATGGTACACCACTGGTGGCATAGGCCTTGGAAGTGGCGGATCAGGCATGCTGGCCATCCGGTGCTGCGGCATCATGTGCTGCATCTGCTGCACATGGCTGGCTCAGCAAGTGCACCATCCATGTTATGGCCACCATACTGTGTGGTGCATCATGGGTGTACTCTGTTGCATGCCGGCACTGAACAGGCATGCATGCCCTCCACACAATGGTCACAGTTCAGTGTGCACATTGCCATCCTCATCACTGATACCACTGTTATGTCTTCCAGCACCATCACGTCTCATAGGTGGGATGCAGGATGTGACCGATGATGCTGGTCCCAATGAGGAGGAGCAATCTATATCCACCGGCATCAATGCCACGGACCAGCATCGACAGGGCGGTGTGGGGCTGCTGGAGTTCCTGGGGCTTGGCGACAGCAATGACCTCCTGACAGACCTACTGCTCACCAAGGCGCTACCGTACTCTTACTGGGTACACAGGTGAGTGGAGCATCGGACACAGATGCTGACCTGACACTGAGCCTGGATGACACAGAATTGGATGTGCCAACCATTGTACAGCCTGTACACTGGCAGCAGTTGCTACCAGTGGCAGTACAGTGCATGTGCAGCCACCCCTGTCCATGGCTGTGCAATGGCGAGTGGCACCACCATCATCACTGGACATGGGGGTCAGTTCCACAAATACAGGTGCCACAGTGACAGTCCAGCAGGTGGCTGGCAGTGGCAGTGGCAGCAGTGGCCACTGTGCAGCACACCACAGGGGTCACTGATGGGGCACCCCACAGTCTCCACCCCTGTGCTGTCCCCTGTGCAGCGTCCCATGGCAGGGGATGCTGCTGGACATGTCACCACACCACCAGCAGGTCAGTGTCAGCCCCAGAATGCTCATGGCCTGACAGGCCGGATGAGCACTCCAGGCTGCTATGGTCCTCCATCGACAATCAGGCAGTGCTCAGTGACCAGGTCCATGCACTGTGGTTGGACTTGTGCCACCAGTCCGAGCATGCAGACATTGGATGCGCACAGCTGATTGGTGAGATCCGCAGCTGTGGGAGGCCATGACCACATCACTGACCACATAACCAATGCCATCACAGCTGGACTTGCATCACTGGCATCCAGTGGGCATGGCAGGGTGAGTAGGACTCCCGTAATGTGGCATTGACACTGTGGACTGGGCATCTGTGACCCCAGCATGGCTGACACCAGGCTCTGACATGGCTATCCCAGACACACCCGTCAGTAATCTCTTTTTGCTGGCCTGTTCACGCCAGCGAGGACCCAGTCATGTTCCCATGCCTCTACCCCCACACGCGTGTTCGTACACCTCCAGAGGCTGTTGAGCACTCTGTGGCTGCAACACAGCCCGGTGGCCACCCACGCAGCCGCATATCTTCACAGGGTAGGTCTGAGCTGATTGTGCTGTCCCATCCTGCTGCCCATTGCTGTTGTCCTTGTGTACCTTGTCTGTGCCTGCATGTGTGTGCGTGGTGGCATGTTTGTGTGGCGTGGCCTCCATGTGTGCATGCTGTGCTGCAGGACCTGTGGCATGTGCAAGATGGGTAAGCACTGTACTGGCCTTGCCTGTTTGCCAGTGCCTTCATTCCGATCCATGCCATATGCAGCTGTATGTGTGTGTGTGTGTGTGTGTAGCATACCACCGCGGCCACCGCTGCTGACTGTGCAGCCACTTGCCCTGCTTTGCCCAGCAGTGCACCTCATGATGTTGCTGTTGCCTCATGTGCATATTGTGTCATGGCCAGCCCTGTGTCCAGCCCAGTACCACGTGTCTGTGCTCGGCATGCGCAGATACCTGTGCACTATGTTGTGGGTGTGTGGCTGTGCTGTCCCTGTGCCTGCTATGTGTGTGCCAGTGTCCATGCATGCCTCCCTGTGTGGCCATGCACCTCAGAGTGTGTGTGAGTGTCTGTTCCATGCATGCACAGCTGCCATTGCTGGTACTCACCTGAGGTTCCTGAAGTGCTCTTGTACAGTTGTTGCTCTGTGCATCCTGGCCTGTGCAGCCATCCTGGGGTCCATCCTCTGCATGGGTGGCTGCACACCCCATCTGGACTGTCCTCCCCATCTTCATCACTGCTGTTGCATTCACCTGGACGGCTACCCCTGTCAATGGCCATGTTGTGCAGCATGCAGTAAGCCAGGAATAGTCCATAGGTTTTCACAAGGCTGTACTCTAGGGCACCACCGAACCTGTCTAGGCAAAAGAATTGCTTCTTGAGCATACCAAAGACTTGATCAATGATGTTGCATGTTGCGATGTGTGCCTCGTTGTACTTGTCTTCTGCGGCATTGGATGGGCGCGGCTGGGGATGATCAGCCAGGGGTGCAGGGGTTGATGCTGTCACCTGTGTGGGTAAGACATGCAGGTTAGCTTGTGGCACTGCTTGTTCCCTCCCTCACCCCTGCCCCCTTCGCCACCCTGTCGGCTCCTGCCATGTGTGGCGTGGGCCTCTGCCCCTGCACAACTGCCCCCCACCCCATCTCATGCCATACTCACCTACCAGGTGACCCATGGGGATCTCTTCATGCTCAAACCTCTGGTACAGGATACAGCTGTGCCAGATGAACATGTCATGTGCACTCCCAGGGTGGGTGGTGCAGACATTGATGATGTGCCCCATGGCATTGCACACCACCTGGCAGTTGACTGATGGATACCCCTTTCTATTCATGTATGTGGCACCCTCTGGGCCAGGTGGTGTGCATATGGCCACGTGGGTGCAGTCTATCTCCCGATCACACCTGGCATGCTTGCCACCCTGTGGAAGTCCTGCATGTTTGCTGTACACTCTGCCTGTGTGCTTGGGAATCAAATGAACTCTGAAGTGTGTGGCAGCAGGGTGTTGCAGAACTATGTGAGGAGGCAGGACGTGGCCGACTGGGTTATTCCAGTGGTTGCCCCGTTGGTTTCTGGAAGGTGCCCATGGCGAGCAGGCACACTGTTGCTGTCACTTTGGTCTCCACTGTCATAGCATGGCTCCTCCTGGTTGGTGCCTGCAACTTATCATGGCACAGCTCACAGAGATGCCTCAGAATTGCTGTGTTCAGCTGATACCAGCCCACAATCTCCGCATCAATGTAGTCCTCAAAGGTAAGGCAGGCAGGTACCATCTGTGAGTGGCATACAGCCGATGGGCCCTTCCTCAGACACGTTGCTGTTCCTCCCTCCTCCTCACATTCTGCATTACTGCTCTCTATCAGGAATGGCCCAGCATCCATCTTTATCAGGTTCTGTGCCTAGCGCATCTGCTGTGTGGGTTTGAGCCTCATTTTATAGGCTCAGTTCTGTGTGGCGCATTCTATGGATTGCTCCTGACTTGCACCATGCTGTTCAGCTGAATATGCCATTGCGCAGCTTATTCATGGAATGCCTCTTGTACTTGCGCCTAATATTGCTATTAAAGTGTTACGTGATTCGCGCACGCGCTTTGTGCTGCGACCGCATTGGTTGAATATGGCTCTGAGGCGCATGTCTGTTGTTGTGCATTGTGCAACTCCTCTGAATATCTGCCCCAGGTTGTACAACTAGACTATTAAAACGCACATACAGGAGCATATTAGGAATATTGTAAACAAGAGAGTGGATACCCCATTGGTGCTCACTTTGCCCAATTCCATGCTGTCAACCCTAGGGACTCAAATTTATTGGTAATGAATTGGAACCCTCAATGAAATTTGGAGACAGGGCAAACTGTCTGCTGCAAAAGAAAGTGAAGAATGGATTTGCAGATTGGTCAGTGTGTGAGCCCGACATTCTCAACAAGCAATGGGATCTTAAGCCTTTTCTGAAAAAGAGATAAAATGTGACATGTTGAAATTTGCATTATAGGAATATTGGCTTAATTATTTTCACTGCCCATACAAAAAACAGGCCTAATGCTCAACTACCTCAAATCACTAATAATTAGCTAATTGTTAATTATTCCTCAGTTTTGCTTTGGTTGATTTTTCACATGCAAATGAGTTAGTGGCTAACTCTTCCTAGCTCAACCTACTGCTAACTAATTCTTAACAGTTTCAGCAGTTAGTCATTGACCTATTTCCTAATTAAGAATTAACTAATCCCATGAATTGAGTATTAGTTTGGCATTCATTAATTACTAGTTGAGCTTATGTAATAAATAATTCACAATCAATACTCAACTTGTTGAGAATTTGCTGATAAGTAACTGTACACCGCATAGTAAGCATAGTTATTAATTAAGAATAACTAATTCTTAACCAGCTCATTTGCGCAGTGCTGCTAGAAACTACCCAGCTGGGAGTCCAGGTAAGCTGTAGGAGCACATCCACTCCTCACTGAAGGTGCCAAACATCTGACTGAGGCACCCTGAGGTACCTCTTCACTCCCCAAAGCCAGAAACTAGTCTCTGTCTGGGGTAGGCTCCATCATGCTGGTACAGCCCTTGGGGATGGCCTGAATGTTAAACAGGTGGCAGAGGTAAGTCCCAAATGACTATCTGAAATAAACTGCATTTATGCAAGTAAAGACTCCTTTACCCAACTGGAGTCACTTGTTTGTAATTTTGTAGTCACTTACTAGCACATAGACTGGGTACATGCTCCAAACGTGCCACTAAAAATTCAAGCAACTTTATGGTAACTATCAAGCAATCGACTGATAAGTGCTGAGTAAACTGGGAGTGTGTTGTAAAAATGCTAATGAAGTGCCTTAAAGTACAGTTGTTCCTGATATACAGTACCTCCAATGGAGTACCTTCTCAGTTGGGACACTCTGCATTACTCCAGAAAAGCACCTTTAGAGTTTGTTCCAAAATTTTATTGAAGTGCCTTGAATTATAGTATATACACTTCAAATTGGTACCCATACTCTGCAAATGCACCTAAAATGCAATTTAAGTACCTTCTTGAGTAAACTTCAATCTTTCAGTGTAAAATATCCTCACAGTTAGGGCACAATTTTAAATTAAAACTTTCCAGAAGAGACCTGTGCCACAATGGGGTGATGGGCCCATCCTGTGTAGCTTCAGTGCCCTCCCAAAGAACTGAACTAGGCAAATCTGGTTCTCAGAACATGCTCTTGCCCTCATGTCAGTTTCTCAGCCTCTGACCTGACTAGTCGCACAAATCTGCAAGCAGAGCAGGACTAAGAAAGGGATGGGGTGTGCATTTTATTTTTTAAATGAGGTTTAGGAGTCCTGAAGCCATCACATAGGAGTGTACAAGTACCTTTTTTCAAATTTTCACTGGCAAATACTTTTGCACCTCAGATACTCTGCTATTCATTACTCACTGTTCATATTCCTTTTCAAGCTGACCCCTCCCCAGTCAGCAGCATGGTATCAAATAGTGTTTTATCACATAATGACCAAGAAAACCCTAGAGATGCAACACTTCAGTGGGGTCCATCTTCATATAATTTTTCAACTTGGAGCAGAAACTCAATGGAGATCAAGATCACTTTCTCAGGGACACACAGTGAGTCAGAGGTGTGGCTGTGCTTGAACGCAGATATCCTGCTTCACAGATTCAGAGACAATATTATGATGGAAAGAAGGTCCAACTAACCACAATTCAACACTACACCCTCTTCCATATCTTAGGAAATTTACTTGCTGGTGGTGGAGCTTTCTTCAGGAGGCCGCTGGTGTACTTTCATTTCTGCTCATTGAATTAAACACAGTGAAGTCTTCATCTTTCTCAAACATTAACTTTTTCATAATTTCTTGGGAGTTAAATCCTGAATGTGTTCAGAAAAGAAAGGTAAAGGTCATATACACTGTTTAGAAATGAAACTGAAGCCCATACTAGACCACATTTTTCTATCATGAAGTTCAACGGACACCGCCCTCAACTCTTTGCATCTTCCTAGAAACTGTGAATACTCCCAATACAGCATAGACACTCACGGTGCAGTGGGAGGAAGGGAGACTATTGTATCATGAGTAAATGCACTCTTTGGGGTGTTCCTAATGTCAAGAAGCATGCAACAAGAGTAGATCAAGGATTTGCAACAAAATGGGAATAAATACACTATCTGCATACATTTCAGTTAAGCTAAAAAGCACAGTGGTTAAAACAACCAACAACTTGAGTGAATTGTAGAGAAGGTAAGCAATCATTAAACATATTTTTCAATTATAAATAATATAATGCAAAAAGGATTGACAAGTGTCCCTTTAACTAACTCTACACCAAAATGTTTATGTGATGGTCAAACAATAAAACATTTTAAAAGTAATTTTACTGTCAACTAATTCTTCTTCCCAGTTAGTCTTATTTCTCCTCATGCACTGGCAGCCTCCATTATACCAGCCACCCCAGCCAACACCCCCAGGACTTGCTATCCCTCAGGGCAGCATGGTCTGGGTCATCAGGCATAGGCGTATAGGCAGCTGGAGTCATCATGCAGCCAGTGCACAGATTTTCCTAGTACTCCCCTAAAGTGCAGCATGCCCCCCATGCGCTGTACACCTGACATCTACCTCTCCTCTTCCCAACTCTTGTGGTTTCAGCCTGCTTGTCCTCAGCCACTGATAGTATCTGGCAAGCACCAAACTCTTCTCCACCCCACCATGAGATGAGCAATCCAGCAGGAACTCAATCTTCTTCCCTCTTGCTGACCCTCCAACTCCCATGATAACACTTGAAACTTGGGTCGTCAGCACTGCAAGTAACAGCACTATCACTGCAATGGTGGGCCTGCAAAATCTAAGATCTGTGAAATGTAGCTTGTCTGAACATCCACATGTGTAGTCATAGGTCCTGTCATCTTATTTTGTGGCTATTTCTGCTCTAATAAACACAGAATCTGCCAGCAGACAATGACCATATGGCCCACCTAGTCTGCCCATTTCCTTACTACTGCTGCAGCCCCAGATCCTATCTGTGCATTTTTGTAAACTGGTATTTATTGCCCAAGTGTCCTCTCAGTCATTAAATAACCTCAAAAACACCATAATGATGACATTTGGTAGGGGATGAGGCTGCAGGCACTTTATGGGCATTGCAGTGGGATCGGGTGGGGGGACACCTAAATATACTTGGATCATCTTTGCTGGCAGGTATACATGTATGGGACTATTTGCCTAGCATAATCATTATGCTATTTCAGGGCTAGGGCTGCAGTGTTCGGTGGCCACTTGACTTGCACAAGGAAATTATAAGCCAGGCTTTATGGACTAAACTCTTATGCAAACCAAAATATGTGATATGTGGCTACAATAGCTTCTAAGTGTAGGCACCATCATATTGTGAGTTGCCTGCCTGGAACTAGCAATCATGTCAGTTGCTCCTAAAATGCAGGCCCTTCCATTTCCATGTGGAAAACAGCAAGCTGGAACATGCAGATGAAGCTACAAAAGAAGCAGCTGCTTGGTTGGATACCATATGGGGTTCAACAGGCCTAGTCACAGGTGGATTAAGAGCAAGGCTAAGCATACAGTAGCAGTGATACAGTGTATAGTAAAGTACTATTCTACATAGAAACCCATAGTTTTCAAAATGCTGTTGTACCACAGTTCAAATGTCATGGAATGTGATTGTACCCTTCTGTGGTAGAACAGCATTCTAAAACCTCTAGAGACATGTGCAAGTTAATTTCACTGTGAAAGAGAATATAAAATAATGCATGGAGAAGTGTGGTTTATGGATTTTATGCACCCAAGGTGTGTGATGCCCTATGAAGCCTGAGGGGTTTTACAGGCATCACACACTGAGATGGTGCATAAAATCCCAACAGAATCACACTTCCATGTTTTATTTTTCATTTACTGTTTCTTGGAGTTTTTGGTTTAAATTGTCTTTGACACTTTGAGAGGTAACTGTTACTGCTGACAAGCTTGTCTCATGCTGAGTGACCGATTGTGGCGCTGAGCGTCCAGCATGAGGACAGCTTGTTCGGTGGTTTTCAGGTGATGCTGCAGTACTGTTCTGCCCATGGTTTATGGAGCTCCATAAACAACACATGTGGTTTACGAAGCTGTTGGGTACTCACTGGCAGTGGTTTATAACTACTAACCAGTAAATATAAAAACAACAATGCACATATTTCACATAATAATATACACTATAAAACACAGAATGAGCAACTTTATGTATAACCAGTGTGTTGTGCCACCGGGTTCTGATTCCCACGGACCACTCAAGCTTTATCCTCAAAGTCAGAGAGAATCACATGCCCTCTGTGAGAACACTCTGACTGTGCATAGTTACCCATTCAGTATTTTTTATATGCTGACAGTTACCCAGTTTTGCTGCATATCAATATGCCAGTTTTGTTTTGGGCATCATCTTCAAACCACTAGCAAGCTGGGAAAGAGCTTTGTTCTGGAATTTGCATGGCCATCACCCAAACAACACGCCCTCTAATTTGGACAGTCTTTCCCTGCACAAGATTGATGCCTCCTCCCCATCCTGAAACAGGCATTCCCTGCTGTACAGTGCCACCCTCTTTCCACTCATCCTATATGGACCACTCCCCTGGTTTCTAGTGGTACCTTCTTCCCACCCCATGCAAAGTTTTCTGTTGTCTAGTGGCATTTGTCTGGCTTTCCCAATATTGCGGCATTCCCTGGTGTCCAGTGGCCCCAATCTCCATCTCTAAGATAAACACTATAGTGCATTGTGGATCGTCATTGTGTATGGAGATCTATACACTGTAGAATGGTCTGGCATGGAGACAGGGGACTCAGTTAGGCCACACAAGGGCAAAAGTACATATCAGGAGGGTATCTTCAAATGAAATGTGTAAATGTTTAAGAGCAGCCCTGGTAATAGAGGGGTGGAGAAACAGTGGGGGAGACTAAAAGGAGTCATTATGGAGGTAACTAACTAATGCATTAGGATAGTGGCCAAAGAAAAAGAAAGAAACCACTATAGTTCTCTAAAGAGGTGGGAGATTAAGTAAGGGCTAAAGAGCAAGTTTCAGGAAGCATAAGGGAATCCAAAGGAGGAGTACAGGATGTGAACCTGAATGTCTAAGAGAAGCAGGAAGGCTGTAAGGAAAGCCAAGGCACAGACACAGAGTTTAGCACAGACTGTGAAAAAGGGACAAGACATTCCACAGGTACATAAAACAAAATGAAGGGTGGGATTGTGAGGCCTGAATGGGGAGGAGGGAGAGTGTAAGGAGGATTAAATAAGGCAGAAATACTGAACAAATACTTTGTTCAGTATTCACTGAGGAGGGAGAGGTCAAGGACCACAGTTGGGAGCAGAGACAATTGGGGGAGAAGTGAACACCAGTCCATTCACAGTGGAGAGAGTTCTGGAGAAACTCACAAAGCTGAAGGTGGATAAAGCCATGGGGTCAGGATGACATACACCTGAAGATATTATGGAGCTGCATGGGAACTGCAGCGCCTCTGGCCACCCTTCACAGAGTCACTCAACACAGTTGTGGTTCCAGAGGACCTGGAGGAGGGTGCATGTAGTCTCACTGCACAAATGTGGCAGTAGGGTGGAAGCAGGAACTACAGGTGAGTCAACCTCACTTCAGTGGTGGGGAAGATCATGAAGGCACTGCTGAAAGAAAGGACAGTGGCACACCTGAATCCACTTGTGCCTAGGATCTAAGGCAGCAAGGATTCACATCAGGAGCGTCTTGTCAAATGAATCTGATAGATTTTTTTATTGGGTGACTAGGAAATTGAATCAGGAAGGGGTCATAGACATCACCTACCCTAGATTTCAACAAGGCCTTCAATACCGTCCCACACACAGAAGTTGGTTAACAAGATGAGTAGCCTGGGCATGGGGCATGGGTGATACACTGGGTTAGAAACTGAATTGACAAACAGAAGGCAAAGGGAAGTGGTGAATCAGATCCAATCCGGGGAGAGGAGTGACAAGCGGTACAACAAGGATCAGTTTTGGGACCAGCCATGTTCAATGTCTTCATTAGTGACATTGCAGAGGGTCTGGAAGGAAAGTTCTGCCTATCGGCAGATGACAGCAAGATCTGCAACAGGGGTGGATACTCAGAAAAGGTGCGAAATGAAGAGGGACCTGGAGAAGCTTGAAAGATGGTCAGAGGTGTGGGCAACTGAGGTTCAGTGCAAAAAGTGCAAGATAATGCACTTGGGTAGAGGAACCCCAGGGAGAGCTACAGGATGGGGAGATGCTGTCACCAAGAGGAAAGACCTAGAGGTTATCATATTTAATGCCCTTAATGTACCAAAGCAGTGTGCAAAGGCTGCAAGAAAGGCCAGTGGCATGCTGGGGTGCATAGGCAGGAGGTATTACTAGTAGGAGGTGGGGTGATGCCATTGTGCCTACCTGGTAAGGCCTCACTTGGAAAACTGCATGCAGTACTACAGACCACATGCATGGTAGACATTAACAAGGTGGAGGCTATCCATAGAAGGGTGGAAAAGATGGTGCATGGTTTGCATCACAAAACATATGAGGATAAACTAAGAGACCTCAATCGTACTCACTGGAGGAAAGGAGGTATACCATCAGTACAGTAACAGAATATGGGCACCAGGTAAGCAGCGACTCATATTCAGCGCTATATTCTTGGGTTGCCCTGCAAAGTAGTAAATGTACAAATGTAGAGAGTAGCGGACTGTCAGGAGAGAGGGGGGACATTGAAGGGGTTTTGAGAGATGGGTGTGTCTGCTGCCACGAGCTAGCCTTGTGGTGTGGGTGGATGGCCTGTGGTGCAGCAGGTAGGGGTTCTGGACCGGTGTGCATAAATCCTGCTGCTGCCTGTGCACTTAATTTTGTGCAATATGGAATTTTGCCCCTGCCAACATGCACCCCCGCTGGAGTTGATAATCTATATTCAGAGGGTGCAGGGGGCAGTTCTCCAAATGACTTTTTACCCTTTCTGTGACATTTAAGTTTTTGGTTTCTGAATTTGTATATGATGTATATAATTCCTCATAATAAAGAAAATAAAAACCAAAATTTGCATTTATGATACGTTCTTTGAATTTAAAGTAGTGTACCATGAAAAAAAAGTGCTTTTTGATAGTTTATTCCCTGTGCCTTGCTACATATATACCTGTACTCTTTCCCAGCAGTATTGCATTATCCCCCTGTAATTTGTTCAGTTATCCTAAGATTTTATTTACATCTGCTGTTCATTGCATTGACAGCAGTAGTACTAGATAGTAGCCGCCATATTTTCGTGGCACTACATCAGTCGCGAATAGATCACTTCTGATTAGGTAGTACTGCTGCTGTAAAATGCACAATATTTAAAAAGTACTGGCATAACACAAGATAAATACCAACTAGTATGCATCTGAGTAAAAGACTCAAAGGAAACTCCTATGAAATTAGAAAGACCCACCTATATATAATGGCCGAAGAGCCCGGTTCAGCTTTTACAAGACCTCGGATGGCTTCCTGCCATGAAGGTTATGCTCAACAGCCTGCCAACTCTGTCATTTGTTGATAGCCCTCATTAGCATAACCTTGTGGTAGCCATCCAGGGCTTGAGAAATATCCACCAAGGGCTCTTGCAGCCATTATAGATGGAGCAGGTCTTTCTAATTAAAACCACCAGACAGCAGGTAAATGGAAATAATTTGTTTTATGTTAAAAACCCTAGTCAGGCATTTCTATGACAGCTGCTGCACCTGGGGCGGTACAGGAGTTTCCTTAGGAAAATTTCACCAGATAAAAAAACAGAGAGACTAGTGTCTTAATCTATCGTTTTGTTATTTAAATAAGTTAACTGTAATCTCAAAATTTTGCTTACTATTTATTCTGGGTGTACAACATGGCAATATTTTATAGCTGCACAAGTAGTACAGTTACAACTTTGAAACTCTAGAAACTGTCACTATTTAAATAATATTACCTGATGAAGTGAGCTTTCCTGTCTGTTATTGACTTGGAAGCTGTCAGGACACGAGGTGAAGAAAATACCCATCCTTTTCCTTGGGTCAATAACTCCAGAAGATGCCCCACGCTCACAGGGTAATATTGCTATTGTAAATGTTTAGAAACCAACCTTTTGGTGCATTTTCAACAGTGTGAGTAGCTGAGTGCATGCTTAGACTATTTGTTTACATTAGCAGACCTTCTGTGAAGTTGCCTTCTTTATGAGTCAGTTAATGCATTTAAGACATCTTGTACCCAACGCTCTAGTATACGATGAGGATTATTTCACCTCTTTGTTGTTGGCAAGGTAAGTTTTATTTAAGAGATGCCAATCCTGGAGGCTCTGGGCACCATACAACAATCAAAATAGATACAAAACAATATAAACATTTATATACAATATACCAAACAGTTAAAACAGAATTTACACCTTCAACAGCAACTAAAATCAGAATAGGTAGAAACTAAATTAAACATCCATTTCTAAAGACAAGTAGAATTATAAAACATAGTCCGGGAAGGCCTGATTATACAAGAAGGCCTTGAGATGGGCCCTAATGGCCCACAGAAGGGGACTCCTGATGGCTAAAGAAAGCGAATTTACAGGATGGGGTGAGTGACACTAAATGCTCCATTGCTAGCAGTTTTAACTTTCACCTGGGAATCGCGAGGAGCCCCAGAGGAGGAGCAGAGGGAGCAGACCGAGACAGCAGCAGTGCAAGAAGGTCCCCAGGTAGCCAGGCCCAGGCAGTGTAGGGCCTTAAAGGTGAACAAACCCACCTTAAAGAGGACCCTCCACTTAACCAGCAGCTAGTGCAGTTGATGAGCAGCACCGAGTGATGTGACATCTACCTAGGCTGTCCTGTCAACAGCCTCACTGCCGCTGCTCTGCACCAGCTGCAGTCAGCGCGGGGTACGCCTAAAGACCCCAAGATACAGTGCATTACAGTAGTCAAGCTCTGGATGTCACGATGGTATGTACCAGTGGGGAGGTCCAGTGGGCAGAACCAGGGCTTTATCTTGGCTTATATTCCTCAGATGATAAAACTGGTATGGACAACGGATGCCACCTGAAACTCAAGTGTCAATCCGCCAGGAAGAATAACACCCAGATCATGCACTCCTAGAGGAGGCCTCAATGGTACAGAACCAAGAGAAAGCCCTGTTCTGCACCAAAGGCCAACCTATCACGCCTCTGTTCGACTCCACCACCAGTACTTATTGGTTTCAGTCCCAACCAGCTGGAGGCCACCCAGTCATTGATCTCAGCAAGGCAGCTGCACTCTCCACTGCACAAGATGTTCCAGGGGCAAGGAAAGATACAGCTGGGTATCACTGCATAGCAGTGAAAACCCAGACTGTACTTCCTACTGAGCTCTCCCAGGGCAGCATATACATGGTAAACAGCATCGCAACAAGACCGAACCCTGGGGAACTGCACAGGTGTGGGCGAGGAGGAGGAGAAATTCTCCATCACTGCCTCTGCCTCCTGTTAGATAAAAAAATTGCACCAGTAGATGACAGTGTCGAGCAGTCCAGTAGTTTCTTAGGTGGTCAAGTAACACTCGATCATCCACCATGTCAAATGCCGAGAGATCAAGGACAACAAGAATTGTCCCTCCCTTCTATCTCTAGCCCTAAGGAGGTCCTTATGCACCTGAACTGGCGCAGTTTCTGTACTTGTGCCTCACCACAGAACTTCAGACTGAGGCGGCTTGTACAGATCATGGCTACTTAGATGCTCCTCGCTGAAGCGCCACTACCTTCCACAATTCTACCCAAAAATGGGAGATTGGAGATAGGACAGTAATTTGCCTTGACGCCAGGGTCCAACAATGTTTAAGAAAGGGTCTCACCATCCTCCTTCTTAAGATACCGGGAAAACCCTTCCAACAAGGAACACCAGACAATCAAGGCAAACACCAGGCCCACGGAGTCAACACATCTCATTAAGAAACGAGTTGGCACCTGGTCCTGAGTCTCACAAAAGTGTGCTAAAGTTTGGAGAAATCTCACTGACCTCACCACCCACCACTCTTAATCTTACCCTAACCAGGCAGAGTGCTCTGGTCGCCCATGGCAACCACTGTCCGCTAAAATCTGGTCCACTGCCTGATGGCAGACACTCTGTCCAAGAAGAACTGAGCAAACTCCTTGCAAAATGCATTCGAAAGGCTACCTGCTGTAGACGAGGAAGGAAGAAGAAGTCTGTTCACAGTCCGAAAGAGTGCAGTTGGTTGGTTCCTCCGGCAGCAATCTTCCTGACAGGAATTTCTGCTTTCTACGGTTGATTGCTCCTCTGGTATGCAATTGTAAAGGACATGCAGGGCCAGTTTGTCTACCTCCAGGCCAGACTCCGCTAGCAGTGCTTTCATCTCCAACCCAAAGTCTTCATTACCTTGAGATCCCCATCACCAAGGGGAGACCTCAAGTGAGAAGAAACCTTGGTTGCATGCTCTGCTGGTGCAAGTGAGTCAAGTGCACCAGACAGCGACTTTTATTAGGTATCACTGCCATGCACACCCCCCGATGCATGCACTGTCCACACTAGATAGGTCAGCCACCACCAAAAACCCTGGGGTCAACCCCTCATGGGCTATAGCTGACCATCTCTGCAGAGGAGGGCTATCAAGGGGTCCCAACCAGAACTTCATCTGCAATGATCGGACCAAACGACCCGATCAATGCTGAGACTATTTATCTCAAGCACCAATGAGAACACCAGATCCAACATTAGCTACCTGATGAGCACAGAGGAACTCCTTGAGCAAAGCCCAGAGATGACATCATCTGGAGGAAGTTGTAACCAAGCAGAGAAAATTTATCTCGGCTCAAACATTGAAGTTCCCCAGCACTAAACATCTTGGGCCTCCAATGTTTCCCAGACTATAATCGGCCATCTCCTGCAAGAAATCTCCCACCACCCCAGTAGAAGGGTAAATCAAGAGAATCAGGCAACCTGCACCCGGACCCCCACAGATGGCCACACATTCAAATGAATGTGGTGTTTTCACTTAGTGCAGTGGGTGACGCACTTGCCTTTGGTCTTTTGTCTTAAACTTCAGGAGTTCCATGAACCCTCCCCCAACCCTGTCCCCCATAAATGCCATGGCATGCCCAATTATTTCTAAAGAATATCATGTCCTTTAGTATTGCTTCAATTCAAAGAATGGAAATGAAAGTCTGTGAACCATGCTTAGTTTAAATATATGCTGTAATTTATTTTTTATTATCCTTAAATGTTCCCTCACCCGCAATATAGTTTACAACTGCAGCTAGTACCAGTGGGGAACTGATGTCTTTGGCAGCTGAGAGCTGCACACATGAGGTGGTGCTAGTGTACTCTTCAAGTGCCTCAAATGCATTGTGTGGCCCTTGTCTGCCCCAGACAACAGTTCCTCACCAGTACACAGTGCACGCAATGTGAACAAAGCTTTGGGGAGGGAGCTTGAAGAACTGCTGACGCCTCAAAACTTTGAAAAACAGGTTTGCTTAGTACAATTCAGCTTGCATTCCGTACTATCTCTCAGAGTTCTCCGGTCCATTGACTTCCACTATAACATTTGCATGAATATGTGATCTTTTTCTTAGAGTTCATCTATCTCACAGCTGACTCTACTCAAGTCATAATCTTCGTTGTGACATAAACAAACTGTTGTCATAGTAGAAACTGTGATGTCAAATCATGCAGTATGACTCGGGTAGGAAAAGGCAGGAATAAAAATGAACTCTTCAGGAGCAAAGATTCTGCTGTCATGCAGTTGACCCCAGTAATAAATTGTGGGGAGGAAAATACAGAATGAATGTGAATACAATCTGAACTAATGTATGTCTAAATATAGATGTTTCAAGTTCTACTGAAAGGTGTCAGCTGCTTTTAAAAGGTAACAAATAAAAACTAAATTCCGTACTTTTTGTTGGTTCCCAGGCCTTTTCCATTTCTTTGAGTTGAAAAGGATAATAGGAGATAGCCAAACTAAAGTAAGCACAACCCGTAACAGACCATGGGTGAATTACATATCGAACATACAAAGAAGCCAGCAGAAGAAAGCCATTTGTCTGTCAAGTCTGCTCTGATTGCAGGGTCCACAGCTTGAGCTACGTCGCTGCCTCCATCCCCACTCCTCCATCCCCCTACCCATGATCTTTACCTTCCCCATGCCTATCCCAGCCTCTCTTAGAGTTGCCCACTGTCTCAACGAGATGACCTCTTCCAGCAGTGTTCCAAATGTCCACCACCCTCTGTGAAGAAGTGCTTCCTGACCTCCTCCTAACCTTTCCATCCTCCAGCTTAAGACTGTGCCCCTCGTGTTAGTGGCTACACTCAGATTAAAGAAACCTCCTTACCAACCTTATTTATCCATTTCAAGTACCTGAAGGTTCATAGTATGTCCCTCTTTCTCTCCTGTCTTCCAAGGAGTACATGTTCAGTGCCCTCAACCTCTCCTTGTATGCCTCACCCTAATGACTGGCATCATCTTTGCAGCCTTTCTCTGACCTTTCCAACAGGTTAATGTCCTTTTGAGGTGTGGGCACCAGTACTGAACTCCATACTCTAGATGTGGCCTTACTAGTGACCTGTACAAGGACAGTATAACCTCTTCTCTCCTACTACTGATCCCCTAACTATGCATCCCAGCATCTTGTTTGCCTTTGCTGCTGCTTTTGCACTGTGGAGGTTTCATGTCACTAATGATCATCACCCCAGGTTCTTCTTTCCTGGATGCAGACTTTGGACTCCACCCAGGTAGTATCTGTCCTGGGATTCTGTGTCTAGATGCATAACTTTGCATTTAGAGGCATAAAGCTAGTTGCAGATCCTGGACCACATCCCCAGCTTTCCAGATCTTTCTGGTGTGTCCGCTATCCTTCAGCTGTGTCCACTCTCCCACAGAGTTTGGTGTCATCTGCAATAGGCACATTTTTGCCTTTAATGCTATCCCCATTGTCACTGATGAAGACACTGAACAACACCAGCCCCAGCACTGAGCCTGTGGACCTCACTGGTTACCTCTCTAGTGCCATATAACTCTCCTCCACAAACCACCCTCTGGGTTCTGTCCCTCAGCCAGTTTTCCACCCATCTAGCCATCTTTTCCCCAACTGCAAGATCCACCAACTTCCTGATCAACCTTTGTGGGTACAGAGTCAAAGACCTTGGTTGAAATTAAAATAGAGGATGTCTACTGTTTGGCCCCAGTCTATCTGTCTCAGTGACACAGTCAAAGAAGTCAATCAGATTTATCTGACATGATCTCTCCCCAATGAATCCATGCTGCTCTCATCCTGAGATCATGCTCCTCTAGATATTCCACTAACCCTTCCTTTAGAATGGTCTTCATAAGCTTGCCCACAATGTAGAATTAGGCATTAATCCATGCCCTGGGTGTACTAGAGGCATGAGGGCAAAGCCTGAGTGCCTCAACCACCCGTGAACTGCAATAAATGTCCCTCCTTTCACGATGGTGAATAGTAAAAGAACAGTTTAGAGATGTGCAAACCCTGCATCACCAATCACCCAGCAAGTGAAAGCTTACATTTAGCACCATTACAGGTTAACATCCTAGCACAGATAAGAGATCTCTTACCAGGTTCCTCTGGAGCTTGGGATAATGGGGTCTCAGGAGACTATCCAGTTGTACCTGTAAAATAAAACAGAAAGAATGAGTTCACAAAGGATTTGGTAACCTTTAAGAAAACAACAATGACAAACAATGTGTGATAAACAAAAACAATACTTATCTGACACATGGTCAGTGTCCTCCTTCATCCAGTCAGCATCCGGTCAGACCTGTGGACATATAAGGGAAAATGGGTCACTATGAAGTATAAAATACTGATCAGCTGTTAACTGGGAAGGACTTATAATGGTGTTGTGCCGTCTCGGTTCTGATTCCACGACCACTCAAGCTTTATCCTCAAAGTCGAGAGAATCACATGCCCTCTGTGTAGAACACTGACTGTGTAGGTTGCTCATTCAGTATTTTTATATGCTGACAGTTACCCAGTTTTGCTGTATATCAATATGCTAGTTTTGTTTTTGGGCATCATCTTCAAACCACCAGCAAGCTGGGAAGAGCTTTGTTCTGACTTTTATGGCTATCACCGAAACAACACGCCTCATTTGGACAGTCTTTCCTCGTATTTCGATTGATGCCTTCTCCCCCATCCTGAACAGGCATTCCTGCTGTACGCCACCCTCTTCCACTCATCCTATGTGGACCACTCCTGTTTCTAGTGGTACCTTTCTTCCCATTCAAAGTTTTCTGTCTAGTGGCATTTTGTCTGGCTTTCCTAATATTCTGCATTCCTTGTCCAGGCCCCAATTCCATCTCTAAGATAAACACTAGTGTATTGTGGATCGCATTGTGTATGGAGATCTACACTGTAGAATGGTCTGGCATGGAGATGTGACCCGTTGGCCACACAAGGCATTAGACATCAGAGGTGTCTTTCAATGAATGTAAATGTTTAAGGCCCCTGTATAGAGGGGTGGAGAAACAGTGAGACTGAAGATCATTATGGAGGAATTCACCAATGTGTTAGGATAGTGGCTAAAGAAAGAAAGAACCATCCATAGTTCTAAAGAGGTGGAGATTAAGTCGGCTAAAAGAGCAAGTTTCAGGAAGCATAAGGAACCAAAGGGAGGAGGAGGGATGAACCTGAATGTCTAAGAGAAGGAGGGTTGTAAGGAAAGGTTGGGCATTAGACACAGAGTTTAGCACAGATTGGAAAAGTTGACAGACATCTACAGGTACATAAATAAAATGAAGGGGGATTGTGAGGCTGGGGAGGAGGAGAGGTAGGGGGATTTAAACAGGAGAAATACTGAACAAATACTTCTGTTCATTCACTGAGGAGGAGAGGTCAGGACCACAGTTGGGGAGCAGAGACACTTGGAGAAGAACACGAGCTATTACAGTGGAGAGTTCGGAGAATCTCAAAGGAAGGTGATAAAGCTAGGTCAGATGATACACTGAAGATATTATGGAGCTTTAGGAACTGTAGCGCTTCTGTACCCTTTTCACAGAGTACCAACATAGTTGTGGTTCCAGAGGACTGGAGGGTGATGTAGTCTCACTGCAAAAATGTGGCAGTAGGGGGAAGAGGAATCACAGGTGAGTCAACCTCACTTCAGTGGTGGGAAGACTGCAGCACTGCTGAAAGAAAGGACAGGGTACACCTGAATCCATTTGTGCTCAGGATCTAAGGCAGGATTGATTCTCTGAACGCTTGTCTAAATGAATCTGATAGATTTTTTATTGGGTGACCGGGAATTGAATGTGAAGGGGTGGCAGACATCATTGCCTAGATTTCAACAAGGCCTCAATACCGCCCCACAGAAAGTTGGTAACAAGATGAGTAGCCTGTATGGGCATAAGGTGATACACTGTTAGAAACTGACTGACAAACAGAAGGGGCAGGGAAGTGGGAATTGACCAACTGGGAGAGAGGAGGAGTTGCGGCACAACAAGGATCAGTTTGGGACTGTTTTGTTCAATGTCTTATTAGTGACATTGCAGAGGGTCTGAAGGTGTTCTGTTATCAGCAGATGACACCAAGATCGCAATAGGTGGATACTCCAGAAAAGGTGCAGAAATGAAGAGGACCTGGAGAAGCTGAAAGATGGTCAGGGCAACTGAGGTTAGTAAAAGTGTGACAGCACTGGTGGGGGAACCTGTGAGCTACAGGATGGGGAGTGTTGTCACCAAAGAGAAAGAGACCTAGAGGTTATCATATTTAATGCCTTAATGTACCAAAGCAGTGCAAAGGCTGCAAGAAGGCCAGTGGTGCTGCTGGGGGTAGGAAGGTCAGGGAGGGGGTGATGCCATTGTATAACACACTGGTAAGGCCTCACTTGAAAACTGCATGCAGTACTACAGACTACATACTGAAGGACATTAAGGTGGAGGCTATCCATAGAAGGTAAAAGATGGCGTATGTTTTATCACAAAACATATGAGTATGTCTAAGAGACTCAATACGTACTACTGGAGGAAAGGAGGGTACTATCAGTGCAGTAACAGAATATGGGCCATGCAAAACTGCGACTATATTCAGCGCTATATTCTGGGTTGCCCTGTTGGAGCAAATGTACAAATGTGAGAGTAGCGGACTGTCAGGAAGAGGGGGGCATGAAGGCTTGAGAGATGGTGTGTCTTGCCACCGAGCTGTTTTTTGGTGGGTGATACTGTGGTGCAGCAGGTACAGGTTCTGGACCGTGTATAACTGTTTGTTTGTGGCACTTAATTTGTGCACAGGAATTTTGCCTCTGCCCAACATGCACCGCTGGAGTTGATAACTATATTCAGAGGGCAGGGCACAGCCCTCCAAATACCTTTTTACCTTTCTGACATTGTTTTTGGTTTGTACTTTGTTATGATGCATATAATTCTCATAAAGAAAATAAAACTAAATTTGTGTTTATGATATATTTCTTTTGAATTTAAAGCAGGTACCATGTGAAAAAGTTTTTGATAGTTTATTCCTGTGCTCTGCTAAGCATATCATTTGTAATTTTCCCAGCAGTATTGTACTATCCCTGTAATTTGTTCGTTATCCTATGATTTTATTTACATTTCTGCTGTCTGGATTGACAGCAGTAGTACTAGATAGTAGCCGCCATGTTTTTTGTGGCACTGCCATCAGTCGTGAACAGATCACTTTCTGATTAGGTAGCATTGCTGTAAAATGTGCAATATTTAAAAAGTACGTGCATAACACAAGATAAATACCAACTAGTATGCATCTGAGTAAAAGACTCAAAGGAAACTTTATGAAATTAGAAAGACCCACTTTATATATAATGGCTGAAGAGCCCGGGTCTACTTTTCGCACTTCCGGATGGCTTCCGCCATGAAGAAGTTAATCTAACGAGCTCTGCCAACTCTTCATTTGTTGATAGCCCTCATTAGCATAACTTTGTGGTGGAAGCTATCAGGGTTTGTGAGTATCCACTAAGGGCTCTGCAGCCATTATAGATGGAGCAGGTCTTTCTGATTAAAACCACCAGACAGCAGGTAAAATAAAATAATTTGTTTTATGTTAAAACCCTCAGTCATTTTCTACAGCAGTTGCTGCACCTGAAGGTACAGGAGTTTCCTTTAGGAAAATTTCTACTCAGATAAAAACAGAGAGAGACTAGTGAAGTGTTTAATCTATCGTTTTGTTATTTAAATAAGTTAACTGTAATCCTCAAAATTTTGGCTTACTATTTATTCTGGTGTTGTACAACATGGCAATATTTTATATCGTACAAGTAGTACAGTTACAACTTTGGAAACTCTAGAAAGTTCATTCTATTTAAACAATATTACCTGATGAAGTGAGCTTCTCCTGGTCTGTTATTGACTTGGAAGCTGTCAAGAGGACGCAGGTGAAGAAAATACTTATCCTTTTCCAAGGTCAATAACTCCAGAAGATGCCCTACGCCTGTATGATAATCTGTTGTAAAATGTTTGAAATCCAACCTTTTGGTGCATTTTCAACAGTGTGAGTAGCTGGAGTGCATGCTTAGACTATTTGTTTACATTAGCAGACTCTTCTGTGAAGTTGCCTTCATGTAGTGACAGTTGCAGCATTAAGACATTCAGCCCAATGCTCTAGGTATACGATGAGGATTATTTCACCTCTTTGGTTGTTGAAGGGCAAGGCAAGTTTTATTTAAGAGATGCCAATCCTGGAGGCTCTGGGCACCATACAACAATCAAAATAGATACAAAACAACATAAACATTTATATACAATATACCAAACAGTTAAAACAGAATTTACTACCCTCAACAGCAACTAAAATCAGAATAGGTAGAAACTAAATTAAACATCCATTTCTAAAAGACAAGTAGGGACTATAAAACATAGTCCGGGAAGGCCTGATTATACAAGAAGGCCTTGAGATGGGCCCTAAATACCTCCACAGAAGGGGGACTCCTGATGGCTAAAGCAGTGAATTCTACAGGATGGGGGTGGTGACTAACTGCTCCATTGCCAGCAGTTTTAACTTCGTCCTGGGATCGCGAGGAGGCCCTAGAGGAGGAGCAGAGGAGCAGACCGAGACAGCAGGCAAGAAGGTCCTTCAGGTAGCCAGGGCCCAGGCAGTGGGGCCTTAAAGGTGAACAAACCCACCTTAAAGAGGACCTCCACCTAACCAGCAGCCAGTGCAGTTGAAGCAGCAACGAGTGATGTGAGACTAGCTCCAGGCTGTCCTGTCAACAGCCTCACTGCCGCGCTCTGCACCAGCTGCAGTCAGCGAGGGAATGCAGAAGACCCTGCAAGATACAGTGCATTACAGTAGTCAAGCTCTGATGTCACGAAGGTATGTCCAAAGTGGGGGTCCAGTGGCAGAACCAGGGGCTTTATCTTAGATATATTCTCCCAGATGATAAAATTGATATGGACAACGGATGCCACCTGAAACTCAAGTGTCAATCACGCTGTGAAGAATAACACCCAGATCATGTACTCCTTAGAGGAGGCTCTTCAATGGTACAGAACCAGAGAAAGCCCTGTCTCTGCACCAAAGGCCAACCTATCACGCCCCTCTGTCTCGACTCCACCACCAGTACTTATTGCCTCAGTCCCAACCAGCTGGAGGCCACCCAGTCATTGATCTCAGCAAGGCAGCTGTTAAGCACCCACTGCACAAGATGTTCCAGGGGCAAGGAAGATACAGCTGGGTATCATCAGCATAGCAGTGGAAAACCCAGACTGTACTTCCTACTGAGCTCTCCCAGGGGCAGCATATACATGGTAAACAACATCGGCAACAAGACCGAACCCTGGGGAACTGCACATGACAGGTGGCCAGGGGAGGAGGAGAAATTCTCCATCACTACCCTCTGCCTCCTGTTAGATAAAAAAGACTCAGACCAGTAGATGACAGTGCCGGCGAGTCCGTAGGATTCTCTTAGGTGGTCAAGTAACACTCGATCATCCACCATGTCAAATGCTGAAGAGAGATCAAGGATAACAAGAATTGTCCCCTCCCTTCTATCTCTAGCCCTAAGGAGGTCCTTATGCACCTGAACTGGCGCAGTTTCTGTACTATGCCTCACACGAAACCCAGACTGGAGCCGCTTGTACAGATCATGTGGCTGTAGATGTCTTCCTGCTGAAGGCCACCACTTCTCCACACTCACCCAAAATGGGAGATTGAGATAGATGAGTAATTTGCCTTGACGTCAGGGTCCAATCAATGTTTTAAGAAAGGGTCTCACCCAATGCCTCTTCAAGACATCGGGAAACCCCTCCAACAAGGAACACCAGACAATCAAGGCAAACACCAGGCCCACGGAGTCAACACATCCTCATTAAGAAACGAGTTGGCACCTGGTCCGATCTACAAAATGAGTGTGCAAAGTTTGAGGCAATCTCACTGACCTCAGCCACCTCCACCACTTCAAACTCACCCTAACCAGGCAGAGTGCTCTGGTCGCCCATGGCAACCACTGTCAGCGTAATCTGGTCCACTGCCTGATGGCAGACACTCTGTCCAAGAAGAACTGAGCAAACTCTGCAAATGCATTCAAAGGCTACCTTCGGCTGTGGTATATGGAAGGAAGAAGAAGCCTGTCTACAGTCCGAAAGAGCAGTTGGTTGGTTCCTCCTGGCAGCAATCTCTTGGACAGGAATTCCTGCCTCTACGGTTGATTGCCCCCAGTATGCACCTGTAGTGCACATGCAGGGCCAGTTGTTCACCTCCAGGCCAGACTTCCGCTAGCAGTGCTCTAATCCAACCCAAAGCCTCATTACCTTGAGATCCCCATCATACCAGGAGACCTCCATGAGAAGACCTTGGTTGTACACGGCTGGTGCAAGTGAGTCAAGTGCACCAGACAGCGCCTATTATAGGCATCCACCGCTATGCACACACCCCCATGCATGCACTGTCCACACTAGATAGGTCAGCCACCACCAAAACCCTGGGGGTCAACCTCACGTAGCGATAGCTGACCATCTCTGCAGAGGAGGTCTATCAAGGGGTCCCAACTAGAACTTCACTGGCAATGATCGGACTAAACGACCGATCAATGCTGGAGACTATTTATCTCAAGCACCAATGAGAACACTAGATCCAACATGTGGCCATTCTGATGAGCACAGAGGAACTCCTTGAGCAAAGCCCAGAGATGATATCATCTGAGGAGTTGTAACCAAGCAGAGAAAATTTATCCTTCGGCCCAAACATTGAAGTTCCTACACTAAACATCTTGGGCCTCCAATGTTTCCTAGACTATGAAACGCCATCTCCTGCAAGAAATCTCCCACCACCCCAGAAGGGCAGTAAATCAAGAGAATCAGGCAACCTGCACCCGGACCCCCACAGATGGCCACACATTCAAATGAATGTGGTGCTTTCACTTAGTGCAGGGTGACGCACTTTGCCTTTGGTCTTTTGTCTTAAACTTCAGAGTTCCATAACCTTCCCCCCAACCCTGTCCCCCATAAATGCATGGCATGCCCAATATTTCTAAAGAAGTGACTATGTCCTTTTGGGTATTGCTTTCCAATTCAAAGAAATGGAAATGAAATCTCAGAACCATGCTTAGTTTAAATATATGCTGTACTTTTTATTTTTATTATCCTTTAAATGTTCCTCACCCGCAATATAGTTTACAACTGCAGCGCTTAGTACCAGTGGGGGAACTGATGTCTTTGGGGTGCTGAGAGCTCACAATGAGGTGGTGCGAAAGTATCTTTCTAAGAAGTGCCCAAATGCATTGTGTGGCCTTGTCTGCCCCAGACAACAGTTCCCCACCAGCAATAGCATCGCAAATGAACAAAGCTTTGGGGAGGGAGTTGAAGAATCTGCTGACGCTCAAACTTTGAAAACATACTGTTGGGTACAATTCAGCTTGCATTCTGTACTATTCTATAGAGTTCTCGGGTCTGTTGATCATTACTGAGAACATTTGCATGAATATGTGATCTTTATTTCTTAGAGTTCATCTATCTCTCAGCTGACTCTACCAAGTCATAATCTTCGTTGTGACATAACAAACTGTTGTCATAGTAGAAACTGTGATGTCAAATCAGTGCAGTATGACCTCGGGTAGGGAGAAAGCAGCAGGAATAAATGAACTCTTCAGGATCAAAGATTCTGTTGTCATGCAGCTGACCTCAGTAATAAATTGTGGGGAGGAAAAATACAGAATGAATGTGAAATACAATCTGAACTAATGTATGTCTAAATATAGATGTTTTAAGTTCTACTGAAGGTGTCAGCTGCTCTTTAAAAAGGTAACAAATAAAAACTAAATTCAGTACTTTTTATGGTTCCCAGGCTCTCCTTTTCCATTTCTTTGAGTTGAAAAGCTGTACCAATAGGAGATAGCCAAACTTAAAGTAAGCAATAACCCATAACAGACCATGGGTGAATTACATACGAACATACAAAGAAGCCAGCAGAAGAAAGCCATTTGGTCTGTCAAGTCTGCTCGTATTGCAGGGTCCACAGCTTGAGCTAATGTCGCTGCCCTCCATCCCCACTCCTCCGATCCCCCTACCCATGATCTTTACCTTTCCCCTATGCCTATCCCAGCCTCTCTTAGAGTTGCCCACTGTCTTCAACGAGATGACCTCTTCCAGCAGTGCATTCCAAATGTCCACCACCCTCTCTGTGAAGAAGTGCTTCCTGACCTCCCTCCTAAACCTTCCATCCTCCAGCTTAAGACTGTGCCCCCTCGTGTTATGGTTGCCACTCAGATTAAAGAAACTCTCCTTACCAACCTTATTTATCCATTTCAAGTACCTGAAGGTTCCAGTAATGTCCCCTCTTTCTCTCCTGTCTTCCAAGGAGTACATGTTCAGTGCCCTCAACCTCTCCTTGTATGCCTCACCCTAATGACTGGCTATCATCTTTGCAGCCCTTCTCTGGACCTTCTCCAACAGGTTAATGTCCTTTTTGAGGTGTGGGCACCAGTACTGAACTCCATACTCTAGATGTGGCCTTACCAGTGACCTGTACAAGGACAGTATAACCTCTTTCTCCTACTACTGATCCCCTAACTATGCATCCCAGCATCTTGTTTGCCTTTGCTGCTGCTTTCTTGCACTGTGTGGAGTGTTTCATGTCACTAATGATCATCACTCCCAGGTTCTTCTTCTCCTCGGATGCAGATACTCGGACTCCACCCAGGTAGTACTCTGTCCTGGGATTCTTGGCTCCGAGATGCATAACTTTGCATTTACAGGCATTAAAGCCAAGCTGCCAGATCCTGGACCACATCCCCAGCTTTCCAGATCTTTCTGGTGGTCCGCTATCCCTTCAGCTGTGTCCACTCTCCCACAGAGTTTGGTGTCATCTGCTAATAGGCACATTTTGCCTTTAATTGCTATCCCATATGTCACTGATGAAGACACTGAACAACACCAGCCCCAGCACTGAGATTCTGTGGGACTCCACTGGTTACCTCTCTAGTGCCATATAACCTCCTCCCACAACCACCCTCTGGGTTCTGTCCCTCAGCCAGTTTTCCACCCATCTAGCCATCTTTTCCCCAACTGCAAGATCCACCAACTTCCTGATCAACCTTTTGTGGGGCACAGAGTCAAAGACCTTGCTGAAATTAAAATAGAGGATGTCTACTGCTTGGCCCCAGTCTACTGTCTCAGTGACACAGTCAAAGAAGTCAATCAGATTTATCTGACATGATCTCTCCCCCCCCCCAATGAATCCATGCTGTCTCTCATCCTGGAGATCATGCTCCTCTAGATATTCCACTAACCCTTCCTTTAGAATGGTCTTCATAAGCTTGCCCACAATGTAGAATTGGGGCATTAATCCATGCCCTGGGTGTACTGTGGGGCATGAGGGCAAAGCCTGAGTGCTCTCCAACCACCCGTGAACTGCACTAAATGTCCCTCCTTTCACGATGGTGGAATAGTAAAAGAACAGTTTAGAGATGTCAAACCCTGCATCACCAATCACCTAGCAAGTGAAAGCTTACATTTAGCACCATTACAGGTTAACATCCTAGCACAGATAAGAGATCTCTTACCAGGTTCCTCTGGAGCTTGGGATAATGGGGTCTCAGGAGACTATCCAGTTGTACCTGTAAATTAAAAACAGCAATGAGTTCACAAAGGATTTGCAACTCTTTAAGAAATAACAATGACAAACAATGTAGGATAAACAAAAAACAATACTTATCTGACACATGTGGTCAGTGTCCTCCTTCATCCAGTCAGCATCCGGTCAGACCTGTGGACATATAAGGGAAAATGGGTCACTATGAAGAATAAAAATACTGATCAGCTGGGTCAACTGGGAAGGACTTATAATGGTTAAAAAAAAGTGGGTTGTGTGTTTGGAGAGGGGGGATACAGACTGGTACCTCACCATCGACCTGGGTTTTAGAATGGACTCTGTCACTCAGGGGCCATCATGAAGGAAAGTCAGTGCTCCTGGAACTGATTTTTCTCTTGGGGTTGGGGGGGCATTGTACTCCAGCAATCGACTGACACAGGGCAGGACGAAGACACCAGCTGTTATCCTTCTTGCACCATTGACAGGGCTCTGGACTGCCAAACTAGTAAAGCATCTTGGGATGGGTTGCCATGGCTAATGAGAAGAATGGCCCTTCCCCCCACAGAGGGAGTGGCTATACCGAAGGTCCAAATTTAGTCCATGGGATGGTGGGTGATGTAGCTATGTCACTGGTGGCAGTATGGCACTTCTCCATGGTGCAGGGCCTGTTCTGACTGTGGCTTCATACTGGCAGCTGCTATTTTTCCCAGTTTTCATGCTGGCCAACCTCATGCGACAGTACATAGTCTTGTCAGACTTCACCATGTGTGCAGATCCATGTATTTTTGAACTCTATCAGTCCACCTCCAGAAAAAATGAGAAGAGCCAGCTTCCCCACTGCTTTCACCAACATGGCATTCTATTCACCACACCCAAGCGAAAAACAACAGACTCTTCCATCGTACCAACATGAGTAGCTCAACAGCCTACTAGCATGGTCAGCCTCCCTCTCCTCCAAATAAAACTAACAGCCAGCTTCCCTTAACCCCCACAGTCTCCCTCCCAACAATGCCTCCCCTTTTACCAGCACAGCCAGTTATCCCAACCACATGGCCAGCCCCAGGGTTTTATTTAACTCTAAAAATTGATTAGCGTTTTGTTCATAAAAGTGCTAAAACATTGTGAAAATGCATAGCACCTGCCTCACTGTGTTTAACAAACATAACACTTCTAGAAAACCTATATAAATACTTTATGAACAGTTAGTATTGTCCCAAGAAAAAAACTGCTAATCACATATTTAAAACCCTGCCAGACCCCTTGTCACTTACATTACACTCCCCTTTTCCCATACATGTGGTTGCCCAGGTCACTACATCCTGTCACATCCATGGACAACATCTAACATCACATTTGGCTATCCTCCCTTTCAAATATGGACTGCATCCCACAACACCACTGGGACCACCTTACTGACCACATATCCAGAGTCCACACCCTTCCATTAGCACAGCGCTCCTTACTGGCACACTGCACAATATCAACACCGTTCAGCCAGCTCCCCTCCAAGCACAGACCAAACCCCCACCACCAGCATAATAATCTAGCTGCCCCCACCCAAAATCAGTCACATGTATCCATGTCCAAATCAGCTGTACCACCAACCATAGTGAATCACCTTGCTGCACATTACCCCCTCCAACCACCACCACCAATAGCATCATACTGGTGGTACCTCTAACACTTCATAGAACTTTTTGTCCTACATTCTGGAACACTTACCTGTGCAACTGGATGTAGTTGGCAGGCAGTAATCTCCCCCAAAGTTCCTTGCCCATTAGATCCTGCCCAATATGCAGGCAGAAAATGCTGGAAGGCACAAGATAAAAAATGTGTTGCATTATGGCAGGCAGCAATCAAAGAGTTATAGCCCCAGCAAGCCAACACCCAACACAAGTATAAACAAACAGGCCAGATGAATGTCTCACCCCACACTTTACAATATAATATATATTATACAGGCAGCCCTGGCAAAGAAAGCTGCTGTATGCTTTCCTTTTTAAGTATTTGTTTGCAGTTTTATGTCCAGGGCCATACTGCAGATGTGATTTTCAAAACAATTACCCCTGCAAGATTTGTTTCCACTTTATACGCAGCATCACAAGTCTTACCCCTGTCTACCACCCCCACAACGCCACAACACAACCAGCAGACAAACGGTATGCTTCCCATTTTTTCAAAGTTCAAACTGGCACAGGTTTTAAAAGGAAAACTGCAGAAAATGAGAATGATCGACCTTTAATGTGTGTCGGCAGTGTTGTAGGCAGGTATGGCAAAGCAGGGTTGCAGTGGGCCTGGCATACTTTTTGTAAAGAAGTCTCTTGTACACTCTAGGAGTTTGTTTTCCTCACCTGATCAGCTGTGATTGTTCCTGGAGGTCTCACTTGTAATATACTGCATTTTTTTTAATCAGTTGATTGGCAAAGTTTTTATTAATAAAATAAATAAATATGCAGTCTGCCATCCATTTGAGATGAAAAGGTCCTTTTCACTGTGTCATCACATCAAGTTTCCTACAGTGTCACACTGAATAATGTCCTATGTTGCGCAACTACTGCCAACATGTGGTTCCACCTGTCAGTAAATGGGGGACAGAAATAAGTGACACACATTCATTACAGTGTGTAGTGCAAAGTTTCAGAGTGCTGCTCTGTCTGAACAGTTGTTAGTGACAGCATATGCTTAACACAGAAAATGTCTGAACGAATAAATATTGTAAACAAATGATCTGTGTTGTGTTCAGTTTTCGTATCTCCTTATGTGTCACAAGCATGCACTTCCTTATTTAGTTTTTTTTTTATTTAGAATGTCAGTGCATGGAATCCATTGAACCTCAGTCCCAAGGTATTGCCACTTTCAGTATTGATTGGGTCACATACCTGTACTTTTCCTCCAAAAAACAGATCACAGACTCACAGATTTAATAATCTGTTTCCATACATCAGCACTGAGTGAATGAACTGATCACCTTGGAATTTCATTTTTCATATTTTTTTTCCATTTAATTTCATTTTTATTGGTTAAACTGGAAAGGCATGTGAGCATTGCTGCCTGTTTACGCAAGCGTCCAACATCACATTTGAATTTATTAACAATTTGTATTTTTCCAGCATTACTGAAGTACTAATTCTAACTCATTGTAATACTGCATACCTTCCAAGGGAGGTCTGAAGCTTTGCTAGATTATTTTAGCAAATTTTCAGGAGATTTTCTGGAGGAAATAGTTTATCTTAATGTTGGGGGTTTGGGGACTGCTATGACCTCAGAAGCTCTGTAGTGCATTTTGGAGCTTATACACACTTATGTGTACATTGAATTCAGTAAATGTAATTACTGTCCTGCAACACAGCAGTGTCCTTTGTGTTTGATGAACACTGATGAATGTTGAGCCAACTTCTTGTAACTGTCAAAGCCAGAAATGACCACATTAACATCCATGTGTAGTGGGCAGTGCACAGAGTGCCCAGCATGGGATAGGGGATGGCTCTGGGAGCCTACGGCAAAGGGGGGGGATCACAGTTGGTGGATAAGTAAAAAAAAAAAGCAAAGATCCAAAGAAAGGGGGAGGGGTTCATACGAACACCAGCTGCCAATGGCCCTGCATTAAATTCCCCATTACATGAGGTGACAGCATGGTACTCTCAGCATAATTTGATGTGCAGCCATACATCAAGAATTGCAGTCTGCCACACTGCTCACTTCCTGCTTTTACTCACCTACATAAAGCTTGATGTCACTTCTGCTTGTTTTATTTCTACTCATTCTGGTCACTCCTTGTGTAACTCTTTGAGGTTGATTTTTTTGCGTTAAACCAGTGCACTATATCCGGTACATCCTCCCATTTTCACCAATCATTACCACATTCTTTTGAGTTCTGTGTTTCACGGGCTACTGAACCGGAAGTCCAAAGATGCAATACTTCCTGACCAGTCTTGGAGTTCTCGGAAGTCTAACACTGCAAAGCTTCCTGACCAGTCTTTCTTTCATTCAAGTTCTGTGAGAAACAAGTGTAATCCCTAGGTGGAGCTATCCCAAGGAATACTACCCCTGCCTGCATGTCTAGGCGCAGGTTGAGGGGCCTGAGCTCAGTAAATGGGTGCCACCACCGGAAGAGTTGGTTTAAGGGTAGTGTAGCTGCTCTGGGTATAGCCTTTTGGGACACTGATTCCCCCCCAATGGCTTGCACTGGTCAGCAGATAAACAATCACTGTTAATGTCAGAATACAATGTTGAACCCAATCTTGGCATACTTACCACCAAGGCTGGTTCAGCTGCACTGGACCTGGAGACCCCCTGTAAAATGGGACCTGCAATAGAACAGTGCAATGGCAATACAGTATCCCCTCCACAAAGGTACACACTAGCCAAGTTAAATGCAGAAAGAACAGAATCTGGTTTATTCAGAGAACATGAACAAGGGTGGCAGCAATCTGCATTTGATTTCCTATCTGATTTAGTCAGGTTAAACATGCATGCACTAAGAGTCCCTCTACACAGTTACACACACCCTGGGTACACAGTTATTACTCAGACTAGCCTGATGCATTGCCCGGGTAGTCGGCACTGCAGTTGTTGTTGGGCCCTAGAAAGAAACAAGCAACATGCACTTTAACCCAATTTATATTCCGGAGCCAGATGGCTCAGTTCATAATGATCAACCAAAATAAATCAGATGACACACAATACATACGAACATAAAAATCTACCAGTAGAACAGACCAACTGGTCTATCAAAGTCTGCCCAAGTGTGCAGCTAGCACCCTAGATTGCAGCTGCCCCAGCCTCCTCCCCCACTGCCCCTCCCATTCCTGTCATAGCCCCTGCCCCCCAGACTCTTCCTCTTACTTTGTCCCACTCCTTCTTAAAGCTTCCGACATGTTACCACCCCCACTGGCAGCACATTCCAGTTAGACACCACCCGCTCAGTGAAGTAGTGCCTCTTCATCTCCCTCTTAAATCGCCCCCCCTCCATCCTTAGTCCATGCCTCCTCGTCTCCCTACCGTTCCTCAGTTTAAACACCCACCAGTGCTAGGTTTATTTACCCCCCTCAAGTATTTGAATGTTTCAATCATATCCCCCATCCCTCCTCTCCTTCACTGTGCACATATGCAGCTCCTGCAGCCTAACTTCATAGTCCTTTCCTTCCATCCCCTTTAACATTTGTGTTGCCCTCCTTTGTACCCCCTTCAGTAATTTTATATCTCTCTTCAGGTATTGCCTCCAGTATTGCACACAGTACTCCAAATGCGGTCTGACCAAGAATCTGTATAGAGACAAGATCACATCCCTATGCCTGGACGAGAAACCCCTTGTGATAAACCCAGCATCCTGTTTGCCTTAGCCGCTGTTTTCCTGCATTGGACAGAGTTGTTCATGCTCACTGTTACCAACACCCCAAGGTCCTTCTCCTCCTCCTCAGTGATCCCTAGCCTCACCCCTCCAACCAGTAGTCCCTCATATGGTTTTTTGCCCCAAAGTTCATCACCTTACACCTTTTCACGTGGAATCCTAGCTGCCACTTCTCCGACCATGTCTCTAGTTTGGTGAGGTCCTTGTGCAATTGTTTCCATCCATCCTCTTCGTCTACCACCACCCCCATTTTGGTATCATCTGTGAACAGACTGACCCTGCTCCCAACTCCATGTGGCTATATCTGAGATAAAGAGCCCAAATAGCACCAGGCCCAGCACTGAACCCTGTGGCACCCCACTTGTCATTGCTGTGGGTGTCGAGAACTCCCCCCACAACCGCCCTCTGCACCCTCACCTGTAACCAATTCCCTATCCAGTTTGTCAGCTTTTTCTCCACCTCCACAGCAGTCAGCTTCCCTCCAGCCTCCCTTGAGGCACTGTATCAAAGGCCTTGCTGAAGTCCAAGTGCAGGACATTTACCACATGACCCCCATCTAGATCCTTTGTTACTCAGTCATAATTCTCTAATAGGTTTGTTTGACAGGACCTTTCTGAGACAAACCCATGTTGCCACCTATCCTAGAGGCCATTAACCTTGAGGAATGCCACCAGCCTCTCCTTCAGTATAGTCTCCATAAGCTTTCCCAATGTGGAAGTGAGACTGACCAACCAATAGTTTCCTGGCTCTTCCCTAGGCCCATTCCTGTGTATGAGCACCACGTGGGCCACCCTCCAGTCTGGAGGCACACACCCCCATTTTCAGGGAGGTGTTGAACAGATCTGCCACCGACTCAGCCAACACTTCTGCCATCTCCCTCAGCACCCTGGGGTGGATGCCATCAGGACCTGGTGCCTTGTCCACCCTTAACACCCTCAGCCCCTCTAGCACTCTATTCCCGATGATAATTTTGTCTGTCACCTCCTCCCCCTCTTCATCCACCCCTCCAGTCCATAATGGTAGTGGTCCATCCCTCTCCTTAGTGAAAGCAGAGCAGAAGTACTCATTCAGTATTTCCGCTTTATTTGCTCCCTCTTCCACCCATTCCCCTCCCCATTTTATCCATGTGTTCTTTGCACTTCCTCTTTTCCCTGACATATCTAAAAAGGTCCTGCTCCCCTTCCTTTAGGCCCTGTGCTAACCTTAATTCCCTTGAGGCCTTGACTTTTTTCACCCGCCTGGCCACCTCCTTGGACCAACTCCCATAAAGCCTCCTTATCCGCTTCCTTACTTGTTCTCTTGTACTTCCAATATGCAACCCTCTTTTCTCTCACGCCCTGCAGCACTTCACTATTCAGCCAGCATAGCTTTCTGGCTCTGCCCTTCTTACTCCTAGCCCTGGTGCAGGCTACTGTGACCTCCGTTAGCCTAGCTTTAATAACTTCCCACTTTTGCTCTGCATCCATCCCATGCCTTATATCCTGGAGTCTCCCTTGCAGTATTTTTCCCATCCTCCCAAAGTCCACCCTCCTAAAGTCCACCACCTTCGTACTCATGCCTCTAGTCTCCCTGCCCAATGTGAGTATGAACTACACTGTTTGGTGGTCACTACCAGCTAGTGGGTTCTCAACCCTTACCTTCCCCACTGCCTCACCATTTGCCAGTACCTGGTCCAGTGTGTTACCAAGCCTTGTAGGTCCACTTACCATTTGTGTCAGAAGGCCATCCTGGATCGCATCCAGGACTACATGCGCCCTGGCACTTTTGGAGGCAGGGGTGCTCCAGTCAACCCCAGTAGGTTGAAATCCCACACCATCACCATACTCCCCCTCCTACACACCCTCCTTATCTGCTCTGCCAGCTCCCTATCCAGTTTCCCCTACTGGGTTGGTGGTCTGTACACCACCCCCAGCCTCAGTTTTCCACCCTTGGAGTCCAGCAGCTGCACCCAAATTGCCTCCGTCCTCCCATCCAACCCCTCGTCCCTCATGCATTTGATCCCATCTCTCACATAGAGTGCTACCCCTCCTTCCAACTTCTTGGTCCCTCCTGTATATACTGTACCCTGGGAGCTAGATCCAAGTTATGGTACTTGGTGGCCCAAGTCTCTGTTACTGCAGCAATATCCACATTCCCCTCTGAGAGGAGTGCCTGAAGTTCCGAAATTTTGTTTTCCAGGCTTCTTGCATTTAGGAGACCACCTTACATCCGTACCCCTCCTTCCTCTTTCCCCTCTTCTCCTTGGTCTGCTCTCCTCCTCTTGGTAGCCACCTCTTTTTCACCTTGTTATTACAGGGTGGTGGTGCCTTCTGCACTTCATGCTGCCTACCCTGCATGCCCCTTCCCTGAGTCACTTTGCCTCTACCTTTACCCGTATCTAGGGGGGGTGAGCTCACTAGGCTCCCCTATCAGGACCTTTTTACTTTCCTCAGTCCTCTTGCCACCCCCCCAGTTTAAATCCACCTTAGTTGATATATATATCCCTCAATTCCACACTTTAGTACTCCCCTCCCCGCTCAAGTGTAGCCTGTCTCCTGCGTTCAAGTCACTATTCCCTCAGATCCTACCCCAGTTTGTCACTAAACCGTAATTGTTGGTGTGGCACCATTCTCTCAGCCACTCATTGAACTCTTCTGTCCTTCCCTTCTTCCCCATGCTCGCACATGGTACCGGGAGTACCTCTGAGAATGCCACCGACTCCCCAACCCCCTCACACTGCCTGCCCAACTCCTCGAACCTCCTCTTCTACAGGCTCCCCTGCCAAGTCATTTGTACCCATGTGCAACACTAGGTGAGGTTTCTTCCTCCCCTTCGATGTGCACTTGAGCAGTGACTGCCCTGCCCTTCCTGCGCTCAGCCCAGGAATATCTTCAACCCAAATACAATTGTGCCTTCCCCCCTTCCACCCCATCTAACCCCTTTCAGTATAGAATCCCCCAGCATGAGTAACCCCCCTTTTCCTGTCCCTTACCCACTTTCCTCTCTTTTACCCTTTCCTCTACTCCAGAGTCTATACTGCCCTGCTCCTTACATACTCCAGCTGCACCCTCTGTGTCTCCTGCAACTGCTTCCTCTGTTTCCACCTCACTCCCTGTCTCTGCCCTGGTCCTCTCATCCCCCCAATCATCTTACCAGCCTGACTTCTGCCTATTGAGCTTTCCCTATTGATCTCCCCTCCACTCCTGCTGATCTCCAACCCCTCTCCTATCCCCTCCATTGCAGATTTTGAGCACCCATTACACATGACCCACAATGTCCACAATGTCAATTTGAGCTTTGTTGCAGAGAACTACCCTGATGGTTACTCATGCTACCCAGACCAGGAGGCAGGACTGACAAGATGAAAACCTCAGGATGGTATGCTGTTTGCCAGGGGAAACAGGGCCCACATGATGCACCTTTATGGTTGATCCTGTTTGATGGTGTTGAGCAGGGAGCCAAAGTCCCGAGTGAGTCTTTCATTGGATGAATCTCTGCAGCATGAGTGGCAGTCTAGGGTGAGATGGTGAGGCCCAGACCAGGTGAACAGTTTGGATTGCAGTCCATTTTAGGTACTGGATGCAATGTCCAGCTTGTGCAACATGTTCAGGGGTGTGGGGAACCAAATCGTGACCCACATTACACATTCAGTACAATTATAACCAAAACAGCCACATACCACAGTTCGGATGACAGTCTAGTTGCAATAAAGCAGTGTCTTTGCGCAAACCATACACTCTGTGGTTCTCTCCAATTCCTGACTGGCCGATCGCTCCAGGGGCAATTCTTTCCCCCAGGCAAAATTCACTCTCTCACAATTCAGGATTCCAGTCTCAATAACAGCAATTTGGATAAAGTCCAATATCAGACTGCAGGCTTCTTCACACTGGAAGATGGTAGCAGGCAGGCCAGACATAGCTTTCCCATCGAATCCTCGTGCTACCATGCAGGAGCAGCTGTGTGCTGTTCCAGGCTGACAAGTTGGAATCGTGTCCACAACACATGAGTCTCAGTGGATCATAGAATATAATTTAATATTTATTTAATGATTTATGCAGGCAAACATTCTGGGACATTGCCTAGGGTGTGGAAAAGAAATCTGGCACACAGGGTTTGCAGCATTTGCTGTGCAAGAGTGCTAATGGCAGTCAGGGCAGGCATGGAACAGATCAAAATCTAAACTATAATATAAAAGTGCCCAATAGGGTTAGACTGAGTGGGGAGGGGCAGAGTTGTTCAAGTTGAGCAAAGAATACTGGCAACACCTATCCCCCCTAAACTCTATGCAGTAGATGGGCACAGTGATGAAAGTGAGCAGGAATGCACAGGAACTCAGTTCCTGTACTTTTTTTGCAGCAGGAACTGAGTTCCTGTACTTATTCCTACTGATATTTAAAATGAAATTCTTTCAACAGTAACATAATGACAATTTATTGGCCTATGACATGAGATCAGTGGATTCCATCACACAATTTGACTTGCAGAACAATTTTATTTTTTTTTTAGAAATACTTTGACATCTCTGTTTGAGTGCACCAGTATATATACGGATGTGTCTGGAATTAAAAAGAAATAGAAACAGATGTTGACAGCAGACAAAGATCCAATGGCCCCTCGAGCCCCAAGAGTTATTCTTCAGAGCGAGGATCTTAATTCTGCTTTTCATTTGTGCAAATGTTTGAGTTCCTGTACTTCCCTCTCACCACTTACACCACTGGATGGGCAGCAATTGGAATCACAAAGGCTATGCAATATGCTCCAGAAGCATGTCTTTCAGTACTGGGGCATTGATTGGTGAAAATATGGCTGCCCCCAGGCAGAGGAATTGATCAAGGGTATGGGACTAGTAATCCCCCACCCCACCTGCTATTCTGTAACAGGAAAGTAATTTGGGGTGCATAGTTGGTAATCATCCCCTGATCCTCCTACCATTCAGTGCCTTGGCAGTCACCAGAGCATAAGACTGCAATCCTAGCACCACATAGGACAGGTAGGATGGTGGTGTTCCTTCTGGTGGCTGAGGGTAATAGAGACAGTTCTAGCATTGATCAGCCATATCCAACATTGTTCAGCTAGAGTGAATGTTGTGTATGCTGGTGTTCCATCTTAGTTCCATTCTATCAAGACTTGGGAAGCTTTGTGAATGACGGGGTACAGTACACATTGCAAGTCCACTGGTTGGCAGGATCCACCAATGGGCTTCCAGGTGTACAGTAGCTGTCATTCACAGACAGCTCTATTAGTAGGCAGCTGTGGCAGCATACGGGTGGCTTGAGCTGCCCACTGACATTAGGACCATGCGGTGATGGGGCAGCGTGGTGGGGCAGGGTGCCTGAGTGGGTGGGGGGGTCTACTGGTCCACTGGGTTGACTTAAAGGATTACGGTGAATGTGTGATTAGGTCAAGCTGGTGGGGGGGTCAGTTATTATTCCTTTACCACTACAGTGTGCAGTATAAAATCAGAGTGGTGGGCAGGGAGGGGGCTCATATATGTTTTATTTACTGTTGTAGTGTGCAGCATACAATTGTGATGGCAGGCGGGGGTCAATGGACTGCCAGAGTGGGAAATCTGCCAACTCCTGTCTGCAGTACAGCAGCCAGCCAGTGGGTGAATACCCACTTAATCTACTTGTTGTAGATTTATCTTAAGGAGGCACATCTCTGGACTTTCTCTGGGGATGCGCCTCCAATGTGGATTGTGAATGGGGCTGTGCACCATATGCACGGGCACGCCCCCTGCACAACCCCTCCAGTTGTGCTACATAACATTAAGGGTGGTGTGTGATGCACATCAATCCCTTGCCAGAATTGCACCAGTGCACAAGTTGGGGTTGCACCGGCACATCTCGGGTGTGCTGGATGCATCCTTTTTGTGAATCCTGCCCCTAGAGTGGATCATACTCTTGGACAAATGAGTCCATTATCAAGTAGCTTGTGACTGCAAAATATGCTAAGTTAAAATCTCAAGTAATTAATAACTGAGCCATTTCTTGCATTTCAGGTAAAACCACTGAAAATTTTTCTAAGCCATATAAACAACTAACGCTCAAGCTGGATTATGTTTAAGTAGAAAACTTCAATTAATTCCTAGCTACAGTATTTTTCAGTCTTATTTCTTAACTAATGAATAAGTAAACAAAAACAATTCCCAACTAAGTGCTAGATGGCAAAAGTTAAACATTAATTGAGAAACATTCCTCAACCAATGATCAGGCATAATGCTTAACTTTTTAGTTAGTCATTACCTAATGAAAAGGTAATCGCTAGTTATTTGTTAACTTATTTTTTTGTATGGGAGTGCATGTCAGTTGTTGACATTTACACTGAAATGCTTAATATCAATGAGTTATTTTTTATTTTATTTTTTGTAAACTCATTTCTCAATGCGTCTTTTATTTCTTTCTTTCTTACAGGAAGTCTTTGCCTGTCATCTTCTCTGGCTACCTGCAGTTGTTATGTAAATCCCCCAGAAATGTGGCCAAGGTGGAATGTGAACCTGATGGGGTGATCACAGAATATGTAGTAAACAGCTCTCTAACTGTGTTTCCTTTGAAATGCTGGAACTGTTTTGTTGTCTCTTAACATAGTTCATTGCAGATACAATCTTTATTTCATTATACATTCATGTAATTAACAAATCTGTGCTTAAAACTAATGACAGCCTTTAAATAATTTGGATTTTTTACTTTAATCAGTTTGAAAATTATATTTGTAACTTTTTGATTTATTAATCTGGTCAGATGGTGTGTGAGGTCACAGTTTGAAATCACATAGGTGTAGTGTTGTTTGCTTGTTGGGCACACCCCCTTAGGAAGGCTTCATTGTCGAAGTGCTGGAGTAAGGGTTATTTGTCCCTAGCAACTTTGAATAAATTGCACTGAGCAGTTATTAGCATGGTGAGTTTCATTTGCTGACCGAACGCTGCTTTTTTCATTCCTAGCATCTGCATGAGTAGAGCTATGGATATGTGTACATCTTCCAAAAGGACCAGAAAGAAATCAGCATATAGGAGGATTTTATGCTAGGTATTATCAGCATTAATGCCTCCAATATCTGGGTGGAGCCAGATTGTTTCTGCCAGGAGCTCGATGGCCAAAGGAAAAAGCAGGAGGGATGGGGCAGAACAAATATCCTAACAATGACAATATTACCTGAAGTATTTTATCCTTTGAATAATTTAGCCTTGTACCTCCCCAAATCCTTCTTTAAGAGCATTTACACATTGTGTTCCGATTTTATTTGGAAAGGGCAAACCCCCACGCAGAGTGTATTGGAAACTTACAGGCCCAAAACACAAAGGTGGCCTGCAATTACCAGTTTTTTTTTGTTTTTTTTTTATATTATCTAGCCGTTCATGCTAGTAGGTTTCTGTTCTGGGCCTCTTCTCATGAAGAACTTCTCACAAACCTTCCTGGAATGCAACTTAACCAGGAACATGCTAAGGTAGAGTATCTCTTCTTGCAAGCTCTCCTGTATTGCCCTTGGGCAGCTGTCCCTCCAGGGATTCAGGAATCCCCCAAAAGGTGGAGTATCAGAGCTTTCCACCAGTTCTGCATGCATTACAAATTTGTTGTGAGGACAAATGTTTCCCAGCACCTGTGTAATAACCCCAACTTAAAAATTGCTAATAAGACTATTAGTTCAGCTGCAATCTGATGTAAAAGTGAAACAACTTTTACATGGGTCCTCACTCCCTTCAGTTTCCCAGATAAAACTCAGGCGGGTAACTCCAGCAAAAACCTGGTTCTGTCTCACCAAAGTCTGCCACTGTCTTCACAAATTTTTGGGCAAGCCCCCTTGGGTGGATAAAGTAGAACCCTTCTTAGATCCTCTGTTGATCCTTGCAAGAAAAGAAAAACCTGTCTCTAAACTTTATAAAGCATTTATCAACAACTCTTGGAAGAACTGCTCCTCGGCAGCTTTCTACTGGAAACAACCTGGCTAAACCTGAGTCTATTTAGTTGGACAACTTCAGACTAACTAAGCAGGACAGATTAAGGTGCATCCAATTTAATGTTCTACACAATTTATATTATACTCCCAATACACTGCATAGAATGGGTATACTACCATCCCCGGGGTGCTAAGATTGTGGTGCTTCTAATGCTTCACTAAGCCACAAATTATGGTCTTGTCCCAAGATCACTACTTTTTGGGAACTGGTTAAAAAGCACATTTCTGGCTGTTTATCCATATCCCCTTATTTTGAAGAGAATGTATGTCTTTTGGGGCATTACTCTACTGTTCCCACACTGTCCCTTAAGATGCAGATGGCTGTGGTTTCCATGGTTACCAAGCTCCTGGTCCTCAGGCACTGGAAGGAAGCTTGGGAACCATCCCTTCAGGAATGGTGGACAGAATTCCTTAGTGCTCTTAATGTAGAGAGGAGTGTGGCTAGAGCTGCTAATTCTTGGCCTGGATTTCAAAAGTGTTGGAGTCCCTTATTTACTGCTCTAAGAGATAAATGTGGCTATTAACTAAAGTTCTTATTCCCCCTTCTGTATATCTACCTATAGTACGTTAATTTATGTGATACATGTCTAGAGGTTTGATTATATGGAGATGACGATTTTTATGAGATGAAATACCTTCCTAGATTCATTGCTATGCTCATTCTCTTATCTGATAATCATAATGTGTTTGCTGGGATTTTTGGGGAGTGGGAGGGGGGAGGGATATGGGGAGAGGAGGTTTTTCCCCTTTTACTTTGCTTCATAGGTTGTTTCAGTTGGTATAGGTTTATCTTTTTGAATCGTGTCCTAGCAATGTGACTAATGTATCTGGATCTTAGCTGTTTGGTGCTATCTATGTTTCAATGTTGGTATGCACATTTCATTTTGATTTTTCTTTTGTTTGTTATTGCATTATTTACATTATAAATAATAAAAAAGAAACTTACTTGCAAAAAAAAGGCAGGAGGGATAAAGGGCAACCCTGTTTTGTGCCATGAGCCAGGGAGACTGTAGTAGACAAGGTGGCATTAGTGAACACCTGAGTCTTGGGCACTGAGTACATCAAGTGTATTTTGGAGAGGAAGTGGGTACTGAATCTCATCCTTACCAGCACCTCATAGAGTTACCCCCACTCCACCAAATCAAAAGCCTTTTCAAAGTCTATTGTGACTGCTGCAGCTGGAGTGGGGGACTTGAGGGCAAACTGCACCAGATTGATCAAGGTTTTGAGGTGGTCCATGCTGAGTTCCCCCTGACAAATCTCACCTGTATTGCTGTGGTTAAGAGAGTCTCCACCCTGGATGCCAGTACTTTTGCATATATCCTACTGTCTACTGTTATCAATGAAATTGGGCTATAACTGGTGGGTGGTTTTGGATCATTGCCCTTTTTGGGAAGGTTCATTATTCTGGCAATGGCCATTGAAGGAGGAAACTTTTCTGTGTATGTAGTCTCTGTAAACAGGCAGTGGAACACAGGGTATAAATGCAGGGATAGGCTCTTGTTGAACTCTGTGGGCAGTCCTCCTCCCACTGGGGCTGTGTGGTGGTTAAGCACCTTCAGTGTTTTTGCTATTTCTGCATGGGTAAAGGGCTGTCTAATGCATTTACCTGATCCAGAGATACCTGGGACAGCTGGACACTTGAGAAAACAGCATCCATCTGATGGGCATCCACTGTCATGGCTTAGATGTCTCCAATGTGCACCTCCATGTGTGCTGGCAGATATCACTGACAGATGCCGGTGGACCCCCAAGGGTGAGTAAAGCACATCCAGAGGCAGGTGACAGACTGTGCTGGCATTACTGACTGAATGATACAGGAGGGGATAGTTACAGGAGTGTGGCAGTTCTGGTCCCCCCACCATGCCATACTGTTGTGGATACCACTCTGTGGCATGCATGGTGGGTAGAGACCCCTACAACTCCCACAGAACTGGGGTGGCAGGTTCCAGTACTTGAGTAGGGCTGCAGCATGGTTCTGTAGGACCCATCAGGGCAATCAGACCTTGATCCTATACCACCAGTGGAGAGTGGCACCATCGCATATGTGGTTGTTGTGGTGGTCACAACCCACCATGCATGCCACAGAGGGGTGTCCACAACAGCACAGGATGGTGGGGGGGTACTGGAGCTGCCACACTTCTGTAACCACCCCCTCCTATATCATTCAGACAGTAATGCTGGCACAGTCTGCCACTTGCCTTTGGAAGTTCTTTAGCCACCCATGGGGATCCTCCAGCATCTGTCCTTGATGTCTGTCAGCACACATGGAGGTGTGCATTAGGAGCATCTAAGCTGTGACAGTGGGTGCCCATCCTGTAACACCACAGCACCACCAACAGTGTGGCTAGGGTTAGTTTGCAGTTGTCAGTGCATGTTGCAATCCTGTAGGGTATGTACTTGCCAGGTCTACCAGTACAGGTTCCTGGAATTGACACTGATACTGCCATGCTCTCTGGGTCTCTGCCATCCTGGACACCATGTCGTGCTGCACCTTATGAAATTGCAACAGGTAGGGTTACCACACAGCCCGATAGTGTACATGCAGAGCACCATGCCAACATACCAACATCTGGGGTTTCCTACAGCCCCCCCCATCTGGAAGACCCCCAACCTGTGGCACAAAGACTGCTAGACCAGCTCATGACTGGTCTAACCATAGCCAGGACCTGCAGCCATGGTGGGGCTTTCAGAATCCCATTTTAGGGGATGCTACAGCCCCACTGTGGTGCAAGCCCCCTTACAACCTGGTACACCACAACTTCTGGCACAGGGGTGGCACAGGGCTACCTATACACAAGGCCTCTTGATTTCAACACAGTTTACATTTGAAAATCGGGATTGCAGCAACATTTGGTGCAAGGTGCGACTTGCGTTAATTTCTTTTGGCGCAGGCACCTTGCGTCAGATTTGGTCCCTTGAAAATTGAGCCCAATGAATACATCACAGTTTCAAAGTTTCAGATCAAATCTTGTAATAGACTATATTTAATCCTATAAATCCTATATCTTAAGATCAGCATACTGCTCTGAAATTTATAGCCTGGGTTTATTAGCTAAGCTAATAATATAGTAACTACACTGTAATAGTGGCAACCGGGTGGGGCTGCAGGATTTCAAATGCCCAAAACTTAGACTAAGACAGGTACTGATAAGAAATAGGCTAAGATTTAAAAAAAATATATTCTAATAAAAATTGCACAGGAACTAAAGCTGATCGGGAAAAGGATATTTATATTTACATAATACATGAATGGGACTTGTGTCCAAGTCAAATGCCCATCATATATTTTGCTGTATATCATGCCAGTTAAAGTCATATACCATGGTCATTGAACTCATGTGACACAGCTGGCCACAGTATGTGATTTTAATGACCATGGTTTATGACTTCCTTTGCCAAGATATATTGCATGGTCCCTGCAACTCCATTCTTACTCCTCCCAAACTCTCCCAACAATGATCCTCACCAGTGCAATACAGCCCAGTCCTCTCTCAGAAAATACATCCTTTTACTTTAACACTAATATCCCTTGCAGTAGCTCTGGCTATTCACTCATGCCCTCCATGCTAGTATTTCTGCTGCCTCCATATTGCTCTGCTGCTGCCTCCATGTTTGTTATGACCATCGCTCCCGACTGCTGAACCATTGTCCTGGAATGCCATTCTGACCCAGCTGCACACCATTATCGATCCTCACCAAAAGATACTAAGGGATAGACCAGCCTAGCCACACCTTCTTATATAGGAGGATCCTGCACTACAGAACCGAAACTGGGCCAAAACAGTACCCAACACAAAAACACCACTACACTATGGAAAAACGGCAGGGACAGAAAAAGCATAGGGAAAACACAGAAATGATTCCAAATGCAAGTGAAACAAACAAAAAAAACTCATCCTAATGTATTATATTAAATAAATGCTAGGTAAGTGTGGTTTATGGGGAAATATACCATCTTGGGGGGCTTAATTAGCTCATAATTCCACTCACCCTTCAGGCTCATGGGTTATGGAGCAAATTAGCCCTTCTCAATGGTATATGTAAGCAATAAGACACAATGGGGTGTGCACTGATCAGGTCTGAGTGCGAGCCCAACGGCATAGTGAGGCAAGAGGCTACAGACTAAGTGCCTTCAGCCCCTGTAAGTGCTGTCATATCTGTTCGATGCCCTCCCTGGAGTGTATTTTTGCACTTATAAAATGGGCTGCTTTTTTCTTTTGTTTACTGTTTAGTGTTACAAAAAATTAACCTTATATGTGGAAAAAAGGCTATTATTATTATCAGAATTTTTGATAAAATAATCCTTCTGCCAGGTATAAAATGACATCACTGAGTTTGCTACTGTGCTTTTATTATTTGCTATCCTTTCACATTGTTGCCAACCAGAAGCCCCCCCCCCCAAAAAAAAAACTGCAGTGTTACCGAGCTGGAGGAAAATCAGGGACAGCAACTGCTAAGGGTGATTGAATGTAAAGTTGTGACTTTTTTTTTGTTATGGGAAGCATGGCTGATTGTAGGACATGTAGAAGACTGAACAGCACCTTCCCTTCCTATGATAGTGTTAGCACCATTTCAGAGCGAGCGGAAGTATTTTCTTGGCAGTGCCTTGTCTATGAGAACTGAGTTACTGCAAAGTAAAGTAAAATAAAATAAAATAAATAAATACGTAAATAAATAAGGTACAGAAACAGGGGAAGAGCAATCTTCTAACAGAGACAGTGAGAGAAGGCATGCTGCAGGATCCCTATCACAATGTCAGCAGTTATTGGCAGGTCAAAGAACAGGAGCAGTTATTACCTTTCATTTGAATTTCTGTGTTTATATGTTTGTCTATGGGTAGTACTTTGCTGAAACAATGGTTACTGCTGGGTGATTGCCTGAAGGTTTCTTTCACTAGTATAAGAGAAAACAATGGTGGCATTTTGAAACTCAGTGTTCTAACGGCACACTGATTTTTTGTCTTTGCACTGGGGTCCTGGTTTTCAGAACTTGTTTTTACATGTGCATTGAACAGATTCAATGCACAGGTAAGAACCAATCATAATTCAGGAATTTCAGACAAACATACAAAATTGCCAGCAGATGCAGTCCACGATGGTCTATTGAGTCTGCTTGAGTCTACAGCTATTGATACCAAGTAGCTGTCCCCCTACTCCTCTAGGAGTTGTACTCCCACCCCCTCCTTACTGTACCTCATCCCCCCTCCCCGTTCCCTGTTGTCCTAATCTTCTTCTTTACCATATCCCAGCCCCTGTTAAAGCTGGTCACTGTACTTGCCACCACCACCTCCTCTGGCAACTCATTCTACCCCTTCACCACCCTTTCTGTGAAGAAGTGCCTTCCCATTTCCCTTCTGAATCTGCCCCATGCCAGTTTCAGGCCATGACCCCTTGTTCTACTCTCTTTCCTTGGATTAAAGATGCCCTCAATGCTGGTCTTATTTATGCCCTTCAGGTACTTGAAGGTCTCAATCATATCATCTATCTCTCCTGTCCTCCAGAGAGTACATGTTGAGCTCCCTCAGTCTCTCCTTGTATGTTCTGTCCCCCATGCCCTGGATCAATTTGGTTGCTCTCTGCTGTACTGCCTCCAGTAGTTTGATATTCCCCTTACTATTTTATAATTCCATATACACCACACTTACCTAGCAATTATTATCTCTATATATATAGTAATGGCAGTAACAAATTGCCTTTAAATTAATAACGCGATGCAGCTAATGCATGTCTACTTTGTAACAGAAATATGGAGCTGAAGCACAGGTTTGCCAAATAATATATAAGCTCTATCTGAATATATTTGGCAAATGTATAAACTTATTTTTTATCAGTACCTATTTTAGTCTATTTAATCTATGGGCATTTAAAATACTGCAGCTCTACGCAGTTGCCAGTAGTACAGTGCATTTATTATGCCATTAACTTAAATTCAGGTTATGAATTTTATAGTAGTATACTGATCTTAGCATTTTATAGGATTAAACAGTCAATAACAAGCTTTGATCTGAAACTTTGAAATTGTGATATATTGATTCTCTAATTGGTAAGGTCCCTTCCATTTGTAAAAATTTGGGTTTGATTTTTTACTGTGATTTAAACTGGTGTCGGTGTATGCTCTTAATATTTTTTAGACTGTTCTGCAATTAAACACTTTACCTTTATTTTGCATGTACACTAAGACGGTCACCAGGGTACTTAAGACAACCTGTAATTCACAAACTCTCCCCCTGATGAAATGCTTATGAGTGAAGTACTGGAGCATTTTGGAGCACTACGTCCAATTGCTACTGCTGTATCTTGTATTGATGCAGTAAACATATGATTATATAGCATTCTGGTACTGTGTACAGCTCCTCTTTTTGATCATTTGATGGGTTGGTCGACCCCATGGAATCTGTAACCCCTGTCCTGTTGGTGTATGGATACACACTTTCAGTGGGTACCTTTGGCATTTATAGAATATTATCTGAAGCGTCATTCTGCACCACAAGTGTGAAAACACATTTTGGCCAGGATTTGTACATGACACCTGTCATTTTCATTAGGTGGTATGAAAAACTCGCTATGTTAAATGCTTGAAGTGAATATTACCAAAGTTATGAGTGAGCATGGAAAAATATCAATGTAAATATATAACTTTATTGTTTGATTTTTTTTATATTTCTTGACCCCAGATATTGAACATAGTCTTTGTAAGATCCAGAACTTGTTTTGTTTCTCAGATGCGTTGTAACTGTTTAGCTTACACTGTTGTAACCTTGTTCTATGTATTGAATTTGTAGTCTGACTTACATGTCTTCTGTTTTAAATTGTAACCTGACGTGGAACCTTTGTAAAAGAGCCCTGGCTCAAAAGTATTGTATTCCTAGACCTAATAAATAAAAAAAATTATAAAATAAAGAGCCTATGTCATGAACCCAGTAGGTAAACATTTTCAAATTCAGCCTGAAAGGTGATTTTGCAGAGTGACTGTGAAATCACCTTTTGGGGCAGATTTGAAACAATTTACCTGCCTTGTTTATAAGCTGGTGTCCCAAAAAGGCTATGTTGAAAGTCTGGTGGAAAAATACTGAAAATGAGCTAAGTTATGATTGAAAAGTGAAAAGTGAAGTATTTCAACATTCACTCATAACTTAATCGTGTTACCATATTTGTCCACCAAATGTTTAGCTTAGTCTTCTTATGATCACACCACATGAACCTGGTAGGTGAACATTTACAAATCCTGCCTAAAAGGTGATTTGACAGATCGACTGCAAAATCACTTTTGCAGCTGGATTTCAAAATTTCAGCTACCTTCGTGATGTGGGGTCCCAAAAAAGCCATGTTGCATATTTGATGGAAACATATTTAAAAATGGCAAGGATATTTATTTATGTATTTATTTATTAATTTATATATCCATTTAATAATTCATTTAAAAATGACAAAGTTATGAGTAGTAGTTCCAAACACATTGAAATACATTAACTGGACATACCTTATTTCCTATCACAATAGAAGTTCCCTGAGCAGGACATCTTTCACATAAGAAAGTGGATCTATGATATGGGATCCTCTTCAGGTAAGTGAGGGTATGTGGAGTGATGTGGGGTGGTGGTTGTTGTAATGCTGTGTAGTGATTCAGGTGGGTGAGGGGAGCAGTGTGTGGGAGCCAAGATTGAGGAGAGACTGTTTTCTTCTTTTTTAGGTTTACATTTAAAGAAAAAGATCAACAAGAGACAGTTTTCTTTGTTTCAGGGGGACTGGATCAACATTGGGGATTGGACACCCTAGTGTCAGCACAGTGTTTGGTGGCACTGTGGGTGAGCATGATGATCGGTGTTTCCATCTATGTGTTGGGTGGGGGAGTGGCCAATATGGTGGAGAGTTGGGTTGTGATGGGTACAGGGAGTGGGCACCCGAGTCCACTTAAACAAAACAAAAAATGCTGGAGCTTTTCCAGAAAGAAAGAAAGAAAGAAAGAAAGAAAGAAAGAAAGAGAGAAAGAAAGACATACATACATACATAAATAAATAAATAAATAAATAAATAAACAAATTAATAACTAAATGGAATTACGAGAGTGGGGCGAATGAAGGAGGGCTGGCTCAGCTGAAATGGGGAGGATGCATGTGCAAAAAAAATCATGAAGGATGAGGGAGGGCTGGCTGAGGTGAGGGGGGAGCACACAGAATGTAAGAGCCAGTGTTTAGGGTGCAAGCCAAAAATCCCTCCGTCACAGCATTTTGTGTGTGACAGGGGAATTCTCAGCTGACTACCTTAAAAACAATTCCTCTTGCTAAGCTGTGCACCCAGGATGTTGGGGGCCAGTAAAGTTATTTCTGGGCTAATTTAGAAAAAAACAAACAACTGAATGCAGCTAAATAAGTCCTGTTTACCTAGATTCAGGTGTTTTTTTTTAAAATTCATCATGTGTACATATTTTATGTGTTTTTTGTTAAAAAAAAACAATATGGCCATCATCACAACCTTCAAATGTTTTTCTCATGACCCAAAAGAAAATTGTGCAAAAGCATAATGCTCACAGAAGCAAAATGTCTGTGCTATATCCTGCACAATGAGAATAAGACAGTGTGCCAGGCATGGTACCATGAGGAGCACCCCCATCACTGATACATTTCACTACATTTGAGCCATTATCACTTGCAATGAAACCCATGTCCAGTAAATGGGAGGACAACCACTCATCAATCTCAGTCAGGAGCAATTCTAGAATTTTTTGACCCATGTGTGATCCAGTTACACTCTTCGTTGCAGAGAGGCATGCTGGTGAATACCTAGAGTTTTGCTACCACCACCACCATATGAACATATGAAATTTGCCAGGAGATAAAGGCCTAGAGGTCTATCAAGTCTGCTCGAATGTGCAGCTAGGAAACCTTATTCTGCAGCTGCTCCTCCCTTCCACCCTTCCCCTTCATTGACCCTCCCCCTTGTCCCGTCCCATCCCCTTTTGAAGCAGTCCACTGTTCTACTGGATACCACTTCTGCAGGTAATGCATTCCAACCAGCCACCACCCTCTCTGTAAAAAAGTGTCTCCTCATCTTCCTCCTGAACCTTCCTCCCTCCAGTCTCATATCATGGCCCTGTGTCCCTCCTCCCTTACTTTAAACAGCCCTCTGTACCTGTCTTGTTTATTCCTTTCATGTACTTAAAGGTTTCAATCATGCCCCCTGTCCCTCTTCTCCTCCAGTGAGTACATGTTCAACTCCCTCAGCCTCCTCTCATATGATAAGTCCCCCAGCCCCTTGATCATCTTTTTCACCCTGCACTGCACCCCCTCCAGTAACTTAATGTCCCTCTTCAGATATGGGCGCCAATACTGTATGCAGTACTCCAGGTGTGGTCTAACTAATGACCTATACAGTGGCAGAATCACCTCCTCCCTCCTTGAGGATATACCCCTTGCAATACAACCCAGCATTTTGTTGGCCTTTGCAGCTGCCTTCCTACATTGTGCTGAGTTGTTCATTGACCCTGTAATGAGTACCCCCAGATCCTTCTCCTCCTCTGTCTGGGCTAGCTGCACTCCCCCCAGTTGTTAACTCCTCCTTGGGTTCTTCATCCCAAAATGCAGCACCTTGCACTTTTTGGCATTAAACCCCAGTTGCCAGGTGTCTGACCAGGTTTCAAGCTTTGTCTGATCATCCTGCAACCCCTGCCATCCCCCAGGACATGCACCAGTGCTCCTACCTTGGTATCATCAGCAAACAGACTGATCTTGCTCTTGATGTCCAATGATATGTCTGCAATGAATATCCCAAACAACACTGGTCTCAACACCGAGCCCTGTGGAACACTGCTCATCACTACCCTTGGGTGTGAGAGCTCCCCACCTACTAACCACCCTCTATTGCCTTCCGTGAAGCCAGTTTCCTACCCATCTCACCAGCTTTGCACCTGCCCCTGTGCCTACTAACTTACTTCCCAGCCTTCCATGTGGCACTGAGTTGAATGCCTTACTGAAGTCCAGATACAGGACATCCACTGCATGGCCCTGTCCAATTGCCTAGTCACCCAGTCATAGAACTCCACCAGGTTGGTTTGGCAGGATCTGCCCCATATGAAGCCATGCTGTCTGCTGTCCTGTAGTCCTTTGGCCTCTAGGAGGGCCACCAGCCTTTCCTTCAGGATAGTCTCCATTAGCTTACCCTGACGGATGTGAGGCTCACTGGTCTGTAGTTTCCTGGTTCATCCTTGGGGCCACTCTTGTGGAGGGGCACCACATGAGCCATCCTCCAGTCCTGAGGTACACACCCCAAATGTAGTGAGGCATTAAATAGGTCTGCCAAAGGTTCTGCAAGGATCTCTGCCAACTCCTTCAGTACCCTGGGGTGGATGCCATCTGGGCCTGGTGCCTTATCCACCCTCAGTGCCTTCAAACCCTCCCAAACTCTGCCCTCCATGATTTCCCCATCTGTCACCCCCCCATTTCTGCCATTATTCCCCCCTTGGGTGTCACCCCCCTCTTCTCTTTAGTAAATACTGAGCAGAAGTACTCATTTAGTGCTTCTGCCCCCTCCTTCCTAATCCTTACTATGTGGTCCTTACAGCTCCTTTTCTCCTGATGTACCTAAAGAAGTCCTTCTCTCCTTCTACCTTTGTGCCAGCCTGAGTCTGTGAGATGCCTTGTCTCCTTACTGCCTGTGGTCACCTCCTTCGATTCCATCAGTTACTCCTCCCTGTCCTCCCCCTTCCTGTTTTCTTGTACTTCCTAAAGGCAGCTCTTTTCCTCCTTACCTTTTCCATGACCACCTTGCTCAACCAGCTCGGTTTCTTAGCCCTAGCCTTCTTGCTCTGGGCCTTGCAGCAGGTTTTGGTTGCCTCTACTATCCCCAGCTTTATGAGCTCCCATCTCTGGTTAGTGTCCATACTAGATTGAATTCTGGTCAGGTACCCTTTTACCACTTCCCCCATCCTCCCAAAGTTGGCCCTTATGAAGTCCAGCACTCTTGGGCCAGATTTCACTCCTTCCTTGCCCATATCCAATGTGAGCCATACTGAGTGATGGTCACTCCCTGACAGCGGTTCCTCCACTGTAGGTTCTCTCACAAAGTCCCCATTTGCCAGCACAAGGTCAAGGGTATTCCCTAACCTGGTTGGTTCACTGACCATTTGAAGCAGGAAGCTGTCCTGGAAGGCATCCAGCAGTACCTGCTCTCTTCTGTTCCTGGTTGTTGGGGTACTCCAGTCCACTCCTAGCATGTTGAAGTCCCCCACAATCACCACACTACCATTCTCGCAGGTCCTCCTGATCTGTTCCGCTAGTTCCCTGTCTAACTCCTCCATCTGAGATGGTGGCCTGTACACCACTCCCATTCTAAGAATCCTATTCTTGGAATCCTGGATTTGCATCCAAATTGACTCCATACTACCCTCCTCCTCTTCCTCCCTTACACACTTCAGTCCTTCCTTCACATATAGTGCCACACCACCTCCCTTCCCAATCATCCTGTCCCTACGAAATAACCTGTACCCTGGTACAGACAGGTCCCAGTCATTGTATTGGGTGGACCATGTTTTTGTGATGGCTGCAATGTCCGCCTCTCTCTCTGCCATGAGCACCTGTAACTCTGCAGTTTTCCTCTCAAGGCTCCTAGCATTAAGGGGCTAAGTACAATTTTTTTCCCTGGCTAAAGTCAAATACTACATAAGGTACCTGTGCCCAGTATGCTGTAATGCACAGATAGGAGCTACCAGCTTTTAGCCACTGGTTCAAATATCCATATTGAGATGTTTGTACACAGATACTGCACGAAAAAGGGCATAGATTGCCATGTGTGACTCAGTCCCATAATGTTCAGAAATGGCACACATAAGGATGACCTGGTGGCATAGAGAGCTGAGGCACTGAAATAGAGATGTGCAAAGTTTGAAAACTTTGCTTTGTAAATTAATTTGCAAATTCACCTCATTTCTCAAATTAATCCACCGTGCCAAGTCAGAACTTAGTGGAAAAGTGACGGCTACGTGAAATGCTAAGTAGCAACTTTACAGGCAGAGTTAGGCACAGAGGCAAGGCTTCACAAGTCCATGAAGTTGCAACTTCACTTGGGAATTTTGGTACAAAGGTGAAGTTTGCAAATGTGCTGTGGGATTGGAGGTCACATGTTGCTGAACAGTCTATAGGACACAGAGGAGGCTTTGTCTCAGTGCAGTGTTGTGAATAGAGAGTGCTGTACAGAGAAGTGTGTGTGCTTGTGTCAGAACAAGCAACACATTTAAATTGATTGAAAAACTCAGCTTTTTGGATTCAAAATTTCTCCCAAATTGTTATGGAGGGCCTTGTGCTCCTGGATTTGTGTGTTTTTGTTCATTTTATTTGTGATTATTTACTTTAAATAAGTGGCTTCTGTTTCAGCAGTCTGTGAAGCAGTGGTGTAGGGGAGGATAGCAACAAGGTGGCAAGGCAGCCCAGAAAGATCCAGAGCTTTCTTTGTAAGCAAGAGATTTGTGTTAGATTTTTGTTTTCTCAGTATTTCTAATCTGTAGAGCCATTTCTCATTTTTATTTTTTTATTTAAGTTTGTTGTGCTTAATTAACCCATTTTGCCACTGTTTCTGTAGCAGTTTTAGTGATATTCAAGTTATATTTTCCTTAAAGTGACAGTGTTCTGTCACTGTGTGTCATAGTAATTACTAGTAATCACTGTTACTCCTATCATTGTAATCCCTGTGCTGTTTAAAAAAAAACTCTTTGTTCTGTCACTCGTTACCCCTGTTATTGTAATCCCTGTGCTGTTTTTTTTAATTGTTCTGTCACTGTGGTTACCCCTGATGTTATAATCTCTGCGATGTCTGTTTTTTTTTTAAAGTGTTCTGTCACTGTTGTTACCCCTGTTGTTATAATCCCTGTGCTATATAAGAAAACATTGTTCTGTCACGTTGTTATCCCTTTCACTGCAATTGTTGTTCTGTTTTTTTTTTTTAAATAGGTTCTGTCACTGTTGTTACCCCTGTCATTGTAATACCTGTGATGTTTAAACAAACAAAAAAATTGTTCTGTCACTGTTGTTATTCCTGTCATTATAATCTCTGTACTGTTTAAAAAAACAAATTGTTCTATCACTTGTTACTCCTGTCATTGTAATCTCTGTGCTGTTTAAAAAAAAAATCAAGTTACATAGCAGAGAAGAATGACCGGGAAGAGATGCTCAAGTAAAAGGAGGGGTGTTGTAGAGGGAGCAAAAACGTTTTCCAAATATGTGGGGCAAAATAAGGCTGCAGTTAAAATATCAATGTCAGTGGGCATGGCAGCAGCATGTTCTATGAGGTCTAGGGCTGGTAGTAGTGAAGGAGTAGTTCACAGTGGTAGTATTAGTGTAGCCAATTTTTTTCTGTGCCACATCTTTGGCAGCCATGCTGGTGGGGGATGTGGCAGGTGACAAGGGAACCAGCAGCACCAGCAAACAAGAATCAGTGGTCAAGGAGGAGGTTGTTGGTGTCCCTGTGGCTCCTGGTGGTTGTGGTGCTGAGTCTGATAGTGTGAAGCCAGTGGTTGAGATGGGAGATCAAGAAACGGCCCACCAGTGCAGTGACAAGGCATCCACTTGTGACGCTGACATGCCGGGTTCGGTAAAGGACTCAGGAGTCAGAGTGCTGGCTGGATGGAGAAGGACTGAGTGTCCAGGGGATGGCTCTCCTTTTCCGGGGGGGGTACAGGGGAAAGTGTCTGATGCATTAATTACCCCTGGCAGAGGGTGGGGGGCCCATCATGATAGGCATTCAAGATGTGTGGAGGCAGGCAGATGTCGTGTTAGTCCCACTGATGTCATTGCACATCCCTCCTCCAAAGGGGAACTGCATCAGCATTTAGAAAAAGCCAGCCCCTGGGAATGAAGCCCCACTCTGCTGCCACCACCATTGCCAAATAGTGTCCACTGGGGGAAGTCCTGCTCCCATGGCCCTGACACAGGGGGTAAGCCTGAGCTTGCCAAATAGTGTCCTTGGGAGGGGGCACCCACCCGGCAGCCCCAACCAGGGGGGTAAGCCTGGGCATGGTGGGGGTGGTTGGCAGGGTGTAGCTGAGCTCCATTAAGGAGGATTGGGGGCTGGACCAAAAAAAAAAAGAAAATGTGAGTCAGAGTCCTCATGATGAGAGGGTCAGAGAGCCTGGAGACAGGAATCTGTTAAAAAAAAGGGGGCCCTGCTGCCCCACATAAGCAACTTTAAACCCCTTTTAAAACATCTAATACTGCTGCTGTTGCTCCTCTCAGGCAACTTGTTTGCCCTGGCTTTGCTTGCTGCCTGGGGATTGAAAATTGGCACCGTTTCCAAATTGAATCCCTGCCGTTGCACCGATTGGTTGCTCACCCGCTGTGATGTCACTCGCCAGTACAAAGGCGAGAGGAGCGCCCAGCTGTGGACTTGTTTGTCCTATGTTGCATGTGTGTGTGGGGGTAACGAGTGTGGCCTTTGCCTGTTGGCCCCCCCACAATTACCTTGCCACTGGCTTGGAGACTGTAAGCTGGACTGTACCCCTGCTGCATAGCAGAAGATTCGTTGTGAAGGAAAAGGCGCAGTGTGGGACATTCGGCACAAAGGACTCACTGGCTTTGCTCACTGCTTGGGGATTGAAAATTTCTCGCCCACCCGTCCCGTTCCCTCCTTCCATTAAATGGGCCTAAGCCACTCCCACCTGGGGGTTGTACTATGCTTAGAGTGGGTGATTGGCTCGTCCTACTGTCTGTACCCTGTGGGGATTGAATTTGGAAGGGGATTAATTCTGTTCTCACAACTCTAGGGGACTACTTGTATTATGCTGCTGCCTTTTTCTCCCTTCTCTTCCATACCTACTGTGGGGGTGTTGTCTAATCCTCTGGGTGGTACAGATCTTTATAGCTGATCTTTCTCTGCAGTCAGCTGTAGTCTATAAAGTTGTAGTCAATTGTAGTCACTAGCCATTGGTGACGTGTGTGTATCTTATTGTCTGCCCTTGTCTCGCTGCTTTACCATGGGCTGCTTGCTTAAAAATTACTGTGTTGGGCTACAAGTGTGAAATAGGCTACCCAGCGGTACTCTGCTCCTGGTGGAGTGATGGCTGCAGGTCTAACTGTCCTTTTTGACTGCTCCTTAGTGCCCTTCAGGTAGCCTAGGGGGTTCTGGTCACCCCTATCTCCCTCATTTCACCTGGGCCCCAGTTGTATTTAAGTCTGACTCCAGTGTGCATTTAGAGCTATGGGGGCCCTGAAGCATTCCAGAAGGGGGGCTGCATCAGTCCCCATCTCTAATGCCCTCACCATAGGGCTGCTCATGGTATTGTTCCTCCCTATTATCACTCTGGACTGTGCTCCCCACATGGGGCAACTCGGGTCCTCACCAGGATTACTTGATGAGTGGGACTTTACTTTTTCTAACCTAATAGTCACCAGAGACAGACAGACTCCCTGGCCCATCTGCTGCCTTAACCTGCGGTGCTTCCTGTACCTTATCAAAGTGGTCAGGCGCATCGGCCGCAGGACCTCCACTAAGGTGGGCACTCCCTTCTGAGGCATTTCCTCTGGCTCCTACTGGTGATGCTCATCCTGGCAGGGGATGTGGAGTTGAACCCAGGTCCTACATGTCAAGCCCTCTCCTCTCCTCTCCTGTGGGCTGGCAGTCAGAAAATGGGTTGAAAATAACTCATCTTAGTGTCCATAGCCTTCTGCCCAACATGGCTGAACTCCATGCCTGGGTCACCCACTACAAACCTGACATCCTAGGGATAACCGAATCTTGGCTTAAACCCTCAATCCCAGACTCTGCTTGTGTGCTTCCCGGCTTTGACTTCTCAGGCAGGATTGTCCAGGAAAAAAGAGGGGGGTGGTATTTTGGTTTACTACAGGAGCCACCTTAACTTGTCGGTGCTGACCTGCCCTCAGCCAGAGCAGTCTTCCTGTGAGCTGTTGCACACTGTTCTGCTACTTAGGAATGCAAAGAAACTGCACATTAAATGTACCTATAATCCCCCCATGGGTGGTGTACTGGGTTTATCCTCCCTTCTTGAATCTGTTAGTTCCAGCACAGGAAACAATGAGGTAATAATCCTAGGGGATCTCAACCTAAACTGGCTTGGACGCAATGTCAAGCAGTAAGAAACTCTGCTAGCTGGCTTCTCAATGTCCCAACTCATTCAGGAGCCCACCAGATAGTCGTCCATAGGTGGTAACAGCTCTCTCCTGGACTGGGTCCTGACCAACAGGCCTGAGCAGATTAGCTTCTCAGGTACCCTCCCAGACTCCATCTCTGACCATGCCCTGGTGTAGAGCATATGGAAGATCTTAGCCCCCAAGATCCCTCCCCAAATCATCCAGGTCAGGGACTTCTCCAGGTTTGACCCGGGGACTTTCCAGGAGGATCTCATGTTCCTTGACTGGTCTTCAGTGATGGATGCCCAGAATGCTTCCTTGGCAGTCTGTCAAGTCGATAGTATCTTCGGGATGTTACAGGATAAGCATGTCCCCTTCGTCAGACGGAGGGTAAGGGGGGGCTGTCACAAAATGGTTGCATGGGAGCCTCCTTGCTCTCATGAAGGCTAGAGATAAATGTTGGGCCAGTTTCAAGATCTCAATGGACCAGACCATTTTCCAATGTTACAGGAGGCTCAGGAATGAGTGCAAAAAGGCTACCAGGGTTGCCAAAAGCGACTTCTGTAAAGCTGCCTTGCAGACCTCAGCTAAGGACCCTAGGAACTTCTGAAGGAATATTAAAAACATAGTGAGTGGCTCCTCCTCCTGTGAGGCTCTGGACATGCTCATTGATGGTGCTAGCTGTAATAATCCGCTAACTATCGCAAATGCATTCAATGCTCACTTCTCGGACCTGTCTGCGTTCACCTCACTATTCTCCTCCACTGGTCATGATAGTCCTATCCAAGTCCCTCTGCATTAAATTGCACCTTCCCCCCATCCTCCATTCTATCTCAAGGCTGTGAAGGTAAAAGAAATGCAGAGATTGCTAACCGGTCTCTCACCCTTTTCTCATGCTGGCCTTGATGGCATGGAACCAAAGCTTCTCTGCCTTGCCACTGCCTACATTGCTTCCCCGTGGCCCATATCGTCAACCTATCCTTAGCCTCTGGAGTTATCCCAGACCTGTGGAAGGTGGCACAGGTTGTCCCTGTGCTCAAACAGGGCAACCCCAGGATCCTTGACAACTATCGTCCGATTGCCATTCTGCCTGCCATCAGCAAGCTCCTTGAGAAAGTTGTGACAGGACAACTCTTGGATTATACCCAGGCTCATGAGCTTCTGTCTCCCTCACAGCATGGCTTTCAAAAAGGGCACAGCACCACCTCTGTGCTGGTCTCTGTCACTTTTGGGATAAGGGCTGCTATGGACCAGGGCAGACTCTCTGGGGCCATCTTTATTGATCTCTCTAAAGCCTTTGACATTGTTGACCATGCCTTGCTATGCTCTCAACTTGGGTCTTTGGGCTTATCCCCTCCGGCCCTGAGTTGGTTCTCCAGCTACCTTCATGGAAGGCAGCAACTGATCAAATATAGTAAGGTGCTCTTGGACGCCACCCCCGTGTCCTCAGGGGTCCCCCAGGGGTCAGTCCTGGGGTCCCTGCTTTTTTCCATCTTCATCAACGACCTTCCGTCCTCAGAGGCCTCCTGCAGGGCTGTCCTGTATGCTGATGACTTTGTTATCCTCACTCATTCAAAGGATATTGGGGTCATTAACCACCAACTGAGTGAGGGTTTCAGGAGTGTCCATTCCTGGATATCATCCCATAAGCTGGTCCTAAATCTTTAAAAGACCCAGGCCATGCAGTTCAGTTCCCTGGCCAAGTTAAAGGCCTCCTCTGTTCCTATGTGCATCTTGGGTATTGATGGCACTCCTGTTCTCACCACCGATTCTGTCAAATACCTTGGTGTGACACTTGACCTGCAGCTCAGTCTTGGTCAGCATATCCAAAATGCGTGTAGAGCTGTTAACTGGAAATTGGGTCTGGCTTACAGGGCAAAGAATAACCTTACTCCAGCTGCTCGCCTAGCACTGTCTAGAGTGGTGTTTCTACCATCCCTCTGTTATGGGCTCTTTTTGTCTGCCAATACCTCCAAGATCCACCTCTCTAGATGGACCGTTGCCTATAATAACATCTGCCATTTTGCTCTTGGAGTCCCTCATCTCACTCACCACTGTGATCTGTACAGTAAGCTCAACTGGCTCTCCCCGCCCAATTATTTGAATTTTGTTGTAGGCAGTTTCATGGGTAAGTCTGTTTGGAGCATTTGTCTCCTTTTGTCTGAGGAGACATAGATACATAGATGCATAGACAGTGTCAGCAGATAAGGGCCTATGGCCCACCCAGTCTGCCCATTTGAGCTTGTGAGTTCACTTTATGTTTTCCTAGAAGTCTGTTGCCCCTTAACCCTGACCTCCAGAATTCCTTTATGCCTATCTCATGCATTCTTAAATCCTGTGATTGTTTCAGCCTCCACCACTTTCTCTAGCAGGGTGTTCCACTTGTCCACCACCCGTTCTGTGAAGAAATTCTTCCTCATGTTTCCTCTGCATCGTCTTCCCTCCAACTTCATTTCATGCCCTCTAGTCCTGGAACATCTTTTTCCCTTAAAAAATAGTATATTCCTGCACCCTGTTTCTCCCTGTAAGATACTTGTATGTCTGTATCATATCCCGTCTCTCCCTCCTCTCCTCCAGGGAGTACATAATCAATTCCTTCAACCTGTCCTCATAGGACTTGTGATGCAATCCATGTACCATCTTTGTTGCCCTCCTCTGAACCTTCTCTATCCTGTCTATGTCCTTGCTTAAGTAAGGTCTCCAGAACTATACACTGTATTCCAGGTGGGGCCTCACTAGTGTCTTGTATAGTAGAATTATGACCTCCCTTTTCCTGCTGGTGATGCCCCTGCCTATGCATCCCAACATCCTATCTGCTTTACCTGCTGCCTTGCCACACTGTTTCCCTACCTTGAGGTCATCAGAAATGATAATCCCAAGATCCCTTTCCTGCTTGGTGCATGCTGCATTCTCACCCCCCAAATGATATATTGTGCCAGGGCTTTTGTGCCTCATTTGCATTATCTTGCACTTCTTTGCATTGAATTTCAACTGCCAAACCCCTGACCATTCTTCAAGTTTCTGCAGGTCCCGTCTCATTCTGTCTACACCCTCTGATGTGTCTACTCTGTTACAGAGCTTTGTGTCATCAGCGAACAGGGAAATTCAGCCTTCTAGGTCTGGTGCAATGTCTCTGATGAAGATGTTGAATAGGACCGGTCCCAGCACTGATCCCTGTGGTACCCCACTGGTCACTCTTCCCTCTGTGGTGTGACAGCCATTTACCACCACCCTCTGTGTCCTGCCACCCAGCCAGTTACCTACCCACTACACTACTGCCCTGCCCACACCCATATTCCCCAGTTTGTGTAATAGTCTTCTATGTGGCACCGTGTCAAAAGTCTTGCTGAAGTGCAGATAGGCCATGTCCACTGCCCTCCATGATCCACCTCCCTAGTCACCCAGTCAAAAAATTCAATGAGGCTGGTCTGACATGACCTCCCCCTGGTGAAGCCATGCTGCCTTGGGTCCTGTAGTTCATTGACAACCAGATGTTCCACCAATCTCTCCTTCAGTAGTGATTCCATGATCTTCCCCACTACCGAGGTGAGGCTGACTGGTCTGTGGTTCCCCGCTTCCTCTTTGTTCCCACTTTTGTATAAGGGAACAACATCTGTTGTCCTCCAGTCTTTGCGAACCTCCCCTGTTTCCAGTGATCGGTTAAACAGGATTGCCAGAGGTTCAGCCACCACCTCCCTTAGTTCTTTAAGGACCCTGGGGTGCACCCATCTGGCCCCATTGCTTTATCACCTTGTATTACTTCCAGCTCCTTCAGGACCCTTTCTCATGTAAAGGGACTTGTGTCCATTTCTGCACCATTCCCACCCCTTGTACTCCCTTCAGACCCATTACCCTCCTTTTCCTCAGTAAAGACTGAGCAGAAATACCTGTTCAATATGTCAGCTTTACTGTTGTCATCCTCCATGCTGCACCCATCCTCCCCCTTCAGTCTCACTATCCCTCCCTTTGCCTTTCTTTTTTCACTTATGTATCTGTAAAATTGTGTCCCCTCTACCCACTGATTTTGCAATGTGCTCTTCTGTCTGAGCTTTGGCTTCCCTTACTGACCTCCCTGCCTCCCTTTGCTTCTCCTGGTACTTCTTCCTATCCCCTTGTGTCTGTGTCTTTTTGTATTGCCTGAAAGCAATCCTTTTGGCTTTCATTTTCTCCGCTACCTCCTTGAAAAACCATAATGGCCTCCTCTTCCTTTTCCCTTTGCTAACCTGCTTAATGCATAATTCTGTTGCTCTTGTAATCCCCATTTTAAATACTGCCTACTGCTCCTCAACCCCTGATTCCTGCCCCATTCCCCTTAATGCCTCTTTCAAGCATCTCCCCATTTTCCCAAAGTCTGCCCCCCCTAAAATCCAGGATATGTGTTTTTGTGTGGTTTGGTTCTGCTCCTTCTGTAATTTCAAACCACAATGATCCACTGTTACCCCCATCACACTGTCCCTGTTTGTGATCACTATGTCCAGTATTGCCTTCTGCATCATTTACAGTATAAATGGTATTTTTACTTTAGGTGTCTAACACTGCCTCAGCACACATAGTAGAGGAATAAAAAAATGGTTCCTTTTATCCTTTCTGAAGCTCCCACTGCTTAGTTTCCATCCATGCCTCCTGCTGGTTGAGCTGTTGACTCTTTGTATTAGTTCTGTGTATGGCACCCTGTTAATGCCTCTCAAGAATTTGAAGGTCTTGATCATACCCCTACTCTCCCTCCTTGTCTCCATTGAGAACAAGTTAAGCTCCCTCAGGCGTACATCATACGAGAGACCATGGAGGCCTTGTATGATGTTGGTCACTTTTCTCTGCACAGACTTCAGCCTGTCCCTGTCCTTTTTATGGTGCAGATTCCAAAACTGAACACAGTACTCCAGGTGGGGTCTCATCAGGGACCTGTAAAGCAGCTGTCAAACCCCCTCCCAGTGCACCCCATCATTCTATTTGCCATGCCGTAAGCCTTGTTGCATTAGCTCAATTGTTTAAGGGTGTCACATATGATGACCCCTAGATCCCTTTCTTTCCGAGAAGTGCTGAGCTTGACCCTGTTGAGCCAGTAATCTGTTCTGGGATTCCCCTTACCAAGGTGTAGCACCTTACACTTTTTTGCATTGAACTTCAGCTGCCAGATGTTAGACCATTTTTCTAGCTTTTTCAAGTCATTCTGAAGTTCTCTAATTACTCCACACTGCCACCCTGCCACCGAGCTTAGTACCATCTGTGAAGAGCATGGGCTTGCCCTGAATGTCTATGCCAATGTCACAGATAAACATATTAAACAGGACCGGGCCTAAGACCACCCCCTAGGGCACTTCACTGGTGACTCTTACTTTGCTTGAATATGCCCTGTTGACAACTACCCTTTGGCTTCTGTCCTTAAGCCAATGTCCCACCCATTTGATTAAGCTTTCAGCAATGTCTGGGTCCTCCTGCTTTTTTAGCAGGTGCTTATGCAGTACTGAATTGAAGGCCTTGCTAAAATTGAAGTAGAGGAGGTCCACTGGGTGCCCCGTATCCATTTTTTTAAGTTACCCATTCAAAAAATGTAATAAGGTTTGTCTGGCATGACCTGCCCACCCCAAAACCAGTTGTCTGTTATCTTGGATATTGTTCTTCTCTAAATATTCCATTATATCCTGCTTAACTAGGGTTTCCATTAATTTCCCCACAATGGATGTGAGGCTGACAGGCCTGTAATTGCCATCCTCTTCCCTACTTCCTCTCTTGTGGAGAAGTACTACTTCTGCTCTTCTCCAGTCCTCTGGAAACCACCCCTGTTAACAGTGCGCAGTTACACAAATGAGTCTATGGGTCCGTTAGTTCTTCAACAAGCTCTTTTAGCACCCTTGGGTGCAGTAGATCATGCTCTGGTGCCTTGTCAGTCTTAATACTTCTTTAACCCTGTCGGTGGTGATTTCCAGAGACTCCATCTGTGTGGTTGCTCTACTGGATGCTCTAATGCCACTTTCAGGCAATGTTCCATTGTGTTCCTTGGTGAACACTGAGCAGAAGGAGTTGTTAAGGGCAATGACTTTTTGCCTTTCATCCTCTATGATTTTGTCCCCCTCAATGAGTTTAACTATCACATCTTCTTTCTTCCTTTTCTCTCGGATGTATCGGAATAATTTTTTACTGTCCTCTTCGCTATCTGAAGCAATCTGGAGCTCTGTTAATGCTTTAGCCAGCCTTACAGCCTTCTTGGCTTCTTTATATTTCTGATTATAGATGTCCCAAACCTTGTCATCCTGGGTCCTTTTATATTTGTGGTATGCCTCTCTTTTGTCTCTAATTGCTGACTTTACCTGCTTAGTGAAACATATGCAACTTAAAAGAAAGAATGACAAATCCCATTTGGTATATTTTAAGTCAGGTGGGAGTTGTAGACATGGAAGAAAAGGAGGAGGAGGCTGATGAGGCAGCAGGTCTTCAATCAGCACAACACATGGTAGATGCGTATGTGGTGAACACAAGGCACCTTACCAGTGCCTACAAGCCCTTGCTATACTAAAGCAGCAAGGTCACTGAGTGGCCAGCCATCAGCTCAGTTTCCTTGAAATACCTCAGCTGCCCACCCTCAAGTGTCAGTGTGGAACATGTATTCAGTTTGGCTGGTACCATTGTGTGGAACAGGTGCACTAATTTGCCACCAATAAATGTTAGCATGCTAAACCTTTTTAAAATGAATGAAGATCACAGTCCACACAAGACAAGCTTGTCCCCATTCCTACCACATGACAGAGAAGATGAAGAGGAAGGTGTTGTAGGTAGACTCGGCACTAGCAAATTATCTTGTACCACTGAAGTGGATGAAGCAGTAGTGTAAAGGGAATTCCCATCTGGTGACAACTCCAGTCTGGAAGACTGTGAGATCTGCATCCTCAGTGAGGTTAAAGACTAAAAAGAGATGTGTTGTTTCCCTTCTCTCTCCTCAGTATACTCATTTACTGTATGATTGACAAATAATTCTGTTATTTTCATTCATTTTACTGTTCCCCATCCTCAGTTGTTGTGCTGCTGTTTTGTTGCACCTAATCTAGTACCTGTCTCCACCAACTGAATATGATTTCTAGAGACAATGCCTGCTCCAGACAGACACATTACTGCCTCCTCCTCTGGCTTGCGTGGGTCCTACACAGCCATAAACAGCATGGGCCACCACCTCCACACTGATGCAACAATAAAATGCTATTAGCGGCTAAAAAAAGCATGCCTGCTCCAGCCAGCAAGACACAGCACCACCTCCTCCTCTTCCTCCTCCTCTTCCTCCTCCTCTTCCTCCGGCCTGCTTGGATCTTCATAAGCAGCATGATCCACATCCCCCGCACTGATAAAAAATTGGCTCTGACTCTAGGGGAAACTATTTGGCTTGATCTTATGGTAGGAGTTACAGTTACTCCCTCATTTAAAAACCCATATAACTATATGCAAAGTTCACCCTGAGATAATGTCTACTGAATTTGGAATTGAACAACCCCATCATATGGAGCATCTAAAAACACTTTGCAGATACTCAGAATTGATACTGGGGATACTGTCATCACAGGTTTAAGCAGCAGTGTCCAATTTGGAATTGTATGACAGGAGGATACTCAAGCTGACCCACCAGCCAGCCAGCTCATCAAGGCAGCAAGACCTCAGCCCCAGCAAGGCCTATCTTTCTGTTGTGATGGTATGACACCATTTACCCCCCTCGCAGTGACATTTCACCAGTGAGGTCCACCTCAGCAACTACAGCACCTAGCCACAATGGGAGACCCGCTGGAACCCGGCTCTGCCTGTCAGGGGTCCTTCACCCCCCCCAATCAGCTCCGACGGGAGTTTAGAATCTTTAAGTGGGGGGTTGTGGGGGGGTGCAAAGCCCCCCTAAGAAAACAAAGAAATCAATAGCAAACCAGCAGCCGACTGCAGAATGTGGTCAACCTGCTGGTGTCGCTGACAGGGCATTCAACTGAATTTCTGTCGGACTCCTGTCGTGGCTCCATAAGACATAGTTCTTATCTTCACTGCTGGTGGAGTGACTGCAGTCCTCAGCCTCAAAGAGGCCAAAAGGCTTTCCAAGTTACACAGAGAGACACTGAAATGCTTTTCTTTCTGTTCCTTTATCTCCCTGCAGAATTCACCACTCACAGTGGCTGTTCCTACACCATCTCAGTGGTACGCACACAGCAGGCAGCTATAATTTAACTGTAAATATTGTTTTGAATTTTTTCCTTTTTATTTGTATTAGATTGATTTTTAGTACAAAATCCTTTCAGTTACTGCTTATATGGATACATAATTTAGTGTTATGCTTAGTGCTTTATTCAAAAATTAGATGGTATGTATCAAAGAGATGATTCAATAACACTGAAAGTCCAACTGAGACATATTTCAAATCAGAATAAATGTGATCAGTTTGATAGTATCACAGTAGTATTAAGTAATTTTTTAGGTAACACATTTTATTTGTCTGTATCTCTCTCCGTCACCTGGTGGTTGACTCCAGTACTCAGTATCACTACAGGTGGAAGGCCTTCATAAGTTACTCAGAAAGACATTAAAATGTTTTCCTTCTTTCCTTTTGTCACCCTGCAGGTTTCACCATTCACAACAGCTGTTCCTACACCAGCTCACTGGCATGCACTACAGCACAGCCAGCTCACTAATGTGATGGTAAATATCATTATGATTTTTTTTGTTCTCTTTATTCTCAGGTACATACTACTGTGCTACAGTAGCCAAAGGGACACTAAATAATTTCTCATGTGGGGACTAAACAAAAGCTATACTGGGTGGCCACTTCAGTGGCCATGCGTAGCTAAATAATTTTTCTTTTTTTCTTCAGAGCTGACAGCTGGTGTAGTAGGACAGGGAGTCAACAACTGCTATACTGGGTGACCACCACAGTAGCCAAGTGAGGCTAAATAATTTATCTTTTTTTCTTCACAGATGACAGGTGGTGTAGTAGGATGGGGAGTCAACAATGGCTCTACTATGCAGCCACAACAGTGGCTGAGTGAGGCAAAATATTTCCTCTTTTTTTCTTCACAGATGATAGGTGGTGTAGCAGGACATGGAGTCAACAATGGGTATACAGTGTGACCACCACTTTAGTGGGTACTTATTTGAGTAAAGTCTAAATAATCTTTTATTGTCTTCACAGGTGTCCTGTGCTGTGCTGTGTTGCTGTCTCCTGCTCCAGCATTCAAGTCATCACCATCTTCTCCACCTGGACAGCATTGCAACAGACAAATGCTGAAAATTACCTGAAAGTAGAGCAACAGAAACAGAAAACAGCAGGCAGAACCTGTGCAGCAACATGATTTCATCACCCTAGTGATAATACCTGAACATAGAAAAACAGTAAGAAATAATGGTTAAAGTTAAAGATGTTACAACCCCCCCCCCAAAAAAAGAAGCATATTTACCTTCCCGTGGCTGGAAAACACACAGAATTCCAAAAAAAGGATACACGTTGGACCTATGCAGCAATCTGATTTCAATACCTGAAAACAGAAAAACAGTAAGAAAAATAGAGTTAAAGTGGTTTTAATCCCTCCCCCACCCATCAAAAAAGGAAATAAAATCAAATGCTTACTTTTGCTGTTGGGTCACAAGATTCACAAAGCAATTGAATAAAGAGAACAGCAGACTGCATCTTTGTCCATGTCAAGTACTGGAATGGCCTGTCATTGTCTTCCCAGTTTGTATATCTTTTTGCCATAAATGGAGCTGTAAAAGGAAGGGGCCAATGATCAGATCCAAACAGATCCTTCAGAGGGGTACAGCGATCTAACTCCTTCAGTAGCTCCTTTTTATTTAGCTTTCAGAGAATTTCTCAGAGTGCCAAATTTATATCATTGAGTTTCCATTTTTAAGTAAGCCATTTTGTCAATGTGTTTCTGTAGCAGTTTTAGTGATTATCAGTCTTCGGTTTGATGCCACTTCATTTTGGGGTGAAACCCTGAATCTTGTTTCATGTCACTTAGTCACGTACATGCCACTTCATTTTTGGGTGCAACCCTGTTTGTTAAAATGGGACTTCACTTCATCATTTTGCAAAGATTTTTTTAGTCATATTTTTCTTAAAGAGATGGTGTTCTGTCACTTTTTCTTATACTTAGTATTAAATTCCCCCTATTGGCTAACTGCTGCATTCATAGATTTGGAACACGTCTTTTCTCAGTTGGGGTTTCAGTGTTATTGAATCTTCTGTTTCACAGTTGCAGAGGCACCAGCAGCAGTTTATTACCAGCACTACAGATTTTTGATTTGGGGGAACAATTTCCAGAAGTGAGAAACTTATATCTTGTGCTTGGCAGTTTTGTGTACTAAAGTGCTTGGCAACACAGATTGTCTGAGAGAGTAAATTAAACATCATAGCAGCAAAGGCACCAGCAGCAGCAGCGGCAGTTTATTAACTCATTCACACCACAAGAGCTCTTTGAGACTTCCACCACTTTTGTCCTTTATAATATTAGCACTACATCTTGTGCCTTTCTAAGTAAAATCAAGCCATAATCAGCATGCCACAAACAAATGTGGGCCTGTAGCTTAATAGTGGGCCTGTAGCTTAATGGTTAGAGTACTGGAATGGCATACCATAGGTCTGTGGTTCAAATCCTGGTGTGCCCACATTTTGGAGGCAGTATAGCACAGTGGTCTAAGGCTCTAAGCTGCAAATCTGGTGACATCTAGCAGACCAGACCTGATTTTGAATCCCACAGCTTCCACTTGCATACTGTGGGACCCTGAGCAAGTCACTTAACCTCCTTGTGCTCCCAGGTCGCTCCTGTAAAAAAGCTTTCAGCTTAGTGTGCTATACCTGGTTAAACAAAAAAAAATGTGAATACCTCTTGAACCGTAAGTGCTACACACAAAATATGAGTGGCAAAGTTGTTCAGCACAACATTACCTTTCCAATGGTGCTGTGCAATCAGTTGTAATCATTTGGTTTTTATTTCATACTAGTTGAAATACCAAACAACAGTGGGTTTTTTTTTCTGATTTTTTCAAGGTGCTTAGGTGATGCTCGAGAGACACATGTCAGCCGTTCACACCACATCTTAAACAAATGTGAATAATTCCTAAATTATACATGGTAGACACAAAGTATCAGTGGCAAAATTGTTCAGCACAAAATTACCTTTCTAATGGTGCTATGCAATCAATTGTAATCCATTTAGTTTTTACTTTATACTAGCTGAAATACCAAATAACTGTTTTTTTTTTTCAGATTTATTCAAAGTGCTTAGGTGAGGCTTTAAAGACAAATGTCAGTCATGCACACCATACCTTAAACAAATGTAAATAACTCCTAAAGTATACATGATAGACACAAAGTAACATCAGAAAAAATGTTTAGCACAAAATTACCTTTCTAATGATACTATGCAATCAATTCTAAGCAATTCAGTTTGTTTAATATTTAATTAAAAACTGCTGACTTCCTCAGATGTTTCCTGGCCTGAGAAAAAGTCAGCTGAGTATGTCTACAGGCATTATTGGCCTGAGTGGCTATGCTTTCAGACATCACCTACAGATGTATCTAGACCTGAATGAGTTAACAGCATTATTGATTTCGGGTTTGGGGGAACAATTTCCAGAAGTGAGAAACATATATCTTGTGCTTGGCAGATGTGGGTACTTGAGTGCTTGACAACACAGACTGTCCAAGAGGGTGAATTAAACAGCATGATAGCACAGGCACCAGCAGCATTTCTGAACATCAGAGAATTTCCCAAGACTATATACTGAACTTTTTCTTCAAGACCACTTGCTTCCTACATTTTCTCAACAGCAGCAGCACAGGGTGGCATAAGCAAAGTATTTGCAATTCTGTGCAAGAACTTCTCATTTCTGAACATCAGAGAATTTTCCAAGACCACATACTGAACTTTTCCTTCTCAAACACTTTCTTCCTACATTTTCTCAATAGCAGTGACATGAGATGGCCTACACAAAGCATTTGGCAATTCTGTGCTAGAACTTCTCATTTCTGAATGTAAGAGAATTTCCCAAAACATCATACTGAACTTTTCATTCTCAACCACTTTCTTCCTGCATTTTTCTCAGCAGAACCAGCATGAAGGCATTTTGCCACTTAAACTAACAGTATGAACTTGGGGGGAGAGGCACACCATGATATAGCAACCTGCCCTATTGTTTTACCAGACTCAAGAACAACTGAAGGAGAATTGAATTTATGTAGTTTGTGATTTAGGCACACTTCACATTAAATAAATAGCTCTACACAACAGTATTGATGCGTTGTACAAACACACAGCATAGTACCACGTAGAGGTACATGAACCAAATTGTGACACATTTATTCTGGTAGTTGTAGAAAATTAAGAAAACAGACTGGCAGATTCAGATATGAAAGTTTCAGAAGTTTTATTGGTAAGAGTCAGAATTTAACAGAAATAACACACAGATAGAAAATATGCAATTTTTTGGTTTTGTATTGTTACTTTTTTAATGTATCTTTTTAGGGGTAACAAGGAAGGAGTATGACACTTGGACAGTTGGGAAGGGTATAAAGTGGCTAGCCCAGATTTGTTTCTTTTTTTTATCCTTTTTGGGGGGGTTGTGTTTTTTATGGGGGGGACAGTGGATAGGACATCAACAGATAGGAACAGGAAGGAATATTTTAAACAGAAAGGGATGTCACATAACCATTCATTTAAATGGCACCACAGCCACTACCCCCCACACACACCACAATGGCAGACCTCTTCCAGGACAGACAGCACCTTTTCCTGCTTGGCAAGGACAACTTTTATATCCTGTTGGACCTCATTCAACTGGCAGTGCAGATCCCCCACTTCCTCAAACAGTGAGGTCATCTCAGCTGCTGTTGCTGCTTCTGGAGGTGGCACTGGTGCTACTGCTTCTTTTGCAGGAGAAGCATCTTGACCAACAGAGGACACAACTCATTCATGTCGCCAGCCTGTGGCATGTGACATTGCAGAGGGCCAGAGACAATGGGGATGTTCAACATGACTCTGAGTCACAAGCACAGATGGGCCACCATCCTCCTCACCCCCCACTTGCTACTTCTTTAAGCACCTCTTCCCACTTTGCATGGTGATGCAGTCTGAGGTGTGTCCTCTGTCCCCAAGTGCCAATGTGGTTCCCCTTTTCCCCCTGCAGACCAGCTTGTCACACAAATTACAAGTGGCTATGCTGTGGTCACTTGGGTCACTTTAAAAAACTACCACACAGTGGAGGTCCTGGGATATTGGCGGCAGCCACCTGGTGGATCTTCCTCTTCATGTTGGGGGAGAGATGGTGCAAATGTGATCCTGGAACCACTGAGGGGGCCTCAGGCTGCTGCTGTTCCTTCTGCTGCTCCTCCTCCTGATGAATCACTGGAGCCACTGATTCTGGTTCCATGGGTCCTAGGCAACTTACCTTTATGTTTTGTGGAGGTTTGCCAAACAAACTTTGCCCTGACCCTCGACCCACCATGGGTCTAGACACCCTGATTTCCAGCTGCACAGACTCCTCCTGATATCCCCTCCTAAATTGGCTCCATGAGTCCTAGCCGAGGCAGTGAAAATTAGAAAAAAAAATGAAGCAGATAGAGGAAGAGACAAACACACAAAGAGACAAAAAGGTCCAAAAACAATTACTAATAAAAGGTAAGTAATTAGGAGATAAAGATAAAATAACTGACAAAAAACAGATTTTAATACTTTTATGTGAAATACACTTAAACTCAATTGATTCCTGTAATACTCCTCCACACACGTCAAAGCACAGTCTGCAACTGAGAAACAGCACTTCCTGGCCAGGAAAATGACCATGTGACCTGTAGTACTGGCTAAAAGTTGTGAATTCCACTTTGAGTGGAACATTCGGGAAAGTTCATCAACTTTCGTGGAATTTTCCAAACTTCCACCTTAAGTGGATTGGAAATCTTTGGAATGCTTTTGGCAAATTTTCTACCTGTTCATCACAATTTTTGTGCTGAACTGTGGAATAATACACATGAACTGTGAAAACTAATTAATTTATGTAAATATTCTGCCATTCAAATAGAAAAAAACTTTACCTGTCTCTAGTGACACCCCCCACACCCTCGGGTCACTGGCTCCATAAGAACTGAAAGTTTCTCTGGTGTCTATTGCCCCCCCTCCAGTCGCATAAAAGTTATAAGTTTCCCTGGTGTCTAGTGGTGCCCCCCACCCTCCAATCACCAGCCCAATAAAATTTTTAAATGGGCAATGTCTGTGTTTACCAGAAGGAAAAGTTATATTAACACTATTACTTAGTTGATTGTCACAGTAACTCAAATCTGTACACTGTGATGTGGTGTGATGTTTGTTTTTATTTTAGCTGAGTGCATTTGTAGTTTTTAAGTTTGGTTTTTTAAATTCCTCTTACCTTGATTGTTTGTTTGCAATCACACTGAAGCCAGCAGCTCATGTGGTGCATCTTAAAACTCAAGCATGAGCACACACAGATGTTGATGTATTCTATCCTCGCTTTCCCATATCCAGTAAATTGTGATACTGTTGTGAAGTTCACTGTGTGATGTAATATCAGAAGTGCACTTGTCTCACAAACTTACATGAGCCTTGCAGCTAGATTTGATTGTTGTAAAGCACTGCATCCAGATTTTGTTCATCTGAATTTTTTTGTCAGATTGTTTTTTGTTCTTAAACTATTAGTTCTAATATTAGCATAGTATCACAGCAATGACCGCATCATGGAGCTAAGCCAGCAGAACATACAGGTCAACTGAGGGGACAACTGACTTGTGTGCTGCAAGTTGGAATCTGTTACTGATCATGTACTATAGATTACTTTGCATGTGCATTGCCACCACCACTATTATATAGAATCTCATCCAGCTCTGGAAGTTTATTTGACTGAATAATTTGCTTGCTTGATAATGGTAAAAACATATGAATAATGCAGTGTCCTACAGCAATCAAATTATTTTGTTTTGTTTGGATAGCATGAATTGGTTGAATTGCTTAAAAATTTGCCAATCTTACTGCATACTTATGACCACTGAGTCATAGAAACAGAATTATAGAAATTGACAGCAGATAAGGACCACTAGGATCATCCAGTCTGCCCATTTTTCCTGCCTACTGTAAAAGCCGCAGACCCTACTTGATCTCCAGCTTTACCTCCTTGTTCCTATTGCCAGGGTTCACTTATGCCTCTCCCATGCATGTTTGAATTTCCCCACTGTGTTAGGCCCAACCACCCCAACTGGGGATCTATTCCATGCATCCACCACCCTTTCCAAGAAGAAATATTTCCTCACACTACCATTTAGTCTACCCCCTTCCAACCTAATATGATACCCCCTCATTCCAGGGCATCTGCTTTTCTGAAAGATTCTACCCTCTAGTGCCCTTTTTATACCTTTTAGATATTTATAGGTTTCTATCATATCTCCTGTCTGTCCTCTCCTCTCCCCCTGGGTATACATATTGAGGTCTCTGAGTCTTACCTCATATGACTTTTGGTGCAGGCCCTGCAACATCTTTGTTGCCCTTCTCTGAACTGCCTTTACCCTGTCCATGTCCTTACAGAGATGCAGCCTCCAGAACTGAACACAGTATTCCAAATGAGGCCTCACCAATGATCTGTACAGTGGCATCACCACCTCCTTTCTTCTGCTGGTGATACCTCTCTCTATGCACCCCAGCATCCCACTGGCTCTCCCCACAGCCTTGCAACATTGTTTTGCCATCTTTAGGCAATCAGATATCAGATCCATTTCCTGTTCAGTGGCTGTCAATATGCCCCCCATCATGTAAGCCTCCCCTGTGTTGCTGTGCCCCAAATGCATGCTTTTGCACTTTTTTATATTGAATCTTAGCTGCCACACTCTTGACCATTCCTCTAGTTTACCTCGGTCCCTCCTCATTTTTTCCACCCCTCCTGAAGTGTCTACCCTGTTGCAGATCTTAGTGTCATCTACAAAGAGGCATACCTTTCCTTCTAGCTCCTTCACAATGTCACTTATGAAGACATTAAATAGGACTTGTCCCAGAACTTTTCCCTGTAGCACCCAGCTGATCACCCTCCTTTCCTTGAGCTCCATTTGCCACCACCTTCTATGTGCTATCCCTCAACCAATTTCTAAACCAGTTGACCAATTTGGGACCTATTCCCAGGCTGCCTAGCTTGTTTACAAGCCTTTTATGTGGAACAGTGTTGAAGCCCTTGCTGAAATTCAGGTAGGACACATCCACCACTCCCCTCAATCCACTTCCCTCGTCACCTAGTCAAAGAAATCTATCAGATTTGTTTGACATGTCCTTCTTGTTGTGAATCCATGCTGCTTTGGATCCTGTGCTCTGCTGGATTCAAGATGTTTGACAATCCAATCTTTTTGCAGTGATTTCATTATGTTCCCCACAATTGAGGTGAGGCTGACTGGTCTATAGTTTACAGCCTCCTCGCTGCTCCCACTTTTGTGTAGAGAAACTACATCTGCTGCCCTCCAGACCTATGGAACCACTCCAATTTCCAGAGATTCATTGAACAGGGCTGCCAGTGGTGCTGCCAGCACCTCCCTAAACTCCTTTAATATTCTATGCTGCATCCCATCTGGTCCCATTGCCTTGTCCACTTTCAGTTTTGCAAGTTCCTTTTGAACTCTCTTCTCTGTAAGTGGACTGGTGTCCACCTGCCTCCCCTTATTGTTCCTGTCACTTAATTGGGTCCCTCACCTTCCTCCTCTTCTGTGAATACGGAACAAAAATATTTGTTCAGGATTTTTGCTTTTTCCAAGTCCCCTTCTTCCACCTTAACCCTTACAATCCCACTCCTTGTCTTTCTCCTTTCACTAACATACCTATAAAAAGTACTGTCCTCTTTCTCTACTGCCTGGGCTATTTTTTCCTCCATTTATGCCTTTGTGCTCCTAACTGTCTTCCCTGCCTCCCTCTGCTTATCCAGATATACTACCGGCATGGGGTCATGTCGTCGAATGCAAAAACCGTGAGGCAACAAATGCAGCAAGCAAAAGGGCATGTGCCACAACCTCGTTGGGCAAAACACTAACCTGACATAAACAGCGCACAACCTTTGAAACAATGGACTTCTCTCTTTTCTTATGGGGGGCTTCACCCTCACACCCTCCGAAACTGATATAACAAACTCCAGGAGGTTGTGGACTTTGGGGATGGGGAGTAAGTTGGGAGGGTAACAAATCTGATCTAAACAAAAAAAAAATACTGCAAAAGGTTGCAACACACGGAAACCTGGTAGGAACTGAACCACAGTCCCAGGTCTATGTTTCCTCTCTATGTTGGTTCCCTAGCCACTCCACCATGGGAGTGGCTTGATCAGGCATCCAGCATATGACAACTTGTTCAGTTCCAACTAGATCGTGCAGTGACAGGGGTAGTGGTATTTCCCTATTGCTGTTCTGCCCCTGTCACTGTTAATCCATGCACTCTGTATACAGTGTGATTAATACCGCACTGTCTTTCATGTGTGATATTGACCCGGTAGCTACACTACCATGTTTCCCTCCCTCTGTGTTTGCTTGTACTTCCTGAAAGCCAACTTTTTCACTCTTATCTTCCTGGTCACTTCCTTGGAGAACCATAGTGGTTTTCTTTTTCTCTTGCCTTTGTTTATTTGTCTAATACAAAGGTTTGTTGCTTCCACTATGGCTCCTCTTAGATGGGTCCACTGTTCCTCAACTCCCTCCTAGTTAGGGCTTTCCTGAGACATACCCCAACTTTGCAAAGTCTGCCCTCCTGCAGCCCCTGGACCCTTGCTTTCATGTGACTTGACTCTGCCACTGTACTTATATATTGAACCACACCATGTGACGATCACTGGACCCCAGGTGTCCACTGACCATGACATCTACAATTCTGTCCCAATTGGTAAGCACCAGGTCAAAAATCACACCCTCATGGATGGGTTCCAGTGCTAGCTGCCTGAGGCATGCCCCTTGCAGGGAGTCCAGTATGTCCCTGCTCCTGACTGAGGCTGCAGCTGGTATGCTCCTATCAACATCTGGCAGATTGTAGTCATCTACCAGTTAGTTGCCATCTTAAAGATGGATTCCACTAGAACTTTGTCCAACTCTTCCCCTTGTCCTGGAGGTCTGTAGATCACTCCTGTGCAAATAGAAGTGCAACTGCCCATCTACAGGATGAACCCCAGGGCCTCCCCCTCCTGCAATCCCTGAACCTCAGTGGCTTTTATACCCTCACTGACATAAAGAACTACTCCTCTTCCCTTTTTACCATCTTTGTCTTTCCTGAATAGAGTATAACCTGGTATAGCTACATCCCAGTCATGGTTCCCATTATACCATGTGTTGATAATAGTGACATGTCCAGGTCAGCATCTGCCATCAAGACCACCAGATCTGGAATTTAATTTCCCAGGCTGTCAGCATTCTCACACATGGTCTTCCATATTTTGTTACTTCCCCTTCTATCATCCCCCTTTTTATCCTCCTGCCTTCCCTCACTACACCTCTTCCCTTTAATCCCCTTTCTCTTTTGCTCTGCCATTCTACCTTTTCTTAGTTTAGAAATATAGAAACATAGAAAATGTCAGAAGATAAGGACCACTAGGCCCATCCAGTCTGGCCAACAGACTTCTAGGAAAACAAACTGAACTTACAAGCTCAAATGGGCAGACTGGGTGGGCCATAGGCCCTTATCTGCCGACACTGTCTATGTATCTATGTATCTATGTCTGCCCTCAAACTCTACACTTTGTTTAGGCCTCTGACCTTATCTGGTCAGTGGCCTCCTCTCTTTCTGCCCCACCTCCAAGGTTCCCTTATAGCTGTCCAAGGCATACTTAAATTCCTCCACAATGCTTGCCCCCACCACCTCTTGTGGCAGACCATTCCATGTGTCCACCACCCTCTCCATGAAGAAAAACATTCTCAAGTCCCCAATTAGCTTCCCACCTTCCAATTTCATATTACGCTCCCTTGTTCTTTTATTCCTCCTAAAATGGAAGATGACTTCCCCAGTACCTTGTTAAAGCCCTTAAGGTACTTGAATGTTTCTATCATGTCCCCCCTCTCCCTCCTGTCCTCTGGTGAGTACATATAGAGGTCCTTTAATCTCTCCTCATAAGTTTTGTGCTGTAAGCCCCTTACCATCTTAGTCACCCTTCTCTGGACTGCTTCTTTCCTGTCAATGTCCTTGTGAAAGTGTGGCCTCCAGGACTGCACATAGTAGTCCTGGTGAGACTTGACTAATGTTTTATATAAAGGCATCACTACCTCCTGCCTTCTGCTAGTGATACCTCTGCTTATGCATCCCAGCATGCCGCTGACCCTCCTTGCAGCCTTGGTACTCTGCTTAGACATCTTTAGGTCCTCCATTATAATAACCCCCAGGTCCCTTTCCTCCTTGGGGGTTGTCAGCAACTCCCTTTCCCCATCCTGTAACCCTCTCCAGGGTTCCTATGTCCCATGTGCATACTTTTGTACTTCTTTGATTTAAACCTCAATTGCTGCACCTCTGACCATTTTTCAAGCTTCCCCATGTCCCTTTCCACCCCGTCTGGAGTATCCAGCCTTTTGCAGATCTTGGTGTCATCTGCAAACAGGAAGACTTTTCCCTCCAGACCTTCTGCAATATGAATACAGTGAACAAGACTGGACCATGGCCTGACCCCTGGGGTACCCTGCTGGTCACCCCCCTTACTTCTGATTGAATCCCATTTATGACCACCCTCTGCCTCCTGTCTGTTAGCTAGTTTCTAACCAAGTTAACCACCTTGTCCTCCATGCCCCGACTACCCATCTTGTTTACCTGCTTCTTATGTGGAACAGTGTTGAAGGCCTCATTGAAATTCAGGTAAGCAATGTCCACCACTCCCCACTGAGTTACTTCCTTCATCACCCAGTCAAAGAAATCTATCAGATTCATCTGGCATGACCTACCCACTGTGAACTGTCTTTAAGTAGTTTCTCCATGATCTTCCCCACTACTGAGGTGAGGCTGATCAGCATATAGTTCTCAGTCTGTTCACTACTGCCAGACTTGTGTAGAGGGACCACATGTGCCCTCCTCCAGTTCTGTGAAACCACTCCTGTGTTGAGAGACTCAATGAACAAGGCAGCCAGAGGTGCTGATAGTTCTTATAGTTCCCTCAGTATCCTTGGGTGTATGCTATCTGGTCTCATTGCCTTGTCCACCTTCATTTTTGTAAGTTCCTTTTGGACTCTCTCCACGGTGAATGGACTGATGTTCACTTCTCCCCCACCTTGGCATCTGTCATTCAGCTGTGGACCCTGACCTTCCCCCTCCACAGTGAATACTGAACAGAAGTATTTATTCAGTATTTCTGCCTTTTTCAGGTCTCCTCCCTTACACTCTCCTTCATCCCCTTTGAGCCTTACAATCCCCTCCCCATTTTTCCTTCTATCACTATTGTACCTATAAAATGTCTTGTCCCCTTTTTTACCTTCTGCACTAATCTGTCTTATGTCCATGCCTTTGCTCTCTTGACAGCCTTCCCCACTTCCCTAAGACATTCTAGGTACTTATCCCTGTCCTTCTCCCTTTGGGTCTCCCTATGTTTCCTGAAACCTACCCTCTTAGCCCTTACCTTGCCTGTCACCTCTTTCAAGAACTATAGTGGTTTCCTCCTTCTCTTCCACTTGGACACCAGTCTGAAACATTGGTTCATCACTTCAACTATGGCTGCTTTTATTTGTCTTCGGTGCTCTTTGACCCCCCACTTGTATTCTTCTTCTCCAGGGTTAGTCTGATACACCTCCCCATTTCCGTGAAGTCTGCCCTTCTGAAATCTAAAACCTTTACCTTTGTGTGGCTTCATTAAGTTCCTGTCCCCATGCTAAACCACATTAAGTTGTGGTCATTGGATCCCAGTTGTCCTTCTACATGGACATCTGTTATTCTGTCCCCATTAGTCAGCACCAGATCCAGAATCACCAGAATTGGTTCAGTTACCACTGGCAATTTCTTAACCTTATGGTGCTCCCTACGGACAACATTAACCAATGGGGGTGGGTAGTTTGAGTCTCCCTGCTCCTTCTGCCAAAACCTGCTGGCTAGTTAAAATGCTTGCCAATGAAGAATTTTAACCACTCACTAAGGACAATGGGCCTGATTCTAAAAGAGTTACACCTGGTGTGACAGCACTTGCACCAAAAAGAATGGTGCAAGTAGCAAGTTACGCCAGCAGTTGCGATGTGCAGGATTCTACAATGTGGCCTGCGACATGTCGCAGGCCACTAGTGCCAAAGAGCAGTTGCACCAACAGCTGCTCCATAACCCCCCTGCGACATAGCACTGGGGGATTTATGGCAGCAGTTGTGCTCTATTCTAGTAGGGCAGCAACAAAGTCCCCAATGTCAGGATTCTACAAGAACCTCCAGAGGAGAACCAGCAATTTAAGTTACACCAGCATTTAGCTGGCGTGACTGTGCATACATCCTCTGGGGGTTCTGGAGACCCACTGCACCCACTCCAGGAGTTCCCTCCCATGCTCAGAACACCCCCCAGCGGTGCCCCATGCAGCAGGCCATAACACCCTTAGCCCCCGATCCCCCACAACAAATGTGTCCAGCTGGACAACTCACACCCCTAGTCCCCAGAACCCCCAAACTCTCAATGTCCTGCAGGTCAGCCCACACACATCATGCCCCTAAACCCCACACTGCTAGTGCCCCGCAGGGCAGCTGTGTCCCCCCTCCCCATCCCATCCCTGACCCAGTTTTATGCCACAACTGTTTAAATATTAAACCCCCGAGCTCCCTGGTAGTCCAGTGGCCCCCCACCCCAGCCAGCAGTGCCAGTCCCCCCACATCCCCTCACCCATCCCCAGCTCATAACTGGCTACAGCCTCATCCTTTTACAGCCACATCGCCTGAGCTCATGTGCGCCATTGTTTAGGGTGCTCAGACATGAATAAGTATTCATTCATCTCTGAGCACGCCTATACAGTAAGCGCCATGCAGAGCTCAATCGGGCGACTGGTCAGAGGTGAAAGGTGGGCAGTGCTAGTTGCCACTTGGGGATGGGTGGGGGGATGTGGGGGGACTGGCACTGCTGGATGGGGCAGGTGGGGTGCCACTGAACTACCATGGAGCTTGGGGATTTTAATATTTCAACAGTTGTGGCACATAACCAGATCGGGGACTAGATCGGAGGGGGAGACACTGCTGCCCTGTGAGGCTTTGGGGGAACTTATGCTTGCTGGGGGGGTGTGACTTGAGACACACCCCTTGTGTATGCCCATTAGGATGGTGTACCTGTCTGCATGTAGCAAGTCACGGGACTTAGCCACCAAGACCTTGCCTCTTCTAGAATAGGGCACAGGGTCCATGTTGCAATGGCATTCCACACTCTCATTTGGGAATGGGTAAACTATTATCAAGATCAGTCTCAGCGCCATCACCACCAGAAATCATGCAGGATACCATCAACCTCCCCCTCACACTGTGCCTAAACAAAACATTTTGCTACAACTTGGGCTGCTCCTCTTTTCACTGCCTTCCCCATCCCCTTTAGCATTAATGCTACAGATGTGTAGAGAAAACTCTGGCCACACTACTGCCACCACCACTGTGACCATCTACTCCTTTACTACTACTGCTACTACTGTCCCAGAAGCCCATAGATGCTGCTGCTGCCGCAGATTTAGTTTTTTTTCAGCTGCAGTACCCTTTTGCCCCACAGAATTACCACACTTTTTGCCATTTCCATGGCACCTCTCCCTTTAGTTGAGTGTCTCTTCCCAGTCATTGTATATATTTTATATATTTAGAGTTAGAGTATTGCAAGGAAATAAATTTAAAGAAGCCCTGCAGTAAAACTAAAGTGCAACAGTAGGCAACACCTCCCCAAGGGATTAGCAATATGATCTGAACAGAACAGTTTACTAATACACTGACAGTAGCTACAGTAAAACCACCAAATAAAAACATTTATTTATTTACACAACAAGGATTAACAAGACACACACAGCAGGGGTAATTAACAAGTTACTATAAGTAACACTGTCATTTTGATAACTAAACAAAATAACTGCAACTAATATAGAAAAAGACTGACACAATACTTCACGTAACCAGAACCAAACTGTACTACAGAAATAAAATGAGAAATCACAGACCACAAACACATAATTAACAATAAAGACTGGGGAAAACAAATGTAAGCTATCTGCTGCACAAAGACTAGTGCTCACAGTGCATAATGCTTAAGAACACTGATGCTAAGGCACTAGCTTGCTAGCTGAAACACCTCCCTTCCCCCACACAGTAGTGCTTCATTATACAAAACAAAACCACTACTTTAAACTAAATAAATCAGCAAAACCAGAAACAACCAAAACTAATCTAGCTACACAAGGCCTTCTAGATCTCTTAATCAGCTATTTGGTTTCAACATACTCAGTTTTTGGATTGATTTTAAAGTTCTTTTTGCTGAGACAAGCAGGGACAGACATCTTTCCAACTTTCTGTTCAGAAGACAAGACCACACTCAATATAGCCTTTGCATGGCATGCAGCTCGTTTCAACACCATGTGACCTCCAGTCTCATAGTACACAGCAAACTTCACCCAGGGGCCCTACTTCACATGCAATTTTATCAAATATGTAATTTGTGAAGTTGTTCCTATACTGCAGATTGAAACTTTGAATGACAGATTAACTTTGCAAATTGTGGGGAATTTGAAAATAAATTCATGAAGCAAATGTTTGCAACTTTACAGAACATCAATAGCAAGAGACTACAGATTACGTATGAGGCAGCATTTTTGACCAATTGGACCACTAGTTTCTGCTGCACATGGGACACACTATTTTTCTGTAAAGAGTGGCTGGCTCATAGATGCCTAGGAAACAAGCTGTTTCAGGGGAGTTTTTTTTTTTTTAGTGTATCTATAGATTAATAATCAACCTCAATCAATTATATATTCATAGTCCTAAAGAGTCCATTCTTGTTTTCTTAAAAGTGGGCTTACATATATCTTTGGGTATCAGACCCACATCCTTTCAGTTTTACTGTTTGTATTTCCTAGGAATGCATGTAAAGCCACCAATTCAAACATTAGTGTGATTTTCACATAATATTAAGAAACAGAAAATATACTCTCTAACATTCCAAAAATAAAATGCACTCAGACTGTATGGATATTATGGAATACAAGACTTAAAATGTGTCTCATTTCCACAGGTGGAATCCCCCCACGACAGAGAGACAGACAGACAGACACACACATGCACACACCAACAACAGCAAAGGGTTCATAAGAAGTAATGGCCTCAGTTATATCTGTGCCAGGGTTAGCAGCAAAGATTTTCATGACATGATTGTATGAACTGGAGGGATTTTTTTTTCATGGTCAAGAAACAACAGAAATTTAAACTGTGAATAGTGTTACTTTTTATTTCTTTATGTGTGTAAGAAGGGTATCATGGGATGAAAGAACATTTTAAACATTTTAATCTGTATTTTATTTTTTTATTGAGATACAGTAAGTGAGTTTTACTTTTTAGGGCCTACTCAAAGGTTTGAGTGATGGTGGCAGCTATGTTTGATGTCAATCAAAGATGAATAAAATAATCCATGCATTGCTTATGTGATTTGCCCATATTCCAAATCCCACTGCCTGAACGTGTTCAGTCTGTGCATTCATGGGTCATTAGTATATGGGTCTCAGAAAATATGTAAGCAATTAGGATATATGTATATATATTTTTGTTGCAAAAAAACTCTGTTAATGCATCAGTTAGGGTTGATAGCACAGCAACAAAAGTTTGGAAATGTGGTGTTAAGGTTACACCCCTACCACCCCACCCCCACCCTCCACCCTTCACATACCAACAGGCATCAGGCTGTGCTTTGGAGTCATCTGGCCTAACTCTCACACCATTCCATGTGTAAACAAGCTGAGGTAGAGCAGTATAGGGGAATGGGGTGAGAGTTATGCCCGATGACCCCAACGCACACCCCAATGCCTGTCTGTGAGTGGAGGGAGGGTTGGTGGGGTGTAACCCTAACACCACATTTCCAAACTTTTGTCACAGTTCTATCAATCCTAACTGAAGCATTAACAGAGTTTTTTTTTTGCAATGAATTTCCTTTCTTCTTGAGAAAGTGTAATGTAACTGGTAACTGATATGTGTTAGCAGGAGTGCCGGACCTCAGGGCCCTGTGGTCCCTTCACATTGCTCATTGTTAGCGTAATGATATGTGTATATGGGAGTGCAGGCCCTCCAGGCCAGGCTCTCCCACTTACACAGTAGTACGGTGCCACACAGCAGCCCTTGTAGCACATTTTTGCCAATATTTCTGTAACTGTAGCAAGTAGGTAAACAATTCCAATGCAGGTGTAGTCTATGACTTCAAAACTTGTTTTTTTTAGCTTAGTCCACCAATGGTGGACTAAGCTGCAGGTAACAAAAAATCTGTATCTTGCACCGTTTCTGAGATACGGGCACCAAAAGTCACTGCTGGCACCACAATGTTAACCTATGGGAAATTTATCTACTTCAGAGCACTGTAACTATGGGTCTGCTGAATGTTTTGCCATATCCAGAGATCTATGGTACCAGACTGCACATGCAAATCTTCGGGCAAATCCATTATACGGTGTCAAAGTTATTCAAGTGCAAAATTTGGGGTTTAACATAGAAGTGGCTGTGCAACCCTAACTATACTGGTACTACTGTGCCAGTATAATGTATATATATATATATATATATATATATATATATAATATATTATAATGAGACTATAATCTCAAACAACCTTAAGGTAGGAGGCCAATGTAATAAGGCAGTAGGTAAAACTTATAGAATGATGGCGTGCACAGGAAGGGGGTATAACAAGTAGGAAGAGGGAGTTGTTGATGCCTTTATATAAGACCATGATCAGACCGCTCCTAAAGTATGGGTACAGTTCTGGATACCTCATTTAAGAAAGGATATAGATGAGTTGGAGAGGGTATAGAGAAGGGCAACAAAGATGGTGCAATGTATGCAAGAGAAGCCATACGAGACTAGATGGAGAGAATTGAATCTCTACCAGCTGAAGGTCAGAAGAGATGGAGGTGACATGATAGAGACTTTTTAAGCATATGAAGAGAATAAATAAAGTGAATGAAGTCCCTTATTCAAAAGGAAAGTAGGAGTTAAAACAAACAAGGGGTTATACTATAAGATTGGAAGGGGGGAAGATTTAAGAGCAATGTAAGGATATGTTATTTCACTGAGAGGGTGGTGGAAGCCTGGAACATATCATCTAATGAGGTGGTATGTGCAGGAACAGTGGAGGAATTCAAGAGGGCATGGGACAGACACAAGGAGTTGGCTAGTAGGCAGAGGAAAATATCCCTGGGAAGTGGAGACAAGTAGGGGTGGGTGGGAAATGGGCAGACTAGATCAACCAGGATGGTCCTTTTTTGCTGACACATTACTATGATACTATACTATGACACATTTCTAATCCAATTTGTAATGGGAACACAATGCTACTATATACTATCCTTATTATTTGAAATGTAATGGGGGGATTTTCAAAGTCTACTGTATGACAAGATGATATTTTCTATTGTGCACAACATTTAGACATAAAAGCATACTGCACTATATTCAATTTTCAAAACTAGAACATAGCTAATTAAAATTTCCAAAACTCCTATAAATAAATAACATAGTTATGTCCAGTTTACAAAATTCTGAATGAAATTAGCATTGATGCCATTGCAGGACCAAGTGAAACATGGTCTATCATTTACCCATTTTGTACACAAAATTGGATATTAAGTACATAAAACAGCTTGAAATGCTGCAGAAAGGTCCAGAGGTGGATGTGCTACCAACTGAGCCACACTGACAGCTGAAGCCCCGTAGTCAGACTCCTGTAGGCCCATTACGCTGAGGATCATCAGATATTGAGGCCCCTGACAGGGTGCCCAGTCTGTGTGCTACTTCAGTCTTTCAGCCAACATCGGCTACCCCAGGTACTACTGCCACCAAGCTCCATTGAGGATCCTCAGGTATTGTCCCCTAGCTGAACCAGATGGCTTTCCTGGACTCTGTGGAAGTTGTAATTTACAAGTTCCGTGGCACTCTCCCCGGCTGCACTACCGACTCGATATATATTTTTCTTTTCTTTCAGCTTTCTGCTGTTTGTCCAGCTAGTGCTCTGCTCTCCTTCAGCTGAACTCTGGAGGATTTATTTAAGCAGATTTTATTAGGGCTCACAGGCTGAATTAAACTTCTGCTGCTAGCATTTTCCTTTGTACCACTAGTATTTGTAACTGTAAGCAATTTCATGTTCTAGCCTTTTTTACTATAGCCTATGTTTGCTTTAATGCATTGTTATTCAGTACCAGGGCTTAGAGTTGTAGTAAATGTATAAGCAGTGTCAGTGGCTCAGCAGGTTGCACATTTGCTTCTGAGGCTGGAAGATCAGAAGGCTGTGGGTTCTATCCTCACACCAGCACTTGGAATAAATCCTTTTACTGACACTGTGGTGCAGCATGAGGGGGTGCTGCACTCTTGTGGTGCTGTCTTTCAGATGAGACCTTAAACCGAGGTCCCATGTGTTTGTTCTGGTGGTAGTTCAGGTTGATATTAAAGGTCCACGACACTTCTCAAAAAAGAAGGGGAAAATTTTATTTGAAAAACTAAACAATATACAATCAAAGAAACATCATACAAAAATAACAAATAATAGAACTTATATAAAAGAATAAACATACCCAGATCCTAATAGTACTAAATTAAAAAAACAAAAAAAAAAGAATGTATCCAATTTCGTCTTTCATAAATGGGACATTGTTCCATCAAATTGCCCAAACTTCTTGATACATGTGTTGTTTTTTGAACAAACATTGTTTGTATAATTCTTGCTCAATAATACAAATAACAGTACCAGGATCTTGATACATCTGTTGCAATACAAACTTGCATCATGATTGCCATAAAATAAACTTTATAAATAAGAAAATAAGCTGGATCAATCCACCATCCAGCTCCAGCTTCCTCAAACTAAAACCCTCATACCACTTCCTGATAATGTTACATTCCCCCAACATGAATTAGCCCGTCTTTGTAACAACTGTGACCACAGCTCCTGAACAAAAGGACACTGAATGAGGAAATACATCATGGTTTCTTCCTGTGTGATACTACCAAGTCTGGGACACATAAGTTCTTCCTGACTATTATGCTTGGCATTCCCCTTTACATAAAGTCTGCCATGGGAACAAAACCACATAATATCTCACAACCTTGGTGGGATATATGGATCCATCAATGATTCCAACCCCCTAGAATGGTAGTTATGAGAAATATCTTTAAAATCAGTTTTAGTGATACACGCCTGTGCCTGTATTGTATCATACACAGATTTATTATCTGTGTATGATACAATACAGGCTATATAAGGTGTGGTGTCAACTTCCATTTTTTTAGTTTCACCAAGGCCAGTTGAAAAAAGACACAATTTGTCTTAATCTGAGCTTTAATGTCCCCTGATTATTCCACACCTGATAAAGGGGGTCAAGCCATTTTCAGGCAAATAGGATACAAATAGCCATAATAGGCTTGGAAAAAATCTGGTAAATTCTTATTAAAAAATGCACTGTAATAAAAAGCCACAGGATTTAGCAAATTCAACCCCCCTTTGTCAACTGGTAAATATAAAACCTCTATCCTAATAGGGTTTTGTCGATTCCCCCAAATCACCTGAAAAACTAAACTCAATAGAGAAGTTTACAAGGCCAGTGGAACAGGATATATAGCGCTAATAAATAAAAAAAACGGGAACATAAAGGTTTTTACCACAGCTACTTTTTTCTTTTTGGATTGTTGTCAATTCCTCCAAAGAGCAACTTTGGAGTTGGCTACCTCCATTTTCCCTGACCCATTTAATAATCTATAATCCCCCCTCCCACACCAGAGCCCCAAAACATTGAATGGGTCTTTAGAGATTGTATCCCTTGTAAAACTCCCATCTGGGGGTATTTTCACTAAGGGGGTAAATAACACTCTTCTCCTTGTTCACCCATTCACTAAAAAAAATACCACCAACAGCTTAATCTGGTTCAGTGTCAGTTGGCATCCATCTGTATCCCCCACCCCCAGGACGAGGCTGAAAATAGGCAGAGTTGTCTAGTCCTCCTTGTCTGGTCAACAAAAACTTAATAAATAAGTTAGCTATTACTTAGTTACTGCTTGAACCTGTGTTTTATTGGAATTGTTTGCTCCTTTCTCTCCCTCTTCTTCTTTGTCCTGTCGTTTTTCACTTCTCCACTGCTGGGATTCTGGGACATTGTTCCTCTGTCCCTAGTGCCACTCTGTCTGACTGCTCTTTTCTGTACCCCCCTGCACCTTTAACTTCCCTCATTATAACACCTTCCTAAACTTGACCCATTGACTCTCTTTTGTGCCCACAACCTCCCCCACTGTGACTGTGTTCATCTTCTCCTACCCTATTCTCCTGTAATCCCTCCTATCATCTGCCTACCTCCTTAAATTGTGTGTTCTCCCCTTGCCTTCTTACAATTTCTGAAGCCCTTAACAGGGTGCCCAGTCTGCCTGCTGCTCCACTCTTTCAACCGACATTGGCCACCCCAGCTACTACTGCCACCAAGCTCTGCTGAGGATCCTCAGGTATTGTCCCCTAACTGAACCAGATGGCTTTCTTGGACTCTGTGGAAATTGTAATTTCAATTTCTGTGGCACTCTCCTCGGCTGCACTACCAATTGTATATATTTTTCTTTTCTTTCTGCTTTCTGCTGATTGGCCAGCTAGTGCTCTTCTTTATCTGAACTCTGGAGGATTTATTTAAGCAGGCTTTATTAGGGCTCACAGGCTGAGTTAAACATTTGCTGCTAGCGTTAGATACTTTTCCATTTGCAGGTTATCATTGTTCCCCACTAGAGGTTGCCTTCTTCCTTTCTTGTTTTTATTTATGTTGTTTATTTCAGTTGTAGAATTAATACCTTTGAGTCAGAAGGCTCTTTCACAAAGGTTCCATGTCAAGAGGACGAGAGACAAAATTTACATAAACGGGTTACAGAATATTCAAAGTACACAAAAGGTTACATGCTGTACAGATAGCAAGCAAATAGGCTGTTACAGTGTCAGAAGTGTTGCAATAAGTTTGGGTGCATTTTGACATACTGAGCTGGTAACAGGAGAAAACAGGAAAAGGAGTCAAACAGATGTAAGCACAGAGCATGGTGAGAGCAGCCTGAGGGGGCTTCATCACAGATTGAGGATAGTGAGGTGAGGAAAAGAGCAGGGGTGGGGGACTGCCACCAGGGGCTTTGTCAGAGAGGGAGGTGGAGAGAAGGGAGTGGGAAGAAGGAAGGGGGAGGTAGACAAGGGGATGAATTAGTTATGATGATGATTAGTCATAGGTATTTGCAAATTGCAATCACATAGCGTATTTTGTGCCAGGAGGGTTAGCAGTTCTCTTTTAAAGGGTACAATTTTTGTATGCTCCCAGGTGGTAGCAGGGAGTTCATTAAACCAGGTGGGCCCACGGTAGGAAAGTGCAAGACAGGTTCTTTCTAAAGGGACTTGGAGCACACCCTTAGCCAAGCTCCTAGTGACTTTTGAGGAGTTGGTGTGCTGGAACAGAGTGGCGGTGGAGGAGGGAGGTAGTGAGACCGAGGAGGACTTTTTTGCCTATTAGGCAAGCCTGATACTTTGCCCTTAGGTGTAAGGGCAGCCAACCAGTGGAGGAGTAGAGAGTGCAGGTTTGGGTTTGGTGATTAGCCCCCAGGACCAGGCAGCAAGCCTTGTTAATTAGTACTTTTACTCAATTTAAAGCTGAGTCTGAGGCAGCACCTGTACATGACGAGGGCATAGTCGGTGACCAACAGGATGGAGCTTCAGGTGACTAGGCTTAGAGCTCCAGGGGTCATGGCTTGCCAGTGTCTATAGAGGATTCTTAGCTTAATATTAGCTGATTTGACAATATGATCTATATGGTGCATGAAGGAGAGGGTGTCATCAATATGCAGCCCAAGATAGTTGAAGGTGGAGACTTTTTCAATGCCATCCCCTTTTTGGCTACAGATAGTCAGGTGTTCATCATACCTTTTGGCATGTGGCAAAGTTAGGTGCATAATTTTAGTTTTTTTTTTGTAGTTTAGAAGGAGTCTGTTTTGGGTGAACCAGTTCTTGGGCATAGCAAAGCTATGCTGTAGGTTTTGAACTATTTCTGATGTGTGGCTGCCAGGCACTGAGATAACCGCATCGTCCACATAGAGCAGCATTTTTGTAGGACAGGCATTGGGAACGGAGTCAATGAAGAGGCTGAAAAGAAGTGGCCCTAATATCGAACCTTGGGGAACCCCTAGGGTTACCTTTTTGATTTTGGAGGTTACTCCCCCTATCCTCACACACTGCGTCCTGTGTGAAAAGTAACTGTTTAGCCAGGAGACGATATCTACTGACAGTCCCATGTTTCTCAAGTGTCTGAATAGGATTAGGTGGTTGATGGTGTCAAAGGCTTTGGTTAGGTCTATAAATATAGACCTCACCATTTTTCCTCTGTCAAGGGCTTCATAGGTATGAGTAGTAAAGCTGATTAAAGCTGTGATGGTGCTGTGTCTGATATGAAACCCTTGCTGTTGCAGGCATAGCAGATTGTACCTATTTAAGTATTCGGTAAGCTGGTCAGAAACTACCCTTTCTAGTGCTTTAGAGAGAGGTGGTGGTAGTATTGAGATTGGGCAGTAGTTACCCAGGTTAGTTCTGTCCCAATTTTTAAACACAGGGGCGAACAGGGCAGTCTCCCACCTATCCAGAAAGATTCCAGTGCTCAAGAAGATGTTGAAAAATATGGTTAGTGGAGAGGCAAGTTCGTCCAATGCTAGAGCTAGCAACTTCATGTCTAGTGAATCTCTCCTGACCCTGGTTTTGTTTAGGTTTTTTTTACTTATTTAATGGTCTGGGCCCTAGTAATTTTCTGAAAGTAGAATGGTGGTTGGCCTGGTTTAAGGGTGGGAGGAGGGATAGGGTTGATGAAATTCGTATCAGGCAGGGTGTGGAGAAATTCAGAGGGGGGGCAGAGCTGAGGTCTGTGAAGGCATTATTAAAGGCATTAGCTAGGTCAATTGTTTGCTATAATGGGCCAGATGTGGTTACTATGAGATCTGGTGGAGCTCTTGATTCTTTGCCTGTGAGTCACTTAATGCTATTCCAGAATTCCCTGCCATTTCCCCATTTTCTCTTAAATTGTTCTCTATAGTAGGTAGCTTTAGTATTACTTATTTGTCTAGTGCACTTGTTCCTAGCCACTTTGTAAGCAGCAATGTCAGTTTGCCTGCCCGTCTCTCTGGCAATATACCAGAGGGTATCCCATTGTTTCATTAGAACAATTAGAGAGTCTGTGAGCCAGGGGTTAATGGCTCCTTTTATTTTGACAGTCCTGACAGGGGCAAATATGTCACAAGCTTTGTTGAATGTAGATATGAGGTATTCCAGGGCTTTATTTGCGTCACTGCAGCCAACTAGGGAGGACCAGTCTGAATCCTTCAAATACCTCTTAAAAAATGCCCACAAGCCCCTTTTTAAGGTAGCGGTTTTTGGAGATCTGGGGGGGGGGGGCTTTAGAGCCCTTGTTTGTCCAGAAGCAGACTACTGGTAAGTGGTCGTTTAAGGTGTCTGGCAGGACCAAGACGTTTTCCATATGCTCAGGGTTGGTGGCAAGAAGCCAGTCTATGACAGTGCTTGAGCCTGTGTGGTAGTTCAGTCTTGTTGCCTGCGTGACCATCTGTGTAAGATATAGGCCATGGATTTGGTCCCTCGTTGTAACAGAATCCTGGGAAAGCCAGTTTGTGTTAAAGTCTCCTAGGATGACCTGCTCACAGTCTTTATTGAACTTGCTATGGTGTTTGAAGTATAGGTCAAGGCCAGGGGCTTTCTTGACAGGGGTTATGTAGACAGTTGTCAGAGACATTGCTTTGCCTTGTCATCCAGTGAATAGCCTGCTGGAGAGAAGCTGTGCGTCAACAGTATTTACACTGGGTGGCATAACCTGACCACTTATTTTGCTACTCAGATAGACCAAACACCCACATCTTGCTTGACTTGTCTATCTAGCCGGAAGGAGGTGTACCCATCAAGCGAGATGGAGGAATCATGTATATTCTGAGACAACCATGTTTTGGTGAGTGAGATGATGTCCAGTTTGTGGACAGCAATGCATGCTTGGAATTAGGGTAGTTTGGGTAGGAGACTCCCAATATTAATTGAGGCAATCTTTAGGCATCTGGTGGTTGAGGGGTACTCAGTGCCAAGAGGTCCAGGATTTGGGTGAAAAGTCCCAGAAATCATTAACAGTATAATGATCACCCTGGAGAGGTAGCGCTTCCACCAAACTTTAATGATCCGGGTCTTTCTGCACCTTGTATTGTCCTGGTTTGGTATTTACTATTTAGAGGGATATGTGCACATCAGGGCAATGGCAACCTCTGGAGTTAGAGGGGCTGAATGGTTCATTCTTTCCTGGAAAGTGAACCTCAAGGGGTTACTGGATGCCGAAACCTGGTGCTCCAGAGTACCATATTTGGTAGCTATTGTACTAATTAGTGTGTGCATGGTGTTGGGCTGGGGCTCATTAGGTTTTATTTATTTATTTATTAAATTTTGGTGACCGGGTGAGCCCACTGGACCCCGGAGGTCCCTTTTTCAGGGGTCACCCCGGATTTACATAACATAAGATATATCACAATACGGTACGTGTAGAGAATACTTTCATGATGCAGGTTATACATAGATGTATAGTCAGCTGGTTACATATGCTGAGATTTGGCATTAGATTAGTGCATTTGTTATTGATACTACCATGGCTGGTGGGTATAGGCCACAATTGGCAGAGGCAGGTTTTGCACAGCAGGAAGGGAATGGGCTGTGAGGTTTTAGGTGTCTGATAAGTGGACCCGTTCCTTTAGCAATTGCACTTGGAGGTAGCCATTATATGTGCCTTAAGCCCTTGTGCAGAAACTTTTGATGGAGGGAGCTTCCTGGACTCCTGGAGGGAGGGAGTTCCATAGGGTGGGTGCGGTATGGGTGAACAACTTACCCCCCACCTTGGTTCTGGCCCTTGGGACAGCTAGGAGCATGCGATCCGCTATGCGGAGGAGCCGAGGGTTATTCTTTACTGCAATAAGTCCCAAGAGGCTTGGGGGGGGTTGGGCTGATTAATTTAAAGGCTTGGCAAAGGAAGGGGTACTGGAGGTGGGATTCCCAGGAGGGCCAGTTTAGTTGGGATAGAGTGTCACAGTGATGGTTACTAGGGTTTGATTGGCCGGTGAACTGAACCACCTTATTGTATAGAACTTGGAGTCTATTCATCTCTTGTCTAGCTACTCCCTGGGCCACTGGTACTGCATAGGTAATTGTCGTGAGGAGGACGCTGGTGGCTATGGAGACCCTAGCTTCCGGTATCAGCTGGTCTTTCAACCGGTATAGGGTGCCTAGTTTCGCATGTACATTTTTAGTTACTTGATCCACATGGTCCTTGAGGGTGAAGCCCTCAAGGCATTCTTGCATGATCAGGCATTCCCAGACTATGTTTTATAGTTCATATTTGTTTAAAACATTTTTTTTACATTTACTTTAGTTTTAGAGACTCTAAATGTAGCTGTAGCTGAGGGTAGCAAATTGTGTAGCAAATTTTGTTTTAATTTGTTTGGAGCAGTGTATTTAATTATTATTGTGTTGTGCTGTATTTATTTGATTGATGTACGTCGCCCAGAGCCTCCGAGATGGGCGTCTTTTTAAATAAAATTTGCCTTGCCTTGCCTTGCCTGGTCCAGGGTCAGGCCAAGGTTTTTTAGTGATGCCACAACCTCTAGCCTACTGCCCGACACAGAGGCCAGTTGCAGGTGTTGGCTTCTGTCACGACCAGGGGATCTTGGGCCAAACTGCATGGCCTTGGTCTTGTTTGTGTTAAGGACCATTCTGCTAAGGACAAGCCATTGCTAGAGGGATCTCAGGTCGTCTTGTAGCCAGAAGCTGAGGTCTCCTAGGTTAGTGGAGGGACGATAGAGGACAGCATCGTCCGTGTACTGGACCACAGAGCTCCCACCGCACTGTTCACTGAGTTTGTTGGTGAAGAGGGAGAAGAGTAGGGGCCAAGGATAGACCCTTAAGGCACCCCCTCCGTTAATGGGAATGGCTCCGATAAGGAGTGTTTCCATTTTACCCTCTGTGAGCGCCCATTTAGGTAGCAATCGAACCACATAAGGGAGTGCTGTCTAGGCCTACATTGCTCAGCTTGGTCAGTAGTAGATTATGGTTGACCAGGTTGTTGCCTTGGATAGGTTGATAAAGACCGCTCCAGTGGGGGTCCCCTTATCCAATTCTCTGAGAACATCAGTAGAGAATTTGGTAAGGGTGGTGTCCATCCCATGCTTGGTTCTGAAGCCATGCTGAGAGGGTGCCAGGAGTTGATGGAGCTCTAGGTATTCATGGAGTTGCCTGTAGATCAGCCTCTCTTGTATCTTTGCCAGGCTGCTAAGTAGGGAGATTGGCCTGTAATTGCTAGTGGACTCCCTCTGACCTCCCTTGTGGATAGGGACCACGTAGGCCTGTTTCCATTGTTCAGGGATAGCGCCCTCTTTTAAGGATCGGTTTAGGAGCCAGGTCAAGGGTCTGACTTGGGACTTTGCCCCTTCCTTCAATATCCTGGGGTAAATCCCATCTGGTCCCCTGGATCCAGAGGTTTGGAAAGTCATTAGCAATGGGAGAACTTCTTTAGGTTTTACTAGTCTGATGTGGAAGGTTGGGTAGTCCAGGTTAGGGACTGTCAACCTGTTAGGGTCCGGGTGGAGGGGAGGCAGTCCAGACTTGTAATGGTCGAGGTTCTTGAAGTGGCGGTTGAGTGCCATGGCGATGCTTGGGTTGTCATTTGTTAGTTGACCATTTACCTCAATGGGGCCGTGTTTGGTCTTGCCATTCCCCTTTAGTAACCCATTTATGTGTGCCCAGAAAAGTCTAGGGTTTCCTAGATTATTTTTCTGTAATTGTGTAACATACTCCCTTTTGGCCACTTTGATGGCCAGCTTGCACCTGTTTCTGAGAGTTTTGTAGCTCAGCAGGTCAGCAGGTAGTGTGGAGAGCTTGTATTTTTTCCAAGCTTTGTCCTGGTTTTTCTTTAGGGATTTCAAGGGGAGGGGGGTGATCCACTTGTAGCAGCTACCCTTGATATGGAGTTTCTTCATGGGGGCGAATAGGTCCACTGCCATGAGGATTGTTCGCTGAAAGAAGGCAACAGCCTCATCCAGTGAGGGGAGGAATTTGATTGGGCTCCAGTCAATGCTGTCTAGGTAGATTGATAGATATTCAGGTAGTAGATAGGTGAAATCCCTTGCAGCCAGGATTCATGGACGGAACCTGGCAGCCCTGTTTTTCCAGATGCAGAATATAGGGGAGTGGTCACTCAGGGCATCCGCTAAAGTGCCTACCACCTGTATGTTAGCAGGTTTGCTCATCAGCACCCAATCAAGCGTGGAATGATTCCCTGTTTTGTGGTTCATTTGTGTAGGCCCAGCAATAACCTGCACAAGGTTTGCTTCCTGTACCAAACCTTTAAGGGAGTGGTTTTCATTTGAGGCCCAATTTAGACTAAAGTCCCCCAGAATGAGTATCTCAGAGGCGACCTTCTCGTAGAGGTCCTTTAGGACTGCCTCAAGTGATGTACGAGCATTCTTTGGAGGGTTGTATACATACCCGATGTTCAGATTCTTGCAAGGGCCAAGGGTGATGCATACAAAGACTGAGTCACCACCTGTGCTGGTAGCATGTTGCAGGTTAACCTGCACAGAGTTAAGGGTATCTTTCATGTAGATTAGGACCCCTCCCCCTCTTTTATTCACTCTATCTTTTCTATAGGAGTGGTACCCGAAGGCTGCGACCTAGTGTGTGAGTACTTGAGATTTGAGCCAGGTTTCTGATACGGCAAGAACATCTAGATTGTACAGGTCCAGCCAGGCTTGTACTTCATGTATCTTCAATCGTAAGCTACATATATTCATATGTGCGATCCGCATGCCCTTCGTGGATGCCCAGTGAGGGTTCTGAGGGGAGGAAACCAGGAGGTTGTTAGGAGGGGGCCCAGGGTTAGGCTGGTTGTCACCTGCCATTAGGAGGAGGGCAGCAATGAGGCAGAGTGAAGGGAGGTGAGGAAGGGAGAGTAGATTAGTGCAGAGTCTTCGCTTGGCGAATAGTAAGGTTGAGTACCAAATACCTTTCCTGTAGAATTCATGGGCAATCAGGAGTGACTGCGTACTATTGTGGGGGGGAGTAGTATTGCCAATAAGAGCCTGGCAGGGTCTCGGGCGGAGGGGGACTTCTGGAGTCTGAGTCTCCTGTGCTAATAAGCCTATCAACCAAGAGTAGGGACAGGAGGTACATGGTGGCCAGGAATAGCCATCTGTTTGGGCAGCTAAGGTAGGGTAATCCTTGCTTTATGGGCATCCTTGTAAGAAAGGGAACTTTCAGCCAAGGAGGGAAAGTTCGAATGAGGGAAAGGCTTTATGTCTTAGCGTTGTCACCCTATGTCCTGGGTGCTCTGCTTCTCTACAATCCCCTATCTCATAGGAACACTGAGTTCCTTGTGTGAGGCAACTGATCAGGGGAGAGACAGGGGCCTAAGGGATTACCTCCTAATGTAGGACTGGTATGTGCCGCTCATCCCCTATGGTAGATAGGCCAGTTCATGAGCAGCAAGTAAGATTTGCAGTACCTTCTAAGGTGCTGAACTCCTATCTGCAGTTTCATGCCACCAGAAATTTGGCAGGCTGACAGGCTTAAATACCGTCTATAACACGGGGATCATCATATGCAAGTGGCTCCTCACTACTTTAACAGAATCAGGTCAGTGGTCACCTGTTACTATCAATGCCCCTGTAAGCAAACTGTCACTTAATTTCAATAGGTCATTAGTCTGCACTGTGCAGATGCAGTTGTCTGTCACAGGGAAGTTGCTCGGAGATCAGTATGAGTCTCCTTAGGGGCCTGCTTTCTTTGTTATTCATAAAATCAGGATCCTAGTAGTAGGCAATTGAGCAGGCTATACAGTAGTTACAACTTAAATAATCTTGCATATACGTTCTACAGGCAGAAGTTCTAGTCTTGGCATATACTGTATTTCACCCTAGGAGAGGAAATTGCATGGTGCCCTATTAGTACCACTATTATGACTGGAACATTAATAGTATTATCAGAATGAAACAATACTATATTCCTGTTTAGGTTCAATTAGACACTTTAACTTAGGTTTAGCAAGGGTGAGGTTTTAATCTGACCAGCTCTCCATCTAGGGAGTTAGCTTGTTTACAGACAATGTATCGAGTTTCATTGTCCGAGAAAAAACAAAAAGGGGCAGTGAGAAAAGGGGCAGTAGACTGTTCATGCTGCCTCAGCTCTGACTGGCTTCCTATCTGAGGTGGGCATGGTCAGGGATCATTTAATGGGAGGAGGGAATGGGGTGGGTGGCTGGGTCAAAAAATCAGCCCCTTGTCACAGAGCACCCTGCATTTCTCTCCCTTCAAGAATACTGTGCTGCTCATCGGGGGAGGTCCGCCTGACTTGCGGTAGCGTACCGGCACCTCAACTCTGAGGTTCACTGCTTACTGCGGCTTAAAGTCAAAGTTTTGAGATGTCCGTTTGGAGGGGGAACGAGCAGCCCCAGCCACTCTATCCTCTCCCTGCAAGAAATTGTTGCGCTGCTGTTGACCGGCGCTCTGACCCAACTTTTTGTCCAGGCTGCCAGAGCATCACGGGCTGTTCTATCAATAAGGCTTAGTTGCCTTTTTCCAATTTGATGCCATGAGTAGCTTGAGCAGGGGCTCCAAATGATTTCCTGGTTGGCGGGGCAGAACAAAGAAATCAGCCCCTTGTTGCCGAGCACCCTGCATTCCTCTCCTGTAGGACCTTCAAAAATACTGTGCTATTCATTGGGGGAGGTCAACCCAGCTCGCAGTAGCGTACTGGCCCCTCAGCCCTGAAGTTCACTGCTTACTGCGACTTAAAGTTAAAAAGTTTTGCGATGTCCCATTGTTAATACTGGCATGGGGGAAGGATAAGTAAGGCCTGTAAATACACGATCCAAGGAAGATTATAAGCTAGATGCACAATATTAAGCATGTTGTCAGTATATGAAAGACCCTTTAAGAGAGGGAGAGAGATTCTGAGTGGATATCAGCCTGGAGCAGGAATTAGTCTACTGGAGGTGGGGGTGGAGGGGCAAATTAAATTAACACACAGGAATGAGGAAGGGACAGCTTATGTTCATCAGTATGGTGTATGCATAGATCTGAGGTTCTTGCGCTTGGTAGTGCTATCTGTATGTGGTAGGGAACAGGGCAGTCTCTAGTGGTGAACTACTATAGGCTGCAAATGGAGAAATGGACTGATTGGTTCAGCCAGCAGCCGAGTCCCTATGAAAGGATGTGCTCACCAAATGTGGTGGTGGTGGGGTGGTGGGGAGCCGACGCAGAGCGTCAGCGGGGCCCTAAACTGTCCTAAGGGTGTTTCACTGCTCAGGTCTGCACGGCCGCTAGCTGCATACCTTCCTTTGCTACCGGGTTCATTCCGGGGGGGTGGTGGAGGGCGAGATCACCAGAGCCCCCTCGACCTCTGCTTGTGGGACCCTCCATCGGTTAGTCCTTGCGAGCTGTGGAGAACAGGAGAGGAGGCAAGAAAATATATAGGGAAATGCCACACAGGTTGGGGGATGGTAAGCACAGGCCAGGTGGGGCGAATGAGGATGGGGAGCCCAGGCTCTCAGATTATAGCCGAGAAACGGAGCCTTGGTTAGTTTAGACCTCCAAATATCTCCGGCATCAAAACCGCACTGGGAGGCTAGAATTTAATTTAACAAGGCAAGCTGGGCTAGAAATTAATTTAACAGGGCAAGATGGGCTGGGCTAACAAGCAGATTTCTGGAAGTAAACCTTCAGCCAGAGAGCAATGGAAGTTACAGCAGTTAGTAGCTAACTCAGTTCCTTACAGGGTATTAGAATTACCAGTCAGCATATTAGATTAAAAGGGGGCAAGAACACACTGCACTGTATGATGGTGGCTAACAGTATAACTTTGGCTAAAAATCAAATTAAAGTAATAGCAGGTTGTAACTAATCACAAATAAAAGTACCAGTCAGATTATATTAACAAGCATTTGTCAATGCTGAATGTTGATTGCGTTGGTCCGTTGAGCTCACTCACTGTCTCTCTTTCACTCACTCATTCTGTTTCTCCCTGTGCTGCAGGCTGCTTTTTTATAATGGACTCCTGCATTCATGGGCACCTTTTTCTGCCCACAAAGAAATCCGCAGCTGTCCCGACAGAGCTCCGTTGAGGTCGCTCACTCCCCCTCTCTCACTCGCTTATTCTATTTCTGCTGGAGCTGCAGGCTGCCCTTTTTTACTGGGCTCCTGCCTGTGTTGATGCCCTTTTCTGCCCACAAAAATATCCGTAGCAGTCACGATAGAGCTCCGTTGAACTCGCTCACTTCCCCTCTCTCACTAGCTCATTTAGTTTCTCCCACCGCTGCAGGCTGCCCTTTTGTATTGGGCCCTAGCATCTATTGCTGCCTTTTCCTGCCCACATAGAAATCCACAGCAGTCCCAATAAAGCTCCACTGAGCTCACTCATTCCCCCTCCCTCACTCACTCATTCTGTGTCTCCCGGCGCTGCAGGCTGCCCTTTTGTACTGGGCTTCTGCCTGTGCTGGTGCCTTTTCCTGCCCACAAAAAAATCCGCAGTAGTCACGACAGAGCTCAGTTGAGCTCGGTCACTCCACCTCTCTCACTTGCTCGATCCTAATCAGTCCCAAACACTGATTTCTGACAGCGACTGCGGTATTCTGCACCGGAAGTGTGAAAACACATTTTGGCAAGGATGTGAAAAATGACAGCTGTACTGTTCATAAGGAGGTGTAAAAAATGCCAGTGTTGAAAATCTGGCATGAAAACATTGCTAATTTGCGAAGTTACAAGGATGCTTGGAAACTGCACAATGCACGCTCGTAACACAGTCATTTTATGGAGTTTCATCACAAAATTTTTAACATAGGCATTTTAGGACCTCTGCTCATGAGCAGTGTCACCGTCATTTTCATAATGTGTCCCAAACATGGATTTCCCACAGCGACTGCGCTATTCTGTGCCAGAATAGCGAAAACGCATTTCAGCCAGGATGTGAAAAATGACAGCTGTACTGCTCATAAAGAGGTGCAGAACAATGGCAATGTTGAAAATCTGGTGTGAAAATATAACTTATTTTCGAAGTTACAAGGAGGCATGGAAACTGCACAACACATGCTCGTAACAGTCATTTTATGGAGTTTCATCATAACATTTTCAACATAGGCATTTTAGGAACTCTGCTCATGAATAGTGTCAGTGTGATTTTCTTAATGTGTCCCAGACACTGACTTCCCACAGCGACCGCACTATTGTGTGCCAGAAGAGTGAAAACACATTTCAGCCAGGATGTGAAAAATAATAGCTGCACTGTTCATAAGGAGGTGTGAAAAAATGGCAATGTTGAAAATCTGGAGAGAAAATATTGCAAAGTTGTGAAGTTACAAGCGTGTGGAAACTGCTCAATGCACACTTGTAACACACTCATTTTATGGACTTTTGTCACCAAATTTTCAACATAGGCATTCTAGGACCTCTGCTAATGAACAGTGTCACGGTCATTTTCATAATGTGTCCCGAACATGGATTTCTAACAGCGACTGCGCTATTCAGCACTGGAAGAGCGAAAACACATTTCGGCCAGGATGTGAAAAATGACAGCTATACTATTCATAAGGAGGTGCAAAACAATTACAATGTTGAAAATGTAGAGTGAAAATATTTCAAATTCACTAAGTTATAAGCATGCATAGCAACTGCGCAATGCACACTCATAAAACAGTTATTTCATGGATTTTTTCCACCAAATATGCAACATAGACTTTTTGAGAGCCCACCTCATGAACTCTAGCTTTGTCGTTTTGGTAATCAGTCTCGAAAGGTGATTCTGTGCAGTGACCACAAAATCACCTTTTGGGACCGATTAACACCATGACAGTGCCTGAAATCATGAGGAGGGGTCCCAAAAACACCATGTTGAAAATTTGGTGCCAAAATTCAAAAAAATGCCTGAGATAGAAACATAGAATTTGACGGCAGATAAGGACCACTTGGCCCACCCAGTCTGCCCATTTCCCTACCTGATGGATAAGCTGCACATTCTAGTTTATCAACAGCTTAGTTCCTCCTGCCCCCCACTAGAATTGCCTTATGCCTGTCCCATGCATTCTTGAATTCTCCCACTGTTCCTGACTCCACAACCTCCTCAGGAAGGCTGTTCCATGCATCCACAACTCTCTCTGTGAAAAAATACTTTCTAACATTACCTCTGAGCCGTCCCCCCTCTATCTTCAAATTGTGCCCCCTTGTTCTTGCACATCTCTTCTTCTGAAAGATACTACCCTCTTGTACCTTATTAATTCCCTTGAGATACTTAAAAGTTTCTATCATGTCCCCCCTCATCCTCCTTTCCTCAAGGGTATACATATTAAGCTGCTTTAGTCTCTCCTCGTATGTCTTCTGGTGCAGACCTTGCACCATTTTGGTTGCCCTCCTCTGAACAGCCTCCACTCTGTCTATGTCTTTGCGGAGACAGGGTCTCCAGAATTGCATGCAGTACTCAGAGATATGCATCAAAGTTGAAAAAAATCCTATGTATGTCATAATACAGCTTACCGGCATTTCGTCAGTTGGCATTCGGCTTTGAAGAGTGCAGACGTATTCCCGATCCACTGAAGATCATCTCACTGGACTCCGCAGGTACGTATGGGGTGAGGGGGGTGTGGGGAGGCAGAGTGTACAGAGGGTGGGCGCGGGTTGCAGGAGGGGGCAGGGAGACTGTGAGGGACTGTTTCCTTTTTTATACAAGTTAAAAAAAATTGTGGGACTTTTTTTCTTTACAGGGGCATGTGGCATGCTGGGGTGGGCTCCCAGCATGCCAATGGAGTGTTTTTTTTTGGGGAAGGCACCTGTAGCCGATGGGGGATTGGGAACCCCCATCAGCACAAAAGGGGGGACACAAGAGCTGAGGGGGATTGGCCACCCCCTCAGCACAAATCTAGTGTTTTTTTGTGGGGAGGACATTATGCCGACGGGGAGTGGGCTCACGCTTCAGCAAATCAAACTGGGAGGGGACATAAGCAGATGGGGAGTGGGCTGCCCCGGCAACTTAAACTCAGACAGGACTGAAGCAGATGGGGATTGGGGCCCATGTTGGCAAACAAAAACTGTTCAGAGGTGCATGCTGTCATGGGGGATTGGGCATCCCCTCAGCTGTGGGGTTTAATTAATATTGTTTATAAACATGGCAGCAAGCTGCCGCCATGTTCACAAACAATATTACACTTGGCAACATTCTGCCCAGCAATGATGGGTCACTCTCTCATTTCAGCGGAATGGCTGACGCTGCAATGACGAGGCAGCCCCTGATTGCAGCGGCTGAAACATTTCAAGATGGTGGCACACTAGCTGAACAGGTGTCAGCAGTAGCATGCCATGGCATTGGGGAAAGTGGGCCAAGCAGTTAAAGGCTGTGGGGGCATTGGCCACAACAGTGCCATGCCTCCACAACCGGCTTCTGGCAAGCTGCCACAATATGTTTCTTGCAAATGCGTACAATCAACATAAAAATTAAACCAAGCAGTCACAATGCTGTAAGAGTAGAGTCTATCTCCACATGTATGCCAACTGCATTCAGTCCAGGTGTAATTCAAATTTTAAAATGGTGCCACTTTTCCCCTCAACAGTCCCGAGGCTGTTTCACTGCTCAGAGATGTGCGGCCACTAGCTGCATACCTTCCTTTGCTGACGGGTTCATTCCGGGGGTGGGGGAGGGTGAGATCACTGAAGCCCTCTTGACCTCTGCGTGTGGGACCTTCTGTCGGTTGGTCCATCTCCTCTTATCTGGTCCTTGCCTGAGCTTTTCACTCTCTGATTAGTTCTGTTACCTACTCTCTAGATCTGTCAATCAACGCAGACAAAAACCCTATGAGATTTATTTGCTTAATAAATCCTCACCCACTGCCTTACCCCAATACCAAACTCACTGCCTCCCTGTGGGCCAACAATGTCTCACACTTCCACTAGATTATTGCAATGCTTCATTGTACTCACCATTATCACCTCCATGGGCCCCTGTAATGGACCCATCAAATCTACTAAAGCTACCAATGAGGTGGTAGTTCTAAATGCATATGGTACAGTTACCACTTTCTACCCTTATGGAATCCACAGCTTCCATCAGTTACCCTCTATGATCACTGGCCTGGAATACCCACCCAAGGATCCCTCCATGGCACCACTCCTCAGTGGTTTTGTAATCCATGTTGGTAACATGAAAACCCGTACACCCAGTAAAAGACAGCAGTTTCTACATAATAAACTTATACTGGAACAACTTCTTTGCCTACTACTTCTTCTTCTACTTCTGTCAGGCAATGTGCATCCCAACTCTGGTCCACTAGATAACTCCAGTGCTCGACAACAAAAAACTGCATGACTTGTGCTCACTTCTCTAAACATCTGCAGCCTCCTCCCCAAAATGGATTGCCTGAAGGTATGGGTCTCTCGTCATGACCCAGAGATGCTATCTGTAGTGGAAACCTGGTTATCCCCAAAGATACCAGACACTGCCATTGCTCTTTCTGGGTACACCTTGTACAGACAGGACTGACACTCAAAAAGAGGTGGTGATTGTGTCATCTACATTAAAGACTCTCTTAAGGGACATATCTCATCTCCCCAGAGTAGCAGTGACAACTTGCAAGCTCTGTCCATTAGATTGCTTTTAGGGGCACACAGTAGAGTGCTCACTTTGCTGTCAGTACATATTCCACCCAAACCAATGAAGACCAGTGTCAGCAACCTTCTGGACTGCATTGGTACTCTGAGTGTAAACACAGAAATTGTTCTGCTAGGTGACTTTAATATAAATTGGCTCTCCTCTGCCTCCACCTCTATCAAGGACACCCTATCTGCTATCCATTTCTCCTAAATGGTGGAGACTCCGACAAAGAGTCAACCACAAGGTCAGCACCAGTACAGTGTTGGACTGGGTGCTCACCAACCATCCTGCTCACATCTCCAATCTCACCGTTCTCCTCGACTCTTTGACTGACCACTTCCTTATCAAATACAACTGGAATAACAACTACTGCAAACCCCCCACCAGAACCATAAAAAACACGCTTCTTCTACTAAAAGGTTACCTCCCACAACTAAAGTCAGACCTAAAACTGCTTGACTGGATGGACCTCCATAAAACCAATGATGTAGACACTGCACTTGACCTCTTTGTGTCAAAATTTAATGCTGTCTGTGACAAACAAGCACCAGTTACTACAAGAAAAGCCAAAGGGCCTTTTAACCCCTGGATTACCCCTGAACTCCTGGAGCAACTTGCCTTAAGAGATCATATCTAGCAAATAGCATGTGCACAGGGGACTACAGCAAACATTCAATGATATAATAAGGTCCACAATGTCTGTACGAAAGCTATCCACCATGCAAAAAGCACATACTACAAAGAAGCCCTCTCTAACTCATGGAACACCAGCAAGTCTTTCTGGACCAGCCTTAAAGACAACACAGGGAAAGACCCCCAAACTCCCCCTGCTATGCTTACTGTTAAGGTGGTTCCAACCTTGAACCCTCTGCTTATTACCAACTCACTGAATCATTCTTTCACTGACCTCAGTAGTGTGCTCCCCAAGGACTTTTTTAATAACCCCAAACCAAGTGGCAATATAAGGTCACCTGCACTACCACCTAACCAGCTGCTATTCCGCTTCAAAATGGTCTCTGAAGCAGATGCTAGGAAATACCTTGAAAAGGTCCTCGGAAAATCTAGGCACAGTGGGGACTCTTTGGACCTCAAATTTGTTCACTTAGCACCGGATGAAACACTTGGACCACTAACCAGAATACTTAACCTATCCCTCTTCCACTTCCAATTCCCTCAAAGATGGAAGTCTGTTACAGTAACCCCTGTACACAGAAATGGGGACAGGTCTTTACATAATAACTACAGACCGATTTCCATTCTCCCACCACTCTCCAAGGCTCTCAAGCAGATTGTGGCTGACCAGATGGTGGAATGCTTTAATCAATACCAACATAGAACATAGAAACATAGACTTTGACGGCAGATAAGGACCGCTTGGCCCACCTAGTCTGCCCATTTCCCTACCTAGAGGATAAGCCACAGATCCTATTTAACCAACAGCCTATTTCTTCCTACCCCCCAACAAAAATTGCCTTATTTCTGTCCCATGCATTCTTGAATTCTCCCACAGTTTTAGACCTTACAACCTCCTCAGGAAGGATGTTCCATATGTCCACCACCCTCTCTGTGAAAAAATACTTCCTCACATTGCCCCTGAGCCGTCCCCCCATCTTCAAATTGTGTCCCCTTGTTCTTGCACATCTCTTTTTCTGAAAGATGCTACCCTCTTGGACTTTGTTGATTCCACTGAGGTACTTAAACGTTTCTATCATGTCCCCCCTCTCCCTCCTTTCCTCAAGGGTATACATATTAAGCTCCCTTAGCATCTCCTCATCTGGCTTCTTTTGCAGACCCTGCACCATTTTAGTTGTCCTCCTCTGAACTGCCTCCATCCTGTCTATCTCCTTGCTGAGATGAGGTTTCCAGAACTGGACACAGTATATTAGATGGGGTCTCACCAACTGTCTGTACAGAGGGATAACAACTTCCTGTTTTCTTCTGGTGATGCCTCTCCCTATACATCCTGGTATCCCTCCAGCCCTCCCTACCGCCTTCTCACATTGCTTGCCAACCTTAAGGTCATCTGATATGATTACCACCAGGTTCCTTTCCATTGCTGTTGTTGTTACTACCTCCCCCCCCCCATTGTGTACTCTTCCCCTGGGTTTTTGTTTCCCAGGTGCATTACTTTGCACTTATTTGCATTGAATCCAAGCTGCCATACTTCTGACCATTCCTCCAACCTTGCCAAGTCCCTTCTCATCCTTTCCATGCCTCCTTGTGTATCAACCCTGTTGCAGATCTTTGTGTCATCTGCAAAGAGGCATACTTTTCCTGCCAGTCACTCTGCAATGTCACTTATAAAGACATTAAAAAGAACTGGACTCAGTACTGAACCCTGCGGTACCCCACTAGTAACCCCTGTTTCTTCAGAGTGGACTCCATTTACAATTACCTTCTGTGTCCTGTTGTTCAGCCAATGTTTTACCCAGGCTACCACCCTGGGACCCACTCCAAGGCTGGTTAATTTGACTACTAATCTTTTGTGTGGGACTGTGTCAAATGCCTTCCTAAAATCTAGGTAGGCCATGTCCACAGCCCCTCCCTGGTCTACTACTTTGGTCACCCAGTCAAAGAAATCAATTAGATTTGTCTGACATGACCTTCCCACTGTGAACCCATGCTGCCTTGGGTCCTGTGCCCCACTGGCCTCTAGGTATTCAACAATTCTTTCATTCAGAAGTGATTCCATCACTTTTCCTACCACAGAGGTCAAACTTGACAGGTCTGTAGTTTCCTGCCTCTGTCTTGCTCCCACTTTTGTGAAGAGGAATCACATCAGCCTTCTTCCAGTCTTCAGGTACCACACCATCCTCCCACGATTTGTTATAAATGGTAGTCAGTGGTGTCACTAGTTCTCTGCTTAATTCTTTTAGAATTCTAGGGTGAATTTCATCTGACCCCATTGCTTTGTCCACCTTCAGTTTTAGGAGTTCTTTCAGACCTTTCTTCTGTGAAAGGACTGGGATCGACCCCTCCTCTGCAGAGTGCTTCTGTTAATTGGATTAGGCACCTCCCCCACTTCCTCTTTTGTGAATACTGAACAGAAGTATTCATTCAGTATCCCTGCTTTTTCACTGTCACTCTCTGCCCACCCACCATCCATTCTATTCAGCCTCACTATCCTTCCCTTTGTTTTTCTATGCTCCCTGATATACCTATAAAAGGTTTTATCCCCCTTCTTAACCGAGTTGGCTATCTTTTCCTCAGTTTGTGCCTTTGCTATTCTGACTACTCACCCTGCTTCCTTCTGCCTTAACTGGTACAGTTCTCTGTCCTGCTCCTTCTGTGTTTCCTTATACTTCCTAAATGCTATCTTTTTTTCCCTAACCTTCACTGTCACTTCTTTTGAGAACCATAGTGGCTTTTTCTTTCATTTTGATTTATTTATTTGTTTCACACAAAGGCCTGTTGCCTCTGTGATGGCAGTTTTGATATTTCCCCATGCCCCAACCCCCATGCCAAGAGCAACATGGGTTCCGGGTTGGCCACAATACCATCACAGCCCTACTTGAATTTACCGAATAAATCCATAACACCTTATACCAAGGCCATCTTGTAGGGGCAGCCTTCATTGACCTAACAAAAGCATTTGATACAGTTCATCATGCACTCCCCCTCAAGCAGCTATCTGACATTGGACTTGCACGTGAAACTGTGAACTGGTTTAGGAGTTATTTGAGCTGCTTCTCCCAGCCTCTACCAGCAAGCCAGGATTGGGGAAGTGCTAGCAGACAGCCTATCTGTCTTATCTGGTGTACCACAAGGGTCCATTCTGGGACCGTTGCTGTTCAGTGTTTTTTTAAATAATCTCCTGGCCTCCTGCCATTGACACATGCTCCTATATGCTGATGATGTGATGATTTTTACCAGGAACCTGCACCCTGAACTCCTTGAAACTGATCTCCAAAATGGCTTTGCATTGGCAGAAAACTGCCTTAAAGAGCAAAGACTGGTCATGAACTATAAAAAACAAAGAACATGCTCTACTCGACAGCCCAAACCAAGCAAAAAAGCAACCCCCTGGCAATAAGGAATGACAGTGGTGATACACTGGAGCTTGTCACACATTTCAAATACCTGGGGGTTAAAATCAACTCCTCCCTGACCTTCTCCAAGCATATCGATATCACTGCAAGAGCTATTAATACCAGAATCGGGATTGTCTACCACCACAGGCATTGTCTAACACATGAAGCTTTAAACCTGCCAATCAGTAGCTCATTTGTCTCCCTCGTAGACTGTGGGCTAGCCATATACAGTTCTGCTACCAGCAGGGCACTCCAACAGATCTCAGTTGCCTTAAACAAAGCCTGCTGCCTACTCTCAAATGCACCAAGACTCACACACACCTGTGAACTTTATGCTCGGGCTGGCTGGCTTCAACTGAATGTCAGAATCAGGTATCAAACCTGCCTTCTTGCCAAAAAGGTCACATGAAATCTGCTTCCAACAGGGTGCAGAACCTGCTAACAAAGTCTATGAATACCAGACAAACCAGAAGCTTTGCCAGTCAAATTTTCCAAGTGCCCAGATGCTGCACTACCATGGCCCAGCATGCATTCTCACACTGTGCACGCCTCTGGGTAAATGCACTGCCTCCTGACATCTCTTGCTCCTCAATGCTTGGCTCTTTTTAAACATAGACTGCACCAGCACCTCTTTGATATGAGTAATTGGATTTGCTCCCGCTAAGGCTCAGCATGCAGCAACACTCTGCCTCCAGCACTTATCTTTGCATCTGTCATGACAGGATAGACAAACCATAGCACTTCACCCACCTCCCTACCCCCCCAGCTCTGCCCCTGGACCTCTCCCTACCCTCCTCCCTCCCTGTCTTTTGTGATCTGCTCACCTAGCTCTCCCGCTCCCATTGTATCCTTCCCTATCCTTATCTGCTTATCTTCTTGATGTGGGCATATGTTGCACAATGCCTCAGCACAGCTAGTGCTTTATGTTTGTTTTCTGTAACCTCCATGAATATTTTTTCTCAGTATTTATATATTTGTGCACAGTATTGTACCTTGCTGTCTAATGTATCTGACATTGAACCTTTCAATGAGCATCCGCTGACAGGTATTATCCAAGAACTCAATAAATAAATAAATTCTAATGTCGGTCCTGGGGGCCTTGAATGTAATTTGCATTTCAGCCAATGAGGCCTGCCTGTTCCAGGTGGTTTTTACCCTGATGTACAAAGAGGTTTCCAGGTGGGGGAAGTGGTACCCAGGAACAAGGGGGGTAGTAGGTGAGGCCTGCAGCTGGGGGTGTGCAGTTCAACAGGGAAGGATTATGTATTTGGTTGTGGCATTCAAAAACCAACCAATTGGGGTGAGGGGCTCAGGTGCAGATAAAAAAAACCTGGGGGAACCAAGGATGTGCAGTTTGGGCCATGGAGGACTACCGGCCATTTGTCCCATGGGCATGGGCCCTTGGTTCTGACATGGTAACAGTGGGCTGGTGACTTGTTACCAGGTTGGGGGGAGTCTTGAAAGAAGCATTGGCTTTCAAAGGGCACAACCCAGCAAAGTTCACCACTCATTCATTCAGGACTGTGGCAGCCTCTACCCTGGCCCAGGAAGGGGGTTGATAGAGGAAATCAAAGAGCTGGACAGATGGAGATCCACCTGTTACAAGTGGTACATCCGACATTGAATTGACTGTGTTTCTTGTGTCTCTTTGTGTCAGCAGGTGCAAACAGGAGAAGGACTATGTGGATTTTGAGGCATTCTTACACATCCTGGGCAGAGAGACATGCAGCAGCTGGCCAGCAGGGCAGAGAATACCTGAGAGGACTAAGAAATATGCAGGTCCACTGGAAAGGGGTCTGGGGCATGCATTGGGCCCACTTGCTTGCAGTGGAGGAAGAGCTCGGATTGGTTTGGGGAAAACCAGATATCTCAGTTATCCACCTTGTGGGAATGACCTGGAAAGGACACCTTGGGGAGTTTTGCTACTAACAATTAAGGCTGACCTAAAGGCCATGAAAGCCCGATGGCCAGGGGTTGAGGTAGTTTGGTCAGAGATTATATCCAGGCAGGTTTGGCAGAATGCAATAAACACTGGGACAATTGAAGGGGCCCATAAGAGGCTTAACAGGAGAATGGTGGGTTTTATGCGGGAGAGAGTTGAGATCTATATCTCACATAAAGAGATAACTTTTGACAAACCAAATTTGTACATGGGGACAGGGTTCATCTCTCAGATGTGGGCATGGCTTGCTTTTTGTTACCATATGGGCATTTGGGGGTAGCTAGGCTAGGTGGGGAGTAAAGTGACCCTGCTAGGGGGGAAGCCCCACCATCCAATGCAAGCTGGAGGTGGGGACTAATGGAATGGGAGCTAGGGGAAGCACATAGAGGGCAAAAAGGGGGGCTGCTATGGGAAGGGGGTAGGTTTCACAGGTCAGGGGCAGTGCACCTGGATGTGATTAGAAGAAGGGTTGGTTATAGAAGGGCTAGGGTTGGGTTTATGACATCTGGACCTAGCCTAAGTAGGTTAGGGAGGATTGACTGATGCTGATCGGGGGTCAGATGACGCATCCAGACCCGAGAAGGAGGGAATGAAAAGGTGAATACCTGGATGAGCTGCAAATAATTCAATGTAAGATTGAATGGCAAAGTGTATGGACAATAAAGGAACAATTGTTATGTTAATGAATTAAGATTAAGTACTGTAATATATTTTAATGGTGTAATTAAATCAATTGCCTTTTGTGCACCCAATACATGTCTGGACATTGAATCATTTCAGATGGGATGGTCAGAAGACAAATAGGGTTGCCAATAAAAGGTAACTTGAATTGTCGAATGGCAGCCCTGAAGAAATGAGGGAGGGGGTGAGCTAGGAGCAGAAAGGGCAGGGGGGAGGGGAAAGGGAAAGGGAAAGGGAAAGGGAAAGGGTAGGCAGGATACATGGAGGGGCAGAGCTTGGTGATGTCAGATTTGACAGGCGGGTAGAAAAAGGGGAGGGTACAGGTGATGTCATGATTGACAGGTACAGGTGGGTGATGCGTACACCTGTGTGGTCACAGAATTGCCCCAGAGGTGTTACCTGGAGGGGACTTTGCCAGGGGTCCTTTTGGTTTTTTTCAGCCCAGGGCTAAGGGTTTTCTCCCTCTTTCTGCTGGGATTTTCAATTTCCCATCAACTCACCCTGTCAGTAGGGGTAGCAGAAGAGGGATTGTCAGACATGGGTGCAATTTAGGATGGGCCATTTAGGATGAAATGATGGACTGGGGGTAGGTGAACAGTTCCTGCCAGAGTGGAAGGTGGCTGAAAGAGCCAGTTTGAAATGGGATTTTGAATGGGAGCTGGGGGAAGGGCATAAAGGGTTAAAAAGGGGGCTGCTGAGGGAAGGGTGAGAAGTTACATGGGTCAGGGGCAGTGCACCTGCATGTGTTTAGAGGGGTGGTGGTTATAGAAGGGCTAGGGGTCAGGTTTATGACATCCAGATCTAGCCTAATTTGATTAGGGAGGATTGATTGATGGTGGTGGTGTGGGGTCAGATGACGTATCCAGACCCCGAGAAGAAAGGATCAAAAAGGTGAAAACCTGGATGGGCTATAAAAAATTCAATGCAAGATTAAATGGCAAAGTGTGTGGACAATAAAGGAACAACTGTTATGTTGATGAATTATGAGTAAGTACTGTAATATATTTTAATGGTGTAAATAAATCAATTGCCTTTTGTGCACCCAAAACATATCTGGACAGTGAATCATTTCAGAAGAGGTGGTTAGAAGACACCTAGGAGTTGCATCCATTTTATGTCTTTTGAAAGTCCTGCCCCATGTATTTACAGTATTTCCTGCAGAGGGGTAGAGAAAGTGTTTGTTTTCTCATAAAAAAAGGAAATATTTGCTCTGATTCTAATTGGACTTACTGTAGCAAATAAATGTTACTGGTGTGTTCTTTAATCTAATTGGTCTAGTTAAAAAGAGTTTCTGAAAGATTCAAGCCTAATTGCATTTTCTTGTTTGGGTCTAGTGTATTGGACATGACGTTTTATGATGATAAAGATGAATTTCTTCTGTTTCTGAGGATGAGAACAAAGAATTAAGGAGAACAAGAAGAAAACAGCAATAATGTTCATGAGCCTTATGATATGTTAACTAAATTAAGAAAAGGTGATGTCTGTCGATTTGTAAGCATTTCATTTTATAGAGATAGATTCCAGTTTTTATCACTGGGGCAACCCTTTTTAAAAAAGTTTTACTTATTGATTCTGAAATCAACTACAACGGAGAGACAAAAAGCATTGTGCAATCCCCTAGCACGGAAAGTTGTGCAGACTTAAAGTAATTATTTAAGCATAGAAATCTAGGATATTACTCTGTCCATACCAATACATACCAATACAATACATCCTTGGAGGGAGTCAAATTTTACCTGATGTGCTATAAAATCCCAACTGACATGAATCGCCAGCATGGCTGCACTGTTATACTTAAAAACAAATAGAATGTATTTTTTTGCAAAAAACTACGTTAGTGCACAAGCTAGGGTGCCTTAATGCCAAAAAATTCACGAAATTGTGTGTTAGGGTTTCCATCCCTAACTCCACACCCCCACCCTGCAGGCAGTAACAGGAAAAAACATTATGGTTTCACCTCTATTGCATCTTTATAAATCAGGCATGGGGTGTGCCTTGCTTACCCCATTCCATCAGTAAATAAGCTTGGATGGGTACAGTATATGAGAATGGGGTGAGTGTTAGGTTGACAAACCCGAGGCACACCCCATGCCCGATTTGTGAAGATGCGAGAGAGGTGAAACTATAATGGTTTTTCCTGTTACTGCCTGAAGGGTGGAGGTGGGAAGTTAGGATTGGAAACCCTAACACCCCATTTCATGACTTTTTTACGTTAAGGCACCCTAACTGGTTTATTAACATAGTTTTTTGCTAAGAATTTCCTTTCTTTTTGAGATAATGAAATTGTATCCTCTTTCATGCACGTTCCCTTGGGACCTGCATGAACACATGCAGAGGCACAGGGGCTCTTTGAGCTCTGTACTAATAGAAGACTTCATCCACCTATGTAAGTACAGGTCCATTACAGGCCATGCACATCCATGCACAAATGAATGTGAAGAATTCGTGGGGCTGTCCATTATACTGCACAAGGGGATGCTGTTCCACACTTCTCTCACCACTTTGCCAGTGACTAGAGCTTGATTAGAAATGTTAATGGTGGTCCACAATGGTTCAGAGTATCAGCAGGAGAATTGCAGTGGATAACAGCCAACACTCTTCTGACTGTTCGGTATAAGGCCCACCCATCCACCCCATCCCGTTCTGTCTGTTCACTCACTCACTCACTTCTCTGACTGCTTTTAAACGTGGTGTGTTAACTGTTTTTAGGTGCTCCCTTATACATAAAATGCATATGGATGTTGTTCTGTTTCCTTTTTTATTGATTTGCAACACCATACACTGGTATCCGATAAACACAGCATAACAATATTAGCATGGTTACATTCACATGGACAAAATAGCATGAGTAAATACAGTTACATGAATATAACCACACGCTCATAATAGTGTTGTTCATGTAGCTGTCTTTACTCACGCTGAGGAGTCTAAGTCCATGAGTGCGTGCTGCCTAACCATCCCAGCAGCGTGGCAGTTTGAGTTACAGCATCTGAAGTGGGTGGTTCAATGCAGCTGACCTGGGTTCGATGCTGATTGCATGTGTGTATTTTTTTTGTACTTAAACATTTTATTTATTTTTACAACAAGCATAAACATAATGTTGTTACCCTCAAAGTTCCCTTCCCCCTGAGTTGCGTCCCTCATGGAGTTCTCTAAATAAATCAATCCCCCTGGCATTCTCTCCCCCTGCCGGTGACTCTGCCCATTACCTGATATTCCCCTGTGGTCTGTGCTGTGTGGCATGGAGTATGTTATATTTACTTTAGGGGTGTGGGAGGCAAAGCCCCCCACATTTACTGTCAGAAATGTATTTAGCATTTGTGTCACGCCACTGTAATGTCGGTGCTATTGTCCATGTGCGGTTGTGTGCCGCGCGTTTCCATCAAGGTGAAACACAGAAAACGCAGCAAAATTTTAAATCTCTGTATCTTGCACCAAATTAATATATATTCACAAAACCAGCAAAATGTACTACAGTGGGGCAAATCCTTTGTACCCTGAAAATTTCAGAGCAAAATTGCAAACCAATTCTTCACAGCGGAGTGACAAAAAAACAAGTGTGTACACCTCACATTACAATGTTATTCTATAGGAAATGAAGCAAAATTGAAATCCACAGAATTCCAGAGCAAAGTAATATATCTTTACAAAACCAGCAAAAGGTACATCTCTGGGCCAAGCCCTTTTTACCCTGAACATTTCAGACCAAAATCTCACACCATTTGCTAACTGTGTAGTGACAAATAAACAGCTTTCTTAAAATTCCTTTTTCACAAATTGCAAAAAAGAATCATTTTCCGCAATTCCTTTTTTTTAAATTTAATTAAAAGATAATATTTTTCACAAATTGTGAAAGAATCCTGTTTCACAGTGTTTTTCGCAATTTGCAAAACAGGATTTCTGCATGTAAAAAAAAACAAATTTCTAAGTAACTTATCAAAACAAATAACCCCTGAATCAGATTATACAGGCCCAATTAGGTAAACACAACTGTTGGTGTTTACTAAAGCCCTTAATTCTTTTAGTTATTCAATTTTGTTGCCACCACTAACTGAAAACAAGATGTGAGCAGCACAGAAAAAGATTCCACATTAGCGAAAAGGATCCTGTATTTACAAAAAAGGATTCCGCATTTGCAATAAAGAATCCTTTTTTTGAGTGGGACTTCTAATGTCTCCCACTGAAAATATTGAGAAACTTTAAAATGTAATAACTTTGGAACAGAGTAATATTTTTTCACCACACCTTCAAAAGGCACATCTGCAACCCAAGACCCTTCTACCCTAAAAATTGCAGACCCAATTCCACACTGTGTTTGCAAAGTGGCATGACAAAGAATTTGATAAAAATTGCAATTTTCACATTTTTTGACACTCCATATCTCTGCACCCACACATCTGACCAGAATGAAACTTGCTATATCAAGAGATCATTGGTCCCTGATGGCACGTGCAAAACTTCATGCAAATTGGGTGAATGACTGTGATGTTATTAAAGTGCAAAATTTTGAGTTTATAACATAGACATGAAGACTGAACCCTAACTATAGGGGTGCAACCATGCCCCTGTAATATCACGATAATCATGTCTACTGTTTTCCTCTACAACTACTCCATGCTGTGAGGATGCAGTTTCCTTGTTAGATTGCTGAACCCCTGTTTTTTTCACAGGATGTGTTATACTGGGGAACAGGCTAAGGGAAGTTTCAAACTCCTTCTTTGTATAAATGGTGATATAAAGTTTTCAATCTCCACTAACAAAGATCTCATTGCTTTCCACAGTGTCCATTTTTCATACCTGACAGTATCTCTGGTTCAGTAATATCAATACCATTTTCATTTATGCTTTAGAACTTATGCAGGCTATTATTAATTTTTGGCTTCTGGGGCTCTCGTTTATGTGTTATGTGCTTATTTAACTACCCCCACTAGATTCAGTTTTATTACCTATAACATTTTTTTTATTGTTTGCTTATCCACCAGAATCCAGACAAAAAGATTTCTCAAGATCACATATTTTGACTAACAGTGGATGTTCTTGGATATTAGACTAAGAGTGTCCCTCAGGTGTAGGAGAGAAATCACATTTAGTTAACATTGCTCCTTTAATCCTAACATTCCATTTTTCTCCCACAATATTTTGCAGGGATCCTGGTGTTACAAAATCTTTTGACATTTTTACACCACCTAGTTTCTTATTTAATGGTTCCTTTTTCTTTCCTAATGGTTTAGCCTTATTAGTATCTTTACCTCCAACTTGAGCTAATGTTATTTTTTCTTTCCCACCATTATATAAAAACATCTCCAAAAATAGCTTATCAAAAAGCAGGATAAAATATGATTCATAATTCAAGCTATAATGATATAAAATGCAAATACAAAGCAATTGATTCAAACATGACTTTGTCAAAATGTTTACAGATAAGTGTCAATGCTATCAGTTGATACTGTAGTCAAATTGACTATTCATAAAGAGGAAGCTTTCTTTAAACAGTTCCATGTAGAATCAGTCCCTTGGTAAACTTATTAATTTTTCCTTGTTTAAGTCCAAAGAGTTCCAAAGTTTTATAAAATACTTCTGTAAAATACTTCACTAGGTTGACAGTACGTGAAATTCTTCTTGCTTTCTTAAATCTTCTGAATATGTGGAGGATTTCAGCCACCAAATGAGATCAGTCAAACTGGTATGGTACACTCAACCAATACGGCCTGTTAATGAAACAAAATTGACAATAACATTGTATTCACAAAGGGGTCAAACACTATGATTAGAGATGCAGCGAAGTTTAAATTTGCTGACTAAGTTCCAGCAAAGTCCGGAAATTCACCTCCATGGAGCAATCCATGATGTTTTGATCCTAGGCTAAAAATTCATCTATCCAATTTCACAGTTTTTTGGGGAATGGAATTTTACAAGGAAGTATGGAACTTCACCCACAAGTGACAGAATTGTGCCCATGAGCAGAGGAATTTTGCCTGTGAATGGCACAATTTCAACATTTGTGGTGAAATTCTGCTGTTTGTGTGTAAAATTCCACACTTTATGTGTGAAATTCCACACTTCCCAGGTGGAACTTCACACCTCACCAGTGAACCTTCATAATATGTGGCCATGAACTAATCCATGAATTGTGCTAAATTCATGGAATAATTCATGGAGCCAAGTTTCCCAACTTTGCCTCACTATAACTATGATCAGGCGGTCAGAAAATCAAGTTATAAACACATCCAAAAAGGTTAGTTTAAACCTATATATACATATACTATTATACTATATACAATAAACCTATACATATACAAGACTATGTTTAGTAGCAAACAAAAGAAGAAAAAAAACTACTTATAATTAATTAAAAACTTACTTCCATTCTTGATAGCAAAAAAAGGTGACTCTGGCTTTCTTCCAAAATGTCAGACAGAACAGGGGATCAATTCCATTTGCAATTACCCACCACTTTCAGCTGTCATCAGAGGTAAAGTGTTAAAGATTAAATTTGCAAAGTGGTCTGAGCTGTTTTTGCCTGTGTATATGTCCAGATTTTGAGCATTTAAGCTTTATTAAAAAGAAATTCAGCATTATAATCTTGTATGCTTATATTATTGACTATCTAGGCAGTGCAGTTTTATCTTAATTTCAGTGATTTTTGGGAGTGGCATCTCAAAAACTGCACCCACCAACAAACAACAGGCACATGAGCTCACTTGGAAATTCTACTCACAAATGTAGCCACCAAGTAAAGGTTTGTCATGGGGTAGAAAAAAAGAAGCAGACTTGGCTTCCTAATACAGAGAGATGCCTTTTCTCAAGGTATGCTGCTGGCATTCTAAGAGGTGTTAGAGCCATTATGCCATTTATATGATGTCATCAAATGGCTCTGAAATGCTGATTACTCTTCAGCAGAAAGTAATCTAAAACTTTTTTTTACCTCAAATAAAAAAGATAAAAAAGAAATACCCATCTACCTGCATTTAAGTCTGTAATATCAGCCCGATTTCTCAATTAAAGTTCTATCCCCTGCTTTTATAATTTAACTCTTTCCTTTTGATTTCTTTAATTTGTTTTGGCACCATAGTACTGAAAGCAGTAATAATGCACTGAACTGCTGGCTTCGCATCAACAGCTTTTTTTTTTTTCATCATTCAGTCATTCAAATCATTAGCTAAATTGCCATGAATATATGTTTCATAATTATTATACATGTATTCTTAAATTTGAATCCTCATTATTGGTTACTGACATGTTATGTGTGTAGATATCCTTCTGACGTTTTTGCATGCATAACTCTGGGTCCAACTCTCTGTATTCCTCAAAGTTCATGTATCAGCTGTTTTTCAGCCTGACTCAATCTCACCTCATTTCACTTCATTCCATAAAAGCTATGTGTGAAACAGGGAACAAAAAGGGAGAAGAAACTCAAAGTGCAGATATCCCCACCATGATAAACATAACTACACAACACAATTACTGCCTAGTCAGAAATGCACTCCAGATTAGATACAGCTCATATATAAGGCAGAATATATTTGCTAGACAGCTAATCCACAGCTGCTTTCTGGATTTCTTCTGCATCTGGAGAAAGACACAACATAATGATAGTGCAGAACATATAAGCAAAATACAAGTGTAAAAACTCAGATAGCAGCAGGTGAGGGATCTGAAACAAAACCCTAGTAGGCTAGTTCTGATTTGCATTGGATCCATCATCTGCTGCTGCTGCCATGTGAGATTTTCCACTTGTATTTCAAATATATTATTTGCAAAAAAAACTACATGCCTGTAATTCCAATGCACTAAGGTAGCTGCTTAGAAGGGGTAATATTATTTGACACTGATGCATTTCAAAAATGTATTGAAAGAGCATAATTATAACATTGTCATATGCGACTCCTAAGACAGCTGAAGGGCTGTCCTGCTTTATGATCTGTAGAGTCAGAGACATGCCCTGCAATCAACAGGTATGTGGCTGAAATGAGATCTCACATAGTCTCTAGAGATACAGAGAATTTAAATTCCACTGGTAAAGTGTCTGCAAAGTGAGCACTTCGTGTTGCCACTCCTTTACATGGAGTGGGCAATGCAAAGTGCTCACTCCGCCTTGTCATTACATTTCATGTTAAGGCAGAATGACAATGCGAAGTAAGGTGAAGTTGTTGTTTTCAATGGACTTTGCCATGCTCTTTAGCCATAGCCAGGCAGGAAAAGGAAGGAAGTGAGTCATACAAGCAGACACTTTCACTTTCTCCTGTGGAGACGGAGACAGAGAGAGAGAGGAGTGTGTTGTTTTGTCACTGCTGAGACTTGGAGATCAGAGCAAGGAGAAGATTTAAACTTTGATTTAGACCCAACAGCTTTTTTAAAAGCTACATTATTTTGTCTTTACTGTATTCTTTTTTATTTAATTGGTTATTTCTGTAAATTTATTTTTCGTACCTTTATAAGTAGTTAGTTGTTTGTCTGTGTCTGTGTGACTCTGTGTGTGTGTTGTGTGACAGTGTGAGTAGTCATTGCTCTGACTGAGGGAGCACAGTAGGAGAGATGGACCAGGGTGAGGGAATGTCTGGGGCAGGAGAAGCTCTGGGACAGTGTGGTACTGGTAGGCATTGTACCATGTACAGTACATGTGTGGTGAGCATGGCTGCCAGTTCCTGTTGGACTGATCAAAAATTCTGAGTGCCCCCTGAAGCAAGCCCAGACCAGCACCACCTTCTGAATCTGAGGCAGTTGAACCACCACCACCACCACGTCCAGCACCAACTCCAGGACCAGATCCTCTGGAGCAGGATGTGCCTGTGCCCCCAGGCCCAGGTGTGGATCCCAACCCTGCTGAGCACTGTGACCAGCTGGCTGACAGTTCATCTGGCCCTCCCCTGCCTGTGCCTGGTCCTCCCTGCACCTCTGTTGTTTGGCAGTTTTTGACTATGTCAGGAGGGGACAGCAGCATGGGCAGATGCTACCTATGTGAGGTGGAGGTGTGCCGTGGCTCCCTGGGGACTCACTTGGGGACTGGGGGCCAGTGCACCCATATGCTCAATCACCACCAGTTGGAGTGGCAGGCTGCCAGAGGACAGGCCATGCCTGCACCTGCTGGCCCTTCTGTGGCAGAGGATGCAGCTGTGCATGGCGGTGGCCCTAAGAAGAGGAGGGCCAGAGCAGCACCTGCTGCTACATCAGCACCCAAACCACCACCACCACCAGCAGGTCATATTGTAGAATGTCTGGACCCCAGAGAACTGCATGTATTGCAGACTGACTTGGCAATTCTCTGGAGTGCTGTTGAGGAGAACAATGAGAGGGTGAGTGTTGTCGAGCAGTGGTTGGATCGCATAGAGGGACATCAGTTGCAAATTATGTCCATGCTGGAACTGCAGCTGGATTACCATGGGATCCCACATTAGTTTTTTTTTTTCCTCACACTATGTGCCCCCCCACACCTTCCTTGCTGTGTTATAAAATGTATTCCTCCACCATCTCTGACCCTTGTATGTAATTTTGCCCTTTTTTTGTTATCTTCCACATGCATAACATTTTGTATTCTGGAGCCCTCTTCCTTCTGTTAAGTGTGTGTTTGTGTGTGTGTGTGTGTGTGTGTGCTGTTTTGGTGCCTCGTTAATGTTACTTTCTGTCGTGAGTGTTTGTGGAAAAGCAGACTAAGCAGTGCAAGTATACTATTCTAAACTGCATGTGTGCAGACAGTCTTCTTTCCTGTCTGTGTATGTACTGCAGACACTGTCCAAGTCCCTGACTTAAAAACACTTATTAATGAGTGCTATGATGGGGTGGTGAAGCCTGGAGAGATACTAGAAAACAGGCGTAAAATACATCCAAGTAACTATTAAAAAAATTAATGTTGTGATTCGTGACATGATCGTGAATCATGATTTGTGACTGCATTTGTGACAGTGATGATGAAGAACGTAATTCGGTGTCGAAGCCGGCAGTGTGAGATAAATATGGAATTGTATTGGAAACGCAAATGCCTATGGCTGTACTTCCCTGATGAGCTGTAGCACAAAACTCCCTGACCTAAAAACACATATTAATGAGTACAATGGTGGGGTGGTGAAGCATGGAGAGATACTACAAAGCAGGCTTACAATACATCCAAGTAACTAGTAAAAAAATTATTGTTGTGATTCGTGACTTGATCGTGGATCATGTTTTGTGACTGCATTTGTGACTGTGATGATGAATAACGTGATTCGGTGTTGATGGCGTGAGATAAATATGGAACTGTATTGGAAATATGAATGCCTATGACTGTACTTCCCCTATGAGCTGTAGCACATAACTCCCCAACTTAAAAATACTCATTAATGAGTACAATGGTGGGGTGGTGAAGCATGGAGACATACTACAAAACAGGTTTATAATACATCCAAGTAACTAGAAAAAAAATGTATGTTGTGATTCGTGAGTGACGTGATTGTGAATTGTGATTTGTGACTGCATTTGTGACCGTGATGATGAAGAATGTGATTGTATCATGAGTGACTCTTGAACGTGATGATGGTCCTGACTTAAAAATGCATATTAATAAGTACGATGTTCATGCAGAATTATGCACCACACCAGTCCAGTTTTCTGAAGGGAAGCCAAAGAAACAACTGTGACTTAAGTTGCTGATGGAGATTTGGCCCCAAAGAGATGCAAATGCATGGACAGATTAAGATTGCCCTGCACACTGAAGAGATGCAGATGCAAAGACACAGCACCTAACCAGTGATCACCATCAGAAATTCAAATCTGTAAAAGAATACCTTTGCGGTTGGGGTGGGCCATGGGGGGGGGGGCAGTGTACTGCACTGCTGCAGTAACAGTCACTAGTACTAGTACCAGTACTACCAGTAAAGATACCACAAAGAAGTACAAAAATCACACAGCTGCAGTGGATAGCAGGTTCACAATGTTGAAATTACCATGTGGCACAATAAAAGGTGTCTGACTTGATGACATGCGTCACACTCACATGCACACACACACACACACTAAGTAATGTGTAGCAAATTGAAAACTTCAGTAATATAACCACGTATTTTAAGCAAACTAAAATTATGCACTGCTGCACAACAACAATCAGAAAAAAATGGCATGGATTATTGAAAATATTACTTTGTGTACAGTAGAAGTCACATTAAACTGTTTCCTCAACTCACTGGTGTAGCATTGTTCAATGAGTTTCCTAATCTGTGCAGTTTTTAATTCAATGAATTAGTAAAAGGTTGGTATTGGTTTGCAACTAGCTTTTATGTACTACAAGCTTTATTTTCAGCTGAGTGCTTATGAGTTTCATTTCAGAAGGCAGACTAAACAACTCTTAAGGAATGTTGTGATATTTATAAACAATGTTCTTAAGGAATGTTGTGATATTTTTAAACAAGGCTCTTAAGGAATGCTGTGATATTTATAAACAATGTCATGAAAATGCAGCTACTGCCATTTCACTAAACAGTTACAAGTGAGTTGAATAGGCAGTGAAGCATAGTTGGAAAACAGTTGAAAGCTTCAACAGTTCGAGTTGCCATTGCAGTAGCATCACAAAAAAAAAATGCTACACCAGTGAGTTGATGGAACAGTTTAATGTGACTTGTACTGTACATTAACACAGTTATACAAGAAAAATATCACCAAAACAGAAAGAACTGTCTTTTTCTGGGGAGGTCACATGATGCCTAGCTAGAGTAAGCGAAGCAGCTTACTCAACTCTCCCACTCTCCAGCTCTCAAGTCAGACCTATTTTACTAGATAAGGCTCAAAGAAGGACTTAGTTTACATTCGTAACATGCATCCTTAAACTTACCTGCTTGTCAATTGCAAGAAATCTTGTCTAATCCAACCATGGAGGTAAATATGCGGCAGGAACCCTCGCAATACACTCCACCACCATCTCCTGAGAAGGCTACGAAAAAGGCCAAGTCTCAAGCAGGGAAATCAGCACCAGCTTCCTTGGGCAAGAAACATAGAAACATAGATTTTGATGGCAGATGAGGACCACTTGGCCCACCCAGTCTGCCCATTTCCCTACCAAATGGATAAGCTGCAGAACCTAGTTAACCAGCAGCCTACTTCTTCCTACCCCCACTCCCTAGAATTGCCTTATGACTGTCCCATGCATGCTTGAATTCCACCACTGGTTTTGACTCCACAACCTCCTCCAGAAGGCCATTCCATGCATTCACAACCCTCTCTGTGAAAAAATACTTCCTTAAATTACCTCTGAGCCGCCACCCTTCTATCTTCAGATTGTGCCCCCTTGTTCTTGCACACCTCTTTTTTTGAAAGATGCTACCCTCTTGGACTTTGTTGATTCCCTTGAGGTACTTGAAAGTTTCTATCATGTCCCTCCTCTCCCTCCTTTCCTTGAGGCTATACATATTTAGCTCCTTAAGTCTCTCTTCATATGTCTTCCGGTGCAGACCCTGCACCATTTTAGTTGCCCTTCTCTTGACAGCTTCCATCCTGTCTATGTCTTTGCAGAGATTGGGTCTCCAGAACTGCAAGCAGTACTCCAGATGGGGTCTCACCAACTGTCTGTACAGAGGGATAATAACTTCCTGTTTTCTACTGGTGATGCTTCTCCCTATGCATCCCAGTATCCCCCCAGCCCTCCTTGCTGCCTTCTCACATTGCTTGCCCACCTTTAGGTCATCTGATATGACTACCCCCCAGGTCCCTTTCCATTTTGTTGTTGTTAGTATCTCACCCCATTGTGTACTCTTCCCTGGGTTTTGTTTCCCAGGTGCATTACCTTGCACTTCTTAGCATTGAATCTAAGCTGCCACACATTTGACCATTCCTCTAACTCGCAAGTCCCTTCTCATCCTTTCCACCCCACCTTGTGCATCAACTCTGTTGCAGATCTTTGTATCATCTGCAAAGAGACAAACTTTTCCTTCCAGTCCCTCTGCAATGTCGCTTATAAAGATATTGAAGAGGACCGAGTCCTAATACTGAACCCTCGGTACCCCACACTAGTAACCCCTTTCTTCATAGTGGACTCTGTTTACTATTACTCTCTGAGTCCTATTCTCCAGCCAATTCTTTACCCAGGCTGTCATCTTGGGACCCACTCCCAGGCTGGCTAACTTGTATATTAATCTTTTGTGTGGGACTGTGTCAAATGCCTTGCTTAAAGTCTAGGCAGGCCATGTCACAGCCCCTCCCTGATCTACTACTTTGGTCACCCAGTCAAATAAATCTATCAGATTTGTCTGGCATGACCTTCCAGCTGTGAATCCATGCTGCCTTGGGTCCTGTGCCCCTCTGGCCTCTAGATACTCAACAATTATTTCCTTCAGAAGTGATTCCATCATTTTCCCTACCACTGAGGTTACACTAACAGGTCTGTAGTTTCCTGCTTCTGCCTTGCTCCCGCTTTTGTGAAGGGGAATCACATCTGCCCTCCTCTAGTCCTTGGGTACCACCCCATCCTCCCATGATTTGTTAAAGGGGGTAGTCAGTGGTGTCACTAGTTCTACCCTTAGTTCTTTTAGAATTCTGGGATGAATCCCAACAGGCCCCATTGCTTTGTCCACCTTCAGTTTTAAGAGTTCTTTCAGAACCCTTTCTTCTGTAAAAGGGCTGGTATCAACTTCTGTATCCAGAGTGTTTCTACTGTTTGTTTTAGGTACCTCCCTCACTTTCTTTGTAAATACTGAGCAAAAATATTTGTTTAATATCTCTGCCTTTTCACAGTCACCCTCTGCCCACCCTCCATCCCCTTTATTGAGCCTCACTAACCCTCCCTTGGTCTTCCTTCACTCCCTGATGTACCTATAAAAGGTTTTATCCCCCTTCTTAACTGAGTTGGCTATCTTTTCCTCAGTTTGGGCCTTTGCTGTTCTGACTGCCTTCCCAGCTTCCTTTTGCTTTAACTGATACAGTTCTCTGTCCTGCTCCTTCTGTGATTCTTTGTACTTCCTGAATGTTTCTTTTTCTCTTGAACCTTCACTGCCACTTCCTTTGAGAACCATAGTGGTTTCTTACATTGTTTCATTTTGTTTATTTGCTTCACACAAAGGCTTGTTACCTCTGTGATGGCAGTTTTTATTATTCCCCACTGTTCTTCCACCCCTCCTTCCTGCCCATTTGCTAGTGCATTCCTTAGGCACTCACCCATTTTAGCAAAGTCAGCCATCCTAAAGTCCAGTACTTTTGCCTTTGTATGGCTTGACTCTATTGCTGTGTTTATTGTGAACCATATTGTTTGATGGTCACTAGTTCCCAGATGGCTACCCACTTCTACATCTGTGATCCTCTCTTCATCTCCATTTGAGAGAACCAGGTCTAAGATTACTCCCTCTCGAGTGGGCTCCAATACTAGTTGTCTGAGGCATGCCCCCTATAGGGCATCTAGAATAACCCCACTCTTCGAAGTGGCTGCTGCAACTGCACTCCAGTTAACATCTGGCATATTCAGATCACCCATCAGCAATATCTCCCCTTTTTCTGCCATTCTAAGTATTCTTTCTATCATTTCCTTGTCTAGCAAGGCTACAGGGACATCATTATAGGAGGAACAGTTTCTGCAAGAGATGAAACCACTTCAGTATGCCCTGCTAATGTTAACATAGGATGTGGCTACCTTAAAGAAGGAGGTGGTTGATATCTCCTGGCAGGTTAAAGATACAGAGGCACGGGCAGTCTCCCTGGAAAGATAGAAGGTGACTACAGATCTGGAGATCATTTCTCTCAAATGGCAGCCAGCTAAAATGGAGTTGAAGATGGAAGATCTCGAGGGCTGTAGTTGGCGAAAGTCTTCTGGAAGACAAAGAAGGATCCTCTCTGTCAGTTCACGCAAAACCTATTTGAAAAGATAGCGGGCCCATCACCAACTAGCCCCTCATACATTGTGGAGTGGGCCCATAGAGCACTTAGACCTAAGCTGACAACTGGGTCACCCCTAAAACCGTTCCTGCTAAAGTTGCTCAATCACCTGGATAAGTAACATGTTCTGGAGAAGCTTCAGAAAATACAGCCAGTAATGTGGGAGGGCCATAAGATCCATATCTCCCAAGATTTGCCAGCTTCGGTGAGACAAAAGAGGGGATCTTTTCACCCAACAGTTTCCCAGCTTATTCCTGTGAGCATTCAGTTTCGGATGCTATACCCAGCTCAGCTATGAGTACAGATACAGGAGAAATGGCATACATTTGAGACCCCAGAATGAGATGCTAAGGAGATGCAGGGGCTACTGCTAGATTGTGTGCCAAATGAAGGATAATGCTCCCTGTGACCTTCTGGGCCTTTAGTAACGATAATGTGACATCTTGCAGTATAATTGACCAGTTGTGACTTTCTGATGGTCAGCTGGCCATCTGTTAGAGTGATCTAAGTGCCCAAGGGGGTAACTGTCTGTGCCCTGCCAGCTGATCACGCTATCTATGGAATATCATGGCTCCTAGTAGAACGGTGCAGGCTCAGACACAGACTTTCCACAAACTTTCTAAGATGGAGGGGCAGCTTTTGGCTTACTATATTGTTCTGGGATACATTGCTGTTTGGCTGTATGTGTCTGGATAACTTCACAGTGCCCTTCCTGCTTGATTGCGTGTATATCCATAGAGCTGCATATATGAAGGTTTTGCAGATGTCCTGCATTTGCAAACGTGCACACAGCCGCAGAGCTCCCTTCAGGATCAATAATTTCTACTGCCTGAGGAAAACTGGACCCACAGCATTTCCTGGGTTTAAACGGGGGCATCTTGGGCTTACATAGGGGCCTGGGGTATTAACATTTATGGATGTGATTTGTGATTACGAAGCCTCTCCATTATTGTATTTGTTTTTTGTTGAAAAGATCGGCTGAGGAGTGTTGCAAATTAGGGTGTAGCAATAACTTTTCTTTTGTGGGTATTATGATCATTCAGTTATTTTAGCCTCCTGATGGCTCATCCCATGATACCCCAAACCTGTGTTACTTAGATACAAAACAGTGGCAATCTGGTCATTTCCTAACTGGGTTGGTCTATTTCTTGCAGCCCATTTTCTTATTATTCCTGCATTGGCTCTGAATTAGTATTAGTTAGTTTCACAGACACTCAAATAATTTTGTTACATGGAGGGGGGGGTTGGGGAAGGAGTAGGGAGGGAGATTTCATTTGCAGAAACTGGTAGGATCATGTTCTGAATCAAGGGGAAGGGGCTGTATCATCACACAAGTTCTTATATGGGCTCTAGTTCATATGTTACAAACAGATGATTTGGCTGGGGTAGTTTTTTGTATACTATGTATAACCTGCACTGTTATTTTGGGTGGGTTGGGGTTGTTGATAGGTGTATGGTGTGCTTGTGGGGGGATGTTCGGGGGGTTGGGGAGGGACTCATGGTATCGGTATAGTAAACAGGAGATGCGGTTTCAGGAATCAGATGGAGGGACTCATAACTGTGCAATGGCTAATCATATAAAAGTTGTCACATGGAATGTCAAGGGCGTGCGCAATAAGAGCAAGAGATATAAAATATTGAAACATTTACAAGTGTAAAAGGGGCAAATTTTCTTTCTTACAAGAGACCCAGCAGGTATATGTGGCAGGCATAAGTACCCAGAGTAAGGGAGTGGCTATTCTGCTAGCTAGAAATTTGAATTTTAAATGCAATCAATGTATATGGACCCTCTAGGTAGGTTCATCTTTGTTCATGGCACCCTGGAAAGGTCTGAGATAGCCCTTGGGTCTATCTATGGTCCCAACGTAGACAGCACATCTTTATTTCTGGAGGTTCATAACACCCTAATGCCCTTCCTGTCTCTCCCAATCATTTGGAGAGGCAATTGGAACCTCCCATTTTCCCCAGACCTAGACAGAACAGGTAAACCAAGAGCTGGCTTGTCCCAAGCACAAAGAGCTGTTCGGGATTTGTCTGATAAATTAGGTTTATGTGATCCCTGGAGGGTATTGTTCCCACATCAAAGGGAATACACATTTTGATCCCCTGTACATGGTACAGCCTCTCATGTAGATTATTTCTTACTAAGCAAGCAACTCCTTGCAGGCCTTATGGCATCTCAGATTGCACCAGAGGTTACATCAGACCACTCCTCAGTATCTTGTACCCTAGCTTTATTTCCTAATTATAAAGTGGAAAAGAGTTGGAAAGTCAATAATAAACTACTAAAATACAAATGGGTGATAGACAGATTGAAGTCCTGCATTGCACAATATGCACAGACCTATCTTAACACCACAAACCGGCCAGAATAGGAATGGGGGGACTGAAATGCTTCCTATGAGGCAAGCGTATAAGAATAGCATCTGTGAAGCACCACAAATGAGAACACCAAGTTAAAGATTTATTAGATAAAATAAGGGATATAGAAAGGCATATCTCCCCTTCAGCCACAGATACACAGCACCAGGAGTTGGTGCACCTTAGGGCACAATACAATGAATTTTTTGGGGAAAAGCAGAATATGTTATACTTAAAACCAAATTCACCTAAATAAACCAAGGAGACAATGCCAGTCGCTTACTTGCTTTAAGGGTTCACCAACAAGAGGCCTCTCGACTGGTGAATGCAATCTGCTCAAGCCAGGACGGCCTGCTTAAAACATACCTGGTCGAAATAACTTCAGAATTTCACTCATTTTATAAGGACCTCTATAATGCTAGGCCTGATCCTCTGATGGTCGAACATATTGACAAATTCTTGTGGAATATCCCCTTGCCTGTCTTATCTGTAGAGCTGCAGGACTCCTTGGTACTCCCTATCACAGAAGCAGAAATTCAGAGTGCAATCAAAAGTTTATCATTTGACAAAGCTCCGGGGCCAGACAGATTCTCCCTAAACCTCTATAAAGTTTTGGAGGAGGAACTAACTCCCTGGCTACTAACACTGTTCAGGTCTATAGTTTCAGGGGAGTGCCAGGATCCTCATCTGTTTGAAGCAACTATAGTAATATTGCACAAGGAGGGGAGGGACCCAGAAAAAGTCTCAAATTACAGACCGATATCGCTTCTTAACTATGATATCAAGATTTTAGTCAAGATCTTAGCGGGTAGAATGGGGCGAGTTATGCCATATCTGATATCTCCAGAGCAAGTGGGCTTTATGGAGGGGAGAGCCTTCATGGACCACATGAGAAAACTGGACCATATTTTCTCTGCATCCCGAGACAACTGTTCTCCAGCTGTCCTGCTCTCTCTGGATGCAGATAAAGCCTTCAACAGGGTGGACTGGGGTTTTCTTTTCAGGACTCTACATAGATCTGGATCTCCCCCTTTGTGCAATGGGTTAAAGCTCTATATACTAGGCCCAGTGCCTGTATCTATTGTAATCACTCATTTTTGCCTTATTTCTCCCTTCACTCTGGTACCAGGCAGGGCTGTCCCCTATCTCCTCTTTTATTTAACTTCTACCTGGAAGCACTCTTGATACAGATTAAAGAAGAACCTGCCATCCAGGGAATAACAGTGGGGTCACAGGAGTTCAAACTCTCAGCATACGCTGATGATATACTCTTATACCTATCTACTCCAAGGGCCTTGATCAGTTGAACTCTGTCCTTGATCCATGAATTTGGAGTTTTATCCAACTACAAACTGAATCTGGAGAAATCTACAGTGTTTCGCATAAATTCACTTGACCATAGGAGAGACATTGCAGATTTGGGGCTACAATGGGAACCCAAGAAGCTTAAATATATGAGGATATTTCTGACTTGGGAACCCAAAACCCTGCAGGAATGTAATCTGGATACACTGGTACACACAATACAGCAAGACTTGGACAGATGGTCGAAGTTGCCTCTCTCACTCTGGGGTAGAATCAGTTTAATTAAAATGAACATCTTACCATGGATTTTTTATCCTCTTAACATGTTAAATATATGGTTACCGCAGTTCTGGTTTGCCAAACTACATTACTTGATTACCCAGTTCCTCTGGAAAGCAAGCAAGCCTGTAGAGCTTATGGGAAATTGGCTGCCCCCAAGGTTAACAGGGGACTGAGGCTGCCCCACTTTAAACTTTATTATTGGGCTTATCAGTCTGCAAATATTTAAAATGGCTAAATAGCTCCAATACATTTCCTACAGACCTGTACTGCCCTCTATGGCTTACATTGGAGAAGGAACTTATATCAGCCCAGGGTCTATCACCCCTTGCCCTGCTACATATACCCCCTAAATCGCTCTTACCTACCTTAAAGATACTCCAATTGGGATATCAGTAAAGACCCACACCCAGACGTGCTCCTTTCTGTCTTACGACACACTCAAGATCCTAACCAGCCACTTATGGGAAACCCAAATTTTTTGATTGGGGGAAAATGCTATCAAATTCCTGGATCCTGCAACTGGCAAGCTCCTCCATAGTGGAGTTATGGAATGATGGGCAAATACTGTCGTCCGGTGAAATTATCCATAAATATAACCTAAAACCCCAGTCATTCTTCAAAATGTACCAGACTAGGCACTTGTTGATAAGTGCCCAATTAAGTTCCTCTGCCGAAGAGGGTGGGAGGTTCCTTCAACCAATTCGACTTGCAGCTACACAACCTCTTGCCGTATCAGGTATTTACTCCATATTATTAGATAGAGCCTTCCAGCAGTTAAATGGAGCTTCTAGCTACTGGCAGGCCCAGTTCCCAGAGAAATTATGTAACTGGGAGAAGATTTGGATGGATACACATGATTCATCTCTCATCTTATTAACAATATGTACTATACACTGATCAAATTGGCCAAAATGAACAGGGCTCCTTCATCTGCCTGCAGGCGATGTATGCAAGTGGAAGGCTCCTTATATCACATATTCTGGGACTGTCCCAAGGAAGATCCACTTTGACATCACATTAAACAGAGAATGGATCCCTTGTTGAGTCTAACAGAATACATAGAACCTGCCACCTGCCTTTTGGGGATTTCTCTTCGGTATGGGTCAAGGAAAGAAAATACCATTTAGCTATGGTGGCATTATCCATGAAGAAGCTAGTACTTCAATACTGGCTAGATGACACCACCGTATCTCACTCGGAGTGGCTTCAGGAATTACTGTCTAACCTTTTAGTGGAAAAAACGATTGCTAGTGTCCACAATAACATGCCCAAATTTGAAAAATACTGGAGAAAATTGCACACGCTTGATATGATACAGTGAATCTTATTTAGGATAGGATGTACTATATAAGTCTTGTCAGTCTATAAACGTGCACTTTAATGGATGATAATACCCATACCATGAGTGGAGTGGCCTGGGAGGGAGGGGTGAGATTGTATGGGTGTTTCAAAATACTGGATTTGTCTGTTGCAATGTAATATGTTTCTTTTGGCCTTTTTAGGCCAATTCAAAATAAAATAATAAAGTTTTGTGAATTTTAAAAAATCAAAAAAAAAAAAGGAACAGTCTTTTTCTCCAAGTTAATCTACCTACACCACAGATACACCCCTCCCCCAAAGCACACTTTCACTGTCTCTTGCTACACAAACTCAATGTTGTACGTTAACATTGAAAATCCACACACAAACAATAAATGCTCAATGATATGAGCATGGGAGGGTTTCCCTACAATCGATTAACTAAAGTTTGAGCAAAAAAAATTACTAAAAAAGGCTTTTTGAACAGCTTTTAGAAGGTTTGAATCACAGAGAGCTCTCAGAGCAGACTGTCTCCTATCCTACAACTTCCTACACACACTACCCTGAACTGAGGCTGTGCAGAGCAATCTAGAGCCCATGTGACCTGAAATCCCATGAATCACTGCAAAATTCACCTTCAGAGCTTAAAAACAAGGTGAAGTGAGGCAAAATGTGTTGTTTTCAATGTACTTTGCCTTAAGAGTTGGTGGAGTAGTGGTTTGGAAAGGCGGAGTAATGTGAAGTCATTGTTTTCAATGGAGTTTGCGTTACCCAGTATAACGCAAAGTACTCTGCTTCACATTCCTGGGCACTCCGTGAATCCATTTTCGCTTCGTGATTCACTTCACGGAGCGGATTGGGGCCACTTCGCCCATCTCTAATAGTCACCTCACTCATATGCCCCATGTGCATTAACAAGAACAGCAAACTACCAAAAGAAATACAAAGCCGTACCTGCTGCTAGGGAAGCGAGAGGTCTCATTAGACTATACAGTATGGATAGAAGTAAATGAAGCATTACTTACTTATCCCAGCAAGATAGTACTGCTTTTTATTGTTTTCTTACACAGCCTTTTCTTACCTCTGGGGACTGAAAGCATGTTTTTAAAAGTCTTCAGTTATGGGACAATGAAAAATTATCCAACACTGGCATTGCTGGTTTGTAAAAGGAGCCGCCGCTCTCTCCCAAACAACAGCTTTGTTGGTTATTAAAAGGAATCACGTCTCTCTTTTTCCACCCAGTCTCTCTCTCTCCAATGCTAGTACTTAAAAGAAACCACTCTCTCCCTAACCCAATCTATCTCTCCTCTCCCCTGAACACTGGCATTGTTTTGTTCTTAAAAGGAGCTGCTGCCTCCCTCAACTGCCCCTGAACATGTCATGAAGATAAAACTACTCAGTACTTAGTGAGCATGCAGTAGCTGGTGGATGATTTTTTAAATAGATAATGATGACATAAAAATTACTTTTACATGTCTGTGATTCAAATGCACTAAGGCAGCTGCAGCAAAGTGGCAATATTATTGGACACTGATGCATTGCAAGAATTTACTGAAAGAGCATACTTATCATCACATGCAACTGCTAAAACAGTCAAAGGGCTGTCCTGCTCTGGGATCTGTAGTTTTGGAGACATGCCCTACAGTCAACAGGTATGTGGCTAAAATGAGCCCTGACACAGTCACCTTGCTAGAAAGATGGAATTGCTTTTTATTATTTTCATGCAGGGTGATTGGGGCGATGGGTGTGTGGGTGTATTAGACACCAGGGAATTGCTTTTTTATTATTTTCCTATAGGGCCATTGGAGAGAGGGAGCAAGTATGCTGGACATCAGAGAATTGCTTTTTATGTTATTTTCCTACAGGGTGATCCCCCACATGTACACATGTACACATGTTATTTGCTTCCCTCTGGGGTCTGAAAGCATGTGTTTAAAAGTCTTCAGTTACAGGATAATGAAAAATGATGCAACACTGGCATTGTTGGTTTTTAAAAGGAGCAATTCTCTCTCTAACAATGGCTTTGCTGGTTCTTAAAAGGAGCCACATCTCTAACCTCACCCTGTCTCTGTCTTTTCAGTGACAGTACTTAACAGGTACCACTCTCTCCCTAACCCAATCTATCACTCCTCTCCCCCAAACACAGCATTTTTGGTTCTTAAAAGGAGTTGCTTCCTCCCTCTCCCACCCTTGAATTGCCACAAAAATAAAATATGTTCAGTATGTAGTGAGCATGCAGTAGCTGGTGGATGATTTTTTTAATAGATAAAGATGGCATAAACATGACTTTTACATGTCTGTGCTTCAAATGCACCAAGGCCCTTGTTAGTTGACCAGTGCCCATGTTTCATAACCAAGTAACCATTTCAATATAAAAAAAGGAAATGATCAGAAAGCTGCCCCCTTAGCCTGTAATGGAATGTGTCCCTGCACTCTTCCTGGGCACATACTGTATCATAACTTTGCTGAGAGCAGGGGCAGGACTTCAGCAGCTCCCAGAACTGGGAAGTGGAAGCTATCAGCTGTGAAGAAATGTACAGTCCCTTCCACTACTAAATTAAGCAAGAATTTTGGCCATATACATCCAGTTCACTTTTGTTAGAGATAAGGCACCACAACATGTGGTGCAAATCCAATTTTAAATAACTTAATAAGTCTCTTCAAGCAATATTAGAAGCATACTTTAAGCAAAGACCATAAAATATTCAATAAAGGCAGGATTATAACAAAAACAAACAAACAAAAAAAAGCCCAAGAAAAAAACATCCAACCAACCCAAAAAAAATGCAAAGGATGCTGATTTTTTACAAAAAGTGAAGTAGCTTTTTCGACTTTTGGGGTATTGTAATATTGGCTGATATACTAGGTACAACTTGGCCAGTACATTTATGGATCTGCAGTGTCACTGAAACATCCTTCCATGAATAGTGCATCACTTTTTTAACAGCTTCTGTTAAGCTGGTGAACCTATTGGCTAATTCAAGTTTTATATATAAATTAACATCAAGGACTTCTTTGCAAATAAGATAGGTCTTTCACCTGGTTTACCATAGTACTTGTTTTTAACAGGGGCTTTACTTTTTAGCTGCCTGCTTGTAACCAGTGAATCCACCGACAGTACAGAAGCTGCTTTCTAAATCAGTTTTTTGAAGGACCTATTATTCATTTGATTACTAACATATCTGGATGTCTGTGGCCAGCTCTGAGTGTATTTCATGTTTCAGACTTTTCAGCATTCTGTTTTTAGGTCAACAGACCCCAGTGCAGATGGGATGCTACAATTAGTTTTCAAGGAATTATGTTTACCATGTCTTTATTAAATACTCTATGGTTGTTGTCATTTAACACTGCTTAATGGTTAAGAAGTGTCATAAAAGTTTGAATTTATATAGGACATTTTTTATAGAGGAAAGGTTTATAAATGTGCAGCTTTTCTGTTTTTTTGGGGGTTATTGGATCTACGAATTCTGAATAACTGCTGATTTATTAAGTACAAATTGGCCAGTATATTCATGGATTGGTGAATGTTACAGAAACATCTTTCCTTGAATATCATAATTTTTTTCAGCAGCTTCTGTTAGTTTGGTGGACCCATTGGCAAATTTAAGTTCTATATATAATTTAACTTTAGGACCTCCTTGTGGACAAGACGGTCCTTCAATCTGGTTTCCCAGAGTTTGTTTTGTTCTGGTTAAATATTAGTTTTTAACAGGCTCTTTACTTTTTAGCTGCCTGTTTGTAATCAGTGGATCCACTGACAATACCAGGTGCTCCTTTCTAAATCAGTGTTTGAAGACTGTATTATATATTTGTTTGCTAACATATTTGGATGTTTCTGGTAATTTTTTGACTACATTCAACCTTTCAGGCATTTTTTTAGTATTCTTTCTTTAAGTCAAGGAATGATGTACAGTATACTGTGCCACCTCAGATCCCTTAGTCTTCTGCTGTGTTTTGGTAACAGTTTTTAGCATTGTTGGGAGCACAAATGATATTTTTATGCTTGGTCTTGCTTGGGATTAGATGTTGACTGCTATACCTCTATAAATTTAATTTTAAATGTAAGCCTTTGCTTTTTCTGGGCTTTATTTAAACTGGCATATGCTCAGAATAACTTATGGATGTATCTATCATTGATACACTGGTAACAAAAATGCAGCAATCATCCCCTAAAATACTAATCTACAATCAGGGATGCTGACAGCCAAGCAGCCACTCCTTACTGGAGCTATTAATAAAAATAAGCATGATGACTGCTCACTTTCTAGTTGGGCTTAAAAGCTCCAAAATAACTTAATAAATTGGCAAGATGTGTTGAAATGCCAGTGGGGGTGCTGTGTTAATGAGAAGAAGAAGAGAGAGAAGAAGAGAAGAGAAGAGAAGAGAAGAGAAGAGAAGAGAAGAGAAGAGAAGAGTGGAGTGGAATGAGTGGAAAAATAGCATATAAAGCGCTGTGCAAACTCGAAACAACATCTTAAGATATCTTAAGATATTGTATCTTATCTTAATATATCTTATGCTTTTATTTTTATTTTTTATTTATTTATTGAAAATTTCACCAGGAAAGGCACCACTGATCTTCAATTGCTCATTTCTGGATGTGTCCTGTAGGAAAAGGGAGTGGGAGCAACAACATACAGCTTTTAAACAAATAACATGGAACTTCCAATTTGTACATGTACAGTTAAACATACAATAAGGGCTTAGTTGAAGTGCTTACAATTTATGGTAGATAATCAGATATTGCTTGCAGACAGCAGAATGATAGTCAACATAGGTAAAGACTGGATGGAGACTTGAGATGAAAAAGTTTAATAAGCAAGGAAGGAAGGTGTGTGAGATTAATGACAATTTCAAGTAGGGAGAAATAAGTTTTGTAGAAGTGAGGAGAAAGCAAGAGGGGATGAGGCATGTCAAATGTTAGGGGTGAGGGAGTTCCACAGCTTAGGGAACTGGTGCGAGAAAGCAGCCTGTCTAAATAAAGCTGATCTAAGTTGAACAGACAAGTCTGTGTTTCATAGGATCTAAGTGAGTGGGAGGAGGGTGAGGTGGAGAAAGAGATATGGAGAGGTAGGAGGGGAGAGAGCCAAACCAGAATTTTTAAAGAAATTTTACACAGTGAGAAAGACACCTGTCTTGAAGTGAGGAAAGAGAGAGAGATTGGTAAAGATCACAGTGATGAATGTGGGGGGGGGGAGTCCAGAGCAAAGAGGTAGAAGAAGTGAAAGAGGGTATCCAATCAGGCTAAGTAAGTCTTAGGTGCATCACTATAGACTACATCACCATAGTCGAAAATAGGAAGTATCATTTTCTGGATCAGTTCACTCCTGGCCAGCACGGGTATGCAATTCCAGTTCTTGTACAGGGCACCTAATTTGGGGTGCATTTTTTTCAGGATGGCATCCACATGTCCAGAGAAGATAAGGTGCTGGTCAAGCCAAACTCCAAAATACCTAAAGGAAGAGGTGGCCTCCTGTATAGTCCCATCAAGGATATGGAAGAAGGGCAAGAATGGGAGCTGACAGAATTTCTGCCTAGTGCCAAAGGTCATTGAGACAGTCTTCTTGGCATTTAGAAAGAGTTGATGTGAGCATAGTCAGTGTCAATCCTTGTCAAAGTCAAGCTGGAGTCTGGCTGCTACATCAGCGGGAGTCTGGCTAGATATATACAGTATGGTGTCATCTGCATACATATGGATGAAGGTGGAGGAGCAAATTGAGGGCAGGTCATTTAGGAAAATTGAGAATAGTAAAGGGCCAAGCACTGAGCCCTGTGGGACCCCAGTGTTGATAGGGAGAAGATCAAATATCGAGTCAGCAATACAAACTGATTGTGACCAGCCTAAAAGGTAGGCCCTGAACCAGTTAGTGGTATTTTCTGATAGCCTGGCAGAGGAGAGTGTATTTAGGAGGAGGGGTTGGGAGACTGTGTCGAAAGCCTTTGCGATGTCGACAAATGTAGCAGATGTGATATGGCCTCGATCCAACCCAGAGAGGATGGAGTCTGTTAGCCTAAGCAGGGAAGTTGTTGTGGAGTGATACTTCTGGAAAACAGATTGAAAAGGGGTGAAGGAATCTGAGTCTGTGAGGTAGGTAAAGAGTTGTGAGAGTACCATATGTTCCTGGAGCTTAGTGAGGATAAAGAGAAGTGATATGGGACAATAATTTCCTGGAGTAGAGGGTTTACCACCCTTTGGGAGTGGTAGGACAGTAGCATGTTTCCAAGTGGTAGGGACAGAGGCTGAGGTGAAGAAAGGTTTAGGAGTGAGGACAGATGAGGAGGAGATAACAGGAGCAGATAAGGTAGAGAAGCCTAGGATCCAGCTCATCAGGGTAGCTGCATTTGGATGGTTTTAAGGCTAGGAGAGCTTTTAGAGTTTCATCTGGGTTTACATTGGAGAAAGAGAATGGAGCAAAGGATGAATTGTTAAGGCTGAAGTATGAGGAGTGGGGTGGTGGACTGAGGGAGGGGGAGGGAGTGAGGAGAGAAAGGTAGAAGCACAGGAGGTGAAGTATAAGTTAAATTTAGAGGCAACTGCTAGGGACCCAGATAGTACTGTGTCATTTGATTTTAGCAGAGGGGTAGAGATCTGGATGGTGATTAGAACAGGGCATGTACTGCCTTCCAGAATTTGGAGGGATGATTTATATTAGCCTGGAATGTTGTTTGGAAGTATTCTGCTTTTGCAAGCCAGATTGCAGAAGTACACACATTTCAGAGTGTGCAGTAAGTCTGGAAGGTTGCAGGTGATTTTGAGGATTTATACATCTTCCATGCCTGGTCCTGAGAATGTTGCCAAGCCAGAAGCTCTGGAGTGATCCAGGGGAGGTTGTTTCCATGCACCCTGGAATGCCTAAATGGGTCATGTTGGTTCCAGACATGGAGGAATGTTTCTTTGAAGTAGTTGAGAGCAATGCCTACATAATCTTCTGATGAAATGTGTGACCAATCAGTGAGCGACAGGCCATGAAAAAGTGGGGTGAGGTCCAACGTTTTATAAAATCTGGTTTGTATTATTCTTGGTGGAGCTTTGGGCCTATAGATCTTATGGACCATGTAAATCATATGATGGTCACTTAAGGCATTTGGGAGAATGCTGGCTGAGATGATACATTGGGGGTGGGAGGAGGAGAAGGCTCAATCAATAAGTGAATGATTTTGAGTCTTATGATTTAGGTGGGTGTATTCATGAATCACCTGTGATAGGCTGTGTGTGGTAATGGCATTTCTAGTTTTGTGCTGGGCAGTGGACAGCCAATTTAGACTGAAGTTACCCATTAGGTAGAGTTCACCTGTGGATGACAGGATACTATGTTAGTAATAAAATTAGTGATGATAGGGGTGGGGGGTTGGGGCAACAATAGAGCCCTCTAACAAAATGGAGGTTGAGAATGGGAGGGACAACTTTACCAAGAGTGCCTCATAAGCCACTGGAAAGGATAAGGATAGGATGGTTGTGAGCTGGATAGTTGAGAAGATATATATGGCTATTCCACCTCCTCTTCCTGAACAGTCTTGTCGCGTGAGAGAGTAAGCAGGAATGGTGATACTGCTGTCAGGCATCTTAGTGGTGAGCCATGATTCAGTAAGAATTAATACATCTGGTTTATTGTTATGATGAAGGGTTGGAGCAGGTCAAATTTAGGTAGGAGACTTCGTATATGGAGATGGAGAAGTTTAAGTCTGTGAGGGAGGACAGTATTGTTTGAAGGGACAGGACCTGGGTTAGGTTCAGTAACACATGCTGTCAGGAGTGAAAAAAATCAATGAGGAGCTTGTTTAGCTAGGTAGCACTATATTATAGCTGTGATTTAGGAAAGCTTGAAGGGAGAGAGTGTGAGAATGATGTAGCGGGGTTTTAGCAGCCTCAGTGCAGAATAGGAGTGTGGGTAATGTAGAAGTGATTGCAATAGGTGGGAATGGGTAGTGAGACCAGGTAATGGGACAGGGTGTAGAAGCTGAGCCAGGTGTGGACAGGGAGAAGAGATAGTTTAGAGGACTGGGTAGGAGGTTTAGGGAAGAGCTAACATCCAGAGGGTAGGAAGTAGGGAAGAGAGAGGTGAAGAGGAGGAGTAAAGGGACAAGGAGGAGGAGGATAGCTAGGATTATTATAGACATATAATGTATGCACAGGCAACTAGGAGGCAAGAAAGTGGGACAAATGAGGCAGGTGTTTGACATGCAGTTTGATTTGGGACATCAATTTGCAGAAAGATGCTTGTGGGGTGAGGGGGCAAATTTCAGCCGTGGGATTATTTATGAATCAGTGGTTGCAGATGTTAACTATATGTGTGTAGGTCTTTCATCTCCTTTCAGGAGAAAATTACACTGGAATTAACCAGGAGGGGCTTTGTGTGTGTGGGGGGAGTTGTGAGGCCAGTACCAACTACCTTGAAGAAAAAAAAATGGGGGGGGGGAGAGCTGGTTGGTTAATTTCCCAGCCAATCAGCATCAATAAATGTCACACCAGCATAGGGTGGGGGGCTGGCTAGGGAGGGTTGGGTGATTATTGCAGTACAACAGTGCTGTAACAATGCTGAAACGCTCAGAGAAACATGTTGCTGATTGTAGTCTATTGCATAGGACCTGTGTGGAGAGCTAAGATGGCGCTGAACACCAAACCTGATGATCCATGCCTGAGGGAGGACATTTCACAGTCCTGGGTAGTGGTTGGAGCCCACATTACACTTGCACAATCCTCAGAGTAGGGTAGGAGGAGGACTGAGGGAGAAAGAAGAAAAGTTGCCAGGTAAGATAGCTGGGGAACCTGAGGGGAAGGAGAAATGTGCAGAGGGAGGCTGGGAAGGGTAATGTGAGACTCAAGTGGTGGAATGGAGCTCACAAACACATGCTACAACCCCTGCCAATTTTACTCTCCCATGGAAACTCTGCTAACTCAGAAGCAGAAAAATAACTTTGACTGGTCAGGCTGGAATTAACGCACTATGGCTATAATCACAATGCTAGAGTCAGCTGCACTAGCTGAGACACAGTCACACTGAAGGCTGCAAAAAGTATTTAAATTTGGTTGCACTGTTAAAAGCATTTAAAATTTGGTTGCACTGTTATAATCATTTAATATTCAGCTGCACTGTTAAAAGCATTTAACATTTGGCTTCACTGTTAAAAGCATTTAAAAGTTAGCTCCACTAATTGAGACACAGTTGCTCTAAATGCTGTTACATAAACATTAAATTGAGCTGCTCTAGCTACCATATCACATAGCTTGGTAGTAGAAAGCATGAAATCTGGCTGCACTATTGAACAAATCAACTTAAGGTCACTGTAATTATTGCACATTAAGCTGCATTTCCTGGTGCCAATTTCACTCTGTAGTGTTATGGTGGCAGAAAATGTAAGCCTTAAAGGTACTTAAAGACCACAGTGCTGTAATATTGCTGAAACACTCAGAGAAACACTGATTGTAGTCCATTGCATAGGACCTGCATGCAGAGCTAAGATGGCTCCGAACACCAACCTCGATGATCTGTACCTGAGGGAGGAAATTTCACAGTCCTGGGCAGGGTCTGGAGCCCATGTTGTGCCCCATGATCCTCAGGGAAGGGTAGGAGGAGGACTGAGGGAGGAAATGTCACAGTCCTGGGCAGTGGCTGGAGCCTGCATTGTGCATGCATGATCCTCAGGGTAGGGTAGGAGAAGGACTGAGGGAGGAAATGTCACAGTCTTGGGCAATATAAGATACAAAATCTTAAGATATTTTAAGATATCTTAAGATGTTGCATCCTGTTATAAGATGAGACAAGATATCTTAAGATGTCATATAACATTTGCACAGTGCTTTACATGCTGTTTTCCCACTCACTCTTTTCTTCTCATTAACACAGCACTCTTGTGGGCATTTCAACACATCTTGACCATTTATTAAGTTATTCTGGGGCTTTTAAGCCCATCTGGAAAGTGAGCAGTCAACATGCTTATTTTTATTAGCAGCTCCGGTAGGGAGCAGCTGCTCAGTCATCAGCATCCATGGTTGTTGATCAGGATTGCTGCATTTCTGTTACCATTATATCAATGATATCCATAGGTTTTTCTGAGTATATGACAGTTTAAATAAAGTTCACAGAAAACAAAGACTTACATTTCTAATTAACTTTATAGTGTTATAGCATTCATTATACAGTATATTGGTGGTACCAAGTCGCCTGGAATTTGACTGTTCACAACTTTACTCAAGTATCTTAATTCCTCTTAAAGTACACATAGATATATATTTTTTTAACAGTACAGAATTTTTGCATTATAGTAGATGCAGGAGGCAATAATATTGTGCATATTTTATTTTCTCTACAATTACTTACATTGCGAGGAATAAATAAATAATATATTTGAAAATGTATATTCGTCAGCAGTGACCATTAGGAAACATGAGTATTAAAATTTCTTTGAAGTTTCAAGAGCCTGAAAGTTAGTCAATACACTTTCAGATATTAATAATCTACTCTTTCATGCATATCAAGTAAGTTTTACAAATAGCACTATCAATCAATCAATCAATCAATCAAATCTTTATTTATTCAGGTGATCATCATTGAGAAAGGCTCATTTACAAGATGGACCTGATAAGGTCAAGGTTCGAGTTGATGCACAGCAATTACATCACAGCACTAAAATGCAATGTAATGACCATATGAATCGTGTCACCTTTAAAGACCTTATATTAGCATTAATATGCTACAGCTTTGATTTACAGCTTTAGGAAAGGTGTTTACTTTGTAGTACCCTACTTGATTTACAAGACTAACAAACAAAGCATGTAGGTAGCACCTCAATAGAGCAGGTATATTCTTCACAGGAACACCGGGGGCATCACTGAAAGGATGAATCAGTGCACCACAGTGAAACTTAGTAGAAACGTATCTTTTAATTGTGCCTACATCAGTCTTGTTTGCTTTGGACATTATTTTGAAAATTGTTCTGCTTTGTTTACAGGTGTGCATTGTTGAAGGCTTGTAGTCTTGCAATGAGAGAGCCGAGGATGAAAGACTTTGCAACAGAAGGAGATTTGTGGGGGCTGAGAAGCTTAGCAAAATTTCTGAGCAGAAACTCCTTCTATAGTGAATATTAACATATGTCCTGGAGCCCTGTTGCATCCTAACCCCCACACTAGTTACAGATTTTAAAGGCATGATGTCTGTCTTGCTTTTTCATAAGGTAGCTAATTTATGAAGTCTCCCTATCCAGAGATATTCTTTTGAATTTATTTGCATTCACAGTATATTTAACAAAACATACAGATAACCTTGGGAAGTGTTCCATGCTGAGTTGATAAAACGGCTTGTTTTACTTAAAGGTTCAGCCATTAATTCATATACTAACTTTAAACCATTGAAAGGAAAAAAGGCTGAGCCACAACACTTTCTTGAGCACAAATGCATAACTAGCCTGGACATTTTCTTTTGGACCTCACATTTATAAGTTTAGGAAGCCTTTTCTTTGGCTACAAATGAGCAACTTATTCTGTCAGATCGGTCTTTAACTTGAATTCCTGAACTATATATGGGTTAATTAGATTATTAGTCCCAATTTCTCATTTTCCCCTTTACATTTGGAATCTCATAGGTTATTGATTTTGCAAGGTTTAAAATAGAATTGTAGTTTAAACTGTTTGAAATGCTGAAATGCTGCTGAACTTTAAAAAAGACCTTTATTTATAGCATGACAATGGAATCTTCAAGAAGAACCCCAAAAGCTGTCAGGTGGGAATCTCAAACTCGGCACTTTTTTGTCTGTGGACTCAGTTTTTGCTTTTGAAATGCAGCCAAATTCTATTTGAGAGTCATGGCACTGACTCAAGTCAGCACTATGCTTGCTACAGAGTACCCTGCTATGAGGTCTAAAGCCACCATTTAATTTATTTTATTTTATGCTATACTCCTGGTTATATGTATTTTATAGTGTGTAATATTGATTAAGACAATGCTCCTCCAGCTGATAAGATATATATGATATGAGCTTAAAATTAGATCGCATGTATTATTTAGTTCCTATTTTCTAGGTTAAAAGAATTTCTGTCTAATTTGTTGTTAACTGCAGATATGTCATTTGTTTGTTAAGTGCATGTTAACATACATACAAGTCAAGAGAATTTTTTTGAATTGAAATTTAAGCAGAGATGTTTTTAGAACTATTAGTTTTTAATCTTGGATTTTTTCATTTAACCACCTAATTATTGGAACTGATTTATCTGAACCTACTGTTCTTGGGAGTACCAGGTTGCAGGCATATTATGGCCCTGATCAGTTGCTTGGCTACCTTTATTATTATTTCATTCAGTATGGTGGACTTGTTTCAGATTGTTCCAGGTTTATCACAGCTCCTGCTGTTTATTATTTTGTTCAGCAGAAGTTTAGAACAAAGTTGCTTCTGTCTTTGGCAGCCTCTTGGTTACCATTGGTGATGGTATGGTATGGCTTTGTATTTCTTCTTATAATCATGTTCGGTTTTCAAAAAACTGCTAAAGAAGCAGCTCTGCTCAAGGAAAACACTGAAAAATAGCTGGGGGTACAAGTATCCAAATAAGGATAAATCCTTGGAAAGAAAAATCTTGGCCTCAACCCTTGGCACAGGGCTCAACAGCCCCTGCACCTCTGCATCTGTTCATACAGGTTACCAATGGTCCTGTGTGAATGAGGATACAATTTCATTATCTCAAAAAGATGAAGAGATGCAGGGGCTGTCGAGCCCTGTGCCAAGGATGAGTCAGATTTCTATCAAGGATTTATCCATATTTGGATACTTGTACCCCCAGTTAGGGTGCCTTAATGACAAAAAAGTCAAGAATTGGGGTGTTAGGGTTTCCAACCCTAACTCCTCACCCTGCAGGCAGCAAAGTAAAAACCATTACAGTTTCACCTCACTAGCATCTTCTCAAATCAGGCATGGGTTGTGCCTTGGGGTTATCAAACCTAATGATCACCCCATTTTTGTGTACTGTACCCACCTCAGCTTATCAACTGATAGAATGGGATGAGCATTAAGCACACCCCACACCTGAAACCATAATTGGTGCCTTAATGTGGTTTTTTTGCAAAGAATCTATGTATCTATGTACACGTAACTATGTATCTCTATATAAACGGTAAAAAGCTTCATCAAAGCTTGAAAACTACAAAACTCACAAACAATAAAACCAATCTAGGAAATCATTCCCCATCAACCTACACAACACTACAAAATTTCACAATTTAAAGATTCATATTTTTTTGTCTAGATGAGAGCAAACATTCAGAAAAAAACACAATTGAAGTCAACGGGAACAACACAGCTTTTTCTCACTTTAATATCTCTAAAAATACAGAAGTGGTTTACATGAAACTTCCAGGGTTGTAGATTCTGCCATAGACAACACATTCTGAAAGTTTCAAATAAATCTGTAAAACCATCATTCTGTAAGCAGCAAACAAAAAGTTGAGTTTAACATAGAACTCACCAGCCACCCTAACTATAGAGATGCTACTGAACCACTTTAATGTAGTAGCTGAAATCATTCGGTAAGTACAAATAGAAAATATGCATACATAAAATTATTAAGTAAAGCCATGATTGAACACAGGGAAACAGAGAAATTAATCAGTTCCAAAACAGTAACTTGAATTTGTTAATGGAATTGCATTGCAGGACACTTATATTTGAGAATAAGAGCACAGTTCATCAACAAAGCTGTTCATGCCCAAGGTTAAAATATTCTCTTCTCACAGTAAGAAATTAAGTCTTCATTCAGTGAACCAAACAGTGGTGAAGACAGTCACCATTTTCACATACAACACTAAACAGGTAACCCAAGCCCCATGGCAACACTATACTCTTAACTAGCCTGCAACTGCAACCAAATCCCACAACAGCCCACTACTGTAGATTGCAATAACCATATACAGTACATTTTCCATTGCTCATCCTTCTCGTCTGACATAACTGCTTCCACAAGGCAACTGGCCATTTCCTTGAGTTTCCTGGCCCACCTGCCAGCATCTTTAGGATCTGTACATAAAAATAATTTACTGTATCTCCATGTATGAGTCAGGATCTGGCTGGTTGCAGGACAGCATGCGTGGGCCCCTGCTCTACTAGGATGGCCCAAACACCATGAAACTCTTTGTGGCACTGCCACATTGCATAGCTGAAGTCTGAGCATAAATGAACATGGGCTTCCTCCATGCCCATTTTCTTCTGATAAAAAGGGTTGCTCAATTAAAAGGGGAAGACCCCATTGTCCCATGACTCAAGCCAAGAAAATGGCAAGCTTAGAGAGGGAGGGAGGGTGAGGGGGTCTGGATACAGGAAGCACAGAAAGGGGGAGATCCAAGTGAGGTCACAGAATGGGCAGGGCAGGAGGAAAGGGGGCAATGAGGTGGCAACTGGTGGTTGGTTGAGACAATCCAAGGGGCAGGATGGAAAAAGGCAGTTAAAAGGGGCTGCACCACAGTAGGGAGCCACAAACTTGCTCCAAAGTGAATACGCTTTGGAAGCACATCAGTCATGGCAATTGAGAGCCATTGGGCTTTTGTTTGGTTTTAGAGTTTAACATTTTTAAAGAAATTCACAATATACTGTTAAAAGCTTTAAAAAAAAAACAACAAAAAAACAGCCAAGCCAAAAGAGAACACAGTGAGTAAGCAGCCGAGAAACAATTGTGGTGAGCCGTGAAGGAGGACTGTTACATTGAGAGATGTGAGCAGTGAAAGCTTACGACTGAGGAATCGAGAGCGTGGGGGAATGCACGGAAAATGGAAGGGTGCTTGTCTTATCTGGGTGCCTTCATCCCTGCAGCATTCTGAGCATGCCCTCTCTGGGAATATGGTGGCATTTTTCTCTCTCTTGTTGGTGACTAGGTTTCCAGAGGGACTGCAGAGCGATAGCTCCAACCAGAAAAAAAAAAAAAAGAAATCCACTGGCTGGGTGTAGCAGCAGGATTTGAGTGCCCCCAGTGAGTTAGCCCTGCCATCACCGCAATCAACAGAAAGAAGCAGCGTGATGGGGACTCCAAGGGGAAAATTAAATCCCAACAGGGGCACTCTCCATCATAGAGGTATGGCATTTAAGATCCCCATTCATTTGCTAGTGCTACGGGGTTTAGAGTGCATGTTTGGTTTGGCTGTAAGATGAGCACAGGGAAAAAAGTGTGGTCCTCTGGGTTTCTTGGTAGGGGAAAAAGGAAGGGGGATCCACAGTAAAGAAGCGTGGATTAAGGGAGGAGGAGAGAGAGCTGACCGAACCGTGAGGGCCGACCGCATGGCATTGGTGTGTGATGTCATCGCCATGCAGATCAAAGTGGAAACAGGCAAAAGGCCAAGGAGAATCAGCATACATGTGCCTCTCTGGGAATATGGTGGCATTTTCTCTCTTGTTTTGGTCCAGTTTGCTTTAACAATGAGAAAAGGTTTCTTTTTCTGTATGTAATGAATATGGGGGCCTGATTAAAGAAAAAATGGGGAGAACTGGATTATGGGAGACTAAGGAAAAAGATGGACAGCAGGGGGAAAAAAGCTACCCTCAGAGTGGGATGGGGTCAGAACCTCCAATTTTTCTGGTGTTGTTGTTTTAGATGGGTTTAAAAAAAGTCATTTTGGATGGAATATTCATTTCTATATTTCTTACGGGGGGTTAGGGCAGCACTGAAGAATTTGTGCAAGTGTGTTAATAGGTGCTTTAACACCACGTCTGAGTGCAGACCTTTATTAATGGTGTTACTTGGATGGGGGCACTAGGAGGTACATTGGGAGGTAGAGAGAGCATGGCTGGCAAAAAAAAAAAATGTCCTTTCCATGGCAGAAGTTTGGGGAACTAAGGCGGGTAGCGGCCCAGCACTCTCAGATCAGGTCTGTATAAGGGGTCCTACCTTGCAATTGATGGCTGCAAGTACCAGGCTAGGTGGAACCTCTGAGGTGAATCAAAGGGCATTTGGGACCTCCAACTGATCAAAGGGATAATTAGTGAACTAGGATATATGTGTGTGTGTGTGTGTGTATATATATATATATAAAATATATATATATATTAAAGGCAAAAAACTCCATTTAATGCATCAATTAGGGTTGTTCCACAGCGACAAAAGTGAGGAAATTCAGTGTTAGGGTTGAAAACCCCCTTGGACCCCAGCCACCCCAACCAGCATGGGGTGCACTTTGGGGTCATCAGCCCAACTCTCACCCCATCACATGTGTAAAGAAGCAGAGGTATAGGAAAATGAGGTGAGAGTTGGGACGAACACCTCAACACGCACCTGATGCCAGGTTGGGGGGTGAGCAGGTCAAGAGGATTTTCAACCCAACACCAGCCTCACTTTAATGACAACTAATCATGCATAAATGGAGTTTTACTCTAATTTCCTTCTTTTGAGAATGATGACAACAAATAGTGAAAGCAATGCAGCAGCGGGAGCGTGGGGCCCCGCCACATGATGCCTTGTGACATAGTAACAGGAACAGCAACACAAACAGAAGTGCCAACAGTGGCACACATGGTAATGGAAACGTAAATGGTAAAGGAAACATTAATAAAAATGAAAGCGCAAAGTGACGCCAAAGTGAACAGTGACGCAAACGGACATTGAAGTGCATACAAAAACACAACTGGTAATGCAAACAGTGATGCAGTGGTATTTTAAATAGAAATGTTAAGTGTCACAGCAAAAAGAACGTGAAAGGGAACAGAAACGGAAACGCGAACGCGAGTCCACACGTAAACGCAAACCGTAATGCGCACAGCCATGGTACCACAATAGTAAATGCAAATGGTAAAGTTAACATGAAGAATAATGCCAAAAGAAACAGAAATGGAAATGGGAACGGAGGCGCGTATGGAAATGCAAACCGTAACGTGCATGGTCACGGAACCGCAATTGTTAATGCAAATGGTAACGGTAACAGCAACAATAATGCCAAAGGAAAGAAAAATGCAAATGCAAGTGAGTACAGGAACACAAACCGTTATGTGCACGGTCATGGTACCGCAATTGTAAACGCAAATGGTAACAGTAACAGCAAAAATAACGCCAAAGGAAACAGAAACGAAACAGAAATGCAAGCGAGTATGAAAACGCAAACCATAACACAAGTGGATGGTACTGCAGTTGCAAGTGAAACTGGTAATGGTAACAGCAACAATAACGTCAAACGACACAGAAACACAAACGCAAGCGAAGACGCAAACTGTAACACACATACGGTGGCGTAGGCGGTAATAGTGCCACAAACGGTAACAGAAACGCAACTGGAAACGTTAACTGGCACAGTAACAAAAGGACATATCCTTCTTTTCCCCAAAAAATGCATTGGAAAACACAGTGAAAACTAAGAATGTATACATAACAATGGGCCTTGGAGCAGAAAATGAGGACTTGGAATATTAAATGGCTTATATCTCAGGAAGGGTACGACGCAGAAAAAAATGTAAATTTCATATGAATTATTACTTTGCTGGCTAGTTTTGCACTTAATAAGTGTTTTTTGTGACGAAAAGTCTGTATCTTGCACAGTTTCCGAGATACGGACCCCGAAAGACGCGACGGGCACCGTAATGTTATCCAATGGGAAAAAGTGTTAACTTCAGAGTGCCATCACTGTGCCGCCCTGTAATATTTTTTCACCAACCCACCGAAAGACACATCAGTGGGATGTTGGCTTTCATTCCTCCAAATTTCAGCCCAAAAGACCAAACTGTTATTTTGCAGCAGGGCGGCAAATGATTCCTGTAATGCAGCGGACACCGTAATGTTATTCTATGGGAAAAAGCATCAACTTTGGAGTGTCGTAACTTTGCCATCCTGTAATATTTTTTCACCAAAATACTGAAAGGCACATCTGTGAGATGTTGGCTGCGTTTCCTTCAAATTTCAACCCAAAAGACCAAACCATTCTTTTGCAGCAGGGTGATAAAGAATTGCTGTCATTTTGCCATAGCCTGGAAAAGTAGTGTCGCAATTTTCGAAAGCTTTCACAAAAATCTGCGACACTTTCATGACTGCGACACTACTTTGGAGAAGCACTTTTTCCAGAAACTTGAAAAACATATTTCTAGGGTGTTTAACCTCAAAATAAAGACATGCCTAGCATCCTCAGTGTCCGACTAGGTAAACACAAAAATAATTGTGTTGCAAGAAGGTCCCAAATTTAAATGCCAGGCATTTTTTTAAACATCAACTGAAAACAAAATAGTGGATTTGTGAAAGTAAAAGGGCCATTTGCGAGAGTAAAAACTGCATTAGCGAAAGTGTTGAACTTTTTGTTAACTTTTCCCATTGACTTATAATGGGAACTTGTTTTTTGAATAAATTTTAAACCGTTCCATATTTTTTCACGAAATCTCCAAAAGGCACATCGGGGACCCTGGCTGCATGTTTCTTGAAGTTTTCAGACTGGTTGAGCAAACCGTGCGACCTGTAGGTGAGAGCAAAGAAATTGCAAAAAAGCGTAATTGCGCAATTGGTTGTCGCTTAATAACTCCACAGCCGTATAGCCGATCAGTATAAAACTTGGCAGATCCCAAGATCTACCATGCCCAATTTGGCTTACCAAATTTCAGGCAAATCTGTTGAACAGAGGCAAAGTTATTAAGGTGCAAAATTTGACCCTTTAACCTTAAACGTGCTACTCAACCCTAACTATGGTAGCACTACTGTGCTACCAGAATATACTATACTGTATACTGTGTATATATATATATATATATATATATATATATATATATACACACATATATATATATATATGTATATATACACAACCAGAGGGACACAAGTGAACAGATGTTGGTATAATTTATATGTTGTGTCATTCTCAAATACAGTAGCAGAAAAGGTCAGAGCCAAAAGGCTGGCCTTCAGGAAATATAAGGGAACACAGTGGGATGAAGATAGGGAGGCATACCAAACTGCCCTAAGGGAAGCAGGGAAGGCAGTAAGGCAGGCAAAGTCCCAAACTGAGGAAACACTAGCACGAATAGTAAAAGAAGGTGACAAGACTTTCTATAGATACATTAGTGAAAGAAGAAAGTCCAGAGGGGGTATTGCTAAGCTCAAAGGAGAATAGGGGGCATGTGAGGAGGAGGACCTTATAAAAGCATCTTTCCTAAAATAAAAAAAAATCATTTTGCTCAGTATTTACTGAAGAGAAGGTAGGGCAGGGCCCACAGCTCAGCACCATGTACACAGGGGGGAGGGAGGTGAGCACTACTCCCTTCACAAAAGAAAGGATCCTACAAGAGCTCGCTAAGCTCAGGGTGGACAAGGCAATGGGACCTAATGGCATACATCCCAGGGTATTTAAGGAGCTAAGGGTGGAACTAGCAGAACCATTAGCAGAACTGTTTAGTGAGTCTCTGAGCACAGGAGAGGTCCCAGAAGACTGGAGAAGGGCTCATGTGATCCCGCCCACAAGAGTGGTAGCAGGGAGGAGGCAGGAACTACAGACCAGTCAGTCTTACCTCAGTAGTGGGCAAGATTATGGAGGCACTCCTTAAGGAAAGGATAGTGCAACACTTGGAATCCATAGGGGCACAGGATCCAAGACAGCATGGGTTTACAAAAGGAAGGTCCTGTCAAACTAATCTCATAGATTTTTTTGACTGGGTAACCAGAGTGGCGGACCAAAGGGTAGCAGCTGATGTTGCCTACCTTGACTTCAGCAAAACTTTAGACACTGTTCCACATAGAAGATTGATAAATAAGCTCGGTAGGCTCAGGGTGGGTCAGACGTTGGTCAACTGGGTGGCAAACTGGTTGATGGGCAGAAAACAGAGAGTGGTGGTTAATGGTATACATTCAGAAGAGATGCAAGTCACAAGTAGGGTACCTCAGGGATCAGTCCTGGGACCAGTCCTCTTCAAAATTTTCATTAGTGAGATTGCAGATGGACTACAGGGTAAGGCTTGTCTGTTTGCAGATGACACCAAGATCTGCAACAGAGTAGATGATCCAGATGGGGTGGGCAGAATGAGAAGAGATCTGGATAAACTAGCAAAATGGTCAGAAGAGTGGCAACTGGGATTTCATGCAAAGAAGTGCAAGATCATGCACATAGGGAAGAGAAACCCCTGAAGCCACCTATAGGCTGGGAGGGGAGTTGCTGGCAGTCACAAAGGAAGAAAGAGACTTGGGCATCATCATCACCGATGACCTGAAATCATCCAAACAGACCTCTAAAGCAGTAGGTAAGGTTAGTGGGATGTTAGGGTGTATTAGTAGGGGTATCACAAGTCGTAAGAGGGAGGTAACAATCCCTCTTTACAAGACACTGGTTAGGCCCCATCTGTAGTACTGTGTGCAGTAGTGGAGGCCACACCTTCAGAAGGACATTAACCAAATTGAGGCGGTCCAGAGAAGGGCAACCCAAATGGTGCAGGGACTGCATCAGAAGACATATGAGGACAGATTAACGGAGCCCAATATGTATACCCTTGAGCAAAGGAGAGAGAGAGAGAGAGGTGATATGATAGAGACATTCAAACACCTTAAGGGCTTTAACAAGGTGAAAGAGTCTAACATGTTTAAATATAAGAAAAATTGCAGGACAAGAGGACACAGCACCAAAGAAGGCAAAGCCCAACAAGGAGGAATGCTACAAAACAGTAATGGACCTGGTAGAGAAGGCAAATTGGTTGTTGGAGGTGGCGGAGCCAGGTGGAGGGGAGAAGGGCACTAAGTGGAAGGGTAGAGTGGGGAAGGGTAGGGAGATGAACAAAAGGGTGCCAACAAGGAGCAGTGTATTGGAAACAAGGGTGGTGGTACTGGAGCCTGATCCAAAAGCCCCTATGTGTCCAACTCTGAATAAGCCGGCCCCCAAGCTAATCCCGGACCACGTCCCAGCCCCCAGGGTAGTACCAGAACCTGAGGCGCTGAGGCTCCAGCCGACCCTCCCAGACCCAGTCCTGATGCCAGCCTTGCCACAGTTGGTCCTGCTCAGCACAACAGGAAGCCCCTCAAAGGGGTCCAGCACCCCACAGCCTCCCGGAACAGGTAATCCAGGGGTGACTATGGAGAGCAGCATGAAGGAGTATATAGAACAAATGCTGAAGTGAATGGGGGAAAATGGAATAGGTAAACTAGAAAAAGCAATAGAATTGGAAGGGTGGAGGGAGAGAAAAGGGGGGAGTACAATAGAAAACCAGCTGATAAGAAGAGAGCTGGGGGCACCGGGGTGCGGCTAGCTGACCATGTCCCCACAGCCATGAAGGAGAAGATATGGAAAGGGGAATACATGGATATTTTTACACTAGCAAGTGTAGACAGTATGGATAAATATGAAGAGAAGGATAGTTTCGAGAAAAAGGACATGGCAGCAGCAGTGGTGTTGCTCAAAAAGGAAGAGGAGGATAAAACATGGAAGGGAAAGACCTGGGACAATTGGTCCATGGCATTCGCCTATTTTATGGCTATTGTGATTGAGAAGTGGCCAGAACTGGCAAGCCCCTCTTAACTTATTCCCTCATAATGAAAAATGCATATAAAAAAGGAGGGGGAAATAGCTGGCTGCAATACGACAAAAAATTTAGGAAGAGAATGGCGCATTTTGGGGATGTGCAGTGGGATGCGAAGCAAATAGATTTATGGTTAGAAATTTATATGGGTCCGTCAGACAAGGAAATGGATGGTGAGAAAAGGGGCAGGGTGGTAACCAAAGCATGCTGGGGATATAACAGGGCATCCTGTTTGTGGCCGAACTGTCAGTTCCGACATGCTTGTTCCAAGTGAGGGGAACACCACCCAGCATTTAAGTGTAGATACAGCTGGAATAAAAGAGCGGGCAGCCAGGACAGCACATACAAGCCGCCCTTTTGGAATAACCAGAGATCCTTTAGGGGGCAGCAGTGGGGGAGGGGAATCAGGGGGATGGGGACGGGGGAAGGGCACAGGCCTATCAACCCAGACATCAAGAGGCATAAGGGACTGCCACAAGAGGGTTTCCGGCTGGCCCGGGTCACCCATAAGCATAGCAGGGATGGAAAGGGAACTAGGGGTCTACCCGGACAGAGAGGCAGCAGACAAACTACGGACGGGTTTTAGATCTGGGTTTAGCTTACAATTTACAGGGTACAGAAAACAGACATCAGCAAGGAACCTCAAATCTGTGCAAGAAAAGGAGGCAATATTGACAGAAACAATCCTGAAAGAGGTGCTGGTGGGGAGGGTTGAAGGTCTTTTCACAACCCCCCCCCCCGCTGCAAAACATGAGGGGTTTCCCCACTGGGGCTAGTTCCCAAGAAGCAAGATGGTGAGTACTGGGTGATACATCAGTTATCCTACCCAGAGGGGATTCGGTTAACGATGCTATTTGGGAAGAGGACAGCAGGGTTACCTACACCACCCTAGAAGATGCAGTGCGGCTAATTAGATCAAAGCAGGAGGTGTGGTTGGCAAAAACGGACATTGAGTCAGCTTTCTGGCTACTGCCAGTTAGGCTAGAGGGCTGGGACTTGCTAGGATTTCAGGTGGACGGGATGTACTATTTTGACAAGGCCATACCTATGGGGTGTTCAATAGCATGCGCCACATTTAAAATGTTTAGTACCTGGTTGAAATGGGCTTTCCAGGCCCGTTTCAGATACCAGACAGTAGTAAACTACCTGGATGATTTCCTGTTTATCGGGGAAGGGAGGGTAGAGACCCAGAACATGCTTGTGGATCTTCAGGTTCTATGCCACGGGATAGGGGTCCCATTAGCGGCGGACAAGACCGAAGGCCCAAGTCGGACAACAGAGTTCCTGGGGCTAGAGATAGACACAGCAAAGGAATTGTTTAGGTTGCCAGACCAGAAGGTAAGGAAACTCAGAGAACTCTTGAAGACAGTGGGATGACACAGGAGGGTTCGGCTGCAACAGGCACAGCGATTGCTGGGGCATTTGAACTCTGCGTGTCAAGCCATCGCACCAGGGCGCACGTTAACACAGCATCTAGCCTAGGCAACACGGGGGTCACACAACCTCATCATTGGGTAGACCTTAAGAAAAGGACCTGGGAGAATATGGCAATATGGGAACATTTTCTGCAGGAGTATAATGGGCACACTTTTTGGCAGGATGAATGGCTTTAAAACACTGACCTACAATTATACACGGATGCGTCAGGGGGCATAGGCATGGGAGGGTACTTTCACAGGCAATGGTTAGCAGAACCATGGCCAGAGAACTGGGCTCAAGAGGGGGTCACAAAGGACATCACCTTTTTAGAGCTGTTTCCCATATGAGTGGCCATAATAGTACGGGGAGAGGATCTCAGGAACAAGCAGGTCACATTCTGGAGTGACAATAAGGCAGGAGTGGAAGTACTGAACAAGAAGGGAACAAAGTTAGAGAGGGCAATGAGGGTACTGGTCAGGATGGTGTGGCTGAGTTTGTCCCTGAACATGTTCTTCAGGGCCAAGCACATCAATGGCATTGACAATGTGATAGCTGATTGCCTCTCTCGATTGCAGATGGACAAATTCAGGACCGTCGCACGTGGAGCAGAGGCCAGGCCAGCCACCATCCTGATGTACGTATGGTCGATTGGATTGGGGGAGCTGAGGTGTTTTTCTGCAACTCCTGGGCCCCCCAGACCTTGACAGCATATGAAACCTCCTGGAGGGCATTTCAGAACTTCTGGGAGCAGTACGGCAGACAGGAAAGAGGGCCAGTAATGGGGGAACAGATGGCACAATTTATAGTTTTGGGATGAAATCAGAACATGGCACATTCAACCATGGGGGTACATCTGGCGACTATAGGTCAGATCTGTACATTAAGGGGTTTGGAGGACCCGACAAAGAGCAACCTGATTCACAGAATGATGCAGGGTTGGATGAGGGGAACTGGGAAGAGATAGGATAGCAGAAAACTGTTAGCCGAAGGGTTGTTGGCAAGTTTGCTAGGGGCCTTGCAGCATATCTGCAGTTCTCCAAGGGAAGCAGTGTCATTCCTGTCCCTGTACACCACCATGTATAGCGGGGCCTTTCGTTTGAGCAAGATAGTGGGGCACAACAAGAGGGCAGAAGGGGGGGCTCCGATGGGAGGACATTGAATGGAAAAGCGAGGTTGTGACAGTACAATTAAGACAGTCAAAAACTAACCAGCATGGGGAAGGGAAGAAGGTGGGGTTGAGAAAACACCTGAACATAGCCATCTGCCTCGTAGTGGCGTTGCACATGTACATGGCAGACCACCCAAACCAGGGGGTCGGAATGATGTTTATACATGGCGATGGCAGACCAGTTTCAGGGTACCAGGTATCGGCCATGCTGAACAAGGCACTCAGATTTTTGGGAGAACCAGTGGAAGGGTATTCCTCTCATTCAGGATTGGGGCTGCATCAGCAATGGCAGCTCAGGGCAGGAGACCGGAATAAATTAAACAAAGAGGAAGGTGGGCTTCAGGACATTATAAAACATACATAAGGAACATGCAACAATAATGATATTTGTTTTTTCTCTCCCTCAGCAAGTGCATGGAAAAGAAAATGGGGTGGGAGCATGGCAAAGTCAGTGCTTAGATACTCATTCTGTATGCTTTGTTTATTCAGGTATGACCAAGAAACTTGAGGCATGGATCTGTGGACATTCATTTGTCCATTGGGTAGAGAAGTGGGCAGCCAGGAGCCAAGGGGGAAAACAGCTGTATATGGACAGTGACACAATATGATTGGTGTGGAAAGGTCGCTGAGGCATGAAATTGGTGCAGCTACTGCCAGAACTCGGGGAAATCAGCAGGGATCATAGGTGGCCGGACCTGATCATAGTACATCTTGGGGGCAATGACATGGGAGCAAGTCCCTGGCTGCGCATTTTTTATCAGATAAAGGAGGATGTAAAAAGAATAAAAGAATGGCAGCCAGAGGTTACTTTCACATGGTCAGACATCACGCCCCGGAGGCTTTGGAGACAGGCTGAGAACCATAAGAGGATGGACAGGACCAGGAAGCACATGAATATGCGAGTGGGGAGACTGTTCCACGGCCTAGGCAGATTAGTCATTCACTATGGGATTTTAGAGTGGGTAGATGAGTATTGTGGGGTGGATGGGGTTCATTTGTCAGGCCTTGGCCTTGCGATGCTCAATACTGAAATTTCGAATGCAATCGAGGCATGATTGGTGCAGAAATAGGTTAGGGCAAGGGAATAAGGGGAGGGAGAAAAGAGGGGGAAGTCCACCACCCATCACAAGCTGGAGGTGGACTAATGAAAAGGGGGGAATGAAGACAAGAAAAGGGGGGGAGGAGGAAAGATAACAAAAAGGACACAGGTCTGACAAAGAAGAGACAGAGGCACGGGGTGTACACTCGTGCCCCCCATCCAGGAACTAAGAGGAAGAGGCCTGCTCCCCCCCTTGATATATGTCTGAAGGGGCAGAAGAGATCTTTTAGTAATTATAAGGCTAACAAGATAGGGAAGGAGATAATGTATGCACATAATGGAAATGTAATGTATTGTAAATACGATGAAAAAGGGACTACACATGGAATTTGGAGATGTCCTTGTGAATGTATCATTGTGAATTTATCGTAACTATGACAAGCAGTAAAATTATTGCCAAGACTGAGCAACCACACATTATGTTGTCAGTGTATTTATTGGTGGGGCTCTGGGGACAAAGAGGGTTGCCCAATTAAAAGGGGCAAGCCCCATTGCCTCATGGCTCAAGCCAAGAAAATGGCAAGCTTAGAGAGGGAGGGTGAGGGGTTGGGGGGGCTGGATACAGGAAGCACAGAAAGGGGGAGGTCCAAGTGAGGTCACAGAATGGGCAGGGCAGGAGGACAAGGGGCAATGAGGTGGCAAACGGTGGTTGGTTGAGACAAGCCAAGGGGCAGGATGGAAAAGGGCAGTTAAAAGGGGCTGCACAGCAGTGGGGAACCACAACTTGCTCCAAAGTGAATTTCCCACCCTACCACCCGGAAGATGGAGCAGTAGGGCACTGTGGTAGGTGGAACAGTGCGCCACTGTGATAGGTGGAACACAGTGGCAGGCTGCAGGTTACTGCCAAAGGTGGATGGCAGAAAGGAGGGGAAAAGGGGGAATGAAAACAAGAAAAGGGGGAAGGAAAGATAACAAAAAGGACACAGGTCTGACAAAGAAGAGGCAGGGGCATGGTGTGTACGCTAGTGCCCCCTGTCCAGGAACTAAGAGGAAGAGGCCAGGCCTCCCCACATGATACACGCCGGGGGGGGCAGAAGAGAAGAAGAGATCTTTTAGTAATTATGAGGCCAACAAGATAGGGAAGGAGATAATGTATGCACATAATGGAAATATAATATATTGCAAATATGATGAAAAAGGGACTACACATGGAATTTGGAGATGTCCTTGTGAATGTATCATTGTGAATTTATCGTAACTATGACAAACAGTAAAATTATTGCCAAGACTGAGCAACCACACATTATGTTGTCAGTGTATTTATTGGCGGGGCTCTGGGGACAATGTGCCATTTGCAAAACTCTGTCTTGGGCCTGAACCCCAGTCATTACAACCAGTGCTGTATGCAGACATGTTGTTTCAGCTGCATTCCTTCAAGGGAGAACTCTTTAAAGAGAACTCACCTACCACACCTTCATGATGCCCCACAGCCTTCACATTTAATGCTTTGCAGTGCTTTTTGAGGACCTGAAGTGAAATCTGCAGGAAGCCACTTTTTTATCAAGGCAAGGCAAGTTTTATTTTTCCAAGCACCCAATCCCCAAGGCTTTGGGTGCCGTACACATAAAGACAAACTATTAATTAAAATAAAACAAATACATAAATTTGCTGCACTAATAAATTAAACAGGCCATATAAAACACAATCTAAGATAAAAGCAGTCACTAATAAGGGCTATTCCAGGGATATGGGCTAGAAGGCAGTGTCTGGGAAGGCCTGACTGAACAGGAGGGTCTTGAGGCAGGCCTTCAATACTTCAGTTGAAGGGGCCTCCCCTACAGATGGAGGAAATGAATTCCACAGGACAGGGCTGGTGACACTAAATGTTCTGTTGACAGCAGTTTTTAGCCTTGTACTGGGAATTGCAAGGATGCCCCTAGAGGAAGAATGGAGGGAGAGGACCAATGTAGCAGGTGTAGGAAGGTCAGACAAGTATCCAGGGCCCAGTCCATGTAGGGTCTTAAAAGTGAGCAAGCCCTCCTTGAAGAGGATCCTTCACCTGACCAGCAGCCAGTGCAGTTCAACAACCGGGCAGCTGCATTCTGCACTAGTTGCAGCCACAGAAGGGTACCTCCCAAGACCCTGAAGTAGAGCGCATTACAGTAATCAAGCCTAGATGTCATGAAGGCATGTACCAAGGTGGGGAGGTCTATGGGTGGATGTAGGGGCTTGAGCCAGGTGATATTCCTGAGATGGTAAAGGCTGGTCTGGACAATGGATGACACTTGAACTGCAAATGTCAGTCCACTGTCAAAGGTCACACACCCTAGAGGAGGCCTTCAATGACACAGATCCCAGGAACAATCCTGTTGCTGCACCAGAGACCACCCTATCCAGCCCTCTGTTCAACTCCACCACCATTACCTCTGTCTTACTAGGGTTCAATCTCAACCAGCTGGAGGCCATCCAGTTATTGATCTTGGCAAGCCAGCTATTCAGCACTTTCACCATGTTGGATGTCCCGGGCCAAAGGAAAGATACAGTTGGGTATCATCAGCATAGCAATGAAAACCCAAACTGAATTTCCTAATAAGCTGTCCCAGGGGCAGCATGTACACAGCAAACAACATTGGTGACAAGACTGAACCCTGAGGTACTCCACATGACAGGAGGCTATGGGAGGAGGAGAAATTCCCCATCACTACCCATTGCCTCCTATTCGTGAGATAGGACTCCAATCAGTGGATGACAGTACCAGCAAGTCCACAAAATTCCCTCAGGTGGTTGAGTAACACACAATGGGCTACCATGTCAAAAACTGAAGAGAGGTCGAGGAGAATGAGAATGGTCCCCTGTCCTTGATCTCAAGCCATGAGGAGGTAATTGTGCACCAGAACTAATGCAGTTTCCATGCAATGCCTTGCACAAAACCCCGATTGGAGGGGCTTATAGAGATCAAAGGCTATGAGGTGCTCCTCAAGCTGCTGAGCCACAACCTTCCCTAAAAATGGGAGGTTGGAGATCGGATGGTAATTCGACAAGATGTCAGGGTCTAGTGATGCTTTCTTCAGAAGAGGTCTAACCAGTGCCTCCTTCAATACATCTGAGAAGACTCCCTCTGAGATAGAGCACTGGACAATTAAGGCAAATGCCAGGCCAACAGTGTCGACACATACCATCAAGAAACATGTTAACACAGGGTCCAGTTCACAATATGTGTGCTTGAGCCTGAGGGCAACCTCAATGACCATGGCCAGCAGCACTGGTTTAAACTCCCCCCAACTAAGTGGAGTGCTCTCCAGACGCTGAAGGTGACCACTGTCAGCCACAATGGGGCACACTGGTAGAATGCCTTACTGGATGATGGACACCCTGTCTGAAAAGAAACAAGAAAACGCTGCATAAAGCATCAGAAAAGGCTTTTTTCAGCTGCAGACATGCTGGGTTTAACAGCCTGTACATAGTGTGAAAGAGTTCTTCCTGGCAGCAATCTTCCTGGACAGGAACTCTGCCTTCTTACGGGTGGTTGCCCCCTGCTACTCAACATAATGAGAGTGCAGGGCCAGTCTGTCCACTTCCAGCCTGGACTTCTGCCAGCAGCGCTCTAACCTGTGACCCAAAATCTTCATCTTCAGTTGAATTGACACCTGTCTGGCCTGCTAAAAGGATCTGAACTACTCTATAATGGTGGTCTCCATCTCTTTCACATTGTGCTCTATCATTAGAAACCTCTCCATGAAGGAATATAATTTTCCATCATTAAGGGCATCTGATTTACAAAGATGATCAGTCTTCATGCTGAGGCTTACTAAGCTTAGCACCCTTGCATGGTCAGCATTTCCTTCTGCATCCATGAGCTGAATGCCTTTCTTCAGAGCTACAGACTAATTTGGCATGGTGCTGCCACCTTGGCTGTTGTCCGAACTGTTTTACCATATCTGGAAAATCGCCTGAATGAAGACCCTTTTCCCCACCCCCCAAGACAACACGGCCATACTGGTACATGCTTTCATTATCTCGAGGCTTGATTACTGTAACGTAGTCTACCTTGGGGTCAGAGGAGGTGCAATGTGAGATTTGCTGATTTGTTTCTGATCAGGTATGAACATTCTCTGAAAACCTCTCTAACTACACTCTTGAGGTTTACAATGATGTTATGGCAACCTCTCAAAGTATTTACATTGTGGTTATTAACCAAAGACCATACATTATCCTCTATGTAATCTGCTTGATTTCATTTAGTAATAAAGGTTCCCCCTATATTATATATAGTATTACATGTAGTAGTACAATAATACAATAGTATCATAATAAAATAAGAGCTTTGCAGTTTATTTGTGCTTGACACATTTTATCAGTTATCCACCACAGTAATATAATGCTTTCAGGGACAGCAAAAATAAGCTAGTGGGTTAGATAACAAAAATGTAATAATCTGCATTTGAGAATGGATAAAATTGAGTTCAGAGCAATCATCAAGTACCTCCATATCAAAGGAATGGCTCCAATACAAATCCATGAGGATATGGTTAACAGACTTAGGACAGAAGCCCCTTCATATTCAAATGTTAAGAAATGGACTGCTGAATTTAAGTGTGGCAGAAGTGTTGAAGATGATCTCAGGTCAGGGCATCCAAGGGAGAAGAGCCCTGAGGAGAAAATTGACACAATCCATAAAATGGTAATGAAAGACATACAAGTAACAATACAGCATGTAGCCAGCACCTTGGGCATCAGTTTTGGGGCAGTTCAATCAATCTTGACTAAAAAACACGGGGCATGAACAAAATGTCAGCAAGATGGGTGCCAAGAATGTTCATACCTGATCAGAAACAAATCAGAAGGGACATTTCAAGCCAAGATCTTACACAATACAAGAGGGATCCAGGAAGCTTTGTCAGTCATATTGTAACAATGAATGAAACCTGGGTTCACTATTTTGATCCAAAGCCTAAACAGCAAAGCAAATAATGGAAACGTCATGTATCTTCAATGCCAAAAAAGTTCAAGCAGGCTGCCTCAAGTGACAAAATCATGGCCTTGGCCTTGGTCTTCTGGGACTCTGAGGGTGTGATCATGTTTAATTATACTGAAAATGGAAAGACAATAACTATTGAGTATTACGCTGAACAACTGCCCAAGCTGAGAGAAGCCATCAAGGTTAAACACTGTAGAAAATTGAGGTGAGGTGTTATGCTCCTGCCAGGCAATGCTTCACCCAACGCAGCACAGGTTGCAGTGCCTGCTGCAACAGAATGTGGGTTTGATCTGCTTTCTCACCCACCCTACGCACCAGATCTTGTTCCTTCAGACTTCTGCCTGTTCCCAAAACTGAAGGCTGACCTCCATGGAAAGAGATTTGCTGATGACAAAGAGGTAATAGCTGCTATGAAGGGGTTTCTGGGAGGCCAAGACATAGAATTTTACCATGAGGGGATAGCAAAGCTAGGTCAACGCTGGACTAAGTATTAAACTGATAGAAGACTATGTTAAAAAATAAAATAATATTAGGTTCATAGTGCATTTCTTTCTGTGTCAGTCTGCAGCCATTTTGATCGACTCTCATGCATTTCACTGATATTTTCTGTCCCCATATCTTCCCTAGGTGGCATTTTCAAACACACCTTTATCTCCCTGTTGACAACACACTCTCATTTTTGAATAATAACATTTTAATAAACAAGTGAAACAAACATTATTCATGAACTTTATCTATGTCTGATATTGTTTCTGAAATTGATAGGACATTTAAGTCCTGGGCTCAATAAGTTGGGTGAGCTGTCCATATATATTTCATGCACATACAGAAGTCTTTGTTTTTTAAACATGTACCTACATACAAGAAAGAGAGAGTAGCTGCATGCTGAATCCCTGTGGAGGAGCGGTTAGAGCAGGAGCCTGGAAACACGTTTTACTTTTTAGACAAGGTATACCACCATTGCCTGGATTGTTTTTTCCCAGTGCTCTATCCAGGCCAACTTGTGCTGCTCATTTTTTGGAGCCTTTTTCCTGGTTTCTGCTCTCTCTCTCCCCCCCCCCCCAGAGCATGGAATCCATGCAGTGGTAAAGGAGCCTGCTGTGGCAGAGGAGAGTGTAGCAGGGGATTCTTCAGAAGACTGTCGATGAGGAAGAGGATACAACTTGATCTCTAACAATAGAGAAATGGAGCAGTAAAGCTCCACTACAGCCTATACCAGAATTGAAAAGCTGGAGATTACATTTAAATATATTTAAAAGTTTGAATGATTGCCATCTTGCCAACCATTAGGGAAGGTGTGTATGCTGTGAAAGCCATCTGAGAAGAGACCCATGGGGGACTGGTTTACCACCCCCACCCCACCCCCAGAAAATCTTTGGCTTTTTTTTTAGTCTGTTCTTTGGTTCACTAGATTGCTTTGCCTGTTACTAATCTTATTTTATGCTGGCTGATTTTTTTGGTGGGGAGGCTTGTCACCCATGATATACCTGCATGTCATCTGTCTTCTCCCTGTTTTATAAAGATTAATCTATTTATTAAGAAGCTTTGTAATGAAGTGCACATTCAGTTGTATTCTAAGCATTCTTTTCTCAAAGTCAAATATATTTATATTTATAGGCTTTATTTTAATATAGGGCCCTATTCCAGAAGGTGGGTGCAGGGCTTGCGCCAAGTCCTGTGTCCACTGCAAAGTTTGATGTGAGTGTGCCAAAGCCCTCAGATGCAACTCTGTCAATTCTAGAATGGCTGGCACAATCTGCATAGTTCTCACTTATGGCAGCTTGCGCCAAAGGTGTGGAGCAAGCCTCGTACAAGGGATACCCCCACAGATGCATAGTTAGACCTATGGGGTGACAGTCTAACTTTGTGGCATTGGGAACTTGCAGCAGCAGCTTCTAGAAATAGTGATTATGATGCAAGTTGGCACTTGCATCAAGAACCCTACTGCAAGTCCCCTGTGGCAATTGCAGCTGCTTTTGGAATCGGGCCCATAATTCTTAATTTTCAATTTGGCACTGTAAGTCACATGGTCTGGGACTTTAAAGTACAGGCACTAACGTCTAGTAGCTGGATGTGCCATTTTGCCCTGACCATGCTGTGATGAAGATGCACTTGTGGAGACTGATTCCTAAAGGAAAATAATTGGGGGTTTTAATCAAGCTCCAGGCACTAATTTTGTAAATTACCAATGCTCATGCACTGAAAGTAAAAAGCTTTCCTTCATCGTGATATAATCATGGAGGTTATATCCTCAGCGATATTCCATTTATTACACTGATACTATGCAAGTCATGGAGATGGAGTAAGTAATTTTATCACCTTCCAAACTTGTTTTAGAATTTGTACACAAGTGATTTTTACTTTTCATGTAATCTGTGTTATTCAATGATTTCAGTTCATTTTAGTATATTCACTTTATTGATAGCTCTTTTTTTACACAGCAAACTGTAATTCAAATTGTATATTTAAAAATTTGTTACTCCAAACTAAGGCGGTACAATTTTATAATGGCAGTTTTATATGAACTATACTAACTCATAAATTCTAAAATTTATAAAATCATAAAACTAATATGCCGAGCTACTGATACTGTATTTGGATGGTCATCTAAAATTTTTATTAGTTGTGGAAAGTTTGTATATCTGACCTAGCTCTGCACCTATAACATTTGGGTAGCTGAGAGAATATCATCTATAATGCCTAGTATCTATTTCCTATATATGTGATTTTGCCATATATGTATTTCCTTTTCTTTAAGAGTACATTACCCTTAGCAAAGCCACTAGGGACCCTTGGGAGCTAACTTTGTCAGATATCAACAAGGGAGAAAAGACAAAGAAAGATCTTAACATGCTACAAAACTATTATTTGGAAGCATACATTTGATTATCTGGTTATCCTTAAATTGATGCAAAATGGTTTGGACCTAGCTTAAGGTCACTCAGAACTATAGCATAATTACAATCAATTGGAAGAGTCATCATTTCTACATGTCTGGAACACCTGGGAATCTACAGTAACTGATAACACCAAGGAAGTTAACTAGAGTTCATCTTCACTTTCTATTATCTCTTGAACACTTATATACTTTAGTGGCGTAATACATAACAAAAATGCTCATTACAACTCTTATCAGTTTTATGATTTTATGATAATACTTCTACAACTTCAACTACTGTATTAGAAACTGCTCCTGAACACCAAAAAAAAAAAACAAAAGCAATGCTTTCTTCTCCACAAAGGTGATGCTTTTTTCTCCTTTTGCATATGTCAATAACCTCACAACTCGAGGTAATATTCCCCAGATCCACACTCTTCTTGGTGAATCACTGGAATAAGTTACTAAACTCAAACACCAGGAGGTGTGGATTGACCAAAAGCTTTCCTTATGCGATCACATTAATGATCTCTTAAAGAAGCTTAGGCAGAGGCTTAGCCTCTTCTAAAGGATGAAACATTTTTTAACACTAGATGCCAGGAAGAGACTGGTCCAAATCACATTCCTTACCTTATTGGACTACGCAGATTTCCTTTACAGCCAAGGCCCCATGTCTGCCCTGGCTAAATTAGACACACTCTACCATCAGGCCTCGAAGTTCATAACTTGTCTCCCATATGCCACACATCACTGCTCCCTTTAGCCGCAGTAGGTTGGTCATCCCTTAACTACAGAAGACAGAGGAATGCAGCTCTCTGGACATTTAGGGCCATCACAAAGATGTTGCCTCAGTACATCTCAATTTTTCTTCCTCTAGGTGTGACAGGTAAATATGCCTTAAGGAGTTCCTCTGTTATCTCCCTTGCAATACCAAAGTTCAAGTCTCGCTTTGGCAGGTCTGCCATATCCCACTCTTTACCCCCCTCTCTCTGGAGCAACTTGCAAAAAACCCTGAAGTTGGCTTAGCCAATCAAACTATCAGCCTTCAAAGCACTTTTTTCTCACTCTATCAAGGAATCCTGTGACTGCTTCCCCTGATGTCACCTTCCCCTAACCTCAGCTCCATCTGCTCCAGTGAATCCCTTTACTGGTACTTCTTTTCCACCCCTCTTGGGCAATGTTACAACCTATAAGAACTTACCTGACTGCTCCTTCATTCCTGACCCTGTGTTTTTTTCCTTATCGTTAGTTCGTCTTCCATGCCACCCTGGCTCCCACCTACACTCCTTGCTTACCCCCTTGACACCATCACAGTGTTTTGCCTTCCACTCCCTAATTGTTGCCACCCTCACCCCTCCAATCACTACATTCCCTTGTGGGCATGTACCGTGTGCCTCTCTATACTCACCCACTTGCATCCCCTTCCCCACCCCTCCCATGCCCCACCCAGGATGCTTCAAATACTCACTGTAAGTATAGTTGCGTACATTTGTCCTGTATATACTGTACTGCAGTTGCTATACTTTTTAGCTGCATACTCTTCATGGTCTTACCTTAATGGCTCTTTTTAATACTCTGTTTCATGTGTATTATAAACTTCCTGTGTATAATTACTGCTTTGTGTAAATACTATGTGAGTGCGAATACATTTTGTATATATTGTTTACCCAATTATGATGTAACTGAATATTTCTTTGTATGTATTGTTAACCTCTTCTTTCCAGGTCCATCTTGAAAATGAGCTTGCTCAATGATGTTCACCTGATTAAATAAAGATTTTGATTGATTGATTGATTGATACTTTGTTGGCATCACTAAAATACAGTGCATGAATTAAGATCTTACTGGTTGTAAAGGAATACTGTACTTATACTTTCAACTTTGTTTTAAAATGGTGACTGCTAGGGGCAGTTACTAAAGGGGGACATGCCAGATATTGGTTTGGTATTGTCTGACTTACAAATAACTGGGGGGGAGGGTTACCAAGGTAAAGGAAGACAATAAGTAGAATTGTGGGATGGGATAGAAGGTTACTGCTACTAATCAGCAACGCAAGAAGGGAAAATATAGTACTAAAATGAATAAAAGTAAAGAAAACTGACAGATAAAAACAGACTAGAATGTCCCCTCTTTTACTTCAACTAAAACCACAATCTATTCCCACAGAAACCTATGGGGAAAAAGGGGACGGATGTGGTGAAGTACTCCCCCACAGCCAATATTTCACATCCACCACTAAATGACAGACCACTTGGCCACCTCAAAGAAGGAGTCAAAGTCTCACATCAAATATATTTGATACCCCAGACTCTATTAATGGGGTGACTTTAAAGGGCAAGGAAAATTGCCCTGACAGTCCATCTGATGTGAACAGGGCAGAGAATCATGAATCATCTAATTCGGATTTGAGTGGATGAGCCTCTCCAAAAAGCTATACTTCCTTACTTTCTATACCCATAGTAAATTCTTGGTTTACATGTACAGTAAAGTTAATGGCACCGCCAGAATAGGAAAGCCTAGTACTGTCACTGATCGGGGTAGGGGGGGAGTTATCACTGACTTACAAAATACTATTCAAGGACTGAAAGAACAAGATAATCTGCAGCAAATCAAAGTCCCTGAAAAAAATTATGATAAAAGTAACCTGACTGAATAGGAAGGAACCAACAGTAGTTGACCAGATGAAATGAACCAGAACATGGAAGATACACAAACTAATAAATCATTAACTTACATTCCCTCATTTCTTAGCCAGGACATTATCAGAGTTATGGAAAGTCAGCATGCAGCTAACTTATTGTTTTTAGAAGAACTAATTATAACAAGGAATGAAACTGAGACTTTATAGGAAACATCACCATCAATGGTGTTAGGATGGACTCCATTTAAAGAATTTTGAATATTATTAAAAAATGACAATGACATTATACAGTCATCTATTTTGTTTTAGTGTATTCCAGACTTAGCTCAAGACATTACCTTTGTTATGAGGACTCCCATCATGAAATGATATTTGAGTTTCAATCACTGTAATTTGCTGTTATTTAAAATTGTGTAGAGATTTTATTTAAAAAAAATGTATTAATACTCTGTTGATTGTTTACTTTTAAATGTTTTAAACTCTGATTTTATTGGATGTATATAACATGATTTTATACATACTGTAAAACTTTAATAAACCCTGAACCTTGAATAGTATTCATTCACCTAGAGAATCTTCTTCCATGCCCTTAATAGAAAATAATGATAACTTAGTCATATGCAGACCTGATTTTCCCTCATTAATAATTCCAAGTTCAGCTGATAAACCTAGTAAAGAACATAGAAAGAAAAGGCACAAGAAAAAGGGAAAACATGAGACTCATGGAAAATGCCCTGTAAAACACTGGAGGTAAGCAATACGCAAAATAAGACATAATTTGATGAGCAAATGAATTTACCTTCAACCACTGATATAACACAGGAAATTGGGACACAACAGATTTAAAACTTAAACACAGATGATCTTAAAAATCTTAGAAATTTTGAGGTAACGTCCTCTAATCTTAACCGGGAATCTTACAACAAGAATACAGTATTAAATGTCTGATGTGATAATTGTATTGATAATTTACCATTTTTAAGGATTTACTGTATGGCTTTAAGAGGGGTGAAGGTGAAACCCCTTGAAATCCTCACTATAAAATCATGCCGCTCCTACAGTAGAGCTGTATCTTCTTGTAGAGGAGGATGATATCGCCAGGATCTCTAGACTCAATGACACACTTGGAAAAAACTATGTGGACTATGTGAATATTCATTGTAACAGCCCAAGTGTAATGAATTACTTGTGTGGAAATGGCCATCCGTTCAATAATTTCAGTTTAAAAGTAGATTTGATAAAAAAAGAATGGTACCCCAACAAAGCACAAGCAGAGAGAGGATCATGTGTCCAGAACTGTCAGTTTTAGAGTGGATCAGATATTACATTTTTATAATTTGTTTGCAAGAGACTTGGCATGACTCATCAGACAACATTGACTTAAATGGATATTTCAGTTTTCCCAGACCTGGAGTAAGAATAGCCAAATTAGGCAAGAGAGCAGAGGGCCTGGTAATCTACATTAAGTTGGGAATTTTTGAACTAGTGGAAAAAATAAAGGAGGAGGAATGCTTCCTAGGGGTAAGAATAAACGGATTATCATATGTAATTATTATACTTAACTACTATATCGCCCATCTAGATTCAAATTTTATTTTAATAGTGTACTGGACAAATTAGCTGACACAATCCAGGCTTTGCAATTTGAGCATCTAGATGCTTATCTACTATTAATAGGAGACTTTAACTCAAAAATTGGTATCTAAATTTTGCATTGAATGTACCCAACAGCAGATAGCTATAACAGAACTAAGACAGATTAAAAGGTAAATCAACATGGGCATCATTTATTACAACTGATGGAAAGTAATCTAACATTTTCCTTGAATGGGCAGCTAAAAGGAGAATCAGATGATACTACTACTTTTTTTTACATAGCAGTGTTCTTCTATCCTTGATTTGGCTGTTTGGAGGGGACCTCCAAACTTCTAGAACAGTTTATCTATCTGTCCTAGAACTGAAAGTTATCATTTTCCAATTATTCATACCGGAAACTTTAAGACCCCTAACAAGCAGTTGACTAGTGCAAACAGATTAACTAATGTAATGGAAATTAGATGTACTAAGAAATTATTGTGCAGTGATACACTAGAAAGTAATATAAAAAGTAAGGTTAACTTGTTTTTATCAAATTGGTTTGCAAAATCAATAACAGAAGCTTCGATTGATGCTTTGGACAAGGGTCTGCAGAAATTTTTCAGGGCAAAAAGAGATGATTAATATGTTGAGAAAACTTGGAAAAAAAAACCTTTACCATACAGTATCAGCTGGTTTGATCAAGATTGCAAACTACAAAAGAAGAGACTCAGAGTAGTAATATAGAAATATAGAAATTAATGGCAGATAAGGACCACTAGGCCCATCCAGTCTGCCCGTTTACCTTACCTGTATCAATGGCCGCTGAACCTACTCGGTCATTGACTTTAGCCTCTCTTTCCCTCCTCTAAGTTTCCCTTATGGGGATCCCATGCATGTTTGAATCACCCCACTGTGCTCACTTCCACCACTGCCTAGTGTAGGCTATTCATGCATTCACCACCATCTCCATAAAAAATAACTTCCTCACAGTCCCCATTAACCTGCACCCCCTACAATCTAATATCATACCCCCTCATCCTTGTACCTCTCCTGTGCTGAAAGATGTCACCCACTTGCACCTTGTTTATTACCTTTAGATACCTGAAGGTTTCTATCATATCTCCCCACTTTCTCCTCTCTTCCTGGGTATACATATTGAGGTCTTTTAATCTTTCTTCATTAGTCATCTAGTGCAAGCCCTGCAGCATCATAGTCACTGTTCTCTGAACCACCTCTAACCTCTCTATGTCCTTTTGAAGATATGGCCTCTAGAACTGTATGCAGTAGTTCAGATGAGGCCTCACCAGTGTTTTGTAATGTGGTATCACCACCTTCCTTCTTCTGCTAGTGATACCTCTCCCTATGCACCCCAACATGCCACTGGCCCTCCCCATAGCCTTTGTACATTGTTTGGCCACCTTTAGGTCATCAGAGATGACTATCCCCACTGGCCCAGTGGTATGGAGGACTGAGGCATCATGTTTTACCACCTGCCATGCCAGTGATCCATGTTTGCAGTGCTAACAGGACACCAGAGGTCAGCCAGGGAGGGAGAGGATAGAGCATTTGGAGGACTGATCTCCTCTTCCAGGGAAGGAGGAAGAGACATGGAGGCTGGTGCATCTCTGACACCTAGCAGTGGCTGGGTGTCAGAGCACCTGGGTCTTGTACATAGGGATATGGTGGAGTAGTTGGCTGGCATGCTGTGGGTAGAAGTGCACACATCTCAACCATTGCCAGCATCAACATTGCTCCACCTCCAGGAGGGGTGGGAGGGAGTAACTCAGGAGAAGAAAATTGTCCTGGGCAAGGCTGGATGTTGCCGACACCCACAGGTGCTGCTCCCACAAATGGCAGGCACCTCCCAAACTGGATCCATGTTTAGCAGTTTAAGGGATCCTCACCACCCCACCACAGAGGTATGCCATGGAGGAAGAAAGGAGGTGCACTTCGAGCAGGGGATGGGGTGGGGGGTTGGCGAGATGGAGGGCCACCAAGGATGGAGCACAAAAAGAGTATAAAAAAAAAGAGATGACTATTCTCAAATCCTTTTTCTCCCTGGTGACCATCAGAACCCCCCATCCTGTAGCTCTCCACAGGGTTTATTTACCCCAGGTGCATGATTTTGCACTTTTTTGGTGTATAGTTGTACATTCGGGGGTAAAACTTTAATAAACTGTTCAATAATTACCGCCTCCCAAAGTTGGTCCTTGCTCTTGTTATCAGGCTGCAACCATTTGTTGCAGAGCCCCTTGAGATGGGCATAAGTCTCTTGGGGGGTATCCAGTGACTGCATTTTAAGAAACCTAAACCCTTGGTGATAGGTTTTAGTGTTTATGCCATAGTGCCTGAGGATCTCCTGCTTTACACAGTCATAGTCCTCTGCCTCTCGGGACTCCATGTGGCTATAAACCAACTGGGAACTCTCTGTCAGGTGTGATGCCATTTGAACAACCCACTGTTCCCTTGGCCATGCAAATGTTCAAGTGTTCCTCTCAAATGTTGTGAGGTAGGCTTTAATGTCATCACTATCCAATAGTTTGGACAGTTTAATGCCTTTTGGGCTACTGGTTCTTTCAGTTTGTCCTGCATTGATGGCATGCAAGACCCTTATGGTAACCACCTATTTGGCGTCTTGCCTTCTCTGCTCAAAGTCTCTGTCTCTTTCCATCTGCATCTGTTTTATGCAGAGCCATTTCAACAACTCCCCTACATCCTCAGGTGGAGCATCTTTAAGAGGAGGTGGTTCCCTCAATTCTTCCTTGTCCCCTTGCATCTCTTCATTGTGTTCAGACTTGGCCTTCTTCCAGGCTCTCAGGTCCAGTCCAGGAAGCAGCTTCTCTCCCAGTTTGTTGGCCATGGTTCTTGTCAGAACTCCACGGACTTTCTTCTCCGGGTTCTCCTCTAGCAACTCCAGGTGCATCGGTCCACCTGAGATATCAAGGTGATATCCACCAGAAAATGTCCCCCTAGCCCAGTCCAGATGTTTCCAGCAAGTTATCCCACTTATGAAACCAAGTCTGTGGAGGGGTTGTGGGATAACAGATGGACAAGACACAGAATGTCAGGTTCAACACACAGTCTTTGCGTGATGTTTATTTAAAACACAAGGAATAACTTTAAGCAATGGCATACCCCTTCTTTAATATGTCAGTTTGCAACAACAGACTATGCATTTCTTTCTTCTGCACTTAGTCAGCACCAAGACACATTGACCTACTGATCTGTCTCTTCAATGGAAATTAACTATCCCCAATGTTGGTCTTGTGTGTTTGGGTGATGGGGAGCCCAAATAAGAAAAAACCAAAAACAAGCTAAAGATAAAGAACTTCAGTGCAGAAGCACTGAAGCAAGTGTTACCACAAAGTGCATGCCAATAAAGCCAAGTTTAAAAGGAACACAACATCACACATACCCAATAATGCAAATCACCATGGGATGTATATGCAAATAACCATGAAATTTTAGGCTGGTTCAGCTTAAAGCAGGAATGCATGGTGTCAAAAAGCCTCTCAAACAATCTGTAATTTATTTGTATTATAACACAACTGTTTTTTTTTTTTATATCTCTACCCCGCTAACTTAATTCTATAATACAGTCACCTAAGTAACTTTTAACCTTAATAAAAAACACCTAATGCCATGGTATCATCAACATTTACAGGTTTCATATGCATAAAGCATATACATCAAGGTATTTTATGACATAGTGCTATTGTATACTAACTTCAAAAAACAAGAAACACAGCCTGTTGTTTAACATCAGCTCAGAGGTCACCACAATAATAAAACAGTGTCAGTGGCTCAGTAGGTAGCACACTCACCTCTGAGGCCAGGAGATCAGAGAGCTGTGGGTTCAGTTCCCACATCTGGCACTTGGGTTAATATCCCAGTACTGACACTGTAGCGCAGCATGAGAGGGGTGCTGCACTTCTGAGGTGCCATCTTTCAGATAAGACATTAAACCAAGGTCCCATCTGCCTTGATTGGTGGTAGTTCAGGTGGATGTTAAAGATCCCATGGCACTTATCGAAAGAGCAGGAATTTCCCGTGTCCGGCCAAATTTCCCTCATTCACTAAAAATACCACCAACAGCTTAATCTGGTTAAGGTCAGTTGGCATTCATCTGTTTTCCCCTCCCCCGGGTCGTGCCTGAAAATAGGCAGGATTTGTCTAGTGCACTTACCCAGTCAACAAAAGCTAACTAACCTGAGGATGAGGTCCTGAGATGGAAAAGAAAATTTCTTGAGGACACTATAGCATAGTCAAGAAAGGGAAGGGGGAGCCATAGGTGGCCAACATTATGGACTAGAAATTGTAAAGGATAGATTAGGCTAAGAAATTGAACTGTTACAACAGATTTAAGAAAAGGTTAGTCCACAAGAGTGGCAGGATCTCCCTGTCACAGGTAGAAAGATTGTAATAGACAATGTTATTCCCAATGACACTTGGGTAAAATATTTTATTGGTATATTTTATGATCAAGTGCTTACTTCATTTTGGACCCCTTTGGATTCAAATATGATTTATATACTAAGCAAGAAGTAATTTTATCTATAAGAGATTCAAAATTGAATAAAGCACCAGGAACTCATCTGAGGTCCATTTGTGCCTAATTAATGAGTGGGAAGATACACTGACAATCTTTTTTAAATAAATGCACAGTAGTAAACTCTATACAGACCTCATGGAAAGGTTTGGAAATTGTACCTATACATAAAAAAAGAGACAAAATGGATTCCCAGACATATAGGCCTATATGTCTTGCTGATGTTACAGAAAAAGATTTTTGCAAAAGCAATATTGGGTAGACTAAAAGATTAAATCAAAAGATTAGGTAATTTATCCCATTTACATGTGGGATTTAGGGAAGGACACTCTACTTTGTATAATTGCTTTATATTACAACATCTTCATGACAAATTTGTGAGGCTCCAATGTCAAGAATTGTATACAGCATTAATTTACTTCAGCTCTGCATTCGATAGCATCAGTACAGAGACCCTATGATCTATAATGTATGACTTGGGCATATGTCCAATGGTGATTAATACTATTAGGAATTTATATATTGACACATGGCCACAGGTAAGAATAGGAGTGGGATCTCACATATCAGATCAATTTTACAACAACAAGAGGTAAGACAAGGCTGTACACTAGGCTCTTTATTATTTTCAATATACATTAATAATCTCTTGATTGCACTCCTTATTTCCAAATTGGGTTCACCTAAGATTAATTCTACCCTTTGTCCAGCATTAGTATATGCATACAACTTGGTCCTTTTTTTCTCTCTCTCCAAAAGACCTACAAAGTAAACTTAATATTTTAGAAACCTTGGAACTCTTTACCTATTGATGTGGTTGTTAGTGACTCCAAGATTTCCTTTAAAAAAAGCCTAGATAATTTTTTACTTTCCAACCACAAGCTTCCCTACTATGGGTAAATGACAGGAGCTTTTATGGGCACTGCCTTTTGCTCCTTCTCTCCTTCTTTAGTGATCTTTAGTGATCTCTTGTCTCAGAGGGGCACTGCTAATAAGGTCAAGACAATTTCATTGAGCAGGATAAGGTGTTCGAGCTCTTTTCATGTCATAAGTGACTCCAAGAAATACAGTAATTAACTATCACTTTATAAGATCCAATTACTTCTATTATGATCTCAGAGACTGTTCACCTTGAAGAAAGTACCTGGGTTTTCTTGCTAATGTTTACTGCTGAATTGGTTCTATTGTTATTTAATTCTATATCTGATACTGATACAGGGACAATTTGGACTGGGTATTGATGGCTTTCATCAGGATGGCCTGACTTCCACCATCACACTACACTATGGCCTTATTAGATTTAAGCATTGCCACATCTAATGTGAGGTGGATGGGAAGCCTAATTAAATGAAGCAGGGTGTTGTAAAAACTTCAGAGGCAGCATGATGCTGTTGCCATGCTGAAGGAAACACATCTAACCCCTGCTGAGTTTAAGAAATTAGCAAGAGCCTGAGTAGGAGAATATCATGCCACATTCCATAAGCAACACCTGCATAGGAGGGATGTTGCAGTGTTAATTTGCAGAGTTCTTCATATAAAGGTAGAACAGGTACAAACAGATATACAGGGGCAGTTTATTTACCCAGAGGGGTTCTACTGTGACACCCCAGTTGGACTACTAAATGAGTATGGTCCTAATGCAGAAGTTGAAAGGGATACCTTTTTAAAATATATTCTCCTGAGGTTGCCTCCAAGCCCAATTAGGTTATTTATTCTCAGAGGACATTTCAATGCTGTTATGCAACAGGGGCTGGCTAGGACATCTAAAAACTAGCAAAAAGAAGGGCAGGATAGATGCAGCTTAACTTTAGAAAGATTGACAAAAGAATAGGGACTGCAAGATGCCAAGCAAGCTGTACACCCATGAGGCACAGTCTTTTAATTTTATTTGGCAACTCAAGCCTCCAATTCTCACATAGATACAGTATGCACTTTCTTGCTACAGAATAGTTGTATACAGCTCAGGAAGCAAGTATAGCTCCAATCACATTATCCAGTCATGCACCTATAAGGATGGTACTTGACATTATCACACTTTGCAAAAAGTGCATCTGAAGGCTTAATAACTCCCTACTAAATTTACCCAGAATTCATAGAACTGGTTCAAAGATCCATCCAAGAGTACTTTACTCACAGTGTAGTAGGACACATCCTAATGGGTGACTGATGGAAAGGTATGAAGCAACCCTGATGGATGTTATCATTAAATATGCCTCTAAAAAGAAAAAAAAAGAAGATATTGTTAAAAGTATTGCCTTAGTTCAAGAAACATTTGATGTAGAGGCTACCCAAAAATTACAATGAATGAGTCTCTCCTTCCCATATTCAAAGGGTGTTAAAAAAGACTTCAACCTTACATAGAACAAAAAAATTAAGGTCCAGCTCTACTACACTAGGCAGCAATTTTACGAAGCTGGGAGCAGAGCAGGACACCTTCTGCCATGGCAGTTACACAAACAAGCTACCAGCAGGGCAGTTCTATAGTAAAAAGCACAGAGAGGGGGTCAAAGGACTGGTTTACATATCACAGCTTATAGCACAGAACTTTGCACATTACTATGAGGCCTTATGTGCAGCATACTGCACTCCAGAACATAAAAAAAAAAACATATGAACATACTTGCTAAAAATAAACTTGCCTACTTTAACTCAAGAAAAAGCAGCTGCAATTGATGCCCTGATAACTGTGCCCAAAAATAGAAGAAGTAATGAAAGAGTTAAAAACTTGAAAGGCTCTAGTTATTGATGGCCTTATGGCTGACTTTCATAAAAAAAGATTAAGGAAGATCTGGAACCAGAAATCCTAAGATTATTCAGGGGTAATGAAAGGGCAGGGGACACCCAGGACCTGGAGACAGGCCAAAATATTTGTTCTTTTGATGTCTGACAAGGATCCAACTTTATCGGAGTCTTATCATTCCATAGCCTTACTCCCAGTAGACATATGAAGATGTTCACCTCTGTCCTGGTGAGACACATAAAACAAAAAAATAGGGATCCTAATCCATGCAGATTAAACAGGATTTATTAAGGGGCAGTACCTTTATGATAACAGACAGAGCCTTCTAAATACTCTCTTCTCTTTCTATGAGAAGTGCAACACCTATAGATAGCCATCTGTGTGGTTGCCAAAAGGCATTTGACTGGCTTGACCGGGCTTTTCTACAACCCACCATGTCAGGGGCAGGGTCTGGACCCCACTTCAGAGCATGCATAGAGACATTATATGATGGACCAGATGAAAAGGTTCAAATAAATGGGATTGTCTCTTCCAGATTCAAACTAGTAAGTAAAATAAAGTAAAACTTAATTTATACTAGGCACCCTTCGCAAGCTCAGGGCGCCTTTATAATATATGTAAAACAACATACACATAATTTAAAATCCAATAATACAGTACTCAGATCTACACATCATTATGGGTTACAGCATAACCCTTCCTAGGTCCCATTAAAGGCCTGTTGAAAAAGATGGACCTTAAGGGAGCTTTTAAAACCTTCTACAGTCAGGCTATCTCATATTAGATGAGGTAAAGAATTCCACAGGGTAACAGCCATAAAGGCAAATGATCTTTCTTCAGATGTTTCCATCCATACCCTGGGAATGCCTAGCGTAGTAGTAGATACAGCAAAATTTAATTTCGCTGGCGAAATTCTGGTAAAATTGCAAATTTTGCCACACAAAATATTTTTCAAAATTCGCACATTCCACAAAATATATCACTGGTGCAAAATGTGGAATTTCACCTGCAAAATGCAGAATTTTGCCCACAAACTGTGGAATTTTGCCATTAAAATGCAAAATTTCACCCACAAATAGCAGATTTTCACCCTCGAGTGGTGAAATTCCACCATTCAAGTGGAAAATTCTGCTGTTCGTAGGCAAAATTCTGTATTTCACTGGCGAAATTCTGCATTTTGCCAGTGGAATTACACATTTCTCACCAGTGAAATATTTCATGGAATGCTCAAATTTCGCAAAATATTTTGCATAATGAAATATGTGGATTTTGCTCATCTCTACTAGGCAGAGGCACCATGCAGGGATGCCTTCTATTCCCACTTTTTATGTATGCATAAAACTCCTAGCAATAGCAATTTATCAAAACCCACAAATTCAAGGGATAAATGTTGAAGAACTAGAGCAAAGAAGCAGCCTTACATGTTGATGACTAACAACCCTGAGAATTCCACCTCTGTGCTGAGAGTTAGAAATATTTAGGGCTATTTCTTGTCACAAAACAAAGTATAATGAATCAGGAGCCTTACAGTTTTTAGAAACTTTTACTATGGTTGTCCAAGCTAATTTCCCATATTTGTGGGCTCCTTCATACACTATTTGATACCTGCAGGTCAGGGTCACACAGCAGTTATCCAAGCTATTGCAGGTGCACCACCTATGCATGTTAAAGGAAATTGCACAGCATCTCAGTATCTGGACTCTGTTACCACTGTAACTGGGTGAGAAAACATCCTTCTCCACCTTCTTTTTTTTATTTCCAGGCCTTACCAATTGATACCTCCATGTTATTCTGGTCCAAATTGAGAAAACTAAGAGTGAAGATTCCATGAAAAGAGCATTGTGTCAGAGTAGTCCTCAACACTTTTACTTTACCAAGGAACAGGGTGACATGGGGTGTCTGCATTTTGAGTAGTACTGCCTAGAGTAGAAGCCCAAACAGCACAAATAGTCATGATAGTCAGACAATAATTAGATGTCGTATGTTAACAACTGGAGGATGGAACATCCCTCCCCGGGGCCATTACTCACAGCCCCATACATGAAATGGACTCCATTTTTCTGGTAACAGATCTCTAACTCATTGACTCAATGGCCTATGAAAGTAATATCCCTCATTCAAAAACACACAGGACCTCCTGATGCAGTGGGCACACTCACAAATATAACAGGCAATTCTGAATTCTCACAAGGTCAATAAACCAAGTATACAGGAGGTAGAACCAACTAGTCTCACTGCTTTTAAATAAAACAATTTTTCACCAATGCAATTTGTAGTTGTAGAGATTCAGCCTTCCAGACTCTGAACCATGATCACTTTTTATTTTGGCTCACACATGCGCACCAGCCAACATATTGCATTAGTAGCAGATTTGGAGGTGCAGTCACTGTGGGTGAATGCAGGGCATGCATCAGTAGATGTGCCCCTCATTCCCCAATAAGCCAGCATGTAGGTGCCGACACTCATAATACATAAAGTGACCACCAGATCTAAGAAAAGTGCTTCTGCAATGAGAGCCAAGCTCATCACGCAGCAGCACAATAACACACCTCCCGACGTGCCTTTCCTGGTGAAACACTTCACTAAACATGGCAGCACTGACTGCCGCTACCACTTCATTTGCAGACGGGGAAGGCCACTCCCCATTGGCTTGATTCCCCCCTCCCATTCCAAGTGTGTGCCAAGGGGGTGCCTAGTCCCCCTCAGCATCATGTGCCCCCCAACAGTCTTTCCTTGCTGATTGGGGAGTCCAATCCCCATTGGCTTTAGTCCCCCCACCTAGTTTAGTTTGCAAAGGGGGGAGCCCACTCCCCATCGGCATAATGTCCCCAGGCCCCAACGTGTGCTGTGTGCTGAGGGGGTGCCCATTCTCTCTTGGCATCATGCGTGCATCCCCATCCATTTCTGTGCTGACATGGGGCCCAATCCCCTTCGGCTGCGGTACACCTTCCCGCTGTGCAGGTGGTACACTAGGAGCCCACCCCCGTGTACCAAACAAACATCTGCAAAAAAAGAAAACTGACCATCATTGTCTTTTTTTTTTTTTACCTGTAAACGAAGAAAATGGTCCCTGGTGGTCTCTCCTGCCAGTCCCCCAACCTGATCCCACCCTCTGTGTACCCTGCCTCCCCACACCCCCTTCACCACATACTTACCTCTGGAGTTCTGGCACAATGATCTTCGTTGGACTGGGAACACGTCTGCACTCTTCAAAGCTGACCACAAACTGAAGAAATGCCAGTAAGCTGTATAATGGCATAAATAGGTTTTTTTTTCAACTTTGGTGCATATCTGGAGCATTTTTGGGAATGTTTGCACCAAATTTTCAACATGGGGTTATTGGGACCCCTCCTTATGAATTCAGTCACTGTCATGGTGTTATTCTGTCCTGAAAGGTGATTTCATGGTCACTGCGTGGAATCACCTTTTGGGACCGATTAATGAAATGACAATGCCACTGTTCATGAGGTGGGCTCTCAAAAACCCTATGTTGAAAATTTGGTGATGGAAGTCCATAAAATGACTGTGTTACGAGCATTCATTGCGCAGTTTCCATGCACCATTGTATGTTCGCAAATTTGCAATATTTTCATACCAGATTTTCAATGCTGGCATTTTTTCACACCTTCTCATGAACAGTACAGCTGTCATTTTTCACATGTTGCCCAAAATGTGTTTTGTCATCTGTGGTGCACAATGGTGTGGTTGCTGTGGGAAATCAACTTTTGGGACACATTAACAAAATCACAGTGCCAATGTTCATGATGGGAGGTTCCAAAATGCCTCTGTTGAAAATGTGGTTAAAAGAATCCCAAAAATAATTGGGTTGTGGATGAGTGTTGTGCAGTTTCTATGCCTACTCATGACTTCACCAATTTTGCATATTTTCACTCCAGATTTTCAACGTTGCCATTTTTTTACACCTCCTCATGAACAATACAGTTGTCATTTTTCACACCCTGCCCAAAATGTGTCTTTATGCCTGTGTCGTCAAATGGCATAGTCACTATGCAAAACCACCATTCGGCTAACATACTGATAGTGACGCTCTTTATGAGGTGGGGTCCCAAAAGGCCCATGTTGAAAATTTGGAGTGAAAATACCAACAAATGCCTACATCATTAGGGTTTTCAACTGTAACACCCCACCCTGTAGAGACTGACAGACATCAGGGGTGTGACTTGGGATCACTGGCTGTAATGGTCATGCCATTCACCCCCACCCCCACCCTGCAGCCTGTCACAGGCATTAAAGCATGCCTTGGAGTCTTTGGCCCTAAAGTACACCACATTCTCCTATACTGCACCCATCTCAGAATATTTCCTTATCGAATGGGGTAAGTATAAGGCCCAAAGACCCCAAAGCACACCACAACACTTGTCAGTGTCTACAGGGTAGGGTGAGGTTGAATGGAATGAGCGTTATAGCTGATGACCCAAAGGCACACTCAAACACCTGTCAGTCTCTGCAGGGTGGGGTTGGGATTGGAGTCAGTTCAATACTTTACTGCCATTCCTATTATGCATCTCTAACTCCTGCACTACCAATGCCAGTGAGACAACATGCGGCATTGACAAATGCTTGTTCTAGGTCAGATACTTTGTACTAGAAGGTGAGAACAGAAATAAATTCACCCTAGAACTGTCTGAGTGGGATGATTTCTTATACAGGCTCACTAGACTGAAGGTCAACTGCAGATATATCTCAGTTGTATGGAGGCTTCTTAGGGAAATGGCTGGCCGTGACATGGATGGAGTAAAGAGAAAAGGGGAAGTAAAACTATGGAAAGAAATATTGCAGATAGACTGGCAGAAAATACTCTACAAAGGGTGGATGGTTACATCCTCCTCTAAGTGGAAGGAGTACTGATGGAAAATCCTTATTAGATACTTTTGCACCCCAATAGTAACAGGGGGATATGGATATGTGCTGGAGAGACTGCCAGTAGCAGAGCGCCCACCTTCATGTTTTTGGTCCTGCACCTTGATTCAGTTTTGCTGACAGCAAAGTCAAACAGAATTATGCAGAAAATGTGATACATGCAGATCCCACTTAGCCTCACACATCTAATTCTGGATCTGCCACTCCTTAGCATATTCCCATATCAACAAAGGGATCTGTTCTACACCATGTGCTTGGTAGCAATCGAGTGTATCACCTGTCACTAGCTTACAGCAACAATCACAATGGTGACAGAATGGAGGAATAAGTAAGCATTAATCCCCTCTGAAGGTGGCATCTAATGGGGAGTTAATGCATAGTTGGGACCGTTGTGGCCCAAGGCTGGAGGCCAGGTGCTTACAATGGTCCAACCATGCATTAATTCCCCATTAGATGCCACCTTCAGAGGGGATTAATGCACTTGTAACATGGTTTTCTTATAGTTGCCTGTGTTACAAATACAGATAATATCATGTCAAGAACTGTATGCAGACACAGTTTTGTTCGTTTTGAAATTTCTCTTGTACTTTTGCAACTGAGAACAACTGTTTATTTACATGCAGATGCTGCAAAAAATAAAACCTGCATATTGACAGACGAAGGGTTCGTTAACGTTCTTTTGACTATATTTTGAAAAGCTGCATGGCTATTATTGCAATCGTCTGCTTGGGAGGTCCAGCATGTGCTGGCGTCTTTCTCCTCCGCAACTTAGCTACTTGGCTAATTTGCATACTGTCTATGTGCGTAGGTCCTGCCCCTTTATCCGATTTCGTGCCCTTCAATGCTTCCACTCTATTTTATTATGCCTATTGCTTCTGGTCGAATCTTCTGTATCTGTTTCATTCCACAGTATGCTGAGCGCAACAGTGATTATCATTAGCGGTTCTGTGCACCGTGAAAGAATTGAGAATGACTGAAAGTTGCAGGCATTGGTCATTTCCTGGTCACATACGTCTGCACGTATTCTCTTCTCTGCAGACATTTTTATCTCGCTGCTGGTTTCCCTGCTCCGGCCTTTGCCCACCGTACCATTTGAGATGTGAGGGACTCATTCTCACTGTTTCTGTACCTTAGGACTGGTCTCGCTGCTTTGTGCACTTGGTGACATCCACCACATTTGTTTCTATGTCCTCTGCGGGCACGTTTACTTCTGCTGCGCCAGCTTGCACAGGTATCTCGGTGTTACTGAGTACTGTGACTGTTTTGCTCACTGGGATACAGAACATGTACTACATCTTCTGTGTCTCTGCTTTTCGAACACTGCTCTTTTCTCCTCTGTGGCTCATTTCGATAGTACACAAGCAACATGGCATTATCATCTCATAATGCTGTGTTGCTCTTGTACCACCTGATGCCCTTAGATCAATCGTCTTTCTTGCCTGCACTAGTAGTATTTTTGCCATGTTACAAGATGTAAATGTCCATGGAAATGATTGCCTATGATATAGGACTCCACAGTGACAAGTTCTTAGAGATGTGGAATAAATGTATCAGTTACTCTGCAATTCATGATTAGAAGACTTCCGTATGATATGGTATAGTAAAGTTTATTGTTTGATGTATCAAAAATACAATGATCATTACAATATAAAAGTATTATACAAATTTAAAATCATATAAGTTCATGTATTAAAATACCAATGGGACTTAGACAGTTAGTTTTTACAGTTATGCTTTCTCATCTGTTTCCTGACATGCTGTATAGTGACAAGATAACTTGCCAATCTCTGTATAATATAGTAATCTTTGGTGGTAAAAAGAACACCTAACATAACATTGTCATCAACTTGGTATATAGATTTAATTATAGGATTTATCCATTCATTCTTGCTTTTTCATAGCAAGGGCATTTTAATATCACATGGGCCAGATCTTCTTCATCCTTACCATTACAAAAAGAGTAACAGTCGTTTGGCTCTGATTACCCCCTAAACCTTGCAAATAAAGTATTGGAGTTAAAATATGCCATTTTATATCTAGAAAACATTTTACGACAATATGGATATTCTAGAATGTCCAGAAAGTATATGTAGCAGTGTTTACAATCATTTGCATTGTACCATTTAGCATATCTAGATGTTCTAATGTGTTCCAGATCCCTTTCTTTATAATAAGACACCATTATTTTCTTAATAAAAGGTTTATATTGGTCACTTATAGCAATGTTCCTATTACAGTAAGCAGGAAGGTCATCTAATCCATAGTGATTCATCAATTTCCTAACATATCCAAGCCACAGTGACTGTTTACATCCATTATATTCCCATTTCTATTTTTCTTCTAGGCATTTCTTCACTAATCTAGTCTGAGATAACTTATTTACTTTTATCCAGAAAATAACTACTCTGGATTCCGTTAAGTCTTACAAAGTTAGGAATCCCAGCTCTGCTCTGACAAAGCATGCTGGGGTGGATTTTAAATATCCCAGGGCTGCACGAAGTGCCTGTGTAACCAACTTTTGTAATCTATCCATGTATGTATGATCCCAAATTTCAGCACCATATAATATCTGTGTATTATACTTTGCATCTATAGCCCTAAGCATTGGTCTTATCATTCAAGTTCAAGTTTCAAGTTCAAGTTTATTGCAGGAAAACTCCATTGAACAAGCTCATTCACAAGGAGGTCCTGAGACATTTACACATAAATATCAGTATTACACAGATAGGAACAATTGTATGTAGATAAACACAGTAGCCCAGATATTCAAAAGGGAAAAGTGCGCGGCACAAATCCCGATGCACAGCAGCACATCAATAATGTACGCAGGTGCCAGTAGGGGGGGCGTGCCCATGCATACCCTGCACAGCCCGATATTCAGCCTGGGAAGTGCAGAGCCATGCATGCGCAACACCTACCTGCGCAAGCACAAAGTTGATCCCCCCCAAAAAAGGAACAATGGATGGCCACCTACAGGTCAGCTGCCACATTGCAGGGTGCAACACGGCAGCTGCCACCTGTGGGTGGACACCCAAGCTCCGGCTGCACCTGGCAGCACCCCACATGCCCGATCGCAGGCATTTGTAATAAAAATGAAGAATTCTGTCCAATATCCCTGGTGGTCCAGTGGACCGCTGTCTGCCTGATCACGGGCATTTGCAATAAAAAAATAAATATGTCCAATATCCCTGGTGGTCCAGTGGACCACTGTCTGCCCGATCGTGGGCATTTGTAATAAAAGAATAAATATGTCCAATATCCCTGGTGGTCTAGCAGTACCCCCTCACCACCACCCACTGAAGCCCACCTCCCGCTCCCCACCAGTCAGCCAGCGGGTGGCAGCACCCACCACCTGCCACCCCACTACCCACCGACTGACACCGTCGGTAGGGCTGTCGCCCGTTGGTCCACAGCCTGAGCCAATGGGTGTACAGCCCATGTACCTACAATTCTAGATATGTGAATGGATCACATATGGATGGATCATTCACATATCTGGAATGTGTAGTACTGTACAGGCTGCACGCCCATTGGCTCATGCTGTGGACCAACAGGCATACAGCCCTACCGACGATGTCAGAGGTCGGCAGGCAGGGAAGGCAGGCGGGTGGAAGCTGCCGCCCACCCGGCTGACAGGGGAGTGGGCAGTGGGGCTCAGTGGGCGGGTGGGAGTGGGGGCACCGCCAGACCACCAGGGATATTGGACATATTTATTTTTATTACAAATTCCCCGATCGGGCAGACAGCGGTCCACTGGACCACCAGGGATAATAGGGATTTTATTAATTTACTTAGCCCATGATCGGGCAGGCAGGTCCACTGGACCACCAGGGATTTATGCTTTTCCTTTTTTTACTGCAGCCCGTGATCGGGCTGTGGCGCACATTGCTGGCTGCAGGGGGCATCGGTCCCCAACGGCTGCTGCCTGGCAGGGCGCCAGGCGCAAGTTGTCGTGGATCTGTGCACCTGCATTCAAATGGGGCCATAATGACATGCAAAAGGCCCCATTTGCACCTTGCATACATTATTGCCCCATCTGCATGTCAAGTTTTTAATATCGCGATTGCTGTGCATAGTGCAATGGAACTTGCGCTAACGCATCCCCATGCTCCACTCTAGCCACTTGCGCTGGCACAGTGCCACTGCGCCATGCACACTGTGGGTGGCAAGGGTGCGATATTCAACCATGCTGTGCCATGTCGCAGCTCAGTTGAATATCGCCCAGTCCACACCCCTGCTCAGCCAAGTTGCGCTGCACTCAAGCTTGTGCCACAGCCTGGTGCAGTTTGAATATCTGGGCCAGTGTATACATATAGTACAAAAGATATACAACATGGTAAGCTACAACATAGCTACAACATATCAGTGCAGGGTCCGGTTGAGAAGTATATTATGTCTAGTGGAGAGAAAAATAGAAAAAAACGTATACCAAGTAGGCAATTACATTCCGGCTTAGTGAGTAGGAGGGCAGTGAGCACACAACAACTTGGCTTGGAGTTAGAGGAAGGCCTAGTGGCAGCTGCAGATATATTTTATTTTAGAGACTGCTAGTGTTTTGTAGGAATTGATTGAAACAATGATGCTGGTTAGCTTCAGCATGGATTGTAGTTGATTCCAAGTGTTGGGGAGGGCATATGAAATAGCCCATTGGCCAAATGTAGTACAAGTCCTAGGAACATCTAATAGGATATAGTCATATTTTTTAAGGGAGTAAGCACTATGGGAGATGCATATTAAAGATGTTAGGTAGTCTGGCAATTTGTGCAGAAGTATCTTAAGGGTCTAGATACCTGCATGGAGCAAGCGTCTGGTGGCAAGTGTGGTCCAGCCAATTGCTGCATATAGATCGCAATGTTCGGTCCTTAAGTAGAGCTAGTAATGAATCGTAGAGCACGGTGGAAGAGAATATCCAGCTTAGTGAGGCTAGAGGTTGGGGTGGAGATATAGATAAAATCCCCATAATCAAGTAAGGGAAGGAAAGTGGCTTGGACAAGCCGTATACGGGTCGCGAGAGAGAAGCAGGACCTATTTCTAAAAAAGAATCCCAGTCATGCTTTGAGCCTCTTAGATAGATCCTTAATATGGTCATTGAAAGATAGCTTGTTGTCTATCCACATGCCTAGGTATTTGAATTTAAGCATAATTTCCAAGGGTTCACCCAGGGAGGTTACTATAAAGTCCTGTGGTAGGGCAGGTAAGGCACCAAGTGAGGTATATCCTGTAAAAATCATTGCCTTGGTTTTTTTGGCATTTAGGAGAAGCTTGGCTTTGATGAGATTGCCTTCTAACTGGTTAAAGTCAGCTTACAACACTTCCCTGACTTCAGATAAGGTTGTACCTGAGGTGTATAATACGGTGTCATCCGCAAAGAAATGCACGCTGGATTTTTTCATGTAGGAATTAAGATAATTGATATATAGGAAGAAAAGGATCGGGCCTAGGATGGAACCTTGGGGGACTCCCCTGGCAATCGAGAGGGGGTAGATAGTAGGCCATCGGCTTTGATTTTTTGTTTCCTTACAGAGAGATAACTGTTAAACCACTGAGCAGTAGGCGGAGTAGCACCTATTTTGGTAAGGCAGGTAATTAGGAAGTGATGGTCGACAGAATCAAAAACTTTACTGAGGTCTAGAAAGACTGCACCAGTAACCTTCTTAGAATCCATAGCAGTGATCCAGTCATTAGAGACTTTAGCCAAAGCTGAGATGGTACTATGTTTAGACTTGAAGCCAGATTGTGCAGGGTTTAAGAGTGAGTGCACTTCAAGGTGATTTTTGAGTTGGTTATAAACCAGTTTTTCCAGGGCTTTGGAGACAACAGGCAACATGGATATAGGCCTGTCATTGTTTAAATCACAAGGGTCTCCTGATTTGAAGAGAGGAAGAAAATGGGCAGATTTCCAGCAGGATGGAACTGTGGCAGAGGTAATGGAAAGGTTGCAAATATGGAGGATGGGAGCTGTGAGCTGTGCAGAGCCTAATCGCAAGAAGAATGGTTCAAGGGCATCGTCCCCTGCGCTTTTTCTGACATTAAGGCTGAGGAGCAAGTCTTCAACTTCTTTATAGCTAAACAAGCACAGCTGAAAGGGCTGAGGAGGGGAAGTAGATGCGGAGGCTGGGCTAGAATTGCCATTCTCGCAGCTAGCATATGGTGAGGAGTCAAATGCTAATCCAGCGTGGCAAAGTGTTGGTTAAGTTCTTCAAGGATTTGCGGTTGGTTTTCCACCATCCTGTCCTTGGTAAGAATCTTGGTTGGTATAGAGGGAGCTGCAGGATGGCCTTCAATGGATCTCAGTGTGCTCCAAATTTTTGGGGAGTTCCCTTTGGCCTGTTCCAGGGTGGAGATGTAGTAGTTTGCTTTAGTGGCACATATGTTTTTAACACAGGCATTTCTGGCAGTTCTAAAGGCCTGCCAGTCTGCTGGGTTCTTGGTACGCCTAGCCCAGGCTAAAAGCTGGTCTCCATTGGTAAGTGCTGCCTTCAGCTCTGTGGTAAACCAGAGATGTGAGGATTTACATAACCTCACTTTATTTATTTATTTATTTATTTATTTAGTTAGTTTTTGTTGACCGGATAAGTGCACAAGGCGAATTCTGCCTATTTTCAGGCACGAACCAGGGGAGGGGGATACAGATGAATGCCAACTGACCTTGAACCAGATTAAGCTGTTGGTGGTATTTTTAGTGAATGAAGGAAATTTGGCCAGGACACCGGGGAAATTCCCTTACTCTTTTCGATAAGTGCCATGGGATCTTTAACATCCACCTGAACTACCACCAATCCAAGCAGATGGGACCTCGGTTTAATGTCTCATCCGAAAGATGGAAATACTTTAATAAGGGGGGGCGTGCTTGTTTATCAGGATGGTAAGGTTGTCATTAAGGAAATGTGACAGCTTCATCAGTAGTTTTGGCAAGATATAGATATTGTCATTTGATCTTACCCAATTCAGCTAGAAAGTTTACTGTATTGAATTTAAGAAAGGATCGTTTAGTTCTGAGTTTAGGTGGTTGGTGTGTTTTGGTTTGTGATCTTATACATACAACGACACTGTGGTCGCTCATGTCATTATGGAAAACAGCAGAATGAGAGATTTCATAGGGATGCATAGTTAAAATGACATCTAGGAGTGAGCAATTGGCAGTGTTAGAATTATTATTCCTTGTGGACTCAGTGACTATTTGTGTAAGGCCCAGCTCATCACAGATAGATTTTAGGCAGTGAGATTTTGCAGTAAGCCAATCCATGTTGAGGTCCCCTAGGATTATTGTTTCTGTGTTGGCAGCCAAGGTCAGTGATATCAGTATGTTAAGGATTTCCATGCCTCTGGATGGTGGTCTATAATAGTGATGCACTCTGTAGAAGGAAGGTGAAACTTCAGCGAGACAATCTCTTATTCTTTTGGCTTGGTTTTACAAAAAGTGTTACTAACATTAATTTGGGTTTGGTGTAGATGACGCCCCCCCCAAGATTCCCTACTGGCTCTAAAAAGTTTAAAATCCGGGAGTGTTATTTGAGGGTCAGTGGTAGACTTTTTCAGCTATGACTCAGTTTTTTCAGCCATGACTCAGTAATGATGATCATATCTGGGTCAGTATATGCCACCCAAACTTGAAGTTGATCAAGTTTTTTGATCAGGCTTAGAATGTTAATCAGCATTATTTTCAGCCAAGGAGCAGCTGCAAAATCCGATGGAGAGGTGATTTGTGTTGGATGACCTGGATTTAGTTTGACATTGCCAGAACAGACAAGGAGAATTAGAATAATTTTCTTAAGGGAAGTTATCAAGTAGGAAAGGGCTTTTTTCCTTTGGGTCCTTCTTTGGTATGTTGTCAGGGATGTACGTCTGGACAAGGCATAGGTAATGTTGACTTGACCATTAAGGGCTAATATGGAGAGTGCTCATATAGACATTGGGGATGGGAGGAGGGCCAAGGGGGTGGAATGAAAAATAATATGTGTATCTAGCAGATGAATAATGGAGGTGCAGTATGAGGAGACAGTCGGGACTACGATAATGGGCTGTATTGCTGGGTAGGCTCCTGACTCTTCATGGAGCAGTGTAGTAAGCATTATACATTTTGCCAGAATTAGAAGTAAGATGATAAAGCAAGCCATGCTCCACAAGAATGGGTACCAAGGCAAATGTAAATTGTGTAGGTAAACTGAGCAGGTGTCCAGTCACACTGATACCCTGTTGGCTTAGGAGAATTGGGGATAGCCAAAGAGGAAAGATGTGCTTGGAGTTAGTGTGAAGCATTAGTGAATATCCATACACAATGTAACACCCTCTTTGGAAGGAGATCCAATCAAGAGGCATGTAATATAAAGGGGCGGAGTAACGCTGTATTTAAAGGAGGCTTGGGAGAGGGTGGTGGGGGTGGGAGAAAATTCAGCCAGTACAGAACTGTACTCCGAGAGGAGAGCGGCTGTAGTTCAAGCCAGAAGTCCCTGGTTGAGTCTATGGAAAAGGCGCTCCAATCAGAATGCAGTCGTAAAGCAGGTGGTCCAATCAGAATCTGCCTGCGAGCACACTGCACCAGTCAGGGATTAGCCATCCAAGGTGGCTGTAGCAAAGATCAGCAGGCATACCTTAGTGTAGAATCCATCTTCCTGGAGCTGGAGTTCGGCCACAGAAGGCACAGTGGGTCGGTCGGCGGTCGTGGAGGTGGATCAGAACGTCCACCCATTTCCAGGAATGCTGCTCAGGCGCAGATGCCTAAGGGAGTAAAGAGAGATACACACACTGTATAAATACCCTTACTAGCAACTGGGATGTCAAGGGCGGGAAGCTGGCAGCGGGCTACTAGCAGGGGATGGGGGGGCGTCATTAAGTTGAAAAAAAGAAGAAGTCAAAGAACAGGGGAAGGGCCAGTCATAAGAGATGGACGAATTAATAGCAGAGACAGCAACAAGTTAACTGGAGGGGAAGGGGGGCAGGAGGAATACACCAAGGCAGTAGAGGCAGTGTCTACAGTATTAATAGGGAGCAAGAGAATTGTGGCACCACCACATAAATTATTACATTTTCTTAATCCCAGTATAGCTGACTTAGCTTTAGTCAGGAGCCTGTCAGCATGTGTGTTTCCAACTAAGATTTTGTGGCAAGGTAAGACCCAGATAAGTATAGCTTTTTACAACCTTTACTGGTAGGGATGCCAAAATCCATTTATGCTTGACATTCATTCGAAGTACCACAAATCATGATTTTAGATTTCTGTTTATTGACTTTTAATGGGAAGTGGGCAGTCCACCCAGGATAAACATCAGGGTGGTAAATATTACAGAAATGCTAAAAACCTCTCTAACTGCTTGTTTCCTGATAAACTAATACCTTATATGTGATGCTCACTAAGAGAGATATCTGCAGGTAGTGCTTTTAAAGGGAGCTAAAAAAATCAGCTAAAAGCTGCCAGTGTCCGTTTAAGTCCCTTCAAACCATATGCCCAATATTTTATGAATTGCCCCACCAATCTTCTCCCCAACGGTTTCATCAGGGTTTTTCACATTACCAGCTGAACTGTGCTGAGCGTTTGTAAGAATATAACAGTTTGATCCAGTTAATAGCAGTTCATGACCTTGCTAATATATTTGAAAAATAAATAAATTGCTGAGGCAGTCTCTGTCTTGAAACTGGCATCTATGGGAATATATCCATGCTGCCATCAGATGTTCACAGGCAAAATGAGCAGTCACATTGTGTCTTAGAAAGAGCTGGTTGTTCCGCTTCTTAACCCTGAGATTTGAAAAAGTATAACAGGATGTCAGAAGTACTGTAAGTGTTTATAAGGCTCAGACCAGAAATTCGGTCTCTGAGAGAAAGAATTACACTGCCTGTGCCCATAACTCTGAAAGGCCTTTCAACCCATTCCCAGTGTAGTGAAGGTGCTGGCCATAGGTTCTCTGTGGCAAGAGGGGAATATATGGTGACATGCATTATTTAATGCTCCTGATGCCTTTCTTTTTCCCTTGTGCTCTGCAGGTGTGTTTGTCCATTCTTACTGTCAAAGTGCAAGTACCAATGTTTTAAGGTCATGGTTGGTCTCAGCAGGGGGAGTTATTCCCATCTGTGTCATCAGGCCTTATGCATCATCCAGTCTATGGCAGCATTTTGGCTTTCGGCTCCAGGGAAGAAAATATGATCCTTTACATTTTTTAATACTGGCAGAAATAAATGAACCTTTGTACTGCAGTCTACTTGAGGCCATGTAAGATTTATTACATGTTTATGGAGGCAACAGTAAGGTATGATTTTCTTCTTTTGTGACTTCCTACAAACACTGTATTGCCAAGTTTGTCCTGAATAGTCCACTGCAGTGCTGTAAGCTTGCAGAGCTGTAATAATAATTCAGCAGGACTGAAATTCATCATGCATTGGTTGCACAACTTTTACCATTCCTGGAATGCAGCATGTGTAGTAAACAGGGTTAAGTACTAGTCACTCCATTTGTCATTTGCAGGGTGTCAGCATAATTTTGTAAAGTGAAGGCCTGAGTGGTGTTGATGATGGTGGACTGTGGTCATGGCCTATTGAGTTAAAGCATGGTGTTCAAACATTAAAAATGAAAATGATAGGCCATGCCTTCTTGTGGGGGGGGGCATCAAGGCAGTAATCACAGGGAGATGCTGTCTGTTGGTGAGGGGGAGTTACTTCACATATTAGGGATTTACCCCTGGCATCCTTGACCCTTCCACTTTTAAGACCCTTCTACCACCTATGAGTGACATTGGAAAAAAGAACACATGGAGACATTTTAAAGAAATGAAATAATAATATAATATTATAGTGGCATCGTAACACCACTATAGTTAGGGTTGAGTACAAGATTCTATGTTAAACCCCAAAACTTTGCACTTTAATAGCTTTGCAACCGTTCAACAGATCTGCACAAATTTACCATGCACAGTCTTAGAAGGGGGTAGATTTATTGACGTGCCAGATTTTATTCCAGTCAGAAGTGCAGATTCCTAGATATGGAGAGCAAAAAATAAAACAGAGAAAAAATCAGTGTATTTTGCTGTTTTTCTGTCATTGCCTAGCTCCCAGATGGTTTGGAAGTCTTCTAAAATTTCCAGGGTAAAACGTACTTGGCCCACAGATTGATTGATTTGGTGAAAAAATATTAATCTTTTCCAAAGTTATTAAATATTAAAATGTCAGTTCTGAGCATGCTCAATAGGGTCTTGGAACGAAGAAAGAATCTGATCTTTACAAAAAAGAATCCTTTTTCGTATGGGGTAACCCTTTTTTGTGATGAAAACATACTTTTTTGTATGGCTACCATCTTGTTTCTGTTTTATTCAAAATATAAATTTCGAAACCCGCAAAAATGGCATCTTGGACAGACACCAACACATGTATCTTGATTACCAGGGCCTCATTAGGTGGATTGTGCACTTACTTGCTGGAAAAATGCCCCAAAATATGTTTTTTTTATTTTAAAATTATTTTTTGTGACTCACTTCTGTTTTTTCATATGGCCATATAAAAAAAAGGAACTCAGTCATACAAAAAGGATCCCTTTATATGAAAAAAGAATGTGGACTTATTTTTTTTTCCTGATTCTTTTTCTGGCTAGATAGATAGATAGATAGATAGAAAGATAGATAGATAGATACATTATTTATATAGCATTCCCATTCCTGAGACTTGGAGTGCTGTACATATTAAAATCAGCACATACATAAAAATAACAATTACAGCAACAATCAAATACATTATAAATAAGCATTTGTCAATGCCGGATGTTCACTGTGGGTATTGCTGTTGTACTGGATCTAAGGTGCAGATCCCCATGCTGGAAGACTAATATGGGTTGAGTTTAAGGAGGGCAATTACAGCGTGGCAGCAACAGACATCAATGGACATTTTTCTTTTTACAGCATTTATTTAAAAAAAATTAAACTACAAGTAAGGGTTTTCTTTATTTTAGGTGGAGACACTAGGGGATTGGGAACCCCTATTGTCAGTGTTATGAGTAGCCCCCAGAAGCTTTGGAGTTTTAGATGCTCTGTGGTGCATTTTAAGGCTTACATGGAAGATAAAGCAAAGTTCTGGTAGGTCTCCCTACACCTGTGACACCAAGGAAAAATATAATTCTATGGCTGGTCTCAGATATCTAGAGAGTGTAGCTGGGTCTGGCGGACAGCAGGACCATGTCCATGATTTTACAAGTTTTTTTTTTCCCCTTTTCTTTAAACAGAGAATATGTGAGTCCTCCCCAGGAAATTATTTAAATGGTAAGTGTTTAAATTTGCAAGTTGTTGCACTTTGAAGGGGTAAACTAAACTGCAATTTTATAGGCAACCATTATTTAAAAATCAATGCCAGCCACAGTTTATTTCATTGTTTGGTCTATCCTATATTAATTTGAACTGGTCACTTATTTACTACCCCAGTACTACAAGATTTATAAGGATCCCCCTTTATTTAATGGTGTTTCAGTCACAAAAATGTGGTATGGGGTGAAAACCTGAAATCTGCTATATCCATGGGGACTCTGCTGAGGTCAAAGTGCCAATGCACTTTAAAGGGAGAATTACACTAGTCATGTTAATAGCATCAGAATTTACAAAAAAAATCACCACCCATATCCATGCACTGGACTGACCTGGAAAGTGCAAATACTCTGGATTGGCCCACAGCACCTATTCAGTGCTTTGAGTTTTGGCAGGATCCAAGTTGCACTATAAATAATGTGCCAAGCAAGAGATGGTTCACTTTGTTCTCTCCTAGCTCAGTTCCTTTGAAGCATCTCTTTCTGGGTCAGTGGTGGGGTCTACTCAACTAGTTTAATTAATACCACATTCTGCTCAGGAGTATTCTGGACCTGGAGAAACTCAGTGCAGCTGTTCTGTGAAGATAGGAGTTCAAGAAGATGGTGTAAACATCAGCAAAGCAAATTGGTCGAAATTACCTTTATGTAAGTACCATTTGAAATTATGTTGAACCTCATGTATATCATCTCTCCTGCAAAGTCATCTCTTCTCCTGTGCCTCTTAAGAAATACATATGTTTTAAAAACTGTTTTTGTAACATTAATATGTCAGGTAGTAACATCTCAGGTCATGCTCTGTAGTTGCAATAGATTGTGTTGATCGACAAGCAGCCTCAGCTGACAAAGTCACGTGTCAGCTCTGGCTGCCTGTCTGTCAGCATGACCTGAGATGTTACTGTCTGACATATTAACTTTATAAAAACAGTTTTTTAAAAAAAAATATGTACAGGTATTTCTTAAGAGGCACAGGAGAAGAGATGACTTTACAGGAGAGATGATATTAGGACTAATACCACCGTTTTCATTTCTGTCTCCTCATTTGCTGCTAATTATGTAATTCCTGCCTCAGTAACTTTGCTGTGAAGTAAATGTAATTAAGTGGGGTTTTCCCTTATTGACCATGGCTGTTGCTCTCCACACTAATAGTTTGCTGTAATTGCCCATACTCAGCTGTACCGCCCCAACACACATGCACACACACACACACCCCTAATAAACATCCTCTGTGTTGCAAAATTTCAAACAGCCTCTGCTTTGGCTGTTTAATTACTTGGGACTCTGGTTCAGTGATTTCAGTGTGCTGCTCCTTACTTACTTTCTACACTGTGGATTATGATGTCAGACAATCAGCCAAAGCAGATAAGGTCTAGGGGTTAGTTGTCTTGTTTTCAAGTGCTTATCCTTAGCAAAGCAAGCAAGGAAAAGAATCAGAGAACATATATAAATTGTAATTGAATTGTGTCTAAATATCACATTTTTAAAACTATTCAGAATGGTGTCAGGGGCTTCTTAATGAATGAATGTGCATGTCTGCTTACAGTAATCAAAGGTGTGCTTCCACTAGTGCATTCTATGGTGGGACTTTGCAGTCACATTGACACACTCTCCAACAGACTTATTATGTGCAAACATCTCCTGGTTTCAGTTAGGTAGTAATCTCTATCTGCCACAGTTAGCCACTATTATTGTGTTACTCTTCTGTATATTCACTGTTGCTCTCTGAAATGTTTAGTATATATCCTCCACCTCACTAAACATGTGCAGTTTTTTTTCTGGAGTTTAGCACTCTACAAGTTTGATCAAACAATGGAATAATGAGAAAAAACATCTGCTTAGTTTGACAGTATCTGCCTAAGTATGTCTGCATTAGTCTTATCTGTCCAGTTTCCTGAACAGACAGCATGCATGTTATACTCATCAATCCAAGGCCTCTTGAGATGCCCAACAGGAAATTAGAGCTCTTACACTTATAAAATGCTGCAGACATGTTAATTAGAGAACAATGTCATAAATAAGGAACTAGTGGCTTATGGAAAAATCTACAGGGACTTTTACAGGGATTTGAGTCTGCCTCTATGGGGAAATACAGGAAAAATGAAAGCTTGTTACAGGGACATGGTTATTTGGATCTGGGAGCACTGCTACCCTAGTAGCCAAGTGACCATTAATGTTCTTAAATGTTCCATTTTCCACTCTATCTGCAGCCTACTACAGCATGTGTAGCCTGACTCATATATGTGTGTGTGTGTGTAGCCAGGGGGAGAGAGCGCGACACACACACACATTAGCAAAGTGAGCAGTTTCAGGTTTCAGTTTCAATCCCTGGCAAGTTACATGAAAGATAAAGCAAGGTTCTGTTATGTCTCAATGCACACCTGATTCCAAGGAAAAAATATAATTCTATGGCTGGCCTCAGGTACCTAGAGACTGCAGTTGGACCTGTATAATGTGTGTGTGTGTGTATACGTGTGTGTGTGTGTGTGTGTGCGTATATGTGTGTGAGTGTAAAATACTGGGGGGAGGAGCAGGCAGGATGAGAGCACATGATGAGATCAGCTGTGTTTGCTGAAAGAACTGATTTATGAATGTGTCTGTCAGCACATTGTTTAGAAGTCCACACACTTTCATGCCTTAAAAGTGTCATGATGAGGCTTGCTGATTACTGATCAAGCCCCTTGTAGGATCTCCTGCATTGGACCACCATGCCACACCTCTCAAAATCCTGTACACAGCAAAATGTTTGACTTGCACTAGCAAGCACAGTGAACATAAAAATGAGTCAGCAGTAATTAAGACTATCTGTAAGCTTAAAACATTCACAATACCAATTTATAAATCAAAGTCCTGTTTAAATAAAAAAGTCTTAAGAGCCAGCCCATTGGCACAGTTCTAGTGCTAGTGCTACCGCTCATGACACCAGCTATCCTGGGTTTGAGAATGAGCCTGGGAAGCTGGAGGGCCAGCTGGGGAGAGAAGACTGAGCATCCAAAGGACAGCTCATCTTCTCCAGAAGGGAGTGGGATAGAAACTTGGTGCTTGACTGGTCCCAGGCGGAAGTCTGGGACATAGGAAGAACTGAGGCAGACACATTGGGGGAGGATGTAATGGACATTGGTGCTATGCACCTTGATGTCAGGGCACACATTACATCCACAAGAAAAGGGAGAAAATGCCTTCCAGCTCTGAGGAGACAGACCACCAGAGCAAGACCCTGATGTGCTCCCACCTGCCTGGCCACCTGAGCTCGATGAGACAAGAAGTGTTCGGGGTGTACGGGCCCCACCTCTTCCCCACCTGGGGGGAAAACCGCAGCATCATGGGGGAATGGGACGGAACAGGTAAGGTGGGCAGCAGGGGTGACTCCACTGGCAGTCCTGAGAATGCGGAGCTGGAGGGGTGTACGGGGAGAGATAAACAGAAATAAAAAAAAGGCTTAAGGCCCTTTTTAAAGGTTTCCACTGAGGGTGCCTCTCATAAATGATTAGGCAGTGAGTTCCACAGGGTAGGTGTTGCAACTGAAAATGCACGATCGGCTGAATGCTGCAACCTAGCCTTGGGAACTCCTAGGATGCAACTCTCGGTGGAACAGAGAGCCCAGGATAGATGAAGGGACACAAGGAGATCTTGCAGACAGACTGGTTCCCCTTCATGTAGGGCCTTATAGGTCAGGAGCCCTACCTTAAAGGCAATCCTCCACCTGACTGATAGCCAGAGGACAGGTGTAATATAATCACTACTTCATGCTCCAGTCAACAATCTTGCCACCACGTTTTGCATCATCTGCAGCTGGCGGAGATTGCCTCCAAATAGCCCTAGGTACAGGGCATTGCACTAGTCCAATCTGGATGTAATGAAAGCATGTACCAGCGTGGTCAGGTCCTGAGATGGAATGAGGGCCCAGAATATTCCTCAGATGGTAAACTCCACTTTGACAATGGCTGACACCTGAGCATCAAGTGTCAGACCATCATCAAGGATCACACCCAGATCCTTCACCTGTGCAAATGGGGTAAGAGGGACCCCCCCAGTACTAAACCAGGGGGGGTCTCCCAGCCCCCCACCCCCACAACAATGACCTGGATCCACAACTAGTACCTCAGTCTTGTTGGGGTTGAGTCTAAGCCAGTTGTGGGTCATCCGAGTCTGGATCTCCTCTAGGTAGTTGTTAATTACAGAGGCCACCATCTGGTTTCCAGGTGCACAGAACAGGTATAGCTGGATATCATCAGCATAGCAGTGAAAACCTAGCCCACATTGACTGGTAATGTCTCCTAATGACAGCATGTACACTGTGAACAACAAGGGTGACAAGACCTAACCCTGTGGAACACCACAGACAAAAGGCTTCAGGTTAGATGTGGCTAACCCCATTGTCACCCTCTGCACTCTGCCTGGCAGGTATTACCTGAACCAGTTGATGACATTACCGGACAGGCCACACCAGTACTGCAGATGGTCAAGCAGCACCTCGTGATCCACAGTGTCAAATGCCACCTCAAGGTCTACAAGAACTAAGATGGTACATGATCTCTCCCATCCCTTGACATCAATAGATCATTTAGCACCTTCACCAGGGCTGTCTCTGTACGATGCCCAACTTGAAACCCAGACTGGAAAGACTCATAAGTGGAGGAGGAGGCAAAGCACTCCTCAAGCTGGGTGGCCACCACCTTTTCTATAACCTTCCATAAAAATGGGAGGCTTGAGACCGGTTGGTAGTTGCTGAGTCACTCTGGGTCCAATGAAGGCTTCTTCAATAGAGGTCTGACCAGGGTCTCTTTCCAGGCTGATGGAAAGACCCTACTCCTCAAGGAACCCTGGACTATCTCAGCCACCACAGATCCAATCAGGTCCAAACAATTGACCAAATGGTGAGTTGGACTTGGGTCCAGATCACATTGTGTTGGTCGCAGCCTCGAGGCAATCTTCTCCACCTCCTCCACTCCAACCGGATCAAACTCAGCCCATACAGGAGGAATGTTTCAACATGACTCAGAATGAACCCCAAACCCCCCTTTGAGTGGTGCTGGAGGAGATCTTGGCTCTGATAGAGGACACTTTGTTGGCAAAGAACAGAGCAAACTCTTCACACCTTGTGCTTGAACCTGCTCCCCCAACATGGTCTGTTCCTTGCCACAGCAATCTCCCTAGACAAAAAAATCTGTCTTCTTTCAGGAGATTGCCCACTGATAGTCATTATAATGTGACCTCAGGGCCAATTTGTCCTTCATCAGACCTGATCTGCTCCAACATCTCTCTAACTGCTGATCCCTGGTCTTTAACTCCATGAGTTGCTCATCAAACCTGGGAGGTCTCTGTTGAGTAGACAGGGGTCAGACATGAACAGGTGCAATTGAATCAAAGGCGTCAGTGACAGTCCGATTATCGGTCGCCATTCCCTCCTCTGTTCCAATCGCACAAGCAGCATCCGCACTCAATAGGTTCAGAACCACCTGTATTCCTACTGGGGACAATCCCCATAAAGGTTGATACCGGACCATCTCCACAGAGGATGGACCATCAGGGTGGAGGACCCCAAATGTGGACACCATGATGCTATGATCTGACCAAACTACAGGATTTATTCTAAAGTCCTTGACCTCCAGGCCTAACATAACCACAAGGTCCAGTGTGTGGCCACACAAGTGGGTCGCTGAAGTGACATTTTGTGCCAGGCCCATCGCCTCCATATTCCTTAGTAGATCACCCCCAAAAACCAAGAGCCTGTCATCAACCCCGGCATTAAAGTCCCCCACAATCAACCATCTGGGGGACTCCAACACCAGGCTGGCAACAAGGTCTCAGATCTCCCACAAAAACTCTTCCTCCCCACCAGGAGGATGATAAAGCATGATGACCCTGAAGCCCACATCAGGACCCCCTCACATGGCAACACTCTCAAAAGACCCAGTGGGACCTATAGGTAACACCATGAGGCCCAAGCTGGATTTAAAACAAATGGCAGCCCCCCCCCGCGATCCTTCCTCGGGGTATGTATCACAGAGTACCCAGCTGACATCGCTGCCTCTGAAATGGGAGCAGCATTCTCATCCAGCCTGGTCTCCATGATGCAAGCCAGATCTTCAGAGGATATCAAGTCCGCCATTGCGGGACTCTTGTTCCTCATCGACCTGGCATTGCATAACACAGCCTGAGTAGGATGAAGGGAGACTGCTGGATCAGCTATCTGCCCACTCCCTATACTGGAGCTGTTGGATATGGGCACCATGCATCCTTTTTTATATGAGCAAAAAAAAGCATATGAAAAGGGAACTCGTCATATGAAAAAAGATGGGGGAAAAAACACTAAGTCCCTAGTCTTTTTTCATATCAGGGAATACTTTTCCATATGCTTTTTTTGCTCATATGAAAAAGGATACCCTCATATGAAAAACGATTTGGACTTAGTTATTTTTCCTGATTCTTTTTGTATGAAGGAATCATTTTTAGATGCTTTTTCATGCATATGAAAACGGATTCCTTCACACAAAAACATAATTTTGACTAAGTCCCCTCGATTCTTTTTCATCTGAAGGATCCTTTTTCATATGGGTTTTTCATTTATATAAAAAAGGATGCCTTTAGATAAAAAAGATTCTGGACTTTATTTTTTTCCACATTTGTATTTCAACAAACCATAACTCCCTCAATATTTCGAATTAAGGAGTAATCTATTTATCACAATAAAAGTCTTAATGGGTACTACAAAAAAAAAATCTCCTGCAAAAGATTTAAGGGCCATATAAAAAAACATAAAAAATTAAAAATGGAGGCCCAGTGTGCCCTGCGCTTCCACTTCAGCCTAGATGTATGTATCTTTGGAGGGAGAAAATGAGTATGTGATTATACTACCTCAAAAAGTAAGGTCATTTATTGCAAAAACTTTGTTTATGTACTAGTTAGGGTTGATGTGACAAAAGTAGGGGACTGTTGTTTTAGGGTTCCCAGCCCAAACACCCAACCCCATCCTGCAGGCAACAACAACAAAAAAACATTATAGTTTGTCCTGTCCTGCATCTTCGCAAAACAGGTGTGGGGTGTGCCCTGGGGTTATTAGCCTGAACACTCACCCCATTCTCATATACTCTACACATCTCATCTTATTTACTGATGGAATGGGGAGAGAATTAGGGTTGACAACCCAAAGGCACACCCCACACCTGAATTGTGAACATGGAGGAGAGGTCAAACCATAATGTTTTTTCTTATTACTGCCTGCAGGGTTGGGGTGGGGTGTTAAGGTTGGGAACCCTAACACATTTCCCCTATTTTTGTCACTTTAATCCTAACTAGTGCATTAACAAATATTTTTGCAATTAATATTATATATGTTTTAAAGTACAACATTATTATATTTACATAAAAAAGAAAAAAAGAAAAAAACAACAAAAACAAAACCCAACAAAACCTCTCGAGTACCAGGGACTTTTTTTTTCTTAAAATTTTTGTTACATTTCTTACTTATTTACTTTGGGTAACAGGGTGTTTGGGAGGTGTCAAGCTGTTACCCTCACAGCCTGATGCACACTGGAAACATAACACTCACCAAAACTGTCTCAGTGACCCATTACTTAATTTACTGTCCCTGGGCTGGTGGCAACCTGCCAAGAGTAGACTCCCAGTGCACCCTCCATCCATCTCACCTCTTCTTTCAAGTCTACAACTTCTTGCTGCAGTGAAGTGACATCTGTCTAGAGGTGCTTCTCAGGAGGCAATTGTGGCAGCAGGGGATCCTCTGCTGGGACTAAATGAGAGGGCCCACCAGCTGCTTCCCTGGCTGAACGAGACCAGCCATAAAATAAATGTTGCCCTCTCTTCTGATGTCCCCCCTGTTCTTCTATTGGCACAAGCTGCTGGCTCTCTGTGTTGGGGGAGGGAGGGATGGGAGGGGAGGGAGTGAGGACACCACCTTTCTCCTTTTTGGTTTCTGAATTTTTTCTTCTTTCCCACCTTCCTCATTTCTGGTGTCTTCTCTCTTTGTTCTTTTCCCTCCTGGCTTTTGGCAGGCCCTTTTTTGGCTTTCTCAACCCCTTTTTTCCGCAGTGCCTTTGCCTTTCTGTATAATTCCAACTCCTTTAAAACTTTGGCCTCTTTCCACTCTGTCATGATCTGCCAACAATTTTTTTTATTGGGGGCTGATGGATGGATTGAGGGATTGTGAATGCCCTGGCTACTCCTCATCTCCTATGAAGGGAGAGAGAGGGAGAGATAGAGAGCGAGAGAGAGAGAGAGAGAGAGAGATACAGAAAAAAGATTATATTTAAAAAAATCTATTGCAGCTCTATCTCTCTCTTGTTACCAGATTATACATATTCATCTTGATTATTAAAAATTATCTCAGAAAGGCCACATTCTAATTGGTTGTCACATTTTGACAGCCTGACAGTAAAGCAATTTAAAAGTTTTCAAATCTATGGGAAATGCCTCCTGTGTAGGGAAGCATGCAAAAACATACTTACTGTAGCAGTGCTTGACTTTTTTTCCATACTCTGTTCGTGTGGGAAGGAATGCTGTGTTCACCAAAGTGTATCATCCAGCTGATCCCTTCCCTTCCTGGTGCCTGTCCTGGCCCCGCACTGGCATATGCTGGGAAGTATGCAACATGAGGTGTGGGACAGGGCAGTCCATTATAGGTAATGTTGCAAGTTTTAGATGCTGATTTTCTTGTGTTAATTAGAAATAGGAGGGTAACTAAGAACTGCCTTTGATTAGCAAGCCACTTACTAATCAAGGGCTGCCCTTCCTTAATTACCCTCCAATTGTTAATTAGCACAAGACAACCTGCATCAAGAATAGATAGGCTGCCAGCCATTCATAGCAGCTGGCCATTTGCCTGGGCCCCCTCCCTGAACCTGGTAGGGAAGGGGGCCTCCTCTTGGGAGAACACTGTGCTTGGCAATGTCCTGGAGGAGGTTGCTAGCTGGCCACCCTTATGGAGGGATGGCATGGCTGGAGGGAGGAAACATTTAAGGAGCTTCCAGCTCAGTTTCCCCCTCTCTCCTCCTTTCGGTGGACCAATCATGATCAGCACTCACAGCAAGCACCTTCCATAGTCAGAAGTGAGGGCCTGGTCAGCCTTTGTTAGGAGAGGAGATTCTAGGTGCCTCTCATTTCAGCTATGGGGTTATTTGTTTCTCCCTCTTGAGCATGAGGGTCTTCAATCCTGCCTAGAATTTTTTCTGTTTTGTCCCCTCTCACTTCCTGGCCCTCTGCGGGTGCTCTCATGAGCATTTTCCCACATGGCAGTAGCTCCGCAGCAGAGTCCAGCTCCTCACCCGGCTGGGAAGCCCTCTGCTCTGGTTTCCCCTTTTAGCAGTGAACAGCTGTGGCTCCTGTGCTATTTGCTTGCTCTAGGTACCAGACAATGTGGGTTTATTTCCCTAAGAAGTGCATTTTCTTTCCCTTACCTCCCGCTGGCTTCCTCCAGGGAGCATTCTGCCTCACAAGCAGTCGAGGCCTGGTGCAGTCATTAAAGAACAATCGGGGGGTATTTTCTCATGCACCAGTGGATGGTGGACTCTGCATGCCACTGGGCAGTGGGAGAGATCTTGGGTTGTCTGGTGGGTATGCTGTTCGGATAAGGTTCGGTGGTATTCCGATGTGCTTCTTGGCGCCATGCTGGGGAGATGTAGCATGCTCTCTCAGTGTGCTTCCCCTGCATTCCTCCTGGCTTTTTTGAGTCTTTATAAGATGGTCTCTTACGCAACTTGGGGTTTCCCATCGGCCACCTTATAAATGGTAGATTGCCGACAGCCCCAGTAAGGGCTTCAGTGGAGGGATCTCTGGCTTCCATGAGGGGTCTATTCCTTTGAGTGTGCCCCGTGGATCAAGTAGTGGGCCTCAAGAGGGCTGGTGCCCTCCCTCCTTCCTTCCTAGTGGGAGTTGTGTATGGCACAATGGCACTGCCCGTGTGGGTCACCATCTTGTTGCAGGGCACTTGTCATCCTGTGTATCACGTGCTCCTCCATCAGGCATCTGCAATAGATGTTGCGGTGTTTCCTCATAAGTCCTTGCTCAGATCACGGGAGGTAGGACTTGTGTATTGGTGAGGGTCTAGCAGGAGGGGATGGTAGGCAGTTTAGGCTGGAGCGAGGGACTGTGCAGGATATTGGAGCCCCACCAGACCTAAGTTTTATTCCCTCATCCACTACTGGCATAACCTCTACCTCCTGCAATTGTATGCAAAAAAAAAAAAGCCAAACACTCAAAAAAAAAAAAACAACAACAATTTTTTGTTCACTAGGCATTGTTTTGTTTGATGTTATCCACTCAGGAAACTGGTGGATCAGGGGACATTAATTTTGCTACAGTCCCTATAGTCAGTCCCAGAACTGCAATTTTAGGAGTAATAGAAGGAAATTCTGGGGTATAAGTAGGGGCATCCCTGACCCTCAGGGACAGATTAGAGGTCTGGCCACCGACTCCTAGTGTGAACTTGCCGGAAGTGTTTTTGCTGTCGTGGAATTCCAGTCACCTCACCCCCCCCCCATTTTATCCATCAGGCTCCCATAGGCATTCACTATCCCCTGGCTAGTTACTTCCCCCAACCGCCCCCCACCCACTCAAATAATAATAAGGAACAATAACGTGTGGTTATTTAGAAGATCATACTAATGAAGTGTGGGGATGGTGGGACTTAGTTGTCATTTCAGGAATATGGCTTCTCATCAGAGGACCCCAATGGCCAGGAGGCATGAGGCCATTGAAGAACAGATGTCATAGCTATATAAGAAGAAAGGGGGAGGCCTGGCTTGAGGCATGCCTGGATGGCCCTTCAGTGTCAGAAGCACCACCTTCATAGAAAAGGACCATGACAGGAGAACGTGCAGTGAAGAAGGACAACATGCCTCTGTCAGAGATTTCCAGACCAGCAGGTAAGGAAGGATCAGAGGGCTTCAGGTAAGGGTCCACATGGTAAAGGAGGTGTTGGAAGCCATTGGCAGAGAGAACTCAGATAGCGAGGCAGAGGTAGTTGATGAGGGTGGCAGGGTCCCAGGGAAGGCAAGCCCCTAGAGGGTCCTCAGCTGATGTCAGAGCCGGCCAAGACATTGCAGCATGGGGGACTTGGGTGACAGCTTGGCAAAGCTGTCAGACGTGGTAGCGGTGCTCACAGCTAAGGTTAACACCTTGCCGACAGGGCCCCTGGAGCCTTCCGCCTTATCACCATGGCCAGCAGCCAGCTTCTTTGTGGGACTGGACATGCTGGTAGGGATGCACCTGTCAGATAAAGTTCACCAGCAGATTCAGAATCGAGAGTACATTGACATGTTCTCCCTGTTGAATTGGGAAGCAGATCAGGAGGAAGGTAAGAAGGACAAGGGAGATAGGGTTAAGGTCCAGTGAACTTTTAACAATTGGATTGCGGTGTTCCCGGTGTATTCCACGGTGGTCCTTTAAGGGGATGCATCCCAAAGGCTAGAATTGTTTAATTACATGCATCGGGTTACCATGATGCACAGACAAAAGGGTGGGTTTGTGTGGCTGGAGAATGACGAGGAATTTTGATGGTGGCAGGAGGCAGACTCATCCTGGGGGTGGGGTTACCTTGACATGCCCTTGCTGGTGGATATCATGTAAGGAGGTGGGATATTGCGGATGGACAGTGGCTTGGCACTGAGGGTGCCATCTCCCCAGTGGGCTGAGGGTGGGCTCAGGCAGCTGTGTTATGCCTTTAATCAAGGGAACTGAACCAGGGTGTCTTGCTGGTTTCAGCATGCATGCATGGCATGCAGCCGGCAACAGCCATTCATGCAGTGCCTGGGTCCCTGGTCTTCAGTCTTCCTGGAGGAGGGATTCTGGGGCAGGAGTGGTAGAATGCCCAAGCCTCAAGGGAAGAAGCATTTCCACCCTGGTGCGGGTTGGAGGGCTTAAGCCCTGGCTCAACCAGTACCAGGACAGACCATCTGCTGCTTTGCTCAAAGAGGGATTCACTGTGGGCTTCAGACTTTGCTACTATGGCCCCACTCAGGGCTTTGAGGCTGAGAACCTGAAGTTCACACATGATTGCCTGCAGATGGTCTTGGGTAAACTGGAAAAAGAAAGGTGGTTGGGGCGGGTCTGCTGCCTCTTTCAGTCCCACCCTTGGCCGAACTTGAAGGTGTTGCCCATTGGCCTGGTACCTAAGAAAACTCTCAGCGATTACTGGATGATCAATCATCTTTCCTACCCAGAAGGGGAGTCCATTAATGCCCACATTGAATCAGCCTTTACATCAGTACATTATGTATCATTTGATGGGGCCATTGATGTGGTTCAGCATGCTGGCCCGGGAACCTTATTGGCGAAGGTGGATATTGAGTCAGCCTTTCAGCTGCTGCCTGTTCACCCCAATGACAGAGTTCTGTTGGGCATGAAATTTAAAGGGGAATATTAAGTGGACAACTGCATGCCAATAGGGTGCATGGTGGCCTGCGTGGTATTTGAGCAATTCAGCACTTTCTTGCACTGGCCGACTCTGCAGAAGGTGGGAAATGAAGTCATCATGCACTACCTGGATGATTTCCTGATTGTGGGACCGGCAGGAACTCAACAGTGTGAGACTACCTTGGAGGTCTTCGTCCGTACGTGCTGGGACTTCGGGGTTCACTTGGCCCCAGGAAAGGTGAAGCGGCCAACCATGGTCATCATGTTTCTATGCATGGAGATTGACACAGAGCTTCAGCAGTGCTGGCTGCCCACTGACAAGCTGGAGTCTCTCAAGGGGCTGCTTGAGTGGGCAGAGTCAGCCAGGAAGGTCACACTTCAGGAGTTACAGCAGCTGGTGGGACATACATACAGGGTTATTCCAATGGAGAGGTACTTTGTGCGGTGCTTGGCCAATCGGGGCAAAGAATGCAGAAAGCAGCATCACTGGATTCAGGTGACTGTGTAATTCTAAGAGGACCTCCAGGTATGGAAAACCTTTCTGGAGCACTTCAATGGAGTAGCCCTGTGGCAGGAACCAGTGGATGAGGCATTCTTGGAGCTGTTTACGGATGCAGCTGGGGTCTTGGGCTTCAGGTTGTACTTCCGGGGTGAGTGGTGCACTGGTTGGTGGTCACCAGAGTGACTTGAAGTGGGTCTAGGCCAACAGATTACACTTTTGGAGTTCTTTCCAGTGGTAGTGGCACTGTGCATTTGGGGCCCAAGATTGAGGGGAAAAAGGATCTGTTTTTGATCAGACAATATGGAGGTGGCGTACACCATTAACAGACAGCTTGGTATGAAAGGACCTATGGGGGATCTCATGTGGGTTTTTGTGTTAAAATGCCTACTGTTTAACATTCAGTTCCAGGCCGTGCATGTACCCATAGTGGATAATGGCATTGTGGATGCTTTATCTCATTCACAGTGGCAAAGATTTTGGGAGCTTGCCCCAAAGGTGAAGCATCAACCACAGGAGGTTTCTCCTTTCCTCTGGGAGGTGGTGACCATGAAGCTTGGTGCTGTATAGATAACTCCATCACACTCAGAACTAAGGAGGCTTACTGCAAATGAGTACGGCACTACCTGCAGGCACAAGGGATGGCAGTGTGTTTGGATGCCTGGCCCATCCCGGTGGATCAGCTCTGCAGTTACACTGTGAAGGCTAAGGAGAAGGGTATTTCACCAGGTATGGTGGGTCGGCATCTTGCAGGACTCCCTTGGTTGGTTAGGGTCATGGGCATTCAGGACAACACCAGGGCCTTTAGGATGCGTAAAGTTCTGGAAGGATGGAGAAGGTCACTGGGGACTGAGACTGATGACAGGCGGCCTATCACCTCAGCAATCCTAGTTCAAATTTGGGAGGTGTTGCCGTTGGTGTGTGAGAATGCCTATGAAGCCAGACTGTTTGAAACCATATTTTTGGTGGCCTATTGTGGGGCCTTCAGGGTATCGGAGTTGACACAGCTGGCACAGGCTTGAGGGTCACTAGGTTTGCTGGCAGGGGATGTGGTAGTTATGTCAGAAAAAGTCCAAGTCCGTGTCCAGAGGTCCAATATGGAGCAAACAGGGGCTTGCCATTGGTACAGACTGGTGTCTCCTCCTGGAGTGTCGTGGCCATTAAAAGACAAGATTCAGGCCTACATGCAAGCCCGCCCAGCACTGGGGGAGGCATTCTTCCATCATGAAGATGGGAGGCTGTGTCAGCTTATTAATTCTGATACATTCTGAAGCAAGCTGTGCAGCACATTGGTTTGGAGACACGGGACTTTAGTACTCATTCTTTTCGGATCAGAGCTGCAACAAATGTTTGAGGCCAAGGGTTGTTAGACCAGTAGATCCAAGCGCTGGGGTGCTGGAGGTCCCGGGCATGCTTGCTTTACATATATCCTCACTTGCAATAATCCCACCTTTTTCTCTCTGTTGCAATTCCCTCAGAAGTTCCCAGGAATATATGGGTGTGTGGGCATTCCTTCATCCATTGGGTGGTAAAGCAAGTGGCCAGCCAACCCGGGGGGGGGGAGCAACCTAGGCATTTCACTGGAAAAAGCAGAGATTGTTTGGCTTGGCAAGGAAGAGCTGTGTTGGGGGGGGTTGCTCCCATTATTGTGAGAAGAGGTTGGCTGGTGTGGCATCCCATATAGCCTGCTGATTCACTTGGGAGGGGAAGACTTGGGCCTTCACAAATCCATGAACCTCCTGATTCCGATGAGGGAAGATTTGTATGCCATTAGAGACTGGTGGCCCCATATGGCTCTCATCTGGTCCCACTTGCTGAAAAGTTTGTGTTGGAAGCATGCCAGGGACTTGGGGCCTTAATAGGGCATGCATCACAGTAAACCGGGGGATGATAGCTGTTATGAATTCTGTGGCGGGTGCAATTTTGAGATATGAGGACATCTATGCCTCCCGCTGGCCCATTTCAAAAGAGGAGAATGGGCAAGTGCAGGCGGTAGATTTGGATAGGATGTTGGTAGCCATTAAGGAAATCTTGGAGGATCATCTTGAGCGATAGGCTTGGGGGTCAGACAGGATCCAGCCTGTGGCAGCTTGGGAGGAGCACAGACCCAAGGTATTGGGGGAACTTGAGGGAGGAGTCCAGTTTTCAAGAAGGACTCATTAGTCCCAGTCAGCATGAGGCCGGAGGACTGCTAGATATGACCCAAGTGAGGGGTCATGGTCCTGCCTCATTGGGTCACCACAAGAATTACAGGAGGTGCCAGATGGGTGGGGTGGCCACCAGTGCCTTGGCCATATGACCTTTTCCCCAGGGATCGGGGCATGTCCTCCCAGCAGCACCTATGCTCAGGATGATGTGCTGTAAATCAATAAACATATGGTTGTGGCCATTACCTCTAAGATTTGGTGTACTGTATATGTGTTCTTTGGGAAGGGAGACATGGGGAGGTTACCAGGCAACTTTCACCATTGACTAAAATGGAGTGAACAGTCATGCGACTCACCATGAATACGTCAATGCACATGCCAGTACAGGGTCAGGGTAAACACTGTGAAGGGAAGGGATCAACTGGACAATCCACTGTGCATAAAATAGTATCCCTTCCCCACATGAATGGGTGTGAAAAAATTGTCAGGCACAGCTAGGTACATGTTTGCTGTTTTAACATTCCTCACAGAAGAACACATAATGAAACACTGTTAAAATGCTTTAAGTCGAAGCCGGCGACCCAGGTTCGGGAACGGACTCGGGTCACTGGAGGGCTGGCCAGGGAGAAGGAAAGGAGCATCGCAGGATGGCTCACCTTCTCCGAGGGGGAGGGTGGGGATGCACCTCGGTGCTTGCTGGCCCCTGGCGGAGGCCGGAGGCACAGCACAGACAACAGAGGTGAAATTTCTGGGAGAGTGGTTGACATCGGCACACACCTTGATGTCAGTGGCACACCACTCCCCGTGGAGTAAACCAGGAAGCTACCTTGGTAGACCGGATGATGTTCCCTCCAGTCCAAGACTGCCACCAGGCCTCCCAACCTACACAGCTGCCTCAGTGACACCCCCAGGCCAATACAGAAGTGCTGGCCCATCCCCACCAGTGCCTTCCCCCTCAGAGGAGAGGAACCCATCCAGAGAAGGGATACTCCGGTTTACCTGGGGGGCTCATGATTTGAGGTGAGTGGTAGCTGGGGATGAAGGAGAGCATGCAGTGCGAAGGACATTGGGGGACACGAACGATGGCTGACAGGGGGTAAGAGGAGGGGGGGGGAATGCTTTAAGTTCTGTTACACTGTCATGTATAGCCTGATTACCATGGTGCATCCTATCTTTCTGTCAGCACGCCATTCACTATCTCTGCTGAATGACTGGAATGATGCATTCTGATTCTGAACAAGCATTATTAAACAGTTGGTGGATGAGCTATTTTTATTAGAAATCTTTCTCTCTCAAAAAAGGAAAATGTTGTAAAGGTACACTTCTAACACTGGTCTCTCAAAATAATTTTTTATAATAGCAAAAAGATACTCCCAGGAGTTAAATTATCATTTTGTTAAGGTCCTGCACCCCACATTTGATATGCTGGCTCCACTTACTCTGCCACTGTGCACACCCAGGTGAGAGAACTGAGGAGGAGACCAGGCACAATCCCACCCCTGATGAGGTAAGTATTTAATGGATTGCTCCACCAGTGTTCCCGAGCCAGTCCTTCAGTGATTCAGGCTTACTGCATAATCTATCTCATTGATTCCATAAAACACAGAACCACATCTGCAACATCAGTACAGCATGGGATGATCAGCAAATTACAAAAGAATACAGGAAACTTACCACCTTTGGGAACTTACTGGTCCCTGTCACCTCTGGTTCTGCCGCTGCCTCATCAGGGCAATGCTCTGTTATATGAAACAACAGAAGCATAAAAAGTACATTGGTAAATATAGTATGTATAAGAATTATTGATGATCACATTTGAATAGATAAAATATTTTCAGTATTTTACTTTTTTAGTCCAAAAAAAAGAGATTTTTTTAAATCAATTTTGGTTGGATAGAGTTATGAATTCTATATTTTATTACTTGTTACTGTGCAGCAGCACCCTTGAACAGAGGAATACAAATATCCTGACTGTGTACTGGTGGATAGTGTGAGCCACAACCCCCCCCCACTGACTCACATAGCGTGGCAGACCCCACAGTGTGCTAAAGACAGCAACCCCCTCCCAAATGAGCCATGCACATCAGTATGTTCTATATTGTAAGTGTGTGACTACCTCCTTTCATTCAGATAGCGGTCATCTGAAGGGTTACTGGGTAGAGGTTGAATTAAAGTGCTATGCTCACATTTCTACTTGACCAATCAGTAATCACCTCACCCAAAAATTAGAAACTTTCATTTTAAGACAAAACAGTAACATAGTTTTACAGGATAGTTAAGCACAGTGCTACACTACAAGACAATATGAATTGCAATGCTAAGTAGAGGGACTGTGAGTGCTAGTCTCCAACATTATGCCCTATAGTAGCATGCTATTGAGGACCATTAGAAAGAGCCTGCGGTATTGTTGGGAGCAATTAGAGTTGGTGATCTAACAAATTTGCAGGACTTTGACAATAATAGTTGACTCTGATAGTAAGATACTGTAGACAGATAATAAATAATGTTAAAATGTTGCACTTACCAAGTGATTCAGTGACAGCAGCTTCTCCCTCCTGCTTATTTGCTGCCATCCTGGACCAGGGTGGGCTCTATTGCACCTTGGTGGTGTTTTTGCAGCTGTCTGGGTCACAGTGACTCACAACAACAAAATGCTTCTTCAGCTGGGGGATGCTGTGCTCCACCCCCATGGCACTTTTAATTTTCTCTGGATCTTCATCCAGATTTGATTCCATTCATGGAATGGGAAGGCAGCAATGCCAAATTACTTTTTATAGTATCTGGACAAAAGGTCTTAGAATACCACAATATCCTTTGTACAAAATGTTGGGATCCCCCCCCCCCCTTCATTTAAAAAAAAATTTAACAAAAACACCAGGCTGAAAATAATAATAATAAAAAAAAAATGCAATGTATTTTTTGTACTGGTGCAGTAGCACCAGTATAATTAGAGCTGATGGAGAATATCTATCTTAAACCCCTAATTCTGTACCTTAATAGCTTTGGTAGCATTTGGTGAAATTGCCCTTAATTTGGCATGTGCTGTCTAGGAGGCAGAGTCTCAATATTGTTTTTTTTAATTGTTTAACCAGGAGTGGCACACTAAGCTGAAAGCTTGTTTACAGGTGTGACCTGGGAGCACAGGGAAGTTAGGTGACTTGTTTAGGGTCACATGGTATGCAAGTGGGGGCTGTGGGATTCAAACCCAGTTCTCCAGATTTGCAGCTCAGAGTCTTAAACCACTGTGCTATACTGCCCCCCAAAATATGTTGAAAGTTTTGTGATGGCAGCCTGTGCAGTTTTTGGAATTCACATATGCCATTTTTACACTAATGTCGACATTTTTCCATATACTTTATACACATGTTTTGCTCTCATCTACAAAATAGATTGAGCAGAATATTTTCCCAAAACCTTCAGGGTAGAAGCAGCTTTTCCAAATGTAGTGACTTTCAAAGGATTTTGAAAACATATTAAATGGCCAAAAGTCATAAGGATTCCAATGTTTATTCTCAGCATGTTCAGTAGAGTTTTGGAAAAACCCTCTGATATGACACAAAAAAATTGGGGTCTTGAGACTTTTATGCTTTCTCACCACTTACTTCTCACAACCTGAAAATATTTTTCTGGCTCATGATGGCTGCCATCTTGTTTTTTCCCCTAAATAAAAAACATGGAAATTACAGTACATGAAAATTATACATTTTTAAATGTCAGATACCTGAACTTTGCTGAACAGGAACAGTTTAACTAAATTGTGGTGTTTGTTTAAAAAAAAGTTCTGAAATACCTTTTCTGGGCACCCCAAAATCCAGGGTGCCAGATTAGTGACAGGAGCTGTTCACCCATGTTCTATATGAGAACAGCAAGACATTCTTGACATCTACAGCCGCAGATGGAGATGTGCTGCTAGCTTGTGTGGCAGCAGTGAGCCATAGATCTCAATTTCATTTTATCTATCTGTCTCTGGATCTGTATGTCTGTGTCTGTCTATCTCTCTATCTCTATATCTATCTATCTATCTATCTATCTTTTTATTTTTCATCCCCTTCCCTTGCAGAGCAGACTATCACCACGTTTGCATGGTGGCTAATGGTCCTAACTGGGAAACGTTATCCAGTTCTATGAAAATGTGCATGTAAATGTAGTGTCTTATTAAAAGAAAAACAGGCCTGGATGCTCAAACCTGGTACCACTTGTCACCAACCCACTCACCTCCAGGTCCCACCCAATGAATAGGTGGTGACACTGAGGGTGCCCACCCCCAGTGCCTCCGTGGACCTAAGCCAGCAATGGGGAGCCCAATAGTGAATTAATAAACCAGAAAAAAAAACAGACTGTTGATGTCTTTATTTTTTAAGTAACCAGTAAAAATGAAACTGTTCCCTTCTCAATCTGTACCCCCACCCACCCCACCCTGACCCCTCACTCAGCACCCACCACCCCACACTTCTCCACATACACCCTCACTCATCTAAACATGTCCAAAGACATAGATCTACTCTTTGATCAAAGACATGTCTCGCTACTGGAAACATTGGCTGTGATATGAGACAATAAGTTAAGTCTGGTCTAATGCATTTCAACGGGTTATGAACTTTTACTCATAACATTTTTAGTTTTAATATTTTTACACAAAATTTTCAACATGGCCTTTTTTGGGACACCGCCTCATCATCAAGGGAGGTGAATTTTTTCAAATCTGGCCTAAAAGGTGATTTTGCAGTCACTTCATGAATCACCTCTCGGTCCAGATTTAAAGATGTTCACCTACTGTGTTTATAAGGTGGGGTCATAAGAAGGCTACATTAAAAATGTGGTATAAAAATACGTTAGCATGACTAAGTTATGAGTGAATGTTGAAATATTTTAACATTCACCCTTAACGTCACTAATCGTTAACATTTTTCCACAAACTGTTCAACTTGGCCTTTTAGGGATCTCACCTCATGGACAAGGCAGGTGAAATTTCTCAAATCCATCTCAAAAGGTGATTTTGCAGTCACTCTCAGAAATCATGTTTCAGGCAGGATTAGAGGTGGGAAAAATCATCAAATTCCAAATTCACAGAATTTTCATGACATTTTTGTGAACATTTTGGGAATTTTATGAAATTCCTTAATCAGTCATAACTCTGTGTTAAATCTAGGGGTCTGAAATGTGTCTTGGATATTGTATGTAAAAACCCTAAATGCTTGTCAGGTTTCATGACATATGGATGAAGGATTGGGAAGTTATAGGGGCTCAAAGTCTAGCAATTTATTTTAAATTAAATTATTACATGTTATCAAGACCAAATACAGACAACCACCAGATACACATCACTGTGAAATACCAGTAAATAACAATAATAATAATAAAGGAAAAAAGTCATAGAAATTCCTCTTAAAGAAATAATAACAATAATACCATGTATCTCAAAGTAAGACACAGTTAGACAAGGAGTATAGAGTTAAAACCAGTCTTAGTATACCAAAAATGGGAAGATCCAATAATGGACATTCAAAACAGCTTATGTTATCTAACTAATTTAGTAACTATAGCAAGCCAGTATATCCAGCACCATTGTTCCTTCTTTAGATGCTAAGAAATGAAAGAAAGGAAGCCATTGGGTCTTAAATCTCTCCAGTTCAAGTCTTAAAGAGGCTGTAATTTGTTCCATTAACACATTTTTTTTGCAGTTCTTTATCCACTGCTCCACTGAAGGAACCTTGGTGGATAACAACAATTGAGTTAGAGTTAAGTTAGAGTTTTAAGGGCAGCTGCTACCAAAATGAAAAACAAATATTGCTTTGCCCTACTTCAGAGCTCTGAGGAGGGTAATCCCAGAACCCAAATTTGTAACCTAAGAGAAATATCCAGTTCCAGAATGTTGCCGACTGCCTCTGCAATTTTGCTCCAATAAGAAAGTAAAAACAAAGCAAGCCTAAAATATGTGCGTGTGGGTTCCCAAGCCTCCACAGCCCTCCAACATAAATCCAAATTCTGGTTCCCATAAAATTTAACTACAGTTGGAACTCGAAAATATCTTAATATCACTTGCTATCTGAATTCTCTCCAAGAAGGAGAGGCTGTGGTAATTTGTATCCCTTTTCAAATCTGGGCACATTCTTCCCCTGCTAATTGTATCCCCCCTTCTTTCTCCCACTTAGCTTTCATGTCCAGTAAGGGATCAACTTCTAGGTCCACTAACGCATTGTGAATTTTTGAAAATAAACCCCTCTTAGTGGGTAATTTTGCCAAAAGGAGAAACAAATTCTGCAAAGGATTATCTTCCCCCTGAGGTGCCTCCTTTTTAGGGATCTGTGAGAAGTAGTGGCAAATCTGAAAATAACAAAATAAGTCTCTGGGGGAGGCCAAATTCATATTTAAGCTGCTGAAAAGTTTTAAACACCCCACTCTCAAACAATTGACAAACCAGTGAAAAGCCCCTATTAGCCCACTGAAGAAAACCTGAATCCATAGGTCCGATGGAAAAATTCCATAACTAGCAAATAGAAGTTTCTCCACATATCCAGAGATTCAATTTAAACATCTTACTTGTCTTATGCCACACTTTCATCAAAGCTTGCACCTAAGGATTAGGGACCCGAATGGAGTGCAAAAAAGTAAACTCTACAAACTGGATATCTGCCAACTTAAACCCAGTCAGGAAGGTAGATTCTAACTGTGTCCAATCAGTAAAATCATTTGATAAAAAAGTCACAAAATGACATGTAAGCCCCTCACCCCTGTACCTTTTTGCAAATGACGGGTGGCATGCTGTTGAAGCTGACAGCAGTACCAGGTAGGGACTGGGTTCGGGGAGGATGAGGTTACTCAGCACAAGGGCTAGGTGTGGCTACTCTGCACAGGGGCACCCAAGTAAATCCGAACACAGGAAGCAATAACTGTAATGTCCAATACCAGGAATGGGATTCTGAAGTGTGGCTTTTATTCACATCCAGACTGAACAAAGCATAGACGGACCCCGACGGGGCTACATTCCTGGTAATGCAGATAAGAGAAACAGAACACTTCCTCAACACTTCAGTCCATGGGCTCTGGACCTACCAGGCACATAGCCCGGACTTGCACGCTGCTTTGGGTTCACAGCCCGACTTGTACACTATTTGGGTTTTCTCTGGCCCGGCTCCCCTGACGGCCACTCGAGCCCCATCCATATGACATGGACACATTTTCCTGGTGGCTCCCTAAAGCACCTTAGAGCCTTTGACTCCTTAAGGGAAATTTCCTTTCAATCCAACATCTGGGTACTTCCCTCAGCACTGGCACTGGCCAAGTGCCTGAGTCAAAGCAAAAGGGCCACAGAGCAAATCCGTAGAGGTGAACCTGGTTACTAAAGATGGGGGGGTCTCCCATCTCTAACTTCCACAATCCATACCCGCCCATTTCTTCGGACATTAAACATCTCTTTCTGAAAAGCTTGGCAATGTAAATTAAAGGGTAAATGCATATCACATTTCCTCTACATGTCTTGACTTTCCCCTTGTACTAGACTTAAACATACTTAAACATCTCTTTCTGAAAAGCTTGGCAGTGTAGATTAAAGGGTAAATGCATAGCACATTTCCTCTACATGTCTTGGCATTCCCCTTGTGCTGTACTTGAACATACTTTTACTTTGGTTTAGCTTATTCCTCTAGGCCTTCCACTGATTAAGCAGTCCAATCCCCACTTTACAACAGTTCAGATGAAACATAGGCCCCATGTAAGAGCAGAACTCACCCTTTGGTTGCAGGTGCCCCACAGGTGATTCTTGACAGCTTCTGGTGCCACAGCACAACTTAGAAAAATAAGGCAGCTTCTTCCCCAGCTGGAACCAGGAGGTTGCCCCTGCAATAACAGGCAAACCTTTTACTCCCCATCCCCTCAGGGATGGGGCACAGAGACAAGTAACAGCGTTCTCCACCACTTCACGAACAGCTTACTGTGTTCCTTTTTTGGCAGAAACACACACCTCTCCCTAAAGTAGCTCTATATCAGAGCTTTAGGCTCCAAGAGCCTGTGCACAGACTGCTGTGCTCCTCCATTGAAGACTGCTCACACACAACTGCTGCTGCTCACTGTTCAAAAACTCCCAACATTCTAACCTAACTCCCAACTGCAGATTCCAATATGGCTCATGCAACTGCGATAGTTTTATGATGATGTCATCCCTCAGTCTCAGCTGAGACTGAGAACAGAGTGAGACAGTGTGAAATACATTTAACTGGAGTTTCACAAACTGCCTTCCCTGCCTACCACTGGGTCTTACTGGGATTCTAGTAACCCCGGGTAACAGGGGGGTTACAGACACAATTGTGCAGCCCCAAAATAGGCCAGAAAATTTGGAACTGCTTACCCAACCTCATGTTTAGGAGCAGAAATAACTGATCAACTAATTCGTGTTCGTCCCCCCCACATAAATTTAGACTAGGTACAATTCAAAGATACCAAAAAGGATCTCTGAGGTACTATGGGTAAGGCCAAAATTAAAAAAAGGAATCAGAGAAGGACATTCATTTGAACTGCTTCCACCCTACCCCCACCTGCAAAGGGAGAACCTTCCACCTGGAACAGTCTTCCTGAACACTCATCATTGATTCAAGATAGTTAGTGTTATAGAGTTTTGATAAGTCAGAGGGGATCCAGACTACCAGATACCTAAAGCCCCTGCTCACTCACTCTTAAACTCCAAGTTATCTAAAAAAGAACTATCCACTTGTTGATCCAGCAACATAACCTCAGTTTTTGAGTTATTAATTTAGAAACCAGAGATCTGGCCATACAAGGATAGTAAACTTTTAACTATATGAAGGGAGTTATGGGGATCAGAAAGGTACAATAAAGTATTATCCGCATATTGCAAAATACTTAACTCCTTCCCAGTCACTCTTATACCCTGTAAAGCCTCCAACTGATGGATCAATGCCACCAGGGGTTCAACACTTAAGGTGAACAATAATGGACAGAGAGGGCACCACTGTCTTGTGCTCCTCTCTATCATAAACTGGAAAAAAAGAAACTCATTAACCTAAACCCTGGCGAATGATTTAACATAAATTTTCTGTAACCAACTACACAATTTAGGGCCAAATTGAAATTTAGAAAAGGTACTTAATAAAAAATGCCAGTCTAGGTGATCAAACATTTTTTTAGCTTTGATCACCATCACTGCCCCAGCCCAATTCTTAGGCATGGTCCTAGAAGCCGTGAGAACATTAAGCAGCTTCCGGATATCATCTTGTACAGTATGTACCTCCCTTGAATAAAACCAGTCTGATCTGTATTAATCAGAGTGGAGGTAATTTTTTTTAACCTTAGGCTTATGGTTTTTGTGAAACTTTTATAGTCATAATTAAGGAGCAAGATATGTCGGAAATTCACACGTCTCATGTTTGTTTTGCCTGGCTTAGGTAAAACTGTAATGATGACCTCATCCCAAATGTCAGGCAGGGTTGCCAGATCATGAGTCAGGTTACAGAGTTTAGTTAACAGGGGGACCAGTTCAGCTGCAAAAATGTTATAGAATTCAGGTATAAACCAGTCCAGTTCTAGGGATTTGCCCACCTGCAACATTTTTATAACTTCATCAATTTCCACCTGTGTGAACAGGGAATCTAACCCTTCCTGCTGTAATTGGGAGATTGTAAGTAACTGGAGGTCATTCAGAAATTGCTCTACCCTCACCACATGATTGTGATCCCTTTCTTTAGAGTATGACAATGAGTAGTAATCAAAAAAATCCTGAACCACCTGGGACAGGACTGAATGATTTTCCTGAGGAGACTTATCAGGATGAATCAGGGGAACATATAGTACCTCACCACTGCTTGTTTTCTAAGATGCATGGTCAAAGGATTCCCAGCCCTATCCTCACCTTCATAATACTTCTGGTTCATGTATTGTAAGGCATTCTCCACTCTACGTTACTCCAAACATTAAACTCCTCTTTAATTTTCTGAATCTACAGCAGTAACAAAGGGTAACCTGATTGCTGGTGAGCCTTTTCTAGTTGAGCTAATTGAGTTTCCAAGTAAGTGAGTTTATTTCCAAACTCTTTCTGTTTATGGGGACAAATAAATTAGGTGTCCCCTCATTACCACCTTTAACCCATCCCATATGCATTTCAAGGGGATACCTTTCCTTTCATTTTCCAATAAATATTGTTTAATAACCTCTTTGATAGACTCAGTCAGGGAGGAATCACATAACAAGTCTGCATTCAAGTGCCACAAACCCATTCACTCTGTTAACTCAACCTCTACCCTACTAAAAATTACAGCTTGATCAGACAATAAAACTGGACAAATAAGCATCTCTTTAAACCTATGGGCTCCTGACTGTTGTGTATAAAATTGGTCTAAATGAGTGTATGAGTTAGATGCAAGGGAGTAAAAGATGAACTCTTTAACCCTAGGAAATTGCTGCCTCCAAGGATTAACCCATTCCTCCTCAATTACTAATGACTGCAGCCCTTTAGACTCACTCCATTAGTTGTCTGGGAGACTGGAAGTCTATCTAAATTGGAAAGCTCAACACAGTTCCAGTCTCCCACACAAATCAGTAAACCCTCTGATAGAGTGGCAAGGAAAGAGAAAATTGCGGAAAAAATTGGTGGAGGGTGGAGTTGGAGCATTAACCGATAATAATTGTACAACTGACCTAAGGATATTCCAGAAAACCCAACATATCTCCTGCTTGGGTCCATATACACTTTTTATTAAACTGAAATGGAAGACCCTTATGAAGCAAAAGGGCTACCCCAGCCTTTTTTGAAGAAGGGTGAGGTGCTGAAAAAGCCGTGGCCGCCCAAGAGCTTCAGCACTTACTATGCTCCACATCAGACATTCTTGCCTCTTGAAGAAAACCCACATCACAACACTGCAGATTCAACTCTTGTAAGATTCTGGCTCACTTGATAACTTTATTTATGCCTTTCACATTCAAAGAACAAACATTTAATATAGGCAATCCAATATATCAAGAACCTTATAATAAAACTGAACCAATCTATCTCTGTCCCAAAATAAACCACTTTAAGAGCAAAAAATTGAAGTTTCTTACCATAACAATTAAAGTCTGTAATCCAATGACAAGAAAGTTGCATAATCCCTTCCGAAGCATGCAAGATGACCTGAAACCCAAACCTAGTATCCCTGTAATCCAGCAAAAAGAAATCAAACATGTTTCAAAAGCCCTCCCTCTACAACAGCCCATCATTAATATAATACCAAGAATAGCCAAACCCCAAGGCCATATAGGCACCAGTACCTTTCTGGTACAAGAGTAGGTGTGGAATGGGAAAAATGACCTAACGGGGTCCCATGAGATCATCACAGAGGAAACCAATCTCACCTACTTGAGGGGCAACAGTTAGTGAACAAAAAAAACATACCTCATCCATTTGCTGCTCATCTTACTGTCCTCTGAAGCTTGGACTTCTGTACCATCAACTGAACCCCTTATGCCCAATTGTAAATAGAGTTAAAGAGTATCAATGGGGGAAAATAATATGAAAAAACATTCTCCCAATACCCCTCAACTTGAAGAGACAATACCTCCTTACTTCCTTCCCAGGAAGAAAAAGGAGGAGGAGAGCCTTCTCCCTTTCTTAAAATAAACTGACCCCTGAGTTCACTAATCCACTTACCCCCTCCCTGAAACCTTTATTCTTGATCACCTAAAGATACACAGTACCACAAAGATAAAACCTCAAAAACACAAAAAAGAAAAGGGAAAAATCAAGAAGTCCAGAGATACATAGATACCTAAAACCCAATTCCAAAATATAAAACATCTGCCCACCCACTTCAAATTCTGCTGCTTCTAAAAAAGAAGCCCAACCTTTTAATAAAGAATCAGGTAAAAAAGGAACAATAAATAAAAGCATCCAACATTATAACAATAAAATATCACCACTTTAGATCAGAAAGAAACACCCCCTTATACAGAATGTCTCTTCTTGTATTCCAAATGGAGAAAAGTGTGTATCATATCAAAAATCACCCAGTCAGTATTAAGTATTCCATCAGAGTGACCATCCATAGCCAAGCCAGATAAGTCAATGTTGGTGAAGCCTGCTGAAGGTCATATCTCCCTTACATTGAAAATACAGCACCTATAAAAAGAACCCCCCATACCAAAAATCTCTTGCTGTATTCCACATGAAGAAAAGGGTGTATACCCAGTCAGAATCCAGTCCATCAGTATGAGACAATCCATTTGAGAAACCATCTATAGCCATGCCAGATAAGCTGATGTCAATGAGTTCTGCTAAGGATCTCATCTCCCACACTGGAAGAGTACTGCACCTATAAAAAAAAAGGGGGCAGATTAGTGGGGGAAGAAGAAACACATCTCAGTTCTTAATATGAGGGCTTAAACAGGTATTTTCATTTGGAAAGTCAACTCTCATGATCTTCCACCAAAGACCAGAGCCACTTTGAATTTTCCCTTCTATCAGTCAGCCAGGTCTTTCCGAAACATTTGCAGAAGCTCACAAATCTCTTGTAGGATCTGTCCCTTGCACCTTTTCTTGCCTTGAGGAGAATCTTCCACCCTGGAGTCCTTTTGTAAAGAGTGCTTATCCCTCAGTACTTGGGTCTCCATAGCCTTTTCAGTCTGGCCAAGGCCTCGACTTCTGAGCTCTAAACAGACAGCATCTGAGTCATCAAACACCTTAACCCCATCCAAAAAAAGATCTTCATTTTAGCTGAATGGGGGTGGTGAATTTAATGCCATGCTCTTTAAGAACTGGAAAAAAGGGAGGAAAATGTCAATGTTTCCACTGGGGGGCTGCAGAATAATCTTGAGCTACATACAGTCTGTCCCCTTTATATAAGATGTTACCTTTTCTCCAAGCCTACTGTAAAATGGCTTCTTTAACTGCGTAGTTACAAAAACACATAATTATGGAGCAGGGTCTTGCTATTGGGTCCATTAGTTTGACAGTCAACCCTCTGAGTGCTCTTTCTATTGGGAGTGGGCACAGATCATGGATGTCCAGCACAGATAGCAAGATTTTCTGTATAACTTCGGGCAAGGTCTATTTCCCTCCATGCCCTCAGGCAGTCCATACAGTCTCCAATTATTCCGCCTAAAACTGTTTTCTAAATCATCATATTTCTCAAGAACATCCTGTGTATCCTGAAGCAATCTAGTAAAAAGTTTCTCAAGGTGATCCACCCGCTGATCTGTTTCTGATGCATGTTGCTCCAGGGATGACATTTTACCCTCTGGGGACTGAATAACAGATTTTAGCTCCATAAAATGAGACTGTGTATCAGTCCTAAAATCCCTTAGCTCCTGCAGGATCATAGCCAACAATCATGGATTACATGTATCAGCAACTGCTGCTGCCATCAGAGCCTCTGGAGATCCCATCTATGAGCAGGGTAAGAGTTCACCAATTCCAGAGGTAAGGGAGACGCCAAAAGATGTTTTTTGGTCTCCCTCATACAATAGAGAAGCCTTTTTCCCTTATAGATAACGTAATTGCTCCTTAAGTCACTGTTTCAAAAAGCAAAAATGTGGGGTCAGAGCAGAGCATATAACTTAGCCCTCCATATTATTCGTAGATGTCACCTGAAGTTTCAAAGTCTAGCAATTTAATGTTCATGTGAAAATTTCTGAAAATATTTCTATGCTTACAGCTTAGTCACCTTTTGAGCTACATAACTGAAAACTTAGATGCATACTACCTTAAAGAATTCATTTCATTTTGTTTTAATTTTTTTATACTTGTAAGCAAGGTGAGCAATACTGCCTAGTTTCACCTTTCATAGAAACTGCTAAATAGAGATGGTAAGGTTTAGTTATGACCTGCTTCTCGACATGACTTCCAGGGGCTCGCTTCCAAACCTAGGTCATCAGCATGGCAGCATGACATTCTGATGCTGGACCATGGTGGTTGCCTTAAAGCCTAATATTTAGAGTCAACAAACCTAACAACATTGGTGATATTATGTTCTCTAGCTTTAAATTTACAGGGGCTTAAAATTCAGCAGTTTACATAATTGTGAAATGTAATTTTAAAATGTCTGAAAGTTCAGAGTCTAATAACTCAGTCATCTTTAAAGCTAGTGATCTGAAACTTAGCACACATGTATATGGACATGTGTAATGCCATCATACCAAATGTGGTGCAATTTGTACAAACTATTTTAGTTTACATAGTTGTTAACTGTAATTTTAACATTTCTGAATGTTTGGAGGCTTATAACTCTAATTTTTAAAGACAGAAATCTGAAATCTGGAAAATGTTTGTATGGGCACTGAGACAGCCAACATATCAAATTTAGTGCAAGTTGGACAAAACTTTTAAACTTAGATGGAAATAACTGAAATCACAATTTTGGTGAAATATGGGAAATGTTTCTGTAAATTTCGTAAAATTTCATGGAAGCAAAATCAGAATTTTACCAGAATTCTGCTTACGGAAGATAAACTTTGCCCATCCCTAGGCAGGATATGAAAAGTTTCACCTACCAACTTGAAGTGGTGGAGTCATAAGAAGACTATGTTGAAAGTCTGGTGTAAAAGTATAGTAAAATGACCGCGTTATGGGTGAACACTGAAGTTTTTCACAATAACTTAGATCATTTTCAATATTTTGACTCCAGAGTTTCAATATAGCTATTTTTCCACACCACTTCATAAATGTGGCAGGTGTCATTTTTCAAAACCTGAGTGAGACGTGTTTTCACACATGTTGCTGCAAAAAGATGTTTCAGCCAGTATTGGATAAATGCCACATGTCATGTTTATATGAGGCAGTAATGGAACAAATATCTTTAAAATTCAATGTCAAAATTTAAAAAAGAAACACATGATTATTTAGAAAACATTGTGTGTAGCACAAGCCTTTACCGTACTGGTTATCTGAGTTCAAAGGCAAGCTTAGTGACCCAGCTGGATGGACTGAGGCTGGGGGAAGAATGGTGCTGTCATGCAACTCCACCCCCTACCCAAGGAAGGGCAGGTGTAGGGTTGTCCAGGTGGGCCTAAGTACCATATAATGAAGAGAATTCTTCTTGTGGCATGGGGTCCTGCACCTCTGCAGTGGTGGGTGCCAGAGGGCCCTGTGCTTCAGCTGACAAGTGGATTCTTTGGTCCTGGACATCTGTGTCTGCAGCCACATAAACAAGTAGGACCCAGAGGGTCAAGTACTTCTGTGGTCCACCAGACAGCCCCATGAATTCCTGACATTTGTTGCTGCACTTCTGTAGGTGGACATAGTCTTACCTTGGTGCAGGGCACAGAGGGCCCTGTGGATCTGTATCTGTTCATGCAGGTCTCAAAGGGACTCGCATGAATAAGGATATGATTCCGCTATCTCAAATAGAGAGGGAATTCTTTTCAAAAAACTGCAGTAAAGCACCAGTTAGTGTTCAAGTTAACATCATAAAAGTTGGGAACTGTGTCATTAGGAATTTCAAACCTACTTCGCCATCCCCAGCCCCCAAGAAGAAGAAAAAAAAAACAGTAGCTTTTGGGTCTCTAGAATCTTGGCAAATCAGTGGCAGGGTTTTCCTTGGGGTTGTCAATCCTTATGCCTACCCCTTACCCTAATCAAACAAGGTCAGACGTGATCTGATTTTGTGGCAAGACATATTTTTCTACCTTTGTAGAGAGTATCACTATGGGGCACTGGCATGGAGCTATACCTTGTGCTTTGGACAGGAGGTTACAAGCTGGGGGCATAAACATTAGGGTTGACAACCCCAAGGAAGACCCTACCATTGATTTGCCAATACTCCAGAGACCCAAAACCTATTTTTTTTTCCCTTAGCTACTTGAGGGTAGAGAGTTAGGGTTGGAAACCCTAACACCACATTTCCCTAGTTTTGTAGTGTCAACTTGAACTGATGCATTAATACTCTTGTTTGAAAAGAATATCTATCTATCTATCTATCTATCTATCTATCTATCTATCTATCTATCTATCTATCTATCTATCTATCTATCTATCTATCCATCTATCTATCTATCTATCTGTCTGTCTATCCCTCTCTATATATAGAAAAAAAATCAGTTTGTCTATGACAGGAACTGTGTTATGCATTTTCCAAACAAATGGTGCATTTTCAAAACTGCACTGAAAGTGTGCCATTTTAGATTTTAAATAAAATGCTTTCTTAAAGCAAAATGGTGCATTTTCACAAAATGCATTTGGCAAATGTATGCCACATTTCTGCACATTTTCATGGCAATTTTGCTAAAGCGAAATTTACAAATTTTTCACAGTTTCACAAGACTACAAAAAAATTCACCCCGCACTAACTAAGATCTGCTACCCCTTTTTTTTTGGTTCAACCTTCCTAAGGTCCTACAACATCAGATCCACTGATCATGTTCTAATACAGAAACTCATAGAAACATAGAAAATGTTGGCAGAGAAAGACAGTTGGTCTATCCAGTTGGCCATGTTTTACCCTATCCTACACTGAGATCTATTGTCTAGATGGGGTTACTGCCATCACCTCGCCCCATTGTACCCATCCTACTGCTTCTCTCTGTGAAACTACTAAGCTTTTTTCTCAGTCTCAGCTGTGTTTGAAACCGTTAATGGTTCTTGAACCAGCCACCTCTACTGATAGGTTGTTCCCTGGTTCAACCACTCTGTCTGTAAAATACAACTACCAAGTATCCCTCTTAAATCTCCCCCACAATTTTTGTATGTCACCATTCCTGATGAATATTTCCTTGCAGTCAACCTTGTTCATTCATTTCAGGAACTTGAAGGTATCTGTTGCATCACCCTTTTCCCTTTTGGACTCTAGTGAGTACATATTCAGAGCCTTCAGCTGATCATTGTAGGATCTGCCCTGCTGACTCTGACTCATTTTGGTTACCTACACTGCATCATCCCTAGCCTTTTCTTGTCTTTGTTTAGGTGGGAACTCTAGAACTGGGCATGTTATTCCAGACGTGGCCTCACTAGTGATCTATTGTGAGTTAGAATCACCCAGTTCCTCCTGCTGTTGACCCCCCCAATACAACTCAACATATTTTTCTGCCTTACTGAAGGCCTTCTTAAATTTGTTAAATTTTCTTAGGAAGCTGCTTTGGTCCCTTTGCTCAAAGATAGTGTCCAACTTAATCCTTCCCATCCTACATTCCATCTTGGGGTTCTTGTTCCCTATGTGCATCAGTTTTGACTTATTGGCATTGAATTTCAACTGCCAAACTTTGGACCTCCTCTCTAACCTTTGCAGGTACCTCTGCAACTCCCTAACTGCTTCCTCACATAGGGCCATGCAGGCGAAGAGGCTCCTTGTATGCAGATGGTGGACTACACTGATACGTAGTACCCAAGAACTCCTCGCCTCCATGGTTCACACTGCCACTATGGATAAGCTTTCCCACTTGATAAGTAACTCACTTGCAGTATACGAGGAGTGTTGGACCCCCTTTGTTAGATATGCTACCCCTAAGACTGGTATGGGCTGAACTGTGCAACCAGGATCTCGAATAAGGCAACAAGACTATGGAAATGAACTGTAAAACTTGGCTAACCAGGGTTGGATATATAGGTGGCAATAAAATGCCTCCTTACTCATATGCAAAGTACCTAACAATTTATAGAATAGTGATTCTTTGTGTTTGTTTGTTTTCTAACTAGGGTGCCAGAAGCCTGGATAGCACCTGAGATGCAAAATTTTTTTGTTAGTATGTTCCCTGTTATGAGGTATGAATGAGGAGCATGGATGCCTTGCCTCTCCATTATTTCAAGATAATGAACCGTATATAGTGGGGTATGTAACATTGTTTTTTCGTTTTTTTTTTTTTGCTCCTGTGCTGAGTTGTATATGTAACTAGCAACTCACTAGTACATCCTGTTTTAGTATAAGGGTCATCATTATTGTAAAGAAACTGAAATAATAAAAAAAATTTTAACAGCAAAAAAAAACTCCTTACTCACTGACTACCATATCACAGAATATAGTATTGTCTGCAAAGAGATAACTCTTGTCCTGTATTCCTTCTCTTGTATCACTGATGAACATATTTAAAAGGACCAGTATGAAGACTGAACCCTTTGGCACCTTATTCATGATCTCCCTCTCTCTCCTAATTTGATCCCATTTACCATCACCTTCTTCTGTCTTCCCCCTGCTAGCTTCCCACCATCTAACTCATTCCTTCACTACACACAAATCCTCTAACTTTTTCAGCAATCTTTGAGTGGCATAGGTATGGGATAAGTAATGGGGACCTGTGGGATACATGATTTATCCACACAAAAGCAGTTTGACTTCAGGCAGCCTCATGAGTGGTGTAAATCGTGGGCTAGATATTCAGAGGAGTTGCGCAATGCGCAACTGAATTGCACTGATGCAAACACAGAAATGCACCATGGAGCCATATTCAAACAGCAGAAATGTACAGCACAATATCCATTGCGCTGCTGTGCAACAGTAATATATGCGGGGCAAGTATAGGGGGGAGTGTGCCCATAAATATGCTGTGCAATGGCATATTCAGCAAAAACACATGGCACGACTGAGGAGCAACTCACAGAATGTGTCACACAGAGTTGAGCACATATAAAGGAGGCTCCACCACACACACAGCAGATGCACAATCCAGGGGAACATAGGCCATGGATGCAGGACCATTCCTAATGGTACAGGTCATGAGGTGGGTGAGAAGGAGGGAGGAACAGCAACATGACCAAGGAAGGGCCCAGTGGCAGTATGCCCAACACAGACAGTGCCGTGCCTGGCTCACATTTGAGGACTATGGGGACACAGAGATAGTGCGCTGGTACCATCTAAACAGGGCAATTCTGAGACAGCTTTGAAAGTTGTGCCATGACAAGCTGCAGGCACCCACCAGAAGGAGTCATGCCATGATGTTGGAGACCAACGTGGCAACAGTAATGTGGCTGCTCTCCATGGGCACCTTCCAGACACCAGTGGGTGCAACCACTGGTATATCACAGTTAGCCAAGTCCTGCATCCTAACCCAGGTCCTGAACACTCTGCTGCCACATGCTTCAGAGTACATAAGATTCCCAAGCACACAGGCAGAGCATATCGCAAACATGCAGGATTTCCACATAGTGGCATGCATGCCTGGCATGATAGGGGCCATTGACTGCACCCATGTGGCCATACATGCACCATCTGACCCAGAAGGAGCTGTATACATCAACAGAAAGGGCAACCCCTCCATCAACTGCCAGGTGGTGTGCAATGCCATTGGGTGCATTATCAATGTGTGCAGCACACACCATGGGAGTACACATGATGCATTCATATGGCACCAGTCTATCCTGTGCCAGCAATTTAAGAGTGGGCTGATCCCCATGGAACACCTAATAGGTGAGTAGGTCCAGGGAAAAGGAGACAGAAAGGCTGTGCAGGGCACCACACAGCTACAGTATGGGGTGATGGGGGCTGTGGATAGTGAAAGGAAGGAGGCAAGGCAGGGAATTTGAAAGGGAACAGTGCAGGAGAGCATGGACAGTGGTTCCCCGGCATGCCGTACACAGATGGCATGACACGAATGGTGGCACAGTAGCTGTGCAAGGTAGGCCATGTCCAAGGCATGCAGGGTGGTGGGAGGTGGCAGTGTGAACTGTACTGAGTGGTCATAGAAACAGGCAATGACAGGCATTAACCATCATATGAGTTCCCCCTCAAGTGACAGTGCATACCCACTCTGGTCCTGGCTGCTCACCCCCATCGGGCAACCACCCAATGCTGTGGAGGAGCAGTACAACGAGGCACACATCGCCACATGCAATATCATAAAGTGTATCTTTGGCATGCTCAAGATGTGATTCCATTGCCTAGATAGATCTGGTGGTGCCCTACAGTACAGCCCTGAGAAAGCCTGTGGCATATTCCTGGCCTGCTGCATGCTGCACAACATGACCATTGACCGTGAGATACCTGTCCAGGTGGATGAGGACAACAGAAGTGATGATGATAAGGAGGACCAGCCAGATGGGGGGGTGTAGCCACCCATGGAGAGGAGGGACCCTAGGCTGGGGACCCATGCCATGAGGCACAGAGACACCATTGTGTAAGAGCACTATGGGAACCACAATACAGAACCACACAGGGCAGCTGTGCATGCACAGCCCCCCCACACACACACAGACATGCATGGACACAGGGATGCATGCAGGGACAGAGACACATACACACAGCACACACACAGGTGTACACACAGGCATGCAGACCCATGCCCACACCACAGTGGAGCAGCACAGGCAGACACACCCACTCATGTGCCATGTGCTGGACACACATGTGCCTGTACACAGGCTGGCACAAGCAGCAGTACCACCACAGGATGCACAGCAGGGCACAGAGGACCAGGTGGGACACACAGACAGGAGTGGTTGGTGAGAAGTTGTCACACACAGCAGTACAGCAGTATCAGAGGGTATGTGCTGGCACACACAGTGCTGTTCTCATCATGCCCATGCCACAAGGCCCAGCAGAAATGCCTGCACATGTGCAAGATGTGACCCAGGCTGCACGTATGTGACAGCACACAAACAAGGCCATGCCCAGCCATGTGAGCAGCAGGCAACAGCAGCAGGTAACAGGACTGGGCAGCACACCTGGCAGAACTATCATGTGGACCCACGGCCACCACAGTGATGTGGGCAGCCACATCCTTACTGTGTGGCCGGTACAGGCTGCTCAATAGTCACCAACACATTAACAAGGGTAGAGGCCTGAGAACATTACCAGGGTCCTCACAGGTGTGTACAGACCGGCAAACAGACAGTTGCTGAGTGTGTCTGGGATGGGCATGGCAGTGGATGGCTTTAGCCTTGCTGGGGTATCCAGACGCCATGATCGTGGTGTGGACATAGCACTATGGGGAGGCCTGCATTCTCTGCTGTGCCCAGTGGACACCAGTGATGCAAAACCAGCAGCGATGGTCCCAGCTATGCAGTCCAGCAATGTGGTTGTGGCCTTCCACATTTTCTGGATCTCATCAATCAGCTGAGCACATCCAATGTTCCCACACTCAGCCAGTTGACATACCTCTACACACAGCGCACATATCGCTGCCCAAAAATGTTTCATGGTTGTTCACAGATGAACACAGCAGCCAGATGTGCTCATCCAGACTGTCAGCACCAGTTGGCTCATGGTGCTGCCACTGACATGCTGGAGGGGATGGCAACATGCCGTGCAATATATCCCTTGACTGGGAATGCCACACAAGCATCTGTACAGGTGGTGGGGAGTGACTGGGTGCTCTGACAGTGGCCCCTGAGGAGGGCTTCATAGTGACCCCTACAGCCCACTGCTGCACACCAGTAGCCTGCTGGACTTGCCCTGCAGCACTGGTGAACACACCAGCACCATGACCATGGCCCACACCAGTAGTGGCACCACATGCCACTGTGCAGCCATGGTGAGGGGGTGACAGCATGTCTGTCATATCACCCCATGCTGCCTGCCACCACCTTTGTTGACACTTGTCCCTGGGGTGGTGTTACTATTTCTGTGCTGCCCAGGATCAGGGTGAGGTCATCATCACTGTCACATGTGACCTCCTCCTGTGTTTCAGGCATGAGCACTGGTAGGTCATCCGGGAGAAGGAGGTCTGCCAGTGGATCATCATCCCCCAGACCAAGGAGCTCCATGGGTCCCATACCATTATGGCGCCCCAAGTCTGTGGCCACAGTGCTGGATGACGTGAATGGCACAGCATCATCAGGTCCAACATCATCAGTTTCATTCTGCACTACACCCCTGAGACATGATGGAGCTGGAAGACAGAATGTGTGGTCTCACCAGTGATGTTGTTGCAGTCCATGTAGTGTTGTATACTGTCTAATGTCCATATGCGGGACACAGGCATGCCAGGCCACACCAGCAGCTGTCTGTGCAGCACTGCACTACAGGTCAGCCATGCCACAGGCATGGCACAGGATATGTTGACGATGATGTACAGCCACACAATTCTGTGTTGCACATGCACATGGCCAGTAGACATGGCCCCCCCAATACGGTCCCTCCCGGCCTTGCCTTGTGCAGTGTGTTGCAGTGCTGACTGTGACCACTGTGGCCCTACATGCACCGGCACACACTGCATTGCCCACACAGCCATAGGGCATGTAGGGTGACATGCACCCCTGGACCCTGCACCACCCTACCATCATGTGTCCCATGCAGCAGACAAACTGCACACATGGGACAAGGGACAGGCATGGTGTGCTCAGATGTGGTGTGCACCACACCGTGCTATAGTAGTTACAGGTGTGCAGCACACCTGCAGTGTACCAGACACACTGGTGGCATGCACATGCCACCACGCCACAGCACCAGCTGTTGTACTCTCAGTGCTGTGACAGGCTGCCACCTGTCTGAAATCCTCCTCCCGGGACATCCTCAATGGCTGCCTGGCAGATGGTGGCTATTAAAAGCTCCTCTCCCATTGACAGAATGGGTGCTGTGGCCGGGCCACTGCCTGTCCCATTGCGGGATGCCCTGTTGGCAGCAATCTTTTCCTTGATGTGCCTCCTGTCAGTGCCCATCTTCTTTTGGCACTGCGGTTGTGTCGGCCATGTGCATTGACATACGTTGCCACCTCCTCCCACCCAGTGGCATGGTTCTGCGTGGTCCCAGTCACCCCACTCAGTAGTTCCTCCCTGCCTTTCCAAGTAGGCCTCAAATAGAACCTTCTTTTCATCCTTTGTGAAGTTGGGCCTGCGCTTCCTGGCAGGCCCCTGCTCCTCAGCTCCCTCCAATTCCAACATGATGCGACCTGTGAAGAGTAGGATGGTGCAATGATGAGCAGCATGGTAGTAGTCCATGTCACAGTTCAGCATTAGCTCACAGCATAACAGTAACAGTGACCCTTCACAATGTGGACAGTCTTACCTTAATGGCAGCAATACCTGTCAGTGACCAGTGCCATGTGATGGCGCTTTTATGGCCCAACTCATGCAAATGAGGCTGTGCACAACCTGTAATGAGATGCTAATGTGAGCAACTGTGCCTGGCATTGGCTCATGAGGCTATTTGCATACTCTAGCTGAATATTGTAGAATTGCTGCTTGAGCAATAGACTGTGACATGTGCAACACGAATGCGCCAGAGTAATCAACGGGTGCACTTTTGGCACATGCACGATGCACAGTGGCACACATGCCATGCAAGGAGGTGGCAGGGCACTGTCCCATGATGTGTATCACACAGCCAATTGTGCTGCACATGTCTGTCCTGTCATGCATGTGTCTGTGGGTGCATGCCATGCATGCGGCACAGATGCACAGTGGTGACGTACTGCACACCTGACCCCACTGTGCATTGCCATTGACCGCGCATGGGCGGTCACTGCACCATTGCTTTGCAGTTTGTGTGGCAATGCATGACCTTTGCAACATGGCAGCTATGCTGGCCTACATGTACGTGGGTCGTGGATGTGACCCCGAACTCTCACCCGCACTTCTGGTGATGTGCATGTGCGGTATTGCGCAATAGACCACAGCTGTGCATGTCAATCGTGCATCTACATACTGCGAGATTGTGTGCTCTGTGTTCCTGTTGTGCATGTGGCACAGCAGTGCTTCACATGGTTCCAGTGTATGCCACATTGCTCCGGATGACTGTTGGTCTGCACTGAAGGTATGGTGTGGTCATCTGGACATGGGGATAGGCCAGGAACTGGTCAGAAGTTGAAATGGTTACCTGGTGGCATTGGTGGAACCCCTGGTGGACCAACTGTTTGGGGCAGGGGATCTGCAGGAAGCCCAGTCCCAGGTGTGGGTCCATGTGGCAGAGGGACTGGAGAGGCACACTGGTGTTGCCTGGATGGGGGGAGAGAAGTTTTGCCACTGACATAGAGACCTGAGGTGTCATGACCCTAAGTGGCTGGGGAAGCTGCAGGAATGTACCCACCATGGTTCAGTCCCACAACCAGGTTAGTGTCTCCATGCAATGTGCATGCTGAGACTGTCCAATATTCTTGCAATTGGGTGTGCTGCATGTGCGTCTGCACATGGGGGGCCTGGCACTGGTGGGGTGTGTGTGTGTGTATATGGTGTCATGTCATCACTGTGCTCTGTGTGCCTGTCTGCTACACTGTGCCAGTATTCTCAACACCATACCCCTCTCGCATGCCGAGGCCACTGCACGGGCTGCAGCGGCACTGTGCGTTGTGTCTGGCCTGTGTGGGCGGTGGGTTGGGTGTCTGTTTATGGCTTGCCACTCATGTTCCTTTCTGTATGTGTTTCCTCCACAGGGCCAGAAGTGTGGAGGAGGGCCAGGGATGCTGCCATGGGTGGACCTGTGCCCTGATGATGGTGCTGCAGCAGGGCCAGCGCGACAGGTGGCAGGTGAGTGAGTGCAGTGTGCATCAGCCATCATTGGAATGTTTGGATTGGGTGGGGACAGTACAGCTCCAGGGCACTGCTACCATGCAGGGCTATGGCATGAGTTGGTGCTCTTTCACTGCTGTCTGTAATGGTCAGTGGCTTGAGTGGCCCCATCATGCGCATGGCCTCTGTGTTGTGGTATCCTGTTGTTGTCACTGGTGGTGTGTGTGTGTGTGTGTGTGTGTGTGTCCCCACAGTGCACACATGCTGCTGCTGGCCAGATCTTGTATTGCCCATGGGGGAAGTGGTCCCACGCTATGGGGTGCCTGTGCACAGGTGTGGGTGCATGGCAATCTATGGTGTGCCACCCAGTATGTATGCGGGACACAGCCCTGGGCTGCTGTGGCTGTCCGCTCTGCAAGTGCTGTTGGTGGTATCACCCATGGGAGGCACTGATGCCATCCAATGCACACGCAGAACTTGGGGGGGCGCCATCTGCTGTGTGGGGCTTGTCACTTAGTGGCTGTTCTGTATTTACCTTTCATAGGGCATCCTGGGCCAGGAAGTGGTTGGAGGTGCACCAGCATCCTTAGCGGTGGACTGCTTCAGTTGCAGTGCCTCACACTGCGGCTCATTTTACATACTGCAGCACACATCGGGCTGAGCCAAAGACAGCTAGCAGCTACCAGGGAGTTGGTGGTGGAGGTCTGTAGGATGTGTTTGGCCTTGAAATGGCTATGGCAATAGCTGATGGACACTGCCCTTTCCTCCCCATTTCATCCTCCCCTGCCCACCTACCCACTTGGACTGCTATGTGTGTTCCCCTGTGCTCCCTAAACTGCCCCCTGACCATACCATTTGGTACCCCTAATTATGTTGATGAGCATTTTGTCCCCTTGCCCATTCCTGTGTTTGCCCTGCTGGCACCTCTGTATCTGTTTGCTTTGCTTTGTTTTACCTTCAATAGACTATAGAAGGTAAAGAGTTTTGTACCATATGCTCATGAGTTTCTGTGTCTCCTTCGCATGCATGCTGCTGCACTGTGCTGCTGTTGTTCATTGCTGTGGTTGGGCAGGTCCCTATCTGTGCCTGAGCTGTCCCCACAGAGTGGTCCTGTTGGGAAAACAGTGGCATGTGTACCACTTCCCTATATGTCACAGTTCCAAGGGTGTGGGCTCTGCACTTCCCCTGTGCATGGCATGGTGCCTTTTACCCCTGTCTGCCTGTGCAGGGCTGTACACCCCAGCCATGTTGCCCATCCCAGTAACACTGTGCTCTGCAGTGCTGTGCCCTGTCTCCATGTGTGTCTGTGTGGTGTGTGTGACATGCAGACTGGTGCCAGTGTGGCGGGGTGGCTGTGGCACACTGTACAAGCATGGTGCCTTCACGCAGTAGCTGTGGCATCTGCCTGTCCTCTGTTGGCTTTTGGGACCATGGTTGTGAAGTGCCCTTTCTCTGCAGCCATCTGTTCCATGGGTGTTCCATGCTATGCCACATTGGTCACCAGGGTCTGAGTGGGCCTATGTTCATTGACCATGACCACTGAGCTCTGTGCCTGTCCTGTACCTCATGGCCATTGTCCCCTTGTGGTTCACCCCTGCTTCCCCTTCCATGCTACTGTACCCTTGCGCAGCTCTGCCTGTGTTCACTTGTGCATGGTGCACCTTGCTCCACCTGCTGTTTTCAGCATGTAACCTTGCTCCTGCACAGTTCAGGTTGCTCCAGTGCATGTCTGTTTGAGCAATGGTGCATTTGTGCTGTATTCAGTGTGTTTTTCACAGGTGCATTTCTGCGGCTCATCTGTTGAATATTGCACATTTTTCCTATGGTGCAACTGGGTTGTGCTGCACATCCCATTGTGCATGTTCAGGGTGCACTTTTGAATACCTAGCCCCATGAGTGTGGTGTCTGAGGTCAAACTGCTCGAGTGCAAATAAATAATTTATCCAACAGGTGTCCCCATTGTACATTTGATTGATGTAATTGGCTTTAGTTTTGTGTTGTGTTTTTTATGTTTTATCTTGCTTTATTTTTAAAAGTGTAAATGCAAGGAATTCATTTGTGCTTTACTATGTATTCTGTTACATTGCTTGGGATGCAGCATCTGTTATTTGGTAAGGGATGTCCACATACTTAAAGTAGTTTTGTAGAATGTGTTTCTTTTGGTTGTGAGCCTTGGATGGGAAAGGCTATACAAGAATTTCAAAAGGAGAAAACATTGCTTTTTTTTTAGTTATTTTGCTTTCAGATTGGCAGTTCAACAGAATTTGAAAGGAGAAAAGGAATATGTCAACACCAAGGTTATTGTAAGAGTGTGCCCAGTGTGTGGCTTTTTTTTAAACTGCATTTTCATGGGTTCAGCAGAGTTCAGAGAACAACCAAAAATGATCAGGGTGCTGGTCTGGAGAGGGAGAGGAGAGAGAGAGAGAGAGAAGAGAGAGAGAGAGAGGGAGGGAGAGAGAGAGGGAGGAGAGAGAGAGAGAGAGAATTGAATCAAGAAACTTGGTGAGTGCTGTGGAAGAGAGGACTGAGAAATGGGGTAGGGGCAAGCCTGGGTCAGTTGAGTGCATCTCTGTAAGAGAAAGCATTATGCCAGCCGACATATTGCATTGGGAGCAGATTTGGAGGTGCGGTCACTGTGGGCGAATGCAGGGCACGCATCAATAAGTGCATCCCTCATCCCCCAGTAAGACAGCATGCAGGCACCACACCAGCAAGAAGTAATGTGGTGACCACATCTAAGAAAACATCCACTGCAATGTGAAGCAAGCTTCTCATTGCAGTATTTCGCTTCTGCCATGTAAACATGGTGACAGGGGTTCCCATCCCCTGTCACATTCCCCAACCCATCTGCATTTGGCCGATGGGATCCCACCCTCATGGCATAATGACTCCCCAAGTGTGTGTGTGCCAAGGGGTGCCCAATCCACCTTGGCATCGTGCACTGCCCCCAACAGTCTTCTCCTTTTCTGATGGGGGGACCAATCCCCATCGAATAAAATCCCCCGTCCCTGTTTATTTAGCCAACGGGGGAGCCCACTCCCCATTGGCATAATGTGCCCCTACCATCTGTTGTGTGCTGAGGGGGGTGCCCAATCCTCCATTGGCTACAGCCCCCAAAACAATCAGGTGACACAATGGGAGCCCACCCCAGCATGCCAAATGTGCCTGAAAAAACAAAAAACGTACTGCAATGTTCCCTCTTTTTTTTTTTACCCTGTAAAAAGGAAAATGGTCCCCCGCGGTCTCCCTGCCATCTCCCACAACCTGTGCCCACCCACTAAACACCCTGCCTCCCCACTCCACCACCCCATACTTACCTCCGGAGTCTGGCGCGACTATCTTCAGTGGACTGGGAACACGTCTGTACCCTTCAAAGCTGACCGCAAACTGAAGAAATGCCGGTAAGCTGTATAGTGGCATAAATAGGGGGTTTTCAACTTTGGTGCATATCTTGGGCACTTTTGGGAATTTATACATCAAATTTTCAACATGGAGTTATTGGGACCCCTCCTCATGAATTCATTCAGTGTCATGGCGTTATTCGGTCCCAAAAGGTGATTTTGCTGTCACTGCATGGAATCACCTTTTTGGACTGATTAATGAAATGACAGTGCCACTGTTCATGAGGGGGGATCTCAAAAAGCCTATGTTGCAAATTTGGTGGAAAAAATCAAAAAAATGGCTGTTTCACAAGCATGCATTGCGCAGTTTCCACGCATGCTCGTCACTTCCTGAATTTGTAATATTTTCACTCCAGATTTTCAAAATTGGCATTTTTACACACCTTCACATGAACACTACAGCTGTCATTTTACAAATCCTTGCCAAAATGTGTTTTCAAATTTCCGGCACAGAATAGAGCGGTCACAGTGCAAAATCAGTTTTTGGGACAGTTTGAGGAAATGACGGTGACAATGTTCATGAAGGGAGGTCCTAAAATGCCTATGTTGAAAATTTGGTGACAAAAGTCCATAAAATTACTGTGTTACAAGCGTGCTTTGTGCAGTTTCCACACACCCTTGTAACTTCGCAAATTTGCAATACTTTTATGCCACATTTCCAACACTGGTTTTTCACACCTCCTTATGAACAGTACAGCTGTCATTTTTCACATCTTGCCCAAAATGTGTTTTCGCACCTGTGGCGCACAATGGCATGGTCGCTGTGGGAAATCAATGTTTGGGACAAATTAACAAAATCACAATGCCACTGTTCATGAAGGGAGGGTCCAAAATGCCTATGTTGAAAATGTGGTTAAAAAAATCCAAAAAATAATTGGGTTATAGACATGTATTGCACACTTTCTATGCATGCTCATGACTTCACCAGTTTTAATCTTTTCACTCCAGATTTTCAACAATGCCATTTTTTACACCTTCTCATGAACAACACAGTTGTCATTTTTCACATACTGCCCAAAATGTGTTTTCATCTCTTTGTCGCCAAATTGCATAGCCACTGTGCAAAACCACCTTTCAGCTAGCAAACTGATAGTGCCGCTCTTCATGAGGTGGGGTCACAAAAAGCCCATGTTGAAAATTTGGAGTGAAAATACCAACACACGCCTACATTGTTAGGGTTTCCAACTGTAACACCCCACCCTGTACAGACTGACAGGCGTCAGGGGTGTGACGTGGGATCATCAGCTGTAATGCTCATGCCATTCCACCTCCACCCCCACCCTGCAGCCAGTGACAGGCATCGTGGTGTGCCTTGCAGTGTTTGGCCATAAACTTCATCCCATTCTCCTATACTGCACCCACCTCAGCATATTTCCTTATGGAATGGGGTAAGTATAGCACCCAAAGACCTCAAAGCACACCACGACACTTGTCAGTGTCTACAGGGTAGGGTGAGGTAAAATGGCATGAGCGTTATAGCTGATGACCCAAAGGCACACCCTAACACCTCTCGGTCTCTGCAGGGTGGGGGTGGGGTTGGCATCACTTCAATACTTCACTGCCATTCCTATTATGCATCTCTAACTCTTGCACTAACAATGTCAATGCCAGCGAGACAACATTCGGCATTGACAAATGCTGGTTTCATATGGTAGCAGTTGCTGGTTTGGGAGTTAAACATGTTAATTTATTTAAAAGCATGATGGCAGATCATATTAAGTAATATCTATCATGCTCTGTGGGTGACATTTCGAAGAATTTCAGTTTTCTTTTGGTTTGGCCAGGCAGAGTTGGGAAGATATCAGGTCCTGCAATTGAAAGTGCTGGCAGAGAAGGGAGAGGAGCAGAAAAAGATTTGAAGAAAAAGAAGGTACTGATATTTTTGGGGAAACTAAATGTTTCGGCAATTTTGTCAAAAGAAGCAACTAGACAAATGAAGTTATTTTATTTTCAAAGGAGCAGGTACAGTGTGTTTATTTATTTATAACACACTCTTTCTTCAGTTGTGACTCAAGGCACTGTACAAGTGAACAAATCCATTAAAACAGATTAAAACACATAAGCAATATTTGCTAAAATTAATTCCTATTTGAGTTAATCAACTGGGGGAAAGCTTGCCTAAAAATATGTGTGTGTGTGTGTGTGTGTGTGTGTGGTGTGTGTGTGTGTGTGTGTGTGCATGTGTGAAGTATTGAAAATGCCTACAAATGAAACAGAACAGTACAAAGTACTGCCAGCAGATCAGGATCAGGGTGGTTGATTGACAGGTAACATTTATCACGTATATATGTGATAAATTTATATATGTGTGAAAATCTGGGGTTCAAAAATGTAACACACATATGTGGAAATGACATGTTTTATCACATGCATTACATGACCATGCTTATTGCATAAAGTCAAATATCTCGCTAGTGTTGAGGTAATGTAAATCCATTACCTGTCCCTTATCTGCTACCCTTGTTACCTAGTTAAGCAACACTATCAGGCTGGTCTAACAAACACCTTTCTGCCATGAACCTGTGCAACTTATATCTTACAACAATATTTCTCTCCAGGTAGTTCATTAGGTCCTCCATGACTAGTGTCTCTCTTATTTTACCTGCTATGGAGTTATGTCTAATGGATCTGTAGTTTCCCAGTTGCTGCTTGTCTCCTCCCTTGTAAGGTGGAACTGCATCTACTACAATCCAATCTATTGGAGCAACCCCTGATGACAGCAAGATATTGAATTACCCTGCTAGGGTTTCAACAAGTTCCGATGCCAGTTCTTTGAGCACCATCAGATGCATTCCAGCTGGCCTTGGAGTCTTACCTATTTTCAGGGCTGCAAGCTCTCTTCTGACCCTTTCTCACATAGTTACCACATGCCCAATTTCTGGGATCCCTCTTGCAGCAGCCTTTCTGCCACTTTCTGGCAAGGGCTCACTTCTCATATCACTTCCCTAAATTATGGACTGCACTCCCCCTCAGATTCACCACTCATCCTCACCTACCTCCATTTCTTCTGTTCTTGTTAACTTCCTTTCAGTTCACTGTACGTGTGGTTAATTCTTCAACCCCTCTCCTCCGACCAACTTGGTCTTAATACCTATACTGACTATCTTCTCTTTTTCTCTTCCTACTCTTCTTCCCAACCTATTACCTATGCATCTCTTCTCCTCATCCCCCCTTCCCTTATTCCCTCCAGTAATTAATTCCCATCTCACCCTTCCCCCTTTCACCCCCTCCTACCCCTCCCCTTCTGTCCCTACTCTTCTCCCCACCTATTCCCTCTGCTCTCTCTCCTACTCCCTCCTCTTCTTGTTCATCCAGTCCTTAATTCCCTTCCCATCCCTCTCCCATTGTCACCCCTCCCTCTCCTACCCCTCATTCCATTTATCCCACCTACTCCCAGCCCTTTCCCTGTTCTCTTATCTGCTGTACATATGAGGTTTACCCCCTGGATTTTAACAAAGCTAGTAGTATAGTTTCTTCTATCATAAATTACTTCTATTATATTGACCTTTCGTTTAGCTTTTTATACTATTGTGGTATTAGATACACTTATATTATGCATAACCTTGGTAACTCTAAAATACTCACAACAAAAGTGTTTACTGTTATTGCTGTTATTATATATATACTATGTTATCTGTATATTCTCTCAATGTTCCCTTCCCCCAGGATGTACTGGGAGACAAGCAACCTCTTGCTCACTGTGCCTTCCTGGTGAAACATTTCAATAAATAAATAAAATTCACCTCTGTGAACACTAAGCAAAAGAAGACAGTCATTAAGAAGGCCTGCCTTCTGTTCACCCTCTTCTATTACCTGCCCTCCTCAGTCTGCCTAATATTTCCCTCTCTCATTTTCCTTTTTTCTCTAATGCATTTAAAGACCCACCAGCCCCATCTTCAACATGCAGTTCTGTGTTTGCTTTTGCATCCCAGACTGCCTTCTTGGCCTCCCTCATCTTTACCTGATATTCATGCAATTCCTCTACTTTCTGTTTCACCTTGTATCCAATGAAGGCCTTTTTTCAATCCTAACTGCCTCCTGACCTTTATTCAAGAACCTGATTGGTCTCTTATGTCTGTGTCTCTTGATGCCCTTTTTTCAGGCATGTCTTAGTTGCCTGTAGAATGGCCCCTTTAATTACTCCCCACCTCTAATCTACCCCATGAATATGTCCACCCCCAAATTATCCTTGATTAGTTCCCTGACCAAGTCAAAGTCTGCTCTTCTGAATAATCATTTAGCACACAACACTCTCACAAGACACAGGTACTGATGGGCTGTTTCATGGTAAAACTGCTTTTAGGTGAATGGACCAATTGACAAAAGTATTAAATATTGTAACCTGAAACAGCTTGCTATGTGAGTAGCCCCTCTGCTTTTCTGAAACTCAGAACCACAGCAATTGGCAGGGGTATATTGGTACCCAGGGCCAATTTGAACCATACAGTGTTATAGTCACTGGACCCCCTACCATTTTTGAATTAGTGAATACCATGTAGAGAATGGCAGTTTCCCTTGTAGGTTTCCCAACCAGCTGCACCAGAAGGCAGTCCTGCAACATATTTAGCAGGTCTTGATTCCTGGTGCACTTAGCTACAGAAATGTCCCAATGTATGTCTGGTAAATTGAGATCAGAGATGGACGAAGTTGCTGAAATTCACTTCGTGAATAAATTACTGAATTTCAGCAACTTTGCTTTGCCAGTGACAGCAATTCTCATAGTTTTCACCCAGCAAATTGCCCAAATACACATGGTGAAACAATACAAATTGCCAACTCGCATAGTTATGTCATGCTAATTTCTGCAATTTGTCAGCACAAAATATGATATGTGAATTGTGGTCCTAAATCAAATACAATACCCCCCCCCCATCTATTGTGGTCTAATTCCATCTCTCCCACCTCTCGAACACTTTATTGTATCAACCCCCCTACATAGCTCGCACCCTCCTCATCCCACCATGGCAAATTTATATACATGAATAAAAGTTTATGTCTTTGCTCCTAGTAAAACCTGATTGGCTTAATGTTCATCCTGTCAGGTTTTAATAGGAGCAAAGAAGTCAGTATTCACTCATAATACACCGGTGCCATTACAGACTGGACAATGAACAGAGCAGACACTATGCAACGGGGGACCATTTTCTTAACTCTACAAGTACTCAGGGAAACTATTTTTCTGGGTGCTGGACAAGAGGGGGGAGGAGGGTGGGGAGAGCCAGAGGGTGTTTGGGTGAGGGTTTAGGCCAGGACATCTTGTTAACTAGGATCTGGTCAGGTGGTGGGAGATGGGGGAGTGTCTTTGGCACACAGGTAGGGAAAAGGGGATATATAAACTATATTGTATCCATTGGAATCCAACATGGACACCAACAGGTGTCACCATCACAATCCTGCAATAATTTTAGCCTTCCCATCTGCTGCCTATGCAGACTCACCAATTGGTGTTGCCACTGTAATACTGCAATAATCTAAGCCTTGAATTGCTGCAGTCCCTTACGGGACACCTAATATAACTGCTGATTCATTTAATTAACAAAATAAAATGTGTATATATATATATATATATATATATATATATCATCATAACTTAGCCACAACACTGGGCTATATACAAGACTTAGATACAACTACAAGTGTTCTCCAATAATTAACAGACCATTATAATTCAATCCACTAATCCCTTGAGACAACACCATTTCTCTTAACAGGCTACCCAAAAGGAGTCAAGTATAGATGACACTGTCCAGAGCCACATTACTTTTCCTCACCCTAGTAAAAGTAGTGGGCTATGACAGTTCCCCTGAGCAAACCTCGATACCTCCTCAGCCCCCTACCTCAATCATGATTCATGCCACCACCAGAGTAGAAGAAACCTTCATAGACTCACCAAAAGCAATGTATATAGCCCTGTTCCTTATGAGCTACTAGCAGCTGGGATGCTTTCAAGGACCTGTAGCTCCTTTTCCCACCACACACACCATTACTAAACCAATTCCTCAGGGAAAACTAACTTATAGACTGCAAAAGATTGGCAGTATAACACACTACAATAATGCAAGGAAAAAAAACATCCTCATCTTACTCCTTTTATCAGGCAATATACAACCAAATCCTGGTCCCACTGGTGTACCCAATGTTAAGGATGGCAGACTAAGAAAGTTAAAGCTAGCCTCCATTAATGTTGGTAATCTGCTACTCAAACTACCTCAGTTCCAGGCTTGGGTATCACAGCACAAGTCAGATATAATTGTGCTAACTTAAACATGGTTATCCCCCCCAAATCCTGACACTGTCATTACACTTGCTGGTTATACTATGTTCAGGCAAGACAGACTAAGCAAATGGGGAGGTTTATGCCTACTATACCTAAACAGTTTCATCAAAGGACAAGTGCTCCACCACAGTACAGTAGATAAGGAGGTACAACTCCAATCACTAAAACGACTTCTAGGTAATCAAAATAAAACATAAGTACTAACATCAGTATATATACCTCCAGGCAAGCAAGCAATTGGGTTAGACATTTTCACTGAACACTTTAAGAAACTCAACTGAGACTGGGAAAAAGTTGTCATTGGAGACTTTAATATTAACTGGCAAGCACAGGACACAAATCAACAGAAAGATGAGATTTCCACTCTTTACCTTACTCAGATGACATACAGAAATATATTAGTTGATGTATTGGTCCTTGTAAGATCAGATCCAGAAGCAAATAGTTTGATACCTTTTATTGGACTGACATAGATGTTACAAAAAAAAAAACAATGTCTAAGCTTTCAGACCAACCAAGTCCTTCCTTGGAGACTTATGACAATTGTTCAGAGAATCACATTCCATTAACACCCAGATCATACATAAAAAACTACAAAAAAAAAATTCTCATTGGTTTAAAGTACCTATTTCAAAAAGTCACAGATTTAAATGGAATGAACAGCATTCCATTAACTTGCTACTGTTGAGAATCTTTTCAAGGTCAAATAACATCCACAGCAGATAAGAGCATCTATGTTCATCCAATAAAAGATTTCAAACTATTTGCTTCTGGATCTGTCCTTACTCAAATGGTGACACAGGCCACAAGATTTAATTACCAGACAGATACCAGCTCACTTATTGACTATTTTTTATCCAGCCACCCAGAGCGGATCACTGATGTCTCTGTCCTCCCTGACGTGCTTATTGACCACTTTCCCATGCTGTGCATCTGGTCCAGCAAGACTAAGAACCATCCTCCACAATTAGTGATGAACAGAACTGTGTGAAAGGGACTCTTAGAGTCCTTCAAGCACTACGTCAGGCAGATTGACTGGTCACCACTAGATGATATAGAGGATGTTGATCAGGCTCTGGATTTTTTTTATAAAAACCTTCACCAATACATGCAACATTTTTGTCCCATTCAAAACCCATAAATATAAGGGAAAAAGCAACAGATGGATCACTGGCCTACTACTTGAGCTTATGAAAGCTAGAGATAACCTCTCGCACGGGGCAGATGCTTCTGAAGAACCCTGTGACTACCTAAAATACAGAACAGCGAGAAACAAATGCACTAAAGAGATTAGGCTGGCTAAAGATACACATTAGATGGAGCAACTAGAAAAAACCTGGGGCTATGGAAAACCCTTACAGTTTAGCTTATTTATAAACTCTCTGCCCCCAGCATGTCCTACTAACATGCTACTGTAGGCTGATGGCATGATAATCTTTACTAGGAGAAAACAACTGAGCCAACTGAATAAAGAACTCCAAGCCAGCTTCCAAATATTTGAACACTGATTCCAGCAAAGTAAGCTACTGCTAAACTATAAAAAAATAAAAAGCATGCTGTTCTCAACATCCCACATGAAAAAAAGGCAATCCCACTGTCAATACACAGTTGTGATGGTGTGCAACTTGAACAAGTGAGCTCATTTAAGTATCTTGGAGTGTACCTAGAGGAAACCCTCTCCTTTACACCTCAGATAAACCATGTTGTCAAATCAGTCATTGTTAAGCTAGGTGTACTTTATAGGCACAGGCACTTTATGACACTGAATGCCTTGTGGCTAGGCATGAGTAGTTCATTACTGTCCTCAATTGACAATGGGCTGGTTATTTACAGTGCTGCAAAATACACAGTTCTAAAATGGATTAAGCTGCTACTCAACAAGGCTTGCAAGCTTGCCCTTGGAACAGACAAACTAACACATGCATGTACTCCACACTCTCAAACTGGCTGGCTCCCCATACATAACAGGATCAGGTATCAAATACGTCTGCTGGCTAAAAAATTCAAATTAAACCTAACCCCTGCCCCCTGAAGAAGCTTTTCCAACTGACTAAAACAACTGAACATACCAGAAGTAGAACTAGAAATGTCCTCCAGGTCCCATTTAGACAAACCACCTTGGACTTCCGGTGATGTCATGGACAAGACACCAGTTTAAGGGAACAGCTCCCCCACTCAGCAGGGCTACAAAACATTCCTTAAAGACAGAAACTGATCAAAACTGGAATATAATGGCAGCAAAGGAAAAAGGAGAAGCCAGGAGCATGAGGTCCAGCTCCAAAACTGTGAACACAATGGAGGATGGCTCCCGATATAGAGTTTTGAATTTCAACCGTGGCCACAGCACCTCACCCAATAGTGGGCATAGGCAGGGATAAGAAACAGACAGGGAAGAAAAGAGGCTCACAAGGCAATGTTTCAAAAAAATATTAATAGAAATACAAGCATTGAGGTAGGAAAATAAAATGGAGTTTACAAAGATAAGGGAGACACTAGAAGGGTATGAGAAAAGGCGGTCAGACACAGAAAGGGAAGTGGAAGCAGTGTAGAGTGAGAACTCCCAGATGAGAATGGTAATAGTGGCCCTGCTACAGCACACGGAGGCACTTCATGAGAAATGTCTAGCCCTAGAGGCAAAGTCCAGATGAGATAATCTGAGAATTTCAGGGATCCCAGAAAACAGTGAACCCCCTGACATGTGTAATTACTGTACCTACACAAACTCTTAATGGAGGTGCTATCATAGAAACATAGACTTTGACAACAGATAAGGACCACTTGGCCCACCCTGTCTGCCCATTTCGATACCTATTGGATAAGCTTCAAGTTCTAGTTAACCAACAGCCTACTTCCTGCAACCCCCCACTATAATTGCCTTATGTCTGTCCCATGCATGTTTGAATTCCCCCACTGTTTTAGACCCCACAACTTCCCCAGGAAGGCGGTTCCATGCATCCACCACTCTCTCCATGAAAAATAATTTTCTCACATTACTCGAGTCATCCCACCTTTATCTTTAAATTGTGCCCCCTTGTTCTTGCACATCTCTTTTTCTGAAAGATGCTACCCTTCTGGACTTTGTTGATTCCCTTGAGGTACTTGAAAGTTTCTATTATGTCCCCCCATCCCTCCTTTCATCAAGGGTATACATATTAAGCTCTCTCAGTCTCTCTTTATGTGGTTTCTGATGCAGACCCTGCACAATTTTAGTTGCCCTCCTCTGGACTGCTTCCATCCTGTCTATGTCCTTGCATAGATGGGGTCTCCAAAACTGCACGCAGTACTCCAGATGGGGTCTCACCAACTGTCTGTACAGAGGGATAACCACTTCCATTTTTCTATTTGTGATGCCCCTCCCTATGCATCCCAGTATCCCCCCAGCTCTCCTTACTGACTTTTCACATTGCTTACTCACTTTTAGCTCATCTGATATGATTACCCCCAGGTCCTTTTCCATTATTGTTGTTGTTAGTACCTCCCCTGCCATTGTGTACTCTTTTCCTGGGTTTTTGTTTCCCAGGTGCATTACTTTGCACTTCTTTTCATTGAATCTAAGTTGCCATACATCTGACCATTCCTCCAACTTTGCCAAGTCCCTTCTCATCCTTTCTACCCCCCTTGTGTATCAACTCTGTTACAAATCTTTGTGTCATCTGCAAAGATGCATACCTTTCCTTCCAGACCCTCTGCAATGTCACCTATAAAGTCGTTAAAGAGGACTGGACCCAGTACTGAGCCCTGAGGTACTCCACTAGTAACTCCCCTTTCTTTGGAATGAGTTTCATTCACTATTACCTTCTGTGTCCTGTTGTGCAGCCAGTTTGCTACCCACGCTATCACCCTGGGACCCACCTCCAGGCTGGCTAACTTGATTATTAATCTTTTGCGTGGTACTGTGTCAAATGCCTTGCTAAAGTCTAGGTAGACCATATCCACAACCCCTCTCTGGTCTATTACTTTGGTCACCCAGTCAAAGAAATCAATTAGATTTGCCTGACATGACCTTTCTGCTGTGAATCCCTGCTCCTTTGGGTCCTGTGCCCTGCTGACCTCTAGGTACTCAACAGTTCTTTCTTTCAGAAGTGATTCCATCATTTTCCCTACCACCGAGGTCAAACTAACAGGTCTGTAGTTTCATGCTTCTGCCTTGCTCCCACTTTTGTGAAGGGGAATCACATCTGCCCTCCTCCAGCCCTCAGGTACCACCCCATCCTCCCATGATTTGTTAAAAAGTGTGGTTAGTGGTGTCACTAGGTCCCCCCTTAGTTCTTTTAGGATTCTGGGGTAAATCCCATCAGGCCCCATTGCTTTGTCCACCTTGAGTTTTAGGAGTTCTTTCAGGACTCTTTCTTCTGTAAATGGACTGGTATCAACCCCCCTACCCAGAGTGCTTCTATTGTCTGGTTTAGGTAACTTCTACTCTTCTTCTTTTGTGAATACTGAGCAAAAGTATTCATTCAGTATCTCTGCCTTTTCACTGTCTCCCTCTGCCCATCTCCCCTCTCCTTTATTAATCTTCACTATCTTTCCCTTAACCTTTCTATGCTCCCTAATGTACCTATAAAAGGTTTTATCCCCCTTCTTAACTGAGTTGGCTATCTTTTCCTCGGTTTTAGCCTTTGCTATTCTGACTGCCTTCCCCACTTCTTTCTGCTTTAATTGATACAGTTCCCTATCGTGCTCCTTCTGTGATTTCTTTTACTTTTTGAATGCAGCATTTTTCTCCTTAACATTCCCTGCCACCTCTTTTGAGAACCATAGTGGTTTTTTACTCTGTTTTGTTTTCTTTATTTGTTTCACACAAAGGCTTGTTGCCTCCATGATGGCAGTTTTGATTTTTCTCCATTGTTCTTCCACCCCTCCTTCCTGCCCATGTGAGAGTGCATTCCTTAGGCACTCACCCATTTTGCCAAAGTCAGCCCTTCTAAAGTCCAATATCCTTGTTTTTGTGTGGCTTCGCTCCATGGTTATGCTTATTGTGAACCAGCAGGTTTTGAAGTGAGGATAGAGCAGGCGTACAGGGCCCTATATCCTAAACCCTCAGAGCCTAACACCAGGCCTAGGACTGTAATCCTGAAATTTCAGAGCTACAAAGTTAAAGAAGAAATTATATAGATGGCCTGGCAACAAGGAGTGATGAAGTGTACAGGAGCATGTCTGCATTTTGACCAGGATTACCCACATGAATTACAGAAATAGAGATTGCAGTACCTGGACATCATTAAAGAACTGAAGGCCAAAAGAATCTGATTCCAAATGTATTATTCAGCAAAACTGAGAGTGCACTGGGAAGAAGCTGTACACCTGTATCACACACTCAAAGAGGCAATAGCAGCCCTAAAAGAACATTGGGTACCATTAATCCAAAGATCCAGACCACAAGGCAGAAACAAACAGCAAAACGGAACCTTTGGAGAAGACATGGTTGTGAGGGGGAACATCCAGGCAGCAGGACAAGGTACAGCTCTAAAAACAATGGCAGAGAGACGTGCCCTGAAAAGGAACAACTGGACAACAGAAGTAATCAGAAGCAGCAACGGAGATGAAGAAAAGATATCAGCACTGAGAACACACTGTTTTGTTCATTTTTTTTTTGTGAGCATGGGTACTGGATAGCACTGTTACTCAAACTAACAGAACAGCCAAGCAGAAGCAAATGGACTTTACAGCAAGGACAAAGGGGTACAAACTTACACAAGTGCTTCACAAGAACAAAAAAGAAACCAAACTGAGACTAACTGGGACTAACATTATATTAGATGAGTGTTTTCTTTTTGTCACCTGACCCAGGGGAAGTGGAACAGGGGGGTAGAGAAGTGAATGAAGCATGAAGAAAAGAGAAGGAAATAAAATGAGAAAGGGGATAAGAAACTGCTGAAGAGGTATAATGAATTAAAGGGGGAGAGGTAAAATAAAATAAAAATAAAATAGAACTTCTGACTGGGTTGTGAATGAAGGATTTTGGAGAATGGGTTAAAAAAGGCAAATGGGGCAGAGTGGTTCAGAGGGGTTAGCAAAAGCATGCATATGAAGAGAGGGAAAACATTTTTGCTGGGAAAATGGAGCAGAAATATGAAGAGGGGGCATGAAAGGTATACAACAAGGCAACAAATTCATTGGGGTGGAGGGTGCAGGTGAGAGAAAAGAAATGACATCGACTAACTGTGTTCTGATAAACATATTTAAAGCAGCAAATGAAGGTTGGATAATAAAAATGGTACAAACTGAGAACCCCAGATACTTTTCTGTCTCTTTTCTTTCCATTGCAGGGGTATACAGAATGAGAGGGAATGGACTTGCCCTTTCCTAGAAGACTCATCCAGTATGGAGATGCACAGATGGAAATGCACTGGGAGGGTGTGGAAGGAACATGGGAGACCAAAAGCAGAAGTGAAGCCGCCATGACAACACTACTGCAAGAGGTAAGGGGAAGAGAGGGGAAGAGGGGGGATACCTTTAACACAAGGGCATGCCAGTACACTGGAAAGGAGGGAGCCAAAACAATGGAAATAAAGGGAGGAAGACAGAGAGAGAGAGAGAGACAGGGCAACAGAACATGTATTCAAAACCTGAAGCTGGGGGGGGAGGGAGAAATGGGGGTAAAGCTGTTGAGCTGATGTTTTGTCTGTGGAGAATATTCCTATGTATACATGGTCATATGAGCAGAGGAGTCAGAGGAGGAGAGCCCAGATGGGCCCATATGACCAAAGTAGTGGCCCCTATGGAATGGGGAAGTGGCTCCACTACTATCCTGGAGACAAGATGGATGGAAATGAGGAGGGGGCTTGCGTCCAGGGAAAAGGAAAGTACAAATACTTTCCTCTACCTTGGAGGTACAAACAGTTGGTCTGCACAGGTTTGTGCAAATGTTAGCCAACAAGGCAAAATTTAAGTATGTTATAAAGTTAAAATGTTAAATAGACACAGAATATATAGGAAAGAGGCTGAAGGGGGACTGGAAGAGGGGGACGAATGGAAACACAGGACTACCTAAAGGTTATAGGTGGTCGGGGAAGCCTATATGGAAAAATGATGAGTAGTAAGACTACTAAGATAGTTACTTACAATGTCAATGGCCTGTCCAATTCTATTAAAAGAAAAAAAGTAATGACTTTTGTAAAACAGACATGGAAAGACATTATTTTGCTGCAAGAGACACACCTAACAGAAGGTGACCATCAAAAGCTTAAACAATTTGGGTACGAGGAGGTTTACACATCCTCGTACAAAAAGGGTAGGAGGAGGGGAGTAACAATCCTTATCCCTAAGGCCACTTCATTTGAATATATACAGAAAGATTTAGACAGAGAGGGAGGATATGTAATACTGAAGGGAAACGTACAGGGACAGATGGTGACCCTAGTAGCAGTGTATGTTCTTCCAGGATCGACATATGACTTCTACAGGACCTTATTAATGAAGGTTACTGAAAAAATGGAAGTCGCACTTATATGTGGGGGGCCTGGAATCTGACTTTAGATCCCAAAGTGGACAGTACATCTAGGATCATTAGGGCAGCACACAAAGTTGCAAAACAAGTAAAGGCCCTACTAGCAAAACTAGGAATGAATGACACATGGAAATGTTTGGAAGGAAGCAACAGGGGATACATGTATTACTCACATGTACATCAAATGTACTCATGACTGGATCTTTGTCTGGTACTCAAGGAGACATTACCAAAGCTACAGTAATTAAAGGGGAGGTGGGGACAATGGGGATTTCAGACCATGCCCCACTAACACTGGAAATAAACCTACAGGAGATAACAAAGAGTACTTTCTGGAGGTTGAACCTATCCCTACTGAGAGACAAAGAAGTACTAGAGCATGTCCCTCAAGTAATAAATCAAATACTAGCAGATCATAGTAATGCAGAAGTAAGTAAGGGCATGATATGGGACATTTTGAAGGCAATGATTAGAGGAAAGCTGATAGCCATATGAGCTGCTAGGAAAAAAGAGAGAAGGAGAAAACAAATGGAAATAGAAGAACAGATCCAGACCCTGGAAAATCAACAACAGGAATGGATAAATAAGGAAAGGGGAACAGAGGTACACAACCTTAACAAAAAACTTAATATATTATTGGAATATAAACTAGAACAAAATATAGCATTCCTCAGACAACAATACTGTGAGGGAGGTCCCAGTGCAGTGAAACTACTGGCCTATAGATTGAGAGCTAGAAGAGCAACAGCACAAATCATTAAAACAAAGCCCCCAGAAACAGGGGAAAATGCCAAACAATAGATAAAATAATGGAAGCTTTCTCAACATATTATAAAAAAAAAGCTATACAGCCCCAAAACAGAGACACCAAAAGAAGAAATAAAAGCTTTCCTAGCACAACTACAATTACCACAACTAACTAGAGATCAGAATGCAATACTATGTAGACCAATAGTGGATGCAGAAATTAGACAAGTCATAGGGAAAGTAAAACAGGAAAATGTCCAGGTGCTGATGGCCTACCAGCAGAATTCTATAAACAGTTTTTTGGCAAAATAACACTGGTGTTGATGGGGGCATTTCAGGGGACAATGATAGAGGACAGGAAGATACCACCTTCATGGACACTAGCTGTAATCTTGGTGATCCCCAAGCCAGGCAAGGACCTTATCAACCGTGGTTCATATCGACCCATATCCATATTAAATGTTAACTTTAAGTACCTGACAGGTATTCTAACTAAGAGACTGGAAGAACTAGTTCCACACTTGGTTAAGAATGATCAAACTAGATTTGTAGCAGGGAGACAGGCAGTGGATAACATCAGACAAACCCTACATATTATAGATCATTTGAATAAAACAAAGACCCAAGCTGTAATTATGAGCATGGATGCTTAAAAGGCTTTTGATAGAGTGGACTGGGGGTATCCATTTGGGGTCCTTGCCCATTTTGGTTTTGAGAACAGATTCATAGAAATGGTACAAAGATTCTACACAGTGTTACAGGCATACATTGGAACAAATTGACACCTCTGAATCAGATTTACACTGGATAGAGGCATGAGACAGGGTTGTCCACTCTCGCCCCTACTATTTGCCTTGTACTTGGAACCTTTAGCACAGTGACTGAGACAACACACAGAAATTCAAGGGATAAGGATAGGAGATCAGGCACATAAAGCAGCCCTATATGTGGACGATATATTAATGTACCTTACACAATCAGAAACATCTATACCCAGGTTGATGGAAAGCATTGGGGAATTTTCCAAGATTTCAGGATACACCGTGAACACAAGCAAAACAGAGTTACTTAGAACCCCTCACCCAGAATACCTACAGATACCCAATGAAATGGAAGTTAGAAAAATTGAAATACTTAGGGATAATAATACAAAACTCCACTAAAAACCTAGGTCAGGATAACCTAGACCCCTTGATATGACAGATAAGGGAAAACACAAAAAGATGAGGGCTACTGCTGCTCCCCATGAATGAACAAGTACAGACAATTAAAATAAACATCATGCCAAGACTGCTATATATCTTTCAATGCATCCCTCTGGTGATAACAAAACCGAAATTAGTGGAAATACAAACAATTATATACAAATTTATTTGGGATAACAAAAAAACCTAGGGTAAGAAACAAGATGCTCACCACAAAAAAAGAAATTGGGAAGATGGGCACTACCAGATACTGTATTAAAGTATACTGGATGGCGACTCAACTCAGAGGGGCACTTCAGTGGGGCAACCCAAAGGAAGACTCCCAATGGAAGGACTTGGAGGAAATAGGAGGAGGAGGAGGAGATGGACCTCTGGAAGCAAGGCTTTTTAGCACAAAACCAACAGATGGGTCTGGTTCAAGGGGAATAAATGGCGGTTGGGGTAGCGGCAATCACCTTGCAGAAATTCCACCAATATGCAGAGGTGCAGAGAGAAGGGTGGAGATATAGGTGGAGGGTACAAAATAAAGAATTCATGCTGGGGCAGATAGATCCCTGGTATGAGAGGCAGATACAAAAGGGGTTTAAATGCCCAGCAAAAATTATGCAAATATTATGAAAGTGAATAATATGTTGACTTTCAGGGAAGCTAAAGTGAAATATAACTGGGGAGAGGCAGATACAATCAGGTACTATCAGGAAAAAGGATACACACAAGCACAACAGAAAAAAACATCAAAACAAACAGAGCCCCCTAGAGGGAGAAGTGACGCTGAAACAATTACTAAATAAACAAGATTTGAAGGGAGCAATAACTCAGATATATCAATTCCTAATAGGGCATAAGGGGTATGAAACAAAACATATAGAGAAACAGTGGGTGGAAGGAGCAAATTTCCACTTATCGAAGGTGGACTGGGCAAAGATTTGGGAGGGAACCTTCAAGGTATCATCATCACCATTCACATATCTGTACTGTGTAGTACGGTATAGGCTGCACGCCCATTGGTGCACACTGTGGACCAATGGATGTACAGCCCCACCATATGGAGTCTCTCAGTGGGCGGCGGGGCAGCGAGTGGGTGGGAAGCTGCCGCCTGCCACTGACCGGGGTGGAGGGTGGTGGGGTTCTGGGTGATGGGTGAGGAGGGGGTACCGATGGACCACCAGGGTTGGATTGGTGTGTCATTAATTATTACTGACACCCGTGATCGGGCTGTGAGCAATCCACTGGACCACCAGTGATATAGGACTATTATTCATCACAAATGCCCACGATCAGGCTGTGAGCAGTCCACTGGACCACCAGGGATATAGGACTATTATTTATCACAAATGCCTGCGATTGGGCTGCGGGCATTCCACTTGACCACCAGGGATATGGGAGGGTTGATTTTACTGTACATCTGCCTGCGATTAGGCTGCGAGCAGTCCACTGGACCACCAGGGATATGGGGCGATCATTTGCATTCCCTATGCCCGCGATCAGGCAGTGAGGCACTTTGCCACTTGTGCAGGGGGCGTCGGTTCCCAACAGCTGCAGCCCGGCAGGGCACCGGGTGCAAATCACCAGGGATTGGTGCACCTGCATGCAAATGGGGCCATAATGAGATGCAAATGGCCCCATTTGCACCCTGCATACATTATGGCCCCATTTGCATGTGCACTTTTGAATATCATGATAGTTGCTCCTATCACAGTGGCACTTGTGCTAGCACATCCCCCTGCTCCACTCTGGCCACTTGTGCTGGTGCTGTGCTACTGCACCATGCACACTGCGGGTGGCCAAGGTGCGATATTCAACTATGCTGTGCAATGGCACAGCCCGCTGAATCACCCTGTCCACGCCCTGCACATCCAAGCTGCGCTGCACCCAGACCTTATGGGGTTACAGCTCAAGGAGACTGAATATCCGCCCAAAGTGTTAAATCTAAAGAAAAAAACAGTTTCTGGAAGAGAAAAGGGAAAAAAGAAAAGAGAAATGAAATAAGGATAAGTAAGTTATAAGTTATTGAATTAATGAGTATAAGAATGTAAAGGTGAAAAAGTACAGTGAGACACTATTGAATGTATGTAGTGATTCCTTTTTGAAAATAAAGTAAATATAAAATAAATAGACACACCACCCTAGCACAAAGGTCCTTAGCTTATTGGGGCCCTAAATGGTTAAATGAACTCCCTGACATCCTTCACGAGTGCAATAAAATTGCCACTTTCAAAGTGACACTCCAGGACCACCTACCCCAGTCTGGTGGATGTTTTTTTTTCATTTTTTTAAAATGTATTTTTCTTTCTTGGAATATCGGAATTCAACCTTTGAGTCAGAGACTCTTTTAAGAAGACTCCACATCAATAGCTCAGAATAAACAACAGTGCAAATACAGCAAATGTACAGTAGACATGGGAAGTAGAATAGCAAACATATAATGTTGGTATGCAGGAATCCATGGTAGACATGGCTGGAATAGGAGCTATCATGGTCAGCATTGTACAGGAGTGAATACAAAACATGTGTAGTGAAGAAACAACAAGTAATTACAATAACAGTAAATAATAGAACAAATAGGCATTGAATAATTGCATAGCAAAAACAGGATTAGGGTATGTATGAATAAGATAGCAAGTTCTAGATGGAGGTAGAGAACTTGGACAGAGACAGTTACATAAAGGTAGCTGTCCAGAGAGCATTGTCAAATCTTGTAATGGGTAATACAGAAATGGGGGGGGGGCACAAGAGAGTCAAAGAGGCAGGACTGAGAGGGGGTAAGGAGGAAGAGGTCAGTGGATGGGGAGCAGGGAAGACAGTAAAAGGTTAGGGGAGGAAGAAAAGTCTGGAGCCATCTGAGTAATACGTTGTCATGGGGTACTAAAATTTAGGGGTAGAGTAGAACAGTAAAAGAATGTGATGAATGAAGGTAGGGCTATGAGCAGCCACAGCTATTTGAAGCTATGAGGTGCTGCTGGAGTTTAGTTTTAAAAGGGCCAGTCATATTTACAGAGAAAACCTCAGAGGGCAGATCATTTTACCAGATGGGAGCCCTATACATAAAAGCCTGCTGCCCCACAGAGGTCCTACAGAATGGGACTAGGAAGGAGGCCTTGGAGGAGCTTCTGGTTGCCCTTGGGGTGGAGGCAGGGGTGAGGAGATGTAGGATGGTGGAAAGAGAGAGACCAGAGGCAATCTTTCTTGCCAGCAAAGAGGTCTAGTAGGAAAGCCTACCATTGAAGTTTAACCAATTTGCTTGGTTGTAGAGTTGCATGTATGGATGAGCCTGTGCCCACCCACCACAAGGGGACAAGCTTATTTAAGTGTGATCATACAGTAAATCTGCTTAAAGCGGTATCAGTCGCAGAGCCATAGATAAAGATACCGTAGTCAACTACAGCCAGGACTGAACTGTTAATGGCCAGTTGAAGAGCATCAGTTGTCAAGCATGACCTGTGTCTGTAGAGTAGACTGATCCTGGAATTTACAGCTTTAGAGACCAGATTAATATGTTTGTGGTAAAAGAGGGAGGAAACATAGAAACATAGAATTTGATGGCAGATAAGGACCGCTTGGCCCATCTAGTCTGCCCATTTCTCTACCTAATGGATAAGCTGCAGATCCTAGTTAACCAACAGCCTACTTCCTCCTACCACCCACTAGAATTGCCTTATGTCTGTCTATTGCATTTCTGAATTCCCACTGTTTGTGACTCCACTAACTTCTCAGGAAGACCGTTCCATGTATCCACAACCCTCTCCATGAAAAAATACTTCCTCACATTACCTCTGAGCTGTCCCCCCTCTATCTTTAAATTGTGCCCCCTTGTTCTTGCACATCTCTTTTTCTGAAAGATGCTACCCTCTTGGACTTTGTTGATTCCCTTGAGGTACTTGAAAGTTTCTATCATGTCCCTCCTCTCCCTCTTTTCCTTGAGGGAAAACATATTAAGCTCCATTAATCTCTCTTCATATGTCTTTTGGTGCAGACCGTGCACCATTTTAGTTACCCTCATCTGGACAGCCTCCATCCTGCCTATCTCCTTGTGGAGATTGGGTCTCCAGAACTGCACACAGTACTCTAGATGGGGTCTCACCAACTGTCTGTACAGAGGGATAACAACTTCCTGTTTTCTACTGATGATGCCACTCTCTATGCATCCCAGTGTCCCACCAGCCCTCCTTACTGCCTTCTCACAATGCTTGCCCACTTTTATGTCATCTGATATGACTACCCCCAGGTCCCTTTCCATTTTTATTCTTGTTAGTATCTCACCCCCCCCATTGTGTACTCTTCTCCTGGGTTTTGTTTCCCAGGTGCATTACTTTGCACTTCTTTGTGTTGAATCTAAGCTGCCATACATTTGACCAATTCCTCCAACCTTGCCAAGTCCCTTCTCACCCTTTCCACCCCACCTTCTGTATCGACCCTGTTGCAGATCTTTGTGTCCTCTACAAAGAGACTTACTTTTCCTTACAGTCCCTCTCAATGTCACTTATAAAGATATTAAAGAGTATCGGTCCCAGTACTGGACCTGCGGTACCATGTTAGAAACCCCCCTTTCTTCAGAGTGGACTACGTTTACTATTACTCTCTGTGTCTTGTTGTCCAGCCAATTTTTTACCAAGGCTACAACCTTGGGACCCACTCCAAGGCTGGCTAACTTGTATATTAATCTTTTGTGTGGGACTGGATCAAATCCCTTCCTAAAGGCTATGTAGGCCATGTCCACAGCCCCTCCCTGATCTACTACTTTGGTCACCTGTAGGGACAAAACCCTTGATGGAAAAATGATTTTATTTTTACTATCAAGAATTGATTTTTTTTAATTATTATTATTATTTTATCTGATCTTTATATGGTATTAAGATGGGAAAAATGTTTTCTCTAATTTCTGGTTAAGGTTACTGTTGATTAAATCTTAACAACATTAAAATGGAGGAATGATGCCATTTAAAATGGAAACATAGTTTCTGAGTTCAGAAAAAAATGGTCTTAAAGAGACTGTTTTAAATTTCATGGCTCTGTGCTTTTAGCTATAGAACATAGATAAGATGGTGCATACATTACATCTCCCTACATTCCAGAAATATTTGGGTCCCTGCTAGAGCAAGATATCCATGACTACAATCAGATAGGAGGTAATGTGTCTGATGCAGGCTAGCACCATGGGAAAAAAACTTACCATACAAAATGACTTTAAAAGTCCCATTACTTTACATAGGAATAAGAAGTTTTATTCATAATTTAAAGATGCAGTGTACTGTGGCTACAAAAATTGGACAGTTATTGAACATTAGTATGATAAATAAGCTTACCCAATTTCATGATCACAGAATGAAGGATTCAGGATTATAATTAAAACTTATTTAATTTTCTTATTAGGAAATTAAACAAATCTAGTATCTTGTGATAGCTCACAACTTAAACAGTCTAAGAAAATGACTCTTAAGTCTGTATTTTGTTGCTATAGAGAGAAATACCATCAAAAAATATTAGTGACAAGTTTAAGATTTATGTCTTTAAGGAGAACAAAGAACCTCATGTGTTTCTACAAAAAGTAATGTTTTAAAGACTTTAAGAATGGATTTTTCTTACAAATCTTATATCATTCTTGATACTATTACTGATAGGCTGGAAGTATTGGATACCTTCAACAACCACTCACAACTGCAGGCCTAGCATTTGACAACTTTCCTACAAATCTGCTATGCCTACAGATTGTCACCCATGATGTGGGACCCCAGTGACATTGATTTGAGATTCTCCCTGCATCCTACCTCTCTCAAAGAGGCAGAAGACCTGTTACTGAAGTTGGATACAAGGAAAAGTGCTGGTGCCAACTCCCTAGACCCATATTTTCTAAAAGTGGTACAACACATGTTAGCTGTGCCTGTAACTCACTTATTTAACTTATCCATGTCCTAAGGGATCATCCCGTCCATTTGGAATATGGCACATGTCATTCCTCTGTTCAAGTCAGGGAACCCCAGTAATCTTAACAACTACAGGCCAATTTCAATTCTTCCAGTCCTGTCGAAACTACTGGAAAAAATTGTAAGCAATCAGCTGAGACTATATTTAGAATCTATAAATCTACTAAATCCTGTCCAATCAGGCTTCAGAGCAAAACATAGCACTATTACAGTTCTTGCAAAAGTAACCAATGATTGGCAAAGAGAACTGGACAATAAAAACTATTTGTGCTGTATTTTTTGATTTAAGCAAGGCATTAGATGCTGTCGACCATAGTCTGCTACTCTCCTCCTTGCAAGCAAAAGGGTTGGATTCACTATCCTTACGATGGTTTAATAACTACCTCGCTGACTGCCTCCAGTAAGACAAGGCTGAAGGTGAAATCTCAACCCTCAACCCACTTTTAAGAGGTGTTCCCCAGGGATCAATATTAGGGCCTATATTGTTTGCTATTTATATCAACATCATTGATGACTGTATAACCAGGACCAGCATTCATCTGTTTGCAGATGGTACAGTACTTGAGCCGCCCAACCCCAGAAGCTGCATGTAGTGACCTGCAAGCTGAATTCAACTTGTTATAAAACCAGCTCTTAAACAAAAAGCTTTTACTTAATGCCAAGAAAATCAAAGCAATGCTTTTATCTCCTCTGGTATATGCAGCAAACCCAGCCTACACAGGATTAGTGCCACAAATTTCTACAATTCTTGGAGAAAAATTGGAATTTATTTTGAAATTCAAATACCAGGGAGTCTGGCTGGATCATAGGCCCTCATTTACAGAGCACATAGGGGATCTACTAAAAAAAAGTACAACAAAGATTAGGCATTTTCTTTAGGATCAGCCACTTCCTAACAAGAGATGCTAAACTACGTCTGATCCAAGCAACGTTCTCTCCTTGATTGACTATGCAGATTTCCTGTACAGTCTTTGTCCTGCATCTTACCTCACAAAATTGGGCACGCTGTATCACAGAGCTCTGAGATTCGTTACGGGGCTTCCTTCTACTCTGCATCATTGCTCCTTATGTGCAGCTGTGGGCTGGACTTCCCTCCAGGTGAGGTGGAATTGAAATGCTGCTTTATGGACCCACAGAGCAATTTCCAAAAAACTTCCCCACTACATTGCAGACTGCCTCCCTTTGAACCAGTTAGACAAGTACACCCTGAAAAGCTTCACATCCATCTCATTGATAGTCCCCAAAGTCAAATCTCACTTTGATAGAGTGGTCATAAGCTTTGTGCTTCCCTCTCTATGGAACAAACTTCAGAAAGAACTGAAGCTGAGCACTACTGTCAGCATTACTACCTTTAAGACCCTTTACTCTACATAGAAACATAGAAACATAGAATTTGATGGCAGATAAGGACCACTTGGCCCACCCAGTCTGCCCCTTTCCCTACCTAATGGATAAGCTGCAGATCCTAGTTAACCAGCAGCTTTCTTCTTTCAACCCCCACCCCCTAGAATTGCCTTATGACTGTCCCATGCATGCTTGCATTCAACCACTGTTTTTGACTCAACAACCTCCTCTGGAAGGCCATTCCATGCATCCAACCCCCTCTGTGAAAGAATACTTCCTTACATTACCTCTGAGCCGCCCCCCTCTATTTTCAAATTGTGCCCTTGTTCTTGCACACCTCTTTTTGAAAGATGCTACCCTCTTGGACTTTGTTGATTCCCTTGAGGTACTTGAAAGTTTCTATCATCCCCCCCCTTCCTTGAAGCTATACATATTAAGCTCCTTTAATCTCTCTTCATATGTCTTCTGGTGTAGACCCTGCACCATTTTAGTTGCCCTCCTCTGCACAGCTTCCATCCTGACTATGTCCTTGCAGAGATTGGGTCTCCAGAACTCCACGCAGTACTCCAGATGGGGTCTCACCAGCTGTCTGTACAGAGGGATAACAACTTCCTGTTTTCTACTGGTGATGCCTCTCCCTATGCATCCCAGTATCCCCCCAGCCCTCCTTACTGTCCTCACACATTGCTTGCCCACCTTTAAGTCATCTGATATGACTACCCCCCGGTCCCTTTCCATTTTTGTTGTTGTTAGTATCTCACCCCCCATTGTGTACTCTTCCTGGGTTTGTTTCCTCAGGCATTACCTTTGCACTTCTTAGCATTGAATCTAGCTGCCATACATTTGACCATTCCTCTAATCTTGCCAAGTCCCTTCTCATCCTTTTCACCCCACCTTGTGCATCAACTCTGTTGCAGATCTTTGTGTCATCTGCAAAGAGACCTACTTTTCCTTCCAGTCCCTTTGCAATGTCACTTATAAAAACATTGAAAAGGACTGGTTCTAATACTGAACCCTGCGGTACCCCACTAGTAACCCCCCTTTCTTTAGAGTGTACTCCATTTACTATTACCCTCTGTGTCCTGTTCTCCAGCCAATGTTTTACCCAGGCTATCATCTTGGGACCCACTCCCAGGCTGGCTAACTCGTATATTAATCTTTTGTGTGAGACTGTGTCAAATGCCTTGCTAAAGGCTATGTAGGCCATGTCCACAGCCCTTCCTGATCTACAACTTTGGTCACCCAGTCAAAGAAATCTATTAGATTCATCTGGCATGACCTTCCCACTGTGAATCCATGCTACCTTGGGTCCCAGCCCTCTGGCCTCTAGGTACTCGACAGTTCTTTCCTTCAGAAGTGATTCCATCATTTTCCTATCACTGAGGTTAAACTAACAGGTCTGGTAGTTTCCTGCTTCTGCCCTGCTCCCACTTTGTGAAGGGAATCACATCTGCCTCCTCCAGTCCTCAGGTACCACCCCATCCTCCCATGATTTGTTAAAGAGGGTAGTCAGTGGTGTCACTACTTTACCCTTAGTTCTTTTAGATTCTGGGATGAATCCCATCAGGCCCCATTGCTTTGTCCACTCTCAGTTTTAAGAGTTCTTTCAGAACCCTTTCTTCTGTAAATGGGCTGGTATCAACTTCTGCATCCAGAGTGTTTCTATTGTTTGTTTCAGGTACCTCCCCCTCTTCATTTGTAAATACTGAGCAAAAATATTTGTTTAGTATCTCTGCCTTTTCACCGCCACCCTCTGCCCAACCCCCTCCCCTTTATTAAGCCTCACTATCCCTCTCTTGGTCTTCCTTCGCTCCCTGATGTACCTAAAAAAGGTTTTCTCCACCTTCTTAACTGAGTTGGCTATCTTTTCCTCGGTTCGAGCCTTGCTGTTCTGACTGCCTTCCCAGCTTCCTTTTGCTATACCTGATACAATTCTCTGTCCTGCTCCTTCTGTGATTCCTTGTACTTTCTGAATGTTTTATTTTTCTCTTGAACCTTCACTGCCACCTGCTTTGAGAACCATAGTGGTTTCTTACATCGTTTTGTTTTGTTTATTTGCTTCACACAAAGGCTTGTTACCTCTGTGATGGCAGTTTTTATTATTCTCCATTGTTCTTCCACCCCTCCTTCCTCCCCATTTGCTAGTGCATTTCTTAGGCACTCACCCATTTCGGGAAAGTCAACCCTCCTGAAGTCCATTACTTTTGCCTTTGTATGGCTTGACTCTATTGCTGTGTTTATTGTGAACCATACTGTTCGATAGTCGCTAGTTCCCCAGATGGCTACCCACTTCTACATCTGTGATCCTCTCTCCATCTCCGTTTGAGAGAACCAGGTCTAAGATTGCTCCCTCTCAAGTGGGTTCCAATACTAGTTGTCTGAGGCATGCCCCCTGTAGGGCATCTAGAATAACCCCACTCTTAGAAGTGGCTGCTGCAACAGCACTCCAGTTAACATCTGGCATATTCAGATCACCCATCAGCAATATCTCCCCTTTTTCTGCCATTCTAAGTATACTCTCATCTCATTAAGGAGCCTAGCAAATGTTTTCCATGATCCCAGCCTTATATTTACTACACAATGATTAGGTTTCCTATCTTCTTAGTCTCTTCCTACCTACTACCTACTACCTTCTGTAAACTCATTCATCAAGGGAATTTTGTTTCTTTCTTTTATCTTCTCTATCCAGCCCTTATACCTATCCTGCTTATTTACCCCCTCTTCCTCCTACATGGTGGATGATCCTTTTTCAGATAGTGGATTGAGATCGCATGTCCTCTACTTTAGCTCTTCCTATGTCATCCTCCTGTCCTTACTTCTATCACTTAATTTCCCTTTAGTATCTCTTTAGTATCCTTTCCTCTGTAGGCCTTCCTCTGTACTTCTGTCATCAGCCCTGCACCCCTACCATCCTTATGCTACCTTGACCCTGATTTCCATAAAGAGATCCCTAGGATTCTGACTCTATCCACTTTAACTGGGATACTACCCTCCCCCCGTGACTCTTCCCATCCCTGCTATCTGATGTACTTTTTTTTGCAGGATTTAGAAAATGGCTTCCTTTGGTTATGCTCCAGTGCTATAGCTGCACATATGTATTGCAACTTGTATATGGTTCTCCCATGATATGTTCACCTGTTTATGGTTTATTATTTATTGCACCACATTCAATATGTATTATTATTGTGTTCTGTGTCTTATATATATATATATATATATATATATATATACACACACACATATATATATATATATATATATATATATATATATATATATATATATATATATATGACTCATGAAGAGTGCATAAAATAATAATAAAAGTTAAAATTTATTACACCAAATGAGACAAAACATCTTGTCTGACATGTTTTGGATTTGAGAAAGGATTGGCAGACAATCCAAACTTGTCAGGCAAGAGGTTTTTTTCTCGTTTGGTGTAATAAATTTTAACTTGTATTATTATTTTATGTGTTCCTCTCATGAGATAGTGTGTGCCAGAACCTTTTTTGCTTACTATACATGTTGGTTCTTGAGCACCACATCCTAGTGCTCACTCATTTTGGAATATATATATATATATATTTATAGTATGTATGTATGGTTTTTCCTTCTTGTACCTGACCTTGCTATACCCAGGTCCATCTTGCAAATGATCATCACTGAATGATGGTCACCTGGATAAATAAAGATTTTGATTGATTGATTGATTGATTGATTCTGTAGCTTAGAATACTTAGAGCAAGACTATCATTTTATTTTAAGAAGTGTTATTGAAATTATGAAGTTATAACCGTTAGTAGTGTAACTTAAAAAGTATAAATGTTACAGATATCAGACTTACACCAATATGACCTGCTTAAGGAAAAAACACCTGACTATGTAAGTTTAATGTTTAAATTAGGTTAAATTAAAATGTTATTAAGGCAAATAATTTTGAATGAAAAACATGTCTTGGGGAAAAAAGAGGATGTCTTAAAAGGCATGTCTGTATATGACATTTTCTTCTGAGATGTTCTACCTTTCTAGTGACTCAGTCCAATCAATATCTGGTGATATCACCAGGGCAGTTTTATATTAGTGAATTTGTCTGGTCACACCTCAGTCTGGACCAAACTATTGATGCAGAAGGATCTATGTTAGTTTAGCTAAGAATTTTAATGGTGTTATGCTGTAGTTAGGCCAAAGAACTTTGGACCATGCCTGTTTGGAATGCAGGGGCCAGCCTAAGGATAGCCAAAATCTTATGCAGTGCTGCCAAAAGATCCAGGTGCAAAAAAACAGATGCAAGGACATTCTCATTGTGTATGAGGCAAGATCTGTGTTTTATTTACTGAGAATTTTGTCTGAAGTAATGTTGCCTGCTGTTGACCAACCACAAATTTACCTTTAACTTCACACAAACTATACAGCATGCTGAGCAGAAGGAGGTCTAGTGTCTTAAAGTTTTAAAAGCAGATGTACAACATGAAGGAGTCATTAAGCTCCAGTTGTTGAAACGGCTTTGCTATCCACAAGGAAGTTCTTTGAATCCAGTATTGCTATGGACTGTGCAGACTGAAGCTGTGTTCTACTAATCCAAGAACTGACTTTTGGTAAAGTGACTTTCAGCAAGAAAAGTTTATCATGCAGTGTTTGTCCATGTTAAAAGAAGTTCCAGGGTCAAGGTTAGCTGACAAAGAGACCTTTACTTCAAGAGCCAGACTCAACCAAGAATTCTAAGTTGAGAGAAGAAGAACAACTTCTACAACCAGAAATGCAATAAAATAATAATAATAAATGATAAAAATGTATTTATTAGGTGCCTTATCAAAAACCAAGGCGCTTACAATTCATACATAGACATACTTTAAAAACATGGAGAATTAAAATAGTAATTAAAAACAAACAAACCTCAACTAATAAAATCACCTAATTCAATCTCCAAATGCCTGCAGCCACAAATATGCTTTTAAGGCTTGTTTAAATCCCTCCACAGTTGTGCACTCATGAAGCCAGCAGGGTAGAGAATTCCAGAGGGTAGGGGCAGCATACTCAAAAACTCTAGCCCCAGATGTTTTCAAATACACCCTTGGAATCTCTAGCAACCCCTCATCAGTCGAGCGGAGAGATCATCCAGGGTGGTAAAACACCAAGAGCTCTTTCAGGTAGTCAGGGCCAGTCCATGTAGGGCTTTAAAAGTCAGTAAACCAACTTTAAAGGTGATTCACCACTGAATAGGCAGCCAGTGCAGTTAGCGCAGCACAGGTGAAATATGACAGGATCACAGAGACCCCATCAATAGCAAGGCTGCCACATTCTGCACCAGCTGCTAGTGGTGGATGTCAACCCCAGGAAGCCCTAGGTAGAGGGAGTTGCAATAATCCAAGCATGATGACACAAAGGCATGGATCAGGGTAGGAAGATCCCCAGACGGAACCAGGTGCCTAATTCTGTTGATATTCCTAAGATGGTAGAAGGAAAATTTGACAACAGCTGACACCTATAAATTCAGGCTCAGCCCCTCATCAAAAATTACCCCCAGATCACGCACCAGTTCAGAGTCTGGGAGTGACACACCATCAAGATAAATTCCCGAATGTAAACCTACCACCGACCCCCCTATCTGGCGACCTGGATCCACTACCAACACCTCAGTCTTTCCTGGGTTCAACTTCAACCAGCTGGTACTCATCCACTCCTGGATTTCCTTCAGACAGTTGTTGAAAACTGAGACAGCTCCCACCTGGTCAGGTGTGAAAGACAGGTAGAGCTGGGTATCATCAGCATAGCAGTAAAACCTCAGCCCATACCTCCTTACAATGTCTCTGATGGGAAGCATGTACACCATGAACAACATGGGGGAGAGCATTGAGCCCTGAGGTACTCCATACAACAGAGAAGTGGGGTCAGATGAAAAAATTCCTGACACCACTATCTGAGTTCTACCCATAAGGAAAGATGTAAACCATCCAAAGACCATCCCTGACAGTCCACATATGTACCTCAGGTGCCCTAGCAATACCCCATGGTCCACGGTGTCAAATGGTGATGAGAGATCCAGAAGGACTAAGATAGAATGATTCTTCCGGTCTCTCACCATCAGGAGATCACAGAACACCCGAACCAGCACTGTCTCTGTACTATGTCTCTTACAGAACCCAGACTGGAGCAGTTCATAGCCATCATGGATGGTCAAATGGTCTTCCAGCTGTGCTGCAACTACTTTCGATCACCTTCCCCACAAATGGAAGGTTCGAGATAGGTCTGTAGTTAGCATGGCAGTCTGGGTCCAACGTAACTTTCTTCAAAAGGGGTGTCACCACCACTTCTTTCAGAGAGCTAGGAAACTCTCTAGATTCCAAGGAGCACCAGACTATCTGCACAAGGACCAGACTGATGACATTGATACAACCCAAAATTAGGGGTGTTGGTCTGGGATCCAAAGTGCAGTACGTAGGGTGCACAGCCTGGATAATCTACATGATGTCCATGAACTCCAGTCAGCTGAAGGTACTCCAAGAACACCGAGGTATAGTGACTTCAGACTGAGCCAAAGCAACTCCCTTAGAGTGTGCTGGGACAAGTACTGCTCTGATGTCAGCCACCTTATTAGCAAAGAATTGAGGAAGCTCATCACACTCTAATTGCGAAAAAGCTTTCTGCACCTGCAGACAGGCTGGGTTGCGCAGTCTGTCAACAGTGCAGAAAAGCTAAGTATAATTGAATTACTTTAATTTTAATTAATTTTAATTTTAATTAATAATCTTGGTAATTGAAATTGGCTTACCCGGGAAAGTAAGAAGAGAATCTACTTTTAACTATAGACTCTGGGTATCTGGTTTAAGCTTTAAAATAAAAAAAATATTTTGCATGATTTTAAAAGTTTAACCTGAGTTTACGAAAGTGTAGCACAAAACACTGATGTAATGAGTTGTTGCCAGTTCTCATAGAAGATATGTTTTACATGCTATAAAGTTTTAAAACAAGTTTCATACAGAAATAATCTGAGATGTTGATCTGATGAATATATGTTCTTATGCATGAAGGTTATATTAAATACTAAGTATGACAAAAGTTTAGTTTAACTATTACCATTGATCGCAATGAATGTTGCTTATTCATTTGCAATGCTTATTTGCTAAAATTTGTTATTAGTAGTTGCTGGATTATCTGAAACAATTTTGTTGATGTTTACAATATTATGTTTGATATGTATGCTAATAAGGAATATTTAAAATTATTGTAGAGGTGTAAATAAAATATAAATTTTTCATAATTATAAGTGTGGTAAACAGTGTCATTTGCTGTTATATTTGAATATAGAGAGCACAGGATAATATCATATGTGAATTGTATTTTTTTGGTAATTTATAAAATTATTTTTGGGTAAGACCCGAGGTGAATCTAAGTTCATTATTACAAAAAGTGATATTATAAGCCTTTGTTCTGACATCTTTGGGATTCTGGTCTGTGGGATATAATTGTTAGTAAAAGACAAATCGCACTTACAGTGTATGAAAAATAAATGTTGTTATTATTGTTAGTATTTGCAATATTTCTAAATTGCAGAAATAATACTTTTCTGTTTTGTTTTTCTGAGTATGAAGTTACCTTAAGTGAAAGAAAAGAGAGCTAAAGCATTGAAGTGAACAGAACAGAATCACTGACTAACATTAAAGCAGCAAGAAAAAGAAAAAAAAACTTTTAAAGCCTCAAGAAATAAGATTTTGTTTGTTTAAATTGTTGTGTAAGAAGTTATTGTTATTTTAACTTTTTTCAAAAGAATACTTAGTTGTTGTTGGTAAAGTCTGTAGTCACTGTTGCATAGCCATGACAACATTAGCTGTAACTGTACATATGCTTAGCACAGAGACAGTAATTTATACCCCAGCACAGCTAACTTTTATTAAAAGTAAAAATGAAAGAATACAAGAGCTGGAAAAAATGTTGGAGGATAAATGTTTTGTGTGTGGTAGGTTTGCAGGCCAGGTAGACATTTTAGAAAAGCTGTTACATGAGCATAAAAATGACCTTTCTAATACTTATTGTGACTTAGTCTAAAGGTTGAAAATACTGTCTTGCAAAGTTAGTTAAATGCATAGGTTAACAAGGATTTTGTTGAATTGAGAGAAAAGTATGAATGTTTACAAAGTAAAATTCAAGTTAAAGGAACAATGAAAGCATTTAAAAGGCTAGACGATTGTTTGACTGGTTCTGGTATATCACTGAGTGTGTCATCTGACTCAGAAAATGAGTTAAATCAGAGCAAAAACAAGATTACCCCTAGACTTAAAAAGAATTCTCATTCTGATTCAGAGCATGAGACATTCAAGAAATACAAGAAAAAGCACAAGATTAGGAAAAAAGGGAGTTCCTCTGTACCTCGAGCTAGGGTGTGAAAGACTACCACCTCTAATACTCCAGCTAAGGGGGGAGAAAATATACCTATGTATAACATAGAAAAACAGTCAAAGCCCATGCTTGGTCCAACTGGGGCTCAAAAGCCTTATCAAGACTCAAACCACTGCCAACACTGGAGTCCCTCTCAAAAGGGCGGAGGCCCAGATGCAGTGTATGGCTGTGAGTATGGTAACAAAACTGACCACAGTGGGTGCCACTGTCCTAACTATGATAAGCAATGTTACAGTGAAACTCAAAACAGGTCTAGATATAGTTGTACAAGACTAGAGAAAACCATTAAAAATTCACAGGAGACAAAGGAGACAATAAAAGAACTAGGGGAAATACATGCTCTTTTACAAAGCTATGTACTCCAAGTTTCTCATTCACCTCTTGACTTTCTCTTTTCTGTGCAAAATGCCTCCTCAGCTGTACCCTGCACAGATGGGACTAGTAGTGTTATATGACTTGTAGGTCCTATTCACACTGTTGCTGACATGGTTACAGAAACAGCTATTGTTAAAAATGATAATGAGATTGGAATAAGATTTAAAAATGAGATGCCAAGTGAAGTTAAAAATACTAGTATCAACAACAGTGTAAAATGTCATTGTAAAACTGTTGTGTTGCCAGGAAAGAAAAACAAATTCTGCCTAGGCGACTTAATTCCCAAAGGAAAAGCAGAAATATGTTAATGTGACATAAACATTGAGAACAGTCTAAATCATAAGGCTTGCTTAGTTCTGGGGCTGAAGTAAGTCTCATGCCTAAAAGTCTGTATGATAAAGTTACTGATGCATTAGGTGACTCCAGTAAGCTGAAAACCCTTCCTGACAGCTCGCAAATTGTATGTTATGGAGAAGAAGCTCAGAAGACCTTAGGTAAAGTTTGGTTAAAATTGAGATTTGGTAAAATGGTGATTAAACATCTAGTGTATGTTACAAACAAAACAGATAATGATTTCTTGATTGGAAATGACCGTCTAAGGAGGTTTAACCCTATTCTAGACTATGGCCAGCAAATCTTATGGTTACAGGCAAAGATGCCTATTGCATTAAGAAAGAGTCAGTAAAGTTTCTAAACAATGAAATTCATGCTACTGTGAAAAAAATGATTTAATGATTAAACTGAATTTTTGTAGGTTCAAATGTAATTGATGTATTTAGTTTTGGTAATTCTAAAAATTGGTTAAATGGAGAAGTAAAGCGTATGTGGCATGTGTGTCATGACAAGATGTGATAAATCTGTAATTAAAACAAATGCCTAGATTTCTTCACAAATAAAGTAAGTCCTGTTTTTCCAGTGCCATCCTGTATTTGACAGAAACATTAAACTCTTAAGTACCAGACCCAATGAGAACTGTGGAAAAGAGGTGCCGCTCAATAAAACCAGAGGTAATGCCATAATGCCAAACAATAACAGAGCTTGCAAAGTTCTGTATTATCCAAGCAGTGCACAGGTTTACCCGGTTTTAAAATGAATGGTTACAAATGTTCCAAACCACAAATAAAGTTTGAAAAGTATAGGCACTTGCCTTGCAACTCCAGAAAGGAAAAGTATACTATATCCTGTATGTCATGCAAGGTTTGACATCTCCCACACCTTGGGATTGATGCACTTGCACAACTGGGTGTGTGTATATAAGCCTAGCCAAACAATAACAGAGCTTGTAAAGTTCTGTATTATCCAAGCAGTGCACAGGTTTATCCGGTTTTAAAATGAATGGTTACAAATGTTCCAAACCACAAATAAAGTTTGAAAAGTATAGGCACTTGCCTTGCAACTCCAGAAAGGAAAAGTATACTATATCCTGTATGTCATGCAAGGTTTGACATCTCCCACACCTTGGGATTGATGCACTTGCACAACTGGGTGTGTGTATATAAGTCTAGCCAAACAATAACAGAGCTTGTAAAGTTCTGCATTATCCAAGCAGTGCACAGGTTTACCCGGTTTTAAAATGAATGGTTACAAATGTTCCAAACCACAAATAAAGTTTGAAAAGTATAGGCACTTGCCTTGCAACTCCAGAAAGGAAAAGTATACTATATCCTGTATGTCATGCAAGGTTTGACATCTCCCACACCTTGGGATTGATGCACTTGCACAACTGGGTGTGTGTATATAAGCCTAGCCAATAACATTATGTGATCACAATTAAGGGAAAAACCTTTACCCAATAAAGCGACATCCCAGCATTGAGGTCTGGATAAATTATCCCTCAAGTGTGCCCAATGATGATGTGCTCACTGCAACCATTTTGAATAAAGTAAAAGAACTATTCTGTTAAGGTTAATGGAAAGGTGTTCTAAAAACTTACTTATTGTACCTAATTTTATTACTTTCACTAATTTTAATTAATAGTCTTGGTAATTTAAATTGGCTTATCTGGGAAAGTAAGAAGAGAATCTACTTTTAACTATAGAATTTGGATATCTAGTTTAAGCTTTAAAATAAAAAAAAAATATTTTGCATGATTTTAAAAGTTTAACCTGAGTTTACAAAAGTGTAGTACAAAACACTGATGTAATTAGTTGTTGCCAGTTCTCATAGAAAATACATTTTACATGCTATAACATTTTAAAACAAGTTTTATATAGAAATAATCTGAGATATTGGTCTGGTAAGTATATGTTCTTATGCATGAAGATTATGTTAATATTAAGTATGACAAAAGTTTAGTTTAATTATTACCAATGATCATAATGAATATTGCTTATTCGTTTGCAATGCTTATTTGCTAAAATGTGTTATTAGTAGTTGCTGGATTATCTGAAACAATTTTGTTGATGTTTACAATAGTATGCTTGATATGTATGCTAATGATGAATATTTAAAATGATTTTATAGGTGTAAATAAAATATTGATTTTTCATAATTATAAGTGTAGTAAGCAGTGTCATTTTCCATTATATTTGAATCTGGAGATCATAGGATAATATCATATGTGAATTGTTATTATTTTGGGTAATTTATGAAATAATTTTTGGGTAAGGCCCAAGGTGAATCTAAGTGCATTATTATAAAAAGTGATATTATAAGCCTTTGTTCCAACATACCCAGTCACAGAAATCTATTAGATTCATCTGATACAACCTTCTTGCTTTGAGTCCATGCTGCCTTGGGTCCTATGCCCCACTGGCCTCTAGGAACTCAACAATTCTTTACTTCAGAAGTGATTCCATCATCTTCCCTACTACTAAGATCAAACTAACAGGTCCATAATTTCCTGCCTCTGTCTTCCTCCCAATTTTGTGAAGGGGAATCATATCCACTCTCCTCCAGTCCTCAGGTCCCACACCATCCTCCCAGTGGTGTCACTAGTTCTACCCTTAGTTCTTATAGAATTCTTGGATGAATCCCATCAGGCCCCATTGCTTTCTCCACCTTCAGTTTTAAGAGTTCTTTCGGAACCCTTTCTTCTGTTAATAGGCTGTTATCGACCCTTCCCCTATCCAGAGTGCTTCTTTTCTTTGGTTTAGGTACCTTCCCCTCCTCTTCTCTTATCAAGGGTGATACCAAGGTACTTGAAGTTACTGACTTGCTCCAGCAGTTGTTGTTGGCTATTGAGCATATTTAATGGCAGACCTTTGTTTTTGTTCTGTGAGTTAGTAAACAACATCACTTTAGTCTTCGTTGTAGTTTAAAATGAGTTTGTGTAGGAAGAACCATGATTCAGTTTCAGCAAAGTTACTTTGAAGATTACATTCCAGGGGGGTAGGGTCTGGGTGTCTTGTGTAGATGACTGCATTGTCTGCATAGAGTGGAAGGTTGCCAGAGCAGGATAGGGGAGGGTCTTGAGGAAGAGACTGAAAAGGAGTGGGCCAAGTATTGAACCCTGGGGAACCCCTGAGCCTACTGGTAGGCTGGAGGAGAGGTTATCAAGGATTTTCACTTGCTGAGTCCTCCCACTAAGGTAGTGAGTAAGGTATGATATGACTGCTATACCCAACCTCCCCCTCCCAGACAGGAATTCCATCCTCCCTTCAACCTCCAATACCTCACCCATGCATCTCTTCCAACCTACAGTATCACACTTAAATAAAACATGACAATGTCATGTTGGCTGCTTACTTGTCCCTTTATGTCTTATTGTACCAGCTCCTCTTTGACCTATGTACTACCCACAATTGTCTGTACAACTTTGTTTGATTCACTGAGGAACTGCTGTACTTGTGTAACTCTAAAGTGTCTCTGCACAATGATTTTTGATGTGGAACCTTTGTAAGTGAGTGTTCTAGCTGAAAAGTTAGGTAATCTGAATTTGCAATAAATAAATAAATAAAATTTGTCAGGGCAGGAGAAAGAGGGAGGAGGGTACAAATGGGGGAATGGGGGGATAGAGACACTGAAGTGTATGGGAGGGTCAGTGAAATTAGAGAACAGTGGTCATGGGAGGTATTTTTTGGAATGAACACTTTTTTTTACAAAAAAAGAAAAATTCAGAATAAAAATTGTGCTGCACCTATACTTGAGATCTCATCACCACTACCTCCCCTTTCCATATTATTTCTTAATTTCATCCCCTATCTCACCATCACCCTCATCTCCCTGTTCCAGCAGTGTATAGACTACCCCCTATGCACAGCATCTCACATGATGTGGTCGTGAGCTTCATTGACAGCAGTTCTGTCTCCCTAGTCCTTCCTCAGATGGACCCCCTCCTCTACTATGTCTATGCCTTCTTGGACATAAAGGGTTATTCCACCCCTTTTTTCTTTACCCTGTCTCATCTATACTTGGCGTATACTGGTATTGCAAAGTCCCAGTTATTTTTCCCAGTGGCCCATGTTTCTGTGATGGCTACAATGTCTAATCCTGCATCTGCCAACATTGCCTGGAACTTACTCAGATTCCCCCACTAAAGATGTGTTAGTAGGCATTCTTTAACTATGTGCCAAACTTTTGAAGTAATTTCTGGCATAACTTTGAAGCAAAGACACATATTAGCACTGACGGGTAGCCTTATATATGTTTCTGTGAAAATCCAATGTATGTACTTGTTTTTCAAAAACTGTACTTAATTTGTTGTTTCATTGCCATCTTACTTGTGCACTGCCTACATGTCAATAATTTTTTGTATTATGATTAAATTTTGTCCCTGGTCATGCCTGACAAAAATCAGAAAATGGCATGCATTTTGCATTGTGCTCCATATTTTACACCCAAATTTACCCTTGCACTGAAAGATTTACTGGTGTTACTCATAATATTATAGCTATGTTTGGGAATTATGACTTTAAAAAAATAAAACAACTTGATAAGGATGGTCCTTTACACTAAACATATGATGCCTTCTATTCTTAAACTTATGAGTTCAAAACTAAAAATGTGCAGTGCATTCTTGCCATTTGCTCCACACATTTTAAAAGTCAGTGTTACACATTTAATGCTGAAACGTTGAGAGGTACAGTATGACAAGAGAATCAATTAACTGGCACACTTACTGTACCTGCTTATCAAAATCTAATTAAATATTTACATTTCCTAGTTTGGCAGCTTCAAGAGTCAAACCTGAAAGACCATGTAAGTGTAAATGGCTTGCATGTCTTGGCCTCAGGACATGTACAGTAAACAAAGACAATTACATGGCTAGTCCTGGTAGGGTTGTCATAAGTCCCTGTAAATAAGTGGACTGGTATACATATTCTGAAGCAATGCACCTGAAAACACCTTAAACCATTAGTAATATAAAGGTATATTATTTTGAGCTGATAGTATAGACTGTCTCATTAACTGACAATAAACCTGTGTATACATGAAGAAAATATTTCGTTCTCAATGTGAAGGTACTAAGTACTGTATGATCCTTAGAGATGTAAATTGCAGGATTGACACTGCTGGCAATGCAGAAAGGTGTGACACATTATAAAAAATTTTTTGGGCACAGGGTGGATTCATCTGAACCTTTAAGAGAAGACATGTAAGGACTGCAAAGGTGCTCAGTAGTGGGAGTACAATATAATCTACTTAATAGAGACACACTTAATATGTACCATGGCCCAGATATTCAAAAAGGTTGTGCCATGCGCAACAGGGATGTACCAGCGCAAGTCTGAAAATGCGCCATTCTGCGATATTCAGTGGGAGGCAGATGCACCCCCAAATCACAATGTGCAAGAGTGCAATGATAATGAATGCATGTGCAACTGAAGGGGGAGGAACCATGCATAAATGGCGCAGTGCGATATTCAACAACATGCGCCATGCTCAATATGGGAGCAATCAGAAGTTGAGCGATATCGGAAATGAGCAAAAATAAAAAGGAACAAGAGAGAGGCACAAGAACGCTACAGGGAAGGCACATGTTGCTGAACTGCAGGCAGCCACACAGGCACCAAACACTTGGAGCAGGACAGGGCAGGAGAGAGACAGAGCACCTGGAACCCCCAGGAACAGGGAAGGTGTGGGGAGCCTCTGCCACAGTGCAGGCCAAAACGGGGAAGTGCCACACAGCACTGAGGCCACTACAGGGAGGTGTTCTCTGTGCAGGGGGAGTAGCAGCAAGGACAGCAGGGGAACACAGAAACAGCTGCTGGGGGGGGTAACACAAGCTGGGGACATGGCTAGTGCCACCATCCAGATGGAGGCAGTTATGAGGGGGGTAAGAAGGCAGGCAGCAGGGGGGCATGGCCATGAAAGGGCCCATCGGTGGTATGCCCCCAACAGGCAGTACCGAGCCCACACCAGCTTTGAGCTGTACACTGATACTGAGATTGTGGGCTGGTACCACCTGAACCGGGCAATTCTGAGGTGGTTCTGTGAGCTGTGCAGTGATGTGATGCAGGCACCCACATGACAGAGCCATGCTCTGTCAGTGGAGACCAAAGTGACAGCTTGCATGTGCCTGCTCGCCACGGGTACCTTCCAGAGACCAACAGGGGAAACGACAGGCATAACCCAGTCGGCCGCATCATGTCTCCTCACCCAATTCCTCAGTGCACTGCTGCCACATGCTGCGGAGTACATCTGTTTCCCCAGCACACCAGCGGAGCACACAGCAAACATACAGGAGTTCCACAGAGTAGCATGTATGCCTGGTGTGCTCAGGGCAATAGACTGCACCCTTGTGGCCATCCACACACCACCTGGCCCCGAAGGGGCTGCATACATGAATCAGAAGGGGTATGCAAGCATCAACTGCCAGGTGGTGTGCGATGCCAGGGGGTGCATAATCAATGTCTGTGCCATGCACCCTGGAGGAGCACATGATGCCTTCATCTGGTACCAGTCCACACTGTGCCACAGGTTCGAGAGTGGGGACATCCCCACTGGTCACCTAGTGGGTGAGTGTGCAAAGCACGCACAAAGACATGGAGCTTGGGAGGGGCATAGTCAGAGGTGACATGGGTATTGGCATAGATGGCCCAAGGGAGGCCGACGCTGATCACCAAACTAACATCCACCCTCTACACACAGGTGACAGTGGATACCCACTCCGTCCCTGGCTGCTCACACCATACTGGCGGCCCACGACCCCATCGCAGCAATGCTACAATGAGGCACATGCCACCACATGCAATGTCATTGAGCGGGTGTTTGGGATGCTGAAGGCACATTTCCGTTGCCTGGACACATCTGGCGGTGCCCTACAGTACAGCCCCTCAAAGGTCTGTGGGCTATTCCTGGCCTGTTGCATCCTGCACAACATGGCCAACAACTGTGGGATAGCCATACAGGTCGAAGAGGTGGACAGCGATGGGGACAATGAGGACACTGGTGAAGATGGTGATGGGCAGCCCCCCCTTGGTTGAAGGGATGCCCAACTGATCTGGATGGCACAGCTGCACTGGGACACCATCACTGAGGAGCACTTCAACCAACCCAGGTAAGTCATGGGGCCATGTGCAACCACCAGTGGCAAAGGCACAACCCACAAACACGCATGGACAAACCCCAGGGGTGCATGTCGTTAAGGGAATTGGCCAAACATGGAACCGTACATGCCATCAGGGATGGGCAAGGTCTAACATGGCATGCTGTCACACACACACACACACACACACACACACACACACACCTCACAAGACATGCACAAAGGGTAGGAGGCACACTGACCACAACCGCCACCCCAGCCACACACACGTCCACAGACCACCATGCCCAGTGCCTGTCATTGTGCGTGTGTCAGACGCTGGGCACCATTGCACAGTGGCAGACAGCACAACGCAGGCATCATCATACACACACCACAGTGGACAGCAGCCGGGAGAGTGTACAGATGGAACATGTGTGTGCGTGCAGTGCCAGGTACCCCACCCATGCATTGCACATTGAACAGCACAATGCACACAGGGCAGCATCAGACAGTAGCCATGCTGGGAGACAGGTCAGTCACGTGCCACAGTGCCATGGCCACCATGGATGTGTGGGCAGCCCTGCTGAGAGCCGCCAACAGTGACAGGCTGACCAATGGCCTCATGGGGTGGCACCGACGGTCCCCCAGGGGTTCCACTGCATGAATGCGACCGTGATCTCGCAGGGGTCTGCAGCACACCGAACATGCCAGCGCCCGGCATACTCGGGATGCCCACAGCTGAACCCGGTGTCGACAAGGAGGGTGTCGCACAACGCCGGGAATGGGGGGTGGACATTGCACTGCACGGTGTCTGTGACACATGGGCAAATAACTGTGTGCCCATTGTGGCCATGACAGCTGTGATTGCCTGTCAATGGCAGCGGTCACATCCTCCCGCATCCAGTCCATCCCTGCCAGGAGCAGAGCAGTGTCTCTGCTGCGCCGCTCCTCTGCCTGGTGCAGAGCTACACTGAGTGCATCCACCACCGTCACAAGCCACACCTGCTGATCGAGTGATGCTTGGAGTATGCGGGTGTGCTCATCTAAGAGGTCATCTGCCTGATCGGCATGCTGTCCCTCAACGGTGTTCATGGCCCTGATGGTCAGCACCCCTTGAGGGTGGGCACTGCACACCAGTGACAGGCCTGGGCATGTCCAGTGTCAGTGCACTGATGCCGCCCCCTGACACTGTACCCCCATGGCCATTGGCTGACTGCTGTCACTGTCCCTCTGGCTGCCACTCTCCAGGGCTCAATGGTGCCGCCGCAGTGGCCACAACAGCCCCACTGTCCTGAACACACACCAGGGTGCAGACAGGCACAGGCTGGGACTGTGATGTCATGCAGGCCTCCACGGTGGCACCACCCATGGCCATGCCCGTGATGTCGCCTGCTGTGTGGCCATCCTGCGGCACACATGTATCACTGTCCATGAAGTGAGCTCCATCATCATTAGTGACAGATCCGGCACCAGCCCGAGTCTCAGCATGCTGTCATCCATGGACGCTGACATGCTGGGACACGGGCAGGGCCTCCTCCGCACCTGCTCCACCAACATCAGTCCAGACGTCCAGGTGGGCCCACTGTTGCCCTGACCCTCGTATGCCTGTGGAGGTGGATGGGCCCTCCTCTATCTCCATGCTACCACCCTCAATGGACAAGCCCACCACCACTGACCCATGTAGATGCTCAAGAGCTGTAAGGGAACACAGTAGCATTAATGTATGTGCCCTACCCTGTCCCCCCCATTTGACAGACCAGGACCTACCATGCAGTGATGGGCTACCACCCATCTGGAATCCACCACCCAGAACACCCTAGATGGCACAACGCTGCATGCTGCCAGCAACCAGCTCTTCTTGTAGGGTCAGACGTTGCACGTCCAGCTGTCCCCTACCGGTCACAGACCGTGCTGCCCTGATGGCAGCCACCTTCTCCTTAATCCTCCTCCTATCCATGCCCATTTTCTTTTTGCACTCCTGCACGGGCCGCTGGTGGCTGCCATGCAGGTTGACGGCACGCGCCACCTCTTCCCATGCAGCAGCACGGGCCTGTGGTGTTCCCCGGTGTCCGCTGAGCAGCGGCTCTTGGTCGAGGTAGGCCTCAAACAGGGCATCTGTTTCTTCCTTGCTGAAGTTAGGCCTCCTCTTCCTCCCATGTCTCTGTTCCTCTTCCTCCACCTCACGATCGCTCATTATTCATCCTGTGAGAATGACAGGTGTTATCTGTGAGTGTGCAGTCCCATGCATGTCCCACACACCACAGCCCACACTCCCAAACAACATGCAACTCACCACAATAGACTGCAGTAACTGACTATGGTCAGTGCAGCCCAATGTCACATTTTTATAGCGCAATGCATGCAAATGAGGTGAGGCACATTTTTTAGTGGATGCAAATGCAGTGTCTGCACCATCGAATGGCTGATTAGCTGATTTGCATATGCCGGCTGAATATCATGCTGTTGCACTTTGCGCAATTGTGTTGAACGTGCTCAGGCAAGGGCGCATTTCTGTGACATGTGCAGTACACACTGAACTGCGCATGCCCGGGGTGATGACACAGACGCCTGCCACGCTGCTGACATGCTGTGTGCGGGAGGCAATGCGGGGCACGGCCACCATTGTGCCAGTGGTGCTACTGCGCTGTTCACATACTGTATATGGTGCTGTGGCATTGGGGTGCCATAGGTGCACTGGGGCCACAGTGTGGTAGGCCACTACAGGAGGTGGCACACAGGCACCCAATCGCGCTACAAGCATTGAGTTCTAATCCTGCTGAGGCTGTCTGTGTGCAAGAGACCCTTGACCCTGTGCCTGACCATTGCCCCTGAGGCGCCATGTGTCTGCATGGGTGCACCACTATCGCGCTGTTCTGTGACAGTGCAATAGGGAATGGCAGCGCTGTACTGTGCAGCATCTGCAGGTGGTGGACAGCGCTGCAGAGCACCATTTTGACTCCAACTAGCTGTACAGATGGCACGGAGTAGGGCTGCTGTGTGGAGCCAGGTTGAGTTGGCCAATTTGGTGGCCATTGTAGAGCCCCCATGCTGGGGCACTGTATGGTGATGCACCCCTGGACAGGGCCAGGAGTACAGTATGGGAGGAGGTGGTGGTGGCACTGGAGGAGGCCATGGGAATTGGGCACATGGATGAGCAGTGTTGCCACCAGTACAGGGACCTCCGGTGCAGGGACCCAGAAAGGCTTGCCCACCTGCGGGGATGTGCCAGGAGGGGCACGGTGCCATGGCCAGGTAGGTGCCACAACCATACACTGTTAACGTCCATACAGGTATCATGGTTGCAAGTGTCTGGCACATGGGGGGTACATCCAGTGTTTGCCATGGTGGTGGTATCGGGGTGGGGGGTGGATGGGTATGGCTGTGTGGGATTGCACACACATGGGGGTGGGGGGACTTTGCTACCGGATTGTACTGATGTTCCTCTCTCCATGTTTGCACCTTAGGCCCAGAGGAGCGCCAGTGGGTGAGAGAGAGGAGGTGCCACCAGGAGGACCAGCAGGCTGGGAGGTATGCAGGACCACAGTGGTGAAGGGACCAGCCTTATGATGGTGAGTGCCTTACATCCATGATTACTATTGCATGCTGTGTAACAGGGTAGGCAGCGGGGGCATGGCCACCATCCATTGACACCACTGCCATGCACTCAACTTGTTACAGTCAGCACTGTCCAGTGGCACTGCATGTCTGGGAGTGCATCAATGGTGGTCCATGCGTGCACCGGGTACATGGCTGTGCCACTGCCTTCACACTGCATAGCCATGTCACTGTACGGCCACGGTGGTGCTGTGCAGGACATGGGAGGTGGGTGTGTGCAGTGGTCTGCATGGCTGTGGTGCCTGGGTAGGCAGGTCTTGTGGACGTGGTCACTGTGGGTGGTCACACACTGTCACAGGGGTGTGGCACATGGCTGTATGCCATGCACAATGGGTGGGCTGCAGGGGGCTGGACAGTCACACGTATTGATTCTGCTCCCTTGTCCTAGGTGGACAATGCTGGATGGCCCTGAAACAGGACATACAAGAGCTTCTGCAGCTGGCATGGGTGTCCCTGGCAGTGTTAGAGCACATGGAGCAGCATGGGGTCCGGAGGAGAAGAACCTGGAGGCACCACAGGAGTGGAGAGCAGGGCACAGAATAGGCCCCTCCATGACCCCCTGACACCCATACCCCCCTGGACCCACCCTCACACCTCTTCTTTCCTCTCCCATTTGTACACCCCTGCCCCATTCCCGCCCCCACCTGGTTTGTGGCCCTTCCCCCACCCTTGTATATATTTGTACATATGTTTGAGACTTGTTATTTTGTAATACATACATTTTGTTATAACAACTGTGGTGGTCTCTGATTTGCAGTGGGCTACAGGTGCTCAGCTGCAGTGGTGTACATGGCGTCAGGGGTGGTGCATGCATGGGCGTGTGTGTGTGTGTGTCCAGAAGGGAACCGCCTATGGTGTGGGCGGGGGGGATCAGTCACTGTCTGTGGTTTGTGTGTTGTTCTCTGTGCACTGGATGCCTGTGTGCAGTGGTCCACAGTGCATGCACTGTGTGCATGGCACCCCTGTCAGACCGTTCATGGCCTATGCAGCTGACACCCTTGCATGTCTGTGATATGCACAGTCTGCTGGCATGTCAGTGGTGGCTGTCCATGCTAGACAACCACTGTACCCGGCACAATGCCAGGTTGCCTCCCATCACCAGTATGGTGCATGTCTGCCCCCGGTGGCACCGTGGCCTCCGCTGTTGTTGTTCTCCCTCCATGCTGTTGCTTTTGTCTGTTGCAGGAGATGTGCTCCACTGTCTGTCACTTGTGCTCCGGCTGCATGCTGGTGGCATACAGCTTCATGGTGCCTGCACAGGGTGGCTGGCACACCTGTGCCATGTAGGGGTACTGGCCATGTGTACACAGCTAATGTGGCCACACGCCAATGGCTTGGTTGACTTGCTACTGTGTCCCTGTGTTGGTGTGTCCTTGGGTATGGGTGGGTGTTTGTCCATGCACTGTGTTGCATCCTGTGTGGTGCATGCTTCCATGCAACACTGTGTGTGTCTGTGCTGGCTGTTGTGGCCAGTGCTGGGATGGGATGTGTCCTTGGGAGGGTGTGCAGGGTGCTGTACCACTGGTGGTGGGGTCCAAGGCATGCCATGTTGCATGTGGGGTACCTCGTGTGCTGATGCATGGTCGGTCTCTCAGCTGTACCTCGGGGGGGATGTGCAGGTTGGCACTGTGTATGCAGTTGTTGCATCGCTGTCTGCTTCCACCTGCTGCAGGGTGCACATGGTGGGGCTGCCTTGCATGGCTCCGTGGTGCACAGGGTTGCATTGTCACAGTGGGGGTGGTGGCATGCATGGGGTGTCCTGCACTGTTGGGTGCTACTCCTGGGCAGGGTGTATGGGGATTGTGGTGCAGGGTGTGCTCTGCACTGGTGGGATGGTGTGGCATGGGGTGGTCGGTCCTCCTTGTGTGCTGGTCACAGCTTGCCAGGGGGTGTGCTGGGGCACCATGCCCCGGCTGTGGGTTGGTTGCTGATATCCATGGGCTGGTGGTTATTCCAGCTCTCCACCATTTGTGCAGTGCATGGGGTGTGGGGAACAATGTCTGTTCTGCTGTGTGCTCCTCTGCCCATCTGTGGCATGGGTGGTGGGCCCTGCATCCTGTCCCTGCGCAACCCTGGTTGTGCTGTTGCATTGCTGCCCTGCTCCACAGGGCATCCCTGGTTGTGCTATGTTGCATCTGGACTGCTCCACTGAGCATCCCTGGTTGCGCTATGGCACATCTGAAATGCGCAACTGCACAACCCTGGTTGTGCTATGGCACAGGTGGTGCGATATTCAGTTGTGTGCTGCAGGCACATCTTGACCTGCGCAGTTTTTGAATATCACTCTTCTTGCGCATGGGCGCAGTGGACTTAAGCTTGCTCCTGCTGTTGCGCACTTTTTGGGCGCAGTTTGAATATCTGGGCCCATATGTTTAGTTAAATGAGACATTTCTTTGGAATCATTCCATTCTCTATTCTCACAAAATTAGATTAATTTGTCATAAGTGCTAGCAGTTTTTTAATAGGGACAATTTCCACCTGCTTAGAAATATATTTATGGCTAATCAACTTATCTTTTAGCTCTCCTGCAGAACTGAAAACATGGCTAAATCTGTAACAAATGTGAATATTTTACATTGCTGAGATATTAAGTAGTTCTAGAAAGATTTGAACCCTGTTTGAACTCTGATGTTCGAGTTCTAAATTAGAACTCGAACATCAGAGGGTTCTCATAAGGGTTCTGATCTTTTTTTTTTGCTCACCTCCATGCCATTCCACTTAAGCCTACACAATTGTCTGACCCAATAATGCAGCTGGCATCTTGCACAATGAGTTGTTTGACTGGCAGGGTCAGTGAAGTCATGGGAAGGGGGTCACAGGAGTTTGGGCTGGCCCCTGTGCATTATTCTCTATTTTTGTGCAAACACCGGTGCCGCACTTAGCCAAACTCTCCTCCATTTTCACAATTCAGCTTGTACATGCATAGAAGGTTAGGGTCGGGGACATACCACTTGGCATGTAGCAGACAGTGCTTCAATTTTGGCACCTTTTTACTTTTCAGTTGTGAAGTCATGGTCATTGGCTGATAAGCTGGCCGGGAATGGAACACACTGTCGCTAGTTAAAAATCAGCAGCAGTGGCCAGGTGAGTTATTTTTCAGTGCAAAGCCCATCTTCTACCTAGAGTAGTAGACTGGTTGCTGTACTGCCTTAGTACTGCATTCTGACCAGTGTGGATGGGTGGTGCAGTGGAGTGCCATGCTGATGGTGACTACTGAGGCAGTGCAGGCAGCAAGCAATACTCAGTGTGTTTGTTAACAGGGCTGAGGAGGTAGATCCTGCCATGCGTGTATCGTCGGCAGGTCCCAACATGCCACCCAGAGACAGTATACTCTGTATTCTTCTATAATCATTCAGCAGAGGCTGGAAATGGTAACTTATTAATGTCAGCCAACTGAGCCTAAAGGTCGAGATCTGGCTGCAGTCTGTTGCCGCTAGTGCCACAGCCACTGCCCACAGATAAAAATGTTAATGACCAAGTTTGTTTATTTAGTACATATATAGAAGTAGCCAGGTAGGGACGGGGTATTGCACAGGAAGCATAAATCATATGCTTCCAAAAATCAAACTGTATGACTATGCATGGTGATAATAGAAAGTTAAAGGAAACTCAAAGCACACTGACACAGTGTGTGAAGTCAAACAAATGCATAATTGGCATGCATGCATTGTCATTTGATTGGCACTGTGTCCTTGTGTAGTGCTGGCTAAGAGGCTAACTATTTATTGGCTGCTGGGGGCTGTTACGTATTTAAACATATGCAAGTGTGTTTGATCTTATTGGTTAGTGTGGTAAAAATAAATGTTTTAAATGCAGCAATGTCATTGATTTAATGCAGGACTGGTTGCATGAGTCTGTAAGTGGTGTTTCAATGGTGTATTGATTGGTTTCTGCATTACCATGGATTCAGTGATGCAGGCAGGCTGGCTACAGTTTAGGCTACTGCTTCTGGCTGGCTGTTGTGTACCCTTGGTGCTGAAAATGAGGCCAAGATGATAGCACTACGGGGGGGTTGCTTACTGATGTGCATAGGGCCCACAGGAATTTAAATCTGACCCTAGCTGCACTAATAAATCCCCACAGAAATGCTCCAATAAAGAAAGAAGACACAGTCCTGATGACTGCCGCTTCCCCTCTCTTCATGCACGTTTGAATCACTGTTGACAAAAAGCACTGGAGCATCAGTAGTATGCAACCAGCCAAGGGAGCATGAAAGATGTTTGTGCACCATGTGTGTTTAGATTAGGATAGCAACAGTGGTTGGATGGCCAAAGGAAAAAGCAAACAATCAGCAGTGGCATGACATTGGGCAAATGGCTTAGGTGCAGTCAGTGACTGAGGTAGCAGGCAAGCAGTCAGTTGCAGGATCTCTTCAGTCAGTCAGTCAGACCAGGATGTCCAGAAGATAGAAACATTAGTTTTAAAATAGAAAATCAGTGGGTGGATGTGGGAACTGTTGGAACAAAACAATCTATGTGCAGTAACTTATGTGCACTGGAGAGATGGAAAACCATAATGGGGGAAAATGATGCAGTCTGTTGTGAGGAGGACAAATCCTGGCAAAGGGGCAGATGAAGATGTATAAACTGGGGCAGGGAGGAGGCAGAAATGTATTAACTAGGGCAGAGAGGAGTGGATAAATGGGAGAACTAGGACATGGGGTTGATCTGATATGTGAAATCGGGGCAGAGAGGGGGAAAAAATGTAAGACGGACAGCGAGTGAGATACAGTATGTGAAAACTAGGACAAGGACAGGGCAGATATGTGAGAACTGGGGCATAAAGGGGCAGAAATGTAAGAACTGGGGTACATAGAAGGCAGGGGTGTGAGAACTAGGGCAAGTAGGGTGGTAGCGGATTGTGCAATCAGATGATGCTGATACTGTACGGGGCAGGGTGAGAAAAATCCTTCATTTAAACATATCTATGACTCCTGAGTGGTATACTTATCATCTTTACTGTAACCTCTGGGACCACACTGACTTTACACAGTGTGTGTGTGTCTGTGTGTGTGTGTGTGTGTGTGTGTGGTATGCTGCCAAATAAATAAATCCTAGAAATATTTTAGGTGACTGGAGAAAAGAGAAAAATCTGTTATTCATTTAAAAATATCTGTGACTCCTGCATGATGTACTTTCCAACTGTGCTGCTGCACCCCATTTGACTGCACTGCACCCAATGGCCCAGATATTCAAAAGGGTTGTACATGGCGCAACAGTGTTGTGCTATGCGCAACCCACTGATGTGCCCCGGAGCGATATTCGAATGGGAATTGTGCCTGGCACAAATCCTGATGCGCCGGAGTGCATCACTAATGTGATACTCTGCATACTTGATATAGTTAATGATTAAGTTCATTAGTGAGCCACGGGCATGCAGCCCATACTGTAATATATTCCAGATATGTGAATGGATCCATTCACATATCTGGAATGTGTAGTATGATATGGGCTACATGCCCATTGGCTCCACACTGTGGACCAATGGGTGTATAGCACTACCTACAGTGTCAGTCGGCGGGCAGTGGGGTGGCAGGCGAGTGGGGTGCTGCCACCTGCTGCTGACCGGGGGGAGCGGGGCAGTGGGGATCAGTGGGCAGGTGGGGAGGGGGTCCACTGGACCACCAGGGATAGTGGATGTACTTTTTTTATACAATTGCCCACGATTGGGCTGTGAGCGGTCCACTGGACCACCAGGGATATTGGACATTATTCTATATTACAAATGCCCATGATCGGGCTGCGAGTGGTCCACTGGACCACCAGGGATATTAGACAAGATTTATTATTACAAATGCCCACGATAGGGCTGCGAGTGGTCCACTGGACCACCAGGGATATAGGACGCTATTTGATATTTACTGAAGCCCGCGATCGATCTGTGGGGCAGATTGCTGGGCTGTGCAGGGGTCATCGGCCCCCAACGGCTGCTGCCTGGCAGGGTGACAGGCACAAGTCACCAGGGATCGGTGCATCTGCATGCAAGTGGGGCCATAATGACATGCAAATGGCCCCATTTGCACCTTGCATACAAATTTGGGCTAATTTGTATGTGCACTTTTGAATATCGCAATTGCTGCACATAATGCAATGGAACTTGTGCTAGCACATCCCCCCTGCTCCACTCTGGCCACTTGCGCTGGTGCAGTGCCACTGCACCATGCACACTGAGGGTGGCCAGGGTGCGATATTCAACGATGCTGTGCCATGGCACAGCTTCATTGAATATTGCCCAGTCAACACCCCTGCACAGCTAAGTTGCGCTGCACCCAGGCTTGCACCACAGCCTGGAGCAGTTTGAATATCTGGGCCAAAGTGTGACTGTGTGCCAAATGGCACCAAGTGCATGATATCTCATATGGGTGGGTTGGTGGTTCTGTAAGCACCCGTTATTGGCTGTGGAAGAAACCACAGTTCAATTGTGCTTATGCAACAGGATGAAATGTATGCTTGTGTGACTTCAATGCATTGAGGTTGTTCGCCTCTCTATCCATGGGATATATATCCCCCTGTAGGGGTACTACGCAAGGAACCCCAGAGGAGGGTTCAACCCCTTTAGGTGCCACAGGAATAATTCCCTTGGCCAAAGGTAGCTTAGGTAGAAGACCACTGGAAAGAGAGATGAGCCATTGGAGGAGGGGTTGATGGTGGGCAAAGAAGACAAAAATCCTGGAACAGTCCAGTAGGAGTGGCCTTTTAAGGCCTGATGAGGGAGTGACATTGTTGCTCCACCCATTGAACCTCAGGCTTAAAGCATTCCCATTCAATTGTACTTATGCAACTGGATGAGATGTATGCTTGTGTGACTTTGATACATTGTGGCTGTTCACCTCTCTATCCATGGGATATACCACCCTGTAGAGGTACAACACAAGGAACCCTAGAGGAGGGCCCCCCATAGGAGCAGCAGGAATAATTCCCTTGCCTAAAGGAAGCTTAGGAAGAAGCCCAGAATAAATACCCAAAAGGGTAATGAGCATCGAAGAGGTGAGAAATCAGAATAAATCGAGACTGGAAAGGAAGGAGAGAGAGACATGGATGGGAAGGACAGGAGAAGAATGAGAGACAACAAGGACAATGAATGAAATGAAAGTTGACAATATTCAGAAGGGTGGACTTCCTAAGGAGAGAGGGAACAGCTGGGGACGCCATCCAATTCCATCCAACAACAGAACCTAACTATGGAACCCATGAAGACACTAACCCTGTCTAATAGTATGACCATCAGCATGGAGGAGAGGGAAAAAAAACCCTTTGAGGAGGAAACCTCTGGAAATCCAAGGCCTAAGTCACTGTCCCTCCAGACTGAAGGACGGTTTGATAAGTGACGACTCAGCTACTGCAACTAGAGTCGATATTGGGGAAGAGGAAAAGATTCCAATAGAGATGAAGATCTCACTCTGTCCTTGTAATGAGAATGCAACTACATGCTCAAAAGCAAGACAGGAGAGAGATGACTGTTGAGTGACTCAGCTGGCCTATGTGAACCTATGAAACAGACCAGGTGATCCAGAGGCAGTCAGATAGAGAGTGTCATAGAGGGTGCCTCTGAACCCTCTCAGGCAGCTAAAGGGGCCCCATTGATGAGAGGCCAATGCAACCAGCCAGAGGTCAAGGGGCAATGGACATGGAAGGCGTGTCTTTGAGTGAAGAGCAGGTCAAGTTGAGGTAGCATGGAACCGAGAGGGTCATGTTTAAGTAGTCGAAGTGAAGGAATGGATCCACAGAGAGGTCAGATGAGTGAGGGAGACCTAGATCTGGTCATGAGGAGACTGATGGTGATAACTACAGGAATGCAGCAGGCTGATGAGATAGCATAGGCCCAAAGAGAGGTATGCTTGATTAATAGATGTGAACGTGTAAACCCTGAGGTTAGACTGAGTGAAGGAAAACCAGAAGAAGCTACCCATGATAGGTAACCATGGGAGTGCATGCCAACTGGGTCCATTGAGCCAAATTAGGAATGAATAAAATTGCATGAAGATAGGAGCGAGAGTGGTCAGGTGAAGCTGGCAGCTGATGGTGAGGTAGGCAGTACCAGGAGGACATCTGAATAGGTTTGACTGGAACAGGGGAATAGAGTTGGAGGAGGAGATGAGTAATGAGAAATACAGTCAGAGGAGGAGGAGATGAGCAGGCAGGACAGTATGCAGGAGGGAATATTAGGAGATGTGGATGAGTAGGGTAGGGTAGATTATGGTGAAATTGCAGGATGGCAGGATAAGGAAGCCCCCAAAAGAAAGCAGAGGTCAAAGAAGGACAGGAATGGAGGGTTTAGGGAATGGGATGAGGAGGAGGGTGAGTGGCCACCATGAGGAAACACAGTCAGGATGAAGAGAAGAAGGTGCATCAGGAGGGCACATTGCAGAGTCAAGAAAGTAGCCATGGGATGGGCCAGGAGAGCGACAAAGAGGTGATATGCAAGGTAAAGGAGCAATCTGGGCAGCAAAACACCATAGTGAATGATGCACATGGAAAACAGAGCAAGGGAAGGAATATAGAAACACCAAGACCCACTGCATGCAGCCCAATCTTCAAAGACAGGCAGCAAAAGTCTCATCCAGGCCAGGGGCTAGGAAAGACACAGATGAGCATGGAGTCCCACCTAAGAATGGAGGTGTCCAGGTGGCAACCTGGCAATGATCACAGCAAGCCATGGAGTGGGGTGTGGCATTCCTCAGACCCGAGCTGAAATGTGAGGCAAGGGATGAAGGGCCCCGAAGTGTCCTCGGTCCCCTGCAAAATTCAAGTTCCAGCAAGAGAACAGAGGGGACAAGAAATATGAAAGAATGACAAACAGGAAAAGTATGGATTGGTCCTCATTGGAACATGCATGTGAACATGAATCCCATTATCCTATCAACCTGTGAGAGAGAATGAGAAGGATTAGTAAGAGGTGTCCTTGAGTATGGGACTGCATAACTAATTTGAAGGCTTGTCCCTGATTCGAGATGCAAGATGGTGAGAGGCACAGAGCGGTAGCCAAAAACAGATAATGAGCACAGCAATCGAGGAGACCAACAGATTCACTTTCTTTCATTGTAAGGGTGAGAAAGGCATAAGCAAATGGAGGCAAGCGAGGGAGGCAGAACGAGGGGTAAAGAAAGCCTTGAGAGAGAGAAATCGAGAGGCTGGAAAGGGAGCTGAACTGTGGAGGACCGAGATGTAACTGGACAGAACTGGGGCATACAGGAAGGCAAGAGGCAAGAAGGCATCCAAGGTCCAGAGGACAGCAGACAGGCAAGGCAGACGGAATGAGAGAAAAAAAAGAGGTGATGGTCGAAATTGAAGGGAAGGGGTATCAGAACCCTCTGAAGTTCTGGGTTCTAGTTCTAGTCTAGAACTTTTGAAAAAGTTCTAGGGTACTGATCTTTTTTTATAACTTTTTAGAACTCGTACCCTTTTTTTAATTGTGCTGCAAAAAGGAAGATAATCGTGAAATATATGTCATGAAACTGCTGGCACACATTTTTAGGGCCTGCCAAATGGCTGCCTTCAGTCAGAGCAGCAAGCAGGGCAGCTATGTATCTCTGCATATAGGGTGGTGTTGCAGGCATGTGTAGAGCTGGCTGTTTTGGTAACTTAGTTCCTCTTAATTTTATGAGTAAAATGCAGGCTGATATGTAAAGGGAATGGCATATGAGTGGTTAGGCAGCCTGGTGTCACACACAGCTCATGCATAGTGAATGCTGCTCCAATGTTTGGAAAATGTACAAATCACCATCCATGCATGTTGGGATGGCTGTCATACTGATAAGTGCCAAGATGCAACTGTTATCTTTATCAGGTGATTACGCATGCACAATAAGGTGTGGGTCTCATTTTGGAAGAGTAGTCATGCACGTGATCTGGAGAGCGGCCACCGTCTTTGGCAGGTGGCCACACGTGCACATTAATTTGCAGTAATTGGCTTGGCAGGGTGGTTGCAAGAGAGAGGAATTGGAATCTGAAAGAGGAAAGGAGGGTCATGTGTGGCACAGATACATGGGCAGCAAGAGGGGATGTTCATCACTGATTCATATATGATTTTATCTTTTATCATAATGTCTTACTGTCCCAAAGATGCTAAGAGTACCTTCTTCAATAGTTTTGATTTATTTGTCATTGGCATTCTAATGTTTTACAGTAGGGCTGGCTATGTTACAAGATTCAGTTTCTAATAATTTTATGAGTAAAATGCAGGTGATCTGTGAAGGGAATGGAGGGCAAGTGTTGCTAATGCATAGTGAAAGCTGTTCTGATATTTGGAGCATGTGCAAATCACCAAGCATGCACATTGGGAAGGCTGTCAAATTGGCAGGCTGACAAAATGTATCTGCCACCTTTGTCAGGTGAACGCACATGGACCATAAGATGTGGCTGCCATTTTAGAGGGATGGTCATGCATGCGCTCTGGAGTTCAGCTGTCATCTTTGTCAGGTGGCCAGACATGCACACTAAGTTGCAGTTATTGGGTTGGCAGGGTGACTGCAACAGAGAGGAATGGGGACCTTAAAGAGGAAAGGAGGGTCATAAGTGGCACAGCTACATAGACAGCAAGAGGAGATCTCATCATTGCTTCACATATGATATCATTAACATTTTAACGCTGCACAGATGCCAAGAGTGCCTTCCTTAATATTTTCAACTCATTTGCCAGTGGTATTCTAATGTTGTGGGGTTGTTCATTATTAAAAAAAAGACATGGTGCAGCTGTGGTCTAATAAATAAGAAAACAAAAATCTTGAGTGACACAGGCCCTATATCTGGATAAGGGGTGAGAGTGTTTGGGAAGGACCTTGAGGGAATGTAAGTGTGTAGCTGGGCAGCTGTGGAAAGGCCCTCTCCCCCACACAAGTGGGTTCACTGATTTGGCAAGTAGCAGGCTGAGGTGGCCAAGATACTGCCAGACATAAACAAATTCTGGTCAGATCCACCACGGCTGCATAATGAAGTTAATGAAGTTGTGTGGAATTGTTAAGGAGGCATGGATAAACAAAACTACAGCTGCAAATGCCATTAACTTGATAAGGGTGTTTCAAGGGCTTAAACATAAACATGACTTGCATTTAGTAAGGCCTATGATGCCATTCCACGTATGTCTTACAAACAAGTTGGGCAGCCTGGGAGTGGGTCACAAGGTGATAAACTGGGTTAGGAACTGGTTGAATGATAGAAGATGGAAAGTCATGGTAAATGGTATTCAGTCAAAGGAAAGGAGTGTGACCAGTAGGGTGCCACAGAGATCAGTCCTGGGCCCAATTACAAAGGGGATGGAGGGGAAGTGTGCTTGTTTGTGAATGACACTAAGATCTGCAACAGGAGGGACACTTTGGGAAGAGTGGAAAAATGAGGACGAACCTAGGAAAACTAGAGGAATGCTCCAAAATGTTGCAGCTGAGATTTGATGCAAAAAAGTGCAAAATCGTGAATCTGGGTTGCAGGAACCCAGGGAACGATTATGGGGGGGGGGGGGAGAGCACTGATGGTCATCAAAATGAAAAAGGATTTTGGGGTAATCATTTTGGATGACCTAAAGGTGTCTAAACAATGTACCAAAGCTGTGAGGAAAGCCAGTGGAATGCTATGGTGCATAGGGAGGGGTATTATCAGCAGAAGGAAGGAGATGGTGATGCCACTCTGTAGATCACTGGCGAGGCCTCATTTGGAATATGGTGTCCAGCTCTGGAAGCCGCATTTCCAGTTTATTATATTTAAAAGGACTGTAATTGCTTGTCGACTTGGTCAATTTGACATTTTAATCCTTGGTCAATGTACAGAGCGCTCTTCATTGCCTCACTTGATTATTATTATGTCTGAGGATTTGGGGTTTTCTACTAATTGTCATTTCTTTCATTGTATAATTTATATGCTGCATTCTAGACTGGAATGTTTCTTGTTTTTAACTTTAGTTTTAGTATATACCTGCTGGTTTCTACTCTCTGTCAGATTAAATAGTTTCTATTTATGCATTATTGATAGTGTCATAAAGTCTATTGCTAATAATATTTTGTGTAGTGCACATATATTTTAGGCCATGTATTACATGATTATTTTACAGTAAGGCAGTGTTCTTTTTTTTATTGTAGGGCACAACTGACCTAACTTTACTGAAACCAGTGAGTTATCATTATTTTTTGGGATTTCTTTGTTCTCTTTTATTTCTTACTGGCAGTGCATCATGGGCTGGCTGGAACATACCATTTGCAGCTGTTTGTGGAACAACCTCTGCCGTCATTTCATAAGTATGATACTAGGACACAGAGGGGTATTGCTGAGTTTTCCTTCCAGTTCTTGGCAGAGATTGCTCCTTCATGGCCTGTTTTTTTTTTTTATCCACCTGGTCTTTACTTGGAAGGTGACTTTTTTGTCAATGGATAATGGTTCAGAACTTAAAATTATTATTGTATAATGTAAATAGTATTACTAATCCAGTGAAGTCTTCCTGCCTGCTTCAATATTGCAGGCAACAGAAGGCTGATCTTATATTTTTTCAGAAATACACTTCACTAAGGAGGAACACCTAAAATTTTTGAAATTAGGATTTATTCAGGTGTTCTCCACTTCATCCCAGAATGGGTGTCATAGGGGAGTGCTTATTTTATGTAGGAAGGGCCTTCCATTTGAACATTTCATTACTATGGCCGGCCCTGAAGGTCGGTATCTTATTGTGATTGGAACTTTATATGGGCAAGAAGTCACATTGGCGAACACCTATTTCCTCCCAGTTTCAAAAAAGGGATTATTTGTTCAATTTTTTTCTGCTCTTACATCTGTATTAAAAGCTGTCTTCTTTGTGGGGGGTGATTTGAATTTGGCTTTAAATCCTGATTATAATACATCGAGCCCTAAGGCACATCATTATACCGGATTAGCCAAATATGTCCAGTAAATCCTTCAGCACCTCAGTATTATAGATGTATGGCACTTTTTGAATGGTTTCAGGTGGGCATACACACATTATTCAGCCACTCATGGTAGTATGACTAAAATAGATTATTTTTTCACCTCAGTAGAGCATCAGGGTTTAGTGCATAGTATTGAACTGGGGCCTATTCTTTTATCAGATCATACTACTGTTTTAGCTAGTTTAAATTTTGATATTTCTTGCCAATGTATGTTTTGGCTTCTCCATTTGGGATATTTGAAAGATCAGGCCTTACTCTCAGACTTGGTTGAGTAAATTAAGCTGTTTATGGAAACTAAAGATCAGAGTGATGTTTCTCCCATTTTATTGTGGGATACATTAAAAGTTGTACTTCATGGCAAAGTGATTTCCTATGCTGCAGCAAAGCATAAGCAGCATGAGGGTAGCGTTAAAGAGCTTTATACTGAAATTCAACAACTACAAGCAGCTTTGATGCAGGGTGATAAATCAGTTCGATCTCACTTACTTGATTTGAGGGCAGAATTACAGGAGTTATTAAACCTCAAAATTAAACACACATTATTCTATTTGAAGCAGAGGATTTATATTAGTGGGCCAAAAGGGAAATGATATCTAGCTCACTGTATCCGGGTTTATAAGGTGGCGGCTACTGTACTGTGAGTACAGCACCCACAATTGTGCCTAGATGTTCATCATACTAAGGAAATTCAGTGTTTCAGGATTTTAATTTTTCTCTATATGAGCCGCACAATGGTTCACCATCGGAAGAGCAACTTGATTCATTTATCCAACGGTTACATCTTCCCCACTTAATCTTGACCCAGGCAACTTATCTTCTGCAGCCCATAAAGGCCTTGCAAATTCAGGAAACAATTTCTTCCTTTAAACCAGGGAAAAGCCCAGGAACAGATGGCTTTCCCATGGATTTCTATAAGGTTAAGGTATTAAGTCTGCTGTTGCCTCCCTTAATGCTTCAGGCATTTCACTCGGTACAGGAGGGTGCTTCCCCCCTCCATCATGGAACTCAGTCATTATATCTGCCATTCTGACACCTGATAATATCCCTACTGCCCTAGAATCTTACCGACCAATCTCTATTCTCAACTCTGACTATAAAATATTTATGTCTATCTTTGCTAGTTGGTTAGAGGGCCTTCTCCCATATTTGGTGGACAGGGACCAGATGGGTTTTATCCAGAAACGTCAGGTTCAAAACAGTGTTCGTCGTACATTTGTTTTGTTGGACTTTGCTCTGCAGTGGTCAATCCCATTCTTCCTGGACAGCCTGGACATAGAGAAGGCCTTTGACCATATGTCATGGTGTTATCTTTGGAAAATGTTATCTCGGTTTGGGTTTCCTTTTTCTTTTATTAAAATGCTGCAAGCAATGTATCATGCTCCTCAAGCATATGTTAAGGTCAATGGCCACCTTTCTCTGGTGTTTAATTTATATAGAGGTGCTCAGCAGGGGTGCCCATTGTCTCCTTTATTATTCACATTGTACATTGAACCTCTGGCCCTTTCAAATTCATAGCTCCAATACAATGAAGGGGATCCCAATTGGTGGCTGTGATTATCACATTACACTATTTGCCAATGATATCTTATTAACATTGTCTAACCTCACCGTCTCCTTGTGGGAAGTATTTTCTGTCCTTGAGTAGTTCAAAAAGTTTTCCGGATTCTGCTTGAATAAGTTGAAAACTGAGGTGTTAGCATTTCACTATCTTGGTGGAACAGAAATTATATTAAGTATCTAGGAATTGCCCTGCCTAAAGTTTTTGATCATATGGATGTCATGAATTAGGAACCCTTAACTATTCAGATTAACAAGGATCTGGCCCACTGGTCTACTCTTCCTCTTTCTTTCTTGTGCAGACTAGAGGTAGTAAAAATGAATATGTTTCCCAGGGTGTTGTTTCTTTTTCAAACTCTCCCAGTCCCATCTTCTCCAGTATATTTAAAGGATTGGCAACTTATTTCTTTAAATTTTCTTTGGCAAGGGAACAAACCTAGAGTGAGGGACAAAGTGTTGCTTTTATCTCTAGAGCAGGGGGTATAGTGTTCCTTAACTTTCAGTGGTATTCCCAAGCTGCCACACTTAGGATAGTGTAATATTGGACCAACTCAAATTTTCAGGCCTATTGGAAGGACATAGAGTTTGTTCTTAATGACCGTCATTACACTGAAAACATTTTATTTTCTTCACTGAGAGAAAGAGGCCAATTTTTGCATGCATTTAACATCACTAGGATTATTCTGAAGCAATGGTGAATCACTTTTAAATGTTATCCTTTAAGTGAATCAGTCTGTCTTTCCTCCATGGCATATGACTCTATCAATCCTCTTAATTGCTGGGATTTGTTTCTTCTGAGATGGACAAAGCTTGGTGTCTTTTTTTATCATCAGTTATTTGATAAACTGGGTTTACCTTCCTTTGACATTCTACAAATGAGGTTTGGTTTAGCACATCTACACCATTATAGATATCTTCAACTTCGGTCATATTTGAGCTCTTTTGGTTTTTTTGCAGACTTGAGTTGCCAGGCATAATCTATACTTCTTTGGTGAATTTGATAATTTCAGCTCAGGTAGGGAAGGACCAGACTCATTTAATAGGTCTTTGGTACCATGGACTAAGGCATTTTCTGAGTGATTCTTCCTGACCTATTTATTGGAAATGGGCACTGGAGCTGGGTGATACCTGTCCCTGTTCCTGGGATGACTGACTTCAATATGCACCATTTTCTTATTTGATAGCCTGTACTCCTTATTGGAAGGAATTTGAGTGGAAATGTAGGACAAGATTCTTTTTGACTCCAGCTGTGGTAAAACATTATTAGGGACAGGATGCAGGGCACTGTTGGAGGTGCTGTGGAACCACTTCAGCTGACCAATCACATATTTTTTTGGTTTTGTCTGAAAATAGAATTATTTTGGAGGAAAGTGGCCCAGGAACTGGCTAAAGTTTGTGATTGCCATATAGACCTTAGGGCTCCCTTAATTTTATTGCCTAATTTCCAAGGGGACATTGAATTATCATTTTTTTCAAGAAATTATTGCTGATATTGATTGTTTGTGCTAAGAAAGCTCTGACAAAAAATTGGCATATGGATTGCATTCCAGACTTGCAATTTTGGTATTCAGTGATTCATTTTATTTACGTCCTCGAGAATGCTATGTATATATATCTGGATAAACAATCAGTGTTCACCCAACTTTGGCAACCACGGATCCGTTACCAACTCCAAGAGACTCCCACTTTTGCTCCATAATTTAGATACTGCTAATATAGTTTTATAACATAGATTGATGTGTGGGGACCTCATGCAATTCATATTTAGAGTGCCCTGCCTATTTTTGATTTCACTTTCTTTCCAGCTCCAACTGCACTGTCAGGTTAGGGATGCTGTATTGCTACCATGGGACATTTTAAATTGGCATGATGGTTATGTTTTTACTTCTTAGTTATTTTATGGCGGGGTCATATGATGGTGGAATGCATATTGTTTCTTTGTTTTTCTCTGTTTGTACTCTTTAGTATTTATAACGTCTTATGCATAGCTATTAACTTTATGGACATTGCCTTGTTTATAATACTTGTTAACTCTCTTTCTTGTCATTTTGGATTGTTTCCTGAATTATATTTGTACTTTTTCAAATATCTAACAATGTTTAATTATACATAAAAAATAATTAAGAAGTTTCTTGGGGGGGGCAGCCATGTATTGCATGGGAATAAATGTCCACTCCCAGGAAGGCTGGCTGTTATAGCTGCCTGTACCCACTATATTATGCAGTGGACTATCAAATAAAAATATGGTGGGAATGGGCTTCTTCAGAGGAAGGAGAGACTAACTGGGAATTTCTGTTTTAGGACAATACGACAACGTTCAAAAAAGAGAATATAATTTGGGATTTGAACAATAAAATTTGAATTCCCAAGATCTGTACACCAACTGGAGTCCATCTGAAAAAAAAATCAGTACAAACCTTAAAGAAAGAAGGGGAAATACCATGGCTTTACCTAAATATTTGGAATAGTTATTCCATATAGCAAGAGGAAAGAAAAGACTTAACCAAAAAGTTTAGTAACACAAAAGTACACAAATTGCATCAATTCCATAGAGAAGGAACTTTTGTTCCTATCAAATCTTCAGGAAGATTTTCACTGAAATTCAAGGAATACATTTCCTCTGTTATCTGACCCTTAAAAGAGAATATGATTTTCTAGTAACAACAACAAACTCCCAGAATTGTACAGAAAGAACTAAAGAACTGAAAAAACAGAAACAAATTATTGATTTGGGTTTGGATAAATTATTACAAAAAATTGCTCAAACTAAGAAAAGTATATGGAAAAAATAAATAAAAATGGTTTAATGAAATAAAATTAGAATACACAGAACAACAATGGAAAAATCTTAGACGTAAAGCAAATAAAGATTACCTTTTTGCAAAGAACAAAGCTATACAAAAAAATTATAATTGATATAGCATATCTGACTCCACAAATTTTAAGTAACTTTTCCAAAGAGAAAAATCAAAAATACTGGCATCAATGTAGAGCAATCAGTAATCTAGCCCATTGCTTATGTCAATGCCAGAAGATAAGGCCATGGTGGTTAAGAACTATTTCATTAATGGAACACATTTTGTAGATACAGATTCCCAAAGATTTCTCTTCTTTCATGTTTAATTATATATCTAAACTGGCATTGAATATACCACACTGCAAGATTTTTTGTTTAGCAACAATGATGACAAAGAGACAAATTCTGGAACACTGGAACTCTCTAACTATAGAAACATTTCTAGAAAATAGATGGTGGTATGGTTTAAGAGAAGTTATTCTCTTTGAGAAATTATCAGTTCAAGTAACTACTGGCAATGAAGTGGAAGTGACAGTATGAAGGGGTGTTAAAGCTTTGCTTTTACCAGTAGTTTTATGTTAAAGGGCTCCATGGTTGGGGGGGTGAGTACTAAATATATTGTTGAATATATATTTTAAATGAAATGGAAATTTGCTGAATTAAAAAAAGACTTCTAGGAAGGATGGTGGTAGTAAAAAAAATAAAGAATTTAGTGGGGTATAAGGAGACACCCACAAAGGCAGAGGAAACCCAGAAAATAGATGATAGACAGACTTCCAGTGGAGTAGATACAGAAGCAGTCAATCCAGACAAAGATGCTGCGCATCAAAATTGGCAGATGGACATAGAAAGACCTCAAAGATATACTGGCACTGGCAGCACAAGTAGCTGTGATGATTGCACTGGTGGTAGTGAATATATCCTCCCCATATGTAGCAGTGCAACAAAATCTGTGAAATCGGTAGTGTGGGACTTTTTCACACAGGATAAATCATCTAGCAGCCATGTGGTTTACAAATTATGCAAAACATAATTAAGTTGTAGTAAAGTGGGTACTTGGATGGAAACATCAACAATGATAAGGCATATGACCAAGTATCACATTTATCAGTATCAGAAAACACAAAAGGAGCATGCACAAGTTGTTGCAGTGTTGCACTCAGCTGAGGAGGATGAGGATATGGATGTAACAAAGCTGAGGAAGTAATTGATGAGGAGGGGCAGGATGAAAGTTTGTCTTCCAGTGAAAGCACATCTTCAGTTTCTTGTTTCTTTACCTCTTTAGCTCCACCACCACAGCCTGTTAGGAGTCATACATTATCCATTACCATGACCCCAACATGTGGTGGTAAAGGTCCAGGGAAGCAGCCCAAAAATCAGGTGATAGCAGGGGTACCGGCCAATAAATTTCTTTGAAAGACTTTCCTCGAGTAGTCACAGAAACATAAACCCAACAGGCCTGTGACAAGGCAATTAACAAAAGTAATTGGGGAGATGATAGCCACTGACTTGCTTCGATTTTCCTTTGTGGTTAACACAGGTTTTAAGGCACTAATGAAAATTGCAGTGCCACAGTACCAGGTCTCCAGCTGGACCTATATCTCAACTGTTGCCATCCAAGTCTTATATCACACTGTTTGGAAATGTGTGTGTCTGATGCTCTAAAAGGTTCAGTGAGCAAAACAGTTCATATCACCACCAATACAGTACGTGGATCAGTCGCCAGATGAATGACTATATAGCTGTGACTGCCCATTGGGTAAACTTTCCTCCCTCCTGCTCCTCCTCATCATCATCATGTAGCGGCACTATCAGTAGCAGCAGCAAGATACAAGGGACTTTCACTGTTCGGAAGCAGGCAGCATTATGTATTTGTGGTTTTGAAAAAGACCACAAAGCAGAACATCTGTACAGCTGTCACAAAATGTTTGCTGAGTAACTGACTCCAAAATCCTTGCAACCTGTGTTGATAGTGTCTGACAATACTTTAAATATCCTGAAAACAGTAAGGCCTGGTAACTTTATACATGTACCATGCTTTGCACGCACTATAAACTTAGTGGTAAAAAATGTCATTGATGGCTAAAATGTTCAGAACTTGATTACAGCTGCCTGCACTGTGTGCACCCACTTTAGCCATTCTGTTAAAGCCCAAAAGTTGTTGCAGTAGATTCAGAATGAAAATAGCCTCCCTCATCACCAGATGATACAAGAAGTTCCAAGCTGGTGGAATTCCACTTACTATATGCTGCAGAGAATGCTTGGCCAACAAAAAGTCATCCATCCAGTATGCAGTCTAATATGGCATTGGGAAAGGAGACATGAATATCAGCCCCAATCAGTGGTGTCTGATGGAGAATCTTTGCTGTGTCCATAAAACCCTTTGAGGATGCGACCTGAGTGTTAAACACCAATGATGCTGGTCTAAGCCAGATACTAGCCTTAAGTTCACTTCTCAAGCTGACACTGGAGCATTTTGAGGCACAGTTTCTCAAGAAAGATGACGTCAATGCTGCATCACTTGTCAGAAAAATGCTAAATACCTTATTGGGTGACAAACGCATTATCAATATGTGCAAACCTCAGCATTAAATTTTGGCCACACTTTTGGATCTTTGGTTTAAGGACACAATTTAATCATTCTTCACACCACATGACTTTAAAGACCTGGAATATTTTTGTGAACTATTAATTGAGAAAGTGTCAGCACGTATAGTTGAGAAAAGTAGTACATCATCAGTGCCCTTTTGGACAATTTCGAATTCTGCACAAAATCTGGTAGAGAGGGAGGGAGCACAATTTGCCATTGCTGCTGCTGGTACCACCACTACTGATGCTTTTGGCCATCAGACACCAACCAGAACTGTTGCTACTACCAGGGTGACTGCTGCTATATGACAAGAAGAGAAACCACTGTGGGACATGCTGTCAGACTTTGGTCTGATAAAGACAGCTGGAAAGGCTCACTCGGCTATTATGGCACCAGAAGTCCCTGCTGCAAAAATGGTGAATGATTATATGGAGGAGACTGTGTATGTTGCTGTCGGGGATGAACCATTACTGTACTGGCAACAGAAGAAATCAATGTGGCCTTCTTTAATTGACATTGCAACTGAATACCTCAGTTTCCCACCTGCCAACACATATTCAGTGAAAATGTTAAGTGCTGCTGGAGCAATAGTGACTGACAAAAGAACACATCTTTCCACAAAAAATGCAGAGAGGCTCAGTTTTCTAAAAATGAATCTGCCACAATTCAAGAACATATACTGTCTAAAATTTATGCAGGATGACTACACTGATGGCATGTCACACAGATGATTATGACGATGATGATGATGATGAGGGATTATGTTGCCACTAGCCATTCCACATGTCTTTCCTCCAGTGGGTCCTCCTGTCTCCTCCTCCTCCTCTTCCTTAAGTTCTGTTCATTTCTCAAATGTCTACTGCTGCTTCTGTGCCACTGAGGCTCACATCAGATGGGGATTTAATTTTTACATTTTTTTTCATTTTTGCTGCAGTGTCCATCTACTTTTCCTTCTCTATTTTAGTGCTGCTCCCAAGAACACATCCAAGACTTTGATCCAAAATGAGCCATCCTCCAGATACAAACTTTTCATCTTAACCTGCAAAATGAAAATAAAATAGTAGAATGTTTTTAAATTGTTTTCCCATGTACTGATGGAGATTGACCATCTTGAGAATAAAACTAATGAATCACTGTTCTTACTGTAACACCTTAACTCCAAGTCCAGACCCACTGGGCCACTCCCTCTTACAACTACAGTCCACCGCATCCTCCATTGTTAGACCCTCAGCCCCACACCTGACATCATAAAGAAAAAATGCTGATGGTAGACTGTTATGTTTTTTTTTCATTATTTTAAATAAAGATGATGAATATATCCAGGACTCCCCTTTTCTTGTTTCCAACAAGTGCACTCTGACTCTACTGACTCCCATTATCCTTCAACCAGATGCCAAAGAATGCCAGTACCCCCCCTTCACCTAACCTTACACACTTCCCTTTCACACCCTTCTCCTTTGCAATAGCACATTGAAAATATTCCCACATCACTTTGGGCAGGATTTTTAAAATGCATAGACTACTGCAGTCCCCGGTGCGCTGATGATACAGCACGTGGGCTTGCATTGATCTATCAGGATTTTCTATCCTGTGCAGCAAGTCACAAATTAGACCATCTTTTTCCGGTCTACCTTGCAGCAATCCAAGGGGCCTGTGTTACGGAGCTTGCACCAGATATTTGATGCAAGCTGCAGTAACTCATGAAAACTGTCACAACTGTGCCTGAGGAAAATTGGGTGCAGTTGCGGTGACAGGGTTGGCACACTGCCAAAACAAATGTGTCAAGGCACTGGGCTGGATGCAAGTCATGTGCCATGCTTCAAAAATCCTGCCCTTTGTCTTTTAGAAAATGTATGCAGCCCTTCTTCATTATTCAATGAATGTTACCAAAAAAGTGAAACATCGGGTTATCTCCCTTTTTCCTCCTCCATCCATTAAATTCATCCTTCCATTTTACCTGGACACTCTCCCACCTTTCTTGGTTGCACTACCTGATGAGTCTGTTAGAAACTGCTTCTCTATCTCATAAATGGAAGTAGTACTTGTGGATTGTCATTACTACAATATATGATCTAAGCTGGGAAGTTATGTTAGAGAGCGAGGTGGGAAAGGGGTGTTAGGGAGGGTGGGACAAGTGGGGTAATAGTTAACTTACGGAACATATGGGGAGCAGGGTAGGACAGTATACTAGAAGACTAGGAGAGAACAGGGAGATAATTTTGATATTTACTCGAAATAACAGAAAACCCAAAACTGACAATGGATGCCAGTCATCCATACATTTCTTTATGGTCCATAGCCACAGCCATAGGGGCTATTGGTACCTCGATCTAACAATGGGCAAAGAATTTAAGTTATTATAACAGCAAGTAGCTCGAGGGATAACCCTTCCGGCTGTAACCAGATTTAGAAAGAGACAGGTGTCAGGGATGATATACAGTTATCTCCCTTGACCTTTATTGCTTTCTATATCTGTTTCAACTCTATTTTATAACATCTGCTTTGTATAACCTGCTTCTACAATATAATACATAACCAAGTTCTACTTGGTTCTCTGCTTGAGTAAAAATTCCACATATTTTGCATGTTTGAGAATGTACATGTAGTACTACTATTCTAAGAATGGTAAGTTTTGCAAAACTTTGGTGCACTGAGGCAGAATCCTTTACACCAAAACTTGTTTGCAAAACATACCAGTCTTAGTACTACTGTACTTGTACTACATCCCAAACATGCAAAAGAATATATACATCTGTGGATTTCCTAAGTAGAACCAGGTAGAACATAATTACAACTTGTATAACCTGGCTATACCCAGTAGAAAATGTGGTTTTACTTGGTAGAACCTGGTTATATTTGGTAGAACCTGATTATATTTGGTAAAACTTTTGTTTTAACTGGTAGAACCAAATTCTACCTGATTCTACCTGATAGAACCAGGTAGAATATTTTGGGATTACACTCAGAAAGTTCAAGAGGTAGAACTTTTAGGAGTTCACACAGCCCTAGTTTCAACAGCAGTAGACATTGTGTCCCAACCATTCTGCTCCATCTTAAAAGTTATAACATAGAACACAAATATATCAACATGTAGCTTAGTATAATCATTTAAACCAAAGAAAGCCAACTTGTCTGTTGAGGTCCTGTGGTAGCCAAAGGAGGCATCCCTGAATCTCTTGCCCTTTCCAGTTCCTGCTGCTCTACACCATAGAGGGGTCCCACCTTCTCCATCACTACTGGTGGACCAGCAGTGCTTCCTGGTGGGAGTGTAATGCCCCCTTCAGGTTAGCATCTGGTATATCTCTATATCCCAAATGTACAGTGGGAATGGGTAATAGGAAGAACAAAATAGAGGGAAAAAAGGAGGACATGCAGCAGAAGTATTGTCTATCCCGTGATGAAATTTCAAATTGTCCACATTGGGTACAAAAAGAAAATTCCTATCCTTGAGTGCCACAACCACTTCCTATGCAAGAATTATGCACCCCTGCTTCTTCTGGTTGGTGTCTGTATTATGATAATAAGCTGTGTTAAAGTATGTGACTCAGGTCTGTGGGGCACTCCTAACTGTCTGTCTATGTACTTCTTTCAGTTGCGTAAAAGAGGTTTGGGGGCTTCCATGTGGGGTCCTTTTGTCTGCCATTCCAACCCCTCTGGTATGGGTCAGCCACATGGTTTAAGGGGACCCATGAACCCTATGATATAGTTCCACAAGTGATGGTGCATAATAGATCATAATGGGAAGAAGCTGTCTCCTGTTATGGCATGATACAGCTCTGACAGTGTCCAGCCAGAAGGGATGTTTATCCAGAAACAGGAGTGCACCCCTGTTGTAATGCAGCAACATTCCAAACACTGTAAATAGGGACTAATGATAATGTTATTGTCTGGCATAGTATACTCTATGGTATTGTTATCTATGCTAGTGGTTCTTAACTGCAGAAATTATGTTCGCTGTACATTTTTTATGCTAGTTGTGAATGTTATGTATATGATGTAAGTGTCTTGTATTATGACATGTTCCTGTAACTATATTAGTTGGTCTTGTTATTGCAATTGTCATACCTGTATGGTTTTCTGTGTCAACTGTCACACTAGCAATGCACTGCACTTACTGGGTGGCCACTGAAAAGGGACTGTCTTGTCTCAGTGGGCCTACCCGGTTACCATAATTCAATAAATAAGTAAAAATAAATAAACACACACTCAGGTGAGGTACCATATGGCCATCACATCATCTCTATGTATTCAGCGGTATGGTACTGCACTTGAGTGGGTGTTTGGGTTGTTGCTGCACTTCTTTTTCTAGAATAAACAGTGAGCTTTTCTACAATATTGACCATTTCAGTGTGCCTTTTTAACTACGGGTGCTATTTATTTGACTTTGCTTGATCCTGTGACATTTAGCACCATAGTACACAGTCCTGGTGCTCATTCCATTTGTTCTATGCTAGTGAGGCGGTGGGGGGGTAAGTACAATGTCACTTGACTGTCTGACTGTCAGATGTAATAGTTTGCCACCTCTTCAACATGATATGTAGGTGCATTAGGTGTATCAACCTTAGTTCCAATGAGCTAATATGCTCCAGCAAACCAGAATTCTTGCCAGCCATGATGTCACCTGCTTGCATCTTATGGATAGTCTGGCAGATGAGGCTGTGTAGAGGTCCCCACATTGAAGAAAAGGAGTATGGCCCTGCCCCATATGTTTAGTTTACTTATATCTACTGGTCCTGCTCTGCAGCAATGGAATGGCTCTGTTTGTTCACCAGGTAAGTCTATTAGGTATTAATCTGGTGCAGGATTCCAGCTCTCAAGAGAGGTGGAGGGGAATAGCATATGCAGTTTGCAAGTATTTCTCCATTGAAGAGAGCATGCACATAGGGTAGCACTAGAAACCCCAGCTTTGCTCTATCAGCATCAATGCCTTACAGTTGCCATAGGAGTTGAACCCCAGGAAATGAACAGAGGGTTTTTGGGCATGGCTAGATCCTCCACTAGCAGCTGGGCAGTTCTCTGTGGCCTCTTGAATGTGTGCCCACTTGAAAAGGAATCTATGTCAAAGGCTGAGCCGTGAATTGCTACCCAATGCTGATGGCATGATCTGCTAAATTACCATGGACAGGATAGTTCCTCCCCTACTCCTTTTGCCTTGCCTTTCTTAATTATGTTATGTCTCACTTTTATGGTAGAACTAGGCACATTCCAACTTCGACTTGTTTTAGAGTCAAGACTGGCAGGTAAATGGTGCAACCTTGGAATAGAGTGTATCCCGGCATGCATTTATCCCATCCCCCCATTCATCTTATCACATCTCATCACCTAGGGGGTGTATTTACAAGGATACAAGGCTTCTCTCTGAACCTGACATTGATAACAGCCCCAAGTCAACCCCAATGCAACCATGCTGGACCTGCCCTGCCAAATGCACAACCATTCTGGCCACCTTAAATGTTAGGCAGATCCACTGAGGGATATTTAAGTGGTCGCTTCTGTCAGCATTATCTTCTCAGATCATTGCTCCATGTTGGTAAACAGTCCCCCCCCCTTGAATTCCAGGTCAGCTAAGGGATCAGCTAGAAAGGGTAGTCTGGGGGGGTATAGATTCCTCCACTTTGCACTATTATGTGCAGATGTCACCTTTTTTTCCAATAAATCTTTATTGTTTGAAATATATAGAGTACAATAAATCAGTGTTGTTTCATATATCTTACATAGATACGTTATGTTTCACACTTATTTACTTATTTACACCCATGTTCAGACTTCAGGGATTAATTCATGATTCATCAACAACATTCTTGTACTCTTTAAATATTTATACTATCAGCAGGGTTCAGTCTAAGAGAAGTAATTATAATTTCAACAATGGAGGGAAATTTTCTTCTATTGCTCTCCAACTTTCACCTATAGTATAATGCCTTCCTCGTTACCCAGGATGTTTCAATACTTTTTTTAATAACTTAATATTTCTTTCACTAGACTCCACCATTTCCCCTTCACAAATTCTGGCGTTACACTAACATTCCAATTTTCTAATATTAATTGTGTGGTGGCCATTGCTCCCAATGAAAAAATCTTATAATAGGATATATTATCTTGGATTTTAGGCAAGTCATTAAATAAAAATATCAATGGAGTCAGATGAGTTTCAATATTCAAAATAGACTCCAAAAGTTTTTGGTTTTTTTCCCACCAACTTTTTATCTTTGGTCAGCTCCATAAACAGTGTTCAGAATTAGCTTTCCGGCCATAATCATGCCAACAGCCAGTATTACAATTCTTTGCTATTCTTATTTATTTTATTGATTTGTTTAAATTTTGGTTACTGGGTAGGCTCACTGAGACAATTACAGTCCCTTTTCAGGAGCGACCGGGGATTGAGTGATTAATTAATTAACATGTTTCATCAGGAAGGCACACTGAGCAACAAGTTGATCATCTCACAGTGTGACTTGGGGGAAGGGGAAATGGGAGAAATACATACGTACATACATACATACATATATAGATATATATATATATATATAGAGATACATAAATCATATCCTAATACAGTACAAACATGTCATAGAGATAAGATTCATGAAAATGGTACACAGATTACAGCAACGGCAGAAAATACAGGAATTAATCATATAACTGGTAAGGCAGATGAAAATTAAATTGAACATAATGAAGCATGGGTTAGTTTGCATGAGTGCTGTTTAAAAGAATTATGCTACAGTCCATTCAATAGAAGTATGTACAGTCCTGGCTAGGGGTGAGGTGCGAGGGCAGAAAGAGAGCAGATTATGGTAGATAGTAGCAAGTGCAATTAAAGAAGAGGAAGTTATGTAGAGCAGAAGAGAGGGAGTGGGGGGGGAGGAGGAGGAATGCCAAATTTGAGGGGACAGGGCATTCCAGATCTTAGGGAAATGATGTATGAAAGCAGACTGCCCAGCAAGTGTAGAACAGTGGAGGATAAGAAAGGTGCGAGAGTCAGCAGTTAATTACATATATCTAGAGAAAAATGTCAGGAAGATCAATACATATTAAACAGTACAAATACATTCTACAAGTCTAGTACAATTCTAGCAATATTAAGCAGAGTTCCATAGGAGCGCTTACTGTAAAGACGCGCTCAAACATTAATGTTTGAGCATGTCTATGCAGTAGCGCTCCTACAGCACTCAGTAGGCAGCTGGCCAGAGAGGTGGGCTGTGCCAGTCGCCTGCTGGGGATGGGTGGGAGGGTGCTGGTTGGACCAGCATGGCTGGTTGGGAGGCCATTAGACTATAAGGGAAATGGGGGTGATTTGTATTTGTTTTACAATGTTTGGGGGGCACTAGACTACCAGGGAACTGAAGGCAGTATGTATTTATTTTACAATGTTCAGGGGAGCATTAGACTACCAGGGAACTGGGGGCAATATTTATTTATTATACAATGGTCGGGGGGGCACTAGACTTCAAGGCTTTGCAGGGTACATGCCGCATTTGTGGCTGGTGACTCAGGGTCAGGGCACTGGTGGGGGGTTGACTGCACTACCCTGTGGGGCACTGTGCAAAGGGGGATTCAGGGGATGGGGTGTAGGCAGCCCTGTGGGGCACCTATGGCTTGCTGGGCATGGAGGGGGCACTTATGACCTGTGTTATGGCTTGTGACATGCTCACCAGGTGCGCACACAGTTCGGCATACCTGACCACATGTCGCAAGTTGCAGGACTTAGCTCCGATGACCATGCCCCATCTAGAATAGGGCTTTGGGTCAATATCACAGTTGTGGGTGGCATAAGTTGCATTTGGTGGTGACTTGCACCACCCTTCTAGAATCAGGCCCATAGCCTGCAACTACCGACATGTTGATCTGGTCTGACATATAGTTGGAGTGGTACGCATACCCAACCTGCAGCTACCAATCTGTACTTCCAATGTGACATACAGGTGGAGCTTTGTGCACCCTGAAATAGTGCCAGGCAGTCTTCATGGTAATGCATGCAAATCAGGCCATAAATGACATACTAATGTGGCTGTTTGCCCTCAGATCACATAGGTGGCTCAATGGCATAGCAGTTTTGAATATAGCAAAATTTTGCCCAAGCTGATTTGTCTGCCTTGGGCAAATGTGTTAGCACCAGGCAAACGGGTTTGCCTTGGGAAAACCTGTCAAAACCATAGCACAGTTATGCACTGTTTTGCCTGCAATGTTGCTTGTGGTTGTTGTGCACCACTTCTCTGCTAGCACCCACATTGGCCATGTACTGTAGTTCCACTCTGTCTTACTCCACCTCTGTGTGCACTGGGTTGCTGTTGCAGTTTGTACTGCCCAGTTGCTATATCCAGTGCTGTCTTCTTTGCTGGGCAGTTTTTGCACTGCACTCTCTGCCTTGTTTGCCCACCATTGTTTGCCCGCTATATTCAAAAGATTTTGCCTCTGGGCTATTCTTTTGAATATAGCATACAATTGGACGTGGGCTAATTTTGCATGCTGGGCAGTGAAAATTTTGACCCTGGGCAAAGTTTTGAGTATTGGGCCCTAAATGTCTTATTTGCATTTAATGCTATAGTATAGTATGCTCCTTTGTTTTTTGTTTATAAAGTCTTACTATATTGAAAAATAGCTTTAACTTGTCTTGCAGCATGTGCTACAGTATGATTTTACCCTTAATGAAACCATATTGATTGGGGTGTATTACTGAAGACAGTACTACATATCTATTAGCCAACTTTAGCTATTATTTTGTAGTCTGAATTTAAGAGGGCAACTGGTCTGTAATGTCTGGATTAGTTTATGTCTTTCTCTCTTTATGTATAATAATTATTTTTGCTTCCTGCATTGAGGGTAGAGTTTTACAATTTTTTTGATAAGCTGTTGTATCACTTTGAATAACCAATGATCTAATTCCTCTTTGAACATGTTAAAGAATTCATTGTTAAATCCGTCTAAACCTGGCATTTTCCTGTTTGGTAAAGACTCTATAGCTGTATGCATTTCATGAATTTGGACTGAATTTTCAGACAATTGAAACTGATTTGTATTAAGGTTTTGTATTAACTTTTTAAATTCAGTTTTATCTATTGCTAAATCTTGTTGGTAAATATTTTCAAAACATTTACTAAATATAAAATCACACATGCCCCCACAATGCAAAGCATCATGGGCTGCCTATGCAAATCACCACAGAATGTTATGCTGGTCCAACTTTAAGCAGAATTGCATGGTGCCGAAAGGCCTCTCACACAGTTTGCAAAGGATGCTAACAGAAGACATAGACACGTGTTTCATCCTACCAGGACTCATCAGTATGCCTCGTCTGTTTGACACCCCAGTGGAATGGACCAGCTACCCTTAAGGCAGTGTGCCTTGGATATATTGTGGTGAACCCATTAACATAAAAAACTATTTAAAAGACAAAGAACCTCTGTGTGCAAACACTGAGGCAAGGGTTACCCCAAAGGGCATTTGACTGGGAAGCCAAGTTTCAAGAAAATACAAAATTACACATGCCCCCACAATGCAAAGCATCATGGGCTGCCTATGCAAATCACCACAGAATGTTATGCTGGTCCAACTTTAAGCAGAATTGCATGGTGCTGAAAGGCCTCTCACACAGTTTGCAAAGGATGCTAACAGAAGACATAGACACGTGTTTCGTCCTACCAGGACTCATCAGTATGCCTCGTCTGTTTGACACCCCAGTGGAATGGACCAGCTACCCTTAAGGCAGTGTGCCTTGGATATATTGTGGTGAACCCATTAAAATAAAAAACTATTTAAAAGACAAAGAAAATATATTCACAATGTCTTTATCTTTATGTTTAATCTTTCCTTCCCTACTAATTATAGCAGCAATAGTATTTTTCTCTTTTTTTAATCTGGTTAGCTAGAACTTTTCCTGATTTGTCTCCCTCTAGATACGTAATAGTTTTAATCTTTTTAAGTAATCTGATTGTTTCTTTGTTTAATAAATCCTGTTTTCTAGCCCTTATCACAAACCATTCTCTATAATATGCATTATGGTTTGTGATCATTAAATGGTCCAATTCTTTGAATTTGTTATCTAGACTATTAGCCTCTTCTTTAGTTTTTTTATACTTCCATACTTAGTGTGATATAATTTGGCCTCCTAACTTAACCTTGAAGGCATCCCATAGATTAGTAATATATTTTGTTCCTGTGTAATTATAACTACAGTATTCTTTTATACCCATTTTAATTTTCATAACAAAAAGCTCATCTTTAAGGAGTTTGTTATTGAATGTTCAGGATCTCATACATATTCTGTCAAGGTTTATTATATTTGTATCTGCTTGTACCATTGCATGATCTGAGAGAATTATGGAGTGGATTTTTGTTTCTTTATGCTCAGTAATAAGTGATTTAGAGGAAATAAATGTCATCTATCCTAGCAAATTGTGAATGTTTCCTATCATGATGTGTATATTCTTTTTCAGTATAATGTTGTGTTCTCCACAGATCAACCAAGTCATGGGCACCCAAAACATTATGTATTGCATTAGATATATTTATATTGCTTCTTGTGGGTTTCCCAGTTCTGTCCAGATTTTGCCAAATTAAGGCATTCATGTCAGCTCCAATTATTATTTGATTTGAATATGATTTTATGATACCTTCTGTATCTTTGCCAAGAATTTTGAATACTGTATAAATGGGTCATAAATAGATCCTAAAATTAGATCTTTGTTGTTAACTTTTGCTTTTACCAGTATAGCACTGCAAGTGTATTTTCCTATGTATTATGATGTATATCCTACTTGTTTATTATCCTACCTTGTGACCTTGTAAACCATTACCAGGTCAATCTTGTAAATGAGTTTACTCTCAACGATGTTTTGCCTGGCTAAATAAAGATTGATTGATTGATTGATGTGCCCTTCTGAATCTTTTAAGGAATTTATGAATTGAAATTGTACTGTTATTGACATTAAGATGACTACACCACAGCTCTTCTTCATTCCCATAAAGAAAAATATGTTTGGCATCCATTTCCTTTTTAGCTTTAGTATTTCATTTAATTTCAAATGTGTTTCCTGCAAAAACTGTATATCTACAGCAGATTTTTTTTAATGTACATCATTATTCTCACCCTTTTGACTGGAGAATGTCAACCATTTACATTAAGGGTGGCAAATCTTTCACTTTTATTTCAATGACCAGATATAATTAGAGATGCAGCAAAATTAAATTTTGCCAGTGTAATTCTGGCGCAATAGAGAATTTTGCCATGTAAAGCATTTCATGAAATTCATGGATTTTGCTGATGAATTTCACTGGTGCTAAATGTGAAATTCCACTGGCAAAATCACAAATGTCACCCGCAAAATGCAGAATTTTGCCCGCAAGTGGCAGGATTTTCCACGTGAGTGGTGAAATTCCACTGTTTGTGGGTGAAATTCTACATTTTATGGGTGAAATCTGCAATTTTGTGGGCAAAATTCATGATTTTGCCTAGCGGAATTTCACATTTCGCATAACACGTGAATTTCACAGAATATTTCACAGAACAAAATTTGTGGATTTCACACATCTCTAATTATAATTTGTAACATTCTTCCCCATCAGACTTACCCTGACACCAATAATATCATCATTCAGATCATATTTCTCCCTGATTAACTCCTTGTTATGAATTCCTAGTGTAAATTCCCCTACACCAAAAAATTAACTCCCGTCCCATCCAAACACTAATGACCACAAATATACCATATCATATTCAATTTGGCTACCCAGCAGGACAGCTATGTTCCCTCTTGTTTTTACTCTGTGGTCAATCCCCTTTTCATTACACTCTCATACCCACCCTGGAATAATTACCCTTCTATATTATGTAACCAGTTTTCATTTTCCTATAGGCTAGTTGGTTACATTCTCTCACTTTTTAATGTGTATCAAATATTATATTCTCATCCCCTCCATATCAACCATATAATAAAGACCTTATAATATTTTGAGATTATTATTCATTTCCCTATAATCAAATTGGTTCCATACTGATTAGCATATTTAAATCCTATTTTCTTTTGTAAAACAATCAATTCTTCTATACTCAACTTTCCATGTTCTTCTATTATCCCATCTCCCCCTCTCTCCCTCTCTCAAGTCAATTATTCTGTTCTGTTCATTTAAGTGTAAGTCTCCTTCATTAGGCTCTGTTCTTCATAGGATCTGTTAGGGAAAGAAAAAACAAGTAAAACAATTATTTAAAGTCCGATTTCAGTTTTTCTTTTAAGCTTCTTTCTGCATCTTTAGGGGATTCAAATGTATGTCTTACACCATCAATTACTACCCTAATTTTTGCTGGCTCAATCATCGTTGCTTTACTTCCCTTTGCCTATAGTTTATTTCTCAGTACATCAAATTTATTTCATTTGCATATCAGATCACATGAAAGATCATTCAATATGGCAATCAAAGCTCCCATTGCCATAAGACATCTCTTCTTCTACACTGTAGACATTAATGCCTCTTTTTTTTTGATTTGAAGAATTTTGCAAGAATTGATGTGGGTGGGCCCTGCATACCTGTATCTGTGCAGTAAGTTCTGTGCACACTATCCAATTCTGCTTGGATATTATTTGGCTCCATATACATGCATGCTGCCATAATCTGTTTCAATGATTCCATTAGTTGTTTCTCTTTGTCACAAGCCTCTGGTACAACAAGTACTATATTTTTCTTCTTGCTTTAGAGTCAAAATCCATCAGTTTTAGCTTGAATTCTTTACTTTGGTCTTTTGTTTCTGTAAGTTGGCATGTTACAGGAATAGCATCGTCTTCCAGTGTGGCAGTTCTCTGCTGAGTTTCCAAAAGATTTTTTCCCAGTTTGTGATACTCAACAATTAACTGGTTAATTCTAATTTGGAATATGTCTATTTTTTCCCTCACTACTTGGTTCCCATTTTCCATCTCAACAGTGAGCTTAGCCAATTGAGTTATTATTGTTTTGGCCTATGGTGGTTCTTTGTGGGGAGGTTCTTTCCAGTTATCATGTTACACATTTTCTTACAGTAAGTGTCCATATTTTCAGATTCAGAGGATGACTGCATCAAGGAGCTTTTATTGGGCTCAGACCTTCTCCATTGCCCTGTGTTTTCAATTAAGGTTAATGGAGTGTTTTTGGAGGTTTTGCAGATATGTGGCTGAAAGGATAACACTGGACACAGTAGGTAAGGTACAACACACTCTCTGCATTTTTTACTCTATAAAAAAGTAAAAAAAAATGAAAATCATACAATACTACAAAAATGAAAAATAAACAATATTTCAAGGCTATTTCAAACTCTGGATTCAACTGTACCTCAGGTATCCCAATACAACCCATCAGCTTTCCTGCTGTGGTGAGGCAAATATCTGTTCAGTCACAGGTCCTTCTGCTTACCTTACTTTAGGTAAATGAGGCTGGCTATGCAGCTAATCTGACTCTAGGTGTTTGGGAGGGCTTATTTAGCACTCCTGCTTATGGGAAGTCCCACCCACAAAATACAATTAGCTCTGGAATGATCCCTAAAGGCTCATAACCCAGCCTATACAAAAGAAAAAGGGTTATTTCTAAGCTTTTTGGTTATAATTACCTTTTCCTAGGATCATTATTCTACAGTGTGCCATTTACTAGGTATTATTCAGGGAGGAACATTAATTGTCCATTATTAAAGAAACTTCTCCTCTTTTACATAACATAGAAACATAGAATTTGATGGCAGATAAGGACTGCTTGACCCACTCAGTCTGCCCATTTCCCTACCTGATGGATAAGCTGCAGATTCTAGTTAATCAACAGCTTACTTCCTCCTGCCCCCACTAGAATTGCCTTATGCCTGTCCCATGCATTCTTGAATTCTCCCACTGTTCCTGACTCCACAACCTCCTCAGGAAGGCTGTTCCATGCATCCACAACTTTCTCTGTGAACAAATACTTTCTAACATTAGCTCTGAGCCATCCCCGTCTATCTTCAAATTGTGCCCCCTTGTTCTTGCACATCTCTTCTTCTGAAAGATACTACCCTCTCTTACCTTGTTAATTCCCTTGAGATACTTGAAAGTTCCTATCATGTCCCACCTCTCCCTCCTTTTCTCAAGGTTATACATATTAAGCTGCTTTAGTCTCTCCTCATATGTCTTCTGGTGCAGATCTTTCACCATTTTGGTTGCCTCCTCTGAACAGCCTCCACTCTGTCTATGTCTTTGCGGAGATGGTGTCTCCAGAATTGCATGCAGTACTCCAGATGGGGTCTCACTAACTGTCTGTAAAGAGGGATAACAACTTCCTGTTTTCTACTGTTGATGCCTCTCCCTATGCATCCCAGTATTCCCCCAGTCCTCCCTACTTCCTTCTCACATTGCTTGCCCACCTTTAAGTCATCTGATATAATTACTCCTAGGTCTCTTTCAATTTTTGTTGTTATTAACTCATCCCCCATTGTGTACTCTTCCCCTGGGTTTTTGTTTCCTGGATGCATTACCTTGCATTTCTTTGCATTGAATCTGAGCTGCCACATATTTGACCATTTCTCCAATCTTGCCAAGTCCCTTTTCATTCTTTCCACCCCAACTAGTGTATCAACCCTGTTGCAGATCTTTGTGTCATCTGCAAAGAAGCGTACCTTTCCTTCCAGGTACTCTCCAATGTCACTTATAAAGATATTAAAGAGGACCCATCCCAGTACCGAACCCTGCGGTACCCCACTAGTTACCCTCCTTTTTTCACTGTGGACTCAGTTTACTATTACCTTTTGCGTCCTGTTGTCCAGCCAGTTTTTTATCCAGGCTACCACCTTGGGACCCACTCCAAGGCTGGCTAACTTGTATATTAATCTTTTTTGTGAGACTGTGTCGAATGCCTTGCTAAAATCTAAGTAACCCATATCCACAGCCCTTCCCTGGTCTACTACTTTGGTCACCCAGTCAAAGAAATCTATTAGGCTCATCTGACATGACCTTCCTGCTGTGAAACCATGCTGCCTTGGGTCCTGTGCCCCACTGGCCTCTAGGTACTCAACAATTCTTTCCTTCAGAAGTGATTCCATCATTTTCCCTACCACTGAAGTCAAACTAACTAGTCTATAGTTTCCTGCCTCTGCCCTGCTCCCACTTTTGTGAAGTGGAATCACATTTACCCTCCTCCAGTCCTCAGGTACCACTCCATCCTCCCATGATTTGTTAAAGAGAGTAGTCAGTGGTGTTACTAGCTGATACTTACATAGTTATAGTTACTAGTTACTATAATGAGCTTTTAATTCACTAGGTATAAATATAGCCCTCTAGGGGCCGCTGTCCCCCTATAGGAATTTCCCATTCCTAAAGAGCCTGCTAACAGGTTAGTCACCCTATTATGTACAACAATTACACAGTTTTATACAGGGGCTATACCTGTGTCTTGGATGGATTATAGCCCTTTAAACTAATTTCTCAGGGCTCTATAAACTATGGAACTGTGTGGGGCACCTTTAGATACCTAAAAAGTCTCTTTTTAGTCTTCAATTTCTTTTGCAGTCTTCTTCTAATTTTGAGGACTGTTATCACACTGTAACACCCAATAAAGACATTCCTGTCCCTTTAAATGTCTTCCTTTCCATGCTACAGCAGAGTGGCAGACCAAAAAAAAAGTAATTATCCAGGCACTCTGCTTTGTGCTCGTATTTATTTTAAAAGCCCTTTTGGGTATTAATATATTTATTTTACTAAGATTTTAGGGACACCACTGTCCCTCCCACAGAAGCACTCGCTTCAGAGTGCACAATGCTATTTCTGAAATTGGGGATGGCCAAAAGTAAAAGTAATTGTCGCCTGCTTTGAACTGAGACATAGCAGTTCCCTTGAGAGAGAGAGAGAGAGACAGTGTGAGGAGTGGGCATGCTTCTCTTTTTACACAATTCTAACAGTCTCTCTCTAGATCCTGCAGGGTCTTTTCCTTTTCAGAGGGTACCAGAATTAAATATTTTAGACATGGAGACGTTGAATCAAACAAAGGAACACTTAAAGCCACTCCATGCAATGATCCTGAATCAACTCAGGATTCTGGCCCTGATTTTTCACACCTCCTCCATGGCTTGACTGGCAAAATTATCTTTATTGCTTCACTACCAGCAGCCAGAAGTCTTTCAGACTTACTAAGAGACTGAGAGGGGTTTTAAACATTTGATTACAAAGCAGTGGCAAATGAAAAAGTAAATATTTAAATAAAGAAAAAGTGCTGCTCCATTTTAAGTCTATTGATAAGCTGCAAAAATATTTAAGAAGCATTTCAATCAAGTGTTTACTGCTATACCTCTTCATTATATAGTTTATTAAATAGGCTGCACTTTTAATGGTCATTCATTTGCACATAGCTAATCACTGCAGCTCTTTAAATTCCCATGCACTTTATTTCATTTATATGCACAAACTGCACTTTACATGAATATCATAGGCATTAAATGCCACATAAGCACCTTAATTACTTTCTGCCAGCTGGCGTGCTGGACCTGAACATGGTGCTTAGTTTCGGGAGTGGTGATGGTGAGGGACGGATGTAGGGAAAAGAGAAACAAAGTTAGCAGGAAAGAGATATAGTGAGAATTAGATAAGTCTGAAGTAGATGGCCATCCTATGCCAGGGGCTGGAAAAAAGGTAAAGAATAGGATAAAGGGGTACTGTTGTGCAACAGATTTAAGTAGGAATTGAAGAAGATAGGAAAGGCATCCAACCTCCGGGTTTTTGGACTGACAGAATGCAGTTCTACCAGACTGATGTTGCAGGGAGATCATATTTTTGTACTCTTTATTATTTGTTCAGTTCATTCTATTAAAGCATTGTCCTTTGAATTATAGGAGTGCTCACCTCATAATTAATTTCTAATTGGTTCGGAATTACACTTAAGCCTTCTTTTCATTTTTTTTCTGTCTCCTCCCCCCCACGTTATTTCCAAACTTCATAGGTTCTCCATATTGCTGTCTACTATTACATTTCTGTTGTCATCTTTAGTTATATTTTGTTCCTCATCATTGTTTGCTTGATCATTTAAGTTTGAAACAATTTTGTCATATACCTGCTGAGTTGTGCCAGGTTCCTTTGAACGCGTTTGGTTGTTGGTTAGTTCAGCTAAGTTCTGCTGCTCTCTGGCCTCCAAAGTTACTCTCATTGCAATCTGATTTACTACCTCTGCAATATCCAGTTGGGATGTCTTTATCAGGAATACTCCAGTTAAGCTGCTGGCAGGTGCCAGCCTGGTGGTGCTGAGAGTTGAGGTGCTAGACTCCACACCTCGCTACATGTCCATGACCTGGGTTCAGGAATAGACTCGGGCCATTGGGGGTCAACAGGGGAGGAGAGGATTCAGCATCTGGAGGACTGCTCTCCTATTGTGGGGAGGGTTGGGATGTGTGCCCACCATTCTAGTGACCCCAGTGGAGACCGAGGGAGCAGCAGTTTGGGGGGCCCTCACAACAGGGGTTTGGGAGCAGCAGGCATACTGCAGGTGAGCATGGTAGCATGCTCACCACACACCAGAAGCCATTGCAAGTAGAAAACCCCTCATGTCATGCAAGGATGACAGCTATGATGGGAAACTCCTGCCCAGACAAATAAAGCCCAGTATAAGCCAAGGTGTAGGGATCAAGGGTGGTGCAGTCTTTTCTCCTGGTCCGTCCCCCACCAGGGGGGCTCCTCTGTGGGGGGCAAGCCACAGTCCTCCCTGACTCTGCATCCATGATGGAGACTGGCTGGTGTGGTTGTTGAGTGCCTGCATACAAGGCTGACTAGGGCTAAAATGAGCCCCTGCCATCCTGAGGAGTAAACACAGAGTTAAAAAAAGCTGCCAGCAGGTATGCTTCCTTTTGTTCCTTTATCAGTGTTTTTGCTCAAATTATCATTTGATGTTGGCAGAGCATGTGTTTTCACTTCCTTCATTTTTTTCATTTGGCTTGCTTTCTGTCTTTGGTCCCTTTTTACAAAAATTTAGAGCTTGAACCAGGCTAGTGACCAATGAAGGCAAAGGTATTGATTCATTTGTAAGTTTCTTCTCCATGCTACTGGAAGGTATCAGTTCTTGTTCTGGAGCAGTTTGTGAATCTTTTTCATTTGCTGAAGTTCACTTTCATGTATATTAGCATGCAGTCTTGCCTGCATCTCCAGTTGTTTCATAGACTTACTTATGACTTTTGAGGTGTTGGCATTCTTTGCCTGTTTTTTCATGGAGTCATTATTAATCTGAAGTTAAGAAACATCTTCTGAGCTCTTTTAATGATTGAGCCTTCTTTCCCATCCAGGGTGTTACATTTAACTTATAAAGATTTCCATTCAGACAAGGTGCATCGAGGCATGCGCCTGCATATCGGGAGGTGGCTCACGGAGTTGTTCCATTCAACCCTCCACAGACTCCATCTTGGACATGTGCTCTAACCCTCTGAGCTACAGATGTTGTCACCTGTTATTTCAGTGCCTCTCATTAGTAGTGCCAGTCAGTCTCAGCCCCAGTTAAAGTACTGAGATGAGAAGGGAAATTTATGTGGAGGCTTCTCATGCATGATGTTCTGCTCTGGGCACTATCTCCACACTAGCTACCCTCTCGAATGTGTACACTTTCCACCAGGTGCTGGTTGCTAAGTATAGCCATTACTGTGATGCTCAGTGTCTGTACCTATTTGTGTATGCTCTGGATTGGCCAGAAGGATTCCTGCCATTGAGATCCAGACCAGTTCTCATCCATTGTCTGTAACTGTATAAATGAAAATTAGAAGCCTCCCTCAGCATGGCCAAAACTGACAGATATGTATGGATTTAAAAAAACGTTTAATCTGACAGCCCTGACCCACCCATCAACACATCCCTTTTATATATTCTCCTTTCTGTGACCTACCCTATTCTGTCAAGAATAAAATCTGGCAGAGGGAGAAAAACATTCTTCTGAGGTGAGGGGGAGATATAAGAATAGTGATTACTTGGGTCCCAGGACTAATATAACATTATTTAATGGGCCTGTCTAATAGGGGCTGAGGAAGGGAAGGAATGTAAACAGTGAGAATGAAATAGCTTTACCAAATCTGCTGTTCCCATAAAGTCCAGGAAATTTGATATAAGTAAGTAAGGTCAAAGTAATGAGTCCATTGTATAGCTGTCTTTCAGGTGACAGACTGTCTTGTTGTTGGGTCTGACTGAACTTTGTGTCTGTGCAACTGCATATCTCTTTACTATGTCAACACACAAAGTGCTTGAGTCCTATTGTGGCTTGTTCTGGTCTGGTCTCACTCCCTGCAGTAGTAGGGCCTCTGTTGATATAGTCCCTGTCTTGAATGGTGAGGGTGGACTAGGTACAAATCTCTTTGGTGCTGGCTGTTCTGTGGAGTTGCTGCTGGCCACTGACTTCTTGGACTCTGCTACCATTTCGGCTATGGTACTTGGGGTCATATGTTATATGTCCCTCTCAGTTCCTATACCTGCCACTTCTGCTGAACCATTTCCCTTTAGTCACCTGCCAGTCCATATCTTGGCTTTGTTATATTTGATGGTTACTCGTTGGTCTAGCTCTGGACACCCCTTGCAAGATAGTGGGTTGGGAAGCAGGAATATTGTGTCCTGCTGATTTAGCCATCAGGTCTTTCCCCTTCTCTGGCCAATGCTGTTGTAAGTAAATATTGGCTTCTTCAGGTGACTGGAACTCACTGCAGACCCCATTTGTTATGAGCCGCAGGATAGACAGATATTACATTTGATATGGAATGCCAAGGGCTAAAAAAGGCTTTTCAACTTCTGTGCCAATTTTTCTGCAGAGGGTAATTTCCTGTGAGAAAGTAGATTCTGTTACCATTCTATTGCAAGGGTTCACAGTCCCAGGCCAGGGATAAGATATTTTCATTATCTGGAAATCTCAGGAACATTGCCAGGAATGGTCTCAGGTGGCCACATTGTTTCAGTGGCATAGTGAGGGGTCATTGTGCCCTCTGTATTTATAAGGTGGGGTGTCAGTTGTGCTGGAGAAGTCAGGCTGTTTCTTTTTGTAAAAAAAAAAACCAGTTACAGCTCAGTGTTCAACCCCCTCTGAAAATCCTATAAAGTGCAGGATGTTATGCCTGCTCCTGTTCTCGGCATCCTCTGCTCTAGTCCACAGCAGGGCTACAATTGTCTCAAGCTCCTATATTCTGCCCTCATGCCGAGTGTCCTATTTGTCTTATATAGGATAAAAATGTATCGGTATCCTTAGCCTTTGCTTGAAGGGTTTAGACTTTATCTTCCAGTGCTGAAACAGCCAATTTAAAAGTAGAAATTAATTTGAGCACTGTTTGGAGCACATCTTTTATTTCTGCTGCATCTGTGAGTGAAGACTGTGGCTGAGCAGTTGCCATCACAGTCTCATTGTTCTCATCAGTGCCTCTTTGATTCCATTTATTTCAAATATTTTCCACTCAGTTGCAGGTATCATTCTCCAACTTGAGATTTCATTAGGGCTGATTTTTACCCAATGGATGATACAAAAAACATCCAGTTCCACTTGTTCATCCCACATATTTAATCAAATTATTTAGTGGGTCAGAAGGGCTCTTCACATTAAGCTGCCATCAGTTGCTGCACTGCCGGTCCGTCTCATTTAACTATATTGTCTGGTTTATTAGCACTATTCATATATAATATAATGCCATTAATTTATTTAAACTTTGGACTGAAGCAACCTTCATCTGAGGTATGGCCATTTTTGGGCATGTGTATTTAATCTGATACAGTACATCCAGATCTTGGGAGGTAACCTCCACCCCCTACCCCCACTGCTTTGTAGCTATCCAAGATGGATTTGCTATTTTCTAGCATGCCCCATAGACTTGTGCTCAATTAGTTTTAGTCCTACTTAACATTATCTTAACTTCTGTGGCTCTATCAACAAGCTATTCTTCTGGTATTTAACCTTTGTGTTATAACAGAAACATTCCAGACTACTGGCACCTTTTCAAATTGCTTGGGAACACATATTTTGTGGCATGGTTACACTGTGAAGGCTTCATGCCCTAATCTGACCATTAATCACAGTTGAGCAGGATTTTTTCAAAATATTGTCAGCATTTTGCTTGGCCTCTCATATTCTGAAATTGATATAGCTCCAGACATAGGGCCGGATTTTCAAAGGAGAACACAGGGTTTGCATCAAACCTGTATCCAACCCTTTTTTTGGTGCAGCTGCAGCATGCACCTCTCCTGCAGCCACACCTGATTTTAGTAGATCAGGTGAAATTGTGACAGTTTACCTAATTTTTGGCAGCTTGCATGAAATATTTGGTGCAAGGCCCATAAAAAGGGTACCTGAAAGTGACACAAGCTAAATCAGCAAAAAGCTGGGCTAACCTGAGGCAATCAGCACATGGGATAGAAAATCTTGATTGTCGGCCAAGAGAATGCTGCAAGCCCTGTGTGCCATATGTTTGGCATACCCAGGAAGTGTGGCATACAGGGAGGTTTGAAAATCTGGCCCATAGTCTCTAAAACTGTATGTTCTGCCTTACTCTCAGAGCTGCTACAATTGTGATATTTCCTTTATAATGCAAATGGAATCATTTTCTAGTTGTGACTGAAATTAACTTATTTATGGACTACAAGAATGCTTTGATTTCTACTTATCAAGGTGCTGCAGTCTAACTATATATATTACAATTGTACTAGGTATTACCAAAAGACAGTGGTTGTTTTGCACATGTGCTTTTGCAATACAAAAAAACCCTTTTTTGCACTTTGAAATATGCATTTTAGTATCAACCTTCAGTTGCTATGCAAATGCCTAGGTCCAATTCACTAATGAAATATGCTTAATTTTCCAATCAATTTTTCAGGATTGTTATTGTCCTGACTGTGCTGGACACTAATTATTAGGATGTAAGATATGTATGCTGCTGGAGATTTGTGTTATTTCTCCTGAATTACCTGTTTTTCAGTTACTAAGTAAAGATGGAGCTGATTCAACTATTTAAAAAAATAAAGATTGGAATGGACTCTATTTCATTATGAGTACCTACTGCTGACCTTCTTAAGCTACTCTGCTGAATCTGAAATGGAACTATTGGCACACATTGATTCAGGCCTTAGACTTGCTCTTAGGATGCGGAGGCTGGAGTCTCCATTCTGTCTTCATAATGCCCCCATCCCCCAAATGGGTCATAAGAACTTAAATGTAACATTACGAATGTCATAAAAACTTGAAGTGTTTTCCCATTTTGCTTTCCTACTGATAAGTTATAGAATCTTCTTGCATTGTGCACACACACACACACAAATAAAATAAATAAAAACTGATTATACATGTTGCTATATTAGCAAATGGTCCAAAATGAATATTATATTGTACTTGTGCGCAACAATTTTAGGTAATTATTAATATTACTGCGAGTGACCCTCAGATCATTAATACAATATTGCAATAAAGTTGGTGAAGAAATTATCAAGTGTTTTGCTTAATCCAGGCAGTACTAGGAAACATTAAAACAAGAGCAGCATGCCTACTTATCCAAGTGTAATCTCTTAAACTGATGATTATGTTACTGTCTGTCATAGTGGTACTATTATCTATACTAGTGGTTCTTAATTGTAGTAATTTTGGTCTCTGTACATTGTTATGCTAGTTGTGAATGTTTGTATGATGCAATTGTATTGTATTGTGACATGTTCCTGTAACTATATTATTTAGTCTTATTATTGCAATTGTCATACCTGTATGGTTTCCTGTGTCAACTATTGCACTATTAATGTACTGCACTTACTGGGTCACCACTGAAAAAGGGACTGTCTTGTCTCAGTGGGCCTACCCGGTTACCAAAATTCAATAAATAAATAAATAAATAAAATAAGTGCAGTTTATCTCTTTTCATAGAAACTTAACTTTTCTGCTTATCGTACAGTATTTCTAAATGTCAATTGAAAATGTATGCATGTAAACTGATGCTATGCCACTTGCAGAGTATATGTATCATCACGACAGATAATTTGCTGCGAATAAATATCTGTGGACAATTATAGTTACAGGTTCTATGTGGTAATGGTGATCACAGAATAGCAATCACCATTTGGGTGAGTGTACCTCCCCGTATATGAATTACGGCAATGTACAGTCACAGTGACTATGAAACTGGTGCCCCCTGCTCCCACCCCACTTAAGGATTCTCAACCCCAGGGGGGTGCATTTCAGGCAGGGGAATGTGAAACTTAAAAAAAAAAAAAGCCAGACCTGACGCAAAAAGCAGTCACAGCCCTGAATCAAACCTGGCACTCTCCCAACCTCAGCCTGCCACCTACCCACCACTCCACATGGCCTGTTTGGCAGCCAACCACCACACTTCACCTCACATACCCTCCCTACCCTTCTACCCCTTGCATGGCCTGGTCCCTCCCACTGCATGGATGTATTAATAGCAACATCCTGTCGCTGTACTTGCCTACCCTGTATTAGGTCACTACCCTGCAAGGTAGCCCAGAACACAGGCACTGTGATTGAGTAACACATTTTGAAAGCGCTGAATCATGGTCGCTGTGTTCACTGGATACCACTGTTGCATGCCACAGCTATATGCACTTGATATTCTTTACCATTACATTTGTAAGTTTATGATGGGCTATGCAAGAGTCTAGAACTAAAGTTGTGGATACCATGTAAGCCCAGTCCAAAACTTTAGATTTGGAGTTCCATAACCCAGTATCATCAAATAACCCAATCAACCAATGTTTTGCAGTACATGTGGTTTCTACTATTTGAACTGCCATAAAGGGTATTGGGGTGATGCACGAGTGAGTGATTACAGACCTACAGTATTAAGCAGTGTCCTCACCTATCGCACCTCAATCATACTTGTGGTCTACATGAGATCTGTACCTTCCCACAGTTAACATAACAGCAAACCCTATTGCTTTCACCTACGCACAGTCATTTTTCTATTTAAGGGTCTTTTTCCTTCCCTTGCTGGGGTTGCTACAACTTGGCCATGACTTCAACTCTGTATTCGGATATAATCAAAGAACTCAGTTTAATTGATTATTCAGTTTTACATGTTTATACCCATGCCTATTTTTATGCATTCATTCACATCACCTGCTCACTCTTTGGCTGTAAATTAACATTACTCCGATTATCCAGTCCCCATTAGATCTGCTGATCACCCTAAAATTTGATATGTTGCTACCTAAAGGGAGCAACTGTACTGCTATAACTTTTTTTGTACTGTAAACTAATACTTTCTCAAGATCAACCTACTCTTGCAAGTAATCACTCTGTGTTACCTCTTACAACCCCAACTCTAATAACAACCTCCCCTCCTGAGTTTGTGGCCTATTTGTTTGCTTCAGTGAGCACACTGAAAAAGTTGATGCCTTTGTGTCCATTTTTAAATGCGTTGTGTCCTGCTTCTCATTCATAATTGCTTGTGTTGTTTATTTTGCCATCTCCATCTCCTTCTGGCCCATCTCCATTATCCACCCTGTTGCTCCTGCAGATGGACTCGGTAATCAGTCCTGTGAGTGTATTAAACTCCAAAGAGAGTAAGAGACTGAACATAATTGCAGAATGCATCAGGAGGAATTTGATGGGGGGTCGGTATATCTGACTCTATGTCACTTTCCAGACCTCTTTGAGAAAATGAACAGAGTAGCCAAGCTGAGCAAGTGGGGCATGCCAGGAGTTACTAAGACCTGTCACAAATTGTATTTTTTTTATTTACCAGTCATTCTAATCATTTGCAATACATTACTTTGAATGTAAAAAGGGGTGCTCACAATGTTATTGTTATTCCAATAACTTTGTTTTATTATACTTTGCCTTCTAATTTAAACATATTGTAGATGGTGAATCCTACATCACATTTTGCACCCCTGGATGTACCAAACTCATACACAAGTTGCTGCTCTAACCTGTGAAGTAATATTTCTGTTCCATGTATGAGTGTAAAATGAAATGTAACAATATGTTATCTTACTTAGCTGGCCCAGTGGCACTGTGGGCTGAGATGCTGTCAAGTGCCTTACATCATGCCACACTGGTGACCAGGGTTTGGTGATGAGCTCAGGTTGCCAGAGCCGGGAGGTGGGAGTGCAGGAGCAGGATTGAGCTGCCCACTGGGCAGCTCTCCTATCCCAGATTGGGGAGACATGTCATCCCCATCTCGGCTGACACCTGTTGGAGGCTGGATGCCAGAGCAAGGACATCTGGAGGCAAACATAATGTCAGTGAGGGTGGATGAGTAGTGGGGCTGGAGTGTATTTATTGCTTGACACAGCCTCAGGAACAGTAGGAAAACCTGAAGAAAAATGGAAGGCATGGCAGAGAGCATGACACCTTTGCTCCACACTTCCACCTGCCACATTACTGGCTCTTGTAGAGAAATACTGGTTGAGAACTTTTGGAGGGAGGATGGCCCCCACTCCTCCTGTCCCTGCCACGGGGGAAAAATCTGTGTGGGTACCTAGGCACCAGGTAAGTCAGGAGACAGTGGTTGAGGATGGTGGCACCGGCCAAAGGGAGCCACTCTGCTGTGGCTGAGGAGCATGAACAAATGATGGAAAAAAAGGAAAAAAGTTATTTTACTCTTGTTTTTTGTTTTGTTTAGTTTTCACAGAAAAAAATTACTTTAGGCACATTTCCTTCTTGAGCTTGGGTAAAACAGATTGTTTGTGGCTTTGCTCAAATTGCATTTGTTTTCAATTCTCTATTTTACCTGCCAATAAATAAAATCTACATTAGTATTTTGCAGCCCTAATTTGTAGTTGACAGACATGCTGTATGCATGCAGAGCTATACTTTAGGGGGGGGCAATATCTTATTACAAGTTGGCAGTCAGATAATAAAATAAAAAAAAAACACACAAAGAAGTGCCTGTGGTTGATGAAGAAATTGGGTGTTATAGGGTAGACTTGGGGTCCAACATAAAGGCCAGAGGTAAGTATCAGGAAGGTGGTGTGTTTTATGGATTTATTATTTTGACAGTCAGATTATCAGATTTCAGATCATGAGTCTAATATCCAATATCTGACTACTGCATCTGAATCTCACCTATTCAAGTTAACCTAGTCTGGTTCCTATAGTGATGTCTCATCATCTCACTGACATTATATTTTATTTCTTTTGAAACACACTGGCTCCATCATTAGATTGTGTAATGTGCATCTCATTTTAATTAGCATTATGATTATTTTTCACTTGTTGTGGGAGGGGGCTACTTTGAGGGACTCAAGGTTGATCGGGCTTTGCTGATTGCCCTGATTCTACTAAAAGTTTGGTTGCTTTATGTCTTTCTCAAGCTGGTACCACTACAGAACTGCTCTCATTTGGCATGGACATATGAGTTTGATGATGACGTTAATTCTTCCTTAGCACAGTTTTGCATTCACTGAGACCTCAAGAAGCTGCCTTATCCCATGGCAAATGTTAACAAGTTGCTCAGATGTACTGCTAAAATTGTTTGGAGCTTATATGTTAATCTTTTGTTCTGCCTTGGTCATCATAATAATTGGTTAAAAAAAGAGAAAAGAATGCCAACCCATAATGAACAATAAGGCAAAGCTACTGAAAGTGCCATATGTGTAGCCTGTTATGTACTTCAGATCTGCTGATGCCAATAGCATTTTATTACTGGTACTGGTACACAGGCAGCTGATTAACAGAGTCAGTTGCTGATGTGCAGAATCATGGCTCCTGTTTCTCTGTTCATTCTTGGAATTTCAATATCGGCTTCAATAATTGAAACTGAATATAATCTGAATTTCATTGGAGGATGTAATTTTTTTGATGACCATTCCATTTTGCAGAATTTTGAAACCAAGGGAAACTTTCTCTTCTTCCTTGGAAATCCTACTGAATGAAACCCACCCTGTCTTACATTGCTCTATCATGGGTGCATACTGAACCATATTTACACGCAACTAGTATGTGTCATGTAGAGATGCAGCAAATTTAAATTTCGTTGGCAAAGTGAACACAAAGTGGGCACTTCGCATTGTCACTCCACTTCGTGGAGTGACCAGCATGACATGCCCACTTCGCCTTGTTATTATTACTTTGCATTGTCATTCCGCCTTAACGCAAAGTAAGGCGGAGTGACAACAATATTGGCAGCCCCCCACACACAGTCACTAGAATTAATATGTATCCCCAAAATGCTACTGTCGTCTTGTCTCCAGAAAATTCCCCAGTGCTGATGAAGTGAAATGAGAGTGTAACAAGAAATGCAAAGTCTCCCAGAATTAATGGCACACTCAGTCATCTGGCAGTGGTCAGACATAGTCACCAGAAATAATGTTCATCCCCAAAATGCTTCTGTCTTATGTCCAGAAAATTCCCCAGTGCTGACCAAGTGAAATGAGAGTGTAACAAGACTTGCAAAGTCTCCCATCTTAGAGATGCAGCAAATTTAAATTCTGCCGGTGAAGTGCCCGCTAAGTGGGTACTTCATGTTGTCACTTCGCTACACAGAGTGGCCAGCATGAAATGCTCACTTCCCTTGTTATTGTGATTGTGACTTCTCATTGTCATTCCTCCTTAACCTAAAGTAAGGTAGAGTGGCAACAATATTGGCAGCCCAAGGGCCCCCACACATCACATGGCTTACAGTACTGTAACTCACATGCTGTATAAGAACGCAAATGCCTACAGCTGTAGTTCCCTGATGGCAATGACCTGTATCACAACTAGAGAGGCAGCGAATTTAAATTCCACCAGCAAAGTGCCCACAAAGTGGGCACTTCATGTTGTCACTCTGGGGCCAATGCAAAAGGCTCACTTCGCCTAGTAATTATTACTTCGTGTTATCATTCTGCCTTAAGTCGAAGTAAGATGAAGTGACACCAATATTTGGCAGCCCTTCACACACACAGTCACCAAAATTAATGTGCATCCCCAAAATTCTCATGTCTTGTGTCCAGAAAACTCCTCAGTACTGACAAAGTGTAATGAGCACAGAAAAAATGCAAAGTCCTCCAAAATTAAAGGCGCACACAGATGTCATGCATTCAGTAGTCACACACAGTCACCAAAATTAATGTGCATCCCCAAAATGCTACTGACAGCGTAACAAGAAATGCAAAGTCTCTCAGAATTAATGGTGCACTCTGTCATGTATGCAGTTTTCACACACAGTCACCAGAATTAATGAGCATCCCAAAAATGCCTCTGTCTTATGTCCAGAAAATTCCCCAGTGCTGATGAAGTGAAATGAGAGCGTAAGATGAAATGCAAAGTCTCCCAGAATTAATGGTGTACTACAAATGCACAGACAGATTAAGATTGCACTGTGCACTCAAGATGCAGATGCAAAGACACAATAACACCTAACCAGTACTCATAAGTCACAAATCCAAATCTGGAAAAGAATACCTTTTGCCGGTTTGGAGGGGGGGATTTATTGCACAGCAGTAACAGACAGTCCACTACCAGTAAAGATACCACAAAGCTGTATAAAAAATTCATGCAGGTGTAATGGATAGCAGGTTCACACTGCTGCAGTAACGCTGTGGCACAATAACAGGTGTCTTATTTAATGGCACGCATCGCACACACACTCACACACACTACAAGTAATGCGTAGCAAATTGAAAAATTTAGTAATATAACCAAATGTTTTAAACAAACTGAAATTGTACACTGCTGCATCACAACAATCAGAAAAAAAGTCAAGAATTACTGAAAATATTACTGTGCATACACTAACACAGTTATACAAGAAAAATATAACCAAAACAGAAAAGACTGCCTTTTTCTCCCAGTTAATCTACCTACACCACAGATATGCCCCTCCCCCAAAGCACCCTTCACAGTACACAGACTGACTGTTCTAAATTAACATTCAAAATCCACACACAAACAATAAACACTCGATAATATGAGCACAGGAGGGTTTCCTATACTTGATGTAGTAAATTGTGAGCAAAAAAAAAAGCTCAAAAATACTTTTTTAACAGCTTTTAGAGGATTTGAATTGCAGATCTCTGAGAGGAAACTGTCTCCATCTTCCACTACACATACACTACACAGAACTGAGGCTGTGCAGAACAATCTAGAGTTCATGTGACCTGCAATCCCATAAAGCACTGCAAAATTCTCCTTTGGAGCTCAAGAACAAGGCTGAGTAAGGCAAAGTAAGGTGTAGTACATTGATTTCAATGTAATTCGCCTTAAAATTGGTGGAGAAGTGGCTTGGGGAAGGCGAAATAATGCAAAGTCATTGTTTTCAATGGACTTCACCTTCCCCATTATAACACGAAGTACTCTGCTTCGCATTGCGGAGCACTTTGTGGACTCCATGTTACTCTGTGAATCACTTCGCGGAGCGAATTTCAGCCACTTCACCCACAACTAGTGTCATGTACTTTTTATGCTCCTTGTCTGCTGCAGTAATTCTCTGCAGAACACTCTTAAAAATAGAGGACTGACCTAAATTGTGCTGTCCTGCTGTTCAGAAATCTGTCTAAAAAAATCATGTATGATGTACTGTAGGTTGATGTCCTTTTGTAAAATGCTATAACTTACACACTCACTTCTTGCTACAGCTCAAATCCACACTGTTCAAATCTGATGTATGTATTTTTGCATCTATGTAAGTGCATTGTTATAGCTAAGTATCAATTTTAACTCTGTTATTTTCTGTACCCAGGTCAAGCCTCTAAAAGTGCCATGTGACACAGTGCTTCACCACCCAGTAAACAACATTTGAAATAAAATTTATAAAAATAAAATCTTAACACTACTTCAGCCTGCAGGGCCAGGGCTTCTGCAGCCAAAAATACAAATCCATGATACCCAAATCACAAGACTACGTCTGTCTGCAGAACTACAGCCTCTTAAATTATCATTATAATTTGGGTATCATGGATTTGTATATATGGCTGTACTGTATATGTGGAGACCTGGACTTCTGCAGACAAAACTGGTTCTGTATGTCTTATACTTGCAAGTGTATCTGTGAGTGACGAAATGCAAGTAGTTCAGTTAATGTATTCAATAATCAACTCTGTGCACTCCACTTCATCAACTGCATCTAAGATTCCATTTTTTTCCCTTAACTTACAAATGTAACCACCCCATTTCATATTATATAACTGGTAGGATGATGTTGCAGACTCAAATCCCAATGCTACCCATGTCCCTGTATTTGCCAGTGTATGTAAACAGTATATAATTTGAAAACTCAAAGCTAGTGGTGCTACTTTTCTGACCTGTTCTCTCAGCAATTGTGTGTATGTCCTTTGTGGGGTTCTTGTGTATGTTTTTGAAGGGGGCTATTATTTGATCTGCATGAGACAGTCCCAACCATGTCTGTGAAATAGAAACTAGTATATGTATATCTTGTAAATTATTAAATATATAGTTTTTGAATATGTAAGACATCATCAAAAGCTCAATTTGTGTTTTATGTTAAAACATTTTACACCGTGATAACTTCGGTGCTATTCAAAAAAAGAAAATGTGAGAAATTTGTCAGCTAGAAGGGCTGTTGTAATTTCAGTTGATTAACTGACAAAAAAGAAACTAACACACTTCATTGAGCCAGGCATTCCAGTTAGTTACTAAGTAGTCACTTACATATTGTAAGACAACTATCAAGGTACATTTGTTTCAGTTAGGTGAAAACTGGGATGGCTAACTGCTGAAGTCCTGAGTCACAACTGCAAATAGTTTGAAGTTATGACCTCTATCATGAGGGTATTAACAACTGACTTTTAAATTTGGATGGTACCCATATGCATAATTAACACATTCTTCAGTTTAAATTGATGCCATGTGTTACAGAGTTCTATCTGTTTATTTCAATCAAGATACCTACTAGTAGGCCTCTGAGTTACCCTGAGCATGAGATATGTATCAGGCCAGATGCATTACTTCATTGTCTTGATTTCTTGGTACTTAAAACATGGACATCTCTTCAGGCATGATTGATTACTCCTGTGAGCAGAGAAATTTGTATTGCCTGCATACTTTGTAATAAACGTGTGCTCATTTCTGACTCCAGTTTTGTATCTTCAAATGCCCCGGTGTATAGAAGTCCAAGACTTGACTAAACATTAATGAGCTCAAACAAGGTTAACAAAATTATCTAATAAATCTTTACCTGTTGAAACCCCTACATTACTGAATATGGAAAATAATTTTTCCCCTACTTTGCATACTACAGTTAGTATGACCTTGAATGTTAATGATAATAAAAGGCCCAGAGAGGATGATGATTGCTACCAGATACTGAAGCTGATGACTGGGCTCTAGCCTTTAACAAGTCCAAGGCCTAAATAAGTTGTAGGGCTACTCAATTGAATTACATCTAGAAAAGAGGTATAACCCTTAGTAAAACATGAAGAGTGTTCTGGCTCCATAAGGAATAAACCCAAATAGACGGTGATCAAGGTTTCAATCAGTGGCAACATCAGTAGAAATAAAATCCTCTGAACCACTACAAAGTAGTTCCCAAGTTAAAACTAATCAAGATGCTGCAGATATTTTTAATGTCCCTCAAATTTCTGAACATGTTCCATTTGACATTGCATCACCTCTGCCTAGAGAAGTTTTTGTATTGGGGGATTCTATTGCAAAATTTGTCAATAAATATATATGTAATGCCGATGAGTATCATCACAGCTACAGCAGTTATAGAGGGGCTAAAGTTTCAGACTTAATCAATATGACTGTAGTTATCTTAAAAAATGTTGGTGACCATCCGTTAGTAATTCCTCATGCAGGGAGAAATAATATCAGTAAATGTTAGATTGATGAAATAAAAAATGAATACATGGAACTTAGCGAGGCGCTAAAGAGCAAAGGATACCAGGTTTGTTTTTTTGGAAATTTTACCTGTACCTAGGACTGGCACCTTTGGGATGAAAAAATCAAAACCATAAATGAGTGGTTGTGTAAGTGGTGCCTCAAAAACAGCTTTCACTGTTTAATGCACTGGGAGCAATTTGAGGTTAACCCTAGCTATTATAGCTGGGATGGCCTCGACTTAAGCTGTAGAGGTAGTTCAGCACTGGATAAAACATTTGAAACATACATTGTATCTACTTTAAACTAAGTACTGAGGAGGATCAGGGTAAACCATCTAAATCCATGCTAGACCATAAAACATAAATATGTAAAATCCTCTTAGCCAGTGTTAGAAGTTTAAATCTACTCAAAAATCAGAATTATAAATCATGCTACACAGTGATAACTTTGATATTGCAGTTATCACAGAAACTTGTGGGACCCCACTTATACCTGATCTATAAAAATCTTTGTTATGGCCAGTTTTATAAAAATGGGGACCATGGAAGGGAGGAACTGTGTGTTTATGTAAAGGCAGATACTGAAGGCTCACAATGTGATGTTATTAATACCTTAAATGAAAATATTAAAGCATATGGATTCAACTGAATTTTAGAAATAAATCCAGATTTATTTTGGTACACACTATAGACCACTAGCCAGTAGTAAAGATTATAAAATTGCCCTAATGAATGAAATTAACCCTTTCATGGCTGTGGACTGATATATCAGTCCAAAATGTCTATACATTCTAATTCTGTCAGCAGCCTAAGGGTTAAGACTATGTCCACTTTGGGTGACGTAATTGTAACTGGTGATTCTAACCTACCATGTATGTGTTGGGAATCGCTCTCTGTTGAAACTCCATTGGAAAATGATTTCCTAAATGTGGATCTAGAAGCTGGGCTTGATCAAAAGGTTATGGAACCAACCTGAGAGAAACACACTAGATTTGATACTTACCAACATTGAAAATGACCTATTAGATGTAAAAGTGCAGGGTCCGCTTAACAGCAGTGACCTTAGTATGGCATACTGTTGTCTTTTAGATTGTAAATATAACAATGTGGGTAGTCCTACTATCAGACACTACAACAGGGCCAAATATGAAGACATTAACAGCTTCCTCCTTTCATTTGATTGGAATCATTTCATGTCACCCTTATCCACTGAAGATTGTTGGTCATTCTTAAAGAACTTATTGCTACATGTGGTGAAAAAATGTATAGAACTTAGGAAAAATACAATTAAAAAGGTAAACTACTTCCCTGGTTCTCCAAAAGTATCAAATGGCATATTAACAGGAAAGCTAAAGCATTTGTAAGATACAAAAACACCCGCCCCAGTTAACAGAAGTTAATATAAGAATATACTGAAGTTAATTAAGACTACTGTAACCTTGTCGCAAGGTTAATGAGGCCACCATGACAACCACTTGATGTGGTAACCAGCGTGTTACTGATGGGATGGTATTGTTTTTTACAGTGTATTCTGGAACGTGGTTGCCAGACAGTTTTCCTTAGAAAATAAAATGTAGAAGCTGTCTGACATTTCTTTAGCTAGGACAGGTGCTGCCATGTTAACAGATCGGGATTTCTTAAAGAGTCAGGCTGCACGTGACTATAGTTCTAAACTGTTATGCTGCACTAGCTATGTATTTAGTGCAGCATAACAGCTAGAACAGATGATCGCAGTGCAGCATAACAGCGTTTAGAAACGCTTAAATTTTTATGAATAACCGCATTCCAAAATACACTATACTCAATATTATTCCCAAAGAGTTTGGAAAGGATGAGATTTTGTTTGTTTTAAAATTACTTAACAGTAACTCTTTACCAGATCCTGATGGAATCCATCCAGAACTGTTCAAGGAGTTATCACCTGTTTTATGTTACCCTCTCACAATTCTGTAAAACAGATCTATGCTTAGTGGTCATGTTCTAAGTGACTGGTGGAAAGCTACAATTATACCTATTCATAAAAAATATAGCAAGAACCCAGCAACCAACTATTGGCCAATCAGCCTATCCTTTCCTGTTTGTAAGGTTTTGGAAAACTTCTTAACACTTTGACATGGAGCAATGCTCCTTAGGATTAATTGATCCCACTCAGTATGGATTTAAAACTAGGAGGTCCTGCACTACCAACTTGGTTTCTGTTTATGAAAACACAAATAAGAGTTTAGATCTTGGCATCCCTGTGGTTGTTGTTTTATTGGACTTCCAAAAGACATTTGATAAAGTTCAACACTGTGAACGTGCTGAAAAATTGGATAAAATTGGCTTCAGTCACTACCTCCTGAGATGCACCAGAAATTGGTTAGATCAGAGAACACAACATGTTAGAATAGGTGGTCATATTCCTGACAAGGGTACCATGAGTAGTGGTGTTCCCCAGGGATTGGTGCTGGGGCCTACTTCCTTAATAGTAAAATACTTCTTTAATAGTAAAATTGTCTAATAGATATTACACAATATAAAGTGATCTTTGTTTCAAGAAACAAACAATGTATTGTTCCTTTATACAGAGCTTACATTAGACCTTACATTAATTATGGCTCATTCTGGTCACCATATTGAGGGGAGACATAAAATTGTTGAGAGGTGCAAAGGAGAACCACCAAAATAATCCTCGACTCAAGAGTTTGATTTATAAGCACAGTTGTTAGCATTAAGTGTGGTCTTCCTAGAGGACAGGAGATTGCATGGTGATCTATTATGTCTATACAAGACTTTACAAGATCCAGATTTAATAATCACTGTGGTCTATCCTATAGTGATAGACTCTTCAATTTAAGATGATATAAAAATGAAAGTGCACTACAGTAACACCAATAAACGTGCACACTACTTTACTATTAGGGTAGCCAAAGCTTGGAATGTTCTACTGCAGGACTTAGTAGAGATTTCATCTTTTGAGAAATTTAAATGTGGGCTAGACAACTATTTAAGGTGACAGTCATGTTGACACTAATTGTTCTCAGGAGTGGGAGATGGACTTGATAGGCTTCTGGCCTTTTCCATCTTTTCCCTGCTAAGTAACTAAGTGACTTTCTCAAAAAAAAGGAAATTCATTGCAAAAAAAACAAAACTGCATTGATGCACCAGTTAGGGAACAACCTAATGCCACAAAAGTGCAGAAATGTGGTGTTAGGGTTTCCAACCTTAACTCCCAACCCCACCCCAAGCAGTAAAAAAAAAACAAGGCCACACAAGCAACCCCAGCCAACCATCATCAGATAAGACAAATAACATGCAACTCTTTGCAAATGACTGAAATGCAGTAGCAATGATGCACTACCTTCACAGATTGGTATCTGTGGTATGCACACTGCAAGACATACAGACTAACTTCTGGCTGCAGACAGAAATCCATGATACTCAAATCACAACACTGCTTCTGTGTGTAGAAGCGCAGGCCCCTGCAGCCACAGATAGAAATCTATGATACCCAAATTACAAGAGTTCTTTTGTTGGCAAAAGTGAAATCCCCTATGTGTCCAGTGCTTCAGTAGCTACAGGTACTCATCCACAGTGTAAGACATACACACAGTTCTGTCTGCAGAAGCGCAGGCCCCAGCACCCACAGGTGTAAAGCCTACACTCCAACCTCTGGCTGCAGAAGCACAGGGTACATTAAATCAATGATAATAAATTGCAACAGTACTTCTGCCTGCCAAAGCACAGGCACCTGATGGGCCAGCATCTCTTCGGACACAGGTATAAGACATACACACTGACTTCTGGCTGCAAGAAGGGCAGGCCCCAGGAGGCCTGCACTTATGCAACTGCATATAGAAAACCATGTACTAGCAGATCCAGCTATGTAGTGAGGTTGCACCCACTATCCCTTTAGCCCAGCAACAAGTAACTGTTTTAACCTAATCTGATCGTTCAATGGTAACATTTTACTTTTTTTTAAGGAAAGTGCCATGACTAAGCAAAACTGCTACCCCTTTAAGAATTCCTAGAGTCACCACTGAAACCATGATATTCACTTTGCAACAGTAATTCTATCTGCAGAAGCACAGGCCATGGGGCCTGCACTTCTCAGTCACATGTGTCATGCTTGCTGCAAGGCATACACACAACTGTGACTGCAGACGTACAGGACCCTGTAGGGCCTTTGCTTATGTAGCCACAGATACAAATCCATGACTGTATCACATCAGTGCTACAGCATTTGTGTCATCTGGAAACAGTTATATGTTGTTTGTCATACATGATGATGGCTGTCTGGGGTTGCTTATGAGGTCTTATCCTTTTGCTGTTTGGGGAGTGGGAGGTGGGGAGTTAGGGTTGTAAACCCTATGTCCACATTTCCCTACTTTTGTGGCATTAAGCTTTACCCTAACTGGTGCATTAGCTCAGTTTTTTGCAATGAATTTTGGTATATCCCTTGCTTTAATACTTGAAGCAGACAATATTTTTTTTTATTCTTTGGTAATCAAGTAAAGCCCACTAGGCACAAGTGTCTGTTTTCAGGGGCAACCTGGGAGTACTGGGGAGGTTAAGTGACTTGCTCAGAGTCACACAACATACAAGTAGAGATTGTAGGAATCAAACCCAGGTCTTTTGGATGTACCAGGCTTATTCATAGCTTTTTACTCTAACCTCTAGGCTATACTGCCAGGTATTGAATGCCTACTCCCCATCAAACAATAGCTGCTGTTTTAGGCCTCAGGTAGTGCCACTCCAGCCAATCCTGGTGGTCAACATTACATAACATAGCACATGACCAGATGCCCTAAGCATGTGGTCATCCTACCTCAAGCCAACATAATAGCTCCTTGTTCAGGACAGACAGGCTTTGAGCCTAAAAGAGTTGTTATCCAAGGCTCCACTTTTGGTTGGTCCGGCCTATGCACCGATAAGGAGACATGATTCTTTGAATGATTTCTACATGTTACTGACCATATACATAATACTTGTTCCTCTTGTCTTGACAGATGGCCAAAGCAGAAAGCACCCCACTTGCAACATGCCACTACTGCCACACCAAATCAGACCTCAAAGCCCTACTTGCGAAATCAAGGTGTCAGAGTCCTCAAGTGAGCATTCCTTCTCACTTGAAGCCCTGCCAGTACAGAAAGGGCCCTGTAATAAGATGAAAATGAAAAATGGACCCTGCAACCCTCATGCTGCAGATGTAGCAAGCCACAGCAATGATGATAGAGAACCAAAAATCATTTATGTTCAGAATGATGGCATATCTGGAGGTGATGACAAACCCAGTGCCTCAGAACCCAGTGGGGAACCTAATAAGACACCCACTACTTGAGACAAGCAGTCCAGTGCCACAGCCCAAAATCCCATAGTCCCAGATGTTCCAGCCAACCCACAAGGGCCAAATCTGGACAGGAATGAGAATCAGCAACCAGATGAAGGCTTTAATCATGAGTCAGATAAGGAGGATGAACAAGTGGTGATGGAAGAGTCATTGCTGACCTCTAAACTGTGTTATTTTAGCCTCATCCATGAACTAATGAAGTTGCTATAGACTACCATGGGATTCAAGCTACCTCCACCTTTACAAGAAAGCAAGCTAGATTTCATGATTCAGCAGAAACAAAAACAGAGGATTTTATCCCCATATGCCCAGCCATAGATGATGTTATGGTGACAGAACAGGAGGCAGTGGACCTGGCCCACATACCTCAGAGAATCTCACAGGATAGGGTGTACCCTACCCTGGAGAACAAGCTAAAACAGTGGTGCACCCACCACTACAGCAGGCCTTACTCTACCAAGCTGTCTTCACTTGCAAACAGCAGACACCTAAGGCTTCTATTTCTACTACTCCTCATCTCAAGTTCTGTTCACCCCAATCCCAGCCCCTCACAACCCGACCCATTTCACCCCTCACTCCTCCCCCACACCCTCTAATGAGCTCACTTTTGCTCACCTTACCGTGCAAAGCCTTTTGGGAAAAGAAAACTTAATTTTGTCCTGGGTGATGGCTAATGCTTTTGATGTCATTGCCCACACCAAAACCTGGCTGAAGGAGGACATCTCCCCCAATGAAATCTGCCTTGAGGGTTACTAGGTTTTTAGAAAAGACAGGGTGGGAAAATGTGGGGAGGCTGCCTCATCTGGGCTGCTGATCACCTCCTTGCCTCCAAATTCAACCCCCCGCTTCCCACCTCCACCCTCGAGTCCATCTCAATTAACCTCCTCCTTGGAGTGGATAAAATGGTCACAGTCAGTGTGGTTTACCTGCCACCCTTCACCTCACCTTGTGATCTAGACCCTTTCTAGATATCAAGACCTCCCTTCCCAAAGGGAGAGATTGGATCATCCTAGGGGATTTCAACCTTAACTGGCTGTCCCCTCACTGTGAATCCACCAAGGAATCCTTACTTGGCCTTGGCCTCCACCAGCTCATCACTGAACCTACCAGAACCAACTACAAGACTGGATCTCAGTCCCTTATTGACTATGTCCTGGCCTCACACCCCTCCCATGTCACCACCTCCAGAATTCTTCCTGACTCAGTCAGTGACCACTGTGCTGTTTTTTGCTGTTGGTCCACAAAAACACCCCCTGCCCCTACAAATTCATTCAAACCAGGTAATTGAAGAAGCTGGATGCCTCCAAGTTTTCCAAAGCAGCCCTAGCCCAAGGCAGGTCCTTCACTGAAAACATTTCTGACATCTTAGACATCTTTTTCTTAGACTCGATAGACCGTAAGGCCTAATCTGCTGGCAAATAGTATATTAGTATGTATCTGCAAAGTGCTTGAAGCCTATAGCAATAAAATCCTTGCCCTCTGTGACCATTCCATCCTGTTTAAGAAGATCTGGTCAAGGGTTCTTGCCAAGAATGGGTCACCCCTGAGCTTTGCAAACTAATGAGGATATGGACCGAGCCTGGAAGTTGTACAGAAAACACAAATTCCCCCCCAACACCTCCAAGACTTCAAAACTCTCAGAAACAGGTGCAAATCTTCCACAAGATCTGATAAATCCTCCTTCTTCCTGGAAAAATAATGTGCTGCTCAGGGGAACCCTAGGGGGACCTGGAACATTTTTAACAACCTAATTGGTAGGGGAATTTCCAAAGAATGTATTTGTCTCACCTCCAAAGGGACCACCACAACTGAGCCAAGTAAAATTGCATCCCTTTTCAATAAATACTTCAGTGACCTTGACCAGTAGAAGCCCAGCTCCCTTCCTACCTCATCTACCCCTGCACCCCTCCCAGTCTCCCACCCCAAGTTCCATTTTTAGATGCCAAACTCCTGATAGTGGTCAAGTTAATCAGAACAAACAACCCAAGATCATCTATGGGCACTGACAAGATTGACTTCAGAGTTCTCCATTTTGTCTGTGACTCCCTGGCCATTCTTCTCACTAATATCCTCAACCACTCCCTCTGCATGGGGTCCTTCCCTAAAGCATGGAAGTGCACCATTATTAAACCTCTGCACAAATCCAGTCCCAAGGATCTAGTATCCAACTACTGCCCCATTTCCCTTCTTGCCCCTCTATCCAAAACTTTAGAGAAGAAGAAGAAGAATCAGCATTTATATAGCGCTTTTCATACATAGTATCCCAAAGCGCTTTACAAGCAATGCTAGACTGGTAGTGAAGTGACTGAATGTGGTGGCTGCCATATCGCACATCATCACCACACACAGCCTGGATAATTGCATGAACTGGTTTATGGGAAGGGGAATGTTGGCCAGGACACCGGGAATGTTCCCTGCTCTTTACGAAGAGTACCCTGGGTTCTTTTACTTCCACCTGGACACCCACCAGGACAACACCAGGATGGGCAGAAGGGACCTCGGTTTAACATCTCATCCGAAGGATGGCACACCCCAGCAGTACAGCACCCCCCAATACTGCACTTGGATGCCAGCGATTTTTAGGTGCAAGTCTATCCCGATGTGGGAATAGAACCCACAACCTTCTGGTCCAGAGGCGGATGTGCTACCAACTGAGCCACACTGACACTGAAAATGGTCCACAGGCAAACCACGGAATTCCTCTCCAAATACAAACTGCTCAAGGAGGCCCAGCATGGGTTCTGTGCTTGCCACAATACCGATACTGCCCTCATCAAGTTCATCCACTCCAGGGGAGGTCATGTGATGGCTGCTTGAACAGTCGCTTTCTCCTTCGCCTCCCGCCCACAGTCCAGTAAAATAAGTTTTAAAGTGAATACAAGGACCCTACCATTTAAAACTGGCTTATTCTATCTTTAAAAAGCCACAAGGAGCATCGTGGCAGCGAATACCCCTCAAAATGGATGCGGAAATGCAAGAAAACTTACCCCGCTATACACCACCAACAGCACCGACCCGGGATAAGACAGCAAAGTGCTCGAGGAGCTCCAGTAGGGGCAACAGCCAACGCTGATCCCCAGGCCACACTCACGGAGGAAAAATTCTGGAGGGAATATCCTCTGAAAGGATCCCTGGAGACACTAATGGTATCCATTCAAGTATTACTCTCCTGGCTTCACTAACGCAGCGTATAGCAGATAATGAATCGAAAATATCTCTTTGATGATTGAGGGGGAGAGTTGACCCAGAGCTGACTCATTTGCGACATCTAATTAAAGCTATGGAAATTAAAGTAAAGGACCTGGAAGGAAGATATAGAAGAAATAATCTTCTGATTCTGGGGATACCTGAAGGCGAAGAGGGCAAGTCGCCCATACTATTTGTGCAGACGTTATGCAGCAAGTTGGCAGGCCCCTCTCCTAATGGGCTGGAGTATGTGATTGAGCAAGTTCATTGGTCTTTAAGGCTGGTCCCTCCATCAGAGGCCCCTCCATGTCCTATAATTTTTATATTGCTGAATTTTAGGGACAAGCAGCATATCCTCGGTAAAATTCGGGAGGTCAGTGAACTGCTATGGGAGGCAAAAGAATACGGATGACTCAGGATTTTCCAAAATCTGTAAGGCAAAAAAGGAAGGAGTTTCACCCGATAGTTACGAAGCTTATTGCGGCAGAGATCCGCTTTAAAATGAAACATCCCGCTACACTGCAGGTGTGTCATATGGAAGAATGGCATAGTTTTGAATCGCACGCTCAAGCTGCTGAGAAATTACAGAAGCTGTATTTGGATCTGTTTAAGTGAAAGTATGAAGTGGAAGACTTCACTCGGACGTCGGGATGATTGTTGGACTGCATTATGATGAGGGTGGACACTAATAATTTGAGACAGAACACATCAGAGAAGATGTACCAGGGTGCATGGTCACTTGCGAGGGGACTAGCGAAGTGGGGGGGTTCAGCTCACAGTTCGTAGTTTGTGCTAAGCTACCATTTGTTTTGAAAGCAGCCATGCTAGATTTAATTTTAGGTAGCTCTGCGGATATCGGCAGGTTTCCAGAATGATTGCATAAAGGGGTGCAATATTTAACATTTTTGTCAGAAACTGAGTTTAACCCCCAATATTACTACTTAAAGCCTGACAGGTTAAAGGAGGAATTATAATATTTGAGCTCACAGTCTTTATAAGTTAGTCACCTTTTAACAGGCTTGGGTATAGTCTATTTAAGGTCTAATCCAGAATCTGATTCTTTTATCTGTCTGTGTTTCTTTTATATTATTAATGGGGCCACTTAGTAAAATAGGCAAACAAGCTATAACTAATCATTAAATGAGTGCCATGAAATAGTACAAGGATGTTGGAGTTTTGTAGCAATCTATCCTGGTCATGGATTGTAAGGTATAAGAATAACCAGTAATATCTTGTAAAGGTAGCAGGAGCGTTAATATTCAACTAAAGATGTCTACCAGTTGTTGTGGGTGGAGCGAGGGGCGGAGGGGGATCTTTGGGATTGTTTAGGGGTAGGATACATCACAACCCTGATTTGAATAGTGCTCTGGTGAATAAACCAGAATGATAAGAGAATGAATTTTTATTTTGTTTTCATTGTGGGAGAAGGGGTTTATTTATAAAATGGTGTGGGGTTTTGTTCCTTTGTTTCAGGGAGGGGATATAAGGAAGGATAAGATACCTAGTCGAGGGGTAAAATGGTTTGTTTTAGTCTTGGAAGAACTGGGAATAATCTTCAATGGGCTAATACAAGATGAAATATGTTTCATGGAACGTAAAAGGGTTACGAACTAGTATTAAACGGCACCAGGTGTTAAGACACTTACAGACACTACAATGTCAGATAGCATTTCTCCAAGAGACCCATCTCTTGACTTCAGAAAACCTTTTTCTTAGATGTCAATGGGTGGGACAAAGTTATATGGGTGGAAATTATACTAATCAGCGGGGAGTGGCTCTTCTCTTTTTAAGGGGACTAAATTTTCAGTTAAATATGGCCATTGTGGATCCGGAGGGCCGATATATCCTCTTACATGGGGTTCTTGATCATATTGAAATGCTTATAGGGTGTCTTTATTGTCCAAATACCCCATCCCCTAATTTTTTTACTGGGTTATTAAAAGTGATCTCCAGATTTATGCACCTCCCTTTAATTTTTGAAGGGGATTGGAATGTCACTATAAATTCTAACTTAGATAAGTCAAATAGTCAGATCACTAGACCATCCTTGACACAACAAGCTCTCCAAGAATTTATAACTATGGGAGGTCTCTTTGACCCTTGGAGAACCATTTATCCAACTAGCCAGAAGTATACCTTTTATTCCTCAGTACATAAATCCCGATCTCGGATTGATTACTTTTTAGTTAGTGTTGAAGCCCTACCCCATATTCCAGGCATTGGTATAGCTCCTAGAGTATTTTCGGATAATTCGATGGTATGACTCTTATATAACCCCAATCCGAATATTAGGTGGGATAAAATATGGAAATTAAATACACAACTTCTTAAAGACCCGTGGGTCATAGAGAAATTGCAAGCTCTTATCCGAGATTTTTGACAATTGAACCTAGGCTATATTGCTAATGTGGAAAAAATATGGGGGGTGTTACAATGTGTCCTTTGGGGGAGTGTATTTGGATTGCTTCGACCCACAAGAGGAAGAAAGAGGCCTCCTTACAAGCTCTTTTAGTGCAGATAGAAGCCCTTGAGCACAGTCCAACTCTGGAATCTTCTGAATCAGAGCAAGTAGAATTAACCAAATTAAGGCATCAATATGCAGACTTATTAAGGGAAAAGTCTGAATATGCATTACTAAAAGATACGGTCGAGGTATATAGACCAAGGAGAGATAAGGCAGGACATTTGTTGGCTATGCGACTTAAAGAACAAGAAGCTTCCCATTTGGAAAAAGCTATCTCCTCTCAATTTGATGGTACCCTTAAAACTTCCCCAGTAGAGATTACCCAGGAATTTGATAGGTTTTATTCACAGTTATACTCTCCTCCCTTAAATGTCCTTTCAAATAAGGAAGTTCAGGATTATTTAGAGAAGATTCCACTTCCACAATTATCCCAAGTTCATCAAACTGTCTTAGTGTGGCTTATATCACAGACCGAAATCTTAACTGCCATCCAGACTTTGGCATCGGATATATCTCCAGGTCCGGATGGATTTCCTGCTAACTTATACAAAGCTTTGGCAACCAATCTAGCTCCCATCCATGCTCAGGTTTTTTCCTTCCTTTGTGAAAAAGGTATATCTGATTCCTCACTTCTGCAGGCCCTTATAATAGTTTTACCCAAACCCAATACACCTCCCGAAAAAGTTACCAATTATCGGCCCATATCTCTCATGAACTATGATATTTAAAATCCTATCAAAAATCATGGCTGCCAGGGTAATGCAAGTTTGGGAGGGACTTATAGGACCTGAGCAAGTAGGGTTTATGAGTGGAGATCCTCTCTAGATCATCTGAGGAAGCTAGAGCATATTTTCTCCATTCCCAGGAATCTCGAGAACCTAAGGTTTTGGTGTCCCTGGATGCAGAGAAAGCTTTCGACAGGGTACATTGAATTTCTCTTTTGACAATGGAAAGATTTGGTTTCCCACCAAGTTTATTGAATGGGTGAAGATCTTATATACCAGCCCGAATGCTAAAGTATACTGCAATGGCATTCTGTCGAAAGGTTTTCTCTCCACTAGAGACTCATCAGGGTTGTCCACTATCCCCATTTCTGTTTAATATTTATTTAAAGCCCTTAATTAGACTCCTGAATTCATCCCCACAAGTGCATGGCATTATACTGGGCCCTCTTGAGTTAAAATCTCAGCTTATGCTGATGATCTTTACTGCATATTTCACATCCGGCCATCTCACTACCAGTTGCACTACAAATTATTTCTCAATTTGGATTGGTTACAAATTATAAGTTAAATTTGATAAAACTACCTTATTACCATTAAGTAATTGTGTACATCCCATAGATTATATACACTTAAGTCTGAAGATGTCATCTAAACTCGAATACTTGGGCATAACACTTACGCAAAGTGCTGTCCTGAGGAGAAGACTGAACCTGGAGAATTTGATGGTAACTATTGCAAGGGATTTAAGTAGATGGAGCACACTCTCAATGTCAATGCAGGCTAGAATCAGTGTTATTAAAATGAATATTCTTCTCCGTATCTTTTACCCCATTCATATGCTTAATCTTTTCATCCCAATGGCCTGGTTTAAAAAACTTCATGCATTAATATCCCATTTTATTTGGCAAAAGAAATGCCCTCGGTGCTCCTATATAAAACTGGGTGCTCCAAAATCTTTGGGGGGACTCAGGTTACCAAATTTTTATTTATATTATTTAGCCATTCATATCTCAAAATATGCCCGATGGAGCACAGATCAGGGGTCTATGAATCCCTTGGAGTATACACCCATTTGGTTACAGGCGGAAAGATATCTGATCAGGACAATGGGAATATCTCTAGATGCTATGTATTTTGTATCGTTAAATAGATTACCTCCACAATTAAGAAACACAGTTATCAGTATATCGGTTAGAGTACATACTAAACTTTGTAGGTCTATGAAATACGAGAACACAAGGGATATTTCCCAACCATTATGTGGAAACCCCAACTTTAAACTTCAAGGGACATTTATTTGTCTCCCCGAGACATCAGAGAAATGTATTCTGATCTTATACAGGAGGGAAGAATATCTGAAAGCCCAAATTACTTCATGAGCTGGGACTTCCGAGGTCACAAATTTTTAAGGTGTACCAGATCCGCCATATGCTAATGGAGAGGTTTGGTATGTTAAAATGGGACACCAATCATAGGGAGTTCTTCTCCCACATACAATATCTTGCCTGGTTGCCCCATTCGGTCTCATGTCTAGTGACCTTTATTTTTCTCTATATGTACCCCATAATATCTGGGGAATCCCAGTACTGGAGTACGGCACTACCCATGTTACCCAAAGAATGGGAGCGCATTTGGTTAGATCTCCACCAATACTCCGCAAATGACAGGTTACACCTTACCCAATTCTATATTCTCCATAACATATACTTTACCCTAAGGCACTTGCTTAGAATGGGCAAACTTCCTACAGCAATATGCTCTAGATGTGCCTTGGCAGAGGGCACGTTGTTTCATATTCTATGGGAGTGCAATAAAGTAGTTTCATTATGGGAGAGAATCAAGGCAACAATTAGTCCCCTATTAGGTTTAACGGACCTTTTCTCCCCTGAAATATGTATTGTAGGGGCTCTCTCATCGATCCCTGTTAAGGAAAGAAGGTTCCATATTTCTTCAGTATCCTTAGTGGTAAAGAGACTGATATTACGTCACTGGCTAGATCAGGAAGGAATTTCCTATTCAGAATGGCTAAGGGAAATGCTGTATAGTTTAAGGATTGAAAAACAATAGCCACTCTAGGGATTGCCCTCAAGGATATGACAAGAGATGGGGCAAATTGGAGACTTTGTTAATGGTGTAAATATCTCCTTTAGTGGCAATTGGAAAATAAGGATATACACTAAAGGTTTTAAGTCTGACATGGTAAGGATGAAAGTCATTTGATAGTTCCTGTAAATTTACTGTACACCCATGAAAAGGACCCTCTTATTTCCTTTTGTTTGATCTATTTTAGTCTTATTTAGGACTAGGTATCTTGGGGAGGGAGGATTAAAAGGGAAGGGATATGTGAATTGCTTGTGCAGCTATTTCTAAAGATGTTTGGTCTTTACATGCTATGTAACGTAATGTGTCTACAAGTTTAATATGAATAAAGTTATTAAATTTCAAAAAAGTTCATCCACTCATTTGACAAAGCCAACAATGGAGGCTCTACACTGGTACTGCATTCATAGACCTCAACAATGCCTTTGACCTTGCTGATCATGAAGTCTTCCTCCAAACTCTGGATGGCCTCCATCTCTCTGAATCCTGCCCCATCAAATATGATCTTCCACAAGGGTCCATCCTAGGCCTCTGCTTTTCTCTCTGGTAGTTAACTTCCTACCTGACATCTGCACTTCCTTTGAACTCATTCTCTATGCTGATGAAGCAGCTCTTTTCTGTCAGGACGAAAACACCACCACTATCATTAACAAATTCCAGTTTGATTTCAGCAGACTTCCCACCTGGTTTCATGTCCAAGGTCTAGTACTCCACTCCAACAAAACTAAGTTCATGGTTTTCTCCAGCCTCCACAAACCCCTTTGGCCTTGACCTTCCTCTATGACAAACTTGGTAACTCCACTGAAAGAGTCAGTGAATTCAAATACCTTGCCTTACTCCTGGATTGCCACCTCAATTCCAATGCTCACACTAGCCTCAAAATCAAAAAGCCAACCAATGTCTCAGTATCCTCCACAGAACTAAGCATTACCTTAACAGGGAATCCAAATCCCTCCTAGTTTACAGCTTTCTACTTCCTGTCTTTGACTATGGTTCTCTTGTCTCCTTCCCCTGCCTCTCCAACAAAAAAGTCTCCAGACTCCGAAGCTCCTACCACAATGCTATCCATTTTGCATCTGGCCTCCCTAAGCTCATACACAACTGTGACCTTTATCAGCTCACCGGTCAGCCCTCGCTTGAGGCCCACCTCAACTGCAAGATGGCCACCTTCTTCTTAAACTGTCTGGTGGGCTGCTCCCAGATTGTCTCACCTCTCAGTTCCAGACACCTGCCACCACCAGGACCACTAGACTGTCCTCCACACTCTCTTTCATGGTTCCTTTCTTCAGACCACTCAAGACCAGAAAACACTCTCCTTTATGGGACCCAAACTCTTCAACTTTCTCCCCGGGAACTAAAAGTCTGTCCCTCCACAGGTGCCTTCAAACAAAATATCAGGAGACATTTCTCCCTCACACACTCCTGCACCTGCTCACAGCCCTAATCTGGTTCCCCTACTGCACCTTTTCCAATCCTCTCTGATTATCCACCTCTGGCACTTATCCTCTCTTTCTAGAATTTGTACTGTTATTCCACCTCAGCTAATTTTTGATTGTTCTTAAATGTTTGTTTTCCATTGTTTATTATATTATTGTGAAACACTCACAGAATGCTAATGTCACCTTTGTATTCGTTAAATCACCCAGGTTAATTCTTGGTTGCCCTTTGTCTATAATTGTCCTGACTGGATATGTACCTGGTGTTAACCTCCTAGCTGTAAGTTAAATGTTTCAGCCTATGTTTTGTCACATGATTGTTGTATGTAACTGGACACTTGTGTAAATGGGGAGCAATGCTCACATGCCTTTCTAGTATAACCAATAAAAATGAAATTAAATTAAATGAAATAAACACACAGATGGCAGGACTAAGCAAGAAAACCATCTTACCAGCAGAAGGAACAGCTGCATTAAAAGACCCAGCAGTCAAAAAGAGGGAGGAGATCTTTGAAAAGTTCTTTAGAATGGCAGGATTGTTGGCCAGTGTCACATCCAGCATAATATATGTGACAAGGGTACGAACAAGCTGGCTGGAGAAAATATCAAAAGGCCTGACTCCAAAATCATGGGAAGCAGACCTGGTGAACTGTACTATCCAAATGGCCAGATTCCTGGGAGACATGTTGCTAGATGCCTTGAAACTGACTGCTGGAATGGCATTCTTGGTCAATAGAGCTAGAAGGTCCCACTAGGTCAAGTTATGAGAGGTGGACAATGACTCAAAGTCACTTCTGCAGAAAGTGCCACTCCAAAAAGGAGGGCATTTATTCAGAGAAGGATTAAATGAGTTCCTCATACAATGGGACAAAGGCCAAGGTCAGAACAAGAACAAGATCAAATCCACATACTGTACCTCTCAGAAACTTTTGTGGCAATAGCATCCAGCAAAAAAAAAAGGTGAGGCAGTGGCAGCTTTCACAGCAGAACTTATTGCAACCACAACCACTCTCCCTACTCAATTAACAGCAACAACAGATTCAAGAGCAAATGTGGCCCAGCCAGAGGCAGATACAACAGCAACAAAGGCAGAAACAATAAGCACTTGCAGCAATGACTACAGTCGCCCACATAACAACAGGTCCCCACCTTTACAAGCAACAATACAAGACCAGTTAACTTATCAGTAACCCCCCTATGGGAGAGGACTAACATTATTCAGAAAATCATGGTGGAAGACAACCACAGACAGATGGGTAAGAGGTAATAAGGAAAGGGTATGCTATGAAACTCAAAGAGAACAGAAAAAAGAGAAAGGGTGGTACTGTCCCACATCAAAATGAAAGGTCACAACCACAACACACCAAGTATAGGAAATTTTACACAAGTTGATTGAAAATCAGGCTTTATGGACAGTACCACAGGATGAAAGAGGAAAAGGCATACACTCTATCTTCTTTATAATCTTCTTTATGGCCTACCTAGACTTTAGCAAGGCATTTGACACAGTCCACACAAAGATTAATATAGAGTTAGCCAGCCTGGGAGTGGGTCCCAAGATGACAGCCTGGGTAAAGAATTGGCTAGATAATAGGACACAGAGAGTAATAGTAAATTGAGTCCACTCTGAAGAAAGGGGGGTTACTAGTGGGGTACCACAGGGTTCAGTATTAGGACCGGTCCTCTTCAATGTCTTTATAAGCGACATGGCAGAGGGACTGGAAGGAAAAGTATGTCTCTTTGTAGATGACACAAAGATCTGCAACAGAGTTGATGCACAAGGTGGGGTGGAAAGGATGAGAAGGGACTTGGCAAGGTTAGAGGAATGGTCAAATGTATGGCAGCTTAGATTCAATGCTAAGAAGTGCAAAGGTAATGCACCTAGGAAACAAAAACCCAGGGAAGAGTACACAATGCGGTGAGATACTAACAACAACAAAAATGGAAAGGGACCTGGGGGTAGTCATATCAGATGACCTAAAGGTGGGCAAGCAATGTGAGAGGGCAGCAAGGAGGGCTGGGGATACTGGGATGCATCGAGAGGCATCACCAGTAGAAAAGTGTTATTATCCCTCTGTACAGACAGCTGGTGAGACCCATCTGAGTACTGCATGCAGTTCTGGAGACCCAATCTCTGCAAAGACATAGACAGGATGGAAGCTGTCCAGAGAGGGCACTAAAATGGTGCAGGGTCTGCACCAGAAGACATATGAAGAGAGACTTAAGGAGCTTAATATGTATAGCCTCGAGGAAAGGAGGAGAAGGGGACATGATAGAAACTTTCGTACCTCAAAGGAATCAACAAAGTCCAAGAGGGTAGCATCTTTCAGAAAAAGAGGTGCACAAGAACAAGGGAGCACAATTTGAAGATAGAGGTGGGGCGGCTCAGAGGTAATTTAAGGAAGTATTTTTTCACAGAGGGGTTGTGAATGCATGGAACAGCCTTCCAGAGGAGGTTGTGGTGTCAAAAACAGTGGTGGAATTCAAGCATGCATGGGACAGTCATAAGGCAATTCTAGGGGTTGGGGGTAGGAAGAAGTAAGCTGCTGGTTAACTAGGATCTGCAGCTTATCCATTAGGTAGGGAAATGGGCAGACTGGTTGGGCCAAGCAGTCCTTATCTGCCATCAAATTCGATGTTTCTATGTAGTGCCAAAGAAGACAGGGTACCTCTGACAAGACCTGAAATTTCTGAGCAAGTTTGTCCAAATGAAAAAGTTCAAGCTAGAGACAAAAGATCAACCCTAAGTTCAATTCCACAAGTGATTTCCTAATGTTCATAGACTTATGAGACACTACCTACACATTCCCATAAGACTGTCACGTTTAAGATACCTAAGATTTCACATACTAAGATAGCATTTCCAGTATCAAGCCCTACCATTCTGACTACCATCAGCTTTGATGATAATCACAAATGTACCAGTGGTTCTAACAGCAAGTTTGACAAAGCAAGGAGTCAACATCATTCAATACTCAGACAATTCGCTAATACAAGCCATATCCCAAATACAGTTATATAGATATATGGAAGCAGTAATGCACTCCTTTAAAGAGCACAGCTGTGTAGTGAACAAAAAGAAGATTTCCCTCAATCCAGCACAAATATTAGAGCACCTGGGAGCAGAAATAGACACCATTGAGAGAAGGTATTCCTCTCCCTCAAAAGAATAGAAAACATGATCAGTCTGGCTCAGAAACTACAATCAATGCTGGCCCACCAGCACAGTTGCAAGGCATCTGCTTGCAGTGCTGACATCCTGAGTTCAATGACAGACTCAGAAAGTCAGAAGGCCAGCCAAAGGAGACAGATTTAGAGTCCCAGAGACTACTCTCCTTCTCCAGGGGAAGGGGAGAGGAGGAGAGGAAGAGTGTCTGGTGCTCTGGTACCACCACTGCCAGTGCCACATGTTGAGGGGGCTGGGCAGATGATGGCCATCATTGCATGTCCCTACCCCCAAGGATCTCCACAGCAACCACAAATTCCATCCTCCATCCTTGATGCCTTGCCTGCCACCACTCTAGCTATGATTTGTGTCTGCCTGGGGGATCCCACTTCTGTGTCCTGCCCTATATGATAAGCCAGTGCTAGAGAGCTTTGTCCATTGGGGGTGCCTGCCCATTGGTCCCACTGGGGGAAGGGGTAAGCCTGGTCAGAGGGGATGGCATATAGGGTGGCCAATCCTCTGAATGGGGGAAGGGGGAAGGTCCAGAATAAAAAAATAAACTACAGTCAACATGGACATCCCCAGTGGCACCCCTTGCCTAGGTACTGGGATGCAGGGCTTCATGTACAGATCTGGTGCCATAGGTGAGTGGGCAAATGCTCCCCTTACAAATGTACTTCTCCAATACAACTCACCACTGTAGCAGAACCTAAATGCAGACGTAATCATAACCAACACTGTCAAGAATTCCCTACAGTGATGCAGCAAGAGCTCAACACACACACCAAAAGTTCTGCTTAATGGCATTAGGAGTCAGAATGATGCACTCCACTAAGATAGTTACATTAACGAACACATTCATTAAAAATTATAAATAACAGGGCAACCAGAGCAGATGTCCCCACTTGCCTGATATTTTGTGCATACTCCATATGATTTCCCAAAGGCCTTTGTAAAAGTGCACGGAGTATTGCAAAACATCAGGCAAGTAAGAACATCTGCTTTGGTCACCCTGTTATTTTTAATAAATGTGTTCTTTATCATAACTATCTTAGTGGAGTACATTATTCTGACTCCTAACAATGTGAAGCCAAACATTTGGCATGTATAGCTACATTTTTCATAACAGCACCGGCGGTTTCTCCCTAGCTGCTTTTGATATTTGACAAAGAGATCAAACCCATAGAAAGGTGTTCAACTAGAATTGTCCTTCAATAATACCATAGACACAGATGCAAGGCTCCTGGATGGGGGCATCAGTAGATCACAAGACAGCACAGGAAAACAGACAAGGTCAGAATTCAGGATGTCTATCAATATTCTGGAAAAGAGACAGTATTCAATATCCTACAAGTATTCAAACCCAGATAGAATGGACAACACAGTGAACATCATAGAGATAACAAAACAAGGAGGCACATGGAGTGTGGGCCTCATAGGAAACAATCAAGATCATGTCATGGGCACAACAAATCCTAAAACACATTACCCCAGTACACCTTGCAGGTAAGCTTAAACACCAATGTGGAGCCACCCAGGAGTGGGGTAATTACACTCAGAGTATTTCAGCTCATCCACAGAAGATTGGAACCCATTGCAATGGACTTGATGGTAACACACAAAATTCACAGACCAGCAGATTTTTTCCAAGGTTCAGGGAACTACAGCCCATGGGGGGTCGATGTGCTATCCCAATCATGGACACATGACAGAGCAATCATATTTCCACCATTCCCTCAGATCTTTCAGGTGCTCAAAAAGATCAGACAATCCAGAAGACTAATCCTTATCACTTCATACTGGCCCATTAGATCCTGGTTCACCACAGTGGAAATAATGGCACTAGACAAATGACACCTTCCATCCAACCGGACATACTAATACAAGGACCAGTCATGCATCCCAGCTGAGATAACCAAAATCTTACAGCCTGGCTCCAAAAGGGAGAGACTGACAAATGACAGGTACCATAAGTTGGTAACCAATAATATGTTACAGTGCAGAGAGTCATCCACAATGTGAAAGTATGGCAGGTAATGGAATATATTCCATGTGTGTAGGTCCAGGCTGCCCTTGCCTCTTAAAGAATAAATTATTTTTAGTTTGTTGGGTCATCCACTGTTTTGATTGTCCACAATACTTGAAAAATAAAGATGGACAAACTCCAATTCATAAATAGCTTCCTCAGGCCCCAAAACGTTTTCACTCTCTTATGTTCTATTCCTTTTGCATCAAGTGTTAGCGGATCTCTCCTTGTATTTTTCATCCTAGTCTAATCCGACTGTACTTGTATATGATTTTAGCCTTTTAGTACATATATTCTCATATGTTCTTTTAGGCTATTTATATTCTTGGAGTCAAATAGGCAGGCTCTGTTTTAATTTTTTTTTATTTTTATTTCTTTGTTTAACTCATTGCCTCCACAGGCTCACTCTGAGATTGCACCACTTGCCTCCTGAATCTCCTGCATACTTTTAACAGTGAATCCTGGGCCTTTCTAAGCAAAATCAACATAGTCAGCATGTTGCCAACAAATGCTAATAGCTCAATAACTTTACATGCTAGACACAAAGTATGAGTGGCAGAGTTATTCAGCACAAAATTGCCTCTCCAATGGTGGCATGCATGTAATAATAAGTAATTTTGTTTTTTTTCTATGCTGGTTGAAAGAGCAAACTAAATATTTTTTTCACTAAAAAAGTGCAACATAAGTCATTTTTTGTTGGAAAATATGTAAAATATCAACACCAAATTAAGCATACAGACATTAGATGGTGTTTTAATATTATGTTAGTTAAAAAAAGATATATTTTTTACTATTAAATGTAATTGTTCCCCATTTTAGTCTAGGTGCTTTGGTGAGATTTGAGGGCTGAATCTCAACCACACACACCATATCATAAACAAATGCATATAACTCCAAAAGTATACATGATACACACAAAGTATCAGCATGAAAGTTGATTAGCACAAAAATGCCTTTCCAATGGTGCTATGCAACCAGTTGTAATCAATACGGTTTTTATTTTATACCTAGTGAAGTGCCAAAAAAGTGAATTTTATTCAAGCTGCTTAGGTGAATCTTGATGGAAAACATGTCAGCCATACACAGCTTACCATAAACAAAGTGAATAACTCCTAAAGTATACATGATGTACACAAAATATCAGTGGCAAAGTTGTTCAGCACAAAATTACCTTTCCAATGGTGGTATGCAAATAATAATATGTAATTTTGTTTTTTTTTAAGCTGGTTGAAACAGCAAAAAAAATATTTTTTTCACTAAAACAGGCAACATAAGCCATACACACCATACCATAAACAAATGCAAATAACTCCTAAAGTATACATGATATGCATAAAATATCAGTGACAGAGTTGTTCGGCATAACATTACCTTTCCAATGGTGCTATGCAGTCAAATATATATTATATTCTGTTACACTATATATTAAAATATATAAGTGACTTCTCCAGACATTGCTTGGGCACACTGGGAGTCAGTAGCCGACTTCTGCAGACGTACTCAGGACACACCAGTGTTTTTTTACTGACGACTACAGGCATCTGCTAGGAGACAGTGAGTTAATGGTTAATTTGCTTTTTTCAGCTGACGTTTTTCAGTCAACATTCTTTTCTTAGTTCATCCCTTTCAGTGGACTAGGGCAGGGTCCACCAGTGACTCTATTTGATTTGGGAGGCCCCTGCAGAAGGAATAGAAAATAAGAGACTGAAAACATTTGGGGACCTGAGGAAGTGGTTGGGCGATGGAACGCCCTTTAAAGTGTGGAAAGAAACTTGCAAAATAAAAGACTAAAAAGTTATTTTGAACTGGAGTTTGTCAATCTTTATTTTTCTAGTTTTCAGGTAATGGAAGATAGTCACACATTGGGCAGCTCCAACGGAATATCACCAGAAGCAGTGACCATCTTGTAGGTACTTATACCTACAGCAGGGATTGGAAAAGGACTCTTGCCTTCATCATTACAAGTCCAAAACTCTACTATCAGAGTGGCCCTGGGACAGGTAGGGAATGCAGTACCAGCCTCTCACCCTGACATTCTAAGATCCATGAGGGCCATAAACATCATTAGGCCAAAAGCAGTGTCTCTGGTAATGCCGTGGAACTTAACTACCATCCTTAACACACTAAAAGATCACCAATTTAAACCCATCAAGGAAGCTGAGTTATATTGGATGGGGTCAAAAACATAGTTCTTGGTGGCAGCATGCTCAGCCCACAGAACAAGGGTGCTTGGCACTCATGTAAAGAATCATTCACTGTATTCACACAGAAGGGAGTCACGATCTGAGCTATACCATCTCTTATACTTGAAGTATTATCAGCATGCCACATCAATCAGACCATAGAACTGCCAACATTCTAGATGAAACACAAAGTTGAGGAGAAAGAGCCTTCACATGCAGGATATGAAGTGGGCTCTATTGATCTACCTAGAAAGAAGAAGACCTTCAGGAAAATGATAGACTGTTTCTAATCACTCATGGACATAAAATGGGCATGGTGGCAGGCAAGGCCACCATTACCTCATGGCTAAAAAGAACTATTCAGGACACATTCAAAAAATTGAAAAAATGCTATTGAAAGCACCAAACACATTCCATGAAGCTGAAGGCCACCTCCTGGCTGAATGGAACAATGCTTCTATGGAGGAGATATGGGTGGTGACATGATCTTCCATCCATATATTTGCAAGACATTATAGACTTGACACTTGTGTCCCAAACAATGCAAACAAAAGCTGTATTTGGGGCAAGCGGCTAAAAGCCACCATTTTTACAGGCTCCAAATCTTCCAGCTCTTTTCTTCTCTTTGAAGGAGGTCTGCTTATTAAGTACCCTAGCTGTAAGAAGTTGGAGTGCCATTGATAAACACACAACATAATAATAGTTTACTCAACTGGTGACAGTGATTGTTTTAGTGTATATCCATGGCACTCCAGGACCCTCCTATACAAGAGCAGACAATACAAAGCCCAGTCAGAGTCTACAGATTCATTTACAGTTACACAGCTTGGAAAGTATCTAACTGAAGACAATGGGAGATACAGGGGCTTAGGTGGAAGGACTGAAATTTGATACTAGGTCACATGTGCATTTATTAGCCTATCAGATGAACATAACCCTAGCAGTAAGTAGTTGGAATGCCATGGATATAGACTAACACAATCACTTTTACTAGGTGAGTAAACTGTTATTCACTAGCAGCCAGCATGTGGGCAGCATACAGGAGGTGTGTTGAGAATTTCCTGAATGTGTGTCAGGCCGAGGGTTGGCAGAATGCGGGTCCCAGGCAACATGGGTTCTCTGCAGGATAATCCTGTCAAACAAATCTGACAGATTCTTTGACTGGGTGACAAAACCGTAGACCAAGTGGGGAAGTAGACATTGCCTACCTCGACATCAGCAAAGCTTTTGACACGGTCCCACATAAGAGACTGGTCAACATGCTAGGCAGCCTGGGTGGGATACAAAGTGGTGAACTGGATTAGCAACTGGTTAAGGGACAGAAAATAGAAAGTAGAAGTAAATGGAACTCAATCAGAGGAAAAAGAGGTGACCAGTGGGGTATCTCAGGAGTCAGTACTGGGGTCAGTCCTCTTCAGTGTCTTCATTGGTGACATAGCAGATGGGCTGGAGGGAAAGGTTTGCCTGTTTGTGGATGACACCAAAATCTGCAACAGTGCAGATACCCCAGAGGGGGTGGAAAGAATGATGAGACATGGAATGGTTGGAGGGATGGTCAGGGCATGGCGGCTAAGGTTAATGCAAAGAAATGCAAAATCATGCATGTGGGGGAGCAGGAACCCACAGCATGCTACAGGATGGGGAAGCTGCTGACAGTAACTAAGGAGCAGAGAGACTTGGGGTCATAATCACAGATAATTGAAAGCCACTAGGCAGACTGCCAAGGTGGTGGGAAAGGCCAGTGGGATGTTGGGATGTATTGAAAGGAATGACAAGCAGAAGAAGGGAGGTAATGGTTCCACTGTTCAAGACCCTGGTGAGACATACAGGTAACTACAGAGCCACACTAAAAGGACTGGGGGTGCTCAGTGACCACCTCAAACACAAACAAGATCCAGTGACTGCACTTACCCCTTAGGCACTCAAACTCTGATTGTAGGTGAAACATCAGAGCCTTTTTGGTACTCTGTGGGCCACTGTGGTCTATTTGTATGTCCATCTGCACAGCAAGTGGAAAATAAATGGAAATTCTTTGATACAGCAAACTGGTCTTCCATTTGAATTCTTTGGTTGCCTAAAGGGTAAGTGCTTTGACTGGATCTTGTTTGTGACCATGGTGAGACCTCACCTTGACTACTGTTATACAGTTATGGAGACCATACCTTGAAAGGACATTGACAAAATAGAGACGGTGCAGAGGAGGGTGGCAAAATGGTGAACGGATTATATACAAGCCTTTAGAGGAGAGAGTGAGGGACCTAAATTTGTACATGCTGTAACAGAGAAGGGTGAGAGGTGACATCATAGAAACATTCAAGTACATCAAGGCCATAAACAAGGTGGAAGGGCACAACATATTTTAACTCAACAGTAGTGCCAGGACAAGAGGACATGACATGAGACTGAAGGGTGGCCACATGAGGGGAAATATTAGGAAGTTCTTCTTCATGAAAAAGGTGGAAAATGCATGGAATAGCCATCCCCAGGAGGTGGCATCAGCCTGTACTGTGGTGGGTTTTAAATATAACGTGCATGGGACAGAAACAAAGGAATCATAGAGATTGGAAGAAAAAGCTAAGCCAATGGCCAGGAAAGGTAACTGGTCGTTGTGTGAGCTAGCTTAAATGGGCAGACTGGATGGGACTGGCAGTCCTTATCCGTTGACAGATTCTATGAATCTATTCCAGTGGGCCAGTAGTTCCTTTATTTAGTGCAGATGAAATGAGAAGGTTTGACATCGAGGCAGTGGACCAGCATTTGGCAGGCATTTCATAGTTCTTCAAGGTCACCAGTCTGGAGGACAATACATACTGTAGTATTCAAACTTCACAAGGAGGTACAGGCTCAGGTTGTTCCAAAACAATTAGTCTGGCCCTACCAAGGCAGTGTTGTTCTGCACAGTATTCATGGTGGCCTTCTGTGGGGCATTTTGGGTGTCCAAATTGGTCCAGCCAAGAAATGCATGAGGGATGAGTATGTGATGGTGACTCAAGAAGGGGTTTCATATGACTCCAGAAGAGCAAGATAGACCATATGGCTCCAGGGTACTTGTGTGACCAGAGGCTACCCTTAGGAGTGCAGTGGAACATCTGAAGCAGCTCAATGGCAGGAACCTCCCAGAATTTTGGTGGTTCACCTTGGAAGGAATTATCTGGGAGTGGGGATGTCACTGGAGCTGTTGTATAAAATAGAGAAGGATCTACAGTTACTTGGCAAACCTGGCTGGAAGTGCACATAGTTTCATCTTACATCCTCCAAAAGAGGCATTGGTGACATATAAGAGGCACTACTGTGATGGAGAAAGCCCACAGGTTGACCAACATGGCCATGCAGAGGTTTTTTTTCCTTTTTGTTTTATTCATTGGTAACCAGGTAAGGCCTAGCAGGCATAAATGCCCGTTTTCAGGGCTAGTGGAGATTGTTGGAATCAAGCCCACATCTGCTGGGTGTACCAACCTCATTTACAGCTCATACCTCTAAGCTTTAGGTTATACGGCCATCCCAAGTTTGTCCAGTTTTATGGACTCCATTGTTGGGACTGTCGTAAGACATTATGAAATAGTTGCTGCTATACTCCAGTTGTATGCCTGGGATGGGGTGCATTTATCAGACATAGGGTGTAATAGGTTTTTAGCTAACCTACTGTACAAAGTGCTTTGGAGAAAGTGCTAGTGTAAAGTGCTTTGGGGGGATGAGCACCAGGAGCAATGCTCATCCTGTGGCAGCACAGTAGTCTTGCAAGGAGCATACAAGGTGGTAAAGTGGAAACTAGCATCTTTTGCAGATGGTTCTCCTTGAAGCTGGCAAGAAGTGACAGCCCAGATGACTGGAGGCTCTTGCTAACAGACAGTAGTGGGATAGCTTTTTTAAGCATGGCCTGCATGTGTAGCACTATCTGACAAGGGAAGGGCGCATGTCACATGACCCAGGAGCCACCCCATATGCCTCAGAGGGTGGAGGTCCTCCAGAGGCCGTACTCTGTGGGAGAGTTGGGGTCCTCTCAAAGGGTCCCCTTAGGGTTAAGGGAGGAGTTGAGGTTAGATGGTGAACATCCAAAGCCTTGCTATGACTGCCTTGCTGCACATGTCACACTGTTGAAATAACTTGGGTTCTGATTATGCTTACCAATAAACACATAGCTATGGCCATTCTTCTACAAGACACTGTGTATTTCCCAGTCTGTTTGAGGTGTATAGAGGGGATGTGGCTAGTAAGACAATAGAGAACCTGCAATGGATTGTAGCAGGCTGGGATTTGTTTGTTGCCACTGACTTTCCTGACACCAGAGATGGCAGGACCGTGAAGTAGGCAGGCATACTCCCACTAAGGGAGGGGTCAGGGAGGCAGGTAGGGTTCCCAGAGCAGCAGGCTTGTGGCTGAAGAGGAGAGCAAAAGGGTATTTAACTGGAGCACAGCTATGCAGAGCCCTCTTTGCTTCTTCTTTTGGTCAGAATTCCCATCTGATGCCATCTGATCTGGTCTTCATCTGCCATTTGTAAAAGCAGGGCATGAGGACAGCACAGCACAGTGAATATGTTGTCTCTGGATTGGGGTGCACCTTAAGGATCATAAAGAAATGTTATCATTTCCCCCCCCAAGAGATTTTACAGGTTTTCCACCTGCACTGGTGGGGTTAAAAAGATTTTAGCTCAGGTTTTAGTGTCCAGTTGTCAGTCTTGTAACATGTAACGGCACAGTAGTCTCACCAGGAGTGTACAAGTGGGTAGCAGGGAAACTCCTGTCTTGTGCAGAGAGCTTTCATTGAGACTGGCAGGAGGTGAGGGCCCAGCTGACTGGAGACCCCCTGTGGGGGCATCATGGGATAATTTTTACAGGCATTGCCTGTTGATGTAGTGTTATCCAATGGTGGAAGGGTGCATTCCACATGGTCCACAAGCTATCCCTTATGCCTCAGAGAGTGTTGGACCACCAGAGGCTATACCCTTTGAGAAACTGTGTAGCCCACTCAGATGGTCCCCTTTAAGGTAAGGAGATGGGCCGAAGTCAAGATGGTGACCATTCAGAGCCTTGCTATGACTCCCTTGCTGTGCATGTCATGTTGCTAATGTAACCTGGGTTCTGATTATTATTATCAGTAAACACATAACTGTGGCAATTTTTCTCAAAGGCCTTGTGTATATCTCAGTCAGTTTGAGGGTAGGGATGAGGAATGTGACCCATTAAGACAAAGGGGACATATTATTGTTATCCATGTCATCCCTTTAAAGCATCTCAATTCAATTATTTAATGACAGTGTGTCTTGATTAGAAATGGATAGGGGAGACTATCCCACATAAAAGGGGACATGATATTACTTTGTAGAATATTAAATTTATTTATTTATTTGTTTATTTGTGTTTTTGGTAACCAGGTAGGCAAGCTGATCCAAGGACCATTTTCAGTTGCAACCCAGGGCCATACAGTGGCAGACAATACCAAGTTGAAGCAATAGGCAAGGTTATATTATGGAAGGAGCAATATACACTGAGTAACATGAAATCAACAGCAATGAAACCTTACACATCAAATCTAACACACAAGTTTCATAACAAATACAAGAGTACATGCCTGGGTCTCGCTACATGGTTGATCACAAGTGAAGCGGTCACATTGTAAATCCACATCACTTGATCAGTCAGGATATGCTACAATGCATGGTGGAAATACCTTACGGTGATCCATGTAAACCCAGGAAGGGCAAGCAGTGCTAAGAGGTACAAACTAGTGGTCAGCGTCAAGGTGGTAAGTCGAGAGATACAGTATGGCTTCTATGGTGGCTGTTTGGTGAGAGGGTTACCTGAGGAGCACTTTCAGGTAGCCTGGGACTTTAGCCACTCTCTCAGTTGCAATTTGAAGGGCTGACGAGAGGTGCATTTCTGATGACAGGTGGAAGTTTGTTCCAAAGAGAGGGCAGAGATAGAGTGGGCCTTACTCCCATGACAGTAGATACAGGGGGACTACAAGGGTGGAATGGAGGGGTCTCTGAGAGAACGAGTAACCACACTGACTCAGAAATAAAGTCAGATCCAGAAACAAATGATTTGATACCTTTTATTGGACCAACATGGATGTTACAGAAAAGAACAAAGTGCTCTACCTTTCGAACCAACCAGGTCCTTCTTCAGAAGCTTTGTGGCAGTTTTTTCAAATATCCCATACTAATTAACAGCAGATTATATTGAAAAAACAGAAATAATTCTCATTGGTTTAATATATACATTTAAAACATAACAGAAGATTAAGTCAGAGAAGCTAATTAACACCAGTATGCCTTTAACTGAGGAGCCTCAGAAGGGCAAAGGTTATCAAGAATTCTCTACAGTCAGAGAGTTCTTGTCACATAAATTTTAAAATGTCTCAGTATGCCAAGAAAGCATTCTAGTGATTAAAAAACCTTGGAGTGGCATTCTCTCTAATACATGTAAGATGAGCTTACAACTTACATTCCAATTGTCCTGGTATATTAAAGAACAGATAATGAGAGACAAAATCCTGAAACTAAGTGTCCTAGCCACATAACAATTGCCCCATGCCAAGCTTCCCCACACATATGTGTGTACATACACCACACCACACCCCCCCACACACACACCTGCACACCCCACACAACCACAACACACAGCAAATATAACAAACACAATCCACACACACCACATCACACCGCACACAACAAAACACACACACACACCATACCCACAACACACAAAAACACAACACACACCAAACACACACAAAACACACACATATATACATACATCAGTATACATACACACACACACTCAAACGCACTCACCACAGTGTTAAGGTGAGAAGTCAACATGTAGATAACCATAAACTTACAAAATCAAAGGCCCGCTGAAGAACTAAAGTGTTTATGTCTATCTTTTAAAGTAAAGGTCTATGTAAGTTTAAGTGGAATAATGTGTCATATAACCAACATCAATGTTCAATCTATCCGCCACCATATTGAGAAGTAAAATAAGTCTAATTGCAGAAGCCCGTCTCTGTTGTGTGCTGTTGAAATGTCCTTTTAAGACCATCACAGACATATTTGAAATTGTGTGGTCATCCTGGGAGAAGTGATGGGCTACTGGTTTCTCAATCATCTTGTGATTAATAGAATGTCTGTGTGAATTCATTCTAGTGTGGAGTTGTTGGCTTGTCTCCCCCCACATAACCTGTGCGAGGACATTTCTTGCATTGGATAAAATAGACCACATTACTTGATGTACATGTATAATTCCCCTGTATCCTGAATAGTCTGTTTTGTGATGTAACCACACAGTCTGAAGTGGAAATGAAGTTACATGTCTTACATGTGCATTGATGACAGGGTCGTGTACCATATGATGTCATGGTATTCTGTTCGAATTCAAGTTGACTCCTAATAATCAGGTTGGCTAAATTAGGTGGATGTTTAAAAGATAGTAGTGGTAGTTCTTGAAAAATACAGTTAAGGGTTTCATCCTCACTAATTATTGGATGGAGATCCTTAATAATCTTATGTAGGAGTTCAAGGTCAGGATGGTATGTGACTACTAAGGGTATTCTGTTGGTAGTCATCCGTTCCTTATATTGCAGTAGCTGTTCTCTTGGGACCTGTGTTGCACGTTCCACTGCTCTATCAATTTCTCTGGACGAGTGTCCCTGCTCAATAAAGGTGTTTTTCAACATTGCCAGATGTGTGTCTCTGTCTTCCTCATTTGAACAGAGGTGGTGATACTGAAGTGCTTGACTATATATGACAGATTTCTTTGTGTGGCTTGGGTGATTACAGTATGCTAATCTTTTTATGGCGAATTTGGAGGAGGATTTTCTAAGGCACTGTACACATAAACCACTCGCTTATTTCCGTTACATTGATGATTTGTTTATAATTTGGACAGAGGGCACTGACACACTTAAAGATTTTCATCGGGAACTTAATAACCTCCACCCAACTATAAAGCTTTCCCTAGAATATTCTGCCACAAGTGTACATTTTCTGGATACCACTGTCACTATTAAGGATCGAACCCTACATACCTGTCTTTACAGGAAACCAACAGACAGACAGAGATACTTACACAAGAAAAGTAATTACCTGAGCCACACAAAGAAATCTGTCATATATAGTCAAGCACTTCGGTATCACCGCCTCTGTTCAAATGAGGAAGACAGAGACACACATCTGGCGATATTGAAAAACACCTTTATTGAGCAGGGACACTCGTCCAGAGAAATTGACAGAGCAGTGGAACGTGCAACACAGGTCCCAAGAGAACAGCTACTGCAATATAAGGAACGGATGACTACCAACAGAATACCCTTAGTAGTCACATACCATCCTGACCTTGAACTCCTACATAAGATTATTAAGGATCTCCATCCAATAATTAGTGAGGATGAAACCCTTAACTGCATTTTTCATGAACTACCACTACTATCTTTAAACAACCACCTAATTTAGCCAACCTGATTATTAGGAGTCAACTTGAACCAGAACAGAATACCATGACATCATATGGTACACTTACCCTGTCATCAACGCACATGTAAGACATGTAACTTCATTTCCACTTCAGACTGTGTGGTTACATCACAAACAGACTATTCAGGATACAGGGAATTATACATGTACATCAAGTAATGTGGTCTATTTTATCCAATGCAAGAAATGTCCCGCACAGGTTATATGGGGGGAGATGCCAACAACTCCACACTAGGAATGAATTCCACAGACATTCTATTAATTACAAGATGATTGAGAAACCAGTAGCCCATCACTTCTCCCAGGATGACCACACAATCTCAGATATGTCTGTGATGGTCTTAAAAGGACATTTCAACAGTACACAACAGAGACGGGCTTCTGAAATTAGACTTATTTTACTTCTCAATATGGTGGCGGATGGACTGAACATTGATGTTGGTTATATGACACATTATTCCACTTAAACTTACACAGATCTTTACTTTAAAAGATAGACATAAACACTTTAGTTCTTTAGCGGGTATTTGATTTTATAAGTTTATGGTTATCTACATGTTGACTTCTCACCATAACACTGTGGTGAGTGTGTTTGAGTGTGTGATATACTGATGTATGTATGTATGTGTGTGTTTTGTGTGTTTGGTGTGTGTTGTGTTTTGTGTGTGTGTGGGTATGGTGTGTGTGTGTGTTTTGTTTGTTGTGCGTGGGTGGATGTGGTGTGTGTGGATTGTGTTTGTTATATTTGTTGTGTGTTGTGGTTGTGTGGGGTGTGCAGGTGTGTGTGTGTGTGTGTGTGTGTGGGGTGTGGTGTGGTGTATGTACACACATGTGTGTGGGGGGAGCATGACATGGGGCAATTGTTATGTGGCTAGGACACTTAGTTTTCATATATAGTGTACATTTACTTCCTTCTATTAGTTGTCAGTGGTTGGATTACACACTGTCACATTTTTAACTGCTCATATTAAGATGCATATCTCATTTACTTGGGGGTTCATAAGAGGTGTAATTCCTTTGGGTTTTCATTTAGATTCCTTAGACTGATTTTGTGCATTTTTGTTATACACGGACTCTGTGTTGAAATCTGCACTTATCAGGCTCATGGTCTCGTTTTCTTGGGAGTCCTTGACAAGTATTTTTTTATTTGGCACTTACACTTACAAGTGATACTTTCATGCATCATGTATATATGTGTAGATTAATTTGAGGCTTGTTTTCAACTTGCAGTTATACCTAATTTCAGGATGTTGTCTCTCATTATCTGTTCTTTAATATACCAGGACAATTGGAATGTAAGTTGTAAGCTCATCTTACATGTATTAGAGAGAATGCCACTCCAAGGTTTTTTTATCACTAGAATGCTTCTTGGCACACTGAGACATTTTAAAATTTATGTGACAAGAACTCTCTGACTGTAGAGAATTATTGATAACCTTTGCCCTTCTGAGGCTCCTCAGTTAAAGGCATACTGGTGTTAATTAGCTTCTCTGACGTAATCTTCTGTTATGCTTTAAATGTATATGTTAAACCAATGAGAATTATTTCTGTTTTTTCAATATAATCTGCTGTTAATAGTATGGGATATTTGAAAAAACTGCCACAAAGCTTCTGACGAAGGACCTGGATGGTTCAAAATGTAGAGCACTTTGTTCTTTTCTGTAACATCCATGTTGGTCCAATAAAAGGTATCAAATCATTTGTTTCTGGATCTGTTCTTAAAAGGACCAATACGGCACCTACAACATTTTTTTGCATCAGAAATAAAGTGAAATTGTCTCTGTTATGTACATTTTGAGAGGCAGTGTAGTCTTGTGGGAAGTGCATACATTAGTGAACTAGATATCTACTGAGCCATGGTATGGGCTTTTTAAATGTTGAACTTGACCGCTCTAGTCCCTTTCAGCCATTTCAATAAAAGCAAAACGAGTGGTTGCTGTCAGAAGCAGATATTATGGATGTTTCAATTTAAAATCTAAACTGACAGTTTCTATTTGCAGGTCTGTCTCTGGCATTGTTTCTGTACACGATATAAAATAATTTGTTATTCATCCATTATAAGAATTAACAAGAGAAGCATTTATTTTAATTTTTTCTTAACTCTGTTTTTATCAAAACAAAATAGGGCAACCAGCCAGGCATATAAAGCCATCCACATTTCATCATTTGTACATTTTTTGTTATGCATATTGTATGAGAAAGTAATTGCTTATGTAATTACCAACATTATAAATACTCTTTAAGTCCATAAAACCTATTGTTACATGGTGATTTTACTTTATAGAGAAACATTTCATGGTTTGCTCAGTTCTCGTCTTCATATTACGTACAACATAATAGAGTCCATATTCAAAAGGTCAGTGTGGCACTAACTGGGTTAGTGCTGCACTAATGACAGGCTGCATAGGCCATGTTGTTCAGACAATCACTATGCTCCAGCCAGATCCAATACTGTTGCTGTGCTACGATAATGTATACAGTGCTGCAAAAGGGGCAGTGGCATGAATATGGGGGTGAAACATGATATTGAAAGGAATAGTGTTGTGCTAATGGCCATTAGCACCTATTAGCTTTCCACTAAACAAGGACTACAAAAGCCTGGCCTTACCCCATCACAACATACTGGTGAAGAAGGGAACTGCAACGTAACACCAACAGCAATGGCACACCTACTGTTTCTCATGCAGGCCATCCAGGAGGATGAGGAAGAGGACAATTCTCCCCAGCACACATCACTGGCCCATGAGGCGCTTCTACAAACAGATACAGTAATACCAGCCTTGAGCCATATTCAAAGTCTTCAGTGACAGAAGTTCAGGATGCATGAAACATCCTGGTGAGAATCACCTTGTTGCGCACAGTCACTGTGACTGCACTTCCTAGCCCTCTCTCCCCCTCCCCTCCCCTCATCCTAGTCTTCATTTCACCCCTTTTCCCTTTCTATCAAGCTTACTGCTACTTGTCCCCTTCTCTATCCCACTTCCCCTGCATCTTTCACAGCCCTGTCTGCTCTTCTGGGCTTCTTTCTCCTTTCTTGACGCCTCCCATCATGACCGATCCTTCTGTCCTCATCCCTTCCTTCTCTTTCTCCAAAATATTCTTTTGTCTCCCCCACCTCACCCTCCTTCTGACGAAGCCTACCCAGGTTGATTTCATCTTAGCTGACAAAGCCACCTCTGGCTGCCTCCCCAGCCTGTTTTACCTGCTAATACCCCAATAGTCTTCTAGTATGTGTACATACTGGCAATTATCTTGTTATAAATACCTGTATTAACCTCACCTAGTCTCTGCTATCATGATTGCTATTGCAATCGCTTCCTGACATTTTTGTTTATCTGAATATATATCTTTAGTCTTGTTTTTTACTGATGTGATTTTCTTGTCTTACTTATCTTGTTACACATAACACGTTATATTCTTGATGAGATGCTGTTTTTACATACCTGTATTAACCTAACCTAGTCTCTGAATCTTGTAAGCTCATTGTAACTGCTTCTGATGCTGTTTGTGTGTAATATATATATATATATATATATATATATATGCTGGTCTGACATGACGGCTCACCGAGGCCATCTATATCAGCATGATATCTCTACTCCAGTGGCTGTCACTTGTGAGACATCTTTGATGTCATTGGCCCAGAGTGAAGATAAATATGATATCTTCTGTCAGGCCATGTCATGTTCGGTTTATACAACATGTGTTTTGATCCCTCAAAAAAAAATAAAATAAAAAATAAACCCTGTACATCTCTCCTCAAGGTAATTTCCACATGGGGTTTCAATTTTCAGATAGAAGTTTTGGAGCTTCTCACCCCAGATGACTAAAATTATGTTTTACCCCCAACAGAACTGTGCGTAGAACCAAAAGAAGATAGGGCATATTTTATTTTGAAGATAAAATCTGTTAGATCCTGCCATTAGTGCTGTATTTTAAACTAGTACCATCACTTTTTGTTATGTTTGTAGAAGGGTTTCATTTGCCAGATATACGTTTTGGACTTTCTCCTCCCAGTTATGTTATGCCCCCCATATAACTCTGCATATTTCACCAACACAAAAAATGCGTTTTGATTGTACTTGTCTGGTGCAATTTGTAGCATGTTTGCAACAGGAGTTTCAGTTGTTCTTTAAGTAGCATGACCAAGTAAATGACGAGGTGGCAGGGACTGAAATTAAGACACTCTGTACTACAGAGATTTAGAAACTCTGCATGTTTTTATAATCTTGCTGTGTTTCATTTAAAAGATACCGCCGACTGTGTAGAGATGACAGTAAGCAAGTTGCGGCTTTAGCATGGCGACACGAGCCTGAGCTAGCGTTGTTGCTATAGCAATGCTCGGTGGGGATTGCGTTACTACTGTAAAGCCACAACTTAATCACTGTCATCTCTACGCAGTTGGTGGTATCTTTTAAACAAAAAGGGAGCAGGATTAATAAAACGCACACCTTTCCTAAGTCCTCTTAGTGCAAAGTGTTTTTATTTCATTTCCTGGCCCACGTTATTTACACTGCTCGGTCACGCTGTGTAACAAGAAGCACTAGCGGTTTCTGTGTAGTCAGTTTCATTTGGGGAGAAGTGAGTACAAGAATGAAAAAAACACAGTTTTTATTTTGATACTGATTCGGAATGCTTTAGTTTAAATTACTGCCACAGTGCCAATACATAATTAATACCGCCCGGCCACGCTACTTAACAGGAGAAACATTAGAAAAAGTGAACGTGATAGCACAAATGGCAGGATCAACCAGATGACGTATAGGAATGTGGGGATAACACTATGATGTATAGGAGTGTGAAGATATCATAATGACGTATAGGAATGTGGAGATATCAATGATATCTTCACTGGGTGATTCAGATATTACTTTTTATCCTTGGATTTATCCTTAAACACATGTTGTATAAATATATATGTATATTTACTCATATTGTCTTGATTGCCATGGAACCTATGTAAAAGAGTCTCTGACTTATGGGTATTTGTAATTCGTGATCATAATAAATAAATAAATGATTCGGATGCCTTGACCACTTCATTGGTGCTCTACAGTACAGCGCACACAGGGCCTGTGCTATATTTCTTGCCTGCTGCATACTACTCAACATGGCACTGAACTATGGACTATATCTGCAGGTCCCAGAGAACAACACTGCAGTGAATGCAGAGCCAGCGGACCAGGGATTCAGGACCATCTTCATAGGTGTGACCCCAGAATAGCTTGGAGATCCATGGTACTGGGACTAATCATTCCAGAGCACTTCTGACCCAGATGATCAATATAGAGCACACAGGAGACAGAAATGGTGTAGTAAAATGTATTAAGTAATGCGTTAATATATACAGAATATTGAAATTAGAACTATAAACAGGGAACCATAAAGTGTAGGGCAAAATAAAATCAAACATCCTGGTGGTGGGCAGAGGGTGTGGGAAAACAAAACAACAAGACATCCAGTCGGGGGGGGGTCAGAGGAAGTGAGGAAACAAAAATACAAGCCATCATGGTGGAAGGGACTGAGGGAGTGGGGAACCAAATCAACAGGCCTTCTTCTTGGGGAGGGGGTCTGAGGGAGTGTGCAAGCACAAACTACAGGTCATCCAGGAGGGTAGCAACTGAGGGAATGGTGAACAAAAACAACAAGCTATCCAGGATGGGAGTGCAGAGGGAGTGGGTAACCAAAACAACAAGCCAATAAGGAGGAGGGGGGCTGAGACAGGGGTGGTAACATAACTAGCTGTCATCCTGGCATAGGTGGGCAGAAGAAACATAGGAACACCGAATTTATCAGTAGAAAAGGACTGCTTGGCTTAGCCAGTCTTCCCAGATGGTCCCTGCCTAGTCTGTCTCCACAAACCCTAGCTGGTCTCTGGTAATCCTCCCTCCACTCTGCCTGTTTACTAATATTCCCCCAATATAGTATTCCATGCATGCTGATACCCCCTACTGTTCTTGTCTCCACCACATCCACTGGAAGTCTATTTCAGACATGTACCACTCTTGTGGTGAATTAGTACTTCCTCAAATTCCTTCTTTAACCACACCCGGCACCTTCATTTCATGCCCTCTGGTCCTGGTGCTCTTTCTTATTTGAAAAAGACTCCCCTCCTTTACACTGTTCACCCCAATGAGGTGCTTGTAGGTATCTGTCATGTCCCTTCTCACTCTGTTCTTTTCCAGAATGAACATGTTGAGATCCCCCAGTCTCTCTTTGTGCAGCTTTTGGTGCAACCCCTGTCCTCCTCTGGATTGTCCCCACCCAGTTTATGTTCTTTCTGAGGTGCAACCTCCAGAACTGGACACAATACTCCAGGTGGAGTCTCACCAAAAAGTGATGCAGTGACAACACCACCCCACTCTAGGAGGGCTGACATTGGGAAGGACTCCTCCTTTACACTGTTCACCCCATGAGGGTACTTGTAGGAGTCTGTCACGTCCTTCTCACTCTGCTCACACTTTAGGAGGGCTGACTTTGGGAAAATGAGAGAGTGCCTCAGAAAAGCACTAGCAAACTGGCAAGGAGGGGTGGAGGAACAATGGGGAAAAATCAAAACAGCCATCACAGAGTCAACAAGCCTTTATGTGAAGCAAATCAACAAAGCAAAATGAAGGAAAATAAAAATGCTATGGTTCTCAAAAGAGGTGGTGGGGAAGGTTAAGGAGAAAAAGGTAGCATTCAGGAAGTATAAGGAAACACAGAAGGAGCAGGACAGATAACTGTACCAGTTAAAGCAGAAGGAAGTGGGGAAGGCAGTCAGAAGAGCAAAGGCCCAAACTGAGGAAAAGATAGCCAACTCAGTTAAGAAGGGGATAACACCTTTACAGGTACATTAGGAGCGAAGAAAGATGAAGGAAGGGATAGTGAGGCTTGCTAAAGGGAAGGAGGGTGGGCAGAGGATGACAGTGAAAAGGCAGGGATACTGAATGAATACTTCTGCTCAGTCTTCACAAAAGAAGAGGGGAGGTACCTAAATCAAAGAATAGAAGCACTCTGGATAGGGAGGTCAATACCAATCCATTCACAGAAGAAATGGTCCTGAAAGAACTCATAAAACTGAAGGTGAAAAAAGTAATTGAGCCTGACGGGAGTCACCCAAGAATTCTAAAAGAACTAAGGGTAGAATTAGTAACACCACTGACCTCCATTTTTAACAAATCATGGCAGGATGGTGTATTACCTGAGGACTGGAGGAGGGCAGAGGTGATTCCCTTCACAAAAGTGGGAGCAAGACAGAGGCAGGAAACTACATACCTGTTAGTTTGACCTCAGTGGTAGGGAAAATGATGGAATCACTCTAAGGAAAGAATTGTTGAGTTCCTAGAGGCCAGTGGAGCACAGGGCCCAAGGCAGCATGGATTCACAGTGGGAAGGTCATGTCAGATGAATTTAATAGATTTCTTTGACTGGGTGACCAATGTGGTAGACCAGGGAGGGGCAGTGGACATGGCCTACATAGACTTTAGCAAGACATTTGACACAGTCCCACACAAAAGATTAATATACAAGTTAGCCAGCCTTGGAGTGGGTCCCACGGTGGTAGCCTAGGTTAAAAATTGGCTGGACAACAGAATACAGAGGGTAATAGTAAACAGAGTTTACTCTGAAGAAAGGGGAGTTACTAGTGGGGTACCCCAGGGTTCAGTACTGGGACCAGTCCTCTTTAATGTCTTTATAAGTGACATTGCAGAGGGACTGGAAGGAAATGTATTTTCCTTTGCAGATGACACAAAGATCTGCAACAGGGTTGATACAGAAGGTGGGGTGGAGAGGATGCAAAGGGACTTGGGAAGGTTGGAGGAATGGTCAAATATATGGCAGCTTAGATTCAGTGTAAAGAAGTGCAGAGTAATGCACCTGGGAAACAAAAATCCAGGGGATGAGTACACAATGAGGGGTGAGTTAATAAGAACTACAGAAATGGAAAGTGACCTGGGGGTAGTCATATCAGATGACCTTAAGGTGGGCAAGCACTGTGAGAAGGCAGTAAGAACAGCTGGTGGGGTACTGGGATGCATAGGGAGAGGCATCACCAGTAGAAAACAGGAAGTTGTTATCCCTTTGTACAGACAGTTGGTGAGACCCCGTCTGGAGTTCTGCATCCAGTTCTGGAGACCCCATCTCTGCAAAGACATAGACAGGATGGAGGCTGTCCAGAGGAGGGCAACTAAAATGGTGCAGGGTCTTCACCAGAACACATATGAAGAGAGATTAAAGAAGCTTAATATGTATACATGTTAGGAGAGAGGAGAGGGACACATGATAGAAACTTCAAGTACATCAAGGGAATCAACAGAGTGCAAGATGGTAGCATCTTTCAGAAAAGAGGTGTGCAAGAACAAGTGGGCATATTTGAAGATGGGGGATGGCTCAAAGGTAATGTGAGGAAGTATTTTATCATGGAGAGGGCTGTGTGTACATGGAACAGCCTTTCTGAGGAGGTAGTAGACTCAAAACAGTGGAGGAATTCAAGAATGCATGGGACAGACATAAGGTAATTCTAGTGGGGATAGGAGGAAGTAGGCTGTTGGATGACTAGGATCTGCAGCCTATACATTAGGTAGGAAATGGGCAGACTAGGTTGGCCAAGTGGTCCTTATCTGCCATCAAATTCTGTGTTTCTATGTTTCATCCTCCTGCTGGAGATATCTCTTCCATACATCCCAGCATCTCACTGGCCCTACTAACTGTTTTGTCACACTACCCTGCCACTCTGAAGTTATCAGATATATTTAACCCCAAGGTTCCTTTCCAATTAGTGACTATCAGTATCTCTCCTCCATCCTGTACTCAGCCCCAGGGTTCCTGTGCCCTAGGTTCATGATTTTGTACTTTTGGCATTGAACCCTAATGGCCATGCTCTTGACTACCCTCTAGTTTCCCAAGATCCTTGCATATTCTTTCTGCACTCTCCTGATTGTCCATCCTATTAGAAATGTTGGTGTCAACTTCAAAATGTATACCTTCCATTCTAGTTCTTTGCAATGTCACTTATGAAGACATTGAAGAGGACAGTCCCAGTACTGAGCCCTGTGGCACGCTGTTGGTGACTCTCCCATCACTAGAGTGCCATTAACCACTACCATCTGTTGCCTGTCCATAGGTGTGAGGAAACAAAACAACAATCCATCCATGTGGTGGAGGGCAGAAGGAGTGAGAAACAAAGGAAAAGGCACATCACACCTACATGGAGTCCATGCCCCCAATGCAGACATGGGGCTGGTGTGAGCAGTGTGTATTGTTAGGCATTATGGGGGACAATGCCCATGACTTCAGGGACAGGGTTGAGAAAGTAGTGACCCACCAATGGCAACATCTGTGGCCCTGTGGTATTGTGGCCACAGTGAGGAGCAGGCCATGGCTAGGGTCAGTGGCAGTCAGCCACCGTGGGTCGGGGTGTGAAGGTGCAGGGCATATAGAGTCCCATACTGCCTGAAGTGATCATACCCAGTGATGTCCCTTAAGGTGTGACATTCAACCCCTGTGCACAGCCAACACCATGGGTGACCTCTGCACCCCCAACACCCACAGCAGCAGCTGCCACCATGGTCACTCCACAAAAACTTGGTGCCATGGTCTGCTCCAGGCCCCCAAAGCCCACTGACAAGGACAGCTCCACATGGCCAAAAGTCACCATGTGCTCCACATGGTGCCCTACAGCCCATTGTTCATGGTCCTGGAGCATGCCCTATGGCATCCCGCTTCAGCCTGGATGCCTTCCTGTTCCACAGCAGCTTGCATCACCTAGTTATTGGTGACTGCCAGCTGCCATTGGGACTGTCCTCAGAGACAGGGTCAGGCTGCACTTAGTATAATCACAGTTTGTTCCTTTGTTTGTTTTTATTTTAGCCAGGAAATGGTCTGGACACAGCCCTTTTTCAGCCATGTCTGACAAATAAACATCACATACAAAATACAATACAAACAGTACAACTGATTAAAATACAAGTAATTATACCTACACATATTCTCAGTGCACAAAGACTTAAACAGCATATGTTTAAAATGTACTGCACTGCGTGCTTCTCTGATCAGTTTTTTATATTCATTTAAAAGAAATGACGCATACCATGTAAAAGCCATTCTGCACATTTGAAGTTTAAAAGCAGGAATTAAGTAAGGTGACAACTGGTGCACCTCTCACTTTTTATAAGTACCAGGGTGTTCAGCAAAACTTGGGCTTCTGCTAACCTAGCTATGCGATATACAAAATTAGTTAAATGGTCCTTTAGTCGCCTCTCTGGAGATAATACACCTAGTTTTCCATATAGGTGGCAGTGATGAATTGTGGCTGTACCAGGGTGGGGGGACTGGGGTAGCACAGTGATGGCTGTCCCTGAAAGGGGGAATTTGGAAGCACAGTGGTGACTGTGCTGGGGATGGGGGCTGGGACAGCACAGCACTTGCTGTGGAGGGAAGGGGGGGTGCAGGACATCACAGTGGCAGCTGTGCTGGGGATAGAGGGCCAGGCAGTGCAGCAGTGGATGTGCCATGTATGGTGGCCAGGGCATCAAAGCAGTGGCTATGCTGGATTGAGTGGGTGGCTGCAGTGTGGCTGCAGTGTCCCAGTGGCATAGAGGCCTGCAGGGTTGGTGATGGCAGGCAACACTATGGGGAGGATGGCCTGTGGCCAGCAACTGCTGCATGCCTTCCCATCAGAGGGGTTTGACTCAACTGACACCCTCTGCCTTCTGAACCTTCCACAAAACTTTCATCCTTTGGAGTTGTCAACCTCCATAATGGCTATAGCAGCTCTCTTCTCCCTTCAAGGCACACACAGCCAGCGTGCAGCAGGATGCCCCGACATCATCCTGAGAGACTGTGTCTTTCACAGTGGATGGGGACCAGGCTGTTGAGAGAAAGAGATGGATATTGGAAGGACAAAGTCAGCATGCAGGCCCATTGTACTGTGGATAGCCACACACATGCCACCCATGCACTGCATTGCCCACATGCTCCAAGTGCTGTAAACATCTCACACACCATCTAGCACCAGTGATCATACAATATACAACACCTACAATATGTAGCACAGTAGGGGGTAATCAAGCAGACATCTGATCAACCAGGATACCTGGATGCCACCAGGTGAGCCAACCCTCAGTGTGTAACACATCCGCCCAGTACAATATGACAGACAGTGCAAGTTATCATCAAGGGCCCAAGTACATGAAGAACTGTGGGCCTTGCAGGGACAGGCAAGATGCAAAGCCTGTGCTTCTGTAGAACATGTTGGTTGAATACCAGTGCATGTAGAACATCCTGTGCTCACCTTTAGTGAGAGACCAGCTGTGCCCTGTATCAAGATGACATGTTGGCAACCTTGCTCCATTCCAAGCATGCAACATATGACACCACTGCGACATGTGCCCCTCCCTGCACATACAGAGCACATTAATGTGCAGGGACTACTGCAGTCATTCACATGTCTTTTATGGTCTAACCTGACACTCATAGCCACAGCTGGGAACCCCCTTGACCACCACAGCTGACATAGTGGCTATCATGAGCACCTCTGCTGCAGTTAATAAATGTGCCATGGGTGAACCGCCAACAGTGCCCTTCAGGTCTGCCATCACCTTCTGTAAAGAGTTCCATTTTGTGGGTCCAGAGCCTACTGGCTTGCTTGCAGCATTCATGAACAGATCAACCTCTGCTGCCCAGAGCACTGACAGCATCTGTCATGGCCTGCCATCCCACTGATTGCTCATCTTGTATTCTCCTGTGGTAACTCAAAATGTCCTCCTGGGCCACATAGGCTCGGACTAGGGACAACACCTTGTCCTTGCTGAAGCGATGCCATCTGATCTGGTCTTCATCTGCCAATATACCTTTTGAGAAGTGATGAACAGACATCCAAAAGCATTGTAAACACACAAAACAAAACACAGATTTCATGTACAGGGGTGTGAAAAACCTATTGCCCCTGTCCTGTCCATGTACATATCCCTGAAGGGCAAGGGAAAACTGGGAGCACATTACATTGCACAGATCTGGTGGGCATGTGCAGATTCAGCTACGAGCAAGATTGAAAAGACCTAAACCTACTACATTGAACTTACCTTGAGCCACTTGCAGTAACTCTGTGATAGCTGTGTGGTGCTGCCTACTCCTTATAGATGCCTCTGGAGTGATCTAGCATCAAATAAATGAATATAGTCCAGTAATGACATCTAAAGTATGCCTTAGTTCATGGGTGATAAAATGAGGTAATTTGCATACACAGGCTCAATACTACATATTAGTGCCATGCTCAGTATGGAGGATTGTGTATGAGCAGTCATACACAATGAGGATATTCTTGTATCGAGAGTTTTCCTTGGTACCAGATGACCTCAAGAGCACAGCTCGAGAGGTGCTCTGTTACCAAGGTAACCTTGAGATACAAGAATATCCTTGTTTGTGTATTACTGCTCATACACAATCTTTTATAGTGTATGGGCATTCACAGCATAGAAAATCACACAAAACCAGCTAGTGAAGACAACAGAGAATAGAAATGTTAACATTTTCTTTTTAACTGATACATTGTACTGAGATATTTCTACAAGCTCAAGTTTAAAAAAACAACTTCCAGCTTGGAGAGAGGAAAGCAACTATGTGGCAGCATTCCAAGTTGTTCTGCTGTATTATAACATGGCTATAAAAAATCCAGAAATCTGATTGGCTGAGGAGCTCGGAACCCAGTGCTGATATCCCATGATGACAGCATTGGAAGAAGGTCCAGTAGCCTCTTCAAAAAAAAAATCAATAGTATCAGCCATTCCTGACTGCCATCAGAAATGTGTCTGTCACCTTTACTCACTAAAAACCTTCAACTGGGCCCTAAAAATAAAACTGTCTTAAATTTATAAACCTAACAATTAAATGTTATTTGCCCTCCTAATATTCTTGTTAGACACAGATACATAACTTAAACAAGCATTTGTCAATGCCGAATGTTGATTGCGTTGGTCTGTTGAGCTTGCTCAGTGGCCATCTGTCACTGGCTCAGTCTGTTTGTCCCGGTGCTGCAGGCTGATCTTTTGTAGCGGGCTGCTGCCTGCTTTGGCACCTTGTTCTGCTGAGGAAGAAATATGCAGCCATCCTGACAGAGCTCCATTGAGGTGGCTCACTCCCCCTCTCTGACTCACTCATTCTGTTTCTCCTAGTGCTGTAGGCTGCCCTTTTGTACTGGGCTCCTGCCTATGTTGGTGGCTTTTTCTACCCACAAAGAAATCCACAGCTGTCCTGACAGAGCTCCATTGAGGTTGCTCACTCTGCCTGTCTCACTCACTCACTCACTCATTCTGGTTCTCCTGGTGCTGCAGGCTGCCCTTTTGTACTGGGCTCCTGCCTCTGTTGGAGTCTTTTTCTGCCCACAAAGAAATATGCAGCAGTCCTGACAAAGCTCCGTTGAGCTCGGTCCCTCCCTTCTCTCACTCGCTCATTCTGTTCTGCCAGCACTGCAGGCTGCCCTTTTCTACTGGGCTCCTGCCTGCATTGCTGCCTTCTTATGCCCACAAAGAAATTTGCAGCAGTTACACTACAGCTCTGTTGAGCTCACTCACTCACTCATTCTGGTTTTCCTGCCACTGCAGGCTGCCCTCTTGTACAGGGCCCCTGCATGCATTGCTGCCTTTTTCTGCCCACAAACAAATCTGCAGCAGTCCCAACAAAGCCCCGTTGAGCTCACTGACTCCCCCTCCCTCACTCGCTCATTCTGTGTCTCCTGGTGCTGCAGGCTGCCCTTTTGTACTGGGCTCCTGCCTGCATTGGCAGCTTTTTCTGGCCAAAAAGAAATCTGAAGCAGTCCCGACACAGCTCCACTGAGTTCGCTCCTCCCCTCTATCACTCTCACATTCCGCTTTCTGCCAGCGCTGCAAGCTGGCCATTTGTACTGGGCTCCTGCTCATGCTTGCCGCATTTTCTGCCCACAAAGAAATCTGCAGCAGTCACAGAGAGTTCCATTGAGCTCGCCACTACCGCTTCTGTCACTCGCTTCTCGTTCTGTTTCTCTTGGCGCCGCAGACTGCAATTTTGTATGGGGCTCCTGGCTGTATTGGCACCTTTGTCTGTCCACAAAGAAATCCGCAGCTGTCCCGACAGAGCTCCATTGAGGTCGCGCAGTCTCCCTCTCTCATCACTCATTCTGTTTGTCCTGGCGCTGCAAGCTGCCCTTTTGTACGGGGCTCCTGCCTGCATTGGCACCTTTTTCTGCCCACAAAGAAATCCCAGCAGTCCTGATAGAGCTCCATTGAGCTCACTAAGTCCCCTTGTCTCACTCACTCATACTGTTTCTCCCACCGCTGCAGGCTGGCCTTTTGTACTGGGCCCCTGCCTGTATTGATGCCTTTTTCTGCCCACAAAGAAATCCAGCAGTCCTGACAGTGCTTCAGTGAGTTTGCTCACTCCCCCTCCCTCGCTTGCTCTCTCATTCTGTTTCCCCAGTGCTGCAGGCTGCCCTTTTGTACTGGGCTCTTGTGTTGAGGCCTTTGTCTGCCCACAAGCAAATCCGCAGCAGTCCCGACAGAGCTCAGTTGAGCTCGGTCACTCCCCCCCTCTCACTCAGTCGATCTTAATCTGTCCCAAATACTGATTTCCCAGAGTGACCATGCTATTGTCCGCAGGAGTGCAAAACATATTTTAGCCAGGATGTGAAAATGACAGCTGTAGTGTTCATAGGGAGTTAGAAAAATGCCACTGTTGAAAACGTGGGTGACAGTATTACAAATTTGGGCGGTTACAAGGGTGCTGGAAACAGTTCAATGCCGCTTGACACAGTCATGTTATGGAGTTTCATCACCAAATTTTCAACATAGGGATTTTAGGACCTCTGCTCATGAACAGTACCACTCTCATTTTCGTAATCTGTCCCGAACACTGACTTCCCACAGTGACCACGTTATTCTGTGCCGGAACTGTGAAAACACATTTCAGTCAGGATGTGAAAAATGACAGCTGTACTGCTTATAAGGAGGTGTGAAAAAATGGCACTGTTGAAAATCTGGTGTGACAATATTACAAATCTGCGAAGTTACAAGGGTGCGTGGAAAGTGCGCAAAGCACACCTGTAACACAGTCAATTGATGGGCTATCATCACCAAATTTTCCACATAGGCATTTTAGGACCTCTGCTCATGAACTGTATCATTGTCATTTTCTTAATTTGTCCCAGACAGTGATTTCACACAGCGACCGCTCTATTCTGTGCCGGAAGTGCGAAAACACATTTCGGTCAGGATGGGAAAATGACAGCTGCACTGTTCATAAGTAGGTGTGGGAAAATGACAATGTTGAAAATCTGGAGTGAAAATATTATAAATTTGCGAAGTTACGAGCGTGTGTGCCAACTGCGCAATGCACGATCATAACAGTCATTTTATGGAGTATCATTACCAAATTTTCAACATAGGCATTTTAGGACCTCTACTCATGAACAGTGTCACTCTCATTTTCTTAATCTGTCCTGAACACTGATTTCCCACAGCGACCACTCTATTCTGCACTGGAAGTGCAAAAACACATTTGCCAGGATGTGAACAATGACAGCTGTACTGCTCACAAGGAGGTGTGACAAAATGCCAATGTTGAAAATCTGGCATGAAAATATTGTAAATTCATGAAGTTACGAGCATACGTAGAAACTGCGCAACACATGCTCGTAAAACAGTCATTTTTTGAATTTTTTCCACCAAATTTGCAACATAGGCTTTTTGAGAGCCCACCTCATGAACACTGACACTGTCGTTTTGTTAATCAGCCCCAAAGGGTGATTCCGTGCAGTAACCGCAAACCACTGTTCGGGGCCAATTAACGCCATGACAGTTCAAGAATTCATTAGGAGGCGTCCCAAAACCCTATGTTGAAAATTTGGTGAAAAATTGCCAGAAATGCCTGAGATATGCACTAAACTTGAAAAACTCTATTTATTACATTATACAGCTTACCGGCATTTCCTCAGTTCGCGGTCAGCTTTGAAGAGTGCAGACGTGTCCCAGTCCAGCTAAGATTGTCGGCCAAACTCCGGAGGTAAGTATTGGGTATGAGGAGGTGGGAGGCAGGGTGTGCAGTGGGTGGGTGCAGGTTGTGGGAGGGGGGACAGGGAGACTACAAGGGACCATTTCCTTTTTTACAGGTTGAAACAAAAATAAGACATCGGGACCTTTTTCAGATTTAACAGGTGCTTTGGTACACTGGGGTGGGCTCCCAGCATGCCACCTGTGTGGGTGAGTTAGCCAACGGGGGATTGGGCACCCCCGCCGGCAAACAAGGCAAGGAGGAGGGGAGCTGCAGGAGTCGAGGGGGATTGGGCACCCCCTCTGCTACTGCAACAGAGGGGGGGTATCATTATGCCGACGGGGATTGGGCACCCCATCGGCAGGAACAAAACAGGGGGTATAATCATTATGCTGACGGGGACTGGGCACCCCGTTGGCAGGAACAACGGGGGAGTTACAGAATGCAGACGGGGAGTGGGTTCCCCCGTCTGCAAATAAACACGGTGGGGGGAGGGGGTTATATTGTTTGTGAACACGCTGGCAACCCGCTGCCATGTTCATAAACAATATCAGGGACCCCACATCCTGCCCTGCAATGACGGGTCACTCCCTCATTGCAGCAGATGGCTGACACTGCAATGATGATGCGGCCCCTGATTACAGCGGCTGATTATTTCGGAAGTTGTGGCACGCTGGCTAAACTAGTGTCAGCAGCAGCATGCCATGGCATTGGGAGATGGGGGACAAGCCTTTGCAGGCTGTGGGGGCTTTGGGCACAACAGTGCCATGCCTCTACAACCTGCTTGTGGAGAAAGTGACACAACATGTTTCGCATGCGCCGCAATCAACATAAAATGAAGTACTGCAATACTAAGAATTGTAATTTCTTGTATTTCTTTGCTGTTCATGAAAATTTCCTCCTATCCTCACCTGCTTACTAGTAAAATCTGTGCTGTTTAAGTTGTTACCGATAAAACAAAAGCCCTGATTCTATCGGAGGCCTTCTGTTATGTCTAGTTGAGTAAACTCTCGTCAGCAGAACTGAACAGAGGTTTGAATTCTTGCATTCTATCTGTAGTAAACATTCCATCTCTTGAATGTGGGCAAGACAGAAAATAAACAAGACAGAGAAAAGGGATAGGATATTATAAAGAAGAAGAAAGAAAGGAGAGGGAATGGGTAAAAGGCGGTGGGTTGTGGGAAACCAGAGGGTATAATTAAAAATACATGAATCTTGCTGTACATAATATTTAAACCTGAGATGGCGTGTCAGTGCTGGGATGTGCTGGGACTGTTTTAAAAAAGTCATAAAAATGTTTCTTGTTTGATTTGGTGCATTCCCCCACCCCAAAAAAACCCAAAAAACTACTTGGGCCCATTTTATAATCACAGTGACATTCCAGGTGTACATTGTATGGGTAATGGCATTTCTCAGGTGGTTGAAGTGAAGGCACTCAACAATGTTTCAAGCCTCATGGCACAATCGGTAAAGCACTATCCAACCACAACACATACCCTGTCATGTCTTATTGCTTATTTTTTTTCCTGTTTGCTAGGATAGTCTTCATTCCTGTAAAAATAAAACAAGGAAACACAGAAAATAACCAAATGGATGCCTCTGTCACAGCACAATTGATCTCTATAGGGACAGTAAATGGGACTGATAATATTAATGAGTTCATTTCTACAAAGTGAAAAATGAGATTAAAGCAGGAGTGTAAAAAAACATTGCTAAGCTCAAAGTAATAAAATCGGATATAAAAAAATCAGTGTAAGCAATATGGAGGGATGCAATAAAGCTCTTTAAGGGACTATTTTATCTCTATTTTATGTCTAAATTAATTATAAGAAAGTTATAACTTCTGATTTGTTTCTTATGTTTATTGCTTAATCTTAAAGTCTTGTTGGATTTTTTATAGCTGTATAATAATCTCAATAAGACACTCCAGTGTGTGCATCATCGCTAAATAACATCACACCTAGGGTGGTAGAAGCACTCAGCCTGTGACCTCGTGCTTCAACACACCTTAGGTGTGATGTCATTCAGAGATGACGCACACCCTGTCATGCCTTATTGCTTTAGTAGTGAAATCACTACTGCAGCAGAACAACATAATGATGACACTACTGCAGCAGAACAAGATATTCCAGGCATGGAATTCCATGCATAACAGCATTCCACCATGCACTATAGTATTAGTGCAGCAATTGTGCTGCACTAGCACCAGGACCAGCCCTACAACACCATATTTCACAGTGCTGCCCTGGCAGCAGCGCTATGATGAGGACTAAGTCAGCTGACATAATAATGCTGCACAGGTGACAACACTATGATGTAGCACTATGCAGCTGTGCCTGAGCATTGGCATGTGCTATAATCACTTGGGAATCACATTGTTGTCCATGTGCAGCAGAAACATCCCCCAACCAGAAATGGATGTAGCACTACACAATGTGATGTTAGGGCAGCACAAAACACACTTGTACTTCACAATGCCAGGCCTACTCACTACAGCCCAGGCAGTCCTAAGTGAAGCAGTACAGGTGTGAAGGTGTTGTGTGTCTATATGACAAATGTAAGACAATAGCAGACAGGCAAAGGAGGGCGCGAGGGCTCTGGCAAAGTAACATACAGTGGACATCAGGGAAGATGGCAAGTATGGTGGCATTAGTAATAACTAGGGAGGTCCAACTGCTTGGCAAGTCTGAGAGGGGTGTTAAAGCCCAAGTGTGAGGTGTTGAGTTCGATGGGGCAGTGCCTGATCTGTAGAACAGGCATCACTAGCACAAGGGCACCAGTGCCACCACAGGTACAATAACCTGTCCAGGAGGGAATGTGGCGGAGTTAGGCTACACCCTCAGCTGTGATTGATGGACCACTTTTCTATGTCCTTATTTCCTAGCTACCAAAACTTCTGTTGCCCAACAGTCAATACTTTTCTCTTTGTTTCTCTTCTTCTCCCCCCCCCAACCTAGGTTGGCCACCTAGTGTAACTCTTTACTATCCCTACTAAACTTCCTACTAGTTCTCTCTTTTCATTCTTCTTCCATTTCCATCCATTCAATTCCTGGAATGATGCCAAACAGCCAGAAAGGTGTTGTGTAAAGTATAAGTACATTTTATGTAAAATAAACATGAAGGTTATTTTAGATAGCAGGAATAAATACAGTTAATAAAACCTTTTAAATAAACATGATTCAGAAGCAATATCAAACTAATCATTTCATGTTTCGTACAGTTATACAAAATCCTTAAGGAATTTTCATAAATTCACATTATAAACCTGTTACTGTATGAAACTAAAAAAAAAAACTGTGGTATGCTTTATAAAAATGCTTAGTCATTATGAATTTGAGATATAGAGAGTCAATATATGTGGAGATATACACTGAATCTTTAATTGGACTAGAAAGTCCCCGGAACAAACAAACAGACTCCCTTGGTTTTAAAACAGCATGTCCAGACATGCAACAGCATGTTCAGACATGAAAATAGAAAGGACATAAAACCTCTTCACTGAGTTCATTTAAGTTCAGTCAAGTGGTGCTCAGCCCTTAGAGAGAAGAGAGAAGTTCTACTGCAACTGTGGACAAGCTGTTGTATGCAGATTAGAAGGATCTTAGGAGCTCTAAGATCCAGGACTGTATTACGAGAGAAACTACTGATGTTAAGTAGTGATTTTCTTTGGAATTTTTTTGTTTCATTTATTATTTTTCTAACCTTTGAAAAATAAATATCACACCACAATGTGTTTTAAATCTGTAAATTGGCATCATCTGGTATTTCTTCCCACATGCTGTGACAGGGAACCAATGACATTTGTATTAGGTGTGGATGATGGATGTGTGATTAGAAAGTTTTTTTATTTTGTTTGATGTTTTGTTTGAAATTTTGTTGGGTTAAGAAGGTTTTACTGTTTTAAGATATTAGTGCAATAGGGCTAGGTGGTTAGTTCTGGGATGTATAGGGGTCATGGACCCTCGAATTGCATGCGCTCGTCCCAGCTGCTGACTTCTGTCCTTACCAACCTCCCTATTTCAGCTACAACAGTGAGACCCTGCAGGAGGTGGGTATTTATTGGGATCATGCAAGTTGGTGGTGGGGCACAGTTGAGCTTTTATAAGGGCGGTAAGGTGCAGGATACACCCTGGGGTTAAATGTAACCAGGAGAGAGGCAAGATGTGTTTGGAGTCCATTCCAGGGTTCCCACCAGAACAAGTAGGCAGGTAGCCAGTGGGCATGCAGCTTCCACCAATCCCCTTCAGGTGGTGCTGTGTAATGCCAGATTGATGAGAAATAAGACCACAATATGGTGGACTTGATTTTGTTGGTCAGTCTGGATTACATTATGGAGACCTGGCTGGGTGACGATACCCAGCCAATTTTGGAGGTGGTTGTCCCCACTGGGTACTCTGTAGTGCACTGCCTGAGGAGGGAACAGGGAGCGGGTATGTGGCCATCTGCTTTAGACCCAGCCTGAACTTCAACATGCACCCAGTTGGTTCTGCCCTGTCCTTTGAATTTGTGGTGGTGCATGGGGGTCCAGTTGTGGGCTGCAGGATTCTCCTCATTTATCACCCTCTGGGGTTGGGGGAGATTTCCTGCAGGAGATTGTGGACTTTGTTGTCGTCTTGGTGTTGGAGTCCCCAGATGGTTGATTCTGGAGGACTTCAATACCTGGATTGATGATGAATCCTTGCAATTGGGACATGATCCCCTTCAGCTGGTGACATCACTGGGCCTTAGACAAGCAGCTGCTTCTGTGACCTATCACCATGGCACACACAGGACTTGGATTTCTCACTGGGGTTTAAGGTCATGAACCTCAAGACAGAGTGGGTCATATGGTACGATCATTGCACGGTGGAGTTCTCATTTGGCCCCCCCCCGATAGTCCCTCCCCTATCAGCTATCACCCTTTATTTTATTATTTTATTTTATTTTATTTAAATTTTGGTGACCGGGTAGACCCACTGAAAGCGAGACAGTCCCTTTTTCAGGGGTGACCCAGAATTAATGACATACATCTATACACATAACAAAATACATACATGTCTTCTCACAAGTAATAGTCAATATACACATACTGACCCAGTCAAGGATACAGTGACAGGTTAATTACAATCAGTATCAACAGGAGTAAGTACTATTATACACAAGATAGTCACAACCAGATTGATGTCCTAATAAGCTTAGATTGGCAGCAGGGAGTCTGGTAGACTAATGGGATTGTCCCCAGATGGACTGTTGGCAGTAGCAGATCAATCTAGTGTGACTGCTGCATGTGCAATTGGTTTGGATGAGGCAGTGGCAACCGATAATAATGCAATATCTTGGGCACTGGATACCATCACACTAGTCAGTATATGACCTAGATCCTCTCACTTGAGTCTCCCATGGTTTGATGGGGCTCTCAAGGCAACAAAGATTGGGGGTGAAAGTTGGAGCATTGCTGGTGAAAGACCTATTCTGAGGAGGACAAACTGGTGTTGTGTGGTCACTACTGTGAGTAGTAAGGGGCAACTGAATGTAAGAAGGCAGAGTTCCTGTCCAGGGAAGAACAGACCAGCTGTTTGTTTTTTTGACTGTGGACAGACTACTTCATCTGGTCTGCCTACAGCTGAAAAAAAGCTTTTTCAATCACACCGTGCAATAAGTTTGCTCAGTTCTTCTCTGACATGGTGTCCACCATCCAGTCTCAGATTTCACCAGTGAGGCGGATACTGCCCCACAGTGATCAGCTTTGTAGGAGCTTGGGCATTCCTATTGTCTGGGAGGAGTTTAGACTTGTGGAGGTGGCTGAGTCTATGAGGTGATCTTGCTTCCAATCTCTCTTAGGGAGGCCCCGAAGGAGGCATTTAAGATAAGTCTAAAGACTCATCTTTTCAAGCTGGTTTTCCTGGACTAACCAGATTTATTTTACATTTTTAAGTCTGTATTTATTGATTAATATAATTGCACAATATGCCGTATTTTAAGGGATTTATGCTCTGTACTTTGTTTATTATTTCATAACATCATGCTTGTTGTTGTGTAAGGTGCCCAGAGCCTCTGATATTGGGCACCATATGAATAAATGTTACCTACCATACCTACCTACCAACTGAAGAAGATGAGGGCCATGGTGAAGAATGGCACTATGTCCAGTACAGATTAGTACAGCCAAATGCATGTATGATTGCTGTCAATGCTACTGTACAGTATTATTTGTTATACCCACCAGGGGTGTTTGACACCACATTGGTGTGAGATTATTCTATGTTATTAGGCTTTAGATCAGGTTTGTCATATATGGTCTTTTATGATGGTTTTATGCTGTTTTCCTTAGTGTGTACCACTAGGTGTGGTGTACATTGTACAGTGTACCAAATATTGTGTAGCCATAGTCCATGTGCCTGAGACATATATACACAGTGCAGTCCTGTTCATCTAAACCCTGAGTACCGGAACTTCCTATATAACGGACTTCCATTATGTCACCTGTCAGAGGTGCTGCCTGTCAGTGGCATGGGTGAGGTGAGAGTACTTTGCACCATGCAGTTTAATGAATGGTTGAAAAAATGGTGTGGGGCACAGGGGTTTGGCTTCATTGGGGACTGGGTTCCACCTGGAGGAACACCAGCCTATACTGGCAGGATGGTCTGCATCTGTCCAGGAAGGGAACAAGTCCTTTGGGCAATCAGTTTAAATGCTTCATTGGCAAGCTTTTAAACTAGTCAAGGGGGGAGGCACTGATAAGCAGCAGGAAAATCCCAGCCTCCCCCTACAAAACAGGGTACTAAATGAGAAAAAGACCAAGGTAGAAAGGTCAGTGGAGGATGCTGCTATAGACGGTAAAGCCATCAAAAAATGGAGAGCAATGAGTACCAATGCCTGTAGTCTGGGTAATAAGCTTCCTGAATTAGTGGCCTTGATGGAGGAGGAACATCTGGATATCGTGGCGATCAGAAACATGGTACACACAGAACCATGACTGAGACGTAAACATACCAGGATACACTATCTACAGGAGGGACAGGGAGGGTAAAATAGAGGAGGAGTAACTCTCTACATAAGGGAAGGAATCAAAGCAACAGAACAAAGGGTAAACAGGGAGGAGGAGGAGAAGAAGCACTGTGGGTCAATTTGGAGGCAAGCAATGGCACCACAATCCGCACAGGGTTAGATACAGACCCTCTCAGGGAGGAAATGGACAAGGAAATGATAGAAAGTATACTTAGAATGGCAGATAAAGGGGAGATATTGCTGATGGGTGATCTGAATATGCCAGATGTTAACTGGAGTGCAGTTGCAACAGCCACTTCTAAGAGTGGGGTTAATCTAGATGCCCTACAGGGGGCAGGCCTTAGACAACTAGTATTGGAACCCACTCGAGAGGGCGCAATCTTAGACCTGGTTCTCTCAAATGGAGATGGAGAGAGGATCACAGATATAGAAGTGGGTAGCCATCTGGGAACTAGCGACCATCGAACAGTATGGTTCACAATAAACACAGCAATAGAGTCAAGCCATACAAAGACAAAAGTACTGGACTTCAGGAGGGCTGACTTTGCCAAAATGGGTGAGTGCCAAAGGAATGCACTAGCAAATGGGCAGGAAGGAGGGGTGGAAGAACAATGGGGAATAATAAAAACTACCTTCACAGAGGTAACATGCCATTGTGTGAAGCAAATAAACAAAACAAAACAATGTTAGAAACCACTATGGTTCTCAAAGGAGGTGGCAGTGAAGGTTCAAGAGAAAAATAAAGCATTCAGAAAGTACAAGGAATCACAGAAGGAGCAGGACAGAGAATTGTATCAGTTAAAGCAAAAGGAAGCTGGGAAGGCAGTCAGAACAGCAAAGGCCCGAACCGAGGAAAACATAGCCAACTCAGGTAAGAAGGGGGATAAAACCTTTTTTAGGTACATCAGGGAGCCAAGGAAGACTAGTGAGGATAGTGAGGTTTAATAAAGGGAGAGGGTGGGCAGAGGTGACAGTGAAAAGGCAGAGATACTAAACAAATACTTTTGCTCAGTATTTACAAATGAAGAGGGGAGGTACCTAAAACAAACAATAGAAACACTCTGGATACAGAAGTTGATACCAGCCAATTTACAGAAGAAAGGATTCTGAAAGAACTCTTAAAACTGAAGGTGGACAATGCAATGGGTCTGATGGGATTCATCCCAGAATTCTAAAAGAACTAAGGGTAGAACTAGTAACACCACTGACTACCCTCTTTAACAAATCATGGGAGGATGGGGTGGTACCTGAGGACTGGAGGAGGGCAGACGTGATTCCCCTTCACAAAAGTGGGAGCAGGGCAGAAGCAGGAAACTACAGAACTGTTAGTTTAACCTCAGTGATAGGGAAAATGATGGAATCACTTCTGAAGGAAAGAATTGTCGAGTACCTAGAGGCCAGAGGGGCACAGGACCCAAGGCAGCATGGATTCACAGTGGGAAGGTCATGCCAGATGAATCTAATATATTTCTTTGACTGGGTGACCAAAGTAGTAGATCAGGGAGGGGCTGTGGACATGGCCTACCTAGACTTTAGCAAGGCATTAGACTCAGTCCCACACAAAAGATTAATATACAAGTTAGCCAGCCTTGGAGTGGGTTCCAAGATAATAGCCTGGGTAAAGAATTGGCTGGAGAATAGGACACAGAGGGTAAATAGTAAATGGAGTCCACTCTGAAGAAAGGGGGGTTACTAGTGGGGTACCAAAGGGTTCAGTCTTAGGACCGTTCCTCTTCAATGTTTTTATAAGCGACATTGCAGAAGGACTGGAAGGAAAAGTATGTCTCTTTGCAGATGACACAAAGATCTGCAACAGAGTTGATGCACAAGGTGGGGTGGAAAGGATGAGAAGGGACTTGGCAAGGTTAGAGGAATGGTCAAATGTATGGCAGCTTAGATTCAATGCTAAAAAGTGCAAGGTAATGCACCTGGGAAACAAAAACCCAGGGGAAGAGTACCCAATGGGGGGTGAGATACTAACAACAACAAAAATGGAAAGAGACCTGGGGGTAGTCATATCAGATGACTTAAAGGTGGGCAAGCAATGTGAGAGGGCAGTAAGGAGGGCTGGGGTATACTGGGATGCATAGGGAGAGGCATCACCAGTAGAAAACAGGAAGTTGTTATCCCTCTGTACAGACAACTGGTGAGACCACATCTGGAGTACTGTGTGCAGTTCTGGAGACCCAATCTCCGCAAGGACATAGACAAGATGGAAGTTGTCCAGTGAAGGGCAACTAAAATGGTTCAGGGTCTGCACCAGAAGACATATGAAGAGAGACTAAAGGAGCTTAATATGTATAGCCTCGAGGAAAGGAGGAAGGGGGGGACATGATAGAAACTTTCAAGTACCTCAAGGGAATCAACAAAGTCCAAGAGGGTAGCATCTTTCAAAAAAAGAGGTGTGCAAGAACAAAGGGGCACAATTTGAACATAGAGGGGGGGCGGCTCAGAGTTAATGTAGGAAGTATTTTTCTGAGAGGGTTGTGGATGCATGGAGCGGCCTTCTGGAGGAGGCTATGGAGTCAAAACAGTGGTTGAATTCAAGCATGCATGGGACAGTCATAAGGCAATTCTAGGGGTTGGGGGTAGAAAGAAGTAGGCTGCTGGTTAACTAGGATCTGCAGCTTATCCATTAGGTAGGGAAATGGGAAGACAGGGTGTGCCAAGCGGTCCTTATCTGCCGTCAAATTCTATGTTGCTATGTTTGTATTTCTATAGGTGTTAATGCTGGCTAACATTGTTAGTGTCAGTGTGCTGTCAGTCTGTGTTTCTTTTGTAAGTTTCACTATAGGTGGCATGAAGAGAAGTGGACTTCTAACTTTACAACAGAAGCTCAGGATACTGATCAACTTTTTTTAACTTTCTTTTATTTAAATACATTTTTCGCTACAATATAATGTCCAACCGTGAATAACAAAAAGACAAATATATTACAAACAATAATGAAAACTTTACATCACACCAAAACCAAACCTTCCCTATCCCCCATACCCCCCATCAACCCCACCCACAACCCCAGATTATAGGAAATAGACATGCTATACTGTGTGGACCTACAAGGACAGACAGAGGGTGAAATCAAAACTATCATTCCCCATGAAAGATAGATATCTTGTGAGTCCCAGAGTCATCTAGCTTCCTCATAAACTAACAGATGATTGAATTATATTATATTATTAACTTATAGGTCTCACCCCATCTAGCATTAAATGACTTGGTGTTGTTAAGGAAAAAGTGTATTAACCTGGTGATCTAAAGATTAAATAAAATGTTCATAGTACATTCTTTCATGCTTAAATACTCACTATCCAGGCAATGTTTTATTTTTGTTTTGTCAAAATCACTATCATCATTAAGATTGATTTATTGGATTTTCCTTTAACCATGTTAAGATTTACCAGAATACACGCTCAAAATTAATAACATTATATATGGACAATTTTATACCTAAGTAATTTTTCACTAGGTTCCAAATGTGTTGAGCCTTCAAAACCAAAGAATGTGACTAATTGAACCTTCTACTGACTCACATTTAATGCATTTGTTTGACTTTAGTAACCTGAGTCTAAACACTTCTGAGGTGTCATATAAATTATGCAAGATTTTAAAATGAATCAATCTTAGGTTGTCCAAAGGGATATATCTGTAAATATTACCCAATAAAAAAGACCAGTTTTGTGGGAATTCTTTAGTTTCTTCGTACCAGTAGGAAGAGATTATAGAATTCTGTGAATATTTTAAAGTTAACATTAATTGATATAGATTTGATATAGGGTGAGGTTTCAAGCTCCATTGTTTTAAATCCTTTAATAAGTCCTGGGAATCTAAATTCCAAGGCAAAGGCCCAAAACAAGCTTTTAAAGCTATTTTAGTAAACAGTACTTAGGTAAATATTTTTATTTAACTTATCCTTCTCCATTATTTCTTTGAGTAAAGTAGGCATCCATTGTATAAGAATGAATTTACTTTAAGATGACTATTTTCATGGAACCAACTCAAAGGAATAAGTTGACCATTAATTTTAAAATTAGGATTTACAATAATGGGTTGATTACCACTCCTTTGCAAGTTTAGACCCAGATAAGAGAAAATCTGCTGATGTATTCTTAAAGATGTTCCTATGACTGAAGATTTTAATTTTGCAGGTAGAAGACTAGGTTTAAGATATAATATAACCTCTGGTGGAAGTTTAATGTGTTCATCATTCTATGTTCTAGGTCCAATGAGATGGGAATATAGCTCCCACAGACTCTTGGTAAATGTAGCCATTTTATATGTTTATTGATTTGAGTTGCCATGCAGTATAAAGTACAGTCTTGTAGTTCAACTCCTGCTGAGACTTAGGAGAACTAATTTCTCCATAGTTATTCTTAGAGTCTTCCCATTCCAAATAAATTTAGAAACTTCTGAATGTAGTTTCTAAACCAATTTAGAGGTATAAAAGTATTTAGCATATTTAAAGGGTGGAACAATCTCGGGACTATGTTCATTTTAATTATACTTATTTTTCCCCAAAATGAGATAAGGCAATTTTGCCACCTTTTCATGTATTGTTTAATTGTTATGAAAGAGTCATTCAAATTCAATTTTATAAGTTGGGACTGATCCGGTGTTAAATAAATATCTAAATATTTAAATTTATTAGGTGATCATGAAAACCCTTAGGTGATTACCTCATTCTTAATATACAAACTATTCAGTGGTAAAACCTCTATTTTGTCTATGTTTAATTTATAATTAGAAACAATACTATAGTCCTGTATAATTTTGAAATCAGCATTAATAGGGTTAACCAGATTAGTGATATGTAACAAGTTGTAGTCTACAAAAGCAGATAACTTAAGGTGTATCTTGCCCCATTTAATGTTGGCTATTAATGAATTAGCATTCAAGAAGAATAACAGAGGTTCCAAGAAAACTATTAAAAAGTATTGGGGATAAGGGACAACCCTGTCTGGTTCCACAATTAATTTTAATCAGATTCAAAACAATTCCATTACAGTATATTCTGGTAGAAAGAGAGGAATAACGAATTTGTAACCAGTTGATAAAGTCAACAGAGAACCCAAATTTAAGAAGAGTGAGAAAGAGAAAATCATGATTAACCCTGTTGAATGCCTTTTCTGCATCCAGGGACACAAGAGCCATTGAAGTGCTAGAGTCCCTGGACATGGAAAAGACATGAAATAGCTTTCTAATGTGATCTGAGGCCTGCCTGTGGGAAATAAATCCCACCTGCTCTCTTGAAATTAATGGCTGCCAAACCTTTTTAATTCTTTGAGCTAAAATTTAAGTGAGAATTTTAATATCATAATGTATTAATGAAATTGGTCTATGGACAAAAAAGTTAACCACAGTCAAGAGCCATAGAATGCAAACTTTGCTAAAAATATTTAATGTGCAATATACAATCCGCAATGGTTCTATAGTTCCCTACCTTATTTCTTGGTTTTCCAGGTTTAGGAAGTAGAATTAGAAAAGCTTCCAAAAGCAATGTTTATTTCAAGCCCTTATTCAGAATAAAATTGTATAGCTCCTGTAGAAATGGAGCCAGTAATTGTTTAAAGGTTTTACAAACATTTGCAGGAAACCCATCTGGGCCAGGGATTTGTTTAAGGCTAGTTTGTCTATTGTCTCTACTATCTCTTTTTGTTCAATGTAGTTAGACATATCCCTAGCTTGATTTAATAATAAAGTTGGGAATGTAAACTTTTCCAAATATTTCTGAATTTTAATACAAGAGGGTGGGTTGTTCATTGGACCATATAACGAGGAATAACATTTTTGAAATTCAACAACTATTTATTTTGGGTCGGTCTTGACTTCTTTAGTGTCTTTTGTGATAATTGAATCTATGAATCTTGATTGTTCCTGATTTTTAGGCCTGTTAGCTAGTATCTTGCTAGGTTCATCCCACAAATCTATATTTAGCTTTACTTTTATGATAATGAACTTGACCTTTTCTTTAGTGATTGAAAATAACTTATTTTTACATTTTAGTAACTCTGTTTTCTCTTGCTCCAACAGAGAATTGTAGCCTTTCTTCTCTAAGATGTCTATTTTAAAGAAAGTGCTTTTTTTTCTGTGGTTTGTTTCTGTGTTTTGATGCAAACCCAATAAAATCACCCCTAACAAAACATTTAAAGTCTGCCCAAGTAGTACTGACTTGATTGACAGAGTTTAAATTTGATTTCCAAACGTTTTCAGTTAAAACACTAATGTAACTAATAATATAATCTTGTCTCAACAAAGTGTTGTTTAACCTCCAAATGGCTTGTCTTGGATAAGGCAGTGATAGTAGAATATGTAGGTCAATTAAAGAATGATCCAAAAGGGATCTACCTAGTACATGAGTACATTGAACTGCTCTCATCCAAATTTTAGAAATTAAAAAAAAAATCTGAGAGAAAGATTTATGAACCGGGGAATAGAAAGAGTAATCCTTGGTTTTGGGATTTAGGGTTCTCCATGGGTCTACCAGAATGCAAATATCAAGTAGCTACTTAAGTGCTTGTATTTCTAATTGAGTGCTACATTAGTAGAATTAGATCTGTCTAATACAAGGTCCAGTGGGATGTTCCAGTCCCCCCTAACAAGAACCTAAAAGATAAAAAAGGGGTTAAAACTATAAGTAACTTTGATAGAAAAAAAGACGAATTAGCATTTGGACCATAAATGGAACCAATAACAATATTTATTTGATTGCATTTCCCTGATATAATATTATAGCTAACTTCTGGATCTTGCACAGTTTGTGTAGGAATAAAGTTTAGAGATGTGTCAATCAAAATAGCAACTCCTCCTTTGGAGGAGTATTATCCTGCCCCAAACACTTGTGAATAACCATATCTTTTGCAAAGGTCTAATTTGAGGATAATAAATGAATCTCTTGTAACAGAACCAGGTTATATCCAGTGTATGAATATACTAAAGGATTTGCATTTTTTGACTCTGAGATGAATACCTTTCACATTCCAGGAAGTCACTCTAATTATTGAAACCATAATAACCTAGTCCATGTAAATATTCCTTATGTGGTACATTCTTCTTCTGTATGCCTATTATATGATTCATGTCCTAGGCCCACTTTTCACCCTCCTTCCTTAATTACAGTTCCCAAAAACAACCTCCAAGTATCAAAAAGTCTGTAACAGCAGAGACAGTCATAGAAGATGATATTACTATCTAGTCCATCCCCAGTCCTAAAGACTGAACTCCTAAAATCATTTTAAACAGTAATGAACTCAGTCCTAAGACACTCTTCCTCAACCAAATGTAAATAATACCTAATTGTTGCTACAGTAGTAGCACTGAATTTGTCAAGCAATTTTGTAGAGATTCCTTATTTTCCTTCACAAAATTTAGGGAAAATCCTCTAAAATTATTTTTGTTATACCTACAGAAAGAGGCCAGTTCCTATTACAGTACTTAGTGCCATCTGGTAGATTTTCAACTACACTATCAGATGAGACAACCTCTCTCTAGCAGTGAACACACTCACAAACAAAACAAAATCCCTAACTAAAGGTTTCATAGTTTCAACAGGGATTTTTAAAAATCATTAAAATCCTTTGACTACTGTAAAGTAAACTAGCAAATAGAATCACTCTAAATTTCCAAAATGAGACATAGAGATAGAAGAACAAATCTGTAACAATGAAAACATAGCCTTAAAGTTTACATTCTTAACATTAATACTAGTAAATCCTCTCAGGCCACTCCCCCTTCATCTTTAGAGGCCAGTGTAAAATGAAATTCTTTCCTTATATCTCTCTACTATAAACATTATTAATTTTTATATTAAAACTCCCTTCTTGGTTGTAAAAGTAAAACAAAATGCTGAATATCCCTGAGGAAAAATAAATTCAGGTTAATTCCTAGAGATAGTTAATCAGCCCCAGTGTTTAAAAAAAATGCTTTAACTTATTGAAAAGTAAGATATCCCTGTTTATTTTGCCAAGGGTAAAACTCCAGGCCCTACTGAAGTTTAAAACTCTCATAAATTACTAAGCAAATAAAGTTACAATTAAAAGAAGGAAAAATATTTCAGAGGAGATGATCTTTATAAAGCGTTAAACTTATTACAGTCCCCGGCCTGGATATTCAAAGCAGTTGCACATGAAGAGAGAGAGTAAGAGAGAGCGAGAGAGAGAGAGAGAAAGAAAGAAGGAAAGAAAGACAGACAGACAGACCAAGGCAGACACAGAGGGAGAGGGACAGAGGTGACATTGAAGAGGGAGACAGGGGCTGAGAGAGTGAAAGAGAGAGACAGACAGACACCCTGCCAGACAGTGCATCAGGGTGGCACACAGCCAGCAGCAGTCAACTGCCCAGGGGGATATTGGACAGCAAGGGCCATGGATCATGCACCCTTCATGATGAAGGCTGTAATGAAGAGTTGTGATGGGGCAGGAGAAACAGTGACATGGCCGTGGAAGGGCCCATCGGAGGTATGCCCGACACAGGAGGTACTGCACCAGCATCTCCTTTGAGCAGCACAGTGACACGGAGATTGTGGGACAGTACCGCCTGAATAGGGCCATTCTGAGGCAGCTCTGTGAGCTGTGCAGTGAGGAGATGCAGGCACCCACCAGATGAAGCCACACCATGTCCATGGAGATGAAGGTGACAGTCATGTGCCTGCTCACCACAGGCACCTTCCAGAAACCAAAAGGGGACACCACAGGCATAACCCAGTCAGCCACATCCCACCTCCTCACACAGTTTCTCAACGCTCTTCTGTCATGTGCATTGGAATACATCCATTTTCCCAGCACACAGGCGGACAGTACAATAACCATGCAGGACTTCCACAGTGTAGCAAGTATGCTTGGAGTGACTGGGGCCATTGACTGCACCACGTGGACATCCACATGCCACATGGCCCCAAGGGTGAGGCAGCATCAACAGGAAGGAGCCCGAGTGCCAACTGCCAGGTAGTGTCTGCGATGCCACGGGCGCATAACCAGTGTCTGCACCACACACCCGGCGTGCACATGATGTGTTCATCTGGCACAGCTCTACGCTGTGCCACAGGTTCAAATATGGACACATCCCCATGGGCCACCTAGTGGGTGAGTATGGCATGGACAAGGAGTGATGGGCAGTGCATACCTTGGAATTGGGGAAGGCAGGGTGTGCATAGTGGCATGGGCACCACGGACAGGCAAGGGGTGCAGCATAGAATAGCAGAGGGCTAACCATGTCAATATCCACACAAGGGACAGTGCCTATCCACTGCGGCCTGGCTGCTCACCCCCTACCAGTGACCGTCACCCCCAGCAGAAGAACTCTATGATGAGGCACATGCCAGCACATGCAACATCATCGAGTGAGTCTTTGGCATGCTGAAAGCACAGCTTCATTGACTAGACAAATCAGGTGGTGTCCTACAGTACAGTCCCTTGAAAGCCTGTGGCCTGTTCCTGGCCTGATGCACATTGCACAACATTGCCGTTGACCGTGGGATAGCTGTCGAGGCTGATGAGGGTGACAGTAGTGGGGACAATGGAGGCAAGGGGCCAGAGGGAGGTAGACAGCCACCCCCTGGGTGGAGAGATCCCCGGCTACAACAGCAGGCAAGACAACACCAGGACACCATTGCACAGGCGCACTATGGTGCACTCAGGTAGATGGTGCAACACACATGCAAGGGCCACACAAACAGGCACAGCTCACATGCAGGGGTGTGCACAGCATTGGGCATGCACACACAGAGGTGTGAAGCAGGGGTAGGAGGAGACAGGGGCACACACCCACACAGCACATCCCACAGCACTCCCATACACACACACGCACCCACACACACGGGCATGGGTATGTGGCATGGATCAGATGCATTTCACCAGTGCACAGGTGCAACTGGTGCAAGACTGTCATCATCATGCCCATGCCACACATTCATCATGTGGCGTGACACACAGGTGCCACACCAATGGTAAGCACAAAAACTGCACATGTGCGCACTGGGCAGCAGTTGCAGATCACAGATGGGGTGGTCTGCACATCAGGTCCACTGTATGGAACCATGGCCACCACAGCTATGGAAGTGGCTGTACCTGGGCCATTAAGCAGCCACAGGCTGCATATCAGCCATGGGAGGTTTGTATCTGCCCCCTGGTGTGGAACCACAGAACTGTGACAATGTCCATGCAGGGGTGTCAAGGTGTCCAAACAGCCCATCCCTGGGCATGCCTGGGATGCTGTCATCAGAGCCCGGCATCGTCTACGCTGGGGGTCACCCACTGCTGGGCACGCGGGGTGGACAGCACACTGTGGGGTGTCATCTGTGCCCGGCCACGCCATTTGACATCCAGCAGCACAAAGCCATCTGAGATTGCAGTGGCAATGTGATCCAGGGATGCAGTCATGGCCTCCTGCATGCACTGCATCACTGCCAGGATCTGTGCAGTGCCCCTCTCCTGTTGCTCAGCTAACTGGTGCACCTCCGTTCAGAGTGTGTGCCCCCAGTGGTGAGCAGCACCTGTTGCTGAATGGACGCCCACAGCAAATGGGTGTGCTCAGTCAGCAGGTTGGCATCCTGGGGCTCCCAGGCCAGACACTGATCCCCATCTGGTGAACAGCCATGCTGCACAGCTCCCCCCTCTGGTGGATGCTGCACAGTGGGGTCTGCAGGGGGACTGGGTACGGCAGGCAAATGAACGGTGGATCCTGTGCCCTTCTGCCTGGTGGCACCTGTAGCTTGCTGCTATCACCCATCTGGCCACTGCACACCACCCAGCGCCTGTGCGGCTGCACCACCTCCACAGTAGGGCACAGCCAGGGCAGTGCACACCACTGCACCAACAGTGGTGGCGGGCAGCTGTTCTACTGCTGGCAGAGTGCTGGATGTGCTGCCTGTGTCAGTGGCCAGCAGAGGTATCTCCCCACAATGGTGGCCATGCTGTCCAGGAAGAGCGTGATGTTGTCATCGGAGTTGGACCCCAACCCGATCTGTGTCTCTGCACAGAGGACACCAAGGTTGGCATCCTTCAGGAACACATCCAGGGCCTCATCTGACCCCAGATCCAGGACTCTGGCTGCACAGTGGTGGTGAGCTGCAGCCTGTCGGGCCCCTGGATGCCACGCGAAGGTGGAGGGATGATCCTCCGGGGCCGGTCCAGTGGTCACGGCTGCTGCCACCGCCCCATCATCTGCACAGAGGCATGCTGGTGCTGCAAGAGAAAGGGAGGCGTGTTAGTGATGCATTACCCACATGTGCCTCCCACACTGCCACTGCATGTGTCCTGCAGCATGGCATGCGTGTGGGTACACACACATATACAGGCCACGCATGCCAGCATGGCTGTGTACTCACTCTCCAAGTCCCCAGCTGGCATGGCTGACATACTAACAATGCAGTGATGGGTTGCCACCTGTCTGGAATTCGCTGCCAGGCACACCCTCCAGCGTGCTGCAGTACATGGTGGCTGCCACCAACTCCTCCTGCACCGTGAGCAGTGGCACATCTGCAGGCCCCCTCTGGTGGCATTCCGGATGAGCAGATGGCCGCCACCTCTCCTTGATGTACTCTTGTCAGTGACTACTTTATTCCTGCACTCCTGCACTGTCCGCTGGTGTTGCCCTGCTGGTTGACGCTTGCTGCCACCTCCTCCCAGGCCCCAGCCCTGGCCTGTGGTGTGCCCGTGGCACCACTCAACAGGGGCTCCCTGTCAAGATAGGCATTGAACAGGGCCTCTGTCTCCACCTTTGTGAAATTGGGCCTGTGCTTGTGAGTAGGCCCATGCTCCTCACCCTCCTCACATTCCGACATGTCACTTCCTGTGGACATGGACATCACAGTGTGTCAGTGGCAGCATCACCCTGTTCCATCCCACCCTGCTGTTCTGGCTTCTCCCAATGAGCTGTAGTGGCCAGAACAACTTACCCCAAATGGATGCAATACCAGTCCATGGCCTGTGCTGTTCCGTGGCACTTATGTAGTGCAACACATGCAAATGAGCTATGGCACAATGGTAATGACATGCTAATGCCCCCAGTGTGCCACACATTGGTTGATGAGCTCATTTGCATGTGGCATCTGAATATCGAGATATTGTTCCATGCACAATGAGATTCCTCTGGAGCAAATTGTGGCGCAATGCACATGCATGCACGGTGCACAGGCCTGCAATGCATATGTGCCAAATGGTATCATGGTGTTATTCATGCAGTGTGTGCTGACTGTGCAATAGGGGGTATAGCACATGATGCGGAAGGCCTACTATTGCACACATGTGCACTGCACAGAGGTGGGTTACCCTGACCCTGCTGTGACCCCGACCCCTGGGTCACCCCTCACCCAGTGACCCCACCTAGCCACGCCCATGCCAGTGCATCTTGGGACTGTGTGATGGGCAGACACAGTACATGTTCCTCAAGATTGCGCGATCTGGTGCATGTCATGGTGACATGCACTTACTATGCATATTTTGCTCACCGGCTTCATCTTGCAGCATGTCGCCTGCAAAGTCACCGTGAGCAAAGAACTGGACACAGGTCAAGCTAGTCAACCTGGCCACCTGTGTCCAGCCCCATGCCCCCCAACTGTTTGGCCAGGTGCCCCTGCAGCAGTCCAGGGTCTCAGTGTGGCAGGGAATTGCTGCTACACTGCAGCAGCAGACTGGGGTTGCCAGGATGGGGGAGCAGTGCCACCACAGATATGGTGACCTTTTGCAGAGGGACCCAGAGCTCCTGATGAGGCTTGAGGCATGTATCAGGTGTGGGGCTGTGCCACAGTCAGTGAGCAGGCCCATATTGCATGTGTGCCCTGGTGCTGTATTGTGATGGTGGCTAGGCTGCCTGACATACCCTGCAGAGGTGCACTTCCATCATGCACATCATAGGTGGGCTGCCAGCTGCCACTTGTGTTGTGATGCAGCCAGTGACATGTCGGTCAGGGCTCACCTGTGCACAAGGGTGAGGGTGGTGGCAGCTGCTGTGGATGTTTACTGATGTGTACCTTTTATGTTCCATTCTCAGGGCTTGAGAATCACTGGAGGACAGTGGCAGCAGCAGTGGCAGGTCAGCAGGCACCAGCGTGGGCCATGGAGGGCAGGTAGGCACTGTCATGCTCCTTTGTACATTACATGGGAGGAGGCGGGCGTGTAGAGACATGGCTACCTGTGCCATGTGCATGGGAAGCTGTGTGTGTTGCACTGTGCATGGTGCTTGCCACTGTGACACACAGCTGTTGGTGGGTGGGAATGTGCCCGGCGCTACTGACATTGCTGTAGTGCTGTCGGTGCACTGTGCTATGTGACTGTCATTGCACAGTCGGGTGGCCATTGTGTGGAAGGGACCACCTCCGCACTGTCGTGGTGTGCCGCATTGCTGCTGATGCTGGCCCACCTCTGGGTGGCTGGTATATTCTCCGGGGATGTTCCCACCGCCCATTGTGTTGTTTGGGTGGGCATGGTTCCTGGGACACTGCACTGATCACCTGTCCTGTCCCTTGTCATAGGTGTCCAGCATCGCAGACCTAGGCCCATCTACTGTAGGCTGCTCTGGCAACTGATCCTCATTGCAGCAACGATGATGGAGGCTGTGCTGCAGGTTTGCCGCATGCTTCTGAAGGATAGGAGATGGCAAGGATGCCAAGGGGTAGCAGGCTGTGGCTGCCGGTGAATGGGCCTCAGCATTCCCCTGTTTCCCCTGCTGTACCTCCCCCTACAGTTCCCCATCCCACTGTGCAATCCCTGTTCTCTGTCCCCTTCCCTCACTTTCCTACCCTTTCCCACCCCTTGTTTCTATATATATAGTTTATTTGAAATATATCTACTTTGACTTACCTGCCTGTGTCAGTGTCTTCTTTGTAGGTGGTGTGAGGAGCCATGCTGCAGTGGCCCTGTGCCTGTCCATGTGGTGTGCATGTGTTGGGGCATGTGTTGTGCTTCTGTGGTTCACTTCTGCGTGCTGTGGTGTGTCCCACTGTGGTGGTGTCCTTCCCCTTGGTCAGTGGCTGTGCCCTGGGGTGCCCATGGGCTGGCTGTCACGGGTGTGTGCATGGTGATGGCACACGGCCATGGTCTTTGGTCGGGTACTGGCTGCACACTGTGCTGTGACCCCTGCTTGGCATTGTGCAGCCTGTCCCATGTGGTCTGCCACACTATGTGACTCCCGGCGCATTCCGTGCCTACTGAGTGGGTCACCTGTGTGCCTGTGTGGCATGTGTGTGTGCTTGGCTGCATGGTCCTGGGTGTGGTCTGCTCTGATCTGGGTGTGTGGAGGGGGGCACAGCCTGCAGCCTGTGGGGGGCTACCTTGGTGGCTCCTCCATTGGCCATTGGCACCTCCTGTTGCTTACTATCTGTGCCACTGTTGTGTTCTGCTGGGGTCTGGGTGCCTGTGTGACCCTGCAGTGCCCTGCTGGTGGTGGCTCCTGTGGCCTGTCACTGTGCTTCCCTGGATCTGTCCCTGAGTCTCTTCTGTAAGCCGTGCCTCCCTCTGTTGCTCTGCTGCTGTGCTCCCACAGTTGCTGGAGCTTCCCTTTTTGTGCCATGGTGCAACTGTGCTTGCACCATGGCCCAACTCTGGTTGCACCATAGCGCAAGCCTGGTTGCGCTATGGTGCATCTGTGCCATATTCAGTCTATTTGCCCTGGCACAGTGTGGCAGACACAACCTCTGAATATGGCTCCTGTTGTGCCACAGTGCATTGAATTTGTACTTCGCCAGACTTGTGCCGTCCCTTGGCACATTTGAATATCTGCCCCATCTATTATAATTTATATATAACATGAAATATCACATACTTCCCATTTGTTGTCCTGTTGTAATGTCCACTATAAAAGTCCTTCCAGGATAGATTTGTTTTGATTAAACATATTGTTGTAAACCCCTGTTCATTTAAACTAGAGGGACCAAGAGGAGTCCCAGAGTGGGGTGCACCAAAAAGGGAGGGACCCAGAACCCTATCTCTCATAAATATTGCCTGGACTGCTCCCCTGTTATTCCATGGATATCAACCTTTCCAAATGTTTAGCTTGGAAAGATGTCTGCCCAAGTAATCTTCCTCCAGCCCACTCCTTGTTGGCCATATTATTATTATCCCCAGTTCTGTGAGCATCAGGTCCTGTACGTAACCCCTGTTTAACAGGGAGTGCAACTGAATGCGTCACATAACTCCAAACTTAAGTTTAAAGTTCAATGAGACTTCAGCCCTCCTAAGACATATTTAATTATTGCTCTTTTAACTTTATAAAACTGGAGATTAGGAGCACACCCTTTCTAACGGGCAGTGCTCCCTTATTTCTCACAAATAAAATTACGCAATTCACTAGCCAACAGAAGTTGGAGGTCTGGTGGTGGAAAACAAAAAGTCAGTGAGGCTTTGCCCCTATCTAATGGGAAGAAAGGGGTGGGCCTCACAATCCTAGAACCTGGGTCTCAAGTTCAAAGGTGCCTCTGCCCCCACAACTGAAAGACTAACCTCTGCTCTGTATATTCTCTGTGAGTCTTTATTAATATGGTCTTACCCTATTTAATGAGTATGTTTATGAATTCCAACAGACCATAATCCCTTCCATTGGCAAAACCAAGTAAATAGCAAACTGATTCACTGGCATCCCCATTAATAATTATCTCAACATCCCGGGGAAACAAAAAGAGCAGTTCCAGCATTAATTTGGATAGGATCCCTATCCTATGATGTCAACCATATACTAAACCAACATATAATACATGTTTAATAAAAAAAGGAAAAGAATCTTTCTTAGGAGTATACCCTATCTAAGGGCAAAGCTCCCTGTAATTTAAACATTCTGTATGACTTCTAAGCCCTCACCCCTCCCTGATGCACACTCCCCACCGAGGCTCCACAAAGTCCCCACAGCTTCAGTATTACTCACCTCAGTCCTTCTCCAGGAGTTAGCTGAAAAAGAAAAGCAGCCTCCCTGTACAGTTTCACGGTCTACAGCCATTTGATTTAAGACCTGTTTAAAGATCAGATCATCGACCCGCTCTCTAAATTTGAATGTTCTTTTAACTCTCATTTCTACATTCGGAAACCAATAAGCCGAAGCAAAGAGGGAGCAATCATTAAATAAAACTTCAAAAGAAAAGTAGGAAAAGAAAATGAAAGCCTCATCTCAAATCTTCTGAATGAATTTGCTCCACAATCAAAGATACAGCCCGCTCTCTAGCCATCGGTACTGATTATTTCCCCTAGGAACAGCTTTCTCTTCAGCCATAATCCTTCCACTATTCCTGAATAATCATGAAAGATTAACATTTAAAATTTAAAAAAATAACAAACACCTCAACCTTGAGTAACAATAATTGTTTTGATCACATGCCTTCTCTTGTTACTTTGATCATAATTGTCGTATATTACCAGGCTTTGTTTAGCAAAACATGGTTGTTCAGTGATTCGCATTTTAGAAATCTCTCTAACCCCTTCATGCGACCTTATCAAATCAAACCCTTAATTAAGCTATTTTCATTTTAACAGAAAAACAATCTGTATCAGTTGACCAAATGAAAACTTTGCATCATAAATTAGAGACCCATGATAAAAGATTTGTGCAGGAGGAAAATAAAAAGCGTTTTCATAATCTTTAAAAGCCTACAGCACTGTCCAGATGTTACTTAAAGAAAAGGATATATTAATCTTCTCAAGAAGTCCCAGGCCGGGCTATTCAAAGGGGTTGTGCATGGCAACCCACTGATGCGCCCGCACAATATTCAAAAGGAGATGTTGAGCTGCACAAATTCCGATGTGCCAGGGTGCACCAGTAATGGGCGCGCAAGTGCAGGGGCGTGCTCCATGTATATTCTGCACATCCCAATATTCAGCCCGGGATGTCTGGCTCATATGCATGCACACACCTACCTTGGACCACACAGGGGGGTGCAAATATGTGCCTGAAAAAACAAGGAACATGTCGGGGGACACCCACAGGTCGGCCACTGTATTGCTGGGTGCAACATGGCAGCCGCCTGCTGTGGGTGGCTACCCGACCCCCGAGACACAGGCCTGGCATCAGGCCCCCCATACTCAATTGTGGGCTTTGTAAATGTTGAATAACCCTGGTGGTCCAGTGGACCCTACCCCTCACCCGATCGTATGGCACATAAAGTCATTCTCTGGTGGTCCAGTGGACCTGCTCCCCAGCCCAATCATGGACATAAGTACATAAGTAATTCCCTGGTGGTCCAGTGGGCCTGTTCCCCAGCCTGATCACGGGCTTTGTGAAGATAATAGTATCCCTGATGGTCCAGTTGACCTGCTACCCAGCCCGATCTCTGGCTTTGTTAAATAATCATCCCTGGTGGTCGAGTGGACCCACTGCCAAGCCCGATCGTGGGCTTTGTAAAAGTAAAGATCACTGGTGGTCCAGCAGTAACCCCTCCCCACCGTCCACTCAGACCCACCACCCCACTCCCCCCCGGTCAGCGTCGGGCGGCAGCTCCCCACCTGCAAGCCGCCCAGCCACCCACCAACTGACAGCATACAGTACGGCTGTATGCCCATTGGTCCACAGTGTGGGTCAATGGGTGTGCAGACTGTACTGTACTACACAGTCCTGATATATGAAATTCACGATTGGTCTGGGGAACAGGTCCACTGGACCACGAGGGAATTAATTTATTTATTTATGCCCATGATTGGGTGTTGGGATAGGGTCCTCTGGACCACCAGGGATATTTTTCAGTAACAAACCCACGATTGGGCTGGGGAGCAGGTCCACTGGACCACCAGGGATTATTACTTAACAAAGCCCACGATCGAGCTGGGTAGCAGGTCCACTGGACCACCTGAGATTTTACAACTGTACTAAGCCCACGATCGGGCGTTGGGGTGCTTTACTGTCGAGGGACAGGGGGCATTGGTCCTCGATGGCTGCAGCCTGGCAAGGCACCAGGCACAAGTCGTAATGGATCGGCGCACCTGCGTGCAAATTGGGCCATAATGACATGCAAATGACCCCAGCTGCGCCTTGCATGCACAATGGCCCCATTTGCATACACACAGCTGAATATCGTGATTCCTGTGCCTAGCACAACCGCACTTGCGCTGGCGCATCCCCCTGCTCCTCACTTGCCATTTGCACTGGTACAGTGCCACTGCACCATGCACAATGCAGGTGGCCATAGTGCCATATTCAGTGGTGCTGAGCAATGGTGCAGCACCATTGAATATCTTACAGGCCATGCCCTGGCACATCCCAGTTGCACTGTGCCCAGGCTTGCACCCCTGCCTGTCGCAGTCTGAATATCGGGCCCCCAGTATGCAACTTAGTATCATCTTTCTGATGCTTTGTTTCTTAAAGTAGGCCAGTAACCTTAATCTGAGATAACTTTACTGTGCCATCAGCCACTTTTGAAGATAATGGGAGTAGTACCTTCATCTGTTGTTGAACTTGTTCTGGGAGTCAAACAAATGTGATTTACCATCTTTAAAATAAATTGCTTAGCTGGATAAGACATCCTGAATTTTATTCCAGCCATTATTAGTTTGATGACTATTGGCAAGAAATTCCTTCATTTTTGTCAAAATTCATGTGGGAGATCCTGTGAAGTCCTAATTCATTCACCATCCTAACATAAGTCCCAGGTTTCATTAACTTTGTTCAGCAAATGAACCCTGTTTAAGTAGTTTAACAATCTAACAATAAAGGGCCATGGTGTTACTCCTTTGGCTGGTAGGGGCCTTATGGCTGTATGGGCTTTTTTTTATAATATAATAGGATCTGTTGGGGGATTTGCCAGCCACATTTTCACATATCATCTGTGCAAAATGGGGGGATTGGATCCCTCAGAAAGTTAAGGAAGCCCATAGATTTACAAAGTTGTTTCTCCTTGATCTTCCTTCCAGATCTTCCAGTTTTGCATCAAGTTTATTATTTTTTTGCCAAATTGCGGGGCACTCTGGTTCAACTCTATTTCTCCAATCATCTATGGACAAAGTCTGAGCCTCAGCATTCTTCAATCTCATATTTATTTTGTCACTAGCCGATCGCAATGCTTTAGACTCTATAGCTAAGGTAAAAATAACATCTTTTAATTCTTTTATTTCCTCCACAAATTTATCTTCTGTTAGTGGGTTGTTCCTTGGTGAGGTTTCAGCTTTTTTACCCACAGATTGTTTTGTATGCTTAGAACTCCCCACCTGGTCTGGCATAGGCATTGGGGTATGTTTTATTGGATTTTTCATTTCCACATTCATGATTCAGACAGTCTTCAGTTGGATGTTTGTAAAAGTAGTTAAATAATATCCTCTACTGTAGTAGGATATCTCAGAGTATTTGCTTTAGCTTGTTAAATAGGTAAGTTTGCTGGTTGAGAATTGGAGATCTGTTAACACCTGCTCACCTTGGCTGGTTCATCCCCAGAAGTCATGCTCAATTAACTTGACAATGGACAGCAACCTGTTGCTTTAGCAGTACAACATGGCATGGGCTAATCCACTGTTAGTGACATCAATGATGGCAGTGAAAAACTTAGAGGATTTGCCATTGCCATGGAAGGCTCATCTGAGCTTCATAAATGCAAAAACAAGTGAGGTTTCAAGGATGATGAGCGCAATGAAGCAATTTATCTATGGATTTGTTAGAAGAGAGAGAAAAGGGGACACCAATCTCTGGTCCTCTCCTAAAAGAAAAATACCCCAGTTGCATAACAAATGATGTGGTGTTTATGGTAGTTTTGTAAAAAGTGATGGATGGCTGGACTGCTTTAAAATATTCCATGAGATTAGGCAGCTTTGGTTGTGTGGTGAGCATTTGAGTGCTGCCAAGAAAGTTGTTGCTCCATTTTCCAAGCAGCTCAACGAGCTTATCAAAGCAGAATATTTAACACTCAAGCAGTTATACAATGCAGATGAAACTGGGTTGTATTGGCATTGTCTCCTGATAAAAATCTGGCACATTGTGCAGAAAAGGATGCATCAGGCTTCAAAAATCTAGAAAGATTGAGTTACCATACTAGTCTGGACAAACGCCACTGCGACTCACAAGTTAAAGTCACTGCTTGTTGGGAAGTCTAGAGAGCAACACTGTTTTAGGCATGAGAACATATCAAACCTTCCCATGCTGTACACAAACCAGAGAAATACCTGGAGGGGGGTGTCATCTTTGTTAAGTGGTTCAAGGATGGCTTTGTTCTGAATGTTAAACCCCACCTGCTCAACCAAAATTTGCCTCTCAGTGCCATCCTACTACTTTACCACTCCCCAGGACAGCCAGAGATGTCAGTTTTAAAAACCCATGACAGCATCATTGGATGCCTTTTCTTATCCCCCAGTGTGACATCAAAGATACAGCCCTGTGATCAGGGCATCCTTGAAATCTTTTAGAGGCTGAACAGGAAGTGGCTTCTGCAGGCAGTTGTGTCTGACACCAATGAAGAAATGACTTTGAAGGACATTGTTTAGTTCATTAACCTGAAGGATGTCATCAACAAAGGTGATGGAGTATGGAACCAGCTCCATGCTGAGACCATCGCGAAGCATGTTGAAAGTCAAGGATAACTGTTGGAGACTCAGACACAGAACTGGATTTGGGAACCACACAGGAGACTAAGAGCCACAGACAGGGCTGCCACAAAGTGACATTATCTAGAGATTTCAACCCTGGCAGACAGTCTTCATGTACACTTGAACATCTCTTTCACTGATGAAGAGGTGATGAATTGGGTCCAGTGCAGTCACCAGGAGGATGGTCACTCATTCCTCACAGATGAGTGCATAATCAGCCAAGTCTGACAGACAGATGCTGATGCTGAAAAGGAGCAGGACAATGATGACAGCACAGACAAACCTGACCCTCAACCAGTGCCCACACACTAAGAGACTATTGAGTGCTTTTAACAAGTGTCTCATCTGGATGGATAATCAGGACAACTGTGACCCATTCACAAAATGCTGCTAAGAAACCTGAGGGCAAAGGCAGCATGAAAATGTCTGGGATCCTTATAGCAAACCTTGGTCACTGATTTCTTTGTCAAGGAATCCAGTAAACTAAAAACAGTTACCAGGCTACTGTAACTGTACAAGGAAGGAAGGAAGGAAGACTGACAAAAATCTAGTAAATAAAAGCTGTACTAAGCCTAGAAGTACACATTAATCTGCCCATACCCCCAATTCCTTTAAACATGGAAGTCCAGGTTCAGAAATACCTGTCCCACTATAATGAACTCCGTTTATCCAAACTTCATAAATGTCACCCAAACAGTTTGGATAAACAAGACTGTACTGTACTGTCTGAGATATATAGTGTTGTATGTGTGTACAGTATCTGGCCGCACCTGATGATAGGGTAATGTCATCGCTATGCATACTGGTCTGAAAGGTCCACACACGGTATAGTTCATGGGTGCCTTCATGTGCAGTGCATAACAGTATCACACAGCAGTGGTAGCCATGGCAGAGCTGTCATGGAGGAAGTACCACAGGTTGCTGTGGCATTGCTGCAGTGTCACTTTGTCACACAAGTGTACTTGGCCATGACTAAGTAAGCCCCCATCTGTTGGTTCCTAGCCACCTACTACACTCTGCAACTACAGACAGCAACTAGGTGCTATATACAGTGGGTATTCTGGGTGCTGCCCACATGGAACAATGCTCTGTCTTTCCCACACCTATTGTTTCTCATGTAGCACCAGTAGCTGTGTTCCAGAAGGTCCCCTGTACCTTGGTCTGACCCCGCTGTGGTGATCATATCATGTCACTGTGGGTAACCTCCTATGCATCATGCACTAGCAATGGGTGATGGTGGTGCAGGACCTGCCATACAGGTGGTGTGGCAGGGTGGCTTTGTGATCCCAGTGGAACCAGCACAAATACTGCCTACACACCTGCTTGTCAGTCCCCTCCACATGCCACTCAACCCACACAGTGTGTGTGTGTGCCTGTTGCTACAATAGCTGGACACAGAACAGTGGCTGGGTTGCCTGTGTGAGGTTTGACCAATGTCTGCAACCTGCAAGCCTCCAATAGTAGATGTCTATCAACACCCTGCACATGTGGCTGCAGTAGCACCATACCAGTGTGTGTATGGCACCACTACTTTGGCACATGTATGTGTAATATGGGAGCTGCATGGTACCTTGCTAAGCTGTGTGTCATGCCTCCAGGCTTAGGTGGCCATTCTCCCTCCATATATATACTGTATAACTGCACACACCATTGCCATTTACCACTGCAGTACCCAGCACATGTGGGTGGAGCACCATATCAGTACATGCACCTTTGTGTCCCAGTACAAGGACTACATCTGCGTGGCACCTAGCAACTATGTGCATCTGTTACTGTTCACAGCTGCTTTTGCCTGCATCATTATTTGTCATTTACAGAGTCATGCTGTCTGCTGTTTGCTATTGCTTCCACCCAAAAAACCTTGCACATGCTCTCACAGCTGCAGAAAAGCTCGTTCACTCCAACTTCTTGGAAGTAAAAGCCATACTTTATTTCATATAAATAGTACACTGTGCAAATATTCACAGGACCAAACAGTAACCCTGAAGCAGGGCACCAAGACAAAGTACCCAATGACATTTCAAACCTATGCAGGTTCTTTTTCAAGGGAATAACTCATCTCACAAACCTTAAGTCCTTATATAGGCACTCCATACAATTCTAAATAAAAATTGAATAAAATGTTTGCTAAATAGCTATACAAAAACATGTGCTTACTATCTATTTTAAATACAATAATAATTAATACAATTAGTATTTATGATTAAAAACCCAGGCAGGTCTCCTTAGGCATCTTAATTCTTGATTTAATTAAATTAATAACTCAGTAAACTAGCTCCATCTTTCTGTAGTTTAAAAACAGTTTCAGAATGGTTTCCACACTTCCTGTTGATTTGATTATCAATAGGTACCAAAAGACTGTTTTGTAAGTCCATAATTTGTTTTACCAGTTGTCCTGGAAACCAAACCACTTCTTCTTTTGTATTATAGAGTGGAGCTGCAGATCCTTCAACTTTCTTTTAAAGGAGACATCCAGCTTTTGTTGATGACAAATATCAATTACTCTCACCTTGTCTAGCATACATAGATTCTTAATAAGAGAGAAAAAAATATTAGTATCTGCATCATCATTCATTTAGAAAGGGTTTAATTTCAAACTTCATATTTAACTATGGCTTCTTTAGAGCATTAAGGATACACATCCATCTCGCTTCACTTTGGAGCAATAAATTATTTAAATCACACCCTCTGGGTCGTAATTTTACTTTTTCCACACCCATGTACATCCATGCATATTCCACGTTTGCTGTGGCATACTTTACAAGTGCTGCTAAAATGTTAAATTTTTGTTTTAGCTATATTTCTCATAGGCTCTCCTAGTCTTTGCTTGAAGGTTCTACTAGTTTTCCCCATGTACTGGAGAAACAGCCACAAACACAAGTAGCTATAAATTATTTCTGTATATCATACACAATTAGATCATCAGTTTTAAATCCGTCCCCTGTAGTAGTATGTTCAAAATATTTACCTTTTTATAAACTTACAGAATTTGCATCTGCCACAATCTGTACAACCATGGGGGAACAGATACAATTTGTGTATCTTTCACTGTATGTAATGAATGCAACACTCTGTCTTTTATATTATGACACCTTTTATAAACAATTTTGGTCTGCTCATTTTGAACACATTACCCATCACTGAATCAGCTTCCAAAATACTTCAGTTCTTTTCTATAATTCCATTTATGTATTTTGTTGATGCGTATTTGTAATGTATCTAAATTAATTATTACACCTTTATTCTATTCTGTCTTGGTTTCTTGTTTCACCCTATTCAATAACACATTTCTATCTTTTTGTCATGCCCAAAGTTCTGCTTCATATTTTAATTTCTAACTGTAATCCTTGTCACAAACCTTTGTTTCATTTCTGTGGCTCTCCTACCATATCTTTCTTCACTACTGCTGCAGCATCTTAGCCCAAGAAATTGACTGCAAGGGTTAAAATTCACGATGTGCTCAGGGTGCATAGAGGACACCTCCAGAACAGCATTTTGTCAGTTGGCTTTCTAAATAAATCCACATCAATCCACAGAGTCCCCCATTATAGCTTACATCTAAAGTGGCCCTTCACCTGATCAAATGTTACTGGGGAATTTTAAATGTTCATTTGTACTATACAAATACTGCATACAAAATCTTACAACTCTTGATATGGCCCTTTCCACAGAAACAGCAAATCATCAATGTAGCTGAAATAGCTCAAAATTTTGTCTGAGAAAGGATTATGTATGTTGTTTTGTGCATAACATTGTTCCCAGTGTCCCATATATAGTTTCACATAGGTTGGTGCTAGTGAAACTCCCATTACAGTGCTATGTATTTGCACATAATGTTTCCCCTGAAAAACAAAGTTGGTGCAGGTCAGAACCAATTCTGCACACATAACCAGAAAATCTACAAATCTGCATTATGTTCACCACTATTTTCCAAATAATATCTCATTGAGGTCAAGCCCCCTGCATATGAGACATGTGCATATAATGATGTGACATCCATTGTCACAAAAAAGTTACAACCTCTATAGAAATATCTGCAATTTTTTGTGACAAGACTATTGTATCTTTTCTATAACAGGGGAGTGTACAAACTATGCGTTGTAAATGAAAATCTACATATTTTGGCCTGAGGAAAAAACATTTCCTAAATGCAAAAATTCCTATCCTCCCCACCATATATTTCTTACCTAAAATACATAAGTCCTTGGAAAATCAACCAGGTCACCCCATAGTAGCTAGCACTGGGAGCGTAACAGAAAATATATCAAAATATGTAGATTTTCATTTACAATCCATAGTTTGCACACTCCCCAGTTACATGAAAGATTCAACAGACCTGTTACAAAAAATTGAAGATATTTCCATAGTGGATGTAACTTTTTTTGTGACAAAGGATGTCACATTGTTATATACTCATGTCCAACATGCAGGGGACTTGACCTCAATGAGACATTATTTGGAAAATAGTGGTAAACATAGTGCAGAGTTTGTAGATTTTCTGGTTATGTGTGCAGAATTGGTTCTGACCAGTAACAACTTTGTTTTTCAAGGGAAACATTATGTGCAAATACACAACACTGCAACTGGAGCTTCCTGAGCACCAAGCTATGTGAAACTATATGTGGGACTTGAGGACAATGTTATGTGCAAACAAAGTGCTTAATCCTTTCTCAGACAAAATTGTGAGATATTTCAGATACATTAACAATTTATAGAAAGGGTCATATCAAGAATTGCAAGATTTTGAACAGTATTTGCATAGTACAAATGAGCATTTAAAATTCTGAGTTACATCTGATCCGGTGAAAGTTCACTACTTAGATGTAAAGCTATCATGGGGGACTCTGGTGGGATTGATGTGGACTTATTTAGAAAGCCAACTGACAAAAATGCTGTTCTGGAAGTGTCCTTTATGCACCCTAGGCACATCATGAATAATATCCCTTGCAGTCAATTTCTCGGGCTGAGACGCTACTGTAGTAGTGAAGAAAGATATGATAGGAGAGCCTTGGAAGTGAAACAAAGGTTTTGTGACTGGGGTTACAGTGAGAAATCAGTATATGAAGCAGAACTTTGGCACACCAGAAAGATGGAAATGTGTTATTGAATAGGGTGGAATGAGAAAGTGAGGCAGAACAGAGCGAAGGGTGTAATAATTCATTCATATACATTACAAAGTACATATTTCAATCAAAATATATGAAGGCACTTATAGAAAAGAAATGGAGTATTGTGAAAGCGTATCCAGTGATGGGTAATGTGTTCAAAAAGAGCAGACCAAAAAATTGTTTATAAAAGGTGTCATAATATAAAAGACAGAGTGTTACATTCATTACATACAGTGAAAGATACACCATTTTATTATCTGGTGTCCCTCCCCATGGTTGTACAGATTGTTGCAGATGCAAATTTTGTAAGTTTGTAAAAAAGGTAAATATTTTCAACATACTACTATGGGGAAAGACTTAAAAATGATGATCTAATTATGTGTGATACACAGGCAATAATTTATGTAGCTGTTTGTACCTGTGGCTGTTTCTACATGGTGAAAACTAGTAGAACCTCCAAGCAAAGAATAGGACAGCATATGAGGAATGTAGCTAACAAAAATGTAACTAACGTTTTAACAGCACATGAAAAGTATGCCACAGCAGATGTAGAGCATGCATGGATGTACTTGGGAGGGGGAAAAATAAAGTTAGGACCTAGAGGGGGTGATTTAAATAATGTATTGCTCCAAAGTGAAGCAAGGTGGATGTGTGTCCTTAATGCTCTAAAGAGGGCAGGGTTAAATGGGAAGTTTGAAATTAAACCTTTCCTAAAAAAATGATGATGCAGATACTAATATTTTTTTCTTTCACTTTTATTAAGAATCAGTGTATGCCAACCACTGTGAGCGTAATTGATATTTGTCATCAACAAAAGGCAGATGTCTCATTTAAAAAAAAGTTGATGGGTCTGCAGGTCTGGTCTCAATAATAGAAAAGAAGAAGTGGTTTGGTTTCCAGGACAATTAATGAGAACTAATTATGGACTTACAAATTAGTAATTGATGCCTATTGATAATAAAATCAACATGAAGTATGGAAAATGTTCTGAAACCATTCTGAAACTACAGAAAATGGAGCTAGTTAATTGAGTTATTAATTTAATTAAATCAAGAATTAGGACACCAAAGGAGACCTGCCTGGGATTTTAAATGTAAATACTAATTGTATTAATTATTAGTGTAATTAAATAGATAGCGAGCATGAGTTTTTGTATAGTTGTTTAGCAAACATTTTTTTTTCAATTTGCATTTAGAATTGTATGGAGTTCCTATATAAGGACTCATGGTCTGTGAGATGAGTTATTCCCTTGAAAAAGCTCCTGCATAGGTGCGAAACGCCACTGGGCACTTTGTTTTGGTGCACTGTTTCAGGGTTACTGTTTGCTCTGTGAATATTTGCACTTATTTTAATAGTTATATGAAATAAAGTATGGCTTTTACTTCCAAGAAGCTGTAGTGAAGAAGCCTTCTGCAGCTGTGAGAGCAGGAACAGGGTTTTTGATGGAAATTGTTTATTGACTTTAACCCAGATGCACTGGTATTTCTGGAGTGATCCATTTTTCTTTTCTGCTAGATATTGTTCACATATCCCTTGTTTCTTTTCACAGACAACCTAACCCAGGCAGGGGTGGATAGAGCTGACCAGGCCTATAGGAAGTGCTACGGCTGCCAGTCATCAGAAGGAGAGGCCAGGTTGGAGTGCAGTTGGTAGCAGTAAAGGGAGGGTAGGCAGTTCTTTGACTAACAGCCACCTAAGTGCCCTATATTATGTAGTTGACAGTCTGTATTGCATGTGTTATCTATGCTACATGATGTTGCTATTGCCTGAGGAGACTATCCATGTCTGTGACTCAGCAGGTTGCACGCAACCTCTGAGGCTGTCACATCAGTGGTTGTGGCTCTAGATCCACCCCAGACCCACGGGGTATTGTCCATCCACTGCCACAGTGGAGTACATGTGGTGCTTAACACCAGGGTGCCATATGTTGGTTGGCGATTATGCCAAGGTCCCATCTGCCCTGTGTTAGTATCATGGCATGGCATCACACTGTGTAGTGGCCTGTCCCTGTGTCATGTTCTTAGTATGCCAGGGCAGTGACACTATTGCTCAATTCCCAAGTGTTACACCTGTCATTGGTTGGCAGGTATGTGGTGCTTCATAGTCTGGCTTAGGGTAAGAATAGTGGTCTAGTGGTGGGGGGTATTCACTGGCCAGCGAGGTACCAGTGCACTCCTGTGACATAGCATGTGTGACATATAGCAAACATAGGTGGTCCCTAGCAGCCTGCCTGTGTCTTTGCTGTCTATGGTGACATCTGCACTGAGTAGCCTCACCACTGTGTTTCTCATCAGTGTTATGGTCACTGTAGTACAGTGTGTCTGGAACATTCCTGTGCTACTGCAGTGCCCTCACTAACCTGTTAAACTGCTGCTCATGTCACCCTACTTGCTACACCTTTGCTGCATGACATTGTTGCTGTTCATGTGTTCTGTTCTGCTTGTGTTCACACCTGGCACCTGTGCCCTGCTGAGGTCAGATACCTGTCCCTGTTGTGTTGGTCTGTATCTTGTTTCTGTGTTGGGTTCATGTTGGGGTCATGCATGCTGTTGTTCTCTGATGGTGCACACTCTGTATACAGCTGTACTCTTTGTGTGTTCACAATACTCATGGCTAGTGGGGCCTAGACACTGCCTGGTGCCCTCTGCCTTGATGCTGCTATTGCTTGTGCTGCATATTCACATCTAGGCTTTCTGCTAGTGTCCCGAGTGCCTTGTAAGGCTATATCTGGCTGTTTCGCAGCCAGACCCCCTTTGCCCATATGCAGTTCCTAACTGTTCAGGTACACACTGCTGTTCCTGTTATGTTCCACACATGCTTCCATCACTGCTGCATGACTCTGTCCACCTGTGTGTGGCATGTCACCCCATGTGCAGTCAGGCTGTACATCTGTTAAGCACCTTATGTCACCCTTGCTATCCTCATCCTGTGTACTGTGCTTGCTGAGTTTGGTCTCTTTCCTTTCATAAGTTCCTGGAGTAGCACCAAATGGGTGGCTTCAAGCATGGAGGTAGATGGCTGAGATGACCTTCTGCACAGGTAAGTCCATGTCCTGCAGCTTGTGTCGTGTTACCTGGTGGCCATGGATTGGGCATGCTGGGTTAGAACAGGTGATGTAAGACTTTGTGGTGGCACCAGCACAGGATGTGACACAGAGACAGCAGTAGAAAGACCCAGAGGCAGGCTACTGAGAGCCACTGAGGACCCTACTGGGCGGGACCTCTTTGGACATTTGTTGGGACAGTGGCCCTTTAGGTTTTGTGTGTGCTTTTTGTTTGGTGGGCATGCTTTATTTTATGTTCATCCAGGTGCCATTGTTGTTTTCGTTCTGTTTTGTTCACATCTGTACAGTCTGTAATAATATACATTTGATACCTTTTCTGCTGTGCTGTGTGTCTTTCTTTGGTGCCCAGCTCCTTCCTTTGCTGTGCTATACACTAGTTATGCAGTCCCTGTGGCAATGCTGTGCTATATTTAACACTACATGCACTGTACCTATTTGGTGTTTCTAGCAGTGTGCTTATGCAGCGCTGTGCTGTAGCTCTGCACCTGTGGCTCCCTTAATATTTAACCATGTTTGTGCTGGCACTGTGCCTGGTGCTCGGTCTGAATATGTATGTCCATGTCCCTGCGCTATTGTTGCAGTGTAAGTGCAGTTCAAACCTAGCCAGCCGAATATGGGGGCCTATATGAATGAAAAATGTTTCCTTATATCAGACATAATGTTTCCCATCCAGAGTGTTTATATTAGTTTGTAGTGGCTTCCTTTTATTTTATTTCTTTACCAAAAACATCATGTTAAGGTCCCCATTTTCAAAGCTGTGAGGGCCCAATCCTCAAAGCACCCCAGATACTGTATGTGCAACTTGTGCATATAGGGTGTGTGATGACTCACAGCTGCAGGTGTCTGTGCACCTGCCTGCATCCACAGTACTTTGGTGCACTGGTGGGGAGCTGTGCATTGGAGCAGGGTCATGGGATGAGCAGAGTAGGTCAGGACCACGGGCATTCTATTCATGCCTGTGCCAGTCCACAAGTGGATTTCTGCCTTCACAGGGGGCAGGGCATGTCATGACTGCCATATGTCAGAATGGAAATATATGACTATAGAACCAACAGGGGGTCAGTGTTGGTGATGTCCCAGCCTGCTGCCTGCTGTGAAGGCTTCTAGGACTGGGGTCTGAAGGTGAGAGGGCTGATTGATCTCATTGACATGCCTTGTGTCTCTGGGTGGTGGGGACTCATAGTCACTGACATGTTGGTTTCTCCTGACAATCCGGATTAGGATGCTGAGATTCATATCCAGGGGCATCACCAGCAGGAAAAGGGAGGTCATAATTCCACTGTACAAAACACTAGCAAGGCCCCACCTGGAGTACAGTGTACAGTTCTGGAGTCCTTACCTTCTTAAGGACATAGACAGGGTGGAGAAGGTTCATAGGAGGGCAAATAAGATGGTACAGGGATTGCATCACAATTTCTGTGGACAGGCTGAAGGACTTGAATATGTACTCCCTGGAGAAGAGGAGGGAGAGAGGGGATATGATGGAGGCATACAAGTACCTTACATGGAGGAACAGGGTGCAGGAGTACACTATTTTACAGAGGAAAAAGGTGTTCCAGGACTGGAGGGCATGGGATGAAGTTGGAGGGGAGGGCAATTCACAGGAAACATGAGGAAGAATTATTTCTTCACAAAAAGGGTTGTGGACAAGTGGAATACCCTACCAGAAGAAGTGGTGGGGGATGAAACAATCAATGAGATTTAAGAATGCATGGGATAGACATAATGGAATCCTGGAGGTCTGGGGGTAGGGGCAAAAGATGTTGACAGGTTGAACCTCACACAGGCAACCTAGCCACTGTTCTATGTCCAGCTATTTTAGCAGCAGGCACAAACACACACACACACACACACACACACACATACACACACACAGTATGGTAAAATGTCAATGTTCATCATTTTTGTTCATCCTTATATTGATAGTGAAAGTTTGCTCTATCTAATAAGATTTGTTTTAATATGACCTAGTAATGTATTAAATAACATCAAGTTAAACAGATGTTGTACATTAACATCACTATGTAGTCATATCCCTACATGCCTTACTTATTCTGTTGTCCTTTTCAATGAATATGGTTAAACTTGCCTTTTTGTTATGATTGCTTGAAAAGCATGTGGCCATATTAGCTCATTGGGTCCACTAGACACCATAAAGTGTTGGAACCATCCATTGCTGAATCTGACTCAAAATGGCCACCCGGACCCAATGAGTTAGTTTCAGTCTGAGCTGTGAAAGGGCTTTTGGCAGTATGCCCCTCTTCCACCAACATTATCAAAGCTTCAGAATACTGACTCTCCTTCCTAATTCTTCCCACTCTCTACCCTTCTCCTCTTTTTCCTTTTGAAGTCCTTATCCAATCACAAGGCTGGAAAATGCAAGGTGGAAGTGTTTTTCTTGGGCAACTCGTTAATTCTACTAGAAACATTTCCCAGCTTTTCACCCCAATAAGTGCTACTGTTTACTACGTCTCATGTGCTTCTGTTTAGTACTTTGTTTCTCAGGGATGGCAGAGATGTCATGCAACCCATATCATTTGCATGCCCATGATGTAGTGCTTGCAACTCATGGAATCAATGTATTCTCATTTTGTGGTTACAGCAAGTAAAACAGATGTTCTAACATGTTCCTATACTCATTTGTCAGTTTTGCTAAGGAGCTGTATTACTCTGCCAACCTGTGTTTTGAATATTGAAAGTGAAGCATTTGGTCCTTGCAACATAAATGAACAAGGCACAGGTCAAATACAGCAGTATACCAATTTCTGATGGGTATGGACTTGTCCTCTCTTAGGAGTTAAGTTGATTAAGTTCACTTGCAAAGTGTGTAGTCATTGTGGTATTAGTCTGAGCTGTGAGAGGGCTTTCATAGGTGTGTCCCTCCTCCACCTATCTGAGCTTCAGAATACTGTATCTTTTCCAAAATTCTGCCTGCTGTCTGCCTTTCTCTTCTGTTTTCCTTTTAAGACCTCACCCATCACAAGGCTGAAAAATGCAATGAAACAGAAATTTCTTGTGCAACTCCAACTCCTCTCTGATGCCATTCCCTGCTTTTCAACTGTTTGATCCACCTATGTACTAGAGTTTACTACTTCAATTTGTGCTACTCTTTGGTACTTTGTTTTTCAGGCAATAGCAGACATGTTACATAATGGCCACAGCTTTTTCCTGTCTATTGCCACAGGTCAACATCTACCAACCTTTCAAAAACAAGAACAGTTTGGTTGTTCAATCTCCCCACCATTATCTCCCATGCCCAACCCAGCCAGTACAGAAAACTAGCTGTGGGTACACAACCCTGCCATCAGTCCCCCAGCTGACCCAGCTGTGATTTAAAACCAGTCACAAGTGCTTAATCCTACCTCTGGTATCACCTCACCCACCAAACCACCTGTTCAATAAAACCAGCAGTGGGTGCTCAATCTCACTACCGGTATCTCCCACACCTCTGCCCTGTCCATCTCTTAAATCCCACACTGGGGTGCCCACCCCAGAGCCACCATATGACCATCCAAAACTGGAGTGCCCAGTTTCCAGTGATGTAACCTGTAAAACAAAAATCCCTTCATTGTTCATTTATTAAACCTGATACAAAAAAATCCATCCATGTCTTCTAGACCCCAGGCATCCCAACCCCTGACCACTCACTTAGCACCTTCCATCACACACACACCAACCCCCCTTACCTAGGAATGGTCCCATAAAGTAATCCTCTCATGATGGGCACAGTTCCTCTCCCTATGGTGCCTAGCAGTAAAACTGATTGAATACAAGAAATATCTGGTTAATGGTTTTTAATGCATTTTGAACTTTTGCTCATAACTTTATTTTTTTTACATTTTGCCCCAAATTTTCAGCATAGCCTCTTTTATCCCATCTCATAAACAAGATAGAAGTAACTTTTCAAATACCCTATGTGACATGTTTTCACAGATCTTCAAAGAAATCACTTTTCTGATGGGTTCAAAAATTCCACTTGGTTTGATCATATGGTAGAGTTATAAAATGACCATGTTGAAAACGTGTTGTCCAAAAGTAAAAAAAATAGAAATTTTTCAATGTTTTAAAATAACTTTGTGATTTTTGCAGGTTTTGACCCTACATTTTCAATCTAGACCTTTCGTTACCCCACCTCATAAACATGATATGTGTCGTATTTCAAATCCCAGTCTGAAATGTCTGTTCATGCTTGTACCACAAAATGACATTTTGTCCCAGATTCTATAAAAGACACCTGTCATGATCATTTGGTGGGGTCATAAAAGGCCAATGTTGAACATTAGGTGTCAAATCTCAAAAATCATTGAAGTTTTAATGAAATGTTGATATTCTTCAATGCTTACTCATAACTTTGCCATTTTCAAGATCTGGACTGCACATTTTCAAAACAGCCATTTTACACCATCTCTTAAACCTGACAGTTTTCATTTTTCAAATCATGCCCAACATATGTTTTCTTACCCATCCTGTAACATGACATGTGGCAAGATTTCATAAATGACTCCTGCATGTTCATAAGGTTGTGTCATAACAAGACTATGTTGAACAATTGGGGTTAAAATCTCAAAAACAAAATCATGAACAAATGACATTTTTCAACGCTTTCTCATAACATTGCATTGCTTTTCTTTTATGTTTTGAAACTGCATTTTCAACATACTCATTGTTACCCTCTCTGATAAACATGGAAGGTGTAATTTTCAAATCCCGCTCTGAAACACTTTTTCATGGTCATTTCATTAAAATTAGAGACATTTGAGAAATGTCACTTGTCATGCTCACATCCTGGGTAATAAAATACTGTCGTGAAAATTTAGTTTGCAGTCTAACAATATTATGTGTGAACCTTCTCATTTCCCAGTAATGACTGTTTCACTACTATAACTTATTATTTTTTCAATTGTAACTGCTACACTATCTATGCCAAACAACTTCACAGCAAATATATGCAGGCAAGAATTTGGTGTTCTCCAATAATTGTTTGATTGATGTACTGTAGATAAAGGGGGACATATTCAGAGCTTGCTGGATGCACGTGCATAAGAGTGCATCACACAAAAAAGTAGTGCTGGCCAACTCTGTTGCAATATTCAAACAGACTGTGCAATGGGAACAGAGTGCACATTCTGTTTGAATATCAGACCCTGGATCGCAGTGCATTTAAGCGCCCACCATGTATGGTGCAGTGCATCCAAGGTGCAGGGCTGAAGAACACCCATAGTGAAATGGCAGATGCAACCATGGATGCACGGAGTCCCCATGGGTGATATTCAGCCCAAACATGTGAATCAGCTAATTAGGCATGCAAAGTGCAAAGGGGTCTCATGCATCCTCATTATGGGCTCATTTGCATGGCTACACCAGGTGGAATGTGACAGGCCAGCTCCAACCCCCAAGACCTGACCTCAAGTAGTGCAAAGCACAGAAAAATCCATGGCAGTTTAGTGTACTAGGAATGACAAGAGCACCCTAGCACCAACCTGACAGCTCCTCTCCCATACCCCAATCACCATGTCCATGTACATACAATTCCCCCCCACCCAGCTCAGAGCACCCACAAATAACATACTTATAAAGAACCTCATTTCCATAATGTAGTGGCCCCCCTCCCCATTCCCCAATCGCCTGTTCATGTTGGTCTATTGCCACCACCCTTCCATTGCATTAGTGCCCCCAAAACTCCCAGATTGCCTGTTCATTTCATCCTATGGCCACCAACTTTCCATTGCATTAGTGTCCCTGCCCACTCCTGATCACCCGTTCATGTTATCCTATGGCCACCAGCCTGTTGTTGCAGTACTGCCCCTGGTCACCAATCACCCAAATATGTACTGCTATAGCCTCCACCTGCAGATGCAGTGGTGCCCCCTCCCAGGTCACCAATCCCATTCAAAACAACATATAACCCATCCCCCAGTAGTGTGGATACCCCACCTCAATCTAATAATGTAAAAGGACTCTTGCTGATGATTGACCTGGTGGTATGGCATTCCCCTCACCCCCCAACCCAGTAGGGAGAAGACTACCACCCTGTTCCCCCATCCTGTCCCGAGTTGGCAACTGGCACAGCTATCCTCACCCTTCTGCAGCCAGCTGCCAATTGAACAGCACCGGAGCATGTACAGTATATAGTACACTCTCATTGGGCACTCAACCAGTGGGCATGTGCTATATATACTGTATGCCTTCCTGTACAGTGCAGTTGGTGGCTGGCTGCAGCATGGTGAGGAGGGCTATGCCAGTACCTGACTCAGAACAGGAAGGGGGAGTGGGATGGCAGGTCATACCCTACCAGGGGTGGGGTGGTGAACACTAGACCACCATGGCATTCATCGGCATGTGTCCTTTGCCGTGATCAGGGATTGGGGTGGGGGTGCATCCACACTACTGGAGGATGGGGTGATATGTTATTTTGAATAGGTGATCAGTGACCGGGAAGAGGGCACTACTGCAACAGCAGGGTGGTGGCAATAGGAGTACATATTTGGGCAATTGGGGAACAGGGAAGGGGACCACTACACTATGGAAATGGGGTTCATTATGAGCATATTATTTGCGGGTGTTCAGAGCTGGGTGGGGGGGATTGTATGTACATGAGCATGGTGATTGGGGCATGGAAGGGGGGATTCAGGTTGGTGCAAGGGTGATCATACCATGCTGAGTACACTGGACCACCGAGGATTGTTCTGTGCATTGCACAACTTGCGGTGGAGGCTTGGGGGTGGGGCACTGTGTGCCCTGCCCTGGACTATGCTCAGAGCACCTACCAGCCCAGCACATAGTTAAAGTAGGGTCTGAAAAACATAACTATGCTCTGGCACAGCCTGCCATAGTTACGCTTGGAGGGTGGTTGAATATTGCGATGTGCGGAACATGTATGAGGGACTCCTCATTTGCATTCGCTCATCGCAGTATTCTGGGCGGTGACACATTCAGGTTTCTTTGGTGCATTGTGGGCTTCTGAATATTTCTATGCCCCCGATGGCCCATGCAAGTCCAGAGATGCATGGCATATCTAGGGATGCACCACGCATCTCTCCTAAGTTTGTGGGCTGAGGTCATTATTATTGTTGTGTCGTAACTGATTCTGCAGTTTGACATTTCTTTGAAAACTTTCAATATCTTTAAAGCTTTTTACTTGTATTCCTTGGGTGATTCAGTAACAGCAGCACATACTCAGCATATAAACACACGTGGCAGCATCATATTAATTCATAAGTCCCTCAACTTCATTATGTGTCCTCAGTTTTATTGCCAAAGGCTTTACTGCTGTTACAGAAATAATACATTTGTTGACAACAGCAACCTTGCTGTACACCTCTTCAAGTTCTAAACCTTTGTGAAATGTGACCATTACTTTTTTCTTCCTTATTAGTGTTGTCATATTAAAATTCCAACAAGTTAAAAAAATTAAAATGAGGTTCCAATTTTACCCATTGCCACCACATAAAGTTTCTACTGACCGAGGCAAAAACTTTATCTGAATCTGTGGCTAAAATGGCAACATGATTTTGTTTTTTATTTCAGTTGTTGAATTCAAGAGGTGAGTCATTTAGGCCTATGGCTAAATGACTCGTACTATGCTATGATCCAATGATCCTATGTATTTTTCAATTTGCTTGCCCAATAGCGAACTCCATCTTGTACGCAAATGCAGACCATCCCAACTATACAGTCCATAATCATGTTACAGTGTCTCCCAGTGTAGTATACATTTTATCCCTTTCTTTAAGGGCCATTTATGCAGCAATTCATTTATAGCCTTCATCTTGTTTTGCTTTGCACAACCTGCTCTGGTGACTGGTAGTACCTCAGAGTAACAAAATTCACGTCCCTTTTGTTCTAATGTATTAGTAAGGGCAATAAAATCATTTTTGATGTCTTCAATGTATGGGCAACCAACATTGTTTGTTCATACATGTACAACTACTAGGGGGTTACTCACTGCACTTTTCAAAATATCATTGGACATCTGTATGATGTCTGAGATTTTCACACCCTGAAAACTGCTGCATGTTCAGTTCTGCTTATCAGGGTTACAGACGTATTTATCACAACATTTTAGGATCAAATCCCCCCCCCCCCGATCATAGGTTTGTCTTTATTTATTTCATTTTTATTCATCAGGTGAGTGCACTAGGCAGTAACAGTTGCCTATTTTCAAGAACAATCTGGGAGAGTACAACATGGGAAAGATGTCAACCTAAAACAATACAGAATGAGGAAATGAAAATGAAGTTGATATGAATACAGTGTACAGTACAACACTTAAAATGAAAATATGCTAACAACAAATGTCTTACAGGAATATAGACATAAGGTATATAATGCAGGAAGAAGTCTTTAGACTGGAACCTCCTGTTGTGTGTTGCTTTCCCACTTGTAATATCTGGCGGTGTTTCCCCTTCTAGTAGTGCCAATGGATCATACTTTTTAGGTAGAGGTAGTTCAGCGTTCATAGCCATTCTCCTCTTTTTAGTCTCCTTTCATTCCTACTGATACCCATACCTCAGTTCCCCCCTCATCTTCCTCCCTTGGTGTTTTTTTTTTGTGCTGCTCACATTGGTCAAGAATATTATCATTAGTGTTGTTTGCAGGGATACTTGAGTCATGTTCTGCTACTATTTCAATGCATTTATTTAGTAAGATGTTGTTTGAGACTTTGCTAAGCTCCTTTTCTAGTTCAAGGATTTTTATTGTAATTGCACTGACTACAGGTGAAAGCCTCAAAATTTGAATTAGTGCATAAACTGAATTTGTTACATGATATGCAGGCTATCCCAATTTCCCCTGCGTTAAGGGTTACCAATCCAGTTCCTAGGTCCACATTATTACCTGGGAGGAATGGCCTGTTGATTAATATAGCACTGTGGTATCACTGTATACTTCATAAGACAGACAATCAGACAGACAGACAGACACAAGGCAGAGACAATGACTAAATTAATTTTTTTTAAATCACGACACAAATTCCAATGTTATGCTTAAGGTCCACAGGGACAGTCACCTAGCTACAAGTTTCACTTATGTTGTAGAATTAATAAGTTATGAGACACACAATAAAACAGAATGTAATTCCTGACACTCAAGGCTTGTAAATCAATTTCACAGCAATGCTTAAGCTGATGCCAGAGCAACCACTACTGACCATTCAATTCCCAAACAGCTGTGACTTGTCTGTTCATGCAGATAATCTGATACTTCACACATGCTGTTTTGCAGCCTGGAATCATTGTGGTTTGCAATCCTATGCGGGGCCAGCGTGTTGTGGAGTATATCTCAGTGCATAACTGGCATTCTGGATCCCCACATTAATGAGGCTGTCCCTTTCTCATTGTGGCTGCAATGCCATATGCCAGCATGCAGTGAAACACTTGCAAACCCAGTCTGAACAGTGACACAGATTGCTTACCCCAGCCACTTTGCACCACTGAATTGTAACTGTGGTTTGGGGCTCCAGATTCCCTTCCTTGCACGTGACTGGATCACTGTGGATGTTGCGGTTATTACCCCTGTCTTCTGGGCTCAGACAGGGTTGAGAGGCCTGAGTCATTAAGCTCATGATTGGGTTCATATCTAAGCTAGATTTAATTGCACAGTGATCCCACCAGATCACTCCACCCTTGAAACTACACAACCATTAACAGTTTAACTAAAAATATAGGGCTGGATATTCGAACTGCGCCATTCTGTGGCGCAAGCCCTTGCGCTGCTCAAAAAAGTTGTGCAGGGGTGTGGCCGGAGCGATATTCAATGGAGTTGTGTGTGAGCAACCTCCTTTGAATATCACCCGACCACAACCAGTTACTGTGGAGCAAGAGGAACCGCGCCACGCAAGTGGTCAGAATGGAGCATTCAAGATGCGGTGGTGCAAGTTCCATTGCGCCATGTGCAAATTTCCGATATTCAAAAGGTGACATGCAAATGGGGCCATAAGTTATGCAAGGCACAGGGGGGGCCATTTGCATCTACTTATGGCCCCATATGCATGCCATTAGCATGCAGGTGCGCCGATCCCCGACAACTTGTGCCTGGCGCATTGCCAGGCAGCAGCCATCGGGGACCGACGCCCCCTGCAGCCCGATCGCAGGCATGAAGTAAATCTCCGCGATCGGGCCATGGGGGGGGTTTCATTACTGTATGCCCACGATCAGACCAGTTGAGGGGTGAGATCTGCCTTCGATTGCGCTGCGGGGGGCATGGGGAAGAAGTGGAGGGCCACCCACGGGTGGCAGCTGCTGTGTTGCGCCCTGCAATGCAGCAGCTCGCCTGTGGGTGGCCCTCGACTTACTCCTTTTTTTTTTGGCTCAAAGTTGTGCAGGCACAGGTTGGGGGTTGCGCCTGCACAACTCTGCACAGCCCGGCTGAATATCGGGCTGTGCAGTTTATGCATGGTTCCTCCCCCATTAGCATTGCGCTGTTGCTCAGCATGACTTGGGGGGCGCAACTGCCTCCTGCTGAATATGGCAGAATGGCGCATTTTGGACTTACGCAGGTGTAACCCTATTGCGCATGGTGCAACCCTTTTGAATATCCAGCCCATAATTGTTAGGACTGTACTAATAAAATGATCACAACTAATAATATTCTCATGAGAAAGAAACAGTCAACAGTAGGGGGCAAAACTGTTATGCATTTGTAACCCACCTGCTCTTCTGTTGCCCTGCATAGGCTCAGCCCAGTGGTGACTGCACTTAGGTGCCATATGCAGGCACTGCCAAATAAATGTTTCCCAGGGCAGTATTTAAAAATGCACTCCTGGCCACAACCCTTTAAATAGTGCCCACTCTCACACCACAGTGTGCAGTAAAGTACTCACCTGCCCACCAATCAGGAATTGGACACCCTGAATTATAGCAGAAGCTCTGGGTGGAGAGAGACCCTATGGGTTCATCTTCTTCTCTTTTTTGACACGTACTTCATTTGTGCTGTAGACTGCAATGAGAGAACAGCCAATGCTCTGCTCTGTCTTGTTTAAATGCATTGTCTTCCTCTGGTGGGAGCAGAGGTTTACACTTTGCATTGTGACTGCAATAATGTTAAGGCCAGACCGATCAATTATTCCATCTGTTTATGGTGGCACTATTGGACATTACTGCATTTGGATTCTCCTAAATCATATTATTTTATTAGTGGTGTTTAATTTGTTGGATTTATGGTTGGGTTGAGTTGGTGTGGCTGGTTGAGAGTAGGGATGATGATGATTACAGGAGTCTCTGTATAGTAATTTAATGTTAATTAGTGTGAGTGGATTGGAGTGAGTGCTTAGTGGGTTGGGTGGTTAGTGTGTGTTTGAGGATATTGTTGCTGGGCATTGGGGGGTTTATGGTTTGGATGGGGAAGGGTTGGATTTTAAGTAGTTGGCTTCATGTGTGGGACTTGGGGCCCCTCGGTTTAGCTACTTCCTATCTCAGCTGATGGACCTCTGCCACTTTGATGACCCCTCTGCTGGTGGTGGCATATAGGCACTGCAGGGTGATGAGCATCATTAGGAGGGTGTTTATGTGAAGCACTGGAGTAGTCTGTGTTGCCAGCTTGAAAAAGGGAAAGGTGCTTTACAAGGCCCCGCCCCCAGCTGACACTGCTGTAAGGTTGGCCTCTTGCTTACATCCCAACCCTCTCTAACTAGTACTCTAGCCAGCCAGTTCCATAATGAGTGCTTTAATGTGAGTGCCATAATTCAGGGGTTCATGAGGTGTGGTCATAAGAAGACTATGTTGAAAATGTACTACGAAAATCACAAAAAACAGCAGTTTTGAGGAAACAATTAAATTCTGCAACATTTACTCAGAACTCTACTATTTTTCCAGATTTAGGCCCCATATTTTCAACATTGCCTTTTTTTAACCTAACTCATGAACAAGGCAGGTGTAATTCTTCAAATTCCTTCCAAAATATGTTTTTCCAGTCACTCCTGCCCACCCGCTTCTCAAGAAAAGGTAGCCCTTGACCGGCTCTTCCACCGCACAGACACAGCAGTTTGCTCTGCCTGTCATCCGCTCACCCCCAAAGCAAAAGTAACCTTGAATGAGCTATCCACCGCATGGACACAGTGGTCTGCTCTGCCTGCTGCCTGCCCACCGCCCCCCCTCGATGGAAAGGTATGGACCCTCCAGCCAGTCAGATTCTTTCCAGGACTTGGTGCCTTTTTTTAAAAGTCAGGTCCTGCTCAGCAGAGAATGCTCTTACCACAGCTGCTTCTTCTGCATCAGTTTTTCCAACTTAATCTGCCTGCAGTTTTTCCTCTTAAACTGCGTGCATTCCAACAGCATTTAGACTACTCTGCTTAAATTAAGTACTGTGCATTCCATCCAGCATTTGAACTGCTCTGCTTAAATTATGTGAAATCCATTCAGTATTATTAACTTAGAGTGCTATTTAAGTTTTAAATGTGAAACCAGCTTAAATTGATATTAGTGCAGTTTTGCTGATTACTGCCTACTCCGTTGCTGTTTGGTGTTAGAGTGTCCAGCCTCTGGACAGGTGTGTAACCCGGGGGTAATTTTTAATGAGGAGTTGACCCTGCATGCGCAGGTGTTGGCCATTGTCAAGACCTCTTTTTACCACCTGAGGAATACAGCCAGGATTAGGCACCTTATTCTGTCCGGTGACCTTCCAACATTGGTTCACGCCTTTGTGTCCTCCCACTTGGATTATTGCAACTCCCTGTATCTAGGGTTTTCTGGGTTAGAAATTCATTGTTTGCAGATAGTGCAGAACGCAGCAGCTCAGCTTTTGACAGGAACCTCTCGGTCCTGCCATATTTCTCCTGTGCTGCGTTTTCTGCACTGGCTGTCAGTACAATGGCAGATTACTTTTAAAGTCGGTTTGCTGACTTACTAAACCCTACATGGACTGGGTCCTGACTACCTAAAAGATCTTCTAGTTCCCTACTGCCCTGGGTGATAAGGCCACTCAGCTGTCAACGGGTCACTAGAGATTCCAAGAGTGTGTTTAAAATCCTTGGGGGCCCGGGCATTAATGCACGTGGCCCCCTCCCTCTGGAATTCTCTACCCTGCCAGTTATGTGAGTGTGGTGTGGAGGGATTTAAAACTGCTTTAAAAACTCATCTTTGGCACCAAGCATTTGGCAACTGAGTGATGTTATGATTTCATTCATAAGTTAGTTTTAGATGACTGTGTTTTAATCAAGCTGCTGTAAATGGTGCAATATGTTTGCTTTTAAATTTGTACACACCTTGGTTTTGGAAAGGTGTCTTAAAAAAAGGTTTATTATTATTTTTATTATTATTATTATAATTAGTATTATTATTGAGAGGCCCCTGTTCTACCTTCCTCCTTGGCTTTACCACATTCTTTTTTTTTATTTTATTTTTTTCTTCTTCTAAATTTCTGTTACTCGCAAGAAGCTCTCTTTGCTCGACCCTCACCCACTCGTTCACCTCCCGCTGCAGCCTCTCCCTCTGATTAGTTGAGCCTGCCCATTTTCTTTGTCCTTTTTTAATATAAATCTTTCTCTCCTTTCTCCTTTCCAGGTAGCCTTTCACCGGGCCATCCACCACACGGACATAGCTGTATGCTCTGCCTGACGCCCACCTGACAACCCCAAAGCAAAGGTGGTCCCCTGCAGGCAGCCACATTTTTTAAAGTACTTGCCACCTTTTTAAAACTTGGATCCTGCTCAGCAGAGCTTGCTCTTAAAACAGCTTCTCCTTCCATCTCAATTTTTCAGCATACCCACCCACTCATGCCCTGACACTTTATTAAATGGTGTCCCATCCGCACAGCTCTGTCCCTCTTGTAAATTCTAAGTAATTAACCAAGAACCTGCCCTACTTACTTAAAGAGACCTTACCCTATTTTTCCTTCTAAATCCTATTTCCCGAGCATGGTACTGCTATAAATTAAGCCCCGTCAGCATAAATGGCACGTCTGCTTGCTGGTTGCCCTTCACCTCCCTTCTCTAATCTCATAACCCACATCCTCCTTTCCTGCCACCCTGCCTGCCTAATACCTCCATCCTTCAGTGACTAGGTATGTTTTTGTGCTTGAATGTCATCAGACCTCATAGCACTATGCTGGCACTCACTTTCTTTCTCTCCCTTGCAATATCTGCATGACATACTATCACTGCCCCTGCAACCTATTTCCTGCCCACACAACTAAGACCTATTCCTCAGTGTACTGACTCATACAGCACCTCATCTAACAGTACCCATTGTACTATCACCTTCACTGCCTATTCCACATGCATTCCTCATGTGCTGTCTTTTCTTTTCCCCCAGTTCTTCCCCTCTTCATTCTATCACTTCATACTGCTAAAGCAAACCCGGTCTAAGTCACATACCTCACTGTGCCACCTCAAATTGTATTTACATAGGATTGCCATTTTTCTTCTTCTCCTATTGGGCAATGTCCACCCCAACCCTGGCCCACCTCAGCTTGCTTATGACACACCTAAGAACCACAACTCCCTGAAACTTGCCTCAATGAATATTACAGCCTCTTGCCCAAACTTGACGATCTGCAAGTCTGGATCTCACTCCATAAACCAGATGTGCTTGCAATAAATGAAACCTGGCTGTACCCAAAGGTCCCTGACACTTCCATATCTCTAGCAGGGTATACCATATTTAGACAGGAAAGGATAGGTAAATGGGGAGGAGGCTGTGTACTGTACATAAAGATATGTTAAGTGTGCAAGCCCTCCCACCAATAGCCCCAGTTAACAACGCCCAAATACTAGCTGTTAAGTTCATTCTAGGACAGCATGGCAAATTAATCACCATTCTGTCTGTCTACATCCCACCCTGCATGCAAGCTACAGGATTTAAATTAGTCCTTGACTTCCTAACTGACCCACATCCAAGTACAGAAGTGGTGGTGCTGGGTGACCTCAATATTAACTGGCTGGCCCCAGAAGCTGACTACTTTAAAGATGCCATCACTGCCATCAATATTACCCAACTTGTCCCTTCCCCCACAAGGATTAACCACAGAACGGGTCGTTCATCCCTTTTAGACCTTATGCTTACCACTCACCCTGACAGAATAACCCAAATAGAGGTCTTATCAGATTCTATTAGTGACTACTCCCCAGTTAGCTACAGCTGGACAAGTAAGCTTCCAAATGGTTCCAGCCAAATTAACATATTAACGTATACTGAAAAAGGAACAACTTAAGTACCGCAAGGACTATCTTGCATACTGTGACTGGTCACCTATCGACAATGCTCAATCAATCGACACTGCCCCCGACTATTTCATTACCCAATTCAACAAGGCATGTGACATCTATGCCCTGCTTTGCAAACATAAGACAAAAGGTGCTATGAATCCCTGGATCACCCCTGCCCTTCTACAACTGCTACATAATAGTGACAACCTCTGGCACTGAGCGCTAGCTACTAGGGTCTTGCTGACATGCAGCGCTATAAAGCTGCTAGAAATGCCTGCATTCAGGAAACCCACAGAGCCAAAGCAGAATACAACAAAGATGAACTATCTATTTCTTGGGGCAACAGTAGGTGCTTCTGGGATAACATTAAGGACCTAACAGGAAGACCCTCTAAAATACCTCCCACCCTAATTATTACAAATGGTGCTTCTGTACATGACCCCTATCAAATTGCAGATACTTTCAATGCCGCGTTCACTGAACTTAGCAATATACTTCCCCCAACTTCTTTTCCATGCCCATCAACACTCCAAATAACTACGGCCCAATCCACCCAGGCTCCCCCCACCCTTCAATTTCAAACATGTCACTTCAAAGGATGCCAAGAAATACCTCCTTAACGTCCTCAGCAAATCCAGGTTTAGCAGCTATACCCTTGACCTTAAGCTCATTTACCTCACCCTTGCCTATGTCCTTAAGCCCTTCACCTCACTCCTCAACCTCTCAATCTCCCTCGAACAATTTCCTCAATGCTGGAAAACTGCTATTGTTACACCAGTGTATAAGAGCAGGGTCAGATCACTCTCCTCCAACTACCGCCCCATTTCTATCCTCCCCCCCAAAGCCTTAGAACATATTGGTGATCAGCTGAACAAATACCTGGTAAAATACAACATTCAATGCCCTGAACAACGTGGCTTCATGAAAGCGCACAGTGCAACTACTACCCTACTGCAATACACAGACTTCATACATAGTGCACTAGACCAGGGTCAGCTGGTGGGGATAATCTACATTGACCTCTCCAAGGCCTTTGATACAGTGAACCATTCACTCTTACTCCACTCCCTCTGCTCCATTGGACTCTCTAATGAGGTCACCTGTAGGTTCAAGAGCTACCCCAAAGGTAGATCGCAGAAAGTCAGAATCAGTGACACCCTTTCCAACTGCCACCCAGTGAGATCCAGAGTCCCACAGAGCTCTATTCTTGGGCCCCTACTTTTCAGCCTTTTCATCAATTCACTCCCTAAAGCCTGCCACAATAACTTTGTTCTCTACGCCAACGATGCTGTACTTTTCTCTTCACATACTGACCCCTTCCTACTCAAAATGGAGCTCCAAACAGGTTTCAAGGCAGTTGAGCAATGATTCAGTCAGCAAAAACTGCTGTTGAGCTTTAAAAAAACAAAGGTTATGCTTTTCAGTAACTCACATAACAAAAACAAATCTGCCAGCCACAAGATCCTGAACAACCAAAATATAACCCTTGAACGGGTGCAGGACTTAAACTATCTAGAAGTAACCCTGGAAAGCTCCTTGTCCTACTCTGCACACATTAACAGAGTGTCCAGGGTGATTAACTCAAGAATAGGCCTCCTATATCATCACCGACACTGTCTTACCCTTGAAGTACTTAGGCTTTCAGTCAACAACTCAGTCATGCCTATTGTCAGCTATGGTCTGATTGCTTATGGTGCTTATGGTGCTGCCTCTGATACGGCACTGAACAGAATCTTTGTGGCTCTGAATAAAGCATGTTGACTTATAACCAGTGCACACAGGTGCACCCATACATGCAACCGCTATGCACACACTGGCTGGTTGAACCTAAAATGTAGGATCACCTATCAGACATGTCTCCTCGCTAAGAAAATCACCCAGGGCTTAACCTCCCCCCCACTGAGCTCCCTCCTCCAGCCACCCTTGAACACCGCAATACCCACAGCACTATCATCACTAGCTACCTCTTCCCTTTCTACCAGATGACACAGGGCCAGAGATCCTTCCATTTTAGAGCCCCATCTTGGCTCAATGGTCTCCCAGCTGAAGTGCATAATGCCACTTCCCTAAGCTCCTTTATATTTAAACTACACCAAATCTTACATTACTCAGTTGCTATGATTGAGCACACTAGATCTGGTCCTCACTCTTCCAACCTCTTTCACCAGGATGGCCAACCCTACCTGTAATTGTAGATGTATTGGCCCATATTACTTGTTTTATCCCCCCCTTCCTTCTCTATTGATGTACCAGTGCCTATCTTATTATCAACGCTTGTCCTTTTTATCCTTGTACATGCCAAATTTTGTAATTATTAATTGTTCTTGCTTTACGGTTATGTTGTCCCTAGACTAATATACAACTAGATGAAGTGTTTCTGCTTACTAGGTCAATTATTCTGCTGAATATTTAATTACACTGTTAATGTTTCCTTTGTATCTTTTGCTTATAATGTATAATGCTAACTCTGTTTTGACCTCTACACTTGGATTGCTAGTCTCCTGTTATTGTACTATACTTTATACTTCTATATACCAAATGTGTTAATCTTCATGATTTTGTGTTCTAGTTACAATGTTTGTAATTCTGTCTTCTCTGCTGACATGGAACCTTTGGAAATGAGCTTCCAGCTCAAAGGTTTTCCTAGTACTCAATAAATAAAATATGAATAAATAAATAATAAAACTCCACAAAATCACCTTTCAAATGGGATTCCACTTGTCTTGATCATAAGGTGGGGTACTAAAAAGACGCGTGTGTGTGCGTGTGTGTGTGCGTGCGTGTGTGTGTGTGTGTGTGTGTGTATTCACTTCAATCCAATCCACACATTAATTCTATATCCTTTGTCAGATTAGTCCATTAGCAGACATTTTGGCTCTGACTGGAGTTTTTTTTGTTGTTATAGTTGCATTTTCTGTTGCTCTACAGGGCTAGAACTTAGTTCAGTGACACTGAATCTAGATGGCCTTCACTTGAAACTCTGATACTTAAGGAGGAGAAGACAAAGATCCACAGAATTTCTTCTATTTTGATATGTGAGGATGATTCAGATTTTGTCCTGTTTGTTCGAACTTTTAAAAATATAATGTTTGTGCTTATTTTATTGACATTCAAATATTTTCTTTATCAGGGCTTTAAAATTACATTTATCCTTCCATTATTGATGGTTATTGTGTTGATTCTTGTAATTTGAATATTGATTAACTGAACTGTACTTTATCAAAGCATTTCTTAAGCAAATGGGTGGGAAAAGGAAAGTTGTCGTAGTAGCAAACAATATAAAAGCAAAGCAGACAACCAAAAACAAGAGGGCACAAGCAGAAGTTATGTAAAGGATATACGGGAGGAACCTGTTGGATAACCAAGTTATTTGAACAGTAACCTGTAACCTCATGAATGGTGAAGCCATGAGTGAGGTTAATGAGAGGTCACAGGCTACTGTACAAATAACTTGGTTATCCATCAGGTGCCCCCCGCATATTGAATTTATGCAACAGGCATTTTTTTTTTTATGTGTGAGGGTTTTTTTGTGTTACTTTTGTTTTTCTGTGGTACTTTTTAATTTGCAAGTAGTTTTCTTCTGCAGTTCCTCAGTTGGTTGAATGGGATAGCGAGTTGCTGTTTCTATTGGTTGGCTGGTTATGTATATTTCTATTGGTTTCTACTGTATGGTAGTAGCTGCTGATTGGTGTTGGGTTTCAGTTCCACTCTTCATTGGCTGTGACTGTGTGTGGGGGTGGGTTGAACAGCTTTTAAAACATGGCGGTGAATGTGTTTGGTCAGTGGTGAATTGCCGGTCCATGTTTTATTTTCAGAATTTATTTTGTTTTATCTCAATCCATCAGTTATGTTAGAATTGTGAGGAGGATGTAGTGTGTGGGTGCTTTAGTGGCTGTGGATGGGGGGAGAAGAGCAGGCATATGTCCTGACAGTTTTCATCTACTGACAATGGGTCTGGAAATTTATGGAGATGGGAGGCAGACTGTACACCGAGTAGGTCCTGCTGCAGCATGACTTGTGGAGAAGAACTGAGAGAGGTACTTACATTTATAACAGGGAAAGTAAAATTCAGTGAATGAAGTGCTATGTAGTGAGGTGGTAGGCTCATGAAAGAGCTGAGGAGGTGAGCAGTCAGGCAGACAGGTGGGAGGGGAGCAGGTGGAAAGAAACCAAGGACCATTGTGTACTGCTTGTAGGAATGTAATTTAAAAGTAGCAGGTGGAGGAAGGGGGGTGATCTATGACATAGTCACTGTGTGGATAAATTAGGGATGATGTTCTCACTATGGTAATAACTTGAAGTTATTCTCATAGTGATTATGTCATATCCATTTACTGTATCTACACAGTGACTCAGATAAATGAGTTTATGTGCCGGTCTTTATCCTGACACCTGTTGCATAAATAATACATATATATTATAAAGGCGTGGTCATGTCTGTATATTAGGGTTGAGTAAGCACTTTTAGGTTATACCCAAATATTTGCACCTTAATAACTTCTGGCCCCGTTTAACTGATTTACATCAAATTTGAAAAGCACAGATTCTGTGCCAGGATCCCTTGATCCTGTGACTGTCATGTAGATTTGTTCTAGAGAGGCAAAGTTACAGAGGTGCAAAAATCTGCAAAAGTCGCCATTTTTGAAAATACTAAGACTTTTTTGCATCCAGATATCTAAAAAAAATAGGAGGCTTTGAAACCTGAAACTTTGAGGTTTGATAGAGGTTGGTCATAGGTGTGTGTTTTTGTGTTTTTTAGGTCCCACTGTTAAATAGTTTTTAAATTATTTAATAAAAATGTGTTTCTGAGCATGTGTAGTTCAAAGAATGAATGTTGTATTCATAACTGAATTTTTTCAAAAGCAGCAGTTTGCGCTGATGACACAGCTGTCTTTAATAAATGAAAGCTGTGTCACATAGTGCAACCCCTGCTGCTATAGCCATTCATAGGCAGGGACGGGACTATTGTCATTGTAGCCTTGGTATCCTGACTGTGCTGTGACCTTCAACTTTAGCTGCACACTGGGGGCTCCAATCCCTGGTGTCAGTGTATTTATTTAATTTATTTATTGATGTATTTGTACAATCTGACACCGGGACTCCCATCCTCTGTGTCAGATGTCCCACCATCATCTCCTCAGCAGGCCATTATTTTAATAATGTTTGCCGACATTGGGGTGGACAAGTCCTCATGTCGGCAGTCAGAACTAACACCCCCTCCCAGCAGAGTGGGACACTGGGGAGCCCACCCCCAGTGTCCCGAAATACATTTATTTTATATGTATACCCGCAAAAAAGAAAACCAACCCCAATGTCCTATTTTTCATTTAAACCTGAAATAAAGAAAATGGTCCCTCATCAACAATGCCATTCCCTCCCCATCCCACCCTCCCAATGAGTGGCCACCCCCCCATACTCTATGCTCACCTCCGGTTGTCATACTGTATGCTGTCATTGTTTGTGGATCAGAACACATCTGTGCTCTTCAAAAACAAACTGTGAACTGAGGCATAAAGGTAAGTGCCATATAAATTATACGGCATCATGCTCTATTCCTCAGTTCACGGTTCATCTTTGAAGAGTGCAGACATGTCTTGGTACACAGAAGATAACATCATACAGCCTCCAGGTGGTAAGTATAGGTTAAGGGGGGGTGGCCGCTCAGTGGGAGGATCAGGATGGGGGAGGGGATGGGATGACAACAAGGGACCATTTTCTTTTTTTCAGGTTTGAAAAAGACATTGAGGGACTTTTTTTTAAAGGAAGTTTATTTAGACTGTTTGGGGACACTGGGAGTGGGCTCCCAGTGTCCCACACTGCTGGGGGGGCACAATAATAAGAGTATTTGGGGACACTGGGAGTGGGCTCCTCAGTGTCCCACATTGCTGAGGGGGCTTATAAATGCTGACATGGGGATTGGGCCCCCTGATGCCGGCACCAGGCAGATCTCAAAAGTCTCTGCAGCAGGAGAGCAAGTCAGGGAGCTCACTGCTACAATTGTACGCAATTGGGAATTTTCAAAGCAGCACTATTTCATGGCATAGGTCCTGAAATCTATAAAAAATACAGCCTTATGTTTAATGTATTTGGGGTTAACAGCTATTTGCAGTATACAACATAGATGTCTTTAACAAATGACAGCTGTGTCATATAGTGCAATCCTTACTGCAGTATCATGTATTTGCTAGTTAACAGCTGGTTGCACTATACAACACAGCTGTCCTTTAACAAATGAAGGCTGTGTCATATAGTGCAACCCATGCTGTGTCATGACTGCTTTGGCAGAGAGGGAGCTACAGTCATTGTAGCCCCAATCCAGACTGCTGTGCCTTAAACTGTTCTTTGCACACCAGAGGCCTCAGTCCCTGGTGGCAGTGTATTAACTTGTTTATAGAAACATAGAAACATAGAATTTGATGGCAAATAAGGACTGCTTAGCCCACCTAGTCTGCCCATTTCTCTACGTAATGGATAAGCTGCAGATCCTAGTTAACTAACAGCCTACTTCCTCCTACCCTCTACTAGAATTGTCTTATGTCTGTTCCATTCATTCTTGAATTTCCCCACTGATTTTGACTCCATGACTTCCTCAGGAAGGCTGTTCCATGTATCCACAACTCTGTCCATTAAAAAACTACTTCCTCACATTACCTCTGAGCTGTCACCCCTCTATCTTCAGATCATGCCCACTTATTCTTGTATAGCATTTTTTCTGAAAGATGATTCCCTCTTGGACTTTGTTTATTCCATTGAGGAACTTGAAAGTTTCTATCGTGTCCTCCTTCTCCCTCCTTTCCTCGAGGGTATACATATTAAGCTCCTTTAGTCTCTCTTCATATGTCTTCTGATGCAGATCCTGTACCATTTTAGTTGCCGTTCTCTGGACAGCATCCATCCTATGTCCTGGTGGAGATGGAGTCTCCAGAACTGCATGCTGAACTCCAGATGGGGTCTCACCATCTGTCTGTACAGATGGATAACAATCTTCTGTTTTCTACTGGTGATGCCTCTCCCTATGCATCCCAGTATCCCCTCAGCCCTTCTTACTGCCTTTTCACATTGCTTGCCCACCTTTAGGTCATCTGATATGACTACCCCCAGGTCCCTTTCCATTTTTGTTGTTGTTAGTATCTCACCCTCTAATGTGTACTCTGCCCCTGGGTTTTTGTTTACCAGGTGCATTAGTTTGCACTTCTTTGCATTGAATCTAAGCTGCCATACATTTAACCATTCCTCCAACCTTGCCAAGTCCCTCCTCATTCTTTCCACCCCATCTTGTGTATCAACCCTGTTGCAGATCTTTGTGTTGTCTGCAAAGAGACATATTTTTCCTTCTGGTCCCTCCACAATGTCACTTATAAAGACATTAAAGAGGACCAGTCCTAGTACTGAACCCTGCAGTACCCCACTAGTAACCCTCCTTTCTTCAGAGTGGACTCAGTTTACTATTATCCTGTGTGTCCAGTTGTCCATCCAATTTTTCACCCAGGCTACCACCTTGGAACCCACTCCAAGGCTGGTTAACTTGTATATTAATCTTTTGTGTGAGATTGTATCAAATGCCTTGTTAAAGTCTAGGTAGGCCATGTCCACAGCCCCTCCCTGGTCTACTGCTTTGGCCACTCAGTCAAAGAAATCTATTAGATTCATCTGACACATCCTTCCCACTGTGAAGCCATGCTGCCTTGGATCCTGTGCCCCGCTAGCCTCTAGGTACTCAACAACTTTTTCCTTCAGAAGTGATTCCATCATTTTCCCTACCACTGAGGTCAAACTAACAGGTCTGCAGATTCTTGCCTCTGCCTTGCTCCCATTTTCGTGAAGTAGAATCACATCTGCCCTCCTCCAGTCTTCAGATACCACCCTATCCTCCCATGGTTTGTTAAAGTGGGTAGTCAGTGGTGTCACTAGTTCTACCATTAGTTCTTTTAGAATTCTTAGGTGAATCCTGTCAGACCCCATTGCTTTGTCCACCTTCAATTTTAAGAGTTCTTTCAGAACCCTTTCTTCTGTGAATGGATTGGTTTTGACCCCCTATCCAGAGTGTTTCTATTGTTTGGTTTAGGTACCTCCTGCTCCTCTTCTTTTGTGAATACTGAGCAGAAGTATTATTTCAGTATCCCTGCTTTTTCACTGTCACCCTCTGCCCACATTCCCTCCCCTTTATCAAGTCTCAGTATCCCTCCTTTGGTCTTTCTTCACTCACTAATACACCTACTGTATTAAAGGTTTTATCCCCCTTCTTAACAGAGTTGGCTATCTTTTCCTCAGTTTGGGCCTTTGTTATTCTGACTGCCTTCCCTGCCTCCTTCTACTTTAACTGATATAGTTCTCTGTCCTGCTCCTTCTATGTGTCCTTATATTTCTGAATGCTATCCTTTTCTCCTTAACCATCCCTGACACCTCTTTTGAGAACCATAGTTTATTTTTCCTTCACTGTGTTTTGTTGATTTGCTTTACACAAAGGCTTGTTGCCTCTGTGATGGCTGTTTTGATTACTCCCCATTGTTCTTCCACTCTTCCTTCTTGCCTGTTTGTTAGTGCTTTTCTGAGGCACTCTCCCATTTTTGCCAAAGTCAGCCCTCCTGAAGTCCAACACCCTTGCTTTTGTATGGCTTGACTCTACAGTTGTGTTTATTGTGAAACACACTGTTTGGTGGTTGCTTGTTTCCAGATGGCTACCCATTTCTAAATCTGAGATCCTCTTTCTATCCCCTTTTTAGAGTAACAGGTCTAAGATTGCTCCCTCCCGAGTTGGTTCCAACACTAGCTGTCTGAGACATGCCCCCTTTAAGGCATCAAGAATGTCCCTCCTCTTGGATGTGGCTGCAGTAAAGATGATCCAGTTAACATCTGGCACTTTCAGGTTCCCCATCAACAATATCTCTCCTTTCTCTGCCATTCTATGGATTCCTTCTATCATTTCCTTGTCCATTGCCTCCCTCAGAAATGGGGGTTTGTAAGCAACCTCTGTGCAGATTGTGGTGTCTCCAGGATGACCCACAGTGCCTCCCCCCTCCCTGTTTACCCTTTAGTTCTGTTGCTTTGATTCCTTCCCTTATGTAGAGAGCTACTCCTCCTCCTCTTTTACCCACTCTGTCCCTCCTGTAGATTGTGTACCCTGATATGTTGACATTCCAGTCATGGTTCCCTGTGTACCATGTTTATGTGATTACCACAATAGCCAAGTGTCCCTCTTCCATCAAGGCCACTAGTTCATGGAGCTTGTTACCCAGACTATGGTCATTGATACTCATCTCCCTCCATTGTTTGATGGCCTTATCCCTTTTAGGCCCATCCCTGTCCTTACTGCCTTTTCATTTTTCTGGATTTACCCTGTTTGCTCTCTATCGACTTCTCTACTTTTGTGTCTACTTCACTAACTACCCTATTTTTTTGGGGGTGGGCTGGGATTTCCCTGCTTCTCTGCAGTGCCTCCCCCCTTGGCTAGTTTAAATGCTTGCCAATGAAGCATCTACACCTATCACCTAGGATCCTGGTACTCCTTCTGGACAGATGCAGACCATCACTCCAGTATAGGCCTGTATACCTCCAGGTGGACCCCCAGTCCCCAATGAAGTCAAATCCCTGTGCTCTGCACCAGTTTTTCAAACAGTCATTGAATCCCATGGTATGGAGTATCCTAACCTCACCCATGCAATAGACAGGTAGGACTTCTGAAAACATTACCATACATGCCACTTGTCTAAGGCCCCTCCCCATCTCCACAAACTCCTGCTGCACTGCTCTGATAACATTCCCAGCCAGGTAATTTGTCCCTAGGTGGACAATGACATCCAGCTCCCTCCCTCCCTCATGCAGCTGCTCCCACAATCCTGAGGATTTGCTTCCTGTCCCTCCAAGCTATGGCTCTCGGCTGGCACCTTACCTCCCTCTCCCTTCCTTCCCCCAGTTCTTCTCCCTAATGATTGTGTCCCCCACCAGGAGTTTTTTCCTTCCCCTCTGGGGTCTCATGCCACCCTCCTGTGGGTCTCCTTTGTGGAGGTTCCTAGCACCCTCCTTGTTCTCCACTGTGGGTGCCTCCATTGAGGAACCACACTCCATCAGAATGGTGAATGAATTCTAAAGAGGAACAACTGGAGGGATTCATCTCTATTCCACCACCCTCACTCCCCCTGAGCCCACTGTGGTCCAACCACTCCTCTTTCTTGGCAACCTCTGAGGCAGTGATGGTAGCCTGGGTGGTCACTGGGTGGAGGAGGAGATTTCCTGAATCCTCACCAGGTCAGCATGGAGACAGGCAACGTCCTCCCTCAGATCAGAGAGGTGCCTGCAAATAGGGCAGCAATGCATCCTCCTGAATCGCTCACAGAAGACTGTCACTCTACAGCCAGTGCATTGCACCACTCCCCCACATGTCTTTCTCCATTCCTGTTTAAGATCTTTTCATATATGTTTATGTGTGTGTAAGCACATGAATGTGTTTACCCCCTATTCAGTGTGCTGTGCTTTTAAGGATATGAACAGGTGTATGTCCTTTGCACTTTTGGGGAAGTGATGTCAGAACCTCTGATATAAAGGAAATGATGCACTTGGGGTAGGTGAGGTGAGGGGCAGGGTGGGAGGGAGTAAACCTGTGCCCTCTAGAAATAATCAACTACAACTGTGACCCACCGCCCCGGTGAGTGCTTTCCTTCCTTTCAGACACCTATTTTATAGAGTTTAAGTAACAGGTCTGGTCACAAATGGCTGCAGGTATTCTTCCCCAGGAGGTGTCAGCATGGCTCAGTTGGTAGCACATCCACCTCTGGACCAGAAGGTCATGGGTTCTCGTCCCACACTGGGATTGGACTTGCACCTAAAAACCGCTGGCATCCGAGTGCAGTATTGGGGGGTGCTGTACTGCTGGGGTGTGCCGTCCTTCAGATGAGACGTTAAACCGAGGTCCCTTCTACCCATCCTGGTGTTGTCCTGGTGGGTGTCCAGATGGAAGTAAAAGAACCCAGGGCACTCTTCGCAAAGAGTAGGGAACATTCTCAGTGTCCTGGCCAACATTCCCCTTCCCATAAACCGGTTCATGCAATTTTCCAGGCTGTGTGTGGGTGATGATGTGTGATATGGCCGCCACCACACATTCAGTCACTTCACTACCAGTCTAGCATTGCTTGTAAAGCGCTTTGGATGTATGAAAAAGTGCTATATAAATACTGATTCTTCTTCTTCTTCCCCGCTAGATTTCCTCCCTGGCAAATAAAAGCTACACTAAGAAAAGTCAACCCTAAAAACAGAGAGCCAAAACACTAACTTCTACTTACTTACACAAGCACCAAAATTAAGAATTCAGTTCAGTGCACTCTATTAAATCACCTCCTTACTATAAAGAAGCTGGTGGCTGCTTTCTGTCTCAGTTACAGCAGACAGAGCCTTTATTTTATTTGTTTATAATAATCCAACACCGGGATGCCCACCCTGGTGTCAGACGCCCCCGGCCCCATGCAGTCCCTTCTTTTATTAACAGTGCCAACATTAGGGGGCTCAATCCCCATGTTGGCATTTACAACCCCCCCCAAACAGTGTGGAACACTGGGAAGGTCACCCCAGTGTCCTGAAATAGTGTAATTATAATATTCCAACACCGGGATGCTCATCCTAGTGTCAGATGTCCCACCCCATGCAGCCCTTTCTTTTATTAACAGTACCAGTATCAGGGGGCCTAATCCCTGTGTCAGCATTTACAACCACCCAACAGTGTGAGCCACTGGGCAGCCCACCCCCAGTGTCCTGAAATAGTGTAATTATACTTTTGTTTTGTAGATTATGACACCAGGATGCCCACCCCCAGTGTTGCATGTCTCCCCCAAGCCCCTCGTTTCAATAATAGGCACCGACATCGGGAGGCCCAATCCCAGTGTCATCATTCATAAGGCCCCTCCAGCAATGTGGGCCACTGGGGATCCCACTCCTTGTGTCCCATAACAGTTTCACTAAACTTTCTGATAAAAAAGTCCCTCAATGTATTTTATTTTTGAAAACCTGAAAAAAAGAAAATGGTCCCTCATCGTCACCCCATCCTCCTCCTCCCCCATCCTGACCCTCCTACTGGGCACCCCAACCCCCACCCTATACTTACCACTGGAGGTCGTATGATGTTGGACCGAGACACGTCTGCACTCTTCAAAGCCAAACTGTGAATTGAGGAAAAAGGGAAAGTGCTGTATAATGTATTTTAATGGTGTTTTGAACATACAGTATGTTGATATCTTTGCCATTTTCATGTATTTTTTCACCAAATTTTCAACATGGGCTTTTTGGAACCCCACCTCATGAACACAGTCACTGTTATTTTATTAATCAGACCCGGAAGGTGATTTCACGATTGCTGCAAGAAATCACCTTTCAGGACTGATTAATAAAATGACAGTGCTAGTGTTCATGAGGTGGGGTCCCAAAAAGCCCATGTTGAAAATCTGGTGAAAAAATTCCTAAAAATGGCTGCATTATGAGCATGCATTGCACAGTTTCTATGCAGGCACACAACTTTGGTAATTTACAATATTTTGACTCCAGATTTTCAACATACCTATTCTTTTACTAACATACTAACATACTAAAATGCCAGCAGAATAGGCCTAATGGTCTTTCGTGTCTGCTCGTTTGGTCAGCCCCCACCCTGGGTGCTGACCTTGCTGTCCCCCTCGCCTTCTCTGGCTTCTCCCTTCCCAGTTCCGGATATTCTTGCTGCATTGGATTTTGCTTCCTGAACCCTTCCCCTGTACCTGTCCCACCCCTCTTGAACCCCTCCACTGTCTCTGCCTCCACCAGCCCCTAGGTAGTGCATTCCATGGCTCTACCACCCTCTCAGTGAAGTAGCACCTCCTCCTTTCTCCCCTGAATCTTCCCCCCTCCAGCTTCCACCCATGCCCTCTAGTGGCCCCCTCCTCCTTCCTTCGAAGCACCCTCACTGTTCCTCCCTATTTACCCTCTTCATGTACCTGAAGACCTCTATCATGTCCCCCTTGTCCCTTCTCTCTTCCAAGGTGTACATATTTAGCTCTTCGAGCCTCTCCTCATAGGTCCTGTCCCCCAAGCCCCAAATCATTTTGGTTACCCTCCTCTGGACCCTCTCCAGGAGGTTAATGTCCTTCTTTAAGTGCGGCCTCCAAAACTGCACTTTCACACCACCTCATGAACAGTACAGCTGTCATTTTTTGGATTCTGTCCAAAACATGTTTGCACACCTGTGGCATGGAATGGCATTTCAGCAGGGATTTGAAAATGTTCACTAATGGGGTTTATGTGGTGGGATCATATGAAGAACATGTTAAAAGACTGGGGTCAAAATATTAGAAAAATAAGAATATATTAAGTAATATTGTTTTCAGAGATGCCCGTTGCACCATTGAGGAAACACTCTGCCATACTGTGCCAATGAGCTGAGTTCATGTGTGAACTCAGTAAGCCAGTTTACTGGGACAAGTCTGATGGTGCAGGTACTGCAGCATGCAGCATCAGTCACAGCCTGGGTAGGGATGGAGCAGTGTTTGGGAGCAGACACCACGCCCCTGTAGTGGGTCACGAAACCTCACCCACAAGGTATCAACATGTGTGCTGGGGTCTACTGGGGCCATGCACTGCATCAGGACTGTCTCCAATATTGTATTTATCTCATTTTGTGCAGGTCCCAAAAGGACCTGCTCAAATGAAGATATAGATCCTCTATCATAAAAAGAAGGAAAAATTATTTGCAAAAAACAATGTTAATGCAGGCATTAGGGTTGTAAAAATGCACAGTGCACAAAGATGGTTAATGAAAAAAACATTAGGGATTTGGGGCTCCGGAGCATTGGTGAATCAGTGGTGGGGTCTTACTGTACTTGGGGTTGTCTACCCTAATGTGTGAAATCACCTTTTGGGATTGAGTAACAAAATGACAATGCCAGTGTTCATGAGGAGGGATCTCAAAAAGATCATGTTGAGAATTTGATTAAAAATGTGTGTCTGTTGAATTTTTTCTACGCATGCACATAACTTTGGTACTTTTAAACATTTTGCCACCAAATTTTCAACACAGCCATTTTTTCACACCACCCCATGAACAATATAGCTATTATTTTTCATATCCAGCCTGAAATGCATTTTAGCACTTGTGGGGCAGAATGGCATTGCAGTTGCCCATAATTACTGTATGGTTTGCCTTGCATTTCACAATTTCTCTGTACCATGTATATGAGGTGAGGTAATAAGATGGCTGTGCTTACAATTTGGTCACTGTTGTTCCACGCTTACATATGTATGCACATCTACAGGGGATTGGAGCACAAGGTCTGATAGTCCTTGACTTCCCACAGTAAAATAAAGATACTATTATACTATCTCAAACAGTATAAAAACGTTCAGCTTGTGCGGTGGAATAAAACTAGATTTGGCCCCATATTTTCAGATAATTGTTCTTACAGTGGCATATTTCTTTTTTCAACTATAACCTCATTTGGAAGATCTTGACATATACTGATTGTTGCATCTTTCAACTGTAATTTCTGTTTTTTAAAGACTTCATTCATAATTTTATTTCTGTCTTCGGTCTTTTGAAATTTTACTATAATACCTCGGGGGGGGGCATCCTCTTCTGGGTGCTGTCTGAGTGCCCAGTGCATTCTGTCATATTCTATTTTGAAGGCTTCTCTTGGAATGTCTAACAGTGTGGAGAAAATTTCATCCAGCATCCGTGCTAAAGTGGCATGTGGATCCCATTTTTCTGGCACTCCCAGCAATCGAAGATTTTGCCTCCTTGATCTTGTTCCTGCTTCTATTATTTTAGTTTGGAGTTGCTTTATTTCAATTTCCTGATGAGACAACTGCCTTTTTAGTACTACTATATTATCTTCTATTTCACTTATTCTTTTTTCTACTGTTGTTGTTCTCTCTATGTTTTGCTTATTTGAAATTTTTATGTTTTTTAAGGACACTTTTATTTTGTCCACTTCTGTCACCAATTTATCCAGCTGGTCCATTTTGTTTTTAATCAGGCATATTGGTGGGGATGGATGATAGGGGTTTCTGGAGAACAAGGGATGGGAGGGTCTCGGCATCCAACTAAGGATCTAGGTTCGAGCAGACTCGATAGACCGTAAGGCCTAATCTGCTGGCAAATAGTATGTTAGTATGTTAGTATATTTCTTGTAAAATATTTTTTGCTCATTGAGGTGGCTCTTGATCTTGTTCTTTCTGTGGGGGTCTTTCAGCTTCAGCTTCTTGTGTTGTGGTTCCATTCTCTTTGTCTTTGTGCAGCTGAGAATTGTTCTCCTGTGAAATTTGGCCACTGTCATTTGAGAAAATTAATTACTCCATAGATTCCTTTGGGGTAAGGTTTCCTGTGGGTGCGACCCATTTACTTTTTTAGCCTACTTCTGTCACTCCACAGTCTCTTTTGTCGGTATGTCTTTCATTGCATCTTTTCTAGGTATTTGTATAGGTGAAATTGGAGTAGATAATAAATTAGTGTGGGTGGAGGGGGTGCCACAGAAAAAGTTAATTTTTGCTTTATTTGATTTATCTGCCTGCATTTGTACAGGGTTTTTTTTTCCCAGATCTTGGTCTGTACTTTTGTTTTTTCTTATTGTTGTCTGCTTTATCCTTTTTGCTCAGGCCTCAAATTTCTCTGAAAGGTTTTTTTTTTTATGTTTAGACTCACACTCTTTACTTCTAGTGAACATCAGACCTAGGGTTTACTTTTTCCCCTTTTAACAAATTTAGCAGAGGTTTCCAAATACTTTATCAACCCTCTTCCCCCTTTTCTCCTTTCTTCTTTTGCCTCCTTTTTCTTTTTTAGTTGGTTCTATAGTTCAGTTTCTAAAGCACTGGGGTCAGTGACTGGAGTTTACATCTGTTAGGCACTTCTTCCTCCATCTCCCACCTCTCCTCCTTCACTCACAACCTCTCTCAATTCCTCTCAAAGCCTCTCCTTTTTGCTTTCAATAAAACTTACATTCAAGCAAGCAGCTGAAGATTACTGTTTCCACTATGGTAAACTGTAATGGGCTTGATAAAGCTTTGTTTGGTACTTTAATTTAGCCCGTTTCAGCTTTTAAGCACTGCAGCTGCTGTTCATTTTTCAGTCAGGCCTTGATGTTACAAGAATGCAAAATAAGTAAAGTCAGTATTGTTTTTTCAGTTTCAGGTGTTTACTTATTTTAAAGTTTGGGGGTGCATCTTCATCCTGTGATGTTGTGTTTGTGCAGTTTGTTTTTTCTTTTGCCTGCCTCAGCACACTTTTCTGGCTGTTAGTTTGAACAAATGTCCATGGACTAGCTGATTAAAGTCAAGTCTTTTTCTATGACTTCTTCCATGGCAGAAACCCACTGTAGCAACTGCATTTACTGGCCTTAGATCACTCTGTTATGATTCAGGCAATGCCATGCAGAACTTTGAACATTTGGACCACTGGTAAGTCAAGCAATATGTTTGCTATAGTGGCTTTTGCAATGACCAAAACAGGTACATTAACAAAACTTCTAATTGAGCTTTTCTGCAGCTTCCACCATGTCTAAAATGTATTGTACTAGCTGTGTTTCCTGGCCAATAAGTCGCTCTATAGTGGCTTAGGCAATGCCACACAAAATTCGAACATTCAGACCACTGGTCAAATAAACAGTGATTCTGCTATTGTGGCTCTTGCGATGACCAAAATGGGAAAAGTGACTAAACTTCTAGTTGAACAGCACTCACTCATATATATATTGCCGGGAGAAAGAAGCAATTTTAAATTAGTTTGAAAAAGTGTTCTGCCACCATTATCAGAATTGGATATACTATGATAGACTGAAACTCGATATCCCGACACTGGAGATACCGAGTTTATGGTTCCAAACTGAGAACTTCCACATAACTCAGATGCTGGACAATACAATGTTGGCATCCCATTACCACAAAGACCACCTCATTCAACAGGTCTTGGCCCCCCACATGGCCTATAATTAATATAACAAACTTTATGGGGGAGTGGACCTCAGAGTCAAAATATATTACTTTGGGGCAAAATTCCTAAAGGTACATAGCCCAGACCAGAAGCTGAGCCTCCCATGGTATGATGGCAAAGCTGCCAGTGGTTTAGCCCTCCACATCACCGGGGCAGCTCAGCCAGCTTCCAGATCTGACTTTTCTTTCTGGAGCATCACCAGGATTAAGGTAGCAACCCATCACATCTGCTACCTTACCCTGTCAATATCCGCTTCCACCCTCCTGTAACATGGTCGGGCAAGAAACCACTGGAACTGACAGTGTCAGGATACTACACCTGTTGACAATACTGCCTGGGCAGGTAAGTGTCAGGATAATGAGCTGTGGGATGTTATAAGGGTACCCTGAAATCACCTTCAACACACTGCATGTGCCTCCATTCTGGTACTGCTCAGGAGTGTGACTGAACTCATGGTACTCCTCCTCCTATTCCAGCATCCCTCCAAACTTATGTTAGACCATACTATTGCAACAAGTAAGTAAATACATTATAAAAAAAACTTGTTTATTTATTTTATTTATTTATTTTATTTATTTATCAAGTCTAGGATTACAAATACCTTTGAGCCATGGCTCTTTTACAAAGGTTCCACGTCAGAGAAATAAAAATTATGGGGAACATCAAGACGGGCATTACAACAAAGTGGACATTGAAAACAGAGTACAGATTAATACAGTTAAATACAGTTCAAGGGTAGCATTGTAACAAGGCAGCCAGCAGCATTTGTCAGAGAAAACAGACAACAGATAAGAAGTGCCAGAGTCATAGGGAGAGGGAAGAGGGTAGGGGGAAGGAATGTAGGAACGGTGTCAAGAGGGTGAAAAGTGCAGCATTGGGTATACCAAGATGTGAGGGTAGAATCCAGTGAGGAGGGGAGGAGAGGGGGGACAACTAGAGCAGAAAGAGAAGTGGAGAACAAGGTTGTTGGGTGTCACAGGAGCTGTTGGTAGTGAGATAGGTCCCGGAGCCTAGTTTTAAACATACCAATAGTTGGGGCAGAGGAGATGGTTGGGCTGAGGCCATTGAACCAGAGTGGTGCTCGATAAGCAAAGAGCATTGTCCCTGTGAAGTGTGACAGTGGGGACTTTCAGTAGCTGTAGCGTGGATCTCCTAAGGCACCGTTTGTTAATTTGGTGTTGTAACAGAGTTGAGACCCCAGAAGGTGCAAGGCCAAGGTAGATTTTTTTGACCATGGAGCAGGTGAGAAACTTCATGCGGTTTGATAGTTGGAGCCAGCCGGTCTGAGTGTACAGGTCACATGTGTGGGTGAGATGGTGAGCACCAGTGATGAGCTGACATGCTTTATTTAAGGCAGTTGAGAGGCGTCTAAGGGTTGTGGTTGTGGCCGAGCCATAAATAATGAGACCATAGTCTATTACAGAGATCGCAGAGCTCAGGACTGCAACCTTCAAAGCTTCTGGCATGAGGTGTGGTCTGTGTTTGTAGAGGAGACCAAGCCATGTATTAGCAGCTCTAGCTACATTATCTACATGAAGTCCATAGGAGAGATTAGGGTCAAGCTGAATCCTAAGTATTTGAAGGACACCACCTGATCTAGAGTGTTGCCCTGGGTGGTGGAGATAGCCAAGTGGTGTAGCTTGTGGGTTATGAGAGCTGCAGAAGAGCATAGATTTGGTTTTCTTGTCATTGAGGACCAGTTTATGATTAAGAAACCATGACTCTACAGAACTGAAACCAAGTTGAAGGTTGTGTTGAAGAGTTGCAGGATCTTTGTGAGTGGAGAATACAACAGCATCATCAGCATATAGTATGCTCTTCTCAGAGCAGTGGTAAGGGAGGGAGTTTAAGAAAAGGCTAAAAAGGAGGGGTCCCAGTATGGATCCCTGTGGGACACCTGAGCGAACAGGCAGGGTGTTAGAAAGAGCGTCTGCAATTTTTACTCTCTGTGACCGGTTTTCTGAGTAGTTTTTAAACCAGAGAGAAGAGTCAGGTGATAGCCTGGCATTCAGTAGTTGGTGTATTAGTAGTCCATGGTGTACTGTATCGAAGGCCTTGGAGAGGTCGACGAAAACGGCCCCCTGAGAAGGCCGTTGTCAAGGGATTTGTGCAAAGCTCCAGTGAACTCAAGAAGGGCTGTGGTGGTGCTGTGACCTTTCCGGAAGCTGTGTTGTTGTGGACAAGGTATATTGTATTTATCCAAGTGGTTGGTAAGTTGATCAGCTACGATGCGCTCAAGTGCTTTAGAGAGTGGGGGCAGTATGGAGATAGGGCGATAATTTGAGTGAATGGTCTTGTCCCCACTTTTATGGACAGGTGTCACAGTGGCTGTTTTCCATAGGTCTGGGAATTTTCCACAGCTGAGAGAGAGGTTTAGGATTTTTGTTAATGGATGAATTACCTCATCGAGGGTAAGCAACAGAAGCTTAAGGTCCAGGGTGTCGCTACTAGATCTAGATTTAGAGATAGCTGCAGTAATATAGCAGTGAGCTTCATTCAGCCTTACCTTCCTGAAGTAGAAGAGGGGATGGTTAGACTGAGGGGCTGAGGTCTTTGGGAGTAGCGCTATTTTCGAAAAAGTCATGGGGTAGGACAGCACTAAGGTCTGAAAAAGAACCGTGTTAAAGATGTTTGCGATCACCTTGGGTCAAGGGTTGAGGATCCATCAACCATTAACATGGCGGAGAGGTTTTGACTGCTTCCCTGTGACATCCTTGATATTGTCCCAGAAAGCACGACCATTTCCCCATATATTGGCGAGAGCGTCTTTGTAATAGGTGGATTTCATTAGCCGTATGGCTTTTGTGCAGGCATTTCGTGCTTGTTTGTAATTTTGGATGTCCAGTTGTTTGCCAGTGGCCCTGGCAACTGCCCAGAGGTGATCCCTTAGTTTCAGCTGTGACAGAAGAGCCGCAGTGACCCATGGGTTAGAGAGAGATTTTGTTTTGCGCCTTTTAGCAGGGGCAAAGAGGTCGCAGGCTTTGTTGAAAATTGAGATGAAGTGATCAAGAGCAAAGTTAACATCTGTTGCTTCATAAATTGGCAGCCAGTCTTGTAGAAGCAGGTGTTGTTTGAGATGTGGAAGTTTTCCACGAGGAAGGACTCTGCTAGTGATAATTTTGGGAGGGGGCTTAAGGAATTTGTTAGACCATGCACACATGACTGGGGAGAGGTCACTGAGTGAGTCTGGGAGAATGGCCATACGAGAAATCCTTGTGAGGTGAGTGGTGAGGACCCAATCCAAGATGGTACTGGAGCCAGTCTTGTAATTAATCCTAGTAGGGGAGTTCACCATTTGAGTGAGGTTAGCAGCTGAGATGGAGTCTTTATAGGCACTGGCACTCGATGCTAACCAGTTTATGTTGAAATCCCCTAGTAGAATAAGTTCAGCTTCAGAAGGATGAGAGTTGATAAAGTTTAGGACGTCATTGAATCCATGTTTAGGGCCCCTGGGTGGGATGTATACAGAGACAATAGTCAGGGCTTTATGGTTGGGACCTAGGATGATTTTTATTGGCAGAATCTGGGCTGAGGCAGAAAGTGATGGAGTTGTTACAGGTGCCAAGACAGGAGTCTTTGATATAGATCGGCAACCACCTTTTTTGATATCCAGTCCACCCTGTGGACATTGTAGCCCTGTATTATTAATGCTGAGTCAGGAACTTTAGGTGTCAGCCAAGTTTCCACCACTGCAAGGATGTCAGGGTTGTGTTGGCACATGAAGGCTTGGAGTGCATCCAGCTTTGGTAGTAGGCTGCAGATATTAATAGTTGCAAGGATAAGGCCACCTGGAGTTTGTGTGTGGCCTGAGCTTCTAGGGCCAGGATTGGGATGGATGCTGCCTGAGATGAGAAGGAGGAGGAGTAGAAGTTTTAAGGAGCAGAGTCGCAGCTCTTTGAGAGATAGTTTTGGTTGTTTTTTCCTGGGGTAGAGGTTGCAAGGTTCCAGGCGGTGTCCCATATGGACCACAAGGTGGTACAGTGTAGAGAGGTGGCCACACTTATTGAGAGTAGTGGTCGGGTTAAGTAACCAGGAATATCCAATCGGTGCACCAAGAACAACACTCAAGTGGAAGTGGAGAGTTCCCTTGGAGTAGCAGTGGAAACCAGAGTAGAGGGTGGCGCGGGAGGGTTGGGGGTGGGGGTGGCTAGGACCAGGGAGAGAGAAGAGGAGGGCCAGAGCAAGGAGGAGGAGGAGAGGCAAGAGAAAGGCAGAGAGAGCCCACATGGCTTGCGTACTAGATAAAGAGACAGAGATATAGCCCTCTAGTGGTGAGAGGATATAATCTGCTAATGGAAAAGTCAAAAAAAAAAAGCTCTAAATTCACTTCTAATATCACCTCAGAACTTAAAATGACTGTAAGGATTAAAAAAATTATTAAACACTAGCACATAAATTCAACTAGAGACACAGAGGGAGATACAGTAGTTAGAGATGTGGTCAGCAGAAGATAGTGGGGCCACTTGGAAATCAGCTTCCACTGGTACCAAATCCAAAGTCAGGGCTAGTACCTTGCAGTACAGAGGATTTCTGAAAAACTGTTTAGGTTCCAGAAATTGAGGGGTCTGGAGCCTGGTCAAGGCACGCTAGATCCCTTGCAGTACAGAGGATTTCTGAAAAACTGTTTAGGTTCCAGAAATTGAGGGGTCCGGAGCCTGGTCAAGGCACGCTGGATCCCTTGCAGTACAGAGGATTTCTGAAAAACTGTTTAGGTTCCAGAAATTGAGGGGTCCGGAGCCTGGTCAAGGCACGCTGGATCCTGCAGTGCAGAGGATTTCTGAAAACTGTTTTAGGTTCCAGAAATTGAGGGGTCCGGAGCCTGGTCAAGGTTTAATGTATCAGGGTTAAAGCAACAAAAGTAGGGAACTGCAGTGTTAGGGTTTCCAACCCTAACATCCCTCCCCCACCTGACACAGATGAAGAGGGATTGGGGTGCATTGGCATCTCCAGCTCTAATGCTCACACCATTCTCCTATTCTGTGCCTGCCCAACTTATTTTCAAATGGAATGTGGTGAGCATTAGGGCTGGAGACACCAGTGCCACCCCCCCAATCCCTCTTCGTCTGTTCAGTGTGAGGTGAGCTGTTAGGGTTGGAAACCCTAACACCACATTTCCCTACTTTTGTCACTTTAACCCTAACTGATGCATTAACTAAGTTTTTTGTGATATATATATATATATATATATATATATATTATCGCACCAGCATATTAGAGTTCAACAGCCGGTTCTATGTTAAACCCCAAAGTCTGCACTTTAATAACTTCACAGCCATTCAACTGATTTGCATGAAATTCTACAATTGTCATTGGGAAAAATGATCTCTTAATGTGCTAAGTTTTGTTCAGGTCGGTTGTGCAGTTACAGAGGTGCGGAATGTCACAATATGTGTAAATTACCATTTTTATGCAAATTCTTTATCACACAGATTTTCTCCAAAACCACTTTGGGGTTTGGTCTGAAACTTTCATGGTATATGGGATTGGGCCACAGATATGTTTTTTGAAGGTCTGATGAAAGAATATGAATCCATTTAAAAGATATTAAATTGTAAAGTTTTCCATTATTTCCTACAGGAAAAATTAGATGTGCCGTGCGAAAATACGGTTTTGTTGCCACAAAAATACAATTCTTTGGCACTTTGTGCTTTAATAACTTCACAGTTGTTCTTGCAATTTGCATGAGTGTTGGCAAGTACCCTCAGAGACTAATGTTCTCTTGTTGTGATAAGTTACATGCCAGTTGGATGTGGAATTCCTGAGATATGTACTCCCAAAATGTGTACATCACCATTTTTTTTCAAATTCTTTTTTTGATTCTTTTGCACATTGTGCTTCAATAACTTTGCAGCTGTACTTGCAATTTGCATGAAAGTTGGCATGTATCTCCAATACTAATGGTCTCTTGATGTGGCAAGTTTCATTCCAGTTGGATGTGCAAGTCTGGAGATATGTAGTCCAAAACTGTGCACATCACCATTTTTTGTCAAATGTTTTCTTCACTTCTATATTTAACTTAATACTCTGAAACAGTTCACGTGATATGCATGAAACTTGGAATGCTCCATCATGAGCAAGAATCTCATGAAGTGGTAAATTTTGTTATTTTTCAAATGAACCATGCACAAGGTAACAGTGGTGCTTTCATCCAAAATCAACTTTTAAACAAAATGCTGAAGCACACACAACATCCCAAAAAATGAAATTGAACACTGATCTACTAAAAGTAGTTTTATTACACCAACCAGACCACCTAACGTGTTTCGGACTATAGGTCCTTTATCAAGGGTTAAAACATTTTCCACAAAACATCAATTAATTATCAGTGCATGTATGACATCATAATGACGTATAAACAATTCATTGGCTCATCGCAATTATTCACTGGCTAAAACACCATTACCAAAATCAGTGTTTAATCCTCCCTTGTGTAACACTGTGAGTGTTTTCAGAGACCTGTGTGAAAAAGATTTGGAATATGTATTCGACAATTTACCACATCCCCATTTCAACAAGAAATGTGTGAACAAGAATGAGAAGCATTAGCCACCTTGCAAAAAGACAAAAATATCATAATTAAACAAGCAGATAAGGGAAGCTGTGTTGTATTATGGGACATTGAAAACTATGAAGGAGAAGCAACAAGACAGTTGAATGATGTAACATTTTACGAGAGATTGAATTATGACCTGACTTAGGAGTACAAGTCTTGCATTGGTGATACTATAGATAGAGCCTTTGAACAAGGAGTGATAAATGGCAAGACAACAAAAAATTAAAAGTGGAATATCCAGTGAAACCAACACTTTATGTATTGCCTAAGGTCCATAAGAAGTGTGAAAAACCTCCAGGACACCACATAGTGAGCTGACTTTGTAGTTTAACTGAACCCTTGTCACAATTTGTTGATTCTGTTTTATGTGAACATGTGAAAAAATTACAATCATACATAAAAGATACAAAGGATGTTTTAAAAATGTTGGATGAAGTAGTAGTAGGTAAAGACTGTATATTAGCAACTTTAGATATTGAATCACTCTACACTAATGTACCCCATGAAGGGTCATTAGATTCTGTTGCTTACTTCCTGAATCAGATTGGAAAAAGTGCTGATATATCAACAGAAATAATTTTGAAACTATTAGAACATGTTTTAAACAAAACTATGTTTGTTTTTGATGGTAAGATACACCATCAAACAAAAGGAACTGTGATGGGGGCTACTTGTGCCCCGTCAGTAGCCAATTTATATGTGGGAAAGTAGGAGTGCGACGTCATCTACAACAACCATAGCAACCCTTATTTTAATAATGTGTTGCTATGGAAATGTTTTATTGATGACGTCTTACTCATTTGGAAAGGTACTAAAGAGATGTTACAAGAATTTATTACATATTTGCATAAAACTAATGACCATCTTCAATTTACAAATTGTGCTAGTGATGAACATGTGAATTATCTAGATTTGAAGATTACTAAAGAGAAAGAGGGACGAGTCAGAACCAATCCTTTTAGGAAGGAGACAGATGGTAACACGCTGCTCCATGCTACAAGCTGACATCCAAAACATACAGTTGAAAATATTCCTGAAGGACAATTACTGAGGATTAAAAACAACTGCAGTAAAACGGAAGACTATGAGAAAGGGGCAATAGATTTTAAAAAAGCCATTGACACATAGAAGCTACACACAGAGAACTATAGAATCAGAATATGAAGCAGCAGCCACTTTGAATAGAAATGAATTATTGACAGATAGAAAAAATAAAAATGATAGCTACAACAAATTTCATTTTGTGACCACATTCAGCACACATAGCAAAGAGGTGGAGAGAGTGATACATAAACATTGGAATGTATTGTCTTGTGAACATGGGCTACAACAATATGCTTCATCTTACTCCATTATGTCTTATAGACATGCACTGACGTTAAATGACACATTAGTGAGAAGTCATTTTATGACACAGGTGGGACACACCAGTAATTGGCTAACTAATAGTAAAGGATGTGTGCAATGTAAAAACTGCACAGCATGCAAATACATATTACAGGATAAAGAATTTTCTGTTTTGAACTGTAAGAAAAGAGACTTTGATGTTAGACAATTGATAATGTGCAACACACAAGGAGTTATTTATCTAGCTAAACATAGTTGTGTAGCATATTATGTAGGAAAGACAGAGAGAACATTTAAAATACAAGTGTTGGAACATGTTCGGGCAATAGAAAAATAGGACATAACTCATGCAACTGCAGCACATATAGTGGAGAATATAAATGAGACACACAATTTTAAATTTATGGGAATAGAAAAAGTTTACGTTGGACAGAGGGGTGGTAATTTTCATAACAAAATATTGAGAAAGAGAACAAATGGATTTTAAGATTAAAAACAAATAAAACACCAGGAATTAATACAAGCTTAGAACTTAAGCCATATCTGAAATATAGATAGAGATATCTTTGATACATATATTTAAAATTAAGAATGAATATATTCCTTAAGCACTTTATTCATGTAATGAGAGAATTTGTTTGTTAAACATGACTCTTGCACTTTAAATTCAATTGTATTAGCTTAATTGATTTTGTTATGGTGATGGTGTTTTAGCCAGTGAATAATTGCGATGAGCCAATGAATTGTTTATATGTCATTATGATGTCATAGATGCACTGATATTTAATTGATGTTTTGTGGAACATGTTTTAACCTTTGATAAAGGACCTATAGTCCGAAATGCGTTAGGTGGTCTGGTTGGTGTAATAAAACTACTTTTAGTAGCTCTATGTTCAATTTCATTTTTTGGGATGTTGTGTGTTCTTCAGCATTTTGTTTAAAAATACAATAGGGATATAAAATCCCAAAATGTGAAAATCACATTTTTTGTCAAAATCTTTCTTCACTTCTATGTTAAACTGAATGTTTTGTGCTTTAATAACTTAGCAACTGTTCAGGTGATTTTTATGAAATTGGGCATGCCTCATTAGAAACAAAAGATCTCTTGATATGGCAAGCTTTGTTCCAGTTGAATTCTTGCATGTGGAGATACAGAGTTCCAAAATGTGTAAAATCACAGTTTTTTGTCAAATATTTTCTTCATTTAATGTTACACTGAATATTTTGTGTTTTCATAACTTTGCAACCATTGAAGTAATTTTGAAGACATTTGTCATGCACCATCAGGGGCTAATGATCTGTTAATTTTGCAAGCTTTGTTCCAGTTGGATTTGTGGGTATGGAAATATGGTGTCTCAAAAATGTGTAAATTACCATTTTTGCCAAATTCTTTGTCATGCTACTGTACAAAAATGGCTTGGGGGTTGGTCTGAAAATCTCAGGGTATATAGGTCTTGGCTGACAGATGTGCCTTTTTATGGTTTGGTGAAAAAATAATAATCCATTCTAAAGTTATTAAAATTCAAAGTTTCCCATTATTTCCTATGGGAAAAATTAGATTTGCCATTTGAATGTACTGTTTTTCTTTCCAGAAAGTGGGTTTTGCTTTTGCAAATGCAGAAAGAAGTGTTGAATTCTGCCATCTTGTTTTCTGCTAGTGACATGGAAAAAATGTTGTAATTTAAAAATTACTACCTCTTGGTAAACACTATTACTTGTGTTTACCCAATTGGGGACCAAGAAACATGATTCTGTGACTAGTTTTTTTTTTTTTTAAAGTCACCAGAAACGTTTATTTTAACCGGACCATTTTTAATGCCACAGCAACAGTGTCAGTGGCTCAGCAGGTAGCACTCTCACCTCTCAGGCTGGGAGATCAGAAGGCTGTGGGTTCTATCCCCACATCAAGCACTTGGGTTAAATTCCAGTACTGGCACTGTAGTGCAGCATGAGGGGGGTGCTGCATTCCTGTGGGTGCCATCTTTTGGATGAGATGTTAAACCGAGGTCCCATCTGCCTGTTCTGGTGATAGTTCAGGTGGATGTTAAAGATCCCATGGCACTTCTCGAAAAGAGTAGGGGAATTTTTTATTAATGAAATCATACAATCCAAAAAAAAATAAACAAACAATATATACAACCAAACCATCTAGTTTATACAATAAAGATTTTAGAATCCATCTAGCATACTATACAATGATATACCCAGAAAGATTTAACAAATAAATATTCCTGACAGTACTTAATACATCTATGTAACTGGAAAATCACTATCAGTGATCCAGGGTAAATTCCTGCAAACCTTCTGTAAGCTCATCCTTTCCATGCATTTGGTTTCTTGAAAATAAATAACCTGTAAATCTTTAAAATGTTTTCCATAGAGTTCAACATATGCAAATTCTTTTTGTTGAAGAGTAAACAAAGATCTTGAATGCCAATCGTACCATTTTATAACCACAAAAATAATATTCAAAGTGCTTTTCTCCCACTTAGCCCAGGTCTGAAGCAATGTTAATAATATGTTCTTGTGCAGTCTGTACCTTACCCTGCTTATCATATAGTGCAGTGATCAATCTTTTCTTTGTCTGTTCCTCATTCCTACGTAAAGGACATTTACTTTCAGATGGCCCTTGTATACTGTGCTGTTGTTCCTGGTCTGTGGGTAATCTCCATACATAATCACAGGAAATTAGATATGCTTGAAAAAAGTAACATTAGATTCTTTGTATAGAAATGTCCAGAAATCTGTGATATAAGAACAGGTAAAATATAAATGCAGAAGAGTTTCTAGCTGATTGATACACAATGGTCTAGAGCATATTCTTTCCTCCACTCTTTTATGCTTCTGGTTTGCTGTAACGTTCAACTTCTCATAGCAATTTAGACAATGAATATCTTTAAATTTAACAGGAATACTTTTTTCTGTTAAAAATTACATTAAAGCCTCTTTACATCCTACTGGACACTTTAGAAAGGGATCTATTTCATTGAAATGTGTCTCTATAACATAGGTATTGATCCATTTTTTTTATTCTTTGCTTTCACCATTCTACTTTTTAAACCCCACAACCTAAGTTTTACAAAAACCTCTCTGAAATACTCTGGAGAAGCTACATAATGTTTAACCTGATGCAACTGGCCTTTGTCCCAATCTATAAACCATAGTGATGCCATCTGAACAAAGATGTCACACCAGTATTTATCGGGAGACACTAACAAAGGTTTAAGATTTGCATGCCAAATTGACAGAAGAAAAAGATTACTGGATTCACCATATATTGTCCTCCCAAATTCCATGGCAAATACAGTATATTCCGTTTAATTGGATTTAGCCAACTCCCTCAAAAGGATTGAAAAAAAAAAGGCTGTATAGTTTTGCTTCTCTTGTCTTAGGTACTGGAAATACTGCACTAATAAAGAGAAAAACTGGCATAAGGTATGTTTTAATCAGGTATACTCATTTTAAATAACTCATTTTTGTTTGGTTCCAATTTTAAACCATCTGTGCACTAAGCTGCAATTTAATGTCCCAATTCTCTACATCCATCTGGAGTGCCCCCATATTCAATTCCCGAAATTTTCAAAGTACCCGATGTAAGTGAAAGTCCTGCCACCCTATCTTTGGAGACAACCTGTTGCCCCAAAGATTTCCCCGTACTTTTCTGTGTATTTAAATTTGTACCAGCGTATGTTCCATATTCTTTACATATTGCCATTGCCTTCTCAGCTGACCTTTCATTCCCTACTAGAATAACCACATCATCTGCATAGGCCAAAGCAGTGTAAGGAATCACATTACTTAACAATTGAACTGGTTCTATTTCCATTTCTGTATTAAGGAGCCTTAAAAGAGGGTAAATACTAAATACATATAATAGGGGGCTAATAGAACACCCTTGTCTGACACCTTTTTGTATGTGTACATATGGGCCAAAAATCCATTGACATATGGTTTAATTGTGGCTGTTCTATATAAAGGCTTTTAACCAGCCTATAAAAGTTTGGGAATCCCATAATGCTGCAAAACCTGCCACAAGAACACATGGTCTACATTATCAAAAGCCTGTTTCTGGTCCAAAGAAAAAACATACCCCTCAAGGGGAGATACATTATTTCTGTCAAAAAGTTCACATAATAAAATCAATTGGTCTGTGATAGTATTACCTGGCACCGTACAAGATTGTGCCAGAGTAATTAAAAATGTTGCTACTGTTAGCAATCTGGTATTTAACATTTTAGTAAGAATTCTAAAATCATTATTCAAGAGACTGATAGGCCTCCAGTTCAACAAATCTAGTCTATCTCCTTTTTTAAACTGAAAAATAAGTACCCCTGTAGCCATGTCGAATGGTACATTCTGACTATGTAAAATAAAATTATAAACTTTTGTTAGTTCTTCGAGAATTTTTTGACTCAGAAGGTTATAAAGCTCTGATGTTAGGCCATTTTGTCCAGGGGCTTTACCTTTTGATAGAGATGTTATAGCATCTGCAACTTCCTGTGTATAGAAAGGTCTAGATAGTGCCATAATAAGATCTTGTGGAACTGGTGGGATCACAATTTTCTCAAAAAAATTAGAAAAAGCACAAGTCCCTGTATTCTGCTTTTTAAATAGTGAAGCTGCATATTCTGATGCAATGTTAATAATATGTTCTTGTGCAGTCTGTACCTTACCCTGCTTATCATATAGTGCAGTGATCTCTCTTTTTTCATCTGTTCCTGATTCCTACATAAAGGAAATGTACTTTCGAACGGCCCTTGTATACTGTGCTGTTGTTTCAACTTAAGACCATCAGTCTACTTTATATGAAATTACATCATTCTATTTTTAATATGTGATATTTGATCTGAAAAGTTATGTCTAGTATTTTGAGAGAGAGTGTATAAATACTGTAGCTGTTTTCTGTCCTGCAAATATAACAAATACTCTCCTCTTCTAAATCATCTGCCATTTGAGATAAGCAAACTCCTAAGCACTACTTTAATCTCCATCCACCAACTTACTGGATCATCATATAAGTCAAATAATGATCTCCTACAAATTAAAAAAAATATGTAATTTGTTGCAGAAACCCTGCTTGTACCAAGAGGGTGGAATTTAGTTTCCAGTAACCTGGACCAAGAGGAGCTGCTGCTCTACCCAGTGAGAGAGTAAAATGGCTGTGATCTGAATATGCTGTAGGTTCGACAAATACATTTTGAATATTCAAGGCCTTATAAAGAAAAAGAAAATCTATCCTTGTAGATAGATTCCCTTTAAAAAATGTTTTCTCTCTTATACCCAAGTGGTCAAAAATCATATCCTTTAAATGGGTCATTCGTATGACTGTACTTAAAGCTGTCATGTCCCCAAAAATCTTGTCAGTAGTTGTGTCGGATCCTCTATCATGTTTACTCAGCCCACAATTAAAATTACCACCCCAAATTACATTTTGAACCATGTGCAAAAACAGCCTAATTTGCTGAAAAAGAGCTGTACATTCAGCTTTGGTTTGAGGTGTGTATGTGTTAAGAATCCGGAAAGAGATGCTATTAAGAATGAAATCCAGCAAGAGTACTCTCCTGGGTACAATATCCAAAATCCTAACTATAGTTGGTTGAATATTATTAAAAAGGTTTCCCACCCCTGAACAGCGGTCTAAGCCTATGGACCAAAATGATCTCCCTGACATCCATTCCTCAGTAGAGGTGGTTAACGCTACGGTGGTGTGTAACCTGGTCTCTTGAAAAAGAAATACCCCTGGAAGATAAGTTTGCAATACATTAAAAACTACTGTCCTCTAAATTTTTCTTAATACTATTGACATTAGACGTCAAAATTAAGAAGGGTGGTGATAAAGACATCAGAGATTCGAGTGGAGTTTAACGTAATTTCTTCTTCTTTGTTTTCCCTTTCCTCTGCGGATTCTTTGAAGGTTTTCCACATACCTCAGTTTCCTCCACATCTTTTTGTTCATCCTGTTGATTAAGATCCACAGAGGAACACATATAGTCACTATCTGAGTTCTCAACATCCAAAAACATCTGGTATCTATTGGAAGTATTCTTTAAAGTGGTTTTTGGTTCCTTTGGTGTTGGTTGAGCCAAAGTTTGCCTCCTTCTCGCGTTCATCTTCATCTCCACTACTCCCTCTACTCCTGGGGGGGGCATGGAGCTAGGTTGTGTTTGTTCCTGACCAGCTGAATCAGAGCTACCTATCTGTTCAGCCGTTTTTCTCAGTATTATCTGTAGAAAGAGGAGTCAGAATCTCCCCATACTCGTCTCTGGGCTAACATCTGATACAGTAGAAAGCATAGGTCCTAAATTATCTGTAACATTTTTCCTCTGGAGAAATTGAAACCACTACAGGCTGTTCTGCAGATTTTTTATTATATTATCTCTGGGTCATGGTAATTAGTAGTCGCTGCTCCTCACTATCTGCAGACATTGGTTTCTTGTGCGCTGCGTCTGGGCAAACTACATAGGTATGGCCTTCCCTCCCACAGAGGTTGCATCGGATAGAGCTTCTACATTGACTGCTAGTATGTCCTGTTTTTTGACAAAGGGTACATTTGAGTTGGTTACATGCACTGCTAATGTGACCTGGTTACCCACACTTGTAACATGACTTTGGCTGTCCAGGATAGAATAGTACACCTCTATCCCTCCCACCCACAAAAAACAATTTGGTAAATGCTGTAACCCCTCTTCCTCAGTCCTCAAGATCATCTTAATTTTCCACCCTCCCATCCAAATCCCTTCAAAATCAAAGATGGTCTCTGGATGACCTGTTACAGTACATTTCTGCTTCAACCAAAAAAGGTCAGTAACATTGACTCCCTCATTTCTAAAGAAAACCATAATAGTTTTATGGGTTGGTCTTTATGGGTTGGTCTCCACAGAGAGTGGTGGTAAATGGTATACAGTCAGAAGAGATGCAAGTCATAAGTGGGGTACCTCAGGGATCAGTCCTGGGGCCAGTCCTCTTCAACATCTTCATTAGTGACCTTGCAGATGGACTAGAGGGTAATGCTTGTCTGTTTGCAGATGACACCAAGATCTGCAACAGAGTAGATGATCCAGATGGGGTGGGCAGAATGAGAAGAGATCTGGATAAACTAGCAAAATGGTTAGAAAAGTGGCAACTGGGATTTAATGTAAAGAAGTGCAAGATCATGCACATAGGGAAGAGAAACCCTGAAGCCACCTATAGGCTGGGATGGGAGTTGCTAGCAGTCACAAAGGAAGAAAGAGACTTGGGCATCATCATCACTGATGACCTGAAATCATCCAAGCAGACCTCTAAAGCAGTAGGTAGGGCTAGGGGGTGTTAGGGTGTATTAGTAGGGGTATCACAAGTCGTAAGAGGGAGGTAATAATCCCTCTTTACAAGACACTGGTGAGGCCCCATCTGGAGTACTGTGTGCAGTATTGGAGGCCACACCTTCACAAGGACATTAACCAAATTGAGGCAGTCCAGAGAAGGGCAACCAAAATGGTGCAGAGACTGCATCAGAAGACATATGAGGACAGATTAACAGAGCTCAATATGTATACCCTTGAGCAAAGGAGGAGAGAGGTGATATGATCGAGGCATTCAAACACCTTAAGGGCATTAACAAGGTGAAAGAGTCTAACGTTTAAATATAAGAAAAATAGCAGGACAAGAGGACACAGCATGAGATTAGAGAGAGGCCGATTAAGGGGGAATGTGAGGAAATTCTTTTTCACAGCAAGGGTGGTGGATGTATGGAATGGCCTACCTCAAGAAGTGGTGGCTATGAACACAGTGCAGGGCTTCAAACAGGCATGGGATAGGCATAAGGGAGCAATACAAATGAGTATGAATAGATAGGCCACTGGCAGAGCAAAGGCCGATGGCACATTTATAAGGTAGAAAAAGAAATGGGCAGACTGGATGGGCCTTGCGGTCCTTATCTGCTGTCAATTTCTATGTTTCTATGTAAGTGGAATTACCTCAAAAGGGGCCCACAATGGTGTTTTCTTAACTTGATGATATCTTGCCCAGAATTTATCTAGACCGCTCCCTAATATAAAACAAACATCAAATATGTTCTCTCCAGAAACATGAATCAGTGCATGCAATTCAGAAACATTAAAATGCAAACTATCTTTTAACAAAGTTTGTCCTACATACGATCTATCCGGAAAGTTGTTTAACTCTGCTTTATAAACAAGCCATACAGCATTGTGTCATTTTGCAGGGTATACAGTATTTTGAAAAAAAAAAAGAAGCATAAGGATTAGAAGTCTGTGGAGCAGGATTCTGATCAACCACATCATTTAATACACTTGGGTGATTCTTAAAGCTGCAGGAATGTTTCTAGGAATATCTGATACATCAGAAAAGTCACTCATTCCCTCTTCCATATTGTCCTGCTCAGGACTGTTAATTGATTTCAATACTGGATGCTGTGTGAGTTTGAGTTCTGGGGTCAACTGTAGAGGGGAGGGCACTTTCCCCTCATTCACAGCATTTATGTCCACAGCAGTATTGTCCACAGTCAAGCAATAGTCTGCAAATTGTTACATACAAAAGCCCCTTCAGCCCCTGAAATATTTCCATTACTCACTGTGCTGGACATGTGTATCAGTGACATCGCGACCCCTGGTATTTTAATAGGCGTAAAGCCTGAAATCCAGTTCTGCAAGTCAGGGGAGTGGACCCAGCCAGCCGCCTTCAAAGAATCCTCTACCGGCCACGGACACACATCCATTGTGGGCATATCTACCCAGCTCAATTTACTAGTAGTCCCCTTCTGAAATAAATGTTCCAGAGTCTGCTTTTCAACATTTGTAGAAAAAGAGAAGATCGTAGCTGCATTCTGGTCTTATCCCAATTGGTGGAACACAATGTGTGGCTCACTCTGCACCTCCGTTTGAGCCGTATCCATGACAACACTCATTTTTTTTTTCTCTTCATCGCTCAGAGCCTCTGTCGCATTCTCTAGGCCCTGAGATTGGAATTTACTCAAAAGTTTCTTTTTCTTTTGGAGATATATTTGCTCCTTGAGCAGTAACAACTGTTGCAGAGCTTTTCTCTCTGGTGCATTTACCTGAATTACTGTTGGATTCACAACGTCAGGATTGTTTTTCTGTCCACACTTGCCTTCAGGTTGTATTTCTGTTGAAAGTTCAACTTCAGCCACTGTTTCAATTGCATTTGCATCAAAAAAGATTTATGTCTCGACTGGCTCATGAGGTGAGGAGAAGACATACTCCCTGACCTGCTGCACATCCATCTCAGCACCCGTCAGCTCAGCAACTGACTTAGCCATCCTTCGATGACCAAAAGGTCCCCCTGCTAGCTAGCAGGGGAATTTCCCTGGTGCTCTGTCCAAATTTCCCTCCATTCACTAAAAATACCACCAACAGGTTTATCCAGTTCAAGGTCAGTTGGCATTCATCTATATCCCCTCCTCCTGATCATGCCTTAAAATAGGCAGAATTTTTCTAGTGCACTTAACCGGTCAACAAAAATTAAATAAAAAAAATAAATAAGGCAACTGTGATACTGTGCCGTTATGGACTGATGGGAGAGCAGGGCCGGAGAGCGCTGTACTCCCACACATAAATGAGGGCTGGATAACATTATGGACTGATGGCAGTGCAGGGCCCAAAGTGCTCCCACAGGGATATGAGGATTAATTACAATGGGCCCAATTCTAGAAGGGATATGCCTGGCATAACTTGACTTGAGCCAAAAAAATGGTGCAAGTAGCAAGTTACACAAGCAGTTGCAACATATGGTATTCTATAAAGTGGTCTGTGACATGCCGCAAGCCACTTGTACCAAAGTGGACTTATGCCAGCAGTTATACCTGCAACCCCCTATGACATGGCGATAGGGAGTTTACAGCAGCAGTTGCACCCTATTCTGGAAGGGCAGCACCAAAGTCTCCAATGTCACAATTCTACAACAACCCCCAGGGCAGAACTGCCAATGTAAGTTACACCAGCATATAGCTGTCATAACTGTTCTTATGCCCCCGGGGGTTGCCTGAATGTGCAGCCCACCCATACCTCCCATAGTATGCCACCATTCTCCCCAACACTGATCTATCTCCAGCACATGTTTGCCCCACAGGGTGACCCCTGTCCCCCATTCCACAATGCCCCAAGTGGCTACCCCATACCTCTGACCCCCATACAAAACCCACAACCCATGATAATACCCACTACATCCCCGATTCCTTCCAAGTCACCCATACACCGGGCATCCCTGTTAGTCAAGTGGCCCAACCCTCCCACCTGGTAGCACCTGACCACCCGGTCCCCCACAAGATCAGTTGGAGGCTGGTAACTGGCACAGCCCTCATCTCACCACCACAAACAGCCACCAACTGAACACAGCAGGAGTGCATGCTGTACATATGCATTTACATTGTGCACATATATATACAGTACGCACTCCTATGGGGCTTAGTCAGTGACTGGCTGTGGTGGTGAGAGGTGGGTTGTGCCAGTTGCTGGCAGGGGACTGGTCGGGAGGGTGCAGGGTGGACTGACACTGCTGGGTGTGGTGGTAGGGGCCCACTAGACTTCCAGGGACTGTCTGTGTACTATACATACTGTACAGTACACAGTTGACTTGGGAAGCTGGTTGGGAATTGGGGGGATCCATGGTGCACTGACAGTGGGTGGGGTGGTCCTCTAGCCCTGTAGGGCTATGTCTGGGGGACTGGCATGGAGGGGCACTTGTGCAATGCTGGACAGATGTTGCCCTCTGTTCAGAGTAACTGGCTTGATGTCGCAAGTCACAGGACTTAGCAGCCGGGACCCTGCCCTTCTAGAACTGGGCGTAGGGTCTATGTCGCAACTGGGTTTGGTGCAAGTCACCTCTGACAGTGATTTGCACCATATTTTTAGAATCAGGCCCAATGTCTTTACACTTATGTATAGATTGGTGTGCAGGGCTGGAGGGCCCTGTACTCCCACATGCACATATGGATACCATTATGGAGTGATGGGAGCACAGGACCCGGGGGGCTCTGCACTCCCACATGTACATGAGGGATGGATAGCATTATGGACTGATGGCAGTGCAAGGACCAAAGGGCCCTGCTCCCCTACAGGGAGATAAGGGTTAATTATAATCTCTCTACTCTTATGGATAAATCCTCTGGGTCCTGCGCTCCCATCATTTGGTAATGTTATCAATATAGCATTGTGGTTGTCACATTATATTTTACTGGTGCAGTAGCACCAGTATATTAGGGTTCAACAGCCAGTTTTATGTTAAACTAAAAATGTTGCACTTTAATAACTTTGTAACCATTTGACCGATTTGCATAAAATTTTGCATGATCCATAGGGGACCAAAGCACCTTAGAGGTGCTAAGTTTTGTTCCTGTTAGATGTGCTTTTGTGGATATGTGCAATGTCAAATAATGTGAACATTATCATTTTCATGCAAATTCTTTCTCACAAGGTTTCTGTAAAACAGCTTTGGGGTTTGATCTGAAACTTTCAGGGTATATAGGGTTTGGGCACAGATGTGCCTTTTGATTCATTTGCACTTTGCGCTCTAATAACTTTGCAGCTGTTCTTGCAGTTTGCATGCTCACAGGCATGCACCCTCAGCGACTAATGTTCTCTTGATGTTGCAAGTTACATGCCACTTGGATGTGAAATTCTGGAGGTATGTACTCCCACAATGTGTACATCACCATTTTTTGTCAAATTCTTTCTCTGATTCTTTTGCACCTTGTGCTTTAATAACTGCACAGCTGTACTTGTGATATGCATGAAAGTTGGCATGAACCTCTGAGACTAACTGTCTCTTGATGTGGCAAGTTTCATTCCAGTTGGATGTGCAAGTCTGGAGATGTATAGTCCAAAAATGTGCACATCACCATTTTTTATCAAATTCTTTCTTCACTTCTATGTTAAACTTAATATAGAAACAAAGAAACATAGACTTTGATGGCAGATAAGGACCACTTGGCCCACCTAGTCTGCCCATTTCCCTACCTACAGGATAGGCCGCAGATCCTAATTAACCAACAACCTATTTCTTCCTACCCCCCACAAGAATTGCCTTATGTCTGTCCCATGCATTCCTGAATTCTCCCACAGCTTTAGACCCCACAACCTCCTCAGGAAGGCTGTTCCATGCATCCACTACCCTCTCTGTGAAAAAATACTTCCTCACATTGCCCTGGAACCACCCTCCCATCTTTAAATTGTGTTCCCTTGTTCTTGCATGTCTCTTTTTCTGAAAGATGCTACCCTCTTGGACTTTGTTGATTCCACTGAGGTACTTATAAGTTTCTATCATGTCCTCCCTCTCCCTTCTTTCCTCAAGGGTATACATATTAAGCTCCTTTAGTCTCTCCTCGTACGGCTTCTCTTGCAGATCCTGCACCATTTTAGTTGCCCTCCTCTGGACAGTCTCTATCCTGTCTATGTCCTTGCGGAGATGGGGTCTCCAGAACTGGAGGCAGTACTCCAGATGGGGTCTCACCAACTGTCTGTACAGAGGGATAACAACTTCCTGTTTTCTGCTGGTGATGCCTCTCTCATGCATCCCAGTATACCCCAGCCCTCCTACTGCCTCTCACATTGCTTGCTAACCTTAAGGTCATCTGATATGATTACCCCAGGTCCCTTTCCTTTTTGTTGTTGTTACTACCTTCCCCATTGTGTAATCTTCCCTGGGTTCTTGTTTCCCAGGTGCATTATTTTGCACTTCTTTGCATTGAATCCTAGCTGCCATACTTCTGACCATTCCTCCAACCTGGCCAAGTCCCTTCTCATCCTTTCCACGCCTCCTTGTGTATCAACCCTGTTGCAGATCTTTGTGTCATCTGCAAAGAGGCATACTTTTCCTTCCAGTCCCTCTGCAATGTCACTTATAAAGACATTAAAAAGGACTGGACCCAGTACTGAACCCTGCGGTACCACACTAGTAACCCCTCTTTCTTCAGAGTGGACTCCATTTACAATTACCTTCTGTGTCCTGTTGTCCAGACAATGTTTTACCCAGGCTACCACCCTGGGACACACTCCCAGGCTGGTTAATCTGACTAGTAATCTTTTGTGGGGGACTGTGTCAAATGCCTTGCTAAAGTCTAGGTAGGCTATGTCCACAGCCCCCTCCGGTCTACTACTTTGGTCACCCAGTCAAAGAAATCTATTAGATTCATCTGACATGACCTTCCCGCTGTGAACCCATGCTGCCTCAGGTCCCGTGCCCCACTGGCCTCTAGGTACTCAACTATTCTTTCCTTCACAAGTGACTCCATCACTTTCCCTACCACAGAGGTCAAACTGACAGGTCTGTAGTTTCCTGCCTCTGTCTTGGTCCCACTTTTGTGAAGGGGAATCGCATCTGCCTTCCTCCATTCCTTGGGTACCACACCATCCTCCCATGATTTATTAAAAAGAGTAGTCAATGGTTTCACTAGTTCCCCCTTTAATTCTTTTAGAATTCTGGGGTGAATTCCATCAGGCCCCATTGCTTTGTCCACCTTCAGTTTTAGGAGTTCTTGCAGAACCCTTTCTTCTGTGAAAGGGCTGGGATTGACCCCCCTATCAAGAGTGCTTCTGTTAATTGGATTAGGCACTTCCCCCTCCTCTTTTGCGAATACTGAGCAAAATATTCATTCAGTATCCCTGCTTTTTCACTTCCCCCTCTGCCCACCCACCAATCATTCTATTCAGCCGCACTATCCCTCCCTTTGTCTTTCTACATTCTCTGATGTACCTATAAAAGGTTTTATCCCCTTCTTAACTGAGTTGGCTATCTTTTCCTCAGTTTGGACCTTTGCTATTCTGACTTCCATCCCTGCTTCCTTCTGCCTTAACTGGTACAGCTGTCTGTCCTGCTCCTTCTATGTTTCCTTATACTTCATGAATGCTATCTTTTTCTCCCTGACTTTCCCAGCCACCTCTTTTGAGAACCATAGTGGCTTTTTCTTTCACTTTGATTTGTTTATTTGCTTCACACAAAGGCTTGTTGCTTCTGTGATGGCAGTTTTGATGATTCCCCATTGTTGCTCCACCCCTCCTTCTAGCCTGTTTGCTAGTGCTTTTCTGAGGCACTCTCCCATCTTGCCAAAGTCAGCCATCCTGAAGTCCAGTACCCTCACTTTTGTATGGCTTGACTTTGTGGCTGAGTTTAACGTGAACCACACTGTTTGATGGTCGCTTGTTCCCAGATGGCAACCCACTTTTAGATCTGAGATCCTCTCACTGCCCCATTTGAGAGTATGAGGTCTAAGATTGCTCCCTCATGAGTGGGTTCTGAAACTAGCTGTCTGAGGCCTGCCACCTGTAGGGCATCAAGAATGGCCCTGCTCTTGGATGTGGCTGCAGCAAATGTGCTCAGTTAACATCTGGCATATTCAGGTCTCCCATCAACAGTATCTCCCTTTCTCTGCCATCCTAAGAATGCCTTCTATCATATCCTTGTCCATTTCCTCCCCTGACATGGGGTCTGTACAAAACCCTGTGTGGATTGTGGTGCCCTTTCCAGTCTCCAAGGTGACCCACAGTGCCTCCTCTCCTCCCTGTTTACTCTTTTGTTCAGTTGCTTTTATCCCTTCCTTTACATAGAGAGCTACTCCTCCCCCTCTTCTCCCCTGCCTGTCTCTCCTGTAGGTTATGTACCCTGGTATGTTAACATCCCATCCATGGTTCTCTGTGTACCATGTTTCTGTGACTGCTATGATATCCAGGCATCCCTCTTCCATCAAGGCCACCAGCTCAGGGAGCTTGTTGCCCAGACTACAGGCATTGGTACTCATTACCCTCCATTTACTGATGGCCTTACTCCTTTTGCTCCACCGTCCTTCTTGCCTTTGTCACTTTCCCATTTACCCTGCCTTTCTCCTATCGCCACCTCTATGTTGGTGTTTATCGATTTCACTACTATGATTTTTGGGGCTAGGATTTCCTGCTCCTTTCCAGTGCTCTCCCTTAGCAAGTGAATGTTTGCCAATGAAGCATTTAAACCTATCACCTAGGATCTTGGTTCCTTCTGGACAGATGCAGCCCATCATGCCTGTATAGGCTTGCATCACTCCAGGTGGACCCCCAGACCCCAATGAAGCCAAATCCCTGAGATCTGCACCAGTTTTTCAACCACTGATTGAATCCCATGGTGTAGAACACCCTAGCCTCTTCTACGCCATAGATGGGCAGCACCTCCGAGAAGATTACCGTCCGTGCTACTTGTCTAAGACCCTTCCCCTATTCCACAAACTCTTCCTGCACTGCTCTAATCCCTTTCTTAGCCAGGTCATTTGTCCCTAGGTGGACAATGACATCCAGCTCCTTCCCCTTTGCAGCTGCTCTGACAATCCTGGGGATTCGCTCCCTGTCCCTCCAAGCCATGGCACCAGGCAGTCACCTTACCTCCCTCTCCCCTTCCACCCCCAGTTCTACCTTCCTAACAATGGAGTCCCCCACCAGGAGTTGTTTCCTTCCCCATTGGGGTCCCATGCCACCCTCCTGTGGTTCTCCTTTGTGGAGGTTCCCAGCATCCTCCTTGGTCTCCACTGCAGGTCCCTCAATAGAGGAACCACACTTTGCCAGAATGGCAAAGGAATTGTGGAGAGGTACAACTGGAGGGATGCACCTCTGTTCCACCACCCTCACCCTCCCTGAGCCCACTGTGGTCCAACTGCTCCTCTTTCTTGGCAACCTCTGAGACAATGGCAGTGGCACTGGTGGTCCCTGCATGGAAGAGGAGGTCCCACAAACCCTGGCCAACTCAGCCTGGATATGAGCAACCTCCTCCCTCAGCCCAGAGAGGTGCCTGCAGATGGGACAACACCGCATCCTCCAGAACATCTCCCGGAAGACTGCTGCTCTGCAGCTACTGCACTGCACCACTCCCATCATGTCTTATTTCTTGCCCCTTAACTGTTGTTTGGAATCCTTACTCTTTCCTCTGTTTTTTTATTTCTCTTCTCTCTCTACTTAATTTCTGCCTCTGTGCCCTTTAAGCTCCTGATTGTCCTGTTCTGAGACAAGAATATCCTATATTTCTCAGTAGAACCCTTACTTGCTCAGAGGCAGACCTCTCAGCAGCTAGAGGGGGCCAGAGAGCTACTCTTACCTTTCTAGGGTGGTGGGTCTTTGGTGAATCTGTGACCACTCACTTCCTGCTCCCAAACAGGAAGTTCCTGTTGTCAGTCAAATCTTGTGCCTATAAAAGAAGAACTAACTTTGGTTGGGAAGATGGAGGGGAGAGAAGGAGGGTAATATAGTCCCGGTAGAGAAGTCCAGTCACACAGCACTCCTTCCTCCTGGTGTCTTCTGCCATTTTGTGATTTAATAACTTTAAAACAGTTCAAGTGATATGCCTGACATCTGGAATGCCCCATCATGCATCAGCAATCTCATGAAGTGGCTAGTTTTATTCCAGTTTAATGTATGGCATGGAGCTATAGAGTCCCAAAAACTGTAAATCACAGTTTTTTGTCAAATCTTTCTTAATGTCTAAGTTAAATTGAATATTTTGTGTTTTAATGACTTAGCAACCATAGAGGTGGTTTACATGAACTTTAGCATGTCTCATAAGGAACAAAGATCTCTTGATATAGAAAGTTTTGTTCCAGTTGAATGTGTAGGTGTGGTGATATAGAGTCCCAAAATGTGTAAATCATACTTTTTTTGTGAAATTCTTTAATTCCATGCTAAACTGAAAATGTTGTACTTTAATAACATTGCAACCATTCTAGCGATTTGGAGGACATTTGGCATGTGCCATCAGAGACCAATTATCTGTTGATTTGGTAAGCATTGTTCCAGCGGGATGTGCAAGTATGGAGATATGATGTCTCAGAAAATGCGTAAATTACCGTTTTTATCAAATTCTTTGTCATGCCACTTCCCAAAAATGGCTTGTTGTTTTGGTCTTAATATCTCACCGTATATAGGTCTTGGGTCACAGATGTTCCTTTTGAAACTTTGGTGAAAAAATATTAATCTGTTCAAAAGCAATTAAAATTCAAAGTTTCCCATTATTTCCTATGGGAAAAATTAGATGTACCATGTGAATGTACTGTTTTGCTTTTGCAAAAGCAGGTTTGGCTTTCACAAACGTGGAAAGTACTGTTGAGATTCCACCATCTTGTTTTCGGTTAGCAACATGGGAAAAAATTAGATAATTTAAAAATGACTGCCTCTTGGTAAACACTAACACTTGTGTTTACCTAATCGGGGCCCAAAGCACACGATTCTGTGATTAGTTTTTTAAAAAGCTGCCAGAAATATGCTTATTTTAATCATCCCATTTTAATGCTGCAAATTTACGTCACTATGGCATAATTTACAGAACAATTATTGTGAAAGTGCTGTAAACTGTGGCACTTTTTCATGAAACACCTCCATTAATGCAGCAAGCTGTGGCACTGTTTCATGAAAATACAGGGTTGTGCCCCAAATTTGCGACACTACTTTGCCAGAGATGACTGTTTCCTTGTCACTTCATTGCAAATAGATGGTTTGCACTTATGGGTTGATATTTTCAGGGTACAAAGTGTTTTCCCCAAAGATGTGCCTTTTGCTGGTTTGGTCAAAAAATTGTCAGCTGCCCTGTAGTTATAAAACTAGAAGTTTAGAAATTTCCCATAGGATAACATTGTAATGGTTGGAGTACCTTTCGGCAGCTTTATCTCAAAAACGCTTCAAGATATGGACTTGCCACAAAACACAGGTTACTAAGCTGTTATTCATGTTTCCAGGACTTGTTTACAACTGTGGTGGAAATGTTTATTAATGGGGCTAATGCGACTGTGATACTGTGTCATTATGGACCGATGGGAGCACAGAGTCTGGAAGGCCTGGCACTCCCACATGCAAATGAGGGATGGATAACATTATGGGTTGATGGCAGCACAGGGCCCTCACAGGGAGGTTAATTACAATCTCTCAATACTTATATATAGATGGGAGCACAGGGCACCCACATGCAAATGAGGAACAATTACAATATGCATGCAGGGGAACACAGGGCTCGTAGGGCCCTGTGTTCTCATATGCACATAAGGATACCATTATGTAGTGATGGGAGTGCAGGGCCAAGAGGGCTCTGCACTTCCACATTTACATGAGGGATGAATAGTATTAACAACCAAATGGGATGGTGTTAGGGCTCAAGTAAGGGTAAACTTTATGTGTGCACTAATTGAGGCTGTAATAGTGGAGTGGCATAAAACAGACACATAATCCACTCAGGTGGAAGAGATGTTGAAAGTAAAAATGGAGGCTGAAGAATTCCCCCCCCCAAAAAAAATCTGGATAGCATAAAACAAAAATTGAGTGAGTATGAGGAACATGTTAGGCAAACAAAAATTGAAAAGTTTCAGAGAGATACAAATGATTATAGCGATGAAAGATTATATACATACAAGAAATTCACAAAAAAATAAGGTAATTGGCAATAGAGATTATGACCCTGAAAACTCCTCTGATAGTGATAACAGTTATAGTAGAGACACCCAGAAAAGACAAGCTAGGGAACTGCCTTTTTAGACAAGCAGCAATAAATGAGGCAACAACAGCACAAGATATAGGGGAACAGGACCAGGAGATAGAAGAGAGATACGATGTGAGGAACAAACCATACATACCAGAGAACCTGACAAGAAGGGTGGGGAAATAGGGGTGGGGGCAGGGAAATGGGAAATGGGACTGGGGCCAGGTGGAAGGCATGACAAGCAACAAGGAGGGAAAGGGAGATCCACTCCAGCACAGAAGTAATCCCTATATTCAATCTGAGTGAAAGAACAATAACAAATGCTGAGAATCAGGTGTTGAGTTATGACCTGTCATTTGACCCAACTAGACCTCTAGATTTGTTTGGATTAGAGGTGGACCTACAGAAGTTCTTCAGAACTTTACAATTAAAAAAAACATGTTTGGGAGTGAAAGCAGAAAGGTAGGTTACCAACAAAAGTTAAAGCAGGGGCTCAGCAATGTGCTGCAATAAAAACATGAGGTGGGTGCACAGCAGACACTTGGTGGGGATGCATGCAGATGCACACAGGTGTCAGCTGCTGGCATCATTGCACTCCAAGCTCCCATAAGGAAGAAAATGGAAAAAGACTCTGGTAGCTGGTCATTGCAGATTGATGGCTGTCCTCTTGTGCTCCATCTCTGGAGGTAACACCCTGGGCTGGATCCTGGATTGGCGGGTGAATAGGGGGCTCCCTGCTACCTTGCCACAGGGGGGTAAGCCATGGGAGTTACAAGAGTAAGGGCCTGAAGGATCGGAGGCAGGGGATCGTAGCTGGATAAGTGGCTAACCAGGGCCATGAGGGAGAAAGAAACAGTTAAAAAAAAAAGATTTGTTTGACAAGAACTTCCTGTTGTGTATCTATGTTGCCCTGGGTCCTATGCCACACTGGCTTCTAGATATTCCACAATCCTTTCCTTTAACAGTGATTCCATCATCCTTCCTACCACTGAGGTCAAACTGACTGGTCTGCAGTTTCCTGCTTCTACCTTGCTCCCACTTTTGTGAAGGGGTATCACGTTCGCCCTCCTCCAGTCCTCTGGCACCACTCCCTCCTACAAAGATTTGTTGAATAGGGCTGTCAGTGGTGTCAGTAGCACCTCTCTGAGTTCTTTCAGTATTCTGGGGTGTATCCCATCTGGCATCATTGCCTTGTCCACCTTCAGTTTCAAGAGTTCCTTTAGGACTCTCTCTCTTCTGTGAATGGTCCAGTGTCCAGCCCTCTTCCCTGTGTGTGTCTACCAGATAATGTCATCCCTCCCCCTCCCCTTCTTTTGTGAATACTGAGCAAAAGTATTCATTCAGTATCTCAGTTTTTTCCAGGTCCCACTCTGCCCACTCCCCCCCCCTTACTTATTGTTACTTGCCCTCCCTTGACCTTTCTTCTTTCCTTTACGTACTTGAAGGTTTTGTCCCCCTCCTTCACTGTCTGGGCTATCTTTCCTCTGTTTGTGCTTTTACACTTCTGACTGCTTTTCCCACCTCCCTCTGCTTTCTCTGATACAGTTCCTTGTCTTCCTCTCTCTGTGCTTCCTTGCATTTCCTGAATGCCAGTTTTTTTTTTCTTTCTAACCTTCCCTGCCACTTCTTTTGAAAATCATGTTTTTTTGTTTCTTCTTGCTTTGTTAACTTACTTCACACAATGGCTTGTTGCATCTGTTATGGCTCTCTTGATGTTCTCCCACTGTACCTCAACTGCCTCCCTCACTCATCTTTTGCCAGCATAGACATGCACAGGGTGGGGCTGACCCTGGCACAATGATTTGGGAGACAAATAGCTTCTTCTGGTACCCAGGTGTAGATGTGTGTGAACACAAACCTCCTGAGGTAGGACAGGATGTGGGGACAGTCTCTATGGGATGGATCTATAGATGTACACGCACCCCTGGTATGGGTGGGATGAGGGGAGAGTGGCAACTGTATCTGGAGGTATTGTCACACAGAAAACAATCAGCTCACTTCAGTGTGATTTATCTTTCACATACCTCAGCAGATTAAATTTAAAGGTTAGTTGTAAATCCTCCTGCCCTTCAGGTTCTCCTTGTAACACTGCTGTAAAAAGAAAATAAATCAGACAATAAGGTAGTTCCATAGAAACCAAGAAACCCAGCAACCTAGAATTTGACTGCAGATAAGGACCTCTTGGCCCACCTAGTCTGCCCACTTCCCTACATAAAGGATAAGCTGCAGATCCTAGTTAAACAGCAGCCTACTTCCTCCTACCCACCACTAGAATTGCCTTATGTCTGTCCCATGCATTCTTGAATTCCCCCACTGTTTTTGACTCCACAACCTCATCAGGAAGGCTGTTCCATATATCCACAACCCTCTCCATGAAGAAATACTTCCTCACATAACCTCTGAGCCATCCCCCCATCTTCAAATTGTGCCCCCTTGTTCTTGCACAGCTCTTGTTTATTTATTTAGATTTTGATAACCAGGTAAGCTTACTGAGACCAGAGGTCCCTTTTTCAGGAGTGACCCAGATTAGTTACAGACAATAATTACATACCGTATATTGTCAGGAGTACACAGTAGTACATACATTGGTAGGAGTATACACTAGCTGGAGCATACATTAGATAGGATATAGAGTACATTACAGAGCATGTCAGTTACATACACATAATTACATAGCAAATAAATCAGACATATGACATCTTAACCAACAATGCTTTAGGGGAGAGGTGGTAACAGCAATATGCAGGATATATTACCAGCCGGTAGGCTGACTGCTGTGAGACAAGCAAGTTTCAGCCACCAAGACTAAGTTCTGGGCTAGCGGTTACAGCCACAGGAACTAAGCTCTAGCAGGCATACTTTCAGGCCAGACTTAAAACCCTGAATAGTACAATTAGCCAAGTCAACAGGGAGAAGGTTCCATAAATGTGGGGCAGCGTACCTAAAGGAGTGCTTGCCATAGTTAGTTCAGACATGAGGGATGTCTAGGGGGATGGCCAGTGGAGGATCTCAGGCCCTGGCCCCGGACTTTGGGATGTAGCAGCCCACACAGGTGAGAAGGAGTGCCAACAGTGGTAAATTTGAAGGTCAGGCTCAAAAAGGAGTAGGCTAGTTTTTGTCACATAGAAGGCCAGTGGAGATCAGTGAGGACCTCACAGTGGTGCCTTCTTGAGGGAGACTTGGTGGCGAAACAAGCCACCCTGTGGTAGAGTGTAGTAAGCTTTCTTTGGTCACCCTCCTTTAGGGAATGCAGCAGGGGAGCTCCATAGAGGAGGGAGGGGAGTAGGGTGCAGTTAGATATGGCACAACGAGCCGAGACAGAAAGAGTCACCCAGCCTATAGAGAAGTCCTAACTTCTGGTGGGTGGACTTAACACCAGAGTCAATATGAGGCTGGAAGGTCATCACCTTATCAAGCAGGACTCCAAGCTACTTGATCTTGTCTGTGACCTCTATTCTCTTTCCTTGGGCAGTATGAAGCTGCAAGATGCCACAGTGATCTGAGCCAAGGCATCTGGACCCAAACAGGACTGCCTTCATTTTTTCTTCATTCATTACAAGTGAGTTTGAGGAGAACCAGGCTTCCAGTACAGCTAGACTGGCCTGGAGGTTGGCACTGATTACGCTAGGAAGCAGATCACTGCAGTAGACGACAGTGTCATCTGCATAGAGGATAAGGTTGTTCCTTCCACCAACCTCCTCTATATCATTGACACAAAGAGTAAATAACAGGGGACCAAGGATCGAGCCCTGAAAGATGCTACCATCTTGGACTTTGTTGATTCCCCTGAGGTACTTGAAAGTTTCTGTCATTTCCCTCCTCTCCCTCCTTTCCTCGAGAGTATGCATATTATACATATTAAGCTCCTTTAGCATCTCTTCAAATGTCTTCAGACACAGACCCTGCACTATTTTGGTTGCCCTCCTCTAGACAGCCTCTATCCTGTCTATGTTCTTGCAGACACGGGTACTCCAGAACTGCATGCAGCACTCCAGATGGGGTCTCATCAACTGTTTGTACAGAGGGATAACAACTTCTTGTTTTCTACTGTTGATACCTCTCCCTATGCATCCCAGTATCCCCAGCCCTCCTTACTGCCTTCTCACATTGCTTTCCTACCGTTAGGTCATCTGATATTACTACCCCCAGGTCCCTTTCCATTTTTGTATCTCATCCCCCATTGTGTACTCTTCCCGTTTTTTTGTTTACCAGGTGCATTACTTTGCACTTCTTTGCATTGAATCTAAGCTGCCATACATTTGACAATTCCTCCAACCTTGCCAAGTCCCTTCTCATCCTTTCCACCCCACCTGGTGTATCAACCCTGTTGCACATCTTTGTGTCATATGTAACGAGACATACTTTTCCTTCCAGTCCCTCTGCAATGTCGCTTATAAAGACATTAAAGAGAACCAGTCCCATTACTGAACCCTGCTGCACCCCTCTAGTAACCCCCTTTCTTCAGAGTGGACTTTGTTTACTATTACCCCCTGCATCCTATTGTCCAGCCAGTTTTTTACCCAGGCTACCACCTTGGGACCCACTTCAAGGCTGGCTAACTTGTCTATTAATCTTTTGTCTGCAACTATGTCAAATGTCTTGCTAAAGTCTAGGTAGGCCATGTCTACAGCCCCTCCCGGGTGTACTACTTTGGTCACCTAGTCAAAGAAATCTATCAGATTCATCTGACACGACCTTCCCTCTGGCCTCTAGGTATTCAACAATTCTTTCCTTCAGAAATGATTTCATCATTTTCCCTACCACTGAGGTCAAACTAACAGGCCTGCAGTTTTCATGCCTCTGCCTTGTTCCCACTTTTGTGAAGTGGAATCACATCCACCCTCCTCCAGTATTCAGGTACCACTGCATCCACCCATGATTTGTTAAAGAGGGTAGTCAGTGGTATCACTAGTTCTACCATTAGTTCTTTTAGAATTCTTGGGTGAATTCTGTCAGGCCCCATTGCTTCATCCACCTTCAGTCTTAAAAGTTCTTTCAGAACCCTTTCTTATGTGAATGGACTGGTTTTACCCCCCCCATCCAGAGTGTTTCAATTGTTTGATTTAGGTACCTCCCTCTCCTCTACTTTTGTGAATACTGAGCAGAAATATTCATTCAGTATCCCTGCTTTTTCACTGTTGCCCTCTGCCCACATTCCCTCCCCTTTATTAAGCCTCAGTATCCCTCCCATGATCTTTCTTTGACTCTGTAATGTACCTATAAATGTTTGTATCCCCCTTCTTAACAGGGTTGGCTATCTTTTCCTCAGTTTGGGCCTTTGCTATTCTGACTGCCTTCCCTGCCTCCTTCTGCTTTAACTGATACATTTCTCTGCCCTTCTCCTTTTGTGCCTCCTTATATTTCCTGAATGCTATCATTTTCTCCTTAACCTTCCCTGCCACCTGTTTTGAGAACCATAGTGGCATTTTCATTTATTTTGCTGATTTGCTTTACACAAAGGCTTGTTGCCTATGTGATGGTAGTTTTGATTTCCTCCTATTGTTCTTTCACCCCTCCTTCTTGCCTGTTTGCTAGTGGTTTTCTGAGGCACTCTCCCATTTTGCCAAAATCAGCCCTCCTTAAGTCCAACACCCTTGCTTTTGTATGGCTTGACTCTACAGATGTGTTTATTGTGAACCACACTGTTTGGTGGTCACTTGTTCCCTGATGGCTACCTACTTATAAATTTGAGATCCTCTCTCCATTCTGATTTGAGAGTACCAGGTCTAAGATTGCTCCCTCCTGAATGGGTTCCAACACTAACTGTCTGATGCATGCTCCCTGTAGGGCACTGAGAATGACCCTGCTCTTGGATGTGGCTGCAGTAAAGGTGCTCCAGTAAACATCTGGCATATTGAGGTCCCTCAGCAACAATATCTCTCTCCTTTTCCTGCCATTCTAAGGATTCCTTCTTTTATTTCCTTGTCCATTGCCTCCACAAAATGGGGGTCTGTAAACAACCCCTGCGTGGATTGTGGTGCCATTTCTCATCTCCAGGGTGACCCACAGTGCCTCCTCACCTCCTTTTTAATCCTTTAGTTCTAATGCATTCATTCCTTCCGTTATGTAGAGAGCTACTCCTCCTCCTCTTTTACCCTCCCTGTCCCTCCTGTAGATTGTGTACCATGGTATGTTAACATCCCAGTCATGGTTCCCTGTGTACCATGTTTCTGTGACTGCCACAATATCCAGGCATCCCTCTTCCATCATGACCACTAGTTCAGGGATCTTGTAACCCAGACTATGGGCATTGGTACTAATCGCCCTTCATTTTATGATGTCCTTATCCCTTTGAGGCCCATCCCTGTCCTTATTACCTTTGTCTTTTTCTGGGCGTATCCCTGTCCTGTTCCCTATCAGCTTCTCTACCTTTACACTGGGTGCTTATACTGGGTCTAGAACAGTAGGACACCGAAGGTCCATATAAACCGTTCCCCACCTTAGTGGGTACAGTCTACGCTATTTGTTATTATCCATTCATCTGTCCTTCTTTTAAATTCTGCTGCTGATTTACTGTCAACAATCTCTTTTTGGTAAGATGTTCCAGACTCTCCCTGTCCTGTTTTTGAATTAATGAAAAACCTTATTTTTCTTTACTGTTTCTAATTTATTCTGCACCCCATGTCCTCTCATGTCTACTTCACTAACTACCCTGTTTTGTGGGGGGGGCTGGGATTTCCCTGCTTCTCTTCAGTGCCTATCCCCTTGGCTAGTTTAAATACTTGACAATGAAGCATTTAAACCTATAACCTAGGTTCCTGGTTCCCCTCCCAGACAGATACAGATCATCATGCCAGTATAGACCTGTATCCCTCCAGGTGGACCCCCAGTCCCCAATGAAGCCAAATCCCTGTGCTCCACACCAGTTTTTCAACAAATCGTTGAATCCCATGGTGCAGAGCACCCTAGTCTCATCCATACCATAGACAGGTAGCACTTCTGAGAAAGTTACCATGTGTGCCACTTGTCTAAGGCCCCTCCCCAACTCCACAAACTCCTGCAGCACTGATCTGATCCCATTCCCAGACATGTCATTTGTCCCTAGGTGGGCAATGACATCCAGCTCCCTCCCCTGTGCAGCTGCTCCCATGATCCTGAGGATTCACTTCCTGTCCTTCCAAGCCATGGCACCAGGCAGGCACCTTACATCCCTCTCCCTTCCCTCCCCCAGTTCTACCCCCATAACAACTGAGTCCCCCACCAGGATTTCTTTCCTTCCCCTGTGGGGTCCCATGCCACCCTCCTGTGGGTCTCCTTTATGGAGGTTCCCAGCATTCTCCTTGGTATCCACTGTGGGTGCCTCCATAGAGGAATCATGCTCCACCAGAATGGCAAATGAATTGTGAACAGGCACAACTGGAGGGATGCACCTCAGTTTTATCACCCTCACCCTTTCTAAGGCCACCGTGGTCCAACCACCCCTCTTTCTTGGCAACCTCTGAGGCAGTGGAGGTGGCCTGGGTGGTCCCTGGGAGGGGGGAGAAGGTTTCCCAAATACTCAAAAGGACAGAATGGAGATGAGCAACCTCCTCCCTCAGACCAGAGAGGTGCCTGCAAATAGGGCAGCAATGCAGCCTCCAGAACATCTCCTGGAAACCTGCCACTCCACAGCCAGTGTAATGCACCAGTCCCCACATGTCTGTCTCCCTTCCAGTTTAAGATGTGTTCTTTTTAAAAAGTGTGTCCAAGCATGTGAGTGTGTTTATCCCATATTCAGTGTGCTGTGCCTTTAAGAATATACACAGGTGTATGTCCTTTGCACTTTTGGAGAAGTGATGTCAGACCCTCTGATATAAAGAAATTGATTTGCTTGGCATGGGTGAAGTGAGGGGCAGGGTTGGTGGGACTAAACCTGTGCCCTCCCTAAACAATCAACAACAACTCTGACCCACCACCCTGGTGAGTGCCTTCCTTCCTTCCTTTCAGACACCTATTTCACAGAGTTTAAGTAACAGGTCTAGTCACAAATGACTGCAAATATTCTCCCAGCTAGATTTCTTCCCTGGCAAATAAAAGTTACACTAAGAAATGTCAGCCCCTAAAACAGAGAACCAAAACACTGACTTCTACTTACTTACACAGGCCCCAACATTAAGAATTCAATTCAGTGTACTCTATTAAATCATCTCCTTGCGATAAGGAAGCTGGTTGCTGCTCTCTCTGCTCTGCCCTCCAGCACTACTGCCCTTTGATCTGAAAGACAACTGACTGTTTTTACACAAAGCCCAGCCTTTTTAAATCCCTTGTGTTGGCACACTTTTCTGCTTTATTCAATTTGCTCCTTAGTAAAATGTCTTTGCCCCTGTTGCATTCCTCAGCTCCTGGTCCCTGCAACAATTATATAAAGGACAGCAATAGAGAGGAAATTTAAAGGTTAGTTGTAAATCCTCCTGCTCTTCTTGCACTCCTTGTAACACTGCTGTAAAAAGAAAATCAATCAGAAAATGAGGTAGTTCCCCTCTGCTCTGTCCTCTGACGCTGTTGCCTGTGATTTAAGGGAGAAGTGACTGTTTTTACACAATTCTCAGCCTTTTTAAATCTCTGGTGTTGGCATGCTTTTCTGCTTTGTTCAGTTGACTCCTTAGTAAAATGTCTGTGCCCCCATCACTTCCTCAGCTCCCATTTCCTGCAACAATCACAAGAAGGACAGCAATAGAGAGGAAATTTAAAGGTTAGTTGAAAATCCTCCAGCCCCTCATGCTCTCCTTGTAAAACTGCTGTAAAATGAAAAGAAATCAGAAAATTAGGTAGTTCCCCTCCGTTCTGTCCTCCGGCGATAATACTCATTTTTAATGACACAAATTTGTGGCACTGTGTCGCAATTTGAGGAACTATGTTTGCGAAACTGCCGCAAACTGCAGCACTATTAACAAAACACCAGCAGTAATGCCACAAACTACTGCACTGTTTTATGAAAATATAGGGTTGTGCCGCAAATTTGCAATACTATTTTGCCAGATATGACTGTTTTTTTGTCACTTCATTGCAAACAATGGTTTGCACTTATGGGCTGAAATTTGCAGAGTACAATGGGCATGCTCCGCAGATGTGCCTTTCACTGGTTTGGTCAGAAAATTTTCATCTGCCCCACAGTTATAAACTTTGAAATTTAGAAATTTCCCATAAGATAGCATTGCAATGGTCAGGGTACCTTTGTGCAGCTACTGCATATCTTGAGAACACTTCAAGAAATGGACTCGCTATGAAATGCAGATTAGTAAACCTTTAGGTGTACTAAGCTATTATGTATATTTCCAGGCCTTGCTTACATCTGCAGGTGGAAATTTTTATGAATGAGGCTAAGGCGACTGATACTGGGCCATTATGGACAGATGGGAGGGCAGGGCCCAAACCACCCTGCACTCCTACATGGAAATGAGGGTTAATTAAAATGTCTATACACTTATGTATAGATAGGAGCACACATGCAAATGAGGGACAATTACAATATGCATGCATGTGAGCACAGGGATCGTAGGGCCCTGTGCTCCCACATGCACATATGGATACCATTATGTAGTGATTGGGGTGCATGGCCCAGATGACTCTGCACTCTCACATGTACATGAGGGATGGAAAGCATTATGGACTGATGGCAGTACAGGGCTCAAAGGCCCTGCACATCCATCATTCTGTAATGGTATCCAAATGTCCATGTGTTTGTCACATTATATTATACTGTTGCAGTAGCACCAGTATATTAGGGTTCAATGGTCAGTTCTATTTTAAACCCCAAATTTAGCGCTTTACAAATTTTGCAACTGTTTGACTGATGTGCATGCAATTTTTCATGCACCATCAGGGACCAAAGATCTCTCGGTGGGCCAAGTTTTGTTTTGGTTGGAAGTGCAGTTGTGGAGAAGAATGTCAAAATATTTGAAAATTACTATTTTTATGCAAATTCTTCATCATGCTATTTCTCAAAAACACTTGGGGGTTTGGTTTGAAACATTCAGAGTATATGGGATTTGGGTCATAGATGTGCCTGATGAAGGTTTTGTGAGAAAATATTAATCCATTGAAATGTTTTTAAAGTTTAATGTTTCCTATTATTTCATATGGGAAAAATTAGTTGTGCCGTGTGAAAATACCATTTTGTTGCCATGAAAATAGGATTATTTTGCATTTTGTGCATTAATAACTTTGCAGTTGTTCTTGAAATTTACATGAACATTGGCATGTACCCTCAGAGACTAATGTTCTCTTGATGTGGCAAGTTTCATGTCAGTTGGATGTGGAATTCCAGAGAAATGTAGTCCCAAAATGTATACATCACCATTATTTGTCAAATGCTTACTTTGATTCTTTCACACATTGTACTTTAATAACTTTGCAGCTGTTCTTGCAATTTGCAGGAAAGTTGGTGTGTACCTCTGAGACTAATGATCTCTTGATGTGGTAAGTTTCATTCCTGTTGGATGTGCAAGTCTGGAGATATCAGGCTGGATTCTCAAAAGTCATCTGTAAGCTGTGCCAATGGTAGCTTGCACTGACTGCTCCTGCATCAGGGACCCTGCACCAGATTCAGTATTGGACAGGGTCCCTGAGCCTGTGACCCATGGCTTGCTGCATCAGTGGCAGTCCGTCAATCTGATGGTGCATCCACCATGTATGCCACAAGCTGCGGGGTGTTCGGGCGGCAGCTGCACTTTTGGAAGGGAGCATGGTAGTGGTTTGTGCCCCCAACAAATCCCAATCTGTCCATACACTGTAGTAGTAAACAACATTTAATCCATGGTGACCTAGTGCCCCCCCGAGCTGCCCATAAATGGCACTATTAATAAACATTTAATCCCTGGCAATCTAGTGCCCCCCTCCCCACATGGAGCTCCCTGTAAATTTGTATTGTTAATACACATTGAATACCTGGTGACCTATTGCCCTCTGTCACTGCCTGGCGCTTCCCGTAAACTGTAGTATTAAATTAAATAAATCCCTGGTGATCTAGTGTCCTCCTCCCTACCCCAATCCACTGGTAAATTGTATTAATCAAGGACAGTAAATCCCTAGTGATATAGTGGCCCCTCACTCCCCCAGCTCTGATTGGTCCATAATGTTTAACTATTATAATGATCTAGCATACCTGGTAATCTAGTGAACCCCACCCCCAGCCCCAATCCACTGGTAAGTGACATTCTTACAATACATGACACACCTTGTGATCTAGTGGCCTCCCCACCCCTACCACCCTTGCAGGTAGTGCCCTCCACCCCACTCCCTCACCCATTTCAAACCCCGACCTGGTGACCAGCACTGCCCTCTTCACACCACCACAGTCAGTCACCAAATGAACTGTCAGAGAACTGCTGTATGCAGTAAACTCTGACAGACACAGGTATAAGAGTGTTGGACTTCAGGAAGGCCAACTTTGGGAGGAAGGGGGAGGTAGTTAAAGGGTATCTAGCCAGAATTCAAACTAATATGAACACTATCCAGAGGTGGGCGGTCATAAAACTGGGGATTGAGGAGGCAATCAAAACCTGCATCAGGTTCCAGAGTAAGAGAGCTAAGGCCATTAAACCCAGCTGGTTGAGTAAGGGAGTCATGAAGAAAGTAAGAAATAAGATAGCCGCCTTTAGGAGGTTTAAATAAACAGAGACAGGGGAAGACAGAGAGGATTACCTGAAGAAATCAAAGGAGGTGATGAAGGCAGTAAGAGCAGCCAAGGCATCTAAGGAGCTTAGGCTGGTGCAAGGCATCAAGAAGGGGGAAAAGGAATTCTTCAGGTACATCTGGGAGAAAAGGAGTTGTAGGGACAAAATAGTAAGAATCAAGAGAGAGGAGGTGGGTGCAAACAGGGGCAAAGCAGGCAGAAGCACTTAATGAATATTTCTGCTCAGTGTTTACTAAGAAGAAAGGAGGAGCACTACCATGGGGGGGTGGGAGGTCAGACTCAGGGGAGAAGGAGGTGACAGATTGGAGCATCACAGAGGGTAGGATACTGGAGGGCCTGAGGGCACTGTGGGTGGACAAGACACCAGGGCCATATGGCATTCACCCCAGGGTACTGAGAGAGCAAGCAGAAATCCTGGTGGCACCATTGGCAGAACTGTTCAATGCCTCCCTGGTCTCAGGAAGTGTACCTCAGGACTGAAAGATGGTTCACGTGGTATCCTTCCATAAGAGCAGTCCCAAAAGCAAACCGGGAAACTACAGGTGGTAAGCATCATATCCATCATGGTAAAACTGATGGAGACAATCCTGAAGGAAAGGCTGGTGTCCCTTCTGGAGACCAATGGGCTGCAGGACATTAGGCAGCATGGGTTTGTCACTGGCAGATCTTATCAGACCAACCAGGTGGATTTCTATGCCCTGGGTAACTAGACAGTTGGACAAGGGCCATGCAGTGAATGTCCTGTTTCTGGACTTCAGTAAGGCATACAACTTGGTGCCTCTTGGGAGGCTGGGTAGTAATCTGGCAGGTACAGGTGAAGGGGTGAAAATGGTGGGATGGATAGTAAACTGGTTACCGGAAAGGCAGCAGAAGGTGGTGGTGGGAAGAGAGCTCTCATCTCCAAGGGCAGTGACAAGCAAAGTACTGCAGGGCTCAGTGCTAGGACTGGTGTTGCTTGGGTTGCTCATATCAGACATCTCAATGGGCATCAAGAGCAAGATCAGTTTGTTTGCAGATGACACCAAGATGGAAGCAGTAGTGGATGACCTAGGAGGGTGGCATGGGTTGCAGGAGGATCTGTCAAAATTGGAGACCTGGTCGGACACCTGGTAGTTGGGGTTCAATGCCAAAAAGTGCAAGGTGCTACATTTCAGGGCAAAAAACTCAAGAAAGAGTTACCAGCTGTGAGGGGGGTGGTTCAGCTAACCATGATAGAGGAGGAGAAGGATCTGGGTGTGATTATAACAGGCTCAATGAACAACTCAGCACAATGCAGGAAGGCCAACAAAATTCTGGGTTGTATTGCCAGGGATATATCTGCAAGGAGAGGGGAGGTGATCCTGCCATTGTATAGGTCACTAGTTAGGCCATGCCTGGAGTACTGCATCCAGTACTGACACCCATACCTGAAGAGGGACATTAAGTTACTGGAGGGGGTGCAGTGCAGAGCAACAAAGATGATGCGAGGACTAGGGGACATACCCTACGTAAACAGGCTGAGGAAGTTGAACATAGTACTCACTGGAGGAGAGATAGATGGGGGATATAATTGAAACCTTAAAGTACATGAAGGGAATAAACAGGACAGGCACGGAGGGACTATTCAAGTTGGGGGGGTAGGCACACTCATGGTCACGATCTCAGATTTGAGGGGGGAAGGTTCAGGAGGGAAATGGGAAAACATTTTTTTATGTAGAGAGTGGTGTTTGGGTAGAATGTGTTGCCTGTGGAAGTGGTATCCTGTAGAACAGTGTTCTGCTTCAAAGGTGGATGGGATAGGGTAGGGTAAGAGGTAGGGTGAGGGGAGGGAGGGAGGGCAGCTGTAGTATAAGGGTTGCTAGCTGCAGACACGAGCAGACTCACTAGACCATAAGGCCTTTATCTGGTGGCAAATTCCTATGTTTGTATGTTCGTATAATCACGACACTATTTATAGTTTTGTGGTGCAACATACCATTAAAACTGTTACGATATTATTTAAGGAACATTTACAATATGCATGCATACTGTTATGGACTGCTGGAAGTGGGAGCCACAAAAGTACAGAAGTGTGGTGTTATGGTTTCCTGCACAATACACATATGGATACCATAATGAAGTGATGGGAGCACAGGGCCCAGAGGGCTCTGCACAACCTTACGTAAATGAGGGAAGGATAGCATTATGGACTGCTCTCCCACATGGAGATAAGGGTTAATTACAATCTCTATACTTATGGTTAGATGGGACCACGTTCCCATAAACAATTATGGCTATGGAGATACTTTTGCAAAAAGCAAGGAAATTCTCTGCAAAAAACTTTGTTAATGCACCATTAGGGTTCCTTACAATTATACTTTCTCAAAAAAAGGGAAATTCTATGCAAAAAACTGCATTAATGCACCTTTAGGGTTTTAGAAACAAAAGTTGGGAAATTAGATCTTAGGCCTTCCAACCCTAAGACCCCACTCTGCATGCAGGAACTGGTGTGAGGGGTGTGCCTTGGGGTTGCGAACACTAATGCTCACCCCATTCCAAGACTAAGTAAGCTAACATGGATACAGAATAAGATAATGGGGTGACCATTAGGGTTCACAACCCCAAAGCACACCTCTTATACCTGTCCCTGCATGCAGGGTGGAGGTGGGGTCTTAGGGTTGGAAGACAAGGGCCATGGTGGGGTCTTAGGGTTGGGAAAGCTAAGATCTCATTTCCAAACTTTTGTCGCAAGAACCCTAATGGTGCATTAATGCAGTTTTTTTTGCATAGAATTTCCCTACTTTTTGAGAAAGTATAATCATAAGGAACCCTAATGGTGCATTAATGAGATTTTTGCAGAGAATGTACAGTATATGTCATTAGTTTATACAGTAATACCAGTAATTCAATTAGACCTGGTTGGCAAACATGAGATTGTTTGCATTAAAGGCTCATGGATCCCTAGATGCCCCATATCCACTACTAGAGAGGGAGACTCTTTGTCATTTACTATGGAACACCCCTGGTTAACACAAATGAAGGATTCATAAAAATCTGATAATGTAGAGTGAAAAAGGGGGAGGTTGCATCTCAAAACCAGATTTCACATGAGGACAATAGAGGAGCCTCACAGTCTTTCTTGAGGAAAGGAAAACGTCTTAAAAATCATGAAAAACTATTGTGAAGGGTAAAGAGCCCTTAACAGAAAAAATAAAATAAAAGGAAAAAAAATCCACTTCAGTCTAATAATAAGTTCTGGTCAAAGCTGATAGGGGTGCAGCTGAGCAATTTGGGGTAAAAATATTGAAAATTACCAAAGTTTTGAGCCTGCATTTGCAAAATGTAACGTAGGCTCATAACTATATATATATATATATATATATATATATATATATATATATATATATATATATATATATATTTATATATATTTACATCAAATTTTCAACATAGCCTTCTAATGACCTCACCTCATGAACAATGAGTGATAACATTTTCAACTCCTGCCCCAAAGGTGATTTTGTACAGGCACCACAATTCATTTTTTTGTTGTTTTTTAATATCTTTAAACCAAATTTTCAACATAGCTTTCTATTGGCCCCACCTCATGAACAAGGACAGAGAACATTTTCAACTCCTGCCCAAAAATAGATTTCATGCAGGGACTGTGAAATCACCTTTTGTAATGTGAAAAAAATATTTTGCTCAGGATTTGAAAAATGACAGCTGTCACATTTATGAGGTGCTGTAAAGATATGTCTATGTTGTAAATTTGGGGTAAAGATATTGAAAATTACCAATGTTACAAGCCTGCATTTGCAAAATTCAACACAGGCTCATAACTTTGTTGTTTTTTTAATATTTTTACACCAAATTTTCAGCACCTCCTGTTTATGACCCCACCTTATCAACGAGGGCAGAGCAAGTTTACAACTCCTGCCCAAAAGGTGATTTCACACAAGAGCTGTGAAATCACCTTTTGGGACAGATTTGCCTAATTACATTGCCATTGCTCATAAAGAGGGGTCCCCAAAAAAGGCATGTTTAAAATGTGGCCAAGAATATGCAAAAATTATCAAATTATGCCACTAAGTTCTAAACATCATTGAAATACATTGACCAAGGATTCTCGATCATGACACTGGGGGAATGGGCACCCCCAGTGTCACTATTATATTTCAGGGGGTGGCGTGGTGGGTGCTGAAAGGGAGAGTTGGGTAGGGAGAGAGGAGATATATATATATATATATATATACATATATATATATAAACATGGAGTGAACAGGATTGTGACACTGGGGACTGGGCACCTCCTAGTGTCACTGTTATATTCTGGGGGTGGATGCTTTGAGGGAGGGTTGGGAGGAGGAAAAAAATATTTGTATAAAAACAAGATATTGAGGAATACGATCACAGCACTAGGAGATTTGCTTTTAGTGTCATTGTTATGTTTCTAGGGAGTGGGAGAGTGGAGTGCTGACAAGGAGGTTGGGTGGGGCATATGCATAATTAACAAAATAAAGTTGTAGTCACAGTGGAACATGCCACACTCCACCATGTCCAAGATGGCTGCTGCTCTCTACTGTGCATGCATGTCTACTAGCATGTGTGCTGTAGATAGCGGAGGCCATCTTGGACATGACAAAGTGTGCCATGTTTTGCCATGACTGCTGACTGAGTTAAAATAGTGCACTGCCTATGGAGACAGTGAGCGGAGTGCTTCACAAATGCAGAGGTGACTGTATGGCAACTCCAACATGTTGTTCTGTCAGAAGGAAAGCACTGTGTCCTTTTCTTCCAGCAAGAGGTCTGCAGGGCTACGCCCACTGCAGCCCTAAAAAAGACCCAAGTGAAACATAACTGTAAAGTCAGATGCAAGAAGAAATCAATTCTAATGGATTTTGAAAATGTCATATTAACCCTATGTGGATTATTTAAGTTTAAAACTACTGTATCTTCTGCATGTGCCCATGATATTCCTCATCTATGGCCACAGGATACTATTCAGAATGAAATGGATAAAATTAAACAAGGCACAAATGAGAACTAGCCATTTTTACCATGGTAAAACATGAGAAACTGATATTAAACTGAAAGATTCAAGAAAATTTCTACTGTGGCTGTTAGAAGATAAAAGAGTGTATCATCTGCTGTCAAAGATAACAATGACAAAATGGAGCCCAGCCATCTGCCTCTATTAATCATAGGAAAATGTCACTGAAGTTTCACATGTTTTAAAGAAAAAACATTTCTAAACCACACTTGCATACATGTGACAGTGCACCTTGTCTTTTTTGTCAGAACAGTAAAATAAATCTGAATCTGGTAATTAAGTTCCTTTCTTTCAGATTATGCATTAATGCAAGGTATGGTTCACTAGTGAATGTCATTTTTTTTTGGGATGCAACATACCAACTGTGGAATTTAGTACCCATTATAGCCATGAGATCATACTGAGTTGCTATATCTCAAAATCATTTTTTTAATTTTAAAGATGATAATACATCTGGGTTCCAAATACATTTCAGTATAAATAGAACAAAGACCAGATGGAAATATAACTGGCTTGGTAAAAGAAAGAAAAAGATAAAAACATATCCTCTGGTTGAACAGGATATTTGTTCCATGAAGCAGAGTTTTGGTAATTGATTTTCAGGCAACTGTATCATATTCAGATGAGAAATTGTTATTCATTCATTTGTTAATGTTTTGATTGAACGTTGCCCAAGTTCAGACCTTAGAAAGGCAGCACTGACAAAACTGGAAATTACCAATTGATACCTGTATGTTTTATTCATTATTATTTCCTACAGAATTATTTTAACAAAGACCCACATTTTTGCCTTATAAAGGATACTGACTTTTAGTTTCACATTCATAACCATAATTACACCTTGAAATGAGTTTCTGTAATATGGATTATTAAATCTTTGAATGCCCCAGAAGTTTTTATATTTGTTTTAGTTTTACTGACGTGTGAAGATCAGGAGAAACTTGACAAAAAAAGCAGGCACAATCAGTCATAATGATTGACCATCTTCATTTTGGCATGAGTGATGTGCAAAACATGAATATTGTTCTTTCCGGGCTGAATACTAACAATTTGACTTTGTCTTTTAATAATTAAGACAAGCTGATTGCAGAGACTATTAAAACGTGTTTACCTGCCTTCACCTTTTGCTGAAGACCATGAAATGAATTAAAGATTAAGAATATGGCATCTGCTTATGCTAGGCAACTGATGGGAAACAGTGCTACTTTGGGACTGTGAACAACTTTATCATATAATTTTATTATGTTTATGTTACTGTATAAAACTGAATAAAATGGTGCTATTATGCTCCTCTGCCTGACACTAACAATTGTCTTGATTTTATTAGATAGGTTACCAAATTGTTCATATTGAACTTTAGATCGGGCCAGATTTTTAAATCCCCTGGATCACTGCAAGCCTGGGGTTTGCCAATAAGATTGTGCATTGGGCTTGTGATAATCTAATGGGATTTTACATCCCATGTGGCAATTGTTACAAGTTAGAGCATCCTGTTGTGGTCTACCTTGTGGCAATCCAGGGACCCTTTTCTTGGAGCTTGTGCCAAATGTTTGCTGAAGCTGATGCAAATTGGGTACACTGTGACAACTGCATTCAAACCACTAAAATCAGGCAGAGTTGTGCAAACCCATTTGGTGCACCACCAGAAACAAAACATGGTGGTGCAGGGATTGACACAAACCCTGCACAACCCATTGAAAATCTGGCCCCAGGTATATTGGTACAGTAATATTATTATATCTAATAACAATGGGCCATACTAGTTTCATTTAAGATCTGCTAGAGTTTTTCCTTGCTTACTTTGACAAATGCAGACTTCAAGTTCACAAAGCAACAGAATAAGGGTACTTTCTTAAGTTTATTATATTTAAAAATAAGATGTGGCAAGACAAAGCAGTGTAGAACAATTGATTTCCTTGGCCTGAAGTCATTTTGATATCCATGAAATATACCTGAAGGTTCTGTCCAATCTTTAAGTTTCCCTAAAATGATTATTAAATATTGTGATGTGTCTTCTAAACTAATGTAGTGGTACATTAATGGATTATGAGTGGGTTCCATCTTACAACTTGGTAGAATTCAATTACCTACCCATGCAAATGGAAACACTACCATCTGTATCTTCATATTATAAAGAACATGAAAAATTGGTAGCAACCATTCTAATGTATACAGTATTTAAACACATCTGGCACAATCCTATCTGGACCCAGATCATTATTTGTCTTTGTCTCCTGTATAGAAATGAAAATTCCCTCCTTAGACCCCTAGCATTAGCATTAAGCTTCTGAAGAAGGACTAGTTGGTCCGAAAGCTAGAGCACTTTTTTCGGGTTGTTACATCTATGTTGATCCATTAAAAAATATTGAATAATTTGCTTCTGGATCTCTCCTTTCATATAAAAATCTAAAAAGATTTGATGGTTTGGGTCCGGACATCTACAAAATATTGAGCTGTATCAGGTCTTACTAGTTCCCCCAGGTAAAAAATAAATCAGTGTAATGTCTTACCTATACATCTTGCAACTAGTAACCAAAATAACTTGGTGTCTTAATTCTGAACCGCATCTTTAAATTTAATTAATAATATTTATTGATATTTTGTTTTTTCTCCAGTAAAAATCTTTGCTTAGTCTTTCCACTGTTTATGAATAGTTTGATGTTAGTAAGTATTCTGTTATTCCTTAATGATCTAACCATTTTATTAAGATTTGCTTTGGCTTTTTTCATATAAAATTAAATGACAGCCATCTGTGTAGTGTGAGCAGTGAGGCCTCACTTACTCAGCATGCTTGCGACCCAGGTTCACACTCCACACCAGAGACAAGTGGGGTGGAGACCAGCAAAGAAGGTTGTTATAAGCATCTATGCAGATGCTCTCCTCTTGGGAGATAGAATGGTTTGCACTGCTTCTCAAGTAGTTCCTGTTGGTAGGCAGGAGGAGACACACTTGATGGCATGAGTGACCACAAGCTGCCATGTATCTCTCTCAAGACAGCATGATGTGTGACAATAACAGGGGACTGTGGGGGAGGGGAGGAAAGGAAGGAAAATGGAAAAATGGTCTGACTCAGGTGCGCTGGATGACTACCTACAGTGTGTCCTCTGCACACCACCCAACCACCCAGTACACCTCTCTTGCCCCTCTAACTGTCATCACTGACATCTAAGGTGCTTGCTTCCTGAGTAAGATTAAGGAGCCCCCCCAGCAGAAATAAGTAGGAACCTAGTGGGTGTCAGGGAAGAACTCAAGGAGCCTGAAGGAAAGTGCTGGTAGTGAGGATTGCATCCAACAGGCAGGGGGAGCACATGTATTGGCCAAAGGAGAAGGGTGCCATGTGGGGTATGCAGGAGCAAAAAATGAAAAATTCAAAGTATGTGTCCCTAAATCCACAGGGCTGGGTTTTCAAAGGCCTTAGATTGACGCAAGGTGCTTGAGTCAAACAGGTCTGATTCAAGGGCACCTTGAGCCAAGGGCTGCACCAAGTGTGATTTTGAAAGGCAGCCTGCATCACCCAGCAGGCTGCCTGCACCAATGTGTGCTAGCACCAGCCTTGTGCCACAAAAGTGGCTGCTGCATGGTGCTGGGGGCTTGCGGCAGACCCAGACTGCCGCAGCCCTCAGATCCAGAATTTGAAAGACCCCCCACAGGAACCAAGTACCCTTAGACCAGCAAGAGGCAGGTCTAAGGGGACTTAGATGGCTTCTGGGGGGTAGTCCTGTACGTGCCACTGTGTGGCCCGCTCCATCCAACACTGGTGGGTGATCCCTGGTGATCCAGTGGTCTTCCCCTCACCCCTGTCATGGTTCCCGACACCCGTCCATGCATGCTGTAGCCCCCCAGTGGTACACATCTCAGCTCCCCACCTCTCTGCTGATCTAGTGATTAGCACAGCCCTCCACATTACTATGGCTGGCAGCTGAATGAGCTATCAGTACGTGTACTGTATATAGTATACAGTACTCACATGGACTGCCCATTCAGCGGCCGGCTGGGGTGGTGTGTGGAGGGCTGTGCCAGTCACCAGATCGGGGTACGGGAGGGGGTGGGAGCATTGAGTTGGGTACCGGGGGGGCACTAGCCCACCAGAGTACCGGGGAGTGCTGCGGCACTGGTGCCAGTGGCGTGATGGTGTTGGGGGGGCAGTGCCAGTTGCCAGCCTCTGTCCGTGGGTGCTGCAGACTCCCTGCAGCTGTTGCGGCATTCCAGGTGGGTGTGCCACATGTCAATCACACAGCACCCCTTTTGCTGCAAGCTGCTGGACTTAGGCGCCGGGACACTGTTGAATAGAAATTCGGGCACAGGGTCCCAGGCACACAGCAGTCAGCTCAAGCTGCCATTGTCGCAGCTTGCACCGGGGCTTTGAAAATCTAGCCCACAGTGTTTAAATGGTTTATGAAGGAAATACTTTAAAAAAACTGGTTAGATTTTCAAAATTTTCTATACATTTTTTTGGGATTCATACAATGTAATACTTCAAATTTGAGGACGTCTAAGTGCTGGGAAGAAATTAGTGTCAAATCACCTGTTATTTCTTGTGTTCATAAATTCACTTTTGGTTAAAAATTGCAGAATTTTTTTTCACTAACTACGTTCCTATGCTGACACATTTTAACATGTATCCCTAAGATTTATTTTTTGAAATTAGATAAACTTTATTGAAACTATTAAGACAAATACAGATACAGAGAAAGTCTAACAGGCATGTTTATAAAGAACTACCCCCCTTAAACCCCTCCAACCCTCCCTTCCATACCCATTCCCCCCAATGGTGGAGATTCCAACAAATAATATCCATTCCAGGCCTACAGTATACTACATGACCAGTCCAAAAAGGAACAGCAACAGATGCAATACTTCAGGACATCATACAGTATATAGTGTATACAACTGTCCCGATTTCTTATCAAAGCTAGGAAGTCTATGGGGAAGGCTTGCAATCACATGTTCCACCCTGAGGTTGAACAATAACTCTTGTAGCCATTCCTGATATTCCTGATATGTAATGGAGTTCTGATCAAGCCAGTGCCTCAGGACCACCTTCTTCAGAGAAAGGGAAATTAGGGCCACATGATATAGAAACATAGACACATAGAATTTGATGGCAGATAAGGACCGCCTGGCCCACCCAGTCTACCCATTTCCCTACCTAATGGATAAGCTGCAGATCCTAGTTAACCAGCAGCCTACTTCTTTCTACCCCCACCCCCTAGAATTGCCTTATGACTGTCCCATGCATGCTTGAATTCAACCACTGTTTTTGACTCCACAACCTCCTCCAGAAGGCTGTTCCATGCATCCACAACCCTCTCTGTAAAAAAAACTTCCTTACATTACCTCTGAGCTGCCCCACCTCTATCTTCAAATTGTGCCCCCTTGTTCTTGCACACATCTTTTTTTGAAAGATGCTACCCTCTTGGACTTTGTTGACTACCTTGAGGTACTTGAAAGTTTCTATCATGTCCCCCCTCTCCCTCCTTTCCTTGAGGCTATACATATTAAGCTCCTTAAGTCTCTTTTCATATGTCTTCCAGTGCAGAACCTGCACCATTTTAGTTGCCCTCCTCTGGACAGCTTCCATCTTGTCTATGTCCTTGTGGAGATTGGGTCTCCAGAACTGCACACAGTACTCCAGATGGGGTCTCACCAGCTGTCTGTACAGAGAGATAACAACTTCCTGTTTTCTACTAGTGATGCCTCTCCCTATGCATCCCAGTATCCTCCCAGCCCTCCTTACTGTGCTCTCACATTGCTTGCTCACCTTTAAGTCATCTGATATGACTACCCCCAGGTCCCTTTCCATTTTTGTTGTTGTTAGTATCTCAGCCCCCATTGTGTACTCTTCTCCTGGGTTTTTGTTTCCCAGGTGCATTACCTTGCATTTCTTATTTACGTTCCTTAACCAAGACAGTACTATAGTCTCCCAATAGGCACATTTCCAGTTTGAATAAACCTTGTAGTCCCAACAGAGGATCAGCAATGGCCTCAATCAAGCTCCATAAAGAAGCTATGCTGGGGCAACTCCAGAAAATATGATACATAGAGCCCTCATCCAGATCACACCTAGTGCAGTTGGATGATGACATTTGCCCCATGTGTGCCAACATCTGTGGAGTATAATAAAGGTAGTTCAAAATATTAAACTGAGTGAGTCTCAGTCTATCCTGAGCCACATACTGATATAAATCAGTCCAGATAGACTGCTACTGTGAGGAAGATATAGGAAATACTAAACCAGGCAAAAGAGGCTTGATAAAGTACCACTTTGGGTACAAAACACCGTTGAGTATTTTCTCCAGGCTGTGGGTGTGTTTTGTGATGTCCAGTCCACTTTGGTGATAATAAAATATATTTTTATCTGCATTACTGTGGTCACTGACTTTATTTTTGAGTGCAAGCCTTTTTGTGGTTCTGGATATAGGAAACAACCCATCCCAGTAAGGGAAGGAGCCATCCAAATCTGGAGAAAATGTGGAAAACAGTAGTGAGTACAGTGTAGACACCGTGTGAAGTTTGGATGCCAACTCTGTAAAAGAAGAGAGGAGCTCTGAAGAATCAGTGGTCCATGAGCCTGGTACAAACCAATGAGTCAGCACATGTCTCAGCTGGAAAATTTTTAAAATAAACCTATTCTCCAAAAGCAGATCACAGACTCTCACATCAGCCAGCTAGGGAATCCAATCTGCTTTAATAGTCCAACCCCCAATTTTAAAGTTAAGGTTGTAAAGTAGTGGTTGGGTAATATCTTTTGAGGTAGGATATTGAATAACTTATCCATTTGAGCTGGGGCCAGTTGTGGCAGGACTTCCTTGTGAATGAGCTTGCTCAATGGAGCTTTCCTGCAATAAACTTGAACTTGAACTTAAATTAAGGACCAAAGCTGGAAATATATACATAGAGAGGTTCCCATGACCGTGCGCTTCAATTGCAAGGGAATGGATTTCCAGGGAATAAGCAGTAAGGGTGACATGTAACAACTTTAGTTCTAACTCCAACCACAAGGGGACATATTCAGTGGTGAGATCCAAGGGAGAGGGGAGAAACCACCTAAAAAGTTTGCTGAAGTGACTGGCAAAATAATAAATAAGGAAATGAGTGAGTTTGAGGTCTCCTAAATATTTAGGGGTGGCAAGCTTCTTATAACCACACCTAGGGGCTTTCTTTGACCAGATAAATTCTGTGATCATACCATGAACATGTCTGAATCATGCAAGAGGGATCCAGCAGTTTAACATGAATAGGATAAAATAAATGGGGGAGGATATTCACTTTGATAATATAGATTCTTCCCAGAGTGTCAAAGGAAGAGCCTGCCATCACTGTAGGTCTTGTTGCACACAAACCACTAAATCATCTAAATTAAGCTTACGCATAAGAGATGTGTCCTTTGAAAGATACAAACTTAAATATTTGATATTGCAGGGAGACCAAACCACCCCAAGAGATACTGTATTTTCTTTGGATACAGTCGATGTAAGGGGCAGTGCTTCCATTTTATTGAGATTGAGCTTATAGTTACAAAATATACCAAACTCCTCAATGACACGAAAAGCGGCAGGTAAGGAGGTCTCGGGGTATGCAATGTGTAGCAAAATGTCATCTGCATTTACAGACAATAAAAAAGTATTGGCTCCCATTGTAATACCAGATAAATTGGGACAGACCTTCAGTTTATGGAGGAGTGGTTCCAAATACAGATTGAAAAGGAGGGGTGATAGGGGGCAACCCTGCCTAGTACCCAAGGCCAACTGAAAAAAGTGGATAACACCCCATTATAATAGATTCTAGCAATTGGGGAAGAATATAATACATAAATCCAGTGGAGAAAAGCCTGTGGGAAGCTGAAAGCTTCCAGGGTCAATAGTAGGAAGTCCCAATCTATCCTGTCAAATGCCTTCTCTGCATCCAGAGAAACCAACACCATTGGAATAATGAAACCCCTGGATGTGGAGAAGATGTGGGCCAGTTTCCTGACATGATCCACAGAGGCTCAATTAGGCACAAACCCCACCTGCTCTTGACAAAGCCGGCCTGCCCAGACCTGGTTAACCATACTGGTGAGAAATTTAGATAGGATCTTAACATCACAGTTAATAAGGGAGATAGGTCTGTAATTAGATAACAATTCTGGGGATTTACTGGGTTTAAGTAAGAGAACAATTAATGCTTCTAACACTGTAGGGTCAGAGATACCCAGCTTGTATATATAAAGATAAAACCAATACAGGAGTGAACCCATCTGGCCTGGGGGCCTTGTCTGGTGGCAAAGCTGAAATAGCTGAATGAATTTCAGCTTCAGAAATAGGCTTAAATAACATATCCTTTTGAGCTGGGGACTAGTTGTGGCAGGAAAATGTCATTGAGATAATTTATGCAATCAGAACAGGATGGAGAGGAAGGTCTAGGGCTATTTAATTCCTTGTAAAAGGAGGCAAATTCCCAAGCAATTTCTCTGGGTTGGTTCTTCAGGGACCTGCCCCTGGCTCTAATACCTGATATCAGCCTAGAAGATTCCTGTTGTTGGAGACAGAGCATTAATAGTCGACATGCTTTGTCACCTTGGTCAATGTATTTCACTTTAGTTTTAAGGATCGTGTATTCAGCCCTTTCTCTTATAAGATCTGCATACTTGTCCCTTAAAATTGCAGGCTCTCATAAGGTAGAATCCAGTGTTTGTGGCTAGATGATTTGTTCAATAGCGGTAATTTGTGCAAGAAGGTCTGTAGAGGCCTATGTACGAATACGTTTACTCCTAGCAGTAAGCCTAATAAGTTCCCCCAATGAAGCATTTGCACGCAGACCACTCTAAATCAGCCTATCTGATGGAGCCAGTGTTATGTTGTATGAATAAAGCAATCTGGTCCTTAATCCATTCAACAACAAATTTATTATTGAGGAGTTGGTTGTTCAGCTTCCATATCGTGTCCTTGTCTAAATTAGAATTAAGGAGAAGCCAAACCCAGACCAGAGAATGGTCCAAAAGGACCCTGGGGTTAATCTCCACATCCAGCACCCCACTAAAGAAAAGAAAGAGTGATTTAGGAGAACATAATCAAGCTTGGAGTAAGAACCATGTGCGGAAGAATAAAATGTGTAGGTCTTATCCTGCGGGTGCAAAATTAACCATGGATCACATAGTCCCAAGGAGTTGGTCATGCTCCTCCAACTTGTCCAAATCTGGTGAGGGAGCGACAGTCCAGTCCCCTCCTATAATTAGCAGGGTAGGGGAAAATACTAAGAGGAGGTTTGTCAGATCCATACAAAAACATGGGTTGGTTGCCATGGGACCATAAACACTGCCCAGCACAATGTCCATGAGGTTTAAAATCCCCCTTACAAATACATACCTACCCTGAGGGTCAGAAAGGCATTGAGAGCTTTGAAAGGTAGCCCCTTTCAAAATCAGATTGGCCACCCCCTGCTAGCCCTAGCACACCCTGCTGTAAATACTTGTCCAACCGCTTATGTCCAGAACAAATTACCTTCCAGTGAGAGAAGATGTGTTTCTTGCAGGCAGGTGATATGACACTGAGTATGTTGCAAATGTGTGAGGATTTGGTGTCTCTTAGTGGGTGATCTGGCCCCTTTAATGTTCCAGGAAGCAAATTTTAAAGCATTAGCTATAATCAAAGCACAGCCAGTATAAAACAATCCCTAGGAGTGAATCCAAATAGATAGAGATCTCCTAGTAAGCTCCACCAATCTAAAGAAACCCACCCCAGTCCCACTCCCCCACCACTCCTGAAGATAACCTTAAAACCAACACCCACCCCATATCGCCTGACCCTTCCCCTCCCAAAAACACTCCTCCCCATAACAAAGAACCTACCAAACCATACAGAAAAAAGGTTATCCAGGGAGAGAACAATCCCCACATTTTGGCTCTTGCCAACCCCATTCGCAGCAGCATTAATAGCTCCATGCCATGCTCCCACCCCCATAAAGTTGACCCCCAAAACAAAGCTCACTGATAAGAGGTTATTCTTACCTCTAACATAACTAGACATCCCCAAACCCTCACCCCTCCATTAGGCTATTAAATCGCAGGTAACATGCCCAAGAGAAATAAATGATTCCCTAGGGGGAGTTGTGTGGGGAAAAAGTGGGGGGCTCAAAACCCACCTTCTGAAAACATGAAAAGGTGACCACCATCCCAACCAAGGTTAGATGAGTCTCCACTCCCCTTACACTGCTAACCTTCTAAAGTCAGCCAGGAGGTCCAGCATATAAGGAGCAATGTCCACCCTAAACAAGCACCCACATGAAACAACTAACAGAGACAGCACTGGGTAGGGCCAGGCCTGAAAAAAGAAGAAAAAAGGGCAAACAAAAAAAAAGGGGGGAGGGGATAATTAAGATTAAACTAGTAGGACCCCCCCATAAAATCATTAACAAGATGGGAGGCACACACACAATAATTTAAAACCATGTAACCATATATAGATATGCATAAACATATTTCCTCTTTTCCTAACTTGATGAGACATAACAGCCCAACAAATGTACTAGCCATGACTCCTCTCCCTCATGTCAATGTTCAGTTAAAGTATATCTCAACAGAGCTGTCTGGTTATGGAACAGAACAAGAGGAACTGAGTCCCTCGAAGTAAATCTTAGTGTTACAGCTTACGAGGCGAGAGATGGGGAAGTGGTGAGATTGATGTTGTTGATCTACCACTGAGAAAGTCAGACTATCCCCCATCCAGCAGTACAACCAGTCTGCAGACTCAGAAGCCAAGTGGGGGACAAAATTTGAAGGTAGGTCCCAAGGTGCACCATGTAGACGTATGCTCCCAAGCACTATCTGTATAGTCTGATGTAGAGTCTCTGACTAATTAATCAGGTCTTGCAGAAAGCTAAACCACTTATAACATCTTGTGCATTGGGGCACCCCACAATTAAAACAGTAGATATTATGTGACCAGTGAGTCATGGGCTAGGCAAACAGTTTACTCTAAAACCAGGCCCTGGGAGTCCAATAACCAGTGATGATCCTTAGACTAACAAATGTAGGAAATCCATCTATTCCAATCAAAACAAAAAACATAAGCAACAACCACCATAGATTCAAAGAGGCCATCCAACTTACGAGCAGTCCATGAAAAGTTGCTAAACAATTCAGGCAGCAGACATTTCAGCTCTGAACTTGCTTGCTCCACAATCTCAAAAGAGTGCCAGGCATCCTTACAATAAACCCGCAGCTTAGCTGTATATACTATTTTAAATTTGATAGTAGCAGCCAAGAGCTTCACCACAATGGGATGAAATGCAGCTCTTTTCTGAAGGGTCATCACTGGCAGATCTTGTGAAAGACGAATCTGCTGCCCCTCCCAGGAGATTTCCCTAAGTTCCCTACAGTTTTGAAGCACATACTGCTTATCTTGAAAACTGAGATACTTTATTATGAGAGGCCTTGGAGGTGCACATGGAGGAGGTTGAGGTGCAAGGATTGGTGTGCCCTTTCAACTATGTAGCAGGAGTCATTAGGAGATGGTCGTGCTATGTGCTCCAGAAATTTTTGTACACATTTAATAGGAGAGGTAGTTTCGGCATCCTCAGGCAGGCCAAAACCCACCAAATTATTTCTCCTGCTACATCCTTTTAAATCTTCCAACTTACTTTCCATTTTACCCAGTTTTTGATGTAGTTGGACTACTTCTGGGTTGAGTTTGTCTCGCCAGCCTTCCAATGATGTAGCCCTCGCCTCCACATCCCTCACCCTCTGTGTAGTAGTGTCTAAATCCACTCTCAAGGTTTTCAGCTCCTCTATGAGCAATTTCATATAGTCCTTCAAGGGTTGAATCTCCACGAAGAACTTGTCCTCAGTAAGAGAGAGAGAGCCAGCACATTAACAGTTAAGGAGTGGCCTGAGAAAGTCCCCTGGGCTTTGGACTTCTTAGTACTTTTTTACAGCATCTGGGGTGGCATATGGTGCGGCAAGGCCTGTTGCATTTCTGAGTCCATCCTGGAGAAACATGTGGACTTATTGGGGAAAACCAGAGTTGGACAATTCCTGGGAGGTAAAGCAACCAAAAAAATATTGTAAAGTCTTACTTTATCACAGTAAACTATTTAAATTAAACGGGGTAGGCAGGAGTGATGGCAGAACACAGCTACTAGCTCTGAGGCATCACGTGACCCCCAATGATTTATCCCTAAGATTAAAGGTTGCTGCTTTGTTTCTGGTCTGGGCACTCTTTTAAGGTCAACTATTTTTCTCAAAGCATTCAGATTAGATGAACCTAAATCAATAATAGAGGTTCCTGTAGGACACATATATGTGTGATTTCCAATTTTCTCACCTCTTGATCTACTATTAAGCAAATAGAAATTATTTAGTAATATTATAATCATACGTTTCTTTTCATGAGAATTAAATGTTTTGTCCAAATTAATTCTTATGGCTGTAAGATTTTTGTTTAATGCATAATACATAGCCAAATCAAAACTGATACATGCTCTGTCATTGGCCACAACCTCTGTGTTATTTCCCCATTGTGAATTGAAATCATCAAACACTAGAATAGCTGCGTTTGAGAATCCATCATTAAGTTTTGCCTTGAAAACCTTGTGGAATTTCTGAACTCAATTCTGAATATTCATAACTCTCAGAAAAATGAAAATATTAAGTAAGAAGAGATTTAGCTCAGTCCCTTTAGCATATAATACTTGATAAGAATCCTGATCATAATTGGCCAGATTAAACTCAAGGCCAGTGAAAGGATCTGTGCAATTAAAAGACTGTCCTGGTCTCTTCCAAATGTTTCAGTTTTCTTACCTGTGATCATAAATATTGCAAACCCATTAATTTTCAAATGTCACCTACCCAAAATGTTTCTTATATTAAATGCACATTGTGTTGGAAAAGAAATTCATGGCAGTCCAGATGTACAAATGTGGTGGCAAGACCACCCACAATCCAAAAAGGTATTGTTAGTCTACAAGCTTCATTTCATCAACCAGTGCATATAATATTTTGAAACAAAGGATGTTTTGTATTGGACTGGTCCTGTTCACCTAGAGTACTCTGTGGCACGAACCTATTAAACCCTAAATAGCTGGGCAATGGGGCTGATGCCACAGGAACTCTGACAAATATGGCACAGGGACTATGTGACTGGAAGGAGGGTACTCCTAATTCTACTGATCAGTCACATCTAAAAGTAAGTATCCAAGTGATCCAGTTTGCTACTTTCAGCCAACAAAATAGATGCCAATTTCCAATTTTTAATATTTAAATGTATCTGTGCATTAATTGAGAAACCTCAGCCCATTGTTTAACATCATGCCCCTTGTTCACTCCCAAACTTTTAGAGAGGAATAAACTGGTATTCTTCTTGGTAGTACCTATATACTCATTGTGTGGCAAATCCCAGCCGTGGAGGCAAAGTATTGGATCTCCATAACCATAATCATCAGGGTATCCTTGATCATAATCATTTGTTTGTGAATCAATTATATCTGTATTACCTTATACAGATAGTTTTTTTGTTTTGTTTTGTTCTTTGTAAATCAATATGTAGTTGACTGAGAATTTTGTATCAGGAGGCTACTCAGCAAAACTGGTAGATCCATGCAGACACCCACAGATTCTGATGCCTATATATTATTCTAGATAATTAGTGGTATTTCTATATTCTCAAAGAAAACTGATACTGGATCTATATTTGAATCATTAACATGGAGTTGAAATAAAAAGTTGTGGTCTGGCAATAAGTTAGTATGAAATAAATACTTTACCTTCTCTTGTATTTGAAATTCACATTCATTTGGTTCAATAGGAAATCCATAAAATGGCAACGAGTCCCTTGGGTAACCTGGTTGTTAGAAGTAACATGTCTGTTAAATTAGAATTCTCAAACTTATTTGACAGTAGTTGTTGTGGTCATACCTGTTTCAGTAGGAGACCATATGTTAATTTTATTTACATGATTTTTCTGCTATGTCAGATGAGACACTCTATTATCTAAAGTAGGGTACTGAGACTTATTGTTCTCATCTATCATGGAGGAACTGATTATTTTTTCTACAGTCAACAGGCACCGCACAGGATTCAACCTGAATACTGTAGTTTCTGAATTTATGTTTCTTGTTTGACTTTGTACTTTCATCCTATTATTGGTATTTCAGATTTTTTTTCTTAATGTTCCCCCTAAATTTATCTTTAATAAGTTCAATAGAATTGGAACTTGTATGAGGGCGAAAAACAAGGTTCTGGCAAGCTCACTTGGATACCCCTACTACATAATTTTGGTATCTCCATGGGTAAGTTTTCCTTAAGTATAAGGTAGTCATTTTGATCTTCCACATACTTATCCTTGACCATCATTTTCTGCATTTTAGTTGAAAAAGCTTGATTCTCAAATATCATAGACTTTAGGAATGCCAAATCCTCTTTCAGAACTGATACATTCCCCAGCAGAACAACTTGTTCACTTTATCCTTTTTTCAACAATCTGTAATAAATGTGAAATAAGACCTAACAAGAGTTTGTCAATTTGAACCTCCTCACGATTTCTAAAACAGTCCTAATGGTCCTAAACATTTTTATGCCTTTGTATCATACAAGGTGATGTAATTTGTGAATTATTACTTCTACTAAGGTAATCCTGTGTTATAATAATAAAAGGTCTAGCAAAAACATTTCTTAGTAAGTTCCTTAGGAAAATCCTAAAGTAGATTCTTTAGCCCATTTATGGCATTCCCCAGCTCATTCACTACAAGGTCCAGATCTTTATTTTTGGCTGATGGTTAGCAGTTTGAGAATACCCTCTCATTTTCCAATTTGAGTTTGACGCTTGCAAAGTCTGATTGTTAAAAACCTCATCTGAAATGACTATTTGGTCCTCACAGTATGCTGGTATTATTTTCTTATTTGTTTCTTTTTGTGAACAGAGCTTTCATGGGCATTTGCTCACATGATAATATGAATTCTCAAGAGAGACCTGGTTTCTATTTGTTGGTTAAACATGAATTGATATAATATTGTTAGAATTTAGGTTATTGTCTGCTGAAGAAATTTTGATAACTTTAGGTGAATGTGAGTTAGGGAAACAGCCATCCATTCCACCTCCAAGGGTAAGTGAAGTCTTACCCATAAACCTGGCCAAAAATATCTGTTTAGGGAGATGGTTTTTAAATAGGGATACTTCTCCCAGGCTCTTTGAGGTTTTTTAGCATCAGGATGGGGTTCTTTTTTCCTTATTTTTAAAGAAGGGGTATGAAGTACTAACACTGGTGAACTACCCATAGTTCTAGTTCTGCATGTTTGTACCATCTTTCCCAAAAACATTTAGAAATTAGATCTGTATACCAGAAGGAAGAACCCAATTAAAAACAAAAGATTCAGAATAAATATGTGTGACTAATAGTGAATAAAATGTCATGATTAATTATGCATATCAAGGTGAGCTCATTTATAGGGGCACTAGTAATCTAACATGTTATAACAAGTTGTACAAAAACAAAACACTAAATCAAACCATTACTTGCATTTTCTTCCTTCTAATTACTCTGACCAGGTTATAAACCCAGCAACTTATCTGGAATGGATATCATTAACTGAAGGTATTGTGGAACACTTTTCAGAAGGACAATCTTACAGGATTTAGGACACTGTCCTACATGCTGGGCCATTGGAGACCTTAGGGCTCAGCTCCGGGCAGTATGGGCAGAGATTGCACGCCTCAAATCTCATATTCAAGAGGAAATACATTATAAGAACCACCCACCATTTCCCCAACATCCAACAGAAGAACCTCAACCGTAGAGAGCAGTTGGTCCAGGAGATTGGCAGGGGGTTAGGAGGGGCAAATTGGGTGCCCGTTCACTCTGTGCTTTCCAACATATTACCCCCAAAAAACATATAAATACTACAAACAGGTATCTGCCTCTATCTCCAAAATCAAACAAAGGGGCAGAGGACACTGCAGAGCAGGACACTGCAGCACAGGAGCTAGCACAACAAAACTCGCCCAAATCAGGAACCAAAACAAAAAAAGCAAAAAGGAAATCCCAAAAACTTCTGATCATAGGAGACTCCATGATTCAGGGAGTTGATACGCATCTGCAGCCAGGGGTAATGGTCAGATGTCTCCCAGGTACATCAGCATGGAGAGACACTGTCCGCATTGCTAAAATTGTTCAGAAAGCAGGAGAAAACATTGACATCCTGGTACACATAGGGACTAATAATCTTGCCAGCTGGTTAGTTGTGGAGACCAAGGAACACCTGACCAGGCTGGGTGACAAACAATTATCCATTTCATTTGACATCTTCTTCTCTGAGATCCTGCCAGTCTGGGAGAGGAGGACAGATGGACAGAAGGTCAGAGAAGAGGAGATAGAGGAGCTAAACATGTGGCTCAAGGGTTGGTGCCAGGAAAAAGGACACAGATTTGTAGGGAACTGGCAACAGTTCTGGGAGTGAAAGTTCTTTAAATTTGAAGGACTGCATCTGACTAAGGAGGAGTCAGTGCATTGGGGCAGAAGTTTGACATTTTGCAGAATATTTAAACTTCTAAAATGAGGAGGGTTGCAGCATCCCATAAGTAGAATGGGAGCACCTCCCCTCAGCTAGTGGTCAAACAGAGTTTCAGCATGTTTGCAGTTCATTTGCATTACCATGTAAGAAGAAAGGTCTGTCTCCCCATACGACACACATGGGAAATGCCAAACCTCACCCAACAACTAACACACTGAAATCTGGCCAATGGAAAATCATGTTCACAAATGCTCACAGCCTAGGAAATAAGATCCCAGACCTATACACAAGAAGGTGGCTACTGACGAAAAAACTGGAGCCAAACAAACAATGACTCAAATGAGGTTCCAAATGTTTTATGTCATTAATTTAATGTTTATATGATATTATTTTTCTACTTTATTTCCCTTGTTTTATAACTTTAATTTTGAATTAATCACATTATAGGTTTGTTTCTCCACATTTGTTTTATTTATTTGATGTGATATATTTAACCATTTCGTTAAATATATATTTATTTGGTTGCTTTAAACATAGACGGGATGTTTAACTGATCTATTTAAACTGTCAGACTACATCTAGTTAGAGATAAATATTCCCATCTTTTTTTAACTCTTTAAATTAGAATCAAGTGCGTTTTGGTCTAATTATACTAATTGTGCTTGGTTTCTATGCCAATGAGTTTATTACCTATTTAAGGTGTGTTGTATTTTGAGCCAGTATCACATTGAAAAATCATCGTTTAAGACGTGAAACATGCATCTGTGGCTCTGGAGTGCTGTCTGTTTCCTTGCTTTTAAAAATTTTGCAATTAAAAAGCTTTTTTACATGACCTAAGCTTGCAGGTCTTTTTTGTCGACTACTGGGCAGCTGTTCTGTTTTTCACTTGAAGATCCCAGAGCTGCAGGCACTAATGTCAGAGGCTAAACTGGATATAGTAGCAATTAGTGAGACATGGTTTACCAGTAACCACCTTGGGAGACTTCAGTACCTGGCTATGTACTGTTCAGAAGAGACCTAGGTGCAAAAAGTGGGGGTGGAGTGGCCCTGTATGTCAATGAAAATATCAAAGCTACAGAAATTCAGAATACACATAAGAAGCCAGAAGAACTGTGGGTCATCCTGGAAACAGGAAATGGGACAGCCATAAGAACTGGGAGACTTCAACATGCCGGATACAGATTGGTCAATACCAGCAGGAACATCTGCCAGAACTAGACACATGGTGGATTCCCTGCAGGGGAAGGGCCTCAAACAACTGGCACAACAACCCACAAGAAACAGGGCTATCCTAGATCTAGTACTGACTAACAGGGAAGGGATCACAGATCTCCAGGTAGAAGGTCACCTGGGGCCAGTGACCATCACATGGTATGGTTCAATTTAGCCCTCATCTAAATCATCCCATTCCAAGCAAAAATATGGGACTTCAGAGGGCTGACTTTGATAAGATGGCCAACAGAGTTAAGCTAGCCTAGCTAAAAAGAAACACAGGTGAGGGTTGTACAGGCAAAGTGGGCAAGCATTAAGGATGTAATACTTGAAGCAACATCCCATTGTGTTAGACAGAAAAGGAAATGCAAAAGAAGAAGGAAACCACTTTGGTTCTCAAATACAGTAGCAGAAAAGGTCAGAGCCAAAAGACTGGCCTTCAGGAAATATAAGGGAACATAGCAAGATGAAGATAGGGAGGCATACCAAACTGCCCTAAGGGAAGCAGGGAAGGCAGTAAGGCAGGCAAAGTCCCAAACTGAGGAAACACTAGCAGAACAGTAAAATAAGGTGACAAGACTTTCTATAGATACATTAGTGAAAGGAGAAAGTCCAGAGGGGGTATCGCTAAGCTCAAAGGAGAAAAGGGGGCATGTGAGGAGGAGGACCCTGTAAAAGCATCTATCCTAAATAGATACTTTTGCTCAGTATTTACTGAAGAGAAGGTAGGACAGGGCCCACAGCTCAGCACCATGGACACAGGGGGGAGAGAGGTGAGCACTACACCCTTCACAAAAGAAAGGGTCCTACAAGAGCTCACTAAGTTCAGGGAGGACAAGGCAATGGGACCTGATGGCATGCATCCCAGGGTACTAAAGGAGCTAAGGGTGGAACTAGCAGAGCCATTAGCAGAACTGTTTAGTGAGTCTTTGAGCACAGAAGAGTCCCAGAAGACTGGAGAAGGGCTCATGTGATCCCGCTCCACAAGAGTGGTAGCAGAGAGGAGGTAGGGAACTACAGACCAGTCAATCTTATCTCAGTAGTGGGCAAGATTAGTGAGGCACTCCTTAAGGAAAGGATAGTGCAACACCTGGAATCCATAGGGCACAGGATCCAAGACAGCATGGGTTTACAAAGGAAGGTCCTGTCAAACTAATCTCATAGAATTTTTTGATGGGTAACCAGAGTGGTGGACCAAGGGGAGCAGTTGATGTCGCCTACCTTGACTTCAGCAAAGCTTTCAACACTGTTCACATAGAAGATTGATAAATAAGCTGGTAGCTAGGAGCGGTCTGAAGTTGGTCAACTGGGTGGCAAACAGGTTGACGGGCAGAAACAGAGAGTGGTGGTAAATGGTATACAGTCAGATGAGATGCAAGTCACAAGTGCGGTACCTCAGGGATCAGTCCTGGGGCCAGTCCTCTTCAATATCTTCATTAGTGACATTGCAGATGGACTAGAGGGTAAGGCTTGTCTGTTTGCAGATGACACCAAGATCTGCAACACAGTAGATGATCCAGATGGGGTGGACAGGATGAGAAGAGATCTGGATAAACTAGCAAAATGGTCAGAAGAGTGGTAACTGGAATCTAATGCAAAGAAGTGCAAGATCATGCACATAGGGAAGAGAAACCCAGAAGCCACCTATAGGCTGGGAGGGGAGTTGCTGGTAGTCACTAAGGAAGAAAGAGACTTGGGCATCATCATCACAGATGACCTGAAATCATCCAAGCAGACCTCTAAAGCAGTAGGTAAGGCTAGGGGGATGTTATGGTGTATTAGTGGGGTATCACAAGTCGTAAGAGGGAGGTAATAATCCCTCTTTACAAGACACTGGTTAGGCCCCATCTGGAGTACTGCATGCAGTACTGGAGGCCACAAGGACATTAACCAAATTGAGGCAGTCCAGAGAAGGGCAACCAAAATGGTTCAGGGACTGCATCAGAAGACATATGAGGACAGATTAATGGAGCTCAATATGTCTACCCTTGCACAAAGGAGGGAGAAAGGTGATTTGATCGAAACATTCAAACACCTTAAGGGCATTAACGAGGTGAAAGAGTCTAACATGTTTAAATATAAGAAAAATAGCAGGACAAGAGGACACAGCATGAGATTAGAGAGAGGCCGATTAAGGGGGAATATGAGGACATTCTTTTTCACAGAAAGGGTGGTGGATGCATGGAACGGTCTACCTCAGGAAGTGGTGGCTATGAATACAGTGCAGGGCTTCAAACAAGCATGGGATAGACATAAAGGAGCAACACAAATGAGTATGAATAGATAGGCCATTGACAGAGCAAAGGTCGATGGCACATTTACAAGGTAGAAAAAGAAATGGGCAGACTGCCATCAATTTCTATGTTTCTATGTTTCTAAAGTAGGTAAATGATAAAGTCATATACAGAATTTGCAATATCCTGTAAAGGTACTAACTAGGGTCTTCATGGTGAGCAGTGTTCCACCAAATATCCACAGTCACAGGAACCTTTAGAGTTTTTTTACAGACAAAAAATACTTATCATCTGGTGAAATCAAGGATGACCAGTGTCTTGGATTCCTTCAGCATTCCAGTTTTAATAGGAATACCCAGGATAGGAACTGTCTGGGATCGAAAACAGTAATGGTCTTTGCCAGAATGAGCTGACCAGTGAAGATAAGTGTTTCTGAGGTTCTTGGTATCACTGGCCAAGTACTTCACTTCCAGAACTCTGTTTAAAAGTTGAACAAAGCATGCCTGTATTTCTAGTCCCAAGAACAAATTTAAATCAAGACACCAAAAAATTATATTAAATAGTATGTAAAATGAAACACACTGATATACTTAGAGGAAAAAAAAATCAATAAATATATTAAAAAACAACTATACTGCACTAGTAGAGAATTGAATAAATACTATCAGCAATGGTAGCTAAATAATTCAATATCCTCTTGTATTAAAACATGAACTTACATATAGTGTTAATTTCAGAGTTCTATGAAGTATAGCACACTTAAATTAGAGTAACATTTAGAAGAAAGTCAAATTGTATATCTGACTGCTTGTATTACATTTTATCAAATGTATCTTCCTTTCTATTACAACCCCTCCCTCCCTCCACTCTACTCTCTCAACACTTTGCCTCTCCCAATTCCCCTGTTTTCACACTCGACAAAGCCTCCTCCGGCTGCTACTATCTCTACCACAAATGACTTGAGCCTGGGATCCATGCTGACCCCAAGTTAGTTATGATAGGAAAAGTGTTTACCACACTCCTATAGTGTTGCAGAAATCTCTGCATCTGGCTTCTTGTAAAAAAACAACAAATATTTGCCTTATGTAACTTATGTAATCCTGTTGTATTGCCATCAGTTATTTCCTGTTGCGTATTGCCATTGATGTGTTTCTGTCACTTGTCTGACTTGGAACCTTTGTAAATGAGCCTCCTGCTCAAAGATATTGGATCCTAATCATGAAAAAATAAAGTCAAATGCAATGTGATGCTGCTTTACCGCTAAAATACTGCTGACCACATGGAGAGACTTACTACGGTGTTTAGGACAGTAGAAGGCCATGGCCCATGAATGCTGCACCACTTCTCAGTGGTGGTAACCTGTGTTACCTTCCTTTAGGAATTTATCCAAGGTTGTTTTGAAGTTGGCCAAGCTAGGGGCATTAATTAGGTGAGCAGAAAGCTGATTCCATACCCTTATAGCTCTTGGTGTGAATGCATGCTTCCTGAGCTCCAATCTAGGCACTGTGTCTTTTAATTGATATCTGTCCTCTCATGTTGTATTTAATTTCCTTATATGCCAGGCCTAGTTCTCCCACTAATGTTGGGTCATCCAGTATTTTATACAAAAACAACATATCCCCCTAGTTCTTCTTAGTGATAGTGGCCATAGGCCTAAGTCCTCCAGTCTATTATTGTACAGTTTATTCCTGCACCTAGGTATAAGCCTGTTAAATTTCCTTTGGGTTCTGTCAACAATGTGCATGTCTTTTTTGAGATGGGGTTCCATACCTGAGAGCAATAATCAGTATGTTGCCTGATGTATGTTTTGTACAGGAGAAGAAGAAATGACTCTGATCTGGAGAAAAATTACCTGCAAACACAATTAAGGAGTTTTCCTGCCTTGTTTGCCACTCTTCTAAATTGTGTTCCATTTTTAAGGTCATCATTGACACCTACAGTATACCCAGGTCCCTCTCACTACTGAAAACTTTCAGTTTTGTCCCATGAATGTAATATTCTTATGAGTTATTATTTCTCCCAAAGTGCTGAACCACACATTTACCCCCCCAAAACTGCATTCTATTGATATCTCCCCATTTTACTATATCCTCCAAGTCCTTCACCTTACTACTCTTATGGTACTCATTATCCGCCATGCCCCCTAATTTAGTGTTGTCTGCAAACTTGCTCAGTTTGTTGACTGGACCGATCTTCATATCACTGATAACAACATTAAACAGTAATCGTACCAGGACCAACTCCTAGGACACCCCACTAGTGATGCCCCACTCGCCTGACATAAATCCATTAACCCTCACTGATTGCCTTCTGTCCGTCAACCAGTTTTGAATCCAAGTAACCAAAGGGGGACTAATGTCCAGTTGTAGTAGCTTGGTTACCAGTATTCTATGTGATACTTCAACAAACAACTTTAGACACTAATATGTTTCCAATAAGCTATGTGGCAGAGAAGCAAGATGGCAGTGATGCTGCTCTGCTCCATGCCAATCCAACTCTCCTAAATTTGAATCAACCTAGGAACCATTTCAGGGTCTGTTTTGAGCTTTTTCATTTCAAATATTTTTTTTTTTATTTTGGATGGCTTTTAGCTTGTTGTGGTTGGGATTGTTGTTCCACTCTGTGAGCATAGTTTTTGGAGAAAATCTCAACAGTGTGCAAGGTCACTAATTGAAAAGAGAGGGTGCGAGTTGGAGTGCTACTATAATAAGCTTTCTGGAGTTTAATTCGGAGAAAATGATAGCTTGCAGGTTACTGGACCCCTGGTTGATTTCTGAGCGAGGATGTCGGCCGTCACCAATGATGGTGAATTTAGATACACTGATAGTGCTTAAATGCCTGTTTTCCCCTCTAAAAAAGGTAAGTTATACTTGCCTGGGGAGGTCTGAAAATGTGTGTGAATGTACCATGCTCAGAGGAGCGTTTCTCACTTTAATTCATAGGGAATCTGCACAATGAGCTGCAAAATGCTACTGGTGCTTCAGAGGAACAAAGGAGCCATTGGAAGAAACATTTCTTGGGAGATGCTAAACCCTAATCGATGAAAGATCTCCAAAGATTTTAATAGGATTGGGTGGCCTTTTGTTATTTGATGGACTCTGTTTCGGAGAGAGAGAGAGGCACTAGTGAGTTTTTGTTCCCTTACTAGATTTCAAATGGAACATTTTTATTACTGAAATGATGGTACAGTGGGTCATTGGAAGCAAAAAAAAAAAAAAATCCTCATAAAAAACTATATTTTGCTTCCAAGAGGACCAATATCCACTTACTTTCACTTGGAACTGGACTTTTATTTACATATTAAGAAGTTTGCCTAACAAATTCATGTTATTTTTTTAATTATTTTACTTGGATAAGAATTCTTGGTCTGTATGATTTAAGGATGTTTATTTCAAATTTTAACCATGGTTCATGTCTGTTACAGCTTGAATATAGTTTGCTGTTACCTTCATCTGCTATCTATTTTATGCTTATTTGTGGTCAGGGACATTTCTTTTTAACCAAGGACATTTGTCTTCAAAAAAGGGCGACTATGAAGGATAGGGTTTCCTTAAGCCTTAAATGATAGTGAAACTAAATTATAAATTACAGCCCATTTAATTGAACAGTGGCTACTTGGAGGGTTTTATTATATTGTAGGTTGTATAGGGAACATGTATTGAGGTCTGAAATTTAATGTTAGCAGGGCTGCTAATGGCTGTTCTTATGGTCCCAGTTTGAGTACTGCCTATGATAATTGAAAACTTGTTTAAACCTGAAAAGGCTGTTTGCAGGATATTCATATGAAGAGGATTGAGGGCTGAAGCTAGGCATAATAAATAGAATACATTGAGGGACATGCCCGTAATTGTAATAAGGCCTTATAGACTTTTACTAGCCATATCAGAAAGTGGGTATTTTTATATATTGATATGGGTATGAAGGACTCAGTCTGTGAGGGTTCCTTTGCTCGATATTGGGTGGTTCAGTAGGTGCGCTGAAACTATAGATGAATAGGTCTTTATTGTGGTTTCTTGTTTCATTGTGGAGATGAGCAGCCAAGAGGTGTTAATGAGTTTTGAGATAGTTTGGGCAGCTACCTTGGACCTATGACAGATTAAGTATTTCCCTGCTGGTAGCTGGCATTAACTCTTGGTGGGATGATCCACTATGTTATGGGATGTTATCAATTAATTTGGGTTCCCTTTTTAAATGTGTATGTTAAATAATTTAGGGTCACATTATAGCCAGTTGGGTGGACCTCACTAAGTTTTGCCTAAACTATGCATTTATCTGGTCTAGCTCTGAGTGTGTTTAAATCGGCACTGACCAGTATGAAATAGAGACAAGAAGTGTACTTGGGCTAATGGGGCCTATCCCTATGTAGGCCATCTCTAAAGTTCATGCCCAGGAGTTGGCAACAGCAAAGCAGAAAGTGACAGTTGAGTATGTAGGCTTAAATCTGGGCAAATGGTGCTGACCATTAGAAGGGCCTTATGAAATTACCTAATAACACTGGTTACAAATGCCACTATAGTATAACCCAGCTGGTAAGAATTAAAGGTGAGAGACAAGGGGACATAATCCTAATGCAGACTGCTTCTATATAACATGCACCAGGTCCAGGATTATTGCCATAACAGAAAACATCTTCACCAGTATGTAAGCTTATAGCAGGACAGGTGGAATGGACTGATTTGAGAGGCCCTATGGACAGGCTTATTGCTACCGGTCACAGAATGTCACTATAGTATTATCTGTAGGCATAATTGAATTGAGAATCTCAGGGATGGCAATGGTATATGGCTGGGTATAGTAATACTTGTGTGGTTTTGATCCCAGTCAAAAGTTGTTTTCTGTATTATTGGGTTGAGACCTTGAGCAGAGGTGATCACCAAACCTTGAGAAGCATTTACATTCAACTTGGAGAACAAGATATAAGATCTGCCATTGTGATAGTGAAAGACCCATTCTAAAAGCTTATGTGTCATTAATGCAGTCATTTTATTGCATAAAGATATGGATTTCACAAACACGCTGTACCCTATCTTTACTGTATGTAACCTGTTTTAAGCTGTAGTAGCACAGTGAATAGTTTTGTTAGAATTTTTAGGAAGCCTATAAATGATCTAAGATTTATTGCTAATTGCATTTATTTATCCTAGTGATCTAAGTGATGTGGTTAGCCAGAATGAAAAAGGGCTCAGGGAATGATTATAATTTTATGGTGTTGAAAATTTGAAAAGAATGACTATATTTTAATTTTATGGCAGATAGGATAGTTAAGGGCCTCAGGATAATTGGCAAGAAATGGATGTGTTTTAAGTCAGGATTGCTTGTTGTACATTATGGGAGGGATATTCAGACTGCGCCAAAAAGATGTACAATAGCAGGAGCAGGTGCAAGTACAGTGCGCCACTGCGCAACGTGCATGATATTCAAACCAAGCGCAGGCCAAGGTGTGCCTGTGCAACACACTGAATATCACACCACATGCACCATGGCACAACCAGAGATGCACAGTGGAGCAGGGCCGATGCGCAGTAGCACAACCAGTGATGTGCAGGGACAGGAAGCAGGGGTGCAGTAGCCATGAAAGCCATGGGCGGAGGAGCACGCAGCAGGCTAGACAGACCCACCCCCCAGTCGCCCCATGAACTGCACAACCAGAGGTGAGCTGGATGGACTACCAGCCCATGAACCCCAGCACTGAATCAACAGCAGAGGCACGGTGCCCCAGCACACACCCCTGGCAAGCAGTGATTGCAACACAAGGAGGGCCGGCCCTCCAGTGCCACCACACCTCACCAATGCTGATCACCCCCTGTACAGCGATCCCAAGACACCCGGCCCAGAAGCATCACCCAACAGTGCATGGCACTGAATGCATGCCACCACCACCACCACCGTGACAATGCAACCCTGTGCACCATGGTGCCATGCATGAGAGCTCCACTGTGATATCCCCGCAGCAGGTGACACCAGCCACTGATGCAACAACAGCATACACAATGCCCCCTGCATGGCCCCCCTCCATGGCACAGCAGAGAGGTCAACCCTACATCAATACTCAAGCGACCCAGCATGTGACAAGGCCTGCCCTGGATGCCACCACCATCAGGACAGCACCCCGCACACTCACCCATGCACACACCCTGTCCCAGCACTGGCCCCACCAAACAGCACAGACGCCCACTGTGGTGCATGGAGGCATGCACCACACAGGATGCAACACAGGGCATGGAAAATTCCCCCACCCTGTCCCAAGGGTATCCCGACACAGGGCCACACATAGTGGGGCAACAGATGCTGCTGGTGTGTATCCAATGATGCCGTGTAACCACGGCCTGCACTCCACCATGGCACTGGTGATCCAGCCATCTGGTGCATGCACCATGAAGTTGTCTGCTGCCAGCATGTGGCTGGAGCACATGTGACAGACAGCAGACCACAGACACTGCTACAGATACCAGTGACAGCATGGAGGGGAGACAACAACATCAAAGCCCACAGTGTCACCCGAGGCAGACGTGCAATAAACCTGGTGACAGGATGCCAGCTGCCATAGCACCATGCCCAGCAGGTGGCTGGCATGGACAGCCACCAATGCCATGCCAGCAGGTTGTACATACCACAGACAAGCAAGGGACTCAGCTGCATGGGCCAGGTACAGACTGACAGGGGCGGCAGGGACACAGCGCATGAACCAGGGACCTCTGCACACAGGCATCCAGTGCACAGGGAACAACACACATACCACAGACAGGGACCAAGGACCCCACCCACACCAGTTGTGGGGCCTTGCTGGACACACACACGCCCAGGCCGGCACCACCCCCAACATCATGCACACCACTGCAGCAAAGCACCGTACGCCTGCTGCAAATCAGAGACCACCACAGTTGTCGTATAAAACATGAATATAACTAAAATGGAAACTGTACAAACAAAAATAACAGAACTATGTACAAAGTGGGGGGGACAGGGCAACAACCCAGCTGGGGTTGGGCATGGGGCAAGGGGGAGCATCAACGAGTGGGACGAAGGGGTGTGAGGGACAGTCCGGGGGGGAATGCACAGCATGTGCACTGCAGGCCCTAGTGGCGGACCCTCTCTTCTCTCTGGACCCTGTGGTGCCGCCTGTGCCTTAGCCGGTCGCCACGCTCCATACCCTGGAGTAACTCCAGGGTCATCTGGGTCACCTGTAGGAGCTCTTGGATGTGTCGCTCCAGGGTTGTCCAGTGTTGTCCACTTAGGACAAGTGAGCAGAGTCAGTACGTGTGACTGGCCAGACCCCCGCAGCCCACCCAATGTGCATGGCATACAGCCATGGGCCTCACCACTGTGATGGCATGCAACCACCCACAGTGGCCACGCCCGCAGGACCCACCTACCCAGGCACCCATAGCCATGTGAAACACTGCACACCCCCACTGCCCATGTACAGGACAGCACTAATGTAGCTGTACAGTGTCATGGCTATGCAGTGTGATGGCAGTGGCATAGCCATGTACCCAGTACACACATAGCCCACCTGTGACACCCACCCACACATGCAGTGCCACAGGACAGTGTGGCATGCACCATGTGGCATGCATGGCCATGTGTGCCCCACCACCACCCCTGGAACCCACCATGCACAGATGTAAGGGGAAACACGGCACTCACCTGCATCCTGGTCAGCAGGGCGCTGCTGACCCATGGCACCACCACCACCGTGCCCCAGCTGCAAAGCCACGCCACCCGTTCTGGCTTGCTGTCCCTGTTTATGGGCCAAATGAGCCCTACAGCAATCCTCTGGGCCTAGAGTATAAACATGGAGAGGGAAACAACAGTACAGGTCAGTAACATAGCCCCCCCTTGCTGTGTGCATGCCCACACAGCCCAGCCATGACGTACACCCACCACCACCACCACCCCCACAGGTCAACCCCCCCCCACAGCATGGCCTGATGGCCACGGCGATACCTGGACAGACAGAAACTACTAGTGATGGGATGGAACGCCTACCTGGCCATGGCACGGCGCCCCACCGGGCACATGCCTGCAGTCGCCCAAGGCAGTCAATGTCCCGCCGCTGGAGGTCACCATAGTGGTGGCGACACTGCATCACCATTCTGCTGCACCCTGTTGCCTCCTCCATGCCCTCTGCAACCTCCTGCCACACCACAGTCTGTGGCCTCTGAAGGGGTACCTGCCCAAAGAGGGCACCAGCATGTGACTCCACCAAGGCCACCATGTTTGCGAGCTTGACAGCTGTCCAGATGGGTGATCTGGTGCGTGGCATGGTTCAGACTCATTCAGCATCAAAATGGGGCCCTGTAGCACACGTGCCCCACGGGCAGAGGCAGCGCGGTACTGTGCTGCCAACTGCTATCACGCTGACACCTGACTGCGCAATAGGGGTGCAGCCATGCATATACATGGCACCTAGGGGCAAAGGTCGACCACAGGGTCAAAGGTCTGTCCATGCACTGAGTGCCACAGCGCTATTGGAACACCCTGCATGTAGCGCGGTAGAGTGCATGTGTGTGATGCCCTGCAGAGGTCTACTGCGCTGTTGCGCCATCGCACCCACAGCACACCATGGCACAAGCGCCACCTGGGCATACAGCGCACTAGCACCACAGGCTCAGTGGTGGACATGCTTTGCACTGCCTCCCACACACAGCACATCTGCAGCACCGCACGCGTCGGCGTCAGCACCCCAGGCATGTGTGGTGCCGATTGTGCACATCACAGTGGTGCATTATAGCCTGAGCACGCTCAACAACAGCAAGGCGCAACAGTGTGATATTCAGCCAGGATATGCCAATCAGCTCATGAGCCATTCCACAGCTCATCCACAACATTAGCATCCACGTACAGTTGCGCCTGCTCTCATTTGCATGCATTGCGCTATAAATATGTGACCTGGGGCTGCATAGACCATGGATCGGTATTGCAATCCTTTGAGGTAGGATGCATGCTGTTGGGATGTGGGGACAGTGGTCTGGGAGGGCTGTATGGGACTGCACAGTCCAAGGTAACACCTGTCTTTCCCCCAGGTGCGAGCATGACCGAGCGAGAGGAAGAGGAGGAGCAGGGAAGGGGGAGAAGGAGGAGGCCCAACTTCACCAGGGCTGAATCTGATGCCCTGTTCAAGGCATATCTCGACAGGGAACCGCTGCTTAGCAGACAGTGGGGAATGCCACAGGCCCATGCTGCAGTGTGGGGTGAGGTGGCATGCACCGTAAACCAGCAGGGCAGCCACAGCAAGAAGAAGGTTGGCACAGACAGGAGGTGGATTAAGGACAAAGTGGCTGCCATCAGGGTGGCACGTGCTGCCACCAGTGGGGGCCAGCAGGACATACCCCGCCTGATACCACGAGAGGAGCTGGTGGCCAGCAGCATGCGGCAAAGTACCATCAAAGGCATTCCTGGTGATGGCTTTCAGACAGGAGGCAGCCCATCACTATATAGTAGATCCGGCACTGTCAGTGTGTGGGTGGTGAAGGGCATGCCACAGGGCCAGGCAGAGCCATTAACAGTACTTTGTTCCTTTACAGCTCCTGAGCATCTACATGGGGCAGCGGTGGTGAGTGTGTCCACTGAGGGGGTGGCCCTGGACACGGAGGATCACCCATCCACCTCCACAGATGTCCAGGGGACTGCCGAAGTGCATACCTGCACATCTGTCTGGACTGATGTGGGTGATGCGGGTGCGGACATGACCCTTCCAGTGTCCCAGCGTGACACTGCCCCCGTGTCCAGTGTGCTGGGACACAGATCGGGGCCGGATCCAGCACCGATGATGACGGACACACATCCTGGACAGTAATACATGTGGGACACAGGATGGACCCACAGCAGGCAACCACCCGGACGATACCAGGGTGGTGGGGCTGTTGCAGCTGCTGCAGCAGTGCCGGTATCCTCTCATGATCAGCAGGCAGAAGGGCAATGCCAGCAGTCGGCCAATGACAATGGGATGACAGTGTCAGGGAGTGGTGGCAGTACACCGCATGTGGACATACCCCGGAATGGCACTGTTGTGCAGCGCCCATTGTCAAGGGATGCTGGCCAGCAGGGCCAGGAACACCACGGGGAACAGCATGCTGGACAAGCAGATGACCCCTTGGAAGACCGCAGCCATCTTCTCCAGGCCTCAGTTGATCAGCAGATGCGGCTCGTGTCGGCGGTGGATGCACTCAGTGCGGTTCTGTACCAGGCAGACGAGCGGTGCAGCAGGGACCATGGCTTGCTCCTGGCAGAGTGGGCCCACCACCAGGCGGATGTGACCACTGCCATTAACTGGCAGACCACTGCAGTGGTGACTGTCATGGCTACACTGGCCACCCAGTTTGGTGCCCAGCGGCCGCAGACCCCACACAGTGTTATGTCCACCCCCCATTCCCGACATCATGCAACCCCTGCTATGTTGACACTGGGTTCGGCTGTGGGCATACCAAGCACACCTGGTGTAGGCATGTTCGGTGGCCTGCAGACCCCTGTGTGGACACTGTCGCATTCACACAGCGTCACCCCTGGGGACCCGTCGGTGCCACCCCATGAAGCCACTCATCAACCTGGCATGGATGGCGGGTCCAGGCAGGGAAGCCCACGCATCCTTGGTGGCCGTGATACTGTGCCGCATGACTGATCTGTCTCCCACCATGGCCACTGTCTGCCACTGCCCTGTGTGCACTGTGGTATTCATTGTGCAATGCATGGGTGGGGTTCCAAGCCCTGCACAATAATGGTCCCTTTGCACACCTTCCTAGCTGCTGGCCACTGTGGCATGTGCATGTTGACACCTGCATAGCGCTGTCTGCCACTGTGCAATGGTGCCCAGCATCTGAGGCACGCACAGTGCCAGCCACTGGGCATGGCCATGTGTGGTGCTGTGAGAGTGTGGGGGTGCCTGTTGGGATGGGCGTGCCATTCACCCTTTGGGCATGTGTCATGGTGTACGTGCATATGACGTGTTCGGCCCTGCCCATCCCTGCCGCCTTGTGCGGTCCCCCGCTCAGTCGCATTCCCTTTCCACCGTCCACCCCTGATGTCCATCCCTGCCTGTCTGTGGGCTGTACCCTTGCCCTTGGTGGCTGCACATGGCCCCGTTACCTACCTGTGTTGTCCAAAGTGCTCCTCTGTGATGGTGTCCCAGTGCTGCTGTGCCATCTGGACCAGCCACGGGTCTCGTTGCCCAGGGGGTGGCTGCCCTACAGCAGCTGAACCAGCATCCTCATTGTTCCACCACTGTCCCCCTCTTCAACCTCAACGGCTATCCCACAGTCGGTGGCCATGTTGTGCAGGATACAGCAGGCCAGGATTAGCCTGCAGGCCTTCAAAGGGCTGTACTGTAGGGCATCACCTGACGTCTGCAGACACCAGAACTGTGCCTTCAGCAGCCCAAACACCCACTAGATGACATTCCGTGTTGTGGCATGTGCCTCATTGTACCGTTGCTGCGATGGGGTCATGGGGCACCGGTATGGTGTGAGCAGCCAGGGCCATAGCGGGTAACCACTGTCACCTGTGTGTAGAGGGGAGACATTAGCATGGTGGTCTGCATCACTATGCCATGGGCCATCATGATCAATACCCGGCTATGGCACCCCTGACAATGCCCCACCCCCCACGTCTGCACACGTTGTCCAGCGTGCTATGCATACTCACCTACTAGATGGCTGGTGGGGATGTTCCCACTCTCAAATCTGTGGCACAGTGAAGACTGGTGCCAGATGAAGGCATCGTGTGCTCCCCCAGGGTGCATGGCACAGACATTAATTATGCACCCCCTGGCATTGCACACCACCTGGCAGTTTATACTCAGGTAGCCCTTGCGGTTAATGTACGCCGCACCCTCCGGGCCAGGTGGCATGTGGATGCTTACATGGGTGCAGTCAATGGCCCCAAGCATGCCAGGCAACCATGCTACCCTGTGGAACTCCTGTATGTGTGCTGTGTGCTCCGCCTGTGTGCTGGGGAAATGAATGTACTCCGCAGCATGTGGCAGCACTGCACTGAGGAATTGTGTGAGTAGGCATGACGTGGCCGACTGGGTTATGCCTGTCGTGTACCCTGTTGGCCTCCCCTGACAGTGCATGGCTGCATCTTGTGGGTGCCTGCATCTCTTCACTGCACAGCTCACAGAGCTGCCTCAGAATCGCCTGGTTCAGGCAGTACCAGCCCACAGTCTCAGTGTCAGTGTACTGTTCGAAGCTGGTGTGGGCTTGGTACTGCCTGTTCTGGGCATACCGCCGACAGGCTCTTCCATGGCTGCACCTCCCTGCCGCCTGCCTTCTCATTACCCTCATTGCCACCTCCATCTGAAGGTGTACCGGGCCATGTCCCTGGCTGGTGTTCCCTCCCGGGCGGCTGTCCTCCTGTTCTCCCTGCTGTCTGTTGCTGGTGCTGCCTCTGCACTGGATTCACCTCCGGCTGTTCACCTGTGGCTGTTCTGCCTCTTGCCACTGCCCTCTGTCCACTGTGACACTCTCAGGCACTATCGAGCACACTTCTACCCTCACTCAGGCACACCTCCAGTGGGCCCTGTCCAACACCTGGCCACACCTGCACCCTGCTTCCTGTCTTGCCTCCCTGACACTCTGTCTCTGCGCTCCCACCTATGGCTTCCCTGTGGCGCATTCTTCCTCCTCTCTCTTGCTCCCTTTTATTTTGGCTCATTTCCACTGTCAAGCAACTTCTGCTTGCTCTGCTATTGCACATTACGCATGCTGTTGAATATTGCACTGTGCATGTTATTCCTGGTTCTGCCCCCTGCAGTTGCACATGCATTCATTACTGTTGTGCACTGGCGCATTGCTTGTTGTGCTGTGCTACTGGCTCCCGCTGAATATTGCACCTTGGTGCATTCTGCACTTGCACTGGTGCATTCCTGTTGTGCATGGTGCATCCAATCTGAATATCCCACCCTATGTTTATAACTCTGAACAACTGACCCTGTGCGATGTCTTGCCTCCACTTCATGGGCTTTTATTCTAGCAATATATTTTTTGTGCTTGTTTAGGGAGGAAACATTGTTTTACAGAGTAACATAAATACCCTTGTTCTTTGTACACAACAATAAATTATGATACCCTGTGCTTGTATTGTTTATAAATCCCTTTTTGTATGTATAAAGTAAAATGTGTTTTAAAAGTGTTTTCCTGATTTATTTATTTATTAGCTTTTGGTAACCGGGTAAGTGCACTAGGCAAAAGTCCTGCCTATTTTCAGGCACGACCCGGGTGAGTACAACAAAATAATACAGTGATGACATCAGCAAACTAGACAGTAAAAATAATACGGTCACAACAGTATGGGAGGAACCCATAAGATATAAGCAGCTAACAGTACACAATATGCTGTAACAACTAGATGAAATAAGATTTAAAAAGCTAAACAGTACACAATATGTTATAACAAACAAAAGCTAGCTCAACAAGATAGGTAATGCATGGACATCCTCAAAACAGGAGAATGAGGGGAGAGACACACAGTTAGTTGCAGTTACAGATTCCAAGTGCATAGAGGTGAGAGAAAATTGACCATTTAAATGAGTGGTGGGAGGGGGAGAGTTTAACCTGGGTGGGAAGTGAGTTCCAGAAATTAGGGAAATTAGGGGCAAAATGAGCAAAGGCCTGTTCACCCATTTTAGTAGCGCACGGCCGGACTGATAGCATGGGGACAGATGAGGACCTGAACGAGCGGATCCGTGTGTTGGGGTAAGCAGGTCCCTCAGGGAGGACAGGCTAGGGGGTCTAGTGAGTGAGTCGATAAAGCAATCTAGAGAGTAAGAACGAAGGTCTTTGGGAGATAGCCAGTGTAGGCCGGAGTAGAGCTGGCAGTGATGCGTCAGTCGGGGGGGGCAGATAAGGCGAACCTACATATATTGTTGTAGGAGATGTCCCATTTGCTGAGCACACTAGTATTGATATTGAACAGAACAGGAAGGGCATAAAGAAGCTGTGGGAGTAGCATGCCTCTTGCCACTGCTAGCCTAGCACAGGGGGTGAGAGAGTGCTGTACCCGATAGGCTGCACCTATTCTGGTATTATCGGCCCGGCAGACCTCGTTGATATGCAAGGAAAAATCGAGGGCAGGGTCAAGTATGACCCCAAGGTATTTGAAGGTAACAGTATTCGTAAAAGGCGTCCCTTCCTGACTGCAGACAAGGAGTTTAGATTATTCTGAGTGAACTTTTTTGGATGAGCTGAACAGCATAGCCTGAGTTTTACCTATATTAAGGATTTGCTTTTTAGCAGACAGCCAAGATTGGAGAGATTGAAAGTCCAGAGTGAGGGTATTGTTAATGTCAGCAACAGATTTGGTGGAATGGTAGAGCACTATATCATCTGCATACATGAGGTGGCTGCTATGAGGGGAGGTACTATGAATGTCATTTAGGAAGAGGGAAAACAGCAAAGGGCCGAGTATTGACACCTGTGGAACACCCTGGGTAATGGGGGTAGGGGTGGAAAGAGTTTTGCAGTTGGAAGCCGCCTGGGAGCAGTTATCCAGGTAGCTACTAAATCAGGATAGGATGGAGTCAGAGCATTGATGTCTCTTAACTTGGACAGCAGAAGTGGGTGGTGAACCATATCAAAAGCTTTGGATAGGGCAATGAACACTGCACCAGTAAGCAGGCCCTTATCCATGTTGCTTTTGATGTCACTCGTGAGAAGGGTAAGGGCTGTGGTAGTGCTGCGTCTCACTCTAAAGCCATGTTGGGAGGGAGACTGAAGATTATAGTTACAGAGATGCTCAGCGACCTGTCGATGAATGAGTTTCTCCAGGAGCTTACTAAGAGTGGGGAGTAAGGAGATTGGGCAGTAGTTGGACGGAAGTTTAGTGTCTCCCTTCTTGTAGACAGGGATAATTCTGGTGGATTTCCGGATCAGGGGGACAGTAGCAGTCCTTAAGGAAAGGTTGAAAAGCCTTGTTATGGGCCTAGCAAGCCAGGCCGCAAATGGCCTGATAATCCGTGGGTGCAACCCATCAGGGCCAGGGCTGCCGCTAGAAGGAATAGTTTTGAGAAGGTCCAGAACATGCTGGTAGGAGACCGGAGCCAGCAGCAAAGATGGAGGAGTGGGGGAGCTAGGAGGAGAGGCCGGCTCCAGATTGGGGAGCGCGGGAGAGGCCAAAGTAGGTAGAGACGAGAAGAGGGAGTTGAAAGCGTTGGCAATGGTGAATGGGTGGTTACAGTGGACATCATTAATGAACATATTAGTAGGAGTAGTAGGCTTGTTTTCCCCAAGAATTTCCTTGATTTGAGACCAGTATTTTCTTGGGCATGTGGTGGAGGCGTTTAGTAGTTCCTGAAGTAGGAGCTTTTGGCCAGGCGAATCTCCTTTTTACATTTATTATGCAGAGTTCGATAGGCGTCAAAGTCAGTGGGGAGACGGGAGGACTTCCAGACTGACAATAGTTTAGTCTTTGATTGTCATGAAACAAATGCTAAGTCTTGTACTTTTCTACCATATGTAACCAACTGCTTATACAGGACAACTTTGTAAAACAGGGGCTTTCAGTCCTAAAAGTTTACCTCCTGTTAAAAAATAAACATTTTTATCTACAGTGTGTATATATATATATATATATATATATATATATAAATTTACATATATATTATACTATTCCAAATATTTATGAAGAGGCAGATGAATTCCAAACATTAGCTAATTCATGTGCACTGTACTTATAAGGTATGGTTATTTATTTTGAGTATATTTATTTCCTTTATCTCTGCCCCTTTTAATGTTTTTGTATTTTAAAACAGAATGTATGTTGATGTATGTAACTTGTATTAAGCTTTAGTGGTATGTTGTCAAACAGTAAAGCTTATTTTAAGACCTTAAGACCTTAAGAAGCTATGTTCCATATACTGCATATAACAACTTCACTCCCAAACTGAATTTAATTGAAGATGGGAAAAAGTCAAGCAGCTTCAGTAAAAACTGTTTATCCAACATTGAGTCGCTATATGTACTGTCATTCTAGATGTGTAGTCATTCAGTTGACATCAGATGAAATAAATTAGTGCTCCAAGCATTTATGCTATAAGGCTTTTGGAATGATCACCTGACCAAAATAGTAAAAATTTTCAGTTGCCCAACCAGGGGCTCAGAATGAAACAAATACTAAGTCTTTTACTTTTCTACCATATGTAACCATCTGCTTATACAGGACAACTTTGTAAAACAGGGCCTTGCAGTCCTAAAAGTTTACCTCCTGTTAAAAAACAAACGTTTTTATCTACAGTATATATATAAATATATATATATATATATAAAGAGTTAATTTTGAATATTCAGTCCCCTATATGAATATTTATATGTTTGTGTCTTGAGTTAGGTTAAAAAATTGTTATAAATTTAAAAGAAAAGGTCAATTCTATGAGAAAAGTACTGAACAGCATGGGGGGGGCAGATAAGGTGCTGGTGGAAGCCATCCAAAAGGTGGCGATCAGTGGGGAGGTGCTACCGGTTGGTGACTTCAGTCTGCCTGATGTAGATTGGCGCATGCCAGCTGCAACTTCAGCTAGGAACAGGAACATTGTGAACTCCATGCAGGGGGCATTCTTCAGGCAATTAGTAAGGGAGCCCACTCTTGAGGGAGCAGTGTTGGACCTGGTACTCACCAAGAGGGACAGCATTGAAGACATTGAGGTGGGTGGCAACCTACAGTCCAGTGATCACAGTATGGTGTGGTTCAATAAACCTACTGAGCCAGAATCAAACCACATTAAAGCGAGGGTCTTGGACTTCAGTATGTCTGACTTTACAAAGATGTGGGAATGCCTCAGGGATGTCCTGGGGTGGGGCCATAGGGAAGGCAACAAAGCTCTGCATCAGGAAAGTAATCAAAAGCAAGAGGAAAAAGAGACCACTATGGTTCTTAAAAGAGGTGACTGGGAAGGTAAGGGCAAGAAAGTTAGCATTCAGAAAGTATCAAGAGACACAGAGAAAGGACTATAGGAGGTGGATCCCGAGATGCAGACGGAGGCAAGGAAAGCAGTCAGGAGTGCAAAGGCACAAACAGAGGACAAATTGCACAGGCAGTAAAGAAAAGGGATAAGACATTTTTCAGATATGCAAGTGAAAGGAGAAAAAACAAAGGAGAGATTGTAATGCTAAAGAGGGAAAGGGTGGCTTGCATGGAGGGGGACCAGGAAAAAGCAGACATCTTGAACAGACATTTTTGTTTAGTGTTCATGGAGAAAGGGGAAGGTGAGGGACCACAGTTAAGTGACAGGAGCATCAAAGTAAGGGAGATGGACACTAATCCATTTACAGAGGAGAGAGACCTGAACAAACTTGCAAATCTGAAAGTGGACATAGCAGTGGGGCTAAATGGTATACATCCTAGGATACTGAAAGAGCTCAGAGAGGTGCTGGCTGCACCTCTGGCAGTCCTGTTCATCCACTCACTGGAGGCGGGAGTGGTCCCAGAGGACTGGAGGAGAGCAGATGTAGTCCCACTTCACAGAAGTGGTAGCAGGGAGGAAGCTTGACATTACAGGTCAATCAGCTTGAATTCGGTGGTGGGGAAATTAATGGAATCACTGCTGAAGGAAAGGTTTATGGAATATCTTGATACCAGCAACATAAAGGATCTGAGGCAGCATGGATGTACCAAGGGAAGATTAAGTCAAACAATTCCATTAGATTTCTTTGACTGGGTGACCAGAGAAGTAGATCAGGGTGAAGCAGTGGATGTGGCCTACTAAGATTTCAGTAAGACCTTCGACAGCGTTCCACATAGGAGACTAATAGACAAGCTGGGAAGCATGGGAGTGAGGCCAAAATGGTAAACTGGGTAAGGAATTGGTTGGTGGATAGGTGTCAGGGGGTGGTGTTAAACAGAGTTCACTCCAAGGAAGGAAGGGTGACCAGCAGGGTGCCACAAGGATCAGTACTGGGACCAGTCCTCCTTATTTATTGGTAACATTGCAGAGAAAGTAAAAGGGAAGGCGTGCCTTTTTGCAGATGACGCTAAAATCTGCCATAGGCAAGGCCCCTACTTCTCTGTGGCACATTGGGACCAAGTTCTGTTTCAAGATTACCATTTGCCACAGAACTTCTGCTGCGGTGGTTTGCAATTTCTGCAGAAGTTCTGTGGCATTGATGAACTACCACATCACAGTGTCAGCTTGTCATCCTGACTTCACACCCATGGCAATGGTTACAGCAGTTGGGATGGGGAAGCACAGTAACAGTAGTTAAAAAAAATAACAGACTTACAAAAATAATATTATGTCTAAAAAAAGCAAATAAAATCTATCACTTAAAGTCCTAGCCTATTGCATAAATGAAATTGGCAGAGGGGACCCTATGTGAGAAATATACTGTGCATGTATAATATATATATATATATATATATATATATATATATATATATATATGTAACCCTAGGTGGCGCTATTCCATGAGCTACTACCCTGCCTGCTTAACTACTAACAGGTTGAGGGGCCTAAGTCCAATGGCGGGAGCCTCCACCCAGAGGTCAGGGTTTGCAGTAGTTAAACTAACTTGGTCACAGCCCTCTGGGACACTGTAACCACCCTTTCTTCCCACTAGTGGCCCACACAATGCATTAGGAATATCTTCACAATGTACACTTAGCCCACAGGACTGGCTCCGTCGACTGGACCCTGGGGACACCCTGTAAAACAAGATGATACAGTGCAAAAGCCACAGAACAATACTTTAACATAAACGAATACCTCAGACAGTGTAACTTTGCTGAAACAAACAAATCTGATTTATTTAGGGGATATAACAAGGACAGGGGGAAATCAAGTTAACTAGGTTAAACACATTAATAATCACAGTACTGTGCACATATTCAGAGTCCCAAATTGTCACCTTCACTGGGTACCCAGGATGGGGGCTAGCCAGGATCGGTTGCAGCTGGTTGGGGCCCTGTGATGGAAAAAACACTTGCACAATACCCAATTGTAATCTGGAGACGGAGGGCTCAGTTTGTGAAGAAATGAAAAAAGCAACAATTAGATGACACACTTGCAATTCGACAAACAGATGGCAGGGAGCTACCCTGCTCTGTACTCACAACTCAATGCTGGGAACTGGATGGAAGGCAGATTGTCCTGGATTGCTAGGAGAAGCAGACCATGTGGACAAGGTCCTTGTGACTGGACCCCACTGCAGTTTAAAGCAAATGGATGTAGTCTGGCTTAAGCTGGGGTTTACTTCCAGATTCATGCACTCTGTTCACTGTACAGGGGATTTGAAACACGATTCTCCACAAGCACTACACACATTTATATGTAAAAAGGGAAGTGCTATACCAGGCAGGCTGCTTCTCTATCCCTATCGCAATAACTGCACAATACCCGGGAGAACACACAGCAGATTCAGTTCCTGACAGACCAAGCGCGATTCAGCAATTTCTCCAGTCTTCTACCAGGTGAGCCTGGTTTCCTCACTTCTGGTGCTTCTTTCTCCTTACAACTCTGACTCAGTCCACACTGCACTCACAAACAGCTGCAGGCCGAACTTTGGGGCCCCACATGAGCTTACCGCATGAAAACTCAATGGCACAAGAGCACGGAGCTCCTTCCCTCTTCACAGTCACAACTCAACTGAACTTTCCAGTAGACAGAGCTGGGCATTTCCTTTGAGTTCCTCCCAGTTCAATGGCTGGTTTTGCTGTCACTCACACTAAACTCCCCCTGTTGGTGGAAAAAAGGCTCCAAAGTCCAAACTACAATTCCCAGAAGCATTGGCCATACAGTACATAGGTGGCTGGCTCCACAATGAGAGTCCAAGTTCTGATTTGCCAGCAGCAGGCTCCATTTTAAAGGTCCCCCCACACTGATTGGTCCAGTTCAGCAGTTCAAAACTAGAATGGGGGACTAGGCAAACACAATTCTGACTGCAAAGAAAAGCAAATTAGACAAACTGTATTTTCGTTATTACTCTAAATGATGTCTGGCAAACAGTTATATCTTTGAAAAGTGCTCACTCTGCCCAGTTAGTGACGGCAGAAATGGAACAATTTAGCAGCAGCTCAAGTGGGACTCAAGCAGGGAAACACACAGACCCCCATCCAAATTAATTATGTCTGCAGGCATACAGCTCTTAAAGAGACAGTACCAGAGGCTCTAAAAGCACTCACAGATAAACGGCTTAGACACCGAACACCATCCAGGCTTGGAGCATTCAAGCAAGCTCCTGGAAGACTTTTGGGAACCCCCATTTGCAGGGGGGTTACACCCTTCCTGGCCTGGAAAAAGCTTGGCATCCGCGTCAAGCAAGTGCCCTCATAAGTTTCAATTGCAACCATATACATTTGCATCAGTATCACATTAGGCTTATACATGTAATCATCAGTCAATATATCACTTTACCAGAAACACATTTCTGAAACTTTGCAGTACGTCACTCTTGACACAGTATTACACACACATTGTACCATAACTTAGGTTATTACCTCTGGTACATGAAATCTGAAGAGAGGGGACCCTTCCCTATCAGCTACCTTGGGGCTGGATGGGGCAGGGGCACCATACCTAGAGGGCAACACAAGTAACTTGGAGTTAGCACTGATGTTCAGTTTGGGCAAGGAGCTCGGGGACACATACACTCCTTTACGGACAACATTGAGAGGCAAGTCCACTGGCCTCCCAGGGGAATCATAACTGAGGTGCACCACAGGCTTTACAGCTCGACCAGTCTTTCTAGGGGGAATTGTTACAGTCTCTGCACTCTGAGCCTCATTTTCAGCATTGTCCTCACTTGTCAGGGGAGTCTCCATTGGGGTAGAGAGGCTAGAACTTAGGTCACTTTCAGCTCCAGAAGTTACAATCTCTGAGTCTGCAACACTTGGCTCACATGGAGAGCTTTCGGACACTGGCAGTGGACTGTCAGGGCACTCAAAATACTCTTCTTGTTCTGGTGTATCATCAATCTGTTCCAGTCCATCATTTTCTTCCCCTGAAAGCTCAAACAGTTCAGCCATACACAATGATTCCATATCATTTGACTTAATGCTTTGCACTTCACTTTCTAGGAGCATTGGCTCCAGGGACAAAGCTGGGGGCTTAGACAGTCCAGAAGGCCCAGCTTCATCTCCAGTATTGACTAGGGCATTGCCCCAAAACAATTGACTCAGTTCGTAAGAAGGTTAGTATTCAAAGTCACACTCACTTTCCTCTGATATGGACTGACAGTCATGATCAACTGGGATTTGTGGAAGGGAACACTTTAACTCAGCTTCTGTAGGTGCAGACTTTCTTGATTTTTTGTTAGCAGCAGCTCTAGTTACTGGTCCAGAGGGGGCATTTTCTGGGGGCTCAGACTCAATCAAGATTTATCCAATGGGCAGTAAATGATTTCTGTGCATTGTTTTAACATCTTTTGAATTATTCTCAGGCCTTACTTTGTACACAGGCAGATCATCTCATTTGCCCACTACAATGTGAGGGAGATGGTGCCATCTGTCAGCAATCTTGTGTTTGCCATGCAGTCCCAGATTTCTTAGCAATACCCGATCTCCCTCCTGGAGTTCCTGTGCTTTCACCTTTTTATCATACCTTTCTTTGTTGGCCAGATTTCTTTTGGCAGCCATGGTTTGAGCCAGTTGGTACACATGATTTAGCTGGGCCTTTAACTTTTGCACATACTGTAAATAGTTGTCAGCTTGAACCCCATCAGGAGAGACCCCAAAGCACATATCTACCAGCAGTCGAGCTTCTCTTCCAAACATCAGGCAGTAGGGGGAGAACCCAGTGGCATCACTTTTGGTGCAGTTGTAGGCATGTACCAGGGTACTAATTTGTTGGCTCCATCTAGGCTTGTCCTTGGATGGAGGGTGCCTAGCATATCTAACAATGTGCGGTTGAAACGTTCAGGCTGTTGGTCCCCCTGGGGGTGGTAAGGGGTGGTTCTGTACTTTTGCACCCCCCACAGAGAAAGCATCTCTTTGATCAGACGACTCTCAAAGTCTCTCCCTTGATCAGAATGGACTATTTGTGGAGCCCCATAGTGAACAAAAAATTTTTCTACAAGTACTTTTGCCACAGTGGACTCCTTCTGGTCCTTGGTGGGGAAAGCTTGGGCATATCTAGTAAAATGGTCAGTGACCACCAGCACATTACTAATATTTCTTTGATCTGACTCCAAACTCAGAAAATCAATACAGACAAGCTCCATGGGTGCACTGGTGGTGATGTTAACAAGGGGGGCAGCCCTCTGGGGCAACGCTTTCCTCTGTAAGCAGCGACTACAAGTTTGAATGTGTGCTCCACATCAGCCCCCATCTTAGGCCAATAAAATCTGGATCTCACCAAGTCAAGTGTTCTGTCTATACCAAGGTGCCCCATGTGGTTATGTAAGGATCCAGAGGGAAGAGGAGTGCACACTTCCATCTTGAGTCTCAGTTCAGTGTTATTTCAGTCCAGACTGACAAAGCACTGCTTTTCATCAGTGCACTGTTATTACACTGCATTAACTTTCTGCTACACTGTTGTACCACTGCTCAATCTTTCTTATTTTTTGATGCAGACTGTAAGAGCACTGCAAATAATTATTAGATTTTCATGCACACTTCTTTAGCACTGTATTTCCTTCAATAATTTTTGCTGCACACTGCAGTAGTACTGGCAACACTTTATAATTGTTATCACACTTCTTTAGCACTGCATTGTCTCAGCAATCTGGTTACCCTTACTGAATTTGTCACAATGGCACTACAGTGGTATATCAAAGGCAATACTGTGGTCAGCTGAAAAATCCACAATGGCACTACCCAGTGGTACTCTTGTATCACAGTGATAGGTGATGTATAGATTTTGCTCTGTGCATTGGTAGTGCACTGGCAGAATGGTATCCCTAAGGCATTTTTTACCATTTTCTCTGTCTCTCACACATACACTGGTAATACAATGATATCACAAAATTTTGAGATTTTTGTCGGCTCCCACAAATACTGGTACACTGGTAGCACAATGGTACTGCGTTATTTTGACATTTCAGTATTTGATACCTCTCACAGCAACCCTAGACTCATGTGGTAGCACAGTGTTACCAGTATTAATCTCATTATATTCTGTACTCTAACGCATTGTTAAGATAAATTACATTATCAACCTCATGGAGAACTCAGTACTGAATCTCGAAAGGCAGTGGGCAGCACTAGTTGTTGTTTGTCTACTTGTCCCCCTTCTGTCTACTGTTTCTCTGTATAGTAGTCTATTGATCAGTTTCAACTTAGGACCTTCTTTGTATAACAATGCAGTTCTCAAATCAGTGGAACGTAATTTGGACACATCTTTCCCTGCGTATAGGGCTTCTAAAGCTGATTTGATCATGGGATCTCGGGATTGAGCCCACTGAATACTGTCATTGTCCAGCTGAGGCAGTGCACCAATGTCTGTTTCAGAAAAGTGGCAACAAGCAGAAGGTATGTAGTTCTCAGAGGGTCCCAAACAATCCACCATACAGTCCACTGCGTCCGTGGACATTTGTTCCTCCCTGTCAAACTTCTGGCAGAGTGCTCTAATATCAGGTTCTGACAGTCTGACCCAGTCATTCTGGGGAACAGGCCTCCGGGAGACAGCATCAGCGTCTATGTGGTTCAGGCCTGCTCTGTATTCAACTGCATAGTTGTAGGTAGATAAGGCAGAGAGCCACCTATGGCCAGTGGCATCCAACTTAGCTGAAGTCTGCACATAGGTCAAAGGATTACTGTCAGTCTTTACTAGTATCTTAGCCCCATACAAGTACTCATGGAATTGATCAACAATGGCCCACTTCAAAGCTAGGAACTCTAACTTGTGTACAGGATAGTTCTTTTCAGAAGGGGTCAGGCTTCTGCTGGCAAAGGCCACTGGTCTCAGGCCATTCTCATGCTCTTGGTACAACACAGCCCCCAACCCTTGCAAGCTAGCATCAGTGTGCAGGACATAAGGTTTTGTTGGATCAGCATGAGGTAACACTGGAGCATGGGTAAGTTGATATATGATCTCATGAAAAGCAGTCTCACAATCAGGAGTCCAGCGGGCCCCAAATACTTCACTTGGATGAAAATACACTCTTTCAGTCTCAAGGGATGCTGACTTTTTGTATTTTTTGTGGGTTGGTGGATACCCTTGAGTAAGGTTAAGTAAAGGGCGGATCACTCTTGAATAGTCCTTGATGAAACACCGATAATAACCACAGAATCCCAAGAATCTTTGCAGTTCTTTTAGATTTTTCAGCTGTGGCCAGGTAGTCAAGGCCTCAACTTTACTTGGGTCGGTCTCTATTCCCTCGGTGGATACTATGTGTCCCACATACTTTACCGATGTTTGAAAGAATTGACACTTATCAATGGACAGTTTAAGGCTAAAGTCTTCCAGTAGGTCCAACACCTTGAATAATCTGCTCTCATGTTCCTCCAGTGAGCTGCCAAACACAATAACATAATCTAGGTATACCAGGCACTCTAGTAAGTTCATGTCCCCCACTGCATGCTCCAGCAATCTTTGAAAAGTGGCGGGGGTGCCTGAAATCCCTTGAGGCATCCTCATGAATTCATAGAAGCCAAGCTGACAGATAAAGGCTGTCTTCTCATGGTCCCCGGGGGCCATCGGGATCTGGTAGTACCCACTGTGGAGATCCAGCACAGAGAACCACTTGCTCCCGTTTAGACAGTCCAAAGCATCCTGAATGCGGGGCATAGTGTACTGATCAGGGATAGTCTGCCGGTTTAAAGTGCGATAATCCATGCACATCCTTACTGTCCCATTCTTTTTTCTCACTACCACAATGGGGGAAGCATAGGGGCTTCTGGATTCTTGTATTACACCAGCAGCTAGCATCTCTTGCAGATGCCGTCTCACATCATCTATGTCAGCTGGTGCCAGGTGTCGAGACCTCTCACGAAATGGCCTTTCATCATGCAGCCGGATATGGTGCTCAGCTCCTTGCACGCATTCTACGTCCCATTCCTTTAAAGAAAACACGTGGTCTCTCTGGGCAAACTTCTCACTGATCCTTACTTTCCATTCAGCTGGCAATGGAGAGTCACTGAAATCAAACAAGTCAGGCATTACTCTGTCATTCTTCCCCAAACTCTTGCTACTGGGTAGCACTGCAGTGTCTGCACAATGCACAGTAGCCAGGGTGCAACCTCTATTTACTTGAATCTCTCTGTCAGACACATTATGAACTTAAACCATTACCCTTCTGGCATAAGCATGGGCTCTAGCAGGCAAAATACTAGGCTTGACCAGCAGTCCTTCCGGCAATGTTCCGTCGCCTGGTACATCCAACATTAATATTTTATTCTTGACATCCTTTCTGATACGGACCTCTCCCTGTAAGGTACACTGAGCATTTGGTGCCAGGATCAGAGACTCAGGATCCTTCTTCCAGACATTTCCAACCGGTTCCTCTGGTTCTACTTTTTCAACATCTCTCTGTGCCTCATAGGCCTTCTTAATCAAGGCCAAAATTCTTAAAAGTCTACCAGCCCTTGACCCCTATTTTTCATCACACAACTGTGCCAGCCATCCAAACATATGTGCATTAGAAAATACAAAATCACACATGCCCCCACAATGCAAAGCATCATGGGCTGCATATGCAAATCACCACGGAATGTTATGCTGGTCCAACTTTAAGCAGAATTGCATGGTGCCGAAAGGCCTCTCACACAGTTTGCAAAGGGTGCCAACAGAAGACATAGACACGTGTTTCATCCCACCAGGACCCACCAGCATGCCCCGTCTGTTTGACACCCCAGTGGAATGGACCAGCTACCCTTAAGGCAGTGTGCCTTGGATATATTGTGGTGAACCCATTAAAATAAAAAAACATTTAAAAGATAAAGAACCTCTGTGCGCAAACACTGAGGCAAGGGTTACCCCAAAGGGCATTTGGCTGGGAAGCCAAGTTTCAAGAAAATACAAAATCACACATGCCCCCACAATGCAAAGCATCATGGGCTGCATATGCAAATCACCACAGAATGTTATGCTGGTCCAACTTTAAGCAGAATTGCATGGTGCCAAAAGGCCTCTCACACAGTTTGCAAAGGGTGCCAACAGAAGACATAGACACGTGTTTCGTCCCACCAGGACCCACCAGCATGCCCCATCTGTTTGACATCCCAGTGGAATGGACCAGCTACCCTTAAGGCAGTGTGCCTTGGATATATTGTGGTGAACCCATTAAAATAAAAAAACATTTAAAAGATAAAGAACCTCTGTGCGCAAACACTGAGGCAAGGGTTACCCCAAAGGATATGTGCATTAGTCCCAATTAGTAGAGGAACCCCATCATACAGTCCGGTAGGGGGACACACTAAGGCCAGGGTCTCTACTTGCTCGGCTACTCCAGCCACAGAGGTGGGAAAAGACAGCCAAATTTGGATATATCCAGAGTAGGGGTAGGCCTTCTCACTTAACCCCCAGACATGCAGCCCCTCCAACAGTTGTAAGGGTACATCAGACAAATGCTTCTGATACCAGTCTTGGAACATAATTGTCACTTGGGAGCCACTGTCTAATACAGCTCTTGTAGACACTCTATTCACCTTTACAGTAGTCTCCATGGAGGAACCCACTATTCTGGACCAGTCTGGAGAGGCGGTAGCCAAGGTCTGGGCAACTGACCTTTTCACAAAGGGATGTGAGTTAGTATTTTTGGGGCCCTCACTGGGATCATTGTGTGCACCTCTTAAACACTGATTTGTTCTCCGAAGTGCTCCTTGTAGCCTATATGCAACTTTGTCTGTGTCTTTTGGGGACTGGCATTCTCTTTCCATGTGCCCATCCTTCCCACAATTATAGCAAAACATACTTTCTGGAGTTTGAGCTGGCCGAGGCATCACACTGGGAGCCAGGAAGGGGGTACTACTAACTGGAAACCTTGGTGCCATCTCTGTCTGTGGCATGATAAGCATTTGGAGACATCTCATTAATTTCCCCACTTCCATGGTCAAGACATTGAGTTTTGAGCTGTTGTCAGCAGGAGATGCATGGGTGGGTACCCCAACCCCCATAGCAGATGCAGTCGGATGAGGGTCAGGGCCTGTACTTGCAGGAGCGGCCTTCATAAAGAGACTGTTTTTTATTTCCCTGAACTCTCTCAACAGTTCGTCCCATCGTGGCATATCTTTTTCCTTCTCAGAGCACTCATTAACTGCCAACCTCTGCCCCTGAACTTCACTAGATGGGTCACCCTCAGTCACTCAGGTCGTAGCCGCAGCTATTGTTGCAAGTCCCTCCTGAGGTTGTCTTTTCTCAACTCCTCGAATTTCTCTCATTAGCTCATTATAGGAGGGTGTGGATTCCAGTCGATTTGCCAGGCATAACTGAAGCAACAGCAGTTCCGAGAAGGGGGCGGACTTAAGGATCCTGTCCAGCCTGGTTCGGTCAAGTTCAATCACTGGAAAACTACCCTTTCTGAGGCATTCTTGCAACAATTTTACCAGCTGAGATACATACACAGACAACAACTCCCCCTGGTACTGTTGTGCATTTCTTACTCTCCACCACAGGTTCTCATCAGAATCTGGGCTCCCATACACATTCTGCAAGACCTCAAGATAGTCCTGTGCAGTCGCTTCAGGGTTACTGGCCCATTTAGCACGGATGGTAGCCAGGGCAGGACCTCAGAAGCTCTCACTAACCCTCTTTCACTTATCGGCTTCCAAACATTGCCATTCCAGCACTTGAGGGACATCATAGTCTATCCAGGTCTCCCAGTCATCCTCCCCTTGGGGGGTGGGAGGGTGCCAGAGAAGATCCTCAACCTTCGGTAAGAGTCGTGACTAATGGCAGGTGCAGAAATAGGAGCCTGCATTGATTCAGCCACCGTTATGGGTACTGGATTGGGAGATGGTGTTGGGGGAGGAACACCCCCAGGTGGCAAAAATAGTTTCTTCAAGTCCTCCACAGTTTTCCCTTCTCCCAGCAACCATTTAGCAAATTTCTCCTCAAAAGTTTCAGATAGTGGGGATGGCTCATTCCCCCCCCCCCGGGTCTTTACTGTCCTTAGTTATCACTCTCCAGGCAGTGAGGGCTCCCTCTGGGGTAATAGTCTGGGGCACTTTGGAGCTATCTATGGGATCCTTAAACTCTACTAGGGCGAGGAAAGTGTGGGTGAGCAGATTAGCATGTCGACCCACCACAGGGTTTTTTAAACCTTCCACCTTGGAAAGTACTCCCTGTACAGTGTCCATATTGATACCCAGGGGTATGTCCAGGATAAGCATAGCATTTTGGGGGTCAATCTCCTCCCCAGTACACCACTCCACCAACTGGTGCATAGCCACTTCTGTTGGGGTACCCATTTATTTTATTTTTTTTCCCTTAACAGTGGTTTGTAAATATGGCCACTAGAGGACACACAATACCAGTGGTGAGCCTCCAAGATGTAACCCCTAGGTGGCGCTATCCCAAGGGCTACTACCCCTGCCTGCTTAACTACTAACAGGTTGAGGGGCCTAGGTCCAATGGCGGGTGCCTCCACCCAGAGGTCAGGGTTTGCAGTAGTTAAACTAACTTGGTCACAGCCCTCTAGGACACTATAACCACCCTTTCTTCCCACTAGTGGCCCACACAATGCATTAGGAATATCTTCACAATGTACACTTACCCCCAGGACTGGCTCGATCGACTGGACCACGTGAACACCCTGTAAAACAAGATGATACAGAGCAAAAGCCAAAGAACAATACTTTAACATAAATGAATACATCAGACAGTATAACTTTGCTGAAACAAACAAATCTGATTTATTTAGGGGGTTATAACAAGGATAGGGGAAATCAGGTTAATTAGGTTAAACACATTAATAATCACAGTACTGTGCACATATTCAGAGTCCCAAATTGTCACCCTCACTGGGTACCCAGGATGAGGGGGGCTAGCCAGGATCGGTTGCAGCTGGTTGGGGCCTTGTGATGGAAAAAACACTTGCACAATACCCAACTGTAATCCAGAGACGGAGGGCTCAGTTTGTGAAAAAATGAAAAATGCAACAATTAGATGACACACTTGCAATTCGACAAACAGATGGCAGGGAGCTACCCTGCTTTGTACTCACAACTCAATGCTGGGAACTGGATGGAAGGCAGATTGTCCTGGATTGCCAGGAGGAGCAGATCATGTGGACAAGGTCCTTGTGACTAGACCCCACTGCAGTTTAAAGTAAATGGATGTAATCTGGTTTAAGCTGGGGTTTACTTCCAGCTTCATGCACTCTGTTCTCTGTACAGGAGATTTGAAACGTGATTACCCACAAGCACTACACACATTTATATATAAAAAGGGAAGTACTATACCAGGCAGGCTGCTTCTCTATCCCGATCACAATAACCGCACAATACCCTGGAGAACACACAGCAGATTCAGTTCCTGACAGACCGAGCGTGATTCAGCAATTTCTCCAGTCTCCTACCGGGTGAGCCTGGTTTCCTCACTTCTGGTGCTTCTTTCTCTTTACAACTCTGATTCAGTCCACACTGGCACTCACAAACAGCTGCAGGCCAAACTTTGGGGCCCCACACGAGCTTATCGTGCGAAAACTCAATGGCACAGGAGCACGGAGCTCCTTCCCTCTTCACAGTCACAACTCAACTGAATTTTCCAGTAGACAGAGCCGGGCATTTCCTTTGAGTTCCTCCCAGTTCAATGGCTGGTTTTGCTGTCACTCATAGTAAACTCCCCCTATTGGTGGAAAAAAGGCTCCAAAGTCCAAACTACAATTCCCAGAAGCATTGGCCATACAGTACATAGGTGGCTGGCTCCACAATGAGAGTCCAAGTTCTGATTTGCCAGCAGCAGGCTCCATTTCAAAGGTCCCCCCACACTGATTGGTCCAGTTCAGCAGTTCAAAACTAGAATGGTGGACTAGGCAAACACAATTCTGACTGCAAAGAAAAGCAGGTTAGACAAACTGTATTTTCGTTATTACTCTAAATGATGTCTGGCAAACAGTTATATCTTTGAAAGGTGCTCACTCTGCCCACTTAGTGACGGCAGAAATGGAGCGATTTGGCAGCAGCTAGAGTGGGACTCAAGCAGGGAAACACACAGACCCCCATCCAAATTAATTATGTCTACAGGCAGACAGCTCTTAAAGAGACAGTACCAGAGGCTCTAAAAGCACTCACAGATAAACGGCTTAGATGCCGAACACCATCCAGGCTTGGGGCATTCAAGCAAGCTCCTGGAAGACTTTTGGGAACCCCCATTTGCAGGGGGATTACATATATATATATATATATATATTTTTTTTTATTTCCATGACATTGCATCCTCATGGAAATGGAATAAACAGAATAGAGAAGATATTGCAAAACTCATTTTTCATGCCAACCTGCTTCCCCTGACACACTACATAACACCAGCAGACCATGACATGCATGTGAACCCATTGTGAGATAAAGCTCTCCAGCCCATCACGATGTGTCCTCCATATGACAAAATACTGCGCCATACTTTTCTAGGCTCAGAGCAATGGTGTGCTCCCCCATCCTTGTGCTGCCCAGCCAACTCCCAGAGCTCATCTCCGAACCTGAGTTAATGCATTCCACGTGGGGGGCACAATGGTTGCAGGGTGGCTATGCACCCAAGATATGAGGTGCATAGCCACTCCACACCTTTGTGCATAGGGGCCAATAACATTAATTAAAACAGCAAACCAAGTAATTCAATTTTGATATTTTGATTTGTGTTAAGCAAGGATTAAGCTTCCTATCAAGGTCCCTTAAGTTGATTGCAGTTGTTGGTACACCTTCTCTAAATATCCATGGTGTGTTATGAATTGCAAGATCTTTGCATATGCTAGCCGTCAGTAGCTTTTGTTGCTGAACCAGGGAAATCAGTAGTGGAGCACAGAATATGGGTTCACCCATGCCAGTGTGAAAATTATATTGCAGATTATGGTGCAGGCAACATCCCACCCAGCATTACAACACCAGGCATTACATCTCCAGGGAGATACAGCACCAAAGCGCCCTCCCAGGAAACAGCTTTTGTGGGGGGCATCACCCACAACATACACCCAAGCCCCCCGCATCCTCTAAAACTAAATATAACCTCCTCAAGGACGGCATGCCCTGGAGGGGACAGAAATTGTATGGTGCAAAGGGCGGCATCAGTGAGGGACGATCAAAAATCAAGATCGCCCCTGTCATTGTCTCTCTCTTGTTGTGGCACCATAATTGCGGTGCCAAAATTTAGTTGCAGCTCTACTGGCATTCTCAGAATATGCATGGAAGAAACGCAGTGGTCGAAAACGTGCAGTCCAAGGCCTACATGGCCAATGGCCTTATGGTAGTGCAAGCACAAAGACAAGTTGCTTTCCATGATGTTCAAATGTCTTTGAAGATTCACAAGTCATAGTCAAGAGTCAATGAGTTAGACAGCAGTGCACACAGATAAAATACAAAAGAGTTAAAAAGTTAGAATTTCAAAGAATCCAGTCTCAGGTAGGAAGATACAGGATAAGCTGGTGTTAAAAGGAAATCATGAACAGAAGCTTAAAAAGAAGAGTTAGATGCTCAGTTTTTCTTCAGTGGTGGGGAAATTAATGGAAAGCCTACTGAAAGAAGACTGGTAGAGTAGAGCTCCCAGGAACAAGTGTATATACTTTGCCAGGCTGGCAAAGGCAAACTGCTACAAGGAACAGTTAGATAGTAGCTGGGGGAATGGTAAAAGATTCTAGCAAAACATCAAGGAACTGCTGGGCAAAGAGTATAGAAAGCACCCTACATTACTATGGATCCTTGCACAATCGCAGAAACCTTCAATGCAGCATTTACAAATCTAAGTGTGGTCCTCCCGCCTGACTACCTTACCCCCTGTGGCCCAACATCATCAACCCCTAATCAGGATACCATCACCCCCCCCACTTCTACTTTAGGGGTGTCTCAATCAGGGAGGTCAGAACCTATATCAAGAAGGTACTTGGCAAATCCAGGTTGGGGAATGATAGTGTTGACATGAAGCTTGTGTCAGTTGCACTTGAAGAGCTGCTTGTTCCTATCACCAAAATAGTCAACAAGTCTCTCACCTTGGCTACATTTCCGACAGCATGGAAGCTAGCACTGGTGACCCCTGTGTTTAAAAGTGGGGATCATTCTAGTACGGCCAGTTATTGGCCTTTCTCCATTCTTCCCCCTTATCGAAAGCCCTGGAAAGAACTGTAGCAGATCAGATCACTGAACACGGAGGTCACGTGATGCTGGGCACCTAGAAGCAGCACTGAGCCGAAGTTCCTGCCTATCAACCTCATTAAAAGGTTTATTTTCCTTCATTTAAGATGCAGAAATAGTTGCAGACCTTAGATATATGCTGTACTAGAGATCGGAACACTAGCGATTGCCAAAAGGAATGCTTTCTAGACTACAGAATCGGTATTAAACAACGGGATGGAAGCCGAGATGAAACAGGCCTCCATCAAGCACACTCTTCCAGCTACCCCAGAGAAAACTGCTAAAAAATCAAAACATCAGGGTTCTGGGAGTACCCCTAAGTCAAGTGCTTCCAGCTCCTCGACTAATCCTCTAACGGAGGAATGTTTTTTGCAAGAATTGCTCGCTTTCAGAGAGACTCTCAAAGATATATCAGCAGAGTTAAAATCGCTCCGTAGTGACCAAAGCTCACTGTCACAAAGAACTTGGGATGCCGAAGTGAGAACCACCTCTTTGGAGATGTGGAAGGAGAGAATGGATCCTGAAATTGTTCAACTCCGACTACAGCTTAAGAAGCTGCAACTGAAAACTGAGGATTTGGAGGGGAGAAGTCAAAGGAACAGCCTACCTGAAACAGAGGAAGGCCCTGATACTATTGGTTTCCTTCAGAAATTCCTGGTTAAGATTGTGGGCCCATCTCCATTAAGCCCACAGTACCATATAGAATAAGCACATCGTTCTATCAAGCCGAAACCCCCACCTGGATCACCACCACATCCAATGATAGTGAAATTACTTAGCTATCTAGAAAGGCAGCATGTTATTTCCAAATCTAAGGAGCTTCAAGCTATCCTATGGGGTAATGCGAAGCTGAGGATTACTCAAGATCTCCCTTTCAGAATTCGCCAAAAGTGATCAGCATTCCATCCCACGGTCAGCAAGTTAATAGCAGCAGGAATCCGTTTCAAGATGGTTTACCCGGCTAAACTGCAAGTGGCTATTGAAGGAGTCTGGCATTCTTATGAATCTCCGGAGCAGGCAACTGCGGATCTAACAATCAAGCTACCTAACCTATTTAAGACCAGTTGAACTGCTATCTCAGATATCTCAGGCTTTTAAGTCTTTGTCTCGGAGTGGGCTGCATACCTGTTTGGTGTCCCTTCTCTCTGTCTCTTTCTCCTCTCTACCCTCTCTCATTTCTCTCTTTCACGGGCTGATTTTGAGGGGCTGCCGGGGAGTCCTGAGGCCTAGCAGGCCTGGTGTGGTGGTGTGATTGCTGGGGGTTTCCAGTGGGGGGAGTAGGAACCTTTTGGTTGGCGCACGTTTCCTAGCACCGCTGAAGGGGACGGTTCTGGTGTTAGTCCCATAAGTTACAGGTCCCCCGATTACTTCCCCACTCTTGAGAGTGTTCTCATTCCCATTAAGTTTATTAAGCTAAACCACAAGGGGGATCTATTCCCTGTGTGTCTCTCCTTTTGGGATCTCTAACCCTTGAGGTCTGCTTCACGAGTTTACTAGACATATTTAATTTCATTTGGGGTAATTTTCTTGATCGCGTGTAAGATGATTAATCTACATCTCGATGGTCTCACTTTCACTTTCCCTGAATTATTTCTGCACTTTCTCCAATCACCTTCCTGATCCAAATCAACCTACTTTTTTTTTCTTTTTTCCTTTTTGGAGGGGTGGTGGGTGGGGGGCTTTGGGGGGTGGAGCAATCTTTGGGAGAACTGCATATCGCACCAGGCAAGGGGGGGAGGGCAATCTCCATAGGGGGTTCAAAAGGCAAGCCAGCTGTTGGCCATTTCTGATATATTTCACTGATGTAGTCTTTGGCACCAATGCTCAGACCAGGGGAAGGTCGCCTATTGGGCTGGTTCCTCTATACTGGAGATTTTCACATTGGGAATTATTTTCAAAGAGGGACCTTTTGTACATAGTTTGAGTGGGTTGTGGGGGAAGGGTCAATACTCTAGGCTGCTTACTTTTCTGAATTGGCAATAGTGGGAGTTAAAAGGACACATTTATATTATCCCATTTCTTCAACTTTGGCTAACCTATACTGATGAATATTGGGAAGAGTTCTCTGGTTTGGGCTCTATCTTTGTTCAAAAGGGGGGGGTTGGGGAGGGGACTGGAGTGTGCCTCTTGGAATTATGTTCCTACTCACTGTCTCAGGATTATTATTTCTTTCAAAGAGTTGGTAATGACTGCAGTAACAATTAAAATTGCTGCATGGAATGTTAGAGGAGTCAGAGACATGACTAAAAGATATCAAGTTCTTAAGAATTGTGTTCTCCTAAACGTAGACATCCTCTTGATACAGGAAACCCACCTTCTCGCTGCTGAAACAAATGGGCTAAGTAGACAGGGGTTCTCCCAAGTCTTTACTGCCTGGGGTTCATCTGTGAGCAGGGGGGTAGCAGTTCTGATTAAGAAGCATGTTTCATTTGTAGCAGAGGAAACTCTCTCAGATCCAGAAGGCAGATTTATTCTAGTCAAAGGCACGCTGTATAACAGCACAGTCATTCTAGGTGCAGTCCATGGCCCAGTGGGAGGTAGTCCAGAGTTCCTTATGTGTCTGGCAGACAAGCTGAGTAGATTTTTGCCTTCCAAGTTAATCACAGGGGGAGACTGGAATATACCCCCAACGCAGGACTTGGATAGAACATATAGGCCATTAAAACCCCTATCCCCTCTGCAGCAAGCCCTAAGGGATTTTATGGGACTACTGGGTCTGTGTGATCCATGGTGCCTGTTCAATCCCTCTGGTCAGGTCTTCTCATTTCTCTCCCAGGGTTCACCAGTTGTGGTCTAGGCTGGATTATATCCTAACTAGCTCTTCACTTCAGCCTTCACCAGACTGGTATGGAACCGATTGTCATATCAGATCACTCAATGGCATGGATAGTGATTTCTCCTGACCCATGTAGTCAACGGGACACTACCTGGAAACTGAACATACAACTTTTAAAAGAGGAACACACAATCTCTCACATAAAAGGTGTGATTTCATTTTTTATGGAAACTAATAAAGGTTCTATTAGAAGGGCTGATCAACTATGGTGCTCCTTTAAATGTTATATTGGGGGGAATTCATTAAGTTAGCTTCCAAATGGAAAAAGCAAAGGGAAGCAAGAATTATTTCTTTGTCAAACCAAATCAAGGAGGCTGAAAACATCTTCTCTACTTCTTCCCCTTCGGGTCTCTTGGAATCCCTGTTGAAACTTAGGAATGAGTATGCAGATTTATTAAAAGAAAAGACGGAATACGCCATCCTGAAAACTAAAGCTCGCTACTTTGATCAAGGCGAGAAGCCAGGAAGAATGCTGGCCCTTCGGTTACGGGCAGTGGAGAGCTCATGGCTCATCCCTTCTATTCTGGCCTCAGATGGCTCTATTAAGACCTCCCCATGTGATATCTCTCAGGTTTTTGAAAAATGTTATAAAAATTTGTATAGTAAAATTCCTGCACAGGCCACACCCCCAAGCATAGAGCAATATCTGAATCGCCTGGACCTCCCGTCCCTTCAGGCACAACATTGTTCTACTCTGTCTCCCCAATCACTTTGAGGGAGATAGAGGAGAAATTAGGAGAGCTCGCACTGGATAAAGCACCAGGACCAGATGGCTTCCCCTCCAATTTCTATAAAACCTTTTCCACTGAATTAGCCCCCCTCCTCTTAAATGTATTTGAATATATGTTCACTTTAGATACTCTGGACCCTTCCTTGCTGGAAGCCACAATAGTTCTCATCCTGAAGCCTGATAAACCACATGATGATCCTGCCAGTTAACGTTCAATCTCACTTTTAAATTATGATATCAAAATTCTAACAAAAATCTTGTCTCTCAGAATTAAGAAGGTATGGTCTCATCTCCTGAGCCCTGAACAGGTGGGATTTGTTCACGATCGATCTTCAGCTGATCACCTACGGACCCTTTCACATATTTTTCAGGCTGCCCAGGACTCCCAAATTCCCATGGCTTTAATCTCGTTAGATGCAGAAAAAGCCTTTGACAGAGTTAACTGAGAGTTTCTCTGGGCTACTCTCAAAAAAATGGGCTTTCCAACAGTTTTCATTCAATAGATACAGACGGTTTATCAAGCTCCTTCTGCTAAAATTTATTGTAATGGTGTATTTTCTCCAAGGTTCTCTTTATTTACAGGCACCAGGCAAGGCTGCCCCCTTATCTCCCTTTCTTTTCAATTTATATCTGGAACCTCTTCTACGTAGTCTCAAGTGTGCTTCTCAGGTCAAGGGCTGTATTATACATCAACAGTCCTTGACCCTCTCAGTATATGCAGACGACATCCTACTCCACTTGGCCTATCCCGATAAATGGTTATCACATGCATTACAAATTATCAGACAGTTCGGACTCGTGTCTAATTATAAGTTAAATTTGTCAAAAACCGTAATTTTTCCTCTAAATGCTCTTACCCACCAGGCTAATTTTACCCATCTAGGCATGAAGTGGTCCCCTCACTCTATTAAATATCTGGGCATTCATCTCACCAAAGACTCAGAGACTCTTAGGAAGCTTAATTTAGATGACTTAATAACAAATATTCAACAGGACCTTCAAAGATGGGAGAGCCTCCCCCCTCTCAATTTGGGGTCGTATCAGTATTGTTAAATGAACGTCCTCCCTCATCTCTTTTATCCCCTAAATTTATTAAATCTCTGGCTCCCATTGTCCTATTTTCGTCAGTTTCACTCTGTTCTCTCCAAATTTATCAGGCGGGGTAAATTTCCCAGGCCCTCTTTCACTAAACTCAAGCCTCCCCAAGAAATTAGGGGGGCTTCATCTCCCTAATTTTAACTTTTATTATTGGGCGCGCCATCTGTCAAAAATGGGAAGGTGGTTTTCAGACACAAGTGATGGTTACTTACCTATCTGGCTACAATTAGAAAGGAAACTTCTCGCTCTTCACGGCTTTAATTCCACAGGAATATTTTTCTCTCCTTGTTCTGTGTTACCAAACTCCATACAAGATTCAGTGGTGGGAGTCTCCATTAAGGTTTTAGTGCAATACTGGAATTTTTTTAATATCTCACATAAAAAAGATATGGCTCAACCGCTTTTTCAGAATCCAAATATTAAAATTGGGGGTTCATTACTTTTCCCGGATTGGCTCCCTCAGTTACAGGAAGTCTCAGTAGAGGACTTATATGGTCAAACCGCTCTCCTGTCATCCCCAGACATAATAGCTAAATTCAACATCACTCAGAAATATATTTTCAAAGTGTTTCAGTTGAGACACCTTATGGTGCCCAGTTTTGGAGTCGCACTATCACAATCTCGAGTTAAGCCCTTTCTGGAACAGGTACAGAGGTACGCCAGTAAATCCCATGGTATATCGGTTATCTATTCTTTTCTTTTGGGAATCAATTTCCCGAATGCTCTTCCGGGTTCTAAAGTTTGGGCTTCCCTTCTGACTGATGTTAGTCCCAATTGGAGTCAGGTTTGGAAGGACCTACATAAGTATCTTACCCAAGATAGACACAGACTTATTCAGTATCATATTTTAAATAATATGTATTACACTCCAGTTAGGCTAGCCAAGTTCAGTAGGCTTCCTGTGGCAACCTGTACCAGATGTGGTTTAGCTGAAGGGAACCTGATTCACATTTTCTGGCATTGTAGCAAAGTGGCTCCACTTTGGAATGCTATTCAATCTAACCTAGACCCTTTATTGGGATTAGGAGATCTATTTACTGTAGAGATATGTATCCTTGGGATGCTCTCAACCATTAATATTAAAGAACGTAGATTTCACATGGCCTTAATTTCTATTGTGGTTAAAAGATTAGTTCTCAAGCATTGGGTGGATCAACTAGTTATAACACATGAAAAATGGTTGCAGGAGATGTCACTTTGCTTCAATACTAAGAGATTGATAGCCAGTTCCCAGAACTGTATGGAGGTATTTAACCGTAAATGGGGTAAATTATATGCCCTATACTTAAATTGAAATATGGAAGGTACATGTCTCTGTTTATCTTAACTGGTTGGTCTTATTCATCTCTGGTAAATGCCGATTGTTACTCTCTAATTCACCACTTCTTTTGAGTTGTTATGTTTATGAGGCACACTCCAGGGGAGGGTTGAGGGAGTAAAGAGGGGGGAGGGGGGTTTATAGGGGTATTGGTATTGTTTTGGTTTTATTGGACCCGGAAACAGTCTGATGTATGCTACTCTGTATCTATCCTGGCCAATATTGTGTACAGTCAATCCTGTAGTTTTTTTTCTGGATATGCGGAATGTAAATTCAATAAAATATTGAATTTCAGATCACTGAACACCTCCAGAAATACGATCTACAGTACCAGCAGCAGCACGGCTTTCATAAGGGTCACAGTACAACAACAGCTCTTGTTGAATTCACAGACTTTGTCTATAAGACCTTGGACAGAAGCAAACTAGTGGGATCCATACTTATAGATCTCACTAAGGCCTTTGACACTGTAAGCCACACCATACTCCTGCAACAATTACACCACTTAGATTTCTCCTCCGAAACTGCTCACTGGGTAAAAGATTACCTCTCTAACTGGTCCCAAAGTGTCAGGATCGGGTCAGTGATCTCCTCAGCTAGGGAAATTATTCTCAGAGTCCCTCAGGGATCCATCCTGGGTCCCCTCCTCTTCAGTCTGTTCTTGAATAGACTACCAAATGCACGTAATAACAAGATTATTCTTTATGCCGATGATGCGGTCATTCTGGCTAGCAGTACCCAGTTTGGTCAGCTACAGAATTAACTGCAGTCCACCTTCCACTCCTTGAAAGACTGATTCAGTGTACAGAAACTGCTCCTAAATTACAAGAACACCAAAATGATGCTGTTCTCCAGTTCGCAGCACAAGAAATTCTACCCATACCTGACATTAGTCAATAATAAGGCCACTCCCCTTGAACAGGTACGTGCTTTTAAGTACCAGGGGGTTTTCATCGACGACACCCTTTCCTATTCTCAACATGTTGATAGTGTCATCAAAGCAGTCATTGTCAAGCTGGGTGTCTTACACAGGCACAAACAATACCTTGCACCCGCTGCCCTCCACCTGTCAGTCTCCACTTCTATCTTGTCAATAATTGACTATGGCCTGGTAGTATATGGGGCTGCATCAGATACAACACTTAAGTGTATTACAATAGCCCTCAATAAGGCATGTAGACTAGCCTGGGGAGCTGACAATAGATTTCACACACGTTTACTCTATGAACAAACCAACTGGCTGAACCTTAATAGCAGGATAAAGTACCAGATGTGCCTTCTGGGCAGGAAAATCCTGCTAGAGAAAGCTCACCCCTTTCTCAAACCCAGGTTGTAGACTAATCTCACCTCTTAACACACCAGGGGTGTGACCAGAAACACTCTAGCCATCCCATTCAGGAGAACCTCTCTGGGACAAAGGTCCTTTGCCTACAGAGCACCCCATGGCTAAATGAGATCCCCACCCACATCACTAGCAACACCTGCATCTCAGCCTTTAACATATTGCTGAAGCAGCACCTCTCTGATGCCTCCATCTGCACCTGTAGATAATCCTGGCAGACAATGCCTAATCCCCTCAGGGGTACCTCCTGGCCAATCTTGCCACTCCTCTAAATGACATTCAACTCCTATAACTTCCCCTCCATCCCCTCTCTCCATCTGTTTTCCATGACAATGCCTGACATTGACAGCCCTACCCCATGGATTATTAACATGAATAAATGCCTCCTGGGCCCCTAAGAATTGCCTGACTACCCAGTTTCTCAACTGTACCTCACCCTTCTGCCATTTCTCCAATCTCTCCCTCCTGCCAATTGTCCAATCTCCTAAGAACATGTTCTTTCTGCTTTGCACTTTATAACCACATGTATAGTATTATTATACCATCCTTATTGTTCCTTCCTCACATGTTTAACCTTAACAGGTCATATCTGTTGTGTAATGTTGTATTGTAAATGTACCTCTCCTGATGTGGGACCTTTGAAAAAGAGCATTTTGCTCAATGGTCTTTTCCGAAGAATTAAATAAATAAAAATAAATAAAAGTATCTTGAATCTAATGGACTGCAAGATCACAGGCAGCATGGATTCACCAGGTGGTGTTCATGCCAAATGAATCTGGTAGATTTGTTTGAATGGTTTACCGGGGAAAAAGATCAGGGGGAGGGCAGTGGATATGGCTTATATGTTCTTTAGCAAGACCTTCTACCCTATGCCACACAGGAGAATGATAAACTGAGAAGCCTAGAGGTAGGATCCAAAGTGATGGACTAGGTTAGAAGCTGGTTAACAGACAGAATACAGAGGGTGGTGGTTACAAAGAGTACTAAAGTCAAAATTTTCAAAAACATAAGTTGTGCAGAGTGTTTTGATTTGTGTGTTTGGTCCTGGTGTATCCTTTCCCTTGTTTGCTATTAAGAGATTTTTATATTTGCCTATTAGTTTTATGGCCTCTGGGGATCTCCATGTTAGCATGGTTTGTTGCTCTTCTTTGTCTATAATGTCTCTCGTGTGAGAGTGATGCATCTGAGACCACTGATTCAGTGAGGAAAACTACAGCAGTAATCTGAAGATAAGAGCCTGATGTTCTGGCCTCAACGAAATAACTAATTCATTTGATGTTCTAGCCTCAACTAAATAATTAAATATTTTAATTTTTTATATGTGTGTCTAGTTCTAGCCTGCAGGACTAAATGTTTTGCTTTTAAAGCTTTTAATTTCATCAGGCTACACCCAGCCATAAAAAGCACACAAATCACATAAGGTCATCAATGCTGTAATTATTAAAGACTCTAGCTGTTCTCTTAGAGAATACCCACTGAGTTAGACCACATGTGATTGCTAAGCTATAAATGTAGCCTCCAGAGTCCTCTGGCTAAGGAAAATGACTTAAAATCACAGCTGTACTGCTGTAAAATTGACTGTAAACCAGTATTTGCTGAATCTATGATTCGAGGTTCGTCATTATCACTTGGGACAGGAGGTATTTTACAGTAAAAGAAGGAAGAGCAATAAATCATAATAATATGGAGATCCCTAGGAGCCATAAAACTAGTAGTATAGACCATAAAACTAGTGGGGCAAATTGAGAAAAAACTCCCAATACCAAACAAAGGAAAGGACACAACAGGACTAAAAATAGAAATAAAAACAATCGGCACAACATATGTTTTTGCAAATTTTAACTGTAGTACACTTTTAATGACACTTACTCTAATGATGGGTTAGTAACCAGTGGGTTGCAACAGTGCTCAGTACTGGGACTGGTCCTTATCAAAGCTACTGTAAATGACATTGCAGAAGAATTGAAAGGAAGATATGCCTTTTTGCAGATGATACCAAAATCTGCAATTTGGTGGACACTCAGGAGGAGACGGAGAGATTTCACAGGAATCTTGTGAAACTCAATTAGTGGTCAAGGGCATGGCAGTTGAGGTTTAGTGACAAAAAGGACAAAATTATGCACCTAGGTCATAGGAACCCAAGACCTGTGAATAGGATGGGGGAGAGTCTACTGATTGTCACCAAACAGGAAAGAGTACTTGGGTTATCATATCTGATGATTTCTAAGGGACAGAGCAGTGTGTTAAAGCAGTGAGTAGGGCTAGCGGGATGCTTCGTTGCATAGAAAGGGATATCTCCAACAGGAGGTGGGAGGTTGTGTTGCCTCTGCATCATTCACTAGTGAGACCCCACCTGAAGAACTATGTACAGTTTTGGTGGAGGCCACACCTCAGAAAGGACATAGGAAGAGTGGAGACAGCTCAGAGTAGGGCAACAAAAATGGTGTAGGGGTTGCTCGAGAAGCCAAATGAGGGCAGACTGAGGAATCTCAACATGTACAACAACAAAGTTAGAGTGTTTATCAGAGTTAGTTGAAGTGAATTGTTATCTTTGTAGTTATCTAGGCACTTGTCAAAGGTGGCTGAAGGGAATTATCTGTGCCATTAACTAAGTGTAGAAAAATCTGTAAAGTAGGGGGAGTGGCTTAGCTAGAAGGAAGGCAAGTTAAAGCCAGATTTAAATGCTGCCCTAGATAACTTCTGCCAGAGAACAGGCAGAACACCAGGAGGACAGAGCTGCTGGTATAATTAAACTTCTTTACTAGGACTATATTGCCCTCCTTTCCTCCCCTCCACCTCCCCCACCCTAAACCAGTTCTACTTTTATAGGCACAGGATTTGACTGACAACAGGAACTTCCTGTTTGGGAGCAGGAAGTGAGTGGTCACACAGCCACCAAAGACTCACCATCCTAGAAGGATAAGAGTAGCTCTCCACCCCACCCAGCTGCTGGTGATCTGACTCTGTGCAAGTAAGGAAACTATTGAGAAATATAGGAACTTCTTGTCTCAGAACAGGAAAAGCAGAAGCTTAAAGGGCACAGAGGCAGTAATTAAGTAGGGAGAAAAAAAGAAATAACAAACAGAGGAAAGAGTAAGTATTCCAAACAACAGTTAGGGGGCCAGAAATAAGACATGATGGGAGTGGTGCAGTGCAGTGGCTGTGGAGCAGCAGTCTTCCGGGAGACATTCTGGAGGATGCGGTGTTGTCCCATCTGCAGGCACCTCTCTTGGCTGAGGGAGGAGGTTGCTCATCTCCAGGCTGAGTTGGTCAGGATTTGTGGGACCTTCTCTCCCACCCAGGGACCACCAGACCACTGCCGTTGCCTCAGAGGTTGCCAAGAAAGAGGAGCGGTTGGACACAGTGGGCTCAGGGAGGGTGAGGGTGGTAGAACAGAGGTGCATCCCTTGAGTTGTACATCTCCACAATTCATATGCCATTCTGGCAAAGTGGTGCTCCTCTATGGAGGCACCCAGAGTGGAGACCAAGGAGGATGCTGGGCACCTCCACAAAGAACACCCACAGGATGGTGGCATGGGACCCCACAGGGGAAGGAAACAACTCTGGGTGGGGGACTCCATTGTTAGGAAGGTAGAACTGGGGGAGGAAGGGGAGAGGGAGGTAAGGTGCCTGCCTGGCACCATGGCTTGGAGGGACAGGGAGAAAATCCTCAGGATCACCAGAGCAGCTGCACTTGGGGGGAGCTGGATGTCATTGTCCACTTAGAGACAAATGACCTGCCTAAGAAAGGGATCAGAGCAGTGCAGGAAGCATTTGTGGAGTTGGGAAGGGGCCTTAGACAAGTAGGACACATGGTAACCTTCTCGGAGGTGCTGCCTGTCTATGGCATGGGTGAGGCTAGGGTGCTCCACATCATGGGATTCAATCAGTGGTTGAAAACCTGATGCAGAGCTCAGGGATTTGGCTTCATTGGGGACTGGGGGCCCACCTGGAGGGATGCAGGCCTATACTGGCATGATGGTCTGCATCTGTCCAGGAGGGGAACCAGGATCCTACATGATAGGTTTAAATGCTTCATTGGCAAGCATTTAAACTAGCCAAGGGGGGGCATTGGAGAGGAGCAGGGAAATCCTAGCCCCCCCAAAATAAAGTCAGGGTACTAAGTGAGGTAAACACCAACATAGAGATGTCGATAGGGAGAAGGGCGGGGTAAATGGAGAAAATGACAAATGCAATAAGGTCAGGGATGTAGCAAAAAAGGGTAAGGCCATGAAGAAATGGAGGGTAATGAGTACCAATGCCCATAGTCTGGGCAACAAGCTCCCTGAACTGGTGGCCTTGATGGAAGAGGGATGCCTGGATATTGTAGCAGTCACAGAAACATGGTAGACAGAGAACCATGACTGGGATGTTAGCATACCAGGGTACACAACCTACAGAAGAGACAGGGAGGGGAGAAGTGGGGCCGGAGTAGCTCCCTATGTAAGGGAAGGGATAAAAGCAACTGAACAAAAGAGTAAACAGGGAGGAGAGGAGGCACTGTGGGTCACTTTAGAGACTGGAAATGGCACCAAAATCTGCACAAGGGTTGTGTACAGACCCCCATGTCAGGGGGAAGGAATGGACAAGGATATGATGGAAGGCCTACTTAGGATGGCAGAGAAAAGGAGATACTGTTGATGGGGGATTTTAATATGCCAGATATTAACTGGAGCACCTTTGCTGCAGCCACATCCAAAAGCAGGGGCATTCTTGATGCCTTTCAGGTGGCATGCCTCAGACAGCTAGTTTTGGAACCCACTCATGAGGGAGCAATCTTACACCTCATATTCTCAAATGGGGACAGTGAGAGGATCTCAGATCTAGAAGTGGGTAGCCATCTGGGAACAAGTGACCACCAAACAGTGTGGTTCATGATAAACTCATCTACAAAGTGAAACCATACAAAAGTGAGGGTTCTGGACTTCAGGATGGCTGACTTTGGCAAGAAGGGATAGTGCCTTAGAAAAGCATTAGCAAACAGGCTAGATGGAGGGGAGGATCAACAATGGGGAAACATCAAAACTGCCATCACAGAGGCAACAAGCATTTGTGTGAAGCAAATAAACAAATCAAAATGAAAGAAAAAGCCACTATGGTTCACAAAAGAGGTGGTGGTGAAGGTTAGGGAGGAAAAATATAGCATTTAGGAAGTATAAGGAAACACAGAAGGAGCAGGACAGAGAACTGTACCAGTTAAGGGAGAAGGAAGCAGGGAGGGTAGTCAGAATAGCAAAGGCCCAAACTGAGGAAAAGATAGCCAACTCAGTTAAGAAGGGGGATAAAACCTTTTATAGGTATATCAGGGAGCATAGAAAGACAAAGGGAGGGATAGTGAGGCTGAACAGAATGAACGGTGGGTGGGCAGAGAGGGACAGTGAAAAAGCAGGGATACTGAATGAATACTTCTGCTCAGTATTAACAAAAGAGGAGAAGGGAGAGGTGACCAATCCAATTAACAGAAGCACTCTGGATAGGGGGCTCGATCCCAGTCCTTTGACAGAAGAAAGGGTTCTGAAAGAACTCCTAAAACTGAAGGTGGACAAAGCAATGGGGCCTGATGGAATTCACCCCAGAATTCTAAAAGCATTAAGGAGAGAACTAGTGACACCACTGACTACCCTTTTTAACAAATCATGGGAGGATGGTGTGATACCTGAGGACTGGAGGAAGGCAGATGTGATTCCCCTTCTCAAAAGTGGGAGCAAGACAGAGGCAGGAAACTGCAGACCTGTCAGTTTGACCTCTGTGGTAGGGAAAGTGATGGATTTACTTCTGAAGGAAATAATTTTTGAGTACCTAGATGCCAGTGGGGTGCAGGACCCAAGGCAGCATGGGTTCACAGTGGGAAGGTTACGTCAGATGAATCTAATTGATTTCTTTAACTGGGTGACCAAAGTAGTAGACCAGGGAGGGGCTGTGGACATGGCCTACCTAGACTTTAGCCAGGCATTTGACATTGTCCCACACAAAGATTAATAGTCAAATTAACCAGCCTGGGAATGGGTCCTAGGGTGGTAGCCTAGGTAAAACATTGGCTGGACAAGAGGGCACAGAAGGTAATTGTAAATGGAGTCCACTCTGAAGAAAGAGCGGTTACTAGTGGGGTACTGCAGGGTTCAGTACTGGGTCCAGTCCTTTTTAATGTCTTTATAAGTGACATTGCAGAGGGACTGGAAGGAAAAGTATGCCTCTTTGCAGATGACACAAAGATCTGCAAAAGGGTTGATACAAACAGAGGTGTGGAAAGGATGAGAAGGGACTTGGAAGGTTGGAGGAATGGTCAGAAGTATGGCAGCTTGGATTCAATGCAAAGAAGTGCAAAATAATGCACCTGGGAAACAAAAACCCAGAGGAAGATTACACAATGGGGGGAGGTAGTAACAACAACAAAAATGGAAAGGGACCTGGAGGTAATCATATCAGATGACCTTAAGGTTGGCAAGCAATGTGAGAAGGCAGTAGGTAGGGCTGGGGGGATACTGGGATGTATAGGGAGAGGCATCACCAACAGAAAACAGGAAGTCATTATCCCCCTGTACAGACAGTTGGTGAGACCCCATCTGGACTACTGCATCCAGATCTGGAGACCCCATCTCCTCAAGGACATAGACAGAATGAAGGCAGTCCAGAGGAGGGCAACTAAAATGGTGCAAGGTCTGCAAAAGAAGCCATATGAGGAGAAACAAAAGGAGCTTAAAGGGACACTGAACTTTGCAGGAGTCAATCAAATTGTGAAAGCCCATGACAATATATTTAAAATAAGGTATTGGAGTTACCTGTAGGGGACAGGAGTCTTGAGATATGAATAGCTAGGTAATGTGTAAATCAACACATAGTAACAGCCATTTCATGCAGTCCTAAAAACAGGAAGTGATGTCACTGAGGGGCTAGCTCTTTGTTGTTAATTACAGCTTGCCCCTCAGTGACATCACTTTCTGTTGTAAGACTGCATGAAATGGCTGCTGCCTTGTTTTAATTTTCAGATGATTTAAAAATTTATATCTTGGGACATTTGACACCTACAAGGAAGCCAAATACCTTGTTCAGCATAACTTTTCATGGACTATCACAGTTTGATAAATCCCTGCAATGTTTACTGTCCCTTTAATATGTATACCCTTGAGGAAAGAAGGGAGGGGGGCATGATAGAAACTTTTAAGTACCTCAGTGGAATCAACAAAGTCCATGATGGTAGCATCTTTCAGAAAACGAGATGTGCAAAAACAAGGGGACACAATTTGAAGATAGAGGGGGGACGGCTCAGGGGCAATATGAGGAAGTATTTTTCCATTAAGAGGGTGGTAGACACATGGAACAGCCTTCCTGAGGAAGTTGTGGGGTCTAAAACTGTGGGAGAATTCAAGAATGCATGGGACAGACATAAGGCTATTTTTGTGGTGGGTAGGAAGCAATAGGCTGTTGGTTAAATAGGATCTGCAGCATATCCTGTAGGTAGGGAAATTGGCAGACTGAGTGGGCCAAGTGGTCCTTATCTGCAGTCAAAGTCTATGTTTTTATGTTTCTATGTACACTCTGGAAGAAGGGAGAGGGAGAGCTGATATGATGCATATCTATCAGTACCTCACAGGTTTGAGCAGGATGCAAGAGCACAGTTTCTTTAAATGAGTAAAGGTACGAGGACTAGGGGGATACAATGTAGCTAGATGAGGGAAGTTTAAGTGATATGTGAGGGAATACTTCTTCACTGAATGGGTAGCAGACACCTGGATCCGACTGCCAGCAGAACTGGTGAGACAAAAACAGTGCAAGGCTTCAAGCATGTGTGGGATAAACATAGGAGTTTATTAGAAATTAGGCAAGAAGGAGGTGCAGTTGCAGAAAACAAGTTAGTGTCTGTAGAGACAGTTTAGGCAGGGAATATTGGAGCAGAGTGGGTGGTCCAAACAGTTCTTTCCTGCTTACAAATTCTATTTTCTATGTTTTGTATGAATGATTTCTGTGTAAGAAAATAAGTCTTTTGACAGAGTGTCCCATCAATATTAATTCAAAGTTTTAGCCTTGAATGCCTCTATTTTTAACTCAGTACCAAATTTTATAGGGATGTTTCCCTAATTTCTTATATTAATGGAGTGCAGGGACAAAGAATTACTAGTAAGAAAGCTGTACGACAAGGCCAGACCTGTGATATGGAGGGCTGAGACACTGGATGCCTTGCCTCTTGCCACACTGGTGACCCGGGATCAGAAACAGTCTGGGAGGGGTCAGGGGTGCCTCTAATCCCCATATGTTCTGAGTTTGAACCCAATTCTGGGAAATACAGAGCAAGATTGAAAGATTTAAGGTTTCCAACCTACAGGAAGTTCCCCATAAATCAAAACAGCAGCATATGTGGATGATGTGTGTCTTTTTATTAAAAACATAGAGTCAGGACAGAAAGTTTTAACAATTTTGGAAGACTTTACCAAAATCTCTGGGTCAAAGATCAAAATTAAAAATGGTTTAGGCTTAATAGTAGGCTCTATCACATAGGACAGGCAAGTATTATGTGGAATTCCTATGACTATCATTCCTTTTAAGATTTTTGAATGTATTTTGGACCAGGAGATACTGTATTGCCACAAAAATATGAAACATAATATTGAGGTATTGGCAAGGTATCTTTCTGGAAAAATTGGCCACACTTATATAAAAACAGAGTGGCAATAATACAAACATTTGTTTCCATGCTTATGTACAGCTCATCCTCTGCACCTATCACCATGGAAACAAGATTATAGTATATGGTGGAATGCTGTTGTGGACGAAATTTCATCCCTAGAACAGGTTTGTTGTGCTGCAATAGCTATGTCATGATGTTGTTCTGCTGCACTAGCAACATCACTACTGCAGCAGAACAAGATAGAACATCTTCTCTCATGTGCGTTATTGAAACTTCTGTATTTCATGAACTGGCCATGGCAGTGACAGCTGGCCTGGAAGTAAGCAGCGATGGGAAACAATTTGCTACGGTTAGGACACAGCCTTGTATTAATGGTTGCCATACACTATAAAAGATTGCATATGATCAACCATACACAGACGAGGCTGCATTTGAATCTCAAGGTTTCTGTAGTAATGAGACCTCTCAAGCTGCACTCTTTAGGTCTCTTGTTACCCCGGAAATATCCCTATTGAAACCCAGTCTTCTTGTGTATGATTGCTCATACACAATCCTCAAGAGATGCATCTATCTACTACCTACAAATATCAAGTAGCTAAGATATTTTTTATTGATGCTGGGTATATTCTTTTGCTGACTGTTCCACAGGAGACCAAGCCAAAAAAGCAGTTAATTATCAAATGAACAGCAGTATGAGCCCTCCCACCCTATCCATTTGATGCAGCTGCATTGCAAGTCCCAGCATATTATGCTACAGTGCACTACCTGGTCCAAAAGGTGGTACTGTTTTCTGCTACTTCTATTCAGCAACATCTTTTATTTATTTTTTTTTATTTGGAAGTTTATTAACAGCAGCAGTCAGTGATATACATAATATGACATTACCAATTATATGTAGAATATTAACATCTTATAATAAGTAAACTCGTACTTTCCATATTATAAAAAAAAATATCAGAAATTCAGCATCTTCTTTGAAAAGAAAAATTAGTTTACCACTATTAAACCTTACATCATGAATTTACCTTTACGTACACACTATTGTGAGTTACATTCTGCTGTAGATTGTCTGTTCTTGGACAACAGATTTAAGTTAATCATGAGCATGTTAATACATAAAAACTCTTTGGGTTTATTCACTGAAAAGATTTCAACTTTATTTAAAAACAATTCATATACCCGTGAAACTAGATTAGCCCCCTTCAGAGAGCATATTGTCCGCTGCTTTAAAAAATCTTGCAGTCCGAATTTTTTTTTAAATACAAAGCTCCATTGTACTATAATTCCCTCCCTGTAGAGATTAGGGACACCAATTCTATTTCTATTTTTAAAGGATCAGTTATTGATTATGCTTAAAAATCATATGCAAATGTTTTGATATTGCCTGAATACACTGACTTTGTACGCATTTATATGTTTATTTAACTAGGAAATTATTTCTATAAGAAATATAATAAACAGTATAAAAATACAGCTATCATAACTTGAACTGCTGTCCTGTGTGGTTATTACTTCCTGTGTCTAGGGCAGCGATGGGGACAAAGAAAAAACAAGTCAGGCGAGAAAGCCTAATCCCATCCTATGATCCATCATATTAAACAAAGAAATGTTCCAAAACCAGAAAGGCCTCTTTATTTTCTCTATAATGAGACTAAGAGAGCCACCTGGCGTTAAATGTATCAACTTGTAATCGAAGCTGCGCTGTTATGACTTCCATAGTTTTAATTTGATGTACATTCTGAAGCCATTGTTGAATGGATAATACATTCCAGCAACATCTTTTAAAAAATGAAAGATATCTTACTGACCACCACCCATTCAGTCACACATCACTCAAGTACTGTCAACAATAAAATAAGCAATGTGCCTCTGATATATACATCTGATGGCACACATAATACACGCTTCCTAGTTTCAAGAAACAATTGCAGCCGGTGTCAAGTACTATATAAAATATAATCTCAGCCCAGTCAGTCACTGTAACCGAGATGTAGTATGTCATCCTACAACAAAAAATGAATGCATTAATAAATAGTAACGTTTTTCTCTATAAAATAATTCTAGCCAAATACGGTTATGGAGGGTTATTAAAAATATATTATTCAAAAAAGAGCATTAAGACTTCAGCTCAGCCATCTGTTGTAAGAAAAATAGTAACTGTAGTATTAACAAACTACAGTATAGTCAGATAGTAAAATTAAGCAATAATGCATGATGGGGTGTGTGTCGTGCTTGGCTAGGGTGGTTGGTCATGCGGCCGAATGCAGAGTGTGACCAACACTCAAGAAATAACATTATCCAAGCACGACACACCTTGGAGTGCAATTTTGATATTATACAATGCCTCATTTGCAAAAACAGAAAGAAATGTAGGAAAAAATATTTTTCTTTTTACATTTTTAATTGATTTTTGTATGTGGAGGTGTATTGATTAAAAAAAGTTCTTAGTTTTGTTTCTGTCCAGAAGGTGGTGATGTTGTGCATATTGGTTCCTTGTTGACACACTGTTCTATTTGTTTTACTGTTACTCCCTCCTAATTGGTATTGGTCTGTTGGGCAGTGTTGTTGTAACATATGGCTATGTGAGGATTTCGGAGCTTCAGGACTGATACAAGGTGTTGGGTAAGTGTGGTCAGCTGATGTAGTTTTGAAATGTGAGCACAATTGCAGGATGCTTTGAAAGTAGGCTGACAGAGTGGAGCATGGAAGTCGTGTGCAGTTTTGTCTTTTTTCTGCACTGTTGCTGACCTGGGTGAGGCAGAGTGGGTGTACTCTTTTGTTTCCCTACTCCACTGCTGAACTGGGTTAGGGGCTTCTTTGAACTTCCTGAGTTAATTTTTGAGAGAGACTCTGCATGCGGCTTTGTGTGGAAATGGCTCTGTATGTGCTTCAGTACTACTACTCTGTGCTCATTGGGTTCATTCAAGTAGTCCTGTCCTGGCCTGTCCTGACATGACTTACTACTACTGTCCCATGTGTGCCTCATGTATTAATAAATATACCTAATTAAACAAATATCTTTACCACAGGCACAGTGGGAGAAACTGCTTAATCGAGAAGGCCTGTTCAGAGTCAGAATGTTTCATTCAGGTATCATATTTGAAATTAAAGTGAGGAATGTTGACTTTCAGAAATGGCAAACACTCAGCATTCAATAGTGATGAACGTGAAATTGTGTCAGTAATAACATTACCAGCTGAACTGAACTGAACAATCATTCTGAATAAACTTGAGTAGGAGGGCAATTCTTGTACTTCATATCGGTTCATACTAAAGCATGCCACTTATTTTGTTTGGATTTCCAGTATTTCAAAGGGTCTTTATTCCAATCAATATTGAGCTCCGCCAGGTACATTTCAACAATGGTCTGTGCTGAGTCTGTGTTAGAAGTGGATGAAGAAGTTACAATGACATCTTGCAAGTAACATCTGAGACATGAAGTTGAACTGTGCTACCATGAAACACTGCTGTTTCATGATGGTGTCAAGAAAGAATAAGAAGACCTGGCATAGTGTGCAAAGAAGAGCAAACAGAAGAAACAACTGGAACACTAGAGGAGGAACTATTGGATATTGTGCTGTGTTGTGAGGAAGATTGTTCTGAATTTGATTCTGTACCTTGTTTCATGATAGCATGGAGTTTATCAATTATTTCTTGACTGTTTATCTCAAAAGAAGTGTCATCATTATTTAGCAGTTGCTTTGATTTGTTTTATGGGTCTAGGATTGTTGCTTTAATATAGTGGTCAGACCGAAGTATTTTACATAGTTTTTAATCATCAACTATTTTAATCACTCAATTGGTCAGATCATTTTATATTCTGGTGGCAACCTGCTTGTGTCAGTAGTGGTGGCAGCATGTGGGATGGGATTGTTTGCATTCTCTAAATTGTCCCTAATCATATTCAAGCTGTATTAACATTTCTTATGAAGAGGATCTTCTGGTTCAGAGTTATTATGTTTGCACTGACATATCTGATAATTTCCTCAAATGGCTGGAGAAGTAAAATTACAAACTCCAGCATGGCCACTGTGGTGGAGTGATATAAACATCTACATCACCAATTTTATGTTCCAAGGTGTACTGTCTGATAGCCTTGTTTTGTTCCAGCAGCCTTTGGCTCATAAAAAAGGGTAAATTGTAAATTCCACCTAGCAGAAATGTCTTAGATCAGACTATGCAAAGGTGGTTTGTGCTCCTCCTGTATTTTTTCAACAAGTGACAGGCTTTGATTAAATGATTGCAATAAGTGCAGATTCTTTTAGCAGTGCTAACAAGAGCCTTAATGTTCCTGTTCTCATCAAGAAAACTGTGCACTATTAACATTAAGCAATTTGTAAGCAGCTGATGTGAGCAAAGCCCCCCCACCAAGGCCTTCTTTATGTTTGACACACTATCTGCAACTATAAAGCCAACAGATAGTCCCAGGGATGTGAACCATTGCTGTATTGTTTTTATTTAGCTATGCATTGATGTTGATGAGTTATGTTCAGCTGGAAAATAAAACATTCTTGGAACAGCAAACTGTTTCACTGCCTTCACCAGAATTATCAGCAAAACATGAAGGGTTCAGACTCACAGCTTCTACAAATATCCATTGTGAGATGTACTACCCTCCCAACAGCACTGGCCAAAACTCGTCCAAGTTTTCTCCAAACAACATCATAAAGCTATGAAATCCCTGCTGAGGAGAAATATTTTCTCAATGGTATACAAAATCACACATACCCTCATAATGCAAAGCATCATAGGCTGTATATAAAAATCACCACAAAATGTTATGCTGGTTCAACTTTAAGCAGAAGTGCATGGTGCCGAAAGGCCTCTCACACAATCTCAAATGGTGCCAAAAGAAGACACAGACATATATTTTGTCCTACCAAGACTCATCAGGGTGCCTTGTCTGTATGACACCCCAGTGGAATGAGCCAGCCACCCTAAGTTGGTCTATTGGGTTTGGGTTGTGGTGAGCCCAATAAAAACAAAAAAACAAGTTAAAAGACAAAGAATCTTATTGCATAAGCACTTAGGTAAGGGTTAACTCAAAGGGCATTGGCTGGAAAGCCAAGTTTCAAAGAAATACTAAATCACACATACCCCCATAGTGCAAAGTATCATGGGCTATATATGCAAATCACCACAAAATGTTATGCTGCTTCAACTTTTAGCAGAAATGCACGGTGCCGAAAGGCCTATCACACAGTTTGCAAAGTATTCTCGATGACATCTTGCAAGTAACATCTGAGACATGAAGCTGAACTGTGCTACCATGAAACACTGCGTTTGAGGTTCAATGTATTCCAGCACCTGAAATACTACATATTTTACCATTTTATATGGAAGCAAGTCAACAGCTATCATCTTTGAGATTGTCTTTGTTATTGTAACAGCAACAGGGTGGGCCAAGGGATATGTGTCTTTACATTTGAATGTTTTGGAGATGGCAGCCTGTTTCCTTGAAGAAGGGTGGCCTTTGAACACATGGCTGCTATCAGTATTAGTAACACTAGGAGTCATTTGAATGGAAGGAAGTGGAGGTGTTCCAGTAGTGCTTCTGGGGCTGCTACAGTTATTACCTATCAGAGATACTGCTTAGTGTACTGAACCAGTGTTATTGCTGCCACTTTCTCTTCTATTCTCAAAAATGGATTTCTTATTAATTTCATGGCATCACCAGGTAGGCACTGCAGCTAAGTCTCTTTTTCAGGAGTTTTTTCTTTTTTTTAACTGTGCTTTTCTTGGGCCTGTTCTAGTTGTGCTTTATTCCATTCCTCTAACACATCCTCCTTCTCATCCAATATAAAGACATCTGCTTTCACTTCTTCTGAATTAGCAGTTTCCATCCCTTTATTATCTGCTGACATAAATTATGCCTGATCACTGTCTTTATCCTCATTGAGCTCAGCCTCAGAAGAATTGGATGTAGTCTGTGTGGGACTAACATTAGCATAGTATGCAATTATTACATATCTCAGAGTGCCTCTGTGGGTGGTACACACTAACCCTACAGTTCTAACTCAAGAACCTTTTTTTTGGGGTGGGGGGACTGATCCGACAGATGCACCTTTATTAGATTCAAGCATTATCTTGGAGAATGATGCTTTAAATTTAGAAGAATCACTTTTTGGGGTTTGGTTTTGTTTGCACTGTGCAGGAAGATGAGTGCCTTGCCTGGCCCTTAACATTATCTTTTGGTTGCCTGAAGTTGAGGTGTGTACTTGAGACTCAGAACTAGCTCAATGCTTAACACCTTGATCCATTCTTTTATTTTTTTATCTTGTTTTATTTTCTGAGAATATCCCTTCACACTCCCTATCATCATGACTCCCATTCCCACCCTTACAGGCCCAATTTGTACACAGCACAGCCAGCCACACAGCAGTGATGATGGCCATCATCACTTCCTTCTACAGAAGACAAAGAAGAGTGACTCCTAGTGGTACTGTTCAGTGACTATATTCAGCAGCTCAACAATATAATGCTACTAATAGTGCTGGAATTTAAATCGGTAATGTAAACTTTTCATTTACAGTATAATAAGGGGCACACTGGTATGGTGGTGATGATGAAAATAAGGAGAATAGGAAATCGGGATGATGATTGATGATGACACTTCTTTATACTTAAGTAGGCAGGCACTAATGTTGTCTAGAGTCACAGAAGTCCATTCCCATCTTAATAAATTAATGAATATCAAAAATACCAGGAGTGTTGTTTCTTCCTTCATTGTTTCAACCAAAAAATAGAAATCAACAGTCTGCTATGAGTCAGGGCAAGGACAGAATGAGTATATTAACTCACTGGTCTATCTCTCAGGATATACTATGTAATCCCAAAACTCGATATGCCGACGCTTGGCATACTGAGTAAACCCACCCAGAAGACACTGTCCTGAATCATTGAAATGCCTGATGTACAAATTATGGGCATTTAAGTGAAATTAAGTGTAAAATGCGGGGGGGGGGGTTGGCCCCCATGCCTCACATGTGGGGGGCTCTGCCCCCCATACCCCCTGTAACTAAAATATACAACTCCAAGAGGAAGCAGATCCCGGAGTAAAATTATAACAGTTACGGGGGTTACAATGTGTAAAATGGCATGACCCAGACCAGAACCTGGGTCACGCACAGTATGCCGGCCGCGCAACCGGTAGTTTTCCCCTCCGCACCACCGGGTCAGCTCAGCCAGCAACCCTATCCAGCAGTCCTTTCCTGCAGCTCCGATGAGGTCTGTCACATCCGCTTCCTTGCCCAATCGGGAGCACTAGCATCGGGCATAGTAGTGTTGGGTTACCACCACATTTGGGGAAAGCTGACTGGGGTAATGCATGTTGGGCTTCACAGTTTTTATATTATGTAAGTATACCATCTCTTAGTCTCTCTCTCTCTCTCTCGCTCTCCCTCTCTCTCAGTCTGTCTAGCTCCCAGTCTCTCTCTCTTTTTCAGACTTTCTAGCTTCCTTCTTTTTTAAATACACTTTTATGTTGCGGTCTTGGGGATGGGGGTAGGTTTTTTTTTTTGGTAACCTCCAGCACAACCTCATTTCTCTCTATCTACCTCTCTCTCTCTCTTTCTCTCTCTCTCACTCTCTGTCTGTCTCTTTCTCTCTCCCCCCCATCCCCCTGCAGCACCCAGAAGCCACTGGGGTATATTCTTAATGGAAACTTTAGTTTTGTTAAGGGGTATTTTTCCTTCTTGTAATGTTGCAAATGTTCTTGTTCTTACAGGGGTATTTGTTTTCTAGCAAAATGGCAAATGTTCTTGTTCTTATGATAAGGAGTATTTGTTTCCATATGAAATGGTAAATGTTCCAGTTCTTATGTTAAGTGGCATTTGTTTTCTTATTAAATTGTAAATTTTGTTCTTTTTATAAGCAGCATCCTTGTTCGAAAGATAAGGGGTATTTTTTGTAAAATGGCAAATTTTCTAGTTCTTATGAGAAGGGGTATTTTTTTGTCAGATAGTAAATTTTCTTGTTCTTATACCACGGGGTATTTTCTTACATAAATGGTAACTTTTCTTTGCTTCCATTTGGCCCCCTTGGCTCTCCCCAGTACAATATTCTCCTCTTTCTCTCTCACTCTCTCTATCTCACGCTCTCTCTCCAGCTCTATCCTCAGCAGCTGCAAGAATCCCCTTTTTAAATTACAAGTAGTTTTTTTTTGCTGCCTGACCCTCCTGCCCATGATGCTGTATCTTCTGTCTCTCTTTCTCTTCTTCTGTACTTCTTCATCTCAGCAGCCATCCAGAACCCCTATTTTTTCTATTTATTATATTTTAATAACTTTCCAATTTCATTAGTAGCCAATCCCCTGCTCGCTCTCCATCCTCTATCCATCTCTCTCTCTCTCTGTCTCTCTCCTCTTGCTGTACCCATGACAATGCTCTTTCTGTCCCACCTGAGCCTCTTTCACAGTTCAGCAGTATTTATGTAAAATGGGAAATTTTCTTTTTCATATGGTAAGGGGTATTTATTTTCTTGTAAAATGAGGAACGTTCTTGTGCTTGTATTTATACTGCTGAGAGTTGTCACATAATTATTCTGCATGCCAGATACTGCTATTGACTGTGACTATGACTACTGCCACTGTTCTGATAATGGGCCATTCCATTGGCCAGTTCCTTCCTCACACTGGCCAGCACCCCCACTAGTGTTCATTTATGGCAACACCACATCCTTTCCCTTCCCTTCTACTCTCATCCCCAGCATGTTGCACTTACTTATCCAGTCCCCTCCTTGCACCTACAGCATACTTCTCAGCTTCTCTCCCTCCTCCCACCACCCATGTGGGACCAAGCACCTTGTCCATTCTCCTCCGCACCTCACCCTGACTCACTCAGTCCCGTCTTCTGCTGACTGTGTCTTTCCCCTGCTCACTGTGTCTTTTGTTTGCTTCTCCCCACCTCACACTGTTGCTTCTTGCTTTACTGACAGACTCAGAACCAGGATCTATTAACAGAGTCCATATTTTTATTGTTTTTACTATTTTTCACCAGAAAAAACACACTAAGCTGAGGCTTGTTTCTTGGTGCATTCTGGGAACATAGAGAAGTTACTGTAAGTGACTTGCTCATGGTCACACTTTACGCAAGTGGTGGCTGTGGGATTCAAACCCCATTCTTCAGGTTTGCAGATATGTGCTCTTAACCACTACTCTGTACTCCCTCCCAGTTCTCTGAATCTGTGGGCAAGTGCCACATCGGGGGGGGGGGAGGATTCTGATTTACACAAAAACTGTCCATCCTCGCCTACATACTAAGTATCTTTTCAAATGTTATTGGGCAGCCAGTTTAATGCCATAGAAAGTAACATTACATACAGTACTTACCATTAAGAAAGAGGCATTACCATGTTCATCCCTATCACCTTTTATGAGTCTGTTTATGCTGGGGAATTTTAGTCCAAGCTGAAATCAGCTAAATCTGGTCTGGAGGCCATGGGTAACTATTTGGATGGACCCGGTGGCTCCTGAATGGCAGGAAGGCAGACTGAGGTTTAAGAAAAATAAAGTAACTCCAGACTTTACATGTACAGTATTTAATAAAACCAAAAAAAAAAAACTGGAAAATGTGCCCTGGTCAGATTATAAATAGAACAAGGAAGTCCCTACAACAAGAAATCCAAAAACAAAGTTTTGATGTCAAGGCAGATTTCAAAGAAATTTCAGAAGCAAAGATCCCATTGACAGTAGCACAACTAACAACATAAATCCTGTACGAATGTAAGAGTTCTCCTGGCTAGCTACCTTGGGAAGATTAATGTTAAAGATAATTTAAAGCACAGACATATTTTAGAAAGGTTTTGCCCTAGGAAATATTGCATTTCCTGTTTTCAAAACTATGGCACACACTAATCTAAAGTGCCAAAAAGACAAACTCAGTACAAAAGCACTGAGGCAAGGGTTATTCAAAAAAGAACATTGGCAACAAAGCCAAATTTCAAAGAAATACAAAATAACATATACCGCCATAACCCAAAGCATCATGGGATGTATATGCAAATCACCATGAAAATTAAGGCAGACTCTGCTTTAAGCATGAATGCATGGTGCCCAAGGGCCTCTTCCACAATCTGCAAAGTCTAAAAACAGAAGTCGCAGACTCATGTTTCATCCTACACAGGACTAATCAGTGTGCCTCATCTGTATCAACCCCCCCCCCACCTGGGAAAAATCAGTCAACTCCTTATGTGGTCTTATGGATTTGGGTCATGGCAGGCCCAAAATAAGAAAACAAGCTAAAAAAGCACGAAGAATATCAGAACAAAGGCATTGAAGCAAGGGTTACTCATAAAGGGCATTTGCAATTAAACCTAGTTTCAAAGAACTACAAAAATCATACATACCCCCATAATGCAAAACAACATGGATGTATATGCAAATGCCCATACCTATATCTACAGTGTAGCTATTATTAGGGAGTTCTGCCTTTTATTGGCAATGAACTGGAAGGAATACTGCAGCACTGGGTCACATTAACATTTAAAAATGTTGTCTGAGGAGATTTCTTGCAATCTTTCAGGCAATAACAGAAGTACTATATTATTACTTTTCTCTTGTTTTACGTTATTTATTTGGCAGGACAGGTGTAAATTACTTTTCCAACAATTGGAGGTCTTTCAACAAGCATTATTAGGTATGAAAGATAGCAATCTTTGAGAGATATACTGTTCTTTAAATACAAGTTTGTATCATATGATTTACTGCAGAACCAATGGAGGCCTATACAGTGGATTCAGATAGAATAGTTTTGGCCTGAGCATGTCTGAGGAACACTACATGAATATGTTTTGCTTTGATTCTATACCCAGTGTTGGTGGTGTGTAAGGATTTCACTTGTCCCATGTTCTCCACCTTTTCTCCTATGATTTTTTTTGCATGATTTTTGAGTTGAAAAATTGCAGGTGTGTTTTTCTTGTTTAATTTTCTTTCACTATAAATTCCCCTTCTCCTCTTCATTAAGTGCCATGGGATCTTTCACTTCCACTGGGGCAGTAACCAGAGATGGGCAGAAGGAGGCTCAGTTTAATTTCTCATCCAAAGGACAGCACATCAACAGTGCAGCACCCACCTCATATTGCACTACAGTATCAGTTATGGGTATTACCACAAGTACCTGCAGTGGGGCTAGAACCCATAACCTTCTGATGATTGGGTACCATAGGTGAGAGTGCTACTCTAACTAATGAGTCAATAACACCATGACAGTCACTGTCATGTGCATGCATATTGGTTATGTGCTCATCAAGGTTTATTTCCAGGAGTCTCTTAACAGCATACAGATCAGATGATAGATCTCTCATATTTGATTGACTGTATAGGGATGTGCCAAGGGAAGCACACTCTCTTCCTTCAAGAAATTATCCCTCCCTGGAATTAGTACAGAACTGCTTTAAAGATTTCACAGTTCGATGAATCAAATCATCTGTCCAATTGTCCAATCATCCTGTCAACAGCAGGCAAGAAGAGGTGTTTTTGAAAATCTTCCTTGGTTAGCAGAACATCATGTTGCCCTGTGATTGTCACCATTGTAATATAATCCTGCTGATGTAGAACTTGTCTTCTTCTCAAAATATAAACCCTGTCAACTGACTGAGGCAAACTGTTATCCTGGATCATATTTTCTGCTTCTGTCCATGCTGTAGACCATGATCGAGTGTCGCATACAATGTCATCTCAGGCTTCAAATAATTACTCTTGTAAGCTAGCTGCCAGTTCTACTGTGCATGTTAGTTGTAGATCAGATGTTTCCAAAAACTTTGTGACAAGCAGATCATTCTGTAGATATTCTCAAACAGAAAAAGATTTATAACAGATGTGCAATTAACAGAATGTATTAGTGCCTTTGCTCAGCTTGTGCATTCAACATTGCCTCATACATACTCATCATGATGGAGTGTGTCTCAATAATGGCTGGCAAAGTCTTACGCATACTGTTGCATGCAGCATATTAGCAGGTCCAGCATGTATCAAACAGACATTTTAGCTCCACTGGCTCCAAACTAGGCCTGCACACCATCTGCTTGTCTACTCATCATACTTGCCTCATTATAGCACTGAGCTTTGCAGGTATTAATGTCTATGATATTATCTGTAAGTATCTGCAGTATTATTCTTTTCAAGTATATTGTATACAGACCTTCTGCTTTTGAAAACAAAGGAACTCTTCGTGGATTTTCTCACTGTATGCTAAATGTGCCACAAATGAGATCTGTTCAATCTTGGAAATATTATTTGATGCATCGACTTGTACTGAGGATGACAATGCAGTTACCACATTATTTGTAATTTGCTGTTGTACCAGGCAAGCCATAATGGAGCTGGTATTGAAATCAATGATATGCATGCAGAAGACAAGAACCTCAGAGCAAATTCCCTGAGACAAAGATTACCCTGGAAGAGCATTTGACATACATCCAAATTTCAAAGAAAAACACAATTGGAGTATGCACATTTGTGTTTTTCAATGACATGTATACACTGCAACTGCCAGTTTTGTTTTTAATGTCATTATGCATTGCTAACAGATTACATTTTTTTTTTCAGAAAATTGCCCCAATGTAAACTTTGTTCACCTCCTCTATGTGTTTTCTGTGCAATGCACTGTATGGAATTCAACCTGCAATGCATTGTGTAGAAGTCAGCCTTAATAAATTTGCTATTATGTTGATGTAATGCCTGTTTTCCCTCAAGTTTGCTGAAATTCTCAAGGTGAGTTTCTGTATGGTCCTTCCTTCCTTTGCATGGGTTTACCCACTTCAGTGCAATGGCCACAGGGCAAATGTCATTAGGGTGACAGCACAATTCCGATGACAATCACAGTGCCAGACATTGTGTTGCCTGCCCCTAAGTGGGCAAAATGCAGTGGAGCACATCAGTGGTCTTTGCTGGGTGCTGTGTCCCCTGCACCCCCCATTCAGGGGGCTTCACCTTCACATGCATTAAAAGTTATAATAATTTCCTCCATGGTGGAGGTATATTGGGGAAGGGGGTGCAATATCCTTGCAGTGCTTTCACTGCAGGGTGCACTGACAACCAGTTCACCACTGTGACAGGTGAAGTGGTTGTGTCACCCTCATTCCGTTGCACTGATGCCATCGCTCCATCGGTGGGATAGCCTTTGCATGTATGCTGAAGTCATACCAGGCTGTCTGTAATGCTTCATGGGACTCAGAGCAGTTATTTAGAGTCAGCTCAACCATCACTCAAATGAGAACTCAGTATGAACCTCCTCACATACCATCAAAATTCCCCTCCAAGACAGCTTAGGCAAGAAAGGGTAGGTAGGTCTGAAAGATATCCCCAGCTCAAAAGATGGAAGTGACTGCTACCACTGCCTGTATGAGCACAAAGGATGAGAGGAGGGCCTCCAAAAGGCAAGACTGTTGTATCAGGAATGATTAGGACACCACACCCCAGGTGCTGTGACTCATTACCCAGGAAGGAGGGGGTCCTGGTACTTTTCTAAGAACTAAGAGCTGATAAAGGACCCCCATGCCTCCCTGCCTCCCTGTCACCAAGATGCAATGGCACTGGTCAGCAGGAAATTCCAGTGGAGAGAGTTATAGGCTGTTATAGAGGGTGTATACCCCATTTTGCATAGACTACATGCATATTCACACAATGGTGGGTCATACCCCTCTGGCTGCCCCAAGTGTCAACAAACAGTTTAGCCTTTTCCTTTTTAAGGTCATTAAGCAGAGATCAGGGCTGCTACAGCAATGCCTGGACTCGATATGAAGACTGTGGGCATACATGATGCATCATGCTGGTGGAGCCAGAGTAAATCAGAGGAGAGTCAGGTAAGCAAAGTAAGGGATTGTGTGGGTGAACCAGCAACAACGACCCCACCTGAGGCTAGTGTTGTGAGTGGCAGCCTCAATGAATTACAGCAAAGCTGTAGTCACACAGTACTAGGGGGAGGAAATAGTATATACCTGATTGCCCCATTAAACAAGCCCCTACCCCAAGCCCCAACCATAGGCCCCAGGGCATAGCAGTTGTGGGCCAGAATGATCTTTCAGGTCAGTCAGGTGACATCACCAGATGACAGCATAGCACCTCATTCCCAACTGCATAAGGAGATAACACACATTCCCCCCAGAAGAATATAGGAGAACAACAGCACAATTAGCTTATAGCCTGCAACTTGTGTGAGTGGAAAAATAAATCACTAGTCCAACTTTAATCTTTACAGTATACAGTCTCATTATAGAGGCAAAGCATGAATTTTTGGATGATAGCTGGAGGCACTTCATGGAATAAGGCAAACTACAAAGCTGATGGTAGACACCAGTACTAGAGTGCACCACACAATGAAAACCTAAAAAGGAGGGACTTCTGGTCCATGAAGCCAGAACAAGTGATACAGTACAATACACACAGGCAATCAGCACACAGCTGACTGCATATTTCTCAGGATGCTGCAATTGGGGAGAGCAAGAAGTATCATTTGGGCTGAAGGACATGTCCAGGGTAGGCGAGCTGATGTAGCCACATCTGCTCAGGAGGCTGGAGCTGGAAGGAAGGGCTGCTGCATGGTCAAAGTCATTGATGCTGTGGTTGCAGGGCAGTATTCTGGTGATTCCTGGTGCAGGTCAGAAAAACTGTTGTAGGTCAGCAGGATTACAGGGCTGACAAAAGAGTTTGATGATATTGATGTATGACTTCTGCTGTGGGAGTTGTCTGGAGGAGCCACCTGTTCTGTTCTGGTCATTGCACAGTTCTGGCATCAGCCTCAGCTCTTTCTAGCTGGAACTCAGAAGCTGACTATGAGTACCAGAGCAGAAGCCAAATGCTCCCAGGTAGATGGATGGTAGGGGGAAACGCTGGGGGGGGGAGCAGATGTGTCTACCAGGGAGACATCAGATTGATCATGCCAGTTCACCAAAAGAAAATTCAACACTGGCAGGCGAATCAAAAACTTTGGGATCCCATTATGCATCATTTGTAGCTGGGCTGGTTAGTGCATACCTACTGTAGGCTCAGCTGCACCGGTCTTTTCCATACAGTAGCGAAGGCCTATCATCAGTGAGAAAGCTCTGCAGAAAAGTCCTGGAACATTTGGATCGGGGTGGTTCTGCCATTGCAGGGGCATCTTTTCCTAGCAAGGTGCAATAGATTTTCTGTAACAGAGAAGGCAGAGCAGTCAGAGTTTTATTTTCTCAGAAGAAGCCAGAAGGGGAACGAAGGAAACATATTCAATTCAGTGCTTTAGAGTAACTGGTAATTGCTATTTTTCTTTTAAACTTAGATTGTGGGCTTTTAGTGACACTATACTTTCTTTGTTGTCTTTACTTATAATTGTTTTTGGGCAGTTGAAAATTTAAAACATAGTGGTGGTGTAATTCTGTGCTGTCTTTAATTGCTGCAAATTTTCGCCCCTTCCCCAACTCTTAATTATATGCCCTGTTAAATCTGATTGACAGGAGCTAAACACAGGGTATAGTAAGGGATGTGAAGTAGGAGGGGCATAAGGGGGAAGAAGCCCACCCTCAGCACGACAAGTGTTTTGACTCATTTATTTATTTATTGGTTTCTTTTTCTTTAAAAAAAAAAAAAATTATCTGAGGATCAGTGGCAGGATTTTTAGTACAGTAAATGAATAAAAAGGGAACTAGGAGAGCTTCAGTAGCAGACAAGTAGTGGAATTGCAGTATAATGTGGGGAGTGGTGCAATGCAGTGGCTGTGGGGCAGCCATATTCAGGTAGACCTTCTGGACACTGAGGTGCTGCCCTATCTGCATGCATCTCTCTGGACTGCGAGAGGTAGCCAGACTCAGAGCGGAAGTAAACTGGGTCAGGAGTACCATCACCCCTATCCAGGGACCACCCAGTCCAATGCAACTGCCTCAAAGGATGCCGAGAACGAGGAGCACTTGGATGACAGTGGGCTCAGGGAGGGTTAGAGCAGTCAGGCAGAGGCACATCCCAGATCATATTCCACTCAAGAACTCATATGCCACACTGGCAAATGAAGACAACCAAATAGAGGTACCCAGAGAAGTGGAAGGAAAGAATGTGGAGCTTAGCCAAGGAGCTGACCTCAGCGGGGAAAGCAGTGGACCCCAGAGGAGGAGGAAGCGAATCCTGGTGGGGGACTCCATCATAAGAGGGATCAGCTAGGAACACAAGAGGAGGGAGGACAGGGAGGTGAGGTGCCTACCAGGTGCTCACGCATGGATGGATGGAAGAAAGATCCTGGGGATCACTGGGAAGGCAAGACGGGAGGGTGAGCTGGATGTCATTGTCCACCCTAGGTACTAATGACCTGGCAAATGGGAAGCCAAAGGAAGTTCAGGAAGAGTTTAGGAAACTGGGGAGGGGTCTCAAGCAAGTAGCTACTTCTGTCACTTTCTCAGAAGTACTACCTGTGAGAAGCAAGGGAGGAGAGCATAGGAGTGCATGAACCAGGAACTTTAACTCATGGTTGAAGAACTGGTGCTGTGAGGAAGGTTGGATTCATTGGTGACTGGGGACCCACCTGGAGGGATGGAGGTTTGTTCAAGCCTGACGCCTGCATCCATCCTGGAGGAATCAAGCACTCAATGATAAGTTTAAATGCTACATTGACAAAGCATTTAAACCAGCAAAGAAGGTGTCAGGCCAGCAAGGAGGGTACCTACTTGCTCACCCACTAGCCAGTGGAACCAGTGAACCAGAGGAGTGGCTATCTCTGCAAAGCAGTGTGCAAAGATGGAGATTAGTGCCCAAGAGGTGGATAAGCAGAAAGGGCAAAATTCAGCAGAAGGGCAGACAGCAAGGAGAACCAGAGATAAATGACAACCAAGGAAGGGGCTGGAGTAGAACAGTGAAACAGTCTAGGGAGGTCAAGTCATGGAAAGCCATGTGTGCAAATGCCAGGAGCCTTAGCAACAAGATGGAAGATCTGGAGGCTGTCATGGTACGTCAGACCTGGACATTGTGGCCATCACTGAAACCTGGTGTAATGATAACCACGACTGGGAGATGGCCATACCTGGCTACAACATATTCAGAAGAGACAGAGCAGGCAGGAAGGGAGGAGGAGTGGCACTGTATGTGAAAAATGATATAAGGGCCACAGAGATCCAGGAGGAACAAAATGGGGAGGGATACTGTGGGTTAAGCTGGAAAGGAAAATGGGGACAGCCATCCACAGGTGTGGTCTATAGACACCAGCCCAGGAGGAAGAAACAGATAGGGGCTGATGCTAGCCATCCAAGGATGCAGACAAGTGAGGATGAGTACTGGTTGGAGACTTCAATATTCCAGACGTGGACTGGAGCATCCCAGCAGCAGCATCAACTAGGAGCAGATTTATCCTGGACTCCCTTCAGGGTGCCTTCCTCAAGCAACTGGTCATGGAACCAACTCGGCAGAAGGCAATACTGGACCTTGTGCTCACAAACAGGGACAGTGCGATGGGGATAACAGTGGGGGAGCACCTGGAAAACAGTGACCACCAGTCATTGTGGTTTGAAATCACAGAAACAGCAGAACCAAACCACACAAAAACACGTATCCTGGATTTTAGGGGGCAGACTTTGGGAAAATGGGGAGATACTTGAAAGAGGCATTAAGGGAAATGGGACAGGAATCAGGGGTTGAGAAACAGTGGGCAGTATTTAAAATGGGGATTACAAGAACAACAGATTATGCATTAAGCAGGTTAGAAGAGGAAAGGAAGAGGAGACCATTATGGTTTTCCAAAGAGGTAGCAAAGAAAGTGAAAGCCAAAAAGATTGCATTCAGGCAATACAAAAAGACACAGGCAGAAGGGGATAGGGAGAAGTACCAGGAGAAGCAAAGGGAGGCAGAGAGGTCAGTAAGGGAAGCCAGACCTCAGACAGAAGAACACATTGCAAAATCAGTGGGTAGAGGGGACAAAACCTTTTACAGGTACATAAGTGAAAAAAGAAAGACAAAGGGAAGGATAGTGAGACTGAAGGGGGAGGATGGGGGCCGCGTGGAGGATGACAACAGTAAAGCTGACATATTGAACAGGTATTTCTGCTTAGTCTTTACTGAGGAAGAGGAGGGTAATGGGTCTGAAGGGAGTACAAGGGGTGAGAATGGTGCAGAAATGGACACAAGTCTCTTTACACGAGAAAGGGTCCTGAAGGAACTGGAAGTAATAAGAGTTGATAAAGTAATGGGGCCAGATGGGGTGCACCCCAGGGTCCTTAAAGAACTAAGAGAGGTGGTGGCTGAACCTCTGGCTATCCTGTTTAGCCGATCACTGGAAACAGGGAAGGTACCCAAAGACTGGAGGACGGCAGATGTAGTCCCCTTATACAAAAGTGGGAACAAAGAGGAAGCAGGGAACTACAGACCAGTCAGCCTCACCTCAGTAGTGGGGAAGATCATGGAAGCACTACTGAAGGAGAGATTGGTGGAACATCTGTTGTCAATGGACTACAGGACGCAAGGCATCATGGTTTCACCAGGGGAGGCTCGTCAGACCAACCTCGTTGAATCTTTGACTGGGTGACTAGGGAGGTGGATCAGGGAGGGCAGTGGACATGGCCTATCTGGACTCAGCAAGGCCTTTGACACTGTGCCACGTAGAAGACTATTGCACAAACTGGGGAATATGGGTATGGGCAGGACAGTAGTGTGGTGGGTAGGTAACTGGCTGGGTGGCAGGACACAGAGTGGTGGTAAATGGCTGTCACTCCACAGAGGGAAGAGTGACCAGTGGGGTACCACAGGGATCAGTGCTGGGACCGGTCCTATTCAACATCTTCATCAGTGACATTACGCAGGGACCTAGAAGGCAGAATTTCACTGTTCGCTGATGACACAAAGCTCTGTAACAGAGTAGACACAGCAGAGGTGTAGACAGAATGAGAAGCGACCTGCAGAAACTTGAAGAATGGTCAGGGTTTGGCAGTTGAAATTCAATGCAAAGAAGTGCAAGATAATGCATATGGGGTAAAAAAACCCTGGCACAATATATCATTTGGGGGGTGAGGATATAGCATGCACCAAGCAGGAAAGGGATCTTGGGGTTGTCATCTCTGATGACCTCAAGGTAGGGAAACAGTGTGACAAGGCAGCAGGTAAAGCAAATAGGATGCTGGGATGTATAGGCAGGGGCATCACCAGCAGGAAAAGGGAGGTCATAATTCCGCTATACAAGACACTCGTGAGGCCCCAGTTGGAGTACACTGTACAGTTCTGGAGATCATACCTATGTAAGGACATAGACAGGGTAGAGAAGGTTCAGAGGAGGGCAACAAAGATGGTGCATGGATTGCATCACAAGTCCTATGAAGACAGGTTGAAGGAACTGAACATGTACTCCCTGGAGGAGAGGAGGAGAGAGGGATATGATAGAGACATACAAGTATCTTACAGGGAGGAACAGGGTGCAGGAAAACACTATTTTAAGCGAAAAGATGTTCCAGGACTAGAGGGCATGGGATGAAGTTGGAGGAGGACGATTCAGAGGAAACATGAGAAAGAATTTCTTCACAGAACGGGTGGTGGACAAGTGGAACACCCTGCCAGAGGAAGTGGTGGGGGCTGAAACAATCACGGGATTTAAGAATGCATGGGATAGACATAAAGGAATTCTGGAGGTCAGGGGTAAGGGGCAACAGACTTCTAGAAAAACAAACTGAACTTACAAGCTCAAATGGGCAGACTGGGTGGGCCATAGGCCCTTATCTGCCGACACTGTCTATGTATCTATGTATCTATGTAGGTAAGAATGGGTCATGGCCAACCCTTCATTGTAGGTTTAGATGCCAGGAATTGGAGGGGCTCTGCTCAGTCTTGATTTGTGGGCAGTTAGGAGCATTCAATAAGAGCAGCATGACAGTTTGTAAAATGTTGACCCTGTCGGCACCTTCCACCTTTTTAGAAAAGTCCACCAGTCACTCACTGTTATGGTGTTGTTAACTTTATCAAGCAGGCACCTCATGGTGTGAGCTTGCTGCCAGAATTGGGCCTGCATGGTGTCCCTCTCCAATTCCATGGCACCAAGCTACCCTTCTACAGCATTCAGGTGGGTCTACAGTCTTGCTGATTCCTATGAAGTTCATGCAGCAGCTGCTTTAAGTTTGGAGGAATCCTGAAGCACTTGGGAAAGCATAACTGTTACTTGTCTTAGATCAGTGGCAGTAGGTCATGGTGTAGTCATATTTGCAGAACGAGCTTTGTTGGGAGAATGAACAGCAGCAGCTATCAGGTTCCAATAAAGTTGGCCTGCACACAACCCTGGAAGGGTGAACCTAAGCCAGATAATACTGGTATTGCTGGAGAGCAAGTAGTCTGATGAGAAGGTGGGTGATAGTAGAAAATAGTACTGCACATCAAAAAGGGCGAATGGCAAGGAATTAGATTCTAGGAAGGGAAGTAGAAAGATTAGATCGCCATATTGGCTAAAGGCAAACCATATCCCCCAAGTTCCACTGACGTACCTGATCCTCGTCCCTCGCTCATGGCTTGTCCCTTGTATCGTGGCACCAACCTCCCTAGAGCAGCTAGAACCAGCACAGTGAAGAGTAGTATAAATAGAGATTATGAGTGGTCGCCCTTCCCTGAGCCATCATTATGGCAGGCTTTTTACATTAGATCCCTCACCAGCCAAAATATGCAACAGCACCTAATAGTGACAGAGTGAGAGACAGAGAGAGAGAATGCAGTGTTTTTGTGTTGCCCACCATAGGGGGTCAATGCAACAGTGAACCACAACACCACCTGCCCCAGGCCAACCACGTCATACTGCAAGCACAAGGTCTCCTCAGCTTTGATTGACTGCTTGAAAATGATTACCTGGGTGGGGGGGATGGCTAGGCACCCACAAGATGGCTGCCTAATTCTGGGACTCTTTCAACCCCTTGCAGTAATCCATCAACATCCTTATCAAGCTGACTAGCTACCCAAGGTATTCAAACATCACTGAAAAGCCCTTACCATGGGGTGCATTCTGACCTAAAAAGGGTGAAAATCGGCAGCTGGATCATGAAGATATCCACTCCCAAACAATCCTCTCATACTACTCCTTTTGGCAGTAAAATGACAGGTCCAGAAGCTAGCATGGCCCTCTCAGAAATGTAAACTATGTTTGAGCATTTGGCGTCACAAATATCAAGACTTGAAATAACAACACAAAGAATAAACATCGATATAATTCAGATTGGTGACTGTCTCAACATGACCGAAGAGAGGATTGCCACCACAGAGGACATCTCAAGCAAAGTCGATGAGCACCTGCAAGAACAAGACTGGGTCATCCATCTGCTGTGGGAGCAGATAGAAAATTTAGAAAATTACAGCACATGCAACAACTTATGATTTGTGGGTTTCCCAGAGGGGAAGGACTGAAAGGATGTTATAAAATTCCTACACACTGCTCTGTCCCTTATGTTCACTCCTGAATGCCTGCCAAACATTAAAATTGATTGGGACAATTGTTCCCTCACTCCCTACCAAGGTTGGTGAGTGCCCTTGCCCATTGCTGGCCTGGTTCCTCTAGTACCAAGACTGGGAGCTGATACTCTGCTGGGCCAGGACTAAAGAACAGCTTATGTGGAAGGGTCACAACATCAACATTTTCTAAGATTTCTCCACTGAGCTGTCTGATCACTGCCAAGCCCATAGACTAGCATAACAAACTTTAATGGACCTCAGCGACCAACATAACAAATAATACCATTCCTTTCTGCACATTATTAAAAATGGTGCAACACGGGGGGCATGGCCTGGCGCTCAACAAGTATGGCAGCCTAAATCTGCAGCTCTGACTGCCCTAGCATCAATTCGGACCAAATCACAACTTTACCTATCTGGAAACCCGTTCTTTATACAACATGCAAAAGAGCTGGATTCACCGAACCTAACAAGGTAATTTTTCTTTCTGGACTCCTCTGACTTCTGAAGTAGCTGTCGTCTCCTTCTCTCATCGCAATCAGGGCCTAGGGGACAAACCTGAGCCTTGGGATGGCAGTGGCAGCCACTATGCGGGAGGACTCTAACCTATTGGAAATTAGGGACATGTTTAATAAAATGATCACCAAAATGGAATTGCTGGAACTTGCTGCCCAGAACAACTCCTCAAACATTATAACATTATCACAGAGAACAAATGTTATGGAGCAGCGCTTTGCAGATAATGAGGACATTATCCATCGCATGGATGCTAAGCTCTGAGACCAAGATAAAGCACTCCACATGCGATGGGGCCACATGGAAGACTTGGAAAACTGCAGCTGACACAACAACCTCAGACTGGTTGGTTTTCCAGAGGAGTGCGAGGGCCACGATTGCATTAAGTTTTTACAAAAATGCTACTGAATATCCTGACCTGGCAGGGCTCCAGTGTGCTTGAAGTTGACCAGGCCCACCGATCCCTAGCCCTCAAGCCTCAACCAGGAAGCAGACCTTGTCTAATTCTGGCCCACTTTCTTAGATTTTGGGATAGAGAATACATCATCCAGGGGGCCAGAGCCAAATAAATCTTGCAATGGGAGGGGGAACAAATCCAAATCTTCCCCAACTGCTCACAAGAGCTCTCAGCATGCAGACGAACATTTACCTTTGCCAGGAAGGCATGCACATCAGCTGGCCTAGAATACTCCCTGCGATATCCAGTAACCTTGAGGGTCCTTGTCAATGGGGCTCCTAGGCTTTTCAATACCCTGACGGCAGCAGAACAATTCCTAGCCCAACATGCTCTGAAACAGGAGTGGAGCAGACAAAATGCCCCCCCCCCACGAACTCGCTCGCAGGACAAACCAGGCCACATGGACTGTACCACACAAGGGGCCTACACACCGGCCTCGGCCCTTAATGTGCCTAGTCAGCATAATCCTAGGCCCCCCTACGCTGAAGCAACAGCACAAATCCCTAAAATGCAATGCCACAATTGGTGAAAGAAGCCCCCTGAGGGCACCCACCTGAATAAGGCTCCTAGGCTCCATTCCCAGAGCCGCAGCAACAGCAGCACATGATCCGAAGAGTCCTTCAAGCCCTCCAACTACCCTCCTGGCTCGAACCATTATCGGGCCTTGAAGGACCTGCTTGATGATGGCCCTTCTCTGGAATCCCCTTCTGATACAGCCCTGCCGACCACAATCAGAGCGCAGGTGGCAGTCACCTCCCAATGTCTTGGGCTGAAGTAGCGGAGATGGACTTGGTGGATGGAAGGCAGCACAAGAACAAGTCGGCAAAAGATCTGCAGCCGGAACATGGGCCTAATGCACAGATGAAGGAGCCTGCACAGGTACAAACAGGGACTTGAATTCTGCTCTGTGAACAGAGGCGGATACCTCCATGATACCAGACTTTCGAATAACTGGGCAGTACCTACAGGTATGGCTGGAGCGGGGGGGGGACTTTTACTCTGGTCAGGCCTTTCAGGGCCATCTACCCCCATCCTACCTGCAGTACTAGTACATTACCCAGGTAACGTGTCACCATCCAAACACAGCGACAGCCCAGGCTCTTAAAGCTACAATGTTAGTTCTAAATGTATATAGTTAGCACACAATGTTTTGCTGCCTTTGGGAAATACACTCCATTATCTTAGGTTTGAGTAGTTGAGTATCACCCCAGCATGCATAGGGATTGTGCAGCAGGGATCTGGGGTTACCATGGAGTTCCAAATCAAGCAGAGAAGGGCAAGTGGGACATGGGGAGTCTCTATAATCACCTATGAATACTAGTCCCACCCTTGCTAATGTAGTATGAGCACTATAACAATAAGCAGCCCAGGGATAGGATAAATACCGGAGGGTCTTCTTCTGCTATGCAATCCCTCATACTAGGTAGGGGAAGGGGATAGGGTAAAAGTAGTTATAGGGCAGCAGGAATCTGCCTAGCACTACAGCACACATCATCCCAGCAACCGGCATCCCCATCTGGGTTTGTTCTAACCATTGGACAGGATGCCAGCTGGTCTATGGATCATGGGGGGGTATCACAATGCGATCATTACCCTACTGTTAGTTTAAGGGGACTAATTGGAGGGCAGAGGGCTTACATACCTCTATATGCAGGGGCTGGAGGGGGTTCAGTGAATGGCTTTGAGGAGTCCTCACCATTAAGGGGATGGGGATTTTATGCCAAAGGGATGAACATTGGGATGCGCCCTACCAGGGTGATAGGATTATGTGCAGAGTTTGATTGTGTCAGGGCAGTGGGAGAAATACCCGGGAGAGCTGTATTTATATATAATAATCAAGATGGAGGTTAGCTAGATATCGTGGAATGTGAGGGGGCTCAACTCCACCATCAAAAGGAAGAAGGTCCTTCTCCACTTACAGAGACTGGGCCCCACTACACCCTTCTTGCAGGAGACCAAGCTGTCCTCTAGGGAAACTCGCAAACTTTGATTGGGGTGGGTGGGGGAGGAGCTGCACAGTTCGGTTCCTTCAAGCAAACAAGGGGTCTCCATTCTCCTTCATAAAGACCTGGGGTGGAAAGTGAGTCACCAAAAATCAGACAAAGAGGGGTGTTGGATCATGGCTGAACTCGCTACCCCCACAACATCCTATAATTCTTTTGAATATATATGCTCCTAATCAAGATGCCCCCAAGTTCTTCCATCAGGTTAACCAAGATCTTACTGTATTCAATGTGCATAAATACCAGGTGGTGGTGGGAATTTCAATTTCACCCTGGGCCATACTATTGATAGAAGTACGGAGAAAGATGAGCCACACAAACATGCACTAGGGGCCACAAAAACTATGATGGGTAAACTATTACTGCTAGATGTCTGGTGGACCAAACATCCCGGAGATAGGGACTACACGTGCTTCTTGACAGTGCACGGCACTGCCAGCAGAGTCGATATGTGATTGATATCCACTTCTGCATATGGACAGGTCACTAAGATCTTCACTCTCCAGACGGTGATCTCTCTAACCATGCTCCACTTGAGTTGAGGATGGACTGGAGCCTCGGAGAAAAGAACATCTCCTCATGGAGGTTGGACGCCCTCCTGCTGGAGGATGTTCAGTTCTGTGAATGGCTCCTAGCCAAGGTTAGGAAATACTGGCACCACAATGATAATGGAGTAGTCTCTGACTCTACCTTATGGGAGGCCTTTAAGGCCACCACTAGAGGGAGGATCATTGCTTATGTCATAGCCAGGAAGAGGATAAGATAAGCTGAACAAGCCAAACTTGAATGCTCCCTGGTGGTTCTGGAGACACTGTTCAAAAATTTGGATAACAGAGACTCAACTCAAACCCTTATGGCCCAACTCACCAGCACAAGACTCCAGTTGAATTCCCACCTCACCAGGCAAGCCGAATTCGAAATCCAAAGGATTAATCATGTATACTGAGAGTGGGGGGAAGCAAGTAAGCTCCTGGCCTACCGACTAAAATGCCAACAGGTGACTAGGAATATTCTAGCCCTGAAAGATGGGAGGGGTACTCCAGCATACTCCTCATCCACCATCAATGAGATCATGGCCAAATACTATGAAACACGTTACTCCTCCCCCTCCCTTCCAGAGTGGGAGAGGATTGACACCTTCCTAACAGATTTACCCATACCCCATTTGGAACACACCTTGGCAGCACAGCTGGAAGAACCTCTAACAGAGGAGGAAATTTCCTCAGTTATTAAGAGTATGACTCCAAGGAAATCTCCTGGCAAGGATGGTTTCCCGATAGATTTTTATCAGGTAGCAGGAATAGGGCTCTCACCATATCTCCTCAGGGCGTTTAACCATTCCCTGGGAGTGAGCTGTCTAACCCCAACCCTTAGAGATGCAGTCATTACGGTCCTCCCCAAAAAGGGGAAAGACCTGAAGGCCCCTAGTAGTTACAGACCAGTCTCCCTTATTAATGCAGATGCCAAGGTCCTGGCAAAAGTCCTAGCGAATCACCTTTAGATGCTCCTTCTGGGGCTGATATGCCTTGCACAGGCTGGTTTTATTAAGGGGAGATTAGGCTCAGATCATCACTGAACTCTGACTACCCTAATGCACCTAACCACAACATCATCTGACCCAGCAATGACACTAGCGGTAGATTTTGAAAAATCCTTTGACAGTGTCTAATGGCTCTATTTAATTAGAGTGCTAGAGGTGACGGGGGTTGGGACCAGCTTCAGAGCATGGGTGCAGTTACTGTACACATCCTCCGTGGCCTCAGTCCTTACAAACAAGATGGTCTCCCACTCCCTTCCCTTGTTTAGGAACTAGAAGGGGGACAGGATCAGATCTGTACAGTACAGTAGCTTCTTCTTGTTGTTTTTACATTGTTTCTTGTGGATTCTACTTGGTTGAAGGTTATTTCTTTTCTTTCTTACTACTTTTAAGGGGCTAGCAGGGTATTGTTTGGGCTGTTGGAATTTTGAAACCTGTTTTGGTAGCTATAAGTGGGCTCATTTGTTTGATGTTTCACTGTGTGGCAGGCTGCATTTGTAGAGGCCTATTTCTTCTGATTTAAAAACATAAGTGGTGTGATTTAACTGGGTCTGTTTCTTTGAACTGGAGACCAGTATCTTCTAATTTCAAGCCTATTTTGATGTGTTGTTGGTGAAGCTGTTTGGAGCCCTGTTTCTTTGGGTAGCAAACCTATTTTGGGGGCTTTGAGTAGAATTGTGATTCATTGTTGCTGGCTTCACTACCTGCAAAGCTTAGTGCAGAGTGGGGGAAGGGTGTTAATGGTCTGGCCAGGTCTCACTCAGATAGGGAGGCAGAGCTGAATCAGGTGTGGTGTCTGTTGCTTTGGCTTCTCAGAAGGAACTAGAAGGGGGACAGAATCGGATCTGTACAGTACAGTAGCTTCTTCTTGTTGTTTTTACATTGTTTCTTGTGGATTCTACTTGGTAGAAGGTTATTTCTTTTCTTTCTTACTACTTCTAAGGGGCTGGCAGGGTATTGTTTGGGCTGTTGGAATTTTGAACCTGTTTGGTAGCTATAATGGGCTCATTTGTTTGATGTTTCACTGTGTGGCAGGCTGCATTGTAGAGGCCTATTTCTTCTGATTTAAAAAGAATGCGGCGTGATTTAACTGGGTCTGTTTCTTTGAATTGGAGACCTATATCTTCTAATGTCAAGCCTATTTTGATGTGTTGTTGGTGAAGCTGTTTGGAGTCCTGTTTCTTTGGGTAGCAAACCTATTTTGGGGGCTTTGAGTAGAATTGTGATTCATTGTTGCTGGCTTCACTAGCTGCAAAGCTCAGTGCAGAGTGGGGGAAGGGTGCTAATGGTCTGACAGGGGGCCTCAGCTACCTGATTGTTTCTGAAAGACTTGGGCTGGTCCCACCCCCCCAAGCCCCTCACCCCACCCACCCATGGTCCATTATTTCCTTTATACCAGGGGTTCTGACATCAGTTCCTCAAACGGGCAAAGGATATGCACCTGTCATAGCAAAAGCAGACATCCAGAAAAGGAACAGCAGCAAGTGAAGAGGATACTGCTGTCTCAGTGGAAAGGAAGTAAATGCAAATCTAGGAATTTTCATTGTTACTTCTTCGCATTGTTATTGCATTAGGGAAAGGAGGAGTAGGAGTTTGAAGAAGGTGGTGAAATAGCTACTTAAAGTCTCTTTTTGAGTGTGGATAGGAAGGATAGGAATATAAAAAGCAGTTGCTCAATATATCTAAACGTGTGCAACAAAGGAGGTAAGGGAAATAAAGAAAATGTTTTGCACATAGTGGAGAGGGAGACTTGGGGAGTGTTTGGCATCCTGCATCTGGAAGAGTGGGGTCGCTGGTGGGCAACGACAGCAATGATAGGGTGGTGGTAGGCTGCAAATAACTGGCGGTGCACCAATCTTCTAAAAACTGACTCTGGAGTGTGGAAGGATGTTTGAGTGTGCAACCACATAGAGAAGCTTAGAAAGGAGATCGAGGGTCTGCAGGAGGAACTAAGACAGGCAAGGCAGATTGGGGTGGGTTTAGCCCAATACTGGAGGGAGGAAGAAGGGGAGATGAGAGAGGGTGATTTAAGCCAACAGTGGTGAGGAGAGGGTCAGAAGAAGGGACGCAGAGACAAAGGGGCCCAGGCCAGGAAGAACGATTGCTGGGGAAACCAGGTCAGGAGACAAAAGACAAATGGAAGGAGGAGATGGGGACTTGTGAGGAGAGGTGAAGAAGTGGCAAAGAGTCATGGAGTGGAAAGGAGAGAACAGAGTTACTATACAGAGAGAGAGGGCAGGCATTTGTGAAGGGTCTTCAGAAAATAGTTTTTGCAATTGCTGAGAGAGGAAGAAGGTGGAGGAGGAAATGATGAAATTAGAGGAGTAATTGATAAATGCCTGGACCAAACTGGAGTGGGGGGAAGTTCTGCTGGGAGAATTGCAACAGGAGCAAAGGGGGGAAATAATGTGCAGGAGGAAGAAGAGGAGCTGGAAATGAGAGATGGAGAGGAATGGAAGCAAGCAGGGAGTAAGAGTGGTGGAATCTTAGCACTGGGGGACTCAATACTAAGAAGAGTCAGGTGGGGTAACAAGGGGGAGAGGCATAGTCGCATTTGGGTGGAGGCCATGCCAGGAATGACAGTGGAAAGGGTGGGACAATCTGTTCTGAAATATGCTAGAAGGGGGAGGGACAAGCCTCATTTAATTATACATTTTGGGACAAACGACCTGGCTGACAAGGCAGTAGATATAGTCCTGAGGAGGTTTGAGGAACTAGCACATTTATGTGAGGGGCAGGAAGATCTGTAACTTTTTCAGAGATACTTCCAGTGCCCAAGGCAAGCACAACAAGAAAGCTGAGAATAGAAGAATTTAATGGATGGCTAAGAACCTGGTGTTGTGATAAAGGGTATGGGCTGTTGGGGTGGTGGGGAGGGACCTGGGAGGACAGTAGTCTCTATGCCAAGGACATACTACACTTGAGTGAGGAGGGAAAGAAAGTGTTGAAACAGATGATGGAGAAGTACATAGAGGAAGTTGGGAATTTAAACTAGGAGTGGGGGGGGTGGCAATTGGGCAAGAGGTATGCAGAGACCACAGGTTGGGCAACCATATGAGCTTACACCCCATAACAGTGACAAAGGACAAATGGCAAGTATTATTGGTGATGCTAGGAAAGGAGGGAAGGGGGGGGAGGGTGGAAGGTGGTTACCCTTAATGCTAGGAGCCTTGGGAGGAAAACTGCAGAGTTACAGGTGCTCATGGCAGAGGGAGAGGTGGACATTGCAGCCATCACAGAAACATGGGCCACCCAATACAATGACTGGGACCTGTCTGTACCAGGGTACAGGTTATTTCGTAGGGACAAGGTGATTGGAAAGGAGGGGTGTGGCACTATATGTGAAGGAAGGACTGAAGTGTGTAAGGAGGAAGGGAGGAGGGTAGTACAGAGTCACTTTGGATGCAAACCAGGATTCCAAGAATAGATTCTTAGAATGAGAGTGGGTACAGGCCACCATCTCAGACAGAGGAGTTAGACAGGGAACTGCAGAGAACAGATGAGGAGGACTCATGAGAAGGGTAGTGTGGTGATTGTGGGGGACTTCAACATGCAGGAGTGGACTGGAGTACCCCAATAACTAGGAACAGAGGGAGCAGGTACTGCTGGATACTTCCAGGATAGCTTCCTGCTGCAAATGGTCAGTGAACCAACCAGGTTAGGAAATACCCTTGACCTTGTGCTGGCAAATGGGGACTTTGTGAGAGAACTTACAGTGCAGGAACCGCTGTCAGGGAGTGACCACCACTCAGTATGGCTCACATTGGATATGGGCAAGGAAGGAGTGGAATCAGGCACAAGAGTGCTGGACTTCAGGATGGCCGACTTTGGGAAGATGGGGGAAGTGGTAAAAGGGTACCTGGCCAGAATTCAATCTAGTATGAACACTAACCAGAGATGGGAGCTCATAAAGCTGGGGATAGTGGAGGCAACCAAAACCTGCTGCAAGGCCCAGAGCAAGAAGGCTAGGGCTAAGAAACCGAGCTGGTTGAGCAAGGGAGGTCATGGAAAAGGTAAGGAGAAAAAGAGCTGCCTTTAGGAAGTACAAGAAAACAGGGAGGGGGGGAGGACAGGGAGGAGTACTTGACAGAATCGAAGGAGGTGACAAGGGCAGTAAGGGGAGCCAAAGCATCTACAGAACTCAGGCTGGCACAAGGCATTAAGAAGGGGGAGAAGGACTTCTTTAGGTACATCAAGGAGAAAAGGAGCTGTAAGGACCACACAGTAAGGATTAGGAAGGAGGGGGTTAGTTGGGTGGAAGCAGGATGCGATAAGGCAGAAGCACTAAATGAGTACTTCTGCTCAGTATTTACTAAAGAGAAGAGGGGGGTGACACCCAAGGGGGGAGAAATGGCAGAAACGGGGGGAAGGGGTGACAGATGGGGAAATCATGGAGGGCAGAGTTCGGGAGGGTTTGAAGGCACTGAGGGTGGACAAGGCACCAGGCCAAGACGGCGTCCACCCCAGGGTGCAGGACCTATGGCAGACCTATTTAATGCCTCACTACATTTGGGGTGTGTACCTCAGGACTGGAGGATGGCTCACGTGGTGCCCATCCACAAGAGTGACCCCAAAGATGAACCAAGAAACTACAGACCAGTGAGCCTCACATCCATCATGGGTAAGCTAATGGAGACTATCCTGAAGGAGAGGCTGGTGGCCCTCCTAGAGGCCAAAGGACTACAGGACAGCAGACAGCATGGCTTCATATGGGGCATATCCTGCCAAACCAACCTGGTGGAGTTCTATGACTGGGTAACTAGTCAACTGGACAGGGGCCATGCAGTGGATGTCCTGTATCTGGACTTCAGTAAGACATTCGACTTGGTGCCACATGGAAGGCTGGGAAGGAAGTTAGTAGGCACAGGGGTGGGTGCAAAGCTGGTGAGATGGGTAGGAAACTGGCTTCAGGGAAGGCAACAGAGGGTGGTGGTGGGTGGGGACTCTCTCACCCAGGGTAGTGATGGCGCGGTGTTCCCACAGGGCTCGTGTTGGGACCAGTGTTGTTTGGGATATTCATTGCAGACATATCATTGGACATCAAGAGCAAGATCAGTCTGTTTGCTGATGATACCAAGGTAGGAGCGGTGGTGGATGACCTAGGGGATGGCAGGGGTTGCAGGATGATCTGGCAAAGCTTGAAACCAGGTCAGACACCTGGCAACTGGGGTTTAATGCCAAAAGTGCAAGGTGCTGCATTTTGGGATGAAGAACCCAAGGAGGAGTTACCAGCTGGGGAGTGCAGCTAGCCCAGACAGAAGAGGAGAGAAGGGTCTGGGGATGCTCAATACAGGGTCAATGAACATCGTACAATGTAGGAAAGCAGCTGCAAAGGCCAACAAAATGCTGGGTTGTATTGCAAGGGGTATATCCTCGAGCAGGAGGAGGTGATTTGCCACTGTATAGGTCATTAGTTAGACCCCACTGGCGTGTGCTTGCAGTACTGGTGCCCGTATCTGAAGAGGGACATTAAGTTACTGGAGGGGTGCAGCAGAGGCAAAAGATGATCAAGGGGCTGGGGGACTTATCATACGAGAGGAGGTTAAGGAGTTGAACATGTACTCACTGGAGGAGAGAAGGACGGGGGACATGATTGAAACCTTTAAATACATGAAAGGAATAAACAAGACAGGTACAGAGGGGCTGTTCAAAGTAAGGGAGGGAGGGACACCAGAGGCCATGATATGAGACTGGAGGGAGGAAGGTTTAGGAGGAGATGAGGAGACACTTTTACAGAGAGGGTGGTGGCTGGGTGGAATCGTTACCTGCAGAAGTGGTATCCAGTAGAACTGTGGACTGCTTCAAAAGGGATGGTACAGGACAAGAGGTTAATGAAGGGAAGGGTGGAAGGGAGGGGCAGCTGCAGAATAAGGAGTGCTAACTGCACATTCGAGCAGACTTGATAGACCTCTAGGCCTTTATCTGCTGCAAATTTCGTATGTTCGTATGTTCGTTTAGAGGCACCAGACAGGGTTGCTCGCTGTCGCCATTGCTGTTTGTCATGGCTATAGAGCCTCTGGCAATAGCTATTAGAGAAGCTAAGGAAATAATCCGAGATACGAGTGGGAAGAGACACATTCAAAACCTTTATCCACGTAGATGATCTTTTGATCACCATGACTCATACCCCTTCAGTAATTCAGAACATCCTGCAGTTACTGGATAGATTCAGCTTGGTCTCAGATCTTAAAGTCAACCAAACTAAAACAGAGGTTTTAGCCCTGAACACCAGCTAGCAGCAGCCAGTCCCTTACCTCCCAAGGCCTAAAATGGTCCCCAGGCGGTATCAAATATCTGGGAGTGGTGATCCACCCAAACCCGGTCATTGTCCATAAGGCCAATTTTGGGGCTTTGCTGTCCATTATTAGAGATAATGTAGACAGATGGAAACCACTGAAGCTATTGCTGGCGGGGAAAATAGATTCCATCAAACTCATGTTAGTGCCCAAAATGTTATACCTTCTGGCTCATACTCCCATGCATATCCCCAGAAATGATTTCAGAAGATAGACACCCAGATAGGAGGGTTCCATTGGGAAGGACGTCCTCCCCGCTTCAGTCAACAGAAGTTGAGACAACACTGCAGTAGGGGGATGAGATCTATCCTGGTTCCAGGGATACCACCAGGCATTAACTACTGCACAAACTGTTAAATGGTTTACATATAAGGAAGAGGCCTCCACTATGGGTGGGCCTTGAATCAAAGACCATTGGTTCTCCCTCTCCTGCAACAGTGCTCTACTCAGGGGGATGGGACATACAAAACTATCCTCCTCCCACACTGTTATCCATTAAGTCCTGGAGGAAGGTACGTACTATCTTGCAATCCCCTCCAACCCTGTGGGAGCACATGCCGCTGTAGGAGAACCTGAAGGTCACTATAACCAAGATCCCTGTTCACTGGAGAATTTGGGAAGCACAAGGCATAGGCCTGGTCAGTGATCTACTAGTACCCGGTACCCCCATAGTGGACACCTACCAGGTCCTGAGGGGGAAATACCTTTTACCCACACATTTTTGGAGATATCTCCAACTCAGAGATGCAATCAAAGGTACAACAATGACAAACTCTCTGCACAGCCCCGACCAGACATCATCTCCACTTACAACCTGGCTGAAACTTAACTAGGATAGACCCAGCCAGATTTACTGGTCACTAAGAGATGCCCAACCAGACCCATCCATCCAGGCCAAAACCCGATGGGAAACAGAACTTGATATTCTGATCTCAGACAAACAGTGGGTCCACTGCTGGCATTGGATCCACCAGGGATGCAGAGATGGCAGGGCATGCCTGATTATGAACAAAACCATACATAGATGATATTACACACCTGCAAAACTTAAAAGGCTGGGCCCATTGCCTAATGACATCTGTTGGAGATGTGGGTAAGATGCGGCACATCTCTACCACATTCTTTGGTCATGCCCCCATATAAAAAGATTTTGGGATCAGGTCATTGCTATGACACAGGATGTACTCCTGGACACTAGCATTGACTCTCCCATGCTCCTACTGGGATGTGCTTCACCAGATACCAGCAAATCTGACCCTAAAGCCCTGTGGCTTACTTCACTAGGGGCAGCTGTCAAAAAAGCTTCTGCTTCTGAGGTGGTGCACTATAGAAAGCCCCACCCTGGGTGGGTTGTTAAATTCCTTAGTGCAAGTGGCCACTTATGAGACACTATCCAATTTCACCCAGGGTTCCATCCCCAAATATGACCTTATCTGGGGCCCATTTCTTAGATCACAATATTGCCACTCGACCCCCTGAACCTTGCAGACACGGGGAATACCCCGCCCCCCCAGTTTCTCCTTTTCTTGTTACAGAATATCCACACTGGTTTCACACTCCGATTCAAACTGGACCTCAGCTTGATGGCCCCTCTTAGTCTACCCTGAACCCACTTAAGGTGTTTAACTGTTATTGATCTTGTACAGATGATTTAAAGTGCTATATCAGTTTGCAATTGTCAGTTTCATTACTTGTAATGTTTGATATCTCATTCCTGTGTATATTGGCCCTTCACACAGGGCCTGTTTTACAATGCACAACTTTACTACTTGTTGGTGTATGTTTTTGGAAATGCAATAAAAATTTTCAACTTCAAAAAAAAAAAAAAAGTGCAACACAGTAGTTTCAATTCCTGGAGAGTACCAAAGCCTTTATTGAAAAGAACTAGTCTCATTCTGATTTGCAACAACACAGAGCTGCAAAACAGTCCCAAAAGCCTCGCTACCTCTCACCAGATGGATTGTGCCCTTCACTCGGATGGGAATCCGCAACACTCCACTACTTATGATCCACTGCTACAACAGTCCCTACATTGGGTGACCCATGAATTCTAGCCACCTGTACCCGGAAGAACAAAAAGTATTGGGGCAGGAGGGACCAGGGACCACAATGACATTTTAAGGGAATGAGAAGAAGCTGCAGTGATGACTCCCCAGCCTCCTCCCTTACACAGTCCCCGCTCTTCTGGAACAACAGATATGCTCCACTCCTGCAGCCCTCTATGGCTGGACTCATGCCTGCTCACTCCACCAACCCTACACATACCAAGGAAACCACCACTAGGTCCAAATCCTTGGCTAACGTTGTCAGCCTGGTGGTGGTGGGTACCAGCTTACTGATCAGGAAGTCCTCAGGTCCAGACAAAGTTTATAACCAGGGCCTGGGCTGATCTGCAGCACATGAAGAACACCCAACCTCCAGTGAGCATCTGACTGCAATATACTCCACTACTTGAAATGGTGGTCTGGATTTACGTGTATCTGTTTTTTTTGCTTTATATAGGTCACCAGGTGCCAGAACTATGGGGACTATTGTTCAATTTACTTGTTGGCCTTTAAAAAAGGATCAAGAAGCCCTCTTATTCAGGTACTCTAGGGCTTGTACTGTGCAGGGGGACCACTAGATAAGGCTGCTTTAAGGGGCAGGACAGCTCTTTGGGTTTTATTTTTATGGGTTAACAAGTCATATTTACAGCTATGGCTACTACTGCTGTTATGGGTTTTGGAATCAAGACTTGCTGCAGTTCTTGCTGCACTACCATGGGGATCCATGGCTAAGTCGGGATCAAATGGAGAGAGACAGAGATCTGGAGAGCACTAACACATAGGATGTGGGCCAGAAAGCTACTGCAGAGCAGGTAATGTTTATCTTTAATCTCCGGTATTCCCGAACTATATTTGGACACCCTATCTTGAGCAGGGGATTGTCTCTCCCCCTCCATCTGCATGTTGATTTGAACTCTGGGGTACAATATGTGAGGATCTTCATATTGCTCTAGTCCTGAGATTCTCCATAGGCAGAAACTGTCCTATGAAGGGGGAGCCATTTTCTTGCATACCCACCATTTTGACTCCACTGTGTCACAGCCATGCCTCTCGAATGTGCACACATTCAAGATGCACCCTGAGAGACAAGTAATCACTTTTTGCCGCAATGCTCTTAGTGGCATTCATGCTGGCACACAGGACTGCTGTCCTTGAAGTAGCAGTTAGAATCATTAGTATGGGAGGGGAGTTGAGGAGTGGAAAGGTGGTTAGTCCCTCTGGGCAGTGGCTCCCATTGGAGCTGGTATTTGAATTTCAAGAGCAGGCATATTCTGGGGACAAATAGAGTGGTGGTGTTGCTGCTCCTGGCCTAAAACAACTTGGCTACCACTTGTTTAGCATGACCATGACAGGTGCTTATACATAAGCAATAATACCCTCTCAGTGGAGCGTATGTGCCGACCACCCAGAGGCGAATGAGGCCTCGACGCGCAGGCGGAGGGCCTTATAGCCCCGAAGGTCCGGTATAGCACAATACCGCCCACCCTGGAGGGTATTATTGCGCTTAGAAAATGGGCACTGTAAAAAAACTTAAGTTTGATGGAAAATTATTAATAAAAAAGTGAGTATATTAAGTTTTGTAATAAAATAGTTCCTCCGCCTGCATAGGAATGATTTTTATGGGGAAGATGGTAAGGAGTTTTGTCCTATGGGAGATGTTGCAGTAAAAAAAAAAAAATAATAAAATAAAGAAAAGCTGGTTGGAACTGGAAGCACTGATGGCGCTATAACTGAGAGGAGCGGTACTTTCAATTTCCGTAGTTTAGATGCATTTGCGGAATGAAATATGGAGAAAGTGGCGCTCCTTTCATGAACCACACTAGTAAATGAGCTACTGGTATCTTACAGCCTATCAGCATGTCAGGAAGTGAGAGACAAGTATAACAGACAGACGGCCCTGGAGACTAATGAAAATACCACCGCTCGTACATACAGTGCTGTCGCGTTTACCTCAGCTGGCAACTCTGCAGGTCAGTGAAGTTTTTTTTAGCGGACAAGAAAATGTGGAAGGAAAAGCGCTGTTAGTGAGCGTGCGCGTGGGCGGGAGGCAGTTGTTCAGGCTGCATTTTTTAAAGTTCTCCAGTCCTCATTGCCTGCCATAATTACTGGAGTTGTTTCTGTTTTCTTTTTGTTTTGTTTTACTTCCCGGTCCTTGTTACCTTCACAACTGGCACACGGGAGGGGGGCTACAATAAATCAGGAGACTTTGAGTATGGGCAAGCAGTCAGGAACGTACGTGATGTACAATGCTGTTAAATAACTAAGAAAAAGGAAATAAAATGCTTTACAAGTGCAGTGTATGTGATAGTTTTTTTTGTACATCCCTGGTTCTGCGTGTGTGTATGTGTATGGGGGGATACTCAGTTTCTCTCGCTAACTGGTAAAAAAAAATGGCGGCAGTTTCAAATTGTGTGCCCAGTTGCTCAGCCAATGCTGAAGTCAGCTGGGCACAAGGATATTTGGCTTGGCATGAGGCAGGTTTACACTGGGACTTTTTATTTGGTGGGCATCTATTGAAAGTTAATGTACCCCTGAGGAATGGGTACCAGCCAATCAGATGCCTCCAAATAAAAAGCCCATTTTCTAATACATAACACAGTCCACCCCAGGGTGATGCAAAAGGATACACTGTATGTAATGGAGATATTGTACAGGTTTCATATAGAAAGAGGTATTCTGCTATAATATGTATGTTGTTATCTATCCTGCTAGCTAAAGTACACCCCTCTCCACTTTGTGGATCCCCTTATCTGGACATACTCACACAGCCAATGTTAGATGGGGGGGGGCTAGATGCCCCCACAACCACTAACAAGTAGCCATGACATGATAGAAGGATTTGGGGCTGCATCTTCTATACCCCTATCAGCATATTGCACCAGTACAGAACCTCTCCCCCGGGAGTGAGCTAACTAAAGACCCAGGTTACTGGAGGGTGGTATACCATTACAATAACAAACCCCGCACACTGAATCCATTACATTGGCAACAACCCATTTGACATCCATAGTGTCAAACAGATTGTTGCAGCGATGAATAGATACAGCGACTTTGCTGTAAGCCACTCTCCCCCATAATCCACCCCCCCCTTGGAGTTGACAATCATTAATTCCGGGGGGGGGTGAGTGGGACAGAGCCCCCTGCATGAGGTTTGAGGGGGGTTGAAGCCCCCACAAACAGTAAAGGGCTCTGCCACTGTGGCTTTCCATCGGAACTTTGCCATGGCGATGTGATTGCCATCGACAAAGAGGTGTTGATGTAATGTCTCTCAACGACTTTGTTGTCACAGTGACTTGGTGGAACCCTGTAGGGCAGGGCTCACAATAAAATGCTTTCTGGGGCTGGACTCATCTTTGTCAGCCCACAATTAGCTTAGCACTCTCACCATTCTGGCTGACTGTTCACACCAAAAAAAAACCAAAAAAAAGGGACAGGGAGTGGAGAAGGGGGATGATATTTCTGAAACAGTCATTTTTATGGTGCACCCCATGAAAAACCTTCTGCATGGTGGCATGGGTAACATGGACAGGAGCTGGGAGACACGCAGAGCCATCAGGGCACTTGGAATCACCTACAGCAAAGCATCACTGCTGGGGGAAGGGTGGCATTAGAGAGTGGGGTACGAGGTGACATCCAGTGACTATAGGGCCTCAAAGACTGAGCCGTACCTAGCCACCCCGGTCAGCAAGTGAACCTCCCCCTTATGTAAACTTTCTACAACCCTTTAATGATGGTAATTAGTGCCTACCCCTTACAGTTCAAACACTCGAGGGGTGGCAGATAATTCAGTGAGCGTTGACCCACACTGGCACACCACATAGCACTGGCAGAAGCCTATGAGGGTTACATGACCACAAATGGATGAAGCTCATCAAGGAATTAGAGGATAACTAGATGGCTCATCACCACTGGGCATGAATGATGCTCAGGTGTGGGTGTCTCTCCCCACCTCTCCCTACATGGTACTATTGCACTACCCCATTGTTCTCAAGCCTGGTACCAGGAGCCATGGAACATAGGATCACTACAGTTGTGAGGCTGGGAGTACACTAATTGACTGAGGCAGTGTTTAATGAAAGTCTCAGACCTTACCCCCCCCAAAGGAGTTAACCCTCTGTTTCGTATCCCATTGTTGTGGCTGTGATGGGGAGGTCTAATAGGCCAGAGAGAAGAGGCATGGGGAACTACACAGGCTCCTTGGTCCCTGAGGATAGTTTAGCTTCTTCAACCCCATATTTAAGGGTCTTTTAGCAGGTGTCCCTCATGGGGGTTGTCAACAGCAACCAGGCTAGGGCAAAAGACTTTGCTGTATTACTGCATCCAGATCTCCAGCAGTAGACACTAGGCTACTCGACTGTAACCTGTGTTACAACCACTGGGGATATACCAGTAGCATAGCCTGGTTGGCATGGGCACTGGTGCAAGGAATGAACATGGACCCCCCATGGTACCCCCGGTGTATAGTCAAAAAATGGGTACACTCTCAGTCACCTAGCAAAGTGGCCTTTTTTCTGTTCTTTTTGTTCCTTTCAATCAAACTCCCCCAGTCCCTGAGTCTCTGTCCTTCAGTAATTTTCTTATTTTGTAATCACACTTTTTTTATGTAGTTCCACTACCAGTTCTTTTGCTTATTACAAAGCAGCCTAGCAGCAGCAGCAGCAGCACTTCTTTCCTTGCTTCTGGTCTTAACTAAGCCCTTCTATATTGCTTCTGGCCTTTCAGTTTTATAGTACTTTCTCCAATCTTTCTCCTCAGCTGATCTCAGTCCCCTTGTATTGTTCTCTGAATCTCTCAGTCTCTCAGTGCTGTCTCTCACAAGTGTATATAACCTGTGTGATCCATAGAGTAATTGATTTTTTTAGACAAAATAAGAATTGGGAACAAAAACTTTACTGTCTAAAAACCCTCTCTCTCAGTTAGAAAGGGACTTACTCTCAGTCAGACCTGAACTTATACCTTTCCTTTTTGCCAGCTTGAATAAATTTCCTCCACAAAATTCTCCCCAGTCCTCCGAGCTCGACCTCCCCCCCCAAAGCCAACCAAAGCAGCTGAGACAGAGCAGAGGCCAAGCCACAGCCCTCAGCAACTGCTGGCCACACAGATATGCGGCAGAATCTAACTTGTGGCTTAGAGGCGTTAGAAAATTATTTTGAAACTAAACAAAATAATTCAGGATCAGCAGTAATAATACAGTTTTTTTAGACCAAGCATAGCTCTGCACAGCAGCACCGTCCACTCCTTCTGTGTACCTAGCTGAGATGAGCAGTAACAGTAATGGCACTTTCTGCAAGCTGGAGGAGCTGCACCATGCACTTTATAATAAAATGAAGCACCTTTAATATTCTGGTGAGCAGTCATTTATTGACAGTTTGGGAGAGTGCTGGATTTTGCTTGTTTAGATTGTATTTTTTATCCAGGTGCCCCAATTCCCAGCGCAGACCTCCTTCTTTCATTGTTTATTAAGCCAAAGTGTATGGGGTCATCATGGACTTTGGTATAGCGCATGCTTGTCGCAATATGAAGGCATTGCTCCTAGGGATCAGCAGCAAGCCATTATCAGCACTCTGTTGATAAATGGAGATCACGGGTGATGTACAGGCCATCACATGGAATGTGTGGGGGCTTAACTTGATCATCAAACGAAAAAAGTCCTATCACTCCTAAAAAAACTCAAGGATCAGTTCACCTTTGTCCGGAAACAGAAAAACTGGCACGAGATTGGGTAGGGGTGAAAGTGCATTCAAAAAAAAAGGGGGAGTCACTATCCTCTTACACAAGAACTTCAAATGTTCTATTGCGCAAGCAACTTCATATAAAGAAGGACACTGGGTTACAGCAGAAGTGGCCACACTACAAGGCCCATTAACATTGGTCAATGTATATGGATCTAAGTTTGACAATCCGTCTTTTTACTATATCCTGAATCAGGAATTTACTCAATTTAATGGGCCTAGTAATCCGGTGTTACTGGGGAGGGGGGACTTCAATCTTACCAAGGATGAGGTCCTCGACCACGATGCAGAACAGGCTGAACTGCACTGACAAGTGAGAGAAGCTTTCAAGGAGCTTTCTCAAGAGCACAGCATGGTGGACACATATCAGATACAGAACCCAAGAGAAAGGGACTACTCCTGTTTTTTGGCAGTACATTTAACATTGAGTTGCATAGATCTCTGGTTCACAAACCCAGGGGTAATGAATACCACCCTGCATACTAAAATTCATCCCCTAGTTATCTCCAATCACATTCCATTCTCACTCACCATGATGTGAGGGACGCATTCCACAAATCCAAATCTGAAAGCTGGACTCCCTTCTCTTACATGACCCGCAGTTTGTCACATGGGTAAAATTAAAGACATCTTACTTCATCACTAATAATCTGACAGGGGACACACCTGATGCGATAGTCTGGGAAGCATACAATGTGCGTATGCGAGGCTAGAACATTAGCTATGCCATCCACAGGTGTGAAGAAAGAGAAGAGATCCTTTGTAATCTGGAGGACTCACTGAAGTCTCTGGAAACCAGGTATAAAGTCCTACACTCTTCCTCCCCAGATCTGCTGGCTAAACTGGTGCTCACCAGAATGCAGCTCAATGAGCTCCCTGACTAGCAGAGATGAGTTTGCTATGTTTCGCCTGAAACATGCTTATTGGAGAGCGGAGAACAGGTAGGTTGCTTATTGGCATACAGAATTAAAAGTCATTATGTGGATACACATATTGCAGGGTTGCAGAATGCCTCGGCATAACCCATGCAAGCACCAAGGATATAAATCATATAATGCACCACTTCTATGTGGATCTAAATGCTTACCAAGCAACTCCAACTAATTAATCAATCATGTTGTTCCTTGATAAGATACCCATACCCCTGATTTCCCTCTCAGAGTCCCTAGATTTGGACAAACCCTTTACCCAATACGTAATCATACAGGTCATTCAGGAGCTTAACAAAGGGAAAGCCCCGGGACCTGATGGCTTCTTAATTGATTTCTATGACATAGTGCAGCAAGAAGTTTTTCCCATGCTCTTATAAATGTTTCAGTCATCCCGTCAACCAATGGGAATGACCACCACCTTGGAGGAGGTGGTAATTATAATTCTACCAAACAAAGGTAAAGATCCCATGGACACAGGCAATTATAGACCTATATCCCTCATCAATGTGGAAGCCAAACCCAGGAAGGTCTGGCCACCAGGCTGGAGACAATCCAGCAAAGTCTAGTCCCTGCCACACAAGCAGGCTTTATGAAAGGGTGGCAAAGTTCAGACCACCTCACCACAATGTTCAGTTTCTTGGCATCTGTGCATCAGCACCTTACACCAGCAGTGGCTGTAGTGGTTATCTTCCAAAAAGCCTTTGACTCGATCGAATATAACTTTTTGTTTTGCACTCTACAATGTATGAGATTCAGGCCAGAATTTATAAGCTGGGTCTGGGTGCTATACTGGTCTCCTAAAGTCAGTGTACTTACCAAAAGGGTTATGCTCCCCATTATTCCCACTTCAGAGAGGCACTCATCAGGGATGCCCTCTTGTGCCTTCTCTTTATCCTGGTTATACAGCATCTTGCCATTGCTATCAGTCATCACCCTTCTTTTAAAGGCATCATATGTGGGGGGGGGCAGAACATCGGGCACTGCTATGTGCAGGCGACTTGCTCATCCTCCAGCAGGACAGGTAGGCCACACTTGACCTGCTGCTGAATGTTCTGCAGCAATTCTCACAAGTCTCTGGTCTAACTGTGAACAGAAATAAGAAAGAGATTCTCCCCTTCACCATAAGGCCTCATACCAACCTTACACAGCAAAGGCCTCCAATGGGAACTACATGGAATCACATACTTGAGAATCAAAATATATTCAGACATTCCCAGGATGATTCAGATTAATCTCCAGCCAATGATAGAGTCTACCAGAGCTCAGCTAGCTAGTTGAAAGCTCCTTAATCTGTCCCTGGTGGGCAAGGTAGAGGATTTCAAGATGATGACCTTACCATAAATAATGCACCTTCTGTACCACTTGCCCATAACCTTGGCCCTGAGGTGGTTCCATGACATGGACTGACTGGTGGGGGATTTCCTATGGGAGGGGAAGCCCCCAGATTCAACAGGGAAAGCTCTGGAGTCATTAAGCTAAAGGGGGGTGTGTCATCTCTTGGCTATACAGTTACCATTTAGCATTCACAAATGCCCATACCATATGCTGCTTCACCCATGCATCACCATTCTCTCCACTCTGGTTACAATTGGAGCAGGCCCTGTCTTGCAGTCCACTGGTAGCTGCTTTCCTTTACTCCCTAGTTGGTAAGCAAATACGACTCTATCCCACCATAATGTTCTCTAGGAGTGTGTAAGTACAACTGCATAAATATCTAAAGACAGACCCCACTCCTCCCCAGTTGGTGCCACTATGGGTGAATGATTCCCTTTGCACTGATTGCCAACCTCTGCGCTGGAATGCATGGGCCCAAATGAGCAACCACAGAGAGGGAGATATTCTTACCTCAGATGCCTGTCATGTACAGATCTTCACCATGATACAATCCAGGTACAACATCACTAAACAGGATCTCTGGAAACACCTTCAGATCCATGGTGGCCACCAGACTTCCCAAGCCACATGGGGAGCATGTACTCTTGACAATCACCCTAGTTGATAACAACTACTGAAATCCAAGGGTAGAAGTAGCCAAATATATGTTAATTTACTAGATGCCTCAACTTGATCTGTCACCATCTAGATCTGGGTAGGAAACAGAGCTCCAAACTCAGATTGTGGACACCCAGTGGGCTTCCTGCCTCTTCTGGGCCCATAATGTGTGTTGGAACAATTGCAGCCACCTTATACAAATTAAGATTCTCCTCCAGTGGCATCACACCCCATTACTTTTTTTAACTGTGTTTTCTCCTGCATGATAAGTGTTGGTGCTACCAACAAGCGGGGGGACATTTCACACATATCCACTGTTGTTTTTTGCACACTGCAACCTTTATGAGCTGCCATTGCAAGCACATGCTCCAAACTCTGGGGTCACATAGTGGCATTGGATGGTCCACTTGTCCTTATAGGGTTAGAATATCCTCCGCAGCCCAAAACATTGCCTACGATGCAGTGGATAGTGGTCATGAGTGTAGTCACAAAGTGATTACTAGTTTGTAAATGGTGAACCATGGAAATACCTACCTTAGTTGAATGTCTCACAGCGGTGGGATACCTGGCCTCCTTGGAACAAATGTTGCATATAAATATGAATAGTAACGACCAGTACCAACAGACATGGGGAGCTTACATCAACTCTGAGTTCTGCTCCCACATGTGATTGAGCCTTACCATTATAACTTGTGCTATTTCCTGATTAGGTAGTGAGACCTGAGATGGATGAGCAAACATACCCAAGGTGGGGCAAGTGATAACTCAGCAGATCTCAAACCTTGTGCATTATACCGACCATTACAATCCTTATCTATATACCTATTATTGGGTGTGCCATTCACATACCCTTACTGGCGATGGGAGAGCACCACTATGAGGAGGTCACAGGGATGGAAAGTGACATGGCACCAGGTGGGCACAGCCTTAGTAGCTGCCACATACCCACCTGGTGCCATGTCACTTTCCATCCCTGGGGTGGTCCTATCCCATTGGCAGTGAGGGTATGCAAATGGTACCCCCAATAATAGGTATATAGGAGAGGACTGTAACCACTGGTATAATGTGCAAGGACTGAGGTCTGATGAGTTATGTATCGATATGATTACGTATTATTCTGGCATATCAATCACCCGTCCTTGAATGAGTTGATATGTCTGTTACTGTATTTAGTGTACCCATCATAGATGCTGTACCATGTAGTACACTAATATGACTTGAGTGACAATGTTAATATACATAACTCAAACACATCCCGTTGGATGCCGACTCACTCCCTCTCCTACCTAGCTGTCCTCCCGATTCCCCCTATGACATCTTCATGCCCCATCTGCCCCCAGCCCCCTTCTGTCCAGCAGCATCACTCCAACCATCCTGGCCCCTCTAGTGTTGCACTCGGGGGGGGGGGAGCAGATCCCTGTGGCAATTCCAGGAGGTGCACTAACTGTTTGGTGTAGCTGTCAGCTTGCGACAAACCTGGGGAGACTGGTGCCAGGACAATGATTTTTCTAAAATGTGGCACAAGGTCAGTGGTGTATCCAGAGTTTGACACAACCCTGGAGTGATGAAACTTGAGTCGCTCTGAGGGCTTTTTGAAAACTGAGCCTAAAATTTAAAAAAAAAAGATTTACCGAAGCAAATGATTACCCAGATGGCTGCTTATTTGTCCCCTCCTGCTCATCCTGGCCTACCTCAAAAAGATGCTGTCTGCAGGGTAACATGATGCCAAATGATCTTCTGTGACTATCATGCAGCTCTTTCATGCTGTTCTTTCAAAATAGTTCTGAATCTCTTTATGTCAAGCCAACGGATGGAATCACTGGCTGACATTGGGCATGGGGGGTCGGGTGTTACAATATCAAAAGTGCTACCGCACACTGACACTGCTGACTATAAATATGTGATTCAGTCAGTCAAGTCAGTAAATGAGGCTTGTTACATGTAATTGGTGTCTGTCTCTAAGTATGTTCTGTTGTGAGGGTACTTGTAGAGAGATAACAGGCAGCATTAGAGTAACATTGTGAGTTGTATGACAAGCATTAGCTGTCAGTGCACTACTGCTGCTGGTACACTGAAGACAGATGGTAATAGCAACATTGTCAAAGGGGCAGTTGACATGCTAATACATGTAATAATCACCATCGGTAACATAACACAAGTGGTTTGGCTGGCAGCCCTGGTGCATGTAATGCATACAATCATCCCACTATGGCTGTCAGCTGACCTTCTTACTTTAGGGTGACAATGGAGCGTGAACAGTCATAACATACATTCACTTCAGGGTACGGTAATTAACATAGCATGTAAATCACCCCATTAATTTGTTCACACAAGCAACTTTGCCTCTAAGACAACAGTTCAATAAATTCCCTAAAATAGAAACAGCATTAGAGAACTTACTTTTTTAATGCAGAGTCAGGGCAATGGGCAGCAGCTGTAGCATGTGGCACTGAAGTGATAGGGTCAGGGCAAGCAGTTAAAGGAGTCAGGAGTCTCACTGATAATGCAGGCAAACTGAGGCTGGGGTCTATGTCTGATGGCAGTTGTGTCACTAATCCAGAAAAAGTCTGCAGGTACAGGAGCTAATCAGGACACCCACTGGATTCTCCAGCTCTCTGCTCCATTCTCCATACAGGCAGTATTTTGCAATTTGGCAAGGCAAGCAATGTAGATAGAGTGGGTCTCCTGGCCCTTGGCCATCTTGAGTCTACTAGTCTTCATGAATGGGAAGATGAGGCAAGGAAAAAGATGGATGACTAGAGCAGACACTGTTGAAGTATGCTGTTTGTGGGAGAAACTAAAATTTCAGATGCTACTAAACAGAAATATCTTTTTCTGTTTCAAAAGATATCTGTAAATGATAGAGAATCATAAGGATAGAACCAATATGCCTTCTGATGATTACTTATCAGTCCCAGTAGGGAGGTGCAAAGCTCTGGTCAGCACCCACATTTTGGAGGTTTCATCTTCAGCTTCCTAAAGTCCTCAGAAACAGCTTTCAGATAAAACCACTGTTGGCAACCATACTTTACAAGAAGTAATTTGGAATCCTACTGCCAAATCAGCAAATCTGGAAATTAAAGATATGGCTGGGACACCAGTTATATCCAAGAGAATGGCACGCATCCCATGCAGCCCTTTTAACCATGCCAGTTTCTGCAAAAGCACTGCCAAAAATGAAGGAACTACCAAGTGGTGATATTGAGAAGAATGTATTGAATGTTGTTTCTTTAGAGGAAAGTTATACTTTTGATTCACTGGGTCATGCAACGGATCCAATTCTGGGGTGGACACACCATCTCAACAGATTTGAAGCCCTCAAATTGAAAGTGGATTTCTTGCAGTAAGATATGACAAATAACAAAGAAAGCATTATCACTATCAAACTGTAAGTCAAAACACATTCCAAAAGCATTGTTATGACCAATGAGAAGCTAACACTCTGCGTGACTCAACGCTAACCTTCCATGACCATATTCACCTCCTTAGTACCACGGTCAACACTAGAAGTGGCCTTCTCTATTGCCATAGTAGCTGCCTCCCCCTGAAGCCCTCCAGCTCACTATCTTGTCCTCTGTTCTGTCCCTCATTGACTATGGGATACTGGTCTATGGGGCAGCCAATGGTACAGCCCTCCATAGAATCAAGGTCATCTTAAACAAGGCATGCCGATTAGCCACAGGCAGTCTCAGACTTACCCACACCTGCACACTCTACAATTTGGCAAAGTGGCTTAATTTTGATGACAGGCTGAAGTATCAAACCTATCTACTCACCAGGAAGATCTTCAATAGCCTCGTCCCACCCGGTCTATCCCTCCTCATCCAACCTGCGCCCCTAACTGTAGCCACCCGCATCTCATCCAAACCCACTCTGCTAGTGCCTATCTCAGGACTGCTCTAGGTCAGCGCTCCTTCTCTTATAGAGCCCCCACTTAGCTAAACTCCCTTCCCAGCTCTATCACCCTCAAGCCCAAACTTGGTCGTTTCAAATCCCTCCTCCATGACCTTCTCCTTGCTACCCGTACCTGTAACTGCCCGCAGTCAAGCAAGTCCCCCCCACCCTCGCTGCTCCCTCACCTTCCTCTTCTGACACTGGACACCTGTCCAGCCTATTTTCCTGACTGGACCACCTCTGTCTCTAAGTGGTTTCCTAAACCAGTGCCTACATTACTGTGTCTGCCTGTACCTTGCAATCCATGATTGTACCATATCTTTACAGAACTTGTACTTTAGTAATTGTATGTTCTCTTCTTGTTTGTGAAGCATGTTATTACTATGACGTGGAGCCTTTGTGAAGGAGTCTCTGACTCGCAGGATTGTAATTCCAATACTGTCAAATAAATCAAAATTAATAAATAAAACAGAGGTAGAAGCAACAGATGTTGGACTTGTGAAAGATAATGAATAGATAAGTTGAAATGTTAGTGAAACAGATCTATTATCAAAATCTCAAAATTGTGGGCCTGGAAGTTAAATTTAATTCAGACCATGAAACAGTTAGTGTGAGAATGGTTAGTGAAGCAGAGTGTATCGTGCACTCAGTGGTGTCATGCAAACATGTATTTAAGAGAAGCAAAAAATCCACAGCTATCGGGGGAATCTAGGTGCATGTTCCCATGAAAATGTTGAAACTCTGATGCTAATTGTGCATTTTGCTGGCTTTTAGCAGCTATAAAGCTTTCCTCCCCACAGTTCACAGTACGCTCCTTCAGTTAAACGAATTAATTACATTTAAATTTGCCAGCCTAGGCCTGAGTATCCCCTGAGCATCAGAGCATCATACTGCTGATCGCCAGCCCATGAGGTTCGGTGAGTGACTGCCTCAGTGTAGGTAGTTTGTTACTGACTGTGTAGCTTGCTGTGAAGAAAACCCTCCCATCTCACACCACCATTTGCATCTTGTGGACCTTCCATGATCATCTCTCATTTAAATTTATACAATAGCATGCATAAATCCAGAGTCTTCATTGGATGACAGGCCATCACATGACAACGTATTCAAATACTAACAATACATGGTCAGAAAATGGATCTCATTATTAAGGCTGGAAAACCTAATTACCTACAACAAGTCATTTTACTGTATAATGTAATTCATCTGGGCAGTGCACTAAAGGATTAATGATGCACTTCCCACAGTCATAAGGACACTCAGCCTTCAACCTTGAGCCTTACTATGTGCCTGGGGCCTGCATCATTAATCCTTTAATGCACACCCAATCATGACTTGTTGCTTATGTATTAATTCACAGCCGCCAGGCTCAGAACTGCCTGAACCAGTCCAGTGGTCAAGATGACTGGGCTCGCTGAGGCAGCTCTTACCCCAACAGTAGCAAATTATAATTTATTTAAATGAAATTTTTTGCTAGTTTGCCAGAAGCTTGCTTGCATTACAATGAGAGGAATTATTGTGTTTTAGAAAATCAAAAAAATATTAGTCTGGAAAATGAATCAATCAGTCTGTGAATATCTCTCCATTCTTGTGTCTTTGGGTCCACTTTGGCTCATCACTCTCTCCTCCAGTCTGCTCTGACTGATACTTTCACCTGCTGACACCTCCACCAAGACTTCACAATTCCTTCCTTCATCCTGAGCCTCTCACCTTCTTGTGGGCATGTGGCCTACCAGACCAGGCTGCTAAAGGTCTGCTCTCTCTCTAGCTAACAGATTTCTCTTTTTACGAGCCAGGACTCCTCGCTTTCTGCTGTTGGCTGTTCAGAGTTCCCACCTTGCATCTTACTTGATGGTCATTGGTGATCTGCTGCCTCAGCCCTCCCTGTGAGCCTCTGCTCCCTGCTACTAGTTGCCTGCCCTTGTGTGGGTCACATCTCACTCTCTTTTCTCCCAGCTTACTGCTGGTTTTGGCTGCATGTGCCCACTATGAGATGAGTCCAGCTCCTTTTGAAAGGAATCCATGCATGGCATCTTGCCACATCAGAAAAAAAGACTGACAGTCTTTACAGCCAGCTAGGGCTTTGCACTGACAGCAGTAGTATCTGTGCACTGTGCACATTGCACCCTGTGCAGGGCAAGATGAGTCAGCTGCCCACCGACTCAATAAAAAACTAAATGGAGTCAAAATAGATGTAACGCAACCCACAGTTGACACTAGTTTCCATTTTTCTTCTGATAACTGACCCTGGCTCCCCTCATCCTCCCAAAAGACAGCAAAAAGAAAATGGCACATCACATTTTTATACTGCCAAAATAGTGAAATAAAAATGAATGAGAATATCACATTCGGAGTGGGGATGGCACACATCCCCTGTGCCCTATGGGCATGCTGTCACTGTGTGCTGTTGAGACAGGCCATCACATGACTATGTCCAGATAAAGCTTGAAGAAGCACTGTTAATTAACGCTAATGGGCAGATTAGGTGGGCCAAAGGCCCTTATCTGCCAATAAAATCTATGTATGTATGAGATAACTTTTTTTGTTTTGTTTTCTTGGTTGTGACTGCAGAGGGTCCTCTTCCACTTTCATTGATACACAATTTACAGTACTGTAACTGCTACATGTCATGAAATGTTGCAGACTACTTTTTCACATTTGGGGTAACCGTGCACCTGATTTTATTGCATGTTCCTCTGCATGACCTTAGTAATTCTTGAGTTACAGTAGTTGTAAAGTTATTGAGTGTTTCATCGTGATGACCATGAGTCCAGGTGAAGTCAGTAATGGAATGGCTAGTGGAGTGTGTTGTGATGTTGAAGAATTTTCTTTTTGTTTCCTTTTGTTGCTATTGTAGAGGGCACTTTTCCTCTTTTATTGACACATATGTTATTGTGACTGCTGCATGGGGGCATCCACACCCTCAAAAATAATTAATTGTTTTGGCTAGTATGACATCCTTCCTACATTGCAGCCAGAAAGCACAGCAGCCACCCACACCAACAGGCCAAGGGAGAGCAGGCACTGTGGCTTGCCAACACAACACCAATCCACACTAGAGGGCCCATGTAGGGTCAGCACCACAGCCAGTAGCATACCCCTTCACACATTATAAGATCAAGGGAGAATAGTTAATGTGTCTGCAGACTCTGCACCCAACTAATGAAGAGGTTGAGGGAAAATAGGCACCATGTCTAGAAGACAAAAATACCCAAGGAAGAATTAGTGGGAAAATTAGCCTGCAAAATAAGTCACTAAAAACATCCACACAACAGTAGCAATAGCCCAAGAACCCAAGGACAGCTGGCACTGTTATCCTCCCACACTACCAAGTCTAAGCAAGCAAATGTTGTGGCTGGTAGCCCCCCTCCCCAACATACGCAAACATCACCGATGAGCAGGTCAGAGGAAGCAAGTGCTGCCGCTGACCAGCACAGCAATTGTATGTATTAGAGTGCTGAGATAAAGCCAGGATCATGTCCAGCAAGCACAGTACCCTTCAGTGGAAGGCATCAAAAAAACTATCAACTGGATATATTTTAAATATGCTTTTAAAATTACAGTGCTGACATAAAGCACTTTCACTGGCTGAACAATAATCCTGTATTGCTACTATGTCATCCCAGTATCACAATTATATAGACAAAAGTGCTGGGCAATGTTTTCACTGTTTCAACATAACGCTGATCTTTGGAATGTGTTAAGTTACCACATATCAGCACTGAATGTTTTCCCACTGTCCAGTACTGTACCTAGCCACACATTTGAGCCAGGGAGAGAAAACAGAACAAATAGTCCAGGGAGAGCCAGTCAGCACATCACTAACCCACTGAAGCAGACTCTGGAGAGGACAACAGCATGAGGATACAACCCCTGCCTTCCTAAGTGAGCCCAAAAAAGGTAGTCAGTCACTGTCAACAGAGAGGCACAGCACCAACCTGATAAGTGGGCACATTGAGAACTACCACTAGTACCAGCCAGTAAAACAATGGCAAAAGGCAAGCAAACACAGTGGAATAAGTCATCACAACACCAATATACACAAGTGGGCTAGTGTGAGCCATCTCCATTTCCAAGCAGCAGAACAATGGCATAGATATGCAGATTCAGGGGAACCAGCCATCACAGAATCTACTGTACCTGCACACGTTGGACCACAGACAGTCAGACCTACTGATAGCAGAGATTGCTGGATAACACTTTATTGCAACTGCATTGCAATTGCAATGTAGTTACACACAATAAATATGTAACTACAGTGTAATTATCCTGTTGCGTGCAATTAATGATTACCTACCCCGCAGTTATATTTAAACTGACACCAAAAGTACAGTGTGACTGATTGCTGGCTCTGGCCACCTCTTGTTAAATACATATGTACTTCTTACTAGGGTTTGCAAAGCAGAAGCAGGCCATGTGGCCCATCGAGACTGCCTTCCCACCTCTTAGTGGAACCTCTTTATATTATACATCTGATGGTACCATTCATTTGTAAATGGAAATAACAGTACTAGTACACTGTATAATATCAACATTAAAAGAAATAACAACTGTAACCAAAACAATTAATAAACTTGAACAAATAGAACATCCACACCAGAGACAATCATGTTACTGTATATCTATAAATAAGTTGCCAAAATGTCAGACATTGCTGAATGCTGCATAAGAGTTATCTCAATAGTGTACCATTCATATTCTAAGTATATACAGTACAGTAGCAAAATGTTTTTTCTTGTAGTTTTTTAATTAACAAAGTTTCCTGGCAGTAGTACTAAAAGAAATAATAGAAAACAGTAGGAAAGTCATTAGTAGCCATCTGGAGCTACTTTGCATTGCCAGTAGTACTACAGTTTTCGTGTAAGCCTGTCAGTAAATTAGCATGAACATGATAGAATTTAACAAGACTTCAACAGTAAAGACTGTCGACAGGCGAAGTTGCTTTCTTAAATGTTCTTGCAATTAGAACACCTGTTTCTTGCAATATATTTTTAGCAGAAATGATGAATCCCTAGCACTTAAAACAGAACTTCCATCATATTATGAGGTGTTGTAGTCACTGCATTCCTTGACAGAAAAACAGAATAGAATTATAATAAGTTACTTAGCTTAAAGTTGCATTTACTGTATAGTATTTCCTTATTATTTTGCAGCTATTTTACATCCTACATCTTGAAATTGGGGCAATGCAGTTCTGTAATTACTCTTTGTAATTCATTAAGTCTTCTAGTGTTTCCTAGGCAACCTATTTTAAATCACCTTCTTCTAAGCACCTACTGTAACTCCAATGTAAGGATCTAGTCATAGCTGATATCAGGGTGGTACAAAATGGAAGGATTTCAGTTGCATTGTTTTGCCACCACCCAATAGAGCTGTATACAAAACTTGTCATATGTTACCAGGAAAAGGATTCCTTCCAGTGACAGAGTATGAAAATGCAAATTTTGAAAAAAACAAGTTAAATCCAGCTGTCAATGGGTGCCACTAAAAAGCTAGACTATACCTACAAATAAGCCACAACATGAAATTGTGCAAGGTGCATTATCAAATTCCATGCTGTGACCTAGTTACTTTACTTAGCACATGTGCATCTCATCCCAAATCCCCCCAACCCTCTGAAGACTAAGGGATCCTAGTTACCCAGTGGTCTTGCTACTTCAGTGGCTCAATGCCCTGTCACCTGCTGCTTTATTGGAGCCCACACTCATTTGCATAACTATCACTGCACCTCACTGTGCAATCATCTTGTCCACTCTCCTGAACTTCATCCTGCTGTCCAACCTCTACAACAGGTCACAGTACTATAATCCCATTACCCCACCCCCACCCAAGAGAGGAGCAGAAGGCTGTGACTAGGCTAAGGAAGGCTGCCATGCCATTAACATGGACCATTTGCAGGGTGACCCTATCCACTTTCTTAACCAGTTGCAAAGTTGTCTGTGACCACATAGGAAAGAACTGTGACCACTGTTGACCATTGCTCAACTGCATCACAATGTGTGCTGTTGTGTTAAGTGTTTACAACAAACACTGTTTGCAGCTATTTGCCAGAGACAGTGAGGCCCCTTAGAATGTGTTTTGTCATTTAAATGTTTAGTGGAGTTTAAATAGTAGGTAAACACACATATATATCGTATTTTGCTATACAATTCATGCAGTGTCTTCAATGTAAGAACACATCACATAACAAATTAATAAAAACACAGAGATAAATTATAATCCGTGCTTGTATTTATGGTATTTGCTGCAAGTAATAGATAACAAATTCACTTTGCAATCCCTTTAAACAAAATTAATAGTAGCATTCACACACATACTTCTTTCTTTGGTTTGCTGAGGGAGTAGCTTTGTGACAAAATACATAAAACAAAGCATTAAAACTCAGTCCTTATGCCATCACAGCAATGGAGGGTGGATGGATAATAAATTCACTCATTTATAATTTAGTTTCTTCTAAGTGTCTTAAATAATATTTTAAACAAGTAAGCGCAAAACAAAATTATTGTAAATCAAAGTCAAGATACATAGTTCTGAAGGAAACATAAGGATTTGTATTGATCTAAGATTAATCTTTTGCACCCTTCAAAATGCACAAAGAGGAATTTAATACAACAGGCAGAGAAATGAAAAAAATGGAATTTTACCTTTTGCTTCAGCCCTATTAACTAGCATTATATATACTGAAATCTCATTTAAAAAAATAAAAACAATTGGAACTACATTAAGCTTTACTATAGTACCTTATGTTTCATGTACACATACGTTTCATAAGAATTCAAAACACAAAGTTACCTTTATCCTGGTTAAATAAAGTGACTGATTGATTGATTGATTATCCTGAGACCTTGTCAAATATGTAGACTTTTTTTTCATAAAGGTGTTTATCCTCCTTGGTTGATTGGGCAGCTCATCCACTCTGCCTCCAGGTACCATCAGCTGGATTACTGCCTCTCTCCTGCTAGGGGATATTTCCACCATGGACTTCCCCTCATGGCAGAGCTGGAGGGACCACCATCCTCTCCCCAGGATTCTCATCCAGAAGTCCCCTCCTTGTCCAATGGACTGGCAAGGTAGGCCATGGCACCTGGAGCAAAACCTCATGTAGCTTGTTCACCTTTGATTTGCCTCCTCATTTTTCTCCCACTGTCCCAGAGGCACAGCACAGAAGTGCATACATATGGAGGCGCAAAAGTGCTCTGCAACCATGCCACCTTCCACCTATGCAGATGTCCATATGTCCCCCCATAGTGCTGCATTACCATCAGGCCTCCACCTGGTGGCAGCCTAGAGCTGCAGAGGCAACCCACTCCTGTCTGAGAGAGGAGAGCTGCATGTCGGTGGCTCACTCCATCTCCCAGTCCTCTCCCCCCATCTGTCCCCAGCAACACGGGCTTGTTCCTGAACTTGGGTCACCAGCATGATGTGAGGTAAGGCACTCTACAGTACCTCAGACCTCTATGCCACTGGGCCAGCTATATGTAAACTGTTTTGAGACATTAAATCATCTAAAGAAACATCTATTACATGCACCATTTGTAGATGTTCTATTAGGAAAACCTTGACTGCCGATTGATTAGCAAATATATATGCTTTCTTCTCCAAAACAATTTTTAGTGGGCAGAGAACAAGAAAAAAACATACCAACTGCCATTACAGTTATTTCAAAGTGTATTAATCTTTTTCTCTTTCTTGCTGTCTTTGACTTGCTCCAAAATGGGGGCTTACATTTGGCTCCCTGTCTGCCCAGTCAACCACAGCACCTCTTTGCAGCTTCTCAGCTTCACACCTTTATTTCTGCTCCTGGGCTGCATTGACTCTGCAGGGGGACTGAGCAGCAAGACAGCAGTTTTTATTTCATTGTTCATCATGACTGGTGCATCACACAAGGTACCAAGGGGTTCAGTATTTTAACATAGTTGGCTCTTGCCCAGAAACTGACCCAGAGCACTGCAAAACTACACAGACCAGAGCAGAGTGCAGGATAATTCACAGATGCTATCTCCTCATCTTCCTGACCATGACAGATGGAAAGAGAGTGGGACACCAAAAGGATCTGGATATCTTTGTTTTCTGGTGCCAGTGGCAAGATAACCCAAGACTGCCTAGAAGTCACAATGCATGACTGAGCTATAAATAAACAATCCCTACAGCATGAGCATTACCACATTGTTTATCTATGATGCTGCTGTATGGCAACTGTTATCAGAGGTCACGAGCAAGCCCAGGAATGGGAGCAGGCATCAGAGATAGGAAAAGTCTCACATGTTCATTCTAACAAAGGAGGGAGCCCTGTTAACAGATGAATTCTACCAGGAGACTTTTAAAAAATATAGATTTTATGGAAAAGTGTGCAATTCTGCCAACCAGTCAGAGGACTTTTTTTGCCAAAGAAGGTTCCTTTGATGGGATTCAGCTAATCAACATGGGAGTTGATGAATGTAACTGTTGCAGAGACCCACACTGGTTCAGATCGGCCAGACTTACTAACAGAGACGTATTGGTTTTTTCAGCTCAGCCTTTGGGGTGAGCACCATCAGAATTCTCTACCTGCAAGCCTACAACCAGTTTTAGAGCCTGAAAGCTGGAGTATCTGCTGAGGATGTCAGCCCTTGGAGGAGGAGAGTTTGCCTTGTAGAAGTTTAGATTCTGTGGAAGAAGATAGTCTGTCATTCTATGTTAAACACTCAGAGAGCCAAATGGTCTACACACACCTAACTCCACAGCCAGCAAAAAAATGTAAAAATTATTGACACACAAAGGAGAGGTGGCACAGGAAGCAGTTGTCAGAGCTGAGCTAATAGTTCAAACAGAAGAAGCTGACATCAAGAATTTAAACTGTTGTTGCCAATACTATTTGGACCCAAGCCAAGATTTGATACCCTGTACACTTCACCTCAAACCGAAACGTTTTCAGAAGAAGCTCAGGGAATGGTAGCTTGGAATAGTGTGGGGGTTACTGTGTTGGAAGGTGGTGGGATTTAACAACCATTATTCTTCCATTTATTATTTGCATTTACTGCCTTACACAATTTCCTTTCCCAGATTATGGTTCCTATGTGGTTTTTTTTCCCCACCAAAAAATTCTTATACTTTTGTACCATTTATTTTAGTCACATTGCATCATTGCGTTTACAGTGTATATTGTTCTGGTTCTACTGCAAACTGCACTGCCAAAGATTGATAGATAGATAGATAGATAGATAGATAGATAGATAGATAGATAGATAGACAGACAGACAGACAGACAGCTAGATAGATCATTTTTATTAAAATGCATTCCCTTTGCTCAAACCACTGTACAATCCAAAACAAAAGCATACACATAATGTAAAACACCAATGAATATATTTAGTACACATTTCATAACTTATTACAGCAGAAATCCTAAATAACCAAATCAATGAAGAAAAGCTGACTTAAATAATTAAGCCTTTAAAAGGGTTTTCACATGGTTTACTGAGGGGGTCATATGCATAGACCTAGTCTTGGAGCAACTACCCAAAAAGCTTGGTCCTTAGCAGAGTTTAGTCATTACCTTTGCATCTTGAGCAGTCCTACACTATTGCAACACAACTCCGTCATAACATCAACAGTACAAGAGAAGGCTGAAAAATGATCTCAGAGATACAAAAAGCTTTCAATAATCTGTTTGGGACATTATCAGTAAACAGCAAAACCTTAAATTAAGTCTATCACCTAACTGTTAGCCAACGTAGTCTCTGCAATATATTATCTTTTCTACGAACTGCTGTAAGGAGATGCACTGCTGCATTTTTTCACCAGTTGTAGGTAACAGATAAGAACAGCTAGAAGATCCCAGTAGAGTGTGTTATCATAATTAAGGCAAGCAGTGATGAAAGCATGTACTAGTGCTGTCACACAGATGATAATGGTCACTCCGGCTACCACCAACCTGATTTTACAGACTAAACCCATCATGCATAACCAAACCCAAGCTGCATACAACCAACCTCAAGTCCAGCTGAATTTCATTTGTGGAAGGCAGTTCAAGGCTGTTTAAATAAACTGATCTTAGGTGATCCAAGTCCACCAACAATAATTATGTCTTAACTAGATTCAATTTCAGTCCAGTGTGAACTATCCACAGTCCAACCTCAGTCAGACCTTCTTAAAACACAGTTGCCAAATCATCCTGGCACAGTGAACTATGCAGCTGAATAGCATCAACATAGCAGTAAAAACTCAAGCTGAATATTTACATCACTTTTCAAACTGGAATAATAACTACCTCAAAAAACAAAGAAGACAAAATTGGGCCCTGAGACACCTTGCAGTCAATATCAAGGGGAGAATATATTATATTTCTCCAGAAACACTGACTGATGGTGTTCCTTGAGTAAGTAACAAAACCACTAAACTAATGGACCAAATAACATACATTTCATCTTCCTCATGTGCTCAGTTAGGGCACTGTACCCAACATTGTCATATCCTGAGGCTAGATCCAGGAGAACCAAAACAGAAAGTTTGCCTCTGTTCCTCACACAGTGAAGATTATTCAGTGCCCTCACCAGAGATGTCTTGATGCCATGTAAAGACAGAAACTCAGACTGGAAACTGCTCATAGATGTTATTCTCCTTCATGTACATTCTGAGTGATGTCACCATCACCTTTTCCATAACCTTGCAGAAATTATCTGAAGATGTCTTCTTTAGAATGGGCCTCATCACTGTCTCTTTTAAGGCAAGTACTGTATAAGAAGCACCCCTCTTGAAAAGGCATTGATATTCTCAAAGAACACAGGAACCAACACCCACTCCCATGATTTTCAAGGTGTGATTGCACTAGGCCCTGAAAACAAGTGCTAAGACAAAGCTCAGCCCATCCCTGCAAGATCTCTACACTATCAGTAGGCTAAAAGTTGCCTCAGAAACACACAGGTTCAGCCACTATCACATCTTGATCACTGTAAGTGGTGGAACTAACAGTGAATGCTATCTCTGCTCTAATACCCACAATCTTGCTGAAGAATAGCATTCCGAATGCCATGCATCTTTGCAGGAAAGTCTCACCAAAACACGTGAAGGAACAGTCTGGGTTGAAAATCTTATTAATCACTCTGAAAACAAAAACAAACCTATTCAACTCTGCTGCATGAGAAAAATCATTTCCTCACTGCAATCATAACCTCATGATATCTCATTAAATGAGCAAGCATGACAAGTCTGCTGGCCTCAAGCCCTCCTGCATATTCAGTCTAACATCTACTCCTGTGTCTTCAGCTGACAGTAGTGATGTGAGAAGTCAGCAAAATCCGCTCATCAAAATATTTTGCGAATTGCACAAAATTCTTGAAATTTGTGGAGCAGGAATCATCTGTGAAGTGTGGAATTTTGGAGGTGAAATTCCACCTTCGCACAACTACTTGGTTTTAAATCCTTGGTGCCTAGTAGCTCTCTCCCCACCCCCCCGGTGATCAATGTCCACAATAACTTCTTGGACCCAGATATTCAAACTGCACTCCCAAAAGTGCTCAATAGCAGGAGCAAGTGCAAGTCCATTGCGCCCAGTGCAAGAGGCGCCGATATTAAAAAATGGAGCAGGCCAAACCGCGCCCACAGCCGATTTACTGAATATTTAATTCACCCGCGCCATAGCGCAACTAGGGATGAGAAGCTGAGCAGATCTGATGCGCCATAGCGCAACAAGGGATGTGCAACTGAGCAGTCCAGAGGCACCATAGTGCAACCAGGGATGCCCCCCAGCAGCAGAGCAATGCAACTGGACAACCAGAGAGGTTGGGGCCCAGTACCCATGCCACAGATGGGCACAGGAACACACAGCAGAACACACATCATCCCCCCACACCCCATGCACTGCACAACTGGGGGAGGGCTGGAATAACCACCGGCCCGTGGAGACAAGCAAACAACCCACAGCTGGCCCATGGTACCCCATCACACCCCCCGGCAAGCTGTGACTGGCACACAAGGAGGGCTGACCACCCCATGCCACACTATCCCCCCAATGCTGAGCACACCCTGCACCATGACCCCCAGACACCCTCCCCAGGAGCAGCAACCACCACTGCAGGAAACCCCATGCGTGCCACCACCCCCACTGTGACACTGCAACCCTGTGCGCCACAGAACCATGCAAGGCAGCCCCACCGTGAGCATCCATCAGCGGATGGCAGCACACAGCAATGCAACAATGGCATACACAGTGCCACCACTCACAGTCCCCCCGAGGTACTGCTGAGAGACCAACCATGCGTCGGCACATGAGGTACCACACACAGGACAGGGCTTGCCCCTGACACCACTACCAGTGGTACAGCACCCTGCACAGTATCCCAATGACACACCCCAACCCAGCACTGGCCACAACAGCCAGCACAGACACCCACAGTGGTGCGTGGAAGCATGCACCACACTGGATGCCACACAGTGCATGGACAGACACCCACCCATACCCAAGGGCACTACAACACAGGGACACAGTGGCGGGGCAACCAAGCCCTCAGCGTGGGCCCATGTATACCATGAATACACAACCTGCAGTCCTCCATGGCACTGGAGTGCCAGCCACCATGCTCAGGCACTGTGGACCCGTGCACCACCATCATGTGCCCAGAGCACAAGTCACAGACAGTGGTGCACATCCCCGGCAACACACACAAGGCACTGCATGGAGGAGGGACAACAACTGCGGAGGCCACAGTGTCACCCAAGGCAGACATGCACCACACCAGTGACAGGAGACAACCCAGCAGTGTGACGGGTACAGTGGCTGCCCGGCAGGGACTGCCATCACTGACATGCCAGCGGACCGTGCAGGTTGCAGACATGCATGTGTGTCAGCTGCACAGGCCATGGATGGGCTGATAGGGGCACCATGGACACAGAGTACGCACCATGAACCACTGCACACAGTCATCCAGTGCACAGGGAACAACATACACACCACAGACACTGACTGATAGCTACCCCCACACCATAGTCACCTCCACACGGACACACATATGTACTCATGACCACACCACCCCTGACGCCATGCACACCACTGCAGCTGAGCACCTATAGCCCACTGCAAATCAGAGACCACCACAGTATTCATATCAAAATAACTGTATTGAAATAACATATAAAGTTAACTATTTACAAGACCATTTACAAAATATATACAAGGTGGGGGGGAGGGCCACAAACAAGGTGGGGGTGGGTAAGGGGCAGGGGTGGACAAATGGGATGGGAAAGGAGGGGTGTCAGGGTGGGTCCAGGGGGGTAGGGGATTTCAGGGGCTGAGGGACCCCTAGTGGGAGCACTGCTCGCCAATCTGGCTCCATCTTGGTAGGGACCTCTGCAGGACTCCGGTGTCATCTATCCTGCAGAGGATGTCCAGCAATGCCCTTGCCACCTGGAGGATCTCCCTAAGCACCTCCCTGATCTCCCGGAGATGGTGTGTACCTAGGACAAGGGAGCACAGTCAATAGGTGTGAATGCACAGCCCCATACAGCCCGCCCACTGTTCATGGCATACGGCCGTGGGACATACCTCTGTGATGGTGTGTGACCACCCACAGTGATCACGTCCACATGACCTGCCCACCCAGGTGCATACAGCTATGTGGAATGCTGCACACACCCACCGGTCAAGTCATGCACAGCACCACCGTGGCTGTTTAGTGACATGGCTATGTGGTGCAAAGGCAGTGGCACAACCATGTACCCGGTGCACGCATGGACCACCATCGACGCACTCCCAGATATGCATTGCCACTGGACAGTGTTGACTGTAACAAGTCACGTGCATGGCAGTGGTGTCGATGGATGGTGGCCATGCCCCGCTGCCCACCCTGTTACACAGCATGCAATAGTAATCATGGAGTTATGACACTCACCATCATCGGGCCGGTCCTGTGGGCGGAGAGGGCCCTCGCCCCACCTGGCTTCCCTCTGCTTCTCCTGCCGCTGAACATCGCGGGCCAGGCAGTGTTCCTCCGGGCCTGTGGTGCAAACATGGAGAGAGGAACATCAGTACAATCCCATAGCAAAGCCCCCCTGCCCCCAGGTGTGTGCCCTCCCACCCAGCCAGACCCACCCACCCCACACCCTGATGACACCACCACAGCCAACCCTGGATGGTCCCTCCCCCATGTGCTGGACACATACAACTGTGATACCCATATGGAAGATAAAAGTGTGTTGACGTAACACCTACCTGGCCATAGCACAGTGCCCCTCCTGGCACATACCCGCAGGTGGGCTAGCAGCTCCGGCTCCCTCTGCCGCAGGTCCCCATACCTGTGGCGGCACTGCTCAGTGCTCCTCCCCCATCCTGTGGCCTCCTCAAGTGCAGTGGCCACCTCCTCCCACACCTGAGTTCTGGACCTGTCCAGGGGTGCCTCCCCAAACAGTGGCCCATGGTGTGGCTCCACAATGGCCACTAGGTTGGCCAGCTCTATTGCCGACCACTAAGCTACCCTCCTGCGTGCCATGCTCTCTGCTCGATTTGCTAATATGGCGCTCTGCAGTGTGGCTCCCCACATGCAGATACTGCGCGGTACAGCGCTGCCATTCCCTATCACACTGTCACCGAACAGTGAAATAGAGGTGCACCAATGCCTGACGCATGGCGCCTAGGGGTCAAAGGTCAGGCACAGGGTCAAGGGTCTCTGGCACACAGACACGCACAGCACCATTGGAACCCAATGCATGTAGCGTGATTGGCTGCCTGTGCGCCACCGCCAGTAGCAGCCTACTGCGCAGTTGGCCCAGTGCGCCCATGATGGCCCAGTGCCACAGCACCATGTAGGTGACCATCGCTATAGCGCCACTGGCACAATGGTGGCCGTGCTCTGCATTGCCTACCACGCACAGCACGTCAGCAGTGTAGCAGACGCCTGCGTCAGCAATCCGTGCATGCTCAGTGAGGTGTGTACTACGCATGTCACAGAACTGCGCCATTGACTCAGCACATTCAACACAATTGCACAAAGAGCAAAAGCGCGATATTCAGCCGTCATATGCAAATCATCTGATCAGCCATTCAATGGCGCAGCACTGCAATTTGCATCCACTTAAAGTTGTGCCTCGCCTCATTTGCATGGGTTGCGCTATAAAACTGTGACATTGGGCTGCAGTGGCCATAGTCAGTTACTGCAGTCTATTGGTGAGTTGCATGCTGTTTGGGAGTGTGGACTGTGGATATAGGGACATGCATGGGACTGCAGAGTCACAGGTAACAACTGCCATTCTTACAGGCTAAATAATGACCGAGCAATTTGTGGGAGAGAAGGAACACAGTGGTGGGAGGAGGAGGAGGCCTAACTTTACCAAGGCCGAGACCGAAGCCCTGTTTGAGGCCTACCTGGATCAGGAGCCGCTTCTCAGCGGACAGTAGGGAACACCTCAAGCCCATGCTGCTGCATGGGAGGAGGTGGCACGTGCTGTGAACCTGCATGGCAGCCATCAGCACTTGTGCAGGAGTGCAAGAAAAAGATGGGCACGGACAGGAGGAGGATAAAGGAGAAGGTGGCTGCCATCAGGGCAGCACGAGCTGCAACAGGTGGGGGACAGCCGGAGGTGGTAAACCTGACCCCACAGGAGGACAGGATTGCTGGAAGCATGCAGCATAGTGCCATTGAGGGTGTTCCAGGTGGTGGCTTCCAGATGGGTGGTGGCCCATCACTGCATGGTAAGTCATGGTCTGTCTAGGGGGGCAGGGTAGGTCACATGCAGTAACGCAAGTTTGCTTTCCCTTACAGATCCTGAGCATCTGCATGGGTCAGCGGTGGTGAGCCTGTCCACTGAGGACAGTCAGCTGGAGATGGAGGAGGGCCCATCCACCTCCACAGGTATACGTGACTCAGTGAGACAGTGGGGCCGCCTGTCTGTCCACACTGATGTTGTTGTAACAGGTGCGGAGGAAGCCCTGCCTGCGTCCCAGCATGCCGGCATCCACGGATGCCGGCATGCTGTGCCTGGGGCCGGTGCAGAGTCCGTCACCGATGATGATGTCGCTAACATCATGGGTAGTGACACGTGTGCCATGGGATGGCCACCAGCAGAATGACATCACGGCCATGGCTGTGGGTGGTGCTACCGAGGCTGCCTATGGTCATCACAGTCCCAGCCTGTGCCTGTCAGCACCAGTGGGGCAGCACTGGTGTTTGTTCAGGACAGTGGGACTGTTGTGGCCACTGCAGCAGCACCACTGAGCCCTGGGGAGTGGCAGCCAGAGGGGCAGCATCAGCAGTCAGGCAATGGGCTTGGGGGTACAGGGTTCAGCGGCAGCATCTGTGCACCACCTGTGGACATGCCCAGACCTGGTCCTGGTGCACAGCGCAGCGCCCACACTAAAGGGGTGCTGAGCATCAGGGCCGTGCACACTCTGAAGGACAGGATGCTGAGGAGGCAGATGACCTCTTGGATGAGCACACCCGCCTACTGCAAGCATCAGTTGAGCAGCAGATGTGGCTTGCGACGTCGGTGGATGCACTGCGTGTGGCTCTGGAGCAGGCAGAGGAGCGTCACAGCAGGGACACCGCTCTGATCCTGGCAGGGATGGACCGGTTTCGGGAGGATGTGACTGCTGCCATTGACAGACATGCACAGACATTCACTGCTGTCATGGCCACAATGGGCACACAGTCATGTACCCATGCATCATGGACACCAAGCAGTGCACTGTCCACCCCCGTTCCTGGTGTCATGTGACACCCTCCCTGTCGACACTGGGTTCAGCTGTGAGCATCCCGAGCATGCCTGGCGCAGGCATGTTCAGTGTGCTGCAGACCCCTGCACGAGCACGGTCACGTTCATGCAGTGGAACTCCTGGGGGACCATCGGTGCCACCCCATGAGGCCAGTGGTCAGCCTGTCAGTGCTGGTAGGTCTTGGCGGGGCCGCCCATGCATCCGTGGTGGCCGGGGCACTGTGATGCGTGACTGACCTATCTCCCAACATGACTACTGTCTGGTGCTGCCCTGTGTGCATTATGTCTTGCAGTGAGCAGTGCACGGGTGGGTACCCGGCCCTGCACGTGGACACACAGTCCACCTGCACACCCTCCTGGCTGCTGTCCACATTTGCATTTGCATGTTCTACACCAATGTGCAATGGTGCTCAGCATCTGACACATGCACATGGACAGGCAGTGGGTGTGGTGGCCTGTGGATATGTGTGTGGCTAGGGTTGGCGTTCTGGGTCGGTGTGCCTCCTGCCCTCTGTGCAAGTTTGGTGCATTGTGTGTGTGTGCGTGTGTGTGTGTCCATCCATGTGGCATGTTAGTTCTCACCCATCCCTGGTTGTATGTGTGGTTCCGTGCCCTGCCACTTCCCTTGATGGCATGCACCCCTGGTGTGTGTCCATGCATGTTTGTGGGTTGTGCCTTAGCCACTGTTGGCTGCACATGGCCCATGACTTACCTGGGTTGGCTGAAGTGCTCCTCCATGATGGTGTCCCAGTGCAGCTGTGCCAGCCAGATCAGTCGGGGGTCCCGTCGCCCAAGGGGAGCTGCCCATCACCATCGTCACCGGCGTCCTCATCGTCCCCATCGCTGTCCCCCTCTTTGACCTGTACGGCTATCCCTCATTTGTTGGCCATGTTGTGCAGGATGCAACAGGCCAGGAATAGCCCACAGGCCTTTGAGGGGCTGTACTGTAGGGCACTTCCGGAGGTGTCCAGGCAACAGAAACGTGCCTTCAGCATCCCAAACACCCGCTCAATGACATTATGTGTGGTGGCGTGTGCCTCATTGTAGCATTGCTGTGATGGGGTCGCAGGCCACCAGTAGGGTGTGAGCAGCCAGGGACAGAGTGGGTATCTACTGTCACCTGTGTGTAGAGGGTGGAGGTTAGTTTGGTGATCAGCATCGCCCTGCCCAGGGCCATGTAGGCCACTACCCATGTCACCTCTGGCCATGCCCCCCCAGGCCCTATGATTGTCCATGTGGTTTGCATACTCACTCACTAGGTGGCCAGTGGGGATGTCCCCACTCTCAAGTCTGTGACACAGTGCTGACTGGTGCCAGATGAAGGCATCATGTGCTCCCCCAGGGTGCGTGGCACAAACATTGATTATGCACCCCCTGGCATCGCACACCACCTGGCAGTTGATGCTGGCATAGCTCTTGCGATTGATGTATGCGGCCCCCTCGGGGCCAGGTGGTGTGTGTATGGCCACATGGGTGCAGTCTATTGCCCCTAGCATGCCAGGCATACATGCTACCCTGTGGAACTCCTGTATGTTTGCAGTGCACTCAGCCGGTGTGCTGGGGAAATGGATGTACTCCGCAGCATGTGGCAGCAGTGCGCTGAGGAATTGGGTGAGGTGGCGTGACGTGGCCAACTGGGTTATGCCTGTGGTGTCCCCAGTTGGTCTCTGGAAGGTACCCATGGTGAGCAAGCACATGCAAGCTGTCACTTTAGTCTCCACTAACAGGGCATGGCTCCGTCGTGTGGGTGCCTGCATCACATCACTACACAGCTCACAGAGCTGCCTCAGAATTGCCCTATTCAGGCAGTACCGGCCCACAATCTCAGTATCACTGTACAGCTCAAAGCTGGTGCGGGCTCGGTACTGCCTGTTGGGGGCATACCGCCTATGGGCCCTTCCACGGCCACGTCCCCCTGCCTCCTGCCTTCTCACCCCCCTCATAACGACCTCCATCTGGAATGTGGCACTGGCCATGTCCCTGGCTTGTGTTCACCCCCCTGGCAGCTGTTCCTGTATTCTCCCCGCTGTCCTCACTGCTACTTCCCCTGCACCGGGAACACCTGCCTGTGGTGGCCTCTGTGCTGTGTGGCACTTCCCCCTTCTGCACTGGCTGTGGCTCCCTACACCTTCCCTGTGCCTCTGTGTTCAGGGTGCCCTTTCCCTGGCCTGCCCTGCGTGTCCCTCCTGTCCTGTCTGTGTGGCTAGGGTTCTGCCTCATGTGCATCCCTGTAGCGTTCTTGTGCCTTTCCCTTTCTCCTTTTTATTTTGGCTCATTTCTGCTATGGCGCAACTTCTGCTTGCTCCCCTATTGCACATGGCGCAAGTTGTTGAATATCGCACTGCGCCATTTAGGCATGGTTCCTCTCCCTTCAGTTGTGCATGCCTTCATTATCATTTTGCTGTTGCTCAGCATGATTTCGGGGGTGCAACTGCCTCCTGCTGAATATCGCAGAATGGCGCAATTTCAGACTTGTGCAGGCGCAACCCTATTGCGCATGGCTCAACTTTTTTGAATATCTGGGCCTTGGTGTCTAGTAGTCCCACCTTGCCACCAACTGCTGAAAATAAATAAATATAAAAATATATATATATATATATGTGTGTGTGTAATAGCTAAACCACTCTGATGTGTGCGGTTGCACTCTGATATATGCACGCCGTGGTGTGCATTGTTACACACAAGGTTGCAGGCTGAGTGCGTCAACCACCCAAGGCGTGCGTATATCAGAGCGAGACCGCACACTTCACAGTGGTCTATCTATCTTATAAAATGTCAAAATTGTTTTGGGGGGGTAAAAGTGCAGGTGTGTGGTCGTGCTCTGATATATGCACGGTCATGTGATGTGTTTCAACCAACCACTAGATGGAAACATAAAAACATAGAAACATAGAAACATAGAACCAACCACTAGATGAAGATTTCTTTACCCATTTTATAAATATATATATATATACACACACATATATATGTATGTGTATATATATATATATATTATGGTAGCATGGTAGTGCTACCATAGTTAGGGTTGAGGAGCCATTTCTATGTTAAACCCCAAAACTTTTCACCTTAGTAACTTTGCAACCGTTTGATGGATTTGCCTGAAATTTGGAATACATGATCAAGAACCATAGGCCTTGGGATCTGCCAAGTTTTGTACTGGTCGGATATACAGCTGCGGAGTTATTAAGTGTAATCTGTGCGCGCGTTTACGCTTTTTCTGGAATTCTATGGTCGCGCCTACAGGTCGTGACGGTTTGAAGCGACTGGCCTGAAATATTCAGGAACGTGCAGCCAGGGTCCCCGATGTGCCTTTTGAAGATTTGGTGAAAAATATTAAACGATTCAAAAGTTATTCAAAACAGTTTCCATTTTAAGTCAATGGGAAAAGTTAACAAAAAGTTCGACAGTGTCGCAAATGCATTTTTACTTTCGCAAATGGGCTCATTACTTTTGCAAATCGGCCATTTTGTTTTCAGTTGGTGATCAGAAAATGGTTGGCATTTAAATTTGAGACCCTCTAGCAACCTAATTCTTTTGTATTCACCTAGTCGGGCCCTGAGGATGCTTGCCATGTCTTTATTTTGTGGTAAAACACCCCAGAAATATGTTTTTCAAATTTCTGGAAAAAGTACTTTTGCAAATTACTTTCGTGCTCATGAAAGTGTCGAACTTTCATGCGAAAGCTTTCGCAAATTTTGACAGTAGTTTTCCATCTGTGGGAAAGTGACAGCGATTCTTTGGCACTGCGCTGCAAAAGAACCGTTGGGAGTTTTGGGCTGAAATTTGAAGGGAATGGAGCCAACATCTCACAGATGTGCCTTTCAGTAGTTTGGTGGAAAATATTACACAGCGGCAAAGTTACAGCACTCCAAAGTTGACATTTTTCCCATAGGATAACATTACGGCCCTTATGCATTACAGAAATCTTTTGATCCCTGCTGCAAAATAACGGTTTGGTCTTTTTGCTGAAATTTGAGGAAGACAGCCAACAGCCCACAGATGTGCCTTTCAGTAGTTTGGTGAAAAAATATTACAGGGAGGCAAAGTTATGGTGCTCCGAACTTCTCTTTTTTTCCCATAGGATAATATTACGGCGTTCGCCGTGCCTTTTAGGGCCCGTATCTCGGAAACGGTGCGAGATACAGACTTTTCGTCGGAAAAATCCTTAGCCCCTATTGGGGGCTAAGTACCAAATTAGCCAGGACAGTTGTAAATAATATGACTTTAAAAAATGTTTTCTACGTCAGACGGTTCCTGAGATATAACATATTTAGTATTCCAAGTTCTCATTTTCTGCGCTATACTCATTATTATGCATACATTATTTGTACTCCTGTCTTTCTCTATGCAGGTTTTGGGAAAACCAGCCTGTGCACTTACATTACTGTTACTGTTGCCCTTTCCGCTTGCGATGCATTCCATTTCACTTACCGTTGACGCCTGCGCCACCATGTGCGTATCCTTTGCGCTTTCATTTGCGCTATGCTTCGTTATATTTTGCCATTTCTGTCTACAGTACTGTTTATCTTTCTGTTTCACCTTACGTCACCATGCCCATTGACATTTCTGTTTGCAAGCACCATGTTATCTGTGACTACACATCACCGCAGACCATTCTGGTCTACGCCACCATGTGCGTTACCCTTTCTGTTTTCATTTGCGCTTGTGTTACCATGTGCCCCACTGTTAGCATTTCTGTTTGCATTGCTGTCCCTCAGGTCCCGTGCTCCCGCCGCTGCATTACATTCACTATTTCTCATTATCATTCTCAAAAAGAAGGGCAATTAGAGGCAAAAAATTCCATTTAATGCGTTAGTTAGGGTTGTTGCACAGCGACAAAAGTGAGGAAATTCGCTGTTAGGGTTGAAAACCCCTTGACCCCCCACCCACCCCCCAACTGGCACTGGGGTGTGCATTGGGATCGTGGTCCCAACTCACAGTCCTTCCCGCTGCATTACATTCTCTATTTCGATATCATTCTCAAAAGATGGTCAATTAGAGGCAAAAACTCATTTAATGCATTAGTTAGGGTTGTTCCACAGTGACAAAGTGAGGAATTCGCTGTTAGGGTTGAAAACCCCTGACCTCCGCCCACCCCCCGAACCAGCACTGAGGTGTGCATTGGGACGTGGTCCCAACTCTCACCCCATTTTCCTATACTTCTGCTGCTTTAAGAAACCAGCTCAGCGCTACATTAATGTTACTGTTGCCTTTCTGCTTGCAGTTCTGTACCCGTTTAACTTACCGTTGACGTCTGTGCCACCATGTGTTATCCTTTATGTTTTCATTTGCGATTGCATTTCTGTAACATTTTGCCATTTGTTTCTACGTGATTGTTTCTCTTTCTGTTTCACTTTGCTTCACCATGCCCATTGATATTTCCATTTACAGGCACCATGTTACTATGTGACAAGACATCACGTGGCACAACGCTCCGTCTACTCCACCGTGTTCGTTACCCTTTCTGTTCTCATTCGTGGTTATGCTACCTCTGTGCGCTATTGTTGAGTGCTTCTGCTCTGATGCTTGTTCCTGTTAGTATGCCATAAGATCATGTGGTGGGCAGGGCTCCTGCCACTGCATTACATTCACTATTTCTCGTTATCATTCTCAAAAAGAAGGGAAATTAGAGGCAAAAAACTCCGTTTAATACATTAGTTAGGGTTGTTCCACAGTGACAAAAGTGAGGAAATCCGCTGTTAGGGTTGAAAACCACCCTTTGACCCCCGTGCCCACCCCCCCAACTGGCATTGGGGTGCGCATTGAGATCGTGGTTTCTAACTCTCACCTCATTCTCCTATACTTTTGCTGCTTTACACACGTGATGGGGTGAGAGTTACGTCTAACGACAACCAATGTGCATCCCGGTCTTAAACCTTGTTCAGTAAATGGTTTACCTCATCATGTATGTCAATAAAAGATTAACATAAGGCTGTTAGGATGTTTGCAGAAATTACAAACCTCCATTTAACACATCACGTGGCAGATCGTTGTCATCTGTGTCACTGTGTGCGTTGCTGTTTATGCTCTCATTTTCACTTCTGTTACCATATGTGCCACTGTTAGCGCTTCTGTTTGCATTGCTGTTGGTGTTACTATGACACAAGACATCACCAGCAGAGTCGGGTAGGCAGTGGAGCACCCAATGTCAGACAAAGTTAGGTAGTATATTGTAATTGTAGGTGTAGCTGACCACACAGATGTATTTGTAAACTGAAGCATACTGTATACCCTCAGCTTGTATATGTACAATTGTGTTCTATTTGATCTACTGTTTGCTTTCCGGGTCACCCCTGAAAAAGGGATGTCCGGGGACTTGTGGGCTATACGGTTATTTAAATTCAATTAAGCAATAATGCATGATGCAGGGTTATGTTAATGGTCTGTTAATCACCTTTAAGGGGTGTACTGTGGCACGAGGTGTAGCCAAGTGGCATATGTCCGATAGGGTGATTAACTGACTATTATCATTGCCGTTAGTAATGCCTTATTGCTATTATAATAAAAATGTTTTTAAACTGTTTAAAAGCTTGTTCAGGAAATGGTTAACCTCTGTATGTATGTAAATAAAAGATTTACAGAAGTCTGTTAGAATGTTTGCAGCCGGTCAGAAAGCTCAGTTTCTGAGACCCTTTTTATAATTAATTAATAAGGCATGACAAGGGGTTATGTTAATGGTCTGTTAATCATGTTCTAGGGTTGTGCTGTGGCACAAGGTGTTGCCGAGTGGCACATGTCTCTACAGGGTGATTGACTGACCATTAACACAATTCTTGGGAGTGACTTATTGCTATAATAATGAAACATGTTTTTAAACAGTTTTAAACCTTGTTCAGTATATCGTTAACCTCTTCATGTATGGTAATAAAAGATTAACATAAGGTTGTTAGGATGTTTGCAGCCAATGAGAAACCTCCATTTTGTCAGACTCTGAAGTACACATAGTAGTGACTGAATGGTACATGTATAGTCACAGCTGTGACCTGTTGGGTGCTGATGTGTGGCACCTTGGTATAGTAATAATGACTGCATAGGCACAGGAAAAGTAAGTACATTGCTGAGTTTTTTACACTGTTAGGAATTCTGTCAAATGTGACATGCAATGTCCCACATCGTTGCATATGCTGTGATACTGACTGTATGTCATAGGTACCAAACAAATTGATGGAGGTATAGTTGTAGCAGTATTAGTTAACATTGATTTGTATGCTTAAGTCATAGACACTTATTTTTATGTCATAATGGTATTTAAAGTAAAGAGTCGACACAGGTGGTTATGGTTTGAAAAAATTATTGCCAATTTGTCAAATGGAGAAAAGGTCCAATCAAGAGTGAAATTTAGTTAACAGAAGCAGTCTCACAATACAATCTTTGTATGTGCAATCATTGCTATCATATATGTAAATGTGTAAGAATAATAAGAACTGTATAATATGGATTGGAGTAAGTAGTGATATTATAGGAAACTAATCAGGTGTTGTGTGTTTCTAGTTATGTTTCAGTACTACTACTCTTTATGTGAGGAAGTAGTTTCGACATTTGACCTGGAATTCTAATAGTCAGGCTGAAGCTGTGGCGCTATATATATATTTACTATTGAATGTGAATGCAGTTTGTAAAAAATGTAACTTTTTAAAAATGGTTGTATGTTGTAATTATGTGTAGTGCATTACTTGTGTGGTATGTTAATAAGGCAATGTCAGTAAGTTGTGAAGTGTGATTACACACATGATAGACAAGTGTTTTGTTGTAATTGTGTGACTGCTAATGTGGATGTTCGTGGGGTGGGCAAAAAACCATATGCTCACTGTCTAAGTAATACAATATACAAAAATGTTAGTTTTGTGACATTTGATTGGTATTATTTAATAATATGTCACTGACTAGGCGCAAATAGAAAATTCCCACCTGACCCCTCAATTGAGGCAATCATAAATATTGTCAGGAACAGGTATGCAGTGTGTTGTGATCAGTAACAGTGTCTGATTTACAATTGTCAATATTTTTTACATACGGTAGAATTACTTATGTGACAAGTTTAAAAATATAATATTTTTACATGAACAAATGACATATCAATTCTTACATTGGCTTCTATGTAAATTCTTAACTTGTAAATACTAAAACTGTGCATGGAATGCATTTTTTAACAAACTTATGGTTAATTAAATGTAGTTAGTACAGTGCTGAATAATATGTAAAACATTCACTTGTACTTTAGTGCTACACTAGTATTTTTAGTACAGGTATCAAACTAGTTATTAACAATGTACACCTGACTACAAATGTTTATATTATACAAGTAATTGCAAACACATGTAAAAGTCAGTAAATGAGATTCTGCAGTTGGTTCTTATTTACAGTTGTGTAATTCAGCTTCTGCATTATCAATAAAGGTAGTTATTTTACATATGTACATAATACTAGTATTACGCATGAAAGCGTGATAGTTCTACACTGTTGCATGGTGACCGAATGATGTTCTCTATATGTCAAGAGTCAATAGATAAATTGAAGTGTTGATAGACAACTTGTGACAGTGTGGAATGTTTGCTGAATGTTAGAAGTGTAGCTCAGTTATTTACGATAATAACTGAGAAGTTCTCTTTGTTTGCAAAGAGTAAGAGCTTATAAGTCATATCAATTTGTTGTTATGTATGAGTTGATACATGGATGCTTAAAGATATGTACAGAGGAGGAGAGCAGTAAGTCCTCAGTTTTTAGATGTACAATCTTTGATACATATGTAATCATGATTTCTCTAGTGACTGTGAATATGGTTGGCGCCGATTGAAGCTACTACAACAACTTTCATGTAGTCACTGATCCACACAAGATCTTACATGTTACACTGTATGGAATGTCTCTGTCAGAATTGCATTTTGTTGAAATTTTATGGGTTGTTTAGAGTCGTACATTATACAACATTGTAATGAGGTATGAATGTTTTTGGGACAAAGTAGTCATGTTTTAAATGGAACATGTTTTGTCCTATTCTTCTGAAATATGAAGGTTATCATAATTGTTCAATATTAGAAGATCAAATGGAAGTGTTGGTAGACAACTTGAGACAGAGTGGAATGTTTGTTGAATGTTAGTAGTTGCTTAGTTATTTACGATGATAATTAAGAACTTCTTTGTTTGCAAAGAGTAACAGTTTATAACTCACATAAATTTGTTGTTATGCATGAGTTGATACATGAATAATTAAAGATATGTACAGAGGAGGAGAGCAGTAAGGCTTCAGTTTTTAGATGTATAATCTTTGATAGACATGTAATCATGGTTTCCCTAGTGACTGTGAATATTGTTGGCGCCATTGAAGCCACTACAACAATTTTCATGTAGTTACTGATCCACACAAGATCTTACATGTTACAGTGTATGTAATGTCTCTGTTAGAATACCATTTTGTTGCAATTGTATGGTTTATTTAGAGTCGACATTATACAACATTGTAATGAGGCATGAATGTTTTTGGACAAAATAGTCATTTTTAATGCAACATGTTTTGTCCTATTCTTCTGAAATATGAAGGTTGTCATAATTCTTCAATATTAGAAGATATGCATTTTCAAGTGTCATGGCAGTCTCTGTTTAAAACTGCTTGTAGAGTCGTCACACTCTAACTATCCAGTTCTGCACCTAGTAACGAGGTGTAATGCCCAGAATGCATGGATTGACCATGGTGATAGATTATGCTGTGAGTGTCAAACACTTATTGGTTGAAGACTATTCTACTAGCTGTAATCTGTGATAGGAGTATCAACTTTGAGCTCGTTGGGGTCAAATCTGTGCAACATAAGCAACAGATATTGAGATGAACTTCTTAGACGTATAGACTGAGTGCATCTGCCTCCACACCTTCCACAGGAATGACTACATTTAGCATTGGTGAATAGCTGTCTAAATTTGAATCTTTTGGTTTCAGGGACAAAGAGAGTAATCCACAGCATGTCTTGTGTGGTTTCACGCTGTGAATTGCCACATGAAACACATACATATTTTGTAACATATGTTACTTGAAGTACTGCCATTGGGGTGCCGTCTTCATCCAGGTTGTTTATGACCATCATAAACTCAGTAGTGTCTTGCTGTATGTCTGCAGCAAACGTACTACATCCAGCATATGTAGCTAACACCTGTCGTAGTGGTGTTGGTGACTGTACATTGTTAGAGTGGTCAGAAGTCATGTTGATAATCTGCTTCAAAGTGTTTGATAGGGGATTGTCTTGTAGAAGCAGATATTGCCTGCACAAACTGCGGCATGTGTGAAAAACTTGCATAGCTGAGTTAGCATAGCAGTTCTCCGCTACTGCTGTTGTCAAAGACTGGTACAGCAGCTACACTAACTGATTTCTGATGAATTGCTGGTTGTGAATGTTTACTGAAGTTGTGGCTTTTGCTGAACTCTTTTGTTGAATCACTTTTGAAGCTTGCTGCTGTTTGTTGCTACCTCTAGCTGTGACTGAATTGTGTGAGACAGATATGTAGGCAGTGGTATTAAAGACATTTGTGGCTGATGTAGAGTATGTAACCTATTGTACTCAAGAATACATCGCTTGTCAGCTCGTATTTTCTGAGGTGCTATACTAATGATGTGCAATCCAGAAAGGCTGCGTACACGTGAAAGTGCGACGTAGCTCATGCCATCCTTGAAAATGTCTGTACCTATGTCTACCATTGCTGAATCCAAACTCAATCCCTGAGATTTGTGAATGGAGACAGCATATGCAACACATAATGGGAACTGTTTTCTGTTTACATAGACATCCTTGAAAAGCTGGAATTTAACGCAGGTTCGATCTATGTGTACAGACTGCTGCATGTTGTCAAAGTGCACTACAAGTGTCTCAATATATGTCTTCTGGACATTGTAGACAAAGTCAATGATGTTTCCCATGGCACCGTTTACCATACCTTGTTCGACATCTAGATTACAGCGCAGCATGATATGTGCATTCTTACAAACTGTGAGAACAGCTTCTAGGCCAGCTGTTCGTGAAACATCTGACTTCAGTTCACTTAGTCGTTCAGTCATCTTTGCTACTAGCTTTCGACTAAGAATAACGCCATCAACTGTATCAACTGCATGCATAGTTAGAATCTCTTGGTTTTCTTTTTGCAGCATTAGATTGTTGAATTCAGCGCATTTCTTTAGTCATGGCATAAGACACACTATGTGTCTGCCAGTAGAGTATATATTGCTGAAGACATTACATGCTGTTTCTATGCATGTACTATGTGCTGTGATTTTTCGATCATTTAACATACAAACATGTTCTGGTGCTAGAGAACCTGTACGAGCTTCATCTAAAAGTGATTTGTAAGCTAGATCACCACTTTGGCGCATGTTCTCAGACAACTCAACATAGGTAAATAATTCCCATATGTTATAACCTGCAATGCAACCGAGGATATTCTTAGCTTGCTTGGCAGTCAGAGTTGTAAAAATACATGCTCTGCATTGACTGGTGCAAGTTGTAAAAGGTCTCCCAACACAAGTATACTTTGCCACCAAATGGCACTCCATTGTCAGTACCTAAGATCTGCTGTAGAGATGAATACAGGCAAGCATGACATTGAGACCATGCTGATTTCATCAACGATGAGTAACTGCATCTTTGTGAACATGGAACAGAGCTGAGATGCAACCTCAACATGACAGTTTACGATACTCTCAGTTCTCCCATGTTCGACTGGCAACATAAAGACAGTGTAATGTTACCCACCAATGTTGTATGCTGCTAGTCCTGTGGGAGCAGTTACAGCAACAGACATTGAAGAGCTTGTCACACTGTACTTCTGCAGTGATGGCTTCAATCAGGAAACTCTTTCCTGTGCCAGCTGAACCACTAACAAACATTAGTAGTGGCTTGTAGTGAGTGCAGTCACATTGTTTTGTTTCATGTAGTATACCATGTTGGACAGCTTCAACTACTTGAGAGTGAACGTATGCTGCAGTTGATTTAGTCTTTCTCTTAAGTCAGCTGGTTGACCATAGAGTGTGTGCCATGTTGCATGGCTGTCTCAATTTCTGACATTAACACTTCTGGGGCATTTAAGGGCAGAGGGTCACCTAGAACACCTTGTCCTTCTGGATCAAGGTTGTCTTGTGAACTAACTGGAGTGTCTTCCTGAGTTGCTTCTCTGCCTTCTCAAGCTGTTCTTTCTCAGCTTTTAGTCTTGTATATAGTCTGTGAGTACTCAGTTTGGAAATTCTCGTAAGTGAGATTGAACTGGTCTTCGAATGTGTCAGAGTCACCTTTAATTCAGACTCACTCCTCCAGGGTCTAAATAGGAAATAGAAGAGCAAGTAGTAATGTTCTGTGCTCTCTGATGTGCTCTAGATGCAGTTTGCTAGTGATCTATAAGTTGATGGCTTGTGTCTCTTCACGAGACAGCCATCTAGTCCATTGACCTTGTAAATGTGGCGTGTTGAGTCAGGTGCTGCACCTGTCTTGTAGTCATACCACTTAGCCACCTCAGACAGACACATATCATTCATGTCGTTGTGTCTACGTGGGTAGTATGTGTCTATCAGGTTATTCTTCAAGATATGTTTTGAAGAAGGTGTATTGACAGTGAGCTCCTCAATTTCAGCATGAGGAATCAGTACACGCTTCCATTTCTCTTTGTAGTTTACACTGAGGAAACATACAGCGTCAGACTTCCCCTACAGATGTGTACCCATTAACCGTTCACTGGCTTCGTAAGCTCCACATTCTCTGTGTGAAAGAGTCTTCTAACCCAATGACCACAGCTGAGATGTCAGGCTTTTGCTTGAAGTGGCAATATCTTCCCAAAGATCTTGTAAGATAGTCTGTTCATGTTTGGTTATGTATGAAGTGACGTACCGAACCAGGGCCAGTGAGTTATCAGCCACAAACTGAACATCTATGTTTGCTTGCCACATTAGGAGAACAGTTGGGTTGTAGTCATTGATGTACACCTCTTTTTCATCTCTGGGTAACTTGTATACCCTCTTGGTTGATTTTGCCTTCAAGTGGTGTCGCATTGCTGAGAAAAGGTCATTCATGGCACCATTCTGACAAACTCATCTAGGAAATCCAAAGCAACATCGTGTGTACCAATTAGATTTGTTCTTACTACCGCCAGCAATATTTTGCACAAATATGTTGCTGGAACTTTTGTACCAACTTCCATAGTAGGACTGTCATACTTGTCTGAATGTGACAAGTGATATATTTTTGATGAATGATAGCACTTCTGCTTCATGTTCACCAATGTGGCGATCCTTGATCCACAATAACATATGGATATGAGGGACACCTGTTGATATTCTGTCCTCCAAAAGTAATGTTCCACAATACCTAGAGGAGGATTGTCCTTTGACAAGATGAAAGTGAGAATGTCATGGAACCGCTTGTGAAAATGTCTTGTGACAGACACAGGATCAAGTGAACACATCTCGACAGTCATCGATGAGATGCCTTTGACATCAGAATTTGCCCACTTCAACAGTTCAATGAGTTCGTCCCAGGCATATTCAGCACAATCTAAGTGTGACAAACCATGTGGCTGCACCATACTCTTGAGCATTATCATCACTTGAGTGTCTAGTGATACCAATTATTCTTTTGGTGCCATGGAGACTTGAAAGTATGGAAGACAGATTCACTTGCACATTTTCATCTTTCTGCTTTAATTCTCTAGAAATTGAGCAGTTGTTATTCCATCTAGTGGACTTGTTAACGTAATGGTATGTGCTATAGACGCAGACAGAATGCTAAGTTCACTCTCCCAGAGCAGATGGAACAGGTACTGTATGTTACATCTGAATTTGCCATCTTTGCTGAGGACACGGCTAGTGCGGTACTCAGCACCCTGTACATCGCTTTCATCTAGGCGTCCACCTGACCCTTTTGGAAATAGGTCTGGGAAACAGCGTGCTTCTAGTGTTGCCTCCCAAATGCTGACAGGCTCACCTTCCACCTGCTTCATTTGATAGAGATCAATGTTGCCTCCTAATGGATCTCTGCCATGTAGCGGGTGAATTGTGTACTGTTCATACACATTGTCACTTGTCTGTGTACTGACCTTCTCAATGATTGGCTTACTTTTTTCTAATAGATCATGTTGCACAGAGAGACTGGCCATCTGATCTATATCAAGGTCTATATAAAAGAATTATTATCTTTAAATAAGCAAGAGCAAGCTCACCTTTTGCACATTGACAACATCTTGCCAGATGACCTTGGCCTTTGTAGGCACACCATTTACAAGAATTACCAGCTATTTTCAGTTGAGATTGCTTGAATATTTTCCTGTAGAGGAAGTGGTAGATACATCACAGAACCCTTTAGATCTAAACAAGCTCTTCTGTGGAATGTTCCATGTCTTTGTGTTCAGACATAGAAAGCTTGAATGGTTTCATTGTCTGAATTAGAATACGCTCAAACATATTCAATGTTGAAATCTCACTTGGTGTAACATCTGTTTCCATGTTGTTTAGCATTGACCTTGCTGGCAAAGTGTTACACTTCAGTTTTGAAAAACAGTGTTTGCATAGCACAATGGTGTCTTGTAAGTGAAAGTCAGATTTCAGCAGCAAGAATGCTGCCAGGCGGAACCATGTCATTGTATGGTGACAAGGTTTCTAGGTTGACTGTGACTGTTTGTTTCATGTAGCACAAACGGTTGCATGACACACATACAGAATCAAACTTCTGAGACTTTGCAACCTCAAACTTAGCAATTTCCTTCCGTACTGTTTCAGAATGTCATTTTCTAACACTGAAACAGATTTTTCACGAAGTGTTACACTGAAAATTAGTTGTTTCTGGTACAGAAGTAATGTGTTGCAGTTTTTAGAAAGTGATGGCACCCTGCATGTCACCTGACTGCAATAAGTCATTTAAACAAGGTACTGATGTACAGCTCGCTGTACTTCATATCGCTGTAGACAAAGTTTAGATGCCTGTTTGATGCACTGCAAGCATCCGCGATGTTGTGAAAAATACTATCACAAACACCACTATCGAGACATGCAAGAGTGACCCATGAGTCCAGTATGTGGCCAGATTTCACAATGGTCAATTTTGTAAACAGTTTATGTCTCTTTGCGATCTGTTATTACACTATAGGTTAACAAAGTGTTCTACTTTTGAAATGACAACTGCTTCACGGGTTGCAGGTATCATACTTTACCATGTCGGGCAGTGCCGCTTATTGAAGACTGTGGTTGGATCACAGTCATCATCATCTCCAATTGATTGTCATCAGAGATACTGAGGACATTTGTTGGTTTGCCGGACTCATCAACACTGAACGTCTGTTCTTTTGTTAAGTAATGATAAGACTCTTCCCAGAAATATGCTTCTTCTGAGTGCTGTCTGTGCAGCCACTGTCCTGTGAAAACATGACAGAAGTTGTCAACAGTCAAACAAGGATACTGTTGAAGCCTTTTTTTAATGGCATATACAAGTTTCCTGAATTGTTCAAGCACATGACACATCTTACGCCACAATCGTTGTAGTACAAACAGTGCTCTGTTGACAAAAGTTCATACTTTCAGACGTAAATTCATCAGAGAAAGGTGACTCTTGTCTTTTTTTGTGGGTGTGCCGTAGCACAGCAGCGATAAGTCTTTCGATCTTAGCTTTACTTGCTAGTGATCAGAAATACTTTCTCTTTCTGAGTTGTAAATCACTATTTGTGAGTTTCCAGAGTTGTTTTGAGCGTTTCTTGATAGTTACACTCAAAATAGTTGTATTTCATCTCAGAGATCAACACATTTGTGATGGTATACATTTTTTCTTTTCTGTTAAGGAATTTTGTTTGGTTGTGCAGTGACTTGATGTAGGGGTCACTGTTGCAGTAAAGCTCTGTCGATGTTCATTTTTTGATGTGCCTTTACTGTTTTGTTTGTTGCCCTTATACAACAGTGTAGTACTATTATATCGCTCTCGTTTTGAGACACATCTACGCCTGTATTTAGTTGGCATATTTTGCTATTATGGTTGACAGTGACAGTAAGCAATCTTACAGAAGTATCAGGCACCTGTATGAGAGAAAAAGTTTTAGAATAGGCTTCAGTAAATTTCTTATAAACAGTGTGTATTGATAGAATTGTATGTTAAAAGATGTTTACAATTTGGTAAAAACATAACTAAACAATAGTTTTATGAATGTGCATTGCACAGTCTATGTAATATCAGAAGTTTGTGCATTCTCATTATTTCTAGTCCACATTAAAAGATTTTTTTCCCATGTGTACTTATGATTAGATAGGTGTAATTTTTACATGGACTAAATGTGTTTCTTCTACCAGAGCGTGTCATGGCATAGTCAAGCACTAATTTACTATATGGTAGACCAAAAACTTGACAGTGATAGTGTTCATTACCAAATCTTGTAACAATTAGTATGTTTACAAATTAGAGGAGAACATGCCACTATTACTGTTGTGTGATCTATACCAGTACAGCTGCTAAGATGCTTGCATGTTAACAAAATTTCAATATTGTTGCTGCATATTATCAGCATTGTGTTTTTAGTACTCCTGTGTATCACTATTGGAGCTGTTATTTTAACAACATGGAAAAATGTTTTTTGCACATGTACTGTGCAATGCTGCAGTTGATTGATCGAAATCACTGTATGTGGCACAGTCACAAAATTACAGTGCCTGTGTTTACATGAGCAGACTAACCTAAAATGAATATGTCAAAAATTGGTGTGAGAATTCTGAAACATTCTGATTTATAAGTTTATGATTGCAGTTCATATGTACACTTGTAAGTTTTGTGTATTGTCACATTTCAGTTGAGAATTTGGTACTTTGCTTTTAACACACAACCTTATGAATAGCACAGATTGCATTTTCACATCTTGACAAAATTGTGTTTCTGGTTATGTGACGCGTTTTGGGTGTGCTTGAGTGAGAAATGACTATATGGTACTACATGTATAACAATCAGAGTGAACACTGTTATGAGGAGAGGTCTTAAATGGCTAATGTTTAGATTTGGGTGAAAATTATAACAAACAACTGTTTCACAAGTTCATGCTGCACAGTTGTTATGCACGCTTGGAACGCTGTAAAGGTTAAATATCTGAAGTGTACTGAGTTCAAGCAGCTATGCAGCACATAATGTGTTTATAATTGAAAATTTAGCTATTTTCCCATAAATCTGAAATTGTGGCAATAAATAGACAGTCTTGAAAATTGCTTCGTGAGCACGAAAACTTCCAAAAAATATTTCATGCATTCTAAAGTGTCTAAATCTTACTGCAGCATTCGACAATATGGTCAAAAGTACTGCCTAACTTTGACACTTTCATAAATTTTACTGTCGTGGTTATCGAAAGTGTCGCAATGTACTTTCGCAGTATTCGACAGTAAAATTAATCTAACACTTGGGAGTGCCAAAATATTCAAGTATCAAATCAGAAAACAGTATGTTTGACTAACAGCTATGTCTACCAATGTAATTTAAGATTTGTCAGGCCATTTCTGAGAACCAATCAGAGACGGACAACACTGAAGAAGAAGTAAACAGGAGCCATTTGCAATATTGCTGAGAGAGCAGTTTGAAACTGTAAGTACAGTCTATCTTCAAATGATTATTTCTAGTATTAAAAAAACTTATAACAACATGTAAATACTATTAATAAAAACGTTTTTGATGTTGAATCTCATAATGTAATTTGTTATTGTTTAGCAGGCTATTTCTTAACAAAAAATAGTTTAAAGTGAAATCATTTTGTACTAACTTGTACAGATACAGCTGCAAATGGAGGTAGATAGGAAGGTGCACGTGGGTTCTATGAGAAAATGGAACCAATCAGACTTTTTCTGCTGATGTTGTCATTGTTTAAAACAGCCTATGAAAAGGATGCATTTTCAAAATTGTCAGTGGTTGCAGATTTTTGCAGGAACATAGGTCTAGTAATACTGAATGCATCAGTTAGATTGGTTAATGAAGCCAGAGCAGCAGGGAATGTTTTTTATTTGATTTGTGTGTTTTGTCTGAACCCACTGAAGCTAGCTTGAAATAAGGAGGGAAAATATCAGTTTGATTTTCAGTGCTCTCTGGTCACTGCAGGGTGAACACTGACTTTCTTTGTAGCTCTTTATACAGTTCTGAGTTTTAAAACTTAGAATGGCAGAAAATAGCGAAAGGATTTTGTGGATAGTTGGAAGCAGTTACATAAGATGAGCAGCTGAGTTTGCAGTTCATAGTAATTTTGGGAGCTACCTGCAGCCCCCAATTGCTATGTAAGATGGGTTGTGTTGTGGCATGAGATGGGAAACATCTTATGCCAACCATGGACAGACTTTTTGATAATTCACCTCCTCCTGACATACTGCTAATACATCTTGGAGGCAATGATTTGGGCTCAACGCTGGGTAGATTTAGTTGCAGAGGCAAAATTGGACCTTGCTCCTATTATGTCTATGTTGCCTGCCTGTATTATCATGTTTTCAGATATTGCAGAGCGTAGAGTCTGGCAAGCAGAACGTCATATGTATCTGATTGACAGAGCTCACAGAAAAGTAAATGTACAGATAATTGCTTTTCTACGCATGCATGGAATGTATACTATATGTCACCCTGAAATAAAATGCTGCAATGATTGGCTATTCCTACCAGATGGTGTACATTTCGCGCATGCTGGCAATTGCCATTTTCTGGGAGACCTTCGAGATGGAATCCTCAAAGTCCTTTAAGATTGTCAGACTGTTTTAGGAAATATTACAGTATACACAAAGGTTCTTTTCAGAACCATATTAATGTGGTAAAAATAGATCAACTGCATGCATCACTCACATACATGCCACATATATGGGTTTGCTATATTAGGATAGTGGGAAACACCAATAGTAATTTACCCTGCTGCTGTCAGTTCACAACTGTATGATGTTGTTATGTCTCAACATTTTAAGCAATAAGGTGACCAGGGTTTAGATTAACTGTCGTTAATCATCCCTAGTGGTGTAATGTGGCACAAGGTGCAGCTGAGTGCCATACTGCCCTAGGGTGATTAATTTGATATTTATGTAACTCAGTGGGACTGCTGCCTTATTGCTATTATAAAAATGTTTTCGAAAAGAAAAGTGTTAAAAGTATCCCTTATGAATGTTTTCCTCATTTAGAGGGAGATTTTAATAAAATAGTTCTTACACCAGCAGTTTAAGAATGCTGGTTCAAAATCAGAATACATCATTACAACACATTCAGCTGTGCTAGAGGATGGAATGCTGACAGGAGCAATCCAAGAGTACCATGGTGATCAGGCTATAGCATGACAGTATAACATGGATTAATGTAAGGCTGTTGGAATCTAACAGCCAATAAGATTGCAGCATTTCTGAGAACCTTTTAATAATTGTATATAGTTTGAGTATGTTAAATGAGTGTAGCATTTACTGTGGTCTTATAGTATTGTAGCTGTTACAGTATGGTATGTGTACAACAACAATAAAACACAGTGGTACTGTTCAATGTATATGTTTCTTTACTGGTATGTCAGGAACTAGAGTTATTTTGAACGTAGCATATATGGGTAGTAATTAGTATATAGCTACCATGAATGTACAACGGAATTATCATACTTTTAACTTTCAATCGGTTTGTTAGCTGTCTTTACATTTATTAAGCATATTTCTAGGTAACCATAATAGTTGTGCAATGTGTGGTTCATCTGTGTTTAACATCACTTGCTATGGTGTGAAATCAGTTCAGTGTAGTAGACATGGATATGTGATGGTGTATCCAATGTCATGTTCGATGCAGTAGGCCCCCACCCTGAGACTACTGGATTGTATGCTGGTGGACACCATAGTGTAGCAGCAGCTGTTGTTACTGCTGAGGTGGCTGAATCCTTTCTAGGCCCTGCATAATGCCATTGAGGTGTGTTTCTGCTATGTTGAAGGATATGTGCTCTTTAATTTAATTAGTATTATATGGAATTCATTTAAGAAATGATTGATATTGTTACATGATACTAATGTAGATATTTGTCTCTGTTTGTATTTCAGAACTAAACAATTCTAAACTGAGATAATGAGGCAGTGGACCTTACGAGAGGTGTGTGCACTGCTTGAGGCAGTCCAGGCTAGAGGGAATCCAAAGGTTTTGATAAGGAGTACAAACCAGAAACTGGATTCGATGTGGAGGCGATAAATAGCTATTTGCACATAGTTTTAAAGTTAAAAATAAGACTGTTGTACAGCTGAAAAGAGGAAGTGAGGCTGTTGCACCAATGTTTTTACATTTGAAACAAACGAGGAGGATACCGGACAATGATACGTATGGGTACTACCTCCTCACATGAGCTTTGGGAAGCTGCTGGCAAGCCAGCCGCGGGGAGCACCTTACTCACCATAGTAAATCAGCACAACTTTTCAATAGTTGTGCATGTATTCAGAATTTGTAAAATAATTGTATACTGCATGATTAAGCAATAAGACATGAGGAGGGATTATGTTAATGTTGTATAAAATCAGTGTTTATTGGTAATGTTGGCATGAGGACAGCCAGTACTACATGCCCTCACACAGTGATTAAGTGACCATTAATATAAACACTAGAGTGCCTTATTAGTATTATCATACCAATATTTTGTAAATAATGTTGAACATTGCTCTTTGTATGATTAGTCTCTACATATATGTTAATCAAAGATTGACATACAGCTAATTACATGTTTGCTACTAATCAGAAACCCGTATTTCTCACAACGCTTTTAAAATACTTAACACTATATGTAAGGATGTACTATGAAAACATGTAACCTAATTCTTCCATTTATTTACTGTGCTGTTGTTCAGTCACAAACCAGAGCTTGCTAAGATAGCCATGCCAGAAAATAACACATTTATACATATACGCACTTACTACTATGGTATGTTGGAAGAGAACAATATGTTACTGTTTAGTTATTGTGATGTAGTGGTATAAAACTTGTACAAGTCTGTAATACTGTGTAATAACCATCCCTCTCCTCATGAATATATCCCTGGTGGTCCAGTGGAAGGAAATTCCCGATCACGCGTAGTAAGTGTAATAAACCCACCACTCCTCTCGAACATATACCTGGTGGTTCAGTGGATCAAATGCTCAATACACAGACAGACACGTACAAATGTACATATCAATAGTGTTTGATGCCCCACGAGTTACAGACTATGTAGATAATGGTGTGCTGGGCCCCTGCACAGAAATATAGAATTGTTATTATAATATGTGACCATAATGCTTGTGGTCTGTATAATTAGAAGCAATGTTATGTATGTCGTGGCTGATTTACTGTTGTTGTAAGTCTTCCAAAACTGTACTGTGATTCACATCTAACACTTACATATTTTTTTTGTTTGCTTCATGGTAGAACATCGGAGGTCTCCCCCGGCTTCACACGAGGTAGTACCAGCACAGAGTCAAGCTGTGGAGGGTGGCCGGCCTAGACACAGAAAGTGTCACAGCGATTGACCCTATGGTAAGACTTTACTATCACCAAATTTGTTATGCTGTTTACAAATAAGAAATGAGGGTTTTTATGACACAAAGGGTGGATATTCAAATTGTGCCATTCATAATGCGTAAAGCCATTGCGTTGTGCAAAATAGTTGCACAGTTGTGTGTCCGGGGCGACATTCAAAGGAGTTACGCTATTGAGCAACTCCTTTGAATATCACCCCCCAGCCACAGCCACTGTGCATGGTGCAGTGGAACTTGCGCCACCGCAAGTTCACAAAGTGGAGCATTCAACTTGCGGTGGCATAAGTACCATTGCGCCATGCGCAAAATTGTGATATTCAAAACGTGACATGCAAATGGGGTATAATTCATGCAAGCCACAGTGTGGGGGCATTTGCATGTGATTATGGTGTGATTTGCATGGCATTACCATGTAGGTCTGCCGATCCCCGAGGAATTGTGCCTGGTGCCCTGACAGGCTGCAGCCATCGGGGAACAATGCCCCTGCACCCCGATCATAGACAAAACAGTGTAGAATACCCCACAGCACCCCTCACTGGGCTGATCACGGGCATGGTTCAATTTCCCCCCCAACAGCTCGATCGCGGGCAGCAATGTGGCCCCCACGAATGTATCCCTGCTGATCCAGTGGACTGAAAAGGTCGATCGCGAGGTGAGTAAGTTCCATAACCCTCCCTGAATACAGCCCTGGTGGGTAGAATACTCCACCCCACCACCGCTAAGCCCCACCACCCCGCCTCCGGCAGCCTGTGGGCGCAGCATCCCACCCACCTCGTCACCCCACCACCCGCCCAACTGACTGCCCGGCAGGGCTGCACGCCATTGGTGTGAGTATAGCCACTGGCATGCAGCCCATACTGCAGATGACAGTTCGATTTTGGAATGAAATGAATTGATTCACAAATCTGGACCGTGATGTACAGTATGGGCTGCATGCCCATTGGCTCTTGGTCTGCACCAATGGGTGTGCAGCCCTCACGGGCAGTCGGTTGACGGGCGCAGGTGGGTGGATGATGCTGCCCGCTGCCCGTGAGGGGGTGAGCGGGTAGTGGTGCTTCATGCGGTGGGTGGGTGGGGGGACACTAGCCACCAGGGCTATCTTTAGGGGGTTACTAAACCTACTACCACGACAGCATTTCGGTCCACTGGACCACCAGGGACGCTCTCAGGAGGAGGCGTGGGTTATTTTACTTACTTCCCGCAATCGGGCATTTTGGTCCACTGAACCAAGGAGGGACAGCATTTGGGGGGCGATTAACTTTGTACGTCTGCGGACGGGCATTTTGGGTCCACTGGACCACCAGGATGCACGCTCGGGGAGTTACATTGCTGCCCGCATTGGCCTGGTGTTGGGGAGTACACAATGCCCGCGGCCGGGCCACTGGGAGGGGTGGGAGGGATTTACAGTCGGGTGCCTGCAATTGGGCTGCAGGGGGCACAGGGACTGGGTTAGGCCAGCACAGGTGGCAGCTGCTGTGTTTCACCCTGCAATCCAGCAGCTCACCTGTGGGTGGCCCCACTTAGGCCTTTTTTTTTTCCCAAGTCATGCAGGCTTGGTTGGGGGTTGTGGCTACACAACTCTGCACAGCCCGGCTGAATATCGGGCTCTGGAGTTCATGCATGGTTCCTCCCCTCCACTTGAGCATGCATTCATTTTCATTGCACTGTTGCTCAGCGTGTTTTCAGTGGTGCAACTGTCTTCTACTGAATATCGCAGAATGGCGGAATTTCGTATTTGCGCATGTGCAACCCTATTGCATATGGTGCAACCATTTTGAATATCCCACCCAAAATACTTCAAAAAGGTGTTAACCAAGTCTAGTGAATGTGCAGTGGCACCATGGCACAAGATCCTGTACTACCATAACAAACTGGTATTACTACACATGTGAGTGGGATACTATTCTTCATGAATCTGACAATGGATGTATGTCCATAGCGGTACATGTGGTGTTGTGGGGGGTCTTCTCCTCTGCTACTTTTGGTGGTGGAGTTTAATGTACAATGAGTAATAGATAACCAATTGTAATGTTGTAGGTGTCTCAGTGGTATTCAATGGTGTGCTCTTAATTATCTGTTGCTAATTACGACATGTCCATAGATCTTATTCACTTACTATTTCTATATCTCCTGCCAATGTTTCATTTTTATTATTGCAATAGTTATTAATGGACAGCATAGAGTATCTACATGTTTGTTAATGTGTTTAATAGCCCTGTAGGGTAATATGCTTAATAACATAAACGGCTGCCATATTCAGCTAGAGGTCATTGAGTGAACAGTAACATTATCGTTATGTTTGTGTTCTTCTTTATTATAATAACACACATTTAAAACTGTTTAAGGAACAGATAGTCATATAATTAGGTATACATGTGTAAATTGAAGGTACATGTAATGTTTTAGGATGCTTCTGTGTAACAAATATGCATTATGACAATGTTATAACTATTAAGTATTGATGGGCAGGCACTGCTTGTTCTGCACTGAATACTACCAATAATATATTTCTGAGTTTTCTTCAGAGAAAACGTAATTGAAGAAACAGTGTTAGGGGAATCACCAGGAAAAAAAATGAATTTCTTATATTAACTGTTCTGGATTGGATGGACATTTGTCTTGGAAAAAGATATATACATGGTGTCATAATTTCAACTTTGTGTGGCTTTTTGCAGATGAGAAGACTTGTTATATGCATGTAATACTGACTTAACAACATACATCTAGTTGGAGAGACAGCTGTTTCTGTAAAGAGATATGTGTTCATATGATAGTTGTATGAATGATGTAGTATTAGAAATTGATGTTTTAAAGAAAAACACTTTTACCTTGATAGTTCATCTATTGATGTGATCATTTTTTTACTTGTTTGCTTTAATAGAGCCCAGGGAAGCAGCTGCTCTTGAACAAGTGGAGGTGAAGCAGGAAGCCAGCGCCAGCCCACCACGTAAGTGAAATCTGTTGTTGCTATTATCTGCATGCTTGAGAACTACCATATGGTTGTCAACATTGGTGGTGATCAATGCTCCTGTTGATAACTACACCTTGCTGTCTTACTGCATGACAGGGGGAGTGCACTGTCTGTTGACATACTCACTGCAAATGTTCAATTGTCTGGGGTGTGAGCAACACCCCTTCGGTGCCGAGCCAGTACCACTTTCTTTTGTTTGTTGTGGGGGGCGAATCACTGTTGACATTATTGACTTTATATGTGCTGTGACCTTGCAAGGGTGGCAATGTGTTGATGACTGCACATACCCAATCCCCAAAAAAGCACAACATGGTGGGAGGATATTGTAGTGACCTAAATGGTGTGCAATGCAGAAAGTGTCCAATTATGATTTTTTGGTTTTTTTCTCAATGTACAAGTTCAAAATGTGCCTTGTAGTCTTTATGACCCCCTTTTCCCAGTTAAACTGAATAGCTGTGCAGTGTGTCTGTCTTCAGCCTTGCCAACCTCATCACTTCCTCTACAATCCAGTGTGATGCTGTTCCGGCACTGTCACATATGTGTCATTTTAAAAAGGTGATCATGAACTGAGGGAATGTCGATAAAAGTAATAATACAGTGAATAATGGGACTGTTTGTGTCACACTATGAATATCGCACATTTCTATATAGCACTATGGAAGTTGTCTCACCACATGTAAATGCAGTACTATGACTACTTGCAGCGTGCAAATTCCACTACATCATACGCTACGTATTACTGGGTTGGTGCTATTAAACGAAGTTCTTGAGTAGTGAAACTGTGTTCAATATTGGGCCACAGACATCACATTGCTACATTATTCAATGCTGCATGGCCTTATGACACACAGTGTCACACTTTGAATGAGCACCTATACTGTCAAACTGTGTTTTCATACTTTACTATATGATGCTGTGGTTGCTGTGCTAAATCACTTTTGGCACAGTGTGAGGACATAACAGTGAGACTGTATGTGAGTAAAGGTGTAATATGTCTATTTAAAACATTTGTTGCGATATGAGCATTACATGCTATCATTACAATCAGGTATTAGATATTTCCCATACACTGTAGTAGGTTTGAAAATGTTGTGTATTTATATACAAAATGTTTAACACTGTAATTTATTTTCACTGCTAATGTACTGCACAGTTGTTTTTTCTCACAGCACTATAAAAACATCTTTTTCTGCCCTGCTATATCTAACAGCCAGAGGGACACGCTAATGCCTGTCATCCTCTGCAGGGTGCGAGTCCTTTGTCATCAGTAAGAACGTTTGTTACTATTACACTATCAATGTTAATGATAGCAAATCAATAATTATTATTGATAATTGTTAATTTCATATTATACCATGGCAAAGACAAATCCTGGGCTCCCATTGGTGACTATGGGACTGTAAGTGTCATGTTATCGCAGCACAACATTACAGCTCTAGTCCCAGCACCAGGGTGACCAGATAAGTTTTTGGAAAAACAAGAAGTCACTACATGTAGCTGCTTGACAGTGCAATCCCACATTTCTCATTCACACTCTCAACCACCTTTAACCTACTGTGAGTGCTTCTGACTCGGCTGCTAGTGATCGCTGGCCATGACAGTGCAAATTGTCCCTTATGTTGCTCATTTTCCCAGCAGATATAGTGAAATAACTCCCTGTCCCCCACTGACACACAGTGTGTCCATTTTCCTAAAAAAAAACAAACGTCATTATAGACGGCATTTAAATATATGTGTCCGCTGGTCCATCAGCACAGTAATTGTGTACAACTTGCCAGGCAAAACACCTAAAGAAATATTCACCAACATTATCCCTGACTATAAACAGATGTTTTAACTAAAAAAAAAATGTCATTTTAGACATCATTTCAATTTTCACGTCAGCAGGAGCACGAGGCCTTTCAGATTGCCACAGTCCTGTGATTACCGCTCACTTTGTCAAACTCCTGCACTGTTACTATGAACATTGTAAATTAAACAAATTATAGATAAAATGACAGTCCCATTCAAATAGGCAGTGCACAAAACTGTACTGCATTCCTAGAAATCAGTAAGTGCTCAAACAACCCGTAACTGCTATTACGGTTCCTCAACCGCCCTGCGGTTGATTTTAAACCCATTCAAAAAAAAAATACTAATTAAAAAAATATTACCCAGTTCCATATTGGGATCTTAGTGTGTGGACTGCTGTACTTTCCTGGGAGGGGGTGGGTGCAGCAGGAGATAGCAGACACACAATAACATTACAGTGGGACTGTTTCTCTATTCATTGTGCCTAACCATTGAGAAATGAAATTGTAAAATACTTTTTAAGACTTTTTGTAAAAATGTTTTGTTTTATTAATACCAACAAGCCATTGTATAATAGAATAATGTCCTTTGGGGTGTGTGTTGTGCTGAGATAATGTTACTTTTGGGGTGATTAGTTGCACTTTGCCTGTGGACTCTTGTCTAATGACAACAGGCACAACGTTATCACACCACAACACTTACCGTGGAGTGCATTATTGCTTTAATGTCAGATAGTACATTGAAGAACCTTATTACTGCTGTGCCACATTGTTTTGAAGAATTTTACCGTGTGGCAGTGCAAAAGCACAGTGATGTAGACATTATGGGCATCCAACGGTACAGCAATGAATTAAATGTCTTTATTTTGAGTAGATTTTACCATACTGCAGTTTAAGTTTTTAGGTTAGTTGTCTGAATGTCTTATAGTTATGCTACCTAGAAATCTGTCATTTATGTTCTTTATGTACTTGAAGATGTCTGGTATGGTTTTGGAGCCCATGTCATATCAGTGACTTAATTATTTAAAGTAGTGACGTGTGTTGAGGGCCTGAAATATGGGTCAAAATCTGTTTGCTTTCAAACTATCATTAAAGTGATCATGATTGTGTACACATGAAAGTATATTATGATAGTGTTAATGTCAAGGTAGTTTGTTTTTCAGTGCAGAGATGACTACACATTATAGGCAGACATGGTGAAGTAAAAATTCTCACACTTGATGAGGATGTATTTCAATTGTATGGTATAACAGTGTCGATAATGCAAAAGTATGTACATACTGAATATTTATGAGTACTGAAACAAAATATAAGAGTAGCATTCTAAGCCACAGCTAACTATACGTTTTTTTATGTTGTCAGCTCATTAGATTATATAGATAATCAAGTATGACAAAGACAGAAATAAGATAGCTAAATAGTTTAGCATCATACTTAAAACTATTATCATAACTTTGAAATGAATGCATTTCTGATATTGCAGTAGATAAGAAATATTTGAAGAAAAATATTTGAAAGTCAGAACTGTTTAATTTGTGTTGTATATTCATCATTACTTTTTTTTAACTCTTTGTAGGGCGCCGGCGACTGCGAAAATGCACAGCCCACTGCCGCTGCTACAGACGGCTCGCGCGCGAGGTTGGCAGTCTGCGTGAGCAAAACACTGTCATCCTTGAGAGGCTGGACAGAATCCAGTCTCTCTTGGATGCACAGCAGCAGACTGTCAACCTTCGTGCTAGAGCCAGTCGTAGCAGTGGCTGACAGTGCTGTGCCGAGTAGCAGTGCTTCACCTCCATGAACACCATCTGTTCCTGCAGCTTCCCTGGGCGAAACTGACCACCCTTCATTTTATTTATTTATTTAGCTTTTGTTGACCGGGTAAGTGCACTAGACAAATCCTGCCTATTTTCAGGCACGACCCGGGGGAGGGGGATACAGATGAATGCCAACTGACCTTGAACCAGATTAAGCTGTTGGTGGTATTTTTAGTGAATGAGGGAAATTATGCCAGGACACCGGGAGAAATTCCCCCTACTCTTTTCGATAAGTGCCATGGGATCTTTAACATCCACCTGAACTACCACCAATCCAGGCAGATGGGACCTCGGTTTAACGTCTCATCCGAAAGACTGCACCTCAGAAATGCAGCACCCCTCTCATGCTGCATTACAGTGTCAGTACTGGGATATTAACCCAAGTGCCAGATGTGGGAACTGAACCCACAGCCCTCTGATCTCCCGGCCTCAGAGGCGAGTGTGCTACCTACTGAGCCACTGACACTTCATAGTGGTCCGGTATCTCCTCTGGAGGGCGCAACAGCTTCCACTTCCTTTGCGCCTCCACATCGAATCCAGTTTCCAGCCTGGATTGCCTCAAGCAGTACATACACCTCTCGCAAGTGTTGCACAAAAGTTACAAAAAAAAATGAAAACTTTTTATATATTTTTTTATTTATGTAAAAAATGTATTTTAATTATTTATTTTTGTGTATGATGTAATACACACTTTCATAAGTTTTTTGGGCTGTATGAATATCATTTGTAAATATATATTTTGTATTGTTTATAAAAGAAAAATATTTTTGTTTGTCATTTTTTATATAAAATATTTTATAGTAAAAAAGTTAATTTATACTCTCTTGTGTTTGGTGTGTTATTGTGTAATAGAGATGTTTCTTGAAAATAGTTTTAACAAGATTTATACAACTGTGATTTTCTCATTTGGTGAAAGCTCATACCACACTATTGTGGTATTAGAGTTGGGATTCTCCATAGAAGTAAGTTAGATGTGTGACAATGCTACGTTACACTATTTGTGGCACACTGTTGTTTCATACACCTACTGCTACAGAATGTGTGTATGTGTATCATGATGAAGATAAGTATGTACCTGCTAGTACAACAGTGAAATGTCTGTGTTGGCATACTTACAACAAACTTATGTATTCAGTACCAGCAAACCTCTTCCACCGCTCTTCACATGATTGGTGGTACCACCTCAGTTGGTAGTACAAGCACTCTATTAAATCTCAAGTTACTACAGTAATGTATCCATTTGTTCAGTAGATGAACTAATGGTGTCCATGTCATGTCATATAGTCTTTTAGTTATGTACATCTTTTTCTTTACATACGTGCTCACAAAGAAAAGGAGTAAGACACTTTTACATAAAAAATATTACATGGAATAACAATGACAAATTACAATTAATAAAGTTATAAAAACAATATGATTCACAGTGAACTACTGTTACTGTTAATAACAGTAAATGCAACTACAAGAGTTGAAGTATTTCTGATATTGGAACTTTTTTATGTATGTGCATTATTCTTACAACTATAAATCATGTACTATACTGAGTAATAGTTCTGAAAAAGACAGGATATTCATGGCAAAAAACTCCGTTTAATGCATCAGTTAGGGTTGTTCCACAGCAACAAAAGTGAGGAAATTCGCTGTTAGGGTTGAAAACCCTAACTCCAAATTCCCCCCCAGCACGACACACACACAGACACACACACACACATGCAAGTATGGGGGAGGACCAAGTCAACACAACCAATGACAGACAACCAGCAGTAGGTGACAGAAATAACAAACAATTGTCTAAATGTACTACGAGACATCACCACCCCCCGACCAGGTACTGCATGCTCAGTGGAGATCAACAGCAAAACTGAGGCCATGTACACCGAATGTACACATCCCTGATTGCAGCTGCACACAACGTACCACACTTAGTAGTTGCATGGCCTTACCTACCGATGCCCCACACCAGACCACACCACATGTGGTGGGCCACCTAAGCAATAGAGTTCAGCAAAACCAAGGAGTTGTACAGGTATAATATCTCTGATTATAACAAGGGTTTGAGAAATGTAGCTTTCTAATTGACTGTAAACATTCTAACAGCCTTATGTTTAGTTTTTATTAACATACATGTAGAGCCTAACCATATGATGAACATGGTTTGTTGTTTAAAAAACAGTTTTATTATGATAGCAATAAGCCATTCCTAGGTATTATGTTAATGGTCAGTTTATCACTGTCTAGCAACATGTGGCACTCGGCTACGCCTCATTCAACATTAAACCCCTACAGGGTGATTAACAGACCATTTAACATAACTGTTGGTCATGCCTTATTGCTTAATTGTCTTTATGAGTAGATACTCTCCCTCTTCTAGGCTCTGCAGCAGCTTTGCAACACAGTGTGATACCCAGTTACACTATACACTGTCTAGTTACTGGAGAATGGCTGTGAATATGAACTCATGAAGATGAACAGTGTAACTTGATCATTACAGTCATCGAAACCTTAGTGTGATTATAAGTCACAGAGTCAGTGATACAGAATAACCCCCTGCTCTCCTACTACACTTACCCCATTGTGAGTTAAATCAATACTGAAAGACATTCTGTTAATATCTACACTATACCTACTTGATTCCTGTTGTTCCACAATTAACATAGTTATCACTTTGATAGAATCAGTGACAGAAGTGTGGCAAACCCAAACACTAGGCATACAGCCTGAGTATGAAACAACTGTAAAAAAAATTACGCTGTGTCCATAAGTGGCATAGATCACTCATTGCAACAATAGTAAATGTATCACTATTTGAATAAGGTAGTCATCACAGATGCAATGAGATTGTCTTTCTCAGGTACAACATAGTCAGTAAGTGCCTACAGGAAAATCTATCCTATATACATCTCCGATACAGGTACGTCATTGTTGGCTCAGTAGTGCTATGATATTTAGAAGTTGCTTGGCCTGATTCATGCAATTACACTGTTTCTTACAAAGAATACTTACTGCATCTTTAGTATTGAAACACACTGAATGTCTATGTATGTACATCAGCAGTACACCTTCATCAGTAAGAATGCATGTGATACTGGCAGTACGAATTTCACAACGTTGAACAGGCAATGCTTTTCCATATGTTTACATCAGCCTCTCTATCTTGAGTAAACCATTGCAGTAAATGTACTACTATGTAAATCACATATTGAATGTAACACTAGTTTTATCTTGATCATCCTAGTGTCTTGTACTTAATTTATGTACTTCTCTTAATTAATGTATACTCACTAGTGTTAAAACCTTTCTACAACTGTCATCATGCACCTTCAGCATTTATATTGACTAACGGCACAGTACCAGTTGTGGTGTGGTGTGGGGCATCGGTAGGTAAGGCCATGCAACTACTAAGTGTGGTATGTTGTGTGCAGCTGCAATCAGGGGAGTGTACGTTTGGTGTACATGGCCTCAGTTTTGCTGTTGATCTCCACTGAGCATGCAGTACCTGGTCAGGGGGGTGGGGATGTCTTGTAGTACATTTAGACAATTGTTTGTTATTTCTGTCACTTGCTGCTGGATGTCTGTCATTGGTTATGTTGACTTGGTCCTCCCCCATACTTGCATGTGTGTGTGTGTGTCTGTGTGTGTGTCGTGCTGGGGGGGGATTCGGAGTTAGGGTTTTCAACCCTAACAGCGAATTTCCTCACTTTTGTCGCTGTGGAACAACCCTTACTGATGCATTAAATGGAGTTTTTTGCCATGAATATATATATATATATATTATGTAGCACGGTAGTGCTACCATAGTTAGGGTTGAGGAGCCATTTCTAAGTTAAACCCCAAAACTTTGCACCTTAATAACTTTGCAACTGTTTGACAGATTTGGCTGAAATTTGGAATACATGATGAAGAATCATATGCCTTGGGATCTGCCAAGTTTTGTAGTGATCAGATATACGGCTGTGGAGTTATTAAGCGTGATCTGTGCACGCGTTTACGCTTTTTCTGGAATTCTACGGTCGCACCTACAGGTCGTACGGTTTGCGCGACCAGTCCAAAATCTTCAAGGAACATGTGGCTGGGGTCCCCAATGTGCCTTTTGAAGATTTCGTGGAAAAATATTAAACGGTTCAAAAGTTATTCAAAAAACAGTTTCCCATTATAAGTCAATGGGAAAAGTTTGCAAAAAGTTCAACACTTTCGCAAATGCATTTTTACTTTCGCAAATGGGCCTGTTACTTTCGCAAATCGGCCATTTTGTTTTCAGTTGGAGATCAGAAAAATGGTTGGCATTTAAATTTGGGACCCTCTAGCAACCTAATTCTTTTTGTATTCACCTAGTCAGACCCTGAGGATGCTTGCCATGTCTTTATTTTGTGGTAAAACACCCCAGAAATATGTTTTCAAATTTCTGGAAAAAGTACTTTCGCAAATTACTTTCGTGCTCACGAAAGTGTCAAACTTTATTGCGAAAGCTTTCGCAAATTGCGACAGTAGTTTTCCATCTGTGGGACAGTGACAACGATTCTTTGGCACTGTGCTGCAAAAGAACTGTTGGGAGTTTTGGGCTGAAATTTGGAGGGAACGGAGCCGACATCTCACAGATGTGCCTTTCAGTGTTGTATTGAAAAAATATTACACGGCGGCAAAGTTATGGCACTCCAAAGTTGACAGTTTTTCCCATAGGATAACATTACGGCGCCCGACGCATTACAGAAATCCTTTGGCACCCTGCTGCAAAATAACGGTTTGGTCTTTTTTCCTGAAATTTGGAGGGAAGACAGCCAATAGCCCACAGATGTGCCTTTCAGCAGTTTGGTGAAAAAATATCACACGGCGGCAAAGTTACAGCACTCCAAAGTTGACGGTTTTTCCCATAGGATAGCATTACGGCGCCTGACGCATTACAGAAATCCTTTGGATCCCTGCTGCAAAATAACGGTTTGGTCTTTTTTCCTGAAATTTAGAGAGAAGACAGCCAACAGCCCACAGATGTGCCTTTCAGTGGTTTGGTGAAAAACATTACAGGGAGGCAAAGTTATGGTGCTCCGAACTTTTCTTTTTTTCCCATAGGATAACATTATGGCATTTGCCGCGCCTTTCAGGGCCCGTATCTCGGAAACGGTGCGAGATACGGACTTTTGGTTGGAAAATTTCTTAGCCCCCTCATGGGGCTAAGATTTAAATTAGCCAGGACAGTTGTAAATAATATGACTTTTAAATTTTTTCACGTCAGATCGGTTCCTGAGATATAATGTATTTAGTATTCCAAGATCTCATTTTCTGTACGATACTCATTATTATGCATACATTATTTGTACTCACTGTCTTTCTCTATGCAGGTTTTGGGGAAAACCAGCCTGTGCTTACATTACTGTTACTGTTGCCCTTTCCGTTGCGGTTCCGTATCCGTTCACATACCATTGACGTCCTGCGCCACCATATGCGTATCCTACGTTTTCATTTGCGCTTGTGTTTCTGTTATTTTTTGCCATTTCTGTCTACAGTACTGTTTATCTTTCTGTTTCACTTTACATCACCATGCCCATTGACATTTCTGTTTGCAGGCACCATGTTACTATGTGACAACACATCCGTGGCAGACCATTTCCGTCTCGTCACCATGTCGTTACCCTTTCTGTTCTCATTCACGCTTGTGTACCATGTGCGCCACTGTTAGCATTTCTGTTTGCGTTGCTGTCCCTGTTAGTATGCCACAAGACATCATGTGGTGGGAGCGCGGGGTCCTCCCGCCGCTGCATTACATTCACTATTTCTCGTTATCATTCTCAAAAAAAAGGGAAATTAGAGTCAAAAAACTCCATTTAATGCATTAGTTAGGGTTGTTCCACAGCGACAAAAGTGAGGAAATTCACTGTTAGGGTTGAAAACCCTAACTCTGAATCCAAAAAAACTCATTAATGCACTAGTTAGAGTTGATAGCACCATAAGAAAGTATGGAAATATGATGTTAGGGTTACCCCACCACCACCACCACACCCTCCACACACCGATAGATGTTGGGGTGTGCCACGGGGTCGTCAGACCTAACTTTCACCCCATTCTCCTATACTGTATCATGTCAGCTTGCTTGCACATGGAATAGGGTGAGAGTTGGGCCTGACAACTCCATAGCACACCCGACATCTACAGTAATAATGGAGGAAGAAAATGAGTGGTAAGGGGGTAACCTAATGCAGTTTTTTTGTCCTATTTTACCCTATGGCAAAATTTATATGTGCACTGTGAAAACTTTCGCAAAAACATTTTTGGTTTTCATGCTCTAGATTTTTGTTTTTGTGCTGCCACCATCTTGTTTTCAGTTATTGAGAGACAAAAAAATGTAAATAGAAAAATAGTGCCTCTTGCTAAATACCAACACTTGTGTTTACCTATTTGGGCCTTAAGTAACTTGCTTCTGGTATCTGTTTTTGTGCAGGTAGTCTAGAAATATGTTTTCCAAAAATGTTACACCATTTTGTTATTTTGCTTTCATGAAAACATTTTTTTTGTGTGCGCGGTAATGACCACACACACAAAAAGAGGAGGCTCATCAACATATTTTTGTGCATGAAAAGATTTCATTATACGATAAAGGGGTGTCACAAAAACATGTTTGTTTTCATGAAAACAACGCTTGAAAACATTGTCCCATGTGTTGTTTTCTTTGTCACTTCATTGTGCTAAGGTGGATTGTGCTTTTGGGCTGAAATTTGTGGGAAGGCGGGCAAGCCCTGGTCCCACAGATGTGCCTTTTGGTGGTTTGGTCCCAAAACATTCAACGGGCCCATAGTTACAGCATTCTGAAGTTGAGAAATTTCCCATAGGATAACACTGCAGCACCTGTGGTGCCTTTCGGCACCTATATCTTGAAAACTATTTGAGATATGGATTTTTCACCACCCACAGCTTAGTGGATTATGCATGCATTGAGGCTTGGAAGTCATGACTGCAGTGGGATTTTTCCATAGTTGCTACAGTTACTGAGATATTGCCAAATAAGTGTTATGAGGGTTCCTTTTCAGTACTGTGGGACGGCTGGGTAGTTCCATACTTATGTGTACATAGGAGTGCAGGGACCAGAGGGACCACACTTCCACAGATGCATACCATTATGCAAAAAGTTGACAATGTGAAGGGATTGCAGGGCCCGCACTCCCACAAACACATGCCAGTTACCAGTTACATTATGCTTTCTCAAAAAGAAGTGAAATTCATTACAAAAAAAGTTGTTAATGAATCAGTTAGGATTTATAGCATAGCAACAAAAGTATGGAAATGTGATGTTAGGGTTACCCCCCTTCCACCACCACCCCACCCTCCTCCTCCTATCCATTCACACTGTTCAACATTGGGCGTGCCAAGGATCATCAGACCTAACTCTCACCCTTTTCTTCTGTACTGTAGCATGTTAGCTTGCTTATACATGGAATGGGGTGAGAGTTGGGCCTGACAACCCCATGGCACACCCCAATGTCAGTTAGTGTGTGGAGGGTGGGGCTGGGATGGTGGGGGGGGTATCCCTAACATCACATTTCCATACTTTTGTCAGTGTGCTATCAACCCTAACTGATGTACTAACAAAGTTTTTTGCAATGAATATATATATATATATTATTTTGTTTGTTTGTTTTTCATTAAATCCCTGGTGTTTAGTGCCTCCCCGCCAATCGCCAGCCACAATATAAATAATTACATTTTTTTTTCATTAATTTCTTGGTGTCTAGTAGTTCCCCAACCCCCACTGATCACCCACAATATAAATAACATTAAATACTGTAGTGGATAGTGGTCTCCTCTCCCCCAGCCACCATTCACTGGCTGCAATGTAAAGAAATATATATATTATTTTTTTTATTCAATCCTTGCTGTGTAGTGGACTCCCACCCCCTTACACCACCACCAGTAGTGCCTCTCCAACCTGCTGCCTTCTACCTTCACCCCCAGCAGGCCACGGGCACAGCCCTCCACTCACCTCCACAGCCAGCAACCTGATTGAACTCTTAATGAATGAGCACACATTTTTCATGCACTCATTCATTGAACGTTCAGTCATGCTGCCAGCCATAGAGTGAGTGAAGTGCTGTGTGGGTGGCCTGCTGGGAGACTGAGGTGGGGAGTGGTGTGGTGAAACACTCCTGGCAGGATCGGGGGTTGGGGGTCCACTAAACACCAGGGATTGAAAAAATATATATATCTTTGTCGGCGATTGGCAGTTGGGGGGGTAGACCACTATCCGCTACAGTATTTAATGTTATTTACATTGTGGCCCACAATTGGTGGAGGGGGAGGACCACTAGACACTAGGGATTTAATGAAAAAAACAATTAAATTATTTACATTGTGGCTGGTGATCAGCAGGGGAGGGCACAAGACACCAGGGATTTAATGGGAAAAAATGTTTACATTGTGATGTCATATCAATCCCTGTTGTGTTTTAAAAAAAAAGAAAAAAAAAATTTGGGGTTGATTTTGATAGATATTATTAACTCAGTATAATATTTTTTCAGATCACACTGCTGATCCCTGATTTTCTAGGGGAGGTGTTGTATGTTGCTGCTGATAGTTAATAATGTCTTTACTCCTGTTACCCCTGTCATGTGTGTCATGTTTATCCCTGTGGTGTTTAATTTTTTCAGATCACAGTGCTGTGTTGATCTCTGATTCCCTAGGGGAAGGTCTTGTCTGCTCCTGGCACTTATTTGTACTGCAGGCTTTCATAGGTATTATAGCTATGTTAAGAGCGCAGTGAGACAAAAGCCCATAACTGCTCTCCTGTTTCTAAAAATGACAACCCTGGATGTTGTTCTTTTTACGGTATTCATACAGTTTTGATTAAAACTCACCCATGGTACAACTTGCCACCACTTCATTTAAGAGAGAATTCCATACTGTTAATACTCATTGGCTAAACCATGTACACCTTTTCTTTGTGTTATTTTTTCCATCCTTTAGTTGTAATGCATGTAACCTAGTATTGTGATATTGATTCCTTAGTTTGAGCCCCAGGCATTCTGACAAATTATGATCTACTAATGCTCTTCATAACAAGCACAGGTCACCTCTCAATCATCTGTACTCTAAAGAAAACAGACTCAAGGCTCCAAGTCTATCCTCGTAACTCAGGTTCTTTATCCTCATTATTAATTTTGTCACCCTGCACTGTACCCCCTCAAGAGCTTTTATTTCTGCTTTGGTATACAGTGACTAAAACTGGACACAATGGGCCTGATTTCAAAATGCTTGGCACAACTCATGGGTGTATGCGAGTTGTGCCATGTGCCATTACACCAGGGACCCTGCACCCTATTCCAGGAGAGGCAGGGTCCCCAGCACCTACGACCAGTAGCTTGTAGCAGCTGCTGGGTTGCACCACAGGAATGGTGCAATGGAACTGGGTGCCGCAAGCCAGAGACCATGAGGAACAGCTCCCCCTGAGCCCCTTCCACCCTGAAACAAGCCCACAATCTCCTGGGAGCCATGGGGGGTAGGCAGTGTGGCAAAGGTACATGGGAAACACCCCACAAAATGACCTGAGTGGCAACCAGACTTGCAGGGGGAAGGGGCTGCACTATGTTCAGGAGGTCCATGGGGCATGTCTGTCTGTGTGTTGTGGTTCTGCAGGGTGGGCAAGCATCTTTTTGCCAGGACAGATGCCCCTTAGACCAGCTAATTGCTGGTTTAACCCGGGAGCGCTGCAGTGGGACTTGGAATCGCATAAGGGGGTAACGGCAGCCACCCTTTCAGAATATGGTGCAGTTGCTGCCGTAATCCCCCCTTCCACTGTGTCATAGGGGCTACAGCTGGCAGAAGCCTGCTTGGGTGGAGGGCACCCATGCCATGGCACAGGCTACTTCCTGGAATACCAAATGGCATAACGCATGTCACAAAGGGCAGTCTGTGGCATTGGGTTTGGCGCAAGTCACCTTGTGACAGGTGTAACCCATTTTGGAATTGGGCCCAATACTCCAAGCTCAGCCTAACCAATGCAGTTTACAACAACATGATAACCTCTTCATCTCTGCTATGTATATGTCTCCTTATACTACCCAAAATTCCATTTGCCTTTTTGATCATAGTATTGCAGTGGTTCTTACAATTTACATCCTTGGAAATTAGAATACGCAGATTCTTTTCTTCATTTACCTCTCTAAATACCTGCCCATTAAACATATAATCATTTCTTGTATTACAGTATTTCTGCCAAAATGGATAACAACACAGCTTCCTAAAAGGGATTGTGCAGGAACTGTGGTGCATTCGCAGTAAAATCACAATTTCTTTAAAAAAAAAAAACAAAGTGCTGCACACACACCCTTCTTGCAATGAGATACAGGAGTTTAAATGCTGTACAGAAATTCAAAGCATTAGTACATCAAAACACCAGATATAGCCTGACGCATTTCAGACATACAAAATCCTTTATCAAAGGCTACAGAACCAGTAAAATCGACCCTATAAATACATCAACAATTAATGACATCACTATGATATCACAACACATGCTTTAAAATCATTGGCTAAATGTCTTCAAACAATCAGCCTCCTTATTGCTCCTTCAGTATTCAATGTACAGTATATACATTTCCTCATTTATACCTAACGTGCATAGCAATATCCATACATCAATGCATTTCTTTTAAGTAGTGCATATTTTTTTTTTCATTTTAAAAAACACTCTACTAGCCAGCGCAGTGGCACTGAGGGCTGAGGCTCAAGTCACTGGCACCTTGCGCCATGCCAGCAACCAGTGTTTGGGAGCGAGCATGGGTCACCAGGGGTAGGAAGGGGAGGAGAGGAATCGAACATCCAATGGACTGCTCTATCCCTCTCTGGGTTGGGGGGTCCAAGACAGTCGGTGCCTGATTGCCTGCTGGTGGAGGCTGGGTGACAAGGTTGCACACTGTACATTGGGGAGGAGTCGGGGGCAGATGCCAGGAAGGGGGCATGTGTGAACACGCATGTGCTCCCAGCAGCCAGCATCATTGCATGCCCACTGACTCAAGGAAAAGAAAAAAAGAGAGGAAAAATAGGGCTTGCTGGTCAGGCGGCTTGATGGCCATCATACGGTGTGCTGGCTCGGGACTTGCCGATCTGCATACTGATGGTGGGAGGTTGCGGGGGCTCCCCACCGTCCCGCTGTGGGGGGTAAGCTGCAGGGGATAATGGCAAGGTCCTATGGGCGAGATGCACGTGGACGGCGGCCAGAGTCCCAGAGGTTGCCTGGAAGGGGAGCAAACCAGGTAAGCCAGTAGAAATAATAATAAAAAAAAAACACTTTACAAGTGCAAAACTTTATTTAAAATTAAATTATTTTCAGAAAGCATTTTAAGATTACTTACATACTAACATACTATTTGCCAGCAGATTAGGCCTTATGGTCTATCGAGTCTGCTCGAACCTCAGATCCCTAGTTGGGTGCCGAGGCCCTCCCCTCCCTTGTGTTCCAGAAACCCCTATCATCCATCCCAACCCCCCTGGGACAGGCCATCATCTGATACATCCACTTTCTGTGTTTGTCCCACCCTCTCTTGAAGCCCTCCACTGTGGATCTCTGAACCAGCTCGGCAGACAGTGCATTCCAAGGGTCCACCACCCTCTCAGTGAAAAACCTCCTCCTCTTTTCCCCCCTCACCCTTCCACCTTCCAACTTCAAACCATGCCCTCTGGTGATACCTCCCTGCTTTAGTCTAAAGATCCCCTCCATGTTTACCCTATTTATTCCCTTGAGGTACTTGAAGACCTCAATCATGTCCCCCCATCTCTCCTCTCCTCCAATGAAAACAGGCAGAGCTCCTCAAGTCTGTCCTCATACGTCAAATCCCCTAGCCCTCGTATCATCTTAGTTGCCCTCCTCTATACCCTCTACATGAGCTGTATGTCCCTCTTCAAGTGTGGTCTCCAATACTGTACACAGTACTCAAAGTGTGGTCTAACCAGTCCATTGTACAGCGGCAGAATCATTTCCTTGCTCCTAGAGGTGATCCCCCTTACGATGCATCCCAACATCCTGTTTGCCTTGCTAGCTGCTCTCCTGCACTGCTCAGTTATTCATACACGCATCCACCATGACCCCTAGGTCTTTTTCCCTATTGAGGCCTCCAGCCTCCTCCCAGGGTGTACCTGTGTTTAGGGTTTCCCCGCCCAAGATGCAACACCTTGCACTTGGTGATATTGAAATTTAATTTCCATGTGTGAGCCCAGCTTTCCAGGGTGTCCAGGTCCCCTTGCAGGGCCAACCTCCCCTCTTCCCCGTCAACTACCACTCCCACCTTGGAGTCATCAGTGAAGAGACTCATTTCACACCCTATACCCTCCCTGATGTCTGATGTGTATGCATTAAACAGGATCGGACCCAGGACCGAGCCCTGTGGTACCCCACTACCAACCTCTCTAGGGTTCGAGAGCTCCCCACAGACCACTACTCTCTGGGTGCACCCAGCTAGCCAGTTTTCAATCCATCTGACCATCAAAGGGCCTACTCCTAACCCCATCAGTTTCTCCACCAGACCATTGTGGGGGACAGAGTCAAATGCCTTGCTGAAGTCCAAGAATAATACATCCACAGGCTTTCCCCTGTCCAGTTCTGATGTTACCCATTCATAGAACTCCACAAGATTGGTTTGATATGATCTACCTGGCACAAACCCATGTTGCCGACTATCAGACCTCCACCTCCTCCAATACACCCCAATCGTTCCTTTAGTATACTCTCCATTAATTTTCCCACCACCGAGGTCAAACTGATGGGTCTATAGTTATCTGGTACTTCCTCGACCCCCTTTATGGATTGGCACACATGTGCCCTCTCGCCAATCCCTAGTGCCCTCCCTGTCTCAAGTGACCTGTTGAAGAGCTCCGCCAGGGGTGCAGCCAGTATGTCCGCCAATTCCCATAGTACTCTCGGATGAATGCCATCCGGCCCAGGAGATTTGTCTTTCTTTAGGGCCTTGAGGGCTAACCACACCCTTTTGGTGGAGATAGCGTCATCTGTCCGCTCCACCTTACTGGCCTTTTTATCCTTATCCAGATGTGACACCCCAGGGTACCTCTCCCTCCCTCTTGCTCCATTTCTGTTGCTCCCCTGATCCCACTCACTGCCGCTTCTATCCCCATCATGCCTTGCTTTGTAGATATCCCATCCCCCTCCCTAGTGAACACAGAGGCAAAGTACACATTAAATATCTCTGCCCGGTCCCTCACCTCTTCCACCCACCCTCCTTCTGATCTCATTCTGCTGAGGTGGCCCTTAGTTTTTCTCCACTCCCCAATGTACCTGAAGAACCCCTTTTCCCCACCATGTATCTCCTGTGCCAGCCGCTGCTCTTTACTGGACTTTGCTCCCCTCACCATCCGGGTGACTTTTCTAGATGCAAGATGGTACATTTCCTTATCCCTATCCCCTCTTGTTGTTTTATATTTTTTGTAGGCTGCCTTCTTTTCTCTGACCGCTACCTGTACCTCACTGGACCACCAGCATGGTTTATGTGACCTTGCACCCTTACGTTTCAACTTAGTGCAGATCCTGACTGCCTCATGAAGTCCCTGTTTTATGACCTCCCATCTCCTTTCCACACTTGTCATTGATGTAATCCCCTTCAAGTGATCCTTGAGAATATTTCCCATGCCCACAAAGTCTGCCCCCCGAAGTCCACTGCCAGTGTCCTAGATCTCACCCCCCTCTCCCCATGCTTATTTGAAACCAGACAGTATTGTGGTCGCTCCTTAAAAAATCTTATTTGATTGTCTGAACAATTTTATAAATTACCATGTGAATGGTTATTAAAAGCATGCAATTGATATTTTGTGAAAATAATCTGACCTGTTTTCAAGAAAATAATATTAATTGCATAGTCAATATGCATAAGCACAAACTGTACTTGAGACAAAAAATGATGCATAATCATTCAAACTATATTTATTTTCCATTCAATATGTTTATGACAGATTGTTCAAAAGTTAAATAATATTTATCATTTGAATAGTAAATTGTGAATGGTAAATGGTATTAACCATTCGTAGTTATTGTTCAAATGGAGATTTTACGAAATGTAAATATGAGTAGATGTTCGATCAGTAATTGTTCGATTGTTAAAAGCCAAATACCATTCGAATTGTTTATTTGATCAACTGCACTTTTTAATTAAGCTAAATATATTTTTTAAATATGTTCCAACTTTAACAAGCACACACAATGCCATTGTACATTATATTTCTGTACTCATTCTATCAATTACATGTATATAAAGTGTTAATGGGATGCTTGCTCAACACTGTATAATAGTTATTGTCAAACTTGTTATACTATGACATTTTAACTGATTAAATACAATTGACTAAATGTGGACTACATCTTCATTGTAAGAAATAGAATAGAAATGTTCCATGATTCAGTGTGAAAACCAGTGCCCCAGATCATACCACACTCTGTTATAGCAGTCGTCTAGTGCAACACAGTCATCCACCATACTGTACGTCTTACACGTGGTGTACCATGATGATGGATGTCTCTTGTATTATCTGCAGGGAGTGGTATGTTGTCTCACCTATTGATGGCTGTCTGTGTTTGCTTGGCCCTTATGGTGGTTCTGTGTGTGTGGATGTATATGTGTGTGTGTGTGTGTGTGTGTGTGTTGGTGGTGTGGTGAGTGGGTGGGGGGGGTGTTTGGGATGTGAAGTTAGGGTTGAAAACCTTAACGTTGTATTTCCCAGCTTTTGTAACTTTAAAACCCTAACTAATACATTAACGTAGTGTTTTGCAATGAATTTCCATTCTTTTTGATATAGTATAATAATACAAATTTTTTTTTCTTCGGGACCTGTGGTCCAATCCTGCAAAGCTATGCATGTACACTGAGTAAATTCAGCATACGTAATAAACTTAGACATTTAAATTAATTTCCTGAAAATGATAAAATGGAATTATTTTTAGAGACTTACTGTTTAAGACTGCAGTATTGAAAGCAAATGCTGCAATTTCATTAAACTGTCTACTCATGTACTTCTCAATTGTAGCTTTATAACAACAACAACCACACAATCAAAACAGATGTGTTTTTATGGAGAGATAACATCATACCTTGTTCATGTTGTAGTATGAGGCAAAACTGAGTCTTGCACCACCTGTGAAGAGCCATTATTACAAAGAATGCACACCCTTAAGTACCTGGTTATTATAATGTTATGCATATGTGTAAGTTATAAGACATGACCAAGGTATAATGTTGCTTGCCTATAGTGTATAGTAAAGTGTTGTTCAATATAAAAATCCATCCTTTTCAAAATTCTGTTGTACTACAGTTCAAACATAATGTAATGCGACTGCACCCTTCTGTGGCAACACAGCATTGTGGAACCTCTAGAGACTGCAAAAGTCAGTGTCATTGCAACAGAGAGAGATACACAATACACACACTTAACATAACACCACACACTATGAAAAATACAGGATGAATAAATGTATGCATAGCCAGTGTGTTCTGCAACTTAGGGTTCCAATTTCTACAGATCTCCGAAGCTTTATTCTCAAGGTCAGAGTGAATCAGAACACCTGTGCTGCAGAACTCAATGGTTGTGCATAGTTGACCATCTAGTATTCTTCATATTATATATGGGGGAGCACTTTCTATTTACTGAAATCAAGTAAGATTGCAACCTTGTCATCTCATTGATATAACATTGCTGTGTCATTAACCCTTCTTTAATATATAATATCAGTGGGATTACAAAATGTAATGCCAACAACAATCAATATTCTGTTTGGAGAATGGTGATCACTAGTACCTGTAACCATTTAAAATCAAAATAACATTTTTTTTAATTTTTTCTCCAAGTTAGGTTTGCCAATAGACAGTCTACTCAAACCATGATCTGCTGCATGCAATGTGGCCAATAGTATCCATGGTGGCAATGTGGTTACATTACAGTAATCCAGTTCATCCAGCCCCACGTGCTCAACACCGACCACACAATCTTGTTAGCCTATGCACTACAAAATGTGAAGTATGGTCTTTGGATAGTAAGCACACTGAAAAGCTGCTCAATGTAAAGCAAAAGACAATACCTTATCTTGTATGTTACTCACCCTCTAGAGGAGTAATGTTGTACGAGACATAGCTGAGCACCACATACCCCTATAAAGTGAGTAACTGGCCATTGACAAAACCATTGGGAGTGTCATATTGCTATTATGATAAAAACATTGTTCTGTTCACAAGAGTGTTATACCTTGTTTTGCATGTGATTAGGCTCTATCTGTATGGTTCTCAAAGATTCACATTAGGCTAATGTAACGTTCGCAGGCAATCAGAAAGATGTATGTCTCGGACCTTCATTAAAAATGTTGGTTTATGCAAGTATCAGTTCAATGTTTATATTTTTACTGTGTTGTTGTACTGTTTTTTTTGTTGTTTTTTTTTTTTTTTGTACACTCTATTTTTTCTCCAGAGGTTTAGGGCATCTCTATGGGGAACCCACATGTCTGCTGTCTCTACTCCCCACCTGAAGCCCTCCTTATCTGATCTCCCCTTTGGAATCCCTTGGTTAGTCCAGCCCTCCCCCCAGATCACTCCATGGTGGAGGACCCTGCCCACCCTTGGTGGACTTTCTGGAAATTAGAGGGACTGCAGAGGAAACCGGAGTGCCAGATAGGGGACCAGGAATTCAGGCCCAATGTGGGGATGTGAGCAGGACACTGGAGCCCCCATTACCTCCACTAGACTACCAGGATATTTCTCTTTACCCCCAGAGCGTGGACATGCAATTCTGGTGGTGTACCTACATGCAGCCAGCTGCCACTGCTCCATCCCTGAAGTTGCATTGAGCCCCTGCATTCTGTATGACCCCTGGTCTCCACTAGGAGCTGCAATGGAGTGGTGCCTACCCCAGGGCCCACCACAGGAGGGGAGAGCAGTCCTACAGACGCTTAATCCCCTCCCTCTCCTGCTGACCCCCAGTTACCCATATCTGTTCCCAAAGCCGGGTTGTCAGTGTGGAATGAGGTGTGGTGTCCAGTGCCTTAACCCTCAGCACCACCAGGACAGCTTTGTGTTGTACTGTTAATGGCACATCTTAGGACACCAGTTGAACAATACATTTTTCTGCATCCTTCAAACACATAACCTCTAATGAAGCACAATTACTTTTCTTGTTAGACACTTTACAACACCCCAATGCTGAGAAATAATTATGCATGTTACAAGACTATGAGAAATCTTATCTATTGAAATAAGACACGGACACATGTAATAAGATTTTTAAAATGTGTATTAAGAAAAATGGTAAAAGTCAATTCAGGGCCAGATATTCAAAACTTTGCGCTGGGCGCAAACCATTTATGCAGGGTTTGCACCTGGTTTGTGTGAGTCCGTTATATTCAAAAGGTCAAATAGCATGGTGAACCACATTAGAGCCAGGAAAAAGTATAATGTATGCAAGAGGCAAAACGTTGGGGCATGTACATGAATAGAGGCGCAATGTTATATTCAGTGCATTAGCACTGTGCAAAGTGTTTTTGTGTGACTTAACATGACATTTTGCATGGTGAAAATTACTGCCCAGGTAAAGGGAGTCTTAAATCCGGGCAAACAAGCTTTGCGCGACTTTGTGGCTTTGTGCAGCTTTGCGTGACTTTTGCATGGCTTTGCACGACCCTAACCAGTAAATAGTAAACATAGAAAGAAACCACACATGGAAGAAACATGCTGCACATGGATGGCACTTCTATTATGCCATCATCTGCCACCAGTCCCAGCCATGCCAGGCAGTAAGTGGTGACCCGGGGCCCAGAGGACACCATGGCAGTGTGTCCATAAAACACATACCTGCAGACCACCCTTCGGTGGACACCGACAGATTACAGCACACACATGTAGCACTGAGGGCATGGGGGTGTTGAGGGGAGGGTGTACAGGTGGCCAGTCTGCACTACATACTGGGTGGTGCCACAAGGCTGGGAGAAACTACGGAGTGCAACTGGTCCAGTGTTAGGTATATCCCAACACCATTGTGCCTATCTGTGATATGTGCTCCCTGCCACATACCACACATTCCATACATCTGTACAGACACCACAGCACACACAGCCAGCCATGCATATGTCACTTTGAGTATCCCATGCCAGAGTTGCGGCATCTGTGGGTCACACAACAGCATAACTGTAATGTCCACTGTCAGTACACACCTGCAAGATGGGCCTGTCACTGTGTAAGGTGCTGCAGTCATTGATGTGTCTCTCACACTACAGGCACCTGTGTTACTGTAGTGTCTGCTGTGCACTGTAGCAGGAACTACAGTTTGACAATTGCATGCAGCACCACCACCTGGCCTATGCGTGTAGTCCCCTGGGCCACAATATTCTATGCAGTTCTGTACAAATGTAGCCTGCTGCTACCACCATGCACTTCCAGACTGACCTACAGGTGGAGCTGTGTGCAGATCCAGCCAGCCCCTGTACTTCCAGACTGACCTACAACAAGACCCCTGGAAATTCTGCAATTCTGCGGTTGCTGAATTTTCCACAGAATTTGCATTGTGCCGCAGAATTTATATAGTGCCACAAAATTCATTGTTTTTGGTGAATTTTCATTCAAATATGTAGTTTTTCTGTAGTGCCAGGCTCCCGCACCCATCTTGTTTATCCTGAAGCCCTTCCTCTACACTTGGTAGGCGATGTCACCAATGACATCACTTCATATTTTAGCCAATGGTAGGGCTGCATTCTGTCACAGAAATGAATAAATCATGCTGCAGAAATCAGAAAATTCTGTCGCAGAGCACTAGAGGCCCTGCCTACATGTGGAGCTGTGGGACCCTGCAATGGCACTGGGCAAACTGCATGCAAATCAGGACATAATGAGATGCTAATCTGAATGTTTTCTCAGAGACTGCCTAAGTAGGCAACATGGTTTACCTTTACCTTCCTTCATGTTGCTGTGCACTGGGCTGCTGTTGTGGTTTGCACTTTCTGGTTGCTATATTCAGAGCTGTCCTATTTCCTGGGCTATTTTTGCACTGCACTTCCAGTCCAGTTTGCCTGGCTTCCTTAGCCTGCCCTCCCCACACATCGCATCGCCTCCCAGATCGCCCCCCACCCCCCAGAACTGCTGAAAGGTACGGACAACATGCGCTTGCAGGAGCAGCACCAGCCTGCTGTACAGGGTGCTTTGTTTACCCAACCGCACCCACCACCACCACCCTTTGTCGGCTCTCTGCTTTATACGTGGAGTCACGTGAGGCTGCAGAACCAATCAGCCCACTCTCTCATTAGCAGCTTATCTGCTATCATCACCAGAGGCCGCCACCACTAGTTCTGTGGGACATTATAAGGCAAGATGGTACTGCTTTTTCTCCCACTGTTCTTCCTGTCTTTTCCCCTAGCCTCTCTCCCCTCAGCAACCCACCCTCAATGGCACCCAAACCACACCTCCTATTACACCCTCACTACCACCCGGCCCCCCACTCAACCACTTTCCCACAACACCTCACACACGGACCAGCACAAAATTGGGAGCTTGGAGCTACCATCCTTCCACCCTTCTTTTTCCCAGGGCAAACTGTCCTATGGAATACAGCAACTTCTGCCACTGCACCCACCTTTAAAGCACCCCACTCTTTTCGCCCAGTCAGACATGCCTGGCACAATACCAAAATCATTCTCACACTGCTACTTCTACTGGCAGGTGACATCGAAGCAAACCCAGGTCCCACCCCTCCCAGTCCCCACACACAAATGAGCTTCCCCAAGGGCCTCCGACTACTGCATCTCAACATCTGCAGCCTCCTGAAAAAATTACCAGAACTACAACTTACTGCCCTATCTCTGCACCCGGACATCCTCATTCTGTCAGAGACCTGGCTTAAGCCACACCACATGGACTCTGCTATAGCAATCCCTGACTATGCAGTCATCAGGCAAGACCGCCTAGGCAAGAAAAGGGGGGGAGGTATTGCCATGTTTATCTCCTCCAGATTACAGTTCACCCTGATCCAAACCCCCACACGGTTATCCCATATAGAGTCCTTAGTAGTCAAACTTGCACTGCCTTACTCAGGCCCTGTCTATGTTGCGGGATCCTACTGCACCCCTAGTACCCCCCCTGCCCAGTGTCCTAGAACACCTGGTCTCACTGAAATCTACTGCCACAGCTGGGGAGCTCCATGTCCTTGGCAATTTCAATTTCAACTGGCTAGCAAAAGACGGTGCCAAACTACGCACTAAAATAAACGCATTAAACCTCTCCCAGCAAATCTCCCAACCCACTCGGCTAAACCCGAAAACACCCAACCACTCCCTCCTCAACTGGGCTCCCACTTCCCACCCTCACAGAATCATTAGTGCTGGTCTCCTTCCTGACTCCCTAAGTGACCATCACATGATATACATGGTTAGGAAAGTGTACAGACCCACTAAACCCCTCTCAGGATGATTCTCATGAGGTCTTACAAATCCTTATCCCTACGTGCACTCCTCTATGACCTGGCTCATATTGACTGGTCCTTCATACCAAAAGCACCCTCAATTGACTATGCTTATGAAACATTTAAGGCCAGGTTTCTCACAGTCTGGGATAAACATGCCCCACAAAGAAGCACACGAGTAAGGGGATCTCACCTTCCTTGGGTCTCTGCAGATCTCATTAGCAGCTGTCACACCAGAGACCAGGCTTGGAGTAAACACAAACTTGCATGCACCCGAGAGTCCCCACAAAGATACCATACTCTCCACAAATCCTGCACCAAACTGATATGTCGGGCAAAAAAGAGCTATTTCATGTTGGCTTTAAACTCAAACATCAACCACCCCACCAATTTCTGGAAAACTCTCAAATTCCTCCTCTCACCCCCATCCAACTTCCAACTCTGACCCTATCCATCCTAGGTTCGACCGTCACTGACCCTGGCAAAGTACCTTCTGCCTTCAATACATTCTTCACTAGCTGCGCAGCGTTTCTTCTATCCAATCTCCCGCCTACCTCATCCTCACCACGTACCCCACTGAAATCTCTTAACTCTACACACGCCCCCAGTTTCTCCTTCCAGCCAGTAACCCCGGCCGAAGTGCTGCAAGTACTGACTTCACTCAACCTCAACAAAGGCAAATGTCCATCAGGCCTGGACACCAAATTGCTTCACCTATCTGCTCCTGCCATAGCCGCTCCACTAGCCTATCTTCTCAACCTCTCCTTCTCCAAGGCCAAAATCCCAGCCAACTGGAAACATGTGACTGTTATCCCCCTCCCCAAGGGCGAAGACCCCCTCTATGCCGGGTAATTACCGCCCCATCTTCCTTCTTCCAATACTGGCTAAAATTCAGGAACACCTTGCACTTGCCCAACTTTCTCATTTCTGAGACAGAACCTCTTTCTTCACCCCATATCAGTCTGGGTTCGGAAAGTCTCACTCTACCATCACCTCCCTATTAAGAATCACCGATGACATACTGACTGGAATGGACAAAGGGCATATCACTTCAGCCATTTTCATTGACCTGGCCAAGGCTTTTGATACCGTCTCCCACCCTAAGCTTCTAGCAAAACTAACCGAGGCTGGCCTCTCAGGCCATGCCACTAGCTGGTTCCATGCCTACCTGGTAGGTAGATATAAATCAGTGAAAATTGGCCGTCACATACCTTCCCCCCTACCAATCAATATGGGGTTCCCCCAAGGCTCAGTCCTGGGACCTCTGCTTTTTTCAATGTTCCTAAATGACCTCCCACTGACCTGCAACCTATCATCCATCCAAATGTACACAGACGACACCGTACTGTATTCCTCCGGCCCTTCCACTGGGGTGGTGTCAAATGCACTTCAGAAGGATTTTAATGATGTTCAGAATTGGTTCCTGTCCAACCAACTATCCCTAAATATGAAAAAAAGTCACACTCACTTTCTGGTTGTGTTCGTGACTCTCCCGCCTAGAGTCTCGCCCATCTTTCCTTTTAATATATATGGGGCCCCCCTTGAGTCCTGCACCTCATTCAGATACCTGGGAGTCTGGCTTGATCAATACCTGGATTTCTCCACCCATATCGAATCCTTACAAAATAAGTTACACCCGAAACTTGGTGCTCTATATCGCAATAAGGGCAGCATGCTCAAACAGGTCAGAAGGGAAATTGTTCAAAAAATTATCCTACCCATATTTGATTATGGTAATATGGTTTATGGCACTGCATCCCTATCTAACCTGGCCAGCCTGGACACTTTTCCACTCCTTCTGTCACTTCATCCTGGATTGCCCCCCAATGACCCAAAACTGTGATCTGTACAGGGACCTAGCACTGCTCTCACTCATGACCCGCAGACAAATCCACTGCTCCAAGCTCATTGCCAAATTCCGGTCACAAACCCTTCCCTCCATCTCAATTCTGCCATATCATCTCAGCCTTCCCCCTCCTACTCACTCAGAAGCAATGACTCCAGACTTCTCCAAGTCCCATTCATGCATACCTCCAAGGGTCAATTGGCTTTCAAGTATCGCATGCTCAAACTATGAAATGACTTGCCTGCTGATATCAGAAGCTCCATGAACCCCGGGCATCTAAATACACTACTCAACGCACACTTCCCTGCCACATGCACTTGCACGCAGCAGCCATAAGCACTAGCCCGTGGTTACAGCTAACCGGTAGTCATGCCAAATCGCTAATGCTACACTGTTGGACCCTAAAGGTTAATTTTCTGCTCTGCTCTCTAGTGTTGCAAAAATGTAAATCTTATGAAAACAGTGTCCTCTGTCAGCTGCTCCACAGCCCTCTGGCTATAAACTATTACACTATGTATATATCTATACTGTAATGTATTTATTCATCATCTGTTCACCACTGTATTTATCTGTACTGCATGTAATAATCAATGTTCCCATATCCCCCACCTCCCCCAGGTCGCGTCTGGAAACGTGTGGTACTCCACTCAGTATGCCTGCCTGGTTAAACTCTTACATAAATAAATAAATAAATACATAAATAAATAAATAATTTAGCATGCTGGGCAGTGCTAATTTAGCCCCAGGGCAAAGTTTTTAATATCTGGCCCTCAATGTATTCCAAATTGAGGTATGTTCCCAGATCGGGCAAAAACCCAAGTACTATAAAAAACTGGCATTCAATACTGGCATTAAAAAACTGCCATGTTGAGGAAATGAATTTCTAACACTATGTTATACTATGTAACATTATAACAATGATATAAATATCATAATCTTACAAACAGTGACCAAAATATGTGACAAGTTTTGGAAACTCAAGCTGTTGAGAAACTGAAATAACCTTCACCACTACTTTTACATACTGGTTGAAATCGTGTTATTTGTAAATGCTATGTTAAAAAGAATATCCTAGGTAAAAAACTAGAGTATGCTTTGTTTTACAAGTTAATAACATTTATGATAATTACATTATTTAAATGTATGTTTATTTTGTAAAAATGTACTAGATTGGCAATTGTTTACAATGTTATTTTATAATTTTATTTGTTTAGTTTTAAAAATTCTAACTATTCTTATTATTTTATTGAACTACATTTGGGAAAAAGTGCTTAGGCTCACTTGCTTACCCCATGTATAAAAGCAGACATAAATAAATACATCAATTTATGAAACCTAAGTTACTTAATGAATATTTATATATTTACATTTGTACTTGGCAAATTCCTCACTCGACCCTTTGATTAAGGCAATCCTGTGAAATAGCAGAAACATAAAAATATTGGCATCCTAGTAGTCTTTGAAGACTATAACAACTGTAAATACTAAATTTGATATAAAAAGACTATTTACACATAACATAATATAGAGGATAATGGATGGGCAACAGTGAACAACAACAGTGTTGTTCACCTTTGAAAGGTTGTCATGACAACAATGTAAACCTTGAGAGAGAAGCTCGAGAGGTTTTTGGTTGTCATAAAACCTCGAGAAGTGAACAACTGTTGATGTTTACTGTTATCCATCCATTGTCTTGTGTAGTGTATGGGGCAACAGTAAAATCGGCAGCTGCTCATTTAGCCTTGTGGCACAATTTTTTGACTTTGTCACCCTCAACCCAGAGAACAAGCTCCACTATGTCCCAGTCTCCTCCCCCCACCACCCCACTCTCACATAAACATTTTTTATTTATTAAGTATGGCCCCTTGCTCTCAGATAAACATTTTTTTTAATAAAACTTGGCTGCTGCCCTTACTTAGGATTTGATTCTCACAGTTCTACTCTGGTGCCTGCATTCACAGCGATGGCAGTTTCCCGGCGCACAGCGCATTGAAAGATCTGCATATGCGCAGTATCAGCTGATGCTGTTGTACTATCAATATGACAGACCGCTGGTGGTATAACAACAGCATGATAACACTTCAGTGGTACAACAACGCTGGTAAAAGAAGGCATTTGACTAGTAACTGCATTCTACCTTACACTATAAAAACATCTTTGTATACATAAACTCATCTGCATTGTGCAAGAAACAGTGTGTTTGCTGAAAATAGAATTGCAAATGTAATATAACAATTAGTATTTAACCCTTACACTGCCAAGTTTTTTCTGTAAATTGCATATCCTTGCTGATAGAGGTTTTTTAATTGGGTTTGCACACCTATCGGTTACAATGTTAATATATAATGTTTCCTAATTCCCTTGTAAAAATATTTTGTCAAGGTAGTAAGAACCTAACACAAGTATAATTTAAAGTAAAAATATATGTGTTCCAAGTAAGCAATTTGGTGATATATATATATATATGTTCATTTAGTGAAATTTCAATTGATTTTGGGAATTTGTATTAGCAAAAAATACTGAAGTTTGTAAAAACATTAAAATCGGTTGTATCATTGATAAAACTTTTCTTCTAAAATGTAAATAATTATCATTTTCAGGTTAAAAAATTATTCATATAAACACTAATTTCACATTGGTTCCTAACCTGCAGGTAGTCAGAGTTACGAGAGCTAATCACCCATGGTAGGGCCATGCTGGCCCTTGGGCGGCCCACCTATAGGATTATGGGTACTTGTCACTAAATACATAAAGAAAAGTAAGAAGAAGCCTGGTTTTACATGACAGGAAAGGGAATGAATAAATTAAGGCCCAGATTGTACACATATCTACACACCCTTGGTCACATGACCAAAAACAAGATGTCTGACACCCCTTCAGTAATTTTCTGTGTCAAACTGCTTCTGTTACATATTTATTGGGATAACAAGATTATAAAAGTAGTAAATGACTATGGATTATACATTTTCTTACAGCTGCAGGGGCTTGGATGACACGTCTGATCACTAATTTCACACTGCAGACCAACCTGCAGATAGACGGGTACCATACCCAACCACCCATGGTAGTTCCATGCTGGCCCATGTGGGCCCACCTATTGTATTACGGGGTACATGTCACTAAATCCAAAATTGAAAATTAAGAAGTAGCCTGTTTTTCATGACAACGAAGTGAATGAGTAAATCAAGGCCCAGATTGTACCCATACCTACATCCACTGTGTCACATGACAATAAACAATATGGCTGACACTGTTCTGTAACTTTCAGAGACAAACTGCTTTTGTTACACATTTTTTGGGATAACTAGATTATAAAAGTGGTAAATGCCTATGGATAACACTTTTTCTTACAGTTGCAGGGGCTTGGATGAAATGTCTGATCAATAATTTCACATAGGAGACCCACCTGCAGATAGCCGGGGTGCCATACCCAACCACACATTTTATGGCCATCTATTGCATTATGGGGTACCTGTCACTAAATCCATAAAGGAAAAGTAAAACATAGCTGTTTTACATGAAAGGGAAGTGAATGAGTAAATCAAAGGCAGATTATACCAATAGCTACATTCCATGGGTCACATTACCAAAAACATGATGGCCACTGCTGTTCAGTTATTTTCGGCTTCAAAATGCTTCTGTTACATATTTATTGGGATAACTACATCATAAAAGTTGTATATTTCTATGGAGTGCCCATTTTCTTTCAGCTGAAAATGCCTGGATGACATTTCTGATTGCTAATTTCACATGGCAGACTCACCTGCAAATAGCTAGAGTGTCTTACCCAACCACCCATGGTACGACCATGTTGGTCCATGGGTGGTCACATATTGCTTTAAAGGAAAAGTAAGTAGTAGCCTACACTACTTTTACATGAAAAGGAAGTAAATAAGCAAATCAAGACCTTGATTGTATCCATATCTATGTCCCCTGGGTCTCATGACCAAAAACAAAATGTCCACCACCGTGAAGTCATTTTCACCACCAAACTGCTTCTGGTACACATTTATGGGGATAACTAGATTATAACAGTTGTAAATGTCTATAGATTACACCTTTTTCTTACAGCCACAGGGACTTGGATGAAATTTCTGATCACTAATTTCAAATTGCAGACCTACCTGCAGATAGAGATGGGTGAAGTGGCCTCAGTTAGCTCTGTGGAGTGATTCACAGAGTGAAGGCAAATTCACAGAGTGCTCCACAACACGAAGTGGAGTATTTTGCATTATAATGGGTAACGCACAGTCCATTGAAGACAATGACTTTGTGTTACTCCGCCTTCCCAAACCACTACTCCACTAAATGTTAAGGTGAAGTACATTGAAAACAATGTACTTCACCCCACTTCGCCTTGATTTTAAGCTCCAAAGGTGAATTTTACAGTAATTCATGGGATTTCAGGTCACATGTGCTAGAATGTTTTGCACAGCCTCAGTTCTGGGTAGTGTGTGCATGAAGCTATTGGAGACAGTCTGCTCTGAGAGCTCTCTGTGATTCAAAGCTTATAAAAGCTGTTAAAAAAGCCTTTTTGAGTCATTTTTTTTGCTGAAACTTTAGTTCATCGATTGTAGGAAACCCTCCTGTGCTCATATCATTGAGCTTTTATTGTTTTTGTATGGATTTCGAATGTTAATGTACAACATTCAGTCTGTGTACTGAGAGACAGTGGAAGTGTGCTTTGGGGGAGTGGTGTATCTGGTGTAGGTAGATTTAAGTTGGAGAAATAGGGAGTTCTTTGTTTTTTGGTTATATTTTTCTTGTATAACCGACTGTGTTAATGTACACACAGTAATGTTTTCAGTAATTGTTGAAATTTTTTTTACTGATTGTGTGTGTTGTGGTCTGGACCTGGTACAGCAGTGAGGTTGTTTAAAATACATTGTATATTACTGAAGTTTTAAATTTGCTATGCATTACTTGTAGACAAATTGTGTGTGTGTGTGTGAGTGTGTGTGTGCAGTGCATGATGTGACATCAAATAATACACCTTTTATTGTGCCACGGTGTCATTTCTGGTGCAGCAGTGTAAACCTGCTATCCACTGCAGCTGCGTGATTTTGTACTGCCATTGTGGCATAATTTCTTGGTTTTGCACTGTCGTAATCTGCAGTCAGTGCTTCCGCTCCCCCCTCCTGACTGTCAAAAGGTATTCTTTTCCAGATTGGATTGTTTGTGACTTGAGAACACCACTGGTTAGTTAAGTGTTGTTGAACTTGTTGTAACTTTGCATCTGTATCTGTTTTTGAAGCCACAGTTGTTTTTTTTTGCTTTACATCCAGTGTCATCCCCACCCCCCAGCCCCCACACAGAGTGAACATTCCAAAATCTAAATTTGTTTAGAATATTCTTGTTTATCTTCCAAAATGCACTCAAAGAAACGTGCACACAAAGCTGTTTCTCACCATGGCACTGCGGCCAGTGGTAAGACTGTCTGTGGGCGTGGTAGTAGTACACAGTCACAGAAGTGCATTGCTGATGTGTGGAAAGGTATTTTTCCTTCAATGTTTTTTTACAGCACAATCAGTAGCTTCAGTCATAGTTGGAGGAGATGATGTTGTCCCAGCTGGTGGTGTTAGTGCAGTTGCTGGTGGTGGTATGAGTATTGCTGCCTCAAGTTCCACTTCTGACTAGTTTACCATGTCCAAAAATATAGTGGAGTGTGAAGCAGTGGCAGTGAGTGACAGTGTAGATGATGTCATACTCCCCAGCAATATCCCAGTAACTGAACATGAGGATTCGGATCATCATGTCAATGGTAACACACAAAGTGACATTTCTTCCACCGCGGTTCAGGTCATGCATTTGCCATGCAGTGATTCACAGTGTGGTGAAAAATTTTGGGTGATGGTGGTGTTGATGATGATGATGCCACTGTGGTTGCAACATGCAGTCCATATGCCAGCATCCAAACAGAAGACGTGGATGATGTTGATGAATATGATGATGATGTCAGTGACCCCTGTTGGGAACAGGAGAAAAAGAAACTCAAGGTGGCTGTGTCTGGGTCTGTTTGCATTTCCCCCTTCCCATGAAAAATTGTGATTTACCAGTTTCAGTTGATGATGATGACCCAGTAATAATGATAGGTAGTCATTGTGGTCAGTTGCAGTCCAAGTGTGTCCTACCTGAAAAATCATGGAGCACCCCACCACTTCATAGCTTCAAAAACCAGTCCAATAAGCAGCATCAGGAGGGGGGTATGTTAAAACTAGAGCATCAAAATCCCTTGTTTGGAATTTTTTTGTGGAAGATGCAAATGATGAGTCAGTTGCAATCTGCCAGGTTTGCCAGGTGCGTGTGAGTTGAGGTAAAAAGATGAGCCATCTGGGCACAGGAGTACAGCATACACATCTTAAGAATAGGCACATGGCACTGTGGACCCAGCACAAGATGGCAGCTAATACCTGTATCACAATGGGGCGTTCACCCTCATCATCAACATAATGAGCATGTTATCCCCTTCCATGACTGTAGTATCAAGTAGAAAATCAAATGTGTGCAGTAGTGATGAAATAACAGCAGAGTATTACTACAGGCATGATGAGGTGGAAGAGCAGAATGGTTTTGAAGTCTTGTCCAGTGGTGGTGAGAGTAGCAGTTTTGGTGGTAATGGTAGTCAATGCAGCATGTCTAGTACAAGTGGCACATCAACCCCTGCTGGTAAATATGGGAAAATAACTGCATTTCTGGGTTTGTCATCATCTGTGCAACTGTCTTCATCACACGTCCACACTCCACAACAACCTGCAATTCACAGAGCAGAACCTTTTGTCATCATACCCCGTGTAAAACGTTTAAGTCAGCCCACGTTACAGAGTGCTTTTGTTCATAAGCTGAACTACCAACCAAATCATACAGTGTCACATGAACTTAATGCTGCTGTAGCTGAAATGCTGGCAGTTGATCTTTTGCCCTTCTCCTTTGTGGTGAATTCTGGGTTCCTGTGGTTTGCTGCATGTGCCTGTCCAAAATGGAAAGTCCCATCCAGGACATACTTTTCGACCTGTGCTGTCCCAGAGTTCTGTATCGTACTGTGTCCAGCTCAGTGAGACATGCCCTTCAACATTCCTCCTCTACATTCATCCATTTAAGTATGGATATGTGGACAAGTGGCAAAAAAGCGGGGAGTTCATATTTGTGTATAACTTCACACTGGGCGCAGGTGCCGGGGGTTGTTTGTGCTGTTCATAGTGTGAATAATCAGTTTAGTAAAGTGGAGTGTCATGGTAGCAATCTTCCAGGAATTCAACAACATGCAGTGATTGCTATGTGCAATGTGACCTGTTCACACACTGGTGAAAACATGTTGGACATGGTACTGACTGAAAGTGACAAGTGGCTGAACCCCTTGTCCCTGAGAGGTGGGTTCATAGCAAGTGACAATGGGTCAAATGTGATGAAATGCATCACAAATGGCTTTTTTCAGGTTCCATGCATGACCCGCTGTTTAAATCTTGTGGTGCAGGAGTTTCTGCAGCAGCCTGCTATAAAGGAAATGCTGACAGTTGCACACCGTATCTGTTCTCATTTTCACGCTCTGCAAAGGCCCGTGACCAACTTCGGCAGTTGCTGAACTGAAACAGCCTCCCATAGCACATCTTGTCAACTGGTGGAACTCCACTTTATACATGACAGAGAGGTTGTATGAACAGTACAAAGCCATCTCAGAATATTTTACCATTTATACTAGCCGTGACAGTTCCGGCACCTCCATGTCTATGATGACTGAATAACTGGTTCACTTGGTTCATTGGGCACACAAGTCATGTGCCAAGGTCAGGAAACCTGACCAGCATGATCAGGCTGAAGGTGAACCTGGAGGAGTAGTATCAAGCATATCCTGTAAGGGGAAGGAGACTGCAGTTCCAGGTGGTCTGTCATCAAAAGTGGCAGGCGTTAACCCACTTTGGGAGGCTTTGTCCCAAGTGGGAATTTGTGACATAAATGGTTCCAAAGAAGCAGATGATGCATCAACCACTGGACTTAGAGCAGCACAGCGAATGGTTGAGTCATATGTGTCTGAAAACAAGCATCTGTCAGTCACTGATGATACCCTTTTATACCGGAGTGGAAAGGTCAGTGAATGGCCAGAGCTGACCTCTGTGGCACTAAAATACCTGCATTGCCCACCCTCCAGAGTGAGTGTCAAGAGGGTATTCAGCTCAGCAGATGCAATAGCTCAGGATCATCGTACAAACCTCTCTCCTGCAAATGTCAGTTTGCTGACATTCATAAAAATGAATGAGAGGCACATAACAGCTTAGACTGCAACCTCAGTATTCATACCCCAGCATACTCATGGTTTTGCTGATGTTGAAGAAAGGGACCATCCTGGTGGCAGAGACAGCATGAAGTGGCATACCACTGATGGAGATGAGAACACAATGGAGAAAGAATTTCCCCGTGGTCAGAATTCAGACATAGAAGACTGTGAGGGCAGCTTTCTTTATGAGGATGATGATGAATGACGATGAGGTTAATGTTGGCATGTTTAAACTTAAGTGGTTAAAAGGCTGTCACATGTCTTGTATGATACATATTTTCTTTTTCAGAAAGTTTAATCACTGTCCCAATCATAGTGACTCAAATTCCACATGTCACGTCACATTTATAACACAGAGCACAGTATATCCTGGCACCCAGACTACCACCACCATAAGACTGCTGTTTGCCACTGTCACCATTGGGAATATGACTGTGTGTCCCCCTAGACTACCACAACCATAAGGCCACTGTTCTCCACTGCCACCACCACCAGACACAGGAAGATGTGAGAAGGAATGTCATCATGTGCCACAGCTATGACCACCACTCACCACCAGTGCCATTGTGACAATGTTTTTCCATTACATTGACCATGCCAAGGCAGAGGGAGTTGAACAGGAGGCCACATCCATCAGCCACAGGCACAAGGCTTCTTACTATTAAAACTATAAAGTGAGTATGTGTACTAATGTTTTTCATGCTATTCAACTTCCTTTAGCTGTATGTTTTTTTTTCCGTTGCTTTTCTGAGCTGCAATGTTCAAATGGTCAAACACATGCAGTCACCGTATTTGTTTTTTTACAGGTTAACAGCAAGTGACTCTCCTTCACTGAAGGTCTGTATCAATGGAACAGCAGCAGTACTCTCTACTGGAAGCTATGGGATACCATTTCCAATCCATACTGGTAAGTATATCAATTTTATTTAATCTGTTCCTTTTTGTTTCATAAGAGTGGAACAAATCTGACTGATGAATCATAAACTAGGTGACATGCATGTTACCAAAAATATTTCTGCAACAGCTATCATGCACTATATTCTAAATTTGCAGCTGTGCAGCCATGACAGTGTTGAAAAAGTTGGACCCAGGTCACGTTACTTTACAAGATGTGGTTTTAAAATGTAGCTTGAGTTGTGATTCAGGGACAGTGACACAGTGTATTTGTTGCAAAGCCTGGTACTAAATTAAATTGTGATCTGATGATTGTAGTGGGACAGCTTGCTAGCTGTGTTATTCCAGATACCCGTGGTGGAACAGCCACGGCTTAAACATAATGCCTTACTGCTGAAATCAAGTTGTAATAGGGCCTTCATTTCTTTTTTAAGGAAACTTCCAAATGCTTTATTGTGTCATAGTTGCCTTTTATTCAAATAACTTCTTCAACATCATGCCTCCCCCCCCCCAGGGCTGGGGCAGACATGCAATAAACAGAAGTCATTTTAATCGATGACCATGACCTTTCATTACCAGACTGGAGAAGGATGCAGATGAAATTTGTGAAGAAGTAACCAGATAATAAACCATTAATGAGACCTACTTGCAAATATGCCCCCCACAAAAAAAAAATATTTACCTTCATTGGCTTGAGAGCATTCCATTTCCAATTTCAATGCCAAAATGCTTCATCAAGCACTGCAATATGCACACCAACAGTATGTGACCTGTGATACAAAACAATACAATGAGTGCATATGTGTGTATATATATATATATTTATATATGTCAACCCTCTACCTGGAAAACATATCTATATATATCTATATATAGATACATATATATAGATATAGATATAGATATAGATATAGATATAGATATAGATATAGATATATATATAGATATAGATATATCAACACACTAAAGCTACTATTAGTGTACATACAAAGGGCACCCTTCCATCTGGTTGAGGTGATCGCATCACATACATTCACAGGAATTACAACACACTTTGGACCAGCAACAGTTCTCCATCACTGTCATCATTTCTGATGGAACACTGAATGGATTCATGTCATGTTGTCCCTTCTTCACATGGTTTGGCAAGACACTGTGCATCATGGTCATGACATCATCACAGTATGTTACTTCTCTGGACACAAGACAGTTGCATTTTGGGGATGCAGAAAAATCCTGGGGACTCTGTGTGACCACTGCATGCATGAGTGACTGTGCAATAAATTCTGGGGGACTTTGCATGTGGTGTACTACTCCCATTTCACTTCATCAGCACTTGGGAATTTTCTGGACATTTTGTGTGTTGTGATTGTGAGCACATAATGTCATACTTAAATTATAAATTAAAGCAGCAGTGCAACAATGTGGTGGAAATTCTGACCAATACTTTTTTATGCTATTTTAGATTGCCAGCCACTAGTTACCTCCTGACTTGTATGATACCCTTCTTTTCACAGTTTGTGTCTGCTTTAGTACTTTTTCTCACATCTGAAAAATTAAAAGGAGCACACCTTCTAATATGTCTCTGACCAGGTTTTCATCACTATTTGCAGCTGTTTTTGAGCAAATATTGTTCTGTGAGGTCATAAAACAGTGCCTGCTGCATAATTGTTAATTTTACAACAGAAGTAATATATAAACAACTGATGGAGAAAAACAGCGGAAAATACTGATGAAGACCTGGTCTGTACCATATTAAAAGGAGTGCTCCTTTTATTATTTCGGACATGAAAAAAGTACTAAAGCAGACTCAAATACTGGAAAGAATGGTATCATACAAGTCAGGAGGTAAGGAAAGTGGCAATGTAAGATAGCATAAGAAAGTATAGGTCAAAATTTTCACCAGATTGTTGCACTGCTGCTTTAATGTCTATTTCAAAAAATAAATATTTCTGGAGCCTCAGTAATGTTTACTTTGTATCGGGACTTGTGAAGTGTTTCACAAAAAGCAGGACTGAGCAGTGCAAGTATGTTGTGCTAAACTGCATATGTGCCCTCAGTGTTCTTTCCTGTGTGTGCAGACATTGTCCAGCTTTGTGAAAACATATATATGGTGTGACTTGTTCCAGTATGTAAAGAATAAAGATAAGAATGAATATATGATGTATATTTTATTTGTACCATCAACACCAGCGGAGTAAGTGATATGATATTTTTTTCAGAGGCATCGGATCACTGTGCACCTCAGTCTCTCACAGTGCACACGTGACTTTGTGGAGATCATAGCACAAAAAACACTTGCTGTCCTAAAAGGCATGTGTGTAGTATGTGACAAAGGTGCACTCTGGCCAGACACATCTAAAAAAATATCATATCACTTAGTCTGCTGATGATGATGGTGATAATAAAATATTCATTATATATTATTATCTCTATTCTTTATACCATAAACACTGCAACAAGTCAGCATATATATGTTTGCAAGAATCTGGACAATGCCTAATGTCACACACAGACACACAGACAGACACACACACACACACACACACACACACACACACACAGAGGAAACTACACTGACTGCACACATGTAGTTTAGCACATCATACTTGCACTGCTCACACCTACTTTTCCGCAACCACTCCACAACAGAAAGTAAACATTACTGAGGCACTGGATTATAATAACAGGGCAATAAGGAGCATGTATGTCTGTATGTGTATATATATATATATTTAAAGGGAAGCAGTCAGCAACAGGAGCTCCTGCCGCCTGCCATGCTTACCCTCCAGTTAAGCCTTTTAAGTATGCTTCTGTGTTTTTCTCATGCCTCAACCTACTTTATTTTAATAAAGAAAATTCAGTGACCTGGTAGTATGACGGATGCTATGGGGGCTCCATTATGTGTAAAGGTGTGGTGATGATGCACCACGCACTTCAATGCTTTATTGGGCTAAAGGATAATATAAGTAGTTGATGTCTATGATATTTCTGTTTTGAAAATGGCATATGCAAATGTACAAAAATGTTTGTTTTGTCTGTTGGACTGCTGGGATCACAACTACACTTGGTACAGTATCCACTTCATGTTATCCATGCATGGGAAGTTTGCTAATGGGGGAGAGAGCAGAGAGTTATGATTAAAGTGATCAGCTTAGTGGAGATGGAATTCACAAGTTTGGTGCACATGTGTCACGCCTGGCATTTGTCATTTGCAATTCCAAAAGGTTCATCAATGTAAGGAAATGAACAAAGCGCAAGATGTTTAGAGTATATTTACAGATGACATCAAGCTTTGTGGATATACGATACTGAGGTGAGGGTACTGGAGTAGATGCGGGAATTTCAAATGACAGATAAGTAGTCCAAGCTTTGGTAGTTGAAATTCAATGTCAAAAAGTGCAAGGTGAGATACATACTGTACAAGTGATCAAGAATCCAAGTACAGATTATTGGATAGGAGTGCTTAGTCCTTGCAATACTTTAGATCAGAGTGGCAACAGGAGACATCTTAAGTGACACCCATAAACAAATTAGTATTTGTATCAAGCTAACCAGATGGACAAATGTCAGTAGTTAGAGTTGCCAAAAGATAGAGAATCTCAATTTACTAACATGAATAAAGAATATTAACTGCAAGCCAGTATTCAGTATGAAATGGGCACATGTTAAATCTGTAACATTAATGTAACCCTCATTTTTCAGTTAAGCAATAAGGCATGACAAGGGGTGCATTATTGCAGGATAACTGCCTACCTCAAGTAGGTTGAAGCATGAGGTGTAGCCGATTGCTTCCACCACTCGAGAAGGGCCGTTAGCATACCGTAACACACTCCATTGATTGCCTTGTTGTGACTATGAAATAGGTACTTTTTAATAAATTTTATGCATATTATTTTCAGCTAGGCAATTGTGCTGGGATAACAGCCCAGCTGAAAGCAGCTGTCAGCCAACAGACAGCAGCATTCTTTACACCCAGTACTTAATATTGATTAATACATGAGAAGTACTGAATATGTGTGATATTGATACCACTGCTTTCATTATACAACTCTGGATATAATTTATGATAAAGGTTGTTACATTGCAATCACACTTTCAGATAAGTGGTGGGCCTTACCCCACTATATCTGGTGTTTCTAATGCCACGCAATGTATGTCCAACTATTACACTGTTGGACACTGTTCACCATATCCATAAAGGAAAGGTAAGAATTACATACAAGGTGAGTTCAGTATTCTTCAGTAATCATTTAACTTTAGCTGTTTGCATTTCAGTTATGGTCAACTCACACACGAGACAGTTAAACCGCTAGCTATCCATTGTACATAGGTGAGGGGGTCACTTGTATTGTGACTTCTCTACTTAAGCAGATTGAAAAGTCATTCTGTTTTAGTAGCGATGTCGCTATTGCTGCAGAATGACCTTTTCAAGTGTATGCATCTCCAACAAAGGAGTGTGCCGCCATGTAAAACCATTAACATGTAGACAAAAACCCTGTCATTTCCCTTTTCTAAAACATGTCTATTATTCAACTTTTCATTTTATATTCAATTCAGGAAGCCATTGCTCATCCTGATTGGGGAAAAAATGTTCTTACCTTATAACCATCAACCCCCTTCATGCCTGCACCACAATCCGCACAGGGGTTGTATACAGACCCCCCTCTCAGGGGGAGGAAATGGACAAGGAAATGATAGAAAGTATACTTAGAATGGCAGATAAAGGGGAGATATTGCTGATGGGTGATCGGAATATGCCAGATGTTAACTGGAGTGCAGTTGAAGCAACCACTTCTAAGAGTGGGGTTATTCTAGATGCCCTAAAGGGGGCATGCCTTAGACAACTAGTATTGGAACCCTCTCGAGAGGGAGCAATCTTAGACCTGGTCCTCTCAAATGGAGATGGAGAGGATCACAGATGTAGAAGTGGGTAGCCATCTGGGAACTAGCGACCATAGAACAGTATGGTTCACAATAAACACAGCAATAGAGTCAAACCTACAAAGGCAAAAGTACCGGACTTCAGGAGGCTGGCTTTGCCAAAATGGGTGAGTGCCTAAGGAATGCACTAGCAAATGGGCAGGAAGGAGGGTGGAAGAACAATGGGGAATAATAAAAACTGCAATCACAGAGGTAACAAGCCTTTGTGTGAAGCTAATAAACAAAACAAAACAATGTAAGAAACCACTATGGTTCTCAAAGGAGGTGGCAGTGAAGGTTCAAGAGAAAAAGAAAGCATTCAGAAAGTACAAGGAATCACAGAAGGAGCAGGGCAGAGAATTGTATCAGTTAATGCAAAAGGAAGCTGGGAAGGCAGTCAGAAGAGCAAAGGCCCAAACCGAGGAAAAGATAGCCAACTCAGTTAAGAAGGGGGATAAAATCTTTTTTAGGTACATCAGGGAGCGAAGGAAGACTAAGGGAGGGATAGTGAGGCTTAATAAAGAGAAGGGGGTGGGCAGAGGGTGACTGTGAAAAGGCAGAGATACTAAACAAATATTTTTGCTCAGTATTTACAACCAAAGAGGGGGAGGTACCTAAAACAAACAATAGAAACACTCTGGATACAGAAGTTGATACCAGCCCATTTACAGAAGAAAGGGTTCTGAAAGAACTCTTAAAACTGAAGGTGGACAAAGCAATGGGGCCTGATGAGATTCATCCCAGAATTCTAAAAGAACTAAGGGTAGAACTAGTGACACCATTGACTACACTCTTTAACAAATCATGGGAGGATGGGGTAGTACCTGAGGACTGGAGGAGGGCAGATGTGATTCCCCTTCACAAAAGTGGGAGCAGAACAGAAGCAGGAAACTAGAGACCTGTTAGTTTAACCTCAGTGATAGGGAAAATGATGGAATCACTTCTGAAGGAAAGAACTGTTGAGTACCTAGAGGCCAGAGGGGCACAGGACCCAAGGCAGCATGGATTCACAGCGGGAAGGTCATGCCAGATGAATCTAATAGATTTCTTTGACTGGGTGACCAAAGTAGTAGATCAGGGAGGGGCTGTGGACATGGTCTACCTAGACTTTAGCAAGGCATTTGACTCACTCCCACACAAAAGATTAATATACAAGTTAGCCAGCCTGGGAGTGGGTCCCAAGATGATAGCCTGGGTAAAGAATTGGCTGGAGAACAGGACACAGAGGGTAATAGTAAATGGAGTCCACTCTGAAGAAAGGGGGGTTACTAGTGGGGTGTCGCAGGGTTCAGTATTAGGACCTGTCCTCTTCAATGTCTTTGTAAGCAACATTGCAGAGGGACTGGAAGGAAAAGTATGTCTCTTTGCAGATGATACAAAGATCTGCAACAGAGTTGATGCACAAGGTGGGGTGGAAAGGATGAGAAGGGACTTGGCAAGGTTAGAGGAATGGTCAAAAGTATAGCAGCTTAGATTTAATGCTAAGAAGTGCAAGGTAATGCATCTGGGAAACAAAAACCCAAGGGAAGAGTACACAATGGGGGTGAGATACTAACAACAACAAAAATGGAAAGAGACCTGGGGGTAGTCATATCAGATGACTTAAAAGTGGGCAAGCAATGTGACAGGGCAGTAAGGAGGGCTTGGGGGATACTGGGATGCATAGGGAGAGGCATCACCAGTAGAAAACAAGAAGCTGTTATCCCTTTGTACAGACAGCTGGTGAGACCTCATCTGGAGTACTGTGTGCAGTTCTGGAGACCCAATTTCCGCAAGGACATAGACAAGATGGAAGCTGTCCAGAGGAGGACAACTAAAATGGTGCATGATCTGCACCGGAAGACATATGAAGAGAGACTAAAGGAGCTTAATATGTATAGCCTCGAGGAAAGGAGGGAGAGGAGGGACATGATACAAACTTTTAAGTACCTCAAGGGAATCAACAAAGTCCAAGAGGGTAGCATCTTTCAAAAAAAGAGGTGTGCAAGAACAAGGGGGCACAATTTGAAGATGGGGGGTGGCTCAGAGGTAATATAAGGAAGTATTTGTTCACAGAGAGGGTTGTGGATGCATGGAACACCTTCCGGAGGAGGTTGTGGAGTCAAAAACAGTGGTTGAATTCAAGCATGCATGGGACAGCCATAAGGCAATTCTAGGGGTTGGGGGTAGAAAGAAGTAGGCTGCTGGTTAACTAGGATCTGCAGCTTATCCATTAGGTAGGGAAATGGGCAGACTGGGTGGGCCAAGCGGTCCTTATCTGCCATCAAATTCTATGTTTCTATGTTTCTGCCATCTGTTGAAAAAAAGTCCTGTCTACTATTATATTTTCATTGTGACGTATATGCCAAAGCAGAATGAAAAGTCATTCTGTTTTAGTAGTGCAGTCACTACTGCAGCAGAAGGAATTTTTCAAGTGTATGGACCATCATACACAAGAGCATTCCATCAGACACTATAAGACCACAAACCTGAGTAGAAAAACCCTATTCTTTCCCTGTTCTAAAACATGTTATGCAGTCAACTTTTTGTTTTATAATCATTTCAAAAACATCATTGCTTATCCTATATGGAAAAAAAAAAAATATCTTTCCCTTATCTATCTACCACCTTCACGCCTGCAACCTGTGGAAAAAAATACCTGTCTATTATTACCCTAAACTATTATTTTTTAGATCACTCTACTGCCACGGGAAAGAAACACAATTTTCTTTGTTTACCCTATCCTACAATGCCTTATTTGTTATTATTCCCATCTTTTTTTGTATATTTTTCTCCCACACATTATATAGAACAATTGGTGGTCATTAATACACTGCAATGATACACATTTACCGTGAGGTTATAATTAGATATGTGAAGTAAGAAAGAGGTTTTTAAAACAGTGTTGCTGTGTATTTTGGCCACCATACAGTATTTTATACAGTGTACTGTAGGAAAGAAACCAAAATAGATAGTTTTTACTGCTGTTAGTATTTACAATCAGTACACTGTATTTCACTTTTGGTCATTTGCCGACACAACACTTTAACAGCACAATGTCCCATGTGTTGGGGTCACTTGCATTGTGATGTATATACCAAAACAGAATGTGAAGTCATTCTGTTTTAGTAGTGAATTCACTACTGCAGCAGAATGACTTTTTCACGTGTAAGGATCATCATACACAAGAGTGTTTGATCAAGCAATATAAGACCAGAAACCTGTGGAGAAAAAACATATCCGTTCCTTATTCTAAAACACGTGGAGAGCATCCTTTCCTATTATAAAACCTGTGGAGAAAAACTCTATTATTTCCCTATTCTATAACTTGTCATGTTGTCAAGTCTGTTTTCTATTAATTTCAAACCCACCTTTTCCAATCCTGTATGGAAAAAAACTATCTTTCCCTGTATCTATCTATTGTCTTCATGCCTGCGACCTTTGGAAAAAAAAATACCTGTCTACTATTACCCTATACTATTATTTTTTAGATCACTGTACAGCCCCAGGAAAGAACACCTTTTTCTTAATTTACCCTATCCTACTATGCCTTATTTGTATATCATTCTCATCTTTTTATCTGTTTTTTTCTCCCATACATTTTATAGAATAGTTGGTGGTCATCAAGACACAGTAATGATACTGTACACATTTACCCTAAGGTTATAATTAGGACTGCAAAGTAAGAAAGAGGTTTTAAGAAAAGTGTTGTTCTGTATTTCTGCCACCATACAGTATTGTATACAGTGTGCTGTAGGAAAGAAACCAAAATAGATCATTTTTATTTATTGCTGTTAGCATTTACCATCAGTGGTCTGCAATTCACTTCTGGTTATTTGCCGACGCAACACTTCAACAGTCCAATGTCCCATGTACCACGGTGTTGGGGTCACTTTCATTGTGATGTATACACCAAAGCAGAATGTGAAGTCATTCTGTTTTAGTACTGAAGTCACTACTGAAGCAGAATGACTTTTTCATGTGTATGGATCATCATATACAAGAGTGTTTCATCAGACAATATAAGACCAGAAACCTGTGGAGAAAAAACATATCCTTTCCTTACTCTAAAACCCGTGGAGAAAAATCCTATCCTTTCCTTATTCTATACCTTGTCATGTCATCAACTCTTTGTTTTCTATTAATTTCAAACAACCGTTGCCAATCCTGTATGGAAAAAAAAAACTATATTTCCCTGTATCTCTCTACTGCCTTCATGCCTTCTACCTGTGGAAAAAAGTAGCTGTCTACTATTACCTTATACTATATTATTTTTTTTAGATCACTGTACTTGTCTGGAAAAGGAACTAATTAATCATTATACAATGGTGTGTGAAAATCCTGTAACCTCAATCGTCAATACATGGCATATGACCATGGGTAAATCCTACATAATCCATGGCTGAGGAATGGCATTTATAAAAAAACATAATTAAACACATTTTAAATTTATTTTACAAATGGGTCCATTGCATAATCGCAATAAGTCACTTCATGGTGTGAGTTATTAGGTGAGGTACCCACTTTTTGTGCGATTAAGTCACTTGGCTTTGCCTCGTGACACACCACAAAAGGCATGGGTAAATCTCAAATAACCCACACCCTGTTGTGCCTTATTGCTTAAATAAAGCATGACAGGGTGTGGGTTATTGCAGGATATACCCACGGTCATGTGATGTGTTTTGACCAATGAGGTTTCAGGATTTTCACACTCCATTGTATAATTTTTCCTAATCTACCCTATGCTACTATGCTGTAAATGTTGTTATTCACATTTTTTATATATATCCTCTTCACACTTGTGACCTGTTGGGGGGGGACTAACTACTCTTACCCTATGCTACTCATTTCATCAACTGTTGACATGCAGTTTGTAATGGTTTGTTTAACTAAAGTAGCTTTTGTGATGTATCGTACCCTCACATGAAGTCGTCACTTGGAGTGCTCAATACTTGTTTTAGCATTATAATCCACTCCAATTCATGAGATGGTGAAGGTGAAGTTTGGTGTGGTTCAATGCATACTAATAGGTCTACAAGGCTGATTTCTATTAACATCACAAGGTTTCCTTAGCCTGTTACACAAACTAATTTGTCTCTTACCTTAAACACAGAATGTCGCAGTTGAATAGTATCATATGAAGTCAAGATGTAAAATGTTGGACTGTATCATCATTGCAGTGTCTTGATCCTCAGTGTCATCCAAACAGGGTAAATTTGTGACTTCTGTAGGTTTGTTGAGCACACGTTCTCTGAGAAATAAGAAATCTACAATCATTCAATTTGATGACTTCCAGAAACACTACTGCACCACGTTTACCACATTCGAGCACCAAATGTGAATTACTGGTGAGTGCCTCAAAATGGCCACCATTGCTAAAATGTCTCAAAATGGCTGCCTTTGCTAAAATGCCTCAAAACGGCCACCTTTGCTAAAATGCATCAAATGGCAGCCTTTGCTAAAAAACCTCTCTGAACAGGTCTGGGTTGATGTGGTATGTGGTATGGTGGTAATCAGTCATGTGATCACTTCTGGACACATTACTGCACCTCTTTTGCCACATCTATACACCAAATCAGTGTCAGTGGCTCAGTAGGTAGCACACTCGCCTCTGAGGCCGGGAGATCAGAGGGCTGTGGGTTCATTTCCCACTTCTGGCACTTGGGTTAATATCCCAGTACTGACACTGTAGTGCAGCATGAGAAGGGTGCTGCACTTCTGAGGTGCTGTCTTTCGGGTGAGATGTTAAACCGAGGTCCCATCTGCTTGGATTGGTGGTAGTTCAGGTGGATGTTAAAGATACCATGGCTCTTCTCGAAAAGAGTAGGGGAATTTCCCTGTGTCTTGGCCAAATTTCCCTCATCCACTAAAAATGCCACCAACAGCTTAATCTGGTTCAAGATCAGTTGGCATTCATCTGTATCCCCCTCCCCAGGTCGTGCCTGAAAATAGGCAGGATTTGTCTAGTGCACTTACCCGGTCAACAAAAACTAAATAAAAGTATGAATCACTGGTGAGTACCTCAAAATAGCTGTCTTTGCTAAAATGCCTCAAAATGGCTGCCTTTGATAAAATACTTCAAAATGGCTGCCTTTGCTAAAATGCCTCAGTCAAGTGACCACTAACAGACACAGTATTGCACCACGTTTGCCACATCCAGGCACCAATTACCTTCAATACCAGGCAAAACAACCAGTAAAACAGTTCCTGGAGTCCAATGGCCACTCCATGACCTCCCATACTAAGCCACACCATTACACAAAATTTATTCCCTGGTGTATGTGGGTTCCACCACACCCTCTGAGACACAGCACCATCACAGAAAAAGCATTCATGTGTGTCTAGTGGTCCCACCTCACCTTCTGAACCCCTGCCCATTACTGTTACAACTCCCTGACACTGACCACACATAGGTTTCAGGGCTGGGACATTGCACTGTCCCACCAAGGGAATGCCACCCCCACAACAATCACCAGGTGCCGGATCCTGAGGTCATAGCCACAGCCCAACTGAACCCCTACCCATTACAGTTACACCTCCCTGACACCAACCACACAGAGGTTTCAACCCTGGGATCTTGTGATATCGCACTCAGGTAATGCTACCACCCAAACTCTGAGAGCTCGATTCTGAGGTCACATGAAAAATTTATTATCTATTGCTTGTTTAAGTACAACATGCTCCCCTTGATTAACCAAGCTGCCCTGCTAAAAAGTAAAAACACAAACACACACACACATATATAAGAGATATGCAATGGGGTGACTGGAATTATCACTGATACTCCCCTGAGCATAGTTTGACTATATGATGTCACGAGTGGCTTATCTCTGACATGTGTAAAGTCCACTACAATCACATTCTTGCCATACTATACATAATGTAGCAGTCCTAAAAAACACATACAACAACAAAATACATTGATTTCAGTCTTGAGACAGATGATGAACATATGGCAATGTTATAGGAAATAGGAGCCATGATAGACAACACCCAATGTGTCAAAACTTTCATTCTTGATGTGGGTCCCGCCATTAACACAAGGAGGTGACAGATCAAACTTATTATTGGAAAAGGAAAGTATGTGGATTTATAAATTCAATTATGTTAAACCATTTGGATTAAATGAAAGATGGGATTTGAACCCTTTTTTATAAAGATAATATATAAAATTAGGTATGTTACCACTGTAAATATGCACAACTTCCTCTCTCTCCTTCTCCCCTTATAGAAATCCTGATCTACCAGAAGCTCAAGAGAAATCTTTTTATAAATCAGGAATGAACGTTCTGACACATTGGGTGTTGTCCAGGATAACTACTTGCATTGTTATAACTTTTAGAGAAAAACTTTAGTAATAGATGAATGAGCACCAGAGGCAGCCTTCATAAAATTTATTGGAATCTATTAATGACAGAAATATTAGAAATGTTAAAAATGTTGTAGTAAGTTTTCCCATGTTTCTGGTAGAAAATACCATAAATAAATAGCTTATTACTATTTTTTAGTTTAAATTCGTTGGTGTATTTTGCAATTGTTATGCACTTTGATACACATTAAAGCATACATATATATATATATATATATATATATATATATATATATATAATTATGAGTCAGTGTATATAGGAACCCTTACTAAGAATGTAATCCTGATTTATTGGTTTTCTCCAGGAATTACCACTTACATTGTTTTATTTAGATTTATGGTTTAAAGCATATCATAGAGAACAAAAAAGCACAGTACCAACACTTCGATAAATGCAAAAGAATTTTACTCACAATTATAACAACAAAGTAAACAGATGGATAAAGCGCCTTAGGCTGCCTCTATGGAATTATGAATAGCATACATGTTAAAAATGTTAACAGTATTAACAATGTTAAAGTTTTTTTTTTAGCCTGGTAGTAAAATAAGTCTAGATGATTCATAAAACCTATAAAGTTGTATTTTTTCTGTAAATTAGGTCTTAAGTTTATTATATTTATACACTTGGGGCGGGATATTCAGACTGCGCCAGGCTGTGGAGCAAGCCTGGGCGCAGCACAACTTGGATGCTCAGGGGGCATGGACAGGGTGATATTCAACGGAGCTGCGCCATGGCACATCATCGTTGAATATCACACCTTGGCCATCCACAGTGCGCATGACGCAGTGGCACTGCACCAGTGCAAGTGGCCAGAGTGGAGCAGGGGGATGCGCTAGTGCAAGTGCCATTGCAATAGGCGCACGCACTGCAATATTCAAAAGTGCACATGCAAATGGGGCTATAATGTATGCAAGGTGCAAATGGGGCCATTTGCATGTCATTATGGCCCCATTTGCATGCAGGTGTGCTGATCCCCGGTGACTTGCACCTGGCGCTCTGCCAGGCTGCAGCCACTGGGGACCGATTCCCCCTGCACAAGTGGCAACATGCTCCAATGCCCGATCGTGGGATTATGTTGTAAAATATATAGTCCCATAACCCTGGTGGTCCAGTGGACCGCTCGCAGCCCAATCGCAGGCATATATAGTAAAATATATAGTCCCATATCCCTGGTGGTCCAGTGGACCGCTTGCAGCCTGATCGCAGGCATCAGTAATAAATAATTACACACCAATACAACCTGCTGGTCCAGCAGTACCCCCCACCTGCCCACTGAGCCCCACCGCCCTGCTCCTCCCAGTCAGCGGCGGATGGCAGCTCCCCACCCACTTACGCTGTTGCTCCTTTTTTGGGCTCCAGCTATTGTTGGCGCAAAGTAGGTGTTGTGCATGCATGGGCTCAGCACATCCCAGGCTGAATATCGTGATGTGCAGAGTATGCATGGGCACGCCCCCCCACCTGTGCCGCATATATTACTGATGTTCTCCGGTGCATCGGGATTTGTGCCAGGCTCAATCCCCCTTTGAACATCTCGCTGGGGTACATCAGTGGGTTGTGCATGGTGCAACTGTGTTGTGCCATGAATAACCCTTCTGAATATCCTGCCCTCAGTGTATTACTTATTGATAGATATGGATATGTGTTTATTCACCTTGTTTGATAGAATGGAGCACCATGGAGCTGCACAGGTGGTACGCATCTAGAAAGCAGCCATAAGGAGGCTCATGAACCCAAAGAGAGCAGGGCTGGCATGCACTGTGAACTGATGTGCATGGCGGACATGCCCATGACAGTGCACACAGCTGGCAGGTCATGATACCACATGTGCCATGAGCTGCACGGCCAAGCACATGCTGGAAAGGTGGCACATGCATGTGGCACCACAGCAGGAGTGCAGGCCCAAGCATGGCATGCACGCTGCCAACCAGGCACGGCCAATACCAGACTGACAGCACAGTAACCCCCAGACACAAGCAATACATCCGACAGGGCCCATACACAGAGGCCCGACCCATACAACACAGACACGCCACTTCCCCTACTCACCATGCTGAGGTGAAGAAGAGGCCACACAGAGGGTGGTACAGGCAAAGGCCTTCTTTTTTTTCTTTTTTTTATTTAGTTGTTTAACCAGGAGTAGCACACTAAGCTGAAAGCTTTTTTACAGGAGCGACCTGGGAGCACAAGGAAGTTAAGTGTCTTGCTCAGGGTCACACAGTATGTAAGTGGAAACTGTGGGATTCAAACCCCATTCTGGTCTGCTGGATGTCACCAGATTTGCAGCTCAGAGCCTTAAGCCACTGCGCTATACTGCCTCCTTATATTACTTCCCCTTTATTGCATTCGGATGCACATCGCCTACACAGGGCATCTCAACAGGACAAGGAATCAGGCACAACAAAAGTTTGGCAGACAGAACCCCTGCTCAGTCTGACAAGTCCTCCATCATCCCCACTGGGCTCGTAGATGGTCACCTCCAGGGGTGGGGTAGTGTCAGTGAAGGCCCGGTCCTCCAGCACCAGGTGCCTCAGGGACCCACGATAACACTGCAAAGAGAAGAGCACACACGGGGACCTGGGTCAATACACACACACATGCTGACAGGGTGCAAATGCAACTTTGCAACACACACAGGGGCACTCACACACACACACACACACACACGCATGCTCATGGCACCTACCTGTGAGGGGGAACGGAAGGCCCACAGGTCCCCCTCATCATCCAGGTACACCATATCATCCATGCTCTGCCACAGGTCCATCCTAAGTGGTATGTCATGAGTCAGGTGGTGGCCTGGAGTTACCACCACAGCCTGTCCTGGCACTCCCACCTCCCACAGCTCCAGCACCAACATGGCCTTATGCTGGCTTGTCCCCTGTGGAAATGAGAAGGCAGTGTTAGTGAAGGCCATGTGCCACAATGCCCCCCGAGCAGTGGGCCCACACACGGTGGACCCCAGGCCAGCTTCTCACCTGTCTCCAATCTGTGACCTGCCATATGGATCCAGTGGGCACCCTGTCCTGGTACTCATCTCTGGTGATTTGGTACAGTCACCATGGCAGGGCAAGCCTGCCACACACATCACCCTGTGACATTGGTGGTGCAGCAGCTGCCATGACACTCACTGCAGTTATGGTGTCCCCAGTGTCCATCCCACTCACAGCACATGGCCGGGCACCACCCCATAGAGCACATGCGGCACACCATCCAGCAAGCATGGGACACACACACGTGGGCATGCAACACCACTGAGTGTAGTCGAGATGCAGAGCAGGCAGAGGTGATACGATGTGCCCTGGGGCACTGCTACACATTGCACTATTGGAAGACACCATGGAGGAGCGCTGCCGACAGTGCCGATGCCGACCACAGATGTTCAGGCCTTGGCTCACAGCTGGAAACCTCCATGCCATGGAATTCCTGCATCGGTACAGGGGTGACCTCAAAATGCTGTGTTATGTCTGTGCACGGGTGGAGGACAACATATGCCCATGCACAGGGCATTCCCCGACCTTGTCTATGGAGATGAAGGTGCTGTTCACCATGCAGTACTATGCCATGGGCTCCTTCCAGAGGGTGACAGGGGACGTGTCTGGTGTGAGTCAGGCCTCCATCTCCAGAGCCCTGCGCCAGGTGACCAATGCCCTCATGTGCCAGAGATGGCACCATATCCTTGTTCCCCACAACACCAGGGGAGCTCAGGGCAGCCAAGGGAGGGTTCATGGACAGCTATGGCATGCCAAACATGGTCAGTGCCGTAGACTGTACACACGTGCCCATACTCATGCCAAGCATGAATGAGGAGGCATACCGGAACTGTAAGGGTTTCCACAGCATCAACTGCCAGGTGGTGTGCGATGCTAGGGGCATCATCACCAATGTTCTGGCATGGTACCCGGGATCATGCCATTGCACATACATCTATGACAACAGTGCTCTGCTGTGCCATCTGGAACAGCAGAATGAGGGATACGAGTGGCTGTTGGGTGGGCGCCTCCCCATGCCTGTGACAATGTTCAATGACAGTGCTGTACCGTGTGCCTAAAGTGTGTTTGATTCCCTCCCCACACAGGTAACAGTGGATACCCACTTAGGATGATGCTCCTGACACCATACCTTGTGCTCCAGCACCTCACGGAGGAGGCATACAATGCATCCCATGTGTGGGCCTGCAACATTGTTGAATGCACCATTGGACTTCTGAAGATATGGTTCCAGTGTCTGGACCATACAGGTAGCAAGATGATGCATGTGCCCAGGATGACATGCAGAGTGTTCACTACCTGTGCCATGCTGCACAACATATGCATCCAATGCAGTGTGCCACGGCCCCCAGATGACCACCCGGAGGAGCACGGTGAGGTACCATTGCAGCCACCACAGGGACCAGTACCACCAGGAAAAGGTGAACGGGTGCCACCCAGGGATGGGACACAGTGAGAGGCATGGTGGCATGGGTCTTGAGGCATCATGTGGCCCATGGCACTTTTAGATGGTGAGTGAACGTACATGGTGGCGATGATGAGACCACCTATCTGAGCCACTCAGTGCAGGATGTGGGGTGCCTGACAGGTGACATACCACTGCTGGCCATGCCTGATGGTGTGCATAGTGCCCCCTGGTCATGCATCTTCCATTGCTATGCCAGTGCAGTGCTGGTCCATATGGTGCCTCCGTAACCAATGGTGCGGTGTGCCTCGGTGGTGTACGTGGTGTTCCACTGCATGGTGTGTGTGGGGTGTGTGCATGTTATGTGTGGGGCATGTGCGGGGTATGTGCCTGACATCACTGGTTGCATGACCTCAGAATTGTGTGTCGGACTTCTGTGCTGTCCCTCCTCATGTGCGCCCTTGGCTGGTACCCCTGCTCCCCTGTGGCATGGGCATTAGCTGCATGGTGGGCTGTGGCCTTTGTCTGTGGAGTGATCATTGGGCCCTGCCACCTGGACCTGCTGCGGTGTTCATGTCAGACTGTGCCAGCAGTGCAGGGCATGTGTCCTGGTCACACGGTTGTGGCTGATGTGTGTCATCTGATGGTGCCGATGGCGTGCCAGTGTCCTGCGGTGGCTGTGGATGCTTGGCCAGGTGTGTGGCTATGGTGTGGAGCACATCGGCTATCCGTTCCTGTGTGTGTGCGCTGGCTGCCACCACATCCGCGAGTCTGTCCTGGGCACATGCACCTGCTGCAATGGTGTCAGCCATGCAGACCTGTGCCCACACGCCTGCAGCTATGCCCTCGGCCAGGCTCTTCTGTGCATGCATGGATGCCTCCAGGACACCTGTCAGCCAGTGCACCACCTCTGTGCAGTTATGCATTGCCTACAGCCAGTCACGGTCCAGCCATCGGAGGTCTGGGTAGTAGTCCGCCAGTGCTGAGCCACATCTGCACGCTCACTGGTGCCATGTGGGGAACCCCTGAGGGTGGTTCTGTCTAACACCTGGTGTCTGGTGGTGTGACATCTGGCCCCAGCCTCACAGGGGGTGTGTCGGTGTCGATGTCCTGCTGGCTGTCCTCCCCCATGCCCCCTGAGCTTCGGCCACAGTGTTGTCCTCCTCCACTGCCTGGTCTTGCTCCATCATGTCCTCCATGCCGGCCTGTCATCTTCGGGTGTGGCCCCACTGCCTTCCTCCTCCTGCTGCCGGTCCTCCATCTGGGCCTCAGCACCCCTCTGCTATCCCTCCACAGGTGCGGGTGGCTGTGATGGTTCCTCCCCATGGCATCTGGGCTGTGCGGTGTACCTGGGGGGATACATGGATTAGTGCCCTTGCACTGTGGTTGGATGCAGTGCTCCTTCCCATGTCCATGCTGCTACGTACCTGCATCTCCTGGCATGGGGTGGCAGTGCCACCATTCCCACTTGGTCCCTCACCTGCCCTGTCATCATTGGGCCCTGTGGGTGGTGGTAGAGGTCTGTTAGTGGTCATGTCCGTGCCCCCATGCGGTACTACCACCCCAGTGCATGTCCTGCTCACTCACCCAGCATGATGTTGATGCCCTCAGGCTCCCTGTCCATGGCAACATCACATATCGTGTCCACCGCCAGCTTCTCAATGGGCATAAGTGTGGGTCCAGGGGGTGGTGGGCCGCCACCAGTGGCACGCTGTGCCTGGTGTGCACGGCTCACCTTCCACTTCACCTGCATCCGCAGGTCACACCACTTGTACTTTATGGCGGACAGTGTGCATGCCTCCTGCATTGATGCCTGCCTGCATGTTGAGCCTTATCTGTGCCTTCATCTCAGGTAGAGTGCTGAGCGCCCGGTGGCTAAACAGCACATCATCAAGCTGGTGGACCTCTGTCACCAGCAGGGTAACCTGCGCACCCGTGAAGTTGGAGGAACGATGCCTTGTGACCCCTCCATGACCTGTGTTACATTCTGTGCCTCCACCTGCATGCTCTGTGGCCCCTGCCATCTCCCAGTCTGCATTGCTGGTGGCAGGTCTCGCTTCCTCCATCATGTGTTTTCCGTGTGCCTGTGCATAGCGGTGTGGAGTATTGATTCCTCATTTCCATTTATGGCAGGGTCAAGGGGCAGTCCGTGTGACTTGCACAGTCCATGTCCTGCCCCTGCACATTGCTGTGCACCTCTGTCTGGCCCACCTTGTCCCTGTGGGTGTCTTCCACGCTTGTTTGTGAATGCCACGTGTCATGCTTGTGGTGCGTGGTATGCAGCTGCGCACACACTGCTACTTGTCTTTTGTGCATACTTGTGATTGTCTATTTATGACTGTTTATAAACAAATTTATGTTCAGAGTATGGAAATCCAAAAATAATCAACCTGTGACACCCCCACCCCCAAAAAAAGTTCCACTGTAAAGAGGCTGACTCACTTTAGTACAAAGAGATGTGGTTCATCTGCTCACATGCCAAGTCTTGGCCATGCTCTCCCCGCTCTTGCCCGTGTGCATCAACAGTGCAGCACAAGATGATTGAACATTATCATGCATGCACGATGACAGTGCTGCAGTGGTGAGTGAATGTCCAGATAAATAGGGCGTCTATAGAGAACCACGGCAGACAGCTGTAAAAGTACCAAATGTCATGTTTACTTCAACTGGAATTTGTTTTTGGTTTGTTTTTTTTTTGTAATCAGGAGATGACTGATGTCCAATACACTACAGTATAAAAGATTTTGTATGTGCAATCATACAGAAAACACACTATTGCATTAATTTTGACATTTCCATGGTCACAAGTCCTCTTGAACTGTACTCTCGAGGCCTCTTGTTTTGCCTGGTCATGTCTTGTTGGAAGAATAGCGCTGTTGTGTATGATTACTCATACACAGTCCTTTATAGATCTGTATTGGTGGAAATTCCAGGTTAATATGTCAGGAGCCAGGATGAGATATGTTCCAAATATCACACATACCATCATGTATCAGTAAGTTGTCTAATTGACAGAAACTGTTGCGAAATTACCTCAGATATAATGTGCTGGCTGTCAGCAGAATATACTGTTACATGCTTCCACTAACTCTTTCATTTTGACCCGCTTGATGTGCTGAGTGAAATAAAACTAACACTAAAATCCTTCCTACTCATCATGGGATGCCACAATTTGTTTCCTGTGAGTGTGTGACATGTCAAATATACCCCATTTGTCATCTTAACCCACTTCAACATATATCACTTGTCTCTCACCAAGTTACTCCCCTTACTTTTACTTGTCCATTAGTCATTATATTTATTCCACTCACTGCAAATTTTTTTAGCTCATTTTTTTGTGTTTTCATTCGGTGAAGATTCCAAAAATCTCATTCTGTTCTTATACAATATCATGTACTCTACTTACCGAATGATCCAGGCTTAGTTCATAATGCTATGGGCTGCTCTCCTCACTCAACTCTTCTTGATTCAACTTCATTCCTGGAAATTTTCAAAGTCTGCATTAAAATAATGTCTATCGAGGTGTGCAGGTAAATTATTTGTAAGGATATAAATGGCATATCTCAATAGGATTGGAGCTACAGCCATCTTGATGTCAGTGCAGAACATGTCACTTCACTGATCTGTTAAGTGGACGCCATCTTGCTGATACAGTTCTGGGAATACAGTCATGATGCCATTATGCTTGACCATGCTAGCTGACAATTCTCTCATGAACACCCTCATCTCTGTGTTGATCTTCATCCTTGTTCTGCCAATTGCCTTCATATTACAAACATTCCTCCACTGCCGATGTTGGATGATGTGGGGACGAAAGGATCATGGTACTTGGCATTTGGCTTTTGATTAAGGTGATGTCTTCCTTCATCTTCTGTAGCAGCATCACTGATGTCTCTGATCCTAAATTGTTGCCTCCCAGGTGGATGATGATGACGTATGGTTCAGATCCCCTAAATCACTCCCGTGGCAACGTTGGCACCAGTTGATCCCAATGCATATCCCTGTCACCTAGCCAACGCACATTTACAGAACTATCAAAGGTCAGAACTAGTCCACCGGTTTGAGACCGCTACTGAATCCCCCTGCCCAATGCATGAAGGAGTGCCGACAGATCCATACCATCTTTTCTGGACACTACATATCTGAATTAAGAAAACAAACATATTATAGTATCTGAGTGTATCCAAGCAATTACAGGTAGCAGTACACAATTCTTGACATTTGCTGGCAAAAGACAACATGTCTAGTATCTCCCAGGAAATATTATACATTTAAGAGTGATTACTAGTAGTAGCACTCAGTGCAAAATTATGCATTTGTGGCACAAGATCCCATGAAATAATTATATGATGGGGGGTTGAGAAACTGATGGTCATCAAATGGGAAAGGGATTTGGGAGTAGTCATATCTGATGACCTGGCATGAATAAAGCATTACATGTTGTCCAGCGGTCCCATGTAATTCCACACTAGTAAAAAGTCTGAATAAAAAATGTTATGGTGTCCAGCAGACCCCCTTTGTCTTTCCATACATGGAAACAGAACCAATTAAGCATTCCATGGTGTCTAATGGAAACCCCATGTCATCCCATACCAGGATCACCAACAAAACGTTTCATGGTATCCATGATAGAGGGAAGCCTTGTGTTTACCATTTCAGGATGCAGCACTCAGCATGTCTCGCCTATCTTGCATCTCAATCACTCCACCATTTCAGTCTGTATACCTGGATACAGCACCAATTAACTGTTCCATGGTGCCCAAGGGACAACCCATGTCATCCCTTACCAGGAAACAGCACCAATAAAACATGCCATGGTGTCCAATAGACATGCTATGTTATTCATGATAGAGGGAAGCCTTGTGCTTACCATTCTGGGATGCAACACTCTGCATTTCCCACCTATCTTGCTTCTCGATCCATCCACCATTTTGGTCTGTATACCAGGAAACAGCACCAATAAAATGTTCCATGGTGTCCAGTGGACACCCCATGTCATCCCATACTGGAAAACAGCACCAATAAAATGTTCCATTGTGTCCTATATACACCCTGTTTTGTCCTTGATAGAGGGAAGCCTTGTGCTTACCATTCTGGGATGCAGCACACAGCAAGTCCCACCTATCTTGCATCTCGATCACTCCACCATCTCTGTCTTTATACCAGGAAACAGCATCAATTAACCATTCCATGGTGTCCAGTAGACACCCCATGTCATACCAAACCAGGAAACAGCACCAATAAAACATTCCATGCTGTCCAATGGACACCCTATGTTATCCATGATAGAGGGAAGCCTCATGCTTACCATTCCATTATGCGGAACTCAGCATGTTCCACCTAGCTTGCATCTCAATCATTCCACTATCTCAGTCTCTTTACCTGGAACCAGCACCAATTAAGCATTCCATGGTGTCCAATGGGCACCTATGCTGTCCATGAGAGAGGGAAACCTTGTGCTTACCATTCCAGGATGTGGAACTCAGCATATCCAAACTATCTTGCAGCTAGATCACTCCACCATCTCAGTCTCTTTACCCAGAAACAGCACCAATAAACTGTTCCATGGTATCCAATGGACATCCCATGGCATCCCATAGCAGGAAACAGCACCAATTAACCATTCCATGGTGTCCAACAGACACTCCATGTCATCCCATACTAGGAAACAGTATCAATAAAATATTTTGTGGTGTCTCTGATGGACACCCTATGCTGTCCATGATACAGGGAAGCCTTGTGCTTACCATTCCAGGATGCGGCACTCAGCATTTACCACTTATCTTGCATCTCAATCATTATGCCATTTTAGTTTCTTTACCTGGAAAAAGCATCAAATAACCATTCCATGGTGTCCAATGGACACCCCATGTTGTCCTATACCAGGAAATAGCACCAATAAAACATTCCATGGTGTCCAATGGACACCCTATGATGTCCATGATTGAGGGAAGCCTTGTGCTTACCATTCTGGAATACAGCACTCAGCATGTCCCACCTATCTTGCATCTCGATTACTATGCCATCTCGGTCTTTATATATAAGAAATAGCCATCAGAAAGCACTAAATAAAAGTTTTAATAGGCCAGAAGGATGAGCACTAAGGAGAGTGTCTTTTCAGAAGAAGCGCATCATGTGACCCCCCAGATTGTTGCCTTGAGGGAATGCTGCATTGAGGGCTGGTTGCCTTGAGGGACGTCAGCTTTGAGGGCTGATTGCCTTGAGGACTGTCTGCCTTGAGGGCTTGTTGCCTTGGGGGCTGTCTGCCTAGAGAGATTGTTGCCTTGAGTGCATGCTGCACTGAGGGCTATCAACCTTAAGGGCTGGTTGCCTTGAGCACCATCAGCTTTGAGGACTGGTTGCCTTGAGGGACATCTGCCTTCAAGGCTTGTTGCCTTGAGGGAAGTCTGCCTTGAGTGCCAACAGCTTTGAGGGATGGTTGCTTGAGAGCCATCTGCCTTGTGGACTTGTTGCCTTGATGCATGCTGCATTGAGGGCTATAAACCTTGAGGTCTGGTTACCTTGAGCATCATCAGCTTTGTGGGCTGGTTGCCTTGAGGACTGTCTACATTGAGGGCTGGTTGCCTTGAGGGCCATCTGCCTTGAGGACTTGTTGCCTTGAGGGCAGTAAGCTTTGAGGGCTGGTTGCCTTGAGGGCCATCTGTCCTGAGGGCTTGTTGCCTTGAGGACTTGTTGCCTTGAGGACTGTCTGCTTTGAGGGCTTGTTGCCTTGAGGTCATATTGCATTGAGGGCTGTAAACCTCGAGGGCTGATGTGTTGAGGGATGTCTACCTTGATGGCTTGTTGCCTTGAGTACCATCTTCCTTGTGGGATGGTTGCCTTGAGTGCCATTAGCTTTGATGTCTGACTGCCTTGAGGGCTTGCTGCCTTGAGGACTGTATGCCTTGAGGACATGCTACATTGAAGTCTCTCAACCTTGAAGGCTGGTTGCCTTGACGGCATGTTTCCTTGACACTGTTAGGCTTGTCATGTTGGTGTAAACCAATTGCCCAGTTGTGGTTGGTTGCATTGAGTGCATTCAGCCTTAAGGGAACTTTGCAGAAGAGGACATTTTTACCTAGAAGCCACTTAAGCCTGATTGTGCTTCTGTCAACTGATTTACTATTCAGTGTCACTATCACTTGTCTTTGGTGATCTAGACACTCTGTAGTTCATCTTCAAATGGTATTCAGAGAAACATGTATCTAAACATAGGCACTTTCCACACTGTGTGCACCAGTAGGTCGATTCTTTATACTTCCCTTTCTTTGTGCACAACACACATCTTCGGGCAGGATACTGCTTTTTTTGGTGTTATTGGAACCTTCAATGGAAAGTGCTTTCTTTGCAGTCATTGGCACGGATCCAAGTTTGTCAATTGTCGTTTTTGGGTATGTTGTGGAAGATCATCAATTTTTTGCTTGACGTTACAAGTTGTTTAATCACAGTTTGTTGGAATTCCAGGTGCATAATCTTCTTTCTATCTGGAGGAAAATTTATTGTACATTATGTACCCCTGAAGTAACATGGCATTCAGTCTATAAAAGAACTCCTTCTGCCATACCTTCTTGCATTGCCAGTTAAAGTTGTAGTACCCTGCCAGATGGTCATTTTTATTGACTCCACCCATGTATCTGTTGCAGTCCATTATACATTTTGTTTTTTTGATTGAGTCCCCAGTCTTCCAATCCTTTTGTCCTGTATCAACAAATTTGGTACTTGATGTTGTTGACAACATGTAGATGTCCCTTTTGTCTCTTTAATTCATACAGAGCATCGGTGTCTTCCTGACTGTAAACTTTTCTTTCACCTTCAGCTTTATGTCCTTTATTTTTGGCAGCATTCCCTTGCGGTTGGGCATCACAGTTCCCGTTGCACTGACACCAGATAAAAATAAACCTGTGTAGAGTTGAGGTACAGTGTAGTATCTGTCTGTGTAAATCCTGTGGCCTTTCCTTCGCAGTTCTTCTCTAACAAGATCAAAACAAACTCTATATGTATGTCCTTTGCTCTGTTCCTCATCGATTTTGCCTGTATAGAATTGACAGTTGCATATGTATCCGGAGTTTGATTCCCATATGGTGTACACCTTGATTCTGTGCTTCACTGTTTTTTGTGAATTAAATGTTTTGTTACTTAGATTTCCCTTCCGCAGACAAATACCTTCATCCAGTGAGAGGTCCCAGTCGGGAACATATGTTTCTTGTGATCTTTTCAAGAATTGATCATGTATCTCCCTGATGTGATAAAGCTGATCAAATCCCTCCATTCCTGTAGGATTCTGCTTTGAGTTTTCAGCTATGTGGAGAAGAAAACAATCAGGTTAAATCAGTTCCTTGCCATCACAGTGCCCCAGAATGCTGTGTAGGTGACTTCATCCAACCCCCAGTATTCATTTTTACTGCTCTTCACTACCAGTCCCATTGCAATGTATAGCACAAAAAAACTCTTTAATTCTTCTTTGTTAGTCCTCTTTTAAGCCCTGGCCATTGAATGTGGTGGCAACTCATCAATTGGATGTGCCAGAAAGAAATCATCCACATATCTGTTTGTTTCCCTTGCAATAAGAGCCAGATCTGCATCAGTCAGGCAAAATAGCTGTATAAACCCAAGAGGACTTTCTGGAACTGGAACTTGTAGACTTGAAGTTGCAGTGAATTGGTGTCCCTTGTCACTTGCTGTTGTCACCTCTTCCCATTCGTCCTCTATTGTAGAGCTTTCATCTGCTGATAGTCAAGCCCTCTTACCATGAGTTTTCTTGGGCATTGCATCTACTGATGTTGTGGGGGTCTCTTCCTGAGCTTCCAACTCCATATCCGGCATGTAGTCTGGATCAGTAACTTCTTCCTCTTCAAAAGACTCATTCTGCACTTCCACCTGATCCAGATTGTACAACCTTTCTCACTACATCCTCTTCACTATCCAATTCTGAGATATCATACTCGCTACACATCTGGCTCTCCACCAAAACATTCAATGCCATCAATCTGCTTTTGGCCATGATGAATACTCTGTAAGGTATAGAGACAAAACAAAAACTATCATTGTTGCAAGTTACCTTTTGGGGGTTCTTATAAAAACATGAAAAATGAAACCTCTATCTATACCAGTTTGGCACAGCAAACCCCCCATCCCCCACTCCCTACTGTACACTGATTTATAGTTGCAAACTTACTGGAAAATATTTTATATTCTGTAGAATAATGTTGAATATGCTGCAAGGAATCAACTAACCTGAAAGATAAAAATTAAAAAATGATATGCGAACTGTTAACATGTAATATCTTTAACAGAATACTCAAACTCATTTTTACACATACAATGTGTTTCTGATTCATCAAGATTACAGTTTTACAAATCACTTTGTGCTTTTAATCTAACAAATTAATTCAATGGTTCTAGTCTCATTATTGGTACACAGATTCAACCACCACATGCTTATATGGTGGTGACTATCAAATGGGCAGACTTGGTGGCCCAAATGGTCCTTATCTGCTTTCAAAGTCTATGTTTCTATGTTTCAAATACTGTATCAACAACTGTTCATAACTAGCACTAGGATCATAATGGACGTTCACATGAGTCATGCTATAACAGCCAAGACAAAATAAAAATGTGTAATTACCGAACACGTTAAGTACTTACCTCAATTTTTAATTGACTATTAACTCTTCATGTGATCATATGTAATTTTATTTAAATTATTTCATAATTGGAGATTTATTGCTCAGTTTATTTTTTATATTATGCTACAAGAATAACAATTTTTTTTAATGTCCAGTCTGAATAAACTGAGTGATTATTCCGTTTTCATATCAAAAACATTACATTTATTTTATAATAGTTATCCAATGGTATCGCAGATGTGATTTTCATAATTATGCATCCATATACTTGCAACATGTAATTAGCTGATCTGTATAACGATAGTCAAGTTGAAATAAGACAAAATTGTAGAACTGCATTCTGCTTTGTTTTCTCTTCTTTGACATAATTGAATTTTTAACAAGATGTCTATCTAAATTTCATATTCCAAGTTGTTACAGTTGGAAGCATGTATTACATCTGTTTGTAGTATTGGATTAAATGTTTTAAAAGAAAAGGAAATAAAAAGAATGTATTATCAAAATGTATAGAAATTCCTTTTATCTTTCTAAACTACCATGGTACTCTGCATGCACACCCCGCTTTCATGTCTTTATACCTCTCCAGCTGTATACATCGATTCAAGTTGCTGGTAGATGACGACAGGCACACATTGTGCAGAAGCTAAAATGCATCAAAATGGCTGCATTTGCTAAAATACCACAAAATGGCCACCTTTGCTAAAAAGCTCTCTGAATGGGTGTAACAGTAATGGGAAGGGGTTAAGTTAGGCTGTTACTATGACCTCAGGATCCCGTGCACTGTGTTTGGGTTGGGCTTTCCCTGAGTTGGACCATGCAAGATCCCCGAGATAAATCATATGTATGGTTGCTGTCAGGGAGGTTGGACAGAAATGGGAAGGGATTAAGTTATGCTGTGCCTGTGACTTCAGGATCCAGTGCCCCTCCCAAAGCAGCATTCCCTGATGTCCAGTAGTCTCCTAATAATATCCCATAACTGCACAACCAAAAGGTAAAGCACTTTCTGGGGTCCAATAACACCCTCATGCTGTTCCATACCAGGTCGTACCACCCCCAAAAAAGCATTGCCCATTGTTCAATGGTCCCCCAATTCCCTTCAATACCAGGTGGCAACAAAAAAAGGGGGCTTCCTATAGCCAACCCAGTAGTGCAGAGGGCTGAGGTGCTGGTGCCTTACCTCATACTATGCTGTCGACCTGGGTTTGGGATTGATCTCAGGTCACTGGGATGCTGGCTCGGGGGAGTGGGTTGGAGTAGGATTGAGCAGCGGATCTCTCCTCCAGAGGGGTGAATGCCCACCCATCTGTAGTCCCACTCTCACTTTGTGGAGGTCCGGTGGGCACGAAGGAAGCAGGGGCAGAAGGGGTCACCGTATACTGGCTTGTGCGTGTGCCTCCACACTTGTACATGCATGTGTATGCCATGGCCTCTGAGAGGGCAGAAGAAAAACTGAAAAATAGATAAATACATATAAAAAAAAGGAAAGGGCTTCCGAGTGTCCAATGGCCTCATCATGCCCTCCCAAACCATGCCCAACCACACTAAAATCTTTTCCTGCTGTCCAGTGGTCTCCCAAATTCCTTCCCATACCAGACAAGCATAGAAACATAGAAACTGTCAGCAGATAAGGACTGACAGGCCCATCCAGTCTGCCCCAAAGCACTATACTGGTTTGTTTCCACTGACCCTATGCCTGTCCCATGCATGTTTAAAACCATTCACTGTGTTTGCCCCCACCACCTCCTGTGGCAGTTCATCCCATGCATCCACCACCCTCTCTATGTAAAGAAAAACTTTCTCACGTTTCCCCCTCAGCCTGTCAGCCCCAAATTAATGTCATGCCGCCTTGTTCTTGTAGATCTCTTATATTGGAATATGTCATCCCCCTTTATCTTGTTTATGCCCTTTAAGTACTTGAATGTTTTTATCATATGCCGATCCCTTCTCTCCTCCAGTGAGTACATATTGAGGTCCTTTAGCCTTTCCTCATACGTTTTATTGGTCAATCCTTGTACCAACTTAATTGCCCTTCTCTGGTCCACCTTCACCCTGTCAATGTCCTTATGATGGTGCGGCCTACAGAACTTTGCACAGTACTCTAGGTGAGGCCTCATTAGCATCTTGTACAATGGCATAACCACCCCACACCTTATGCTTGTGATACCTCTACCTATGCATCCCAGCATGCCATTGACCCTTCCTGCAGTCTTTGTACTCTACTGAGATACCTTTAGGTCATCCGAAATGATCCAGGTCCCTTTTTCCTTTTTAGTAGTCAGCAACTCCCCCTCCCATCCTGTAGCACTCCCCAGTGTTCCTTCTTCCCAGGTGCGTTACCATACCATGACCAGTCAAAATAAACCAAATAATATGTGCAGCATCTCTTACCAGGGTACTAGGGAGCCAGAATCAGTAATCTTGAAGGGACAACATCTGGCAGAACCGTAAAGTCAAAATATATGAAAGGAGTCACAAAGGATCTGTAATTCTTAATGAGTAATTAGTAAATATAGGACAGGTTAATCACAGAGTAATACATATCAGATGGGGAAGGCATCATCATCCTGTCAGACCTGTTAAAGTGAAAAACAAAATAGGTTAATACAAAGAATATACAGTAGCAACACAGAAGAACCCCCCACCTCCTCACTGTCAAACATTACGTCCTCCCCCTCCAACCCCATATCCCCTTCTTCTTTTTCAGTCCTATCTTACCTGTCTAGTATTCTTCTGTGGAGGTGAGAGGCTAGATTGAGTAGCCTTGCCCACTCTTACCAGACCCCAAACAAAAAAAAGAACCTATTGCCTGTTCCCTCCCATACCTTGCACCTCAAAAAGAAAAGCTCTTCTTGGTGTCCAATGACCCACCCATGCCCACCCACACCAGACCCCACCAGAAATAAAGACTTCACTGATTTTCTGTGGTACCCCACTTTAATCCCATGCTATGAGCCGCCACAAGTAAAGGACTTGTTAGAGTCTGGTAGCCCTCTCATGCCCTCCCATACAAGGCCACACCACAAAAAAAGCATTCCCTGTTGGCAAGTAAGTCCCTGTTCCCTCCCATACCAGGCTCTTCCACAAGTAAACAATTCCACAGTGTCCACTGGCCCCGTCAATGCCCTCCAAGACTAGGTCCAACACCAGAAATGTAAAAACAAAACTGAGGAAAGCCATGACATGGCTGAAAAAAATTGGAGGTGCACCATCACATGGCTTCAAATGAAATTGAATCACATCTACACCCATATGCAGACAAAATGGAGGAAGGCCAGAACCCATATTCTAACAAGGACACACCACAGAATAAGGTTTCCCTGCTGTCCAGTGATCCTGACTAAGCCCTCCGATACTAGGCACCATCGAAAATAAAGAATTCACTGCTGTCAAGTGGCCCATCCATGCACTCCCATACCAGGCAAAACCCATTCTGCCCATAATTCATGTTTTGTTTTGGAAACCAAGCAAGGACCAATAGGCACATAATTACTGTTGTTAGGGGTCACCTAGGACCACTGGGGAGGTTAATTGTCTTGCTTAGAGTCACACAGCATGCAGGTGGAGGTTGTATGAATCAAACCCAGGTCTGTTGGCTATGCCAATCTCATTCACAACTAGTTACTATAACATATAACATGTAACCTGTTGAAAAGCCACTATGTATTACCTAGGAAATGTAACCTGTTGAAAGCTACAATGTATTACCCCATGCTATGTTCCTCAGTGTTTTATGTAATGTACCTGTGTTGTACACAATCCCATGTATTATTCCATGTAATCACCGGTTCGCCCCTGAAAAAGGGACCTTCGGGGCCCAACGGGCTTACCCGGTTATTAAAATTTAATAAATAAATAAATATAGGCCATACTGCCAGCTTCATTGTTTTGTTCACCTTCTCATCTGAAAAATGTTTCCCTCCTGTACCTTGTTCAGCCCCATAGACTCTGTCAAGTTCTCCTCTTCTTCCTCTCTTCTAGGGTGTATATATATTGAGAATCCTTAGACTCTTCTCATAGGGCTTCTGATGCAGTGCCTGCTCCATTTTAGTTGCCCTCCTCTGGACAGCCTCCTCCCTGGCTATATCCTTCTTGAGATATGCTCACCATGTTTTACATTATTGAGACAAATATTGTCGGCCTTGTCTGATGATAGATACACACTGAATCTGTATGGGGATCCCATTGTTGCAGTGGATGAGGAAAATGCAACCACTAGTAGAACACTACCAGGGGTCTAAAGGCTCCCCATGCCATCCCAAACCAGGCCTGATCACAAAAAATGGATTCCCATGTGTCTAGTGGTACCCCAATTCCCTCTCAAAGCATGTGACACAACAATTAAAGCATTCCCTTAGTGTACAATGGCATCCACATGCCCTCCAAAAGCAGGCCCCACCCCAAAAAAGCATTACCTGTTGTATAGCAGATCCCAAAAACTGGCTAATGGGTAGGTTCCAAAGAGTGTTGTTCAATGGGGTACATTCAATGGAGGCAGGGGTGATGAGCAGGGTCCCCCAGGGGTTCAGTGCTAGGTCACATCCTGTTTAACATCTATATCAGTGACATAGCAATGGGGCTGCAGGGGGCAGTATGCATATTTGTACATGAGACAAAGATCTGCAATAGGGTGGACAATCCTGAGGGTGTGGAGGTAATGAGGGAAGATCAAAGGTTGCTAGAGGAGTGGTCAGAAACATCGCAGCTGAGATTTAATGCCAACTAAATGCACAGTAACACACACGGTGAATAACCTGCAAGCAAAGTACACACTGGGGGGTGAAATGAAGGCTACTGAGCAGGCGAGTGATCTAGGGATCATAATCACAGATGACATTTAGGTGGGAACCCAATGTGGCAGGGTCTAACCCTCCAACACCCAGCACAATCACACATAATATGTTGCTTAGTGTAAGGGGGATCCTCCTGAAGCTACCTATAGGCTGGGAGGGGAGTTGCTGGCAGTCACAAGGGAAGTAAAAGACTTGGGCATCATCATCATCATCACAGATGACTAGAAATCATCCAAGCAGACCATTAAAACAGTAGGTAAGACTAGGGGGATGTTGGGGTGTATTAGTAGGGGTATCACAAGTCGTAAGAGGGAGGTAATTATCCCTCTCTACAAGACACTGGTTAGGCCCCATCTGGAGTACTGCATGCAGTACTGGAGGCCAAACCTTCACAAAAACATTAATCAAATTGAGGCAGTCCAGAGAAGGGCAACCAAAATGGTGCAGGGACTGCATCATAAAACCTATGAGGACAGATTAAAGGAGCTCAATATGTTTACCCTAGAGCAAAGGAGGGAGAGAGATAATATGATTGAAGCATTCAAACACCTTAAAGGCATTAACAAGGTGAAAGAGTCTAATGTGTTTCAATATAAGAAAAATGGCAGGACAAGAAGACACAGCATGAGATTAGAGGGAGGCCGATTAATGGGTAATGTGAGGAAGTTCTTTTTCACAGAAAAGGTGGTAGATGCATGGAACGGCCTACCTCAGGAAGTGGTGGAAATGAATACAGTGCAGGGCTTCTAACAGGCATGGGATAGGCATAAGGGAGCAATACAGATGAGTATGAATAAATAGGTCATTGACAGAGCAAAGGCTGATGGCACATTTATAAGATAGAAAAAGAAATGAGCAGACTGGATGGGCCATGTGGTCCTTATCTGCCATCAACTTCTATATTTCTGTGTTTCTATGATCCTCCCCACCCTCCAACACCCAGCACCACTGCATATAATGCATTCCCTGGTCTCCCTCCCCCACTCCAAGATCCAACATCACACAAAACCCTTTTCTGGTGTCCGGGGCCCCCCACAACCTTCAAATGCCCAGAACCATCACATGAAAAGTATTCCCTCGTGTCCAGTGGTTACTCCTCACCCTCCAACACCCGGCACTAACACATATAATGCCTTTCTTGTTGTCTGGTGGTCTCCCAAATCCTCCCATACCAGGCACCAGAAAATGTAAAGCATATAACTAACATTGACGAGTAATCAAATGATGTTCAAAATTTTTCCAAAAACTTGGACCAGGACTCTGCTGGACAGATATTCTTGTTGTTCAGTAAGATGTCCAATCAGGAGCTTTCTTGCAAGAAGACATGCAGTGAGATGATAATAAAAACATCCCCTCCCATAACAGGTGCCACCTCAACTTAAGCTTTCACTGGCGTACAATTGCCCCCACAAGCCATCCCATACCAGGTTCCATCACCAAAAACACACAAACAAAAGGTTATGCAGGATCAAGAAGAGAGGGGGTGGAAACCAAAGACACAAGGGAATAGCTTTTCTGTGATGGTGCCATGTCTCAGAGGGTGGGGGCAGAACCCACATACACAAGAGGATGCTTTTTCTGTGATGGTGCCATGTCTCTGCTGGTGTGATGGAAGCAACTGAGACCAGGCAATACTGCTTGTTTGATGGTGCTGGGTATCAAAAGATGAGCCCATGGACACCAGAGAAAGCTGTTTGTGGGATGCTGCCAGGAACTGCAATACACAGCACCATACAATGAACAGCTTTACCTGGTGTGCAGTGCTGCCCATAACCCTCCAAGACCAGGCACCATCAAACAAACATCATTGCCTAGTGTATGTGGGTTCCACCCAATGCTCCAAGACAAGGCACCTTCACACATAATGCATTACCTGGTCTCCCCCCTCCCCAAGACTCAGCAACTTCACTCAAAACCCATTTTCTGGTGCCCGGTGGCCACCACTACCTTCAAACACTTGGAACCATCACATTAAAAACAAGCAGTATCCTTGGAAACATAGGCAGGGGAATAACTAGCAGGAAACAAGAAGTGATTCTTCCACTCTATAGATCACTGGTGAGGCCACAGCAGGAGTACTGTGTCCAGTTCAGGAGGCCCCTCCTGAATAAGGACATAGAACGCTTGTAATCAATTCAGAGAAGCTACATGAGCCCTGCTTCTTGAAGGGACTCCAAAATAACCTGGTTCCTGGTTGAAGTAGCTGATGATGTAGTCTAGTACACGTCTGGTATATTGAAATACCTCAGCACTCTCCAAAACTAAACTCCACAATAAGTGAGTTATCACCTGTTGCCCAATTGCCCCCCACAAGCCTTACAATACCAGACCCCAACCAAAAAGAGGATTCCCTGTTGTCCAGTGGTACCCCAATTACCTTGCATACCAGGCACTACCACAAGAAATTCACTTCCTGGTGTCCAAAAGCACTCCAGTGCACTCATATTCCATGCTCCATCACTCAGAAAGATTTCCCAATTCGTCAGTTATCCTCCAATTCCCTTTGAAACCAGGCACCACTTGAACCGGAATTAGAGGACACCTGTCCAACCCAAACCCTCCTGTATGAGACACAAACACATAATATGTGGATAGTAGCTTACCAGGATACTATGGAGTTGAAACAGATACCTTGTGGTCTGGGCTTGGTTTGACTATGGAGTCTGATGCTGGAATCTTGACGTTTTAACATCTGTCAGACTAAAATATAGGAATGGAGTCACAAAGGATCTGTGGTTCTTAGTGAATTGATAATATAGAACATGTTCACAATAGAGTAATACTTATCTGATGAGGAAGGAGTCCTCATCCTTTCAGGCATGTGAAAGAGAAACAAAAATAGGTTAATATGAAGAAGTTACAGTAGTGAGAGAAGAAACCAAGAGTGGATAGATATGAATGGTGTATGACTACATTTGAGAAAACAATGGCGATAAGATAAAAAGTTACTGCTAAAGCTGAGTATGAAAACAAAGATATACAGAAATGAAATTAGTTAACAGATAGGATAAGGGAAGTGATAATGTTAGCAGCAGAGAGGATTAGAAAGACCAGTGCTCTCCGCCTAGATGGCCTAGTTTCCTATAATTGAACGTAGTATCACTGGTGAGATAGGAAATATTCCCTTTGGGTCACTTGCCCAATGTTGTTTAGGAACTTAGGTTCATTCCATGGCCCTTTTCATGTAGGCTATTCTTGGCATCTTTTCTGTCAATGAAGCACTTAGTTCACTTCAACCATCAAGTTGTTCCAACGTGCACCTTCATAACATGTGCTATCATGTGTGTATCAGGTGTATCAGGTGTCATCCGAAATACAAATAAAAAAAATACATAAAATAAAATAAAATCATGAAATTAGCACCCTAATTCTCACCAAATTTCAAGTTACCAAGCTAAGATGGATACACAATAAAACAATGGGTTCAGCATTGGGGTTCCAACTCCCAAATACACACCACTCGCATATTTTTTATGCATGCGGGGTGGATGTGTAGCTTTAGGGTTTGAAGTCGAGGTTGACGGTGGGGTGTTTTTTATAATCGGTGAAAAATAGCAGAAAATGAAATTTATTCCATTTTTTGGATGAATAATTACTGCCCCCCCAAAAAAAAAAATTTGCAAAAATCAAAAGAATTGTATTTCAAACTTTTCAACATGCACTGGCCATAATGCAAAGATATGACATCAATTAGTTAAACAAAATTAGTAATAAATCTTTGAAGCCTCTACCAAACAAATACTGTAACAATAAATAAAACTGAAAGTTAGTCACACATTTCAAATTAACAAGCTCTTTTTTTTTGTACATTCCCAATCATGCTAATCCCAAAACATATGTCTGTATACAGTATACGTCAGCATTGGTTTGTCAGGGTGAAATCGTGTCAGACTAACCTGGTTTAATTCAAACACCCACAACCATCACTGAAAAAGCATTCCCAGGTGTCCAGCGGTTACATCCCACCCTCCAACACCTGGCACCATCACACATATTATGCTACCTGGTGTCTGGGTGATCCCACTCTCCACCCTCCAAGACCCGGCACCATCCCACGTAATGCATTCCAAAGTTCACCCAGCTCTCCAAGACCCAGCACTATCACACAAATATCATTCCCTGGTGGTCTCCCCCACCACCACGTTCAAACACCCAGAACCATCTCAGAAAAAGCATTCCTTGTTATCCAGTGGTTCTCCCCACCCGTTGATACCCACCACCATAACACACACCTTCCCTTGCCCTGCCTGAACACACAAAGACACATTGAATCCAGGAATAAACATTATTTGTGATTTCTGTGACTATAAAATGTCTATTTGATCCCCAGTACTTAGTGTCTCTCTCTCTCTCTCTCTCTCTCTCTCTCTCTTCATTCAGAAGCCTGCCCTTGCCCTGCCTGCACCAACTGTGACAGGAAAACCTTACTTTGTCCCACCAAACAAAAAGCACTTCCTGGTGTCTGATGTCCTCCCCATGCCCTCATAGACCAGTCACTGCCACAATAAGCGCATTGACCGGTTGTACTCCAATTCCCTCCCACACCATGTACAACAACTTGTGGAGAAAATAACTGACCTAGACTGTTGAATCAAATGATGTTCAAAAATTCTCCAGAAACTCAGACCATGACTCTACTAGACAGATGTTGTCATTCAGTAAGATGTCCAATCAGATTTCCTGCAGGAAGACATTCAGTAAGATGATAATAAAAACATCCCTTCCAATATAATGTGCCACCTCAACTTAAGCATTCCCTGAGGTACAATGAACCCCCACAAACCCTCCCATACCCGGACCCACCATCAAAAAGGCAAAAAATATGGTGCTGGGCCAAGATGTGAACAGGTGGAAACAAATGGTATCAGGGAATGCTTTTGCTGTGATTGTGCCATGTCCTGGAGGGTGAGCATGGAACCCATATACACAAGGTAATGCCTTTTCTGTGACTGACATGGCTCAATGAATGGGGTATAAGCAATGCACACAAGACAATGCTCCTTGTATGATGGCATCGAGTATCAAGAGGGTGTGGGTGAACACCTGGACACCAGAGAAAGTTGTTTGTGGATGGTGCCGGGTAATGCAGCACAGCACAATTCAATCAACAGATCTACCTGATGTCCAGTGTTGCCCATTACACCACAAGGCCCAACACCCTAAAACAAACAGCATTCCCTGATGTCAGTTGGGTCCACCCGACACTCAGATAGATGGCACCATCCTTCAAAATGCTTTTCCTGGTTCCCCTCCACCCTCTGAGAGCCAGCACATTCACACAAAGTCATCCCTTGGTGTCAGCTGGATACACACACCCCTTCCAAGACCCATATCTTTCAGACAAAATGCATTCCATGATGTCTGTGGGGACCACCCCATCATCATAGACATGGCACCATCATATTACATGCATTCCCTGGTATCTCACAACCACCAGCAATGCATTCCATGTTATCCAGTGGTAAAAAAAAGTCCCTTCCATACCAGGCAGAATCCCATATTAAGCATTACATGGTGACAAATGTCCCCCCCCATAAGCATTCCCATATCAGGCCACACCACACAATAAAGCATTCCCTGTTGTCAAACGGTACCCCAATCCCCCGCCATATCAGGCATCTCCACATGTTAAGCATTACATGGTGTCCAATAGCCCCCACAAGCAATCTCATATCAGGCAGCACCCAAAAAACAACTCCCTATTGTCCAGTGGTCCTCTAATTCACTGCCATATCAGGCATCACCACAAGTCAGAAATTCTTTGGTGTCTAATGGCCCCCTACGAGCCCTCTCATAACAAGCTCCACCACCAAGAACATATTACCTGTTGTCCAATGGTCCCCCAATTCCCTCCCGTATCAGGCAACATAATGAGTTAAGCAGTCTCTGGTGTCTAACGGACTCCCACAAGCACTCCCATATCAATCCCCACCTCCAAAAACGCTTTCCCTGATGACCAATTGTCCCCCAGTTCCCTTCCATATCAGGCATCGCCACATCTTTAGCATTCCATGGAGCCCAGTGGCCCCCAAGAAGTCATCCCAAATCAGGCCCTACCACCAAACATGCATTCCCAGTTGTCAAATGGTCCTCCAATTCCTTTCCATATCAGGCATCACCAGAAGTTAAGCATTCCCTGGTGTTCAATGGCTCCCCCAGCAAGCCCTTCCATACCAGGTGCAACAACATATCTGTCCCCAGATGATACTAAGATGCAAGCAGTGGTAGATGACATCAAAGGGTGGACGGGGCTGCAGGAAGACCTGACCAAACTACAGGAGTGGTTGGAAATATGGCAGTTGGGGTTCAATGCCAAGAAGTGTAAGGTACTGCACTTCGGAGCTAGTAACCAGGGGAGAAGCTATTAGCTGGGAGGGGTACAGTTGGAAAGCACCAAGGAGGAAAAATATATAGGGTTTCTTATAATGGGAAGTATGAACAACTCAGCTTACTGCAGGAAGGTGGCAGTGATAGCCAACAAGCTGCTGGGGTGTATAGCGAGGGGAACATCATCCAGAAATAGGGAGGTGATCCTTCCCCAGTACAGGTCACTCGTCAAACCACACTTGGAGTACTGCTTGTAGTACTGGAGCCCATTCCTGAAGAAGGACATATTATCAGAGGTGGTACAGCATAGGGCAACAAAGATGATGCAGGGATTGGAGGGAAAATCATTCGAGGATAGACCGGGCGAGCTGAACATGTATTCCCTGCCGGAGAGGAGGGATGGGGGATATGATTGAAACCTTTAAAAAGTTAAAGTGGATAAACAAGATGAATTCAGAAAGGAATTTTGCATATTAGAAGAGGGAGAGACACGAGATGCCATCGGCTGAAATTAGAGGGAGGTAGATTCAGGAGGGAAATCAGGAGACATTTTTTTCACAGAAAGGGTGATAGACAAATGGTATACTCTGTCCGAAGCAGTGGTATCCTGTACAATGGTGGGCAGATTTAAGAGGATGTGACAGAGTGGGGTAGTAATTATGAAGAGGGAGGAGGGTGGGGCAACAGCAAGTTGAGGGCTAGCTACATAATCGAGCAGACTTGCTAGACCATGAGGCATGTTTCTGCTGGCATTTTAGTATGTTCATATGTGATGCATATAACTGACCTTGACAAGTGAATAAACTGATAATCAAAGATTTCCAAAAACTCAGACCAGGACTCTACGAGACAGATGTTCTTGTTGATCAGTAAGATGTCCAATCAGGAGCTTTCCTGCGGGAAGACACAAAGTGATATGAAAATACAAAATGTAGGTTTCTGTACCTCAAGCATGTCATGTGACAACACCCCAACATCAAACTGCATAAAAAAGCATGATCGGGGTTGGTGTCACATAGTTTGTGACACACTATCAAGTTTTTCTGTTGGTCTGTACCTCTCAACACAACTCAGGAAAATCACAGAGTTGATGCCTCCTGATGTTGCCTGCTAATAACCAAATAGTGTTTTACCTTACTGTGATGACTAGAGACTCATACTGACCTCAAGAACACTTGAATACTGCATATGTGTATATAGTTATGGATATCGGCTGACATGAACAGTCAAGTGAAAAAAGAGATTAGCAAGGTAAATGACTATGGGGTTATGACAGGATAACATTAGTCAGCATTTTCAATACCCTTTAGTGCATGTTAATGCCTCCTGATGTTACCTGGTCATACCCAAATAGTGTTTTACCTTACTATAACGACTAGAGACTTGCACTGACCTCATGAACACTTAAGTGCTGCATATGTGGATGCGGTTCTGGGCATCGGCTGATATGAACAGCCAAATGGTATAAGAGATTGCCAAGGTAAATGACTATGATGTTATGACCAGATAACATTAGTCGGCATTTACACCACCCTTTAGTGTTTGTTAATGCCTCCTGATGTTACCCGGTCTTAACCAAATAGTGTTTTAGCTTATTATAATGACTAGATACTTGCAATGACCTCAAGAACACTTGAATACTGCATATATGTATGTAGGTATGGGTATTGGCTGACGTGAACAGCCAAGTGGAATAACAGAATAGCAAGGTAAATGACTACAGGGTTATGACCGGATAACATCAGTCAGCATTTTCACCACCCTTTGGTGTGTGTTAATGCCTCCTGATGTTACCCGGTCATAACCAAATAGTGTTTTACCTTACTGTAATGACCAGAGGCTTGCACTGACCTCATGAAGACTTGAGTACTACATATGTGTATGCAGTTATGGGCATTGGCTGACATGAACAGCCAAGTGGAAAAGAGATTAACAAGGTAAATGACTATGGGGTTATGAACAGATAACATTAGTTGACATTTTTACCACCCTTTAGTATTTGTTAATGTCCTCTGAAGTTACCTGGTCATAAACAAATAGTGTTTTACCTTACTATAATGACACAACTCAGGAAAATTGCCAAATTGAGGTCTTGACATACTAATACCTCATTTTATCAGCAATGCCACAAGGTAGAGACATAAGATTTTCTGTTTTGGGTGCAGTGGGACTTGAGGTACTACTACAGACACTGCATGGACTGAACTAAAACACCAAAGGCATACCAGAAGTACATAAACAATGCAACCGAGATTGGAAAATGGTATAAAAATCAAGTCCTGGTCCCTCCCGGTGGACCTGTGAAAATACAAAATGTAGGTTTGTGTACCTCAGGCATGTCACATGACAACACCCCATCAGTATATTACATGAAAAAGTATGATCTTGGTTGGTATCACAGTTTGTGTCACATTGACTTGCAACTTTTATTAACCATACAATATACAATAGCACAACAAAGGAAGAACTTGATATATTTATTTGCTTTTGGTAACCGGGTAAGTGCACTAGGCACAAAGATGCCTATTTTCAGGCACGACCCGGGAGAGCACATTTTAGAAATACAAAAATTGTGTATGTGACGCAGCACATGAAAGCAGTACAGTACAGAGTCATGTCAAAACTTCAGGTACATGGAGACAAAATTTTGGCAACAAACACGAATAGGTTTACACTGTAGGATAAAAATACAGCACAGTTGTACAGGGATCTCAAAATAAAGTTAAGTAGGAACATAGGCATTAGCAATAGCAGGCATTCAAAGAGACAAAATAACAAGTAGTAAAGAAGAGGTGCGAGAGAGCGAGGGAGAGAGAGAAAGCAGAGAGAGGAAGGGAGAGGAACAAGGATGATTGAAACAGAGCAACAGGGAAGAAGAGTGGAGCTAAGGTGGATTAAAGCAGGTGCAGGGGTTAATAAAGCGTAAGTGCTCTTTGTGAAGTGACTTAAAAGTGGTGTGAGTGGCTGCTTGTCGAATAGTTTGGGGTATAGAATTCCAGTATTTTGGAGCCACATTGGAAAAGGCGCGTGCACCCATATTGGTTCTGTGTCTGGGTATGTGAAAGAGAGCTTGGTCAGTCGAACGCAGGCCATAAGAGAGAGGCTGTGCATCCAGTAGGGATGACAGGGGTAGCGGGAGGCCAGCTCTGATAATATTGTCAATTAATGAGCCGGAGGTCTGGAGTCTGTGAGCAGAGGGGCACGGCCATTTAAGGTCACTATAGAGCTGGCAATGATGTTTGTAATGTGGAGATGCGGAAGCATAGCAGCAGATGCTGTTGTAGGTGGTGTCCCACTTATGGAGGGATGATTTGGAGGCAAAGAGGTAGGTGACTGAGCCATATGTAACGGCTGGGAGAAGAAAGCCTTGGGCCACAGCAAGTCTGGCAGATGGGGTAAGGGCATTCCTAGTTCGGTAGGCACTACCTATCTTGGCATTAACTGACTTGTAGGTGGTTGTAATGTGTAGGTCAAAGTCGAGGGATGGATAGAGAGTGACACCAAGGTATTTAAAGGAGTTGGAGTTAATCAGAGAAGATCTGTCCCCGCAGGGGATAATTAGGGCATTTTGATTCGCTTTAAGTCTGGCAGAGCAGCTGAAGAGCATGGAGTAAGTTTTACTGGAGTTGAGAATAAGTTTGTTATCGGTGAGCCAGGACTGAATATTAGCAAAGTCAACAGCGAGAGGGTGGATTAAGTCGGCAACAGTTCTGGCATTATGGTAAATAATTAGATCATCAGCATAGAGCAGTGATGAACAGTTGTTTGCAATGAGTGGGATGTCATTAATGAAGATAGAGAAGAGTAAGGGCCCAAGGACTGAGCCCTGGGGCACTCCAACATTAATAGTGGAAAGATCTGATATGGCAGAGTTAAACACTACAGCTTGTTTCCTGCCGGACAGGTAGCTTTCAAACCAGGCCACTACGTCGGCGGTGAAGCCCAGGGAGCGTAGTTTAATTAGAAGAATGGTGTGGTTGACCAGGTCAAATGCCTTAGTTAGGTCAATGAAGACTGCACCTGTTAGGAGGCCCGAGTCCATGGAGGCATATATGTCGTTGGTGAGTTTGAGGAGGGCAGTAGAGGTGCTGTGCCCTTTGCAGAAGCCATGCTGTGAGCTAGATAGAAGGTTGTATCTTTGGAGATATTCTATGGATTGAGTGGCCACTAGTTTTTCCAAGAGTTTGCTAAGTACAGAGAGAATTGCAATAGGGCGGTAGTTATTTATTTCCTTAGGGTCACACTTTTTTTGGAATTGGTGTGACTGTGGCTGTTTTCCATATGTTTGGTACTATGCCATGGCGTAGAGATAGGTTGAAAATTTTGGTTAAGGGAGAAGCGATGAGTGGGGCAGCAGCTCTTAGGAGCTTTGGTTCAAGTACATCAGACCCTGTGCTGGCACTGTCAGGAATAGTGAGTAGCAGTTTTAACACTTCACCTCTCTTTATACTCCGGAACCTAAAAGATGGGTGCGTGAGTATCGGACTGATATCGCCAGGGGGTATAGTGTTGGGGACAGGAGGGAAGGAGGTGAGGTAGTTTGAGAGGTCTGAGAAGTGGTGATTAAAAGAGTTTGCTATGGTTGTCGGGTTATTGCAGTGAATGCCATTTAACAGCATGTCACTGGTATGTGCCCTGTGATTAGTACCAAGGAGTGTTTTTAAGGTGGACCAAAATTTCCTAGAGTCGCTTGAGGCTTTTATTAACAGGTCCTTACAGTAGGAACTTTTGGCTAAGCGTATGTTTTTCTTGCATGAGTTTCTCAGAGAGCGATATAGATTGTGGTCAGTTTGCAATCCAGTGATCTTGAAACGCCGCCAAGCCTTATCCCTGTCTTTTATTTTGGTAAATAAGGCTTTTGTTAACCATTTTGTCTGGGTTCCACGAATCCAGCGGGTGACACAGGGAGCATGGATGTCTTGGAGAGGGTTAAAGTGGTTCAAGAAGTAGTCAAGGGCAGCGTGGGCATTAGTTGAAGCATAGATCGGGGACCAGTCAATCAGTGAGAGATCATAAGTAAACTGCTCTAAGTTAATATTGGCCAGATTCCGGAAGGTAATGAGTTTTGGGGGTGGAGATGGTTTATTGGTAGAATGCCAGATATATATCAAGTTGGGAAGAAAATTAGATGTACAATTGATATACATAAATGATCTAGTTTAAAGTTCCGAAAGTGTCTGTGTCAATGAACTGATAAATACAAAAATGAACCACTGTTCTTTTCCCATTCGCAGGTCCTGTCCCAATGAGGATGATGCAAAAAGAACTCTAAGGGAGTTAGGACAGGAGTTCTTAAACTGACCTCAGATATCTGCTAGGACAAATCATACATGTTAATTATTCAATGATTAAACTGACCCATTTTATATCTTATTAATAAAGTATATACATCCAAACTCTTGTGTATAGTTTGTCAATTCTTCATTACAATCAGGCCCTCCTACACCTATCTGAGAAAGAGGAGACATAGTGCTGTGAATTTAGTGAGGTAATAAAATACATAGAGGCGATTATCCAACAAAATTCCCTCCAAGACTGTGAGATGGTCCTTTTATGTATCCTCTTCTAAGTTGAGGCCTTTCCATCCCTAAAACTCATTTTCTCAGCAATGCCACAAGATAGACACATAAGGTTTTCTGTTTTGCATGTAGGGTGGGCTGGACTACAACCACAGACCAAGTATGGACTGAACTTAAACCCTCAAGTCACACATCAGATACACAAACATCACAAATGCGATTCAAAAATGGTGTGACATTCAAGTCGTGGAGCCCCTGTGTGTCTGTAAAAATACCGAAAGTAGGTTTGTGTACATCAGGCATGTCATGTAACACCCCAACATCATACTGCAAGAAAAAGCATGATCTAGGCTAGTGTTACATGGTTTGTGACACGTGTGTTTTTGTTGGTCTAGACCCCTCAAAACAACTAAGGACGATCTCCAGATTGAGGCCTTGGCATACCTAAAACTCATTACCTCAGCAATGCCACAAGATGGAGACATAAGGGTTTCTGTTTTGGATGTAGGGTAATCTGGGTTACTACAACAGACAGTATAAGGACTGAAATGTAACCCTAAACTAACACCAAAAGTAGACAAAAACTGATCATTTATTTTTTTTATATTGTAACATATTACTAACAGTGTATATCAAGAACTAATAACACGAACAAATAACTGCTGTTTAATTAGAAGTGGGTGTGAACATATAGACAAAGTATTATTATATATGTTTTTGTTTTAAAGCTTAACTGTTTCTATAATCAACATCCGGTTATGCACCAGCCGGTGCAAACTATGTGTGGATGAACACTTTCGTAACATAACATTCCTCACTCTGGATGGGAATTGAATGAAGACTGAGTGTTCACTGTCACTATGCTTCTGTTGAAACAGCTTTGGAATATCCATTGATATACTGAAAAATATTGAAAATATGTAACATTAGAAAAGAACATGAAACATATACAATGGAAAATTTCACATCAATAATCCAGGGTATATTTTTCATCTGGCACAGCAGAGGGCTGAACCATCCATGCCTTTCATCTTGTCACACTGCAGGACTTTATTCGGATTGTGAGTGGTCCCCCATGGCTCGGGTGTGGTGATAGGGAATTGACTGTCTGGTGGACAGCTATCCTCCCCCATGCATGAATGTTCAGTGTTCTTGCCGAATGATTGACCCTGAGTAGATGCATGAGTGGTGTATGGGTCTGTGGTCACATAGGAATGAAAGAGCTACAGAACTTCTGGCATGTTTGCCATAGTATGTGGATGGGAAAACCCAGGAATGCCGGGGTGATGCTGATGGAAGGGGGGGTTGGGTGTGACACGTGATACAGGAGGGCTTATGTGGGTCCATTGGACACCACAGAATGCTTAGCTTGTAGTGGAACCTGATATAGGACGGTATTGGGGGACCATCGGACAACAGGGAATGCCTTTTTGGTGGTGTGGACTGATATGGGAGGGCTTGTGGGGTGCCATTAGACACCAGGGAATGCTTAACTAGCTGTGGCGCTTGATGTGGAAGGGATTCAGGAGAACATTGGACATCATGGAATGGTCTTTTTGGTGGTGGGGCCTGATAAAGGAGGGCCCTACCATATCAGGCACCAACACCAATAAATGCATTCCCTGTTGTCCAGTGGTCCAACGGTAGCATCCTATTTCAGGTGTCACCACAAATTAAGCATTTACTGGTGTCCAATGGCATTTGATAAGCCTTCTAATATCAGGTCTCACTATCAAAAACCTATTCCCTATTGTCAAGTGGTCCCCCAATTCCCTCCCATATTAGGTGCCACCCCAGGGTAAGTATTCCCTGGTGTTCAATTGCCAACTACAAGCCCTCCCATATCAGGCCACACCACCAAAAATGCATTACATTTTGTTCAATGGTCCCCAAATTCCTTCCCTTGTAAGGTGCCACAAGTTGAGCATTCCCTGGAGACAAATGGCCCCCCACAAGCTCTTCCATATCAGGCACCACCACCAAAAATGCATTCCTCGTTGTTCAATGGACCTCCAATTCCCTCCCAAATCAGACACCACAACAATTTAAGCATTCCCTGGTGTCCAGTGATCCTCCTCAAATCCTCTCACACCAGGACCCACCACCAAAAATGCATTTCCTGTGTCCAGTGGTACCCCAATACCCTCCCATATCAGGCATCACCACAAGTTAAGCATTCTGTGGTGTCCAATGGACTCACACAAACCATCCCATATCAGGCCTCACCATCAAAAATACATTCAGTGTTGTCCAATGTTCCCCCAAATCCCTCCCATACCAAGCAGCACTCAAGATTAAGCATTCCATGTAGGCCATTAGACTACAGGGAATGCTTGAATTGTTGTAGTACATTATAAGGGAGGGAATTTGGGGAACACTGAACAACACTGAATGCATTTTTGGTGGTGAGACATGATATGGGAGGACTTGTGAGGAGCCATTGGATACCAGGGAATGCTTAACATGTTGTGGTACCTTATATGGGAGGTAATTTGGGGACCATCAGACTATAGGGAATTCCTTTTTGGTGGTGAGACATGATATGGGAGTGCTTATGAGAGGCCATTGAACACCAGGGAATGCTTAACATGTTTTGGAGACTTACATTTGTGGCGCTTGATGTGTGAGGGATTCAGGGGAACATTGTACATTATGGAATGGTCTTTTTGGTGGTGGAGCCTGATACAGGAAGGCCCTACCATATCAGGCACCACCACCAAAAATGCATTCCCTGCTGTACAGTGGTTCAACAATACCCTCCCATTTCAGGCATCACCACAAATTAAGCATTCACTGATGTCCAATGGCACTCCATAAGCCGTCTTATATTAGGCCCCACCACCAAAAACGCATTCTCTGTTGTCAAGTGGTTCCCCAATTCCCTCCCATTTCAGATACCACCCCAGGTTAAGCATTCCCTGGTGTCCAATGGCCCACCAAAAGCCCTCCCATATCAGGCCACACCACGAAAAATGCATTCCACTTTGTTCAGTGGTCCCCAAATTCACTCCCATACCAGGCGCCACCACATTTAAAGCATTGCCTGGTGTTCAATGGCCATCACAAACCCTCCCATGCCAGGACCCAGCAACAAAAATGCTTTCTCTATTGTCCACTGGTCCCCAAATTCCCTCCCATACCAGGTGCAGCACCAATTAAAGCATTCCTCTAGTGGCCCATGGCCTCCACATGCCCTCCCAAAACATGCCCAACTACTAAAAGAGAGTGGTGGTGAGCCTCCCAGACACCAGGGAATGTTGTCTGTTGGATGATACCAGGTACTGCAACACACAGCACCATACAATGAACAACTTTATCTGGTGACTGGGGATGCCAATAACCTTCCAAGTCCTGGCACCATCAAACAAACAGAATTGTCTGGTGTATATGGATTTTGCCCAATCCTCCAAGACATGGCACCATCACACATAATGTTTTCCTTGGTCCCGCCCCCTTGAGACTTGGCAACATCACACAAAACCCATTTTATGGTGTCCAGGGGCCACCACCACCTCCAACCACTTGAAACAATCACATTAAAAGCATTCACTGGTGCACCATCACACATAATACCATCCTTGGTGTCAGGGTGATCCCCCCCACCCTCCAAGTCCAGGCAGCATCACACATAGTGCTTTCCCTTGTCTCCATCCTCCACTCTGAGACTCAACAACATATCACAAAACCCACTTGTTGATGGTCTTGAGGGTAAAGTCTGTCTGTTCACAGATGTTACAAAACTATGTAATTTGGTGAACAATCAGGAGTGAGCCTCCAGCATGAAGGAAGATCAAGTGAGGCAAGTGTCGTTGACTGGATGTGAGGATCCAAGATGGCTGCACGCTAAGTGACTGTGGAGAAGTTTCATAAGAAGGAGCAGAGAGAAGCTTAAATATTTTTTAGTAAAGGTATGCCACCATTGCCTTAATAAGTTTTATACTCTCTGCACTTTCCAGTTTATCTTCTGCTGACTGGTTCCTGTGTTTCCCCCTTCTTTTGCTTGTTTACCCCACAGTGGAACCAGAGAGGAGTCCTAGTGGAGGGCAGGGGGCCCCGGTAGCTGCGGTGGACAAGCCGCCCTGTGGAGGGTTGTGGAGTTGTCTAAACACCCTGGGTAGGATTCATGAAGCTTGTGGATTACCCACAGCTGCGGGTAAACCGCGGCACAAGTTGGTTGCGACTTGCGGATCCACAGGTTACCCGCAGCAGTGGGTATTCACAAAGCTGGAGCCAGATTACCACCGGCTCCATGATCTATGGCTGCCTGCAGGTGGTGTCATCAGGGAGATGGCCGCAGCTGCGGGAATCAGCTATGGCTGCTGGAAGCAGCTGTAACTCCCTCCACAACTGCTGCGGCTCTGAATCGGAACCACCGCAGCTGCGGGCGATTCCGGTCCGCAGCAGCAGTTGCAGATGGAAACTTACAAAAAAAGGCTTTGTGAATCCTGCCCTTTTGTGTGGAACACCCTGAATCTTTTTCAGAGCCTCTTTGGAGTGGCTGCTGAAGGACTGTTGAAGAATTGCATCAAATGATCTTTGATTTGCTGTTCTGTTGAATCTTTCACCGGACTGTGTTTTTTTTTGTGAACCTGTAGGAATTTTTCTAAATCTTTTAATCTTATTCTGTTATGAATCTAGACTCTTTACTGTATAATTAATATTGTTCTTTTAAGAGTTTTTTATTTTAGTGAGTTTTTAGTGTGTTTTTTTTTTAGTGTGTCACTTCTTATTACCCATTACTGGAGGCTGCGAAACAGAAAATATTGGTGGAGACTGGGAGAGAACAGCAAATTAAAATTAAATCTGTTTAATAACTTTAAATATAAAGCCCCATTTTTGTCTCTCTGGTGATACCACACCACAAGGCCATAAGGTATCATGTGACTGGGTAGTATATAGCACGCATGTGCATCTGAAGTGGGTGCATTGGATTGTTGGAGTAAGGACTGGCGTCGGTGTTGGAAGTTGGTGTTCTGATGTGGTTACCTTATTGACAGCACACTGTTTAATTGTTAAACAGCTATGTAAGTAATAATACCCGACAGGGTGGGCGTTATTGGGATATAACGGACCGCCAAAGGGGCGTAATGAGGCCCGACACCGCAGGCAGAGGGCCTTATAGCCCCTGGAAGATCCGTTATATCCCATAATGCCCACCCTGGAGGGTATTATTACACTTAGATAATGGGTTAGAGATTAAATATTTGGGAAAAATATATAAGAAAAACATTTACATATATATAAAAAGTAAGTAAAAATTAAGAAGTAATGTTTGTTGTAAAGTAGTTCCTATAGTGTGAAGTGCTGGAATCACCACAGGAGGTCACTGCTGTGCATTGTTTTAATGCCGTTTCTGATTATCTTGCCCTTCTGTTTCTTCTGTTTCTCTCTCACACACACACACACACACACACACACACACACACACACACATATGCGCTGGATCGATTGAAAAATACTGAGAACGGGAGAAATACAGAGTGGTGCTTTTTAGTAACAGGTACCTGTGTTCTAATGTGATGCAGGTTAGAAGTGTGGTACGAGTCTGTACCTTTGTTTAAAAGTCAGCACGGGCTTCACAGGGAGCGCGACAGTGTAGGAAAACGGAACATGGAAGACTATGAAGTTTATGTGATGGGAGGTTGAACGAGGTGGTATGTAAGCATTTAGAAATGGGTGTGTGGGTTTTTTTTTCTGGTCACAAAGAGGAACACAGTGAGTTCAGGAGGGTGTATAAGGCTGTCGGGATTTCATTTTTTTAGCAGCCTGGGGGGTTTTGGGTTCGGGCTGCCGTCTTGGTAAGTGAATACTAAAATGGCGTCTGGCAAGTTTGGGGTGCCAAATGATCGAGCTGGCACTTTTTCTCAGCGGGCGTTGTTGAGAAATAACAGCCTGGGTGCTAGGCTCTTTTAGCCAATCAGGATCTTAGTTTTGTTTTCAGCATTATCTAAACTGATATAATAGTTCTGATCCAGGCATCGTTGTTACTTGTCGTTTGATTGCCTCCTCGGCAGAGTATTACAATGTAAGTTCTGTTTGTAGCACTGCAGTGTGGCCTGCTCTGGTAAACCTTGGTAAGCCTTGGCCTGGTATTACCATTTGCATCTGCATCTGCATTGGGCAGTCTTAAGCATAAGCACTTTGATTCCCATTATAAGCCAACTTTGGGGGTTTAGGCCTTCTGGAAAATATTGCTAAACCCTGAAACCCATTCTCAGAGACACAAGTAAGCATCATATATATTTTTTTTTGTATGATTGGGTTTTAACTAAATGACTGACAGAGATCGCATCAGTGAACATTTTGTGGCCGTTCAAGTTGGTTGATTGTTTCATGTTAGTTTCATGTTAGTTTAAATAAAAACTTTTTTAAGTAACATAGTGTAGAGAGGGATAGAGAGGGGTAAAGACACATATACTGTAAAACTGATTTTAAGAGGTGATTTATTGACATCGATTCTGATGTTGTTTGTTCAGTGGATTTTTGTATTGCCCCCGCAGATGCTTGTTGACTCTTGCTGATACTGTGAGATTTGCCCGCTAGCCACTGAGTTTTTAAGTGAGTTTCTTTTTTTATTCTATTTTAGTTGAGACCTGGTTCCATCCCTCATTTTACCTATGGCCGCATGTTAATTCTTATCTTTATGGAACACCTTGGAATTCTCCCCTGCTAAACACTCAAGAAATTACAAGTTGCCAAAAACAGAGGAAAAAGTTTAGTCTGATTGATTGTGCTTGGTGGTTCTACAATTCCTTTTTCTCTTGGTTCTGAATATTTTGGTGGAAGAAGTCCTTGTCACTCATTGCTCTTTGCTCCTGAGTCATTGTGGCATAGCAAAGGGTGCAACAGGAGGATTATACAATAGTCACTGTCATTATCATCATTAACAAGCTATTTTACTTTCAGCCTGTGGCAAACTAATGGATTATGGTGAATTAATGGATTGAGGGACTAATTGTTTATATTGCTTACCTGAATTGTGTATCATTTCTTTATTATTATATATATACAACACTGTTTGAATACGCCAGCGACAACCTGAAGTAAGAATCAAGGCCCTATTAATACATTTGGTAGAATGGACTTGAGTAACACAGATTGTAATGTGGGGAAGGGGGGTGAAGTCCAAAGGGTTTCTTTCTTTAAAATCTTTGGCAATGAAACAACTGGGCAAAAACCAAAATAGAATGAATAAAAAGGTATGTAGCCTGAAAAAGAATAGTAAACATCTAATAGATTAATTGGTCATCAGTAATAAAGATATACAGTTGGTTTCTACTCCTAATCTAGCCTCTGAAAATGGGGGTGACATTAGAAAATGTTTTAGTACTCTAGTGCTCAGGCTAGTTCTCAATACCCTTAAAAAGAGTAATACCAAGCCAAATGGAATGATTGAAGCTAAAGGAAAAGGTGTACTTGGTTTGTATTTGACTGATCAACAAAGGCCAAAAGAAGCTGAAATTGATCAATGTGAATTTAATGGTTATAATGAAGGGGTCAGCAGGGATGCAAAGATAGATTTCTCTCAAATATTGCATAATCTTTCAGTGCTGGATTTGGAGGTACAGACTATGAGAGAATCCCTGCAAATTGAGGAGGTCATTAGTGAGAATACTGGAACTGATGTTATATTAACCCATAAAGCAGCCAATATTTTGGAAAGTCCTGAGCATCAGGGGGATATCTCCAGCTGTAATAAAATCATTCGGTTTAATGTAAACCAAAATCACAACCAAAAATTCTGTGATGATAATAGTTTTTGCAGTGGGGAAGTGGTAAAGTGACATCTCAGAAAATACAGAATGATTCTCGGGGCAACTTTCTAAAAATTACAGCACAAATTCTTGGACAATGAGTCCCAAGGGTCAGGAAAACTCAGTCTGTAGGGTCATTGAGGGGATTTCAAGGGAACTCTTAGCAGTGTTAAGGGATCCAGTAAATGCCAATATTTTGCTATATAAGCAGTTACTGGAACTTAATCATGATGTCTCATTCATTAAAAGAGTGTGTTAGAGAATAGGCTAAAACTGGATCTATTTGATAGAAAAATGGCATATAGTAATTGTAGAATAGACACTCCTAAAAAGGAATTTGATATCCAATATAATCAACCTGGTGACACAGGTATGGCTCTTAATGAGAGAGGGGTTTTATCTGTTAACAGGAAGGAGAGCAAGTCAAATTGCACATCCAAAATTATGGAACATGAAGTTGTATCCTCTGTGGACTCTTTAAAGGCAGACCATAGCATCCTAAACTGTGAATCTGAATGTATTATGCTCCCACCAGTGGAATTAAGAGACAGCAGTATCTGTAGAGAATTAGCTCAAAATCATTCATATCATTGGCACAAGGGGGAGTTACAGGAAGCACTTGACAGTGACGATAAGAGTGCTAGGGAGATCAGTATTTCTAAAAAGAAAATGGGACGCACTAGGATGGATATGGCTTTGGATATTCCATGTATTCTTTTGCAAAATAAGGATAGAAATAAGAAGAACAAGAAAAAACTGATTAATGAGGTGTCAGAGGATGAGAGTGAGGAGATTATTACTATTCAATCTAAACTTAAATTAAGACATACTGTCATAAATCGGAAGACAATGGGGAAAAAGACTGAGAAGAGTAGAAAACCCAAGGCAAATGAGCCCAAAGTTTTAAAAAAATTAAGAAAACAAAAAACTGAGGAAGTTCAGAAAAATGGAAATATAGAACATTTGAAACAAAAGTGTAAAGACATGGATCCAGTGGATTTAAAAAATGGAAGTATTGGTACTGAATTAAAGGTGGAGGCAATTTTTTGTAAAAAGCAACTGCCCCAAGAACAGTGAGAAAACACTCAGACACAATGTTCATTTCTATCCTTTTTTAGCGAAAACACTGGGCTCTGATTTTGTATTGCCTCTTTTCAGAGTAACTTGCTTGCCAAATGAAATGCAAGATAGTCTAATGGAAACATTATTGCATTACTATCTTTCCTACTAAATGGCTGTAGTATCCTGAAAGATTCAATCAGCATTATCAGACCTTTGAAGAAAACTGAGTTGGTCCTTATGGTGACCAACCAATTTTATATTTTAAAAGCTATAGCACTCAAGGGAAAAAAATTTAAGGGAATGGGTATCATGGTGGGTGAGGTTACCATATTGAGGGATTTTTTTCTGGAATTTTACATAAATCTAAATTGTTCTGGGGTAAATAAAAAGGACCTAGTAATCTCTGTCTTTGGGTTGAAGCAATTCCCAAAAGAATCTAAAAATAATCTAAGGGGTAAACTGATTGACTTTCTCAATATTTGTTTGCACACTTATATAAGCAACCATAGTCCAGAGAAAACAATAAGGCTGGAGTCTGACAGACAAATTGTGTTTTATGTACATCAAGCCTTCATAATTAAGGAGATAATGAAGAAACAGAGTATACTGGATAAACTTGGAATCCATTTTTTCATTGAAAATGAGGATGCTTATGTTCAGTCAGATCCTGGTAGAGTTTACACAAATTCAAAGAAATGGGAATTGTTGGTTGAGACAGCAAACAAGTTTGAGATTTTAGCTACTCTAGATCAATGAGAGCTCAAGTTGGACAGTTTGGGAGGGAGACCAAGGACTCATGATGAGATATTGATGGGTCATGGGGATGAATACATTAATGATTGATCTGTTGATGTAATAACTTTGGATAATGACTTATTTAAAATTTTATCTTGGAATTCCTCAGGGTTGGGTTTAAAAATTGGAGACCCAGAAATGTGTAATTATTTGAACCAATTCCATATAATTGGTATCCAGGAAATCTGGGCATTAGGTAATCTCCTTTTAAGTGGTTATATGGCTTTTACTGCAAGAAAGCAATACAAAAATAAACATTTTGGGAGGGGCATAGGAGGATTGGCCATATTTGTTAGGATGAATAATAACATCATAACAGAAGAAATCATTACGCCCAGCTGCAGTATTCTAGCAGTGAAGCTAATAGGGAAATTATCCAAACAAATATGGTTCATGATAAATGTCTATTCTCAACCATTGGGAAGTCAACATGGAGATTCTAATTATTTATGTTCATTAGAAAAATTAATCGATGATATTCAAACTGATTACCAAATTGCTAATACAGTTATTTTTGGAGATTTCAATGCAAGATGAGGCACTTTGCAAGGCTGCTTGGTAGACATGTTAGAAGTTTTGATGACTCTTCCGTATACATCCTTGAATACAAAAAGGAACTCTAAAGATCACACTATCAATAAAAGAGGAGTTGCTCTACATAGGACAATGTGTAAGAATAACATGTTGTTCTTGAATGGCCAGTCAATTTCTGCCTCCGAAGGAGAATATCCCTTCATTGGTGTTAATGGTTCATCCTTAATTGATTATATCTGGATTAATTCTAACTTGTTTAATAGGTGTTTATCCTTTAAATTAGTATTCAGAGCAGAAAGTCAACATAAGACCCTGGAACTCGAAACTGGGCATGGGGACTTTATCCCTGACAAAGGTGTCAGGGTTCCACAGGTAATATCAAAAGGAAGGGATATTGAACAGAGCACAATCAGGAGTGAAAATTTTGTGGATTTATTAGAGAGTGGAGGGATATTGTTCAAATAAGCCTTATGGGCTGATCAACCAATGGGTCCTTCCACGCTCCCTGATTTTAACTCCATTATAAATATGATTGCCTATATAATAACAAAGGAGGTAGTCATTAACGAGTCAATGGGCCAATGATGGTATAATAAGGATTGACAGGTTGCAGGAAAACACTAAACAAAAAGTTTAGAACTTTAAAACAGTATCCAAGTAAGAGTAACAATAAATTAATGAATAAAGGTAGAAAAAAGTATAGGGAGATTTTAGATAGGAATAAGTAGGAATACACTAAGCAACTATAGAAGGAACTCCAAAATGCAGTTCTTACAAGAGATAATAAAACCTTTTGGGGGATTGTCAGTTCTGGAATGGGTTATCATACCCAAATTAACACACATATTGAACCAGATATATGGGTAAAACATTACAAGCATTTGTTTTACAGGGAAGATCCTGACCATCTTTCTGGCTTGACAGAGGATAAATATGTTGGAAGCAAATATTGCCCAGACACTGAGATCACACAATCTGAGGTGGAGGAAGCTTTAAATTCATTTTGCAAAAGAAAAGCACCAGGGCCAAATCGGGTCCCATTAGATGTAATAAATAGAACTAAACCATTTTGGACCCCTTTTTTATTGAATGTCTTCAATTATATATGGAGATCAGGGGATATTCCTAAAAGTTGGAAACTAAACATTATCGTACCAATCTTTAAGAAAGGAGATAAGAAGGATCCTAGTTGTTATAGACCTATCAGCCTTTTGGACACCCTGGGAAAGGTGTTCACTAGAATTCTGAATAACAGACTGATGACATGGGCAGAGACAAATAATATAATAGATAAAGCCCAGGCAGGTTTTCGTAGAAACCATTCCACAATTGACCAAATTTTTGTCTTGACACATTTGATCTATAAAAATAGGATTGCTAAAAAACAAAACAAATATTCTGCACCTTTATTGACCTTAAAGCTGCTTTTGATCAGGTTAACATACCATTATTATGGAATGGACTAAGTGATCTAGGGGTTGATCAATCTTTATTGGAGATGATTAGGTCTATGTATCAAGACAACTATACTAGTATTAGGTATGGAGATTCTGGGGAGTTAAGCTCCTGGTTCAAAAACAATATTGGGGTTAAACAGGGATGCACACTGGCCCCATTATTGTTTAATCTTTACTTTGGCACTGTTCTGAAAGATATGTACAATCTTGATTTCCATTTACCAAGAATTGGGTCAAGAGCGGTCCTGTTCATAGCTGATGCAGATCATGTCATATTATTCTCATTTAGCTATTTAGGAATGTGCAGGAGCATTGAGAAATTCCCACTTGAATGCAAAAATGCTGACCTGTTGATCAATCATGATAAAACTAAGGTACTTGTTTTTGGGGGCAACAAGAAAAGTTACAATTATTACATGAATGCCGCTAAGCTAGAGGTGGTAAAATAATTTTGCTACCTAGGACTTACGGTGAGCCAAACTGGATCTTGGAAAGCTCAGTTGATAAGCGTCAAATGTAAGCTGGATTTTTTTTCCCAATTATCCTGGCATTTCCATATAAATATGGGGTGAGGTCAGTTGAAGGAATTCTAAGAGTTGCAAGAGAAAAAATTAAAAGTCAGATTCTTTATGGAGCTGAATTATGGGGATGGGAACTTAAAGGGTCCATGGACTATGGATTAAATACATTTTACAAAAAGATTCTGGGACTCCAGAATAATGCCCCTTCTGCTCTGATAAGGGCCAAGATTGGAGCGCTATCCATAGAGTGTGCTTATGTCCAAAGACAAATCAATTACTGGATCAGGATCTTCACGATGACCTTGGATAGATTCCCTTGTTTATGCTTGGAGGAGGCCATTCTTTATTCTCATTCTAACATCATCTTCCCATGTATGAAGGTTTTGGAGGAACTTATTAAACCGTATGGGCTGTTACATGTAGTTGATGATTGTTTAAGGCTCTCCATTGATCATATCAAATCAATAATACATAATAAAATAAAGGACAATTTCGCTCAAAAAGACCTAGAGGTCTGTCAATTATCTAAAGCCTGTATTTGGCTGGCCAAAAAAAAAAGGAAACATACATGAAAAGATATCTTTACATCCTACCCTCTCCATGACAGAGGATTCTTTTAATTAGATTCTGCTTTGAGGTTTTTGAGAGCAATAGGAAAAGAGGATTCTTTTCAGGGAAAAAAAAAACAAGGTTTATATTTTTAAATGTGGCTTGGGAGAAGATAATTTGTTGCACTTAGTACTATTGTGCCCTCTTTATGGGAAACATAGGACTTCTCTGCTGGGAAACATATTAAGTACACAACATTATCAGCCTATGCAGTTGTTGATATATCTTCTCACAACAGCTGATCCTACCATATTGAGTTCTGTGGTCTCCCTTCTTAAGATAATAGAAACATAGAAACATAGAATTTGATGGCAGATAAGGACCACTTGGCCCACCTAGTCTGTCCAGTTTCCTACCTAACAGATAAGCTGCAGATCCTAGTTGACCAACAGCTTACTTCCTCCTACCCACCCAGGACTGCCTTATGTCTGTCCCATGCATTCTTGAATTCCCCCACTGTTCTTGACTCCATGACCTCCTCAGGGAGGCTGTTCCATGCATCCACAACCCTCTCTGTGAAAAAATACTTCCTCACATTACCTCTGAGCCGTTCCCCCTCTATCTTCAAATTGTGCCCCCTTGTTCTGGCACATCTCTTTTTCTGAAAGATGCTATCCTCTTGGACTTTGTTGATTCCCTTGAGGTACATGAAAGTTTCTATCATGTCCCCTCTCTCCCCCTTCTTTCCTCAAGGGTATGCATATTAAGCTCCTTTAATCTTTCTTCATATATCATGTGGTGCAGACCCTGCACCATTTTGGTTGCCCTCCTCTGGACAGCCTCCACTCTGTCTATGTCTTTGCGGAGATGGGGTCTCCAGAACTGCACACAGTACTCCAGGTGGGGTCTCACCAGCTGTCTGTACAGAAGGATAACAACTTCCTGTTTTCTACTATTGATGCCTCTCCATATGTATCCCAGTATCCCTCCAGCCTTCCTTACTGCCTTCTCATGTTGCTTGCCCACCTTTAGGTCATCTGATATAATTACGCCCAGGTCCCCTTCCATTTGTACTGTTGTTAGTATCTCACCCCCACTGTGTACTCTTCCCCTGGATTTTTGTTTCCCAGGTGCATTACCTTGCACTTCTTTGCATTGAATCTAAGCTGCCACACATTTGACCATTCCTCCAACCTTGCCAAGTCCCTTCTCATCCTTTCCACTCCATCTTGTGTATCAACCCTGTTGCAGATCTTTGTGTCATCTGCAAAGATACATACTTTTCCTTCCAGTTCCTCTGCAATGTCACTTATAAAGACATTAAAAAGGACTGGTCCTAGTACTGAACCCTGCAGTACCCCGTTAGTAGCCCTCCTTTCTTCACTGTGGACTTCATTTACTACTACACTTTGCGTCCTGTTGTCTAGCCAATGTTTTATCCAGGCTACCATCTTGGGACCCACTCCAAGGCTGGCTAACTTGTGTATTAATCTTTTGTGTGGGACTGTATCAAATGCCTTGCTAAAATCTAGGTAGGCCATGTCCACAGCCCCTCCCTGGTCTACTACTTTGGTCACCCAGTCAAAGAAATCTATTAGATTCATCTGACATTGACCTTCCCATCATGAATCCATGCTGCCTTGGGTCCTGTGCTCCACTGGCCTCTAGGTACTCAACAATTCTTTCCTTCAGAAGTGATTCCATCATTTTTCCCTACCACTGAGGTCAAACCAATTGTTCTATAGTGCCCTGCCTCTGTCCTGCTCCCACTTTTGTGAAGAGGAATCACATCTTCCCTCCTCCAGTCCTCATGTACCACATGATTGAGCAAAGAAGGTTGCATCTAACTGGATAGTTCCAGATTGATGGATGAAATGGTCAGCTCTTATGTGCAGAATATGTCATACTCCCATTACAGGTTAAAGTTTCATCCGTATGATGCTCATCTATGACATGATCATTAATGCCTGTAAGGACTATATGTATGAGTAATAGAGTAATCCCATTACTGGGTACAATACATCAAGAACAACTCTTGTTTAAATAATTTTTTATATGGACAGCACTGAAAATAAGAAATGGTTAATAGTCTGCTGTGAATTCAGTACTATCTGATTGCTTGTGTAATTTAAATTAGTCATAATAATGTAGTTATCATTTATCACAAAATATCTTTGTCAGTATATTTATGTAATGTGCAATAAGCCCTTATGAAATGCTGTATAGGGAATTTTTAATCATGTCTAATACTTAATTGTTTTAAAGCTCTTTCTGTTTTTTTATTTGTAATGGCTATATTGTTGAACAATAAACTTGACTGATTGAAGGAGGATCTGGAGAAACTTGAACAGTGGTCCAATAACTGGCAATTTTGATTTAATGTTAAAAATTTCAAAATGATGGACCTGGGAAAGCAGATCCCAGGAATGCAATGCTTCATAGATGGGTATTGACTTGAAGTGACCTGGACTGAATGGAACTTGTGTGAAATCATATTGGATGACCTTGAAGTAGGGAATTAATGCGAAAAAGCAACACAAAAAACAAACAGTATTCTTGGATGCACAGACAGGGGAAAAACTAGCAGGAAACAAGGAGTGATCATTCCACTCTATAGATCCCTGGTGAAGCCACAGCTGGAGTACTGTGTCCAGTTCTGGAGGCCCCACCTGAAGGACATGCAGTAGAGTGCTTGGAATCAGTTCAGAGAAGGCCACAAAGACTGCTTTTTCTGCTATAGTGCCATGTCTTGGAGGGTGGGTTGGAACCCATGGACACCAGGCAATGTTGCTTATTTGACAATGCCTGGCCTCAGAGGGTGGGCGTGAGTCCCCGGATACCAGTGAATGCTGTTTTTGGTATAGTGCCAGGTGTTGCAACACACAGTACCATACAATAAACAGCATTACCTGATATCTGGGGTATGCACATCACTGTCAGAGACTCAGCACCATCAAGCAAAAAGCATTGCCTGGTGTAAGTGGGTTCCACACAATCCTCCAAGACATGACACCATTACACACAAAATGCATTCCCTGGTGTCCGTGGGTTCCACCATATCCTTGGAGACATGGCACTATTACAGGAAAAGCATTGCTGGGAGTCTAGTAGTTCCGCCCACCCTCTGGGATCCAGCAACATCTTAGAAAAAACATTTCCTGATGCCCATTGGATCACCCCTTCTCTCTCTGAGACATGGCACCATCTCAGAAGAAGCATTCCCTGGCATCTGTGGGTTTCCCCCACCCTCTGAGACATGTCACCATTACAGAAACAGGATTCCCTGGTGTCAGAGGATTCAACCCCACACTCAAACACCAGGCATTGTCACACAAAATGCATTCCCTGATAGCTATGGGGTCAACCCCATCCTCGGACACCTGGCACCATCACGTAAAATGCATTCTCTGGTCCCCCCACCCTCCAAGACCCAACACCTTCACTCAAAATGCATTCTCTGGCATACATGGGGCCCCCCTACCCTCTGAGACATGACACCATCACAAAAAATGCATTCCCCGGTCACACCCCACTCTCTGAGACCCAGCACCATCACACAGAATGCATTCCCTGGTGTCCATGGGGTCCACCACACCCTCTGAGACCCAGCACCATCACACAGAAATAATTCCCTAGTTGCCAACCCCCCAGGACCCAGCACATTCACACAAAACACATACCCAAACACTGTGTGCCATTAACTGGTATAAAGTGCCCCCCCATGCCCTACCATAACAGGCCCTACCTCATGTAAGGTATTCAATGGTGTCCAAAAACCACACTCAATCATTCACATACAAAGCACCACCAAAAATATTGAATTCTCTGGTGTCCAATGGTCACACAATGCCCTCCCATACCAGGTGACACAAAAAATAAAGCATTCCCTGGTGCCCAGTTTTCCCACCATGCTCTCTCATAACAGGCCCCATTAAAAATAACATATTCAGTGGCATCCAGTGGTCCCACACAGGCCCTCTCATAAAAGGCCCCACTACAAATAAGCATCACACATAATGCATTTCATAGTGTTCTGGGGATCCTCCTACATCCTACGAGACCTGGCACCATCACACAAACCTACATGTTTACATGCCTAGAATCAATTCAACAGGAGCCAATTCAGTAGTGTCATGTCTGTGACCCTAATCTTTGAGGCAGGGGGTAGAGATTTATACTGGTCCACTCCCATCTGACCTAACCTTTAAGAGATTCCCACCTGCCGTCAGTGGCATATGTGTGTGTGTGTGTGTGTGTGTGTGTGTGTGTGTGTGTGTGTGTCCCTAAATTTGCCTGTCTAGATTCCAGCTTCAGGATATACTGCTGCGCACATCTTCATCTTTTTTTTTATTTGTTTATTTTGTCCTAAGCATTTGCTTTCTACAGTAGATTTGCAAAATTGTAATTACAGCGGTAATAAATATGACACTGTGTAAAGTAGGGAGGACTGTAATGACACAGACATCAGTGCTATTTGATATACATGCTGCTGCTATGTAAGCTGTCACAGAACAAGTTCCTGTGTATTATACCATCTTATTTTTGCAATGTTCAGCTAATGCACTATTGAATTTATAAAAAAAATATGGGAACATGCAGAGAAGACTTCCCCAATAAATGCATTCCCTGTTGTCTGGTTGTACCCTAATTCCCTCCTATACAAGGAGCAACAACATGTGGACACCAGAAAATGCATTTTGCGTGATGGTGCCTGGTGTTTGAGGGTGGGTGGGAAGCTCCTGACACCAAGAAATAAATGTTGTGTTATGGTGCCATGTCTCTGGGGGTGGGGTCCGATTCGCAGCACCATCACAGAAACAACATTCCCTGGTGCTCAGTGGTCCACCCCCACTCTCTGAGACCATACGCTGTCTCAGAAAAAGCATTCCCTAGGTCTGTGGGTCACCCCCCCCAAAGACATGGTTTGTTTGCTGATGCCGGGTCACAGAGGGTGGGGGTGGAACCCACGATCACCAGGGAATGTATTTTCTGTGATGGTGCCATGTCTTGAAGGCCTCAGTGGGACCCACAAACACCAGGGAATGCTTTTTTGTGTGATAGTTCCATGTCTCAGTGGGTGGGGAGGAACCAACGGACATCAGACAATGCACTATGCAAGATGACATCAGGTCTCAGAGTCTGGACACCATGGAATGCTGTTTGTACTATCCAACGCAAAGCATTACCTGGTGTCTATGGGCTCCATCTCACCCTATGAGACCAAGCACCATCACAAATAATGCATTCACTAGTGTCCAAGGGATCACCCACCCACCCTCCGAGACCCAGCACCATCACACAAAAACCATTCCCTGTTGTCCAGGACCCCCCACCACACTTCAAACACCAGGAATCATGTCAGGAAAAGCATTCCCTGGTGTTCAGTGGCTACCTCCACCCTCCAACACCCAGCATGAGCACACATAATGCATTCCCTGGTGTCCGGGGGGATTTACCCCCCCACCCACCAAGACCTGGCACCATCACACAAAAATCATCCTCTGGTTCCCCCTACCCTCCTAGATCCAGACCCCCCCACACCCCTTAAAACAAAGAACCATCATAGAAAAAAGCATTCCCTGATGTCCAGTGGCACTCCACACCTTCTGATGCCCGGCACCATAACACAAAATGGATTCATGCAATAAGCATTCCCTGTTGTCTGTGAGCTCCACCCCACTCTTGGGTCATGGAAGGTGGTGTGGAACCCACAGACATGAGGCAATGCTGTTTGTTTGATGGTACCGGGTCACAGAAGGTGGGGGTTTAACCCATGGACACCAGGAAATGCTTCTTCTATGATAATGCCATGTATCAGAGGGTGAGGGTGGAACCCTCATACACCAGAGAATCCTTTTTCAATGATGGTACCATGTCTCAGAGGGTGGGTGTGGAACACTCGTACACCAGGGAATGCTTCTTATTAGATGGTACTGGGTCTCAGAGGGTGAAAGTGAGCCCATGGACACCAGGGAATGCTGTTTGTGGGGTGGTGCTGGGTGCTGCAATACCAAGTGTCAAACAAACAGCATTATCTGGTGTCCAGGGGCTGCCCACCACCCTACAAGACCCAGCACCATGAAACAAACAGCATTGCCTAGCATAGACGAGTTCCACCCAACCCTCTGAGACATGGCACCATTACACAAAATGCATTCCATGGTGTCTGTGGGTTCCCCCCACCCTCTGAGGCCCAGCACCATCACAGAAAAACAATTTCCCTGATGCCCAGTTGTTCACCCCCACTCTCCGAGACCCAGCACCTTCTCAGAAAATACATTTCTTGCCAACTGTGGGTTTCACAACACACTCCTTAAACTGCAAAAACTGGAGTAAAAAGAAACTGGTAACACAGGGTAAAAAACAAAACACATATGCAATCCACTAGAACACAACATCCTGTAGTGCTCCCCAACCTGATCTAGCCAGTTGGCTTCTGCTGTAACACTCCAAGATGGACCACCTTTATGCTTGATTGTAATTCTTGGGTCAGAGAAATGGAAGCCAGGAATGGTGATATGTTGTCATGGTTGGTGATGGGGCGGGGGGGGCAGTCCCTCGTCAAACCATCTGAAAAAATATGCATACCCTGTTGTCCATTGGCATCACCCCACTCCCGGGTCTCGGAGGGTGGGGTGGAACCAACTGACACCAGGCAAAGCTGTTTATTTAATGGTGCTGGGTCACATATGATAGGGGTGGAAGCTACTGACATCAGGGAATACTTTTTCTGCAACAGTGCCATGCCTTGGAGGGTGGGATGGAAGCCACATACACCAGCGAATGCTTTTTCTGTGATGGTGCCATGTCTCTTCGGGTGGGGTGGAACCAACTGACACCATGCAATGCAGCTTGTTAGATGGCATTGGATCTCAGAGGGTGGGGGTGAGCTCCCGGACATCAGGGAATGCTGTTTGTGGGGTGGTGCCAGGTGTTGCAACACCCGGTATCATAAAACAAACACCATAACCTGGTGTCCAGGGGCTGCCTACCAGCCACTGAGACCCGGCATAATCAAACAGCATTGCCTAGTGTAACAGGGTTCCACCCGACCCTACGAGACATGGCACCATTACACAAAATGCATTACATGGTGTCCGTAGGTTCCCCCCACCCTCTGAGGTTGAGCGTCATCACAGAAAAACCCTTTCCCTGATGCCCAGTTCTTTACCACCACTCTCCAAGACTCAGCACCATCTCAGAAAAAACATTTCTTGGGGGCTGTGGGTTTCATAACACACTCCTTAAACTGCAAAAACTGGAGTAAAAAGAAACAGGTAACACTGGGTAAAAAAAAGGGGTCAAACAAACAAGTATGGAATCCTCTAAAAAACAACATCCTGCAGTGCTTCCCACCTTACCTAGCCATTTCATTGTACAGTGATCCACCAATTCACTCCAATACCAGGCACCACAACAAGTGAAGCATTTCCCTAGTGTCTTATGGGTTCCACATGACCTCCCAAAACAGACCCCACACAAAAGACAGCATTCTCTGTTGTACAGTGGTCCTCTAATTCCCTCCCATACCAGATGCCACAATAAATAAAGCTTTTCACTAGTGTCTTATGGCCTCCATGTGCCCTTCCAAACCAGACCCCACCCCAAAAACAGCAAGTCCTCCAATTCCCTCCCATACCAAGCGCCACCAAAAGAAAAGCACTTCCTGGTGTCAAACTGCCTCCCTATGCCCTTGCAAATCAGGTCCCACCAAAGAAAACAGCATTACCAGTTCTGCAGTGGTCCTCCAATTCCCCTTCCCCAATACCAAGTGCCACAACAAATAAAGTTTTCTACTAGTTTCTTGTGGCTTCCACATGCCATCTGAAAACAGACCCTGCCCAAAAACAGCATTACCTGTTGTACAATGGTCTCTCAATTCCCTCCCATACCAGGCGCCACCAAAAGAAAAGCATTTCCTGGTGTCAAACAGCCCACCCATGCCCTCCCAAATCAGGTCCCCCCAAAGAAAACAGCATTACCAGTTGTGCAGTGGTCCCCCAATTCACTCCAACACCAGGCGCTACAACAAGTAAAGCTTTCTACTAATGTCTTATGGTCTCCATGTGCCTCCCAAAACTGACCCCATCCCAAAAACAGCATTCTCTGTTACACAATGCTCCCCCAATTCCCTCCCATATCAGACACCACAAAAAGAAAAGCACTCCCTTGTGTCAAACTGCCTCCCCATTCCCTCCCAAATCTGGCCCCCACCTAAGAAAATAGCATTACCAGTTGTGCAGTGGTCCCCCAGTTCACTCCGATATCAGGCACAGCAACAAGTAAAGCTTTCCCCTAGTGTCTTATAGCCTCCCCGTGCCACCCCAAAAACAGCATTCCCTGTTGTGCAGTGGTCACCCTATTAACTTCTTTACCAGGCACCACAATAAATAATATGCTTCCTGGGGTCCAATGGCTCCCCCATGCCCTCCGAAACCAAGCCTCACCACAAAACAAAATGGAATTCCCTATAGTCCAATGGTCCCCCAATTACCTCAAATACTAAGCACAAGCACAAAAAAAGGCACTTCACGGTGTCAAAACAACCTCCCCATCTCATCCCAAATCAGTCCCCACCCCAAAAACAGCATTCCTTGTTGTACAGTGGTCCCCCAATTCACTCAGGGAGGTGTAACTGTAATGGGAATGGATTCAGTTGGGCTGTGGCTGCTACCTCAGGATGTTGGGGGGCAACCCCTAGTGGGACCATGCAATGTTCCAAAGTTAATGTGTGGTAGGTGAAAGGGGTGTGTAACAGTAATGGAAAGCGGTTCAGTTTCCCCACCACTTCCTCAAAGACCCAGCACCATCACACAAAAAATAATTTCCTGGTGTCCATGTCCCCCCTCCATCTTTAAACACCAGTAACCATCACAGAAAAAGGGATCGGTACTGGGGCCAGTGCTGTTTGCAATATTCATAGCCAACATCTCGCATGGCATCAGGAATAAGGTCAGTCTGTTCCCTGATGACACCAAGCTGGGGGAGGTGGTGGACAACATAGTAGGATGGCAGGGGCTACAGGATGACCAGACCAAACTGGAGAAGTGGTCAGAAGCATTGCAGTTGGGGTTCAACGCTAAAAAGTGCAAAGTATTGCACTTTGAAGCAGAGAAACCAAGTATGGGTTAACAGCTGGGAAGAGTGCAGCAAGCTACCACAGAGGAGGAGTGGGATCTGGGGTGGTTGTAATGGGGGAAATGAACAATACTGAGCAGTGCAGGAAGGTGACGGCAAAGGCCAACAGGGTGCTAGGATGTATTGTGAGAGGAATCTCTTCCATGAGCAGAGAGGTCATCCTGCCTCTCTACAGGTCACCCATCAGGCCATACCAGGAGTACTGCGTGCATTACTGGTGCCCATACTTGACAAAGGATGTCAGATTACTGGATGGGGTGCAGCGCAGAGTGACAAAGATGATCCAAAGATTGGAAGACAAACCCTACAGGGAAAGGCTGAGTGAGTTGAATATGTACTCCCTGGAGTAGAGAAAGGATCAGTGGGATGTGATTGAGACCTTTAAGTACTTAAAAGGGATAAACAAGACATGTACAGAATGGATATTTATTCTAAGGATGGAGAGGGACATGTTAGGGCATGGTCTTAGATTGGATGGGAGAAGACGTAGGAGGGAAATGAGGAGACACTTTTTCATGGAGAGGGTCATGGCAGAATGGAACACTCTGCCAGAAGAGGTGGCATCCAATAAGACAGTAGGTATTTTCAGAATGGGATGGGACAATGTGGGGGGTAGTTGTGAAGAGGGAAGGGGTAGTTGCAAGGTAGGGGAGCTAGCTGCATTCTTGAGCAGACTTGATAGACCATGTGGTCTGTTTCTGCTGGCAAATCCGTATGTTCGCATGATAATAAAAGTAACAAAATGCATTCCTTGGTTCACTCCCCACACTCCAAGATCCAGCAACTTCACAAAAAAAGGCATCTCCCTGGAATGCCCCCCATCCTCCAAGACCCAGCACCATCACACAAAAGTCATTCACTGGTGTCCGTTAGGTCCACCCCACTTTCCAAGACCTGGTACCATCACACATAATGCATACCGTGGTGTCTACTCCACCCTCTGAGACATGTCTCCATCACACAAACAGCATTCCCGGGTGGCTGTGGGGTCCACCCCCCTTGGAGACATGGCACCATCACATAAAAAGCATTCTCTGTTGTCTGTGGGGTCCACCCCCCTTCTGAGATCCAGCACCTTCACTAGACCTGAACACACAAAAAAATATATAATTTCCTACTGTCCATTTGTAAAATGTCTCTTTGGAGCCCAGTAGCATCTCTCTCTCTCTCTCTCTCACAGTCTGGAAGGAACAAGTCAAAGATCTATTTTGCAATCCTGCGCTAGCACTGCATGTACACACACAGCCACGCTAAGGCCAGGAATAAATATTTGCTTTTTATTTATGTGACTGTAAAATGTCTCATTGGTTCCCAGTAGTCTATCTATTTCTCCTTCCTGTGTTGAGTTACTCAGTGAACAATGCTGACAGAGGTGCTGCTTTTTCTTCTCGTTGTTCCCTCAATATCATTGGGTGTATGCCATCTTGTCCCATTGCCTTGTCCACCTTCAGTTTTGAGAGCTTCTTCAGGACTCCATCCACTGAGAATGAACTGGTGTTCAGCCCCCCTTGGAATCTGATGTTCAGCTGTAGTCCCTGAACCTCAACCTCTTTGGCAAATACTTAGCAGAAGTACTTGTGCAATACTTCTCTATGAACACCTTCCTGTCCCCCTCTTTTGGGGTCTCTTTATATCTCCTTGTTTGTAAAAAAAAAAAAAAAAAATGTGGTAGCCATGTAAGTCCAGTCAACAATGTAGAGAAAAAAAATACAACAAATATGTTGCAGGTGATAACTTTTAGTGGACTAACAAATTATTTTTAAGACTAGCTTTCGAGAGGTAAAGCTCTCTTCCTCAGGTCAAAGTGAACACAGCTGAGCAGTATGATAGATATAAAGGTTGGATGTGGATTCAAAACCTATACTAGCAGTTTACAGATCAAAGCATTGCAATCAATTTGCACCTCTTACAGACAGGAAGACTAATTTTCACTGGAGTGTGTCTGCTGGAGAGATCAACTTGTAAGATCAAAGGGCTGCCTAATTTTATTCTGACTCTGGACCATTAATTAACATTTGTAAAAAGTAAAGACAGAAAGAAAATACATACCATTGTCTTAAGAAGGTATTTGTTAAAACAGCCAGAGGGTGCTGATGTGAGGAGGTAAAAAGAAAATCTAAAGCACTGCTTTAAGCATTATCACTGGTAGTGCATTAAAAAACCAACATCTTTATTAAGCCCTTTTTCTTTAGTGTCAAAATATTGTATAATTTTTATTTCAAAAGTTCACTGATCCTGGCTGGTTTTTGAAGTTTCCTTTTAACACTCTGACAGTAAAATCCCTGGTGGAGTGATCTGGTCTAGAAAAATGTTTCCCTACTGGCGTATTTTCATTTTTATGGGTGACTGTGAATCTGTGGTGATTCATTCTTGTTTTGAGTTCCTGTCCAATTTCAACAATACAGCAACCTTCCTTACATTTTCTGCATTGTATCATGTATACTATAGTGCTAGAAGAACAGGTATACGAGTTTTGGATTGTAAATGTTTTTACATTGTAACTGACACGTGTCTCAGGAGAGTTATGTGTACATAGTTTGCAGCGAGGTGCTTTGCATGGTTTTGTACCTTTCTCACCTAGTTGAAGTTCAGAAGGAAGTTTGCTTCACACCAGTTTCTGCTTCAGGTTTGGTGACTGGCAGAAGGCAAGCACTGGTGCAGTTGGAAATATATTTTTTAGAGTTTCATCTTCAAACAGTACTGGCTGTAGATCTTTATTTATTTTCCATGGTTTTTCCAGTTCTGGGTTGTAGTTTACTACCAGAGGTGAGCGATCAGATGTTCTCTATGGCTTGTACTGTAGTAGTTCTTCCCTAGACCTACCGAGTGCAGAATGGATATTCCTATCAATGGAGCTGGTTTTATATCCCTTCTGTCTGAAAGCTTCTTTTAGTGTAATAAGGTGTCTGTCCCTATTGTCTTGATTAGAGCAAATGCGATGGTACTAGATGGTCAGGCTGTGTAAAATGGATGTTTTGGTATGATAGGTATGGTAGCTCGAGCTGTGCAGGTAACTGCATCTGTCTGTAGGTTTTCTGTACACAGATGTTTGCAATGTTCCATTTTTCAGTGTGACTCTGGTATCCAGGAAATGCACACACTTAGAGTAATTTATATGGAATGCAAAGGAAGGATGGAAGTTATTGAAGCTGTCAAAAATTGTTTTAAATTTTTCTCTCCTGCTGTCCATATGATAAAAATATCATCAATATATCAACAGTACTGTAATGGTTTATGATGTTGCATGCTGAGAAATTTTTCTTCTAGATCTGCCATGAACAGATTGGGGTACTGTGATGCCATCCTTTTGCCCATAGCCTTTTCCATATTTTGAATGTAAATGTCGGTGTTGAAGCTGAAATAATTGTGTGTAAGGATGTACAGTGCACTCCACCAAAGACGGACATGGCTAATTTGGACAATCGGGTTACACAGACAAAAAGTACTAACCCAAACCAAAGCCATTTAAATCGATGCTAAATGTACCATTTACCACAGACCTTACAGACTGGCAAATGCAGACAGCTCAGAAGACAATTAGGTGCTACATTCCATAGCCAAAAATGTCAAATTAGGTGTTAATTGACGCAGTATTAACTGACCTTGGTTTTGGCAGCAGCTTTTCACCTTCCTGTTTTGTGTGTGTGTGTGTGTGTGTGTGTGTGAAGATCTTTGTGATGTGTTCCTCGCTAAGTCCTTTGCTGCTTCCTGGGTGATTTGCTTAGCTTTTTGCACTCCAGTGGTTCCCTTCTGTTGCAAATCGCAGAAGCTATGGGGAACAGAAAAACACTGCGTAGTGTACACTTCATCAAGAAAGGAGTAAAAAAAGGTTTTAACCACAGTCCCTCCCTCCTGCTGACAAACACTAATGAAGCACACTGTGTACTGTACTGTTTTAACCATCACCCCTCCTGAAGAAGCACACAGAACAGAAAAGATTGAACAAAATGAAAAGCCAGTACAGCACTGCAAACAATAATGTTCCCACATTCATAATGTTCACACCGTAGTCATAACATACAATGCTGTACCGTGAATATGAATACATTCCCGCAGATTGTCCTATAACACCACCTGCCGGCAACTACGGACATCGTATAACATGGACAAAATTGCAATACACCAATGTGGCTGCATTAAGTGGCTTACACTGTATTCCATAAGTTTGACTGCCACATCTTGCGGATATTTGCTCTGTGTGGTGGCTTTTTGCAGGTATTCATAGCATGCCATTATGCCAACTCTGTAAGGGAAGTTGCTGTATAAGGATTCAACATCCATTGTGACCAAAACAGTGTCAGGTGGTAAGTGATCAATACTGTGCAGTTTGTTTAGAAAGTCTGTAGTATCCTGTATGAAGCCGTTTGTGTTTTGCTCCAGTGGTTTGAGTATACCTTCCATGAGTCCAGAAATCCCTTCAGTTAATGTGTCAATTCCAGATATAATTGGTCTGCCAGGGTTTCCAGATTTTTGAATTTTTGGTAATGTGTAAAAGGTTCCTAGTGCTGGCCTTCTTGGGATCAGATTTTCCAGTTCCTTATGCGTATGTCCTGAAAATGTGCTGATTAGTTGTTACAAATATTTCATGAATTTCTTTGTGGGGTCTGCTGTTAGCTTCCTATAGTAGGTGTTGTCCAAAAGTTGTCCGTAGCCTTCCTGTATGTAATTGGTTTTATCCATGATCACAACTGCACCCCCTTATCAGCAGATTAATGGTGATGCTTTTATTGTTTTGTAGGCTATCAATTGCTTTTCTTTCCAAAGGTGAGAGGTTGTATAGAATTTTCCTCTGTTTGCTGGAGACTAGTGATTGTACCCTGTGTCTAAGGCTGTCTATATAGCTGTCCAGTTTAGGGTTAGGGCCAATCAGTGGAGTAAAGTGGGAGTGCTTCTTTTTGTGGTTATAACTTCTATCAGATGAGCCCTCTTGATCATGGAGGAATTCTCTCAGTCATAGCTATCTAAAGAATTCCTCTAGGTCTGAGTACAGTTGTATTTCATCAAGTTTTGAAGAGGGGACAGAATGTCAGACCTTTAGAAAAAAATGACATTTCTGGCTGTGATAGCCGATGGCTAGAGAGGTTAATTATTCCATTGGACATGGTCATCCAATTGTCAGTCCTAGTGAGGTCTGATTCAGTGTTCGTTGTGGACCCATATCTGGGGTGTATATTCACTTCCATTTGGCAACTGGTGTGTGGCAAGGTAGGCTCTGTGTGCTGTATAGTTTTAATTTCAAGAAGTTGATTGTCTAAGGTTCCCCTCTGAGGCTGACTGTTATGTGCACTGTGAGTTGGACTCCTCTCTAGTCTGTCTTGTATTGGAAGCAGTCCACAGGAGGGTAAGGTCTTCAGTTTCTATGTCACTGTCATTGTGAGAAATGAAACCATCATGCTCCTTCTGTAGGAGAATCTGTAGTTTCCTTTGTTTCCTTTTAATTGCAGCTCATTGTTCTCTGATGTAGAGACACTGGAATTCCTTTTCTAATTCTTCTATCCTTCTTCTATTTTGCTGTCATAGGTTTTGAAGTATTAGGCTAGTTTGTGATTTTATCATTTTCTTTTTTTCTGTACAGTTTGTGTATAAGTCCATTTCGCAGTCTTTCGCTGGTACGCTTGCAGAGTCGTTGTGCATACCATGAGTTGTGTGTAGTGGCCAGTGGGTTCTTGATGAAAAGACCTCTTGGAGTAATATTCCTTTTCTTGCAGGTTGAGAAGAAGAATATGTCACTATTGAGTTTGGTTTCCTTCTTTGTCAGCTTGCTCAGTTTTCACTTTTTACAGCTAAATGCAGTATCCTCCATGTTTGTAAAAAAAAAAAAAAGAAATGTGTTAGTTGTGTTAGTCCAGTCAACAATGTCTTTCTTTTTACAAATGTTAATTAATGGTCCAGAGTCAGAGTAAAATTAGGCAGCCCTTTGATCTTACAAGTTAATCTCTCCAACAGACACACTCCAGTGAAAATTAGTCTTCCTGTTTGTAAGAGGTGCTAATTGACTGCAATGCTTTGATCTGTAAACTGCTAGTCCAGGTTTTAAATCCATATCCAACCTTTATATCTCTCATACTGCTCAGCTGTTTTCACTTTGACCTAAGGAAGAGAGCTTTATCTCTCGAAAGCTAGTCTTTTTTTTTTTTTATATTTTCATCTTTATCCCTCCTTACTGCCTCCGGTGCCCCCTCCTTCCGTCCGCTCATGTCCCCCCCGGTACCTACCTTCAGGGATCTGCCCCTAGAGTGCCCAACCTCCTCTCCTTTGCACATTGGGGTCTGTCCTATTGGTGGTCCGGGCGGACTTAGGGCGGACTTCATCTAGGGCTACCGGAGGGTATTTCCGGTTTTCTCCCCTTACGTCTCCGCTCCCCAGGGCGCCTTGCGCTGAGCGTCGTCCCGAGTGTTGGGCGTGCTTCTGCGCCGCAGACCCTCATGCGCCGAGACGCCCCTCCCCGACCCGACAAGTGGAGCCGCCCACCCTTCCCTCTGCCGGTGCTTCCACCGCTATGGAAGGAGTGCAGAGCGCACGCGCCTTGGTAGCTCACCCTGAGGGAGGAGAGAGCATCCGTTGGGGACGCTCAATCCTCCCTCCCTGCCGACTCCCAACGACCCGAGTCCGTTCCCGAACCCGGGTCGCCGCGTGATGCCGGGTGTGGCGTCTGCGCCTCAACCCTCAGCGCCACCGGGCGGGCCCCACGAAAGCTAGTCTTAAAAATAATTTTGTTAGTCCAATAAAAGATATCACCTGCAACATATTTGTTGTATTTTATTCTCTACATTTATATCTCCTGAAACTTGTCCTTTTAGCCTTACTTTGTTTGCCACCTCTTTTGAGAACCATAGTGGCTTTCACCATCTCTTTCCATTGGACACCAACCAGACGCATTGGTTCATCACTTCCATTATGGATACTTTCATTTGTGCCCAGTGTTATTCAACCACTTCACTCATGTCCCCCTTCTGCATGGCTACCCCACTACATCTCCCCATCTCAGCGAAATCAGCCCTTTTGAAATCTATGAACTTCAGTGGTGTGTTGCTCGATTCAGTCCCTGTCCCCATGCTAAACCACATTATGTTACGATCACTGAATCCCAGTTGTCCTACCCAGACAACTGCTGTTCTGTTCCCCATTGGTTAGTATTAGGTCCAGAAACACCCTATCTGTGGTGTGATCAACCACAAGCTTGAAATTCTTCAGATAAGAGAAAGTAGATCAGTCCTCTTCAAATGACACTGCACAAATGGGGATCCCTCACTTACTTTCCATGCTAGGCGAAACAACCAGTAAAGCTATTCTTGCTGTCCAATACCACACCAATGCCCTCATATACCAGACCCCACCCCTCAAGAAGGATACCCAGTTGGTCAATTATCCCACAATTCCCTTCAAAATCAGGCACCACATGAACCAGAATTAGAGAGCACCTGTCCCACACAAGCCATCCTGTGCTAGATACAACAAAGTACTATGTGGAGAGTTACTTACCAGGATATTATGGCATCAGAAGCAATAATATTGAATAGATGACGTACATCAGACCTGGAAAAAAAAATATAGGAATGGAGTCACAAAGGATCTGTAGTTCTTAGCAAATTTATAATATACAACATGATCACAATAGAGTAAAACTTGACTGATGGGGAAGGAGTCCTCATCCTTGCAGGCATGTGAAAGAGAGACAAAAATAAGTTAATAGGAAGAAGATACAGTAGTGAGAGAAGAAACACAAGAGTGGGTAGTCTCCCCCCCATCAAACACCCCGAACCATCACAGAAAAAGCATTCGGTGGTGTCCAATGATTCTCCCCACCCTCTGATACCCGGGACAATAACACGACATGGATTCACACAATAAGCATTCACTGTTGCCCATCAGCCATCAGCACACCCAATCCCCAGTCTTGGACAGTGAGTTGGAACCCATGGACACCATGCAATGCTGCTTGTTTAATGGTATCAGGTCAAAGAGGGTGGGAGTAAAACCTATGGACACCAGGCAATGCTGTTTCTTTTATGGTGCCAGGTCACATATGGCAGGAGTTGGAACCCACTGACACCAGGGAATGCTTTTTCACTAACAGTGCCATGCCTTAGAGGGTGGGCTAGAACCCACATACACCAGGGAATGCTTTTTCTGTGATGGTGCCATGTCTCTTTGAGTGGGGTGGAACAAACTGACACCATGCGATGTTGCTTGTTAGATGACACTGGGTCTCAGAGGGTGGTGGTGAGCCACCGGACACCAGGGAATGCTGTTTGTGGGGTAGTGCTGGGTGTTGCAACACCTAGTATCATCAAACAAAAAGCATTACCTGGTGTCCAGGGGTTGCCCACCAGCCACAGAGACTCAGCACCATCAAACAAACAGCATTGACTAGTGTAAGCAGGTTACACCCAACTCTCTGAGACATGGCACAATTACACAAAATGCATTCCATGGCATCTGTGAGTTCCCCCCACCCTCGAAGATCCAGCACCATCACAGAAAAAATATTTCCCCTGATGCACAGTTACTCAATAACAAGATTAACTGCAAAAAGAATTGCAGATTACTATATCTAAACTGCAGAATTTATGCCATCAGCAGTTTAGTGTATCAATTCACAATGCAACACCCCCTCCTCTGACACCAGAACCCTGTCCCAGAAAACACCCTGACCCTGATGTCTAGTGCTCCCATGCGCCAGTACCAAAGTTAAAAAAAGGAAATCCATTGTGGCTAGTGATCCCTCCCCCACCTGCCAATAGTGGATCCCATCAGGCTAAATAAAACAGGCATTTGTCAATGCTGAACGTTTGCTTGCAGGTATTTGCAGTGGTGTTTGGCATGTATGGTACTTTACCCTAATGCCCTGTGCGATTGCTGGTATTTGGACAATAAATTGTCAGCATGACCTTTTTGTTACCCGCATTGTGCGCTACATAGGCGGAAACATGTTTTGGGCAGGATGTGAAAAATGACAGCTGTACTGCTCATATGGAAGTGTGGTAAAATGGCAATGTTGAAATTCTGGAGTGGAAATATTGAAAATTCGCAAAGCTAGGAGCATGCGTGGGAACTGTGCAATGCACGCTCGTAAAACAGTCATTGTTAGGAATTTTTTCACCAAATTGTCAACATTGGCATTTTAAAACGTCTGCTAATGAACAGTGTCACTGTGATTGATTTTGCACACCGACTGCGCCATTGTGCACTACATGGGCGGAAACACGTTTTGGGCAGGATGTGAAAAAATGACAGCTGTACTGCTCACAAGGAGGTGTGGTAAAATAGCAATGTTGAAAATCTGGAATGAAAATATTGAAAATTCACAAACTTACGAGCGTGCGTAGGAACTGCACAACGCACGCTCATAAAACAGTTATTTTTAGGAATTTGTTCACCAAATTTTCAACATAGCCATTTTAAGATCTCTGCTCATGAACAGTGACACTGATTTTCTTAATGTGTCCCATACACTGAGTTTCACACAGCGACTGTGCCATTGTGCACTACATGGGCGGAAACACGTTTTGGGCAAGACGTGAAAAATGACAGCTGCAGTGCTCGTAAGGAGGTGTGGTAAAATGGCAATGTTGAAAATGTGGAGTGAAAATATTGAAAATTCGCAAACTTACGAGCGTGCATAGGAACTGCGCAATGAACACTCGTAAAACAGTCATTTCTAGGAATTTTGTCACCAAATGTTCAACACAGCCATTTTAAGACCTCTGCTCATGAACAGTGCCACTGTGATTTTCTTAATGTGTCCCATACTTTGAATTCGCACACAGACTGCGCCATTGTGTGCTACATGGGCGGAAACACATTTTGGGCAGGATGTGGAAAATGACAGCTGTACTGCTCATGAGGAGGTGTGGTAAAATAGTAATGTTGAAAATCTGGAGTGAAAATATTTAAAATTCGCAAAGTTACGAGCGTGCGTAGGAACTGTGCAATGCACTCGTAAAACAGTAATTTTTAGGAATTTTTTCACAATTTTCAACACAGCCATTTTAAGACCTCTGCTCATGATCAGTGTCACTGTGATTTTCTTAATGTGTCCCATACATTGATTTCGCACACCGACTGCGCCATTGTGCGCTACATGGGCAGAAACACGTTTTGGGCAGGATGTGAAAAATGACAGCTGTACTGCTCATAAGGAGGTGTGGTAAAATGGCAATGTTGAAAATCTGGAGTGAAAATATTGAAAATTCGCAAACTTACGAAAGTGCGTAGGAACTGCGCAATGCAGACTCGTAAAACAGTCATTTTTAGGAATTTTGTCACCAAATTTTCAGCACAGCCATTTTAAGACCTCTGCTCATGATCAGTGTCACTGTGATTTTCTTAATGTGTCTCATACATTGATTTCGCACACCAACTGTGCCATTGTGTGCTACATGGGCGGAAACACATTTTGGGTGAGATGTGAAAAATGACAGCTGTACTACTCATAAGAAGGTGTGATAAAATGGCAATGTTTAAAATCTGGAGTAGAAATATTGAAAATTCGCAAACCTACGAGCGTACGTAGGAACTGTGCAACGCATGCTCATAAAACAGTCATTTTTTGAAATTTTGGCACCAAACTTTCAACATGGGGTTTTTGGGACCCCTTCTCATGAATGATGTCACTGTCATGGTGCTATTCAGACCTGAAGAGTGATTTTGCACAGTGACTACACAGTGACTGTGAAATCACTCTTCAGGCCCAAATAACGCCATGACAGTGACATTCATGAGAAGGGGTCCCAAAAACCCCATGTTGAAAATTTGGTGAAAAAATTCCAAAATATGCCTGAGATATGCAATAAAGTTGAAACCCCCCTATCTAGCCCATTATATAGCTTACCGGCATTTCCTCAGTTCGCGGTCGCCTTTGAAGAGTGCAGACGTGTTCCCGGTCCACCGAAGATCATCGCACAAGAGTCCAGAGGTAAGTATGGGGTGAGGGGGGTGTGGGGAGGCTGGGTGCACAGTGGGTGGGTGCGGGTTGTGGGAGGGGCAACTGGGAGATGTGCTGTGGGACTGTTTTAATTTTACAGGTTTAAAAAAAAAGATGAAGTGGGACGTTTGCCACACTGGGGTGGTCTCCCAGCATGGCACAAGATGGCTGGGGCTGGGCGAGCGACGGGGATTGGGCAACTTTACTTAAAAAAAGAAACGCTTGCCACGCTTGGGTGGGCTCCCAGCGTGGCAGCAGGATGGCTTGGGAGGGGGGGCCATGAGCCGATGGGGATTGGGCACCCCATCAGCAAACAACATTTTCCATGCTGGGGTGGGCTCCCAGCGTGGCACCAAAGCTTTGGGGGGAGCGCATGACACAAGGTGGCGTGACGCGGTGCTCGGTATGGCAGTGGTGCTTTGCTTTGAAGCAGAGGAACACTGCTGTCATACAGAGCTCCTGCACCCATTGGTGCAGGACCACCATGCCTGCTCAAGGGAGCTGTGCATTGGATGGGAGAGGCACACCTCCAAAGTGTGCTACTCTCCCAAAACGTTCCTTGCGCATGCGCGCAAGTGAACATAAAAAGTAGATAATTATAGGTAAAAATCCTGCACGCACCTTCCATTAAAAAAGCTGCTCAGAATGTAGCCAAAATAGTGTCAAGTTTATTTTATGCTAGTGCTAGTAAAAAAAAAAACACATAAAGAAACAAATAAATAAATAAAGTATGGCAAAGTCAAAATCACAGCTGCAAAACAAAAAATGAATGAATTGACATTCTTGATACTATACCTGGTACACTAAGTCCTTAGTGGCAAATGACACTCTTGAGAAGGTAGTACATTTTATTCAAGAAATAATTGCCCAGGATGCCCAAATAAAAGAAATACAAAAACAAAGAGTGGATATAGGACATAGGAAACTGAAGATTTACAAAAAGAAATGGTCTAAGTGGAGACAAAATGACCATGAGGTCAGTTACAGAAAATTAGACACCAGATCTGTAAATATACTGACCGGGGGTAATACCAGGGACAGTGCAAAAGAATTAATCAGACAAACAGAAGTGGTGAAAATCAAAGGAATAGGAAGGAGAGAATGTTTGAAGTTCTTTTCAGATTTGCAATTGAGATGTTGCCCAGTCCCATTACCATCTTGCAGCATACAGTCCCTGTGAGACAATTCACACTATGGGCTCAACAAGCCCAAATTCTTTGAGGTGGAGCTGCTCTCTCATGCTGTCAATAAGCTGCCTATAACTGCACACTTGCCTTTCACTGTATGGCAAACAATGCATCAATCAATTCGGTGGATTCAAAGAAGAATTTATTTAGAAATTGCACTCCTCACCAGTAGACCATGAATTAAAAAAAAAACAACAACAATGAAATATTGCAGAAAATCATGGGTCATTTACTATTATCTGGGCATAAAAAAGCATAGTATGGATCATATTACAATGAACTGAGAATGCAAGAAAAATATATCTTAAAATATCTACTGACACAAATAGGAATCTACCACCAGTTGGGGGGGGGTGGATCCTGAAGGGCCACAAACTAAATGCCATACCAATATTCAATCAATATTTATACTAACAAAAAAATTGATAATGTCAGATAAAAGATTATTAGCGGTAGATCATGTATCCCACAATCGAACTGCAAAACAAAAAATATAAGCAAGCAGACAATCACTCCAATGTGTGTTTTACCAATAGCTAGACAGTATTTGTTTTACCAAAATTGTCAAAAATCACTGGAAAAATGGAGGGAAGGGAGGTAATAAATGTAAAAGCTTATTGTAGCAGGTATCAGGGCACTGCGTTGTTCTGAGTATATTTATTAGTGGTTGCAAAGCGGAGTCAGAGTAAAACAATTCTCTGCAGCCACAGAAGGGAGCAACTAGTGGTAAATGGTTTTGCAGGCAGAGCGAGTACAGAAGAGTTCAGCATTCACCTCATACATCTGGAAGCACAAGTGGGACCACTTCTAGACTGGTGGGTTCTATATCACCAAGTCTAATATAGATGCTGCTGGAAGTCTTTCTATTTTTTCTCACTGTCGAAAAATGGAAAACGTGGTTATGGATACCACCTTTTTGTTTCAACTGAGAGATGCCTACATTCTCGTCTAGGCAATGAAAATCAAAGCACCTATTTTGGGGGACCTGGATAAGCCATGGGCTTTTTCAAGTAAAAAAAAAAATATCCAAAGGAATTGACAATGACAATCAGGCAATGTAAAAAGTTTGTCTGCCAAGATCTGACAAATCTAATCAAATGTGCAAAAATAATAAATGCAGATTTTACAGAACTCATAAACAAGAGGTTACCAGCACCACAGCACCCAAATCCAATTGTAGAAATTACCTCATGCCAAACATTCGTGACTTGCTGATATGTAGAAAACAAGCAAAAAGCAGACTTTACTCAATATTGCAAAGAAAAAAAACTAGCTTAGTATTCAGAACGATCGAGCAGCCCAACCCCGAATGATGAAATTACCTCAGATCCAAAAGTTGGTAGGGCTGGAAATGCATGACTTACTTATATTTATTAAACTAAGTCAAATGCAGACTTTTGGCAATATAAAAACGTAGAAAAAAATGCAAGCATGGTATTTGGAACGGCGGACCAATATGGAATAAATTGTGGGACATTACAAAACTAAAATAATAATTGAAGCAGAATTTAAACATCCTCTGAGATAAATTATTGCTGATAAAAGTCTAAAGTTGAAAGACAAAGAAAAGCTCAAAACAAAGAACCCGAAACCAAGATGCTGGAAAAGGAAGAGACCAAGATTCAATGCCTTCCTTCACACTACCTGGATTCAAACAAGGCACGTTTTTAATTTTTGGTGGGCTTCCAGATTGGTCCCATTAAAGCAACATCTCCACTTTCGGGAACCTGGAGAAGTCATGGGATTCAAATAAAAAAAAAAATGAATCAACAATAAAAATCACAATATGGCTAACTAAAAGTTCCTCTGCCTAAATTTCAAAAATCATATCTAATGAGCTAAAATTGTAAATTCAGAGCTTATAGACTCAAAACCAGGATTTCATTTTACAGCCTCAATCAAACTCATAATTCATGATGTTACCACCACTCTAGAAACTGAACCTGAATGAAGAAATTACAGCTGGCAGAAAATACATGACTTGGTGATATTTACAAAACTAAGCAAAACACAGATTTTTCACAGTATCAGAAGGGAAATATGCAAGCTTGGTACAAGTTTGGTATGGTCAAGCAGCAAGCAATACAAACTAAAATCCAGTCTACTACCAACTTACAGAACAAAAATAAACAATAAAATAAGCAGAATAATATGAATATTCTAAGGGATAAAAAATATATCAAACCAAGACAATAACAGTGCAAAGATTGAAACCAGCACCGCTAGCAAAGGCTGCTGAGCTCCAGAGAGAAAATACATAAACCAAGCTAACAATACCAAAAAAAAAAATTATAAAATAACATTAGAAAAACAGTTAGCTTTATTTCTGAAAAACTTGCTCCAGTCCAAGTTCAGCATATATCCAGTAACTTGAAACCAACCACACAAAACCAGGCCGATGGATTATTACAAACACCGATGTCGGTTGCCAGTTGAACTAAATGACAAAGGCAACAAATGAGTAGTAATAAAACAAATGCCTAGCAACCTTACTTCATAAAAAAATGAAGTGGTGAAGCTTCAGATGACAGCGTTCATTCAGACAGAGCAAAATGACACCACTTAGGACTACATTTTTGTCAACAGCTCAAGAGTGCAGTGCAGAGTGGGAGTGAAGATCTGCAAGTAGGAACAGCTGAACCTCACCTCAGAAAAACACCTGATCATGAAAATTATTCATGTGATTGGTGCAATCAAAGATTCAAAAGATACCTTAGGGTCTGGCACATATGTTGTTGCTGGGCAAGTTAAGACAGCAGTTTATATAAACTACAATTTTAACAATCTAAAAAAATGTACTTAAGGACATATAAACACATTGGCAGCAGCCAATGTAATTTATGAACAGGATGTAGTATTGCCTCAGCGGCAGTGGGAGGGTTCAGAGCAGTACTTATATAAGTACAATCAACCTAATTTAGTCATGAAGACGTGTATAGAAGTAATCAAAGTAAACTGTTAGTTGCATATTACAACACAATATATTACAATATATATTGTACATGGACTCTGCTTGTACTATCAGTGCATTAAAGAATATACAATGTGTAAATAAAGTTGTAGGTGTAACTGTCATAGTTATATATGTGAATGTGTTACTTAATAGTGTTGTTTGGTGTTGTGTTTTTCTGTTGAGCTGTCTTGTACATTTGAAACAACAAGATCTGAAAATTCCTTTACTAAGCATTAGAGAAGCAGCTGGCTGGCACACTGTGCAGAGCCAGTGAATGCAGTTGAGGAGGCTCCTCCTCGCTGATCCCGGTGACTCGATGCACAGCTTCCATTGCTGGTGGTTGGTTTAGCAAGGGGTCGATGGTGAGAGGTGCCCAGCTTTCCTAACTCATTCTGTTTTGCTGCTGTTGTTTTTTTGTCCCCCTTTCCTGTGGCTGCAAGCTCTGTGCTTTCTTGTTGCCCCCGGAGTACTGCAGTGGTGCTGCAGAGTCCTATTGGAGAAGAGAGCTGTGGTACTGCTGCCTGCTGTATAGTCCTTCCTGCAATCCATCCATCCATCCATCGAGCTGGTTGGGCTGCCGACTTCCAAAAGCAGTGAATCCATTATATAGAAACAAAGCGTCAGATATATTGGACGGATTGGAAGGAGGCATTTTGCAGTGGAAAAACAGATTAAAGACATCTGGAACATTTTGCTTGGGACTTACATTGAATATAAAATTCAAAACGGACTTCTATTCTATATTGATCTATATTTGATTGACAACTGAAGACCAGTGTAACTTATCATTTTTGGAAGGTGATTGGTTTACGTGTACATTAATATTATTATTTTGTGTAATTTAATTATTTTGTTATTTTTATTAGGATTGAGTCAGATAAGGGGTACATTTTTTTGGGGGGGGAATTATATATACTGTTTAGTTTAGTAATTTTTGTAAGTTTTTATATATATACTGCCTAGATTAAATGCCTGTTATGACCAGAAACAAATGCATGGTTAAATTACTAGAGGCCAAATCCAAGAATAAAAGGGAACAAGAGGAGGTGAAGAAAGGGGGAGATAGCTCCTTACTAGGATTATTGGCTGGGAAAATGCCAAATAAAAGAAGGAATAAAACAAGTTTAGACAAACTTAAATTAAAAAAAACAAGAAATAGTAAAGATTATGAACAACAAAGAAATAGTTTGTACTTCAACTCCAAATGGAGATATTACAACATTTTTGAAGGTAACTAAAAATACTAATATTGATCAAGGGCTAGAGGGATTAAGAATGGATAAGAGGGAGCAAGTGAAAAGTTTAAGATCTAATGAGGGGGAACAAAATAAGGGAAAAATTAATAATGATATGGAAGTATGGAATGCATCAAAAGAATCAAAAAAATTGAATAATCAAGGTGGTTTAATAAGGAATGCTGGGGAAATGCAACAAAACATCAAATTTAAAAAGTCAATAGTAAAAGATGAGACAATGAGTCCTCTGGATAATCAACAGACCTGGGCAGAGGAAGAACTGTCTTGGTCCCATAATTCAATTAGCATCTCTATGATGGATCTGGATCTAGAGGGAATAACAAAAGAAGTTGGAAGAGTACTTAGAGACCCATTACAATCTAATGCATTGATCTATCAACAGTTAACTGAGATTAAAAAGGAGTTGGCATTCCTAAAAGGAATAAAGAAAACAAGATTAGATTAGATTATCTTGTTGAAAACCAAGATAAAAATAATTTTGGAATTCAACAAGAGATAACATTTAAATTAGATGAGAAAGTAGAGGAAATTAAGAAATATGTTGAAAAAGAGGTAAGTGAAGGAGAGGATTCATTAGAATATGTGATGCTCCCAGACAAAATATTTAGGGAAGAAAGCATATGTCTGGATTTAAAAAATAGATTTCCTGATATATGGGAAAAAGGAGAACAACAATAAAATAAAGAGATGGAAGATGAGAATGTGAATAAAGATGAAGGAACCAGTAAAGATGTTAGAAGGTTAAAAGACGAAGTAGAGGAGGAACAGGTAATAGAAGGCCCAACTAATATAAAGAAGGGATTTGAAAATAAAGGACAAAGGAAAAATATTAAAGGAAGACAGACAGAAAGGGTAACAACTGAAGTAATTATAGAAGGTTCAAAGAATAAGGGAAAAAAGATTAAAAAAAATCCACAGAAGATGATTAAAAAAACAAATGGAAAGAGAGTGTTGGAAGGAAAAAAACAAGGTAAAGAGCAAGGAAATAGAAGATGGAAGGAAAGTGATTGGTATAGTACAGAATAACAAAAGACAACAAGGACAAAAAGGATGTGGAGAAGTAGATGATATAGGGAAAGTGAAAGACAATGTGGAGGAGAAGATGGAAAAAGGAACCTTAGGAAGAAATGATCTAGAAAAATCATTGTTAGATTGTGAAGAGAAAGATAACAAACATGAGGAAATATTGAAACAATTAAAAAAAAAAACAACAAGAGATTTTGTTTTACTTTTGTATAAAATGGCATGTTTGCCTAATGAAACAGAAGAAAGTTTGTCAAAAATGGTTAAGAACTTATTAGACAGTGTACTAAGTGGATGCAGACAAATGCTGAACAGTATTAGTATTGTAAGGCCTATTATGGAATTAGAATTGGTTCTGGTGGTTACAGACCAGTACTATGCTCTGAAAGCCACTGACAAACAAGAAAAAGAGCTAGGTAAAATGGGAATCCAAGTTGGAGAATTGATAACTTTGGGTGAGTTATTATGCGGTTATAGAAAAAGGAGGAGAAATAAAGGAGGTCATCATATATGGCTTAAAACAATTCTATATGGAAAATAGCAATAATCTTAAGAGCAAAGTGGCTGATTTATTGAATATACTGTTGGGCACTGAGGGCTGCATCCACGAAGTAACACAGGCTGTTCGATGTGAAAAAGATGGTCAAATATTGATAAAGATGAACAAGGAATTATTTTTGAACTATTAATATAGAGACAGCCATTGTTGGATGATCTTGGTGTATATGTTTGTATGGAATTAGGAGAGATGGATCAAGAAGTTCAAAAGTATAAAGAATCAAGGACATGGGAAGTTATGATAGAAACATCAAATAGATATACATTATTAACCCCTTTAGTGCCCTATGACACAGGTCACAGCTGCACATGGCCATAAAGACATTCTTAGTATGTCTGGCCATCAATCCCTCCAGTGCACTAGGGATCCGGTGAGATTTACAAGCTTTGACTCCTGGGGTCACGGGAGCAGATGGTAGTTTCACGATCCTGGGGGTCTGGAATGCAGCAGACATCACATGTTTGCAGAAGCATGCAAACACGTGGCTTGTCTCAGTTTGTTTGCTTTCAGTTTCTCTTGGGCTTCACTCTGAGAAGCAACGTTGTATCAGAGCACACGGAGGTTGCTTCAGTTGCTAATAAAACTATTTGATAACTTGCTTTTAAGTTGTAAATCAAGGACCTGCAGTGTTTTGGAAGATATTTATTGTGTTTCTGAAGCTAGTGTGGGTGCTAGGCAGACTCATTTAGTAGAAAAAAAAGTTAAAAGTTCATTGCTCTTTTTCACCAGCCTTTGCCTTGTATTTTGGCAATACATTTTTTTTACTTTTTTTTTTTGCAGACAACTGTTTTAGAACTTATTAGTTTTTAACTGGTGTTTTGTGGTGTGTTGAAAATAAGTTTTGTTTTATAAAATGCCTTTCATTTGCTTTATTTTGATTTGTATTCATTTCCAGTGCTCCAGGGTCAACCCTGTAAATGGGCCTTGTGTCCAGTGGGTCTTACCCAGTTACTAAGGAATAATAAATAAAAAAAATATATATACATATAAAGAATTTGATATTTTGTATACATTGCAGTAAAAGTGTGACCCTGAGCAAGTCACTTTACTTTCTTGTGCTCCCAGGTTGCACCTGTAAACAAGCTTCCGGCTTAGTGTGTCTTTCCTGGTAAAAAAAAAAAAGTGTTACTCTGTCTATAGTAAGATACAAGCCTAGGGCTCTATGATCTGTTTTAGTTACAAACAATAGCATAAATCAGTTTTGAGTTAGTGAATAGTGATGCTGTAAGTGCTCATAGTGTGAAGCAGTTGTATATAGTTTACTGCTTTTGGTGAAGAGTGTGAGCCTTCTGCTTTACATAGTTTTGGTTGTTTGGGGCCTTACACACCACTGTCACTCTGAGACAACCCTTCTTTTGCTGTCCTTTCTAGATACCCCCCAAAATAGCATAAAAGAATCAGAGCTATTATTCAGCAACGCTGGAAGTATCTGTAGTGGGATACAAACCTAGGGCTCCAGGTTCTCACATAGTTAGCAACAAATAAATAAAATTCAGAAAACAATCCAGATATTATACAGCAATTATACCCAGCCACAATTTAAGTGTCCCTGGTCAAATTCAAACCTTGACCTCTGGTTCTTACTTGTGTGCTTCAAGCACTAGGCAAAAATATTAATGCCTTTTACTTACACTATCCCAAAGTGCTTTACAATACAGGAGAGGAAGGGGAGGAGAGAGAGTATCTCTGCCACTAAGACTTACTGTCTGCTAATCATGCCAAAGAAATACACTGCAGAGGAGATCGTAAAATATATTATCAGCTCTGACTCAGAGTTGGATGATTTTATTGACCCAGAGTTTGGGAGTGACTACAGTCCAAGCAGTACTCCTACTGACAATACAATATTGAGTGATGCCGACGAGAGTGGTCCGTACAGTCCTAAGACCAAGTTGAAGTCCCCACATGGATGCAAGCGCACATGTGTGCCCACCAGTGAGCACCAGCCAAAGCATAAACAGAAAAAGCAGAATTCACAGCCCAAGCAAGCATCCAAACATAAAAAGCAGAAGCAGCATGGGGATCTGCCTAAGCCTGTGCAGATACCAGAGCCAGAGATATTTCCCCAGAAAGAGGCCCCATGTGTGCCTTTGATGGAGCCGGATGCCACAATGCAGGCAGAGGGAAGTCACATGAAGCATAAGTGTAAGCAGAAGCACCTGCCATTTACTCATGTTATGGCGCCTACAACACAGGATGAGGGTAAATGCAAAAAGCACAAAAAAAGTGCAAACATCTGCCTCAGCCAGAATCAGAGCCCCAGCCTAGGCAAGAATCTCAACCCAAAAAGCGTAAGCTAAAGTGCAAGCAGTTGTCTGACACTAGCACACTACCCAAGCCTGAAACACTGCCCAGAGCAGATACCCTGCTTGAGCATAACCCCCTGGACAAGCCTTATTCTCTGCCTGCATATGACTCCCCACTTGAGCCTGATGCCCTGCCTAAACCTGACACATTGCCTGAGCCTGACATGTTACCTGAGCCTGACACTCTGACCGAGCCTGACGCATTGCCTGAGCCTGACACTATGTCTGAGCCTGACATGTTGCCGGAGCCTAACGTGTTGTCGGAGCCTGACATGTTGCCAGAGCCTGACATACTGCCTGAGCCTGACACACTGCCTGAGCCTGACACTCTGCCCAAGTCCTGCATCTTACCTGAGGAAGACACTCAGCTTGAGCATAATGCACTGTTTGAGCCTGACACATGCAGTGCCACTTTCTCAGAAAAAGCTGATCCCTTGGCAATCCCTGAGTCTGAAACTACTGCCCCAGTGCTAGGTACAGGCCATAGCAGGCACTACAGTGGTTATACTCCAGTCTACCAATGGAATCCCCCAAATATGGAAAAACCATGTGTTCCACCATTTACTGGGAATGCAGGTGTCCAGGTTGACACAAAGGAATTTGCCCCCCTAGAATATTTTCTCTTATTTTTTAGTAATGAAATACTTTCTCACATACTGACTCAAACAAATTTATATGCAGATCAGTTTTTAGCTCAGTATGGGGACAAGCTAAAACCACATGCAAGGACTCACCAATGGACTCCCACAAACTTAGAGGAAATGAAAAGGTTCTGGGGTTTGACATTTTTAATGGGGATTGTGAAAAAGCCCACCATCAGCATATACTGGTCCACCCACCCTGCTCATTCTACCCCTCTATTTCCAGCTATAATGAACAGGAACAGATTTCAGCTTCTGCTGAGATTTATGCACTACAATGACAACACTAAGGCTTTGCCAAGGGACCATCCAGAGAATGATAGGCTTTTTAAATTAAGGCCTATTATTAATCATCTTTTTAAAATGTTTTCTGAGGTGTACACCCCATCCCAAAACATTTCAGTGGATGAGTCTCTTCTGTTTTTCAGAGGGAGAATAATATTTAAACAGTACCTTCCTCTGAAATGTGCCCGATACGGAATTAAATTGTACAAACTTTGTGAAAGTTCCACTGGATACACATACCGTTTCAGAATCTACACAGGAAAGGATGCCACACAGGATGTTGCAGGCTGCCCCCCATGTCTAAACACAAATGAGAAAATTGTGTGGGACCTAATTCTTCACTTGCTAGGCTCTGGCTACAACCTGTATGTTGATAATTTCTATACTGGGACTCCTCTGCTTAATATTCTGTATCAGTTTGATACAGTAGCTTGTGGCACCATCAGACCTAACAGGCAACATTTTCCCAAAGAGTTGGTAGCCAGAAAGAAATAAATGTGGTGAGACCAGTGCTCTCCATTGTGATGAACTACTGGCTGTAAAATTTACAGATAAAAAAAATGTGTATCTCCTTAGTACAATTCATGATTAATCCACAGCAGCAGTTCCAGTTCATGGTCAGGACAAATTAATAAGCAAGCCTCAGTGTGTCCTAGATTATAACAAACATATGGGAGGTGTGAGCAAAACAGATCAGATGCTTGAGCCCTATGATGCCACTCGAAAAACAATGGCTTGGTACAAGAAATTAGCTGTTCACCTGTTTCAGCTGGCTATGTATAATGCTTTTATTTTGTACCCAGCAAAGTCATCTGGTCATTTAAAGTCCTTCCTAGATTTCCAAACAGATGTCATTTCAAGTCTTCTATTTGATTCAGCAGAAATACCAGAAATAGAAAGAAATGAGGGTGTAGCCAGACTAACTGAAAGACATTTCTGCAGAATGTTACCACCTACTGAAAGGAAGGCTAGGCCCCAGAGGAGATGTAGAGTCTGCTACAAAAAAAGGCTTTAGGAGATACTCAAGATATTACTGTCCACACTGTCCCACAGAGCCAGGGCTGTGCCTGGAGAACTGTTTTGAGAAATACCACGCCAAGCTCAATTACTGGAATGACTGATGGGTGTAAAAATTCATCCTGAATAGGACAATGAGGCCAAAGCAGTTATTAAGTTAAAAACATTTTGGGAGAAGTTATTTCCTTATCTAAGCACCCACAAACTGTTGTTTTTACTCTGTTGGTAACCAAGTAAGGCCCACGAAGCACAATGCCTGTTTGTAGGAACAACCTGGAAACACTGGGGATGTTAAGTGACTTGCTCAGGATCACATAGTATGCAAGTGGAGGTGGTGAGAATCAAACCCAGAGCTGTACCAAACTTGATTACGGCTCGTTACACTAACCACTAGGCTATATTGTCAGCCCTTTATTCAAGGGCCTTTAGGATATAATTATATTTTACACTGTATGGGCCAACTCACTTTATTTCTGATTCTGCCAGAGTATTTTGGTAATGCAAATGTGAAACACATGCAATCTTACCATAGCATTCTGTCCAGACCTGCCTATTACAATATGCTTTTGTAGAAACCTTTGTCATGCAGCCCCTCCCTCCCTGCCTGCATTTCTCACCTCCAGAAAACATCAATGCATTGTATTACCCAGGGAACAATATATATTGCATCAAGGATTACAAAATAAAGATTTTAAGGATGTCTGAGAAAGTATCCTACCCACGTGTTCACTGTTTATAATCTTCTAGTGAATTAAGCTCCACAGCTAAAAATACTAAAAAAATGCAATATTTTGGCCCCTTTTCTACTTAATTATTTGGCTGTCTCATTTATCAAGTACAAACTCCTACCATGTTGGGCTTCTTTGGGGAGTACTAACTGTGTTGGTACCACAAACTTACACCTCCACCAAAGGACCCTTGGTACAAAATGCTCCAAACCTGCTAACACTGTACATTCAATGGATCTGAAATGCATTTAGCAGCCTGTGTGTTGGGCTTACATCTGCCAGACTCTGGTAAAGAAACATAAATTTAATACCACATTAAGCAGTACCCTCTTGAGAATAACAAAAAAAGTTTTCCTATACCAGCATCCTACTTAACTTGCTGAAAAGAAAGAAATATGCAAAATTTCATTATTTTCTATAGTTGTACTAAATGTAGAGGAGGATTATGGGTAGCACATACTTTGGTAACAAGCAGTCTTACTAATGATTACAACAAGTATTTTATTGCATTTCAGAAAATATATACTTTTCTTATGGTATCCTGGTGTCCCGAGATCAATGCTGTGGATTTTCCATTGTGGGCCTAAGTTTTCTCCTTTAAAATATACATTGCACCCTATAGGTTTCAAGCCTATTTCAACCAAACCTTTGTGGTGAAGGTATATAAATGTGGTATCATTGTAACCAGTACTCTAAGCAGAATCCAAAAATTTGGTGTTTGTGTACCTCCATCCTATGTTACATAGATATGTGGTTTGCTAAACTGTGAAAGCAATCTGAATTTCCATCATTTTGCATAGTTCTACCAAATGTAGAGGAGGATTATGGATAGCAAACATTTGGACACCAGGCAATGTCATACATTTTTAAAACCAGCATTTTGTGCAGTTTCAGAAAATATATACTTTTCTTATGATATCATGGTGTCCTGAGATCAATGCTGTAGATTTTCTATGGTGGGTCTACATTTTCTCCTTTAAAATATACATAGCACCTTATAGGTTTCAAGTCTATTTCAACCAAATCTTTGTGGTAAGGATACATAAATGTGACATCGTTGTAACCAGTACTCTAAGCAGAACCCACAAATGTGACGTTTGTGTACCTCCATCCTATGTTACATAAATATTTGGTTTGCTAAACTGTGAAAATGATGTAAATTTCCATACTTTTGCATATGTCTACCAAATGTAAAGGAGGATTATGGGTAGCAAACATTTGGACAGCAGGCAATGTCACACATTGTTAAAAACAGTATCTTGTGCAGTTTCAGAAAATATATACATTTTCTATAATACCATGGTGTCCTGAATGTATACAAGCCAGAGAACCAGTGTTGTGTATTTTCCTTAGTGGGCCAAAATTTCCCCCCTTTGAAATGTTCTTAGCACTATATAGGTTTTGAGCCCATTTCCACCAAATCTTTGTGGTAAAGGTACATAAATGTGGCATCACTGTAACCGGTACTCTCAGCAGAATCCACAATTGTGGTATTTGGGTACCTCCATCCTATTTTACATAGACATTTGGTTTGCTAAATTGTGAAAATTAGGTGAATTTCCATCATTTTCCATAGTTCTACCAAATGGAAAGGAGGATTATGGGTATCAAACATTTGAATAGTGGGCACTTTCATACATTTTTAAAAACAGTATCTTATGCAGTTTCAGAAAACATATACTTTTTGTATGATACCATGGTGTCCTGAATGTCTACAAGCCAGAGAATCAGTGCTGTGTATTTTCCACAGTGGGCAAAAATGTTCCCTCTTTGAAATGTTCTTAGCATTATATAGGTTTTGAGCTTGTTTCCACCAAATCTTTGTGGTAAAGGTACACAAATGTGGCATCATTGTATCCGGCACTCTCAGCAGAATCCACAAATGTGATATTTATGTACCTCTGTCCTATTTTATGTAGACATTTGGTTTGTTGAACTGTGAAAACATTGTGAATTTCCATCATTTTGGATAGTTCTACCAAATGTAAAGGAGGATTATGGGTAGCAAACATTTGAATAGTGGGCAATTTCATACATTTTTAAAAACAGTATCTTATGCAGTTTCAGAAAATATATACTTTTTCTATGGTACTATGGAGTCCTGAATGTCTACAGCCCAGAGAAGCAATGCTATGTGTTTTTTCAGTGTGGGCCTAAATTTTCCCCTTTAAAATATTCATAGCATCATATAGGTTTCAAGCTTAGTTAACCCAAATCTTTGTGGTAAAGGTACATAAATGTGGTATCATTGTAACTGGTACTTCCAGCAGAATCCACAAATGTGGTATTTTTGTACCTCCATCCTATTTTACATAGACATTTGGTTTGTTAAATGGTGAAAACATTTCGAATTTCCATCCTTTTGCATAGTTCTACCAAATGTAAAGGAGAATTATGGGTAGCAAACATTTGGATAGCAGACTATGTCATACATTTTTAAAAACAGTATCTTATGCAGGTTCAGAAAATGTATACTTTTTCTATGATACCATGGCTTCCTGAATGTTTACAGGCCAGAGAAGCAATGCTATGCATTTTTTGCTGTGGGCCAACATTTTTCCCCTTAAAATACAATATAGCACCCTATAGGTTTCAAGCCTATTTAAACCAAATATTTGTGGTAAAGGTACATAAATGTGGTATCAATGTAACCGGAACTTTCAGCAGAATCCACAAATTTGTTTTTTGTGTACCTCCATACTATTTTACATAGACATTTGGTTCATTACATTGTGAAAACTATGCGAATGTTCATCATTTTGTATAGTTCTACCAAATGCAAAGGACAATTATGGGTAGCAAATATTTGGACAGCAGGCAATGTCATACATTTTTAGAAACAGTATGTTATGCAGTTTCAGAAAATATATAATTTTTCTATGATATCATGGTGTCCTGAGTATCTACAGGCCAAAGAATCAATGTCGTGCATTTTTCACTGTGGGCATATATTTTCCCATTTAAAATACACATAGCACTCTATAGATTTTGAGCCTATTTCAGACAAATCTTTGTGGTGAATGTACATAAATGTGGTATCATTATAACCAGTACTTCGAGTGGAATCCACAAATGTGGAGTTTGTGTACCTCCATCCAATCTGACGTAGAGAATTGGTTTATTAAAGTGTGAAAACTATGTGAATGTCCGTCATTTTGCATAGATCCACCAAATGCAAAGGAGGATTATGGGTAGCAAACATTTGGATAGCGGGCAGTGTCATACATTTTTAAAAACAGTATCTTGTGCAGATTCATAAACTATATACTTTTTCTATGGTGACAAGGTGTCCTGTATGTCTACAGGCCAGAGAAGCAATGCCAGGCATTTACTGTTATGGACAAAAAAATTTCCACTTTAAAATGTACTTAGCAACCTGTGTGTATAGGGTTTATTTCTGCTAGACTTCTTTGGTAAAGGTACATAAATTAGGTACCGATGTAACCAGTGCTCTCCACAGAATCCAAAAATGGGATGTTTATATACCTGCCTCTTATGTTACATTTGCATTTACTTTGTTAGAACATGAAAATTCTGTGAATTTAAATTATTTTTAATTTTGCAAGACATATAAAGAATAATAATGTGTAATATATATTTGGGTAGTGGGCTATGCTACCCATGTTTAAAAACAGTATTTAGTGTAGTTTCAAAAAATATATACTTTTCCTAAAATAACATGAAGTTCTTGGTCTCTACAAGCAAAAGAAGCAATGATGTGCATTAAACTAGAATTTAAGGCACTTCAAGTAGAAATTAAATAGAGTACTACCGCTATAATATGTTTCTGCCTATAAAAAAGATTTTTTGGAGAGTATATAGCACAGACACTGAGAAGTTCAGCACCATATAGCTTTCCATAATTCTCAGTTAAAATTATATGTTTTCTGGGATGTTTTCTGCAACATTTTTGAGTAAAAATAGCATTTTGCTTACATTTCAGGCAGTGTTTCATGGCCACATGACCTGATATTGACAACACCTTACTACCTATAAAAAGCTCAGAGTCTAACAATAAAAAACATCCATGGTTTCCCTACTTTTCCTTGAAGAGAGCATAGTGATATTTTAATTTTATATAATATTGTGCCAAAATAACATAAATTGCCTGGCTCAGGAGTGTAAAATACCCCTGGCAGCAAAAGGGTTAACTGATTTGGATCAGTGACTGCCTGGAAAAAGTAATGAAAGTAGGTCACAGACATCAGAGTATAATATAATTACTAATGAGATTATATATGAGAGAGAACCTAATGAGAACAAGATAGAATCAAAGGACAAGATACAAATTCTTACTTGGAATTCCTCAGGATTACAGGAAAGATTAGGAGACCCAGATTTAGTAAAATATTTTAAAACATTTGAGTATATACGTATCCAGGAAACATGGATGATGAATGAGGCTTATTTCGATGGATATATGACATATTGGAAAAAAGCTGAAAAGTTGAAAAGGCATGGAAGAAATGCAGGGGGTCTTCAAACTTTCTGTAAATTAAATAATAAAGTGAAAACAAAGGATATACAGATTGATAGTAAGAGCATATTAATAGTATATATACAGGAGGAAGGAGTAGATGATTTAATATTAATAAATATCTATGCACCTCCATTAAATAGTTACTATGGTAATAAGGATTGGTTGAAAAAATTATCAAGGGAATTAGATAGATTGACATTTGAATATCCTAATAGCAAAATAATATTAGTAGGAGATTTTAATGTAAAATTGGGCACTTTACAAGGAATACCAGAAGAAACTGTGTCTTGTTGTTCTCATTTGGAGAAGAATAATCTAATGGCTAAAAGGGAAGTGATGGACTACACGGTAAATAATAAGGGAATTCTTGTCCATAGGAAGTTATGTGATAGAAATTTCCTTTTATTAAATGGGAGAATTAAAGGTGATATTCCTAGTAATTATACATATCAAGGGGGTCATGGGTCATCAACAATAGATTATGTTTGGGTTAATCTAAATTTGCTATCAAAGTGCATTGAGATGAGGATAAAAACAACTTTGGAGAGCCAGCATGCTTCCACAGAACTAATGTTGGAAAAGGATCAGACAAAATGTGTTGTTGATCAAGTGGGACCTGAAGTGTTGAAACTGATAAGAAAGAATGTTATAGGGTGGGATATTATGGAAGGAGGGAAACTTATCCAGTTAATGTATGATGGAGGTATATTGGATAAAATAAATAATTATATTGATGATAAAAATGATATAGAAACATTACTGGAATATAATATCATTATGGTTGATGCCAGACAACAAAATATAATAGTAAGGAAAGGCCAGGCATGGTTTAATAAAGAATGTAAGGATGCAAAGAGGAAATTTAATGGGATAATGAGAGTTTTAAAAGGTAGTTTGTTAGAAAACAAGAACAGAGAAATGAACAAATTAAGAAAAGAGTATAAAAGGATTTTGAAAATAAATAAAGGAAGATACCAACTTAAATTATGGACAGAATTAGAGGAAGCTGTAGTATCAAATGACTCTGAGAAGTTCTGGAATATAGTCAGTAATGGTACATTAAATTATGACAATAGGATAACTACATTAATTGAGCCGGATGTATGGGTACAATATTATAAAGGTTTATTTTATACAACAAATAAAAAGAAACAAAATATAGACAAACAATATGGTAAGAATGGATTTGACATTAAAAATCAAGAATTGATTAACAATAAACCATTTATGGAAGAGGATGTATGGAAGGTTTTAGATGATTCTTTCAAAAAACATAAAGCCCCAGGCCCGGAAGGGATACCTTTTGATGTTATTTTTCATACAGTTCGATTTTGGGTTCCTTATTTGACAATATTATTTAACAAGATTTGGGATAAAGGAATAATACCAACTAGTTGGGAATTAAATATAATTGTTCCAATATTTAAAAAAGAGGAAAAAAAGTCCAGAATGTTATCGACCAATTAGTTTAATAGATAGTACAGAGAAGATATTTACTAAAATATTATACAATAAATTGACAACATGGGTTGAGAAAAACAATATTATTGATACAGCGCAAGCAGGATTTAGAAATGGTCAATCTACATTAGACCAATGTTGGACATTGGTGCATTTAATTTACAAGTATACTAAGATTAAAAAACAAAAGCTATATTGTATATTTGTTGATCTAAAAACAGCATTTGATCAAGTGAATCGTAGTATGATGTGGGAAAGATTAAAAGGACTAGGAGTGGATAGGGATATGGTGACAATGATTGAGCGATTGTATCAGGACAATTATACAAGCGTAAGATATTCAACAAAGGGACAATTGACACAATGGTTTCAAACTAACATTGGGGTAAAGCAGGGATGTACTCTTTCACCATTGTTATTTAATTTATATTTTCAAACAATATTAAGTAAATTATAGGATCCAGACTTTCATTTGACTAGAATAGGGAAGAAGCATTGTGCTTATTTGGCATTTGCAGATGATGTAGCTTTACTATCAACGAGCTTCATAGGCATAAACAGGATGTTAATTAAATTTGTTGGAGAATGTAAGAAGGACGATTTATTATTAAATTATGAGAAAACAAAAGTACTGGTCTTCAGAGGGAATAAAAAAGAATATCAATATAAAATAGATGGATATGGATTGGAAGTGGTAAAAGAATTTTGTTATTTAGGAATAGTTTTCACTCAGGATGGATTATGGAATAAGCATATAAAAGAAAACTTATAGTAAAGTAAATAGATTTATGGCAGTAATGAATAGATTTGCGTATAAACATGGAGGGCAGTCAATAAAAGGAAACTTGAGGGTTTTTAATGCAAAAGTTAAAGCTCAAATACTTTATGGGGCAGAAATTTGGGGATTTGGTGACTTTTCCAAATTAGAATGTATTTTGAATAAATTTTATAAAACATTTTGGGTCTTCCTATTGGGACGCCATCAGCAATGGTTAGGGCAGAACTGGGCCAATACCAATTGGGATGTGAAATAAAAACAAGACAAATGACCTATTGGTTAAAGGTGTATAACATGAGTAATCGAAAGTTTCCTAGATTATGTATGGCAGAGGCAATGAAGTATAGTAAATATTATAGGTTATTTCCAAGTATGGGAATGGTAGAGACAATATTAAAACCAATGGGTCTGCTAGAGATTATTACGGAAAGTATGATTTGTCCAGCAGATATAATTAAATTAAGAATTAAAGTTAGGGTTAGAGATTATTATACCCAATTGGATTTGGCACTGTGTAAACAATATAAAGTGAATGAATGGATGGTTAAAAATAAGAGGTCACATGAATTAGAATTTTACTTGTGAGCTAAGTTCAATCCTGAGTTTAGGAAATTATTAACCCGAACAAGATTCGAGAGTAATACAACAAATTGAAAATCAAATTTATATAGTAAAGAGAAAATAATGGGGGATATACTATGTAAATGTGGAACAGATAAAGATACACTTAGACATTTATCAATAATATGCTCTCTATATGCGAAAGATAGAAGGAAAATTTGGGGGGAGATTTTGAGAAAACTTGAGTTAAATCCAGAAATTATGTGGAATTTCTTGTTAAAATCTCATAACCTGAAAATTTTACTCGCTGTGGCCTCCTTTTTAAAAATAATTGAGCAGACAAAATTGCATGCAAGGAATGTTTTAACTTAAGGGGTAGGTTAAGCTGTTTATAATTTGTCCAATAAGTCAATATTTAAAAATATTTAAAATTGTGGATATTACTAAGAAGAACGTAAAACTGAGGACTAATGTTATATGATGGATGTTTTAACATGTAAATTATAAAAAATGTGTATTTGATTGAATTTTAATCATGTATTTTAATTGTAATGACTTGAATAAGTCGATCAATAAAATTACTACTACTACAAAGCATTACTGAATATACACTTTTACAATGCCCTAATATAACAGCCCACTTGAACAAGCATTGATATCAGTGTATTCACAGATTTCTTAAGGACATTGTTTCAATCCTGAGAATGCAAATGTACAGACCATTGAAATAATATTTGTTTGTACAAGCACAGTTTCATACATTTGTGTTGCTTTTAAATTCTGAGGTTTCTATTCTTCTGGGGTTGAAGGAAACTGTCTGTTCCTGAGGACTAGCAAATATGCATTTTTTAGATTTTTTTATAAACCTCTGTTTAAATGTGCAGACTGTCACTGCACTCAGTCCAGCCATCTCCATGTTTCACCCATGCAGTGTAATGTCCTGAGTGTACAGATGCACCATTATGAAATATTACAGCATTTGTATCAAAAGTTAACCCATCAACTGTAACCCTGTTCACTAAGAAGCCCATGATTGGTGTGCCCACATGAATCACTGCACTGTCAAACTGCTGTACCAACAACAAGAAGTACTGTCCAAAATAATGAATCTTTAACGTGTTTGAACAGTTACTACCACAGTGTGTACATTGCCAACCCGATTTGGCATTTGTAACCAGCTCTTTAAAATTCACAGATGTCTGATGTGGCATGTACAGAGGAATCCACAACATGTTGTCAACTTATTCTGTGTCCACATGTTCACATACATTGCATGTGTACATGTTTGTGTAATCAATACTGAACAGACATCTCACTTGAATGCCATCAGTATCTAATGAGTTTAACAGTGCCATTGGAAACTCTGTGACATCCTGTTGTATATTTTCACCAAATTTACTATGGTCTTCATTAGAAGCATGACAGAATTGGCATAACAGTTGACACCAGTGTTATTCTCAAATGTGAGCCTACTCATGGATCTTGCAAGCTTCTTTGCAGTCAGTGCATAAGAAGTTGATAACAACAAACCTTGAGTATCATGACGACTATCATCAGTTACAGCACTGGTAGGTTGTTTCCTCTTTAATTGCTAACATCTGCTTTGCACTGTTTTACGTACAATCTGGATTGATTGTAATGGGAACTGAGACAGTTGAGGCTGATACAATGAGTGCAACCTATTGCACTCAATGATGCTTTTCCACTCAGCAGAAATCTTCTGCAGGGCAACACTTATGATGTACAAACCAGCCAATGTGCACACACATGACAGTGCAACATAGCTCTTACTATGTTTAGAAACAGATGTGCCAATATCTATCATGGCTGTATCCAAACTCAGTCCTTGCAATTTGTGGATTGAAACTGCATATGCCACACACAGTGGAAACTTTACATGTGACATATATGTCCTTCATCAGTTGAAACTTCACTGTACAATGTTCAATCAGCTGTGGCTGTTGTATATTGTCAAATGTAACAATGACACTTTCAACAATAATATGCTGTGCGTTGTAATTGAACACATTAATGTTACCCATAGCACCATTGACTATTCCATCCTCAGTATTTAAATTATGATGTAACATCACACATGCATGCTTGCACAGTGTTAAAACAGACTCAAGGCCAGCAGTTCTGGAAACATCTATGTTTAGTTTTTGTAAACAAGCTGTTATTTTCTGCATCAATGACCGTGACAGAGAGAAACCATCAATGGAATTAATTGATGTAACTGTAAGAAGACTCTCACCTTCCTTTTGAAGCATGAGTGAGTTGAAGGCATCACACTGCTTCTATGTAGGCATAAAACTGCCGAGCTCAGTTCTGAAAAAAACATCTGCTACTTGTTGTAAAGAAACTGTACCAACAGCAATAACACCTAAGGAAAGGATGCTCTGGCTTCCTCTTGTAAGTCTACCTATTCTAGGCTCCTCTAATAAAGCTTTGTAGACCATATCCTCAATCTGTCATGTGTTTTGTCTGAGCTCAGCATATGAAAATAACTTCCACAAACTGATACACCAATACAAGCAATGGTTGTTTTATTTTGTTCAAATGTGAGTGGTGAAAAGACAGGCTTGCCATTGACTAGAGCTAACTGTAGCAGATCACCAAATACAATTATGTGTTTGCAAGGAATCTCCTGCTCGATTCTTACTATTTCACACAGCCTCAAATGTGCGTAAGCCAGCATAATATTAGATAGCATGCTGATCTCATCAACAATCAAAACATGCATTTTCTTAAACATGGATTGTAAGTCATTTGCTATCTCATGAGATAACTTACAGTACTCACCAATTTTACCATGCTCAACCGGTAGCATGAACAAGCGATGCAAAGTTGCTCCTCCAATGTTGTAGGCAGCAAGACCAGTTGGTGCAGTCACAGGAACAGATAGTGACTCTGATGTCAGCTGTCTAATTTTAGCACTGAGAGCTTCAATGAGAAAACTTTTCCCTGTGCCTGCCGAGCCATTAACAAACACGTAGGTTTGTTGCTGACTATCACAAGAGTATGACTTCTGCATGTGTTGTATCACATGGGGCACTGCGTCCGTAATGGTGTCATATACCTGCTTTTGCTCAATATTGAGTTTAGATTCCAGTTCTGACACATTGCACAGTATACCACTTCTGCACTGCATCACTGTCTCAATCTCAGACATAAGAACTGTTGTATCATTGAGAGGTAGTGGCACTCCTAATATGCCCTGAGCTTCCATATCAGCGTTCTCTTGTGAATCAACAGGAGTATCATTCTCTACAATTTCCTGTGGTTTTTCAATCTGTTCTTTCTCCATCTGCAAGCATTGAATGTACAGATTGGATTTGTCAGATTGAAATGTACCATAAGACTTGTTGACTTCCTTGTCATACATGTCAGAGTCACCCTTCAACAAGTGTTCATCTCTCCGTGGCTTAAAGAAAAGAAGAAGAGCATAGTAGTATTGCTCTTTCTTCTCTGCAGTTTTCAGACTGAGTTTATACTGGTCCACCTGGGTACAAATGACATTGAGGGAAATAACGAGCTAGAGATACAGGCAAGATTCAGGGAGCTTGCCAGGGTCTGTCATGACATAGGATGCACAGTTTCCTTCTCAGAAATCCTGCCGGTGCCAAGGGCTAGTGGGGAGCACAAAAGGAAGATTAGGGAGATAAACCAGTGGCTCAGGGAGTGGTGTGAGGCCAGAGGGTATGGGTTGATTGGGGATTGGGGGGAGACCTGGGAGGATAAGGAGCTGTATGCTAGAGATAGACTCCATCTCAATTTGGAGGGGAGGGGAATCCTTAAGTTGAAAATAGAGGGGTTCATTGGTGAAAAGTGGGGTTTAAACTTGTGAAGGGGGAGGGATGGGAGAAAAGGCTGTCAAGGGGGTGCCGATAAAGGAGGGACTCTGTCTCCACCCCCCTGGGGAGCTGGAGGATTGTGGGAAAAGGCCGACTGGTAAAATGCAGACCCGGGGAAAACAGAATCCTCATGGGAACACGAGCAGGGGAAATGGAAGTATAGGGAAAGGGTGGAAGGTAGTACTGCTAAATGCCAGGAGCTTGGGAAATAAAATGCCTGAGCTCCAGGCGATGCTAACTGAGGGAGAAGTAGATGTGGCAGCTGTCACTGAGACCTGGGCCACTGCAGGACACGACTGGGACCTGAACCTGGAGGGTTACACTATGTTCAGGAAGGACAGGGGGGAGGGAAGGGGAGGAGGGGTGGCAATGATAGTCAAAAACTGCATTGGCATTGGGGGAGTAGAAGAGGCAGAGGGAACCGTGGGAGCAATTTGTGTCACCTTGATAACAAGGGGGGGGGGCAAGAGAGTAAAAATAGGAGTGGTGTATAGACCCCCCTGCCCTGGCGGAGGAGCTGGAGGAGAGTCTGGTGGCAGATGTTGGGAGACACTGCAGACTGGGAAGAGGAACGGTGGTGGTGTTGGGGGACTTAAACATGCCAGGAACAGACTGGGAGACTATGACATATTCTGTGACCAGGGAACAGAGGTAGTTGGATGTCTTTCAAGACACGTTCCTAACTCAGCAGGTGGGGGAACCGACCAGGGAGGCACGGGCACTGGATGTGGTCCTGGCAGACAGTGACCAGATTAGGGGCCTGGAGGTAAGGGACCCATTGGCAGGGAGTGACCATGCCACGGTCTGGTTCTGCCTGGACCTAGGAGGGCTAGAAAGCTGCACAAAGATGGAGGTAACTGACTTCAGGGGAACGGATTTTAAGGAAATGGGAAGGATCCTTAAGGAGCATTTGGATGGGATTGGGTCAGACATGGACGCTGATAGTAGGTGGGAAATCATCAGGAGAGGGGTGCAAGATGCTACCAGCACCTGTGCAAGAGTAAGACGAAAATGCGGTAGGGCCCGGAAACCCTGCTGGTGGACCAGGGAGGTCCAGGAGGTGGTGCAGGGAAAGAAGGCAGCCTATAGGCAATTCAAGTGCTCAAGGAGTGAAAGGGATCGAGGGGAGTATGAGCTGATGGCTAGAAGGGCCACTAGGGTGGTGAGGGTGGCTAAGGCAAGGAAGGAGCAGAACCTGGCCAGGGAAATTAGGAGAGGGAACAAGGGGTTCTTTAGATACATTGGGGAAAAACCAAGGGTGAAGGGGCAGATTAGCAGGATTAAATCAGGGGAGAGATGGGCACAAGACCCGGGGGAGCAGGCTGAGGTACTAAATGAGTACTTCACCTCAGTTTTCACCAAGGAAAATGGGGGTGCTGCATCATACATGGGAGGAGACAGAGATACTGAGGGGGACCCTTACCGATCGGCGGGTCTGGGGAGAGAGGGAAGCATCACTGGCAGGAGGGGGGAGGGCTAAGCAGGGAGAAGAGGTACTGGAAGTGGAAATCACAGCAGAGAGAGTGAGGGAAGCCCTCAGCTCCCTTAAGATGGAGAAAGCACAGGGGCCCGATAAATTACATCCCAGAGGGCTGAAGGAACTTGCGGATGTCCTGGCGAAACCCCATGGAGCTACTTTCACTCTCTCTGAGGACAGGGTGGGTGCCCCGGACTGAAGGTGGCGATATAGTGCCCATCCACAAAGGGGACTGGCGAGGTGGCAGAGAACTACAGGCCTGTCAGCCTGACATCGGTGGTGGGCAAGGGATGGAGGGCATTGTCAAGGAGAGGCTGGGGGACCTGGAAAGTCAGGGTGCCTGGACGACAGACAGCATGGATCTGCCTTGGGGAAATCGTACCAGACAAACCTTGTGGAGTTCTATGACTGGGTGACAAGTGCCTGGACCTTGGTAGACCAGTGGACGCCCTTTCTAGACTTCAGCAAGGCATTTGACTCTGTTCCTCACATGGGCCTGTTGGATAAGCTGGGAGAAATGGGGTGGGGAACCAGATGATCAGATGGATAGGCAATTGGCTCCAGGACCAGACCCAGAGGGTTGTAGTTGTGGGATAGTCTCATCCCAAAGAGGGTCATTAGTGGGGTCCCACAGGGATCAGTCCTTGGGCCCCTCCTGTTCAACGCCTACATCTCTGACATAAGGACAGGAATCAGGAGTGAGATGAGTCTCTTTGCGGATGACTCAAAACTGGGGGCGGTGGTGGATGGGGAGGAGGGGAGGGTGGCCCTACAGGGGGACCTGGAGGCTCTGGAAAGATGGTCTAGAAAGTGGAAGCTGAGGTTCAATGCAGGGAAATGCAAGGTACTCCACCTGGGGGCCAGAAACCCGGGCCAAGTGTACACCCTGGGGGGGGTTGCTACAAGTCTCGATGGCTAAGAGGGACCTGGGGGTGGTGGTGGATGTCAAAATGAACAACTCGGAGACTTGTAGGAGGGCAGCAGCCAAGACCAACAGGATGCTGGGATGCATCGCTAGGGGGATCACCTCCAGAAGGAGGGAAGTGATGCTCCCTCTGTATAACTGCTTGGTGAGGCCCTCCTCCCTATCCACACCTTGAGTACGGCATGCAGTTTTGGAGGCCACACTTAAAGAGGGACATTAAACTCCTGGAGAGGGTCCAGAGGAGGGCAACCAAAATGATTTGGGGCTTGGGGGACAGGACCTATGAGGAGAGGCTCAAAGAGCTAAATATGTACACATCGGAAGAGAGAAGGTACCGGGGGGACATGATAGAGGTCTTCAAGTACATGAAGAGGGTAAATAGGGGAGGAACAGTCAGGGTGCTTCAAAGGAAGGAGGAGGGGGCCACTAGAGGGTATGGGTGGAAGCTGGAGGGAGGAAGATTCAGGGGAGAAAGGAGGAGGTGCTACTTCACTGAGAGGGTGGTGGAGCCATGGAATGCACTGCCTAGGGGGCTGGTGGAGGCAGAGACGGTGGAGGGGTTCAAGAGGGGCTGGGACAGGTACAGGGAAGGGTTCTGGAAGCAAAATCCAATGCAGCAAGAATATCTGGAATCGAAAAGAAGCTAGAGAAGGCGAGGGGGACAGCAAGGTCAGCACCCAGGTTGGGGCTGACCAATCGAGTAGATTCGAAAGACCGTTAGGCCTATTCTGCTGGCATTTTAGTATGTTAGTATAATGATCGATCAGCCATGGTTTCCATCTCTTCACAAGACACCCATTAATGTTGGTAACCTTGTAGATATTCTTGCGTGAATCATGTTTGACTTCAGGCTTGAAGTCGTACCATTGAGCAACCTCAAACAAACACATGTTTTCCATTAGGCTATACCTATGTGGATAGCATGTGACAATAAAATTATCTCTGAGAATGTCTCTGGAAGTGGGTCAATTAATTGCTAGTTGCTCAGTCTGTGCATGAGTTTTGAGTACACGCCGTCTATTTGGTTTCATGTTGACATTCAAATAATGGATAGCTTCTGACTTGCCATAAAGACATGTCTGAATCAATCGATCACTGGCCTCATGTGCACCACATTTGTGGTGTGAAAAAGTTTTCAGCCCTAATGACTACAACCGTGATGTAAGTGTCTTGTTGCTGGACTGTAAGTCCTCCCACAATTCCTGCAAACATGTCTGCTCATTCTTTGTTATGTAAGATGTAACATAATGCACAACAGTCATTGAGTTGTCAGCAATAAACTGAACATCAATGTTAGCCTGCCATATCAATAGTAGTACTGCACTATAATCACTGATCAATGTCTCATTCTTGTCATGTGGCAGTTCATATACTCACTTTGTGTACTTGTCCTTGAGGTGATGTTGAATTGCAGAAAACAAATCATTGACCTTTCCAGATGTACATATTCTGCGTGGAAACCCAAAACTGCACCTTGTGTACCATTTATCAGAGCTCTTCATCTTTTTCTGACAGTACTTTCAGCAAATGTGCAGCTGGAACTTTTTTACAAGTTCATACAGTGTTGGACTGTCCAGTTTGTCAGGCAAATGGCTTGTGACATAATGTAAGATGAACTCTAGGAGCTCCTGTCTATATTGTTGCCAATATGTGGTGCATCTGTAACCCATAGCAACATGTGTACATGTGGTGCACCACAAGCCTGATATTCAAGTCTCCAAAAAGGATGTTCCACAATACTAAGCAGTGGATTCACCTTTGAAAGGATGACTTGCAGCAGAGCATAAAAGTGGTGATGAAAATGTAGGGAGACAGACAACAGATCAAGAGAACACATTTCACCAAACGTCATGGATGAAATGACACCCGCATCTCTGTTTGCCCACTTTAATATGTCAGACATTTCTTCCCAACTGTACTCTGCACAGCTGAGAGTCATGAACCATGTCACAGGACCAAACTCAGGTAGCATGCAGATGACTTCAGATTGCCTGTGACACCAATATTCCTTTGTACCATGCATGCTTGAGAGAATAGAGTTTAGACTGACCTCTAGTCTCATCTCTTGTCTTAAGTCTCTCTAGCAAGTCAGCTGCTGTAAGTTTAGCAAGTGTGGTAGTCATTCAAAGTGTATGAGCTATGGCAGCTGACAGTATACTTAGTTCACTCTCACAGGCTAAATAGAACAAGTATTATAGGTTATGTCTAGACTTGCCATCAGAATTCAGAATTCTGGATTCTCTGTATTCTGCTCCAGGAACACATAGCTCATGCTCATCCAAACGGCCACCTGTATCATAAGGGAATAGATCTGGAAAACAGCTGGCTTCCAATGTACTCTCCCAAATATTAAACCTTTCACCTTCTACCTGTTTCATTTGGTATAGGTCAATGTTATCAGTTACAGACTGTTTGCCATGAAACGGGTGAATTGCATACTGTTCATAAACTTCTTTCAGTGTTGACATGGACACTTTCTGGAGCATAGGTTTACTTGTTACTTGTATACTATACTCAGCATCTATGTCAGTATTCTCTGAAACACACAAGTCCACATTTATTTATTTAGTTTTTGATAACCGGGTAGGTGCGCTAGCCAGCAGGTGACTATTTTCAGGCACGACCCGGGAGAGTACAATACATCATATCACGGGAGAAACAGCAATACAATTTGAGGCAGCAACCATACAATTACAATCATACATTTAGGACATAAAGAGGCAGTACCAGCTAGACTAACATGGTAAGGGCTAAACTCAGTAGAGACCATCAGGTCAAGAGCAAGGAGGTGTTAACAGGGGGATATAGGTTCAGGTGAGGGGTTGAAAAGGGGCACGGGTCCAGAGGGACTGCATACGGTTATACTGGGGCGTGCAAGGGAGCAGCCATCTGAGCAGCAGAAAAAAAAGCATCGGGTATACGGCTATGGCGGTGGGTGGCGTGTATAAGCAGCCGGGATCGTGGTTCCGAGGCTGGGCAAGAGGGCCTGCGGCAGTCCCTGGCCAAGAACATCCGGCGGTAATTGGAAGCCAAAAGAAAGGGAGGGCGAAGGTTGGGATTTACAACATCCACCTGTGATTAGGTTGGAGCAGTGCACAGCTGGCGTTGAGAAGACACGGAGGGGAGGGAGGGCTAGGAAAAGGAGAAAAAGGATTGTGTTTATATATAAATTGTAGAGCTCTTTTCACTCTGTCTACATTAACTACATCTTGCCAAATCTTCTTTGACTTAGTTGGCACACCGTTGACTAAGATGACAATACTATTGTATTTACTAATCTCAGTCATGTTTTCTTTGAATGGTAGAGGAAGATACATGATTGAACCTTTCAATGCTTTGATCATCTCCTGTTGTGGTATTCTTTTCGTAGATTTTGTGTTCAACCGCAAAATAGTTTGAAATGGTTTCATGATTTGGATAAGAATCTGTTCAAACAAATTTGGACACTTAATTTCAGCTGGTGTTTCATCAGTGCCCATGTTACTTAAAACTGAGCATGCAGGTAGCAAATTGGATTTGATCTTTCTAACGCAACTTATACACAGGTAAATTTTGTCCGGTGGGACACAGTCATTCTTAATCATGAGCTATGCAGACAATTGCACCCACATGTCATTGAGGACAGTGATGTTAGGCAAATCAACATATTTAACTTGTGATCTGTAAAACAAACATTAGCAAGAAGCACACTCTAAATCAAATGCCTCTCTTTTGGCCAGTTCAAATCCAACAATCTCAGTTCTGAAACATCTAATGAGATTGTCCTCACTAGTAACAATTGCAACAGGAACAACTGTTACATCATCCTGTTCTTTCTCTTCACCTGTATTACTTAGCCTAAAAGATCTAATGAAAGCACGACCAGCCTGCATGTCTCCTTGGGGCAACAACATTTTAAGTCTTGCAGACAGCATTCCTTGCCCTGTAAATACTGTCAAGTAACCTGTAAACATCCATACTATGTACAGCTATCATAAGTATATGATGTAGTGTGCTGTTGCAAACACCGCTACTTAGGCAGGCCAAGGAATGTCTTAACAAATACTTAAATGGCCTAACAGGACATGTGTCAATATCCCGAAGTAATGTGTGCCTTTCCTTGTCAGTAAATACAAGGAACAGGTTAACAAAAGTTTGCAGTTTTAACAATAATTCTGGTGTGTCAATACATGAAGAATCACATGCCCATGCCACAGCTTTTGACCTTTTTGACTGGCTGTTGACAGTTCATCTGTATCACTGTCACAAGTCATCTATACATTAACTGGAAGGATATTACGTACAATACCTCCTTCATCAACTGTCATTAGAAACATAGAAACATAGACACATAGAATTTGACTGCATATAAGGACCACTTGGCGCACCCAGTCTGCTCATTTCCCTACCTGATGGTTATGCTGCAGATTCTAGTTAATCAACAGCTTACTTCCTCCTACCCCTCACTAGAATTGCCTTATGTCTGTCCCATGCATTCTTGAATTCGCACACTGTTCCTGACTCCACAACCTCCTCAGGAAGGCTGTTCCATACATCCACAACCCTCTCTGAGAAAAAATACTTTCTAACATTACGTCTGAGCCATCCCCCCTCTATCTTCAAATTGTGCCCCCTCATTCTTGCACATCTATTTTTCTGAAAGATGCTACCCTCTTGGACTTTGTTAATTCCCTTGAGATACTTGAAAGTTTCTATCATGTACCCCCTCTCCCTCCTTTCCTCAAGGGTATACATATTATACTGCTTTAGTCTCTCCTCGTATGTCTTCTGGTGCAGACCATGCACCATTTTGGTTGCCCTTCTCTGAACAGCCACCACTCTGTCTATGTCTTTGCGGAAATGGGGTCTCCATAATTGCACACAGTACTCCAGATGGGGTTTCACCAACTGCCTCTACAGAAGGATAACAACTTCCTGTTTTCTACTTTTGATGTCTCTCCCTATGCATCCCAGTATCCCACCAGCCTTCCTTACTGCCATCTCACATTGCTTGCCCACCTGTAGGTCATCTGCTATAATTATTCCTAGGTCTCTTTTGATTTTTGTTGTTATTATCTCACCCCCCACTGTGTACTCTTCCCCTGGGTTTTTGTTTCCTAGATGCATTACCATGCACTTCTTTGCATTGAATCTGAGCTGCCATATATTTGACCATTCCTCCTACCTTGCCAAGTCCCTTTTCATCCTTTCCACCCCACCTTGTGTATCAACCCTGTTGCAGATCTTTGTGTCATCTGCAAAGAGACATACTTTTCCTTCCAGGTGCTCTACAATGTCACTTATAAAGACATTAAAGAGGACCTGTCCCAGTACCGAACCCTGCGGTACCCCGCTAGTTACTGTCCTTTCTTCACTGTGGACTCTGTTTACTATTACCTTCTGTGTCCTGTTGTCCAGCCAGTTTTTTATCCAGGCTACCACCTTAGGACCCACTTCAAGGCTGGCTAACTTGTATATTACTCTTTTGTGTGAAACTGTGTCAAATGCCTTGCTAAAATCTAGGTAGGCCATGTCCATAGTCCCTCCCTGGTCTACTACTTTGGTCACCCAGTCAAAGAAATCTATTAGGTTTGTCTGACATGACCTTCCTGCTGTGAAACCATGCTGCCTTGGGCCTGTGCCCCACTGGCCTCTAGGTACTCAACAATTCTTCCTTCAGAAGTGATTCCATCATTTTCCCTACCACTGAGGTCAAACTAACTGGTCTGTAGTTTCCTGCCTTTGCCCTGCTCCCACTTTTGTGAAGAGGAATCACATCTGCCCTCCTCCAGTTCTCAGGTACCAGCCCATCCTCCCATGATTTGTTAAAGAGAGTAGTCAGTGGCGTTACTAGTTCTATCCTTAGTTCTTTTAGCATTCTGGGGTGAATCCCATCAGGCCCCATTGCTTTGTCTATCCTCAGTTTCACGAGTTCTTTCAAAACCCTTTCTTCTGTGAATGGATTGTTATTGACCCCCCCATTCAGAGTGTTTCTGTTGTTTGGTTTAGGTACCTCTCCCTCCTCTTCCGTTGTGAATACTGAGCAGAAATATTCATTCAATATCCCTGCATTTTCGCTGTCGCCCTCTGCCCACATTCTCTTCCCTTTATTATTATTATTGCACAGGTTTTGTCATGTACATGGTATGTTTCTTCCCAATGGAAAGCTTCTCGGTAGCCACTATGTAATCAGACCCGGCAAAATTGTGGTGAAATCAGCAATTTCACAGCGTGAAATTTTTCATGAAATTTCACCCGCCTGCCATCGCAAATGCTGGTGTCTATTGACCCCCCCCCAGCCGATCACTGTCTGTAATTGAATTAAGCTCACCCAGTTTCCCAGACCCCCTCATTTCCTTTTATTTAAAAAAATTCTTGCCCACTCCCTGATGTCTAGTGGTCCCTTGACTGATCATCAGCTGTAATTGAATTAAATAAGCACACTCCCCAAAGTTACCCTGTCCCCCTCATTTCCTTTTATTTAAAAAACAAAATTCAACCCCCACTCCCTAGTGTTTAGTGAACCTTCCCATCCCCCACCATGTCATCATGAGCTAGCAGCACATACCCTGCAACCCCCAGTACCCCAAACGGGCCACGGGCACAGCATTCCACTCACCTTCATGGCCTGTAATGCAACTGAGCATGACTGAGTTCTTGAATGAATGAGTGAGTGTGTGCTTCACTCTGTCATTCATTCAAGTGCTCAGTCACACTCAGTTGGGCTTCAGGCTGTAGGGGTGAGTGGAGAGCTGTGCCAGTGGCCTGAACAGGGTACAGGGGGGGGAACAGGGTGAGTGCTGCTAGCTCATGATGACATGGTGGGGGACGGGGGTCCACCAGACACCAGAGAGTGGGGGTTGATTTTTTCTTAATTAAAAGGAAATGAGGGGGCCAGGGTAACTTTGGGTGTGTTTGCTTAATTCAATTACAGCTGATGATCGGCACGGGGGGATCACTAGACACCAAGGAGTTGGGGTTGGATTTTTTTTAATTAAAGGAAATGAGGGGGCCTGTGTAACTTTGGGGGGTGTGCTTAATTTAATTATGGCCAGTGATCAGCCGGGGGTGAACCACTAGACACAAGGGAGTGGGGGTTGAATTATTTTTTTTTATTAAATGGAAATGAATGGGCCAGGATAATTGGAGGTGTGTGCTTAATACAATTATGGCCGAGGGGGGACCACTAGACACCAGGAAGAAAAATTTGGGCCAGTAAGTGGCTGGGGGGTGGTGGGGAACCACTAGACACCAGGGAGAACATTGGCCAGTGGCCACTTTAAATTTCACCGTGGGAGGCGAAATTACATCCGCAGGTGGCAAAATGTTGCCTCAGGTGGCGAAATTTCTCCTGCAAGTGGCAAAGTTCATCAATTTGTGGTTGAAATTTCACTTGCTCGGGGGGGTGAAATTTCACATTGCGCCCTGCAAAGTATTTTGTGAAATGCACAAATTACATTAAATATTTTGCAGACCAAAATTTTCTAGTTTTGCACAACACTACTCCAAATATACTACAAAGATTGTCTCTGTTGAGAGACTGTACTTTCTGCAATCTCATAGGAATATGTATTATACACCCATGCAGTTGTTTCATCATTTTTTTACGATTGTGCTACAATCTTGTGACAATCCTGCATGCTATGAGAACAGATCTTCTAGCCATAAGCCGCAACATCATGCACCCTTTTTTGGTCTTGCTAGATTTGCTGCCATGTTTTACTATTGCATTAATACATCTTGTAATTTTGGCCTTCAAAGCCAGGGTCTGAAAATACTTCTTATGATTGCTAACAACAGATGTATGAGAAGTAATGCATTGGCTAGTTGTGCTCTTTACTTGTGCTTTATTATATGTAGGTAGCTGTTTATCTACAGTAATGTTTCTTACTGCCTTGTTGGCAGATATATGTTTCTGTTTTGCTGACAGTTTACGGGTACTATTTTTCCCCTGTATGGTTTTGCTTTTAGTGCACTGAAAGTACCTGTCAATTCTATTGGCTCTCTTCTCTCTTTGTGCAGATGGCATTCTTCAAGATGTTTTCTTGTACAATTGTACAAAAAAAGTCAGATAACTTGAAAAGAGAAACACAAGTTTTTTAGTATTTTGCACAGTAAAATATTTCACAAATACTAAGAAGTATTATCTACATAATACATCAATATTGTATGTATTTGTAATGCATGGCAATATCAATGGGACATAGCATGATATCAGTAAAGGAAAGCACCACCCTCCCACCCACAAACAAACGCCACTGTATCCTGAGGTCACAACAACAACTGAACTGAAACCCTAAATATTACTGTTACAGTTACCTGTTAGTAACCACATCTATGTTAGAACACTGAGATCTTTAGAGATCTCATACAGGGACTATCCTTCCCCCTTCCAATCAACAGGTACTGTATCTTGAGATCACAGCAACACTTCAACTAAGCCTTTAAATATTACTGTGACACCTGCCTGTTACTAACCAGATATATGATACAACTCTGAGCACTTTCATAGTTTCAGTCGGTGAATGCCCCCCAACACACACAAAAAAACCCAGTTCCAGGATCCTGAGGTCACAGCCACAGTGCAACAAATCCTGTAAACGTTAGCATAACACTTCACAAATTAAAATCACAGATATTTTAGAACACTCACACACTGAATGTGCCTACACAGTGAGTACCCCAAACCCAAACAACAGACACTGGATACCATGGTAACACTTAATACCCAACTGAACTGGCCAGCCTGCTGGCCCTGAGGACTGAGGCACTGGATGCCTAACCTCATGCTATGCCAGTGACCCATGTTTCGGAATGAGCATGGGTTGCCAGGGGTTGGCAGGGGAGGAGAAGGATTGAGCATCCAAGGGACCGCTCTCCTTCTCTGGGGAGAGGGGCCACCAGCAGTCGGTATTCAACTGGCCCCTAGCGGTGGCTGGGGGACAGCACACTGATGCTCAGAAAGGGGAGGTGAGATGGTAGACGCTTGGAGGAGCTTGTGCGGATGTGTGCACGCTCTCTCCATAGGGAGTCATTGCATACTTCATCTCCTAAGGGGAGAAAAAGAGTCCTGGGTATGGCAAGATGAACGCCGATCCCAGCAGGCCCTGCTCCCATGAATAGCAGTAACCTCTGCACCGGATACATTTCATCAGGTTAAGGGATCCCCACCACCCTGCCACAGGGGGCAAGCCATGGAGGAAGCGCAAGGTAAACTGTGAGTGGGGGACAGGCCTGAGGGATCAGGCATAATGGTGTGCCACCCTGGAGGAGGATAAAAGAAATACACTGCAAAAAAAAAAGCCCAGCTGAACACCGAAACATTAGCATTACTGTTCCCTGATACTACACTGACCTATATTTAAACACTTAATCTTACGTGCTATTACTCAAGGAATGCCACCTACCCCAAAAACAGCAGTCACTGGATGCTGAAGTCATAACAACTGCCCAACTGTACCCTTAAACATTTGTGTTACTGCTCACTGACACAAATCAGACATATATCATAACACTGAGGTCTTGCACAGTTGGAATGATTCCCCAGGTGCTGTATACTGATGTCAGAGGCACAGCTCAAAACAGCCTGTAAAGATTACTGTAAAACATCTCTGATATCAAACAGACAAATGTTTGTAACACTGTCACATTTCACTGTTTCAATCTGTTAGTGCCCCCCCCCCCCAACAACAACATTTTATTATGCACTAGCAGAAACAGCACAACTGAGGCCATAAAAATTACTGAAACACCTACTCACTAGCAACAACACATAGTTTGGGAAACTGTGCCCTGCATGGCGTTAATCTGGGATACTCACCCCCACTCCACCATAGCCACACAACACTAGGCACTGTTTCCTTAGGACACAGCCAAACTGAATAAAGGGGAAAAATGATAGCTAATTACACTACAATAACCTTGTGTTGTCTGAAAGCATAAGATGCAAATTTCAGCAATATACATCTAATAAAATAGAGCATGTACATGACAGTGTAATACTCATAACTTGTAAGTTAATGTACTGCATTTAAATATCTGTCAACTGAGCAGCAATTTTTAATTTCAGTATTGTACTAGAGCTAACTTAGCATAAAGGACGGAAATTGTTTCAGAAGCTGGCCTAAAGGATATTTCTTGTTTTACACTGTGCTGCATTTGAATATCGGTTACCTGAGTAGCAATTAGATCTTAGCATTATTAAGGGTAAAGCCTGCCCTGATTTGCTGTTTCTTTTGTCTCTCCCCCTCTTCCAGACCCTGCTGACACCTAGCCCTCGGTCGGAGACCTGCCGCTGTTTTTAATTTCTTTAGTGTCTGCAGCTCCCTTTTGTAAATTTGCTAATTTAGCCAATTCCATCACCTGCCCCCGAAACCTATTTAACTCCCTGCCTGTTCCTCTCTCCCTCAGGCATCCCTCACTAGTCCTCTGGGCTACTACCACATCCGCGGTCACCTCCAATGAAGAATCCATCCCTGCGCCTAGGAAGGAGTCTGCTGCCACCCGCCCCCGAGACCCAGCATGCAGGTACTACTAGGAATACAGTTCTGGGAACCCAAGGCTGTATGTCTTCTGCTCACTTTCTGTACTGGATTTTTCATCCTACACCCTCTCCCCCACCCCATCTCTCATTAAATACACTTAAGCACCTCACTCCCATATCTTAATCCCTCCTGACTGGTTCCTGACTAGCACTTGATTTCTTCTAAAAATCCACCCCTCCCCACCACATTTAGTCTAGTCTTTTTCCCATCCTTGCTGAGGACACCCTTCTTTCTCAGCATTGTTACTGTGTCTTTTCCCTGCTAGGACACCTACTTTCCTGTTTTTCCTGTCACCGTACTGGTCATTTTCCACCCTTGCCAGCTCACCCTTTCCTTTCCTTTCCTTTCCCTGCACTGTTGTGCTCTGTGGTTTCTATCTCTACTTTCTGACCTACTAGTCTGTTTCCTGTCTCACTCCTCTCTTCCTCCTATTTAACTACTGATTTAAGGGGACTGCAAATGTCTTGCCTGACCCGACGTGCCCGCCCTACACCTTTCCTTATCCCCTGCAAACTCCACGCCTGGCAATCATGATCCAGCTGCAACTTACTCTCCTCATTGTCTTACTGCCAGCTTGCTTTGCTCTGACTGACTCCTGTGCTACAGTGCTCGCCAAGGACCTAGAGAAACCTAGGGCTCCTCTCTGCCTCCCACTCCTCCTCTCTGTGCCCCACACGTCACTCCACATGGAAACTATCCTCACTAGGGCCTATCACACTCTCCTTTCTCTCAAATCTGGAACAACGCTTTCTCGGACACAACCTGACCTCCCTCTCCTGCTCTCCCTCCGCTCCTTTCTCCCCTTACATACTCCTGCTATCCCTCCTCCTCCTATCTGGGGATATCAAAAGTAACCCTGGGCCTCCAAATTCTAACATCACTTCCTCCTACAGCATATGGGCAAATGCCCCTGGTCTAAAGATTGCCCATATAAACATTTGCAGTCTTCCCTCCAAGTTCCTGGAACTGGAGGCGTAGGTTACACTTTACAAGCCCCAGGTCCTAGGACTTTCAGAAACATGGTTAAAGCCCCACCATGTCGCCTCTGACTATCAATTGCCTGGGTACTCTTCTCTACGCCACAGCTGACCAGGCAAAGAAAGGGTGGTGGTGTTGCACTTTTCATAAGGGAACCCCTCTCAGCTAACATTGTCCTCTGCCCTGATCCCAAATCTCCAAGTGAATGCATCCTCTCGGAACTGACCTAGTCAACAGCAAGAAAATGTTCCTAGGCTGCTGCTGCTACAACCCACCCACTGCTGGAACAGAGGGTCTCAACAGCTTCCTCTCAAGCCTCGTCTCCCTGTACCCTCACCAAGACTCCATTCTCCTTGGGGATTTCAATTTTGTTTGTTTTTTTTGTTTGTTGTTTCCTCAATTGTATCTTCTGTAATAACTTCAAACTGATGTGGAACCTTTGTAAAAGAGCCTTGACTCAAAGGTAATTGTAATCCTAGATCCAAATAAATAATAAAAAAAAATAATTTAACTGGATGAGCACCCACTAATCAGACTTCATTACCCACCTAATCAACACAGTCTGATCCAGACTATCACCCTCCCTACCAGACAAAATCTGCCACAGCCTCCCAGGCTTTTCTGGACTGCATAATTACAAATAGGGATGACTGTGTTCTGCATGCTGGTACCATGGCTGACTGTATCAGTGACCACTCCCCGACATATCTCCTCTGGTCATCCAAGCTTAAGCATCCACCACCCAGGTACCTGTCTTTCAGGAACTTCAGGAACCCCAACATTTCTTGCCTCCTTGAGGAGGCATGGGCCCTGGATTGGTCTGCTCTCACCTCTCTCTCTGATGTGACTAAGGCAGTAACGCTATTTACACATACCCTCATGCCCCTTCAGGACAGGCACTTTCCAGTCACAACTAGAAGATTTAGAGGCAACTGCTCATGCTGGGTCATCAAGGATCTTCTTACCCTGATAAAAGACAGGGATCATGCCTAGTCTACTTATAAGGCCTTCACCTCCCCTGCTCTCTGGGATGCCTATAGACGCTGGAAAAATCTATGTAAACACCTTGCCAAGTCCCTCAAACAGAATCACTTCCATCACCTCCAACAGGCTAACCTTGGCACCCCAGGTAATTCTGGTCATCCATAAACTCCCTCCTTAACCCCCACTCCGGCAATGCACCCCGGCAACTAAACTCCCCTGATGGTCCCATCACCGACCCACTGAAAGTAACGAGGGCTTTCAATGACAAGTTCACTGACCTATTTAAATATCTCAGTAAACTCCCAAATAACTAGCTAATAGCTCAGCCCTGATCTCAAACCCTTTGTTGACTACCACTGGGCCTTCCACACATCTGCATAAACCACCTTTCTATTTCAGAGCCCTCTCAACTGCTGACACTGCTAAGCTCCTCAAAAGCCTCCCAAACTATGGGTCAACCGGAGCTGATGGCCTCTCCCCAGTATTCCTCAGGCTAGTCTCATCAGCCAACATAAACACCTCTCAGTTGTATCTTTAACCTTGCCCTCTCCTCCTTCTCCATGCCTGACCCCTGCAAGGTTGCCAAGGTCATTCCCATTTTCAAGACAGGTGATCCTTTATACATAGACAACTATCACCCTATCTCCATTCTTTCCCACCTTAGTAAACTACTGTAGAATGCCATCCACCACCAGCTCAGTGAGTACATGTTGAATCACAACCTCCTGTGTTGCCAGCAACACGGTTTACGCAAGAACAATTCCACCACGACCACCCTTGCACTACTGACTGACCACATACTACTAAACATGGGCCATGTAAAAGCCACTGGCGTTGTCTTCATTGACCTCTCTAAAGCTTTCAAAATGGTCAGTCACACCCTCCTTCTCTGCAAACTGCACTGTCTTGGCTGCTCACCAGAGGTTACAAATTGATTCCTGAGCTACCTCTCCGGTTGCACTCAATTTGTGTATCGGACCCGCCAGGTCCCCCACTCTGCCTGTCTCAACAGGTGTGCCCCAGGGCTCCATCCTGGGCCTCCTTCTATTCTCTTCATTTATAAACTTCCTCCCCTCTGACAGCCTGAAATGCCAATCTCTCCTCTTTGCTGATAACCTTGTACTCTACTACAGTGACAAATTCCCCGACCTTATCTCCTCCCTTCTTATATATAACTATGCTGTGGCTCACAACTGGTTTGCAGAAAAACCTCCTCCTGGTTAATGTGAAAAAAAAACAATATCCATGCTGTTTGGATCCAAGCCATTTCTAGCAAAATTCCAAACTCTCCCTGATCTTAATACCATCTCTCCAGATTGCCAAGCCCTGGAAGATGCTGACAGCTTTAAATACCTTGGTGTGATACTCGACCCCCCCCCTCTGTTTCGCAAACCACATCAACTCTCTGGTTCTAAGATTCCACCAAAAATTCAGTGCTGCCTACAGGTTTTGGCAACACCTCACCGTGGAAGCCCGACTGGCCATCGTCCATGGAAATCTACTACCAATCCTGGACTACTGCTCCCCCATATATGCTAGGACATCCGCAACCCTGATGTCCAAGCTCTCCTCTGCCAACAACAGTGCATGTAATTTTGCCCTGCTTGCCCCATTTTCCACACACCACTGTGTCCTCTACAATATGCTAGGATGGCTCCCACTGCAAGACCGCTTCACCCTCGCTCTTGCCAGCCTGTTCGACTCAGCCATCCGGACTGGCCTGGAGTCTGCCCTTACTGCCATCCTCACAGTTCGTACAGTTTATCATCAACTACACTCTCACGGTATTCCTCCCCTGTATGTTCCTAGAGTATCCACAAATATGGGCAGTATAGCCCTATCAGTAGCTGCCCCAATGCTATGGAATAAACTACCTACTGAGCTTCACTCCATAGACTCCCACAGCCACTTCAAATTCTGCCTCAAAGAGTGGATCATGACTACCTCCAGGTGTCATTGCTTCACTGGGTAGTCCACTACTGCCGTATATAACATTGAAATTATTTTTCTGATCTCCTGTTTTTTCCCCAACTAGTTTCAAATATAAACTTAGTGGATCCATGTCACCACAAACTTTGTATCACTGTGGAATTCTTCCCTCAAGTAATCCTATATTCTTGGAAGTACAAAATCACACATGCCACCACAATGCAAAGCATCATGGGCTGCATATGCAAATCACCACAGAATATTATGCTGGTTCAACTTTAAGCAGAAATGCATGGTGCCGAAAGGCCTCTCACACAGTTTGCAAACGGTGCCAACAGAAGACATAGACACGTGTTTCGTCCTACCAGAACTTATCAGTATGCCTCATCTGTTTGACACCCCAGTGGAATGAACCAGCTACCCTAAAATGATCTATCTGGGTTATGTTGTGGTGAACCCAATTATAACAAAAAACAATTTAAAAGACAAAGAACCTCTGTGCGCAAGCACTGAGGCAATGTTTACCCCAAAGGGCATTTGGCCGGGAAGCCAAGTTTCAAAGAAATACAAATTCACACATGCCCCCACAATGCAAGACATCATGGGCTGCATATGAAAATCACCACAGAATATTATGCTGGTTCAACTTTAAGCAGAAATGCATGGTGCCAAAAGGCCTCTCACACAGTTTGCAAAGGGTGCCAACAGAAGACATAGACAGGTGTTTCATCCTACCAGGACTCATCAGTATGCCTCATCTGTTTGAACCCCAGTGGAATGAATCTGCTACCCTAAGATGGTCTATCTGGGTTATGTTGTGGTGAACCCAATTAAAACCAAAAAAAAAATGTAAAAGACAAAGAACATCTGTGTGCAAGCAGTACCTTTGCTACCTGGATATTGTAAACTGTAATTTATGTGTAATCATGTTTTATTTTTCTTTATGTCTACAATCTGCATTTAATGTTGCAAATCTGTACCACTTGTACAGTGGCCCGGGTCATGCCTGAAAATGTTCCCTGGGATCAGTGCACTTACCCGGTTACCAAAGTCATAAATAAAATAAATAAATAAAATAAAAATTGTTAACAACATGCTATTAACACCTCCCATAATTAAAGCATTGTTTAAACAACCCATTCTGCAATTAATTGTGAATGTTATATTACAAACACAGTGTGAATGTTTTTTCAAAATACTGATCGAAGCATGTTGTTTTTAATAATTTGATTGTATTCTAACTTTAAGAATTTGAACAGTAAAATGTGAAAACAATCGTAGGTTATATCTGCAACATGCAGGTCTGCAATTAATAAGTGTGAACTGTAATAACGAAATGGCAGTAAATGAATACAAACTGTTGATGTGGTACTTGTGGCTTGTTTAAAATGTTCAACATACATGTTGTGGTTTATTTTTGTTTTACATATTCACAGCATCACCACAAACACAGATTGAATGATATCTCTAAACACGCTTCGATCAGTTTTTCAGAATACCTTTCACACATACATAACTTCATGGTATCCATTGTAAAAGTTAACCTAATCCATATCATATACAAAATCTTTTTAGTTACTCAAAAAACTGAATAAACAAGCAAGCTGAAATACTGTAATGGTTGATATATATGTACAGAAATGTAAATTAGTAGTTTGACAGTATGCTAGCAATAGAAAAGGTACTTGGCACGCTTGCCGTGAACTGTTTTAAAAAAAAACGTTCGTAGCATCACACAAAAATACTTGAAAGGTTATTTAAAATACGTTGTGAATGGTATTTCAAAATTTAATTTGCACATATTTAATGGCTCATAAAGCTTGCAAAATCAGCCCAAATGATTATAAAAGCAGAAAACACAATAACAGAGGATTGCATCACACAGCAGTCAAGTAAGCCATCATACCATGATGTTTTGTGATACATTAAACAACATGAACATGCATTTTCTGGGCAGGATTCACAAAGCAGGTACACTGGGTACAAATGAGATGTGCCAGCAGAAGTGACAAGCACTGTTCCCAAACAGTGGGATTCACAGAAGATGCACTATGTGCATCCCCACTGTGAATACCACTGAAGTGCCATGGCGCAACCTGAGATGCCCCAGCACAACCAGAATGCACAGAAGCACCATGGACCACATAACACTGAATAAGGGGCACTTTAGTAAAGGACACAGGAGCAACAGGGGGAGACTGCAGTGGCACAAAGAATGGAGGTGAACATCCCAGCAGGGACTGGTCAGAGGGCCAAAGGGCCAGAGAGTGGCCAAAGCAGATGAGGTGCACAGACAGAGCACACATGGTGAAACCTGAAAGCACCAGGCACACACAAAACACAGGGCACTAACAGACACAGACATAATGCCCAGGGGTGGCTGGTAAGGTGGGCCACAGCAGCAGAGGTGCACCGTGCAGCATAGCAGAGGGTGCCACACACGTTCCAGTGCACAGGAACACAGCAGAATGGACATGGGAGCTGCATCACAGGTGCACACAGGAGGACAGAAACAATGGCACACAGGCCAAAGGCCATGTCCTGCAAAGGTAGAACATGCCCACAGGCAATGTGGACCACAAGAAGAGCAGCACAATAACAGGGGACTAGTACAACAGAAACAACCAGCATGCACCACACACAGAACAGGAGCAATGTGCAAGCCAGCACAGTGTAATGCCTCTCAACAGGCCACATGCAACAATGAGGGCCCACACTGAAGCGGGCATGAAAGGTGGACAGGGCATGTGGATGCGCAGTACCGCAGGTGCACATGTGCAAATGGGAACAAAGGTACAGCGGAAACCAGAAAGCACAACAGAGTACAAGCACAAGGTACAATAAATGACCACAGACACCGTTATCAATATAAAACATTTTAGTCAAATAAGAAATGTAACACAAGAAACTATTTACAATGATAACACAACAAACAGGGATAGGGTGGTGTGGGACTCATAACAGCAACATAATAAACAGTACAGAGTAAGGTGAAGAGGCTGGGGTCAAACAACAAAGGGGCTATTTACAGGCAGCCCAGTGGCCTAGTGTTGTGGATGGGCCACAGCCAGGCAGCCACCCTTCCTGCCCCCAGTTCTTAGCACCCTGACAAGCAGGGTGATAGCCTGCAGAAGTTGCCCCTGCTGTCTGTATAGTGGCTCCAATGTCCTCCGGAGTGCACTCCACAGCTGCGATCCTGCCATCTGCCCAAAGACTCCTCTTCTCTGCCTCCCTGGCACACCTGGCTGGACACTTTGTGGACCTACAGTGGGGACACAAACAACAGGAACTATGTGCCATGGACCACACCTGCCCCCACCTTGCCCACCACATGAGTGTGCAGGATGCAACCCCTATGGCACTGGCTGACAGCCCGCCAAGCACACCACACCCCAGCAACATGCTGGCACACAGTGCCACACTGTGGCCATGCAATGGTACTGAGACAACACAAGGCCCACATGTGCATGCAGAGTGATGCACAGAGGGGCACACAGCCATGTCCCAAACAGCATGTGCTGATGCAAGCTAGCTGCACAACCATGCAGGCCCAGTCCAAACACCAGTGGAGCACCACAGTATGCCCATGGTCCACAGCAGATGTACACAAGGTGGACTGACACACAGGAGCCATGTGCACTGTGGCCCTAGCACATGCCACCATGGTGACACCCCGTGCATATGTGCAACATGCAGCACACGGACATGCACATGTGGCTTGCAATGGCCTGCAGTGGGCACCACCCCACCACCCTGATGAACACACAGAGGATGCACAAGCAGAACACTCACCTTCACCTGCATGACCAGACTCCTGGCCTCCACCACTGGCCCTACTGAGCCTGGCCTCCACCACTGCTGCAGCCCTCTGCCTGTCTGCCATCCCTATGAGGGAAACACAAGCAAACAGCACCGTGAGGTAATAGTAGGTGTGTACCGCTCCCCCATGTCCAACAGCAACACCACTGGTGCCAGCATGCAGTGATGAACACACCCCCACAGTGCCCCAATGAAAGCACCCTGGTCAGTGTGGAGCAACACACAGCCCTCCAGTCCATGCCCACCATGTTTGTGTGTGGATGAACGTGTGCCATGCCACTGTTTGAACCACAATGCACCCACCACAGTGCTCATACACCCCCTAGTCATGCACCATGATGCACACGTCTACACACGGTGGTGATGTCTGCACCCCACATGCAGCAGGGGCATGTCATGTGACACAAGTGTGTGTGCATGCCTTTGTGTGTGTGTGTGTGTGTGTGTGTGTTTTGGGGGTAGGGAGCCTTGTGCCAGGGCACATTGCCCCCGGGACACCAACCCCTGCCTGCCTGTGTTGCTGTAGGGTGTTGTGACTTCCCTGGGCATGGCACTGCACCCCTTAATACCCAATCATGTAGGATCTGGAGCCTGTTCATATCCCAATGCTGGAGATACCCATAGCAGTGCCTGCACTGCTCCCCCATGTGCTCCACATTGGTCCTGTGCACCAGGCACTCCGCAACCCTCGCCCACACTGCTGAGCATAGCTCAGTGAGGTCCTGGATCCCAAAAAATTGTCCCTCCAGAGGCATGACTAGTGCTATAAGATTCACCAGTTCCACCTCTCCCCAGTTCATGGCCCTGGTCCCTGCTGCCTGTGCATGTGGCATGACTTGAAACTGGTTTCCTTGAGCAGGTGTGCACTGATCAGGCTGCTGGTCTGCAATGGCCTATTTGTGCCACATGTGTGACAGGCCTTCATATGCCGAACTGTGCATCATGGTGTTGCAGTGTGGCAATGCATGATTGCCGCCCATTGCACATCACTGCACATGCTCAGTGTTCACAGCATGGGCTGGAGACTAGGGTCAGGGGTCACAACCAGGTCATGCATGCGTGATTCATGCAGTTCCGCCATATTGTGAATGGCAAGCAATGCCAGTCACAGTGCACTGGGACTGTACATATTGCCAGTGGTGTGCCGTGCGCCGCAGGTGTGCATTGAAACATAGAAACATAGAATTTGACTGCAGATAAGGACCGCTTGGCCCACCTAGTCTGCCCATTTCCCTACCTACTGGATAAGCTGCAGATTCCCCCACAAGAATTGCCTTATGTCTGTCCCAAACATTCTTGAATTCTCCCACAGTTTTAGACCCCACAACCTCCTCAGGAAGGCTGTTCCATGCGTCCACCACCCTTTCTGTGAAAAAATACTTCCTCACACTGCCCCTGAGCTATCCCCCCTCTACCTTCAAATTGTGTCCCCTTGTTCTTGCACATCTCTTTTTCTGAAAGATGCTACCCTCTTGGACTTTGTTAATTCCACTGCGGTACTTAAAAGTTTCTATCATGTCCCTCCTCTCCTTCCTTTCCTCAAAGGTATGCATATTAGGCTCCTTTAGTCTCTCCTCATATGGCTTCTCTTGCAGATGCTGCACCATTTTATAGAAAAATATGTGGGACAGCTATAGGTTTTTGTATGGCACCTTCCTATGCAAACCTTTTTTCTAGGAAAATGGGAAGAACTATGTGTATTTCAAAACACTAATCCATACCTGGGAAAGTTAGTTTTTTGGACCTGTTTTGTTGACAATATTTTGTGTATTTGGGATGGTAATCAAGCAGAGGTGGTGTCATTCATAGAATGGCTGAAGGAAAATGATATCAATATGAAATTTACATACAGAACAGATTCTGCCAGTACAGAATTTCTAGATCTTACTATTAGAAGGCCTGAAATGTCTAGAGGGGGATATTATCACCAAAAACGACAGAAAACCAAGAGCAACAAATAATTTGCTTAGGGTAGACAGTGCACATCCCAAAAGTTTGAAAGATTCCATTCCTTATGGGCAATTACTGTGTTTACATAGGAACTGCACTGAGGATCAGGATTTTCTTATTCAGGCTGAAGAATTAAAAAGCAGATTTATAGAGAGGGGAATACAGAAATGATGTCTTAGCACAAGCCATAAACAAAGCATATACCCTACAAAAGAGAAGAAATTTTGAGGAAAACGCCTAGAAAAGTGTCAGATTCTACCAAATGTGTGACTTTTGTTACAGAGTTTAACAATTGGTCATGCCGGATTGGAAATATTATTTATAGAAATTGGCACATTTTACATGCAGACAAAAATCTAGGTGTTGTAATAGGAGAAACACAGCGGATCACTTTTTCAAGAGGACAGAATCTGAAAGATAGGCTGGTCCATAGTAGATTGACCAAGCCTAAAAGGAGTACCTGGTTGGGGAATAAACCCATAGGGAGTTATAAATGTCAAAGATGCAACATCTGTAGATATTGTAAAATAGGGTCCGAATTTGTACAGCCTGTAACAGGACATAGCTATATGATGAAAGATTTTATTAATTGTGACACCTCCTTTGTGATCTATGCTTTATGGTGTGAATGTGACCAACTCTATATAGATAGAACCACTAGGGTATTAAAACAGAGAATACAGGAACATGTGAGAAACATAGTCAATGCCAGGACTGATACTCCAGTTGGATTACATTTTTTTCAGAAACACAATTCAGACCCTAAACACATGAAGTTTACGGGCATTGATTGGCAACAGACCCTTAGATTTGGAGGGAATAGAACCAATGAACTGCTGACACAAGAAAGTAAATGGATTTACAGATTAGGTACAGTTAAACCAGATGGACTCAATGACCAATGGGATTTAAAGCCATTTTTAAAAGACAAAAAGAAAATGCAGAAATAATATATGGCATTAGTTATTTATATGTCTATTGTCAAATGTTTTGTCAAAATTTATTTTTTTCTTCTGCTTTCTCTCCCATATAGGTTCAATGGAGAATGTATGCCTGTAGATCCCCACCTGAAATGGTAGGCCCTACTCCCATTCTGAGGATGGAAGTTGTGTGAGGGTGATCACATTGAGACATCTTCCCCAGTCCAATTTTTCTTTTTCCTTCCCCTTTCCCTTCGCTTTTCGTTTTCTTTCCCTCTCTCCCTTTCTTCTCCTTCCCCTGTTTCCTTCCCCTAAAACACCCCCTTTGTCCCTGTTTTTCTTCCCCCTCCCTTTCCCTTTCCCTCCCCACTTCCCCTTCCCTTTCTTTTCCACCTCCTTTGTCCTTTATGGCATTAATACTTAATAATATTTTCTATATGTCTGTTTCCTATATGTTTGTTTTACAATTGTCAAGTTATTTGTCTTAAGCCTTGTATTTTGTATTTACAGGTCTCCAAAAAAATGATTTATTATGGTTAGAATACACCTATTTACTTATTGAGATATGGTCTACATTAAATGTAAAATATTATTAATGGAAATATGACCTTAATCTAGTGGAAGAAAATTAAAAAGTTTAAAACTGGTGTTTATCTAACTATAAATGATAGAGAGTGTACATATGTTGATGGATAGTAAGGGGAAACTTAATTAGTCAGCTTGATATTGAGCTCCACTGTTGATTTGTTTTTAATATATAAATGAAATGGATAAAAAATAAAAATGTATTTATGTATATGTTATGATAGAAATCGGGTTTCACTTTGTTTTTGTTAATTAAATAAATATAAGCACAGGTGTAGTAAATAAGTATTTCCCATGTCTCACTTTGATGAGGTCATTTGTTGTATATAAGAGTCTTTTGTATCCCTAGTTAGTCATACCCCCTTTGAAGGCATGAATGCCAAAGCACAGGGGTTCCTGTTAAATTTTTGGCAACAAATAAAATGCTATTTTAGCGTTTATCTACTACGTTTGGAGTGCTCCTTTCTTTTGTTGTGTGTATTTGAGGTTAGCAACCTCTGGTAGGAGCACCCCCTCGCAAACTGAGCGCCACTCTAAAACTGTGTTTGGACTCTGATTTTGCTTCTTTTGAGTGGTGGCTAGTGGAGCAACTGTTTTTGCAGTTTGAAATCTCTAGAGAACTAAACAGACTATGAGTGAAGACAACATTGCCATTGTTGTAAACAGGAGGTAGCTTTTTCGATTTCTAGTAAGGAGCAGTGTGTTGATTTCCTTTGAATAAACACAGGAATATGGGATTTGGAGATATAGGAGAGAATGCTGAGCCAGAATTCGATTGGGAACATACAGAGACTTGGGCAGCAAAGAGAAGCAAGGCTTTTGACAACCACTGGTAAGAGCACCCTCTTGTTAACTGAGCGTCACTCTAAAAGTGTTTGGACCCCGAATTTGCTGCCTTTGAATGGCAGCTAGTGAAGCAGCTGTGTTTACAGTTTGAATTTTTTAGAGGACTTAAAAGACAATGAGTGAAAAGAACGCTGCCATTGTCTGAAACAGGAGGTAATTTTTCTTTCCAAATTCTACTAAAAACCAGTGTGTTGATTTCATCTGAATAAAAATAAATGCAGGAAGATGCGAGTTGGAGATATAGGAGAGAATGCTATCAGCAAGGCTTTTGACAACCACTGGTAGGAGCACCCTCTTGTTAACTGAGATTCGCTCTAAAACTGTGTCTGGACCCCAAATTTGCTTCCTTTGAATGGCATCTAGTGGAGCAGCTGTGTTTGCAGTTCAAATTTTTTAGAGGACTTAACAGACGCCGAGTGAAGAGAACGCTGCCATTGTCTGAAACAGGAGGTAGTTTTTCTTTCTGAATTCTACTAAAAAGCAATGTATTGATTTCATCTGAATAAAAATAAACGCAGGAAGATGCGAATTGGAGATATAGGAGAAAACACTGAGCCAGAATTCGATTGGGAACATACGGAGACTTGGGCAGCAAAGAGAAGTAAGGCTTTTGACAAACTGAGAGTTGGTGACGATGCTGGAATAATACCAGGTGATTTAAAAACAGCATTTGTGAAGTTAGAGACATTACTTATAAAAGAGTTGGATATCACTTATAATGTGATGACACTTGAACAGTATCTGTCTAAAGGGCAAGCACCAAGAGGTCTTAGGATTACAATAGTTCCTTCATCTGGCTTTGAAAGTTTCCTTTTTAAAGAAGAGTGGTTGGCAGCTGCACTAGCTTGCTCTAAAATCTTTATAAACTTGCTTATTAAAGCTGATATTCAAAAGCAAGAAGAAATAAGCACAGAAATTGAAGTAGCAAAGAAGGAAGTGCTTAAATTTAAAGAGACAGTAGCTTTTAAAGAATTGGATAAATCTATGAAAGAAAGACTCTCTAAATATGAGAGTGAATTAGTGAATGAAAAAACAGAAACAATTATTAAGAGATCAAGAAGATTATGATAGAGAGCAAGTTTTAGATTGGAGAAGAAAATGAAATTATAGGAATAGAAGCAGAAGCAGATCGAAGGTACGCTTTGAAGAGGAGAACAATAGTAATAGAGACCGTAGTCCTTTTTTAGACAGAGGGCAGCCAACACAGGACACAGGAGAAGAAGGCACAGGAGAACAAGGAGGGGCACACATGGAGGAAAACGATGTATTGAGATAGAAAAAAAACAGAGGATGAGGGAGGGGACGAGGCAAGAATTCCAAGTAATTAACATCTCTAAAGTAGAATTATCAGAAACACAAATCAAGATATTGGATCATGGGTTTTCGTTTGTCCCAGCACCCCAGTTAAATTTCTTTCAAATTCAGGTGGATTTATATAAATTATTTTGGAAACTGAAATTAAAAGCTTTTTTCTCAAAGAGATTAGAAACAGAAGAGAATCCTGACATCATGGGTTTTTTGGAGACTACGCTGGGTCAAGATAATTTGGATAATGCAGAACTCTACTCTAATATGGATAATGGAGGACTAAATCATACAGAGGACATTGATTATATTATGAATTTAATTGATGGGAACCTATGAGATCTACAGGTTTGGATCCCACCACTGTGAGTACCACCAATAATATCAGAACTATGAGAAAAACGTTATTCTCTCCACCATCTGAATTTATTCCTAGTATCTCTAATCCTGTTATTTCTACTTTTGAAAAAATAGTGTTAAAAGAAGTAGATGAGATTTTGTTTAAAGCAGGACAACCTAGGAATAAAAACTGAACAAACAAAATTGAGGCATTAAGAGTTCTAGAAATAAATGATGGAATAGTAATAAAACTAGCTGATAAGGGTGGAAATATAGTGGTAATGGATAGAGAACACTATATAAATATTGTAGAGAATTTACTAAATGACGTGTCCAGTTATGAAAAATTTAGACATAACCCTATGAGTGAGTACAGGATTGAAGTGAATTATCTCCTACAGGAAGCAGTATTAAGAGGTTTCATAACAGAGAGGGAGTTGAAATTTATGTGGAGTGATAGTCCTGTGCTACCGTGTTATTACATACTACCAAAAATACACAAAAATATGACGGAACCCCAAGGGAGACCAATCATTTCTGCCATTGGATGGGTTACAGAAAAATTAGGTTGTTTTGTAGATTTTTTTCTACAACAAGAAGTGGTCAAATTAAGCTCATATACAAAAGACACAACACATGTGATAAATAAATTAAAAAAAACATACAATGGACAGAAAACATGCTTTGGATAACTTGATGCTGAGTCTTTATACACACGTATAAGACATGAACAAGGTATCAGTGCATGTAGGTATTTTCTAGAGAAAGGAAATGTAGCAGAAGATATACCTATAGATTTTATTTTGTCAGCTGTACAATTTCTACTGACCCATAATCATTTTGAATTTCTAGGAGAAAACTACGGAAAAATATGTGAGACAGCTATGGGGGCATGTAAGGCACTTCCTATGCAAACCTTTTCTAGGAAAATGGGAAGAACTATGTGTATTTCAAAACACTAATCCATACCTAGGAAAATTCATTTTTTGGACCTGTTTTATTGACAATATTTTGTGTATTTGGGATGGTAATCAAGCAGAGGTGGTGTAATTCATAGAATGGCTGAAGGAAAATGATATCAATATGAAATTTACATACAGAGCAGATTCTGCCAGTATAGAATTTCTAGATCTTACTATTAGAAGGCCTGAAATGTCTAGAGGGGATATTATCACCAAAAATGACAGAAAACCAACAGCAACAAAATAATTTGCTTAGGGCAGACAGTGCACATCCTAAAAGTTTGAAAGATTCCATTCCTTATGGGCAATTCCTGCGTTTACGTAGGAATTGCACTGAGGATCAGGATTTTCTTATTCAGGCTGAAGAATTAAAAAGCAGATTTATAGAGAGGGGATACAGAAATGATGTCTTAACACAAGCCATAAACAAAGCATATACCCTACAAAGAGAAGAAATTTTGAGGGAAACGCCTAGAAAATTGTCAGATTCTACCAAATGTGTGACTTTTGTTACAGAGTTTAACAATTGGTCAGGCCAGATTGGAAATATTATTTATAGAAATTGGCACATTTTACATGCAGACAAAAATCTAGGTGTTGTAATAGGGGAAACACCGCGGAGGGTGATCACTTTGAGACATCTTCCTCAGTCCTATTTTTCTTTTTCTTTCCCCTTTCCCTTTGCTTTTCTTTCCTCTCTCCCTTTCTTCTCCTTCCCCCCATTTCCTTCCCCTAAAACATCCCCCCCTTTGTCCCTGTTTTCCTCCCTCTTCCCCAATCCCCTTTCCTCCCCACTTCCCCCTCCCCTTTCTTTTCCACCTCCTTTTGTCCTTTATGGTGTTAATACTTAATAATATTTTCTATATGTCTGTTTCTATATGTTTGTTTTACAATTGTCAAGTCTATTTGTCTTTAGCCTTGTATTTATGTTTTTACAGGTCTCCAAAAAATGACTCATTATGGTTAGAATACACCTATTTATTTATTGAGATATGGTCAGCATTAAATGTAAAATATTATTAATGGAAATATGACCTTAATCTAGTGGAAGAAAAAGAAAAAGTTTAAAGCTGGTGTTTATGTAAGCAATAATACCTGACAGGGTGGGCGGTATTGGTCAATACTGGACCGCCAAGGGGCATAATGAGGCCCGACGCCGCAGGCGGAGGGTCTTATAGCCCCTGGAAGGTCCGGTATTGACCAATACCACCCACCCTGGAGGGTATTATTGCACTTAGAAAATGGTGTAACAGTTTAAAAAAATATACTGACACAGATTTTTAACTTTGCAAGCCAATACATTCATTTTAATTTAAGATTACAACTGTGGGACATAAAATAGTCCCTAAAATAGAAACTGCATTACAATACTAGAGTTAGTGAATTTAAATACTAAATACTACTTTTAAATACTAGAGTTAGTGCACATTATTTGTTGTATGTGATGAAACTAATTGGTGCATTGAAAGTGCAGTTAGATGGAGAAAAGTTTGTTGCAGATGAACTATCTTCAGTACCGTTTTTGGAGACGCATGCCTTTGACATTTTCTTTGCCAGTCATTTTTCAGTTTTCCTTGCTTTGCTGTACTAGTCTCTTGGATGTTATGTCCACCTAAGATGGAGCTCCAGTTCTTTCTATCTGTGGTATTGGGAGACCAGTAGCTGGCTAGGCTGCTTTCGGAACGGTGACCAGTAACACTGGTTATTTCTCTGCTGCTGAGTCCTGCATTTGATAAAAGCTGAACGGCAGTGGCTCTAACGCTGTGATTGGTATACCTTCTGGTTAGTCCTGCCTCCTTGCTGATTTTAGACATTAAGTTTCCTAGATAATTTTTCCCCATTGGTGCTTTGGAATACCAAAAGAACAATGTGTCTAGGACTGCTTGACTTTGTCTTAGTGGGTGTAAGTAGAAGGCTGGTGGATTTTCTGGCAGCTTAGATAAATACTTCAGAAAAGACTTAACAGGACACATTGGGTTTTCTGGCTCGGAGTACATAAACCCTCTATAACTGTCTTTGTTTTGTTCTAGTGGATTTTTATGATTTTTGGTTGGTTCGTTATATTTAAGCCCTACATACTGCAAGCCATTTTCATCTGTGTGCACTGCAAATGAGTCTGGCGTCAATTCCCTGAGACCTTCACGGCCACACCTGGCCATGTGGATCTGTATATCAAACCACACTTTGTGCACCAGTCCAGGTGCGGTATCAGGAGATAGGGCTTTTGATGTTCTAAGTGTGTTGAGATCTGGCTCAGTTATTGCTGGGTGGTGGGTTGCTTCATCTCTGTGGGCCTTTCTCATTTTTTATGACTGATGTGAGAACATTATTGGCGGGCTTGAATCTTTGGTCACCTATTATGTTTATGTTGCGACCTATGGCTGGGCTATTCAGGTGTCTATTTAGACCAGCTCTTAAGGCACAATAGCCAGATACTGAATAATTTGCCCCTGATGTTGTGCGGACTTCTGCATAAAACTGTCTCAAGGTGCTGCTTATGTGTTCTACTGTATCTGTGTGCCAGTCCAGTTGAATGCATTTTGAATTTGCCCACTGCCTGAGAACATTTACTGCCCATGCTGTGTTTTTTGTATTTGCCTCTTCATGTTCTTCTTCTATTTTGTCAAGCTCTGTATGTGTCACTGCTTGAAATCTGTTAGAGGTTGTTGGTTTGTCTGCTTTAATTTTCTTGGGTGCAGGTGGTGTTGCACGGTCATCCTCTTGTGAGGGAAACAGATTGCTGATAGTGTCTGCCTCCAGCAGCCTGAAATTAACCTTTAATTAAAAAAAAAATGTGTGAGCTTACAGTTCTACATGTCTGTTGCACTTCTTCTTTTAAGATCTATTATACACAGGCACATAATGAATTAATATCCGAACATATATTTGAAAGCCACACAAAGATATCTGTCATGATCAAATACCTCACACTGTGTAGAGTATGGTGTGACATACAGATACACAGGCTGGGGCATGCTTGGGAGGTCTCAGAGGTTGTTTATACGCATGGGAGATAATGCTATGTACAGGGGCATGTAGGGGTTTAACCCTTGGCTGTGGGTTCAGTTACCACATCTGGAACTTGAGTTGATATCCCAGTACTGACACTGTAGTGCAGCATGAGAGCGGTGCTGCACTTCTGAGGTACTGTTTTTCGGATGAGACATTAAAACAAAGTCCCATCTAGCTGAATTGGTGGTAGTTCAGGAGGATGTTAAAGATGCCATGCTACTTATTGAAAGTGGATTTTCTCGGTGTTTTCGGTGTTCTGGCCAAAGTTCCCTCATTCACTAAAAATTACACAAACAGCTTAGTCTGGTTCAAGGTCAATGGGATTCATCTGTATGCCCCTCTCCCGGGTCGTGACTGAAAATACCCAGGATTTGTCTATTCCACTTACCCGGTCAATCAAAACTACATAAATAAGTTAGTAAATGGCTAATTAGTTTGCCTAAATTTTATTTACAGAACAAGCAGTAGGACTAGTAAATTTACAGGATTTTTTTTTAAACTGGATCTTCATTTTTATGCCTTGGTAGTATGGCACTATGCTAGAAATATCACACTTTCAACAATTGTTGGTCATGAGAAATATGGCCAGCCTGTCAGCTGCTCAATTATTCATTCATTCATTGCCTGCTGTATGTTTTTCATTTTTATACTACTACTACTACCACACTGGAACGTTTATTTTAGCAGTATGTTTACCTGTAGATTGTCTGACATTTTATTTTACTGCTTGGATATATAGAGACAGAAAAAACACTAACCGACAAAGTTGGTTGACTGGCCGTTTAAATTTGATATTTATTATTCATGAGCGTGCTTGCGTTCTGCTGTGCTGTCACGAGCTGTTTACTTTTTTTTTATCTTACTGTGGATACAACGAGCATGTCCATGATTCATTCTTGGGATTATATGGGAGCGTGGAGTGAAGAAGAGAACATTTTAAACATTATTGAGAGGTATTTGAAAGTTATGATTGCTTTTTTCCCGCATTTTACGCTGGTCCGATCACTTTCTGATAACATGCTGCCGGAATGCAGGCTGAGGAGCCGTGATACGGGAGCAATTGCTGAAATTTATAAAAGGGGGGCTGCTTGTGCTGTTTTTTGTTTCATTAGGTACTATACTGTTTCTGAAACGTAGTGGAGGAGTCAAGCTTTATTTTAGCCGATCGGACAATTTTATGTGTGGAGCTAGTACCACTGGGACTCCGCCTCCTACTTTTGGCTGCTTTACGATGTGTGGTGCCAGGTTAGTGCTCTGAACTGAGACGCCAGCTTTACTGGGGGCCGAGATTGTGTGGTTTTCCGTTTACGCTGTGAAGCTATTTTTTTTAAATATGGCCAATCGCTAGGTTTGTAGGTTGTTTTTTTTCTATTTTTATTGATGTTATGTTGATTTTTGGGGTGCCTGTGACATCGTGATTGACTTTTGCATGGCGACGGGGATGGAGGCCGCGAACTTTACCGCTAATCAGTGAGAGGAAAACATGGCAGTTTTTTTTAGTCCAACATTCCAATTGCTGGATTATCTTGCCTTTGCACTTTGTGGCAAAGCTGGCACTTTTAATTACCGGGCTTTGTTGCCTGATAGATGCCCAGCTTGTCAGCACTATCAGCCAATCAGATCCTAGGGATTTCCAAGCCCATTTTCTAACTAACTATAAAAGATAGAGAATGTACATATGTTGATGGATAGTAAGGTGAAACGTAATTAGTCAGCTTGATATTGAGCTACACTGTTGATTTTTTTTTTAGTATATAAAAGAAATGGATAAAAAATAAAAATGTATTTGTTATGTATATGTTATGATAGAAATTGGGTTTCACTTTGTTTTTGTTAATTAAATAAATATAAGCACAGGTGTAGTAAATAAGTATTTCCCATGTCTCACTTTGATGAGGTCATTTGTTGTATATAAGAGTCTTTTGCATCCGTAGCTAGTTATACCCCCTTTGAAAGCACGAATGCCGAAGCGCAGGGGTTCCGGTTAAATTTTTGGCAACAATAAAATGCTGTTTTAGCATTTATCTACTACGTTTGGAGTGCTCCTTTCTTTTGTTGTGTGTATTTGAGGTTAGCAACCTCTGGTAGGAGCATCACCTCGCAAACTGAGCGCCACTCTAAACTGTGTTTGGACCCTGCACCATTTTAGTTGTCCTCCTCTGTACTGCCTCCATCCTGTCGATGTCCTTGCGGAGATGGGGTCTCCAGAACTGGATGCAGTACTCCAGATGTGGTCTCATCAACTGTCTGTACAGAAGGATAACAACTTCCTGTTTTCTGCTGGTGATGCCTCTCCCTATACATCCCAGTATCCCCTCAGCCCTCCCTACTGCCTACTGACATTGCTTGCTAGCCTTAAGGTCATCTAATATGATTACCCCCAGGTCCCTTTCCATTTCTGTTGTTGTTAGTACCCCTCCCCATTGTGTAAGCTTCCCCTGGGTTTTTGTTTCCCAGGTGCATTATTTTACTTACATACTAACATACTAAAATGTCAGCAGAATAGGCCTAACGGTCTTTCGTGTCTGATCATTTGATCAGCCCTCACCCTGGGAGCTGACATTGCTGCCCCCCTTGCCCTCTCTGGCTTCTCCCTTCCCAGTCCCGGATATTTTCACTGCATAGGACTTTGCTCCCAGAACCCTGCCCCGTACCTGTCCCACCCGCTCTTGAACCCCACCACCATCTCTGCCTCCACCAGCACCCTTGGCAGCACATTTCATGGCTCCACCACCCTCTCAGTGAAGTAGCACCTCCTCCTTTCTCCCCTGAATCTCCCCCTCTAGCTTTCACCCATGCTCTCTAGTTGCCCACCCCATCTTCCTTCAGAGCACCCTGACTGCTCCTCCCCTTTTTACCCACTTCATGTACCTGAAGACCTCTATCATGTCCCCACCTGTCCCTTCTCTCTTCCAATGTGTACATATTTAGCTCTTCGAGCCTCTCCCCATAGGGGTCCTGTCCCCCAATACCAAGATCATTTTGGTTGCCCTTCTCTGGACCCTCGCCAGGAGTTCGATGTCCCTCTTTAAATGTGGCCTCCAAAACTGCATGCAATACTCGAGGTGTGGCCACACCAAGCAGTTATACAGAGGTAGTATCACTTCCGTCCTTCTGGAGGTAATCCCCTTAGCGATGCATCCCACCATCCTGTTGGCCTTGGCCGCTGCCGTCCTACAAGTCTCAGAGTTGTTCATCTTGACATTCACCACCACCTCCAGGTCCTTCTTAGCCACTGAGACTTGTAGCATCCCTTCCCCCCAGGGTGCACACTTGGCCTGGGTTTCTGGCTCCCAGGTGCAGTACCTTGCATTTCCCTGCATTGAACCTCAACTTCCACTTTCTAGACCACCTTTCCAGAGCCTCCAGGTCTGCCTGTAGGGCCACCCTCCCCTCCTCCCAATCCACCACCGCCCCCAGTTTTGAGTCATCCACAAAGAGACTCATCTCACTCCTGATACCCTTCCTTATGTCAGAGATGTAGGCATTGAACAGGAAGGGCCCAAGGACCCCACTAATGACCCTCTTTGGGGATTAGACTATTCCGCCAACCACGACCCTCTGGGTCCAGTCCTGGAGCCAATTTCATATCCATCTGATCATCTGGTTCCCCACCCAAATTTCTCCCAGCTTATCCTACAGGCCCCCATGAGGAACAGAGTCAAACGCTTTGCTGAAGTCAAGAAAGAGGATGTCCACCGGTCTACCCAGGTCCAAGGCTCTTGTCACTCAGTCATAGAACTCCACAAGGTTTGTCTGTCATGATTTCCCTGAGACAAATCCATGCTGCCTATCATCCAGGCATCCTGACTTTTCCAGGTCCCCCCCATTCTCTCCTTGACAATGCCCTCCATCACCTTGCCCATGACAGATGTCAGGGTGACGGGCCTGTAGTTCCCTGCCACCTCCCTTGAACTCCCCTTGTGGATAGGCACTATATGTGCCACCTTCCAGTCCTGGGGCACCAACCCTGTCCTCAGAGAGATGCAGAAAAGCTCCGCCAGGGATTTTGCCAGGACATCCGCCAGTTCCTTCAGCACTCTGGGATGTAATTTATCTGGCCCCGGTGCTTTCTCTGTCTTAAGGGACCTGAGGGTTTCCCTAACTCTATCTGCCATGATTTCCACCTCCGTTACCTCATCCCCTTTGCTTTGCCTTTCTCCATCCTGCCAGTGATGGACCCCCCTCTCCCCAGACCCGCCACGTGGTAAGGGTCCCTCCCTCCTCAGTTTCACCATCTCCTCCCATGTATGATGCAGCCCCCCTGTTTTCCTTGGTGAAAACTGAGGCGAAGTACTCATTTAGTACCTCATCCTGCTCCCCTGGGTCTTGTGCCCATCCCTCCCCTGTTTTAATCCTGCTAATCTGCCCCTTCACCCTTCGTTTTTCCCCAATATATCTAAAGAACCCCTTGTTTCCTCTCCTAATTTTCCTGGCCAGGTTCTGCTCTTTCCTTGCTTTAGCTGCCCTTGCCACCCTAGTGGCCCTTCTGGCCATCAGCTCATACTCCCCTTGATCCCTTTCACTCATTGAGCACTGGAAATGCCTATAAGCCACCTTCTTTCCCCTCACCACCTCCTGAACCTCCCTAGTCCACCAGCAGGGTTTACGGGCCCTACTGCATTTTCGTCTTACTCTTGTACAGGTGCTGGTAGCATTCTGCAACCCCCTCCTGATGATTTCCTACCTACTGTCAGCGTCCATGTCTTGCCCAATCCCATCCAAATGCTTCTTAAGGATCCTTCCCATTTCCTTGAAATCCGCCCCCCCCGAAGTCAGTTACCACCATCTTTGTGCAGCCTTGTACCCCTCCTACATCCAGGCAGAACCAGACAGTGGCATGGTTGTTCCCCGCCAATGGGTCCCTTAAATCCAGGCCCTCAATATGGTCACTGTTTGCCAGAACCACATCCATTATCTGCGCCTCCCTGGTCTGTTCCCCCACCTGCTGAGTTAGGAGCGCGTCCTGAAAGACATCTAACAACCTCTGTTCCCTGGCCACTGAGGATGTCATAGTCTCCCAGTCCGTTCCTGGCATGTTTAAGTCCCCCAACACCACCACCCTTCCCCTGCCCAAACTGCAGTGTCTCCTCACATCTGCCACCAGACTCTCCTTCAGCTCCTCCGCCAGCATGGGCAGTCTATACACCACTCCTATTTTTACTGTCTTGCCCCCCCATTATCAAGGTGACCCAAATCACCTCCACAGTTCCCTCCACCTCCTCCACTCCTCCTATGCCAATGCAGTTTTTGACTATTATTGTAATCCCTCCTCCCCTTCCCTCCGCCTGTCCTTCCTGAACATGGTGTAACCCTCCAAGTTCAGGTCCCAGTTGTGCCCTGTGGTGGCCCAGGTCTCAGTGATCACTGCCAGATCCACCTCACCCTCAGTTAGCATCACCTGGAGCTCAGGCATTTTATTGCCCAAGCTCCTGGCTTTTAGCAGAACTACCTTCTGCCCTCTTTATATACTTCCATTTCCCCTGCTCGCGTTCCCATGGGGATTCCATCTTCCCCCGGTCAGCACCTAACCAATCAGCCTTTTCTCGCATTCGTCCAGCTCCCCAGGGGGGAGGAGACAGATTCCCTCCTTTATCGGACCCCCCTCAACAGCCTTTTCTCCCATCTCTCCCCCTTCACAAGTTTAAACCCCACCTTTCACCAATGAACCCCTCTATTCTCAACTTGAGGATTTTCCTCCCTTCCAAAGTGAGATGGAACTTATCTCTAGCATATAGCCCTTATCCTCCCAGGTCTCCCCCAATCCCCCATCAACCCATACCCTCTGGCCCCACACCACTCCCTGAGCCACTGGTTTATTTCCCTAATCTTCCTTTTGTGTTCCCCACTAGTCCTTTGCACCGTCAGGATTTCCGAAAAGGAAATCACACATCCTATGTCATGGCAGACCCTGGCAAGCTCCCTGAACATTGCCTGTATCTGTAGCTCACTATTTCCCTCAGTGTCATTGGTACCCAGGTGGACCAGAATGTCTGGGGAACATACACAATCCTTTGCCTGCTGATTTACCTCATGTTTGGCCCTGTGCACTGTTAGTTCAGGGAAGCATTTTGTTCTAACCAGGCAGGCTTCCCCCTCCCTATCTCATTTGATACCCCTGATTATGGAATCACTCAACAGGAGCACTCTGACCACCCCTTTTCCTCCATTTTCCCCCCTTCCATGTCCCTCATCCTTTCTACTGGCCCTTCCCCTCAGCCAGCTCCTAGCTTCTCTCCCTATCTGGGTGCCACCTGCCGTCCCCTCCTTATTTACCTTGGCCATCCCCTCCCCTCAGATCCTATGCCTCTCCTCCTTCCGAGTATCCTTCTGTACCCTGCTACCCCCCATCACTGCTCGCAACTGGTCCTTCCTCCCATCTGCTATACTTGCCTGGCTCGTCCTCCCTTCCTTCCCAACTCCGTTCAGCCCCTCCTTGCCTGTTGTGCTCCCCTGGTCTAAACCCTCAGCTCCCTTTACTGTATCCTCCTTGTATATCTGGTCCCTCTCCTTACCCTGTCCTGCCAACTGGTCCTTCTCCTTATCCTTTCCTCCCTCTACCCCCTCCTCCTCCTGCTCTGATCCCAAGCTCCCCCCATTTTCCCACATTCCAAGTTCCCCCCTGTTCTTCCTGCTATCTGGCTCCTGCCTCCTGCCACCATTCCCTTTCCATCTCTAACCACCCCATCATGGCTACATCATCCCCTCATCCTCAAGCAGAAGAAGAGAATTGAATCAGTTACTGAGCTTAAGGTCCAATCCATCTCCCCCCATTGCTTCCTTCTGTCCAGTCCCAGCCATCTGCCTACTTCCCTGAGAATGTCCTCCCTTTGGCACCCCCCTCTTTGATGGTCCCCAGATACCTGCCTGATTCCTTGGTAGTGTCCTCCTTTTGGGCCCCCTCTGTCAGGATCCCTAGGGGACCCCAGAGTACTCTCCTGCACTCCTTTCTCTATGCCCCTGCCCCTAGTGCATGGTGCCAATGTGTGGGAGAGCCCCTGCCCTATTCCCTAACCATACCTCCCCCCTCCCTCCCTCCAGCTGTCTCCTAATCCCCTCAACTTTCTCCCTAAGCTATGCCAGCTGGGAACACACTGGGCAACCACTGAACTTCCAAGCCCAGTCCAGTATCATGGCCGCCCCACACCCTGTGCACCCCACCACCCTCCCAAAAATGCCAGCCCTAATGACGTGTGGTCCCATCCCATTTCAAGTAGATTTCTTTGGGTGAACCACCAGCTTCCCCGCTAGTCCAAGATACACCCCTAGCCACTAATCCTAGATACAGTCCCACAGTAAATAGGTACCCCCATTACTAGGTACAGTACTGCACAGTAATCTTATAGGGGAAGTGTACAACTCCCTAAACTCCACTCTCCCAGCCTTTAAACCCAACCCCCAGTGGTTAGAACTACATGAGCTGCACCTGAAGCCTTTTCCTCCAATGCAGGGCAGGTGTTCCTCTATAAATGAGGTGAGCTGTAGGGAGGAGAGAGGGTTGGGGGAGGTGGGATTAGGGCCTACACCGACTCTCACGATAGTGTATCAGCCCTGCATCTGCCTCCAAGCAGTACCAGCTAAGAAAATCTTTCAAGTCTACTTACTCTCCCATCCTCCAGCTAGAAGCTTCTCCCCCCTTCTCTAACCGAAGACTGACTGAGCTAGCAGTCACACCTTACATTTAAACAGCACTAATCCCCTGTAATATGATGCCTGCACTTACAGGCCAGATAGCAACTTTTAAACACACACAAACACCAAATTGTCTGTTAGAATCCCTTCCTCCTGCCCCAACTAAATGTAAAAGCACAATAAAAGGCTGCCCAAACTAAATGTAAAAGTACAATAAATGACAGTTAAGACCAGCTCTGAAATTTAATTACAGACACACAGAATACCAGCTAAGAAAATCTTTTAAGTCTACTTATTATCCCAGCCTCCAGCTAGAAGCTTCTTCACCCTTCTCTAACTTTTTGCACTTCTTTGCATTGAATCCACGCTGCCATACTTCTGACCATTCCTCCAACCTTGCCATGTCCCTTCTCATCCTTTCCATGCCTCCTTGTGTATCAACCATGTTACAGATCTTTGTGTCATCTGCAAAGAGGCATACTTTTCCTTCCAGTCCCTCTGCAATGTCACTTATAAAGACATTAAATAGGACTCTACTCAGTACTGAACCCTGCGGTACCCCACTAGTAACCCCTCTTTCTTCAGAGTGGACTCCATTTACAATTACCTTCTGTGTCCTGTTGTTCAGCCACTGTTTTACCCAGGTTATGACCCTGGGACCCACTCCCACGCTGGTTAATTTGATTATTAATCTTTTGTGTGGGACTGTGTCAAATGTCTTGCTAAAGTCTAGGCAGGCCATGTCCACAGCCCCTCCCTGGTCTACTACTTTGGTCACCCATACAAAGAAATCAATTAGATTTGTCTGACATGACCTTCCTGCTGTGAACCCATGCTGCTTTGGGTCCTGTGCCCCACTGGCCTCTAGGTACTCAACAATTCTTTCCTTCAGAAGTGATTCTGTCACTTTCCCTACCACAGAGGTCAAACTGACAGGTCTGTAGTTTCCTGCCTCTGTCTTACTCCCGTGTTTGTGAAGTGGAATCACATCCACCTTCCTCCAGTCCTCAGGTACCACACCATCCTCCCATGATTTGTTAAAAAGAGTAGTCAGTGGTGTCACTAGTTCTCCCCTTAATTCTTTTAGAATTCTGGGGTGAATTCCATCAGGCCCCATTGCTTTGTCTACCTTCAGTTTTAGGAGTTCTTTCAGAACCCTTTCTTCTGTGAAAGGTCTGGGATCAACCCCCACATCCAGAGTGCTTCTGTTAATTGGATTAGGCACTTCCCCTCCTACTCCTTTGTGAATACTGAGCAGAAGTATTCATTCAGTATCCCTGCTTTTTCACTGTCCCTCTCTGCCCACCCACCATTCATTCTATTCAGCCTCACTATCCCTCCCTTTGTTTTTCTACTCTCCCTGATGTACCTATAAAAGGTTTTATCCCCCTTCTTAACTGACTTGGGTATCTTATCCTCAGTTTGGGCCTTTGCTATTCTGACTTCCCTCCCTGCTTTCTTCTGTCTTAACTGGTACAATTCTCTGTCCTGCTCCTTCTGTGTTTTTTTATACTTCCTAAATGCTATCTTTTTCTCCCTAACCTTCCCCGCCACCTCTTTTGAGAACCATAGTGGCTTTTTCTTTCATTTTGATTTGTTTATTTGCATCACACAAAGGCTTGTTGCCTCTGTGATGGCAGTTTTGATGTTTCCCCATTGTTGCTCCACACCTCCTTCTATCTTGTTTGCTAGTGCTTTTCTAAGGCACTCTCCCATCTTGCCAAAGTCAGCACTCCTGAAGTCCAGTACCCTCACTTTTGTATGGCTTAACTCTGTAGCTGAGTTTATCATGAACCACACTGTTTGGTGGTCACTTGTTCCCAGATGTCTACCCATGTCTAGATCTGAAATCCTCTCACTCTCCCCATTTAAGAGTACAAGGTCTAAGATTGCTCCCTCATGAGTGGGTTCCAAAACTAGCTGTCTGAGGCATGCCACCTGTAGGACATTGAGATTGGCACTCCTCTTGGATGTGACTGCAGCAAAGGTGCTCCAGTTAACATCTGGCATGTTCAGGTCCCCCATCAACAGGATCTCCACTTTCTCTGCCATCCTAAGGAAACCTTCTATCATATCCTTGTCCATTCCCTCCCCCTGACATGGGGGTCTGTATACAACCCCTGTGTGGAATGTGGTGCCATTTCCCAGTTTCTAAGGTAACCCACAGTGCCTCCTCTCCTCCCTGTTTACTCTTTTGTTCCATTGCTTTTATCCCTTCCCTTACATAGAGAGCTACTCCTCCCCCCTCTTCTCCCCTCCCTGTCTCTCCTGTAGGTTGTGTACCCTGGTATGTTAACATCCCAGTCTTGGTTCTCTGTGTACCATGTTTATGTGACTACTACGATATCCAGGCATCCCTCTTCCATCAAGGCCACCAGTTCAGTGAGCTTGTTGCCCAGACTATGGGCATTGGTACTCATTATCCTCCATTTTCTTGATGGCCTTACCCCTTTTTGTGCCTACCTGCTCTTATTGCCTTGGCATTGACGCAATGTCACACTGATGCACCATACATGCACATGAGTCATGCAGCACAGCTCCATTAGTGCATGTGGATATGGATGGGGTGCCATCATCGATCGCTCTACCAGAATCACTAGACAGTTTGTGCTATGCCTGACATGGCACTGAATCTGCATTGCTCATGTGTGGGGATGCACTGTGCGACTTGTGCCACATTCAGGAAATGCCCCCAAGTCAACCACGCATGTGGGGGAATGCGCCATAGAGGGATGCTCTCAACACATCAGTTGTGCATTGCTGATTGAGATGAGCTGGGGCGATTATGCAATTCACAGACAATGCTACAAAATCAGCTCATTGCCACATTCAGGGGCATCTCACCTGTTTAGCGTCTCATTACAGATGCTCCCAATCTAATTTACATGCCCCGAGCTATGAATGCTCCTGAATGCACCTCTCCACTCAACAGTAACCAACAGGTATTGCATCCTTGAAGGTAGGTCTGTTTACAGTTTACCATTTACAGCTTGTCAGAGCCATCTGACAGTGGAGTTTTGAGAGCATACTGGGTGATGTGTCTGTGCAGCATCCTGTCACTGTGCTGGCACACATCCACATTTGCCGGGACTGTACTGTGCTGATGCCTGCGTATTGTCCCCCACAGGAACCATGATGTCCAGACAGGATGGAACCATTGGACAGAGATGTCCAAATTTTACAGCAGATGAAGATGGGGCTCTGCTGGAGGCCTACCTCCTGAGGTAGCACATCCTGGCTGGCAAGGAGGGCAGCCACCAGCAGAGGGATGAGGGCTGGGAGGAGGTGGCCAGGCATGTGAATGCCCATGACAAATATAACAGAACACCACAGAAGTGCAGGAAGCACTTCAATGATAAGAAGCAGAGGGCCAAGGACAAGATAGCCAACATCAACGCCTCCCTGGGTGTGACAGAGGGTGGACCACAGACTGTGGTGTACCTCACACCCAATGAGGAGAGGCTGGTGGCCAGCATGGGCCAGACAATGGTGCTGGATGTTCCAGGTGGTGGCATTTAGACAGGTGGCAGTCCCTCACAGCACTGTGAGTATACCTGCCCCCAAGCACTGTGCCTGTGCATGTGTGTGTGCCATGGCTGCTCTGACTATCCCCACCGGGGGCTGCTAAGCACCCATGTGTCAGTGTGTACTGAGTATGTCACCGCACACCCCATCTGTCTACAGTGTGGTGCAGACACACGACATGCTGCCCCTGTGCAGCACGGTGGGGGGATCCATCTGTGGTGGGTGGGTGTGGTTGTCTGGGATGATTTACCCATGGGTGGTGGCTGGGGGGAACAGTCACATACATGTCCCTGAGCATGTGTACAGGCCTTGGTGCATGCCTGCCTACACTGGTGCATGGCCACAGCAGTGGCCCCATGGCCAGCACTACCCTGTATGGCATATTAGCCAAACCTATGGCACACGTGCATGTCCCCCTGTATATGCCTGTCTGAACACACCCTTTACACATATCAGTAACCATGTTTTCCTTCTTTCTTACAGCTCCATCACATCTCACAGGTTCTGCCATGGCCGGTGGACAGCCAGATGACCTGGTGGGGAAGGGGGCCTGGCCATCACACCACACCACAACCAGGGCTGTGGCTGATGCTGTGCCAGGCCCTTCCAACTCCACTGCAGCCATGGACACAGCATCAGTTGTTGCAGGGCCATCAAACCTCTCTGCGTTGGGTGCCGTGGCTTGTGGCCATGATTGCTCATGGCTGGTTAACATACTGGGTTTGGCTGATGATGGCCCAGTGGACAGGGTGTACATTGTAGATGCCTGCTGGTGCTGGCATCCAGTATGCAGGAGGCATATGATGATGATTATGATCCTAACACCACCCAGATATAGGGGGGAATAGCCAACAGTGGCCCAGCCGAGGCACAGGTGCATGTATGGGTGGCACCATGCAGCATTGGTGGTCTTGTGGCCACAGGTGCACCTCCAGGGCCAGCACAACTGCCCATAGTGACAGTTGCTGGGGGCCCTGTGTCTGGTGCTGCTGTGTGGACAGAGACTGCCATCACTGTTCAGCAGGGTGCTGTGGTGTGGCGCCTGGTGGCAGGGGACCATGATGCAGGCATCCCTGGATGCACAGTGGTTGCTTATGTCCAGTGTCTGCTCATACAGTGGCCTGCTGTGGGGCATCCACCTACGGTGGATGGAGCACAGCAGGGAGGGTCCCCACCTGCCCGTTGATGCTGTCCCCATGATGCATCCCCTGCTGATGAGGTTGAGGGCTACACACACCTCCTGTGGGACACTGTGTGGGGGCAGACATTCTCAGGGCAGAGCTGAGTGGCATTCGGATGCAGCTGGCCATGGAACATGAGTTTTTGGCTGCATGGCATGCCCAGATGCTGGCAGCGGTTCATCTACTGCGGGTGGGTACAACCACTCCGCTGGAGCATATTACACTAACTACCAAGGTGGTGAGTGTGCACAGTATGCCATATGGCCAATGAGCTACCAGATGCACATCCCAGAGTTCCTCATGCACCCCCAGGTCACAGCATCAGGTGAATCCAATCCTGCTGATGCCGTCACTACACATGGCCATCCCCAACACCCCCAGATCCAAACTGGGTCTCAGGGATATCACACCAGTGAGCACCTGTTCACAGTCTCACTGCAGTACCCCACCGGGGAGGTTGACACCCCCCATGTATACAGTGGTGCTGACTCAGCAATCACCAGGCATGGGTGTGGCTACCCACGTGGCCATGGTGGCTCCCACTGATGCAAGGGTTAATAGCCCCCATGGCCCCTGTTACCAGCACCCATTGCAGCCCACACACCAGGCTGACAGTGCCTGGGGTAGCGTGAGGTAGCACATGCCTTCCCCTGTAAAAAGCCTGTGTGGGACACCTGTGTGTTGCACTGTGCATGGCCGGGGGCACCAGTGTTGTGCCATGTGGCATGGGCATGATGAGTGTGGCCCTGTGTCTGCTGTGCACATATGCCAGCGGATGTACACTGATCCATACCATCCCCTGCACTGACACCGTGTCCCCCCCCGTCCATGTGTGGCCTGCTGTGTGTGTTTCTGTGCATCACTGTCACCGCTCATAGGTGTGCTACATGATGTCTGTGTTGTTGTCATCTGACCTGTGGTGTGTGTGTGGGTGTGGGAGTGTGTGTGTGTGGGGGGTGCTGAGTGTGTCCCAGCAGTTTTATTCATCTTCAGTCCCCGAAGTGCACTTCCATGATGGTGTCCCTGTGCTGCCGGAACCTGGCAACCAGGCATGGGTCTGCCTCCAGCACAGGGCCCTTGCTCTGCTTCATCCTTCTCGTCCCACTCCTCCTCCCCAGAACTGTTGCCATCCTCAGCCTGGACAGCTGTTCCGTGGTTAATGGTCATGTTGTGCAGTATACAACATGCCAGGAATATGCCACAGGCCTTTTCTGGGCTATATTGTAGGGCACCACCTGACCTATCCAAGCACTTGAAGCCCATCTTCAGCATGCCAAAGACATGCTCGATGATGGTGTGTATAGCGATGTGTGCCTTTTTGTAGAGCTCCTCCACCTCTATGCCAGGATGGCAAAAGGGGGTGAGGAGCCAGGGTTGTAGGGGATACACCACATTACCTGTGGGAGGTACAAAGCAGTCTGTTAGCACCCCAAATACATGTGCATTGTGTACCACAGCCGCCCTAGCATGGTGCACTGGTGTGGCTACTGTCTGTCCACCTCTGTCCCTGTGGCCCTCCTCATGGTACATCTCCCTCCCCAACAGTGGGAAAGTACATTTGTGCACTCACCAGCAACTGCTTGCCTTGGTTGCCCTTTTGTGCCCTGTACCTGGCAATGCCCACTTCCATGGCTGACTGCTCCTGTCCAGTCTGGCATTGCCTGCCTTCCATTGCCCAGCAGTCACCCATGCCTGGGTGCATGTTGTGCATTCCACTCTGCCACATGTGTCTGTTGTTCTGCATCACCTCACCTCCTATGCTGCGCTGTCCTCTATGATGTGTGCACCGTCCCATCAGTGTGCCCACCTCCATTGTCCCACCTGGGCAGCTCCACCTGTGCAGGCTCTGCTGAGGCCCCTGAACATCTGCACTACCTCCCAAAATTTGTTGCGCCATGGTGTTGTGTTTGTTGGCATGTCTGCATGGTCCACTCACCCACTAAGTGGCTGCTGGATATATCCCCACTTTTAAACCAGTGGCACAGGGTGGATTATATGAAGGCAGTGTGTGTACTCCCAGAATGTGTGGTGCAGACATTGTTGATGCACCCTGTGGTATTGTACATTTCCTGGCAGTTGATGGAGTAATACCCCTTGCAGTTCATGTATGGCATGGCCTCATCGCCAGGTGGTGCATGGATTGCCACATGGGTGCAGTCATTGGCCCCTATGATGCCTGGCTTGTGTGCCACCCTGTGGAACTGCTGCATAGCTTCTGTCTACTCTGCCTGTGTGCTTGGGAATTGAATGAACTCTGAAGCATGTGGGAGAAGTGCGGTGAGGAATTGTGTGAGGAAATGGGACGTGGATGGCTGGGATATGCCAGTGGTGTCTCCAGCTGGCCTCTGAAAGGTTCCCATGGTGAGCAGGCACATTGCTATTGTCAGCTTGTTCTCCACTGATATGGCATGACCTCTTCCAGTGGGTGCCTGCATTTCATCATGGCACAGCTCACAGAGCTGCCTCAGAATTATCCTGTTCAGGCAGTATCAGCCGATTGTTTCTTTGTCTGTCACTTGTTCAAATGTTAGTTTGGCACAATACCACCATGGGGCAGGCTGCCTATGGTGTCTTCTGCCACCATGTTGGTAATTTGCCCATCTCCTCATCCCCATTATCATACCCACCATCAGGAAAGGTGCATCATCCATGTCTGTGACCTCTGTTGTGCTGCTGATAATCTGCCTGCTGCTGTTGCTATCCTGCAGTCTGCCTGCTGGGGCTTGCACTTAAGTCTACTTCTTTTATACTTATCTCCTTAGTGTACATTTGGTGGATTCATTGTGAATGCGCTGTGTTTGCATATTCATTTTCTTTGTGAATGGGAATTCGCTGTGTATGCAGCTACACATCCCCTGCAGGTGCACTGCATATCATCATTTTCATGCTTCAGCACGTCCTCTGTAGCATGGTGCATCCAGGATGCACTGGAGCATCTGTACCCTATTTGAATGGCACCACGACACATTTCTGAGATGCGCCGGTGCATCTCGGATGTGTGCACATGCTTTGTGAATCCTGCCCTCTATTTTTATATCAATATAAACACATTTAGATATATGAAACTTTGTTGTGACTGCTTCAAAATACACAATACATTCTCTATACCATCTGTCAGAATACATAACAAAATAAAAAACATACAGTTATGCCACTGTTTAATGTAATGTATATAAGACATAGACTTACCCTCTAGAATGCCAGCATAAGAAAGGGAGGGAAGACTGGCAAGGCAAGGCATTTATACTGGATGGCTCAACTAATCAGGAACCATGTCATGCCATGAGTGATAGCAGTGCCAACTGTCACACTGGCACTTTCCCTCCTAAAAACAGTGGTTGGCATAGCGACTATGCTGTATCACTGTGCTACCCATGTTAGTCATACATTTTGCAGCTGGCAGCCAGAGAAACAAGACAGACTTTTAGTAGTGCTCTTGCTTTTAAAACTTGGAATTTTTTTAACTGCAGTAGTAGAGTTCTGGAAATGGATTCTGCCATGGCAGTAAATCACAAAAAAACTGCCTGGATTTTGAGAAGTTCACCTGTGAAAAAGTCTGAGCAGTATGCAAAGAGGAGTTGTTTTGGTTTAAACTTACAGCTCAGCAACTGTGATGTGATGTGCTGTGGTTTGGGGAGGTGAGAGAGATGGGAGCATCTCATGCCAAAAATCACCAGCCTCATGCTCAGTCAGCCTGCTCCAGACAGTCTCCTCATCCACGTTGGAGGCAATAATCTTGGACACCAAAGAGGCATAGATTTGATAGAGATAGCAAAATATTATTTGGCAATGCTCCAGTATCAGATACCAAATTGTCAAATTATTTTGTCTGATATTATCGAGCGTAGGGTCTGGGTACATGAGGAACCTGCACCTGACATAAAGAGATCCAGATGCAAAGTAAATGTGCAGGTTGGAGCATTTCTAAAAGACATTGGGATGCACACAATTTGGCATAAAGACATTATATATTTTAAACACTGGCTATTTCTAAAAGATGGTGTGCATCTGTCTGATGTAGGAAATAACATTTTCCTTACAGATCTTAAGCATGGAATCCAGGCAGTTATGTAACTGCCATAAAACACTGAAGACAATGCTGTCAAATCACTGTTATCTACTCACAAGACACAACCTAAGGCTCTTTTAAGAGCCAACAACATAAAAAAATAGAAGTACACACATGTACATACATACATAACAATCTACTGTGTATGTCAAGGGTAGACAGTACATAAAATAATCAATACACAGTGGAACACAACAGAATGAAACTTAGTAAAGCAAACTTATGAAAACAGTAACTGAATGATACAGTAAAAACAGTAAAAAAATTTAAATAGTATTCTACTTATTTCTGTCATATATTTAAGCTGTAAATATACAAATCATACTGTTGTACTTCTCTGTACATAAAGCTGACATGTATTACATTAATTGTAGTTATCATTGATGTTACCATAGTGTAAATCAGTGTATTCTTGTAATTGTTTGATGATTTTTTTTTCATTACAGAAAAATGACAAAGAAATGGTCAGACAAGCAGGTCAGGAAGCTTATGCACACCCTAGACTACAAAGGGTGCACACGCATCTATTTTAGGGCATCCAACCTGCCCATGACAAAAATGTGGCAGGAAGTGAGCGACTGGCTCACTGCCAAAGGGACAATGACTCCCCCCACCCCTTGAAATGTCGGATGAAGTGGAAGGTCCTGAGTCAGAGATTCTTTGTCTTACAACAAAAGGCAAAGATCTCTGCCAAGGAGCAGGTGTGGTTTGACCGGGCCACCCGAATGTGGGAGAAACCTGGCAAGCCTAAGCTTGACGAACACAACCTAATGAGTAAGTTTGTTAGTATTAGAATACATCATTAAAAGTTTAACTGGCTACATGTATATAAAAACAGTATAACAAATGTATTGTTGTAACCTTACAACGTTTGTACTTCTCAATTATTAAAGCTCCATAACTTTATGATAACACAGTGCTTAGAAGTGTCAAAGGTACAATATACAGTTTCTTTTAATGTAGTTGTGTGAGGTAGAGTAGCATTTCACTGATTGTAGGTTTAATTAACACAGTTACCTGACACCACATTAATATGTATTTTCACACTGGGAACTTAATGCTCAAACATTTAATTAATAGAACCCCCCCTCCAACAAAAACACCAGTCACCTGATCACGAGTTCACACACAACTAAACATTGTCGTTACAGTTTTCTAATACCCCGTTATATTGTATTTTTCACAGTAATATTTGACTTCCTTGCCTGTACGTATTGTATATACATTTTTTACTGAGTATTCTGTGTATTACTTGCTCACTGGACGATGCAGTCTCACATTGTACACTGTGCCTATGATTTGTTTGTTTGTACCAAGTCTCCTCATGTCCAATACTGAAACCTTGTATTCACTGTTCTCAAATGGACTTATGCATCAAGCCTGTATATTGTGTCTACTATTGTTGCTTGTATCAAATCTGTTTCATATATATTACTGTTACCTTGTACTCCACTGTCACCCTGCGCCATGTGTGCTAAGGCTGGGGTCGTGCCTGAAAACAGTCCTTGGGATCAGTGCACTCACCCGGTTACCAAAGTCATAAATAAAATAAATAAATAAAACCACAAATACAGTATGTCACAACTCTGGGTGTTCACACATTGTCAGTCAGGGAATGGCCCCCTGCCCCACAAACAGAGACTTTGAATTTCACAAATTCTTTAATATTTGTGCATCTTTATATCACAAACTGACATGATGTGTTTCTTTGAGTGACTGTAAATAAGAAATGTTACTGGTGGATTGAATAATCTCATTCATATGATGGGGTTGGGGGATTGTGATGCTCAAAGGGGAAAAGGTATCATGTAAGGAGGGGGTAGAGAGAATCCTGGGTAGACACAGGTTGACATGGGGGAGTAGCTGACTGTAACCAAAGAGGAAAGGAACCTAGGATTTATCATCTCTGATGACCTTAAGGTATAAAAGCACTGCACAAAGGCAGCAGGGAGGGTCAGTGGCATACTGGGGTGCATAGACAGGAGTATTATTAGCAGGAGGAGGGAGGTGGTGATGTCATTGTAGAAAACATTGATAAGGCCTCACATGTAGTACTGCATGCAGTTCTGGAGGACACACCTGCTCATGTACATAAATAAGGTGGAGACTTTCCAGAGAGAAGGGTGACAAAGATGGTGCAGACATTGCACCATAAAACATATGAGAAGAGACTAAGCATCCTCAATATGTACTCACTGGAGGAGAGAGTGGGGGCGGGGCATGATTGAAAGTTTCAAGTACCTCAAGGGCATAAACAAGGTGCAAGTGGGTGACCTTTTCCAAGGTATAAAAAGTACAAGAAAAAGGGGGCACGATAATAAATTGGAGGGGGTAGATTAAGAGGTAGTATGAGGAAACTTTTTCTACACAGAAATGGTAGTTGACACTTGTAATAGTCTGCCACAGGAGATAATGGGGGGGGGGTAAGCACAGTGGAGTGGTTTGAGCATGCCTGTGACAGGAACAAGGGAACCTTGATAGGGGATTGAGTGATGAAAAGCCATTGATCACAGAGTCAGTGGTCAAATACAATGTATAAGGTTTATGGCAAAACTGGATGGGGCCTGGCATTCCTTGTCTACTGACAATTTCTTTGTTTCTATGTTTCTAAATGTGTATGAAAAGATTTTCTTGTGTACAGGGGTTGTAATTATTAAAGGTGTCTGATTGAATGTTTGCTTTGTTTTGTTGTTTGTATCTTGTTTCTAATTAGGCGAAGAAGACTTGCCAGAAGACAATGCTGGAGAAGGACCAGCCAAACCACTGCCTGAAGAGGGACAGGACAGCGGTGCTGCAGATCAGAAACTGAGTAGACATGTTAAAAGTAGCCATTGTTAAATTTATAATGTTTATGCTGATTCTGTGTTGTGTCATATGAAGCAATAGGCCCAGATATTCAAAAGGGTTGCGTCATGCACAATAGGGTTGAGCCTGCGCAAGTCCGAACTTGCTCCTTTCTGCCATATTCAGCAGGAGGCAGTTGCGCCACAAAAACATGCTGAGCAACAGCGCAATGCAAATGAATGCATGCTGAACTGGAGGGGAGGAACCATGCATAAACTGCACAGCCTGATATTCAGCAGGGCTGTGCAGAGTTATTACAGCGCAACCCCAACCTGCACCTGCACAACTTTGAGGCAAAAAAAGGCTTAAGTTGAGGGCCACCCACAGGTGAGCTGCTGCATTGCAGGGCGCAACACAGCAGCTGCCACTGTGGCTGGCCCCCAACCAGTCCCTGTGCCCCCCCGCAGCGCCCGATGGCCAGGCGGCGACTGTAAATCCCCACCACCACCCCCACTGGCCCGATCCGGGCTGGTTTAATCCCCACCAGCCCGATCATGGGCGGCAATGTGGCTCCCCTCGACGTATCCTGGTGGTCCAGTGGACCAAAAAGCCCGATCGCGGGCAGTAGTTGTTAAAAACCCCCCTCCTCCAGCATTCATCCCTGGTGGTCCAGTGGACCGAAAAGCCCGATCGTGGGTGGTGATGCCGTTTGAAACCCTCCCCGAACGCATGCCCTGGTGGCTAGTGTCACCATCCACCGAGCCCACCACCCCGCTCCCCGGCGGCGGCGGGCGCATCCACCCGCCAGCCGCCCACCGCCCTTGGGCCTGACTGCCGGTGAGACTGCGCCGATGGTGCAGAGCAGAGTCAATGGGCATGCAGCCGTCCACCAACAGTCAGATTTGTGAATGAACCATCCATTCATTTCACAAAACTGAACTGTCTTGTCACAGTATGGAGCTACGCGCCCGGCTCTTGCTCTACATCAATCGGCGACACCTTCCGGGCAATCAGTCGGCGGCGGCGGCGCGGGTGGATGCTGCTGCCCACCGCTGCCGGGGGTGAAACTTTCATGAAATGAGTGGGGTGTGGCGACACCTAGCCACCAGGGCTATGTTCGGGGGTTCTTAAATGACTACCACCGCGATGAGCTTTTCACTGGACCACCAGGGTACATTTGGGAGCCATTGCTGCCCGCGACCGGGCTGGTGAGGATTAAACTATGCCCGCGATCGGGCCAGTGAGGGTAGTGAGATTGACACTGTTTTCACCTGCGATCGGGCTGCAGGGGGTGTCAGTCCCCGACGGCTGCTGCCTGGTAGGGTGGCAGGCGCAAGTCCTCAGGGATCGGCGCACCTGCATGCTATTGGCATGCAAATGGGGCCATAATCAGATGCAAATGGACACCCCCATGCCTTGCATGAATTATGGCCCCATTTGCATGTCACCATTTAAATATGGGGATTTCATGCGATGGCTTAATGGTACTTTCACACCGCAAGTTGAATGCCCACACGACCACTTGTGGCGCGAAGTTCCACTGTGCCATGCACAGTGGCTGTGGCTGGGTGATATTCAAAGGAGTTGCTCAAGGGTGCAACTCCTTTGAATATCGCCTGACACACCCCTGCGCAACTATTTTGTGCAGCGCAAGGGCTTGCGCCAAAAAATAGCGCAGTTTGAATATCCAGCCCATAATCTATAATGGTCAAAGGTAGCAGAACTACCCAAACAGAAAGTGTCAGTTTCAAATATGGTTTTGTTTTTTTGCACCTCACAAAATATGGCATCTGTGTCTGATACCTATCTGTAGCTGCTACCTTCAATATACCAGGTAACTGAAGTGTAAAAAGGGACAAAAGCGTGATGTAAAAACAAGAAATTCTACAGTATGTTTTATTACATTGCACAGCTGTGTTAAGAGGTATTCATTTTTCATTTAATCTTATTTCAGTGTTTGGTAAAATTGTAAGCACCACTAGGCACAAGTGCCTGTTTTGAGGGGTGACCTGGAAGCATGGGTGGATTAATTGACTTGCTCAGAGTCACACAGTACACAAGAAGAGTCTGTGAGAATAAAACAAAAGTCTGCTGAATGTACCAAGCTAATTCACAGGTCATTACTCTAACCTCTAGGGTATACTGCCAGCACAAAACTATCTAAATTACTTAAATAATCTATCACATAATACTATTATTCTGCTACTAGTTATAACTCTATCAATTATTAAAAAGTAGTATGTAGGAGGCATGGCTTAGCACTGAACAAGAATGGCAGCTTAGTTAGTGAGCCCTCAGACACTGAGATAATCCAACATAATCCTACAGCCTAGAGGTCCTTTTTTGCTACCAATGGGACATCTCTCTATAGCAAGATTCTACCTGCTTCTAAGTATAGAGAAACTGGCATCTGATTGGTTGTCTGGAATCGGTTTTCAGCTGTATTTCTAGGAGCTCCTCAGGGCCTGCAACAATGGCCTCCTCCATTCCTGAGGCTACAGAAACTACAAAAATGGAGCAGGTGTTCGCTCAATTGCTTCAGCAGATGACCCAAATGACTTCAGCAGTTAACACTAATACACAAACCCTTCAATCTATTGAGGGCAGACTTTTCCAAACAGACCGTAGGATCGGCTCCCATGAAACAGCTATCCAACAAATGACTGCAACCATGTGGGAGCAAGCCAGGGCCATCACTTTACTGCAGGAGAAAGTGGACAATTTAGAAAAAAGAAGCCAATGGAACAACCTTCACTTTGTTGGTTTCCCAGAGGGTGCAGAACAAAAAGACCCTATAAGATTTCTACAAAACACTCTTTCCTTAGCTGCTAGATCTCCTTCTGATACCTCTCTCCAAATAGAGCAGACTGACTGCTAGCTTGCACCCCCAAACCTGGGGAAAGGTCCCGTCCTATGATTTTTGCCAAAAAGAGGAAATAACTGTGGCCACAAGAAGCAAGGGTCAGCTCATGTGGAAGGGCAAAAAGATCCAAGTATATCAGGATTACTCCCGGGAACTATCGGAGCACCGCAAGGCATATACAGAGGGCCACAGGCTACTCCATCAGCAGAATATACCCTTCTCTCTCCGATACCCCTCCATGAAGTGGATCTTTCACAATGGCTCCCCTCTGCTATTCGCCTATCCAGACAATCTAATTGATTTTCTCCGCAAAACATATCCTGTGGAGTTCAGAATGCAGGGGAGTCCAGGAAGAATGGGACGCACCTCGCCACAAGTTCCAGCCCAGACCAGGAGTTTTGTATTTGCTCTGAACCAGCCTGAAGCTAATGTAGTGCCAATCTTTGAAGGTTCTTACTAGTCTAGATCCAAAAAAATGCCATACCGTTCACAGGCATGAACGGTGACATCATCAGGCAGAGAGAAACTGTGCAGACAGTGAGCAAACCCGATTGCAACCAGTAATGGATGCACCTCCAGTTCTGCATGCTTTCTCTACCCCGAACAGGTTTGCTCCCCTTCAGAGTGACATCTCCACCAACAATTAGCCCATCGATATACAGTAGATGCTGGGGCTAAATCACCTCAAGACTCATCCCCACCAGAAAGAGAAAAATCCTGGGCAGACATAGTTGCTCCTGGCTTGGGCACAATGGTGACCAGCATTGTTGAGCATGCTTCTTCTGTGTTGTCCCCTCCTGTTCAGAACTGTGGGCCTCAGTCTCTGAATCAACCACGGCAGTTGGTAGAGATTAATCCAACCTGAACTCATGTCAGCTAAGTACTGTATTTCATTTCTACAGTGGGACTCAGAGGATGGGATTGGTTAAGAGAGGAGAGGGCTGGGATTTGGTCAGGTCATTGCCTAGGCCTTGCCTGCTCGGCTTGGAATCTCCCCACAGCCCCCACCCCCCTCGCTTGTTACTGGCAGTGCGGTGTGTGGGGTAGGGCATACATCCATCCTGTAATCTCTGCCTGCCGCTTACCTCTGCTGGTTCTTAGGTTGCTTTTGAGTTATTTGCCTGGATCCTCAATGCTTGACATGGACAGATCTGCTGCTGGAACTTTTGAACTGATGCATATGGGATACTAGCTTTAATTATAGGCCCTTTGAAACTGAGCCTGATATGTTTTATGCCTCCTGGTATACATTTTGGCATACATCAGTTTCCAAATGCTCAGCTTGGGCTTATAATGCTCGCCCTCCCCTTTCATTTGTGTAACATGCGGAGGGAATAGGACATGGGGTGCCTGCTGTCATTATTATGACACTAGAAATGTAAACGCACTGTGTCAACACCACCCCCCTTCAGGGGGCTAGAATCCACTCGCACTCTCATGGACGGGCTACATCTCTTACCCAACCAGATGTGTCTCTTTTGTCGCTAGATGACTACCAAATCAGAGAACTTCTACATTCTGCTGGGACACTTAGATGCTCACCCTGTACATTGGAGGCAACAGGGATGGGTAAGTGTCAACTTCCTTCCCCCACATTCCTACTCTGATGGTCAGTAATCTCAGTTTCTTAACTCATTGTCTGAGGGGTCTTCCTCGGGCTGTGGCTTTTCCTCTGCCTAGCTGCATGAGAACCTCCCCCCACCCCCAAGAGAGAAGAAGGCAACCTTGGTGGGATCGCCGCTGGTCCTTTTTCCTCCCAGCTCATCAGGTTGCATGACCTTAGCCTTGATGTTATATAGTTGTATGGTTGTTGATAGACAGTTATTTATGGCCATTTGCCTTTTCTGTTCAAATAATACTGTGCTGAACCAGGCCAGTGTTCATGTAATTACCCTAAGGGCGTTTCACATGTGCTTGTATTTCCTATGAGAGAGGCATGACAGGGATAGTGAGTTTGGGGTGTCAGGCTGGTTTGCAGCCTTTGGGGTTCTAGTACATACTCTCCTTCAGTGGGTAGCATTCCCCTATCTGGATAATGAGTGGACTTCATGCCTACACCTGGAACGTGCAGGGCCTCAACACCACGGTAAAGTGTAAACAGGTGTTATCACTCTTAAAATGACTGCGAACCACCTTGGCATTCCTTCAAGAAACAATACTCACTAAACAGGATCATGACAAGCTTGTTAGGGATTGGGTGGGGCAGGTTTTCTCCTTCTCTGCCCCCTCCAAGAAACACAGAGTGGCTATCCTCCTGCATAAAAACTTGAAGTGGACCTAGATCCAAACCAAATGTGATGCACAGGGACGGTGGGTCCTGGTTTTACTGGATACGCCGGATGGCCCACTTCTACTAGCTAATATCTATGGTCCAAACAAAGATGCCCATGGGATCTTTCAGGAAGTAGCCAATGCAATAAGTGCAATGGCCCAGCCTTCCACCCCCCAATTACTGGTGGGGATTTCAACCTCCCTTTAGATCCCCTGATAAACCATAAATCAGCCACACAGGACTATCATGCCAAAGCACGGCTGGCAGTGCAGCAAACTATGTCAGACCTAGGCCTGCAGGACATCTAGAGGGTTTTTCATCCTCATGATAAAGACTATATGTAGTTTTTACCAGTCCATGGCACCTACAGCTGACTAGATTTTTCACTGTTATCAGCCCATGTAGCACATGCAGCAATTGGCTCTCATATTACACAGATGGTCATTTCGGACCATGCTCCAGCTCAACTTCATATCCTCTGGGGACCCCAGATTCCTCCATGCACTTCTTGGAAGCTAGACCCCCTTCTCTTCAGAGACCCTGATTTTTGGCAGTGGCTTGCATGGGAAGTTTCTCACTTCCTGGCTGACAACCTGTCTGCAGACATCTCAGCAAGTGTATCACATGGGAGGCCCTAATGAGCTATGCGGCTAATCATCGCAAACAAAGAGAGAAGCTAATAAGTTCACTAGAAGTGTATTTACGAGTACGGGATCTGAAAGCTAAGCAATCTCCACACTTTAATAAGCATTCCCCACTAGGCCAAGAAATTGTTCGGCTTCAGATGGAAATTAATGATCTCTTGGCTTGTAAAACCGAGATAGCAGTCCTCCGCTTAAAACACAGATTCCGGGAAGGAGGGGGAAAAGGGAGTAAACTGCTTGCATACGGGTTACAGAAACAACAGGCAGAATGGCACATCTCCAGAATGAGAGACTGCACAGGGACGACCTGTACAGAACCTGATCAAATCAACAGTATTATGCAGCAATACAATGTGGATCTGTATGCCTCCTCCAGAACTATGGATCAGGCTGCAGTGTGGCAATTCCTTGACTCGTTAACACTCTCAAAACTGTCCCTTCAACACAGTGCCCAGTTAGAGGCCCCAATCACTTCTGCCAAAGTAGAACAGGCCCTCAAAGCCATGAACTTGGGGAAAGCTCCTGGAGGGGATGGATTTCCGGTTGAGGCATGGCAGCTGGTCCACTCTCAGCTCTCTCCCCTTGGATACTTGGATATTACAGCCTTAAGCTCCCCTTCTTGTCTAGTGACTGCCAGCACCACCCCCCTTATAATTGGCTGCAGGGTTCCTGTGCTCTGTGTACATGATGTTGCACTTCTTGGCATTGAACCACAGCTGTAATGTTCTTTACTACTCAAGTTGCCCTAGATCCCTTCACATTGTCTCTTGGATGCCTACCCTATTGTAAGTAAGTAAGTAATACTGTACATTGTATTTGTCCAGTCATAGACTATTACAACAGCTAAAACACATAATTATCACAGTAATCTGCACAGCATACATTATTAAAAAATAGTTCAGTACAATAATCCATAAATATAAAAAAGACAGACCTAGGAGACAGACAGAATATAAAGTTGACAGTAAGGTGCACATTTTGTTTAGAACAGGTACTGATATGCCATACATGATTAATTATGTTTGTTACTTACAATGGAGATGGCTCTAAAAAAAAAAACACCACTTGTTTTATTATAAATTCATCCAGTACTGCCAACATAATTTCTAAGAGTGTTTTTATTCAAAGTTCCAGTTTGAGACCAAACAGGTAATAGCCAATAAGTTCTTGTCTTACTGTACCATGGACAAATAAAAACCACATGGAATAAATTCTCTATATATTGTCTTGTACAATTGCAGTAGCTAGCTGTAGGATCATTCGACTTATTATACCTAGCTGCAAGAACATTAGTTTTAAAGAGCTCCAACCTATATTTTAGAAAGAGAGTTCTTAGCTCAACATCAAAGAGTACATCCAAATAAAATCTGTGGACATGCAGGATATAATTTTCCACCAACCAGGTGGCAGCCCTCAGTTTAGATATGCTTTCAGTCTTTTATTTTAAAATTAGTTGTTACTTTGTTCGAGCAATAGTTTTTATATTTCAAACTGATTTTAATGCCCTTCTCCTCATAGCCTATCAAATATTGTAGGCTGTGGTCATATAAGACTTTTTCCAGTTGACCGTACCAACTGGATTGTTTGCAACCAGTATTTTTCCACCTCTTATTTTTCCTGAGGCACTCCTGGGGTAGTCTATAATAGGCCATCCTGATGATGTTTATCCAGTAGCCCATTCGTTGTCAACATGGTGTTGGAGTCACCCAGGTGGTTGGTCCTGGGTGACTTCAATGCCTAGGTCAACGATGAACTCTCGCATTTTGGACAGGACTTCCTCCAATTGATGATATCATTGGGCTTTACATGGGTGATTACCTCTCTGACTCACTCACAAGCTCATTCGTTGGATCTGCTGTTTCTGCTGGGGATGGAGATCTCCAATGTGGAGGTGGAACCCGCTGGAATGTCGGATCACCACACTATTAGGTTCAGTTTTGCAGCCCCCCCAATAGGCATGTCCCTATGGAGATGATCTGATACCACCCTTTGCAGAGATGGACCCCTGATGGTCTTATGGCAGTCTTGGACCTATCAGGGAGGTGGAGTGTTAGCATGGATCCAGAGGGGCTGCTGGTAGCCTATAATAAGGCTGTGGTGACAGCTCTGGATTCCATAGGTCCTGTCTGGGTTTGCCCTCTCACCCTCGGTCCCCCGGTCTGATGGAACCTTGAGGGAGCTGAGGAGAGTGGGGAGAAGGTTGGAGAGATGCTGGCAGAAATCCGGCCTGATTGATGACAAACTTAGATTGATGTCCAATTTTAAGGACTATCAATCTATGGTCTCCCATAAGGAGGCAGAGTTCCTGTCCAGGGATATTGCAGCTGTGTGAAATTGACTGGCTCAGCTTTTCTGTACTGTGGATAGGCTGTGTAATCCAGCCTGTCTCCAGAATCGGGGAGCCTTTTCACAGAAGAAGTGTAATAAGTTTGTTCAATTTTTCATGGATAAGTTTGCCAACATCAGATCAGAGATCAGCACAGCTCACTCAAATGGGCAGAGCCGTGATCAGTGAGAGATTACAGTTACCCAGTCTGTCTGATCTGACTTTGACCAGCTGGTGATCGTGGATGTTGTGAAGATTATCCAGGGCTTAAAACCGATTTACTGTAGTTTGGACCCTGGACTAACGCACCTCCTGGTTTGGTGCATAGAGGTCATCAGACTGGTCCTGGCTGAGGCTGTTGGGTGCTCAACAGAGACCGTGGTGTTTCCAGACATACTGAAGTAGGTGGTGGTATGCCCCCTTTTGAAGGAATCTCCATTTCTTCTCATTTTTTTAGTTTGCATCTTAGACTTTCATCTCTAGTCCCCTTTATCACCTTCCTACTTCACTTTCTGATTTTTAATTGCTCCACAGTGGATATAAATACCGCTTATGTTGCTCAGTTTTGCTCTTCACCTGAAGAAGGGACCTGTGTGGCCCCGAAAGCTTGTGTATAATTCCATCTTTGTACAAGACACTTGTTAGTCCAATAAACGGTATTAAACCTTCCATCTTCTCTAATAAAACTTCTTAAAACAAAGTGATAGTCTTGTTCTAAATATTCTAAGCTACAGAATAATATAAGACTTATAAGAAAAAACATTATCAAGGCTTTTAAATACTAGTTCATTGTAGAAGCACATGAGGTTCTTTTTTTCTTTTCTAGAAGTAATAAATCTTACTATTTTTACCAAACTTCTAGACAGTCTTTTTTTACACAGCAACAAGCTACATACTTAAGAGTTATATTTTCAGACTCCTAGGGATGTCAGCTATCATGAGAGACTAGATTTGTCTATTTATCAATAAAAGAAGATTATTAAAAAACGTTTATGCATATTTCTTAAGCTCTTGGTCCTGCACTTATGATATTAATTTTTTTGATTGCTCATACTGGTGTCTATCAACTGTCAAATTTTCATAGCGGCAGTACATTGCATTGTTAAGATATAAATAAAACTTTTTATTCAAATGTAAACTCTATAGAGATTTTAAACTGCATTCTCCTAACAGTTTTTTTTCCAAGAATGTTCATTTGCTGTACCAGTCACATGACCTTTTCTCTGAGGGTAACCGTGAATACACAACTTTGGAATGTTTATTTTAGCCTTCCTTGTTCAAAACAACTCGTACATTTGTCAACAAGGCTTGGACATCACAGGGATGTTTCTCTTGGCTAGTTACAGGGTGCCAGCAATATCAGCTAGGCTCCTGGTATCTCTGTTAGGATCTGCACTAGTGGCTAGGACAGAGGTTTTTAGTAGGGAGCCTCAGATTGAAAGAAAAACTATTTTTTTCAATCCTGAGACTGTCTCCACCTTAAATGGCATTATTCCTCCATTTTAATGTGTTTAAGACTTAATCAACTAACACTTTTGTTTTGCTTTTGGGAATTTATACAAACAGTAACCTTAACCAGAAATTATAGTCAAACTTCACATAATTAATCCTATATAAAATCATTTAAAATAATAATTAAAAATAAATTCTTGTTAAAAAAAACAAGATAATTTTTCTATCAAGGGTTTTGTTCCTACATTACCATCTGAGGAACATCGCTTGGATAAAGCACCTAGTCCCACCTGATGATCTTCTGACTGTGGTCCACACTTGCGACCTCTCACTTTGATTACTGCAATGTCCTATACCTAGGGCTGCCGGAGGGGCAGACCTTCACCACCTGTAGTTGGTGTAGAATGTGGCTGCCAGGTTGTTGACTGGCTTGTTAGGATCTTTCCATGTCACACCTTTGCTTTGCAGACTGCACTGGCTGCTGGTGTGGTGGAGAATCACTTTCCAAGTTGGTTTTCTGACCTATAATTCCCTACACAGACAGGGACTGTGGTATTTGCAAGATCTCCTTTGCCCCTACCACCCCCTTTGCCCTCTCTGCTCTGCTGATGAGGGATTGCTGGAGATTCCCAGGGTCTGCCTGACTATGTCTGGAGCTAGATCTTTTGCTTTTGTAGCACCGATACTGTGGAATTCTCTACCTCATCAGATCAGAGAGTGCCCATCAATTGAGGCCTTTAAATCTGCCTTCAAGACTTATCTTTATAATTTCACTGTTCCTGAGGTTTAATGCCTGCTGATTTTATAATTGATTTTAAGTATGTGTTTTTATGGTAATTATGTTTTCAGTTATGTTTATGTACAACACAATGGTCTTTTGGAATGGCATTTTAGAAATAAAATTTGCTTTGCTTTGCTTGCTGCTTTGCACTAGTCTACTGACAGAAAAGGCTTCCAAACTAGTGAAGCCAAGTTCGGCTCTTCCCAGTGCAGCAGGAGTGGAGCCCCCAAGACCAAGAGCCACTCTAACAATTTATTTAGTGGGGCTTCTAGTGGTTTTAATTTCCTATAGCCCCACAGGTTGGTTAAATATAGAGCCTGAGGGATACAATTTTCTTGTATGACTTTTAATAAAGGTATGACTGAAAGGCTCCCATATTTAATGTTAAATTTCAATAGGCCACCAGATGTATGTTTAAGCTTTACAGATTGTGATTTTAAATTTTGTTCCCAGCTACCGGTGTTTGAGAAAGTTAGGCCCAGATACACATATGTTTTAACAGTCTTTATTCTGTTGTCCCCTACTAGACAGTTTTTGTGGTATCCTTTGATCCAAAGATCACAACCTGACTTTTTGTTGCATTTATTCATAAACTATGTGTAATTGCATAACTATTTAATATATTTAATTTTCTTTACAGACCTGATTTTAATAATGAAATAAGGGCTAGATCGTCAGCGTAGGCCAGTACCAGACATGGCCTAGTACCAATTGCTGGAAAGTCAATGTGAGAATGCAACAATTTTATAAGTAGCTGATATATATATATATATATATATATATATATATATATATATATATATATATATATATCATAGTAGTAGCATAGTTAGGGTTACATGGCCATTTCTATGTTAAACCTCAAATTTTGCACTTTTTTTTTAAACTTTGTTTCTTCCACATCCTTGGGCATCCTTCAGGTGTACCCTCTTGGAGTCCACCCTACTCCCAGCCTGAACCCCCGCCTCTCTCCTGATCTGCTCCCCTGAATGACCCCAAGCAGGTTCGACCCCTGATACCATCTCCTGGGCTGATTCCGTCCTCCCATGGTGGCTAACTCCTTAAGTGTGAGGTGCCTACCTGACGGTCATTGGGTTGGCCATTGAGGAAGATCCTGGGTGTGTTGGGCTGGTGCTTGGGATGTGGATGAAGTCTCCTGCGGCGACCGTCATCTCAACAGAGGTGTGTGAGGCATTTTTGACTTTTTCTAGCTTGTCCCCTTGGAGTGCGGCAGGCAAGGCAACGTTAAGCCACAACTCTGCCCCTAGTGTGTCTGCTGTGTCACCATGCTGGGCACCCCTGGGTCACTGCCAGAGGCTGCTCCAGGAGTGAGTGCTTTCCCCGACCCTCCCTGGGAAGAGAGAGCAGTCCTATGGACACTCAATCTCTTCCCTCTGCCCACACCCAGCGGCCCGGGCTTGTTCCCGAACCGGGGTTGCAGGTGTGGTGCGAGGTGTGGCGTCCAGCACCTCAACCCTCAGCACCACCAGGCCAGCCTCAAATTTTGCACTTTAATAACTTTTGAACTGTTTGTCTTATTTGCCTGAAATTTGGAATGTAGAAATATGTACCATCAATCACTGGATCTGGAAATTTATGTTTTGGTCGGATGTACGGTTGCAGAACCATAATGCACTGAAAAAGTGAATTTCCCCAATGTTGTGAATTCTTTGTCCACCCATAATGCACTGAAAAATGCATTTGAGTGGGTTCACATTTGGTTGTCTATGTGTGTTCTGGGTTGCTCTGGTGCCTTTTGAAGATCTGGTGAAAAAATATGGCTCTGTTCAAAAGTTATGCCATTTTTTCATGTCCCATTATTGCCTATGGAAAAATGTAGATGTGCACCACGAAAACATTTGTGATCAAATTTTGTTGTCGAGCTTGCCCAAAAATGCTGTTGTGCCGCTGCCATCTTGTCTTCAGTTAGCGAGAGAGAAAAAAACACAGTAAATCAAAAAATACTGCATTTTACAAATCACCAAGCATTGTGTTTACCTAATCAGGCCTGAGGAACATTACCCTGCCATTCGTTTTTCACCAGCTAGTCTGAAAATATGTATTTTTTTATTTTTGTCATTTTTTTGATCACGCAAACTGCAAATATGTTTTGAAATTTGTGCTGCTTTTTGATCACACATACATTAATATTGCAATGCAAACAATCGTGGTCACTCAAAACAGTAACCACAGTTAAATTGTTTTTTTCTGCGTGCTAACATTCCCATTATGGAGATAGGAGAATCGTGCAAACATGAAAGTAATCACAGTAACACTGCACAAACACATTTTGCTAAGTATTGTTTTCTTTGTCACTTGATTGTGGCAAGCTGGATTGTGATATTGGCCTGAAATTTTCAGGGTGGCAAACCCTACTCCAACAGATGTGCCTTTTGGTGGTTTGGTGTGGAAACATTGAACAGACCCATAGTTACAGCATTCCAAATTCAGACATTTTCCCATAGGATAACATTGCAGCAGTTGTTTTCTTTGTCACTGCATTGTGGCAATGTGGATTGCTCTATTGGCCTGAAATTTTCAGGGTGGCAAGCCCTAGTCCCATAGATGTGCCTTGTGGTGGTTTGGTATGGAAACATTGAACAGACCCATAGTTACAGCATTCCAAATTTCAGAAATGTTCCCATAGGATAACATTGCGATGCCCGTGACACCTTTCGGAGCCCATATCTCGAAAACAGTTAGAGATATGGACTTTTCATCACAAGAATTCTTAGTCCCTAGGGGGACTAAGTGCAGAAGTAGGTTGGAGAGCCATGAAAACCATGAAATTTATTTTTATTTTCTACCTTGTATGGTTCCTGAGATATCTGGGAATTAGTGTTCCAACTGCTAATTTTCATGTTCATATGACACTATTATGCCCCCAGCATTAGCAGTCACAGCACTTTTTGGTGCCCATATCTTGGAAACAATGCAAGATATGAATTCTATCAACGTATGTTTCAGGAAGTACTCACTCTCATGATTACAAAAAAATTGTTTTTTTTTCTAGCTGCTATGGTTTCCGAGATATGGGCAAATTAGTGTTACAAGGGCTCCTTGCCTTATAGGGCAGCTGAATGGCTCCATACATATGTATAAGTGGGAGTGCAGGGCCCAGAGGGCCCATGCTCCTACAGACACATATCATTATGCACAAATGGGTAGCTTGGTGGGTGGGGTCCACACTCCCATGAACACATACCACTCATTAACAGTATGCTTTGGTTACCTTTGCATGTTACAACTGTTGCTTTTACATCTTACATGTACACTAAGCTACAAACAATTACTTTTCTTACTACCACTGTTTGTTACTAGGACTGACTTACTGTATCACAAAACAAAATGCAAACATTCAATGACTGTTGCTATGCTCACAGAAACTGTCATTTCTGATACAGTATGTGTGAATAACATACTGTGTGTTTCATCAGCTGTTAACTATTGAAATATGGGCATCTGCACCATGATTGTCCAGCATGTGTGTGTACCTCCAAACCACTATGATGGCTGCAGAACTCCTACACTTGGTAGACTGTGATGATGCCTGTGTCTTGTGGAATGTTTACAGAGCTGTATGTCACTTCTGTTACCTGATCCTGCTTGTCCCTGGTTGCTTGTCTTGCCTTGGTCTTTCCCTTGCTTGTGTGTGTGTGTGTGTGGGGGGGGTTAAGGGGAATGCCGAGTCAGGGTTTTAAGGAGGGGGTGTGGGGGTGGGGTGGGGATGACCTAGCGTAGAATTTCCACACTTTGTTGGTGTGGAAACAACCCTAACTGACGAATTAATGGAGTTTTTGCAAAGTATATATATATATATATTTTGCAAAGCATATATATATATATATATATATATTTATATTATGGTAGCACGATAGTGCTACCATAGTTAAGGTTGAGTACCCCATTCCATTTAAGGTTAACTGGTGAAACTGCACCTTAATAATTTTCCACCATTCAATGGATCTGCCAGAAATTTGGCAGGCATGGGACGTATCCATAGATCTTGGGATATGCCAACTTTCGTACTGGTCAGATATACAGCTGCAGAGTTATTAAGCAACATTCCGGCATGCAATTACATTTTTTTGTGCATTCTTTGTTCACACCTACAGGTCGCACAGTTTGCACAACTAGTCCAAAAACTTCAGGGAACATGCGGCCAGGGTCCCTGATGTGCCTTTTGAAGATTTCATAAAAAAATATTGAACAGTTCAAAAGTTATTCAAAAAACAAATTCCCATTATAAGTCAATGGTAAACGTTAACAAAATGTTTGACAGTGTCGCTAATGCACTTTTTAGTGTCATAAATAACCCTAGAAGTGTCGCAAATCTGTCATTTTGTTTTCAGTTACTGATCACAGAAATGCTTGACATTTAAAATTGGTACCATTTATGGACATAATTCTTTTGTGTTTACCAAGTCGAGCCTTGAGGATCCTAGCCACGTCTTTACTTTGGGGTAAAACACCCCAGAAATATGTTTTTCAAATTTATAGGAAAAGTAGTGTCACAAAGTAGTGTAACACTTGTGACACTGTTGCAAATTTTTTGTGAAAGGTGTGCAAATCATGACACTACTTTTCAACACTATGGCCAAAATGACAGGAATTGTTTGCCATCCTGCTGCAAAAGAACGGTTTGGTCTTTTGGGCTGAAATTTGAAGGGAAGGCAGCCAACATCTCACAGATGTGCCTTTCAGTGGCTTGGTGAAAAAATGTTAGATGGCTGCACAGTTATGGCACTCCGAAGTTGACACGTTTTCCAGTAGACTTACATTACGGCGTCTGCCACTTGACAGGAATTCTTTGCCACCCTACTGCCAAATAAAAGTTTGGTCTTTTGGGATGAAACTTGGAGGGAAGAAAGCCAGCATCACACAGATGTGCATTTCAGTGGTTTGGTGCAAAAATATTACAGGGCAGCAAAGTTACGGCACTCTGAAGTTCACAGTTTGTCCCATAGGATAACATTATGGCGTCCGCCACGCCTTTCGGGGCCTGTATCTTGGAAACAGTGCGAGATACGGCCTTTTTGTCAGAAAAACACTTAGCTCCCCAAATAGGGGACTAAGTATACAACTAGCCAGGAAAATCATAATTCATACGAAATTTTAATTTTTTTTCTACGTTGTACGGTTCCTGAGATATAAGCAATTTAGTGTTCCAACTCCTTATTTTCTTCTCCGAGTCCCATTATTATGCATACATTCTTTGTACTCATTGTGTTTCTCTATGCAGCGGTTGGGGAAAACCCGGGTGTGCACTTATGTTGCTGTTACCCTTACCTTTTCTGCTTGCGGTTCCATACCCGTTTGCATTACCGTTCCTGTGTATGCCACCATGTGCATTACCCTTTGCGTTTTCGTTTGCGCTTGCGTTTGCATTACTATTATCATTTGTGTCTACAGTAATGTTTCCATTTGTGATTTGCTTTGCATCATTGTACGCGTTACCATTTGCGTTTGTGGCCACCCTTCCATTTGCGTTTGCATTTGTCTTTCGTTTTGCGTTGTCGTTGTTACCATTTCCATTTGCATTTCCAATTGTGTTCCCATGCCCGTGCACGTTAAAGTTTGCATTTCCATACATGCTTGCATTTATGTTTGTGTTTCTGTTTCCTTTGGCGTTATTGTTGCTGTTACTGTTACCATTTGTGTTTCCAATTGCGGTACCGTGACCATGTGCATTATGGTTTGCATTTCCGTACGCGCTTGCATTTGTGTCTCCGCTTGTGTTACTTTTCACTTTGGCATCACTTTGCGCTTGCTTTTCTATTACCATTTGCATTACCATATATGTTTGCATCACCATGTGTGTTACTGTTGCCAAAAAATCACATGGTGGGAGAGCGGGCCCAAAGGGCCCACGCTCCCACCACCACATTCCATTCACTATTTATACTCCTCATCCTCAAAAAGAAGGGAAATTCATGGCAAAAAGCTCTGTTTAATGAATCAGTTAGGATTGTTCCACAGCGACAAAAGCAAGGAAATTCGAGGGTTAGGGTTGCAGACCCCCCTTGCCCCACCACCCCGCCCCTCCCAACCGGCATCGGAGTGTGTGTTGGGGTTGTCCATCCTAAATCTCACCCCATTCTCCTATACTTCACCACCTCAGCTCCTTTATACATGGGATGGGGTGATAGTTAGGACCAACAACCCCAACGCACACCCCGATGCCAGTTGGGGGGGCAGGGTGGGGGGCAAGGAAGTTTTTTCAAACCTAACATTGAACTTCTTTACTTTTGTCACTGTGAAACAACCCTAATTGATGCATTAAATGGAGTTTTTTGCCATATAAATATATATATCTATATATATATATATATACACACACACACAAACACACATATATACAGTACACAGAACGGGACTGGGGTCATAATACAGACTTGTCTCACTCCTTTGTTAGTTCTAATCTCTGTAGATAGCTGTCCCATGGTCCCTATTTTTATTTGGGCCCAGGTCTCACTGTGGAGCTCTTTTATAATGCTAATAAATTCAGGTTGAAAGCCTTTCTTGAACATAATCTGCCATAATTTGTTACAAGAAACATTATCGAATGCAGCACTAAAAATCGATGAAAGCTACATAAAGTTTTTGTTGTCTCAAGAATACATATTTCTCTATTAAATGCAGCAAAATGAAGCAATTATCTGAGGTACTGTACCCAATCTGAAATCTGGCTTTATACTCAGATAAGTTTCCTAGCTTCGAGAGCTGTTTTAGTATTCTATCTAGTATAATTTTAGAAAAGATTTTGCCATTTGTGTCGAAGAGATATATTACATAAGAACACAGTTTAGTGTCATCTTTTTTAATTTTTTTATTTATTTATTTAGTTGTTTAAACAGGAGTAGCACACTAAGCTGAAAGCTTTTTTACAGGAGCGACCTGGGAGCACAGGGAAGTTAAGTGACTTACTCAGGGTCACACAGTATGCAAGTGGAAGTTGTGGGATTCAAACCCAGATCTGGTCTGCTGGATGTCACCAGATTTGCAGCTCAGAGCCTTAAACCACTGCACTATTCTGCCTCCTATCTTCAATTCAAATAGGCAGACCATCTCCTCCAGTTCCTCTGCAATGTCCCCATTGAAGACATAAGGGATCACTGGTCTCATCACTGAACCTTTCAGTACCCCACTGCTTCCCTCCATTGCTGGAGTGTGTACCATTTACCATTACTGCCTGCCTCCCATCCCTTAGCTAGCTGGGCACCCAGTTTACCATTTTGTTCTGACTCCCAATTTGTCAGCTTCCTGAGCACCCTCCTGTATGGTACTGTGATGTAGACCTTACTGAAATCTGGATATACCACACCACCTTCCTCCCCTGATCTATCTCCTTGGTCACCCAGTCAAAGAAATCTATCAGATATGTTTGGCAGAACCTTCCTTCCTCCCCCCCATGAACCTGTGCTGCCTGTAGTCCTGCAGCCCATTGGATTTCACGTACTTAACTAGTCTCTCCTGTCCCACAACTGACGTTAGGCTGACAAGCCTGTAGTTGCTAGATTTCTCCCTGCTGCTGCTGTTATGCAGAGACCATGTCAGCCATTCTTCAGTCCTTTGGATCCACTCTTGATTCCACCGAGCTGTTGAACAAGGCTGCCATCAGGGCAGTTTGCACTTCTCTGAGCTCCCTCAATATGCTGGAGTGTACCCCAACAGGTCCCATAGCCTTATCTAATTTCAAGGCAGCAAGTCCTTTCAGTACCCTCTCCTTAGAAAAGGGACTTGTGTCTACTGCCTCATCTATTATTACTGCTGCTTGGAGGCCCATCCCCTCCACATTCCGCTGTGAAAACTAAGTAAAATTAACAGTTTCCTGTGCACAGTCCACCTTTCTGCCCTTCTGGTCCACATTATCCCACCTTTTGCGTTACTCATCTCCCTGACACAGTGGAAAAAAAGTCATATCCCCTTTACTCATTTCCCTTGCAATCTTTTCCTCTGCCTGTCCCTCAGCCCTACTGACCACCCTTCTTGCTTCTCTTTTTTACCAGGTACACCTCCCTGTTTCTATCCATTTGATTTTTGTTGTAACTTTTTAATGCTGTCCTTTTTCTCCATACTGCACCACATATAGGATATGGTCTGCAGTGGTAGAATAGGCAGGCAACACTTGGGCAGATTGGGTGGGAATAGCAGTCTTTTTCTGCAGACAGATTCCATGTTTCTGTACTACCACTTCCACCTCTCTTGAGAATCCTAATGGCCTCTTCTTCCCCCTACATTTGCTATCTTCCTTTATGTAGTGGCTAGCTGCCCTGATGATACTCTCCCTTATTCCCTTCCAGTGTGCCTGCACCTCTCTTTGGCTTTCTTCCCTATTGAGCCATTTCCTAAGCCAGTCACCTATTTCATTGAAATCTGCAATAATGAAATCCAATACCCTTGTCTTTGGTGGCTCTTTTCTGTACATCTTCTTACACCAAACTATGCAGTACAGTGATCATCAGTACCCAATGGATTAGTCACTTTGACATTTGCAGTGATGTCCTTTTCATGAGTACCAGGTCCAGCACTGTCCCACTTTTTGTATGTTCCTTTACAAGCAGGTTGAGGAATGCTCCTCTTAGGGAGTCTAGGACAGCCCTGTATCTTAACAGTGCTGCAGCTGGTAGGTTCCACTCATCATCCTGTAGACTGAAATCTCCAACCAGCAGCGTCTCCCCTTTCCCTGCTATCCTGATGATGGCCTCCCCTAAAGTCCTGTCTAACTCCTCCCCGTCCTAATGGTCTGTACACTACCACTGTCCTGATAGGGTTCCCACAACTAGTCTTCAGGATGATCTGCAGCACTTCTAGTTCCTCCTTCCCTTGCTGGACCTGCACCTCAGTGGCCTTAATTCCCTCCCTTACATACAGTGCCATCCCTCCTCCATTCTTCCCAGCCCTGTCCCTTCTGTAAAGTGTGTGTATACCAGGATGGCCATGATTCCAGTCAGGTGTGCAGTGCACCAAGTTTCTGTAGTGCCAGCTTCACTCAGAGTTCAGCTATCTGTGTCTACAACCCAGAGAGGTGAATACAAGTGGGGCAGCACCACAATCTCCAGATAGTCTCTCTTAAGACTGTGACTTTGTGTCCATTGCACTGAACCACTCTCATGTTTATCCTTGCTCTGTGCTGATGTTGCTTATTGACCTACTCCTAGATAGGATAGGATTGTGGCAGGAGGAAGCTGGTTTGAATAGCCCTTGTGGTGGGGTGTGGCTGGTTGCTCTACTTCTAGAATTGCAGGCATTAGCCTTTATTTTTTATTTTTGTTGTTGTCATTAATTATTGATTCTTCAACATTTACAGTATTTTACAGTGACTGATCTGCTGTTCAGGTGGGAGAAGATGGCAAAGCTTTTTGGCAGAGGTCTGTATTTGTGCAGTGATAAAACAGTACAGTTCTAATGTCCTTTCAGCCAAAGTTGTGCGTTTACCAATCATTCTAGTGTTCTCTCAGCAAGAGAATGTTGCTCTTTTTTGAGGTGCTACATCCTCACCCCATTCCTGCACATGAGCAGCTCATCAGAGAAGAGATAAAGTGATCAACTAGGACAGTGACTGAGCAGAATATTGACATCAAGAGATACACATTCCAAATCTGGATAACATGAATCAACATAATGATCCATTGTAGGTGCGCAGAGTGATGATCATGTATTGCATGCTCTTGCACAATCCAGTAGAAAGGCAAGGGCTACTGCTACCAGCTGATCACAATCTGTGGAAGAGGATGAAGGTGCAACCATTTGACTGTGAGAAGTATTTATTAGGGACAGCACGGTCTGCACTTTGGAGGTGACTTATACATGTGGAATACATACCAGACAGACCCTGATGGACAGGTTCTTTCAGTGCAGGGGCAGGGGGAAGATCACAGACCTAAAACAAAGATTTATCTTATACAACACATTTAGATAGATAGATATAGAGATAGATAGATATTTTATTTATAAAGCGTCCATTTCCAATGACTCTGGGAACTGTACAAAACAGTTCAATAACAAAATACATATAAGCAGCAACTCAACACAAACTTAAAATTCTATCCAGCCCATTAAAACCAAAATTAATCATTAAAAGCCTGCTGGAACAGATATATTTTTAATGCTTTTTTAAAGGCTCCTACCGAGGTGGCCTCCTTTTAATAACCAGGAAGGGAGTTTCACAGAGTGGGTGCCACCACCAAAAATGCCCTAGCCCCAGAATGCCACACCCAAACTCTGGAAACTCCAAGGAGGCCTCCCCGGCAGAACAGAGTGCCCAGGGTGGATGGTAGGGGGCAAGCATATCTTGCAGATAGACAGGTCCCCCATCATGTAGGGATTTGTAGGTCAGGAGCCCTACCTTGAAGACAATCCTCCACCTGACTGGCAGCCAGTGCAGTCTGCCGAGGACTGGGGTGATATGATCACTCTGTCTCACCCCCAGTCAGTAATCTTGCTGCCACATTCTGCACCAGCTGCAGCCTGTGGAGGTTGGCCACAGCTAACCCTAGGTACAGGGCATTACAATAGTCCAGCTTGAAAGTGACAAAAGCATGTACAAGTGTGGTTAGATCCTCCAGCGGGATCAGGGCTTAGATTAGTGCAATGTTCCTTACATGATAAAATCTGCTCCTGATGATGGCCGACACCTGAGCATCAAGCGTTAAACCATCGTCCAGGATCATGCCCAAATCCTTCACCTGTCTAGATAGAGTAATGGGAACACCATCAACACAAGGTCAGAGGGTAACCCCTCACAACGCCCTCTGCTCCAATGAACTGCATCCACAACAAGTACCTCTGTCTTGTCTGGGTTAAGCTTGAGCCAGTTTTGAGTCATCCAAGCCTGGATCTCATTGAAACAGCTGTTAAATACAGAGTCTGACACCTGGATATTGGGCGCATAGGACAGGGACAGCTGGTTATCATCTGCATAGCAGTGAAAACCCAGTCAGTACCACCTGATAATGTCCCCCAGCAGCAGCATGTACACCGTGAACAAGGGTGACAAAACCGAACCTTGCAGTACCCCACAGCAGAGGCTTTGGGTTAGATGAGACTAACCCCATCATCACCCTCTGTACTCTGCCTGTCAGGTATGACCTGAACCAGTTGATGACAATACCAGACAAGCCACACCAAAACCACAGGTGGTCAGGTAGCACCTCATGGTCCATGGTGTTAAATGCTGCAGAAAGGTCCAGGAGGACCAAGATAGTCCAATCTCTCCTGTCCCTCACCACCAGGAGATCATTAAGCACCCTCACCAGGGCAGTCTCTGTACTATGCCCCACACAAAACCCAGACTGGTAAGGCTCATAGGTGGAGAAAGAGGCAAGATGTCTCTCAAGCTGTATGGCCACCACTTTTTCAATAACCTTCACTAAAAATGGGAGGTTTGAAACTGGCGTGTAATTGCTGAGGCAGTCATGGTCCAGAGAGGTTTTTTCCAAAAGGGGTCTAACCAAAGCCTCTTTCAAGGCCATTGGGAAGACCCCACTCCTCAAGGAACTCCAGACAACCCCAGCAATCACAGACCCAACCAGGTCCAAACATCCAACCAACAGTCGAGTAGGACCTGGGTCCAGTTCACATTGGGTTGGCTGCTGCTTCAAGATTATTTTCACCATGTCCTCCACCCCAACCAGCTCAAACTCATCCAAGGCAGGAGGAGTGTTTTGATGCTCTCCAGGCTGGTCCATGCATCCCCTTGGAGAGATACTCAAGGAGACCACATCCCTGATAGAGGACACCTTGTCAGCAAAGAATACAGACAGCTTCTTGCACCTAGTGCTCGAACCTGCTCCCCAACACAGAGACAGGCAGGATGTAATAGCCCATCCACTGTGCGGAAAACTGAGCTGGTCTGCTCCTTGCCACAGCAATCTCTCTAGACAGATATTCTGCATTCTTATAGGAGATTGCCCCCTGATAATTGGTACAATGCAACCTCAGGGCCAACCTGTCCTCCAGCAGGCCAAATCTCCTCCAGCATCTCTCTTACCTCTTCCTCTTAATCTTTAAACATTGGAGATCCCCATCAAACCAAGGAGGTCTCCAGTGAGTGGACAAGGGACAGACACAAATGGGTGCAATGGAATTGAAGGCCACAGCAACCACCCCATTATAGGCTACCACTGCTTCCTCCACTCCAATTGCACAAGCCACACCAACACTCAATAGGTCCAGCACCGCAGATAGTCCCGTCAAGGAAACTCCTCTTAATGGATGGTACCAGACCATCTCCACAGGAGCAGGACCATCTTGGGGGGTGCCACCAAGCATGAACCTCACGGTGCTATGATCTAACCAAAATACAGGATCAACACTGAGGTCATTAATATCCAAGCCTAATGAAAAAAACAAATCCAATGTGTTTCCACCCAAGTGCATAGCTGTTGTTGCTTTTTGCAACAGGCCCAGGGTCCCCATGCTGCCTAAAAGATCATTCCCAAAACCCAAAAGCCCACCATCAACCCAGGCGTTGAAGTCCCCCAGAAATAACCACCTGGGAGACTCCAACACCAGACCGGCAATGAGCTCCTCGACCTGGGTGACAAAATCCCCATGAACTCCAGGGGGACGATAAAGCACAAGGACCCTGAAACCTGCCCCTACACTTCCTCAGGCAGCCACATACTCAAACAAATGTGTATGACCTACAGGTAGCACTGCGAAGTTCAGGCTGGTTTTAAAACAAATGGTTAGCCCCCCACCCCTGCGATCCTCCCTCGGGTTTTGTATAACGGAGTACCCAGCCAGAACTGCCACCTCCAAAATGGGGGTGGCATTTTCATTCAACCAGGTCTCCATGATGCAAGCTAGGTCAACTGAGGATATCAAGTCTGCCATTATGGCAGTTTTATTCCTCATCAACCTGGCATTGCATAACACAACCTGAGTAGGATGAGGTGAGGCAGTCGAACCCGCTAACTGCCCACCATCCATTGTGAAACCCTTGGGTATGGGAACTAAACAGTTCCCATTCCACCCCAGGGCATCTCCTTGGCCCCACCACCCAAACCCCAGACACTCTGACAGCCACTTGGGTACCACCACCACCAGAACCCCTCCTCTGAGCTATTCCCAAGGCTCTACACCTCCTGTAGGTTACAGCTGGAAGTCCAGGGAGCTCAAAGGGATGGAGATTGTGGAGGTAGCCCCCGAGTATCTGCACCTTACAAATCCCTGTCCCAGACACATTTCACACAAATAACAATTAAAAACAACCCCTTGAACTAAATTAATATAAATGATTTAAACCCACACCTCACACAATACAACAACCCCCAAACCCCCAATTTAAATAAAACTTCTAAATCACAACTAATTAACACTAACACTACCCCAAAAGAAACAAACGAACATCAACATCAGAAACACAAACAGTCTACTAAACGGCTACAGTGCTGTAAGTCTTGAAATTATTATCCAGTACATTGCATTGAGCATTAAATATATTTTTTAAGATGTTAGTTCACAGAAGTTTTTAAGTTCATCCAAAGAGTTTTAAAATGAGGAGAAGTAGCTCTCACCAAACCACCTCTTCCAAAATGAGCCCAGAGTATGGCCCTCTCAAAGCCACAATTACAGCTTCACCATGAATTATTGATTTTAAAAATGAGGCCCTCTCACTGCCTCCCAGTATAAAGAAATGAGATTACAGTACCTGCCAGAGCTCCAACAAAAGAGAAGCAGGGATGCTTAGCCCTAGGAGTCCTCAGTCAGGAAGTCCTCGAATTACACCAGCGAGAGAGCTGCAACTGATGTAGATACAGCCAGGTCCAAGCACAGCTCCAGAACAGGCACCCAAAGCCAGGAGAACTCCCCACTTATCCCACTGGTGCTACTCAACCAAGCTGGAGAGCCACAGTGGCCACAGGGAAAGAGTTTGCACCTTCCCTCTGGTCGGTGCCCTCTACCCCATGGGCAGCCCCCAGACCGGACACCTACCCCAAAGCCAAGCCAGCCCAGCCTACAGTCACTACTCTCAATCATAACATGGTCTTCAAACACACTCCAGGCTCTTGCACTAAAAATTCAGCATCACCAACAGTTGGCCAAATCCAGCAAGCTGATACCCCTGGCAACAGTCCTTTCACTCCAACTGCACATATCTCCAGTACCAGCTGCTCCAAACAGGTAGTCTTCACTGTAAAGTAGGATAATCCAACAACCTGGAGGTAACCTTCCACAGCCCAATAAGGGCTCCAGAGAAGACGGCCCAACAGTGTATCATTTCACAAGAAAAGCTGAATACGATCACAATCACGCTAACAGGGAAAATAAATTGCACTCCTTCGTTCAAATTCCCCAGTCCAAACAAAATTCAAATGAGCCACGGACCTCTGCAAAAAAATAGTCAATTTATCACAGAAAGCCTAAAGATAAAAATGTCCAACATGGTGGTCAAAAAAAATCAAACGATTACCACACTCAGCAAGCGCTGTAGTCGATTCAAAATAATAACGAATAAACAAAAAACAGATCAGTAAATACAATAAATTAAAATCAACAATAATTAATCTAAAACTTGATTCAAACAAAAAATAATCTATAAGCTACTGTGATGGCAGACCCAGCATGGTCGCCATCTTAGTACACAGATTCACACAGTGTCCCACATGTCTCCTACCCTGGAATTGACATCTGTTCCATGACACTGGTCCATGGGCATGAATTGTTGAAGATGATCTCTCTATGTGTATTCTGGAGCTTGGGCTAGGGCGGGGGCTGCCTCTTGCTGGTGTGTCATTGTTGTGAATCATATACTAAGTTCAGAACTCTGCTGCTAGTACTAGGCTCCGTATCCAAGATACAGTGGGGGACACCGGTGAGGACATACTACTGTAGCATTTCCCATATTAAAAATATGCATAAAACAGGGATGGAGTGTGTGGTGGAAATTGACATTTACACAAAATGCAAGGCAGTTTTGCACTGGACTATTCTTTAGATACCAATAGCCAGTCTTATTTGTACACATTCATCTCCAAGACTGGACATAATATATTAATAATAAAACATTTACTTATTTATTTTGAGTCACCGTTAGTTATCATTATTTCCTATTTCAAAAGGAAAAACAATAAATATAATATGCACAGCCAATACAAAAAATCAGGGCCTGTTCCACATTATTTATTTATTTATTTCCAATAAACCCTTCATGAATGCATTTCAGTTGGGAATTATGGGGGCTATCCAGAAACATGGCATAAATTCACTACTGTAAGCCACAAAACCACAACAATAAATTATTTAAACTCTACTCCTGTCACATGGTTGATTTAGGAGGGAATAAAATATTTATTATTTTGTATATTTGTATAGTAAGAAATGTCAGATTTACAGATATTCTACTTTTTCTGATCCTCATATTAGGCATTGTCTAGGAACTGCTTACTGCTAGGCTTCACAGTGATTACAACTTTTTTTAACATGAAGTACTCTGTAGCAGCTGTTGGTAGTTTTCACTTAAGCTTTTTAATAAAAGTACTACTGCACAATAACTACTTCTTACATTTTTCCTGCAATACTAATTAGACAGTGGTAGACCTATCACTTTAGCATCTAATAATGTTTAATGCAGGATTAACAGGAATATAGTCTCATTGGGGAGGAATCTACACAGAGGTCTAATTGATTTTCATGTCATCTCTGGATACATAAACTTGAAATTTAAGTCAGACTACAAGTGAAAATAATTTGATGTTCCCTGCACAAGCCAGTTTTATTTATCTGATATGTCATATACCTGGTTGCAAAATATACAGCCATTTTATTATCAGAAACTGCTATAAAATTCCTTTCTTTTAGGCAGTCATATATTTTATAGAGTAACAGAAAGCACCATGCTGGAGAAAATACACAATGTTACATTTAACCCTTACACTGCCAAGGTTTTTCTGAAAATTGCATATCCCTGCTGCCAGAGGTTTTTTCACTGGGTTTGTACACTTATCGGTTATGATATTATTACATAATTTTTCTCAATTCCCTGGTAAACTTTTTTTTGTCAGAGTAATAAGAAACTAACACAACTATAATTCAAAGTGAAAATATAACTTTTCCAACAAAGACATTTGGAGATATATATGTTTATTTAGTGAAATTTCAATTGTTTTTGCAAATTTGTATTCGCAAAAAATATTGAGGTTTGTAAAAACGTTAAAATCGGTTGCATCACTGATAAAAATTGTTGTCTAAAATGTAACTAATTTTCACTTTCGGGCTACAAATTCTTTATATAAACACAAATTTCACATTGGTTTCTCACCTACAGATTATGAGAGTGACCAGAATGGACCACCAATGGTAGGGCCATGCTGGCTTATGGGGGTACCTATTGGATTATGGGGCACGCCAAAAATCCATTAAGAAAAAGTAAGAAGTAGCCTGTTTCACATGATAGGGAAGTGATTGAGTAAATCAAGGGCCAGATTGCACCTATAGCTACCTACCCAGGGTCACATTACCAAAAACAAGATGGCTGACACCATTCAGCCATTTTCTGTGTCAATATGCTTGTGACTCATTTATTGAGATCATTAGATCATAAAAGTGGTAAATGTCAATGGATTACACCCTTTCTTATGGCAGCAGTGGCTTGGATGAAATTTCTGATCCCTAATTTCACATTATAGACCCACTTGCAGATAGCCGGGGTGCCATACCCAACCACCCATGGTATGTCCATGCTGGCCAATGGGGTGTCCACCTATTGCATTATGGGGTGCATGCCAATAAATTCAAAAAGTAAAAGTAAAAAGTAGTCAGTTTTACATGACAGGGAAGTGAATGATTAAATCAAGGCCCAGACTGTACCTATAGCTACATCCCCTGGGTCACATGACCAAAAACAAGATGGCAGCTACCGTTTCATCATTTTCTGCATCAAACTGCCTATCTTACACATTTATTGTGATAACTACATTATAAAAGTGGTAAAAGTCAATGGATTACACATTTTCTTACATCTGCTGGGGCTTGGATGAAATTTATGATCACTAATTTTACTTTAAAGACCCACCAGCATATAGCTGGGGTGCCATACCCAACCACCCCTGGTATGCCCATGCTGACCAATGGGGTGTCCACCTATTGCATTATGGGTTACATACCAATAAATTGAGAAAGGAAAAGTAAGATGTAGCCTGTTTTACATGACAGAGAAGTGAATGAGTAAATCAAGGCACAGACTGTACCCATAGCTACATCCCCTGGGTCACATGACCAAAAAGAAGATGGCTGACACCATTCAAACATTTTCTGTGTCAAACTGCTTCTGTTACACATTTGTAGGGATAACAACATTATAAAATTGGTAAATGTCAATGGATTACACATTTTCTTACATCTGCAGGGGCTTGGATGAATTTTATGATCCCTAATTTCACATTACAGACCCACTTGCAGATAGCCGGGTTGGCATACCCAACCACCCCTGGTATGTCCATGCTGGCCAATGGGGTGACCAGCTATCACATTATGGGGTGCATGCCAATAAATTCAAAAAGTAAAAGTAAAAAGTAGTCCGTTTTACATGACAGGGAAGTGAATGAGTAAATCAAAGCCCAGATTGTACCCATAGCTACATCCCCTTGGTCACATGACCAAAAACAAGATGGCAGCTACCGTTTCATCATTTTCTGTATCAAACTGCCTATCTTACACATTTATTGTGATAACTACATTATAAAAGTGGTAAAAGTCAATGGATTACACATTTTCTTACATCTGCCGGGGCTTGGATGAAATTTATGATCACTAATTTTACTTTATAGACCCACATGCAGATAGCCGGGGTGCTATATCCAACCTCCCATGGTATGTCCATGCTGGCCAACGGGGTGTCCACATATTGCATTATGGGGCAGATGCCAATAAATTCAAAAAGTAAAAGTAAAAAGTAGCCTGTTTTACATGACAGAGAAGTGAATGAGTAAATTAATGCCCAGAATGTACCCAAAGCTACATCCCCTGGGTCACATGACCAAAAACAAGATGGTGGCTACCGTTCAATCATTTTCTGCATCAAACTGCTTCTGTTACATGTTTGTAGGGATAGCTACATTATAAAAGTGGTAAATGTCAATGGATTACATGTTTTCATACATCTGTCAGGGCTTGGATGAATTTTCTGATCCCTAATTTCACATTACAGACCCACCTGCAGATAGCCAGGGTGCCATGCCCAACCACCCATGGTATGCCCATGCAGGCCAATGGGGTGTCCACCTATTGCATTATGGGGTGCATGCCAATAAATAAAAAAATTAAAAGTAAAAAGTAGCCTGTTTTACATGACAGGGAAGAGAATGAGTAAATTAAGGCCCAGACTGTACCCATAGCTACATCCCCTGCGTCACAAGACCAAAAACAAGATGGCAGCTACCGTTTGATCATTTTCTGTATCAAACTGCTTCTGTTACACATTTATTGTGATAACTACATTATAAAAGTGGTAAATGTCAATGGATTACACATTTTCTTACATCAGCAGGGGCTTGGATGAAATTTATGATCACTAATTTCACATTATAGACCCACCACCATATAGCTGGGGTGCCATACCCAACCACCTAAGGAAGGCCATGCTGGCACATGAGGGGCACACCTATTGCATTATGGGTTACATACAAATAAATTCAGAAAGTAAAAGTAACATGTAACCTGTTTTACATGATGGGGAAGCGAATGAGTAAATCAAGGCCCAGACTGTACCCATAGCTACATCCCCTTGATCACTGGACCAAAAATAAGATGGCGGCTACCGTTCAATCATTTTCTGTCAAACTGCTTCTGTTACACATTTGTAGGGATAACTATATTATAAAAGGGGTAAATGTCAAGGCATTACACCTTTTCTTACATCTGCAGGGGCTTGGATGAAATTTCTGATCCTTAATTTTTCATTACAGACCCAACTGCAGATAGTCATGTTGCATACCCAACCACCCATGGTATGTCCATACTGGCCAACAGGGTGTCCACCTATTGCATTATGGGTGCATGCCAATAAATTCAAAAGTAAAAGTAAAAGTACTCCATTTTACGTGACAGGAAGTGAATGAGTAAATCAAGAATCAGACTGTACCCATATCTACATCCCCTGGGTCACATGACCAAAAATCAGATGGCTGCTTCTGTTCCATCATTTTCTGTATCATACTGCTTCTGTTACACATGTATTGTGATAACTACATTATAAAAGAGGTAAATCTCAATGGATTACAACTTTTCTTACATCTGCAGGGGCTTGGATGATTTTTCTGATCCTTAATTTTTCATTACAGACCCACATGCAGATAGCCGGGGTGCTATACCCAACCTCCCATGGTATGTCCATGCTGGCCAACGGGGTGTCCACATATTGCATTATGGGGCGGATGCCAATAAATTCAAAAAGTAAAAGTAAAAAGTAGCCTGTTTTACATGACAGAGAAGTGAATGAGTAAATCAATGTCCAGAATGTACCCAAAGCTACATCCCCTGGGTCACATGACCAAAAACAAGATGGTGGCTACCGTTCAATCATTTTCTGCATCAAACTGCTTCTGTTACATGTTTGTAGGGATAGCTATATTATAAAAGTGGTAAATGTCAATGGATTACACATTTTCATACATCTGTCAGGGCTTGGATGAATTTTCTGATCCCTAATTTCACATTACAGACCCACCTGCAGATAGCCAGGGTGCCATGCCCAACCACCCATGGTATGCCCATGCAGGCCAATGGGGTGTCCACCTACTGCATTATGGGGTGCATGCCAATAAATAAAAAATTAAAGTAAAAAGTAGCCTGTTTTACATGACAGGGAAGAGAATGAGTAAATTAAGGCCCAGACTGTACCCATAGCTACATCCCCTGCGTCACAAGACCAAAAACAAGATGGCGGCTACCATTTGATCATTTTCTGTATCAAACTGCTTCTGTTACACATTTATTGTGATAACTACATTATAAAAGTGGTAAATGTCAATGGATTACACATTTTCTTACATCAGCAGGGGCTTGGATGAAATTTATGATCACTAATTTCACATTATAGACCCACCACCATATAGCTAGAGTGCCATACCCAACCACCTAAGGAAGGCCATGCTGGCACATGAGGGGAACACCTATTGCATTATGGGTTACATACAAATAAATTCAGAAAGTAAAAGTAAGATGTAACCTGTTTTACATGATGGGGAAGCGAATGAGTAAATCAAGGCCCAGACTGTACCCATAGCTACATCCCCTTGATCACATGACCAAAAATAAGATGGCGGCTACCGTTCAATCATTTTCTGTCAAACTGCTTCTGTTACACATTTGTAGGGATAACTATATTATAAAAGGGGTAAATGTCAAGGCATTACACCTTTTCTTACATCTGCAGGGGCTTGGATGAAATTTCTGATCCCTAATTTCTCACTACAGACCCAACTGCAGATAGAAGGGGTGCCATATCCAACCACCCATGGTATGCCCATTCATGTCAATGGGGTGTCCACCTATTGCATTATGAGGTGTGAGCCAATAAATTCAAAAAGGAAAAGTAAAAAGCAGCTTGTTTTACATGTTAGGGAAGTGAATAAGTAAATGAAGGCCCAGACTGTACCCATATCTACATCCCCTGGGTCACATGACCAAAAATAAGATGGTGGCTACCGTTCAATCATTTTCTGTATCAAACTGCTTCTATTCTAAAACCTGTGGAGTAAAACCCTACCCTTTCCCTATTCAAAATACCTGTGGAGAAAAACCCTATCCTTTCCCTATTCTAAAACCTGTGGAGAAAAACCCTACCCTTTCTCTATTCTAAAACATGTGGTGAAAAACCCTACCCTTTCCCTGTCCTAAAATCTGTGGACAAAAAGCCTATCCTTTCCCTATTATATAACACATCATGAAGTCCACTATCCTTGACAGGATGGTTCTAAAGTCCGGTAGGGAAATGTCCTGCCGAGTCTTCTCTGAGACATTGACAGTTGCAAGATAGCTGATTGGGGAAGGAGACATAGGAATCTGTGGTTGCAGGGGCCTAGTTTCTAGATCTGAAACCAGTTCTGACCTGGCCCCCTGCCACCAAGAGTGAATCAAGGTCTTGAAATCTGAAGCAGCCAGGGGTTTGGGAGGTGGATCCTGTTGAGACTGGGGGGAGGAGGAGGAGGAGGGGTGTCCGGTGGAGGATAATACCCTTGAAACCCCATGTAGTTGGAGTAAGGGTGTAATCCAGGGTAGAACTGCCCCAAATGACTTCATTCTGGAGTGGAGCACCCTAGGTAGGGATCCCTTGGATACCCAAAAGGGTAATGCGGGACAGTTTGGGGTTGATTATAAGCCCCCCAATGTCAGACCTGGCATCAGAGGAATCCACGTCGGACCTGCCGTTGTGTAGATGGGAGAGGGTCTGGCGTCGAGACAGCCCACGGCAGGGTCACCGACGTCGTAACCGGCGCAACCTAACCTGGCACTGGAAGGTGTTCTGTTGGTCAAGTGACGTTGGTCGGGTGGTCCCCCTTCAGGTATTGCTAGAAAAGTCTGCCGTGCAGCCCGATGCCAGGTGGTGCAAGTCCAATATGTGATGACCTACTGATGAAACCCTCTCGAAGTAAGATCTATCTTTTCCTATATCTATCTCCAGCCTTTATGTATGTGAACAGCGCAAAAACCTATCTAGTATTACCTTTTACTATTGTGTTTTAGGTCACTGTATTGCCCTTGGAAAATTAACACTTTTTTTTATGTTACCCTATCTTACTATGCCTTAGTCCCATGTTTTGCGATATTTTTTCACCATACATTATATAAAATACTTGGTGGTTGTCAATACACAGCAATGATACACCTTCACCCTAAGGTTCACAGATGAAATACAAGATATACGTCACCCATGAGTCTTATATAATTAATAGAAAACTGACCTAGTTTCTTCAGTATCTCACAGTTACAGTGAGAACAGCAAATTAAGTAAGGTGTTAACGAAAGTGATGTGTATTTAGGCCACCATACAGTATCTTATATAGTGTACTATACAGTAGGAAAGAAACCAAAATAGTTTACTATTTTTTATTACCATTAACATTTACCATCAGTTGTCCACATTTCACCGATTGACATTTTTTCAAGTGTATGGATCATCATACACAAAGAGCATTCCATCAGACATGGTAATGCCAGAAACATATGGCAAAAACCCTCTCAATTCTCTATTCTAAAACCTGTGGAGAAAATCCTATTCTTTCCCTATTCTAAAACCTGGGAGAAAACCCTATCCTTTTCCTATTCAAAAATGTGTGGAGAACACCCTATCCTTTCCCTGTACTAAAACCTGTGGAGAAAAATCCAATCCTTTCCCTTTTCAAAAACCTTTGGAGAAAAACCCTATCCTTTCCCTATTCTAAAACCTGTGGAGAAAAACCCTAATATTTCCCTATTCAAAAAACCTGTGGAGAAAAACCCTATCCTTTCCCTGTTCTAAAACCTGTGTAGAAAAACCCTACCCTTTCTCTATTCTAAAACCTGTGTAGAAAAATCCTATCCTTTCTCCTTTCAAAAACCTGTGGAGAAAAACCCTATACTTTTCCTATTCTAAAACCTGTGGAGAAAAACCCTACCCTTTCCCTATTCAAAAAACCTTTGGAGAAAAACCCTATCCTTTCCCTATTCTAAAACCTGTGGAGAAAAATCTTATCCTTTCCCTCTTCAAAAACCTGTGGAGAAAAATCCTATCCTTTCCCTTTTCAAAAACCTGTGGAAAAACTCTATTCTTTCCATATTCTAAAACCGTGGAGAAAAACCTAACATTTCCTATTCAAAAACCTGTGGAGAAAAACCCTATCCTTTCCCTATTCTAAAACCTGTGGAGAAAAATCCTATCCTTTCCATCTTCAAAAACCTGTGTAGAAAAACCCTACCCTTTCTCTATTCTAAATTCTTTGGAGTAAAATCCTACCCTTTGCCTTTTCTAAAACCTGTGGAGAAAAAGCCTATTCTTTCCCTATTATATAACACATCATGAAGTCCACTTTCCTTGACAGGACGGTGTCTAAAGTCCGGTAGGGAACGTCCCTGCCGAGTCTTCCCCAAGACATGGACAGTTGCAAGATAGCTGATCGGGAAGGAGATAGAAGCTGTGGTTGCAGGAGCCTAGTTTCAGATCTGAAACCAGTTCTGACCTGGGCTCTGCCACCAAGACTGAATCAGGTCTTGAAACCAAGTAGTCAGGGAAGGGGAGGTGGATCCGGTTGAGACTGGGGGGGGAGGAGGAGGAGGGGTGTCCGGTGGAGGATAATACCCTTGAAACCCCATGTAGCTGGAGTAAGGGCAAAATCCAGAGTAGAACTGCCCCCAAATGACTCCAATCTGCAGTGGAGTACTCTGGGTAGGGATCCCTTGGATACCCAAAAGGGTAATGCGGGACAGTTCAGGGTTGATTATAAGCCCCCCAGTGTCAGACCTGGCATCAGAGGAATCCACGTCGGACCCGCCGTTGTGTAGATGGGGGAGAGTCCGGCGTCGAGACAGCCCATGGCAGGGTCACTGTTGTCGTAACTGGTGCAACCTAACCTGGCACTGGAAGGGGTTCTGTTGGTCACGTGACGTTGGGCGGGTGGTCACCCTTCAGGTATTGCTAGAAAAGTCTGCCGTGCGCCCGATGCCAGGTGGTGCAAGTCTTATATGTGATGACCTACTGATGGAACCCTCTCGAAGTAAGATCTGTCTTTTCCTATATCTATCTCCAGCATTTATGCATGTGAACAGTGGAAAAACCTATCTAGTATTACCTTATACTATTATGTTTTAGATCACTGTATTGCCTTTGGATAATTAACACATTTTTCTTATGTTACCCTATCCTACTATGCCTTAGTCCCATGTTTTGCAATATTTTTTCCCCATACATTATATAAAATAGTTGGTGGTTGTCAATACACAGCAATGATACACCTTCACCCTAAGGTTCACAGATGAAATACAAGATATACGTCACCCATGAGTCTTATATAATTAATAGAAAATAGACCTAGTTTCTTCAGTATCTTACGGTTACAGTGAGGACAGCAAATTAAGTAAGGTGTTAACGAAAGCGGTGTGTATTTAGGCAACCATACAGTATCTTATATAGTGTACTATACAGTATGAAAGAATCCAAAATAGTTTACTATTTTTTATTACCATTAGCATTTACTATCAGTGGTCCACATTTCACTGATGCATAACTTTTTTAAGTGTATGGATCATCATACACAAAGAGCATTCCATCAGACATGGTAATGCCAGAAATATGTGGCAAAAAACCCTCTCATTTCCCTATTCTAAAACCTGCAGAGAAAATCCCTATTCTTTCCATATTCTAAAACCTGTGGAGAAAAATCATATCCTTTCCCTATTCAAACACCTGTGGAGAAAAATCCTATCCTTTCCCTTTTCAAAAACGTGTGGAGAAAACCCTATCCTTTCCCTATTCTAAAACCTGTGGAGAAAAACCCTACCATTTCCCTATTCAAAAAACCTGTGGAGAAAAACCCTATACTTTCCTCTGTTCTAAAACCTGTGTAGAGAAACCATACCCTTTCTCTATACTAAAACCTGTGGAGAAAAACCCTATCCTTTCCTTATTCTAAAACCTGTGGAGAAAAGCCCTATCCTTTCCCTATTCTAAATTCTGTTTATCGTCTTCAGGCTTGTGACCTGTAGATAAAAAACTGTCTGATCTTACCCTATGCTACACCATTGCATCAACATTTTACATACTCTGTGATATTTAATTTAACCAAAGTAATGTAGCTCACCCTCACATGAAGTCATCTCTTGGAGTGTTTAGAACTAGTCCATGCATTATAATTCATTCCAACTGATGAGACGGTGAAGGTGAAGTTTGTTGTGGTGCAATGCATACTAGTAGGTCTACAAGGCTATTTATGTTAACACCGCAAGGTTTCCACAGCCTGTTAGACAAACTAGTTTGTCTCTTACCGTAATCCCAGAAAGTATCAGTTGAGTAGTATCATAGGAAGTCAAGATGTAAAATGTTGTAATGTAGCATCATTGCAGTGTCTTGCTCTTCAGTGTCATTCAAAAAGGGTAATTTCGTGACTTCTGTAGATATGTTGAACACACCTTCTCTGAGAAACAAGAAATATGCAGTCAATCAATGTGATGACTTCTGGACACACTACTGCACCACTTTTTCCACATCAAGTGTTAATTACTGTGATCACCTCCGATTGGCCACCTTTCCTAAAATGCTTCAAAATGTCTGCATTTCCTAAAATAATTCAAAACAGCCAACTTTGTTTAAAAAGCTCTCTGAATGGGTCAGGGCAGATGCGGTATGATGGTAATCAGTGATGTGACCACTTAATGGACACACTACTGCAACGTTGCCATATCTGTACACCAAGTGTGAATCTCTGGGGAGTGCTACAAGATGGCTGCTTTGCTGAAATGCCTCAAATGGCTTGACTTTCTTAACTGCCTCAAAATGGCCACCTTTGCAAAAAAAGTTCTTTGAATGGGGCTGTGTTGATGATGTAAGGTAATCAGTTATGTATCCACTACCGGACACAAAGTCAATTAATCATTTGTACTTACAGGTTGCACCTGTAATCAAGCTTTCAGCAAAGTTTTTTCCTGGTATGACAAAGGTAAAAAAAATAAATAAAGGTAAAAACAAAGTACACCACCTTTTGCTAGATTTGGGTAGCAAGTGTGAATCACTGTTGAGGTACCCAGCTGGACTAACACTGTTAGCAGTTTCATGAGGTCAAACCCTGAATTAATTTTGAAACATGAATACATACTGTACATCAATACACACATATCAAAACCTGAGCTAAACTGTAATTTCACCGTTAGTGACATCACGTAGTAACCTACCTTATGCACTTATTATTTCCAATTTATTTCCCATTCTGACTGTTGCATGAGTATTTCTAGCAGGGACATATTTAGTACAATGCACTGTGTATATGGATTACAGTGATTGTCATATGGAAGACGACCCCAACGACAGTCGATAGGGCATTTGGAACGTATATCCATATACGTTCATCACCTTTAAAGACTTTTAGCCTATATACTCCAATCTGAAACACAGAATTTAAAGACATTATACCAATGACGACCTGAAAGTTATAGTCCATTGGATTATATACTGTACATTCCCCTGCCACTGCATCTATAAATTGCATACTTCTATAGGATTGGAGCTACAGCCCTCTTGATGTCACTGCAGAACATATCGCCTCTGATCTGTTAAGTGGACACCATCCTGCCGTACAGTTCTGGGAAGAGGACATGATGCTATCATGCTTGACCACGCCGGCTGACAATCCTCTCATGAATGCCCCCATCTCTGTGTTGATCTTTCTCCTTGTTCTGTCCATTTTCTTCATATCAGAAACATTCCTCCACTGCCGATGCTGGATGATGTGGGACCAAAGGATCATGGTTCTCGGCATTCGGTGCTTGATCAAGGCGATGTCCTCCTTCATCTTCCGTAGCAGCATCACTGACGTCTTCAATCCTAAAACATTGCCTCCCAGGTAGATGATGATGATGACATCTGGTTTGGATCCCCTCAGGCACTCCCGTTGCAACATTGGCACCAGTTGATCCCAACGCATACCCCTCTCACCTAACCAACGAACATTTACTGGAGTAACGAAGGTCAACACTGGTCCCCCAGTTCGAGACCACTCCCGAATCCCTGCCCAATGCACGAAGGAGTGTCCGCAGATCCATACAGTCTTCTCTGGACACTGCATATCTGAATTAAGAAAACACACATATTATAGCATCGGAGTGTATCCAATCTATGACAGGTAGTAGTGCTCAAATCCTGACATTTGCTGGCAAAAGACAACATGTCTGGTATCTTCCAGGAAATAAAAAACATTTAAGAGTGATTACTAATAGTGGCACTCAGAGCAAAATTATGCATTTGCGGCACAAGATCTCATGAAAACATTACATGATTGGTGGTTTGAGAAACTGATGGTTACCAAATGGGAAAGGTATTTTGGAGTAGTCATGTTTGATGACCTAGCATGAATAAAGCAGTACATGTTGTTCAGCCTTCCCATGTCATCCCACTCTTGTGTATCCCCTAGGTGGCGCTATCTCAAGGGCTACTACCCCTGCCTACATTGCTAGTTGCAGGTTAAGGGGCATGTGTACTGACATGGGTGCCTCCACCTGGAGGACAGGGTTGTTAGTAACAAGGCTAACCTGGATACAGTTTTCTGGGACATTGTAATCCCCCTTTTTCCCCTTCTAGTAGCATAGACAATATGCTACAAACATTTTCACAGTAGCTCCTATTCTGTATACACTTCCCCACACTGTTTGCACTTACCACCAGGGCTGGTTCCACCAGTTCAGCCCTGGAGACCCCCTGTAAAACAAGGTTAGGCACAGCATATAACAGTATAGTGCTTTTGGTACAAACTGGAACCACAGTTGGATTAAAGAGAACAAAATCATTTCTAATTGGCATAGCAGTTTATAAAGTTCTTATTCTCAGAAATTATATGCATTATTCTAAATAATCCACATTTAACTGTACTTGAATAAAAACTTGAATGAAAACTGTATTTTGTATTGTTTTGTTTTTATGGGCGCATTCTGGGATGCAGCACTCGGCATTTCACCTATCTTACATCTCGATCACTCCACCATCTCGTCTCGATACTCGCACCAATACGCCCACTAATCGTTCCATGGTGTCCAATGGACACCCCATGTCTTCCCACACTGGGAAACAGCAACTATAAATCATGCCATGGTGTCCAATGGACACGCAATGCTGACTATGATAGATGGAAGTCTTGTGCAGTCCATTCCAGGATGCAGCACTCGGCATTTCCCACTTATCTTACATCTCGATCACTCCGCCATCTCGGTCTTGATACCGGGAATCTACGCCAATTAACCATTCCATGGTGTCCAATGGACACCCCATGTCTTCCCACACTGGGAAACAGCAACTATAAAACATGCCATGGTGTCCAATGGACACGCAATGCTGACTATGATAGAAGGAAGTCTTGTGCAGTCCATTCCGGGATGCAGCACTCGGCATTTCCCACCTATCTTACATCTCGATCACTCCGCCATCTCGATCTCGATATCGGAATCTGCCCTGTCAAGCGTTACTTTATTATTCTGTGTCGCTATCGCTTGTATTCGGTGATCCAGGCATCCCATATTTCATCTTTGAATGGTATTCGGAGAAGCATTTATCTACACACAGGCCCTTGCCGCAATCTGCACACCAGTAGGTCGATTCCTTACGCTTCCCTTTCTTTGTGCACACCACACATCTTCGGGTAGGGTACAGCTTCTTTGGTGTTCTTGGTATTTTTGATGGGAAGTGCTTTCCTTGCAGTCGTTGGCATGGATCCAATTTTGTCGATTGCCATTTTTGGCCATGCTGTGGAAGATCATCTATTTTTTTGCTTGTCGTTACAAGTTCTTTAATTACAGTTCATTGGAATTCCAAGTGCGTCATCTTCTTTCTTTCTGGGGAAAATTTCTTGTACATTATGTACCCCTGAATTAACATGGCATTCAGTAAATAAAAGAACTCCTTCTGCCATACCTTCTTGCATCGCCGGTTAAAACTGTAATACCCTGCCAGCTGATCATTTTTGTCGACTCCACCCATGTATCTGTTGTAGTCCAGTATACATTTTGTTTTTTTTATCGACTCCCCAGTCTTCCAATCCTTTCTTCCAGTATCAACAAATTCAGTACTTGATGTTGTTGACAGCATGTATATGTCCCTCTTGTCTCTTCACTTCATACAGAGCATTGGTGTCTTCTTGAATGTAACCTTTTCTTTCATCTTCAGCTTTATGTCTTTTATTTTGGGAGGCATTCTCGTGGTTGGGCATAACAGTTCCAGTTGCACCAACTCCAGATAAAATAGATCTGTGTAGAGTTGAGGTCCAGTGTAGTATCTGTCTGTGTAAATTCTGTAGCCTTTCTCTCGCAGTTCTTCTCTAACAAGATCAAAACAAACTCTGTATGTATGTCCTTTGCTCTGTTCCTCTCGATCTTTGCCTGTATAGAATTGCCAGTTGCATATGTATCCGAGTTTGATTCCTATAAGGTGTACACCTTGATTCCGTGCTTCACTGGTTTTGTGGATTAAATGTTCTGTAACTTAGATTTCCTTCCACAGACATATACTCTTCATCCAGGAGAGGTCCGTCGGGAAGATAGGTTTTCGTGATCTCTTCAGGAATCGCCATGTATCTCCCTAATGTGAAAAAGTTGATCAAATCCTCCATCCCTCTAGGCATCCGATTGAGTTGTCAGCCATGTGGAGAAAAGAAAAATCAGGTTGAATCGGTTCTTGCCATCACACTGCCCCAGAATGGTGTGTAGGTGACTTCATCCAATCCCTCAGTATTCATCCTTACTGCTCTTCACTACCAGTCCCATCGCAATGTATAATGCAAAACCTCTTCAGTTCTTCTTTGTCAGTCATCTTCCAAGCCCTGGCCTGAATGTGGTGGCAACTCATCAATTGATGCCAGAAAGAAATCATTGGCATATCTATTTGTTTCCTTGCAATAAGCTCCAAATCTTCATCCGTCAGGCAAAACAGTTGTACAAATCCAAGTGTACTTTCTGGGACTGGTACTTGAGACCTGAAGTTGCAGTGAATAGGTGTCCATTGTCACTTGTTGTTGTCACCTCTTCCTATTCGTCTTCTTCTAACGCTTTGTTCTGCTGATGACCGAGCCCTTTTACCACGAGTCTTCTTATGCATTGCACCTACTGATGTTGTGGGGGTCTCTTCATGATCTTCCTGCTCCACATCCAGCATGTAATCTTGATCAGTAACTTCTTCATCTTCAGAAGACTCATTCCGCACTTCCACCAGATCCAGATTGTACAATCTTTCTTCAACATCATCTTCACTATGCGATTCGGAGAAATCGGACTCGCTACACATCTGGATCTCGGCCAAAACATCCAATGCAGTCATTTTTTTTGCCATGATGATTATTCTGTAAGGTGTAGAGAAAAAACAAACAAAACAAAAAAAAAACACATCATTGTTGCAAGTTATCTTTGTTGGGTGATTCTAACAATAATATGAAAAATGAAGCCCCTATGAATACCAGTTTGGCTCAATAAACCCTACTCCCCAACTCCCCACTGTGCACTGATTTATATTTTCAAACGTACCACAAAATATTCTATGTTCTGTTGAATTATGTCAAATATACTGCAAGGAATCAACCTGAAAGACAAAAATAAGTTATCATTCGAAGAGTTATATGTAATATCTTTAACGGAATACTCAGCTTCATTTTCCACATATGGAAGACACAGTGATATAAAAGAAACAACCCATCCCGTATCAGGTGCAACATCAAGTTAAGCATTCACTAGTGTACAATGTCAACCCCAATATATCACTATAGGTTTATGACTGTATAACATCAGTCTGCATTTTACCACCCTCTAGTGAGTTGTAATTCTCCTGATGTTGCCCAGTTATAAACAAATATTGTTTTCCTTACTACACTGACCTAAGGAACACTTGATTACTATATATATATATATATATATATATATATATATATATATATATTTATAAAATGGGTAGGGAAATTGCAGCAATATCATTAGCTGACCAGCATCACATGACCGCATGTATATCAGAGCGCCACCACACACCTGCACTTTTACCCCTCCAAAACAATTTTGACATTTTATAAGATAGATAATATCTACTGAGGTGTGCGGTCACGCTTCTGATATACGCGACGCCTTTAGGTGTTGATGACCTCGGCCTTGTGGCCTGCTGGTACAACGTGACCTAAGGTGTGCGATATCAGAGTGCACTGCACACCTCAGAGTGGTATATCTATTACATATATGTGTGTGCGATGCTTGGCATCGGCTGACATGAAAAGCCAAGTAGAATATCAGATTTGTAAGGTAATGACTATGTGTTATGATCGATAACATCAGTCAGCATTTTCGCCACCCTGTAGTGTGCGCTAATGCCTCCTGATGTTACCTGGTTATAAACAAATAGTGTATTTCCTTACTAGTCAAGAAGATCACCAAATTGAAACCTTTCTTGTTTTGGAACTTGCAACTTTAATTAACCATACAATATGCAGATCACAACATAGGAAGAACTTCACATATCAAGTTAGGATTAACAATTCACAGTACAGCTGATATCCATCAAACGTTAAACGTTCCAAAAGTGTCTATGTGTCAGTGAACTGATAAATGTAAAAATCAACCATTGTTCTCTTCTGATTTTCGGGTGCTGTTCCAATGAAGATGATGCACGAAAAACTCTAAGGGATCAAGTCAGGATAAGTGTTATTAAATTGACCTTAAACATTTGCAAGAACACATAATACATTTTAATTCAGTGATAAAAGCAGCCAATTTTATGTCTTATTAATAAAGCATATACATCCAAAGTATTGTTTATAGTTTGTGAATTCAATTTCAGTTCTTCTGATTACATTTGTTTTATATCGTGTCATAATACTAACAGTATATTATATGAACAAATAACTACTTTTACAAGTAGAAGTGTGAGTGAAAATATGTATTATTATATATTAAGCATTACTCTCCAGGATGGGCGGTATTGTGCTATACTGACCGCCTAGGGCGATATGAGGCCTGACGCCGCAGGCGGAGGGCTTATAGACCCTGAAGGTCCGTATAGCACAATACCGCCCATCCTGGAGGGTATTATTGCACTTAGAAAATGGGCACAGTAGAATATATTAATTTTATAACAAAATTGTTAACTAAATAATTAGTTTAATATGACTTTGTAATAAAATAGTTTCAGTACATGGATTTAACTGTTCATCTTGGTTAACCCTCAACACACAGACATACACATGAGTTACTTCATTTGTTGAGAAATATGATTTCATTAAACAGAGGAAGCACTGGTGTATGGCAAGCAGCAGTACTGTGTTGGTTGCTATGGAGAGCCTTCGCTCTGAAGTTGTGTGTGTCAGTGTACCTTTGCTATCTCAGGAGTGCCTGTCACTGAGGAAACAGAAATAAAAAGAAATATGAAGAGCAGCAGCTTCCACTAAACACTACGAGGTTCTGGGGACCAGTAGCTCTTGCTAAGTGAGAGAAAGAAATGGCGGAGATTTGAAATTTTATCAGGTACTTTATGCCAATAGAAAATTAGGCTGGGCACAATGATACAGGACTACGTGAAGGGGCTAGTACTTTTTATCTACTGGGCTCTGTTGTCAGATAGACCAGGGCTTGGGTAAGGAACTGGCCAATCAGAAGCCAGGATTTTACAAGCTCATTTTCTAATGAGTGTTCATCGTCACAATACTTCTTTGAAACAGCTCAAGAATATCAATTGATAGACTGAAAAATATTGAAAATATGTAACCTTAGAAAAGCATATGAAACATATTCAATGCGACATTTCAGATCAATACTCCTGTATACATTTTTCATCCAGCAGAGTGAGCAGAGGGTCGAATCATCCATGACTTTCAACATGTCATACTGCAGGACTCTTACTGACATTGTGAGTGGTCCACCATGGCCTGTGGTGTGGTGGCACAACACATTAAGGGACCAACAAGGTGAAAGAGTCTCAACATGTTTCAACATAAGAAAAATAGCAGGACAAGAGGACACAGCATGAGATTAGAGAGAGGCCAATTAAGGGGTAATGGAGAAGTTCTTTTAAAGAAAGGGTGGTGGATGCATGAAACGGCCTACTCAGGAAGTGGTGGATATGAATACAGTGCAGGGCTTCAAACAGGCATGGATAGCATAATGAGCAATACAGATGAATATGGATAGATAGGTCATTGACAAAGTCACAGTCCAATGGCACATTTATAATGTAGAAAAGAAATGGGCAGACTGGATGGGCCTTGCAGTCCTTATTTGCCATCAACTTATATGTTTCTATGCACAATGGTGGGGATGGAAAGGATGAGAAGGGACTTACGAACATACGAACATACGAAATTTGCCAGCAGATAAAGGCCTAGAGGTCTATTAAGTCTGCTCGAATGTGTAGCTAGCACCCCTTATTCTGCAGCTGCCCCTCCCTTCCACCCTTCCCTTCATTAACCATCCCTTGTCCTATCCCATCCTCATTTGAAGCAGTCCACTGTTCTACTGCATACCACTTCAGCAGGTAACGATTCCACTCCAGCCACCCCTACTCAACCATTCCATATCAGGTGCTACTAATAAAGCATATTCCTATTGTCCAGTGGTTCTCAACTCCATCCCATGTCAGGTGTCACCATAAGTGAATACTAACCTGATGTGTCATCTGAAATGGTAGGTAATTTGTAGTCCACTGAACAACATGGAATGCATTTTAGGTGGTGGTGGCTGACATGTGAGGATTGTTGTGGGCCATTTTACACCACTGGATGCTTAAATTGTTGTGGTGCCTTATATGGGAGAGAATTATGGTCCATTTAAGAAATCTTAATCTTTTTTTTTCGGTGGTGTGGCCTGGCATGGGAGGGCTTGTGAGGGGCCATTGTACACCAGGAAACAGTTAACATGTTGTAGCTCCTTATATGGGAGGGAATTGTGGTTCCATTGAACAACCTGGTGTGCACTTTTGGTGATGTGGCCTGATATGGGAGGGCTTGTGGGGGGGCCACTGGACACCATAGGATGCTTACATTGTTGTGACGGTGCTTGGCATTTGAAATACCAACTTCTATGCCTCAAAATCAGTCACACTCACTACAGTGCTGAAACCTAGTGGGCCCGGGTTTTTCCTTTTTTTATTTCTTTAGCCATCCTAACCACTTAGCATTTAACAGCTTTAAAGACAGACAAGACCTCTAATCGGTTACCAACTGTGTTACAGGCTGTTTGAAAAATCAAAAAATACTTTTTTAAACCGGTGGGACTGGTACCACGCTGAGAAAGAAGCAGTCCACTGTTTCTACTGGATACCATCTCTGCCAGCATTGCACTCCACCCAGCTACCACTCTGTCCTGCTAGTTCCCCAACTCCTCTGTCTGAGAGGGCAGACTGTACACCACCCCATTTCGAGAGACCTATTCTTTGAATCGTGGATTTGCATCAAAAGTGACCGTGTGCTACCTCCTCCCCTTTCTTCCATTACACCTCATATACCATGACCAACCCATCAAAAGGATACCCACTTTTCAATTGTCACTCAAATCCCTTCAAACCAGGCACTGCATGAAAGTACAGTTACATAAGAATCCACCGTAACAGTATATGTTTGTGAGAGAGGCTCTTGCAGTAGGTAATTACATACATGACTGATGCTGGCAGGCAGCAGGACCCTTCAGTACTTGATGTTGTTGACAGCATGTATATGTCCCTCTTGTCTCTCCACTTCATACAGAGCATTGGTGTCTTCTTGAATGTAACCTTTTCTTTCATCTTCAGCTTTATGTCTTTTATTTTGGGAGGCATTCTCTTGTGTTGGCATAACAGTTCCAGTTGCACCAACTCCAGATAAAAATAGATCTGTGTAGAGTTGAGGTCCAGTGTAGTATCTGTCTGTGTAAATCCGTAGCCTTCTCTCGCAGTTCTTCTCTAACAAGATCAAAACAAACTCTGTATGTATGTCCTTTGCTCTGTTCCTCGTCGACTTTGCCTGTATAGAATTGCCAGTTGCATATGTATCCCGAGTTTGATTCACATAAGGTGTACACCTTGATTCCGTGCTTCACTGGTTTTTGTGGATTAAATGTTCTGTAACTTAGATTTCCCTTCCACAGACATATACCTTCATCCAGGGAGAGGTCCCGGTCGGGAAGATAGGTTTCTCGTGATCTCTTCAGGAATCGCTCATGTATCTCCCTAATGTGAAAAAGTTGATCAAATCCCTCCATCCCTCTAGGCTTCCGATTCGAGTTGTCAGCCATGTGGAGAAAAGAAAAAATCAGGTTGAATCGGTTCCTTGCCATCACACTGCCCCAGAATGGTGTGTAGGTGACTTCATCCAATCCCCAGTATTCATCTTTACTGCTCTTCACTACCAGTCCCATCGCAATGTATAATGCAAAAAACCTCTTCAGTTCTTCTTTGTCAGTCATCTTCCAAGCCCTGGCCCTTGAATGTGGTGGCAACTCATCAATTGGATGTGCCAGAAAGAAATCATTGGCATATCTATTTGTTTCCCTTGCAATAAGCTCCAAATCTTCATCCGTCAGGCAAAACAGTTGTACAAATCCAAGTGGACTTTCTGGGACTGGTACTTGGAGACCTGAAGTTGCAGTGAATAGGTGTCCATTGTCACTTGTTGTTGTCACCTCTTCCCATTCGCCTTCTCTCAACGCTTTGTTCTGCTGATGACCGAGCCCTTTACCACGAGTCTTCTTATGCATTGCACCTACTGATGTTGTGGGGGTCTCTTCATGATCTTCCTGCTCCACATCCAGCATGTAATCTTGATCAGTAACTTCTTCATCTTCAGAAGACTCATTCCGCACTTCCACCAGATCCAGATTGTACAATCTTTCTTCAACATCATCTTCACTATGCGATTCGGAGAAATCGGACTCGCTACACATCTGGATCTCGGCAAAACATCCAGATGCATTCTTTTTTGCCATGATGATTATTCTGTAAGGTGTAGAGAAAACAAAACAAAACAAAAAAAAAAACACATCATTGTTGTAGTTATCTTTGTTGGTGATTCTAACAATAATATGAAAATGAAGCCCTATGAATACCAGTTTGGCTCAATAAACCCTACTCCCAACTCCCACTGTGCACTGATTTATATTTTCAAACGCACACAAAATATTCTATGTTCTGTTGAATTATGTCAAATATACTGCAAGGAATCAACCTGAAAGACAAAAAAAATAAGTTACATTCGAAGAGTTACATGTAATATCTTTAACGGAATACTCAAGCTCATTTTCACACATACGGGAAGACACAGTGATATAAAAGAAACAACCCATCCCGTATCAGGTGCAACATCAAGTTAAGCATTCACTAGTGTACAATGTCAACCCCAATATATCACTATAGGTTTATGACTGTATAACATCAGTCTGCATTTTACCACCCTCTAGTGAGTTGTAATTCCTCCTGATGTTGCCCAGTTATAAACAAATATTGTTTTCCTTACTACACTGACCTAAGGAACACTTGATTACTGCATATATATATATATATATATATATATATATATATATATATTTATAAAATGGGTAGGAAATTGCAGCAATATCATTAGCTGACCAGCATCACATGACCGCGTGATATCAGAGCGACCACACACCTGCACTTTTACCCTCCAAAACAATTTTGACATTTTATAAGATAGATAAATTCTGAGGTGTGCGGTCACGCTGATATACGCACGCCTTTGGCGGTGTTGACGACTCGGCCTTGGCGCCTGGTGACAACGCACTCCAAGGTGTGCGTATATCAGAGTGCGACCGCACACCTCAGAGTGGTATATCTATTACATATATATGTGTGTGCGATGCTTGGCATTGGCTGACATGAAAAGCCAAGTAGAATATCAGATTTGCAAGGTAAATGACTATGTGTTTATGACCAGATAACATCAGTCAGCATTTTTGCCACCCTGTAGTGTGCGCTAATGCCTCCTGATGTTACCTGGTTATAAACAAATAATGTATTTCCTTACTAGTCAAGAAAATCACCAAATTGAAACCTTTCTTGTTTTGGAACTTGCAACTTTAATTAACCATACAATATGCCGTATCACAACATAGAAGAACTTCACATATATCAAGTTAGGATTAACAATTACAGTACAGCTGATATCCATCAAACGTCAAACGCTCCAAAAGTGTCTATGTGTCAGTGAACTGATAAATGTAAAAATCAACCATTGTTCTCTTCTGATTTTCGGTGCTGTTCCAATGAAGATGATGCACGAAAAACTCTAAGGGATCAAGTCAGGATAAGTGTTATTAAATTGACCTTAAACATTTGCAAGAACACATAATACATTTTAATTCAGTGATAAAAGCAGCCAATTTTATGTCTTATTAATAAAGCATATACATCCAAAGTATTGTTTATAGTTTGTGAATTCAATTCTCAGTTCTTCTGATTACATTTGTTTTATATCGTGTCATAATACTAACAGTATATTACATGAACAAATAACTGCTTTACAAGTAGAAGTGTGAGGAAAATATGTATTATTATATATAGCAACAATACCTCTCCAGGATGGCGGTATTGTGGTATACTGACCGCCTAGGGGCGTAATGAGGCCCGACGCTGCAGGCAGAGGGCGTTATAGACCCTGGAAGGTCCGGTATAGCACAATACCGCCCATCCTGGAGGGTATTATTGCACTTAGAAAATGGGCACAGTAGAACAATATTAATTTTATAACAAAATTGTTAACTAAATAATTAGTTTAATATGACTTTTGTAATAAAATAGTTCCAGTACATGGATTTAATTGGTCATCTTGGTTAACCCCCAACACACAGACACACACATGAGTTACTTCATTTGTTGAGAAATATGATTTCATTAAACAGAGGAAGCACTGGTGTATGGCAAGCAGCAGTACTGTGTTGGGTTGCTATGGAGAGCCTCGCGTTCTGGTAGCTGTGTGTGTCAGTGTACTCCTTGCTATCTCAGGAGTGCCCTGTCACTGAGGAAACAGAAATAAAAAGAAATATGAAGAGCAGCAGCTTCCACTAAACACTACGAGGTTCTGGGGACCAGTAGCTCTTGCTAAGTGAGAGAAAAAAATGGCGGAGATTTGAAATTTTATCGGGTACTTTATGCCAATAGAAAATTAGGCTGGGCACAATGATACAGGACTACGTGAAGGGGCTAGTACTTTTTATCTACTGGGCTCTGTTGTCAGATAGACCAGGGCTTTGGGTAAGGAACTGGCCAATCAGAAGCCAGGATTTTACAAGCTCATTTTCTAATGAGTGTTCATTGTCACAATACTTCTTTTGAAACAGCTCAAGAATATCAATTGATAGACTGAAAAATATTGAAAATATGTAACCTTAGAAAAGCATATGAAACATATTCAATGTGACATTTCAGATCAATACTCCTGTATACATTTTTCATCCAGCAGAGTGGAGCAGAGGTCTAACCATCCATGACTTTCAACATAGTCATACTGCAGGACTTTACTGACATTATGAGTTGTCCACCATGGCTCAGGTGTGTGGCACAACACATTAAGGGACTAACAAGGTGAAAGAGTCTAACATGTTTCAACATAAGAAAAATAGCAGGACAAGAGGACACAGCATGAGATTAGAGGGAGGCCAATTAAGGGGTAATGTGAGGAAGTTCTTTTTTAAAGAAAGGGTGGTGGATGCATGAAACGGCCTACTTCAGGAAGTGGTAGATATGAATACAGTGCAGGGCTTCAAACAGGCATGGGATAGGCATAATGGAGCAATACAGATGAATATGGATAGATAGGTCATTGACAAAGCACAGTCCAATGGCACATTTATAATGTAGAAAAGAAATGGCAGACTGGATGGGCCTTGCAGTCCTTATTTGCCATCAACTTATATGTTTCTATGCACAATGGTGGGATGGAAAGGATGAGAAGGGACTTAGTGAACAATCAACATATGAATTTGCAGCAGCAGATAAAGGCCTAGAGGTCTATTAAGTCTGCTCGAATGTGTAGCTAGCACCCCTTATTCTGCAGCTGCCCTCCTTCCACCCTTCCCTTCATTAACCTTCCCTTTTCCTATCCCATCCTCATTTGAAGCAGTCCACTGTTCTACTGCATACCACTCAGCAGGTAACGATTCCACTCCAGCCACCCCCACTCAACCATTCCATATCAGGTGCTACTAATAAAAGATATTCTCTATTGTCCAGTGGTTCCTCAACTCCATCCCATGTCAGGTGTCACCATAAGTGAATACTTAACCTGATGTGTCATCTGAAATGGTAGGTAATTTGTAGTCCACTGAACAACATGGAATGTATTTTAGGTGGTGGTAGGCATATGAGGGATTGTTGTGTCTATTTTACACCACTGATGCTTAAATTGTTGTGGTGCCTTATATGGGAGAGAATTATGGTCCATTTAAGAAAACTTAATCTTTTTTTTTGGTGGTGTGGCCTGGCATGGGAGGGCTTGTGAGGGGCCATTGTACACCAGGAAACAGTTAACATGTTGTAGCACCTTATATGGGAGGGAATTGTGGTTCCATTGAACAACCTGGTGTGCACTTTTGGTGATGTGGCCTGATATGGGAGGGCTTGTGGGGGGCCACTGGACACCATAGGATGCTTACATTGTTGTGACGTGTGCTTGGCATTTGGAAATACTAACTTCTCATGCCTAAAATCAGTCACACTCACTACAGTGCTGAAACCCAGTGGGCCCGGTTTTTCCTTTTTTATTTCTTTAGCCATCCTAACCACTTAGCATTTAACAGCTTTTAAAGACAGGCAAGACCTCCAATCGGTTACCAACTGTGTTACAGGCTGTTTGAAAAAAGTCAAAAATTACTTTTTTAAACCGGTGGGGACTGGTACCACACCTGAGAAAGAAGCAGTCCACTGTTCTACTGGATACCATCTCTTGCCAGCGATGTGACTCCACCCAGCTACCACCTCTGTCCTGCTAGTTCCCCAACCCTCTGTCTGAGAGGGCAGACTGTACACCACCCCATTTCGAGAGACCTATTCTGGAATCGTGGATTTGCATCAAAAGTGACTGTGTGCTACCTCCTCCCCTTCTTCCATTACACCTCATATACCATGACCAACCCATCTAAAAGGATACCCAATTTGCCAATTGTCACTCAAATCCCTTCAAAACCAGGCACTGCATGAAAGTATAGTTACATAAGAACTTACCGTAACAGTATATGTTCGAGAGAGGCTCTTGCAGTTGGTAATTACATACATGACTGATGCTGGCAGGCAGCAGGACCCAATGGAAAAATTTCTAGCTAGCAGTCCCCGGCGAGGGACCACCCCCACGTCAGGTGACTGGTATCAGGAGACGTCGGTATAAAGGGGTTGTCCCTGATGCCCACCTTTCAGTTCTTCCCACCACGGGCCAGAAACATCCAAACTGTAGTGTTTAGTAAAGGTATTGATGGAATTTCAAGTGGCGGCAGCACAGATGTCTCGCTTATACATATTTTGAAACAACCTGTTGAGGCAGCTACTCCTCTGGTGGAGTGGCTTTACTTGACCCAGGAGGACTGATGGGGGGCCCTCAGATAGAGGACTCCTCTGAGAAAGGTCTTAGAGACCTCCAATTGAGCGGAAGTTTTGTCTGCAAAGGAATATGATAGGCTGAGATGGCCACCATGTATACCTTCAGAGAGGAATGACTGAGATCCAGGTCAAACCTCCGAGTCAGTCTGTCGAGGAACGGTCCCCTGAGGGGACGTTACCTGTGTCCCCAGCCGGCTCCGAGGGGGAGCTGTAGAGGAGCCCTTGTTCCGTGCCTCTTTATCCTTTCTTACGATGGCCTTCGGAGGAAGTGGACGCCTGCCTCGGTTTTTGAGCTCCTTTTACATTGAAATCATCTTCTTCTTTTTCAGAATATGGGCTTCCAGGGATTGCTGCCGCCTTTTCTGGGTAGCCACGTTGAAGCTGAGGCAGTGCTGGCACTTTTCGACTGGGTGATCGGGGCCTAGGCAGAACAGGTACAGGAAATGTCCGTCCTTGTGTGGTAGTTGGGCGCCAGGGACTGCTAGGTAGAAATCTTTCTGTGGGGTCCTGCCGCCTGCCAGCATCAGTCCTATAAGTAATTACCTACTGCAAGAGCCCTCTTGAAGTAAGATCTGGGATTATAGGACACATATCCCATGCAACCCTCTCCCATACCAGACACAACTAAGTAATATGTGAGAGCATCTTACCAGGATACTGTGGAGTCAGAAGCAGAATCTTGAAGGGACGATGTCCGCAAGTACTGAAAAATAAAATACAGGAATGGAGTCACAAAGGATCCGTAGTTCTAATAAATTATTAATATAAGACATGTTCACAGTAGAACAATACTATCTGATGGTGAAGGAGTCATCTGTTCAGGCATGCTAACAGAAACAACAATAGGTTAATATGAAAGATACGGTAATGAGAAAAGAAACCCATAGTGGATAGATACTGTTGTGCATCGACTACATTAGAGTGTAATGGGCATAAGAAAAATTACTGTTGAAGAAGTATTATAATAATAATATTAATAGTGACATAAAGGAATAAAATTAGTTACAGATAGAAGAAATTTTGTTTTAGTAAAGATGATTAGAAAGACTAGTGCTCTCTGCCTAGATGGCCAATTTTCTTTAAGTAACTGTAGTATCCCGTTGGGATAGGTGATATTCCTTTGGTTCACTGGCCCATTGTTGCTCTGGGAATCAGTTAAGTTCATTCACTGACCCTTTTAATGGAATTCTTCCTTGCACCTTTCTGTAAATGAAGCATCTAGTTCACTTCTATCTATCAAATTGGCACAACATGCACCTTGATAACATGGTCACTATCAATGTTCAGCCTAGACCATCAAATTGGCACAACATGCACCTTGGTAACATGTGCTATCACGCATTTTCCATGCGACTGACAAATTGGCACAACATGCACGTTGATAACATGCACTATCACAAATGTTCCATGACTGACAAATTGGGTACAACATGCAACTTTGATAACATGCTATCACAAATATTCCATGCGCGATTGACAATTGTTAAGATGACCTTGGATAACATGCGCTATCACAAATTTTCACTTTAGACCATCAATTGGCACATGGAATTTTGATAACATGTAACTGTCAATTGGCACAACATGCACCTTCAGTAATTTGTGCCATCACAGGATCACAGTTCATTGTCAAATCATCCAAGCATGCACTTTGATAACATGTGCTATCATTAATTTAGCACCCTAATATAGCATGGTGGTTCATTCACTTCTCAAAACTCCCCACACTGGGATCCAACGATCACAATATAGTTTAGTTTAGCATAAGGATAGATACTAACTCAAGTCATACTAGGACAAAGGTTTTGATTTCAAAAAATGCTGACTTTTTGAAATGGGGAGAGGTCTCAAAAGAGCTCTGGAGAGAATGGGGAACAGAGGGGGTGGAAGAACAGTGTAAGCATCTAAAGGAAGCCTTTAATGGAAGTAACAAACCAGTGCATCAGATTTGTATCCCAGGCAAGAGAACAAGAAAGTTACTATGGTTCCACCCACATACTTCAATTGAATACATTCTAGTTGACCTCTTCAATGCTGTCACTTGCCCCTTCGACCCTCTTCCCGGCACTGACCCCCCACCCAGACCAATAGCCAACCCCCAAATCTTTGTACCCTAACCAACCAATTCTATACATTCATGTCATCCCCCACTAACCAGGACCCACTCAGCATCCTGTGTCACCCTGCCGCCTCATTGGACCAGCAACCACAGGGAATTTAAATCACGCCATTTTTTTCTGTCGCTAAAGAGAGATTCATAAGGTGGAAATAATGGGCAGACTGATTCTTTTATGGTCCTTATCTGCTTCAACTTCTATGTATGTTTTATGTATGTAATATTTCTAAAAATTTACCACTAACTGAGTTAGGTTATGGCCTGTAGTCCACCTTATCTGTATACTGATCCCGAGCCAACCTTTGCGGCGAATACATTATGACAACGTGGGAGGCTGGAGGAGTTCAGAGGAGGGCAATAGTGATGGTAAGGGCTCAGCCACCTGTCCTATGAGGAAATTTGGGAGAACTGAAATGGATTCTGGAAGGAGGAGGAGAGGGGGGAGATGAGACCTTCAAGTACCTTAAGTGGAATAGGGCTTCAGAGAGTTGGGTTACAGGCTAACAGCGGGTTTCAAAATATGTAATAGACACAGGAGGGTGTTGGGGTGGGGAGGCATGTCTTAGTGATAGTTATACAAATGGCAGACTAGGTGGGCGGTCGTCCTTTTCGACAGACTTCTATGTTTTTATGTTAATATCGAGAAAGGCTGGGGATGGCCAAGAAAAACTGACACAGGCAAAAAGTAGATGTGAAGTTGGATGTGTAGAGAGGGTTCAAGAGGCTGACAAGGCATTCTTTCTAACACACATGACCAGACAGTGCAAACTAGTGACAGGGGTGGTCAGTCAGGAGAGAAGGTGGATAAGATGAAGCAGAAGCAGCTTTACTAAATGAATATTTCTGTTCAGTATTCTCATGTAAGACAAAGGATGCTGCTACAATGCAGAATTAAAGTCAATATGTTGACATTTGGCTTCATAATGCTGTATTACTCCAAGAGGGACCTAATTTGGCTCGAGTTCTGTTCTTGGTACAGAAAATGTGTGTGATGGTAGTAGAAATCCATCAACCATTTTTTCTGGTCCAAGGACTGCAACCCCTCCCTTCATGTACCCTCCAAATTTGTTTAAAAATGGGCCCTTTTTTCCTACCTTACTATTGGCAAACAGCCTTTGTTTGTTGGTCACAGATATGGCTCTGCATGACAAATCAGTTCCTGTGGGCCCTGAAAGGAAAAAAGATAAATACAAATTACTGTCAAGAAAGGTAAAACTAATTTTGAAGCGAAATGCTTCTTGTCCTGCTTCTAGATCATTCAGTGTTCCTCCCTCTGCCCCATCTGTACCTGTCTGTTGAGCATCTCTCTCTCAATGGCACATCATGTCAAGGATTTATTATACTAGTCTGCCCTTGATCTGCCTGTAGTCACGCCAGCTCACATTGCAATGACTGAATGTGTTGGTGGAAGCCAACACAAGTGTAATCCTTTTCTTTGATTGGTGCTTTATACAGGAACTGAACCTGCTCCTCTCCGGCAAGGCATGAACTTGTCCCGAAGATGATCCTCCCAACATTTGCCCACTGTGATGTAGTCTACAATGTTGTGCCCAAGTCATCCCTGGCCAGATTGGATACCCTGTTCAATTGTTTCTGCCACTTACACTTGAGTGTCCTCCTCTCACTATCACTGCTCCCTCTCTATCACTCCAGACCCATGTACCTCCTGGAAGACAGGTGGGAGAGAGAGAGATGGGACACATGATTGGGACCTTCCAGTACTTGAAAAGGAATAAATAAGGTTGATAAGGACAGTCTCTAAGCTGAGTGGCACTCATACTATACAGGTGATGATGTCTCTGCACAAGGCCTTAGGTGCTGTGTGACAATTGTGTCGATAGAGAGGTAACATCCCACTGACAGGTACTGCCAAGCATGGGACATGGTGTTCTGCACATCTCACAGACAGTGCTGTTATGTATGTATTGTCCGACAGTGTGCCTGCACCATGACAACTCACCATCCACAATTATTCAGGGTACAATAGAGTGCATGATGTATGTAACATGGAGGTGAGCTGAGGCAGTGCTTTGCACCCACCATGTCCCCACCCGATGCTGATATATGTGGGACGACACTGGTGATCCACATAGTTGATAGTCGCGTGCCAAATACATTTGTGTCTCCCACATGCCAGCCTGGCTCTGTGTCATGTCCAGGCAAGTTCCTAGACCCAGTACCATGGTGGATAATGCACAGACACTTCGGGAAAAGTAATGGTAACACATTACAAGTAGTGGTACTACAGGACAACAGTACGACTCTGGCATCTGAGTATAGATAATCCATACAAAAGATGTTCATAAAATCATCCAGTATAGGTGTGTATATCAAAGCAGTCCATTCTCAGACTGTCCACTGTCATCCCTTTGTCAAAACAATGTAGCCAAGGGTCCATCAGGACACAGGCGGTACTGGGTTTCACGATGTTGGAAGACCATCATCAAACAAAGTCTGCCCAGTGTCCTTGGCCTCACCACTGTAAACCACCATGAGGTAACTGCACTAGGGGCATGACAGTTGCTTAGGATGCATTCAGTGTGCTACACCCATATACATTTCTTATAACCATCAAATGTGATGCTGTCCTGTCATGCAGATTGAAGGAATGGAACACAATCGAACAATCCAACATCTGTTGTCCAACAGTGACACTGATATGCCCCGTGATGCAGTGCTCATTCCTGTCTTGTTCACAAACCATGTTTAGAACTGTTTCAAACATGTCCCCATGTACATATATACATATGATATGCAGTGCTGATCATGGATAAAGTCCCTCTGAGGGTGAACAATACTGAACACCAATTGTTGGACAGTTCCTTCTCATCCATGCAATAGGTGTGTGCTAAGCCCCAAAACACAGTCAAGCCTTACAATGTGACCTTCTTTGGAGTGTACAACGTTCTGTGCCTCAGTGAAACTAAACTGCCTGTGCCCCACTGCTCAACACCAGTGAATTCACCAGTCCCATCAGCATGTGGCTCGGAACAGTGGACAACAATGACCCCAGATATCAACCCCATGAGGGCATCTTTCATGGAGGCTGACATGGAACTGCAGGAGACACTCGACAGCCCTACACACTGGTAATGTCACTGTGCATAGATGGGCACACATGTGATGTCATAGCAGACAAGGACTGAGAGACATGGCCACTGTCACACCTGTATGTGCGCTGATGTCCATGAATGTCCAGACACCCTGTGATATGTCTGGGGCATTTCCAGTCATGATCTACAGTGCACATGTCGAGGTGAAGGTATGGCATGGCATTCCACCTTGAATCAGGCAGGCCTGAATATTGATCTTAGTAAACATTACCATGTCCACTGTGTGCTGTATATCCCTCACATCCTGCTACACTGGTATGTGCTAGGTACTGGACAGGTGCTACTGTGTCACCCGTATTCCATCAATGTCATGTCACTTCTCACAGCACAATGTTACGTGAACCACAGCCTTGTCTTTTTGTTGTATTGCATGTAGAATGTTGAACCCCAACAAACCCTCCACAAACACTGTGCAACCCAACTGTGACAGGACATGGAGCTGACCCACTGTGCCCCCACAGTGATGGTCCACTGTCACCAATTGTAGAAGTTGTTCATAAACAACACTGCATCACCATGACATGTGTTGTAACGCTTGACTCAGCAAGTCCATGAGGCACACAGCCAGGAAGTGGCAACAGAACAGGAATATGTTGTGACAGTCTTGCAGATGTGACCAGCTGGTGAAACGGTGTCTATATCCACATTCTAGGTAGTTCCTTGCAGCACTTCATTATAATGAAAATGCTGTAACCCTTACTTTTAGATGAGGAGGGAACGACAAGGTGAAGGTGTTCTTCCTCAAGACTAAGAAGGGTGAGCTAGCAGTACATCCAAGAAGGACTGTCTCAGGCTATGGTAAGGATTTACACTACATCTGTATGTCCTGATATCACTCTGTACTGTCATGCATGATCAATGTCAATGCATCCAACAGGCACACGTATTGGGCAACAACCCGAGTCTGGCTACTTGTAACACAGATCCCAGATGACTAGTGATCATGTGATGTCGTTCTCAGACATTTACTCTGTGGTTTCAGCGACTGACCTTGGGTGGCTGGTTTTTGTGATGTATTACCAGACTCATGCTTCAATGTGGTGTCACTACCAAGGGTCACTATGTACTCAAGCTTTGCCCTGTTGCAGGCAATATTGCGCAGATACAGGACCTACAATGTGTTGATGGTGATGGCTGGGGGGCACACACAGTCCCTCGGGAACAGTTTGGTGGAGGGGTTGCCACTCCTGCAAGCATGGCAAGTTACTGCAGGTGCCTTTGGTGTGCAACATATGTGTGTCCATCTGGGTGGATGCACTGCACACAAACACAGACTTGTGCTAGTAGATGGTCTGGAATACATCACATTGGTAAAGGCCTGGTGTTCCAATGAACAGACATGACATAACACACAGTGTCTGTGCTCTCCACTGTCACTGACTGGCCACTGTTGATACCATGTGATGGTGGCAATTGCATGCCACACAACATGACCTTGCTCACAAGTTATGACATGCCATGCAGTACAACCAGTGTTTGCCTGCTATTTCTCTGCATGTCTTCATAAAGGGAAAATACAGCAGTGGTGAAACTAGCACAGGATGGGACAGTTCATGTGCATGAACTGTTACAGGTGTCATGGATCCTGTGTGTGCACTGAGCTCTTGAAGCCCACAAATTATCAGCAACAGTTCATCCTCCACTAGCTGAATCACCAGAGCTATCCTCCAGCAAGCGGTTCCATATTTTCAAGGCTGCAAACCTATATGTTAGCTTTGGACAGCTGCTAGACAAAGATAACCAAACCTTACCTTTTAATGAGCTGACCATGAGGGGTTGTTAGACCGTGGCAACTTCATCCAGATATTGGCACATTTGACAGAAAGACTGAATTGCAACTGAAGAAAATACCACTGTGTTGTAAGTGCTACATGATTCCCCCTGAGGCCTCATCACGTTGCCTCCTCCCCACGCACTGAAAAATTATACCAGCATTACCCCTGTTTATCATCCAGGCACCCGAGACTTTTCCAGTTCCCCCTCCAGCCTCTCTCCTGACAATGCCCTCCATCACCTTGCCCACCACCGATGTCAGGCTGACAGGCCTGTAGTCTCTGCCACCTCCCCTTGATCCCCCTGTGGATAGGGCACTATATGCACCACCTTCTCAGTCCTGGGGCACCCAGCCATGTCCTCTCAGAGATGGTGAAAGCTCCGCCAGGGGTTTCGGCAGGACATCTGCAAGTTCCTTCAGCACTCTGGGATGTAATTTATCCGTCCCCGGTGCTTTCTCCATCTTAAGGGAGCTGAGGGCTTCCCTCACTATCTCTGCTATGATTTCCACTTCCGGTACCTCTTCTCCCTGCTTAGCCTTCCCCCTCCTGCCAGTGATGCCTCCCCCTCTCCCCAGACCCGCCGATCGGTAAGGGTCCCCTCCTCAGTATCTCTGTAGACATAGATACAGGCTGCAAAAGAGGGGAACTTGAACCTGTTTTTAATTTAATTTTATTTTATTCATTCATTTGTAAATTTCTTCTATCTTGTTTAGTACTAAATGTACACCTAGTCATACCTGAAAGGCCCCAGGCACCAGAAAACAAAATAAACTACAAACTGTAAAAAAAAAAAAAAAAAAAGTTTATATCCCCCAATGCTATAGAAACGGAGCTGCCTGATGAACATTTACAATGTGTGAGGGTATAGTGCTCCGTTAGCCATTTTCTCTGAGACGTAGGATACTGGCATTCAAACTGTGGGACTTGTCTTCAGAAATATAAGCTCAGGAACATTGTAAAGAATATTGCTTTTACTTTTGCAAATGCAAGCCGGGGGACTGCGGCTCACTTTTCTTTTCCATTTTTATTTATTTATAACTGGGTAAGTACACTGATCCCAGGGACCGTTTTAAGTCGACCCCAGGCCATGACAATGGCACAGGAAACAACAAAAGCAAGATAGTGAGTAACATGGAAGATCAGTTTACAGTGATGCCAAAGTGATAAAAGAAAGTGCACAATACACATAACAATATTAGGTACAGAAACTTAATACAAGGTAATAAACTCAGTAATGGTGAATGCTAAAAATACAAAGTGTCTGGTAACCATGGCAGACAAACAGAGGTGGAGGGAATGTAGAACACTATTTAACTTTCAGAGGTGTCTGGCTTGGGTTCTGATGGTTGCACTATGGCCTAGAAGTTCAGGCACAGAGCTGGAACCACAGAATGTGAAAGCGTGAACTCCTCTCAAACTCAGGGAAGCACTGTGGCCTAGTAGTGCAGGCACAGACCTGAGAAACACAGAATCTGTGAAGCACCATGGCTTAGTAGTTCAGGTGCAAAGCTTGGGAACAGGGAATCTGAAATGTGACCCCGCCAAATTGTAATGTGCACTATGGCCTAATAGTTCAGGGCATACGCTGGGAAACATGGAGTCTGAGATGTGACCCCCACCCTGGGTCCTTCTTTCACTTCATTCTGGTTCCCAGTGGCTGCTGGATTTATTAAAAATCTATTGGCCCAGTCTTCAGGAGGTCATAGCTGTGTGTCCCCATCCTGCATTCCCCATAGACTAAATGTCCAAACTAGACTAGTCCAATGCTGCCTGTCATATGGAGGTAAGTAGAAGCACGTTATCCAGCAGACAACACTGCTGTTTACATATGCCATTCTGAGCATGACAACAATGATGTCTGGAGTGAGATGTGCCTTAAGGTGTCCAGTTGCAATGGTCTACCTGTTGCAAGTCCTGCCCCAAACTGCCTTGTCATTACTCATCAACAGGCATGGCATACGAAAAACAGGGTCCTGCACTGGACACTGTATCCCCCCCACACACACACACACACACACACAATGGGGAACATCAGGATTTGGTCAAGCCTCCTGGTGTGGACAGACGGGGGGGAACCAAGCAGTGATGTGTTGTGAAATTTTTAACAATCCCTGAGCTCTTATCCACCCCACCTCAGCCCTCATCTTCCCCTCTCCTTCCCCACCCACTGCCAGCAGATATATATGTATATATATATATGTATATATATATATATATATATATATATATATATAAAAGATAGGATACTAGTAGCTCTTTAGGGTTCAGACTTTCAGAGACTGCACAGCAGCAGCACAATCTGCATAATCACTCATCCTCCAAGTGGACAATGCAGGAACTGTCTGTTAGACCTCCCACACACAGTTACACACTGCTGTGTTTAATGGACAGTTCAATTTTTACATTCGCTTGCGCACATGCGCAAGGAACGTTTTGGGAGAGTAGCACACTTTGGCCATGTTGAATCCACCTTATATCCTTGAACACACTACGGGCAACAAGCTAGCTGCTCAGAGCACCTCCGCGCAGGTCGAATGAAGACTGCCTAGAGAGTAGTGCATTCAGCACTGGCGGCTCTCAGCATCATGTGACTGCCAATCTGCAGAGGCAAGGTGGGCCAAGACCTTTTGCATGGCCTTGGTTTCAGGAGGCAGATCGACTGTTTGTAAGCAAATCTGGGGGATTGCATCATGAGTGACTCAACTCTCTGTGCAGAGTCCCTAGCTAAATGAAGTGAAATGTTTTTGGGGGACACAGTCAGCAAGCAGGAGGCAGGAGGTGTGGGGGTTCTGAGCACCCAGGAAACCCCCCCAGGTATGCCCATGCATGCGGTTGTTGCTTAAAGCATCGGATAACATAACAGATTTAATGACCCTATGCGGATGAGATGTGGGAGCCCAGTCATCAGCCATTGTACAAGCTTTTCTCACGTTTGCTAAGAACTCCTTTGTGATCAGCCTTAAAAGTGGAAATAAATGCTGATGACCCACCTAAAATTGAAATAAATGATTTATTTTCACTTCAGGCCTGTCATGCATGAAAATAAATGGATTTATTTGCAAAGTTTTACTTTTTCTTTCACAGCCATTGTATAAAAAGTTTTATTCAATATAATATCAGAAGTCCAAGTTAAGGAAACTGATAGATAATTTAGGTCCTCTCCTAAATACTGACGTCAGCTCCATACCAAGATGATCATCCCTGATTTGACTATGCCAATGTTGTTTATGGCACTGCATCAGCCTCCCCCTTTGCCAGGCAGCATGAGCCCTCTACAGTGCTTTTGCCACTTGCCTCACCATGCCCCTCCTTGCACATCACTGTACCCTCTACTCATCCCTCTCTCCTCTTCCCTCAAACTGTGTTCCCTGAGTCCTACTATTGCCAAGACTAATCTTCTCATCTTCCCTCTGCTCAATAGCCACACCTCTCCTCCTCATTACCTCAGCTTGCCTCCTCACCTTCTCTCTTTAGCACCCCACTCTTCTCTCCTTCTCTCCCCTTTCCCATCCCCCAGAAAATTGAATGGTTAATGCTTTCAATTACTCCTTCTCCATGTAACCCCTAGGTGGTGCTATCCAGGGCTACTACCCTGCCTGACTTGAATGAATCACTGGGGGCACCATAGTGGATGAAGAAATTTTCCACTAGCACCTTGGCCACGGTAGCTGCCTTTTGATCTTTGGTGGGGAAAGCTTGTGAATACATTGTGAAATGATCCAGTAACCACTAACACTTTACTAATGTTTCACTGGTCAGGTTCTAAACTCAAGAAGTCTATGCAGACCAGTTCCATTGGGGTGCTGGTAGTAATGTTGACAAGGGGGCAGGCCTCTGAGGCAAGGCTTTTCTCTGCAGGCAGTAACAGGTGCTGGAGTGGGAGGGGGTGTTGGGGAAGGAACACACCCAGGTGGCAGAACAGTTCTTGAAGTCCTCTACAGTTTTCCTTTCAACCAGCAACAACTTAGCGAATTTCTCCTCAAAGTCTCAGATGATGGTGGTGTAGTAGTGGCGCCAGCCACCATCTTTATTCACTGTTTGAGTGCCATTGTAGACTATCATTCACTGAATGGCCTCCTGGCTCCCAAATGATCCCAAAACTGGCTCCGCTACTGTGTAACCCCTCTTTCCCTGCTTAGTGGCTACAACGATACCAGTAACTACCTTCACAATACCACCAATATACTCTTGCAAGTACCCACACTGTTTGCACTTACCACCAGGGCTGGTTCCTCCGGTTTGACCCTGGGGACTCCCTGTAAAACAAGGTTAGGCAGAGCAAATAGAAACAGTACAGTACTTGAGCACAAACAGGCACCACAATCAGGCTGAATGCAGAAAAAGATAGATCTGATTTATTCTGGGGTTTGAGACATGGGATGGGCGTAATCAGGCTAATTAAGCTTAAATACTCTTATCAATCACCCAGCTGTGTATGCATTCAGAATCCCTAACACAGTCACTCTCTGGGTACCCAGGTGGAGGATAGTGGGCTAGCCAGGACCATTGCCGGGTGTAGGCCGGTGTTGTAGCTGTCGGGCCCTGTGATGGAAAAACAATTTGCACAACACACACTATTTGTAATCCGGAGCCAGATGGCTCAGTCAGTGAGGCAGAGGTAAAAATAAACCAGATGACACACTTATATTAAACTGAAATTGCAGGGAGCTGCCCTGATGGTTGTCACAATACCCAGGACTGGACACAGGATGGATGAAAATTGAGACAGCAGGTTACTCTTCTGGATGGCCAGGAGAAGCAGGGCCCACACAATTCGCAGAGGCGTTGTTCCTGTTCAAGCGTGGAGCAGGGGGCTGATCCCCAGGCAGGCTTCTCGTTGATGGCTTTCCTCCATGCAGTAGGGTAGTCTGTCAAGGCCCTTGTGGCAAGGCCCAGCCACAAGGGGATAACCCTGGATTCAATCTTTTTGGGCTGGACACAGCTTCCAGCAAGCAGAACGCAGTTCACATGATGTGGAGTCAAATCACGACCCACTTTCAGCACACAGAACATTTATATGCACAGAAATTTTTACTGTACCAGGCAAAACGCTCTGCAGTCCCAATCGCTCAGTCCCTGCTCAAACCGGGAGCTCAGAGGAGCTAGAACTCCTGCCAGACCCGATCGTGATTCAGCAAAAATCTTCAGTCCTCTACAGGGTGAGCCTGGTCACACTTGGCTTCTTCATTCACACAAGATTGGTTATTCTGAAAACCGCTTCCCTTCTGTGTCTCAGGGGAGAGGCAGTTACGCAGGCCAGAAATCAGGCCTTCCACAGCTCCACTACTATGCGGACGGCTGCTCAGACTCGACGAGCTGTTGCTCTACCAGCTTCCAACAGCTCTACCCCAAACAGCAGACAGCTCAAGGGTTTCCCCAGATCCAAAGGTTCAGTTGGCTGATGCAGTTGTCAGTCAATGTGAGAGGCACTGCGGAAGAGCAGTGGCCAGGGCCAGCAGAATGCTGGGATGCATCAGAATGGGGATTACCAGTAGAAAATGGAGGTCATAGTACCCTTGTACACCCATCTGGTTAGACTGCATTTGGAACATGGAGTCCAGTTCTGGAGGCGTGCATCTCAAAAAGAATGTGGGAGGCTGGGCAATTCAGAGGAGAGCAATGAAGATGGTAAAGGGCTCACCCACCTGTCCTATGAAGAAAGGTTGAGAGATTTGAACATGTATTCCTGGTACAGAGGATGGGGGCATGAGTGAGACCTTCAAGTACCTTAAGCATACAAACTGGGTGCCAGTGGAAAGCATCTTCCAGCTGAAGGGAAATCAGAGGACGAGGGGCATGGCTTGCAGATGGAGGGGGCAGTTCAGGGTAACATTAGGAAGTACTATTTCACAGAGAGGTGGTGGATAAGTGGAATAGGCTCATGGAGGGTGGTTGGAGAAGCAACATTGGAAGGCTTTAAAAGGCATGGGAGTGTTGAGGGTGGGGGCATGTCCTAGCAGATAGCTAGACAAATGGGCAGACTAGGTTGGCCTGTCAGACCTTTTCTGCCATCACACTTCTACGAATCTATGAATATTTTTAATATTTCAAGACAATTAAACAGATACTACAGGGTACTACAACACACTGTAGGGAACAGATTTTACAGAAAATAAAATAAACTGGTTTTACACAATAGGTTACAAACAAAACTCTTATTTTTCTTTCTACAAGGTAGGTCAGCTTACCACGAGACAAGTTAAGTTATGGAAGACAGGAACTTTTAGATAGCAGTTTGTCCATAGCCCTAAGCCTGACTGACTCTATGAGGCCCCGTTGGCCCTAAAACCCTCTAGTTGCCCTCTGTGACACATCATCCAGTATTATCCAGTATCCAGTGGGTTATTATTCCTGAGCTTCATGCCCAGGTGTGTTGTGAGGCATGAGGCACTTGTGCTGACTGCCTTCAACTACCTGAAAGTGCAGTTCAGGAACAGCAGCCCACACTCTGGGGTGTCTTACTGCATTTATAAAATGAGTCTACAGTAAAACCAAAACTAAGATAAGTTTAACAGTGCAGTTGCTATTCCTGAATTGCACTGCTTTGGAACCTTCTGCACCTATCAGGAAGCAGGATTCTCCCTACCCAATGTTTAATGCCTGGTAACACATAATTCCCTATCTGCTACTGAACATTATTTGTAATTCACAGTTTTCCACATTTATTTGTGTATTCTTTCCACCAATCAGCTAGGATACTTAAATGATACAGTGGTTGTAATCATACAATCTACTGGTATCAGACTTGGACAGAAAAAGCTTTATAGGACTGCAAACTATATCACCCTGTGGCTGCATAAGAAATGCAGCCAGTACTCTTCAGTCCTTTATGTGCCAGTTTGGTAGAGTTGCTTCATTTAATGCAGGAGTGCAGTTCTGCCCCACCTCCCCAGGTTTAGAAAAATAGAGACAACAAATTTGGCAGCATACAGTAGTTAAAAGCACTAAGCACTATCATTTTTTTGCATATTTGTTCCCACAATGTTCTGTTCCAATTGATGTCTACAACTGGGAGTGCAGAGGAAGTCCAGCTGTATTTCCTATAGCTGCACCAATGGTTTCAACCTCCATCCTACAAAGTACCTGCTTTGATTTTGGGTTTACCTTCTACAGATACACATCTATTAGCTCAGGTGGACTTGGAGGTTTATTTTCGTTTCACATTCAGTACTGTGCCCGCAAATTCACATCTATTGAGAATCACGATGTTTACTGACCTGCTGTCAGGAAATCCAATCACTGGATAACGTTTACTAAAACACCTAATGAAGAACTCTACCCCCAGTTGACTGCTGTTCTGAACTTAAATGTTATTCTCTCTTGCTTTAGATGGGTTTATGGCAGCTTGTCTGATTGATCTAAATGCAAAACAATTTCCCCACCAAGAACTTTAGTACCCATTCACCATACTACACTTCCAACATATATTGCTTTCATAGTGCCACCTCCCTATATAACGCCTCAGTCTCACCTCAGGGTCCACATGTAGCCGTGATCATATGAAAAATAGTTGCCCGGCTCTTCGGCAAAGCCACAGCAGTAGATCGGTGCTGTCTTCTTCCCTGGGACAGGCGAAAGTCTCTATAAACTCCTTGTTGGCGTTCCGGTAACTCTTGCAGGTGCCCACATCTTCAGCCATGGTAGAGCACAGAGGAGAGCAGGCGATCAACCCGAAGAGCTAGGCTTGCCTTCTATCTTTTGCACCACTCATCAGGATCCCTGGCACTTCACTGGTGCTGCTGCTCGCAGCCATCACTATCAGAGGAGGACGGAGTGACAGCAAGGAGGCTGGAAACCAGTTCGCTGTCATCATTAGGAGGGGTGTGCTTGCAAATTGCAATGACCAGATTATTTCAGACCCAGAACGCTGATGTGTTCCTCACAGAATTCCTAAGGGTTGTCATAAGTAAGGCTGTGACAATTGTGTTGGCATTAGTGTACAGCTCATTACAGGAGCTGCTAATACGCTTGAAATAAAAACTGTGGCTTTTTAGATGAGCAGACGTGTCTGGCCCCAAGCATAATCATGTGATTGATTCAGTTTTGAATTCAGGACACCTAAAATGACTAAAATGACGATGGGCTTTGATGGGATTAGCGATTGCAGCATTGCTGACCCATGTACAGTACAGGTGCAATAGAGTAGGTGGTGCAGTACAAACTTCAGTTTGCAAGCTTCCCAGACTCCACCAGATATTATACTTTTCCCAGCAGTAGAAATAAAGTGCAACCAGTAGGTATTTATGACTGCTTCTGTTCGCAATTCAATAATTTTTTCCGCGTTTTATTGGAGGCAGCTGGGTGGAGGACAAAGCAGCAAAAAAAACCACACACCAAAATCACAAAACCAACGAGTTATACAGTTTGGGGGGCAAAACAGGTACTGTGTTTTTGGTGGGGCTGGGCAGTTTGCTGAAATCAATATACAGAACTGGAACTAGTGCTGCAAACTCCCACCTCCGAAATGTTGGTTTTGGAACTGTTCAAATCTCGTACAAAATGGAACTTGTGTACAAAATAAAATCTTATGTATGAACGAGCCTAAATAAAAATATAAAAATATAAAAAAAAAAAAAAAGACCCAAAATTTAGCGACATGAAAATAATACCGGCTGCAAAGGGATTTTTTACTTATACTGTGGAGACCAGCAATATCATTGAGAATAACAAATAAATTCAATATTTAGAAACAGAAACAGAAACACACTTCAGTAGTGAGGGAACTGGCTTTCTCAAATTGTACTTCATAAACAAAGGCTACCTCAAATCTGCCTATTCAAAACATTAGTGCACTGGAGAAGCCCTAAACAATTAGCAGTTGCATGAAGGACGACCGACAAAAACTGTTTTATTATTGGTATATTTTCAAGAGACTTTAACAACTTTCAATTATACTTTCACATCCCTACATCACACCCTTACTGTTTCTGCCAGTTGGATTCCCCATTATATTGTCCATTCTTCAAAACATACCTCACAAAAAGTCTTGCTTCCACGTTCCCTCACTAAACAAAGCAGTGGATTTCTGGCAAGTGTTCTTTGAGTGCCTCGCAGATTCTGATGATTTGTAGACGATGCGATAGATTCTATCGGAACTTCAGTGCAGAAGCAGAAAATGAAGCGAAATGACTCTCGGCAGCATGTGTTCAGGGAAAAAGCTACTGACCTCTGGTGTGCTGTTATTGGATCCTTAATTGACCAATAACAGTTAGCCACAGGTCCCTGCGTTGCCATGCACTAGGCAGATTTCTAAAAGGGGCAGCTTTGTTTATGCACTGCAGCTCAACGAGTTATCTCGTCGGCGGCAGTAGAGACTGCAGTTACTTATGACGAGTTATCTCGTCTGCGGCAGGATGAGGGTTAATGGTTGTAAAATAAAATCAGAAAAATATAGCAAAATAAGGATTTTACAAGAGAAAACTGCTGCTCAGAAATAGAGCTTACATTTCTTGAGATAACATTTAACTATGCATTTGTCTTTTTAAATTATCTTCAGTATATTTGTGATTACTATACTACTTTGCCTAACACTTTTGTTGCCTGCAGTACTCTTGTTCTTCAGTGGTGTTGGGCCTGAGTTGGCATGGATCCACCTCCTGGTCGATTTCTCCTTTAGCATTGCTTTTATATTGTTTGACAGGTTCTCCTGTTAAAGACCTTGAATAATAATTGCTGGGCACCTTTAAGGCAGTTCTTTTCTCATCAGTAAACACTGCAAATAAAAGCTCAGTCTCCTTCCATAGCATGGGATTATGGCCAAGGTAATGCTGTTGCTCTTTCTTTCCATACCTCTCTTTAGAATAATTTCTTGGCACTTTCTGTTGATATGATCACATTTTTCTCTTCAAAGAATATGCTCAATACAGAATAATCTTGCTTATATAACAGGTAAAATGTCTGTTTTAAACACATTCAAAATATACACAAAATATGCAGCAATTAAAATATGTTTCAATGTTTTAGAGCTAAATTTTTAAAAGTGAAACCTAGATTATGAAATGCATTTCTATTGAATGTACATGTTTCAGATAAAAGTCCATATATATACAGGGCTCACAGTTCAGTGCATAAATCATGCACATAAAATCTATACCCACATGGTTTTGTATACATGTACAGTCTTTACATATGTGTATAGACACACACCTGAGCTCCCTATGCACCTAAAGTATGGTAGGTGTTACCAATCAAGGTCATGCACTGAAAGCAACAGCACACATGCAAGGCAACAATTATTTGCAATTGGAATGAAAGAATACCATCAATATACAGTCATACACAAACTATACATCTGCCTGAAATCTATTCCCACATGATGGCACATACCCACTACAACATTCTGAAAAATTAAACCAATGATGCCATCAGACATATTCATTGCAAAAAATGTGTTGATGCACCAGGTAGGGTTCAACCTAACACTACAAAAATAGAGAAATGTGGTATTACAGTTTACAACCCTAACTCCTTACCTCAGGCAGCAAAAGATCAAAGTGACGCAAGAAACCACAGATAGCCATCATCAGGTAAGGCAAACAACATATAACTGTTTCCAGATTATACAAAAGCAGTAGCACTGATGTGCTACCTTTGTTGATTTGTATCTGCAGCATGCACATTGCAAGACATACACACTTCTAGCTGCAGACAGAAATCTACTATACTCAAATCACAACTCAGCTTCTGTCTGCAGAAGCACAGGCCCCTGCAGCCAGACATACAATGCCATGATACACAAATTACAACAGTACTTTTGTCTGCAGAAGTGCAGGCACCTGTGGGGTCACTGCTTCTTCAGCAACAGATACACATGCACACTGCAGGACATACACACATACTTGTTTCTGCACTTCTGCAACCACAGATATAAATCCATGATATTCAAATTGCAACACTGCTAGTCTGCAGAGGCACAGACCCATGAGGCACTGCACTTCTGCAGACACAGGTACTCATGCACACTCTAAGACATACTCACTTTGCTCTTCTGCTGCCACAGATGCAGGATGTACACATTTACTTTCCGCTTAAGAAATACAGGCTTCTGTGGTGTATGCATTTTCACAGCCACATACAAAAATGCATTCTAGCCAAAATGCAACACTATTTCTGCCTGTAGAAGTACAGACCCCTATGGGGTCAGCACTTATGCAGCCACAGGTATTCATGCAAACTGTAAGACATACACACATTTCTGCAGCCCCAGATACAAATCCACAAGGCAGCACATTTGTGCTACTGCATTTGTGTCATCTGAAAACAGTAGTATGTTAATTGTTTTACTGTTGATGGCTGTCTGTAGTTACTTTGTGGTCTTATCCTTTTGCTTCTTGAAGGGTGAGGAGTTAAGGTTGAAAACCCTAGTGTCACATTTCACTTCTTTTATGGGTTAAGCTGAACTCTAACTGGTGCATTAATGCAATGTTTTCACTGACTATATAAATAAATTTTTTGCAAAAATAATACTTTGTTAATTAACTACTTAAGGTATCTTAACACCACAAAAGTAGGAACATGTGGTATTAGGGCTTCCAACCCTTACTTCCCACCCCCACCCCCAGCAATAAAAGGAAGAAACATTAGGGTGCTGGCTCTCCAGAGTCTTGGTGAATCAGTGGGGGGTCTTTCTTGGGGTTGTCAATGCTAATGGCGACCCTGTTCCCTTAACAAACAATATCACACATGATCTCCTTTCTTCAGACAGGGTCTGTATGAAGAATGTGAAAACAAACTGTGTTGGCAAAGTGTGGTGAGACATACTTCTGTACTTTTGAAGAGTATGTAACCATGAGGCACTTGCTTGGAGCTGTATCTTGTGCTTCAACTAGAGGCTATGGGCTGGAAGAAGGGAGATCATTAGGGGTGACAACCGCAAGGAAAACCCTACCACTAATTTGCCAAGACTCCAGAGACCCAAACCCCTCATGTTTGTTTTTCCTTTTGCTGGTTGGATTGTGGGGGCGGGATTTGTGTTGAAAACATTAATGCCACATTTCCTACTATTGTGGCATTAAGTTACCCTAACTGGTGCATTATAAAGTTTTTAAAAAATTTTCTTTCTTTTTGAATTAGTGAAATTGTATCCTTTTTCACGTAGGTCCCTTTGGGACCTGTGTGAACAGATGCAGAAGCCCTTGACACAGAGAAGGCTCTGTCTACCTGCAGAAGTGCAGGAGCTCTTGTGGGCCCTGTACTTCCATGCAGTGATGGATGTGAAGAATTCATGGGTCTGTCTGGTGAGCTGCAGAAGCACAGGGTCCCTTTATTTCTATGCTTCCTATGTGGCCACAGATACAGATGCACATGGCAAAACGTACATCTGTCAGCAAATGCATGGGCCTTCTACCACCCATGGGTGCAGAGGTGCAGGGCCTATGCTGAGAGGACAGTTGTCTTCACTATATGGTACCCACACCTGTGTGGACAACCCTTTACCTTTTGTTCCCTGGCTGGGGTGGTATTGCATAACAGTACCATCCCCTCATCTTCTACCCCATTCAGGTAGGCCACTGGGCTCACCACTGAACTCAGCTCGCCAGCACAGGATCATAAAGCAACAAAGCATACCTGCTGGGATCAAGACTGGCACTACCCACAACATTTATATATATATATATATATATATATAGAGAACCTATTTAACGTTGTGTCTCAGTGAGACTGCCTGTTGTTTGAAAATCCCTCACTTGCCCACCTCAACGGCACAGGCGATTGGGCCAGCCCCAACTCCTCACCCCATGACATGTGTGTAAAGCAAAGGTAGCTACAGGGAGAATGGGTGAGAGTTAGAACCATCCCAATGGGCACCCCAATGCCAGTTGGGGGTGGTGGGGTCCAAGGGGTTTTCAACCCTAACAGCGATTTCCTCACTTTGTTGCTGTGGAACAACCCTAACTAATGCATTAAATGGAGTTTTTGCCTCTAATTTCCTTTTCTTGAGAATGATAACAGAAATAGTGAATGGTCGGAGCGTGGGCGTCTCGCCTCAAGGCCCCGCTGTACAATGCATTGGCTGGCCTCAGGCCCCGCCACATGATGTATGTTGTGGCATACTAACAGGGACAGCAACTCAAACAGAATGCTAACAGTGGCGCATATGGTAACTACGCCGCACGAATGAGAACAGAAAAGGTAACGCACATGGTGGCGTGAGCGGAATGGTCTGCCATGTGATGTTGTCACATAGTAACATGGTGCCTGCAAACAGAAATGTCAATGGGCATGGTGATGTAAAGTGAAACAGTAAGATAAACAGTACTGTAGACAGAAATAGCAAAAATAACAGAAGCATAGCGCTAAATGACATAGAAGGATAATGCACATGGTGGGCGAGGCGTCAATGGTAAGTGAAGCAGTGCGGATCCACAAGCGGAAAGGGCAACAGTAACAGTAATGTAAGCGCACAGGCTGGTTTTCCCAAAACCTGCATTGAGAAAGACAGTGAGTACAAATAATGTATGCAAAATAATGAGTATCAGGCAGAAAATGAGATCTTGGAATACTAAATACATTATATCTCAGGAACCGTATGACGAGAAAAAATTTAAAGTCATATTATTTACAACTGTCCTGGCTAATTTGAATCTTAGCCCCATTAGGGGCTAAGAAATTTTCAACGAAAGTCCCGATCTCGCACCGCTTCCGAGATACGGGCCCTGAAAAGGCACGCGAACGCCGTAATGTTATCCTATGGGAAAAAGAAAAGTTCGAGCACCATAACTTTGCCTCCCTGTAATGTTTTTCACCAGACTACTGAAAGGCACATCTGTGGGCTGTTGGCTGTCTTCCCTCAAATTTCAGGAAAAAGACCAAACCGTTATTTTGCAGCAGGGCTCCAAATGATTTCTGTTAAGTGTTGGCGCCGTAATGTTATCCTATGGGAAAACAGTCCATTTTGAGTGCCGTAACTTTGCCGCCATGTGATATTTTTCACCAAACTACTGAAAGGCACATCTGTGTACTGTTGGCTGTCTTCCTCCAAATTTCAGGAAAAAGACCAAACCGTTATTTTGCAGCAGGGTGCCAAAGGATTCCTGTAATGCTTGAGCGCGTAATGTTATCCTATGGGAAAAACTGTCAACTTTGAGTTCCATAACTTTGCTGCCATGTAATATTTTTTCAATACAACACTGAAAGGCACATCTGTGAGATGTCGGCTGCGTTCCTTCCAAATTTCAGCCCAAAACTCCAAACGGTTATTTGCAGTGCAGTGCCAAAGAATTGCTATGATTTTCCCACAGACTAGAAAATTACTGTCGCAATTTGCGAAAGCTTTCGCAAAAATTTGTGACACTTTCGTGAGCACGAAAGTAATTTGAGAAAGTACTTTTTCCAGAAATTTGAAAAACATATTTCTGGGGTGTTTTACTACAAAATAAAGACATGGCAAGCATCCTCAGGGCCTGACTAGGTGAATACAAAAAAATTAGGTTGCTAGAGGTCCCAAATTTAAATGCCAACCATTTTCTGATCACCAACTGAAAACAAAATGGCCGATTCTTCGAAAGTAACAGGCCCATTTGCGAAAGTAAAATGCATTTACGAAAGTGTTGAACTTTTAACTTTTCCCATTGACTTATAATGGAAACTGTTTTTGAATAACTTTTGAACCGTTTAATATTTTTTCACGAAATCTTCAAAAGGCACATCGGGGACCCTGGGTGCACGTTCTCTGAAGATTTCGGGCCAGTCATGCAAACTGTACGACCTGTAGGCGCGACCACACAATTCCAGAAAAGCATAAACGCGTGCACAGATCACACTTAATAACTCCGCAGCCGTATATCCAACCAGTACGAAACTTGGCAGATCCCAAGGCCTATGGTTCTTGATCATACATCCCAAATTTCAGGCAAATCCATCAAACAGTTGCAAAGATATTAAGGTGCAAAGTTTTGGGGTTTAACATAGAAATGGCTCCTCAACCCTAACTATGGTAGCACTACCGTGATACCATAATACTCTATATATATATATATATATACACATATATATATATATTCATAGCAAAAAATCCATTTAATGCATCAGTTAGGGTTGTTCCACAGCAACAAAAGTGAGGAAATGTGATGTTAGGGGTTCCCACCCCTTGCACCCCACCTACCAACAGGCATCGGGGTGTGCATTGGGGTCGTTGGTCTTAACTCTCACCCCAACCCATGTGTAAACAAGCTGAGGTGGTGCAGTATAGGAGAAAGGGGTGAGAGTTAGGACCAATGACCCCAAAGCACACCCCAATGTTTGTTGGTGGGGGCAGTGTGGGGGTGGGGTGCAAGAGGGGTGGAAACCCTAACATCATATTTCCTCACTTTTGTCACTGTGGAACAACCCTAACTGATGCTTTAAATGGATTTTTTTTGCCATGAAATTCCCTTCTTTTTGAGAACGTGCACTATAAATAGTGAAGTAATGGTAACGCAAATGCAAGCGCAAACGGTAACGCACACGGTAATGCAAACGTAAACGATAACGCAAATGGTAAAAGAACCAGAAGTGCAAACATTAATGAAACAGAAATGCAAATGCAAGTGCGTACAGAAACGTAAATCATAACATGCATGGTCACGGTAACACAATTGGAAATGCAAACACTTATAGTAACAGCAACGATGACGCCAAAGGAAACACAAACAGAAACGCAAATGGAAGCGCGTACACAAACACAAATGGAAATGCAAACAGTGATGCAAAAGGAAATGCAAACAAAAACAGTAATGGAAATGCAAATGTTAACAGTAACGCAAATGCAAGTGCAAATGAAAACACAAAGGGTAACTCACACAGTGGCGTGAACCATGTATCGACCAATGCAAATGTAGCGAAACACAAGTGGAAAGCTTAACTGTAACAGTAACGAAAATGCACACCTTTTTTCCCCAAAAGTGCATAGAGAAACACAGTGAATACAAAGAATGCATGCATAATAATGGGCCTCAGAGCAGAAAATGAACTCTTGGAATACTAAATTGCTTATATCTCAGGAACCGTAGACGTGGAAAAAAATTCATATAATTTATGACTTTCCTGGCTAGTTTGCATTAGCCCCTACTAGAGGGCTAAGCATTTTCAATGAAAAGTCCAGTATCTCAAGTGTTTCCAAGATATGGGCCATGAAAACGCGATGGCAGTAATGTTAACCCTATGAGAAAATTGTCAACTTCAGAGTACTGTAACTTTGCAGCCTTCCAATATTTTATCACCAAATTACAGAACGCACATCTGTGGGATCTTGGCTTTCTTCCTTCCAAATGTCAGCTCAAAAGACCAAACTGTTCTTTTGCAGCAGGATGGCAAAGATTTCCTATTCTTTTGGGCATAGTGTCACAAATCATGACACTTTCGCAAAAAATATCACGAAAGTGTCGAATGTGTGACACTGAATTGCGAAACCACTATTTTCAAAAATTTCAAAAACATTTTTCTGGTGGGTTCAACCTAAAAAAAAGACATGGCTAGCATCCTCAGGTCTCGACTAGGTGAACGCAGCAAGAACTGTGTCCCTACAGGGTCCCAAATTTAAATGCCTAGCATTTCTGTGACCACCAACTGAAAACAAGATGGCAGAGTTGTTACACTACAGGGGTTATTTGTGACACTAAAAACTGCATTTGCGACACTGTCAAACTTTTTGTTAACTTTTCCCATTGATTATAATGGGAAACTTGTTTTTTGAATAACTTTTGAACCATTTAATATTTTTTCAAAAAATCTTCAAAAGGTACATCAGGGACACTGGCCACATGTTCCCCTGATGGTTTTGGACCAGTCAAACAGACTGTGTGATCTATAGGCACGAGCAAAGAATGTGCAAAAAGCATAAATACAACTTTCTACAGCTCTATGTACCTCTGCAACTGTATATCCGATCATTCTGAAACTTGCATATCCAGAGACCTATGGTACTGCTCTGTGCATGCAAAAGTTCAGGCAAATTTGTCTTATGGTGGCAAAGTTATTAAGCTGACAGATTTCACACTTTAAACTTAAATGGTGTACTCAACCCAAACTTTAGTGGCACTACTGTGCCACTATATATATATATATATATATATATATATATATATTAGAGACAAAAACTCCATTTAATGCATCAGTTACAGTTGTCCCACAGTGACAAAGTGAGGAAATTTGGTGTTAGGGTTGAAAACCCCTTGCACCCTCAGCCCACCCCACCCAACCGGCATCGACTTGTGCATTGGCCCTAACTCTCACTCCATCATATGTGTGAACAAGCTGAGGCATAGGAGAATGGGGTGAGAGTTAGGACGGATGTCCCCAATGCACACCCGATGTCGGTTGGGTGGGGAGGCTGAAGGGTGGAAGGGGTTCAACCTAACACTGAATATCCTCACTTTTGTAGCCGGCTGTCAACGATACATTAAAGATTTTACCTCTAAGTTCCCTTCTTTTGAGAATGAGAACTATAAATAGTGAATGGAATGTGGTGGTGGGAGCGGGGCCCCACCATGTGATATTTTGTGGCATAGTAATGGTAACAGCAACACAAACACAAGCAGTAATGGTTACACATATGGTAATGCAAACGTAAATTTTAAAGCAAGTGTTAATAGAAATGCAGGCACAAAGTGACACCAAAGTGAACAAGTGATGCAAAGGGAGATGCAAGTGCATACGGAAACGCAACTAGTAACACACATGGTCATGGTACTGTTATTGTAAATGCAAATGATAACTGTAACAGCAACAATAACATGAAAGGAAACAGAAACAGAAACGCAAGTGCGTATGGAAACGCAAACTCTAATGGTAATGGTAATAGCAAGAATAATGCCAAAGAAAACAGAAATGCAAATGAAAGTGTGTCTGGAAATGCAAACCGTAATACACATGGGCACAGGAACGGAATTGGAAATGCAAATGGTAATGGTAAGAACAACGATGACATAAAGTGAAGAAAATGACATAAAATGGAAATAAATCTGTTAGCCAACAGAAATGGTAATCTTGTGCGGTGACACTAAGTAAAACACAAACACAGACAGTAGTGGAGACACACATAGTGACAGTAATGAAATGGAAAACGCAAAGGGTAACGCATATGGTGGTGTATATGGGAATGTTAATTCAAACGGGCAAGGAACACAGGTGTAAAGCCTATGTGTAACAGTAACTGAGCACACACCCTATTTTCCCCAAAAGAGTCCATTGAGAAACACAGTGAAAACAAAGAATGTATGCTTATTAATGGGCCTCAGAGCAGAAAACGAGCAGTTGTAATACTAAAATGCTAATATCTCAGTAACTGTACAGCGTGAAGTAAAATTAAAATTTAACATGATTCATGAGTTTCCTGGCTAGGTTTCCATGGGGCTACACACTGTCAGAGCGAGAATTCCATATCTAGCACCATTTCCGAGATCACGAGCCCGAAAAGACGCAGCAGATGCCACCATGTTAGTCTAAGGGGAAAAAATGTAAATTTTGGAGTACCGTAACTTTGCATTCATGCAATATTTTTTCACCAACCCAACAAAAGGCACATCTGTGAGATGTTGGCTGCCTTTCCTCCAAATTTCAGCCCAAAAGACCAAATCATTCTTTTGCAGCAGGGTGACAAAAGAATTCCTGCCATTTTGGCCATAGTGTTGCAAAGTAGTGTTGTGATTTATCCGCTTTCACAAAAACTCTAAAAGTGTTACAAGTGCGACACTATTTTGTTACTACTTTTCCCAAAATGTCAAAACATATTTCTGGGGTGTTTAACCCCAAAATAAAGACATGCCTAGCACCCTCAGGGCTAGACTAGATAAACATAAAAATAATTGTGTCCCTAGATGGTCCCAATTTTAAATGCCAAGCATTTCTGGGATCAGTAACTGAAAAAAATGGCTGACTCATGACACTACAGAGGTCATTTGCAACACTAAAAACTGCATTTGCGACACTGTCAAACTTTTTGTTAACTTTTCCCTTTGACTATAATGGGAAACTTGTTTTTTGGATAACTGTTGAACCGTTCAATGTTTTTTCATGAACTCTTCAAAAGGCACATCAGGGACCCTGTCCACATGTTCCCTGGCATTTTTGGACCAGTCACACAAACCATGCGACCTGTAGGTGCGAGCAAAGAATACGCAAAAAAATGTAAATGTGCCCTGGAATGTCACTTAATAACTCCGCAGCTGTATATCTGACTAGTACAAAAGTTGGCATATCCTGAGAGCTATGGTTATGCTCTGTGTCTGCCAAATTTCAGGCTAATCTGTTGAACAGTGGCAAAGTTATTAAGGTGCAAAATGTCACCATTTAACATTAAATGGGGTACTCAACCCTAACTATGGTAGCACTACCGTGCTACCATAATATATATATATATGTATTTTTATTTTGACCCATATTTTCAAGATACAGTACTAATTTTAGGATTTGCCGTATAAATATGACATGTAACATTTATAGTATATTGGTTGAAATGTCATCTTGCATCAGAAATGTGAAAACACATCTCATCCAGGATTTAAAGAACAACATGTCACTTTTATGAGGTGTGGTTGAGAAATGGCTATGTTGAAAGTTTGGAGTCAAAATATTGAAAATTAGTGAAGTTATGAGTGAAAGTTGAAGTATTGCAATGTTCACTCATAACCTTGGCATTTTACCATATTTGTGCACTGAATTTTCATCATAGCCTTGTTATTACCCCACCTCAGGAACCCAGCATTTTGGCTAGGATCTGAAACATAACAGCTGACCCATTTGTGAGGTGGTGTGAAAAAAACAGCAATGCTGAAAATGTGTGGTCAAAATATACAAAAATGACAGTTATGCATCAAAGTTCAAAGCCCCATTGAACTACTATGAATCACACTTACCTTAGTTCATCATATTGCAGTTGGTGGCTGAGCAGCAAGACATGTCTTCCATCAAAGAGTAGATCTTCACTGTGGGACATGTTCAGGTAAGTGGGGGGTGAGGGTGATGGTGCTGACTGGGAGGTTGGGGTGGGGGTCAGATCTTGAGGAACCATTTTCCTCTTTTTGCAGGTAAAACAAATTTTACAAAAATGAGGGATGGTTTTGTTTTTTTCAGGAGATACAAACATTCTAACGCTGGGGATTAGGCACCCCAGTGTTAGGCTACTGTTTAGCAGCACTGGGGTAGGCATCCCAGTACCACCATCTATTTAATGCAGGGAGGCTATCTGGAGGAGAGAAGAGGTGATGAGAAGTGGTGCCAGGGGTGTACAAACTGGTCTGCTTATACAGTATACAGTATACAGTATTATAAACAGAAATAAACATTGGGAACAGTAGGCAGGTGACCTGAAGGGAAGGGGGACAAAGAAGCAGGCAGACAGACAGACAGATACAGGCAGATAGAACAGCAGATTGGCAACTCACTGCTCTCACTGCAGCCCACAGCAGGACTTCGGCTACAACTGCAGAGATCAAGAAAGTCCTACTGTTCACATACAGAGAATGCTTCTTACTAAGCTGGGCATCCTAGATTTTGGGCTGCCGAAAAAGGTATTTCTGACCATTATTTAAAAGAGAAAAATCAGAATCTAGCTAAACAGACCCTGTTTAGCTACCTTCAGGTGTTTTTATTTTTTAAATTACACTATTTTATTTTGTTTTCCATGTTTTTTATTTTGAGGGAAAAGAAGATGGCAGATCTTAAAGCACTAAAACCATTTTTGGTGCTGTGAGAAGCAAGTTGTGAGAAAGCAAAAATAGTCTTTTGGCACAGAATTTTTGGTGTTATATCAGAACATGATTCCAAAAAACTCTACTGAGCATGCTCAAAACAGAAAGGAACAGAGAAAAACAAAACTTTATTTCTTTATAACTGTGGAACCATTTGATATTTTTTCACCAAACTTCCCAAAGGCACTACCTTGGCATGGCACAGTTCTATCCTGAAAGTTTCAGAAAAGAAATCCCATTCCTTGTTGGCTGCGTGTGAGAACAAAATCCAAATCCTATGTTAAGTATAGGAAAAAATTGACATTTACAAGAAAATGTGACATATCCGGATCTCAGAAACCACACAAGCTACCCTCACAACACTTTTCACAGATTTGATTTACACCTTGCCTTCTAGACAACACATGCAAAATTTCGACTAATTTAGTCAAACACTGCCAAAGTTATTAAAGGTACAAAGTTAGGGGTTTATCATTGTTTTAGTTCTCAGTTTCAGTTTTATTTGTTATACTGGAAAGGCATGTGAGTAAATTTGTATTATAGTATATTATATATAGTATATATATATATATATATATACAGTATATATATATATATATTAGAGAGCAAAAACTCCACTTAATACATTAGTTAGGGTTGTTCCACAGCGACAAAAGTAGGAAATTTGGTGTTAGGGTTGAAACCCCCTTGGACCCCAACCAGCATTGGGGTGCTCATTGGGGTCGTCAGCCCTAACTCTCACCCCATCACATGTGTAAAGCAGTAGAAGTATGGGAGAATGGGGTGAGAGTTGAGGACCGACAACCCAATGCACACCAATGCTGGTTGGGGTGGGAGGGGTCCAAGGGGTTTTCAACCTAACACCGAATTCTCACTTTGTCACTGTGAACAACCTACTAATGCATTAAACAGAGTTTTTGCTTCTAATTTCCTTCTTTGAGAATGAGAACTAGAAATAGTGAACGTAATACAGCGGCGGGAGCGCGGGGCCCGAAGGAACAGCAATTCAAATAGAAGCACCAACAGTGGCGCACATGGTAATGCAAGCGCAAATGAGAACAGAAAGGGTAACGCACACGGTGGCGTAGACGGGAACGGTCTGTCACATGATGTGTTGTCACATAGTAACATGGTGCCTGCAAACGGAAATGTCAATGGGCATGGAGATGCAAAGTGAAACAGAAAGAGAAACAGTACTGTAGACACAAATGGCAAAAAATAACAGAAATGCAAGCGCAAAGGAAAATGCAAAGGATAATGCTCATGGTGGCATAGACGTCAACGGTAAGTGAAACGGGTACGGAACCACAAGCAGAAAGGGCAACGGTAACAGTAATGTAAGCGCACAGGCTGGTTTTTCCCAAAAGCTGCATAGAGAAAGACAGTGAGTGCAAAGAATGTATGCATAATAATGGGTATCGGAGCAGAAAATTAGGACTTGGAATACTAAATAGGTTATATCTCAGGAACCGTCCGACGTAGAAAAAAAATGTAAAAGTCATATGATTTACGACTGTCCTGGCTAGTTTTTTACTTAGCCCCTGTGAGGGGGCCAAGTATTTTGCCAATGAAAAATCTGTATCTCGCACCGTTTCCGAGATACAGGCCCTGAAAGGCGCGCCAAACGCTGTAATGTTATCCTATGGGAAATAAAGAGAAGTTTGGAGTACCATAACTTTGGCTCCCTGTAATATTTTTTCACCAAACCACTGAAAGGCACATCTGTGGGCTGTTGGCTGTGTTCCTTCCAAATTTCAGGAAAAAAGACCAAACCATTATTTTGCAGCAGGGTGCCAAAGGATTCCTGTAATGCGTTGGGCGCCGTAATGTTATCCTATGGGAAAAAGTGTCAACTTTGGAGTATGGTAACTTTGCCGCCATGCAATATTTTTTCAATGAAACACTTCAAGACACATCTGTGAGATGTCGGCTACGTTCCCTCCAAATTTCAGCCCAAAACTCCAAACTGTTCTTTTGCAGCGGAGTGCCAAAGAATTGCTGTAATTTTCCCACAGACTAGAAAAGTACTGTCGCAATTTGCGAAAGCTTTCGTAAAAATTTGTGACACTTTCGCGGAGCACGAAAGTACTTTGAGAAAGTACTTTTTCCAGAAATTTGAAAATATATTTCTGGGGTATGTCACCCAAAATAAAGACATGGCTAGCATCCTCATGGTCCGACTAGGTGAATACAAAAAGAATTAGGTTGCTAGAGGGTCCCAAATTTAAATGCCAAGCATTTTCTGATCACTAACTGAAAACAAGATGGTGGCTGTGCAAAAGTAACAGGCCATTTGCAAAGTAAAATGCATTTGCGAACTGTCGAACTTTTGTTAACTTTTCCCATTGACTTATAATGGGAAACTGTTTTGAATAACTTTTGAACCATTTAATATTTTTCATGAAATCTTCAAAAAGGCACATAAGGGATCCCGGCCGTATGTTCCCTGAAGATTTTGGGCTGGTCGCTCAAACTGTGCGACCTGTAGGCACGACTGTAGAATTCCAGAAAAAGCATAAATGCACGTGCAGATCAAGCTTAGTAACTCTGCAGCTGTGTATCTGACTGGTACAAAACTTGGCAGATCACAAGATGTATGGGTCTTGACTGTGTATGCCAAATGTCAGGCAAATCTGTCAAACGGTTGCAAAGTTATTAAGGTGAAAAGTTTTGGGTTTAACATAGAAATGGCTCCTCAACCCTAACTATGGTAGCACTACCATGCTACCATAATCAAGACCACTGATTTATGGTGACTAAAACATTGAAATTCCATTTGCAATACTTCAGATTCCGGAATTGCACCGGTGATTGTTATTCTAATTTCCGGATTTTACCGGGATTCTGCTGTCATTCTTTTAGTATGTGTATAAATAATCAGAATAAAAGAAGGCTTAATATACAGAACACTAAATAAAGCAAATTGAAAATAGTTCAGGAAGCAACTATAAAAAAAAATACAAGTTTTGTAGAATTACTGATCTAGTATAAAATGGCAGATTCCATGAAATCTTTGTTTTTACCGGTGTTCAGGCAGCCCTAATTCCGGAATTTTACCAGGTTTTCCGGTAAAAACCGAAAAACAGTGGCCTTGACCATAATATATTAGGCAAAAAACTCAGTTTAAAGCATCAGTTATGATTGTTCCACAGCGGCAAAAGTGAGGAAATTCATTGTTAGGGTTGAACCCCCCGGACCTCCCACAGCCCACTCCCCAACCGGCATTGTGGTGCACCATGGGGTTGTCAGCCCTAACTTACACCCCATCACAGTAAGAATCTGAGGTGTAGGAAAATGGGGTGAGAGTTCAGACCGAAGACCCCATGGCATACCACGATGCCGGGTTGGGGTGGGCTGTGGGGTCTGGCAGGGGGTTTCCAATCCAACAACCGAATTTCCCTCGCTTTTGTCACTGTGGAACAACCCTAACTGATGAATTAAACAGAGTTTTGCCTCTAATGTCCCTTCTTTTAGAATGATGATGAAAAATAGTATCGTAATGCTGCGGTAGGATCATGGGGCCCTTTGAGCCCCGAAGCTCCCCACGTGATGTCTTGTGACATAGTAACAGAAACATAATGCAAACAGAAGTGCCAACAGTGGGGTACATGGTAATGCAAACGTAAATGGTAAAGGAAACATTAATAGAAATGTAGTGCAAAGTGACACCGGTTAACAGTGATGCAAACGGACATTGAAGCATGTATGAAACGCAACTGGTAACATAAACAGTGATGGCAGTGGTATTTAAAATGGAAATGTTATGTCACAGCAAAAAGAATGCAAAGGAAAAGAAACAAAACGTGAATGAGTGTAACACGAAAGAACTGTAACACGCACAGGCACGGTAACAGAATTGTAAATGCAAATGGTAAAGATAACAGGAAGAGTAACACCAAAGGAAACAGAAACAGAATCAGGAACAGAAGCACATATGGAAACGCAGACCGAAATGCGCACAGGCACAGTACTGCAATTGTAAACGCAAATGGTAACGGTAACAGCAACAATAACAGCAAAGCAAAAAGAAATGCACTAGGAAATGCAAGCCCATATGGAAATGCAAACTGTATGTGCACAGGCACAGTAAAGAAACTGCAAATGCAAATGGTAACAGTAACAGCAAGGAAGACGCAAAATGAAAGAGAAACGGAAATGCAAATGAAAGAGCTGCCATAAACAGAAATGGCAATGCACATGGTGATGCAAACAAAAACAAAGAGAAACAGTAGTGCAAATGCAAATGGTAACAATAACAAAAACACAAGCACAAATGACAATGCAAAGGGTAACGCACATGGTGGTGTACACGGGAACGTAAATGCAAATGGGGACAGAAACGCAAGTTGAAACAGTAACTGCAACAGTAATGGAAGCACATACCCTGTTTTTGCCAAACAGGTGCATAGAGAAACACAGTGTGTGCAAAGAATGTATGCATTGTAATGGGCATCGAAGCTGAAAACGAGCATTGGAAGTACTTAATTGCTAATATCTCAGCAACCACGCATTGACGAGAAAAAATTTAAATTTCACAAAAATCATGATTTTCCTGGCTAGGATTTTGGTATTACATTTCTAAACAGCACAACTTCACAGAACAGTCTAAATTACTGCCTGCAGCTAACTCAACTACCACTGAAACACACTTTCACTTGTCCAAGCTCACGATGCAGGAGTGACAATATTTGCCATAGCACATGATCTGCCCATCATGTATTCGATGTATACAATAGGGCCAAGAGTTTCAGAAGTTTTGTTATGCTGTCTTTTGTTCTGTTCCTGTTTATGTGTTTGCTCATTCTGAGTGTGAGCTTTTCTGAATGGGCTGGCAGTGTTATAAACTCTGAGAGACACATGAGTGTGTTTTGCAATGCTAAATGAGTTAGTTTTAGATAGTAGTGAGAAACATACTTTGTGAAGCTGTATTGTTTAGCAGTCTGGCTGCATTGAAGTTAAGAGCATCACAGTAATTGTAATGATCTGAGAGGCAGAGTGTCAGAACAGCTGATACTGTTTTCAATGGTAATTGGTTAACTGAAGGCAGAGTGCAGAGTGTTCTGTTAAATTGTGCTCTTTAGGATTCTGGCTGCAGTGAAGCTGAGATTGTCATGTAATTGTAATGGGTGAGAATCAGACTTTGAGGAACAAGTGAGAGTGTGTTTCAGTGGTAGTTGAGTTAGCTGCAGGCAGTAGTTTAGACTGTTCTCAAAGCTGTGCTGTTTGGAATTCTGGCTGCATCAACTTGAGAGCATCACAGTAATGAGCTGGAAGTTGGGGGGATAGGTGTGTTTTGTAATGCTCACTGAGTTAGCTGTAGGCAGCAGTAAGACCTCTCAGGTAGTTCTGCATTTGTGTCTATGGTAACAGCACAGGTTTTTCTTGCATGCTGAGGGGAAAGCTGCCTAGGGTGATGATATCAGTGACCTTTTGTCACCTGTGTGTGTGTAAATGTTTGATATCATCACAGTAGAGCAGAGGGTAAAAATAGCACACTGCAGTGGATGATACGCTGTTTTATCTCATTCATTTACCACTCACCCTATTGTGTGTGTATATATATATATATATATATATATATATATATATATATTCTATGCAAAACTTTGTTAATGCATCATTTATGTTAAAACACAAAAGTAAGGAAAAGAAACTTTTAGGGTTGACTCCTCCCACTTCAATCCCAAGATTGACAGCTGATGGGGTGTGTCCTTGGGGTTGTGAGGCCTAAATCTCAGCATATTCCATGTGTAATCATATTCACAAGCCACAGAAAGAAGGTAGGGAGGGTCAACCCTAAAAGTTTTATTTCCTTACTTTTTGTGTTTAGCTAAATGATGCATTATCAAAATTTTACATAAATTCCCTTACTTTTGAGAAAGAATATAAAAGTAAAAAGTCACGGAAGTTGGTGGGAGCATGGGCCCTTCGGTCCCTGCCCTCCCACCAACTTATAAGTTTCTGCTTTAGATAATACTACAAGTACTGAATATCATATGTATCACTGGAGCACATATGGGTGGGACCATGGGGCCCAAAAGCTCCCACCACATTGAAAGAAAGCAGTGTCAGTAATCACAGTGGCATAATTCAACACCTGCTTACATGTCAGACATGTAACCACTGAAAATTACCTCCATGGCAGTAACGCTAGGCACCCTATAAATGTGAACCCAGTACCACAATGCAAAATGCCATGCATAAAACATACAGTGTGTCATGCAATATGTCCGCAGCAAACTAATTTTCCAATACCTAAACACCATAAATCACATGAACAGGACAGGTCCTGAAGACCCTCCAAATTTCAATACAAAAGACAAAACCATTTCTGAGATACAACATGAGAAAGTTTGAGATTTTCATTTGTTGGAGTGGCAGACTTCCACACCTGTTAAGATTTTAGAAACCTAACTACTGAAAAGTAGATCCATGGCAGGAAGGCTAGGTACTGTATAAATTTCAAGCCAGTACAAGAATGGAAAATGCTATCTGCCAAACGTAATTGCACCATGCAATATGTCCACAGAAAATGAGTTGTCTGACACGTAAACACTGTAATTCACATCTACAAGACATGCCACCAACACCTCCAAATTTCAAGTAAAAAGACCAAACCATTTCAGATATTTAAAGTTAAAGATTGTTAAAATTGGCCTATCTGTTGCATTAAAATCTGGCCATCTAGTCCCTCCTCATGATCAAAGATCACGATCAAAGAATCTTGCAATCAAAGAATGTGCAGGCTCAATCAAAGAATTTGCAGGTGCATGATCAAAGAATAAAAATGGAAAAATTAAAATTTTAGACGTAAAATGCATGAAACCACAGGCATGGTTCAATAAAATGAAGCCCCTGAGCAAAACCCACAGTCATTTGTGTTAATAACCCACCCCTGAGATGAGAAATTAACTGTTTTCAACTGCCCATCTTAGTCCCTCGCTCACGATCAAAGAATCTCGTGATCAAAGAATTTGCAGGCTCATAAAACAAAGATCATTAGCGAGTCACGATCAAAGAATAAAATGTGTGAAACTTTATTTTGACCATTTTGAACAAAACGTAAAGGCATGGCTCATAGAAACATAGAAATATAGACTTTGATGGCAGATAAGGACCCCATGGCCCACCAAGTCTGACCATTTTCCTACCTACTGGATAAGCTGCAGATTCTAGTTAAAAATCTCCATTTAATGCATCAGTTAGAGTTGTTACACAGCGACAAAAATGAGGTAATTTGGTTTTAGGGTTACCACCCCTTGCACCCCACCAACCCGCCCCCACCAACAGGCATCAGGGTGTACGTTGGGGTTGTCGGCCCTAAGTTTCACCCCATTCCATGTCTAATTAAGCTCAGGTGGTGAAGTATAGGAGAATGGGGTGAGAGATAGGCCAGACAACCCCAATGCACACCCTGATGCCTGTTGTTGGGGGCGGGGTGGGCATGGGGTGCAAGGGTTGTAACCCCAGCACTGTATTTCCTTGTTTTTGTCGCTGTGGAACAACCCTAACTGATGCATTAAATTGATTTTTTTGCCATGAATTTCCCTTCTTTTTAGGAATGTGCACTATAAAAAGTGAATGGTATGTAGTGGTTGGAGTGTGGGGTCCACCATGCTTTCCATTTGTACATAATAACCCTAAAAGTAACGGTAACTAACAATAATGGCAACGGCAACAGTAACAGTAATCCTAATGGGAACGTTAATACTAACAGTAACGCCAATGCTAATGATAACAGTAACAGTAACAAGAACAGTAATGGTAATGGAAATGCACATGCAAATGGTAATGCAAACGTAATGAAAATGCAAGGTAATGGTAACACCAATGATGGCGCTTAAATGAAACAGTAACTAAATGGTAACAGAAACACAAGCCGCAAAAGCAAACGGAAATAGTACCATACAAAGAAACACTACTGGTAATGGTAACCGTGATGGAAAAGTAAACGAAACACAAACATTAACGCAAATGCTAATGGTAAAGGTGACACAATGGTAACGGTAACACCCATGCAAATGTGAATGCAAATGCTAAGGGTTACGGTAATGCAAATGTAACCACAAATGGTAATGCAAACGTAAGCGCAAAAGCAAATGCAAATGGTAATGGTAACATAAATGAAAATGGTAACAGTGACACAAACATAAATGCAAATGCAAACGGTAACGCAAATGCAAGCGCAAACAGAAACACAAATGGTAACGGTAACGCTAACAGTAACAGTATCGCAAATACAAACACAAATTGTAATGCCAGTGCAAACGGTAACGTAAATGAAGATGGTAATTGCAATGTAAACACAACTGCAAAAGCAAATGCAAACAGTAACATAAAAGCAAACACTAATGGTAACACTAATAGTGATGGAAACGAAATGGAAATGGAACACAAACAGTTACATAAATGCAGTGCAAATGCAAATGGAAATGGTGATGGTGATGTAAACAGAAATGCTAATGATAACAGTAATGGTGACACAAACAAAACTGACGTAACTGCAAACAGCAACATAAACGCAAGTGCAAACACAAATAGTAATGGTTACACTAACGGTGACACAAAATAAAATGGTAAAACAAATGGTAACGTAAACGCAAGTGCAAACGCTAATGGTAACAGTAACGGAAATGCAAACTCAGATGGTAACACAAATGCAAATGGTAACAGTAATGCAAACACAACGACATGCAAATGGTAAATGGTAACAAAAAAGCAAATGGTAAATGAAAAGGGTGATACAAAAGGAAACAGTAATGCAAACGCAAGCACAAAAGCAAAAAGGTAACACACACAGTGACGCAAACATAAACGGTAATGCAAATGGTAACAGAAACACAAGTGTAAAGGTAAACGAACACACATGCTTTTTGTCCCAAAAAGGTGCATTCAGAAGCACAGTGAATAGAAAGAATGTGGCCATAATAATGGCCCTTGTACCAGAAAATGAGCACTTGGAATACTAAATTGCATAATATCTCAGGAACCGTACAACACAGAACAAAAATTCAAATCACATATTATTTATCAATTTCCAGGCTAGTTTTGCACTTAGTTCCGTAGCAGGGGACTAAACATTTCTTCGACGAAAAGTCCGTATCTAGAACAGTTTTCGAGATGTGGGTCCTGAAAGGTGTGGCGGATGCCATAATGTTATCCTATTGGAAAAATGGTCAACTTCAGAGTGCCATAACTTTTCAGCCCTGTAATATTTTGTCACCAAACCACCAAAAGGCACATTTCTGGCATCTTGGCTTTCATCCCTGCAAATTTCAGCCCAAAAGACGAAACTGTTGTTTTGCAGGAGGGTAGCAAAGATTTCCTATTGTTTTGGGAATACTTTCTCAAATTACTTTCGCAAATCATGACACCTTCACACAAAAAAATTACAAAAGTGTTGTATTTGCGAAAGTACTTTGAGACACTACTTTTTACAAAAATTTAAAAAACATATTTCTGTGGTGTTTTACCCCCAAAAAGACATGGCTAGCATCCTTAGGGGTTTCGCTGACTAGAGAACACAACAAGAATTGTGTCCCAAGAGGGTTCCAAATGTAAGTGCCAAGCATTTTTCTGACCACCAACTGAAAAATAAATGGCAGAATCACGTATGTAAAAGGGTCATTTGCAACAGTAAAAACTGCATTTGCGACAGTGTTGCAAAGTTTGTTAACTTTTCCCATAGACTATAATGGGGAACAGTTATTTTTGAATAACTTTTGAACTGTTTAATATTTTTTCATGAAATCTTCAAAAGGCACATCGAGGACCCTGGCTGCATGTTCCCGAAGTTTTTGGACCAATCACGCAAACCGTGCAACCTGTAGGTGTGAGCAAAGAAACACATAGAAATGCATCATTTATGCATTTGTTTGGTGCTCTGTAGCTCCATAACTGTACATCTGACCATAACACAACTTGCCAGATCCAGAGATCTATGTACCAGACCACGCATTCCAAATTTCAGGTAAATCTATTGCACGGTTGCAAAGTTATTAAGCTGCCAAATTTCAGATTTAACCTTAAATGGGGTACTCAACCCTAAATATAGTGACACTACTGTGCCACTATAATATATATAAGGGATATACAATGGTAGGCTGTCAGAAAAATGACTTATCTACACAAGTGCTGTTTGACCTCGGGTAACTTCATGAGTGGCATAAGCCACGAGTGAGGTGTCCGAGGTCAAACAGCACAAGTGTAGATAAATCATTTATCTGACAGCTCACCATTGTATATTTCATTTATGTAATATGGATGCTTCTTATCAGTGCAGGAACATCTGGGTTTGACTGTTTATCTTCTTTTTTTAAAATGATAATTTCTGGGACATTCTGGGACTTTCGGTTAACTTTCAATTCAACTCAATTCAATTCAATCTTTATTTATATAAGGCGCCTTTCTGAAACCAAGGCGCCTGTACAATACATGATAAAACAATAAATAATTAAAACCATATTAAAATTAAACTAAACAACAATATTCAGAAATCATTATAAGCTTTGCTAAAGAGATAGGTTTTTAAAGCTTCCTTAAAACTTTGGACTTTCCTAGTGTATGTCCGCCTAGCAGGGTGGTTGCTATTAAATGAAACACCACTCATTTTGTAGAGAACTTCTTGCTGAACAAATGTCATGGTCACAGTATCATGCTACCTTTTTTGTTTTAAAGTTATTTGCATTTGTTTGATAAAAAAGTGAAACAAAAATTGAATTTTATGCTGTTTTTGCTAATTATAAAAAACTAAAAGATATTTATTAATGAAACACCACTCATTTTGTAGATATTTTTGTGCTGAACATTTTTTGTGCTCACAGTACCATGCTATCATTTTTAGTTTTAAAGTGATTCACATTTGTTTGTCGAAAAAGTGAAAAGAAAATTTAATTTTATACTGTTTTTGCTAATTATGAAAAAGTGAAAGGTATCTATGAATGAAACACCACTCATTTTGTAGATATTTTATACTGAACATTTTCGTGCTCACAGTATCATGCTATCATTTTCATTTTAAAATTATTTACGCTTGTTTGTCTGAAAAGTGAAAAGAAAATTGGATTTTATGCTGTTTTTTGCTAATTATAAAAAAACTAAAAGCTATCTATAAATGAAACACCACTCATTTTGTAGATATTTTTGTCCTGAACATTTTTGTTCTCACAGTACTATGCTATCATTTTCGTTTTAAAGTTATTCACATTTGTTTGTCAAAAAGTGAACAAAAAACTTTGATTGACAGTTTGCATTTATCCCACATATGTGAAATAAATGGATTTATGCAATTGCTTTTGGTTCCACACATTTATATATATATATATATATATATATATATATATATATATATATATATATATATATATATATATAGTATATAATATATACTAATACAGTATTTTTTATTAAATTATAGTAATAGTGCACAGACCTGCAGCGTTGGCACCACATGATATGTTTATGTACTAAAGAAAACAATATGTTGAGCAATACATAATTCAGTACTGTATATGAGGATATTACACACAATCATGTCAATAGACACTGTCCTCTGTACAAAGTATTGTGAAGCCAAGGCGGGCAGATAGGACAACACAGTGACTGATGAAGCAGCCTACTAGAGACAGCATGATATGGCAGTTGTGAAGACAGTACCTTGCTGACAGCAGAGACATGTAGTCACATGAATAGTGATTGCAAACATCATCACAAGCATATTGCTGCAGCAATTAGATATGAGAGATAACCAGCCACAATGTTCTATAAGTCTTCAAATGTAAGGCACATGGTGGAGAGAAAAAGGAACACATGGAAATGGCATTCTCCCAGCACAATTCAGCACAACCCCCAAAAAAAATCTGTGTTACTCTAATGGCAACAGTGTGTAACAGCACAATATCATGATAAAATCTAATACACTGTAGAGCAAACCACTTGTATGATACAGTTAGGAGAATCCTGCTATTTGATTGGTTCCTTAGCTGTGCATTAGAAGTGTCTAACGATGACTAAAAATGAGTCTGGCAAGGTCCAACTGATCATTCTTGCAGATATCCCTGCTCAATAAGAATTTTCATACCTCAAATGGCAGCTGTATTTGTTGTTACTGCCCACAATAGTGAAAACAACAAAAAAACTAGCCAGTTAGCTGTCATAAAATCAAAATGTCATCTGTACCAGAGCCCAAGTTCTAGTTAGGAATGTCAAAAAAGGAAATGAAGCAGTTTTTTACAGTCTGACAATGAGCCTGCAGAAGAACAACATCAAACTGCACCTCTGATTGAAACTGCTGAAATGACAGCACCCCAGCTCAGGGCTGCAGCTATGAATTTTGGGACCCAGGACAAGTCAACTGAAATGGGCCCCTGTTTCCCAAACCAGCTAATGCCAGCTCCTCAGGTGGGCCCCTCCTGAGCTTGGGGCCCCGGACAACTTCCCCACTTCCCCCCATTACTGCAGCCCTGCCCCAGCCAACTGTAGGCAGCAGATTCTATCACTGTACCACTGACAAACTGAACTCACTTAAAAATTAGCAAAATGAAAAAAATACACTAAGGGCCAACTCCTAGGCACTCAAGGGTGGGATATTCAGAAGGTTGTGCATGGCACAACACAGTTGCACCATGCACAACCCACTGATGTGCCCTGGGGAAATATTCAAAGGGAAAGTGCGTAGCACAAATCGATGTGCTGGGATGCATCAGTAATGTATGAGGCACAAGAAGGGGGCAGTGCTCATGTATACTCCGCACATCCCGATATTCAGCCCGGCATGTGCTGAGCAGATGCAGGCACAACCCCTACCTGCACCACACACAGTTGAGCCAAAAAAAACAGGAGCAATGGCTGGCCACCCACAGGTGAGCTGCCGTACTGCAAGGCGAAACACGGCAGCTGCCAGCTGTGGGTGGCCACCTGAGCTCCAGCGGCACCGTCCATTGTGGTAGCATCCCCCTTGCCCAATCGCAGGCATAAGTATAAAAATAAAACATCCTGTATCCCTGGTGGTCCAGTGGACCGCTTCCAGCCCAATCGCGGGTATAAGTGGCAAAATAAAATGTCCTATATCCCTGGTGGTCCAGTGGACCACTTCCAGCCCAATTGCAGGCATAAGTATAATATTTAAACATCCAAACCATCCCTGGTGGTCAGTGGTACCCTTCCCCACCCACCCACTGAGCCCCACCACCCCACTCCCCAGGTCAGTGGCGGTGGCAGTTACCCACCTGCAAGCTGCCCGCCAAGTGACTGTGTACAGTACATATCTGTATGCCCATTGGTCCACAGTAGGCAATGGGCTTTGCAGACCATACCATAATACACAGGCACAGTTCTGAATATCCCACCCCAAGAATTTAATGAACGGGCCACTTCAAAAACACTGTTCTCAACTGGCAAATGGCACGAAGGCAGAACTAAATGAAACATTCTGGTGCTTCTATACCAAGGCTTGAATGACTGTGGGACAAGAATGTGCTATCTTCAGCTTTTGCAGTCTTCCAGCAGCATTGAACTGGCACCTAGGGTCTGCAGCTGTTGGCACACAATCAATATTCTAACGGACCCCAAGTTTAAAACAAGCAACCAAATGTTCACTGCCAACTTCAAAGTTTAAAGAAGGGCACAGAAAGACAAACCTCAGCACCATGAGCCCTTAACAAAAAGTGACTTAAACAAATTAAGAAACTCAACAGCTGTCACCAAATACTGCACCTGGCCTGGTCAGGAAAGTCTGGGTAGACATACAATTGTTCATGGCCAGGCATGGTCATGTGGGACTTCACCAATTAAAGCCCAGCAATTTTACAGTGAAAATGATGAAAATGGCTATGAATACATAGTGCTCAATTTTTAATGAGCACACAAAAAAAATCACAATAACCCCCTGGCACCTGCTAAGCAAGGGCACCAAGGATACATGTTTTCACAGCCAAGAGAGCCTCTATGCCCTGTCTTCTCGTTCAAAAAATATATCAGAAAACTGCCATAGAATCCAAAGGCACTTCATCTTCATTCACAGCTCCTCCACCAAGCAGAACTGGACAGTATGCCTTTGTGGTATGCAGCTGAACCAATGGGTTTAAATTACCTTTCTACAATGGTGGCTAGACTCAGCATGGAGGCAGGATTAAGCCAACATTATACAAATCACTGCTTTAGAGCAACTGCAATGCAGCTTCTTTCAGAGACAGCATTGCAAAGCAGGGAGATTACATCCATAACAGGATGCAGAAATGAATCCAGTCTTCAAAGCAAATAATGCAGACCAAAGAAAGTGGTGTCACATCTTCTCAGCAAACCAGCAGACAGCACTAGAGGATCAACCATCCACAAGCAAACAGGAGAACCATCAGCAACAGATAACCAAGAGTCAAACAATGACACCCACAGGACCTCAAGAGCAAACCTTTAAAATAGTCACAATGAACCAAAGCACAATGAATTTTCTTGGCCCAGTGTACTTTGAAAAGTAATTGTTCAGTTTTGGTTGTCTAGTAAAAATGTGAAACGCAAGTTACATTCCAGTTTGTTGTTTTGCCACCCCCCAAAAAAGGGGGACTATTTTCTTCAACGTAATAATATTTCACTAAATACAGTGCTCCCTCGCTATAATGAACCTCGCTATAGCGAAATCCCGCTTATTACGAATCAAGGTGATGGCTCCCAATGCAGTTTCTCTAATTGATAGGCGCATCTGCAATTAACTTGCAATTATCAATTACACAATGCCTATAAAACAGTGCCGGCATATTGCAGCTGTATGGCATGCAAAATGAAGCGATCCGGCTACACAGTCGCAACTAAGCTGGCAATTCTAGACCACCTGAAAGGTGGTGAAAGCTTGACTAAGTTGTCTTTTGAGAGTGGTTATTCAAAATCCCCCATATGTACTTGGCAGAAGCAGGAGAATGCCCTCCGAGTGTTTGCTGATGAGTGCTCAAAGACCCAGAGGATGGCTTGAAAAAAGTTATGGTGTCCTGACAAGGGCAAAATTGACCAAGCAACCCAGCTTTGGTTTGAGCAGCAGCGCACTCATGGGATACCATTGTCTGGATCAATTGTGAAGAGCAAGGCAGAGCAGTTCACCAAAGATATTCACGGTGAGGAATACAAATTCAAATCATCGTCAGGCTGGCTATGACAATTCCAGCGGAGGCATGGAATTCGCTGTGTGTGCATTACAGAGCAGGCAAGGTCTTGTGACAACGTAGCAGTCCAGGCATTTCTACCAAAGTTGCAAGACATTTTGGTCAAGGGTGGGTACACTCCAGAACAGGTGTATAACTGCGATGAGCCTGGCCTGTTCTGGAGATGCCTCCCTGACGTGATATTGGCTAGTAAGAATTAAATCAATGCATCCAAGGGGTTCAAGGTTGCAAAGGACAGGGTAACCTACATGTTCTGTATGAACACAACAGGAACCCACAAACTGCTGCTCTTGTGTATAGGTAAGTACGCCAGCCCAAGATGTTTCCACCAAGTCTTGATGGCATCCCTGCCTGTGACCTATGCGCATAGTCGAAATTCTTGAATGACTTCGGACATCTTCCACAAGTGGTTTGCGGAGTCATTTGTACCATCGGTCCGAAGTCATTTACGACAACAAAATTTCCCTGGCAAAGCACTCCTGTTACTGGATCAGTGCCCAGCTTACCCCCTGAATCAGAAATGAAGTCAAGAGATGGGAGAATAAAAGTGCTTTTCCTCCCAAAGAATGCAACCTCTAAAATTCAGCCACTAGATGGTGGCATTATCGCAACATTTAAAAAACATTATCGTAAGCGACTGCTTACTGATTTGGTTGCTGACAGTACTGAAGTGTGTTCTTTCTTAAAAAACCTGAACCTAAGAGATGTGGTAACAATTGAAGGAGAAGCGTGGGGAAAAGTGACACACTCTACTGTTACCCACTGCTGGCAAGCCACACTGGGGACAGCATTCGGAGAACAGCTTTTCGACCCTGAAACCACCCAAGAAGATGCTGAAGATGACACACCTGAGATAGCTGCTCTTGCAACAGAGTTGAGCTTGCTGGACACACCAGATCCCTCTGCCATTGATGATTGGCTGTCCATTGATGATTAGGTGCAGACGTCAGAGTCGATTGCAGACTCTGAGATAGTCAGTGTGGTGAAGTAAATTGATCAGAGTGATGAGTGCTCTGAGGATGAAGACACAGAAGAAGTCCCAGTACCCAGTTATGCAGCAGCGATACGGGGGATGGAAGCTGGGCTCCACTATTTGCAGTCACATGACAGTGATCCAATTAAGGTATTGCAGCTGAGAAACATAATATCTCATATGAGAGACATTGTGGCCAAAAAATGTAAACAATCTAAGATTACCTGTTTTATGAAACCGTCAGCTAACAGTTACGAATGAACCTGCATTTAATTATTGTTTTACTTTTTAAATTGATTACAACCTAAACTAAATAATGAATAAAAGTGAATTAATTAAATCAAACTGGTGTTGTACTTGTTGGCAATGTTTTTTTTTTTTTTACATGCTTCCTCAATATAACGAATACGCTGCTATAACGAATGAAGGACTTGGCTCCTGACTCATTCATTATAGTGAGGGTGCACTGTAATATTTATTAAAAATTCAAACTGGAAGTCACATTGTCATTTTTCTAAACATTTGTTAGCCACTTCATAAGTGCAATAATCCACTCCTGGGTGTGCATTAGACAGTTCTAATGCACAGCTAAGGGGCCAGACACACTCGGCTAGTGACCTCATGCCTCACTGCACCACCTAGCCATGTGTTAGAACTATCTAATGCACACCCCATCATGTCTTATTGCTTACTTATCAAAGTGAACCACAGTATCATTTGAAGAGTACCCTCAAAAATAATGCACAAGACTACAAAACAGATTAACTAGACCTATCCTCCCATAATGTACACATATTAGTGGATTGTAGCATTACCTTGAATAAAGCACATAAACATATTACATACAAACAGCAGGCCACAACATCTCAATGAGAATAACACTACTGCAAAAAAGTGTTCCTCATAAATGAAGCACATGCAATCAGTTTAAAATAATACCCAATATGACATATACAGTACTGCAATTCACTGGTGCCAAAAAGGACGCACATGACATAGTGTACAATAACAGTCTCACAGGCTCCCTCAGAAAGATATAATACTGCAACATATATTAGTTTTTCCCAAATATAATACACAAGACAGCAATGACAATGCAAACTAGAAAGAGGGTAGTTCTTTAATGGAAAGTAACTAGTATAATTTGAAGGGTTCTAGGACCAAGCATCCTTAGACAATTTGCCCCCATACAATGTTCCTGTGACAGTTCACCCCTGTAAAATTTTAGTATACGTGCTGTGAAGCAAGCAATGCCCCTGTACAAGAAACTCCCAGACAATATGCACCTCTTACCCATACAATTTTCCCCAGGACATTTCACTCATGATATGAAAGAAGAATGTGTAGTATGTAGGCAGGGTCACTTTAAATCTGAAAGTCAAGAAAAGCATTTCCAGGTGAGGCATTTTGCTTATAGGTGTCAACAGACAGGGGACAACATTCAAGGGAGCAGCCATTTTACTGATCCATGAAACATAAAGTCAAGTTATTGCTTGCAACCTGTATGCTGTTAAGCAGAGGTTGTCCAACAGTGAAATCATTTTCTTTCCCAAGATTCCATGAAAGGGCTGCTTCTTTAATTGCAAATAAGAAAGATGTAGACACTATTATCTCTGGACACTTGTTACTGTAACTATGTGTAAGCATGCTATCGCATTTCAAGGACTTTCAGACTGTGAGTGACTTATTGCAGGTACTTTCCCCCTTTAAATTGTGCGTTGAAGTTAAATAAAGCATTCTGAAGTTTTATTTGGTTTCGCAAATATATGTATTTATTAAACCTTGGATATAAATCCAGCAAACTCATTGGTTTAGAACTGGTCACATGACATCAGTAGTCTATGTACTATAGATATGAGACTATTGCCCTATGCAAGACACTACATCACAACATATCACTGCCATCCAACTTGTGATTGAGCAAGAGATCATAAATGTGGTGATTCAACCCATTGCTTCTCCAAATAAGTAATTAATCTGAAAAAAGCAAATTGCACTGCATTTTTGAGGAGAAGACCAAAATAAAATCATAAAACCAGTGTTATCATACAGTCTCAGTACACAATTTGCTATCCCTGAAAGAAAGCACAAACCAGTTGATGACAGAGTGGTTCTGTGACGCACTGAGGGGCCCTGTTTTACCCAATCTGAAAAAAATGCCTTCCTAACAGAAAGACATGCACAGAACTCATAAAAAAGCTGAAATTGAAAACTAAAAGACATGCACAGAACTCATAAAAAAGTCAAAACTGAAAACTACAAAGACATACACAGAACTCAGAAAAGGAGCCAAAATGGAAAACAGAAGTACACATGATATAAAACGCAGTTCTAAGTATATATAAGTATTCAAAAAGAGCCAAATCTTTATTGAGGTGCCAGTGGTTAAAAAAATGTCTCTCTTGTTCTTTGAAGTGGTGAAAACAAAAAAAAACATACACAAAACTTGGAAATAAAAGCTGAAACTAAAACTTGTTAGCAAACTTTTAATACACGAAATGAAGAAACTAAACTAATTGTTGCTGTGCATTTTCCTGACATTAAAGTCAATGCCCCACAGCAGCTCCTCTAGAAAAAGACTCATAAAATAAAACTGTAATAAAACAAGCTGTATCTTAGTTCAAAAGAATATTTAACATTAAATAAATAAGTTATGAAAATATTCAGTTCTACAGCCCTGAACAACTAAACAATATACAGGCACCATTCTATGCACAAGTAAGAAAAACAGATGGTCAAGAATATGCAAAAAGAGTCACTAATAATACGGGTTACAGAAACATTTCCTAGCACTAAATATGATATTTAACTATTGAAGTATTCAGCATTGCTATATATATATAAAAAAACATTTTAAATATTTTCTTTAAGCCTTAAGTTCAGGAAACTTAAAAAAATGCAGTGGGTCAACCATTATCTCCTGTTTAGCAGTTTAAAAAATAAAACAATAATTGTTTACAATGCCTGGCTCATTATTGTGTGCCGTTTATAAAGGCTACTGCACTTTATAGGGTTTAATAAAACAGATATTGACTAGTTTCGTTTTGTGGAATAGTTGAAAACCAGAGAACCCTCAGGATGAACTATTGACCAATAGCTATATTGCCCTCAGCCTTCAGCTTCAGGCAATATAATAATTGGAGGTCAATAGAGGGATTATGCAAACCCCCAAATATAAGATTTGGCTGCTGCCAACAAGGCTGGTCTTTTCCTTTTATGTTATTATGTTTGCTAATCTTTGTGTTTTTTTGGTATTGTGTATTATATGTAGATATGTTAGTATAACAATTAGAACATAACATATATTTGTAGATCCAGAAGCAAATGATTTGATACCTTTTAATGGACCAACATAGTCGTAATAACAAGAACAAAATGCTCTAGCTTTCGGACCAAGCAGTCCTTCTGAAGAAGGACTGCTTGGTCCGAAAGCTAGATCACATATTTGCATGCATTTACATTTTTGTAGCAGACCTTACTGTCTCACCAGTCCCATGTTTGTAAACTTGCTTATTTGACGACCACATCAATACTCACTTTTTCTGTTTCAGTTTTTAGGGCCTCAGGCTTTGATGCAGCAGCACTGCTTTTACTGATGCTCCTATGCTATACACAGTGGTTCAGCTCCCAACAACAATAAACATTTTCACGTTCATCCTGCCAAGTACCAGATGCACTTAAGTGACTGATACGAGGTTAATCCTCCCCCAGCTTTGGACACACTTTTAGGCCCTCTCCCACACCACACACACACACAGATTCAATGTACCCCACACCAGACACAATAACAGTTTCACCCACCCAACAACACCAGACACAAGTAGAGCCTTCCTAAGCACCACATTCATAGGTGTACACCACCACCACCAACTCTGGACACACTTTGGGTACCCCCTTCTGCATTGTGCAGACAGGTTCAAAACTGCAATATCAGACATGGTTAAAGTTTCCCTCCTGCCTTCCCTAAGCACCAGAGACACTCTTATAATCCCTCCAAGTGCAGGACACACAGATCAACCCCACCTCCCAGCTTTAGATATACTTGTAGCCCTGCTCCCATTCTACATAACATTCACCACAGTAAATTCTGTTATAGACAAGTATAAGTGTGGATGTCAATAAGGTTTGCATGATTTTTATTTTAAACTGCTCATCTCTTATTTTTTATAGCAACAGATATGGAAATTTAAAACATCATGTATTTGTAGCAGCTTAATACCACACAGTGCTGAAATTATTAACTCCGGGTGCCTGGGCAGTCATACAAACATGTCTCCCAAGCTGTCATTATACAAATGAGGGACACCTGAAAGAGACAGAAAGAGAGAAAGAGAGTGCAGTTTCGACTAAAACTTCATGCAGTTATTTTGAAGCCTGTTTGTGGACCATCTGCTATAATCTGATTCAATTCCCTGAGGTTAGTGAGAAGCAGGGCCTGCTGGGGGCTCATCTCCCTATAAAACCATGCACTGAAATAGAGTACTTTTTAAAGCAACAGTAACTGGTAAATAGTTTTAAAGTCACTGAGCTTTATATAGTGGAGCTCCTAATGTCTGGGAGTTGTATTATCTCTTTCTGACTGGAGATGGTAATAAGCACATGGAGCTAGCTTGACAAGCATCAAAGAACATGGAGTCCACTCAGCAGGTATCAGAGGGGCTACCACTGGCGGCAACACACAGCCTGCTTGGAAAGCATCTACTGTTACATAGATGATAACTTCTGTTTGTAGACCACTATGTTGTTCAGGGCCTGCCATACTACTTTTTGTGTTGAAATGAATGTCATCTCTGTAAATGCAGTATTTATAGTTTATTTATTTGTTCTGTTCGCAGAGGTAGAGTTATGAGCACAGCTTACTCCTTTGAAGTGCCCGGTCAAGCCTTTCTGATTGGTGGGCTACTATGTAAACCTGTCCAAGGATCCTGCAAGCTAAACAGGAGAAACATCAGTTCATAGTCCATGATGTTTCTAATGAAAAAGCCTCAGTCAGCACCACAAGGAACAAAACAAATGTAAACATTAAATAATCCTGTTTTTCATCTAAATAGAAGCAAGCCACATAACCAGCAGTCTGTTTTGTCTGCGAATTCTGCAATAAAACTTAGTCCATTTAAAACCAATCATAAATCCTCCTTGAAAGGGCTTATTCACAAAAAGTCATGAACAAAAGCTCAGCTGGCTTCATCAGGACAGAAAGCTAAGAATTTTAGCTTCACATACATTAACATCAGCTGGCTTCATCCAGAGATAGACTGCTGCTGGTTGTTTGGTTGCTGTCATGCCTTGGTTCTGCGTTAAACTGAAAAACCGCAAACAGCGTTTTGTCACTTGATGCTGAGGTTAGTGATACATGACAATAATCAGCAATGCATGAGTTACTGTGACTCCCTCAAATAAAAAGCCTGCTATGCTTGGAGAAAAGTGGAAAGGAAAGCACTTTTGCCACCTTCACTTTTCTACTAGTCGGACATGCAGGCACTGTATCAGACTTGGAGAAAAGTGAAAATGCAGACAGAGTTAGTCAGTTTCCTTTAATGCTCAGACACTGGGATGCTGGATATTTTTATGTTTGAATTGCAACCCAACTGAATCACAGAGAGAGAGAGAGAGAGAGAGAGAGAGAGAGAGAGGGATTTAGACCCTTAGCCCTCCATGTATCCACCCCTGAGGAGTCAGTGCTGGTGGCAGATGTTCAGTGCTTGGTCAGTGGGCATCAAAGGAGTCACAGCAGGTGGCAAAAGCAAGAGCCTGCTTGGCAGAAATCAAGGATAGGCAGACAGTGGAAGAGTCACAAGCTGTGCCCTTCCAAGGAAATGGGCTCAGAGAAACTGTGGTTACACAGTGACCGGGCCCATCCTGTGTATGGGCTCAGAGAAACAGTGCTTACCCAGTGACTGGGCCATCCTGTAGTAGCACCCAGAGAAACAGTGGTTAACAGAGTGAATGGGCCCATCCTGTAATATGGGCTCAGAGAAACAGTGGTTAACTAGTGACTGGGCCCATCCTGTAGTATGGGCTCAGAGAAACAGTGGTTATACAGTGACTCTTTTCAGGTGTGATGTTTAACCTCTTTCCTTCCAGTTCTCAGTTTTATCAAACTTTATGTTTTATTTAGATATTAATAATAGAATGTTTCAGAGTCATCACCTACTCTCTCTCTTTATCCCTTTCTCACACATTCTTTCACCCTCTCTTCATCTTTTCCTACCATTAGAATTTGATGGTAGAAAAGGACTGTAGCACACCTAGTCCGCTCAAGATGATACCTAACTAGTCTGTTTCAAATACTCTGTCTGATCTCTCTTGACTCTACCACCTCCCTGGATACTATCTAATATATCCCCTATGTCTATCCCATGCATGCTTGAAGCCCCCACTGTTCTACCCTCTATCACTTCCACTGGCAATATTCACCAGACATCCACCACCCTTTCAGTGAATACATATTTCCTCACATCACTCTTGAATCTCCCCCCAGCTTTATTGCATTCCCCCTGGTACTGGTGCTTGTTCTCATTTAAAAGAAACTGCCCACCTCTACCCTATTCACCTTTTTGAGTTACTTATATTTCTCTATTATATCCTTTCTCTCTCTTTCTTGTCTTTCAGGGTGTACATGTTGAGATCCCACAATTTCTCTTCATAGGGTTTCTCATGCAAACCATTCACCATTTTAGTTGCTCTCTCTGGGCTCTCTTGTCTGTGTTCTTTCTGAGGCGTTCTCCAAACCGAATACAGTACTCTAGGTGTGGTTGCACCAGCGAAGTGATATAATGGCAACACCACCTCCTCCTCCTGTTGGACATACCTCCCTATGCAATCAGCATTCTAATTTCCTTACATACAGTCTTGTCACATTGCCTTGACACATTGAGCTCTCAGATACAGTATGATAAACCTGACATCTATTTACTGCCTAGTGATTGTTAGTACTCTCCCGTTATATACTCAGCTTCCAGGGTTTCTATGTCCTAGGTGCATTTTTCTACTTTTGGCATTGCACCTTAAATGTCATGTTATGTTTTTGACCATTGCTCAAGTTCCCAAGATCCCTGCACATTTTTCACCCTTTCTGAGTGTCCACCTTTTGCAGATTTTGATATCATCTGCAAAAGGCATATTGTCCCTTCCAGCATTTCTACAATGTCCCTATAAAGACTTTGAAGAGGACTGGTCTGAGTACTGAGCCATGTGCCATATTGCTTGACACACTCTCCTCTTTGGAATGAGTCCCATTAACCATGACCAACTGTTTCCTATCTGTTAGCCAGCTTCTAACCCAATCTATCTCTAAGGGATCCCACTCTTTGCTGGTCAGCTCCTCAATCAGCCTTCTAAGCAGCACTGTGTCAAAGACCTTGCTAAAGTCTAAATAGGCTTTGTCCACTGCTTCCCTTATTTGCTTTCCCTGATCACCCAGTCAAATAATTCTATTAGATTCATTTGGCATGACCTTCCCCCTTCCCTGTGAATCAATGCTGCCTATGGTCTTGCAGCCTGGTGGATTCAAGATACTCTGTCATATATTCTTTCAGTAGTGTTTCCATTCTGTCCCATAGCCTTGTCCACCTTCAGGGCTGCAAGTCCTTTCAGCACTCTTTCATCCGAAAATGGACCTGTGTCCAACTCCATCACCATCCAAACCTTACTTCTCACTGGAGGTCCGTCTCCTCCATCCTCCATTGTGAAGACTGAGCAGAAGTATCTGTTTAAAATATCAGCTTTTTCTTAGTCTCTTTCTGCACAGTTGCCCACTTCCACCCTTCTAATTCTTACTATTCCTACCCTCATTTTCCTCTTCCCACTTATGTACATAAAGAAAGTCTTATCCCCTGCAGTGACCTTTTGGCAATCCTTTCCTCTGAATGTGCCTTTGTTCCTCTCACCACTTCTATAGCTTTCTTCTGCTTTTCTACATATACCTCCCTGTCCTCCTCTCTTTGTGTTTCTTTACACTTCTTGAATGCAACCCTAATTTATGCTTTTGTCGCCCTTGCCACTTCACTGAAGAGCCATAATGGTCACCTCTTCTTTCTGCTTTTGATTACTTCTTTCACACATAAGTTATTTACTTTAGTTATGAACCCCATATGCTCCCCACTGTGCCTCTACCATTCCCTGGCACTCCACTGTACCTCTAAGGCAGTTCCTGAAGCAGTCACACATTTCTTTAAAATATGCCCTTTTAAAGCCTAGAACCCTCATCCTTGTGTGGTTCACCTGTGCGCCTGTCTTTTTGTTGTACCACACTGTACGGTGATCACTGGTCCCAATGGGACTGCCCACTGTGGTGTCTTCAATGATGTACCTGCTTGTAAGCACCAGGTCCAGCACTTCCCCATCCCTAGTGGGTCCTTTGACTAACTGTCTGAGAAAGAAAATAATTGCAGGGAGTCAAGAATGGCCCTCATTCTTGCCAAAACCACAGCTGGAAGGCTCCACTCCACATCTGGCTGACTGAAGTCATCAACTAGCAGCCCCTCCCCCTTACTTGCCATTCTGATGATGGTTTCCCCAAGTGCCGTATAAATCTCCTCACCCCGTGCCATAGGTTTGTTCACTACTCCAGTATAGTTTGTGGACCCAAGTCTGCCTTCAGGTTAACCCATTGTAATTTCATCCTTCATTTTCCACTTTGTGCCCTGTAGCCCTGTGGCCTTGATACCCTCACATATACAATAAACCCTGTCCCTCCTCCCTACTCTGTGTCTTCTGAACAGAGTATAGCCTGTACGCTTATTTCCAGTTATGGTGCTCAGTACATCACAACTCCATTATAGCCACTAAATCTAGATTAGCCTCAGCCGTGTTGACTTCCAGGTCTGGATTTTTTATTTATTTACTTATTTGTTTGCTTGTTTTTGTTAAACAGGTAAGTACACTAGACATGCGATTTGCCTATTTTCAGGTAAGACCTGGGAAAGTATAAAACGTATAAAAGTAAATAATTCAAGGAGATGAATAATATACAGTACAAAGCAGTTGAAATTGCATAGGTATACAGAATAATTGGAAGATATAAAATATCAAAAACATAAAAAGCTGTAAATGTACAACAAGTATGAAGTACAATATTTAGTGTAACCAGTCACAAATTTAAAGTAGGCAAATTACATGCATTATGACATAAGTTAACACAAAGAAAAGGCTATACTACATTGTGCGCATACTAGAGGAGGGAACTCATGTAAACAGTAAAGACATGAAAAAGGTAGATGTAAAGAGTGAAAGCAGAAAGAGTCAAGGCATTAGCAGAGAAGGGGAGACAAACATAAGTGCAATAAGATATTCATGGTGTAGAAACATGAGTAGTCTAAGCATAGCAGGAAGCTCATGTAGGAAGAGAGCAGGTACAAGGATGAGAGAGCAGAGATAGCAGTGAAATTCCCTTTTGAAGTGACCATGAGAAGAAGTGCATCTGATAGAGACAGGCAGAGAGTTCCATAGTATTGGGACAGAGTGGGAAAGGCACTGGAGCCCACATTCGTAAGGCATCTAGGGACAGAGAGTAGGAACTGTTCCCTAGAGCGAGGGGGTAGGGGAGGAAGGAAGGGGACAGTAGTGAAGCATGGGAGGATGGTACTCCGGCACATACTATTTTATCTGTTATAGTACCAAGGGCATATGAGTGGTAGGCATTAGGGGATAGCCAGTTTAAGTCTCTATCAAGTTAACAGCAATGGGCAAGACAGTGTGATGACAGTGCAAAGCAAAGGATATTACTGTAGGCAATGTCCCATGTGTGAAGATGAGCTTTGGCAGTGCAGGCATAAACAGCAGCATCATAGGAAAGGGTAGGAAGAAGTATACCCTGAGCAATGGCCCGTCCTAGCAGAGGGTGTAAGCACACGGCTAGATTTAAAGGCAAGTCCCAGTTTGAAGTTTACAGTCCTACATGCATTAGAAATGTTTTGGGCAAAGTCAAGTGAGGGATCAAAAGTGACACCAAGATATTTATTTATTTATTTATTTAAGAGATTAACCAGGCAGGCATACTGAGCGACAAGCCGCCGTTTCCAGATGCGACCTGGGGTTACATATTGGCAAGAAACAGAAACAGACACTCATGTTAATGTACAAAATGAGGGCACAACTAATAAGGACTATACATGGTGGTAGTTAAGGTAACTGTACAGCTTAGAAGCATCATTTACAGGCATGGAGACATAGAAATGAAGGCATTTCAGTTGTACATGTTGACTTGAGTTTAAAGAAAAAACTGAATTGTAGCCTCTAGTTAGGAGGGGTACATATCCCACTAGGCAAGGTGTTAGAGGCCCTGGAGCCCTTGAGGGCCTCTAGGGTGTTGGTCCATTACAGGCACATGCAGTGCGAAAGTGTTCATGGAGGTGGGAGTTGAGGAGACTGTTGTTAGTGATATGGTGGATATCTGTTGGTAGGTTATTCCAGAGTTTAGGAAATGGTAACTGCGCAGCCTGACCCATAGTGGTGCCATGCAGGGATATGGAAGCGCCTATTATCTGAGTGTCCAACGAGTAGGCGCCTGGGTTGGGCAGTTAAGGTGGACGCCAGGTATGGTGGGAGGGTTTGGGACCAGAATTTAGCAGCAACTCGTGAGCAATGTATTTGTCTGCGGGCTGAGAGTGAGGGAAAGGCAAGAGAGCTATAGAGGTCGCAGTGGTGTGTGAGTTTAGGACATTCCAGTATGAAGCGGCAGAAGGAGTGAAAGAGTGTGTCCAGGCTGGACAGAGTGGAGGGTGGGGCGGTGCCATAGACTACGTTCCCGTAGTCAAAGATTGGGAGTATCATTTTTTGCACTAGTTCACGCCTGACCCGGGTAGGCAGGCAGCCTTTGTTGCGATAGAGGGCCCCCAGTTTAGGAAGCAATTTTTTATGAAGAGAGTCTATGTGTAATGAGTAGTCTAGGTATTGGTCGAGCCAGACGCCGAGGTAGCGGAACGAGGTGCAGGAATCTAGGGGGGTAAGATCCAAAGTTAGGAAGGGGGGGGTGGTGAGCCGGGAGAGGCGAGGTTTCGAGCCAAAAGTAAGCAAAATTTTTTTTTGGCATTTAAAAAAAGCTGATTTGATTTGAGCCAGAGTTGAACAGCATTGAAATCCTGCTGCAGTTGATCATGCACAGTATCGGCAGATGGGCCGGTGTTGTAAATTACAGTATCATCTGCATACATGTGAATGGCAGAATGGGAGCATACCTGCCGCAGTTCATTCAGGAAAATTGAGAAAAGGATAGGGCCCAGGACTGAGCCTTGAGGAACACCCATGGTGATTGGGAGAGGGGAAGATGTACTGGGGCCGACTCTACGATTGCTGTCTGCCCTGCAGGTACGCCTGAAACCAGTTAGTGGTATGGGCAGATAGACCAGCAGCCTTGAGTTTGCCCAGTAGTAGTGTATGGAGACAGTATCAAAGGCTTTGGCTAGATCAATGAAAATGGCCGATGATATGGCCTTTATCCATACCTGAGAGGATGTCATTTGTGACTCTTAATAGGGAGGTGACAGTGGAATGAGATTTTCTGAAGCCTGATTGGTAAGGGGTGAAAAAAGAGGACTCGATTAAGAACTGCGAGAGCTGAGCAAGGACAATTGCTCTTGTATTTTAGCCAGCGTAGGGAGGAGGGAGATGGGGTGGTAGTTGCCTGGGGAGGAGGGGTCACCCCCTTTAGGTAGAGGATGACTGTAGCCATCTTACAAGCAGAAGGAATTGTTGACATAGCGAAGGAGCGGTTAAGCAGGCAAGCTATCGGTGTGGCAATAGCAGGGGCCGAGAGCTGGAGTAGTTTGGAGTCCATGCCTGAGGGACATTTACCCTTGTTGGGGTTTAGGTTATGCAGCGCATGGTAGACTTCTGTCGGGGAGACAGGTCGGAAGGAGAATGTGGTGCGGGGGTGCAGGGGAGTGGAAGCAGTAGTCACCCTTGAGAGGGGACGGAGGTAGGCTTTGTAACAAGGAGGAGGCACTGCTGGTAAAGAAAGTGTTGAAAGCCGAGGCTACATCCAAGGGGTCGGAGATGGTTGTGCCTAGGATGGATAGGGCTGGGGTGGGTGGTTGAGCAGGCGTGGATAGGAGGGATTTAATAGTTGTCCAGAATTTGGTTGGGTGATTAAGATTTGAGCTGAGGGCCTGCGAAAAGTAATTCTGTTTAGCATGTCTGATCAATTTTGTGCACGAGTTCCGAAGGGCTCGATAAGATAGGAAGGCTTGAAGGGAGTTGGTCGATTTGTATTTTTTCCAAGCCTGATCCCTGGTGCGGCAATTGCTGATGAGGTCACCGGAGATCCATGGGAGGTGGGAGCCCCTTACTCTAGCTTTTTTGAGCAGAGCACGTTGGTTCTAGACAAGCAGGAAGGTATTTTGGAAGAAGTCTAGTGCAAGGTCAATTGAAGGGGCCCTATAGATGAAGGACCAGTCCACTAAGGACAGATCTGACAGGAGTGTTGTTAGAGAGAGTGATTTGAAGGATCTGGCCAGAATGGTCTGGGAGGGAGGTTTGAGGGGTTTGTGTACCTTTCTGACTAAGTATACCATATGGTGATCACTTAGGCAGTCAGGGAGTAAGCCTGCACCTATGGTCCTATGTGGGTGGGTGGTGAGTGCCCAGTCCAGAAGGGAGTGGTTAAGAGTTTTTTGATTAAGTCTGGTTGGTTGAGAAATTTGTTGTATTAGGTTTAGGGCATTTACTTTGGAGCGTAGTTTGGTGCAGTCATTTGCTAGCCAATTGTAATTGAAGTCACCTAGGACATACAGTTCTCCTGTTGTGGCAGTGGACTTTAAGTGGGTCAGGTGATCCAAAATGCACGGTATGGGGGTGTTTGAGGCACAGTAGGATCCTGCTACATACACAAGTGCGGAGAAGGGTAGAGTAATTTTGATGGTTAGAGACTCAATTAGTGGTGAGGGAGCAGGGTGGGGATCAGGGTGAACTGATGTCTGACTGAGATAAACATGGCTAGGCCACCCCTTTTTACCCTTTCTGTCCTGCCCTAATTGGGAGTAGCCTGGAATGGCAACAGAGGAATCAGGGTGTTGGGGTTTGCGCCAAGTCTCGGAGAGTATGAGGATGTCTGGTCGTAGTGATAAGGTGGATTGTTGGAGTTCCGGGATTTTGTTGAGGACACTGCATATGTTTAGGTGCATTATTTTTAGACCCTTTGGTAGGACCAGTGGGGTTGGGGCTGTACCAGGGGTAGGACCTGGGTTGGTTTCAATATCCCCAGCTAGGAGTAGAAGCAGCTAGGCAAGCTGTAAGCACCTGAACCGATAGGTCCTGCATGTGCGATGGCTTTTATTAGAGTGAGGTACTGTGGGGAGGTGGTCCACCATAAGACAGCGTAGCACATGCAGTCTTGGTGAGAGAGAAGGAGGGAGAATGGTTGCTCCTATTGGCCAGTTGGTGGGGGGGCTAGAAGGTGCCGAATGAGGAAGTGTAGGTGAGCATGATTGCACTAGGATTGAAAGAGTTAGGTGGAGATGAGAGAATGGTTGCCTAAGGGGCGAAAGGTTGGGGGGAGAGAGGCTACTGGCAGACCCAGCAGGAGTAGAGAGAGAGCTAACAGTGCCATTGTTAGGCTGCAGCAGGGAGATCAGTTCTGTGTAGCGGCCACTAGTGGTGAAGGGAGATAAACTGCAAATGGAAAAGTGGGCTGATTGTTTTTTTTTACCTTACGATCACGTGACACTCCCTATAAATTTGCGAGCTGACCAAGGGTGGTGGTGGGGGCGGTGGGGAGCTGGCACGTAGCGCCAGCGGGGCTTCCACTAAGCTGCAACCACAGCACAGGCAGAAACGAGCAGTCTGAAAGGAGCACTGATAATCTGGTAAGCTGCTCTTCCACGCGTACCTTCAATATCGCTTCCCGAAGCTGTCCTGGGGGGGGTCAGCGCTGGTCCGCGTTTACCCTTTGTCTTCCTGCTGGGAGGGCTGGCGGCTTCGTAGCCCTCACGGCTACCAGCTGTGGAGGAGAAGAAGATCCGTGGTTATGTAGGGTTACAAGGAGGTGTGGCAACAGTAAGGTAGGTTTGCTGTGGGCTGCAGGGAAAGTGGTGCAAGGTAGGGAAGGCTGGAGAGCTGAAATGTGTGTGTAGGAAAAGTAGCAAGTGGAAGAGGGAAGTGCAGAAAGAGGGCTTTGCTGGTGGGGAAAAGCTGTAAGTCAACTGTGATTACCGACAGACAGTCTGGATTCAATTGGTCACTGTACCTTAAAATAACTTTAAGCTAAAGCCTTACAGTTAACAGCCTGGGACCTCTCACTATCCAAGGTGAAGCACAATTGCAAGACAAAAGGTTGCAGTGCATCTATGATTAGTGACAGACAGTCTGGATACAATTGGTCACTGTACCTTAAAATTAACATTAAGCTAAAGCCTTACAGTTAACCGCCTGGGACCTCTGACTATCAAGGTGAAACACGATTGCAAGGCAAAAGGTCGCAGTGCATCTAAATAAAATAAGCTAAATGCCTTTAAGTTAAAATGTGTAGCACGTTTACAAGGTAGAGAGAAAGCTATGCCTGAAACTGTTACTGCAACACTGGGCCCTAAGGAGGTCTCCACGCTAGGCAGGGCTAACTACTTTTTAAAAAGGCACCAAAGTTTATGTCAGAGTGAACCACCCACTGCAGCAGGGCTACCGCCACGCTGCAACCACAGCACAGGCAGAAACGAGCAGTCTGAAAGGAGCACTGATAATCCGTAAGCTGCTTTTCCATGCGTATTTCAATATCGCTTCAAGCTGTCCTGGGGTCGGTGCTGGTCGCGTTACCTTTGTCTTCCTGCTGGGGGCTGGCGGCTTCATAGCCCTCATGGCTACCAGCTTCAATATCACTTCCCGAAGCTGTCCTGGGGGGGGTTAAAGTTGAAACATTATCAATAGTACTGCCATTAAGGTTGGAGATGGATAGTTGCCCAGAGCACATTCTTAGTCTAGGGCAGAGACAAATAGTATAAAATAAGTTTTGCTGACTCCTTGCATTAGTGCATATCTCTTTTCAAATCCTGCCCCACCTGTCTACTACCCTGCTTATCCCTCTCATTCCCGCCTGTTTGTTTCCCTGGTTTACCCCTTAACTCACCCCTTCAATTTTTACTTTTACAATGTCTAACCCCTTTAATCCCATGTCTTCCGCTTCCTGTGTTATCTTCCTGTTTTTTACTTTCCTGTCCCTGTTTCAGTCTTTTCTACATCTGCTCTAGGGGAGTTTTCTCCACTATGGTCTTCCTTCCCTAACACTTTACCATCTGCTTTACCATCTTGTCTCCTTTGGTTTACTGCCTCCCCCATCAAGTTTAAATGCTCATCCATGCAGCATTTAAACCTGCTATCAAGAAATGCAGACCCCTTCCTAGAAGGATGCAGGACATCCCTCTCATACAGGATCACATCCTTCCAGGTAGGCCCCCGGTCCCCAATGTATCCAAACCTTCCTCAATGCACCATGCCTTCAACCATTCATTAAAAACTTTGATGGGGAGTTTCCGTGGTTCTTTCAGCTCTACACAAGTAGCACCAAGGAGAAAGTCACCATGCATACTACTTACTTGAGGCCACACACTATAGGAATATAGGGCCCAGAATGTGATGAAACACCATCAGAAAATCAGAAATGATGCAAGCTTTGGCGCATGGTGGTCCTTGTGTCATTTCTTTTTGAGGCAAGCACTGTTCTTCATACTATGCCCTTTGAAAGTCTGACTCTAGATGTCAAAAATGATTGTGATTCTATATTTTGCCACAAATGATTTAACCTGCAGGATTCCCGGATGCTTCTCATCAAGGTACAGTAACTGGAACAGTAACCTAGTACAAAGGCAATATTCAACCAGAATCCATTTTATTTTTAATTTTCAAATTACTTCCAGTGTCCATAGTATATACTGTATTCTGCCTATGGAAATGTCAGATCATATGGCACTGGCATGTCATATTGAAGCAACGTATAATCAAAAAGCTATTAATGATCTGTGGAGATGGAGCAATTCTATATTGATGGAACCTGCTATATAATCAGGATTGATAGACATGTACAGAGCTAGATATTCAATTATATGCATTTATGACTTACTGATTCAGTAGTGGGAGGACCCTAAGTCTGATTTTTAAAAATATTTCCAATTCATACCAAAAATGTACATATGTCTGCATATATTACATTTCTAAATCTTAGATATCAACTCTTTAGGTTAATCTTAGAACAGGGAAAGGATAAGTGAGACTTTAGATCTCAAATTATGATGCTTTCAAATCAGGGACAACACTAGGGGTTTTAATTAGAGCCACTGGTGTAAAACATTGAGGTCAAAATAAGAAACAACTTGATCATAACCTAATCGAAAGTACACATTTCACCAGCACACAAGCTAAAATTTGTCAAGGACAAATAGTTTCCTACTATTCTTTTTTTCTTCTTCATCTGTTGTTAAAAACCAGGTGTACCATGATGGACCCACCGTCAAGTATAAAGTGGGTAATTTCTGGACAGGGTGCATCTTTTCTCCTTTTTGCCCTATCTAGTGCTGTCCCTGCTTCAAAATGACATGAACGTTGCCATTATAATTGTGCAATCTTCCTGCAAGTAGAATTGAAGTTTTGTTTGCAGGTTACCAATCAATTCTTAAATACATTCACAGACTGTCACGAGAATGTGTCCCATAAAGTTTTCATTGGTTTCAAAGACACTGAAGTGTCAATGTCTCATTACATTCACAGAAAGCTATCGGTGGTAGATTAGTACCTCCAGTCCAAATTTGGTACTGAGCTCCCTTTTGCATGCATTTTAGAAGAGTGTTTTGGTGAAATTGAGGTCCCCACCCTTTCTCGTCAGGCTCAACATAACTTTCTACAGTTTCACAGGAACACATTTCAGCTGTAATCCAGTCTCCAAGAAGCAATACTTCTCCTAGGTAAGATGGTTTATTAGTTGAATATTAGAAATCCTTTCAAGAGTATTTGTGCCCTGAACTGAGGAACCTGTTTCAGAAAATGCTGGCTTAATTTACCATTGGCCCACCATTAGTGAAATCTATTTTAGTCTTTCTATATAAAAAAGAGGATAGCAAAGACTTCTAGAATTGGAGCCATATCAGTAGTAAGTTGGGGGAGATCATGTAGATAAGTTGTCATATTCTTGCTTGTTTAAAACAATAAAAAGTTTAAAATATTTTGAATTGGGTGTGTGATTTTATTTCTTTTTCCAGTACAGGATGGGCTATGGAAGAGAGAGACTTGGATGAGAGTGGATTCAGAGCATGTTTAAAGGTAGCTGGTTCCAGAGTCATTTAAGCTAAGGAAGAAACTATATCACTGCAGCCATACTAGGAATCATACTAAGAATTGTAGGGTACAAAAGGCATACAGACCCATAAAGCCCTTGAACTTACATATGACTTGAGGCACTTGAGCCTTACAACAAGTACCTAGCAAGCCTATTTTTAAATGTATTTTTATTAGTGCTAACTATATTCAAAGGTAAATTATTCCAGGGTTTCACCACCTTTGTGAAAAATAAGATGCTTTCTTCTTAGTTCTAAATTTACATCTCCTAACTGAACTGGATGGCCTCTAGTATTAACATTTAGTTGCTTAAACTCCAATCCACATTCAATTAATAGGTTGTTATCATTAATAATATCCCAAATAAATAACAGGTACCCCTAAGCTGCCTCTGCTCTAAAGACATTAAATTAAGTTTTGAAGTCTACATTCATAGGAGAGAATTTTTCAGAAAAGAAGGACTTAGTAATTCTTCTTTGTGCCCTCTCAATCCTATTTACATCCTTGCACAGATGAGGACTAAAGTTGGGACACAGTCCAAATGAGGATGAACATAAGTATGAAAAAGAGGAAAAAAGGACTTCAGAGTCCTTAGATATGATATTCCTCTTGATTGACCACCAAATTTCATTGGCTTTATTTATACTATTAGTGATTTGTACATCAAAATTAAGACTTAAATCCACAGTAATTCCCAAATGTTTTTTATTCTGCTTGTCAACAGTAGGCTTATTATATAAATAATACTGATAATTAGCATTTTCTTTTCCAAAATGTAAGACTGTACACTTAGAAGCGTTAAATCTTAGGTTCCATCAGATGACCATAATTCCGGGATGTTGTGACAGTGTAAACACTACACTGGGAAACAAGAGGTTAACATCTTGTTTGAGGCTGAGGAAATGCAGGGAATGCAACATGAACAGGCAAGGGGGGGTGCCTCCCCAGTTGTTGCTAACTAGAGGGATTGCTAAAAGGCAGAGAGAATCCAGCAAGGAGTTAGTTAGAAGCTGGAAACTGCACAGGGAGCAGAGTCTCCTAGGCAGAGAACCCTGCAAGATGGAGAGTGGAATGTAGAGACAGGAACCAGAGCAGGAAGCCAAGGAGAAAGATTAAGTATTGGAGAGAGCCTTTGGGAAAAAGTTGAAACCTGCTGCTGAGAAACAGACCATTTCTAGAGCAGAGAGTCCTAAGGTAAAGGATCAGTCTAGCCAACTGAGCCAAAAACAGTGAGTGGAATATACTGCTGATAACAGCCCACAAATAAGGCAAAAAGGGAAAACTGTCTGTGTTTTATTCAAGACTGTGCATTCAAAACTGCTGGCCCACAAACTGTTTGTTTTGTTTGATACTGTATATTGAACAAACTGCTGGCCCTCATAGGTGATTCAAAGATTCATTTGTCAAGTCAGCCTGAAAGAACTGTTTTGTGTTACCCTTTATGTTACCTGACCAGGCTGGAGAAGTTGAACTGACTGATTATGCTTTTCTGGAGCAACAACTTACATTTGAACCAATAAAAGTACATTTTGTTCTGTGAACTTTAAACCCAGCATGTTGTCTCTCCATCTACCATAGGCCAGCTTGTCACAAGTGGTGTCAGAATTGGGATTTGAACCCCTGCTGGAGTGAGCAGGACTAGTTACAGTCTGGAAAAATGGATATGGAGAAATTGTTGAAGTTCCTCTCTGAACAACAACAGGCTTTCAGGCAGCTGGCACAGCAACAGCAGGAGGCACAACAGTGGGTTCAACAGGCACAACAGGCTCAGCAACAACAGGTTCTCACCCAACTGGCTCAGCAGCAGCAGGAGGCACAACAATGGGCCCAACCAGCACAAGAGGAGGCACAACAGCAGTTTCTTATACATCTGGGGCAACAACAACAGCAGCTTTTGCAGTCCCTGGTGCAACTACCATAACAAGATCCTACTGGTGAGGCTGGTCTGGCTGTCATAAGACCAGGGTTTCCTAGGATGAATGCCATGCTGACCAAAATGACATCTGAGGATGATCCAGAGACCTTCCTGGTAACATCTGAGTGAGTGGTGGAAGCTGCTGTATGCCCCAGACCCCAGTGGGCTGTCCGCCTTGCCTCCTGTCTAACCAGGAAAGCCTAAGCAGCCTATTGAGCTATGGACAGTACCACAGCTGGGGAGTACACAGAGGTGAAAGCAGCAATCCTGGACTGCCTAGGCATCAATGCAGTGAGTTACCGACAGAGGTTCCAGAGTTTCAAATTTGCAGCAGGTGCATGACCTAGAGCAGTGGGAAAACAATTACAGGACCTATGTTGGTGTTAGCTAAAACCCGAAGGATGCAGTGGCCCCGAGGTGGCTGAGTTTATCATCTTGGAACAATTTCTGAACATCCTGCACCCAGGAATTCAGAGCTGGGTCTGCAAACAGAAGATCACCATGCTAGCAGAGGCCATGCAGATCTCAGAACAAGTGTTCGATGCTGAACTCTCCTCCCACCCATTGATCCAGCTTACAAGACCACCTGGGAAGATGGGAATCATCCCAGAGCCAGACTGAAGGAATATTATCTGGAACTGTGAAGGGACCTTGGGCATGTAGGGAGGGTTTATGGGCCAAATAAGGGTCAGACTCTGGAAAAGATGACAACCCAGTAGCCCAGGGAGACAGTTCCAGAGGGACCGCTGACTAAACCCGGAAGCTCACCCCCATAACTGAGACACAGGGGCATGTTTCTCATGTGGACAGAAGGGTCACTTTGCAAAGAACTGCCCTCATATGGATTGTACCTTCATAGACTGCACATTTACAGATGTGTATTCACTGTATAGTGGGGTTGGGGGCTCTGAATCCCAAGATTTTGTGATCCTTGTTGAGGTAAAAAGGATAGAGATGGAGGCTCTGGTGGACTTAGGAAGCCACCAGATTCAAGTCAGGGTGGCCCTTGTGAACCCCCAATGCTGACAGGACCAGAACACCATCCCTATCTGATGTGTGCATGGGGATGTAAAATCTTAGCCTGGTGCTATGGTTATACTTACTCTGGGGGGGCCAAACAAAGACTATAAAGATGGCTGCCCCATGGTTACCCTATCTGGTGTTGTTGTTGTTGTTTATTCGCTTAACGGGTAAGCACACTGGAAACAAGTTCCTTTTATAGGTGCGACCCACATATATTACATACAAACAATACATAGTCAAGCATACATATACAATACAAATAAGTGTTATTGGGGAGAGATTGGAAATGGTTTGATGACTTTTGGAAAGCAGACTTATCTTTGGTAATTACCCGGTCTCAGGGTCATGAAGGGAGGGGGGCCAGCCACCTGTAGCTGGGGGAAGTTTTTCCATTCCCAGACCTGGGGATTTTTAATGCCCAGACAAGTACCTACAAATCTAAGTGAGAACATAGGGCAGCAAAGGAAAGGGGTCCCAAAAGGGCAGGTACACAGGAGGGAGGTGAAGCAAAGGCAAAAGTGGGTCCAGTCCCACAGCCCGACCCTAACGCTGACATCCCTAACCAAAGTCCCAGAAGGCAGTCCCTGTCAGAGCAAGATGTATTAAAGCACTGCCCAGACATTGCCAAAGAACAACAGGCCGATGGTATACTCAGTTGGGTATACATCCAGTTGGCTGTCAGGGAAGGGGAAGTGGCAGATGAAAATCGAGCAGCATGCTATCCTTATTTTGAGTTACAAGGGGATATCCCGTATCAAGTGAGTAAGAAGGCCCAGATGGGGGATACCCGGCATCAGTTACTAGTCCCTCGAATCTTTAAGGGGGAATTACTCCACCTCGCCCACTCTATTCCTGTGATGGGGCACTGTGGGGAAGATAATACATTAGCCAGATTGTGGCCCCGATTCTTTTGACGGGCATCTATCAGCATGTTAAAGATTATTGTGCATCTTGTCCTGAGTGCCAGTTAGTAGCTCCAAGAACAATCCAAGGGCCCTTTAGTGCCCTTACCTGTTATGGAGGCACCTTTTGACCAGATTGGGGTTGATATAGTGGAACCCCTTGAAAAGAGTGCAGGGGTACCAATACATTCTGGTGATTGTAGACTATGCTACCCGGTACCCCAAGACCATCCCATTATGAAGCATTTTGACCAAAATTGTAGCCAGGGAGCTATTAAAGATCTTTAGTCATATGGGAATATCAAAGAAAATGTTGACTGACCAGGGAACTAACTTCATGTCCCGCCTGACTCAGGAGATCTGTATGTTATTGGGAATCAGCTCCATAAGGACTTCGCGCTACCATTCCCAGATGGATGGCCTCATGGAGTGATTCAACAAAACCCTTAAAATGATGCTTCAAAAGTTCATAACCACTGAGGTCAGGGACTGGGACAAGTTACTTCCCTTACTTATGTTCACAATGTGGGAGGTCCTGCAAGCTTCTACAGGGTTTGTTCCTTTTGAATTCATCTATGGGTGCCACCCATGAGGTGTTCTTGATGTAGTAAAGTAGGTGTGGAAGAAACCTGACCCCAAAACTGAAAATATGGTGCAATATGTCCTGCAAGTGAAGGAAAGATTAGACCGGTTGGGGAAATTTGCCCGAGAAAATCTGGTGAAGGCTCAACAAAGACAAGAGTACTACTATAATCAGGGAGCCTGGTTGAGGGACTATAAACCAGGGGATCGGGTACTAGTTTTGTTGCTGAGCAGCCAGAATAGGCTTCTAGATAAATGGAAGGGGCCTTACTAAGTTACCCGGAGGGTGGGCCCAGTTGACTATGAAGTGTGCCAGCCAGAGAGGCAAAAAGAGACCCAGATCTACCATGTCAATTTGCTGAAATTCTGGAACAAGAGGGATAGCCTATTGATTTCCCCGAACCAGACATAGTGGATCTGGGACCCCAAGTACTGGATGAGAATCCGGGGATACAAGTCCCAATGGGAGAACAGCTGTCTCACAAACAGAAACAGCAACTAGGAGAGTTGGTAAGCCAGTTTTTGGATGTTTTCCCCTTCCTCCCATGGACAACCCATATGATAGCTCATCATATAGAAACAGAGCCAGGGGAGAAGGGGCAGCAGTGACCATATCACTTACCAGAAGCCATACGAGACATTGTTAAGAAGGAGTTGCAGGACATGCTAGAGTTGGGGGTGACTGAGGAATCCAATAGTGATTGGAGTAGCCTCATAGTGTTAGTACCAAAACAAGGTGGGGGTACCCACTTCTGTATTGGATTTCACAGGGTCAGTGCCATCTCAAAGTTCGATGCCTACCCCATGCCCTGGGTAGACAAACTGTTGGATAGACTAGGGGAAGCCAAGTGCATCATGACTTTGGACCTAATGAAAGGGTACTGGCAAATCCCTTTGACCCCAGAGTCTCAGGAAAAGACAGCATTTGCTACCCCTTTTGGGCTCTACCAGTTCTGTACCATGCCTTTTGGCTTACATGGGGCACCTGCAACCTTTCAAAGGCTCATGAATTGCTTACTGTGACCCCATCCCCACTATGCAGCTGCTTACCTAGATGATGTGGTTATCCACAGCACTGATTGGGAGTCCCATGAATCCAAGGTGGCAGCAGTACCACAGTCCTTACAAGAAGCAGGGCTAACAGCCAATCCAGTGAAGTGTGCTTTACAAAGATGAAATGAATTACTTAGGGTACTCTATAGGCAATGGACAGGTGAGACCCTTGGTCAGTAAAGTCCAAGCCATAGCCAAGTGCCCAGTACCCACCACAAAAACCTAGGTGAGGGCCTTAGGATTGGCAGGGTATTACTGCCAGTTCATAATGCACTTCTCCACCCTTGCCAGCCCCCTTACAGACCTCACCTGGAAATCGGCCCCCAGTAAGGTCTAATGGTCAGAGGACTGTGACAAGGCCTTCAAACAACTCAAAGCAACACTGTGCAGACAGCCAGTGTTACACAGTCCTGACTTCAACAGGACCTGTATCCTGCAGATGGATGCCTCAGAAGTCAGGCTAGGTACTGTGCTCTCCCAGGAGTTTGAGGGGGAGGAACATCCTATCCTCTACCTCAGTCAGAAACTTTTTCCCCAGGAGTGATAGAGAAAGAGTGTCTCACAGTCAAGTGGGCCACGGACACTATCCACTACTACCTGCATGGCCATCAGTTTATCCTGGTCACAGATCATGCTTCTTTGAGGCGGCTACAGGTGATGAAGGATAACAACTCCCACATCACTAGGTGGTACTTGGCCCTCCAGCCATTTTCCTTTATGTGCACCACCAGACTGGGACCCAGAATGGAAATGCAGACTTCCTGTCTCATGAGGGGAATGGACAGGGGTTGACCAACTGTGCCTTCACACAAAGGGGGCGGTATGTGACAGTGTAAACACTGCACTGTGAAACAAGAGGTTAACATCTTGTTGGAGGCTGAGGAAATGCAGAGAATACAACATGAACAGGAAAGGAGGGGTGCCTCCCCAGGTGTTACTAATTAGAGGGATTGCTAAAAGGCAGAGAGAATCCATCAAGGAGTTACTTAGAAGCTGGAAACTGCTGCAGGGAGCAGAGTCTCCTAGACAGAGAACCCTGCAAGATGGAGGGTGGTATGTGAGACAGGAACCAGAGCAGAAAGCCAAGAAGAATGATTAAATATTGGAGAGAGCCATTGGGAAAAAGTTGAAACCTGCTGCTGAGAAACAGACCTTTTCTAGAGCAGAGAGTCCTGAGGTAAAGGATCAGTCTAGCCTGCTGGGTCAAAAACAGTGAGTGGATAACAGTGAGGCTGATAGCCTACAAATAAGGCAAAAAGGGAAAACTGTCTGCATTTTATTTGAGACTGTGCATTCAAAACTGTTGGCCCACAAACCGTTTGTTTAGTTTGAGACTGTATATTGAACAAACTGCTGGCCCACATAGGTGGTTCAAAGATTTCTTTGTCAAGTCAGCCTGAAAGAACTATTTTTTTATTAACCTTTATGTTACCTGACCAGGCTGAAGAAGTTGAACTGACTGATTACGCTTTTCTGGAGCAACAACTTACATTTGAAGCAATAAAAGTACATTTTGTTCTGTGAATTTTAAACCCAGCGTGTTGCCTCTCCATCTACCATAGGCCACCTTTTCACAGATGTCTAAATAATTTTGAATAACTGCACAATCATTAAAGTGTCTTGCAACATTTATAATTTTGTAATCATCTGCATACTTAGTGATATTGCTTTCAATATTGCACAATAAGTCTGATATAAAGATCTGAAATATAACTGGAGCAAAAACTGAACTCTGGAGGACTCCAAAAACACAGGATTCCAAGATGACCTAAATCCATCAATAGACACACTTTGTCTTCTGTTCTTTAACCAACTCTAATCCAATTAACATTTAACGGTTAATTTTAAGTACTAATAATTTTGAATGAGTGCCCAATGTGGTACCAAGTCGAAAACTTTTTCTGAAATCTAACAATATCACATCACATGGAATTCCATCATCGAGTTTGTCACTAACATAGTCATAAAAACTGACTAAATTATTTTCAACTGATCATCGTTTAATAAATCCATGTTAATCAGAATCAGTAGAAGGTACAATCAAAGAAAGTTCATCCTTGGTTATTCTTTCAAGTACCTTACATAAAATCAGAGTTAAGCTAATAGGGCTATAATTTTCTATCAAACTCTTATCATCTTTTTTAAATATTGAAGTAATATATGCATCTTTCCATTCAGATGGCACTAAACCAGAATTCAGACTTTTTTCGTATAATATTTTTAAGGGAAGACTCAAATGGTCCTTCATCAATAATAATATGTTTCCTGATATACCATCTGTGCCTGGTGTGGAACCCTTTTTTATGGAGTCTAATTTATTTTTTATATTATCCAGAGTAATCTCCATATATTTTCTACAACTCTGGGCTCAGTCTGAATATCTGATGTCATATTATTAAATGATTTACAAAATATATGTTAAATACATCAGCCATTTCTATTTTACCATTAATGTCTCTTCCATCTATTTTAAAGGACCTACTTTACTTTCTTGTTTCTTTATTGAGTTGATATAGCTCTATAGTATTTTATTATTCCCTTTTTGAGCCTGCTGAGCAATAATGTTTTCAATATTTCTCTTTGATTGTTTAATCTATATTTTGCAAATGTTTTACATTTTTTTGAAGGAGGCTAGAAAACTAATACATTTACTTTCTTTATATTTTCTAAATAATTTATTTTTCTTTTTAATCATTTTAATTATCCTATAGGATAACCACTTACGATGATTCTGTAATTTCTTTTTTCTTACTTAGGGTTAAACTTTGATGCTGCTCCCAATACTATTGATTTGAATACATACCACATTTCATTGACATCATCAAATGTTAATAGTTCATACCACTTTATATTAGATAAATAATCTGTTAATGCCTCACTATCTGCCTCATGATATAAATAAATTTCAGTGATATTTTCAGAAACCAAATGTGGAAACTGAAGCGTGAATGTTACTGCATTATTGTCACTGTTTCTTAATGGCATAGAGACTAAACACTCCAATATTTTTAATAGTTCACTACCTAGGACCACATCAAGTATATTTGAACCTCTGGTGGGAGAACCAACAAATTGGGAGAGATTTAGTTCATCAAATGTTTTTAGAAATTCTTTTGATGTATTATGAATAGCTTTTTTATTTAACCAATCAATATCATTCAGGTTCAAATCTCCCATTACTATAATATCCCCCAGATCTGCTGCCACAGCCATTTCTGACATGATGTCATTTATTACTTGTTTAATGGAGTTAGGAGCTCTATAACAGAGTCCTAAAATAGCCAGTAGTGTGGCTGCTGTCTCTAACTTTGAAATCTCTGTAAGTAGGTTCTATCCTCAGTTGGAAGCAGGTTCAGCCAGTGGATGGTGAGGATATAAGTGGCCATATTCTTGTTTGTCTTAAACAAACAAGTAAGTGTTTAAAATGTTTTGAATTACTGTGGGTTTTGTTTCTTTTTTCCACAGGTATAGGGTGGAAGTACAGTAGTAGCGGCACATTAGTTGAGGGATTTTTAAGGATTTGTAAAAATCCCTGTCGAGAATTGTGAAACCTTTGGTTTTGGATTTATTTATGTGTGTGATAGTGTGTTCACTGCTACCAGAAGAGGGTACTTCCATGTGACAGTCTAGTTGCAAATCCACTAGATGGTGCTTAAGCACTGTAACAGGAGCTGGCCTCTTGCTGTTGGTATAACAAAAAGAATTTTAGAAGATTTTTTTCCCTAAATTTTTTGAAGGATAAGTAGGAAATCTCACAAAATTGCTTGACAAATTTGGAGCTAATACTGTAGCAGCTAACAAAAGGTACACTGGTGCAATGGTGTCTGTGCAGAAACCAGTTTACCAATGTCAGAGCATAGAACTGCCCAGCACTTACCACTTAGAAAAAGCCAGTCACCACTCCCATTCCAATTATGGTGCAAGTAGCTTTTTACTTCCTCCAAAGGTACAAGGACAAATGTGTAAATAACAGCCAGACAATGGTGTAAATGCCCCCAACGTTTCACTGCCATGGAGCTTTATCAAGCATGGGCAATGCCTGCTGTTCTCTTTTCATATGTACCTCTATGTGCAAAGTGCAATCAAAAAATTTAGAGACTGTATACAAAAAGATAAAGATTAGGGATCACAAAATTATGCCGATGGACATAACTATATAAACAGTTACAAAGGTTAAAAACATGCTAAATCTCCATTACAGCCTTTCAAAGAAGCACTTATATTATAAACCCAATACTACCAAAAAGTATAAATAACATACTGGAATTGTAAAATGCAAACAGTGTACTTTTGGCATTTGGTACACACACATATCCCTACAAAATATATGGGTTAGGGCCTGAAGGACCCCAGGTTAGGGTTACTAAACGCTGTGGTTCTTGTGTAACAGTTACTTAGTAGGATTTCAAGAGCTTACAGATACAGATCTAAGACAGACAAACTCTGGTCAGAGCCACACTGGTTGCTACTGCAATAGTATTGAAATAATTTGGATGCACAGGCTGATAAGTACCCCATTCCACTTGCTAGTGTACAGTTATTCTAAATTTCTTTGGCGTCCGGCAGTGTTTGGCTCACATTTTACTCCCATGATCTCATATGCAGTTTGCTGTTGTTCTAACACCTCAGAAGAGTTCTCTTGTAATGTACACACTATCCTATAAGGTTTCATGTCATAATAACAATAGCAAAATAGTGATCACTATTATGGCAAATGTATATCACCAAAAAGCAAATTGGTGATATATACTCCAGGTGATGAGACATCTGGAGAAGTAAATAAGTGTTTTTTTTTGGGGACTCTGCTCCCTGTGCTCCCCATGGGGACTTCACTCCCACACACCCTCCTGAGAAAGGATTCTCAACTCCAGGGGTGCATGTTGGGAAAGGGCAATATCCTGCATCAGGATAAAATTAAGTGCCACAGCCACATGCAGTGGCAAATGTTTCCACACCCGGTCCTGAACCCTGTACCTGCCACTCCTGAGCTAACCACCCACCACCACACCACATGGCTAGCTCAGTGACGTAGGTACAGCAGTCCCCAAACCCCTTCCCTGTCCCTCTCCTTCCTGTTGCTATCCCCCCCCTTTCCTGTCACCCTGCAGTACAGTCCCGGTCACGTAGTATTGCTATCCTTCCAGGGTAGCCCAGGAGTAAAGTGTTGAATATGAGTCACCGTTTTGACAGTTGCTCATATTCAGTCTTCTTCCCCACTGGATACCATCCTACAACCAGTGTCTTTGTTGTGCAAAGTTTAATTTTGCTTTAGCATCATAAAATCTTAAGACATTCTGTTTTAAATTCTGATTTTACAGCATCTTCTCATTGTGGGATAGATTTGGGACAGACTAGAGCACTTGTTCTGAGTGGCAAAATGAGGAACATCACTGCTAATGAGGGATCATTTAGATGTATACTTCTGTTGGCTGTTTCTCTGGCTAATAGCTGTTTAATTATTATGAGGTGTATATCTTCCAAGAACCCAAGCAGCCAGCTGCAGTGCTGTGAATGTTGAAACATGTAGTTCAATTGAAATTGAGGACATACACACAGAGCATCTAATAGGTATGCTCTATTTTACTTTCCACTCCCTATCAAGGGAATCAGCTTTGCATATTTTAGCCAAATGGACAAAAGAATTGCATGTATCCTGCAGTTCAGAGGATTGGGAGAAATATATTTAGTCAAGCATGTACCCTCTCTTCCATCCTGTACTTAAAGGAATTTGAATGGAAGTGCAGGTTCCGTTTTTTACTCTGCCCGAACTGCTCGATATAATGGCTCATTGGCAGGGAGATGCTGGAGGCTTTGTGGAGAGACTAAGGCAGATCACACCCATATTTGTAGGGACCTGTCCTTATTCAACAATACTGGATGAGAGTCTCTCAAGTTCTCCCTCAGATATTGATCCAGGCTTTTCTCTATTTCCTCTATTGGTTCTGCTACATATCTCTCAGATACTTTGAAACTTAGCCCACATCATTTAAAGCTATTATTAAGCTTAGTGGTTTGTCTTAAGAAGGCAATAACTAAATATTGACAGAGAGCCCAGTCTCCACATTACAACAATAGTACAAAATATCTAACTTTATATATGGCCTTGAAAAGTTATGTATATTATTTAAATAAGCTATCTGTTTTTGAGGAAATCTGGTCCCATGGGTTAATTTTCAGCTTCAATTAAATCCTGGTTTGTCCCATAGTGGGTTCCTTATCGAAATTCTTATTTTGTTTTTAACTTGTTTAGATCTAATGGAGAGTGAAATCTCACTTCATTATATAAAACAGACTAAAGTCCAGGAAAGCCTAGTCCTTTATATTGGTACTGATGACTAGAATTTTTTACAGTTTATTTATACATATATTATGGTGGCGCGGTGGTGCTACTATATGATAAAAGTCGAGTACCCATTTAAGGTTAAAGTATAGGGATGGCAGCTTAATAACTTTGCCGCCAAATGATGGATTTGCCTGAGACGTAACAGGCACGGACAGTGCCATAGATCACTGAATCTGCCAAGTTTTTAATGGTCGGATATACAGTTGTGGAGCTATAAAGCACCATTCTGTGTTGCATTTATGCTTTTTTGCGCATTCTTTGGTCACGCCTGCAGGTTGCATGGTTTGTGCGACTGGTTTGAAAACTTCAGGGAAGATGTGGCCTTGGTCCCCGATGTGCCTTTCGAAGATATCATGAAAAAATATTAAATGGTTCAAAAGTTATTCAAAAAAACAAGTTTCTAATTATAGTCAATGGGAAAAGTGAACAAAACTTCAACAGTGTCACAAATGCAGTTTTTATTGTCACAAATTACCCCTGTAGTGTTGTGAGTCAGCCATTTTTTTTTCAGTTACTGGTCACATAAATGCATGGCATTTAAATTTGGGACCCTCTAGGGACATAATTATTTTTGTGTTCACCTAGTCTAGCCCTGAGGATACTAGCCATGTATTTTTTGGGGGGGTTAAACACCCCAGAAATATGGTTTTGAAATTTTTGTAAACTGTAGTGTTGCAAAGTAGTGTCGCACCTGCGACACTTTAGTTATTTATTTTACGAAAGTGTCGTGATTTGCAACACTACTTTGTGACACTATGCCCAAAATAACAGGGATTCTTTGCCACCCTGCTGCAAAAGAACGGTTTAGTCTTTTGGGCTGAAATTTGGAGGGAAGAAAGCCAACATCCCACAAATGTGCCTTTTGGTGGTTTGGTGACAAAATATTACAGGGATGCAAAGTTACAGTACTCTGAAGTTAACAATTTTTCCCATAGACTAACATTACGGCATCCACTGCACTTTTGGGACCCATATCTTGGAAATGCTTAGAGATAAGGACATTTTGTTGGAAAATGCTTAACCCCCCCCCCCCACTATGGGGCTAAGTGCAAAACTAGCTAGGAAAGTCATAAATAATATGAAATTTTAATTTTTTTCTAAGTCATACAGTTCCTGAGATATAAGCAATTTAGTATTCCAAGTGCTCATTTTCTGCTCCAAGGCCTATTATTATGCATACATTCTTTCTATTCACTGTGTTTCTCTATGCAGCTTTTGTGGAAAAAAAGGGTGTGCACTTTCATTACTATTACACTTAGTGTTTCCACTTGCATTTCTGTAACCTTTTGTGTTACCGTTACCGTCTACGCCACCGTGTGCGTTACCCATTGTGTTTTGTTTGTGCTTCTGTTAGTGTTACTATTACCATTTGCATTTCAATTACTGTTTCTGTTTGCATTTGTTTTGTGTCACGTGTGCATTACCATTTGCGTTTGCGTACGCTTCTATTTGTGTTGGTGTTTGAGTTTCTTTTGGCGTCGCCGTTGCTGTTATCATTAGCATTTGCATTTCCATTTGTGGTACTATGCCTGTCGCGTTACCATTTGTTTTTCTTTATGCACTTGCGTTTGTGTTTCCCTTTCTGTTACTGTTTGCTTTGGCGTCATCATTTCTGTTACTGGAACTGTTTGTGTTTCCAGCTGTGTTACTGTTACTATTTGCATCTTCGTAACCATTTGCATTTCTGTTGCCCTTAAGCGTTTGCGTTTTCAGTTGCATTTCCATTATCGATTGCATTACTGTTTCCTTCTGCGAGTGCCGTTGCCTTAACCATTTGCATTTCTGTTTGCGTTTCTGTTACCATTTGCATTTCTCTTACCATTTGCATTTCCGTTGGCATGACTGTTTATGTTACTGTTTCCGTTAACATTTGCATTTTTGTTGCCGTTTGTGTTTGCGTTACTGTTTGCGTTACTATTTCTGTTTTCATTAATGTTTGCACTTGCGTTTCTCTTACCATTTGTGTTACCATTTACCTTTGTGTCACCATGTGCGATACCATTTGCGCTTGCATTTGCGTTACCGTTACTATGCGACAAAAAACATTCCATTCACTATTTATAGTGCTCATTCTCAAAAAGAAGGGAAATTCATGGCAAAAAAACTCTGTTTATTGCATCAGTTAGGGTTGTTCCACAGTGACAAAATGAGGGAAATTCGATGTTAGGGTTCCCACCCCCTTTCACCCCACTCCCGCCCCCACCAACAGGCATCGGGGTGTGCATTGGGGTCATGTCCTAACTCTCACCCCATTCTCCTATACTGCACCACCTCAACTTGTTTACACATGGGATGGGGTGAGAGTTATGACTAATGACCCTAACGCACACTCCGATGCCTGTTGGTGGGGAGGGTGGGGTGTGGTGAAAGAGGGGTGGAACCCTAACATCAAATTTCTCACTTTTGTCACTATGGAGCAGCCTTAACTGATGCATTAACTGAGTTTTTGCTATGAATAAATAAATATATATATATATATGTATACATATATCTACAGTATATATATAAAATTTCTTAATTTAAATGTATGCTTTTATTTACAGAAATTTTCATCTGATGCAACTTCTGAATTTGTAATAGCTTCTGAGATCTGTTATATGTCATTTTTTTTTCCCATTGTGATCTGTATTATGTATCTGTCAGTGGATGTTATGAAAGGATTTAAATAAACTTTGATTATAAAAAAAGGAAACTGAGGGCATACACAACCCCTCAGAGACCCCAGCCTCAGAGTAAGAGAGAGAGATAGAGACACACTATGATGCAAGTGATGCCCACTGCTTATTGGCCAGGAGTGAGTGCTGCTCTGTTTGTGTCTGGCTAAATGATGTTGTAGGAGCCGAGCCCCAGTCGTGCTGCTGTTCAGCCTCTCTCTCTCTCTCTGTTGGCTTGATGAACTCAGACTGCATGCTGGAGGGAGACATACAGCAATAGTAACAATGAGGAACTAAGAAGGACACAAACAATGCCAGCAGAGAGGGGACTTGGGAGGAACTAAAACAGCATCCAGACAGCTGCAACTGTTTGGCAGACACTAGAGAGAGAGAAGGAAGGAGGAGGAGGATTCTGTGAGTAACAAATACAACTGATCAAGTGTTTGTTTCTCAGTCTCCCACAGTCTCTCACTCTGATAAATAACACTGTGTGTGGCGAGGGCTAACAGTACCAGTGGCCACTAGAGAGGAATGGCCAGTGGGGTCTGGAGCAGAACATAGTGTAGTCAGGGGAGGAAGAAAGCGCACTGTACTGAATGAAGAGGAAATGGACAGATGTGCTTCAGCTCCACTCTGTGTAAGAAGGCAGCTGTGGCATTCACAGTCACATGTTTCCAGAACCCCATTCTCTATTTAATAACACTATGTCAGCATAGCTATCACTATGCAGCTGAAAAATGGGTAAAAGCATGACTCCAATGAAACCAAACTGTTAGCTGGGGTATCCTGGGTAAACAAACTATACAAAAAACAGAATTCCCCATTACTTTGAGGATGTGCTCCTGATTTGATGTTGACTGTACTTCATTCTCTTTGCATTGTTTTAATATTAGACACAACTACAGCTTCACAAGTGCATCTGTAAGTGTAGATAATTGAGGTGGGTTTCCTGGCAAAAAACAAATGTTCATTACATAATTCTGCCTAAACTCCATATCCACAAAGAAGTGATGTGTAAACATCACCACCAAAAAAAAAAACATGTATAAATAACTATGAGTAACATACTTCTTGTCCCTGATACCATTATTTCTAAAATACTCCATAGTGTATTCTGTTGCAACTTTCTTGATTTCATAAAAACTATGAAGGTAAGAGATGTTCTAGTTATTTATAATAAAACAGCACTTTCCATCATTTTGTGGACTGTCTGGCTTTGCTACAATGGAATGAGTGGAGTATTTTATTTCTAGATAAAGCTGGTAGTGTTCAGCGACAGTCACACATTTTAGGGCTCCCAGTGGTTTGACACTAGAGACATAGCCACCCTATGCCTTCTGGCAACTGAATCAGATTACAGATGCAATTTTTTTTTTGAAAATGGAAACACAGAAAAATAGAAAATGATGGCAGAAGGAGACCAAGGAAGTCTACCTATGAATTTCCGAGACCTTCTACAGTCACAGAACCTAGCCCCCCCTTCTGATTTCTGCCCTGTCCTGTTCCCATGATTTTTATATGTGTTATTGTTCTGTCCCACTCCACTTTGAATGCTGACATGGTCCTTACTCCCACCACTTTGGTAGGCAACCTATTCCAGGATCCACAACCCTTTCTGTAAAGTAGTGTTTCCTTAGTTCCCTCTTGAAGTTTCCTCCCCGCAGCCTCCATTCGTGCCCTCTGGTAGTTGAGGTGGGAACCCTATTGAAAAGTTCTGAGTAGGGTAACTCATTTATGCCTCTCAGGAACTTGAACATCTCAGTCATATCCGCTCTCTTCCTCCTAGTCTCAAGCGAGTACATAATTAGTTCCTTTAGGTGCTCCTCATACTAGAGCCCTTGGAAGTCCTGTATCATCTTGGTCACCCTTCTCTGCATGACCTCCAGTTTAGCCCTGTCTTTCCTAAGGTGAGAAACCCAAAACTAAACACAGTACTCTAGGTGGGGCCTCATCATGGACCTATAGAGTGGGAGGATCACTTCCTGTTTCTGCTATCAAAACCCCTCCCTATACACCCTAACATTTTGCTTGCCTTGATTGCTTATGGGCATCACAAATAATGAACCCTATGTCCCTTTCTTCCTGTGAGGTATCACGTTTGACCCCATTGAGCTAATATTCAGTCCTCAGGTTTCCATTGCCTAGATGCATCACCTTACAATGTTTTGCATTGAACCTCAGCTGCCAGACATTAGACCATCTTTCCAGGCTCTGCAGGTGCTTTTGTAGGACTCCAACCACTTCCATGCAGTCAACCCTGTCACCTAGCTTAGTATCATCTGCAAAAAGGGCAAGCTTGCCCTTAATGCCTATACTGATATCGCTAATGAAGATATTAAACAGGATCGGGCCCAGGACTGTGCCTTGGGCCACTCCACTAGTGACACCCCTCACCTGACCTCTCCCCATTTAACTCCATATTCTGTCTTCTGTCACTGAGCCAATTTCCTACTCACTTGACTATGCTCTTGGCTGTGCCTAGGTCCTCCAACTTTCTCAACAGGTGGATATGTGGCACTGAGTCAAAGACTTTGCTGAAATGGAAGTAGAGGAGGTCCACTGGGTGGTCCTTCCAATTCCTTAGTTACCCAATCAAAAAACATGTAATCACGGATCATCTGGCATGACCTGCCAGCTACAAAACCATGCTGTCTGATATTCTGAAGACCATTCCTTTTCAGGCACATTACTAGGTGTTGCTTAATAAAGGTTTCCATTAGTTTCTCCACTACAGGTGTGAGACTAACCAGTCTATAGTTGCCAATTTCCTTCCAACCCCCCCTTTGTGAAGAGGTACTCCATCTGATCTACTCCAGTCACTTGGCATGACTTCTGTCTGCAGTGATCAGGTAAACAGGTATGCCAAGGGGCCTGTTAATTCCTCTGCAAGCTCCTTCAGCAACCTCAGATGCAGCCCATTGGGCCCTAGTGCTTTTTTCACCCTTAGGTGCCCTAGAACCTCTCTGACCTTGCTGGTTGTAATTGATTGCATTTCCATTTGTGGTATCCTCTTATCGTCTGCTTTAATCAGGTGTCAGTGCGGCTCAGTTGGTAGCACATCTGCCTCTGGACCAGAAGTTTGTGGGTTTTTGTCCCACATGAGGATTGGACTCATACCTAAAACACTGGTATCTGAGTGCAGTATTAGGGGGTGCTGTACTGCTGGGGTGTGCTGTCCTTCGGATGACATGTTAAACCAAGATCCCTTCTACTCATCCTGGTGTTGTCCTGGTGGGTGTCAAGTGGAAGTAAAAGAACCCAGGGCACTCTTTGGAAAGAGTAGGGATCATTCCCAGTGTCCTGGCCAACAGTCCCCTTCCCATAAATCAGATCATGCAACTGTCAAGGCTGTGTGTTGGTGTTGATATGAAATATGGCCACCACTACAAATTCAGTCACTTCAGTACCAGTCTAGCACTGCTGGTAAAGTGCTTTGGGATACACTGTGCTATGAAAAGCGCTATACAAATGCGTCTTCTTCTTCTTCTGCTTCTCCTTCTCCTTCTCCTTCTTCTTCTTCTTCTTTTCTTCTTCTTCTTCTTCTTCCCACTATCAAACTACCCTACCCTATATCAAATCTTGCCCGTGTCACACCCATCACCACTCTGCTAGGAGATACACTAGGAGTAGTTGACAAGTTCAGATACCTAGGCCTCTGGCTAGACAACAAATTCTCCTTCACTGCCCACTTTGAAGCCCTCTCAAAAAAGCTAAAAATTAAAACAGGCTTCTTCTTCTTCAGGAACAAATCCCTTTTTCCCCAGTAACATCAGGAAGAGGCTAGTTCAAAGCCACCTTCCCCTTCTTGACTATGCAGAAATGATTTACAGTTGCTTTATCTACAGCTGCTGTCCAGATTCTAACCTGCATAAATTAGATGTTCTTTTTCACTGTACTATTCACTTCATACAGAATGTACCATTCAGAACCCACCATTGTACTGTATATTCTGCAGTGGGTTGGTCATCCCTTTCCACAAGAAGAATGCTTCATAAATGTACCTGTGCATATAAAATGTTACTCGACAAACTCACCCCCCCCCCATATATCTCATCTCTATATCACTGTCTATATAGTTATTACCGCTCAGGAAAACTTCTATTATTCTACTAGACATACCCAAGTTTAGCACCCATCTCGGTAAAGCTGCAGTCAGCCATATCCTCCCTGCCACCTGGAATAAACTGCAATCTTTCCTAAAGCTGTCTGAGCTAGTATCATTCAATATATTCAAATCACTGATCAACACATGCCTTATGGAAGTCTGCAATTTTCATACTAGCTAGCATATAATTGTTTACTATACAAACTTAACTCTGGGACAAGCTCTTTCTGTCCCTCTCTCTTTTAGAATTATTTCAAATGTATAACTGTTTTAAGCCACTATTCTGTTTATATGTAATCTTGTTTTATTGCAGTTTGCGCTTTCTTGAGCCATGTTTGTTCACCTCTACATTGCCATTGTTTATTGTTATGTATTGTTCCTGTCCTTAACAGGACCTCATTGTAAAGGAGCTTGCTCAATGGAGTTCTCCTGGTCAAATAAACTTGAACTTGAATTTGATGAGGCATTAGTCCTCTGTGTTCCTTCATGAACATTGAACAGAAGAAGTTGTTCAGAGTAGTGGACTTCTGTCCATCGTTCTCAATGATCCTGCCACCATCTCTAAGTCTAACTATCCCACCCCTTTGTTTCTATTTTCTTGAATGTAGTGAAAAAATAGTTTATTCCATCTTTTGAACCCAGCTGCAATCTAACATTCAGATGCCACCATTGCTAGTCTCATTGCCTTCTTAGCTTCCTGTGTGAAATTGTCCCATTTGCTGCCTCCTGTTTTCTTTTGTATTTGCAGAAAGCTTCTCTTTGTTTTTATTGCTGTTTGACCTGGTCAGTGTACCATATTGGTCTTTAATGTTTATAATTTTTCAACACTGTCCTGATGCATAGTTTGGTAGCCTCTGTGATGGCCTGTTTAACCAGCCCCCAAATGTCTTATGTCTCCAACTTCTCCTGGATTGTAGCCATTTTGTCCTTGACTAATTTCCTCTTTTTCAGAATTAGCTCTAACATATCTTATAAGGATAGCCTTCAAGCTGACAATGTATATGATTTTGGATCTCGAAGAATCAGTGGTGATTTGCTTATGTTATTTGACATTCTCAATGATCCTTTTCTCATGAGGAAATGTAACCTTACTTGGGCACATAAACCAGGAGGACTTAGATGTCACAGTAAGCAACTTGTTGTTCCAAAGATCAATACTAATAAGAAAGGTAATTGTTTTACAATTAGAGCATTCAAATATTGGAACTCATCACCTCATAACCTGGTCACAATAAACTCTTTTGAAACCTTCAAGAATGCTGTTGATAAATATGTATTTGAATGTGGGCTATAATTTACACCCTGCAGGCACAGGGAATGTGGTCTTGATGGGCAATGCCTTCTTCCACCTTTTAGTACCAGGTAATACTGAGCTCCTCTAAAATTTAAGATCTCCACCCGGGACAGAGATTATACATCCCCATGGGATAACTCAAACCAGACGGAGTTGTGGTTGCTGTTGGCCAGCTTTTCCCCAACCCTAACAGCACCAACAATCTCAGAATTACTGAGGTGGACCACATCCAGGATGGTATCCAGCCTAGTTGGAGTTCTAACAAGTTGGGTGAGGAGGCAATCTTATAAGACTTCTACCACAATTTGATGTCTTGAGTATCTAGCTATTGGGATACTCCAGTCAACATCAGGCATGTTCGCATCTCCAACCACCACTGCATTGCCTTTCTGTGTCACGAACCCTTGACTCCCTCCAAAAGTTCCTTGTTCTTGCCCTTTGCTTGACCAGGCAGCCTGGGCACCCATCCAATGTAGACTTTACTTATTGATGCCAAGCAGAGCTGCCCCCATAGGGGTTCTACAGTTTCCTGTCTGATAAAGTCTCATGTAGCGGCTTCTATTCCATCACAAACATATAGTGCTACCCCACTCCCTGCCTCTTTCCTATCCTGTCTAAAGAGTGAGTAGCCCAGGATCAAAAGGACCCAATCATTGTTCTCTGTTGCCCATGTTTCTATGACCACCACTAGGTCTACATTGGAGTCTGCTATTATTGCCTGTATGTCACTTAATTTGCTTCCCAGGCTCCTTGTGTTGAAGCATACCCCTGTCTATGAATGGGCAGCAGTACTATTCATCCCTAGTTTGGATTTTTATCTACTGATTTACTATTGCATTTCCTCCTTTATAGTCCCTTCAAGACCCTTTTTGTTCCCCATGATTGCTTCCAGATTGTGGGAGAGGGTTCCTAGCTTGTGGTGGAGTGCCGGCTAAGCTCCTATCATTTGCACTGTAACTGATAGGTTCCTTAGCGACAGATCCCCCCCCACCTAGTTTAATCATTTGACATGGACATTGAATTTCTGTCAAAGTATACTCACCCTCTCCTTGGTCAGGTGTAGTCTGTCAAACTTAAAAAACTTTCTCTCCTAGAAGTCCCACCAGGCACCTACAAAGTAATAGCCTTTTTGAAGACACCATGCTGCAACCACATGTTAAAATCTTTCAGCTGCATGTTTCTGATCTTGTCAGCACAATCACCCTTGCCCCACACTGTATGGACTTCAGAGATTGCCAGGGAGGTCACTTGAGCAGTCAACCTTTCACTCAGCTTAACAAAGCTTTGCTTGGTCTCCTCTACTGTCTGACTCACCAGGTCATTGGTTCTGAGGTAAACCAGTACTCCAAGTCCTTCCCCTGCTTTGTCCACTATCCTCCTGATGTGTTCTGTGTCATGCTTAGCCGAGGATCCAGGGAGACTTTTGACTGTGACATTTGCTCACATACATTCTCTTAGGTGTCTCTCAACTCCTTTCATCATTGAGTACCCCAGTATAAAAATTTTCTTGCATTTATTATTGTCATGTTTCTCCTTGCTGCCACCAAATACCATTGCTCTGTTCTTTATTGTCCTCACAACTTAAATGATGTCCCACTTCACGGATTCAGGATCCTGCAAATGTTCCAGGGGTGCAAAGAGTTTGCAGTCGAGACTACATATGGCTGAACAGGGTTTCCTTGGTTTATCCATACAAATCTACCCCCTCCCCATCCCACCACCTTCCACCCCCGGGCAAGTGGGCCTCTGAGGGAGTGCACATGGAAGGAATGAACTCCAGTACAGCTGATGATGAAGCCTTGTTATTTCCTTCTGTGCTGCATCCAGCTGAGCCCTGAGATCATTAAGATTTTTATAAATGGGACAATGGCCCACCCTCCAGAGAAGATTCCCAAAGACAAGTGCCCTGCATCCTTGGCAGCTTTCCACAGCCATAATAATTAGGAATGCACATTACTCTATAATGGACAGTACGTATCTGCTCCAGTAGATTCTGTAATAAAGCCCCCATTCAGCAGTTCTATGCACAAAAGTCTCTTCTTTTGTTGCTTGAAAGCTGTTTTACTTGGCCTTAATGTGCCTTGGTAGACTTCACCTTCCTTACTCTGAGTCCAACCTTCTCAGCTGCCCTATCTGCTCCACAGATGTAGTTCCTATTAGCATGGGTGAGAGGGAGGGCTACACCTAGTCCTAAAGTAGTGAATCTGCATGTTCTGTCCTCCAGCAGCCGTGATCCTACTTGATGGGTGAGAGGGAGGGAGGGCTGTTTCAAGCATAGTGAATCTATATGAACTGGTGTTCCTGTCCCTCCAGTCCCTAATCAGGAAGTCCCTGCTGTCAATCAAGCTCCCTTCCTGTCCCTGAACAGGAAGTTCCTGCTGTCAGTCAAGTTGCAGTGCCTGAAAAATAGGAGTACACATGGGTGGATGCAAGGGCAATACCACTGATAGGTGTATCGTGTTAGTGCTTCTGCACCTCCACTCATCCCCTAATCTGCTAGAATGAAAACAAAAGTAAAAGCCTGAGCCAGTAAACAGTAATAGCAGTCAGGAACAGCTGTTGTTGAAGCATCATCTCATTGTTTGCTGCTACCTCAGTGACATAAATACTATGCCTGAATCAATCAGTTATGTCTTCTGACATGGTCGTCATCTGTTCAGGTATCAGGGTAGCAAAGGGATTTAAAGCTTCAGTGGCTTTTGAATTTGGCACAGTGGAAGATCAGTTCCTTATCAGGTTGTTCCCCACTGATGTGTGCTGACCATCAGTGTATTGTGTTGGTGTTCCTCCACGCTCACTTGTCCCCTAATCTGTGAGGATGAAAACAAAAGTAAAAGTAAAACCAGAACCAGTAAACAGTAGTAGCAGTCAGGGACAGCTGTTGTTGAATCGCTATCTGCTTGTCTGCTGCTATCTCTGTGATGCAATACAGTGCCTGAATCAATCAATTTTGTCCTCACGACATGGCGGTGATCTGCAAAACAATACGCATTATACATTTTTTTTAAAATAACAAGAAAGATCAATACAGAACAATAACAAATGAAACCAGCATGCATGTTCAAAATATATTGCCCCACTGGTGCTCACAATCAGGGTACAGTGGGGGCTGATTAAAGACACATTAGTAAGCAGTTCTATACAGGGAATAGAGTGAAGGTAAGAAAATGTCTTACAATATAAACTATCTAAGTATGAGTTAAGAAAACAACTGAATCAGCCCAGCATCACAAAATGGATAAAAGTTCTTCTAATGCCCTCCACCTTCTGAAATATGTTTGAGGAATATGGCAAAAAGAGCAGATCATTTTTTCAATGAGAAGGGCTTCCAGGATAGCGTTATGCCACTCCTGTAGATAGGGGTCTCGTCATCCATCCAATGTTTTAGTATAATGATTTTTTGGCAAAAGCAGAAATCAGGAAAATGTGATATCTCCTTGTCCCTATGACTTGGTATAAACTGAGACCCAGAATGCAAATTTGAGGTGTAAAAGCTGTCCCTTGGCTTATTAAGAGGTCCATGTGCTTCTGAATATCTTCCCAGAGTTGTTGGGCTTTTGATTGTCCCAAAGACTGTGTTTAAGTGTGCCTATATTGTTTCCACATCTAGTACATGTTTCTGTATCCAGGACTCCCATTTTGCAGAGTTTTATGGGAGTATAATACATGTTATTAGTTATTTTGTACAGCATACTTCCTAGGCTATCAAATTTTATGTATTTGTAGATGTTTTCCCACATTTTGGCCCTAACCTTAGGAATTGAGATTTCTTAAAATTCCCTTGCCCAATAATGGCATAATCTCCCTCCTGGGAGTGGATAAGTGACTAGCTTTTTACACATCATGGAGATGGAGTGTCTCTGAACTGCAGTGAGTGCATTGAACTCATCCCACACAGGATTTGGATATGTTCCAAGGCCTGGGGCTAGTAGTGAATGAGTTAGCATGTGTTGAAGTTGAAGAAATGGGAAGACTGCAACAGTGGTATGGGCATTGTTTCCTTTGAAGCATTTGAAGGATCAGATTGCTGTCTTCCATCAGGCAACTTAAATTGTTTATATTAGCTTGGCCAAAGAAGGTTGGTGAGGTCAGATGCCCCTGGGTCCAAAAGTTGCTCTTTTCTGCAATGGGTTGATTGGGGTCTAGAAGTAGTGTGGTGTCAAGCAGTCTGTGTAAAGGTTACTTACCAGAGGAAAAGTGCCCATGGGGTGGGTTTCAATAAATTTGGCATTTTGCTAAAGGGGATGCTTAAAAGAGCTTCAATATCGATTTTTACTATGTGGCATAGATCCAGTTCCATCTTCTTCCATTGTGGGAAGTTGGGATTCTCACTGTCTTGTAGGTGAACCCCCTCCACCAGTGGAACTGGCTTATATGCATAGATAGATAGTATTGGCAGAACTCGGGTGACTGTAATCCTCCTTGGCCCTTGGAAAAAGTGAGCTACTGATAGGATCTTCTGGGTTTCTTGTTGTTCTATAAGAAATTTGACAGAAGGAATTTAGACTTAGTGAACCAGCTTTAATGAACTCATGTTCCAGTGATTTCTAAGGGTAAAGTATGCAGGGTAAGATGTTCATTTTAATTTCTGCCCAAAGTGTTAAGGGTAAGACTGACCATGTCATGAGTTCCTGCTTGACTTGATTAAAAGATGATTCAGATTTTGGTGAAAAGGACTTTTTACTTCTACAAATCATTATACCCACGTAGTTAAGTCCATCAGATGACAAAGAACCCCCACAACCACCACCAACCCACTGCATCACTTGTTCTCTAGTGGCATGATAGTCAAGAGGCATTAAATTATTTTTGCAAGATTGAGTTTATAGCGTAAGATCTACCCAAATTTAGTTAAGGTGTTGAAAGCAGCTAAGATGGAGGTCTCTGCATTTTCTTGGTGTAGAAGGATATTGTCTGCATAAATCTATGAAGTTTGATGGGAATCCAAATTCTGCTAGGGTTGCATAGAGATAGGGACAGGAAACCCTACTGAAAGCCTCTCTGCTTCCAGGGACATTAAGACAGCTGGGTGCTCTGAGTTCCTGGATGCAGCCAAGATGTGCGAAGTTTGTGCAGGTGGCCTTTCAGTAGACATTCCTGCATAAAGCCTACCTATTCAGGTCATATGAGACAATGCCAAATTTTATTATCTCAATTGCACAGTATGATAGTATGTCAATCAGTGCTGTATATGAATTGGTGGAAAATCCACCAGGGCCCACAGCCTTGTCTAGCAGAAGGTAGTTAATGACATGTTTAACTTCCCACACAGCTGTGTTTTGTCTGAGCCTCTCAGCTTGAAAAGAGGTTAGTTTTGGAAGCTGCACTTCAGACAGGAACTGCCGAATGATCTGGTCAACTACTGGGGGGACAGCTATGTAGAGAGATTCAGAGGTTCATGACTATTTTTCAAAGCTGGTGCAATGTCCCAGGACTTAGTGAGGGGAGGACCTTATGGTATGGACCTAATAGTGCAAATTGCTCTTTTCATCTCTTGTTGTTTGAGCTTAAGGGTAAGGAGTATCCTGGCTTTCTCCCCTTGATCTATGCATTTGGTCTTTGCCCTAAAATTGCAAACTCAGCTTGTTCTTGTGTGAGTTATCTATACCTAGACATAGCTGAATTCAACTGGAGTCAGTCATCTTTCAAGGAGTGGCTAAAGATGCTGTTCTCTTGCTGTCAAATTTTGGTGAGTAGCTTAGTACACTCCTCTTCCCTCTTTCATTTCTTAGTGGTGGCAAGGTGGATTAATTCCCCTTAAGACTTTCACCAGCCTGTTTTTTTACACTGGTATCCCATCCACTGTGTAACTTTTTGGGATATCGGCTCTGTAGCTAAAATGTATTGTTGCTGCCTTGTATATTTGCTTCCTGTACTGCTTCTCCTGTATGTGTACTGTATTTATATTAGATCCTGATTGTCCCATCCCCAAGGATGCATCTGAATTTAGTGGCCTCTGTTCAGCATGCCTTCCTGGTTAAACTCTTAAATAAATAAATAAATAAGACTGCATTTAAATCCCCCATATATGGCCATGGTTAGGAACTGAGTTGCCATTATTGACAAAGAAGAATTCTGCTTTATTTTTGACAATGTCCAGTGTCTTGGGGTCTTTTAGCAGGGTATTATTAATCATCCACAGTCTGTCCTTCTTGGTTTGCCCTGTGAGGATAAGAGAAAGTAAAATGAGTGAGTTGTCAGAGATGATTCTAGGATCTCGCATTGTAGGGTAGTCTCAAGGAGATCTGGGGTAATGGGAAAATAATCCAGATATGAAAAAGACTTGTGGTCTGCAGACCAAAATGTAAAGTCAATGATGTCGGGGTGTAGGGTCCCACATATGTCTATTAGACCTAGCAAGAGTTGTAACTCTTTTGTTCCCCTCTGATTTGAAGAAAGACCTAGTTTTCTTTTTCCAGATACATCTAGAATATTATCTGGCACCACATTCCAGTCCCATCCTATAATGGTGGCCAGACTACCAAGCAATAACAGATACATAGATACACAGATAGACAGACAGTGTCGGCAGATAAGGCCTCTGGTCCACCTCGTCTGCCCATTTCAGCTTGTAAGTTCACTTTATGTTTTTCTAGAAGTCTGTTGCTCCTTACCTTGACCTCCAGAATTCCCTTATGTCTATCCCATGCATTCTTAAATCTTGTGATTGTTTCAGCCCCCACCACTTCCTCTGGCAGGGTGCTCCACTTGTCCACCACCCTTTCTGTGAAGACATTCTTCCTCACATTTCCTCTTAATCGCCCTCCCTCCAACTTCATCTCATGCCCTCTAGTCCTGGAACATCTTTTTTGCTGGAAAATAGTGTATTCCTGCACCCTGTTCCTCCCTGTAAGGTACTTGTATGTCTCTATCAAATCCTCACTCTCCCTCCTCTCCTCCAGGGAGTACATATTCAAGTCCTTCAGTGTCCTCATACGACTTGTAATGCAATCCCTGTACCATCTTTGTTGCCCTCCTCTGAACCTTCTCTACCCTGTCTATGTCCTTACATAGGTAAGGTCTCCAGAACTGTACACGGTACTCCAGGTGGGGTCTCACTAGTGTCTTGTATAGTGGAATTATGACCTCCCTTTTCCTGCTTGTGATGCCCCTGCCTATGCATCCCAGCATTCTATTTGCTTTACCTGCTGCCTTGTAGCACTGTTTCCTACCTTGAGGTCGTCAGAGATGATAACCCCAAGGTCCCTTTCCTGCTTGGTGCATACTATATCCTCACCTCCCCAACTGATATGTTATTCCAGGGTTTTTGTGCCCCATATGCATTATCTTGCACTTCTTTGCATTGAATTTTGACTGTCAAGCCCTTGACCATTCTTCAAGCTCCTGCAGGTCCCACTTCATTCTGTCTATACCCTATGGCATGTCCACTCTGTTACAGAACTTCATGTCATCAGTGAACAGGGAAATTCTGCCTTCTAGGTCTTGCACAATGTCTCTGATGAAGACATTGAATAGGACTGGCCCCAGCACTGATCCCTGTAGTACCCCACTGGTCACTCTTCCTCTGTTGAGTGACAGCCATGTACCAACACCCTCTGTGTCCTGTAACACAGCCAATTACCAACCCACCACACTACTGTCCTGACCACTAACGTATTTCCCAGTTTGTTTATTAGCCTTCTATGTGGCACAGTGTCAAATGCCTTGCTGAAGTCCAGACAGGCCACATCCACTGCCCTCCCGATCTACCTCCCTTGTCAACCAGTCGAAAAATTCAATCAGGTTGGTCTGGCATGACCTCCCCCAGTGAAACCATGCTGCCTTGGTTCCTGTAGTCCTTTGGCAACCAGATGTTCCACCATTCTCTCCTTCAGTAGTGCTTCCATGATCTTCCCCACTACCGAGGTCAGGCTGACTAGTCTGTAGTTCTCCACTTCCTCTTTGTTCCCGATTTTGTATAAGGGGACTATATCTGCTGTCCACCAGTCTTTGAGTACCTCCCCTGTTTCCAGTGATCAGCTAAACAGTATTGCCAGAGGTTCGGCCACCTCCTCTCTTAGTTCCTTTAGGACCCTGGGGTGCACTCCATCTGAACCCATTGCTTTATTGACTCTTAGTCATCCCAGTTCCATTAGGACCCTTTCCCACGAAAAGGGACCATTTCTGTGCTGTTCCCACTCCTTGTACTCCTTTCAGGCCCATTACCCTCCTCTTCCTCAGTAAAAACTGAGCAGAAATATATGTTCAATATGTCAACTTCATTGTTGCCATCTTCCACATGGCCCCCATCCTCCCCCTTCAGTCTCACTATCCCTCCCTTTGCCCTTCTTTTTTCACTTATGTACCTATAAAAGGTTTTGTCCCCTCTACCCACTGATTTTGCGATGCTGTCTTCTGTCTGAGTGTTTGCTTCCCTTGCTGACCTCTCTGCTTGCCTTTGCTTCTCCTGGTACTTCTCCCTATCCCCTTCTTCCTGTGTCTTTTTGTATTGCCTGAATGCAATCTGCTTAGCTTTTACTTTCTCTGCTATCTCCCTGGAAAATCATAATGGCCTCCTTTCCTTTTCCCTTGATAACCTGCTTAATGCATTATTCTGTTGTTCTTGTAATCCCTGTTTTAAATATTGCCCAGTGTTCCTCAACCCCTGATTCCCTCCCCATTCCCATTAATGCCTCTTTCAAGCATCTCCCCATTTTCCCAAAGTCTGCCCCTCTAAAGTCTAGGATATGTATTTTGTGCAGTTTGGTTCTGTTCCTTCTGTGATTTCAAACCATAGTGACAGGTGGTCACTGTTCCCAGGTGCTCCCCATAATTAACCCCATCACACTCTCCCATTTGTTAGCATGAGGTCCAGTTTTTCCTTCTGCTGAGTTGGTTCCATGACCAATTGCTTGAGGAAGGTACTTTGAAGGAAGTCCAGGATAAATCTGCTCCTGGTTGATGCTGCTTGGGAAGCTCCAGTCCACATCTGGAATATTGAAGTCTCAACCAGAATCACCTCACCCTTGTCTGCCATCCTTTGGATGGCTAGCATCAGCTGCCTATCTGTTTCTTCCTCCTGAGCTGGTGATCTGTAGACCACCCCGTGGGGATGGCTGACCTCATTTTCATTTTCAGCGTAACCCACCGTGTCTCTCCCCCATTTTGTTCCTCCTGGATCTCTGTGGCCTTTATGTCATCTTTCACATACAGTGCCACTCCTCCTCCCTTCCTGCCTGCTCTGTCTCTTCTGAATATGTTGTAGCCAGGTATGGCCATCTCCCAGTCATGGTTATCATTACATCAGGTCTCTGTGATGGCCGCTAATGTCCAGGTCCGACTGCACCATGGCAGCCTTCAGATCCTCCATCTTGTTGCAAAGGCTCCTGGCATTGGCATGGCAACATGGCTTTCCATGATGTGAACTCCCTGGACTGTTTAGCTGTTCTACTCCAGTCCCCTCCCTTGTTGTCCTTTATGGATAAAGGTATAAAAACCCACCACTTGGAAATGCCAATATGATGTTAGTTTGATCTAGTGTGACCTTAACAATGACAAATCTCCCCTCACTGTCAATGATTTGTTCTATTGGATTAAATGGGATGGCTTTTGACTTAATATATAGTAGCATTTCCAGTTGTTTTATTATTGTTATCATAGGTGAACACTTGTCCCACCCATTTCCTTCTCCAGAGATTGCATTCTATGCCAAGGTATAAGTTTCATGTAGAAAAGCTATTTTAGCTCTTCTAGATTTTAAAAGTCATAAGACCTGGTATCACTTTTGATCAGTTTGCCCCCCCTTCACATTCCAAGTTCTGAAATTCTGCATATTGTTAGCCAAAGTAGTGCATTAACATTTGATGAAAACATTCATTGGGATCCTTAAAAGTAGGATATTTAAGGAATATCACAACCCCTTTAAAGGCACTTGCATTTGTTTGATAAGAGTTGGTGAGAATAGGGTCATAAAAAGCCTTTCCTCTTTGCCAAACTATAGAAGCAGTACAATCTTACACAAGCTGGTTGTAAACTGAACTAAATGAAAACAACAACATACAAGACTAACAACAAACAAGTAACAATGAACATATAAACTTTGAGATACTAAGATAAATGTAGTGGTGTGACAGGGTGAGCCCTGTCTTGGGTAGATGTCCTTGTGTGTGGTGTCCGGCCCCCATTCCTTTTGCTCTTTGTTTCTGTGGGGTGGACACTCACGCTGGGAAAGAAAATGAAATACATTTGATGTATGCTTGTCTATTTTAGGGTGTCACATTTAATGATTTAATGGAAATAAAAGTAGACATGCTGAGTTCCAAGGGTAGGCAGGAGGTGGGAAGAGTAGCATGCCTTCATTCTCCTGTTCCCTTGCAAACCCAGTGGAACTCTTATGGACTTACTATCTCATTAAAACTATCTTTTGAGATTAAACAAAATGGAAACATAAAACCCTCTTAGCCAAGAAAAGAGGAGTTGAGTCTAGGCTAGAAAAATAACGATGAACATGTATGTCATTACTGTTTGATGGGGAACTCCTGAGGATAAGAGGCTTATATTGGTTTAACAAAACAAGGTGGTTCACCTGCCTTTGACGTCATCCATGAAAGGTATAAAAACCCATCACTTGGAGTAACAAATAGAGATAGTGGAATCAATTGAATACTGATTACCACGTGAGGAGGACCTCAGAAGTGTGTGCTTGTTTCCACACTGTTCTGTTTGCAAAGGCTGAAGCTAAGCCTCAGGAATTTCCAAAATTAGGAAAGTTTGCTGGATACAGGATATTGAATAACCTTTTCTTTCTGTATGTTATTTGTATTTTTTCATTTTCTGATTTAAATAAAATAACAATGCACATTTATGTTTTTATGCACCTGACTTTTGGTTTGTTGTGTCTGTTTTATACCTTCACAGTGGTGTAGAAGTGGGATTTCTGATATGTCTAGACTGCTTGGGAGATGTTACCAGTGGGTATTGAACCAATACCCAGACAGATGCAAAAATATCAGGGTGCTGAGGCAAAAACATATCCATTGACTCATGCCATGGTAGAGAAGACTGGAGAGAGTCATTTAAAGTCACCAAAATATATTAACCCAACTGCTGGAAAGAAGTTAATCATAATGACAGTTATTTTACAAGCAGCTAAAAATGTAGACAGACCTTTTCCATATTTAACATACTAAAGGAGGTGCTCTGGAATCTGGGTCTGGCACAAGGGACAGTACTCTCACAGAAATGGGATTAAACACTCCTGCATTTAGAAACCGGATTTAACAAACAATAGGGGTTTTATTACAGTATGGTGTTACTGATTCTACAACCAGTCTCCTCCACCCTAAAACCACATTCCTGAGACCTTTACAAAACTGCAGATCTTGCTAGGAGATGGGAGCAGGGATTTTATAAGCTGGGCAGCCTTCCTACAAAAAAACATGATTTTCAGAACAGGCTACACTTGATTATAATGGCAATGCATGTTTAAAGGCAGTAACGAAATGACATACCATTATAATGGAATATGGAATTCCAGAGGCACAGACACAAACATTTGTCCTCAGTATAACATGTGAAGGAGACTTAAAAGTGGTTGATAATTTGGGAAAAGGTCATACAAAACTAAAACACAAATGTCTGTGTGGGCCAGCACTGACTGGCATGTGTCTTCTATAGCACCACTTGGCAGGCTGCAGACAGGCAGATACTGGGATGCCTATCCCTCCATCTCACTTTCCAAATAAGGGCAGTTGGTAAACTACCAAAGTCTAGGAAAGTTTTCAGTTGGGACTTTCTGTGCCCGTGGCTTCACATGTTAAATCCCCAGGTATAAGGGAGCATCTCTTTTTACCTTCAAGACCAACTCTCTATTATAATAAAAACCTTAAAAACACTAGATTTGCAATGGTCATGTTTTAACTTTATTGTTTTCTAGTTGTTTGTGATTTGCTTCACTACCCTCTGCTATTGATCTACTAAAATTGCAAATAATGCAGTACTTATCTCATTGAGTCTTTCAAAATGTATTTGACTCTGCCCTGCTAACCACATAATTGCTGTTTGTGATATCATAGTCTGTTGTAATGGTGATCACTTTGATGCCATAAAGAAAGGCACTGTGAGGTAAACAGGGAGAGGCAAATGTTTTCTAAACAGGCTTTTTGCATGGACTACCAAGAAATGATGTAAAGATTGGAAAGGAACATGGAAAATGAAAAAAATTTATTCTCTAGTAAATTGCAACAGCTGAGGCATCGTATTTATGAAAGCACATGCAGAACTACAGATTTTCTCTTTCAACAGTGGAATTGCTGAACTCTGGAGTAAGGAGTGACTCAAGGCTGCTGCAGGTATTGATCAGTCCAACAGTTCCCACCTTGCCTTTCTGTCCTGATTATTTCTCTGCAGTACCCTTCCACACTGAACTCTGCCCTGTCACAGGAAATGTGTTCACAACCATATATCGCTATTCCACATGATGTCAGAGGTATTTCCAGATGCACATGTATTAAAAAAATTATACTGATAAAAACATTCTTTAACATCAAACATATGCTACCACTGCTGCAGAAAGAAAATAGTGTGGCGTGGGAGGAAGCAATCGCACTGTACTGAATAGAGATGATGCAGAGAGATGTTCTTCAATTCAGCTCAGTGGAAGAAGACAGCTGTGGTGCATTCGCAGTCAGGTGCTACCAGAGCCCCCTTCTCAATGTAATTGCATACATCATGGATAGCTCTTACTATGCAGCTCTAAAAAGGGAGTGAAAAATGCACGATAATGTAGCAAGAATCAATAAAACAATACTCAGAGAAAGCAACAGACTAAGGGATTAGTAAAGGAATGGCTATTGGAAGAGTGGGGGGAATGATCAGGGAAGCTTTTATTTTTTATGTACTTGGAAAAAGGAACAAAATACCAACCAAAACACCATGAGTTATCAAAGTCTACAACAGAGCAAATAGGTATGGGGGTGTCACTTTCTAAACAGTAATATTAAAAAGAGAATAATGAATAGGTTAGTATCCATTACTGGGGAGTAATACCATCGAGTGGTTCTGGACACAGGAACCTTGAGAGCGAAGCTCGAGAGGTTCCAATGTGTCCAGAACCTCAAGATGTTAGAACTCCCTGGTAATGGACACTAAGCTGTTCATTATTTTTTTTTAATATATGGATCCACTTTTTTTTTTTACACATTCTGTGATGGTCACTCACTTCAGTGAAGAAGTTTCCCAGTTCTGGATGAGCGCTGCACTGTCTAACTCCTTCTCCCACCCGCAGCACTGTCGCGCTTTGTCTCTGCCCTCGGTTATAGGCACAGGATTTGACTGACAACAGGAACTTCCTGTTTGGGAGCAGGAAGTGAGTGATCACAGAACCACCAAGGACCCACCATCCTAGAAGGGCAAGAGTAGCTCTCTGGCCCCCTCTAGCTGCTGGAGGTCTGCCTCTGAGCAAGTAAGTGGTCTACTGAGAAATATAGGATATTCTTGTCTCAGAACAGGACAATCAGGAGCTTACGGGCACACAGGCAGAAAGTAAGGAGAGAGAGAAAGAAAACAGAGGAAAGAGTAAGGATTGCAAACAGTTAAGGGGCCAGAAATAAGACATGATTGGAGTGGTGCAGTGCAGTGGCTGTGGAGCAGCAGTCTTCCGGGAGATGTTCTGGAGGATGCGGTGTTGTCCCATCTGCAGGCACCTCTCTGGGCTGAGGGAGGAAGTTGCTCATCTCCAGGCTGAGTTGGCCAGGATTTGTGGGACCTCCTCTCCATCCAGGGACCACCAGTGCCACTGCCGCTGCCTCAGAGGTTGCCAAGAAAGAGGAGTGGTTGGACCACAGTGGGCTCAGGGAGGTGATGGTGGTGGAACAGGGTGCATCCTCCAGTTGTACCTTCCACAATCCCTATGCCATTCTGGCAAAGTGTGGTTCCTCTATGGAGGCACCCACAGTGAGACCAAGGAGGATGCTGGTAACCTCCACAAAGGAGACCCACAGGAGGGTGGCAGGGGACCCTGCAGGAAGGAAACAACCCTGGTGGGGGACTCATTATTGGGAAGGTAGAACTGGGGAGGAAGGGGAGAGGAGGTAAGGTGCCTGCCAGGCCATGGCTTGAGGGACAGGGAGCGAATCCTCAGGATTGCCGGAGCAGCTGCACAGGGGAGGGAGCTGGATGTCATTGTCCACCTAGGGACAAATGACCTGGCTAAGAAAGGGATTAGAGAAGTGCAGGAAGAGTTTGTGGAATTGGGAAGGGGCCTTAGTCAAGTAGCACGCACGGTAACCTTCTCGGAGGTGCTACCCATCTATGGCATAGGAGAGACTAGGGTGTTCCACACCATGGGATTCAATCAGTGGTTGAAAAACTGGTGTGGAGCTCAGGGATTTGGCTTCATTGGGGACTGGGGGTCCACCTGGAGTGATGCAAGCCTATACTGGCATGATGGGCTGCATCTGTCCAGGAGGGGAACCAGGATCCTAGGTGATAGGTTTAAATGCTTCATTGGCAAGCTTTTAAACTAGTGAAGGGGGAGGCATTGAAAGGAGCAGGAAAATCCTAGCCCCCAAATAATCATGGTAGTAAGTGCAGCAAACACCAACATAGAGGTGTCGATAGGGAGAAGGGCAGGGTAAATGGAAAAAGTGACAAAGGCAAGAAGGACAGGATGGGGCAAAAGGAGTAAGGCCATCAGGAAATGGAGGGTAATGAGTACCAATGCCTGTAGTCTGGGCAACAAGCCCTGAGCTGATGGCCTTAATGGAAGAGGGATGCCTGATATCGTAGCAGTCACAGAAACATGGTACACAGAAAACCATGACTGGGATGTTAACATACCAGGGTACATAACCACAGGAGAGACAGGCAGGGAGAAGAGGGGAGGAGTAGCTCTCATGTAAAGGAAGGGATAAAAGCAACTGAACAGAAGAGTAAACAGGGAGGAGAGGAGGCACTGTGGGTCACCATGGAGACTGAAAGGGCACCATAATCTGCACAGGGTTGTGTACAGACCCCATGTCAGGGGAAGAAATGGAAAAGGATATGATAGAAGGCATTCTTAGAATGGCAGAGAAAGGGGAGATACTGTTGATGGGAGACCTGAATATGCCAGATGTTAACTGGAGCACATTTGCTGCAGCCACATCCAAGAGCAGGGCCATTCTTGATGCCCTACAGGTGGCAGGCATTAGACAGCTAGTTTCAGAACCCACTCACAAGGGAGCAATCTTAGACCTCGTACTCTCAAACGGGGGCAGTGAGAGGATCTCAGATCTAGAAGTGGGTTGCCATCTGGGGACAAGTGACCATCAAACAGTGTGGTTCATGTTAAACTCAGCTACAGAGTCAAGCCATACAAAAGTGAGGGTACTGGACTTTAGGAGGGCTGACTTTGGCAAGATGGGAGAGTGCCTCAGAAAAGCACTAGCAAACAGGCTAGAAGGAGGTGTGGAGCAACAATGGGAATTATCAAAACTGCCATCACAGAGGCAACAAGCCTTTGTGTGAAGCAAATAAACAAATCAAAACAAAGAGAAAAGTCACTATGGTTCTCAAAAGAGGTGGCTGTGAAAGTCAGGAAGAAAAAGATAGCATTCCAGAAGTATAAGGAAACACAGAAGGAGCAGGACAGAGAGCTGTACCAGTTAAGGCAGAAGGAAGCAGGAGGGAAGTCAGAATAGCAAAGGCCCAAACTGAGGAAAAATAGCCAACTCAGTTAAGAAGGGATAAAACCTTTATAGGTACAGCAGGCGTAGAAAGACAAAGGGAGGGATAGTGAGGCTGAATAGAATGAACGGTGGTGGGCAGAGGGGATAGTGAAAGCAGGAATACTGAACGAATATTTCTGCTCAGTATTCACAAAAAGAGTAGGGGAAGTGCCTAATCCAATTAACAGAAGCAATTTTGATAGGGGTCGATCCCAGTCCTTTCACAGAAGAAAAGGTTCTGCAAGAACTCCTAAAACTGAAGGTGGACAAAGCAATGGGTCCTGATGGAATTCACCCCAGAATTCTAAAAGAATTAAGGGAGGAACTAGTGAAACCATTGGCTACTCTTTTTAATAAATCATGGGAGGATGGGGTGGTACCCGAGGACTGGAGGAAGGTGGATGTGATTCCCCTTCACAAAAGTGGGACCAAGACAGAGGCAGGAAACTACAGACCTGTCAGTCTGACCTCTGTGGTAGGGAAAGTGATGGAGTCACTTCTGAAGGAAAGAACAGTTGAGTACCTATAGGCCAGTGGAGCACAGGACCCAAGGCAGCATGGGTTCACAGCGGAAGGTCATGTCAGACAAATCTAATAGATTTCTTTGACTGGGTGACCAAAGTAGTAGACCAGGGAGGGCTGTGGACATGGTCTACCCAGACTTTAGCAAGGCATTTGACACAGTCCCACACAAAAGATTAATAGTCAAATTAACCAGCCTGGGAGTGGGACCCAGGGTGGTACCTGGCAAAACATTGGCTGGACAACAGGACATAGAAGGTAATTGTAAATGGAGTCCACTCTGAAGAAAGGGGGTTACTAGTGGGGTACCGCAGGGTTCAGTATTGGGTCCAGTCCTTTTTAATGTCTTCATCAGTGACATTGCAGAGGGACTGGAAGGAAAAGTATGCCTTTTTGCAGATGACACAAAGATCTGCAACAGGGTTGATACACAAGGAGGCGTGGAAAGGATGAGAAGGGACTTGGCAAGGTTGGAGGAATGGTCAGAAGTATGGCAGCTAGGATTCAATGCAAAGAATGCAAAATAATGCACCTGGGAAACAAGAACCCAGGGGAAGAATACACAATGGGTGGGGCGGTAGTAACAACAACAAAAAAGGAAAGGGACCGGGGGTAATCATATCAGATGACCTTAAGGTTAGCAAGCAATGTGAGAAGGCAGTAGGGAGGGCTGGGGTATACTGGGATGTATAGGAGAGGCATCATCAGCAGAAAACAGGAAGTTGTTATCCCTCTGTACAGACAGTTGGTGAGAACCCATCTGAGTACTGTGTCCAGTTCTGGAGACCCCATCTCCACAAGGACATAGACAGGATAGAGGCAGTCCAGAGGAGGGCAACTAAAATGGTGCAGGGTCTGCAAGAGAAGCTGTATGAGGAGAGACTAAAGGAGCTTAATATGTATACCCTTGAGGAAAGAAGGGACAGGGGGGACATGATAGAAACTTTTAAGTACCTCAGTGGAATCAACAAAGTCCAAGAGGGTAGCATCTTCAAGAAAAAGACACGAGCAAGAACAAGGGGACACAATTTAAAGATAGAAGGAGGGTGGTTCAGGGGCAATGTGAGGAAGTATTATTTCACAGAGAGGGTAGTGGATGCATGGAACAGCCTTCCTGAGGAGGTTGTGGGGTCTAAGACTGTGGGAGAATTCAAGAATGCATGGGACAGACATAAGGCAATTCTTGTGGGGGGTAGGAAGAAATAGGCTGTTGGTTAACTAGGATCTGCGGCCTATCCTGTAGGTAGGGAAATGGGCAGACTAGATGGGCCTAGCGGTCCTTATCTGCCATCAAAGTCTATGTTTCTATGCTTCTATGGTACACTCATTTTTCAGAAAATTGTACGCAGTCCTACCTTTTGTTTTTCGGTACCACAGGATGAACCAAATAATTCCCTTTTGCACAGGAATAAAGAGGAGAAATACTGATGGCACCAAGGACATAGTACAGTGGCGCTAACAGACACAGCCACCATGTTTTTAAAATGTTCTGCCGCCCACAGAGGGAATGTGTCCAATGATGGACCACTCTGTTTGAGTGGCACTTCCAACATAGCCAGGCATCAAGACTGGTACGCTGTTTCTTTCAGTTTCAGCTGCATAGTATAGTTCAGAGCACTGGAACGATAGTATTACGGGCTCTGAAACGATACTATTATCACTTTTGAACCGTGCTACTATCACCGGTGACTGAGAGTATTACCACTTGCTGTCCGGTACTATTACCGGAATTTTTTTGTATGCTTTAGTGTAGTATTAAATTGCATATCCATATATTAAGAAATATTAAACTCATCTATATCTTTCTATTAAAAAAGTGCCAGTTCTAAATTGTCATTTAAGCCTGGCCACCGACATGATCCCGACTTAAATATCCAGAAATTCTTTCTCTTTGATACTTTCAAAACTCTTTCCTTTGTTTAACTTGCTCAATACCCATAAACTTAATTATGTGGTTCTCTGATGTGCTCATAGCATACATGCATGGCAAGGACATACAATACTCCATGTTTTTGTTGCCAATTGCCTGCATGTCATCCCCAAATCATTCTTAAACCTCCCTTTTGTTATTCCAACATAGTACATGCCACAGGCACACTCTGTCACATAAACCATGTACATGTTACTGCAGGTAAGCAGGTTCTTTATATGCAGTAGTCTTTGCTGGTTTAAAAAACAAGTGGTGCGTTCATTGACCAGCTCACCATACTTACACTTCCTGCATTTTTTGCAGCAAGCAAGAGGAGTAGGCCACCATGTCTTGGGCTTTGGTACCTGCTGTGTAGAATGCACAAATTCCTCTTTCAGGTTTCTAGCCTTTTATAGACCACCATGGAGTGGGCTAGAGAAGAGTGAGGACTTGGATGAGGGCTGGTTAAGTGCATGTTTAAAGGCAGCCAGCTGCAGCTTCATTTGAACAGTGGAAAAAATCAAGTGACTGCAGGCAGCCACTACTGTGGCTGCAGTCTCTGATTTTCAAATCTCTGCAAGCAGGTGTATCCTTCAGTCGAAGTGGGTTTAACCTGGAGTACAGCTTGGAGATAAGTGGCCATGTTTGTGTCTGTTTAAAACAACAAAAAAAGGTTTAAATTTTTTGAATTGCTGTGGGTTTTGTTTCTTTTTCTAGGTACAGGGTGGGCTTAGAAATAGGGAGGGAGGATTTGGACAAGGGTGGGCTGAGGGCAGGTTTGAAGACAGCTGGCGCTGGTGCTATTTGGGCAAAGGAAGAAACCAAGTCACTTCAACCAGCCACTAGTGCAGCTCCAGTCCCCCTATACATTTCCCAGAGAGCCAAGCAACCCCTCACATAAGCAGCCCAAAAGCATGAGTGCCACAAAGCAGCAGTGTAACATTTTACTTAGGTAAACCTGCAGGCCGAGGGGACTCTGCTTAACAGGGACCAGGTAGGTGTAAAGGCTGGAAGAGTAAGAGATGTCTGGGGGTTCAGGTTGGTAATCAAGCCCTAACCAGTTATGCTGTTGAGGCAGGGTGGGATAGTGGTTAGGAATATTCCCTATAGGGATAGGCCAGTGAAAGCAGGTGGGGGTAATGCTTAGAACTGCTCCTTATCAGATGTGGGCCTGCAAAGGCATTGGGGGTGCTGTGGTGATCTACTCCCTATCTGGATTAGACCTGTGAAGACTACGTTTCTGGGGGTAGTCCTGCAGCGGCAGATAGGATAGTGTTTGGAAAGAATACTGAAGAAGGAAGCAGCAAGCAGGAGGTTATGGTGTTGGGGAGATGGGGGTTGCAGTGTTCCTGGGAACAATGTGGTAGTCTGAGGATGAACTAGTGTGAGGAGGCTAGTTTGTTTTTTCTTATGGCACATGTGTCTGATAAGGAAGGAGTTAGAAATATTGGTGAGAAGGTAGGGGCAGAGGGCTGGGCCAGGGGTGGAGAAATGAGTAGAGGGAGGGTTTGGGGTCAGGCGTTCAGCTGCACTAGGACCCACTGCAACAGAGGGAAAGGTGTCCTAAGGAATAGGGATGGTGGGTTGTAGGAATAGAACATGGCTTCGGAGGGGAAGAAGGGTGGTGCACTGGCAGTGCTACCAGTAATGAATTGTTTCAAACCACTAAGTGCTACAGAGGAGGGAGACCTACAGTAGGTGTAGCACAGATGACAGAAGGTCATCTGGTCTGTGAGGACATTCTGGTGGGGTTACTGTGGGACAGGAGGTGAAGGGGTAGGACAAGGGCATTAGGATGAGAAGAGGACACCCTTGGGGGGATGAAGATGAGGCAGACATAGAGAGATGGGGGCAGTGTTCAACTGGAGATGGGGAGGAGGGGAGGTGACAATAAACAATCAGCAGTTGAGAGGAAGGTGGAGGGGAAGGTAGCAGGAAAGGTGAGCAGTAGGGTGTGGTGCACAGAAAAGGATTGTTCAAGAAGGGTGAGAAATGTGGGTGGTCAACTGTACTGTCATAGTAATAGAGGATTTAATAGTGAAGGGACTAGATAGGATAGGTGGGGAGGGTCAACAAGGTAGGATAGTGATGCGCCCCCAGGAATTACTGCAAAATGCACTGGCCCCATGGTAGGCCCACTTGCACTGAGGATGGGGAAGCCACATGTGTCATCCAGCTACAGCAGGTACCAGTGACCTAGCTGAATACAAAGTGGAGACAGTGCAGGAGAGGTTTGGAGTGGTGGGACAGGTTTGTAGAGGATGTTAGGTTCACAGTCTTCAGAGGTGCTGCCAGTACCTAGAGTCAACACAAATAGGAAGTATTATAGAGATGAGTTTAATGGCTGGCTAAGGAACGTGTAGGAAGGAAGGATTTGAGTATGTAGGGAACTGGAAGGGATCTAGGATGAAAAACATCTATGCAAATGATAGATTTGCATCTTAGTTGGAGGGAAACAGGCTTCTTGGGGTACTTTTATTGTTTGAAACTGGGAAGAGCCAGTAGGCACATGTACCTGTTTCCAGGGGTGACCAGGAGCACTGGGGAAGTTAAGGACTTGCTCAAGAGTCAACCAGTATGCAATTGGAGGTTGTGGGAATCAAACCCAGGTATGTTGGATGTACCAAGCTCATTTACATCTCATTACTCTAACCTTTAGACTATATTTCCAGCCCAATAATGGGAACTATATCATCAGGAACTTGAATGTATACTGAAGCGGGCCGAGAAAGAGTTGAAGCACCCAGGGTTTCCAAGAGGAGGGGACAGCCAGGCCCTTCCAAGTTGAAAACAAAAAGGGTTTTGTAAGGCGAGGAAGTGGGGAGAGTGGAAGAAAGCACAGGGTAGAGATGCCAGAAGGTAGGGGTGATCAGGTTGAAAGCATAGAGAGATCAGGATGGGGGTAATTGGAAGGAACAGAAGAGGGCTAGGGGTAGAAAAAAGGAAGTGGGAAGACTAGGGTATAATGAGGGAAGGGAAGGGCAGCCAGGAAGAGGAGATTGGTGACTTTTGGTTAAAAAAGATGGGGAGATCAGAAGTGGCAGAGGGTAGTGTCCCTGAACACTAGAAGTCTCAGGAACAAAGTGGATGGCCTGCAGGCCTTGATGGCAGAAGAACAGGTGGCAACAAACTAAAAGGATTCTGGATCTTTGCTACTTTCTGTAACAAGCTGGTGCTGTGCATTCACTGTCTCATGGAGCAATTTCATTGTAAACACCTGTGAACACTGATAGTGTTAAAACGAGTGAAGCACTCATACATAAAAAGCAGGCACATACAATAACGTTTGTATCCTACCAGTTTACTGAGGCATGTACGGTCAAACACCAGTTGCATTTCAACTTCCCATAGCTTTTCAAGTTTCATCTAGATTCACATGCACAGTAGTTGTAATGTAGCTCCCAACAGCTTTACTTTTCAGCTACATTAGCTTTGTTGCTCAGCTACAATGGATGCAGAGAGACCACGGCCCTGTTGCTTACACAGGGAATGTGAGCAGGGTTCTAACATTTTGGCTTAAGCATTCATCCTACAGTAGTTTACTGGCACCCTGGTACCACCCATTTAAGTAACAGGAAAAGTCAGATCTGGTGGCAGACACAGTGACTTGGGCTACCCAAACCATGGCTGGGTCCTCACCATTTCAGGGTATACACTCCGTAGATGGAACAGAGAGAAAGGGAGAGGTTGGGTGGCACTTTACATTAAGGAGAGCATCACTGCCACCAGGGAGGAGATCAGGGAAGGGAAGGTAGAGGTGCTGTGGGTACAGACCCAAACAACATATGGAACAAGAGTGAGTCTGGGGGTAGTCTATAGGCTAGGATAGCACAGACTGGTCCATCAAAACTCAGAACCACCCCTTTTCCAGTACTACCAGTGGACCTAAGCAAATATGGACCTCACATATCTGAGTCTGGGTCTGCCATGTCAAAATGTAGCCAGTAAACTCTGCAGGCAAGCAAAAAATTAAAAAAATTTGGGGACTGACCTAGCATCTTGTCTCTGACTCTCCGCCTATCCCACATGTCACAAGATAACAGTAAACCACACTGGCCATTTAGTCAGCCATTTGGCTGGTACCTCATTCCTCTATGTGCCACTCTGATGTCATCCCTCCTCCCTCCCTCCCTCACTGCACTTCCATCCCCTCCAACAACGCTTTCCTGCCTGCTACCCTAAAAAAAAGTGATCCTTTGTGACTGTCTCTTTCACAAGGTGCAGATTACAGCTTCATCTGACCACAATGCCGTTAAAGACAAATAAGGTTGGACCAGTGGAGAAAGCAGTCTTGTTTATGCCAGCAAAGTTATAACAAACTCTGGTCAGAGTCGATAGGGCTGCAGCAGGGGAATCTATGTTAAAAATATTGAAATTTTTTTTTTTTTTATATTTTTACACCAAATTTTCAACACAGCCTTGTGATGACCCTACCTCATAAAGAAGGGCAGAGAAAATGTTCAACTCCTGGCCTAAAGGTGATGTCATGCAGGGACTGCAAAAATAACTTTTGAGCTGCAAACACATTTTGGGCAGGAGTTGAAAAATAACAGCTGTCGCTTTCATGAGTTGCTGTGCTGAAATGTCTATGTTGAAAATTTATGGTACAAATATTGAATATTACCAAAGTTATTAGTCTGCATTTGCAAAATTCAACATAGCCTCATAGTAGCCCGTGATGAGGGCACTGGGGAGAGGGCACTGACAATAATGGCAAACTGCTCCCCAGCACATTGCAGGAATGGCTCTCAGGTGATATGGTGGCCAGATGGGGGGATGGGCGACTATAGCGGCATCCTGTCACTATACGTATGCATGCGCAGGGGGTTGAGAGTGGGCATGCACAGTGAGGAATGTGGGGGGTGGTGCCATGGTTGGTTGCTGTGCTGACCCCATGGCATATTGGGTGGGTTGCTGGCATTGGTCAGCCGGGTACTGGGTTTGGGTCCAGATGCTGGTGCCTTTTTGTTACACTTGGCCCAAACCTTTTTTTTTATGTTTTCACCCCCCCGACATGCACCCCCAGAGTTGAAAATCCTTTAGTAGGGAGGTGAGGGGGGCAAAGCCCACTGCAAGGGAGTGTGAAGGGCACAGCCCCCAGAGAAAACATTAAAAACTAAGTCCCCGCTACACTTTTGCTGTGCACCTGGGTGTCTTCTGCATTATGGCGATCGCATTTAGGCTTTCGCCATTATGACATAGATCCTAGTCTCATAACTTAATAGGTGAACATATTAGAATCATAGAACACAAGAATGTGCAAAGTATAATACCTCCCCATATTAAATTTATTCAAGGCCAGGGAATGCGTTGCTAGTCTTTTTTTGGCATTGAAAAGTTTAACTTGGTCCACAGGGAGTAAATTTGGATACAGCTTACTTTAACAAGCCCTAAATATCATGATAGCAGAGCAGAAAGGGTCTTTGGGTGCCCTCAGATGGAAGAGTGGATAAGGTCAAGAAAATTTATTGTGGTACTGTATTCTACAAAGACTCTGCTGAAATAATGCAACACATATAGCAAGCAGAGAAACACCAGCTTGGCATAGATGCTGAATTATTTGGTGCGGTATTGTACTGCAGCAATATAAATTGTGTTGGTATTCATTTTGTGGGAGATTGTGAAAATGTCAGATGATTGTCAATTATGACCTACCTTTTTCATTCTTGATGAAAAACTACTACTTTAAGAAAATGGGCTCTGTAAACCATTATGATCATTCATATTTTCAATAACTCCAAATTTTTACACCTGTGGGTCACTGTCCCACATAGGAAAACTAACCTTCTCACTCCTCTGAGTGCAGACCATGCCCTTTTTGTGTTGCAATGTCCCCCATCTGCCACTTGCTTAGTGGCAGTGAATTTATGTAGCATTTTAATTCTGCATATCTATGCAGTAGCATAAAATGTCTACTGACATCCTTCGTAAGCTTCCCTCTATCAGTTTTGTCATATTTCCTCCAGTGTTTATATTTATTTATTTTGTTTTTGTTAACCGGATTAGGCATACTAGCCAAAGTTGACTATTTTCAGGCATGACCCAGGAGAATACATACATAAAATGAGATGAGATTATACAATACATAGTATATAGTACAGGTACATAGTATATAGTACAGGTAGGTTAGAATGCATCAAGTCAGACAGTACTCGAGATAATACATATAGCTATGCAGAGATGACAAAAGTGACATTAGTACATGCAAATAACTGAAACTGGGCTAAGTGGCAGCTATAAAGACATTTTATAGCAAAGCTTGTTTAGAAGTGCAGCAGTGTCTTGGGCAAAATAGGGTGGATAGCTGTGAGGCATTAAGAGAGATCAAAGCATGTGCAAGGGTCCCAGGATAGGTGGTGATATAGTTCTTTTTTGAAGATTGGGTGGGAGTTACAAGGGAGTTCCAGCTGGCTGGGGCAGTGCAGTGAAATGCTCCAGAGCTTTTGAAGTAAGACACCTGGGTATGGTGAGTAGAAATTTGTTTGCCGAGCGTAGTCTGTGGGCAGATGTCTGTGGTACAAGTAGAGCTGCAAGAGGGTGTTTGGTTTCGGATTACAGAGTCTGTGAGGGTCCCTAGGAGTATAGTCAGTAGGCAGTTGGGGAGAGCCAGCCTAGGTCACTATACAGTGTGCAGTGATGCTTGAGGTGATGGGAAGAGGAGGCATACCAACATATGTTGTTATATCGACATCCCGCTTATGGAGAGCAGCCTTATGGGCATTAGCAAAGTGTGTGTATAGAAGCAGACCTAGCAAATTGTCTTCACTGAAAGGCCTGCTTACATCACAGATGTCACTAGTCAATCAATTGATTCTGGGTGGGGCTTTTATCACTGTTCTGTTTAGGCATACTACACAGAGTAAAGTCAGTCAGAAGACTTGCAGTTCCTTTTGGAAGCTGAGAAACTGGCTATACTGCAGAGAACAAACTAGAACACATTTGAGGAACTGGTAACTTGGTAAAACATAATATTGTAGGGGACTAGGAAGGTAAGCTACACTTTCTACAGAAAGTTTCATTATTTTCTTATTGGCATTAAGAATTGCAGGATTCCATTAAAGTGAAGTAATTTTATAACCAGAGGGGTTGTAATACAACTGAAGTTGCTTGATTTCTGTGCTAGACACATAGGATTTGGAAGGATATTTGTGCAATATTTTGGAAGTGTCCTGCTGGCTGAACACATTTTTATCCCTGGACTCAGTAGAGTGGTTTGTGTAGGAGCAGTGGTCTAGTACATTGTGGTGTTGGTTGACTTACTATAAAGTGCAGTACTCACCAGGGTGGTGGAGCAGTGGTGTATTTGATTGTTTCTAACAGTCACCAGTGGTTGTGGCCTACCACCCACCCTACCCTCACCCCACCCACCCCAGGTGTGGCATTTCCTTTATAGCCAAGGTTCTGACATCACTTCCTCAACAGGTCTTGGAGCAGAACTGTCATATTCTTAATTACCCAGCGCAGTGCATAAAGCGTAAGTATACACACACACACACACACAAAAATGTGTATTAATCATTGTATATTATAAGGAAGAGGGACATGTGGGGAGTGGTGCAATGCACTGGCTGTGGGGCAGCAATTTTCCGGGAAACATTCTGGAACCTGCATTGCTGCCCTATTTGCAGGCAACTGTCAGCTCTGAGGGAGGAGGTTGCCCACCTCCAGGCTGAACTGGTAAGGACTAAAGAGGACTCCCCCACCCAAAGAGCACCAGTTCCACAACCACTGCCTCAGAGGTTGCCATGTGTGAAGAGCAGATGGACCACAGTAGGTTCTGGGAGGGTGAGGGTGGTGGAACAGAGGTGTAGCCCCCGAGTTGCACCTCTACACAAATCATATGTCAGTCTGGCAAATCAAGGTTCCTCTATGATGACACCCTCATTGGCAACCAAGAAGAATGTTGGAGACATCCACAAGGGAGACCCACAAAAGAGTGGCAAGGGACAACACAAGGGAAAGAAACAGCTTCTGATAGGGGACTCAACTGTTAGGGGTGTAGACCTGAGGAAGGGAGAGGAGAGGGAAATAAGGTGCCTGCCTGGTGCCATGGCTTGGAGGGACAGGAAGCGAATCCTCAGGATTGCAGAAGCAGCGTCACAGGAGAGGAAACTAGATATCATTGTCCACCTTGGGACAAATGACCTAGCTAGGCATGAGATCTGTGCAGTGCAGGATGAATTTGTGGAGTTGGGGAGGGGCCTCAGACAGGTAGCAAGCACGGTAACCTTCTCAGAGGTGATGCCAGTCTATGGTAGGGGTGAGGCTAGGGTACTGCACACCATGCAGTTTAATGAATGGTTGCAAAACTGGTGCAGAGCACAGGGCTTTGGCTTCATTGGGGACTGGGGGTCCACCTGGAGATGAAGGTCTATACTGGCATGATGGTCTGCATCTGTCTAGGAAGGGAAACACGCTCCTAGGTGACAGGTTTAAAGGCTTCCTTGGCAAGCTTTTAAACTAGCCAAGGGGGGAGGTGCTGATAGGAAACAGGAAAGTTCAAGCCTACCCCACAAAGCATGGCAGGTAGTAGGGTAAACATTGAGGTACAGAGCTTGACAGAGGGCAGGACAGGGGTAAATGGAAAAATGGACAAGGGCAATAAGAGCAGGGATGGGGTAAAAAAGGATAAAGCCAACATTAAATGGAGGGCAATGAGTACCAATGCCCATAGTCTTGGAAACAAGCTTCCAGAGCTAGTAGCCCTAATGGAAGTGGAACACTTGGATATTGTGGCAGTCACAGAAACATGGTACACGGAGAACCATGACTGGGATGTCAACATACCAGGGTACACAATCTACAGAAGGGACAGGGAGGGTAAAAGAGGAGGTGGAGTAGCTCTCTACATAAGGGAAGGGATCAAAGTAACAGAACTAAAAAGTAAAGGGGGAGGACAAGAGGAACTTTGGGTCACATTGGAGACAGGGAATGGCATTATAATCCGCACAGGGGTTGTATACAGACCCCCTTCTCAATGGGAGGAAATGGACAAGAAAATGATAGAGGGCATTCTCAAAATGGCTGAAAAAGGGGAGATACTGTTGATGGGGGACCTGAATATGCCAGATGTTAACTGGGCAACATGGACTGCAGCCATCCAAGAGCAGGGTCATTCTCGATGCCCTACAGGGAGCATGCTTTAGACAGCTAGTGGTGGAACCCACTCGGAGAGGAACAATATTAGACCTGGTACTCTCAAATGGAGAGAGATCACAAACTTAGAAGTCAGTAGACACCTGGGAACAAGCGACCACTGCACAGTGTGCTTCACAATAAACACAACCATGGAGACAAGCCATACAAATACAAGGATACTGGACTTTAGAAGGGCTGACTTTGGCATAATGGGTGAATACCTGAGGAATGCATTAGCAAATGGCCAGAAAGGAGGGGGTGGAAGAACAATGGAGAAAAATCAAAACTGCCATCATGGAGGCAACAAGCCTTTGTGTGAAGCAAATAAAGAAAACAAAGTGGAATAAAAAAACACTATTGCTCTCAAAAGAAGTGTTAGCGAAGGTTAAGGAGAAAAAGGCTGCATTCAAAAAGTATAAGGAATCACAGATGGAACACGACAGGGAACTGTATCAATTAAAGCAGAAAGAAGTGGGGAAGGCAGTCAGAAAAGCAAAGGCCCAAACCAAGGAAAGGATAGCCAACTCAGTTAAGAAGGGAGATAAAACCTTTTATAGGTACATTAGGGAACATAGAAAGGTTAAGGGAGGGATAGGGAAGATTAATAAAGGAGAGGGGAGGTGGGCAGAGGTAGACAGTGAAAAGGCAGAGATAATGAATGAATACTTTTGTTCAGTATTCACAAAAGAAGAAGAGGAGGAGTTACCTAAACCAAACAGTAGAAGCACTCTGGATAGTGGGGTTGATACCAGTCCATTTAAATAAGAAAGTGAAACATAGAAACATAGAATTTGATGGCAGATAAGGACCGCTTGGCCCACCCAGTCTGCCCATTTCCCTACCTGATGGATAAGCTGCAGATCCTAGTTAACCAGCAGCTTACTTCTTCCTACTACTGAAAGACTAGAGACTAAAGAGTACTGAAAGAACTTCTAAAACTCAAGGTGGACAAAGCAATGGGGCCTGACGGGATTCACCCTAGAATCCTAAAAGAGCTAAGGGAGGACCTAGTGACACCACTAACTACACTTTTTAACAAATCATGGGAAGATGGGGTGGTACCTGAGGACTGGAGGAGGGAAGATGTGATTCCCCTTCACAAAAGTGGGAGCAAGGCAGAAGCAGGAAACTACAGACCTGTTAGTTTGACCTCAGTGGTGGGGAAAATGATGGAATCACTTCTGAAAGAAAGAATTGTTGAGTACCTAGAGGCCAGCGGGGCACTGGACCCAAAGCAGCATGGATTCACAGCAGGAAGATCATGTCAGACAAATCTAATCAATTTCTTCGACTGGGTGACCAAAGTAATAGACCAGGGAGGGGCTGTGGATATGGCCTACCTAGACTTTAGCAAGGCATTTGACACAGTCTCGCACAAAGATTAATAATCAAGTTAGCCAGCCTGGGAGTGGGTCCCAGGGTGGTAGCCTAGTGAAAACTGGCTGCACAACAGGACACAGAAGGTAATAGTGAATGGAACACATTCTGAAGAAAGGGGTTACTAGTGGAGTACCTCAGGGCTCAGTACTGGGTCCAGTCCTCTTTAACGTCTTTATAAGTGACATTGCAGAGGGTCTGGAAGGAAATGTATGCCTCTTTGCGGATGACACAAAGATCTGTAACAGAGTTGATACACAAGGGGGGTAGAAAGGATGAGAAGGGACTTTGCAAGGTTGAATGAATGGTCAGACATATGGCAACTTAGATTCAATGCAAAGAAGTGCAAAGTAATGCACCTGGGAAATAAAAATCCAGGAGAAGAGTACACAATAGCAGAGGAGGTACTAACAACAACAATAATGGAAAGGATCTGGGTGTAGTCATATCAGATGACCTAAAGGTGGATATGCAATGTGAGAAGTCAGTAGGGAAAGCCAGGGGGATACTGGGATGCATAGGGAGGGGCATCACAAGTAGAAAAGGGAAGTGGTTATCCTCTGTACAGACAGTTGGTGAGACCCCATCTGAATACTGCGTGCAGTTTGGAGACCTCATCTATGCAAGGACATAGACAGGATGGAAGCAGTCCAGAGGAGGGCAACTAAAATGGTGCAGGTCTACATCAGAAACCATATGAAGAGAGACTGAGAGAGCTTAATATGTATACCTTTGATGAAAGGAGGGATGGGGGACATGATAGAAACTTTTAAGTACCTCAAGGGAATCAACAAAGTCCAGGAGGGTAGCATCTTTCAGAAAAAGAGATGTGTAAGAACAAGGGGGCACAATTTAAAGTTAGAGGGGGACGGCTCAGGGGTAATGTGAGGAAATTCCTTTTCACGGAGAGAGTGGTGGACGCATGGAACCGCCTTCCTGGAGAGGTTGTGGGGTCTAAAACAGTGGAGGAATTCAAACATGCATGGGACAGACATAAGGCAATTATAGTGAGGGGTTGCAGGAAATAGGCTGTTGGTTAACTAGAATCTGCAGCTTATCCAGTAGTTAGGGAAATGGGCAGACTGGGTGGGCCAAGTGGTCCTTATCTGCCGTCAAAGTCTATGTTTCTATGTTTCTATGGACACACCATATATCAGTGCTGGAAGCAGAATACCCTTGGCAATTGCCAATTTGGCAGATGGTGTTAGCAGGTGACAAGTCTTATAGGCAATTCCAAGTTTGGCATTTGTTGCTTTACAGGTTGACTGGATGTACAGACTGAAATCAAGGGATTTATCAAGGAGGACTCCCAGGTATTTGAAGGATGTGACACAGTCAATGAGAGACCCCCCAGAGTCATGGACTAGGAGGGGTTCCTTACAGGCTCTGAGTTTGGGGGCAGTGCCAAATAGCATGGCTTGGGTCTTTTTTGTGTTGAGGATGAGCTTATTAGCATTTAGCCATGTTTGCACGTTCCTGAAATCCGAGGAGAGGTTTTTGTTAATGATGTTAACTTTGTCAGCATTAAAGTAGAGGACAAGATCATCAGCATATAAGATAGCTGAGCAGGACAGTATGGCATAATCTATGTTGTTGATGTATAGCGAGAAAAGAAGGGGTCCCAGGATGGAGCCCTGGGGTATTCCAATGTCAGTGCTGGTCACATCCGAGAGAGCAGAGTTGAATTTAACAAGTTGTAATCTGTTTGATAGGTAGTTGTTAAACCAGTCAACTACTGAGGATGAGAAGTTAAGTCTATGCAGGGTTTAGAGAAGCAGGAGATGATCAACAAGATTGAAAGCTTTGGTAAGATCGATAAATACTGCTCCAGTGAGTAGGCCTTTGTCCATGTTGCAGAGTAAATCGGTGGAGAATTTGAGAAGAGTGGTTGAGGTACTGTGCCCTTTTCTGAAACCATGCTGAGTGTCTGAGAGAAGGTTGTTCTTTGTGAGATAGTCAATGGTTTGGGTTGTAACAAGCTTCTCCAGTAGCTTGCTTAGCACAGAGAGGATGGCTATGGGCCTGTAGTTGTTGAATCCTTTGGGTATCCTTTTTTAAGGATAGGCATAACTCAGGCAATCTTCCAGAGATCTGGGACAACACCAAGAGAGAGAGAGAGAGAGAGAGACAGAGTGAAAATCTTGGCCAGTGGTGAGGCAATCAGTGGTGCCGCTAGCTTCAGGAGTCGTGGCTCAAGTGAATCTGAGCCAGGGCTAGTATTGTTGGATATGTTTTGCAATAGCCTTTGGACCTCAGATCTAGATATAGCTTTAAAGTGGAAAGGGGGGGTAGTAGTTAGTTGGCAGTGGTCAACACCAGATGCTGATCTCTGGGGTGTGCAGTAAGGCTGAGATGCTATGGGAGGTGAAGCAAAGGACAAGGTGTACTGAGACAGGTCCGTGAATAATCTGTTTAAGGTATTTGCTATAGTGTTTGAGTCATTGCAATATACACCATTTAGGATCATATCCCTTGGGGTTGATGACTGGGTAGCCCCAAGAAAGGTCTTGATGTGTGTCCAGAATTTTCTAGGGTCACCAGCAGAGTTTGTGAGCAGTTCCTTGCAGTAGATGCTCTTTGCTGTTCTGATTTGTTTTTTTATAGGTGCTCCGAGAGGCCCTGTAGATATTCTAATCCTCTGGTAGTCTGGACACTTTATACTTCTTCCAGAGTTTTTCCCATGTGTGCAAGTTAGATAGCAGGTCCTTGTGTAGCCATCTTGTTTGTTTACCCCTGACCCTTCTGGTGACCTTCAGGCTATGTTTATCCTGAAGTGCTGTGAAATTATCAATGAAGATAACAAGGGCTATTTGAATATCATGGGAGTGATAGATGTCAGACCAGTTGATACAGGATACATCATAGAGGAAAGCTTCCACGTCCAGTTTGGCAAAGTTGGTAATTGTGATGTAGCATGGAGGGGGTGGGGGAGCAGTCTCTGGGCTCCATACACAGAAAGTGGGGGAGTGGTCTGTGATAGCATCTGCCAAGATGCCTGCAGTTTGCACATGGTCAAGGCGATTCACCAGTACCCAGTCTATGAGGGTGGAGGCAGTTAGAGAAGGGGTGGTTCTAGTGGGTTTAGTTAAGATCTGGTGCAGGTTATAGCTCTGCGTTAATGTCAGCAGTGTGCTGTGAGTTGGTCCCAGCCAGTTTAGGTTAAAGTCACCTAAGATTATGACCTTGTTTTGCTTAGCGTTTGTGACGGTTTGATAAAGTGAATCCTGAAGACCTGTGATACCTCCAGTGGGTGGGTTGTAGGCGCAGATAATGTGGAGTTTTTTTGCACCAAGGGCAATGGTTGTGTGTAGGGACTCACAGACTGAGGGTGAGCCAGTGGGTGGGCAGACCATAACATCAAGATGTTTTTTATAGAGGATAGCAACACCCCCTCCACATTTTGGGGAAGGCCTATCTCTCCGTATCAAGGAATAATTGGGCAAGGAACGTGAGTTCAGAATGTGAGGCTTGAGCCATGTTTCAGATAGGCACAGTAGGTCAGGATTGTACACTTTCATCCATGCCTCTAGATCAGCAAAGTTCCTGATAATGCTCCTAATATTCATATGGGCAATGAGAAGCCCTTTTCCTGAGACAGCCGATAGGTCAGGAGAAACCACAGTTTAATAGTGTGGAATGGGAGATGAACCAGTTGTGTCATTTTGTATTTTCTGAGCATACGAAACGAGTTGTAGGTACAACCCTTCAGAAGGATAAGGGTGGTGTAGGCACGCACATGTTGTGTTTTGGCAGTTTGGTTGGAGAAAGTAAAGTCATTGTGTTGTGAGGTATTCTCTTCATAGTGGTTGTTTATTGGAACAGAAGTAGATACCCCATGTAAGCATAAAAGCAGTATCAGAAGCAGGATTCTTCCTCCCAATCTATGAGTTGCCAGTTTTGGCAGGAGACTGCAAATGTTTACTGTAGCAAGGGTGAGTGTTCCTGAGTGACTCATGGTGAGCTACTGTGGACCAGAAAACTGATTGTTACTGTAGATCAAAGTGTTAAATTCCTGAAGGTGATAAACATTAGCCTAGGGCATATGCAGGATGTAAAAATCCTTTGTTAGAATCTTCCCTTTGTTCTTCAAAACAGTTGTGAATAGACCTCAAAGACAAGCACACATCCTTTAAGAAAGTCAGACTGAAATGTGGATTCAATGCAACACTCCACAACCCAGAAACTTGTATAAAAGATTTACTGACCTCACTTTTGTTTTTTGATGTTTTCCAAAAAAGTTGATTTATGATGAGAATGCATATACCTGGTGGTGATGTTTTGTAGTTTCTTAGTCCAGGAAACGTTCATAGATGTTATGTCCAAGAATAGTCCAGTTCCTCCAAGAAGAAACACATGAAAAACCACAAAAACTAAACTACTGACAGAGACAAACACAAACACAAACAGCCAGCCACATTGATAGAAGGCACAGGGCTTACTGCAGCAGTAAATAGAATGTGTTCAGCACTATAATAAAATAAAATTTTCTGGTGGGCTTTCTGGTGGGTTCAGATATCCACCACCATCTCTCTCTGACACCTTCTTGCTCAAGACAGGGTTGTCCAGGGGAACATCAGCAGACATCCTCCTACCTCTAGCACACAAACTCCCTCCTCAGTCCCTCACTCTGCAGGAACCCCTATCTCTACCCATAGCAGCCTTTCCATATGATCGCTCTTATGCGGTAGCCACCCTAAACCATAGGCACAGGAAACAAAAGCATACCAGCTCCAGCTGGGTGGTCTGGTCTCTGCACATCAGGAAACTGATCCTGCTACTGCTGTTATTATCAGGAAACATGCACCCTAATCCTGGTCCTCCCTTTACAGGCACCACCCCGAAGCCTGGGCACCTCAAGATAATCTCCTTTAATAATGGAAACCTTATGCCCAATCTTATGCAATTACAGGCATGGGTGGAATTTCTAAAACCTGATGCCATAGCACTCACAGAGACCTGGCTGTCTCCAAAGATGTTGGACACTACAATAGCCCTTGATGGGTTTAAAATATTCCATCAGGACAGGCTAACCAAGTGAGGGGGCAGCTATCTAGTTTGCCCCAGAGATGATATATGCGTCTTGTACTACTCAGCAGTAAGCACACAAAAGATGTGCAAATCCTTAACATCAAGATTATCATTGGTCATCAAAACAAGGTTCTTGTATTTTGATGGCTTATATGCCCCCTGGAAAGCACATTACTGGTACTGAGCAGTTCATTGCCAATCAAGGACTGTACAGTCATAACTGGGAATGAATTGTAGTTGGTGACTTTAACATCAACTGGCAATCCCATGATGCAACTGCTGTAAAAGATCAAATTGCAGGCCTGTACCTCACCCAGATGCTTACTGCTGCCACCCAGCAAAACTATAAAACTGGTACTTGTATACTTATTGACTGGATCCTCTATAACTGCCCAGACCACATTTCTGAAGTATCAGTCCTACCAGACTCCCCTAACCAAAGTTTTCAATGCTTCCGTAAAGTCTGGAGTATTCACTGACAAGTGGAAGAAAGCACTCATCACCCAAGTTTTCCAAAATGGAGATAGAACCAACCTGTCAAATTATAGACCCATTTCCATTCTACCCTGCTTTCTAAAGCCTTGGAGTGAGTTGTCTCGGATCAACTCACTAAGTATCTTGAGAAGTACAATCTTCTTTCTCCTAAACGGCATGGCATCTGAAAAAAAACTATTCAACCCTTACCACCTTGGACGATTACACAACCCAGTTCTACAGTGCAATAGATAATGATCTGGCAGTGGGGTCTATCTTTATAGACCCCACCAAGGCATTTGACACTGTCAACCATCAGCTACTTTTACAATGCCTCTCTACCTTTTTGGGTTGTCCACGTACGCTGTTACCTGTTTTGAAAGTTATGTTTAAAGCAGGTCACAATGTGTGCAAGTAAATGGCCCACTCTCCAAGCAGAAGGAAGTGAACCTAGGGGTCCCTCAAGGATCACTTCTTGGACCACTCCCATTTAGCCTTTTTATTAACTCACTACCGTCAGTCTGCCCAGCACACATGGTGCTTTATGCAGATGATGTGGTTATCTCAGTTCCTGTTAGGGAACTGTCCATTATAACTGCAGAAATGGAGGCAAACTTACATAGTCTTGAAAACTGGTCTGCACATAATAAATTACCCCTCAACTACAAAAAAACAGAGTATGCTATTTACGATACCTCAAAACAGGAGAAAATATGGCCCATTACTGCTACAAAGCCGTAAAGGACATACTCTTGAACAGATCAGCACTTTTAAATATCTAGGTGTACATCTAGATGACACCCTCACTTTCTCCACACATTTTGACCAGGTTGTAAAATCAGCCAATATAAAGTTGGGGGTTCTATAATGACACAGGCACTCGATGACCCCCGAAGCTTTGAAACTGGTCACATGCAGCTCAGTGCTTTCTTCTATAGACTACGGGCTGGTCATTTACGGTACTAGCTCAGACACTGTGCATAAAAGGGTCAGAATACACCTCAATAAAGCCTGCAGGCTAGTCCTTAGGGCTGGCTACCTGACCCACACTTGTACGTTATACTCAAAGACTGGGTGTCTCCCTCTACACCTCCTAATTAAATACCAAGTTTGTCTGCTTGGTAAGAAATCATTGCTTGTGCTTACACCTGAGACCACTTCGATCCTATATATGACTCCCCAACCTACTGTAAATACAAGAGTGCCTAAGGGGGGGTTCTAGTGCCCTATAAGCATACTTCACTTGTTCAATAATCCCTATCCTATCAGGGACCTATGTGGATCAATGACCTTCCAACTGAAATACTCAGTTGTGGGAAGATTAGGAAGTATAAAACCAGATTACACTTTTATCTAGACCATAAGAATATTTGCAGTTGCACTTCATAATCCTGTCTGATCCTTTCTAACCCTACCACTACCCCTACCCTTTCAAATCCAATCATTTTTACCTCCCTCTGTTTTCCTTTTCCCACCTTGTTTCATAAATAACAAAGCCTCATCTGACTGCTTCAATCTCAACTGCATAAGTTTTGAGCCTGGGATCCATGCTGACCCCAAGACAGTTTTTGCTGCTAAATGTTTTACCACACTCCTTAAGTGTTGCTGAATTCTCTGCACCAGTGTTTATGCTTTGTAATTAACAACCAATTTGATCTTAATTGTATCCTATGTATTCCTGTTGTATTGTTGTATTGTCCACAGCTACTTTCTGTTGTGTATCGCCATTGTTTATTGTTTCTGGTACTTGTCTGACTCGGAACCTTTGTAAGCAAGCCTCATGCTGAAAGGTATTGAATCCTAAACTTGGAATGAATAAATAAAATATCACTGTTAAGGAGAAGCTGCATTTTCAAAACAGGAATACCTGGCAGGATCTAACAGATAATATCCGCATTTATGTTTACTAATAGTTGTTACCATCTTCCCATTCTCAGGGGTATTGACAGGATTGAACATATGGATATGTTCTCCAGCAGAACACAGGGACATGCTCTGAAGGTCACAGATGGCAAATTTAGGGGTAACATTAGGAAGCATATTTTGTCCCAGAGGGTGGTTGCCTTCTAAAATGACCTGCCAATAGATACTGTGGACATGAAGACAGTTAAGTCATCCCCAGTGTTGCCCGTCCCTTAGCTTTTAACAGCACTGAAACCATTAGTATGAGAACCCTGCACTGTCCCTGCCCACATTGTACCTACCCATGTGGATAAACAGAGGGCTTTGGCCTCTAGTGCTGTCAGTCTGCCACCTTTCATCAGCACTATATCTATCACAGTGTGGAAACCCTGGACTGTCTGTTCTACACTGCATCTGGCCCTGTGAATTTATAGAGAGTTTCAGTCTCCAGTGGTGCCAGTCCCTTACTATCCACCAGTCACACATTGTACCTGTCACTGTAGATAAATAAATGTCTTTAGTTCCCAGTTCTGGCAGTCCCTCACCATTCACCAGGACTAAGTGCAGACAGTATGGAAACCAAGCACTGTCCCTTCCCCACACTGTAGCTCTCTGTGGATTAGTCAGTCCCTCACCTCTTACCAGCACTAAATCCATCACAGTGTGGGTAAGTTTGCACTGAGCCTGCCCCCACATGGTACCTGTGGATAAACTGAGGGCTTTATCCACTTTTTACCAGCACTAAATTCATCACAGTGGGTGAGTGGGTGGGGAAAGCCTGCACTGTACCTTTCCTTGTGGATAAACCTTAAGCTTTAGTTTACTGTCCAGTGCTGTCTGAGCTGTACCTTTCCTGAGTATTAGATACATCAGACTGGAAAAGTCAACAGTGAACCCGATTTTGTGGATAAACCAAGATGTTGTAAGCCCCCACCTTTCACTAGCACTGGATAGCAAATATACAAAGGTTAAATAGAAAAATATAAAAAACAGAAGAAAATTGTCTCAGATCCCAATCCATATCTCTCACCTCTCCCTGATTTTCAGGGATGTCCCTGATTTTGCCTCAGAAATGTCTTCTATCCCTCCTAAAGTTGGCATTTCTGCCACTGAAGAGTAGGGATTTGAATCACAAAATAATGCCAGCCCTTGGTGTTACAGTCTAGTTCTCATTAAGGAAATGCTATTCACATTAAGAAGCATGTTGTACACAGCTTCTGAAACTAATATTACTATTTTTTCAGATGTGTCCCTGATTTTGATAATTTTTCCATTATCATTTTAAGCCTTGTCCCTGATTTATGATGAGAGAGGTTGAGAGGTATGAGCTGGACTGTCTGTAATTTGACACTGTAGTTTACTTAATGAGACCCTGACTGCTTCAGTGCTTCAATAAGGGAAATTCCATTATGCTTTCAGATAATGAGTTAACCTCTAAGCTGCTGAAAGAACTAGAATGAATCTAGTTACTTGAGCTGGACAGATGCTCAGTCTGCAGACCTGCAAGGTTTAAATTGAGGAGCTAGATAGCATCCCCCCTCCTTTAAGATGCCTTTAACACAGATCAGCAAATAGCAAAAATCAGAGGTGGACTGCACTATTTTGCAATTGTGGATGGATACTTCAAAAAGTCCAAAAAGGAAGTTCCACGGTAAGACATTTTTAGAGTTAATGCAAGAGGGCTGCAGGCTCTGACTACCTGCAGCCCTAAAATGGCAAAGCATTAATGCACTGCACTATAGCTGACTGATAGTTGTTGGAGAGGTTTCAGTGTAGGGAGGAAGGATGTCTGTCAAGAACTCAGGAGAATGGAAGGAGAAGACTAGCGACACAGTACAGGGTACAGTACACATAGAAAAAAATACATTTTCTTCTAGGTTCATTTTTTCAGTTTGTGCTGTTCTCAGTGAGCAAGGGGAAATGCCTAATTCAGCCCTTTCACAGTTTAATATACTCATCTTTTGGACAGAGCAGGGATCAGGAGGGGGTAGGGACTCAAGAGGGAGGGTATGCTGACAGAAGAGTGAAACCCCGATGGCGTAATCCCCCACAGTGGCAATTTTGACAAGTTTTGAAATTGTTGCTGTGGGGGACCCATGTGCAAAATGTTTCCCTTTCGCCGACTTTGGCCCCCCTTCGAGTTAATTCTGACTCAGAGTTAACCCTTAGAAGGGGGGCATGGAGGGCACAGACCCCCATTAGAAAAACACCCAATGGGATCACACCATGCCAAACCTTGACAACACTGTTGCTGAGTCGGCATAGGTAAACTAAGAGGGAGTTGAATTCTCAGGAGAACAAACACATGGAGAAAATAAATAGCACTGAATATTAAAGCATAGCACAGCATAGTGGGGGGGAGGCGATAGTAACAGGGGACTTTAACCTGCCCAGAATAGACTGGGTTACTCCTGCCATGACCTGCGCCAGAAGTCAGGTGATCCTCGATGCAATACAGGAAGGCTTCATGACACAGCTGGTGGCAGGACCAACTGGGGGGAAGCAGTCCTGGCCTTGTACTTTCAAATGGAAAGCATGTCCAGGAAATTGATATCAGGGAACCCTAGGTGTGAGTGACAATAGTTCAGTATGGTTCAAGATAAATATGGGCAAAGAGGATATCCAAACAAGGACTAGGGTGCTGGACTTCAGGACAGCAAACTTTACTAGGATGAGGAAAATGATCAGGGCAAAACTAGGAGCATTAGAGGAGGGGATGGGGTAGAAACACTGTGGAGACATATCAAGAGAGCAATTCAAATGGCCGTGAACAGTTGCATAAAGACCAAGGGGAAGAAGGCAAAAGCAAGATGTCCCAACTGGTTCAGCAAGGAAGTAGGTAGATCAATAAGGGAAAAGAGAGTAGATTATAGGAAGAGCAAGCAAACTGCTAGAGTCAAGGATGAGGAGGAATTCCGCAGACCGGCCAAAATAGCCAAAAAGGAGGCCCTGAAAGCCAAGGCAATGAAAGAGCTACACATGGCACAGGGGGAAAAAAAGGAGGGAAATGACCTTTAACTATACAAGAGACAAAAGGGACAAAAAAGATGGCATTATCAGACTCAAACAAGGGATGAAATGGATAACGGAGGACAGAGCTAAAGCAGAGATTTTAAATGACTACTTCTGCTCAGTCTTTATGAAAGAAAAAGACAGGCCGATGCCACAGGTGGGGGTCAGGAATGAGGGAATGGGATAGATCCAATAGGGGTTATTGAGATAGACTGGGTGAGAGATGGGCTGAGGGCAGTAAAAGTGGATAAATCTCTGGGGCCAGATGGGATACACACTAGAGTACTCAGGGAACTGGCCGATGAACTGGCAGATCCTTTGACAGTTCTATTCAACAGTTCCCTGAAGTCAGGGGTAGTGCTGATGGAATGGAGAACAGCTAATGCAGTACCACTCCACAAGAGTAGCCCCACAGAGAACCTGGGCAACTACAGGCCAGTAAGTCTGACCTCTACAGTGTGTAAACTTATGGAGTCTATACTAAAAGAGGGACTGGTGAAATACTTGGAGGAGAATGGTCTACATGACAGTAACCAACAAGGGTTTGTGGCTGGGAGATCTTGTCAAATAAATTTAAGTGAATTCTTTGACTATGTCATGAAGGTGGCAGACAAGAGTCAGGCAATAGACATCATGGACATTAGCAAAGCATTTGACTCGGTGCCACACAGAAGGCTGATAGCAAAACTGAAGGCACTAGGAATGGGGGAAAGATTGGTCTGATGGGTGAAGAACTGATTGGGGGGCTGGATGCAGAGGGTGGTAGTGGGGGGGTTGCCTCTGGTACAAAGAAGGTCACTAGTGGGGTACTTCAAGGATCAGTCTTGGCCCAGTATTGTTTAATGTGTTTATAAATGACATTGGGGAGAGTATTCAAGGCAAGATGTCCCTTTTTGCAGATGATACCAAAATTTCTGAGAGGGTGGACACTCAGGAGGTGGTACAAGAAGTAAGGGAGGACATAGCTAGACTGGAGAAATGGTCGGGGATTTGGCAACTGGGTTTCAATGCCAAGAAGTGCAAGGTGATACACATAGGGGCAAAGAACCCAAGTGCCAAGTATTATATAGAAAAAGTACAAGTAACCGAGTCTGAGGAAGAAAAAGACCTAGGGATAGCAATCGCTAGTGACATGAAGCCATCCACAAAATGCAAGAAGGCAGTAGCAAAGGCCAACAAGATGCTGGGATGCATCTCGAGGTGATTCAGTAGCAGAAACAGTGAGGTTATTCTGCCATTGTTTAGGTCACTAGTGAGGTCTTACTTAGAGTATGGAGTGAGGTATTGGCACCCATACCTAAAGAAAGACATCCAACTGGGTGCAGAGGAGGGCAACCAAGATGATCTGGGGACAGTAGAACAAGTCATACGAAGAGAGACTGGAGTCCCAGCAGATGTACTCACTGGAGGAGAGGAGGCAGGGGGGGCATGATAGAGACCTTCAAGTACCTAAGGGGTATAAACAAGGGAGCATGGGAAGGGATCATCAATGTAAGAGAAAATACCTCCACCAGAGACACAGCCTAAGGCTGGTGGGAGGAAAATTTAGGAGGGATGTAAGGAAACACTCCTTCACAGAAAGGGTGGTGACACCTTGGAATGTACTGTCTGAGGCAGTCATGGCATCCAGGACAGTGGGATCTTTCAAAACAGCCTGGGACAGACACAGAGGGAGGAGGTGGGGACAAGAAAATGGAAAGGGGGAGGGAGAACAGGGGACACAGACATTGGTGATGGGATAAAGTACAGGGTCCCAACACAAATCAGGCAGACAAGATAGGCCTGTAGGTTTCCTTCTGCCAGCTGTTGCTTATGTTCTTATGAAATCTGATTATTAGCTACTTCTGAAAGTTCTGTGTGTGAGTGGGGAGAGTGAATGAGATCTAGTAGGCAGGCACCAGGCCAAGCACAAATGTACTACAGTGTGATATTCAACAACTAGGCACTGAACAGCCACAGATGAGTGAATTGCTTGCCCTGAAAATTTAAACTTAAAACAATCAAAATTAAATTAAGTGCTGTGGTGCATGACTTGTTAAAAAAAATTATGCGACTGTGAGTTGAGGAACAAAAGGGACTGGCATTAGTACTATAGATTTGAAGCCAAAAAGGAGGAAGAGAGGAGGAAGATAAATAAAACAGGCATTTTCTGTAAAATACACAATATCTACTAAAATGATAGTCTTGTAAAAAAAAGAACTGTTGGGTGCTACTTCTCCTATCATTACTGTGTACGCCCTGCTAAATAAAATCCCAATTGACCTGCCCCCCCCTCCTCCTGAGTATGACAGGTTAACACTAGCTGTCCTGGGTAAGAGGAGATGATTCAGTATACAAGGGAGGCAGTAATAATAGGCTGCACTTGCTGTAAGTCTTTACTGTGCTGTGTCTGCTATGCTTTTTCTTGCCTTGCAGGCATTAATTAAAAAAAAAAGTTTTCATATAGTTATGTCACACATGCAGTTCTTTCCTCAGTTTCATGTGAGCCTGTTGTTCTAACTACATTGTTGGCCAATTTCACCTACCATTTGTGTATGCTCTCTGAATAAAATACCTCTTGACCTGGCCCCCTCTTCCTGACTGTGGTAGTCTAATACTAGCTATCCTGAGTAAGAGGATCTCATTCAGTATACAAGGGAGGTAGTAAAAATAATAGACTGCACTTGCTGCAAGACTCTACTCTGCTGCATCAGCTGTGCTTTTTTTTGCCTTGCAAGTATTAATAATAAAAACAAACTCTGGTCAGAGCCACAATGGTTGCTCATACATTACTGTGAAAAGAGGTAAAGAATTAATGGGTGACTTAGTTGTACTGTATTATTGTGATGTAAAATTCCCACATTTATACCTTAAGAGTGGAGAAATAAAAAGAGAAGTATAAACATCAAAGTAATGCAGGTGCTGTTGGTTCTGGACATACAGACCCCTATAAAAACACACACACACACACGCACGCACACACACACACACGCACACCCACACACGGCTTGCTGCAGTGAGTGAGATGGAGAGAACCATCCGCTTGGGATCTAATACTTGCCACTATTCTGGAGCCTACAGCTCATACCATTTCTGTGTACTTCCTGCTAAATAAAATTCTACTAGAACTGGTCTCCCTCATCCTGTGTCAGTCAAACATTACCTGTCCTGGGAAAGGGATTTCGTTCAGTATATGAGGAAGGCAGTATTTTGTGAACCTATGCTGCTTGATCCGTTATGTTTTTCTTGCCTTGCAGGCATTAATAAAAAAAAAAGTTTTAATATAGTTAAGTCACACTCGCCAGGTCTTTTCTCAGTTGCTTTTGTGTTTGTTTTTCCCATTATATTGTTGGTAAGTTTCTCCTACCATTTTTGTGCTCTCTGATAAATGAGCATAGTTCACTATGAGCAGAACACTTGTGCTGGGCAGAAGTTGTGAATTGTGCTTTAGCAGAACTTTTGTGGAAGTTTGCCAACTTTCGTGGAATTTTCCAAACTTTTACCTTTGGTGGATCAGAAATCTTCCAAATGTGTTTAGTGAAATTTCTCCCTGTTCTGCAGAGTTTTTTTCCTGAACTGCAGAATAATATCCTTGAACTATGGAACTAATTGACAATTCATGTAATTATTCCGCAGTTCTGATAGAAGAAAAAAAAACTTTATGTGGTGTCTAGTGGCCCCCCACCCCAGAAAGCTCTAACAGCAGTACATATTAACCAATGCCCAGTATAGGTGATCTCCTTCTATATTAGTCCTGAAAGTTATTTACAGCTCTACAAGGTCCGAAGTGTGCTGATTGGTTCCTATCATGATCCTTGGCTCCAACCCAGACATTAGAAATCCTATATACCATCGTAGAGCTGTATGAAAGAATAGAAACAATTTAAGAACTCAATATCATTATTTGAAAGTCACAATTACAGATACTGCCAGCACTAAATATAATTTCTAACTATCTAAGGAATCATCACGATAATAATATGTGTTTATCGTTCAGCTATGTCCAACTCGCATGTCACTGGCAAAGTTTTTTAAGTTGTGAGCATTATAACAGCTCTCACATAAGGATCTGGTGCTAAATGAAATATAACAGCTTACCCCAACCTCCAGTATCAGAGGAGATAACTGAGAGATACATATCTAAAAACAGCTTGCCCCAGCCTCCAATACAGAAAGAAATAACTGACAGATACAGATCTACAATTTGCAGGGGTGCACTTCTCCCCAGCTGCCCTAACACTGTATCAATTTTGAGCCATACCACTATTGTGTTACAATGCTTGCAGGGCCAAATCAAGACAGTTGTAGTTTAAATTAAAGCCAAAACCAATACAGAAAAGGATTTATACCTAATTACTAGATTTCAAAGGAATCATCACAATAATAGTGTGTGCTTATATCACTTGCTCGCTACTCTGCCTTGAAATTGAGAGCATTACAGGTGCTGCCACATAAAGGTCAGATTCTAAATGAAATAGCTTACCCCAACCCCCAGTATCTGTGGAAATTACTATGGACATATACATATATAATGTATGGAGATACACTCGTCCCTACCTTCCCTAACCCACTATATCAATTTCGAGCCATATCATTATTATATTATAATTCTCACAGGACCAAGCCAAGACAGCTTTGATTTAAATTAGAGCCAAAGCCAATTAAAAAAAGGGCTAAAAATCATTACAGAAGAATGGTACCAAAAAAATGAAAAGCCATTGTGTGGAAGACTGAGAGAAAAAGGGGGATTTTCAAGTTGAGGGCTCTTAAGCCCCCTCGTCTTAATGACCACTTCAATGTGGTAGCGTTTTTGTAGCCACTGGGACCTTTTAGTGTTTCCATTGGTCCCTTCTTCTTTCCTCTCTCCCTCCCCCCCTTTTCTGTTCCCATTACCTTCCATCCTTCTCCGCCCCTTTTCCCTTTTTCCCCCTTTCTCACTCCTCCAAAAAGTGGCTTCTCATTTTTTGGTACCAAGCTTCTGTAATAATTTTTAACCCCTTTTTTGAATTGACATTGTCTCTAATTTAAATTACAGCTGTCTTGACTTGATCCTGTGAGCACTGTAATATAACAGTGGTATGGCTTGAAATTGATATGATGGATTAGGGGAAGGTGGTGATGAGTGTACCCACTTAAATTGTATATATGTATATGTCCATAATTATTTCCACAGATACTGGGGGTTGGAGCAAGCTATTTCATTTAGCACCAGACTTTTATGCAGCAGCACCTGTAATGCTCACAATTTAAAAGCAGCTTAGCAACCGAGTTATATAAGCGCGCACTATTATTGTGATGATTCCTTTGAAATCTAGTAATTAGATTTAAACCCTTTTTTGTATTGGTTTTTGTTTTAATCTTAACCACAGCTGTCTTTTTTTTGACCCTGCAAGAACTGTAGCAGGGAGGTACTTGGAGCAGTGGCACAGGGGGGATTAAGAGGGGGGTATCCCAGAGAGGGGAGGGGGGTCAGGGTCAGGTTGGAAGGTGGTCTCACTGAATGCAAGAAGCCTTGGTAATAAATCAGCAGTATTACAGGCTTTCTTGGCAATAGAGAGGGTGGACATTGCGGCCATCATGGAAATGTGGGCCACCCAGTACCAGGAATGGGATTTGACGGTCCCAGGCTATAGGATATTCAGTACGGACAGGGCTAAGGAAAAAGGGTGTGTGTGGCAATATACAGTATGTATGAGACAGGATAAGTTGCATAAGGAAGGAGGGGGAGAAAAGCAGAACAGAGGCCCTATGTATGCCGGTCCAAGACTTAAAAAGTAGAACATTGAGGATGGGGGTGGTGTACAGGCCACCAGCCCAAGGGGATGACCTGAATAGTGAGTTAACTGAGCAAATCATAAGGGTCTGTAAGAAAGGGAACACTGGGATGGTGGGGGACTTCAACCTACCAGGGGTCAAGTGGATCACCCAAACAACCACAAGTGCAAAAGATCAGGCCATATTAGAGGCATTCCAGGACAGCTTCCTGGTGCAGTTAGTCCAGGAGCCAACTAGATTGTATAGGACTCTAGACCTAGTGCTGTCAAATGGGGAGGCTGTAAGGGATCTGGAGGTGGAGGACCCTCTGGCTGAGAGTGACCACCACATGGTATGGTTCATGCTCAATATGGGCATAGAATCAGGAGGTACAAATACCAAGGTGACTGAATTTAAGAGGGATGACTTTAAAAGGATAGGAGATATTGTGGCCAGGCATCTGATGGGTATTCAACCATGCATGGATGCTATCCAGAAATGGGATATTATTAAGAAAGGGATGGTGGAGGCTACTGGGACATGTACAAGAACAAGTAGTAAGAAGGGAAGGGCAAAAAAAACAACAGCTGGCTGATGCAGGAGGTCATGGAGGTGGTGAGGGCTAAAAAAAAGGCATTTTGGAGTCCAGGGGGGTTACCATGCTGGTCAGATTTGCCAAGGCTTCCAGGGATCTGAGCTTGGCACAGGGCATTAAGAACAGAGAGAGAAGGACTTTTTCAGATACATCAGTGAAAGGCAGAAAAACAAATATCGGATAATGAGGATTAAGAAGGACAAGGGCTGGGTGGAGAAGGAGAAGGGCTAGGCGGAGAAGGAGAATGGCTAGGCAAAGGCACTAAATGACTACTTCTGCTCTGTGTTCACAAAGGAAAAAGGGGAGCAAGCACCACCTGAGAGAGAAGGAGTGTGCAGGGGGAGGAGGTGACTGATACAGGGATCACAGGGGATAGGGTGCTGAAATGATTAAAGGCAATGAGGGGGGATAAGTCACCAGGTCCAGATGGCATTCACTATAGGGCACTAGCTGAGATCCTGGCAGGACCATTGACTGACCTGTTCAATACCTTCTTGTGCACAGGATGTGTACCGCTGGATTGGAGGATGACCCATGTGGTGCCCCTTCACAAAAGTGGACCCAAGGACAAACCAGGCAACTACCGACCAGTGAACCTCACATCCATTGTGGGAAAATTGATGGAGATGATCCTAAAAGAGAGGCTAGTGCCCCTTTTAGAGAACAATCGTCTCCAGGATGGTCAGGAGCATGGGTTTGTCACGGGAAGATTCTGCCAGACAAACCTGATTGAGTACTACAACTGAGTGACAAGGGAACTGAACAAAGGCCATGTGGTGGATGTCCTGTATTTGGATTTCAGCAAGGCCTTTGATTCTGTGCCACATGGGAGGCTGGGGGGGAGCTGGAATACATAGTTGTGAGAACAAAGATGGTGAACTGGATCACCAATTGGCTGAGAGGTAGGCAGCAGAGGGTGGTGGTGGGGGGGGGGACTCTCAACACTGAGGTATGTGATGAGCAGGGTGCCACAGGGATCAGTGCTGGGACTGGTGTTGTTTGGGATTTTCATTGCTGATATCTCCCATGGGGTCTGGAGTAAGATCAGTCTCTTTGTGGATGACTCAAAGATGGGAGCAACGGTAGATGACATTGAAGGGTGGAGGGGGCTGCAGAAGGACCTGACCAAACTACAGGACTGGTTGGAGGCATGACAGTTGGGGTTTAACACCAAAAAGTGCAAGGTATTGCACTTTTGGGGCTAAGAAGCAGGGGAAGAACTATCAGCTATGGGGTACTGCTGGAATGCATCAAGGAGGACAAGGATCTAGGGGTGTTCATTATGGGGAGTACAAACAACTCAGTTTAGTGTTTGAAGGTGACAGCAAAAGCCAACAGGATGTTGTGGTGCATAACGAGGGGGAAACTCCTTTAGAAATAGGGAGGTGATCCTGCCCCTCTACAGGTCACTGGTCAGGCTGCACCTGGAATACTACATGTAGTTCTGGCATCCATTCCTGAAGAATGATATCAAATTGTTGGAGGGTGTGCAGCATAGGGTGACAAAGATGATCCAGGGGTTAGAGGGATACTCCTATGAGGACAGGCTGGTCGAACTGTACATGTATTCCCTGGTGGACAGGAGGGATTGGGGGACATGATCAAAACATTTAAATACCTAAAGGGGATAAACAAGACTAGTACAGAAGGGATTTTCCAGATGAGAAGCAAGCGGGTCATGAGGGGGCACCAGCTTAGATCGGAGGGGAGGATTCAGGAGGGAAGTCAGGAGACAGCATTTCACAGAGAGGGTGGTGGACAAGTGGAATACTCTGCCTGTGGAAGTAGTAGCCTGTAGCATGGTGGACAGCTTTAAGAGGGGATGGGACAGAGCGGGTGGACGTAATTATGAAGAGGGAAGGGGTGAGTGGGGCAGCTACAAGATGAGGGACTAGCTGCACAATCGAGCAGATTCAATAGACTGTGAAGCCTGTATCTGCTGGCATTTTCATATGTTCATAATAGTGGTATGGCTCAAAACTGATATTGTGCTAGGGCAGCTGGGGACGAGTACACCCCATGAATTGTAGATATGTATCTGTCAGTTATTTCCTCCAATATTGGAGGTTGGGGTAAGCTGTTATTAGATATGTATCTGTCACCAGCCCATCGACATAGTGGTTGGATTTCCACTTGCAACACCAGTGACCTGGGTTCAGGAATGGACCTGGATCACTAGAGGGCTGGCCCAGGGAATAAGGATGGAGCATCCTGAGGACTGCTCTCCTTCTCCTGGGGGTGGGTGGGGAGAGTGTCTGGTGCTCGATGGACCCCTGACGGAGGCCCGGGGTTGCACAGCAGCCAATGCCTCGCATGTCTCGGGGGTGGGGCAGATGCGGGATGTCATTGCATGTCCCCAACCCTAAGAAAACCAGGAAAAAGAGGAGCTGCCGGCTGACCCTCAATGAAGCCTGACACGGCTTCAATTAGCCCCCTAGTCCAACTCTCTGACCTATCCCATTGACTGCGGTGCTTGGGGCAGCACCGCAGCCCTGTCCTGGGGGGTAATCCTGGGGGTATCAGACGGTTGGCTGATGTGGGAGGTGGAACCTGTGGTCTGTGACCAGGCAGAGGGTACCATACAGCTGGCAGCAGGGGAACATAAAGAAAGAATAAATTAAAAAAATGATATGTATCTGTTAGTAATTTCCTCCAAAACTGGAGGTTGGGGCAAGCTGTTATATTTTTATTTATTTATTTTATTTACTTTTTATTTATGACTTTGTTTACTGGGTATGTGCACTGGCCCAAGGGACTGTTTACAGGCACAACCCGGGCCAAGAGGCACATATCATGCATAATACAGGATAATGTACAATCAGAAGACATAGCATAGGTAAAAAACAGCAGTGGTCAAAGCAGCAAGGGATATTACAATAATAACAATAGCATTTACAGGACGTAAAATCACAAAGGGAGAAGCAGCAGTTTCCATTTTTTGTACTGTTGTACCACAGCAAGCAGGGAGTTAACAATACTTACAGAAATAATATACCAGCAGAAAACAAAGCAATTGTGGTCAAAAACAGTGGGGAACAATCCAGTAAACAGTAACAAATTACAGTAGATAAGATTACAGTGGAAATAAGCAGCAAATTGTAGTTATTGTATGGTTAAAGAGAAACAACTGGAGTGATGATCAGGTGCAAGGAACCCACTGCCCCAAAAAAAAAAAAAAAAAAAAGTGCTAAACCCAATCCAGGCAAAAGAGACCCATCAGAGCAGAAAGGAGGATTTTATTTAGCACCAAATCCCTAGTTGATAGCTCTTTTAATATTCACACTTTAAAAGAAACTTAAATCTAATCAACTTAGTGAGCAATATGTGAGTAAGAGAGAGATGAATGATAAACACAGTCTATTGTCTTCATAATTTCTTACATATTCTGAAATTTGATTTAGTAGTGGCAGTATCTACATTTGTGACTGTCTTAAAATTATACTGTGGCACTAAATTGTTTCTATTCTTTCATACAGCTCTACAATGGCATATAGGATTTATAATGTCTGCGTTGGAGCTGTGGATCATGACAGGGACCAATCAGCACACTTCAGAGCTTGTGGTGCTATAAAGAACTTTCAGGACTAACAAAGAAGATCACCTCTACCGGGCATTGGTTAATATGTACTGCTGCTAGAAAGCGGGGCACTAGACAACAGGGCAATATTAAATGATAGGGGGCCACAAGACCAGCAATTATAGGTTGGGGGGGTGCCACTATACACCAGGGATTATTTGGAAACTATATAGGGGCTTTCAGGGGCTTGGCAATAGTCAATACATATTAATACATTCATTCTTCAGTTCAGTGACTCACTGAACTGTAGAATGAATGTATGAATTGCTGAATAATGCATTCAATGGCCAAAAGAAATGCCACATAACTGATCTCTGAGAGTGATCAATTCTGTGGAATTTTGTTCCACAGTTTAATACATTAATCTGCAGTTCATACATTTATTCTGCTCTTCTAGTTCAGAATTTCCACAAAAATTGCCAGTTTGATTTACAAACTTTAGCAGAAGTTTTTTTGCAGAGCTCTACAACAAACAGAGAAAGGAGGAGGAGGCAGAAATGGTTAATGTGATGGCAAAACATATGGCAGAAGTAATACAGCAGACTAATAAGACTGGTTGCTGGCACATCATCCAGAAGCAACAATGATGGGACATCCCCATCACTGTTTGAACAGTCAGGAAAGACATAAAGTACTTTAGTAAAAACAAAATGGGTAGTCAGCACCACACGGAGTGGGCAAGCAAAGTTATGCCACCTTTGTATACCAAGCCAATACAGCTTGTATCCAACTGAATTGGTAATCAGTACAAATCAGGCTCTGATGAAGCTGATGAAAGGGAGGATGCAGACAAGGAGGGAGAATGTTTATTACATAATGAGGTGGAATGCCTGAATGAGAACGAGTTGGTAGTTGAACATGTGCAGGATGAATGTGATCATTTTGTGGAAATGCATTTGGATGAGGAAGCAAACAGTGTGATACAGAGGAACAAGATGAGGGGGCAGTGCACTATGAATTGTGTTCAGTGACTGGACTGGAAGTGTTGCATGACAAGGGTGAAACAGACCTTGAGAGGCCAACTATTGAAAAAGAACAGTAATATATGCTTGATAATAAAACAAATGAGGTGACCTCTTATGTGTGGTCTTAATGTTCTCTGGCTGCAGATAATGAGTTGTGAGCAGTCTGGTTAATATGCAAGAAGATGATCAGCTGAGAGAGCAAACAAGTTTCTCTGGGTATCTCAGCATTAAAAAAACATTTAGAGAGATGTCACTCATTATGCCTGAGACATGATTATTTGGATAGAGAGAAAGATGAAAACACCATGCAGCCAGAGATAGTTCAGATTCCACCTCTGCCTGTTGTAGCAAGTGGTAGTAGCAGCCCTGCTGATGCAGTTCTAAGTCCCATCTTTCTCACTCTTCAAGAGAAAGTACTACAATCCTCTTTTGCCCTTATCATCCAGCACTATTAATCCAGATTGTCTGAAGAACACTTCTTCAGCTCAAATGCAGCTCACAATTTTTCAAATGCTTGAATGTAAAGCCAAACACCAATGTACTCATCCTGAAGCAATTGCTGTAACAAAACTTTCCAAGGTGATACTGTAGAACTGGACTGGCGGTCTTTCAGAGCTGTGGCACACATTGGCTTCAAAAGGTTGTTGAATCACATGTCACCTCTCTATAGCATTCTATCCCAGAAGTATTTTGCCATTCTCCTGTGCCTCAGATACTGTATCTGATGTAGTCAGTGCAAAGCTAAACAAGCACTTGTCAATGCCAAATGTTGATTGCGTTGGTCTGTTGAGCTCGCTCAGTGGCCCTCTGTCACTGGCTCAGTCTGTTTTCCCCAGTGCTGCAGGCTGCTCTTTTGTACTGGGCTGCTGCCTGTGTTGGCACCTCGTTCTGCTGAGGAAGAAATCCGCAGCTGTCCCGACAGAGCTCCGTTGAGGTCGCTCACTCCCCCTGTCTCAGTCACTCAGTCTGGTTCTCCTGGTGCTGCAGGCTGCCCTTTTGTACTGAGCTCCTGCCTGCATTGGTGGCTTTTTCTGGCCAGAAAGAAATCTGAAGCAGTCCTGACACAGCTCCACTGAGCTAGCTCACTCTCCCTCTGTCACTCTCGCATTCTGTTTCTGCTGCCGCTGCAAGCTGGCCTTTTGTACTGGGCTCCTGCTTGCATTGCCGCATTTTCTGCCCACAAAGAAATCTGTAGCAGTTACACTAGAGCTCCATTGAGCTCGCTCACTACCGCTTTGTCACTCGCTTGTTCTGTTTCTCTTGGCGCCACAGACTGTACTTTTGTATGGGACTCCTGGCTGCATTGGCACCTTTGTCTGTCCACAAAGAAATCCACAGCTGTCCCGACAGAGCTCCATTGAGGTAGCTCAATCTCCCTCTCTCATTGCTCATTCTGTTTGTCCTGGTGCTGCAAGCTGCCCTTTTGTACAGGGCTCCTGCCTGCATTAGCGCCTTTTTCTGCCCACAAAGAAATCCCAGCAGTCCTGATAGAGCTCCGTTGAGCTCACTAAGTCTCCTTGTCTCACTCGCTCGTACTGTTTCTCCCACCACTGCAGGCTGGCCTTTTGTACTGGGCCCCTGCCTGTATTGATGCCTTTTTCTGCAAACAAAGAAATCCGCAGCAGTCCTGACAGTGCTTTGGTGACTTCACTCACTCCCCCTCCCTCACTCGCTCTTTCTCGTTCTGTTTCTCCCAGTGCTACAGGCTGCCCTTTTGTACTGGACTCTTGTGTTGGGGCCTTTGTCTGCCCACAAACAAATCCGCAGCAGTCCTGACAGAGCTCAGTTGAGCTCGGTCACTCCCCCCTCTCACTCGGTCTATCTTAATCTGTCCCAAACACTGATTCCCAGAGTGACCGTGCTATTGTCCGGCAGGAGTTCAAAAACATATTTTAGCCAGGATGTGAAAAATGACAGCTGTAGTGGTAATAAGGAGTTGTGAAAAAATGCCACTGTTGAAAATGTAGCGTGACAGTATTACAAATTTGAGAAGTTACAAGGGTGCATGGAAACAGTTCAACACATGCTTGTAACAGAGTCATGTTATGGAGTTTCGTCACCAAATTTTCAACATAGGGATTTTAGGACCTCTGCTCATGAACAGTGGCACTGTCATTTTCTTAATCTGTCCCGAACACTGACTTCCTACAGTGACCACATTATTCTACACCGGAACTGTGAAAACACATTTTGGTCAGGATGTGAAAAATGACAGCTGTACTGCTTATAAGGAGGTGTGAAAAAATGGCACTGTTGAAAATCTGGTGTGACAATATTACAAATCTGCGAAGTTACAATGGTGCATAGAAAGTGCACAACGCATACTTATAACACAGTCAATTGATGAGCTATCATCACCAAATTTTCAACATAGGTATTTTAGGACCTCTGCTCATGAACAGTATCATTGTCATTTTCTTAATCTGTCCAGAACAGTGATTTCCCACAGCAACTTTCTATTCTGTGCCGGAAGTGCGAAAACTAATTTCAGCCAGGATGGGACAAATGACAGCTGCACTGTTCATAAGTAGATCTGGGAAAATGGCAATGTTGAAAATCTGGAGTGAAAATATTGTAAATTCGTGAAGTTACGAACATACATAGCAACTGCGCAATGCAGCTCGTAAAACAGTCATTTTTTGGATATTTTCCACCAAATTTGCAACATAGGCTTTTTCAGAGCCCACCTCATGAACACTGGCACTGTCATTTTGTAAATCAGCCCCGAAGGGTGATTCCGCACAGTGACCGCGAAACCACCTTTCGGGGCCGATTAACACCATGACAGTTTAAGAATTCATGAGATGGGGCCCCAACAACCCCATGTTAAAAATTTGGTGAAATAAATTCCCAAAAATGCCCGAGATATGCACTAAAGTTGAAAAAGCCCTATTTATTACATTGTACAGCTTACCAGCATTTCCTCAGTTTGCAGTCAGCTTTGAAGAGTGCAGACGTGTTCCTGGTCCACCGAAGATCGTTGCGCCGAGCTCTGGAGGTAAGTATGGGTTGAGGGGTGTGGGGAGGCAGGGTGTGCAGTGGGTGGGTGTGGGTTGTGGGTGGGGGCAGGGTGGGCACTGAGGGACAGTTTCCTTTTTTCAGGAGAAAAAAAACAAAAGACGTTGCGGGACCATTTCTCCCTTCACAGGGGCATCTGGCATGCTGGGGTGAACTCCCAGCATGCCAGCAGAGGCTTCCATTTGGGGGGCCAGCAGTAGCTGATGGGGTATTGGGCACCCCCATCGGCAGGAACAAAACTGGGGGGAGTTATCATTATGCATATTGGGTTTGGGCACCCCGTCAGCAGGAACAAAAGGGGGTTATGGAATGCCGATGGGAGTGGGCTCCCCATTGGCAGCAACAAAGCTGTGACAGCAAAAGGCGTGAGGGATTAGGCCCTGTCGGCAAGTAAACACAGTGAGGGAAGGGGGCTAAATTGTTTGTGAACACAGCGGCAACCTGCCACCATGTTCACAAACAATATCAAGGGTTTCACATCCCACCCTGCAATGACGGGTCACTCCCTCATTGCAGTGGATAGCTGATGCTGCAATGACGAGGTGGCCCCTGATTGCAGCAGCTACTTTTTTAGAAGGTTGTGGCACGCTGGCTGAATTAGTGTCAGCAGCAGCGTGCCATGGCATTGGGGGACGGGGACAAGCTTTTGCAGGCTGTGGGGGCATTGGGCACAACAATGCAATGCCTCCACAACCTGCTTGTGGAGAAAGCTGATGCAACATGTTTCTTGCACATGCGTGCAATCAACATAAAAATGATTTAAAAGATGCAGTTGCTTGGATTGTAAATTTGATTTCTGACATATGGACAAGCTTTCAGCTAAAACCTTTTATGTCACTGACTGCACGCTGGGTGTCATTTACTCACCACAGTAACACAGACAGATCCCATCTGAAAATGGCATCCCATCAAATCCAGTATGTCTCATAGGGTCACACAGCCTCCAACATCCTGGATGAGTGTAACAGAGAGACAGAGAGAAATATACAGTACTGGCACACATTACAAGGGTTTTCTGTCTGTTTTATTGTGGGTGACAATGATTCAAACATAAAGAAAGCATTGTTGGATGGGGCTTTGTGCACATTCTGTGTTTTGCACACTGTCTAATTTTGATCATGCATGGCTTACTGGTAGAGACAGAAATATAAAAGCTCTCAAATATGTGTCAGAAAGACTATGCACATATTTCAGCCACTCCTGCAAAGCATATCAGTGACTGCACCCCATAGAGAAAGAACACAGACTGCTTCAGAATAAGCTTATCCAGGATGCTGCAATAAGATGGAACTTTGTCTCCTAGATGTTCTAATGACTGTTGAAGCAAACAGGCTGCAAGACGGTACACACTGGAGAACATCATAGGGGATGCTGATATGCACATTAGTCCTCAACAGTGGGCTTTTTTACAACTTTCCTTACAGTAATATAAGTGTGCTGCGTACATGCAGAATGCATGCCACATGCTTAATTGTGCAGTGTTTGCATGTGGTTCACATACACAATGTGAACCTATGCGAACCACGTCTAAAAAGCAAATCAGGTTAGCTTGCTGCAAGCTTGACATGAGTGCAGCAGATAAACTGGTGTGAACATCTTTTAAAAATCACATCAGGTTTGTGTGTTGCATGCTTGACATGAGTGCAGCAGTTAAGCTGGTATGAACATCATTTAAAAATCACATCAGGTTCACAAGCTGCATGCTTGTCATGTGTGCAGCAACTAAGCTGATGCAAATCTCATCTAAAAAAACACATCAGCTTCTATTTCTCATACTACTGCTAGCAATTAGAGCCAAAAGAAGTGTATTGAGTTTGTGCTTCATTTCTTCTGAACTGACCGTAATAAATAAAAGGGTTGGGGAACCTAATTTGGGGGACCATAACGTGATTAAATGTACTATTACTTTGGAAACTAAAGTAGTTCCAACAATTAAAGCCCCAACTGAGTATAAAAGAAGTTACACTAAATTTAACAAGTTGTTAATTAGGAATTATCTACAGGGTTTGCCATGGCATAGAATTTTCCTAATTCCTGACTTGAATTTGGCTGTACAGGAATTTACATCAATATTTATTGAGGCATGTGATCAATTTGCTCCTTGGAAAAAAGTTGTTCAAAAACAAAATCACTTGCCGTGGATAACTACAACTACAAAGAAGCTGATTAGGGCAAAAAATCAACTTTGGAAAAAAGCTAATAAAACCTTGAAACCTGAAGTATGGGACAGTTTTAAAAAAAACAAGAAATAGAATGGTTCAGGAAATAAGAAAATCTAAAGCACTTTATTTTAAACAAAAGATTAAGGAAACAACAGATCCAAGAACATATTGGTCCTTACAAAAAACCTTACAAATCCAGTTAGAAACCAAACAGAGATAAAACTTAGTCAAAACGGAACTGTATTTGAGGCAGATAGTGCTGCAGAGATATTGAATAGTTACTTTATTGAACTCCCTGACTTAACTTGGGAACTGCAACTAAAACAAAATATGCCCAGTATGTGGATAATAATAAAGGTTCTGGAAACCCTCAGGAAAATTATATACCGAAGTTTCGATTTAAAGCAGTGACAAATTTAGAGGTACAAAAAATAATAAACAAATTAAAGATTAATAAGGCTTGTGGTCCTGACAAGATTGAGAATAGACTTTTAAAGGAAGCTGCCCAAGTATTATCACCAATCTTGAGGGACATCTTCAATTGGAGCCTCAGGGAGGGTTTGTTCCCATTAACCTGGAAGCAGGCAAAAATTATTCCAATTGATAAAAGGGGAGATTCTACAGCCGCTTAAAATTATCGACCAATAGCCTTGTTGTCAACAGTTTCCAAGATCTTGGAAAAGATTGTTCATGGGCAATTAATGGAATATCTTGAAAAATACCAGAAAATAACTCAGTTTCAATCAGGTTTTAGACAGGGTATGTCCATGGCTACTGTACTCACGATCTTCCTAGATTTAATAGCTACCCCATTAGAGGAGGGGAGGTCCGTGGGTGCAGTATACATGGACCTATCAAAAGCATTTGATTTGGTAAATCACTGTATTTTAATAAAGAAATTGGAACAAGTGGGTGTGGAGGAAGAATCCTGTAATTGGTTTAGATAGTACCTAGACAAGAGATCCCAATTTGTAATATTAAATGGTCAGAAGTCTAGTTTGGGCTCTGTGACAAGAGGGGTACCCCAGGGATCAATCCTGGGTCCCCTCTTGTTCTTAGTCTACTTGAACAATTTACCAAAATATATAAAATATTTGCAAGTTAGACTTTATGCGGATGATACAGTCTTGATAGTGGCAGGTAAGGATTCAGGAGAAACAGAACAAAAACTGCAAGGTGATTTTCTAGTTATGCAGGATTTTTTCTCATCGCTTGGGCTTTTGATAAATCATAAAAATATACAAATAATGTGTTTTGGCCCAGAGAGGAAAAATAAAACTATTCCAAAAATAATTATTAAGACCCAGGAAGGAAAAACTTTAGAGCAGACCCAGGTATATAAATATTTGGGTATCCAAATTGATCAAAATTTAAGTTTTGAACAACACGTAACAGCATTAATAAAGAAAACAAATTCAAAAATCAGAGCAATGAGATGTATATCAAACTGTCTAACAAAAGAAATGCAATTGAATATAGTAAATCAATTAATATTACCAACAATAGAATATGAGAGTCATATTTATAGGCATACCTCCAAAAAGCGATTACAAAATTTGGAGGTACTTTATAATAAAATAGCAAGGTTTGTATTGAGAGGTGATATTAGTACTCATCATTGTACAATGTATATTGAATTAGGATGGAATTCACTACATCAGCGGGCCAAGGGTATCTGGTTAAACCAGATTCAAGGATTATTCAAAAATAGATCACAATATTACTTGGTAGAAAAACTTCAAAAACCAAACCATGGATTGAATTTATGGAAATCAGTAGCTAGAGATCTTTTGATTCTGAAAACAAAAAATAGTTTTTGTAGTATGACCTTACAATATAAGGTTGATACTAGTTGGAATGGACTCCCCCCTTTTCTTCGAGACTTAGAATTATCCATTACAGAGTATAAAACAGCAGTAAAGCAGGAGTTGTGTTTTAGATGTCAATGTAATAGGTAAACTCTCCCCAAATAATATCTACACATGACATTTTATACATAAGATGTTGTAATTGACTGGGTTTTTATTTTGTGTTGTCATGTAATTGAAACTGTGATATATGTATTAGTTATGTATAAATGACATGTATTGTATGATTATTGTGTACTGTAACCTTGGTAACCTGAACTTTGTACAAACAGGTTTGCCTTGTAAATAGGGATTCTTTGAACCCTAATGGCAAAAATTCTGTATAAAGTTTTACTACTACTACATTAAAATACATTTTTCATTGATTTCTCATTCAAATTAGATAAACTCATTAATTCTTATCCTTTTGCAAGTTGTTTAATGGCTTTTGATTTTTGTCATTAAATTAACAATAATTTATAAAGTATTGTTTGTTTTTTACACTAAATGGCACGGATATAGTCAGCCAGCATCCCCCATCCCAGATGCGCGAAGAGGGGCCTCCATGTTGTGAAGCCTAACCTTTTTGTTTTGGGCCGGGCAAATCCCCTTATACATATTTAGTGCTACAAATATGTTTATCCATGACTAATTTGGCTCCCTTACTTTCCCTTTGTCATTCTGTATGGAGCATATATGCTATGGCCATGCTCAGCACTCTTTGTGCTGAGTGGGGTCTTGGAAGCATGCACTATATCTTTCATTTTGTCACTGAAATGAGGGGCATGGACACTTAAAATGAGGGACAATAAGGACACTAACCCTCACAATGATCAGGACACATAATGCAGCATGGAAATACAGTACTTCAGAATGGAGCAAAAACCATTGTATTTACTTATACCAGAATTAGCACCTGCGAATGAATTTCAACCATTAAGCAGAGGTGCCACCCCCCTCCTGCATGTGTTCCTAGGTTGATCTTATAGTGTGGCAATAATGGCATTAAATTGGGACTTAATCTTTTGCACAATAAGTTTCTCCCTAGCCTGTGTGCACTCATGCTGCAGGTGCACTCCTGATTCGACCGTGTCTGTATTGTGTTGTCCACTCTCTCCACCTATTAGCAGCGGCGCTATCACGCATGATATGGAGGCACTCCAGCCAAGCAAGAGAATGAGTCACATAACTGTGACACTGTCTTCCCATCACACAGTAGATAGGCTGCACACTACAGCTTGGAGGAGTTGGTGAGCACTGAACTCTAAATAGCAGTTTTGTGGTGGCATATTTTTGTTGGTCTACTCTTACTGAGTCTCCATCTCCCCTTGTGGTTGAAGGGGCAGAGGGTGAGCTAGAAGCTAACTCAAGACTAGGCTACCTACTTACTCAACTTGGCTCACCTCATAAAAAGAACAGCACAGGTCCCCCATGGCAGAAAGCTAGGCCTAGCAGCAGCAATGGCAGTGGTGTGAATTACCTTCATAGGCCTTGATTAATGCAGTGCGGTAGCAGCCATGGCTGCAGCCAAACAAGAAGCAAGCAAGACAGGTTGGATGGGTTCAGTTGGTGAGGTGACTTGATCACAGACCACACTGGGACCTGGGATGGTTGGTTCTAGCCTCCAGCTTCTGGCAGAAGGACGGAGGAGGAGCGGACTGAAAACTGGGTTGGTGGCACAGTGGGCCAGGCTGCAAGTTCTGGCCAGATAGCCAGGTAAGTAAAAGTAAATATTGTTTTAATGAGGGATTGGGAAAGGAGGAAGGACTGAAATATTGATGTGGTTTTCACATTTCTGTGCCTTTGGGAGGCTTTGTGACACATATTAGATGGGTATTGAATGGAATGGATTCAGGGAGACAAATCAGGACAACTTTTTTTTGGGGGGGGGTCAGAATTTCAGCCAGTAAAAAAATGAGTTAGCAACTGGGTGGGGTAAGCCCAAATCTGATGCACTTCACTGAGATATAGACAGATGAATCTTATACATTTGAATTGTTTCTGATTTGCATATCACTTTTCAGTCATAAGAAATAAATATTACATTTTAGAGACATTCCAGACATTCTACAGTTTGCCACCAAGGGGCTAACTAGCACCTGGCCTCCATTGGTTGTTGGCTCCCCCCCCCACCGCTAAAATGTGAAATGGTGCCCCTGCTGTAAAGTCTAAATTTGTAGGACATCCTCAGTGTGAGCAGCATGTTTACCATGAGGTATGGATGAGAAGCTGAGCAGTTTTCAGGGGTAAAAATGAGGGTTGTCTCTTGCATTCAGGGCCAGCTGTATGGTATGGTATGCACAGAATTTTGGAGCCCCACTATAGTCAGGCTTGTGACCTCCCGGTGAAGCTGACCTTCATATCCCCCCTCTCAAGCACATTATGACATAGGGCAAGGGAGACTGCAGGGGTGTGCACCACTGAAATGAATGGGGGGTATTTTTTATTACTATTTTATACGTTATTGATGGAGAGTTGGAGGATTAATGAAGGCCACTGCTCGACTAACAAGGGCCTTGCTAGTAAAATAGTGGACTTCATCATTCTCCAACTCACCATCATAATGCATAAACTAGTAATAAAAATAACTCCATTCATTTCAAGGGAGTACACCCCACCACTCTGACCCATGGACATCAACTCATAAAGACTCCTGCCTCTGGCTCCCTAGTAAACAGTAAGAGACTCTCAACTTATATCTATACTTGGTGGGTTATCTGAAGGAACATGGCCACACCTGCTGCAGTGTGTGTGCATGAGGGGGCTATGGCCATGTGGGTGGATATCGAGTTATTGCTACTTTTGTGTTTGCACCTTAAAGTCTGTTTGTGAGGAAGCATTCAAAACTATGGAGAGAAAATAGTAGGATTACAGGCCAGACAGAAGTAATTAAGTAGTTTTGTGGATAACTGTGTGTATTGAGGGTGAGAAGAACCACATGTGTTTCCATTGGTACGTGTGCTACAGTTCAGCAGTGCAGCTGAGATGAAAGGGGACAAAAAACAAAAAAGTATAACAGTAGCTACAAGAATGCTGCATGCATGCAGAGGTGTGTAGATTTGTATTAAAGTACAGGCATTATAGTTTTGTGGTTAAAGGCACTGAACTGCAAACCAGGAGACTTTGGACCTGAAGACCTGGGTTTGAATCTCATCAGCCTCCACTTGTATATGATGTGATCCAGAAGAACTCACTTAACTTTTATGTGTGCAGTTATCAGTGACCACTTGCTTTTTGCACGCATGCCACATGCATGCAGTCTGTTCCAGTTAACATAAAAAACATGCTTTCCACAATTGCTTGCTGCACGCATGACACTTTATCAGGCCTTTATAAGACCACATCTAGATTATGCAGCACCCTTTTGGGCTCCTTACTTAGTTAAAGTTAAAAAATTGCTGGATAGTGTACAAAGGATGACAACTAAGATAATACCAAGGGTCAAGAATATGGCTAACAAGGATAGGCTCAAGGAATTAAATCTGTATGACCTACAGTTACATAGAAATAGGGGAGACCTACTCATGCTTTTTCATATATTACAGGATAGACAACTGACAAAAGAATGTAATCTATCCTTTGCCCCAAAACCGAGTAACTTACATTGTCACAGCAAACAACTATACACACTAAGGTCAACAACTGATAGGAGAAAGCACTATTTCGCAGTGCGATTTTGTAGACTGTGAAACTACCTACCTCAACATCTTGTGGACATCAACAACTTCAAACAATTTAAAAAAGAATAAGATAGATTTCTTTTGGGTAAACAGAATTAAACCCACTCCACTAGTGTGGGGAAGACAATCTTGATGGGCTAATAGCCTTCTTCTGCCTTAACGTAAACTGAGAATACTACATGCTTGAATTTGGTTCCAATTTAACATCTAAATCATGCTTGCAGCATGCATATCACATTAGTAGTGTTTTATGTGCAGCATGAACACATTTCATATTATTATTTCTGTCAAGATCCTTACACCCTTTGAAAACAGAAAAGTGAGTTCTGACAGTGTCACACTCAGCCAAATAATCCCATTGATTAATTATCTTAGATTTCAGCTTAATGCAATCAGGGATAACTTGGACGTTCCAGAAAGCCAGTTTCAGATGGGAGAATCTCATGCCACTGATAGGGACTTGCCACCCAGAATAAAAAAGACATAGTCCATCAAATGATTTAAAATTTAAGAGATGATGGCAAACTCTTCAAACGCTGATAGCAGAACATTATTTTATAGAAACAGTACTAGGCCCATGGTGCAAGATGAAAGAGCTCCTACAGCATAACCCCAATGTGTTCCAAAACTGCAGAGAAAATAATTTAAGATGTACATTCAATTTCTGGAAAAAAAACAGTGTCAACAAATGCAGCCCCCTCTTCCATTCCTCCTGCACCTTCACAACCCTCTTTTTTGCATCAGGCTATAAAACAGTTAGCTGCTTCCATTCATTTTACTCCCATTAGTCAACGTTGGGGCCACTTGGATACCTTTTTTATTGAAAAATCAGACCTTCCTCTTTCATATATTATTACCTCTACAGCACAAAAAGGTATTGAGCAGAATGAAGATCCCATAAAATACTGGCAAAGAAGGGAGTCTATGTGGCCTGCACTTGTGCAAGTACAGTAGCTGTGAAGTATGAGGTCTGTTCGCCCAGCAGTGAATTTTCAGAGTGACTCTTAAGCTCTGTGGGTAATGTAGTAATATATATAAAATCTAGGCTTCTGCTAGAAAATGTGAAAAAAGTAACATTTGAAAAATAAACCTTCCTCTGATTGACTACACCTATGATCTGCAGGCAGCAAATGCATCTGATAGTGACCAAAAAGTTGACTATATGAAAGAGTTGAAAGAGTGAGATTTTGTGGAAAAAAAAATTAATTCAGTAAGCCCATCAGTGGGCCACATAATTTTTGAAACTGATGCCACGATTTGTGTAGCATGTCCTATTGGACTGAGCCAGTTTTTGAATTGCCCTAACCTGATAGCACAATTTTTGCATTATGTCCTCTTAGACTAAGGACACTTTTGGATCCTTTGAACCTGATAGCACACTTTTGGAAGCTTATCCTGTTGGACTGAGCCAATTTTTGTATTGCATGAACCTGATGCCATCATTTTTGCATTATATCTTATTGGACTAAGCTAATTTGTGGATTACCTGAACCTGATGGTACAGTTTTTGCAGCATGTCCAATGAGTTTGAGCCAATTTTTGGATTGCCTGAACCTGATGACACAGGTTTTGTAGTACAGCCTATTGGATTTAGGCACTTTCTGGACTGCCTAAATCTGCTGGCGCATTTTTTGCAGCAGTCCTATTGGACTGAGTTAACATTTGGAAAGCCTTAATGATACCCTTTCAATAGAATCACAGAATCTCTTTATGGATTACAGTTAACATTTACATTCACTGAATAATCCCTTTCAAAATGACAAAAATTGTCTTACTTCATAAGCATTCACCTTATAAAAATGAGCTATTTATAGATTGCAGCTTACAGATTGGACCATAGTGCTTGACCTGCCTGGTGTCATCTCTCCTCTGTCCACTTAATGACCAACTTTTGTTACCTGGCTAAGACATTCTACTGCTTCCTTCTGTTTCACATGGAGATGTCCTTCTTCGAAACCAGCTTATAATTATGTATGATGCTGATTTATTTTTTATCATTTTCAAGATTCTTCAACCTTGAATTCCCAAATGATCATCTTCATGTCAATCAATCAAACAAACTTTATTTAACCAGGCAGTGACATCATTGAGCAAGCTCATTTTCAAGATGGTCCTGTACACATAGGACAAATGTGTTTACAGTAGACAACAGTTCACAGTACAGCAAACAGTAATAAAGACTGTTATAGGATACAAGGTCAGTATTAGCTGTAGCAGAACATGTAAGGCAAGTGCAAATACAGACATTGAAAGAGCAGCATATACAGGTTGAAGTCTGTAGAGTACAAAGGGAGGAGAGGAAGGAAGGACACAGAGGAGGGCAGTGGGAAAGGAGGGTGTCAGACACATAATGGAGAGAGAAGAGGGCAACCTACTTGGAGAAGTCCCCCAGAGGAGTTAACTTGGGGGGGGAGGGAGGTAATTGGGGGGTGGTTACTCTAGATGGATGCCAGCCGACGGGGGGAATAAGAAGGCCAGGGATATCCAGAAGTTAGGGGACTCAGTCCAGCAGGGTAATGCTTTACCTGAAGCAGTCACATGCCATTTTCAGGCATCTGTAGAGCAGCTGTCTGAATGTATAGTGGTTGGGCAGCAGGAAGCGTTTAAGTGATTTTTGCATGTTTTTCCAAAGCACTGGTAAAGAGGAGCTAATGGCAGTTGAGCCAGGATGTGTTCTTGTCCATGGTAGTTTAAGGAGGACAAAGGAGGAGTTCCTTAGTCCATAGGCACCTATTGAATGTTCAAACAGGTCACATATATAGGGTGGTAGTTTGTTAGACATAGCCCAGAAGAGCCACATGAGGGCATTTATTTGCCTCCTCATGTAGAGGAACGGCCAGTCTAATGCCTGGTACAACAAGCAGTGATGAGTCTGCAAGGGCAAGTCAAGAAAAAATCTCAATGCACGATGATAGAGTGTATCAAGCTTTTGGAGTGCATACTGGTGGCAATGGATATATAGGAAGTCAGCATAGTCATTCAGGGGAAGAAAGGTTATTTGAACCAGCCACTTTCTAGCTTCCAGGGTGAGTAGGTATCTTATGTGGTAGAATATACTGAGGCACTGCCTTAGCTTTTTTGTTAACTCATTTAGATGGGCACCAAAGGTGAGTTTGTTATCCAACCAGACTCACAGATATTTAAATTTATTCACTAGCTCTAGTGGTGCACCAAGGAGGGTGATAATCTTTGGGGTACCAGATGTCCCCATATTGTGGGAGGAGGATGGAGAGATAATCATAGCTTTTGTTTTCTTGGCATTTAACAAGAGTTTCAGATTCAGCAGGTTGTGTTGGAGGATAATAAAATCTTGCTGTAGCTCCTTGTAAGCAAGGTCCAGAGAGGAGTTGGTTGTGTAGATGACTGTGTCATCTGCGAAGAAGTGATCGTTTCCTGCAAGCAGGCCAGAGTTAATGTGGTTGATGTAAAGAGCGAAGAGGATAGGCCCCAAAATGGAACCTTGCGGGATGCCTTGGGGCAGTAATTTTAGTAAGGAGAATTCACCTTGAGCTTTAATTTGCTGTTTATGATTCGTGAGGTAGTAGCGGAATCACTTTACTGCAGTAGAGGTTAGATCAATGCTACCCAGAGTATCAAGAAGTCTGGAATGATCAACCGTGTCAAATGCTTTGTTGAGATCAAGGAAGAGTGCATAGATGTGTTGTTTACTGTCCAGAGCTTTTAGCCAGTCATTCAACACTTTGGCAAGAGCCGACATGGTACTGTGCTTAGGTCTGAAACCAGACTGGACTGGGTTAAGGATGTTTTCATGATCCAAGTACTTCCTTAGTTGAGAGTTGACAATTTTTTTCAAGTAGCTTAGATAAAACAGGAAGCAACAAGATTGGTCTATAATTATTCAAGTTAGTGGGATCTCCTGATTTGAACAGAGGATAATGTGCACAGTTTTCTGACTAGGCGGCAAGTCCCCTTGGATTAATGAACTATTAAATAGATGGGCAATTGGTGCTGTCAGATAATAAAAGCCTACTTTTAGAAAGAAGGGTTCCAACGAATCGGCACCAGTGCTCTTTTTGGTATCCAACAAGAGGAGAAGGTCTTCCACCTGTTTAAAGGAAATTGGCTGGAACTTGAACAGGGGGTGGCCGGTACAGGGGGCTGAGGTAGGGCTAGTAACTATGATGGCAGTACTTGTGGTACTCAGTTTACTAACAGGTGACACATCAAATGCAAGGCTTGCAGTAACGAAGTGGTTACTGAGCTGATCGAGGATCTCAGACCTGTCTGTGTAGGAGGTGTTATTTGCCACAGTTTTTGCTGGGAGTGGGGTAGCAGGAGAATGTCCTTCGACCTTTTTCTCTCAGGATCTGCCAAAATTTGGCAGAGCAGTTTTTGTTTACCTCCAGGGCTGAATGGAAGAATTGTGATTTTTCCAACCTGACCAGTTTGGTGCAGGCATTCCTGACTACCTGGAAGGAGAGCCAGTCTGAGTCAAACTGCGACTTCCTAGCCCTTTTCCAAAGGGTGTCTCTATACCACAAGACCCTCTTCAGTTTTAGACTAAACCAATCAGGTGCACGTTTCCTAGATTTGACTTTTCTTAAGGGTGCGTGTTTGTTGATAATCTTTAATAACAGATCCTGGAAGATACAGAATGCTTCAGACACAGAGGGTGCGAGGTAGAAATCCTGCCACTTTAAATTCCCGAGATTTGTCAGGAAGGCAGGGAGACAGAAGTATTTTAGGCTGCGCTTGAACTTGAAGGTAGAGGTGGAAGGGAGGTGTGGGGAGCACCTGACACAGGCAACAGTGCAGTGATCACTCAAGTCATTGTAGAAGACCCCTGCATCTGAGAAATGGTGTGCTTTGCTGACAAACATAAGGTCCAGTAGTGCGCTTCAGTTGGGGTTCTTGTTAGGTCGGGTAACCTCAGGAGTAGTCTAAGTTAGCTCATGTTCATCTCAGAAGTCTATAAGCCTGTTGGCACTGGCATCATTCCAATTAAGATTAAGGCCAGCCATAATGATGATTTCCATGTTCACTTATTCCAGAAGGGAGTGAATATGAGGCAGTATACACAGGCCAGCTACAGGCGGCCTATAGCATGCAGCTGCCAGTAGGGTTATTCCAGGCAATAGGGTAATTTTCAGGGCAAGATAATCAAATTCTTTGGGTATCGATGTATGGACAATATCGGCAGTTAGGAATTTATCTTTAATATATATGGCAGCACCATCACCTCTGGTCAGCCTGTCGCACCTGAACAGGTTGTATCTGGCGATGGTAAGCATTTTGTCAGATATGGTATTCTTCAGCCAGGTTTCTGAGAACATTGTTACATCAGGCATGGTGTGTATCACCCAGGCTTGGACCTGGTCAAATTTGTTGGCAAGGCTGCATACGTTCATATGCAGGAAGCTCAGTCCCTTTAACTGTGAGAGTTTCCCAGGGGCAGTTAGCAGATGGGGGAGCCCAGGTTTTGTTCCACACTACCTGCACAGAGTAGCAGCAGTACTAATAGTTTCCTGAGACATCTTACCAGGAATCTCAGGAAGGCATTGTTAGGTTGCTTGACCTGGACACTGCCTAGGGCAGCAGAACAGAAGTTTGAAGGGCAGCGAAAGTTGATCAGAGCAGATAATACTACCCTAACGGAGAGGGTAAAGGATGTCTGGTTTGTGAATGTTGGGCAGTAAGGGAAGTGAAACGTTGTAGCTGTGTATGGATTACTGCCTTTGGAGTGAGTTAACTGGGTGGCAGACACCATTGGGCTTATTTTCTGGCCTATAGGAGTGTTCGGGCAGGATGAGTCTTTCCTGAATTTCATATCTGGCTCCACTGTTAGAAGGAGGATGCAGCCAAAGAGGAAAAAGTGTGCTGAGGAAGCCATCGCTGGGGTGCTGTGTGGCCAAAGGGGGTGACACCTTATGGCCATACATGTGTAACTGGCAGCAGTGCTGGGGCCACCAAGGGTTTAAGAGCTGAGGGTTTAAAAAAATGCTTTGGTGAGGAGGAAAGTAGGCAGCTTCTGGCAGTCTATATATTGCCAGCAAGGTCAGCAGCTATCAGTCATGGATAGAAAGGAGCATTAAGTGGCCAAGGAAGTAGCAGAGGACCTGTGTAAGTTAAATAAGGAGAGATGAAAAGTGAGAAAACGAAGTAGGAAGAGGAAAAAGTACAGTAAAGTTGAGGTATCAGGCACCTTGATAATTAGTAGGACTATATATAGGATAGCAGGGAGAAAGGCTCAAGTATGGAGTTATACAATAGCTAGTGGAGCAAGTTATAGATACAGCTGTATGCACACAGCAAGGGAGAAAAGACAGTATGGCTTTAAGGAAAGAATGTCCTCTAGTGAGGATGTCTTTAAGGGGAGGGCAAGAGTAGAATGTGTCAGGGGAGGGGCTTAGATAAGTAACCTGATTGTGGGGGAGGAGGCATATTTAATAGCAGTTGGGTTTGAGGGGGTGAATGGGAAAAATTATTGGAGAAGGAACTGTGTGGTATCCTACAGATCTGTAGGTGATAAAGCACCTAAACTTAGCTAAATTAAGCTGCAGCAGACACTAGCTTAGAAAGCAGAGCCCAAAGACATAATTCAGAAACAGGCCAATCAGCAGGGCTCAGGCTGAAAATTTCGAGGAGTGGTGGGCAATTCAAATTTCAGTTTCAACATACCTGACTTAGTAGGAGAAGGGAAGATGGCTCATGGGGCAGTTTCCCAGATGCCTCAGGCATTCTTCCCCACCGGTTCAGGTGGACTGGAGCAGCGGAAGCACCCGCAGTTATAGGACTCTAGAGGGCAAGAACAGGTGAGGGGTTAAATGAGATACACAGAAAAGCATCAGCAGGGGTCTGGCTTCTTAAACAAAGCTGGGGCATGAGCTAAAAAGGGGATGAGGAGGAAAGCAGAGATTAGTGAGAAAATCAGCAGGGGGCTTGGGATGGCACCAAGGCTAAATCCCTGCAGACAGAGAATTAGTTATGTTAAATGATAGGGGTGGGGGAGAGCGAGGCAGGGGGCGAGAGAGGACAAAGCAATAGTTTTGAACAGGATACTAGGAAAATTAAGTGATCAAGAAGGGGGGTTAGGAGAGGGAGATAGCAAGATAACAGAATGAAACCCAGAGACAGTTTACAAAACATTCATGCAGAAGCAGGGAAAATTAAGCAATAGTATATTGTAATTCATTAGTATGACAGACTATCAAGATAAGCAAGCATACTACTGGACTTCTAAACAAGCTATGGAATCCAACTTTAGCGGTCGACTACAGACTGAACGTACGCAGCCAGCTTAGTAGCCATAATTACAGTTACAGTAAATATATGTTTAGCACAACAATCTAATTGACCAGCAAAAATTACACAGTTAGCTTCTATTAAATCGAATATAATTCAAATAGCTCAGAATTAACACAGGAAGAAGCTTGAGCAGTAAAGGTTGAATGCAATGAATTCAGATTTCATGTAGACAATTCAAATCTGACACATCCAAAAGCTCAAGCAGCCAAAATTATTGGAGAAGGAGCTGTGCAGTGTCCTACAGATCTGCAGATGCTAAAGCATCTAAACTTAGCTAAATTAAGCTGTGGCAGACACTAGCTCAGAAAGCAGTGCCCAAAGACATAGTTCAGAAACGGGCCAATCAGCAGGGCACAGTGAGGAGGCTCAGCCAATAGTGTTGTCCCACTCAGACTGAAAATTTCGAGGAGTGCTGGGCAATTCGGAATTTTAGTTTCAGCATACCTGGACTAGTAGGAACAGGGCAGACGGCACTTGGGGCAGTTTCCAAGGCGTCTCAGGTGTTCTTCCCCGCCAGTTCAGGCAGATTGGAGCAGCGGGAGAGCCCACAGTTACAGGACCCTGGCTTAGTAGGAACAGGGCGGACGGCACCTGGGACAGTTTTTCAGGTGCCTCAGGCATTCTTCCCCGCTGGTCCAGGCAGATTGCAGCAGCGGCTGTGGTTCCCGGTTGTGTGGTTTACTCATTTCACTTCTCATTAGTGGCAGCTCTCTTAATTTGTTATTCAATTGTGTACTAAAAAATGAGGGACAAGCAGTTATTTTCTGCTAGGGGTCCCCTACATGTGTCATCAATTTGGGTGGGTGGGTGAATGGAACAATGCCATAGAAAATAACTGGATGACTCTCAGTGGAACAGAAAAGCAACTAGTGCAACAACATGATGTATCCATTGTACAGTATACTAAATGGGATCCCCCTCTTGGCTCAGACAACTCAGTTGACACTGCTTCAGTCATGTTGAAGGCAGGGAACCAGCTCAACTGCATGACTGCTATGTATTCAGTTGATCAGCACATCTGTGCCATAAGGTCACAGCTTTCATTTCCTGAAATGCTGTTTACAGTTCCATGTGTGTGTCATAGATCTTAGTGTAACTGTACGCAACTGTATGGCAGATTTTCAATTTTCCCCACATTTTACAAAAGGTTCTGATAAGAATCATAACTAATCAAGACTTTGGCCTGGATCCTGAACCTGATAATCCTATCTTTGTGGCAGGTGTCTACAGCTGCCCAGGGATATCCTCTGATTCTGTTATTGATCTACTCACCACTACCTCTTCTCATGCCTCCTCTGGTGAGCTACTCATTCTGGGGGATTTCATCATTAACTGGGTTTCCCACTCTCACTCAAATCTCTGTCAAAACGTTAAGTCCCTGCACCTAAAGCAACTCATCTCTGTCCCTACTCGTCATAATTCACGATCCCAAAACCATTCGCTACTGGACTGAGTACTCACTACTCACCTGCAACGCATCATTGATGCTGGTACCCTCCCTGATACACTTAGTGATCACCACATGGTTTATTGTGTGGGCAAAATTCAGCACCCCAGAGGCCTACCAAAAATTAACCAGATCAAGTCTTTCAGCTCAATTGACCTATCCTCGTTACATGTTGATCTGCTTTACACCAACTGATCCCTTATCTCCATGGCCAGTAATATAAATTAAGCTCTCCAATATTTCCACACTAAATTACTACTAATCTGGGATCAGCATGCCCCTCCATTAAACCAGGATCAGAGGTTCACACCTCCCCTGGATCTCAGCTGAACTTCTTTCCTGCCTCTGTGCATGTGACCTAGCTTGAAAGTCCTACAAGTCCTCTGGCACTCTGGCAAATCTTAACAAGAACCATGTCTTGAGGAATACTTGTATTAGGGCCACCGGGCTAGCCAAGGCTGAGTTATTATCCTCCTCATTCTAGAACAATCTAAATCACCCCTCTAAGTTCTAGAAAGTCATTCATGCCCACTTCTTCCCCTCTACCCAGTCCCCCTCTGTGGTCCTCAAGGTGGGTGATGCCACCATTTCCAACCCCCATTCTGTCACCTCTGCTTTCAACTCTTACTAAACCACCTGTGCTTCCTCACTACTGTCTGTCTTACCCACCACCTCCCCACTCCCTACATCCCCCATGACCACTCATTAATTCCCTTCTCTTTTCTGCCAGTTACCCCAATTTCCTCTCTACATGCCCTCATGGCTCTCAGTCCTCAGAAAGGTAGGAGCCCTGAGGGGCTTGACCCCAAGCTCCTGCACCTCTCTGCTACTACCATTGCCATTCCAGTCTCCTACTTTTTCAAACTATCATTCTATGTAGCCTCAGTCCCAGACTCCTGGAAGCATGCTACAGTCATTCCTCTCCCTAAAGGTGGTGACTCCACCTCTCCCAGCAACTTCTGCCCAATTTCTCTCCTTCCATCCTCATCCAAACCACAAGAACACATCTTTCTGTCTCAACTCTCTCCCTTCCTTGACTCCTCCACTTTCTTCACCCCTTCCAGTCTGGGTTTCACAAACACCACTCCACCAACTCTTCTCTCCTCAGGTTTACTGACTCTACCATACTGGCATGGATCAAGGCCACCTCACTGCCACCATCTTTGTTGATCTAGAAAATATTTTTGACACTGTCTCCCGCCCTCTTCTCCTTGGCAAACTTGAGTCAGCGGGTCTCACAGACTCAGCAACCAACTGATTTAGCTCCTATCTGGATGGAAGAACTCAATCTGTGAGAATTGGAGATTCCCTGTCCCCCCTCCCTAGCCTTACTGGCATACTCCAAGGCTCTGTCCTTGGCCCATTGCTCTTCACCATATTCCTTAGTCTGCTCCTCTACTTCCATCCACATGTATGCAGATGATATGGTCCTGTTTGCATCTGGGTCTTCTCCTTCAGAGCTAACATCCAGGGTTCAACTTGATTTTGACACTGTCTAGAAATGGTTCAGGTCAAATAAATTATCCCTAACTGCTAAGAAAATGGTTTCCATGTGCTTTGGCACTAGATAGAAGCTTTTCAGGCTCCCCTCCATCCCCACCTTTCACGCTCTAGATGAGGGTCAATTGATGATGTACCCTCATTTAAATACCTTGGTGTTTGGCTTGACTGGCACCTTTGGCTTCTCTCAGCACACAGACACGATTCACAAAAAAATCCATCCCATGCTTGGTGATCTTTATAGGAACTAAAGCTGAATCCCTATAACTGCTCTCTGAGATATCATCTCTAAGATGATCCTTCCCATCTTTGTTTACGGTGACATTGTCTACGGTGCTGCACCTAAGTCCACCTTGGTCAAATTGTACCCCATCTTCCACTCCTTCTACTGTTTTGCCTTGGCCTGCCCTCCCTGTACTCACCACTGTTTTCTATTCTCTGCTCCCCCCCCGGAAGATCACTGCCTAACCCACTGTGCCTCCTTCATTTCTAAATTTTGGCTGGCTTCACTGCCCCCTTATCTCAGCTCGCTTCTCACCCCTTTGCCTCCCTCCTCTCAATCTTTCTGTAAATCAAGCTATCCCTCCTTATTGCTCCCTTCTTGTAAATCCCTTGCTGGACAGAATGCCTTCTCTTTCCACTTTCCTAATACCTGGAACTCACTTCCCCTATTTGCTCTGCCTCCTCCAAATGCTCTCTTTATTTATTTATTTATTTATTTAAGAGATTTACCAGGAAAGGCATGCTGAGCAGGGTACTGCTCGATTCCAGATGCGCCCTGGGGGTAGGGGGTTACAAGGATGTAGTACATAATACATAAGCACGATAGAACATGCATAAATTGTTGGTATCAGCAAAGGCCCAAGGGAATGGGTGAGGTAACTGAGGTGCATATGGAGTTGTACACAGAGTAGAGCAGTACAGGCAGTTTTTTTTTTTTTACAGGCAGTGAGTACAGTAGCAGTATTTACAGGCGGTGATCAGTAGCAAAATAACAGCAATTACATAGTGAGATTAGATTAACCTACTAGATGGATTTGGCAGAATATCAGACAGTAACAGAGGAGGGTCAAATACCAGATGACATATGGTACTAATTTAGAAAAAGAAAGAATGGGCCAGGATAGCTAATAGGAATTTGGCAGTGAGTTCAGCGATGGGGAAGGTATAAGAGTTGGTGTCGAAATGCTGGAGGAGGGCATCTCGATGTGGGGTACTGTTGGTGTGTCTGACGTCGGCTGCTAGGGAGTTCCATAATTTGGGGAGTCTGAAACTGAAAGCAACCTGACCTGATCGGGTGGATCTGTGGGGAATGTGGAGAAGTCTGGAGTCAGAGTTCCTGAGAACGTAGGTAGGTGGGGTGGCTGCAGTTAGGGATGTCGATAGGTAGGAGGGCAGCGTATGTGACCAGAATTTAGCAGTGATTCTAGTGCAGTGCAGCAATCGCTGATTTTGGAGAGATGGGAGGTCAAGGGATTTGTAGAGGTCACAGTGGTGGGTGTTCGGTGAACAATCCAAAGTGAACCGGTAGAAGGAGTTGTAAATAGGGTTGAGCCTGGCTAAGGATGTTTGGGGGGGCGGCCCCGTAAATGACATCGCCGTAGTCAAAAATTGGAAGGATCATTTTTTGCATCATTTCTTGCCTGGTTTGTGTAGGGATGCAGAACTTGTTCCGATAGAGAGCTCCTTTCCTCATTACTACAAGCTCACACTGCTCCTTCCTGCAAATACCCATAGTCCAATGTTCTACCTCCCCCTTTTTCTCTTTCCCTACACACTACCTGTCCCCAATCTCCACACCTCTCTGCTCCTCCCATTTCACTGTTCACATATTCATCCTACACGCATCCTTCCCTTATTTCAACCCCTTCTTCTCCCATCATAACCCCTATTATCACCCCTCTCTCTCTCTCCAACCTCTCCTCTCCTCTCTATCACTTCCCCTTCCACTCCCCTACACTACTATCTCAACCCCATTCCCACTTTTTTGGCATCCACTTTCTCCTCACCCACTACATTCTCTACTCTCCTCCCCCTCCCCTTAAGAAAGAAGGGGGTGTTGTGCTTTATGTGAGGGAAGGAATAAAAGCAACAGAGATACAGGAAATACAGGGGACAGAAGCGTTACTGTGAGTTACCCTGGAGATGGGGAATGGAGCCTCTATTCACACTGGTATGACCTACAGATCTTTAGCACAGAGGAAGGAGTTAGATAAAGTACTGGTGGAAGCTAATGGCAAGATGGCAGAAAAGGGGGAGGTGCTGCTGGTGGGGGACATCAGTCTGCCATATGAAGATTGGAACCTCCCAGCTGTGGCTTCAGCTAGAAAAAGGGACATCTTGGACTCACTGCAGTGAATATTCCTGAGGCAACTAGTCAGTGAACCCACTTGTGATGGGGCAATACAAGACCTGGTACCGCTGAGACAGTGTTGCAGATGTAAAGATTGGAGGTCAACTGGGGAGCATTAATCACTATACAGTGTGGTTCAGTATAAGGACCGCTGCAGAACTGAACCATACCAATGCAAGGGTCCTGTACTTCAGGATGGTGGGCTTTATTGGATGAATGCCTCAGGGATGACCTGCAGTGGGGGTGCATGGGTGAGGTGGAAGAACAGTGGGCAAAGCTAAAAAGGGCCAGCGGGAAGGCAACTAACCTTGGCATCAAGCAAGAGCAAAATCAAGAGGAAAAAGAAACTGCTATGGTTCTCAAAAGAAGTGGCAGAAAAGGTAAAGACTTAAAGGGTAGCATTCAGAAGGTATAAAGAGAGGCACATGGAGGATAATATGGAGCTGTATCACAGGAAACAGAGAGAAGCAGGGAGAGCAGCAAGGATAGTGAACGTGCAAACTGAAGAAAGAATAGCCCAGGCAGGGATGAAGAGGGACAAGGCATGTTTTAGGTATGTAAGCAAAAGGACGAAGACCAGGATTTGGATTGTGAACTTAAAAAGGGTATGGGGAACTGTGCAAAATAGTGCTTTTGTTCAGTGTTGATGGAGGAAGGAGAAGGAAAGGGGACAGAAAAAAGTACCAGTAGCACTGGTGCGAGGGAGGTGGACACTAGTCCATTTTCAAAGGACAGTGTCCTGAAGGGGTCTTAAAGGGACTCGCTAATCTGAAAAGTGTACAGTGCAATGGAGCCAGATGGGGTACATGCAAGTGTAATGAGGGAGCTCAGGGAGATACTGGCTGCACCTCTGACAGTTCTATTTAACATTTCTTTGGAAACAAAAGTTGTTCTGGAGGACTGTACGAGGGCAGATGTAGTCCCACTTCACAAAAGTGGTAGGAGGGAAGAGACTGGCAATTACTGGGCAGTCAGCCTGACTTCAGTGGTGGGAAAGTTGATGGAGTCACTGCTGAAGGGAAGGATAGTGGAATATCTTTTTTTTTTTGGTGAACTATTTCTGCTTCAGTCTTCAAGGAACTCTCTCCAGTGTCCCCACTAACTGACAGCTCTACCACCCATCTGAAGCCTCTCCTGCCAGATCCCCACCCTCAGCCCAATGGATCTCTGGCTCTGAGCCCCACGGGGTGTGGCCACCTTCACCCTGGTGCTCTATCTGTAATCTAATGCACTGGGCCAGAGTCAGAGGGAGGCTGGTAGAGCAAGTCTGACTTATGGGAGTGTGGCCGTGGCACTGGAGGAGCCTTCACCTCTTCCTGAGACTGGGGATTTTCCATGGTAGTTTCCCCAGGAGCACAGACATGCAATGACATCTGCATGGGCATGCAGCTGATGTCCGCGCCACACCTCCCTTTATTCAGCTTGACATCTGTAGTGCACCCAGTCTCCACCTGGGGCTTCTAAGATGCCAGGCAGACCCCAGAACCCTCCCGAGGATAGGAGAGCAGTCCATCAGATGCTCAATCCTCTCCATCCCCTACCAGCCCCTGGCTACCTGAGTCCATTTCCAAACCTGGGTCACCAGCATGGCACAAGGTGTGGCATCCAGTGCCTCAACCCTCAGCGCCACTGGGCCAGCTCGGATTGTGGAACATCTTGAATCCAATGAGTTACAAAACCTGACTGGGGGGGCTCATGTCAAACTAATCTGATAGATTTCTTTGACAGGGTGACCAAGGAATTAAATTGAAGTGGAGCACTGGATATGGCCTACCTAGATTTCAGAAAGGCTTTCAACACTGCTCCACATCGGAAGGACCTAAACATGTACACCCTGCAAGAGAAGAGAGAGGGGATATGATAGAGACTTTAAAAACCCTCTTGTGGGCAAATAAGGTACAAGATGGAAGTATTTTTTCAGAAAAAAAGTGTTCAAGAAAAAGGGGGCATGATTAGAAGCTGGGGGTGGGTAGATACAGTAGAAATGTGAGAAAGTACTTCATCCTGAAAAGATTGTTGGAACACTGGAACACTCTTCCAGCAGAGGCAGTGGGGGTGAAAGTAGTGGTGGGTTTCGACAATACATGTGATAGGAAAAATGGAATCTTAGGGAAAGGGAGGGTTGGTGGGTGAATGGGCTGGAGATCAAATAGGATCAAGTAGTAGAATCTGCAGTGATACTATAGGCAGGGAAAAATGGGAAGATTAGGGTGGCCAAATGGTCCTTATCTGCCAGCAAATTCTATGTTTCTGTATTTCTATGATTAATGGTAAGAGTGTTATCTCATGTGATAGGAGCCATTTGAACCTGGATGCAGTCCAGAATGGGTTCCTGGTCCAGGGATTGAATAAACCTACATGAGAAGAAGCCATGCATAATCTGATTTTTTTATTCAAATTTTATTAAAGTTTCCAATACAGAGAATGAATCACAGTGGAGTAAATCATGAACCCCAAACAACAGAGGCAAAGTACAAGATGATTCGCTCTCCCCCACCCCCACCCAACCCAACGCCCACCCCCGAACAACCCAGCGCATCGTAACACCTTTAGTACAACACCACAAAGAGTATAACCTGGTAGTACTTAGGCCTGTAGTGCATAGAGAGTCTGCAGTGGACCCCAGATCCTGTCAAACTTCAGTTTGTTATATAGACTGGCAATAGTCCTTTCTGTTCTGAGGTTCACAAGCAATTCCTGAAGCCATTCAACATAAGATGGTACCTCCGTATCCATCCAGTGTCTCAACACCACTTTTTTAACAGACATCGACATCAAGGCTATGTGGTACCTCCTGTTCACCACCGAAATGGAGGAGAAATCCCCAAGAAGACATATTTTGGGGGTGAACAATTCTGAGAGCCCTAAAGGAGGACCAGCACGCTGATTAATCATGGTCCAAAGTGGGACAACTTTCGAACAGCTCCAGAAAATATGAAGAAGGTCACCTTCTTGAGACTGGCATCTTGTGCAAAGGGGAGAGGACATCTGACCCAGTCTAGCAAGCCTCTGTGGAGAGTAGTAAATGTTATGCAAAATTTTGAATTGCATTAATCTAAGTCTGTCCTGCTTAAGGAACTTATGACAACTTTGTCACCGGAGAGACCAATCCATATCTCTGCCCTGAAAGAGAGAGGCCCAAAAGGAGACGGGAGCATAATTATCAGGGTAAGCCCAGGTAAATAGAGCAGTGTATGTTTTAGATACAGCATGAGGCGAGCCCGCCAACTCCGTGAGGGTAGCCTGAAAACTGATATTGGGAGCTGGAGGAGGGGATCGGACCCATTACCTTAACCAGTAAATGGCGAAGTTGAAAAATCTTGAAGATTGTTGTGTGAGGTACCATAAACTTGTGCATAATGCCAGCTGAAGAGCACCATTGACTATTGGATAACATAAACTCATCTAGATGGCAGGTTCTTATCTGAGGGATCCAACTATGTGATAGAAGCTTGCCGTACAGCGAAAAATTAGGGTTGCCTATTACAGGTTGAGATAAATCCTTGAGATTCTTATACCTCAGAAAAGCACACAATTGAGTATGAACCCTGATTGAAATGGCTATAAGGGAACTACGTAGAGATTCTGGTAGGGAACTGACCTTGGTGTATAGCAGCGCAGCCGGAGAGGCCATGTTTTCTAATGGTAGCAGACTCCGACGGCTAACCAAGTCGGGTATATGTGGCAGCCACGGATGGTTGATCCACGGTCAGCCATCTGAGATACTTATTGGCCTGACTGGCCCAGTAGTATAGCCCAATATGGGGAGTCTTAATCCTCCTTTAGCCTTCGGGGATGCTAACTTGTGGAAAACCATCCTAGCCCTCTTGTCGCCCCATATAAAAGTAGAGATCATACTATGCACTTTTTTAACCCAGGACAGGGGGAGCCATATGTTTAGCATGTTAAGGGGGTAGAATAAGTGGGGAAATACGTTCATTTTGATTAGATTGATTCTACCCCAAAGAGAAAGGGGAAGTAAAGTCCACCGGCGGAGGTCTAGGTCTATTTTATATACCAGTGCATCAATATTAAGTTGTCTGAGCCGTGCCGTGTCCCAAGTGAGAAGGAGCCCCAGATATTTAATATAATCAGACTTCCGAGTGAGCCCAAATGCAATAATATCCTGTTTATATACCCTATGGTTAAGTGGAAAAACTACAGTCTTACCTACATTGAGTTTATAGTTTGAGACCTTGCTAAAGTCGTCTATTAACTTCAGAATAATGGGAATAGATGTGAGTGGGTGGGTTACCTGCAGCAGAAGATCATCTGCTTAGGCCAACACTTTTTTTTTTTTTTATTTAGTTGTTTAATCAGGTATAGCACACTAAGCTGAAAGCTTTTTTACAGGAGCAACCTGGGAGCATAAGGAGGTTAAGTGACTTGCTCAGGGTCACACAATATGCAAGTGGAAGCTGTGAGATTCAAACCCAGGTCTGGTCTGCTGGATGTCACCAGATTTGCAGTTCAGAGCCTTAGACCACTGTGCTATACTGCCTCCTTAACCTTAACCACCTACTCCCCAAGAGAGATACCTGAGATGCCCTGGGCACCTGACAATCTCCTAATAAGAGGCTTTAGTTAAATATTGAAGAGAAGTGGGGATAAGGGACACCCCTGTCTAGTTCCTACGTGTAATTTAAAGGGGGTGGAGATAACCACATTACATGAGATTCTGGCAGAAGGGAACTTATATAATGAGCTAACCCAATTCCGGAATTTCATGGGAAAACTGAAAACTTCCATTGTAGCAAACAAGTAGTCCCAGTGGACTCTGTCGAACGCCTTCTCAGCATCCAACGAGATCAGGACCATTGGATGAGAAGCATCATTGGATGCCAACAAGACGTGAGACAGTGCCCTCAAATGATTGACGGATGATCTCCCTTTCATAAAACCAACCTGATCTGCCCGATTAAAAAGGGAAGTACTGCCTCCAAACGGTCGGCTAATAGTCTTACCAGAATTTTAATATCATGGTTAAGAAGGGAGATCGGCCTGTAACTTGAGACCAGATCAGACGGTCTGTCCGGCTTGGGCAACAAAACAATCAGCGCCTCAAAAAGGGAGGGATCGGATGCTTGACCAAAGAGAATGGCCTGGAAGAGTGGCAGCAAAATGGGGATTAAGTGCTTAGAGAAAACTTAACAAAAATTGGAGGTAAACCCATCAGAGCCTGGAGATTTATTGGATGGGAGAGATTTGATTACCCTTTCAATCTCACCCTCAGAGACAGGAGACTCCAATATTTTCTGCTGAAATTGTGAGAGAGTTGGCAGTTGCAAATCACTCAGATATTAAGAAAGTCTATCCTTAGATGGGGAGTTGGCCATAGGGCCATATAAATCCTGGAAATAATTTGTGAACTCCTCTGCTATCTCCAAGGGTAAGACCTTAACGGAATTGTCTTTGGAGGAATGGACTGTAGGAATAAATCTGCAGATTCCTGTTGCTTAATGCGCAGCACCAACATTCTGCCCACCTTCTCACCCTGATCAGTATATACCGCTTTTGTTTTCAAAATGGCAAATTCAGCTTGCTCCGATAACAGTGCTAGGTAGGCTTCTCTCAATTTCATTAAATCTTGTTTAAATGTCTCAGAGGAAGATGGAGAGAGAACAGTCTCCATGCCCCTAATCTGAGAGAAAAGGTCAGAGATCCGAGATGCCCTCTCTCTTTTCCTTTTCGATGTTAGGCTGATTATAATCCCCCTTAAGTATGCTTTACAGGCACCCCATACCATATCGGGCTTCCCCACGGAGTTAGAATTGGAAGCAATAAACTGCTCTACTTGAGATATTATATGTTGAACCGTCTTTAGCTCCTTCAAAATGTGATTATTCAACTTCCACCTGCCCCCTTTGTTGGGAAGTGACACTAGGGTTATTTGGCAGGTGACCACAGAGTGATCCGACAGGGGTCCTGAAACAATACTAGAGCTTATAACCCCTGGTAAGAGAGATTGAGAGATGAGGATATAATCAATCCTCGAGGAGGTTGCATGCACTGGAGAAACACAAGTATACTCCCTTGTATTGGGATGTAATACACACCATATATCACAAAGACCTATAGAGTCCATCAGGTCCCTAAAAGCTCTTTGTGCTGGGCAGAGACCTTGATGGGATTGACCTGACCTGTCAAGAGCCTGATCAAAAACGAGATTAAAATCACCCCCTATAACCATGGGGATATCCAAAAATGGAGTTAGGGCTTCTATTATCTGAACAAAAAGTCTGGGGGAGTCTACATTAGGGCCATAGATGACACCCAAGACAATATCCAGGGTATGCAATCTATCTTTTACAAAAAGGAATCTGCCCGAAGGATCGGGTATAACTTGGAGAGGTTTGAATGGAACCGACCTATGCAAAAGGATCATAACCCCTCTACTGTGGGTCATGCCCTCCACCGCAAACAGCTGCCCAATTTGCTGCTGTCTCATTTTGTCAGCCTCCCTCTTAAGCAAATGCATCTCCTGCAAAGACATAATGGTTTATATGTTTCAAAATTTTATATTGCTTAGTCCTATGCCTTGCCCCTTTAACATTCCAACTGATAAATTGAATATTTCTAGCCATCACTCATGATGCCAGTCAGAAATCCCCTGAAGCACCACGTGTAATTATATTTCACCGCAATACTTCTCCAAATGAAATATGCGCTGGGTTGTTCTACCCTCCCACCCCTGCCATCACTGAATCCATCCCCCAATCACCCTCTGAAGCCCCCCATCCCAAGCACCCCATAAACCCTAACCCCCCTCCTCCCACACCCATCCACCTTTTGCATGGTACATGATGATCGGCTAACTGAAAAGATCCTCTCCCTCCAACCTCCCCGCCCTCGTGAACCAGAAAACAAGAACACTACCCCTTTGTAACCAGAACACTCCATAGAGTATAGTACATCCTCAATTCTTATTGATTGACATCATCCCTAAATAGTGCAGGGGAATTGTCTGCACAAAACCCTTAGAGAAAGTAATCCTTCCTACAGAAGCCCCATGAACCATGCTTCAACATGATCCACAGAGCATGAAGTGTGTAAAACACTTGCATCAAGTGTGGTAAAAGTAATCTCAGACGCCCTCTTGTGGCTCAGCCCTCGAATGACGAGGGTAAACAGCCGAGAATGAGCGGGCTATTACTGCTTGCTTTGGTATAGGGGAAAATTAAGGGCTCCTGGGCCGCTGTCCAGACCATATTTCTAGGACCAGAAACAGTGACCATCACGCTTCATTAAGGGAAATTTGAAAAAAAGATAAGGCGTCCTCCAAAAACAGCACTCAGGGAGGGTTATACAGAAGGGGCAGACCAATGCCAATTAAAGCGTGCAGTAACTCTGATATCACCATCTGTCTATAGCTGCGGAATCTCCACCTGGTATATAGGCTAGCCATATTTATTGCCTAATGGCAGCAGGGAACGAAAAAGAGATGGAAACCTAGAAAAAACCAGACCATGAAAACAGAACCAGAAAGGGACTGCAGCTACAGACAGAATCACATTGTAAGCACAGAGAAAACTGAGCATTGCCCCCCCCAATCCATAGAATCAGGACATCGCCCCTGAGAAAATGAGTTGCAAGATCTGTCAGTGTGGAGTTTGACTTGAACACAGTGACCCCATACGAATACAAAAACGAGACTAGACTTGGCCGGAGTCAAAACATGAGAGTCAGCAAAAAATTAGACAGTCCTGGAGAAGAGAACCAGATTGGAGCAAGATGTCCATTTTCTGTCAGTGAGAAGACCCTTCTTGAGAGCTGCAGCATGGAATTAAATAGCCAGATATACAGTTTGTGACCAACGTAGCCCCGGAGACAAAGTAGAGAAATATAAATTGGAGCAGCTAGACTACACCACCACTGAAAAGCTCAGCATAGCACCCCACACCAGGTCGACTTTCATGCAGGCTTAAAAAGGTCAGGAAGCGCTTCCTTGAGCCCTGCGGTTGCCGACTCCACTTTCTCGTAGGTCGCCAAGGAACCGTTCAGGCAAACTTGAAGCCTTGCAGGAAAACCCATATGAAACTTGATTCCCACAGCAATCAACTTGAGGACCAGTTTGTGAAACGTGGCTCATTTTTGGCGTACAGATAAAGGCAAATCTTGCGCCACTCTCAGCTTTTTACCTTCCCATTGCAAATCTTGCACTTCCTTAACCTTATATAGGAAATGCTGTCGCTCCTGGAAGTTTAGAAAGCGAAATATGAATGACCTGGGGCTCCAACCGGGGGAGGGGGGCGTAGTGCACGATGAGCTCTTTCTATTATGTAGCTTGCACCAAAGGGGGAAGGGCCTGCCACCTTCTCCACAAACTTTCTGATAAACTTAATGGGTTCTGAGCCCTCTTCACCTTCGGGCAAACCAATAATTACCGCATTGTTGCGGCGACTGTGCCCCTCCAAATCTTCCACCTTGTTCTCCGTCTTCACTAGCCTTTGCCTCAAGGCCACTAGCTCCAATTCTGCTTTATTCTGTTTCCTTTCAACGGAGCGTATGCAAGCTTCATTGTCAGCAATCTTCTTGGAGATCTCCTCCAGGGTGCTAGAGATGCCTTTTATTTCTCCTGCCATATTCTGCATTTCAGCCTTAAAAGGCTGAAACTCCTCTAAAAATCTCAAGAGGTTAAGAGGATCTGTATCAGGGCTCTCAGTAGTAGCAGGCAGCGAGGATTGCAGAGAGGAGGCCCTGGCTTTCTTAGAGGCCTTCTCAGGAGTAGCGGGAGGCATGTGTTTAGAAGCAGTTTTCCGCATCTCTTCATCCATTGACTTCTTATATCGAGGGCACAGACATTCAGGAAGATGACAGTCAGGCAATCTGCAGTGGAAAACACTGTAAAGCAGGGTTTTAAAGATATTTAACTGGTGGTAGGTTGGAGCAGGCAGAGAGGCTTCCTACCCAGCACACCGCATCACGTGACTCCCCCATCCAGGATCTGATATTATCAAATGGTGACCATGTCAGGGAAATCAAGGTAGGGAAGCCCTTTGGAACAAAAACTACCAAATGATTTGGTTCCAGGCTGATATGAGAAAAGAAACAGCAAGCACTAAGATGAAAGTCTTGACTCCAGGGAGGACAACTGTGGGAAGATGGGAGAGATACTGAGGAGACACCTAGCTGGTCTTAAGAATGACACAGAGTGGATCAAAAGTGGAAAGTGATGAGGGAAGGGATGGCAGCTGCCATTAACACCTGCCTGACACAGAAGGGGAAAAACTCCAAATCCAATTCACCAAGCTGGCTATATTGAGAGATGTGCCAGCCAATTTGGGGGAAAGACAGCCACATACAAGAAGTTTAGGAGGTTCCAAAGGGTTCAAGATGAAGAAGTCTACCTGGAGAAAGCTTGGGAGGCTAGTATGGTGGTCAAGAAAGCCAAGGCTAGGGAGGCCAAACCACTGTAGATAAGACTCAGTCACCGAGAACTCTGTGTAATCACCAATATTTATTTTTAAATCAGATGGTATCAGTACTATAGCAATGGAAATGAGTCAGTGCTTTCAGGAGTACAATCCCTTTCCTTAGAGCTGAACAGTTACTTAAAACAACTAAGAATGCATAATTTAAATATTGTCATTAAGGAAAAAAGGTCTATAAAATATTTATTTTCCCTATTACAATTCTAACCAGCAAATTGTGTCTTTTCTGAATGTAAAAGGTGCCAAAGAATATCAGTTAATAGTTATAAATTCCTTCAAACTATCTGAATTATACCTTTTTTTACATAACTCCAAAAACAGTCTATATACAATAGCATTGCTAAAATCAAATGTATTCAGCATCACAAAAATATGTCTCTTTGCAGACGACACAAAGATATGCAACAGGGTTGATATGCAAGGTGGGGTGGAAAGGATTAAAAGGGACTTGGCAAGGTTAGAGGAATGGTCAAATGTATGGCAGCTCAGATTCAATGCAATGAAGAGCAAGGTAATGCACCTGGGAAACAAAAACCCAGGGGAAGAGTACACAATGGGGGGTGAGATACTAACAACAAAAATCAAAAGGGACCTGGGAGTAATTATATAAGATGACCTAAAGGTGGGCAAGCAAAATGACATGGCAGTAAGGAGGGGTGGGGGAATGCTGGGATGCATAGGGAGAGGCATCAACAGTAGAAAACAAGAAATTGTTATCACTCTGTACAGACAGTTGGTGAGACCCCATACGGAGTACTACATGTACTTCTGGAGACCCCATCTCTGCAAAGACATAGACAGAGTGGAGGCTGTTCAGAGGAGGGCAACCAAAATGGTGCAAGGTCTACACCAGAAGACATATGAAGAGAGACTAAAGGAGCTTAATATGTATACCTTTGAGGAAAGGAGGGAGGTGGGAACATGATGGAAACTTTCAAGTACCTCAAGGGAATTAACGAAGTCCAAGAGGGTAGCATCTTTCAGAAAAAAGAGATGTGCAAGAACAAGGGGGCACAATTTGAAGATGGGGGATGGCTCAGAGGTAATGTTAGAAAGTATTTTTTCATGGAGAGGATTATGAATGTATGGAACAGCCTTCCTGAGGAGGTTATGGATACATGGAACAGCCTTCCTGAGGAGGTTGTGGAGTCAAAAACAGTGGGAGAATTCAAGAATGCATGGGACAGACATAAGGCAATTCGAGTCGGTGGTAGGCGGAAGTAAGCTGTTGGTTAACTAGAATCTGCAGCTTATCCATCAGGTAGGGAAATGGGCGGACTAGGTGGGCCAAGCGGTCCTTATCTGCCATCAAATTCTATGTTTCTATGTTTCTATCTGCTGTAGTCATTCTTATAACCACATTAATCCAGTCAGCATACTTGTCCCAGGTCTTTCCGATTTGTGAAAGAAAGAAAGAAAGAAAGAAAGAAAGAAAGAAAGAAAGAAAGAAAGAAAGAAAGAAATGGTTTCCACAGTGCCCTTATTTCCTTTTTGGTAAATTTTTCATGTTAGTTATCAAATAAAAAAAAAAAATAGTGTAACATCCTCATGCTACTGTATACAGTAGGAAGGTAAGTAAGTATTTCACATATCCCAATAATTGTAAAAGTATTAAATTCACAGTCCAACACTTTTTCGAGCTAAATACATTTCTCCTATGCATCTTTGAATGTTTATCACTGAAAAATACTTAATTTCTTAACCTGTACAGTAGTTTAAGTAACACACTCTACCACAAAATAAAGCTTGCTAAATGTTATAACATTACCCAGATCCTTTTTTTAAATATATTTTTTATTAGAGAGGTTAGAGATACAATATATGTTACAACAAGCCAGAAATGATCATGTACAGTATAATATAAATGCGGTACATTTAAAGGGCAAGGTATTACAAAATCGAATTAAGGCAGTATCCAATCCCAGAGCCAATGCCTGACACAGTCCTCTGCTATCTACCACAGCTGGGCACAAACTGAGCTGTCAAGGAGCACGTACTGTACACACTATGCACTCACTGACTGACAACTTACCCATAATGTATACAGTACATGTTCCTTGACAGCTCAGTCGGTGCCCAGCCATGGTGGAGAATGGAGGGCTACTCCAGGTGCCTGCTCTGGGATGGGATGGGAGAGTGGGGTGGTGGGGCACTGCCTGCCAGGGTTTGGCATCCTCTAGAACCCCAGGAATTTGGTAAATATTATTGGCAGATCGGGGACAGTGAGGGGGGTCCACTAGACAACCAGGGAATCTGTACATATTATTTGCAGATTGGGGATAAGGAGGGGGTCTGCTAGACCACCACAAACATGTTCTTTCTGATAAACAGTGAGCAGGGCTCGGGGGGGGGGTCTGCTAGACCATCAGGGACATAAATGGTTTAGTACAATGGGGGACGGGGACAGGGAGGGGCGACTGGTAGACCACCAGGAACTGCTGTTCATGTTTCTGTTGCTGCACAGTTGCCCTGCAGCTTGCAGAACACTTTCCAGATGTGCTCTCTGTTTGGCACAGGGCCACAGTTGCCACTAGCCATGGGACTTTGCCACCAGGACCCTACCCGATAATGTATCTGGCTCAGGGTTCCTGGTGCACCAGCGATCAGCACAAGCTGCCTTCAGCTCAGCTTGCACAGACTTTTTGAATTGGACCCATTGTTTTAATGTTAGTTTTAATCTAATAAGGTTTGACCACTGAGCATATGATCACATCACTAATTTTTTGGAAATGTGTGGGAGCATACCATAAGATGTCAATAGAAAGATTCATGTCTGAACGGATATTGACCAGAACATTTTTAATAGAAAGTCAAGTTGTTGGGCATGGGCCTTTAGCAAAGCATACTTAACAATATAAGACTGGTGGTAATTTGTTTGCATCCAGACATGCCAGTCATCCCTGTTCTTTTGGCAGACAAAGTTTTTACCAAGTTACCCTTGGCTTTTTAGAGTTTCACATAAACGTTTTAAAGAATCTAGTCATGTAGAGAAACCTTTTGACAGAACGTTTACCAATATGGCTTGTACTAAATAAGATATTTGAAGACTAGCTACCATTCTGAATACTTGAGTCTTGCCCATTAGTGATAAAGGTAGTTCAGAAAAACTGAAAATGTTGTTTCATAATCTCAGTCAGAGAAAAAAATGTTGCTTATCCAGATTGTCTAATGATTTAGACTCTTTTATCACTAAGTATTTCACATAATCTGATTTAATTGTGGCTTCAAAAATTGTGTGAATTTCATGTGAAGCGGGAATAGTAAAAAAATCCTCATTTCAGACTTACTAGCATTTATTGTATTACCAGACACTGCAGAAAAGAGATAAATAATTGTCTTAAGTTCTGACAGACTTTCCTCCAGTCCCTCTAGCAACAGTAATAAGTCATCAATGTAATCCTGGAGTATGTTTGCTTCTCTACAACATGAAATACCTTTGATTGGGAAGGGGGGTGCCTTATTTCTATCAACAGAACTTCTAAGGCCAGAGTGAACACTGTATGAGATGTAGAGCAGCCCTGCCTCAGCCCCTTAAAAAGTTACATAGATACATAGATGCATAGACAGTGTTGGCAGATAAGGGCCTATGGCCCACCTAGTCTGCCCATTTGAGTTTGTAACTTCAGTTTATCTTTTCCTAGAACTCTGTTGCCCCTTACCTCTGACCTCCAGAATTCCTTTATGTCTATCCCATGCATTCTTAAATCCCGTGATTTTTTTCAGTCCCCACCACTTCCTCAGGCAGGGTGTTCCACTTGTCCACCACCCGTTCTGTGAAGAAATTCTTCCTCTCATTTCCTCTGAATCGTCCTCCTTCCAACTTCATCCATGCCCTCTAGTCCTGGAACATCTTTTTCGCTTGAAAATAGTGTATTATTGCACCCTGTTACTCCCTGTAAGATACTTGTATGCTTCTATCAGGTCCCCTCTCTCCTTCCTTTCCTCCAGGGAGTACATATTCAATTCCTTCAACCTGTCCTCATAGGACTTGTGATGCAATCCATGTACCATCTTTGTTGCCCTCATCTGAACCTTCTCTACCCGGTCTATGTCCTTACGTAGGTAAGGTCTCCAGAACTGTACACTGTACTCCAGGTGGGGCCTCACTAGTGTCTCGTATAGTGGAATCATGACCTCCCTTTTCCTGCCGGTGATGCCCCTGCCTATGCATCCCAGCATCCTATTTGCTTTACCTGCATCCTTGTCACACTCTTTCCCTACCTTGAGGTTATCAGAGATGATAACCCCAAGATCCCTTTCCTGCTTGGTGCATGCTATATCCTCACCTCCCAACTGATATATTGTGCCAGGGTTTTTGTGCCCCATATGCATTATCTTGCACTTCTTTGCATTGAATTTCAACTGCCAAACCCTTGACCATTCTTCAAGTTTCTTCAGGTCCCTTCTCATTCTCTCTACACCCTCTGGTGTGTCTACTCTGTTACAGAGCTTTGTGTCATCAGCGAACAGTGAAATTCTGCCTTCTAGGTCCTGCGCAATGTCACTGATGAAGATGTTGAATAGGACCGGTCCTAGCACTGATCCCTGTGGTACCCAACTGGTCACTCTTTCCTCTGTGGAGTGACAGCCATTTACCACCACCCTCTGTGTCCTGCCGCCCAGCCAGTTACCTACCCCCCACACTACTGCCCTGCCCACACTCATATTCCCAAGTTTGTGTAATAGTCTTCTATGTGGCACAGTGTCAAACACCTTGCTGAAGTCCAGATAGGCCTTGTCCACTGCCTCCCTGATCCACCTCCCTAGTCACCCAGTCAAAAAATTCAATGAGGTTGGTCTGATATGACCTCCCCTGGTGAAACCATGCTGCCTGGATCCTGCAGTCCATGACAACCAGATGTTCCACCAATCTCTCCTTCAGTAGTGCTTCTATGATCTTCCCCACTACCGAGGTGAGGCTGACTGGTCTGTAGTTCCCCGCTTCCTCTTTGTTCCCACTTTTGTATAAGAGGACTACATCTGCTGTCCTCCAGTCTTTGGGCACCTCCCCTGTTTCCAGTGATTGGCTAAACAGGATAGCCAGAGGTTCAGCCACCACCTCTCTGAGTTCTTTAAGGACCCTGGGGTGCACCCCATCTGTCCCCAATGCTTTATCAACTCTTATTACTTCCAGTTCCTTCAGGACCCTTTCTCATCTAAAGGGACTTGTGTCCATTTCTGCACCATTCCAACCCCTTGTACTCCCTTCAAACCCATTACCCTCCTTTTCATCAGTAAAGACTGAGCAGAAATATCTGTTCAATACATCAGCTTTACTGTTGTTATCATCCACACGGTCCCCATCCTCCCCCTTCAGTCTCACTATCCTTCCCTTTGCCTTTCTTTTTTCACTTATGTACCTTTAAAAGGTTTTGTCCCTTCTACCTTCTGATTTTGCAATGTGCTCTTTTGTGTGAGCTTTGGCTTCCCTTTCTGACCTCCCTGCCTCCCTTTGCTTCTCCTGGTACTTCTCCCTATCCCCTTCTGCCTGTGTCTTTTTGTATTGTCTGAATGCAATCTTTTTGGCTTTCACTTTCTTTGCTACCTCTTTGGAAAAAAATAATGGCCTCCTCTTCCTTTTCCTCTTGTTAACCTGCTTAATGCATAATTCTGTTGCTTTTGTAATCCCCATTTTAAATACTGCCCACTGTTCCTCAACCCCTGATTCCTGCCCCATTCCCCTTAATGCCTCTTTCAAGTATGTCCCCATTTTCCCAAAGTCTGTCCCCCTAAAATCCAGGATACGTGGTTTTGTGTGGTTTGGTTCTGCTCCTTCTGTGATTTCAAACCACAATGACTGGTGGTCACTGTTCCCCAGGTGCTCCCCCACTGTTACCCCCATCACACTGTCCCTGTTTGTGAGCACAAGGCCCAGTATTGCCTTCTGCCTAGTTGGTTCCATGACCAGCTGCTTGAGGAAGGCACCCTGAAGGGAGTCCAGGATAAATCTGCTCCTAGTTGATGCTGCTGCTCGGATGCTGCAGTCCACGTCTGGAATATTGAAGTCTCCAACCAGTACTACGTCAACCTTGTCTGCTATCCTTTGGACAGCTAGCATCAGCTCCCTATCTGTTTCTTCCTCCTGAGCTGGAGGTCTATAGACCACACCTGTGTGAATGGCTGTCCCCATTTTCCTTTCCAGCTTAACCCACAGTCTCTCTATCCCTCATTTTGTTCCTCCTGGATCTCTGTGGCCCTTATGTAATTTTTCACATACAGTGCCACTCCTCCTCCTCCCTTCCTACCTGCCCAGTCTCTTCTGAATATGTTGTAGCCAGGAATGGCCATCTCCCAGTCATGGTTATCATTACACCAGGTTTCTGTGATGGCCACAATGTCCAGGTCTGACTGCACCGTGACAGCCTCCAGATCTTCCATCTTGTTGCTAAGGCTCCTGGCATTGGCACACATGGCTTTCCATGATTTGACCTCCCTAGACTGTTTAGCTGTTCTACTCCAGCCCTTTCCCTGGTTGTCCTTTATCCCTGGTTCTCATTGCTGTCTGCCCTTCTGCTGATTTTTGCCCCTTTTCTGCCTATCCACCTCTTGGGTGCTAATCTCCATCTTTTGCACACTGCTTTGTTGAGATAGCCACTCCTCTGGTTCACTGGTTCCACTGCTAGCTGTGGTGGATGAGGAAGTAGGTACCCTCCTTGCTGGCCTGCCTCCCCCTTTGGCTAGTTTAAATGCTTGTCAATGTAGCATTTAAACTTATCATTGAGTGCTTGGATTCCCCTCCAGGATGGATGCAGGCCGTCAGGCTTGAACTAACCTCCATCCCTCCAGGTGGGTCCCCAGTCACCAATGAATCCAAATCCATCCTCACAGCACCAGTTCTTCAACCATGAGTTAAAGTTCCTGGTGCATGCACCCCTATGCTCTCCCATGCCTCTCACAGGTAGTACTTCTGAGAAGGTGACAGAAGTAGCTACTTGCTTGAGACCCTTCCCCAATTTCCTAAACTCTTCCTGAACTTCCTTTGGCTCCCCATTTGCCAGGTCATTAGTACCTAGGTGGATAATGACAGCCAGCTCACCATCCCGTCTTGCCTTCCCATCGATCCCCAGGATCTTCCTTCCATCCCTCCATGCCATGGCACCTGGAAGGCACCGAGCCTCCCTGTCCTCCCCCTTCCCCCTCCTGTGTTCCTAGCTGGATCCCTCTTATGATGGAGTCCCCCACCAGGATTCACTTCCTCCTCCTCCTGTGGGGTCCACTGCTTTCCTCTCTGAGGTCACCTCCTTGGCTAACCTCCACATCCTTTCCTTCCACTTCTCTGGGTACCTCTATTTGGTTGCCCCCATTTGCCAGTGTGGTATATGAGTTCTTGAGTGCATTGGATCTGGGATATGCCTCTGCCTGACCATCTTAACCCACCCTGAGACCACTGTCATTCATGTGCTCCTCATTCTCGGTATCCTTTGAGGCAGCAGCATTGGACTGGGTGGTCTCTGGATAGGGGTGATGGTACTCCTGACCCAGTTTACTTCTGCTCTGAGTCTGGCTACCTCATCCCACAGTCCAGAGAGATGCATGCAGCTAGGGCAGCACCTCAGTGTCCAGAAGGTCTGCCTGAATATGGCTGCCCTGCAGCTACTGCATTGCACCACTCCCCACATTATACTGCAATTATACTGTTATTCCACTACTTGTCTGTTACTGAAGCTCTCCTAGTTCCCTTTTTATTAATTTACTGTCCTAAAATTCCTGCCACTGATTCTCAGATACTTTTCTTTAAAAAAAAAAATAAAAATAAATAAATAAATAAATGAGTCAAAACACTTGTGCTGAGGGTGGCTTCTTCCCTTATGCCCTCCTACTCCACCCCTACTATCCCTGTGTTTAGCTCCTGTCAATCAGATTTAACAGGGCATATAATTAAGAGCTGGGGGAAGGGGGGGTGAAGATTTGCATCAATTAAAGACAGCAAAGAAATACACCACCACCACATTTTAAATTTTCAACAGCCCAGAAACAATTCTAAGTAAACACAGCTAAGAAATTACAGTGTCACTAAAAGACCACAATCTAAGTTTAATAAAAATAGCAATTACCAGTTACTGTAAAGCATTGAATTGAATATGTTTCCTTCCCCTTCTGGCTTCTTCTGAGAAAACAAAAATCACTTGCTACCTCAACTCTGACTAAGCCCCACCTTCTCACCTTCAGTCATCATGTAGCTGAGGTCAGAGGCCAGACAATTAGTACCCTTCACCTAGACTACAGGGCAAGTCAGACAAGCCAAGACTAAATTTGCAGCAATTAAAGACAGCAAAGAAATACACCACCACTACGTTTTAAATTTTCAACAGCCCAAAAACAATTCTAAGTAAAGACAGCAAATAAATTACAATGTCACTAAAAGCCCACAATGTAAGTTTAATAACAAAAATAGCAATTACCAGTTACTGTAAAGCACTGAAATGAATATGTTTCCTTCCCCTTCTGGCTTCTTCTCTGAAAGTTCAAAGCTTTCAGTGAGAACATTATTCATTTTTAATCTTGACTTAGGAGAGACACATAGGGCACTACTGCAGCATATAAACTGATTTGGAAAATGCCCATCTTTTCAGTATATGAAAAAGGGTTTGCCACTCGACCATGTAAAATGCCTTGGTAGCATTAAGGTTTAGAATAATTGCTTCTTCTTCAGTTTTTTGGATGAGTTTAATGATATATTTGACCTGAAGTATACTGTTATGAATTCGTCTAGATGGAATTTATGTATTTATTGAAATGTTTCACCAGGAAAGACACACTAAACAACAAGTTGCTCATCTCATGTTGCATCCTGGAGGAAAGGGTAGTGAAAGTACATACATGCATACAACAGCAAATATTGTTACAACAATACTGGCAGCAGTGAATAGCAAATAGCAGAAAGAACATAGTAAGTGCAGCATATGAGTACAATTGTTTACAAAGGTCACAATGGGCAGGTCAAGTGCATTACATTAGGATAACACCTTAAATTCATGATGATGGTACCATCTAGCCCAAAAGGAAGGGGTGGATAGGGAGTAACAGCAGAGGTGAAAAGGTAGCGAGGCTAGGAGGGGAACAGATGAATACAGGAATCAAGGTTATAGACATATTGATAGTTGAAGAATTGCTAGGAATCTAAAGTCATAGTTATATTGGTAGTTATAGATAACTCAAAAGAATGGCCAGGTAGGGATCTTTGCAGGGAAAGAAAGTAGTGGGGCTGGAAGGGAGATGTAATACAGAATAGTTACTTAGTATATTGGTAGAGGTTGGGGAGCAAGTCAGGAATACCAGTTAGGTTAATTGCAGGCACAATTCACAGAAAGGAAATTATGTGCCTTATGTTACATGTTACATATATATGTGTATGTGTATATATATATATATATATATATATATATATATATATATATATTAGTTGGTGCCTTCAGGAGGGAAAAGAGGAGCAGGGGGAAGGGGAACACAGATGTAGTGATAGAGGAGGATAGAGTGAGGGAGAGGCTGCTGGCATCGAAGGTGGACAAATCAACAGGCCCGGACAAAGTAAATCCAAGGGTACTAAAGAAACTGGCTGAGGAGCTGGCAGGGCTACTGGCAGACCAATTTAATAGCTCACTGGAGTCAGGTATGGTACCGCAGGACTGGAGAACACCACATGTAGTGCCACTCCACAAAAGAGGTCCCAAGGATGACCTAGGGAATTGCAGACCAGTCAGTCTGACCTCCATTGTGGGCATGCTGATGGGACCATACTAAAGAAAAGGTTGGTGGAATATCTAGAAGAGCATGGTCTTTAGGGTGTGAGGCAGCATATATTCATGGGAGGGGAGATCGTATCAAACAAATCTGATTGACTTCTTTGGCTGTGTCACTAAGATAGTAGACAGGGGCCAAGCAATAGACATCCTCTATCTTGATTTCAGCAAGGCCTTTAACTCGGTGCCCCACAAAAGGTTGATCAGGAAGTTGTTGGATCTTGGGGTTGGGGAAAATATGGCCAGATGGGTGGAAAACTGGCTAAGGGACAGAACCCAGAGGGTGGTTGTGGGGGGGAGAGTTATCTGGCACCAGTGAAGTAACCAGAGGGGTCCCACAGGGCTTGGTGCTCGGGCTGGTGTTGTTCAATGTCTTCATCAGTGACATTGGGGATGTCATTAAGGGCAAAACATGACTATCTGTGGATGACACCAAGCTCTGTGGGAGAGTGGACACAGCTGAAGGGATACAGGATCTGCAGTAAGATCTGGAAAAGCTGGGGAGGTGGTCCAGGATCTGGCAGCTTGGCTTCAGTGCAAGAAATGCAAAGTTATGCATATTGAAGCAAAGATTCCCAGGACAGAGTGCTACTTGAGTGGAGTCCGAGTATCTGCATCAGAGGAGGAGAAGAACCTGGGAGTGATGATCACTAGTGACCTGAAGTATTCCACACAGTGCAGGAAAGAGGCAGCAAAGGCAAACAAGATGCTGGGATGCATATCTAGGGGGATCAGTAGTAGGAGAGAAGAGGTCATACTACCCTTGTACTGGTTACTGGTAAGGCTGCAGCTGGGGTATGGAGTTCAATACTGGTGCCCACACCTCAAAAAGGACATTAACCTACTGGAGGAGGTCCAGAGGAGGGCTACAAAGATGATAGCCGGTCAGCAGGGTAAGGCACATGAGGAGAGGTTGAGGGCATTGAACATGTACTCCCTGGAAGACAGGGAAGGGGGGGAGAGAGAGAGAGAGGGGACATGATTGGGACCTTCAAGTACTTGAAAGGGATAAATAAGGTTGATAAGGAGAGTCTCTTTAAGCTGAGTGGCAACCATAACACAAGAGGGCACAGTCTTAAGCTGGAGGTTGGAAGGTTTAGGAGTGAGGTCCAGAAGCACTTCTTCACAGAGAGGGTGGTGGACACTTGGCATGCACTGCTGGAAGAGGTCATCTTGTTGAAGACAGTGGGCAGCTTTAAGAGAGACTGGGATAGGTATAGGGCAAGGTAAGGATTATGGGTAGGGAGGATGGGAGGAGTGGGGAGGGAGGGAGGCAGAGACATTAGCTCAAGCTGTGGACCCTGCAATATGAGCAGACTTGATAGACCAAATGGCCTTCTTCTGCTGGCTTCTTCACATGTTCATATGTAGGGATGAAGTTATAGAGGAGGAGGAGGAGGATGAGTGGCGAATCTAATGAGGAAGTGAATTCCACAGTTTTGGGAAGCGATATGAGAAAGCAGCCTGGCCTACAGTGGTAGACTGGTGATGGACAACGAGGAACGGGAGTCATAAGATCTAAGTGAGTGGGTAGAGGGAGGGAGGACTGATAGAGGGGAAGTGAGATAGGATGGGAGTGATCCAAACTAGAATTTAGAGACAAATTTAGCACAATGATAGAGGCATCTATTTTCTAGTGAGGGAAATGCCAGAGAGTGGTAGAGTTGACAGTGGTGGGTGAGAGGAAGAGAGTCCAGAGCAAAGTGACAGAAGGAGTTGATGAGGGCATCCAATCTGGCCAAGGAGGTCTTGGGAGCAGCATTGTAGACTACATCACAGTAGTCAAAAATAGGAAGGATAGTCTTCTGGACAAGTTCGCACCTAGTCAGGAGAGGGAAGCAGTTCCAGTTCCTGTATAGAATGCTAAACTTGGGGTTCAGGTTTTTCAGGATGGTGTCCACATGACCAGAGAAGGTGAGATGTTGGTCAAGTCAAACACCCAGATATCTTAATAAGAAGGTGTCCTCAAGGACTGTCCCATCAAGAGTATGGAAGGATGGCGGGGGGGGCCTAGAAAGTCTCTGCCTAGTGCCGAAGGTCATGGAGACTGTCTTCTTGGCATTTAGAAAAAGTTGGTTAGAGCAAAACCAGTGCTGAACATTATTGAAGTCCTGCTGAAGCCTGTTTGCAACATCAGTGGGGGAATCTCCAGAGGTATACAGGACCGTGTCATCTACATATATATATATGTATTGAGGTTGATGTACAGACAGATGGTAGATTGTTAAGAAATATGGAGAAAAGTTTAGGGCCCAACATGGACCCTTGAGAGATGTCAGTGTTGATGGGGGGGGGGGAGATGTGCAGTCAGCTATTCTGGCTGACTGGGTCCGACCTATAAGGTAGGATCTGAACCAGTTAGTGGCTGAGTCAGTCAGACCTGCTGAGGAAAGGGAGTTTAGTAGTAGGGTGTGGGAAACCATGTTGAAAGTCTTGGCTAGGTCGACAAAAATGGCTGATGTGATTTGACCACTGTCTATCCCTGAGATGAACAACCCCATTCTGCTCAGAATGAATAATACTGTTCAAAAAGAGAAGTGTTCTATTATTCAAAATCTTCACAAAAATGTTATATTCATTATTTAAAATTGCAGTCGGTATGTCATTTTGTATATTTGTGATATTTTTTTCCATGTTTGGGTATTAAAGTAATACATGCAGATTGGAAAGAAGTTAACAATTTGTAATGTGTTTGGATTGCGTGAAGTAACCTCAACATAAAGGGACCACGTCAGCTCGGAAAACAACATAAAACTCAATAGTGCATCTGTCCTCCCTGGGACTTTTATCCTTGGCCATTGCTTTAATGGTTTCAGTTATTTCATGAATGGTTAAAGGATTCTGCCAGTGAGAAGTCTGCTGAGGAGATAGTTTATATGGATATAAAAGAGATGTATAATATTCCAACTGTGCAGACGAAGATTTCGCTTGAGATGTATATAGTTTTTGATAACACTGTAGAAAACATCTGGAATTTTCCTGTTTCTCAGTGCATAAATTGCCGTACTTTTTTAAATTATTGTAATTTCATATTTCTAGTCAACTACCTTTAGACGATTCACAAGAAATTTCCTGCAGCGTCACCTGTAGCTTAATGAAGTCAGGATGGAATCCAAAAATAATGCAAAAATAATTCTAGTTTATTCAGGCACAGGTAAAGTTATTAAAGAACCACAGACAGTACACAGAGAAAAATAAGAATGCTTCTAATTATCAAAGCATGGGTTTCCCTTTTTGTGCTTGATTGTGTTTGCTGGCAGATCTATTCAATAGCTCAATAGATATGGGGGTGGTACCACAGGAGTGGAGAACTGCACATTTGGTAGCACTGCACAAGAGTGGGCCTAGTCTGGTCAGTCTGACCTCTATTGTCTGTAAGCTGATGGAGGTCATTCGGAAGGAATGGCTAGTCGAGTTCCTTGAAGAAAACAGGCTTCAGGATGAGCGACAGCATGACTTCATGTCAAAGAAATTCTGTCAAACCAACCTGATCAATTTCTTTGATTGGGTAATGAAGGCAGCAAACAGGGGCCAGTAGGGCCTTTAACTTGGTCCACCATAAGAGGCTGATCAGACAATTGGATGACCTAGGGGTGAGAAGCAAATAAACAAGGCGGGTAGCTTATTGGCTCAATATTAGGACACAAAGGGTAGTGTTGCGAGGAGCACTTGCGTATGAGGGAAGTCACCAGGGGAGCCCACAGGGGTCTGTGATCAGACTGCTGTTGTTTAATTTATTCATTAATGACATTGGAGAAGGCACTGAAGACAAAATATGCCTTTTAACAAATGATACCAAGCTCTGTGGGAAGAGGGGCACAGATGAAAAGGTGCAGGACCTAAAGGAAGACTTAGTGAATCTGGAAAGGTGGTCTGGCATGTAGCAACTTGGGTTCAACAAGAAGAAGTGCACTGTCATGCAAATAGGAAGAAAAAACCCAAGGGCCAAGTATAGTTTGGGGGGGTGCCAAAGAATTAGAATCCAAATAGGATAAGGCTTTGGGAAAGCAATCACCTGTGATGTAAAGCAGACAATGCAGTGTAGAAAAGCAGCAGCCAAGGCAAACAGAGTGCTGGGATATGTTGCTAGAGGTTTCATGAACAGAATGGATGCGGTTATACTGCCACTGTAGAGATGCTTGGTGCAACTGCACTGGAGTGTGGCATGGAATACTGAAGCTCCTATCTGAAAAAGAAAGCAACCAGCTCAAGGCAGTTCAAAGGAGGACAACAGAGATGGTTCAGAGACAGCAGGACAGGGCATATAAGGACAGCTCTTACTATTCTGGGCACTCAGGGGTAATACAAAAATAATTACATCTAAATTACAAAAAAGAGTGTTCTGTTTATTGAAAATGTATCATATATTAAAAGTTTTTGAGAAAGAATGTATATAACATACATTAAGAGCAGGGACATATAACAGGCTCACATAAGAACATAGAGGTACAGTAGATACACTGATAGCAATCCAATGCTTCACCATACAAAAGAGGCTTATTCAGGGATACATTGTTGTGAATGAAGAAGTCCTTAAAATACTCTACATTGCATGAGTACCTAGTGCCAACAAATTACAAATGCCATGACATACATCAGTTTAACATACAGACTTCTAAAAAACATTATGGATTTCAACTGCATACACGATAAGACATTTTGATAACATAGGTCATATGAGGACAAGCTGAGACAGCTCAACATGTACTCACTGGAGGACAGATGGGAGAGAGGGGATGTGATGGAAACTTTCAAGTACTCTACCTGAAAGATATAAACAAGGTAGATGTGGGTGACCTTTTTTTGTCTCAATTAAAACAAGACCACGAGGGGCACTGTTATAGCCTGGTGGTGCAAAGTTCAGAAAGGAGGTCAGGAGATATGTCTTTAAAGAGAGAGTGGTGTCCAGATGGAATGAACTACCAGCTGAGGTTGTCACTCAAAATAAGCTGGGGGGGGGTTCAAGAGAGGGTGGGGCAGGGCAAAGGGGAGGGACAGGGTTGGAGGGTTGATAGGGTGGGAGCCACTGTTATCTCTACATCAGGGGCTCTGCAATCAAGAAGGCTTAATAGACCATAAGGCCTTCTTCTGCTAACTATTTCATATGTTAATATGTTCATATGTTCTACTGAATGTAGATTTAAGGATTGTATGCAATATTCTCTGTAAAAGGTTGATTTTGATACCTCACTCTCTGATATATTCAATCCAGTCTTTCTCCATTCCAGGAAGAAGTTTGTAGGATAATGCAGTTATAATTCGTGAAATAGTAGAAAGAAGTAGCCAGGGGTTTATGAATGGCTTTCTCCCAGCCCTGGTTCAGTTTTGCATTTTCTGTTGGCATAATGTATGATTTTTCTTTGTTATATTATGCTCTGTTTTGTACTTGCTTTCTTAATAAAAAAATTCCCATACTCTTTTACAAAGGGCCTCCGCTTCTTGTACTTCCACCTGGGCACCCATCAGGACAGCACTACAGATAGGCAGAAAAGACCTTGGTTTAATATCTTATCTTAAAGACAGCACACCCCAAGAGCATGGCATTCTACTAGTACTACACTTGGGCAGCAGTGTTCATGGTTTGAGCCCAAGCCTGGTGTGGGAATATAACCCTCATTTGGATTGGGCTCATGCCATAAACCTAAAAATATGGGGTCCAGATATTTAAAACAACAGTTATGAATAAAAATTGGAAAAAAAAGTTAAAAAAAATCAAGTTTCAAAAAACTTTATTCAGATCATTTGGATCATACACAAGGTAGGGGTCAAATTGCTGGTCACTTAGAGGATTACAGTAGTGGACTCCTATATAGATAAGTGTATGAATAGGAGGGTGGAAGGGTACCAAGGTGTCAGATGGGGTCGGGGTGGAAGTGGGAATAGATAGGGGAGACACGATGATGGATCATTTCCTTTTACAGGTAAATGGTTGGGGGGGTTGAGGATGATCTTCTTTCTTTTATTTACAGTTTATTTTGTATTATGAACATATAAAATCATCAGCAAAAACAGCCCATATTGATCTATCAAGTCTGCATGAGTGTGCAGATTAGTCTAATTTACTGGAGCTGCCCCCCTTCTATCCAAGAGTTATCCTCCCCCTCCCACTTTTCTTCGCTCCCCTTCCACACTCCAGTTGTAATTTTCTTTTTTACCCTGTCCCACCCTCTCTTGAAACTTCCCACCATTTTTTCTGATATCACCTCTTCCAGTAGTTCATTACACCCTGACACCACTCTTTCTGAGACAAAGAGCCTTCTCATTTCCCTTTTGAATCTACCCCCCACAAGTTTCAGGATATACCCCATTATGGTCCCCTTCCTCTTTAAATTAAAGATTCCTCTGTTCCAACCATGTTTATACCCTTTAGGTACCTGAATATTTCTATCATATCCCCCACTTTACTTTCTGTCTTCCAAGGAGTACATATTGAGCTCCTGTAACCTCTTTTCATATGGCTTAACATAAAATAGGATATTTTTCTTTTACAGGTACTTTAACATGGGGAGTGGGGTGAAGTAAGTGACATGAGTACTAAGAAGTTGGGAGAGGGGCTTAAGTGAAATAAATGACCATTGGGCTTGAGCTCCCTGGTGGTCATATTTTATGTTTGGAATAGCCACAGTATATGGGCAACCCAATGGCTAAATTATTTAAAAGAATGGTCACTTTGCTTGAGTAACTTGGTGGTCCATTATAAAAAGAAAAGTCCACCTTGAATGGACACCCTGGTTGCCAAGTAAAAAGGAAATGTCATGCTGGGACCATTACCAGAACTTAATCTTAATACTTGTTTCAGGTGCCGAAGCAGGGTTCATATAATGCAATGATACAAATATGCAGTTCACTTGTATATTACAATTGGCATCTGAGGTATTTTAGAAGACACTCACGTAGTTTTATGTAAGCATGTCATAAAGGTTAGTATAAGAATATAAGCTCTATCTTGCTCTCTCTCACTAAGTAAGAACACATATCAGACAAGAACAGAAACAAAATCAGTCTTCCTTTTGCTAAGCTAAGTGGTATGTACAGTAGATACTCTTTCTCTAAGGTTGGCAGTGTCCATGTATATGTCCTGAATCTAACAGAAAATGACTTACAGTCTAATAAATGTACCTAAAGATGTTTATCTGGTGCTAATCATGTTACATTTTTTTTGAAACTATATTCAGCTTAAGCTATAGCAAAGCTTCTGTATCTCTGTTGATAAGCATTGCCCCAAAGTAGTCTCGCTAATATTATGACTACTGATAATTTTGCATGAGAAGATATGAATGCAAGAGGCTACAAAAAGCTGGACCATCTGTCTTACCACACTGTGGTACCCTGTCAATGGGTTTCAGCCTGTACCTGCAGGACCATTGGTATTCTCCCTCCTGGAACATGTTCAAGGTGTCCTCACTTCTTATGAGTGTCTAGGACTATATAGTGTAACTGGGGAGGCTCTTTTAGGAAGGCATTAGTTATGTATCTTAGTTGGAATACTAATAAGAGTGTTGTATCACAACACTGTTTGATATGCATTGTGTCAAACTGTGTGATGCATGCTATTTATGACTTTCTTATAAAATACATTTTTTCCCTAAACTTGTGGCAAACTAGAAGCCTTGTGCATCTGTGATCGAAATGTGCCACCTCATGTAAGGCATCTGTGCAAGGCTGCTGTGCATCATTTGTATTATCAACACTGAGCGTGTGTAAAACTACCACGCTCTCAGTTTCTATAATGTTTTTCAGAAAGATATTCAGTTAGTTGGCTTCATCTTGGTTCTGGCTTGTCATCATGCTTTTGGGCCTTGTTAGGCTATCGAGGACTATTATATACTAACTATGCCTGGATCTTGAATCCAGATCTTTGGGAAATTGCTTTTCCCTGTATCATTCCAACTGTCAGCACTATATTGCTTACTACTATGCCTCACAAGCTAGTTTTAGCTAGAATGCTTTTCCTTAGCCTACATATATGTTGGCACAGGTTATGGGGAAAGATTTCCCTGGTATCAGGGTGGAGACACAACAGCTCAATAAGGGGTGCTTATGGGCCCCTGGGCTTGGGCACCCTGGTGGTCAAATGAAAGCAGGTAGAGTTGGTAAATGACCAACGAAAGCATCAAGCTGCTTGAAAATCACTTTTTTTTGTAACCTATGAATATAACTAGGCCATTTGAGGTACAGTTGATCACAAGTTTTCAGGATGGGATTATTGGCACACCAACTCATGTCCACATATGTGTCATTTTGTTAATGTGCCCCAAAATGTGTTTTCTGGGGTTCACCCTAAACAAATTTCATGATGCAATAACAAAATGACACATATGTGTCCATGAGGTGGCATTCCAAAATTCCTGAAAGTTTGAAGTCAGTAGGATCACATATGGCCAAGTCACGGGCAGCATTTTTTCAAAAAAAATAACTTTCTTGACTCAGTGAAATCCAGCATTATTGAAAAAAAAACAACATATGAATAGAATACAAACAATTGTGTTTTCTTGAGAATGGTCCTTTAAAATGTTAATAATTTCAAAACTAAACATTTTCTTGCTGGCATGGAGGACTCATGCATTTCACACCTTACCACTTGCAATGCCTTTAACCTGGGTTCAGAAATGGACCAGGGTCGCTTGAGGGCCAGCCAAGTGAGAGAGGATTGTTTGTCCCAAGAATAATTCTCCTCCCCTGGGAGGGACTTTGAGTCCTGCTCTTTTCTGCCACCTGGCAGAGGCTGGGTTGCTGCACCATTTGGGCCAGAAAGTGTGAGGTGGAGCATCAACACACATGTGTGAGCAAATCAAATGCAGATACCCAAGGGAGAAAAGCAAAGCAAACAGCCCAGGCTTGCTTGGTATATCCCACAAGTGCCACACAACCCTCCATGGCAGGCCATCCACCAATACGGGCCAGGAAAGCAATATCAGCACCACTCAAGCTGTACTTCACGAAAAAGCGTTATTTAATATATAAAATACATACCATAGGATGACAATATCAAAAAACAGGCCATAGCAGAATAGAGACCCTAAACAGTTTTGCACCTAGTGCGTCATTAGGGGGATGGTCTCAAGCAATTACAAATAGTTAAGAAGTCTTAAATTTAAAGAGACAGTGATCACACATGTATCATGAATACAAAAGTGTTCAGTGCTAATAAATACATATGAACTACATAAATCACTATTACAAAAAAAATCAAAACTTAAAAAAAATCATAAATAGACATAAACTACAGCAGGGTATATTACATACAGTACTTTATGAAAAAAAAGTCCCATCAACAGCGTCTGCATCTAATTATTCCAGTGCTTGAGGTAATTAATATCCAGTTCATCTGTCATCTGGAAAGAAAACACTCTGTAAAACTATTAATTAATGCAGTTATGATACAGGCAATTATAAAGTAAGAGCAAAACTAGAGGGAGAATGCATTATCTCTTTATGCAGGACAATAATTCATTTCTATTATTTAGACCTGGAGGTACCATGGCTCCCAGTGTAAAAATCCAGAAAGATTCCCTTTGTTTCAGTTTCTTATCCAATATACTACATGAAGAAAGTATGGAGGCCTTGAGGTACTGTCTGAGTCAGGATGACAGTTGTAACAGCCTAGAGAGAGACTGTTCCACCAAGAGAATAGGGACAGGATAGTAGTTTTACTGTAGTTAAAAAATAATTAGTCAAGGACGCAGGACGAGACCCTGAGTAAGTAGGAGCTGCCAGATAAATGTACAGTGGCCTCTGCAGTGACAAAAAGACTAGATTCAGAATCCAAAATTGTACCACATAAGATATTAGCAGTATTAAATAGGACTGCTTACAAAAAAACACTGTAAGCATATCACTATTAAAGACAGTGGGATGCAGCACAAGGGAGGAAGTGGAAATAACTCCTGGCCCTGCTGTTTCACACCCACACACAGTTTTGCACATAGTTATTGAGACTGGCATTGTTTTTGTTGTAAAATACAGTATTTAATAGTAAAATAGTAAAATGATAATATTGGTGGCCAGTGGGCTAGTAACTGATCACCCTGGCTATTCACACAAGCACTGGCAGCTAAGTGTGAAATTCAGTCTGCCTATGGTAATTTTTTATAGTAAAGTAATTATTTAATGTTTATTCAATCGCTCCTGTGATAAAATGCCGCTCTGTGGTTTAAAATAGTGAATGCAGAGTGGTAGCTGCAGGTGCAACGGGCACTACAGGTGCCCAAAAACATTAATGGGAGGCAGTGTGAGAGATCGAGCATTGGTCCCACAGCAGAGCACTCTGTGCTCAGTAATGGAATCCTTGGGTCTGCCTTTGGCTGCCACCTAACTCTGCAGACAGTCAGAAAATAGGCTTCTGGCCTAAAAGGACACTCCTGCTTCTTCCATAGCTGAGTGGGAGATGCACAAAGCGCTTCTCTCAAGGCAGAATCAACCAGATGAATAAATTCCATATCTATAGCTGGTAGGTGAAAAGTGCCAGGGAATAATGAATTTAAGGTCTGGCTCTTACTGAAATAATAAATAAATACTTAAAGGGAGCACAGTCTGGAATTGGGGCTATGGAAGCCCACTCACAGCAAGTAAATGCACACATTGTATACAGGAGCTCAAAGGTAGTCATTTTGTGCATAAAAGGGTGCAATTGCAGCATGGGGACTCATGGCTTTACATGCATTCAAAATACATATAAATTAATTAAATAAATAAAATAAAAGGCATGTGGGGACTAGAGAAGTACTGGGTACAAGACACAAATGTTGAAAAGTTTAAAAAGTGCATACAAGCAAAACTAAGGAGCATTTTGAATGCAGATACTGTCAAAGTTAAGCTATTTAATCCGCAATAGATTTGCCATGTTCAGCATTGTGTTGACAAGCGGAAGTTTTTACAGAACTGAACCAAACTTGGCCAACACATACAGTAGAGTGTCTTACACACAGGAAAAATAGTTTTGAGTAGCTAAAATGTAAAATAGAGGAGTTGCTAACTTTTTATGGGATAGTGGGTCCTGAGTGAAGCATATCCATGCAGGCAGTTACACTGGAGGTGGGACTTTGAGTGGGAAAATGAATATGTAATTTCTAAGTAAAAAAAACTGTAGTGGTCAGCACAGTTAAAGGAGAAAGTACTACTTTGACTGAGAAAAAAAACAGAAAAGTGCTTTGAAGTGATTATTTAAGCAATAAGCCACGAGAGGGTGTGGGTTATCAGGAGATTTACCACGGCAATCTGCGCCAGCAGTGGTAAATCCCCCCGATAACCCAGATCCCCCAAGTGGTTTATTGCGATTATACCAAGTATTGCTTTTTTTAAATTATTTAAAACAAACAGTACTTGTTATAATGCTTAAATAAGCGACTCAGTAGTAGAACAGTCAGTGTTTTTGTTTAATTTCCCCTGATGTACGGAGCAGTTTTACAGTCTTCGCTTAGTGGGGAAACAAGATGGTGGCCGGAGTTCCATTATTTCACCATCGGATTGCTTTTTTTCCAAGATGCAGCTGGCTGGCACCTTTTGCGGTGATTATCAGAGGATTTATAATGGTGGTAAGGTGCCAGCCAGTTGTTTTGATTGGTTGTTGTCTAAGGCGCATGGTATAATTATGCATTTTAATGATAAAAGAATGTTAGTCTTAGCGATTCTGCTTTCCAAGGGGCTATTGTATACAGAACAAAATTAGCAGAGAGCTTAGACAGAAAGCTGACAGCTGTCCAGTCATTATAAAGAAAAAGCACTTATCCCTTGGGAAAATGTTTATTTTGTGTGACAAAGGAAATGTGGTTTATAAGATGACTTCAAGTTATAAAAAAAGGGGAAGTCTTAGAATGCTCAGAGGGGCAGTTGAACTTCAAATGTGGTAATTCCATTGTGGCTTATGCTGCTACAGGGAGGATTTTGATCGGTGCTGAGATTTTGGACAGGTCAGTGTCCACTTGGTGACCACAAAAGAAAATATGCTAATGAGTTGTGCCTATAAAGGTAGCTGCACAGCCAGTGTGTAGTCAGTCTGAGCAGGGAAAGCAACAAAGAAGGAAGGTGCCCATGTCAAGGGGTGTCCTGTCTGACAAGGTCTGATGCAGAGAAAGAGCCTGACAGAGACAGTTTAATTTAATTGCAAGTTTAGGATTAAGGGATCACAAGGTATCTCAGAATAGGGTCAAACAGGGCAGTAAGTGAGAACAGGATAAAGAATAGAAAGCCTGTTGCTTCAAGTGCCTGATGATCCTATATGACAAGTTTTCCTTGCAGAAGAAAAGCTGCAAATCTGAAGAAATCATCACTTCCCCTCACAACATCATCAATCTGTTGTCTCATATGGGGCCCTCCAATAACACCAAGCTACAATCAACAACAGAATTTCTTCAGCAAACCCAAATGAGTGTGGTATTGTACAAACCTTGTTGATACAGTTTGGGGACTATTTTAAAAGCACAGTGACACTGTTTTACAGAGAATTTGCCTCAGTCCTTCTTGGCAAAGTGAGTGACTGAACCTTAAGGGACTGAGGGTGAAATTTTGTGCAACTTTTAATGTACCAGTATGCAACATACGAAACTTGCCAGCAGAAACAGGCCTCAAGGTCTATCAAGTCTGCTCAGATGCACAGCTAGCACCTTTATATTGTAGTTGCCCCACCCCATCCCCCCATTCCCCTGCTGAAACTTATCAGTGTTACTTACCCAGTCCCCACCCCTTACCCTGTCCCATGCCCTTTTGAAACTGCCCACTGTCCTGCATGTTACCACCCCCTCTGGCAGAGTGTTCCATTTCAACACCACCGTCTCAGTGAAATAATGTCTCCTCATTTCTATCCTGAATCTGCCCTCCTCCAGTTTTAGTCCGTTCCCTCGTGTGTCCCTTCCCTTTCCTTCCTCAGCTTAAACAACCAATCTGTGCCAGATCTGTTGATCTCCCTCAAATATTTGAAAGTTTCAATCATGTCCCCCCCGATCCCTTCTCTCCTCCAGGGTGTACAAACTCAAGTGTCTCAGCCTGTCTTCGTAGGTTCTGCCTTCCATCCCCTGTATCATTCTTGTCCTCGTATGTTTCACTGCCTCGAGCAGTCTGATATCCTTCTTCAGATATGGACGCCAGTACTGCACACAATCCTCCAAATGCAGCCTGACCAAGGACCTGTACAGTGGCAGGATCACATCCTTGCGTCTGGATGAGAACCACCATGCAATGCACCCCAGCATCTAGTTGGCCTTAGCCGCAGCCCTCCTGCACTGAGAAGAGTTGTTCATGCTCCCTGCTACTGTCATCCCTAGGTCCTTCTCTTCCTCAGTGACACCCAACCACACCCCACCCAACCAGTACTCCCTCTTCAGGTTCTTTGAATGTTTAATACCATTGTCTATTTCAAATGTTTTACAGTAATGAATGTGTAAAGATGTCAACTGATTTTAATGGTTTAGAGTATAGAAATACTGTACAATAATTGAGTAGTTGGTGAGTATCTGGCAGAAGGAGTCAGTGGGGTGACTGAGGTAGATAAGGCCTAGTAGTCACTGTACGCCCTTAAGGCAAGTGAAGTATAAAGCAGTGGGGTCTGAGATAAGGCCTAGTGCTAGGTAATAGTACTTGGATACCAGGGAAGGTATCCGGCAGAAGGGGTCAATGAACTGACTGCTCAGAGGTTTGGCCCAGTAGTCACTGCATTCCTTAGTTCTATATAGAGTATACATAGAAATTGGATACCAGGGAGGGTATCTGGCAAAAAGGATTGGTGGACAGACTGCTTGGAGGTGGACCCAGTGGTCACAGCACTCTTTCATTTAAAAGTGAATAAAGCTTGGGGATTAAGGCCTAGGTGGGTGCATATCCTCTGACAGTATAATATCTACAGGGCTGGTGGGTGGCTAGTGCCTGCAGTCTCCAGGGGTAACAGCAAGGTGATAAGTGGAGTGGAGGTGCCCTGCTGGGATCAGTCTAGAGTATACAGTAATTCTGAGTCATGTGTTTGAATTGTCATTTAATTAATTTAATTTATTTATTAATGAAGTCAGAATTACAAACTTTTGAGTCAGTGACTCTTTTACAAAGGCTTCTCATCAAGGTTAGACACAGGTACAATAAACAGTCAACATGATGCAAGACAGTTACAGAAATTTGCAAGGGCAGTGCAAATAAAAGGCAGGATACAATAGTGCAATTCATGTACAATCAGAGTTTGAGAGGAAGGAGGCTGGATAGAAATCCATTGTCAAAGGAAAATTGAGGTCAGGCAACGAGGTGGTCAGGTGGGCAGAAGCTAAAGGTAGTGAAAGCTGCAGATGGTGAGGAGGTGACCTGTGGCTGAGGTGACTTTGCCATTCGTGGTTGTGATTACCAAGATTTTTTTCACAACTTCAGTAAACCTTTATCTTTTTGCTCAACAACCCAAGTGTCAGATTCCTTGTTTGCAGTACCAGTGTCTCACATTCTTGCAGATCTCCAGGTTAGTCTGGTGCAGCATTCCCTACTCTTGACAGCTCTTTGCTACTCCAGTTGAGGAGGTAAGGTACTGTACACAGGTAGTACCCAACTGGGAAAGGGTTGTCTTAGGGGAAGGAACAAAGAATCCTATGATGCCACCTATCTGTGTATGGAATGGTCCCATCCGTGGGCAGAGGTCAATACAGTAGTGTGGGTGGCCCATCAGAAAGAAACAGTTCCTGATAGAGAGTTCTGAACATGTTCTGGCTAAAAACTATTTTCTCTTCCAGGACTCACACTACCTGCAGCTTAAATGGATGGCGATGGTGGCCCGAGAGCATAGCTACCAAAACGCCATGTAAGTCAAGGCGTACTTACAAAAATGTGGGCATAGCAAGCTGGCTGACAGCTCCCTGATCCTTGTAGCATACAAATATATATTTTTCCCTGGACTTTGAAAAGCCCAAGCTGCCGCCTCCTTTGTTTAGCTGGGGGGGAGGGCTGATGTGTATTGAGGGCTTGTACTAAACTTGTCCTCAACCAGGTCCGCGGCAGGTACTGAAGGACCTGATTGGCCGCCTGCGTCAGCTTGGGGGGCGTTGCTGGTGTCGGCTGGTTGTTTAAAGCCCAGCACTATGTTCATTTCATCCTTGTTTTGTTCCAGCCTGCTGCTTGGTTGTCTTGACTTGGGTCGGTGGGTCGGAATAGAAGGAGTGCCGTGTGACGACGACGCCACCATGTTCGGACTGCAGAGACCACCACCACCAGTCCAGACCAGAGCTGCACTACGAGTGCACCATAGAGGAGAGTCTGAAAAACACTAACAAATGACGAGGTGGTGACTAGATTAGAGGAGTCAGAGCCACGAGCCAGAGGTGTGGCTGGGGCCGGGCCAGGCAGTAGACTCGGAGTCAGAGGATAGACATGAGTGAGCGGGGCACTGGCTGCGGCTGACTGGGAGCCGAGCGGGGCAGGGGGCTGCTGTATTCCTGTAAGTTTAATTTACTCACTGAGAGCCTGCACTCCCTGCAGCAAAGCAAAAAGGCGTACTGGTCATGACTTACTCACAGTGTATGTAGCACTAGAAGCTACAAGCCACTAAGGGAGCAGGCGGGTGCAGCATACCACTGACCTGAGTGGAGGTGCACAGAGCAGCGTGCACTCAGGATGGGCCCATTCCTGAGTCTGACAGGAGACTTGGTGACAGAGTCAGAATTGGAAAGAAAAGCCAAGCCAACTGCCGAGGGTCAGACAGTCACAGAACCCCTCAACTCCAAGTCTCCAAGGACACAGGAAGGAAGCGGGGAACCAGGGGGCAGCCAGGTAGCACGCATACACTCTGGCTTGAGTTTATTGAGCGAGCTGCACCACAGATGGTTTCTGGAGTAGGGGCTTTAGTCTGAGCTGGAGGGCAGTCACTCTGGGCAGGACAGCCGCAGCTGGCAGATCACTCAGGGAGGAGTTGAATTGAAGACATGAGTGTCGGCTGTTGGGCCGGTGTCATGGCAGCAGGCAGGGAAATTAGTGTGGACTGGAACTTTTCTTACTGAGGCAGGGGCTCAAGGAGCTAGCATGGATGAATTAATTTAAAAACACTGGTGGACTGGCAGTGGCAGATGTAGCAAGCAAGTACTGGTGTTGGTGGTGGCCAGCAGGGCAGGCATAAGAATTTTTTCACAAAAGAGCTGTATCACAGTCACTAGTAGTGTCACTACTAGTACATTTTCCTTTTTTTTTTCTTGTGCCTGCTGCCAACCAAGTTTGTCCACTGCCATTCTACCAAAGCCAGCCACAGCCACCCACCCAAATGTCTGCCACAAATCTTCAGAGCCTTGCTGCTGCTGCTTACTTGCCCTCGACTGCAGTCATCCGGGACCTGCCTTCCAACCTTCCATAAGTCTGCCACAGTGACTGTCTCCACACTCCTCGGATTCTGAATCCATGCTCCAGATCCATTTCTCAGTGTGGGCTGATTTGTTTTGCTGCTGAATGAGGCTGAGCCAGATCTGTGTGTGTGTGTGTGTGTGTGTGTGTGTGTGTGTCTGTCTGTGTGTGTAGCCAAACCCTTTTCTGGACCCATCCTGCCCATCTGGCAATGCGACTTGTTGACAGTTGCTGCACAGTTTATGACTTGTGAGGTGGGGGGGTCAGCATAGTAATATAATCTGGGATGGTCAGGATAGGATCCCCCCCCCTTGACATGGGGTGATGTGGGTCCTATCCAGACCATCTAAGATTATATTACTAACTACTGATGGCTGTTTCTGACTCTGGCTTGCTTAGGTTTATAATCAGGGAGGGAACCTTCCTAGTCCTAGAGAGAATTCATTCAGCCTGCCTGCTGTACGCGATCTATTTTGAATTGGCACACCATTTCAGTTCAGCTGCACTGCTAGACGCCACCACACTGGAGTTAGGAGTGTCCCAGGAGTAGGGAGTCTGAGTCACAGACGGTCAATCACTGGACATCGGGGTACAAGAGTAAAGAGCCTAGAAATTAAAATTGAACCAGGTATGTACTATGGCTCTTTTTTTTTATTGTACACCGTGACCATGCCAATTGGTGGGTCTGCTGCTGCTTGCTGCAAGTATTAGTAACAGTGTGACAGAGTGAGACAGGCAGAGCAAGTATAGAATTCTTAACGGAGTGTGTGTGTGTGTGTGTGTGTGTGTCTAAAATATGATTCGAAGCCTGCAATATAACCTGTGTTACATATTCTTGTCTTGTGTCTATGTGGGACACGGGGCTGGTTGCAAGATAACTCTCTTGGCCAGGGTGAGGGGGCCTGGTTGCATGCCAGTCTTGACCGGGGGGGGCTGGTTGCAAGATGACGCTCTCGGCAGGGTAAGGGGTGTGTGTGTACACCTATGATTCAAAGTCTGAATTGTTCTGCATACTCTAGTCCTATGTGTATGTATATGGGGAAGTTGGTTGCAAGATGCTGCTCTTGGGCAGGGTGAAGGGGCCTGATTGTATGCCAGTGTTGGCGGGGGCTGGTTGCAAGATGCCGCTCTTGGCCAGGGTAAGGGGCCTAGTTGTATGCCAGTGTTGACGGGGGCTGGTTGCAAGATGCCGCCTTGGGCAGGGTAAGGGGGTGTGTGTGTGTGTGTGTGTGTGTGTGTGTGTGTGTGTGTGTGTGTGTACACCTATGATTCAAAGCCTGAACTGTGTTGCATACTCTAGTCCTATGTTTATGTGGGGGGAGCTGGTTGCAAGATGCTGCTTTTGTCCAGGGTGAGGTTGCTGCAGTGTGTGTGTGTGTGTGCATATGTGTGTGTGTGTGTGTGCCTGCCTATATGATTCAAGCCTGCAGTATTACCTGAATTGTGTTGCATACTCTAGTCCCATGTTTATGTGGGGGGGTTGCAAGATGCCGCTCTTGTTGGTCAGGGTGAAGGGGCCTGGTTATATGCTAGTCTTGACTGGGGGGAGGGCTGGTTGCAAGATGCTGCTTTTGGCCAGGCTAAGATTGCGTGTCTGTCAAAATGTAGTGTCTGCTGCTGGTGTTTCTATATCGCCACCTTGTGGACCAGGTCGTGACTAAAAATGGTCCTCAGGATCAGCAAACTTGCCTGGTTACCAGAAACCTAAATCAAATTAAGCAATATACCTTGACAGGGAGTCTGTATATTGGTGGATTTACCATGTCAGGTGTGGTTTGGTTACTAGGCTGACCCAAGTGACTTAACCACCCCAGTAGTGGTGAATCCACCACCCATATACCCACTCCCTGTCCTGGCGTAATGCTATTATACAATGTTCCATTTGTGTGGGGTTTTTTATAGTGATATAAAACCTTTACAGCATGCAGGGGTCAAATTAAGTTTTGCAGCCACTAGCCAGCAGAGTCAGTGACAGGTAAAATCCACTCACCCCACAGACATTTCCACTGGGCCCATTGGTGTAGATACTGAAGTGTTGCATTCTCCAGTACAAACCTGCAAGGCTAGCTAAATTAAAATATTACAAAATCTACCAGCATTTGGTTAGCAGGCTGGTGGCAGTTTCAACCACTGGTGAGAAGACTGGAGAATTTTTCAGTCACTTGATGTTTTGACCAGTGAGGTCACAGGATTTTCATACCCCATTGTATTATATCAGTTCTGGGTGGGGGGCTGCAGAATAGATCCCAGATGCCTTTGGGAACATTGTTTAACCAGGAGTATCACACCAAGCAGAGGCTTGTTTCCAGATGCGACCTGGGAGCACAAGGAAGTTAAGTAACTTGCTCAGGATCACACAGTATGCACCTAGGCATCCGTGGGATTCAAACCCAGGTCTCCAGATCTGCAGCTCATAGCCTCAATCCACTGTACTATACTGTCTCCCTTTGCTCTCACTGTTTACAATAGTTGTGCATTACATAGAGGATAATATATTGTCTAACTGCAATGCCAAGCACTGAGGCTTCCATGACACTGTAAACAGCAAGAGCATAGCTCATGGTTACATGTCATGCCAAACTCAAACTGTTTTCAGTATGATTGTTAAAGGGAAACTTCCACCTTGTCAGGGATTGAAATTAAGTTTTGCAGCCAGTAGCCAGCAGGGCTACTGACTGGGAAAATCCACTGGCCCAACAGATTTCCACTGGCCCAGTTGGTATACATACTGAAGTGTTGACTTCTTCAGTACAAGCCCACCAGGCTTGTTAAATGAAAATCTTACTAGCCTGATATAAAATCTACCAGCATTTGGCTAGCGGGCTGGTGCCAGTTTCGGCCTCTGCTTGTACAGTGCCCCACCTCCACGTACAAAAGTATTGTACGCACTTACTAGTTCTATTAAAAAAAAAAAAATTCAGGTAAAATCTTTTCCATCTCTGGACCCTGCCAGTCTGTACTTGTAAAAAGTGCTGTATTTTAAACAAGAGCCTTATAGCAAGGCTATGGATGAGCCCCGACTGCTCCCAGCAAGGCACAACATCCCGTGGACAGCCGCCAGTACTTGTGGGTGTGCTGGAAGGGCTCCTTAGCCTAAAATGCTGGCGGGTAGGATTCAGAATCAATCGGATAATTATATTTTTTTAAATGTGAGTGTATAAAATACTGCTAATCGTGTCCCGCTTCACACAGAGGTGGGGCCCAATACGAGGTGGACTATTTCAATTTAACCAAAGACAATTTACATTTTATTTTATAGTGTCTGGACTAACAAGATTGTGATCATGGATTGATTTACTTTACCGAACACAGCAGATTAAGACTCTTGCCATAACAGTTGCATAACATAGAGAATGCATGGGCAACCATACACAAGGCTCTTATTTCCATTCCGGGGTTGAGATAACAGCATATGAACCTCAAGAGCGAAGCTCTAGACCCATGCTGTCAGCGCAAACTAGAGATGGAAACACATGCAGAGTTGTGTGTGGCTTACTGTATTTTATTTTTATAGTATGTTTTTGAAACTAGTGATAGACCCCCACTGAAGTGAAAGCAAATTTTTATCTCATCATGACTCTACCCTTAAAAAAACACTGATGCATCTCGCTAGTCTGTTTACTGTTCTAGTGATTTGGCAGCTTCAGTGTGTTTGGAACAGTGAGAGGTCACGCTCTCGTATAACCTTCCCCATGCATAATAGTCATAGATCTTTCAGTGATCTAGCAGACCCCACTTCCCACGCCATTCCTAGGGCTCAGACTGGAACAGTCTTTAATTCTCCACCATGGCCAGTCACTCACTCATCAGTCCATGAGCAGCATGCGCTGTATACAGCTTACACTTGCTGATTGCCATCTAACTGAGCTGTAAATCAGTGAGTGCAACTACATACTGTAGTCTGTATACATGCTGACAGCTCAGTTGGTGGACAGTGGTGATGATGGTGGAGGCCATTGGCTAGTGGCAGCTAGAGATTTGGGATTAGGAATTGGAGGATGAATTGGAGCAGGGGGGGATAATGGCTACTCTTTGGTAAATAATACTGGAATTGGTTAGAGGTTGCCGTGACAACATTGTAAAGCTGTTTATGCTGTCACAGCAACCTCTTAACTGTCACAGCAGTTATGAACTGAAGATTAGAAATTGGCTTTAGAGTATATGCACTCCAGCTAGTACATGTTTATAATGCTTTACCTACTGACACAGTCACTACTCGAGCATACTGATAGATATATGCTTTATTAAGTGTGACGTGATTGGCAAACAGTGCAGATTGAAAAAGTACTTTTGTTACACTGCAGATTTTATATAACAAGTAACATTTAAGTAAAATACATTCCAGAGACAAGCATGGACTGTTAAACGCAATGTGAAGCAGTAACAGATCGGTTGTTTGGCACTGTTCTCGTGGTGTCTAGTCGAACATCTATCATGGATGTCCCCACGTAACCACCATGGATGTCAGTCTGCCCAGTCACATGCAGCAGATAGTGGCCTTATAGTTTCTGTAAAACGAGAACGTTTTCAGTCAAATAAACCTGGGATGATGAGGTAATTTCATACACGTGTTCAGACAATCACTAGCACTTATACTAGCATGGAGTGTTACATTTACACACTGGGAACATCGCAACAGTCTATCATTGGTCCATACCATATCCTATACAATGGTGTCAATGTGTATAGGATTGAAATGTGTATGTCCAAGCGATATTGTGCATGCACAATCTCAAGTATTATAGCTCTGGCTGTTCCCTGCTGTGTTCCAGTTGGATGTGGATATTTTCTCAGCGACCTCACCCTTGTTTCTTGTTTCTCCTGCAGTTCAAATCGGGGAACCCAAACATGTTCTTCATGATGGGGACCTATGGCACCTACTCGTACCTTGCGTGTGGGACCACATTGGCTGCAGTCTTAAATTATTGTTTAGAGGAATAGTTAAAGTTCAGGATAAGCCCAGTTACCATAACCTGCAGCTGCTGCAGATAAGCAGTACCATTTCCTCTGGGTCACTGTCCTAATTGGGGTGCTCTTGTATGGGCCATCCCGAAGCAATCTGCAATTTAATAGTGGTGCTATTCTTCACAGGGCTCGTGACATTGGGCACACGTGTCAGACAGGCAGATGCTACAGTACTGATCTTCGCTCACAAGCTACAGTGCATAGTAATTCTGAGAAGGCATTACTGCAGTTGATTGTACAAACTGCTGCATTAAGGTACTGCACATATTCCTTCATTCATCATTCTCAAATATTTTATAATACATGCTTTCAAAGTTTCATATTCCTTCCAACTGTATTGCAGACACTAACGTCTTCGAGTTTACCACATTAGGACACGCGTGCATTAAGGTACATCACATTCAGTCACTGCCTTCAAGCATTCTCTGATGTATTTTGTTATGTATGTTACAATGTTTTGTTTTTTTTCCTTTGTATCTCAGCAGCCAATCCCACTTTTCAAAATGGAGGCAGGAAAAATAAAACAGCTCTCTGGAGCAAAAGTCCAAAAGGCAAAATAGGCTAGACTGGAGGAAACTGCCAAAATGTCTAGGACAATGCAGTCCTTCCTCACAAGAGTTTCCTCTACCTCTAGGTGAGAGATGCAATTTCAGGGAACTGCTATAGCTCACCTTCCTGGTTGGAGGTTTTGTTTTATGCTTTGGTTTTCATGCTTTGTGTTGCGCATCACATGTGACACAATATTTGTGTTTCAGGGCTGGCAACACAGAGGAACAGCATAGAAGTGCCATTGAGAATGCTTCAGATAACCATGCACCGCTGCTGGGGGATGAAAATGTTGGTAGTGAAGAAATTGAAGACTCAACATTGTAGGCTGTTATCGAGGAAGTCAATGTTACTTGTTGGTTAATGGACAGCACAGAAGAATGTACCCTTGATGCAGATGAGACTAGGAGTGGTTCACTGGAAGAACATAACATTGATGCCATCAAGAAAACAAGTGGTTCCCTGGAAGAATACCCACTAGACTCCAAGAATACAAGTGGTTCCCTGGAAGAATATCCACTTGACACCACTGAGATCCCGAGCTGTTCCTTGGAAGAATCTACTGTTGATACGAACATCACCCACAAACCAGACCATCCTTGTAGCACAGAAGACATCGGCTGTTTTAATCGGGCACATCTCACAGATGCTCAGAGGAAGCACATTCTTAAAACCCAGTGGCAACCACCACCGGGGTTTCAGTTTCCTGGTCATCTGATGGGCTCAGAAGGTCCCATCCAGCGTTTCAGGCATTTTAATGGGCAGTTGTTGCATGACTACAAATTTGCTAGATATTCCCAGCTGTTGGATGGAGTTTTCTGTGCAGCTTGCTTCATATTCAACACTTCAGGTGGCCTTATCTTGGAATCCACGCCAATGAGAGATTGGTCAAATGGGAAGAAGATTCTGGAGAGGCACAGCAAATCAAAGGACCATGGAAATGCTGTTGCTAGAGCAGATGCATTTTTTTCAGTTTGTGCAGGGAAGCTAAAAACTGCAAGCCAGTCTTTGGTGGAGCGCACCAGCAAGGTGATGGAGAGGACCTTGTATGTGCTATGTCGGATCATTAATATCATCCTCTTGTGTGGAAGGCGAAACTTGGCATTACGTGGCAAAGTTGGCAACAGCGGCGATTTCCATGCCATGCTGCAATACACTGCAGCACTGGATACCACTCTGAAAGAACACCTTCAAGCAGCTCCCAGGAATGCAATTTACATGTCACCACAAATTCAAAATGAGTTGATTAAAGTACTGGGATGACAGATCCAGAGAAAAATCTTGAGTAATGTAAGGGAAGCAAAGTGATACAGCTTCATAGCAGACAGGACACCTGATGTGGCCACCGAGGAACAGATATCTTTATCCATGTGCTATGTACATAGAGACCTTTCCAGTAAAGTTGAAATCTGTGAGGACCTTGTTGAATTCACTGAGGGGTTTGATACCACCGGTCATGGCCTAGCTGAACTCTTCCTGCAGCGTTTGACAGCATGGGGCATTGACATAAACTTGATGAGAGGACAAGGCTATGACAAAGGCAGCAACATGAGTGGTAGATTCAACAGTGTTCAAGCAAACATCAAGGCTGTGGCCCCTGAAGCTGTGTATACTGTTTGCAAGGCCCATAGTCTGAACACAGCAATTGTCCATTCATGTGCCATGAGACCAGTAGCGAACATGTTTGATACAACAAAAAAAATAATTTCAACCTTGAAATCTTCTTTCAAGCATCACAATGTCTTTCTATCCAAGCTCAGAGAATTGGGCAACCTGCCTTCTGATTATGATGATGAGCCAGCAGACCATACAGCGTCTGTTCCTGCAGTTGGAAACACCAGGTGGATGAGCCAAACTGATTCCCTTTCAAGGCTGAAAGCAAAATTTATGGTCGGCATAAGCACACTGGAAAAGATAGCGGAGTTTGACACTGAAGCTCACAGACTGCTGACCGCAATCACGAAATTTTACTTCATTGTTACCCTTTGTAGTGTGGAACTTATTCTGGGTCTAACAAAACCACTCCATCTCTACCTGCAACATGTCAATATTGACCTAATTCAGGCTTCTGAAGAGGCAGCCACCCTTATAGAAACACTGAAGGGTATAAGGCAGAATTCAGAGAAGACATTTGGAGAGCTTTATTGGGAAACTGTGGCTTTGGCAGAGACAGCATTTATTGCAGAAACCGTGCCCAGAGTGTGTGGAAGGCAAACGCAACGAAATAATGTCAGTGCTGCCAATGCAGAAGAATACTTCAGATGGAACATATTCATTCCTTTTTTGGACCATGAAATTTCTGAACTGCAGGAGCAACTAATAGAGTACCGCCCTCAATTCCTGGCCCAGTATCTCATCCCAAACAAACTTGAGCTTTTACAGAAGGAACAGGTAGCAGACTTGTTTGATGCCAACAAGACTGACTTGAGCAGCTTAAAGAAGCTAAAACTGGAGTTGCTGAGATGGAATGCAAAATGGCTCAGTGTTGCATTGACTGTTCAACTAAATTCAATTCTGACAACATTGGAAAATCTGCATCCTGATCTGTACCCCAACATAAATGCAGCCCTATCTGTCTTGGCAACCATGCCAGTCAGTGTGGCAACTGCAGAAAGATCATTCAGTGTATTGAGGAGGATAAAGACCTGGCTTAGAAGCAACATGAGTAAAGAATGCCTAACAGGGCTTGCTGTCCTGCATATACAAAATGATGTTGAACTGGACATCGACCAGGTGCTTAAAGACTTTGATCCATGCCAAGACAGGTGATTTTCAAATACATAGTGGAACACAGAAACTTGAGTTATGCCAAGGTGACACCTAGCAGTGCTATGGAGCTGGCTTTTTCATTCCAAAGGTTTAGCTGGTTCTGACTCAGGCAACAGCCTGAATCTGAGCACCATGTAGCTTGCCCCAGCCATGTTGCCCTTCCCTACTCCTACACTCCTCATTTGCAGACCAGGAAACCATACATAAGGTGTGCCTGTCCCTTGTGGGGGGTTTGCACCCCAGAGGGATGGTGTTTTGCCAATCCTGGTTGTACTGTGCTAGGTACCATGATTACCTATTAGCAGTTTGGGTGGGCCAGAAATAAAGCATTGTTTGAATGTGCTCTGCCTGTACTCATGAATTGCTGTGGGTTGATGACTTGTGTGCTGTAGTATTGATGTGTGCTTAATCTTTGGTTGGTTGAGCTTAGCTGTGTCTTTGTGCCTAATCGTGTTCGTGTGTGTGTGTGTGTGTGTGCATGTGTGTGTGTGTATGCATTCAATGTTCCAAGTGACAACTGGGGCTCTTCTGTGCAGAGTGGTTTGGGTAGGCCAGAGCTAAAACGGAAGGCATGGGGCTTTTTGGTGCGAATGGTTTAGGTGGTGATGGTTAAGGAACCTGAGCCAGAACCAGAGCACCATCTAGCTTACCCCAGCCTGCTTACACTGTACATTTTTTGAAGATGCTTTGTCTATACTTCACTGCTGTGGGTTGATGACTTGTGGGCTGCAGTAGCTGAATTTGTGCTTCAGTGATGTGTGCTTAGTTTTTGGTTGGTGTGGGAGCTTGGCTCTGTCTTTGTGCCTAATCGTGTGTGTGTGTGTGTGTGTGTGTGTGTGCGCATGCACGCGCGCTCAGTGTTCCAATTGATAACTGGGGCTCTTCTGTGCAGAGTGGTTTGGGTAGGCCAGAGCTAAAATGGAAGGCATGGGACTTTTTGGTATGAATGGTTTAGGTGGTGATGGTTAAGGAACCTGAGCCAGAACCAGATCACCATCTAGCTTACCCCAGCCTTCATGTACAGTAAATTGGCCAGTAATGGTACACTACTGTCGGCATGTTTGGGCAAGGTTATTGTGGTTGTGAGTGCAGGAGTGATTGTAAGCTGGTGTGGATGCTGCATGAGTGGATAACAGTATAGGTAATGTATGCCAGTGCTCCAGATAAGGGATGTACTGACCTGTTCTAGTCAATTAATAAATTAATTTTCATGAGTACCAGTTCTGTCCCAGAATTTAACTAAACACCAAACATAGTGCACCATAACATAACCAGTGATGCAAAAAGGAGCATTACTTGTTTTACTCACTATTTTAAAACTGACTAAATCACTTTCAACTGCAGACATTTTGCAGGCTCTTTAATACATTGTTAAGAAAATGTAGTTGTATCGCTCCACTATATGCATCTGAATATGGTTTTTCTTGTCTCACTTTCAAAATAAGTAGTACAGTACTTATCTGGCACCCTGTGTATTCATACAGGTACTAGAGTGAGTGGACCTCTGTGGCACTGGCTACCTTGATGTGGTACAGAGGCTTGTCATAATGCAGTATTGTAACAAAGCTAGTCTGGTGATAGGACTAGGCTTGTTACCATGCAACATTGTAACTAAAAGCCAGCCTGAGTGAATGGACCTCTGTGGGACTGGCTACCTTGATGTGGTAGAGGCTTGTCACAATGGAACTAAGTAAAGCCAGTCTGATTGTAGACTAGAGGCTACAATGCAAGATTGTAACTATAAGGCAGTGTATTAGTCTGACACTGGTGGTTGACAGGCCTTGTATTACTGTATAGGAATGGGAGCATATGTCTTACTTTACAGTTCATTTCTGGGTCACACCGTCATTTATGGCATACACTACAGAGTAAATAACACTAGGATGCTCGGGGTGCAATGCCACAGAAGGATCGAACACCACCACAGGGAAGGAGGTAGCACTGCAATGTGTCAACTTGGTGTACACATCTGAAATTCCTGGCTACACACCTGTCAGGTGGCCACATTTGCCCCAAACTAAGCTTATCTTTATCTGGGCAATTAGGAAAAAGCAAATGTCTACAACAGCCAGGTCAATCCTTTTTTATGATAGGACTGACATCTGGCATCGTTTTTATGGATGACATCTTTACGGTGTGGGATGGCATTTGTGATGAACTAGGAGACTTTATTTCTTACTTGGAATATAGTAACTCTAACCTTAAATTTTCAGTTCAGTGTAATATTCAGTCCATCTCCATTTTGGATCTGGCAATTACAAAGAAAGAGGATGAAACATTGCATTCAAACCTCTTCTGGAAGGTGACAGACAGAAATTCACTACTGTTGGCATCTAGTTGCCACCCACACCATATGGTCAACAACATACCCAAAGCCCAGATGTTGGGAATATGCAGGAATTGTAGTGATGATGCAAATTTTATTGTAAATGGATCTGATCTATGCAAGAGGTTCTTAGATAGGGGCTATAATAACAGGACAATGGTGGGGACCTGCAGAGAAGCTTTCAAGACAGATAGGGCAGAATTACTGTCTATAAAAGAAAAAGAGAGGGGTCTTCTAGGATGAACTTTATCACAACATACACGAGACATGTTGATGAAATCCAAAGGATTCTGGTGACAATTGGAACATTATGGAGTCTGATCCATTATTAAAAGATGCCACTAGATTTAATCCCAGAATGTTTTCAAAAAGAAGGAGGAATTTGAAAGATAGGCTAGTACATAGTTATCAAAGTGGAGATACCCATAGTACTGCTCCGGGGAACTGGCTTCCACCATTACTATATGGGAATTATCATTGCGGGAATTGTAAGTTCTGTGTATCAGTGTTGAGAACTAAAACATTCAATACATGCAATAGTACAAGGATATATGAAATTAGTTTTTTTTTTCAATTGTAATACAGACTGTCAAGTTTATTTGTCAACAAGTGAATGTGGGGCCTTTTATTTTGGAAAAATTACATAATAATTTAAGGTACAAATTGGGGAACATTTACATTCTATCTCAGATAATAACAGCAGAAATGCACTAGCCAATCATTGTAGGGTAGTTGGATGATCAGAACATTCCTTTAAATTCTGTGGCATTGAAAAGGTGGAATAGGGACTGGGGGATTTTCATGAGAAACTGAAACAAAGGGAATCTTTTAAGATTTTTACACTGATAGCCATGGTACCTCAAGGGGTAAATGATAGAATTGAATTATTGTCCTGCATAAAGAGATAATGCATTCTCCCTCTAGTTTTGCTCTCTCTTACTTTATAATTGCCTATATCACAACTGCATTAATTAATATTTTTATTGTGTATTTCCTTTCCAGATGACAAAGGAACTGGAGATTAATTACCTCAAGCACTGGAATAATTGGATGGAGCCATTATTAATGGGACTATTAGTTTTTACTCAATATGAAATAAAGTTCTCCTTTTTTCAGAGACCTGTGCCCTTGCTATCTTTGAGGTTTGGTGAGTGCTTAATTTTTGAGTTGTAGAAATTATTTGTTTTCTTGATGCACCACCTATTCTTGTGCACTCTCCATACTATTGGCCATAGGGAGACTATCTTGGTAATGATGTCACGGCAGACAGGGAGGGGGATGCAGCATTTATGCCTATAAAGGCCCCAAGTTTTGGGTGGAGCTTTTTATAAATTGTGTCTATGTGCTGTGAAAAGTGGAGGCGATGGTCAAGCAAGACAGCCAAGTATTTGAAGGTAGGCACATCATCAATAGGGACTCCATCAAGGGTGTGGAAGGAAGGGAGGGGTGAGAATTTGGACAGCCTAGGACTAGTGCCAAAGCACATAGAAACCATCTTTCTGGCATTAAGTGATAGTTTATTTGACTGAACTATTGTTGGACAGAGTCAAAATTGGATTAGAGCTTGGACATAAGCTCAGCTGGTGAAGAACCAGAGACAAAAAGGGCGGTGTTGTCTATGTACATGTGAATGGACAAAGATGAGCAGGCAGAGGAGAGATCATTAAGAAAAATGGAAAATAGGAGTGCTCCAAGTATGGAGCCTTGGGGTACACCAGTGGTAATTAGGAGGGAGTGGGATATGGCATTGCCAAGCCTCACCGATTGAGTTCTACCTGTGAGGTTGGAGTTGAACTACTGAATGGAGGGGACAGAGAGTCCAGCTGAACCAAGTTTGTAAAAGAGGAGAGAGTGAGAGACAGTGTCAAAAGCTTTAGCAAGATCAACAAAAATGGTGGCAGCGAGAAGGCCCTTGTCCATGGTTCAGTTTGTAAACTCTATAAGCCGGAGGAGGAATGAGGTGGCGGAGTGGAGTTTATGATAACCAGACTGGAAAGGGGTAAAGAAAGATGAGGAGTCAAGGAAAGGAGAGAGCTGGGATAGAACTATGTGTTCTTGGAGCTTGTAGAGGGTAGGAAGGAGGGAAATAGGGCAAAAATTTCCAAGAAAGGAGGAGTCTCCACATTTGTGAAGGGGGATAATGGTAGCATGCTTCCAGAAAGCAGGAACAGAGGCCAGAGAGGAGAGGTTTAGTAAGGAGGCAAGAGGAGCAGTGATTGAAGGGGCAGAGAGGTACAGAAGCTTGGGATCAAGCCCATCAGGGCTACTGGTATGGCAAGGGATGAGGGCAAGGAGAGCTTTCAGAGTGGAGGATGGAGATACAGGTGAGAAGAAGAAGAAAGGAAGAGATGGAGTACTGGATGAGAGTTAGGCTGTCAACTACATCAAAGAGGCGGGATTGGGGAGGCAAATATAAATAAATTTCTCAAGCAAACCAGCCAGTGCAAAAAGGCCTTCAGGAAGACACTGACTACACTGGGGAATATTGGGACTAGTTTTGATAGTAGGAGAAGGGAAGTGATAGTACCCCTATACAGATTACTAGTAAGACCCCAACTGGAATACTTTACCCAGCTCTGAATGTTTCACCTGAGAAAGGATATAGATAGGCCGGAGTCTGTCATAGTGGTCTGCTTTACCATGAGAGAACACGTCCAAGACTGTTGCAACAGCATCTCTCTCTTTTCCGACCGTGTGATCCCTTTCTTTTTGCAGGCTGGCCACCTGCAAAAATCTTCTTTCTCTTTTGCTGTCCTTATTTTTCTTTTCAGGTCTCATCAGGTAAGCAAACTCCACTTGCCACCACCCCCTTCCCCATTATTGCTTAGCAGCCTTAGAGGTTATCAGGGCTGAAATATGCCTCTGTGTGCTCTGGGAGCACTATAATATAAATACAAGTAATGTAGAGTATGATAATAGCAAGGAGAGCTGGCACAGGGCAGGTGTGGCTTTCTTCTTTTTTTATGCTCCACACAGCTGCACCATCTCTTGCTTTTCCCATGTTTCTTGGGAGTTAGTATAATATTGAAGAAACCCCTCTTTAGTGCTCTTGTCCCTGCCTGACAGTCCTTGCATACTGTATTTATAAATAAAATGTGCTTTGTTCCCATTATTATGTTACAGGGGTTTGCAGTACAAAATGGAGTGGGTGGAGTCATTTGTATCTAGTCGCACTGCGGCAAATTCCCTGCAAGTGTTGCCCATATGAAAGAAAGAAAAAAAACTCTGTCCCCCAAAGAATGTTGTAAAGGAAAAACTCCTCCCCAAGTCCAGGTATACCTCTTAAGCTAACAGAAAAAAAAGTTTCTTTGTGCCTATCTGGACCAGGAGGAATTTACAATGCCACAGCCACTGGTTAGCATAGCTTGTTTGAGAGAGAAAGGAGCCAGCTTCTGCAGTCTGTGAACATTTTTGCAAGCCACTCCATAACTAATTAATGAGGAAAACACCAAGATAGAGCAGTTGATAGGGAGAAGGGCAGGGGTAAATGGAGAAAAAGACAAAGGCAGTAGGGACAGGGATAGGGAAAAAAGAAATAAAGCCATAAAAAAATGGAGGGTAATGAGTACCAATGCCCATAGTCTAGGTAAAAATCTCCCTGAAATGGTGACCTTGATGGAAGAGGAATGCCTGGATATTGTGGCAGTCACAGAAACATGGTACACAGAGAACCATGACTGGGATGTCAACATACCAGGGTACACAATCTACAGGAGGGAAAGGGAGGGAAGAAGAGGAGAAGGAGTAGCTCTCTATGTAAGGGGAGGGATCAAAGCAACAGAACTAAAGAGTAAACAGGGAGGAGAGGAGGCACTGTGAGTCACCCTGGAGACTGGGAATGGCTCCACAATCCACACAGGGGTTGTATACAGACCCCCATCTCAAGGGGAGGAAATGGACAATGAAATGATAGAAGGCATCCATGGGATGGCAGAGAAAGGAGATATTGCTGATGAGAGATGTGAATATGCCAGATGTTGACTGGAGCACCTTTGCTGCAGCCACATCCAAGAGCAGGTCCATTCTCGATGCCCTACAGGGGGCATGCCTCAGACAGCTAGTTTTGGAAACCACTTGGGAGAGAGTAAACTTAGACCTGGTACTCTCAAATGGGGACAGAGAGAGGATCTCTGATCTTGAAGTGAGTAGCCATCTGGGAACAAGTGACCACTAAACAGTGTGGTTCACAATAAACTTAGCTGTACAGTCAAGCCACACAAAAGTGAAGGTACTGGACTTCAGGAGGGCTGATTTTGTCAAATTGGGAGAGTGCCTCAGAAAAGCATTAGCAAACAGGCAAGAAGGTGGGATGGAGAAACAATGGGAAAATATCAAAACTGCCATCACAGAGGCAACAACCCTTTGTGTGAAGCAAATAAACAAATCAAAATGAAAGAAAAAAACACTATGGTTCTCAAAAGAAGTGGCAGGGAAAGTAAGGGAGAAAAAGATAGCATTCAGGAAGTATAAGGAAACACAGAAGGAGCAGGACAGAGAACTGTACCAGTTAAAGCAGAAGAAAGCGGGTAAGGCAGTCAGAATAGCAAAAGCCCAAACCAAGGAAAAGATAGCCAACTCAGTTAAGAAGGGGCATAAAACCTTTTATAGGTATATTAGGGAGCAAAGAAAGACTAATACAGGGATACTGAGGCTGAACAAAGAGGAAGGTGGTTGGGCAGACAGCGACAGTGAAAAGCAGAGATACTGAACAAATACTTCTGCTCAGTACTCACAATGGAAAAGCAGGGGGAAATACCTAATCTGGTAAATAGAAGCACTCTGGATAGGGGGCTTGATATTAGTCCTTTCACAGAAGAAAGGGTTCTGAAAGAATTCTTAAAACTGAAGGTGGATAAAGCAATGGGGTCTGATGGGATTCACCCCAGAATTCTAAAAGAACTAAGGGAAGAACTAGTAACAACCCTGACTACCCTTTTTAATAAATCATGGGAGGATGGAGTGTTACCTGAGGACTGGAGGAAGGCAGATGTGATTCCCCTTCACAAAAGTGGGAGCAAGACAGAGGCAGGAAACTACAGACCTGTCAGTTTGACCTCAGTGGTAGGGAAAATGATGGAATCACTTCTTAAGGAAAGAATTGCTGAGTACCTAGAGGCCAGTTGGGCACAGGACCCAAGGCAGCGTGGATTCACAGTGGGAAGGTCATGTCAGACAAATCTAATTGATTTTTTTGACTGGGTGACCAAAGCAGTAGACCAGGGAGGGGCTGTGGACATGGCCTGCCTAGACTTTAGCAAGGCATTTGACACAGTTCTGCACAAAAGATTAATAAACAAATTAGCCAGCCTGAAAGTGGGTCCCAGGGTGGTAGCCTGGGTAAAACACTGGTTGGACAACAGGACACAGCAGGTAATAGTAAATGGAGTCCACAGTGAAGAAAGGAGGGTTACTAGTGGGGTACCACAGGCTTCAGTACTAGGGCCGGTCCTTTTTAATGTCTTTATAAGTGATATTGCAGAGGGACTGGAAGGGAAAGTATGTCTTTTTGCAGATGACACAAAGATCTGCAACAGGGTTGATACACAAGGTGGGGTGGAAAGGATGAAAAGGGAGTTGGCAAGGTTGGAGGAATGGTCAAATGTATGGCAGCTTAGATTCAATGCAAAAGTGCAAAGTAATGCACCTGGGAAACAAAAACTCAGGGAAGAGTACACAATGGGGGTGAGATACTGACAATAACAAAAATGGAAAGTGACTTGGGTGTGGTCATATCAGATGACCTAAAGGTGGGCCAGCAATGTGAGAAGGCAGAAATGAGGGCTGGGGGATACTGGGATGCATAGGGAGAGGCATCACCAGTAGAAAACAGGAAGTTGTTGGCCCTCTGTACAGACAGTTGGTAAGACCACATCTGGAATACTGTGTACAGTTCTGGAGACCCCACCTCTGCAAAGACACAGACAGGGTGGAGGCTGTCCAGAGGAAGGCAACCAAAATGATGCAGGGTCTGCATCAGAAGACATATAAAGAAAGACTAAAGGAACTAAAGATGTATAGCCTCGAGGAAAGGAGGGAGAGGGGGGACATGATAGAAACGTTCAAAAACCTCAAGGGAATCAACAAAGTCCAAGAGGTTAGCATCTTTCAGAAAAAGAGATTTGCAAAAACAAGGGGGCACAATTTGAAGATAGAGGGTCGACGGCTCAGAGGTAATGTGAGGAAGTATTTCTTCACAGAGAGGGCTGTGGATGCATGGAGCAGGCTTCCTGAGGAGATCGTAGAGTCAAAAACAGTGGGGGAATTCAAGAATGCATGGGACAGACATAAGGCAATTCTAGTGGGGGGTAGGAGGAAGTAGACGGTTGGTTAACTAGGATCTGCAGCTTATCCGTTAGGTAAGGAAATGGGCAGACTAGGTGGGCCAAGCGGCCCTTATCTGCCATCAAATTCTATGTTTCTATGTAACTCCCGCACAGCACTCTGCGGTGTTTACAGCATTGAAAACCGTTGGATGGGAGTACTACAGATTGTATGAGAATGGGGGCAAAAGGTGGAAAAATAAATAAAATTACTTGCTGCCTACTATTCTCCTTTCCTATAAAAAGCTTCCTTGTAAAAGGATGGAATTTACATGCAGAAAGCCCTGAAAATAAAATAAAAGGCAAGATAGATACAATAATGAGGAGTGAGACAACATTTTCTAAGAGTTTGCCCCAGTGCTGTAGTTTGCCTGCAGAACAAACACTGAGTCATTGCCCAAACAACTAAAACATGAATGCACATGAAATACAAATGATAGCAGAAGGAAAAAGAAAGTGTGAACAAGAAATTACACATAAATAAAATAGAACAAAGTTACCTGGATTTTACAGTGTTGTTCAAACTCTGCTGTGGTTGCTAGGGTCTCCCACACTGCCTTCCAGTGTCAGTATAGGAGCCTGCCGGCCCTGACTGCTGCATTATTATACACTGGACAGCTGAGTGGGAGAAGCCTGACTCTAGAACATACAGAACTTTGCAAATATAAGTTATTGTTGAATTCTGCACTACCCAAACAGTTTGTGCTAGTACAAAATGGTGATTTGTGGTAACTAGATGTAAAAATAATGCTGTTTGATGAAATAAACCATATTCTACTTAGAATGGGCAAAGCTTGGTGTGATCACCTGGTTGCACCCAGGTATATAAAGGGGTTCAACCTGGTGATCAGATCAGATTCATTCTCGGGTTAGTAGAGTACTGACCTTGGTCTGGTTTGAGTAAGGTTTGCTTGCATTTCAAACCTGTACTACAGAGGCTTGGGATAGCTGACAAGCCTGTGGATTACTAGCAGGAGTACTACAATTTAGCTTTTGCAGTTTATACTGTGGACTGTGCTGAGGCTTGTACAGCTGTTGAATTTTTTTTTTTTGTTCATTTTCATTTTATTTTTCATACCAGTTTGCCTTTTTGTTTGTGTATTGTATAATAAAACTATGCTTGGCATAACTTTTTTTCACCTCTACATGGTTGTCAGTGTCCATCTTTTCCCACCAACTTCACACTTGTCAGCAGTGGGACTGTGCTGGAGTATCAGTGTTTTTGATACCTCAGTAGGATATCGGCCAATATCCGAGTGGATACTGTTTATGCTACCAATGAAGCAGGAGGACCAGAAGAGACCTACAGGTGTCCCGACCAGGGCCATGGTGGACAAGCTTGGGGAGAAGCTGCTTACAGGCATTGTGGATGTGAGGCAAAAGACTTCTAAACCAGAACTGGATGCCAGTGTGCATGAGACAAGAGAGGACATTTCTGATGAGCCCCCTGAGAGTCTTCATGAGCTGTTGAGATGGCTGTGAGTCAAACAGCTCAAAATGGACAAACAGCGGAAGACTGACTGCCAACAAATTGAACAGAGGTGGTCAGACACTCTCAGAGCCATCCAAACCCTGGAAACTGCCCAGCCACCGACTCTCCTAAGGACATTAAGATCATGAAACTGAGTCAGTCTGATGACATGAAGGTTTACTTGACAATCTTTTAGAGGGTGGCAAGGGCTTGCAGCTGGACTAGGGAGTAATTGGTGATCCAGTTGGCACCCTATCTAACCAGAAAAGCCCAGCTAGCCTATAGCCATATGGACAGTTGCCAGGCTGAAAACTATGACTCTGTCCACCAGGAGATCCTCAGGAGGTATGACATCAGCCCTGAAATGTACAGATAGAGGTTCAGACCTACCAATTCCAGACCATGGATGCCTCTCAAGAAGGCTTTGCCCAGTTGATGGAACTCTGCTATAAATGGCTACAGCCAGACATAAAGATCAAGGAGCAAATGCTGGAGACCATCATCTTGGAGCAGTTTATCAAAGTGCTTCCACAGGACGTGCAGGCATGGGTGAGGGAACATCATCCCAAGTCAGTGGAGAAGGCCAATACATTGGTAGAGGACTACCTCACTGCATGCCCCAACCATCAGAAGAGACATTCCAGGACTAACCTCAGCCTCAATCAGGCAACAGTAAGACCTCCATCTACTTCCCAAGCTTCCGGGGGCTATAAGAACTTTAAGTCTGTGAAGACATTTCCTCCAGATATTATCTGTAGAGAGTGTCAGGGTAAGGGACGTATTGCAAGATTTGACTCGGGCAAGCAACAAAAGAGGGTTTGGCACACCTAGATTGGACAAAGAAAAACTCTCCACATGTAGCAAGTAAAATATTGCTTATCTTTACTAGTAGAATACAAAAAACAGCGATGGCAGACATAAAGTACAAACACTGCAGGCACAGAAAAACTCCTCATGCATGTTTCACCTGATCACAGGCTTTGTACTCTACTAGTAAAGATAAGCTATATTTTACTAGCTATATGTGGAGAGTTGTTCTTTGTCCAGTCTAGGTGTGCCAAGACCTGTTTTGTTGCTTGCTGAGTTGTGTGGTCTTGGAGCACCCATACCTCTGTGCAGCTCTATCTCATTGGCAATCATTGACTCGGGTAGCAGAAAAACACTAGCAAGATCCAATTTAATAAAGAGTGGAGATATTAGAGGCCCCAAAACTGGTGTTGTCTGTATCCATGGTGACACGTATTACTATCCCTTCACTACAGTAGACGTTCCGATCCAAGAAACTGCCCAGAAGATGAAGGTAGGACTAGTCCCCCACCTACCAGTCCCAGTTATAATTGTGCATGACCATTTGGACTTTGAAATGTTTTTGGTTAATACTACCAACATTAGTGCAGTCACCACCCAAGCCCAGATTAAGAAGAAGTGACAATTATTGCACATCTTTCTCTTCAAAGAGGAGGTGTATAAGTCCACAGGGAAAACCAGAAAGTCTAAAAAATCCAAAAGACTTGAAAAACATCTATGGACTAAAAAGCATATGGACTCTGAATCTGATATGCTAGAGGTGGTTAAAACATGTGATTTTAGCAATGTAACCTTGAAACCCTTTTTTCCTAGAAGTAAACAAAAATCAAGATCTGAAAGGGCCAAAGAACATCATAAAAGGGGATTTATTGTACAGTACAGAGAATGTTTAAATCCTGTGAATGGGGAGGTGGTGGAACAACTGCTAGTACCCGAAAAGTATAGGCCCCAGTTACTACATTTGGCCCATGATATCCCCCTTGCTGGTCACTTAGGGAGGAACCGTATACTAAATAGGCTCCTCAATCAGTTTTACTGGCCTGGTATTCATGACAAAGTGGCAGAATAGTGTCACAGTTGTGAGGAGTGCCAGAAAGTGGCTAGCATTGGAAAGAAAGAGAAGGTATCTTTACAGCCCCTTCCTTTGAGCACCACCCCATTTGACAGAATAGCTATGGATATTGTGAGGCCCCTACAGAAAAGCTCAAGAGGGAATAGGTTTGTCCTGGTCATCTGTGATTATGCCACCAAGTATCCAGAGGCCATCCCTCTACGAACTATCATGGCCAAGAAAATTGCAGATGAACTGGTTAAACTTTTCAGTAGAGTGGATATTCCTAGGGACATCCTAACTGATTGAGGAAACAACTTTTGTTCCAAGTCGCTTAAAGAGTTATACCAAACCCTAGTGATAGTGGCTATTTGTCCCTCCTCCTATCACCCTCAAACATACGGTTTGGTTGAGCAGTTCAACCAAACCATGAAAAAGATGTTTAGAAAGTTTGTGCAGGATGATAATAAGGCCTGGGACCAATATCTTTCCTTCCTGATGTCTGCATATCGGAAGGTACCACAGGCATTCACAGGATTCTCACCTTTTGAGTTACTGTATGGCAGGAACCCTTAAGAACCCCTGGATGTCATAAAAGAATACTGTGAGGATGGGAAGGACATAGGCCCTACAAACACCCTAGAATACATTGCCAGTTAAGGCAAAGGCTGATTAAGTATATTTTGACAGTACATCAGCAGAATGCCAAGAAACAAGTTGCCCAAAATATTCACTATGATCATGGAGAGGGGAATAAATCATTCAAGCCCAGGGATAAAGTCTTGTTGCTTCTATCCTCCTCAGACAACAAATTAACTTTGAAATGGCAGGGCCCATATACAGTACTATCAATGAACAAACTGGACCAGTAAATTATGAAATTGATCTACCAGACGGAAGGCATAAGAGGAGTATTTACCATGTCAACCTCCTGAAGTTATGGCATGAGAGACCTGCCTGTGTAATGTATGTGTACTCTAACCAACCTGATAGTGAGCTGGAAGTAACCTATCAGAGCATAGAGAAGCAGGGAGAGTTGAAAGACTTAACTATTAGTCCTGCTTTGGAACCCCAACAATAAAGGGCCCTGGAAAAGACACTGCTCCAATTCCAGCAAACCTTCAGCAGAATACCAGGGAAGGCATGTGGAATTGAGCATCACATTGAGGTCACCCAGAGCACCCTGATTAGGCAGAAGCCATACAGACTGCCTGAAAAGGTATGAAGAGATGTCATTAAAGAAGTAAGGAAGATGGAGCAGCTTGGGGTGATAGAGCCTTCCAACAGTGAGTGGGCTTTCCCTATTGTTGTGGTGGAGAAGAAAGAAGGGTGCATAAGATTTTGCATAGATTTTAGAAAACTAAATGCCATTTCCAAGTCTGATGGATATCCAATGCCACATTGATGTTATCATTGATAGACTTGGGAATGCATAGTTTATTACCATCCTGGATCTCACTAAGGGATATTGGCAGATCCCATTAGACAGAACATCATGGGACAAGACTGCCTTTAACATTCCAATAGGGCTATACCAATTTGTGACTATGCCTTTTGGTTTACATGGAGCCCCTGCCACATTCCAGCTCTTCATGGACCAGACCTTGAAACGTCATATGGCCTATTGCACGCTGCCTATCTGGATAATGTAGTGGTCTATAGCCCTAGCTGGGAAGAGCATATCAAACACCTCATTGCTGTGTTACAAGCAATAACCCAGACAGGCTTGACTATTAACCCAGCAAAGTGCTCTGTGTCCATGCAGGAGACCAGGTACAGTACCTAGGGTTTCTGTTAGGGAATGGCCAGGTTAAACCTCACATTGCGAAGGTGGATGCAGTAGCCAGTAGCCCCCATCCTGTTGCCAAAAAGCACATAAGATCTTTCTTGGGATTGGCTGGGTACTACAGGTGCTTTGTGCCAAATTTTGCTTCCCTAGCCAGTCCCCTGACAGACCTCACAAAGAAAAGAAATCCAACCAAGGTCAAATGGGCCTCAACCTGTGAAGAAGTGTTCTGTGCCATAAAAGCAATTTTATGGTCTTTTCCTGTATTGAGGAGCCCTAATTTTCCTTGCCATTTATAGTGCAGACAGACGCTTCTGACACTGGCATTAAGGCAGTGATGTCTCAAATAATTGAAGGGGAAGAGTAGCCCATAATTTTCATTACCAGTAAGCAGCATGAAAGGAAAACCAGGTACTCTACAATTAAAAAAGAGTGCCTTGCAGTAAAGTGGGCAATTGAATCTCTGAAATTTTATCTGTGGGGTTCTTAATTACAACTGATCACAGATCATAACCTACTTTGTTGGCTGCAGGTCATGAAGGATAACAATCTGTGTAAATTGAGATGGTACCTGGCCCTCCAGCTGTATCTGTTCACTATAAGTCACCATCCAGGAACTGTACATAAAAATACAGATTTCATGTCCCGTTTTGTGGCGGACCCAGAAAATAAGACTGCACAATCAGACCTTGGGGCAATGAATAGTAACAGTGGTTAAGAGGAAAACCTCTTGACCTCTCTTTTTTTTTGTTTGTTTGTTTGCAATTGTTTACTAGTGACCCCAAGGTGGAGCTTTTGTAGTACACAGGTGAAATGTCCATCTCTCTCTGTGAGAGATCTGATATCACTGTGACTGAACTGCGGTGTCCCCACAATGGTATGAGCAGAAAACCTGGATGTTAAATGATAGGGATTAGAAAATCTCCTGGTTTCCTCTTAGATGGGGAGGTGTGTGTTACAGTGGGCTGCTTTACCACATGAGACCTCTGTCCAAGACTGATGCAACAGCATCTCTCTTTTTTCTGACTGTGCTATCCCTTTCTTTTTGCATGCTGGCCACCCACAAAAATCTCCTTTCTCTGTCCCTATTTTTTTTCAGGGCTCATCGGGTAAACAAGATCCACTTGCCCCCCCCCCCCATTATTGCTTGGCAGCATTAGAGGTGATTAGGGCTGAAATATGTCTCTGTGCACTCAGGGAGCACTATAATAATAAAATAAAAGTAATGTCCAGTATGATAATAGCAAGGAGAGTGGGCTCAGGGCAGGTGTGGTTATATTCTTTTCCTGCACCCCACACAGCTGCACCATCTCTGCTTCTCCCATATTTCTTGGGAGTCTGTATAAAATTGGAGAAACCCCCCTTTAGTGCTCTTGTCCCTGCCTGACAGTCCCTGTATACTATATTTATAAATAAAATGTGCTTTGTTTCCGTTGTTATCTTGCGGGGCTTTGCAGTACAAAATGGACTGGGCAGGGTTGTTTGTATTCAGCTGCTGTGTGTCAGATTTATTTATTTATTTATTTATTTAGCTTTTGTTGACCGGGTAAGTGCACTAGACAAATCCTGCCTATTTTCAGGCACGACCCGGGGGAGGGGGATACAGATGAATGCCTAATGACTTTGAACCAGATTAAGCTGTTGGTGGTATTTTTAGTGAATGAGGGAAATTTGGCCAGGACACCGGGGAAATTCCCCAACTCTTTTCGATAAGTGCCATGGGATCTTTAACATCCATCTGAACTACCACCAATCCAGGCAGATGGGACCTCGGTTTAACATCTCATCCGAAAGACGACACCTCAGAAGTGCAGCACCCCTCTCATGCTGCACTGCAGTGTCAGTACTGGGATATTAACCCAAGTGCCAGATGTGGGAACTGAACCCACAGCCCTCTGATCTCCCGGCCTCAGAGGCGAGTGTGCTACCTACTGAGCCACTGACACTGATTTCCTGTAAGTGTTGCCCATATTTAAAAAAAACAACTCTGTCCCCCAAAGAATGTTGTTGTTAAAGAAAAACTCCTCCCCAAGTCCAGGTATACCTCTTAACCTAAAAGAAAAAATGTTTCTTTGTGCCTACCTAGACAGGGAGGAATTCACAGTGCCACAACCGCTGGTTTCTTTTATTTATTGAATCTCAGAATTAAGACCTTTTAGCCAGTGGCACCTTTACAAAGGCTCCACATCAACAAGAAATTATACAGAGGAGGGAGTAACAGGCACGAGTACATTGGTTACAAATAAGCAGGCTGGGTGAGGTACAATAAACCAAGGAGACATTTGAAAACAAACCTAGTACATACAATACATAATAATACTGATATTAAGTGCTAGGGATAAAAATACATAATAATACTGATATTAAGTGCTAGGGTTAAAAAGGTAACCAGAAGCTGGTGGAGGGGAGGTGTACAGGCAGCAAAAGCCAGTTAGAAGCAAACTAGAATAGTAATGAGTTATGAGGCAGAACAGGCCACTAGGTGGAGAAAGAAAAGAAGAAAGATCAGTCAAGGAGACTGACTTTAGACAGGGGATAATAGTGGTGATTTTCCAGGTTATAGTGTGGGAAACATTGCAGATGACCATAGACTCAGTGGTGACACAGAATAGTAGGCCAAGAGGGCGTTGTCCTTAAAATGGCAGGATAAGTGTAATCAGAGGGCTACCAGGGTTAAGTGGGTTAGCTGGCATAGCTTGTTTGCAAGAGAACGGAGCCAGTTGGATCACCCCAGACCTACTGGATCAGCTCAATGCCACAGATCTTCTCTGGAAGATCGCGAGAACATATGGTACCATCACTAACATCCAAAAGTACAAATAAGCTCGAAATAAGTGCACAAAAGCCATCTGACATGCCAAAAGTGCATTCTACAAGGAAGCCCTCTCCAGCTCCTGGAACAACAGGAAGTCGCTCTGGGATAATCTCAATGACATAAGCGGCAAAGAACCCAAAAATGCCCCATCAATGCTCATGGTTGATGGTACACTATACTTGGACCAACAGCGAATTGCCAACACACTTAATGATGCATTCATGGACCTCAGCAGTGTACTACCAGCAGACTGCTTTACTCCCTTAATCCCGGCTGACCCTAACACAGTCCAGCAACCACCCTCCAATAGACCGCTATTCCATTTCAAGGTAATCTCAGAATCTGAAGCAATAAAGTACCTCGTGCAAGCTCTGGGAAAATCAAGACACAGCAAAGATACCCTGGACCTTAAGTTCATCTGCATGGCACGGGAGAAAGTCCTCAGCCCTCTCACTAAGATTATCAACCTCTCCCTCTGCTACTCCAAGTTCCCCCTGCGATTGAAATTGGAATCAGTAACCCCTGTGCACAAAGGACAACAACTACAGACCTATCTCCATACTCCTCCCCCCCAAAGATCTAGAGCGGATTGTAGCAGATCAGTTTGTCGAGTATCTGAACCAGTACCAGCTCCTCTGTCCTGAACAACATGACTTTCAACCCGGTCGTAGTGCCATCACAGCATTACTGGAATTCACAGGTAACATCGACCACTCCGTAGACCCAGGCCTTCTGGTAGGGAAACATTTATTGACCTATCAAAAGCTTTTGGAATAGTGCACCATGAGCTCCTTCTGAATCAGTTGTCTGCTATTGGGCTCTCTCCAGAATCTGTTTCATGGTTCAACAGCTACCTTCACAACCGATCGCAAAAGGTCAGGCTAGGAGACACCACCTCTGTTAGCAGACCTGTCCACTCTGGGGTCCCACAGGGATCAATTCAGGGGCCCCTACTATTTAGTCTTTTCTTAAACCAACTGCTGGTCTCCTGTCTGACCTGGATGCTCCTTTATGCAGATGATGTAGTTATCTTCACCAGAAACCCCATTCAGAACAACTAACAGCAGAACTCCAAAGGGGATTCTCATCCGCAGAGAAATGGTTTAAGGAGCATAGGTTAATCATGAACTGTAAAAAAAAACAAAGACAATGTTGTTCTCCATCACCCAGAGTAAGTTCAAAGCATTACCCCTTGTGATCAGAAATGAAAGCAGTGACATCCTGGAGCATGTCCAGTTTTTCAGATACTTGGGTCTCACAATAGGTGCCACTCTGTCTTATGTCCAACACATTGATAACACAGCAAAGGCTATCAATACAAGAATAGGGATTCTTTACAGAAAAGAGCATGGCTACCTGGCAGAGGTGTTAAAAAAGACCATTGAGCTTGGTCTGGATAAAAAAGTAGTTTATTAAGCGACAAGAAAAATAGTAGCAGCAACTCCCACACGTCAAATGGTTTTGTGTACCTTGACACTTTTTCAAGACGTCTTGAAAAAGCATCTGGGCACGCAAAAACATTTGATTTGTGGGAGTTGCTGCTACAGTACTATGTTTCTTGTCTAAAACACGAATAATGATATTATTTAAAACAAATAATTTTTGCACTACAGAACATTGTTAGTAAATGTGTTTTTTTCATCATGGGGGAGCTCCCCTGGCTTGCAGTAATGGGTATGTGCTTTTTCTATTCTTTTTGATGATGATTTGGGCCTATTCAGTATAATTAGCCGAACCCTGTTGTGTTGTAGCTGTGTGTGTTCCTTTTTTGTGGTTTGTTTATTTTTTTAAATCCACCTAAACAACACACATACATAACCTCACCACTGCAATGTAAAACACAAACCTGTGCACTCTCACATTTCCCAAACACTCATCACTTAAAACTAAGGTGCAACAAATTTTAATATGACATTTAGGGCCCAATTCAAAAAGATCAGTGCAAGCTGCTTCAAAGGCAGCTTGCACTGATTGAGGTGCACTAGAGACCCTATACCTGATTCAGTATCATGTAGGGTCCCAGCGGCAAAGTTGCATGGCTAGTGGCAACCGTGACCCTGCACAAAACAGATGGCACATTTGGAAGGTGTGCCATAAGCCGCAGGATGGACATGCAGCAATAGAACCATGGACAGTTGTCTCGGCTAGCATCCTCCCAGCCCCGATCCCCTGTTATTATAATAACTATATCCTTGCTGGTCAAGCAGACCCCCCCAGCCCCATCCCTTGTTATTATAATAATGATATCTCTGGTGGTTTAGTGGCCCCCTGCCCCAATCCACTTTTAGTAAAATATGCACATTACTGGCGGTCTAGAGAACCCCCCTCCCTATCCCTGATTAGCCCTTATAATAAAAATACAGTGGAGTCAGCCACGATGAAGCACAGTAATGTGCAGTAATGACATGTCACACAATCCTGCATGACCAAAGGGCTTAATTGCCATTGACTCACAATGGCTCTTGCAGTAAACTGTAGCATTCTGTGATATTCTTCAGTATTTCTGCATTGCATCTTTGCTGTCACATCAGTATATATTTCCCTGGTGGTCTAAGAGACCCCCAACCCAGGCACGTAATGCCCCACCACTCAGCTCCCCACCCCATCACTGAGCCAGTGACTGCTTCACAGCCCTCCACACTCCACCGTGGCCAGCCACTGACTGAAATGTCAAGGAGCAAGTACTGTATACAGTACACTCCTTGACAATTCAGTCAGTGTCTGAATTGTGAGTAAAATGTGAAAAGAAATATACCAGTCACCAGCTTGGGGATGGGATGGGGCAGGGTGCTGGGTGGCAGGGCACTGCCTGCCTGGGTGGGGGGATGGGGGTCCACTAGACCACCAGTAAAATATATATTTCTATTATATGGGCTGACTGGGAATGGGGAGGTCTACTAGACTATCAGGATTCTGTGCAATTTACTAAAATGTTAGTAACAGGGGGTTGGGGCTGGGGAAGGAGAACCATGGCACCTTGGCACAGGGTTCAAAGCCCTCCCAGAGGACACATGTCTAAGTACCCTTAGACCAGCCCTGGCTTGTCTAAAGGTACTTAGAATTTTGATTTCTGGGAGGGTTTTGTGAATCTTGATTTAGGGGATATGGCAGCTTTCATCTGCCTCAAGCCCCCTAGCACCATGTCGAAGCCCATTTTGTGGTGCAAGGATGGCGCAAACCCCCTTTGGTGCAAGCAGGCTGCATTTGTGAATTTCTCGGGGTGCATGTTTTGTTGCAAACTGCACCTGGTTCCATTCCTTGTGGTGCAAGCCCCTTGCACCATTTAGGGTGTCTTTGTGAATCGGATCCTTAGTCTCAATTTTCAATCTACTTACAGTCCTTAAAGTGACGTGTTAGACACTGTCACTTAAATAAGTAGATTTAAAATTGTGGTCTCCTGTATCATATGATCCAAAGCACTACATAAGCACTTTTATTTGTGATAATCTCTAGTCATGATCGAGTGCCTACTGGCATTAAATGTTGGCCAGTATTGCTCCAGTGCTGTTAGCATGTAAGTACCTCCATTTTAAACTTGAGACTAAATATAAAAAAAAAAATTGCACCTTTATTTAGCTAGTATGGTTTTTGGAGAGTGAGGTGAGGTGAGAGTGCCCAGGTTTGAGTTTTGCACCAGGATCCTACCCCTGGTACTTTACTAGCAACCGCCTCTAAACTGAGACCTGGCCCCAAAAGCCCATCACTAGTGAAGCCTATACCCACTGCTAAAAAATATCCTTTGCTCCTTGAAACTGAAATCTGGCACTGGGAGTCCATCCAATTTCCAGCAAATGCACCCCTTGAATGTGCTGAACACACCTTGCGAATCTGGAGTGTGATACTGGTGACCACTCCCAAATGTAGGCAAATAATCCCCCTGCCCAAAGTATTAAAAAGCCCTTTCAAATCTCTTGGAGTCCCTTCCCCTCATACATCATCTCCTGACCCTGTCCCTCCATACACTCCCATCTTACCATGACCCTGAAAAATATTCCTTAATGTTGAGTGTTACCCCACATCATGTGTCATGTCTCCCTAGTGTCTCAGGGTCCCCCCACCATAGTTATCACCCACTTAACAGAAATGTGCAGAGTCCTCTTCTCACCTTCTTGGCTAGTCATCATCTAAATAAAATACTGCAAACTGATATATAAATAAAAGGCTCAGCATCTGAATCCAAGCCATTCATTTATAGCACACTTTGCAGCAAATTGTTCAGACTATGGTAAGCTGAGAAGTTAAGAGGAGGGTTTGCCAGTTGACATCTGGAGAGATGGTGAGAAGGGGGCTACTAGACCCCAGGGAAACTTGGCATGGGATGAATGTACTACTAGACATCAGAGAGTACTTGACAATGGACAGACAAATACAGGGGTACGACAGAACAGTAGGATTACTTGGCATGGGATGGGAGGAAGGAGGGGTGGTACTAGCCATAAGGAAGTAATTAGCATGTGACAGGGAGGGGATATCACTGGATTCTAAGAAGTGCTTGGTGTTGGTCAGGGAGAAGGAGAGGTGCCACAGGACAACAGGGGATGTTTGACTTAGTATGGGAAGAAGGCGGGTGTGTGACTGGACAGCATGGAATACTTTGAATGTGACAGAAATTGGGAATGGGTGCAACTGGGCACTTAAATGTTTGCCACATGAAAGAAGCAGTGATACTGATGCCACTGCATACCAATGAATTATTTGTATGGGACACAGGGAAGCATGGAGTGCCACTGGACAGCTGAAAGTGCTTGACCCAGTATGGGGAACAGGGTGCCACTGGATACCATGGGTGCTTGACCTGGAATGGGGAGATTAAATGGGTGCCTCTGAAGGGGAAATTATATATTAATACTACTTTTGACTACAAGTGCCAAACCAATTGATTGGTGAGCAGAAGCTTTAAAAAAAATTAAATCTAGTGCAAAAAGTATGTTAAAATGTAATGTTATGGTTTATAAAATGAAGAATTCCATAGCTGGGGTTCTCAGGTCAATAGCTACAACTGCTCCCATTCTCTATAAGTTAGGTAACAGAGTTTTACATTGGTAACTCAGCTGGAGTAGCATCTCTACTTGCAGGTACAGTTTTGATGAACCTGAGACCGACGTCTCTGGAGTTTCTAACTTTTTTCACTTTTCCACAAACCCTAACATTATCGTAGCATAGTGATTTGCAATGAATTCATTAAAGGAATCTGAAAATAGTATGTTCTTGATGTATTTATTTGTCTGGAAACAAACAGAGGTTAGAATACATTGCCATTGTAAAGTTCAATGAAAAGATACATGCAGGCAACATATGCTACTAATGAATCAATACAATATATCCCATTAATGTGAGTAAGATTTATTCCAATAAATCCATAAAAATGGCAGCTTACTGCCAAAGTGAATTAATTATAAACAATGGTAATATAGATGTCCCTAACGGCATACAAATGGCAACATTTATCACATGCCATTTATAAAATGTGTTATCAGTTCTATTACAGTCAATTTTTTTAGGCGTGAATAATGCAAAACATTCATGATGATGAATTTTGTGAAGGAGATTCATTTTCTTCATTCTCTTTATTTGATTCCACTCATGAAATATAGAGGACATATTCATGATAAATAAGAATCCGATTCTACAAATTCTAAGGTCTAAGAAATGTTGGTCAGGAAGGTGTAATTGTTTTTCCACAGCACTGCAAATCACCACTCAACACGTATTAAGCTGTCTTTGGAGAATGAGCTAGTCTAGGTATGATGAACGTGAAAAAGGGTGCTGGAAACAGGCATGTGTACAGAAAACCAGTGCTTTATTGTGTAATACAGTAGCTTGCTAAGTTACAGTTTCACTTCGTAGTTTGGAATGAGTGGTGAGGTGTGGAATGATAAAACTAAGGGACCAATGTCCATTGATGGAATACTCTACAACACTAAATGAGTCATAGTTTCTCAAAAACTGAAATGGTCTTTAAATAGTCCTGAAACCAGTATAGGCATAATGATAATCATTTAGATGCCACCCCTTTCATAGAAACATAGAAATTAATGAGAGAAAAAGATCAACTAGCCCCTTTAGTCTGCCTGGCCCTAGCTATAGTATGATACAAATGCACTAGTGGTCACTCACTCCCTCTTCTCCAAGTCATCCTTCTCTGCTATCTTCACCAGCTCCAGATGTCTGTCCCACCCTCACTTGAATCCTTCACTGATTTGGCATAAATCACCAGTCCAGCTGCCTGTACACTTATCCCCCACCCTCTCTGTAAAAAAAATACTTTATGATGTCCTTCCTGAATCTCCCTCCTGCCAGCTTCTTTGACTTCCTAGTTGTACCCGTGTTTCCACTTACTGAACTCTATGCATAAATTGTGCTGGCTAACACATGATCTGCACATTTCCAGCCTGCAAATATCCATATCAGGATGACACAGTGCATGGATGATGGAGTTGGTGTCATGTATGGCTCCCAGACACACCCAGGTGCCCACAGGTAGTTCTCAACCTGGGCAGCTGTGGACATGGAGGTGGAGCTTGGCTGGCCACCAGATGTCCAATCAAAATCCTAGCTTGGCCATCATGTGAATCCACTGCTACTCACCTGAAGGGGATACTGGGAAGCTGTAAGCCAAGAAGGTAACTGCTATAGCCTATACACATAGAGAAATAACCTGTGCTACTATCTGGCCTTTGTTCTGCACTTCATGGTTCAGTGGCTGGCTGTGAATGGTTGGCAGCTACAGGTATGGGTGAAGTAAAAAAAGACTACACAGTTTGCATAGCACTAGCATAGTGCATGAATTTGCATGGTGAAATTTGTGCAATTGCTCAAAATTTACTACATAAATTGCTGCACTATGCAAACACCATACACCTTGCAATGAATTTTATTAACTGAATGTCTGCACTTTGCATCAAAAATTACCACAAAGTGCAAAATACAGCAATTTTCATAGTCATATTTGCCACAAGTGAAACTAATTGCATGGTGCACAATTTGCAAATACTACACATAGCACATAGCAGCCAAAGTGCTTGTGTCATTAGGGCAGGGTTTGTCCAGCACTCAGAAGAGTAGGTGGTAAGAGGGTGGAGGAACTTTCACTGGTGACTCCCAGCCATACTGTTCACACCCTCCTTGCAGTGCTCCATAACATGTAGGTGGATTCACGAATGCAGGGTTGTGTTGCTACTCTCCCTGCCATGCCTACGTCCTGGCCATGCACGGAACTATGTGAAACTGTTGGGATTAGGTGAGTGTGTGTGCAAGTCTAGCAAAGCATACTGTCAATAATGCTGCCAAGGCACCTCTGGACTCCAACTTCATGGCAATCAGATGTTTTTACTGTCTACATGATGCACATACGGTAGCAGTGCATAGCAGCAGTGCATAAGAACAATTAGTGAATAGTTCTCTGGTGTCTACCTTTTTATCTTGTGAAGGAACATGACAGTTTCAATCATGCCCCGCCCCCTCCTGGAGTTCAGAATGTTCATGTTATGGTCCTCAAGTCTCTCCATGAAGAGCTTCTTTTGATGCCCCTGACTCCTTTTAGTTGCCCTCCTGCAAACTGCCTTAACCCTGTGCCTGTCTTTTTTTTTTGAAATAGCAATTTTATTGAAGTTTTGTTTTTAAAAAAAACACCAACAAGACACACAAGAGAAAAAAGACTATACTGTAAATAATAAATAAGACATAATACCACATATAAACAGATTCAATTGAATAACTTAAATAATTTAGATAATAGAGATAAATAAAACTAGACCTTATCCCATAAAGACATTCTATCACATATTAGAATGTATTTATATGAATCCCTTCACTGCATATTGGTTTGAAATCTAACAAACACTATTGTCCAGAAAGAAAGAAAGGAAATAACCCTTCCAATTCCCAGTCTTAAACTGGAATCAACGTATCATAAAAACAACTTATCCTTCTTACTATATAGTGTAGCATCTGTGACAACACATTAAATAACAAAAAATAGACTGTAACACATCTAACTATATTAAAAACTGAAGAAAAAGGATTTTAAGTAGATTAGGCGTCCGTAATACAGAAGAATATTTAATAATATTTCTGTGAGGAGGGGAGGAGGCAGGAACTGGATTCCATGAGTATCCCTATGTATCTATCTATTGGAAATTGGGATTAATCCCTTAGGGGCCAAAGAGCCTATGGTATGGGATCCGAGAAGTAGAGTATTTAACCAGCCATCAACCAGGCAAAATATGGGATAAAGTGTCCACCTAAATTAATACTGGACCTGAATAACAATGTTGGGAGTAGCCATATGCTAAGAAAGATCAGCTAGTATTTCCAGAACATTTCTATTCTGTTTATTTGCCTGATAATGGAAAAAGGGCAACCACCTAGCCTTAAATTTCTCCAAGTTCAATCTTAGTTTAGTTGTTAGTTTTTCCATTTCCAATAGATAAAGACAGATGGAATACCATAAATTAGGGGATGGTGGGTCCTCAGTAAGCCAGCTCTTAGTGATGGCTTTATGTGCTGCAGCCAGAAGGATGTAAAATAAATATCTTTGTGCACAGGTTTTAATTTGCGGAGGGGGCAAGCCCCATAACAAGATCTTTGGGTCCTGTGGGAGCTGGAGTTGAAATATCAACACCACCCTTTGCACTATTTGTTCCCAAAAGATATCTAACTTCACACAGGCCCAAGATATATGTGTGTCAGTCCCTGTTTCTCTGAATTTCCTCCAATATAAATCACAGGAGGCAGCCCTATAGTGCTTTGTGATCTGAGGGGTATGGAAATATCTAATTGTCACTTTCCACTGGAACTGAATTGTAACTACAGTTAAGAATACTGGTATGTGTCTTTGCTCTGTAATGAATGGTATTATGTGTCTTACTCTGTAAAATAGCTGGGTAGTCCCTTGCTAATGTTGGTGTTAATTATTGTAACTACTGTATAGAATGTTAGTATGAGTCCTCCTCTGTAAAGAATGCATTTGTGTGTCTCTCCCTGTAACTAATTCCGGGTCGCCTCTGAAAAAGGGACCTCTGGTCTCATTGGGCTTACCCGGTTACCAAAATACAAATAAATAAAAATAAATAAACTCTCTCCAAATTGGTGAGGCTGGGGTGGAGTGCACTCCCTCCCATATCTGCACACATTCCTTCTCTTCCAAGCCAACCCCTGATTCTCTCAACTATTTTTATTCCAGAACTTTCAACGCCTCTGGCTCTTTGGAGAACAGAAAAGCTGTGATTCTGGAAATTAGACCCTTCTGTCCCTCTTGTGAGGTCAGAGGAAGAAAGAATTCCCAAAGGGGATTCAGTTCTTCAAGTAACTGAGGATTTAAGTTCTTATCCAACAAAAAATGTTGCAGTTGCAAAAACCTGAAAATATCTTGCCTGGGAAGATTAAATTCTCTACTCAGTTGTTGGAAGGACTTTAGGGCACCCCCTTATATAGTTGGCCTATATCCTGCAACCCAGATCTTGTCCATCTGAGAAAGCCCCCATCCATCTGAAGAGGAAAGAAGTCTGCACAAGCTCTTATAGGGATCAAGTAGAATAGCTTGAGTTGAATTCCCAGTTGTTTGGCAACTCTTAGCCAAATTTGTTTCAAGGTCAGGGACCATCGATTGAGGATAGTGAATTTAACTAGCCCCTCTCAGTCCATCAATATAATATCTGACAATTTTGCAGCAGTGGCCAAGGGTTTTTCTAGCCTGGTCCATTGTGGGGAGTCGCCCTCGGAACACATAGCCACAAGCGCTTGTAGTTGGGTAACCCAGAAATATTTAATAAAATCCTGAAGGCCTAGTCCCCCCTCCTACCTTTGCTCTTTGTAAAATCTGCCATTTGATCCTAGGTGGTTTGTGTTTCCATAATAATTCAGAAATGGAAGTTTTCTGACTTTTCCAAAAAGGGGGGGGGGTAAGGGGAAGCATAGTAAATATAAAAAGGAAACGTGGAAGAACATTCTTCCTTATAACTTCAATTCACCCTGACAGCAAGAGGTAAAGTTTATTCCATCGATTTAAATCTTCTTGAATATTTTGCAGTAATTTAAGATGGTTAATTCGGTATAAATTATCAGTCTTAATAGGTATTCAGACTCCCAGATATCAAAATCCCTCTCTTGCCCATTTAACCTGGCCTATTTGAGGAAATAAACCTAGATTAGGGGGATTTATAGGTAGCATTTCTGTTCTTAAATCACTGATTTTAAATCCTGAGACTATCCCAAACTGCTGTAACAGGGACCCCAAAATCTGTGTAGAATTCACCGGATCTTCGACATACAATAAGGTATCATCTGCATACAAGGAAACACGTAATTCAGTACCTTCCACTTTGATTCCCTTATATATCTCTGTCTGATTAGGGCTGCCAGAGGCTCCTTGCTTAATGCAAACAGGAGAGGAGAGAGCGGGAAACCCTGTCTAGTGCCATTCAATATTTAGTTCAATACTAAAGGGTTCTGAGATTATTCCATCCACCTTAACTCCAGCCTTGGGATTTCTATACAAATTCTAAATCCAATCTCTAAACTTTCCCCCAAACATGAATTTAGCTGATATTTGATCCAAAAACAGACAGTCAAGGCAGTCAAAGGCCTTTCGGCATCTAAGGAAATAACCACATTAAGTGTATGAGATGGAGACAATTTGGTGGATGATAAAGTATTTAGCAGGAGACGTATATTGTCTTGGATGTGGCTTCCAGGGATAAATCTGGTCTGATCTGGGTGGACCAGATAAGGGACAAAGCCCTAAAGCCACACCCCCACCAACCTGGCAAAAAGTTTTGCATCAACATTAAGAAGGGAGATGGGGTGATAGCTTGCACAATTTTGAGGGTCTTTCCCAGGCTTAGGGATCACTGAGATCATAGCTTCCCCCAAAGAATCCGGTGTAGCTCCTATTACATGTGCTGCATTGCAAACCCAGAGAATGGTAGGAATCAGGTCTACCGCAAACATTTTATAAAATTCTACTATAAAGTCATCCGGGCCTGGGGCTTTACCTGAGCTGAGTGATTTGATTACCAACTGGATCTCGCCCTCTGTAAAGGGTCTCTCCAAAAATCTCACTTGGGACTCTGTTAGCATGGGTAAATTTACTTTCCTAGAAACTGTGCTATTTTCTGTGCATGGTTAGGGGTTCTCTCCTTAGTATATAACTGAGCAAAGAAGTCTGCAAATTCTCTTGTAATTTCTGATGACTTTGTCGCCACCAAACCTGGGGATTTATTAATCTTAATTTTAGAAATATAGCGAACTGCATCCTGGTTCTGAAGGCAGAGGGCCAACAGTTTACCCGCTCTCTCCCTCCATCATAATAATTATGATTAGTAAATCACATGGCGTTAATAGTGTGATGTTGCATTACATCATTATAACTTTCTCTAGCTTCCTTAAGCTTTTGTAAGGTGGGCTGATCTCTATTGACCTTATGTAATGCTTCTAAGGCTGCAATAGTATCTAGGGCATTTATAACCTTGTCCTTATATAATTTATTTTGATGGGCTGAGTAACTGATAAATTTACCTCTCAATACGGCCTTAAGACCATCCCAGATACATTTTAAAGGGGTATCAGCCTCTTTATTCTACTTAAAATACATTTTAATGGACTCCTTCACTGAAGCCATAAAAGCCTTATCTGTTAGTAAGCCGGCATCCAATCTCCATGCCCCCCTGCTATTGCCCGGTTCTCATCTGACCTTAACTTGAATCATAGTGTGGTCCGGAAAGGAAACTGGGAGAATAACTACATTTTGAAAATGATATACATCAGTTTTCCAGGTATAAATTTGGTCAATTCTAGAGTAGGATTTTGAGGCCAGGTAATAAAATGTATAATCTTTCCCTGTGGTATTTTGCCATCGCCAAACATCTAATACCCCCAATTCTGAGGTTAACGTCTGTAGGAGTCAGGAGCTAGATGCTGGACCCTTTTTATTCAGAGGGTTTTTGTCCAAGGCACAACTCTCAACACAGTTCCAGTCACCCGTTAGGATCAAATGTCCAGCTGGGAGCCTGGATATCAACTGAAACAGTGCCCTGAAAAAGGCTCCTGATGAGGGGGTAGGTGCTTAAACTGAAATTATATGAAGAGGCTGCCCATGGAACTCATCTGTGAGAAGAACCCATCAACCATTTCCCTCCTGTTGAACTCTTGAAATTTTAAATGAAAGTCCCCTCCTAATCAAGATAGCTATGCCCGCTTTGGGTGCAGAAGGGTGAGAATCAGAAAAAACAGAACCCACCGACGAGCGTCTTAATTGGTCATGTTCAATTTTTGACAACTTGGTCTCTTGGACACATGCAATATCACCATTTACCCTTTTTAACTCCTTTAGGATTCTAGCTCTCTTCACTACATTGTTTATTCCTTTAACATTTAAAGAGCATAGATTAAGTGACCCCATTACCATTGTTGTTAATCTTCCCGTAAGTCACTCCCCCCCCCATTCAGGTAGGATGCCAGCCCTTATAAATACAAATGAACATAAATGACATTGAAACAAAAACAACATCAAAATATACATATAAAAAACAAAAGTCCCAACTGGGGACTGAGGTGGAAATAGTAAAAGAACCCCCAACCAGGGGTGAAATGAGGCAAAATGAGATGGAGCTTGCCTCTAAGGTGTTAAAATATTGCATCCTATAGAGCCCAATACTGCAAGAGTGGACCCAAGAGGAGGTGGTGTATTCCTCCCACGAGGTGTATTGGAAGAGTGTGGTACCTAATGTGCCAAGGGCTGATCCACTAGCCTACACCTGTGAATGTGGTCCTTCCCTTCCTGGAGGTATCCCGAATGACAGGCAACCCAAGCAACCCACCATTAGCCCGGGGCTCTGTTAATACTTATATTTTTATTTTTGTTTCCCATCCTTAACTTTTCATTTATTGTAATTCAGTGCTTTTTGCCTAAAACACAAATTCAAAGTGGCAGGAGGGATCGCCTTATCCATGCCATTCCAACAGCATAAAGACAAGAACTGTAACATAATTCCTGCTTCCCACCCCCCTCCCCTCTATGAAGGAGGTTAAAATAAAATGATCCTCTTTATATACAACATCTATATGACCTATTAGACATTTAAACGGTCTAACAATTATCAGCTTCTAACATAACAATGTTAACGTCATGAAAGCACACAGAAACACACAACTAACTGTTGGAGAACCGTTCAGCAGACTATGCAATGAGATATTAAGGAAAATTAAGCTCAATTACTCCATTTTGGGGGGGGTCTTCCTTCCAGAATGTAATATTAACTTAGGAAAAGGAAAAAAAACAAATAAGACCAAAGAAAAGGGAGATCACTGCTCCCTGATCTCAACCCCTGCTGAGTGTAATCAATTGCAACCAGTCCTTGCAACTTAAACTGAAAATAATGAACAGTACTTGCAATTAGATCAAATATGCGAGGATCCGGCCGATAGTTAATGGTGAAATCTATTAAATGTTGCCCCTTCTGAGCAGTCCCATCTTATTTTGGGGACTGGTGAAACATGCTCCACTGCTAGAGAGTTCTGAGCTTCAAATTATAGCACCCCTAGTGATGCTAAGGATACATTAAGCCAGTTAATCCAACAGTTCCCTGCATTCAGCCCCCTACAGGACAGGGTCAACAAAGGAGCCTTCAGAACAGAACTCACCACTCCACCACCAGCTGGAGAAGGTCCTGAAAATAGTTCAGGTTGCGTGGTGTTTTGGGGTAATCCACCTGACTACATCAACATGAAGGGGCAAAAGGGAATCCACCCTCCTTCTCTGCATGCATCACCCCCGGGGCCATGGGCCCAAAGCAAACCCTCTATTTCTTTTTGTGCCTGCTCCTCTCTTGTATCAGGGATCTATATGCCCAGCATTTCAAGGAATGGGAACAGCTGAAGAAGTGAATCATAAACATGTGTCCCCTCTTTATCCTGCACCCAAAGTTTGGCAGGGTATCGCAAAAAGACTTTCATCCCTTTTTCCCTAAGCACACGTACCACCAGCAGGATTTTTTCCTCTTAGCGAGCATAAGTGGTGGATAATCCTGGTTGAAGTAAATTCTCTGCCCGTCTAGGTTTAAGTCTTTTTTATTTCTGGCCAAGTGCAGAATTTTCTCTTTCATGGGAAATCTCAAGAACTTAATCAGGATTGATCTTGGGGGGGTAGCACCTGGTCTAAGTCTGGGGGCGACGGCCCTGTGCGCTCTTTTTATTTCAAGGTGGAAGTCCTCCTTGAGTGATAATTCCTGTTTCAACCAGCATTCCAAATAAGCTATCATATCAGCCTGCTCTACCCCTTCTGGTTCACCAAATACTCTGATGTTATTTCTTCTGGGCCTCGCCTCTGCATCCTCAGCTCTCAAGGTTAGTACTTTCTCACTTGGTGCAGAAAAGCTAGGGAGCGGCCAAAGGCCATATGTTCATTCTGTAGAGTACTCAAATTGGCTTCAACAGCTGTGGTCCGAGATTTTAGCTTTTTGAAATAGTTTTGTAGGCCAGTTATTTTGGAATCGATTTTAACATACGTTGGCAGTCGGCCTTTGTGAATGTAGTGGTAGTTTCCAATCTGGAGTAGTCCTCTTCATCTGCAGATGGAGTCAGCACCAAGGATCGGGATGTAGTCAGGCTTACAGGCTGTGCGTCTGACTGGGAAGCAGATCTTCTAGCCGAGGCTCCCAAATCTTTTTTTTTGGTTTTCCCGATGCTAGCAGAGGTTTAGGGAGATAATATAGTGGCAAAAAAACATACATCTGGCAAGTAGATGGTATAGGTTTATAATGCTTAATAGCCCTGGGCCTCCGGAGTCACAACTCAATCTGCCATCCGGTGCATGACATCAACCGGAAGTCCCCCATGTCTGTCTTTTTTTGAGAGTGGATCAAAAAACTACATGCAATACTCTAAATGTGGTAATACCAGGGATTTGTAGAGGGGAAGGCTTACCTTCTTTTTCCTTCTGCTGATCCTGTCTATGCATTCCAGTATCTTATCTGCCTTTCTCATTTCTCTGTTGCATGATGCTGCAGGCTTTATGATGTTGATATTAAACCATTAGATCCCACTCCCCAATAATTTTTTCTAACACTATGGGCCCATTTTTTTTTTAATTAAATATGCTTTATTAGGAATTTTCATAAGAAGAAAGTCATAACATACAAATAAACAATAAGCAATAAACATAATGTACTATACTACTCCCCCCGCCAGATCCATGCTCCTCCCACCACCCCACTCTGGAAGCAGGTCAACAATTAAAAAGAAGTGCAATACCGTACGTATTTTATAACTCAGATAAAAAAAAATAACCCTTCTGAGGGAAGTACATACATGTTTCAAATCCAAGCAAGCCTTCGAATAAACATCTGTCAACATATAGTATAGACAGCCATATCTACACATCTGGGACCCTATGCACATACTTGAGGAGTGGGTACACACCACATATCTCCAGCACATAGCCCACTCTGCACCCACTGCTCCCACTGCATCCCCTCTGCAGCAGTCTCTACACACATATGCCCCCCATGCACCCGACCCCCTGGCCGATCGGGGAGATGTATGCATGGGTGGGCTGGGGATAGTGTGGGGTGTGTACTAGCACTTCGAGCAAGCACAACAGTGCTGAGTGCCATGCACGGGGGCTGGCAGCTATGCTAACTTTGGGCAGCCATAGTCCCGGTATGCAACCCCCAAGATGCAGCTGCCAGGCACAGCAGTGACAGTGGGGATCTGAAGACCCCCAGTATGGATACCCCTAATGTCGGGGCATACCTCTGTGGGCCAGGAGTGGTGAACAGGGCACAGGCCCCCTCTGGTACAGTCAGTGCACTGCACACCAGCTGCAAACATGGAGCATTGTGGGCGCAAGTGATTGACTATTGTGACCAGGGCAGCCAGCAGATTGGCTGCATGCCCAGGTCCTCTGCTCCAGACCTGGCTACCCCCAGGGATCCTGCATGCCTGAGGGGTGGGGCCATGTAAGGGGGCTGTGCAGAGGCCAGTGTAGGTGAATATGACCCGAGCATGGAACCCCCACGGGTGTGGAGCTGCGTGCTCGCCAATGGGCCATTTGTGCATTTTTTAGTGCACAGGGGCCCTAGACAGGCTAAGATTCACACAATACTCTATTGTGCAGCATTCAGAGTAAATAATGTATACAATTAATCCCATGTATGTTTTAATTGCATCATTCAATCTGCCTTGCTAGCCGCCAATGCCATTATTTCTGCCTGCCAAGAAAAAAGAATTTCTCTATAGCATTCCATATAAATGGAGATATTTTGGTCACACCAATGTTGTAAAATGACTTTTTTAGTGCAGGCAGATATCAAAGCCATGTGTCTACATTGCTTACCCACTAAGATGTGACCAAAAGAACCCACTAGACAGACCCTGGGAAGAAAAGCTGTGCCTAATCCTAGAAGTGGGTCTAGATGTTGACCTATGGCCTCCCAAAAATCTTTTACTTTTTCACAATCCCATAAGATATGTTTTAGGGTGCTATGTTTTTTACCAAATCATGTGCAGATAGGGGATGCCAATTTATCCATTTTATGCAACTTCACAGGAGTATGATAGAGATCATGATATATTTGAAATTGCATGAACCAGCACCAATCCCATTTGATGTATTTATAAGTTCACTTTCATAGTCGAAGCCAGTCATATGGCTGTTTAGGTGGAGGAATAGCCAGGTTCCAGTAAGTGGCAACCCCCACCTCTCTAGTAGGAAGCAATTCATAAAACTGTTGCAGAAAAAGACGTAGTGTGAAAGGTAGATGCTTTTTGTGCCAGAATGAGTTTTTGTTGCCTGTACTTATTGGGCAAGGGAGCTGTACCAAAATGGTGATGCAATAAATTAGAAATTTGTAAGTATTCAAAAATGTGTCTGTTGAGAATTTGGTATTTCTGCTGTAACTACATAAATCGTAACAAGTAACCATCCCAGAACAAGTGTTACACCAAATTAACTTCCGAACCTAAAAGCGAGAGGGTGCCCACCTATTTTAAAATTTGGATTCCTCAGCAAGGGTTGCATTATATCTTTCATAGGGTCTAAACAAGGAAGGGAGCATAATTGCCTATGTATCTGCAGAGATAAATCCAGTGGTGTTTCTTGAAGAGGAAGAGGAAGTTTAGTATGTGAGATATGTAATAAGGCCCTAATTTTTTTCTTCAACTGATCATATAGGGATCGTTCACTATCTAACAACAAAGGAGTATAGTCTGACCTAACGTCCTCTGAAGGATTCCGATACCACTGCAGGTATCGTGTACAGTGAATAGACAAATAATATAAATAAAAATTAAGGATGTGGAGACCACCTTCACACTTGGATGCCACTAATTTTTTTTGTTTTTTTAGTCTTTGGTAACCAGGTAAGGCCCACTAGGCATAAGTGCCTGTTTTCAGGAGTGACCTGGGAGCACTGGACAGTTAAGTGACTTGCTCAGAGTCACACAGTATGCAAGTGGAGGTTGTGAGAATCAAACCCAGGTCTGGTCTGCTAGATGTATCAAGCTTGTTCACACCTTGTTCTTCTAACCTCCAGGCTATACTGCCACCCCATGAGACAACCGGTTGAGATGGTTTCCCTGCCAAAGGAATTTTGTTAGAATTCTATGAAGATCTTTAAATCAAGCTTGTGGAATCACCTGGATAATCATGGTCAGAAGATATAATATTCAAGGCAGAACATTCATCTTTATGCTATTTATTCTACCCCAGAAGGATGGGGGAGAAAACCCCAGTGAGCTAAATCCCATTTAATTTGGCCGACCAAACCATCTAAGCTGTATAGGGGAGTTAAATATGTGGCTCAAGGGCTGGTGCCAGGAAAAAGGACACAAATTTGTAGGGAACTGGCAACAGTTTGGGGAGTGAAAGTTCTTTCAAGTTGATGGACTGCATCTGACTAAGGAGGGAGTCAGTGCATTGGGGCAGAAGTTTGAGGTCTTTGCAGAACATTTAAACTAGCAAATGGGGAGAGGGGTGCAGCACCCCATAGGTCGATTGGGAAGAACAACCCTCCCCCCTCAGCTAGTGGTCAAACAAGAGTTCAGCATGTTTGCAGTTCATTTGTATCACCAGGTAAGGAAAAAGGTCCAACTCCCCATACAACACACAGGGGAAACGCCAGTCCTCACCCAACAACTAACACACTGAAATCTGGCCAATTGAAAATCATGTACACAAATGCTCGCAGTCTAGGAAACAAGATGCTAGACCTACAGATAATAAAGCCAGAGGTTAAGCTGGACATAGTAGCAATTAGTGAGACGTGGTTTACCAGTAACCACACTTGGGAGACTTCAGTACCTGGCTATGTACTGTTCAGAAGAGACCGAGGTGCAAAAAGGGGGGGGTGGAGTGGCCTGTTAAGTCAATGAAAATATCAAAGCTACAGAAATTCAGAATACACATAAAGATCCAGAAGAACTGTGGGTCACCCTGGAAACAGGAAATGGGACAGCCATACGAAATGGGGTTGTCTACAGGCCCCCAGATCAGGGGTGGACACAGACGCATTACTGTTAGAATATATACAAAATATGACAGCTAAAGGGGAGGTTCTGATAATGGGAGACTTCAACATGCCAGATACAGATTAGTCAATACTAGCAGGAACATCTGCCAGAACTAGACACATGGTGGATTCTCTGCAGGGGGAGGGCTTCAAACAACTGGTACAACAACCCACAAGAGACAGGGCTATCCTATATCTAGTACTGACTAACAGGGAAAAGATCACAGATCTCCAGGTAGAAGGTCACCTGGGGGCCAGTGACCATCACATGGTATGGTTCAGTTTGGCCACTAGAACTTAATCATCCCATTCCAATGGAAAAATATGGGACTTCAGAGGAGCTGACTGATAAGATGGCCAACAGAGTTAAGCTAGCCCTGGCAAAATGAAAAACAGGTGAGGGGGTACAGGCAAAATGGGCAAGCATTAAGGATGCAATACTTGAAGCAATATCCCATTGTTTTAGAGAGAAAAGGAAGTGCAAAAAGAGATGGAAACCACTTTATTTCTCAAAAACAGTAGCAGAAAAGGTCAGAGCCAAAAGGCTGGCCTTCAGGAATAATAAGGGAACACAGCGGGATGAAGATAGGGAGGCATACCAAACTTCCCCAAGGGAAGCAAGGAAGGCAGTAAGGCAGGCAAAGGCCCAAATTGAGGAAACACTAGCGAAAACAGTAAAAGAAGGTGACAAGACTTTCTGTAGATCCATGAATGAAAGGAGAAAGTCCAGAGGGGGTATTGCTAAGATCAAAGGAGATAAGGGGGCACGTGAGGAAGAGGACCATGTAAAAGCATCTATCCTAAATAGAGACTTCTGCTCAGTATTTACTGAAGAGAAGGTAGGGCAGGGCCCACAGCTTAGCACCATGGACACGGAGGGACGGAGGTGTGCACTAGTCCCTTCACAAAAGAAAGGGTCCTACAAGAGTTTGATAAGCTCAGGGTGGACAAGGCAATGGGACCTGATGGCATACATCCCAGGGTACTAAAGGAGCTAAGGGTGGAACTAGCAGAGCCATTATCAGAACTATTTAATGAGTCTCTGAGCACAGGAGCAGTTCCAGAAGACTGGAGAAAGGCTCATGTGATCCCACTCTATAAGCACGGTAGCAGCAAGGAGGCAGGGAACTACAGACCAGTCAGTCTTACCTCAGTAGTGGGCAACATTATGGAGACACTCCTTTAGGAAAGGATAGTGCAACACCTGGAATCCATAGGAACACAGGATCCAAGACAGCATGGGTTTACAAAAGGAAGGCCTTGTCAAACTAATCTCATAGATTTCTTTGACTGGGTAACAAGAGTGGTGGACCAAGGGTGAGCAGTTGATGTCGCCTACCTTGACTTCAGCAAAGCTTTCTATACTGTTTCACATAGAAGATTGATTAATAAGCTGGGTTGGCTCAGGGTGGGTCAGAAGTTGGTCAAATGGATGGCAAACTGGTTGAAGAGGCAGAAAACAGAGAGTTGTGGCAAATGGTATACAGTCAGAAGAGATGCAAGTCATAAGTGGGGTACCTCAGGGATCAGTCCTGGGGCCAGTCCTTTTCAATATCTTCATCAGTGACATTGCAGATGGACTGGAGGGTAAGGTTTGTCTGTGTGCAGATGACACGAAGATCTGCAACAGAGTAGATGATCCCGATGGGGTGGGTAGAATGAGAAGAGATCTGGATAAACTGGCAAAATGGTCGGAAGAGTGACAACTGGGGTTTAATGCAAAGAAGTACAAGATCATGCACATAGGGAAGAGAAACCTTGAAGCCACCTATAGGCTGGGAGGGAAGTTGCTGGCAGTCACAAGAGAAGAAAGAGACTTGGGCATCATCATCACCGATGTCCTGAAATCATCCAAGCAGACCACTAAAGCAGTAGGTAAGGCTAGGGGGATGTTGGGGTATATTAGTAGGGTTATCACAAGTCATAAGAGGGAGGTAATAATCCCTCTTTACAAGACACTGGTTAGGCCCCATCTGGAGTACTGTGTTCAGGACTGGAGGCCACACCTTCGCAAGGACCTTAACTAAATTGATGCAGTCCAGAGAAGGGCAACCAAAATGGTGCAAGGACTGCATCAGAAAACATATGAGGACAGATTAACGGAGCTTAATATGTATACCTAGAGCAAAGGGGGGAGAGAGGTGATATGATTGAAACATTCAAACACCTTAAGGGCATTAACAAGGTAAAAGAGTCTAACATGTTTCAATATAAGAAAAATAGCAGGACAAGAGGACACAGCATGAGATTAGAGGGAGTAATGTGAGGAAGTTCTTTTTCACAGAAAGGGTGGTGGATGTATGGAATGGCCGACCTCAGGAAGTGGTGGATATGAATATAGTGCAGGGCTTCAAACAGGTATGGGATAGGCATAAGGGAACAATACAGATGAGTATGAATAGATAGGCCTGTGACAGAACAAAGGCCGATGGTACATTTATAAGGTAGAAAAAGAAATGGTCAGACTGGATGGGCCTTGCGGTCCTTATTCACCATCAATTTCTAAGTTCCTGTGTTTCTGTGTTTCTATGTATTGCTTCATCTTGGAAGGGGATGTGCTAATACACATACATACCCAAATATTTAAGCTTATCTTTATCCCAGACCAGGCCCAAAGGATCTAAACTTGCTCTAGTCACATGACAATTCATTGTCATTATCTCCATTTTGTCCAAATTTAATTTGCAGTTAGAAAGATTTATGAATTGTTGTATCACTTGCAGATCCGCAGGCAGAGAGGTTTCTGCGTAACATAAATGTAATAAAATGTCATCCACGTAAAAGAATAATTTATATTGATGTTGCCCCATCAAAATACCTTGGATTTGTGGAGTGGTGTTAATTTTCCTAATCAGTGATTCTTAAAAAAGATTGAAAAGAAAGAGAGATAAATGGTATCCCTGCCTGGTGCCCTGCCAGAGATATAACAAATCCGATTTAACCAGGCCGAGGGGTGAGAATACAAGACTTTTACCCATTAAATAAAATTTAAGGGAATATTATATAAAGGAAGGAGTTTGAACAAGAACCCCCAACAGACCTGGTCAACGACTTTTTCCGCATCCAGGGAGACCAACACCTCAAGGGTTAAGGAATCCCTGAATGAGGAGAAAAGATGCATTAGTTTGCGTAAATGGTCTGCAGAGAACCTGCCCGGAGTGAAGCTCACTTGCTCTCTGCTAATCAGGAAACTCCACACTTTTATCAAATAAGAAGCCAAAATTTTAACCTGTATTTTATAATCTAAGTTAATAAGTGAAATAGGTCTGTAATTAGTGACTTTCAGAGGGTCTTTCTCAGGTTTCAATAAACTATGATTAAAGCTTCAGTTAAAGATAAATCCAAGGTACCATTAGGAAAAATATAATTATAGGTGTTCAATAGCATGGAGGCTAGGAGACCTTGAAACTCTTCATAGAAGTTTGGCATGCAGCCATCAGGCCCATGTGCCTTATCTAAAGATAAGGAGTCAATAGCAGTTTCTAATTCAGATAAGGTTAAGGCAGATGCCAGATAATCTGCCTGAGTTGGAGACAAGCATGGTAAATCGATCTCCCAAAAGAAAGACTCGAATTGAATGGAACAAGGGGATTCTACCTTGGGGGTATATAGCACCTGATGGTATTTTTTAAACTCATCTGCAATGGCCCGAGGGGAGGTAAGCAATTGATTAACATCTGACGGTACAGACAGAATAATTTGGTCTGCCATCTGGGACCGAAGACATACAGCAAGGAGCTTACCAGCCTTTTCGCCTTGATCAAAATAATGAATTCTAGTAGGTAAAATTCAATGCTTGGCATGTTCACTCAAGAGGCGGGCCCACTTTTCAAATGACTTGGGGATGCTGTGCACCCTGGGTGCACCTAATCTACAGTGCAGAGGGGTTGCAGCACTCCATTGGTGCCAATTGTGGTTTTCATTCAGTGCACCAAATGCTGCAAGTTAGACCAGCTCCCCCCAGTCTAACTTGTGCCATTTGGGGGACCCTTTTTACAGAGCTTGTGCCATAGCTTTGGTGCAAGCTGCCGTAAATTGTGTGAAAATGTCACAACTGCACCCAATGTACTAAAAATGGATGTAGTTTCACCAGAAGAGTTTTGCACAGTTGCATCAAACAATGAGGTTGATGCAGGGCTTGATGCAAGCCCTGCATCAACCTTTTAAAATTGGGCCCTACATCTCCAGTTCTGTATTCTGCCTTCATGTTTCTTACCCCTATGTGCTTCACTTTGCACTCATTTGCATTGAACTGTAGATGCTAGACCCATTACACTTTCACCAGTCTCTTCAGATATTGCCTCAACGTCCTGAACCTCATCACTGTCTACTCTACCATAGATTTTTGAGTCATCTGCAAATAGACACACCTTCCCTTGGATTCCTTACTCAATGTCACGAAAAAGATATTGAAAAAAACAGGGCTTAAAACTGATCCCAGGGAAACCCCACTGGCAACTTCCTTACTTCCAAGAGTTTCCTATTTAAGACTGCTCTCTGTGTTCTTCCACCCAGCCAGTTCCTGACACCATCCTGTAATTTGGTCCCTATCAACAGATCCTCCAATTTCTTAATGATTCTCCCATGTGAGACAGAGTCATACTCTACTAATGTCCAGACAGTGTACATCCATTGCTTATCCTTTATCTAGCATTTTTGTGACCCAGTCAAATAAGTTGATCAGTCTTGTGTGACACAAACTCCCCACTGCAAATCCATGCTGTTTGTTAATCTCACTTGGCTAATACGCATTTTATTCAATACACTGTAAATTATTATATACTTCTAAAGTACTGTACTCCATATGAAACAACAGAAATGGTTGATTGAATAACTCCAGAGATAACCAGTCACAAATGAAATTACCCAATTTACAACTAGGGCAGGGGAAACTAATTACTAGATCATATCAGCAGTGAACTACAGTAGTAATGAGAGGTGTCATTTCAAACCTTAGAAAATGCTCCAACAACATCCAGTGGCATCACCTAACCATAGCATGTGGTGCAATCACAGGAAAATCAGAATATGACCTTATCAGCTCCCCACAAATGACTCCCCTATAGCTGCTTCTCTTTTATAGGCAGGCATTACAAGAATTCAGTAGTTCTCTCTAGGAATCATGTATGCCAGTAGTGTGTACTGTGGAATCCTCCTTTCATTCACTAACTACTCACCTTAGATCAACCCAATATGCTGTAATATTTAGAGGTGGTTTTAAAATGGTGATAGACACTTTTTATCTACAGAACAGCCTTGTGACAACTGTTTAGAAATCAAGACTTGTTCAACCCCTAGTGCCAACATCACCCTCAAAGTCAGGAGTTAGTCTACTCTACCATTAATCTTGCAGGACTATTTTTTATCAATAGTAATGCATGGCTGCCACAAGTCATTTCAGCATATTTTGGGTCATCTTTGAACAGTCCTCAGAATATATCAGTTATATGATCCATGCTCCTCCACTCCAAACTCCTGGGCATGTGCTGCTACAGTAAGACAAGGGTATCAAACTTGCAGAATGTAAAGGCATGCTGTAGGTTAGAGAGGGCAGGGCTAACTGGGCTAACAGAATTTAGACTAAAATTGCCTCCCTAAATAGGAACTGGGAATCAGGATGGAGACCCACTTGTTGTAACCGGATCTTTGGAGCCTGGGGATCATGGTACCCTTTTGTTAACCCATGGTTCACTATCCTGACATGCACCTGCCCGGGCACTATTTCCTGACAGGTGCAGTGTCCCGATAGCAACCTTGCTGATGGATAAATGCTTGATGGTGTTACAGGACAGGGTAAGATAGCAGTTGTGATGGCTTGATACCTTACACATGAAATGACCATCAGATCCGGAAGCTGGCTGAGCTGCCCCTGTGGCGTGGAGGGCTGAAGCACAGGCAGTTTGGCCAGTGGGTGATGTTGGACTGGATTCTGGTCTGGCCAAATACTTTCACCCCCCCGTAACTGTTAATTTTTTACTCCAGGGTCTGCTCCCCCTTGGAGTTAGTTATTTTAGTCAGAGGGGTGTGGGGCCAAAGCCCCCCCACATGGGAAGTACAGGGGCTACAGCCCCCCGCACTGAAAGAAACAACATTTGTTGCTGTTTTGCCTGACATTACGCTGGGCACAAGATGCTGTTGGGTTTTTCAATTTTGGTTATCTGGACTCAGTATCCTGAGCATCAGGTTACTGAGTTTCCAGATAACATAGTGTATCTGGGATCATACTGGGGGTACCAGGCTGTTGACATGGTGTCAAGATCTGACAGCATCAAGGGTTGCCATCAGCACCTGGCAACATATCAAGAATATGCAATTTTTGTTTTTCAAACATGCTTTGGGAGGATTAATGTGGCTGAAGGCCAAGAAATAACTGGGATTGTGTTTTGGTGGCCACAGGACTAATGCAGACCTGAAAAGGGATAGATTTTTTTTTCAATTTTTTACATTTTTCCTGAATTTTAGGGCAGATAATGAATGATGAATATGAAAGATCTAGGAAGCGGAGTTTGAAATGTTGCTAATTATTAGGGCTGCAGTGGGCAGAGCCCTGTAGACCTCTTGCTATCAGAAAAGGACTTTGCATTCTTTCCAACCAAACAACCTGTTGGAGTTGCACCACAGTCATCTCTGTGTCCCTGGAGCTCTCCACTATTTTTTATTTAAAAAAATCAGCGCCATCCTGATTGCGACACTGGGGGATTGGGCACCCCCAGTGACACTCTTAGTTTCGGGGGATGTATTCAGAGATGGGTGCTAAGAGGGAGGCAGTACAGGGGGATATCTATAATTTTAAAGAAAAGACAAATGGTGGTCAGGGCAGAACATGGGACACTGCCGTGTCCAAGATGGCCACTGCACTCTATTGCACATGCACTAGTAGTCACACATGTACAATGGAGTGCGATGGTCATCTTGGACATGGTGTAGTGTGCCATGTTCTGTCATAACTGCCATTTGTTTTTCTTTAAAATTAGAGATATACCCCCCCAGAAACATAAGCGTGACACTGGGGGAACCCAATCGCCCAGTATTGTGATCAGAATGGCGGCAATTTTAAAAAAAATTAAATTATACATACCCCATCACCCTACCCTGCCTCTCAGCACCCACCCTCCCATCATAAGCATAAGAGTGACACTGGCGTTGCTCAATCCCCTAGTGTCCTGATCAGGACTTCTCTGGGGTGTTTTTTTTTTGCCTTTTTTTTTTATATATTCCCCCACACAACCTTCCCTCTAAATGCCCCCCCAGAAACATAAAAGTGACCCAGGGGTGTCCCATCTTCCCCACCCAACTCTCCATCTCAGTGCACCCCCCAGAAACATAAAAGTGACACTGGGGTGCCCAATACCCCAGTGTCATGAATGGAATCCTTGGTCCTGTTTTTATTTTTGACACCTGTAAAAAGAAAATCATCCACTGATGTATTTTGTGCTGTTCCTTATAACCCACCTGACCCTCCCACTATCCCACACCCCCCAAGCCTTTACTTATCCATCAGGGGTCCAACGCTATAATCTTTTCTGTATTGCAGACATGTCTTCACTCTTCAAAACTGGACCACGAACTGAAGAAACAGGTATGTGGCTCAATGTATTTCAAGGGGTTTTGAACTTAGTGGCATAACTTGGGCATTTTTGCATATTTGTTTCCCAAATTTTCAAGATGCCATCTTTGGGACCCTACCACATGAACCATTGAACTGTCATTTAGGCAGATCTGTGCCAAAAGGTTATTTCATGGTCTGTTTGCAAAATCACCATTTGGACAGGAGATGAACATTTTCTTTGCTCTTGTTCATGAGGTGGGGTCATAAGAAGACTATAATGAACATTTGGGGCCAGATATTCAAACTGTGCCCAAAAAGTGCACAACAGCAGGGGCAAGCGTAAGTCCACTAAGCCCATGTACAAGAAGTGCGATATTCAAAAACTGCTCAGGCCAAGATGCGCCCACGGCCGACGGCTGAATATTGCACCACCTGTGCCATAGCGCAATTAGAGATGTGAAGCTGAGAATATCTGATGCACCATAGTGCAACAAGGGATGCTCAGCAGAGCAGTCCAGATGTGCCATAGTGCAACCAGGGATGCCCCCTGCAGCAGGGAAGCAATGCAACAGCACAACCAGGGATGCAGGGGCCTACCACCCATGCCACAGATGGGCAGAGGAACACACAGCAGAACAGACATCTTCCCCCACACCCCATGCACTGCACAACTGGGGGAGAGCTGGAATAACCACTGGCCCATGGATACCAGCAACCAACCCATAGCTGGGCCATGGTGCCCCAGCACAATCCCTGGCAAGCTGTGACCAGCACACAAGGAGGGCCGACCACCCCGTACCACACCATCCCACCAATGCAGAGCATACCTTGCACCATGATCCCCATACACCCTGCCCAGGAGTAGCACCCAACAGTGCAGGACACCCCATGCATGCCACCACCCCCACTGTGACAATGCAATCCTGTGCACCATGGAGCCATGCAAGGCAGCCCCACCATGAGCACCCTGCAGCGGGCGGCAGCAGACAGCAATGCAACAGATGCATACACATTGCTGCCCTGCACGTCCCTCCCTGAGGTATAGCTGAGAGACCAAAAATGAGTCAGCACACGAGGTACCCCCCATGTGACAGGGCATGCCCCGGACCCCACCGCCAGTGGTACAGCACCCTGCACACCCTCCCAATCACACATCCCATCCCAGCACTGGCCACAACAGCCAGCACAGACACGCACAGTGCAGCATGGAAGCATGCACCACACAGGATGCAACACAGTGCATGGACAAACACCCACCCATACCCAAGGGCACACCAACACAGGGACATAGTAGCGGGTCAACCAAGCCACTGGCTTGTGGCCACTGCTGACGTGTACACATGGCCAGCACCCCTACATGGCACAGGTGTGCCAGCCACCCTGCGCAGGCACCATGAAGCTGCATGCCACCAGCATGCTGCCAGAGCACAAGTGACAGACACTGGAGTACATCCCCTGAAACAGACACAAGTGACAGCATGGAGGGGGGACAACAACAGCGGAGGCCACAGTGCCACCGGAGGCAGACATGCACCATACTGGTGATGGCAGGCAACCTGTCATTGTGCCGGGTACAGTTGTTATCCAGCATGGACAGCCACCACTGACATGCCAGCAGACCGTGCATATCACAGACATGCAAGGGTATCAGTTTCACAGGTCATGGATGGTCTGACAGGGGTGCCATGCACACAGTGCAGGCCCCGTGGACCACTGCACACAGGCATCCAGTGCACAGAGTACAACACACAAAACACAGACAGTGACTGATCCCCCTGCCCACACCATAGGCGGTTCACCTCTGCACACACACACACACGCCCATGTGTGCACCACCCCTGACGCCATGCACACCACTGCAGCTGAGCACCTGTAGCCCGCTGCAAATCAGAGACCACCACAGTTGTCATAACAAAATGCATATATTTAAAAGATGTAACAAAAAACTATATACAATTATTTACAAGGGGAGGAAGGGCCACATAACAGGTGGGGGCGGGTAAGAGGCAGGGTTGAACATATGGGAGAGGGAAAAAGGGGTGTGAGGGTGGGTCAAAGGGGGGAAGGTGGTAGTCGGGGCATGGGGACATCAACGGTTGCCCCAGTCCTCCTCATCATGGTGCCAATGTCTGCTTCTCCATCTTCTCCTCACCCCGTGGCGGTGGATCCTTTGAAGGAGCTCCAACGTCTCCCTCACCACCTGAAGCAGCTCATGTAGACTCCACTGAATGTCCTGGAGTTGCCGTCCACCTAGGACGAGGGAGCAGAGTCAATAAGTGTGACTGTCCAGCCCCCTGCAGCCGACCCATTGTGCATGACATACAGCAATGTGCCACACCCCTGTGATGGTGTGCGACCACCCACAGTGACCATGTCCACAAGACCTGCCCACCCAGGCAGCCACAGCCATGTGGACCACTGCATACACCCACTCCCATGTCCTGCACAGCACCACCATGGCCGTACATTGACTTGGCTATGCGGTGTGAAGGCAGTGAAACAGCCATGTGCCCGGTGCACAAATGGACCACCACTGATGCACTCACAGATATGCAGTGCCACTGGACAGTGCTGACTCTAACAAGTTGCGTGCATGGCAGTGGTGTCAATGGATGGTGGCCATGCCCTACTGCCCGCCCAGTTATACAGCATGCAATAGTAATCATGGATGTAAGGCACACACCATCATCAGGCTGGTCCACGAGCCGCGGACCACCATCATCCCTCCTGTCCCGCTGTTCCTCCATGCAGCGCCCCCGGTCCCGGTTCTGCCAGCATTCTTCTGGCCCTCAGGTGCAAACATGGAGAGAGGAACATCAGTACAATCCGGTAGCAAAGTCCCCACCCCCATGTGTGTGCAATCCCACACAGCCATACTCATCCACCCCACACCCCGATACCACCACCACAGCCAACACCGGACGCCCCCCCCATGTGCCGGACACATGCAACTGTGATACCCGTATGGACGATAATAGTGTATGGATGTTGCACCTACCTGGCCATGGCACCGTGCCCCTCCTGGCACGTGCCCCAGGTGGGCAAGCAGGTCAGGGTCCCTGTGCCTCAGGTCCCCATAACGATGGTGGCACTGCTCCGCTGTTCACCCCATACCGGTGACCTCCTCCAGGGCGTCGGCCACCTCCTGCCAGACCGCACTTCTGGACCTGTCCAGGGGTGCCTTTCCATACAAAGCCCCAGCATGGGGCTCAACTATAGCCACCAGGTTGGCAAGCTCAACCTGGCTCCAAATGACTGCATGCCTCTGCACCATCTCTGCTGTTTGGTTGAATCAAAATGGCACTCGGCAGCATGGTCCTGCCATGTACAGATGCTGCATGGTACAGCGCTGCCATTCCCTATCACACTGTCACCGAACAGTGCGATAGTGGTGCACCCATGCCTGATGCATGGCGCCTAGGGGAAAGGTCAGGCACAGGGTCAAGGGTCTCTGGCACACAGACAGCCACAGCGTGATTGGAACCCAATGCATGTAGCATGACTGGGTGCCTGTGTGCCACCTCCTGTAGTGGCCTACAGCGCTGTTGCCCCAGTGTGCCTATGACACCCCAGTGCCACAGCGCCATATATGTGAACAGTGCTGTAGCGCCACTGGCACAATGGTGGCCTGCCCTGCATTGCCTCCTGCACACAGCACGTCAGCAGCGCAGCAGGTGCCTGCATCATCAACCTGGGCATGCACAAATAGGTGTGTACTGTGCATGTCACAGAACTGCACCCTTGGCTCAGCACATTCAACACAATTGCGCAAAGTGCAACAGCGCGATATTCAGCTGGCATATGCAGATCATCTAATCAGCCATTCAATGGTGCAGTCACTGCATTTGCATCCACTTAAAGATGTGCACTGGCCATAGTCGGTTACTGCAGTCTATTGCGGTGAGTTGCATGCTGTTTGGGAGTGTGGACTGTGGTGTTTGGGACATGCATGGGACTGCACAGTCACAGGTAACACCTGTCATTCTCACAGGATGAATCATGACCGAGCGTGTGGTGGAGAAAGAGGAACAGAGTCGTGGAAAGAACAGAAGGCCAAACTTTACAAAGGCCGAGACAGATGCCCTGTTTGAGGCCTACCTTGACCAGGAGCCGCTTCTCAGTGGATGCCAGGGAACACCACAGGTCCATGCTGCTGCAAGAGAGGAGGTGGCGTGTGCTGTCAACCTGCATGGCTGCCACCAGTGCTCCATGCAGGAGTGCAAAAAGAAGATGGGCACGGACAGGAGGAGAATTAAAGAGAAGGTGGCTGCCATCAGGGCAGCATGGTCTGCGACCGTTGGGGGACAGCCAGAGGTGCAATGCCTGACCCCACAGGAAGAGTGAGTTGCTGGCAGCGTGCAGCGTTGTGCCATTGAGGGTGTTCTGGGTGGTGGATTCCAGACGGGTGGTAGCCCGTCACTGCATGGTAGGTCATGGTCTGTCTATTGGGGGGGCTAGGGTAGGTCACATGCAGTAATGCTACTTTTTTTCCCTTACACCTCCTGAGCATCTACATGGGTTAGCAATGGTGGGCTTCTCCACTGAGGCCAGTATCATGGAGATGGAGGAGGTCCCGTCCACCTCCACAGGAATACAGTGGTCAGGGCAACAGTGGGCCCGCCTGGACATCTGGACTGATGTTGGTGGAGCAGGTGTGGAGGAGGCCCTGCCCATATCCCAGCATGCTGGCATCCATGGATGCCAGCATGCTGAGACTCGGGCTGGTGCTGGATCCATCACCAATGATGATGGAGCTAATGTCATGGGCAGTGACATGTGTGGGCCCCAGGATAGCCACACAGCAGGTGACATCGCAGCCATGGCTGTGGGTGGTGCCACCGTGGAGGCCTGCGTGTCATCACAGTCGCAGCCTGTGCCTGTCTGCACCAGTGGGGCAGCACTGGTGTGTGTCCAGGACAGTGTGACTGTTGTGGCCACTGTGCAGCACCATTGAGCCCTGGAGAGTGGCAGCAGGAGGGGCAGTATCAGCAGTCAGCCAATGGCCATGGGGGTACAGTGTCAGGGTCGGCATCAGTGCACCACCTGTGGACATGCCCAGGCCTGGCCCTGGTGTGCAGCACCCACCCTCAAGGGGTGATGAGCATCAGGGCCATGAACACCCTGAGGGACAGCATGCTAATCAGGCAGATGACCTCTTAGATTAGCACACCCACATACTGCAAGCATCAGTCAATCAGCAGATGTGGCTTGTGACGGCAGTGGATGCACTGAGTGCACCTCTGCGCCAGGCAGAGGAGTGGCGCAGCAGAGACACAGCTCTGCTCCTACCGGGGATGGGCCAGCTGATGGAGGATGTGACCACTGCCAATGACAGGCAGACAGAAATTCACAGCTGTCATGGCCACAATGGGCACACAGTTATTTGCCCATGCTTCGCAGACACCACGCGGTGCAATGTCCACCCCCCATTCCTGGCGTTGTGCAACACCATCCTTGTCAACACTGGGTTCAGCTGTGGGCATCCCGAGCATGCCTGGCGCAGGCATGTTTGGTGTGCTGCAGACCCCTGCATGAGCATGGTCGTGTTCACGCAGTGGAACCCCTGGGGGACCGTCGGTGCTACCCCATGAGGCCAGTGGTTAGTCTGTCACTGCTGGCGGGTCTCGGCGGGACCTCCCATGCATCCGTGGCAGCCGTGGCACTGTGGCACATGACTGACCTGTCTCCCAGCATGGCAACTCTCTGATGCTGCCCTGTGTGCATTGTGTCATTCAGCGAGCAATGCACAGGTTGGGTACCTGGCCCTGCATGCACACATACGTTCCATCTGCCCACCCTCCCGGCTGCTGTCTGCTGTGGCGTGTGCATGATGATGCCTGCGTTGCGCTGTACACCACTGTGCAATGGTGCCCAGTGTCTGACACACGCACAATGACAGACAGTGGGTGTGGTGGTCTGTGGACGTGTGCATGGCTAGGGTGGCGGTCTGGCGCGTGCTCCCACCCTATGTGCATGTCTTATGAGGTGTGTGTGTGTGTGTGTGTGTGTGTGTGTGTGTGTGATGACCGTAGTGTCTGTTAGACTCACCCATCCCTGGCGGTGTGTGGTTCCATGCTCGGCCACTTCCCTTGACAGCATGCACCCCTGGTGTGTGTGTCCATGCATGTTTAAGGGTTGTACCTTTGCCACTGGTGATTGCACATGGCCCCATGACTTACCTGGGTTGGCTGAAATGCTCCTCTGTGATGGTGTCCCGGTGCAGCTGTGCCAGCCGGAGCAGTCGGGGTCCCATTACCCAAGGGGGGTCTGCCCATCACCATCGTCACCAGCATCCTAATCTTCCCCATTGCTGTCCCCCTCTGCAACCTGTACGGCTATCCCACAATTATTGGCCTTGTTGTGCAGGATGCAACAGGCCAGGAATAGCCAGCAGACCTTTGAGGGGCTGTACTGTAGGGCACCACCGGAGGTGTTCAGGCAACAGAAACGTGTCTTCAGCATCCCGAACACCCGCTCGATGACATTGTGTGTGGTGGCATGTGCCTCATTGTAGCATTGCTGCGATGGGGTCGCGGGCCACCAGTATGGTGTGAGCAGCAAGGGACAGAGTGGGTATCCACTGTCACCTGTGTGTAGAGGGTGGACATTAGTTTGGTGATTAGCGTCGCCCTTCCTTGGGCCATCTAGGCCAATACCCATGTCACCTCTGACTATGACCCTCCCAAGCTCCATGTCTTTCTGCGTGATTTGCATACTCACCCACTAGGTGGCCAGTGGGGATGTCCCCACTCTCAAACCTGTGGCACAGTGCAGACTGGAGCCAGACGAAGGCATCATGTGCTCCCCCAGGGTGCATGGCACTGACATTGATTATGCACCCCCTGGCATCGCACACCACCTGGTAGTTGATGCTTGCATACCCATCCCGATTCATTTATGCGGCCCAATCGGGGCCAGGTGGCATGTGGATGGATGCATGGGTGCAGTCTATTGCCCCGAGCATGCCAGGCATAGGTTGTTACCCTGTTTAACTCCTGTATGTTTGCTGTGCACTCCACCGGTGTGCTGGGGAAATGGATGTACTCTGCAGCATGTGGCAGCAGTGCACTGAGGAACTAGGTGAGGTGGCATGACATGGCCTACTGGGTTATGCCTGTGGTGTCCCCTGTTGGTCTCTGGAAGGTACCCGTGGTGAGCAAGCACATGCAAGCTGTCACTTTAGTCTCCACTGACAGAGCATGGCTCCGTCGTGTGGGTGCCTGCATCACATCACTGCACAGCTCACAGAGCCACCTCAGAATTGGCCGATTCAGGCAGTACCGGCCCACGATCTCAGTATCACTGTACAGCTCGAAGCTGGTGCGTGCTCGGTACTGCCTGTTGGGGGCATCCCGCCAATGGGCCCTTCCATGGCCACAACCCCCCCACTGTCTGCCTTCTCATCCCCCTCATTATTGCCTCCATCTGGATGATGGCACTGGCCATGTCCCTGGCTTGTGCCCCCGCAGCTGTTTCTGTGTTCCCCGCTGTCCTGGCTGCTACTTACCCTCCACCAGGAACACCTTCCTGTGGTGGCCTCAGTGCTGTGTGGCACTTCCCCCTTCTGCACTGGCTGTGGCTGTGGCTCCCCACATCTTCCCTGTGCCTGTGGGTTCAGGGTGCCCTTTCCCTGTCCTGTCCTGTGTGTTCCTACTGCCCTGTGTGTCTGCCTAGCGGTCAGCCACATGTGCCTTCCCTGTAGTGTTCTTGCGCCTCTCCCTTGTTCCTTTTTATTTTGGCTCATTTCCGCTATTGCGCAAATTCCGCTTGCTCCCCTATTGCGTATGGCGCATGTTGTTGAATATCACACTGTGCCATTTATGCATGGTTCCTCCCCCTTCAGTTGTGCATGCATTCATTATCAATGCGCTCTTGCTCAGCTTAATTTGGGGGGCGCATCTGCCTCCCGCTGAATATCACAAAATGGCACATTTTCAGACTTGCACTGGAGCAACCCTATTGTGCACGGTGCAACCCTTTTGAATATCTGGGTCTTGGTGTAAAAATATTAAAAAACAACAAAGTTATGAACCTACTGTACGTTGAATTTTGCAAGCGCAGGGTCACAACTTTGGCAATTTTCAATATTTTTATCCCAAATTTACAACATAGCCATATCTTTACAGCACCTCATGAATGTGACAGCTGTCATTTTTTAAATCCTGGCCAAAATGTTTTTTGTTTTTTACATCATAGAAGGTGATTTTTCAGTCCCTGTGTGAAATCACCTTTTGGGTAGGAGTTTAAGATTTTCTTTGCCATTGTTCTTGAGATGGGGTCATTAGAATGCTATATTATCAATTTGATATAAAAATATTTACAAACAAAAAAGTTATCAGGCTATGTTGAATTTCGCAAAGCAGGCTCGTACATTGGGAACTATTCAATATTTTTACTACAAATTTTCAACATAGCTATTTCTTTACAGCACCTCATGAATGAGATAGTTGTAATTTTTTAACTCCTGCCCAAAATATGTTTTTGCATTCTAAAAGTTGATTTCGCTGTCCTGCATGAAATCACCTTTTGGGTAGGATTTGAACATTTCCACTGCCCTTCTTAATGAGGTGGGGTCATAACAAGGCTATGTTGAAAATGTGGTGTACAAATATTACAATACAACAGATTTAGGATCCTACATTACATTTTGCTAATGAAGGCTCGTAACTTTGGTAACTTTCTATATTTTTACACCAAATTCCTTGCCTGCAGCCCTATTGACTGTGGCCAGAACTTGTGTTTAAAAAGTACTCACAACCCTAAAATGTACATTTCAGATGTTTTCTGGGTTTACTTTTACAGGGGTTACTCAATTAGCATTCATTTCCACAACAATACTGGGTCAGAATCCATATCACTGTATATACCATGAACTATAGTGAGGGCTGAGTAGACAATTATGTGACAAATCACAGCATTCATCTACTAAAACTCCATGGGCAGGATTTAGAAAAGGCTTAGATCACCGCAAGCCCTGGGTGCACCAACAATATGGGGCATGGGGCTTCTGGCAATCCTATAGGAGTTTCTATCCCATGTGGCAGTTGTCACAAGTTAAACAAACTTTTTCTGGTCTAACTTGTGGCAATCCTGGGGCACCTTTTTACAGATCTTGTGCCAGATATAAGGTGCAAGCTGCTGCTAATCATGAAAACTGTTGCAACTGCACCCGTGATTGTGGAATCGGCAATGTTGTGGCAATGGGGTTGGTGCACTGCCAGAACGTAAGTGTCGTGGCACAGGGTTTGGTGCAAGCCTTGCACCATGCTTTGAAATGCCTGCCTAATGTTTCATCTAGGGATTTCAAAGTTAGTATACTCACTACTTGCATTATGATCTACATACTATGTAAGCCTGGTACAAATTGGTTACATAGTAGTTCAGTGACAGGGTGTCAGAAATAACAAAACATGATTAATTTTAATATTCTTTCTTCAGAAACATAAAAACGTTGTAAAGGCTAGAAAGCAGAAATGTTCTATCCTAAGACAATAAACAAAAGAAAATCTGTACACACATCAAGGCTGGCACAGTAGGAATGCTATTTTTTAAATCATAGTGCACGACAGACTGGGATACAGCAGAACAAACACCCTCAATGTTTTGTCAGTGTACTTTGCCTTCTATAGTGGGGCTAAGTCACCCTGCCCAGCCCTATATCTTACACAATCAGCTTTAAGTGACAGTTCCATTTACAAGAAACAATAAACATACTTTAATATTCAAAATGAATGAGCATAGTATTATTTGCATGTGCTAATACAGTTTACAGTTTTACAGACTAGGCAAGGTGCTTCAGCCACTCTGAGGAAGCAATCAAGTGCTGGCAAGATGTTTGTAGTGTTTTCTGTGCCATATTGCAGTTTGTCCTGTACTTTCCTTTATTAAATATCATTCCTACTATATTGGCCTTGGTGTATGCACCTTTTGTTCTTGTTGACTGTCTGTGTTACTGTATGAATGTAGCTATGCCAGATAGACATTGGCCCCTTCACTGGCTATGAATGTACAATTTACTTTTCCAGTTGTTCTCCAACAGAATGCCTTGTATTGTTTTAAGAATGAAGATGTTCAAAATAAACAAGTTACTAATAGTTTAAAAACCACAGGCAACACATACTGTATGTAGTTCTTTTTTCATTCCTTTTTAAAAGGTGTTTCCACATGCATGTTATCTCATTCCATCATTCATAGTTGCATGAGATAGCAATCTGTAAGCAGCTTTTCCTCCCATGCCTTTAAATGTGGCCCCTAGATTTCATCTCCAGTTCTTCTTAGGTGTTTTAACTTTCATTAATTAAAATTGGCTTCAAGAGCCCAACCTCAGTATCCATAATTTATGCAATTTATTCATTTGTAGCCCGGGAAGCCTATCTCCAGTGTCACAACAGTCCCACCGCAACATCAGTTGCTGCCACCAAGAGCCTATTCTTGGTGTCTGGCTATTGCTCTGTGATCCCCCTTCCCAGCAAGTGCAGCAAAAAGGAACCCATCTCTTATGGCATTCTAATGCCCTGCCCCCATACTCAACATCATGTGAAAGCTCTAGTAGCCAATCCTGGTAGCAGTTTGATGGCCCACATACTGACAATCCCTTTACTTACTCAGAAATTGGGAACCAATTCCAGGTACAAAAAATAACCCTTATATTTATTCCTTCAAGATGGCAGCTAAAATAAACCCTCCTCTTGCCTCCATGGCTGGCAGCCATCTGAATAAATGTACATTATTGCAAGCAAATTTGTAAAATAGATTAAGTGTGCATCTAGTTCATAACTTTTGACTTACTGTACAATAATGTAATTCAGAAAGAAGGAAATGATGCAAGCGTTTGTGCAACCCTCCATCTGTCATGTGAAAATGTTTTCTTGGAGGGGCACAGAGAGGGAAAACATTTCACTTGACACCAAGGACTGCTTGGCTTGACTTAAAGTAAGGGAGGGGCTGCCACTGAATGCCAGGAACTGATTGCCGTGGGCAGCACAGAGGGTAAGATTGGATGGCAGGGACTGTTTTGCTATGGCCAGGGTGATGAGTTGAGGAAGTGGTGCCACTAGATATCTAGGACTGCTTGGCTTGGGTAGGTCATGGGAAGATATTGCCAGTCAACACCAGTGACTGCATTAATAGGAAAATAGGGACTGCTTAAAACAGGAATGGTGAGGGAAGGAGCGCACCTGATACTACTGACTGCTTGTCAAAAAAATAAAGTAAAAGAGGGTCTGCCACTGGATGACAAGGACTGTTTGACTTGGGGATGGATGTTGTAGGCCATCAGATGATAGGAAACATTTACATTTGGCTTGGACCAGGGTGAGGAGGGGTGAAAATATTTACATACATCTACACTGAGGCATCAGTTAGAGCTGCAGCACAGTGCCACAAACGAAAGGACAAGTAGCAGGATTACATGCCTCCAGAATCTTGGTGATTGTGTGGTGAGGTGATCCCCAAAGTATGAATGACTGCTTTCAGCAGCATTGCATTAACTTAATTTTGGCACCATTTGCAAAAGCAACCGGTAGGTGTATGATTTCATTTATGTGCCCCCAAAAGACTGTGCTGAAGTTCAGATAATGCCAATGCTGCTTTCAGCTCTCATTCAAACCCCAAGGAAGATTGTACCACACAATCACAAATATCAGACTCTTTATCCTAACTTCACATACACACCAACTCTTTTAGAGAGTCGTACCAAAGGCACCAAAGTTATAGTAATGCTCATTCTACATCAAGGAGTACTACACCCTCATGTCTTGTAAATGTTGTTTAAAGTAGTGTGCCTGTTATCAAATACCCTTTCAAAAATGAAGGACAGGTATTGCAAAAAACGATGCTTTGGCATTATTTAAAACAGAAGCACAAAGCCTTCAAAGTAGGAACATTTGATATTAGCATGAAAAAGAGCCCCACATCTGGGTCAGTGTGTTGTGCTGTGTGCCTTAAAGGAGTACTTCATCCTCATCCTATTTCCTTGGAGAATATACAAATCTGTTTTCCTGTAGCTGTTGGGCATATGTGCATTTGCTTTAGTTTCTTTTCACTGTTCATATCCTGTAACTAGCCTAGGAATCTTCAATTTCTGGTTGATGAAATCTCATCCCTCCTTAGAGCTGTATTAGCATATAAGAACATGATGCCACAGCACCTACTTATGCCATGTATCTCTGTGCTGAATGTACTGTATATATACCCTGAAAAAAACTCTCTGGAAATACACAGGTTGAATACAGTTTAAAAGAAATAAAAAAAAACATATTAGATCTAAGACAGTCTACAAAGTTAACTGAAGGTAGATGTGGCATTTCACACATTGCTGCAACTTGTTTTGTTGAATTCTAAGTAAGCAGTACTGGAATACTATGAAGTCTAAAGGGTGCTTACACATCATATTCTCATATGCCAATGCAGCTCTCAGGTACAATGCGATTTTGACCACCAGAAAATGGAGACCCCCCAGAACAGTTACAGTGAGTGGTATGAAATAGAGCTGTGCAAAATGGGAAATTCTGAATCAGTGAAATGTTGATGGCATTTCACAAAATTGTGAAATTTTGTGGAATTGTACTGAATTTTTAACATTTAATAAAGTGGTAATAACTCCATCAAATTTCATGCTAGGTATCTGAAATTTCAAATGTATACTCAATTGGTCAATTGCCACCAATGTACCAAATATCATGAAATTTGGATGAATAGTTTCAAAATTATAGGTGCTCAAATGTTGACATTTTATTGTTTGTGCAAAATTTCATAAACATTTTTATCTGCATATATTTTAACCACCTGTTGGGTCAGGGATTTTAAATTTGGCATTATTTCTTGTTGATATGTGTTCTACAAAGTGCCAGATTTCAAGACGGTATGATACATCATCTTAAAATTATATATGCTCAAAATCTGTCATTTTTTTCTTTCAGGAAATTTCATGAAAAAATTCATCTGCATATAACTCAGGCACCTTTGGAGCTAGGCATATGTAAATTAGTACAGATAAGCTTTCGTAATGCTTATAGAATGATCTAAATATGGACAAATTAGATATTTTTAAGTTACAGGGGTTCAAAACTTTACGAAATAAATATTTGCAAAACTGTGAAAACTATAAAAAATGTGGATGTTTGTAACTTCTGTGCTCTTGCATACATAGAGTAAACATTTGACATGCATATCCTTAGTCAGTGTATCCTGGTGTCTAATACAACAGGATATATTTGTTAAGCAGTTTTAATTTTGCAGAAGAAAAAATGATTAGTAACATTATCTCACATATTTATGATAGCATATACTGTAGTTGAAGCATCCAGAGTTTTTTTGTGTGAAATTTAACATTAACAATGCACATGTCACTACTTTATTTGATAAGCGGGGCTGATCTTTTTGCAGTCCTGCTGTTCTTCTCTGGGTGACTACCCCCCCCCTTCTCTTCTGGATTGCCAGATTGATTTAGTATAACTACTAATCCAACTGATATCCTCATTGTTCTTTACAGTGACAAACTCCCTTATAACATGAGTCACCTACTCCTTTTCCTATCGACCTACCCTATTGGAATAGCCAGAATTCTTTCTTCCTGCTGCCCAAGACATTATTTTCCCCCAATACATCTTTTTGAGTACATATAAGTACAAGACTTGCATGTAAACCAGGCTCCCCAGATTATAAATTTACTGGATATGATCCTTAAATATCCTGCATTCAGGTTGGAATTGTTGACACTGTGCTTTCTTGTTCCAACCTGGGGATCTACCACTGTTGTGCTACGCAGCTCAGCTGTCCATTTCTTGGTGAAACTGTACATCTAATTCCAGAACCTGTTGACCCCCTGTACTACCTGCCTGTTATATCCCTATCCTCTAATTAGAATCCCCAGATAAGGCTGAGTGAAATTAGAACATTTCAGTTTTATCGAATTTTTCATGAAATTTTGCAAAAAAATGTTGTAGGTGCCGTATTGGTCCTTTTAAAAACAGATCCAGAAACAAATGATTTGATACCTTTTATTGGACCAACATGGATGTTACAGAAAAAAACAAAGTGCTTTAGCTTTCGAACCAACCAGGTCCTTCTTCAGAAGCTTTGTGGCAGTTTTTTCAAATATCCCATACTATTAACACCAGATTATATAGAAAAAGCAGAAATAATTCTCATTGGTTTAACATATACATTTAAAACATAATAGAAGATTACGTCAGAGAAGCTAATTAACACCAGTATGCCTTTAACTGAGGGCCTCAGAAGGGCAAAGGTTATCAAGAATTCTCTACAGCCAGAGAGTTCTTGTCACATAAAATTTTAAATGTCTCAGTATGCCAAGAAAGCATTCTAGTGATAAAAAAAAAAAAAAACATCGGAGTAGCATTCTCTCTAATACATATAAGATGAGCTCACAAATTACATTCCAATTGTCCTGGTATATTAAAGGACAGATAATGAAAGACAAAAATCCTGAAATTAGGTATAACTGCAAGTTGAAAGCAAGCCTCAAATTAACCTACACATATAAACATGATGCATGAAAGTATCATTTGTAAGCGTAAAGTGCAAAATAAATAAATAAATAAAAATACTTGTCAAGGACCCCAAGAAAACGAGACTATGAGCCTGATAAATGCAGATTTCAACACAGAGTCTGTGTATAACAAAAATGCACAGAATCAGTCTAAGCAATCTAAATGAAAACCCAAAGGAATTACACCTTTAATGAACCCCAAGTAAATGAGATATGCATCTTAATATGAGCAGTTAAAATGTGACAGTGTGAAATCCACCCACTGACAACTAATAGAAGGAAATAAATGCACACTATATGTGAAAACTAAGTGTTCTAGCCACATAACAACTGCCTCATGCCACGCTCCACCCACACATATGTGTGTACATACACCACACCACAATCCCACACACACACACCTGCACACCCCACACAACCACAACACACAACATAGCAAACACATTCCACACACCACACCACACCATGTTCAACAAACAAAACACACATACACACCATACCCACAACACACAAAAACACAACACACACAAAACACACACATACATACATCAGTATACACACACACACACTCAAACGCACTCCACAGTGTTAAGGTGAAAAGTCAACAATGTAGATAACCATAAACTTACAAAATCAAAGGCCCGCTGAAGAACTAAACTGTTTATGTCCATCTTTTAAAGTAAAGGTCTGTGTAAGTTTAAGTGGAATAATGTGTCATGTACCCAACATCAATATTCAATCCATCCGCCACCATATTGAGAAGTAAAATAAGTCTAATTTCAGAAGCCTGTCTCTGTTGTGTACTATTGAAATGTCCTTTAAGACCATCACAGACATATCTGAGGTTGAGTGGTCATCCTGGGAGAAGTGCTGGGCTACTGGTTCTCAATCATCTTGTGATTAATAGAATGTCTGTGTGAATTCATTCTAGTGTTGAGTTGTTGGCTTGTCTCCCACATAACCTGTGCGAGGACATTTCTTGCATTGGATAAAATAGACCACATTACTTGATGTACATGTATAATTCCCCTGTATCCTGAATAGTCTGTTTTGTGATGTAACCACACAGTCTGAAGTGGAAATGAGGTTACATGTCTTACATGTGCGTTGATGACAGGGTCGTGTACCATATGATGTCATGGTATTCTGTTCCGGTTCAAGTTGACTCCTAATAATCAGGTTGGCTAAATTAGGTTGGCTAAGTTGGCTAAATGGCATAGTCTCTGGTAATGGCACCCTGACAGAGGGGATATCAGGGTTTGTAGAAGCTATTTTCAAACCGCTGGTTATACAAAGGGATAGTTACATCAAGGACACTACTCACTTCCTACATAAACTTTCTGGTTTTAAGGACTTACCACCTGATACCCTTTTAGCCACGATGGATGTAACCTCCCTCTACACTAATATTCCACACACAGATGGCATTTCAGCCTGCCTCAAATACCTGCATGACAAAGAATTGGACCCCAGCATTGACCCTGGAGTTGTGGGTAAACTCAATGAATTCATTCTGACACATAACAACTTCAGCTTTAATGGTAAACATTATGTTCAAACTATGGGAACCGTAATGGGAACCAGGATGGCTCCTCAGTATGCTAATCTTTTATGGCGAATTTGGAGGAGGATTTTCTAAGGCACTGTACACATAAACCACTCGCATTTCGCTACATTGATGATTTGTTTATAATTTGGACAGAGGGCACTGACACACTTAAAGATTTTCACCAAGAACTTAATAACCTCCACCCAACTATAAAGCTTTCCTAGAATATTCTGCCACAGTGTACATTTTCTGGATACCACTGTCACTATTAAGGATGGTACCCTACATACCTGTCTTTACAGGAAACCAACAGACAAACAGAGATACTTACACAAGAAAAGTAATCACCGAGCCACACAAAGAAATCTGTATATAGTCAAGACTTGGTATCACCGCCTCTGTTCAAATGTGGAAGACAGAGACACACATCTGGTGATGTTGAAAACACCTTTATTGAGCAGGGACACTCATCCAGGGAAATTGACACAGCAGTGGAACGTGCAACACAGGTCCCAAGAGAACAGCTGCTGCAATATAAGGAACGGATGACTACCAACAGAATACCCTTAGTAGATCACATACCATCCTGACCTTGAACTCCTACGAAAGATTACTAAGGATCTCCATCCAATAATTAGTGAGGATGAAACCCTTAACGGTATTTTTCAAGAACTACCACTACTATCTTTTAAACAACCACCTAATTTAGCCAACCTGATTATTAGGAGTCAACTTGAACCGGAACAGAATACCATGACATCATATTGTACACGACCCTGTCATCAACGCACATGTGAGACATGTAACCTCATTTCCACTTCAGACTGTGTGGTTACATCACAAAACAGACTATTCAGGATACAGGGGAATTATACATGTACATCAAGTAATGTGGTCTATTTTATCCAATGCAAGAAATGTCCTCGCACAGATTATGTGGGAGACAAAGCCAACAACTCCGCACTAGAATGAATTCACACAGACATTCTATTAATCACAAGATGATTGAGAAACCAGTAGCCCAGCACTTCTCCCAGGATGACCACTCAACCTCAGATATGTCTGTGATGGTCTTAAAGGACATTTCAATAGTACACAACAGAGACGGGCTTCTGAAATTAGACTTATTTTACTTCTCAATATGGTGGTGGATAGATTGAATATTGATGTTGGGTACATGACACATTATTCCACTAAACTTACACAGACCTTTACTTTAAAAGATGGACATAAACAGTTTAGTTCTTCAGCGGGCCTTTGATTTTGTAAGTTTATGGTTATCTACATTGTTGACTTTTCACCTTAACACTGTGGAGTGCGTTTGAGTGTGTGTGTGTGTATACTGATGTATGTATGTGTGTGTTTTGTGTGTGTTGTGTTTTTGTGTGTTGTGGGTATGGTGTGTATGTGTGTTTTGTTTGTTGTACGTGGTGTGGTGTGGTGTGGTGTGTGTGGAATGTGTTTGCTATGTTGTGTGTTGTGGTTGTGTGGGGTGTGCAGGTGTGTGTGTGTGGGATTGTGGTGTGGTGTATGTACACACATATGTGTGGGTGGAGCGTGGCATGAGGCAGTTGTTATGTGGCTAGAACACTTAGTTTTCACATATAGTGTGCATTTATTTCCTTCTATTAGTTGTCGGTGGGTGGTTCACACTGTCCATTTTAACTGCTCATATTAAGATGCATATCTCATTTACTTGGGGCTCATTAAAGGTGTAATTCCTTTGGGTTTTCATTTAGATTGCTTAGACTGATTCTGTGCATTTTGTTATACACAGACTCTGTGTTGAAATCTGCATTTATCAGGCTCATGGTCTCGTTTTTCTTGGGGTCCTTGACAGTATTTTTATTTATTTATTTATTTTGCACTTACACTTACAAATGATACTTCATGCATCATGTTTATATGTGTAGGTTAATTTGAGGCTTGCTTTCAACTTGCAGTTATACCTAATTTCAGGATTTTGTCTTTCATTATCTGTCCTTTAATATACAGGACAATTGGAATGTAAGTTGTGAGCTCATCTTACATGTATTAGAGAGAATGCTACTCCAAGGTTTTTTTTTATCACTAGAATGCTTTCTTGGCATACTGAGACATTTAAAATTTATGTGACAAGAACTCTCTGGCTGTAGAGAATTCTTGATAACCTTTGCCCTTCTGAGGCTCCTCAGTTAAAGGCATACTGGTGTTAATTAGCTCTCTGACGTAATCTTCTATTATGTTTTAAATGTATATGTTAAACCAATGAGAATTATTTCTGCTTTTTCTATATAATCTGGTGTTAATAGTATGGGATATTTGAAAAAACTGCCACAAAGCTTCTGAAGAAGGACCTGGTTGGTTCGAAAGCTAAAGCACTTTGTTTTTTTCTGTAACATCCATGTTGGTCCAATAAAAGGTATCAAATCATGAAATTTTGTAATTTTTACAAAGACTCATGGGAGTTGACTTTATGCACACATGTTATTTTACAATTTCTCACAGCAAGCAATTAATAAAATTGGCACACATAGTCTCCTTGTAAGGTCTAAGAACCTGACAGATTTCATGATATTGCATTCTCTAGTTTTAAAGTTTCAGTGGTTTATAAATTTGTGGTTTACATTCTTGCAAAATTAAATGTTTAGATGCTGCAAACGTTTGACTACTTTTAATTCAATCCAATTTAAAGCTGAAAATATGAACTTTTTCAGAAATGACCATGTGTTATAGTAGTTTAAATGTTTCAGCGCTGGTTAAATTTGAATAAGTAGTTTTAAAATTAGATGGAACTGAAATTTAAATTTTGGCAACATGTTTGGCAGGCTATAACTCAGTCCCATTTAACACTAGAAATCTGAAACTATCTGCAAATACAAATATGGTGATAACCTGTATACCTGCTAATTTTTGTAATATTTCAATGAATACTATCAAAATTATACTAAAATTATAGTGAAATAACTAAATTTTAAAAGTTTGCAAAATTCAATGGAATTTTCAAGAACACACTGCGGAATTCCACAGAATCGGAATGGTCATTCTGCAGGCATTTCACAGGTGGGATTTTATATACAACACAGATCTAGTATGAACAGTAAATATAAACTAAAGCAAACATATGCATCCCCAACAGCTACATGAAAAGAGTGGTTTACTGAGAAGGAAACAAATAACATTTACAAGAAATGAGTATGTAGCACCTCTTTAAGGCACCCAGCACAACACACTGATCCAGATGTGTGTGTGTGTGTGGTGGTGGGGGGGGCTTTTCTATCCTTATATCACATTTTGCTACTTTGAAGGCTTTGTGCTTCTGCTTTACCAAATGCCAAAACATAGCTTTTTGCAATTGCTATCCTTCATTTTTGAAAAGGTATTTGATAACATGCACACTACTTTAATACTTTCAAAGGCAAGCTGCTCCTTGTGTCCAGTGGCACTCCTTGAAAGCACCCTGGCTTGTGTCAAACAGTCCCTTGTGCCCAGTGGTGCTCTCAGAACTCATACTACCCAGTTTCAAGCAGTCCTTGGTGTCCAGTGGCACTTTTTGAAATCACCCCACCCAGTGTCAAGCAGTCCCTGGTGTCCAGTGACACTTCATAATCTCACCCCACCACCTGTAAAGCAGTTATTGGTGTCCAAAGGCACTTTCTGAGCTCACCATACCCTGTGTCAAGAAGTCGCAGGTGTCAAGTGGCACTCCTATCTCACACAGACTAAATTCAATCAGTCTCTGACATCCATAGGGAAACTCTTTTATGCTTTCTAAGGTCAATAAATCCCTGTAATACAATGACAGCCATTCTCTCACCCTTTCCCAATATAATTGGTCCCTGATGTCCAGGCCCCCCCTTACTTTTCCCCAATCCAATCAGTCCTTGACTTCCTGTGGCACCCCCTCATCCTGCCCCAACTCAATCAACTTAAGACTTACAGTAGCACTCCTTCATTTCATTATCCAAATCAAATCACTCCCTGTTTTCCAGTGGCACACTTCTCCTTTATTTCACCCATCTTCCATACAGTCCTTGAAGGCCATTGGTATATCCATCCCTCCCTCACCATGGCCCAATACAATCAGTATCTGGCATCCCAGTTGCACCCCTATCTGACAACCTGTCAAAATCCAATATATATCTCTGGCATCAGGTAGCCTCACCAGGCAGTAGCCAATAACACCCAACTGACATCTGTGTAGCTAGACAGCATCTGGAAACTGTAATTGCAATTTGTGACTCAAATTTGAAAATGAGATTATATTTTCCAGATGGCAGTCAGCTGTGGAGGTGAGATGAATGTTTTACTGGCCACTATCTGGGTGGGACTGTTCAGTGGCACTCAGGATGAAATCCACCACCTGCTGGGGTGGACAGTATATAGGGTACAGACCACCAACATTTGATTAAAAATCACATCTACACTGGGTATGGACTCCCAATATCAGAATTATGTGTGTTTTTGGGGGATTTTGAACTTGGGAAGGCTCTTTGTGTTGTATTGAAGAAGGGGGTGAGGGTGATATAGAAGAGGGTAAAGTGTGATTTCAAAAAAACAAAAAATTCATACTAACACAGGGAATGAGCGGAGTAATGTGGGAAGGGGGCAGGAGTCATACTATAAAGATCCACAGGGGATGGTATCCCTGTAGTCACCAAAATATGGGCATCATGTATGGGTTTCTGATGCCTAGCTTAAATTAAAAAAATAGAAACAGTAGGCTGCACGAGGGATGACCTTCCAGTGCCACCTTTAAAAAGTGTTACACTTAAATAAAAAAAAAAAAAAACACAAAAACATTTGTAAATGGTTGCATTTTTGCTAAGTGAACATCTTAGAAATACATTTTCACTGCCTGGTATCCATGAGTGCTTACAGTTTTCTACTGATGTTTGAAAAAACTTGTGAAAAAGTCACGAGCAAGCGCTCTGCACATGCTTGTACAGCATCACTTAAAATAAAGATAACTTTGCAATTTTAGATTATTTAATTCCACAAAAAAAATCAAAGCAGCACCATTAGAACAGATTCTAACAACCTAAGAATCTGAGGTTTCTAATCAAAGGCTTGTTTATGTGCCAAAGCATGTGATGTTGGTTCCTGTTGCCATCGTGCATACTCTTTTGGGAAGATTTTTAAGAGTTGCATTACCTTTAGTATGGCTGAGTCTGCAATTTTCTGGTTTGTGAGGAGGAATAGTCAGCAGACTATAGTACCATGTGAGATATTTACTATTCAGCCTACCCCAAACACACAGACTTGAATACCCATCATGCTTTGCACTGGGCTTGATGCTTTCTAATGTATACATGTGGGTAAAAGAGATATGCAAAATCCAAACAAATTGGAAATTATCTGCCTAGTTGCATTATTTATGCATTCTACATACAACTGTTCCCAACTGTCTCTCTGGTATGCTGCACCTGAGTGCAATGGTTCCCACCAGATATGGTCTCTTGCTAAGGGTGTGATTGTAGTGGACTATATGCTGGAGCCTGGACATAATAAACCACATACTTGCAGTTTGTTGCTTTTGTCCTTACCTAAATGGAGATAAAAGCCTATTTGGAGGATTACTTTTGTTTTGGTGAATTTTATCTGTCTAGCCTCCTGACAAAGATTTTCCTACTTGTGCTGAACTTTGAAGTATTTATGACTTAAGAGGTTTTTTTATTTGGAGAGATTTACAGAAATGAAAAACACTAGAAATCCTCACTCTCCTTACATCAGTTACAGAATTGTTATACTGATTTTCTTTGAAACTGGTCTACATGGGAACATGATCAGCAGAATGAAGTACCAGCTAGGCCATTTCCTACTCAGGCTACACCCAATCACAAGGATTTACATGCCCATAAGGATTTGCACTGTGTTAGCAGCATTAGCACATATGTATGTGGATTAAAGAGGTTTACAAAAAACAATCAAATTGGAAAGTACCTCTCTTTTGCATCTTTTATGTATCCCATATACTGCTCATCTCACAAATGGTCTCTTTCTGGTATACTACATCCACATGCAATGGTTTCTGGATACGATCACTAGCTGACTGGATGCTACTCTAACAGAGAGAATGTTGTGAGTTGCTGTCTGGCTTTATCTGGAACTGGGGTAAAATCCTGTTTAGAAGGGGACTTTTGTTTTAGTGACTTTGTAAGTCTACTTTCTTCACAGGGATTTTCATTCCAACTATATCTTGTGCTGGCTATGAAGATGCACTGGGCAAATAAAACAACTGAGTGCTATTAAATGCACACTTTAAATAGAAAATAGAGTTTGAATACACATTTTGACCATAATCCTTCTTCAGGAATTACCTACAAGGAGAAAATAAAGCAAAAATAGAGAGTATGTGTATGTTTTCAAAGGACTTACAAAACCCGAACACACTGGGAAGTATCTCTCTACTTGTATCCTTTATGGATTCTGCATGCTGATCCTCAACCAGACTGGGCTACCTGGTGGCATGGTAAACAGAAGGTAATAATGGCTGACCCATTTCCTATTCATATTACCATCCACCAGCACAATGATTGGCCTAACCATAATATTTTGTGTGGTGTTTGTATCTTTAGAGTATATGGGTAAGGTTTGGAGAAATGTACTTGTAATCCTTCTTTGATGGGTAGAGCCTAAGGCTGGGTACAGTTTGTTCCCTGGAAGATAATTAGCTGGGAATGGCGGTATGGTAATGATATGGTTAATCCTAGGCTGCCCTTGGGACCTGTTGCAGGTGGGAGGTCACCAGGAGGCAGGCAGGATATAAAGGAGGTACATAAGAGAGAGAGAGGGGAGAAGAGGAGAGGATAAGAGTGGGAGTGATTGCCCACTCATGTCAGCTCCAGTAATTTTCCAGGCCAAAGTGTGAAAGAAAGCTTGTGGGAGGGTGTGGTGGCTGCCATTTTTGAGTCCAGTGTGGGACCCCTGTGCTATGCCACCTCAGTGGGATTGGAACTGTTTTGCCCAAGTCTGGTGCTGTTTCTGTGGCATGGCTCTTTAAGCTTTCTCTGCGTACATGAGAGTCAGTTTCCTGATTCCCAAGACCTTCAGGAGAAGCAGACATAGCCAGTAATTTATTTATGTTAGGATTAAACCTCACTGGAGTGGCTAGACATAAGGCTGGTAATTCATGATGTTCTGAGCCTATAATATCCCATACCTCTATTATGTCCTGATCTTGTTTGCTAATTAGAAGTATTTTACTCTTGTGTGAGTATACACTAAATTCATCAAAGTCTCCCTGGTTTTTTATGTGTATGGGTAAATGGAGAGGGACGATGGTCTTTTCCTAAATTAGTAAAAACCCTGACAACCACAATTTAAACCTGAATTGCCATGTCTCAGGCAGTTTTAGATTGTACATGCCTCAGCAGCATCTGACTCAGAGTTTAGTTTCCACCAACCAACTATTCTGTGAATTGGGACAGGACAATCAGGATCTGTACAAATCAATAAATGTTTATAAGCCTCTGTTGTTAACTTTAGTGTCCCCAAGTGCCCAATATAGCAGTAATTATAAAAATCTATATCTTCTGTCGACAGTTAGCCAATTTATTTCCTAAAACACTAAAATGATTAGTCATATCCAGTTCTAAGCAAATACGTTTATTACCATTTAATATTTTTTTCCAGTAATTATGTTCACAAAGTAATTTGCAACCACAAAAATTCTCATAAGTTCTCATAAGAAATAAAACTAGATAATTTATGCATAGTCTTAACAAAGATTAACCTAGACCAAGTCAAGAATAACCGGGGAGACTTTCCATACACTCTCTCTCTCTCTCTCTCTCTCTATCTCTCTCTATCTCTCTCTCTCTATCTCTATCTCTATCTCTCTCTCTCTCTATATATATATATATATGTATATATATATGCTGAAAGACAGTTGCAATATATAACATCCCTTTAAAAAAAAATAATGTAATATCAGATACCCTCCCTAATCCAAATCCCTTTCTGTTTTTTTTTTTGTTATTCATTATTTCTTCAAATCAAGCAAAATCAAAAAAATGACTAAACAAGGCTAAACTATTAATATATAGACTGAAATGGCACTCACCAGTGTTCCAGTTGTGGAAACCATCTCCTTTGAATGTGCTGTTGTAGCAGATGTGGGCTATCAAACTGCTCTCATCTACCATCCACCCGGAGATGGGAAGCAATTCCTTAAGGAATTAGTGGACTTCATCATCGACCTGGCTTTCAAGTCTCCCAGACTGATGGTTCTGGGTGATATTGAAAAATACTAGGCTTAAAACTGATCCCAGGGAAACCCCACTGACAACTTCCTTACTTCCAAGAGTTTCCTATTTAAGACTGTTCTCTGTGTTCTTCCACCCAGCCGGTTCCTGACACCATCCTGTAATCTGGTCCCTATCAACAGATCCTCCAATTTCTTAATGATTCTCCCATGTGAGACAGAGTCATACTCTGCTAATGTCCAGACAGAGTGCATCCACTGCTTGTCCTTTATCTAGCACTTTTGTAACCCAGACAAATAAGTTGATCAGTCTTGTGTGACACAAACTCCCCACTGCAAATCCATGCTGTTTATTAATCTCACTTGGCTAATATGCATTTTATTCAATACGCTGTAAATTATTATATACTTCTAAAGTACTGTACTTCATATGAAACAACAGAAATGGTTGATTGAATAACTCCAGAGATAACCAGTTACAAATGAAATTACCCAATTTACAACTAGGGCAGGGGAAACTAATTACTAGATCATATCAGCAGTGAACTGCAGTAGTAATGAGAGGTGTCATTTCAAACCTTAGAAAATGATCAAACAACATCCAGTAGCAGTACCTAACCATAGCATGTGATACAATCACAGAAAAATCAGAATATGACCTTCTCAGCTCCCCACAAATGACTCCCCTATAGCTGCTTCTCTTTTATAGGTAGGCATTACAAGAATTCAGTAGTTCCCCCTAGGAATCATGTATGCCAGTAGTGTGTACTGCGGAATCCTCCTTTCATTCACTAACTAATCAACTAAGCAACTATAACCTCTTTAGGACGGATAGATCCGTTAAGCGAGGTGGAGGCTGCGCAATATTCATTAAATCAACACTCTGCGCCACCATCGTTGACACCCCCTCCCGAACATGGGGCCCAGACTCTCGCAGTCAAAATTAGATTGGGCTCTAAAACAATCATCATCATCTCAGCCTATATCCCCCCGAGAAACCAGAAACCTGCATTTGAATCCATCCTTCATGCTGTCTCACACCTCCCAAATACTAATGAAACCATATTAATGGGTGACTTCAACATCGACTGGGCATCCCCATCCTCCTCCATCTTCAGAGATGCTGCCCAGGCTATGGGTCTCACCCAAATTATCACATTCTCAACAAGGTGCGACACAAGAACCGGGACATCCTCACTATTAGATCTCATTTTTACCAACAGGCCAAAAAATATTACCCAGGCCTCAGTGCTCCCTGACTCTATCAGTGACCACTCCCCGGTTATCTGCTGGTGGTCGGGCAAACTGCCCACTGCACCACCCAAAACCACATGGCACTGAAAACTCAAAAAAGGAGGCATTAATAACCTCAAAGAATACCTAGCCAATAGTAACTGGCTTCCTTTATATAACGCACAATCAGTTGATGCCGCTCTTGCCCACTTTAAAGCTACCTTTAACAAAGCCTGTGATATATATGCTCCCCTCACTAGGCAGGTTGTGAAAACCAGGTCTACGCCATGGATAACACCCTCCCTCCTAAAACTCATGCAACACAGGGACAACCTCTGGCACAGGGCCATAGACTCCCAACGCACTCAGGACAGACGACTCTATAGGGAGGCTCGAAATAAATGCACCTGGGCCACATGGCAGGCCAAGGCTGATTACTATCAGCACACCCTCTCCTCCTCCTCCTGGGGAGATGGAAGAAAGTTCTGGAGTAACATACAAGAAATTAGTGGCAAATCACGTTCCCCCACCCCTACCCAACTCAGTCTGAACGGGGACGTTACCCAAGATCCTGCTAAAATCACTGAAGCCCTCAATGAAACTTTCTCAGATCTCTCATATCCTCCTCCTAACTTCTTCCACCCCCAAACCCCTCTACCCTCTTATGGTGAGTACAGACCTCCCTCTCCGTCCGTACCATCCCCTGCTTCTTAGCCAAACACTACATCTCCAAAGCAATCGCTAACACTCGCTTCAGCAACGACTCCCTGGACCTAAAACTCATAAGGCTTACCCTTGATGTCACCATAACCCATCTCACACAAATCCTAAACCTCTCGCTTTGCCTTGGCCAATTCCCCACTACCTGGAAAAAAGCAGTGATCATCCCTATCTTAAAGAGCGGTGATCCCACCCTCCCCGGGAATTATAGACCAATCTCTATACTCCCTCCTCTCTCCAAAGCCCTGGAAAAAATAGTCTCAGACCAGCTTACTGAGCATCTAACAAAACACAACCTACTCAGCAAGGAACAGCATGGGTTCAGAGCTGGCCACAGCACCATCACAGCTCTCGCTGAGCTCACAACATTCATCCATGAGGCGCTCGACCAAGGGTCACTTGCAGGGGCTATCTTTATAGACTTAACTAAGGCCTTCGACATGGTCAGCCACGAATTACTCCTTCAAGTCCTGCCGCAACTAAATGTAGTCTCCGAGGCCGCTGCCTGGTTAAAGGACTACCTCACAGAACGCTCGCAGCAAGTAAGAATAAACTCCACCATCTCCACTCCCAAGCCTGTTCGCTCCGGTGTTCAGCAGGGGTCAATCTTAGGCCCACTGCTTTTTACTCTCTTCCTTAATTCTCTCCCCAAAGCCTGCAGTGGTCATCTCTTACTCTATGCCGATGACGCGGTTCTCTACTGGAAACACCCCCAACCATATGCACTCCAGCACACCCTCCAGGAATACTTCAGGGAGCTGGAAAGTTGGTTCGCTGACCACCGGCTGATCATTAATTATTCCAAAACCAAGGTCATGACCTTTGCTCACCGCCAAAGCCCACACAGCCAGATGGCTCTTCACATTTCCAATGCAGATGGTTCCCTGCTGGAGCACGTCAATCACGTCAAATACCTGGGGGTCACCCTGGATACCTCCCTCTCCTACCACAGACATGTACACCTCCTCTCGGTAGCAATCAACTCAAGAGTGGGTACCCTCTACAGAATCAAAAACAGTCTGCCAGCACATGCCATGCAGATAGCTGTCACATCCTCCATCCTCTACCTAATCGATTATGGGATTGTAATCTACGGCACTGCTGATAACTCCACCCTATGCTGCATAACCGCTGCACTAAACAAAGCATGTCGCCTTGTCTCGGGTTGTGACAGACTCACCCACACCTGTGACCTATACAAACTGACTGGCTGGCTTAATTTCCATCAAAGACTCAAGTACCACACCTGCATTCTAGCAAAAAAGATCCACCTCCAGCTAGCGCCAGCCGCCCTTCACCTCATCATCAAACCGGCCCCTCTCAGGCGTATAACCAGACTCACGGCTACCACATCCTTCGTGGTTCCCCCATGTCAAACGTCCCTTGCGCAGAGATCCCTCCACTACTGTGCCCCCAATTGGCTAAACACTTTTCCGCCTTCCCTCTCCCAATTCCGCAGCATCCAACTCTTCAAAGCAGGCCTAAAAACCTTCCTATTGGATAGCTCTAAATGTGAATGCTACGTTGGCCTACCTGTCTCCTCTCTCCTCTCTCCTCCCCCACACACCCACGCAGGGGCCCCTCAGGCTTATCCAAACCCCCCCCCATGCTCAACCTAGGGGTCGCAGGTATGTCTCCAACTTGCCCCAACCAGACAATAAAAGTCTCTCTGCTATCATGCCGACAATGAATTCAGTAATACCACTTTTTTTTATGTATTGAAAGTTTCCTTCCATTGCCTTTACTGTCATATGTCTCTCCACCCTCTGTAACCACCGGAGAGCTAATGTTACTAAAAATGTGATTGTACATAAATCTGTATGTAATTTTTTGCTTGTATATAATTTTCCTTGTTCCGTCTGTCTTCCCCCAACTCGTGTTTCCCCTTCCACCCTCTGTAACCGACGTGGAGCCTTTGCAAAAGAGTCTTTGACTCAAAGGTTTGTAATTCTGAATTTACAGTAAATAAAAATAAATAAATAAATAAATAAACTTAAATCAACCCAATATGCTGTAATATTTGGAGGTGATTTTAAAATGGTGATAGACACTTTTTATCTACAGAACAACCTTGTGACAACTGTTTAGAAATCAAGACTTGTTCAACCCCTAGTGCCAACATCACCCCAAGGTCAGGAGCTAGTCTACTCTACCTTTAATCTTGCAGGACTATTTTTTATCAATAGTAATGCATGGCTGCCACAAGTCATTTCAGCATAATTTGGGTCATCTTTGAACAGTCCTCAGAATATATCAGTTATATGATCCATGCCCCTCCGCTCCAAACTCCTTGGCATGTGCTGCTACAGTAAGACAAGAGTATCAAACTTACAGAATGTAAAGGCATGCTGTAGGTTAGAGAGGGCAGGGCTAACTGGGCTATCAGGATTTAGACTAAAATTGCCTCCCTAATTAGGAACTGGGAATCAGGATGGAGACCCACTTGTTGTAATCAGATCTTTGGAGCCTGGGTATCATGGTACCCTTTTGTTAACCTATGGTTCACTATCCTGACATGCACCTGCCCGGGCACCATTTCCTGACAGGTGCAGTGTCCCAATAGCAACCATGCTGACGGATAAATGCTTGTTGGTGTTACAGGACAGGGTAAGATAGCAGTTGTGATGGCTTCATACCTTACGCATGAAATCACCATCAGATCCAGAAGCTGGCTGAGCTGCCCCTGTGGCGTGGAGGGCTGGAGCACAGGCAGTTTGGCCAGTGGATGCTTAGACCAGGTTCTGGTCTGGTCAAATACTTTTGCCCCCGTAACTGTTAATTTTTTACTCCAGGGTCTGCTCCCCCTTGGAGTTAGTTATTTTAGTCAGAGGGGTGTGGGGGCAAGGCTCCCCCCACATGGTAAGTACAGGAGGTACAGCCCCCCACACTGAAAGAAACATTTGTTGCTGTGTTGCCTGACATTACGCTGGGCAAGTGATGCCATTGGGTTTGTCAATTTTGGTTATCTGGACTCAGTATCCTGAGCATCAGGATACTGAGTTTCCAGATAATATAGTGTATCTGGGATCATACTGGGGGTACCAGGCTGTTGACATGGTGCCAAGATCTGACAGCATCAAAGGTTGCCGTCAGCACCTGCAACATATCATGAACATGCAATTTTGGTTTTTCAAACATGCTTTGGGAGGATTAATGCGGGTGAAGGCCAAGAAATAACTGGGATTGTGTTTTGGTGGCCACAGGACTAATGCAGACCTGAAAAGGTAAGATGTTTTTTTCATTTTTTATATTTTTCCTGAATTTTTTGGGCAGGTAATGAATGATGAATATGAAAGATCTAGGAAGCGGAGTTTGAAATGTTGGTAATTATTAGGGCTGCAGTGGGTAGAGCCCTGCAGACCTGTTTCTATCCAAAAATGACTGCATTCATTCCAATCAAACAAGCTGTTGGAGTTGCACCACAGTCATCTCTGTGTCCCTGAAGCTCTCCACTATTTTTTATTAAAAAAAATCAGCGCCATCCTGATTGCGACACAGGGGGATTGGGCACACCCAGTGACACTCTTAGTTTCGGGGAGGGTATGGGGTGATGGGTGCTAAGAGGGAGGTAGTATAGGGGGATATCTCTAATTTTAAAGAAAAAACAAATGGTGGTCAGGGCAGAACATGGAAAACTCTGCCGTGTCCAAGATGGTCACTGCACTCTATTGCGCACATGCTAGTAGTCACGCATGTGCAATTTAGTGCGACGGTCATCTTGGACATGGTGTAGTGTGCCATGTTCTGCCATAAAGGCAATTTGTTTTTCTTTAAAATTAGAGATATACTCCCACCCAACCTCCCTCTCAGCACCCCCCAGAAACACAGCGTGACACTGGGGAACCAACTCAGTACTGTGATAAGGATGGCGACAATTGTTTTTTAATTAAATTATACATACCCCCCAACCTACTCTACCTCTCAGCATCCACCCACCCATCATAAGCATAAGATTGACACTGGGGTTGCTCAATCCCCTAGTGTCCTGATCAGGACTTCTCTGTGGAGGTTTTTTTTTTTTGCCTTTTTTTTACATATTCTCCAAAACAACCTTCCCTCTAAGTGCCCCCCCCAGAAACATAAAAGTGACCCAGAGGTGTTCCATCTCCCCCAACCCAACTCTCCATTTCAGTGCACCCCTCAGAAACATAAAAGTGACACTGGGGGTGCCCAATACCCCAGTGCCATGATGGGAATCCTTGGTCCTGTTTTTATTTTTGACACCTGTAAAAAGAAAATCATCCACTGATGTATTTTGTGCTGTTCCTTATAACCCACCTGACCCTCCCACTGAGAACTCACTATCCCACACCCCCCAAGCCCTTACTTATCCATCAGGGGTCCAACGCGATAATGCTTTCTGGATTGCAGACATGTCTTCACTCTTCAAAGCTGGACCACAAACTGAAGAAACAGGTATGTGGCTCAATGTATTTCAAGGGGTTTTGAACTTAGTGGCATAACTTGGGCATTTTTGCATATTTGCTTCCCAAATTTTCAAGATGCCGTCTTTGGGACCCTACCACATGAACCATTGAGCTATCATTAGGCAGATCTGTGCCAAAAGGTTATTTCATGCTCCCTTTGCAAAATCACCATTTGGGCAGGAGTTGAACATTTTCTTTGCCCTTGTTCATGAGGCGGGGTCATAAGAAGACTATATTGAACATTTGGTGTCAAAATATTAAAAAACAACAAAGTTATGAACCTACTGTACGTTGAATTTTGCAAGCTCAGGGTCACAACTTTGGCAATTTTCAATATTTTTATCCCAAATTTACAACATAGCCATATCTTTACAGCGCCTCATGAATGTGACAGCTGTCATATTTTAAATCCTGGCCAAAATGTTTTTTTTTACATCATCATAGATGGTGATTTTGCAGTCCCTGTGTGAAATCACCTTTTGGGTAGGAGTTTAAGATTTTCTCTGCCATTGTTCATGAGGTGGGGTCATTAGAATGCTGTATTATCAATCTGCTATAAAAATATTTACAAACAAAAAAGTTATCAGGCTATGTTGAATTTTGCAAAGCAGGCTCGTACGTTTGGAAACATTCAATATTTTTACCACAAATTTTCAACATAGCTATTTCTTTACAGCACCTCATGAAAGTGATAGCTGTCATTTTTTCGCTCCTGCCAAAACTATGTTTTTGCATTCTAAAAGTTGATTTCACTGTCCCTGTGTGAAATCACCTTTTGGGTAGGATTTGAACATTTCCTCTGCCCTTCTTAATGTGATGGGGTTATAACAAGGGTATGCTGAAAATCTGGTGTACAAATATTACAATACAACAGATTTAGGATCCTACATTACATTTTGCTAATGAAGGCTCGTAACTTTGGTAATTTTCAATATTTTTACGCCAGATTCCTTGCCTGCAACCCTACTGACTGTGGCCAGAACTTGTGTTTAAAAAGTACTCACAACCCTAAAACGTATATTTCAGATGTTTTCTGGGTTTACTTTTACAGGGGTTACTCAATTAGCATTCATTTCCACAACAATACTGGGTCAGAATCCATATCACTGTATATACCATGAACTATAGTGAGGGTTGAGTAGACAATTATGTGACAAATCACAGCATTCATCTATTAAAACTCCATGGGCAGGATTTAGAAAAGGCTTAGATCACAGGAAGCCCTGGGTGCAACAACACTATGGGGCATGGGGCTTCTGGCAATCTAATAGGAGTTTCTATCCCATGTGGCAGTTGTCACAAGTTAAACAAACTTTTTCTGGTCTAACTTGTGGCAATCCTGGGGCACCTTTTTACAGATCTTGTGCCAGATATAAGGTGAAAGCTGCTGTTAATTATGAAAACTGTTGCAACTACACCCGTGATTGTGGAATCTGCAACGTTGTGGCAATGGGGTTGGTGCACTGCCAGAACGTAAGTGTCGTGGCACAGGGACTGGTGCAAGCCTTGCACCATGCTTTGAAATGCCTGCCTAATGTTTCATCTAGGGATTTCAAAGTTAGTATACTCGCCACTTGCATTATGATCTACATACTGTGTAAGCCTGGTACACATTGGTTGCATAGTCGTTCAGTGACATGGTGTCAGAAATAACAAAGCATGATTAATTTTAATATTCTTTCTTTAGAAACATAAAAACATTGTAAAGGCTAGACATCAGAAACGTTCTATCCTAAGACAATAAACAAAAGAAAATCTGTACACACATCAAGGCTGGCACAGTAGGAATGCTATTTTTTAAATCATAGTGCACGACAGACTGGGATACAGCAGAACAAACACCCTCAATGTTTTGTCAGTGTACTTTGCCTTCTATAGTGGGGCTAAGTCACCCTGCCCAGCCCTATATCTTACACAATCAGCTTTAAGTGACAGTTCCATTTACAAGAAACAATAAACATACTTTGATATTCAAAATGAATAAGCATAGTATTATTTGCATGTGCTAATACAGTTTACAGTTTTACAGACTAGGCAAGGTGCTTCAGCCACTCTGAGGAAGCAATCAAGTGCTGGCAAGATGTTTGTAGTGTTTTCTGTGCCATATTGCAGTTTGTCCTGTACTTTCCTTTATTAAATATCATTCCTGCTATATTGGCCTTGGTGTATGCACCTTTTGTTCTTGTTGACTGTCTGTGTTACTGTATGAATGTAACTATGCCAGACAGACATTGGCCCCTTAACTGGCTGTGAATGTACAAATTTACTTTTCCTGTTGCTCTCCAACAGAGTGCCTTGTATTGTTTTAAGAATGAAGATGTTCAAAATAAACAAGTTGCTAATAGTTTAAAAACCACAGGCAACATATACTGTATGTAGTTCTTTTTTCATTCCTTTTTAAAAGGTGCTTCCACATGCATGTTATCTCATTCCATCATTCATAGTTGTATGAGATAGCAATCTGTAAGCTACTTTTCCTCCCATGCCTTTAAATGTGGCTCCTAGATTCCATCTCCAGTTCCTCTTGGGTGTTTTAACTTTTATTAATTAAAATTGGCTTCAAAAGCCCTACCTCAGTATCCATAATTTATGCAATTTATTCATTTGTAGCCCTGGAAGCCTATCTCCAGTGTCACAACAGTCCCACCCCAACATCAGTTGCTGCCACCAAGAGCCTATTCCTGGTGGCTGGCTAATGCTCTGTGATCCCCCTTCCCAGCAAGTGCAGCAAAAAGGAACCCATATCTTATGGCATTCTAATGCCCTGCCCCCATACTCAACATCATGTGAAAGCTCTGGTAGCCAATCCTGGTGGCAGTTTGATGGCCCACATACTTACAATCCCCTTTACTTACACAGAAATTGGGAACCAATTCCAGGTACAAAAAATAACTCTTATATTTATTCCTTCAAAATGGCAGCTAAAATAAACCCTCCTCTTGCCTCCATGGCTGGCAGCCATCTGAATTACTATACATTATTGCAAGATAATTTGTAAAATAGATTAAGTGTGCATCTAGTTCATAACTTTTGACTTACTGTACAATAATGTAATTCATAAAGAAGGAAATGATGCAAGCGTTTGTGCAACCCTCCATCTGTCATGTGAAAATGTTTTCTTGGAGGGGCACAGAGAGGGAAAACATTTCACTTGACACCAAGGACTGCTTGGCTTGGCTTAAAGTAAGGGAGGGGCTGCCACTGAATGACAGGAACTGATTGGTTTGGGGCAGCGCAGAGGGTAAGACTGGATGGCAGGGACTGTTTTGCTATGGCCAGGGTGAGGAGTTGAGGAAGGGGTGCCGCTAGATATTTAGGACTGCTTGGTTTGGGTAGGTCATGGGAAGAAGTTGCCAGTCAACACCAGTGACTGCTTTACTTGGAAAATAGGGACTGCTTAAAACAGGAATGGTGAGGGAAGGAGCACACCTGATACTACTGACTGCTTATCACAAAAGTAAAGTAAAAGAGGGGCTGCCACTGGATGACAAGGACTGTTTGACTTGGGATGGATGTTGTAGGCCATCAGATGATAGGGAACATTTACATTTGGCTTGGACCAGGGTGAGGAGGGGTGAAAATATTTACATACATCTACACTGAGGCATCAGTTAGAGCTGCAGCACAGTGCCACAAAGGAAGGGACAAGTAGCAGGATTACATGCCTCCAGAATCTTGGTGATTGTGTGGTGAGGTGATCCTCAAAGTATGAATGATTGCTTCTAGCAGCATTGGATTAACTTAATTTTGGCACCATCTACAAAGGCATACCAGTAGGTGTATGATTTAATTTATGTGCCCCCAAAAGACTGTGCTGAAGTTCAGATAATGCCAATGCTGCTTTCAGCTCTCATTCATACCCCAAGGAAGATTGTACCACACAATCACAAATATCAAACTTTTTATCCTAACTTCACATACACACCAACTCTTTTAGAGAGTCGTACCAAAGGCACCAAAGTTATAGTAATGCTCATTCTACATCAAGGAGTACTACACCCTCATGTCTTGTAAATGTTGTTTAAAGTAGTGTGCCTGTTGTCAAATGCCCTTTCAAAAATGAAGGACAGGTAATGCAAAAAACGATGCTTTGGCATTATTTAAAACAGAAGCACAAAGCCTTCAAAGTTGGAAAATATGATATTAGCATGAAAAAGAGCCCCACATCTGGGTCAGTGTGTTGTGCTGTGTGCCTTAAAGGAGTACTTCATACTCATATCTTGTAACTCTTATTTATTTCCTTGGAGAATATACAAATCTGTTTTCCTGTAGCTGTTGGGTATATGTGCATTTGCTTTAGTTTATTTTCACTGTTCATATCCTGTAACTAGCCTAGGAATCTTCAATTTCTGGTTGATGAAATCTCACCCCCCCCCTTAGAGCTGTATTAGCATATAAGAACATGATGCCACAGCACCTACTTATGCCATGTATCTCTGTGCTGAATGTACTGTATATATACCCTGAAAAAAACTCTCTGGAAATACACAGGTTGAATACAGTTTAAAAGAAATAAAAAACATATTACATCTAAGACAGTCTACAAAGTTAACCGAAGGTAGATGTGGCATTTCACACATTGCTGCAACTTGTTTTATTGAATTCTAAGTAAGCAGTACTGGAATACTATGACGTCTAAAGGGTGCTTACACATCATATTCTCATATGCCAATGCAGCTGTCAGGTACAATGCGATTTTGACCACCAGAAAATGGAGACCCCCTCCCAGAACAGTTACAGTGAGTGGTATGAAATAGAGCTGTGCAAAATGGGAAATTCTGAATCAGTGAAATGTCGATGGCATTTCACAAAATTGTGAAATTTTTCGGAATTGTACTGAATTTTTAACATTTAATAAAGTAGTAATAACTCCACCATATTTCATGCTTAGTATCTGAAATTTCAAACGTGCTAAATATCATGAAATTTGGATGCACAGTTTCAAAACTATAGGTGCTCAAATGTTGACATTTTATTGTTTGTGCAAAATTTCATAAACATTTTTATCTGCATATATCTTAACCACCTGTTGGGTCAGGGATTTTAAATTTGGCATGATTTCTTGTTGATATGTGTTTTACAAAATGCCTGATATGACAGTATGATACATCATCTCAAAATTATATATGCTCAAAATCTGTCATTATATTTTTTTCAGGAAATTTCATGAAAAAAATTAATCTGCATATAACTCAGGCACCTTTGGAGCTAGGCATGTGTAAATTAGTACAGATAAGCTTTCGTAATGCTTATAGAATGATCTAAATGTGGACAAGTTAGATAAGATATTTTTAAGTTACAGGGGTTCAAAACTTTATTAAGTAAATATTTGCAAAACTGTGAAAACTATAAAAAATGTGGATGTTTGTAACTTCTGTGCTCTTGCATGCATAGAGTAAACATTTGACATGCATATCCTTAGTCAGTATATCCTGGTGTCTAACACAATGGATAAATTTGTTAAGCAGTTTTAATTTTGCAGAAGAAAGAATGATTAGTAACATTATCTCACATATTTATGATAGCATATACAGTATTGCAGTTGAAGCATCCAGAGTTTTTTTTATGTGGAATTTAACTTTAACAATGCACATATCACTACTTTATTTGATAAGCTGGGCTGAGCTTTTTGCAGTCCTGCTGTTCTTCTATGGGTGACTACCCCCCCCCTCTATTTTGGCATAGCCAGATTGATTTAGTATAACTACTAATCCAACTGATATCCTCATTGTTCTTTACAGTGACAAACTCCCTTATAACATGAGTCACCTACTCCTTTTCCTATTTACCTACCCTGTTGGAATAGCCAGAATTCTTTCTTCCTGCTGCCCAAGACATTCTTTTCCCCCAATACATCTTTTTGAGTACCTATAAGTACAAGACTTGCATGTACACCAGGCTCCCCAGATTATAAATTTACTGTATGTGATCCTTAAATATCCTGCATTCAGATTGGAATTGTTGACACTGTGCTTTCTTGATCCAACTTGGGGATCTACCACTGTTGTGCTATCCAGCTCAACTGTCCATTTCTTGGTGAAACTGTACATCTAATTCCAGAGCCTGGTGACCCCCTGTACTACCTGCCTGTTATACCCCTATCCTCTAATTAGAATCCCCAGATAAGGCTGAGTGAAATTAGAACATTTCAGTTTTATCGAATTTTTCATGAAATTCTGCAATGTTCAAAAAGACTCATGAGAGTTGACTTTATGTACACATGTTATTTTGCAATTTCTCACAGCAAGCAATTAATAAAATTGGCACACATAGTCTCCTTGTAAGGTCTAAGAACCTGACAGATTTCATGATATTGCATTCTCTAGTTTTAAAGTTTCAGTGGTTTATAAATATGTAGTTTACATTCTTGCAAAATTAAATGTTTATATGCTGCAAACATTTGACTACTTTTAATTCAATCCAATTTAAAGCTGAAAATATGAACTTTTTCAGAAATGACCATGTGATATAGTAGTTTAAATGTTTCAGCTCTGGTTAAATTTGAATATGTAGGTTTAAAATTAGATGGAACTGAAATTTAAATTTTGGCAACATGTTTGGCAGGCTATAACTCAGTCCCATTTAACACTAGTAATCTGAAACTATGTGCATATACACATATGGTGATAACCTGTATACTTGCTATTTTTTGTAATATTTCAATGAATACTATCAAAATATTATAGTATATTAAAATTACAGAAATCAAAATGATGGCAATATTTGTCTATCTATAACTCAGCTCCAATTGGAGCTTGAGACTTAAACATGGTGAATATATGCATTATAGGTGCTTCTCTAAATTCTGATATTGTGGAGAAATTTGGATAAGAAATTTTAAAATTATCTCAAAATAACTGAAAATTAAATTTTGATTAAATGTTTGGCCACCTGTAACTCCACTCTCTTTCAATCAATAGCTCTGAAATCTTGTACACTCTTGTAAGCCATAGGGTACCATTTGCATTCCACATTTGGTGTTATTTGAATGTATACTTTTAAAATTATAGTGAAATAACTGAACTTTAAAAGTTTGCAAAATTCAATGGAATTTTCAAGAACACACTGCGGAATTCCACAGAATCGGAATGGTCATTCTGCAGGCATTCCACAGGTGGAATTTTATATACAACACAGCTCTAGTATGAACAGTAACAATAAACTAAAGCAAACATAAGCATCCCCAACAGCTACATGAAAAGAGTGGTTTACTGAGAAGGAAACAAATAACATTTACAAGATATGAGTATGTAGCACTCCTTTAAGGCACCCAACACAACACACTGATCCAGATGTGTGTGTGGGGGGGAGGGGGCTTTCTATCCTTATATCACATTTTGCTACTTTGAAGGCTTTGTGCTTCTGCTTTACCAAGTGCCAAAACATAGCTTTTTAAAATAGCTATCCTTCATTTTTGAAAAGGTATTTGATAACATGCACACTACTTTAATACTTTCAAAGGCAAGCAGCTCTTTGTGTCCAGTGGCACTACTTGAAAGCACCCTGGCTTGTGTCAAACAGTCCCTTGTGCCCAGTGGTGCTCTCAGAACTCACCCCACCCAGTGTCAAGCAGTCCCTGGTGTCCAGTGACACTTCATAATATCACCCCACCACCTGTAAAGCAGTTATTGGAGTCCACAGGCACTTCCTGAGCTCACCACACCCTGTGTCAAGAAGTCCCAGGTGTCCAGTGCCACCCAGTGTCAAGCAGTCCCTGGTGTCCAGTGACACTTCATAATCTCACCCCACCACCTGTAAAGCAGTTATTGGTGTCCACAGGCACTTCTCTGAGCTCACCACACCCTGTGTCAAGAAGTCCCAGGTGTCCAGTGCCACTCCTATCTCACACAGACTAAATTCAATCAGTCTCTGACATCCAGAGGGAAACTCTTTTACTCTTTTCAAGGTCAATAAATCCCTACAATACAATGGCAATCCTTCTCTCACCCTTTCCCAATATAATTGGTCCCTGATGTCCAGGCCCCACTTACTCTTCCCCAATCCAATCAGTCCTTGGCTTCCTGTGGCACCCCCTCATCCTGCCCCAACCCAATCAACTTAAGACTTTTAGTGGCACTCCTTCATTTCATTATACAAATCAAATCACTCCCTGTTGTCCAGTGGCACAATTCTCCCTTATTTCACCCATCTTCTATACAGCCCTTAATGGCTATTGGTATATCCCTCCCTCCCTCCCTTACCATGGCCCAATGCAATCAGTATCTGGCACTCCAGTTGCACCCCCATCTGACAACCTGCCACAATTTTGTGACGAGGTACCTTTGTAAATGAGCCTCTGGCTCAAAGGTTTCTAAACTGATGTTTAAATAAATAAATAAATAAAATAAATCCAATATATATCTCTGATGTCAGGTAGCCTCACATGGCAGTAGCCAATAACACCCACCTGACATCTGTGTAGCTAGACACCATCTGGAAACTGTAATTGCAATTTGTGACTCAAATTTAAAAATGAGTTTACATTTTCCAGATGGTAGTCAGCTGTGGAGGTGAGATGAGAGTTTTACTGGCCACTATCTGGGTGGGACTGTTCAGTGGCACTCAGGGTGAAATCAACCACCTGCTGGGGTGGACAGTATATAAGGTACAGACCACCAACATTTGATTAAAAATCACATCTGCACTGGATATGGACTCCAAATATCAGAATTATGTGTGTGTTTGAGGGGGGGGATTTTGTACTTGGGAAGGCTCTTTGTGTTGTATTGAAGAAGGGGGTGAGGGTGATATAGAAGATGGTAAAGCGTTATTTCAAAAAAACAAAAAATCATACTAACACAGGGAATGAGTGGAGTAATGTGGGGAGGGGGCAGGGGTCAGACTATAGAGATCCACAGGGGATGGGATCCCTATGGCCACTAAAATATGGGCGTCATGTATGGGTTTCTGATGCCTAGCTTAAATTAAAAAATAGAAATAGTAGGTTGCATGAGGGATGAGCTTCCAGTGCCACCTTTAAAAATTGTTACACTTAAATGAAAAAAAAAACACAAAAACATTTGTAAATGGTTGCATTTTTGCTAAGTGAATATGTTAGAAATGCATTTTCTCTGCCTGGTATCCACGAGTGCTTACAGTTTTCTACTGATGTGTGAAAAAAAACTTGTGCAAAAGTCATGAGCAGGCGCTCTGCACATGCTTGTACAGCATCATTTAAAATAAAGATAACTTTGCAATTTTAGATTATTTAATTCCACAAAAAAAATCAAAGCAGCACCATTAGAACAGATTCCAACAATCCTAAAAATCTGAGGTTTCTAATCAAAGACTTGTTTATGTGCCAAAGCATGTGATGTTGGTTCCTGTTGCCATCGTGCATACTCTTTTGTGCAGATTTTTAAGATTTGCGTTACCTTTAGTATGGCTGAGACTGCAATTTTCTGGTTTGTGAGGAGGAATAGTCAGCAGATGATAGTACCATGTGAGATATTTACTATTCGGCCTACCCCAAACACACTGACTTGAATACCCATCATGCTTTGCACTGGGCTTGATGCTTTCTAATGTACACATGTGGGTTAAAGAGATATGCAGAATCCAAATAAATTAGAAATTATCTGCCTAGTTGCATTGTTTATGCATTCTACATACAACTATTCCCAATTGTCTCTCTGGTATGCTGCACCTGAGTGCAATGGTTCCCACCAGATATGGTCTCTTGCTAAGGGTGTGATTGTAGTGGGCTATATGCTGGAGCCTAGGCATAATAAAACACATATTTGCAGTTTGTTGTTTTTGTCCTTACCTAAATGGAGATAAAGGCATATTTGGAGGATTACTTTTGTTTTGGTGAACTTTACCTGTCTAGCCTTCCGACAAATATTTTCCTACTTGTGATGAATTTTGAAGTATTTATGACTTAAGAGTATTTTTTTTTGGAGAGACTTACAGAAATGAAAAACATTAGAAATCCTTACTCTCCATATATCAGTTATAGAATCGTTCTACTGCTTTTCTTTGAAACTGGTCTACATGGGGACATGATCAGCAGAATAAAGTACCAGCTGGGCCATTTCCTACTCAGGCTACACCTAATCACAAGGATTTACATGCCCATAAGGATTTGCACTGTGTTAGCAGCATTAGCACGTATGTGTCTGGATTAAAGAGGTTTACAAAAACCAATCAAATTGGAAAGTACCTCTCTTTTGCATCTTTTATGCATCCCATATACTGCTCATCTCACAAATGGTCTCTTTCTGGTATACTACATCCACATGCAATGGTTTCTGGATATGATCACTAGCTGCCTGGATGCTACACTAACAGAGAGAATGTAGTCAGTTGCTGTCTGGCTTTATCTGGAACTGGGGTAAATTCCTGTTTAGAAGGTGACTTTTGTTTTAGCAACTTTGTACGTCTACTTTCTTCACAGGATTTTTATTCAGCTATATCTTGTGCTGGCTATGATGATGCACTGGGCAAATAAAACAACATAGTGCTATTAAATGCGCACTTTAAATAGAAAATAGAGTTTGAATACACTTTTTGACCATAATCCTTCTTCAGGAATTACCTACAAAGAGAAAATAAAGCAAAAATAGAGAGTATGTGTATGTTTTCAAAGGACTTACAAAACTGGAACACACTGGGAAGTATCTCTCTACTTGTATCCTTTATGGATTCTGCATGCTGATCCTCAACCAGACTGGGCTACCTGGTGGCATGGTAAACAGAAGGTAATACTGGCTGACCCATTTCCTATTCATATAACTATCCACCAGCACAATGATTGGCCTAACCATAATATTTTGTGTTGTGTTTGCATCTTTGGAGTATATGGGTAAGGTTTGGAGAAATGTACTTGTAATCCCTTTTGGTGGGTAGAGCCTAATGCTGGGTACAGTTTGTTCCCTGGAAGATAATTAGCTGGGAATGGCAGTGTGGTAATGATATGGTTAATCCTAGGCTGCTTTTGGGACCTGTTGCAGGTGGGAGGACACCAGGAGACAGGCAGGATATAAAGGAGGTACATAAGAGAGAGAGGGGAGAAGAGGAGAGGATAAGAGTGGGAGTGATTCCCCACTCATGTCAGCTCCAGTAATTTTCCAGGCCAAAGTGTGAGAGAAAGCTTGTAGGAGGGTGTGGTGGCTGCCGTTGTTCGAGTCCAGTGTGTGACCCCTATGCTATGCCACCTCATTGGGCTTGGAACTGTTTTGCCTAAGTTGGGTGCAGTTTCTATGGCATGGCTCTTTAAGCTTTCTCTGTGTACATGAGAGTCAGTTTCCTGATTCCCAAGACCTTCAGGAGAAGCAGCCATAGCCAGTAATTGATTTATGTTAGGATTAAACCTCACTGGAGTGGCTAGACATAAGGCTGACAATTCATGATGTTCTGAGCCTATAATATCCCATACGTCTAAAATGTCCGGATCTTGTTTGTAATTAGAAGTATTTTACTCTTGTGTGAGTATGCACTAAATTCATCAAAGTCTCCCTGGTTTTTATGTGTATGGGTAAATGGAGAGGGACGATGGTCTTTTCCTAAATTAGCAAAAACCCTGACAACCACACAATTTAAACCTGAATTGCCATGTCTCAGGCAGTTTTAGATTGTACATGCCTCAGCAGCATCTGACTCAGAGTTTAGTTTCCACCAACCAACTATTCTGTGAATTGGGACAGGACAATCAGGATCTGTACAAATCAATAAATGTTTATAAGCCTCTGTTGTTAACTTTAGTGTCCCCAAGTGCCCAATATAGCAGTAATTATAAAAATCTACATCTTCTGTCGACAGTCAGCTAATTTATTTCCTAAAACACTAAAATGATTAGTCATATCCATTTCTAAGCAAATACATTTTTATTACCATTTAATATTTTATTATTTTTTTCCAGTAATTATGTTTACAAAGTAATATGCAACCACAAAAATTCTCATAAGTTCTCATAAGAAATAAAACTAGATAATTTATGCATATTCTTAACAAAGATTAACCTAGACCAAGTCAAGAAAGAAAAGGGGTGGAGACTTTCCATACACCATCTATATATATCTGTATCTATCACATATATATATATATATATATATACACACACACACACACACACATAAGCCAAAAGACAGTTGCAATATATAATAACATCCCTTTAAAAAAAAAGCAACGTAATATCAGATATCCTCCCTAATCCAAATCCCTTTCTGTTTTTTTTTTTTGTTTTTTTAATTCATTATTTCTTCAAATCAAGCAAAAATAAAAAAAAAAGATTAAACAAGGCTAAACAATTAATGTATAGACTGAATTGGCACTCTCTAGTGTTCCAATTGTGGAGACCATCTCCTTTGAATGTGTTGTTGTAGCAGGTGTGGGCTATTGAATTGCTCTCATCTATCGTCCACCCAGAGATGGGAAGCAATTCCTTAAGGAAGTAGTGGACTTCATCATCGACCTGGCTTTTGAGTCTCCCAGACTGAAGGTTCTGGGTGATTTTAATGCCTGGATCAATGATGAACTCTCACAATTTGGACAACACTTCCTCCAGCTGATGGATTCACTGGGCCTAACACAGGTGGTTACCACTACTACACATAAAGCTGACTATTCTCTTGACCTGGTCTTCCTTCTGGGGATCGAGGCTTCTGATGTGGGGGTGGAACCAGTCGGATGGTCCGACCATTACACTGTGAGATTCAATTTTGGCATCCCACCTTGTAGGCCGACCCCTGTGGAGATGGTCAAGTACCGCCCTTTGCGGAATATTACTTCCGATGGCCTTACTGCGGTCCTTGGCCTATCACAATTTCCTGTGCACTGCAATGATCAAGAGGCATTGGTTTTGACCTATAATAATGCCATCACCTCTGCCATGGATTCTGTTGCTCCAGTTCGTGTGCACGCCCTCTCTCCCTTCGACCTCGGGCACCTTGGTTTGACGGGGCCTTGAGGGAGTTGTGGCGACTAGGACGCAGGTTAGAACATTGTTGGCTGAAATCTGGCCTGGATGCCGATCATCTTAGACTGCTAGAACATTATCAATTCTATCAGTCAGAAATTTCTCATAAGAAGGCAAAATTCCTGTCCAGGGAAATTTCTGCTACCCAGAACTGACCAGCTCAGCTCTTCAGAACCGTGGACAGATTGTTTAACCCAGCCTGTCTCCAGTTCCGAAGAGCGTTTTCACAATTACAGTGTGATGAGCTTGCTCAGTTCTTTGCTGATAAGGTGATGGACATCAGGTCAGAGATCCTTCCAACACATTCTATGCAAGCTGTTAGTGATCAGGACTTGGTCGCTATCCCTTCATTTTCCTGGAGTACCTTCGACCACTCTGGAAATCGTAGATGTTATGCAGATTGTCCTAGAGATGCGCCCTACATGCTGTAGTTTTGATCTGGGTCCTACATCCCTTATTTTGGGTTGTGGGGAGGTCATTTTCCCAGTTCTAGCACAGATAGTCCGGTGCTCCCTTGACTCGGGTGAATATCCCTGTTCCTTGAAAGAGGCGGTGGTGACACCCTTGTTGAAGAAAGCTTCATTGGACCCAGACTGTCTTGCCAACTACAGGCCTATCTCGAACCTCCCCTTTGTGGGGAAGGTGATCGAGAAAGTACTGGCAGCCCAGTTGGAGAACCATTTGACCATCCATAGCATCTATGAGCTGCTGCAATCAGGTTTTCAAAAGAGGCACAGTACCAAGACTGCACTGGTTCAGGTGCTCAATGATCTCCTGATGGCGAGAGACCAGAGAAAACGGTCCATTTTGGTACTAGTAGATCTGTCCTCAGCATTTGACATTGTTGACCATGGGGTCCTTCTTGAGCGCTTGAGATATATTTGTGGGCTTTCTGAGGTTGTCCTCAGATGGTTCACCTCATACCTCACCAGAAGAACTCAGAGGGTGGTTTCGTTTTTTTCTGATCCCACCTCTCTGCCCTGTGGGATTCCTTAGGGCTCTATTTTGTCCCCCATATTGTTTGCGGTGTATATGTTTCCCCTCAGAGACATTGTGAGATGGTATGGTCTGCGGTTTCATTACTATGCCAATGATACCCAGCTATACCCGTCTTTTGCCCCCGACCAGGAAGGAGCCGTTTCGGTATTTAATAGCTGCCTTAATGAAATCCTGGATTGGTTGAGGTCCAGTTGGTTAAAGTTGAATTCAGGAAAGACAGAGGTGTTGGTTTTGGATCCGGATCACCGGATAGGGGGTCCAGTGGCCGGCTCCCCATCTGGATTGTGTCTTGGGGCTGTTGAGCTACTGGTCTCTGAACAGGTACAAGACCTGGGGGTGATATTGGATGCTGGGCTGACACTTTGACCTCAGGTGTCAGCTGTGGTTATGACATCTTTCTACCATCTAAGAAACATTGCCAAGATAAAGCACCTTGTTCCGTCCAGTGATCTGCCAACTTTAATCCATGCCTTTGTGACCTCGCTTTACTTTGGGCTTCCGGGTGTTGATATCTGCTGCTTGTAGCTGGTGCAGAATTCCGCAGCACAGTTGTTGGTGGGAACTCCTAGCTCCTCCCATATTACACTGGTGCTGCAGGAACTGCACTGGCTGCCAGTTCAGTGGTGGATCACCTTCAAAGTTGGCTTACTGACTTTTAAAGCCCTACATGAACTGGGCCCCAATTACCTGAAAGAACTCCTGATTCCTTACCACTCTGTGAAACCACTCTGCTCTGCTGATAAGGGGTTGCTAGAGATTCCAAGGGTGACTTTAAAATCTGCTGGGGCCCGTGCATTTATGTTTGCGGCCCCTCCTCTTTGGAATTCTCTACCTCGTTGGATTAGGGAGTGCATGACCGTGGGGAGTTTTAAACGGGCTCTGAAATCTTACCTCTGGGAACAATCTTATGGATGCACTATTTATTGAATTATATTTATTATGTGGCTGAATCTGTAGGATTTTATTCTCTTATTGTATGGCACCTTGATGCCTGAAAGGCGCATAACAAATAAAGCATATTATATTATATTATTATTATTATAATAGCTAACAGCTGACATTCTAAAGATCTATTTTGTCCATACTTGCTAAGATATCTTGTTCTGAAGAGGTGGAGGATTCCCCAGTTTCCTGGGCTGAATATTGTGCACGGAGATAGGAAGTAAGCTTATCTACATCAAAGAAAATATATGCATTACCATCTTTATAATTTTAACTTTCGCAGGTGGTAACAAAGAAAACTGTGCACCAGTTTTGAGTATTTCTTCACGATAGGTCAGGAATTTCCTCCATCTTTGCTGTGTTGCATAACAATAATCTGGGTAACTAAAGTACTTGTGGCCATTGTAGTCCAAAGAACCTCTGAGCTTGGCTAATCTAAAAATATAATCTCTGTCTGAATCGAACCCAAAAGTAGCCAAAATTGTTGGTTTTGTTTGATCTGAGGATCGTCCTCCACACTTAAGAACCCAAAAAGCTTTTGTTATTAGTGGAGGATTCTCTTGCGGTGAATCAAAAGTTTTAATTAATATGCCCTTCACCAATTCTCTGGTATTCTCAAACTCAGAATCTAACTGCTTTGGCACACCTAAAATCTGAATATTTCTGTAATGAAGCAAGTTCTCTGCATTCTCCAACTTCCTATTAACATTAGAATTATCCTTCATTAAACCTGCATAATTAGCTTCTAGTGAAGTAATCTTTGCATCCTGTTTGCTTACAACTGTTGAATTTTCGACTGCAGTTTTCTTAATTTTCTCACATGTAGATTTTACCCTAATTACTTCAGATTGCAAGAATTCCATCTTCTTCAATATCGCATCGAATCTATGATCACTCCATTCATTCCATGCCAAAATTTTGTCCAGTGTTGCACCCAGCTTTTCAAGTGTATAACCCCCAAGCTCAATAGGAGAAGACTGCTGCATAAAATCAGTTTGTCATAGCTGGTAGCTTTGTTTATTAGACTCATCCATCCCTGAAGATACATTAGAAGGGATATTGGGGGATATCTTATCCACTGCCTGTGGGATGATCGGCGGACTAAAAACAGCCCTGCCACCACTCTCCGGGCTAGTTTTACTAGGGAGATGCTGCTGCTCTAGCGGGACTGACTTCGGGGATACAAATTCCGACACCATACTGCCCCTGCTCCTTCATGAATCCATACTAAAAACAAGTAATAGCCGAAGTATTAAAGCAGAGGTAACGTCGGGTCAATTAGGAAATGACAAGAAAAAAAAAACTTTGTTCTATATCCAGTATCCCATAGGTTGTGCAGAGGAGTTAGAACACGCTGTTACTGCCATCGGCCATCTTTTTGCTAGCAAATACATTTTTATTAAAGAAAATGTTACTGATAACAACTCATGCAGAATGAATTAACAAGCAAAATAATCACATAAGGGAATAAAAATGTATTCCCTTACAAACAGAAAAATACATAAAAATAATTTTTAATCAAGTCACCCCATCCTGATTCTATAAAGTCAGGAAACATGCAGTTAGCTTACCACCTTTTAGTTCAAACCAGTTCTCAGATTAAAAAGTCCTGAGGGTACTTCTCTGTCTGCAGCTGGTCCAATATGCCGAGCTGACTAACTGAAGAAAAGACCCCTTACTTCTTGTATCTGGAAGGTGACGTTTATAGAAGTTCAGCTTTTTTCTTGTTAACCCAAGTTCCTAGCAATGCAGTGCTTCCTCTCTACATTACAGATGCACCCACTGCAACTCTATGTTTTTTTTATACTATTACAAGCTGACCATTTAAGATCTGACCCCATAGTTTATGTGTTTTAATTAAGTCATGACCTTGAAGTCACAACACCTGTCTTATCAGGTGGTTGGGCAGAAGAAGCGATGCTATGATACCTACATACTATGTTTTTAATGCGCTATGTCTTTTCATAGATAAGATGTCTAAGCTTGACCTTCTAAACTTATTAGCTCAACACAAAATAATAACTTGGCTACAAACCTCATCTATCTTAAAGATACACACAGAGAAGCAAAATACAGTAAAAAATTGCTTGGCTAAAATATCTATATCTTAGGTGATATTTGTTTATTACAAAAATGGCAGAATACAGTTAGCAGAATACCGTTCATTAATCTCATTAGTATTCTTCTAGGGTATTTTCAGTAAGTGGTCCAGCAGCAGTATTTTGCTCCCCCAAAGCACTGTCAATAGTTTGTTGGAATGTGAAACTATCTCCAATAGCCTCCCCCATGGCTGATTAACTAAACTAATATTAACAGTCTGCTCTAGTGCTTGAATCTCTTCCAAGGAATAAAAAGTGCCCTTTTGGGCTGCAGATGCATTTTATGGTAATATTAGCAAATCATTATCAGTATTTTCCAATGGCTGTAGTGCCAAAATATAGTCAATAATTTGATCCAATACTTGGATTTCTTCCGAGGAGTAAGAAGGCCAAATCTGGACAGGAAATCCATTGCAGGTAATGCAGAACAAAGTGCCCCAATGGGACCATTGCTCAAGAGTAAGGTATGAGGTTGAGCCAAATAGTGAGGCAGTAAGAGGGTTTCTGTTGGAAACTTCCAGTCTTGAAGCCCTGCAGGGGGGGGGAGAAGGGAGAGAGAGAGAGAAAGAGATGATCAAGGAGAGATGAGGAATTGCTGGCCACCAGCTGGGGACATGTTACCTGTAAGTCATTGAGACAGTCACCCATGGGAAGCCATGAGAAGCAAAATGAGAGGTGCCACAGTGTGCCAGTGAGATGGGAACCAGAATGGTGTTGAGGGATGGGAGGACATTTTGCAGCTTGAAAGCTGGAGAGATGGAGAGAAAGCCACCTCTTCCAGTACCCCACAGGAGAAACCTAAGGTGCCCATCCAGTCAAGGACCCCTGTTGAACAGCCATCTGAGTCAGTAGACCTCATGAGCCCAGAGGACTTTTCCAAGGATTTACAACTGACTGATGATAAGCAGCCAGGGACATTGAAGGTGGCCAAGGCCCAGTCACCCTAATTGAAAGAGCCAGTCATACAGCCCAACTTGAGACCACCAGCAGAGACCCAGCCTGAGATTTCTGTGAAGACCCCCAGTGAGCAGGGGGTTGGAGAGAAAGCCAACCAGAGCAACTTGCTAGTGTTGGACATTTGGGAAGGAGAGGGGAATGATGATCTCCCATAGGACAATGCCACTGAAATCACTCAGTTCCCCAACATCCCATGCTCCCCTGCCTGGTCACATGAAGGCACTGTGACAGATAAGGGAGCAGCAGTGTAAAGAGAGTGAGAGTTCTGTGAGGTGACATGACTGCCAGAAGGGAAGGCACCCATGACCACCATAAGAAGTCTGCCTGAGTGGTCGCAGGCTGAGAGAACTGTGAAACATCATATTTGTAAGGAGTACCATGAATATGAGTATTCCTATCTGCCAGAGACAGTGTGGAATGAGACTGAAAAGAAAAGGAGGGACTGGGTGTTTTGAGGCATTTTGGGAAAACTGTATCAAAAGCATTGACTGGACAGTGGCAGTAGTACTGCTGTGTTGAAGGAGGTGCAGCAAGTTGTCCACCAGATCTGTGCAAAAAGTGCATATGAGGGACTGGCCATCACCAAGAACTGTGTAGCACTGCAGGACATTGATGGAGGGCATACTATATATGCTGCGGAAGTGACCCACTCCTTTGGATGGCCCTGCACAAAACTGGACCCCCAGTTTTATTTTGGGCAGCAGGAGTGGTAAAGTGCAATCCACAATTCAGCACATTTAAAGAGATCACTGGAGTCAAATATAAATTTAAATCCAATTTATTACAAAAAATAACAAATAAATGTAACAAATCAGAGGCATGCTCTCATTTTTTACATCTATTTGTTATTTTTTGTAATAAATTGGATTTAAATTCATTTTTTACTCCAGTGATCTCTTTGAGTGTGCTGAATTGTGGACTGCGGTTTATCTAGTGGGGTGGCCACCCCTGTATCTGCACAACAACCCGCATTGCATTTGCAGTTCTACTTTGTGAATGTTAGTTTTAAATGGTAAAGTGGACTGGAGTTTCATCCCAGAGCTCCTAGTAGTGAGTGTTTTGGACTCATATTGGAACTTTTTTCCCTCAGTGTTATTGTTCAGTGTTTAATGTGTTATTGTATATGGGGTAATGGGGATGGGTTCTGGAAACAGTTATATGATAACCTAATATCACATGCCCTGTGATATATTGTGTCATGCATGCCACAACTATAAAATGCACTCTTACTCTGTGTCCCATTGGGCTGTATTGTTAAATTGTTTCAGGCAGTATGTTTGTACTGTTACACTAGAGGGTGGGTTTCAGCATAGTAGTTTGAGCATGGGAATAGTTGTTCACTTTTCTTAGTTATTAGACTAGACCACCCTGCAGTGGTGCAGCCAATTAGCTCATTGGGTTTTTGGGGAAGGGAAGTGTGCATGCCACCTGCTGGAGGACCCTGTGTGATGGATGAATGGGTCTTGGGTGCTTGCCAATGATGGCAAGCATTTAGCAGGGGGAAAGTTGTAACCCCCGCATGGTGGGTAGAGCCAAAGGCTGGGCACAGTTCATGCCCTTGGAGATAATTAGCTGGGAATGGAGGTATGGCAACAGAAGAGTTAATCCAGGGCTGTCCTTGGGACCTTCTGCTGGCAGATGGTTGCCAGGAGGGAGGAGGGATATAAGTGAGGTATGCAAGAGCAAGAGGGGCGAACAGGAGAGAACAAGAGTGGGGGCAGCGATTGCCCACTCATGTCAGCAGCAGTAATTTTCAAGCCTGAGATGTGAGATAAAGCCTGTGGAAGGATGTGGCGGTGGCCATTGTTTGAGCTCTATGTAGGACCCCCATGCTATGCCACCTCTATGAGATTGGGGCAAGATGCCCCATGGGACTATTGCTTAAGAGTAAGGTGCAAGGTTGAGCTGAATAGTGAAGCAGTAAGAAGGGTGCCATTGGAAGCTTCCAGTCTTGAAGCCCCACCGAGAGAGAGAGAGAGAGAGATGATCAAGGAGAGATGATGTATGGCTGGCTGCCAGTTGGGGAAATGTTGCCCATAAGTCATTGGGACAGTCACTTGTGGGAAACCATGAGAAGCAAAATGAGAGGTGCTGCAGTGTTCCAGTGAGATTGGACCCAGAATGGAGTTGTCAGTATGGAGGTGAGAGGCCAGACGGTTCCATGGGAAAAAGATATCAGTGAGTGCTAGGAGAAGATGAGTTGTGGGGCCATGTCGGCACATAATATCAGGGGATCCTGAGCTGCCCGTTTTGTGGAGACATCCAAATCACACTCCGTGAAGTATATGCAAACTGTGTGAACTGTTTATTTGTGTGAACTGCTGCTAATGTGTGCCAAGGGATTATAGCAGTCCAAGATTACATGTGCTGCTTTCCTTAAAACCATTGATTTTTTTTCTGCTTCATGGAGTGTTCATCAATTTGTTATTAAATGGGATCCCCAATATTTGTTCTACAAAGTTGTGATCTCCCGTTATTTAACAGATGGTTATTGGGACTAACTGATTGTATTGTTCTGCCCCGCACCCAAAGAGCCTTGCACTCCGATGTGACTGTTACAATGAGAGAATGCTAGACATTTTTGGAACAGTACTTCTGATGGCCACACCACCCCCGACAGTTGCCATCAGCATTCCCCTAGCTACCAGGAAGGTGTGGGCTACTTAGAGAAATGGGAAATTATCTGTCTTCTTGTGTGGTTCATAAATCCTACATACTGCTCTTGTCTCAGATTGCCTCTCTTATGCTGCCATTATGGTTTGCTACATCCAATTGTACTGGTTTTCCAATATAGTCTCTAGTTGACTGTATGCTTCACTGCAGCAGAGTTTGCATTTGAGCTGCACTGTGGAGTCATACAAACATAGAAATTGATGGACAGGAAAATAACCATGGTCCATCTATGGCAGTCAGCCCGATTCCTACTCAAATCTCCACCAAAGTCCTAACAGGAGAAACCATATTGCTGCACCTTTTTGGTGTTGGCTTAAGAAAACAGAGATAAAAGCCTGTTCAAAAGGAAACTTTTGTTTGATTAACTTTGTCTATCTGCCTCCTACACATAAATGTCCATACCCTTGGGCTGGGTATGAGGTATTAAAGGATATGTGGTAATTTGGAGAAATTCATTGACATTAAACACGTTTATCATCATCCTCCTTCTAGAATCCTTTGTGAATTATATGTACTGCACATCTTTCATATTGTGAGACCTAAACAATTTGGAACCACAACTCTAGCAGCGCTGGGCTAGTGCAGATAACAGACACAAGAACCCACAAGTTATCATACTCTATGGACACACAAACACACCAGTAGCCGAAAATAGACATGAGATACTTACTTTACTGCAGCAGCCAACCCAAATGGAGTGGTACACTTCAATCATAGACCAACACCTGACATTGTGAACAAGCAGTCCAAAAGGTAAGCCAAAGGTAGCCCAAAAAGTTAACACAGGTAATCCAAAAACGTTCACAATTTTTGAGTTGGCACAGTGAGGAGCTACCAGCCAATCACCCCAGTGCTTTGTTTCATCAGAGACCTCATCAGGAGGTGTGGCTAAGGGAACATGGCTCTGTTAAAATACGTCTCACAAGGTAACATCATAGCAGTGCTGAGAAGTAGCTGTTAGCCATTTGGTAATACATTATTGTCAAAGTGAAATATATTGTACTAATATACATAAGTGCAGTGATGGAAAATCTCTGTGTTAAAAAAAAAAAAACACCATACTTACTGAAGCATCTTCTAAATCCAAAGTTGGGTAACCATTAGTGGGGCTAAATACTGCAAAAAGCAATATCCACAGGGTGTAGTAAGTAGTAAGTAGTGAGGATGCTCCTACACAGAATAACAGCACTTAGCTCCTAGTAAAATCTGATTGTTTGAAAATTTAACCAATCAGGTTTTACTAGGAGCAAAGACAGCCATGTTAATTCATTCATTCATGCCATTATGAGATGGGAGTTGACACCGAACAGAGCAGATGCTCTGCACCGTGGGGCCAGTATCTTTATTTGCAGGTTATATATTGTGTGTGCTGGTGGGGGGCAGGGGGGCTGAGACTAGAGGGGTATTGGGTGGGGGACTAGGAGTAAGTATTAAAGATAATGGGACTTGGGAGGGTGGGAGTGTATTTGTCATTCAGGTGGAGTGAAGGGATTAGCCTTGTTTTAAAGCTGCAACAGCTTTAGCAATTCTATGTTTGTGGGTGGGGGAAGGTGCCGGTGGGGAGTGGGAGTTGGGTTATCTTTATCATTTATATGTTCTTGGGTGGAGGGATCGGGCAGTTCCACAGCACAGTTAGGGGCTACTATTTTAAGTTAACAACTAAATCTGCCAGCAAAGTTGGCAGTTCAGCTATGAAACTCATAAATTATTAGTGAACTGCGATTAATGTGGACTTGCACCAACTTTGCAGTGAATTAAAAATTTGCAACATCTCTTGTCTTTGCTGAGTTGCAGGTGTAGGTGTCTGGAAAATATAGAAGCAGTATGTTTTATTGCATTAAGCACCTCTGAGGTGGGTCAGTTTTAACATTAATTCATAATTACGCTCAAAATGTAAAAGTAACAACTATGGTAACCTTTTGTAGTTGCTAAGTGACAGTGGGCTGGAGCTGTGAATCATCAGAAACACTTAGCTGGGTTTGTTTAACACTTGAAAGACTTGTTGAGAGGCAGGTTGTCTGGTGGCAAAGAAAAGTCTCAGTAAGTGCAGTACCTCTCTTAACATGCATCTCCAATTGGAAAATCAGCATCTAGAGATACAGTAATGAGCCAAAAATCCTGGTATGTTTAAACTGTTGTTAGATCTCAGTATTTTGCAATATCCAATCCAGTGCAATATTCATTATCACATTCACCAGACTGTGCTTCAAGTGTTTGCTCTTTGGTTTCAAGCTGTGAGTTTTTTTCTTCAAAGCCTTTATTTCACTTTTTGCACCAGTCAGGCCTTTTGTAGGAAGTTAGTTTTTCTGTTGATGGCATCAAGTTTGTAGTAAAATGTAATAATTTATTGGTGTATGTTTTTTCTGAGGCCTTGTAATAAATTGTTAACCTTTGTTGTATATGGATTTCATTCCTAACATAAAAGCTGTTGCACCACATTTTAAAGGTCATAGAATGCAGATGTATCCTTCAGTGGTTCAAGTAAAGATCAAGACCTGACATGGTGTGGGATATTACTGGATACCCACCTGCCCAGGGGCCCGTTGAGGCCCAACACTGTAGGCTTAGGGCCTCATAGATCCTGAAAGTGTGGGTATCCAATATCCAAGATACAAAAAAGCACAAAAATATAATGGAACATTGCTTAGAAAATGTCAAACAGATGCTTTCTGTCAGTCATTTGTCATTCTACACATGCAATAGAAGATTTGTTTATTGGTTTGTTTATTTGTTTACCATTGAATCTAAGAACTCAATAATCTGCAGTACTCCTCTAATAGAAGGCCCACTACCCCCTCAAACATTTAATAGTAACATGAAATGCATTAATTTAGAATTCAGCAGTATGTGACTGGCTTGTAATCACAGAGACATACAGGCCTCATAAAGAGACAGAGACTTAATTTTATCTGTTGCAGGGTTAGTAACAGAATTCTCTGCCAGGCTGGTAAGACCATGAAGGGGAGTTTTCATGATCATCAAAGAAACACCAGAAATGAAAACTCTGAATAGTGCTTGAGTTTTTTTTAAAGTGTTTATTTGTATAAGGATGATATCATAAGTGCAAAGATAAATTATGTGTGTATCTTTTAATTTAAGGGAGTTTTATTTTCAGAGCCTAGTTGAAAGTTTTACAGTACGTAAGAGTAAATGTAGCAGCCATGTTTGTGATGGAAATTAGGAATGAGTGAAGTGGCTGATGAATTCAGTATGTGATTTGTCCAGATTCCAGATCACATGGTTAGACCTTTTTCTTTATATGGTGGTATTGGCACATAAATATCTACCAGTGGAATGGCAGCAGCCAATGAGAACAATGTATTTAACTTGCCCACTTTCTAACAGCTTCTGTAATTATAATTGAAACTCATGCCACCTGCCATTTTATTTTCATCCCCCCATCATACTGGAACTGAATCCTGTCCTAAACACAACATCTAAAGTTATTTTATTATGTTAAACTACAGAACCCCACCCTCACTGAGGTGAGTTTTCAGAAGCTAGGTAAGGATTAGTTTCTGTACTTCAAAAAATAATAAAAAATTAAAGTAAATGCTCATGGGGAAGAAAACACAGCATTTTGTACCATATACCATACAAAATTACATATTGGCCAACATGCACAAATTGTCTTCGTTTCCATCTTGAGGTTCTTATGACATCAGGGACCTCTCGAGCTTCACTGCTGAGGATCCTATGGTATCATCAGATGCTCATAACGGAACAACAGTATTATTATGCATGGTCACCTATGTATTATTCTATGTCTTGTGATTTCCCTGAGAAGTTTGGAATATCTAATAAGCTTGACTGTAGTATCCTAGGTGCATTGTTCAAATCTGTAGTAGAATCCAGGGTTCCAAGCTCTTTAAAAGTTGTTGTTGATATTGCAGTTGCTGACAGAGAGAAACATGTGGGACATGCCACAAACATCAAACCTGAACTGCCATTTCAATCCAGGCTGAAGAGATCTTGAGGAATAAACTTGTTACGCATCCACATCTCATTTGTAAAACACTTATCAAAAGATGAGGAGTGCCTGTATTTGTGTGTTTTGCAGTGGCTGTGGAACAGCAGTCTTCCAGGAGATGTTCTGGAGGATGCAGTGTTGTCCCATCTGCAGGCACCTCTCTGGGCTGAGGGAGGAGGTTGCTCATTTCCAGGCTGAGTTGGCTAGGATTTGTGGGACCTCCTCTCCCACCCAGGGACCACCAGGGTCACTGCCGTTGCCTCAGAGGTTGCCAAGAAAGAGGAGCGGTTGGACCACAGTGGGCTCAGGGAGGGTGAGGGTGGTGGAACAGAGGTGCACTCCTCCAGTTTTACCTCTCCACAATTTCTATGCCATTCTGGAAAAGTGTGGTTCCTCTATGGAGGCACCCACAGTGGGGATCAAGGAGGATGCTGGGAACCTCCACAAAGGAGACCCACAGGACGGTGGCATGGGACCCCACAGGGGAAGGAAACAACTTGTGGTGGGGGACTCCATTGTTAGGAAGGCAGAACTGGGGGAGGAAGGGGAGAGGGAGGTAAGGTGCCTGACTGGCACCATGGCTTGGAGGGACAGGGAGCGAATCCTCAGGATCACAGGAGCAGCTGCACAGGGGAGGGAGCTGGATGTCATTGTCCACCTAGGGATAAATAACCTGGCTAAGAAAGGGATCAGAGCAGTGCAAGAAGCATTTGTGGAGATGGGGAGGGGCCTTAGACAAACAGCACACATGGTAACCTTCTCGGAGGTGCTGCCTGTCTATGGCACAGATTAGGCTAGGGTGCTCCACACCATGGGATTCAATCAGTGGTTGAAAAACTGGTGCAGAGCTCAGGGATTTGGCTTCATTGGGGACTGGGGGTCCTTCTGGACAGATGCAGGCCTATACTGGTGTGATGGTCTGCATCTGTCCAGGAGGGGAACCAGGATCCTAGGTGATAGGTTTACATACTTCATTGGCAAGCATTTAAACTAGCCAAGGGGGGAGGCACTGCAAAGGTGCAGGGAACTCCTAGCCCCTCCAAAAAATCAGGGTACTAAGTGAGGTAGACACCAACATAGAGATGTCAATAGGGAGAAGTGCATGGGTAAATGGAGAAAGTGACAAACGCAATAAGGACAGAGATGGGGCAAAAATGGGTAAGGCCAACAAGAAATGGAGGGTAATGAGTACCAACGCCCATAGTCTGGGCAACAAGCTCCCTGAACTGGTGGCCTTGATGGAAGAGGGATGCCTGGATATCGTAGAAGTCACAGAAACATGGTACACAGAGAACCATGACTGGAATGTTAACATACCAGGGTACACAACCTAGAGGAGAGACAGGGAGGATGGGGGGAGTAGCTCTCTATGTAAAGGAAGGGATAAAAGCAACTGAACAAAAGAGTAAACAGGGAGGAGAGGAGGCACTGTGGGTCACCTTAGAGACTGGAAATGGCACCACAATCTGCACAGGAGTTGTATACAGACCCCCATGTCAGGGGGAGGGAATGGACAAGGATATGATAGAAGGCATACTTAGGATGGCAGAGAAAGGGGAAATACTGTTGATGGGGGACCTTAATATGCCAGATGTTAACTGGAGCACCTTTGCTGCAGCCACATCCAAAAGCAGGGCCATTCTTGATGCCCTTCAGGTGGCAAGCCTCAGAGAGCTAGTTTTGGAACCTACTCATGAGGGAGCAATCTTAGACCTCGTACTCTTAAATGGGGACAGTGAGAGGATCTCAGATCTAGAAGTGGGTAGCCATTTGGGAACAAGTGACCACCAAACAGTGTGGTTCATGATAAACTCAGCTATAGAGTCAAGCCATACAAAAGTGAGGGTTCTGGACTTCAGGATGGCTGACTTTGGCAAGATGGGAGAGTGCCTTAGAAAAGCACTAGCAAACAGGCTAGAAGGAGGGTGGAGCAACAATGGGGAAATATCAAAACTGCCATCACAGAGGCAACAAGCCTTTGTGTGAAGCAAATAAACAAATCAAAACAAAAGAAAAGCCACTATGGTTCTCAAAAGAAGTGGCAGTGAAGGTTAGGGGAAAAAGATAGCATTTGAGAAGTATAAGGAACACAGAAGGAGCAGGACAAGAACTGTGCCAGTTAAGGCAGAAGTAAGCAGGGAGGTAGTCAGAATAGCAAAGGCACAAACTGAGGAAAGATAGCCAACTTAGTTAAGAAGGGGATAAAACCTTTATAGGTATGTCAGGGGTGTAGAAAGACAAAGGGAGGATAGTGAGGCTGAATAGAATGGATGGTGGGTGGGCAGAGAGTGACAGTGAAAAGCAGGGATACTGAATGAATACTTCTGTTCAGTATTCACAAAAGAGGAAGTGGGGGAGGTGCCTAATCCAATTAACAGAAGCACTCTGGAGAGGGGGGTCGATCCCAGTCCTTTCACAGAAGAAAGGGTTCTGAAAGAACTCCTAAAACTGAAGGTGGACAAAGCAATGGGGCCAGATGGAATTCACCCCAGAATTCTAAAAGAATTAAGCAAAGAACTAGTGACACCACTGACTACCCTTTATAACAAATCATGGGAGGATGGTGTGGTACCTGAGGACTGGAAGAAGGCTGATGTGATTCCCCTTCACAAAAGTGGGAGCAAGACAGAGGCAGGAAACTACAGACCTGTCAGTTTGACCTCTGTGGTAGGGAAAGTGATGGAATCCCTTCTGAAGGAAAAAACTGTTGAGTACCTAGAGGCCAGTGGGGCACAGGACCCAAGGCAGCATGGGTTCACAGCGGAAGGTTATGTCAGATGAATCTAATAGATTTATTTGACTGGGTGACCAAAGTAGTAGACCAGGGAGGGGCTGTGGACATGGCCTACCTAGACTTTAGCAAGGCATTTGACACAGTCCCACACAAAAGAGTAGTAGTCAAATTAACCAGCCTTGGAGTGGGTCCCAGGGTGGTAGCCTGGGTAAAACATTGGCTGAACAACAGGACACAGAAAGTAATTGTAAATGGAGTCCACTCTGAAGAAAGAGGGGTTACTAGTGAGGTACTGCAGGGTTCAGTACTGTGTCCAGTCCTTTTTAATGTCTTTATAAGTGACATTGCAGAGGGACTGGAAGGAAAAGTATGCCTCTTTGCAGATGACACAAAGATCTGCAACAGAGTTGATACACAAAGAGGCATGGAAAGGATGAGTAGGGACTTGGCAAGGTTGGAGGAATGGTCAGAAGTATGGCAGCTTGGATTCAATGCAAAGAAGTGCAAAGTAATGCACCTGGGAAACAAAAACCCAGGAGAAGATTATACAATGGGGGGGAGGTGGTAACAACAACAAAAATGGAAAGGGACCTGGGGGTAATCATATCAGATGACCTTAAGGTTGGCAACAATGTGAGAAGGCGGAAGGGAGGTCTGGGGGGATACTGGGATGTATAGGGAGAGGCATCACCAGCAGAAAACAGGAAGTTGTTATCCCCCTGTACAGAGAGTTGGTGAGACCCCATCTGGAGTACTGTGTCCAGTTCTGGAGACCCCATCTCTGCAAGGACATAGACAGGATGGAGGCAGTTCAGAGGAGGGCAACTAAAATGGTGCAGGGTCTGCAAGAGAAGCCATACAAGGAGAGGCTAAAGGAGCTTAATATCTATACCCTTGAGGAAAGGAGGGAGGGGAGGACATGATAGAAACATTTAAGTACCTCAGTGGAATCAACAAAGTCCAAGAGTGTAGCATCTTTCAGAAAGAGATGTGCAAGAACAAGGGGACACAATTTGAAGACAGAGGGGGGATGGCTCAGGGGCAATGTGAGGAAGTATTTTTTCAGAGAGAGGGTGGTGGACCCATGGAACAGCCTTCCTGAGGAGGTTGTGGGTCTAAAATTGTGGGAGAATTCAAGAATACATGGGACAGATATAAGGCAATTTTTTTGGGGTGTAGGAAGAAATAGGCTGTTGGTTAAATAGGATCTGCAGCTTATCCTCTAGGTAGGGAAATGGTCAGACTAGGTGTACCAAGCGGTCCTTATCTGACATCAAAGTCTATGTTTCTATGTTTTATCTTTTGCATCTGATATTATAAGCATTGTAATGATACCAAGGGTCATATTTCTCAGCTGTCTCTGATTTTCAGGGATGTCCCTGATTTTGCCCCCAAATTTTCTTCTGTCCTTCATAACATTTGTGTTTTTGTGACTGATATGTGTGGAATGTAAGCACAAAATAATGTCCGACAGTAAAGTTAAGATTTGCTCTTCTTAAGAAAATTCATCTTATAGTAATCCCTTGATTCTAGGCAGCTTTCTGAGTGCACACTGCCAATTTTTAAGAAGTATCCCTGATTTTGGGTCTATGTGTCCCTGATTTTAGGTCTTTGTCCCTGATTTTTTTAAAGCTTGTCCTTGATGTATGAGGTAAGAGGTTAAGAGGTATGCTAGAGGTATGGGAATAATGCATATTAATTCATAAATACCAAAATAATTGGATACTCAATACTCAGATCTGAGTACTGCATATTTCCTCATATTCATTGGCATTTGGGGGAAATATTCAGGACACTAAACATGTGAATAAAGAAGTGAATAAATAAAAATAAAAAGCTCTCTAATCCTCACCAGAAAACTGAGGCCAGTTCCTCTTTCTCCCAAATATCAGCGCTAGTTAATTCCTACTATCCACACCTCTCTCTGTTCTCCAATAGTGATTTAAAATTATTGCAATCTCCTGGCACTGTGCCAGAATTTGACACTGTCTTGCAAGTGGACTCTCCCCCCTAACTCACCCCCCAAACACAAAAGTTGCAGTATTTCACTGATAGGCCTACCTGACCCTTGGTGTATGATTGGGGGGGGGGCAACTGTTATAAACCCAGGCTAGCTCACACCATTCCATATCCCTAAGCAACAGCTATACAAGCACTTCTTTAACATAGTCTGCATCATATGACTGCTAGAGTGTGTGATGAATTTAACTGGGTGGGAGAGAGGGAGGAGCAATGTGCATTAATGAAGATGCCAGGCAGAATGATTGGTAAGTCTAGCTGGCATCATCAATGATGTATGCCTCTGTGTCCCATCTTCCAGTTGCATGCACCCTATTCTCTCTCTCTTTGTCTCTCAGTCCCCTAAGTACCAGTGATCATAGTACAGTGTGGTTTATGGTAACAGAGGCAAACCACATAAGGATGAGGGCCCTGGTCCTTAGGAGTGTGGATTTTAAAGAAAGGGAGAGTGCCTCAGAAACTGCCTTGTGGGGGGGTGGATCACCATGGAGAGGCAGAGGTACAATGGGGAAACAAAAGGGAGGCATAATTGAGGCAACCACCCTTTGCATGAAGGAAGTGAGTAAAAGCAGAAGGAAAAAAAAAGGTCAGTTATGGTTCTTTAGGGACGTGGCCAGGGTGGTGAAGGAAAAAAAGGGTGATATTTATGATGTACAGGGAAATGCAGAAGGTGGAAGATAGGGAGATGTACCAAGTGAAAATAAGGGAAGCAGGAAAGGCAGAGAGGGGAGCAAAGGTACAGATAGAGGAAAGGATAGACAAGAAGGTAGCTAAAGGGGATAAGAATTTCTTCAATTACATAAGTGAGAAGAGGAAGGTAAAGGATGAGATAGTGAGGATAAGGAAGGCGATGGAGGACTGTAAGGAAGAATACCAAGAAACAGCAGACATCCAAAACAGGTTACGTCTGCTTAGTACTCATGGGGGGATGGACTACTAGGAAGCAGCAGGAACAAAAAGGAGGAAGGTGGTCACAATTCCATTTTTGGGAGAAGAGTACTCACAGGACTTCAAGCTCTGAATGTGATCAAGGCTATGAGAGAGGACAGGATACACACAAGGGTACCATAGTAATTCAAGGAGGTGATATCTGCCCCACTGACAGCCTTATTCAACACCTCTCTTGAACCAACCATGGTTCAAGAGGACTGTAAGAGATTAGATGTGGTCCCTCTACATATGAGTGGTGGCAAGGAGGTGGCAAGCAACTATAGTCCTCTCAGTCTCACCTCTGTAGTGGGGAAATTAAAGGAAATGCTGTTAAAGGAAAGGTTGGCAGAGTAACTTGAATAAAACGGGATGCAAGATCACAGATAGCATGCATTCATGGGCTAGGGGTTATGCCAGACAAAGTTACTGGATTACTTAGACTGGGTGACCATGGAAATTGATCGGGGGAGGCAGTGGATGAGGCATATCTGGACATTAGAAGGCCATTGACATTGTGCCACACAGGAGACTGAATGAATTTCAGCAGCCCTGGGTTGGGATCCAAGTGGATAACTGGATTAAAAACTGCTTAATTGATAGGAGACAGAGGGTGGTAGAGAACAGCACTCACTCTAATGATAGCAAAGTGACCAGAGGGGTGCTGTAGCATTCAGTACTAGGACCATTCCTCTTCAGTGTCTTCATAAGTGGTATTGCAGAAGAACTGGAAGGGAAAGTATGCTTTTTTGCTGATGACACTCAGGAGGTGGTGGAGAAAATGTGTAGGGATCTTGGGAAACCTGAGGACTGGTCAAGAGCATCACAGTTGGGGTTAAAAAATCTTGCACCTAAGGCATAAGAACCCAACAGCTGAGTATAGAAAGGGGAGGAGGTACTGACAGTTACTAAGCAGAAAAGTGACCTAGGGGTTCTCATAACTAGCAACCTCAAAGTGTTAGGGCAGTGTAGCAAAGCAGAGAGTAGCAATAGTAAGATGTTAGTGTGCATAGGGAGGGTATCCCTAGCAGAAGGTAGGTGGTGTTTCCACTGCATCACTTGCTAGTGAGACCCCATCTGGAGTACTGTGTCCAGGTTTGGAAGCTAAAAGGGTATAGACTGGGTGGAGGTACAGTAGGCTGGTGGAGGGCAACTAAAATGGTGCTGGGGTTACACGAGAAGCTCTACAATGAAAGTTTGAGGGATTTTAACATGTACACATGGAGGAGAGGAGAGTGAGAAGGGACACAATAGAGACTTACAAGTACCTCACATGGTGAACAGGATGCAGGAAAGGAGTCTCTTTCAAATGAGAAAAAGCACCTGGACCATGGGGCATATAGTGAAGCTGAAAGGGGGTAATTTAAGAGAGATGTAAGGAAGTCCTACTTCACTGAAAAGTTGTAGACACCTGAAACTGATTGCAAGAAGGAAGTGGTGGAGGTGAAAAATGTGGAAGGCTTCAAGCATGCATAGATAGATATATGGAAATATTAGTAAATAGGCAGGAAGGAGGAAGGGTTGCCAGACACCAGATAGGGTCTGTGGAGACAGATTAGGCAGGGTACATCTGGGCAGAGTGGGTGGACTATGCAATGATTGTCAGCCAACAAATTCTATGTTTCAATGTTTAGTAAATCAGGAGTGGGTTGTTTGCAGAGTGTTGCAGATGCTGTCTAACACGGAATGGACAGTTTGCACAGTTCATGCTATCCACAGATTCTGATTGGAGAGTGCACTGCCTGAATTTATCATACAGTAAGATTTAAGGTGATTGGATACATTAGGATAGCACACTATCCATGCTCAGGCATTTTCTAATGGATATGATAATACACTAGCTGCACAACTGTAGGAGATGCAGTGTGTGTGTGTGTGTGTGTGTGTGTGTGTGTGTGTGTGTGTGTGTGTCAGTGAGTGTGTAGGGGATGGATGATATTTAGGGAGCCACAGAGTAATTGACAGCTGGGCAGTGAGCTGTTATCTGTTGTACCAATATTGGTGGGTGGTATTGGTTAGATGTTCGGGCAGTTGGGCTGTATGGAACATGATAGAACCAGGCAGCTGGATTTAGGATTATCATATTTTTAATGGGGCATGGTGGGCTCAAGCATCTGAGTGGAAGTGCAGGAACTATTTGGCCTCCAATAAGTGAAAGTGTTTTTCTTTTTTCCAAGATGAAAAATTTTATTAAGTTTTTCCATAAGCTTACACATACAGTACAGCTCATCAGAAACAGTGCCTAAAAATAGTACAAATGGTTAATAATACCTAAGAACTATTCCACACGCATATGGTACATTCAAAAATATCATAAAACATTAACCAAGGGCAGTCCCCATCTATAAATCCTATTTTGGTAACATTGGAGTAAATTGACAATATCTGATCCAGAGGCAACATCACTAATTAAAGAAACAGAACATCATACCAGATGACAACCTGTAGACTGTAATCGAGCCTCAAAGGGAAGAAATCTAAGAGAGAGGAGTAAGGGTGTTCGATACTCACAGAGTAGGGTTACCTAGGGGTGGCAGAGGCACCGAAAAGAGATGAGGCTGTAAATATGCATTCCATTTCCTACGGTATATTTGCAGTTGATTGTAACTGGTGAAGGAGAGGCATTCCAGTCTGGCCAGAGCAGTATGCCAAGTGAGGAGAGCTGGTGGTGTGACCTGCCTCCATCTCATTAAGATCGATTACCTTTTGGCTTCTAAGAGCGCAGCCACTAGCCACACTTTTGTTTGTGTGGGGCAACAAGGTAGCCCAGAAGTGTCCTCAAGTAATACAAGTCTTGGTTGAGATGGAACCTGAAAGCCAATGATTCTGGCACAGTCTTCCAGAACTCCATACCAGAAGGATGTCAGCATAGGGCACCGCCACAGTATATACTGATAATAAACACCCCCTGGACCCCACAGTGATACCTGTTATAGACTGTGGTCACCAAAGGTGATGGTCAATTTGAAGAACTTGATAAGTTAACAGACAACAGACAATTCTAAAAATTATTACAGAATAAAAGGAACTTAAAATCCTAGAGAATTATAAAACTAAGAGACTATTTATTGGACTGGTCTCCTCTAAGACAGTCACTAATCAGTTTGAATTTTAAAAACAGAAACAACTAAACTTAGACTGGCATGCTTTAACATTGATAGAATGTCTGAAGCAGGAGAGAATTCCAAGGGGACTGAGAATTCTAATGGAACCAGATTTGGGTTTTACCACTACTGAATTAGAACTGAAATGGAACATGGTGAGAAATAGATGTTCCAAAGACTTTATGTTAATCCTAGTTGAAGCCCTTACTAAAGAACTAGAAAAAGTAATGAAAGAGCTAAAAAATTTACAGAGAGAGGTTAAGAAAAAAATTTCATTAGAAGAATTTGATGAATTTTTAAATAAAGTGAGCAAGCAAATTAAAGATTTTGAGAATGACATTAGGGCAATGAAAATATACAAGTTTAAAAGAGACCGGAACTATTATAGGGATAGCAAGGATTATAGCTGGTTCAAAGACAAACAAAACAAACCAAGAACTAATTACAGTGCTCCTTCACTATAACGAACACAATGGAAGCCATAGTGTGCATTCTTTATAGTTTCCAGTTCGTTATATCAAGGAACACAGTTTGAGAAAGGATCAATACAGTACAATTCAATGCAGCATACATGGAGTGTGCAATAATACTGTAGAATGTTTATCATGTGTTTACTTTGTTTACTTCATCGTTTTTCAGTTTAGATGAAAGATCATTTAGCAGTTTAGATACTGTATACAAATAATGCAAGCAATGCTGAAAAGCTGAACACTGATTGTAACCACAGTATATCTCCTCTGTTCCACCCCTGACTCTCAGTGATCGATTCAAACTCTGCATCAAAACCCAAAGTTGTTCTTCTTTTTCTTTTAAAACAAAAGATCTTAGTCTTACTCAGATAAGTGAAAAGTGAAATCCTCATGTCCCGACTGTGTGTTGGTTAAGTACTCAGCTGCTCGCACCGCTGCTTGCACAGACGGAAGCCCTGCCCCATCTGCTCATGCTCCCCAACTTCCTCCATCTCTGCACAGTAACATAATCAAGTTTGTTTACTTTTTTTAAAATGTATTTGTAATACACACCTTAGGTGGAATTCTGGAATAATTCTCCATGTTTTTTTCTCTGTCACTCACTTAGCAGCTCGTACTGAATGCCACCCACTTAGGCTACCGACTGCCTCTACCAACTACCGCTCCTTCTTCCCTACCAACTGCCTCTCATCTTACTCTGCCCTACCTCAACAGGCTAAACTATATAGTATGTTTCAACAAACAGAAAGAAAAATTTTAGTTGTGGCAATTTGTGTGTGGGGAGAGTGGGGATTGTGTATAGCTGTGCACTTGTAGCTGAACAAACTAAAATTAGTTACCTACAGTTGGGATCCACATGAACCATTCATTATAACTGGGAGTTCGGTATAAAGAGGTTTGTTATAGCAAGGGAGCACTATACATTTACAATATTGATTCTGATAATGCACTTTACACATCAAGTAGTAATATAGATGGTGACCAAACAAGAAGTAATAAAGAAAATAGTTTTTTAGGCAGAAGAGGGTTCAGGAGGAGAGGCAGGAGACAAGGACCCTGGAGAGGTACTAGAGGATACCAATACACAAGGACAGAGTCAGAAAAACGTTAGCAGACCCAAAGGAAGAAGGAGCAGGGTGAGGAAGAACAGAAGGACTAACAGAACAAGGAGGAAAAAGTAGAGAAAGCAAAAAGATCAATCCTCACAGGTCATAGACAGATCACAGATCAAAACATAGTGTTAAATTTATCGAAAAGAGAAATTATAATCAGTGAAATTTATTCACTGGGAAGGGGACTTTTGTTCTGTCCACATGAGAAAATAAATGATTTTGAGATGAAATTAGAACTTTAAAGGTTTTTTAGAAAGCTGAGACTTAGATACTTTTTTAAGAATAATCCAGTGGAAATAACTAACCCAGTGGAGAGAAAAAAAAAGAGAATTATAAGTCAGATGTTACCATTGAAATCTCAGTTTCTACAACCAGGGGGCATACCATACATTACTGAGACTTATCAGTTTAGTAAGTAAGTATACAGAATGGCTGATTAAAAAGGAGTAGAATCTGGACCTTGGAACAAAATTTAACCTTTCGCCTACAGAATTTGGAGCGCTAAGAAATTTGGAAAATGATCATAAAATAGTGATCCAAAAGGCTGACAAGGGTGGTGGCATTGTATTAGAGGATTATGACAAATATAAGACAAAATGCAAAAATCTATTAAGTGACAAAAGCAAATATTTAGAAATAGAACAAGATCCTACCCAGAGTACTAAAGATTTGATTGGTGGAATACTAGACAGAGCATTGGAGAATGGATGGATTTCCAAAAGGGAGAGAGGGGCACTTTTGAAGGATCAACCTCTCATACCAGTCTTCTACACCCTACCAAAAATACATACATCCCTCTATACCCTCCAGGTAGACTAACTGTGTCAGGAGTGAGATCTGTACTTGAACCATTCTCTGTTTATGTTATCACATTTGAGAGTTTGTTGAAAAGACAGAATCTTACTTAAGGGGCAGTTCTCACTTGTTTTATATTTTTGAAGATTTAAATAAAGAAAATTCAGTTTGAAAAGTGTTTACTGGCTACATTTGATGTGAAAGACCTATATACTTCCAACTCATAATCTGGGATGTGAGGCCTCGAAAGTAAAGTTGTCAGATCAAAGGGAAAATTCAAAACCACCAAATGAATTACTGGAAAATTTGCTGAAACAGTATTAACTCAAAACTATTTTAGATTTGAAAGGGAATTTTATGTACAGATAAGAAGGAGAGAGATGGGGTCAAGCATGGCCCCCTCATACGCAAATTTGTTTATGAACCACTTTGAGAACAATTTTGTCCACCATAACAATGCATTTATTGACAAAATAAGGTTATGGAAGAATTTTATTGATGACATAGTGGTTATATGGGATGGTACAGAAGTTGAACTATATCAGTGCCATCAATATTTAGATTTGAGAACCAATCATTTAAAATTTAAAAGTGGTGTGTGTGTGTCAGTGGCTCAGCAGGTAGCACACTCACCTCTCAGGCTGGGAGATCAGACAGTTGAGGGGTTCTATCCCCACATCAGGCACTTGGGTTAATATCCCAATACTGACACTGCAGTGCAGCATTAGGGGGGGTACTGTACTCCTGAGGTGCCGTCTTTTGGATGCAACGTTAAACCGAGATTCCATCTGCCTGTTCTAGTGGTAGTTCAGGTGGATGTTAAAGATCCCATGGCACTTCTCGAAAAAAGTAGGGGAGTTTATTGAAGGAAAAATTGTACAAAAATACAAAGCACACAATCATCAGAATGTGAAATAAAAATCATCAGGAATGAGGAAGAAAAAAAACAAATTAGTAAATGCAGGACAGTCATTAATATCATGATCATGTCTTGTAGAACCTAAATATAATCCATGAAATACAGTCAGGCAAGACTAACTACTACAATAAATGGGTGAGAAAAAAGGCAGAGAAAAAAGCTAAAACTGTGCACCAACCAAAATAGATGTAACCCATCCATATATACACACTACTGCATTAACCGCCATTAAAACACCATTAAAAATGCCATTAAAGTTTCCCATTAATCGGTACATAAATAATGGCTAAATTAACAACGTGATTTATGTGAAAGTATTAAAATCCCATGAAATCTAATGGGTTTTTCATGTGGTTGTATGCCATTAAATGTTTAATGACCATTATGTTAAGTATCCATTTAATGGCTAGTTAGCCATGAAATAAATGGCCATTACTTGTAAGTGCCATTTATTTAATGACCTATCAGCCATTAATATTTTCTGCCATTAAATTAGTTTAATGGTCTTTTTTAATGGATTTCAACCATCAATTTACTGGCCATTAATGCAAGATAATGACCATCAAATGTGCAATTAATCTTACCATTAATATGGCCATTAATTTAATCTGTATTTTGAATGTGTGTATTAATGGCCATTAAATCACAGTTATATACTGTATTAATGGCATAGTGATATATGAAGATAGGCAACTAATACTATCCTATCCCATACAAAAAATTCCTTGTAATACTACACTAGGGAAAGTGATAATACCATCGTTGGAAACTGATAATACTATCGTTCAGAAGTGATAATACCATCCATACCACTCCTGAAAAATAGTATTATCACAAGCAATCAGCAGCACGAGCGCAATCACCTGACCACTTCAAGAGCGAGCTCTGTTTCAAACCGAAAACAGTTTCCTCACAGAAACACTGCTCCTCGGTCACGGCGCGTAACAGCAAACACAAAAATTGGAACCTGATATCAGTAATACCACCAAAGACAGAATATATTTTGTACAAAACCAAGAGAACCCTAACACCATAAAAAAAAACAAATTTCAGCTTAAAGCTCCTGCAAACATATCTCACAAAGCAAGGTGAGTCACGGTCCATTGAAGCTATCCCCATAGAGCAGCTAGACTCCATCCTCGCTAACTTTCTGTACCAGTTAAAAAAGAAAGATGGCTCTGAATATGAGCCGAGCACAAGCCGAGGTGTCCTGGGAAGCATCGACAGACACCTACATAAAATTAATTATCCTGCCTCAATTTTCCAAAGTCCTTCAACAGTCTTCAAGCAAACCCTAGAGACACTAACCGCTAAGCAAAAATATTTAAAAAAAACTCGGAATGAGTAACCGGCCAAGGCAAGCAGAAGCCCTAACTGAACCAGACATTAACTTACTGTACACATCGGGAACACTAGATTGCAACTCCCCCACAGCACTCCTTCACATGCTCTTCTTCAACATAGGGCTACATTTTGCCCTACGAACAAGCGAGCAATACCTCCTCCGCTGGGGCGACATAGTTTTAAATAAAGACAGCCAAGGAAATGACTACCTCGAGTACCATGAACGCCAAACGAAAACTAGACCTGGCGTAAACATAAGGGATATTAGGCCAGTACACCCCAGGCTACACCGCAACATCACAAATCCAAGCAGAGACACAGTAAGGGCCTACGAAAAATATTCTACACAAAGGCCCCCTGCCATGCTACAACCTGATGCTCCATTCTATTTAGCACCAAATCTGAAGCTGAAACCAACCAGCTTATGGTTCAGAGCCATGACAATTGGAGAGAACAAAATTGGTAGCATTATGAAAATGCTACAACAATCTGCAGGGCTTCCACCAGAAAAACGCAGACTAACCATAGAAACAAGAACAAGCATTTGTCAATGCCAAACGTTCGCTTGCAGGTATTTGCAGTGGTGTTTGGCATGTGTGGTGCTTTACCCTAATGCCCTGTGTGATTGCTGGTATTTGGACAATAAATTGTCAGCATGACCTTTTGTTAGCCCCATTGTGTGCTAACATAGGCGGAAACACGCTTTGGGCAGGATGTGAAAATGACAGCTGTACTGCTCATAAGAAGGTGGTAAAATGGCAATGTTGAAAATCTGGAGTGGAAATATTGAAAATTCGCAAACCTAGGAGCGTACGTGGGAACTGTGCAATGCATGCTCATAAAACAGTCATTGTTAGGGATTTTTTCACCAAATTGTCAACATTGGCATTTTAAAACCTCTGCTAATGAACAATGTCACTGTAATTGTCTTACTGTGTGCCATACATTGATTTTGCACACTGACTGCGCCATTGTGCACTACATGGGTGGAAACATGTTTTGGGCAGGATGTGAAAAATGACAGCTATACTGCTCATAAGGAGGTGTGGTAAAATGGCAATGTTGAAAATCTGGAGTGCAAATATTGAAAATTGCAAACATCTGAGTGTCGCGTGGAACTGCACAACACACGCTCGTAAAAACAGTCATTTAGGAATTTGTTCACCAAATTTTCAACATAGCCATTTTAGACCTCTGCTCATGAACAAGTGTCACTGTGATTTTCTTAATGTGTCCCATACATTGATTTTGCAACACAATCGATGCGCCATTGTGCGCTACATGGGCGGAAACATGTTTTGGGTGAGATGAAAATGACAGCTGCACAACTCATAAGAAGGTATGATAAAATGGCAATGTTGAAAATCTGGAGTGAAAATATTGAAAATTCATGAACTTACGAGCCTGTAGGAACAGCGCGACTCGTAGAAACAGTCATTTTTGGAATTTTGCCATTTTCAACATGGGTTTTTGGACTCCTTTCATGGAGTGATGTCACTGCGTCATGATAAGAATTAGTCTTCGGAAGGGTGATTTTACACAGTAACTGCACAATGCCTGGCGAAATCACCCTTCGGCCCGAGTACATGATGACAGTGACACCATTCATGAGAAAGGGTCCCAAAACCCCATGTTGAAAATTTGGTGAAAAAGTTCCCAAAAATGACTGAGATATGCAAAAAATTTGAAACCCCCTTATCTAGCCCATTATACAGCTTACCGGCATTTCCTCAGTTCGCGGTCGCCTTTGAAGAGTGCAGACGTGTTCCCGGTCCACCGAAGACCGTTGCGCCGAGTCCGGAGGTAAGTCTGGGGTGAGGGGGTGGGAGGCTGGGTGCACAGTGGGTGGGTGTGGATTGTGGGGGCTGGGAGACGCTGGCTGCAGGACCGTTTTTATTTTACAGGTTAAAAATAAAAACGAGACGAGATGTTTGCCACGCTGGGGTGGGCCTCAGCGGGCAGAAGATGGCTGCAGGGGTGCCGAGGAGCCGACGGGGATTGGGCACCCCATCGGCAAAACTACGCGGTGGGGGCACCAAGAACTGACGGGGATTGCACCCCTCCGGCAACAAAAAGCAAATGTTTGCCACACTGGGTGGGCCCCAGCGGCAGCAGGATGGCTTGGGGCGTGGAGCCAACGGGGATTGGGCACCCCTGCAACACCGCTTCTTTGCCACACTGGGGTGGCCTCCCAGCGCGGGCACCAAAGCTTTGGGTAGCGGACGCGCGCCGGGGCACGTGACGCTAAGAGGGGACGGTGGCGGTACCAGTATGGCAGCGTGTTTTCCTTTGAAGCAGAGGAACATCGCTGCATACAGAGCTCCTTCACCCATTGGTGCAGGACCACCATGCCTGCTCAAGGGAGCAGTGCATTGGATGGGAGAGGCACACCTCCAAAGTGTGCTACTTTCCCAAAACGTTCCTTGTGCATGCGCGCAAGTGAATGTAAAAATGGCTATACAAATGCTGATTGACTCCAATGTGCCTCCCACTGATGTTGCCCAAGTCTCCGGTCATAAAAACATCCAGTCAATTAACAATTACAGTACCTTGTCTGAGGTTTAGCAACAGAAAATATGTGCCATCCTCTCTGGAGAACAACCCAGCACTTCAACAGCTCGTCCAGCACCTCCTGAGCTTCAAGAACCCAGACTTGACACAGCGACTAACTCCATTGCAGTCCCACAGGAAATGACAACACAAATGTCCTCCAAAAGTTCGCACATCTCCACTACTGCAGAAAACATATTTGGTTCCCACTGTAATTTTTTTGGCAACGTCACGATCAACATCCGGAAGTCACCCCCCCCCCCACCAAAGAAGCGACGATTCGTCATGTACTCTAATGCTCAACAAAAAAAAATATTTAAAACTTAACTGTTTAATGTTTTGTTAGCCACAATCATTGGCTTCTCAATTACCTTAAATTCTGGACTGCTTTACTTGTTCTTCATGCTGTTCCCGATTTTACTACAGAGAACCCATCAGCCTGCACCAAAGGTAAGAAAAAACTATTCCTGCTCCATATATTACAAAAAATAACAGATAGCAAAGTATGTATTTCTCGGCAGCAATACCATCTCAAGGTTTTGGGTACTTTGGGTACCTCGAGAGCGAAGTCCCCAAAACCTCTCGATGGTATTACTGCCTTGAAATACATACTTAGTTATCCATTATTCCATTTATTAATGCTATCCTTCCCATTAAATGATACCCTTAATATGCCATTAATTGGTACTTAAATAATGGCACCATTAAATTTGTCTCTCCTTTCTAATGGCCATTTTTCTTTTAATGGTATTGTATGATTTTAATGGTGCCATTAATAACATAATATGCCATTACGACCTAGGAATTTTAATGGCCCATTAATTGTACTGAATTAAACCCTGACTGTTATGCACCAGAATTCACCATTAACTTGGTTTTTGATGAGCCAATTGCTGTTATGGAAAACACTGATGAAGAGCAGTATCCATCAGCATGCAATTCCCTTGAATAGAGAGTCTGGATCATCATCAGACAATAACACACTAGGGGCCAGATATTCAAAGCGGAGCACTGGGCGTAAATTCCTTGCGCTGGACTAGCATCAAATTTGCACCCAACTGCAATGTTCAAAAGGACATTTAGCGCCGGCACTAGGTGTTAGCACCAATGCTAAATAATAATGTATGCAGGGGAGAGACTGAGAGGAGGGGCCCTGAATGCCAGCACACTGGCATATTCAAAAGTATAGCACCGTGCTACAGGCATTAGCGCGACCTGTAGCCTTGCACTAAATACCGCCAACAAAAAGCTGACGGTAATGCAGCGGTGCCACACACACACACACACACACACACACACACACACACACAGGAATCCCAACCCCCACATTGACCGTAAAGGACAAGAAGTTTCCCTGGTAGTCTAGTGGTCCCCCAACCCCCAAGCACGGCTCCTGACCCCCGTTGAACATCAAATAAAATGTGTTTTCCCTGGTAGTCTAGTGGTCAACCCACACTCATGCACGGCTCCCGATCCCAATTGAACATAAGATAAAGAATTTTCCCTGGTAGTCTAGTGGTTCCCCCAACCCACAGTGAGGCCCCTGCTCATCCTGACAAGATGTGCATGAACGAGCCGGTGACTGGCATAGCCCTCTTCTCACCACCATGGCCGGCAGCCGACTGAGGTTGTACCTATATCTATATCTATATACACATACACATATATATACACATATACATACATATATATACACACAGGTCCTGCTTGCACAGCTGCATGGGTGTGCTGTATGCATTGACTATGCCTGCCAGCACACAGTTCCTGCTGCTTCCAGCTTGTACTTCCATTCCGACCAACAAGGGATGCTGTGGGAATGCCTTGGCCTGCAGCATCCAGCCTGTACTTCCATTCTGACCAAAAAGGGGGAGCTTTGTGCTCCATGCAGTAGCACCGGGCAAACTGTATTGTAATGAATGCTAAACCACACTTAATGAGATGCAAATGTACTTGTTTTCCCACGGATTACCTAAGTAGGCTCATTTGCATGGGAGCTTTGAATATAGCTCCCGTTTGCCCCAGGCTAACCAGTTTGCACCGGGCTAATGTGTTAGTACTGTGCATTTAGGTTAGCCCCGGCCAAACCTCAGTTCAGCATAACACACTAAGCACAGTTCTGCAGTGTATGGCTTACAATGTTGTTTGCAGTCATACCTCTCAACCATCCCTGATTTTCAGAGACATCCCTGATTTTACATTAGACTTTTACTCTGTCCCTCCTACAAATTGTGTTTCCATGACCAAACAGTGGGGGTTGTAAGCACAAGATAATGTTAGACAATAATGTTACAGATGTGTTCTTCCTTAGAGTGCATTGTACACTACACCACTTATTCTACCAGCTTCCTGGGTGGATATCACCAGTTTATAAGGTGTGTCCCTGATTTTAAACCTTTGTCACCAATTTTTTTAAGCCTTGTCCCTAATTTATGAGGCAGGATGTTGAGAGGTGTGTTTACAGTAGATGTGAGACATCTCTGTGGAATCACACACAATGTTCTCCACCTGCAACACTGGCTTGCTACAGAGTCTAATGAGCTGCAGTTGCAATTTGCACTTCCCTGTTGCTATATTCAGAGCTGTCTTATTCCCGGGCTATTTTTGCCCTGCACTCCCAGACCAGTTTGCCCGGCTTCCTTAGACTGCTATATTCAGCAGCATTAGCACCGGGCTATTTCCTTTTCAATATAGCTTGCTTTGTGCTCTGGGCTAAGTTTGCCCACTGGGCAGTGCTAATTTAGCCCCAGGGCAAAGTTTTGAATATCTGGCCCTAATTGCATTTTTAGCTGTTTACATTACAACTTGTAAACCTCAATAGTGCAGATTGCAGTGTGGTTATAGTGTGTTTCAGCCTTTAGTACCCACCCCTGTATCTTCTAGCTTACCTCTTAGCCTCCCATGTGCTCTGAATTGAAGGGCTTGCAGAAGTCCAAGTATAGGACATCCACTGCATGGTCCTTGTCCAGCTCCCATGGTCACCAAATCATAGTACTCAATCAGGTTTTTCTGGCAGGACCTGCCTGAGATAACCCTGTGCTGCTGCCTTTCTTGGAGCCCACTGTCCTCCAAAAATAGTCACTAGTCTTTCCTTAAGGATTGTCTCCATGAGCTTACCCACAACTGATGTGAGGCTCCCTGGTCTGTATTTGCCCGGATCATCCCTTGGGCCACCTTTGTGAATGGGCACCACATGGGCTAACCTCTAGTCCTGTGGGACACATCCTGTGTGCAGAGAAGTATTGAACAGGTCAGCCAGTGGTCCTGCTAGGCTCTCTACCAGTTACTTGAGTACCCTAGGGTGAATGCTGTCTGGTCCAGGTGGCTTGTTCACACAGAGTGCCCACAGCCCTTCCAGTACTCTGCCCATTGTAATTTCTCCATCTGTCACCCTTCCCCTCCACCCCATGAGGTATCTGTCCCCCCCATTGTGAATACAGAACAAACGTAGTCATTAAGTTCCTCTGCCTGCTCCTCCCCCTTCTCTTCCCACCCCCCATCTTTCTTAATTCTCACTATCTGGTCCCTGTTCTTCATTCTTTCACCTATGTATCTGAAGAAGTCTTTCTCTTTGTCCTTAATGCCCTGTGCCAGCCTTAGATCTCTGGATGCCTTGGTGGTTCTGACTAGTCTTGTAATCTCCCTGGACATTTTTTCTGACCCTTCGGGGGCACCTGGGAGTCATCTCTCTGCCAATCACCTTACCCACAAGCCACCCTGCGCCCCATGGAGCTGCAGCTATACCCCTGGGTGGGTAAAGAGGTGGGGCCCATACACCCCGTGAGCTTACTTTGTCTCGATGGGCAAGGTGGTCGGGGTGGGTGATGCCATATCGAGGGCATGCTCCTGATGCCCCATCTTCCCAGAAACAGAGGGTTGTTATCCTCCTATTTTTTCTCCCTACATTTGGTGTGCACCCTGACATCTAGGTACAATGTGCCGACATCCACCACACGTCCTGGCCAGCATTCCCTGCAATCAGGGCTTACCGTACCTCGAGCCTCCGCTCGGGGTCACACAAGTTACGGGCTTTGGCCCCCTCCCTCCCTCTGGAGAAGGCGAGCTGTCATGGGACACTCAAGCCTTCTCCCCCGGCCGGCCCTCCAATGACCCGAGTCTACTCCTGAACCCAGGTCACTGGCATCACAAGTGAAAATCCAACCCCTGCACCGACAGGCCAACTCACTCCTTGGACTTCTTAGTATACTCTTCCCCATCTCCCCCCTCCCTGATCTCTTGAGCCTTTGGAAAGCTCTCCTCTTGGTTCTCACCCCCTCCATTACCTCCTTGGTCAGCCAGCTGGGCTTCTTTGCCCTTCCCCTTCTTGCTCTGTATCCTAGTACATGCCTCAGTAGCCTCTGCCAGCCTTGCCTTAATAATGCCCCAATTTTGATTGGCATCCATGGTGGGTTGGCTTCCCTCCAGATGCAATATCAGGATTTCCCCCATTTTTATTTTTTTTTAATTTCCTTCCAGTCACAGCCCCCATGGAACCTCTCTTGGGCAACCTGATCCTTGTCCTGCCCACCTGAAACCTCCCGGATCTGTACCTCATCTCTCGCCCCCCGCAGCCAGAACCCCTGGTTTAACACTCCCAGGGTGGGTCGCCCCTTCTCTTGGGTGCTCTTATGAGACAGACTCTGGCTGCAGGGTAGGTCCCACGGTGGAGGACCTGGAAGGTCAGTTGGGGCTGGCTCAGCGTAGGGCATGGGGGTTGGGGACAGGTGCTATCATCTTTCCATGGCGCCATTGTTTTCCCTGTTATGTGCGCTACCTCCCCCAGTCCCTCCCCGTGTGGTGCATATCGACGCCCTAGCATAAGGCAACTCTGCCAGCGTCGTCCACGCTAGACTACGTGCATGCCTGGCATGCTGCAGTGTCCCCGATCTCCACCGGGGGTCACTGGCATGCCAGGACATCCTGTCCCTTCTACCCGGGGAAGAGAGCACCACAAGGGCACTCATCCTCAACCCTCCTGCCGACTCGGCGGCCTGGAGTTGTCTCGAACTCGGGTCGGCGGCATGGCGTGAGGTGTGGCATCCAACACCTAAACCCTCAGCGTCACCGGGCCGATTTCCCCCATCTTGTTAAAGTCTGCCCCCCTGAAATCATCACCCTGGTACCTGAACCTCCAGTAGTTTACTTCCCCATTGTAAGTGTGAACCACACTGAGTGGTGATCACTCCCAGCTAGTGCAACCTCAACCTCCAGGTCTCTTACGGCCTCACCATTTGACAGTACTAGGTCCAGAGTCCTTCCCAACCTACTTGGCTCATGCACCAACTGCACCCCAGGAAGCTATCCTGGAATGCTCCCAGGATAACCTGCTCCCTAGCACATTCAATGGTTGGTGTGTAGGTTGAAGTCTTCTACACCACAGTTTCCCTTCCTGCAAACCGTCCTACTTTAATCCAACTCCCTGTCCAGCTCCACAACCCTTGAGGTGGTGCCCTATACACCACCCCTATCCTCAGTGCCCTGCCCTTTGGACCCTGAAACTGCATACACAGGGCCTCTGCCCTGCCTTCCTCCCCCTCTTCCCATATGCACTGTATTTTTTCCCTTACATTGATAGTCACCCCTGCACCTTTTCTGTTTGCCCTGTCTGTCCTGAATAGCCTGTATAGAGCGTCATCATATCCCAGTTCTGGTATTGGGTGGCCCAAGTTTCTGTTATGGCTACAACTGTTACCTGCCATGCTGCTAAGAGAGCCTGCAACTCAGCCAATTTGTTTCCCAGGCTCCTTGCATTTAACAACATTGTCCTGCATCCTTCTCCTATCCCTTCCCCACCCCATTTACCCCCATTGCTTCTACCCGGATGCCCTCTCCTATGGCTTGGAGGGTAGGCTTGTCTGGCTCCCCTCTTTGGAAAACCTGCCCACCAGCTTTCCACTTGCCACCCCACTTTCCTAGTTCAAAGCTAACCTTTTTGCTATGTACCCCTCCATCTCCTGATTTTCAGCTGTACCCCTCTCCCCCGCTACCCTCCTCCAACTGCCTGACCCCTGTTCCCTCCATTCCCTTCCCCCCATCTCCCTCTTCTGGTGCTCCACCAACTCCCCATATTCTACCACTGTTGTCAGCACTGCAAGGCTACTGTCTGCCACACAGTATGGTCCAGCGTTGGCCTCTTCTCTCTGTACCTTGACTTGACTTCAACACTTGACCCACTATTATATGTGAACCTGCACTCCCTCCCTCCCTGTCCCTCCCTCCACTAATGTCCTTCTCCTGATGCTCCCTCCTGTTACCCCCTTGGAGAGGCCCTCCTGTCCTCTTTCCGATTCTCTCTGCCAGCATCCTCTCCAGCTCTCTGAAAAGCCACTGCAGTACTCCGTCCAGCCTCTTTAGCCTGTGGCAGATTGAACACACTCCTATATCTCCATAATATGTTCAGCTCAATAGCTCAGTAATAAGTAAATTGTAGGGACTTACCTGCCTAGGGATCCATAAGTATGAGTCCAAAGGGGTGATGTACACTGTTCCTGTAAAATAAAAGATAGAAAAAGGGTTCACAAAGGATCTGCAGCTCTTTAGGGAGGTTCAAAAGGGAGGAAGGGATAGGACAGGCATAAAAATATACTTATCTGATGAGATTTAGGAACCATCATCTGGTCAGACCTGTAAAAAATAAAACAGAAAGACAGTTTATAATAAACAAGGAGTCGTCATCCATCCTGTCAGACCTGTTAAAATAAAGACAAAAAAGGTTAATATGAGGAAAATGCAGTAGTGAGGGCTAAGGCCAAGAGATGAAAATGGTATATGACAGCACAGAAGTAAAGAGAAAGAGAGCTTAAATAAAAAGTTACAGTTAGGAAAATGCAAGAAGACAAATACAAAGGAAATAAAGTCATAAGCAAATAAGAGATGGCCCACAGCACAGCGGAGATCTTGGACAGTCAGAGGACAGGACATTTCCTTTCTCGGGGGGGTCTTCCATCCCACTGCTCTAGCACCACGTGGGTGCCCACAGGTGGTGGTGGTACATGGAATCCAGGAGTGATAGAGAGGGCCACTGGAGTGTGCCCACAGGTTGGCTGTACCAGGTCTTGCCAGCAGCCAATCCCAATGTGTGCTCCCAGTTGGTGGGGTATGGAAACAGCATGCTATTCCAGGCAGATGAAGCCCCTGCGGCAGGCTACTCCTGCATAGGACCCTAGCTGCAGCACTCCTGGATTGGGTCCACACCTTCACCCCACCCCACCCTATCCCCAGCCAGATGACTGCAGGTAGGTAGGTAGGTAAAAATTTATTTTTATACAGGTAATACATGTCATTTGGACATAATCCAGTTTACAAGACAGACCTGTGTAATCCTACCTAACTATATACAATAAAGTTCCACATTTAAAACACAAATGAATACAAACAATATAATATACTAAAAAAATTATAAAAGAAAATCATAACAAATTTTAAAGATACATCTAGAATTATTCAACATTATTTAGCACACACAAATGTGAGTATATAGCTCCTTTATAGTTTGAATGAATAAGGAGTAACTTATGATTTCTCTCACATCAACAGGGAGATGATTCCAGAAGCCAGAAGCCAGAAGCTTGATATAGCAAAGACCTATCCCCATATTTATTTTGAAATTTTCCTGCAACTATTTTATTTGAATGAACTGATCTAGTCAACAGCCATTTTTGATTGCATTTCACTGGAAACAATATTAGTGAAATTGGATGATTCACCAATAAATATTTCATTTTGTAAATTAAGGTTAGCCAATGGCACTGATAATTTACATCCAAGGGCAACCAATCTACTTTATTCAACACTAAACAATGATGAGTCCAATAATTCCCTTTTAATACATATCTAGCCACATGATAATAAGTTTTGTCTAACTTAGTCAATAATATTTTATTTGTGTTCCTATATATTAATTCTCTGTATCTTAATACTGGAATAATTAACTGATCTGCCAATTGTTTTCTATCTAACATTGTTAAACAATCAGCACTTCTTCTTCTTAGTGCTCCCACCCTTCTATTAACTTTTTTAATCAATTCAGTAATGTGGCTGGAAAAAGACAAATATTCATCAAATATAACTCCCAAATAACTATAGTTCTTAACCTGTTCCAACTTAGTTAAGTTCCCTGTGTAAATACACTAATCATGAATAACACCACTCTTTTTCAGTGGAAATTTCATGCATTTTGTTTTTTTTACATTCATGATTAGTTTTGACCTGGTGAACCACCCCTCTATCCTTGAGAAATCAGACTGCAGGTTAGATTGTAATATGTTATCCGTTTTTCCAGACGCAATTATTACCTTATCATCGGCATATAATCAGATCTCTGTTTGCTCTGTAATCTGTGGAAGACTATTTATGAATATTAGGAAAATAAGAGGTCCCAGAATCGATCCCTGAGGAACTCCTCTACTAACATTTCTTCTCTCTGATAAACATCCTTGAACCTCCACTCTCTGGGATCAATTATCCAAATATGATTTTAACCAATCTAAAGGATCATCTCTAAGACCAATTTCCTGCAGTCTCTCAATTAACAAGGAGTGGTCCACCAGGTCAAAAGCCTTTGAAAGATCTACAAAAACAACCGCTGTTTCCATATTATTTCCCAATGACCTGTTTAACAGGTCATTAAATTCCAGTAGAGCTGTTGTGGTAAAATAATTTTTTCGAAAACCAGATTGTTTTGTTGTTAACAAACTGATTATCTGGATAGAAACCAATTTCTCAAAACATTTTGATAAAAGAGGTAATAAGGTTATTGGCCTATAATTGTTAACTTCTACCACATCTCCCCCTTTGAAAACTGGCTTAACTCTACTCTCTTTCCAGGATAAGGGAAAATATCCAATTTGAAGACTCTAATTGAATAAATATGTAATAATTGGTGCTATACTGAAAGCTGCTAATTTTAGAACTCTACTTCTAGACCATCATTACCAAAAGTTTTATGAATATTTATGTTCTGAAGTATTTTGTATACTTTGGTTACAGTCAGGGTTTTAAATCTAAATGGAGGGGGTCCATTTTGTGAAAATTCTATTTTAGTTTGTTCTGGGTCTATTTGACAGGGGATTTTACAATCTGGAAGATCAACAAAAAAATTATTTAACACATTACTAATATCCTTCAGATTTTCAATAAAAATGTCACCATTTTTTAATCTAAGTATCTCCTCTGATGAATCACTTCCTGGTTTGGTCAGTTTCTTAACCACTCTCCAAAATTGTCTTGAGTCTATACTCAAATCTATCTTATTTTTATAAAATGACATTTTTGAAACCTTAATTAACCTTTTACATTTGTTTCTAGCAGCTATAAAATAAATCCAATCCTTTTCCAATTTTGATTTTAAAGCTTTTTTCCAAATTATATTTTTAATTTGAATTTTTTTTGGTAATTTGTCTTTTATCCATAGTAATTTACTGGCTTTCATCTTAGTTTTAATTTTTGGTGCATGTAAATCACATACTTCTTCAAAGGTCTGAGTAAAATATTTAACTGAAGTATCAATATCTAGTATTAGTTTGCAGCGATCCCAATTTATTTTACTTATGTTATCCAGAAATCGAAATTCTGAAAATTTTCTAAAGTCCCTTGACCAACTTTTAGTTTCATAGACCAAATTTTGTTTAAACTGAGACTGTGGCAAAGTAACCCAGATCAAATTATGATCTCCAAGGCATGGGGGTAAAACACCCACTGCTTCAACTTCAATTTGAGTAGATACCAAGATTAAGTCTAATATGAATCCATTTGTTGTATTAGATGTATATCTGGTAGTTTTTTTATAAGTTGTTTTAGTCCCAGGTTAGTTACTATATCCTTTAAGTGTCTCCATCTAATATTTTTCCAATCACAATTCAAATCTCCCAGCACAACTAAAGGCCTACTTCCTACTGCATCAGTTATTTTTGTTAATATTGTTTCCAGATCTGATATATTTGCCTTTGGAGGTGAATAAACAATCAATATTACCAATCCTAAGTGTCCTAAATGTACTGCTAAAATTCTATATTATTTTCGCTACCGTGTATTGCTATTTCTGAATAACCTAATATTCATTTTATAAAAAGCATCACACCCCCCTCTAGATTTCCTATCTGCCCTCCATACTTGATAATTATGAGTACCGATTTCATCATCTCAATATTTTTTTGAGAGCCATGTTTCACTTAACCCTAAAATACATGGATCATTATCACTCAATAAAGTTGCTGAAGTATCATTTTTAGACCCAATACTACGTGCATTGTCATGAAAAATTTTCAAGTTTAAATTGTCAGGCCCTGGATTAATTTCAATACCCCCCCCCAACAATAATAACAAACAACTTGCCCCAGATAAATCTGAAATAGTCGTGTTAAACCTGAAGGGATTCAAAGGCTTGCAACATCCTCCTGAGATTTGCTTTTTCCATAATGCCTGAAAAGAATTTCTTCTTGATTTATTACCATTAATTCTTTGTGATTGGCTAAATGAAATTAGCCAATTAGCCAAACATTCTTCATTTATAGTTCTTTTAGTTGTGATAGATTATTTTTGAATTGCAACACTCAGGAGGCAACAAAGAAATGAACAACCTAACAGGTTAAACACTAACATCCTTCAAGAATAAATATTACAAAACTAAAATTAAAAACCATTACTAAATTTAAACCTCTACTCTAATCAAAAGAACAATTCTAGACAAACTCTGCATCAACCTTTAGCATAAATTAAACCCTTTTTAAATAACCAAAGGTTTACTTAGTCATTCACAATTTACCAAGCAAGCTGACAATAGTTATTAAAGTCTAACAACCGTTTCTAATTAAGCTGCATTTACTTGACTTAAAATTTTAACCTAAATGCTCCCAGTTTGAGATAATTTTTTTCTACAGAGTGGCGCTCGCACCACTCACACTTGTGCCACAGTGCTCGTGCTGTGAGCTGTGAGAAGCTTTATTGCACTCTACCCCCCTTCTCTATGATGTAGGATCATGGTTCTCCTCACACTCGCTGCCACAGGTGGAATAGCATTTCTCCGGTTTACTGGAGATCAGCAGGCAGTTCAGTTCTATCCCCTAGAGGTAGGAGCACTTGCACAGATGTAAAATACACAACACACGATTGGAAAAACAGTTTACAAGCAGGTAGTCTTTTTAAACTCTCAGGCTGCAGAGCTTTGATCTTCCGAGTGTTGAAAACAGCTGAGATAGATGAATGAAATAGCAGTGTACCTGGCTGTGAGCTGCGCGAAGCTTTATTGCACTCTGTCCCCCCTCCTCTATGATGTAGGACCCTGGTTCTCCTCCCACTCGCTGCCACAGGTGGAATAGCATTTCTCCAGTTTGGAAGGAATTCCAAAAGCTGATGGTGCAACCAGTACCAAGGGGTAAGCTGGGGGCAATGCAGGGCTGATTCACAGGTGGGTGTGACTAGCAGCAAGGTCTCAGTAAGGAGGGTATCAGGCTTAGGAGAAAAAGGCCTGTATGTTGTCAGGAAAGAGGGCGGTTCCTTTTTGGCCGACTTGGAACTGTGGGTGCCAGGCAACACAAATCTGGAGTGAGAAGTCCCTAAATTTGAGCTTGGGACCAAACGGAAGCTCAGAGCAGTACAGTTGGGGATTAGTTGAGGCTACACTAGAAAACACAAGAACTTAACTACAAGGATCTGTCATTTAATGTTCTGCCTAGCTGAGATGCATTTCATTAATTTACAATTCTGTACACATTTTCACAGGGGGCCTAGCTCAGCACAGCATTGTACTTCCTTTCCACTCTTACAATGGCTGGTTCTTGATCAAGCAAGCAGAAAAATAGTTTTATGTGCTCATGAGCACAGGCCCCCATGCCTTGGCACCACTGTCTCCCTACCTACTGAGCTCCCTTCACCCCCTCACTCCTGCCCACCTCAGGGGCTCTCTCCTCACAGGCCGCACTGGGCCACAGATGCCAAAACAGAAGCATATGATTAGGCTAGAGAAAAGGTCTCTCTTCCCTCTCTGGCAGCTACTGTTTCACCACGTCTACTCCACCCAGCAGCCACAGTCTCCCTCCAACACCCCCACCCGGCTCCCTCCATCCCCCACCAAAGGATCCCTCCACCCAGTAGCCACAGTCTCCCTCCAACACCCCCACCCAGCTCCCACCAACCCCCACCAAATGATCCCTCCACCCAACAGCCACAGTCTCCCTCCAACACCCCCACCCAGCTCCGTCCAACCCCCACCAAAGGGTCCCTCCATCCCCCAAGCTCTCCTGTAGCCCACACATGTGTTAAATGGGGAAGAGATATCCACAGATCAGATAGCTCTGTTTAGTTCCAATACTGCACTCTCTAACCAAATCCCTTCCCCCACTCAAGTTTAAATGTGTAGAGAATAACAGCTCTGAGAGTTTCAAATCTATCTTCCTCTTACTCTCAGGTTTGAATTAGGGAGCAAACAGTTCTTATTAAAGTCAGGACCCCTTCCCCCAAGCAATCACCCACAGACTAGGATAAATAAAAACTCACCCTCAGAAGTCTGGTTCCAAGTCTATGAGAAACAGCAGTTTCTTTCTCCTGTGCACTCTAGATGGTTGAAAAAACATTGAGCTGTACTAGAATGTGATTGGCTACTGCCACTCAACTGGAGAATGCTGAGTTAATTGGTTGATGCTGAGTTATGTAAAGGTTGCTGTGATTGGATGTTAGTATTTGTCAGCTTTATTCCAGGTTCTCATTGATTGTGTGCAGTACTGTAGTAAGATAATATCCTGAGATTAAGTTCCTTAGAAAGAAACTACTAAGAGGAGACTGTTACTATATACAGTAGCAGGCATTGCAAGGGAAACTGAAGAGCAGCTTGCATTTGTTTTGCCAAATTCCACTGTTTTAATCTAGTTAAAGCAAAACAGACACAAGGGCACAGTCCTACAGAGTAAATAGAATCTGGCTGGACAAACAACTACAGTTTAACTGCACAGAAACTGTTTAAAGACAAAGTCCCACATAACTTAAATGATATCTTTACAATATTGTACATTAAATAGAGAATAATATATGGGGTGGTGTGTGTAATGAGATTTTACACATACCCGAGTTGTGGGATGCTACATAAACCCCGAGGGCGAAGCCCAGAGGTTCTCAAATGCATCCCACAACGAGGTGTGTGTGCATCAGTTTTACCACCCCTATTTATTTTGCTCATTGCATTGCTGGCCTGCGCTTTTTCGCCTCAGCAATTGTAAAAAATCAGGCAGTAGACTGGCGGTCAGGCAGTGACAGACTGCTCAGGAGTCTGTGCTGTTGTGGTCCGTGGTCTGACAATTTACATTGAATAGTTAATTTTTTTAAGTCACAACATGTATGCTATTTTTTTTTAAGCTTACCAGCGAAGAGGAGTTGCTGAGCTGTGGAATGCTTCTGGTACAAAGAGGTGAAGAGATCTGCTGGCTCTCGCGTGCTGGCAGGGAAACCAGATGTACGTTTAAATATTTTCTGTTTGGTTTTCCCTGCCAGTGATTAGAGGAAGAGATTTTTGTTTGTAATTAAAAAAAAAAAAATATTCACCGCGAGTGCGATGGGGCGATGTTCCAACCATCGCGTATACTGAAGGAGGACCGGATAAGTGGCGCATGCGTGCTCCAAGGGAAACCCAGCACGTGTTTGCCGTTATAACCAGGGCAGCTGGTTATAACGGCAAATTATAACTGGGTTTCCCTATGGGAAAAAGCGCGCGTCAGTAATTATAATATGCTTGTTTAAACACTGCAAGTTCCAAATTTCAGATGCTAACTGCAGCTTTTGGCACCTGCCCCCCATTTGTAAGGCATAGAATTGTTTATTCAACCACTTGCTTACATGTGAATCTAAGGTTACCAGATGTCCTCTTTTATGAGCACATGTCCTCTTTTACAGCTGCCAAATATTATTCATGTACCTTCTCTATTCTGTTGTATTTTTATTATTTTTTATTCTTTCCTACCCAGGACCTCCTAGTAATTGAGCTGTGAAGGTGGTAGAGACTTTAAACCTATTTACTCGGGGTCGGGCACAAGAGCTCATAGAGGGAGGGACTGTGTCCTCTTTTTGGCATCCCAAAATCTGGTACCCCATGTGAATCCTGCATTATTACTTTGCCTCTTCCTGACCGTTGTTGGTATGAACTGTTGTGTAGCTGGCTAGTGGCATTTTCCTGCAGCATAATTGTGGGGGCATCTAAGCATCCATGATTATGTATCATAAAGAATTTTCCCTTATGCTGAAAGCACCTCACACTTTGTTTTTATACAAATAATGTATTAAACAAATTTTTCCTTTTGGCCACATGCTGTACATGCCCCTCACAGCACAAGTCCTTCCCCTCCCTCAGGTTTGAATTTCCAGACTTAAGCTTGTAGCCCTGTTAGAGAAAGACCCATTCCCTTCCTCCTTGCTCAATTGAATTATTAGACCACATTTACAAGTCCTCACTCCAGTCAGGTCAGCACACAACTGCTGAGTACTCTTCCTCCCCCCCAACATCTCGGCTATCTCGAGGCTCTTGGCAGCTGAGCGACCCCTGCTGATTTATAAAATATGGCACGGAAGTTCCGAATCCAGTGGCTGCTCTAGCACACTTACGTGGCTGACAGACAAAGTCCATGATTAGCCTGGACCCGAGTGGATGACTGCCTTTTTGTTGTGCTCATTTTCCTCGAATTACAGCCGCCATGCTCCATCCTCAATCTGTAGCTTGAACTTTCTCTGTTGCAGTGTGAAGTCTGGCAGGCCATGTTACAGAGACACTTACATGAGGTCTGCCTCACTTATGTCCCTGTAGTAGCCCCACATTGACCAGCCATGAAATGACCAAAATGGTGTCCCATGTCTGTTTCCATTGCCCATCTACTTGGACCGGTCTTGGGGGCACTGGATCTGCTTCCATCACCTATTTATTTATTTTAACTGTGCCCTGTATGTACCACCAGGCTATTACAAAGAGGTGTACCAGGCGATCAGGCAGGGTCATTACTAGACCACAAGATCATTTCTGTTGCATTGCAAACATAAATGGGGGGGGGGGGCCTGGACCACCAAGGACTGATTTTGAAACTGATGGGTGTTAAGGGTCTGGTGCACACCATACTTACCTGACTGATCCTGCCTCTGGCATTTTGAAGCATGTAGTGCACCCACAACCATTGTGGCTGTCCAAGTGTGAAGCATGACACTGGGGGCAGCTGACTGCCAGTCTATACCTGGTCTCAGCATACCACTGGGATATGTACTTTGGAAGCCAGAGCTGTTAATAGCGCTGTTTACTCAGGCTGTCTATATGGCATGCCCCTGGCTGCTTCCAGTGTCATACATCACACTGAGACAGCGGTGGTTAGGGGTGCACCATGCACTTCAAAATGGGGGCAGGAGGGAGGCAGCATCAACCAGATACAAAATAAATATTTAAACAACAGTAAGTTAAAATTAATACACTTTGCAAGAAAGCTAATCAGGTCGTGATTTACACCCAGGCATGGCCTGATTATTGATGGATGTTTCCCTTTCATTTCTCTTTTACAATACCTTCAGGGACACATAGTGAATAAAGTAGTTGTGAGACTCAGTTCTGGGACTCAATGTTCATAGTTGTGCATGCTAGCCACCATCTCATGTTGCCCCCCACCCACTCACTTGTCAGAGTCACAAAATGGCAAAAGTGTCAATGCTGAGATGCATTTCATTAATTTACAATTCTGTACACATTTTTACAGGGGGCTTTAGCTCAGCATTGTAATTCCTTTCAACTCCCACAATGGCTGGTTCATGATCAAGCAAGCAGCAAAATTATGTTTTGTGTGCTGATGAGCACAGGCCCCCATGCCTCGGCACACACCGCTGCCTATTGAGCCCATCACCCCCTCACTCTGCCCACCTTGGGGGCTCACTCCTCACAGGCCATATGGGGCCATAGATTTCAGCAACAGGCCCTGTGTGCACTCCCACCCCATTCCTTCATCATGCCTCCAGTCCTCTCCCTCCTCACAGGCTGCGCACTTGGTATGCCTTTACCTGTGGTCTCCTCAGACTCATCTTTTGGTCACAGTATGTCATGATTCCCCCCTCTCACAGGCCACTACTCCTCCTCTTTACAGTCCTGGTGATAAACTACTGCCCCTGAATGCCCCTCTGCTCTCCTCACTATGCAATACTCTCTCACACAACAGCTTCTGCCATGTTGACATGCGTTCGTGCACCAGGGACTGGTGATGCTTCACATGGGGACTTCTGGGACATGTCATTTTGAGCAAGCACATTCCTCCCGTGACCAGCGGTAAACACCTACATGACAAAATTACAACTCCTAGGTGCATTGCGCCATTCACTCTCGCAAGCATTTCATGCTGGGTTCTGCTGGGAACTGGGAACTAGTTCTGCACTCTCCCAAAGCATGTGTGAGGGTGGCCCATTGGAGTAGGCAGTCAGTCCCCCAGTAGGGATCGGGAAATGAATGAATGAATCAATCAGTCAGAATCTTTATTTAACCAGGCAAGCACCACCTTCCTTGTCGCTGGGCCACTCACCCTTACACTGTTCCAGACCCATCAGCTGACCTTCTTCCTTACATTTGAAATCCCCTTCCCACCCACAGACCCACCTTGTCCCCCACCCAGCATTGTTGTGCTGTTCATGGAAAAGGTGCTGCCACACACATGCTGTTAGCACACAGCTAGTTTTTGGCTGTGGGAGTCGAGAAACATGGAGGGAGGGGGTCCAGTTGCAGAGGGGCCAAATCTAGACGGACTGACCACTTACCTCTCAACTGTCCCTCATGAGGCTAGGTTCATGGAACTCACTCCTTTACTCCTTCATTGCATGGTAACATGTCAATTCATTCCAATCTATCTGCCCCACGAGAACTCATTCTGTACTATTTGCTCCGATGTTAATCATCTCTTACAAATCATTCCCTGACAATTTACCCCCAGCATAAATGTTATATATTAAACTCCGGGGGGGGGTACAATTTGGGAACAAATTGGGCAGGGAGCCAATTGATGCTGGAACTAATTGTACAGAGCAAATTTTCACACAGTAGATTAACTGTTGACATGACATGTGGCCTCCATCTGTAACAGAGGCAGACTCACCATTATGGCTCACATTTTCCACCTCCCAATCAAGTAACTAAATCATGTGTTGGTCCAGAGGGAACTTGTGTATAGATTTCAATTTTGGATGTTGGAGAGTACCTGTAAAACAAAAGTTACACCTGCATCACAGAGGAGCCATAGTTCTTAGGGCAAAGTACAGATAAGATAAAATAGGATCATGAATAATGGTCCACACATGTGGAGGACAATCTCAATAGGCTATGGCCTTCTTTTGTCATCAAACCTAGTAAACCTAGTAAGACAAATAGTAGATAAAAGTATACTTATCTGATAAGCACAAGTCAAAGTCCAGTCAGTCCTGTGGAAAATATATGTCTGACACATAAAATTGCCATTAATGCATTGGCACAGTGTAACCATAATGTTTAATGGTAATGAAAAGCTCATTTGGACAGTTTTAATTGCCATTAACATAGTGGCACAACATGTAACATATAAACATATAATTGTCATGGCAATATGGAAAGCCCACTTGGATGGTTTTAATGGCCATTAATGTATTGGCATAGCATGAATATAATTTTCATGGCAATAAAAAGCTCATTCCTTCATTGTAATGGCTATTAGTGGAAAATCATGTTGTTTTCATGACCATTAAACTCTCAGCTAAAGACATTTAATGGCCATAAATGTATTTAATAACCACTAGGATAGTTTTCATGGCAATAAAACTAGGTTATTACATTTTAATGCCCATTAAACTCTCAGCTGAAGACATTTAATGGCCATTGTCATGCCCATTACTGTTTTAGCAGACAGGCATATCAATTTCATGGCAATTAAAATCAAAGTAAGCCACATTTTTAATGCCCATTAATAAATTAATGGTAACAATGACAGTTTTCATGGCAATGAAACTAGGCACTCATGTTTTAATGGCTATCAGAAGCTTGTTGCTGTGTTTTAATGGGTATTAAAACCACCATTAACTGTACATTAAACAAAATTTAATGGACTTTTAACACCTGTTAAACATTTAGTGAGAGTCAGTAATGGTTAATTAATGCCATGAATGACTACATTAATGGTTTTCACCCATGAAACCACAACACTTAATGGAAATTTAATGGCAGAACAAATTTCACATTAAACAAGATTTAATGGGGTAAATTAATGGGTTTGCATGATATTAATGGAAAAATAATGGATTTTAATGGAATTCTATGCAGTAGTGATAGCAACCCCAAAACAGAATCATCGCCCAAAACTTCTAAATCAAACACGAGTAAGCACTGCAAATAACCTACAGTATTTTCCTGTCACATGCACATCAGAATCCATAACCCAAGGCATGTTTCTCCAAACCTTAAGCAAAGTTCGGGATTGTAAAATCCTAACATCCTCATTATACTGGGCCTGTAATTCTCCTGTGATTTTCAGTATGATTTCTTCATGAGATAATAGTTTTTGTTATAAGGCAAATAAACATCTACTGTTCCATATGAACCACTTGATTACTAATAATACCTTGTGTAAGGTCTCAGTATGCCAGTGACCTCCTACCCTAGGGTATGTACCCCACATTAGGGCATCCATGTTAATGGTCTGACACCATGAGGACCTCCTGGAAGCAGCTAGTGTGGACCAGAAAGTTCTAATATATATGCAGGTAAAGAAAAGGTGTTCTGTTGTTTCCAGCTGTTGTATACATCCTGTTCTAATACAAAGTCGTTCCTCTAATTGTTTATGTTTTTGATCAGCCTTTATGTTAATCCTATCATGACAGCTTAACCAATGAAAGTCTTTTAATTTGTCCGGTATCCTGGGGTATTTAATAATACCAGGAGTGCCCTCCTTTGCTGGCTTGGGCACCTTGGAAATGTTTCAGGTTCCCTAAACCAAGTCAACATAACCCAGTTATACATATCCTTCCTCTGTCTAGTCAGTAACATTGGATTTGTTATCTGCCATCTTTTAAAATAACCAAAATTTCTCTTATATATGTTGGCACATTTATAGATCTATACAGCACAGCCAGCTACCCCATCCCATTGTCTGAACCATGTTCCACAATTTATTAGAAACAAGGACACCCAGCTCTGATCAAAACAAATTAACCAAGGCCTAAAATTTGCATACATAAATATGCTACAATAAAATAAAATGGGGTTCACCATCCACAATCCACCCTGATCTAACTGAAGATACACAACATTCCTTTTCAATGGGTTCAGTCTGCTGCCCCAAATTGCTTGAAAAAAAAGATTATAGATGGCAGCTTCTAGTTGATGAGGTGGGGAAAGACATAAATGATATAGAGAAACACAGGGATAAGAAATGTTTTTATCAAGTGCATCCTCTTTACCTTGCTTAATTTCCATTTATTCCATTGAGCAACTAAGGCTCTGCCTTGAAGTAGTTGAGGCTCCCAATTCAGCAGACTCATGTCCTCCTGGCCAAAAACAACACAGAGAACTTTCAATTGGGTAGCCAAAAGACTTATTCCCACCACTTCTATAACAGGTTGGGTAGTCAAGCCAATCTGAGTACCCACACATTTAGCCAAGTTCAAACTTGTGCCAGAGTAGGAGTTATAAGTTCCACAAATGAATAAAAGCTCATTAATAGAATCCTCTTCTTCCACCAGAATACAAAGATCATCAGCATATGCCAAAGCTCTATATCTGAGAGAGACTGAATTTACAACAATAGGTTTCAGCAATGCAGAACTATTAAGAAGTCTTAATAAAGGGTCTATACAAAATGCGTACAACATGGGGCTTAAGGGGCAACCCTGATGAACCCCCCTCTGTACTGCCAAGATAGGCCCCTTCCAACCTTTAACTATAGGAGTGACTGTGGCTGTCTTGTAAAGACATAGGGCTGGATATTCAAACTGCGCTATTTTGTGGCACAAGCCCTTGCGCTGCACAAAATAGTTGCGCAGAGGTGTGGCCGGGGTGATATTCAAAGAAGTTGCGCTATTGAGCAACTCCTTTGAATATATCACTGACTTTCTAACCATACTATGCGCCTCGAGGGAACTTGCGCCACCGCAAGTGGCTGTAGAGAGGAGCATTCGGTTGCGTGGCGCAAGTACCATTGCACAATGCGCAAATTTCTGATATTCAAAAGGTGACATGCAAATGGGGCCATAATTCATGCAAGATTCAGGGGGGGGGGCATTTGCATCTAATTATGGCCCCATTTGCATTCCATTAGCATGCAGGTGCGCCGATCTCCAAGGACTTGCACCTGACGCCCTGCCAGGCAGCAGCCGTCGTGTACTGATGCCCCCTGCAGCCCGATCGTGGGCAAAAGTGTAAAAAATCCCCCCACCACCCGACTGGCCCGATCGCGGGCAAAAACTTAAATAAACCCCTCCACCAGCCTGATCGTTGGCAGCAAAGTGTCCCCCCCCAGAACATATCCCTGGTGGTCCAGTGGACCACTAAGCCCAATCGCGGGCTGCAAAAGTTTAAACCCCTACCCCCAAAAATCATATCCCTGGTGGTCCAGTGGACCGGTAAGCCCGATCGCGGGCTGCAAAAGTTTAAACCCCCACCCCCAAAAAATATATCCCTGGTGGTCCAGTGGACCGCTAAGCCCAATCACGGGCTGCATAATGTGGCGACACCCCTCAAGACCATATCCCTGGTGATCTGGTGTCCCCACCCCACCCACCCACGAAGCCCCACCATCCCGCTCCCCACCCCAGCAGCGGCGGGCAGCAGCATCCACCTACCTGCCACCCGCCACCTGCCGACAATGACTGCCTGGTAGGGCTGCCGCCCATTGGTGCAGAGCAAGAGCCAATGGGCATGCAGCCCTTACCACTAAAGGCAGTCCAGATATGTGAATGAATGAATTCACATATCTGGACTGCCTGCTGTATGTATAGTCTGCGCACATTCAGCTCTGCTCTGCACCTAATAAGGCGAGTCTCACCGGCAGTAGTCGCATGGGTGGGGCGGCAGGTGGTGGATGCTGCTGCTCGCCGCCGCCGGGGAGCGGTGTGGCTTCATGGGTGGTGGGTGGGGGGACACTAGATCACCAGGGATATGGTCTTGGGGGTGTCGCCACATTATGCAGCCTGCGATCGGGCTTAGCGGTCCACTGGACCACCAGGGATATATTTTTGGGTGGGGTTTAAACTTTGCAGCCTGCCATCATGCTTAGCAGTCCACTGGACCACCAGGGATATGTTTTTTGGGGTGGGGTTTAAACTTGCAGCCCGCGATCGGGCTTAGTGGTCCACTGAACCACCAGGGATATGTTCGGGGACACTTTGCTGCCCGCAATCGGGCTGGTGGGGTTTATTTAAGCTTTTGCCCATGATCGGGCCAGTCGGGGAGGGGGGATTTTTACACTTTGCCTGCGATCGGGCTGCAGGGGGCACAGGGAGTAGGTTAAGGGCCAGCCACAGGTGGCAGCTGCTGGAGTTACGCCCTGCAATGCGGCAGCTCACCTGTGGGTGGCCTCATTTCTCCTTTTTTGGCTCAAAGTTGTGCAGGCGCAGGTTGGGGGTTGCGCCTGCACAACTCTGCACAGCCCGCTGAATATCGGGCTGTGCAGTTTATGCATGGTTCCTCCCCCTCCAGTTCAGCATGTATTCATTTGCATTGCACTGTTGCTCAGCTTGCCTTGGGGGGCGCAACTGCCTCCTGCTGAATATGGCAGAATGGTGCAATTTCAGACTTACGCAGGTGCAGCCCTATTGTGCATGGCGCAACCCTTTTGAATATCCAGCCCATAGAATCCAATTTATAAATTGTGAGGGTATACCATATTTCTCTCAAATTTTCAATAAGAAAGTGTGACTAACTGAATCAAGAGCCTGCTTTTGACCTAAGGAAAGTATAAAACCAGTTCAAATATTCCTATCAAAAGTATGATGTTCTGTTATACTTCTACCTGGAATAGCGCATGTCTGTGCCTGTGAGATCATGTGTGCAGCTACCAATAATAACCTACTATTCAATATTTTGGCCAAAATCTTAAAATCTGTGTTCAACAATGAAATCGGCCTCCAGTTTTCCATACACAACCTATCCCCTTTTTTAAAAATATGTATCAATATGCCCCCTGTCAAGCATAATGATGGAGTCCCAGACCATAAAATTGCTGTAAAAGCTGCAGCTAGCTCTAGTAGTGTGTGTGTGGCCCTAATAATTTATATAATTCCCCGGTCAACCCATCACCACCTTATCATTTCCCAAAGCTCTGATTGCCATCTCTACCTCCTGAGGTGAAATATCTGTTACTAAGTGTGTGACCAGAACACTTGGAAGGTGTAAGGTAGGAACTGTGTCAATATCCACCTCCAGAGTGTAAGACTGCAAGTATGGAGGATTAAAAGACTTTCTCGTATATTGGGATACAATGTCAAGTAGTAGCTCAGGGTCTGTACATATCTGCTCATCTTTATTAAACAGACTATCCATATTTTTATTAAAATTACTAGAAGTACTCCCTTCATAGTGGCAGATTTGGCCCTTCGTACCCTGAGTGCCAAAAGTCTGTTGATATTGCAAATGTTTCTCCTGTTGTATGCGGAACTCTACCATTTGTTATTTCACACTTTGAATTTGTGCAGTAAAATCTTGTTTTACTGTAGCTGACAAGGTCAACAATTTTTGTAACTGTAACCTATGTACGAGATAAACCTCATAGGTACTATCTCAGATCACTTTTCCATGTGATCTTAAAACAGCAATTAAATCCCTCACCGTGTCTTCCCACCAACCACTAGGATCCTCATACATAACCAGCACTGACTTTCTGGCCTGAATAAAGTATAACAGAGTCTTACATGTATCTTCTCTAGCTAGAGGCAGCGTATTCAACTTCCAATACCCTGGGCCATTAGGGGGCGTACTAATCCCACCAAGTAATAGATTCAACATTTTGTGGTCAGAGAATTCTGCAACTAAGGTCCTGGCCATAGCTATTTGTAAAAGAGGTGAAATAAAAAAGTAATCTATTCTGGTGGCAGAGTTACCCTTATGAAAAGTGGGGTCTGCTTTCCTCGTTTTCTCAAAATATACATCTCTCAAATTAGTATTCTTAATCATACTGGACAAAAATGTCATATCACAAAAATGTGTTTTGTAACAGTGCATTTACCCCTATCCCTAAGTTTCAACCTGCAGTTAAAATCACCACCTAGTACAATATTTTGTTCAGAGTATAAATAGGGTTGTATGGCTTGAAACAATTCTATCCTGGCCACCTTGGTTTGACCTGCATATACATTAATGGATCGAAACAAAACATTTTGTATTCGCACATCTAGGTTTAAAGCATGGCCCGGTACTAAATCCACTAATTTAACAATATGAACTTCAACCCCTTTAAATAATATAGCTACCCCAGAACAAGTATCAGTCCCAACTGACCAATAAGAGGGACCTGAATACCCAAATTGTATTGCTTGTTTCAACTCTGGCACTGTGTGTAGCCTGGTGTACTATAAGAAAAAAAAAACGATGAAAATGATTGTAAGTGTGAGTACACAGCTTGTCTCTTCCTTAAGCTCTTAATGCTATTCACATTAACAGAAAACAAAGAAAGCAGAGACATCATGGACATAAGGAAGTTGGAAACCACACCGTAACAGAACACCACTCATTCATGGGGGCTTCTTAGAAGAAGCTCTTGTAGTTCTGATATTTTTAAGCTTCACAGCTTTTTTCCCTGGTGCCGGGGGGATGAACTTTGTCCTGCAGAGGGTCCTCTAATTCTGAACCTGGGTCCAGTAAGGAGGAAACCACCACAGAACCAACCGACTCATCCCCTGAACCCCCTCCCTCCATGGGTAAGGAAGCAAACCTATTTTTTGTGGGAATCTCAGATGTTTTAGGTATTTTAGCTGCAGGTTGAATCCAGTTTTGTCAGCATCTAGAAGACCAGGTCTGTTCTTTAGGGGCAAACCAGCCTCAGTGTCAGGTATCTCTACCAAGTCCCATGTTTCTTTAGCCTTTTGGGGTGCTACTAAAAGGGGTTCCTCAACAGGTGATTCAGGCAGTGAAGAAGCTGCCAACAATACTACTGCAAGAGCTGCAACTATTGGTGCAAGGACATCAACATCAGGCCTATCAGAAGGGGGATCCCTAGGCCTAGAGGCCACACGCTGAGCATTAGCATGCTGTGCCGGAGCAATTGTGACTCTCTGCTCATCCCAAACAGCTTGATCAACCTGGTTATGGGCTGCTGAGGGACAGGAGTCATACGTATGACCGTTCTCCTCACACAAGTTACATACTTGATCATTTTTACACAGACCCACACTGTGACCCAGCTCATTACAGTTAGTGCACTTTAATCTATCACACATGCTACTCAGGTACCCCATGGCCCCACAGCGATAGCATGCCTTAGGCTGGCCTGTGTAAAACAAAACTCTGCTGTCTTTACCTAGAAAAACACTATTAGGCAGATGGATCAGCCCTGTATCAGATGTGTTTAGGATCACCTGAATCCTCCATCCCCAGTCCAAATATGGTCATCATCAAAAATTGGCTCTGGATTACCCTGGACAGTACATTTTTGTTTGAGCCAGTACACCAAATCTGTAACACTTACCCCCTCATTCCAGAATAAAACAGTTATCATTCGATGCGCTGGTTTAGTCAAAGGAACTACCTCAAAAGGAGTCCATAATGGAGAGGTTTTTAAAGTGTGATATAATGACCAAAATGTCTGTAACCCATTCACCTGTTTAAAACTAACATCAAAAAGTGGTTCCCTAGATACATGAATTAGCGCATAGATTTCTAATGGTGTAAAATGCATTGAACCTTTAAGTAAAACTCTGACTACATGCTTATGATCTGGGAATGCTGCTAAACCCCCTTTATAAATCAATCTAATAGCATTATAACATTTAGCTAGGAAAACTGGAGCTCCAAATAATGAAGCATAAGATTTTACAGGCTCAGAACTTCTAACTTCAGCCCCAGCCATATGCAGCCCAGTAGACAGTGCAGTATGAACATCAGTATGTTCTGCATCCCTGGGCTGAGACTCAGAACTATGCATCAAGGACAGGACCGGGTTCTAAGTCAGTTCCAAACCCTCCGGAACATGTAAGGAAGATATAACATCCATTTCAGAGCCCCAATCCATTGATCTGCCTATTGCATCCAAAACAGCCCAGATTATCAGATCTAGATGTGCTGGGGGCAGTCGTGGAAAGTTTTGAGGGTCCTGAAACCCAAAAGCCAGTCATGGATTTTTTCTAGCTGGCTGCTGATAATACCTTTTCCACCGACCACGTTGTCGGTTCTATAGCCGGTGTCCGAGACTCTACCGGTACCTCAGTCACGGAGCCTCATCTTAGGCCAGGCACTGTAGTACCTGAAACTGCCATTCTCAATGAGGCTCAGTCCGTAGCTTTAAATAAATTCCCCGCAAAGACAAATAAAGAAGAATGTCCCGTACCTCGAGAAAAAGAGAATGGCTGCTGAGAACTGTGCAGATCTGCTCTCTTGTCACTCTCCACTGCAGTAGCAGCCGTCTGCATAGGCACTGACTGAGAAGCTGCCATGTCAGCATCTGGCAATAGAGCAATCACCTCTGGCATTTTGGCTTGCACAGGGAGAGTTCGTTGATGTGCAGCTGCAATAGCAGCTTTCAATTCACTTTGTCTCACCTTAAAGCGAGTTTCTTCTTCCAAAAGCTACATCTGTAAGTCAGCTGAAGCATCTCCCACTAGGTTCATCTCTGCAGATACAGCACATTCGATTGGTGCAGGGAAAACACAATCCTGTTGCAGAACAGATTTTGAGGTCTCAGGTAAACTTTCATCCATTTTTTGACTGTTCACCATTTTAGTATCAATACCAGGTGCATTGAAAAAAACTTCTATATCTGTTGTATCATTTCTCACTAAAGCAGCCTGGTCCTCCATTTCAGGCACCTCCATCCTCTCTGCTTGCTCAGCACAAGTGGCCATCACACAGGCCAGCGGTTCCCCTACAGGTCAGTAGGGGATTTTTTTATTGACAGATCATAAAAGTAAGAAACATCCAAACAGTATTACATCATACAAAATCAGAAAAACAGGTAAGAAACAAAAATATGTATTACATCATACATTAAAACAAAAAGTAAACAAACAGCTTGCCCCACCTTAAATCAGAAAAAGATTAAATTAAATAAGCATTTAACATCCCACTCCCTCCAAAAAATGTTTGTATACAACATCAGAACTAAAAAAAGAAGACTCCCACTTATGAAAAGAATAGGAAAATTCTTGTTGTAGTTAGAAAACAGAAAAACAGAATCAAACAGCATATCACAAGAAATCAGTACAGCAAAAAAAAAAAAAAACGAAAATAGGTATTACATCATACAATGAAGCAAAAAGTAAAATTAAATAAAGCAACTTTCCCCACCTGGAAAGCAAAAATTGTAACATAACTCAACAAGAAAGAGCATCCATGACAAGTAAATCATGGAACAGGTCAAGGAAATGTACATTGTAAAATCAACAAAACCCCATAGCAAAGCTATGTTGTAAAAGAAAAACAGACCTAATAACTGAAATAAAAGATCTCCTTGTCATAGGGTTTTTAGTGATCAGGGCATCGGTATCAGTCACCCAGGGCAAACCCTTCCATGATTCCAACAAAAGCTGTCTATTAAGCCTTCATGACTCTGTGACATAACAGTTTCTTAAATCCACTATTACTTTAGTATAAATATCCATATACCATATTTACTCGTGTATACTCTGAGACTTTCATACCAAAATGCGGTATCTGAATTAGGGGTCTCGGCATATACATGGCTCACTAAAAGAATGCCAATTATTGTGATGAATCAGAATTAGTCTGCCATTAACTTTGCCAGATGCTTTGCCAGAATGGGTACCTGTCATTGTGGGGGAACATCTCTCTCCCATGTTAAGTAGAGGAAGCAGCAATGCAGAGATCACAACCCAGTCAGCACTCGGAGACAGTAGCATGAAACTCTCTCTCTCTCTCTCTGTCTTTACGTCTCACTCACGGACATGAGCGGGGTGTTTCACTGTCTCATTCACAGTTACTCCTGCTCTGTCTCTGTCACTCACAGACATGAGCGTCAGTATTGCCGATAGTTGAACGGTGCCATTGCAATGCCATGATCTATGCAGTTTGAAAATAAGAAATTGTGGCAGTATTAAGGATTGTGCAGATCTTTGACAGCAGCTCAGAAAATCATGGCCATCTTGGTCAGAGGTCAGGCCACAACCCTTGCAGTGGCTGGGATCTTAAACTGTCCAGTCACAGAACAGGATATTCAAAGAGGATACAGCAATGCAGAGATCACAACCCGGTCAGTACTCTGAGGCAGTAGCATGAAACTCTGTCTTTCTGTGAGCAGGGGTGTCTCACTGTCTCAGTCACTGTTTCTTCTGTTACCAGTATATAATAAAAAACGCTCTCAGCTTATACATGAGTCACTATATGCCGCAAGTTGGGGGGAGGGGGGTCGGCTTATATGCAGATTGTCTTATCCGCGAGTATATATGGTAATCACTCTCTTTTTGCTGTAATGCAAAACCACTCCTGGATAACCAAATATTCAGTTTTAAGATTACCATTATCAGTTGCAGTGTGTGTATGTTCCAGATATGCCATTCAATAGAAAATACTCCATACATCAAATTAACAAATGTTAAGGAGCTCCAAATCTGCAGGCCCCATTTCCGTGCTAAACAATTCCGAAAACCCGCAATGAAAGAACAGGTGAAAAATAAATGAGTCGGCATTTCCTCCTGTTGAATGCAACTTAGTCTGCTACAGAAACGATCTTCAAGGACTGATCACGTGATGAGCTGATCGAGGAAGGACGTCCTGAGTGCTGCTCCCAGGCCCTGCCGAATCTATTAAATACTAAACTTACCTTTGATTCCAGTGTGGTGGTGGAAATAATGCGCTAAGGTTTCTAAGGATAGTTGCACTCTTTGAGAAACTCTTCTGTGCAGATTGTGGGACTTTATTAGAGCTTTGCGGTGACTCGTAGGGCCGATGGAGATGGCCGAGATGGAGTATGGAAGCCCTGAAATTTTGGATGCACGAGCACCGGCGACGAAGCATCCAAAAACCCTCTCACCAGTGCCAAAAGATCAAGAGACTCTACTGAATATGGAAGGAGGAGGTCAGGCATCCCGCGATGATATCTCAGAAATTAAAACCTTACTTCAGGGGATAGTGGCTAATTTCTCGACAGTCAAACCGACGTTAAATGCTTTGGCACAGAAAATAGGAGATGTAGAGGTTAGAATTGCTTCCCAGGAACAAAAAGCCTCAACACATGAACAGGAGCTGGTGGCTTTATGGAAACAAGTCAGAAAGCTCGAGGTTCAAGTTGAAGACCAGGAATCTTGCAGCAGGAGGAATAATTTGATCATGGCAGGTCTTCTGGAGTGGTCAGAAGGATCAGATTGCATAACTTTTATCTAGGATCTACTACTGAAGCAGCTGGGCCCAATGCCATATGGGGACTCATACAATATCGAGAGAGCCCACCGCTCGCTCAGAGAAATACCTCCACCGGGGGCCCGGCCACGGGTCATTATTATGTGGTTCTTAAATTATAAAGAGAAAGCCTATGTACTAAGAAGGGCCAAAACACTCAAAAACCTGCAATGGAATGGAGCATCCTTGTGGGTTTTTCAAGATCAAACGCCTACTATTCGTGAGAAACAGAAGGAGTATGTGGATATAAAGAAAAAGCTATGCCTTGCTGGAGTGAAGTTTAGAATTCAGCACCCTGCTACTTTGGTGGTGAAACTGCAATCTGGAGATCGGAGGTACTTAACAGCGAGGGATGTGGCAGGGAGACTGCGAGTTGAGCTTCCAAATTTGTTTAGGCCTGTGACCTGACCATGAGTGGTGGGAGAAGACCTCAGTCAGTTTTGAGACTTGCTAATCATGCAAATGCATTTATTTGGAGCAAAATAGTGAGGCAGAAATGCCCTAAAGTTTACTTAAGGAGTATTTCCTGCATTAGATTCAATGGGACTGCCATTTTATTTTCATTTCTAGGTTAGAAATATGCAGAGGGACCAATTAATATTGTTGAAAAGGTAAAAGTAATTAAAGGCAGTCAAATACCAACTGTTATGTGTTTTAGTGTTAGGTGTGGGCTCAAGATACTGTACATTGATCCAACGCTGGACTTAAAGAGACTGGACCCTAATATGGGGCCTCAGAAGGATAGGAAACTTAAGTATTACAATGTGTAATTATATTTGTCTTCTGTTTATGTGGGGCCACATCATAATCATTATTATTATTGTTACTAGTTTCTGCATAGCTTGATATACTATATTTGGGGTTATGAGAGAATACTAATGGGGCACAATGGGGGGGACAAGTGGTAACATAGGGGAGTCAAGAGGCTTCAGGTGCTCCTAAAAAAATCCGGAGGACCTGGGGGCGCTCACAGGGGATGGCTCATTGTCATATTAACTTGTAGTAGGAGGCTATCAAGGATCGGGGGTCATGCTGGGGGGGAGAGGGATCCGTGGGAATGGGGAAGAGAGAGAGAGTCCATAGCATATATAAGTATACGGACGGAATTTGTTGGAGTGAGAGGAAGGGGTATGGAAAAATATTATGATAAATATTAAAATTATTTCCTGGAATGTTAAAGGCCTCAGAGAGAGAAAGAAAAGATTAGTGATTTTAAATCATATTCATCAGCTGGGGGCTCAAATAGCAGTACTGCAGGAAACCCACCTATTAAAAGATGAGTTAGGTCTTTTAAAGAGGCTGTGGGTGGGCCAAGTCTTAGGAGATGGAAAAGTGAAAGCCTTGGGGGGGGGTAGCGATTCTGATTGGGAGAACCTGCCCATTCACAGTATCGCAAATTAGAGCCAGAGAGGACGCTAGAGGGATATATGTTACGGGTACTATCAGTTGCCTCTGTATATGGCCCTACACCATCTAACCCTGATTTTTTCGCCTCTCTGGAAGTGGACATAGCTACCTTTTCATCCCATCCCTTAATTATAGCAGGAGATTGGAATCTGTGTCTTAATAATTTGACGGACAGGAAACCTTCATCTAAAAAGCCACCTTCTACAGCCCAAGTAGCTATGGCTAGATTCCTTGAGGTAACAGCATTGGTTGACCCATTCCAGGTAAGATATATTCTTCAATATTATGCAGGAAGGGGTCCCTCACCCACCATTATATCAGGCTTACATTACACTCATCCCAAAGCTGGATAAACCAAAAGAACTTCCTGGAAGCTATAGACCAATTGCTTTGATGAACCAAGATCTCAAATTGTTGATGGAGATATTGGCCAATTGAATTTTAAAAATTGTCCCTATGCTAATCAGTCAAGACCAAGTTGGGTTCATGACAGGTAGAGGGGCACACGACACCCTTCAGAAGCTCATCACATACTTAACAAGGCTTCTAACTCTAGGTTACCCATGGCGCTAATTTCGTTAGATGCTGAGAAGGTCTTCGACAGGGTCTCCCATACTTTTCTGTTTGTGACCATGAAGAAGATGGGTTTCCCGGAGGGCCTTCTCAGAGGCATTAAAAATCTCTCTGCTGCTTTCACGGCTAGGGTTCTTTGCAATGGCTATTTATTGAAGGAGTTTCGCCTTGACAATGGGACTAGACAGGGATGCCCCCTATCACAAATTTTGTTCAACATATATCTGGAACCCTTATTAAGAGTGATCCAGATGGACCCAGTGGTACAGGGGATTGTTGTCGGGGGGAGGGAAATCAAATTTTCTGCTTTTGCAGATGACATACTGTTACACCCACAGGAACCAGCAAAGAGCTTTAATAGGGCTCTTGAAATAGTAAGGAGATTCTCTATGGTCTCGAATTATAAGTTAAATTTGAGTAAGACACAGGTTCTCCCTCTCACCCTATATACCTACAAAGTGGATTTTGAACCTCTACAATTGAACTGGTCCCCAAAAAGGATTAAATATTTTGGCACTTGGATCACTGCTAATGTGGGGGAAGGAGTGGAAGCAAACATAAGCAAGGTGCTCTCAGTAGTCAGAACAGATATAACCAGATGGAATAAACTCCCCTTGATCTTGACTGCTAGACTTGGTTTGATTAAAATGAACCTATTGCCTAGACTCCTGTATCCAATACATTTGTCCCCGTATAATATCCCAAAATGCTGGTTTATTAAAGTGCAAAAATTAATCTCTGACTTCCTATGGAATTCAAAACCCCCTAGGAGAAAATAAAAATACTCACCTTAATAATGTTGTTTCTTCTAATGGAGTCTTGCTATATTATGACAATTGCAGTATGACCGCAGGTTAGAATTGTTCCGGAGGTGAAATAGTTAACTTTCCATGCAGGCATGGAACTTAGAGCGCGAGCTCGGTTGAAAACTTTGTCTGGTGTGCTTCAAACACAAACTGTCAGGTCTTTACGAGCTAAAACTCACTAAGGTTCCGTGAGGAAGCTGTAAACCTACAATAGCCAACTGGCTACTAACATAAACACTCATTTTTGGCCTAAAACAAAGACTCAAGTCAGGAGACCCAAAAATGCAAAAACACAACACCAATTCACCCAAAAAGGTAGGTGAAAACAACAAGGTGGGCATCGAAAAAAGTGCCAACCCTGTACTGCCCACCCACATCCCCAAAACAGAGGTTCTGATAAGGGCAGGAGGAGGGTATAATATAGCAAGACTCCATTAGAAGAAACAACATTACTAAGGTGAGTAATTTTTCTTCAAACAACATGAAGTCTTGCTATATTATGACAGTTGCAGACTACACAGCAGTATCCCCATGGAGGAGGGACAGAACCTACCTAGGAAATAGGCTCTGAAGCACGGCTGTGCCAAACTGAGCATCACTCCTAGCCTGGATGTCCAGGGAGTAATGCTTGGTAAAAGTGTGAACAACCAAATAGAGGTACCCAGAGAAGTGGAAGGAAAGGATGTGGAGGTTAGCCAACGAGGTGACCTCAGTGGGGAAAGCAGTGGACCCCAGAGGAGGAGGAATCGAATCCTGGTGGGGGACTCCATCGTAAGAGGGATCCAGCTAGGAACACAGGAGGGAGAGGACAGGGAGGTGAGGTGCCTACCTGGTGCCATGGCATGGAGGGATGGAAGGAAGATACTGGGGATCACTGGGAAGGCAAGATGGGAGGGTGAGCTGGATGTCATTATCCACCTAGGTACTAATGACTTGGCAAATGGGGAGCCAAAGGAAGTTCAGGAAGAGTTTAGGAAACTGGGGAGGGTCTCAAGCAAGTAGCTACTTCTGTCACTTTCTCAGAAGTACTACCTGTGAGAGGCAAGGGAGAGCATAGGAGTGCATGCACCAGGAACTTTAACTCATGGTTGAAGAACTGGTGCTGTGAGGAAGGGTTTGGATTCATTGGTGACTGGGGACCCACCTGGAGGGATGGAGGTTTGCTCAAGCCTGACGGCCTGCATCCATCCTGGAGGGGAATCCAAGTACTCAATGATAAGTTTAAATGCTACATTGACAAGCATTTAAACTAGCAAAGGGGGGTGGCAGGCCAGCAAGGAGGGTACCTACTTGCTCACCCCCCACAGCTAGCAGTGGAACCAGTGAACCAGAGGAGTGGCTATCTCTGCAAAGCGGTGTGCAAAAGATGGAGATTAGTGTCCAAAAGGTGGATAAGCAGAAAAGGGGCAAAATTCAGAAGGGCAGACAGCAAGGAGAACCAGGGATAAATGACAACCAAGGAAGGGGCTGGAGTAGAACAGTGAAGCAGACTAGGGAGGTCAAATCATGGAAAGCCATGTGTGCAAATGCCAGGAGCCTTAGCAACAAGATGGAAGATCTGGAGGCTGTCATAGTACAGTCAGACCTGGACATTGTGGCCATCACTGAAACCTGGTGTAATGATAACCATGACTGGGAGATGGCCATACCTGGCTACAACATATTCAGAAGAGACAGAGCAGGCAGGAAGGGAGGAGGAGTGGCACTGTATGTGAAAATGACATAAGGGCCACAGAGATCCAGGAGGAACAAAATGGGGAGAGAGATACTGTGGGTTAAGCTAGGAAGGAAAATGGGGCCAGCCATCCGCACAGGTGTGGTCTATAGACCACCAGCCCAGGAGGAAGAAACAGATAGGGAGCTGATGCTAGCCATCCAAAGGATGGCAGACAAGGGTGAGGTAGCACTGGTTGGAGACTTCAATATTCCAGACGTGGACTGGAGCATCCCAGCAGCAGTATCAACTAGGAGCAGATTTATCCTGGACTCCTTCAGAGTGCCTTCCTCAAGCAACTGGTCATGGAACTCAACTCGGCAGAAGGCAATACTGGACCTTCTGCTCACAAACAGGGACATGTGATGGGGTAACAGTGGGGAGCACCTGGGTAACAGTGACCACCAGTCATTGTGGTTTGAAATCACAGAAAGAGCAGAACCAAACCACACAAAACACGATCTTGGATTTTAGGGGGCAGACTTTGGGAAAATGGGGAAATACTTGAAAGAGGCATTAAGGAATGGGACAGGAATCAGGGGTTGAGGAACAGTGGGCAGTATTTAAAATGGGGATTATAAGAACAACAGAATTATGCATTAAGCAGGTTAGCAAGAGGAAAAGGAAGAGGAGACCATTATGGTTTTCCAAAGAGTAGCAAAGAAAGTGAAAGCCAAAAAGATAGCATTCAGGCAATACAAAAAGACACAGGCAGAAGGGGATAGGAGAAGTACCAGAGAAACAAAGGGAGGCAGGGAAGTCAGTAAGGGAAGCCAAAGCTCAGACATGAAGAACACATTGCAAAATCAGTGCTTAAAGGGGACAAAACCTTTTACAGGTACATAAGTGAAAAAAGAAAGACAAAGGGAGGGATAGTGAGACTGAAGGGGGAGGATGGGAGTCGCGTGGAGGATGACAACAGTAAAGCTGACATATTGAACAGGTATTTCTGCTCAGTCTTTACTGAGGAAGAGGGGTAATGGGTCTGAAGGGAGTACAAGGTGAGAAATGGTGCAGAAATGGACACAAGTCCCTTTACACGAGAAAGGGTCCTGAAGGAACTGGAAGTAATAAAGTTGACAAAGCAATGGGGCCAGATGGGGTGCACCCAGGGTCCTTAAAGAACTAAGAGAGGTGGTGGCTGAACCTCTGGCTATCCTGTTTAGCCAATCACTGGAAACAGGGGAGGTACCCAAAGACTGGAGGACAGCAGATGTAGTCCCCTTATACAAAAGCGGGAACAAAGAGGAAGCAGGGAACTACAGACCAGTCAGCCTCACCTCGGTAGTGGGAAAGATCATGGAAGCACTTCTGAAGGAGAGATTGGTGGAACATCTGGTTGTCAATGGACTACAGGACCCAAGGCAGCATGGTTTCACTAGGGGAGGTCATGTCAGACCAATCTCATTGAATTTTTGACTGGGTGACTAGGGAGATGGATCAGGGAGGGCAGTGACATGGCCTATCTGGACTTCAGCAAGGCCTTTGACACTGTGCCACATAGAAGACTATTACACAAACTGGGGAATATGGGTGTGGGCAGGACAGTAGTGTGGTGGTAGGTAACTGGCTGGGTGGCAGGACACAGAGGTGGTGGTCAATGGCTGTCACCCACAGAGGGAAGAGTGACCAGGGGGTACCACAGGGATCAGTGCTGGGACCGTCCTATTCAACATCTTCATCAGTGACATTGCGCAGGATCTAGAAGGCAGAATTTCACTGTTCGCTGATGACACAAAGCTCTGTAACAGAGCAGACACACCAGAGGGTGTAGACAGAATGAGAAGGACCTGCAGAAACTTGAAGAATGGTCAAGGGTTTGGCAGTTGAAATTCAATGCAAAGAAGTGCAAGATAATGCATATGGGGCACAAAAACCCTGGCACAATATATCAGTTGGGGTGAGGATATAGCATGCACCAAGCAGGAAAGGGATCTTGGGGTTGTCATCTCTGATGACCTCAAGGTAGGGAAACAGTGTGACAAGGCATCAGGTAAAGCAAATAGGATGCTGGGATGTATAGGCAGGGCATCATCAGCAGGAAAAGGAGGTCATAATTCCGCTATACAAGACACTAGTGAGGCTCCACCTGGAGTACAGTATACAGTTCTGGAGACCATACCTACGTAAGGACATAGACAGGATAGAGATGGTTCAGAGGAGGGCAACAAAGATGGTGCATGGATTGCATCACAAGTCCTATGAAGACAGGTTGAAGGAACTGAACATGTACCCTGGAGGAGAGGAGGGAGAGGGATATGATAGAGACATACAAGTATCTTACAGGGAGAAACAGAGTGCAGGAAAACACTATTTTTAGCGAAAAAGATGTTCCAGGACTAGAGGGCATGGGATGAAGTTGGAGGGAGGACGATTCAGAGGAAACATGAGAAAGAATTTCTTCACAGAACGGTGGTGGACAAGTGGAACACCCTGCCAGAGGAAGTGGTGGGGGCTGAAACAATCATGGGATTTAAGAATGCATGGGATAGACATAAAGGAATTTTAGAGGTCAGGGGTAAGGGGAAACAGACTTCTAGGAAAACAAACTGAACTTACAAGCTCAAATGGGCAGACTGGGTGGGCCATAGGCCCTTATCTGCCGACACTGTCTATGTATCTATGTATCTATGTTTTCCAGGTAGCTGCTTGTCATATTTCTAGAATAGGAATGTCTCTGGCAGCAGCCAGAGAAGCAGCTGTACCTCTGGTAGAGTGAGCCCTCAGGCCTGAGGGTGGAACTTTACCCAACTTCTCATAGCAGAATTGGATACAAGAGACAATCCACCTGGCAATGGATCTTTTAGTGGCTGGCTTCCCTTACCAACTTTGCAATAGGTGAGGAACAGTTGAAGGGAGTCAAACCTATGACCCTTGGTACGCTCTTTGTAGTAACTAAGGGCTCTCTTCTCATCTAGGCTGTGCAGCATCCTCTCCCCAGAGGAGGAGTGGTCAGTGAAGTACACTGGAAGTGAAATAGATTGATTAAGGTGGAAATCTGAAACCACCTTAGGCAGGAACTTTCTGTTAGTCCAAAGGACCACCTTATCTCTGTGAAAAGAGATAAACTCCTGCTCCACTGACAACGCTTGTAATTCACTCTATGCGCCTAGCAGAGGTGATGGCTACCAAAAACAGTTTTCCAAGTCAAGTACTTGAGCTCAGCTGAAGACAAGGGCTCAAAGGGTTGCATAAGCTGAGCAATGCAAACATTAAGATCCCAGGCAGGGGCAGGATTCCTGAATGGAGGATTGGTGTGAAACAACCCCTTAAAAAACTTGGAAAATACAGGATAAGCTGAAAGGGAAGAGGATTTACCTGCTGAAATAAAAGCAGACACAGCTGCCAAGTGCACCTTCAGGGTAGCTGGTCTCAGTCCCAAAGAATTCAGGTGAACCATATAATCCAGGACTGTGGATAGATCAGCAGAGACTGGGGAAATATGCTTTTCCGAGCACCATATGGAAAACCTTTTCCATTTGGAATTGTAAGTAGCCCTGGTGGAAGGCTTCCTTGCGGCCTTCAATATATCCATTACACCTTGGGAAAGGTGTAAATCAGCAAACTCTAATGCTTCAAGAACCAAGCCTTGAGATTGAGAGATTTGAGATTCAGGTACCAGACCCTTCCCTGGGCACAGGTTAACAGATTGTGATTCCTGGGAAGGGACAGGGGAGGATGGACTGCTAAGTACAGCAGGAGTGGATACCAGGGCTGTCTGGCCCAATCCGGAGCTATCAGAATGACTTTGCATGATTGGGATCTGATTTTGACTAGCACTTTGAACAGGAGAGGAAAGGGAGGGAAGGCATAGAGAAACTTCCCCTCCCAACTGAGGGCTAAGGCATCCAGTGGGAGTGAGACCAACACTGGGGGCCTGCAGCAAAAAAGAGGAAGTTGGTGATTGTCTGGGGCTGCAAAAAGATCTATCTGCGGGGTGCCCCATCTGGCAAATACTACTCCCAAGACCAGGGGATCCAGTGACCATCCGTGGTGGCCTGGGAAATCCTACTGAGAGCATCTGCCAGGGCATTGTCCTTGCTTGGGAGGTGAACTGCCATAAGGAGGTGTTCAGGGAGTAAGCCAGAGACCACAACTTATCGCTTCGTGCACAAGGCCATAGACCGAGTGCCCCTTGCTTGTTGATGTACCACATTGTAGTGGTGGTGTCTGTTCTGACCTGAATACTCTTGTTCTGAACAGATTTGGAAAAGCTTGAAGTGCTAGAAAACTGCTCTGAGCTCCAACAGGTTGATGTGAGCAGAGATTCCTGGGAGACCACAGACCCTGGGTGGTGAGGTCGCCCATGTGAGCTCCCCAGCCCAAGAGGGACGATCTGTAGTAAGGATTAGAGAATGAGACTGAGTGACAAAAGGAATCCTTTGTCTCAGGTTGCTCTGATCCTGCCACTACTGTAGGGCTTGGATCAGGGTCTATGTTACTGGGATCAGCTTGGTAAGAGGATCCTTTCTTTGAGACCAAAAAGCTCTCAAATGGAACTGGATGTCCCTCATCTGAAATCTTGCTCCTTGCACAACTGCTGTGGAAGCAGCCATGTGTCCTAGGAGCTGCAGAAAATGCCTTGCTGGCCGGGAGAGCAGGGTAAATGAGGAGGCCAGGGAGACTAGGGTCTTTGCTCTGTCCAGGGGGAGGAAGGCCCCGGCTTCCTGTGTGTTTAGTTCTGCGCCTATGAAGGTAAGAAGCTGGACCGGCTCTAGAACTGACTTTGAGAGATTCAGAAGGAAACCTAGAGAGGTAAGCAGTTGCTGTGTTATGTAAATTGACCTGGTCTGGTGACTGGCCTACTAAGAGCCAATCGTCCAGGTAAGGAAAGATGGCAATCTTTTGCCTTCTTAGGTAGGCAACTGCTACAGCCAGGCATTTGGTGAATACCCTTGGGGCAGAAGTGAGGTCAAGGGCATTGCTCGAACTGGTAGTGGCCTGAGGCAGCTCGAACCTCAGAGGTACTTCGATGGGAGCTTCTGATGGGAATATGGAAGTAGGCATCCTTGAGGTCCAGGGAAGCTAGCCAGTCCCCTGGCCTTAGAGAGGGTAGGATAATTCCAGAGTCACCATTTTGAACTTTGGCTTTAAAAGGTGCTTGTTTAAATATCTGAGATCCAGGATGGGCCACCATTCTCCTGTCTTTTGGGGTAAGGAAGTACCTGGAGTACAAACCTTTGCCCTGGTGTAGGGGAGGAACCCTTTCCACAGCTCTGAGAGCCAGGAGGGTAGAGACCTCTGCCTCTAGGGCAAGTGCCTCTGATTGAGTTGCAGGTGGAAAAGATCTGGTTCTCAGCTTTGGAAATTTTTTGAAGCTGAGAACCGTCCCTGGCTTACTACTTCCAGGACCCACTTGTCTGATGTTAAAGACTTCCAGTCCTGGACAAAGTAAGCCAGCCTGCCCCCTACAGGTAGAGGAGAATCGGCCCTGGAAATCCCATCAGGGTGCCTGCTTGGCAGGGGCTTTGGGCTGAGGGGTGGAAGCAGACCTGCTTGTACCCCGTCTGCCTCTCCCTCTAAAGAACCCCCTCTGAGCATAGGTGGAGAAGGAAGCTTGGGCTTGGTAAAAAGGCCTATGAAAAGGCCTGCCCCTGCCTCTAGGAAGCTGCTTTTGAGGAGTGGCCTACCTTTCCTTGGCCTGTGCACTCCTATAGGTGGTCCTATATTCATCCATTTTCTTCATGTAATTCTCTGTTTGTCCCAAATAGAGAATTTCCCACAACAGGAAAATCCATGACCTTAGACTGGGTATCCTGAGACAGGGTAGACATCTGAGCAAGCCATCCTGTGAAGTGCCACAGATGTAGCCATGACTCTTGATGAAACATCATTAGAGTTCACTGCAGCACGAAATTGCACCTTGGATGCCTCAATACCATCTATAGCCACCTGTTCCAGCTCCCTGGCAAGCTGGTCAGGGACTTGTTTCGCTAGGGCCAGCACAGTATCCCATCTGGATTTCTGGTACCTAGCAGCATAAGCCATATAATTTGCTTGTCTGAGTCCCAAAGATGCTACCATGTACTGTTTCTTTGCCACAGCATCAATCTTCCTGGAGTCCTTCTCGGGGTGTGTGAAGCTAGGGGAATATTAGCCTTGTCACAGGCTGCAACCTGCACTACCCCACATGACTACATTGTTGAGTGAGGAAATCACTGTCGGAGCCTGATAAGGTATACCTCTTGTCCATCCTTTTATCCACAGGAGGTATAGTGTGAGGAGTTTTTAAAACTTTTACTGTCTGTTTCCGAAAAGATTAATGCAAAGGAATAGACAGTCTCCTAGACTCTGGAATATCCATCATTTCTACATAGTCTGGCTCCTCTTGGTCATCAACAGCTTCCTCAACAGGAAACTGGAGAGTTTCAGCAACTTTTTATAAAACATGACATGAGAAGGGAACTCAGAAAGCCTTGAGGAGAAACCCTAGGGTCTATCTGGAGAGATGTCCAGATCAATGGGCACATCCAGATCTTCAAAACCATATTCACTCTCCTCATATTCCTCTTCCTCCCCGGTTCATAAAAACTCAAAATCATAATCTTGAATCGTGGAACCGGCCGAACCGAAGCTTACCTGAAGGTGTCGGTTCGTCGAACCGAAAGAGAGACTGGACAATTTGAATTCTTTAGCTATTTCCTCAGTAGTTGGGGAGAGAACTTTTGGCTCTACACTAGCTGACTTTCTAGTCCTTTTGCTGGAACCGCCCTCAGAACCGGCTCTTCATTTGCCCGAGGAAGTATCGCCCTGGTCAGAGGATCTCCGTTCGGTTGGCACCGAACCGGCTGGCCATCCAGGTCAGCGGACTTTTGGCCTCCCTTCCTGAGCCTACCAACTCTTATCTATGGTGGCAGCAGGAAATTGTGACAAATCTGGCAGTCTGAACTGAGGTGGTCAAACCCCAGACAATAGACATGTGGTGTGTGGGTCAGCCTTAGCAAAAGCTTCCCCACAAACACTACATTGTTGAAACCCAGTGGGTCCGGTTTTTCTTTTGGGTTTCTCAGACATAATGCCAGCCTAACCAACTTGCCCGTTTATGGCAATCCACCAAGCAAGACACCCTTATCAGTTCCCAACCGTGTCACGGGTCGTGGAAAAAACCGTAATGAAATCCGTTTTTTTTAGAACCGATAAGAACCGGATCCGCACTCTAAAAAGGACTAGTAGATTTTAAATAAACCTGATTGGTTCAAACCGAACCGATAAAGAATTACAAGTTCCACACAGAAAAAATAAAAACCTCTCATTACTTACATTACCACAGACAGAGCTTGAACCGACTGTTATGGGTTTAATTTCGCTAAAACCGAAAATAATACTTTTAAACTGACAAATGAACGAGCAGAAGGAGAAATCTCCGGAGAGACTGTTCAGTGAGGCGGAGTAAAGAATCTGACAGTTTGCGTTTGAAGCACAACAGACAGAGTTTTCAACCGAACTCGTGCTCTAAGTTCCATGCCTGCATGGAAAGTTAACTATTTCACCTCCGGAGCAGTTCTAACCTGCGGTCATACTGCAATTGTCATAATATAGCAAGACTTCATGTTGTTTGAATATAATATTTTACATCTTCCTCATAGTATGGGGGGTCTCGAAATTCCAGACCTCCATTTATATTATGTGGCTGGACAACTAGGTATAATGGGTCGGTGGAACAGAACGCCAGAGGAAGGGGGATATATACCAACTTCACTACACATTGAGAGACAAATTCTTAAAGACATGGTTATTTACCCAGAAGCATTGCTCTTTTCCAACCCAGAAGGACTACCAGATGGGGGAAAGCAAACTCCAATATATAAGTCAGTGTCGGCTTGGTGGGCTCTCTTATTTCCGAGTCAGAAAAATACTCAAAAGGGCTGCAGGGAGCAGCCTATATTGGGTAATCCTAATATGACTATTGGGGGTCAAATAATTAGAAAACAGTGGGCTCCTCAATTGTCTAATTTAAATTGGGCAGATCTTACAGTAGAAGACAAGGTGGTTTTCCCAGCTCAGTGCAAGAATATGAACTTCTTTAAGAGGATACAGGTTACCAAAATGGTGCAAAAAATGTTGCGAAAGAATAGTGGTGCTCAGGATACCCCGTTTACCTATGATAACCTTAAGGAAATTAGCCATTTACGAAAACCTCTCTCTAACATATATAAGGTGCTATTAGATTTTCTAGGTGGGGATCTTTTTGCGAAGGTTTCATACTGGGAAAAAAAGAATATCGCCCTGGGGCCTGACTGGAAGGAAATTTGGAAGAGCTGTGGTTATGTGCCTATACCTAAGTACAGGATCATGCAGTTTTTTATATTCTCTAATATATACTATACCCCTGCCAAACTATGTGCTCGGGGCCTTAGGCAGACAGACCTAAGTTTTAGATGTGACGTGAACCCAGGGGATATACTACATGTATTGTGGGACTGTCCTAAAATTTATCCCCTCTGGGTTCAAATTAAACAAAATATGGACCCCATGTTAAATTATACGGAGTTTAGGATCACGTGATGCAGGGTACTGGGTAGAAGCTCCTCTGCATAGCTCCAGCCTCCTAACTGTAAAATTTTGTTATTTCAGGCTATTATATCTGCCTAAAACCCAGAAAAGCTGCTTATTACCGCCTTTTTAGAACCCTGTGCTCCCGCTGGCTTGATTTCGGCGATTATGGAGGTTTATATGAAAAAAGCTCCGCAGAAGCACTCCCCGCCTGTCACTCCCGAGAAGGCCCCAAAAAAATCAAGGGCCTCGAGTGCAGCGGATGAGCCAGAGCCTTTGAATCTGATCGCTGAACAAGAACCGCTAACACTGAGTAGATTTTTGGAGGAGTTTAAACCCTTCTGTGAAGAAGTAAAAGAAATCTCAGCTGAAATCAAATCCCTTTCCAAAAAGCTTGAAGAGGTCTCAATGAAAACTTCAGATAATGCAGCCCGAATCTCCTCCCTTGAGAAGCAAGTGGAAAAAATTGACCCTGGTCTATGGCTATGTGGCAGAAGTTCTCTCGATTGGAAGCCAAGCTAGAAGATTTAGAGGGCCGCAGCCGAAGGAATAATATAGTTATTTTGGGGCTCCCAGAAGGAGAGGAGGGCCAGAACAGTTATCTTTGTGCAGAAATTGGTGGAAAAGATTGCCGTTCCCTCTCCTTTTGGGGCCAAGTATACCATAGAGAGGGCACATAGGTCTTTGTGACCCAAACCTTCCCCAGGAGCAACACCACGTCCCATTATATGCCGCTTTCTAAATTACTTGGAGTGGCAACACTTTCTGGCAAAAGTGAGAGAACTGCAAGAAGTCAAATAGGAGAGTGCCAGGCTCAGAGTCGCACAGGTCTTACCAGGGTCGGTCAGAGCAAAACGTACTGTGTTTCATCCTATTGTTTCAAAGATTATAGCAGCAGGCCTTCGTTTTAAAATGGGCTACTCAGCTAGATTGCAGGTACTGGTGGCTGGTACCTGGTCAACTTATGAGGACCCTGAAGCTGCTCTTATGGGGCTTAAGGCTGCCTTGCCTGACCTGTTTCGGGACACCTGACCTGCCTTCTCGGCCTTAGCCTAACCAGCAATGGAAGGGAGACGTTTTTCTCGAGCTTCTATTCAAAATTGGAAAAGAATGTTTGTCTGATTTTGTGTGTTCCTGAGAGCTACGGCGGAAGGGACTATTCTCATCAGGATCTTGTTATTCTCATTGCACATTTTATTGCTTAATGTTACGGGACAATTGCATATCCCAGGAGGCTGTTTCAATGGGGTTGTGTTTTGTCTGGGAGGAGGATCCTCTCTTTGCATGTATCGTGTTTTCTTGATCATTTGCAGGGGCACCAATGTATCTCCTTTTGCTTATATGTTAGAATGAATGCCTTCAGATTTAATGTTTCAGTCTGTTAAGACGAGTCAGGAGAGTCACCCCCTAGTTTCAAGTTTCAGATGGTCACGCGTTACCGAGTTTATATCACCAGAGGGCGCCCTTGCTATTTACTCGGTGGATCAGCTCCATTACTTATGTTGGGAACCTACTTTCCCTGATTGAGTTTTTTAGTGGGGGCCTGGGAACATACTGAGATTCTCTACTTGGGAGCATCTAGACCTACCGCTAACTAGGAACAGTTTTGAAAGGTTTTATTGTTGCTGGTAGCAGTAGTTACGATAGCGAGCTCCGCTATCACATGTTATACTACCGTTTTCTCATTCAGGGTATTTGGGTTCTCTAGCTAGCTCCCAAGTGAGGAATGCTCTCTCCTCTCTTTCTCGTTTCTTCTCTTTCCTCTTCTGGATTTCAGGAGCTTAATGGCTGTGTGTTATTATTTACACCATTACTCTCTTTGCATAGACATTAACACTTCTTAGTTTAATAAGAAGGTTTGCATATTGGGGTGGGGTTTTGGGGCACATGTTGGGGAAGCTGGAGGGAGAGGAAGAAAAACGGTATTGTGCTGAACGTTGCTAGTGATAGTTGGGGCGGAGGGAGGGTAGGGATAAGGTTATACTCAAGTTCTTCAATTTACTCAATTATTGGGTGGTTACGGGGTACCTTAGTGGTGGGGTTTGTGGGGGATTAGAAAGGGGGAGGTCGATGTTGGGTTTGGAGGGAGATACAGCAGTAAACATGGGTTCTGGACACTTAATTTTTGTTGTAGCAATTTCTGAATGTTATATAAGAGACCTGTTCTTTCTTACTTAGGTGGCCAGTAGTATCAATCTGGCTACTTGAAATGTGAAGGGGATAAGGAAAAAAGTTAAACAATATCAAGTGTTAAAACATTTAAGCTTATTGTCTTCTCAGATTACGTTCTTGCAAGAATCTCATTTACTGGAGAGTTAATCTCTGCAATTTAGGAGGCAACAGATTGGACAGGTATTTAATGCCTCGGGTCCACTAACAGTTGTGGGGTTATGGTTCTGGTCAATAGAGGCATTCCCTTTGTCTCTAAGCAAGTCCTTAGTTACCCGGGCAGTAGATATGTCCTGGTTCAGGAAAATATTTGGTCTATACCAATTTTACTCTGTAATACATATGGGCCAAACACAGACGACCCGGGCTTCTTTATGAAGCTTATTTCCATCATTCTTCCCATGCTTCCCATTGTTATAATTATGGATGGAGACTTTAATCTGGTTCTGGATCCTGAAGTGGATAGGTCTGGTAGTGGGTCGAGGAGTTTGTCTCCCATGCAGAGGGCATTCAGGGACTTCCTGGATCGGTGCGGACTGTGTGATGTGTGGCATGTATTATATCCCAAGGACAGGGAGTATACCTTCAACTCGCCTGTGCACAGAACCCAGTCTCGCATCGACTATCTCTTAATTTCTCAGGCCCTCTTACCGGGGGTCTTAGCAGCGTCGATTCAGCCAGGTCCAGTGTCCGATCACTCGTTGGTGATTTGTAATCTGGCTTTTCTTAATATTCCCCAAAAAGAAACCCGATGGAAATTAAACGAACAATTAGTGAAAGATGTTAAATATTGTAACCTAATAAAAGAACAGATTGATTTCTTTTTTTCTACCAACTCCTCGGAGGGTATGGCACCTGATATGTTATGGGGCTCCTTCAAGGCCTACATGAGAGGGATTATTATTAGCCTAGCCACAAAGAGGAAAAGGGCTCGAGAGGCTGAATTATTATCCTCATTATCACTAGTTAGGTCTCTGGAAGCCAATTTATCTTCCAGCACCTCGGAAGAATATATGAGGAGGCTCTTGGTAGCTAAAGATAAATATTTAGATTTGTTGAGGGAAAAGGCAGAGATATCTATCATTTGCACTAAAGCGAGCTACACCGATCGGGGGAAAAAGCAGGTCGCTTGCTTGCTTTAAGATTAAAACAGCAGGAATCTGCTAGGTTTATTCCTCCAATCAGGGCCCAGGCAGATGGATCCCTGAAGGTATCCACTTCAGAGATTGTGCAGGAATTTACCTTGTACTATGAGCAATTATATAGGGATATGGATAGCCCTCCTTCTTTGGAGGTACTTGAGGCATACCTGAGGGATTCCTCTCTCCCTTCCCTGTCTGAGTCACAGAGGAAGTTGTTATCTTCCCCAATATCTCTGGATGAAATATCAGAGGTCATCGGGGCTTTGCCCTCAGACAAAGTCCTGGGACCGGACAGTTTTTCTGCATTATTCTATAAAACTTTTCGACCACAATTATTACCGGTACTTCACCGGTTGTTTCGTCACATTCTTTCTGGTGTAAGAGACGACACACATTTGTTTGAAGCCCTGATTGTTCTTCTTCCAAAACCTGATAAAGACCAAGAGCTAGTTCAAAGCTATAGGCCCATCTCCCTATTGAATCAGGATGTTAAAATTCTCTCGAAGATATTGACCGACAGAATAACTCAGGTCCTCCCGGACCTGATTAGTATGTCCCAGGTGGGATTCATGAAGGGGTGCTCATCATCAGATCATTTACGCATTCTTTCGCATGTTTTCTCGGTGTCCAGGGACGCCACCTTTCCCACGGGATTGGTCTCCCTGGATGGCGAGAAGGCATTTGATCGGGTCAACTGGAAGTTCTTGTTTCAGGTTCTAAAAGTATTTGGTTTTCCTACCATGTTCATAGATTGGATTCGGGCCTTATATCGGACCCCCTCTGCCAGAGTTTCTGCCAATGGAGCATTTTCCAAACCCTTTTCTTTATTTTCTGGCACCAGGCAGGGTTGTCCCCTTCCCCCCTTTTATTTAATTTATATTTAGAGCCCCTTATCCAAAATATTCTTAATAATCCGGAGATACGAGGCATCCCGATTGGGAATAACGTGGTGAAGATCACGGCTTATGCTGATGATCTTCTCCTCCATCTCTCTCACCCAATAACATCTATCCCTGTTATGTTAGGAGAAATAGCCAAGTTCAGTACTTTCTCAAACTATAAATTGGATGTCAATAAATGTTCCATTTTCCCTCTTAACCACAAGGTTTTTAAGAGTGATGTGTCCCTTTTTGGTCTTGGTTGGTCTCCTCGCATTCTCAGATACCTGGGTATCAACTTGATGCGTAACCCGTCTTCCTGGTTCAAAGAGAACTTGGAGCCCCTTTCCCAAGCGATAGTTCAGGACCTCAACAGATGGTCTAAGCTTCCTGTTTCTCTCTGGGGTCGCATTAATATAATTAAAATGAATGTTTTTCCTCGCTTGTTTTATCCTCTCTCGCTCCTAAATTCCTTTATTCCTTTATCAGAGAATGCATAGAATTTTTACCAACTTTATTTGGTCCAATAAGCAATCCAGGTTGGCATATCATAAGCTGGCCACTCAGAAAATGGACGGAGGATTGCGAATCCCCCATCTGGAAATCTATTACTGGGCCAGTCACGTTGCAAAATACATGCGCTGGGTGAGTCTGGGTCCTGAGCACCTAAGACCAGTCTGGCTTAAAATTGAGTTAGACTTTATCCAGTCTGAGAACATGGATCCCTTGACTATGCTTTATGTTAAAATTGCATCCCTTCCAGATGCTCGCAGATGTCCCACCCTTCGAACGTCCCTAAAAGTTCATGTACAACTTTGTTCATTTTTGCGGTACTCTCCACATTTGGATCTGTCTCTGTCCATCTGGAATTCCCCGTCCTTCACAATAAATAAACGGAAGATTTCTCACACGTGGTTGCCCCAAATTGGGGGTGGGATAATTTCTACTTTTCTGGATGATGAAGGGGAATGGCTCTCAGTTTCTAATATAATCCGTAAATTTGACATTCCGGTAGCTCATTATTTCAGGGTGGTCCAGTTAAAACACCTGCTTTCTACAGTGCTTGCTAATACCCCTCCTCTCCCACCTGCCTTTTCATTTGCACCTGAGCTCTCCTCCCTGATGGGTTCACCAGGTGTTATTTCTAAAATGTACCAAGTTCTATTTCACTGGAAGTATGGGAGACCTGAAGCTCCCACTAGGCTCTGGGTTTCTTTTTTTCCCCAATACACTCCCAATTGGTCGGTTTTATGGAAGTTTTGTCATAGATATGTCTCTCAGGACAGATTACGACTTATGCAATATCATATCATGCACAATATGTATTATACCCCTGTTAAGCTGAGGAAATGGGGCCTTATAGGGTTGGGGACTTGTACCAGAGGATGTCAGGAAGATGGCACACTTCTTCACATTTTTTGGTCATGCCCCAAGAAAGGTCATTGTGGGTGGCTATCCAGACTAACTTAGATCCCATTCTGGGTTTGCAGGATTGCTTCACCCCAGACATATGTTTGTTGGGAGATCTATCCTCTATCAAAGTTAAAATCAGGAGATTTCACATTTCCATGATTGCATTATCTGTTAAAAAAATTGTACTTCGGCATTGGAAGGATGCAGTAAGTCCAACATATCAAGAATGGGTTAATGGGACTTCCAGTGACGTCACGGGAGCAATGGAAGCCTAATCCATGGAGTGCTGAGCTGGGCAGACCAAAAAAACATCTAAAAGCTCATCTGAACCCAGTCAAAATGTCTAAAAACCCAGGAGAACAACCTCAGCATGTAAGTAGAGGTAAATCCCTCAGGATGTCAAAGCTAGCAGCAAGGATTCCTCCAGATCAAAACCGGACCCCTTTAGCAGGACGACTTCACCACAAGGCCGACGCTTCTCAGACTATGATACAGACGGGGAAGCAGAGCAACTATCCAGGTCCAGATTTGAAAGGCTTCTCCACGAGATTACAGAATCGAGAAAGGAAAATAAGCAGGAGTTCTGAGCAGTTCAACAGCAGCTAACAGCTTTTGAGAACTGGGTCAATCTATTAGAGGAGAGGCTTTCTGAGACAGAGGACACTACCGCTCAAACAGCTAAGGTCATGCACTTTCTATTGCAACAAACTGAAACCCTGTCAGCAAAATGTTTGGACCTCGAGGCATGCTCCCGGAGGGAGAATCTTAGACTGTACGGTCTTCCACAGGAATCCGAGGAAGCTCCGTTAGCCTCTTTTCTCGAGAACCTGCTGAAAGATGTACTGGGCCTCCCCCCCTCCCTGGTGTTTCACATAGAAAGAGCACACCGAGAGCTCCAGCCGAAGCCAACTGACCCTTCAGCACGACCTCAATCTATAGTCTTCAAGCTGAACTCTTTCTCTGTTAAGGAGGAGATATTAAGACGAGCGTGGGCAAGGAAGGAGATCAAGTATCTTACATACAGACTATATGTAGATCACGACTATCCTACAGAGATACAGGCAGAAAGAATGAAATACTTGCCAATCTTGAGAGCACTCAAAGAGAGGTCAGTGCATTTCCATACACCCTATCCTGTGAGACTGAGGGTTTTCTGGGAGGAGGGGACAAAAACCTATACCTCAGCTGAAGAAGCAGTTGAGGCTCTCGGGAAGCATGGGATCATGGTGAAGGACAGGCGTAACCAGGTAGCAGGTAACCGGAACCTTCTAACTGGCTGATGTTTCCCAGGAAGTTGGCAGGAACCAGAAAGAAGATGCACACAGAGCTCAAGGAGATTTTACAGAGGCTCCTTGAGAGGAAGGCGGCGCACGGAGCAACTCCCCCATGAGGTATGCTGGATTCTTCATAGAGCAAACTAACTCCAGTTAAAAGACCAGAGCCCTAACCTACAAGGAAGCGTCCTCTGAAACACAAAAGCACCGAAAAAACACGTGATGACTTTTTACTTGTTTTGAGCGGGACTACTGACGCAGGAATGTACAGTATTGTGCTTAGAACTCTACTCCACCTCACTGTGTGGTTTAAACGGCGACTAGAAGGCTGTATCCTGTTTTGTTTCTTCTCCCCCAAATACCAGGCTGTTTTAATGGAGAGTTCCTTTCCAGATGAACTATTGAGCCTATTCACCGAGGTGGACTGGGTAGCAGGGAGGTCCTGGGAACCTGAACTGTGCAACATTGATTTAATGACAAGGAACCCAGCACCCACAGTACAATTATAATTTTTCCTTTTTTTGCTTAATCTCATAACCTTTATATGGGGTGTCCCTTAACTCCTACCCACCTCTTCACATAATAGGGGAGTGACACAGATCATGGCTATAAGATACTGTTTACCCCTCGGCCCCCCCGGATGTGGGGGTCGATAGTCCTCTTGAAAAGTGAAGGAGGTGGGGCACTAAGTTTTCCAATCTCTCACACTTGTAGAGAACTCCTTAAGGTACTGGGGGTACCTAAGATTGTTTTGGGGTATGTTTGTCAGTTTCTTTCCTCCTCAAGGCTCCTTGGAAAGCCCTTGAGGGGAAAGAGGGTTCTGCCCAGTTCAGTATTTTGTGCAGACACCTAAAAGGAGCCCAGTATTTTACGGGCTCTAGGGGGGCCCTCGGAAGCAATAGGGTAAATTTCCCCCCTGTTCTTCCTGTATAGGAGAACACAGGGGCTAATAAAGATTTTTATAGCCCCCAACCTTGGAAGTAAACTTTTTTTTTTTGTTTTTTTTTTCTCTTTTTGGTTTCATAGTTTCTGTGTTCATAGTGTTACACCAGGTTGTCATGTTAAAGTTACCAGTTTATAACCTAATGTTTGTAAGATTTGGCAAGGCAGTGCAACAAGGTAAGATAAATGAGCAAGCTGTTCTAAGTAGATTGAAACTTTGGGAACAATGGGGCAACTACCATGGGAAAGAGAGAGGTCAAGGATCGAGGGAAAACTGGAAAGAGATACTTAACAGGCTAAGATGACACAGAACTGGGTAGTGTGCACATATAATGTGCATGGGTTTACTAACCCAATTAAACGGGCCAAAGTTCTTCAGTTATTGAGACGACAAGGGGCTAACGTTTTATTGCTGCAGGAGACCCATCTCTTGAATGCTGAGCATAAAAAATTCGAGAAGCTGGGATTTTCTCAGGTAGTTGCCTCATCATATAAGGGGGGTAGACGAGGGGTGCCGCAATATTAATTAGAAAAGGCACTGCTTGAAATGACGGATAAAGTGATTGACAGAGAGGGCAGGTATGCATTTGTCAAGGGACGTGTTGAGGGCCAAATGATATCGTTTGCCTCAGTGTATATTCCCCCAACCTCAGAATTCTCAGTATATCAGAATGTTCTGATGAAACTTGCAGAGTGGGCAGAGGGTACCCTGATTTGGGGAGAAGACCTCAACCTTGATATAACTGGAGGGTGTGCTGGACACACTCAGGATAGGAAGTCTGCACTTGGAAGAAAAGTACTAAAACTGCCACAGGAACTGGGGTTTGAGGACGTATGGAAACAACTAAGGGGGTCAGATAACCGGCGGACTTTCTACTCTCAGACGTATGATTCATACTCTTGTCTAGACTACCCCATGACACCAAAAGAGCAGGTGGGAAATATGGGGGAAATCTAGCAGGGAGACTTCTCCTTATCTGATCACAGGCCAATATTCTGTAAAGTTCATGCCCTGTCCCCAAAGAAAAGGACATTTTGGAGACTCAACTTAGCTATACTTAGGGACAAAGAAGCTCAGGAAGAAATCTCTAAGGCCATAGCCCAAGCAGTGCAGGACAATGACTTGCCGGGAATATCTGTCCCAATTTTGTGGGATGCTATCAAGGCAATGGTCAGGGGGAAAATTATTGCAATCTTCTCGTATAAAAAAAAAAAACAGAGGGAGAAGGGGAAACTTCAACTTGAGGCCCAAATAATGAGATTAGAAGAGGAACAAGCTGTAAGGCATTGTAAAACACGAACAAGGGAGCTGAATAAGCTTAAAAAACAGCTAAATAATATTCTAGATTACGAGGTAGAACAAAAGCTAGTTTACCTGTGACATAGGTACTACGATGGGGGCCCGAAGTTTACTAGGATGGTTGCGGCCCAAATAAGAAATAGGAAAGCAAAGGCCACGATAGTAAAGATTAAACACCCACATACAGGCACCCTACACACTACTACCAGAGCTATAACTGAAACTATGCCTGGTTATTACTCTAGTTTATACACAGAGAATATTAAACCCCCTGAGGAAAGGATTAGGGGACTTCCTTTCCACCCTCCACCTACCCACTTTAACTCAAGAACAAGGAGCTGGGTTACTGGCCCCAGTCGTGGTCAGGGAGATATCAACCGTTATAGGAAATTTGAAAACAGGTAAGTGCCCAGGGACAGACGGGCTCCCAGGGGAATTTTACAAAACCTTTATGGAAGCGGTATTGCCTCTGCTATCTAGGGTTTTTCTGTTGTCACCTCCGAGAAGGGAGAGATCCCCCCCCCATCCTGGAATGAGGCCATAATTTCAGTCATACCCAAAGAGGGTAAAGACCCATCCTTATGTTCCTCGTACAGCCCCATTTCGGTTTTAAACACAGACTATAAAATACTAGCTACAATCTTATCTAAATGCTTAGTTGAGTTTGCCCCTACCTTGATAAATCCAGATCAAAGTGGATTTATCCCCAGACGCCAAGCCCAGGATAATGTGAGATGCACGGTGTATATTATAGAGCAAATTAAAGAAAGGCGAACCCCAGCAATTCTGCTCAGGCTCGATGCAGAAAAAGCCTTTGACAAAGTAACATGGAGATACTTAAAGGAAGTCCTCCTAGAGTTTAAGTTCCCTCTACTTTTTGTGGAGACTATCTTTAGATTCTATGGAAGCCCTACAGCCTATATACGAGTTAACGGGCACACCTCAGAGAAATTTTCGCTGCAACGTGGCACTAGGCAGGGCTGCCCCCTTTCCCCTCTCCTGTTTGCGTTCTATGTTGAACCCCTGGCCCAAGCTTTGAGACTGGCCCAGGATCTGCAGGGAGTCGCGACGGGAGGGGTCAAGCACAAGCTGGCCCTCTTCGCCGATGACATCCTGATGTATATTACAGACTCTGAGAGGTCCCTTCAGGTACTTTTCACCCTTGTGGATCGTTTTTCCAGTTTGTCGGGGTTCACCCTCAACATAAGTAAATCAGAAGCTTTGGTTTTCAACTTCCTACCTGCACCACAGCTTAAAAAACAAACGGTTCCCTATCAAGTGGGGGAAAGAAAACATTAGATACTTAGGCATCCAAATTCCGACAAATCTTGATAGATTGTATACTCAAAATTATGACTCACTAGTACAGAAAATAAAGCAAGATCTGGGGAGATGGGCCCTGTTACCAACAACATTTTATGTAAGAAATTTAACACTAAAAATTAACATCCTCCCAAGGTTCTTGTATTTGTTTCAATGTGTCCCATGCCCCCTCACATCCAAAGAACTCTTGTCATGGCAAAGCTATTAAATAAATACTTATGGAACTATAAAGGCCTAGGGTGAGCTATGCCAAGCTCGTGTTACCCAAGGATAGGGGAGGTATTGCTTTCCTCTTTGAGAGAGTATTGCGTCTCGCAGATGAGGTTAGCCCTGTTATGGGGAAATACGGTTACCATTCTAGATGGAAGCAAATAGACTTAGCAAGAGAAACTCGGACCCCTCTACAGGCGTGTCTTTTTTCACCAAAACACCTAAAAGAAATGCTTAAGACTGCACCGTTTGCAATACAATCCATCCTTAGGGGATGGCAGATGGGAATTAATGCTGAATTCTATCAAAAATTTGGTTGGAGATACAGATGGTTCATTTTACAACCTGTATTCAATAACAGGTGGTTTAAAGCCCAAGTAAAGAAGGGGCTGGAGGCCCCCTGGCAAGTGATGAGAGGAGAAGAGATACTGAGTTTTGAGGAGGCGAAGGGAATATATGATTGGTCAGAAAAGGAAGGTTATTTTACTATCAACTTAAAGACTATATTACCAAACATTTAAAGCTACCGGGGAGGGATGCATGGGTGTCTAATGCTGATCCCCCGTTCAAACAGATATGGTCCTCAAGATGTGGTGAAAAAGCAATAGCAATCTTATATAGATTCAGAATAGATGCCGGGGGGAATGCCGGTATATCTGTGCAGACTAAATGGGAGAGGGAATTTAATCATCCCATAACCCATACAGAGTGGCAAAAGATTTGGAGAGACACATGGACTACTACCTCCTCACCGACTTGGAGAGAGTTTGTCTGGAAGGTGCGGGCAAGATTTTTTTGGGTCCCCTCCACTATGCTTTTAGGTCCGCAGAAGAGTGCCCCTGGTTGTTGGAGGAATTGTGGAGAGAAGAAAGCCTCGCATGCACATGTTTTTCTTGAGTGTCCAGGTATAAATAGTTTCTGGACCCAAGTTGCTGAAGCTATTGGGGGAGTGCTGGGAACTCAGGAGGTACTAGAGCCATACCATTTAATCCTGGGGATCCCGCCACCGAGTATACAGGACAAGGCCCAGAGATACCTTTGGCGAATAATGTCGGGTTCCGCATATAAATCTATAACCAAAAGGTGGCGTCAACCCTCACCTCCTAGTCTGAAAGACTGGGTTACAATAGTAACACAGATCCAAAAGAACGAGCAGATCTCAATGGGTTTACAGAACCAAACAGAAACCTTTGTGATGAACTGGACAAGGTGGGATCTCTACCAGGATGGTATGGTACAGCCTCTAGTTGAATAGAAAGGGGTTGTCCCTAGAGTGTCACTGTGAAGTAGTAAGAAGTAATACATGCTCCTCACCTATCCATTATCTTCCTATGTAAACCATCCTTAAGGTTAATGGTAGGCCTTTCTTGAAATGAGGAGGAGAAGGGGAGAAGCGGGGTGGGGAAAAGGGAAGGGTTAGTCTACTTAAGATTTATTATACAGAAAGGAACAAGTATGTTTGTTGCCTGCCAAATACTTGCCATAGTTATCCTTTTTTATTTTTATAGTAATGAAAGATTGTGATACTCATGTACCTTGTTTGTTCTGAATACTAGGTATGGAAATGATACACAAAATGTGAAGTGTATGTACCTAAAAGATTTTAAGTTAATGAGAATGTGTACCAAGATGTAGAATGATGATCAACAATAAAAAGAAGTATAAAAAAAAAGAATGGGTTAATGAAATCCTAGCTAACCTTCGTACAGAGAAAGCGATAGCGAGCCTCCACAAAAAGTTGCAGAGGTACAAGAGTATTTGGGATCCCCTTCACACGCTAATCATGATCAGAACAGATAGATGAGTTCCTGTAATAGTGAAGCTTAATTTATGACTATTGTAATATGTTTCATACTACAACATGGATTTTTACTGCTGTATGGGGTGGGAGAAGGAAGGGGGGATGGGGCAGTTCATGCTACATTTTGAACATATGCAGGGTATGTTGTAACTTTCTGTCCCCTGTATTGTGAAAATCTGTTAATAAAATTTAAATTAAAAAAAAAATTATACAGAGTTTATTTTGCCTGAGATCTGTGTTCTGGGAGATATGGCTCAAATCCGAAGGAGCACTTACTAAACATCATATATCTTTGATGTCCGCCCTAGTTAAAGCCTTTGTCCTGAGGCACTGGAAAAGTGATTTTATCTATACATATGACCAGTGGGTAGGAGATTTGTTGAAGACGCTTGATCGGCTCAGGAGGCAAATGCTCCGGGATAGAAGAACGGGAACGTATGATAAGAGATGGAGGACCTTGGAGGCGGTTTACTCAATACAAACTAAAGGTGCCCAAACATGGGTCTGTCTGTCTGATTGTGCTTAGTTCAAGATTTATGGATAGGGAGTAGATGAATAACAGTGGGTTATATTTATTTATCTTCCACTGTAGGGGGTTATATATGCTCCTGTTAATTATTATCAGGATCATATAGCACGAGTTTTAGAATCTGCCAAACAATTGTGGGTGGGGGGAACTCTCTCTTTTTCCCTAGGGGCACAGCTGCAGGGTTCTACCCCAATTTGTCAATACTGGTATGGAGATTATATAAACTATTTGAGGGGACAACTCCTGAAACTGTTGCTTTAATATAAGAGTTAGCTATTTAGGCACAAGATGCCTTCTATAGTACAAACTAGTACAGTTGCTTATGATGCTTGAGGGGGGTACTTATCGCAGCTGTGTATGTATATAGTTATTACTGTATATAGTGACCACACCCAGTTTTAGGGTGTGGGCCTGGGAGCTCTCCGGGTATTAGTGTGTTTGTCTAATGGTTATTAAAGTGACAATAAAGAAGCTTTAAAAAAAAACGCTCTTTGTTTTTTATGTTTCTGATTCGCTTTGACATTTATTTTGCCATGACATGCAAGCCAATGAAAATCCTACATATGGACTGGTATTCTGTTATTGTTTAGAAATTTCAGTAGATGATCGGTATAAGCTAATGGACATTTCCAAAATACTGCTTCCTCATGACAAACAACATCCGATAGATAAAAATACAATTGTTTCCTAGGCAATATCCTAGTCTGGTGCTCTGTAATTTCCATTGTTTGAGTCTCAAAAAAGTGCATCTGAGATATTCTGGAATATCAAGAGACTTCTTTAGGACACTAAGCCTGTGGGAATGCCATAAGTCCAACCAACACCCACACTTTTGTCTGACAAAAATCTCCCAGCCAACCACATGATTAGCAAGTAAAGGTCTAACATTAGTATATATAAAGAAACTGTTCAAAATTAAAATTGGATTGACCATATTCAAACCTCCCCTCTTCAGAGGTAGATATAAAATATTGCTCTTAATAGGGTACAAGGGGATGCCCCAACAAGCCTGAAAAAAATACTGAGCAATTCCATTTCCCTGTGTTAAGGAGGGGGGACGATATAACTAACAAACAAAAAAACAGGTACTAAAAAAGTTTTAATGAGATAAATTCTTTTCTTTTTACTAAGTTTCCATCTGTTCCAGGATATCACCTTTTGCCTACCCAAATCTAGTTTTTTGCTCCAGTTCAAATCATCTAGGTCCCCAGGCCCAAAGACAATGCCCAAAATAGAAATTGGGATCTGGTGAAATAGTAATGTTTGCTACAGTGCCCACATATCCCAATGTATAATCCAATTGTTGACCCACACATTTCTGTAAATTTAAAGAGGCACCTGAAATCTTACCAAATTGAGCACAAAAAGCTATAGCTTGAGTCAAAGAGTTTGCGTCCTGAACTATAAGACTCATATCACCTGCATAAGAAATCGCCTTATATGGAAAGTTAGTATCCTGTATTTGAATAGGAAAAAGTAAATTGGAAGCATTCAGTTTCCGTAATAATGGATCAAGAAAAAAAACATAAAGAATGGGGCTAAGTGGACATCCCTGTCTTACACCCCTCTGTAACTGTACCATACGTCCTTTCCAGCCTTGCATTACCAGGACAACCATGACAGTTCTATAAATGCACCGCAGCCAGTCTATCTACAAAGGTGGAATTCGATAGTGTAACAACATTTCCCAAAGAAATGTATGGCTAACTCTATCAAAAGCTTTCTCTTACATACAAAGAAGCAAGCAGAAGAAGGCCATTTGGTCTATCAAGTCTGCTCATACTGCAGGGTCAACAGCTTGAGCTAATGTCCCTGCTGTCCCTCCCCACTCCTCCCATCTTCCCTACCCATGATTCTTATCTTCTCCCTATGCCTATCCCAGCCTCTCTTAAAGCTGCTCACTGTCTTTAATGACATGACCTTTTCCGGCAGCACATTCTAAGTGTCCACCAACCTTTCTGTGAAAAAGTGCTTTCTGACATCCCTCCTAAACCTCCCACCTTCCAGCTTAAGACTGTGCCCCTCATGATATGGTTGCCCCTTGTCTCTTGGTCAAGCAACACCAGAAAGCCATCCACTACCCCCTTTTTTCCCAACTCTACTATTTCCCCTATTTCCCTGAGAAGTGAAAGATGGTCTTGTATATGTCTACCTGAAATAGCGTAAAATTGGGCACGAAAAATTACTACTGATGCTGCTACAGTCAGTCTGTTAGCCAAAATTTTAGCCAGGAGTTTAAAATTAGAATTTAACAAACAAAGTGGTCTCCAATTATCGAGCAATGTGGCATCCCCTTTTTTAAAAATAAAAGTTAATATACCCATATTCATAGACAGAGGAATGGTCATGGTAGTCAGAATATGATTAAAGACTAAAGTCACATCTGTGAGAACCTTAGGCATCAAAAGCTGTAAAAGTTAATTTGGTAAATTGTCTGGCCCCAGTGATTTACCTAATTTTAAGTTTGTCAATGCTTCTTGTACTTCAGTCACCTGTTTAGGTCTAGATGTCTCCTCTTTCAGGTTAGGGTCCATGTCCGGAATGACCAAATCAGACAAATATTCCAAAATAGTCCCTATCTACAAGTCTAAGGGTGCATACATAGTACTAGTATAGTCACCCATAATGTTCAAAAGGGCCTTCTTGTCCATATATGAATTCCCATCCAGTCCCCTGAGAGATGTCATTTTCTTGACCTTTTTAGCTCTAGCATAGCTCTCATAGGGGCAGACCACATCTGTATTTCCCTGAGTACCAGATTTGTGCTGAAAATCCAGAGACTGAGCTTTCCTTGCATGAAATTCTCTCATAGCACATGTCACCTGAGCAATCTGGTCAGAAAAAGTATGTCCCGTATCAGCAAATAAAGACAGTAGTCACTGTAGCTGCATCCTGCTTTGCAGATATGTAAAATATGTTCTACTCGAATTAAATTTACTCATTTGCTTACAGAGTGTATGAAGATCCAATTTAGTGTCCTCCCACTATAAGCTTGGATCTTCAAAAAAAATGAATACTGACTTCCTAGAAACAATAAAATTCTGAAAAGTGAGCAAGAAATACATATCAGACAAAAAAGAAGTATTAATTTTCTAAAATCCAGACCCCCCCCTTATATTTAAAGGGTCCCATAATTTTATTCCCACAATTCTATGATCTGAAAATTCTATAGCATAAGTGTCCACCTCTATAATAGGCAGATGGAGCAACAGAAACACATAGTCAATTCTAGACATTAAGGAACCTTTCTGAAAAGTAGGAATGTGTTGCTTAGTGTGAGTGTAAAAATAATCCTTCAAATGTGCCTGCAAAATTAATTGATTCAAAAGATGAAAATCACAGTAAGTTTTAGGGGACTTTGCTTTCAGAGGACAATTAAAATCTCCAGCAAAGATAAGATGGTGTGATGTAAATAAGAAAGGTTATATTGTTTTCAGTAAATTGCATCTACCTGCCTTAGTTTGGGGTGCATACAAAGTAGTCAATTCCCCCTGTATCACTACATCCAAAACAAGTGTCCAACCTGGCATTAAATCATAGAGTTTCAACAGCTTCAATTCAGGTAATCTAAACAAAATCCCTACTCTCGATCAGGTTTCTTGCCCAAAGGACCAGTAGGACGGCCACACATACCACTCCCATGATGCCAGTTGTATCTCTTTCAGACTGTGAAATCTATCATCCTGTAAAAAATAAATACCAAATGACAGAATTTTAAGAAAGGAAAAAACTATATTTTGCTTGCTGTCCCTCTTAATGCTATTAACATTAAGGGTAAAACATGTAAAGGGAATAAGAATCACTCAAAATGTTCATTTATATTTCCCCCGTCTAGTATTTTGTCTCTTCAACTTTGATTTCCTCTTCTGAGGACCTTAACAGACATCTGTTGCTCAGTATCTGAAGTAGCCTCTGGCAATGAAGAGGCTACTGAAGAATCATCCGACTCCTCACCAGTCTAATCAGATTGCAGGACATCAAATTTATTGCTAAGGGTTACAGGGATTGGAGTACCCTGCAGTTTTAAAGCAGAAGCCCTCATATGATGCTTAGAACCCTGAATCCAGCTCTCTGGTCTACAGTATCTAATGGTTGTTGGGAGGGGGGCATAAGAATCCCAGGAACCTCCATTGCCAAAGTAGAGGCAGCTTCTCAAGCCCTGCTCCCCACCACAGTCCCGTCCTGTATGGGATCTACAGGCTGTGGCACAAACTTTTCTACCTGCCAATCAACAGTCCCCTCTACTTCCTGCATATTAGCAATATCTTGTGCATTTGGTATAATAGATGGAGCCAACACAGCAACCTCTGGACCTACCAGACATCGTTGGTTTCCCAACATCTTTTTTTGTCTAAGGGCAATAAGCAATCATTGTTCTTCTTCAGCAGCTGCATCAGGAAGATTGTGTGCTGCCCATTTGCAATTCTGAAAGGTGTGGCCCAAAGTATCACAAAGATTACATTTACATTCATTAATGCAATCTGACCCAATATGCCCCAGTTCCTCACATTCAGTGTACCTTGCCTTGTCACAGATACTGCTGATATGTGCTATAGACCCACATTTATAACACATCTTTAGTTGCCCAGCATAAAATAAAATACCACAATCTCTCCCTAGAAAAAAAGAATTGGGTAAATGTATCACTCCTGTATCTGTAGTTTTGAGCAAGACTTTGACCTTCCACCCCCTAGTCCAAATGTTCTCAGAGTCTAAAATGGTCTCTGGATCATCAATAATAGTACATCTTGATTTCAGCCAGTATATTAAGTCATTTACACTGACTCCTTCATTTCTAAACAGTACTGTAATAACTTTCTGCACTGGTTTAGACAGGGGTATCGCTACAAATGGTGCCCATAAAGGAGACTTCTTCAACTGAGAATATTTTGTCCAGAATCTTTCCAAACCAGAAACTGACTTGAAACTCACGTAGAATTTGGTTTCCCCAGACACATGTATCAAGGCATACAATTCAGTAGAAAATAACTTCACAGAGTCTTTTAAGAGTGTTTTCACTACAAACACTCTATCTGGTGGGTCTTGCATGCCTCCTATATAGGACAGATGGACCGCACTGTGTCTCTTTGCAGGAAAAATCCAAAGCTTGAAGAAAGAAGAATAGGAGCGTGGAGCATTTCTCTAAATCAAATTCAGAGGCCTCTGTGGTTTTGGTAACTCAACACTGTGGTGTCCCCCAGATGTAGCCATGTGTACAGGGCTGAAATCATGCACAGTATTTGGAACTATAGTCAGCACCAGATTCTGTGTCAGCTGGAGTTCCTCCGGTACCTCTAAATCAGAAGCCTGGGTATCGGAATGCAACAACTGTACAGTTGGCATTGTGATAGAGGAATTCCCTGTAACCCACTCACCTGTATTTTCTGCTCACTCCCAGCCAGCATTAAGGAGAGCCTCGTCCACCGATTAGAGTTTTTCCTGATTCTCCATCGGTATTTCATTGTGTCCTAGGCCAGGCTGTTCAATGCCCGTTTGAGCCATTCTCAACACAATAACTGCCTGTTCAGACTGTGACTGTAAGTCCAGACTCTTCGCTTGTTCCATGGTTTCCACTCATGACTTCAGCAAAGCTTTTGATGCTGCTACATCAGTTTCACACAGCTGAGCAGCTTTGACAGACTTCTGCCCCTTTCCAGCATGTAAGTCCTGTATTTGTTTCTGCAGCTGCATTTTCCAAAATAAAAATGCTCTCTCTTCACTGTCCAACATTTTCAGTAAGTCAGTTTCCTCCTTTGCGGAGTCCCCATGCTGCAACATTTGCAAACAGACAACTGCTGCAGTATCACTATGGTCTGACGAGATTTCCGCTGGTAACTCAGGAAAAGAAACCACATCAGAATGCTCAGTAAGCACAGAATCCTCTGTGTGAACCCCATCTTTGACAAGGAAATTATCCATTCCTTCCATTACCATCCATTCAGTTTCTGGTCTTGACATAGTAGCAGCCACTGGCTCCAACTCCATATCCTCCTGCTGTTGTCCACCAACCTTCAGATTGGCCATGTTGGATGGTAGTCAGGGAGACAAACTCTCCCCCTACTGTGCAGTAGGGGAATTTCCACAGTGTCCTGGCCAAATTTCCCCCATTCACTAAAAATACTACCAACAGCTTAATCTGGTTCAGTTTCAGTTGGTTACCATCTGTATCCCTACTTGTCCTGGTTGCCCCTGAAAAAGGGACTTCTAGTCTCAGTGGGCCTACCGGGTCAACAAAATTCAATAAATAAAAAAAATAAACAATTTACATTGACTCATGATGAAAGTGAAATTGCTTTCTTGGATTTGAAAATATTTAAGCATAATAATAAACTGTGCACAAACCCTTTTTGAAAAGAAACAGATCAGAATACAATTTTACAAGCAAAATGTTTTCATCAGAAATCACTAGTGGACTTGATACCATTCAGTCATTTTTTATGAGTAAAAAGAAATTGCAGATGGAAACAGATTTTGAGGAAGCAGTAGGTAACATGGAGGACCGTTTCAAACAGAGGGGCTATTCACAGAACTTGTTAAATAATGCAAAAGAAAAGATAAAGGGGAAACATAGAGAGTAAATTTTGGAGACAGGGGAGAAACACTGCAGACAATGGGGAACAAGGTCTTGCTCACCTTGAAATACAGTGACATGTTTTATGATATTAAAAGAACTAAAAAAACACTGGCATGTACTAAGATCTGCAAACATGGGAGAAAATTTATTTTATCCTGGTCCACAGATTGTTTCAAAAAAGTTAGATCTTTACAGGATAGACTGATGCACATAGACCATGTAATACCAGTACAAATAGGTTATTTTACTAGTGAAGACCTAGGGGAAACTTTGCATGTGGTAGATGTGGTAGATGTGTCCACTGGTATAGTACCTATAAGTTAAAAAAGATTAGGAACATCAGCAAAAATGAGGACTTTATTATCAAAGATTATATTACCTATCAAAGCATGGGGGTAGTACATAGGGTGAAAAGGACATGTGACAGAATTTATGTTGGCAAAATAAAGCGACAACTAATTTTTATTTATTTATTTATTTGTGTCTAGGATTACAACGTACCTTTGAGCCAAGGCTCTTTTACAAAGGTTCCACGTCATGCTGGTTACAGGGTAACAGACACTAAAACATAAAACAGTTACAGGTACATGGTTTTAGACAGTAACTTTGCTTGACAAAATCAGACTGAGCGATGAGTAACTCAAGAAACAATAGGAGGAAGAGGGCAAGAAGGGGAGAGGGCTGAGGGTAGGGGAAGGCATGGGTGTAGAGTGTCAGGGTGAGGCAGCCGAGGGGCCTTGTCAGGACAGACACAGGGCAAGTGCATTAGAAGTTGCATTGGACAGGTAAGTGCAAGAAGAGAGGGCAGAAACTGACACCTATAAGGTTAGAAGCAGCATAGGGAATGAAGATGTTATGGGGTGCAAGCACAGGTGGAGGTGCCAATTATGGAGTGGCGGAGCTTTTTTTTGAACACTCCAAGCATTGCTGTGGATGAGGTGTCACTAGAGAGCTCATTCAGCCAACTCGGAGCCCTGTATGCAAATGACCTTTGGCCTTGGGACGTGTGGCAGTGGGGGATTTGAAGGATTTGGGGCTTAGAGCTCCTGGTGTTGTGGTTGGTGATTTTGGGTTTGAGGAGGGTGCTGACTCCTGGTGGTGCCTTTCCCATCATGATTTTCTTAGCAGTGATGCAGGTTTCGTATTTGATTCAGTTGTTCAGTTGCATCCAGCCTGTTTTGGAGTAGAGGTCGCAGGTGTGGGTGAGATGGTGGGAACCAGTAACGAGTCGGCAGGCTTGACTGAGGGAAGTTGAAACATACCTGAGAGATGAGGTTGTGGCAGATCCATAGATAATGAGACCATAGTCAATGATGCTGATGATGGAGCTCTGGACAGCTATGGACAAAGCTTCTGGGGTTAGATGTTTTCTATGTCAGAATAGTAATCCCATCCTGGTGTTGGCTACTTTTGCCACGTTATTGATCTGTGGGACACAGGAGAGATTACAGTCGTGGGTGAGGCCGAGGTATTTGAAGGCACGAACTTGTTCGAGGGTGATTACTTGCTTGGTTTTGATGGAGAGCTGATATTGTTTGTGTTTGTTTTGGGAGCTGCAGAAGATCATGGTCTTTGTTTTTTTCTGGTTAAGTATAAGTCTGTGTTTTGTGAACCAGTTTTCAACTGCAGAGAAGGCCTGTTGGAGGTTACCTTGTAGATGGACAGGATCATGGTGGGATGCCAGGATGACAGCATCATCCACGTAGAGTAGGATCTGTTCAGGTCAGGATTCTGCCAGTGAGTTCAGAAAAAGGCTGAAAAGGAGGGGGCCCAAGATTGAGCCCTGTGGGACAGCGGAATGGACTGGTCTTTGGTCTGAGAGTGTGCCAGCAATTCTCACTCTTTGAGAGCAGTTGTCTAAGTAGCCTTTGAACCAGTTCACCGAGTTAGGTGAGAACCCTGCTAGTCGAAGCTGGGCAAGTAGGAGATTGTGGTTGATGGTATCAAAGGCTTTAGTTAAGTCGATGAAGGTGGACCCAGTAAGATGGCTGTTATCGAGTGAGTGATGGATTGCACCAGTGAATTCAAGTAGCGCCGTGGAGGTGCTATGGCCTTTTCTAAAGCCATGTTGCTCCTTGCACAGGATGTTGTGATTGTCTAGGAAGTCGGTGAGCTGGTCTGACACAATCCGTTCTAGGGCCTTTGAGAGTGGAGGTAGGATGGAAATTAGACGGTAATTCTCAGTAGCTGTTTTGTCACTACTTTTATGAATTGGGGTTACCGTGGCAGATTTCCATAAGTCAGGGAACTGGCTGAGGCTGAGGGAGAGGTTGAAAATCCTGGCCAGTGGTCGGAGTACTTCTTCAAGTGTGAGTGATAGCAGTTTGAGGTCAAGGGAGTCACTGCTGACTCTGGAGTTGCAAATGGCTTTGGTAACATAGCTGCAGACTTGATGCATTTTTACTGCTTTAAAGTAGAAGGGAGGGTGGCTGGAGGTGGCTGGGGGGGCAAGGGGAACCACCTCATCGAAAAAACCCTGTGGGAGTACAGCACTGAGGTCTGTGAAGGTGTCATTGAATGTATCAGCAATGAGTTTCTGGTCAAGTGTAGTTTCACCATTTATGTTGAGTACTGACAGGGGTGATTTAGATTGCTTCCCGGTGACTTCTTTAATGTTATTCCAGGATTCCCTACCGTTGCCCCATGAGTTAGTGAGAGTGTTATGGAAATAGGTGGTCTTCGTATCCTGGACATATTTGGTGCAGTCATTTCGTGCACGTTTATAGTTAGCAATATCAACTTGTCTCCCGGTGTTTCTGGCAATCTCCCAAAGGTGGTCTTGAGCTTTTAGTCATCTAAGTAGGTCTCTGGTGAGCCAGGGGTTACATAGGGCTTAACTAAAACAAAGAATAGGAGAAAATAAAGGATACATTAGACACAAGATATAAATACCACCATTGCAAGACATTTTGAAGAGAAGTGACATCAACTTCCCACATTGAGGTTCTTTGGGATAGAAAAAGTGATGAAAGACAGACGGGGCAATGATTTTAACTAAAAGCTATTGTTGAGAGACTTTTATTATTACATTGACTACTTTCAGGCAACACGCCCAATTTATGATATGAATGAGTGTATTGATTGACTACTGATACTATAATTGCATTTTAGCTTGTAATGCAAAATAGCATTGCATTTACCTAAAATATGCTACCTCTCTTTCCCCCACCCACATCCCCAGAAATAATTGATAGTTTAATAAAGGGATTCAGTAAAAATTGAGCATGGAGTAATGCATTGTGGTTGCTTTCTTTTAATTCGGCAGGATATTATTTCACAAGGAGACCTGTCAGGGACTGTTTTGTGATGGAGTCCTTCAATGAAGTACTAGTGTTGATAGATGAATTATTGTTTCGCCTGTTCCAAGTATGTTTTCACCATAATTATCCAAGAGGAAGATAGAAAATGATTAAACAAATGTTGATAAAAGCTTTTGCACCAGACACCTCCACAGATAGGTGCTGCTAGAAGCAGGTCTGGCACAAAGGTGAGCGAGCACACACTCACAAGCACATGCAGGCTTCCAATGGGAGCCAAGCGCATGATATTGCCAGATTCTGGTGTGCAGTCCACCACATAAAGAGTTGCTTTGGGATAGTGATTTTGCTTCCCATAGCCTTGACTGGCACCGCAGAGGACCGCTCAAGCAAAGAGGTAAAAGATTCGAACTTCACTGAACTGTAAAGTAATGAACTTGTCAAGCTTTTATATTTGAATAAACATATTTGGTGAATGTTTATTTGCATACCAGGAAGAGAAAGGAAATAGAAAACTAAGTAGTCATGAAGCAAGAAACAAAAATAGACCAGTTTTAGGTAGTAACCTGACTACATAATGTAAAAAAGTACCAATTTATCTGTTTAAAAGGATATTTGGTGCTCATGAAGAATGTTAAATGTTTATAAATAAACTTTGTGGATGGAAGCCAAGAAGACAGATAGAGAATAAGATAAAAAAAATTTTATGAAATACTAAGTGCAGCCATAAAATTACCTTTGCATTTTGTTACAATTCAAAAATGGATTTAATGTTATCATGATATTTAGGTTATTATAAATGTCATATTTATTTCATAGATTCTTAACCAGACTCCCTAAAGAAGGGGTCTACCCAAAACGTAGGAAATTTATTGTTTGGATGACATAAAAATGAAAATGAATACTGGTTTACTTCAGGGTGAGTGGGCTGTTCATTCATAATTTGTACCCTTAACTACAAGAATCCTTGTGGTGCCTATACTATTGGAACTCTCTGTGTGCTTATCTTGGTACTGGCTAGATTTAGTGGCGAGACAGTAGTTTTCTTCAAATTCACAACCAGGCCAGAGGCGGATGCAAAATCTTATAAAATGTTAATTATGGGGATAGGGATTGGGCTGAATTGGATATCATTAGCAAGAGATTTTCTGCATAGGTATGGACCAAGTACTGTTTCCCCTGGACCCCTATGCCCTGCACCTTTTGCATGGCTACCAGCTTTTTAGTCAGCAGGTCTAGGGCAATTAAGAACAGTAAAGTGGACAGAGGGCACCCCTGCCATGTCCATCTATGGAGTTCAAAAGGCAAGGACATATTGTGGTTAGTTAAAATGGTGGCACTGGGAGATCTGTAGAGGGTGGATATTCATCCCCGAAAGTAGGATCCAAAGCCATATGCCTCCAATATGGAATGCAGATATACCAACTCCACAGAATCAAAGGCCTTTACAGAAATCAATTGCTAAGGCGACCATGGGGGTAGATGATTGTATAGCAAACCATTTGACATTTTGGACTGTGTGAATATTGTCCACCACCGTTCCACCCTTGCTGAATCCTGCCTGTGAAGGGTGAATCAGGGACAGGAGGATCCACTCCAGCCTGTTAGCCAGAACCTTTGCTACAACTTTTGTATCCACCGACATAAGTGAGATAGGCCTAAAGCTGGCACAGTCCAGATGGTCTGATGATTTCTTTGGCAGTAAGGTATTGACCACCTCCTTCATCATTGGGGGGGTGAAGACCACATGCTTTGGCTTCCTGGAAAGCAGCCAGAAGAGAAAGTGCAATCACCTCTGTCAAAAGCTTAAAAAGTTCACCTGGTACGTCATCTGCCCCGGGGGCCTTCCCCTTGGAAAACTGTATGAGAGTGGTTCGGAGTTCCTCAATGATAGAGGTTTGTCCAACTCTTGTCTGAGCATGGGGTCTAATTGGAGAATTGGAAGATTGTCCATAAAGGCCACTACCAGAAATTCAGAGATACTATCCCTGGAGGGTATCTTGGAGGCATACAGTGCCTAAAAAATTGGCACATTATTTCCTTCACTTCCAAGGGCATAGTTACAATGTCACCTTTCGGGGATCTAATGGCATGGATTTGGGAATTTACCTTTTGCTTCCAGAGGTAATAGGCAAGACGTTTTCCCCCTTTATCTCCATATTCCAAAAACCTATTGTTTGCCCTGAGCATTTGCCACTCTGCTTTATGGTGCAGGATGGTGTTAATTTTATATTTCACCCTAACAATGGAGGATATGAGGTCAGGAGAAGGAGACTCGAGGGATGTTAACTGGTTCTCCAGAATCAGTAAGTCCTAGTTGAACTTGGACAGCTTTTCTTTCTGCTTTTTATACTGGGTCATGGTATAAGAGATAATACAACCCTGTAAGAAGGCATTGAAGGCCTCCCATACCATTCCTGCTGCTAGTTCCCCAGTAGTGTTTAGTTTGAAGAAGGTTTGAGTTTCTGCCCAGATCCAGCAGCAGAAATCTAGATCCTGCAAAAGTAAAGGGATATATATTCACCTTGAGGAGGAAGACTGTGCCCCAGGGGGAGAAAGGAAAGATCTGTGGGGGCGTGGTTGGGTATGACCATCAGCTCAATTGCCACCCCATCCAACAGCCAAAAATCAATAAGGCCGTAAATGCCATGGACCACTGAATAGAAGGTATAATCCCTCCCTGTGGAGTTGTCTCTGCACCATGGATTTATTAAACCCCACTCCTTGTAGGGCTTCTCTCACTGTAGGGTTGGAGTCTGGAGTGAGCCATGATTTGTTGAGGAACATATCCAGCATTAGATTAAAGTCTCCACCGATAAGTAAGGGTAAAGAATTCTCCTCCCCTTGAACTCTAAGATTATTGGCTAATCTGGGAGAAAATGTCACAGTCATCACAGGATCATATAAATTAGCCAGTACTACCCTGCCTGCCTGGAAAGACAACCGTACTACCACCCACCAGTCCTGCTTGTCAGTCTTGACCCATTCCTCTGTCCAGGGAAGGTAAATTAGCCAGTACTACCCTGCCTGCCTGGAAAGACAACCGTACTACCACCCACCAGGCCTGCTTGTCAGTCTTGACCCATTCCTCTGTCCAGGGAAGGGCTATATGCACTAATATAGCTACCCCTTTAGATTTTGAAGAGGAGAAGCTGTGTAGTACTTTACCTACCCAGGTTTCACAGAGTCATTGCACTGTTCTAGCTATGAGGTGTGTCTCCTGGAGTAGAGCAAGGTCTGCTTTCAGGGTCTTCAAGTGCTGTAAGACCTTTGTAAGCTAGACAGGGTGGTTGCAGCCCTTCACATTCTAAAAGACACCCCGCACCCCTGACCTTGTGTCATTGACCATGATGTCCAAATTGAAGACACCCTTGTCACACTTACCTCTTGGGCTATTATCAGCTACATCTGTCCCACATCACAACTAGGCCTCTGAAAACAGGATGAAAGACCACAGGAGTGGGGAAACTCATAATCCCTTCCTTTAAGATCTGCACCGCTCACTGCTGCAGGATAAAGAAAAAGAAAAGGTGGGACAGATACAAAATAATTTACTTGCAACAACAGTAGCTAATAAAACAAGTGAGAAATTCATTTGATTTGATTTAATTTTTTTTTTACTGTTGTTTTTTGGTTGATCTGTTCGAAGACAAGAAATGTCTATGTACCCTCTTGGACAGGGGAGTTAACCTTCTATTTTTTTTTTTGCAATTACTGTACAGCAGCTTCCCAGAGAGAAATTATTTTATTGTCTAGAGAAAATAATCTATATTGCTTTTATTCTTTTCTTTAATCCCTGATAGATCATTTTGTGAACTCCGGTATGATAAACTGTTTTGTCAACCTATTCAATAAAGCTGAGTTTAAAAAAAAAGTGAGAAAAAGAATAAAAAACTTTGTTTGACAACTACCAGTAAAAGGTATTACAGCAAACAACTAAGAGTAACCAGAGCCTTAGGTATAGAAAAATAAATACCCTGTATAGAGGAAACTAGATTTTATGGAACTGTGATTACACTAAAGTACCAGGTGTGAATGCGGTAAAGGGGTTAAAAAGAAATACCACCCCAGCTATGCCACACAGGTACTAGATTTTATTTATTTATTTATTTAGTATATTGGAATACCTCTGAGCGTGAGCTCTTTTACAAAGGTTTCACGTCAGGGTGGACAATGAGACAAAACACATATACAGTGGTTACAGAGGCCTGCTCATTAGGCAGTAAAGAGTAATTATATGAGAATTTGAAATGGGAGAAAAAACAGAGCAGTTGTAAGAGGTTGCAAGCTATATCTAATTGATTGCCCTAGGTAGCACACCCCTGGAGACCACCAAATCCATTGATAGACTATGGTTGAGAGACTGCATAGCATTTGATGCTATTCCAGATGGCGACAGGCTAGGTGATAGAGTAATAGGAGGATTTGGTTTGATCCTTATCGCAGAGAGCAAGAGGTGGGGGAAATAGTGAAATGGGGGGCATGGGGGAGGGGAGGAGGGAGCAGATCCAGAGGGCTTTGTTGAGTAGGGGTTGGGTGTAGGAGATTTGAGAGGGGCAACACCAAGAGTGATATAAAGAGGACTGATAGCTTACTTAAGCCCTTGGCTAGGCTGGAATGGAGGCAGTGATTCTCTAGGTAGCTGAGCTGGGTGCTAGATGGGGAGGCTAGCAGATGACTAAGTACCCGTTCCAGCCCGGATGTAAAAAGAAGGTCCTGGGTACTGCACGAATACCTAAGGTACATCGCCAACAGTGTAGGGAAGCACCTCTGGTGTTGAGTGGCTAGGAATAGCCCTTAAGGCTAACTTTCTGGGGTATACTTTCTCAGTTACAAAGAAAGCAGTCAGTAGGGAGTAGGGGGTAAACACCAGAGGTTGGGGGATAAATCCCTCTCCCCCATGGGGGGCTTTGGACTAGGGAGTTAACCCATCAAAGGGGATGTCCATGGCACATCTATTCAGGGCACTGGGCAGCTGTGACCCATGTGGTCAGTTCTGGATACAAGGTTATGAGGGGGGGAGGTGTGAGGGTAGCTGTTTATGTTGGGGGGGTGAACTTCACTCAGGACAGGAGGGGGTGATTATGATCTCAAAATGAGAGTATACATATTGAGTGGTCTGCAGCCTCAAAATGCTAAGAGAGTAATGGTCCAATTTTCTTTCACTGGGGGTGGAGACTTTCTACCCAGTCCTACCCATGGGGGGGCACCACCAGATCAATGAATAAACTAGCACATATATTAAAAAGAGAGGGGGCCCATCCTACTGAACCTCCCATACGTTATACCCTCCACCTCCCAGTGGTGACCAGGTAGAAGTTGAAGTGATCCCTCGAGGCCTGCCACCACTCCTACACTGCACCAACTCCATAAACTGCGCCATAGGTTAATGAGGAAAATTAAAGTATATATTACAGAGAGCAGGAGTGATGCATGGCAATACCTCATTAACACTTCAAGTGGGTGGTCTTGTCCCCATTAGAGCCTATAGCCCACCCAAATTGTCCCACCATGTAAAGCAGGGCCCCTTTAGATTTGCCACCCCTCTCTCTCATTGCACCCACCAAAACAGCCAAACCATATAACAAGAAGAAAATAAAACGCAAGCAACCGCTCCAGCTTCACGGCAACCCTGCCCATGGCGGATGGCCAAGAAAAAGTAAACCTATCAGCCCTTGATGGAAGCTGTTCTGCAAAGGAGTAAGTGCCAGGTTTAGCAGCTGCAGCTGAGGTATCCACTGTGTCCATGTCACCAAGTTCTTCAGCTGCACTTGCCCAACTTTGCAGAGAATTCATAGTGGCCTGAGATTCAGACTCAACGTCTCTCCAAGGGGATAGGTCACCACTGTTGGATGAGTCATCCCTGGTGTATTTCATTGGTGGAGAAGAGGGACAGTCAGAGGGCCTTCCATCTTTGGGGGATCAAATTCTGGACTGTAGCCTCAGACATTGTGGCTATGGGCTTCTGCAGGTCTCTCATGCTCTGCACCCAACAGAGTCCTTGACTTCTTGTGATGCTTGCGATGATATTGTAGCTGCTTGAGAGGGGGGTGCCTTTTTGTGCTTAGAGGTGCCATGCAGTTTAAAGTCCCCTGCAATCCTCTTACCCACCACACCATTCCTGCTTCTTTATGGCAAATGGTCACATGACTCTCATAGCTTCCTGGAAGATGAAGTCCAAAGCTTGATGTTCAGCCAATACTGAAGTACCAGTGCGGTCACTTCTCATGGGGATGAATCCTCAAATTCTTTACCATTTTTGGACACAGCCAGGCTAGTAAGCTCTTTGGAATGATAGCTGAAACCAGCAACATGAAGGGCTGCTTTCAGGGAGTTGAAGGCTTTCCTTTTCATTGCCACCTCATGGGAAAAATCATGGTATAGGGAAATACTAGCCCCATTCTATCTAAGCTCTCCTTTTTCCCTGGCCACTCTTTGAACCTTTTCTTTAACTGAATATTGTAACAAATAAGCAATAATGGGGCTGGGGGCAAATCCAGGTGCAGCAGAGGGGGCCTCTTGTCCTATGAACCCTCTCCATGTCCACAGTTCCCATCATTGTGGCCCTATGAGTTGCAGCAAAATTCATTTAGGAAACATTCCATGTTAGGGCCCTCAACACCCTCAGGGATGACTATGATCCATATATTGTTACTGTGCCCCCGATTCTTCTGGTCTTCAGCCCTGTACCACAGTCACTCTGAACCCTGTTCATGTTCTTCCAGCCACTTCAAAATGGCATGGTGCTAGTGCTCCACCTCATCAGCTGTCCGTTCTGTGACATTTATGCAATCCTGAAGATTCCATATGTCCTCTGTGGTGCCGTTGACAGAGGATTTAAGTATAGCTATGTCTGTCAAAACCGTTTCCAGCATTTGAGTTATATAGCTCAGGGAGTCAGCAATCAAACTGATGGCTGCTCCATGATCTGAGGCCACCATGCTGAAGGAGTAGGGCCCCTACAATCTGATCCATTGGTGGTAGTAGTTAAGGGGAGAGTCCTGGTGAAAGAATAATTCTCACCCAGAAGAGATCTGAGAGCTGTTAATGCCTGTAAGGTACGATCAGCGATTGTCCAGCAGCAATAGCAGTGCCATGGGCATGTAACTGTCCCTGGCAGTTCCCACTGTAATTGGTCTGCTCAATCTTACCAGCGTAAGATGAAATGGAATGGTAGAGCCCTCATGGTCACACCACCACTCACATCCTCCGCTGTACTCTGCCCCCAATGTTATCGGGGCACCTGTTCCCTCATCACATACCATCAGATACTGTGTCTTAACTGTGGCAATCATTTAGGGTAAGGCAAACAAGCAGACACTGTATGAAAAAACACATTTGTGTAGGGGCTGGAATGGAGCAAGGGCTCTAAGCAGCCATCTTGGCTGATGGCTAAACCATGCCCCCCCAATAAGTGGAAGTGTTTTTGACTCTCCAAATAACACCACATTTTGTGGGTCACATATACGGATTTATTTTCAATTTTGTTTGGGTTCCAGCAAGCTAATGATACTTGTAAAATACTGATGTAATCATCTGGTCATGGCAGGGAGTCTAACCAAAGTAAAACAGAAAGCATCTGACAAGGAACTTTAAGGACATTCCTTGGAGACTGTATACCCCATGTAAATTTTGATATAAGTCATCCAGTGGTTTAAAATGTAAATAATAAGACAAAATGGGTTGTGGGTTGTTGTGTGATAAGATCACACCCTAGGTGCATAGTGAAGCATGAGGCACTTGTGCCAAGTGCCTCCAGCACCTGGGAAGTGCTGTTATTAGACAACACACACCAAAGTGTCTTATTGCACTTATAAAATGGGTCTCAAAAATTTATATTTTGAGATATATTAAGATTAATAATTTAAAACAAATATGCAGAAACCTTGTAAAAATTGATTTTAAAGTAAATCAGTTCCCTTTCTTTTATTTTCAGAGGAGGAGGACTGTTTGGCTGCCAGTAGAGGGTGTTCATAGAGATGAATTCCCTTTATGTTATGTTATCACCCAATCTCTCCCACTATATTTTATATGTACTGCTATGTTATTTTAGTCTCCTTTTCACAAACTACCTTTGTTGCCTGCATTTTTTATACATATTTGAAAACAAAAGGATATTGCATCAGGGCTTTTGTTAGGAGCTCTGTGAAGTAAGAGCATTCGGTGGCTTCAGGTGGACTGACTTCCTGTTACATCATTCAGAGCAGTAGCATCTGACAGGAGTGCTCCTGTCTGCCTGGCTATTCTGTGAAAAACTGTGTAAATAAAAAGTACCAAATGGATTACTGCTGACAGGGATTAGATGCCTTACTGGAAGTGTTTTCCGCAAACAGCCAAGAAAGCTACTTCAGGTTTTGTGCTTTGGGTCAGCTTGCAAACTGCAGCACAACTTGTAGTTGTGAGGTATAAAATGGGCTTGATCTTGATTTTGATGTACCCAAAACTGCTTGCAGCCTTGAGGCTGTAGTGTGAACATGGCTGGGTTTTTGCGAAAAGAGTGAAGTGGGGGGGGGGGGAGAATGCCAGGCAGAAGTCAGGTAAGATGTGTGGGGGTCAGGTAAGACATGAGCAGAGATTGCCTTACATTTCATTGAGAGACTGCAGCTACTCAGTGGCTCTGGATTGCGGGCCTGTAAGCAAATAAATGGCACTGAACATGTTAAAAAAGGTTAATTATTACCATTTTTTAGTATGTATTGAGTATATTAGGTGGGGGTGATTAAGTTATTAAGATAACTGCAAATGTTAATTTATGGGTTAGGGAAAGTAGTGGGTGTTACATTTACCCCCCTTTTTAACATGTCTGCCAGAAATTTTCTTTAAGAAATTTCTGGTAGGCATGGATATGTGGTCTGTGCTGCATCCTGCTTTGCAGTAAAAGTACCAACTGCAGAGCTGTTGCCCTATAAGGACACAGGTCCTGATCAATCAGGACACAGCATTTCCTTTATCCATTTTGTATGATAAAATAAACAATAGGTTTCCATGCTTGCTTCCGAGTTTCTTCTGAGTTACTTGGTAACATATAACTTCTCATGCTGCAACAAAAATAGTAACAATTCCAGATGTTATTGTAACAACATTATTAAATACCTAAGGGTAAACTTAGACCCCTCACTTAGCTTCGACTCTCACATAGGACAGATTGTCAAAAGGGTAAACCAACATTTGGGAGTCTGCTTCTGTCTAAAGCACATGTTGTCACCTGAGGCAAGGCTGGCAATAGGACAAAACACCCTACTTCTGATCCTGGAGTACTGCTCTCCTATCTTACACACCATATCATCCAAGCTACAAAATAGACTGAACACAGCTTACAACAGCATATGTAGGTTTGTCTTGCTGGCCCCTTATAACACCTACCATTTTACCCTATATCAATCATTAGGGTGGCTACCCCCCCAGAAATGCAGAGATCTCTTGTATGGTACATTCATTTATATGAAACTCCATGAAGGTGCCATATCACCACTCTTGAGCCTGCTTGCCACTAAACAGGTTTCCTGCAAGCTTATGTCCTCCTCGAGTCAAACCCTTGAATGCCCCAGATTATGAATGGTCATGAGGCAGAGGGCTTTTCTTGGGCAGCACCTACGTTCTGGAATGCTCTCCCCTTAGTGCTTCAGTCTCTGGACTCCCCACCTTCATTCAAACAGCATAACAAGCATGTTCTAGCATCCAATGCAACCTGTAACTGCTAGCTAGCACTACTGTCAATACTCTTCATTACGCATTAACATGTATTTGATATCTAAGAATTTACCTGGTCAATGCTGTTTCCTTCATCTTTTTTGTCATCCCTCTGTGTGGGGATAAATGTCTAAAGGCTGTACTCATCTCAAACATTCTCCCTGTAACCTATGTGGAACTGTTGCTCTAATGTACTCTTGATCATTTCTTTGTACTGTGTGCCACCTACACTAGATGGCCCAGGCCATACCTAAAAATGGTCCTCCAGACCAGTGTATTTATCCAGTCAGCAAATCAATCAATCAATCAGTCAATCAATCAATCAAAATCTTTATTTATCCAGGCGGTCACCATTGAGCAAGGCTCATTTGCAAGGTGTACCTGGTCATGAATACATCAAAGTACAGTACAGAAGCAGGTATACAAAAAGCAATAATGTACAAGAAAGAAAAAGTATATACAGTGCATACAGTACAGTACAAGGTTGAAATAAATAAAAAAAAACAGCATTATTTTACAATTGAAGAAGTCAGCAGATGTACAATCAACCATAGGCATACAGGGGTTATCAGTAGAGATCTTTTGAGTGAGGCAGCCGGCAATTACACATATAGGGGAAAGAGGCCATGTATGGGGTGGCAGGTTAGAGAGGTAAAGAAGAGGAGGGATATATTACCAACAACTGGGGGGAAAATTGGGCTAAAAGCACAGATAGCGCCGATGGCTGTTATGTACTTGTTTATTGTGATAATGACGGAGGAGGAGTAGATAATTGGGACACTACTATGGATGGGGTGGGACTTTAGCCAGGCTGGAGCGGACAGGGAAGGGTAGGTGCAGCAGGAAGAGTTAATAGGAAAAGAGTGAGAGCCAGGGGTAGAATCATGGCGCGCGTCAGGATGGAAAGGGGGAGTTACGGAATTAGTGGACTAGCAGTGAGGAAAACATTTGCAAGGTGCTTTCATGTAGCGATTGTAGAGCACCTTGAAGATATTCAGGCTAACAGGGCAGCTCAGCTTCAAGTTCCTTTGTAAACCATTTCACAATGTGGGTAAAGAGAAGCTTAGAGCAGCTTTTCCGAAATGAGTGTTGACCCTTGGAACTTGGAGGGCAATTAGGGAATAGCTCCTTCGAGCGTAGGTGCCTAACATACTCCAGGGAATACAATCTGAGACATATGAGGGGAGCGTGTTGGTCACCGCTCTGAAGACCCATAGGGAGGCGTTTCTATTCCTCCTATAGTGAAGGGAAGTCCAGCCTAATGATGAGTAAAGGGAGCAGTGGTGTGTGGAAAGTGGAAGGCCAGTAATGAACCTGATAGCTCTGTGGTAGAGGGTGTCCAACTTAGCCAGTGCAGAGGCAGTGCAGTGGCTGTACAGCAGGTCCACATAATCTATTAAAGATAGGAAGGTGGCTTGAACCAGCTGAATCTTGGCCTCCTTTGTGAGCAGGTGGTTAATTCTGTAGAATAATCCTAATCTTTGCCTTAGATTCTTCTGTAGGTCTTCGAGATGGTCGGCGAAGGAAAGTTTATGATAGAGCCAAACTCCTAGATATAAATACATACATACATAAATAAATATATGCTTTTGCTGCTACTGTAACACACAAACAATGTATATAGAAAATGAAAAATGGAAACATCAATATTTTTGTTGTCTTTTCACCACCAGTGTGTATAATACAAAACAAACATTTGTCAATGCCGAACGTTCGCTTGCAGGTATTTGCAGTGGTATTTGGCACTTGGACATGGCTTAAAAAAATCAGTGACAAAGAAGGACAAGCATTTGTCAATGCCGAATGTTGCTTGCTTCTATGTGCTGTTTAGGTATTTGGAAGTCATTGGAGAGCAAATATAGATAATTCGCGAACTTACGAGCGTGCGTAGGAACTGCGCAACGCACGCTTGTAAAACAGTCATTTTTAGGAATTTTTTCACCAAATTTTCAACATAGCCATTTTAAGACCTCTGCTCATGAACAGTGTCACTGTGATTTTCTTAATGTGTCCCATACATTGATTTCGCACACCAACTGCGCCATTGTGCACTACATGGGTGGAAACACATTTTGGGCAGGATGTGAAAAATGACAGCTATACTGCTCATAAGGAGGTGTGGTAAAATGGCAATGTTGAAAATCTGGAGTGAAAATATTGAAAATTAGTGAACTTACGAGTGTGCGTAGGAACTGCGCAACGCACGCTCGTAAAACAGTCATTTTTAGGATTTTCACCAAATTTTCAACGTAGCCATTTTAAGACCTCTGCTAATGAACAGTGTCACTGTGATTTTCTTAATGTGTCCCATACATTGATTTCGCACACCGACTGTGCCATTGTGCGCTTATGGGTGGAAACATGTTTTGGGCAGGATGAAAAATAACAGCTATACTGCTCATAAGGAGGTGTGGTAAAATGGCAATGTTGGAAAATCTGGAGTGAAAATATTGAAAATTCGCAAACTTCACGAGCCTGAGTAGGAACTCTAACGACGCCAGAACAGTCATTTTTGATTTTTGCACCAATTCAACATGGTTTTGACCATGTCATTGTCATGGTGTTATTGGGCACGAAGGTGATTTCTGCATATGCAGTGACTGCGAAATCACCCTTCTGACCCGAATATAGCCATGACAGTGACATCATTTATGAGAAGGGGTCCCAAAACCCATGTTGAAAGTATCGGTGCAAAAATTCCAAAAATGCCTGAGATATGCAATAAAGTTGAAAACCCCCTATCTAGCCCATTATACAGCTTACCAGCATTTCCTCAGTTCGCGGTCGGCTTTGAAGAGTGCAGACGTGTTCCTGGTCCACTGAAGATCATTGCGCCAAGCTCCAGAGGCATGGGGTGAGGGGGTGTGGGAGGCAAGGTGTGCAGTGGGTGGATGCGGTTGTGGGAGGGGTGGCTGGGAGAAGCACCATGGGACCGCTTTTAATTTACAGGTTTAAAAAAAAAAAAGACAATTGGGATGTTTGCCACGGTGGGTGGGCTCCCAGCGTGGAAGAAGGATGGCTGGGGGCCGTGAAGCTGATGGGGGATTGGGCACCACCTTTGGCAGATGACACGAGATGTTTGCCATGCTGGGGTGGGCTCCCAGCATGGCAGCAAAGATTTGGGGCAGCGTGACGCGGTGCAAGCACACAGCAGTGGTTTTCTTTGAAGAGAAGACCACTGCTGTCATACACAGCACCACGTCCGATTGGTGCAGGACTGCCACGCCTGCTCAATGGAGCAGGGGACTGCAGAGGAGGGGCACACCTCCAAAGTGTCCCATTCTCCCAAGACGTTCCTTGCGCATGCGCGCAAGCGAACATAAAAATGAAACCCAATGTTTACTAGCATTCTACAAAATGTGATATTTTTTATGTTTTGCATTAAACCATATAAACTCTTTTCACTATTTAAAACTTCCTTGTCAAATGTGGAAATGAATACAATAGTGAAATAGTATTACACAAAAAAATACAGGAATTACGATTAATGATTTGGGAAAGAATTGCATCAATGGTTGCAGGTACAGAGGTGATAAGCTCCAGAAAAAAAAGAAATGTCCGTAGTCAGAAAATTTACTGTAATAAACAAAAGCATCCTTGAAAACTGTTTCAGGTGTGCCTTGACCATTCGACTGAAAAAAATCTCAGAGAGAATTGGGTAGGCAGGATGTTACAAAACAGGACAAATGCAGGGTTATCATTTTTGGACTTTTGAAAATCTCACCATTTGGCTCTATGAATGAAAAAGACATTTTTCAGCTGTACAGAAGTATGGTGAGGTCACACATGGACTATGTCTCTCAGTTCTGGTCCTCGTTTCTTAAAAAAGATATAAGACAAATTGACGGAAATCAGAGAGGAGCCAGCAAAATCATTAGGTGTATTGAACACCTCACCTACGAGGAAAAATTAGAGAAACTTCGGCTAATGTCCTTAGAAACAAGAAGAGCTACTGGAGATTTGCTTCTACTATTCAATATCTTCCAAGATAATGATCTTTTCAACTCAGTGAGTTTCAGACTCAGACGTAAAGAACTGATCACTAAAGGCATTGAAAGCAGTTAATACAGTACAAAACAAAAAACAAGAAAAGGTTCCACTTTAATACACAGTGGGTAGCTAGTTTTTGGAATGGTCTACCACAACGAGTGATACTATGTTTCCATGTCATAATGGCGACAGCTGAAAGGCGATCTCCATTACGGCGATGTCACATCGCCAAAAATCAATTTCGGTGATGTGACTCCCCGGCGCACAGCAAAATGGTGCCATGGACTTACAATTTTACATTTCATGCAGGGGGCACCACACTGAGGAGGGGCTTCACCCCCTGCACCCCCCCACTTTAGGATTCTCAACTCCAGGGGGGTTGCATGTCGGGGTACAAACTGTGGAAAAAATTGGGGCCAGGCGCAACAAAAATGTACCTGTGCCAGGACCCGAACCCAGCACCCTGTCCACCCAAGCCCTGAACCCACCCACCACTCCACAGAACCAGCTTGGAAGCTCACCACAGCACCATCCCTCAAAAACCCTCCTGCCCCTCACTGAGCATGCTCACTCCCCTCTCCCATGCGCACGTACATGTAGTGACATCCTGTAACTATATGCACGAACCCACCCCCCATCCAGTCATCCTACCTCATCCACAGCCCCCTTGACATGTGCCATGACTGAGTCACCATTTTTGTTTGCACTCAGTTGCAGTCGCCATGTCATCGGCTACCAATACTATAGATTCACCTAACAAGGAAATATTTAAAAAACGGTTCAACAAACTAATCCTAACGGGTCATATACTATCTGTATGCCAAAGAGTAGTGGGTAGGTAGACCCGATTGACCTCAATGGTCTCCTAGTGTATTGCCAATATTATTCTAGTAAACACTAGCCTGATGTCAGACCTAAGTTCAGAAGCAGACTCAGGAGCCAGCTTGTGCAGCTCAGGGGCTGGGGAGGCACTACCAGAAACTGTCTGATGTCAGGGTCCACAAAGCTGTGTACAAACCTCCCCCAAAGCAGACAGCATTATCAAGAGGGACAATAAGACTGCACTATGATTTGTAGAACCTGATAATTCGCAAGGGAAAAATTTGTGTGACTCAACAAATATTGGGTGTGTGACTCAGTGGGATGCTTAACATACTTCTGTTTGTTTTATAAACTGGTAGAGGTTATCATTTTAAAAGATGTGAGAAAGTATTTAATCACGGGGAGAGTGGTGGACAAAGGAACATGATTCCCCAAAGAGATTGGTAATGCTGAGACAGCATATGGTGGGTGAGAAGAAGGGAGACAGAGGGAGATAGGGCACTTGGCCTAACCATGACCAATAGTAGATTGATATGGCACAGGCTGGATACTGGGCTGCTATGTTTCTGTGAAATCTATGAATACTGTAGATATTGTAATTGTGGCACCCCCAGGCATTTGATTATGAATTGCACAGGTCACATGGTGCAGTGCTGTTCCCAAGTGATTGTGGAAGAGGCTCAACAACCTCAGTCATCCTCCCACCAGATCCCCAACTCCATACCCTATGAATGTCTTGCAGGCAAGGTTGATTGCAATTTTAACATTCCTTGAAGGAAGTCCAGCAGTGAAGTCTAATACTGCTGCTGCACAACTGCTGCAGCACTCTGGAACTGCTCTCAGCAGTTTTACAGTTGTGCCACACTTAATGGCTTCAGGCAGCAGATTTAATGGCTCAGAACTGACTGTATACTAGAGTACGTCATTAGCATTGTGGTCTGAACCCCTTTTTCTGTGCCAATAGCACGCCCATTTCTCAGGGAAAGTCTTGTGACCCTATTTTTTACTGACCAGTGGTGTGCAAAGTCAAACTGTGCTGCAAAGTGGTCCTTTAGGCACTGTGGTTTTAGTGGTAAGAGCATCAGCTTAGGAATAGTGAAATTGCAGGTTCATCCCCTGCTGGAGCCAACTACTCAATGTTTGACCTTGAGTTACATACTTAATCTCTCAGTTCTATAGCCTAACAATTTGCAGAAGTGCGAAGAAGCAGGACCCCATTGGACACATGATGTTGCTTCTTTTTTTTTCATTTAATATACTTTATTAAAAGTTTTTTGTAAAACATTAAATAACAAGAAAACATCAATAAACAACCAATACAGAAACTTCCTACGAAGAGAGTACAACGTTTCAGCCATGATACTAAACGTATCAAATATAAAAGAAAAGAAAAAGAAAGAGAAGAATAACCCACCTCTTCCCATCCCACCCTCCCTCTCCCCATCATCTACTGCCTCGAGATGATACAAAATTCCCAAAATAGGTTAGGCGCATATCAAGGGCACAGGTGGTCATGAGCAGAAAGGAGTAAAAGCCCACCATTAAACACTCTGGGAACGTGGAAAGGATAGAACGGTATAAAGAGACTCCCAACTATGGTGGAAGTACTGAGGCCTCTTACTCATCGTGGTTATATGTTTTTCCAACTTGAGAGCCAATAAGATCTCACAGTTCCACTCCAAAAAGGATGAAGGATCAACATCCTTCCAATGTCTCAACAGCACCAACTTAGCCATGGCAGCTACCAGGGACAGGTGACCTCTCCTAATCAGAGGAATGCCAGGAGGGAAGATAGTTAAAAGACAACCCATGGGGAAAAAGGTTGTCAAGGCCCAACAGGAGGTCCATGGCCTGTTGGAGGGAGCTCCAGAAGGGCCGAATCCTGGGGCACTCCCACAACATGTGATAAAGGGTGCCAATAGTGTCTTCATACCAGGTACATAACGGAGAAGGCAATTTGCCCATCTTGTACAATTTGAGCTGGTCGAAGTACAGGTCATGCATAATATTAAACTGCACAAGTCGTAGCTGGTCTAGCTTTATATATTTTCATAAGTGCCTCCAGAAGGCTCTCCAGAACTCCTGATTTTCCAGTAGTTGGAGCGTATGGAACCAATAAAAGCAGACCCCAGTATGGAGATATGGGTCTATAGATTAAAATGCTATAAAGCACTAAAACCGCATGAGGCTGCTCAGCTAAAGACAAAAGGGATGCTATCCCATCCAACCGTGACAGGTGCCAGGGCTTAGGAGCCAGGAAAGCAAGCACACAGCTTCTAATTTGAAAAACTTAAAAAAATCCTGGCCCCATAAATGAAACTGCACCTGTGCAACTTGAAAAGGGAGTATTCCATCACACTGGAGAATATCGGCCAGTGTACAGGCACTCAGTTGGGGACAGAGGACAGGTGGGATGGGACTTTCACCTATTTTGAAGTGAGGGTTGCAGAAAATGAGTTGAGAAATAACCATGGGCCAGAACAAGGCTAAATAAGACTGCAACTGTGTCCAAGCTTTAAGAGACCATTCTATAGGGGAGGCTCATAGCGGGTGCATGATGTTGTTTGTACACTAGGTCATCCTAGGTAAATAAATTGTAAAAAAAGGGATAGATTACAGTTGAGAGGACAAGGAATGAATGGAGGGTAAAAGCAAGTGCAGTAAGGGTTAGTGTGAGAAGGACAAAAGTGCAGATTAGGATGGAAAAGGGGCAAGGAGGGGAGGAAGAGAGGGAGAATGGTAACTGAGAAGAGTGTCAGGGGAGGATGAAAAGAGGGGAGGAGGTAACTGAAAGGAGGGGTATGGACAGGACTCAGGGCCAAGTGCAGGAGAGGGCCATGAAGTCGTGGAGGAGAGTGTTTGAAAGTTGTGGGGGAATGGTCAGTGGGAGAGATTTCCAAAGTTTAGGAAAGCATTAAGAGAAGGCAGCCATGCCAGCAAGGAATTTGCTAGAGAGCAATGCGAAGGAACAATAGCTAGAGTTATGAAGGACCTATGAGGAAGGGGGCTGGGGAGAGAAAAAAGTGGTAAGGTAAGAGGGAAGGGAGTCCAGACAGAATTTAGAGATAAAGAAGGCACAGTGGGTTAAGCAACAAGCTTCAAGGGAAGGGAGGGACAGGAAGGAGTATAAGGAACAGTGGTAAGCGAAAGGTGGACAGTCCAAAGCCAAGCAGCAGAAGGAGTGAAAGACAGGATTCAGTCTGGCAAGAGTGGACTTTGGTGCAGCACTGTAGACATTGTCAGCATAATTGGAAATGGGGAGGATCATTTTCATGATGATATCTTGGTGAGCAGGAAGAGGGATACAGCTTTTGTTCCTATATACCATGCCGAGTTTAGGGTGGAGTTTATTATTGATGGCATTCACGTGCTGTAAAAAATCAAGGCGCCAGTCTAGCCAGACCCAAGATACTTAAATGAGGGGACATCATTGATTACAACCCCATCTAAGGTGTAGAAAGAGGGGAGGGAGGATCCTGGAGAACATCTGATTAGTGCCAAATATCATGGAGACCATTTTCTTGACCTTTAAGGACAGCTGATTTGTCCAGAACCAGCACTGAATGTTGTTAAAGTCATGTTGAAACCTGGCTGTCAGCTCAGAAGGGGAGGTACCAAAGACAAATAGGACAGTGTCATCTGCGTAAATATGGATGGATGTAGATAAACAGACAGAGAGGAGGTCATTTAAGAATATCGATAAGAGTAGCATGCCAAGGATGGAACCTTGGGGGACTCTGCTGCTAATAGGGAGGGAAGGGTATAAGGAATCACCAATTCAAACTGATTAAGATCTACCCAGTAGATATAAGCGAAACTAGTTAGCAGCAGAGTCTGTGAGTCCTGCTGCCCTGCGCTTGACAAGGAGGATAGGGTGGGAAACAGTGTCCAGGGCAGTGGCCATGTCAACAAAGATGGCAGAAGAGAGGAAGCCCTGATTCATGCCTGTGATAAAGGAGTCAGTAACCCAGAGAACAGAGGCGGTGGTGGAGTATTGTTTACAGAAGCCAGCCTGCTAAGTGGTGAAAAAAGAGTAGGAATCGAAGGGGGAGAGTTTAAACAGCACTATGTGTTCCTGGAGTTTAGCTAAGGTAGGGAGCAGGAAGATAGGGTAGAAGTTACCAGAGGTGGAGGAGTAGCTTCCTTTGGGAAGGGGAATAACAGTGGCGTGCTTCTAGGAGTCAGGGACAGAAGCAAGAGAGAAGGAAAGGTAGAAAAAGAAAGATATTGGGAAAGCAATGAAAGGGGTAAGAGGTGCAGACATTTGTGGTCAGGCCCATCAGTGCTCCTTTTTTTCTGAGGGTTGAGGGCCTAGAGGGCTTTTAGAGAATCAGCAGGGGTAAGATGAGAGAATGAGAAGGAGTATGATGGAGGACCAGGAAAGGAGGTGGGGGGAGAGGATAGAGGGGAGGGAGGAGAGAAGGAAGGAGTCACAGGAGGTGAAGAAAGAATTGAGCTCACAGGCAATGGAGTAATGGTTAGAAATGAGGGTGTCTTCTACCATGAGGACTATGGGGGACTGGGTAAGGGGGAAGAAAAGGGTATGGACTGCCATCCAGAAATTAGAGGGGTGGTTAAGGTCATTTTGGAAGGTGGAGGAATGGTATTCAGCCTTGGCAGGTCTGGTGGCTCTAGTACAAGGATTCAAAAGAACTCTGTACCTGTTATGGTCTGCAGGGAATCCAGAGGACTTTTGCACTTTCCAGGCCAGATCACGTGCATGGAGGCAGGCCAGTAATTTGGCTGGGATCCGGGGGAGGTGAGAACCATGGAACCTGGTTTCCCTCAGGGGGGCATGCAGATCCCAGATTGACAAGAATTTGGAATGAAAGTAGTTGAGGGCACAGTTGATGTTGCTGGCAGCAGAGGTGGGGACCAGATGATAGTTAGCAAGTCATCATGTAACGAGGACAAGTACAACAACCAGAAGGACTAGATCTGGGTGATTTTAGGGGGGACTTTGGGGTGATGAATTTTGCATATGCAATAGACCATATGGTGGTCACTAAGGGCATCATGGAGGGTGCCAGCATCAGTGATACAGTGAGGGTGGGAGGTAATTACCCAGTCCAGTAGTGAATGATTAAGCCAGCAATGATTGTGAAGGATTGGGACTGTGATAAGTTGCATCAGTTGAAGAGACTTGATAGGTTGGTAGAGTTTTGAGTGTGAGTGTGAGGGGGGAGAGTCAATTAATAATGAAGTCCCCAAGGGTGAGGAGTTCACTGGTGGAAGCATGGGTAGATATAGTGGATAGGAGTACCATGACATATGAGGGGGACAGTCCGGGGCAGCAATAGACATCAGCCACAAAGACAGGGACAGAGAAAAGGATGGACAGGTTGAGAAGGAGCATTTCCTATGCAGAGGGGGAGGTGACAGAGAGCACTGGAGTGAATTGGATGGTAGAAGAGAGGTACTGTTGATGGCAACACCACCTTCCTTCTTTGCACAGTTCTGGCGGGTGAAGGTGTAGCCAGGTATTATGATAGCAGAGTTCGGGATCAGGATCTTGGTGGAAATCCAAGACTCCAAGATTATCAATACATCCAGTAGGTGGGTAACCATAAGAGGTTGGAGTAGATCTATCTTAGGCAGGTGGCTTCGGATGCTAATGTGGGCCACTCGCAAGCCTTTAGGGAGACTAATGGGAGGGAAGTGTGCAGGACAGGGATTGGGGTCAATATCGCCTGCCATGACAAGCAGCAGTGAAATGATGAGCTTGATGGAGTCCAAGAAACATTTCTTGAGTGAATCAAGAGGGTGGAGGGGCAGAAAGTTGGGGGAAGAGAAGATCTAAGGGTTTTCAGGTGGAGACAAGAGGAGGAGGAGGAGGGGCATCCTAGAGCCAGGGAAGTAGGAAGGAGGAGAAGGCAGGAAGAGGAGGGTCGGAGAAGAGGCGGGGAAGGGAGAAAGATGAGGGAGTGGGATAGCTGGCAGTAGGGGGGAGGTGAGGAAAAACAGGAGTGGAAGGAAGGAAAGGGTTATGAGCAACATATTAGCCAGTGTGAAGTAGAAATTATGGAAGGATTGAAAGAGAAGCAGAGCAGGTGAATTGCACGAAGATATGAACAGCGCAGTGAAAAGGGCTAAGTGGGGGCCATGAGTGAGTAGAATTATGCTGCTGACAGAGTGAAGGTGGTGAAAAAAATGGGGATCCAATGGGAGGTGAGCAGTTGACAAAGAGTAAGGAGGAAGGAAGGGGAGAGACGGTATCCAAGCAGAGGGTCAGAACTTGATAGAGAAGAAAAAAAGAGGTGAAGGAGTAAGCTGAATCAATGATTAGGGTGAACAGGCATCTTAGTCGAGAAAAGATAAAGGGACTCTAAATAGAGAGTTTGTGAGAATTGACAAAGAGTGAGGTGGAGAGAGGAAGCAGAAGAGAAGCTGGCCGGGTGGGGGAGGAGGAGAGAATCACTAGAGGGGCTGGTGCAGTATATAGAGAAATATAGGGGGGACCCAAATTAGGGAAGAAGGAACAGATAGTATAAGGTAATGGGAAGAAGGAGGAGGAGGAGTGAAAGCAGCACCAGTGAGGCAGCATAGTGGGGACGGGAGGGGAGAGGAGGAGGGCTACAGTGGTAAAGGGTAGAGTGACCAAAAGTAAGTGCAAGGTTACTAAAAAGAGGGAAGAGGGAAGAGAGAAATCAAGAAGAGGATAAAGGAAAGAAGAAAGGCAGGTTGGGGTTGTGAAATTAGAACATGCCAGTGGGGAGTGAGGGGTGAGGAACTTAAGGAAGACACAGAGTGGGGACCAGTACAAATAGCTCAGGTAATAACTGGGGTGCAGCAACTAAACAGGTAGAGTGATAGAGGGCAGAAAATTAATTAAATAAGGCAACAAATCTATATAGTTAGAATTGACAATATTACAACACACAACAAGATCATGCCAGGGAAGCAAAAAATAAGCAGGCAGCTACAATGTAAGCCAGAACCACAATTAAGTAGGCAACAGTGATGTGAAGCAAGCAAAGCAAATTAAATTGTGGATACATGTGAGATGTGAGGCTACAATAGATAATAATGTGAGGTTACAATAAATAAGCAGGCAGTAATGTTTTATAAGTAGAACCACAAAAATATGAGCATATAAACATATGAGTCAGCAATCAGAACAAGGCAATATAATACGATGTTGTAATAGATAAGAAGCAGCAATTTATAGAATAGGTGGACTACAATTAGATAAGGCAACTGTGGCACTAAGCAGACAAAGCAAGCTAAATGGGCAAATAGTGATGATTTCAGATTCTAATAAGTAAGTAAGCAGCAATGAAAATCAAAAGTAGGCAGAACACAATTAAATAAGGTAAACACTATAGTAAGTAGGTGGAGCAAACTAAACACGGTAAAATGATTAAGGTGTACACACAAATTAAAACAATGCAGCAGCAACACACCAGCAGTGAGGAAAGGCAGATCGGCCAGAGCTCGGTGCAGACCTATATCAGGGCACACAGAGATGGCAGTGACACAAATACAGGTCAGTTACACATGAGCAGAGTGTAAAAAGTTATCAAGCAACCTTGCAAGCTAACTGAAGGTAGTGAGGTGGAGTAGAGTGGCTGGCAGACCGGCTGACTCCAGCAGACTCAAGACAGACAATTTACTTCAGTGAAAGTCATAATGAGCCCCTTAAATGAACAGAATTGTTTGTATATGTCCAATTAGAAGCTGGACATGGGACCGGAGATTAGGGATTCAGACTGGCTGAGGATTTGAGGTGTGGTATCTAAATCATCCATAGCAATTCACCACAAGGAGACCCAATATAACATCAATTTTTTTGGAATTACCTCACCCTGGCCAAACTTTGTAACATGTACCCCAACAGACTGATACTGTAGAGGGTGTGGGGCATGAAGGGACTTTAAATATTTATGGTGGGATTGCCCAGTGAGCCTGCCATTCTGGACTGAAATATTCAACAGGATTTGCCAGATCATGGGGGAGGTCTTCCGTTTTGAATTCTCAGTTACCTTTCTCAGTCATCACAATAGCCCCCCAGGAACTTGTCTGAGCTAGATGACCCTCCCATATTACTTGTTACTAGCAGCCAGGATTGTTGTAGTGTCTGCCTGGAAGAGCCTTCTTGCTCCTGACTTGATTCACTGGTTCAATTAAACATGGAACATTTTGATCATTGAGAAACTAATGGCTGTCAGGAGGGAAAAAAATGATACTTACTTAGACACACGGATGCCATTCCTCCAGCACTCTGAGACTAACACTGAAGGCGGTAAACTCAGTAACTCAAAATCTTTTTATCCTTAATATTTCCAGATTCTGACACCCTGATATGCTGGAGTCTTTATATCCTTACAGTGTGTGGCAGGCTGATTTTTAAGAAAATAACACCGGAATGGCATAGCTATGACTAATCAGAAGTGGACTGGCTGGGAGCAGCTCTTTGAAAGTTTTGCTTAGCTGTACCTGGTTGAAATTACCTTTGTGCAACATTGTATCAGTAGAGTCATTCATTTCATCAATTTACTTGTAATTTCCTTCGACCAATCTACTATGATCTGTGACTCTGTTATAAGATGTACTTACTGTATGAATATTTAATGATAAACCATTTACAATAAATATATAGTGCTCTTAAACACACAATTCCTCTGAGCTCATTGTGATACCAGACTGGTGTATTATAAACATACAGCACAGTCCTCTTTTTTTTTGTATTATTTCTTTTCTCCCCTACTTGCATCCATGCCAGCCTCTCCTTCTGGTGAGCCAAGGCTTCTGCCGACCCGTCCTGTCCCCCGAGCCTCTTCTCTTAAATGACAGCCATCTCCCCGGGTAACCTGGTGTATCCCTTTCACTGGATGGGTCCCCCTCCTCCAAGGGGGAAAGCACCAGCCAGGGGGATGCAGACCAGTACATCATCTTGGCCCAGGGAGACGGTTCTGAGGTGGAAGGCTACTGAGGCACTGACAGGCTGGGAGAGCCAGGCAGCCATCATCCGGCGTGACATGGAGCATTTTTCATGTTTTTCTATGTACGTCCCTCCTTCGCTGTTGACGCAGTGATCCTGGTCTCCACCAGAGGACACTGCTGACCGACAACTCCCCAACCCAGCCCCGGGAGAGAAGAGCAGTCCCTATGGACGCTTAATCCTCTCCCGCCCCTGCCAGCCCCCGGCAACCTAAGTCTGTTCCAGAAAGCAGAGTCCTCTTAAATAATTGAAGTCCTCTGAGCTCAGTGTTGGGTGCAGTAAAAACACGAAGTCCTATTAAGCACACAAGTCCTCTGAGCTCAGTGTGGTGTCAGCTGGGTGTAGTATAAATACCAAGTCCTAATAAACACACAAGTCCTCAGAGCTCAGTGTTGTGTCAGAAGGGTGTATTGTACACACAGGGTTTTTGTAAACACAAATGTCCTCAGAGCTCAGTGTTGTGTCAGAAGGGTGCATTGTACACACAGGGTTCTTGTAAACATAAATGTCCCCTGAACTCAGTGTGGTGTCTGATGGGTGTACTGTACACATGATCCTTGTAACCACACATCTCCTCTGAGCTCAGTAAGTGTTTTATTTCTAGTCCTAGCTAATGTGAATAACTTGAGTGCATTTTTTTTCCTCTGCTGCCCATTCACCACTGGTTTCCATTGTGAACTTTAAAATTCCATTCTAAATACTGTACATTCCACCAGATTTGTTTTGCAAACTGTTTGTTCTCAGACTTTGTCATGGATGTACAGTGGCACTGAAATGTACTGATACAAGCTGTTTTTAAAAATCTTCAACCACCTTCTGGAATTAAACCTATTTTTTTATGAATACTTTATCAAGTCCCCTTGCATCTCTGCTACCTTACCTCTCCTCAGGGACTCCCATAGTACTTGCTCAGCCAGACTTTCGGCATCTGATAGGAGCGGCTCCCATCCTACCATGGATTTTTCCTCCGGGTGGGAAAGGAGGGAGATTCAACTTCCTCCCTGCCTACACCTTTGTTGTGTTGAGCCTCCTCCGTATCCAGAATCAGTCCACAGACTCAGTACAGGGCCCATCACCATAGAAACTGACAATGGTTGATACTCCATATATAAACAGTATCTGTAAAATGTGTCCATCTTAATGCCACCTTTTTCAGATTTTTTAATACCTTTGCACATAAATGTGCAAACTAATATCCTCTTATCCTTAATGATGGGAACTGGCGATAGAGTTCATCTGAGATGGAAAAAGCAGATACAATCAGAACATTCGTCATCAGCCACATGGCTGTTATCTCAGTACCGATAATGCATGAGTGAATCATTGTTTTCAATGATCTGTTAATGACACTTCTGGATTTTTGACATGATGACAGATGTTCTATGAGGCGTACTGCAATAAATGCTACTCCTGTCACTGTATCCTAGTAATACAGCACGTGAAGGATGCTGCTGAGGCAGTGTCTGGCCATGCTGCTCCCGTGACAGAGTGGCTAGAGCACCTGCCTCCAGCTGCACGGAGACCTGGGGCTCCAGTTTAGTTCTTCCCAGGTCCACTGTAGTGGCAATTTCATTATTTAAAAAAAAAAAAAAAACTTTTGCCCACACTGACTTTTCACCTTGCCCCTAAGTCCATGACCCCCCGGAGTTGATTATTATAATTCTGGGTATGTGGGGGCAAAACCTCCCATGTTGGGGGGGTGCAAGGGCAAAGCCCCCTGCAAAAACAATGATAATCCTGCAGTGTGTGCCTTTTTAGTTACAGTCGGCGTGTTGTGCCAATGTTATTTTGCTGCACGCACATTTGCATGCGGCATACTTGTTGTGCCCAGTTTGACTGTGACTTTATGATCCTGTGCCTAAACGCACGTCCTCTGAATTCAGTGTAGTGTCAGATAGGTGTATTGTAAAACACATGGTCCTCATTAACACATATGTCCTGAAAAAACAGGTAAGTTCAAGTCCCCACTATTCTGTAAAATGCTAGGTCAGGTTTCCTGCATGCAAATAATAAAATAAATAGCTACCTTTGTTGTTGATAATGCCTAGATACCATACATCTTTTTTTTAGAGCTACAGGACATCAGGAAAGGGGTGTCCTCAAAATACAGGTTTTAGGTATGTGACCCTGTAAGTGCTATAAATGTGTATGTGTGTGTGTGTTTTATGGGGCATGGTGGGCTCAAGCATCTGAGTGGAAGTTCAGGAACTATTTGGCCTCCAATAAGTGGAAGTTTTTTTTTATTTAGGTTTTTCTAAGGACCTCCTTGTGAATGAGCTTGCTCAATGGAGTTTTCCTACAATAAACTTGAACTTTTCTTAAGCTTACACATACAGCTCATCAGAAACATTGCCTAGAAATAGTACAAATAATTAATAATACCTAAGAACTATTCCTTACGCATATGGTACATTCAAAAATAGCATAAAACAGTAACCAATGGCAGTCTCCATCTACACATCCTATTTTGGTAACATTAGAGTAAACTGATAATATCTGCTCCAGGGGCAATATCACTAATTAAAGAAACAAAGTCTCATACCAGATAATAACCTGTAGAGTGTAACCGAGCCCCAAAGGGACGGAATCTAAGAGAGAGAGGAGTAAGGATGTTAGATACTCACAGAGGAGGGTTACCTAGTGGTGGCAATGGCACCGAACAGAGATGAGACTATAAATTTACATCCCACTTCCTATGGTATTTTTGCAGTTGATTGTAACTGGTGAAGGAGAGATATTCAAAAACAGCCAGTCTGGCCAGAGCAGGATGCCACGTGAGGAAAGATGGTGGCATGACCTGCCTCCATCTCATCAAGATTGCCCTTTTGGCTTCTAAAATCACAACCACTAGCCACACTTTTATTTGCATGGGGCAACTAGGTATCTGAGAGGTGTCCTCAAGTAATATAAGTGTTGGTTGGGATGAAACCTGGAAGCCAATGATCCTGGCGCAGTCTTCCAGAACTCTGGACCAGAAGGACATCAGCATAGGGCACCACCACAGTATATGCAAAATATTGGCATTTAGGGCCTGGCTTCACCAACAAGTGGAATGGGGAAGAAGGCCTTTACTCAGTAGGAACTCAGCAGTATGGTACCACCTCCACAACATCTTCAGCTGGATAAGCTGACTTTTCAAATCTGTGTACACCAAGTGAGCCCCTTACAGAGAGATTCCAGGTGGCCAGAGAGATATCAGTTTGAAACTCTTGGGCCCATCCCAGTCTGCATTTAGCAGTGGAATTAGGTTGTGAGTCCTGCAATAGGCAGTACACCCGTGCTGCAATTCCTTAAAATTTACCAGGTTTGTGTAACTGATTCGGCTATTCCCACTCAGGTACCATGTTCATACCCTGCTGAAAGGTAAGAATAGCACTCTGGATCTGTACATACCTCCATAAATCCATTTTGAGCAGCCCATAAAGATCCTGGATTTGCTGGAAAGACATCAGGTCTTCCGAGTCTGGGGTGGAAAAGTCAGTGATAGTATGTATTTCCACTCTTAACCAAGAGTGCCATACGATGCGTGCCCCTCCAACTATAATGTTAGGGTCATCCCATAAGTACGCAGAATATATCTTGCTGGGGGGCTCTAGAAGATCTAGGAACCTATGTCAGTCCCATGCATTTCTGCCATGCCTTCCAGGTTTCCCAAATTACTGGGGACATTGAAGCGACAAGGTTGGGTTTGCCACCCAGGAGCAGTCCTAACCAGGGAGAATCTGACAGGTCTGCTTCCAATGTGACCCAGCTGTGGTAGAGTCTGATATGAGGAAGAACCATTTGGTAGCTTGTGCTACCCCATAGGCTAAGACGTAGCCTTGAAACCAGGGGAGGCTGAGGCCTCCTGCTGATCAGTGGGCCCCTAAACTTTGCCTTGCTCAGTCTTGGAGCTCTCCCTTCCCATAAGAAGGCTGTCACTAGTTTATCTAGGCTGTGAAAAGTTTTGGATGGGATCCCAATAGGTAGGTTACAAAATAAATAGGCACTCTTGGGCAGGGTGAACATGCGAAGTGCTCCAACTTGCATTTTAAGGAGAGATGAATCTTTAGTCACCTCTGAATCTCCGACTCCAATGAAGCAAGCAATGGTGTATAATTTGCCGTGACCAGGTCCTACCAATTGGCTGTAGTCTGTACCCCTATGTAGGAGAAGCCTTATGGCACCCAAACTATTGGAACTCCCTGTGTGCTTTCCTTGGTACAGGCTAGATTTAGTGGTGAGACAGTAGTTTTCTTCAAATTCACAACCACACCATAGGTGGATGCAAAATCCTCCAAAATGTTAATTATGGAGATTAGAGATTGGGCTGGATTGGATATCATTAGCAAGAGATCGTCCACATAGGCATGGACCAAGTACTGTTTCACCCAGACCTCTATGCCCAGCACCTTTTGTGTGGCTACCAGCTTTTCAGTCAGCGGGTCTAGTGCAATTAAGAACAGTAACAGGGACATAGGGCACCCCTGCCATGTCCCTCTGTGGAGTTCAAAAGGCAAGGACATAGTGTGGTTAGTTAAAATGGTGGCAGTGGGAGATCTGTAGAGGGTGGATATCCAACCCTGAAAGTAGGGTCCAAAGCCGTGTGCCTCCAGTATGGAGTGAAGATAGTCCCACTCCACAGAATCAAAGGCCTTATAGAAATCGACTGCTAATGTGGCCATGGGAGTATATAATTGTATAGCAAACCATTTGAGATTTAGCACTGTGAGGATATTGTCTGCCCATGTTCTCCCCTTGCTGAACTCTGCCTGTGAAGGGTGAATCAGAGACAGGAGGATCCACTCCAGCATGTTAACCAGAACCTTTGGGACAACTTTAGTATCCACTGACATAAGCGAGATAGGCCTAAAGTTGGCACAGTCCAGATGGTCTGATTTCTTTGGCAGTAAGGTAATGGCCACCTCCTTCATCATGGGGGGGGGGGAAGAAGACCAAGTGCTTTGGCTTCCTGCATGGCAGCTAGAAGAGGGGGTGCAAGCTCCTCTGTCAAAAGTTGATAAAGTTCAACTGGTATGCCATCGGCCCCAGGTGTCTTCTCCTTGGAAAGCTGTTTGAGAGTGGTGCAGAGTTCCTCGATGGATGGAGGTTTGTCCAGTTCTTGTCTGAGCATGGGGTCTAATTGGGGAATTGAAAGATTGCCCAGAATGGCAAGTACTAGACAGTCAGAGAGGGTATCCTTGGAGGGTATTTTGGAGGCATACAGTGCCTTCTAAAGCTGGCACATTACTTCACTCACTTTCAAGGGCTTCATTGCAATATCACCTTTTGGGGATCTAAGGGCATATATTTAGGAATTTGCCTTTTGCTTCCAGAGACAGTAGGCAAGAAGTTTTCCCCCTGTATCCCCAAATTCCCAAAACCTGTGCTTCACCCTGAGCATCTGCCACTCCGCTTTTCGGTGCAGTATGGTGTTAATTTTATATTTCACCCCAACAATGAAGGATATGAGGTCAGATGGGGTGGGGGACTGGAGGGATTTTCACTGATTCTCCAGAATCAGTAAGTCCTAGTTGAGCTTGGACAGCTTTTCTTTCTGATTTCTATTCTGGGCCATGGTATAAGAAATAATACAACCCCGTAAGAAGGCCTTGAAGGCCTCCCATACTGTTCCTGTTGCTACTTCCCCAGTAGAGTTTAGTTTGAAGAAAATCTGGGTTTCTGCCCAGATTCAGCAGTAGAAATCTGGATACTGCAGAAGTAGACGGTTACATCTCCACCTTGGGGAGAAAGACTGTGCCCCAGGTGAGAGAAAGGAAAGACCTATGAGGGCGTGGTCAGATATGACCACCAGCTCAATTGTAGAGCCAGAGATCCCCTGGGTGGCCACCACATCCACCAGCCAAAAATCTATATGGCTGCACATGTCGTGGACCACTGAACAGAAGGTATAATTCCTTCTGGTGGGGTTGTCTCTGAGCCACAGATCTATTAAACCCCACTCCTCCATCAGACCTTGTAGGGCTTCCCTCATTTTATGGTGGGAGTCTGAAGTGAGCAATGATTTGTCAAGGAACATATCCGGCACTATATTTAAGTCTCCACTGATAAGTAAGGTAAAGAATTCTCCTCCCCCTTGACCGCTGAGATGGCTTGGCCAATCTGGGAGAAAAAGTCATAGTTGTCACAGTTAGGAGTGTACAAATTAGCCAGAACAACCTCGCCCTGCTCATCAGTCTTGACCCATTCCTCTGTCCATGGAAGGGCTTTGTGTACTATTATAGCTACCCCTTTAGATTTTGAAGTGGAGGAGCTGTGTAGTACTTTATCTACCCAGGTTTTATAGAGTCATTGCACCATCCTAGCTGTGAGGTGTATCTTCTGGAGTAAAGCAAGATCTGCTTTCAGGGACTTCAAGTGCTGTAAGACCTTTGTACACTTGACAGTGCAGTTGAGGCCCTTCACATTCCAGGAGACACACTGCACCCCTGACCGTGTATCATTGACCATGTTGTCCAATCTGAAAATATGCTTGTCACACTTAACTCTGGGGCTATTATCATCTACAACTGTCTCACCTCACAACTAGGCCTCTGAAAACAGGGGATGAAAGATCCAAGGAGTGGGGCAACTCGAAATACCTTCATTGAAGATCTGCACCACTTCCTGTTGCAGGATAAAGAGAAAGAATAGGTGGGGCAGATAAAAAAATACTTTACTTGCAACAGCAGTAGATAATAAAACAAGTGAGAGAAAGATTAATCAACTTTGTTTGATAACTACCAGTATAAGATACTACAGCAAACAACTAACAGTAGCCAAGGCCTTATGAATAGAAAAATAAAATGCCCTGTATAGAGAAAATTAGATTTTATGTAACTATGATTATACTAAAGTACCAGATGTGAATGCAGTAAAGGGGGTAAAAAGAAATACCACCACGGCTGCTTCACACAGGTACTAGATGGGGGAGGCTAGCAGATAACTAAGTACCCATTCCAGCCCAGACATAAAAAGAAGGTCCTGGGTACTGCTTGAGTGCCTAAGGTACATAGCTAACAGCATTGGTATGTGCCTTTGGTGTTGGAAGGCTAGGAACAGCCCATAAGGCTAACCCGCTGTGGGTACACATTCTTGGTTAGAAAGAAAGCAGTCACCAGGGAGCTGGGGGTAAACACCAGAGGGTGGAGGAAAAAACACTCTTCCCCATGGGGGACAGTCAGATTGGGAAGTTAACTCATCAAAAGGGAAGTCCATGGCATATCTATTCAGGGCACTGAGCAGCTGTGGCACAACTAGTCACTTCCAGATACAAGGTTATGAGGGGGGAAAGGTGTGAGGGTAGCTGTCTACATGGGGAGGTGAACTTCACTCAAGACGGGAGGGGCGATTATGATCTCAAAATGAGAGTATACATATTGTGGGGTCTACATAACAAGTAAGTGTATTGTATGGTTGTTTGATTTATTGTTTGAAATTTGATTTTACTTGTTTTATTGTAAAAGTGCCCTGAGCTTGGGAAGGGTGCTTAATATAAATAAAATTTTACTTACTTACTTACAGCCCCAAAAAGTTACGAGAGTAACTGCCCAGTTTTCTCTTGCTGGGTGATGGAGACTTACTCCCTGGTCCCACCCATGGGGGGCACCCCAGATCAACAGCTAAACTAGTTCATATACAGTATTGAGAAGAGAGTGGACCCATCCTACTGAACCTACCATGCAATATACCGTCTGCCACCTAGTGGTGACCAGATAGGCCTGGGTCGACGATGAACTCTCGCATTTTGTTCAAAACTTCCTCCAACTGATGATTCTGTTGGGCTTTACACAGGTTGTTACAGCTGCAACCCATATTCAGGGTCACTCTCTAGATCTGGTGTTCACCCTAGGGATGGAGATCACCGAACTAGAGGTGGAACCAGTTGGATGGTCAGACCATCACTCTATAAGGTTCAATTTTGCAGTCCCCCTTTGAGACTGCCCCCCTTGGAGATGTTCTGGTACCACCCTTTGAGGGGAGTAACCCCTGAGGGTCTGATGGCGGTGTTGGACCTAGCAAGTTGGCCTGTGGAGTGCATGGAACCATATGTCTTAGTAGTGCACTATAATAACATGGTGCTGAGGGCTCTGGATTCCATTGCACCTGTCCGTGTTCGCCCCCTCTCCCTCCGCCCTCAGTCCCCTTGGTTTGATGGGGTATTGAGGGAGTTGAGGAGAGTAGGGCAAAGATTGGAACGCTGTTGGCGGAAACCCAGCCTGGAAGGCGACAGGCTTAGATTGATTGCCCATTATACGGACTATCAATCAGAAATCTCCCATAAGAAGGCAGAGTTCCTGTCCAGGGAGATAGCTGCATCAAGGAATCGACCAGCTCAGCTCTTCCGGACTGTGGACATGCTGTGCAATCCAGCCTGCCTGTGGGGTCGAAGAGCTTTTTAAAAAAAAAAAAGTGTGTTGAGTTTGCTTGGTTCTTTGATGATAAGGTGTCATCGATCAGGTCGGAGATCTGCAAAATGCATTCAAATGAGCATGGCGGTGATCGATGCAAGGTTACAGGCCCTCGGTCTGCCAGGACAGATTTTGACCAGCCAGCAATCATGGATATCATGAAGATTGTCTAGGGCTTTCAACCGACTTGCTGTAGTCTGGATCCTGGTCCTATGCGCCTCCTTGCGGGGTGTGTGGATGCGATCGGACCAGTCCTTGCTGAGATAGTCTGGTGTTCGTTGGACCAAGGGGTGTTCCTGGAGTCCCTGAAAGAGGCTATCATGACACCCCTTTTAAAGAAATCTTCCCTTGACCCAGACTGTCTCGCTAACTATAGACTGATCTCTAACCTGCCTTTTTTGGGCAAGGTTATTGAGAAAGTAGTCGCTTTGCAGCTCGATGACTTTCTTACCACCCATGAAGTCTATGATCCTCTCCAGTCTGGTTTCAGAAAGAGGCATAGTACCGAGACAGCATTGGTTCGAGTACTGAACGATCTCCTAATAGCGAGAGATCGGAGGAGCCATTTGATCTTGGTTCTCCTTGATCTGTCTGTAGCATTTGACACTGTGGACCATAGGATATTGCTAGAATGCCTGCGGTTATTCTGTGGACTGTCGGGGACAGTCCTCAGATGGTTTCATTCTTTCCTTATGGGCAGAACTCAGAGGGTAGTATCAGGAATTTTTTCCTCTGCTCCCTTTGCTCTGCCTTGTGGGGTGCCACAGGGTTCTGTGCTTTCCCCCATGTTGTTCACGGTGTATATGCTGCTGTTGGGAGACATTATAAGGCATTATGGGCTGAGTTTGCACTGCTATGCAGATGATACTCAGCTCTATATGTCCTTTGTACTCGAACAAAATGATGCAATATCGGTCTTTAACAACTGCCTTGCTGAGATTCAGGACTGGATGAGTGCTAACTGGTTGAGACTGAATCTGGACAAGACTGAGGTGCTGGTGGTGGACCCTGGTCACTGTGTAGAGAAGTTGACTCCTGGGTCTCCTTCTGGCCTTATGTTAGTGGGTAACCAGTTGAGACCTTCTGAACAGGTGCAGAATCTGGGCTTATGGCTTGACAGTGAGCTAACGCTTAAGATACAGGTGTCAGCCTTTGTCAAGTCCTCTTTTTACCATCTGAGGAACATAGCCTGGATAAAACACCTTGTTCCGCACGATGACCTCCCTGTGTTGGTTCACGCCTTTGTATCTTCGCGTCTTGATTATTGCAATGCTGTATATCTAGGGTTACCGAGGGTGGATCTCCATCGCCTGCAGCTGGTGCAGAATGCTGCATCCAGGTTGTTGACTGGGTTACCGAGAACTTACCATATCACACTTGTGCCGCGCGGATTGCACTGGCTGCCGGTGCAACGGAGGATCACCTTCAAGGTCACGTTGCTGACCTATAAGATCCTACATGGACAGGAACTGGGCTACTTGCAAGATCTCCTTCAGTCCTACAACCCTCTTCTCCCACTCCGCTCCACCGATGAGGGATTGCTAGAGATTCCCAGGGTTCGTCTTCAGTCATCTGGGGCCAGAGCCTTTTCTTTTGAGATCCCAACCCTATGGAATTCTCTACCTCATCAGATCAGAGAGTGCCTGTCCACTGAGTCTTTTAAAGCCGCATTGAAAACTTATTTATTTGAATTAGCTTTTTGAAGACAATGCTTGTCTATTCTGCTACCTCTTAAATGTTTTTTATTTGCATTTATTATTGGATGTTTGTTGTTTATATTTGTCATACATCTGTGCCTTGGTATTTTGAAAAGTGCATTATAAATAAATATTGATCTGATTTAGGAGTAGGAGTGATCCATCAGGGACCTGCCACAACTCCTACACTCCACCAACTCCATAAACTGCACCACAGGTTAATGAGGAAAACTAAAGTATATATTACAGAGAGCAGGAGTGGTGCATGGCGACACCCTGTTAACACTCCAAGTGGGTGACAGTGCCCCCATTACAGCCTATAGCCCGCCCAAATTGTCCCACCATGTAAAGTATAGCCCCTTTAGATTTACCACCCCTCTCTCCCATAGTACCCACCAAAACAGCCAAAAAATATTACGAGAAGAAAATAAAATGCATACATCTACTCCAGCTTCACAGCAACCCTGCCCATGGCAGATGGCCAAGAAACAGTAAACCTATCAGCCCTTGCTGGCGGCTGTTACTTCTGCAAAGGAGTGAGTGCCAGGTTTAGCAGCTGCGACTGAGGCATCCACTGTGTCCATGTCATTAAGTTGTTCAGCTGTGTCAGCCCAACTTTGCAGAGAATTCACAGTGAACTGAGATTTAAACTCACAGTTTCTCCGAGGGGATAAGTCACCACTGTCTGATGAGTCATCTTTGGCATATTTCACTGGTAGGGAAGATGGACAGTTAGAGGGCTTTTTCACTGTGAGGGATCATCTTCTGGACTGTAGCCTCAGACATTGTGGCTGTGGGCTTCTGCGGTTCTCTCATTCTCTGCACTTACCAGAGTCCTTGACTTCTTGTGTTGCTTGTGACAATATTGTAGCTGCTTGAGAGGGGAGTTCCTTTTTGTGCTCACAGGTGCCATGCAGTTAAAAGTTCTTGCATCCCTATTACCTACCATACCATTCCTGCTTCTTTCTGGCAAACTGTCACTTGGCTGCCTTGGCTTCCTGGGAGATGAAGTCCCAAGCTTGATTGGCCAATGCCAAAGTACCCATGCAGACACTTCTCATAGGGATAAACCCACAAATTCTTTACCATCTTTGGACACAGCCAGGCTAGTAAGTTCTTTGAAATGAAATCTGATTCCAGCAACTTGAAGGGCTGCTTTCAGGGGGTTGAAGGTTTTCCTTTTCATTGCCATCTCATGGGAAAAATCCCGGTATAGGGAAATCCTAGCCCCATTCCATCAAAGCTCTTCTTTTTCCATGGCCACTCTTTGAAGCTTTTCGTTAACTGAATATCATAACAAATAAGCAATAATGGGGCTGGGGGCCGATCTGGGTGCAGCAGAGGGGCCTCTTGTCCTATGCGCCCTCTTCACATCTACAGCTCCCTGCCAGTGTAGCCCTATGAGTTGTGACAAAATTCATCTAGGAAACATTCTATGTTAGGGCCCTCGACACCCTCGGGGATGTCTATGATCTATATATTGTTATGGCACCTCTGATTCTCCTGGTTTTCAGCCCTGTTCCACAGTCTCTCTAAACCGTGTTCATTTTTTATCATCTGCTTCAAAATGGCATGCTACTGGTGCTCCACCTGATTAACTCTCTGTTCTGTGATACTCATGTGATCCTGCAGACTCTGTATGTCCTCCATGGTGCCACTGACAGAGGATTTAAGTATAGCCATGTCCACCAAACGCATTTCCAGCATTTGGGCCACATAGCTCAAGGAGTCAGCAGTCAAAATGATGGATGCTCCATGATCTGAGGCCGCCACGCTGAAGAAGGAGGGACCCCGCAATCTGATTTGTTGGTGGTAGTAGTTAAGTGAGAGAGTCCTGGTGAAAGAAAAATCCTCACCTAGAAGAGACTGGAGAGCTGTTAATGCCCGTAAGGTGCGATCAGCGATTGTCCAGCAGCAACAGCAGTGGCAACGGGTGTTTAACAGTCCCTTGCAGTTCACACTTTAATTGGCCTGCTCAATTGTACCAGCATTAGGTGAAATGGAATGGTAGAGCCCTCATGGCAACACCGCCACTCACATCCTCCACTGTACTGTGCCCACTGATGTTATTGACGCACCAGTTCCTGCACTACATACCGCCGTATACTGTGTCTTAACTGCAGCAATCATTAAGGGTAAAGCAAACAAGCAGACACCATATGAAAAACACGTTTGTGCCAGGGTTGGAACAGAGCAAGAGCTCTAAGCAGTCATCTTGGCTGACGGCTAAATCACTACTCCCCCCCTAATAAGTGAAAGTGTGTTTTTATTCTCCAAATAACACCACATTTTGTGGGTCAAGTATAAAGCTTTCTTTTCAATTTTGTTTGGGATCCAGCAAGCTAATGATACTTGCAAAATACTGATGTAATAATCTGGTCATGGCAGGGAGCCTAACCAAAGCAAAACAGAAAGCATCTGACCAGGAACTTTAAGAACATTCCCTGTAGTCTGTATACCCCATACACATTTTGATATTGGTCATCCAATGGTTTAAAAAAGTAAGTAATAAGACACAATGGGTTGTGGGTTGTTGTCTGATAAGATCACACCCTAGGTGCATAGTGAGGCATGAGGCACTTATGCCAAGTGTCTCCAGCACCTGGGAAGTGCTGTTATTAGACAACAACCCACACACCAGAGTGTCTTACTGTACTTATAAAGTGGGTCTCAAAAATGTATATTTTGAGATATATTAAGATTAATAATTTAAAACAAAGATGCAGAAACCTTGCAAACATCGATTTTAAAGTAAATCACTTCCCTTTCTTGTATTTTCAGTTGAGGATTGTTTGGTTGCCAGTATAGGGTGTTTATAGAGGTGAACTCCTTTTGTGTTATTACCCAATCTCCCCCACTATATTTTCACAAATACCTTTGTTGCCTGCATTTTTTATACATATTTGAAAACAAAAGGGTATTATGTCAGGGCTTGTATCAGGAGCACCATGAAGTCCTGAGTATTCAGTGGCTTCAGGTGGACTGACTTCCTGTTACGTCATTCAGAGCAGTAACATCTGACAGGAGTGCTCCTTTCTGCCTGGCTATTATGTGAAAAACTGTGTAAATAAAAAATACCAAATGGATTACTGCTGACAGGGATTAGATGCCTTACTGGAAGTGTTTTCAGCTAACAGCCAAGTGAGATTCTTTATGTTTTATGCTTGGGTCAGCTTACAAACTGCAGCATGACTTGTAGTTGTGAGGTATGAAATGGGCTTGATCCTGATTTTGACCTACCCAAAACTGCTCGCAGCCTTGAGGCTGTAGTCTGAACATGGCTGGGTTTTTGTGGAAAGAGTGAAGTGGGTGGTCAGAATGGCAGGCAGGTGTCAGATAAGATGTGCAGGGGTCATGTAAGACATGAGCAGGGATGGCCCCACATTTCATGGAGAGACTGCAGCAACTCGGTGGCACTGGATTGCAGGTCTGTAAGCAAATAAATTACATTGAACATGTTAAAAGAAGTTCGTTATTAGTATTTTGGTTTAAATATGTCTTGTGCATGTTAGGTTGGGTGAGTATTTATTAAGATAACAGCAAATGTTAATTTATGGGATAGGGAAAGTAGTGGATGTTAAATTTGTCCTCCTTTACAAACATGGCTGCCAGACATTTTCTTTCAGAAGGTTTTGGTAGGCATGGATATGTGGGCTGTGCTGTGTTCTGCTTGGCAGCCACAGAGCTTTTACCCTATAAGGACACAGGTCCTGACCAATCAGGAGACAGAATTTCCTTTATCCATTTTATACAATAAAAATAAACAATGGGTTTCCATGCTTGCTTCGGAGTTTCTTCTGAGTTACCTGATAAAACACAACTTCTTATGCTGGCACAAAAACAGTAACAATTCCAGCTGGTTGTTATTAGCAACACTATTAAATGTTTTTGCTGCTACTGTAACATACAATAAGTGATTAACAGAAAATGAAACATGGAAACATCATTATTTTTGTTGTCCTTTCACCACCAATGTGTATAATATAAAAAAATGAAACCCAATGTTTACTAGCATTCTAAAAAATGTGATACTTTGATATGTTTAAGCAATAAACCATGACATGGTGTGGGTTATGTTGGGATTTACCCATGGCTGGAGTGGTTTGGCCATGAGGCTACAGGCCAAGTGGTCACCCCAGGTCAGCCATGAGTAAATCCCAGCATAAACCACACCCTGGAGTGGTTGATTGTGATCATACAATGCCCCCCCCTTTTTTTATACAAAACAAATAAATAAAAAGGAGTAGCTGGGGTATTTTAATTTAATTTTATTGTGTTTGTTACTCCGTCACAAAACCCTTGGTTGCTTGGGCTGTTGCTAGGACTGCAGTGTTGTTGCCCATGCATTCTAATGCAGCCCTACAGGTAGTTATATCTGCCATGTTTTTTTCTTAAAGAGAGGACTGCAACTCCTGGGTTTTTTGGAGGGTTATAGAGACAGCCGGGGAGCCACTAGCAACTGTCAGTGTTTGGTGCCAGTGCTAACGTGCTGCCGTTGAAAAACGTGTCCTTCCAAAATTAACTTTTTGGTCACTATACAGTAAGTGACACAGGGATTTTTTTTAAAAACAAAGAGCCTGTGAGTCATGATTTTTTTTTTTGTCAGAGTTTGTGAGTAACAAATGTGACCGTTGGAGTGACCATATAAGACTGTTTGATGTGAGCCCACCGGTGTCGTTCACCATATGGTTCTGGATGAATGTTCATTTTGTGGTAGTGCTTTGAGTCAAGTTCTAAAATTTCATGCCCGCTATGTCAGAAGGAGTGAGCGGTTTTAACAGCCATGATAGAGAATGTGGAATGGGAAACAAGTGTCACTGAACAAAATTGTTTTACAGGTGAGTTGGTGGAAACGCAAATGGGGGAAAAGTTTAGCTGAGTGGCATAGTGAGAGTTATTTATAGGTTTAGCATGAAACATAAGATGGCAGCTCAGAGGTTTCATTTTCAGGCGTCAGACTGATTGTTCTTTGACATGCTGCTGACTGGCACCTTTTCCTGTGGGTTATGTCGGGATTTACCACAGGTAAAAGGTGCCAGTCAGCCAATCAGATTTAACAATTATCAGACCCCATTTTATAATCTGCATTAAACCATATAAACTCTTTCCACTATTTAAAACATCCTTGTCAGATGTGGAATACAACAGTAAAATAGTATTGCAAAAAAAATACAGGAATTACCATTAATTCTTTGGGAAAGAATTGCATCAGGGTCTGCATGTACAGAGGTGATAAGCTCCAGAAAAAAAGTAAATGTCAGAAAATTTACTATAATAACAAAGCACCCTTGAAAACTAGTTTAGGTGTGCCTTAACAAGGTGACTCTGGAAAAAAAAATCCTAGAGATAATTGGGTAGGCAGGATGTTACAAAACATGTCAAATGCAGGGTTATCATTTTTGGACTTTTGAAAATCCCACCCTTTGGCTCTACGAATGAAAGTCATTTTGCAGCTGTATAGAGGTATGTTGAGGTCACACATGGATGATGCATCTCAGTTCTGGTCCTCTTTTTTTAAAAAAGATATACAGTAAGACAAATTGAGGGAATTGAGATGCAAGTCACAAGTGGGGTACCTCAGAGATCAGTCCTTGGGCCAATCCTCTTCAATATCTTCATCAGTGACATTGCAGATGGACTGGAGGGTAAGGTTTGTCTGTTTGCAGATTGCACCAAGATCTACAGCAGAGTAGATGATTCAGATGGAGTGGGCAGAATGAGAAGAGATCTGGATAAACTGGAAAAATGGTCGGAAGAGTGTCAACTGGGGTTTAATGCAAAGAAGTGCAAGATCATGCACATAGGGAAAAGAAACCTGAAGCCACCTATAGTTTGGGAGGGGAGCTGCTGGCAATCACAAGGGAAAAGAGACTTGGGCATTATCATCACAGATGACCTGAAATCATCCAAGCAGACCACTAAAGCAGTAGGCAAGGCTAGGGGGATGTTGGGGTGTATTAGTAGGGGTACCGCAAGTCGTAAGACAGAACTAATAATCCCTCTTTACAAGACACTGGTTAGGCCCCATCTGGAGTACTGCATGCAGTACTGGAAGCTGCACCTGCATAAGGACATTAACAAAATGGAGGCAGTCCAGAGAAGGACAAACAAAATGGTGCAGGGACTGCATCAGAAAACATATGAGGACAGATTAACGGAGCTCAACATGTATACCCTAGAGCAAAGGAGGGAGAGAGGTGATATGATTGAAACATTCAAACATCTTAAGGGAATTAACAAGGTGAAAGAGTCTAACATGTTTCAATATAAGAAAAATAGCAGGACAAGAGGACACAGCATGAGATTAGATGGAGGCCGATTAAGGGGTAATGTGAGGATGTTCTTTTTCACAGAAAGCGTGGTGGAGGCATGAAATGGCCTACCTCAGGAAGAGGTGGATATGAATACAGTGCAGGGCTTCAAACAGGCATGGGATAGGTATGGCAATACAGATGAGTATGAATAGAAAGGCCATTGAGGGGGTATAGGTCTATGGCACATTCATAAGGGAGAAAAATGAGCAGATTGGATGGGCCATGTGGTCCGTATCTGCCATCAACTTCTATGTTTCTAAGGAATTCAAAGAAGAGCCAGCAAAATCTTAGGGGTATTGAACACCTCACCTACAAGTAAAGATTAGAGAAACTTGGGCTAATGTTCTTAGAAACAAGAAGATTGGAGATTTGCTTCTACTATTCAATATCTTCCAAGATAATGATCTTTTTAACTCAATAGGTTTCAGACTCAAACGTAAAGAACTGTTCACTAAAGGGCATTGAAAGCAGCTAATGCAGTACAAAACAAAAATCAAGAAAAGGTTCCATTTTAATACACAGTGGGTAGCTAGTTTTTGAAATGGTCTACCACAAGAAGTAATACTGTAGATTCAACTAGCAAGGAAGTATTTAAAAAACTGGTTCAACAAACTAATCCTAATGGCTCATATAATATCTGTGCACTACTGAGTAGTGGGTAGGCAGACTTGATTGACCCAATGCTCTCCTAGTGCATTGCCAATATTATCCTAGTAAACCCTAACTTGATGTTGACCCAAGTTCAGAAGCAGACACAGGAGCCAGCTTGTGTGGCTCAGGGGGTGGAGAGGCACTACCAGAAACTGTCTGATGTCAGGGGCCTCAAAGCTGTATACAAACCTCCCCCAAAACAGACAGAATCATCAAGAGGGATACTAAGACTGCACTATGATTTGTAGAACCTGATAATTAGCAAGGAAAATATGTGTGTGACTCAACAAACGCTGGACGTGTGACCCAATAGGATGCTTAACATCCTTCTTCTGTTTGTTTTATTCCATTTTTATTAACTGGTAGAGGTTATGATTTTAAAAAGATGAGAGAAAGTATTTCATCACGGGGAGAGTGGTGGACAAGGGGACTTGATTGCCCATAGAGGTTGATAATGCTTAAATAGTGTATGGTGGGTGAGAAGAGGGGAGACAGAGGGAGATAGGGTACTTGGCCTACCCTGACCAATAGTAGGTTTGTATGGCACAGGTTGGATACTGGGCTGCTATGTTTCTGTGAAATCTATGAATACTCTAGACTGTATATCTTGACTGATGTCTGTTCAAACCCTGGTCTTCTTGGTAATGACTAGTAAGTGGTATTAACTATCACATCTACTGAACTCTCAGCATGAACAAGACAGTTTATGAATGCATATGAATCAGGACAGTTCTCTTAGGCTGTGTCACCATGTGTGAGATAACTGAAACATAACATGTCAACATGGCTCTAACCTCTTATGATAAAAACATTTGGGGCTTGGTATACTTAACAGTCAATCTGGGTGGCGGGCTTTCTTGGTGCACAGTCTCCCCATACCTCTTCTCATGAATGCTAACATGCAAAAGCCTTATTTATCTGCTGGGAAAGAAGACTTCCCCTGGGACGAAGTTGCAGTGGAAATGAGGGTCATCAGATGAATGTGGTCACACATGGGGCTTGTGATTGCAAACACTGAAAATGTAGCACCCCCAGGAGTTTGATTATGGATTACACAGGTCACATGGTGCAGTGCTATTCCCAAGTGATTGTGGAAGAGGTACAACAACCTTATTCATCCTCCCACCAGATCCCCAACTCCATACCCAATGAATGTCTTGTGGGGAATGTTGCTTCCAGTTTTCACATTCCTTGAAGTTTGTCCCTGGAAGTCTAATGCCCCCACCATACAACCCTTTTGGTTATTTCCATTCTTGTTGCTCAGCAGAACCCCCTTCCTAACTCTGTACTCGTGCATGTTGTGATACCAGATTGCTCCACTGAGTACCTCAGTCTGACTTTACTACCATTCAGTCCAGCAGTGAAGTCTAATACTGCTGCTGCACAACTGCAGCAGCACTGTGGAATTGCTTTCAGCAGATTTACAGTCTGCCACACTCAATGGCTTGAGGCAGCAGATCTAATGTTGGGAACTGACTGTATAACAAAGTATGTAATTAGCATTGTGGTCTGAATCCCTTTCCCTGTGCCAGTGGCATGCCCGTTTCTCAGGGAAAGTCTTGTGACTCTATTTTTTACAGTACAGTGGGGACCAAAGTTGAACTGTGCTACAATGTGGTCCTTAAGGCATTGTGGTCTAGTGGTTAGAGCATCAGATTAGGAACAGGGAAATTGCAGATTCAACCCCACTGGAGACAAATACTCACTGTTTGACCTTGAGTTAGTCATTAATCTTTCAGTTCCATAGTCTAACAATTTGCAGAGATGTGAAGAAGCAGGACCCCACTGGAGACATGATGTTGCATCTAAACTAGGCTATCCTGGGTAAATGAACTGTGAAAAAACAACAGCTCTGTGACACTTAATTGTGACTGTGTATGGAGCCTTATGTTTCTAACGCTAATGGTTAAAAAGTATCTCTTTCACGCAAATAATCTTTAGAAATTTCTTACTGGCACCACCAAGGTAATATAACAGAAGAGTTATAGTAATATAATTTTAATTATCAGTAATATAATCAATCAATAACTTCATGCAGTACATTTATTAATACATTGTTGTCCCTAATGTTTCCAGCCTTAGCCTTTTTTCCAATGAAATTATCTTTACAAGAAGCTAACCTTGGAACTGTTAGGGATAGAAACCTGGAGCTCAGTTCTCAAAGCCCTTGGCATGGTACAAGGGGCTTGCACCACAAAAAATGGCTTAGTACCCCTTCCACCAAAATATATGCCTGGTGCAATTCTCAAAGGCAGCCTACATTAACCACAAGCTGCCTGCCCCAAGCAGGTTGATGGACAGTACCTGCCAGGGTGGGGGTGGGGATCCACTAGACCACCAGGCATGGCGTTATTTATTAAGTACAATAATGGGGTGGAATCTGGGATTAGGGAGGGGACCACTAGGGAAGGGGAATAATATATATATATATATATATATATATATATATATTTACAATGGGTGGCATCCGGGATCAGGAAGGGGGGCCACTAGATCACTAGGGAAGGGGGATTAATATATATATATATATATTTCTAAAAGGTGACATCAGGGATTGGGGAGGAGGCCACTAGACCACTAGGGAAACTGGATTAATATATTTTATATATATATATATATATATATATATGTAATGGGCAAAATTGGGGATCAGAAAGGGGGAACCACTAGCCCACTAGGGAAGTGGGATTAAGATATGTGCAGAGCAAAGAGTTGGGCATCACAGTTTAGCCAGCTAAAAAGATCACAAACAATATCTTTAAAGATAAATACATTTATTGTTAAAAAACTGGGACAGCAGCAATGTTCCCTCACCACCAACTTTTAAGTGTAATACTCTATGCTTTATCAAATGCCTTGATAAAGTGGCAGAAATGCGATGAAAATATTAGTCGTGAACATTGCTGCTAATCTCGAATTACTGGCTATGCTGTGATGCCCAACTCTTTGCCCTGCTTCTGTCTAATTTACGTTGAGGCTCCAGCCAGGTTTTATGTGCTGCCTCTGTTTGTAAAACTTTGTGGATTAATATATGTATGTGTAATGGGCGAGATCAGGGATCAGGGAATGGGGACCATTAGACCATCAGGTAGAGACTGTATTAAATGTTGACATGTATAGGCATGCGGGGGGGGGTGCTAGACCAACAGGGAATAGAGTGGTGCAGGTCCACCCCACGGCTTGTGGACAACCCACTCAGTGCACCATCTTTTTGGTGCTCCACCACGGTTGCCAAAAGCTGTGAGACTTTGCTGCCAGGACCCTGCCCAATAGAGAATCGAGCACAGGGTCTCTGGCACACTGAGCTTTGGTACAAGCTGCTGTTTGCTGCAGCTTACACTACTCTAAGTCCTGTTTGAGAATCGAGCCCCTAATGTTTTAAATGAAATCCCAAAATCTGGGCAACATCATAGAAGAGATACAATATATCAATACAGTTTACAATTATTGGAAATTTAATTATTGATTATTTTGTAAATATTTATAAATTTTGCATTTTTAAAAGAAATTATCTTTATAAATTTCTAACTTTGGAGCAAGTAGGGCTAGATGCATACTCTTTTCAAAACAAAAGCTTGGAGTCAGGTCATCACTGTATACATAAGTAATATTTGATAGAGATGTTAATTGTCCATCATTTTATTAAAGAAGAAGAAGAAGAATCAGCATTGATATAGCGCTTTTCATACATCCAAAGCGCTTTACAAGCAATGCTAGACTGGTAGTGAAGTGACTGAATGTGTGGTGGCGGCCATATCACACATCATCACCCACACACAGCCTGGATAATTGCATGAACCGGTTTATGGGAAGGGGAATGTTGGCCAGGACACCGGGAATGTTCCCTACTCTTTGCAAGGAGTGCCCTGGGTTCTTTTACTTCTACCTGGACACCCACCAAGACAACACCAGGATGGGCAGAAGGGACCTCGGTTTAACGTCTCATCCGAAGGATGGCACACCCCAGCAGTACAGCAACCCCCAATACTGCACTCGGATGCCAGCAATTTGTAGGTGCAAGTCCAATCCCGGTGTGGGACAAGAACCCACGACCTTCTGGTCCAGAGGCGGATGTGCTACCAACTGAGCCGTGCTGACACCCCAGCCACGCTGACACCCCCTCTATTTTTACATCATTTTTAAAAGAAAATGTTTTAAAAAAACTTTTGAAAGATCTTAAGAGTTTTGGTTTTTTTATTTATATCCAGACAACATAAATGAGTTCCATTTATTTGGACATCGATAGTCCTAATTTATTTATTTATTTAAAAAATTTCACCAGGAAAGACATACTGAGCTGCAATAGTTCATTTCCAGATGCATCCTGTGGAGAGGGAGAAGAGGAGTATAAAAACAAACAGTGTAATAACATATATGATGAATGAACAATTAGAGTAGCAAAATGAACATTACAATAAATAGCCTCAACAAATAGCAAAATAAACAAGGATTTGACAGAGGACCTGCTCCTAGGGTACATGGGAATACATTTCAAGGGGCAGGTATGAGGGGATAGATTACAGTTGGGAGGATGAGGAATGAAAGGAGAGGGAAAGCAAGTGCAGTAATGGTTGGTGTGAGAAGGACAAAAGTGCAGATTAGGATGGAAAAAGGGAAGGGAGGGGAGGCAGAGAGGGTGGAGGATAACTGAGAAGAGTGTCAAGGGAGGATGAAAAGAGGGGAGGATGTAACTGAGAGATGGGGCAGGGACAAGACTCAGGGCAAGTGCAGGAGAAGGCTGTGAAGTCATGGAGGAGAGAGGAGGAGAGTGTTTGGAAGTTGATGGGTGAATGGTTAGTGGGAGAGAATTCCAAAGTTTAATAAAGCAGTAGGAGAAGCCAACCAGGCCATCAAGGAATTTCCTAGAGAGGAGTGTGAAGAAACAATAGCTAGAGTTATGAAGGGCATATGTGGAAGGGGGCTGGAGGGAGAGAAGATTGGTAAGGTAAGATGGGAGGGAGGCAAGCCAGAATTCAGAGATAAAGAAGGCACAGTGGGTTAGGTGGCAAGCTTCCAGGGGGGAAGGGACAGGGAGGAGTATAAGGAACAGTGGTGAGTGAAAGGTGGACAGTTTAAGTAAGTAAGTAAGTAAAAAGGTATTTATAAGCGCTTTTCAGAAACCAAAGCGCTGTACAATAATTACATTAAATAATAAATATTAATAATAAAATCAATCTCTAAACGCTTTTAAAAACAAAAAGGTTTTTAGCTCCGATTTAAAACTCTCAACGGTCAGGCAGCCTTGTATCCAGCGAGGTAGAGAATTCCACAGGGTGGGGGCAGCATAAGAAAATGCACGTGCCCCAGATGTCTTTAAACGAACCGTGGGAATCTCTAGCAATCCCTCGTCGGTGGATCGGAGTGAGCGAGAGGGACAGTAGGGAGTAAGAAGATCTTGCAGATACTGCGGTCCCTGTTCGCGTAGGGCTTTATAGGTCAGTAATCCGACCTTAAAGGTGATCCGCCACTGAACCGGCAGCTAGTGCAGTCCGCACAGCACAGGCGTAATATGTCTATTTCTAGATGTCCCAGTCAAAAGCCTGGCTGCTGCATTTTGCACCAGCTGCAAGCAGCAGATATCAACCCCTGGAAGCCCTAGGCACAAGGCATTGCAGTAGTCAAGGCGAGAGGTCACAAAGGCGTGGACCAAGGTAGGAAGGTCAGCCAGATGAACCAGGTGTTTCACCTGAGCGATATTTCTAAGATGGTAAAATGAAGATTTGACAACGGCCGACACCTGAGATTTTAGGGTCAGGTTGTCATCTATAATAACGTCCAGATTACGTACCTGGTCTGAGGTTGAGAGTTGGACACCATCGAGCCATATGCCCGATGGAGTTCCAGCCCTACAACCCACCTCAAGGTGACCAGGGTCCACAGCCAATACCTCAGTCTTATCCGAGTTTAACTTCAGCCAGCTGGTACTCATCCAATCTTTGATTTTGGATAGACAGTTGTTAAGCACAGAGATCGCATCTTCCTGTCCGGGATTGAAGGACAGATACAACTGGGTATCATCTGCACAGCAGTGAAAACCCAGATCGTATCACCTAATAATGTCTTCCAATGGCAGCATATATTCAGCAAACAACATGGGTGCCAAAATGGAGTCCTGCGGCACCCCACAGGATAGGGAGATGGCGTCAGAGGAATAAATTCCAGTGACAACCCTCTGCCTCCAACCCATGAGGAAGGATCGAAACCAATGTAGAACTATACCAGTCAGTCCACAATAAAGCCACAGACGCTCCAAAAGCACACCATGGTCCACAGTATCAAATGCTGCAGAGAGATCAAGAAGGACTAGAATAATACAAGCCTTTCGATCTCTCGCAATCAGGAGATCATTTAAAACCCAGACAAGGGCGGTCTCGGTGCTATGTCTTTTCCTAAATCCCGATTGAAGAGTATCATAGACATTAAAGTGAAGCGGCAGAAGAAGTAAAAGCAGGATCCAGTCTGGCAAGAGTGGACTTTGGTGCAGCACTGTAGACATTGTCACCATAATTGAAAATGGGGAGGGTCATTTTCATGATGATTTATTGACTGATAAAAATGTATTTATATACAGCATACAATCAGCAGAAAAACCTCTATTTACAATGAGAGTCCTGTTTACAGATAACAACATTTCTTACCATAGTATTACAAGACAAACAAGTGTACAATTACATAAAAACAAGTTCATAAACATGATCATGTGCAACTGTTGCAAGAGACTTTGAAAGATTTTCTTAGTGCTATTTGGAATTCTTTCACAGAAATATTTGCTTTCAAATCTACGGGAACAACATTCCAAGTCTTTGCTAAGTTAGTCTGTAACATCATAGTCTCATATCTGTTGTGTAATCATAGGCAGGAAAGCTTCATCTGGTCTTGAAAGAAATATTTTGAGTTTGTGGATTCTGTCACTATCACTATATTTCTTAAAGGATGTAATGGCTTTGAGTTTATCATCTTAAAGCACCATGTTTGCCATTGTAATTGTCATTTGTCCTTTGGATTTAGCCAGTTTAATGCCTGACATACACAGCAATGATGAGTCTCACATTTACTTGAGTTTGCAAACCTAGCTAGTCTATAATAAGCTTGGTCAATTATTTTTAAAGCTACTTTAGCTGCAGTCCTATAAATCATTGCTCCATAATCTAGTACTGGAATGAACTATTGTAAAGTCAATTGTCCAGTTTGTTTTGACAAGTTTATTGGTATTCTTCTAAGGACCCCCAATCTTTGGTTTATTTTCTTAGTAGTCGCTTTTATGTGATCCACATATGTTAACCTCCTGTCTACGATCACACCCAGATATTTATAAGTATCGGTATTTACTAGCTTTCTGCCATCAAGAAATTTTAAATCTAAGGTTTCGTCTGTCCCTTCACTCCACTTTGGAAGTGCATGCACTGAGTTTTCATTGTATCCATTAATAAACCAGATTTGTTAAATAATTTTCCCATTTTATACAAATTCTTCTGCAACATACTTTGAAGTACCATACAGCTGTCCACCGATGCCACTAATATAATGTCATCTGCATACAGCCATACATGATTTTCTCCTATTTCCCTTATCAAATCGTTCATGAAAATATTAAATAAAGGCCCCAAAATGGAGCCTTGATGAACTCCTCTCTTCTCCTTATTTATTTTAGTGTAGAGTTTTTTGCTCCCAATGATACACATTGTTTTCTGTTTATCAAATATGATCCAAACCACTCCAATAGTTCTGGGTGTACTCCCACTTTGTACAATTTGTGCAATAGTAATCTGTGATCTACCAGATCAAATGCTTTACTGAAATCCATGAACAAAGCCTCAGTCTTTTCTCCCTCATTCATAGATGTTGCTATTAAATTATTAAAGTCTACTAGGGCTGTATCCATGGATCTTCCTGATCTGAATCCATGTTGACAATTTTGTAAGTATTTCATGCTGTTCCAAATACTGATACAACTGTTTATGGACTAGTTTTTCCAATATTTTGGACAGTATGGGCAGTAGGGATACTGGCCTATAATTTGTGGGAATTAGAGGATTTCCCTTTGAAAATGGGGACTATCTTTCCATGTTTCCAAAATTCAGGAAATATATGAAGACTCTCATTAAACATGTAGGTGACTATGGGTGCCAAAATATCTGCCCCCAATTTTAAAAATTGTGGTTCAATTTCATTCAGCCCCCCTGCTTTATTAGTGTTCAAATGTTTAAGCTCTTTTGCAATCTCTTTAACACTTAGTATCCTAAATCTAAACCTGTGGTGTATGTTTGCTGTTATATCTGAGACTTCTTTTGCTATGTCTTGAGTTGAGATGTCCTTATAATTTATTTTCAATTTTTCTTACCCTAGGTCAGGTAATTATATAAAATACTAGTTTAAGGTATTGGCTACTTTTGCTTGATCCTCTAATATTTCTTTATCTAGTATTAAATTGATCTGAGTTTTATGTTCTACTGGATTTTGTAGGTTCCTTATGTGATATCAAGACTTTCTAGGGTCACATGCTTCTGCGATGCTACGGTTAAAGTACTGAGATGTTGCTGTATTTATTATCTTTGTACTTTTGTTTCTCTGTTTTTTTAAAACATTCCAATCCTCCTCATTTTTGTATTTTTAGCTTTTTTCCATAACCTTTCTTTAATTCTTAAGACAGTCTTAATTTTATCATTCATCCATGGTTGAAACTTTTTATGATTTTTTTAAATACTTTTGGTACATATTGATTTATAACTGAGAATACTACATTGTTAAATTCTCCAACTGCCAGATCTAGGTATGGTATTAGCATAATTCTTTCCCAGTTTATACAGTTTAAACTATCCCTGTAAGCCAATACGTTAATTTTTTTCCAACATATTGACCAGTACGGTGTTTGTTCAGACTTTTTTACATTATTCTGTATTAATTTACAGCTAGTTGGACAGTGATCCCCTAAACTCATGGGCATAACTTTTACATCTTTCACTTTTACTTCCTATGATATAAACATCAGATCTAATGTGGACCCTTGATTTACAAATTTTGTCCATCTAGTTGGACTATCTATTATTTGCTTTATTCCCAGAATGTCCATACTTTCTTTTAAACTTCTCTCCCTTTTCTGGGTCCAATCAGAATTAAAGTCTCCCATGAGAACTAGGTCAACATTTTTTGTTTTCTCCAAAAGTCTAGCAGCTAGAGTATCAAAGAACTCCACTTTGTTTTTTGTTGTTTTTTTTGGGGGGGGGGGGTTGTATATAATGCCTATCATCATTTTATTTGCTATTAATTCTATTACCAGGCAATCCATTCCTTCTAGATTTTCAATTATTATAATTCACATAGGGTTAAAATTTTCTCCAATATACAACATTACACCTCCTCCCCTCTTTTCTCTATCCATTCTTAATAACCTATATCCTTCAGCCTGTATTTCTTCATCTTTTATTCCATCATGTAACCATCTTTGTAAAAGGCCCATTACTTATGGCTTCTCTATACTTATCCAAGTTTTGAGCATATCAATTTTCTTTACCAAACTCTGAACATTTTCATGAAATCTGTACATATCTTTAGAATATTTGGGCCCTGGGTTAAGCGCTAGGTCTCCAGAAATCATTAATAAAATAGATAACATTTCTCTTTGGCTTTTTAACCTTTGACTGAATACTCTAGTAACAACAGGCACTGGTACACTCTGATACAATTTCCATTCATAACTGAATCCATTTTGTCAGTTTTGTACCTGCTTTTCTGTTGAAATTCTAGTATAATAAACTGAATATCATCCTATTAACTTGGTATGATGTTTCTCTACTTTATCAGTTGTATTATCCCAGTTCTTACACCACTCATATATACCCTAACAAAACAATTGCATAAATCATGGTGCCTCCTTTCATTTTCCCTCCCTATTTATTTCTCTTAAAATACTTCGGCCAAACAAATATTTCTCAATTTCATTCTTTCTTCTAACTTTCCCTTCATATACCCCTATACTCAATTTATTTCAATATGTGGCTCTAAAATATTCCACTGGCCCCATTCCCAGCTTCCTTGGCTGAGCAGGAAGAGGGATACACCTTTTGTTCCTATACTGCACCAAGTTTAGGGTGGAGTTTATTATAGATGGCATTCACATGCTGTGAAAAGTCAAGGCACTGGTCTAACCAGACCCAAGATACTTAAATGATGGGACATCATTGATTGTAACCCCACCTAAGGTGTGGAATGAGGGGAGGGAGGGGAGCCTGGAGAGCCTCTGCTTAATGCCAAAGGTAATAGAGACCATTTTCTTGCATTTAAGGATAGCTGTTTTGTCCAGAACCAGCATTGAATGTTGTTAAAGTCATGTTGAAACCTGGCTGTCAGCTCAGAAGGGGAGGTATCAGAGGCAAATAGGACAGTGTCATCTGCATACATATGGATGTAGATAAACAGACAGAGAGGAGATCATTTAAGAATATCGATAAGAGTAGCAGGCCAAGGATGGAACCTTCAGGGACTCTGGTACTGATAGGGAGGGAAGGGGATGAGGAATCACCAATTAAAACTGATTAAGATCTACCCATTAGGTAAGAGCGAAACCAGCTAGTAACAGAGTCTGTGAGTCCCGCTGCCTTGTGCTTGACAAGGTGGAGAGGGTGGGAAACAGTTTCAAAGGTTTTAACCAAGCCAACAAAGGTGGCAGGTGAGAGGAAGCCCTGATTCATGCCTGTGAGAATGGAATCAGTAACCCAGAGAGCAGAGGAGGTGGTGGAGTAGTGTTTACAAAAGCCAGCCTGGTAAGGGGGTGAAAAAAAGAGTAGGAATCAAAGAAGGAGAGAGTTTAGACAGCACTATGTGTTCCTGGAGTTTAGCTAAAGTGGGGAACAGGGAGATAGGGTGGAAGTTACCCAGGGTGGAGTAGTTGCCTCCTTTGGGAAAAGGAATGACAGTGGCATGCTTCTAGGAGTGAAGAACAGAAGCAAGAGAGAAGAAGAGGTCAAAAAAGGAAGATATTGGGAAGGCAATGAGAGGGTTAAAAGGTGCATAAGTTTGCGGTCAAGCCTATCGGGCTCCTTCCCTTGTTTCAGAGGGTTGAGGGCCAAGAGGGCTTTTAGAGAATCAGCAGGGGTGACTGGAGAGAACAAGAAAGAGTATGATGGAGGGCCAGGAAGGGAGGTGGGGGGAGAGGATAGAGGGGGGAGGAGAGAAGGAAGGAGTCACAGGAGGTGAAGAAGGAATTGAGCTCACAGGCAATGGAGTGATGGTCAGAAATTAGGGTGTCTTCTACCTTGAGGACTGGAGGGGGGAGGACTTGTTAAGGGGGGAAGAAGAAAGTGTGTATGACCTTCCTGAACTTGAAGGGGTGGCTAAGGTTGTTTTGGAAGGTGGAGGAAAAGTACTCAGCCTTAACAAGTCTGGAGGCTCTGATACAAGGATTCCAAAGAGCTCTGCACCTGTTAAGGTCTGCAGGGAATCCAGAGGACTTTTGAACTTTCCAGGCCAGATCACATGCACGGAGGCAAGCCAATAATTTGGCTGAGATCCAGGGGAGGTGAGAACCACAGAACTTGGTTTTCCTCAGGGAGGGCATGCAGATCAAAGATTGACAAGAATGTGGAATGAAAGTAGTTGAGGGCAGAGTTGATGTTGCTGGCAGAAAATGTGAGGGACCACTCTGTAGTTAGCAAGTCAGTATGTAGCGAGGACAAGTACAATGACCAGAAGGACTGGATCTGGATGATTTTAGCATGGACTTTGGGGCGATGAATTTTGTGTATGCAATAGACCATATGGTGGTCACTAAGGGCATCATGGAGTGTGCCAGCATCAGTGATACGGTGAGTGTGGGAGGTAATTACCCTGTCCAGTAGTGAATGATTAAGTGATTAATAATTGTGATGGGTTGGGACTGAGATAAGTTGCATCAGTTGAAGAGAATTGATACGTTGGCAGAGTTCTGAGTGTGAGGGGGACAGTCAATTAATCCTGAAGTTCCTAAGGATGAGGAGTTCACTGGTGGAAGCAAGGGTAGAGATAGTGGATAGGAGTCCCATGACAGATGAGTGGAACAGTGCAGAGTAGCAATAGACACCAGCCATAAAGATAGAGAGACAGAGAAAGGGATGGAGAGTTTGAAAAGGAGCATTTCATATGCAGAGGAGGAGGTGACAGAGAGCATTGGAGTGAATTGGATAATAGAAGAGAGGTACTGTTGATGGCAGCACCACCTCCCTTCTTTGCATGGTCCTGCCGGGTGAGGGTATAGCCGAGATCTTGGTGGAAAGCCAATACTCTGAGATTATCAATACATCTAGTAGGTGGGTAACCATGAGAGGTTGGAGTAGATCTATCATAGGTAGGTGGCTTTGGATGTTAATGTGGGCCACTCACAAGTCTTTAGAGATACTAGTGGCAGGGGAGTATGCAGTGCCGGCATTGGGCTCAATGCTCCTGCCATGAGGAGCAGCAGTGAAATGATGAGCTTGATGGAGTCTGAGAAGCATTTCTGGATTGAATGAAGGGGGGAGAGGAGGGACAGAAGGGTGGGGGGAAGAGAAGATCTGAGGGTTTCCAGGTGGAGAAAAGAGGAGGGAAAGGGGAGGAGGGAGCATCCTAGGAGCCAGGGGGAGTAGGAAAGAGGAAGAAGGCAGGAGGAGAGTTAGGTTGGAGAAGAGACAAGGGGAGGGAGAAAAATGAGGGGACTGGGATAGCTGGCAGGAGGGGGGAGGTAAGGGAAAACAGGATGGGAAGAATGGAAAGGGCTATGAGCAACATATTAGCCAGCAGGAGTAGAAATTGTGGAGGGATTGAAAAAGAAGCAGATCATGTGAATTGCAGGAAGCACCTGAGCAGCAAAGTGAAAAGGGCTAAGTGGGGGCCATGAGTGAGAAGAATTATGCTGCTGACAGAGTGAAGCTGGTGAAAAAATGGAGATTGAATGAGAGGTAAGCAGCTGACAAAGACTAAAGAGGAAGGAAGGGGAGAGAAAGTAGCTAGGCAGAGAGCCAGAACTTGATAAAGAAGAAAAGAAGATGTGAAGGAGTAGAGGTGAAGGAGTAAGATGAATCAATGATTAGGGTAAACAGGCATCTTAGTCAATAAAAGATAAGGGGACCCTAAATAGGGAGGTTGTGAGAACTGACAAAGAGTGAGGTGGAGAGAGGAGGCAGAAGAGAAGTTTACCAGGCGGAGGAGGAGGAGAGAATCACTAGAGGGGCTGGTGCAGTATATAGAGAAATATAGGTGGGGATGAAAATTAGGGAGGAAGGAATAGATAGTATAAGGTAATGGGAAGAAGGAGGGGTGAAAGCAGCACCATTGAGGCAGCATGGGGGGAGAGGAGGAGGAGGGGTACAGTGGTAGAGGATCGGGTGACCAAAAGTGAGTAAGTGCAAGGTTACTAAAGAGGGGGAAGAGGGAAGAGAGAAGTCAATAAGAGGATACGGGAAAGGGGAAAGGCAGGCTGGGGTTGTGAAATGAGAACATGCCAGTGGAGAGTGAGGGGTGAGGAGCTTAAGGAAGACACAGAGTGGGGGCCAGTAGATTTAGCCCAGATAAAAACTGGGGCACAGCAACTAAGCAGGTAGAGTGATAAATGGCAGAAAACTAGTTAAATAAGGCAGTAAATCTATATAGTTAGAATTGACAATATTACAACACACAACAAGATCATGCCAGGGAAGCAAAAAATAAGCAGGCAGCTACAATGTAAGCCAGAACCACAATTAAGTAGGCAACAGTGATATGAAGCAAGCTAAGCAAATTAAATTGTGGATATATGTGAGATGTGAGGCTGCAATAGATAATAATGTGAGGCTACAATAAATAAGCAGGCAGTAGTGTTGTATAAGTAGAACCACAATAATATGGGCATATAAGCATATGAGTCAACAATTAGAATAAGGCAATATAATATGATGTTGTAATAGATAAGAAGCAGCAATTTATAGAATAGGTGGACTACAATTAGACAAGGCAATCATGGCACTAAGTAAACAAAGCAAGCTAAACGGGCAAATAGGGATGATTTCAGGTTCTAATAAGTAAGTAAGCAGCAATGAAAATCAAAAATAGGCAGAACACAATTAAATAAGGTAAACACTATAGTAAGTAGATGGAGCAAACTAAACAAGGTCTTCTTTACAGGCACCACTGCAGTTTTACTCTAGATGCCCTCAGCACTACAGTTATCAGCTCAGTTCTTTTCTTACTAGACTATGGACTTATTATTTATGGAGCGGCATCTGACTCTTCCCTTAAATGCATCAGAGTAACCCTCAATACTGCATGTCGCCTAGTCCTGGATACCCACAAATAAACGCACACCTGTGAACTCTATGCACTAACAAACTGGCTTAACCTCCAGGTTAGAATACTGTATCAGACCTGCCTTCTAGGTAAACAATCTGTCTTGGTACAGCCCCACCATCTCTTCAGCAACTTCTTACTCCTGCGTCTAACCCTCGTGACACAAGAAGTGCAGCCAGACTCTCCTTTCTAGTTCATTTCTGCCATACTTCACAAGCACAGCGAGTGTTTCTATATCATGCTCCCACCTAGCTATCTGAACTTCCCCGGGAATTTCTCAACGTACCCAAATTGGGACAGTTTAAATCCCACTTCAGGGTCCACCTGCTCAATCTCAGCACCTGTGACTGCCCCATTTATTTGCAGTTCTCCTGCAAGTGTTTCTCCCTCCTCATTCACCTTCCAAATTATCTCTCTGACCCTTCCCCCTTCATTTGTGACTCCTTTTCTAACCCCAATCCCTATCTTCTCCTTTTCCTGACCCCACTCTTCTGATCTGTTTTTCACTAGCCTACCCATATCCCTACCTCTCCCAAGCTAACCTCTCTAGCTCCAGTCTATATGGTATCATTACAGTAGATCAAAACTCATAATCTCGACACCAACAGCTCAACACACAGAATCCCGCCTGTCAAGAATTACTCCCAACTGTCGAGAATTGCTGGTGGCAGAGTTGACAATCCATAATAAGGGGAGTGCGGGGGGCAAAGCCCCCTGAAACATGTTAAAAACCACCGTGGGCAATTCTCAACAGTCGGGATTCAGTGTTTTGGGATGTTGGTTTTGGGCTCCCAGGTGTCGAGAGTGTCCATTTCGATTTTCAGTAGTTTAAACTCCTATACTCTTGGTCTCAACTATTCTTCTTGTGTTACATTCCCCCCACTGCTCTATTATGTTCCTGATCTCTCATATACTGCCATTACCTAGTACTTATTGCTGCATCTGGTTGTCATCTGTATTACTAGTAATATCAAAGTTTCCCTTACCTCCCTGAATTTAGCACTCCATACTGTTAGCAACATTCTTCTCTTTATCTAGAATTTTTCACCAATGTATTCAGTCACTTGACAAGATCGGTTATTACTGGCCGTTCCAGTGTAATAATATTATTTTTTTTTTCCCTTCCCTTATTGTAATTTCACATCCTCTACCTGTAATTTTTGCACCAACCGTCTCTGCCATTTGAAGTCAGTTGTTAATGACTACTCCATGTTGTCGTTTATTTCTTTTTTTTAATTGTAAATATATACATTGTACTGTTTACTTTGTTTTATATTAGCTTTGTTTCTCCTGTTTCTGGACATGGAACCTTTGTAAACGAGTCCCTGACTCAAAGGTTGTAATCCGAGACTATAAATAAATAAAACAAAGAAATAAAATAAAAAGATGAAGGTGTACACATGGATTAAAACAATGTAGCAGTAATACATTAGCAGTGAAGTAGGGCAGATCAGCTAGGGTTCAGACCTATCTCAGGACACGCAGACAAAAGATGGCAGTGACACAAACACAGGCCAGTTGCACACGAGCAGAGTGTAAGAAGTTATCAAGCGACCTTACAAGCTGACTGAAGGTAATGTGGTGGAGCAGAGTGGCCGGCAGACTGGCTGCCTACCGGATGACTCCAGCAGATTCAAGACAGGCAATTTACTTCAGTGAACAGTAAAGAATTCGGAAGTTAAATAAGTTCTCATTTATTTTGGAATTCCTAGCACTAATTTCCTTCAGTTACATGTAAAGAAGTCTAAAGTAAGTAATTGGGTAGGCAGTGTGAGGAGGTGGGGGATGTCGATGGCATTCTCTGAGATGCTACTGGTACCATGTGCAAATACAGGGAGAAAAAAAAGGATAATGGGGTTCAATGGGTGGCCGAGGGATTGGTGCTGAACCAGGAAATATGGATTGGTGTCAGACTGGGGCAAGACCTGGGACAACAGCTACTAATATGCAGTGGACAGGTTACATTTGAGCAAGAAGGGGATGAGCATACTCAACCAGGGAATGGAGGGGTATATTTCAACAAGGGTGGATTTAAACTAGGAAGGGGGTGGTGGTGAGGGGACCATTGTTAGAAACAATGTCCAGAAGGGGGAGCATGGGGTGCTCGCCCCCCTAGAGGTGAAGGCAGTGAGGAGAGGGCACAGAAAGGACCAAAGGGGGAGAAGAGAAATGGTAAGGTTGGGAAGGCAGCAGGCTGGAAGGTGGTCTCACTGAAAGCAAGAAGCCTAAGGTACACAACTGTGGAGTTACAATCTCTCTCTCTCTTGGTGGTGGAATTGGTGCACATAGCAGCCATCACGGACACATGAGCCACCCAGTACCAGGACTGGGATATGATGATCCCAGGGTACAGGCTAATCAGAAAGGATAGGACCAAGGGAAATGGGGTGGATGGTGATCTATATGAGGGAGGGGATTAAGTCCATAACAGAGGAAGGGGAAGAAGGGAGGACAAAAAGACATGCGGATGCAGTTCCAGGATGCGAGGATTAGGACACTGAGGATGGGGGTAGTGTACAGGCCACCATCAGAGAGTTATGACCTGGACTGGGAACTGGCAGATCAAATTCAAAGGGTAAGTAGGAAGAGAAGCATGCTAAAGGTGGGGGATTTCAACCAACCAGGGGTGAATTGGAGCACACCTGCCACCATGAGTGCAAGAGAGGGGCTCCTGTTGGAAGCTTTTCAGGACAGCTTCATGACACAGCTGGTGCAGGGGCCAACACAGCTGGAAAGGACTTTGGATCTTGTACTGGATAACAGGGAAGCTATAAGGAACCTTGAAGTGAACTGCTGGCTGGGAGTGACCACTACTCAGTGTGGGGAATGGGTACAAGGGTGGTTGAGTTTAGGGGGATGGACTTTAGGATGATTGGGGAAATTCTGAGCAGGCACCTGGCAGACATTCAACAACACATGGATGCAGAACAAAATGGAATATAATAAGGGGAGGGCTGGCGGAGGTAATACAGACCTATAGTAGGACAAAAACAAGATGGGCAGGGCAAAGAAACCCAGCTGGCGTCATAGGAGGTCAGTGAAGGGGTGAGAGCCAAGAGGGCAGCATTTCAGAAGTATAGTAAAATGGGGAGGGGAGAAGATAAAGATGTATACAGGGAAAAGTCTAGGGAGATCACCAGACTGGTCAGGGGGGCCAAAGCATCTAGAGAACTGAGACTGACGCGGGGGATCAAAAGAGGAGAAAAAGATTTCTTCCATTGCATAGGCAAGAAAATTAAAAGCAAAGACCAGCTTGTGAGGATCAAGAAAGATGGGGGTGGGTGGAGAAGGGGTGTAATAGGCAGAGGCACTGAATGAGTTATTCTGCTCTGTGTTCATGCAGGAGAAGGGGGAAATACCTCAGGCAAGTGGGGGGGGCGAGTAAGGGGGAAGAGGATGACAGATGTAGGGATTAGAGAGGACAGGGTGCTGGAGGGGTTCAGGGCATTAAAAGTGGACAAAGTACTTGAGCCGAATGGCATTCACCCTAGAGTACTGAAGGAGCTGGCAGAGGTCCTTGCGGGGTCACTTGCAGACCTGTTCAATACCTCCCTGGACACAGGATGTGTACCACAGGATTGGAGGATGGCTCACATGGTGCCCATCCATAAAAGTGGGCCAAAGGATGAACCAGGGAACTACAGGCCAGTGATCCTCACCTCGTGGGCAAACTCATGGAGACCATCCTAAAGGAGAGGCTTGTGAGCTTCTTGGAGGCAAATGGTATCCAGGACTATCAGCAACACGGGTGTGCCATGGGCAGATTGTGCCAGACAAACCTGGTAGAGCTCTATGACTGGGTGACATGGTAACTGGACAAGGGCCATGCTGTGGATGTCCTGTACTTGGACTTTAGGAAGGCCTTTGATTCAGTGCCACACTGGAGACTGAGGTGGAAGTTGGAGTACATGGGGGCAGGACCAAAAATGGTGACCTGGATCAGGAACTGGCTTGGGGGAGACAGCAAAGGGTGGTGGTAGTGGGAGAATGCTCATCACTGACAGTGGTGATGAGCAGGATACCATAGAGATCCATGCTGGGACCAATATTGTTGGGGATTTTCATTGCAGAGACCTCAAATGGGATCTGGAGCAAAATCAGTCTGTTCAGAGATTACACCAAGATGGGAGCTGTGGTAGATGACACGGGGGGGGGAAGGGGTTGCAGGAGGACCTGAATAAGCTGCAGGAGTGGGCAGATAAATGACAGCTGGGGTTCAACGCCAAGAGGTGCAAGGTTCTGCACTTCGGAGCCTGGAACCAGGGGAGGGATTATCACTTAAATAGGGTTCAGTTGGATTGCTCCACCGAAGAAAAGGACCTAGGGGTGATCATAACAGGGAGCATGAACAACTCTGTTCAATGCAGAAGGGTGGTGGCAAAAGCCAACAAAATAATGTGGCGTATAGCAAGAGAGATCTCCTCCAGAAGTAGGAAGGTTATCCTGCCTCTGTATAGGTCACTAGTCATGACCCACCTGGAGTACTGCATGCAATACTGGTACCCATTCCTGAAGAAGGATATCAGATTGTTGGAGGGGTATAGAGTAGAGCTACAAAGATGATCCAGGGATTGGAGGGCAAGTCATACGAGGAAAGGATGAGGGAGTAGAATATGTACTCTCTGGAGGAGAGGAGGAACAGGGGAGATATGACTGAGACCTTTAAGTACCTGAAGGGAATAAACTAGACTAATACAGAGAGGATTTTCTAGAGAAGAAAGGGGAGGGACACGACAGGACACCGACTGAGACTGGATGGGGGTAGATTCAGGAGAGAGAGAGATGAGGAGACATTTTTTCACGGAAAGAGTGGTAGACAAATGGAACTCCTTGCCAGGTGAGGTAGTGGCCTGCAAGATGGTAGACAGCTTCAAGAGGGGTTGGGATGGGGTAAGGGTAAGGGGTAATAAGATGGGGGGAAGGAGGTGCAGCAGCATTATAAGATGCTAGCTGTGCACTCGAGCAGACTCGATAGACCGTGAGGCCTGTTTCTGCTGGCATTTTCGTATGTCCGTATAAGTTATCCACATAGATAAGAATTCTGTCCTCAAAGAAAACTCATCTCTTCATTTTACATGCTAGATTCCAATCATGCCTTGAGTAAAACTGCCAAAATATCAGGGCATACCTTGACCCTTAACTATTCTATGGGATCCATATTAACCATACCTGCAAAAAGCATTTTATCATCTGAATAATATTTACCAAATTAAGCCCTCTCTTGATTTCTCCTCAGCACAAACACTCATAGTACATTTATTTGTTACATTTCATATGTTCAACTGCAAGTCTCTTCTTACTGAACTACCATGCTCTATAAATAAGCTCCATGTCCTATATGTATGAACTTTTCTCCTGATTAGAAAATGTATGCAAGATGACATCACACCGATCTTTTAAGATCTAAACCAGCTTCCTGACAAACAACACAAAATTAGAAGTTGCTCTCCTGACTTTCAATGCCTTATATGGTCAAACTTCTGTCAGTCTCGCTAATCTAATTGTACCTTATGTGCCAAATGTCTGCTTTGCTCCCTACAATGAACTGATATTAATATATGGTATGGAATTCCCCTGAAGTCCAATCAGTTGACTTCCTTCCCCATTTTGTGTCCATCCTGTGGCAGCTTGGAAGTATTGCAGTCTGATGGTGCAAGGGAAAGTGGGGATGAGTCGAATTCTCCCAAAGGGTTCATCACCTCTGGCCAGCATAAGGCCTGGGGAACCGTAAGACTGGACCCTGGTTGGGGGGGGGTTGCAGTCCAACCTCAGCAGCCCAGCCCATGATTGTGGCAGTATCAAATGAGACAGTTGCTCACCACTTGGCCATATGACTTCCCCGATCTTGGTGTTAGGTACCGACCCAGGCTGTACATCTATTTCTTGGCCAGCACAAGGATTGGTCCTTTAATAGAAAGAGAGTACTGGGAACAAAGGTGTCTGCAAAATCTTTCAGCTGCACATGGTACTCCAGTGCTGTAATATCTTTAATTTTATGGCTCTGGCCATTTCTACAAGATCTGTGTGTGTGTGTTATTCAAGTGAAGGGGTATGAGGCCTACTGAGATGATACAAAGTCTGCCAAGGCCCATTCTGGTTGATCAGCTATACAGCTACATAATGGTAGCCATCAGACTGTCGGATACTCAACACCTTATCACACTGGTAATTCTGGAGTAAGTGTGGGTGGCTTTGCCAGTGGTTTGATGGAATAATTATGAGGACACCTTATTCAAAACTGCATTTGCACTGGCATTCTGGGAGGACTTCTGGGTGCTGAAGCTGGTGCAGATTACCCAGAACAGGACCAGGATGAGCTTGACAGATGAGGAAGTTGCATTGCCATAAGGAGTATTCATATGGTTGCGACAAAGCAAAACTGCCCAGTGAAGGTCCCAGTTGGGATATCTTGGGATAGTCAATCATTTGTATTCACATATATGGCCATCTGTCTGGTGGAGCAACATGTGGATGGCTAGCCGATGGCAGCTTATCAATTTAGACATGTACTGAGGTTAGCAGTCCACCAGGCTGGCCTTAATGCACAAGAGTATAACACACATTCCATCAGGATTGGGGCAGCAATGACTGCCAGCAGCAAGGTCCTGTTGGTTAATGAGATCCAGGCTATGGGTCACTTGAAGTCCCAAGTGTTCTTACACTATGGCCATCCCCAGTTGCTTTAAGAAATTTGTGTTTCTCTATTCCAAGTTCCCTCAGTGGCTAAAAGAGCATATGGATCTGTGTCCATTCCTTCTTTTACTGGTCTTCAGACAGAGCAGCCCAACAGCCGAGAGAGCAGAACATATTGATTCCATAACAGAAGATGCAGATTCACTGGTTGGGCAAGAGAGGCTTGCACTGGAAGGAACGTTGCCCCAGGTTGGTAGCGGAAGTGAAAACAGGGTGCGTACCCGACATCTAGGTGATCTATCTGAGTGGGAACAACCTAGGGCTCCAGAAGTCAACTGATCTGCTCCTAACGATGAAGGAGGAACTACTCTCTGTAAAACAATGGTGTCCTCAAGCCTTGATCATATGGTCTCACCTAATTCAATGGATCCAGAAACAAATGATTTGATACCTTTTATTGGACCAACATGGATGTTACGGAAAAGAACAAAGTGCTCTACCTTTCGAACCAACCAGGTCCTTCTTCAGAAGCTTTGTGGCAGTTATTTGAAATATCCCATACTATTAACATCAGATTATATTGAAAAAACAGAAATAATTCTCATTGGTTTAACATATACATTTAAAACATAACAGAAGATTACGTCAGAGAAGCTAATTAACACCAGTATGCCTTTAACTGAGGAGCCTCAGAAGGGCAAAGGTTTGCACTGACAGCATGCATGGACTTGGCATGCATTTGCATCAGTAGAGAAATGCTACCATTCATGAAGTCTATTGAGAGAACTGTGGTTCAGCATAGGGACATTAACACCTCCTGCCAAAGACATTAGACCAAAGGACAGTGTCCACCTGTGAGATAAAGGATGGAATTTATTGTTGGATTCCTTTTATCAGTTCGTGGTACAGTAAAACAATTGGAGTGAGCTGCTTAGGGAGTCAGAGTGTGTCAGTCCTGTGGTGGCTTGGGAATATTGCAGAATGATGCTACAGGGGAAAAGAGGGGATGTGTCAAATTCTCCCAAAAGGTTCATCACCTCCAGTTGGCATGAGGCCTGTGGAACTGCAAGATCTTGACCCCACTTGGAAGGGTCAGTGTCCAACCTCATCTGACTAGCCTACAAGTGCGGTGGCACTAAATGTGGCTGGTCATTTGCCAGCCAGCCACATGACATCTCAGCTCTTGGGGTTGAGTACTCACCCAGAAAGTACATCTATTCCTTGTCATGTAATATGACAGCTTGGGAGTATTGCAGACTGATGGTACAGGGGAACAGATGGGGTCAGTTGAATTCTCTTGAAGGGCTCATCACCTCTGCTTGGCATGTGGTCTGGGGGACTGCAAGGCCTGGACCCCAGCTGGGGGTCACAGTACAATTTCATCAGCTTAGCCTGCAAGTGCAGTGGTGCAGACATAGGTGACACTCAGCCACATGACTTCCCGGCTCTTGGGGTTGGGCACTGACCAGGGAGGTACATTTATTTCTTGGCCCACACAAGGATTGGCCCTTTAACGGAAGGAGAGTACTGGGGCCAGATGTGTCTGCAAAATCTTTCAGCTGCGTATGCCACTCCAGTTGTGTAATACCTTAAATTACTTATTTCTCCAAGATCTTGTGTATGTGCGTGTTACTCACAGGAAGGGGTATTGGGACAACTGATACAATATTAAGTCTGCCAAAGGATTGCAGCAGATGTCCCTTTGTTTGTGCCCCCTCCCCTGTAACCTGTAGCCAGGAAGGTAGGGTCCCTCCCCTGGGGTGGGGGACAAGCTCCGGCACTCCTCCCTAGAGGAGAAACCACAGGGATAGCCAACAAGGCAGTGGCTATCTGGAGGGGTAAAGGCTTAAAAAGAGCTGAAGCTAGAGGCTCCCCTCTCTTCTGCCTCCTTTTTAGATCACCCATCCAACCCACCCTTGTAAAAGCAGGGTTAGGGTTGTCTAGGTTAGGCAGGAAACACGTTGACCCAATAGGAGAGACCACACTAGGGGTCAGGCAGTGAGTGTTCTCAGTTTTTCCCTTTAGAGTTTTTTTTCTGGGTTATTCACCTCCTCAAAAGGGATAAAAAATTTAGCTTGTACAAATATTAACTGACGCAGTCCCGTAGCACGGCAGAGTGGGAGTATCACAGACCAATTTTACTTGGGAAAAAGGGGTGGAGTCAAATTTTCCAGAAGGGCTCTATCCCTCTGGTTGGTATGGGGGACCATAAGACCTGTACTCCAATTTGAGGGATCATAGTTCAACCTCATGAGGCTAACCTGCGAGTGTGGTGGTGCCAAATGTGTGCAGTTGCTCACCACTTGGCCACATAACCTCACCACTCTTGGAATTGGGTACCAACCCAGGTGGTATATCTAGTCCTTGGCCCACACATGGGTTGGTCCTTGAATGGAAGGGAAGTGCTGAGGAGAGAGGTGTCTCCAAAATTTCCCAGCTTTACATGGCACTCAAATGCTAAAATAAACTCATGGCTAGACAATTTCTCAAATATATTTTGTGTGCGTGCATGCGTGCGTGTCTGTGTTATTCGGCGGAAGGGGTATGGGAACTACTGAAACAAGAGCACATTGTAGTAGGAGGAGAACATGAAGTCAACATATTAAAATCTGAACATACTTTAAAAAGCTAAAATTAGCATTTATCTTATTGCTAAAATGAATCCTTGTGAACTATACTTAAGTTGAATAGTAAATTCATATCACATTATTATGTTTCCAACTAACAATCAAATATTTTTCTGTAAATGAAAAAAGAAACCTACATTACCTGGCATACACCAGGCAGTAATAACTCAGGAAGGGAAAGCTTGCTATAACTTATTGAATTGTCTTTGTCTTCCAGACTACTACAGCCATTCAGTACAGTTAACCATTTGCAGGGATCCTCACAACTCCAGCTGGGAGATTTAGAGAATTAAAAACATTCAACATTTTACCAGATAAGTATTAACAAAAACATTATCTTTAGAAGATTTTTTTTTGTTCATAGGCAAGTCTTGTAAACATTTTCATGGGATTTGTACTTTAATTATTTCAGCTCTGTTCTACTGTTCCACCAGCAATCTGGCAACACTTTCTATGGTTGTTGGGCCTGAACCAAAGTCAGTACAGTTCTACTGCTTTCTAGCATAAAAATGTTGACAGTTTAGTCACCTTAATTAGAGTAGGGACCCAGGTCTGGAAGCATACCTTAACAAGGTGGCTGGGCTTGCTCCGCATATTCTTTTTGAATGGCTAGTAACTTAAAGTTCCTGATTAATTATTGACTTAAAGTAACCATATTTATACTTTACTGTAGCTATGGTTATTTAACAAACTTTTATAGTGTACAGTGGAACTCTGTAGTGTATGGAGATCCATACACCATAAAAAGTCATTCTGCTGCAGTAGTGATAAAACTACTAAAGCAAAATGACTTTTCATTCTGCGCTAGTAGCTACATCACAATGCAAGCATCCCCATCAGTGCTGTTGATAGGGCTAGCGGTGGTTGAAGAGTTGCACGAGTGAGCTGGCCGGTGGGCAGTTGGCAGTGAAGTGTGAGCTGCGGAAAGTGAAGACTGATCTTTGGTCATTAAAAAGTAAGTGATTTGGGTTTTTTCTTTACCATACACTATATAGAATAGTGTATGGTAGCTCAAATACACAACATCACACTTCTCATACCTCATGGTTTCCATGGTGACAAAGGGACATCTTGAGTTTCACCCGTGAGGTCCTTGTCATCATGGAAAACACTTGATGTAAGAATAGAGTTGTTGTGTATCGGCTACCATACAATATCCTACACATTCCAATCCAATTCCAACCCAGTTAAAGGTATTTATAAATTGTCTCTCCCAAAAGGCTTGAAGTACTATAGAATAATGAATTATACAACTGAGAATAAAACAGATGACATGCTGATAATAGAACATTAAAATATAGTGAAATACAGATAGCAATTTGTTTATAAAAAATTAAAAGACATACTGCAGAAATACAGAAACAGAATTTGACAGCAGAAAGAGACTGAATCTATCAAGTCTGCCCCTTCTATACTGCCTTGCACCCATTGATCTATTGCCCTGGTGGACTGTAGTCCACCCTCCCCCCAGCGATAGCACTCCTGAAACCTTGTTCCTCCTTTGGGGACTATTAGACTCTTGCCTTGTCCCAACTGTATATGAAACTGTTAAGGGAAGGTGCCTCCAATACTTCGACTGACAGTCTGTTCCACCAGTCCATTACTCTCTTAGTAAAGTAGAATTTCCTGAAGTTTCTCCTAAATTTCCCCCCCATCAGCCCCCAGTCATGCCCTCTAATGAATGCATCCCTATTTTTTCTTAATAGGTTCTCACTGTTTACATTATTTATACCCCAGAGAAACATATATATTTCAGTCATGTACCTCCGTTCCCACCTGGCCTCCACCGAGTACCTGTTTGGGGCGACAAGCTGTTCCTCATAGAATTCACTCTGCTGGCCCTGGATCAACCTGGTGACCCATTGCTGTACCAGCACTAGTCTGCCGATGTCCTTCTTCAGATGTAGGCTTCAGAACTGGGCACAGTACTTCAGTGAGGCCTAACAAGGGATCTGTACAGTGGCAGCATCACCTTGCTTCTCCTGATGTCAAAAATCCTGACAGATAAATTGTGCTTTTAATAAAAATGTAAAGGTCTCAGTAAACTCCACATTCATTGGGTACTGGATTTTCAGCCTCCTATTTATGCATGTAAACCAGATGTAGCAGAAAAAGTAATGATACAAGAATATAATATCTGCTGATCAGCAATGTAATTTGTTTCATGTTGCAAAACACTGAGAGGTTGGACAAATAATCCCAGTGGTTTGGATTTTTTTTTTTTGCCAAATGAAATTTGTAGATACTCAGCAGTTATTTTGCTTTTATTACCACTTCCTGTGCACTCTACATGTTAGCCATGGTACTTCCTTTGGTACATTCTGTCACAACCCCACTCAGCAGGTCAGGCCCTCTGCTCCCATAGTGCCAACCTCTGAGCACAGTATTGTGGACAGTTAACAGAACAGGGTAACCCTCCTGTCTGTTTTGTGGGTCTGAATCAAACTTTGGTCTCAAGTTCTGGAGGGATTCAAATTGTGAACCTCTTGCTAGCGTACCCAATGTACAGGCTCAGATAACTGTGCTCTTTGGGGGAGGCAGATATCTTTTGCCTTCAATCACCTAACCAGGCATACAAAATAAACCCTTAAAACTCTATTAAAGACTTCAGAATAAATTCTTACCTTTTCCAGTTTGGTATTACCAGTAAGCTTTGCACAGGGTCAACTTTAACCATATGTGCTCCACTTATAAAATAAAGAATTTCAAAGGCACCAAGTAGTCTCTAAAAATGAGATGTTTACTTAAAAATAGATAAAAATGTAAAATGTAAATACAGAACCATATATCACAAAACATACAAATCACTTAAACAAAACAGATTTAAAAGTGCAGACAAAATCTCCTACTACAGTACACTTAGAATTGTCTTTTCTAATGTATACTTATCTCCTAACAGTTCCTGATGTTGCTTTTCTCAGAGTCCAAACATGTGTGTCTCTGGAAAACAGAATACTGTTTTAAAACTGGCTTTGCCAACCTCTTTGCATGAGGTCACCTAGCTCCTCCGTGTCAAAATATAAAAAATGATACACCAAGGATGTCTTATCAATCAGAAGGTAATTTACATAAGGTTAATTTCTAATGGATAATGAACTTCATAGAATTAAGTTGCACACAGGTGATAAAATTAATTTCACAAAAGGATACAATATAAAGCACCCAACAGCAACCTATTTCAACATTTGATGGACAAAAAGAAGCCCAAAGGATGTTATAATCTTCAGCAACACATAAGGGATCAAATACAAATACAGTACATTTAACAAAGGGTAGTGTGAAGTACAATTAAGTATTTGACTTAAGAATAGCTGTTGCCCCTTTAACTGGAGCATAATGTGCAATCTGAGCTTTGGTATGCCTGTTATTCTAATTAGTTCCTGCAGGGGCTTGGAAACCCCAGTTTCCTGTTCCTCAGTCAGTTCTGAGTTGTACCTGCTGCTGAACAGATGCTCTTGCTTATGTGCCTAAATAAAACTAAATTTATTTATGCATCTGACTCAGTTTGTTCGGTACCAGAAGGCAACTATAGCAGAAGAACCAGATGGGCAAGGCAGTCTACAATGAAGGTAAATGTCCTCTGTGGCAGACCAGCATCAAAATGCCACAGCAGCAACATTACATTTCTATGGCTAACTTGCCTTAACCATATATGGACAAAATAAAACCCAGGACCTTCATCATATAGCACCATATAGCATTTAAAACAGATTTACCATACTGGCATCATTTAGCTACACAGAATCAATGAAATATGAATACATTTAAAAAAGATTACAACATTAAGTTCACAATGCCAACCTGCTTTATCCTTTTAGGGGCAATGAACGTTGTCACATTAAGCTTCTTATAAAGGAAATTACACTGAACAAAGGGATATAACATAAATCATACCATACCAGCATGATATAACCTTTTAAGAGGAAACATAACCCAAAGGGACTTTGTTGTGTTAATCATCTCAGCTACACATAAATAAATGCAGTGCAATACAATACAATACAGTACAGTACAAGGCAATGCAATGCAACGCAACGCAACACAACACTACACTACACTACACTATACAGCGCAATACAATGGAAACAGCCCAGTGCCAAACTAATATAACTGTTTAAGCCAAGGAGCTTTGTAATATTAAGCTGCACAAAAGGGACAAGATACAGACTTTTAAAATGATTAAAATATTTTTTTTGTTTGTTTCTTTGTTCACTGAACAGAGCAGAGATTGAGGGTCTCCCTCATACCCCTTCTGAAGCCCAGTTAAGGTCATAACTTCCCTGATATGATGTAATATATAAGACTGTGGGTATAATGTTCTAATTCCTTCTCTGCTGTTACAGAATGTTTCTTCTGTATCTATCATGTGACATGCTTTTGTATGTTTTTGGTATGCTGAAAACTAATACAAACTATTAACTGAAAAAAAAAAATGATTAAAAGATAAAGTACCCAACACCAACCAGATACTGTATAAACTTTCAAGAACAAACATGTAGTACATAAAATACACTTCATAATATTCTGCTTAGTTGCACACAAGTAATAAAATACAAATACATTTAACAGAGTGTAACAAAATAATGCATCCCAGGTGAACAACAATGTGCTTTAACATTTTATAAAATGAGTTAAAAAACAGGCTTGTGGTTGACTGGGAACCATTTCAACCTGCATGATTATTCCACCATAAATAATGTGATGTTGTTCCCAGTCATTATGCACGAAATAATCGGTATGCTATTCTGCTCCTGAAAACTAGAAACAAATAGCAGCTATGAATATTTTTACACTTAATCCCCCCACCTGCACCATCAAGCTGCTCAAATCACACCTCAAGTCATCAAAGTGCTACAAACATTGTAAAAAACATTTTTTTATTGAAGTGCTATTTAAATTCTGTAAACAAAGGTCATCCACAACCATTTTCTACAGAATGCAAAGTTGCTAGGCTTGATTCTCGAAGATGGCTTAAAAGGAAGCAAGCTGCAGCAAAAAGCAGCTTGCATTAAAGCCCAGTGGTGCACTCGGGACCCTGTACCAGATTCTGGTAAAGGAGGGGTCCCGGCACCTAAGTCCCCACACTTGCGGCAACCTCTCCCAATTGACAAACACATGGCACACTGAAACATGGAAACATAGAAGTTGATGGCAGTTAAGGACCTCAAGGCCCATCCAGTCTGCCCATTTTTTCTACCTTATGAATGTGCCATAGGCCTGTACTCTGTCAATGGCCTATCTATTCATACTCATCTTTATTGCTCCCTTATGCCTATCCCACACCTATTTGAAGCCCTGCACTGAATTCATATCCACCACTTCCTGAAGTAGGCCATTCCATGCATCCACCACCCTTTCTGTGAAAAAGAACTTTCTCACATTCCTCCTTAATCGGCCTCCCTTTAATTTCATGCTGTGTCCTCTTGTCCTGCTATTTTTCTTATATCGAAACGTGTTAGACTCTTTCACCTTTTTAATGCCATTAAGATGTTTGAATATTTCGATCATATCACCTCTCTCCCTCCTTTGCTCTGAGCTCCGTTAATCTGTCTGCATATGTTTTCTGATGGAGTCCCTGCACCATTTTGGTTGCCCTTCTCTGGACTGCCTCCATTTTGTTAATGTCATTGTGCAGGTGTTGCCTCCAGTACTGCACACAGTACTCCAGATGGGGCCTAACCAGTGTCTTGTAAAGAGGGGATTATTACCTCCCTCTTACGACTTGCGATACCTCTACTAATTCACCCCAACATCCCTCTAGCCTTACCTACTGCTTTAGTGGTCTGCTTGGATGATTTCAGGTCATCTGTGATGATGATGCCAAAGTCTCTTTCTTCCCTTGTGATTGCCAGCAACTCCCCTCCCAGCCTATAGGTGGCTTCAGGGTTTCTCTTTCCTATGTTCATGATCTTGCACTTCTTTGTGTTGAACCCCATTTGCCACTCTTCAAACCATTTTGCCAGTTTATCCAGAACTCTTCTCATTCTGCCCACCCCATCTGGATCATCTACTCTGTTGCAGATCTTGGTATCATCTGCAAACAGAAAAACCTCACCCTCCAGTCCATCTGCAATGTCACTGATGAAGATATTGAAGAGGACTGGCCCCAGGACTGATCCCTGAGGTACCCCACTTGTGACTTGCATCTCTTCTGACTGTATACCATTTAACACCACTCTCTGTTTTCTGCCTGCCAATTAGTTTGCCACCCAGTTGACCAACTTTTGACCCGCCCTAAGCCTACCCAGCTTATTAATCAATCTTCTATGTGGAACAGTATCGAAAGCTTTACTGAAGTCAAGGTAGGTGTCATCAACTGCTCCCACTTTGTCAACCACTCTGGTTACCCAGTCAAAGAAATATATGAGATTATTTTGACAGGACCTTCCTGTTGTAAACCCATGCTGTCTTGGATCCTGTACTCCTATGGTTTCCAGGTGTTGCACTATCCTTTCCTTAAGGAGTGCCTCCATAATCTTTCCCACTACTGAGGCAAGACTGACTGGTCTGTGGTTCCTTGCCTCCTCCCTGCTACCAGTCTTGTGGAGCGGGATCACATGAGCCCTTCTCCAGTCTTCTAGAACCTCTCCTGTGCTCAGAAACTCAGTAAACAGTTATGATAATGGCTCTGCTAGTTCCACCCTTAGCTCCTTTAGTATTCTGGGATGTATTCCATCAGGTCTCATTGCCTTGACAACCCTGAGCTTAGCGAGCTCTTGTAGGATCCTTTCTTTTGTGAAGGGACTAGTGTACACCTCCCTTCCCCCTGTGTCCATGGTGCGGAGCTGTGGGCGCTGCCTTACCTTCTCCTCAGTAAATACTGAGCAAAAGTATCTATTTAGGATAGATGCTTTTCCTTGGTCTTCCTCATGCTCTCCCATATCCCCTTTGATCTTAGCAATACCCCCTCTGGACCTTTTTCTTTAACTAATGTATCTATAGAAAGTCTTGTCCCCTTCTTTTACTGTTCATGCCAGTGTTTTGATGAGTTTGCTGCAGGCTCCGTGTGACAAAGGCTAGCAGTCCCCCCCATCCTCAATCCCCTGTTAAAATACATTATTCCCATCCCTGGTGGTCTAGCGGACCACCCTTCCTGATCCCTGATGTCCCCAATAAATATTATTTTCTATAATTCCCTGGTGGTCTAGTGGACTGCCCTTCCCGATCCCTGATGTCCCCAATAAATATTATTTTCCATAATTCCCTGGTGGTCTAGTGGACTGCCCTCCCTGATCACAGATTCCCCAATAAATAGTATTTTTCATAAGTCTCTGGTGGTCTTGTGGACCCCTTCCCCGATCCCTGATTTCTCCCATATATTTAATTAATAAAACAAATCCATCCCTGGTGGTCTAGTAAACCACCCTCCCTGATCCACAATTTCACCCATACATTTAATTAATAAAACAAACCCATTCCAGGTGGTCTAGTGGATAATACCCCCACCCCACCCAGGTAGGTAGTGCCCACTGCCCCACCCCCTATCCTGAACCACAAGTCGGAGACCTCATTGCCCTCCTCTCACCACCACAGCTGGCCGCCTACTGAACTGTCACTTAGTGCATGCTGTGTAATAGAGTATATGCTCATTGACTGACAACTGGCTGTCAATCAATGAGCGTGTGTTGAATTATACAGTACATGCTCAGTGACACTTCAGTTGAGGGGCCAGCCATGGTGGTGAGATGAGGGTTGTGCCGGTCACTGGCTCAGGGTTCAGGATAGGGAGGAGAGGGGTAGCGGGCAATACCTGCTGGGGAGGGGAGCCACTAGACCAGCAGGGATTGGTTTGTTTTATTAATTAAATATATGGGCAAAACTCGGGTGGTAGGTCTACTAGACCACCAGGGACTTATGAAAAATACTATTTATTGTGGCATCAGGGATCGGGAAGGGGGTCCATGAGAACACAAGGGAATTATAAAGATTACTACTTCTTGGGAACATCAGGGATGGGAGAGGGTTGTATGTTAGACCACCAGGAAAGTTAACTGAACATATCAGGGGATCAGAGCTTGGGAGGGGGACCATGGCACATTGCCGCATGTACTAAACTCTGCCATAGGGATATTTCTAAGTACCCTTAGATCAGTCCTGGCTGTTCCAATGTCACTTAGAATTACTCCTTCTGGGAGAGTTTTGAGAATCCAACTTTCAGGGAGGTGGCAGCTTGCATCTGCTGCATGCACCCTTGCACAATGCCGCATTCCATTTTGAGGCACATGGAGCACTAGCCCCATTTGGTGCAGGCAATCTGCAGGTGATGTTGGCTGCCTTTGAGAATCACTCCTGGCACATCATTTGGTGCAAGGGGCACTTTGCACCATGCATTGTGGTGCAAGCCCCTTGCACTGCACCAGGAGCTTTGAGAATTGGCCCCCTGTCTGAAACTGGTTTCACTTTCTTCCACCAGCTAGTACTCAAACTCTCAGGAAAGCTCCAGTACATATGCCTCTTCTGTGAGACCACTGACTACCACCATCTCACTCCTCTAACAGTGTCTCACTTTGACATTTACAAAAAAAAAAAAAGGTTTTCTCACAGTCATTTTTGGATTACTGCTGCTGTTTCCCTAATACACTTTAACTGTCTCATTCCAAGCTCACTCTGCCTCACCAAAGCAATTACAACTCTATCAGGTCTGTCTCATCCCCAAGATTTCTGACAACTACCACTGTTCTGCTCTCCCAATCATCTGTCACAGTCATAAAATGTGTGATTATAAGGAAGGATCTCCCCACAAGTGTAAGGGAGTTGTGCCACTTGTGGTGTCATGAGTTTAATTGACTGCACCTAAGAGAAGTTAAACATAGGAAGAAGGAGCAGGAGGAAAATCTGCAGATTTAAACTTTCTACAGGCTTACAGTTCACACACACACTAACATGTGAACGCAGCTAGGAGAATGGAATAGCAGTTGAGTAGTTGCAGGGAGTATGGCCCCACCACCTACAGAGAGTGCTCGGGGAGGTCAGGGCATAGCCCGTGTACAGGATGTTCATGGGTTTAGGCTTAGATGTAGCTTCTCTCTGGGTTGAATTGTAGCACCTGAGAAGCATCTCAGAATGGGGCCTATTTAGATCTGCAGTCCCATTACCTCAGTTGGCACCGTGTATTCACTCTGGGGGATGGATTTTTATGGGAAAGTCAGGATGTGGGAGGAAGAATGAGATGTCACAGGAGTATCCCCAAGGGTGGCAACCAAGAAAAGACCTGCCATACTGGCAGGGTCAATTCCAGATAATTGCACTAGCTAGAACACTATACTGGGTTTTATTTAACTCCAAAAATTGATTAGCGTTTTGCTCATAAACGTGCTAAACCATTGTGAAAATGCATAGCACTTGCCTCACTGTGTTTAACAAACATAACACTTCTAGAAAACCTATATAAATACTTTCTCTACAGTTGGCATTGTCCCAAGAAAAAAAACTGCTAAACAATTATTTAAAACCCTGCTATAGTCAATACAGCAGTAGGGATCGCTTCATTTAACATGGATATGCCAGAGAAGAGAGCTTCAGTTAGATCCAAGATGAATAGTGAGTGCTGCCTAGTAAGTATGAGCAGATGCTGACTTTGAATTCTGTGAATGTGCCAAAATGCTGTATGCCAGTTTTACCTTTGATTCTGCCAAGTTAAACTATTGGGCCACTTTAGTCTCACTTTGACCTTCTGCCATTTAATTAAAAACACTTCAGTTCATCCCAGGTGGCCAGGTCAAATCCCATTCCACCCCTTCACTTATCCCTGTCATTTCTCCCTCTCCACCTCCCTTCCCAGACACTTTGTTTATAAAAATAAAACATTTCTAGCTCCTGACACTATGTCAGATGCTGAGTTATTTCATTAAATCTTACTGAATGGCCAAGGCAGGGTGGAAGAGGATGAGTTTAACTGGTGTGGGTGAGGGATGGTTAAGGGGCATCACTTGGCTCTATTTATAGCCTGCTAAATCACTATGTCAAGGAACCAAATTTGTCTAAAGCTGACATGTTAAAGTTAAACTGAAGACAAGGGGTACCAATCGAAGTCTCAGAAAAGTTGCCAATTTCAACATTCACTCAACCTTACTTTCTAGACATAAGGGACTCCATAGGTATAGGGATAGGAAGGCTGATAGTCCCGATACACGGCTCTACACAAGATGAGGCATCTGTTATGTGTCTCCCTGGGGGGACTACAGAAAAGGCACTTCCCCAGTTGCATTATGGCTTGGTGGAGGAACCATGATGGCTATAACATCCACTGGGCACTGATGGCAAATACTGTAGGTGTCTATTGGCAGTTCCTCGTGTGTGTGTGTGTGTATGTGTGTGTGTGTGTGCGTGCACGCGTATGCACAAGTGTGTTCAGCTTTCTCTGCAGCACAATCTTTTCATTATTTCTCACAACATAATTTAGTATATGTTTTCAGTATTATAGGTGTTTTACAAACCTAATAGCAACTTTAATTACAAATGCACATCTGAATACAAACTTCATTATTTATTTTTTACTGTTCTTTTTTTCTCCCTATTTTCCCCTTTGTATCCACTTGTTTCTACCCCAGTGTTGGGATTACAGTTCTATGTATGGGTGGGTGACTGCCTTCATTGTTGACACAAATGCTGCTCCATAATTGGCCTGAAAAACTGTGCATGAAAGTTGGGATCCCCTCTGTCTTCCCCCTCTGAAGACAAGTGCCTTACCTCTGTGATATTCCTGATACCTTCCCACCTCCAGTTTAGGATTTCATAGCACATAACTTCGGTCTCCTCCCAGGATGCTGCATGATGTGCTCCCACCAGTGTAAGACACCAATGTTTATCATATGATAAGCATTTATCCATGGCTGATTCCACTGTTCATTGGAAAGCATTTTTTTTTTAAATGCAAGAATTTATTTGCAAGGCAACCTGGTAAAATTCCAGAATTTGGACTGTCTGCACACAGGTAAAACAAGGCACATCATGGAATCTGGCATTATATACCAGATCAGAAAATCTTCAGAATTTGTATTTTTCTTTTAATTGCTTCCTGTACTTTTTCAATTCATGTCATGTAATGCTCTGTATATTAAGCTTTCTTTTATTCTGATAATTTATACTCCTACTAAAAAAGTGACAGTAGAATTCCAGTAAAATCCAGAAATTAGATTGGCAATTACTAGTGTAATTCCTGGAATTTTGGACCTGAAAATGGAACTGCATTACTTTAATCACTGAAAATCAGTGGTCTTGTTTATATATCATTTCAGTTGGTTGCCTGTCCCTTCAGTTTTACGTACTGTTTATCTTGTAGAATACTATAGTGTCTGGGGAGTAGACACATCATGGACATCCCTTCAACTATTTATATGAATACATTGCCAAAAGAATGATTGGTTTCCTGTTCTGTCCATTACTGATGTCTTATTAACAGTCTCTTATCTGGAAGTATTTATGCATGTCTGTTCAGTCCAAATTAGAAGTTTTTAAGTTTTTTCCACATTGTTTATATTTCTTGCATTTATACGGCAGAGGAAATATGCGCATCATTTCATGTCACATGTTTTACAAAATCTGTAAATTGTGCAGCACAAAGGCAGTGAGGTTATTTTTGAAATCTGGAAGGCCAAGTCCTCAGTTTTTGTGCACTATCCTCAATTTATTTTAAGTGTTATCATTTTCCTGCCCATAAAAATATTTTCTAAGCTCTAAATAAATTAATAAGAGAGATAATGCTGTAGAACAAGGGACGACCACCAACCAGTGCAACAGTAGCACTACCACTTGTGGTACCAATAACATGGGTTTGGGAATGAGTCCAGCGTATCAGTGGGCTGGGCGGGGAGGCTTAAGCATCTAATGGACTGCTATCCTCTTCCGGTGTGGATGGTTTGGCAATAGTCTTAACTCCTGGTGGTGTCTGGGAGCCAGTACACCCAACACTTCAGAGAGTGCCAGGATTAGTGGTGCTGGTGGACGTCAGCACGCATGTATGTACACAGAAGCATGTGAAGAGTGCCTCTGATGTCATTGCATGTCGGACACCACTAGGGGAACACACAAAGTAAGAGAGCAAAACTCCCTCTATTCATTTGCATACAATTACACTGGGGACTGTTCTCCTTTAATGCTGAATGATTCCCAGATTGACTGGCCTGGGGCATCTTGGTCTCTACCCCATGTCCCCTGGGAGGTGCCCTACCATGGGGGTCAAACCACGGGCCATGCATCCAAGCATGTAAGCCTAGAGGGATGCTTGGGGGGGAGTGGGTCCAAGGGTGGCAAATGTACACCCCCCTGCAGTTTAGAGGTAAATGAACAAAGTAAAAAAAAATAGTAAGAAGATAGCACCTTCATTTTCATATATTCTTGCCAACTGAAATTTCCCATTGACAATAAAATAAATTTAAAAAAATTCAGTTTCACCAACTTCAAGTACCTTTCAACAGTTCTAAAAAAATACTTATCCCTTTACCACTACTTCTTTTTAACTAACCAAAATTTCTGGCTGGACATTTGTTTTACTTCTGGCCCAGCAAATAAACTCACGTAACTACATTTCTGTCTATTTTACCCTGAAACTTGGATGGCAAGTTTGGAAGTGAGTGACATATCATCTATACATCCCCAACTCCTGATTATATAAATGGATTGTTTGTGACACCGAAATCAGAAAACACGTATGTGACGTGGACAGCCAGTTCTGAGTGCTGTATCATTTTTTTTATATAAAATGTATTACTGACTGTCTCTGCTGAGAAATCTGGTACTCTTGAAATGACCTTGCTCCCCCCCCCCCCCTCAGGTTTCAGCTGAAAGATGAAAAGCCATGAGAAAATGCTAAAACAGCATGTGAAATCACACACACAGGTTTTAGAGACAATGGGCCAGATATTCAAAACTTTGCCCCGGGGTTAAATTAGCACTGCCCAGAGGGCAAACTTATCCCGGAGTACAAAGCAAGCCATATTCAAAAGGAATAGCCCGGGGCAAACAGCTTCTGAATATAGCATGGGAATGAGGCCGGGCAAACTGGGCTGGGAGTGCAGGGCAAACTTAGCCCTGGAATAAGACAGCTCTGAATATGGCAACCAGGAAGTGCAAACCACAACAGCAACACAGTGCACAGCGATGTGAAGGCAGGCAGAGGTGAACTATGTGGCCAATGTGTGTGCCAGCAAATGCGTGGACCCAGTACAGCTACAGGCAGCAGCGTGTGTGAAAGTACAGTGTGCAAAACTGTAAAATATTCCCCCCAACTGTTTGTGCAGCGCTAACACGTTTGCATGGGTTTAGCGCAATGCTAAACTGTTATCCCAGTGCAAACACGTTTGCCCGGCACTAAACTTTGCCATATTCAAAAGTGACATGCAAATGAGCCTACTTAGGTAGTCTGTGGGCAAACATCCAGATTAGCATCTCATTATGCCTTGATCTGCATGCCGTTTGAGCCGGGCTAATTGTTTAGCCTTGCACTAAACCTGCAAATGTGTTAGTGCTGTGCAAACAGCTTGGGGAATATTATACAGTTTTGAACACTACTTCCACCAGCACTGCTGCCTGCAGCTATACTGGGACAACACAGCATAGGTACAGATGGTGGTGGTGCGGCATACAACTGTCACACTGTAGGTCATGCTACAGTGCACAGCAGACACTACAGTAGCAAGGGGGCCAGTAGTGTGTGGACACAGCAATGTCTATAGTGTGTAGGGCAGTGATGATGACTGCACTATACACAGTGAGAGGCCCAACCTGCAGGTGTTTACTGACAGTGAACATTACTGTTACGTTGTTGTGTGACCCACAGATGCTGCACCTCTGGCATGGGATGCTCACAGTGACATATACATGTCCAGCTTTGTGTGCTGTGGCAGTTGTACAGCTGTGTGGTATGTGGCCAGGAGGGGCATATGTTATCCAAAAGGCACATGTGGTGTTGGGGTATTCCCAATATGGGCCCATGTGCATTGCATGATGTGTCCCAGCCTTGTGGACACAGCTGGTCTGTGGCAGGTCCTGGCCACCCATGCACTCTCCCCTCAACATCTTCTATGCCCACAGTGCTGCATGTGTGTGTGCTGGCATCTGTTGGTGTCCACAGAAGTGTGGTCCACAGGTGTGTGCTGTATGGCCACACTACCATGCTGTCCACTGGCGGCAGGGTCACCACTTACTGCCTGGCATGGCTGGGACTGGTGGCAGATGATGGCATCATTGTGATGCCATCAGTTAGCAGCATACTTCCTCTATGTTTGGCTTTGTCTGTGTGTCATATTTATTTGTTAGGTCATGCAAAGCCTGAGCAAAACCCACGCAAACACCGCACAAAGCCTTAGTGTCACGCAAAGCTGATTGCCCAGGGTTAAGACAAGCTTTTCCTGGGCGGTAATGTGCCCCACACTAAGTGTCGTGCTAAGTCACGCAAAACCACTTTGCGTGGTGCTAGTCACTGAATATAGCATTGCGCCTGTGTTCATGTCAGTTTGCCCCTTGTATACATTATGATTTTGCCCGGAGCTAATGCAGTTTGCCCGTGCTGTTTGGCCTTTTGAATATAGCTGACCCAGGCTAATCCTGTGCTAAACCTGTGCAAATGGTTTTGGCCCGGTGCAAAGTTTTGAATATCTGACCCAATGTGTTACATGGAAGGCCTTAATCAAAGGGTCTCCTGTTTTTCTGAGTTAATTACAGCTGTAGTTGCTAAGATGGAAGATCATATCCATTTTATGATGGTTCCAGAGGAAGAGAAACAGGTTGTGATGTATTAGTGTGAAAATCATAAAGATGCTTTCATGTCCTGGAAGGAGGAAGCTTATCATTAAGATCAAAGAAATGTCATTTGCAGGACATGAATTATGCTGAAGTTGCAGAATGTAATACTTTGAAAAGACATCCTGTTTTTTTATTTAATATATATTTTTTTATATATTTTGACAGAGGAGGAGCTAGGTGACATCACACAAAAAAGGGGTTGGCAAATACAGTTTGCTTTAAGGAATATTCTGTGTTACTTCGCTGAGACACTTTTATCTAGACTCTGACAAAGAGACATCTTTGGAGCACTTTAAGCAAGTATTTAGAGACTAAGTACTGTAGTAGGAATTGCACTGTTTAAAACCTTGTTCTTTTAAATGGAGTTGTATGTCTTGTGATATAATAGTTCTGTATTTTGTGTTTGACATATTTTATCTATTTTTAGTAAAAACTCTTTTTAGAGCTTACTTGGTCTGCCTTTGTTTTTCCTTCACTTGCAAGAAGAGTATTTATGGTTATAGTAGACACGAGGCATAAGCTTGAATGGTGGTCCAAACTGGTTAGAGAAGCATTTTAAATCTGAGTTCTTTATTAAAGTTTTTAAGGGTTCATCTCTGTATACCTGGTTAGGTGCCCGTAGGCAAGGATATCTGGTCCCCCAAAGATAGATACATCTGAGCCTGTGCATTGGGTACGCTAGCAAGAGGTTCACAGTTTGAATCCCTCCAAGACTTGAGACCAAAGGTTGATCCGAACTCACAAAACTGACAAGAGGGTTACCTTGTTCTCTTGTTCTATTAAAATGTTCACAAGACTGCACTCAGAGGTTGGCACTTTGGGAGTAGAGGGCCTAACCTGCTGAGTGTGATTGTGTCAGATTGGTTGGCAGCGGTGGGATAATTTTGGTATTACAAGCTTGTATTGTTCTTTGTCAGCTGAGACTGTAAGCTTTCTTGCAAAGAAAGAAAAAAGGCAGAGTTTAATTTTAAAAAAGGAAACAGAACTATATATCACTTGGCAAACAGTTTTATTTTTTTTTCCTAAAGGGCAAGTCAGACTAGCCATAGTCAGGGAAGAAGATAGCTTCCGACTACAGCAGGCACAATGTAGATTACTTGAACCAGTTGTGCGGGGATAGAGGAGTCCCGTTCGAGGTGACAGCCAAAAAGCAAAACCTCATAGAGGCCCTGATGGTGGCAGATACCCAGAGTAGTAAGTCACAGACCATGACTGAAAGGGACCAGATCTCAAGTGTAGCAGGATTAGCGGCCAGTGCTGTGTCCAGATCTGGCGAGGATGACAACAGGGCCACTGTCAGTGAAGGGCCACACAGCAGGGGAAGGTCAGCAGTATCCTGGATCCAGAAGTACTCAGGCTGCAAACTGAGTTGTGCAGGATGGAACTGGAGCAACTGAGGGAGAGGGAGCAAGAGAAGAGAGAGGTGGACCATGAACAATGAGAGGCGGACCGTGAGGTAAAGAGAGAATAGTGAGGCACTGACCGTGTGGAACAGGAGCAGAAGAGACAACATGAACTGGAGGAGATACGACTCCGACCAGCGGCACCACAGCAGGTAAGTGGCTTGGGTTTAACTGGGACTGCAGGACTGGGTTACAAATTGAACTCCAAATTAATAGCTGAGTTTAAAGAGGAGGAGGACATGGATGCCTTTATAAATTCTTTTCAAAAAGTTTGTATTCAGGCTAAAATTCCTAAAGAGTTCTGGAGCTTCCTGCTATCCCAGCTACTTACCGGGAAAGCTCGGGATGCATTGGCTCATATGGACAATGAGGACAGCAATGATTACAACAAGCTAAAAGCTGCACTGTTAAAAAGGTTTGAATTAACTGCTGAATCATACAGAGCTAAATTCCATTAGCTCAGGAAAATCCCTGATATGAGCTACGGGGAGCTAGCCATGAAACAACGTCAGTGTTTGAAACATTGGTGGGAAGGAATTGAGGCAAACTCTGTTGATAAAATTGAAAATGTGATTTTATTAGAACAGTTTTATTGGGCTTACCCAGCAGAGCTAAAAACCTGGCTAGAGGACCGAGATCCCAAAACAGTGGAAGAGGCTGCTAAACTCTCGGATCATTATGCCAAGAGCAGACCTGCTCTGACAGCAAATGGGGCTGGCGTGGCAGTGCAGAAAGGGAAAAGCGCACCTTCAGGGCAGCTAAAACCCTCACTGCCTTCACCAAAACCAATTAGCCCCAGGTTTCAGAGAAAAGATTTCTCTGAGAGAAGAACTGAATGTTGGTTGTGTAAGGAAACTGGGCATATTGCCAGACAGTGCCCCAAAAAGGCAAGCCATAATACACAACTGGGTACTAGAAAAGAAGTGGGTTGTTTGTGTGTCCCTGGAAGCATGCCAGTGAACATGAAGGAACACATGCACCCAGTCATGATAAATGGTGTGCAGACACAAGGGTTAAGGGACACAGGGGCATCCCTGATGTTAGTAAAGGGGGATCTGGTACAGCCTGGTCAGCTTATACCCAATAAATACTTCACTGTCCAAGGGTTCACTGGTGAAGAGAAAACATTGCCACTGGCCAGTGTTCTACTAGACTGGGGTGAAACAGTGGGAACTGTGCAACAGGTGGTTGTAGCCAAAACATTAGCAGTCGATGTGATCTGGGGTAGCAATCTCCAGCAGGGGATGGTATGTGCAGTTACCCGGAGCTAAGCGGCAAGGGAAAATAGTAGTTCCACGAACCCCACAGAAACCAGTGTGGAAACCATTGAAAGGCTGGTTCCCCAGCCTGTGTATCCTGATATGGAGACTGATAAAAAGGGGGTAGAAATTTCCCCAGTAGCAATTGACCACAGAACTATGGAAGGTTACCATGAAGAGGGAGGGATGACCCATTGTCAGAAGATTGGGATTGACATTGATCCTGAGGGCCTTGAAGCTAGTGCTAGGGACCCTAGTTTAGCAATTGAAGGGGACCTGTTCTATGCCTTGGGAATGTGTGAGGGGTTTGCAGCTGCTCAGAGGAGTGACTCTAGTTTAGAGAAGCTGAGGGCTTGGGCAGACTCAGACAGTGCACACGGAAGTGGTAACAAACATAAGGTTTATTGGGAAAATAGACTTATGTATACTCAGGCAGTATAGACAGAAGGAGGGATGCTAGGCAGGCAGCTTGTCTTTCCCCAGGGGTATGGTGAGCAGTTGCTCAAAATTGCACATGATATTCCCTTGTCTGGTCATCTGGGAATCACGTGCACAATGCAGTGCTTGGCCCAGAATTTCTACTGACCTAACATCACCCTGCAGGTGAAAGAGTATTGCAGGTCTTGTCACCAGTGCCAAGAAATAGGGAAGGCGGGCAAGAAAACCCAAGCCATCCTGATTCCATTGCCCATAGCGGAGGAGACATTCCAAAGGGTGGGAATGGATATTGTGGGGCATTTAAATACCCCCAGCTCTTCAGGGAAGAGATTCATCCTGACTGTGGTGGATTATGCCACCCAGTACCCAGAAGCAGTCGCCCTATCCTCACTGAGGACAGACAAAGTGGCAGATGCCTTACTTGGGATTTTTCCCCATGTTGGGTTTCCGCTGGAGGTTCTCGCCAGTCGAGGGGGTTCCTTCATGTCAGACCTGATGAAATGTTTATGGGAGAAGTATGGGGTGGTGCAGAGATGCACGACACCGTATCACCCACAAGCCAAAGGACTTGTGGAATGATTCAATGGTACCCTAAAGTCAATGCTCCGGGTGTTTGCTGAACAGCATGGAAGGGACTGGGAGAAATACCTTCCCCACCTGTTGTTTGCATACAGGGAGGTGCCCCAAGAGTCGACAGGATTTTCCCCTTCGAACTCTTATATGGACGCGGGGTACGTGGGCCCTGAGACTTGATCCAGGAGGACTGGGAAGGCAAGCACACCACCAAGGGAACTTCCATTGTGGATTACATCCTTATGTTTAGGGAAAGGCTGAGGGAGCTTATGGGGACAGCATAGAGGAACCTAGAAGCTGCCCAACAGAAACAAAAAGTGTGGTATGACCGAGAGCCAGAGCTCACTTGTACATGATGGGTCAGGAAGTCATGGTCCTTATTCTGGTCTGGAAAGACAAGCTGCAAGCTGAGTGAGCAGGACCGTACAAAGTTGTTAGGAAGGTGAATGACGTGAACTACATTGTTGAGTTACCTGACCTTAGTCAGACAGAAAGGATGTACCCTGTCAACATGATGAAGCCATATGCCAATGGGGCTGAAATGGTGTTTTTAGTGTGTAGTCATGGGGAGGGGATGGACAAAGGAGACCCCCTTCTGGATTTGCTGGAAGACAGTAAGAGGAAGTCCTCTGTGGAGGCAGTAAAATTGTCTCCCAAGCTGGCCCCAGACCAGATCCAGAAAGTGAAGGAAGTTTTAGCGACTTTGCCCCCTTGTTTAGCACCAAGCCTGGACTAACCCCCTTAGCGACACACAATGTGGAGACAGGGACACAGACGCCCATACGGTGGACAGCATATCGGGTGTCAGAGGCTATCCAAAAGGACATTAGGAGGGAAGTGGAGGAGATGCTGGATTTAGGGGTAATCCAGAGATCCCACAGCCCCTGGGCCTCACCCGTAGTCCTTGTACATTAAGCCAGATGGCTCAACTCATTTCTTTGTGGACTATCATGGACTGAATGCAGTCACGAAGTCCGACGCCCACCCAATGCCCTGGATGGACAAACTCCTGGACAAGTTGGGAGGGGTGACCTACCTTACGACCATTGACAAGACAAAGTGATATTTGCAGGTAGAGTTGATAGAGATAGGGAGAGGTCAGCCTTCATCACTTCAGTAGGCTTATTTGAGTTTAAAGTAATGCCTTTCAGAATGAAGAACACCCCGGCCACTTTCCAAAGGTTGGCGAACCAGGTGGTAAATGGTGCTGAGGAGTACTCTGTGGCGTACCTGGATGACACCGCCATCTTTAGTACCAGCTGGGAGGAACACCTATCCCACCTTAGGGAAGTGCTGGACAGGATACAGAGGGCCGGGCTCACTGTAAAAGCTGAGAAGTGGCAGGTGACCATGGGTGAAATGGCATACCTCGGGCATGTGGTAGGCTGGGGACACTCCATCCTAACCAAATAAAGATAGAGGTGATCCAGGCATGGCCCAGACCAGAAACCCAGAAGCAGGTCAGGAGCTTTCTAAGGACAGTTGGGTACTACAGGAAATTTGTACCCAATTACAGTGCCCTGGCTGTTCCCCTATCTGACCTGACAAAGAAAAGGATGACAAAGAAAATTACCTGGGGCCCAGCCTGTGAGGAAGCCTTTACCAGATTAAAGGAGGTACTGTGCAGTGCTCCTGTTTTGACAAGCCCTGACTATAGCAAGACCTTTATAGTTCAGACTGATGCCTCAGATGTGGATATTGGGGCAGTACTGAGTCAGACATCTATCCAAGGGACAGATCACCCAGTAGTGTACCTGAGTAGGAAGTTACTTCCCAGGGAGCAAGCATACTCCACGGTGGAAAAGGAATGTCTTGCCATAGTGTGGGCCCTAAAGAAATTAGAGCCATACTTGCAAGGGTAGCATTTTGTGGTGCAGACTGACCACAACCCCCTGGTTTGGCTGTTGCAGATAGGGAGAAACAAAGGCCGATTGCTAAGATGGAGTCTTGCTTTGCAAGGGTATGATCTAAAAATCGAATATAGGGCTGGAATCAAAAAACAGAACTCAGATGGGCTGTCTAGAGTCTATGAGGAGTGAACTGATTTGGGAAGCTCATCCCATGTAGGGGATAGAACCCCCAAATTCAGTCTAGGTGGGGAGGAATTCTGACGTGGACAGTCAGTTCTGAGTGCTGTATCATTTTTTTTTAATATAAAATGTATTACTGACTCTGCTGAGAAATCTGGTACTCTTGAAAAAAATAGTAAGATAGCACCTTCATTTCCATATATTCTTGCCAACTGAAATTTCCCATTGACAATAAAATAAATTTTTAAAAATTCAGTTTTGCAAGCTTCAAGTACCTTTCAACAGTTCTAAAAAAATACTTATGCCTTTACCACTACTTCTTTTTAAATTCTGGCTGGACATTTGTTTTACTTTTGACCCAGCAAATAAACTCACGTAACTACATTTCTGTCTATTTTACCCTAAAACGTGGATGTCAAGTTTGGAAGTGAGTGATGTATCATCTACACATCTCCAACTCCTGATTATACAAATGGATTGTGTGTGAAGCTGAAATCAGAAAACACGTATGAGATGTGGACAGCCAGTTCTGAGTGCGGTATCATTTTTTTATATATAAAATGTATTACTGACTGTCTCTGCTGAGAAATCTGGTACTCTTGAAATGACCTCACTTCCCCCTCCTCAGGTTTCAGCTGAAAGATGAAAAGCCATGAGAAAATGCTAAAACAGCATGTGAGATCACACACACACACAGGTTTTAGAGACAATGTGTCACGTGGAAGGCCTTAATCAAGGGTCTCCTGTTTTTCTGAGTTAATTTCAGCTATAGTTGCTAAGATGGAAGATCATATCCATTTTATGACGGTTCCAGAGGAAGAGAAACAGGTTGTGATGTATTAGTGCGAAAATCATAAAGCTGCTTTCATGTCCTGAAAAGGGGAAGCTTATCATTAAGATCAAAGAAATGTCATTTGCAGGACATGAATTATGTTGAAGTTGCAGAATGTAATACTTTGAAAAGACATCCTGTTTTTTCTATTTAATATATATTTTTTTCTATATTCTGACAGAGGAGGAGCTAGGTGACATCACACAAAAAAGGGGTTGGCAAATAGTTTGTTTTACGGAATATTCTGTGTTACTTCACTGAGACACTTCTATCTAGACTCTGACAAAGAGACGTCTTTGGAGCACTTTAAGCAAGTATTTAGAGACTAAGTACTGTAGTAGGAATTGCACTGTTTAAAACCATGTTCTTTTAAATAGATTTGTATGTCTTGTGATATAATAGTTCTGTATTTTGTGTTTGACATATTTTTATTTATTTTTAGTAAAAACTCTTTTTAGAGCTTACTTGGTCTGTCTTTGTTTTTCCATCACTTGCAAGAAGAGTATATTTGGTTATAGTAGACACGAGGCATAAGCTTGAATGGTGGTACCAAACTGGAAAGAGAAGCGTTTTAAATCTGAGTTCTTTATTAAAGTTTTTAAGGGTTCATCTCTGTATACCTGGTTAGGTGCCCATAGGCAAGGATATCTGGCCCTGGAAGACAGATATATCTGAGCCTGTGCATTGGGTAACCTAGCAAGAGGTTCACAGTTTGAATCCCTCCAAGACTTGAGACAAAGGTTGATCCGAACTTACAAAACAAACAAGAGGGTTACCTTGTTCTGTTAAACAGTTCACAAGACTGAGCTCAGAGGTTGGCACTTTGGGAGTAGAGGGCCTGACCTGCTGAGTGGGTTTGTGACAATGTAGATTAAGACCAAAGCAAATGTTTCAGGGAAAAATATCAGGTACTCTGCAATGCTAAAAAAAAAACTGTTATCCAACCTAATGTATTGTATCCACAACAGGGCAATATTATGTTCTGCTCATCTCAATCGATTTTTTTCCTAGTAGAATATTTTTCTTTAAATGAATAAACTGGATTTAGTAAAATACTATTATGTCACCAATCACCTGGATGGATTTATAACCATGTGCACAGCTGGCATATGTCATGTCATGTTTCAGCTTGGGAAGAAAGACCCTACAGCTGGCACCACATCTGTCACATTCCCTGACACGCTACACATGAACTCTCAGTACCTATGCTAGCCTCTAATGTTTCACTTCACCTGGTTACTCAACAACTGCACAGAAGGGTTTTCTTTATTAAGCAGTTTGGCATAATTAGGGGATGTATTACCATCAGTTAATCAAATCCTGAGAGAACTATAAGGTATAAGATGAAAATAAGTGTCATGTGCTCCTAGAGTTAGACTAACAAAGATAACTCAGTTCCTGTAGTGCCTTAATATTATTATTAAACACAAGCATGGAACCTGTAAAGAAAAAATAAAATATAAAAATAATATTGCATTTTTGTAAATAATTTTTTATACTTTAAATTCTTGTTCTATCATACATGAGGGTTCAGGCTGTAAATATACCCCGTTTTTGAATGAAAGCCAGTCAATCAGATTTCTCCATTTCCAGGAATGATTTTATATTCTTTCTAAGGTGAGAATACAATCCAATCACTTCAGGTGCTGTGCTTCCCAATAACCTGCTGTGTTTGTAAGTTATACACACTGAAAAAAATGTACTGTATGTTGAAGCTACTAGCAGGATAACAGTTCATAATTTATTTTTTCTTATATTTAAGGTAGAGTTAGAGGCACTGAAGACATGATAGAGAGGGTTCCAGCTAGGCATTGGGTAGATACAATATGTCATGTTTTGGGTACTTTGAAGGATTGTACTATCCACACAAAATAATAGCCTCAGATATTCTGTTCTGATGCTGTCCTTATCATTGGTTGCATGAAGTTGGAGTTAATGATTTTCAGAGACTTTTAGTTCAATAGATAATGTGCAATTGAAGTTATTTTGCAACATGTTTGCATGGGCACTGGATTCTGACCCATTATACCTTAATAATGGCTAGTATGTGAGGGAGGAAACTGTGGGGGTTCAGCAACCTCCAATAACATCTCATTCCTGTAATGCTGATCCTAACAAGTCCAGTGGTCTCTTGGCAACTTGATTTGTTCTGGACGCTGCTACTTTATACACATAGCACTCTTTTCCTTCCTTCAAAAATGCCTTATTCTAGAAACAGAAATTTTTGTTGTCGTATTGGTCCTTGTAACACAAGATCCACACAAATAGATGATTTGATACATTTTATTGGAACAACAGAGTTATTAAAATAGAAAATAGGTGCTTTGAGCTTTCGGACTCAGAATTCTTCACCAGAAAACAATGACATTGTCATTGTTTTCTGATGAAGGTGTAATCCGAAAGCTCAAAGCACCTATTTTCTATTTTAACAGCTATGCTGGTCCAATAAAATGTATCAAATCATCTATTTGTGTGAATCCCACCCTAGAAAGGATTAGTACTTAATACATAGAAACATAGAAGTTGATGGCAGATAAGGACCGCAAGGCCCATCCAGTCTGCCCATTTCTTTTTCTACTTTATGAATGTGCCATAGGCCTTTGCTCTGTCAATGGCCTATCCATTCATAATCATCTGTATTGCTCCCTTATGCCTATCCCATGCCTGTTTGAAGCCCTGCACTGTATTCATATCCACCACTTCCTGAGGTAGGCCATTCCATGCATCCACCACCCTTTCTGTGAAAAAGAACTTCTTCACATTACCCCTTAATCAGCTTCCCTCTAATTTCATGCTGTGTCTTCTTGTCCTGCTACTTTTCTTATATTGAAACATGTTAGACTCTTTCACCTTGTTATTTAACATAAGAAGGATGGCTCCTTTATTATTAAAGATAGTGACCCTTAATATTTCCTATAAACTGATACCAAATAACTGAGCTATAGTTAGTAGATCTTAAAATCTAGATGACAAACTGAAAAAAGGAAAAAAAAAACAGAGCTGCTGCAAGGCATGGGGTGCTCATGGAAAAGTCAGAGGACTTGATTTTCAAAGGATTGGGACTGGTGCAAGGGGCTTGCATCATGGAGAAATGGCAAAAGGGGTTCCTCATGCCACATCTTGTACCAGTTCCAATTTTCAGAAGCCCCTTGTGCTACCTGGGTGTCTGCCTGCATTGGCCAGACATGCACCATCATTGTGACAGATACACCAGTGCAGCGAAGCAGAGGGGAGCTTGTGCCAGGGCAGCACTGCAGTATCTCCTTAACTGGGATTCTACAAACTGCAGCAACAGACGCATGGGCCATTAGAGTTAGACCATCCAGAAGCTGGTTTAAGGGCCCGTGTGCCACTCCAAGTTCCCTCCCATGGCGGGTGGTGGTCTATGTCCCCTGTTGCCATCACTGCCTGGGGACATCTGCTGCCTTCCAATGCCCAGACAAGTATCCCCGGAGTGGCGGTGCTGCAGCTGGTTAATTCCAGGGCCTCCTCCCTGCCACATGGCAAAGTACCCCCCCTCCACTACCCATCACAGATGGAGCCCTGCCAGTGCTATGCCGGGGTCTATTGCCACCCCCTGCCCCAACCTGCCCTCCAAGGACCCTTCCATCAGCTAGCAGGTTCCCCCATGGATGCCATTGCTGCCCAAAATGCCAGCAGACTGTGGCATTCCCTGCCTGTGTGCAAGTCTTCACACAGGATGACCTGCAGTAAACTTGTGGGAGGGGGTTGTGCCAGGACCCTTATTTTTACAAAATCAGGTGTATGGGCCTTGACGCACCTGCATTTGCTGCAGTCGGGGTGTCAGTGCAAGGTATGCCAATCTAATGGGGCTCTAAAAATTGAGCCCAAAGTATCAAATAGCAAAACTGGTCAGTCACCCTTCTCTGTTCATCTGCCCCACTACAAAATGAAGCAGTGCTCAAAATCTGTGTTTTACAAATCTTCCTTATTTAATCAGTTTTGCATAAAATGGGACTGATGCAACAAAAAAAAGAGGGACCTGGGAGTCATTTGAGAGCAGTAAGGAGTTGATGCCAATGGACTGTGGAAGGTAAGTGCCTGGTTTTGCTTTTTGATGCTGAAAATAAGCAGCGATGCCTTGCTGTTGTTAATTGAAGTTTATTCACCTGGTAAAGCTCATTATAGGAATACCTTTTACTGCACTCTATGATGTCACAATTGTGTAATGTAAGTGTCCTCTGATAGGCTGATGTACAAACTTGAAAAAAATTATAAGCAACTCCATTCCAACTTATTTTATCTATTTTTTATTTGAAAAAGTTTCACCAGGACATAGATCATGAGCTGTAACTGCTCATTTCCAGATGTGTCCTGGAGGGGAGTGGGATACAAAGGTGGGTGCAGTAAATATTAGGCCAACTTTAAGGTCACGATGGACCAGGCTATCTTTCAGCAGTGCAGGAGGCTCAGGAATCAATGCAAGAAAGTTATCAGAGCTGCCAAGAGTGAATACTGCAAAACTGCCCTGCTAAACTCAGCTAGGGACCCTAGGAATTTCTGGAGGAACATCAAAAATATAGTAAGCGGTTCCTCCAGTTATGGGGTCTCTGATATGCTCATTGATGGATCAAACTGTAACAGTCCCCTAACCATTGCCAATGCATTCAACTCCTACTTTTCTGATTTGTCTGCATTCACCTCTCTATTCTCCACTGGTGGTAGTGATAGTCTAGTCCAGTCCATTGCCTCACAGTCAGCCCCCATCTCTCATCAGTTATTCTACTTTAGGGCAGTGACAGCACAGGAGATGCAGAGACTTCTCTGTGGTCTCTCCCCATACTCTAGTGCTGGCCATGATAGCATGGAACCAAAGCTCCTCCATTTTGGTGCCTCTTATATTGCCTCCCCGGTGGCCCATATTTTCAATATGTCTCTCATCTCTGGAGTCATCCCTGACCCATGGAAGGTGGCAAGGATTGTTCCTGTTCTCAATCAAGGCAACCCCAAGATCACTGACAACTACCCACCCATAGCCATCTTGTTGGCTATCAGCAAACTCCTGGAGAAAGTTGTTGCTGGGCAGCCCATGGAGTATATCCAAGCCCATGAGCTGCTGTCTCCTGCACAGCACGGCTTTCACAAAGGGCACAGTACGTCCTCTGCCCATGTTACTGTCTCCTCTGGGATCAGGGTAACTATGGACCAGGGTAAGCTTTCAGGTGCCATCTTCATTGACCCTTCTAAGGCCTTTGACCTAGTCGATCATGCTCTTCTTAGCTCTCGACTTCAGTCCCTTGGCCTGTCTCCCCCCATCCTAAGATGGTTCACCAACTACCTCCAGGGAAGATAGCAACTTATTAATTCTGTAAGGTCCTCTTGGACACCACCCCCATGACCTCTGGTGTCCCCCTACTGTCAGTTCTAGGGCCCCTACTCTTCTCTAACTTTGTCAATAATCTTCCATCCATTTCTTCCCACTATAGCTCTGTTCTATATGCAGATGACCTGGTTATCCTCACCCATTCCCGAGACATCAGGATCATCAACCACCAACTGAATGTGGACTTCAGAAATATCCAGTACTGGACTACTGCAAACAAGCTTGCCCTCAACCTTACAAAAACCCAGGCCATGCATTTTAGGTCCCTGGCCAAGATAAAGGCCTTCCCTGCTCCACTGTGTATTACTGGTATAGATGGTACTCCTGTCCTGATCACTGATTCCATTAAATACTTGGGGGTGACACTCGTCCCCCAGCTTGACCTTGCACATCATATCCAAAATGTATGCAGAGCAGTCAACTGCAAACTGGGTCTGGCCTACAGAGCAAAGAACAACCTTACATCTTGCACTGGGCAAAGGTGTGTTTCTCCCCTCTCTCTGCTATGGGATCATCCTGTTTTCACATACTTCCAAAGTACACCTTGCTAGGTGGAACGTAACCTATAATAACATTTGCCACTTTGCACTTGTTGCCCCCCCGCCTCAACCACCACTGTGACCTGTATAATAAACTTGACTGGCTGTCCCCCCCTAAATTTATTTGGGTAGCTTCACAGGCAAGGTTCTCAGAACTGGCACCCTCCCCCAGGACTGGCTGAGCTTCTCAAACCTGCCTCCTGTTCTTACCCTCCTAGGTAATTGGACTCTGTTGTTCTCGAAGTTCCCACCATTTGAATGCAAATGGGGGACAGGGATTTTGCTGTATGTGCTCCTACAGTATGGAACTTCTTTCCCACCCAAGTATGCTCCTCCCTCTCCCACTCATAGAAACATAGAATCATAGACTTTGATGGCAGATAAGGACCGCATGGCCCACCTAGTCTGTCCATTTCCCTACCTAATGGATAAGCTGCAGATCCTAGTTAACCAACAGCCTACTTCCTCCTACCTCCCACTAGAATTGCCTTATGTCTGTCCCATACATTCTTGAATTCCCCCACTGTTTTTGACTCTACGACCTCCTCAGGAAGGCTGTTCCATGCATCTACAACCCTCTCTGTGAAGAAATACTTCCTCACATTACCTCTGAGCCATCCCCTCTCTATCTTTAAATTATGCCCCCTTGTTCTTGCAAATCTCTTCTTCTGAAATATGCTATCCTCTTGGACTTTGTTGATTCTCTTGAAGTATTTGAAAGTTTCTATCATGTCACCCCCTCCCTCCTTTCCTCAAGGCTATACATCTTAAGCTCCTTTAGTCTTTCTTCATATGTCTTCTGGTGCATACCCTGCACCATTTTGTTCTCCTCTGGACAGCCTCCACCCTGTCTATGTCTTTGTGGAGATGGGGTCTCCAGAACTGTACACAGTACTCCAGATGTGGTCTTACCAACTGTCTGTACAGAGGGCCAACAACATCCTGTTTTCTACTGGTGATGTCTCTCCATATGCATCCCAGTATCCCCCCAGCCCTCCTCACTGCCTTCTCACATTGCTGGCCCACCTTTAGGTCATCTGATATGACTACCCACAGGTCCCTTTCCATTTTTGTTGTTGTCAGTATCTCACCCCCCATTGTGTACTCTTCCCCAGGGTTTTTGTTTCCCAGGTGCATTACTTTGCACTTCTTTGTGTTGACTCTAAGCTGCCAAACATTTTACCATTCCTCCAGCCTTGCCAAGTCCCTTTTCATCCTTTCCACCCCACCTGGCGTATCAACCCTGTTGCAGATCTTTGTGTCATCTGCAAAGAGACATACTTTCCCTTCTAGTCCCACTGTAATGTCACTTATAAAGACATTAAAAAGGACCGGCCCCAGTACTGAACCCTGCGGTTTGCCACTAGTAACCCTCCTTTCTTCACTGTGGACTCCATTTACTATTACCCGTTGTGTCCTGTTATCCAGCTAGTGTTTTACCCAGGCTACCACCCTGGGACCCACTCCCAGGCTGGCTAATTTGTTTATTAATCTTTTGTGCGGGAGTGTGACAAATGCCTTGTTAAAGTCTGGGTAGGCCACATCCACAGCCACTTCCTGGTCTACTACTTTGGTCGCCCAGTCAAAGAAATCAATTAGATTTGTCTGACATGACCTTCCTGCTGTGAATCCATGCTGCCTTGGGTTCTGTGCCCCACTGGCCTCTAGGTACTCAACAATTCTTTCTTTCAGCAGTGATTCCATCATTTTCCCTACCACTGAGATCAAACTGACAGGTCTGTAGTTTCCTGCCTCTGTCTTGCTCCCACTTTTGTGAAGGGGAATCACATCCTCCCTCCTCCAGTCCTCAGGTACCACCCATCCTCCCATCATTTATTGAAAAGGGTAGTCAGTGGTGTTACTAGTTCTTCCCTTAGTTCTTTTAGAATTCTAGGGTGAATCCCATCAGGCCCCATTGCTTTATCCACCTTCAGTTTTAAGAGTTCTTTCAGAAACCTTTCTTCTGTGAAAAGACTAATATCAACCCCCCTATCCAGAGTGCTTCTGTTGACTGGATTAGGTATCCCCCCCCCAATTTCCACTGTGAATACTGAGCAGAAGTATTCATTCAGTATCCCTTTTTTCACTGTCGCTGTCTGCCCAACCACCTTCCTCTTTATTCAGCCTCAGTATCCCTGCCTTAGTCTTTCTTTGCTCCCTAATGCACCTATAAAAGGTTTTATCCCCCTTCTTAACCAAATTGGCTATCTTTTCCTCGGTTTGGGCCTTTGCTATTCTGACTGCCTTCCCCGCTTCCTTCTGCTTTAACTGGTACAGTTCTCTGTCCTGCTCCTTCTGTGTTTCCTTATACTTCCTGAATGCTATCTCTTTCTCCCTTACCTTCCCCGCTACTTCTTTTGAGAACCATAGAAGTTTTTTCTTTTGTTTTGATATAGTTGCTTCACACAAAGGCTTGCTGCCTCTGTGATGGTGGTTTTAATGTTCCCCCATTGTTGCTCCACCCCACCTTTTTACCTGTTTGCTACTGCTTTTCTGTGGCACTCTCCAATTTTGAAAAAATCAGCCCTCCTGAAGTCCAGTACCTTCACTTTTGTGTGGCTTGACTCTACAGCTAAGTTTATCGTGAACCACACTGTTTGGTGGTCGCTTGTTCCCAGATGGCTACCCACTTCAAAATCAGAGATCCTCTCTCTGTCCCCATTTAAGAGTACCAGGTCTAAGATTGCTCCCTCCCAAGTGCGTTCCAAAACTAGGTGTCTGAGGCGTGCCCCTTGTAGGGCATCGAGAATGGCTCTTGCTCTTGGATGTGGCTGCAGCAAAGGTGCTCCAGTCAACATCTGGCATATTCAGGTCCCCCATCAGCAATATCTCCCCTTTTCCTGCCATCCTAAGGATGTCTTCTATCATTTCCTTGTCTATATCCTCCCCCTGAGACTGGGGACTGTATACAACCCCTGTGCAGATTGTGGAGCCATTTCCAGTCCCCAGGGTAATGCACAGTGCCTTTGTTCCTCTCTGCTTATCCTTTAGTTCTGTTGCTTTGATCCCTTCCCTTACATAGAGAGCTACTCCTCCTCCTCTTCTTCCCTCCCTGTCCCTCCTGTAGATTGTGTAGCCTGGTATGTTGACATCCCAGTCATGGGTCTCTGTGTACCATGTTTCTGTGACTGCCACAATATACAGGCATCCCTCTTCCATCAAGGCCACCATTTTGGGGAGCTTTTTACCTAGAATATGGGCATTGGTACTCATTACCCTCCATTTTTTTATGGCTTTATTTCTTTTTGCCCCATCCCTGTCCTTACTGCCTTTGTCTTTTTCTCCATGTACCCCTGTCCTTCTCTCTATTGACTGCTCTGTCTTGGTGTTTACCTCACTAACTACCCTGATTTTTGGGGGGCTAGGATTTCCCTTCTCCTTTTCAGTGCCTCCCCCCTTAGTTAGTTTAAATGCTTGCCAATGAAGCATTTAAATCTATCACCTAGGATCCTGGTTCCTCTCCTGGATAAATGCAGACCATAGCACCTGTATAGGCCTGCCTCCCTCCAGGTGGAGCCCCAGTCCCCAATGAAGCCAAATCCCTGAGCTCTGCACCAGATTTTCAACCAGTCATTGAATCCCATGGTGTGGAGTACCCTAGCCTCATCCATGCCATAGACAGGTAGCACTTCCAAGAAAGTTACCGTGTGTGCTACTTCTCTAAGGCCCCTCCCCAACTCCACAAATTATTGTTGCACTGCTCTGATCCCATTCTCAGCCAGGTCATTTGTCCCTAGGTGGATAATGACATCCAGCTCCCTCCCCCTTGCAGCTGCTCCCATGATCTTGAGGATTCATTTCCTGTCCCTCCAAGCCATGGTGCCAGGCAGGCACCTTACCTCCCTTCCCCTCCTTCCCCCAGTTCTACCCCTCTAACAATTGAGTCCCCCCTTCCAGGAGTTGCTTCCTTCCCCTGTGGGGTCCTGTGCCACCCTCCTGTGGGTCTCCATTGTGGAGGTTCCCAGCATCCTCCTTGGTCTCCATTGCGGGTGATTCCATAGAGGAACCACGCTCCTTCAGAGTGGCGAATGGATTGTGGAGAGACACAAGTGGAGGGATGTGCCTCTGTTCCACCACCCTCAACCTCCCTGAGCCCACCGTGGTCCAACCACTCCTCTTTCTTGGCAACCTCTGAGGTAGTGGCAGTGTCCTGTGTGGTCCCTGGGTGGGGAAGCAGGTTTCCCAAATCCTTGCCAGGTCAGCAAGGAGACAAGCAACCTTGCCCTAGGAGCACCTTCTGGAATTACTTGAAGCTCTCCTCAACATGCAGTGGTCCTAAACCACCATAATTATTCTACTGCCCTTGCTAGGTACCTGGTACTTGACTATTATGTCCTTGCAATTCTTGGTGCTCCTGTGCAGGTCCTGCTGGTGTATCTCACCTGCTAGGGTCCTGCTATGTATATGAATGCATCCACTCTTTGCTACTGGGCAGAGCTTTGCCTAATGCACTGTTTTTGTGGTTCTGCGCTGTATAGAAATGTATATACCCCCTGCCACTGGGCAGAGCTTTGTCTGATGCACTGATCTTAGCCTTAGGTGATTCTATGTATATATTCCTATACAACTGTGTTCAATTCTTGACTGCCTGTATAATGTCATCTGGTTCTATGTGATTCTGTGTAATGTTAACTTGTATCATGTTGTTCTCTGTATGACCTTGCCTTTCATTGTATTCACACCTGAAAATAGGCAAATGTTTTGTCTAGCATGCTTACCTGGTCAACAAAAGCTAAATAAATAAAACATAGTGAATACAAAAAACATACAGTGTAATCCATCAGAATGGAGAGAGGTGGTAATGAAACAGAAGCATACAACCTGAATTTAGAACACATACAGGAGTGTAACAAAGAGATAATCATGTACACACTCTCAGAGTAGGCTATACATTACAGATACACCATGAAAAACAGGCCTAGGCTTTATAATATACATTCAATTTCAGAGAAACTAAAGGAACACTACACATAAAGTGTTAGATTATACATTGCCATGAGTGGAGCTTGGACTGTAAAGTGCCATAGCCAACCAATTTAATTGTGATCATATAGTCACAGGGGTACAGAGTGAAGGGGGAGCTAAGGATCTTCTCCCCTTTGGGATGCTGAAAACCCCACAGGGGGACAGGGAATTGGCATGAGGGAAGGAATGGGTTAGATTAAATTGTCTGGGCATTGTAGAAGGGGGAAGAGTAGAACTAGAGGGGGAAGAGAAGAATTAGGTGCAGTTGCAAGATGGAGTTATGTGTTGATGGAGGAAGAGGGATAAGGAGTGGGTGGACTGAATGGAGCAGATACCTAAAGGGAGGACATTCCAGATACTTGGGAGGTGATGTGAGAAGGCGGCTCACCTGGAAGTGGTACCCTGGGAGGGGAGGGCAAGAGTCCTGTGTGCAGAGGAACAGAGGGTGTAAAGGGGGGTTGGGTGGGACAGAGATGAGTCAATTCAAGTAGGGTGGCAGAAAGGCAAGCCAGTACTTACCAATTAGGGTAGTGCTATGTGTAAGGCATCTGGCACTAAGAGGCAGGAAGGAGAGCGAGGTGTAAAGGTCACAGTGGTGAGTATGAAGTGGACAGTTGAGAGCAAAGCAGCAGAAGTAGTTGAAAAGAATATCCAGTCTTGATAGGGCGGACTTGGGGGCAGAGTTGTAGACGGTATTTTCAAAGTCAAAGATAGGGAGAATCATCTTTTGGATGCTCTCTCTCCGAACATGTGGTGGAAGGCAGCTACAATGTCTGTACAGAGCACCGAGTTTGAGAAGTAACTTTTTGTGGATGGCATCCACATGCACCACAAAGTTGAGGTTCTTGTCCAGCCATAGCCCAAGGTATTTGAAAAAGGAGACATCTTCCAGTACAGAACCATTGAGGGTATAGAACGTGGGATTGGCATCAAGCTTGGTGAGTTTTTGCCTGATGCCAATGGTCATAGAGACCATTTTTTTGGCATTTAGGGAAAGTTGATTTAGGTGAAACCAGTGCTGGATGTTGTTGAAGTCGAACTGGAGGCTGGTTGCCACTTCCGAGGGGGATGTACTGGAGGTAAATAACACAGTATCATCTGTGTACATGTGGATACTAGCAGATGAACAGGTGTCAGGTAGGTGATTCAGGAATATGAAAAATGGTATTGGACCAAGTACCGAGCCTTAGGAGATATAGGTGGTGATTGGTAGAGGTGAGGAAGGGAGTTACCGACCCTGACAGACTGGGACCTACCCATGAGGTAGGACCAGAACAATCTGGTGGTGGAGGTGGAGAGGCCAGCTGTGGTCAGTTTGCTGAGGAGAAGAGAGTGGGCAACAGTGCTGAAGGCTTTGGCCAGATCGACAAAGATGGGAAATGTGATGCATCCCTATCCATGCTAGAGAGAATGGAGTTAGTGAGTCAAAGGAGGGAGGAGGTGGTGGAGTGTGCCTTGCATAACCCAGACTGGAAGGGGGTGAAAAAGGAGGAAGAGTTAAGAAAGTGGAGAGCTGTGCCAGAGGCAGGTGCTCCTGAAATTTAGCCAGGATTGGGAGTAGAGATATAGGGTAAAAGTTGCCGGGGTTGGAGGGGTCACCACCCTTAGGAAGGGGGCAACAGTGGTGACCTTCCAGGCATCATAGACGGTGGCTTGTGAGAAGGATAGATTCAAGAGGGTAGCCAGAGCATGGGCTATGGGGTGAGCTGAGAGGTGAAGTAACTTGGGGTTGAGCTCATCGGGGCTTTTACCCTTATGAAGATTTAGGGCTTGTAATTCATGCAGGGTGTCATCAGGGGTGACAGGATTGAAGGAAAAACTGATAACAAGGGGGTCTGGGGCGGGTGGGGACAGTGGGGAGTATGGAAGCAAGGAGGGAAGAGGCACAGGTGGTAAAAAAATTGTTAAATTCAGCTGCCACAGAGGAGGAGTCAGAGACAGTGTAACCACCAACTTTTAGAACAGGAAGAGGGGATTGGGCGGAGGGGGGAATAAAGCATGAACAACCTTCCAGAATTTGGAAGGATTGTTTAAGGTTCTCTTGAAAGGAGAAGTTGAAATACTCCATCATGGCAAGCCGGATAGCTTTGGTGTAAGCCTTGTGGAGGGAGCAATAATTTTGCAGGTCCTTAAGAGCTCCTGAGGCTTTAAACACCACCCAGGCCTGGTCTCATGTACGCTGACATGCTAGCAGCTCAGTGGAGACCCAGGGGTGGTGATTGCTATGGACCCTTGTCTTTCTTAGTGGGACATAGTGGTTCCAAGCATTCAGGAATTGTAAGCTGAAGTAGCTCAGGGCTGACTCTACAGAGGAAGCAGTGGCAATGGGTGACCAGTCAGTACTGGTAAGGTCATTGTGGTGGCAGGATAGGTCAAGGGACCAGAATGAATGAAGACTGAGAATAACTGGGGGGAATTTTACCCGGTGGAATTTCTGCACATAGTATATTATATGGTGGTCACTGAAAGCATCAGGGAGTAAGCCTGAGGAGATGATACAGTGTGAATGGGATGTCAATAACCAGTCAACTAGGGTACGTTTGCCTGATCTGTGGTTTAAGTGTGTAGGATCTTTAATGACTTGTTTTAGATTTAGGGACACGATTTGATTACAGATTTTAGATTGGGTGCTGGACAACCAGTTAATGTTGAAATCCCTAGAATGTAGAGTTTTCCAGAGGTAGCAAAGGTGGTGAGAGGATAGAGGAGGTCTGTGATAGAGGAAGAGGCAGGAAGGCTGGGGCAGCAGTAGACACTGCCCACAAAGATGGGAAAGGAGCAGGGTAGGGATCGCTTTACTAACAAAAGTTCACAGGCTGACTGAGAGTTGGATAGAGTTTGAAACGTCATATCCACTCCACCCTTTGGGAATCTGTCCTGATGGATGATGGAGTACCCAGGGTTGGAGATGGCAGAGTCAGGGATTTTAGAGCTGAGCCAAGACTCCGTGATGATGAGGATAGAGGGTTTTAAATTGGACATAAGGGGTTGAAGCAGGTCAATTTGGGGGAGAAGGCTTCTAATAATTTAGATGGACTAAATGTAGCCCTTTGGGCAGATCAGAGGGTGAGGTGGGGGACGAAGCAGAGTTGGATTCAATGTCACCTGCAGTGAGGAGCAGTAGTACTGTAAGCAGTCTGGTGAGGGTGGCCAGCTGTTTCCTAAGCAGAGATGTTATGTGGGTGGAGGTGGGGGTTGGCAGATTTGTGGTGCTACTGAGGTGCGATTTAAGTGCTCAGAGGGACACCAAGTGAGTTCCTGGTGAGTGGAGGATGAATGCGACTTGACGCCAGGAAAGTGGAGAAGCAGGGATGGCAGGAGGATGGGAGGTGGGGGAGGGAGGGAGGGAGGGCATGCAATAGGAGCTGGTTGTGTCGCTTGAAGGAAGGAGGTGGGAAGGATGTGGGGGAGAATAGGAAGGGAAAGCAGGTGAGGATAAGGAGGAGTATGGTGTGGATGATTGGTAAAGTAGTAGATGCCTGATGCACTGTTGCTCAGGCAGCTACTACTTTAAAGTGGGGGGTGGCATAAGAGGGTCCAGAAATATGTTTGGACAAGGTGGGGTTAAGGAGCATAACAAACTTAGACAAAGTGTGGTCACTTGGATAGCCTAGTGGTTATGGCCACTGACTTCAGTGAGGGAGGTCGAGGGTTCAAATCCCGGCAGGGACTCAGGAGGAAAGGAAGGGAGGATCACTTGGGTTGTGTCTGCTGAAGATGAGCTAGCATTGGTCAGGTCTAGGAGCTGATCTAGAAGGGGTTAAATTATGCTAAGAATGCAGTGTGCCTTAGTATGTACAACAATGACTTCTAGTAGTGAAGCAGTATAAGAAACAACAGGGAAAATGGAGAGATAGTCCAAGGGGGACTGGGTCACATGATAGGTCACGTGACCAGGGCTACCTATAAGAGAAGTGTCGGGGAGGGGGGCAGTTGCCGCGCAAGCAGCGATTGGCTAGCATAGCACAGCACAGCTCTGCCAACACAAACAAACAGTGAAGAGAGGGATCCTTCTACCTTCTGGTTGCTGCTGTAACAGGTCCATTTCTGTGCAGAGGGAGGGCGCGAACTGAACTTAGGCAGCCATATCCCTTTCTGCGGACCAGTCCTCAGTCTGAAATTTCCAAAGTGGCTCTCTCTATTGAATGTGATGTTACCATCTGATTGTGAAAGGTTTGATGAGAGTTACAAGAGGCATACAATGACAGAATATATATATTCTATCTCTCGCTTTAATTCAACATTTGGCCAGAGATCGTTTAAATATAAAGCAGTTACCCTTTACAATAATTTACCTCTGTCTCTTATGTATGATGTATCATTGTCCTCCTTCAAATTTGGATTGTATAATATGTTGTTAGATTCCAATTGTGTATGTTTTACAGTAAGTAACCATTTAATGTATTTTTATGTACTGTCGCTGTGAAAAATAGCATTTTGCTAATATGTTTACCAGTTAAATAAAAATGAAATGAAATGAAATGATGTCTAAACAAGGAAAATATTTATTATCTAGTCAGTGTTACAAAACAGTACTATCAAGCTACGTGCAATACACAAAAAACATGATTTCTATTTAAAGCAGCAGTGCAATAAAACATGTTTATCCAAAAAGTTAGTTACAGCTACTATCAATAAAAATGTTAGTGTACCTGTTAAAACCTATTAAGTATCTAATAGGAACAATGATTTTGTTTTTCTCAGTCCTAACCCTTACCACGTCTACAATGGTATTGCTAAGCTAAATGTGCTGGCAATCTTTTTTTCTTGAGAAGAAAACTGCATTGAATAATTCATAAAATACTAACATTTTGGTGGAGCTAATATTGTTTACCATCAAATAAAGCTAGAAGATTCCTGGAATCCTTTATAGTGAAAAAAGGCAAGGTCAGATGTTTTGCCCAATTTCATTGCACTGCTGCTTTTAAGTTCTTAGATCTAGAATCCATAGATAACACATTGGTCCAAACGGACGAGTCAGAAAAAGACTATCAGGCGCACTGGAGTGGGTTTCCCTTGATGAGTGGGTCATGGAGAGACATAAAAGGTACTCCTATAATCACCTTTACCATGTCAGTAAACTTCCATTAACCAAGCATTCCTTTTACAGTACTCCATGATGTCACAATTGGGGGAATAAGATGCAATACCTGCAAAATACAGGGTGGACCGAGTGGTACTGTGCTCTAATGCAGCACACAGAACACTGATTTCAAAAGAGGCTGTATCTGCATCAAGGAAACTGATACAGCAGTGTCTGGTGAATGTTTGAGTGGAAGCCCAAGTGGTTGCTGCTCAAATGTCCTGAACTGAAACACGGTTCCTCTCCACACAGGATGTGGAGACAGCCCTAGCAGAGTGTGCCAATGGGAGACAGCCCTAGTAGAGTGTGCCTTCATACCTTCTGGTGTGGTGATATATTAGGCTCTGTATGCCTCGTGATGGCTAGACTGAGCCATCTGGATAGGTTGGCTCAAGAGGCTGTAGTACCTACCATGGTACCTCAGAAAAGGACGAACAGTCTGTCCATTCTGCTAATCGAGGAAGTAAGGTGTAGGTAGTGTCTCAGGAATAGGGGGACATCCAAACTCAAAAGTACTTCTCTTTGAGGGAAGAAAGACCCTGCACCAAAAGAGGGCAGGAAGATGTCTTGATCAAGATGGGAGATGGAGGCAATCTTGGGCAAAAAGGATGAGATTGGTCTGAAAACCACTCTGTCAAATCAGAATTTGAGGAAAGGTTCTCTGCAGGATAGGGCACTGAGTTCACTGGACCAGTGTGCAGAACATACTGTTGCTAGGAATAGAGCCTTAAGAGTCACAAAATACAATGGTGAAGATTGCCTTGGTTCAAAGGGTAGTTTTGTAAAGGCATCTAGAACTATATTCAATCTCCAAGGAGCCATTAAAGGCCTTATTGTCAGTCTGAGGTTAATAGTGGCTTTGAGAAATCAAAGAACATGAGGATGTGCACCAGGAGATCTCCATTCTATATGTCCTTTGACTGTGCCAGTTGCCACAGTCTGAAAGTGCACAGTTGCCTTGGCCAAATTGCTGTAAAAACCTTCTTGTAGTAGCTAGCATGGTGGCACTGAAGGTTGGGGTGCTGGACGCCACAGCAGTGACCTGGGTTCGGGAACGAGCCTGGGTCATCGAGGGGTGGTGGTGGGGTGCCAGAAGATTAATTAAGCAGCTGTAATACAGCTCTACTCTCCTGGGTGAGGACCCAACCACGCCCGCTGCATGGCTGTCCCCATGCACAGGCCTGGAGGTAGTGCAGTCAAGAGCGACTAGAGTAGGGAGAGAGGGTGCCATGGGTCAAAGCATGCGTGTGCCTCCACATGTGCACAGGCAACTGCGGCAAGGAGGGGGAGAAAACTGGTAAAATGGAGACGGCAGGCTCTATGACGGCCCCACAGCACCCGCGCTGGCCCCCTGGAGTCTAGATGTTGTCTCCAGGGGACAGGGAAAGTTGACACCCTTCACCTCAGCCCTGCCAAAGGGGGGTAACCCGTGGGGGAATTCCAAGAGGGTCGGGGTGGAAAAAACTCAGAGGTCCTGAGACTGAGCCCCTCCGGGGTTGGGGGCAGAGCCACCTGTACATCTCCACCATGTATCCCCATCGCCAAGTAAGGTGGGAGGTGGTGACAGGGGTCAAAAAGCTGGATAAAAAAAAAAATGTAGAACTTCAAGAATTTGCTGGATGGTACATTGTAGGAAGTCAAGATGCCAGGCCATGCATCATCTGGAGAAACAAGCCCATTGTCTGTTATATGAATGGTCAGTGGAGGTTTGCCTGGCTTGTGGAACAGTATCCACCATCTTTGCTGAGTACCTGTCATCTAACAGTCTCTGCCTTTGAGTATCCATGCATTCAGGTTAAGGATGTGAGGTTGTGGGTGTTGCAGGGTATCCTCGTTGAGAAGGTTTGGAGTGACAGACTGTGTCACTGGCTTGCCTACCAGCATCTTCATTACCATGTTCTCATAGGCCAATCTGATGTGACGAGTACCACTGTTACTCTCATTCTGTGGATGTTCTGTAGCACTTGCAGAATGACAGGAAATGGAGGAAATGGTGGAAATATGTAGGAGTTGTTTAATGTCCAAGACATGGACAAGGTGTCCACCACTGCTGACCATCGCTCTTTGTACTTGGAGAAAAGTAATAGAAGTTGTGGCTCAAGACCATCAAGTCCATGTCAAAGGGGATTCACCTGCTGGAGATCAGGATAAGGATCAAGTTTAAGATGCCATTCGCCTGGGTTTTGTGTTTGTCAGTTGAGTCCGTACACCTGCTGAAGCTCCACTGAGTGAAGCACCAGGGCACCTGCTCCATTGATTCTCAGTGTTGAGGGTCATACAGTGATCTCTGGGTCATATCTTGGCAATAAATCCACATTGTGAAGCAACTGTGGCTCCTGGATCTTTTCTTTGTATCAACACTGTGAGCTGGATGAAGTGCAGTCACTGTCTTGATTTCCTGATTGTTTACTAGGGAGTGGCAGCTCCCAGTAGCAGCACCCATGACCATCCCCTGGAGAGTGCATGCAATTCTTGATTTGGGTGGTGAGCTCCCCTACCATGTGGATTGCTTAGAGACTCTTGAGGTTTTTCTCTGGCCAACTGAGTAAACTGAGGCCTCCAGGAACATCAGTTCACTTCTTGCTCTGCCCTACTTGTTTAAGAATGCCACCATTACTTTGTTGTTGGCTCAGATCTATACATGGTGCTTTGACACCTGGCACTGACAAAAGGAGTGCTAGGTGGAGTGTTCTTCTTTCCAAGATGTTGATTGGAAGCTTGGCTTCCTCTAGTGACCATTTTCCCTAAGTTCTGTAATCCTTGAGGTCTGTGCCCTAACCTTTGAGACGTGCTCATATATCTAATGGTCTGATGGCCTGATAGTCAAGATGAGCTCCTAGCTTTGGGTTGCTGGCAACTGTCCACCAGATGTTGGAAAGTCTTAATTTGGTTGGCAATGTCAGACATTCCTGGTAGTTCTGAGAAGTGTAGTTCCATTTCTTTAAAATGAACTGTTTCACTATGCTCAGGTGTGGAGGTCTATGTAGGAAGCCATGAGCCCCAGCAGCAGCACCAGATACCAAATTGTCAGGTGTAACTTTATCAGAGTTGATTTGCATTGATTCAGGGTATTGTGGATGTGTTTATCTGAAGAGCACACCTTTCTCTCCACTGTGATGAATATGGCTCCCAGATGTTCCAGTGCACCTGTAGGGCTAAGATTGCTCTTCATCTGGTTGATAATCTGCCCATGACACCTGAATGAGTGCTGTACTTTGTTTATTGCCACCAATGCCTCCATTTAATTTCAGGCTCTTGTGACCCAATCGTTAAGGTAGTGGATCATGTGAATCCCCTCGATGCAAAACTATGCTGTCAGTGCTGCCATGATCTTTATGAATACCCGTGGTGCTGATACTAGACCAAAGGGAAGACAGTGGTACTGGAAATGGGTGCCCAGAACGTGGAAGCAGAGGAATTTCTAGTAAGATGAATGTATTATGATATGGAGATAGGCGTCTGTAAAGTCCACTGACATGAAAAAGTCACCTGGTCTAACCACTGTAATAGTCAACCACAGGGTTTCCATCTTCAGTTTTCTGTATTTGAAAACTGATTTGGAAACTTGAGGTTCAGGATGGATCTGAGAGCACCTGTCATTTTGGTCACCCAGAAAGAATGTTGAGTAAACTCCTTGGCCCCATTCGTCGCAGGGTCCTGAGGCAATCACATGACTCTGACCAGATGAAATGGTGTTCATGTAGAAGAGATTTGGGATGGATCAAATCTGTTAGGGCACATACATTATTTAAATTATGTTGAGTATCCTGAGAGCACTACTTCAAGAATTCATTTGTCATTCGCCATTATACAATGGCAAGAAAGAATGCTGGGCACTGATTGGCCCATCTGGAGCTGGACCCATGATGTTATCCCAGCATAACATCATGGATCTAGTCCCAGCACACACATGACCGAATGACACAACCAAAAAATCATTGCACATGCCATGTAAAACTTGCCCACACTTGCCATGGCCCATCTGAACTGTGCCAGTACTTAACAAAATGTTAAAAATGAAAATTCCTCCCTCCACACAAATCACCACAATCAGGGTCAGAACCATGACATGTTTTCCCAAATCCATTATCAGCTTTCTTATTCAGCAAAATAACAAAAACATAGAGATATAAAAGCCGTCTTTTGATTGATTTCCCAGCAGCATCCCCGCTATACTGGCAGTCCCCGCTTGGTAAAACCATACTCTTGATGTTTCTTTTTTTTTAATGTAAAAAAAAAAAAATGTTGTAAGCAAACTAAAAGCCCTCAGTTCCACTTTGTTACCTTCACTCCCTCCTTGAAATAGTAAAAGCCAGTCCGGTCAACTTCATCACAGTTCATCCCACTCTCTTCACAGTCCCTGCTAGCAGCCTGAAAGAAATGTGCTGAGCATGTGCCTAACACCTTGCACTTCAGTGCGACTTACCAGTCAACGTTTTCCATCTTCACTTACTTCTCCCAGTAAAACCTCTACTGGGGGAACACAGATGCATGATAGTCAGTCTGAGGGGGTGATCTCTAAAAGTAGTGGCAGGAGGAACGAATTGACAGGAACAGAGAAATTGTGGTGGAAACCACACGTAGAACAGCAACTATGAAAAGTGCTTACAACAGCATGGTGCATCTCAGGACATAAAATAAAACAAGAAATGCACACAATGGCTTAAGCTCACTAACTAATATAAAATGAGGAGCAGAGGTCAGCTACACTCCTGACAACAAAAAGAGAAACGAAGATGGGATCACAACAACTGAGACATGGACACAACAGTGCCATCTACTGCACAAATCAGAAATAGTGCACTATTTTTTATAATAATAATAATCATAATATACTTTATTTATAACACGCCTTTCTAAAAATCAAGGCGCCTTGACAATAAAATACAAAGGGATAAAACAGGATGCAGTAAAAACAATAAATAAAGTGTTGCATAAAATTCTGAATAAAATGTCATCATATAGAGTAGGCTCGATGCCACAAATGGATCTTTAGGGCCTGTTTAAATCCCTCCACCATCACCCACTCCTGAAGCTGATGGGGTAGAGAATTCCAAAGGGCTGGGGCCACATACATAAATGCCTAGGACCCTGAAGATTTTTAAGAAACCCTTGGAATCTCTAGCAACCCCTCGTCAGCCGAGCAGACTGATCATCTTGGGCAATATGGCACCAGAAGCTCTTTCAGGTAGTCCGGGCCTACTCCGTGTAGGGCTTTATAAATCAGAAGTCCGACTTTAAAGGTGATCCACCACTGTACCAGCAGCCAGTGCAGGTCATGCAGCACCGGAGAGATGTGACAAGTCCAGGGAGTACCCATCAACAGCCGGGCTGCAGCATTCTGCACTAGCTGTAAGCGGCAGATATCAACCCCAGGTAGCCCTAGATAAAGGGAGTTACAATAATCAAGGCACAAGGTCACAAAGGCGTGGACCAGGGTAGGCAGGTCACCGGACAGAACTAGGTGCTTAACCCTGGAGATGTTCCTCAGATGATAAAAGGAAGATTTGATGACTGCCGACACCTGCAATCGCAGTGTCAGCCCATCGTCAAAAATCACCTCCAGGTTTCACACCCATTCAGAGATAAGGAGCTGGGAGCCTCCAAGAAAAGTCCTGAAGGTAAACCCGCTCCCATCACCTCTATCTGGTGACCTGGGTCCACAGCCATCACCTCAGTCTTCTCTGAGTTCAACCTCAGCCAGCTCGAATTCATCCAATCCTGGATTTCAGTGATGCAGTTGTTGAATACCGAGAGAGCTCTATCTTAGTTGGGTGCAAAAGATAGGTAGAGCTGGGTATCATCAGCATAGCAGTGAAACCTCAGCCCATACCTTCTTACAATATCTCTGAGGGGTAGCATGTACACTGTGAACAACATGGGGGACAACACCGAACCCTGAGGTACCCCACATGACAGAGAGACTGGGTCGGAGGAGTAATCCCCAACACCACCCTCTGAGTTCTGCCAGTGAGGAAAGATCTAAACCACCTGAGGACTGTACTAGACAGACCACAGATGAACCTCAGGTGTTCGAGAAGAACCCCATGATCCACAGTGTCAAATGCCGATGAGAGATCTAGAAGAACCAAGAGTGGCTCTTCTGATCTCTCACCATCAAGAGATCATTGAGCACCCAAACCAGCGCAGTCTCGGTACTATGTCTCTTTTGAAAACTGGATTGGAGGGGTTCATAAATGTCATGGATGGTCAAATGGTTCTTCAGTTGTAGGGCCACTACTTTCTCAATCACCTTCCCCACAAAGGGAAGGTTAGAGATCGGTCTGTAGTTGACAGGATAGTCTGGGTCCAGAGAAGCTTTCGTCAGGAGGGGTGTTATCACTGCCTCCTTCAGGGAGCTGGGAAACTCACCTGTCTCAAGGGGCACCAGACTATCCGTGATAGAACCAGGCTGATGGTATCACAACAGCCCATAATCAGGGCAGTTGGGCCCAGATCTATACTACAGCACATCGGATGCATACCCTGAACAATCCGCTTGACATCGATGAACTCCGGCTGATCAAAGGAACTCCAGGAGAACTGAGGGACGGTGACTGAGTGCCAATCCATAGCATCTCCTATAGGGTGTGCTGCTTGGAGCTCCACCCTGATGTGAGCCAGCTTAGCTGCAAAGAATCGAGCAAGCTCTTCACACTCCACTTGCAGGCAGGCTGGGTTGCACATTCTTTCTACAGTTTGAAAGAGCTGAGCCGGTCGATTCTGAGCAGCCGCAATCTCCCCGGACAGGAACATTAGATATACCTCCCCCTTACAAAAATAGGCATAAGAAATGCAATTTAAATAAATTTTTCAGCTTTTTTAAATTTTATTTAAACAATAAGCCATAGTATAATAGGAATAATGCACTCCAGGGTGTGTGTCGTGTTGGGATAATGTCATGTCTGGGGTATTGGCTGCACTTGGAAAACCACCCCAAGCGTGATGTTATCCCAGCATGACACACACCCTGTTATGCATTATCCCTTTATTCTGGCCCTGGTGTGAGCGAAAGCTGTGTAAACTGCCCATCACTGGTATATTGGTTTCCTGGGCATGTCTCATCTCGTGCATGCTGATTTGTGAAGTTACCATTGTATCTGTTACCATCTCTAGATCTGGATCTGGAGGAACAGAACAACTTCTCTTCTGTGGGAGTTGAGATATGTTCCAATTTTATGGTTTCTTGAACCACCTGGGTGATTTTGAGGATGGTATAATCAGCGCATAACCTAGCTGATAGGTCTCCCTTTCTTCCTCTTCCTTGTCTGAGTCACTGGACCCAGCGCTATCATTTTCATGGTCATTGGGAGTCTGAACAGAAACAGGAGAGGTTCCAAAATGGCTGCCATGCACATGCACAGTTTGGCTCTGATCTCAAGACCGCTGCCATGGAAAGTGATGTGCCCAAGGTGGTGGAGTTCCTATAACTTCAGCCCTAAGGATACATGAATGCCTGATAGGGTGGGGACTAGTACCTGCACCTTGCATACAAATGGAGATGGTTGCATGGGGTCATGTGGAGTATGAGGTGGTGGTGAAAAGTTGACAAAACAGCAGTGAGATAAAACAGGGCTATCACTCAAGATAAATACATTTAACCTGTATTTGGAGGCAGTAAAGAACAGATTTGGCAGTATGCAGCCTTGTGATTCTACAGAAAATTCAGAGACCCCCAGATGAATACTGCACATCTATTCATGGTAAAAGCCAGTTGGAGAGAGGCACAATAGCCTGGACTCAATCTGCTGACTGGGGAGGAAACAGAGATGTTGGTTGCCTTTTCTGAAACATCTGGAATCTTGTGATGTAAGGGTGGTGGGGCACAATGCAGTTTTACTAAGCCAGAACCACAACAGGCGGAACAACAGTGCTGCACACCACACTAAACAATTTAAAATCAGAACCACAACAAGGAAAAACAGGCTGAATGGTTCAGTAGAAAAGGAACAGACCCAAAGGTAACCTGTATATCTTGCACAACAACAAGCTTTCTTTTTGTCTGGAAAAATGTAATGCTGCTAACAGCAAATAAGTAAGAATTTTCTGCTGTTGGTTCAAAAAACACTAAAATAGGAAGCATTCGCTACTCTAAGTTGAAAAATGTAAACATAAGCAAGATTTTTCCTTTTCTTTGTTTGGAGAAAGGGAGCTGGGCATGGGTATGTCTTTTGAATTTGATATCTAACAAAATCTAGTGGCAGCAAGGCCAGTAACTAACCCACTGAGCTGTCAATCAATGAGCACATACTGAATACAGTAGGCATTCAATTAGAGCTCAGCTGGCAGCAGGCCTTGGTGGTGAGCTGTGGGCTGTGCCAGTTGCTGGCTCTGCATTGGGATGGGGGAGGGAGGTAGTGGGCAATGCCTGCCTGGGAGGGGGTGGGGATCCATTAGACCGAGCTCCACATAGTGAGTCCCAGGATCTACTAGACCACTAGGGACCAGGGTGTGTTAATTACTTATAATAGGGCTTGGGGGGGTCTAGACCACCAGGGATGATTTAATTTATTGTAAAGGGAGATAGAGACTGGGGGAGGGGGGGACCGCTAGACTGCCAGGGAACTATATATAATTTCCTATGGGGTGATCGGGGCTAGGGAAGGGAGTCCATTAGACCATCAGGGATGATTTAGTGTTTCATAATGTGGGATTGGGGATTGAGTGGGGTCCGCTAGACTACCAGGGCAGTTTTAATAATTCATAATGGGGGATTAGGGCTGGGGGGGCCACTAGACTACCAAGGAAATATATACAGTTATATATTCTGTCATTCCGACCACCCCTGACCCACTATCCATGATTATAGTGCTGCTCTTAAAATTAGGCAGCGTGCTCACAGCATCAGTCAGACAGCAGGAGGCTGAGTTGGTGTGTGGAGGGATGTGCTGCTCACCATCCCTCACCACAGCACTGACCTGCAGAAACGGGGAAAGGAGGTGGTTGTTGGTGCTGGTGGGATGGGGCCACTGACCACCAATGAGGGACAGGGATCCGGGATCATGGGTGGGGTGGTCAGAAGGACGGGGCTCTGGTGGGGGCTCACTGACATGCCGACCATGTCTGGGGCGCTGATGTGTGTAAGTGTAGGGGGTGATCTTTAACACCGGCCGGGGGCCGGGGCACTGATGTGTGTGTGTGTATGGGAGGGTGTTCTAACTTACTGGACTAGGGCGAGGACTCCATTGTGTGTTGGGGGGTGGGCTGGCACATGAGACTGGGGCTAGAACTCAGTTGTGTATTGGGGGGGCTGCCATGAGGGACCAAGGCCAGGACTCGGTTGTGTGTTGGGGAGGGTGAGCCATTAGACCGAGCTCCACATAGTGAGTCCCAGGATCTACTAGACCACCGGGACCAGGGGTGTGTTAATTACTTATAATAGGGATACAGGACTGTGACAGGTGTTCTCTTGTGGGGGGGTTTACACTCTGATGCCGGGACTGGGCAGGGGTCCTATGTACATGGGGCTTGGCGAGTACAGCAGTTGTGGCAGAGTTCCCCCTGCCATATCCATTGCCTTCCTATGTCCCCCTGTGCCCAGCACTACATGCCTTTGTAAATGCTGCATAGTGTGGGCACTCCCCCGTCTCTCACCCCAGACCACCCTGCTACGCAGCTGCTCAAGCAACCAGGGAATTGGGTGGCCACCTGGCCAGCACACATTTGATAAATGCCCCTGGGGATCCTTGGGACCCCTGCTGTGCGGCATTCCTGCGTACATATGCCTAGCGCCTGGTTTGCGCAGTGCATTGGCATGGTGCATAGGGCCCATTGTGTGCACAATGTGCAGTTATCTGACTGTATGTTAGTACAGTAAATGCATTATTTCTGAGTACTGATGCATTTTATTCTAAATCTTATATGTATGTGATTTTGCTACAATACTTATGTATCTTTTATAATGTGAAATATAGCTTGTGATTATTATGCACTATACTTATTCTGCACATGACACCATTGTAAATAAGCATCAGCTCATTGGGCTCTTTTTTTTTTGATAATCTGAATAAAAATGTTAATAATGAATTTTATCCTATTTGGGCCAGTATCCAGAGTAACTTAAATTTTATGAAAATATAACCTTCCCACTTTCCAAAATGCATCATCTATCATTTTTGTCCCAGATCTAAACTGGGAGGACTTGAAAAGATCTAATGGCATGCAATGTTGGCTCTAGAGGTAAAAAATATAAGCCATTTTAATAAACCCTAGATTTTTGTTTTGTTAACCATTTAGCCATTTTCTCAAATTAATGCCTTTTATCAAGGCTTGAGGTGTAGTGATGTACACATATTCTTTGATCGGAATTTTTATCCAGATGTGGGGTCCTGATGCCAAGGCCCCTGCACGCGCGCTGCGCACACACACACACACACACATAAACAATTTCTCCCACATACTGCTAAGAAAATGGAGACAAATTTGTTTAAATAGCATCCTTCATACAAAATGCATTCCAAAAATGCTTTGCAATCCAGGAAAGGAAGATCAGTGAAGATTGTTGCCACAAAGTGCACAGGGATATCTAACAGTGCAGAGCTAGATTAGGGAGAGATTAAGTGGCTTGTTCAGAATTACTGGAGTACTGGTGATGGGATTCAAGGCACCGGTTTCAGGTAATAGCTTTTATAATACAGGCAGACTTGATGGATCATTGTAATCTTTTGTTTATACTTACATTTATTGAATTTTTATTATTATATGTCATGCAAATAAATTGTGATTAATTCCATCACAATTAATTCCAGAAAAGAAAGCACACACCCTTATTTCATTATAGTGGCACAGTACAGTAGGTTATTTAATGTTAAACCACTAACTTTGCACTTTAATAGTTTTGCCTCATTCAAAGGTTTTGCATGAAATTTTGCATGCCTACTGGGGGGGGGGGCAAGGTATTTTCATGTGCCAAGTTTCATTCTGGTCAGATGTGCGGATTACAAGATCTGAATAGTCCAAAAAGTGGAATAATTTGGACTTTTTGCTGTTTTTATTTTGTCATCACCTAGCCCCGTCAGCTAGTGTCCCACCACCCTACTCCCCCAATCCGAATCGGAGCTAGCGACCAGCACAGCCCTCCTCTCTACACCACAGCCGGCCACAAACTGAGCTCTGAATGAGCGTATATTGTATATAGTACATGCTCACTGAAAGCCGTCAGTCAAAGAGTGCTTACTGTATACAGTATGTGCCTATTGAGAGCTCAGTTGGTGGCCAGCCGCGGTGGTGAGAGGAGGCTTGTGCTGGTCACTGCCCAATTCAGCATGGGGGAGGGGTGTTGGGACGCCACCTGGCAGGGGTGGGAGGGTGGGGGTCCACTAGACCACCAGGGACAGTGCCTCATACTATATGAGGGTGCTCACGGAGAGGGAGGGTGGGTCTGCTAGGTCACCAGGAAGGGTATATCCTAATTAATAGGGGAGACCGGGAAGGGGGTCCACTAGACCACCAGAGACCGCTGTTTTGTTTTTTATGGGGCACACAGGAATTGGGAGGGGGCCAAATGTATGTAACAATCATGTATATGTATTAAAGTAACACCATACTGCAAACGCACCCCAACGAGGTGCAAACAAAAGCACATTTATGTGCTCAACTGTCTCCCTGACACTCCCACTGCCACCTCTTCTGCCCCTCATGCCCCTGGCACCCTCCTGCCATGCTGTTTCACCCCCCCCACCATCCTGGGCCCCTAGTGTTGCACCGGGGGAGGGCGGATCCCTGTGGCAATGTCTGCAAATGCTCCAGCTGTTTGGCACAGTTAGAGACTTGCAGCAAACTCAGAGAATTTGGCATCTGGGCCCTGCTTTTTATGAAACCAGGTGCAGGGTCCCTGATGCATCTGAAATTTACTGCAACCCTTACAGTGACACAACTTGCATCACTCTAAGGGCTCTTTTCAAATCGGGTCCAACATATTATATACCCAATATAGCCTGGCTGAGATTTAACATCTTGTTTCCAGTGGGGTCCTGCTTCTACAAATTTCCACGGATGGGTGGAGAGGAATACTAAGAGGATGCCCATGGTTAAACAGTAATTATTTGCACCTAGCCAGGCTTGACCCTTGCTGTAACCACAAGACCATATTGCCACCTGAAATGTTGATACTGATTCTTGTTATTCAGTTTTGTTTCCAAATGCATTTGGAAGATCAACTCAGCAACAAAAGTTGCAGTAGGTGAGGGTACTCATGATAAAGTCAGTTCATAGGATATACAAAAATCGGGCACTCATCCCCTCCATCTTAAGAACAAAAGATTCTGCTCCAGTCCAATTCAGTGCAAAGTATTGTTTTATTCCATGCCATATGGTAAAAACTGCACATAGAATGCCTGATGCATTTCTGAAAGATTACATTTTCAAAAGATAAAGAAATTTTTCGGAAACACCCCAGGTGTTCAATGTGCATATTGCACATAATATGAGTGGCCCGTTTTGGAAAGATTCTTTCATCAAAGCTGATAAATTAGTTTTTACAAAATGCATTAGGCTTTCTATATGCACATTTTATCATATGCCACTAAATAAAATAGTACTTTTGCACTGAACTGGACTGGGGCAGTGTCTTTTATTCTCAAGATGGAGGGATGAGTGCCCGGTTTTAGTATATACTATACATTTGATGGATGACACATCTCATTTTATGTTTACTTTTCTAGAGCTTTAGTTTTTGTAGCCCTGACTTAGCTTCAGTGTCTCCAGTACTGTATAAGTATGGAACAAATGTTTTTTGCATGTTAATTTGTATAAATCACAAGTCAAGTGACTTTAATCAGTTAAAATCATCTGCTAATACTAATTAAAAGATACGCAAGAAACAGCCTGATGCTCAGAGGTAATACCACTATAAAATAATAGGTAATGCCACTAGAAATCTGCTTGTGGAATTTAACTGTCACAGTGCACTTACCCCCACTGAATCACATTACCTGCACTAGCGTCATGGCCCTGGAATACCCTTCCAATTGTCCTGCAACAGTGATGCCCAGCATCATGTTCCGTCTTCACTAATGATATCCTGATACTGGGGCATGGCTTGGCCAGCCAAAATGGTTGATGGATTTTAACCTAGCTCCTGTATAACATGGTAAACCTAACTGCAGTATTTCCGCAATAATGTTGTAAGATAAAGTACCACATTTTAAAGTGACAATTTATGGCTACTCGGCATTTACAAAAGCAAACAAACTATCTACTCATTCAAGCCTGGAATGGTGTCCTCAAAGTCTGCAGCACATTTTGAGAAAAGAACAAGGGAACAAAGTATGACAGCAGCAGGCATCAGCGAAGGAGGAAATATCTCTTCACCCGATCCATTAGTAGCTGTCCCTGGCATGATCACTAACCTGAAAAATGAGATGAAAGCAGGTTTTACTAATCTCATTGCCCAGATGCTGCACCTTAAGAATATATAGTATCTGGGCTGACAGAAACAACTACGGCATATGTATGTGGTTGGACTGAGGTGAAAAACTGAATAAGTGATCTAGAGAACCTGTTGGTGGACTTGTTGTGGGAGTGTAAATAACTAGTGTATAACATGGGAGTCTTCTGGAAAAAACAGATGACCAAGAAAATAGATTGGGGGACTAATCTTCATCTGGTGGAGCTGCCAGAAGGACTGGAAGAGAAAATCCAAAACAGGCAGCTCATAAATGGCTGGTGCAAAACCTTGGCATGGCTCACAAGATGCCAGTATTTGAGATAAAAAGAGCCCACAAGGAGGACTCCAAACCCAAAGCTGGAGATCACCCCTAGGTGCTTTTTAATAAAGTATCTCCAGTTTCTGGATTAAAAAAAAGTGCTCCATGCTGCTAAATTACGAGGTTCCATTAAAACCAATGGTATATCTGTCCTGGTGTTCCAAGACTATAGCAGGGAACTACAAATCAAGCTCCAGCAATTTGCTGGAGTAAAGTCCAAGCTGTACATGATGGATTGGGAATGTGCCCACCTTTATCCCTCAAAGTTGAGAATTACAAGACATGGGCACACTACATGGGTCTTTACCTGACCAAAGAATGTAGAGGACTGTGTTAATCTGGAGAAGGCAGTCATGCAGGGGAGATCGGGGACTCGTTGCACTGTCACAGTGACCTGAAAGCTCCAGCAATAAGTGACTCATTTCTTTATACATGCCTCATCCATGGACCACCTGCATATCCAAGAAAACCTCTAAGGAATATAGGGGCCAGTTCCAAGATGACCGGTGTAATTTGCATGCAGTTGCGAGTTACGCCGCTCACCTCTATGCCAGGGACCCTATGCCACATTCCAGAAGAGGAAGGGTCCCAGCACTTGTGACATGCGAGATATGCCATCTTTGTGGCGGTAGCCTATGCATGGCACATTGCAGCCACATGTCGCAAATCGCAGCTAGTGACAGTCGGCACCCCTGAAGCCCCTCCCCAGCCCCGGACCACCTCGGCAGACACCAGGGAGCATGGTGGGGGCTGAACATACAGCACAGTCATCCTGGGGGGGTGCACCAATATCAAACCACTGGGGGTCCCTGATGATTGAGGGGTTGGAGGGCAGGGGTGTGCTGCAAGGGGCTAGGGGGTCCCTATGGCACCATCGCTGGGGCTCTGCATGGTGGAATACCATGATGCCAGCCATCAGATGCCACTTAGGACAGCTCTGAGCTGTCAGAGTTTCCCTACACCACTGCAGCTTTGGGAATTGCAACTGCGGGTTGTGACACCCACCCACCTGGAATTGGGCTATGTGCATGTCATAACCCGCAGTTGTGCCAGATGTTACAGGCTGCAGTGTAAGAGGTGTTTGAAATTGTAATTGTCACAGCCCACAGACACACTGGCATATGGCACCTCTTGGAATGGCACCAGGTCGCGGGATACACCATGGAGAGTGGCGTATACCACCTTATGCTGGCATAACCCAACTTGGAATCAGGTCCATGGTCCCTTAGCTGACTGAGTCCTGTGCTCAGTGGTTTTCATACTGTCATTTACTCCAGTGCCATACCCATAATCACCTCTTTATGAATACAAGTTGTTTGTAAGCCCGATCAGTGATTCACACTATAAGAAACAGACTTTCAAATAATTGTTTTTCTTTCTGATGGATGAAGCAGTCTGGTGCTCTGTATGTTCATTGTCTGGCCCCGATCCCCAGGCTCAAAGTATGGGGTAGGGGATCACTACCAATTGAGAGGCATAAGTGGTTTGACTGATGATTGTAAAAGCAAGACTCTGGTTGTCTGGCCAGCCCTAATAAGTTCAGTTCAGAGGAGGAGAGGCGGAGAGGAAGAAAGTGGGAAAATCTGACTTCATGACATCTTTGCCTGGGATTGGTAACTGGCACATTTCCTGGTTACTGGGTTGATTAACTCGACTTGATGGCCCCAACCACACTGGACTACATACTGGAGAGTGCAGATACAAGCGGAGGACAGAGGCAATTGTTATATTCACAAGTCCCCTCTAGAAAATTCAGCAAACTGTGACCCCTAGAGCGTAATTCTGATTGAACTATTATATCCCGTCCTAACATGGCACTGTTGGGTAACTGACTGAAGAGGGCATTCGTCTGATGGGGAGGGAAGAGAGTTTCCACTGTCACAGTGCTATAACTGGTGCTAGCTGAAAAAAAAGTCCAAGTTAACATCAGAGCTGCACTTGGTCTCAAAAAGCCAGGACAGAGATGCTGAAAAGTAAAACTCTTAGTTTACTGAGACTGGTAGCACACAGGAGCCTGGACATTTCAACTTGTAGCCTAACTCTTCATCAGGGGTCTGGCAGCCTGGGGATAGCAATATTAAGAAGAGTGCTCCTTTATAGAAGGTCTGAAAAAAGAGTGCTATAACAGATGCAGAATGATGAAAAGGGACATTTTACAAAACAGAGGAAAGGGCAATCTGCAATGGTCTAAAAATGCAGATACAACATTCTTCATGTAACATAAACTGCATTAATGGCTGGAAATCTTGCTACTTTTTTTGTTTTGTTTTTTGTATAAAGCTGTTTTCCCCCCGTGGCCACCTACACCTTTCTTCAGGTCCCCCTTTAGCTCCTGACTCCATCACACCCCCCCTTCCTGGGATCTACAAGGAGCGGAGTTCCAGGGCATTGGGGACCATCAGTGTTGGGCATGGGGATACATAGTACTTTGTGGTTTTCTCCCCATCCCTCCCAGAGCAGTGGTGAATACAGGCCAATGCACGCATGTGGAAGCACATGCATAGTGCCAGAAACCATGTTCCTTCCACTCTCCCAATGCCAGGCTCACAGACCTCCCTGGTTCTAACATCCAGCCTCCACTGGATGTCAGTTGAGAGTGAGGTGACTAGTCTCCCTGATCTGGGAGAGAAGAGCAGCACAATGGCCACTACAATCCTTTCCCAGTCCTCGCTTCTGCCAACCCCGGCGGCCCGTACTCACCTCTGAACATGGGTCGCCGGCATGCATGAGGTGTAGCATCTGGTGCCCCAATCCTCAGTGCCAGCAGGCCAACTGGAAACCTTGCTGCTTTAGTGAACTGTGCTTCAGCAGCTTAATGTTCAACAAGAAAAGAGGAAAATAATTCTAGTTAAATAATAGCAAACATGCACTGCTGCAGTTATGTGAAGGGATCTTTTTTCGTATGGCCGAATTCTTTTGTTGTATAGTCATACAAAAAAAGGGAAGTGAGTCACAAAAAAGAGATTTTAAGTCTGGAAAAAACACATTTGGGGATAATTCTAGCAATGCCTAATAGCAGAATCCACCTAACAGGGCCCCAGTTAACAAAAATCAAGTGTTGGTGTCTGTGGAGGAGTTTATTTTTGTGGGTATTGAAAATGTTATTTTGGAAAAAAATGGAAACAAGATGTCAATCACATGAAAAAGGAGTTTTTCCTCTTGAAAAGGGATAAGCCCCATACGAGAAAGTATCCTTTTTCATATGGACAAAATTATTTTGCTGTTCCAAGCAGCTATCCAACAGACCAAACTGTGCATGCTCAGAACCAACATTTTAAAATGAATAACTTTGGAATGGATTAATATTTTTTTTTCACCAAAACAGTGAAAGGCACATCTGTGTGGACCAAGACCTTTCTACACTGAAAATTTCAGACCAAAATTCCAAACTGTCTGGGCACAAGGCGATTACCAAAAATAATGATTTTTTATGTTATTTTGATATCCACATCTCAGATTCTGCACATCTGACCAGAAAGAATCTTGGAATTTCAAAAGATCTACCCCCGAGACTGTGCATGCAAAATTTTGTGCAAATTCATTGAACAGTTGTGAAGATATTAAAGTGCAAAGTTTGAGGTTTAAGATACAAATCCCTGCTCATCCCTAACTATAGTGGCATGGTAATATTTCACTGACACCATATCTATAAAACTACTATAATAGTTTATGAAGGCTTATAAAATGAGCAAAAAACAATCTTAAATGCTGATTGACTGGAAGGCCATTCCAGCCGTGACCTTATCAGGACATACTGTTACAATGGCACTACGTGTGCCAATGGAGATGCAGTACACAGAAAAATCAATCCATGCCACTGCTGTCCCAATGCAGCTCCTCAGTTAACAACCAATGGCAACACAACAGCTGCAGTGGGCAATCTATGGGAGTGACTGTTAAGTACTGCAGATGCCAAATATGAAACCCCCCACTCCCCACAGACACAAACAAAGTTTACATTTCTACCAAGTCCAGACATACCACTGGCATGAATCTTTAAAAAAATTAAAGTAACCTACAGTTCAGGGGTAAACACAAGCACAATCTCCAAACCTCTTCAGAGAGATGCTCCTCCATTACGTTTGTCTCCATTGGCACCCCCCCCCCATCCCTCACCCCCTAAACCAACAGACCCAAAATGAATAAATAAATTTAAAACAAAAGATCTCCAACAGCACTGGTTGTCAAGAAATGGCTCTATACGGCACAACAAATGGAATTGCTCGGTGTCAGTGAAGGGACACTCAGAAACTAAACAAAATAGCCAAACTGAAAGGAATCTTCGGGGGAGAGGGAGACTTGGCAGCCAGTCACTTGTCATACACATATACAAATTAGAATCTTCAGTGGGGGGGAAACAGAAGAAAGGACACAGCACCCAAAGTCAGAAACGCCCGTGTAAGTAAAACTGAATCAACAGCCAGTCACTCCTCACACACATACACAAAGTTAGACTGTAAATGTAAAAAAAAAAATGTTAAATTTATAAGGCATGTGCAGAAGGGGGGCGGGCTTACATACACTGCCTGGTATGATTCTACTTTCTGCCTCAGCAGTACATAGGCGATACATGATGGGCAGAAGTGGGATATGAAAAATATCTGCATGAGTGAACAGTGACCTCGGAATACCTCACGAATGGCGGAGCATAGAGAAACCACGAGTGATGGTTCCCGAGGTCACTGTTCACGAGTGTAGATATTTTCTACATCCCATTCCTGCCATCATGTATTCAATTTCTACAATAGGGCCATGTATTGTGCTGGTTTTAGTTTTTAAGTAGTGTGTACAGATTTTTGTAAAAGAAGTTTCATTTGAGTGTTTTTGTTTTCTGTGAATGGGTATTATTCTTCCACATTGTTAGCTCATTTTATTTTAATGAGCTTGGGTTTCTAGGTTTTCACTGGTTGGTTCTGCGGTGTTACGGTTGAAAGCAGTAAGTTTCATTGGCTGTCATTTGTATGTGGGACGGCTGTAGATTTTGTTAGATATGGCTGCCGTGTCTTGGTTCCCGAGAGTGAGAGGGAGTGCCATTTGATAGCAGCATTGTACAATTTGTGGTATACTTATTAAGTGGTCTTATGTTTGCTTTTCTGCATACATGAGTACTGAAGGTTGTGGTGGGATCTGCAGGCGGGTGGCATAATGAAGCCGCTGAAGAGTGAAGGCAGCTTTTCCAGGAGCGATTGTGGATTGGTGCAGCCCTGTGGGGGTTGTAAAGGTTAGTGTTTATGATAACGGAAGAAAAGTGTAAACTGCTGGTTTTATGTAGTGCTTCAGCTGTGAGGAAAATAGCATATGGGAATCAAGGCTCAGTATATGACAGGGGTCTCGGCTTACCCTTGTTACATTTTAGTACTACACATGTACTCAGAACAATTAATGTTAAGCTGTATCAAGTGCTAGCTGGTGGGGGGGTGGTAGAGATGATGTATTCACTGTGGAGATAAATGGTGAGTGACATATCTACTATGTGAATAAATTTAAGATTTTAAATTTATACACGTTCTCAATTCACAAGTTACTTCGTGAATGGTTGTGCTTCCATCCCCTTCTAAAGGGAAGAGATAAAAAGTGCTTCAGAAAATGTCAGGGATGCAAATATGTACCATATTCATGTCAAATGACGCAAACAACCATCTGCACACTTTGATTCATCTCCTTATTTATTCATTTCATTTTTTCCCCTTATTTTCTCACTTATTAAACCACAGTGTAATGGTCACTCATAGTTAGATAAATTGTGACAAACTGGCAATCCAAAGTCCCATTTCTTTCTTGTGTATAAATTCACTGTTCCATAATCAATCTCAATACTTTACCAGTTGTTTTTTGCCACTGCTATTCCAACTGTACTGCTGTTGAAAGTTCCTTGCTCTATTTTCATTTCGAGCTGGATATACTTCTCACAACTTTTACAACTATGCCCCCATTTGCATTCATCAATGCGCCCAAAAATGTGAAAATAGAGCAAGGAGCTTTCAAATTGAATAATGGTTTACTGAGATGTTCTACTTCAAAACATTTGATAGAAGTGCCGAACCCTGTGGTGTAAATGCAGGTTTGGATTTAGGCAATTGAGCCAAGAAAAAAGCATAGTTGAAACAGCGGTACAGTTGGAATAGCAGTGGCAAGAAACAACAACGGGTAAAGTACTGAGATGTTAAAAGGCAAATAGCAGTGGCAAATAAACAACAATGGGTAAAGTATTGAGATTTTCATAAAGTAACAGCAGCCTGATGGCTATGGGCATAATGGCTCATGAATGGAACAGAGAGCTTTTTCGGGCATATGTAAAAAAACAATACTATGGGAGGCCAATTAAAGTAGAAGTGAATGCTATTATAAGGCAAAAAGAAAGACAACATATTTATATTGATACACTAAGAGGTGATGGAATGTTTGGTATTACAAACAAAAGCTGCTGATTATGGAACAGTGAATTTATACACAAGAAAGAAATGGGACTTTGGATTGCCAGTTTGTCACAATTTATCTAATTATGAGTGACCATTACAATGTGGTTTAATAAGTGAGAAAAGAAGGGAAAAATGAAATGAAGAAATAAGGAGATGAATCAAAGTGTATGGATGGTTGTTTGTGTCATTTGACATGAATATGGTACAAATTTTTTCACATAGTAGATATGACATTGTCGGTTTTATGTGATAAAGGTGAGTCTGAAAGATTGCCTATCACAAAGAGCGAGCAAACTTGTGCCGATAGTCAAAAGGGCGACAGATATTGTACCTACCGTTGCAAATAGCAACGGTCACTACAATACTTAACTAAATCATACAAAAATCTTTTTTTTTGCAGAGGTGCACCCCCCGTGCCTCCCAAACTTAAATAACCAACTCTAAGGGTGCAGGCCACAGGAACGAGATACTGGTTCTAAAAAAAATGTTTCTGCTGTAGTCAACCCGAACCTGGGTCTGTTTGCATCACGCGATGGTGTACACCACTACACTATGCAAGCAGCTCGATGGAATCAGCCACAAAGATACTATATTCCTGCAGTAGTGAGTACAGCTCCTGCTGTACTCACTATACAAGATATAGCGAGGTACTGCACCACTCGCTCTCTTGTAGAGTGCTACTATTGAGTTGCTCAAATGTGCAGCGCTCAATAATCAGCGCTCTACATGGGTGCTACCGTCATTGTCAGTTTATCACACCGGAGTGAAAATACACGATTTTATCAGATTCTTTATCACTTCACCCCTTTTGTATAAATAAGAAAACCTCTGCTGGCAATAAATAGCTCTTTTTATAGAGGAACTATTTTTTTACTATTTGACCTATTATACCTTCATTTATATATTTCTGACTCTCTTTTGTTCTCTTTTCCTTTTGTTTTTTAATAATTACTTAGGGGCTCATTTTATAAGTGCAATACAACACTCTGAGGTGTGGGTTATGGCCTGATAAGAGCACTTCCCAGGTACTAAAGGCACACAGTGCAAGTGCCTTGTGCCTTATAATGCGCCTGGGGTGTGCTCTTATCAGGCCATAACTCAAATCTTGTCATGTCTTATTGCTTGCATATTATACCCTTATTAAGCAGCTGCAAGCTGTAATGTTTTGGTACATAGAAACACAGAAACATAGAATTTGACGGTAGATAAGGACCGCTTGGCCCACCCAGTCTGCCCATTTCCCTACCTGATGTATAAGCTGCAGATTCTAGTTATTCAACAGCTTACTTCCTCCTGTCCCCACTAGAATTGCCTTATGCCTGTCCCATGCATTCTTGAATTCTCCCACTGTTCCTGATTCTACAGCCTCCTCAAGAAGGCCGTTCCATGAATCCACAACTCTCTCTGTGAAAAAATACTTTCTAACATTACCTCTGAGCCGTCCTCCCTCTATCTTCAAATTGAGCCCCCTTGTTCTTGCACATCTCTTCTTCTGAAAGATACTACCCTCTGGCACCTTGTTAATTCCCTTGAGACACTTGAAAGTTTCTATCATGCCCCCCCTCCCCCTCCTTTCCTCAAGGGTATACATATTAAGCTACTTTAGTCTCTCCTCGTATGTCTTCTGGTACAGACCTTGCACCATTTTGGTTGCCCTCCTCTGAACAGTCTCCACTCTGTCTATGTCTTTGCGGAGATGGGGTCTCCAGAATTGCACACAGTACTCCAGATGGGGTCTCACTAACTGTCTGTAGAGAAGGATAACAACTTCCTGTTTTCTACTGTTGATGCCTCTCCCTATGCATCCCAGTATCCCCCCAGCCCTCCTTACTGCCTTCTCACATTGCTTTCTCACCTTTAGGTCATCTGATATAATTACTCCTAGGTCTCTTTCGATTTTTGTTGTTGTTATTAACTCACCCCCCCGTGTACTCTTCCCCTGAGTTTTTGTTTCCCAGAAGCATTACCTTGCACTTCTTTGCATTGAATCTGAGCTGCCACATATTTGCCACGTATTTGACCATTCCTCCAACCTTGCCAAATCCCTTTTCATTCTTTCCACCCCACCTTGTGTATCAACCCTGTTGCAGATCTTTGTATCATCTGCAAAGAGGCATACCTTTCCTTCCAGGTGCTCTCCAATGTCACTTATAAAGATCTTAAAGAGGACCGGTCCCAGTACCAAACCCTGCGGTACCCCACTAGTTACCCTCCTTTCTTCACTATGGACTCACGTTTACTATTACCTTTTACGTCCTGTTGTCCAGCCAGTTTTTTATCCAGGCTACCACCCTGGGACCCACTCCAAGGCTGGCTAACTTGTATATTAATCTTTTGTGCGAGACTGTGTCGAATGCCTTGCTAAAATCTAGGTAGGCCATATCCACAGCTCCTCCCTGGTCTACTACTTTGGTCACCCAGTCAAAGAAATCTATTAGGTTTGTCTGACATGACCTTTCTGCTGTGAAACCATGCTGCCTTGGGTCCTGGCCTCTAGGTACTCATCAATTCTTTCCTTCAGAAGTGATTCCATCGTTTTCCCTACCACTGAAGTCAAACTAACTGGTCTGTAGTTTCCTGCCTCTGCCCTGCTCCCACTTTTGTGAAGTGGAATCACATTTGCCCTCCTTCAGTCCTCAGGTACCACCCCATCTTCCCATGATTTGTTAAAGAGAGTAGTCAGTGGTGTTACTAGTTCTACCCTTAGTTCTTTAGTATTCTTGGGTGAATCCATCAGGCCCCATTGCTTTGTCCACCCTCAGTTTCAAGAGTTCTTTCAAAACCCTTTTCTGTGAATGGACTGGTATCGACCCCGATTCAGAGTTTCTCCCTTGTTTGGTTTAGGCACCTCTCCTCCTCATCTGTTGTGAATATTGAGCAGAAATATTCATTCAGTATCCTTGCTTTTTCACTGTCACCCTCTGCACACATTCCCTCCCCTTTATTAAGTCTATGTATCCCTCCCTTTGTCTTTCTTCACTCCCTAATGTACCTATAAAAGGTTTTATCCCTCTTCTTAACAGAGTTGGCTATCTTGTCCTCAGTTTGTGCCTTTGCTATTCTGACTGCCTTCCCTTCCTCCTGCTGCTTTAACTGATAAAGTTTTCTGTCCTGCTCCTTCTGTGTTTTCTTATATTTCCTAAATGCTATCCTTTTCTCCTTAACCATTCCTGCCACCTCTTTTGAGAACCATAGTGGTTTTTTCCTTCATTTTGTTTTATTGATTTGCTTCACACAAAGGCTTGTTGCCTCTGCGATGGCTGTTTTGATTATTCCCCATTGTTCCTCCACCCCTCCTTCTTGCCAATTTGCTAGTGCTTTTCTAATGCACTCTCTCATTTTCCCAAAGTCAGCCTTTCTAAAGTCCAATACTCTTGTTTTTGTATGGCTTGACTCTATGGCTGTGTTTATTGTGAACCACACTGTTTGGTGGTCACTTGTTCCCAGACGGCTACCCACTTCTAAATCTGAGATCCTTTCTCCTTCCCCATTTGAGAGTACCAGGTCTAAGATTGCTCCCTCCCAAGTGGGTTCCAACACTAGCTGTCTGAGGCATGCCCCTGTAGGGCATCAAGAATGACCCTGCTCTTGGATGTGCCTGCAGCAAAGGTACTCCAGTTAACATCTGGCATATTCAGGTCCCCATCAACAATATCTCCCCTTTTTCTGCCATTTTAAGGATGCCTTCTATCATTTCCTTGTCCATTTCCTCCCCCTGAGATGGGGGTCTTACACAACCCCCATGCGGATTGTGGTGCCATTTCTTGTCTCCAGGGTGACCCATAGTGACTTGTCAACTTCCTGCTTACTCTTTAGTTCTGTTGCTTTAATCCCTTCCCTTATATAGAGAACTACTCCTCCTCCTCCTCCTCCTCCTCCTCTTTTACCCACCCTGTCCCTCCTATAGACTGTGTGCCCTCTTATGTTGACTTCCCACTTTTGGTTCTCTGTGTACCACGTTTCAGTGACTGCCACAATATCCAGGCATCCCTCTCCCATTAAGGCCACTAGTTCAGGGAGCTTGTTGCACAGACCACTGGCATTGGTACTCATCACCTTCCATTTATTTTTTATGGCCTTACCCCTTTTAGCCCCATCCCTGTCTTTAACACCTTTTTCTGCATGTATCCCTGTCCTGCTCCCTACTGACTTCTCTGCCTTGGTGTTTACCTCTCTAACTACTGCGCTTTGTGGGGAGGCTGGAATGTCCCTGCTCCTTTTCAGTGCCTCCCCCCTTGGCTAGTTCAAATGCTTGCCAATGAAGCATTTAAACCTGCCACCTAGGATCCTGTATCCCCCCTGGGCAGATGCAGACCATCACGCCAGTATAAGCCTGCATCCTCCAGGTGGCTCCCAGTCCCAATGAAGCCAAAACCCTGAGCTCCACACCAGTTTTTCAACCATTCATTGAATCTCATGGTGCGGAATACCCTAGCATCATCCTTGCCATAGATGGGCTGCACCTCCAAGAAGGTTATCGTACATGCTACTTTTCTAAGGCCCCTCCCCAACTCCACAAACTCCTCTTGCACCACGCTGATCCCATTTACAGCCAGGTCATTTGTCCCTAGGTGGACAATGACATCCAGCTCCCTCCCTCGTGCAGCTGCTCCCGCGATCCTGAGGATTCACTTCCTGTCCCTCCAAGCCGTGGCACCAGGCAGGCACCTTACCTCCCTATCCCCTTCCTCCCCCATGTTTACCCCCTAATGATTGAGTCCCCCACCAGGAGTTGTTTCCTTCCCCTGTGAGGTCTCGTGCCACCCTCCTGTGCGTCTCCTTTGTGGAGGTTCCCAGCATCCTCCTTGGTACACAAGTGTATGCTCTATTTAATTATTTATTTCATTTTTGTATACTGAAGGACTGACAGCTTGACTTCTATCCAATGATTTGGACCTGTTCTAATTAAATTTCTGTTGATTTGTAAAATAAATGTTTAGAAAATCAATAAAAGGAAAAAAATGCTCAGTGGCCACTGATGTGAGGGGCTAGCTCCAAACCCACTGCCTGATAATATTTATTTCTCTTCCTCCCTGCTGGGCACTGACACTGTTCAATTAGACCATCCCATTCCTCAGTAACCCCTCTCAGGAGCAGACCAGTTGTAAACATGTACAATAAAAGGATAGAAACAATGAATCATAGAATGTGTTGGCAGGAAAGGATCAGCAGTCCCATCTATCCTGCCCTATATTAGCTGCCTAATTTATTTATTTATTTATTTATTTAAACAGCAGTTTGGAAAACCTTTGAGCCATAGGCTCATTTACAAAGGTACCTTGTCACAGTAAGACAAATGAAAATACACAGTATAACAGTACAACACAGTATAACAGTAACTTAAGACATAGATACAAACAAGCTGGTACAGGTAGAATTGATGCAAACAATACCAGAGTTATGTTGTCCTTAGCAGCTTAGTAGTAAGCTTTGTCATAAGTATTGAGTACGGCTTTGACTAGTGGCAATTACAGCATCGGGTGTTAATAAGGTGGTTACGTAAGGAAGTTTTGAAGCACGATATAGTTGGAGCTTTGGAGATGGAGGGGGGCAGTGTGTTGAACCAGGAGGGGGCCCTAAAGCTGAAGGCTCTTTGGCCGTGAGAGGTCCTAGTTCTAGGGATAACAAGAGAGGTTTTCCCAGAGGTCCGAGTATGAACTAGTGGGACAGAGCGGCGAATGGTGGGGGTCAATCCTGGCGGGGATAGCCCAAGGAGGGTCTTTTTTGTAAGGGTACAGGTCAGATATTTGAGGCACTCATCAAGATCAAGTACCAGTGCTTTAGCATAGAGTAGACAGGTGTGTGTTAGCCTAGGTGCCCCAGTAATTAACCTGCAGGCCTTATTCAGAGTAGTGCGAATTTTATGGAGTGCGGTCTGATCAGCAGCACCATACACCGGCAGTCCATAATCCACTAGGGACAGGATAGAGGAGGTGATTGTGAGTCAAGAGCCTCCGGGGAGGTGGTGTTTATACCGGCGTAAGATGCCCAATCGGATATTAGTGGCAGTGGCTAGGGCAGCGATGTCTCCATGGAAGGAGAGGGAGGGGTCAAATGGATCCCTAGGTATTTATAGGAGCAAACTTGTTCGAGGGAAAGAGGACCCAGAGTGAATGAGGAGTTTGAAGTTGCAGGACTTGTTTTGAGGATGAGTGAAGAACATGGTTTTTGTTTTTTTAAGATTTATCACCAATCTATGTTCCTTGAACCAGCCCTCGGCTTCGGCGAAGGACTGCTGCAGCGAGTTCTGGAGGCAATAGGGTTACGACTTGAGGCAAAGATGACTGCATCATCAGCTTACAATAGAATGTTCCCCGAGCAAGAGCATGGAAGGGTGTTAAGGTAAAGGGAGAATAGTAAGGGGCCCAGAATGGAGCCCTGGGGAACCCCAGAAAAGATGGGACAGATGTCTGAGTGGGTCCCATTAATTTTTACACTCTGTGAGCAGTCAGACAGATAACTGGCGCACCAGGAGATAGGCCCAGCAGCAAAACCAGAGAGACTAAGGGCATCAAGAAGGAGGGGTTGGGAGACAGTGTCGAAAGCTTTAGAGAGGTCAATGAAGACCGCACCAGCCAGAGAACTAGTGTCTAAGGAGGAGTGAAGAAAGTTGGAGAACTCTAGGAGGGCTGTGTTGGTACTGTGGCCTGCTCGGAAGCCATGCTGCTCAGGACATAGGACATAGTAGGTGGAGAGGTAGTCAGAGATTTGAGAGGCCACCACTTTTTCCAAGGCCTTGGATAGAGGAGAGAGAATGGAGATTGGTCGATAGTTTCCAGCCACAGTCCTATCACCACCTTTAAAGATAGGGTGACAGTGGTGACCTTTCAGGCAGTTGGAACCTTCCCCAGGCAAAGAGAGTGGTTGATGAGGCACGTGATCGGGGTAAGGACTGTGTCTAAGACCAGCCGTAGGATACACGGACCCAGGGTGTCACTGCCTGTATTATTATTACTCTTGAGGGCAGTGACAAGGTGCGGCCTAAGTTCTTGGGCAGAAACACGGATGGACTAGAAAATAAGGGTGAGAAAGATTTACGGCAGGTGCTTGGAGGAGGGTCAAAAAATTTGTAGGGAGGATAGGGCTAAGGTCAGTGAATGAGGTGTTGAGGTGGTTGGCTATGAGGGCTGGGTCTGAGGAGATCACGCCATTAATGTTGATCTGGTGGGTGGGGGAGTGTGCACTCCCATTTAACTGTTTAATGTTATCCCAGAAGGTTCTGAGGATCCCCATGAGGCAGTGAGTGAGAACCGATAGTGCTCAGACTTGGCCTTTCTGATGGCCCGAGTGCACTTGTTTCATGCGGCAGCATATAACTGCCTGTCATTGGGCCGGCCAGTCTCAATGGCACGGTGCCATAGGTTGTCCCTCCGTTTGAGTTGGTGGATCAAAGCTGGGGTTACCCAGGGGGCATTCTGCCTTTTAGAATGGCGGGTCAACATTGGGGCAAAGATATCACAGGCAGCCACCACCCCATCTCCCAACACGGTCGGACCGGACGAGGGTGAAACCAGGAAGGGAGACTAGTGAGTCAGGGGAGGATTTCGACAGCCAAGTCTCAACCAGAGCGATGACATCAGGGTTAATTGGTGTGACCAGGCATTGTAGTGAGTCATACTGTTTTAGGAGGCTACAGATATTCATGGAGAACATGCACAGGACTGTGGTGCGAGTCGGGGAGCTCCTGGGAACCAGGCCAGGGTTTGGATGAATGTTCCCTGACAGGAGTAGTAGCATGACTAACACCCTGACTGGGAGATGGTGAGAGGTTTTCCTATGATTGACATGGGGGGAAGGGGAGGCTAAGGGAGCAGGGGGTGGGCAGGGTGGTACAGGAAGGGAAGGCAAGAATAAGAAGACACCCAGATGTGCCTGAGGTGAGGAGAAAGCTAGGGGAAGGGCAGGGAGGACCGAGACACACAGAGGTCCCAAGAGGCAGGAGAGCAGGTTCAGGAGCAAGGGGAGGGAGGCGTGCCAGGGCACAGTGCGGAGTAGCAGATGGGTAAGTGGGTAAGTGCACTGCTAGTGGGGATAGGCACAGGCAGAGCGTGAGGCAGGGCCAATACATTGTGGTGAGCAAGATCCCAGGGAAGTAGTGCTGTACAGGTAGGAGTAGGAAGTAGCGAGGGTGCATAGGTCCCTCTAGTGGCCAGCAGGTATAACCTGCAAATGGGAAAGTGGGGAGATAGGTTCTAGGCAACAGGATGTGATGTCACCAGATGTGATGTCACGGGGTGGATCCTTAAATTGACAGCCGCCCCTGGGTAGGAGGGTGGTTGGGGTGGCCGGGGGAAGACGGCGCAAAACGCCGTCGGGCTAGCACCCCCCTGCAGGCGTCCAGATGAAGAGAAGAGGCTCTCTTTACCTCGAAAGTTATCAGGCTGGAGATTCGGCTTCCTCAGCTCCTCAGGTGAGCTGCTTGTGTTGCTTGTTTGTCCCGAGTGCTTAGCTTGTGGGGGAGCTGCCTATGTAGTGGAGAAAACAAAGCCTCTCATTACTATGCAGTGGGAGAATATGTTGTGACTTTCACAAAGGAGCTCCACTCTAAGCAAACAGGGCTATTCCAAAATGAGGTCACACTAGGACCCAGCTATCCTAATACCTTCAGTTACAAGCACAATTAGATCCAATACCACAATATTAAACAAGTCTGCTCTATATTAGCTGCTTAGTATAGCTGGCTTTAAGGTATAATCAGCAATTAGCTCCAATACCACCATATTAAACAAGTCTGATCTATATTAGCTGCTTGGTATATCTGGCTTTAAGGTGTAATCAGCAAGGCAACTCTAGGGCAACTAGTGAGTCCCTAGCTTTACACTGCAGCATTAGTAGCACAAAGAGAAGCAAATAACAAGCCCACCCAGTGGTGAACAGGGAACAAAGTTCATAAAATATAAGTGTTCATCAGGTAGCACTCTCCGGCAGGCGTCCAGATGAAGAGAAGAGGCTCTCTTTACCTCAAAAGTTATCAGGCTGGAGATTCGGCTTCCTCAGCTCCTCAGGTGAGCTGCTTGTGTTGCTTGTGTTGCTTGTTTGTCCCGAGTGCCTAGCTTGGGGGGAGCTGCCTCGAAAGTTATCAGGCTGGAGATTCGGCTTCCTCAGTCCCTCAGGTGAGCTGCTTGTGTTGCTTGTTTGTCCCGAGTGCCTAGCTTGGGGAGCTGCCCTGAAAGTTATCAGGCTGGAGATTCTTCCTCAGCTCCTCAGGTGAGCTGCTTGTGTTGCTTGTTTGTCCCGAGTGCCTAGCTTGGGGGGGGGGAGCTGCCTCGAAAGTTATCAGGCTGGAGATTCGGCTTCCTCAGCTCCTCAGGTGAGCTGCTTGTGTTGCTTGTTTGTCCCAGTGCCTAGCTTGGGGGCTGCCTCAGTTATCAGGCTGGAGATTCAGCTTCTCAGCCCTCAGGTGAGCTGCTTGTGTTGCTTGTTTGTCCCGAGTGCCTAGCTTGGGGGGGGGGAGCTGCCTCGAAAGTTATCAGGCTGGAGATTCAGCTTCCTCAGCTCCTCAGGTGAGCTGCTTGTGTTGCTTGTGTTGCTTGTTTGTCCCGACTGCACCCTGGTATCTATTTGGTCACAGGTGTCACTTTCTTCTCCTTACCTCTACTTATTACATCCATGTTCCTATCCCATGCATATTTGAAGCACCCCACTGTCTTCCCCCACCACCTCTATGTGGCTATGTGTTTATAACACCTTTTTCTCCAATCCAGCTCTATTTTTTTAAAATGTATAAACCAAAGATAGATTAGCTGTGATGTAACATCTCATTCTTAATGTGGTCCTACCTTTAACCAATTCCACAGATGAGTTTAGTTGCACTTAGGACAGAAACTGGTTTCCTCTAGGTCACACAGTGAGTACATGTTACTACTGAGGTTTGAACCTGTGATCTCCTAGTTCTTAAACTGGTTTGTCGGTAAGTGTCAGTGTAGCTTGGTTGGTAGCACATACACCTCTGAGCAAGAAGATTGTGTGTTCTATTCCCACACAGAACTGGTCTCATACCATAAATGCTGGCACCTGTGCCCAGATTAGAGGGGGTGCAAGTTTGCTCACCCTACTCACAAAAGCCATTGTGATTCTTTTCCATAAATCATTATAGAATGGCCTAGGGAGAGATTTATATGCCACATCCCTTATAGTGCATAATTTGCTATGAAACTTTCCACACAATTCTACTAAATTAATTTATTTTTCCTGCAAGACATACTGACACCACACCAGCCCATGTTATGCAGGCCAACATAACATAAAACAAACTCTTGTGGTTCCATAAAGTAACACTAGGAAGTTTTCCACACAGTCACATTCCATATGACATGGAAGTTATCATAAATGCATAATGTACTTGCAGTCAAAAAATAAACGAGACATTGGGCCAGATTTTCAAAGTCCTGAGAATGCCGTACAACACTGGTGCACTGATCACATGGCACGTGGGACTTGCAGCATTCTCAATCCCATGTGCCAGGTGCCACAAGTTTGATCACCTTTTCCCTGGTCTAGCTTGTGGCATTCAGGGGACCCATTTTACGGTGCTTGAACCAAATATTTGGTGCAAGATGCCATTATGTGAGGAAACTGTCGCAACTGTACCAAAGAATCTAAAATCAGGTGCAGCTCTGGCAAAGGTGTTTGGTACAACTGCACCATAAAATGGTTTAGTGCAGGGCCTGATGCATGCCCTGCATCTCCATTTGAAAATCCAGCCCATTATCTCCTCAGACCCAACACATTCAGAGCATTGGCAGACTCTCTCGGAGTTGCTTTTGTGCTTCAAGTTACTTTTCACTTGTAATTTATCATGTGTGAACAGCCACACAACATCCTACATTTTGTGAGGAATTCTCTTATCTAAAAGCTGTGAGGTTATCATCTGTGCCAAAACTGGGGAGAAAGAAGTTAACACTGGCTCCATGAAAAATGTATTGCATTGATTGGTGAAGAATAGTGATTTCCTAGTTCTTGCAAAAAGCTGAGGCAAAATCTTGCATTTCACCATCTTCCAAAAATATTAGATAAATACCCTGGAATTGGATATGGAACATTTCTAATCAGTTTTAGGGATACATCTTTCCATAGAGACAGGTGATGTCTGCAGGTGGAAACAAAGAGGGAGTTCCACAACTTGTGAGTTTGCATACCACCAAAGTTACAGAACAGGAATATGCTAAAGAAGAAGGTTATGTGATCCAACATCCACAACCACAATCTTTGAAATCTGCATGCGTGTGGGCTCTTTCAGTCAGGTTCTGGTGGCTGCCCCAGACAAGCTGGAAAAATATAGAATACACTCTAACCTCTAAATGAACTGAAGAGGGGACATAACTAATGTACCAAAAATTGGGGGTAAAAAACCTTTTAACCATATAAACTCTTTTTTTCTTAGACAATGGCCATTTGTTCCAACAAGTAACCAAACATTCTGCAACATGCAGTCTTTTTAAACAATTTGTCAAAGTCATATCTTCATCTCTGACACTTACACTGAGAATTTTATGTGATTAGGTAGAGGTAGGAATACCTAAAATATTATCAGGGCTAACTACTCTAGAATCCCGAATTATTAGGCCCCCATTCTTCAGTATGGTCATGCTAGACCCTGAGCAGAGAAGTCCTCAAATACCGTAACAGCAACCATCCCAGACTCAGCATCCCGAACCAAGATAGATGCATCATCTGCATATGTCAGCACCATAATGGGGGAAGGGCTGTCCTTTGACTAGATGGGGAAAACCCTAGGAACTGTATTTTATTTGCTCAGCACTGGATCCAGAAAAAATATATACAACATTTGACTTAAAGCGTAGTCCTGCCTGACCCCCTACAGACCTGGCATACAGTGTTTAACCTTCCAATTACTAGAGGTTTCAGCAAAGAAAAATGATAGAGGCATTTAACCTCTGCAATAAAAGAGGTTGGGAGACCATATCTGGTCAATACTGCAACCAGACATTTGTGTGACACTGAAGCATGAGTAGGGGAATTTTTTAATGTAAAATTAACCAAACAAGTAACATACGGGTCGATACAGAAAACAATTCAAAAAGAATCTTGAGGTAAAGCGATACCATGGACAGGCTTTGTAATCTGGCCTGCCTTTGATCAGGGGGAGCTTTTTCATAGTCAAGATGCGATGAGTTTGTTCTGTTTTTTTGCCAAAAGGTTGCTGCCATCAGATCAGAGATCCAGTCAGCACCCTCGAAGGGGCATTGTGGTGAAGGGCGTGATGTTACAGACACTCAGTCTGTCTGGTCCAGCTTTGACCAGGTTGCGGTAGTAGATGTTGTGAGGGCCATCCAGGAGCTAGGGCCAATCTACTGTAGTTTGAATCCAGGTCCAACAACCCTCCTGGTGGGATGTGTTGATGCCATTAGCCCAGCCCTTGCCAAGATAGTCCGAAGTTCTCTGGTGACAGAGGTTTTTCCAGAGTCCCTGAAGGAGATGGTCGTAAGACCCTTCTTAGAAAAACCTTCACTAGATCCAGATTGTCTGGCAAACTACAGACCAGTCTCTAACGTTCCCTTTGTGGAGAAGGTTACTGAGAAAGTGATGGCTGTTCAACTGGAGATGGAGACATATTTAACAGCCCATGGCATCTATGAGCCTCATCAGCTAAGATTTAGGAAAAGGCATAGTACTGAGATTGCCCTTGTTTGGGTGTTGAATGACCTCCTGTCAGCGAGGGATCAGAGGAGATGGTCCATCCTTGTTCTCCTCGATCTCTGTGCAGCATCTGACACCGTGGACCATGGGGTGATGATGGAGCATCTGCAGGTATGTTGTGGGCTGGAGCATACAGCCCACAAATGGTTTAGATGTTACCTCATCAGCAGGTGGTGTTGGGGTTTGTTCATTGGCCCCCATGCCTCTGATGTGTGGGGTCCTACAGGGCTCTGTTTTGTCCCCATGTTGTTCATGGTGTATATGCTACTGTTCAGGGACATTATAAGGCAGCATGGGCTGAGTTTTCTCTGCTATGCAGATGATACTCAGCTCTAACTGTCCTTTGCACCTGAGCAGCAGGAGATGATTTCAGTAATGAACACCTGCCTTGATGAGATCCAGGACTAGATGAGGGCGAACTGCTTGAGGTTGAATCCGGATAAGATGGAGGTACTGGTGCTGGAACCTGGTTGCTAGGGGATGAGGGTGCAGCCTGGCCAAGTCTCAGGGCCTAGGCTCAGTGAGTGCCAGCTGTTTACCTCTGATTGGGAGAGGAACCTTGGCGTTATTTTTCACTGCGGCTTGACCCTGAAACTACAGGTGTCGGCCATGGTCAAGACCTCATTTTGCCATTTGAGGAATATAACCAGGGTGAAACATCTGATACCCCGGCTGATCTGCTGACACTAATGCATGCCTTTGTGACATTGCACCTGGATTACTGCAATGCCCTGTACCTGGGGCTAGTGGGGGTAGATCTGCACCACCAGCAGCTAGTACAGAATGTGGAGGCCAGGTTGTTGACCAGTCTCCTGAGATCATGTCATATTACACCTGTGCTGCACTCTCTGCATTGGTTGCTGGTCATGTGGCGGATCTCCTTCAAGGTTGGCTTGCTGACCTACAAGGCCCTACATGGCCAGGGGCCCAGTTACCTGCAAGATCTCCTGTGTTCCTACTGGCCCACCCGATCCCTGCACTCCACTGATGGAGATCTTTTGGGAGTTCCTAGGACTTATCTAAAAACATCTGTATCTCGTGTGTTTGTATCAGTTGCTCCTATCCTGTGGAATTCCCTCCCTCAACACATACTGTATGAGAGAGTCAGACTCGAGACATTTTCAAGAGGGAACTGAAGATGTTTTTATTTAATCAAGCTTTTATACTGTAGCAAACTGATATGTTTGATAGAAATGATTATTTCTGTATATGCAAGTTTTGTCGTGCGATTGAAATATTTTTAAAATATGTTACTCTGTAAATAGCACAGAGTCACAATTTGAGAAATACGCTTAATCAAATAAAAGTTGATTGATTGATTGAAAGCAGAAACAGGAAAACCATTACTACATAGTGCTAGAAACCCCCCAAAAAAAAAAAAATAGGAGAAAGGCAAAGGAAAAAAAAACAGACATGATGGCTGTAAACTGGACACTTGTAAATCAGAGAAAATAAACACAAAAGAGTGACAAAGCTGGTTAAGTTCACCAGTAGGATAAGACCTTTTATCCTTATCATATACTTTATAGAATTCCAACTGAACATTTGCAAATAATCCTTGGTGGGGGGCAACCTTCTTCTGGAGAACCCAAGGACATCTAGATTGCCAAATATATTATTTACACAGGGCCAATAGAACCTGTACAGTAGAAAAGTCATATGAAATCCACACTGGGGAAAAATTACCCAAGACCAATTCCTGATCAGTAAGGGAAAGAAAGTGGGGAGTACTCCATCGAGCGGCAGCACAGGACCAAAACTGTTGGGCATCAGGGCATGTGACAAACAAATGTTCTTGTGTCTCTAGCATGGTGCCACAACCAGGCCTGAGGTTGTAATGCTTAACTAATGATTTATGCTTATGTGAATTCCTGACTCCCAGTCTGCCGTGACAGCTCAGCCAAACTAAATCCCATACGAAAGGGGGCAACATTGGGTGTTCAGGTGGTGGAGAACGATGCTCAAAGCTGATACTGGACTATGAGGGGATTTAAAATCAGAGCAAAAATGTTCAGTCATAATAAACTGGTAAAGCGACTTTCTAGTAGCTGTCATCAGCATGCCATGAGAGAGACTCACTTTTTGATCTTCTGAAAAGTCACAATCATATATCCAGGGATAAACTATGGCTTACAAATGGTCTGTAAACCGGAGGATTGCCACTCATGGAGGTACACTGTTATCCATGCCTGGACAGTAGGAAACCATATTATTCTGGAGTGTCACAAGACTGACGTCACATTTGTCATAAGAAAAAAAACTAAAAAAAAAAATGGGTTTAACATACCCAAACTGCCTTCCTTCTTGGGTCTGTACATGATGTCTCTTCTGATGGGATTAAGTCTACTACCCCAGATAGTCTGGAAGAAGACACTATAAAGACTAGTCTCGAGGCTGGTGAGGAGGGGGGCATAGCTGACATAAAGAAATATGGGAACCAGGAGAGTTGTACTCAATAATATTCTTTTCTACTTAGAAATGCAAGAGTCATTCCAATGAGTTACTTTAAGTGTTGCTCTGTGTAAGCAGATGTCCCAGCTCTTGACATCCATGTCAGTTGTACCAAATAATATACCTAGCATTTTCATCAGAATGTTGAATCTGAAGAGAAGCAATGTCCAGAGAAGGAGCAAGAGCTGCCGTACTCAAAGGATACCCCTTACTTTTCTCAAAATGTATACTGGAATATGAAAGAACCAAGTAAGAGTCAAAAAGTTGCTGGAGTATCAGCCTAGCCACCTCAGTCTGGCACAGAACAACCACAACATCCATGTATGCCAAAACTTTCAGGGGAGCTTCCTAAGGAGTCAGTTGCAGTCCATGAATGGAGGGGCATGTAAGGATGTTCCTGAGCAGGGGCTCCAAACATAACATATGAAGGAGAGGGCTCAGGGGCAACCTTGGTGGACACCTCTCCATAAGGCACAGGAAGAGCCAAACTAAACATTAATTAAGAGGTAAATGGAAGCCTGACTGTATAAGCCATGTATCCATTGCACAAATAGAGGGGGCATGTTGAAGAGTCCCACAATCCAGAAGAGGTATTCATGAGAGACCCTGTCAGTAGCTTTCTTCTGCTATAAACTTAGGACAAAAACATCAGCCATGTTTTCTGCCCCATGGGTGAAGAATTCCCAGAGGGAGATCAGGTTATCCTGTATATGTCTGCTCAGGATCGAGCATGTCTGAAATAGGCTAATGAGAAAATCAGCAACCCTGCTCAATTAAGCAGCAAGCATTTTGTTAAAATGTTGTATTCCGCATTAAGGAGGCTCAGGGGTCTCTAACTGTGGAGATCAGCCCTTTCTCCTTTCTTAAAGATATAGATCAAAATAGCCTTTGTCATGTGCAGAGGAAAGACACCCCTTTGCAAACAGTGATTGCACACTTCAGCAAGGGAATGTGTCCGTGAATATATAAGCATACGAACATATGAATGTGCCAGCAGAAACAGACCCCAGTCTATCTAAGTCTGCTCGAGTGTGCAGATAGCACACCTAGTTTGCAGCTGCCCCACTCCCTTCCCCTCCCCTTTTTCATCCACTGCCGCCCCACCTCCCCACCTCACTCTCCCCTGTTCCCTGTCCTATGCCCTTTTAAAACTGTTCACAGATTTACATGATACCACCCATTCTGATAGTGCATTCCATTTTGCTACCACCCTCTCCAGGAAATAGTGTCTCCTCATTTCCCTCTTAAATCTGCCTCCCTCTATTCTTATCCCATGCCCCCTGGTGTCCCTCCCCCTCCTTAGTCTGCTCCATCCTTATTGATTGCCATCAGATACTTGAATGTCTCTATCATGTACCCCTGTCCTTTTTATCTTCAAGGGTGTACATATTCAGGTCTCCCAGCCTGCTCTCATAGTCTCTCCCCTCCATTCCACATATCATCTTCATTGCCCTCTTCTGCACTCCCCCCAGTAGTCTGATATCATGCTTCAGGTATGGCCTCCAAAACTGCACACAGTACTTCAAATGCGGCCTTACCAGTGAGCTGTAGAGGAACAAGATCACCTCGCTTCACCTGGACAAAAAAACCTTGCAATGCACCCCAGCATTTTGTACACTTTTGTATCCACTCTCCTGCACTGGACAGTGTTGTTCATGGTCCCTGTTACCATTACCCCCTAGATCCTTCTCCTCCTCAGTGATCCCCAGCTTAACCCCCCCCAGCCAGTATTCTCTCCTTGGGTTCTTCACCCCGAAGTGCATAACCTTATACTTCTTTGCATTAAACCCCAGCTGCCACCTCTCTGACCACTCCTCAAGCTTGCTTAGGTCACCCTGCAACTGCTTCCATCCCTCCCCTCCATCCACTACTGCTCCCATTTTGGTGTCGTCTGCAAACAGACTTACCTTGCTCACCACCCTGTGTGCAATGTCTAATATAAAGAGCCAGAGTAATACTGGTCCCAGCACAGAGCCCTGTGGCACCCCACTAATCATCAGCCTTGGAGTTGAGTGCTCCCTTCCCACCACTATCCGTTACAGCCCTCCTGTCAGCCAGCTTGTAATCCAGTTCATCATTTTGGCCCCTACCCCCACACCAATTAGCTTCCCCTCAAGCCACCCATAAGGCACCGAATCAAAGGCCTTGCTGAAGTCCAAGTAAAGAACATCCACCGCATGACCCTTATCCAGCTTGCCTGTCACCCAGTCATAATATTGTATCAGGTTGGTTTGACAAGACTTCCCCAAAATTAACCCATGCTACCTCACATCCTGGAGGCCATTGTCCTCCAGGTACAACACCAGTCTTTCCTTTAGTGTCATTTCCATAGGTTTACACACTGTAGAGGTGAGACTTGCCGGATGATAATTACCTGGTTCATCTCTTGGTCCACTCTTGTGTAATGGCACTAACATGTGCCATCCTCCAGTCCAGTGGCACACATCAGGACTCCAGTGAGGTACTGTATAGATCTGCCAGTGGCTCCGCCAACACCTCTGACATCTCCCTCAGCACCCTGGGGTGGATACCATCTGGCCCTGGTGCCTTGTCTACCCTCAGTGCCCTCAGTCCCTCTAGGACTCTACCTCCCTCAATTCTTCCTTCTGTCACCTCCTCTCCCCTTGTCCCATCCTCCCAGCCCATGGTGGTAGCGGTCCCACCTTTTTTTCCGTGAACACTGAGCAAAAGTATTCATTCAGTGCTTCTTCCTGTTTGTCCCCCTTTTCTGTCCACTCCCCACCCTTTTTTTATCCTCACTGTTGTCTCCTTGCACTTTCTTTTCTCCATGATTTATCTGAAAAATTATTTCTCCCTCCTGTTAATTCCCTGCGCTAATCATAGCTCCCTCTGGGCCTTGGCTTCTCTCACTTTTCTGGTCACCTCCCTGGACCATCTTGCATACTCCTTCCTGTCTCCTTCCTTTCCCATCCTCCTATACTTCTGGTGCACCTCTCATTTTGCCATCACCACCTCCACTACCTCGCTGTTCAACCAGCATGGTTTCCTTGCTCTGTTCCTCTTACTCTGTGTCTTGGTGCAGGCTTCCATTGCCTCTGTAATCTCCCTTTTAATAATATCCCATTTCTGCTCCGCATCAATCTCCTGCCATATGCCCTCCAGTTTCCCTTTCAGTACTTCCCACATCCTCCCAAAGGCCACTCCCCTGAAGTTTATCACACGGGTAAAATTTTAAATGTTTTACAAAACTTAGGACTAAGACCATCTATCCCTGGGGCTGTGTTGGCCTTCAGTGAGTTGTTGCTCCAGACGACTTCATCAACAGAAATAGGGGCCATCAATGACTGAGTGTCAGTATCCGACAGATCAGGGACAACAAGATGAGAAAGAGAGGACAAATTAGATGACATCTGTGGAACAGAGGAAAAAGTATCTCTCATAAATGCCATTGCCAATCGTAAAATATCCTTTCTGGAGTGAACCAAATTGCCTACAGCATCATACAAGGATCTCATGGACATACAGTACTATCCACATGGTTCTTACAGTCTTTAAAGGGATCAAAAGTTTGAGAAGAACACTGTGTACCAAATTGCATCTCTTGGTGCAGTGATTGAGCTCAGTCATATTGCTGTTTCTTCATTTCAGTTTGCAGAAAACAAATTTGGACACTATAGTCATGTCCTGTGAGTTCAGCCAGAAAAAGAACTTTCTGCAACTTACCCCTGAAGGACAGATACCTAAGGTACTCCCTAGTGGCCTTTTTTCCAGTATGGGTTTTGAACAGTGCCTGAATATTAGCTTTACTCAACACCTACCAGTCAGCCAGGTCATCATACGTGCATTGAATGGATGATCATTCTGTCCATAAAGAGTTCCATCATCCTATCAAAAGCAGGTCCTGTAAGACTGCCGCATTCAGTCGCCAGGGACCCTTCCCATGGATTGGGTTCCCATTCCAAGTTAAAGTGCAGGTCAGAAGCTTATGGTCAGAAAATTAAATTTCACAGGTTTGTTCTTCAATAACTGTCAGGAGCTGGGACACAACAAAAGTAATCTATTCAGGTAGATAATGAAACCCTAAAATGAGTACATCCCCCAGTAGAATGCCATACTCTATAGGCATCCATCAGTAATGCATTCTGAACAACAGAGTTCAGACAATTTGAGTCTGAAAAAGGCTTGTCCATCTGTAAACCCCTATCATCTCTCATCGTGCTGCAGCTAAAATCCCCACCCCACACAACTAGATGAGAAGTATGTAAAAAGGGTTGGATAGTCTTAAACAAAGTCACATGGTTTACCTTCATCTGTGGAGCATAAAGTGATATATGACACAGTCTATCATGACCAAAAGAGACATCCAAAGCTAAGGCATGGCCAGGATGAATCTCAACCAGTCTAGTGACCTGTATCTCAGTAGAATTAATCAAAATCCCACCCCATCACAGAAGTCTACCCCATAGACCAAAAGGACGGGCCCTTCATCCACAAACAAGATGCTTGAGTAAATTCAACCTGAGTTTTCAAGTGGATGTCTTGCAAAAAAAGAACGTGGGCTGTGAGAGCATGCAAAGCCATAAAAACAGTAAGCCTCTTGTGAAAACCTTTAATCCCATTCACATTAATAGTAACAACCCATAAGGACCCCGTCAAGAAAGCAAGGAGAAAATACAGAAACATAATGCAATTCATTTAATTGCATCCTGAGACCACGTTTTCCATGTAGCCTCACTGAGCAGTTTTGGCTCAATCTGGGATGAATCCATATCTGAGGAAAAATCCAGGTGAGAGGAAGGGATAGAGGAAACTTCAGAATCCCCATCCTTAACTTCAGAGTCACCCCGATCCATTTTCTTGGACAAAACCCCAAACCTGTTTTGATGTATTAGGTCAGCTGCTCCCTGTTTCTCCCTTTTCTGAGGGGCGATGACACATTTGGGTCTCCTCTTGTTCCCTTTCAAATTAACAGGTCCAAAGTTATCGAGGGGGGGCATGGTGACCAGGGGAATAGAAGAGGTGGATAGGTCCTGCAATACCTAATCCATGACCTCACTAGACTGGTCTAAGTCAAGAAGAGGGACATCAGAGTATGTCTCAGGATTGGGGCTAACGACTGGGCTAGGGGATACAAGATCCAGAACTGCATGGGGTGAAGCAGGAGGATCCACTTCAGGATATAGTTGTAAAATAGGGAGTGGCACCCTTCCGCCCCCGGCAGGTATAGATGTTGGAGACACTGTTGGGCTTGACAGAGTTATTCTTTCTGAGAGTGGGAGGAGCCTCTGTTATGGGATGCCATGGGGCATTTAACTTAAGAGTGTCCCCGCCTCTCACATAAATGACAACACAATCCATTATGGCAGTCCTTAGTCAAATGGCCAAAGACTAGACAATGACTGTAACAGGCACTATTGCATGCAATGTTAAAGTGGGATCATGAGCCACATTTAAAGCATGCCTTAGGCTGGCCCTGGTGAAAAAAGGTCAGTCAGTCCCTGCCCAAATAAAAAGTGCAGGTTAAGTGCAAAACACCAAAATCAGACTACATCAATATAATTCAGATCCACCACCCCCAGTCCAAATCTGTTCAGAATCAGTCAGAGGTTCCGGACAGTCAAGAACCTCACATCTGTGACACAGCCAGCACAAGATATCAGTACTGTTCACTCCCTCTTTCTGAAAAAAATGTAATAGTCTGGACTGTCAGACAAGTGAGGGGAACTGCCAGGAAGGGAGTCCATAAAGGAGAATTCTTATTCAAGTTATAATGAGTCCAGAATTTATCCAGATCTGAGACAAGTTTAAAGCTGATATAGTTGGAATCTCTCACATTAATCAGGGCATTAATCACCACTAAAATAAAAAAAAAAGCAGCCACACAGGTATCCAGGATGACCAAGCTGTAAAGTTCAGACTGAAAAAAATCTCCTGTAGTCATATATTTGATGCAGAAAAAAATCCAAGTAATTTATTTGAAGTTGAATCAATTCAAAATAAACAAATGATTTGAAGCCTCACTGCCTCCTTGACTTAAATGACTGTGACCCCAATGCTTATCTCTGTTAAGCTTCCTCTGAGGCTTGGACTGCGTGGCTTGAGGGAACGCCACTATCACCACCACCTCAGGCTGAAGCAAAGGTATAGCCACAGTCAGCAACACAACAGTAAATGAGTGGGACAAATAACTCTATAAGGCATGTACCTCTTCCACATACCAGCGCTCCTCCACTATTCCGGCAAGTAAGGTCTGTTTCTTCTTTTTCCAAATCCAAAAGCAGCAACAACATAGCCTTCTCTAATCCATCAGTAGACTCAATACTTTGAGCACTAGATGCTCCTGATCCACGCAATCCACCTTCAGACGTAGCAGTGGTGTTCAAAGCACCAAAACCTATGAAGTTTCAACAGCTGGGGTAGAGGTAACTTCCCCAGTCACCAGAAACACAGCAGCCTCCTTTCTTTCTACCACTATGTCAGCCATCTTGGAAAGATGACCAATGGTTCTCCCTAAAGAAAGAACAGAAAATGTTTCCTTTGTGTCCATCCAGTGTTCCTCATCACAGAAAACTGGTTTATGATATTGTCCAGGGCCGTGTGGGGGAACTGATTTGTAAAATTACTACCTTCACACATTTTCAGTCATTTCAATATCATTTTCTCATTGCTCGTAAAGTGCTTTGGGATACAAAGTGTGTGTGTGTATTAAAAGCATGATATAAATAAATAATAAAAATAATTCTTTACATACTTATTATTATTTTTTTAAATATACACAGATAAAACTAAGGGAGGTAGCTATATTTTTCCACCTTATATGCTAAAGTTATGCAGGCAATTAAAGTATTTATTGATGCTATCAAGCTGCTTTTAGAACATTTTCATTTAAAGTAAAATAAATATATAACAATAAAATCAGTGTTGTGCTGCTAGGGTTTCCTGAAATAACTGCTGCTTATGTTATTACTTTAGGTGAGGTAACTGTATGTATAAAAACATATTTTGATCCTGATATACTCTGGCTTCAGTCTATGCCAAAAGAAGACATGGCGGTATTGTTAAAATAAAAATCCCTTTTTAACAGGAAAATCCTTGCATAGAAATGGGTAAAGTCTGAACAGTAAAACAAAATGATTAAATGTTTCAGGTGTCCTTGGAAGTCAACCTTGTTTTCAGCCCTAAATTCTTTTATATCAGTTGCTACAGCAAAATTGCAAGTGAGTTTAAATTATAAACATGAGACCACCCAACAGTTTATTGACTGTTCTGAAGAGATTGCTGCAATTTATGTCAGGAATCCCAGCAGACACATGCTGCAAACTAGAATGAAAGTTCAAAGGACTCCTTTTAAAGATTTGCAAATTCTGGACATTTTGACAAGTATGGCAGTTAGTAAACATCAAACTGAGGTAGAATATCTGAAGGGCACTGTACCCACTGCAATAAATCTTATAGCATAGTCTTAGAATCTAAACAAACTACAAACATATTTATATTCAGAGGCCGCACTGTGGACATCTGTTCTATTAAATCTAAATTTATTCTCTTTGTGTTCTTCATAAGCTATTGAGAGATGTGTAGATTAAAAGGTAAAACATATGGGTCCCAAGATAAATCAAATGATAATACTGTCTAAATTATTCATGCATACAATGTAAGCAGGTACAAAGCTTCCTCTTCAAACTTGTTCATGGATGTCTTTGATGTCAAACTGTGACTAAAAATGACAGAGGAATCCAATAGAATGGAGTTTCCTTTTCGTATGTTTGCTTTTCCTAGTACAGTTCTGAATATCCTATGTAAGATTATTTTATGCCCCAAAAAATAACAGCTCTGATGGTTTATAGTATGGGCCAAATTAGACCCATTGGTGTAGATAATGTGAATAATAACGGGAAAACTACTGGATCAAAAACTAATCAAAAGCATAAATTTCAATTGCACAGTAGGTAAAAAGTGTCAGAAACTAATCTGTAGAGTTCTCATTTCCATTATTTAGATATTCTTACAGAGTGGATGCATTACTCAGGACACACTGGCAAGGGAAAGGATGGTCATTTCTGGTGCTGTGCAACATTTTTTTGTTATTCTTTGGTAACCATGTAAGAGCCACTAGACACACGTTCCCATTTTCAGGGGTGATGCAGGAGCACGGGTTGGGGGGGGTGAGGCAACTGACTTGCTTAGAGTCACACAGTATGCAACTGGAGGTTGTGGTAATCAAATCCAGGTCTGCCGGCAGTACCAAGTTCATTCACAGCTCATTTCTTCAAACTCTAGGCTATATTGCTGACACTTTTTCCCCCTTTTGGTGCATGTTAGTACTGTCTTTGGCATTAGCTTACAGAAAAAACTTATGGGTCACAGTGCTGTGTACACTTATATGTGCTTTACTACTACTACTGATATGGTGTCAGACAGATGACACAGTGACATGCCTTCCACCATAAGCCATGCCACACCTCTAATAGACTACTTAGAAGTTTTGCATTCCTGTATGGTATGTCACAATCCAGAAACTCAATGTTCTATATGTCACAATTTATAAATAAAAACATACATTACTTAGAAGAAATAGTCTGCACAAGGATTGTCTGCTCCACCAATAAACTGCTGTAGAGCAGAACTATTCAGATTAGACGGAAAAAGAAACTGGATAGTAAGGATGAGCAAATGCCCAAATTGCATTCCATGAACATGCCAATATCCAGCAGTTTGGACACTAGTGCAACTACTCTAAAAGAACATACAGTAGTTTCCCTTCAGCACTTTCATGTTTTGAGGTAGCATTTTTGTTTAAAGGAGCAAACTCTGAACATATTCAAGTTGTTGGCAAGCAGCATAATCTGCATCTTCTAATCAGTAATGCTGGTGATTGAGAACTCCTTGTGCTGCACACATCTCAGTGCTGTTTCCAACTCCTTCTCACAGGTGAAGGATCTGGCTACTGAATGGAGCTCTTTTATTACCAAAAAGGTTGACATTTGATCAGAAAACTTTAGCAGTCATCAGAGAATCATGCACTATTGTTCAGTTTAGATAATTCACTACATTTATCTATAGTTTTAGGCAGGCAGGCTAGTGAACTTATATGACAGACAGGAGGGGACGGGAGGGAAGGGGCAGTGTGATCCTGCACTGGCAGCTGCAGGTTCAGCTGCAGGAGCAGGGAAATATGAACTGAATAGACTAGAAAAGGTAAAGGGGTACTTTTTTAAGGATTTTTTAGATGAATAGTTTTTACTGACTGATGGTGCAGCAGGTACACAAATCGATATTTACCTGAATCTGTGAGCCTGTATTCAACAATTGAGTGAAAAGTAAAGCATGCTCCTGTTGGTGATACAAAGTCTATCAGCAACGTGGCATGTAGTCTGTCAGTGGGATTATGTGGCTGGATGAAGTCACTCTTCCTTGTCAAATCATAAGTGGCACAGCTTGTGCATGCATCAGATGTTCATGTCAAATGGGCAACTTAGAGTCAGTGAGGGCTATTGTAAGTCCTCTTTGTTAGCGTCATGTGGCGGCTGCATCATGTCATCATTTGTCATGAGTGAGTTGTTGATAGGTGTAAAAAACATGAAAAGAAGAACAGGAGGAGAAATAGTTGAAGAGGGAAGAATGAGCAGATAAATGTTTCACCAAGTCCTGTAAGACGTTCTGCAACCGGTGGTGGTGGAGAAGGAGCTGGTCATTGTTTGACAGGGACTAGGGGCCATGACTGTGTAGCTGGGTTGACATACATGCATGATAATGCAGCCAGGAGATACTGTACCATGGTTCATTTGTCCCCAGAAATTTACTGATGCCACTCCCACTGCAATACGAGAACACTTCCATGCTGGTCAAGCAGTGCATCTGGTGATGAAAACATCCAGACCAATCCAGAGGTACATCAGTTTCCCCTATTCCTCCTTCAAGTGCTTTCAGTTACCCTAGTCAGGATAGAATTGTCCTATCCTGAAATATAAAGTCAAATCAGAAATCTGGTGCTCGTTATTGAATCGAAATGCGTCTCAACCCAAGCATAAAAAGGTTTATTCTGCAGCCATCACTGTTACCTTTGCTAAAACCCAGCCTCCTGGGTCTGTGTGGGTGGCTGTTTGTGTTTGTCTGTGTCAGTAAGTTGTTTTTTATGGATCTTCATGTTTTCTGTGAGAGTCTCCTGGACTGAATTTCTACAAAACGTCACCGACAGGTATCAGCACTTTCATTTTAAATTAACTTTTTGGAATCCATCCCAAGCCAAACTAATTCTAGCAACTAATTCTGACAAATGCTGTGATGCTGGGTCCTGCACTGAATCCACATTTTCGTTTGACCTGCTCCTAAAGGAACTGTACTTGTCTCTGAGACCTATTCAACAACCCCTTCGAAAAACAAAGGAAACATAGAGGCAAAAGGTTTTCACATCCTGAGTATGTCCAGGCCACAGTTCATCACCTTCGAGAAAATAACACATTCTGTGACGCTGGACCTCAGCAGTTCGATATTTCCTCTGGATATGACTTTTCTTTTTCATTCTTTGACTCTTGTGTCAGCCAGAGGAGGCAGCTGGCTCAGGCACTCTGCATTACCTTCATCTGCACTCTGGGCACAAGTTGATAGTGCCTAAATGAGGGGGTCTGTGGTCATTGTTTAATATATAACTGCCCAGGTGCCTCATAATACAGGTGCCTCAGCTAGAAGCTATGCATTGACATATAACTTGGACCTGCCTAACTGTTGAAATCATGGTTAGTGCTTAATATTTATCTGCCTAGTAGTACTAAAATACAGGTGCGTTATCTAGGAGAGTGTTGATGTTTTAACTTGTACCTGCAGGGGCTTTAACTAGATGTCTTAAGTCAATATTTAAAATGCATCTGATAGAACCATTCTGTTGCTTGCAGCTTTTTGGAACCCAGGGTAAATACTTAACTTTTGCTGTCATCTTTGGCTGTTATCAAGTATCTCTTGGTGGAGTTCACCTCCGGGAGGAGCACTAGGGCATTACTTAGGTTAAAACTACTAGTACCAGCTGTGGCCAGCTAATACTCTAGCAGCAGTAGGCAATATTGTAATTTTGTATCTTTTCTAACAACTACTTAGCCTGTAGTAGCCAGGGGCAGGATCCTTAAGTCCCATTGGTTACCACTATGCCTAGCACCAGCCTAGTCACCTTATTATGTGACAAATGGCAAATCCCGTGCCACAACCAAATTGTGTTTCTACTAATAATATTCCTATGTCAGGTGCTGCCTCATTCATCATGGGAGGATAATCAACAACACACAGACGCTGGTAATTTCTCAGTCTCACCAAAGCTCTTATAGAATGAAGGTGCCCTTAGCCAAACCACCACCAGCTTGGATCCTCTTACTCTTGCTAGCCCTAAAGAACACCAAGTTACTACTAACCAATCTAAGTGGATCTCCGTCCCTTTGATAGGATCCATAGGGTATGTGACAGAATTAAGTTGCCAGTCTCATGTTAGGAATACCATGAAGATTACCCTTGGTAGGAGGGATTGAAAATGACTGCTATTCATCCTCCTCCTTATGTCAGGAAACATTCACTCAAACCAGGGACCACCAGGTAATAACGGGCCTGGGAGTGAACATAAAGGAAAGCTTATGATTTTCTTGTTAAATATTGCAAGCCTGCTCCCTAAATTCCCTCAGATAGAAGCGAGGGTGGCACATGTCCAACCTGACATAATCTGGCTCACTCCCAAAATAACTTACTCTACAATCGCACTACATGGCTACAACATATTCAGGGAAGATCACCAGGGAAAAAGCGGGGGGGAGTGGATACACAATCTACCTATGATTAAACATACATAGCCACAAATTGACAGTGGATAACCTCACAGAAGATGTGAATCCCTGGCCATTGAAGTACAACTGGGTATGGACAAAAATATCTCCACATACTGTCAGTTTATATACCACCAGACAAACGGGCTTATGTGATAATGGTGAAAGCCCAAAGGCAATCGCGGTTATCTCGAAGTCAAAGTGTTGAAAATTTATTTTGGCACTCTGGCACCCCAGTGCACAACAAAATGGTGCCAGGGACACAGTTTTTTAATGTTTTATGCGGGGGCTGTGCCACTCACACCCCTCTACTTAAGGATTCTCAACTCCAGGGGGTGCATGTCGGGGGTGGAAAACATTTAAAAAAAAGGTTCTGGCTGAGCACAACAAAAATGCACCAGAGCCCAGACCCAAACCCAGTAGCCTGCCCACCAACACCGCCAACCCACCCGCCACACCACAGGGTCAGCTTGGCAACCCACCACGGCACCACCCATCACATACCCTCCCTCTTTGCTGTGCATGTTTCTCCCCACGCACGTACATATAGCGACATAACATCGCTATATTCGCCAACCCCCCTTTCAGGCCCCCATACCCTACCATAGCCCTGCAGACATGCACCGGGGATTGGGTCACCGTTATTGTAGGCATGCAATCGCTGACGCTAATATCTCATGCTACCCAGACAAACAATAGCCAGGCATTACAGCATTTGATAGGTACATCAACCAAACATGAGTGAAAAGAGGAGCGATAGTCACTGGGGACTTCACTATTAACTGGGCAACTAAATCAAGCCCTGCTCACAAGGACCTGGTAGCCAGCCTTTTCCTAACGCAAGTAGTGATGGACTGCACCCAGATCGACTATAAAACAGGGACCAAAACCCTAATTGATGGGATCCTAGCCACAAATCCAGAGAGATTAATTGAGGTCCCAGTCCAACTAGGTGCCATCAGTGACTACTCGCCAGTCCAATGCACTTGGACAGCCCAGCACCCAAAGCTCCCTCCAAAAACCACTATAAACATAGGATTACAGAAATGCACAATTGGCACCTTCAGGGCTCACTTGGCATAGGTTGTCTGGAGTTATCAGGAGACAAACCCAAATATTAACAAGGCCCTGGAGTACCTTGTAACCCATTTCACAGATGCCTGCAACAAATTTGACCCCTAAAGAAACACACAATACAAGGTACCTCAGCCAGATGGATCACCCCGGCACTCCTTGCCCTCATGCGTGGCAGGTATAACCTCAGGTGTCATGCAAGGGACACTGGTTCACTAGGTGACCTGCAGAAACATAAAGAAACTTGAAATAAGTGCACCAGGGAGATAAGACAGGTTAAAGTGGCATTTTACAAAGACCAGCAAAAGAACTACTGGAACAACGGAAAGAAATTTTGGGACAACCTAAAAGACCTCCTTGGAAATAGTGACAAATGTTCTCCAACAATGCTCAGCACTAATGGGGGTGTCACCACTGACCCAGCTGAAATTACAAATGCTTTCAACACAGCCTTCTTCGTCCTGAGCTCCGTTCTCCCTCCTGACACTGCACCAGTGGGCAGTGCTGGTGAATGCCTGGGTTGATGTAACCCACCCAATCCCAACACTGACATCCCCAAATTCTTCTTCAAATATGTCACCAAAATGGAAACTCTCAAATATGTAAAAATGGCATTGAGAAAAATGAGGGTAGGGAGTGATTCAATGGACTTGAAGTTGCTGGTCCTGGCACTTGAAGAACTTGCATTTCCATTGACTAAGATATTCAACCTCTTGCTACAATACTCCCAGTTCCCAGATCTCTGGAAAGCAGCATTAGTAACTCCTGTACACAAAAGTGGGGACCGCACCAACGTAACCAACTATCAACCTATCTCAATCCTCTCTCCTCTCTCCAAGGATTTGGAAAGAAGAGTCTCAGATCAACTTGTCTTCTACCTAAATAAGTATGAATTAATGTGCAAACAGCAGCATGGCTTCAGGAAGCTACACAGAACTGGTACTGCACTAACTGAATACACCAAGCACCTGCATGAGGCCCTTGACAAAGGTCATCTGGTTGGAGCCAACCTACATAGAGCTTACCAAAGCTTTCAACGTCATGAACCACTCACTACTGCTTGACAATCTATCCTCACTGGACCTCTCCTCCAAAACCTCAACCTGGTTCCGTTGCAGCCTCACAGGACATACTCAGAGAGTAAAGACTGATGGAGTTCTCTCAAGCGCTAATGGAGTCTCAGTTGTTGTCCCTCAAGGGTCAATACTTGGCCCACTCCTCTTTAGCCTGTTTATAAACAGACTCACTGAAGCCTACCCTCTCTCAAAGGTGCATTTATATATTGATGATGCAGCGATCTTCAACAGCAGTCCACATCATAAGAAACTTTCCAGGGATCGACAAAGCAGCTTCCAGTGTCTGGAGGATTGATTTGGAGTCAATAAACTGGTCCTGAACTATAAGACAAAGACCATGTTGTTTGCTGGTCCATATCTGAAGAAAAAGGCCCATCCCCTTACTACCCATAATGCAAAAAGAAATTACCCTGTACCAGGTTGATTCTTTCAAGTACCTGGGTGTCACCCTGGATGACACCCTTTAATTCTCTACACATGTCGAGAACATTACACATCTGGCCAACAGAAAGTTAGGAGAACTCTACAGGCAATGCCTTAACTATACCAAGGAGTCTAGATGCCCGGTAGCTTTAGTACAATCCTACCTCTCATCGACTATGGTCTCCTAGTATATGGGGCAGTTTGTGACACTACCATCTCCAGAGTAAGGATGGTACTCAACAAAGCCTGTCATTTTGCCAGTGGGATGGACAGGCTCACATTTAGTTTCTCATTGTATGCTCTTAACCAGGTCCAACTGAACAGGCCCCCCATACTCTGAAAAGGCAGGAGGGGTCTCTCACATTTGCATCAATCAATATCTGTGGCCTCCTCCACAAACTTGACAATCTACAAACCTGGGTTCAGCAACATAATCCTGACATCCTCTCTGTAATCGAAACATGGCTTAACACTAAGATACCTGACACCGCAGTCACCATCCCTGGATACACTATATTCAGGCAGGACAGGGTTGCTAAACAAGGAGGGGGCTGTGCCATCTACCTAAGAAATACCTATCTGGGACATGTCATTCCTTTCTTAAACCTCAAACCCCCTTCTCAAGTTCTTGCTATCAAAGTTCTCCTCAGGGCCCATAACAAAGAGCTCACAATTGCCTCTTTATACCTACCCCCAAAGGACCAGGCCAATGGATTCATTAGTGTCATGGAAAACTTAAGGGGAATACACCATAACTCAGAAACCATAATACTTGGAGACTTAATAAATTGTCTCTTGCCAGAGGCCTGCACCTACAAGGATGCCGTCACAGCATAGAACCTCACCAAACTTGTCTCCACCCCCAGCAGATGCAACTATAGGACAGGATTATACACTCTACTGAACTGGATTCTTACAAATTGCCCTGAATGAATTTCCAAGGTCTCAGTGCTCCCTGACACTATCAGTGACCACTCATCCATTACCTGTACCTGGACAAACAAATTCATTAAGCCCCCTCCTAAAATAATCTACACCAGAGTATGGAAACAGGGGCACCTTGAGCTACTAAAAGCACATTTATGCCGTCTGGACTGGACATCGATTGACTCTGCCAAGGATGTTAACCAAACCTTGGACCTTTTCATCAGCAACTTTACTGTGGCCTGCAATATCTATGCACCACTAAAAAAGTTGAAGGTTAGGGGAAGAGCAAACCTGTGGATAACCCCCAATCTAATCACTTGACTCAAACATAGGGATCATCTCTGGCACTGTGCCCAAGCAACATCCACACAAGGGGATAGTAAAAAATATAAATCCACCAGGAATGACTGCACATGTGCAATTTGGAGCACCAAAAGCAAATACTTCAGGGAGGCACTTTCCAACTCCTGTGGTGATGAAAAAAAATTCTGGAGTAACTTGAAAGACTTTACAGGCAAGGATCCTAAGACACCACCCACCATGCTTAACATAAATGGAGCACCAATGCTAGACCTTGACACAATCACCAATACCTTCAATAATGCATTCTCCAACCTGGATAGTGTCCTTCTACCTGATTTCTTCAACACCCCCTCCATCAGTAACCACCCTGACACTGCTTCACTTCTGCATACTGCCCAATAATTATACTTCAAAGAGATCCCAGTGCACTTAGCTAGAACCTATATTCGGAAGGCCATCTGCAACACAGTTTACAGCAGAGACTCCCTCAACCTGAAGCTGTTAGTGCTGGTCCTTTAAGAAATCCTTCTATCCCTGACAAAGATCTTCAACCTATCACTCAGTAAGTCCCAGTTCCCATCTTGTTGGAGCAGGCGACCATCACACCTGTACACAAAAGTGGAGATAGATCACTACACACTAACTACAGACCTATCTCTATCCTCCCTCCATTATCAAAAGCCGTGGAGTGCATTGCATCAGACCAGCTAGTCGAGTACCTGGAAAAATATGACATCCAATGCTCTGAACAACATGGCTTTAGAAAAGGGCACAGCACGACCACTGCACGATTAGAAATCACGGGCTTCATCCACACCACTCTCGATCAAGGAAACTGTGTGGGGGCAATATTCATTGACCTTACAAAAGCCTTTGATACTGTCAGTCACTCACTCCTACTCAAACAGCTATCAAATATTGTGCTCTCCAAAGATGCACTGCTCTGGTTTGCAAATTACCTTGGGAGGAAGGTCCAGTGGGTTAGATTCTCCGGTGTGACCATGGATGAAAAAACAGCCCTCTCGGGGGTCCTACAGGGGTACATCCTGGGGCCGCTACTCTTTAGTCTTTTCCTGAATGGCCTCCCCAGTGTCTACCACCAGCAAATACTACTTTACGTCGATGATACAGTCTTGTTCACCAGTCACCAAGACTCTGAACTCCTACAGGAACAAATGCAGCATGACTTCATGTGTGTTGAAGAATGGTTCAGGTCACACAAACTGGTCCTGAACTATAGCAAAAAAAAGTGATGTCATTCTGCAACACTAGGAGCAAGTATAAATCTTTGTCCCTCACCATCAAAAACTGCTTGGTTACCATACTGGATCATGTTCCTGAATTCAAATACATAGGCATCGTTCTGGACAGTTCCCTCTCCTACCATCAGCACATTGAATATGTTGCAAAAGCCACCAATATCAGGATAGGCCTACTCTACAGGCATAAACACTGTATGACTACTGATACACTCAAGCTGGCAATCTACAGCTCTGTCACCTCCATCATAAACTATGGGCTAGCAATCTATGGCTCTGGCTCTGCTATTGCCCTCCGCAGAATAACGGTGACACTCAACAAAGCATGCAGACTTCTAAAGGGGGCTGCCTGATTTATGCACACATGACCTGTACATTCTGACTGGATGGCTTTCTCTCCTCAGCCTAATCCAGTATCAGACCTGCCTCCTAGCCAGAAAGGTTCACCTTGGGATTATGCCCCCAGGTGTTGAAAAGCTCCTCACTGGCCACCGTAACACTCAGCATACTCGAAGTACACAACAACAAACCTTCTTGGTCCCTAGATGCCGGACCACAATGGATAAGAGGGCTTTTCCCCACAAAGCTCCACAGTGGTATAATACTCTCAACAAAGAAACACTTAGAGCTGCTGCCTTGGTCCTTTCAAAAGACAACTCTGACTACACCTCACTTCAACTAGTCATTGTGACTGCATCACCTAACGGTCCCATTGCTCCCTGCACTTTACTTGATTCAGGTCAGCAACCTTCCTTTATCAACATCCCTCCTTCTCCTGCCTCTTCTAACTCATCCTCTCCTCCCCCACCCTACTTAACCCACCACCATCCCTATGGCACTTATGGAAAATCATCCCTTTGACTCCCTCTTCCTATGTACTCCTACCTCCCAACCCCTTACCTTCAACAATGGCCTTCTAGCCTGCCTACCCCCACCTTTCCGTACCCTCCTTAGCCAACAGCTCATTTATAAAGGTTGTCCCTGAATGTTGTACCAAATCTTGGTAGCAGTGGGTCACTTGAGCGACTGTAATAACTAAGTCTCATCCTTTCGTTGTGTCTTTTTTTTTTAGATTGTAGAACTATGTCGACCTTTGTATGTATGTATACCCTCTATTCCTTTTGATGTGGAACCTTTGTAAATGAGCAGTTCTTGCTCAAAGGTATTTGTAATCCTAGATTCTAATAAAATAAATAAATAAAAATAAGCAAATGGCTACCACTTCAGGACAGGCTAAAATACCAGTCCTGTCTGATGGCAAGAAAAGCTCTGTTGGACCTCAACCCCACTGCAATTAAAGATCTCTTCTGCCCAGTCACAAAACAATATTCTACCAGAAGTGTGTCTACACAAGCCATTGAAGTCCCTTTCCAAAAAACAAACCTGGGTAGGTGGTCTTTTGCAGTCCGTGCTTGCCAATGGCTTAACGAGTTCCCAGAATCCCTAGTGGGACATTCCAAAATTGTGTACTTTTGGAAATCCTCAAAAGAAGAACTTACAATGAAATCAACCTGCTGCTGCTTTTAATTGACCTCTGTCCAGTATACAATATTTATCTTGTGCTTATACATTACTGGCACTTGCAAACTTGTTCCACTGGGGTAGCTATGCTATAGTGTGTATATTGCCTTTACTGCTAATTTGCTCTTGCTTGTACCTGACCAGGCTCTTCCTGAGCTGATGAATATATGTTGTATTTCTCATTCCTTGTACTTGTCAGATGTGGAACCTTTGCAAAAGAGCACTTATGCTGAAAGGTGTTTTCCAAATTACACATAAAAAAAACAGGGAAGGCAAGTGTATGGAACAGCCTCATGTACATCACAAAAAATGTCTTCATGGTGATTAACAGGGCTAGATTTACTGATACGCAGAGTACGCTGCTGTGCAGGGCCTTTGTTTACTGGGGGACATTTGGTTGCAATGTTTGCTGTGCACAAATGCATGCACAGCACTTTATGTTTTTTTTCTGTCTTGTCTCTGCCTGCCTAGACTCTGAGGGCTCTCCACTTGCTTGCATCTCATGGACACAGGGTTGGCCTCACCTGGCTTATATGTGTCACAGGTCTCAAAATGATATTAATCCCCCTCTCTGCACCATACTGCCCTCCAGTAGTGCTACCTCTTTAGCTCTTTGCCCTTGTATACATGCACTGTGCCACACTGATTTTAGCACTTAGTAAGTTGATGGATGATGATGAACGGTTGATGATTCTTGCTTGTCCATGATTCATATGTATTGTTTATGTATGTATTGTATATGTATGTATTATATCGTTTGTACTACCCACATACTATTGTAACTGATCTTCCTTCACAACCCTATGTAACCCTTCCCCCCCAGGTCGCACCGTGAGATGAGCAACTTGTTGTCCAGTGTGCCCTCCTGGTGAAACATTTCAATAAATAAATAAATATGTGTGCATCCAGGTTGGAAGAGATGGTCCCAGCATAAGCTGAGATAATCAGGATATCACTGCTCTTGCAGGCTGGGTCAGGTTGATGTGGACCACAGTCAGCACTGGAAACAAGGGAGTTCATCCATTTGCCAGCTGTTTGGACTGAAAAGCAAATAGCTGTGGACGTGAGGCAGCCCAAGGAGTGGTTGAGGTGAAGCAAACTGTCCAGTGGGGTTGGAGAAGGAAGGAGAACTATGGAGATGTGGCTAAGAGGACTTAGAATATCTGGGAGCCCTCAAGAGACAGGTTGGTGGGAGTGACAATCAGTAGACTGCATAATTAAACTCAGCTTCCTCCAGCTACTAAACAAATACATCACCTAGGCTAGGCATGTCAGTTAGTAAACTTCTGCTAATTGCAACATGTTTTGTAATATAACTGCTGGTTTATTCTCAATTTAGTCTAACAAAATGTGCCATATAATGGATGAAGATATGCAATGTGCAGAATATGAAATGCTACCTTTAACAGTAACAGCAGTGAAAAAAATATACTTGTCAATCCGTTCTTAATGGCAATGAAAACAATAGCAGCCAGGACACCAACTTTAACAAATAATTTAAAAGTCACATTAATGGCAGCTGAAATTCAATGCAAAAAAGGGCAAAATAACACAGGAACCCAAGAGTGGAGTACTCAAGGGGGGGGGAGGTCCTGTCAGTAACCAAGTAGCTGATGGATCTAGGGGTAATTATATCTGAGGACCTAAAGGTGGTTGGTCAATGCAAGAAGGGCAGTAAGAATGGCCAGCAGGATGCTGGGGTGCATAGGGAGAGGCATCACCAGTAGAAAAAGAGAGGTGGTGGTTCCACTGTAAAGATCATTGGTAAGACTTCACCTTGAATACAGTGTTCAGTTTTGGAGGCCACATCTCTGAAAGGACATAGGCAAAGTAGACACAGTGCAGAGAATGCTTACAAAATTAGTACAGGGGCTGCACTTGAAGTCATATGAGGAGGGGCTGAAAGAACTCAATAGGCACTCTCTGGAGATGATGCGGGAAAGGGGGGACAAGATAGAGATGTTCAAATACCATAAAGGGATAAATAAGGTGCAGTGGAGCAGCACCTTTCAGAAAAGAGAGTGGACAAGAACTAGGGGACATGATTTGAAGTGGTAAGGAGGGAGAATCAGTGGCAATGTGAGGAAGTACTTCTTTATAGATAGGGTAGTACTAGTGGATGCTTGAAACAGCCTCCCTATAGGGGTGGGGGGGGAATGTTGGTGGAATTGAAACATGCATGGGACAAGCACAAGGGGACCCTAGAGACAGATAGGAGAGGGAAAGCTGCAGGTCATCTACAAACACATATGTGTTCAAACTGATTGGAATCCAAGATGGCCACAAGCTATGCACGCTAAGGAGCTGCATGAACAGGAGCAGAGAGAAGCCTATTTTTAGTTTAGAACAGGTATGCCACAATTACATAGAAACATAGAATTTGACGGCAGATAAGGACCGCTTGGCCCACCCAGTCTGCCCATTTCCCTACCTAATGGATGAGCTGCAGATCCTAGTTAACCAGCAACCTACTTCTTCCTACCCCCACCCCCTAGAATTGCCTTATGACTGTCCCATGCATGCTTGAATTCCACCACTGTTTTTGACTCCACAACCTCCTCCGGAAGGTCGTTCCATGCATCCACAACCCTCTCTGTGAAAAAATACTTCCTTAAATTACCTCTGAGCCGCCCCCCCATCTTCAAATTGTGTCCCCTTGTTCTTGCGCACCTCTTTATTTGAAAGATGCTACCCTCTTGGACTTTGTTGATTCCCTTGAGGTACTTGAAAGTTTCTATCATGTCCCCCCCCTCCTTTCCTTGAGGCTATATATATTAAGCTCCTTAAGTCTCTCTTCATATGTCGTCCGGTGAAGACCCTGCACCATTTTAGTTGCCCTCCTCTGGACAGCTTCCATCCTGTCTATGTCTTTGTGGAGACTGGGTCTCCAGAACTGCATGCAGTACTCCAGATAGGGTCTCACCAGCTGTCTGTACAGAGGGATAATAACTTCCTGTTTTCCACTGGTGATGCCTCTCCCTATGCATCCCAGTATCCCCCCCAGCCCTCCTTGCTGCCCTCTCACATTTCTTGCCCACCTTTAGATAATATGACTACCCCCAGGTCCCTTTCCATTTTTGTTGTTGTTAGTATCTCACCCCCCATTGTGTACTCTTCCCCTGGGTTTTTGTTTGCCAGGTGCATTACCTTGAACTTCTTAGCATTGAATCTAAGCTGCCATACATTTGACCATTCCTCTAACCTTGCCAAGTCCCTTCTCATCCTTTCCACCCCACCTTGTGTATCAAATCTGTTGCAGATATTTGTGTCATCTGCAAAGAGACATACTTTTCCTTCCAGTCCCTCTGCAATGTCGCTTATAAAGACATTGAAGAGGACCGTTCCTAATACTGAACCCTGCGGTACCCCACTAGTAATCCCCCTTTCTTCAGAGTGGACTGCATTTGCTATTACTCTCTGTGTCCTATTTTCCAGCCAATTCTTTACCCAGGCAGCCATCTTGGGACCCACTCCCAGGCTGGCTAACTTGTATATTAGTCTTTTGTGTGGGACTGTGTCAAATGCCTTGCTAGAGTCTAGGTAGGCCATGTCCACAGCCCCTCCATGATCTACTACTTTGGTCACCCAGTCAAAGAAATCTATCAGATTTGTCTGGCATGACCTTCCCACTATGAATCCATGCTGCCTTGGGTCCTGTGCCCCTCTGGCCTTTAGATACTCGACAATTCTTTCCTTCAGAAGTGATTCCATCATTTTCCCTATCACTGAGGTTAAACTAACAGGTCTGTAGTTTCCTGCTTCTGCCTTGCTTCCACTTTTGTGAAGGGGAATCACATCTGCTCTCCTCCAGTCCTTGGGTACCACCCTATCCTCCCATGATTTGTTAAAGAGGGTAGTCAGTGGTGTCACTAGTTCTACCCTTAGTTCATTTAGAATTCTGGAATGAATCCCATCAGGCTCCATTGCTTTGTCCACCTTCAGTTTTAAGAGTTCTTTCAGAACCCTTTCTTCTGTAAATGGGCTGGTATCAACTTCTGTATCCAGAGTGTTTCTACTGTTGGTTTTAGGTACCTCCCCCTCTTCATTTGTAAATACTGAGCAAAAATATTTTAGTATCTCTGCCTTTTCACAGTCACCCTCTGCCCACCCTTCCTCCCCTTTATTAAGCCTCACTATCCCTCCCTTGGTCTTCCTTCACTCCCTGATGTACCTATAAAAGGTTTTATCCCCCTTCTTAACTGAGTTGGCTATCTTTTCCTCATTGTGGGCCTTTGCTGTTCTGACTGCCTTCCCAGCTTCCTTTTGCTTTAACTGATACAGTTCAATGTCCTCCTCCTTCTGTGATTCCTTGTGCTTCCTGAATGCTTTCTTTTTCTCTTGAACCTTCACTGCCACTTCCTTTGAGAACCATAGTGGTTTCTTACATCATTTCATTTTGTTTATTTGCTTCACACAAAGGCTTGTTACCTCTGTGATGGTAGTTTTTATTATTCCCCATTGTTCTTTCACCCCTCCTTCCTGCCCATTTGCTAGTGCATTCCTTAGGCACTCACCCATTTTGGCAAAGTCAGCCCTCCTAAAGTCCAGTACTTTTGCCTTTGTATGGCTTGACTCTATTGCTGTGTTTATTGTGAACCATACTGTTCGATGGTGGCTAGTTCCCAGATGGCTACCCACTTCTACATCTGTGATCCTCTCTCTTTCTCCATTTGAGAGAACCAGGTCTAAGATTGCTCCCTCTTGAGTGGGCTCCAAACTAGTTGTCTAAGGCATGCCTCCTGTAGAGCATCTAGAATAACCCCACTCTTCGAAGTGGCTGCTGCAACTGCACTCCAGTTAACATCTGGCATATTCAGATCACCCATCAGCAATAGCTCCCCTTTTTTCTGCCATTCTAAGTATACTTTCTATCATTTCCTTGTCCATTTCCTCCCCCTGAGAAGGGGGTCTGTATACAACCCCCATGCAGATTGTGGTGCCATTGTCTGTCTCAAATTTACCCACAGTGCTTCTTCTCCTCCTCCTCCTGTTTACCCTTTTGTTTTGTTGCTTTGATTCCTTCCCTTACATAAAGAGCTACTCCTCCTCCTCTTTTACCCTCCCAGTCCCTCCTGTAGATAGTGTATCCTGGTATGTTTACATCCCAGTCATAGTTTTGTGTGTACCATGTTTCTGTGACTGCCACGATATCCAGATGTTCCTCCTCCATCAAGGCCACTAATTCAGGAAGCTTGTTACTCAGACTACGGGCATTGGTACTCATTGCTCTCCATTTTTTTGACGTCTTTACCTTCTGTTGTAGCATCCCCCACTGACCTTTCTACCTCGGCCTTTTTCTCATTTAGTACCCTGTTTTGTAGGGAGAGGCTGGGATTTTCCTGTTGCTTATCAGTGCCTCCCCCCTTGACTAGTTTAAAAGCTTGCCAATGAAGCATTTAAACCGATTGCTCAAAAGACTTGTTCCCTTCCTGGACAGATGCAGACCATCCTGCCAGTATAGACTGGTGTCCCTCCAGGTGGAACCCCAGTCCCCAATGAAGCCAATTTAATAGCCAAGAGTCTGGACCCATTGTAATTATTGCCACACTAGTTTTTATAACTCAACTGCTCTTTCCAGACCTGCTTTGTTTGCCATTGGTTTCCTGGCATTTTCTCTCTGTTGTATTTCCTTCAGCTTGGTGAATTGGAGTCCTTGAGGTGGAAGAGTTGACACCACCTAGGGTGGTTGGGAGACCCTGCGGAGGGTCTAAGAGAAAGAAGGTGCTGTGGCAGGAGAGATAGGAGTGCACAGAGGAAGAGATAAAATCATAAAATCTGCTACAAATCTGCTACAAGGTTGCCATTAGACTGCAATGGACTGCTATTAGACATGGAGTGAACACTGCACTGAATACTGTACTGGGCATAGTTATTTACAGAAGTGTTACCCAGAAGATTCTAGATTGTAATAGACGGACAATTTAATAGCCAAGAGTCTGGACCCGTTGTAATTATTATATCATGCTTTACACATTGGTACTGTAGCTATTGTTGTTGACATTTTAGTCCTTCCTGTCTAGTCTATTCCATTTGTGTGGATGCACACTGAATTGGACAGACTTGGTGGATTTTATATATATCTTGCTGTTTAGTTTGCAAGCAGAGCAGGTTAAGCAGGTTTTGGAGCTTGTGAAACTTTCTAGCTAAATGTTAAAAACAGGAGCCTAAAAGGGGGTCCATATTCTAAGGAAAACCAACATAAACAATTGGGGTAATTGGGGCATTAGGTTTCCTAACTTTACAAAACAAATAGGACGTTAACCCAAACAGAGTAACCACTAATTTGATTTGGGAGCCATTTGATTGTTTCTGAGCGCTTTAGTATACCAACTAATCCTAGTTGATTAATGAAGCATTTGAAAGCTTGCATGTGCTGCAGATTTATCTGTTTTAGAAAATTAGCCATGACTGCCTTGAATGTTTAATACCTTAATTAACCAAAGGAGCACTTGAGCACTTTGTGCTTGTGACAGATTTTTATGGTTCATTGTATTAAGCATTAGAAAGCCTCTAATTCATAGTTGAGCTACATCTGACTTTGTTCAGGGTCTCTTATTGCACATGGGTGGCATCTGGGTGTTAAATCCCCATTTCCTGAGATGCAGCACGATAGCAGCTGAGCAGAAGAGCGCCATGTTTTTACCCTTAAAATAAGTTACTTTGATCAGTTCTTGTAGCCACTGCTTAGATTAATGAAGTAGTATTACTTGACTATTTACTCATTATTTTTGTCGGTTATATTTTTTTGCTTGGCTTAAGGAGTTCTCAGGAGCCTGACAGGATACAGATTTGTGGAGTGGAGTGAAGTAACAACTTAAGCAACAGAGGATACTAGAATACAAAGCCTTACTGAGTAGTGGAAATATGAAATCGGAGACTCTGTAAGTGCTCTTTTTTCTCTTTTAAATTTCTACAACTGTTAAAGAAGTTTAAATGCTTTAAGCATTATTAGCAGGCTTTGGATATTTACTGGATGCTTTTTATCTGGACAATTATAGCAGGACTTGCTTGAATTTCGACTTGAGAGAGTAGACTAGTAATCTGAGGAGACTAAGGATCATTGAAAGTGTGAGAAATAAGACAGCCGCTTGCACCGGAAAAATCCTCGTAATATTTTTTCCATTGCTTGTAACAACTTTTTGGATGGATTTTGCCATCTGATTCTCTTGAACTCCTTGAAACCACCTAAAGTGTTGAGACTGCATAAGGGCTTTATTAAGGTGTTGTTTTGTTTATTTTTTTTAAACATACTTTTCTTAACAGTTTTTTTGATCTTTTGATATAGATATAATTTTCCTTAATTCACAGAGATCTTTGAGATCTGTGATTTACTTATTTTGTAAGTTAACTTTTTAGATTGTGACAATACAGTCTTTTATTTATTTGGTTAATTGACACTTGTTGACTTAAATTTGAGAACTAATTGAGTGAAATAGTGAATCAATAATATACTTATTGACACTGAGGAGCAATATGATATCAATGAGGATGAGGAGTGGTTATATTCCTATGGAGAATAATCTTAAAAAATGAAAGCTAATAAAATGAAACATACAAGATAGTAGTAAAGGACTATTTCTGAAAATGGGATAGGGAAGAAGGAATTAATTAAACTCCCAGACTTGGAACCTATAGTAATGTTGGATGAGACGAATGTAAATACAGGATTAAAACTGAAGCAGCCATCTATTAGATATATATGGAAAAAATCAGATCAGAATGGATTAACTGAATGTAATAATCCACAGATGACGAATATTGTGGAAAGGGGGGGCATTTTAGTAATCCATAAAACAGATTTAATAGATGTAGTTAATAATGATGTTACAAGGACAATAGAAAGTATTATGGAAACTATTCAAACTAATCAAAGGACAGGGCAAAAAAATACAAGAATTGAATATATTAAAACAAGAAATTAAAGATTCCTATAACATGGACAAAAACAAGCAAATGAGCAATTTGATAAAACATTTAGACCAGGAATTAGACCGGAGTGAGGTTATCTGGTCTAGAGATAATAAAACCCTATATATGAGTCCAGAACTTGATAATTCTCTACCCATGGAGATGATAACTAGGGAATGTGCTAAAACCCTAAGAAATCAATCCTCAAACATCTAATGCACTAATTTTTGAACAGCTAACTGCAATCAAACAGGATTTATCTTTTATAAAAGGAATATGTATTGACAATAAAAGAAGAATAGATGGTATTTATAGTAAATTGTTCCAGAATGATTCTTTTAAACCAGACCAAGAACTGACTTCAATAAGCAGTGACTGAGAGACACAGACTATGGTAACTGAAGTAAGTGATATCACATTTGAGAGTGAACAGATAAGAAAGAATAGGACTAATACATCACATTCCACTATGATTGAATTAGTGGACCAGGGAGAAACCAAACTGGATTCAGAGTTGGTGATGTTGCCTAGTAATTATGAAGAACTTAATTCTATTTTAGAAGAACTTAAAGCAGAAAACCCTGAGATTTGGGGAAAAAGGAAGACAACAAATAATAAAGGGAAAAGGAAGAGAATACTAAAAATAAAACAAACAAGAAACAAATAAATAAAAAAAGGTCTTCAGAAAAAGAAAGGATAGAACCAGAGATTGAGGGTAAGAATAATATGAATTGTAGAAGAGTTAAAGATCAGATAGCTGAAAAATTGAAAAAAAGAAGCAGAATTAGTAAAAGAGATGAAGATAGAAAGTGGGCAGAAATTAATGAAGGAAAGGGATAACAGACATGAAACAACTAAACTAACAGGAAAAGTTAACATAAAAGACAATAAGAGTAAAAGTAAAAATAAAGGAGGAGAAATTTAAAAACAAGAAAGTGGCCCAAATGGAAGGTGAAGGAAATAGTATTGATAAAAGCATAGAAATTAAAGATTTCAACACAAAAATTGAGTAAAGAAAAAGAGGAAATAAATGTAACAAATAATGCACTTAAAGATTTTCTGGCAAGAACTATTGAGACGGATTTTGTTCTACCAATTTTTAAAATACAAATTATGCCAGAAGAGACAGAAACAAAATTAAATACTCACTTGAAACATCTATTGAGGTCAGTATGTAATGGAGAAGGAGGAATGGACAAACTTATAAACAGCTCAAGTGTTATAAGACCATTGCCAGATGAAGAATTGGTCCTATTGCTATCCAATCAATACTATGTGCTAAAAGCACTGGAAAATCAAAAAGAAAAAATGAGGGATTTGAGATTTTGAATTAGATACTGTAACTGGAATTAGAACAATTTTTCTGGAATACTATAAGTCTAGACAAACTCTAAAAAATAACGATAATGACTATATGATTTCAATTTTTGGACTAGGGAACTTTTTAATTGAGTCAAAGCATAACATCAGACTGAAGGTAACTGATTTGTTACATAATTTACTAAGAGACAAAGACCTCAACAAAAGGATTATAAAAGCCAAAAGATGGGAAAGGGTTGGATAATTAACTATTTGGGTGAAAGATCTAGTCAACTATAACTATCTTTTGGCCAAGACAGAAAGACTTGATCATGCAGACATATATCTAAGGGGAGAAAGTAAAGTAAATGATAAAGAACGGAAGGAGCAGAAATATGATCAGTGGCTAAATTTAATAAAGACAAGTAATAGATTTCAAGCACTACAAGACTATGATGATAATTGACAACTGATAGAGAACAGAAATCATAAAACACAGGAATTGAGATCAACAGATGCTAGGATGTTATCTTGGAATGTTGTAGGAATAGGTGAAAAAATGGCAGATCCCTCATTTATCACATACATAACACAGTGTAACATTATTTGCATACAAGAATCATGGAAGAAGGAAGAGGTTAACATAAATGGATATAAGACATTTTACAAAAATGCCAGGTGCCTTAAAAATTTGGTAGATTGAGGTTTAATAACATGGGGGAAAATATTAGATAAAGTAGAATATTAGGAGATTGAGAGTGACTCAGAACATATTCTTGCAATTTGTATTTTAATGAGAAAAAGGACAATTGTGATTATAAATGTCTATTTCCCACCAACAGGATCTAGTATGAAGATAATGATGCTGGAAAACTGAATCTTGTAATTCAGAAATGCCTAAAAAGAGAGCCCAAAGCAGAAATGATGCTCATGGGAGATTTTAATGCCAGGGTGGGGCAGAGCCTGGATCCCACTCCAGAAATATTAGATGCATGTGTAGCTCAGGGTCCTGGTAGTCTAGTCCTAAAGAGAAAAACTAAAGATATAAAGGAATGTAATAGAGGGAGAGAACTGGTGGAATTAATAGAGGATAATAATTGTTTACTATTAAATGGTAGAACAAAAGGTGATTATCAAGGAACATATACATATTTGGGATTTAGAGGCACGTCAGTCATAGATCATTGTTGGATATTACTAAATACAATTGGATCAATATTAGTTATGAAAACAGGGGCTCGAGCTGATAGTGAACATTACCCATTAGAAATTTTAATTAATTTTGGCATAGAGTGTATTAAAGATAATAATAAGCAAACAGTGGTTAGAACCAAAAAAGACAACCAATGGGATTTGTTGGAAGATCAAAAATCCAAAGAATTAATGCAGTATTATGGAATAAGAGATGATTTAGTTTAAATATACCAAGACAAAACAGCAGAAGATTGTATTAAGGCATATGAAGCCATAGTTAAAAAAAAAATAGCACCATTATTTCTTAAGATTTCAATCAATAAGGATAAGAAAGAGAGTAAATGGTATGATGGCGAGTGTAAAAAAAACAACAAAAAAGGAGATTAATAAACTATCCAAATTCACTCAAAAATATCCTACAAGGATCAATAAATATAAATGAAACAAAACAAGAAAACAGTATAAAAAGTTATTAGAAACAAAAAAAATCAATATAGAAAAATACTATGGGAGAAAGCTGAGCAAGTAGCATGGGCAAGTGATAATAGAAAATTCTGGATGATGGTAATAAAGGGGTGGGATAATATACCAGGTACATTAGAAAACTTTATAGAACCTAATACATGGGAACATTTTTATAAGAAATTGTTCCTTGATCTCAAAGTAGAACAAACAAAATTTAAACATATTAAATGGGTCCCCTTTAAAGACCCAATAACACTTAGTGAGATCATGAATACCATAAAAACAGTAAAAAAAGCATAAGGCCCTGGCCCAGATGGTATCCCTGTGGATATCATACTGAATGACACAGAAGCATGGATTTTGACCCTTTTGGTAATATAATAGAAACTGGTCAGATCCTGAGTACATGGAGGCAAAACATTATTGTACCCATATACAAGAAGGGATAAAAAGGGAACCCTAGTAACTACAGACCAGTAAGCCTTATAGATGCCACACAAAAATTATTCACCAGAATACTGCTTGGTAGATTAATATGTTGGATTAAGAATGAGAAGATTATTAATGAATCCCAGGCAGTTTTTTTTTAACCAAAACACTCTACAATTGACCAGTGTGTTGTACCTACACACTTAATACATAAGCATATTAATATTAAAGAGCAAACATTATGTTGTGTCTTTATTGATTTAAAATCTACCTTCGATAGGATAATTAGGGAAAAATTATGGAGAGAACTAGTACATCATGGGATTGATTCGGAAATACTTAACATGATCAAAACCTTATATAGTGACAATCAAACCATGATAAGATATAACAAACAAGGATATATTACAACCAAATTTAGATGCAATATAGGACTTAGACAGGGCTGTGTTTTATCACCAATACTGTTCAACATATTTCCGAATAGAGTGTTGGAGGAGCTAAAGTACCCTGGGCTGTAGATGCCAATGGTGGGATTCAGGAGGTGCCCCTACCTGGCATATGCAGATGATATTGTCCTCATAGCAACAAGCTATTTGGGGATTAGGAGAAGTTTACAAAAAATTTATGAAGTAGCAACAAGAGCTGATCTAGGCATTAATCTTCAGAAAACAAAATACATGATAGTCTATAGAACCATGGTACGGGAAAATAAAATATGTAATTTAATGTGCAATAATTTAAAAGTTAGAAAACATTACTAACTTTACATATCTGGGAATCAAATGTTCATATAATTTAAAATGGCAAAAACATATTAATCATATGACACAGAGTATACATAGATTGGTCCCTTTAATGGCAAGGTTTGCATTTAAATATGGGGGTCAATCTGTGAAGGGCTCTCTTCAGACATTTAATGATAAAATAAAAAAATCAGATCCTATACAGATCTGAAATATGGGGCAGTGGGGACACTGGTAAATTTGAAGATTTAGTGAACACTTTCCATAAGAAATTACTGGGGATCCCACAATGTGCTGCATCTATATTGACAAAACTGTAGATAGGTCAATTACCTATAAACTGTATTATTGAACAAAGACTAGTTACATATTGGATTAAAATATACAATATGCCTGACGATAGGCTTCCAAGGATGTGCTTGGAGGAAGCAATATATTTTGGTAATATGGGTTTTAAGTACCCAAGTATGTTCACCTTGGAAGAGATAATTAGACCATATGGACTATTACAATTAATAACACATAGTCAAATAATTGAGATTAAGGATATTAAGGGAGAAATTAAAACAAGAATACAGGCTAATTTACAGAAGGAAAGAAGTATGGTAAATAATCTCAAGTTTAGTTATTGGTTAGCACAGAATAATAATAATAATAGACAGTTGGGAGTTAAATATTATCTGTGTAATCTTAAAAAAAAACAATTAAGAAAAGTGTTCACTAAACTTTGTTTTGGATTTCTAGATAGCCAAGTATTAAGAAGTTTGTATAACAAAATGAATAACGATAATTGCGTTTGTGAATTGGGTAGAGATACGTCAATTCACCTATTATTATTCTGCCCATTAGATAATAATGAAACAAGGACTCTAATGGGAGAAATATTAGCTTCACTTGCTGTGGAACCAAGATACCAATTCAATTATCTGTTTAGATCTAAAAATAGTAATATATTAGAAAGGGTAGCAACATTCTGTAAAATAATGGAAAGGAAAAAATTGCACATTTGTAAAGACTAGATATGTACAGTATGAATAAGATTATGGAAAACGGGTCTTATATATAATTAACTTGTTTATTGTGTATTAATATATGAGAAGGATGAGAAAACTATATATGGTTATTTAACATGTTTTTAAATTTGTAATAAGAAATGATATGGTGAATATGTGTAACTGTTTTTTACAATTTTGAAGTTGTAAAGACAATATTATGATTGTCAACAATAAAACTGAACTGAACAGTCTGCAATGTAAATAAATGTTAGGAAACATGGGTAGACTAGATCAGCTTGGCAGTCCTTATCTGGCAACAAATTCCATGTTTTTATGTATCTTTGTAGTTTAGTAATATAAAAGCATTGTTGAAGAGGAAAAAGAGAAAACAACAATTATTTTTTATGGCTGTCAGACTCCTGATCTGAAATGTTTTCTTAAACAATGTCTATTGAATACACTAACCATTCATGTAATGTTGTCTGTGATGTCTGTTATACTTATTTGTGTGCTTTAGTATTGAGTATTCTATTTATTTGTCATGCTGTACTTATTTGTCTGTAGTTAAAAGGAAAAAAACTTTCATTTGAGAGAACTAAGTGTTAGGATGGAGGTGGGGGTGGGCAGAACTTGAGCTGAGCTGAGCCCATCAACTCCCAGAGTAGAAGAAGGAGCTGTGGCTAGGAGAGAGGAGCAGTCACTGTCAGGCAGGTCGGTCACGGTTAGCAGCAGAAATTACTTTTTTAAGCTACAATAATTAGGATATAAGCAGTGTTTTCACGGTATAAAAAAAAACCCAAAAATGAAAACTCTGAGTAGTGCTTCATTTTTTAAAATGTATATGTTTAAAAATGGAATCATGATTTCTGAAATCCCTGGTTTTAAGCACTACTTTAAAAATAGATCTGACAACAGAAAAGGGGGAGGGGTGAGCCTCTATGTTAAAAACACTATTCCTTCCTGTGAACTTTCCTCTGATGTATATACTGAGAGTGTCTGGGTATATATACACCCTATAGGACTCCCACCAATTCTCGTTGGTGATTGTTATTGTCATCCATCTGCAGATATTTCCTACACTAAGCTAATTACAACTGAAATCTCACAATTTGCCAACAGTGGTACAGTTCTTATCCTAGGTGATTTCAATCTCCCATCTATTAACTGGGATACCTTAACTGGATCTAATTAGCAAGATATGCACTTACTCACTACAATAATCTATCTTGGTCTCACCCAGCTAGTTAAAGATCCAACCCATGGTGAAAATATACTTGACCTTATTATAACTAATTTGGACACCTTTATAACTAACTTAAGTAGTACAGAACTCTTAGGCAACAGTGACCATATGTCTATTTCATTTACATTACCCCTAAAAAGCCATACTGTAGTAAATAATAGTACATTTAGACAATATAATAAAGCAAACTTTCAATAAATCAATAACCATCTTGCGACTATTCCATGGGATCAAATCCTTTGCTCACTTAACATTGAAAATTCTTGGGCAACCTTTAAGTAGATATTACACGACTTGGAACATCAATACATCACTGAAATAAGAAAATAAAATAACAAAGGAAAAATCCCAATATGATACAACCCAACCATCAAAAAGTTGAGGGCTACAAAGCTGAAACTATTTTCTCAATTAGAGACTTGCCCTGTAGGTCGGAAAGGTGAAACTCTTAATAAATATATGGCAGTAGTTAAGGTTTTAAAAAAGCAAATCATCCAAGCAGAACGGAATCTTGAATTCCGTAATGCTCATACCAAAGATTCACATAAATCTCTTTTTTCCTACTTAAATGGTAAAAAGGGTAATACAAGAACTGTGGGCCCACTGATTAAAGGAAATACTACTATCATCTCAGATATCCATACAGCTAATGAATTTAAGAAATACTTTTATTCAGTTTTTGAAGAGGATAGTTCTTGTACATTTATATTAAACTTATTTAAATTCCCTGGCTACCACTTTTCACTTCTGGAAATCTAGAAATTATTAAATACCTTAAAAAAAAAAAAAAAAGTCCAGGACCAGATAATATTAATTCAAGATTTATATTGGGGACAGTTGATACTATTGCCCTCCCACTTACTATTATTTTTAATAAATCCCTACAGGAATCCAAAGTACCATTGTATTAGTTAACAGCTATAGTCACACCAATATTTAAGCAAGGTTCCCATTCAAAAACTGAAAATGATAGAACAATTAGTCTGACTTCGATACCATGTCAACTACTGGAGAAAAAAATTTAACTACTATTAGAAGCTGAAATGAAATAATTAAATATTACAGATCCTACACAGCACAGGTTTAAAACAGGTTATTCTTGCATCACCAATTTGATATCATTTTATAACACTATGAGTAAAGATCTTGATTCCAATATTCCAGTTGAAGTTATCTTACTGGACTACAGTAAGGCTTTCAATAAAGTTTCCCATAATTTATTAGTGACCAAATTGATTAAACTTGGGTTTTCAGCACAATCGGTTTCATGGGTCCATAACTGGCTAAATGATAGAACTCAGTGTGTTAGGGTGAATAACATACTTTCCAACATAGTTAACATAACTAGTGGTGTCCTCCAGGGTTCTGTCCTGGGACCCACACTTTTTAATATTTTTATCAGTGATATGAACATTACATCTAAAAACACTATTGCTAAGTTTGCAGATGATACCAAAATAGGGGACCATGCTGATGACATAATTAACAAAAAACAGTTAATAACTGATTTGGATAACATTGAACTATGGGCAGTAACAAATAAGATGTTTTTCAACGTATCCAAATGTGCAGTGCTGCACTTGGGTAGAAATAACCCTAAACAAACTCACTATTTAAATAACATTAAAATCAAAGATTCCAGTGTAGAAAAAGAACTGGGGATTCTAATTGACAACAAATTATCATTCTCAGAACATTGTAATAAAATAGCAAATCAAATAAACGTTCTTCTTCATACAATAAATTCTACCTTCATTTCTAAATCTGAGGAATGTCTTATGACCTTGTATAGGTCTCAGGTTAAACCATACGTAGACTATGGATCCCCACTCTGGAGCCCATACTTAATCTCTGATATAAAAAGAATAGAGCAAATTCAACACAGGGCAACAAAATTAGTTCATCACCTCACTCCCCTAGACTATGAGGAAAGGCTGAAATGTACAGGACTATATCCGCTCAGATTGAAAAGACTTCGTGATGACCTTCTTCAACTCTTTAAAATAATTCAAAATCCATCTTTAATGGCTCAGTGTGGAACGTCGTTCACCACTAGAAAAACTGTGGCTAGATGCCACAACAAACAGCTTGCAATTGAAAGATCACGAACTAATAAAAGACAATCTTTTTTTACTATTCGATCTCCTAGGGTGTGGAACTCTTTAACACAAGATTTTGTAGATTGTACACAAATAATTAGTTTTAAAAACAAATTAGATAAATGGTTGCTGAAATAATGGATATTATGGGGAAACAGAGAGTTCCTATCAACTTATATGTTCTACATGTGGGGAGGACAATCTTGGTGGGCAATTGCCCCCTTTTGTCCATTTTAAACTAGTAAAGTAAACCGAGTAATGAGTAGAAAGAACATTATTACTTTTTTTTTAATTAAAGGAAGTTTTATTTTTTTGGAGCCTACATGAAGGTTTTCCTGAAATAGTATAGTTAGCAGCCATGCCTATGATGAAAATTCAAAATGAGTTACATGTCTCATGAAATCTGTATGTGATTTGTCCAAATTTCAGTTCATATGGTTGGACCTTTTTCTTTAGAGAGTAGTATTGGAACATACACATATACTGTACCAATATAACAACAACAGCAAATCAGAATACAGTATTTCACTTGTCCATTTTCCAACTGGTATTCAAACTGTGTGTTAGGGGAGGGAGCAATTTTAACCAAATGTATTATTTCCTGAGTTCCAGTGATTATATATTAAACTCTTAAATATTATAACAAACTGTGGTCAGAGCAACAATGGCTGCTGCTAATGCATTAATGTGATAATAGATTTATTTCAAAGATTTTATGAGGAAAGACATTCTGAGCTAGTAACTGCTCATTTTCAGATGTGTCCTGGGGAAAGAGAAAGGGGAAAAGATAACAGATACAAAAATACAGAATATAAAGTTCATAGAAATGGAATAAATGTAACGAAGATCAAGAGGATAATTATGTCTAAGAATAAATTAACAAAAATAAGCTACCAAGCAATACGTTGTGGAACTGACCAAAGAACAAAAATAGTCATTAACTTATCAAAATAAAAACTAGGGGATTGACTGATGCAGGAGAAGAGATATAGAATGAATGTGATTTAATTGTTTTACTGTCATGTAAAATATTTTGCTAATCAGGTTGCCTTCTCTTTCTGCTTTCCTAAACTTTAGAACTCTCTCCCCCTAACCATTCGTTCCACCTCTTCCAAACCAGCTCTCTCTCCTCTCTGCTTCATGACTACACTGCTTCCTCCTGTGGCTGCCCTTGAGTCATAGCCCTTTCACACTCTTCAATTTACCATCTTCCCCTCTTTCTCCTCCTCCTCCTTGCCTCTCCACCCACTTCACCAATTCTTCTTCCTCTCTTCTTCCTCCCTCACTTGTCTTCACTTTCCCTTCTCCCTCTCCCCCATCTGTGCTCCTTTCTTCAGCACCCTATCCCCTGGTGCTTTCCCTGTTGAAAAGTACTATTGCTTGTACCAATGGGACAGAGTCCCTGCCATGTCCTTGTAAATTTTTGACTATAATTTTACTTGTCTGATGAACCTCATTCATGTTCATGTTGTACTGTTTATTTTATATCTCTGTATGATGATTTATTGTATAAGTTATTATTCTATGTTGTTCTTCCACCTATCTTCCCCCTTCTCTGCAGGATGCATCTGGAAATTAGTTATATTTCAGCTCAGTATGTCTTTGCTGGTGAAACATTTTGAATTAAATAAATAAATGCATACATAAATACTGTAAATAATGTAAAACTCCCATACTTGCACCACAATAGTAGAAGAAAACCATTAACATCAAGGTGTGCAGTGAAAAGTGTTTTTGGTTCAGGACATATACACCCCCTTGAAAATGCTCATAGCACACACACACACACACACACACACACACAGCTGTTACAACAGTTGTGCACACACACATAGGGATTGAGTGTCATTAGGGTGGAGCAGCTACAATATTTCATTTTTAGTGGGGTCCTGCTTTTACATATTTTTCCAATGTATTTAGTAAAGTTAGCACAGGTAAAATGCAGAATCAAGTTTTTACTGGGGTCCTGCTTTTATACATTGTTACAATGTAGTTACATAGAATAGGTCAGTTAACATGCAGTATCTCATTTTCAGTGAGATCTGATTGTACCAATTGTAACACTAACAGGTCTTGGATGCCCTAAATGAGTTGACTCCATCACAGCCTGTATGTTTTTATTAACCAAATAAGGTGTTTCTCTTTGGCCAGCAGGGGAATGTGAATTGTGCTGAGTGCACATTTTAGTGTCTCATTTTTTCTTTGGTAGGGGGCTACAGTTAAACATGCTTGGGGAACCCACACTTAGCTCTAAATGTGTTTGAGTGTAGCAAATTTAGTGAACTGTGCTAACTTGCACTAATTGGCCAGCAGGGGATGTGAATTGTGGTGAGTGCACATTTTAGTGACTCACTTTCATGGCTGTGGGTGTAGCACAGCAGACGTTTTGCATTCATAAAAGGGCTGATGTCATTTTTGCTACAAAACAACATGATAGAGTGTTAAAAATAGATTCCTCTGCTGAAGCCTCATTACTACTCTGCCTGTGTGTGTATAGGAAACCGAAGAGCATTATTTTTCCTCTGGCTTGAGGAGTTAATTGAGCCCACAGAAAGTTAACACATTATCTTCTGGCAGTCATTCTGTGTCAGATTACCAATGGATAGTACAGACATCATAGAAAGCTATTGGAAGTAGAATGGGTTAAACACTTCCTGGAACTTTTTGCATAACAAATAAGATAAGCTGTGCCCTCAGCCCCTAGTAACACCTCATTACGTCATCTGACACCACCATCCTAAGAGCAGTCATTCTGCTACTTTGCAGGACATTCCATAGCAAAGAGTCCCAGTGATGTCTGTTTCCAAAGAATACACCAACTTCATTTTCTCAGGCAGACAGTTCTGGGATACTGTTTATCATCTATTGAAGGTTCTTAACCTGCAATTTGTGACTATAGGTTTTTACAGCTGAATGATAGTAACCACATTTGCTTCACTTGCAAATAGGTAGGCATGTGTATGTCTAATTTTTGTTTGACTTAGGTTACACATAGAATCTGATCAGTTCATAGCATGCGATTAAATTAACTGATAAACGGGGCATTGGTTTTTTTTACAAATTCATTTTCCCTGACCATGGATATACTGAAACAAAGATTTCTCAACAACATGTTTAAAAATAAGGAGTTTAGCAATAATTTAGTCGATGTGGTCTAAAGAACTGCTCCCCGGAAAATTACCTGATTTTTTTGGGGGGGGGGTTGCTACAAGCAGAATGGGACTTCATGGATGGGGGAGCTCATGGCAGCAGAAGTGGCATGATGGCATTAAAAGCTTAATGGTGTGGATGTAGAGGCACCAATAGTTGAGCATCACTTTGGTAGAAGACTAAGTGTGACTTGGGGTGGGTGATCATCAGGAACTGAATGAGTCTTGGTACAGTATTTGTAGCATAATGGTTTTCTGAAACTTCAACATTCAATGGGTTAGATTTTGTATCCATCTGTACAGTATCTCACTAAGCCACAAAGCTGTTGGAAGTAGAATGAGTTAAACACTTCCTGGAGCTTTCTGCATAACAAATAAGCCCTGTTGTGCCCTCAGCCCCGAGAAACACCTCATTAAGCCATTTAACACCACCATCCTTAAAGCAGTCATTCTGCTACTTTGCAGGACATTCCATAGCAAAGAGTCACAGTAATGCCTGTTTCCAGACAAAGTGTGGTCACAGCCAACAGGGCAGCATAATGCTATTTTCAGTGTCAGTGGCTCAGCAGGTTGCACACTCTCCTCTGAGGCTAGAAGATCAGAAAAGGCTGTAGGTTTTATCTCCACACCAGGCACTTGGGTTAAATCTAAATACTTGCACTGTGGTGCAGCATGAGGAGTTTGCTACACTCCTGAGGTACTGTCTTTCAGATGAGATGTTAAACCAAGGTCCCTTCTGCATGGTCTGATGGTTGTTCAGGTGGGCGTTAACAGATCCTATGGCACTTCTTGAAAAGAATAGGGGCATTTCCCTGGTGTCCTGGCCAGTTTCCCTCATTCAATAAACTACCAAAGTGGATTCATCAGGTTCAATTTCTGCTGGTTACCATCTGTACCCAACCCTGGTCACCCCTGAAAAAGTGACTTCTAGGTTCAGTGGTTCTAACTGGTCAACAAAATTCATTAAGAAAATAAATGCATTTTACAGGGGTTAGGCACGATCTACAATGAAATATATTATATCTATTATATAGTTAGGGTTCAGTACCCCATTTAAGGTTAAAGTGTGAAAATTGTCAGGTTAATAACTTTGCCACTGTATGATGGATTTGCCTAAAACTTGGTAGGCACGGAGTGGTACCATAGATCTCTGGATCTGCCAAGTTTCGTACCAGTCAGATATACGGTTATGGAGCTATAAAGTGCCATTCCATGTCACATTTATGTTTTTTTGAGCATTCTTTGCTGGTGCCTACAGGTCGTATGGTTTGTGCAACCAGTCCGAAATCTTCAGAGAACACACAGCTTTCAAAGATTTTGTGAAAAATATTAAATGATTTAAAAGTTATTCAAAAAACAAGTTTCCCATTATAGTCAACTGGAAAAGTTAACATAAAGTTTGACAGTGTTGCAAATGCAGTTTTTAGTGTCACAAATGACCCCTGTTATGTCGTGAGTCAGCCATTTTTTTTTCAGTTACTGGGCACACAAATGCTTGGCATTTAAATCTGGGACTCTCTAGGGACACAATTCTTTTTGTGTTCACTTAGTCTAGTCCTGAGGATACTAGCCATGTCTTTCTTGGGGGGTTAAACACCCCAGAAATATATTTTTGAAATTTTTGTAAACTGTATTGTTGCAAAGTAGTGTAGCACCAGCGACACTTTCATGATTTTTTTTTGCGAAAGTGTCGTGATTTGCGACACTACTTTGCGACACTATGCCCAAAATAACAGGAATTCTTTTCCACCCTGCTGCCAAAGAATGGTTTGGTCTTTTGGGCTGAAATTTGGAGGGAAGAAAGCCAACATCTCACAGATGTGGCTTTTGTTGGTTTGGTGACAAAATATTAGAGGGATGCAAAGTTACGATACTCCGAAGTTAATGCTTCTTCCCCAAGGCTAACGTTACGGCATCCACCGCTCCATTCAGGGCCCGTATCTTGGAAACGCTTCGAGATATGGACTTTTTGTCAGAAAATGCTTAGCCCACCACTAGGGGGCTAAGTGAAAAACTAGAAAAGTCATAAATAATATGAAATTTAAATTTATTTTCTACGTCGTACGGTTCCTGAGATATAAGCAATTTAGTATTTCAAGTGCTCATTTTCTGATCCGAGGCCCATTATTATGCATACATTCTTTGTATTCACTGTGTTTCTCTATGCAGCTTTTGGGGAAAATAAGAGTGTGCACTTTCGCTACTGTTACACTTATTGTTTCTACTTGCATTTCCATGACCGTTTACGTTACCATTCCCGTCTACGCCACCGTGTGCATTACCCTTTGCGTTTTCGTTTGTGCTTGCATTTACGTTACTGTTACCATTTGCATTTCCATTATTGTTTCTTTTTACATTTTGTTTTGCATCACTGTGTGCATCGCTATTTGCATTTGCAAACGTGCTTCCGTTTGCATTTGCGTTTGTGTTTCCTTTGGCCTCATTGTTGCTGTTACCATTAGCATTTGCATTTCCAGTTGTGGTACCACGCTTGTGCATGTTACCATTTGCATTTCCATATGCGCTTGCATTTCCCTTTGTGTTACTGTTCACTTTGGTGTCATCATTGCTGTTACTGTAACTGTTTGAGTTTCCAATTGCGTTACCGTTACTGTTCACATCTTCGTCAAAGTTTGCATTTCTGTTGCCCTTAGCGTTTGCATTTTCGGTTGCATTTCCATTGTCGATTGTGTTACTGTTTCCTTCTGTGGCACCGTTGCCTTAACCGTGTACATTTCTATTTGCATTTCTGTTACTGTTTGCATTTCCATTGGCGTTACCGTTTACGTTACTGTTTACGTTAACGTTTGCATTTCTGTTGCTGTTAGTGTTTGCATTAACGTTTGAGTTACCATTTCTGTTTTCATTAACGTTTGCGCTTGTGTTTCTCTTACCATTTGCGTTACCATTTACCTTTGCGTCACCATGTGCGTTACCTTTTGTGCTTGCGTTTGCATTACTGTTAGCGTTACTATTTGACAAAAAATTCACTATTTATAGTGCTCATTCTCAAAAAGAAGGGAAATTCATGGCAAAAATCTCTGTTTAATGCATCAATTAGGGTTGTTCCACAGCGACAAAAGTGAGAATTCAGTATGAGTTCCCATTGCCCCTCAACAGGCAGTGGGGTGTGCATTGAGTCATCGGTCCTAACTCTCACCCTGTTCTCCTATGCTGCACCACCTCAGCTTGTTTACACAAGGGATGGGGTGAGGGTTAGGACCGATGACCCCAATGCACACCCCGATGCCTGTTGGTGGAGGCAGGGTGGGGGTAAGGTGCAAGGGGAGTTGGGAACCCTAACATCGAATTTCCTCAATTTTGTCACTGTGGAACAACTCCAACAGATGCATTAAACAGAGATTTTTGCCATGAATATATAAACATATATATATGCATGCAACAGGTACCAGGATAAAAACTGACACATAACTTCAATTATCTGAGTCACTGTGTGAATAAATGAGTGGTGATGGAATCAGTATGTGGATAACTGCAAGTTATCCACATAGTGATTACATCATCACCTATTTATTCACACAGTGACTACATCACTAATCACCACCACCTGTGCTGCCTGCTCAGCAGTACTGCCTCCCAGTTTCACTTTCACCTTCTCACAGTGTTCTTTACAAGCAAAGCTATCACAGTCCCAAAGACTCACAAAATGCACACCCTAACCAAATCCCCCCCCCCAAAAAAAACTGGAACCATATTTTAAATGAAAACATTTTTAAGAAAAGAATTGCATTTTTTCCTCTTTTTCAGGACAGCAGCCCTGTAAACCAAACACAGCAACCAGGCACAGAGAAACAAATGTAAAGGAATGCAAGAAAAAAAAATATAACAAAACTGAACCCAAAAAATCCTGTTGCATAAATCAAATATGTGGGGGGCACCTGTGGGATAACCAAGTTATTTGTACAGTAGCCTGTGACCTCTCGTAAACCTCACTTGTGGCTTCACCACTCATTAGATTACTCAAGGTCACAGGCTGTTGTACAAATAAATTGGTTATCCCACAGGCATCCCCCGCATATCCCATGTTTATGCAACAGGTTTCAGGATAAAAACTGACACATAACTTCAGTTATCTGAGTCACTGTGTGGATAATTGGGTGGTGATGTAATCACTGTGTGGATGACTTCAAGTTATCCCCATAGTGATTACATCATCACCAATTTATCCACATAGTGACTACATCACTAACCACCACAACCTGTGCTGCCTGCTCAGCAGTACTGCCTGCCAGTTTCACTTTCACCTTCTCACAGTGCTCTTTACAACCCAAGCTATCACAGTCCTAAAGACTCACAAAATACACACCCTAACCACCCACCCTCAAAAATTGGAACCACATTTTAAATAAAAACACTCTTAAGAACAAAAAGCCATTTTTCCTCTTTCTCAATACAGCAATCCTGCAAGCTAAACATGGCAACCAGGCATAGAGAAAAAACATGGAAAGGAACTTAAGGAAAAAATAAAATATAGCTGGCCCAGTGGCACAGAGGGCTGAGGCGATGGATGCCTCACCTTGCAGCACACCAGCGACCCAGGTTCTGGAATGAGCCTGGGTCATTGGAGGTCGGCATGGGGGGAGGGCAGAGCTGGATGGAGCTGCCAGCAGGCAACTTTTCTCTCCAAGGGTGGTAGTGTGGCATCCCTCATCCCAATGGCTGCCCCCTGTTGGAGGCCAGGAGACTGTGCAGGCAGGGTGCCTGGCACTAGGCCAATGGGGTGGGCAGAAGGGGGTCAGTACTGGGGCTATAAGGTGCATGCACATCTCCACGCATATGTGTCCTTCTCCTGCAGCCCTTGGGAGAAAATGGAGGAGAAAATGCTGGCAGCAGGATGATAACCGTCTCCCCACAGGCACTGTTCCCAGACCAGGCATAAGGTAAGCCCCTATAATTCTGAGTGCCGGGGCTGGGTGTGCCGGTTAGATGGGGGCTGTCCAGGGGGTGCAAAAATAGAAGTAAAAAATAAAATATAACAAAACTGAACCCAAAAAATCCTGTTGCATAAATCAAATATGCATCGGGCACCTGTGTGATAACCACGTTTCTTGTACAGTAGCCTGTGGCCACTCATGAGGTTACTCGAGGTTACAGGCTACTGTACAAATAACTTAGTTATCCCACAGGCTACTGTACAAATAACTTAATTATCCCACAGGCACCCCCTGCATATCCCATATATATATAGAGGATACATCATGGGCAGGAGTGGAATATGGAAAATATTATCACTCCTGCAGAGTGAGACATTGATATCCCATGAGTGCCAAAGGCGTGAGTGGGATATCCATGCCTCATTATGCAGGAGTGAGAATATTTTCCATAGTCCACTCCTGCCCATCATGTGTGCGATTTATACAATAGGCAGAGTGTTTTTTGGTGTTTTCCATATTTTTACATTGTGTCTCAGGTCTGTTTTGTCGGTGTTATTTATGTTGGTCTTCTTTCTCAATGATTTGGCTGCTTTCTGTCAGTCTGCTCAAGTGTATGATAGTGATTGATGATGTGTTTTTATCCTCAGTTGCAATTGGTTGCTCTGGTATGTAGTGGTTTGTTGGTTCTGCTTGGAGTGGATGTGGAGTGTATTCTTTAATTGGTGTTCTTAGCTGTCTGTTGGGGGAATGAGCAATTTGATTGATTTGGTCATGTTTGGGGGCAGGACATGCATGTAATGTTTACTTCCGGATTTCTTTCATGATCGTCAGTGAAATGGGAATGTTTATTTTGTTGTGCAGTGTAAATAATAACTATTTATTTATGAGCTTTATTTTTATTTTGTGTTGGTAGTGCTTAGTGCAACACTAATTTGGTTCTTAATTCCTCTGTGCATCGTAGCTTCAGAGAAGGGATGTGAACAGTAACATAGCGATGAAGCTGGACATATGGCAGAAATATCTGAGGCTTACAGAGGAAAACAGGTATATATGGGATTGAGGACTATCACTGGTTTGTCTGAGTTTGTGTTGCTGCTGAGTTCCTTTGTTCACTTTCTGGGTGGAGAATTCTAGTGTTGACTTCTGCAAAACAAAGTAAAATCATTAGTAGTTATTTAACGCAGTTAGTAAAATATTACATACAGTGTTTAGCAAGCTTTTTTTCCTGTTATTGTAGTGCTAAGTGCAGCGACAAGTGTAATGCTCTAAGCTTCTGGCATTTTAGAAACTGGAAGCCAAACTTGAAGTCTACACAGCTGCTATGTAATTAGGTAGATCTAACATTTCAGTTTCACATTTAAAACAAGTTCTAGCTTTCATTGGGTACATGGTGCTGGAGTGAGAGTATCGGCTGATGACGTAGCTACGGTATTTGTAAATGTAAATAGTTTCACTGTAGCTATGTCATCACCCATTTATCTCACTGGGGTGAGAATACATGTTTTTATTGTCAATGAATACAACCCACCCCTATTGTATAAATATATATATATATATATATTTATAAAATGGGTAGGGAAATTGTTGTTCTTTTATTGGATGATGAGCATCACATGACTGTGCGTATACCACAGCGCAACCGCACACCTGCACTTTTAACCCCATCAAAACAATTTTGACATTTTAAAAGATAGATAAACCACTGTTAGGTGTGCGGTCGCTCTCTGATATACGCATGCCTTGGGAGGTTGATGCACGAGGCCGCAACGCACACCAAGGCTTGCGTATATCAGACTGCGACCTCACACCTCAGAGTGGTATATCTATTACATATATATATATATATATGTGTGTATATATATATATATATATATATATATATATATATATATACACACATACACATATAAAACCTGCAGCAGCTCAATATTTTGTTTAAAACTAGCAGCCCCACCCTCTTACTGACTGTCCTGTTAATAAAAAAAAAATGTCCTGGTGGGCTGTGGCACCATTGTTGTCCAGTCACCTGTCCCAGTAGTAACAAATAATTATTTTGCTGCAGGATAAGGCCTGTCTGGTCCAGTGGTATGGAGGGATGAGGTGCTAGGTGCCTTATCCCCTTTGAGGTCCTGCATGGCACTTATACCTTCTTAGTTTGCCTCTGAGATACCTGCCGCCCCTCTCATTACTTATCCCCCACCCTACCGACAATCCCTGGCCCTCTCTATACCCTCTGGCCCTTGATCACCCACCTTACATCCTCTAGCCCTTGAGAACCTTCCCCCTCTCTGTCATAGTACCCCTCTGTCATAGTACTCAAGTCCATGCTTTCCCCCACCATTAAACTTTGCCATCTCCCCTACCTTCTCCTCTACCAGTTCAATTGCTCGGGCAGTAATATGTGTACGCATGCCATGGCCTGCTATACTGTGTATCCGTTATGCCAGCTTTGATCTTGTATTAACTGTGAATTGTAACTGTGTTCCATTATTTTACCTTGTGATGTCCATCCAGGACCACCTTGCAAATGAGTATCTCAGTGGTGTCTTTTCCTGGTAAAAAATAAAATTGAATTGAATTGAATTATTGCCTGCCAAATCAGTGACCCAAGTTCAGGAATATACCAGATTACCAGGGGTTGGAAAGCAGAGTGAACGTTCATCACATATCTGTCCTGTCCCTGCATGGGGAGGTATGCTGACTTGACCTTTGGCTTCTCCCAGGTGAAAGCAGGAACTGAAGAGGAGAAAATGCAGAAATGGCTAGCGCAGGCTTCATAAAGCCCTACCCAGCTATCTCTGTCCCACACAACCACCTGGATGACCAGCTCAGTTGTGGATGTCAGGGGCTGAATGGGGGAAAGGATGGCTCTCCCTTTTCTGGCCAACCTATCATGGGGGAGGGAGGCAATCCATGGGAACTTTGGGCTCTATGTTTTGGGACAGGGGAGGTAGGGATAGGGCTGAGAGCCTGCCCGAGTCAACTGGCAAAGCAAAATGTTTTATGGAGGGGGAGAAATGCTGCAGTATGTATGACCTTAACACATCCAGTATACACAACCCTCCCATAGTGGGTGCAGCTGCACTGTTACAGTAAACTTATCAAGTACAGGTAATATGTACAGGGTCTCTTACCAGGGTACTATGGAGACAGAGGTAGGAGTCAAAAAGGGATGACATTTCTTAAACCTGTAGAATAAAATAGAGCAAAGTGGTCACAAAGGATCCTCAGTTCTTAAAGAGTTACTAGGAAGGATAAGGCAGGTTAGACATACCGTAATACTTATCTGATGGGGAAGGATTTCACATCCTATGAGGACTGCGAAAGTAAAAAGAAGAATGTTAATATGGAGTAAATACAGAAGTGGGAACAATAGAGACGAAAGAGATGAAATGAGTATAGTACAGTCTAAGAAGTAAACAAGCATTTGTCAATGCCCAATGTTGTTGCGCTGGCACTGGCGTTGGTAGTGCAGTGCAGGAAAACATTTTGGGAAGGATGTGAAAAATAACAGCTGTACAGTTCATAAGGAGGTGTAAAAAAATGCCAGTGTTGAAAATGTGACATGTAAAAATAACAAATTTGCGAAGTCACAAGGGTGCATGGGAAATGTGCAATGCACTCTTGGAATACAGTCATTTTATGGGCGTTTGGCACCAAATTTTCAACATAGGCATTTTAGCACCTCTGCTCATGTACAGTGTCACTGTTATTTCCTCAAAATGTCCCAAAAAGTGATTTCGCACAGCGATTGCACTATTCTGCGCTGGAAGTGCGAAAACACATTTTTGGGCAGGATATGTGAAATGACAACTGTACTGTTCATCAAGAGGTGTGGAAAAATGAAAATGGTGAAAATCCAGAGTGAAAATATTGCAAATGCACGACGTTACGAGCGTGCATTGGCAGATTGCACGCACACTCGTAACATCATTTTATGGAGTATCATCACCAAATTTTAAACATAGGCATTTTAAGACCTCTGCTCAGGAACTGTGTCACTGTCATTTTCATAATCTGGCCCAAACACTGATTTCCCACAGCAACCGTACTATTGTACACCAGAAGTGGGGAAACACATTTCGGGCAGGATGTGGAAAATGACAGCTGCACTGTTCACAAGGAGGTGCAAAATGACAATGTTGAAAATCTGGTTTGAAAATATTGCAAATTTGAAGTTAAGAGCCTCGTAACAACTGCATAGCATACGCTCGTAAAACAATAATTTTGGGAATTTTTTCCGCCAAATTTGTAATACAGGCTTTTTGAGTGGCCACCTCATGAACACTGGCACTGTCACTTCATTAATTGGTCCCAAAAGGTGATTCCACGCAGTGACTGTGAAATCACCTTTCAAGGCCGATTAATGCCATGACAGTGATAGAATTCATGAGGAGGCGTCCCAAAAACCCCACGTTGAAAATTTGGTGCCAAAATTCAAAAAAATATGCCTGAGATATGCAGCAAAGTTGAAAAAACCCTATTCATTCCATTATACAGCTTACCAGCCTTTCCTCACTTCACGGTCGGCTTGAAGAGTGCAGGCGTTGTTCCGGTCCACCAAGATCGTCGCGTCCGGACTTCGCGGGCATGGGGTGAGGGGAGGTGGGAGGCAGAGAGTGCAATGGGTGGTGTGGGTTGTGGGAGGGGGGCCTGGGAGAGCTCCGAGGGACCATTTCCTTCTTTACAGGGGAAAAAAAATAAGACATCGGGGGACCGTTTTTGTTTTTAATAGGTGCTTTGGCATGCTGGGGTGAGCTCCCAGCATGCCACCTTTGAGTGTGTGGGTAGGTGGGTGCTTTAGCCAATGGGGGATTGGGCACCCCCATTGGCAAACAAGGAAAGGAGGGGGGAGCTGCAAGAGCCGAGGGGGATTGGGCACCCCCTCAATTATCAAAACGGAAGGGGGACCAAAGGATACATGCCGACGGGGACTGGGCATGTATCCTGCCCAAAATGTTTTTGCACTTCCAGCGCAGAATGGTGCAGTACGGCTGCTGCAAAATCACTTTTTGGGCACTTTGAGAAATAACAGAGAAACTGTTGGAGGTGCATGATGCCAAGGGATTAGGCACCCTCGGCAATCAAAAAGGGGTGTTACATGATGCCGACGGGGATTGTGCAACCCTGTTGGCACACAATAAAGTAAGGAGGGATTACAGGCAACAGTGGCAGTCACTGCCACCATGTTGCCTGCATGTAGGGAGAGGCGTGCTGTGGTCACGCTGCATGAGAGCTTCACTCTCATTGCAGCGGACCTTATGATAGATCTCTTCACCTCATTAGCCAGGCAGGGTGTCAGCCCCTATTGTTGGCTGATTGGGGAATGCGGGATGCACCTAATGGTGTATGCCCTGCATTCGCCCAACAGCGACTGTGCATCCAAATCTCCACTGCCACAAGATGTTGGCTGTGCAAGCATGCCAAAATTAAAATATAGCTGTAGAGGGAAAGGTATACAATTAAATGAAGTAAAAGATACAGAAACAAGCTTAATTTAAGTATTATGCTAACATCAGGAGTTTATCATGAAACTAAAAAACAAAACCCCAAAAAGAGAATAATGAAATGTCTGTTACCTTTGAAAAAGCTGTTTTTGTGTTTTCACCTTGACTTGCATGTTGTTTTTAGCGTGTGGTGTATATCACTTTGACATTTCTGTATAAATGAGATGCACCATTTTTAATCCTCAGACCTGTCCTCTGTGGAAAGGCCAGTGAAGGCTTGAAGTGCTGGCCCAAGTGGATGCATGCAATGCATGTTGCCAGAAAATAAATCTTGCACTTTGCATGTAAAGCTGAATCTAGGAGTGCTGAGCATTTTTTTCTTTTGTTATCACAAGCTGGCTGCTTTGCTTATGCACCACATTTTTCTTTGCTTTTGTATCACTCTACACTACTTACACAATAGCCACAGCACTGACCCCTGACCATCACAGGACTGACCATCCCACCCCTAACAGTGGCAGGACTGTATCCCCTCAGACAGTCACAGAACTGATCCCCATTCCCAACAATCACAGCACCACACCCCACCACCATGACATCACTATACCCATATCCCCGACAGTCACATGAATGACACTTTCCACAGACAGCCACAGCAGTAATCCCCCCACCAGTCACAACACTGTACATCACAGCACTGATGACCACCCCACATGGTCAGGACCGCAACATCACCCCCAAACAGTCACTTATTTTTGGTGCTTTATACAACCTTCCTGCCTTATGTGCAATATCCTACAAATACTTCTGTCCCAAAAATTACACAGAAGCAGACCTCCCAAAAGTCAAAGGAATGACCTTCACCATGATAGTCAAATAAATGACACCCTATAACTGACAGTTACATAACAGACCCTCCTCCCGACAATCACTGGACTGTACCACTGTTCTAACAGTCACGGTACTGACACCATCCACCATCAGTCTCAGCAATGACCAACCCCTCAACAATCATTGGATTGGACCTCTCCAAACAGTCCCAGGACTGTTTTACCCTCCCCCACAGTCACAAGACTGTAACGCCCCCACAGTAACAGGACTATATCACCCCATCCCCCACAAGCATGGGACTGATCCCCCATCACAGGACTGTATCACCACACTGTCAATCATAGGACTAACACCCTCCACTGACAATCTTGACAATGACTACCCGCTTCTGGCAGTCACAGCACTGATCCACACCCCTGAGTCACAACACTTTCTCAGTATTCCCAATAGTCACAGAACTGCTCCCCTACCCCCTCAACCTGGCAGTCACAGCAATGACCATACACCCCTTAGAGTCACAGCACTGATCCCCATCCCCCCATAGTAACAGCACTAGTCACAGCACTGCACCCCATCCCATCATACAGCACTGATCATCAATCCTCAACAGTCACAACACAGCCACCTCACCCCAAAAGTCACAGAACTGACACCCCCTACCAACAGTCACAGCACTAATTCCCATCCCATACTTGATGATAGGGGGTAGACCAGCACTAGTACAGAAAAAGATTTAGGGGTTTTAGTATCTGATGACTTCCTTCCCCATTCACAGATCAATGGAGTCATTCTTAATGCTAATAGGATTATTTGGTCAATCAAGAAAAACATCAAATCTAGGGATAGAAAAGTATTAATGCTCATATATAGAGCCTATGTGCACCCACATTTGGATTGTTCCTCTCAGGAAATATGATATTATGCAGCTTGAAAAAGTACAAAGACAATATACTAAACTAGTCAAAGGTCTGCATGATGTCACCTATGAAAATAGACTTATTTCCTTGAACCTAATGTCCCTTTCAATCCGACATCTGAGAGGTGACCTCCTTCTCATGCATGATATAATGCAAGATCCCTTCTTGCTGACTACTCTGGGTTTAGAGTTTAAAGACACTATCTACAATATTTGTGGTCATCCACTACAGTTACAATACAGAAGATTGAACTTAATGGCACAAAAATTTTTTTACATCATACGTACCATCAAACCATGGAATGCATTACCACTAGAGGTGATTATCAGTAGTTCCAAATCAGTTTTTAAGTCCAGATTGGACAAATTCATCCTTTCTGACTTTACAATTTGTTATTATTAATTCACAGTAGCAATTACGGGCTTCATAGCTCCCTAGCTCTTGACCAATCTTAATATGAAACTTAGTATCCACTGACAATGACAGCACTGAACTACTATTCCTAATGGTCACCACACTGACCCCCATCCACAACAGCCACAGCACTACCTCCTCACCCACAATGGTCACAGGACTGCCACCCCCCCCAAACAGTCACAAAACTGTACCACCCTTCAATAGTCACAGAACTAACACCTTCTATCATTAGTCACAGTGTTGATCCTCACCCCCAACAGTGACAGCACTTATCTCTAACCACAACAGTCACAGAACTACCCACTACCTCCACTACAGTCACAGGGCTGATCCTCATCCCCCAACAGTGACAGCACTTATCTCTAACCACAACAGTCACAGAACTACCCACTACCTCCACTACAGTCACAGGGCTGATCCTCATCCCCCAACAGTGACAGCACTTACCTCTAACCACAACAGTCACAGAACTACCCACTACCTCCATGACAGTCACAGGGCTAATACCCTCTACAGGCAGACACAGCAGTAATCCCCACCCCCACAGTCACAACACTCCCCTCCACTGCCAAAAGTTGCAGTCCCGCTTCTCAGCTGACAATCACAAAACTGTACCACCCTTCAATAGTCACAGAACTAACACCTTCTATCATTAGTCACAGTGGCCACCTACCCGACAGTCACAGTGCTGATCCTCATCCACCAACAGTGACAGCACATACCTCTACCCCCAACGGTCACAGAACTACCCACTACCTCTATGACAGTCACAGGGATGATACACTCTACAGACAGACACAGCAGTAATCCCCACCCCCACAGTCACAACACTCCCCTCCCACTGCCAAAAGTTGCAGTCCTGCTTCTCACCTGACAGTCACGCCACTGACCACCCACCCCTTGACAATAACTGAACTGACCCCTCACCCTCAACCATTAAAGCACTGACACCCCCAATCACAAAAAATCCCAGTACTGACCCCCACCATTAACACAACACTGCCTCTGAACCTCCCTCAACATTTGTATTACTTACCTATCCCCTTACAGCAATGCCCCCGACAGTCACAGCACCGAAAACCAGCCACTGGGAGTCCCAGAACTGACCACACCTCAGTCATTACATTTAAAAAATATGTTGTTTAAGTACTGGCAACCCATCGCAGAAAGTGCAGTGGTCGGAATTAGCCACATTCTGGTGGATTTTGTGTTAGGCTAGTATGATTTTCCTTTAACTAGCCCTGTAGGTTTGTACTGTAAAATGTAACCAATAGGTACAGTATTTTAGCTGGGCTAGTTGAAGAGTCTGTAGGGTTAGTAAATTTTCCCATTCACTAGACTTGCTGGCCAATGGCTGCAAAACTTAACTTAGAGCCCTGGAGTGGGCCATACTATTCACAAGATGGCCTCCCCCCCCACCCTCTTCTGGTTTTACTGATTTTAATTTATGAAAGTGATAATTCATAGACTGTAAAATGCGTTATGTTCCTTTGTCATATTATGATCGATTTGTTGCTGTTGTGTGGTGTCCAGAGCTTCCGGAATTGGGAGCCTAAAAAATAAAATTTGCCTTGCCTTGTCTCTAGACATTCCTGCCCAGTGACCAGCCCTAAAGCTGAGCACCCTGCTAAGAGTAGGAAAACCTACATCCCACCCCCCAACAAGACCACTCTTCTAGTACTAATGCAACGCTGTATATTAAACTCTTCATTGCTTGCTAAACAGGCTTGTAGCACTGCTTCTAGGGTTACAACCCCTGCCTGTATAACTATGCACAGGTTGAGGGGCCTGGGTTCGTAACTAGCTAATCCCAGGGTTTGCCCACCCATGGTAAACACAGAGATTTGGTGCCTCCATTCAGAGTAAGGTTTCAGTGGGTATTTATTAAATTTGTTACAGCCCTCTGGGAAGCTATAACTAACCACTACCCCACCTAGTGGTCCTATACCTTGAAACAAGCAGTAATCTCTCACAACATTCACAATAAATTTGTCAACAGACATTAATGATATGGTCATAGATTTCCTACTTACCGTGGTCTGGGCTTCAGTGTGACCTCCTGGAACCCTCTGCAAACAATGGTTATCAGAAATTCACGTCCAGGAATATTCCAAACACAGTAACAGACCACCAGTAAACATGTGCGAGGCAATACAACATTGCAACAGCAATCAGGTTTATTTAGGGGAAGCATAAAAAGAAAGGGGCTAATCTGGTCAAATTATTTTATCCTTCATGGTTTGAGCCAGGATGCTGGCATGCATTTAGTTCCACTTCACAGTCCTATAAATATACTGGGTACCCAGATGGAAAGCAAACTAGCCTAAATGGTGCCCAGGGTTGCAGCTGTTGTTGGGGCCCTTGATGAAAGAAGACATGATGATTTCGCATGCAGTTTTATTTGTGTCCAGTGGCCAGCTGGCCCAGTCTCATGAACCATTAAACTAGCAGTGATATGGAGATTAGGTGGAACCACAATGAAAATTAAAGCTTGTCTCAGGGAGCTACCCTGATTTCTACTCACTGTACCTGGACACTGGAGATGAACCAACAAAATAAGACCAGTGGAGATGTTTCTTGAAACAGGAGGGAGGGTTCCCTCATGGTCCTTGTACAGCAGATGGTTTGGTGATGCAGGAGCAACATAGCCCAAGGCCAAATGGCTTAGCGGAGTCAAGTCAAAATCGGGAACGGATATCTTGAACTGGCCAGCCGCACAAACACTTCAGCAACTTTTACACATCTATATGTAAGGGTGCTGCTGGTTCCTCTCTGGTACTTTCAGTAGGCTTGCAGTACTGCATTTTGCTGCATGAATCCACTGCTGTTGCATGCTGCAGCTTGCACCGACTGATGCATCTTGGACCCCATGGACTGAACCACCGAGAAAAGTCTAGACCTGCCAGGCCTAACCTCTGAGAGGTGGCTGGCTCCTCAGAGGCTCACACTCTGAACTCCCTGGCAGATATGGCAAATGTCCACTGTTTCAGTAGTTACCTCCTTTTATATGGGGTTAAGGCCCAGGAATCTCATTGGCTGTCAAAACTATCCCAAACTGTCCCAGTCTCTTAACTGGCTTGCTTTTTGGGGCCTAGAAAAGGTCCTCCTTTTTTCCTCACAAGTCTTAATTAATTCCCATAAGTCTCTGTCCAAAGGTCCAGGCTCTTGACTGGTTATTTGGCTGCACAATGGTGGCTGCTGCATAGTCCCAAACACACATTTTATTGCAGTCCCAACATAACTGTCCTGGTGCAGCCAGAATAAACACTATTCTTACATAAATTCCCCACGGTTACATGGCCTCGGCATTTCTCTTTTAAACACATTTATTAATCTCTCCCATTTGTGCCTAGTTTCTGTGTTGCTGCCTTGCAAATACAGTGCCCCTCTAAAACAGGAGGCAGCAACTAATTAATATTCATTAGGGCTTCACTGCCCTGACATTTGTTCTTTAATCCTAGTGCTCTGGAGGCAGCGCGATTGGTGCTTGCATTATACTTATTTAAAAACACTTTCCCTGCCCTTGTTCTAGGTCCCTGGTGCCTTTTTAACTAAATACTGTGCATCACAATCCATGGGAACACCTTCCAACTTTTGATCGCACACAGTGTGCCTCTCAAAAATGCAAGCAGCGGCTGCACGGCTGAAATGCTGGCCACTCACTGAATGTGCTCCGGGAGCCCAGCAGGGCTCAAATGAGATAGTGGGGCTGCCTGGGAAACCTGGAGGGGACACAGAACTTGACCTAGGTGGTGACCCAGGGGATTCATTGAGAGGATGCCCAAGAGGTACAGTTGACATAAGGGAGGGCTACCAGGTAAGCCCCTCGAAGAGGTGTTACATACGGTCTCTCAGTACTGGTGCTGTGTACTCACAAAAGACTAGCAGCTACAGTCCCTCAGATCTGTGTCTGACAGGTAAGAAATTGAAGTCTTCAGCTGAGCACCCTGCTAGGAGTAGGAAAACTCACATCCCAGCCCCTCACACACAAGACCACTCTTATAGTACCAGTACAGCTCTAGATCAATGACAAATGGCAGGAATAAACAATTACACCTGTTTTTTGTCCCATTCCAAAGAGCTCTTTGACAAAGGTACTTTTCCTACCATACTCCACTGCGGCTTAATGAGATCCCAGCTAACATTCTAAATGCTGCTAACCCTGGAACCTCAAAGCTGAACTTTTGCAGTTTATACTGCAAAAGGATGTCTATGAGTGCTCAACAGTTCCGAGCAGTTCTCCAGAACCTGCACCAATCCTATCTTCTTGTAACTACTCATAGTCTGACTCACATGGACCACCCTTCCCTATTCCCTACCCCTGTTCCCCAAACTCTGCTACCTCATGCTCCGTAGCTCTTTTTCCTCTAGTGGTTGTGCTCTCTCATTTGTCTTATGCCTCATTGACCCTCTCTCCCAATCTCTCCCCCCCACTTCTCCTTTTCTCCATCAATCCCCATTCTCATGATACCACCCCTCCACTGCTTAGTCTGTACCTCCTTCCCTCTCCCTCCCTCCCTGCCCTTCTGTCTCTAACCACTTTCTCCTGCCTTACCACACTATCTCACATGCACCTTCCCCAGTTCCTCAGCTCCAAAGCAGTAATGCAATGTGACAAGGCTCCTACTGGGCTGCTCTATTTCCACGACACTCTCTCCCTATCTTCCATTTTCCTCTCTCTCATATACTTCATTATGCCATACAGCACTTAGTATACCCTTAATGAAACTCATAAGAAATGTAGCTGTTTTCTATTCTTTTATTACTTCCTGTACTGATAATTCATTTATTTATTTTAGTTATTTGAACAAGTTGGATTTACAACCTTTGAGTCAGGGACTCATTTACAAAGGCACCTCGTCACAGGGAGGGCAAGACAATAGAACATTGTGCAGATACAACATTGGACAACATTACAGGTGCAGACATTGAACACAGAATACACTTAGTTACATGTTGGTATAAAATACAGATTTACAATTAAAGATATACAATTTCTCTGGAGTTGCAGTGGAATACATCCTTGCATAAACCAAGGGGGTAGGTAAAAAGGGGTAGGGGGAAAGATGGATCAGCAGTCCAGGGGACCTTGTTGAGATTAGGGGGGGCCAGGCAGGGAAAGGTCCTGCAGTAGGATTAGGAAGGGCAGGGTTAGTTGCACCTACAGCAGCGGACATTAAAGAGATGGTTCCGGAGAGCGGTTTTGAAGGGACCAAGTTTGGCAGTGTTGGTGATGCAAGTAGGGAGGGAGCTGAACCAAACGGGGGCTTGATAAAAGAAGGACCTCTGGGCGAGGTAGGTCTTGGTTCTAGACACTTTGAAGGTGGCTTTAACAGAGCTGTGGGTGGAAACGGATGAGAATGGCTGTGGTAGGGAGGCAGAGACTCCTGGGGGGGGAGAGTCTGAGCAGGGATTTCTTAGCAAGAAGGTAGGTCTGATACTGCAGACATTCCTCGAAGTTGAGCAGGTTGGTGGAGGAATGGAGCAGGCAGGTCTGGGTGCAGCTGGAGTCTCCGGTCAGAAGCCTACAGGTCTTATTGATGGAGAGCTGAATTTTAGAGAGTGCGGTGTTATCAGCTGCAGCACAGATGGGCAAGCCATAGTCCACTAGGGACAGGACAGAGGAGGTGATGGCCAGCCAGAGGGCAGCGAGGGGCAGGCAATCCCTATGGTGGTAAAGTAGGCCAATCTGAGAGTTTATGGCGGAGGAAAGAGCATTGTTGTGGGTGTGTTTTTGTTTGTATTTTGTTTTGTGAATTCAATTACGTACTGATAATTGAACTATGTCTGTATTTGTACTGTGAACTGAGTGATGCCTGTCTTTGTACCGTTTAATGGAGATGGACCCTTTGTGAAAGAGTTCTTACTCAAAGGTTGTTTCCGAAATTCCAATAAATGAATAAATACATAAATAATAAAATGTCTGCAATTTAAAGACAGGCTTTTGAATCTGCTGCTTTAATCACATAGTTACATATGGCACTTGTGCTGTTTTATTAAAATTGATTTTGAAATAATAGTTTGTCACCTATTATTGTGAGTTTACCCCAAGCACTGCTTCTGGTCATCTCAACTGTGCTGCAGTCTAAGGCTACTGTACTAATGATGTCATTTTTTGTATCATTCGGGGAGCCTGTCTCTATCTGCGGAACAGCTCAGAAGGGTCCTGCTCCATAGTAGTAGTGTACTAGTATTTTATGAGAGTGCTGATAACTGTTTAACCTTTGGTGTGCTTGTCTGGACGCATGACAGTTATGGTGCTTTTCAGCTCTGAACAAGCTGCAGGGATACTTTGTTGTTTACTGAACTAACCTGCTGGAATGCTATTCAGACTTCCTGTGGGGGACAAATAGTAACACCCCTATGGTGTCCGCACAGCACTGTTTGACCAGGCAGAAAGACACTGAACATAGAACAGACTTCCTTTTGATTTCTTTTTCAGTTGCTAAAACTCCAGGAGGATAAAATAAGAAGTGTTCACAATCAAATCAATGCCCCAAAACAGCTACAGTACTGCTAGACAGGATTCTGGAATGTATAATGTCACAACTGTTTAACTAAGGGGGTTTTAAAGAAGAAGCATTTACAGCCTCTCAGGTGCTGTCTACCAACAGCAGCTTTGCTTACCTAAATGTGTTTTTAAATGTAACCCCCCTACATATGGGGGTTCCTAAAAGCTTCCTCGGAGCTTGGGTAAATGCTCCGTGCCTGGTTGGTATTCGGCGTTAAAGCCGCTTAATTGTGTTATACCAGTGAGCGCTTTTGAAGCCTCTGTATGCTGTCTCTTTAAGGGCTGCCTGTTGCAGCTGAAATTAACTGACTTAGAGGGAGGCTGTGTGGTTGTATGCCCAAGTCCCGCCCGGGCCACTGGAAAATGGCTCTTTTTCTGCCACCGCTAGTGGTGCAGGGGGGAGCTCCGCTAGAGGATGTGATTGTTTGCTGGAAATAATGTAAAGTACTAATGATAATGCAGCTGTTCTAACCTGCCTTCCTTTGCAGCAAAGACTGTGTCGACTGTCTCTTCCATGTTGGTCCAGAACTGCTGAAGGGGACCAATCACTGCCTTGGGACCTTACAGGGCTTACTGACCAATGGGAGAACCGCTTGTAATTTGGGGAAAGGCATTATGGACTATGGCGCTTTTTTCTCGCACCACTGAGAGCAGGAGAAGCTGACTGGCAGGTGCCGCCAGCCAATAGGAGCGGGTAGCGCCCGAACTGACAGAAAAGCCCCTGGCTGTTGGGGGCAGATGTGTTGTGGCTTAGGAGAGGAGAGGAGCTCTGCGTTTCTGCGCTTGAGTGGTGTCTGCTGCAAAGCGCGTAGCATACCTGCGGCGGCCGTTTTCTGCCTTGTGAAAATTCGGACTAAATCCGCCGGTTTGTGGTTGGATGAGGCTGGTGCCAGCCCAGCTACCTACCAGGCTTGACCTGAGAGGGCTGGAGAGAATTGCTGAAGTGCGCTCGGTCCATCCGTGATGTTGAAGCTGCAGTTTGTTGCCTGAGTTTCTGCAAGTTTGTAAAAGTCTGAAAGCAGCTGCCTGGTATGGTACCCCTATGTTGTTTGCCATATAAATGTGAGAGGAGGCTGGTGAAAAGTCAGGTGTAGCCCTGCCAGTGTTGAATAAATCGTTGTGTGCTGGAGTTGTGAGTACTGCATCAGGGTAGCTCCCTGCCAGTGTTGCAAACAGTGGTTCCCAGTTGAATGATCATACCTCTGACTGCCTAATTAAGCTTTCTGCTTATTCTGATTTCTCAAGATCGTAGCTATTATCTGTGTTAAGGGCCCCAACCAGCTGCCACGTGTGAACTAGCCATTAGGGCTTGGGTACCCAGGGATGGTAAAGACTAGGTTCAGGCCTGTGCACAGAGCCCAAGGTAGATAATTATAGTGATAAGCTAATCAACTTGATTCCCCCGACCTTGTTATTTCTCCCCTGAATAAATCAGATTGTTCCTTGTGCAATTGCACCCTGGCTATTGTGTACATTACTGGTGAACTGCTGCCTGGTGACTGCAATATAACTATGCCTTATTTTATTGGGGGTCTCCAGAGGGAGTGGAGAGGTATTAGCCGGGGGGTGAGTGTATCGGTAAAAAGTGCTACTGGTACCCAGTGTGAGCCACTAGCGAGAAGAACGGGGGGTTGCAGTAACCCAGAGAGCTGTGACCAAGGCAATCTCGACAATATTGACCCCGACTTCTGGGTGGAGGCACCCGTCAACGGATCTGAGCCCCTTACCCTGTCTCTGTGGAGGCAGGCAGGGGTAGTAGCTTAAAGGGTAGCGCCCGCTGGGAGTTATATAAAAATCCTGCAGTTCTGTTTACTTTCTGTTAAGTTCCACATAGCCTGTTGCACTTTGACTCAGGGGCCCGGATATTCAGGAGGGTTGCGCATGACGCAACACTGTTGCAGCATGTGCAACCCACTGATGCGCCCCGGCATGATATTCAAATGGGGACTGTGCCTGGCACAAATCCCGATGTGCCGAGTGCATCAGTAATGTATGCAGTGCAGGTGGGGGGGTGCCCATGCATACTCTGCACATCCTGATATTCAGCCTGGAATGTGCTGAGCCCATGCATGCGCAACCCCTACTTGCGCTGCACACAGGTGAGCCAAAAAGAAAAGGAACAACAGCTGGCCACCCACAGGTGAGCTGCCATATTGCAGGGCACAACACGGCAGCTGCCACCTATGGGTGGCCATCTGAGCTCCGGCTGCACATGGCGGCGCCCCCCCATGCCTGATCATGGGCATACGTAGAAAAAGGATCCTCCGAAATCCCTGGTGGTCCAGTGGACCGCTCGCAGCCCTATCGTGGGCATACGTTGTAAAAAGTAGAGGTCCAATAACCCTGGTGGTCCAGCGGTACCCCCCTCCCCATCCAACCACTTAGCCCACTGCCTCCCCTAGTCAGTGGCGGTGGCCTTACCCCGCCTGCCGCCCACGCCTTACCGACTGACACCGTCGGAAGGGCTGTATGCCCATTGGCCCACAGCGTGAGCCAATGGGTGTGCAGCCTGTACCGTACTACACAGTCCAGATATGTGAATGGATTTTATGTATTAATATCAGGTGAGGATGGTGTGGAGACACTCGACCAACAGGGAATTGTATGTATTAATATCAGGCTGAGATGGGGGGACACTAGCCAGCATATATGGACTGTCATTGAAAGTGCAATTGGGGAGGAGCAGTGGGACAGTAGACCATCAGTGCATTGCATGTATTAATAGTCACCGATGATCCCCATTATAACATTGTTCTCAAGTAGTTTCAAAAGCTGTAATAACCTGCAAATGCCATATTAACCAGTTATTATAGCTTTTGAAAGGTTGCGCTTCACTGTTGACAAACTCAGCAGTGGGAAGCCACAGTAGGAAGCCCCTGACACACTGTAAATACTTAGTGTTCACATATTCTCTCCCTGCCACTGTTTCCATTGTCTTATATGCACAGATTGCACAAAACAGATGTTTTGTTCTTTTTAGCTGTTTCAATCTATTGCTGCAAAGTGCTTTTAATCTGCCTTCTTTTTGTTCTATGTGAGCTTTTTTTCCCTTGAACAAAAAAAATCATACCAGTAATTATAAAAAAATAAAACCTAAGCAGGTATGTGTGGATTTTTCTTTTTACACATCCTCAGTGAGTGAAAATGAGCTTACAAACCTCTCAAGTTTTGCTCTTGAGGTTTATAGCTGATCACTCACCTTGGATGTGCAAACAAGCATTGTAACACATGCCTGCCTAGCCTCTGTATATCTGTTGGGGATGGGGGTGGGGAGACACTAGACTAACAGGAAATTGTATGTCATTTTTTATCAGGAGGTGATCGGGGGCGGACAATATACCTCCACGGAAGTTCATTTATATTGGGTGGATGGTCAGGGGAAGGTGTTGGGACAGTTGACTCCCAGGGACAGTCTACAGTCTACAGGCAGCCCTGATGGGCACTAGGACGGATGGAGGGAAGGAAGCCACAAACATAATTTGCTACAGGCCTGTAATCAGGCCCTAATGATATGCAAAAAACGCCACAGCTCTTTGTTAGTTCTAAGTGGTATTTACATAAAGATGCACAGATATGTCAGACTGTGCCACAGGAGCAATCACCATTTGTGAGCCTTAAAAGCCCATTTGATCCTGCAAGCCCCAACGCTCCCTATTAGTCACATATCTCATGTAGCTAGCAGGGGGTTGGGGTTTGTTGGAGCAAACAGGGTAGTGCCTTCCTCTCTTGGCCAGAATATTGGAACATGCTTTTAGTGCTTGCTACATGCTTCAAGCATGTTCCAATATACCTGTCAATTGCTCCAGGCACTAATTTGCTCCTGAAGCAATCTGGCTGTTAGCGCACGCTAATGGCAATTTCTCCTTTGGAGCAATCTTCCATATTCATACCTTAATATGCAAAGTATCTCACAGCGATAGCAATGTGCTATAGGGTCATTTGCATCCCATTAAGGTCTCCTTAGAAACCCAGAGCAAACAGAGTTTGTACACACACACACACACACACACACACACACACACACACACACACACACACACCCAGTGCCTCTCAGGGCTGCTGAAAGCCCATTCCACAGTGTCCAATGTTCCCCCTCAATCACCCTGCCAGAAGTGTTTCAGTTATTCACTGGTGTCCAGTGGTTCCCCCCCCCGGAACACCTTTCCATTTCTTAATATAAATTCACGTTTGGTCCAGTGCTCTCCCACACCCCTGAACATGTCACCATTTTATTATATCAGTTTCCATGATGTCCAGTGGTCCCCCTGATCAGCCAGTCATGAGATAATATTGAGTTCACTTTGGTCCAGTGTTCCCCATCATACCCCGATAACTATGTCTGTAGTCATGAAATATTTCCCTGGTTTCCATTGGTCCACACCTCTCCCCATAGGAAAGATTCCCCCCAACCACTGGCATCCCCAGCCCAACCCCACCATAGGTAAACCTCCCACCCTAAGGTATTTGGCACAGTCCCTCCATTCACCTATATGATAGGGGGCAGTCATGAGCCTACTGCAGAAACAGCTGCCCTTTATGTGTGTATCCAAATGAAACAGTAGCTTAAGATAATTGTTTTGGAAGAAGTTTCTATGTTCATTATAATTTATGAGAATATGGCAAAAGAGGTGATCTTGACTTCCAAACATGGGATGACCCCAGGTAATGACAAAGTACCTTTTTTCAAATAAAAAAATAATCAGTGCATAGACCCGGGATGGTTCCAATTTATTTTTCAAACAAAAAGGTTTGCCAAGCTAACTCCCGCATTACTCTTTGTTTAATCAGCAAATTGGAACCTCCTATGGTGTGTGAATCACTTTTTTATTTTAAAGCAAGTTTCCTATGGGTAAGGCAGCACCTTTGGATGTAGAGGTGTGCACTACATCTCCTGTTTTAATTTTAATGACAAAATACCAGCAGAGCTTTATATGACTGATTTTAACTCGTGGTCATCCATTCTGACTGCCTTTCATTGTTTCATAGTAGTTGTCAGCAGAAAAGGACCTCCTGGTCCATCAAGTTTGCCCTGTTTCGATTTGATCCTACTTCCTTAGTATAGGTCCTGCTAGACTCTTGTCTGTTGTTTCCCCTGTCCTAGTGTAACTAAACCTCTGTGCCTATCCCATGCATGTTCTAATGGGTATGCAGTGAACAAGGCAACCAAAATTGGGTGCCTATAAAAACAGCAACTCAATTACTGTGCCTGTGTTCATGGCTACCAAGCAGGGGAGCAACTGGATACTGGGGTGGGCGAAATATCGCAATGGGAAGTAGCGGGTATATGTGCCCATGCCAGCACACGCATAGGGGGAGATGCAGGGGAGTGATGGTATGTGGGAGGGGGCATGGTGGCAGCTGCTGAGCTGGTCCGCTAGCTGCAGTGGGAGGGTGGTGGCTGGGAGGCACAGGTATAGGATTCAGGTCTGGCACAGTTTTTTTTTTTTTGCCGGCAGGCGGGTTTTGTACTTTTTTTAGTCCCCCCGACATGCACCTCCCTGGAGTTGAGTATCCATAAGTAGGGGGTAGGGACAGAGGGGTCACAGTCCCCACATTAAAAATGAGACCCATAAGTCTCGGGCACCGTTTTTGTCTGAGCTGCCAGTGTGCATTGCCTAAATCAATTTTTGGTGATGTACACTCGCCGTAATGGCAATTGCTATTCCGCAATCACCATTATGACATGTATCCATTTGAATGTGTTCACAGTGTTTGCACCTACTACTTCCTCTAGTAGTCTGTTCCACGGTTCAGCTACTCTTTCTGTGAAATAGTATTTCCTCACGTTGCCTCTAAACCTCCCCCTTCCAGCCTCATTGCATGACCCCTCATCCTAGTGCTCTTCTTTTTCTGCAGAAAGCTAATCTCCCCTCCATTATTAATCCCCTTGACACATTTAAATGTCTCTATCATGTCTCACCTCTCCCTTCTTACCTCCATTGAGTACATGGTTAGCTCCCTGAGCCTGTCCTCATAGCTCTTCTGAAACATGCCCTGGACCATTTTGGTGGCTCTTCACTGCACTGCCTCCGCTTGGTCGATGTCTTTTCTGAGATGGGGCCTCCAGAACTTGACTCAGTACCTGAGGTGGGGTCTCACCAGTGATCTATAGAAGGGTAAGATTACCTCCCATTTTCTACTTGTTATTCCTGTCCCAATGCAGTCCAGCATCTGGCTTGCCTTACCCACTGCCTTCTCACACTGACTTCCCACTTAGAGGTCATCTGTTATGCTGACTCTTAGGTCCCTTTCCTGCTGAGTTGTTGCCATCTCCTCTCCTCCTAGTTGGTACGTTACCCTTTGGTTCTTCCACCCCATATGCATGATCTTACAGTTTTAGGCATTAAATCTCAGCCGCCAGACCCTTGATGATTTCTCCAGTTTTTTTTAAGTCTCCTCTCATTCTGTCCACTCCCTCCTGGGTGTCTACCCTGTTGCAGATCTTTGTGTCATCTGCGAATACGCATACCTTACCTTCTAGTCCATCTGCAATGTCTCTAATGAAGACATTGAACAGCAAAGGCCCCAGGACTGACCCCTGTGGTGCCCCACTTGTCACCCACCCCTTCTGATCTCATCCCATTTACTACTACCCTCTGGCTCCCATTGCTAAGCCAGTTCTGCACCCACTTTACCACTTTTGTCCCCACCCCTAGACTGGTCAGCTTGTTCACTAACCTCCTGTGTGGAACAGTGTCAAAGGCCTTCCTGAATTCCAGGTAGGTCACATCCACTGCTCCCCCCTCATTCACAACTCTCATAACAACTGCATTAGACAGGGTTCATTTCCTGAAATTTGGAAGGTAAGTAACAAGGTCCTGGTGAACCTCTTGATTCTGTGCAGACAAGCCAGTGCATCTTGCACCTCTGGCATGGTGAACTAATCCAGGATTGTTTGCTTGTTCGATGTCAAATAATCCATTCATATAAGGGGGAGGGTCACGAGGAGGCACCCGCTGAGACTGGAGGAGAGAAGATTCAGGAGGGAAGTTGGGAGACATTATTTCACAGAGAGGGTGGTGGATAAGTGGAATACTCTGCCTGAGGAAATAGTAGCTTTATAGCATGGTAGATGGTTTTAAGAGAAGATGGGACAGGGTGGGGGCACTGTAATTATGAAAAGGGGAGGGGTGGGCAGCTGCAAATTGAGGGACTAATTGCACAATCGAGCAGAATCAATAGACTGTGAGGCCTGTTTCTGCTGGCAAATTCATATGTTCGTATATTTCACATCTATTCTTCTTACAGACCATAATGATGATGGGCGAGGCATATAGGTACCCTGATTTCTTAATAAGCTCTGCCACCAATATCTCCTTTAGATGGTGTCTAATGAAATCTAGGTCAGCTTGTGCCAACCTCCAAGAACTCTACTGAAATGGTCATTAGTTATACAATCTGATGTTGTGTACCTCTCTTCGGACACATGTAACAGTCCATTCCTTTGGTCCACTTGGATAGCATCTGGCCTCTGATTCTCTGCGCATAAGTAAGTCATTAAAACTGAATTCCTCTTGGTCAATCCCAGTTACTGTGTCCTCCATAGATGTCTTCTGACTGACTACTGTGTCTGGACAATGAACAAATGGCAAGGTACATCCTTGTCTGACAGTGATGTCTTGATCAGACACAGATTCCAGCCCTGCAATTGGTCATTCTCTTTGTTTGTCATTGGAAGAAGAGCTGTCTGGCTTCTTACAGAGAAAATTGACACTGGTTTTAGATAAACAGAAGAAGTGGACCTTGACGGGATGTCAAAGCTTCTCCCATCCTCTCTGTGAAAATTCATGAAAACACTGTGATATGCATGGGATTGGCTATGTCACCCAGGGGCAATATAATGAGATCAATGCAGCAAATGGAGAGAACTCACAGAAAATTCCCTATACATCCTTATACTTAACAATCTTTCTACTTCTTAGAGCCCCAGCACATTACTGTTTTAGGCTTCTTCAGGGGATAATTAGACATCTTGCACTGATTGTAAATGAGTAAAATGTTCTTAATACATTCTCCAAAAGTGGAACTGGGCCACATTAGATGAAAAGGTTATTTTCATGCAGTGCATAGAATATAGAAAGCATTTGGTGTCACAGAAGCTTGGACTGCCCACCAATTTCTAGTCAATCAGAAAATTATAAGCCAGTATCCACTTCCTGTACATGAGTGAGAAAAAAATGGCTAACAGCAGTTCCCTCCAGTTCTTGAAACAAAATTGTTACAAAAGAGCAATTTGATTGGTAAGGTTTATATATTTGCTCTTTATTCCCCTTCTCTCCATCCCAGTCACCATTCTTCGGGGAGCACCAGGCATGATATCTCTCAGCTCTGACCCAGGTAACTCCTTTTGTGATAAGTCAGACCTGTCCCTATCCCGCATAGCTTTGCTCCCCCCAGGTGGGGAGTGGAGGGAACCCCCCCCCCACAGTCCATAATTGTGCATCGGGTGGTCTTGGATGGCCCCTCAGGGAGCCTGGTCTGGGAGTCTTGGGGCAGCTGGGTCCTGTCAACTGGTGACCAGAGCGTTTTTTTTTCCTGCTTTCTGTTCCACCCCAGAATGTCGACCCTTGAGGGAATCCAAGAAGGTGGGGCACATTGAGATGTGCCACCGCTCTGGATTCTGGCCGCCGTCCTCCCTCCTGAGTTTCTGCAGTCTGGCTGCACCTCCACCTGTGGTCACCCAGGTAGTGGTAAAGAGGTGGGACTTGCAGCCCACCCTCCTAGGAGGAGGAGGAAAGCAGCCCTCCAGGTGCTCGATTCCCCCCCCCCAGCTGGCCCTCCAGCATTCTGAGGTCACTCCCAACCCCGGGTCACTGGCATTGCAAGTGGAAGTGCTACTGCTGTGCCAGTGGGCCAGCTCAATTGCCATGGTTTAACTTAACTTGTATTTGGACTCACCCCACCCCAACCATATCTGACCAAGTTATTCTCAGTTGTTTTTATAACTTGACAAATTGTAAAAATATTTTCTAATATAATTTTCTTGAACTATTGTTAACATTTTCACTTGCTCATGCACAGAACATAGGCACTGGCTTTAGATTATTTATTTATTAAAAATTTGATAACCAGGAAAGGCACACTGAGCCAAGGCTTGTCTCCAGGTGCGACCCGTACAAATACACATACAAACAGAGGGATAACAAATACGAAACAGTGTAGAACACTTGCAATAAAACTAATTATTTATATGTTGATATACACCTCTTGATATGTTCATATACAGTTGAAAACAGGAAAACATTGAGATTGAAAAACAGAACAACACTGATAAGTAAATGTTGCTAAGTATAAATATACATTTGAGTACAGAATAAGTAGAGTAGGTATATCAGAGTTCCACTTTGCTATCTAGTAAGACAAGGGTGTGTGTGTGAAGCAGAGCAGAACCTGGAGAAAGAAGAAGAGGGACAGCAGGTGAGTTAGAGCTGTGTACACATGCAAGAAGAGGTGGGGGTTGGTCTAAGTAAGCATTTAAGTGCTAGAAAAGAGGTGGTGAGACAGATTTGGGGAGGGTATTATTCCAGAAGGAAGGAAGTCTATAGGAGAAAGCAAGTTTCCCAGCGGAGGTATGGACTCATTGAAGAGCGAAGGAATGGGCAAGGTTTGTACGTGAATTATAGGGGAAGGGGTGGCAGGATTTAGAAGAGATGCAAGATAGGATGGAAGAGTTCTGAACCAGTATTTGGAAATGAAGGTAGAGCAGTGGGACATCAGTCTCTGCAAGAGTGATTGGAGTGATAGGGAGGAGTAGAGATTGCAGTGGTGCATCAGATACAGTAGGGGGAGTTTGAGTCGAACCAACAGAAGGTGTGGTAAAGGACATCTAGTTTAGTGAGAGAGGTGATTGGAGCTGCGCTAAAAACTATATCAGCGTAGTCAAAGGCTGGGAGGATCCATTGGACCACTAGATCACATCTAACTGGGAGGGAGAGACAGCTCTTGTGGCGATACAGCAACCCTAGTTTGGGGCATAGCTTGGAGTGAAGAGCACTGAAATGGGATGAGATGTCTAGGGAGGGATCGAGCAATACTCCAAGGTATTTGTAAGTAGGGACATTGTCAAGAGGAGTGTTATTTCTGGAAAAGAAGGAGGGGATGGCAGGAATCCTGGCTAGCTTCTGTTTGGATCCAAAGGTCATGCCTACTGTTTCATTTGTGTTCAGTTTTAGGCAGTTAACATTGAACCAGGATGTAACAATGGAGAAATCTTTTTGAGGGGGAGCTTGGACATTATGGGCAGAGGGACCGGAAAGGAAAAGGACAGTGTCATTCATGCACATGTCAATCTTGGCATATGTGCAAACAGAGGGGAGGTCATTAATAAACAGGGAAAAGAGAACAGGTCCGAGGATTGAAACCTGAGGAACACCTGCAAGGATAGGAAGGGGGGTGGATTAGGGCATTGCTGATTTTGACAGACTGAGATTGTCCAGTTAGGTAAGAGCTGAACCAGGAAACAGCAGATGGGGAAAGACCAGAAGTACTGAGCTTACAGAGGAGGAGAGGGTGGAGAGGCCTTTGCAAGGTCAATGAATATGGCCGAAGTGATCTGCCCTTGGTCCGTAGCAGAAAAAATGGCATCTGTGAAATGAAGAAGGGAGGAAGTGGCGGAGTGAAGTTTTCTAAATCCTGATTGTACAGGGGAGAGAGTATTAGAAGATAGGAGGAAATCATTTAGCCTTGAGAGGACAAGGGATTCTTGGACCTTGGCAAGATAGGGGAGAAGGGATATTGGGCAGTAATTGCCAGGGACAGTCGGATCACCCACTTTATGAAGGGGAGGACCATGGCAGATTTCTAGGCAGTGGGAACAGTAGATGAAGTGAGAGAGAGAGAGAGAGAAAGAGAGAGATTGAGGGGGTAGGTTAGGGGGTTCAGGATAGAGGGTGCAGAGATTTTGAGAAGTCTAGGGTGCAGGCCACCAGGACTGGATTTAGCTGAGTTAAGGGAGAAAAGTGCATTAAGAACTTCCATGGGGGATACCGGAGGCAGCTTGAAACCAGTTGACAGTGAAGGGGATGCAAGTGGGGCTGAGTAGGGAAGGGGGCAGTTGTGAGGGAGGGAAAAGGTAGTGAATAACTTGTTTAGGGCATCGTCTGCAAGGAAACGGTCAGATATGAATTAACCTGACACATTGAAAGTGGGGAGAAGGGATTCGGAGGAGGGGTACAGAAGTGACAGGAGATCTGCCCAAATGGAGGAAGGAGGGTTGTTGGATGCTTGCAAACGAGATTTGAAATAGTCCGCTTTGGTCTGCTGGATATGCTTCATATAGCCATTTCGTAGGGCACAATAAGTTTGGAGGTCAGCCTGGTCACATGTAGTTTTAAAACGACGCCAAGAGAGGTCACATGATTTGCAAATGGCCAGGAATGCTGGAGAAATCCAGGGATGGTGATGGCTTTTTACCCTTACTGATTTTGGTGGAGCATGGGCATCCCAAACTTTTAGGAAAATGGACATAAATTAGGAGAGAGCAACATCAACTGAGATGGAGGAGATGACTGGTGACCACTTTGCAGCAGACAGATCATAGAGTAGTTTATTTATGTCTAGAGATTGAAGAGGATGGTACTAGATGTATTTGGGAGGGTTAGGTGGAGGATGAATCTTTCTAATGCAAAAGGTTGGGCAGTGGTCGCTGAGCACGTCAGGAAGAACACCAGCAGAGCAGATGCACTAAGTGTGGATAGAGAGCACCCAGTCAAGCAGAGTGTGAGACTGGGAGTGAAGGTTAGGGTGAGTAGACTCTTTGATCATCTGGGTCAGGTTTAGTGCTTCAGTCTGGAGGCGTGAGTTGTGGGACGAGGGGGAGAGACAGTCAAGATTAAAGTCACCAAGAAGGATCAGTTCACCAGCTGAAGCAAGGATATTGACAACAGTGACACAGGTAACAAGGGATGAGGGAGGAAGTTTAGGGGAGGCATACAGAGTGCCCACGAAGACCAGTGTCGAGGATGGAAAAGTGAGCTTGGCTAAGAGGAGTTCATGGGAGCAAGGGATTGCTTCCCGGTGGGAGATGGTACATGTTAAGCAGTTGCAGGAGTGGATGGCAACCCCACCACCTCTTTTGCCACTATCTTGCTGGTGAAGGTTGTAGTTAGGGAGGGCTAACTGATTGTCTTGGATACGAGAGGACAACCACATTTTCATATGCACAATATATCCAGTGAGTGTTGAATGACTCACATTTTTAATTTGTTGAGTTTGCGGAGCAAGCTACGAGCATTTATGTGGAAAAGTCTCATACCCTTTGGGAGATCTAATGGGGCGAGGGAATTTCAGGGGTCAGAGTTCAAGTTCAATGTCCCCAGCTAGAAGAAAGAGAAAGACTAAGAGGTGATGGTGGGGAGTATAACATTTGAGCTTAGTTCGGTATGTACGGGGAGAGGGACACATGGGGGAAGCATGAGGCAGGAGACGACGGATAGCTTTGATCTTATTAAGGGAGCTGTACAGTAACACTGAGTGGACTAATAATGTGTGGTAATAGGAGAAGGGAGGAAAGGGGACGTGAGGAGATACAGAGGTGGGGGTTATGTTGCAGAGAGGGCAGGGTGTTGAGGGAGAGAGACTGAAATGAGAGGGAGCAGAAACTGGGAGGGGGAGGAATAGGAGAGGGAGTAAACAGGGGGGTTCATAGATTCACTAGAGAGAGAAAACAAATTGGGCAACAGTGGCTTCTGGTGGCTAAACAGCATAGGATGCAGGTGAAGAACTAGGAAGATGCACAAAATCACAAGCAGATCATATGACAGGTCACCTGACTCTACAAACCTATAAACATCAGGCCAGCCAAGGGTGGGCAGAGAGATGCCACATTAGCAGTTGTGGGGCTAACCAGGGCCTGAAGCTGACACAGAGGGAGGGATGTGAGTAATTACCTGCTGTCCTGATCAGGTAAAGGGCTCCAGTGAAGCTTGTTGTGGGGATGGGGAAAGGCCAGGGAAATGAGCACCACTCACTGAACCAACATGTCCTGTGGAGAGAAGAGGAGAGAGAAATGGTAAATGGAAGTTATATGCATAGGCTTACAAGGAGGGAGGGTCAGACAGTAAATATAGAGAGACAACAAACAATAGCAAGTCCCAAAGGCAGGAAGCGCTGTGGCACAGGAGGAAGAGGAGGAGGAGGAGACAGGGGGTGAGAAAGACCATAATGGCCACTAGCTGATTAACACTGGAAGAAGTTTGACTAGCACAGATAACCCCTGTGGTTGCCAGTCAGCAGGGCCCTCTCTAACACACACTGAGGTATACACAATGAAATACAGACTCCCTGCGACTGCAGCTCCACATGGAGCTAAACAAACCCTCCCGTTTAGTGAATTAAATTAATAAAACCAGCACTGCAGTTGCAGCTCAACTCGGAGCCAAACTAAATCCTCCTGAACAGTGAATGAAGTTAATATCTCCAGCTCAGCAGTTACAACTTCACTTAAAGGTAACATAAGCCCACCTGAGCAGTGAATTAAATTAATAAAACCAGCACTGCAGTTGCAGCTCTACTCAGAGCTTACAGAACCCACCCAAACAGAGGCATAGCAGTAAATAAATGCTGGTGCAGCAGAAGTGAAATGGGCTGCATAGAACACGAAGCCAGGTTTCAAGAAGACAGTAAACATTGTCAATCAATCATAACACCCTTTTTTTGTGAATAGCAGTATTAATAAACAGTGGAATTTACAGCCTTAGTCAATTAGACCAAGCAGACTCCAAGGTCACATTTAGACCAAGAAAGGCTAATTAAGGTCAATTAAGGTATACGCAGCATTAGGCACAAAATGCCACCTGGTGAGAGTGGTGCTGTAGGAATCTGTGGTGCACAGCTAAGAAGCTGTTCAGATGGATGGACATTCAGTGGATTAAAGCTGCTGGATGGATTGAGATACTCCTCACAAAAACTATCAGAACAGGTCCTCTGACTAAAATAACCAGGATCTGAAGCCCACACAGAGGGAGGGTTGTGAGCTATTACCTGCTGTCCTGAGCAGGTACAGGGCTCTGATGAAGCTTGCTGTTGTGATGGGGGACCTAAGGAACAGAGCGCTGCTCACTGACCCAACATGTCCTGCTGTTCTGAGTACATACAGAGCTCTGGTGAAGCTTGCTGTGGGGATGGAGGGCCAGGGAACTCATTGACTTGACATGTCCTGTCGAGAGAAGAGGAAGATTAACAGAAAGGGTGTGCCCTGATGGGCTGTAGATGCTTCTCCCATCCTACCTATGAAAATTTATGGAAGCACTGTGATATCTCATTTTCATCCCACAAGTACTGTAATGATATACCTCATTGCCTATTTCTATAGCACATGCAGAGTCTGATGGAGGCTGACAGGAGGAGTGAATAGAGGGTTGTTTCTGTCTATCATTTCAAGGCTGGGGAGGATGCAGGGCTCAGATGGTCAATGCAGTATGGATGCAGAGACCAGATGAATTTCACAGTGGATGCAAGAGTGTTAGTTACTGCTGAATGGGGGTGTAATCTGACAATGGGATGAGCACTCTGTCCACATGGAGTGGGAGTGTGGATCACTGGAGAACTGGACTGTTGACACTGGATGTATCAGAAAGAGAGTATGTGCAACTGGATGCCAGGGATTTTGGAACAATATGATAAGGAGAGAGAGGGAGTTGCCACAGGACACCAGTGTTGATACCAGGGGCATCTGGAAGTGAAGGGTGGTTGCAACAGCATTTTGCTATTTGCTATCAGGAGACAGTAAGGTGGTGACTGCATGGTTTGCTCTCCATTAAAACATGTTTTTTTGGACTAGTAACTAGCACTGCACAAACAGCCACTTTGCTGTTTCAAAAACTTCTGAATATGTCAGGTCACACTGCAACACATTAAGGGCCTGATATTCAAAGGGAGGCACAAGCATAGCACAAATGCTTGTGCCATGCTTACACTTGTATCTGATTTAGCGGCTGATATATTCAATCAGATAGCATATGGTGCTATCTAATTGAATATTGGGCAGTGCCAGCACAGTGCTGCTCCAACATGTATCTGGGCTGTATATAGCCCACAGGAAATACTGCTGCCTGAAACGGGATAGCACCAAGGCCCCTGTGGGCTATATATTCTGCCACAACATAGAAATTAGCCCATTGGGCATGCAAGGTGCTAAGTGACCATTTGCATGCCCATTATGGACTCATTTGCATGGGGTGTAGCAGTCCTGTATCACCGTTGCAACAGTACATTATGCCCTGGTGGCTATTGGTACTCCCCATCACCCATCCCCATCTCATACAACACACTGGTCGTCCAGTGTCCCCCACCACCCTCCTGATTGCCAGCCGGATATGTGTACTGAAGATGCCTGGTGACTAGTGGTACCCCCCCTCACCCGTCCCCATCTCGTACAACACCCTGGTGATCTAGTGTCCCCTCACAGCCCACCCACTTGCATACCACCTCCCCACATACCTCAGCTGGGTGGCTGGTGATCATCGTGGCCTGATACAGTGACCTGCACAACTCTTCTCTCACCTCCTTAGCAAGCTGCCGAATGAACTGCCAGTGAAGATGTGATACTGTACATGTGCTCACTGACAACTCATACGGTGTCCAGCTGAGGAGGTGAGAGGAGGGCAATACTGATCACCATATCAGGGCACAGTAATCACCATCCATCAAGTTGGGGGGGTATGGGGAGGTGGTATTCTACTGGGCAGGTTGGGTGGTGGGACACTAGACCACCATGGTGTTGTACGAGATGGGAAAGTTTGATGGGGGTATCACTAATCACGAGGGATCTTCAGTACAAATGTCCGGCTGGCAGTCAGGAGTAGTGTGGGGAGATTGTAGACCACCAGGGTGTAGTATGAGATGGGAAAAGGAGATCAGGGGTGGGTGGCTGCAGTACATAAACACTGCCATTGCAGGGTGGGGGCACTGGCTTAGTAATCTGTTAAGACTTGGGGGGGGGGGCTGTTTACCAGTGCTGAAAACCTTTGAAAATTTCACTGTACCTGAATGCATGAGAGAGCCCCTCCCCCCTCATTTGCATGGGCACAGTGGTATTTTAGTGCCTGGGCACTACAGGATTTGGGGGGTGCTAACAGGGCCTTTGAATATGGCTGTGCCCCACGGGCAAGCACAAACCCTTGTACCATGGCACAAACCACGTTAGCACTGGCACTGCCATTTGAATATTGGGCACTGAGTCTCAGTTACATATGTGCTTGGCCTTTGTTAGCACTCCTGCTATAACATTTTAGTGCCACACTATCTGTGCCATTCAATATGACATTAGGCACACAGATAGCTTCTGAGAGAGTGCAAAGCACAGTGAGCAATGGCACTAAACATTCAAATATGGTGCCATCAGTTCTTCATCCCAGCTGATTCCATTTTTGCAGGACATCAGTGATTTAAAACTAGAGCTGTGTGAACCTTCCAAAAAAATTAATTTTGTGAACAAAGTCTTGAACCAGGAAAGGTTCAACAAAGTCTAGTGAGGGCTCAGTATACAGTGCTAGCTCAGGTATACACCAAGGGTGTGAATCTGGGTCACATAAGTTAGTAACTAAACATTTCTATTCATAAAATATGAGCTGAGATAATACTCTATTGAGTACAAGACTCATTTTCAAAAAGGTCCCTTGGTTAAAGTTTATGTTTCATATATTTAAAACAAATGTAAAAAATACAAACATAAATTATATTGCCAATACAAAACAATTCAAGACATATATCACATCATAATAATAATACATGCATTTATAAATAAATAACATAATATAATAAAAAAAACACAATTTTATAAACATACAAATGAATAGCACCAGGCTACCCAAAACTCCTTAATAGCAAAGAACTTTATTTATTATCTTATACAGCATAACTTCTGTGTACCAATTAAATTAAGAAACCATTTCTTCATCAACCCTAAGCTACAGTAGTAGGTGTTAGCTTTGTGTTCATGGATGAATGATCAAAAAGTGCTATCCATAGTTCATATCTGCCAATCCCTGTAATTCCCACAGTAGTACTTTGGGGGGGGGGTTGTCGGCTGTTGCATGAGGTTCAAAGGTGGGATTCCAATTCGATGCCTGGTCTACTGTAAGGTTTTATCCCATGCTCTGGGCAGAAGAGAAGATTGTGAGATACAAGAGTCCTTCAATGAATACTGTATATCAAATTAGCAATTTCACCAAAAAGAACTATATCAGAAAAGTAAAACCAAACAAAAAAATATACTGATGGTCAGCATGGAGGGTTAGAGCAACAGGTGGCTGGACTCAAAGATGCCCCAGTATGTTTACCATAGGACCTTAGTGAACTTCTGCACTGTACTGAATGGTATTACAGCAGTTCCATGGAGTGTATAATGCCAGTGGCTTCGACGCACCCTCCAAATCACAGAAACCCATCTGGATCATGGGTATCCCTACTCCTTGTCCACCCTGACACAGCTTCCAACATGCAGTAGGTGTGCATTGCAGGAAATTCAGCTGCAGACATGGCATGCAACTAGTTTGGAATCTGCCCTGTAGTGCCCATTGGGTGTGTATCCTGAGAGGCCAGGGCATTCTGCAGCTATGCCAGACCCTCTACACATGTAAAAAGGGCCAGGAGCTTTTTATTGCTCAGATCTTTTGTTTTAAACTAGTTTTCCCTGGTTTGATGGCAGAAAATCATTGAGTTGTGGTTAGCAATGTACTGGGAGAGCATTCCCATTCTACAGGAGCACTTGAAAACCATAAAATAGCAGAATGGTGCTGCAGCCACATTAAAGGCAACTAGTTCCAAAAATTACATGCATTCATCACTGACAAACCAATCCATGCATTGTGACAGAACAAATAGTTGGACATACAGACAGTCATCCAGCTTTCTCCAGCTCCAAATTCTTTAAAATGGTTGATTTGCCACAAAATGGCCACAACAAACTGAAAATGACAATGATGTAGTAGCCTACAGTGTGTTAAGGCTACGGTTAAAGAAATTATGTCCGTTAAAACATTATCAAACATGGACAAGGCACAAGTTTATGCCACATATTAATGCTGGACACAGAAAGCTTTGCCAACTTTGCCAGCAACTGCAGTGTTTGTACAAGTTCTACATTTATAGATTTATAGATATGTGTTGGCAGAAAGGGACTTTTCTTGGCCCATCTAGTCTGTCCATCCCCCTCTTTACTTTCCCCCTTCCCCACCTTAGACAGCCCCTTGTGTTTGTCCCATGCTGTCTTATTAGGCTTCAAAAAATTTGAAGACAATGGTGCAGCAACCCACAGTGTGTGAAGGCTTCTGGTTCCAAAATGATGTACATTTAAACACTGCCAACTGTGAACAAAGTTTCATGTTATGCCATGGATATGCACTGTACACAGAGTACTTCTCAAACTTTGGTAAAAATTAAATCTGTGTGTAAGGTCTACGGAGGTAAAAAAAAATCTGAAGACAATATTTCAGCCAGTCCATGGTGTCTGAAGGCCATGTGTTCCTGCAATTATGTACACTCAGACACTGCCAGACATGGACACAGATCTAGATTGTGCCAACAATAACTTGCACACAGATTATTTGACAATATTGCCAAAAATCAAGTGTTTGTAATTATTTGTGAAGTTGATTGTAACAAGGGTGAAACAAGTAGCCCATACATGATTAGCCACTAGCCACCAATGATTCTCATAAAAATTCCCCAGAGTACAAAGCTGGAATAATCAGCCCTTGCTTGTGATATAAAGGGCAAGCCAACATGGAATAGTCCTTCCTGTCCCAAAAACTGCCCCACTCTCCAAGAGTTAGATTTGGGATTGTACATCTAATATAGAGCACACCAAACCACCATAGAAAATACAGGTGTGTCTCAAATAATCAATATCAACAATCATATCAATAGTAATCAATAATCAGGCAGATGTGTGAGTGAGACACTGAGCACTGGATGAATAATTTTACTGAATAGTGAGCAGCAAGTGGAGGATGAGGAGGAGGAGCCACTGAGTGAAACTTTGCAGCAAATTATAAAATCTGTTGTTTGTGACAGAGATGCAGCAGTCCAGGCAAGGAGACAAGAAAGACAGCAATATCAACATGAAAATGGACTTCTGGTACTAAAAGTATAACTGATAGACACAGAAGCACTCACCATCCATCTCATCATCTTCCTGTGTGAGAGATGGTAGTGTAGAAGATTCATCATACATAAGGCTTGGAGGGAAGTAGATCTTGCTAAAAATGGGCAGGTTTAATTAAAAAAAGTGAACATCTCTAATTTGGTAGAAAGTCACATTCTCTTGATGCTGACTACTGTATATTGCTTGCAACACTGAAGATTTTCTTGGAGTATGTACTTGCAGGTGGGCAACTTACGTACTCCGTAGCTACTTCTGCCACAGGGGGCTAGATGCTTTTTTTCCTGGTCCCTGTAAAATATAGCTTCATCCTGCTCTGTCAGTGCCAAGTTCTCATCCAGATAGTGCTGCATCATTTTATTTGTGGGCATGTCTAGCACCACTATAGCAGATCATGACTTTGGCCTTTTTACGGCAGCATGGTGATGTCACCATGCTGACATATTGCTGTGAGTAGGGGACTGAGAACTGCATAACAGGGCAGTGAGAGTGTGGTCTTCCATTTAGTAATTTGGATGGCTGCATGATTCATATTACTCCGCTGTTCGCTCCATTTACCACAGTGATGTGTGTGTGTGTGTGTGTGTGTGCGTGCGTGTGTGTGTCTGCAACCCTGCCTGTGGTATATAGCACTGTTTCTAGAGCCCCTTAAACAATTGAGCCTGTTAAAAGAGCTTACGGCAGTAATGGCTGTAATTTCTATTGAAACACATTCATCATTTTAAGAGCATGTAAAATAAATAGCTATAGAACAGCTAACTTCCATAAACAATGAAAAGATTATTTATTTTCAAGGGCACTTCTTTTCCTTCATTCTGGAGGCATGGCATGCAATGTCATAGTGGCGCAAAGAGCACTGGATGTCTCCCACACCTGCTGAAGATCTTAAGCACCAGCTGTCAGACCCCCAGTCTTCACCAGTGGTTGGTCAAAAGTCAGATGCTCCCCTCCCCACTGTGGAGGAGAGCAGTCTATGAGACATTCAATCTTCCTCACCCAAGCTAGCCCTCCAACATTCTGGGCTCGCTTCCTAATCCTGGACGTCAACATCACAAGTAAAAGCATTACAGCTGCATTGGCAGGCCAGTAAAGTGGGATTGTAAAGTGCTCAGCTGTACTCTTCATTAATTTCACCTGGCAATATGTGTCAAAACACAATAATAAAAGAAGGCAAATAACACAAATGATTTTTTGTAGCATTTTAATGTGTACTCCTCACACACCACATTTTGCTATTTGTATGCATCAACATTTGGTTTTACTCACCAGTGTTCAAAGGTGAGCAGTATTCACTATGAAAATATCTTATCAGGAGCCCTGCATGGCACAGCATAATGTTGGCATCACATGTGACACAGTGCAATGTCTGCATTGCATGTGGCAAAGTGCTGTGTCAGCATCACCATGGCACAGCATAGTGTTAGTATGCCACATGGCAGTGTCATGTCAGCATGCCTGTGGCACAGTGATGTGCAAGCAGTGCAAGTGACACAGTTTACTTACAACTCTGCACAATGTGGTGTTGGCAGTGTATGTAGCACCACACAGTATCTGCATGTCATCTAGCAAAAAGCAATGTCTGCATAGAACATGGCACCGTGACTGACAGCAGTGCATGTAACACAGTGTGTTATCAGCAGTGCACATGGTATTGTGTGGTGTTAGCAGTGCATATTGCACTGCAATGTGTCTGCCCTGCAACTGGCACAGTGCTGTGTCAGTGCTGTTTGTGACACACTGTGGTGTCTGCACTGCACGTGTCCTAAAACAATGCTGTCACTACACATGGACCAGCAGTGTCCGCACTTCATATTGTACAGCACATCTTTTTTCAGTGCATGTGGCACAGGGAAATGACAGTTCTCATGGCACAGCAAAGTATCAGTAACACATGTTGCATAGTAAAGTAATAGTACTGCACATGACACAGCATGGTACCGGCAGAGCATGTGGGACAGTGCATTGACACTGGTGTGGGTGCACATGCAGTACAACCACAGTAAAGTGCCATGTGTAGTGCTTGCCACCATGGTGGGTTGTCTCAGGAGCCTGCCATCTCTGCTGAGTAGATTCTGGGGGGGGCATTCCCCTATGTTGAGAGGAGTGGTTGCAGGTGAGATAAGCCTGAGGTACGTGTGTCACCCAAGGATGGCTTCTACTCCCTTAAGCTGCCTGTATCTGTCCTCATGAGCTACTCTGTACAATTGCTAGACACATACTGTAGCATCCCTCAGTCAAAGCACAGTCTGTGGGTTTGGACCCCCTAAACAGCCTCTCCCCCACCCAAGCAGCACCCCCTCCCAGTACACAAAGCTGAGTAGCAATTCTCTGCTGTGGATCTTCCACTCCCTGGGCCTCTCCTGATGGGAGAGAGGAGTTGGCAGCTGCAGGGGGTGGCTTGTCTATGGAAGAGGGGCTTCTGCTGTTGGGTTGGGCAGGATACAGTACGTCATGCCTCCAAGTAGCAGTCATAGACATTGTAGGTGGTAAGATGGTCACCTAGCTGCAGCGCAACCACCTTCTCAATAACCTTACCACAAAGGACAGGTTTGAGACAGGTCTGTAGTTAGCAGGATGGTTCACATCAATGGAGGGTTTTTTTCAGGAGTGGATGCACAACTGCCTCCTTAAGGGGATCAGGAAAGATCCCACTGTCCAGTGAACTCCAAACAATCTCTGCAAGGATCAAGCTGATCTCATCCATGCAGCCCACCAAAAGGCGCATAGGGCCCAGATCCAAACTACAGCAGGTTGGCAGCAAAGACTGGATGACTCTCATGATGTCGATGAGCTCCAGCCTGCCAAAATCTGTCCAAACCAACCGGGTGCTTGTGACATTGGACTGACCACCACAATGTCCATTGGAAATGGACTGGCCAATCTCTGACCTGATGGAGGCAAACTTATCTTCAAAACATTTAACAAATTCATCAAACTTTTCTTGTGAAAAAGCTCCCACAGACTGAAGACAGATTGGATTGAACAATCTGTCCACAGTCCAGAAGAGCTGAGCTGGTCAATTTAGTGCAGTGGCAATCGTCCTGGACAGGAACTCTGCCATCTTATGGGAGATTGATGATCGATAGAGTGTATAATGTTCCATCAACTCAAGCCTGTCATCATCAAGGTCAGATTTCTGCCAGGCCCTCTCCAGCCTTCTCCCCACTCTTCCCAACTCCTTTAAGGTCTCATAAAGAAATAGAAACCATGGACGGATGATGAGGGGGTGAACACGAACAGGAGCAATGGAATCCAGGGCCACTGTCACCGTTGCATTTTAGGAAAGTACCAGTTCCCCTGGATCCATGCATTCCCTCAACCTATTCGATAGGTCCAGTACTGCCATTATTAGGCCATCGGGGTCACATATTGCAAAGGGCCATCCTGGACCATCTCCATAGGAGCAGACCCATTAGGGGAAGTCCCAAAACCAAGCCTTATTGTGTGATGGTCAGACCATACAACTGGTTCCACCACCAAGTCAGAGATCTCCATCCCCAGGAGGAACACCAGATCCAGTGAGTGACCCTTAATGTGGGTAGTGGAGGTAATGACCTGCATGAGGCCCAACAGGGTCATTAATTGGAGGAAAGCATATCCAAATTGTGAGAGTTCATCATCAACCAAGGCACTGAAATCCCCCAGAATCAACCATATGGGTTCCCAAAACCATGTCGACAATGAAGCCTGTGATTTCCTGTAGGAATATTTTCCCATCTCCGGTTGGACGGTAGATAAGTAATATCCTGCACCCCATGCCACCCCCACAATACACTCAAAGGATCTGGTGCACCCCACTGGTACCTCAACAAGGCTCAGTTCAGATCTAAAACAGATGGCTACACTCCCTCCCCTATGATCCCTTCTTGGATGATGTATCACCGAGTAACCTGGTGGGACAGCCAAGGGGAATACTAGGCCTGCATTCTCATCCAACCAGGTCTCAGTGATGCACACCAGGTCTGCTGTCCCAACAAGATCGGCTATAATAGCAATCTTGTTGCAAATAGACTTGGCATTACATAACACCATCTTTTTACTTTAGGCATATTCTGCCCAATCAAGTAACCAGTAGCCTCAGCAGTCCCCACTAGCAACTTCTGTGCCCAATAAATTCTCCCACAGCTTGAGCACCACCTGTGTCAGATTAGTGATGGCCATGTCATTGTGGGTAACCACACAACAGCATCTGTCCCTACACAGTGACCTGAACTGTAGGTGGCAATTGGAAGAAACTGGGAGGGTGCAAAAGCAGGAGAAAATTTCTCAGTCGGATGGCACTCAGTCCCCCCCATACTGTGGTTACCCTCCTTGATCTCATGTCCTCCTCCTATTCTTCTTTGTAGTCCCAGCTTAATTTCTTTGACTCCTTACTCCATTACATTGAAGTCTTCATGTCTTGTTCATTACATAACACCATCTGTTTACTTTAGGCATATTCTTCCCAATCAAGTCATCTGGACAAGTACAACATCCTTTGCCGGCAGCAACACAGATTTAGAAAAGGACACAGCACTGCCACGGTACTTCTTGAGTTTACGGGAGCCATACACAACTCCCTTGATCAGTGTCGCCTAACCGGGGCTACATTCATCGACCTGTCAAAGGCTTTTGACACTGTCCACCACCGCCTCCTGCTTCATCAGCTACTGAACATTGGCCTCTCTGCAGAATCTGTGAAATGGTTCAATAGCTATCTTGACAACAGGTCCCAATGTGTAAAAATATCAGGCCTGGTCTCCGACACTAAACAGGTTCGCTCCAGTGTCCCCCAAGGCTCCATCCTGGGCCCATTGCTGTTCAGCCTGTTCCTCAACTCCCTCCCCGACTCCATCTCTCAGCAAGTCATACTCTATGCAGATGATGCAGTGATTCTTGCCTCTCATCATGACCCAAGCCACCTGCAACAAATCCTTCAACATGGCTTCACCTCTGTTGAAAGCTGGTTCAAAGAACATAAGTTAATCCTTAACCAGAAAAAAACGAAGACCATGATTTTCACCAGCCACCAAAACAAGCACAAACACCACCAACTCTCCTTAAACACCTGCCTTGGGGACTCCTTGGAGCTGGTTGACTCCTTCAGATACCTAGGAATCACCTTAGACCCACACCTGTCCTTTGGAACTCATATAACCAATGTCACTAAAACTGTGAATACTAGACTGGGCTTACTCTACCGGCTTCGTCGGCACCTGACTAAAGAGGTCCTCTTTGCCGCAGTTCAAAGCTACATCATCTCCCAGATTGACTATGGTCTTGTCATCTATGGCACTGCCACTACCACTGCACTCAGAAGGATTGCTGCCACCCTAAACAAGGCCTGTCGACTCATCATTGGGGCCGAACGGCTCACACACACCTGTGACACCTACTCACAAGCAAACTGGCTTCAACTTGATAATAGAATTCAGTACCAAACCTGCGTGGTTGCTAAGAAAATACAGTTGGGAACTACCCTTCCCGGGGTCTGTTCACTCCTTCAAATGAAAACCAGCTCCAGAATTACTTGGGGATCAAAGCCACAACTTTTCCATATCCCTCGCTGCCACACAGCCATTGGCCAGCGTTCATTTGCCTACAGGGCACCCACTTGGTTTAACAGTCTTGCCAATGATACTATCAATACCACTGGGCTAGGGGCCTTCAAATCCAGGCTCTGAAACACCCTGGTCGCTTCCAGCATCTGTGACTGTCATGGATAATATCTATGCAACACCGCTCCGCTACCGCTCTCCTATATCTAGCTCCTTACATAACTCACTTGCCCTAGTTTGGCCTCTGCCCCATCCCCCCTACAGCACCTGACAATGCCACCTTCCTGGCTGCTTCACACCACCCACCTCCATATCCTTACCTACCCCCCACCTCTCTTCTCTTCTCTTCTCATTTCTTACCTCCCACCTTTGTCCCTCCCATTTCTTTCTACCACCCCTTCCCCCCTCTTGTCCTCTTCCTTTCCACTTTACCCTTTTCCTGTCTGTTCGAAATTAATTTGATATCCTTTACCCTTATTTGTGTAACAATTTTGTCTATTGGCATGTGATACCAATGTCTTGACACGGAACCTTTGTAAAAGAGCCCTGAGCTCAAAGGTAATTGTAATCCTAGAATTGAAATAAATAAATAAATAAAATAAATAAATTACTGTAGCCTCCAATTGATATTCTCCCTTTCACTATTGTGCCCTCTCTCTTAAAATCCCCCTTTCACTATAGCCACATTTGTGGGTTTTTTATTTGTGCTGCACTTCCTTTTACCATACCCCCACAAGTGACCACCATTTTGCGGGTCCAACCCAATTTTAAGATGAAACCCCGCAGACCTGCACACCCCTAGCCAGACCCGCTAAACCCTGAGCTTCCCAGTCTGCACATGTGCAGAATGGCAGTGTGGCCATGTGCTCCTGGCACTTGTTCCCAGCACTGCTTTAGCTCCAATGCACAGCCGCGGAATTGTCTTTGAGTCCTGCAGACATCAGAGTGAGGCAAATCAGAGTGAGTGGGACAACAAGGACAAGCCCAGCTGGGCAAACTGAGAGCGAGTCGGTTTCTTTTATGACAAGCCAAGAAGAGGAACAAGTTAAAAATATTCCTCCAGATACCACGATGTTGTCGCACATTGTGGTAGAATCTTCCAAGGAGCCGGGGGCATTATAGTGAGGTGGAGCTGGAGGACTCAGAGGTTGAAAAGCAGCGAGAATCAGAGCATTCGTTGTCCAGGATGTGGCCCTGTGTGCAGCCTGTGAAAGGCAATAGGAAAGCCATTCGGTAAGCCTGCAATTTTTACTTGAATTCATTGCTGGCTCCAGTGATAAATTTGCCAGGTAAGTGAGCAGAAGTCGGAGCTAGACCACTGTGTGGGAGTGACTACAGATTTGCAACAGATGGGGGGGTAGGCAATCGGAACAGTGTTCTGCACTTGACTGAGATAGTGAGAACTGACCCAAGTTTGAATGAAAAATGAAAAAAAAAAACTTCAATTTAGTAGCACTAGGAAAGTAGAATTTATAACATGTGAGGGGTGACAGATCAGTGGCTACAATAAAAATGACTGCATGCAGACTGAAAGTTAGGTAAGGCAGACCACCAGACAGGTAGATCTGTGAGAAAACTAACACAATTAGTGTGGCATCCCCTAGTCTGAAGTGCACCCATCTCAACAGTTAGTGCACCCATCAGGTGATATCTTGTAGTGTTTATTTTTTGTTTTTTAGGCTTTGTTTAGGAACATTTTCCAGGGTTTAATGCTGCTCCCCATCAGACAGAAATGTTTAAACCATCCCCCCGCAGTGATCAGCATTCCAGACGGTAAAACTTGGGACCTATGTTTTACTGTCATCCCCTTTGTCATTTCCAGGAGTTGAAAATAACGTTTACAGCTACTAGCAGGCAGGGCTAGTTGACTGGAAAAGTCCACCTGCCTGACAAGATTTTCAGTTGCCCAGAACAATTCATTTCAATAATGTTGTTTTGTCATGCACAAAGCTTTCCTACCTTTTAGTTGTTCACACGTTTTACTGTTGGGTGCTTATTTAGGTTCCATTTAACAAACACAGTAAAATGTAGAAAAAATATCAAAGAGCAGAAAAAGCTATGAGTAAAATGAAAAAAGATAACACAGTGACTGAGGGGGGTTATCTAACACTGTAGTTTATAGGAAGGTGTTGCATCGAAAATATGCCAGCTTGAAAACAGCAACACAAATATTAGGTCCAGTAGAGGAGATAGGTTTAGCTGTGCATATTGGGACCCTTTTCATTGTGGCACCAAACCAGAAGTGATCAGGATGGGAAGTCTGGTTGCACACTACTGAGCTGTTGAAAAGCCATGCTTCAGTGAGCCATTTGACAGCTATTACAGACAGACTTCAAAGCTCTTTCACCAAGCAATAAGAAATGTTCTGCAAATAGAAGAAACAGTTGGAGCAGACTGATGCATACAAGAACCAAAAGGTATGATTTTTTTTAATCTTTCAAGCAGTAAACAGTAATTTGATGAAAACCACCTAGGCCAAACTGTACAGAGCAAGATCTGTCAGATCTGAAGGAGGGGCCACAAAAAGTTTGAAAATATTATACAAGTAAAAGTCAATCTAGTTCTTGCTCCAGATTCCCAGCCTTAGCTCCGAAGAGGCTGCTGCATCTCTGCAAATTCAAATCTGAGTGAGAGGGAAGGAAATTGGGTTTATTGATTAGTGCAGTAAATTACACTTTGAGCTGAGGAGGACTAGCTCTGAGGGATCTGTACTGTAGCCTGTGAATTCAAACCTGAGACTGTAAGGGAAAAGGAAATACTTAGATCTTTCAGGGGCTGCTGTTCTTTTAAAATTCAAACCTGAGGAAGGGAGTTGGGTTTAATTAGTGCAGTCAGTGGTGCACAAAAGTGTACCCTTCTTTCCAGCGCTTCAGCCAAACACTAGGCCTTCGGGGCAGTATTGGAATTAAACTTTGAACTATGAATCTTTGGATCTGTCATCCCATTTAATAGCAGTGATGTGTGGGCTATAGGAATTCACTACAGAGCGTGGGGGTTTGAGGGAGGCAGGGGGGTTAAAGGGTGCTGGGGGGTGCATTAGCCTGTAGTTGCTGAGGTGAAAGAGGGCCAGGGGAGCCTGTAGGGGCCAGTGAGGATGGAGGCCAAGGGAGCCCGTAGTTTATCACCAACATGATCTAAGTATCTGGGCAAATGATTGGGTCAGGGCCTGCAGGGCATGGTCACACTATGGACATGCTTGCCATTCTGTGCTGAGTAGGACCCTGGAAGTATGCACCACATTGTACCTTTTGCACTGAACTGCAAACCTGAAGACCAGGGTTTGAATCCCACAACCCTTTGTTACATACTGTGTAACCCTGTGCAAGTCACGTAATTTCCCTGTATTCTTGGGTCACACCTGAAAACAAGCTTGGGCTTTTCCTGGTTAATCAGTTTCCACATCCCTTTAAAACTGGGTTATTAGCCCATCAGAAGCTCCACTAACCCACCTGGGCTACTGTTCTGAAATACTGGCCACCCGGCCATCCAGCACACTAAGGGGAATTGGCTGAGCCCCTCCCCAAACACCTTCTCTTTTCTTTCCTGTATTTTATTTCCCTTCTCTGTGACTTTTTTCCTAGTTTGACCCAACTGTACCTTTAATTCTAAATTCACCCTTGTCCTTACTTCTCTGCTGTTCTATACCCCTTGCATTTCTCAGCTCTCTGTTTCTGCTCTTGCTACGGTATTTTCTCCATATTAACCTGAGAGGAACCTAACATCTAAATAATGATGGTTTGATAATGGGGGGGGGTCTGGCTAAGGAGGATGGCTTTTAAAAATGCCAGGTGTATGCATTTTTTTTTTAATCCATGTGTCCTTGATAATGCAAGAAAATATTGATTTCTGCATACTGTAGCTTCATGAATGACACACCATTCTGCCTTCTTCCCCCCCTAATCATGCACACTTTCACGCACTGCCATTCAGCTGGTGTCAGACTGCGCTGTGAGTTAGGGAGGGGTGAGGGACAAGCTATATTGGATATATTGCTAGATGTGGTCCCTATATCATGATTTGGGGGGGGTCAAGAGGGGAACCTAACATCTAAATAATGATGGTTTGATAATGGGGGGTCTGGCTAAGGAGGATGGCTTTTAAAAATGAAAAGTGTATGCATTTTTTTTTTAATCCATGTGGAAGAACAGTGAAGGAGTGAGGGTGGTTAAATCACAGGGTTGTGTAGGGTGTGGCCTAGGAACTAGCCTTTACCACCAGGGAAAGGACAGGGTCTTAAATTTTTTCTAAAACACTTCCCGAAGTACCATCAGTAGTAGGAATACTTGGGATGCCAGTTGCAGTTTTGTGGTATTTGGAATTATTGTTCAGACTGTGCGCACATCTACTGGTGTTTTGCTATGTACTCGTTTTACCTTTAACCTAATTTACAAGTATTAAAAAGTATTGCCCAGATTTGAGATGCATTGAAGCAGCACTGCAACACTGCTGTCAGGAGAGCTTCTGAGCATCAAACCACACTGTACACTACAGTGCATCTGAGGTACTGTTTCAGTCTGCTAATTACCATAATTCGTACACACTAGAAAAAGCCCTGCAATACTGCTGTACGAAGTGAAAAATAACTGCACATTGCAATGTGCTTGTGGTACGTTTACAGTGTTAACATAATTCATGCACCATGTACCAGCACTACATGCATACTACCATAACAATACATGTACACTGATTAACCACTCAGGGAGAACAGATTGAAATGAAATGTGCAGGAAGTGCACACTGCTACTGTAACTCTGAAATAGCACTATGTATTGACTTTCTTGACACTCCACTTCCCTCCAGTCGTGGAAGGTGGAGGGAGTGCTCCTACCATGGCCTTTTCCATCTCCTGCTGAGCTTCTGTCTCCCCTTCTCCCAGTGGCATGGAGCAGGCCACAGCCTGGGCTCCGTATGTGCTTGGAGTAACAAATGCCTTCACATTTTTAGTGTGGTTGCGCTATAGGGATGGCTGCTGCAACAGCAGCCCTAGCTTGTCCTCCTCCTTTACTCTTCTCCCTGTTGCCAAGCACAAAATCTGGACCCAGGGAGGGGTTCTAATTTCATGTAACATCATTGGCAACTTGTCTACAGGGAATTGTAGTCCACCTGATCTACCAGCTCTAGGCAGCAGGCCTCTTAGACATACCTAGTCCATGGGACCACAAGTGCTAACTTTATATTTTAAGAAGTAGTATAGCACTGTGGTTTAGGACACAAAGCTGCAAACCTGGAGACCTGGGTTTTAATCCCACAACCCCCATTTACATAATGTGTGACCATGAGCAAGTCACTTACCATCCTTATGCTCCCAGGTGACAGCTGGAACCAAGCTTCAGCTCAGTGTGCCTTTCCTTGTTAAACTGTTTCCCCCTTCACTTTTTCATTAAATCTGGGCCATTAGCCCAAAAGAGGCTCCACTAGACCACGTGGGCTACCAATTTTAAAATACTGTCAACCTGGCCATCCAGAGCACTAAGGGGTTTTAGCTGATCCTTTTCCCCAAACGGCACTTTCTCTACACTTTCATATCTTTATTATTTTACTTCTTTTCTCCTATATATCAATTTTCTATTTCAATCCAACTGTAACCTTTCATTCTAAATGTTCTCTTTTCCTTCTTTGCTTTCCTATACCTCTTGTATCTCTCAGTTCTCTGTTTCTGCTCTTGCTACTAGTGTATTTTCTGCATATTAACCTAAATTTCTTTATTTTATTTAAATCCACCTTTGTCACAGTATACATTCCCAGTGTTTGCATTAATACTTCCTTCCCCTCCCCACTGAGGTGCAGCCTATCCCTTGCAAACAGGTTGTTATTATCCCAGGTACTGCCCCAGCTACCCACAACCCCATATCCCTTAGTTTGACACCATTCTACCAACTATGTGTTCAACTCCCTAATCCTCTCCTTTCTCACTGTGCTTGCACAAAGTACTGGGAACACTTCAGAGAATGCCACAGACTCCCCAGTCTCTTCACACAACCTTTCCACTTCCTCAGTACTCTCCTTTGTTACCTCCACCATTTCCCCTGGTAGGTCATTTGTCCCCACATGTACCACAATGTGTGGTTTTCTCCTACCCCTCCTTATGCACCTTAGGATTGCCTGTCCTGCCTTGTCAGCATTTAATCCTGGTATGGACTCCACCCATATCTGACTGTGTCTCTCCCCTTTGCTGCCTGATCTGATCCACTTGAGTATGGAGTCCCCCAACACTAGTACACCTCCCTCCTCTTTCCTTGTGCCCATCGCCACCACCCCACCCAGGTTCTCATTTCTGGGGACACTCAAGACGCTGCTTTTACAGTGTGTCCCAGTGTCTCCCCCCCACACCCTTCTTAATTGAGACTCCTCCCACTCCTCCTGTTTGACTGCCAACCTTCTGCTCCCTCCTCACCTCTCTGAGTATTATGCCTCCCCCTGCCATGCCATGCTCAGTCTATCCACTAGTAATGCCCCTCTCTCTCCCTTTTCTTTGTGAGTACTATCCCTTGTGCAATCTCCTCCTGCATCCTCTTTCCCATGTGTTGCTAGTACAGCAAACATGTTCCCTCCTCCCTTTGCCTTATTGTGTGTTTCCTCCTCCCTATTGCTGCTCCTCTTTTTCTAGATCCTACCAGATTCCACCTTTCATCAACTGGCTTCCTGTCTACTGTGCCTCCTCCCCCTGACCTCTCCTTTGCCCCACTGTGGTACCCCTACAGTACTCTCAGATGTCAGCCCTCCTATTGACGCACTCATCCCCTCCTCCCTCAACCTCCCCAGCTCCATGCCAAGCCACTGAACCTCTTCCTCAGGCCTCCTTAGCCTGTGGCATATTGGGCACCCTCCAAGCCTCCACAGTATGTTCATTTACATTGCCACCCCACTACCATTGCACCCAACAATCCTACTCATGGTCCACACTACCTGTACAGCCTCTCCACACCACTCTCCTTACAGCAAGTAGAATTAATTAATCCTATCCCAGCCTCTAACAGAAATTGTTATCCTAAATGCCCTTGCATGCCGCATAAGACAGCCAACTGCAGTACTAACTGGAAACCACAATCCTACTCATAAGGACTATAGATCTACTCACACATTTTGTATATTTATATGTCCTTAAGACTTGATTGTTGTTCCTTGTTTCCTCCTTCCTGGCCCTGCGCTATTCTGTGCTGTAAGTGTGAAAACACATTTCGGTCAGGATGTGAAAAATGACAGCTGTATTGTTCATAAGGAGATGTGGAAAAATGCCAATGTAGAAAATCTGGAGTGAAAATATTATAAATTCATGCAACACACACTCATAAAACAGTCATTTTTATTGGATTTTATTTTTACCAAATTTGCAACATAGGTTTTTTGAGAGCCCACCTCATGAACACTGTCACTGTCATTTCGTTAATCGGTCCCGAAAGGTGATTCCGTGCAGTGACGACGAAATCACCTTTTGGGACGGAATAATGCCATGATAGTGGCTGAATTCATGTGGAGGGGTCCCAATAACCCCATGTTGAAAATCTGGTGCCAAAATTCCCCAAAATGCCCGAGATATGCACCAAAGTTGGAAAAAACCCTATTTGTGCCATTAAACAGCTTACTGGCATTTCTTCAGTTTGCCGTTGACTTTGAAGAGTGCAGATGTGTTCCTGTTCCACAGAAGATCATTGCGCCGGGCTCTGGAGGTAAGTATGGGGTGGGGGGGTGCAGGGAGGTAGGGTGTGCAGTGGGTGGGTGCGGGCTTGGGGATGGGATGGTGACCAGTGTGGGTCCGTTTCCTTTCTTTGATTGATAAGGGCAGTGGTGGCAGCATTGGCTAAAGCTGATGCAGACCATGGGCTACCAGTCCACTAGTACCAGTCCTCAAGTGAATCCCTACCTCCAATATGGGGTGGGGTATGGTGAGATACCCAGTCAGATACCAGTACCAGTCCTCAAGTGAATCCCTACCTCCATATGGGGTGGGGTATGGTGAGATACCCAGTCAGATACCAGTACCAATCCTCAAGTGAATCCCTACCCCATATGGTGTGGGGTATGGTGAGATACATTGGATGGAAAAAAAAAAAAACTATGCCAGGGAAATGTGGCATGGTGGAGGTTAAGGGCTTGTGGCCCACTTCGAAGACAACAACACAAAATTTAACCGCACTCCAGAGTAACATTTCCAGGATAAATATTCCAACACAGATAAGTAGCTACAGCCTGAACAGTTTGTGTGTGCTTGCAGCATTTGTGGATTTTTTTTCAAGCTACTTATCTGTGTTGGAATATATATATATTGTGGACATATGTTGCATGATACTCTAGAGTGTGGTTATTTATTTATTTAGTTAGTTAGTTTTTGTTGACCGGGTAAGTGCACTAGACAAATCCTGCCTATTTTCAGACATGACCCAAGGGAGGGGGATACAGATCAATGCCAACTGACCTTGAACCAGATTAAGCTGTTGGTGGTATTTTTAGTGAATGAGGGAAATTTGGCCAGGACACCGGGGAAATTCCCCTACTCTTTTCGATAAGTGCCATGGGATCTTCAACATCCACCTGAACTACCACCAATCCAGGCAGATGGGACCTCGATTTAACATCTCATCCAAAAGACGGCACCTCAGAAGTGCAGCACCCCTGTCATGCTGCACTACAGTGTCAGTACTGGGATATTAACCCAAGTGCCAGATGTGGAAACTGAACCCATAGCCCTCTGATCTCCCGACCTCAGAGGCGAGTGTGCTACCTGCTGAGCCACTGACACTGCTAGATTACTTCTAGGTTACATTTTGTGTTGGTTATGGTGGGATATAGCCATCCTGCAGGACTTTCTACAGGCACAAACATTTAGTTTCATAAATTCTTCAGCCGATGCCAGTGATGCCCTCAGCCCACCAAGGACATTAGGGACTCAAATCATGGGAATATGGTGTGGTACCTGAGTACTGGAGGAGGGCAGATGTGATTCCACTTCACAAAAGTGGAAGCAAGGCAGAGGCAGGAAACTACAGACCTGTTAGTTTGACCCCAGTGATAGGGAAAATGATGGAATCACTTCTGAAGGAAAGAATTGTTGAGTACCTAGAGGCCAGAGGGGCACAGGACCCAAGGCAGCAAGGATTCACAGCAGGAAGGTCATGTCAGATGAATCTAATGATTTCTTTGACTGGGTGACCAAAGTAGCAGATCAGGGAGGGGCTGTGGACATGGCCTACCTAGACTTTAGCAAGGCATTTGATACAGACCCACACAAAACATTAATATACACGTTAGCCAGCCTGGCAGTGGCTACCAAGATGGTACACACAAGGTGGAGTGGAAAGGATGAGAAGGGACTTGGCAGCTTAGATTCAATGCTAAGAAGTACAAAGTAATGCACCTGGGAAACAAAAACCCAGGGAAAGAGTACGCTATGGGGGTTGAGATACTAGCAACAGCAAAAATGGAAAGGACCTGGCATACCTCTCAACTGTCCCTGATTTTCAGGGACGTCCCTGATTTTGCCTTAAAATATTACTCTGTCCCTCCTAAAATGTGCGTTTTCATGACCAAACAGTAGGAGTTGTTAGCACAAAATAATGTCAAACATTAAAGTTACAGACTTGTTCTTCTCTAGAAAATGCATTTTACACCAAGCCCCTTACTCTACCAGCTTCCTGAGTGGATATTACCAATTTTGAAGATGTGTCCCTGATTTTGGTCCTTTGTCCCTGATTATTTTAAGTATTGTCCCTGATTTATGAAGCAGGAGGTTGAGAGGTATGGGACCTGGGGGTGGTCCTAGCAGATGACCTAAAGGTGGGCAAGCAATATGAGAGGGCAGTAAGGAGGGCTGGGGGGATACTGGGATGTATAGCAAGAGGCATCACCAGTAGAAAACAGGAAGTTGTTATCCCTCTGTACAGACAGCTGGCGAGACCCCATCTGGAGTACTGCATGTAGTTCTGGAGACCCAGTCTCCTCAAGGACATCGACAGGATGGAGGCAGTCCAGAGGAGGGAAATTTTAAAATGGTGCAGGATCTGCACCAGAAGATATATGAAGAGAGACTGAAGAAGCTTAATATGTATACCCTTGAGGAAAGGAGGGACAGGGGGGACATGTTAGAAATGTTCAAGTACCTCAAGGGAATCAGCAGTCCAAGAGGGTAGCATCTTTCAGAAAAAGAGATGTGCAAGAACAAGCGGTCACAATTTGAAGATAGAAGGGGGACGGCTCAGAGATAATGTGAGGAAGTATGTTTTCACAGAGAGAGCTGTGGATGCATGGAACAGCCTTCCTGTGGAGGTTGTGGAGTCAAAAACAGTGTGGGAATTCAAGAATGCATGGGACAGACATAAGGCAATTCTAGGGATTGGGAGTAGGAGGAAGTAGGCTGTTGGTTAACTAGGATCTGCAGCTTATCCATTAGGTATGGAAATGGGCAGACTGGGTGGGCTCAGAATCTTGGTGTATGGTCAGGCTGAGTGAAACAGAGTACAAAGACAAAGCACTTATTTCACTGGTAAAGTAACAGCAAAAGACTTGGGTTCAGTTGATGTTTTTGAATCTGACATTTTCATGTGGTGATCTCTATCCATCCAAAGTAACTAATTAATATAGTAATAATTAGTTAAACAATATGGGGGGGAACTCAGAGGTTTTTTTTTGTTTGTTTTTTTTAACACTTTTTCTCACCTACTTTCTGGACCATCTCTCGAGTTCCCTCCCTCGACCTGCAGCTCCCGACCACCCGCCTGAACCACAGCTCCCCGGCCCCGACTTCTGAATCAGTAGTAGGACTCTTGTCTCTCCCCCAGGCCCTTGGAGATGCCGGAAATCCCTAAAGGGCAGAGTTGGGAGGGGTTGCAGTCGGCATTGTGTGTGTGGGCCTTCACCTCTGGAGTTCGCCATCGCCTCACCCAGTCGGTAGGGTCCCCCCTCTTGTTTATACCCTCGATCCTCCTACACTGCCCTCCCCTCAGAGCTCAGATGTGCAATGGCATCTGGAGATGCACGCCACAGCTCCGCCCCACTACTTGCTGCCCTGGCATGTGCAGTGCCTCCAGTCACCACCTGGGGCTGCTGCAATCCCGGGCAAGCCTGAATCCCTCCCCACAAAAGGAGAGCTGTCCTCCAGATGCTCATTCCTCTCTCTCCCCTGCTGACCCCCAGTGGCCCAGGCTTGTCCCCAAACGCGGGTCGCTGGCACGGCGCAAGGTGTGGCATCCAGCGCCTCAACCCTCAGCACCACTGGGCCGAAGATGTGGGTTTTAAGAAAATAAATAACAATGGATTATTTATGACTTAAAATTAGCTGCATATGCAGCAAAATATGTAAATGAGCATGTTTTGCCTACATTTGGATTTTTTTAGACCTATTTTCTTCATATTGGAAATGCATTCAGTTTATGGATAATGCATTTACAATGTAAATATAATCTTTCTAAAAGAAATCCAGATGTAAGCAAAAATTGCTCATTTTCATATTTCGCTGTGCATGCAGCCAAATGTAAGCCATAAAGGATTTCTTTTGGCTTAAAACTAAAAACATTTCTTTTAGATTTATTAAAAATCCAAAAGTAATCCAGGATTGAAAATGTGCATATTTCTCTTCAAATAAAGCAAAACAAACAGAAAATAAATCCATTCAAAAAAGCAGGTTTTTTCAGGTTTTTTTTTTTTTTCAGACAAAAATAGAGAATTGAAAATTAGCGTATTTCATTGTGTATACAGCCAAAATGAAGCCATTTGTAAGACAGGAAATTGCCATAAGAATTTTTCTGGATTAAGTAGAGTTTCAAGTGAATATAAAGGGAATTTAAATCTTAAGAAAAAGGTAGAAGTATGTCAGTGTCAATCCACAATTTTTGGTAAGGGCACCTCCCTCTTCCCAATACCATGACAGCTGGGTAGCACAGCTCTGCCACTCGTGCATCAGGAGGCATCCAGCTTGTCCAAGACCTCTCTCCTACTCCCCACAACCAGCCTGCTACAGCAAGAAACATCCTCTGCTCCAGCTCCCACCTCCCAGCCCCAGGACAGATGGGCAATGCCGCTCAGCCACTCGGGCTTCTGGGGGCAGCCAGCTTGTCCATGAGCATTCCCACCTCCTGACAACCAACCTGCTACAGCAAGAAACATCCTGAGCTCCAGCTCCCTCCTGTGGGCTCCAGGACAGCTGGGCAGCGCTGCTCAGATACTCAGTTCTCAGGGCAGCCAGCTTGTCCATGAGCTCTCCCTACTCACAGCATGCTGCAGCAAGAAACACCGTGAACTCTAGCTCCCACTTCCTAGCCCCAGGACAGTCGGACAGTGCCGCTCAACCACTCAGGCTCTTGGGGGAATCCAGCTTGTCCAGGAGCTCTCCGCTCCCCAAGACCCACCTGCTACAGCAAGAAACATCCTCCACTACAGCTGCCTCCTCACAGCCCCAGGACTGCTGGGCAGAGCTGCTCAGCCACTCAGGCGTCTGTGGCAGCCAACTTGTCTAGGAGCTCTCCTTCCTCCCCACGACCAGCCTTCTATAGCAAGAAACATCCTCGGGTCCAGCACCCTTCTCCCAGCCCCAGGAGAGCTGGGCAGTGCCATTCAACCACTCGGGATCCTGGGGGCAGCCAGCTTGCCCAGGAGCTCTACTTTCTTCCCGCAACAAGCCTGCTATAGCAAGAATCATACTCGGCTCCAGCTGCCTCCTCACAGCCCCCAGACTCCTGGATAGAGCCACTCAGGCTTCTGGGGGCAGCCAGTTTGTTCAGGAGCTCTCCCCTCTCCACATTACCAGCCTGCTACAGTAAGAAACATCTTCAGCTCCAGTGCCCTCCTCCCAGCCTGAGGACAGCCAGGCAGCATCATTCAGCCACTCAGAATTCTGAGGGCATCTAGCTTGTCCGGAAGCTCTCACTCCTCCCTGCTACAGCAAGAAACATCATCAGCTCCAGCTGCCTACCCAGCCACAGGACAGATAGACAGCACCGCTCAGCCTCTTGGGCTTCTGGGGGCAGCCAGCTTGTCCTGGAGCTCACCTGCCTCCCCATGACCAGTCTGCTATTGCAAGAAACATCCTCAGCTCTAGCTCCGTACTCCCAGCCTGAGGACAGCCAGGAGCTCTCACCCCTCCCCAAGACCAGCCTGCTACAGCAAGAAACATCCTCAGATCCAGCTGCCTTCTCACAGTCCCAGGAGTGCTGGGCAAAGCCACCCAGCCACTTGGGCTTCTGGGAGCAGCCAGCTTGTCCAGGAGCTCTCCCCCCTCCCCACGACCAGCCTGCTACAGCAAGAAACATCCTGAGCTCTAGCTCCCTTCTCCCAGCCACAGGATAGCTGGACAGCACTGCTCAACCACTTGGGCTGCTGTAGGAATTCAGCTTGTCCAGGAGCTTTCACCCCTCCCCAAGACCAGCCTGCTACAGCAAGAAACATCCTCAGATCCAGCTGCCTTCTCACAGTCCCAAGACTGCTGGGCAAAGCCACCCAGCCACTTGGGCTTCTGGGACCAGCCTGCTATAGCAAGAAACATCCTCATCTCCAGCTCCCTTCTCCTAGCCCCAGGACAGCTTGGCAGTTCCGCTCAGCCACTCTGGCTTCTGGGGGCAGCCAGTTTGTCCAGATGCTCTCGCCACATTCAGCCTGCTACAGCAAGAATCACCCATAGGTAACTGCAATGGATCCTTCCTCCACTTATGGCTGGGTGCCAAATTGTCTGCTGTTTCTCCACTGTGCCAAACCACATGACCTAACATTTGTATTGGCAGACACTGACTGATTGAAAATTGTATTTTCCTAGTGACTTTAAGACTCCTTTAAGGAGCGCTAGTTATTGTTATCGCATTTAACTCTGATTAGCCTTAGATGTTTCCTACAGCTTACTGATAGTTATCCCTACTGGGTCTGCTAATTGCCTTAGGGGATCAGCTCCTTCTTCCCAGCCACAGGACAGCCAGGCAGCATGGCTCAGCCACTTGGTCTTCAGGGGGCAGCCAGCTTGTCCATGACCAGCCTGTTCCATGCTTCTCCTGTCTGACTGTTGTATCAAGCTGTTCCCACCCTGGGTGGTGGCACTTTTATTTTTGCCAGAACATATCATATCACTTTTGCCCCCACATCTTCACCTCCACTTGGTCTAGTCCACCTAGCCCCTGGAGTAACACTGAAGTCACCCCCCTTGCCCCCCCTTTTGTAACACCTCTTAGACAACTACTGCATCTTTCCCTTCTTGCTCAAACTACTCCCACCTCTGCAATCCTCCTCCCTCCCAGTGGCTCATTGTGGTACTTTCCTCAGCAGTACGGCTGTGGGTCTCAAACCTGCACTGTGTCTTTCTCTCTACTGCAGTCAGGAGCCCTAATCACTAGGCCAACTCTGCCAATACATGGTATTGGTGAGTAGTTGATATAACATGAACAAATGAAGCGGTTCCTGCTCCCTCTACTGTCTCTTTCTATTATAGGCCTGCTAATACTGACTGATTTTTGTGCATTTGTGCTTGCCCTTGATCAACAACAAATATCCTCCTTCACCACCAACTATAGACCTGTTGGGCCTTCCTCCAGTCACGGTTAGATGTGAATTAACTCCCATGGGCCCTTCATATTTTGCACTCCTCTCTTACCCTAAACGCTGTCTGCTTGGCCTCTTCCTGTATTCCCTCTCCTTCTCATCCTCCCACTGGCTCCCGCCCCCTTACTGCACTCTCTTCTTTCTCTCGCTTCTTGCTGGTGACATTGAAAGCAACCCTGACCTCATTAACACCCCCATCAATCATTCCAACACTACCTGGGCCAGAACTACTGGGCTAAGAGTTGCCCACTTGAACATCTGTAGCCTTTCTTTCAAATTCACAGACCTTGAAGCCTGGGTTATCCTTTATAAGCCTCATGTACTCAGGCTCGCTGAAACCTCACATCCCTGATGCCACTTATCTACTGCAGGACTACTCCTTACTTCGCCTGGATAGACCAAATAAAAAGAAGGGTGGTGGAGTGTCTCTGTATGTCAAGGAGCCCACTACAGCTACCATTGTTTGCTGCTCTGACCCCCTATCCACCAGTGAATGGGTCTTTGCTGCACTAACCTTGGGTTCTTCAAAACATTTCTATATGGGTTGACGGTACAACCCCCCAGCTGGGGCATCACTGGCTTATCAAACCTTCTGAATGGTCTGGGTCAACTCGCTCCTACCAGGGACACTATACTATTCAGTGTCTTCAACCTTAATTGATTAAGTGACTAGGAACCTAATTACTCCAACCTACTAAAGCGGCACAAACTTGTACAAACCATCTCCATCCTTACCAGGTACAACACCCGAACACTTAACCGCTCCCTGCTTAACTGGATTGCCACTAATAGGGAGGGCATGGTCTTTCAGGTGGGGACTCTGTCAGATTCTATAAGTGATCACTCCCCTTCATATATCATCTGGTCCACCAAGACCCAATACCTGTCCTTCAGAAACTTTAACTGCCTTGACAAACCAGTCTCCTTGAGGAAGTCTGAGCAGTGAGCTGGCCTGCCCTCTACTACCTCTCTGATGTGTCATCTGCAGTCTGCTTTCTCACTGATGCCCTCCTCTGAGTACAGGACCACCACTTCCTGCTCACTACCCATAGGGTGAGAGGGGGCTGTACCTGCTAGATCACTAAAGAGCTGCTGGTTCTGATGACAGAAAGGGACAGCAAATGAACAACCTATAAAATGTTCCCCAAACCTCAGCTGTGGAATGAATACAGGCACCTATGTAACACCTGTAAACAAACAGCCAAACAACTGAAATGTAAGTTCTACCTTAACTTACAAAGAGACAACTTTAGTGACCCCGATGCTTTGGGGCCTCTAATGGTTCCTTACTTAATCCTCAGACCCATTGCCCAGTCTCTTTACCTGCCATACCCTCTAGCCCTCAGACTGACCCCTCGGAGGTTGCGCAAGCCTTCAACAAGAAGTTTACTGACCTAACTGCATACCTCAGTAAACTTCCCACCCATCCACCTCCTATCCCTGATGGACATGCTAGGTGCTCCCCTCCTGCCGGAACTCCCCCTACTTATACTTTAGAGCCCTCTGCCTAAGTGATAGTCCCAAGCTCTGGAAAATCCTCCCTAACAGGGGCAGCCCTGGCAGTGATTGTTGTTTCCCCTCTTTTCTTAGGCTTATCTCTCCTGCTATCATAGAACCCCTCTCCTTCATTTTTAACCTGGCCCTGATCACTTCTTCCATTCCCGATTCCTGGAAACGCATCAAAGTAGTGCCAATATTTAAGACCATTGACCCTTTCTCAAGATAACTATAGACCTATCTCCATTTTCCCCCATCTGAGCAAACTACTGGAGAAAATTGTGCACTACCAGCTCTCTGAGCACCTTGGAAAATATAACCTGCTCTGCCCCCAACAACACAGGTTCCATAAGCACCACAGCACCACATCAGCCTTGGCCTACTTCCCAAACCACATCCTCAGAAGCATAGACTCAGGGAAGGCCACTGATGCTGTATTTGTTTATCTGACAAAAGCCTTTGACCTCGTCAACCACTCCCTCCTCCACCTTGGTTGTTTGACTGAGACCTCCTGTTGCTTCCGGAGCTATCTCATGTACAGATCCCGATTGGTTGATACTGGTTCAGCCTCCTCCCCTACTCTGCCTGTCGCCACAAGGTCCCTCAAGGCTCCATCCTTGGCCCACTGCTATTTTCCATCTTCTCAAACGCGCCCCCTGCCAAGAGTCTATCTTGCAAGGCGCTTCTCTAAGCAGATGACCTTGTCCTATTCCGCAGTGAAAAGTCTTTCATGAACATTTCCTCCACAATAACCCTCAACTAAAGTGTAGCTCACAATTGGTTTCTGTCCCACAAGCTCTTGGTCAATAAAAAGAAAATGAAAGCGTGCTCCTCGGGTCCAAACCATTCCTTACCAACATCTCCAGATCTAATTCCTTACTTCTTGTATGCACACCGGATGGCCCCTTCCTCCAGTATGTTCTCAGCTTCATATACTTAGGTATCACCCTTGACCCCTCCTTTTCACTCACTGAACATGTCAACATCATGAGTAGGGTAAACCAGAAACTAGGGTTTGCCTACTACCAAAAGCAGTTCTTTTTTTTTTATGCAAGATTTTTATTGGTTTTTCACTTTTCAATAACAATCGAGTAGAAATGAGGTATGCATAGAGTATGGAATCATTAAATAAAACATACCTATACTATACTACAAAGAAACACTCTTGTACCTTATGTATGGAATTCAACACACTTATAACACAGTCATATCTGTCATGTAAGTAGAGTGGTTAATCATTGCAATTACTAGGTCATTCAGTCTGATACCAATTTATATACTGCTCTTACGGTGAGGAAAACATCTTGAGAGAGTGGCACTCATGGCTTCTCCTTGTTACAGCTTATATTTGTGGAAATCCTTATTACACCAGATAGGGCTAAGACAGTGGAGCAGGGCAGGTGTTAAAACATGCAAATGAGGGGGTTGCCAGGTGGGGTAGGGGAACCAAGCAGAGTTGAGAGTGTAAGTAGGCATCTCATTTCCTGTAATACTTGGGCCCCAGTTGAGATTGCAGTAGGACATTTGTTCAAAAATAGCCAACTTGGCTACTGCTACATGCCAGGTCAATAAAGATGGGGGTGAAGCTGTCTCCACTTCATGAGGATAGCTCTTTTAACTTCCATGAAGACAGTCATTACCCAATTGCTTGAGGGGGCTGGTAGCAGTCCTAGAGGTGATGTGTCTCCTAACAACAGAAGGGAGGACGTAGTGGAAATCCTTTGGCCCACCACTTTACAGCAATCCTCTAGTACTGCTGACCAGAACTGAGATAGTTTTGGGGATTGCCACAGAACATGGAGCAGGTGTTCTGGACTGTGCTGACATCTCCAGCACTGGGCATGTTGTAGGAGGCCCATGGCTTGTAGCAGAGCTGGTGTTCAGTACCAGCACAGAATAATTTTTAATTGCAAAAGTTGGCTTCAGGAGTCCCTATAACCCAGGTGGGCATTTTTAAGGCATTGGGACCATAACTCAGAGGAGTCTGTATATCCTGATCCCACTTTTGTCTATATTTATCCACGTCATATGGTTGAGAGTCCTGTAGAGTCTTGTAGACTCTACCAGCAATCCTTTTTTGCCTTCCTGGTTTGTGCAGACTACCTAGCAGTTCCCATTGCTGCTCCCAACTCTGGGATGCCAGAAAAGTCAGAATGGCTCTCCAGACCTAGAGAAATCTCCAGAATTCCTGTTTAGGAAGCAGGTACAGTATTTCTCCTGTATTTTCAAGAAGGACATCAACACTTCCATGTATGGCAGGCATAGTTCCCCTATTAGATGTATGCCTCTGTTTTGCCAGGAGAGCCAGTGTAGGGGTTCTTTCCCCACTAGGATCCGGTGGTTATCCCTAAGTGGGGTGAATTTGAAGGGTGGATCCCATGCTGCTCTGGGGAGATGTGATAGTGATATGCAGGTGCACCAGGCCCTCCAAGTTTCCTCTAGAATTGGGGTATTTAGCACTGTTGTGAGTTTTCCTGCTTGTAGGAAGGAGCCGAGCCACTTGCCTCCTGAGATGTCAGTCTCCAGGGATACCCAAGCAGGAGGGCTAGTAGTTCTCAATATGAACCATTAAGTGGCCTGCACCATTCTGTATGCCAGACAGTATCCCAGGAACCAGGGGATGCCCAAACCCCCCCTTGGACCAGTGTGTCCTCAACCTGGTCTTGCCGAACCATAAGGATTTTCCTTCCCAAAGGAGACTTGATATCAGGTTGTCCAAAGTCTGAAATATTTTGGGAGGTAATCTTACTGGAAGGTTGTGGAACAAATAGGAAGTCTTGGGGAGAGTAAACATCCTCACCACTTCCACCTTCCCTTTGGGAATAGTTTGAGCCTAATCCAGCGCTGTATTTCAACAGTCAGGTAAGTTAGTAAAGAGTTAAAATTAACATCCACTAGGTCCTTCCATAGTGCAGAAATTGTGATACCCAGATAGGAGAACCCTTGTGGAGTCCACACTATTGGGGTACCCCATAGGCAGTCCTTGGAGCACGGAAGGTTAAGGGGAGAGAGTGTGGTTTTCTGTTGATTGACTTGAAGCCCTGAGAGTGCTGCAAATTCATGTAGGTTTGCCAGGATCGGGGGCAGGGATTGTACTGGGTTGGCAAGAGTAAGGAGCAGGCTGTCGGAATAAGAGTAGACCAGGTAGGACTTCTTGTGCACTTCAATGCCCTGTATCTCTAGGAATGCCATGAGTTTCCTTGCCAATGGGTCCAATGCTGTTAGGAAAAGCAGGAGTGAGAGAGGGCAACCCTGACGAGTGCCTCCCTGTAGCTCAAACGGGGAGGAAATGTTCTTATTGGTAAGAATTTCAACAGTAGGGGCATTGTAGAATGTGGTTATCCAAGTTCAGAAGTAGGGTCCAAAGCCATACATTTCAAGTGCATAATGGAGATAGCTCCATTCAACTGAATCAAAGCCTTTCGAGAAGTTGACTGCTAGTGCAGCCATTGGGGTGTGGGAATGAAGGGTATGCCATTTGAGGTTAAGCACCATCTGGAGATTATCTGCTCTGCTTTTACCCTTGCTAAATCCAGCCTGAGATGGGTGCATCAGTAGGGGTAAGATCTTTTTGAGTCTATTGGCTAGCATTTTAACCATGATCTTGGTATCTACTGATATTGGGGAGATCGAACAGAAGTTGGCACAGTCTAGCAGGTTGGAGGATTTTTGGGGGAGCAAAGTGATAATAGCTTCTTTCAGTGTCGGGTGGAGTGTCCCTTTGTGGTGGGCTTCCTGAAGTGCATCCAGCAAATGGCGGAGATCTCTTCCAGCAACATCTGATACAATGCCATCTGCTCCCAGGGCTTTCCCTTTTGACAGCTGGGAGAGAGCTGTTTGAAGCTCAGGGAGTGAAATAGGTGCTTCTAGAAGCTGGTTGTCCTCCGGGGAGAGGAGTGTAAGGGGGGTGGAGCCCAGAAAATCCTTCATCTTGGTGAGCAGATCTGGGTCTCCACTAGGGGGTCTTAAAGCTGTAGAGCTCCTTGTAAAACTGTCTCATTGTTTCATTAAGGAGCAAAGGATCAAATACATTTTTCCAGTCTTGTCCCTTAGTGCATGGATCTGGCAGGATGCTTGCTGTTTCCTCAAGTGTTAGGCAAGAAGTTTGCCCCCCTTGTTGCCCCTTTCCAAGAACTTGTGTTTGGCTCTAAGGAGCTGTCACTCCACTTTGCTCTTAAAAGCGTATTAATCCTATATTTCAGCCCCATAATGGAAGGGAGTAGGTTGTTGGGGTGTGGGGGAGCTCTTAAATTGCTCCTTTAGGCCGACAAGGTCTCGTTATAGCCTGTCTACCGCCTTTCTCTGTTTTTTGTTTTGGGCGGCAGTGTAGGCTGTGATGCATCCTTGTAGGACCGCTTTAAAAGCCTCCCAAACCATACCTGCCCCAACCTCCCCTGTGGAATTAATCTGAAAAAAGGATTTAGCCTCAGCCCGCATTTCTGTGCAAAATTCCTTATCCCTGAGCAACAGTGGGTTGCATCTCCACCGTGGAGAGGAGGGTTGACGCCCGGGGGGGGGTAGCATATGGTGGAGGGGACATGGTCCAAAATAATGCTCTCAATGGTGGGGCTATGGATGCCTTGTGCCACAGTTCTGTCAGCCATCCAAAAGTTGATACGACTATATGTGCCATGAATGGATGAAAAGAAAGTATAGTGTCTCCCTGAGGGGTTGTCCCTGCGCCATGGATCAGTCATACCCTATTCCTCCTGCATTCCTAGAAGAGCTGCCTTTGCTTTGGGATGTGAGTTCGGGGGTTGGGAATGACTTATCTAAAAAGATGTCAGCCACCATATTAACCCCCACAATGATCACAGGTGTAGCATCATCATCTTTTTTAACATTGGTCAGTGCTTGGTTAACTTGAGGGAAAAAGTCTCGAGTGTCTTGGTTGGGGGCATACACATTCCCCACCACTACTTTAATCCCAGGGAACGAGAAAAGGGCAACCACCCATCGGCCCTGCCTATCTAATTTAACACTTTCCTTTACCTAGGGACATGACTTGCGTATCAAGATAGCTACACCTCTCAGTTTGGATGAGGCAGAGCTATGTATGATCTGACCCTCCCAGTGTTTCTTGAGCCACAATACCATCCTAGCATTGAGGTGTGTCTCCTGGAGTAGTGCCACATTCATGTGGAGTGATTTCAGGTGTTGGAGCACCTTGGTCCTCTTCACTTGACGGTTAAGTCCTTTTACATTCCAGGAGATACACCACCACCCCTGTAGTACATTGTTGGTCATGTTATCCAACTATTAAAACTCAAAGCCACTTACCTCTAGGGGACCCAAACCTCCGATCTGGCTGGAACAGCCGGACGAAGGAGCAGGTATTCGAAGGATGAGGAGCAACTCGGGACCTGTGTCTGGGGGTGTGATATTAGTTTCAAGGTTCAGCTGATGAGCTCTGGTTAAGTAGCTACAACAGAAGGAGAAGAAACAGTGAGCAGAGTACACACTATTAACTAGCAATTTTGTATGCAATTGAACAATAATACAGAATTTGGCTTAATACTATATTCCAGGCTAACCCCAGTATTTAGCAAAACCAATTGAAAACACTCTATTTAACAAACAATAACTTCATACCCTGTACAGCCCATGTGCAAGTAACACAAAGGGATTACAGAGGGGTCTGAGAACATATGAATGCCCCGTGCAGATGCATGGATGTCTACTTCCCAAAGTACTAAACCACTTGTAATATATAGTACAGCACAATGCAGCTGTGATGTCACAAAAGGAGCTATGGGTGAGTGCAAAATGAAACAGAGGTATGAGCCTACATGTTTCAGCCGTGCTATCCTAGTGTCCAGTGGGGAAGGGTAAGTACCTAAAAATATGGTACCCATCCTACCCCGGACCATAACCTAAAGGTTTTGGTGATTACTAAATCAGGTATCTGAGGGGAAGGGTGAGAACTAATTCAACCCTTGTGTGTCGTTTGACAGCCATGGATGTGGAGTAAACAAGTGACCATAAACTAGTAATGAGCATTTGTCAATGCTGAACATTCGCTTACAGGTATTTGCAGTGGTGTTTGGGACTTATACAGCCCCCCCCCCCCAGTTGTATCCATGTCCCTTCAGCACCCATGTCCCAACAGAGTACATCTCTGCAACTCATCTTGCATCTCATTTACATTTCAGCCTCATATTTCTTAAGTGCTTGTCTTCAAAATATGGGATAGTGATGGTCAGAATGGGGGACAATGAGACACATCATCAAACAGTGAGGTACAACCTGAGAACACGGGGGGGGGGTGGGAATGCATACCTTTATTAGTGCAAAGTTTAATTGTCATTGACAGGAAACAATTGTCTGCTGAAATTAACTGTTAAATAAGTTGGACATAAGAAACAGTGGCGTGTGTGTGTGTGTGTGTGTGTGTGTGGTTTTTTTTGTATTTTTCAATGTTTAGAGTTCACATTTATTGTTATGCTCATTATGTTAAGCACCAGTGGCTTGACCCTGTGTGGTTTTGTATCGGGAGTCAGCATGTGGCAAGTTTTGAAATGCCCACATCAGACTCCTGATACAGCAGTCAGTCACTTGCAGCATCCACTTCAACAGTACTTGTCAATTGCTGTAACAGTGGCACTTCTCACAAGCATTTGTCAATGGCGAATGTTTGCTTGCTAGTATTACCATTAGAGGTGCATGAGTTAGATAGATGCAGAATAGGAATGGCAGTGAAGTACTGAACCCCACTCCCACCCTGCAGAGATGGACAGGCATTGGGGAGTGCCTTTGAATCGTTGACCATAATGCTTATACCATTTCACCTCACCCTATCCTGCAGACACCGACCAAGTGCTGAGGTGTGCGTTTGGGTGTTTGGCTTTACAGTCACCCCATTCCATAAGGAAATATGCTGAAATTGATGCAGTACAGGAGAATGGGGTGAACTCTGGGAACACAGAGTGCAAAGCACACCTCTATGTTTGTCACTGGCTGCAGGATGGGGGTGGGTGCCGATCTGTCCGCCTTGACAGGTAACAACGAAACATAGAAACTGATGGCAGAAAAGGAACATACGACCCACCTAGTCTGCCCAATTCTCTACTCAGTGTTGACAGGCCAGATCCTATTTGATCTGCATTACACCTTCTCTGACCATCTCCAGGGTACCCTTATGTCTATTTCATGCAGTCTTGAACCCCCCCATATTGTTTTAGCCCCCACCACCTCTGGTGGAAGGCTGTTCCACAGATCCACCACCCTTTCTGTGAAAAGTATTTTTTGAAATTCCACGAGCCTTGTTCCCTTCAGCCTCATACCATGTCCCCTTGTACAATGCTTCCTCTGAAATATGCTTCCCTCATGTACCCTGTTTATACCCCTAAGGTACTTGAATGTCTCTAATATCCCCCCACCTCTCCTCCAATACACTGTTGGGGGATTCAAGTAGGCCTGGACAGAATAAGGGAATAGTGGCTGCCCAGGGAAGAGAATGGGGAAAGGATGAGGAAGGTTAGTATCCATGAAGGAACATTAGGTTCCAGGGATTTAGGGTAGTTGGGCAGACTGACTGATCTTTGGTCTTTCAGCCATCACTGGCAACATTTCTATGTAATAACAGGGTTATGCTCCCTGACAAATCTTAAGATAAACTATATTTTCAAAATATCCAGCATTGGGCATCCCTTGCTGTACAGGTACTTCTATTTGGTGAGTATAGCCCTTAGTCAAATAGAAGCACACTTACCGAGTGTGATTTGTCACCCATAGATAATTTTTATAAAGTAAAATATATTTTTTTCTGTTACACACAAAATTAGAAAACAATTAACTGGCACCAGGTGGGTAGGGTGCTAAGCAGTTGTCTGCAGTTTGTGTTTAAAATTTAAATGGCATGTCTTCATTTCTAGGATGTCCAGTTTGGGGGGCATTTGACTTTCTTTGAAATCATATGCCATAACAAAATGGCATACTGCCAACTTTGCACAACATGGCAAGCGTTTCCTTCTCGGAATTCTGATGATTAGGACCTCACCTCTGGAAGTCTATAATGTCATCGGAACTCAAAGGAAAGTACAACCATATTGTTCATGGTTACCCAATCACTATTCTACATGCATTTGCAAAAGGAAGTTTGTTAACACAAGTCGGGGAGCACAATCAGTATTGAACTGAATGCACCTAGACCCTGGAGGGTCAGCTTTGGCACAGGATGCCTAGAATGTAGACTACAGCAAGCCAGTTTCAGATATTGAATGCATCTGGACAACCCAGGGATACTGAATCAGAATGCATCCAGTATCACAGCAATCCAGGTGGGACCTTGTGTGTTACAGGTACAAAACAGTTTGCTGCATTTCAGTATTCTGGAATTGATATTTCAATTCTACATTACATTTTGTGTATCCAAACCTACTAGATACATTGGGCAGGTTGATCTCAAAGGCTGTAAATAGTAAATAGAAAGCTTGCCTCTGGGGCCAAAAGATCAGAAGGCCATGGATTCTAGTGCCACACCAAGAACTTGGGCTAATATCAAGTACTGAAACAGGACTTGAAATTTGATTCTTGAGGTATTAGTTAGCTGGAATATGATTGAGTACAATCTAATGGCACCGTGGACGTTCCACTACCCCAAGTGGTGCAGTCATTGAAGGGTTACAGCCACATTACCAGCTAGCAAGGCTACTTAAAGGCAGTGTTTATTGACCTGATAAAAACTACCAATATTTGTCAGGGGGCTGAATTTTCATACAATACTGCACTGCTGAGCTGCCATTCTTGCTTGCCGCCTTCCCTCCATGGCTGTATAGGAGGAAGTTAAAACATGTGTAGCACTTGTTAAGAGATGGGGAGCGTCTCTAATATCCTGACCAGCCATTTAAGAAAAAGGGTCCACTGGTGCCTATTCATTGTTTAGGGCATAGTATAAATCGTCCAGGACTAGTGCAGTTACCATCATGCCTGTGTTTGTGTGGAGAATTGTGCAGAAGTTAACTGCTCTTCACTTCTTGCTGGTTGTAATCATGCTGACACTGTTAACTTGTTTTTCACATTAGAAGCTGGATTTCAATACTGGTTCTATTCTGGCTTTGCTACATCTAAACAGACATTTTATTAACCACTGTGGGTGTTGGATTTACACTCTGGTGGTGAGCACTATTATAGATCAATAACATGTAAATAATGTCCTGTTCAAGCACAGTTTTACAGCTGAGGCCTAATGCATCAGGACAACAGTATACAGTATTATCATAATAAACTACATCTTACCATTCTAGAATGAAGTTACTATCACTTTAAGTCAGCAGCACAGAACCAAAATGAAACCAGTATATAGAATTACATTCTACTAGGGATAACAATGGCATGTTTGGGCACCACAAGTACTGCACTGGACAGTTAATTCTTGGATGTCTAGAGCAGAATTTATTTGCAAGCATTTGTCCTTGGCTGTTTTGTGAAATGTCCAGTTGACTATGACTGAAGAGTAATGCAGCGGTCTGTGGAATAGTGTACTTTGTTACCCGGTCCTGCTACCTAGTGCCTAAAATAAAACAAGGTCCATGTACAGAGTTCCCAAGGACGTACCTGGAAAGGAGCTCTCACGGCTCAGTGTACCAATTTCATGCTAAGAAAAACTATATATATTTAAGTATAGTAAATGCTAAATGGCCTGACTCCATCTTTTAACATGGATCAACATATATACAACTTCTACAAATGTACTGAAAATTAGAATGTTGAGATTTTAATACTTTTCACATAAATAAAAAAGTTCTAATCACAAGGAGGGCATAAGCATCAGGACACAATGATTCGCATGGTCTCTAATGGTTATGACGTCACTGCTAGACAAAGCATGCAAAACATTTCACATTTTAAATAAAATGCAAAAATAATATAGCATTTCTATTAACCAAACATCACTCGATCGTTCAGAGCATGACATTTTATATAGCTATGCTCGTATTAAATAAAGAAATCACAAGTCAATAAGCCTGTATTGGCATACAGTATATACACTCACGTTTCCGAACACTTTTATAAGGAAACTGTTCTACCTGAGGTTTTAAATTTGATGGGCTTGGTAGAATAATTTCATAATACAATTTCAAGAACACACGTCATTGGACTCACAAGTTGCTCAATACAAGATGAACAGGGTGGAGGCTGTCCAGAGGAGGGCAACCAAAATGATGCAGGGTCTGCATCAGGAGACATATGAAGAAAGACTAAAGGAACTAAAGATGCATAGCCTCGAGGAAAGGAGGGAGAGGGGGGACATGATAGAAACTTTCAAATACCACAAGGGAATCAACAAAGTCCAAGAGGGTAGCATCTTTCAGAAAAAGAGATGTGCAAAAACAAGGGGGCACAATTTGAAGATAGAGGGGGGATGGCTCAGAGGTAATGTGAGGAAGTATTTCTTCACAGAGAGGGTTGTGGATACATGGAACAGCCTTCCTGAGGAGGTCGTAGAGTTAAAAACATTGGGGGAATTCAAGAATGCATGGGACAGACATAAGGCAGTTCTAGTGGGGGGTAGGAGGAAAGTAGGCTGTTGGTTAACTAGGATCTGCAGCTTATCCATTGGGTAGGGAAATGGGTAGACTAGGTGGGCCAAGTGGTCCTTATTTGCCATCAAATTCTATGTTTCTATGTTTCGTGGTACTAAGGTCATTTCAAAATAACACTGATGAATAGCTGAGTGTACATCAGATAGTTGCATGTTCAAAACCCAACCAGAATGTGATATTTAAATATCCCCCGCTATATATAGTGGCTTGGGGGGGGGGGCAAATGTCACTGTACACTACAGATGTCTTGTGCTTGTAAACAAAGAACACCTACTTGAGGGAATATTCTTTAGAGCACAAAATTGGTTGAGATGCTGTTACCTGAGAGTGTTTTTGTCCTGAGATATCTTCTAATTTGGACCCCTACCCCAAGAAGCGCACCATTCATGTAACAGTGGCAGTGCCAGGCAAGACCGCACATAGGATAGGCAACTACCTGCCACCACCCCCACCACACACACACACACACACACACACATTAGCAGTTTAAGGCAGTGGCCTTGGGAGAGGCAAGTTCATCACCAGGGAAGTTTGTGCACAAACACAAATGTGCCCCCCTCCCCCTTCAAGTCTTTGGAGTTGCACTTCCACCTGTGGTGAGATAGTCCACCACAAACTGTAAGGCAGCTCCCTCAGCAGTTTCCAATTGCGAATGGAGGTTTCATATCTCTAATGTCATAGTTTCCTTTGCCAGGCTGCTGTGATCTGGCACTCCATCTTTCTCGAGACATACATGCAGATGCAAAGAGGCATAAAAGGACACCGAAGGCATCAAGATTCCACTGTGTACAGACTGTTAGCTGCATTTTCACTTACACCACTTCATTCACCATGTATACCCCATATGTGGTAATGGAGTGTCTCGAGCCCCCCATCCTCCGGTCCCAAGAGAGGAAACTCAGTAAATAAATCCATAAGCATAGGAGTCAACTTTTATTTTTCCCGGGGGGGGGGCTTAGCTAATGGCCAGGGGTCTTGGGGCTGCCAAGGCCCCCTAGAAGCTCTGGGGTTTTTGGTGCTCTGTTGTGCATTTGATGGTTATACTGATGATAGCACAGCTTATAACAACCACCATTGAAACCTGAATATGCCAGATGTTAACTGGAGCACCTTTGGTGCAACTACATCCAAGAGCAGGGCCATTCTCAATGCCCTTCAGGGGCTATGCCTCAGACAGTTAGTGGTGGAAGACAGTCAGGAGGAAGCAGACTTAAACCTGGTACTCTCAAATTGGGATGGAGAGAGCATCGCAGATCTAGAAGTGGGTAGCCATCTGGGAACAAGTGACCACCAAACAGTGCGGTTCACGATAAACTCAGTTGTAGAGTCAAGTCATACAAAAGAGAAGGTACTGGACTTCAGGAGGGCTGATTTTGTCAAAATGGGAGAGTGCCTCAGGAAAGCACTAGCAAACAGGCAAGAAGGAGGGGTGCGGCAACAATGGGGAAACATCAAAACTGCCATCACAGAAGCAACAAGCCTTTGTGGAAGCAAATAAACAAATCAAAACAAAAGAAAAAAACACTATGGTTCTCAAAACAGGTGGCAGGGAAGGTTATGGAGAAAAATATAGCATTCAGGAAGTATAAGGAAACACAGAAGGAGCAGGACAGAGCACTATACCAGTTAAAGCAGAAGGAAGCAGGGAAGGCAGTCAGAATAGCAAAGGCCCAAACCAAGGAAAAGATAGCCAACTTGGTTAAGAAGGGAGATAAAACCTTATAGGTACATTAGGGAGCGAAGAAAGACAAAGGGAGGGATACTGAGGCTGAATAAAGAGGACGGTGGGTGGGCAGAGATGAACAGTGAAAAAGCAGGGATACTGAACAAATACTTCTGCTCATTATTCACAAAGGAAGAGGAGGGGGAGGTACCTAATTCAATCAATAGATGCACTCTGGATAGGGGGGTCGATACCAGTCCTTTCACAGAAGAAAGGATTCTGAAAGAACTCCTAAAACTGAAGGTGGACAAAGCAATGGGGCCTGATGGGATTCACCCCAGAATTCTAAAAGAACTAAGGGGAGAACTAGTAACACTACTGACTACCCTTTTAACAAATCAAGGGAGGATGGTGTGGTCCCTGAGGACTGGAGGAAGGCAGATGTGATTCCCCTTCACAAAAGTAGGAGTAACACAGTGGCAGGAAACTACAATCTGTCAGTTTGACCTCAGTGGTAGGAAAAATGATGGACTCACTTCTAAAGGAAAGAATTGTTGAGTACCTATAGGGCAGCAGGGCACAGGACCCAAGACAGCATGGATTCACAGTGGGAAGGTCATGTCTGATGAATGTAATCAATTTCTTTGACTGGGTGGCCAAAGTAGTAGACTAGGGAGGAGCTGTGGTCATGGCCTACCTAGACTTTAGAAAGGCATTTGACACAGTCCTGCAGAAAAGATTAATAAACAAATTAGCCAGCCTGGGAGTGGGTCCCAGGGTGGTAGCCTGGGTAAAACATTGGCTGGATAACAGGACGCAGAGGGTAATAGTAAATGGAGTCCACAGTGAAGAAAGGGGAGTTACTAGTGGGGTACCACAGGGTTCAGTACTGGGTCTTGTCCTTTTTAATGTCTTTAAGTGACATTGCAGAGGGACTGGAAGGAAAAGTATGTCTATTTGCAGATGACACAAAGATCTGCAACAGGGTTGATACACAAGCTGGGGTGGAAAGGATGAGAAGGGACTTGGCAAGGTTGGAGAAATGGTCAAATGTATGGAAGCATAGATTCAATGCACCTGGAAAACAAAAACCCAGGGTAAAAGTACACAATGGGGCATGAAATACTGACAACAACAAAAATGGAAAGGGACCTGGGGTAGTTATATCAGATGACCTAAAGGTGGGCAAGCAATGTAAGGAGGCAGTAAAGAGGGCTGGGGGATACTGGGATGCATAGGGAGAGGTATCACCAGTAGAAAACAGGAAGTTGTTATCCCTCTGTAGAGACAGTTGCTGAGACCCCATCTGGAGTACTGCATGTAGTTCTGGAGACCCCATCTCCACAAAGACATAGACAGGGTGGAGGCTGTCCAGAGGAGGGCAACCAAACGATGCAGGGTCTGCACCAGAAGTCATATGAGGAGAGACTAAAGGAGCTTAATATGTATACCCTCGAGGAAAGGAGAAGAGGGGGGACATGATAGAAACTTTCAAGAACCTCAAGGGAATCAACAAAGTCCAAGAGGGCAGCATCTTTCACAAAAAAAAATGTGCGAGAACAAGAGGGCACAATTTGAAGATAGAGGGGGGATGGCTCAGAGGTTAATGTGAGGAAGTAGTTTTTCATGGAGAGGGTTGTGGATGCATGGAACAGCCTTCTTGAGGAGGTCATGGAGCCAAAAACAGTGGGAGAATTCAAGAAGGCACGGGACAGACCTAAGGCAATTCTGGTGGAAGGTAGGAGGAAATAGGCTGTTGGTTAACTAGGATCTTCAGCTTATCCATTAGGTATGGAAATGGGAAGACTAGGTGGGCCAAGCGGTCCTTATCTGCCATCAGATTCTACGTTTCTATAGCATAGTACCCAAATTTGATGATAGGCCAAAAAGGAAAAAGCCAAGCAAATACAGTCATTCTCGGAGGATCCCTGAACTACCCCCTATCTGAGTCCTGTCCTGGCTTTTTGGCCACTTGTAGCCTACAAGTGGCCAAAAAGCCAAGTCAGGACTTAGGTGAGAGGGTAGCCTACAGATCCTCCAAGGCTCACAACTTGATTGTGGCATACCATGATAGCACCGATTTCCTTTCTGCTGGGGGGGGGTCACAACCAGAGCCACAAACTCCAGATTCCCTCTGAGCCTACCTTCTGCCAACTACAAATAACATGAGCAGGCATCTTGTTTACCCTTTTTTGAGACCACAGTGGCCTACACTCTTAGGCTGCTGTTTGTATCTACTCCAACCTGACACCAACATTAGGAGACTCCCCAGCCTCAGCTCAGATTGACTTTCAATTCTAATCACAGCCACCAGCACTAGCCATGTGAATACATAGTCAAAATGGTGAAAATCTGTGCAAAAACAGTATTTTGACACCCAGCTCCCTTCTTCAAACAGCTCAGAGCATTGCTGGTGTACACAGTATTATGTGCTTTGAAATATTTTTTTATTTAAACCAATTTCATTTTTTATTTAAACCCATTTCATTTTCACCCAAACCTGGAAACACTCTGTACACAATGAAATCAATAGTTGCCCTAAATCCATTTTTTCTGACCACTGTGTCTGGATGATTTTTGGACAATACAATGGAAATGAAGCCCACATCTTCTCCTAACAGGCCAGAACTGCACAATGCCACATCATTTAATCCCCACTTTCTGCAGCAATGCAACCATGAGATCATCATCCCTTTGACAGTCTTGCATAGTTTCAACAGTGCTACTACTCTCTAAGGTTGCTGCAGCCACTTGGGTAGAAGAAAAAACAGCAATTACTCACCACCACCTCTGCTTCACACAGGTCTAGGTGGGCTGCTAGTCTGGACATTGCCATCTACTTTGTCTTCCGTGTTTGACAGCAGATGGAGAGGATCACGGAATGCTGGTGCTGCCTGTCTATGCACTGGCCCCAGTCTGTCCTACCACCTTCCCTTGCCTGTACCCCCTTGCCTTGCCCTTCACATTCCACCCTCCTCGGTGACTCCGGTCCAAATGTCCTGTGTCCTCCAACTTCTTCCTTCTGCTAATGCTCACCTCGCTCTCATTGGTGGCCATTACCATCCTCTGCTCCAACTACGACACCGGTCTGTACTTCTCCTGTGACTGTCTGTACTGGTCCATGCAAGCAGAGGCAAGTGAATGGCAACTGGCGTAAGCAGCAGTTTGCAAACAAATGGCAGATGGTTGCTTGCTTGATGGTGCCTAAACTGCTGGCTGCTGTGGTAGGTGTGCACCACACATGCCTGATAAGCCTCTGGGATGCATCTGAAATCCTACTTCTCCCACCACTGTGGTTCCACCAATTAGACTGAATGCCCCCACAAAAATTAAATGGTGCGGACATGCAGAGCTGCCAGCATACCTGGCTAGGAGGGACAAATAATGTGACTGACAGCATCCTACCCACCCCATGATCCAGGCTCCATAGAGGAAAACAAAACAATGCAGACAGTTACCTAGCCTCCAGGGAGGTGGAAAACACACACACACACACACACACACACACACACACACACACACACACACACACACACACACACACTCAGGATTCTGGCACAGTTCCAGCTGGGGGACAGAGCTCCCAATTCAACTTTCGGGGGGGCTTCATCCCTTCAGCCCCCCCCCCATAGTCGGCGGCTCTGTCCGTAAGTCATTTCAGCTGTCTCCACGCCAAGGATAGTGAGGACCCTGGCAGAAAACAAGGAGATAAGTTCAGGGAAGTAAAGTGAGGGCACAAACACACACCCTTGCGTTGCTACTGTAAAGCACCAAAGTCAAACTTATTCCGGTGAGTGACAGAGTCGAGCCACACCTTCCTCAGTTCGACATGTGAAGGCAGCTCAGCTGCACGGTTGGCTGCAAATTCTCCCACAGCAGCTGCTCCACCTGCTGATGGCCATGGGCAAAACCACGTACTGAGGACACGTTCCCAACTGTTATAGTTGTGTTTTTCACTGCTGTTGGGGGAAGGGTCACCACTTTCCATAGTTCTGTCGGGGACTTGGAAAATCAGAAGTCAGTCAGTGAAGACGGCAGCACAGGGGACACTTCTGCTCTCACCCTCTTCCTACTCTTCTGGCTGTTCAAAGGAGAAGCTTCTTGGCTATTGGATAATTTCTCCTGCTGCAGTTGCAGCTCTTGCCTGTAGCCCTTAGCACTGCCTGTTGAGTCCGATGCCTCCGACTCAGGATCAGCTCACACTTCTCTGGCACCACTGCTAGACAGGAAGAGTAGCCATAGATGTCTTTGCTTGTCAGGATCACCGAAGAGAATCCTTCATGTTTCATGCTGCCAAGGAAGTCCCAGAGTTCAGTTTCGGAATTCATAAACTCTGCAGCGTGGCATGAAGAGCTTCAGCTCATCTTCCCGCGCCTTTTTTCCTGCAAAGAGTTTTAAACTTAGAATATACAACTTTTTCCTCTGCCATGGTTATCCTCCATGGCTTTCTTCTGTTACTACAGACTTTTAAAACCTTCACAGGGTTAAGTTTCTACACTCCTGGCAGTGCTGCTTCCCTACAAATTAAGGCAAGTGTGACAACCTTACAGTCATACAACAAATCAGAAGAAACAAAATGGCAAACGTGTGTGTGCGTGTGATCACAAAATGTCTGGCTATTCTTTTTACCGCCATTAATTTGATCTTTTTCTTGTGCTTTGATCTCTTTCTGAAATTATAGAGTGTCAGTGGGAAGGCAATAACGAGGAAGCGGGGAGGACAGCAGCAGAGGGAGGAAGCGGGAGGGATTTTGAGGAGCCAGAGGGGAAAAAAGGGTGACGTCAACATGCTAATTACACACGTTACCACCGCTGATTGCAGCAGTGATTTTCTTTCAAGTGAAGACCACAGCAGCTGAACTGCTGTCATAGACAGCCTGTGCATCCATTGGTGCGGTAAGGTCATGCCTGCTACACTGAGCACTGCATTGGAAAGGAGGGTCACACACCTCCAAAACTTCATGCTGTCCCAATACACTCCTTGCTCATGCACTCAAGCGAATGCAAAAATGAGAGGTAATTCATTCCTTGTTTCTCATAGGCAGTAGGCTGGACCCACCCCTCCAAACTGAGAGGGGGGGTCAGTAAAATGGCAACTGACAGATGTTAGGGAGGTGTGGGAGGTGAGGGAGAGGGGAGACCAGTAGAGTGAGTACAGCAGGGAGTCATAGTGCAGGTGCCTGTAAGCAGACCAGATGTAGAGTACTCGCTGTTCTGGTTAATATTGTGTTTGCCTCTACTACCAATCCAACTCCCCTGGAGTTGGGTGCTAATGCCATTCCCATCCCCCAGTTCATTGCCCCATTGCTATCAATTGGGCACTAGTAACTAAATATTGGGAGGGCTGTGGGTGAGGGGAGCCAAGGCAGTAGATGTGGGGAGGTTACAGTGCACCCTTCAGCATACATAAGGTCCTCTGGTGAATGGGTGAGAGGTGTACATTTCCATGGGAGGGATGCAGCACTCGGAGTACACCAATGGATAAGGCCAGTCATCTCCTTTGGTCATCCCAGCTGTACTAAGTTTGAGAGAAGAAGTGGGATAGGTCTGCCTGTTGAAGGGCATTGTTTTAAGGTGATCCGCCCCTGAGGTGCTTTTCCCTGGGAGTCAAAGTGGGGTTAAAGGGGGGTACTAGGTAGATATTGGAGACCACAGCTCTCCTTTCCAAAGGTTGCAGGGGATGCAGATAGAGGTCAGTGTTGTAGGAGGAGGAGGCTGGGGGGACCCCAGTCCCAGTTTCTACCCTATGTTGGCTATCTGCCACCTCAAGCCCACCGGAGTATATACAGTAAATGTAAAAAAAAAAAATAGATCAAAGATGCAAATCCTGATAGTCAGCCAAAGGGAAAGACTACAGTCCATAATAGACCTGTGGCATTGTCAATCCTCTGCGGTTTCTGGAAGTGGTATCCTCTCACTGCTGGGAAGTCCTGTCTGGGCAGCTGCAACTTTCATGAAAGTTCTCAGACCCAGTTGAATAGGACCCCGTTGCAGCCCGGTATCCATATCTTGGGATCTGGTTGCAACCCAGTGTTGTCCATATCTTCAGTGCCCTCCATGATCCTCTCCAAGGCATCCATCCACCTGGTTGAAATGGTGTCCATTAAAGTATTTTGGAGGTAGGTAAGTTCTTCATCCTGTTCCCCCTAACTGGCCAAGTCCACCCTGGGTAGTTTAGCCAGGGGAGAGATTGGAAAGATCTGAGCCCAGGGAGCCCTCTGTGAAAGGCTTCTGGAGTGGTGCCATGATCTTTCATCCAGGGGGTCCTTCTGGGTTCCATCTTGCCCTCCCCATCTGACTGTGGTACCTTAGAGTCCTTGAGCAGCACAGCATCACAGGGCTCATGAACAGGAGGGTGCATTGTGTGGGTGCAGGGGTACAAGTTGGTCAGATTGGAGTCCCCAGATTGCAGTCCCTTGGAGGCTGGTTAGCATTATTTTCATTCCACGTGATTTAGCTTAGGCCAGTGTTGTTGAATCCAAACTGTGATGTCCTGCAGAAAGCCTGCCAACAGTTCTTTCTCATCCTTAGAGACATGGTAGGTTTGCAAGTCCCCTAAATGATAATGAAAGCCCAACTCCCTGAGTTTCCCTTTCATTGGAGTAAATTCTTTTCACATGGATGCTATCTCATGGGAGAAGTCTCGATAAAATGATATATGTGCCCCTCTCCAGTGTATGTCCCCCCTACTCCCTGATTGCCCATAGTACCTGTTCTTTTTACTGAATATCTTAATAGTTATGCTATGATGGGTCATGGTCAGGAGCCTGGGTGGTGCCGTGTGGCCTCTGGTCCTGTGGGTCCTTTCCATATCAACTGGACCTCTCTATCTGTCCCCCAGCAGCCTGGAGATAAAGTCATTTAGGAATCTTTCCATGTGAGCCTCCTCCAACCCCTTGATCCTCAGCCCTTTCTGAAAGTTTTTGCATTTTAAGTTCGTGCTCCTGTATTTTTTGTAAGATCTTCTGTTGTTGCCTTTTGAGTTCATCAGTGCGCTTTCCAGATATGTGCATGCGATCTTCCCGTTTTCTCACATCTTCCATGTTTCCCATAAGTGCTGCACTAATCCCATTGACTCTTGCATGCAATGCTTCCAGCATTTGGGTTATATAGGATAGAGAGTCCGATACCGGGACCCCCGCCTGGGTCCATATTGATAACCGATTGCAGGCTTTCGTTATGCAGCAGGGGCTACTACAGATCATCATTTCAATTGCTCAGGAGCCATGAAGCAGAAAAGGATAACCAGTTAGGTACAAGGTATTTTCAGAATGCGATCATTTGGAGAATAAGTGTTGCAGTCTGACGCTGTTCTATCTTCTTACATAGGCGAAACTCATGGCTGCACCAATAGGGCAGGTCTAGGAGTACTACCAAGCGATGCTTTTCTCCCCGGTGTCTCGTGTGTGGTCTCTGTAACTGCGCTCCTCTCCCTTGATGTTGCCTTTCTTAAATTACCTCCACATCCAATTTCTAAGCATATTTGTGTTCACAGGGTGTTCTCATCAGTCCCCCTTGCAGCATCAGACCAATTTCACTCTGAGAAGCAGTACTATTAATTGCATCTTGGCCCTGGATAGGATGGAGTGAAGACTTGTGCTGCCATCTTTCTCAACGGCTTGACCATGCCCCAGCCAAAAGCAGTTCTTGACCTTAGAGGCGCTCATAGCGATTACACAAGGCAACCTTCTCCCCCTTATTGACTACTGCTCCCCCATCTATTCTCAGGTGTCCTCTGCTCTGTGTTCCAGGCTAACTCTGTGTTACAGTCTCCTTACTCTACTCACCACTGTGACATGGTGTATCAGTCGCTAGGATGGCTCACACTACAAGGGCAGTTTGACTGTGCCCTTGGGTGTATTATAGACAACATCATCAGAGGCAGCCAATTGTTCCCATACTCAAGGGCAGAGTGGCATTAAAGTGCCTATGTGAATAATCTCTCCCCTCGAAAGTCCCTAGAATATACTCTGCAATGGGCTGTAAGGCCCTTTTCTTCTCTTCCCCCACCTTGTGGAATAGGCTTCCTTTATCACTTCGCTCGACAGTGACTCACCTCATCTTCAAAACCCACCTCCAAGCTTAGCTGCTGCTGGAAGCCAGATGTGCTTGCCTATCAGGGTAATGATTGCATCCCTTTATTCTAACCTCCCTTCCCTGTACTAGTTTCCCACCCTTTTTGGAGGCACCCTCACCCTAACTGGCTTTGTACTCTCCCCTTTCCTGTCTTTGCCACAGCACTTATTCTATGCAGATGGCATGTAAATCCTTCTCTGAAATTTTTGTATCATTAGAGTCTCGACCTGTTTACTGACTTGTTTACGGACCATGTACCCTACTGTAATTAATTGTATGTATTGCCATTATGTACCTTGTTTCTGTAACCAAATTGTGATACCTGTTAATTGCTGTAACTTGTATTTGCTCTACTTAGTGTGCCTTGCAAATGGCCTGTGTCGTGCCTGAAAATGGTCCATTGGATCAGTGCACCCACCCGGTTATCAAAGACATAAATAAATGAACAGCATTGCACACTGTTCAGGGGCTGCAAAATGTATGTGAGGGGGGACACTGGAATAACTCATTATGCACCCCCCCACAAGTCAACAGTGGGGTGCAGTAGCCAGGGGATTCCCCCCCCCAACACACACACAGCTGCCATAGCCTGCCAGGCCACCTGGGAAGGCCTGGGGTGGGCGTTCATGCAAACTCCCATTGTTTATTTATTAGATGGTGCATGCCATCACAGGATCCCCTCCCTGTGTGTGGACAGGATCCAATATGGTACCAAGGCTGGGCATCCCATTGAATGCCCACTGGCATCCCACGCTCCACCGCCACAGTACAACTATCCTCTGCTGTGCAACTGTGTGCCAAGGGGTTGGGGGGTTTGAACATGCAGTTGGTGGTCATGAAGGTCAGCTGGCACACTCGTGTGTGGGGGTGTGGAGCAGCACGGGCAGGTTATGCATGTGCCACGTGTAATTTCTGCCTGTTAGTGAATATACCACATACAGAAAGGAGAGACCACTAGTTCTTCCCTCTCCCTAACTGTGTGTGAATGCCCTGTCAACCAATTTCTTTAAAGCACTTGTCTATTCTGAGATTGAAGGGCATTACTGTATCAGCTGATGCCACTTGACCTGATAGTCTCTTTCAAGTAGTTACCACTCATTCTGTTAAACAGTTCCTCTTGTTTTTCCCTTAAATCTTCTTCTCTACAGTTAGATTTGAAAAGCTACACCTGGTTTTATGGAGGCATCCTTTTTACTAACTTGAGTACTGTAATAATGCCTCCCCTGAGTCTTCTTTCCATGTAAAATAGTCCCAATTTTGCAATTCAGTCCTTAGAGGCAATGTTCTCAAAACCATCAACCAATCTGGTTACACTCCTCTGTGTCTTGTTTATTCTTAGTCAGATGTGGGGACCAGAGCTGTGCACAGTACTCAAGATGGGGCTGGACTAAGGATTTCCAGGTGGACATGATACCATCCCTAGATCTGCTGTCGTTATGAAGGTTTTTTCCTTTTTTTTTTTTTTTTTCCATTCAGATACTTTTTACATTCCCTGGCTGGTAGCACATCTCAGACTTTAAATAAACAAAAGATAAATACAGTGCTATATGATAAGGAAGAAAGCCAGTTGTCATTTAGATGGCTACTGGGGTTATTTCCTCTGTGGTTCCCTCTTTCTTCCTCCCCTGGTGGAGGTGATGCCCCTGTCTGCCTTGGATAGCCACAACTCCTTCTTCAGCAGGAGCAAGCCCCCTGGCACTGCAACAGGGGTCACTGTGGTGACAGGACTCTCCCCCAACCCTCCCCAGCTGAGACACACTGCTGATTGACAGTTGTAACAGCCTTGGCCTGCCTTCTGATGTAACCTTGCAGACTCACTTCTAAACCTTAGTCATCATGTAGATGAGGCCACTGGGGCAACCCTTGAATGGTTTTCTTAAAGGAGAACTTGCATTGATCCTTATTTTGCCAGCTCAGCAGTCCAAATGAACCCCAAACTAATTAGCTCTTTAAACAGCCCATCCATAAGGGATCTGCCTGACTGTGTGCTGGTCTGCCACTTACAGGCTTAAAAACTAATAAACTTTGTCCTTAGCTACTGTAAATCTCTTTTGATTCCCATTACATTTACCTACATCCACAGTATCTTTTCTTCCATCTCCCCTAAATCACTTTGGCCTTGATTAGCACTTGCTAACCTGGTTCAATAGCTGCCTGTCCAACCACTCCCAACAAGTCAAGTGGAGAGATGCTACATCTGGGTTGCTCCCTATCAGTGAAGGGGTCTCCCAGGGCTGAATCCTGGGACCCCTCCCATTCTCGCTGTTTGTAAATGATCTGAAAAATAATTGCGTGGGCTGCTCAGTGATCCAGTATGCAAATGATGGAGTACTCTGTAGGACCTCAAATAGCTCTGTAGACCTGGGACAGCTACTACAAGAGGATTTTGCAACCTTAGAAAGGTGGCTCATGGATAACAGGCTGAGACTGAATGCCAAAAAAACAAAAGCCATTTTGTTCATTCCAAGAACCCTAGGCCCTAACAGAAGTCCCCTGCTCCCTCTTGTTTCCACATGAGGGTCACCCATAGAGGTAATGAAGTCATTCAAGTACCTGAGCTTCATGTTGGACCAAGGCTACACCCTGAAACCCCACGTGGATCTGATTACCAAAACAACCCACCAAAAACTACGGCTACTTTACTAGCTGAATCCTTCCATGATCCCTGCAACCAGGATTACTATAGCAAATAGCATCCTCCTTCCCACCCTAACTTATGCCACTCCAGTCAAGCACTCGATTGCAAAACAAGAACATCGCAGGATGCAAACCCTATATAATAAGACTGCACACTTCACCACTATGTTCCATCTGAGACACCATCACTGTGAAGTACTGGCTGGCTTCTATAAACTGGCCATCTCTTAGCCACCAGCTACAGTGCCCTCTCATGTGCAATGCCTACACATTCATTAATGACCACCACACCCCCTAAAAGCCTTGTTGGCCTGCTGGCTCCCAAGCACTCAGGTAGACAGCTCCATACCTCTGGCAAGAGCCTTCTGGAGGAACCCAGGGAAAGGACTATGGCGGGCAGCAAATCCTTCACCCATGCTGCACCTGTACTCTGGAATAAGCTCCCTTCCCACCTGCAGGAAACTAGCTCCCTGGGAGTCTTCCATAAAGGGCTCCAAAAGCACCTACTGGACAACAGCAAATGCTCATGCACTTGAACAGAAGTAGACTGAGGTAAATCTAGCTCACCCTAAATATAATCATTCCTTCAGAATGCTCTTCAACATTTGGAACAAAAAAAAAAACAAGTGTCTTGTTATGTTGTCAACTTGTGACCTGTACAAATTCCCCCAAGGTTAGAAGCATAGTCCAAACGTGACTATGAAATGAATTGTCCGCTGGTGATTGTATGATTCCTTGAGGTGCCATGTCTTGATTGTAAACAAATGTGTCATGTTCTCCTATGTACTGTACTTTGCAGAATGTTTTTACTTTATGTAACTAATTCCAGGTCGCCCCTGAAAAAGGGACCTTCAGGACCCAGTGTGGGCCTACCCAGTTATCAACATTGAATAAATAAATAAATGAACTCATGCAGCTGAGCTGAACCCTGATAACTCCACCTTATATCTTCATGTTAACTTATTTCTCCAGCACCTCCTCCCTACCAAAACCTTCCCCTGACAAAGACCCCCATCAGTTCCCCCCAAGAGATCTCTCCAACACATGCTCACCCTGCCTGCCAGCTTCATCTCTCATAATGGTAACACTAACTGTACTGCTTTCTATTGATGATTCTGTAATGCCCTATCCCCCCTAACCAGACCACCCACACCTCCCTAGTGCCGTCAGTAATTTTCCACCCTTCACATACTCATCGTACTGCCCAAGTAGATCCTGCCCCCCTCAGCAAAATCTCTTTCTCCTGACTGTGAACCTAGGGTGCTTACATAAGTGCAAAAAGGGTGTACCCACCAAAAAGATTTCTAAATACCAATCCTTGGAGATAATATTTATCCTAACCCCCCCACTGAGCCATAAAGGGGGTACCTGGAAGTGTTTCACATTAATATTAGGGGGCTTATGCCCAAGTTTGATGAGTTCACACTGTGGGTATCCCAACTAAAACTTTGATGTTGTAGCAGTAACAGAATCATGGCTCACCTCCAAACTCATGGATAATGAAGTCTGCCTAGAATCCTACTCCATGTTTAGAAGAGACAGAAGCCATAAAAAAGGTGGTGGTTGCCCACTGTTCATCAAATCTCACTTAAAAGCTACTAAACTCACCAGTATCCCAGTGTTTGTAGATCTGGAATGCATAGCCAAAAACCTCACCTTAGGTGTTAGAAGCAAAAAAAAAAAACATAGTTGTAGCCTATATTCCCCCAATAGTGTTGGCCAGGGCCTTGACAGCTTCATTGACACAATACATGGATTAGAACCTCATCAAGAAAAAAATCATACTCTGAGACTTTAACTGTAATTGGCTTGCAGGCAACAAAATATGCCATCATGACAAAATAGCCAACCTCTACCTAACACAATTTATATCCTTCCCCACTAGGTTCAGTTACAAAACTGGGACAGCCACCCTTCTAGACTGGGTGCTGGTCAGCCACCCTGACAGGATCCTCTCCTGTGAAGTACTACCTGACTTTCTGACGGACCACTCCCCTGTCGTGTTTAGGTGGTCGGCAAAATCACCCCCAGCTGCTCCTTCCCGCACGAGGACCAGAGTGTTTCATTCACCTAAGGCCCCCAGCTTCATGCACTACTACAGTAGATATATTGGTCTTTCCTGCAGCAGACTCAGGACACTGATGCAGCCCTGGATTACTTCAGCAGGCAGTTCAACAAAGCATGCAACCTTGTTGCCCCATATAAGACACTTATCAAACAAGCATTTGCCAGTGCCAAATGTTTGCTTGCTTGTATTGGCATTGGTAGCGCAGGAGTTAGAGAGATGCATAATGGGAATGGCAGTGAAGTATTGAAGTAAAGCCAACCCCCATCCCCACCCTGCAGAGAATGACAAGCATTGGGAGTGTGCCTTTGCATTGTCAGCCATAACGCTCATGCCATTCCATCTCACTCCACCTGTCAGACACCGACAGGTGTCACAGTGTGCCTTGAGGTCTTTGGCTCTTACACTCACCCCCATTCCATAAGAAAATAAGCTGAGATGGGTGCAGTATAGGAGAATAGGAAAAATGTTAGGACTAAAGACCCCAAAGCACACCTCAATGCCTGTCAGTGGCTGCGGGGTGGGGGTGAGGATGGAATGGGGTGAGCATTATGGCTGATGGCCCCAAGTCACACCCCCAACACCTGTCAGTCTGTACAGGGTGGGCGTTGTGGTTGAAAACCCTAATGCCCCTGGTGCTTGTTGGTATTTATTTGCTCCAAATTTTCAATGTGGGCTTTTTAGGACCCCATCTCATAAACGGTGGCAATATCATTTCATTACTCGATCCCAAAAGGTGATTTCACACAGTGAGTGTGCCATTCAGTGCCACAGGTGTGAAAACATATTTCTGGTAGGATGGGAAAAATGACAGCTGTACTGTTCATGAGGAGGTGTGAAGAAATGTAATGTTGAAAATTTGGAGTGAAAATATGAAAAAGTGGCAAAGTTATGAGTGTGTATCAAAACTGTGCAATGCACCAAAACTGTGCAATGCACGGTCATAACAGTCATTTTTTGGAATGTTTTCACCAAATTTTTAACATGGCCTTTTTGGGACCTCTCCTCATGAACTGTGGTACTTCATTAATATGTCCCGAAAGTTGATTTACAGAGTTTTAAATAATTGATTAGCAGTTTTTTTCTTGGGACAATGCCAACTGTACAGAAAGTATTTTTATATAGGTTTTCTAGAAGTGTTATGTTTGTTAAACACAGTGAAGCAAGTGCTATGCATTTTCACAATGTTTTAGCCCTTTTATTAGCAAAACGCTAATCAATTTTTGGAGTTAAATAAATCCCTGATTTAGGACAGGAACTGTGCCATTCTGCACTGTGGGTGCAAAAACTCATTTCAGGAAGGATGCAAAAAATGTCAGCTGCACTGCTCATAAGGATGTGTGAAAAATGGCAATGTTGGAAATTTGTAGTGAAAATATCAAAAATTGATTAAGTTACAAGTGTGTGTAGAAACTGCTCAATGGATGCTCGTAATGCAGTAATATTTTTGATTTTTTTCACCAGATTTGCAACAAGGGCATTTTGGGACTCCACCTCATGAACAGTGGTACTGTTATTTCATTAATTGGTCCAGAAAGGTGATTCAGTGCAGCGACCAAGAAGACACCTTTCGGGACCGAGAAATGAAATGGCAGTGACAGTGTTCACAAAATTTGGGACCAAAACTCAAAGAATTGGCTGAGATATCAACCTTAATTTAAAAACCTCCCATTGACTGCCATTATAGGGCTTACCACCATTTCTTCAGTTCCCAGTTGCTCTTTGAAGAGTGCAGACGTGTTCCCGGTCCATAGAAGATCACTTCTCCCAACATCCGGATGTAAGTATGGGTGAGGGGGTGCTGGGAGGGAGGGTGCAGGTTGGGAGAGGGAGCTGGTGGGAATGATGAGGAACCGTTTTTCTTTCTTTTTTTTTTTTCAGGTTAAAAAAAAATAAATACATTGTGGGACTGTTTTCTTTTTTACAGGTGAAATATTAAAAAATGGATTTTGGCACACTAGCATGGCTTCCCAGTGTGCCAGAGTACTGGGGGGGGGATCAATACCAACCCAGGGATTGGGCACCCTGAGGTTGGCTGAGAACATGGGTGTGGGGGCCACGATCCGGTGCTGGAAGTGGGCATCCTGGTGTCGGAAACATCAAAGAAGTATTTTATGGCACACTGGGGTGGGTTCCCAATGTGCCACATTAATGGGGATGGGGGGATTCATATTGACACAGTGATTGAGCACCCCAATGTCGGCAGGGAGCAGAGAACGGAGGATGCAGGGTGAGCAACAGCAGTGGGAGGGAGCTAATTTGTTGTCCTGCTGTGTGACTGTTTTTTTTTTTTGTTTGTTTGTTTTTTTGAGGGAGGGGGGACTGCTGCTGCAATGACGAAACTGCCCCGATTGCGTTGGCAGATTTCTTTCAAGTGCAGCACTCATTCTGAAACTGCTGTCAGCAGCAGCTTCAGCATTAATTGGTGGCCGACAGATACGTAAAGCATTTGCTGGATTGGCCACAACACTCTCACACCTCTGCAATGCTCTACTACCTCAATATGTTTCTTGTGTGCTGCACATGCAAGCAAACATAAAAAAGCACATCCCAGCCATGGTTCACCCCAAACCTTATGGCACTAATTGGAGAATGTGGCAGAGTCTGGGCACAGTACTGAGAGATTGGTCATAACTCTCTCCACCAAAAATATAAAGAGCTCAGAAATAACATAAAAACTAAAGTCAAAGCAGTCAAGGCTAAGTACCTGTACAATAAAAAACAACAATTCACCTTCCTCAGTAAGTCGAAGTTCCAATGGAGTGGAATAAATTACATTTTTGGCAATACTAGAAAACCTCTTCCTCATCCACTTTATATTGTTGATGGGGGACCTGAATATGCCAGATTTTAACTGGAGCACCTTTGCTGCAGCCACATCCAAGAGCAGGGTCATTCTCAATGCCCTACAAGGGGCATGCCTCAGACAGCTAGTGTTGGATTCCACTAGGTAGGGAGCAGTCTTAGACCTGGTACTCTCAAACTGGGATGGAGAGAGGATTTCAGATCAAGAAATGGAAAGCCATCTGGGAACCTGTGACTACCAAACTGTGGTTCACGATGAACACAGCTGCAGAGTCGAGCCATACAAAAGCGAGTGTAGTGGACATTAAGAGGGCTGACTTTGGCAAAATGGGAGTGTGCCTCAGAAAAGCACTAGCAAACAGGCAAGAAGGAGGGGTGGAGGAACAGTGGGGAAACATCAGAACTGCCATCACAGAGGTAACAAGCCTTTGTGTAAAGCAAATAAGTCAAAATGAAAGAAAAAACCACTATGGTTCTCAAAGGAGGTGGTGGAGAATGTTAAGGAGAAAAAGACAGCATTCAGGAAGTATAAGGAAACACAGAAGGAGCAGGACAGAGAACTGTACCAGTTGAAGCAGAAGGGAATGGGGAAGGCAGTCAGAATAGCAAAGGCCCAAAAATAGCCAGCTCAGTTAAAAAGGGGATAAAACCTTGTATAGGTACATAAGGGAGCGAAGAAAGACCAATGGAAGGATAGTGAGGCTTAATAAAGGATAGGGTGGGCGGGCAGAGGGACAGTGGAAAAACAGGGATACTGAATGAATACTTCTGCTCAGTATTCACAAAAGAAGAGGAGGGGGAGGTACCTAATCCAATCAATAGAAGCACTCTGGATAGGGGGGTCGATACCAGTTCTTTCATAGAAGAAAGGGTTCTGAAAGAACTCCTAAAACCGAAGGTGGACAAAGCAATGGGGCCTGATGGGATTCACCCAAGAATGCTAAAATAATTAAGAGGAACACTAGTGACATCACTGACTACCCTTTTTAACAAATCATGGGAGGTTGATGTGGTACATAAGGACTGGAGGATGGTGGATGTGATTCCTCTTCACAAAAGTGAGAGCAAAGCAGAGGCAGAAAACTACAGACCTGTTAGCTTGACCTCAGTGGTAGGGAACATGATGGAATCACTTCTGAAATAAAGAATTGTTGAATACCTAGAGGCCAGCAGGGCACAGGACCCAAGGCAGCATGGATTCACAGTGGGAAGGTCATGTCAGACGCATCTAATAGATTTCTTTGACTGGGTGACCAAAGTAGTAGACCAGGGAGGGGCTGTGGACTTGGCCTACCTAGACTAGCAAAGCATTTGACTGAGTCCCACACAAAAGATTAAACAAATTAGCCAGCCTGGAAGTGGACCCCAGGGTGGTAGCCTTGGTAGAAAATTGGCTGGACAACAGGACACCGAGGGTAATAGTAAACGAAGTCCACTCCAAAGAAAGGGTGGTTACTAGTGGGGTACCGCAGGGTTCAGTACTGGATCTGGTCCTTTTTAATGACTTTATAAGTGATATTGCAGAGGGACTGGAAGGAAAAGTATGCCTCTTTGCAGATGACACAAAGATCTGCAATTGGGTTGATACACAAGGTGGGGTGGAAAGGATGAAAAGGGACTTGGTAAGGTTGGAGGAATGGTCAAAAGTATAGCAGGTTAGATTCAATGCAAATTAATGCAAAGTAATGCACCTGGGAAACAAAAATCCAGGGGAAGAGTACACAATGGGGGGAGGTATTAACAACAACACAAATGGAAAGGGACCTGGGGGTAGTCATATCAGGTGACCTAAAAGTAACCAGAGCAATTTGAGAAGGCAGTAAGGCTGGCTGGGGGGATACTGAGACATAGAGAGAGAGGCATCACCAGTAGAAAACAGGAAGTTATCCCTCTTTCCAGACAGTTGGTGAGACCCCATCTGGAGTACTGCATGCAGTTCTGGAGATCCCATCTCCACAAGGACATAGACAGGATGGAGGCAGTCCAGAGGAGGGCAACTAAATGGTGCAGGGTCTGCAACAGAAGCCATACAAAGACAGAATAAAGGCGCTTAATATGTATACCCTTGAGGAAATGAGGGAGACGGGGACGGATATAAACTTTCAGGTACCTCAAGGGAATCAACAAAGTCCAAGAGGGTAGCATCTTTCAGAAAACAGATGAAAAGATAATAGATGGAATGCAAAATAAAACTGTGAGCAAGATTACAGGAATTGGGCCTATACTCATTGGAGATGAGAAAAGTAAGGGGCAATATCTTATTTATGTTTAGTGTGTGTGTGTATGTATATATATATATATATATATATATATATATATATATATATATATATATACAGATGCAGAGCTTATGACACAACTCTGCTGTCCTTCAGTTTTAGAGAATGTAATCTAAAAGCCACAACTTTCAGCTATCTTTAACATACCCTAAGACTGATACTAGATGCTTTTTTTTACACCCAGAGGATTATCCCAATATGGAATGCCCTATCTAAGTCTCTTCTAGAGACAACTAACTTTAATACATTTAAAACCAATGTCGACAAATACCTTTTAAACTGAGTACAAATTCTTCCAGATTTCTGGAGATGTACTTACATGGGCTATTTGTCTTCTGTACATCTGTGTCCCTTTCTATGAATCTTAGTATGTGCAAGAACAAGGAGGCACAATTTGAAGATAGATGGGGACGGCTCGGGGGCAATGTGAGGAAGTATTATTTCACAGAGAGGGTGGTGGATGCATGGAACAGCCTTCCTGAGGAGGTCGTGGGGTTAAAAACAGTGGGGGAATTTATGAATGCATGGGACAGACATAAGGCCATTCTGGTGGGGGGGGGTAGGAAGAAGTAGGCGGTTGATTAACTAGGATCTGCAGCTATACCAACAGGTAGGGAAATGGGCAGACTAGGTGGGCCAAGCAGTCCTTATCTGTTGTCAAAGTCTAAGTTTCTATGTTTCTACTCCATCCAAATGGATGAGTCCTTGATTGAGGGGGATGTGAACATAGCAAATACTTCTAACAAAACTTTTAGCGACCTATCCGCCTATGTTTGTACACCCACCAACCTCCTTGCTGAAGCCTATAGCACCCCCACCAGTGCTTCACATTCTAAATCCTACCTCAGGATGTTAACTTGGGCAAATACATACAAATATATAGCCCGAACAAAAATGTCAACATGAATTGGGCCTGACAGTCTTGATATGAAGCTCCTCAAATCTGCCTTAAGGAGATCATGCCCCTACAACTCATAGAAACATAGACTTTGATGGCAGATAAGGACCTGCCTTCACCTAGTCTGCCCATTTCCTACCTAGAGGATAAGCTGCAGATCCTATTTAACCAACAGCCTATTTCTTCCTACCCCCCAAAAATTGCCTTACGCCTGTCCCATGCATTCTTGAATTCTCCCACAGTTTTAGACCCCACAACCTCCTCAGAAAGGCTGTTCTATGCGCCCACCACTCTCTGTGAAATAATACTTTCTCACATTGCCCTTGAGCTGCCCCCTCTATCTTCAAATTGTGTCCTGTTGTTCTTGCACATCTCTTTTTCTGAAAGATGCTACCCTCTTGGACTTTGTTGATTCCACTGAGGTACTTAAACCTTTCTATCATGTCCCCCCCCCCTTTCCTCAAGGGTATACATATTAAGCTCCTTTAGTCTCTCCTCGTATGGCTTCTCTTGCAGACCCTGCACCATTTTAGTTGCCCTCCTCTGAACTGCCTCCATCCTGTCTATGTCCTTGCTGAGATGGGGTCGCCAGAACTGGACGCAGTACTCCAGATGGGGTCTCACCAACTGTCTGTACAGGGGGATAACAACTTCCTCTTTTCTGCTGGTGATGCCTCTCCCTATACGTCGTAGTATCGCCCCAGCCCTCCCTACTGTCTTCTCACATTGCTTGCCAATCTTAAGGTCATCTGATATGATTACCCCCAGGTCCTTTTCCATTTTCATTGTTGTTACTACTGCCCCCCCATTGTGTAATCTTCCCCTGGGTTTTTGTTTCCCATGTGCTTTACTTTGCACTTCTTTGCATTGAATCCAAGCTGCCATCTGACAATTCCTTCAACCTTGCAAGTCCCTTCTCATCCTTTCCATGCCTCCTGGTGTATCAACCCTGTTGCAGATCTTTGTGTCATCTGCAAAGAGGGCATACTTTTCCTTCCAGTCCCTCTGCAATGTCACTTATAAAGACATTAAAAGGACAGACCCAGTACTGAACCCCTGCGGTACCCCACTAGTAACCCCTCTTTCTTCAGAGTAGACTCCATTTACAATTACCTTCTGTGTCCTGTTGTTCAGCCAATGTTTTACCCAGGCTACCACCCTGGGATGCACTCCCAGGCTGGTTAATTTGACTACTAATCTTTTGTGTGGGATTGTGTCAAATGCCTTGCTAAAGTCTAGGTAGGCCATGTCCACAGCCCCTCCCTGGTCTACTACTTTGGTCACCCAGTCAAAGAAATCAATTAGATTCGTCTGACATGACCTTTACGCTGTGAACTCAAGCTGCCTTGGGTTCTGTGCCCCACTGACCTCTAGGTACTCAGCAATTCTTTCCTTCAGAAGTGATTCCATCACTTTCCCTACTACAGAGATCAAACTGACAGGTCTGTAGTTTTTTGCCTTTGTCTTGGTCCCACTTTTGTCATCCTGTCACTGTCCATTGAGCAAGTGCCCAAGATTAGGAAAATCGCACGTTACCCCGTCCACAAGTGGGATGCCCCAAACCTCCTTACTAACTACTGTCTCATCTCAATTTTGCCCCCTCTCTAAAACGCTTAAAAAAAAAGTAAATGATCAGCTTACTCAATACCTGACCCAATATGCCCAGTTGAATTTTACAAAAAAGTTAAAGACCTGTGAATCCGATATCTTCTACTGATAGCCAACTGCATTTTAAAGGAAGGAAACCTGCCACCCCTACATGGCAACAGGCCCAAATTTCAGTCATTCTTAAACCGGGGACACTTACAGTCAAATGTGGCTCATACCACCCAATCTCATTACTTAATACTGACCTAAAAATATTTTCCAGAATCTTGGCCGACAGACTGCATAAATCTATATGCCACCTGGTTCGTCCCAACCAGACTGGTTTCATTCAAGGCAGGTACCTCCAGGACAACATTTTCATGTTTTTGAATATAATTTCAGTGCAGTGGGGTAAGAGGTCCTTCTAGCTTGCCATTGGTATGGACACTGAGAAGACCTTCGACAGAGCTGACTGGGCCTTCCTGCACCAGGTGTTCACTAGATTTAAGCTGAGAGAGGGATTTGTGGGGGCAGTCTCTTCCTTATACTGCAACCTAGAACCACTGGTTCTAGTCAATAGACACATTCACAAATATCTCCCTTGTCCAGGGGCACACAGCAGGGGTGTCCCCTCTCTCCCCTGCTTTTCACCCTAAGTTTAGAACCCTATCAGTTTTTCTCAGAACAACGTGAACATTCATGGGGTGATGGCCAGTGGCATAGAGCACAAAATTGCTTCAATGCTGACAACTCCTTATTTTAATGTGGGGACTCTCACAGTCCTTGCCACACCTCTTAGACACTCTGAAACTTCTTGGGAACTAGCAGGATATATGAAATTAATCATACTAAATGTGAGACAATGATCCTAAGTGGTTCTCCTCCCTTCAACTTTCGGAATTCCTATCCTTTTTCCTGGGCCTCAAATAACACCTTTAAATACAGTACCTAGGTATTTGGATTTCTATAACCTGACTATTTCAAAACAAGTACCAGAAATATTATGAAACTCTTCAACAAGATTTGGCCCACTGGAAATTAATCCCTCTCATGCTGTACAGACGGACCCAGGTTTTGAAGATGAATGTGCTCCCATGTATGTTATTTCGGATTCAGATGCTCCCAATCCCTAATAGATTTTGGAACCTGTTAACTAAAGAGACCTTGAATTTTTTATGGTTCAGCAAAAAAACTAGATTGTCCCATAATATTCTGATACTATTGAGAGAATAGGGTAGCCTTGCCCTGCCATGCTTTAAAACTTCTATTTGGCAGTCCAGGCATTTTTTTTTTTTTTAGCAACATGTGCAAAGTAGAGGGGAGAGAGTTGGTACTTATTGAAGAGAAAGACACCCCAGATCTCCCTTGTAGACTGTACCACATGAGTACAAGCCCCAGAAGTAATAATACATCCAATGCAATCCCCAAGTTGCTAACGAGACACTATGCATTTTGTTTAAAATTAGAAGGCAGACAGCTATACCTACATTAATACCTTAGGACCTCTCACTTTAACATGGCACCATGACACCTTCTTCTCTCCCCAGTTAGACCTGGGATATGGGTCCTGGGAATGGGTAGGACTCACCCAGTTTGAACAGTGTTTATCTGGTGGACGGTGTTACACTTTTCAAGAACTTAAATGAGTGTTTTTTATTTCAGACAACAAGATCATTTTAGATTCCTTCAAGTGAGACACTTCCTGCTGCACAAGGATAACCTGACACATATAATGTGGCCCCAGTCTTGTCTAGAGCAGGTTTTTAATGGTTGGTAATTCAAAGGATAAGGCTAAGATAGTTTCAGAGCCATAAAAGCTGTTCTTCCACTCTACAGATTCTCCCCTTAAACCGATTCAACTGAACTGGGAGGCAGAGAGTGGCACCCCACCCCAGTACCACACTGCACAAAAGTGCCTTTGAGTATGTTGGGCTATAACTGCCTCCCATACGTGGTGAGATTCAGCTGGAAAATCCTCACAAGATATTTCCACACACCAACACAGTTACAAAACACTTCCACACAACTTACACTAACTCATGGAGGCGGGTGTGGTGGGTGGAGACCCACTACCATGTGTTTTGGGACTGCCCAATCATTCACCCTTTTTGAAGGATATACATGGAGAACTACAGCTTATTGTCTCTGACCAGATTCCATTCACTTTCCAAGACTTAGTCCTGAGGCTCCCCGCTTTCATGAATAGTCCCCAGAAGAAATGGAAACTTATACAGATTTTGTTCATGGCAGCCTTTAGCTGCATCATGCTGCAGTGGTTAAATCCTCTTCATCAAACAATTGCACTTTGGAAGACTAATGTGGCAGATTTGAGTGAAGTCAATGAAATGGATCACAGTTACCCTGCAACTCTAACTTCTGAAGTACCTTGAACTCTGGCAACACTGGAACCTCCTCCAGATGCAATGGGGAGGGGCAGATGATGAAAAAGAGCCCTACCCAACTCCAAACTCTCAGACCAAGTTTGTTGTTTCTGGTGGGATGGTGCTCCTTCCTCCCTGTAACTTCCCCAGCCCCCCTGAGGATAGGATTAGTACACCAGAGACTGACAATTTGAATTATTACTCAAGAGACTGTATATTGGAGCAAGAATTGAATCTTTATCATACAGTATAGCAATAGTTCTGTATGCATTTTTCTTGGTATTCCTGTTATAACATAATTTCTTCAAAGGCTGAAGATGCATGGACCTTCCTTTCACATCATGGACTATTACATTTTTAGGACTGTCTAAAGTTGAATTTTTCTTAACTTTCTGCTTATGGAAGAGATGTTGTCTTCCTGTTAGTTCTTAATGTTCATTTAAAATGTCTTACTTGTACATTGTACATGTACCATCAAAAGACATATCACATTATAATGCTGTACTTGGGATAATCCTATCCTTATCCTTTTGTCTTTGGAACAACTTACAAATACACTTGAAGTTACCAAAAAAAAAAAAAAATTGGTTCCAGCAATGGTGTGTGCACCTCTTTATTATGCTTAGAATTTACAGATCAAGAAACACTTACTTGTTCTATGTGCAGCTCATTAAGAAATGCTAAAGCAACTCATTGGTTTGACAGTTTAATGAAAATTGCACTGTGCTTCCCGCACTATATAGTAGCAAGCTTCTTGAGCTAATGATACCATTTTGGAAGATTCTGTATATCCCTGATTTCGATCATGTATCCCTGATTTGAACTGTGCCTGATGTTTGAGACAGAAGGCTAAAAGATATGATACCCATTACTTACACAAGTCCAGTTGAATAAGTCGCTTTTAGCCCTCTGTACTTCTGATGAGTTCTTGCATTAGTGTTCTTAACATCTGGCCTATGTGTTTTATGTAGAGTTTTTACATGTACTGTATCTTCTCCCAGTACTGAGAATTAACAAAAACAAAATGCCACAGATGATCTTCCTGGTATGACACTTAAGAGCTACTGTAACAAACAAAAACAACGAAAAGGGACAAGAAGACTCAACCCAGCGAATCATCATGAAATAAACAGAAAATTTAGCCTAAGGCCTGGTACTCAGCAGAAGCCAAGCAAAAACAAAGACAGAAGACTAGATTTGCCCCAGGCCTTTAGTACACAGATGTTGCAGCCAAGTTGAAAGAAAAACAAACAAACAAACAAAACAAAAAAAAAAACAAGAAACAACTTGATAAAATATGTCCAACTGTTGTCCTAAACATTTCCCAAATATGTGTTACATAAGGGATGATCAAGTTTGTGTTCTATGTCTGTATAGGTGTCATATTTAAAGTCTTACTGCAATGTTTTTATATTAGATAATCTTTGCAAGAAACCTGTACTAATGCAGCATTTTGTGTTCAGGCTAAAGCAACAAAAGTAGGGGAAATATGGCTTTAGGGTTTAACTCCACCCCGTCCCTAAAACAAATCAGGGGTGCAGTCTTCCTTGGGGTTGGCAACCCTAAAGCTCACCCCATTAGGTGTATATGTTTGTGGAGTGTATAAAATGGGTGAGCTTTAGGGTTGACAACCCCAAGGAAGACTGCACCCCTGATTTGTTTTAGGGTTGGGTGGGGTTTTGTGGTTGGAAACCCTAAAGCCATCTTTCCCTACTTTTGTCACTTTAGCCTGAACCCTGAATGTTGCATTAACACAGTTTTTTGCAAAAAATATCCTTACATTTTGAGATAGTATAATTGAATCCTTATTTGCATGTCGGAGCACAGGACCCAAAGTGCCATGCACTCCCATGCATCTGTACTTTTTGAGATAATGCAATTGAATCCTCATTTCCCTGTGAGAGCACAGGGCTCTTTAGATGTGGATATGTATGTTGCTGTGGAAGTGCAGAGCCCTCTGGGGCCTGCACTTCCATTGGAAGGACAATAGCAACCAAATTGTCAGAACAGGTTTGCTATCACCCCACCTAATGTAAACAGTGCTGATAATTTTCGAATCCTCACCAAAACATGATTCCATGCTACCACAACATTAGTCCATGCCACAGATATAAAACGCAGTCTGGGTAATATTTAAAAATGACACCTGTTACATTCATGAGGTGGTATAAAAATGCCTATTTTGAAAATCTGAGGTCAAAATATGTAAAAGTACCACATTTAAATGAGGGAGCATAGCAAAAATTTCAACAGATGCACATAACTTTGGCATCTTTATATAGTTTGACTATAAATTTGCAACATAGCCTTCTTATCACCCCACCTCGTGCACAATGATGGCGAAAATTTTGAAATCCCACCAGAAAGGTGATTTCACCAAGTGGGCGTGGAATTGACTTTTGTGTCAAAATTTCCTAATTCCACCAACATTGTTCATGAGGTGGGATGTCAGAAAGACCATTATGAAAGTTTGGGGTCAAAATATGAAAAAATGACCAAGTTCTGCACCGAAGTTGAAACCCCCTATTGAAATTCATTGTACTATACTTACCTTACTTTCTCATATTGTAGCCAGCGGTTCCAGCAGCAAGAAGTGTTTCCCATAGCAGCATGGCTCTTCACCCTGGGAGCTGTTCAGGTAGTAAGGGTGTGTGTGGGGGTCTGGCGGGGTGCAGTGTGGTGAGTGCTGAGTGGGAGGTCAGGGTTTGGTGTGTGTGATCAGCAAGCACCATTTTTTTGCAGGTTAAAAAAGACATCAAGGGGCATTTTCTTTATTTCAATGGAGGAAGGCCATCGGGGTGATACTACTAGACACTGGGGAAACCAAGACAATCAAGGGAAATGGCAATTGAGGGTTAGGGTGCCACTAGACACCAGGGAAATATTCAGTAAGTACTGGGGCAACAATCGAGGGTGGACACACCACAAGATACCAGGGCAAATTTAGAAAATTATACCATGGCAATCTGCTCCAAAGTTGAAACTGCAAGACATTGAAGGACAGTTTTGTTTATTTTAGTGGAGGATGGTCATCAGTGGGGATATCACTAGACACCAGGGAAACCAAGATAATCAAGGAGAATGGTGATCAGAGGGTGGGGTTGCCACAAGACACCACAGAAATATTCACAAACTATGGGGATGATAATCTAGAGGTTGGGGGTGCCACTAGATACCAGGGAAGATGCAGAGAAAAAAAAAAAAACAGTCCAGAATCTTTCTCCATATCAGGGGATCCATTGTCATTTGAATGAAAAAGGGCATGAGGCAAAAGTTGAAGCAAGAGCTGAAAAAGGATTTTAAATGTTACAAAAAACACATTTTGAGGTCAGTTGTTAAACAGTTAACTGCAGAATCTACTTGACGAAGTCCCAATGAGCAAGATACATTTTGTTCTATTTGCAGGATGTCATTTTTTTTTTTTAACAAAAATGGAAAACAAGATAGAAAAACAAAAAAGGAAATTTTCCTCATGAAAAAGGGTTTACCAAAATGTAAAATGATCCTTTTTCATTTGGACCAAATTCGTTTTTCATTCCAGACCTCTATCCAAAGACTACTGAGCATGCTCAGATACCAACATTTTAAAATGAACATTTTGGAACAGATTAATATATTTTCATCAAACCAGGGAAAGGCACATCTGTGGGCCATTCCTTTGCAGCCTGAAAATGGCAGACAAAAATTTCTGTGTGCAAGGCGAAGAGATGAACACATTAAAAAAAAAAAAAAAAACAGCAGTTTTTTATGGTTTTTTTTCACTATTCACATCTCAGAATCTGCATGTCTGACCAGATTAAAACTTGCCAGGTCAAGAGATCTACCCACTCAAGATGTGCATGCAATCTTTTGTGCAAATCAGTTTAATGATTGCGGAAGATATTAAAGTGCAAAATTTGAAGTTTAACATAGAAATCACTGCTTGACCTTAAATATAGAGGCACTACTGCTCCCAATAATTAACAACTAACTGTACTATTACTAAGATTATTGAACAGTTAAACATTGTGACATAACCTGAATACTCACACAACCATTTGTGCATGAGGAAAGTTGGGTGCATTGGCTAAAGCACAGCCTTAGAAACCTGGAGACCTGGGATCAGATCACTCCATAACTACTTAATATGCTGTTTTTTTTTTTTTGTTTGTTTTTTCAGTTCATGTGTATGTCGTCCTCTGATACCCTCTGTCTCTATCTCTATCTCTGTCTCTCTCTTTCTCTCAAAACATATATTCACATTAGTTATCCCTCCATGTCTGCCCAGCCTGGAACCCAGTACTGGTCTTACTGACACTCTCATGCAGGATCCATAAACTTTTCTCTCCAGACTATACATTGCTGCCAGTGGTGGTGGGATATCCTTGTCAGAGAGCAGCATGGTGTGCCCAGAGAAGTACTAGATACAGCATGAAAAGAAATGAGGGGGCAGTCAGACATTCCTAAAGACTACAAGGAATGAGTGACTATTGGTTATAAATTATTCATTGATCAGTGGTAGCATTTAACACCAGCAATTTGCTTAGAGCAGCTTATTTCTGGGAGTTTACATGTTTGTTTGTTTGTTTATTTATTGAATTTTGATGACTGGGTAGGCTTACTGAGCCCGGAAGTTCCCTTTTTCAGGGGCAACCCGGGAGACGGAAACCGTACAATACAGTTAGGCTCTCTAGTTTTGATGAGCTGGCTAGCAAATCAAAACCAAAATCAGAAATGTTAGATTATATATAGTGTATGGTGTGAGTTTATTGAGCATGGGAATCCTAGCCTTTCAAAATGTTGTACCGTAGTTCAAAAGTTCATGTAACATGATCCTACCCTACCGTGGTACATCTTTTTTTTGAAAATTTGGAAAACATTGTAAACAAGCAATTGAAACCATATGTAGAATATATGAACCTTTTAAATCCCATGCAGTCAGCCTTTAGAGCACAGCACAGCACCATCACGGCCCTAGCTAAAGTCTCCAATGATTGGCTCTGGGATCTGGAAAATAAGAATTTTGTCTGTGCTGTGTTTCTAGACCTAAGCAAGGCTTTTGACACTGTCGACCACGTACTGCTCCTCTCCTCCTTCAAGGCCTTAGGTCTGGACCCATTGTCCCTTCACTGGTTCACCGATTACCTCTCTGACCGATGGCAGAAAGTTAAGTCAGATGATGAACTATTCCCCCTTAAATCTTTGCTAAGAGGGGTCCCCCATGGTTCGATCCTGGGTCCATTACTGTTTGCGATCTATGTGAACAACATTGATGTGAATATAACCAAAGCCAGGATTCACCTATTCGCAGATGATATGGTCCTCTACCTTAGTCGTCCCTCACCTGAAACAGCCTGCAAAGCCATACAATCGGAGTTCAACATTCTCCAGACCCAACTCCTCAAGAAAAAACTGTTACTAAACTCTAAGAAAACTAAGGCTATGCTGTTTTCTCCCTTCCCACTGAATGCAAACCCAGCTACTGCCGGCACTGTCCCGCAGATTAGCACAATTCTGGGTGAAAACCTAGAATTTGTTAGCAAGTTCAAGTACCTAGGGGTATGGCTCAATAACCAACTGTCCTTTACGGACCACATCAAAGACCTCCTAAAGAAATTAAGACAAAGGCTTGGTCTCTTTTTTAGGATTAACAACTACCTCACCAGCAATGCCAAATGACAGCTGGCTCAAACTGTATTTCTGTCCCTGGTCGACTATGCTGTCTTCCTTTATAGCAACTGCCCAACATCACACCTTGCTAAACTGGATATGTTGTACCACAGGCATTGAGATTCATCACTGGTCTTCCTCATGCCACCCACCATTGTGCTCTCTTTACAGCCATGGGGTGGCCCTCCCTTCACTTCAGGAGAAATAGAAACGCCTTAATCTGGACACTCAAAGCCATCACCAAGAAACTTCTCCGTACATCTCTGATTGTCTCCCGCCTGCAACCTGGAACCTATGTACTGAGAAGCTCATCCTTTATTTACTTTAAGGTACCCAGGCTAAAAACACATCTCGGGAAAATGGCTATATGTTTTATGCTACCATCCCTACAGAATATTGCACAAAATCTCTGAAGCTTAGCTCCCGATTAGCATATCCTCCTTCAAGACCATCTATGGCTATTTAGTTAAAGAAATCTGTAAATGTGTTCACCTCCACTAAATATCTTGCACGTTGACTGGCAGTGGTTTAGACGACACCATCCATACTATTCTCCCCGGAATCTCCAGCTCTAATGACCCCCCACCCACACGTGTCTTTCCACACTGCCCATCACCTACCTTGTGGCCTCATCGCCACTACTCCAGTGTATCTTCTGCCTGCCCGACCCTCCAGTGGGCAGACTTGACAACCTCATGTGCCACCCTTCAGTCCATGGTGCGGCCATATCCGCCCTGTACCTGGGGTGGTCCCATAGTCAGTACCATCCTGAATTCATTTATTTAACAATGTCTATGTACCTAATCATTTATTGTGCCTATGTGTTCCTTGTATAGCTTGAATCTGTATAGCTCTTTATATTGTTTGGAGTGTACTGCACTTAATCTGTATGTCTATGTATCAGGTACATCTTGTAAATGAGCTTGCTCAATGATGTCTCGCCGGAATAAATAAAGATTTTGATTGATTGATTGAAATACACTAGAGGTTCCAGGCACAACTGCATGAGCCACTGAAATGGCAGGATCAACCAGATAACAGCAGCGGTGGTGCCATTATCTCCTGAACCTGCAACTCTACCAGGATCAACCAGATAATGTAGGATCAACCAGATATACGCTTGTAAATAAAAATCAAACTTTAAAGCAGGAGCAACCAGATAAATAAACTTACAGAACAAAACTCTCCTCACAGCTGACATCTTCTCGTTAAGTGACAGAGATCTGCCTTTTGTTTTTGAAAATCCCTCCCACACCCAATTTACAGCCACTTAAAGGCTGCACTACAAATGTAAGGGTGTCTACTCCATACCAACATAACATCACACTCTAGCAACCAACCCTAAGTCCCAAAATATGAAAAGGCTACCAACATTCTTTTTCTCATATTTTAAAAACAAAAAACTGTTAAAACCACTTTTATTTTACTTAGGGTGCACCATATACTATAAAAAAATAGTGGATGGGCAACTCTATGCCCAACCAGTGTGTTGTGCCACCTCAGGGTTTTGATCCACATGGACCTCTTAAGCTTCACTCTGAAAGTCACAGGGAATCAGAACCCCTCGGTGGCACAACACACAGGCTGTGCATGGTTGTCCATCCACTATTGTCTATATAGAGTATAAGTATATATAGCTACAGAGTTGCGCTAGCCAGGATGCAGCACAGTAAAGCTGCATTACTGTATATCACAAAATGCTGCAGTATGCTGCAGGAGTCGGTGGGAATTCAATGGCAGTTAAGTCCTTTTTACCATATAATTTTTGTGACATGTCACTTAAAGCAAGTTATTGCATTGTATCGTGGCTGGCTCTGCTCTATATATTATAAGCACTATATTTAGGGTTGAGTAGGCAGTTTAATGTTAAACCACAGTTTTGCACTTTAATACCTTTGTAACTGTTCAATGGATTTGCATGAAACTTTATGTGCACAGTCTCAAGGGTAGATCTCTGGATGTGACAAGTTTTGCTTCTGATCAAATATGCAGATTTTGAGTTCTGAATGGTGCAAAAAGAATTTTTTAGTATTTCTTTCCCTTTGGTTTTGCTGGGTTTTTCTTCTAACACATGTAGTACCCAGATAGTTAGGAATTGTTGTCTGAAATTTTGTGGGTTAAAAGTGGATGGCCCACAGATGTGCCTTTCTCTTGTTTGGTGAAACAATATTAATAAGTTCCAAAGTTACATAATTTTGAAATTTTGAAAAATTGCTTCTGAGCATGCTCAATTAGCACTTCAGGATGGCTGTATGAAATGAAAAAATATATATTTTTAATATTGACTTCATTTTTCTTGAGGAAAAAAATCCTTTTTCATTTGCCACTATCTTATCTTTTTTCTAAAAAAAAAAAAAAAATTAAAAAGCCACAAACATGCTAAAACCCCACCCTGATGCCTACAACAAATCAGGGGTGCAGTCTTCCTTGGGGCTGTCAACCCTAATGTTGCATTAACACAGTTTTTTTTGCAAAGAATGTATATGTGTGTGCATATTATAGTGGTTCGGTAGCATCTCTATAGTTAGGATTGAACTGGGGTTTCTATGTTCAGCTCGAATTTTGGCACTTTAATAAGTTTACAACTGTCAGACGGATTTGCATGAAATTTTGCATGTGTGGTCTTGTGGGGTAGATCTTTTGATGTGCTAAGTTTCGTTTTGGTCTGATGGGTTTGGGTCAGTAATGTCGTGGATGAAATATTGCAGAAACAACAAAGCAGAATAAACATTGTGGGACATAACATTGCGGCGGATAAAATAAAGCCTGAAAACAATACCGCAAAGGGTAATGCCACAAGCCGCAACAGTGCAGCAGCAAACAAATGCACCAATGCATGAAACTGAGTGGTGTGTAGGAGTCACCAGGGTGGGCAGTTGGGGACCCACCAGCAGTGCCAACAATGGGATCAAACAGCCATTGCCCACCCCCAGCAGGCCCCTCCACCACGTAGCACTCACAGAGATACACAGGGCCATGTACGCAGTGGCACCCACACACCAACACAGATGCTGCAATGGAGGCAGAACTCTGCCAAACAGAGCCCTAAAGGATGGAGAGGGCACAAGGAGCAGTGACAGCAGCACAGAGCAATGGTTGCAGTGGGTGCCCAAAGGACAGGGCATAAAGGTACGGTCAGGATTGAGGAGGCAGACACCCAGAAAGTGGGATGGATTTGGGTGGGTCAGTGCCCAGGGCATAGACAGGACATGTGCCCACTGCAGGGAGGCACAGAGTGTGGCCACTGGTAGCCAAGGGGGAAGCTTCTGTGGCCACACACAAGACAACAGCAGGATGCTGGGAGGCTGTACTGCAGCAGGTGGTGTTTGCTGCCTGCATGTTGTCTGTCATGTGGTATTCCATCTTGCAATGTGATGTACCACTGACATTGTGAGCGGTGATGTTTATACTGCTTTGTTCTGTCTGGTGATATTTTGTCTCATGAAGTTACTGGCCGGATCCCTGATGTGCAATTTCCTAGATGTGGATAGTGAAAAAGTGAATTTTTCGTAGTTTTTTCACATTGACATGAGTGGGACTTCTTTGAATTTGTCCACCATCCAGACTATTTGCAGTTTTGGTCTGAAATGTTCAGGGTACAAGTGGGTTGGGCCACAGATATGCCTTTTGCTTCTTTGGCAAAAAAATGTTAAGTTCTAAAGTTACATAATTTTGAAAAATTTCTTCTGAGCATGCTCACTAAGCACTTCAAGATAGCTGTATGAAACACAAAAATAAATTATTTTTCATTCACACAGGAGTGCGGTGTGCATATTTTATGGAACACATACAAACAAAGGTGAGAAACAAGAAGTGCCTCAGCTGGGATTTGAACCCAGGCCACCCGGAATACCATTCCGATTGTGCTAACTAGCTGTGCCACTGAGACAACTGGAACCTGAGATGTCCCTTGGCACATTACTCTTTCTCAAATGCACAACCCAATAGCAACACAAATATTTACTTCTAACAATCACACAGGAGTGTGGTGTGCATATTTTATGGAACACGATAAACAAGGCTGAAAAAGAATAAGTACAAATTCTTTTTCATATTGACATCATTGTTTTTCATGAGGAAAAATCATTTTCATTTGTCACCATCTTGTTTCCTTTTACAAAAGAAATTGTAAAAGCCACAAACATCACATCCTAGCAGGAGACCAACGCATCTATGTGGTTCACAGGGACCCCTTTAGGTGGATTCTGCACTTACGTGTTGGAAAACTAACCCCCAAATATTTTTTTTTTTTTTTTTTTACATTTTAAACTCCTTTTCATCACTTGCTTCCACTTTTTTCATTCGGACTTTCCTAGAAACAATAAAAACTTCTTGTTTTATTTTTGTTTTTGTTTTGAATTCACGAACACCCAGACGGTTTGGAATTTTGGTGTGAAATTTACAGGGTGGAAAGGGGCTGTCCCACAGATGTGCCTTTTGTTGGGTTGGTGAAAAAATACTAATCCATTCTAAAATTATATCATTTTGAAATCTTGGGCTCTGAGCATGCTCACTAACTACATCTAAACAGCTATGTGAAATGAAAAAGGAATCCTTTTTTATTTGGGGACCAGTCATTCTTCTGAGGGGAAATCCAACGTCCGTGGTGTCTAGTGGTGCCCCCCCACCCACTGATCGCTGTCCCAATATGTTTTATTTCCCTGGTGTCTAGTGGTGCCCCCCACCCTGCCATCACCATCTCCATTTATATTTTATTTTTTCCCTAGTGTCTAGAGGGATCCCCAACCCTCCAGTTGCCATGCTGCCTGTAGTAAAGAAAACGGTCCCGCTATGCCTTTTTTTAACCTGTTTAAAAAAAAAAAAAAAGATAATAAAACAGTCCTTCACTGATCTGAGCCCCCCCACCCCGACCTTCCACTAATCACCCACTATCCTTCGCCCCCACAGCACTCAGAAACTCACTCACCTGAACAGGCCACAGAGTGAAGATCCACTCTCTGATCAAGACACACCTTGCTGCTGAAATGCTAACCGCTATATGAGAAAGTAACTGCTATATGAGAAAGTAAGGTAGGTGCACTTCAATTATATTTCAATGGGGTTTTCAACTTTGTGCCATAACTTTGCCATTTTTTCATATTTTGAGCTAAAATGCTCAACATGGCCTTTTTCGGACTGCACCTCATGGACAATTTCAGTGAAATTAGGCAAATCTGACCCAAAGGGTGATTTTTGGTTGTTTGGTGAAATTACCTTTCAGGCACTATTTGGATATTTTCACCACTGTTTATAAGATGGGGTCATAAGAAAACTATATTGAAAATTTGGAGTAAAAATATGTGAAAATGACAGTTATGCACATTTGTTTGTTTTCTTATGCTTCCTTGTAACTTTGTTCATTTGAAATATTTTTACTTCCAACTTTCAATATAGCCATTTTTAAAACCACCTCATAAACATGACAGCTGTCATTTTTCAAATCATGTCAAATATCTGCTTTCACACCTGTGGTGTGTAATGATGTTCTGGTGATGCGGAATCACATTTTGGCACAGATTTCAACATTTTCAGTACAGGGTTCATGAGGTGGGGTAATAAGAATGCAATGCTAACAATTTGGTTTCTATTATGCTAAAAATGCAAGTGCAGGGCCCTCCACAGCAATATACATGTCCACATCTATGGATGAATGAGAACACAGGACCCTGCACTCCCACAGACAAGTAAGGATATGATTAGACTATCTCAAAAAGGATGGATGGATGGGAGTGCAGGGACCTCTGGGTACTGCACTCCAACAGACAAATAAGGATACAATGATACTATCTCAAAATGTAAGGAAATTCTTTGCAAAAAAAACACTTTGTTAATGCAACATTTAAAGGGTTGAGGCTATAGCAAAAAAGTCTGGGGAATGTGGTTTCAGGGTTTCAAAGCTAAAATCACCCCTGATGCCCACAGGCAAATCAGGGGTGCAGTCTTCCTCGGTTAATAAGTCAACCCAAAGCTCACCTCTATTCTATATACTCCAGAAAACATACATACCTAATGGGGTGAGCTTTAGAGATGAAAACCCTAGGAAGATTCCATGCCTGATTTGTTGTAGGCATGGGTGATAAGGGTAGGAAACCCTAAACCATATTTCCTATTTTTTTGCTGTAGACTCTACACTAAATGTTGCATTAACACAGTTTTTTGCAAAGAATATATATGTGTGTGTGTATTATAGTGGCACGTGTAGCGCCAGTATAGTTAGTATTGAACTGGGATTCTATGTTCAGCCCAAAATGTGGCACTTTAATAAGTTTGCAAACCATTAAAAGGATTTGCATGTGTGGTCTGGTGGATAGGTCTCCTGATGTGCCAAATTTTGTTTTGGTCTGATGTGCAGTTTTAGATGTGGATAGTGAAAAATTAATTTTTCGTAGTTTTTTCACATTGGCATGAGGGATTTCTTTGAATTTGGCTACCATCCAGACCATTTGGAATTTTGGTCTGAAATGTTCAGGGTAGAAGGGGGCTGGGCCACAGATATGCCTTTTGCTTGTTTGGCAAACAACTATTAATCCATCCCAAAGTTATTTAATTTTAAAATTTTAATAAATGGGTTTTGAGCATACTCAGAAAGCACTTCAAAATAGCAGCATGAAATGAAAAAAATATATATTTTTTTTTATTTCTGGTGTCATCCTTTTTCATGAGTGGAAATTTCTTTTTTGTTTGGGCATCATCCTGTTCTCAGTTTTTTCAGAAAATTCTAATTTGAAAAGCTGTGAAGATGACATTATGGGGAGCCAGCAAGACATACCTTGCTTATTGGGACTCCTTAACTAGATGCTGTGCTTTACTGTTGACATTAAAATTTTTTTTTTTTAACAAAGTAAGTATTTTTTTTTTAATAATGCGTGATACAAAAAATAATCTTTTTTCATATCACAAGTGCCAGAAAAAGATCTTTTTTCATGAGGGAGAATTCCTTTTTATTTGCCAGCATGTATCCATGATGTCTAGTGGTACCCCTTACCATCCATTTGGCCTACCCCTTATACCAGTAGTTTTCCCTGGTGTCTAGTGGTGACCTGCATCCTCTGATTGCTTATTTCCCTGGTGTCTACAGGTACCCCCCCCCCAACAGGCTTGGACTGATGTTTTCTTTCTTTTTTCTTTTTATTTAAATATTTGATTTGGATTGTCCACAAAAATAATATGCTGGATGAAGACTAGGAGATGCATTTTGCCATCTGTACTTCATAAGGTGTGCTCTGTAGTTAACTGTTGGATGGGAGTTGGAGACGGTTTTTATTTTGGGATCCTGAATTTGTGTCAGTCGGTCGATTCCACTTGTTTAATTTGGTGTTCATACAAAACATGTCATATGAATGATCAAAATGTGTGCTTTGGTACTTTTTATGTTAGATAGTGAGCGGACGGTTTGGAATTTTAGTGTTAGATTTTCAGGGTAGATAGAGGTGAATCACACATGTGTCTTTTGCTTGAATTGGTGCAGAAAATATTAATCTGTGTTGAAGTTGTTGGAATTAAAGATTGATTGTGAGAATGCTGAGTAAGAGTTACAATAGTTGCATGGTAAAAATATTTCTTTTTCATGGTGATGGAATATTTAGTTTGTTTCAGCCATTTTGTTGTCTGTTGTTTTGTATGACACCATTTTTGTCTGTTTTGTCTTGTAAAACTTCACATTTGAAAGTCTACATGAATGACCTGTTGTAGGTCAAGGAAGACATGTATTATAGTCATCTGAAGTCTGTTAGGTGTACTGTGCAGTGAGTTATTGGAATAAGTAGTTGAAAATGTGTTTTTCATCTCTCAATTGCACTTGTTTCATTTTACATTCATACAAAACTTGCCATATGAATGAAAAACTGTGAGTCTTTTCCATGTTTTTTTAAGATGGGTAGCATGCAGACATTTTGGAATTATAATGTTGTAATTTCAGGATAGAATGGTGCTGCCTAACAGATGTGCCTTTGGTGAAAAAAAAAATATTTTTCCATTTTGTGGTGGTTAGAATTTCAAAATGTTTTCATTTTTCATTCATACGATGATGAGAAGAATCAATACAACTTTGAGTATCTTGGATTAAGCATCAGAATGTGTCAGTTTAAAAAGCTAAATACTTTTTGTATTTATAATCTGCCAAAAATAGTAATTTGGGATTTCGAGATTTCAGAGACCTGGTGACAGAATGTGGTAGAGGAGAATTAATTGCCGTAGGTAACTTTTAGTTTAAATTGGCCGGTTAAAAAACATCCTTAATTGTAAGACAGTTTTATTGCAATCTGAATTGCAACAACTCATAACTAATCCCATCCTCCTTAATTTTAAATCAAATAAGCATTCTTTGTTAGACTGGTTTTTAACCATTAGAAATGAAAACAAAGGGAATATAATAATTTTACAAGCATTAAGGATGAAAGAGGTAAATTGCACAAAAAAAGATGAAAAACAAATGTTTTGTAAAATATTATGCAACGATATATAACAGAGAATCCTGTATGGATAAAACACTATTTCAGCAATATTTAGACAAATCATCTTGGATCCTGTGCTCCTATGGATTCCAGGTGTTGCACTATTCTTTCCTTAAGGAGTGCCTCCATAATCTTGCCTACTACTGAGGTAAGACTGACTGGTCTGTAGTTCCCTGCCTCCTCCTTGCTACTACTCTTGTGAAGCGGGATCACATGAACCCTTCTCCAGTGTTCCAGAACCTCTCCTGTGCTCAGAGACTCACTAAACAGTTATGATAATGGCTCTACTAGTGCCACCATTAACTCCTTTAGTATCCTGGGATGTATGCCATCAGGTCCCATTGCCTTGTCCACCCTGAGCTTATTGAGCTCTTGTAGGACCCTTTCTTTTGTGAAGGGACTAGTGCATACCCTCCCAACGTGTCCATGGTGCTGAGCTGTGGACCCTGCCCTACCTTCTTTTCAGTAAGTACTGAGCAGAAGTATCTACTTAGGATAGATGCTTTTACATGGTGGTCCTCCTCCTCCTCACACGCCCACTTATCCCCTTTGATCTTAGCAATACCCTTTCTGGACTTTCTTCTTTCACTAATGTATCTATAGAAAGTCTTGTCACCTTCTTTTACAGTTTGTGCCAATGTTTACTCTGTTTGGACCTTTGCCTGCCTTACTGCCTTCCCTGCTTCCCTTAGGGAATACAGCCTGGCATTACTTTTTTAAAATAATGCCTGGAAAGATAGCTTTGTAGCTTTTTCCACCATTATAGCTGAGGAACTTTTGCAAAAGTTCTGCAGAATTTCTAGAAAGTTCCATGGAATTTCATGAAAGTCCCTGCAAAACTTTTGCAAATTTGTGAAAGTACACCCCCTTAAAAAACAGTTTCTTTGCCATTTCAAGGCCAAAAAACGATTAGGACTTTTCAGCTGAAACTTGCAGGGTAGCAAATGCTTGCACCACAGATACACCTTTTGCTGGTTAGGTGAAAATATATACAATGGTTCCATAGTTATAACATTCCAAAGTTTAGAAATTTCCCATCGGATAACATTGTGGTGCTGGGCCACCCTTTGGTGGCTATATCTCAAAAACAGTTTTGGATATGAATTTTCATTAATCCAACTTAGTACACCTTAGCATGCATGGAGGGTGCCAGGTCATGATTACAACTGCAGTGGAATGTTTTCTAAAGTTCCTATGATTACTGAGATACTGCCACATTTGCAGCACAAGAGTAACCTGGAATGGCTCAAGGCCTGCTCTATGTTTTTATACTTATAGGTAGATGAGAGATCAGGGCCCTCCACTCCCACATATGGATCCCATTATGCAATAATGGGAGCACAGGGCTCTACATAATGCAGTAGTGAAAGAGCAGGGCCTGGAGGTCCCTGTGCTCCCACATGGAGATGTGAGATCATTAAAATAACTTTACACTTATGTATAGATGAGAATGCAGGGCCTGGAAGGCCCTACGCTCCTACATGGAACTCGAGAGAAAATTACAAAATGTATACATGATGGGAGTGCTGAGCCCACCCAAAACCACATACGAGTAACATCACACTTTCTTAAAGAAAAGGAATTCATTGCAAAACAATTTACATCAGTTAGGGTTTCATTTCATGCTGAAAGTTTGAAATTCAATGTTAGGGTTACCAACCCTACCACCCCCCTACCCCTCACCTTCACATACCAACAGGTGTCGGGGTTTGCCTTGGGGTTATCGGTCCTAACTCTCACCCCATTCTCCTATACTGTAAAATATCAGCTTCTTTACAAGTGGAATGGGGTGAGGGTTGGGACCAGTGATCCCAAGGCACACCCTCAATGTCTGTTGGTGTGTCGAGGGTGGGGGATGGTAGAGTTAGTAACCCTATCATCGAATTTCCAAACTTTTGTCACTGTAATGTCAACCCTAACTGAAGCATTAACAGAGTTTTTTGATATGTAATATATATAAACGAAATTGCCAGCAGAAACAGGCCACATGGTCTATCAAGTCTGCTCAAGTGTGCAGCTAGCCCCTCATCTTGCAGTTGCCCCTCTTGTCCCCAGTCACAGTATCCCTTCCCCTGTCCCAACCCTCTTGAAACTACCCACCATCTTACAAGATACCAGCTCTTCTGGTAAGGTGTTCCTCTTGCCTACCACCCTTTCTGTGAAAAAATGTCTCCTTACTTCCCTCCTAAATCACCCCCCCGATCTCAGTCCATGCCCTCTTGTCCCTTCCCCATCTCAGCTGAAAATTCCCCTCTATGTTTGTCTTGTTTATCTCCTTCAGGTACTTAAAGGTCTCTATCATATCCCACCATCCCTTCTCTCCTCCAATGAATACATTTTTAACTCCCCCAGTCTGTCCCCCAATCCCTGGACCATCTTTGTGTCCCTGCATTGCACCCCCTCCAATAACCTGATGTCCTTCTTCAGGAAAGGGTACCAGAACTGCATGGAGTACTCCAGGTGGGGCCTGACAAATGATCTGTACATGGGGCAGTGCAACCTCACTCCTTCTGGATGAGATCCCCTTAGCTATACACCCCAGCATGTTGTTGGCTTGTGCTGCCGCCTTCCTGCACTGAGCAGAGTTGTCCATGCTTCCCGTTATGATTATTCCTAGGTCCTTTTCCTCTATAGTGCTTCCCAACTGTACTCCATTTAAGTGATAGTCCCTTCCCTGGTTCTTTGCTCCAAAGTGCAGAACCTTGCATCTTGGCATTGAACCTTAACTGCCATGTTTCCACCCACTCCTGCTGCTTAGTCATTTCCTCTTGCAGCCCTTCCACCCTTCAACGCCCTCTATCACAGCTCCCATTTTGGTATAATCTTTGAACAGACTGATCTTGCTCCAGATCCCGTAAGAGATATCAACAATAAATATCCCAAACAGCACCGGTTCCAGTACAGATCCCTTATGGTACCCTGCTTGTCACCGCTTTAGTGACAAGAGTTCCCTCCACTACCTCTCTTTGTTGCCTTCCTCAGCTAGTTGTGATCCATTTCACCAATTTGGCCCCACCTCCATGTATTCCAGCTCCCTCAACTTCCATGTGGTACTGAATCAAAAACCTTGCTGAAGTCCAAATACAGGACATCCACTGCATGTCCCTTGTCAAGTTCCCGCATCGCCCATTCATAGTACTCTACAAGGTTGGTCTGGCATGATCTTCCTGCAACAAACCCATGCTGCTGACTATCCTGGAGACTGTTTTTTTTCCAAGAAGCTCACCAGTATCTCTTTAAGGATGATTTCCATGAGCTTCCCCACAACTGATGTGAAGCTCACTGGCCTCTAGTTCCCTGGTTTATCCATTGGACCACTTTTGTGGATGGGTACCACACTGGCCATCCTCCAGTCCTGTGGTACACATCCCGTATCCAGGAAGGTATTGAACAGGTCGGCCAGTGGCCTCACCAGGACCTTTGCCAAATCCCATAGCACCTTAGGATAAATGATATCCGGTCCAAGTGCTTTTTCCACACTTAATGCCCTTAGCCCTTCCATTACCTTGTCCTCTGTGATCCCTATGTCTGTTTTCTCCTCTCCCACCTTTCCCACCCCCACATCACCAGAGGTATCTCTTCCCCCCCTTCTCCTGAGTGAATACAGAGCAGAAATACTCATTCAGTGCCTCTGCCTGCTCTGCCTCTTTCTCCACCAACCCCCCATGTCCTTCTTAATCCTCACCAGCTGGCCCTTGCTCCTTCTTCTCTCGCCAGTGTAACAGATGAAGTCTCTTTCTCCAGTTTTGATGCCTTGTGCCAGCTCTTTAGCTTCTTGAAGCCTTGGCTGACCTGACAATTCTGGTAACCTCCTGGACTCCGTGTGTGTGTGTGTGTGTGTGTGTGTGTGTGTATATATGTGTGTATATATATATACAGTATATGTGTGTGTATATATATATATATATATATATATATATATATATATATATATACACAGAGTGTGTGTGTGTGGTGTATGTGTGTGTGTATGTATATATATATATATATATATATATATATATATATATATATATATATATATATATCTAGTTATATATTATATTTATTATTATCCCCCTCCTGATTTCCTATATTATTGAAATGCTGTCCTTTTGGCCCTCACCCCTTCCATGACCTCCTGTGTCAGCCAACTCGTTTCTTTTGCCCTACCCTTCTTACTTTTTTTCCTAGTGCATGTTACCATAGCCTTTTCCAACCCTTCCTTTATTATGTTCCATTTCTGGTATACATCCATGTGTGGTTGCATGCCTGCCAGATATCTGCACAAAATTTCCCCCATTTTCACCCCCTTTAAACTCAATCACCCTTGTGTCCATTGGCCCTGTTTCCCACCCCATGTTGAGTGTGAACCACACTGAATAGTGGTGGCTCCCAGACAGTGGTTTCTTTACCTCCAGATGTCTTACTGACTCCCCATTGTCAAGTACAAGGTCCTTTCAGCTGAATCAGCCCTGGACCAGCTGTGTAGAAACCTTTCCTGAAATACCTCTAACAGGACCAGTTCCCTTGCACTTGTGGTGGATTGCATGCCCCACTCTACCCCCGGTGGGTTACAATTCCCCACCACCACTGCACTCCCCTTCCGGCATATCCTCCTGATTTGCTCAGTCAATTCCCTATCCAGATCATTCCCTGAACTGGTAGCCTGTACACAACCCCCATCCTCAGTGCCCTATTCTTTGCATCCTGAAACTGCATCCATAGGGCTTCTGTCCTCCCTTCCCCCCTTCCTCCCTTATGCACTTTATCCCCTCTCTTACATAAATCACCCCCCCCTTAGTCCTATCCTTTCTGTATAAACTAAACCCCAGGATAATCCTGTCCCAGTCCTGGTACTGGGTGGCCCACGTTTCTGTAATTGCTGCAATGTCTCACTCTCCACCACTAGGAGAGCCTGTATTTTTGCTGCCTTATTCCACAGACTTCTTGCATTCAATGAGACCACCTTCCAACCTGCCTGCTTCCTCCTGCCCCTATTTTCCCCCCTCTTCCCCCAGTGCCCCTTCCCTACTAACTTCACTCACAACTAGGGTGAGCTTCCAGACTCCTTTGGTCCCTCCCTATCAGTGGCCCTTTCTCCACCATACCCTCCTAGTTCAAATCCACCTTAGTCTCTATATATCCTTCTAACCCCTGTTTCAGTGCCCCTTTCCCTCTCATACTCAAGTGTAACCTGTCTCCTGCATATAGGTCACTATTGCTCCATACATTACCCCAGTCTGCCACCAAGCCATACCACCTGGTCCAGCACCAATCCTTCAGCCACTCAATGAACTCCTGTATTCTTTTCTTCCTCGCTGTACTTGCACAGAGAACTGGGAGTACCTCTGAGAATGCCAGTGGCCCCCCTCACCTCCTCACACTGCTTTCCAAGATCTTCAGACCTCCCCTTTAACACCTCTAACATCTCCTCCATGAAGTCGTTTGTCCCAACATGCACCACTATGTGAGGTTTCCTCCCCTGCATTCGTATTTGAGAATTGCCTGCCCTTCTCATGTCAACCCCGGAGTAGCTCTCTACTCAGATACGACTGTGCCTTACCTCTGCTTCCCCATCTGATCCCTTTCAGTATAGAACTTCTCTTCTTGCCTTATACCCTCCCTCCTGCTATTATCCATGTCCTTATATCCAGAGTCCGCCTGCCCTGCTCCTTATTAACTCTATCATCTCCATTTATGACTCCCACATCCTCCCCACCTGATACTTCTCCCGGTGTCACCTCTCCTTCTACCCTCCTCTGTCCTTACCCTTACTCCCTATCACAGTCAGACTCCTGACCCTTGGGCCCTCACCTCCTTCACTTCCCCATCCCCCCACAGAGCTCTGATACCTCCTCTTCCACCTCCAAGGTCAGCACTGTGAATCTATTTCTTCCCCCAAAGGCAGTGTCCTTCTCCCCTTCCCTACCATGAGCCTTTCCTCCATTCACTACCCCTCCACCTCCTCCATCTCCACCCACTCACCTTCTCCCCAGATCCAGCCTTGATGTTCCTCTGCTCACTCCAACTGTTCCTCTCCATGGTCCATCCTACCCCTGTCCCTTCCCCTCACCCTTTCCAGCATCCTCCAGAGACTCTGTACTTCTTCCTCAAGCAACCTCAGCCTGTAACAAATGGGACACCCTCCTAGCTGCCAAAGTATACTCATCCAAACTGCCGCCCCACATTCATTGCATCTCACTATCCTCCCTGTGCCTGCTGTCCTCACTCCTTGAAGCCCTCCCTCCCATCCACCATTCTGCTGCTTCCAGCCACCCTTATACATGCCCCTCCATTTCTCAATGTGGTCCTAATCATACTGCCCCATTTATCCTTCCCTCCATTTTTAGTCTGCCCAAACCGAAGGTGTTTCACCCCAATATCTTGCCTCTAAAACCTAACTTATGGTATTGGTCCTGCTTTCTATATCAGTAGCATAGCTTAACACAGTATTACCCTAATCTAGCACATTAGCATCCTATACCAGTACCTCCTTTAACAGCAGAGCAGAGAAGGCCCTTTCATGAATTCAAGCTATTTTACTCCACAGCTTCTAACCTCGCCTTCCTCAGTCTTACTAAAAGAGTTGTATTCCTGAAATACTAGCAACCAGGCTATCACACAAACTTTCCTTTATTCAGTCTTACTATAACAATTTTATCCCTGAATTCCTAACACCCAGTCTATCCCACAATCAGTTGAATCTCTTATTATCAAAACATGTCTCTGTAACCTCAATGTATACACTGTCTCCTTAGCATATAAGATCAGTACAAAATTAGCAACACCATTTTCATACCATCCTATACACAGTCCCAGTTTTTTGAAAGTCCCAGTGTCGCTTGGTGTTGAGCTCAGCTCTATTGCTGAGCACCTCCTCCCTGCTCCTCCTTCTTGGTGAATGCCCAGTCCTTTTAACTTCTCCCCTATTTAAAAAGTTGTCATGGTGGTGGTGCGTGGTGGGGGGGGCCTTTTCCTTCTAATTCCAATCAGTTACAGTCACGCTGGTCACTCCGGTTGCGGAGCTGACTTCAGCACAACAAAAGGAAAAAGGAATCTCTGGTGCAGGGGGAGCACGGCAGTGCTCACTCCAACCCCCAATCTGCTGCCACTGGTTCCCATTGTGGGGAGAGTGCAGAAGCAAGTGCTCTCTCTGACCCCTGAGTCCCGTTCCTTGCTGCCTCTGAACTTGGTGCAGCAGCTCAGAGCAACAGTACTTATACTGCTCTGGCCCCCTGTTTGAAAATGACACCTTTTCTTGCACCCTCCAACCAGGCCCAGGCTTTTTTTCCTTCTAAGTTGGACCACCAGTTACAGTCGCACTGGTCGCTCCAGTTATGGAGCCGACTTCAGTGCAACAAAAGGGAAAAAAGAATCTTCGAGTTGGGGAGCACATCAGTGCTCACTACAACCTCCAATCTGCTGCCACCAGTTCCCGCTGTGGGGGAAGCATGTAAGCAAGTGCTCTCTCTGACCCTTGATTCCTGCTCCTTGCTGCCTCTATAGCACCACTATAGTTAGGGTTGAGAATGCTGTTTAATGTTAAATGTCATTTTTGCACCTTAATAACTTTGCCGTTGTTTAAAGAATTAGCACAAACCCTGGCATGTGTGTTCAGGCTGTCAGAATCTCCAGATGTAGAAAGTTGAATCACTACATCTTATACATTTTTCGAGTTATGCAGTCTCAAAAAAGTGAAAACAAAAATAACACATTTTTCCTATACTTAACATGGGATTGTTGCTCTTCCTACAGCCTAGGCAGTATGGAGTTTTTCCATGATTTTTTTAGGATGATGGGGTATATTCCAAGAGTGTGCCTTTGGATGGTTTGGTTAGGAAATATTGGATTGTTTTGTATTTTAAAATTTTTGTGATAACATTGAAATGCAGTTGAAAAAAGATTGATAAAAAACAGATAGATTGATATAAATACAGATAAATTTATCCCCCAAAAAGAATTGATTTAGAAAACAATACCATTTGCAGCAGTTTTCCCGGGTGTCTAATGACACCCCCACACCCACCACAGCACCTTTCCTCATTCCTGATCTTTAATAGCTGTGCCCACCTTCCCTTCACTCTCGCTTCCTTCTATGCAATGACCAACCCCTGCCTTCGTACTGGGCCCTTAATTAAACCCTTCCACTCCCTCCCTCTGTGTGACTTCTGCCCTCACCCTCTGTTCCTTGTCCTGGCACCTGGCCATTAATTAAACCCTCCAGCTCCCTCCTTCTGTTTGCTGTTCACCCCACCCTCTGATCCCCGTTGTTGGTCCCCTTTCCTGAATGCATCTGCATTGATTGTCCAGTGGTCCCTCCCTCCTCCACCGATATCCCCATTTTTGTCTCTGGTCTCTAGTTTGATTTCCCCCCAATTGCATTATCCATGAAATATAAAGAAACTTGACACTTGATGTTATGATCACGTCAAGATATTTCAGCCACCACCCCTCTGCAGATCCTTTGTTAAATAAACAGTCACAAAAAAAATAAGACATTTTTAAATGTTTATTTTTTTGTGTGTGAGATAAGGTTGAAATGATTTATGCAAAAAATCAGATAGATTGATACAAACTGTTCAATTTGTAAAGTTCAGTTTGGTCTATAGAAACTGATCACAGTGAATGCAAATTTAGATCACTCACAGAAAAAAAATACTTGTAAGTAGCTTCCTATGTTTAATGCTGCCAATGACTTTCAACAGCTGTCGGGCACAACGATTCTCCAACCCCCCACTTCACCCCAAAAAATAGTTTGTTGCTTTGCTAGTGAGTTGTCCAGTTCATGACCCTGAGCAAGTGAATTGACGTCCAGCATTCTTGTTATGTGCACACACCAAACAGGTGTTCAACAGTACTGTGGTTGTCAGTTGGATGGATATTCTAGTCATTGTGAAAAATAAATCTGTGGAAACCCATAGTACTCATGATTAACTCTGATAAAGTAAATATTATTTAACTTCAGATGTATAATATATACAAATGCTGGCATTCAGCTGGTAGTGCAATGTTAAATTCAGTTTTTTGCATGTAAATAACTTTGCTAGTGTTTATGGGTGGTGAGGTTGTCAGAGTCTTAAGATATAGAATGAAGAGGCAGTATAGTGCAGTTGTTTAAGGCTCTGAGCTGCAAATCTGGAGTCCGGGGTTTGAATCCCATAGCCCCCACTTGCATACTGTGTTACCCGGAGCAAGTCACTTAATTTCCCTATGCTCTCAGGTCACACCTGTAAACAAGCTTTCAGCTTAGTGTGTCACTCCTGGTTAAAACAATGGAATGTTTCATGCTGGCATCTTCTAGGCTTTTCAAGATAAGAAGGTCAGAAAGGTAAAAAAAAAAAATCCCTATACTTAGCATTGGGGATTTTTGCTCACCTACAGACTGCACAGTAGGAACTTCTTCATGAATTTTCAGGTATGATGGGGCCTGTACCGCAAGTGTGCCTTTGAATGTTTTAGTGAAAATAAAAGATTACAGTTTTGAATTATGACAATTTTGGGGATAACATCCAAGTGTGATTTAAAAAAAAAAAGAATAAACAGTGCGATTAGTAAGGAAACCATTTGCAAGTGTTAACAGCTTGTACTGTTGCTATACAGAGAAACTCCAATCAGTAAAGGTAAAAGAACAGATTGGGAGTCTTTATTTTCATAATTTACTTGCCCTGGAAAAAAAAGTACTCAAGATAGCTGCCATTTCTTTTCTACTGTTTTTAACCTACAGACTGTTAATTGCAATCAAAGTATGTATTTATTTACACATATACACCTGAACCTAGCTAAACAGAACCTTTTTAGCTAGATTCTGGTGTTTGTTTGCATAGAAACATACAAGAGAGATGTTTGGTGGTCACCCAAAAACCAGGGTTCCCAGCCTAGCAAGAGGAGCCATTGGCATGTGTTCTCTGTATAACACTGGAATTTTATTGATTTCTGAAGCTGCAGCTGGAAGCCATGCTGTGGGCTGTACTGACAGCAGTAAGCTGCCATTTCTGTGGTGCTAGTGGCACCCCCATAGCCATTTCTGCATGCCAGCTCCACTAAAGCGAGTCAGTTTTGTATTTTATTTTGCCTCCCTAATCACCTCACCAGCTTGCACCACCAAACACAAGCCACTGAAAGATTTTTGTATCCCACTGTTAAATAGCCTGGATCACAAAGCTATAAATGAGTGCTATGGTCAGCTACATGCAGGGATCTAAAGAAAATCTGACAACCACCACATACTGTAATGTAGTCAGGATACTTAAGGGGTGGTTGTGCCTCTAAAGCTGAAGTAGGAAGTTTGACAAATGGAGGTGGCAGAGATGTAGGGAAAACACTTCTAGGAAGTGCACAACCTTTTTAATTGGTACTTAACACTGTTTGGAAAATAATTAAACAGAATTCACGACAGACCACAAAAGTATGCATTTTAGATAGAATGCAAGTATTGAGCACTACTGAATGAAACATCATTTCGGACACATCCACATATTTGAATAATCTATGAATTAATGAATTTATGTACAAGCTAAAATGAAACAAGCATTTGTCAATGCTGAATGTTGTCTCGCTGGCATTGGCATTGGTAGTGCAGGAGTTAGAGATGCATAATAGAAATGGTGAAGTATGGAACTGATGCCAACCCCACCTCCACCCTGCAGAGACTGACAGGCCTGTGGGGTGTGCCTTTGGGGTGTCAGCTATAACGCTCATGCCATTTTACCTTACCCTACCCTGTAGACACTGACAAATGTTGTGGTGTGTTTTGGGGTCTTTAGGCCTTATACTTACCCCATTCCATAAGGACATATGCCAAGATGGGTGCAGTATAGGAGAATGGGCATCACCCTACCCTGTAGACACTGAGAAGTGTCATTGTGCTTTGGTCTTTGGGCCCTATACTTACCCATTCCATAAGAAATAAGCTGAGACAGGTGCAGTATAGGAGAATGGGATGAACATTAGTGGCCAAACACTCCAAGGCACACCTAAATGCCTGTCACTGGCTGCAGGGTGGGGGTGGGGTGGAATGGCATTAGCATTACAGCCAGTGATCCCAAGTCACACCCCTGATGCCTGGCAGTCTCTTACAGGGTGGGTGTTACAGTTGAAAACCTTAACATTGTAGGTGTTTGTTGGCTTTACCCAAATCTTTCAACATAGGCTTTTTGTGACCCCACCTCATGAAGAGCGCACAATCAGTTTGTTAGCTGAAAGGTGGTTTTGCACAGCGGCAATGTCATTTGGCAACACAGGGATGAAAACACATTTTGAACAGGATGTGGAAAATGACAACTGCATTGTTCATGAGGAGGTGTAAAAAAACGGCAACGTTGGAAATCTGGAGTGAAAATATGAAAAATTGGTGTAGTCATGAGCATGCATAGAAACTGTGCAACACACATCCATAACCCAATTATTTTAGGGAGTATTTTAGCCACATTTTCAACATAGGCATTTTGGGACTTCCTCATGAACAGTGGTGCTGTGATTTTGTAAATCTGTCACAAAAGTTGATTTCCCACAGTGACCACGCCATTGTGCGCCACAGGTGCGGAAACACATTTTGGGCATGCTGTGAAAAAATGACAGCTGTGCTGTTGATAAGGAGGTGTGAAAAAATGTCAGTGTTGAAAATCTGGAATGAAAATATTGCAAATTTGCGAAGTTACAAGGGTGCGTGGAAACCGCGCAACACATTCTTGTAACACAGTCATGTTATGGACTTTCGACATCAAAGTTTCAACATAGGCATTTTAGGACCTCTGCTCATGAACAGTGTCACCGTCATGTTCTTAAACTGTCCCAAAAACTGATTTTGCACAGCAACCGTGCAATTCTGGGCCGGACGTGCGAAAATGCATTTTGGCCATGATATATAAAATCACAGCTGTACTGTTCATAAGGAGGCATGAAAAATGCCAATTTTGAAAATCTGGAGTAAAAATATTACAAATTCACGAAGTTACTATAGTGTGTGGAAACAGCACAAGCACGCTCATAAAACAGCCATTTTTTGGATTTATTTCACCAAATTTGCAACATAGGCTTTTTGAGAGACCGCCTCATGAACAGTGGCACTGTCATTTCATTACTCAGTCCTGAAAGGTGATTCTGTACATTGACTGCAAAATCACCTTTCAGGACCGAATAATGCCATGACAGTGACTGAATTCATGAGGAGGGTTCCCAATAACCCCATGTTGAAATTTGGAGCAAAAATTTTTAAAAATGCCCAAGATACTGTATGCACCAAAGTTGAAAAAACCCTATTTATGCCATTTTACAGCTTACCCGCATTTCTTCAGTTCGCGGTCGGCTTTGAAGAGTGCAGACGTGTTTCCGGTCCACCGGAGATTGTTGCATCGGACACCGGAGGTAAGTATGGGGTGAGGGGGGGGTGTGGGGAAGGGACCATTTTCTTCTTTCACAGGGTTAAAAAAAATAACTGCTGGACTTTTTCCTTTTTCAGGGGATTTTTCACATTGGGGTGGGCTCCCAGTGTGCCACCTAAGTGTTTTGGGGGGATGCTGTAGCTGACAGGGGATTGAGCACCCTGTCCACACATACCAAAGGGGGCAAGGAGCAAAGGGTTGGTCACTATGGCACATAACAAATGGGGGTGCATTATGCTGACGGTAGTGGCTCCTGTTTGCACATACATTGGGTCAGGGCATGCCAACAGGGGATTGGGCACCCCAAAAGTCAGCATTGTGGCGAGCAGTATGCCACCATGTTTCATGTAATTTTCACCAGGAAGCGTCGGGGAGGTGCTGCTGTGTATGATGAGCTTTTTACGCATTACAGTGGACCTTTCATTAGATGTACTGCCATCATTATGTATTCGTGGTGTGGCGCCAGGAATGAGGATGCACCTACTGATGCGTGCCCTACATTCACCCTACAGTGACCGTGCCTCCTAATCTGCTACTAATGCAATATGTTGGCTGGCATGCAAATGCCAGCCAACATAAAAGGTAGTGGAATGTCAATATTGCAGATAATTATTTTTTGTGTGATCAGGTCGAAATGATGTCTGGAAAAAATGATCAATTAATACAAACAATTCAGTTTGTAAAGCTCAATTTGGTCTATAGAAACCGATCACAGTGAATATAAATTTAGATCATTAACACAAAAAAAATACTTGTAAGTTGCATTCTGTTTTTTTAAATGCTGGCAACGACTTTCAACAGCTGTCTGGCACAGTGACCCACCCCCACTTCAAAAAAACAAAAACAAATAGTCTGTTGCTTGCATTTAGTGGATTGTCTAGTCCATGACCCTAAGCAAGTGAGCTGACCTCCAGCATTCTTGTTATGTGCACACACCAAACAGGTGTTCAGCAGTACTGCAGTTACAGTAGCAATTGGATGGATAGTCTAGTCATTGTGAAAAAATAAATCTGTGGAAACTCATAGTACTCATGATTAACTCCAATAAAGTTAATATTATTTAAATTCAAATGAATAATATATAGAAATGCTGGCATTCAGCTGGTAGTGCAATGTTAAATCCAGTTTTCTGCATGTAAATAACTTTGCCAGTGTTTACTCAATTAGCACAATATTTGGCATGTGTGGTTGGGCTGTTGGAGTCTCAAGATGTAGAATATTTCATGCAGGCATCTTGTAGGGTTTTCAAGGGTCACAAAAGGTAAATAAACAAACACTCTTTTCCCTATACTTAACACTGGGGATTTTTTGCTCTCACCTGCAGACGCACAGTATGGAATTTCTTCATGAATTTTAAAGGTATGATGGGGCCTGTACCAAAGGTGTGCCTCTGGATGATTTAGTGAAAAAAACAATTACTTATTTTGAATTATGATGGTTTGGGGGATAACATCTAAGTGCAATCAAAAAACAACAAAACAGTACGATTGGTAAAGAAACCATTTGCAAGTGTTAACAGCTCATACTGTTGCTGTACAGAGAAACTCCAATCAGTATGGCAAAAAGCCAGATTGAAACATAGAAACATAGAGGTTGATGGCAGATAAGGACCCAAGGCCCATCCAGTCTGCCCATCTCTTTTTCTACCTTATAAATGTGCCATCGGCCTTGCTCTGTCAGTGGCCTATCTAGTCATACTCATCTTTATTGCTCCCTTATGCCTATCCCATGCCTGTTTGAAGCTCTGCACTGTATTCATAGCACCATTTCCTGAGGTAGGCTGCTCCATGCATCCACCACTCTTTCTGTGAAAAAGAATTTCCTCATTCCCCCTTAATCGGCCTCTCTCTAATCTCATGCTGTGTTCTCTTGTCCTGTTATTTTTCTTACATTTAAACATGTTAGACTCTTTCACCTTGTTAATGCCCTTAAGGTGTTTGAATATTTCGATCACATCACCTCTCTCCCTCATTTGATCAAGGGTATACACATTGAGCTCCGTTAATCTGTCCTCGTATGTCTTCTGATGCAGTACCTGCACCATTTTGGTTGCTTCTCTGACTGCCTCAATTTGGTTAATGTCCTTGTGAAGGTGTGGACTCCAGTACTGCATACAGTACTCCAGATAGGGCCTAACTAGTGTCTTATAAAGAGGGATTATTACCTCCCTCTTATGACTTGTGATACCCCTACTAATACACCCTAACATCCCCCTAGCCTTACCTACTGCTTTAGAGGTCTGCTTGGATGATTTCAGGTCATCGGTGATGATGATGCCAAAGTCTCTTTCTTTCATTTGTGACTGTCAGCAACTCCCCCCCCCCCCAGCCTATAAGTGGCTTCAGGGTTTTTCTTCCCTATGTGCATGATCTTGCACTTCTTTGCATTAAATCCCAGTTGCCACTCTTCTGACCATTTTGCTAGTTTATCCAGATCTCATCTCATTCTACCCACCCCATCTGGATCATCTACTCTGTTGCAAATCTTGGTGTCATCTGCTGCCAGACAAGCCTTACCCTCTAGTCCATCTGCAATGTCACTAATGAAGATATTGAAGAGGACTGGCCCCAGGACTGATCCCTGAGGTACCCCACTTGTGATTTGCATCTCTTCTGACTGTATACCATTTACCAGCACTCTCTGTTTTCTGCCTGTCAACCAGTTTGCCACCCAGTTGACCAACTTCTGACCCACCCCGAGCCTACCCAGTTTATTTATCAATCTTCTATGTGGAACAGTGTTGAAAGCTTTGCTGAAGTCAAGATAGGAGACATCAACTGCTCCCCCTTGGTCCATCACTCTGGTTACCCAGTCAAAGAAATCTATGAGATTAGTTTGACAGGACCTTCCTTTTGTAAACCCATGCTGTCTTGGATCCTGTGCTCCTATGCATTCCAGGTGTTGCACTATCCTTTCCTTAAGGAGTGCCTCCATAATCTTGTCCACTACTGAGGTAAGACTGACTGGTCTGTAGTTCCCTGCCTCCTCCCTGCTACCACTCTTGTGGAGTGGGATCACATGAGCCCTTCTCCAGTCTTCTGGGACCTCTCTTGTGCTCAGAGACTCACTAAACAGTTCTGCTAATGGCTCTGCTAGTTCCACCCTTAGCTCCTTAAGTACCCTGGGATGTATGCCATCAGGTCCCATTGTCTTGTCCACCATGAGCTTAGTGAGCTCTTGTAGGACCCTTTCTTTGTGAAGGAGTAGTGCTCACCTCCCTCCCCTGTGTCCATGGTGCTGAGCTGTGGGCCCTGCCTCACCTTCTCTTCAGTAAATACTGAGCAAAGTATCTATTTAAGATAAATGCTTTACAGGGTCCTCCTTCACATACCCCCTTTTCTCCTTTGAGCTTAGCAGTACCCCCTCTGGACTTTCTCCTTTCACTAATGTATCTATAGAAAATCTTGCCACCTTCTTTTACTGTTCGTGTTAGTGTTTCCTCAGTTTGGGACTTTGCCTGCCTTACTGCCTTCCCTGCTTCCCTTAGGGCAGTTTGGTATGCCTCCCTATCTTCATCCCGCTGTGTTCCCTTATATTTCGTGAAGGCCAGTCTTTTGGCTCTGACCTTTTCTGCTACTAAATTTGAGAACCAAAGTGGTTTCCTTCTTCTTTTGCACTTCCTTTTCTGTCTAACACAATGGGATGTTGCTTCAAGTATTGCATCCTTAATGCTTGCCCACTTTGCATGTAAGGGAGTCCTTATTTCGTGATTTACTTGCCCTTGAAAAAAACAACACTTGAGATGGCTGTCGTTTGCTTTGTACTGTTTTTAACCTATAGACTGGTAATTATAATCAACTTATATATTTATACACAAACAGCTGAGCCTAGCTAAACATGACTCATTTAGCTAGATTCTGGTGTGTGTTTGTGTATAAACTTGCAAGAAATATGTTTGCTGGTCACCCAAAAACCAGCATGCCCAGCTTAGCTAGAGGAGTCATTGGCATGTGTTCTCACAGGACCCCAGGCAGCATGGATTCACAGTGGGAAGGTCATGTCAGACGAATCTAATCAATTTCTTAGACTTGGTCACCAAAGTAGTAGACCAGGGAAGGGCTGTGCACATGGCCTACATAGACTTTAGTAAGGCATTTGACACAGTCCCACATAAAAGATTAAAAACAAGCTAGCCAGTCTGAGAATGGGTCCCAGGGTTGTAGCCTGGGTAAAACATTGGCTGGACAACAGAACACAGAAGGTAATAGTAAATGTAGTCCACTCCAAAGAAAGTGGGGTTACTAGTGGGTTACCACAGAGTTCAATACTTGGACTGTTCCTCTTTAGTGTCTTTATAGGTGACATTGCAGAGGGATTGGAAGGGAAAGTATGCCTCTTTGTAGATGACACAAGATCTGCAACAGGGTTGATACACAAGGGGAGTGGAAAGGATGAGAAGCACTTAGCAATGTTGGAGGAATGGTCAAAATTATGGCAGCTTAGATTCAATGCAAAGAAGTGCAAAGTAATGTACCTAGGAAACAAAAAGCCAGTGGAAGAGTACACAATGGGGAAGTACTAACAGCAAAAAATAGAAAGAGGCCTGGGGTAGTTATATCAGATGACTGAAAGGTAGGCAAGCAATGTGAGAAGGCAGTATGGACAGATGGGTGATACTGGGATGCACAACGAGAGGCATCACCAGTTGAAAACAGGAAGCTGTTATCCCTCTGCACAGACAGTTGGTGAGACCCCATCTGAATACTGTGTGCAGTTCTGGAGATCCCATCTCTGCAAGGACATACACAGGATGAAGGCAGTCCAGAGGAGGGCAATTGAAATGGTGCAGGGTCTGCACCAGAAGCCACAAAGAGATACTAAAGGAGCTTAATATGTATACCCTTGAGGAAAGGAAGGAGTGGGGACATAATAGAAACATTTAAGTACCTCAAAGTAATCAACAAAGTGCAAGAGGGTAGCATCTTTCAGAAAAAGAGATGTGCAAGAACAAGGGGGACAATCTGAAGATGGGGCGACAGCTCTGGGGCAACATGAGGAAGTATTTTTTCATGGAGAGGTGGTGGATGCATGGAACAGCCTTCCTGAGGAGGTTGTGAGGTCAAAACGCTTGGGGAATTCAGGAATGCATGGGACAGACATAAAGCAATTCTAGTGGGGGTAGGAGGAAGCAGGCTGTTGGTTCTCTAGGATCTGCAGCTTATCCGGTAGGTAGGGAAATGAGCAGACTGGGGGCCAAGCGGTCCTTATCTGCTATCAAAGTCTGTTTCTATGTTTCTGTGGATTGCTGATGTAGCCGACTGGCACCTTTGCTGTTGGTAATGCCAGGATTTACCACGCTGAAAGGTGCTAGTCATCCAGTCAGGTTGCCAGATTTTCAGAGCCCATTGTATAATCGGTGCTTAACACTGTTTGGAAAATAATGAAACAGAATTCACTACTAATCACAAAAAAGTATGTCTCTCAATGCATTGTTGATGGAATGCAAGTACTGAACACTTCTGAATGAAACATTATTTCAGACACATCCACATATTTCAATAACCTATGAATGAATGTATTTATGTACAAGCTAAAATGAAAATAAAGGCAGTGGAATGTTAATATTGCAGATTTTTTTTATTCACATATGAGCGCTATTTTGTTTTATCTGTCCAACAAGTACTGGCACAGCAGAGTCCTCCCAGGCACACAGAATAGTCCTGTAAACTTTGACAGTTTACTTAAAGACTACAAATGATATTCATGTCATTTTGAGAAGATTATACTAAAAGCCCATGTTAACAATATGCATTCAATCATCAGTGCATCTCCTCTTCTCACTACTGCTCAAAAGAATTCATCTGACTGGACGATTCATGCAATCTAAGTACTTCATGAACATTTTATAATCACACCTGTGAATGGAACTCCCTTTAAAGCATTACATTTTATTAGATTAACAACCACAAATCCCTGGTATTACAGAGTGGAGCCTAGAAACATTGATAGCTAGTAGTGTGTGGTAAACTTTTTTTTTTGGTTGCTAGCAGCTGCAGCTGGGCATTTGTCAAAATGACAGTTTTGGAAACAAACTGGTCTGCCTGTCATTTCTGGTAAAAATCTCATATGGCTCACCATCTGTGAGCTCAACTATGTTGTGACCTATTATCATAAAAAAGGTAAATGATGAATAAAAAAAATACAGCTAATTGCAATTCATATAATACAGGGGACGGTTTCAAAACTGTACAGTATAAAAAGATGGCCATCATACCACTGAGTACATCCACCGAAGTGCTTGGGGTGAACAGCAAAAAACATGAAACTTGATCCTTGAACTTTATAGATCACCTACCCTAGCTGCTCATTCCCACTTGCACTCATAACCCTCTTTTTGTGATATCACCATCTACTGTCAGGGAAAATGACTATGTTGTCACAGATTAAACCTTTAAATGAGTAATAGTACCACACAACATCAGTGTTTCATTTTCAGTTTATACGTGAAACAACATGTTCTAGGTTTTAAAAAACGTCTTGTAAGTGAAATAAATGATATTCTGAATGACAATATTTATAGCAAAACAACATGATTTATTTACCCAATGTTTCATCATAATGCATACTCTGAAGTCTTATTACTCTTATAAAATGGCATTTAATTACATGACTTAAAATAAATGAAAATAAGAATGAAGTATTTTAAAAAGATAGCAACTGAACCTTTCATTGAAATATGCTTCCATTTTAATTCTGAATACAAAAAAGTCTCTGTTCTGGTAATGGGGGTTAGCTAAAAACACAAAATATAGTGAAAACTGTTGTATGGCATACACTTTTTGTCAGAAAAAAAACATGTTACCTTGCATTTCAGATCAATACTAGTACTGCTTCTTAATAGACATGTGTTCAATGCTTTAAACCTGCCAGGTTGCCTTTTTTATGTTTGCTTGCACTCATGCGCAAGAAACATTATGTGACAGCTTAGGAGAGAAGAGGAGTTTTGGAGGTGCAGCACTGTGGCGGCCAATGCCTCCACTGCATTTAGAGACTTGGCCTCCTTTCCTCCCCAATGCGGTGGCTTGCTGCTGCTGACACTAGTTCAGCAAGCGTGCCACCAACTTGAAATGAAATTGCCACTTCAATGAGGGAGAGACCCATCATTGCAGGGCGGTACCTTGCCTGATGTAAAATTTCCAGTAACATGGCAGCGGCTGTTGCCGTTTGCCTCAGGGTCCCCATTAAAGCCAACGGGGTGCCAAATCCCCCTGTTGGCATACCCCTCTCCAGTTCATTAGCCGACGGGGGAGCCAATCCCCCATCAGCATAATGTCCCCATAGATCTTGTTTGCCGAGGGGTGCCCAATCATCCTTGGCATCCTGTCCCCCCCAACACAGATCCTTTTTTTTGCTGACAGGGCCCAATCCTGTCGGTTCCAGTCCCCCAAAAGAAACATGTAGGTGGCATGCTGGGAGCTCACCCCAGCATACTAAACCTACCTGCAAAAAGAAAACCTTCCCGCAATGTTTTTTTTTTTTTTTTTTTGTTACCTGAAAGTAGAAAATGGTCCCTCGTTGTCTGGTGCCCTCTCCCCAACCCACACCCACCCTCTGAGCACCCACATCCCGCACTCCCTCACCTCATACTTCCTCCGGAGCCAGGCACAATGATCTTCAGTGGACTGAAAACACGTCTACACTCTTCAAAGCCGACTGCAAACTGAAGAAATGCTGGTAAGCTGTATAATGGCATAAACTTTTTTCAACTTAGGTGGATATCTCAGCCATTTCTGCAAATTTTGGCACTAAATTTTCTGCATGGGTTCTTGGGACTTCATCTCATGACTTCAATCACTGTCATGTCATTATTCGGTCCTGATTTCGCAGTCACTGCGTGGAATCACCTTTTTGGACTGAGTAATGAAATGACAGTGTTACTGTTCATGAGGTGGGCTCCCAAAAGGCCTATGTTGCAAATTTGGTTAAAGAATTTCAAAAAATGACTGTGTTACGAGTGTGCATTGCGCAGTTTCTTCACACGCTCATAACTCTGAAAATTTTTTAATATTTTCACTCCAGATTTTAAGCATTGCCATTTTTGCACACCTCTTTATGAACAGTATAGCTGTCATTTTTCACATCCTGCCCAAAACGTGGCTTCACATGTGTGATGCACAATGGTGTGGTCACTGTTGGAAATCAGCGTCCGGGTGGAGTAACAAAATCACAGTGACATTGTTCATGAATGAAGATCCCAAAATGCCTGTGTTGACAATTTGGTGAAAACATTTCACAAAATGACTATATTGTGAGGGTGTATTGCGCAGTATCCATGCACGCTCGTAACTTTGAGAATTTTTAATATTTTCACTCCAGATTTTCAACATTGGCATTTTTCCATGCCTCCTTATAAACAGGGTAGCTGTCTTTTTTCACATCCTGCCCAAACTGTGTTTTCACACATCTGGCACAGAATGGCACGGGCATGTAGCAAATCAACATTCAAGACAGATTAATAAAATCACAGTGCCACTGTTCATGAGCAGAGGTACCAAATGCTTTCATGAGGTGTGGGTCACAAAAAGGCCATGTTGAAAATTTGTAGTGCAAATACCAATAAACGCCAGGGGCATTATGATTCCTAACCATGGCATCCCACCCTTTACAGACTGACAGGCATCAGGGGTGTGCCTTTGGATTGCTGGCTGTAATGCTCATGCCATTCCACCCTCATCCTGCAGCCAGTGACGGGCGTTGAGGTGCACCTTGGACTCTTTGGCCCCAGACTTCACCCCATTCTCCTATACTGCACCCATTTCAATGTATGTCCTTATGTAATGAGGTGACTGTGAAGCCAACACCCTAAGGCACACCTTAACACTTGTCGGTGTTTGCATGATAGGGTTAGATGAAATGGCGTGAGCATTATGCAAACAACCCAAAGGCATACCCCAGTGCCTGTCTATCTCTGCAGGGTGGAGGTGGGGTTCAAGTGAAGTTCAATACTTCACTGCCATTCCTATTTTGCATCTGTCTAACTCCTGCACTTCCAATGCTAATACAAGCAAACAAACATTCTGCATTGACAAATGCTTCTTTGGTGGTGGTGATACATTTCAGCTTAAAACACCAATATATGAGTCAATGGTACATGCTTTAATAAACTTCAGGAATGTATTTGAGCTGTTTGGGTCTGCCTTCATCTATGAAACTGTGTTTTTCCATGTTTTTTCTTTCTTTGTGAAGTATTATTGGTTACTTTCTTCTTCCTGTTGTTTTTTTTTCTGTCTTTTCTCACATTCAAGTTATGGAATGTTTATAGAGATGCAGTGAAATTAAATAGCACCAGCAAAATTCCAACAAAATGGCAAATTTCACTGCATGAAGTATTTTGCAAAGTTTGCGAATTTCGTTGATGAATTTTGAGGGTCTGAAAAGCGAAATTCTGCTGACGAAATGCAGAATTTCACCCACGAGCAGCAGAATTTTACCCGAGAGTGGTGAAATTCTGCCATTCACGGGTGAAATTCTGCATTTCGTAGGCATAATTCATGATTTCACCAAAGGAATTTTGCATTTTGCATCCACAAAATATTTTGCAAAACATGCGAATTTCGTAAAATATTTTGCAGAACAAAATTTGTGGATTTAGCACATCTCTTAATGTTTACAGTGGAATACAGGGATTCAAAATCCTGCTCAGTTCCACTGGCAAAATGTTCCTCTCCAATCTTGCTGTACAGGCAAGCATACATAAAACAAAGGCCTCATCTAGAGCCAGAGACTTGGCTATCTCACTGTTAGGGAAAGCAGAAGAGATTTCCTGGATGAGCAGGTAAAGACAGAAGGATGCTTTTTCATTGTCAGCAAAGAAACAGTTGTAATGAAAACTATGAACAATATTTAATATTTCTAATGTGTTTATGTGTGTGAGGAGAGTATGATGATCAAGGAAACAACATGTTATTAATTTGTTTTACTTTTTATTTAAGGTAGTTCTATTCTTAGGGCACAGATGAAGGTTTTTACAGTGTAAATGTGCCAGCCATGTTTGTGATTGAAGGTCAGTTCTGGTTGTAGGGAGACTGACAAAAGATAGTTCTGGTTGTAGTAGGACTGATTTACTTATTGTGTGATGTGGTTAGGACCAGGATTACTGTACATTATGCTCTAATAATGCACAGTCACATGACTGGTTCTAACTAATTAAAATTCTTTGCTTTTTAGACCCATTTGATAAATAACATTATATTCAGCAAGACATAAAAAACATATGAATGTATAACTATATTTTTATTGCTAAAACATATATGCTTTAACAGTTACACATTTTGAAATCTTCTTAACTTTGTTAGAATTACAGAGAAAATGAAACTGTAAACTTAATTTGTTAACTTTCTAAATGTGAACCACAGATGTATTTTAACCCAATGTCGATAGGGAGAAGGGCAGGGGTAAATGGAGAAAGTGACAAAGGCAAGAAGGACAGAGATGGGGCAAAAGGGGGTAAGGCCATCAGGAAATGGAGGGTATTGAGTACCAATGCCCGTAGTCTGGGCAACAAGCTCCCTGAGCTGGTGGCCTTAATGGAAGAGGGATGCCTGGATATCGTAGCAGTCACAGAAACATGGTACACAGAGAACCATGACTGGATGTTAACATACCAGGGTACATAACCTACAGGAGAGACAGGCAGAGAAGAGGGGGAGGAGTAGCTCTCATGTAAAGGAAGAGATAAAAGCAACTGAACAAAAGAGTAAACAGGGGGAGAGGAGGCACTGTGGGTCACCTTGAGACTGGAAAGGGCACCACAATCCGCACAGGGGTTGTGTACAGACCCCATGTCAGGGGAAGGAATGGACAAGGATATGATGGAAGGCATTCTTAGAATGGCAGAGAAAGGGGAGATACTGTTGATGGGAGACCTGAATATGCCAGATGTTAACTGGAGCACATTTGCTGCAGCAACATCCAAGAGCAGGGCCATTCTTGACACCCTACAGGTGGCAGGCATTAGACAGCTAGTTTCAGAACCCACTCGTGAGGGAGCAATCTTAGACCTCGTACTCTCAAACGGGGGCAGTGAGAGGATCTCAGATCTAGAAGTAGGTTGCCATCTGGGGACAAGTGACCATCAAACAGTGTGGTTCACGCGAACTCAGCTACAGAGTCAGCATACAAAAGTGAGGGTACTGGACTTTAGGAGGGCTGACTTTGGCAAGATGGGAGAGTGCCTCAGAAAAGCACCAGCAAACAGGCTAGAAGGAGGTGTGGAGCAACAATGGGGAATTATCAAACTGCCATCACAGAGGCAACAAGCCTTGTGTGAAGCAAATAAACAACCAAACGAAAGAAAAGCCACTATGGTTCTCAAGAGGGTGGCTGTGAAAGTCAGGAAGAAAAGATAGCATTCCAGAAGTATAAGGAAACACAGAAGGAGCAGGACAGAAAGCTGTACCAGTTAAGGCAGAAAGAAGCAGGGAGGGAAGTCAGAATAGCAAAGGCCCAAACTGAGGAAAAGATAGCTAACTCAGTTAAGAAGGCGGATAAAACCTTTTATAGGTACATCAGCGAGCATAGAAAGACAAAGGGAGGGATAGTGAGGCTGAATAGAATAAACGGTGGGTGGGCAGAGGGGGACAGTGAAAAAGCAGGAATACTGAACAAATATTTCTGCTCAGTATTCACAAAAGAGGAGGGGGAAGTGCCTAATCCAATTAACAGAAGCACTCTTGATAGGGGGGTCGATCCCAGTCCTTTCACAGAAGAAAGGGTTCTGCAAGAACTCCTAAAACTGAAGGTGGACAAAGCAATGGGTCCTGATGGAATTCACCCCAGAATTCTAAAAGAATTAAGGAAGGAACTAGTGAAACCACTGGCTACTCTTTTTAATAAATCATGGGAGGATGGTGTGGTACCCAAGGACTGGAGGAAGATGGATGATTCCCTTCACAAAAGTGGGACCAAGACAGAGGCAGGAAACTACAGACCTGTCAGTCTGACCTCTGTGGTAGGGAAAGGATGGAGTCACTTCTGAAGGAAAGAATAGTTGAGTACCTAGAGGTCAGTGGAGCACAGGATCCAAGGCAGCATGGGTTCACAGCGGGAAGGTCATGTCAGACATAATCTATAGATTTCTTTGACTGGGTGACCAAAGTAGTAGACCAGGGAGGGGCTGTGGACATGGCCTACCTAGACTTTAGCAAGGCATTTGACACAGTCCCACACAAAAGATTATTAGTCAAATTAACCAGCCTGGGAGTGGGTCCCAGGGTGGTAGCCTGGCAAAACATTGGCTGGACAACAGAGGACAGAAGGTAATTGTAAATGGAGTCCACTTGAAGAAAGGTGTTACTAGTGGGCACCGCAGGGTTCAGTATTGGGTCCAGTCCTTTTAAATGTCTTCTTACCAGTGGCATTGCAGAGGGACTGGAAGGAAAAGTATGCCTTTTGCAGATGACACAAAGATCTGCAACAGGGTTGATACACAAGGAGGCGTGAAAAGGATGAAAAGGGACTTGGCAAGGTTGGAGGAATGGTCTGACGATGGCAGCTAGGATTCAATGCAAAAAGTGCAAAATAATGCACCTGGGAAACAAGAACCCAGGGAAGAATACACAATGGGTGGGGAGGTAGTAACAACAACAAACAGGAAAGGTACCTTGGGGTAATCATATCAGATGACCTTAAGGTTAGCAAGCAATGTGAGAAGGCAGTAGGGAGGGCCGGGGGTATACTGGGATGTATAGGGAGAGGCATCAGCAGCAGAAAACAGGAAGTTGTTATCCCTCTGTACAGACAGTTGGTGAGACCCCATCTGGAATACTGTGTCCAGTTCTGGAGACCCCATCTCCGCAAGGACATAGACAGGATAGAGGCAGTCCAGAGGAGGGCAACTAAAATGGTGCAGGGTCTGCAAGAGACGCCGTATGAGGAGAGACTAAAGGAGCTTAATATGTATACCCTTGAGGAAAGAAGGGAGAGGGGGGACATGATAGAAACTTTCAAGTACCTCAAGGGAATCAACAAAGTCCAAGAGGGTAGCATCTTTCAGAAAAAGAGGCTTGCAAGAACAAAGGGACACAATTTAAAGATAGAAGGAGGGCGGTTCAGGGGCAATGTGAGGAAGTATTATTTCACAGAGAGGGTAGTGGATGCATGGAACAGCCTTCCTGAGGAAGTTGTGGAGTCTAAAACTGTGGGAGAATTCAAGAATGCATGGGACAGACATAAGGCAATTCTTGTGGGGGGCAGGAAGATATAGGCTGTTGGTTAAATAGGATCTGCGGCCTATCCTGTAGGTAGGGAAATGGGCAGACTAGATGGGCCTAGAGGTCCTTATCTGCCGTCAAAGTCTATGTTTCTATGTTTCAATGAGGAAACTGACTACCTCACAGGCACCAAAGGTTGACATGTCATGCAGAGGGTTTCAATGTACAGTCATTTACTGACATTTGCAGAGTTGACATCACTGACAGTGGATGTAGCAACACCTGCCTGTGTATCACTACTTTGGACTTCCGGTGGCTGCTGAACAAAGAGCCCATGCTGGAAGAACTGGAAAAGCAGACCTAGATCTACAGGCTGTGGTAGTGGCATAGCTTGCTGGAGTTGCTGTTGACACTGTCTGTCTAGATGCTGTTGACAATACATGTCGCACAACAGACCACAAGCCTCACCAATAACTAGAGATGCAGCAAAATTTTATTTCACCTGTGAAATTCTGGCAAACTTGCTGATTTTGCTTTGTTAAATATTTTGTGAAATTCCGCACATTCCACAAAATATTTTGCGGGTGCAAAATGTGAAATTTCACCCACAAAATGTGTAATTTTGCAGGAAAATGTGTAATGCATGTAAGTGGCAGAATTTCACCTGCAAGTAGTGAAATTTCGCATTTCATGCCCACAAGCTATTTTGTGAAATGTGCAAATTTCACAAAATATTTTGGAGTTTCAAACAACACTACCAATAACCTCAGTTCAAGTATTAAGGTTATCTGAAATTTGAGTTAACTACTCCCGGTCAACCCTCTGTTCCTATCATATTCTACCAGAACATTGCGTGTGTGAAGCAATGTGATCTGCTCTGTTATACCTGGACTACCATGCTCATGACTTTGGGGGCTGAAGGGCCTGCAAGACAAAAAGAAAAATACATAGGCCGAATATTCAAGGGTTGCACCACGAACCCCGCATTGTGCCCTGGTGGGATATTGAAAAGGCTGCCCGTGCAGTGCAACTCCGATGCACTGTGGCACAATGTAATGGTATGCAGCGCAGATGCAGGGGCATCCCAATATTCAGCCTGGGATGTGCAGTGCATATGTTGGTGCAACCCTGCATTCACATATTTGGGACTGTCTAGTACAGTATGCCCTGCAAGCCCATTAGTCCACACAAGGTACCAATGGGTTTACAGCCCATACTGTACGTGTCATTCGGTGGGCAGCCGGGCAGTATGCAGGCGGATGCAGCCACCCGCCAATGACGGGGAGCAGGGTGGCACAGGGTCCTGTGTGGGTGGGAGGGATGGGGTGCCACTGGATCACCAGGGACTTACGTGTGGGTGATTTACTGTGATCGAGGACCCGGAAGGGAGAGGGGTCCACTAGACCACCAGGGATGGGCATATTTACATATATCGGGGAATTGGGGACTCAGGTGGGAGGGGGGGACCACCAGACCACCAGGGATGGTCATGTATTATATTTATTGGGGTAACAGGTACTGGGGGGCCACTAGACTACCAGGGAGATCTCATTGCACATATGCCATGTGATTGCAGCTACGGGGCGGGGGATGCCCCAGGATCCCCACAGCACACATCATGCTGAGCAGTGTGCCAGGCGCAGGTTGCCGGGCTGCCCTGGTCAAGGCATGCAAATGGTAGAGACAACATGCAAATGACCCCATTTGCACCTTGCATATATTATGGCCTCATTTGCATGCTCCCTGCTGAACATCGTGGGTGATGCGCCCAGTGCAATTGCACTTGCACTGGTGCATCCCCATGCTCCCTATCTGTGAGTTGTGCTGGCACAGTTCCACTGCGCCATGCGTAGTATGTGTGCTGACCCTGGCATATTCAGTGGTGATGCACCATGATGCATCCCCATTTAATATCACCTGGACCTGAACCTGGCCCCAGCGCATCACAGTTGTGCTGAGCCCAGGCTTGTGCCACTGTCTGACACAGTCTGAATATCTGGGCCATATTACATAAGCAATTGTAAGTGAGTGCATTTATGTGAATGTTGTTCTGTTACTTCTCTATAATGTCCGTTGTCTATGACAGTGATTTATTACATGTTTCTCTTGCGATGACATTTTCTAGTAACACTATAACTAACATGGCCATCAGTTGTTTACCATATTGTTGTCTACATTTGTAAACTGATCAACATTGCAACCTATTAACTCATAACATGACTTCTAGCAATGTTGCATCATCTGTGCATTTATTTTGCTTCTTCTGTATGTCTTCTGTCCAATATTAAGACTACTTTTTCACAGTTTTAAACATCCAAACAAAAGGATGACAACTCACTACATACCTTTTTCTGCTGAGAAAATGATAGCTGCGAAAGAAACCTTTATGAGGTAGCTTGCTACTACTGATATATGTATATAGATTGCTAGACATGCAGAAACTATGAAGCATGGCAAGTCAGTGCTATATACTATGAATCTAAAAGCATAGTGGAGATTTTCCGTATGCATAATGGTAGCACACAGAAATGTTTTGTTGAAGCACAAGTGTGTTGTTAAGGGAGTGACTACTGGCATTAGTTTACCAATACATGAACAAACCTATAAATACTGTCGTGTTGGTGTAGAATGTTGTCATCTTGTGATGCGTTGTTGTTAACTAGTAACCTGTTCATTTAAATTGATATTTATACATTTACTAGAAAAGTAGGACAATAATTTATTAGTTTAACTAGTCTTTTGTATTCAGTGTAAATAATAATTGCATAAAGATTTCTTACAAAACAACCAGAGAAAAATCTCCATTCTGATTTTCCAATTGTATACCAGAGCTCTGATAATACATAGGTGTCTTCTAGTTGGCTCTTTACCATTGCTTACAAATAAAACATTGTACCTGTTGCTTATGATGTTAAATACTACTCTAATATTGACGTGCTGCTAGTACAGGGTCTGTGTTACCATTTAGTGTGGTAATTTACATATGTTGTTTTTCATTAGCTGCATAAACCTTTCATCATTGTAAAGTCATGATGACAGTACATTTAACACATTTTGATTATTTCTGTGTCAAACAACTCACAACTATGGATGGGACCAATTATGAGTATACAGACAGAAGATTGTTTAACTCGAAACATTTTATGTGTTACATATACTTGTGTACATAGTCTGTGGGTGGTAACGACTTATGGCTCTTACCAGACAGTGCATTCAAAGTGAGAAAAGCAGCTTCAACTTGTTTTTCTAGCTGAGAGGGTTAGCAATGTGTGCCCACAGCTGCTGAGATTATCCTGCAGCACCTGGGCTACGCCAGAACTCCTCATCAGCAAATGGCACCACAAGCTCAGCAATGTTATCCTTTGCTGCTCTTCCCTGATCAGACAGGTGTGACATACTCTTACCTACTGTGCCAGTGGCCTCCTCATTTTCTGGAGCTTGCCCCTGTTTTCTCATTAAACCAGTGTGGTCAGTAATGACACCTAGAAGTATGATAAGCACATGCAGTATATGAACATCAGATACACATGTTTCAAGCCACTTAATTACTGCCAATAGTCTTATAGATTGCAATTGGAATGGACCACGAATAACTGATCTTTATAAATGGGAAAACAAAAATTGCCGGCTCTGATAACCAACTATATGAGGACCCATTCCTACACTAATTTATGCAGCTCTAATAAAAAGTGGTCAAGTCGACCTACTCAGACTGATGCTACAGTACAGATGACATCCACATGCCAGCCTTAACTATACTCCCTCAACACTGTAACATGCTTTGATTGCATCTGAAGCCACTGCCTGCCCTACCTTCACCCTTACTAAAACATTATTTAAAAACAGACCTATTTCATGACCACAGTAAGTCATTCCATGGGGGGGCACCATTTCAGTCCCCCTGCCATTGCTTACTGCTTAATGAATGTACAACAGAACTCATATACCTAACAAATATGTGCATATGGGAGGTTTCCATCAACTTGTAGAACAAGTGTTATGAAAAGTGCATATTTTGAAAAACACTTTTTGCAATCAGTTACTTATTTGAACTATATGTATCTGGTATTACCGTTTTTGAAATTGTATGTATCTGTTGTTATCCTTGTGCCATCTGTGTGGCCCGGTGATGCCTGAAAATGGTCCCTGGGATCAGCGCACCTACCAAGTAAATAAATAAAATAAATAAAGTTACTGCAAATAAAAGTGGTTTGAATTATCTAATTTAATTATAGTTTACTATATTTCAGATATACAACAATTTTTTTCATCTAATGGTAAACTATATACTGGTCTTGCTGATGGGCTGTGTCTCAGAGATGATTGTCACTTCGTGCACTTGAGGTTCGACTTGTAGCACTGATGAACGGACTGCGCTTGCTGAGTGCTGTTCTGTGACTGTAGAGAACAAATGTACTGTGATAACACACAATGGGACAGTGTCCATTCTTTACAAACTGTTGTTCTGCAACAGTTCAAAACTCATAAAATGTGATTTTACACTTCTTGTTTCAGAACCTATAGAGATTACACGTCAGTTACATTCTAAGACAGGGCAAAACATAATTCACACATTTCTTATAATACTATACACAGGATGAGCAACTTTATGCATAAGCAGTGTGTTTTATTACCTGTGGGTTCTCATTCTCACAGACTACATGAGATTCACTCTCCATATCATGGTTGCACATCCAGTGTTGTCTATGTAATAAATGTAGTACCTTAAAATAAAAAATAAAAAAAATTAATAGTGCTAGTGCTATATAGAGAATAGTGGATGTACAGCTATGTACAACCAGTATGTTCTGACACAGAAAGGGTCTGATTCCCTCTGAATTCAAGAGGTGGAGTCTGTCAGTTCTCATTGTGTTGCTGTGTTTCTGATGGAAGTAGCTCAGTTTTTGACAAAAAACGTATATCCCAGTCAGTTTCTATGTCCGTCTATCTTATGTTAGCATAATGACTTTCTCTTTCACTCATAACATGTAATCCTGCATTATACAGGCAATACAAAAATAGTAAGAAGACTACTGATGTTAATAATGTACAACTTTTATGTGGCATATGCCCAATGATGTCAATTGTTACCAAGCAAAAGGACAATATCCTCATAAACTCTAGAAAGTATATCTGGCTTTTCATTATGCAAACTTTTTTTTTAAAACTGTAATCATTAACAAAAATCTACATTTTCTAAATGCAGCAAGGTATTCTGAGGGTGTGCATTGAACACATATAGTGAATGTTCAGGTACTGAAGGTGCTTAACATGCAACATCGTGCCTTACAACACTCCTGTTTGTGTAGTAACAGGTGCTCTATGTACAACACCACCGTGTCTTATTGCTTAGTTATTGTTCCATTACTTATGCGTCACAGTTAAAATACATCCATTAGCACTTAAGTACATTCATACTGCTATCAGTATTGTATTGTAGTCAGATGTGTACTTACTGATGTGATAATGCTCGCCAAGACTGGGCTTTCCAGCTGTCTTTCACATACTAGGGGCACAGGTGAACCACTCTTTCTTCCTCTGCTTTACAACTTTTTTTTCTGTAGTGTGAAAAACCTCTACCACAGCATTTTCCACTTCTGCCAGCACTGTTGTGGAGTTTTAATGATATTATCTTGAGCAAGGCAGTCGCTAACCTCCTTCCACATATCAGGAAGTGATGTTGCCCTAAATTAGATGATTGCTTTCCCTTACTGTTCAAGGGCATGCACAAGCCCTTGGACATGTAAATCACTCCACTTTTGGGTTATTTTCCTGTTAAACACAACAACCCAGTCTTTACTAGCTGCAAAGTTTAGTGCATTGTGGGAGTAAGGTACTAATTGTCTGGCCTGGGAGTCTCCCCCTCCTCCAAGGGTGCCACCTCTTGTTTTTCACCCTCTGGGTTACTCCTCCCACATTCCTTCCTGGTACCTCTACCTGTTTGCTCCTACGACAGGTCTTGTAGTATGCTGCTACCTGCCTGTACATGTCTGGCCAATAGAAATGTGGGGTCAATCTAGCCAATAACTTCCCATGGCTCAGGTGCCCCAAGTGACTGGAGTGCACATCCTCCATCACCCTTTTTGTATATACCACAGACACCACTACCTGGGCATCCACTTGCTTCATCCGGGGTTGGGCCTCATATGATAGAGAACTTCCTTCCTATGTTCATACCACCATAACATGTCCCCACACCACCATTAACCTGTCTCCCATCCATGAATTTTGTATATTCCGTTAACTGGGTTACTTCAGGATCCCCACCTGCAACTTTCCCCAGTCAAAATCAAGTGAACAATCATTTTCATATGAGGAGGTTTAAAACATGCAAAGTCCTTTCAGCCAAAATGGCTTCTTTTCATTTTGCTTGAAGTCTTCTCCCCAGTAATACAGTGCCAGTCAGAGTCTTACCTGGGTCTCTTCTTCTTGTTTGCCATCTTCCACCAAATAGCAGTCCAGAAAAATTGGCAACAATGGGATCTCCACAAACGTTGGTCGCAAATGCTCTGTCAAGGGGTCCTCCTCCTCCTCCAGAGCCCATGGATCCTGCTTCACCGAGTTCTCCTCAACATCCTCCAAGTGAGACCTCTTGAGTAGCTCCTGGTATCTGCACTCATCCTCACTCCAGCGCCGATCAGCCTCCAGCCATCTACCACTCATCCAGTGAAGAAACCATATCAGGGACTCCATTTGGCCATCAGGTCCATCTCATCCCATCCATGGTGCCTTGCCCAGGTCACCATCTCCATAAGGTGCTGTTTTCTCATCTCTGGTGCCATGCACCACTGCTGTTTATCCTCAGGACCAGGTCTGGCACCAGCTGACTGTACTCCCCTGTTTCCTTGGACATCCAGTCAGATCCCACTTCTTTCACCATATGTTACTGGGCATGGGTTTAGGATGCACAGTTTTAGGCAGACCACAAGTCAGGTGCATAAAAATACATGGCTTGTGTTTATCATTTTATTTTCAAGTAAAATATACAGAAAATAAGAAACATTGGTTAGAAAAAATAAATCAGATGACAACTACTTCACTTCAGCAGTGTCCAAGGCTCTTTCTTCTGCCTAACAGTGTGAAAGCACACATTAGAAGGGGTCTTTCACCTTCCTCAGTTAGTATCCAACTGACCTTTCTGTCTCCCTCAGCACTCAGGTAGGGCTTTTTATAAACTCACAAATGGATAAATTTTCCACTGCCCCATGATTGACATCAGACATACCATACAATTAGCCATCTGCAGGTTTGTTTACAAAATTAAGAAAGGTCAGACCCGAGGTCAGAACATTTTGCACTCCTTAACCCTCCTGTAATAACATGCTGTCTGCTGAAACAGATATCTTAGAAGAGGATAGCTGACATCTTAAAGAAACAGACACAAGCTTTTGTTATTCTTATATCAAAACAGTTTTGTTATAGCCAGCTAAGCAACATGTTGGACATTATACAAAACATATAAACTGGTTGGGGAAAGGGTTTCAATTCATCCCAGGGGTGTCCACTATGACAGGGGTCACCCTGTCACATGGTACATAGCCAGGGGGATTATCTCAAGGAGCTGGGAGGTACTCCTTCCACTGTACATTTGCCTGGTTAGACCGCACCTTGAGTACTATGTGCAGTTTTGGTGCCCTTACTTAAAGAGGTACATTGCTCTTCTGGAGAGGGTCAAGAGGCAGGCGACCAAGGTGATACAGAACCTTAGGGGCAAGCCCTATGGGGAGAGACTTGAGGAGTTTGATCTGTAATTTCTGGAGGAGAGGAGTGGCAGAGGGGACATGATTGAGGCCTTTAAGTATCTCAAGGGATAATAAGGTAAGCCGGAAAGGGGTGCTTCAGCTGAGGGAAGTGTGGACCACCAGTAGACTGGTCGGGGGAAACTAAGGGGGAGGCAAGGAGACATTATTTCACTGAGAAGGTGGTAGATCCCTTGAATGTGCTGCCCATGGAACTGATGGTGGCTGAAACTTTGGAGGGGTTCAAGAGATGGTGGGAGATGTATAGGGAGAGACTGCATCTCAGTACCCCCCAGGGGATGGGAGTGGGGGACTCTGTGGGGTGGGAGTGGGGCTGTGTCAGTGCACTGTACAGGCACTGATCACTGAGCAGACTCGATAGAGCAGAGGGCCAACTCTGCTGGCTTCTTAGTATGTTAGTACATGGTAGTTTATAAGAAGCAACAGTAGTGTGCCTAAAATTTATGCTTTACTTTCAGATGGTATATTGAAACATATATTTTTTTTTGCACTCCTGTTGTGCATTAAGCATGTTCAAATATATCAGAGTTAGTTCCAGACACTAATTTGCTTAAATGGTTCAAACTTTGGGGGGGAGAGTACTTTCCAAGTTTCCAACTTCCTGCCCTAAGTGCTCTATTCTCCAACAGATCCATTCTGTGGCTACCAGGCAGGTAATGCATAGAAGATCTTCTATATGTCTCTGCCAATATTTCTGTTTGTAATTCCTCTGATTCTCTGAGAAGGCAGTGTAGCCTACTGCTTAGAGCAAAGGGATGTGGCTCAGGTTCAGATACCTCCTTAACATTTTATCCATGTTTCAACCTTGAGAAAGTAACTTAACCTCCTGTTACTGCAGTTCCTTCCCCTCGACTCTGCACAAGAGCAAACTACAAGAAGAAGCAGTACATCAATAGAATAACAAATGCTGCAGTTTATGGTTGTGCTGCATCAATCAATCTTGTGATGTACAGTAGCATTTTTTTCTCATAATGAATGGAATTATTTTGCAACTTTGCTGTTGAATAGATTTGTTTTGCACAGTGTTTTTCCTCACTCAAAACTTTCGGTGAACATTGCTGAAAAGCCCTGAGGCTGCAGTTCTATAAATCTTTTGTATTTATAGGTCTATGTGTATGGTATGTGTATGGTACATTAATCATGCCTTTAAAATCTTTTAGAAACAAAAGTCGGGGATCTATATTCATAACCGAGAAAGGCTTACTGTAAGTGGTACAGTATATACAATATCAGAGTAGATGCCTGGTAGCTGTGTGTATATGTGTCAACCCTGAGTCTAATGACATAGCAATATTAGAAATGACATTTATGGCAACACTTGGGTGTCATGGGGGATTCATGGTGACATTTGTATAAGAGGTGACATATTTAAAGGCCCCTAAGAAATGCCTTAGATGTACCTATCTCTATTCAGTGGACAAGAAGCCAACATAGATAAATGACCTGACAAGGCTTGTTTGTCTAGTGAAAATGAGAACTGAGAGGCAAGTCACTGAAATGTAGAAGAAAAAAAAAAACGTAACTCATCTAAAATTCCCCGATTGTTTGCCACTCTATTTTATGTGTATACTAAAACTAGCTGCAATATGGCAGGATCAAATCTGACAGATGTCACCAAATCCCACACAATGGATTGCATCTCTTTCTTGGTAAACTGAGGATCTTAAATCAGGCTTGTGTCTTTCATGTTCTGAAATAAATGATAACTTGAGAAAGCAGGCCAAGTATATAAAAAATAAAACCTAGAGGAAAACATTTTTCTCTTTCATTGTTCAGACAAAACTTCTGTGGAAAGTAGAGCTGCATATTCCCCAAAAGTTTCAGGTTGTTATCAAGTTTATCAATAAGAAATGTATTTTTTTTTGTTTAAATTTTCTGCCCCCCTCCTCACTGGAATGCTGTTGATCTTGCCTGATCCAGCTTTCTATTCTGGGTCTCCAGGGTTCAGACATAATCTTACATGTCCAGACCCTCCTGAACCTGACACCCACACCCATCCTGATCTCCTGGGGCATGTTCTCCTATGGTGTACTGTTGAGGTCTCACACTTCAGAGGAAATCATACGCTGTTGTCAGTGCATGGCAGCAGGGGAGGTGACAGTTGCATGCATGTACCCCATCGGACATAGGTGGCCTTAGTGCCAGATGTCATGCATCCACTGGAAAACATTTGTATCGACTGCAGCCCACCCCTCATTGGTGAGGCACTTACTTGCAACTGCTGGGACTGATGTTGCAATGGTCATCCACAGTGTAAATAGCACACTGCATGTCTCTCCCATGTATTGCTATGAGCGCCAGCTTTGACCCCCCCAGGAGAAAAGTATCCACTTGGATGCTCTTAGCCCTCCCCACTGGCCACAGTGCCTGATGTCACATGCTCATCGCAATTACTTGAGTGTCCAACAGTATTCCAGAGTGAACTTCCACTACTCCCAATAATGGAGGCAGACATAAGTATGAGTTTTGACAGCTTCACAGACTCTTGAGTTACCAACAAAGCCATGCTTGAAAAATAGGTGTGGTTTGATACTCCATCATCTGTTCCACTGGGCAATTAAGGATAAAGTCTAAAATCTATTGTATTTTACCATACTAGTTTAAAAGGAAAGTACTGGAAAATAAAGGGTAATGGAGAAGATGGTACTTGAGGGCTCTGCAATTATAATGACAGCCTGTGTAGTTGGTTTATGTGGAAGGGCAACAATGCAGGGCAGTGTTACACTGTAAGCAAAGGCTTGGCTGTCTTCGGAGTCTCAAACAAAACATGGACGGGTTGGTAAAGTTGGCAGAAATTAGTGTAGGGAGTACCCAGCAATGTAACTTGCAAGAGGAAATAATACAGCATGGAACTGCTGGCCAGCAATTCTAGCTGACATGATGAGTAAGTATGATGAATTTCAAGCACGCCATAGGTATGAACACTATGCAGTGTGGTGTGAACCATAGAAAGCTCAAACAATGTCAAAGTCATCAGAGACAAGCATAAGGAAAGTGAGACAATTTGTACCTGAGACATTATTAGCTCTAGAGGAGATATCAGTGACCATGGACAGTGGTAGCCAGAGATATGTCCCAAGAATGTTTAAATATAGCTGGATGGACACAGGAGCTCTCATTGAGATGCATGGGGACTTTCTGTGAAGTATCCAGTTTTATCTAGCTATCTTGGGACATATTTCTGGCAGCCACTGTACACCATTTCAGGGAATTACATGAATTTGTCATCTGAGATGAGCAGTACATAGGACTGGGTGATATTAGCAAATTTCAATTTTGCAGAATTTTCACAAACGTTTGCAATTCTATTTGAATTTTCAAACATTTTAATTGGTCATAATTCAGTAGATTGTAAGTTGAGCATGCTGATGTTTAAGTAGAGTGGCTAACAGAGTGTTGAGTTTTATGACATTTGCATGAGGGGAGGAGATGTTATAGGGGTTCAAAGTCTGGCAATTTATTATTCATGTGAACATTTCAGAAAATATTTCTATGCTTAAAACGTAGACACTTTTGTAGTTAGATAATTGAAAATTTATATGCATACTTTCTTGGAAGAGTCATAGAAATTGCTAAATAGAGAGATAATTGTTTAGTTTCCAGGAAATTCATTATCTGCTCTTGGATTATTTATTACAAAATCATTCACATTATTGCCATCAAACTCATTTACCAATAGTTACCCAGATTTTCTCAATCCGCGCTCTTATGTTGGGGGCACATTTTAGACCCTCCAGTCTTCAGGAACCTCTCCAGAAGCTAGCATTCGGATAAATAATTCTGGGAGGGAAGCTTTCAGTGATTGCCTCATTTCTTATAGTACCCATTGATGCAACCCGTCTTGCCCTGTGAACTTGATCATTTCAAATTCATGCAGACCTTTTGAAATACTTTTCTCAGTGACTATATTTGTCCCTAGTCTGGTACTCTCATTAGCTCAGAATTTAATTTTGCTGTTGGGTACTGACCATGTACATTCCATTGCAAACACAAAGCTGAAGTAATCATTTACTCTATTTGCCTTTCTGTATCTTCCTCAATGTGTAGCACTTCCTTTTTATTCTCATAATTTCACTTTTTAATTTTTGCCCTTATATACATGCTGAAGTTCATGTCATGTTTTAATCCCTCTGTTGTCCTTAAGGCATGTATTCACTTCTGTCATACTAGTTTCTTTGTATTTAGAGGTGGAGATAAATGGAATGTGATACATTTGTTTATCTGAGTGTACATAATTTTATTTATGTAAACAGTTACTACATCACACTCTCTACAGTTACTATGTCACCCCCCCCCGCCTTCACACACAAACACAGAGACAGAAATGCCTTTTCCCTACTTCACAGCTCTCTCTTCAATCCAGTGTCCACCATGCTGGCTCAAATCTGAAGCCTGTTCACTCCAGGAAATGGCACCTCTGTGTCTCACCTACTCCAGGAAATTGCACAATGCACAGTGCCTCCCGCTAACTTCAAATAATGTTTTTAAATCTTTTGAACAGTCTTCCAAACCTTTCCTGTAACTGCTGGTCTTACTCCATTCCCACACAATTAAAAAAACAGAACACCTGACCTGACTTTGCTCTTTCCTCCATGCTGCTTATCATGTTCACTCCATGTCTCTTTAAAAGGAAACATGATTTTTTAAACTAAACTCCAAAATTAGTAAACAAGCTTGCAGAAAAGAAAGAATGGCAGAAGCACTTGGGCCACTTGCTTAAAAGCTGACTTCCTTCTTCCTCACTAAATTCAGCAGCCATAGGATTTTTTTCAAATCAGCCACTGCAACCATCAGTAAGTGAACATGTTGCAGCATAAGCGCAACATCATCGCACCACCTCCATGGTAACAGCCATGGCGATCATGCTTACAAGAAGCGGAGCAGCTTCTTGTTAAAAAATTAAACCCAAAGCTTATAAAAAAAGAAAGAAAAATGGCACATTAAAAAAATAAAGTATCACACATGGTCTTCCCCTATTGTAGAAATGAAATATGCAGGGGCAACTGTGTGATAAAGCATTTATCTTGTGTAGTTGCCACAACCTCTTGTAACCATCACTCATGGCTCTGCCACTTATGAGGTTACTTGAGGTCAATGGGAACTACACAAGATAAAAGCTTTTTCACACAGTCACCCCCTCATATCTTTGTATGTATCCCTGTTCATCTCATCTTGTCCCTCTACATATAGTAGCTCACATATTTGTTTTGTCCAATACTGCCTTTCTGACTTGTTTATTGAATCTAAGTGGTTTCTCTGTTTCTTGGCATTTTACTATTTTTTTTTGACAAGATTGAGTCACCTCCAATACTCCATCTTTACTTTATTTTGTTTATCATTTATTCTCTGCTCTTTCTGCTGTGTGCAGCTACTCCAGCTGTTTAATCTATTACTGTTCACATTTTGTTTTGATCTCCGTAGGTAATGCCAGGAACCACTGTACTGGCATTATTCAGATCATTCCTCAGCACTATGTCAAATTTAATAGTGTTTCATATTTTGTTTTATAGGACGCATAGTGTAGCTACTGTAGTGCTGCAATACACTGATGTATGCCTTAATCATTGTTCTGTAACAACTTCTCCTAGATTTCAGTAAGGCTTTCAACACGGTTTCACATAGGAGGCTTGTCAACAAGCTGGGCAGCCTGGGAGTGGGTCCCAAGGTGGTAAACTGGGTCAGAAATTGGTTAAGGGTACACAGAGGGTGATGGTTAACAGAGTTCATTCAGAGAAGAGGAGGGTGACCAGTGGGTACCACAAGGATGCGTTCTGGGGCCAGTCCTTGTTAATATCTTCATAAGTGACATTGCAGAGAGGGCTGGAAGTGTAGATATGCCTCTTTGCAGATGACACTAAGATCTGCAATGGGGTGACACTTCAGGGGTGGTGGAAAAATGAGGAAGGATCTAAGCATCCTTGAGTAGTGGTCAAGAGTGTGGCAGCTTAGATTCAATGCAAAAAAAGTGTAAAATCATGCATTTGGGTACAGAATCCCAGGGAGGAGTATATAATGAAGGGGAAGTACTGACAACCACCAAACAGCAAAGGAATCTGGGGGTAATCATATCTGATGACCTGAAGGTGACCAAGCATTGTGAAAAGGTGGTGGGAGAACTAGGATGATGCTGGGTTGAATAGGTATCTCCAGCAGAAAGAAGGAGGTGGTGATACCAGTACACAAATCATTGGTGAGACTCCATCTGGAGCACTGTGCCCTGTTCTGGAGGGGGTATCTCTGGAAGAACTTAGACAGAGTAGAGATAGCTCAGAGAAGGCCAACAAAACTGGTGCCGGGTCTGCACCAAAAGTTGTATAAGGAGAGACTAGAGGACCTCAATATGTATACCCTGGAAGAGAGGAGAGAGATGGGGGGATATGATAGAGAGCTTCAAATGCTTCAAGGGCATAAATAAGGTACAAGAGGGTAACATCTTTCAGAAAAAAAGATGTTCAAGAACAAGGGGCCATGATATGAGTCTGGATGGGTGTAGACTCAGGAGTAACATGAGGAAGTATTTTTTCACAGAAGGGGTTGTGGATGCATGGAACACCCTCTCAGTGGAGATGGTGGGGGGAAGAAATAGTAGGGGAATTAAAGAATGCATGTGATAAGCACAAGGGAACCCTAGCAATAGGAAAGAGAGTGTAAAAGCCAGAGATAAAGTAGGATCTGTGGTATTGCAGTTGGTAGGGAAAATGGGCAGACTAGGTGGACCAAGTGGTCCTTATCTGCCATTAATTTCTATGTTTCTATCTCTGCCTTCCAACCCTGCATACCTCTTCTGCATCGTGCTATGTTGGACAGACCCTCCTGTGTTGCCTTGGTCTCTGCAAAACATGTTATACTACTCTTACTGCTAAATACATTTCATAGATGACCAACACTACCTACTCTTGACATGACCTTCCCTTTGTAATTTCCTTTGATTACTGCCTGTAGTAAGGCATGCACGTGAATATGCATATGTGCATGCCCAGTATCCTGGCTCAACTTTCAGACTGTGACTTGACTAATTTTAGCAGTCATTTCTAAGCAATAAACACTTTCCCGAGTTCAGCACTCTTGCAGTACTAGAAAGTGTATTTAGCTGAACTCGGTGCAGTACTCCACAAATGAGTCTTCCGGCACTTCAGCATCATTTATAAATGGGATGGTGCTTTCTGGACAATAGTAGTGGACTGGCAGGGTTTTGTTTTTATTTGGAAGATGTTTTGAGGATACACAGGTCTATGGACAAAAATGAATTTAAGGATGGTAATATCACTGTGCCATATTTCCTTAATAGCTGGCATTTATTTTAAGGCATGTTGACTGTATGGGTCTCCACTCAGCTGGTTGCTGAGCAACGTCATGGACATGAAATGAACCAGCTTCTGTCTGATAGGAGTGGCTGACTCTGTTAAAGTACATGAAGTTACCATCCAGCAAGCAGTGAATACTGTCATGACCAGAGTGCCTGGTCATTGGTCTGCACTAGCAAGCCCCTTGCAAGTGCAGCTGAATTTGGCTCAGTGGTGATAAATCTCTGAAATGCCATATTGTAACAAAACATTTCTTGCACAAGCACAAGCAAATGTAAAAACAGAAACACATATGTTTTGGGCAGAAAAGACCTTGTGGCTCATCCAGTCTGCCCTGTCCTAACTACTGTTGTTTGAGAGGGGCCCTAGTGGCCATTTACTCCTCTTGGTGAGACAATTGGAGACCCAAGCTTACAACAAAATTGGGGTCTTCCAAATGACAGCATGAAATGCTCCTGCTGGGCTGTTGGCTCTGCTCCAAACTGATCCATTTAAAGCAGCAGTGCATGTTAGTAGTGAAATTTTGACATTTCCTTTTTATGGTTGTGGGCGGAGCCTACATTCATATCACTTTAGCTTGAAAAAGATGTTTATGGAACACATTTTTTCAGTAGTATTCAGTGTATCCTTCCATAACAGTACAAATCCCTATGGCAGTTAAAAAATACTCCCTTCTTTATGTTTAGAATGATGGACATAGAACTCAAAGCTGCTTTTCTCTGACAGCAAATGTTCACACCTTCCAAATGAATCTAAATGTCTTTTAAACTATTCAAGATGCTCAACAACAACCAGTGTGACAGTTGTTCATGGAAAAAAAGACCTTTCACATGAGGGTAGTCAATAAGCTGGATTCTTTATAATTTGTAAAATACAATCTTCTAAACAACCTCATTTGTTTTCTCTCTGAGCGAACAAAGAAGGAATCATGCCAAACAAATATAAGTATATCGGAAGGTATACAAATTACCAGTATACAACAACATGAAAGTTGTTCAGGACAAAATTACCTTTCAAATGAGGGTAGTCACTAATCTGAATTTGTTAGATCTTTTTAAATATAGCCCTCCGAAAGGTGAAAATTCTGATGAAAAATGAAAAGTCAGGTAATCAGATGGCCATAGTTTAAAAAAATATAATTAGTGCATCTTAATGAATAAGCTCATTTGAAAGGTGTTTTGTCCTGAACAAATTTCATACCAATGGGTTATGAGTAACTCCTATACTTTGAGATATTTATATGTGTTTGGCACAACTTCTATTGCATTTCTGTCAGCCTGATTTCTGAAACCACTACGCTGAGACCAGAACATATGGTTTATATCTTGTCATGCCTAATTCAACAGCAGATCCTGAAGTTATTCTAGCAATGTAGAACACCTCAATGGAATTCTTTAGTTCTTAGTATGAAGAAAAAAATAGCTTGAAACAAAATGATCTGCTTATTGTGGGCACATTAGATCTTTTCAGGATGGGATCATGTTAAATCTTTTCAGGAAAAAAGCCGCAGATTAATTTTAGTAAGTATTAGCCAGCAATATTTGTATGTGAAACTAACATTAACCAGATAGGGGGAAGAAGGAAGACACAGAAGAAACAATACTCACACACATAAAGAAGACTTGGCTGTCTGTGAAAGTTTTAGAAGCAAATGGTTTGATACCTTTAGGCTGCAGCACTGATTTTTTTTTTTATTATATCCTCTTTGGCAACTTCTAATAAAAGCATTAAATATATAGTTTACTAAATCTTGACCTTGGGATAACTTTGAATGACTCCTAAATAAGTTTTAAGCCATTCCCTTATGGGAGGTCAAGACTTGTGCAAAAGGTCAAGTGTTATTTTTTCATATTTTATTATTTACAGATTTCCAAAGCAAAAGTTGTAAGGAATAGTAAAGTATGTACAACTAATCTCCTATGCATTTTCAGCTGAGACAGAAATTAATATTGCAAAATCAAAGCCAAAGTTTATACAGTTTTGTTCTAAAGTTATTTTATTCTAAAGTGCCATTTTATCATATTTATTTTTTTTTTTTTACAACTTTCCAAAGTAAAAGTATGGAGAATACAAAAGTATATACAACTAATCTCCTATGCATTTTCAACTCAGAAAGAAGTTACTATTTGCACAAAATCAAACCTAAAGTGTATACAGTTTTTATTCTAAAGTAATTTTATTCTAAATCTTATTGGACTATTGATGAACTGATCAAAGAAATGTTTAGATAAAACAAATATGACACCAGAATTGGGAGGTCATTAAAATTGCAAAAGGTCAAATTATGAAACTTTAAATGCATTCATTAAGATCACTCTTCTTAGTGTGTAATTATAATGAATAAAGACATTTGAATATATACCTAGAATTATTCAGCCATTGTGATACACATTTTAGGCTCAGAGGAATGGTGCAAGGCTGCCACAATTGTGGTGATGCTTCAATGCTTCACTGTGCATGGATCAAACCAAAAAGAGCCATAATAAAAGCTTCTATCATTAAAAAAACAAGTATATTTTATTATATTTGATTTAACCTGAAAATACAAAATAGAATAAGGAAGTAAAACATTCAAGATGAGATTTCAGTGTTCTCCAACCATACATTGAAGCCGTGCCATAATAAAGGCTTCTATCTTCTTCAAAGCAATTATATTTTATTTTGATATATTTAATATTCTGTATCTAAGTAAACACTAGAAAAAAAAGTTTATTGGGTGTTTGGAAACAGGCAAATGCAACCAGACATGGAAGAAGTCAAAAGAGAGTATTGGTTGTGGAGGCTAGTAACAAGTCGAGGAGCTCACTTGACCACTCCAACAGGGGCCACCCACCCACATTACTGACTGCTGGTGGGTACTGGTAGCAGAGGAGGAGCTGGGCAAGTGCTGCAGATAGTCAGTGTAGAAGGAGGAGAGGGAGGAGGTGGATGGCAGTCTGCCTGCCATAGTCCAGCTCTTGTTTTAAATAACTGGTGGTGCCTGAGTGGCTGTAGCAATCATCTGTGCAGCAGCCCTGCATCTGTAAGGATTAAGGGACTCAGTTTAGCTGTCCTGTTGTATTCAGGCAGGCTCGAGCTCCATTACAGCAACAGGTCTGACTGCAGCATGGGACCACCAACTCTGTTACTTGTACAGGACTGACCACTTGAGAGCGAGGATCCTCACTGCTTGCAAAGGAAGTGGAGGGGGCAGCAGTTGGTGTTCATTTGTGTGCTGGGGCAGGTAGGGGGCTAACTGGGCTGGGAGGATTGCCTTTAAGTGTCAGGACTGCATGTGTCTGAACTATTGTGGAATGCATGGGCATAGGCAGGGGTGCTCAGGGTGTTCAACCCCCAATCAAGTACTCTCAGAAATTTTCAAAGTCCTGTATTTTATTTTTGGGTTGACTCAGGCTCAGCTGCTAAAACACTCGGAGCTGGATATTCAAACCTCGCCATTCTGAGGCGCAAGCCCTTGCGCTGTGCAAAATATAGTTGCGCGGTGTGGCCAGGAGTGATATTCAAAGGAGTTGTGCTATTGAGCAACTCCTTTGAATATGCACCCCAAGCCACAGTTATTTGTGCATGGCGCGGTGGAACTTGCGCCACCGCAAGTTGTCAGAGTGGAGCATTCAACTTGCGGTGGCAAGTACCATTGCACCATCGCGCAAAATCACGATATTCAAAAGGTGACATGCAAATGGGGCCATAATTCATGCAGGTCAGGGGGCCATTTGCATCTGATTATGGTCCCATTTGCATGCCACTCTTATGTAGGTGGGCTGATCCCGAGGACTTGCACCTGGCGCCCTGCCAGGCAGCAGCTGTCGGGGACCGGCGCATCCCTGCAGCCCAATCACGGCAGCAATGTGGCTCCCCACCTTTTCCCGACATATCCCTGGTGGTCCAGTGGACCAAAATGCCCGATTGAGGCGGTATGTTTAATAACTCCCTGTTCACATCTCTGGTCTTCCAGTGGACCGGAATGCCCGATCGCGGGCAGAAAGTAAATGGAACCCCCAACATCTCCCTTGTGCCCGATCGCGGTCAGAAAGTAAAGGGAACCCCCGACCATCTCCCTTGTGCCCGATCGCGGGCAGTAAGTAAACTGAACCCCCACGAACATCTCCTGGTGGTCCAGTGGACCGAAATGCCTGATCACGGGCAGTGAGTAAATTGAACCCCCCACAAAACATCTCCCTGGTGGCTAGTGTCTCCCCACCCCACCCACCCACGAAACCCCACCACCCCTCCCCGGCAGCCGGCGGGTGGCAGCATCCCACCCGCCTGCCCGGGCCACCATTACTGACTGCCTGGGCTGCATGCCCACATTGGTGCAGAGCAAGCAATGGGCATGCAGCCCTACATGACAGTCAGATTTGTGAATGATTACATCATTCACAAATCTGGACTGTCATGTACGGTATGGCTGCACGCCCATTGGCTCTTGCTCTGCACCACCGGGCATGCAGCCTCACCGGCAGTCATTCGCGGGCGGCGGGTGGCAGGCAGGGATGCTGCCACCCGCCAGCCGCTGGGGAGCAGGGTGGTGGGGCTCTGTGGAGTGGGTGGGGGACACTAGCCACCAGGGAGATGTTTTGGGGGGTTCACTTTACTTACCGCCCGTGATCGGGCATTTCGTCCACTGGACCACCAGGGAGATGTTCGGGTGGGGGTTTCACTTACTTACTGCCCGCGATCGGGCACAAGGGAGATGTTCGGGGATTCTTGTTTACTTTCTGCCCGTGATCGGGCACAAGGAGATGTTCGGGGTTCCATTTACTTTCTGCCCGCGATCAGGCATTTCTCGTCCACTGGACCACCAGGGATGTGAACGGAGTGGGGAGCTACATTGATGCCCGCGATCGGGCTGGTGGGGAGTACACTATGCCCGCGATCGGGCTGTGGGGTGGGCACAGGGACTGAGTTAGCCAGCCACAGGTGGCAGCTGCTGTGTTGCGCCTGCAATACAGCAGCTCACCTGTGGGTGGCCCTGACTTAAGCCTTTTTTGGTTCAAAGTCCTGCAGGCGCAGGTTGGGGTTGCGCCGACAACTCTGCACAACCCTGCTGAATATCGGGCTGTGCAGTTTTTGCATAGGTTCCTCCCTCCAGTTGAGCATGCATTCATTTGCATTGTGCTGTTGCTCAGCCTGTTTTCAGTGGCGCAACTGCCTCCTGCTGAATATCGTGCAGAATGGCGCATTCTAGGGACTGAGCATAAGAACCTTGTTGGCGCATGGCTAACCCTTTTGAATATCTGGCCCTCGGTGTTCTTGCAGTCTCCATAGTGGTTGAGCTAGCTGCAACACAATGTGCATGCATGGGACCATTGATGACTAGGGGAGATGATCAATAGAGAGAGTGGGAGAAGCCTGGTGAAACAAACTAGTGAGCATGCCACTGTGCTGCATCATCTGTACTGCGCTGAGCAAGTCGTGGTGTCCCATTGACTATCATGGTGGTAGAGTAAGACTGTGTGCTGCTCTTCTCTAGTCTCATTTGAACTGTGGGAAAACTTGAAGTATGGTCTACCACAGAAAGGACAGACCTGTCCAGGACTGAGCTGCGAGTAACAAGTGGTGCATCTTCTTGACTGTGCTGGACACTGGCTGGACTGGTGATGTGGTCCAAAGAGAAGACAGGAGAGATCAAGGAAAAATCTGCCCTGGCCTAGTGGTCTATAGTCCTGTTGTGGGAGGAGAGAGACTGTTAAGGTAAGCCAACAGGATGATAATCAGCAGAAAAGTGGTGAGTGGAGAAAAGAATAAAGATTGATTTGGGGAAGGGGACTTCTCACATTCAGAGAGGTGGTGAGGATATTGGCACCATCTCCCAGGGCAACCCACTAATTACATCTCAACCCCACCAATGTTCTGCCCAACTTGGAGCTTATCATGTTCAGTGGCAATAGGTGTGGAAAGACAGATGCCTGACTGACATCTTTGTCTCTGGCTATTTCAGAGTGCTCCCATGTGCAAAGGTGGAATGGGGTTAGGAGTACTCTTTATATGCAGAGGTGGGATGGTGGTACAGTAGGAGTGATGCAAATGTGTGAAGCTGTCCCCATGTGTAGGAGTGGGATGGATGGGGAGCAATGCTCCCCATGTAGGGGCAGTGGGATGAAGGGGTAGCTTGCTCCCCATGTAATAAATAAAGCTTTATTTATTTAGCACCTTTCAAAGCATCCAGGTGCTTTACACAGAAGCACGAAAAAAACAGGATAGAATGTCAAAACACTATAAAACAAATAAACAATAAAATCCAACAAATTAGGCAGCAAATGCTTGGCACCATAGAAATGCTTTTAGTGCCTACTTGAAACCCCCCCACGGTAGGACACTCCCCTAGCTGATGGGGTAGAGAATTCCAAAGGGCTGGGGTCACATACATGAATGCATGGACCCCTGAAGATTTTAAAAACTCCCTTAGAATCTCTAGCAACCCCTCTTCAGCCAAGCGGAGTGATTGCTCAGGGTGGTAAGGGGACAGAAACTCTTTCAAGTAGTCTTGACCAAGTCCGTGTAGGGCTTTATAAGTCAGAAGTCCAACTTTGAAGGTGATCTGCCACTAAATTGGCAGCCAGTGCAGTTCACATAGCACTGATGTGAGATGACATGACCATGAAATCCCAGTCAACAACCGGGCTGCTGTATTCTGCACCAGCTGCAGGCAGTGGATAGCAACCCCCTGTAGCCCTAGGTAAAGGGAGTTGCACTAATTAATGCACAAGGTCACAAAGGCATGGACCAGTGTGGAAAGATCACCAAACAAAACTAGGTTCTTGACCCTAGTGATGTTCCTCAGATGGTAAAAGGATGACTTGATGACTGCCGACCCCTGAGATTGAAGTGTCAGCCCATTGTTAAGCACCATCCCCAGGTCCCGCACCCATTTGGAGGCAAGAAGCTGGGAGCCCCCCAAGAAAAGCCTCATGGGCTGACCAGCCCCCAACACCCCTGTCCAGCGAGTTGAATCCATGACTATCACCTCCATCTTACCTGAGTTCAGCTTCAGCCAGTTGGAATCCATCCAGTTCTGGACTTCCATGAGGCAGTTATTAAATACCAAGAGTGCACTATCCTGGTCAGGTGTGAAAGACAGGTGGAGCTGGGTATCATCAGCATAACAGTGAAACCTCAGCACATACCATCTTACAATATCTCTGAGGGGCAGCATGTACACCGCAAACAACATGGGGGACAGCACCAAGCCCTGAGGAACCCCACATGACAGAGAGAGAGGCTTAGAGGAATAAATCCCCGACACCACCCTCTGAGTTCTGCCAGTGAGGAAGGACTTCAACCACCTGAGGACTATACCAGACAGGCCACAGATGAACCTCAGGTGCTCAAGCAGCACCCCATGGTCCACAATATCAAGTGCTGAGGAAAGATCTAGAAGTACCAAGATGGAGTGGCTTTTCCGATCTCTCGCCATCAGGAGATCATTGAACACCAGAACCAATGCAGTCTAGGTACTGTACCTCTTACAAAAATCGGATTGGATAGGTTCATAAATTCTATGGATGGTCAACTGGTTCTCCAACTGTACGGCCACTACTTTCTCAATCACTGTCCCAACAAAGGGAAGGTTAGAGATAGGTCTGTAGTTGGCAAGGCAGTCTGGGTCCAGAGAAGCTTTCTGCAGGAGGGGTGTCACCACCGCCTCCTTCAGGGAGCTAGGAAACTCACCCAACTCAAGGGAGCACCAGACTTTCTGTGCCAGGACTGGGCCAAAGAGTCACAACAACCCATAATAAGGGAAGTTTGGCCTGGATCCAAACTACAGCACATAGAGCGCATACCATGGACAATCCGCATACCATCCACAAACTCGAGCTGGTCAAAGGTACGCCAGGAAAAATGGGGGCAACCAAGTGCCAATCAATGGCAGCCTCCATAGAGTGTGCTGGCTGAATCTCTGCCCTGATGTCAGCCACCTTACCTGCAAAGAACCTAGCCAGCTCATTACACTCCAACTGTGAAAAGGCTCTTTGAGACTGCAGACAAGCTGTGTTGTACAGCCTGACCACAGTTCAAAAGAGCTGATCGGGTCAGTTCTGAGCAGCAGCAATCTCCCCAGACAGGAACTCTGCCTTCTTATGGGAGCTTGTTGATTGATAGACTTGATAATGATCTAGCAATCTAAGATGGTCAGTCTCCTGGGTGGATTTCCTCCAGCAATGCTCTAGCCTTCATCCAAGTAGCAGCATCTCCCTCAAAGTCCCATCGAAACAAGGGGACTGATACGAAGTGGGAGGAAAGTTCCCTCTGTGTGTGGAGGTTGAATGGAGGAGAAGGAGTGCTGCCTATGTACCGTAGTTGGGATGCAATGGGAGAAGTGCTCTTCATGTTGGGGGGGTGAAATGTAGTAGGAAAAGCACTGGGGGGGTCATGGAATCACTGTTCACAATATATGGAGGTGGAGCAATGATACCTATGTGTGGAGATGGAATGGAGGAAAGAGTGTTCTCCATGTTCAAGTTTATTGTGAAGGGATAAGATCCATTGAGCAAGCTCATTTGCAAGGAGGTCCCTTGTACAAGCAATGATAAAGTCAACACATGCTGTGAGATACAAAAAGTAAGGGCACATAATATAAATTAAAGTATAGCAATTTTATTTACACTAGTATATACAATAGATAGATAGACAGATAGATGGATAGATATTGTATTTATAAAAGTGCTCATTTCCTGGGACTCTGGGCTCTATACAATACAAACAGCAAACAATATAAAATTATACACCAAAAATGTATATAAAATTCAGCTAGGAGCAGATTTAAAATGCATTTATCTATTACACTATAATCAAACAATCAATAAAAGCTTACTCTAACGTGTAAGTTTTTATACCTATCTTACCAGTTTCTACAGAGGGAGCCTTCTTTAAATAAACAGGAAAGGAGTTCCACAGGATAGGCACGGCCATTGAGAATGCCCTGTCCCAGGAATGCCACAACCTAACCCTGGGAACTCCAATGAGGCCTCCCCCAGTAAAATATGTACAATGTTGAATTCAACAAGGATTGAGACCAAATATGATTACATAAGGCACTATATCCATGATGTGGAAGAGGGCTGGAGAAGGAGACTTGCTCCCCATATGCAAAGAAGACATGGAGGGGGGGAGGAGTGCTTTCTATGTGCAAATGTGTAATAGAGGGAGGAGTGCTTCCTATGTGTGGAGGTGGGATGGAGGGGAGGGCAGTCACTTAGGGGCTACTATCCTAGATCCCACTCCAGCTCGTGTGCGAAACTGTTTGAAAAGGGGACAGTTTATGATGGTACAGATGTGCAACCCACATCTCTTCTCTGGCTGCTGTAAATGATTGGATTGATAGATGGGGGTGCAAGAGGGTCACCAGTCATGCAGAAGCACCCACTGTGTCCTGCCCTCCCCCCACCCACCCAGCAGAGTGGGAACAGTTGTGGATGGGCAGATACAGGATCCACATTTTTTATATCTCAGTACCTCAGAGTGCTTTCCATGGGCAGAGCATGTTAGGTGGGAGAGCCTTTGGCTGAAGCAGAGTGTTCTGTAAGTGTAGAGATGTGGCATATGGCGAGAAAGTGCCAGTCATGGAAAGCCCACTTCAACCTTCATGCTAGCCCTGGTGGAACAGGGATGAATATGAAGGGGCAGATGTGCAACTTGTATCTCTATTCATGGCTACTGAAGGGTGCTACCCTTGTGTGGAGGTGGGATGGGGGGATGGGGCATCATTCTCACAGAGCCACCTGCATGGCCCCCCCCCAATGCCAGTGTCAGCTTTCATGGAACTCAGATAGGTCAAGATGGCAGATGTGTGAACCACCATCTGCCATTGGATCCTGCAGAGTGCTCCTCACATGCAGGAGCTGGAATGGAAGGAGAAAATGCTTCAGATGTGCAGAGATGCAGAATGGTGTGTTGGGTGCCAATGGCCTTTAGCCACCCAGTGGATTGGGACCTCAGCTCCATTTCTACCCACCTGGAGCCCACCAGTCTAGATAGAAACAGTTGTGGTGTGGCAAATGTGCAACTCACATTTCTGTCTCTGGCTGGGGTGGCCAATGTGCAGTGCTGATACAATTGCGGATGATGCACCAATCACCAACTTCTGCCAGGCCACAGTCCGCTATTTGCTTTGAGCTGCCTACCTGGAGGTCACCTTGTCACTATGCCAACCTGTGAGGAGTGGGATGGGTGTGGAGGGGAAGATGAGTCACCTGCATCAGTCTCTGGCTGCTGCAGACTGTTCCATATGTGTTGATGTGAGCTGGATGTGTAGGGGGCAGCAACAGCCCGGGGGTGCCCATCCAGTGCCCACCCTACACTGTGCTAGTCAATGTGAAGCGGGAGATATTTAACCCACATGTTTGTCTCTATCTCTGTCTGGGTGCTCCTCTTGTGCAGTGGTGGAATAGATGCACCAAGTTTGTTTTACACTGTCTCTTTCCTGGTGTGTCTCTCTCTCTCTTTTTCTCTCTCTGACGTCCGCTCCTCCATGTCTAAAGGAAAACTCTGCAGCACTGCTCTCTGCCCCGGTCATGGCACTCTTGCTGCCACTTGCTCTGCCTCTCTGTATGAGCTGTCTGCTTCCACTGGGCTTCAGAAAGACAAACAGAAAGTCAGACCGACAGCAAGGTGGCGGAAGAGTGAGTGGCAATAAAATGGATGTCAACTGAGCTTGGGCACACACTGTACTCCACTTCTCTGTTTTAAGGGGGGTTGACACCATCTCTGACTGGAACGGATTGGGCCTGCACATATATGCCACACTGAAAGTGGCTTTACTGTTGCTGTGTCTGTCTCATGGGGGGCGAGGGTGGGGGGACGAGGGTGGGGGGGGAGAAGACACTGCTAGGGGAAAGACCACCCATTTGAAATGAACATTTGTTCAGTTGCAGGTTTGGGAACCTGTCATCATGGTTATGGTCACTACATTGCACTGCCCCCAGTTTCACACTGCCAAGGTGGTGCTGCAATAGTGACAGCCTGTCACCTGGTGAGCAATCTCATTCTGCTTACTCGCCATATCTCAGCATGTTGCTGTCAGTTTGGGGACTCTCTCTCTGCTCTGTCCCTGACATTGGTGCCACTCACCACCTCTTTCGATCCTGTGCTCTCTTTCAGGGGAAGGGGCACTGCTGCTTCTCCTTCTTGGTGTCTTTCCCTGCAGTCTGTGTCTCTCTCCCCCCACAGTCCAAGATTAAGCTACAGCTCTGCAAGCAATGCTGCCTCACTTCTCAGAACTTTTGCTCTGATCCGTGGTGTGGGTCAGTAGGTACCATCACAGAAAGCAATGATCAGGCTGGGCATTGTGGCACAGATACAAAACAGGAGAGAGAGGAGCTCAGGGACAAGAACACACTGTCATTCACACAGAGACACAAACAAGTTCAACGCAGACGTCTGTCGGGGAAGGATAAATTACATTTATTTGTCCTTTCCTGCTGGGACTGTTTACTGCTTATGGCACAGAGAGAGGGGGATGCAGTGTATGGCTGGGTACCTGGACAGCTGCAGGGTGGGTGGGGAGACAAATGATAAGATCAGTAAGGGCATGAATGAAAGGAATCAAGCGCTCTCATTGGAGTGCTTCATTTCTTCCAACTAGAGAACGGCTTCCAGCTGTGAAACTGTGACTAGTGTCACAGTCTGGTTGCTTGCTCATTGGTCTTTCAGGGACAATTCCACTGTAGATTGCTGTGCATTGGACTCATCCCTGACACACCTCTGAAATGTCATTTTACCACAAGAGGTTTCTTGTGCACATGCAAGGAAACATAACAAACTATAAAGAATTTAGATTAGTGACTACCCTCATTTGAAAGGCCTTTTTGTCCTAAACACAAAAATGTAAAATTATGCACTTGGAGCTCAGAAATCCAGGAGCAGAGTGCAAATTGGTGGAGTGGTATTGGTAACATTAAGAAAGCACACATTAAAAAAAAGAGCTTTTACATACAGTTGATTACTGTTTAACAATATTATGCATCTATGGCTGGCACTCTACATCTGATGCAAATCCCTAATCACATTCCTCACTTGAAGAGAAAAGGGGGGAGTAGAGGTCAAACCTGACTCCTTGTTTTTGTGTTAAAAGGATCAGTTTCTTTACAGCAAAAACAAGGAAAGGCATAATTTCTAAAATGTGCAGATGACTATGGTGACCACATTTTTCCAGAGCATGCCACCACTGGCAGCTACCACTTCAAGACTGCTACTACTCCTGCCTAATACAATCAGGAGAATACCAGAAGTAGTCTACCAGCACTGTGATCAATATGGTTAAGGCACATTTACCAGAAATTACTGCTTAGAAAAGAATGAGAAAGAGACTGTGATGACTAGCAAGTCCCAGACCAGAGTTTTAGTTTGCTAATAGACTCCTCCTACATCTGACTTGTACAGCTGCATGAGCCAAGCTCCATGGATGTTATGCCATCATCAGATTTATATAAAAGCACTGTGGAAGCATGTAACTGGACTGCTGTCTGATGTGCTGCCACAATGCTTTAACATAGTTTCCAGTGATTCTGTTTATGCAACCCTTCCCCTCCACGGGCTACATAAACATACCCACTTCCCAGCACACTACTTTTCCATTCCGGAACTGCAGCAGTGATGGCCACCATGTGTAGCATGGTGACGTTGACTTAAACTGCGCATGAATGACTATCATGCATACATAGTTATATCTTCATCACCATGTTGAGCAGGGCTGACTTCAGGGCAAAATGCACATGTGCGAGTGTCATGCATGTGCAGTACTGTAATCGCTGCAGTTTTACTTACGGCTGCAGCAAAAGCACAGCATATTACTTTCCACGTTCTTGCCACTCCTAAAAGCTCTCCACAGCCATATCAGCTCTGACCAGAATTTGTTTGGTCTGCCTTTTGTATGATATCCTGTTTTTTCCCATTTTGAGTCTGCTTGAGCACTTTTTTTTTAAACTTTCAAAATAATAAAAAAGGAGTGTTTCTTTTAATACATCTCGGTTGATGTGTTCATCAGTATTCTTTGTTTATTTTGGACACCAATTGTTTATCATCCCTTTTCTTGTGACTAAATGAATTAGAATACAGGAGGCTGTGCTACTTGATCTCATGGGAGAACAGATTACAAAAACAGCAGAAAATATTTGTGAAAACTTGGTGGGACCTATATTGAATGGAGCATTCTTTTTTAATATTTAATATGTAAAAAATGCTAAAGCAGATTCAAACCAACGAATAAGAGGTATCATAACTGATGAGCAATAAGAAGCAATCTAAAATGGACTGAAAATAGCTAGGCCACAATTTTCACTGTAATATGCACTGCTGCTCAAAATATTTGTACACTTATCTTCTAATACAAAAGAATGGAATTATGAAAATAATAAAAAAGGCAGTTATTTCATTTCATGTATTATTTAGACTGGAAAAGCATATTGTGCAAAATGCCCATTTTTATATGTATGCAATGTTACAATAAAAAACAGTTACAAAATTACGATTATCTGTGCATGAAAATGATGTTGGATTCAGTAACAGTCCAGTCTATATATAAACAGTAATGGAGTAGCTATCTTTAATATTGCTATGTAAATAATTGTAATAATCAGTGAAAACATAATAAAATGCTCTCTAACCAGTTGATGCCCTTCTAAAAGACCAATGAAACCAAAGCCTTTATTGTAATCTGATACTCTTTTCTTTGTGAGCAAGTTTAAAATGCATCCTGCTATCCAAAGACAAGAGTCCTGCTGATTCACAAAGAAACAGTCATTATGCATTTCTGTTGGAAGTCCTGTGAGAAATCTACAAATTGAATTACACAGAATCTTTAAACTTGACAGTGTCCCAGGTCCAGCCACACTATAAAACAGAATTCAAAAATCTAATAGGATAAGAAGACTGGTAGCCAACAGTTTCCTAGATTCTGCTAGCAAACACTGACAAATTCAATATTTAAGGTTATAGATTCCAAATCCACGCTTTTGTAAAAATGTATGAGACGTGCACCACTCCTTGTGACTGCATTAAGATTTGCCATTCCCTAGGGCTGTAGTTGGTGGTGTGTCACTCTTTGAGGCTGCTGGTGGATGGGTGGGATTCAGACCCGAGTCCCCAGGTTCAGCTGTGTAGTGCCACATGCCAAACAAGGTTCCCAGCTCACTCTGACATCTCACCCCACAGGTCTCCAGGTTCCTAGTTCACTCTACAAAAGCAAAGCAGTGCACAAACAATCCAAAGAGCTACTAGAGAGGCCTTATTGTGGCAAATGAAAATGGACAGGCTTAAACAAATTCCAGCACTTCGAATCCCTGTGGGTTCTTCATCAGCAGGTGGGGCAACAAAGCACTCATACCCACATAAACAGCAAATTCTTAAAGATGCAGTGCAATATAATTTGAGAGGCAAGGCAGCCTATACAACAACTATGACAAGAAATACATTTGCAAATAATAAGTGCAGAAAGTTATGTATACTAGCGCTGTAGCTTACTATAGTTAGGGTTGAGTATGCTATTTAATATTTAAGCCTAACTTTGCACCTTTGTAGCTTCACCCCATTCACTCTATTCAATGGAATTGCACAAAAGTTTGCATGTGTGGTCTGGGGGCAAGCGCTCTTGATGTGGCAAGCTTTGTTCTGGTCAGATGTGGAGATTCTGAGATCTGGTTAGTGTGCTTTTAGGAAAAAATCTTTTTTTTTTTTGTTTTGTTTTGTTTTTTTGCCATTGCCCACGTGGTTCAGAATTTAGTTCTGAAATTTTTAGGATAGGAAAGACCTTGCCCCAGAATAGTGCCTTTCATTGGTTTGGTGGCAAAATATTAACCTGTTCCAGCATTATAAGGATTTGAAATGACAGTTCTGAAAGTGCTCAGTAGAGTATGTTGGATAGATGTTTGATACAAGAAAGAATTTGGTCATAGAAAAGAAGATTTATATTTCTTGAGGGGATAATCCTCTTTTGTGAGAGAACATTCTTCTTTCTTATGGTGGCCATCTTACTTTCATTTTTTTTTTTTATTTTGAAAACCCATAACAATGATGCCACGCAGAGGCATCAAGACCAATAAGATATGAATCTAGCTAAATGGGACCCATTTAGCTAGATTCTGCACATTTTTTTTTAAATACCCCTAAATGTGTTTCTGGATCATTTAAAAAAATCTTATTATGTAAGATGATTTTCGTATTTCACATGACGCATGGAAGAAGAATAGGGCCATACAAAAGAAGAATAAGGCTATATGAAAAATAATTTTGGACATGATTTTTTTCTCTCAGTCTCCTTTCATGAGGAGGCATCATCCTTTGTGAGCTCATGAAAATCTCATGCAAGATGATTTCTCGCTAAAAAGAATTTTGAAATAGTTTTTTTACTATCTACTTTTGTGAGCTGAGATTCTCCTTTAGTGAGTTCTTTTGTGATTGTATGCTGACCAAACAGTGACACCTGTACAACCAACAACAGTACAGTGACACAGCGAAGGGCCACTGTACTGTCACCATGGGACCCCAGAACTACTTTCTTGGGGTCTTGCACCCCCTCCCCGAATCAACACTGACTTGGAATTGATTATATGTATTACAGAGCATGCTGGTGCAGAACTCACCACATGGGCAGTTTGGGGGCAAAGCCCCCTGAATGAAACAACATTTTTCCAGGTGGACTAATGCTGACCACAATTGCAGTTGACATAAATCCATCACTGTAACATCAATCAACAACATTTTTGTTGAACCAGCATCATGGATCCTTTTGTGATCAAAAAAGAAGGCTGGCTTATGAAAGAACAATGAAAAAGAAACCAACTAAGTCCACTATCTTCGTTTGTGAGCCAATATTCTTCTTTCATGACTTATGAAAGAAGAAGTTAGGGTCACAAATGAACATGGTGGACTTAGTTTTTTGGACAGTTCTTTTGTGATAACAAATGAAAGAATCATTGTTCTTTCATGTGATGTCCCAAAAGAACTGTCCCTGGACCACATATCTATCTATCTATCTAGTCTTTTTTACTATTAAGCAGACAAGGGTACCACTTATTTCTCCTTCCCTCCCCTCCAAGTCATCTGCCTCATGTTTTTTTTTTTTTTATTATTTAAATATTAAGCAGACTAGGGTGTCCACCCCGGTACTGCTTTTCTGGTCCCCATACCCTCCAGGTCACATTTCCCATTCTTCTGTGTGGCAGCACCAGGTTGTCCACCCCCTGTGCAGCCAAGATTCTCATGACACTGGGGTTCCAGTCCCAAATGTCGGCTTCTGTCCAACTACCTGTTGTTAATCTTTTCATTTTTTTAACTAAAAATGTCTATCAGTGATCTATCCCACCACCACCACCACACTGCCACCTGTCTGTCTGTCTGTCTATCTGCCCATCTATCTACAGCATAGTGGTTAAGGGCACTGAGCTGCAAACCTGGATATCTTGGTTTAAATCCCATCAGCCCCCCCTTACATACAGTGGGACCCTGAGCAAATCACTTAACTTCCTTGTGCTTCCAGTTTGCACCTGGAAACAAGCTCCATTTTAGTGTGCATTTCCAGTTAAGCAGTTTTCCCTTCCCTATCTGTCTGTCTATCTATCTATCTATCTATCTATCTGTTTATCAATTAAGTGGACCAGGGTGCCCACCCCAGTACTTTTTCTCTTGCCTCCCTCTTGCCCCCCTCACCTTCAGGTCACCCTTCACCTTCCTATGTGAGGCAGAACCAGGGTGCCCGCACCTCATGCCACCAGAGATCCTTCAGACAAACTGGGGTGCCCAGTGTCGGCTTCTGTCCCCCAATTTAGGATTAATACTATCAGACAGTTCTCCTTAGCTTGCTTTCTGTGTTCCTTTTAATTGATTATATCTTTATATTTTTGAAAAAACTTCATTACTGCACCGGTTAGGCTAACTTAATGCAAGGCAAATGTTATTTAAGAGATGCCCATCCCGGAGGCTCTGGGCACTGAACAAGTTAAAATCACATACAAGTAACATCAACAGTATGATTATATATACAAACTTGCACCAACAATATAATAAAAATTATAATAAATATACTACACTGTAACTCATTGTTATAAAATTCATAAGTAATTTACTTAGAAATAAATAACCAAACTAAATATATAACCAGGGACAGAAATTAAGGCATGGAAGTCAGGCATCAGATGAAATTATAAATCAATGTCTGGGAAGGCCTGAATGTACAGGAAGGCCTTGAGGTGGGCTTTGAAAACCTCAACTGAAGAGGCCTCTCTTCAAACTGGAGATAGCGAATTCCACAGGACAGGGCCAATTACACTAAATGCTCTGTCTCTGCCCATTTTTAAACTTGTTCTGGGAATTGCAAGGAGACCTCTAGAGGAGGTGTGGAGGGAGTAGACTGAGACAGCAAGTGTAAGTAGGTCCTTCAGGAAGCCAGGGCCCAGGTCATGTAGGGCCTTAAAGGTAAGCAAGCACACCTTAAAGGGGACCCTACACCTAACCAGCAGCCTGTGCAGTTCAAACAGCACCAGGGTGATGTGACAGTACTTAGACTGCCCCGTCAGCAACCTGGCAGCAGTATTCTGCATCAGCTGCAGCCAGCAGAGGGTACCTCCAGAGCCCGAGATAAAGTGCATTACAGTAGTCAAGCCTAGACATCACAAAGGTGTGAACCAAGGTGGGGAGGTCCAGGGCTGGAACTAGGGGCTTTATCCTGGCAGTATTCCTCAGATGACAGAAACTGTTACAAACAACAGATGACACCTGAAACTCAAGCGTCTGTCAACTGTCAAGAATAATGCCCAGATCACACACACTAGAGGAGGCCTTCAATGGTACAGACCCAAGAAAAGGCCCCGTTTTTGCACCAGAGGCAATCCTATCATGCCTTCTGTTCAACTCCACCACCGGTACCTCCGGCTTATTGGGGTTCACTCGCAACCAGCTGGAGGCCATCCAGTCATTGATTTTGGCAAGGCAGGTGTTTAGCACATCCACTGCATTGGGATGTCACCGGGGCAAAGGAAAGATACAGCTGGGTGTCATCAGCATAGCAATGAAAACCTAAGCTGTACTTCCTAATGAGCTCTCCTGGGGCAGCATGTACACTGCAAACAACATCTGTGACAAGACCAAACCCTGGGGTACTCCACATGACAGGCGACTAGGGGAGGAGGAGAAATTCCCCATCAGTACCCTTTTCCTCCTGTTGGTGAGAAAAAACTCAAACCAGCAGATGACAGTGCAGGCAAGTCCACAGAATTCCCTCAGGTGGTCAAGTGACATACGATGGTTTACCATGTCAAATGCTGAGCAGCGATCAAGGGAATGAGAATTGTCCCCTCCCCCTCGATCGCTCACCCTAAGAAGGTCATTATGCATCTGAACTAATGCAGTTTCTGTGCTATGCCTCGCACAAAACCCAGACTGAAGAGGCTTGTATAGATCATGGGCTATGAGGAACTTTTCAAGTTGAAGCTCCACCACCTCCACAATCTTACCCAAAAATAGAAGATTGGAGATGGGATGGTAATTTGCCTTGACATCAGGGTCCAAAGGTGGTTTCTTCAGAAGGGGTCTCACTAATGCCTCTTTCAAGACATCAGGAAAGACCACCTCTGAAAAAGAGCACTGGAGAATCAATGCAAACACCTGGCCAATGGAGTCAACACATCTCATTAAGAAACATGTTGGCATCTGGTCCAGTTCACAAAAGATGTGCCACAGCTTGGAAGCAACCTCAATGACCTCCGCCACCTCCACCAGTCTAAACTTACCCCAACTAGGTGGAGTGCTCTCTGGATGCCCATGGTGACCACTGTCAGCCAAAATATGGCTCACTGGCTGAATTCTGTGCCAGATGGCAGACACCCTGTCAGAGAAGAACTGAGCAAACTCTTCACATAAAGCATTTGAAAAGGTTTTTTGGTTGTAGACAGAAAAGATGGAGAAGACTGCCCAGTCTGAAAGAGCACAGTTGATTGTTTCTTCCCAGCAGCAATCTCCCTGGGCAGGAATTCTGCCTTCTTATGGTTGATTGCCTCCTGGTACACACCATAGTGTGTACGTAGGGCCAGTTTGTCCACCTCCAGCCCAGTCTTCCACCAGCAATGCTCTAATCTATGGCTCATAATCTTTATTGCCTTGAGCTCCCCATCATACCAAAGGGACCTCAAGTGAGAGGATTTGGGTCATACATGGACTGGTATGAGGGAGTTGAGTGCAAAAGTAAGTAAATTTGGCATTAGCGTTTCCAACCCTAACTCTCCACCCCTACCCCCCCAAGCAGCAAAAGGAAAAAGCATTAGGGTTTTGTGTCTCCTGAGTCTTGGTGAGTCAGTGGTGTGGTCTTCCATGGGATTTTCAGCCTTAATACCCACCCTGTTACCTGAGCAAAGAATGTCACACATTGTCTCCTTTCTTCATGCAAGGCCTTCAGGGCCCTGCATGAAGAAAGCCGTAACAAACTGTGTTGGCCACATGTGGAGAGACTTCCTTCTCTACCTTTGAAGAATGCATCATGATGAGGCACTGGCTAGGAGCTGTTTTTGTGGCATTAAGTTACACTAATTGGTGCATTAACAAAGTTTTTCCAAAGAATATATAGATATAATCAATTAAAAAGAACATAGGAGGAGAGCTAAGGAGAACTGACTGATAGAATGAATCTTAAATTGGTTAATTGAACAACTTGGATAGCCTAAATGGAGATTTTTTTTTTATCTATTTGTTCTAGGATTACAAATACCTCTGAGCTGAGGCTCTTTTACAAAGGTTCCACATCATTGGTACAATTGAGACAATCATAAGCAAAGATAACAGTTTATAAAATAAAAAAAAAACACATAGTCTTGTAGATGAAAAAAGAACAATAAGGTGAAACTTTGGGGAGGGGGAAGGGAAAAGAGGAGGGTGAAATCAGGGAGACTAAGTGGATGGGAGAAAAGGGGAGGCAGGTTGGGGGGACAGAGAGAGGAGAGGTGTAAGGCAGATAAGAATAGAGGTGGTGCAGCCGGGTGGCATTTGTCATGGGCCAGCAGGAGAGGTGAAGATAGGAGGGGGGGTGCTGGCAAAGTGCGGGAGTAGATGTGGATCCAAAAGGGCATCTTCAGCTATGGAACCAAAAGACATGTTTAGCCACAACAGTCACAGAGGTTGGAGGCAGTGAGTGTTAGGCAGAGACGAGTCTTAAAAGTGCTGAGCGATAGTGAGGATGAGATGTCACTGGGAAGACTGTTGTACCAACTAGTGGACTGGTAAGCAAAGGATCTTTGGCCTTGTGTTGTGCGACAATGCGGGATTTGCAGAAGCTGAGGTTTCGATCCCCTGGTATGTCGGGTGTGGATTCTCGGTTGTATGAAGGCACAGACTCCAGGGGGGGCAAGGCCCAGCAAGATTTTCTTAGTAGTAATATAAGTTTGGTGTTTTATTCGATTGGCAAGATTCAACCATCCAGTTTGAGAATAGAGGTCACAGGTGTGAGTTAGGCATTGGGAGCCAGTGACAAGTCGACAGGCCTTGTTGAGGGTGGTGGATACATGTTTGAATGCGGTGGTTGTAGCAGAGCCATAAATGATAATGCCATAATCAGTGATGGATATGATGGAGAGCTGGACAGCGACAACGAGGGCTTTGGGCGTTAGGTGTTTCCTATGATGGAACAGCAGGCCTAGCCGTGAGTTAGCGGCTTTGGCAACATGGTCGATGTAGGCATTGTAGGAGAGGTGAGGGTCAAGAGTGATCCCGAGGTATTTAAAGTTTTTGACCTGTTCCAGTGCAACACCTTGTCTGGTGAAAACGGAGAGTTGGAAGTGCTTATGTTTATTATGGGAGCTGCTGAAGATCTGGGCCTTGGTTTTTTTTTTGATTAAGGATCAGTTTGTGCTTTGTAACCAATTCTCAACTGAGGAGAAGCCGAGTTGGAGATTTTCTTGCAATTTCTTCGGGTCCTGGTGTGTGGCAAGGATTACTGCATCATCGGCATACAGGGTGATATGTTCAGTGCAGGAGTCCAGTAGGGTGTTAAGGAACAGGCTGAAGAGTAGGGGGCCCAGTATTGATCCCTGGGGGACTCCAGAGAGGACAAGTTTGGAGTCAGATTGCAGATCATTTCATATAATCAATATACGTAGTCTCTATACTAGAAAACAGAAGGTCAGCACAAAGTCTGATGAAATCCAAGGGACCTGAAATTAGAAGAAAAAGGAAAACTAAATAAAAAAAACATGATATACAATTAGGACAATAGAAAAAGGAAATTTATGGAGGCATCAACATGTTTTGGAAATGCTAGAACAAATTACTGAAAAAAATAACTCAATTAAGGGTCTATAGGGTGTTTAGAGAAGTTAATCTATGGGAACATATGGGACTGGAAGTGAAAATGATTGATAGGGCAACATGAAATCATAAATACCAGTTAAAAGGAGAAATATCAGATCTAACAAAAGAGGGGTGGATAAACAAGAGGGTGGTGACCTTCTGGAATAGGTTCCCTGAAACAGTGGTTAACAGCACAACCATGTGCTTCTTTAAAAGAACACTGGATGATCTGTGTAGTATTAAAATCAAAAGGTACTTCCATTGAGAAATGATGAGTCATATAGGCTAACGCTAACAGATTCACAAAGATCCTATGAATCCCATGAATCCTATGAAATGGAGTAATATCCCAGGCAAAATTCAGCCAGTATGACACAGAACATCCAGTGTGAAAATAAGTCTACTCTCATGTTGGAGCAGAGCTCTGAGTCTATTGCCTCCCCCCTTGGGTTGGTTCTAATGTGATCAATACTCATATATTTAAGGGTACTAGTTTGGGAATCATGATGAAGACAGCAACAGCTACTAGCAGGTGTGTCACAGCATCCACTAGAAACAGAGTGAATGTGTTCTTGTAACCATTCTTTGAGAGGCAGGTAGTCTGACTTATGTAAAGGGGAAGGACACTTACACCATAATGCGCATCCTTCAAATGGTGTGAGACAGGTGATTAATTAATGCACCTCATAATGGAAGCCATTAATAGGGCTAGTAAACATGGCATCTTGTACTATTAGCGTGCAAACAGTGCAGATCCCATACCTGTGGGAATCAATTAGACTGGCTGGAAGAACCAACTGTGTGGCATTTTTACAGTGAACAAGATGACTTCTAACAACTTAGGACAGGATCTTCAAAACCACTCAATGTTCTGTGGCTGCCAGAAAAAACTGGTGCAAGTAGGTCTCCACTTGCACAGCTGTGATTTTTTTCCACTGCCATGGTATTTTCAAAGGTGGACCTGGTTTACCAATGGCTTCATAATTTACAGCAGCTTATGGCTGTTTTTTTCGGTGCAGCTGAGTGGAACTGTTATGCCTTTTGGGAGCAGGCATTTCTGTACATCCCCTGCAGCTGTGACCACTGAAAATGCAAATCTCCACAGGTGCGGAGATTTTGTCCGGCAGCTGTGGCTTCAGTGTGGGGCTTAGTCCTTGATAGGATAAATATCCAGCCCCTTATCTTTAATGCTTACACCATTTTGAAAACCAGCTGAGTCGTAACCCCCACAGTCTCTCAGAGGTCTTCATCAACGTTCAGCACATGTGAATATCTCTTCAAGGTTCCTGCCATCCTTGGGCAACAGAATTACATTCAGTGATAATGTTAATATGTTCATCTCGAGTTTCATTACGTGACTTGGGTGCCAAAAGAGAACTGCAGTACTGTGAGAGGGCATGTTGATTGTCTTCTTCCAAAAGCTGGCAGTTGTAACCTCTATCAGTGAAGTAACCCAGTAACTCATGAGCTTGATGGCGATAACTTACCTCCATGGAGCAGATTCTACATAGCATTAGAAACTGCCTCCTTGGAATGCCATGAAGAAGATGGGGTGGGTGACAGCTGTCAGATCCTAACAAATTGTTCCCTGCAACCTGTCTTCTATAACCTTCAGTTAAAGTAGACCTATCTTGACAGTCAATTTCAGATCTAAAAATGTTACTGAGGCAAGGCCAGTAGTATGCATAAAATGTAGATGCCAGTCATTAGAGTTTAGACTGGCTACAAAGTCATCAGCCTCAGAAGCACTCCCCTGCCAAATACCTAGAATGTCATTTATGTACCAACCTCACTACTTGATCCTATCACAGAACGCATTCAATTTGGGGTAAAAGATGGCCATCTTCCTACTACCAACCCCAAAAAGGATTGGTTTAGAAGGGAGCCATCACCAACCCTACAACAGAACAGCAAATCTGAAAGTAGAAATTCAAATTAAATGTAAAATGGTTGCTGTGCAAGATCAAGTCCAGGCCTCAACAATAAGTTCAGGGTCAATGATATGTTGTCTCTGGTATAGCTCCATGGAAAACTGAACAGCATGAAGTTCCAATTGATGTATGATGATGGCATAAAGTGATGTCTCATTAGTCATGAGCCACAAGCAACCATCATCAAAATCAAGGGGCCAGATTTTCAAACGTTGGCGCAGGGCTTGAGGCCCACCCTGCACCTCAGGACTTTAACATTCATGGTGCGCCAACAGTCTTTGCTGCAACTGCTCCTGATTTTCAAAGCTTGGGTGCAGTTATGACATTTTACATGGTTTACAGCAGCTTGCGCCAATGCTCTGGTGCAAGCACCGTGTAATAGCCTCCCAGGGGTGGTGCACACTAGACCACAAAACCATGGTCTAAGGAAGGGCACTCTGTGCAAGGGATTGAAAATCCCAGTCATTGACAGGGGACTGCCACAAGCTCTGTGCATCATTTGTTTGGTGCACCAGGGGCTTGTAGCATCCCTGGAGTTCTGAAAATCTGGCCCAAGGTGTTCAAGTACCTGGAGGCCACCAAAGTATCTCTTATATCTATCTAGTCTACCTATCTATCTATCTGTCTATCTATCTATCTATCTATCTATCTATCTATCTATCTATCTATAGTGTTTGCACTAATTGGGCCCTATTCACTATGGGGCGGGTAATACGAGCCGGAGGCATGTAACTTGCCCGCGTTAGTCCCAGCCATGGACAGGTGCATGCTGGTGGTATTCACACAGCACCACCTGTCCATGGCCCCACCCTCCGGCACACAGGACTCCACAGGGTGACCAGGGGCTGAGTCTGGGACCTGGCCAGGCATCCAATTGGATGCCTGGACTGAGACCCACAGTGGATCCCGTATGTGGCGTACATTGGCAGCATGCCCCATAAATGACCCAGGGCCAGCAGCTGTGGTGGTGTGAGGAGGGCCATTAGCAGGGGTGGGCAGGGGGTGCCATTTTGGAGGGGCAGGTGCAGCATCCATGACCTGTGCCCCTGCATGGGAGGTGTGCTGGGGGGGGACCGATGTTTGCTGGGGTGGGTGGAAGGCACTGGGTGGCCATATACAGTGGCCCCAGAGTGTGGATTGGCTACTCACCCTGTTGTCGGGTGACTCCCGATGTGTTCACGGGGCTCATAGGGGGCTTATGCAGAGTTCTCCCTGGTGTAACCTGTGCCCCTGTGCATCCCCACAGCCAGCACTATGTACCTTGATGCATGGCTCATAGTGCTGGCATGCCCCCTTCCTGCCCCTGGCATGTGGTGTTCCTCATGGCTTGGGGAGCAGCTGTGTTGTGGCTGCATGCCCCACTTGGTGCATCCCACATGGGGCACAATGGGTATGGCGTATGGGTGCTAGATACATGTGCATAGCCTCTCTGCTCCATTTGTGAATAGGACCCATTATTTGCACATGTATTTCTTGTGTTTTTTGCTATAACTGTTGTATAGGCTGCCCTGCTTCCCAGATTATATTGCACTATATCTTTGAGTATTTATGTTTTATGTGGGTATGAACACCTTAGTCACCCTTTCCCCTAACAAGGAACCCACAGAGTTTCAAAGTACTGGGGCTTGGTTCAGCCTACCCACTGTAAAGCCACTCTAGCAGCTATCTGGATTGTTTATTTGTGCACCAGTTTGCTTTTGTCGAGTCTACTGTTTGTGATGCTGCAATCTGTCTTTCCGAGCACCTTGCGAGGATTTTTGCTTGTTCCCCTAGTTCACTCTGTCAAACCCTAGTGCTTACTCCAGATCACTACATAAGATCATAATATAAATGAAACACCCCCACTCATAACAATTACTAAAATCAAGGGCTTACAGTGCATTTCAATGGGACTATTAAAAATTATACTCAGGTAGTGCCAAACTCATTTTGAAATTCTGACTAGAACAGTATAACATCTAACCCATCCATGCCCCACCAACTTTCTGAACCAAGATTATATCTCTGGGGTGACTCAAACCTGGGTCTTCATGCATCTCTAAGCTATAACAGCCTCTACATACCAAATCAAATGGCTGCACTGCCCCACCCTGCATCTTCATTGATATAAATGCTATAGCTTGTGTCGTCTGGTTGCCTATATACTTATGAGCTGCTGCATCCTATTTGCCCTGCCCTATTGAACTGTGTTCATGCCTTCAAGCTGTCCAATATTATTACTTCCAAGCATTTTCCTCCATAGGGTTTTCCACTACTATCTCCTCCAATATTCGTGGCCAGGATTTTTTTGCCCCATGTGCATCATATTGCACATTTTGGCATTACATTTTGGCTGCCATACCTGTGACCACCTTTCTCATCTACCCAGAGCCTCCTTTTTTATATTGATCCCTTCCTCTGTCACCTAAGCCACAGATCTTAGTATCCTCTGCAAAATGGCATACAGAATATTGCCCTAGATCCTTACGCCTGTGTCACAAATAAATATGTTGAATAAGACTGGTCCTAAGGCTGATCCTTGTGACACTCCAATAGTGACTGTCCTGATTTCTGAGTATTCCCCATGTGTTACCACCAGGGACCCTGGTTTTCCATTTTAACCGGTAACACCGGTTACAATCACGGAATCCTGCTTGGTATGCGGATTTTGAATTCTTGTACTGGTGCCTCACGGAAATTGCATGTCACTGCACAGAATCTCTAAGATTTCAGTATCTTTTTAAATTTTTTTTATTTCCTCTTTCTATGTCCCCTTCTCACAGCATCGGTATCCCCTAGCTTCACCCCCAGATAATGCTCAGGAGCTCCTGTGGGCCTGCCTCTATCCTGCCCAGGTTTTACCCCCCCAGGTGGGAAGGGAGGGGACCCTAGGTCACCCCTCCACACTCCCTTGGTGTGTGTCAGGCAGCCCAGTGGGTCCCTCATGGAGCCTGGTTATGAAGTCTGGGGCACCTGGGTCCCTTCTGTCAGTGGCCAATGTGGGGTGATTGTTCCTGGCTTTCTGGTCTCTTTCCCTGAGGGCACCAACACTAGAGATCCAAGGAGGTAGGTCACATAGAGACATGCCACTGCTCCAGATCCTGGCTAGCGTCCTCCCCTCCTGATCACTCTGCAGCACCATTGCACCGCCACTTGTGGTCACACCAGTGGTGGTAAAGAAGCAAGACCTGCAGCCCACCCTCCCCGAAGGAGGAGAGCAGTCCCCCAGGTGCTATATCCTACTCCCTGGCCAGACCTCCAGCAACCCGAGTTTGATTCTGACCCTGGGTCACTGGCATTGCAAGCAATAGTGCTACTGCAGCGCCAGCGGCTGACCCCGATTCTCAGCATCTTACAATAAATGCTGCTGTGTTTTGCATCCTTTCTGCTTTGCTGCATTTAGAAACAGTAAGGAAATCACCTGCACTGCTTTGTTGTAATCAGCCATTCAGTTTAACCACCCATGCCTAGTGGTTAGAGTAACAAATGGTGATTGAACTGGGTACATCCAGCAGACTTGGTTTGAGTCCCACAACCTCCACTTGCATCCAAGCAAGTCACTTAACCTCTCAAGTGCTTCTAGGTCACTCCTTAAAACAGACAGTTCTGCCTAGTGGGCCTTACCTGCTTTACAAAGAAATATAAAAGAAAAATACCAATATATGTTTACTACATCATAGAATAGTAGTCAGGGTACCATGTAATTTACTTGAGTTTTGCTTGAGTTGCAATGATTTTGTATATGTAAAGATAAATATTCAGATATGTTTTATAAGCTTGATTTTAGTCAGGTTTTTATTGTATTCTTTGCATATAAGCATCTAGGTTGTAGATTGCTAAACGCAGGATCACTGTTACCAACTAACTTATTCAAGTTTATAATCGGTAGGGTCATCCAAAATCCTCAGTTGTTTGAATGAAAACTAGTCTGAATGAAAGTGTGTTCACAAAGAAGACACTGCCTTACTACTTATGAAAAGACTTCACGGTTAGCACCCCATTTAGGTGAATTGGATCATTTGCAACTTTCTCCACCTGCTGGTTCTGTCTCTGTGACAACAAAATGTTTTCTGATAGACTGCTTCAACAAAAAGCAAATGTTAAGTATTTAAGAGTACTTAAGGTAAGACCCCATGATGCTGGTGGGCAGAGTAGTGCTCAATTCACATCTGAACAAAGACATGAAAACTGGGAGACATCCTTTTCATGGACACCAAGTAGAAAAAAAAGCACCCACATGTCTGGGAGATGCATGAATCCATTTGAAAGTCCTCCACTAATCACTTGTGGATTTTTTAGGTGAAAACACTTTATTTCAAAGAAGCAAATTCAAGCAGTTTTTTTTGCTCCTCCTACCCCCTGGCCATCCACTCCTTCAGGCCTGTCAAGCCCCCCTACCACCGCTGTTGAGTCCTGACCACTATCCACTGACTCTTACTGCTGTGCTACCAGGTAACCCAAGTAACCCTTCATTGAGTGGGCTCCTACCCCTGTGGGAGGCTACCAGGAGAGGAGAGGAGAGTTGCCCCAAAGAGCTTCCTGTGTATCCTGGGCATGTTGGGGGTCAGAATGGACACATGTCTGGGGCTTCTGGTGTATGCCAGAACCAGCAGCCTTCGATGGGCCAGCAGGTGTTTTCCCATTTTCTTGGGAGCGTGACAGGCTACATGATGTCAAGGCACAAGCCGACATCTGTCACACTCATCCCGCCAGTGAGGACTGACGTGTTGTCGTGCCTCTGGCCTCCACCATGGGCCAGCAAATGCTGAGTCATGAACCCACTCTCCCTCTCAGGAGAAGGGGAGTGGTCGTTGGACACTCAAGCCTTCACCCACCAGCTGGCCCACCAACACCCAAGTCTGTTCCCTAACCCTGGTCAGTGGTATCACAGGCAGATATCCAATTCAGGCAGTTAAATTATAGAGAGGAAAAAACAAAGGTAGTCCACCTTAGCGGTGATTGTTCAGATTAATTCACATCTGAGTTCTAACAAGCAAAGAGACCAAGTCATTTGTAACTTATGCATGTGGGGTATGAGTGTTGCAAGGGGGATCATAGTGCTGTCACTACTACCATCACCCCAGAGGGATGTGGACTGCATTGTTGCTACTGCCTTCACACTGAAGGGGTGGGGACTGTAGTGCTTCAGCCATCACCACTGGTGGATGGGGTATGTAGGCCTGCTGTCGTCCCACCTGAGGGATGGGGGTCATAGTGCTGATACTGCCATCACACATGAGGAATGATGACCATAGTACTGCTGCCATCACACCTAAGGGATGGGGGTCATAGTGCTGCTGCTTCTGTCACACCAGAGGGATGGGGGCCGTAGTGCTGCTTCCATCACACCTTAGGGACGGGGGCTGTAGTGTTGCTGCTGCCATCACATCTTGTACCTAAAATAACTTTAAATTGGTACAAGGATGGAAGGATGTGTAATAGTGGAGGTCAAAATTGCTAAAATGCATGCTAGCAGAGTTAAAAATTGTTAAATAAAGTACAGAAAACTAAACACCAGTAAAACCGGATTTTGGCTTAGCAGACACCGGTGACAATACCGTTTTTTACAATGTGCAAAGTGGAATATGCCCTTTCTCAATCCCGGTAAACCAGTGTCCCTGGTTACCACCCTATTGGTCCAATCACTTAGTCACTTTTCTACTCACCTAGTAACTGTGCCCCTGCTCTGAGGTTCTGCATCTTCTTAACCAGCTCTCCAAGCAGGAAAGCATCAAAGGGTTTAATGAAGTCAAGAAACAATTTGTCCACTGCCAGCCCTATGCCTACTGCTTTTGTCACCCAATCAAAAAATGTAGTCTGGTTTGTCTGACACAACCTCGCCCTGTGAACCTATAATTTATCTTGTCCTGCAGTTCATTTGCCTCCCGGAAAGTAACTTTCCTTCCCACATTATCATCTCTACCAGCTTACTTATGATAAAGGAGAGGCTGACAAGTTTGCATTTTACTGGTTTAATGATCTCTGCTCCCAGTTTTATGTAGGAGAGATACATTCACTTTCCTTTGGTCACTGAGTACTATCCCTGTCTCCAGAGACTGTTTGAATGGCTCAGCTAGAAGTTTTGCTGGTAGCTGCCCCATCTCCTTAAGCACCCATGGATGTATCCCATCCAAGATCATGGAGTTATTTACTTAAACTGTGCTTAAGCCCTCTAGTACCATTTTCTTGTAATGAGATCCACCTTGACCCTTTCCCCTCTGCCCTTTGCTCCCTGATGGCAAAGGTAGGCATTAATTCCTTGCCTTCCACTGTATGGCAGAAATAATTGTTTATATGTTTGTCTTTCCTTTATTTTGCTCTTCTCACTCATCTCCTCTCTTCAGCCTATTACTTCACTCATTTTCCTATTTTCCTTTACGTATTCCCATGCTAAATGGTAAATCCTCAATCATGTTTTCCGAAGGTCAGATATGACTGATCATCATTAATCATCAAATGTTACCATATGATTATCAAGGGAGATAATGATCAAAGACCATTATCTAGATCATGATTAAATCAACAAACAGCATCTTTCAAACCACCAACTCATGATTATTGATGTAACAGCATGATGGTTTTTGATTACCTGTGGATGATCATGTAAGGATGTGTTATTATTATGAAAACATGAATGTCAGCAATTGGCAAAACCAAATGAATTATAATATAAAACTTGTGACGTCAAGTTTTAATCCCTTTAGGAAGACTACTTGCAATGTTAGATATTGTATAGTATAGACATTTACATCAATTTCCATATTTCAAATGCAGTTTATGGCTGAAAATATTGGTAATATTGGTCATTTGTATTTTTAAAATGATTCTGCCTTGACAGTATTAGTTTGCACACTGTTAGGGAAGGTTTAGAGCACAAACCAGGTACTTGAAGGAGCTCACTACAACCACAAAAGGAACCACTGAATACAGCTATGCAAACCAGCTCAAGCCTATATAACATCAGTAAGAAGTCACATGTCAGAGTAAGCCTAATTGAAAACTATGTGTTTATCATAACTGATAATTTCAATAAAGATGTTCAGATAGAAGTCAAGATAAATTCCCAAAGTACTGAAAAAGATAAATATATATATTTTTTTAATTTATTGCAGTTTTCTTGACTAAGGGCATAATGAAAAATCTTAGTGATATGTGATCATCATTATCACAATCATCATTTCCATTATATCATGGTTTTTAACTGGTGGCCATTTAGCGTCCATGTTTAATTTAATGTTAATTATGATCACAGTCATGGTTTTTGAAGCTTAAACATAATCTTTGAATATAACTGATAATGATCATTCATGATACATCATTATAAAATCATCATCTTTTCAGCTCTATTTTCGCCCTTCTTCGTACAATCCAAAATTCTTAGTTCAGTGTCAGCCTTACCCCTCCTCACTATTCTGTTAGCCATCCTCATAATGTGGTGAAACTCCACCTTCTCCCCATCTGCTTGGCTTGTTTTCTTTATTTATAAATGCCATTTCTTAGCTTTCAAGACCTTCCCTGCTTACATAGTGAATCATGATGATTTTTCACTCCTCTTAATCTTGTTAAGTATCATTACACAGAGATCTATAACCTCTGTTACCAATTTTTTTATAACTACCAATTTTGCTTTCACCCCTCCATCTCTCTCATCCCCTCATCTTTTTCCTGAACCAGATCCCTTATTATGTCCCATAGGTTGTGTACTAGCATTGGAGGCAATATGCCCATTTGTTGCTTGCCCTTTTCTCAAAGATTATATGTACTAATTTTGGATATCTCACAAAATATGTCCAAATGGTATCTTTGCTTCCCATCATGTCAGGGGGAAAGCTATTCCATTTAGTTATCACTCTCTGTGAAAATCACATGGCCCTTTTTTAGAGTGGATTTTCATCTTTCAATGCAAGTACATGAGATCTTGTAGTTCTCTGTACATTTCTCACCTCAAGTCCTAGACAATCCAATAAATCATGGTTATGGAAAGCCCCATAGACCAGGCATAGATGCATATGCAATCTATGATATGCCAAAATATGATGTCTAAGTGTGTTTAGCCTTTCCTTATAATCAAGTGATTTGATATCTGTGATCAACCTGGTTCCTCTTCACTGAACCCCCTCCAAGATATTAATTTCCAGTTTATTATATGGTGACCAGTACTGTGTACAGTAATCCAAGTGTATTCTCACCAACAATGTGCACAGTGTCGGAATCACCTCTCTGTCTCTACTGTTAATATGTTTCCTTATACAGGCCAGAATACTATTTGCCTTTTTTGCAGTTAACTTACAATGCTTCTTGAATCTTAAGTCATTTGTCAGGGTGACCCCAAATTTTTCTTTTCAGTTGTTTCTCTTATTTTCTTCTTTTTCAGGGAACATAATGCTAGGCTGTTACTTTTACCCAGCTGCATAACTGAGCACTTATCTACACTGAAGTCCAACCTATGTTCCTGTACCATGCATCAAGTTTGTCCAATTCCCTCTGTAGATTATTGATTTCAGAGGAGTTCTCAACCACTGAACCAATCTTAGTATTATTGGCGAACTTAGACAGCCTGACCCCCTCACTACAGGTTCATAGTTGAAACATATATATTAAATAAACATGGTCCTAGAACTGACCCCTGAAATATCCTGCTGGTAACCGGTGCCCAGTTTTACTTTCCCCTCAAAGAATGACCTGTTGCTTGCTGTCTGTCAAGCAGGACTCTGTGCAAAGTATTTAGTTTACTGTTTAACCACCAGGTTACAGAGATTATCAATTAATTCAGCATGAGGAACTGAATCAAATACCTTGCTATTGTCCAAAAGATCACATCCATTGGCTTTCCCTCATCCAGCGCTCTGCTTTCGCTGCCAAAAAAGCTAATCAAGTTAGTTTGGCATGATCACCCCATCGTGAAAGCATACTACTTAGTGTTTCTCAGGTTCTCTTTATCAAGAAAGATCACAATTTTCTCTTTTATGACCTTTTCCAATACTTTGCTCAGCACTGACATCAGACTTATTGGCCTATGATTGTTACACTGGGATCTATCACCCTTCTTAAAAATAGGGACAATTGTTGCCTTCTTCCAACTCTTAACTACCTCCCCACTGTCTAAGGATGATTGAAATATTTTCTTGGAATTCTTCCAAAAATCACCCCTCCCAAAGTCCAGGGGCAGGATTTTCAAAAAGATCCATCCAAAATGCATCAGATACTATTTTCTAAATGAAAATGTGTCCACATCTGTTAGACCAGTTATTAGATGGTCAGCTATGTCTCAATTTTGTTTCCAAAAGCATTTCAGCAGAAAAAAAGCAAATCGGATTTGCAACATTTTTTTTTTACTATAAATCATGACTTGTGGCAAATGGATGCATGTTTTTAAAACAGAAGCGGGGCAGCCTGGACACAAGCAGGTGGACACATATGCAAGTATAGCATGCATTTGTGTTCATGTCCTACTCTTTCAAAGATCCCCCTTTGGACTTTAGTCTGGTACTGATTTTCTCTGCCTACGATTTCATACTGAACAAAACTGCTTGATGGTCATTAGTTCCCAGAGGGTCCAGCACTCTCACCTCATGCACACTGTCCCTACTGATAAGCACTAAGTCTAGGATAACTGACTCCCTAGTAGGATCCTCCAATCTGTGTACCAGGAAGGCATCCTGGAAGAGTTCTACCAGCTGTTGGCATCTTTTACTTGCTGCTAATGGGATTCTTCAGTTCACACTCAACATGTACAAGACCTCCAGTAGCAACAGCTTCTTTTTTATTTAATAAACTTTATTCATTTTAAATGTTTAACAACAAACAAGTACAGACAACATGACGATGCTATGAAAGGAACATCTAGAATTAAACAATTACTTTATAATTGCATTCAGTAAGAGAAGATAATTGCATAGCAAATCCAGATTATGATGTGTTCAAGTTGTCTGTAACCCCCCTACCCCCTGTAACCCTCCTCTCTCCCAACTCTGGTGTGCCACTTGGTTTTATAGTAAAAAGAAAAAGAAAAAGGACAATTGAGAATATAAGTCAGTAGTGCTGGCTATTGGGATATACCTAATAGATACAGTATAACCATCTTTTAGAACCACTGTAAAAGTAAGTTTAGATTGGCTCTATTGTACTGATATAAGAGTTTGGAGTGTTTCCCACCTTTGCTTTTACACACCTAGTCTATTCTTGGTTCCAGCCAATATAAGTTCTGCCTGTAAAGCAAACATAATTTCTTTGAACCACTGTAAATAAAGGGGAGTAGATGAGTCAAGCTAATGTCGTAGTATTATTTTCTTGGCAAAAGCAGTACTTAAGGCCATATGGACTTTCTGCTGTGACCATTGAATCTGCCTATAATCCCCCAGAATACAAATTTACAGAGTAAATTTGTCAGTAACCATGAGCAGTGGGTTGAGACAATTTTGAATCTCCTTCCAAAAGGAGTTAATAGTATCACAGGCCCAAAGCATATGAAATAAATTGGCTGGTTCATGTTGACATTTTGGACATCGGCTGAAGGATAAAGTCCCCATTTGGTGAAGTTGAACTGGTGTGAAATATAAATTATGGTTAATATAGTATTGCATTATTCTGTACCTATCTCATTTGATATATTTATATAGGTATTTTCAGATGTTGGACCAATTCCTAGATGGGGAATGCGGTGGTAAAATATTGTCCCACCAAAAAGATCTTTGACCTTTTATGTTAGCTATTTCTTTTAGTATAAATTTATATGACTAGAATATAATGTGTGATGTAAGGATGGATTCTACATATAGGAGAACCGCTGACATAAGGGGACTTGTCCATATATCCAACTCAAAGTGTTTTACCAATAAATGGACTATGTGAAAAAAATGTAAACACTTGGTTATCAGGCCATTTAAAAATGGATTTGGCTTCTTTAAAGGAGAACATTTTTTGGTCTTTAACCAGCTGATCTACAGTGTTTACTCCCATTTGTGGCCAAAAGCAGTGGTGTTTAATAATCTTATCTGAGATAAAAAAAAATTAGGATTAGAGAACAAAGGTTGGGTTATGTCTCTGGTTGCATCTACTTTTGGAAATTATTTAACTGATGTTGAGTATGAAGTAAGGCATATAACAGTGTTTCCTGTAAGGCTTTAGGGAGATTCTTCCTGGAAATAAAAAGGAGAGTCTTAGGATCCATGCCATTCACTAAACATAGAACCTGTTCAATTCTGACCCAGGAGGGACAATAGGTGGATTCTAAGACAGCTCCTGCAGAATGTAACCAGAATCTAATTCTTGCCAGGTGTATGGCTAAATAATAAATATAGAAATTAAGGGCTTGAAGGCCACCATCAATTTTCTGATGTGTAAGTTTAAGATAACTTTACCTGACTTTCTTTCCTTGCCATATAAAGGAACTAATAAGTCTGTGTATTTGTGCAAACCATGAGAGTGGAAGGGCCCCATTGGACATTTGTAGGGGGTATAAAATCCGAGGCAGAACATTCATTTTTATTATACTCATACGACCCCATAGAGAAATAGGCAATTTCTACCATCGCTTAAAATCTTCTGATAGGGTCTTGTTAAGAACGTCTAAGTTAAAATTTTTCATAACATGGGGAAAAGGATGCATAAATATTCCTAAATATTTAAATTTTTCAGTATTCCAGCGTACACCCAATTGTTCAGTATCACTCCTCAATGTGAATTTATTGCATGGATATACTTACGTTTTACTCATATTGAGCTTATAATTCGAAATTGTTTTGAACTGACAAATAATTTGAAAGATTGTTGGGAGAGATTGAGGAAGACTGGTAATATGCAGAAGTAAATCGTCAGCATAGGCCGATATTTTGTATTCAGTGTGCCCAATTGGTATCCCTGAAATCAAACCAGAATTTTTGATTTTCCTAATAAGTGGCTCTAAGTACAAGTTGAAAAGAAAAGGGGAGAGGGGACAACCTTGTCTAGTACCCTGGGATAAAGTAAAGGAAGTGGAGAGAATGCCATTGCAATAAACTTGAGCTTTGGGTAGTGTATATAATATTTTGATCCATTGAATAAATTCTTGCGGAATATTGTATTTGGCCAGTAACGAGAAGAGATATTTCCAAGAGACCCTGTCAAATGCCTTTTCTGCATCTAGGGCGACAAGAGCAGCTGAGGAGGTGAGTTCTTAGGACACAGAAGAGAGGTAGGCAACTTTTCTAAGGTGATCAGATGACAGTTTCCCCTTGACAAACCCTACCTGTTCTTGACTGACAAGAGATTCCCAGACCTGACCTAATCTAGACGAGAGTATTTTGGCCAAGATCTTAAGATCCACATTAATTAAAGAAATTGGTCTATAATTGGGAATAAGAAGAGGGTCTTTATCTGGTTTTGGAATGACAATTATACAGGCCTGAGTCAGGGTAGTGTTGGAGATACTTTTCATTACAATTTTCAATAAAGGTATCTAAAAGAACGGGAGCAATCTTCTCTTTAAAGGTCTGGAAAAACTTTGTAGTGAAATCATCTGGGCCCAGAGATTTATCTCGTGATAGGGAGTCTATAGCTACCAGGACTTCCGTTAAAGAAATGGGAGTTTTCAGGAACATAAACTGAGCCTCAGATAAAACTAGGAGATAGATATCTTGAAGAAGATTATTCATTTGTTGAAGCAGGGAAGGATGGTTTGGGGCTGAATATAACTGTTGGTAATATTCTTGAATGCATTTGCAATGTCTGGAGAGGAGGTAAGCAATACTCCTGAGGTAGAGTAAATGGAAATGACTATTTTGTTGGCCATTTGAGTGTGCAGACGGAGAGCCATGAGCTTCCCTGCCCTTTCCCCTTGATCAAAGTGTGAGATTTTGGATCGGAGCATAAGAAATTCAGCCTTTTCAGCTAAAATCCGGTTATATTGTGCACGAAGGGACTCTACTTTTGTCCAGTCTTCTACTGCAGCCGAGAGAAGGAGGTGGCATTCTAGATCTTCTAATTGGGCGTGGATTGTGGAAAGTGTTGCTTCTCTCTGTTTTTTAAGTTTTGTCACTAATTGAATAAATTCACCCCTCAGAGAACATTTCAGAGCTCCCCATAAAAAGTATTTTTTAGGCATTGTTGAGGCATTGAAATCCATGAAATTAGATATGAAAGTTTGAATAAGTTTTATTTGATCTTTGGATCTCAAAAGCTGATTATTTAGTTTCCAGAATTTATCTCTGTGTATGTTTGGTGAGATATCAAGAAGGAGATGGGCAATACGATAATCAGAAATTGCTTTAGAAGAATAATAAGACATAGAGACACCCGGTAATAAGTCTAGTGAAATAAGAAAATAATCCAGTTGGGAAAAAGAGTGGTGAGGAAGGGAGTGAAATGAAAATTATTTACTGTCTGGATACATAAGCCTCTAGGGGTCAGTAATACCAATAGAGTGCATTAATTCATGTATTGCTATTTGAGCGGGTGTTAATCTTTGTCTTATCTGGCCGGATCTATCTAGCTGATTAGATATGACAAGGTTCCAATCACCCCCCAAAATTATTGGAAGTGTAGACCATGTGGCCAGGGTAGACATAAGGCTAGTAAAAATTCAGGGTCTTCATTGTTCGGTCCATAAATGGAGCCTAGTATTACTTCTGAGTGGCCCAGCAGGGCCCTAAAAATCACATATCGGCCTCCTGGGTCAGCAATTGAATGAATGAGTTGGAATGGAATTCTCTGGGATATGAGAATAGCTGTCCCTCTTTTTCGGGAATCAATACCGGAACCAAGTACCTGACCCACCCAGTATCTCCCTAAGCAATTTATTTGATTAGACAACAAATGTGTCTCTTGTAGAAAGGCTACATCTATTAGCAGACTTTTAAGGTGAAGCAAAATTTTAGTTCTCTTAGCTGGGTCTGTGCACCTTTTATATTCCAGGAACAATACTTAAGCCCAGCCATGTCTGATACAACAACCTAAAAAAAAAAGGGAAGTGTATTTCTTCGAGTGAAAGCCAGCTTAGAACGTCTAATCTAATGATTACTACATTCAAACCAGTGGAAGACATCCTCAGTATTATAATTATCCTACTACCCCCTTCACAGTTACTTAACCCCAGACTTCCAGTTCTATGAAAGTACTCCCTTGATCTTCCAACTTTACCTTTAACTATTGATAAAAGAGGAAACCCAAGTCTGGATACTAAGGTGGGAAGATCAACCCCTAAAGTCTGTTTCATGACTGCGACCAGCCTAGGCAATCCCACTCCACTCCCCACTCCCACCCCTTTCCCAAGAAAAAGGAAAGAAAAATAAAAACTAAAACCCATAAGAAAAATCAATATGGTGCCATATGTCGTTTATCAATATTTTTAGTTTACCTTAAAAACATAGTATTAAAACAATATTATTTTGTTAAAACTAAGATCAGTATTCTCCTGTTAAGTTAAACTGTTATACGGAATGTAGTCACCTTCATTTGCACAGTAATATACAAATCAACCCAAACAACAAAATAGTCTATCATTATGCATTGAAAATGAGTCAAGCCAGTGCTTGACCGATTTACACTACTCAGAAATATAATGCCATTGTCACAAACAAAGGGAAAAGTGAACTGAACTTATTAGATTTAAGTAAAAGAAACATAATGGGCAAGTTGGTAAATTAGTTACAGTGTTTCTCTAATGACTACAACACAAGTTCACCCATGTTAAACATAAATAGCTATCGTGTGTACAATCGAGCAGCACTTCTGCTTGTACAGTCTACTTAAAATTGGTGATTAGAATGTCTCTGAATTAGAGATATAGAAAACGAAAAGGCATTCCCTGAAAAAATGAGCTTACTGGCAACAAAGCAGTCTCCCTGTAATAAAAAGATAAAGCAAAAACAAAGTCGGGCGAGTCTTTCCTGAGGACAAGAAAGAGCTGCAAATGCTCGGTGAGTCGTCCCGGTGACTAGGAAGTGAAACCAGGAAATGAATCTCAGTAACAAGCTGAGTGAAAGCTCTTTTGAAGATTTTGATTAGCCCCAATCTTGAACGATATGTATTTGTTTAGGGGTCATTTCGGGAACCAGTTATGATCGGCACTTCCACTTAAATGATTGTCAGGGATCAGCGCTACATTAAAAAAAAAAAAGTCAGGTAGCAGTGTAGCTAATTCTCTGGTCACATGATCCACATTGTCGGATGATTTCTGAGGACAGGAGAGAGTTACAAATACCTCCTGTGATTATCAGGAAAGAAACTGTAGTAACAAAATAGATTAAAGCTCTTTTTATGCTCTGATTAGTCCCATTCTTGAAGGAAACACAATCGTTTAGGGGTCATTTCAGGATCCAGTTAGAATCGACACTTCTGCTTGATTAATTGTCAGGGATCAGTGCTGCATGAATAAATCAGGAAACAAGATTGCTAATTCTCGGGCAGCATGTTTGGCATTATCGAGTGATTTCCATGATCCATGATGCAGAACAGAGAGTTTAGGTGGGTATAATATCTGGACTTAATACTGGCCGCCATCAGCTTCACAATGCTAGGATGATACTCTGCTCACTTCTGGTGTGTGGCAACAGTTAGATCCTGGGATATACGTAAATCGGCTTGGCCCCACTTGATTTCTTATAATTCTTTGGTTTTCCCAAGGACATGCTGGCAGTCCATGTAGCTAAGCAGTCGCAGGATAAATGGCCTGGGTTTGGCTCCCTCAGGTGGCCTTGGTCTCAGGGACCTGTGGGCTCTTTCAACAATGTAGGCATTAGCATGAGACGGGGGTCCAGCAATTTTCAACAGCATTTTCTGAGCAAATAAAACTGGAGAGTGACCTTCAGCCTCCACTGGAAGGCCGAAAATAACCAGGTTGTTGTGCCTGTTACGGACTTCCAGATCTTCAAGTTTGAGCTCTAATTTACTCATTTTCTGCTGCATAGAAGACATATCCAAATCAACTCTAGACTAGCATTTCTTGAGTGAGGATGTGCATGCTGCTACGTCTGTCACTGCCCGATTTTGTATCCTTCAAGTCTTCTTTGAGAGCTTTAAGATCCAATGAGAAATCTAAGAATGCTTTCTTCAGCAGAGCTAATTCAGCTAAGAACTTTTCCTCCGAGAGTGGTGTAATAGAAGTCAAAGCTTGTGAAGATTTGCTCAATGCTGTGTTTTGGGTTTTTGGATGCTTAGCTAGCTTATCTGGAGTTGTAGGTAGTGTACGAGCCGGGAGGGTCTGTTTCATTTCGGCCTCCATTCTTCAAAAAAACTCCCGCTCCTCTAGTCTGTAAATTCTCCTATGAGCTCCTGGGTTTTCCTGCCATTGAGACAATCAAAATTTGATGTATTATTTGCACCAAAAGTTGATATTTCTTTAGATTTGAAGCCTTTGAGGTGGGAGCGGATTTCAAAAGCATCTGCCTACACGGATAGCATCACATGATCCTCAGTAAACAGCTTCTCAAGCCCTGCTGCCCTTTTGATCTTCTCCCCTAATTCCCCATCCACCTCTTCCTTTTGAGATGTGGTCTACCTATTCTGATACATCTTCCACTTTCCATAATTGTGTGCATCCATATTGTTTCTGTGTGTTTGTTGTACCCCGTATACTCCATCTCTGAAGATTTGATGCTTTTTATTGCATATAGTGCCATCCCTTTTCCATTCCTATCATTCTTAAACATTGTATACCTTGACATGGTCATGTCCCAGTCATGGTACTTAGTTGCCCATGTTTCTGTTATTGCCACAAGTTCCAGCTTTGCCTCAGTCACCACTGCTTCTAATTCACTCATCTCATTTCCCATATTCCTAGCATTCATGCCAGTTGCCCCTCACATCACTTAACCTACCATAATAGACCAAACTTATTCTCTTGTCTGGCTCACCTCCTATCCATCTTTGCCCCTGTCTCTGTTATGCCACTTCCTATCTGGTTACTCCTAGGCCTCTTTTCTGTAGCTTCCCCCACCAAATGTTCTCTACTTCCTGCCCTTTGTTTTCTGTTTCTCCATTCTTGTTTGTTATCACTGAGGGTACATAATCAAGGTCCCTTTCTATAGAGTAAGTACACATCAATACTTATGACCTGCTCACCTCCCTCTGCTTGATTAAAAGGCTCTCAATCTGCTCTATAAACCAGCACCCTTGACTCCTGATGTCCTCCTCCTCCTCAGAGAAATGAAGGCCATCTCACTGGAGAATCCTCCTGTACCTCCAGGAGTTGCCCCACTACCCAGGTACATCCTTCCATCTTTCTGGCACCACACCTTCAGCTATATATTAAAGTGACTGTTCAGCATACTTCTCTTCTCCCTTGTTCCACATTGACAGGAGCTGAGAAAAAGACATTGAGGCTGTAGCCTGTTGCAGTCTTCCCCTAGTTTTCTAAAGCTATCTGTGTCCCACCCAAGGGATCTGCAAGCCAGGTCATTCGTCCCCATAAGTTCTGAGTGAAGTTGGATAACCTCACTTCATGAATTAATTTACAAATTCCACATAATTCACAAAACTAATCTGCCTTGCAAAGACTCAGTTTGCAGTAAAGGAATAACTTTGTGAAAGGTGAAATTAGTGATTTCACCAGCAAAGTGGGGCCCACATGAGAAGGTCAATGTACAGTATACTATGAGATTAGAGGTCACATGGTACTGAAATGAGCTGCATGCAATGCAGAGGCTGTGTTCAGTGCAGTATTATGAAGAGAAAGTTGGAGAGAAGTCAGTCCCCGCTTGTCTGTGCAAAAAATGAACCTTTGAAACTAATCCAAAAGCTAAGCATTTTGAACCAAATCACTCACAGAAAAGATCTTGAGTGCCTTATGCAGTTAGATTATAGATGTTTTTCTCTGGTTTTGCTGATCTGTTTAGTTTAGGTGGTACTTTTGTTTTGTCTAGCGAAGCACTGCTGTGTGTTGGGAGGGCGGTGTTTCAACTAACAATGCAACCCACAAAGATGATCAGTGACTTGATCTTTTACTGTCAGCAATAGTCTGACTTGTTTACCTCAGTTTATCCTGCTAATTGTTTTTGTCTTTAGATTGGAATTTCTCATTTTATTTCTGTAGTACAGTTTTGTTTGGTTAAGTGCATTATTGTGTCAGCCTGTTTCTATATTATTTATAGTTATTTTGTGTGATTCTTAAAGTGATGCTGTTACTTACAATAATTTTTGAATTACCCCATCATGTGTGTCTTGTTAACGTCTGTTGTATAAAAAAAAATGTGGTTGTTTTACTGTAGCTACTAAACTGTTCTGTTCACATTCAGATCACACTGATACCCATTGGATAAGGTGTTCCCTGAATATGCTGTTTAGTTATATTGTTTTTTTCCTTGCAATATTAAAATCTAACTATATAAAATATATACAATAACTGAGAAGAGATGCTTGCGTAAAGGGAGAGGTGCTGGTGAAGCCACAAAGAAGTGTGTAAGTTCTGTGGCGCAAAAAGGTGTTGCATCTAAAAATGCTACATGTGCAGCAGCATTTTCTATGGGCTATAGAACTAGCAGTAGTAGCAAAGGACTATCTAGTAGGAATGGCAATGGCATTAGTGTTGCCAAATTTTTCTCTTTTCTCTGCTACATCTTTGGCATCCATGCTGGTGGGTGCTAGAGGACGTGGCAACCTGAGTAGTAGTACAAGAGGTAGAACAATGTTGGATTCATGCACAGTGGTAGAATAGGAAGCTGTTGGTGTCCCTGTGACTGCTGACAGTGGTGGGACTGAGTCTGATTTTGATGACAGTTTCCAGTTCCAAAACGAGAGTGTGGAGCTTGAACATGAGTCAGTGCCTAAGCAGGGATGTGCAGTCAGAAAAGATTAAATTTAAAAATGTTTCTCTGACTAGAGATGATGAGAGGGAGAGGGAGTGGGGGGAGAAAATAAAGAGGAGGAGGACAGAGTTCAGGAGGAGGAGAATATCGGCATCAGTGAGGATAATGATCAGTACCCACCAAGCAAACCAGAAAAGAAAAAGAATAAAGGTGATGCTGCTGAATGTACAGTGCTTTGTGTACTATCATTATGTCATGGAATTGCCAAAGTCCTGCCCTCCAAATTCTACAACCATTGTTCCTGTTATCAGTAATGAACCCATTACTCTGCATGAATCACCCAGTATAGAAGTGCATACAGCATCCTAAAAAAACACCCATTGCCACCCCTCCCCTGTCTCACTCCACTATCATGTAAAGTTAAGGGGTACAAAATTACTAGTTTGGGATTTTCACATACTGGACCCATCTAATGAAACATTTGCTATCTGCCAGCTGTGTCAAGTACAAGTTAGTTGAGGAAATAAGGGCAGCTACCTAGGCACTGGTGACCAACACACACCTAAAGTCCCTATACCTGTTACACTGGACTCAGTACCAGAGGGAAGCCTGCTCAGGGAGTCCCTCTCCCTTGTCATCTGCATTTACTAAGGCATCCTTATGTGACAGGGAAACAGTCTCAGGGGAGGCTGGGTTGACTGAGGAGAACTACTACAAAGATGCGGAGGAGTCTGTGGAACTGGCTAGTAGTGGTCATAGTAGTAATGGTGGGTTGAGTACTAGCACGCAGAGACATCAAAGCATAGCAACCCAGTGCAGAACACACAAAAGCATTACTTTCATTTGAGCAGTGTCCATGAATCCCCATGAATCAGTTACTGCCCTACCAGTCATGCTGCCATGCTGAGTCCAGCTGTTTGGTAGCCCAGCACCCAGAAAGCTTCAGCCTATGCTGCATAGCTTGTTTGAGTGTGATGTCAAATACTTACCCAATTATGTTATTCACATGAACTGAAAGCAGCAACTGCTGAAATGCTGGCAACTGATATCCTTTCATTCTCTTTTGTGGAGAATGTGTGGTTTAGATGACTGATGGCACCTACCTGTCCCAGATAGCAGCCTCCCTCAACAACTTACTTCTCCACGGATGTTGTTCCTGAACTTTATGTGATGGTATCATCCACAGTAACCAATGCCTTGCAGCATTTAACATCACCATGCATACATCTCAGTATGGATATGTGGACCACTGGCCAAACAGCTGGTAGCTCCTATCTGTGCATTACAGCCCACTGGGCACAGGTACCTGGAGTAGTATTTTACTCTGGCCAGGGGAAAAAGTTGTACTAAACCCAACTGTAGTGGTAGCAACACTCTCGCTATTCATCAGCATGCCACATTGGCAATGAGGTGAGTCACTGGATCAAACTCCAATTGTAAAGTACTAGAATTGCTCCTGCATGATATTGATGAGTGGCTGGCTGCACTCCCAATCACTGAAAGTGGGTTTCATTGCAAGTGATAATGGTTTGAATGTAATGACATGCATCAGTGAATGAGGTTTCTCAGGGTGCCATGACCTGCACACTGTCTTACTCTCAATGAGCAGGGGTTTCTAGCATATCCTGATATCAAGTCCATGTTGACTATAGCATGTCACATCTGTGCCCACTTTACCCATTCCAGAGAGGCCCATGACCCTCTCAGGAAGTTACAGATCCAGAACAAACTGCATCAGCACCATCTGAAGCTGGAAGTCATCACCAGATGAAATTTGACACTGTACATGGATAAGAACTAATATGAGTAGTACACAACCATCTGTCAATATCTGCTGCTGCATTCAACATGTAACAGTGCCAGAGTATCGACGACTCTACAGTAGACCAGTGGTGACTAACGGATGGCCAGATCAAAATTCTAAGGTCATTTGAACATGCAAGACAGGCAGTAAATTTGGACACTGCCTGTATCAATCAGGCCATCCCACTTCTACTGGCACTGAGAAAGATTCAATTGAATGTACAGCAGGTGATGGATGCAGGTGGTGATACAGCAAGTTGTGCCTTAATGGAACACATGTTCTATGTCTTTGACTGCACTAACCATATTTCCAGCATTCTGCAGATTTAGGGATTGCTACCTTGCTGGACCCATTATATAAATATGACATGTCATAATTATCTAAGGGTGGACATCATCAGGTCCAAAATTTAACAGATCAGCTAATAAGACAGGTAATGGGGCACAGATATTAAAGTCACAGTTTTGAAAGGCACAACATGAAAGTGGTCAGAGACCAGGTGTTGTTAGCACCTCACACGGCATACAGGCTGATAAAAACATGCAAAGCAACAGATAAAAATAAACAAAAATCTACTTTGGGATGTTTTGTGCCAGATGGGAATTGAAGATGTGGATGAAGAGGAGGAGGAGACTGATGAGACAGCAGGATTGCAGGAAGCACAACACATGATGGATGCATATTGAGTGGACACCATACACCTTACCATCACAGAAGAACCCTTGCAGTACTGGAGTAGCAGGTTACTGACTGGCCAAAGCTAGCCTCCATAGCAGTCAAATTCCTGAATTGTCCATGCTTAACTGTCAGTGTTGAGAGGATATTCAGTTTTGCAGGGACAACTGTGTGGGACAGGCATACAAATCTGCCCCCTAAAAATGTTGGCATGCTAACATTTATGAAATTGAAAGTGATGCACATTTGATGCAACACAATCATGTCTGTGTTCCTACCACATGAAGGTTGAGATGGTGGTGAAGATGAACCTAAAGAGCTTGATGCTATCGGCATTGGCAAATCACCTTCTACTGAGGTAGGTGAAGCATGGAAGGAGAAAGAATTTCCATGTAGTGACAACTTCAGTTTCAAAGACTGAGAGGGCTGTTACCTTGATCAAAATGACTGCAGTATAAAAACAAGTTCTAGCCAGAGCCGACAGGGCTGTGAAAAGCTACCAAATGATCAAAGTTACACATGTGCATAGAAATTATTTACCAGTCAGGTGTAACTTGGCCACTGTTTGGTGGTGTTACACCAGATTTTAAACACGGCCTTTTTGGGACAACCCTCTTCATGAATAGCGCCAGCATCATTTTGTTCACTTGTCCCAAAAGGTGATTTCACAGAGTGAATGCACTATTCTGTGCCACAGGTGCGAAAACATGTTTTGGGCAGGATGTGGAAAATGACCACTGTACTGTTTTGAAGGAAGTGTGCAAAAATGGCAATATTGAAAATGTGGAGTGAAAATATAAAAAAATGGTGAAGTTAGGAGCGTGCATAGAAACTGTGCAATGCACGCTTATAATGCAGTCATTTTTTTTGGAATTTTTTCACCAGATTTACAACTTGGGCTTTTTGGGACCCCACCTCATGAACAGTGGCACTGTCATTTTGTGAATTGTTCCTGAAAGGTGATTCCATGCAATGACCATGAAATCACCTTTTGGGACAGATTTAAGAAAATGACAGTGACATGAACAAGAACCCCATGTTGAAAATTTGGGCCAAAATTCTAAAAAATGGCTGATTTAACATCAAAAATTGAAAACTCCATTAAATGCAATTATAGCATGCTTACCTTTGATTCTTCAGTTTGCGGTTCGGCTTTGAAGAGTGCAGATGTGTCCCGGTCCAGAGAAGAAAATGGTGCTGACCTCCAGAGGTAAGTATGGGGAAAGGGGTGTGTGGAGGTGGGTGCTCAGTGGAGGGTGGGTGGGGAGGGGGACTGGAGCAACGATGAGAGACGGTTTTCTTTTTACAGAGAAAAAACATGTCAGGATGGTTTTCTTTATTTACAGGGAAAAGAAACAAACAAAAAAAACATTTGGGCATGCTGGGGTGGGCTTCCAGTGTGCCACATGAGTGGGGGGTGGTATATGATGCCAGCTTGGAGATTGGGCACCCCAGTGTTGGCAGGGGGTGGTGGGAAGAAAAAAAAATTTAGGCACACTGGGATGAGCTCCCAGTTTGTATCATGACTGGGGGGGGTGTACACATAATGCCAACATGGGGATTGGGCATCCCGATGTTGGCAGGGAAATTGAAAACGTTTTGGGCACACTGGGTGGGCTACCAGTGTGCCACATGAGTTTGGGGGCACATAATGCTGTCATGTGGATTGGGAACCACAATGTCAGCATGTAGAGGAATGGAGGGAGGGAGGACAGCAACAGTGGGAAGCTGTGGGAGGGTTTCCTTTGGTGCCAGAGCTGGCAGTGGTGATGCAACTGCAAATGCATTGCACTCATGCATACACAGTTGCGGTGAATGGCATTTTGCCATTCACAACATGATGGCACTGGCAGAACTGCTCATGCATGCAAGTCACGCATGCATAGTTCATACAATGGAATACAGAAGTAACAGCCACTGTTACTATGTAGCAGCCGATCATGGTGGAGGGTTTCAAGCTCCATTGGACATTCAGAGGGATACTTCCAAATGTCCAACGGAAGGTTCCACGATCGGCCATTTTTAGAGCTACAATCTGATCCCAATAGGGCTGTAGGCCCTACAGCCGTGATTTATCCTTTCTATCCATCCTTTCATCCTCATTAGTTTTTTACTCTTCTTTATGATTCAATTTTGCTTTCATGTCATATTTTCCCCAAGTTGTGCTGCTGTTCCATATATTCATCTGATTACCTCCCTTCACCTTCTCCTATGTCATGCATTTAGATAAACTAGAAAATCAGCGAACACTACATCATTAAAGGACAAGTTGGCAAATAATAACATGGCTACCACCAGAGCCACAGCATGCATTCTCCAGACTGAAAAACCCAGAGTCTTAGGGCAGAATAAATGCAATTACCAGCCATGCAGACAATGTATCCTAATGGAATCATCACACTACAGTACCTCCACATCCACCAACAAATCTTCCAGACTGACCAAACTGGACTCTTAAATCATCTTAAATGCTGTTCAAAGCTATGCAGACCATACATCCTCCAGTAACCAAAACACAACCTCCTCCTCCTCCAGCATGCTTGTGTACTTCACATGCACCAACAACATTGGCCACCACTTCCTCCGCACCATGCATCCAGACAGAGAAACACAGGCTTTTAAGCTAGAGTAAATGCTATTGCCATGCAGTCCTCCTGCAAGCCTGCCAGCCAGCCATCAATCAATCAATGAGCCTGTAATGTAATGTATTTGTCCTCAATGTGACAAGGTACCTTCGGAAATGAGCCTCTGGCTCAAAGGTTATAAACTGATGTTCAAATAAATAAATAAATAAATCAAGGTGAGCCTCCAGCCAACCAGCCCATCAAGGCAGCAATACCTGATGTCCAGCAAGGTCCAGGTATTGTCTGCTGTGATGATAAGTTACTTTCACTAACGTTCAAACTCTTTATCCTCACAGTTGGTTTTGAATCTGCCCTCACTCAAAAAGGGCTTCTACCTTGCTTGGGAGACATTAAAATGCGTGTCTTTCTTTCCATTTTTCTCTCCTCACTGTAGGCTTGACCATTCACAGAGATGACTGGCAAGCTAGTCACAAAGCTAGACAGCAAGCAAGTCAACAGTTCAAGTTGCCTCTTCTTCCACCACCCTTCTCTGTGATACCATCATGCCAGTACATTGCATGATCCTCGCTAATGTAACAGTAGGTATTATTACATGACATTTTTTATTTTATATTTTATGTTTTCCTTCCACAGGTACACAGTGATACAGTGGCAAAGTTAGGATAAATAATTTCTCTTTTTTTTCCACAGGTGACTGGTATAGTAAGACTTGGAATGGACAATGGATATGTCATGTAGTCACCTCAGTGGCCAAGTCAGGTTAACTAATTTCTCTTTTTTCTTCCTATATGAGAGGTATAACATGACTTGCAGTGGAAAATGAATGTACTAACTAATTTCTCTTTTTTCTTTCAATGTGACAGGTATAATATGACTTGCAGTGGACAATGAATATACAATCCTTGTGGCGATGCCCACTGTGTCTAATTAAGTAAAGTCTAAATACTTTTCTTTTGTATTCATGGGTCTTGTGCCCTTCTGTCACCAACAAGCAAGAATTTGTCCCTCTGCCTTCATTGTCTGGGTCACCTCCACGCCATTTCAAGGTATGGCCATCACCAATGTGACAGTTAGTATCCTTTGCAGAAGTAATGTTTAGTTTTCATTTTTTTTCTTTTTGGTTACCTTTCACAGGTACAAGTGCAACACAATAGGGATTGTACAAGATTCTAAATAATCTCCATTTTGTATTCGCAGGTATTTTTCCATTATATTATGAATGACTCCTGCTCTAGCAAGCAAGCCCTGCGATCTTATCCACCAGGTCATTGATGAGGTTAGCACGACAGACTCATGCTCAGACCTTCTTTTCCTCCTAATTCTTATCATACAGCTTCTCTATCATTCTGTGTGGTCTTATTAAAATTATAGTAATGTAGGTCAAATAGCTGCATTCGGATTGGCCAATGTGTCTGCTAGAGCATTATGTTAATCTTTAATGATATGCTCCTTCAGCCTGTTTACAGGAGCATTGATCTTTTTTTAAAAGGTTTTTTTTAATTGAGTATACCATCCCTGCATTTCATAATAGATTTTCAGTCCACCATTAATGTTAGTGACCGCGATCGGTAAACATCCACTTGCACCACATCATCAGCTCTTTAAGCAGTATCTTTTTTCTTAAATTCAGATGTGAAACAAAAGGCAAACCTGGTGTAAAACATCCACGTTAATTCTCTCACTTTACCACTCAAGTAAAATAACAATCAGAATGTGCCGTAAGGGTGGGGAATGGGGGTTGTTTGCTAGTTTCTGAGAAAGAATATAAAAATAAAATGAACTGTCCTTCAATACTGCAATCCTCTAAATGTATTATTGCTTTGTAAAGCACCAGCCAGTAGGCTGTTACTGTAATTTTTTTGCCACCCTGGGTCTAAGATACTGTAATAATCAGCCTTTGTCTTGGTGACCTAACATAATGCCTGTTGATTGGCTGTGAGGTCTATTGCAATTGAAAAGCCTGAAAGATGGAGCGGGAAGACATTGACATTAAAAAAGAGTTTTAAACTATTCAGCGTAACTTGAAAACATCCTGCAGTGCTTGAAAGACTACATTTCTTTGACTGTCATCCTCATCATGATGAATAACATAAACGGCATCAATGCAACTTAACGTGTTGGCAACAGGTTACAGTTACCATGGTAACCACCCTACACACACACGCACACGAGCACGCACACACACTGCCAGCCTGAATAACTGTGGAGGGACTATTTTAGTAAGATTTCCAGCAAAACAGCTAAAAAAACAGTAAGACGAACTAAATGCAAAAAAAAACTACTTTTACAATTACTACAATAGCAATAAGGTATTTTAGCTGCACCTTGTGCCACATTCCACCCCCAGGGTGTGATTAACAGGCCATTAACATAACCCTAAGAAATACCTTATTGGTTAATCAACCCATTCACTGTATCCAGCATTAATAACTGTCATCCTCATGATGCCGGTGCCTGAATCTACATGTCACTCAGCTAAAAATGACCTGAAACAACAGAAACAGGAGCAGAAAACAGAGAGTGGCAGATGAATGACATTTAATAAAAATGGAAAAAAAAAGAATACTTACCTTGGTAGAAAACAATGCTAAATGAAACAGACATATCTGGGCCAGACCCGTGCAGCAACTGGCTTTAATCACCTGAGTAATAAATACTTGACAAGAGAGAAGCAGGAACAAAAGATGGTTAAAAATATACACTTTTCACCTCCCCCAAGACCAAAAAGTTAACAATTACAATTAAATACTTACCTTTGCTGGTAGGACACAAAGTCATACTCGAAGATGATCATCAGTATCTACACCACAAAGAGGTATCACGATTCCTTGAAAAAACATCCATATTTAATCAATACAGTTCGTCAGGACAGGTGCTATGGTGCGAGACTAGCAGAGTACAGAAGTAACATTTTAATTCAGATAGCCCATCTCATTTCATTTCCTCATGTGAAAATTTCCAGACAGGAGAATTTATTAGACTGAGAATTAAGGGGTGGGAGGACTAACGTTCATCCCCTAAATTATATGTAAAAGAACTGTGTTTGTGGGACTAACACACAGCATGGCACCATGTAGCCACATGCAGCAGCATGACATATTTGTTCCTCTCCTTGGGACCTATTCACTAACAGTGTGGATGAGTTACACGCCTTGTAAATCCAGCTCATAGCCCAACCACACCTGGCTGCGCACACTACACCACCTGCGCACAATGCATGATCCCGATACACCCCTCCTACATGCCTGGCACACCAGCCAAATGCACAGCTCCATGTGTGGATGGACCATGGACAGGTGTGGGGAGATATTAGCACTCTGCACCATTCACAACAGTGTGGGTGCCTTGCACACGGGGGGGCAACGGCTATGCCTTCTGGAGGCAGCTGTAGCTGTCACATGACCCCCTTCAGATGCCACTGCTGAGATCAGTGGGAATTGTGGGGGTCAATGGACCCCTCAATGTGTCCACCCCTGGCTGTGGGGCACATTTGGGAGGGTGGGGGATGTGCAGATGGGGTCCCCCACACGTTGGTCCACTGTCCACCTATGCAGCCATCAGCAACATGGTGAGTGATGGGTGCAAATGATCCACTAGAGAGCCCGGTCTGGTCAGCTGATTGGCTACCCGGCCGGGTCCACAGACCCACACTGGACTGCTCCCACATAGCTGTGCACTGGGGGCAAGGCCACATAACAGAGCTGGGTGGGGACCGCTGTTCGTGAATGTGGTCCTTGCATGGATCTCCAGCAGGTGCAGAGCTGCACGGAGGGATATGTGTGATTCATGCATATTCCTCCACCGTTTGTGAATAGGGCCCATTGAAAGCAATTCCTGGAGGACAGATTTCTGGTATATTGTGCTTTTTACAATATTTCCCTGAAAGTGCATTAGTAGAACTGTGTTGGTGTGACTGACACACAGTGTGGCACCTTACAGCAGCATGCATCAGCCTGACATACTTATTCAGGTAGTTGAGAAAATTCTGGGAGCACAGAATGTATGCACGGTATATTGTGCTTTTCACACCATTCCACCTAAACTACATTACAAGAACAGTGGCAGTGGGACAGACACATAGGCTTGCACCTTCTAGCAGCCTTAAGTATTCTGGAAGCTGAGAAAAATTCAGGGTCATACAATTAATGCATATTGTGCTTTTCAAACTTTTTCACCTGAAGTGTGTTACAAGAAATGTGGTGGGGGTGTGACACACAGTGTAGTACCATGTATCAGTAGCAGCAGTTCTACATTACCCCCATTTAACAATTTCTTGTTCTGGACAAAATTTCAAGAAGTAAGACATTCATATATTGTGTTTGAACACTTGTTGCAACTCGCCTAATGTGCTTAACAAATACTGCCTGAGAGGGTGATTTGAACAGCACAGCAAAGAATTTCTTGTTCAGGAGAATTTTTTTTTTCTTCAGGAGAAATTTCTGGAAGCAAGAACAGGAAAAAAGCAAGCATTTCTCAATGCTGAATGTTGTCTTGCTGGTTTTGGCATTGGTAGTGCAGGACTTAGAGAGACACATAATAGAAGTAGCAGTGAAGTATAGAACCAATATCAACCCCACCCCACCCTGCAGAGAGTGACAGGCATTGATTGGGGTGTGTGTTTGGGTCACTGGCCATAACACTCATGCTATTTCACCTTACCCTACCCTGCAGAGTCTGACAAGTGTTGCATTGTGCCTTGGTGTCATCTGGCCTTACGCTCACCCCATTTCATAAGGAAGTATGTTGAGATGGGTGCAGCATAGGAGAATGGGTTGAACTTTGGGGTTGAAGAGTCCAAGGCACACCTTGATGCCTGTCAGTGGCTGCAGGGTGGAGGTGGAGGACCAATGGTGTGAGCAGTACAGCAGACAATCCAAAGACACACCCCTGATGCCTGTTATTCTGTACAGGGTGAGATGTAATGGTTAGAAACCATAATGCCCTGGGCGTGTGTTGGGATTTGCACTCCAAATTTTAAAACATCACCTTTTTTGTGACCCCACCTCATGAAAGCATTTGGGACCTCTGTTCAAAACAGTGCCCCTGTGATTTTGTTAATCTGTCTTGAACGTTGATTTCCAAGAGTGACTGTGCCATTCTGCACCACATGAAAATGTCAACTGCACCATTGATAAGGAGGTGTGAAGAGATGGCAATGTGGGAAATCTGGAGTGAAAATATTAAACATTCTCAAAGTTATGAGCATGTATGAAAACTGCACATTGAACGCTTGTAACACAGTCATTTAGTGGAATTATTTCACCAGATTTTTAACATAGCCATTTTGGGATCTCTGCTCATGAACAGTGGCACTATGATTATCTTAATTTACCCGAACATTGATTTCCCACAGTGACCATGTGATTGTGCGCCAGATGTGCGAAACTACATTTTGGTGCAGGATGTGTCAAATGACAGCTAAACTGTACATAAGAAGGTGTGTAAAAATGACAATGTTGAAAATCTGGAGTGATAATATTACAAATTCTCAAACTTACAACCGTGCATGGACACTGCACAATGCACACTTGTAACATAGTCATTTTATGGAATTTTTTGACCAAATTTTCAACATAGGCATTTTGAGACCTCTGCTCATGATCAGTTGCTGTGATTTTCTTACTCTGTTCTGAACAATGTTTTTCTACAGCGACTGCGCCACTGTGTGCCGGATGTGCAAAAACACAGTTCACGTAGGATGTGGGAAATGAAAGCTGTACTGATCATAAGGAGGTGGGAAAAAGTGGCAATGGTGAAAATCTGGAGTACAAATGTTAAAAATTATTGAAGTTACGAGCGTGCATGGAAACTGCACAACGCACCTTGTAAAACAGTCATTTTATGGACATTTGTCACCTAATTTTCAACATAGGCATTTTAGGACCTCTGCTTATGAACAGAGTCACTGTAATTTTCCTAATCTGTCCTAAATACTGATTTCCCACAGTGACCATGCTATTCTGCGCCAGAAGTGCGAAAACACATTTCGGCCAGGATGTGAAAAATGACGAGGGTGCTTGAACACTGCACAATGCATGCTCATAGCACAGTCATTTAATGGACTTTCATCACCAAATTGTCAACATAGGCATTTTATGACCTCTGCTCATGAACAGTATCACTGTGATTTTCTTACTCTGTCCCAAACATTGATTTCCCACAGTTACCATGCTATTTTGCGCTGGAAGTGCGAAAACACATTTTGGCCAGGATGTGAAAAATAACACCTGTACTGTTCATAAGGAGATGTGGAAAAATGACAATGATGAATATCTGAAGTGAAAATATTACAGAGTAGCGAAGTTATGAGCATGCATGGAAACTGTGCAATGCACACTCGTAAAACAGTAATTTAATGGACTTTCAGCACCAAGTTTTCAACATAGGCATTTTAGGACCTCTGCTCATGAACAGTATCACTGTGATTTTCTTAGTCTGTCCCAAACATTGATTTCCCACAGTGACCACGCTATTCTGCACTGGAAGTGCGAAAACACATTTCGGCCAGGATGTGAAAAAGGACAGCTGTACTGTTCACATGAAGGTGCGGAAAAATGCCCATGTTTAAAAACCTGGAGTGAAAATATGACAAGTTCGCGAAGTTACGAGTGTGCGTGGAAACTGCGCAACACATGCTTATAAGTAATTTTTTTGATTTTTCCACCACATTTGCAACATAGGCTTTTTGAGAGGCCACTTCATGAACAGTGGCACTGTTGTTTTGTTAATTGGTACCAAAGGGTGATTCCACGCAGTGACTGCAAAATCACCTTTTGGGACCGACTAATGCCATGACAGTAACTGAATTCATGAAGAGGGGTCCCAATAACCCCATGTTGAAAATTTGGTGGCAAAATTCCAAAAAATCTCTGAGATATGCATCGAAGTAAAAAAAAAAAAACTATTTATGCGATTATACAGCTTACAGGCATTTCTTCAGTTCATCATCTGCTTTGAAGAGTGCAGACGCGTTCCCGGTCCACCGAAGATCGTCACGTCGGGCTCCAGAGGTAAGTGTGGGGTAAGAGGGTGTGTGGAGAGGCAGAGTATGCAGATGGTGGGTGTGGGTTGGGGAAGGGGGCTGCAGACTGCGAGGGATCATTTTCAACTTTACAGGGGGAAAAAAACATTGTGGGAAGGTTTTAATTTTTACAGGTACATTTGACGTGCTGGGGTGGGCTCCCAGCATGTCACCTGCATGTTTTTTGGGGGACTGAGTCGACTCTGGATTGGCCACCCATTGGCAAATAAAAGAGTGTTTGGGGGTGATGCCGATGGGGATTGGGATCCCTGTTGGCAAATGAACTGGGGAGGGGATGTCACCTGTGGGGGGGTTCGGGGGGACTGTAGCAGATGGGGATTGGGCACACTGTCAGCAAATAAACATGAGTGTTGGGGGTGATGCCAACTAGGACTGGGCTCCGCCATCGGCAGATGAATTGGGGAGGGGGACATGATGATGATGCCAACAGGGGGATTGGGCACCCCTTAAGTTGGGATTTCTGGGGACTGTGTGAGGCGGATGGCATAGCTGCCGCCATGTCACACTGAAACTTACATTAGGAAAGGCATGCCTTGCAATGAGGTGGAGCTCCCTCATTGCAGTGGCTAAACCCTTTTAAGGTGGTGGACATGCTTTTGCACTGCTGTCATAGACAACGTGCAATCTAATTCATGTCACAGAGCCCAGCTCCAAAGAGCAGTGATGCCACAGGCCACAACAGAACCGCACCTCCAAAACCTGCTATTTCGAAATTACCACAACATGTTTCTTGCACTGGCACAAGACAACATAAAAAAGGACTATGTTGAGTTAGGGAATAAGTCCAACAATGTGACTGGGTAAATAATATAGTGCAGCATCAACTGTCGGACTGAAATAAATTATTTGGGGGACAGATAATTTTTGATATTGTGCTTTTTAAATGCACTATATCAGTAAACCACAGTGCTTTACAACAAAAACAGTAGTGAGAGAGGACAGGAGAGGAGAGAATGATAATGGTGCATAAACATCATCATTAAAGAAAATATAATGCTTTTTTTAATGCACTATGTCAGTAAACTACAGTGCTTTACAATAAAAACAGTACCGAGAGTGAAGAGAATGATATGGTGCATAAACATCACCATTAAAAAATATAGTGCTTTTTAAATGCACTATATTAGTAAACTACAGTGCTTTACAACAAAAACAGTACTGAGAGAGAAGAGAATGATACGGTGCATAAACAGCACCATTAAAGAAAATATAGTGCTTTTTTTAAATGAACTACAGGTATATCAGTAAAGCACAGTGCTTTACAACAAAAACAGTAGTGAGAAAGAAGAGAATGATATGGTGCATAAATAGCACCATCAAAGAAATATAGTGCTTTTTAAATGCACTATATCAGAAAATACAGTGTTTTACAACAAAAACACTAGTGTGGGAGAAGAGAATGATATGGTACATAAATATCACCTTTAAAGAAAATATATAGAAAAAATAGAATATTTTTAAAAAGAAACGAGAACTGAGACAGAAATCAAGACGAGAAAGAAATGAGATAACTAGTAAAAGAGAAAGATAGCAAAAGAGATTATCTTTTTCTGGATGTTTTAAACTTTTCTGCCTTTTGGGGGATGGTGTAAACAAACAGACTGGAAGGAGTATGTGATAGTCAGAGAAAAGGATAGGATGTTAAAGAGGGAGGAATGAGGACTGGAGGTAAAATGACTGAAAAAGGAAGGATAGAGCAATGCTTCACTGCAAAGGTATTTCATGGTCCACTGCCAGATGGAGCAGGTACACTCCTCTCTGATGCAAAAGGTATTTAGTTCTTTAATGAAGGATTTAAAACATACCACAGTAGCACATACAGACACTGAACCCCAATAAGGCCCTGACCAGTTTCATACACCCCCTGATGATGTACAGTGTGTGAAACCAGTTGGGGCCTTAGTGGAGTTCAGTTCATTAAAAAATTTAATACTTTTTGCATCAGAGAGGAGTGCAGCGACTTGTTTGATGTACTGTGCCTGATATGTGAGCATGCACTCTCTTTCTATGGTGGAGCTGTTTTGTCTGCTTTAAACAAATGGAGTAGGACATGCACCATTGTGAAGATGCTCATCTATTCCATCAGTCAGCACCTGCCGGTTCTCCAGTTATTTGGTCATGAGCTGTTCCACTGAACAATATCAGTGGTGGAGATCCCCATCTCCACTCACAGCTTTGAAAGCTCCTCCATGGTGCTTGTCAGTTGTGTGGTTGCCAGTGCTGGTATCGGTGGGGGTCCTGGTCCTGGTGCTTGTGTGGTTACCAGTGCTGCTGGTACTGTCCCATACCCCTTGGTATGCCATGAGTGTTGTCTGCATACAACCAGCTCTTCCCTAGGCACCACAGTCAAACCACCACCAACACCACTACTCACCACCCCTTGTGGCCACAGATCAACACCGCCACTACTCACCAACCAGTGCTGCCAGTCCTTCCACAGAGAATGGTGGCAGATCTCTAAATGAGTGTGCTGATCACTGGTGCTGAGATGGCTCCCCTTTTTCCTCCAGTTGACCAGTGTGTTACAGAAGTTGCATTTTACAACACTGTTATCCTAAGGGTCAACAGTAAAGAATTTCCAGACCAAGGAAGAGCATGTTTGCTTTGCTGTGGGTGGCACTGAGGAGCCAGAGGAGGATGACTATGGCTCCTTAGGGGAGACAGCCAGTGGTAGCGATGGTACCATGAGGGGCACAGGGTGTTCAGGCTGCTGCAAAGCTGGTGGCTGCGGCAGAGGTGGGGGAATGAGTGGTTGCTGCTGAACTAGGGATTATGATTCAGGCTGCCACAGAGCTGCTACACTTTGGGCTGTTGTGGGGGACCGTTGGATAATCGCCAAATGCTGTATGGCACAGCATATAGCACCACCACCACAAGTCTGTGCACAACACAAGAGGACTCCATGTCACAAGAGAACAAGAAAAACAGAGAGATAGATACATAGAAAAGAAACATATAGAAAAAAAGGAAAGTAGAGATTTATAGTAACTTAAAAAGTCTAAGCAAAATACATAAGAAAATTAAAGTAAATTACTAATATGAAGCCACAGACTTGAATAAGAATGAAAAAAGAATCAGGAAAATTGGTTTTAAGATTGGATTTTAGCTCCATACATTATGTCTGGCTCCTGTCTACTCTACTTGTTAACAATGTAAAACCAAAAGTGAAGCTGTCTAACTGTATAGAGATGTACCATGTAACCTCCAGAAGCTCTTTCATAAGACTTTGAGACACTTGTCTACCAGTAGCCTCATTTTGACAAACCTTCACTTAAGTATATCCCAAGGGCAAAGTTGTTGGCGAAGTTGCCAGGCAAAGTGGCAAGAGACTAATTTCTTATTAAGCAGCAAAAATCTGCATATTTAACCATGAAGGTGAATTTGGCACACTTCTCTTAACTTTGCTCATGGGTTGAAACTTTGCAACATCTCTAGTTCCCATGTAGAAAATGACCTTGAGATTGCATTCACTTCCACACCCTTTAATATCCTCTCTACATTGCTTGCATCCCTCCCAAATGAGTCTCCCGGTAAGAACCTTACTACTCCATTCATCTGTTCCTCTGTCTCAGCTACCCCTTTTGTCCCCCATATGATGGAGTTCCATATCACAAATACCTTCTGGTCCTCACTTTTCCCTTGAACTCCACTCGCACATCAGCTGTCCTCTTTTGAACAACTTTTGTGTCCTTTATTACAAGCTCTGGCCTCTACACTGGGGATGTTGGAGTGATTTGCGGTGTGAATTTGTTTGCAGCTGCACCACAGAAATGGTGATGGATATCTCAACAATGTTGGTAGAAAGGATCACTTTATGACAGCCCTTTAGTGCAGTCTGGATGACTTGGAGCTGCTGCAAGTGTGGCAATGACGCATGTAAGGGAATAACCACCATCTGTGGGCAGCCATCTGACAGATGCTTGGCAAAACTACAAAATGGGTACAAGCACCCTAATAGACTGGCTGCTCACCACCTGCCTAGAGCATATTACTGAGGTATCAGTCCTCCTGGTCTCCCTTAGAGACTACTCCCCAGTGACGTTCACATGGTCGAATAGGTTCAGTAAGCACACTCCACAGCTCACTAAAAACCGTTCTCTGAGGAAGGGTCAGCTGGAGTCTTTTAAACAATACCTTAGGCTGACCAACTGCACCACATTAGATAGGGCCCAGGATGTTAACCAAGCCCTGGAATCTTCACAAATGCATGTAATATCTTTGCCCCTTTCGAGACCAAGAAAGTTAAAGGAAACCACACTCCATGGCTCAATGGCTCCCTCATGGAGCTCATGCACCTTAGAGATAATCTTTGGCATAAAGCTAAAGCCACTGGAAAACAAACTGACTTTGCTGCCTTTAAGGCAGCTAGAAACAGATGCACAAAGTTAATTAGAAATGCCAAAGTCACTTACTACAAAGACCTGCTGGGCAGGACTTTTGGAACTCCGTGAAATCCCTTAAAGGGAAGGATTCCAAAACACCACCTGACCTGATTGTTACAGCATCAGGATCACTTTATGAGCCCAGAGACATTTTGAAACACCTTTAACACTGCATTCACAGACCTCAGCACAGTGCTACCTAACAGCTATATAACCCCCCAAAAGCCCGAACAGCCTCCTTATCATAGCCCACCCACTCCCACCCATTACAGAATCCCACCATTCTATTTTAGACAAATTACCAAAGCTGAAACCCTAAGGTATGTCACATGAGTACTAGGTAAAACAAGAGTGGGCAGTGACCAAACTGACATGAAGTTGGTACCCCATACACTAGACGAGGTAGCTCTGCCACTCACTAAAATCGTTAACACATCACTAATAACTGGAGTTTTCCCTGACAGATGGAAGTCTGTGCTGGTGACCCCAGTTTTCAAAAGTGGTGACAGAACTAGCATGTCTAATTGCAGACTGATATCCAAACTACCTCCCCTGTCGAAAGCACTAGAAAGGATTTTAGTCAACTAATTAACAGATTACCTTGATATACACAACCTCCTATGCGCACAACAGCACAGCTTCCGAAAACAGCACAGCACCATGACTACACTGGTTGACTGCATTAGCCAACTATACAATGCATTAGCCGTGTGTATGGCCATGGGATCTAGCTTCATAGATCTCACAAAGGTGTTCTACACCATCAACCATTGACTCCTTAACAATCTGCTATCCATAGGCTTGTCCCCTGACATGGTGGCCTGGTTTAACAGCTACCTCTTGTGCAGATCACAATGTGTGAGAATCTGTGGACTACTCTCAGAACCTAGGGAAGTAAAACCCTTGGTGTACCCCAAGAATCCCTACTCGGCCCCTTACTATTTAGCCTTTTCATAAATTCCCTACCCTCCACCTGTCCAGCTCGGTAAGTGCTCTATGCCGATGATGCCATCATGTCAGTATCCAGTAAGGAACTGTCCAAAATAACCTCACACCTCTGACACAACTTCCAAATGCTAGAAGCATGGTTCATGCAGAATAGGCTCCTGCTCAATTACAAAAAAAACAAGAACATGCTATTCACGCTGCCCCCACAACAAGAAAAAATGCGGGCCATTGATAATCCAAAGTCACAAAAGCGAGACTATTGAACAGGTATCCACTTTCAAATACCTGGGTATACATATTGATGACACCCTCACCTTCACCTCTCATACTGAACATGCAATTAAATCTGCCAACTCAAAGCTAGGAGTACTCTACCTTAATGCAATGACACCAGATATTTTGAAACTAGTCACCTGTAGCTCAATATTATCCACTATAGACTATGGGCTGGTAATTTATGGAGCCTACTCTGATACCACGATGAAAAGGATCAAAAACATCTTAAACAAGGCCTGTAGACTGGTCCTTGGTGCGGACTACTTGACCCACAAGTACACACTGTACAATGAGACTGGATGGCTTACACTTCATCAAAAGACTGAAATACCAGGTCTGCCTATTAGGGAAAAAATCCCACTAGGGCAAACTCCCGACTCCACTGCTAATCTTTTCAAACTTGCCCCGACTGCCAAGAACACTGGAAGCACAGCTAACGGTGTGCTACAGGTGCCTCTCAAGTGCACCTCATTTGCTCAAAGATAATTATCGTACCATGGTCCCAAGTGGCTGAGTGACCTCCCTGCATACCTCTTGGAATTCGGCAAGTTGGGCCTGTTTAAAAAAAAAAAAAAACTCCAGTCCTACCTAGCACTTGATAATGACTGTGGCTGCTCCCGTGAACCTTAAGTCTGACATAGAATAATGCTTGAGCATGCTCTGGCCTTGACATATTTAGTCGCATCCCCCCACTCCATATAACATCTCTACTGACCACTCACCCCTACCAACCTCTCACCCTCCTCTCTACCCATCTCTCTGCCTAATCGCTGCCCCATCCTAGTAGCTGTGTCCCTCTGCTGAACCCTTGACAATGCCTCCTCTAGCTGTATTTAGTCCACCTCCATACTCAACCAGTCAGTTTGTGCTACTGGAACTAAGTTAAACTATTTACCTGCTTAATCTATTGTACCGCACTATTGTAGTTCTGCTATTTTACCCTCTAGCACTTCGACACTGATGCCTGCAATGTGAGTTCTCTGTATTAACAATCAATGTAATCTAATTATGTGAGCTATTGCTGTCATTGTATTAACATTCTTTGTCAATCTGTAATTCTTGTATTCAATGTATTGTCATGTCCATATTGACTTGGAACCTTTGAAAAAGAGCCTTTCGGCTCAAAGGTTATACTCCAAAACTGAAATAAATTAAAAAAAAAAAAAAAAAAGAATTTCCCCCATCTGAACCTTTCTCTCCATACCTACTAGAGTTCACTCCTCTGTCTCGAACCTAGATGACTGTTGGGAGAGAGCATGTTGTAGCTGCCTGCAGCAGTGACTACTATGACCTGCTTCCAAAAAGGCTCAGTTCTGCCTTCACCACAGTGAGCTTCTTAGTGATTGCCACAAACCAGCAGCACACTGGGAAACACCATATCTTCCAGAGGAGTTCCCTGGAGATAACTGCAACATAGGTATGTCAGCCTATTCAGCCCTCTCTCCCACCATGTCCTGTCTCAGTTACCCACATTCTGCTTTTCCACTTTCTTTAATACTATTCCCACAGCCTTGGCTGTAGGTTCAATGCCTAGTGTACCATTTTCTTTCTAATCTGCTCCCTTGGCTTGTAGCACTTTTATTAGAGCACCTTAAACTGGACTTTTCTAGGGTTGTTGATAACCCCAGGAATTATTTATTTTTCTTTCTTTCTTTCTTTCTTTCTTTCTTTCTTTCTTTCTTTCTTTCTTTCTTTCTTTCTTTCTTTCTTTCTTTCTTTCTTCCTTCCTTCCTTCCTTCCTTCCCTACACACTTGACCCCCTGCTGTTTAGACCCATATCTATGCTTCTGACTCTTTTCAAACAGATGTTATAAGGCATCTGATCCCATTCCATACACCCTTTCCTTACATGTGCTCTTGTCCTACCGTGCACAGAGTGTCCAGCAGAACTGTGGACTACGTGTGGATTTTTTATTTTTATTTATTGAAATATTTCACCAGGAAGGCACACTGAACAACAAGTTGCTCATCTCACAGTGTGACCTGGAAGGGTGAGGGTACCAGTGGATATAAAACAGACTATACATACAATTTCCATTACATACATGAGGATATTATTATGTACAGAGATCAAGCTACATTAATTACTAAGTACAGACTATACATACAGTTTCAGTTACATACATGAGGATATTATTGTGTACAGAGAGCGAGGTACACTGACTACAACCGCTGTAGGAATGGCGTTAATATTTAATCAGGTTTACAGTACAATTAAACCATTTAAAGTGCTATAGGAAGAAGAATATGTGGGACAGTGGAAATCAGCTGGGGAAGGAGAAGCAGTGAGACAGAAGGCGCCAAGACATTATCAGTAAATACAAAAACCAGGCCTGGATGAGTGAGATATTTGACTCTGGACTAAGGCGAGCTCAAGTATCATCTCTGGCAGTGCAGAGAGTAAAGGGACAAACAGAGGGGTGTATTTAATAGTGCATATAGGTAGGGGGCTACCAGTTAAGTGCTGGTGGAATAATGGAATGGAAGAGAAGGGGAGAGAGGAGGAGGAGGAGGATTAGAATAGGGGAACAGCGAGTCATACTCAGGTCTAAGCCACTCCAGGATGCTGAGAACACTGCCAGGGGAAGAGCTGGGTGACAAAAATTGGGGTGGGGAGAGTAGTGGGTGGGGGGAGCAGATATAAGACTGGGAACTGGGGATTGGAAAGATAGGTAGAAAAGAAGGGCAGAGATAGGAGGGGGCATGCTTAGAACTACCCACTACAGGATGCTGAGAACCCTGCAAGGGGCAGAGCCAAGCACGGACTTGATTATAGAAAATGGGGGGCAAGTGTAGGACAGAGATAAAGGGGGGCAGGGTAGGAATAGTAGGGTTAGAACTACTCCCTCTTGGATGCTGAGAACCCTGTAAGGGGTAGAACCAGGCAAGGGCATTGAGTATAGAAGATAGAGGGGGGGAGGTGAAGAACAGTGATAGAGATAGGGTAGGGCTTGGTGGGAGGGGGATAGGGTGGCATGTTGTGCCCTAGAAATACTGTTGCTGCACTCCTACTCTGCAGCACTCCAGGCATTGGGAGCCTGGTCCTGTGAGACTTAAACAGTGGACTGCTAAAACTGATTTGTCTTTTATCAGAGCCTGCCCCTGCCAAGAGTTCCCTCCTTCCTTTTTACATCCACTAACCCTTGGTCCCACACAAAAGATTTGATAATTAGGCTGGTAATGCAGCAAATTAAAGATAATTAACAGCACACCCTCACTTTCTTCATAGTTCAGCACAGCCCTCTGTGTTCCTCTCTTTACTGAGGCTTGGGGAATTGAGCTGCTGCAGTGCTTGACACATGTTGTAGTTTTTGCACTGTGGGTTCCTTTTCTGTCTCTGGACCATTGAGGAAGCTCTTTGGGACTGAGAAAGCAGGACAGGCTTGCACAGTGGAGTCTAATGTGCTCAGAAGATACTGCAGGTGGTGGTCTGCTCCTCATTCCCCAACAGTCAACAGCATCCAGACTGTCCCAAACAGTATGAGTTATTTTAAATAAAGTGAGTCTGCTTTCCTTGATGGCTTACCTTTTTCCTTCTCTTCCTTGACTGGTGTTCATGCTGTCATGTCAAAATTGTGCTGGCGATTTCAGGAACTTCCACAGAGTAAGTCCTACCTATTGTCTGCTGGCTCCTGGAACTGTACTGAGTTGGTTGTAAAGGGGTGGTAGTCAGTCATTCCCCAGCCAGCCTTTAAGGAACATTTAAGCTGCAATTAAATTTGCCCCCAAGGTGCTGGGGGAGAACAGCCATAGAAATAAAAGCAATACTTCTCCCATGCCAGCCTCGAGGTCCTTGGGTCCTACAATAAAAATAAAATAAGTTGCATTCTGATTTTGGGATGGGGACATAGCCTTTTCATTTACAGCCTTCCTTTGGCTGCCTGCTGTATTTATTAAGAAAAAATATGGCAGTATACAGCTCTTGGTCAATTAGAGGGTTTGGAGTGGAATAGTGATGGGGCAGGGACATATGAAAAATGGCATTACTTAAGTGTCACCCTAAACTGCCACATAACCGATGCAGCTTGACTTCGATCCCTCTCAACAAGTCAAGGAGGGGCTGATGCCACGCTGCTCCTCCTCTACCCCCTGCACACACATATACTCATAAAACTTAAGAGGGCATCAAGGGGAGCAACTAAGGATGGAAGATAAATAAACATGGGTGTGTGCACTACTGTGTCCAAAAAACTGATCCTTAAATTTATTTTTATTATAAAGGACCTAAATGGCTTAGAAGCCCCATTCCTTAAAAGTGAGGGGGGGGAGTGCATATTTATTTTTATTTTATTTTATTGAATTCAACAGTACGTTTTAATTTAAATGTCTATTGAGAATGGGGGCAGTGGAGGGGGTGGGGGGGTCATACACTAGAAGAGATGTTGCAAAGTTAAAATTCCCTGGCAATGTTCCAGCGAAGTCACACACTTGTCCTCTGTGGAGCAATTTGCAATTTTTTCTGCTATTAGCTTCAAAATTCACCTCTGTGACTTCATTGGGAATTTCACCAATGGACAGCAGAATTTGGCCATGAATGGCAGAATTTCACCTGCGATTGGCAGAATTTTGCACGCAAACTTTAAAGTTCTGCCATTCGTGGTGAAATTCTGCCATTTGTGGGTGAAATTCTACAATTTGTAGGTGAAATTTCTCACTTTGTGGGTAGAAATTTGCACTTTGCAGATCAATCTGCACTCTGTGAATTGCACTAAATTCGGAGATTAATTTTGGGAGTGAAGTTTACCAGCTTCACCCATCTCTATACACTAGGTATTTTCTTTTGGAGAGAGGGACACAAGTCCCAATTTATGTTGTGAAGAGGGGCTTAACTGGAGGGGGGAGGGGCTAATACCAGGACATTTCATTTTGGACAGTGGTGCAGTCAGAAGGGAGCCCACAACCATAAGTAAATATTCTTTTGGGAAGGGGAACAGTTGGAGGTGGGGAGCAGGCATCATTGATTTTTCATTAGTGAAGAGGAACAATCAAGGGCCAGACACATACACAGTAGCGATCTGATGAGAAAATAGAACATTAAAAAATAAGATGAGTTACAACCAATGCATGATAGCTTTAGTGGGCTAGTCAGTTTCTATTGTGGTAGAGTAAATGAGGACAGGTAAATTGGTTTATCGTAAGTTCAAATCTCAAGTGATTAATAACTAGCTGATTTTTTCTAATCTCAAGTGATTAGTGACTAGCTGAATTTTTCTAAGTTAAAATAGTAATTAACTGCTAGGCATTGTTTAAGGCTTGAAACCCAACTAGCTCGTAACATCATAACAGAATAATTGGTATTAAGTTGTGCATTTTAAGCAATGCATAACTGGGATTTTCTAAGTCTTATCTTGTGGCTAAACAGCTAGATTACACATATGCTGGACATTCATGTAGTGAAAAACTTCAACAAACTATTAAGCTGAATAATTATTTTTTTTAGTTAAACATTGGTTAATACAAAGGGAACCACTGGTTATTTACAAACTTATTTTTTTGGTAAGTAACATGTGTTCCAGGCTACTGAATTTGACAATGTGAAATGTAGGTGACAGATGTCTCTGGTGCTGTGGTGAGTGCTGTAAAACTCTTGTTCCACTTCTGAGAGCTTAAACAGACCACCAAAGATTTCAGTGCTGAATCAGCAACCATTAGGTTCATCTTTTCCTTGGCAGGTCTACTTAAGCAACACAAATGTTGTTTCACATCTTCCACAATAACAAAACAAGGCTAGGGATTGTGGTTGTGGTCACTGAGGTTGTAGCACTGGTGGTGAATGTGAGAATAACAGCAATGGTGAGTTCATCTGAGTCATCACAGCAGTGGAAGAAGCAGGATGTAATACTCATTAAGGAAGTGGCATAGGTGTTTCTGGCACAATTTGCAGATGGATTTGAAAGCTTTAGATTGGGCACACCATTTTGCATGGCAACACTACTAGATCCCAAATATAAAGACATTCCCACTGGACACATCAGTTTTATCACACAGAAGCAGTTGCATCCACTTCAAATAGAGCAGCACAGAAGATGGGAAGAAACAACCAAGAATCAAAGAATCAAATTCCTACTGCTTGTACTGCTCATCCTCCTACTACTCTGTGATTGACATTGCTTGCTTCCAGTGCCAGGCATCAGCATGATGACATGGAAGATGACTTATATAGTGATGACCGTGAGATAAAAAGGACAGTGCTCTCAGATCTATAGGGATTCCTGTATTTTATGGGATTTTTATTACAAAAACAGGATATGAGAAGGAAATCTTTTATTTTTAAAATATCAGGGGACTCTCACGGCCACCAAGATACAGACAAAGCCCTCCGATTGGTGCTCAGTTTGCTGACTTTGCTACACTGAGCAACCTCATTGGTCCATTTGCAGCCTGTGTTTGCCTGGGGGAAATAAGGCAGTATGCTGGCAGTGTGTCTTTTTGAGGACAAAGTCAGATCTCTTGCTCATGGACTGTGAATTGCTGCCCAATCAAAATGCCCACTGTGTGGCAAAGCTTTAAACAACAATGCCGTCTACTCAGCCGAGCTGCATCTCGAACGCTGCAGTTCCAGCTTGGAGGACTAGCAGTCTGAGCCACAGAAGACAAACAAGCATTCTTGCTTGCAGTCTCAGGTTAGTCTATTTTAAACTAAATGTAAGTGCAAAATGAGCCCAACAAGAATAGAGACCACTCTGTGGTGTGCTTGAAGGGGGGCTTAAATGCTGCTTGAGGGAAGCAGTGTCCCAGAACCACCAAGGCAAACAAACTTTCTGTATTGGAGTTAGTCTATTAAAAACATATGAAGTGCAAAAGATGAGCTGGACGGGAATGTCTCAATGGTGTTGTGCTCCGGGGGGGCACAAAGAGTGCTTAAGTGCTGCTTTAACTGTTCTGTGTACACAGCAGAGCTATGTTTTTAAATGATCACTAAGGCAGCACCACTTTGCTTTCTATCCTTAATTTGACCAGTGAACAGCCAAGAGGCTGACGTTATTTCAAAAAAATATCAGGCAACTTTTCCATTTAAGTGTGGGCCTGGGAAAGGTGTGTGTGTGTGTGTGTGTGTGTGTGTGTGTGTGTGTGTGTGTGTGTGTGTGGTGGGTGAATGCTTCATCAAGATAAGCAGGAGTTAGGAATTATGTGTGTGGGATGAGTAAACAGCCACAGCCACTGCTCCAGGTCCAGCCTAATGTTAGCAAAATAAAAAAAAAAATTAGGCAGTATTTGTTTTTAACCTCTGAGAGTTTGGTGCACAGAGCTGTTTGTTTGTGTGTATGTGTGTTGGGGGGGGGGTGCTTAAGCAAGCCAGTGAATGACTGACTGAATGTAAGCCAGAATAAAAAGTAAGAAAACACTGTAACAGACAAAAAACACCTGCTGATTAAGGGAGTGCTACAGGTATAAATGTACCAGTCTGGGACTAAGGGGTTAATTAAAAGTTTCATGCTATAAATAGAATGATATATAGTAGACTGTATATTACAAGGCTATAATATGATCAAGAGGTTCTGGGGACATGTGAACCATGAGAGTGAATCTTGAGAGATTCCAACATCTCTCCAGAGCCTTGAGATGGTATTATATTGTGACCTATGAAGATCTTATAGTTGTAGAGTAGTTATGTGATAGGTTATAGGTGATTTTTACCACTTAAAATAAATAAGAACACATAAAACAGCTTTAACATTTGTTATAGTGATGTTAATGACTGGCTTAAGGAAGTCGATTGTGTACATACATTGATGTGTGCATACAGCAAAATCTATAGGGGTTTTGTCCCAGTTTTACATGGACAATACAAGGAAAATGAAGGTGCACTACAGGGAAATGCTCTGTTTGATCTGGGAGCACTGAAAGAACAGCTGTGGGCTTTTTGACACTGCTACCTCCACACAGACATTTTGGATGAAGGTACAGACATCTTACCAGGATACATGATGTAGGTCTATCTAGCAGACTGAAAGTCTTGCAAAATAGTGATCTCATCAAATCCTGGGAAGATAGGAAGCAATTTGGTCTGCACTGTCTAACGTGGCATTTAATTTTTTTGCATGCCCTCTAACATCAGTTGCATTCAAAAGATGCTTTAGCACAACTGGTGATATTGCCTTACCACATCACCACTGGCTAGATTCTGACAGTGTTAAATTAATAACCTTTCTATAACTCAAGTTACCACGGATCAATTTCAGCTATCCATTTGTTTATTCTCAGGTTCAACAAGTCACACCTACTGTCAGTTCCACAGCTATGCTTACTGCTTGTAAGTGTCCCAGGATTTCCACTGGTACTGTCAGCACCATAGACTGTCTCACCACTCCCAGCAGCACTGGTAGCACAAGGAGTATGACATGTACCCCAACAGTAAGTCCTCAACTTTTTTAGTAAACCCAGTTTGATGTTAACATCTGTAACACACAGCTCACACCAGGACACTGTCAGTAAAATAAGACCCATCAGCCAGATTGCCCAACCCACTATGAAGGGACTGCATTGCTACAACAGTGACAAAATGACAATTTCGTCTCCAGTGATTGCCTTGCACAGATGTGCATCTACCTCAGTTTCATGATCTCATGTAGACCGTTGATGATATACACACACATATACGTAAACATAACCCACTTAGGTTGCTTGACTATCGCATACCTTGGTGTGCTGCCAGATGCACGAGGCCACAGGACTGAGTGCATTCAACCACCCAAGGCATGCGTATATCAGAGCGCGACCACACACCCTAGAGTGGGTTATCTATCTTATAAAATGGCCACAGATTTTTTTGGGGGGTGGGTGGAAAAAGTAGTCCCTCTGTCTAGCTGGTAAATAAATGATATGTTGGCAGAGGTTTAAAATAAGGTTGTATTGAAAAATGTAAGAGAATTTTTTTTTTTTTGCATTTACATCATTTCCATGAAAGAAGGTGATGTTTGTAGGGAGAGGGAGGCAAGTATGATTGGGGAGCACTTTCACTGTAATTGGTGAAATGTACCTGCTAAATGATATGGTAGAGGATTTAATAAACCCTGCATGTGTACCAAAAAGTGGAAGGAACTAGTTGTTTTTAAGCTGTGTCCTCTTAATTTGTGTGAAAAAAGCTGCATTTGGAGGGAGAGTACTGCGATCGTGGATGACTTTCACTTTCACTGTTGAAATGTAGCGTGACCGAGCGGTGCGCATTTCAGAAAGTGAGAACCTGTTAAGAGATGAAAGTAAGCCCCTCTCTGTTTAGAAAATAAGTAAAGTGACTCCCTCCTGTTAGTTCGTGTTCCCTTTGGGTAATAGAAGTTACACTGTATCAGAAAGGAGGCGGATAGACTGGCGAGTCGGTGGCTTTAGGGAGGAGACAGAAGGAGAGCGAGTGTTGCTATGGCAACACTCGCCTCTGGCTTCCTTCTACCTTCCTAAAGTTACCACGCTAGGTCTATCCTCACCCTTCTAGCATACAGTATGTAACTTCTATTACCCAAAGGAAGACAAACTAACAGGAGGGACTCACTTTTCTTATTTTTAAACAGAGAGGGCTTACTCATCTCTTAACAGGTTCTCATTTTCGAAATGCGCACCGTCACGCTACATTTCGGCAGTGAAAGTGAAAGTCGTCCACGATCGCGGTACTCTCCCTCCAAATGCAGCTTTTTTCACACAAATTAAGAGAAGACAATGAAAAAATGTATGTTCTCCTGCTTTTTTATATACAGCTAGGTTTGTGTTAATCAGCTACCAGTATATGTTTTATTAGGATTGAGACTGATTGGCCACAGTGGTTACAGTAATAAAAGTGGTTCTACACTGAAAGACTGTGAAAATGGCAGGCAGGATTTGATTTTTAAATTACATTTTATGTAAACATTAATGGCATGATGAAGAGATCAGTTTGTACAGAGTGGGGCTACTACTGGTATATTTAGTTATGCCTGTGGGTATCAGTTGCATATGTGTGTTAGTGTGGGTGCCTAGCTGCACCAGGTGTGGAGTGGTCTCACTGCTGGTGAAAAGATTTTGAGGACTGGAAAGTAGTTCAGACATGCGGTCGTACTGGAAGGCGTACGGTCGTTGGGAAATAATGCACGGTCATGTGACGTGTTCTGTCCAATTGTATAAGTGGGATTTCTAAGATTTTACCTAGCCATTTATATATATATATATATATATATATATATATGTATATATATATATATATATATGTATGTATGTATGTATGGATATATATTATATGGGCACAACCGCATCATTAGGGTTGAGTAGGCACTTCAATGTTAAACTGAAAAGTTTGCACTTTAATAACTTTACAACCATTTAACAGATTTGCACCACATTTGGTATGCGCTTTCCTGTGGGGTAGAACTCTTGATGGTGCATGTTACGTTCTGGTCAGATGTGCAGGCTCTGAGTAACAGGGAGGTGAAAAAACACGTTGTCGCTCACTGACTTTGCAAGGATTTTTCTTTGAACTTGCCAGCAGTCCAGATGGTTTGGACTTTGTGGTCTGAAATTTTCAGGGCAGAGAGGAACTAGCCCACAGCTGTGCTTTTTGCTAGTGTGGTGAAAAAAATATTACGCTGTTTTTAAGTTATTACAGTTTAAAAATTTGAAATAAGACATTTCTGAGCATGCTCAATAAGCATTAAAATATAGCTGTATGAAACAAAAAAGGAATCCTGTTTCATATGGAAAAATTCCTTTTTCTTGGCAGCCATCTTAAATTTTCAAAAGGCACAAAAATGACATCCTGAAGAGAGACCACCACACTTAGCTGGCTTATCAGGACCTCCTTAGGCGCAATCTGCACTTCATTGTTAGAGATATGCCCCAGAAATGTGTTTTATTTACTGTTATGAATCCTTTTTCATCACCACATGATACAATAAAAATCCTTTTTTGTATCACAAGTGATGAAAAAGGATCCTTTTTCATCACGTGAGAATACTTTTCTGGGATTTCCCCAGTGTCTAATGGCACCCCCCCCACCCTCCGATCCCCATCCCCTTTCATGTTTTGTTTCCCTGGTGTCTAGTGACACCCCCCACCCTTCCAATTGCTGTCCCCACCTAAGAAATAATTCCCTAGTGTCTAGTGGCACCCTCCACCCTTCCAATCACTGTCCCCCTTTAAAAATATATTCCCTGTTGTCTAGTGGCATCCCCCATCCTCCCATTGCCATGATTTTATTTATTTATATAATCTCACACTGGGATGCCCACTCCTGATGTCAGATGCCCCACCCAACCCCTCCACAGTTCCCTGAATTATTGTTTCCCAGCATTGGGGGGCCCAATCCCCATGCTGGCAGTGGAAGTAAATCCCCCAGTGGTGTGGGACACTGGGGAGCCCACTCCCAGTGTTCCCAAATATGTATTTTATTATTTTCCTGTAAACAAGAAAACCACCCGACTTCTTTTTTTTTACCCTGAAAAAAGAAAACAGTCCCTCATCATCCCTGCCATCCCCTTCCCCATCCCAACCATCCCACTGAGCACCCACCACTCCATACATCCTCCAAGCCCTATACTTACCACTGGAGGTCATCCACTGTCATCTTCTATGAACTGGGACACATCTGCACTCTTCAAAGCTGAACCTCAAACTGAGGTATAAAGGTAAGTGCTGTATTTCAATGGTGTTTTGAACTTATGTTGATATCTTAACCATTTTTTTTTTAATATTTTTTCATCAAATTTTCAACATAGGATTTTTGGGACCCCACCTCATTAACACTGTCACTGTCATTTCATTAATCAGGCCCAGATGTTGATTTTGTGATCAGTGCATGAAATCACCTTTTGGGATGAATTAATGAAGTGACAGTGCCAGTGGTCATGAGATGGGGTCCCAAAAAGCCCATGTTGAAAATTTGGTGAAACCATTCCTAAAAATCGCTGAGTTATGTGCGGTTATTGAAATATTTTATGCAGAAGCATAACTTTGGTAATTTTTAATATTTTCACTCCAAATTTTCAACATAGCCATTTTTTCACATCACCTCATGAGCAGTACAGCTGTCATTTTTCACATCCTGCCTGAATCCTGTTTTCACACCTGTGGAGCAGAATGGCATTTTGACACAGATTGGAACATTTTCACCTATGGGATTCATGAGGTGGAGTCATAAGAAGACTATACTCAAAATCAGGGGTCAAAATATGAAAAAATACCAAAGTTATGACCATTCATTGCAATTTCAGTACACCCACTCGTAAATTCAGAAATTTTAAATATTTTGACCCCAGATTTTTAACATAGCCTTCTTATTACCCAACCTCATGTATGTCACAGCTGTCATTTTTCAAATCTTGTCCAAAATGTGTTTTTTGCACCTGTGGTGCAGAATGGTGTTGCAGTTGTGCAAAATTATGTTTTGGTGGAGATTTGAAAATGTTCTCTACCGAGTACATGTGCTGGGGTAATAAAATGGCTATGCTGATATTCTGATCATGCATCTAGGGAGTGATGGGTGCACATAAATAAGGAAAATCACTGAGTATGGTCAAATAAGGATACTAGTAAATGATCTGAAAAAGTAAGGAAATTCATTGCAGAAAACTTTGTTAATGCATCAGTTAGGGTTGTTAAAGCAACAAAAGAACGGAAATATGGCTTTAGGGTTTCCAGCCTTAATGCCCCACCCTGCACTCACTGACACACATCGGGGGGGCGTGCTTTGGAGTTGTCACACCTAATGCTCACCCCATTCCCCTATACTGTACCCATCTCAGCTTATTTACTTATGCAACCCCAAGGCACCCCCAGATGTCTGTTGGTGTTTGCAGGGTTGGGGTGGGGTGTTAGGGTTGGAAACCCTAATGCCATATTCCCCTAGTTTTGTCACTTTACTAACAACCCTATCTGATGCATTAATGAAGTTTCAGCAAAACCTTTACACACATTGCTGTAAAAGTTAATGAAATATACACTTACTATATGACATGCAGAAACAAACACATGACAGCTCAAACTCCCTGCTTGTACCTCATCATCAACTGTACTGCATTGCATCTGAGTCTGGTCACATGACATTTAATCATCATCATAGGCTTTCAGGTCTGAAACAGATCACATGGAAAGTACTGAAAGCACAGTCCAGGCTTTCAGCTTAGCTTCACATATCACATGGGAAGTGCAAGAAGTTAAAAATCAGGACTACCTATTTAAAGCAACAGGACTAACTACCACCGCTCAACCATAGCTTACTTTCTGCAGTGCAACCACACTCAACTACTGCAGCTTACCAGCTGCAACTAAATCCCTGTCACATATCTAATTTATGCGAATGCCCTAAAGCCAAGCATTTAAAGATACAACACCATCTTACAACACTACTACATTGCTAACAACTATTATTACTAAACATTTTGTAAGTGGCATAAGGCAGTTCTATTGGGAGAATTATGCTATCTCAATGTACCTTGTGGTGACTGAAGTCCCTTACCATTCAGGCTCAGAACACCAGCTCATCCCTCAGTACATTAACATAGCATAATTCAACTCTCTACCATGTCGTATTCCTTACCTAAGCCTTGAACTCAGCAAAAAATAGTAACAATCACAATAGATCAGAGCTGAGCTGCATCAGTCATTCTCACTGTGAAATGCAGACATCACCTGCTACGAGCAGGCCATGATATTTAATATTTATTGCAGAACTCAAGGCTCCCTCCTATTTGTAGTCTGTCTTACTCTATGCCAACTACTGCATTGGGAGCCAAAGTGGTTTGGCTGATCTGGTGAAGCTGAACAGACTATTCAGATCACAACTCAAACCGGGACCAAAGATGGCTCTGGCCCACTTTTCTTACATTTACATCAGATCTGCTTTGCTGGTGGCCAACATACTGGATTCAGACATGTTCATCAAATGATATTTCAGCATTAAGTCAAACATATTACACATTTATGCCCCATAACCTAATTTGGCCAGGTAGAATCACGTTTTCTATTCATTCTGCTATTTTGCCCTCAACTAACTGCTGCTCCTTTCACTCAGTACTCTCCTATCTTACTCTGGACTTCCAGTGCCTTTTTTTACTATATCTCCTTCCTCTGCAAATTATGGTTTGTCTCTCTCTCTCTCTCATGCTAATGTTCCTTCCTCCTCTCCTCTCCCCTCCTCACCCACCCCTACACTCTTGGCTCCCTAAGACATGTTCTTCCTCTCCCCCCCCCCACAAACCTCTGCTGGACAATCTGCCTTCGTTTCTTACTTCCCCCTCACTTAGAACAGCTCCCTTCTGTCTTGCCACTCCTTGTTATCCTTTAGAGACATTGTTAGAGAACTCTCCACACATACCTGCCACTGCAGCTCCCCCTCTGCTCGTTCATCCTTCCAGTTTGCTTTCTGTTTTCCACCTCCACATCCTAGTAGTTGAACAATCCCTGATTGACTTGTGTTTTTGAAAAATCAACCCTTCCCCTATACTTCCCACCCCCTGGCCTTTGAATCAGGGGCAGGACAAACTGCCATTTAACATTTCATCTCTGAGTTGGGAAAGGAATACAGTGCTGGACAGAAAAAAGATGTGGATGATTTGAAAAAAGGCAGCACAGCATATACAAAAGATGGTCAGATGAAACTGCAGAATGAACTCAGGTAAAGTAATACATTTATGGAATTAAAACACAGTCTATACTGCCACTATGATGGGGTCCAGGTTACTGATTATTCAATCTGGCAGGGAAGGAGGGAGAGCGGGATGTCATTGTCCAATTGGGGACAGATGACCTGGCTGGGGAGGAGCCAGAAGCTGTTCAGGAGCAGTTCAGGAGAATGGTGAGGGGTCTGAGGCAAGTGGCAAAATCTTTTACTTTTTATTTTTCATTTGGTAACTGGGAAAGGCACACTGAGCCAAGGCTCATTTACAAATGCAACCCAAGGACAAGGGTTACAGGAATGTATACATATGATATATTTATATTTATATATATTTATATTTATATATCTACATATATTTATATTTATATATATATATATACAAACACACACACACACACACACACACACACACATATGTAAGCAATAAGACATGACAGGGTGTGTGTTGAACAGATATTACCACATGCCCAGGGGCATAGTAAGGCACAAGGCCCTGTTGAGTGCCTTCAGCCCCTGGAAGTGCAGTAATATCTGTTCAACATACATCCCACACCCTGGAGTGTTTTATTGCACTTATAAAATGGAAATCTTTTCCAAAAACATTTTTGCTCCTATAAAATTGCACATCTGTAAACAACAAAAGGCAATTTTTATCAGAACTTCTGATAAAATAGTCATTCTGCTAGCAAAGAAATGACAGCATGGTTTTTCCAGGCAGGAACCCACCACCACCACCACCACCACCACACACACACACACACAGACACACACACTCACGTTTGGAGAGAACCTGTTATATTTTTAGTGACTGTGCTGGATGGTGAAGTGGTTTTCTTTTTATTTAAATGATGCAGGACTGAGCAGCGTCTCTCCTGAGTGCTGTTGCTGAGTGAGCTGGAAGTGGTTGTTGTTTGGTGGACTTTTTCCAATTACTGGTGAGCTTCTTCTGGTAAAACAGTCCTTCCACCAGCAAGAAAATGTAGTCAAGGTCTTGCCAAGCAGGACCCCCCCACCAACACCACCACCACAACACACACCCTCGGGTTTGAGGAGAACCTGGCATATTGTTTGTGACTGTGCTGGACTATGAAGTGGTTTTCTTTTTATTTAAATGATGCAGGACTGAGCAGCGTCTCTCCAAACGCTGTTGCTGAGTGAACTGGAAGGTCTTGTTGTTCGCTGGAGTTTTTCCAATCACTGGTGAGCTTCCTGGTATTAAATAATAACTAAAAAAACACTTCAAACAACAGATTTTTTTAGGACGAAGTGTTTCTGTTGTTTTAACTTACACAGGACTGCAGGACCGATCGCGCCCTCCTTTCCGTGATACAGCGAATGTTGTTGACGGATGAACTAACAGATTGAAACTCTGTGTCTCACGTCTGTCTGTTGCAGTTACACTGCATCAGAAACTGCTTCTGGTTTACATACCTGAATGGTACAATGATTATTTCTCTCCTTAACAAAGTTAAAAAAAAAAAAGGCTGCAATTCAAATTCAAGAGCAAGTGGCTCCAAAGCTTCGGTGATCTGCCACGGTGCTAAGACAATGGCGGCCTTTAAAAAACAAACATTCCATGCCTAGCTCTGAACATTCCATTTAGGGGCATTGATTTCTTTGCCTGTACTTCTTTTATTCTATGTGTAATATAGATATTACACTGGTTTTCTAGCCAATTGCTAAGCTTATTTTTTCATGCCCATTTTACAAATATATATTACATGAGAGAGAGTGAGAGATACATATACAAAACATATACACAGATGGATACATACAATAACCACAGTAAGTTTGGCTAGATAGGCTAACATTTATACAAAGTTGACACAGTGGTTATATTTTATATATAATAGACTGTCATGAGTTACATAGAAAGAGGAGGGTTAACTGCTTCTGAGAAGAGAAGCCAGGAATCCTATACAGTTTACCATTGTGCAGGGAGAATTGGATGACTCATAGGTGAGGCCCGAGGAGGGGGTGAGAAGTAGGACATGTGGGGGGAGGTAGCAAGCTGAGATGTTGTCTGATTGAGTTGTGCAAGGGTGAGTTTCTTAGGAGAGGAGGTATTTGATTCCAGGAAAGGGAGCTTCTAGGGGAATATGGATTTGCCAGCAGATGAGGATAGTTTGGGCAGTGAGAAAAAGCAGGTGTCACTTGATCTTAAGCTGTATGGAGATAGGTTCACTGGAGATAGCCCTTCTGAGAGGTAGGGAGGTAGCAAGTTGAACCAAAATTTGGATATTAGGTAGATTGAGTGGATGTGGTGGCAGTGGGACAGGGGTGCAATACCGACAGTAGAGAGGAGAGAGCAGTGGTGGGTTCATGGGGGGAGGAGTTTGTGGCAAATCAGCAGAAGGCATTAAGAAGAGAGTCTAGTTTAGATAAAGGTAATGCAGGGGCTGTGCAGTAGACTACATCCACATAGTCAAAAATAGGTGTGATCATTTTCATCAGTATATCACATCTCACTGGCAGTGAGAGGAAGTCTCTGTTGCAGTACAACATACCAAGCTTAGGGTGGAGCTTCAAGGTGATGGCTTCAATTTGTGTCAAGAAGTCTGAGGGTCAAGCCATACTCTTAGATATTTGTAGGATGTGACAGTGCTTAGTGGGGTCCCATCCAGGGAGGTGATGGCAGGGGGTGGGGGTACTTTGGCTAGTTTTTGCACCATCCCAAAATTCATAGAAACTGTTTTGGAGGTATTGATTTTGAGCTGGTTTGCCTGGAACCAGGACTGCATGTCACGGAAGTTCTGCTGTAGTAGTGATTGGATATCATCTAGAGCTGATCTGGATGCAAAGAGGATTATAACATCTGGATACATGTGTATGCTGGACCTTGATCAAACCATGGGGATGTCATTTATAAAGAAAAAGAACAGGATAGGAACGAGTATTGATCCTTGGGGAATGCCTGCGAGTATGGGGAGAGGGGAGGAGGAGGAGGAGTTTTCTACCCTGACAGACTGGATCCTGTTGCTAAGGTAGGACTTGAACCACTGAATTTCTGGGGGGCTAGTCCAGCAGCCTCGAGTTTAGTAAGATTCAGGGGGGTGAGAGACTGAATCAAAGGCCTTGACCAGGTCTACAAAAACTGCTGCAGTTAAGTGGCCATGGTCTGAGGCAGAGTGGATGTGTCTGGTGACTCATAGCAGGGAAGATATCATGGAGTTGTACTTTCTAAAGCCTGACTGGTAAGGAGAAAGGAACTCAGAGGCCATGAGAAACTTGGGCAGCCTGGATTGGGCTAGTGTTTCTTGTATTTTGGCAAGGGCTGGGAGGAGGGATATTGGCCAGTAGTTTTCTGGTACTGAGGAATCACCACCCTTATATAGGGGGATTACATAAGCCATTTTCAAAAGCTTGAGGGACAGTTCCAGAGAAGGAGAACAGGTTTAATAGGTATGCTAGTGGTGAAGCGATTTCAGACACTGTTATGTGTAGAAGTTTAGGGTGTATCCCGTCTGGGGCCAATTTAGAGACATTTAGGGAGTAGAGAGTGTGTAGGACTTCCTGCGTGGAGATGGGAGCAAGCAGGAAGGTGTTGTGACATGTGTTTTGGGAGGTTCCAGGGGCTCCTTGGGAGGGGGGTGAAAAACTGTCGGGAAGGGCAGAGGTGGTAAAGAATTTATTTAGATTGTCTGCTGTTCTCACAGGGTCAGTAATTTGTAAGCCATTTTTCTTTAGAGCAGGAGTGTTGGTTTAAGTGGGGGGATTAATGAGGGCGTGAACCACCTTCCGGAAGGAGGAGGAGGAGGGCTGTGCATTTTGCAGGTGTGACAAAGATGTAAAGTAGTCTGCTTTGGCTCACCTTATGGCCTTGGTACAAGCATTTCTGAGGGTGTTGTTGATTTCCCCAGCTCAGATAAAAGCCCCCTTCCTTTTCTGTAGTGTAACCCACAGCACCTCTAGGTCTACAACCTTGCACCTGGACAAGGGTAGGAAGTAAATAAGAAGATGATGAAAGATATTCAAGGGATGGCTAACAAGGGGAAGGTACTGCTGGTAGGGGACTTCAGTATGCCAGATATGGACTGGAGCACCCCAGCTGCAGCAACAGGCAGAAGTAGGGAAATCCTAGAAGCCATGCAGGTGGTGTTCCTCAGACAATAAGTTAGTGAACCCACTCCTGATGGGGCCATACTGGACCTGGTACTGTCAAACGGGGACACTGTCACTGACATACAAGTGACCACCACATGGTGTGGTTCAGGGTTAGAACAGGGCTGTAAACAAACCACACTAAAACAGAGGGCCTGGACTTCAGAAAGGCTGATTTCAGTAAAATGGGAGAGTGCCTCAGGGAAACACTAGAAGGGTTAGAGAAAATGAAAGGGTTAGAGGGGAAGTGGGCTGTAATAAGGAAAGCCATTGAGAAGGGAACAAACCTCTGTGTCATGCAGATTTCAAAGAATCAGAGAAAGAAGAGACCACTATGGTTCTCCAAAGAAGTAGCAATGAAAGTAAAGGCAAAGGGGTTAGCATTTAAGAGGTACAAGGCAACACAGAAGAAAGAGGACAGGGACGGTTATCAGGAGAAATTACGAGAGGCAGCAAAAACAGTTAGGAGCACTAAGACCCAAACAGAGGAGAACATTGCCAAGTCAGTAAAAAAGGGGCTAAAACATTCTTTAAGTATATAAGTGAAAAAGGAAAAATAAGGTGGGAATAGCAAGACTAATAGGGGAAGGAGGGAAGTGTGTGGAAAAGGACCAGAAAAAAGCAGACAAACTGAATAAGTACTTTTGTTTGGTATTTGCAAAAGAGGAAGTGGGTGATGGGTCACAGACAGTGGAGTAGGGCATCAACAGAAGGGAGGTAGACACCAGCCTTTTTATGAAGGAAAGATGCCTCAAGGAGCTACAGAAACTAAAGGGAGATAAGGCAATGGGGCTGCATGGGGTGCACCCCAGGATACTAAGCGAACTTAGGAAGGAGATCACTGCATCTCTAACATTCCTGTTCAACCTTTCACTGGTTACGGTAGTGGTACTTTGCTAATGGAGGAGGGTGAATGTGATCCCGCTTCAAAAAAGTGAGAATAAGGAGGAGGAGGCTGGGAACTATAGACCTGTAAACTTGACACTGGTGGTGGGCAAACTTATTGACACACTACTTAAAGAAAGGATTGTGGAATACCTATTGACCAGTGGGTTGCAGGAGTCTAAGGTGGCATGGGTTCATAGAAGGGAAAGCTTGCCAGACAAACCTGACTGACTTCTTCGACTGGGTGACCAGGGAAGTTGATCAGGGAGGGGCAGTGGATGTGGCCTACTTGGATTTCAGTAAGGCCTTCAACACCGTTCCACACAGAAGACTGGTAAACAACTGGGCAGCCTGAGGGTGGGTACCAAAGTAGTAAATTGGGTAGAAAATTGTCCAAGTAAGAAAAGACAGAGGGTGGTGGTAAATGGGGTACACTTGGAGGAAGGAAAGGTAACTAGTGGGGTGCCTTAGGGGTCAGTTTTGGGAACAGTCCTCTTCAATGTCTTCATTAGGGACACCTCAGAGAGGCTAGAAGGGAAGGTATGCCTTTTTACAGATAATACAAAAATCTGCAACAAAGCAGAAACACATGGTGGGGTAGACAGAATGAGGAAAGACCTAGAAAAACTGAAAGAATGGTCATAGGTATGACAAGTTGGCTTCAATGCTAAAAAGTGCAAAATGATGCACATTGGGGACAGAAACCCAAGGAAAATGTACCAATTGGAAGGGAAGTGGTGACAACAACAAAGCAGGAAAGGGACCTAGGGGTTTTCATGTCTGATGACCTGAAGGTGGCAATGCAGTGTGATAAGGCAGTTCATAAGGCTAATAGAATGCTGGGATGCATAGGGAGGGGTATCACAAGCAGAAAGAGGGAGGTGGTGTTCCCTCTTTATAAGTCATTTGTGAGGCCCCACCTGGAGTACTTTGTCCAGTTCTGGAGGCCCCATCTCAAGAAAAACATAGATTGGGTGGAGGCAGTATAGAGGAGGGCAACCAAAATGAGGCATGTCCTGCATCAGATGCCCTATGATGAAAGACAAAAGGAATTAAATATGTACTAATAAGAGGATAGAAGGGGAAAGGTGGGGATGTGATATAACCAGTCAAGTACCTCAAGGATATCAATAAGTTATGGGAGGGTGGCATTCTATACAGAAAGAGCTCCTCAAGGACAACGAGCATGATAACAAGCTGGAAGGGGGGAGGCTCAGAGGAGATGTGAGAAAGTACTTCTTCACAGAAAGGGTGGGGAACACCTGGAACAACCTACCAGTAGAGGTAATAGGTACCACAATGGTAGCAGGTTTTTAGCATGCATTGGATATATACAGGGGGACCTTAGTAACAGGCCTTAGTGGGAGAAAGACCACAGATCATGGAGGGTCTGCAGTGATACATTAGGTTGGATTTTTTGGGGGCAGACTGGATGGGCCAAGGGAGCCTTTTCTGCTGACAACTTCTGTCTTTCTATGTTTCTAATCTGAAAGAGAGTTTTCTAACTACAGACACTATTACACCATTTTAGGAAAAGCTAAAGGAATTGCATTACCAGGAACAGTGCTGTACTAGGTCCACTATTCTGAAATCATGTAAGACCTCACCTGGATTATGCCACTTGGTTCTGTTCCCCATATCAAAAGAAGGATTAAGTTAAGATGGAAAGGATAAGGGAACCATTATTAAGATGTTTAGAGGTTTGATACATATTGATTGAAATGAAAGGCAACGGATAACTGGTCTTATGGGTTTGGATACTAGAAGAAGAAGCGGATGAGGGGGAGGAGAATATCTGTTACTTATGTACAAAATCATAAATGATATAAAACTCTAAGTAAGCATGGAATTGGAACTCAAGGATTGTGGCATTGATACTGGAGGTATGCAAAACAAATCAAGCTTGGTAAACTTAAAACAATAAAATGAAATGTTATTTCATACAAAGTAGTGTGTTTTGCTAAAGGGGAAAACTCAAGGGCTAAAGCACCCAGCTGGTTTAGCCGTGAGGGAGCCCTGGTAGTTAGGGACAAGAGGACCTGCTACAAGACGTTTGGTAAGCCCCAGAGGGAGAGTAACAGGGAAGAGTACCAGAGGAAAGGCAGGGAGGCAGGGCAAGAAGTCTGGGAGGCCAAAGTCAAGAAAGAAGTGCAGTTAGTGGAATAGGTTGTTGAAACATTTAATTGATAGTCCTACTCTAAATATTTTCAAAAATAGTTTAGACAAGTTAATTAAAAATGGACTTCTGCCTGAGCACCTCCATTGAGAAGTTAGCGTAACCTCAAAGGGTTATATTGGCCTACTCACATGCAACAGTCCCTTTTTCTCCCTAGCCCTGAGTCAGTGTTTACAAAAAACAAGGAAAAATGTCCAAAATCTGGGACACCAAATCCCAAACTGTAATTTTACCTCATCATTGACAGAATAACTGATTTTTTATAAACAAAAAAAAAACAATTTCCAACATAGGAACCAGAGTATAACTTTTATATTAGACATTGTTTCGTACCTCTAAATCTCTACTGTTCAGTGACAGGAGCAGCAGTTTCAGGAGAGACAGAGGAAATTTGGAGGAAATATTAGGGACATCCCTGGAAATCAGACACTTGAGAAATATGCTTCCAGGAATGCCAACTTTAAGGAATGTTTGCGGGTGCTCATTGCCAATAGGTAGTAGTTTTCCTGTGACCAGGTTCCCTAATAATCCTCTGCTGCAGACTGAGCTCGAAATATTGAAGGTGCCTATATCAACTTTATGGGTGCTAGAGCATCCAAGCACCCATGGAGTTGACTCCTATGTATGCTTCCCCTCCACCCACCTTGTTTAAGGACTCCTTTGGCCCAGCTGAGTGCCCCTCAGATTTTCTTCTTTTATAATATTATTTATGGTCACTATCGGACAATCTAAATTTCAATATTTTTTAACAATAGGCTTCATGCAGTATATATTCATATACATACAGTGGAGCACGCCAAGCTGCAATGCAATTCAGTAGACTTCTACAGCAGAGTATATATTTCCTCTTTGTAATTATTGTATGGTACTGCTGTTTTATTTTTTCCATTCATTTTCTCTTGCAAACTGATAATGTTTTCATTAATTTTGTAGTGTCCTTTTTCCTCTGTAATCCCACTCTCTCCTTCTCAATCACACCTGAAAATGATATTCAGCGCAGAGTGCAGCCTCCAGTGACCAGTTTGCAAACAGTGAATAATATAATAAAAGGACATTGAGCAAAATAAAGGAAAATGCCAGCTTCACTGTATAACATGAAGTTTTTGTGTTTTGTTTTTAAATAGCTTTTTCTTCAGCCCTGCCTCTGGCAGGGCTATCAGCCCCTACCTCCACCCCACCAATAGCTGCTGCCCCAGGACCTACCTTCCTTAGTCCCATGGATTCTCCTTCCATAGCAGGGCCAGGAGAAGGAAGGCCATCTCCCTCTTAACACATTCCAATAGAGATTTGGGAGGTAGTGTGGTTCAGGCATCATGCCAGGCATTTTCACTTCCCCTCCCATCATCCTGTTAGCATGGAGTGATGCAGGTGTGTGCACATGTAGAGGTGCATGCATGCACCATGCACCTGTCACCAAATGCCCCCATTCAAGATGTGCTAACTGCCTAAACTCCATTCCCCCATATGCTGGTAACCAAGGATCAGTGCATCATTCCTCCCTCCCTGGGAGAGGACACCAGTTATCCAGATGCTCCATTCTCTCCCACCCCAGTCAACTCCTGGTGCCCACTGCTCATTCCCATACTCAGGTCGCTAGCATGGCAGACAATAAGGCATCCAGTGCCTCAGCCATCCCAACCCCTTACCGTCCAGCATGAAGTTTGGTTTTTACCTAAAAATGATCCATTCTGGTGATGTAGTTGAGAATATATTTTTTTGAGACACATATTAAAAGTCCAGCAGAAAGAATGGCAGACCATGAAGGCATAAGCCAAGATAAGCAAAAAATAATCTGTACAGCAGTTACTTATAGTATATAAAATATTTTTAACTCTAAGAAGCAGCGGTAGCGCTGGATGTTGAGTGGCTGGTCACTACACCTTGCTCCATGCCGGCAACCCAGGTTAAGGAATAAGCTAGGACTGCTTGGGTCGGCAGGGGGAGAGAGGATTGAGCATCCAGAAGACTGCTCTCCTCTCATGGTGGGAGGGAGACTTGTCATCCCACTCACTGACTGCTCTCTGGCAGTGGCTGGAGGGCAGTATGAGTTGGGAGGCATGTTCCAATCTCCTTTTCGTTGGTAGGGAAGGGGGGGAAAGAAGAAAATGGTGGAAAAGAGCCTATCAGGCTCTGTGATGGTCAGCCACTCCTGAGGTCCATCCCCGGCTTCTGGATTCGGTCTCTGTGGGGAGGAGATGCCAGCAATCTCATCCCAAGCCCCACCATAGGGGCAAGCTGTGGGGGAATTCCCAGGGACCGGCATAAGTGGCAGGATAGGAGGGAGAGTTCCTCTGTCAGGAGGTCCATAGCCACCTGCCAGGGCTCCAGGAAAAGGTAAAAACCTATATGGAAAAAAAAAAGAGAAGCAAGCCAAGGTTTCTCTTGTGTTTGGATCACCAAGTAAAATGCTCTTAGGCTGATGGCTAGATAAATACAGAGAAAAGTGGCAATCACTGCATTGTTGCTACTTGTGCAGAAGATTTCTGTCACATGCTAAATCTTGAGAAAGTACAGTATCTTCCAGAATTCAAGGAACGTAGTGTAACATCTGTTCTGTATTTCATCAGAAGAGGTCCTTACAAAGGCCTTAAATGCTTACTTATTTTCTTTATTTTTTTTTTTAAGAAACAAGTGAAAGTTTTTGTCCATTGTAATATATTTTATGTGCTGTATTTTGTATTTGCAAGTGGAGTTTTATCCATTTTATGAGTTTTATGTTTTTACGTACAGCACCTCGAGTCTCTGGATTGGGCACTTAATAAAGAATAGATAACTGATAGATAGTCTTACGAAATGTTTAGGCATACACTATGAACCATGACTTCAAACTTTTAGAGCTCAACAAACTGAGGCAGCTGAAACAAGGGGTGATCTTGAACAGATTCCTTGACCTCTATGTACTTTATTAAACCCAGATAAAACAACCGGATAGGAGCAGAGCCATGGTGACAATAAAACATACTTCAATAAGGCTATCATTGACTAATACATTCTTTTAAAATAGACTTGATGGAAGGGCTAAAAAGCACAATCTGTAGAGATAATAGACTTTAATGTTATGTATAGAATTTGTTAAGAGAATGTGTCAACTGCTGGTTACGTGACTAAGTTCAGGAAGCTTGAAAGTGCTGTCAAGCTGGACACATTTTTGAGTATGCACTTAGAAACAGATTGGTATGCATGATTAGCAGTAGAGTGGTGTGCAAGATTGCCTGCTGAGTTCAGCAAACACAACAAATCTGCAGTTAGTAAAAGCATAGGATATGGCTGTCATCTTCCAGTTGATGAACCTGAATGCACTGGGTCTCAAACCAGTTCTTTTCAGAATGTCAAACTTGCCTCTGACTCTCCTCCCTACTCCTTATGCCCCATCTGTTAAACTTCTTACCTTCTATTTGCCTCTGTACAACAATTTCTGCAGAAATCAGAGCCTTTTCCATCACTGCACATAAAATCTGTCTCTCTACATCTCTCTCTAGCTCATTACTGCTATTTTCTTCAAAGCCTTCCCAAAATTTTATTGTTTTTCTCTGTGACCACTGATTCAAATTATTTCCTCTCTACTGCCCTCCTATCTCTCTCTGAGTTCTTCCAGTAATCAAGAGACTGAATGTAATGTGCACACTTTAGTTGGCTTTTATATTGTGAATTACATTGCTAAACATAATCATATCAATAAAAAAATATGTCATGTTTTGTATTTTTCTTGATCAGTGAATAAATATATATAACACTGTCTCTGGTAACTCTGCGTGTGCTCATATCAACAGTGTTATTCCCTAGAGGTAGTCTGACCTAGTGATTAGAAGTCAGGGCTTTAGGTCCACTGAGTCTCTCTGCAGTGCTAATGACCTGGATTCATGCATGGACATGGGAGCCAACCAGCTGACTGAGGGATTGTTGACCACATCTAGCCTGGGATGGTTTGCACTGTATTCTGCTGTAACTCCTTGTGGAGAGCCATAGAACTTGCTCCTCTAAAATGGGTACAATATGTACATGCAAGGCTGATGGCCAGCATGGCACAGAACCATGGGGAGGAGGGAGAGAATTGAAAACTGCATTAAAAACCATAGTGCCACGACCAGTTGCATGACAGTTGATGACTCTTTTGGGACCCACTCTGGGGAGACAGACACCAGAGGAGGTCTGTTGGGACAGAGGAAGAAAAGGCTGGGAGGTGGCCAGGGAAATCCTCATTCAAACTTAGGACTAGGCTGACAACATTAGAGCAGTAAATGCCCTTTAGGAAAAATTAGTTAGAGCTGTAAACCTTGAGACCCTGATTTGAATAACACATCTACCACTAAGAAAACCCAATTTCAGTGAAGCACTATTGATGATATCATAACAAGAACTAGCAGTCTAGTACTCCCTTTATGCTACCTTATAGGACTTATTTCTTCAATGTTACATAAAACTGCAGTTGTAGAAAATGACTGAAAAAGGAAAGCTGAAACAGTGTGGGTACAGGGCATGCATTTCCATACTGTACAGATGCAAAGTACTTAAGAGGAGGCAGACATGGCTTTAGAATGCCAGTGTTGTCTGTAATTTTTAGACTGCTGTATGGATGAGATTTTGAAATGCCACTAGGTTGCAACTGTGCAGTGCAGCACTAAAACAATCTCAGAAAGTAGCTGAGGCACACAATTTTGAAATGTGGCAGGGGTGCTGAAATGCATAATGTAGTGGTGTGATACATTTTTAGACTATGGCAGAGATATGCAATTTCAAAATGTTGGAGACACATCACTGTGGAATGCACAGGGATATGTAATTTCATAATGTGTAATGGTTACATAATTTTGGCATGTGGTAGTGATGCACAATTTCAAACTGTACTTGGGATTCTTGATTTCAGAATGTGGTGACAAAATGGAATTTCACAGTATGGCTTGGACACAGAATTTCAGAATGTGGCAAGGATGCATATTTTTTGGAATGTGATAGGATGCATATTTTGAAGCGTGGCAGGGAAACCCATTTTCAGAAGGTGATGCAGATGCACAATTTTTGAATGTGGTGCAGAAACACAATTTTGGAAAGTGTTAGGGATATGACATTTTAGAATGTGACTTGAACATGCAAATTCATAATGTAGAAGTGACATTCATTTACAAAATGTGGGGGGGGGCACAATTTTGAATATGATGGAGATGCATATTTTTTGAAATGTGCTAAAGAGAGGCAGTTGTGGAATGTGGCAGTGATACACCATATTGGAATGTGGCAGAAAGTTGTAATTTCAGAATGTGACTGGGACACATGCAATTTCAGAATGTCACAGAAAAGTAATTTGGTAAAGTGGTGAGAATATACATTTTCAGAATGAGGTGGGGATGAAGAATTTTGAGATGTAGTGGTGACATAATTTCAGAATGCTGCAGAGATACACAATTTTGAAATGTGGCTCAGACACACAATTTCAGAATGTGGCGGTAACTTGTCATTTTAGAATGTGATGGTAATGGGCAATTTCATAATGTGGCAGGATGTGGTGGGGCTGTGCAATTTCAGAATGTGGCAGGGTTGCAACATTTTAATAATGTGACATGGACATGCAGTTTCAGATTATGTCAGTAACACTCATTCTCAGAACATGGTGGAGATGTGCAATTTTGGAACATGGCGCAGATGTGCATTTTTGAAATATGATAAAGGCAGGCAATTGTAGTATGTGGCAGAGACATACAGTTTCATAATGTGGGGGATGCTCAATTTCACAATGTTGCTGGAACACCCAATTTTACAATGTGATGGTGATGCCCAGTTTTTAAAATGTGGCTTGGAAATGCAATTTCATAACATGGCAGAGATGCATAATTTTGGAATGTGGTGAATATGAGAATTTTCAGAATGTGAAAAGGATGTACAATTTTGGGATCAGTGTTGACACAGTTATAGAATACAACAGGGATGCACAATTATGGAATATGGCTGGGACAAGCTATTTTGGAAAGTGGTGGTGACAATTTCAGAATGTGGCATTGAAACACAACCTCAGAACATGGCAGGAATGTGCAATTTTGGAATTTGGTGGGGACGTGCACTTTTGAAATGTGCCATGAATGCACAGTGTCAGAATCTGGCTAGGATGTACAATGTCAGAATATGGTGGACATGTGATGCCCAATTTTAAAATGTGGTGCTTGTTTATAATTATGGAATGTGGCAGGGACAATTTTAGAATAAAATGGTGTATCCTGTCACATTTTGACATTGTGCATCCCCACTATGTTCCAAAATTGCCAGTATCTGCCAAATTCCTAAATATTTGTCCCTGTCGCATTCTGAGATCGAGTGTCACCACTATGTTTTGAGATGCTGTATCCATTATGATATTGCATATTCTCCCAACCATTTTGAAATTCTGCATCCGTAACATTTTTTAGCTTTGATAAAAGTTGCATTCCAAGGCCACCTTCTGCTGAATTGTAAAGTAAAGTACTGTACATCTGAACATTCTGGTAATCCACGCACTGCAGCTAACCCTGTGTCAGTTTTTTTTTTCTCAAATGACTATTACAACTACAGTTTCTTAAACTCTGGAGAAATAGGACCTATAAATTGCTGACAGGGAGAACTAGGCTGTGAGTTTTGGTTATGACATCATCACAAGCTCTTTGTCAAAATGGGCCATTTTTAAAATGGAGAGTGAAATTGGGGCTACAAAAAAGCTCATAACTTCTAAACAAAGTAATGTAGAGACCTATTTTATTTTGTGTGTGAGGATTACTGAGGTTATGCTGATTCCAGTTCTGAAATGTAGCATTTCGATCAGACTCCATCTTTAATAGAAATTATTTAGTAAATGAAGGAGATCACCTCATGCAAAATACTGATTTTTTTTTTTAAATTGTTTTACTTAGGATAGCCCAGCTAAGATGCAACATGTTGATTCTAGTGCAATCCTGTGTTAACTCATTTTTACAATGTATATATTCAGTATGGTACAACATAGATGCATTATTTCATGTTCAGTAACTTGCTAAGGGTCACAAAGTATTTGGCTGTGCAAGGGTTTATATATTTTTGTTATACTTTATTTTTATTCAGAGATTAAATGAGTGAATTTTATGTCTAAAGATATCTTCTCAAAAGAGATTATAGAAGCAATTAAAATGTATGAAACAGATTTTTGCATTTTAGGAGGGTTAAAAGTAAAAAAGAATAAAGAAAAGAAAATGGGAACGCAAAATATATTCTTAGGAGCAATTATTAAATCTTTATATAAACTATATCTACAATTTCATGCTCCAAGCTACTGTATATCACCCATTATATCAAAGTTTTACTAATAGGGTCGACATCAAAAGCTGTATGAGGAGTGACTAAAGGATATCAATACGTATATGCTGGAATAGAGGAGGGATGGGGCGATATGATAGTGACCTTTAAATACTTCACTAGTGTAAGCAAGGTATGGAGAATGTACTTTTTAGAAGAAAAGGTGCTCAAGAACAATGTGATATACTGTACTATGAAGCTGGAGGGGGCAGATTCAGGAGAGATGTGAGGAAGTACTTCTTCACATAAAGAATGGTGGATTCCTGGAACAGCCCTCCAGCAGAGGACATGGGGGTTAAAACACTGGTGTGGTTAAAGAATGCATAGGATAAACACAATGGAATCATAGTGGAAAGGAAGGGGGAAGGGAGAAAGAGCTGTTGATTGGGCACAGTCTGCGGTAATAGTGTACTGTAGGTAGGTAGAAATGGGCAGACTGCATGGGCCAAGTTGTCCTTATCTGCCATCAAATTCTATTTTCTGGATTTTCAAAGGGTGGTGCAGAGCTTGCTTCAAGCTCTGTACCATGGGACTTGGGTTTTGGTGGTGCACCAAACCCCTTTGCCACAATTACACCTGATTTTTCAATCCCGGGCACAGTAGCAACAGTTCCCATGCTTTCCGACATCTTGCACCAAATATCAAGCTCTGTAACAAAGGTCCCCCAGAGTGGTGCAGGTAAGATCACAAAAAGTGGTCTAATATGTGGCATGTGACGCAAGGGATAGAAACTCCCAATCGCCAGCCAGAGAATGCCACAAGCCCCGTGCACCATATGTTCAGCTCATCAGGTGTTTGTGGTATCCTTGAGGTTTCAAAAATCCAGCCCAATGTTTCTATAATCCAGAGTCCAAAATCTTGATACATCAATACCTGAATTTTAGAAAGTAAAAGTAAGTTCATTTCACAGCATAGGCTTAGTGCTGTCAGCTTCCTCTTCTTCAAGGTCTGAACCCAGATCTGTCAGAATGGCAACATTTTTTCCAAAAAAAGTCTCAAGCTGCATCCACATCAAAACAGAAATGATCCTTTCCCTGAAAGGTTACTTTGAGCTCTGCTGGTGACTTGAGTAAAGCAGTGACCCCAGCCTGAGTGAATTCAAATCAAATAGCTAGGTATATTTTTCTGTGGCACTTGGTTTTCAGGCAAAAATCAGATAGAAGTGGAGTCTGTGCCCCTCACATATAAACCCATTCCTCTGTCTGGCAAGTTGCAGGATTTGGGTTTGGGAGGTTATACTGAAAGGTACAGATAATGTATCTTGTTCCTGAGATGCCAGTATGAGATCTCAACTGAGGTCAAAGCACTGATTCCAAGATCAAAGGGGGGTCCAGCTAAAAAAGTCATAATTATGTGCTCCTCCTCTGATTTTAACCCCCTTAACCCTTAGGCTGCCTTTTGTATTTTTCAATCAGATGCCCGACATTGTATTGTTGGGTATCTGATTGATTCGGGAGCATGTATTTTGGGCCAGTGAGGTTGGTATCTTGAGACTCAGGATAGTGAGTTTAGGGATACCATAGTATATCCAACATCTGCCATTGAAACATGGACCTTGTTAAAAGAAGAGAGTCAATTTCTGGAAATCAGTCAAAAAGGATTGAATTGATTGTAAGGTTGGTGGCTCAGGGTGCGCTAAAGCAGGAGAAACCATTGCCCCAGTAGGCATAGGAGAACCATCGTCCATTAATTTCCAGACAGAATATTGCCACCAGAATGTTGTCAGTGGAAAAATGTTGCATGCTTCTGGTGCGACTTTGCTTTCTTGGCATGTGGCAATGTTGCTGATCACAGAATTGCCCTTCTTGTCACCAGGGTGTGACCCAGAGTTTGTTATATAAATAACTAGGGGGTGCAGTGGGCATAGCCCCATGAAATTCCTGTCACTTCACTGCCAGATGGCAGATTGTCACAGCGCTGTGCCAGGCATCAGCCAAGTGCTAGTGCCATCATTTATACTGGCAACTTGGTTGTTGCTGTGGCATGGGTCAGCCCAAGAGAACTGCCATGTCTTCTTGTCAGAGTCACTTTCCCTGTTTTGGAGAAGAGAACATTTCTATATTTTCCAGTCTGGCCTCTGGTAATTCCTTTGACATCAAGAGAGTTTCTGCCATTGCTTTACTGCAACAAATCTGAATTATTGCAGAAAACAAAGTTTATTAATTTATTTCAAAAGTTTCACCAGGAAAGACATGCCGAGCTCATTTCCAGATGCTTCCTGGATGAAGGGGGATGTGAAAATCATATACAATAATATAAACTAAAGCATGATCAATATAAAAGATATGCACATAAGGTACAAATTAAGACCCGGTGGTGAAGGTACTACAGTTTAAGTACAGAACAGTGTAATGGAAAAGGCAAACTATTGGGAGGTGAGTACAATCTGAAATTTTAGAGGAAGGGGGTCATGGACAGTTGCAAGAGGGAGAAAAAAGTAATGAAGAAGAGACTTTAAGAAGAAAACAGAAGAATCAGAGCAAATTGATAGGCAAAGAGAGGACCAGAGTTTAGGAAACCAGTAAGAGAAAGCAGATTAACTAGCAGTTGTTTTTCTACAAGGAATACTGAGGGAATGAGATGTACTACTGCAGAGAGGGTAGCAAGAATCAGGTGGCAAGGATAAGAAGGATATAAGGTAGGAGTGAAGAGAACCAAACTGAATTTAGAAATAAAGGAATCACAATGGGAAAGGCACCTGGCATCAAGAGAGGGGAGAGAAAGGGCAAAATAAAGACAAAAATGGTGTATAGGAAGGGAACAGTCTAAAGCAAAATGACAAAAAGAGTGAACAAGGGGGTCCAGTCTGGCAAGGGAGAGTTTGGGTGCACCATTATAGACTATGGGTTTGATTCTTAAAGCTCCCAGCATGGTGAAAGGGGCTTGCGCAACAAAGAATGGTGCAAAGTGCCACTTGCACCAAACAATGTGCTGGGAGCAATTTATAAAGGTGGCCTGCATCAACTGTAGGCTGTGTGCACCAAAGGGGGCTTGCGCCATCCATGTGCCACAGAATGGGCTGTGGCATGGTGCTAGGGGGCATTCAGCAGATGAAAGCTGCTACATCCCCTAAATCAGGATTCTTCTCCCACAGGGCGACATTCTAAGTAGCCTTATACCAGCCAGGGAAACATTGTATCAACATTTTAATTTGCAGACAGATTAGGGCTAGGAGGTCTGCTAGATTACCAGGGAATGGTTAATATAATAATATGGGGATCAGGGCTTGGGGGGGGGGTTGATCCATTAGACCACCAGGGACTGATTGATAAAATAATAAAGGAATTGGGGCTTGGGGGGCTGCTAGACTACCAGGGGTATCCTACAGTGGCAAACAGTAATTCTGCAGCTTGCAGCAAACTCTCTGGATGCACTTTCTGTTTGCACACAGCTACGGCTGCCGCAAGCTATAGAACTTTGCTGCCGAGACCCTGCCCAGTAGAGAATCATGCACAGGGTCCATGGTGCACTGGACTTTGATGCAAGTTGCCTTTTGCTGCAGCTTGTGTTAATCTTAGGACCCTTTGAGAATTGAGCCCTAAGTCTTCATAATCAAAGATAGTGAGAACCATCTTTAAAGAAAAATCATGGCAGACAGGAGGCGGAATACTCGCTTTGTTCCTGTAGAGTACACCAAGCTTGGGGTGAAGCTTTGGTGAATGGCATTAGTATGAACTGAGAAATCAAGATGATGGTCAAGCCAGACTCCAAGATACTTAAAAGAGGATTCTGTACATCCTCAATCATGACACCATCCAGTGTGTGAAATACAAGGAGAGGGGTGAGTCTGGAAAGCATCTGACAAGTGCCAAAAGTCATAGAAACATTTGTACTTTTTACCTTTTGTTAAGCTTTGTATTAGCAGAGCTGTAAAACTAACATGCTGCCTTCTTGACCTTTTGAGTGCCCTCAGTAGCAGAGTGTAAATGTGCAATCTTCTGATTCCCAACTGAACTAACTCCTGTCTAAGGGGGGTACACTGGTAAAAGCCAGTGGTTGCCAGCCATGTTATGATTTTATTTTTTTACAATGTATTTACCAAAAATGGTACAGTTGAGATGTGGCATCTCCTTTCCAGTGGCTTCCTGCTTTTTTACTCATTTTTACAGTGCCTTTACTTGCAATAATGCAACTGGGATGCAAGATCCCAGGAAACACATATCAGGAGAATTTCCGCGATGGGGTACACAATTCAACATTAATCTAAGAGGGGACAAGAAATTGCACTTTTAGTTTTTTTCAGCTCAGAAGGCACTATTTCTTTGAGAATTTTTTTTTGGGGGGACACATGCTCCCCAGACTGTATGGACATAATAGCAATACAACATCCCATTTCTAGTGGGGTCATGCTTCAACCTATTTTTGCAGCTGGGTGGACTAGAGCACTGATAGGTTAAGTGATTTGGTTTGGATTAAGCAGTGACTATTTCCTACAATTGCTCCATAATCTGGAACTTCCTCCCTCTAGAAATCCACACTGCACAATCCCGACACTCACTCTCCTTCCTTCTCCGTAAGCACTCTGTTCATTCCTGTATCGGCACCTAATACCTCTCTCCTTCCACCTCCATAAGCGCTCTGTTCATTCCTCTATCTGCAGCTAATATTCCTCTCTCCCAATCAACCTCCCCCTGCCCCACCCACCATCCTCTCCTCCTTCTTTCCCCACCTCCACCCACTCCTCCCCCCTTGCCTCCCTTGGCTACCTCTAGCTGGTGCCTCCTGAACCCTATTTACCCCTCCTCTGCTCCCCACACCTCCCCCACCACCACCCTCCCCTCCAAGTCTTCTCCTTACTCTGGTTTGCAGGGTTCTCAGCATCCTGAAGGGCCTCCCTCCCCATACTTCTTTAATACTAAGCCCTGCCCCTTGCAGGGTTTCTCATTATCCTGATAACCCTATCTCCCTCTCACCTCCAGCCCTCTATTCTCGTCCCCACTACACCTTCCCTCCACCTCTCCTCCCTTCTCCTCCTCCCAATTAGGCCCTGTCCCTGCAGGGTTCATACTACATCCTGAAGGGGATTCAGTTCCTGGATTCCTCCTCAAACCTCCCCATTAATTCTTTTTGTTAGATCCTTCTACAGGGTTTCAGCATCCTTAATGGGTTTGCTCCCATCTCCCCCTCTAGTGCTGTCACTCCCCTCCTCAAAATCCTTTAGCACTTAGCAACTCTCAAGGTCTGTTTTTTTGGATCTGGATCTGCACTTCTGCCTGTATTTGACTGTTTAGTATTTGTATTGCACTGTACTAGTACAACACTGTATGTATTGAATTGCACTGTATGTAATTGTTTGATCCTCCCATTTATGCACCCCCTCCCCAGGACACTTCTGGAAATGAGCTGCATGCAGCCCATGTTGTCTTTCCTGGTAAAACCTTTTCAAATAAATAAATGTTTCTATGTAGCAATGACTGCACTTGGCGATTTTCTGGTTCCTAACAGTGCTCTGCTCTAACCATTAAACCACACTGCTTATGGGGGAGTGAGGGGGGGCAGGAAAGACAAGCAATTGCTGACAATGTTATTTGATGTTTGTTTCCATACAGGTTATTTCCCAGGGATAGGCCAGCTGAGATGTAAGCTTTCATTTCCAGTGGGGTCCCGTGTCCACGCATTTTCATAGGTGGGTGGATTGATTGGACTGGATAGGGCCCATATAATTTATTTTACAATAGGGAATGATGCAGGAGGAGTTCCACTGGATTGACAGGTGATTTCTTTTCACAGCGGGGATCAGGCTGAGAGCGATGTACCACAGGATTACTAGGGCAATATTTCTTCTCATCAGGGATTGGGGTTTGAAGAGGTACCACTACCAAGGTAATTTCATTTCATTCCATAACAGGAATTGGGATTGTTGGGGGTATCATTAGACTTCTGGGGATTTATATATTAGTGTAAACAGGAAAGCAGTGCATCCTGGAAATCAGAGCCAGTGAATGTTTCAATCTGCCAACCCAAAATACAGTCCAAAGCAAACAGGAAAGTGGCACTCAGAGGTCCAAGGCAAAAAAAAAACAAAAAAAAAAAACTCAGAGGAGAACAGAAAGCATGTTGTGCATAGTTTACTGTGTAATTGCAAGAATGCTGACCTCCTGCCCTGGAACATCAACCAAACAGGTCTTCATGGGGGGGGGGCCCTCATTAGTGTACAGGAATTAGGAGAGGATGGGGCAATGAGCACAACTCTGGAAAGTCCCTCCATCCTTACATATGCATGGAGTCACTGTGCAGAGCTGATAATGGCCACTTAATGGCATGCAAATGGACCCTTAGCACTTTGTATGTAATACGTGGTCTTTCACATACAGGCCTCTGAATATGGTGCCCAGGAAGTAAAGGCACTGCTCCATTGGGAGGGGCTATCGCCCTTTGCTTCTGGGGTGCCTATTGCCAGCCGGAGGCTGTGGTGCATTGTGATGATGCACTTTGAGCAGTGCTAACACAGACCAATATTCATACTTACTGCCTTATAAATATGCCTCCCAGATGACTGTGCATGATTTTATGTGACTCAAATTGTTGTTCCTTAATCTGGGAGCTTTAACTTCTAGTACCTGTTTTCTATGAAGCTGGGTGTTCAGCTAACACAATTTTATTTTAAATGTGTTTTTTTTAACAAAAGATAACACACTTAATAAAAATGGATAACAGACTCACACAAAATAAAACCCAGGCACTAAGGTGATCAGTACACATGATCCTGTGCTTCAGACGCATCAGTTGTCTAACTTTACATTCTTTCTTTCACTTTTCACTCTTTACTCCAAAGCGATTGCATTTCCCTTTGGAATCAAATTGGAGATAAAAAAGTAAATGCCTAATAAAAAGAAAATGGGGGTCCGGACATGTGCCTTAGTTAATTAAGAACATCCCACTGTAACTTTGTAGGGTACCAGACCCATTCAGCTTGCTTCTCAGTTGTAAGAAGTCACAAATAGACACTCTTGATTAGTCAAGAGACTCTCCCGGAGATCCATTTACTTATATTATAAAACAAGTCAGATTTTTTTCCTTTCTTTGATATATCACAAATTCCTTCCATTGGGACCAGTCAGTACTTTTGGTATGTTATGTTTATTTTGTCAACATTAATGTTACCATGTGTGGGAGGGGGGCCTTGCATTGGTTGTGCAGTCTGTGTAGAAGGGTCGTCAGTGGGCTGTAGTGCTGGTTGTAACTTTTTCCTATATAGCTGCACAGCAAGGTACTAGCACACATGTCCAGCACACATCTGGTAGTCCCTTACAGGAACATCTTTAACTCACTCTCAGCTACTTACCATGCTGTTCACACTATATTTATTCATCACTGAAGCTGGCACTGCAACTTTCTGGGGGGTGGTGCTTAACCATCCTTGAAAATGTATAGACATCTGGGACCAGGCAATATATTTTCTGGTGAATGGCAGTTTGGATGACTGTCAGACAGGGAGTGACTCCAGCTTGTGGCAGCTTTATTAGAGGAGATAGGAAATGATCATTCTAAGCAACACATAAGTATTTTTGGTGTATTCGTTTCTATTTTACTATTAAATTCTAATTTTCTTCATTTACTTGTTGGACAGCTGTATTTTTTTACCTGTCTGTATATCAGTGCTGTGACCCAGCAGTGCTGCACCACTACCAGGATGAACATATGCAGGACAAAGCAGATGACATAATCTAATCCTACTATCATTCTGTTTCCAAACACTGCCATGGTTGCTTTTGATTCACTGGACTGTAGATCAGAAGAGCTCTCAGTGCTAGATGAAGTAGTGAGTATTTTTTTCTTATGCTATGGATAGTTGCATACAACCTTATATATATGAACCCCTCCCTTCAAAAAGATAGATTGCTTTGAATCAGACTGTGTGTCCAACTGAAGTTGCAGGTTGGTCTAATGAGTTGCCAAACCATTCATGAAAGTGAATCAGAGACTCAGTGGTAATTTATGTAGTTTCTAACACACAATTTTCCAATGTTAAGTTAATTGATCTGTAAAAAGAAAGTTTGGAATACTGCAAAGTTGTCTAAATCATCTTTAGCTTCATTATCATTTCATTTTTCTGATGGTTGATCGCCCTCCCTTGTGTGATGCTACATAGACCAGAGGAGTCTGAGGAATGCAAAAGTATTTTCCAGTCACTAATTATATTCAGTTTATTTTTCCTTTTATGTTATGATCACCATTATTTATTTATGTGATTGATTATTGATTTATTTATTTGTTTAAGTGGGTGGGTACACTGATCACAGGGATGGTATTCAGGCATGACCGGGGTTATTACTGTGGCACATTTCAGCAATGATATACAACATTACAAGGGGTAGAAATGAAATATATAAAAACATGATGAGTTATGCAGAGCACAGAAGGGTTACACAGATACAAAGCACCCAAAATGAAAACACAAAAATAGAAAATGTACAAAATAAGACATGTAATAAAGACTGGAGCACTTTCCAGCTGTAAAAAGCATAGATATAACTGCAGTAGTAATAACACAGGAATAAACCCATCTCATTGAATGGTATGACCAGGATTGGCTGAAGGGGGATCCACATGTGTTTATCCCTGCTAAAAGGACCCTTGTGTGTGAGACTGTATGCTTGCTTATAGTGGTTGTGGTGGTGGACATGGTTTTCATGATGTATTTAGCAATCCCATACCCATGTTGCTTTGCTTGCTCAATCAATATTAATTTTAGTGACCTTGCTAAGCCATTTTCTTTTATACTTAAATGCACATAATTGAAAGTGTTAAAATTGAATAATTTGCTATTACTAACTTTATGCCTCTGCTTGAGTTCATGATTGTGGATTTTCCTCATTTATTGTAGCAGATACATAAACTACAATCAGATCCATGAGTTTTTACATGAAAATTATGTCTGTTGCTTTTTATTTACCAAGGTGCTGTCAATTAATGCAATTGGCAACTTTTACTGTGCTGACAGTTGCATAGAGATTCAGTGCCTCTCCTTCATTATGGTGAGTGGATTCTCAGTGTTAGTTTAATTTCTAACACCTTCTTGCCTATGTTTTTAAGAAGCCACATTAGGTTCAAGTACTCTATCTTTTCTTATACAATGGCTTTAAAAATGCTGCCACCTGATTGGCTGACTGACACCTTTTCCCTGTTGTAAATTCTAGCATGGGAAAAGGTGCCAGTCAGCCACATGTGGAACAGAAATCAGTGCGGTCCCCGAAAATGAAAACATGAGCCACCATGATGGATCCCACTAAACCAGGACACACGAGTGGGGCTTTCAAAAACAACACAGCACTAGGCAAAAAATAGACCCCCAACACTCCCAAAAGGACTCAATATGACTCAACACACAAAACCACAAAGAAATCCTCTGTACCTCACCCTCCTTTCAAGTAACACTGTAAAATGCATCTCTCTCTCCCCGCTGCATCCAACATACCAGCAACCCCCACCCACACTGTACTTCTCCCAACCATGATAGCACCAGATGGTCTCTTCCATACTACAGATGCTGAATTTAGGGAAGTAGTCTTAGTGGACTGATTATCCTCTCACAACAGAACTTTCAGAGACTGCACCCAGCTGAATAGCGTTATTTGCTGGTACCCTTTACCCAGACTATGACAAACTCATTGCAGTCTATGACCAGCGAAAAATTCCATATTAACTACTACTAAACTGTAATGGTAAAGCGGGAGTTTAAAACCCAAAGTGCAGCACTTTTCACAACTTGCTTCCATAACCGATGATGCACCCACCTCACTTCTCGCTCTGTCCAATCCACTCCTGCTTGCTCTCTGCTCTGTTCCTGGCAGCAGTCCCACTCTCTCTCCCAACACATGGGGGAGGTTACCTAGCAACAGGGAACTATTTTACGGGGTGCAACAACAAATGAAATAAAAAAGAAATGAAAGTAGAAAAATTAATTATAATTATTATTTAGTTTTTCTTTTTAAATGGAAGGGGGCATTGTATACTCGCAATATGCCACTCCAGGGTGTGGTGTAATGCCAGGATTTACCCACTTCTGGTGTGGTTTACTCAGTCGTCCCACAGCATCATGAATGAACCACACCAGGCATGTGTAAATCCAGCATTATCCCACAACCTATTGTGGTATATTGCTTTAACATACCCTTTACCCAGACTGTGACAAACTCATTGCAGTTTGTGGCCAGCAAAAAAATTCCATATTAACTCCCACTAAACTGCAATGGTAAAGCTTTATTTCAAAACAGGTATTTTGTTTCTGGGACTGGTTTTCAACTGTGGTGCGAGTCTCCCGTGGTACTTTCAAAGTGCACTGTCTCTTGAGATGGAGTGTGCCTTGGCGTAGACGGTGTATCACTTGGGAAAGTTTTGCTGCTTAAAGAAAAGAAAAAAAGTTGTTTCTTTTGCGGGTTTGTTTATCCTTAGGTAAAACAGTTCAGATGAAGAGGGGAATAGTGTGTGCCACGCTACTGAACTGCTGTGATACTTTTGTCTTGCCATTTTTTCCCACTGGATCTGATGGTTGGAGGTGCTGGAAATGATTGCTGGCAGCTCAGACAATGTTTCAAAAAAGTTTGTATTCAAATGTAAAAAAAAAAAAGAAGAGTGGGTGGTAGGGCAGGTGGTGCACGTAAGCACCAGTAAAGATAGTGGGCTGGTACCAGGAGGAGTGGGTGAGGGGGTGGTGCCACTAGAAATTAGAATGGCTGGGAGAAACGGTCTGTTATTCTCCTCTCTCTCGTTCTCTCTCTCTCTCCCTCTCTCTCTCTGACCACATAATAACAACAACAGCAGCAGTGTGTTTCTGTATTCATTGCTTTCTTTTTTTTATAAGCCCTTTTGTACTTCATATCAGATTCGGTCAGAACAGGATCCTGTGTGAATGGGATCAGGAAGCAGCGCTGGGGATCACTGAGGTGCAGTGTTCCACACCACAACTTATTCATTCATTTATTTGATTTCACAGAAGCACTTTTTTTTGTTACAGGAACTTGTTTTCCCATCTCTGTATTAATTAGCCAACTGCCATTGTTCAGTGACACTCCAGTTCCAGTGAATTTGGGGGTCTCTGTTTACTTGCTAAGTGAGTTAAAAACATGGTGACGATTTCAAATTGTGTGCCCAATGCTTCAGCCAATAAGAAAAAAGGGTGGGCACAAGGCTAGCTGAGTGGGTGAAGGGGCACTTGGGCTGGTACTTTTTATTTCCTGGGCATCTATTGTAAGTTAATGTACCCCTCTGGTACCAGTAAATACCAGTCAAGGATACCAGTCAATCAGATGCCAGGAAATAAAAAGCCCATTTTATAACATTTAATTCTGGCTGCTTTTAGTTACTGCATTTTTGACTGTATAAGACTGCCTTATATTGTTTATGTTCTACCTGTAATATCTGTGCCCTATTTTGTTCAAATGTTAGATTTTTTTGTACTTCACTTGTTATTTGTTTCATGACGTGGAACCTCTTTAAAACAGCCTCTGGCTCAAAGATACTTCCAAGATTGTAATAAATAAAAAAAATATATATATATATATATATATATATATTATATATATATATATATATAAAATATGCATATGCATATGCACTATATTGATCAATATACCCTGCTCCCTCTTTTATCTTCCAACCTCTGTACATACTATATTTTGGCAGATAAAAGAGGGTGACAGATAATAGAGGTTGCTGTTAAAGGAGGAGAAAGCATTTTTGGAAAATGTGACAGGAATTCTCACATTGGCATTAAGCGAGGTTGGTGGATAAAGGAGGGAGCACTGTACTGGCCAAATATAAATGTAACAGCATGAACAAATTATTTACTTCTGTTTGACTATGCAATGCTATAAGTTTCATGTTTCAGAGCATACAGGTATCTAGTACATAGTTTGTTTGATGCTTTTCCAAAAAAACTCAATAGAGGAAAGTGCAAGGTGCTTCCCTCATGTGCAGTGCTAGCAATTAGAAATACTTCTCCTTCTGAGGCATATTGTGGATTTAAATATATTGTACCACAGTTTCAGTTATAAAACATACAAATATATGGATAAATAAAGTAAGTTAAGAATGTATTTATACATATTCAATAAACAAAATATTAGAATACAAAATGTAAAGTTATCATTTTCATAATGTCAATAATTAAAACAACTTTTTTAACCTATTTTACAAATTTTGTTTTTGTTTAAAGGTTGTTTGTATCCAACCTGCCTATGTCAAGATTATTCACTTCCAATGACACTTCACCTGACATCATTTTGTCCAGCAGTCTCCACTTCCATCCATTCACTTAAAGGATACCTAAACAACATTTTGACATCAAACTATTCAAAAATGTGACTTCGTAGGTGACTAAAGGAAAGACTGCTGTATTCATTAATGCTAAAACTACATTTACATAATTTACCTAAATGTGGTTCCAGAGCATTTGAAAATTGTAAAATCAGCCTTCCAATTTCAAAACAACTGTCTTACCTGTTTCCTAAAATGGCCACCAAATCTGTTCTGTGATGACATCATTGGAGCCAAGGTCAGAGAGAGAGAGATATATGGCTCTCTATAGTGCTAACTAGTTCTTATTTCTCTTTGTATAGAATTGTTTTACTCAAATGGTCAAAACCATGTGCATTGTTTTATATAATACACATGTTAGGCAATGGTTCTGTTCATTTTGTTTACTTTAACATGCTGAAAATGTGTTTTAATCCAACCGACTTTCTCTGTGGCAAACCTCAGTGCAGTCCAATTTTTGAATAACCTGGTGGTCTAGTGGTTATGATGGATCCAGAATGTTACAGTGGGGGTTCTGGGGTGGTGTGCATGCTTAATATGCACTTTTTAACATTTTTATTAAACCTTTATATTTTCTGCTATTATTCTTTTCTAGTACATTTTTGACAGAACCTACAAATGTAATCCAGAGTTTGAATGTAAACATTTGTACAATCGATAATTCGGACTTCTTCAACAAAGTGAAATACGGCAGCAGTAAGCAAGTACATTACTTTGGGGTTGCAGCCACACCCTTCACCACCCCCTAGAGCCACCACTTTTTTGTAGCAAGGTTCTTGTGCAGTCCAATGTTAGAGTTCATACTTTCTTGAAACTCAAATATATGCTTGTCTCATCTTCTTTTTCCATGGGAAATAATAAGAAGAATTAGCATTTATATAGTGGTTTCCATACACATTGCATCCCAAAGTGCTTTACAAGCAGTACTAGTCTGGTAGTGAAGTGAATGAATGTGTAGTGGCAGCCATTTCATACATTGATATCCACACATAGCCTTGGACAATTACATGAACTGGTTTTATAGGAAGGAGAATGTTGGCCAGGACAATGGGTTCAGGTAGTGATCAAGGTGCTGGCAGCTCATTCAAGATTTGGAAGGGTGGTAGCCAGCCAACTCACATTGTAGAGTAGAGCACAGAAAAGTACTGGAGAAGAATTGCTGGGAACTGTCTTGCAGGGTTCTGCAGATCACAGGTAAGGGACTAGACTGACTCTGGAAGTCAGGTGGATTCACTCAATGTATTAGTATTCCTCTCCTGCTAATAACATTGTTATCCATTGTAAGTGCAGCCCTTATGAGGGCATGAGCAGCAGTTTTTCTGGTGGGTCATGATGCTTATTGCTTGACCCTCCAGGAAGACCTAGTTGTTGGTTAATGAGGTGGGAAAAAAAAACACAACAGGGAACTGTACATACTACCTTCACTGTGCAGAAGTGTGGTGATCCACTCTGTTTACTGTGGGAGCAGAAGTCAAACACTGAGAATGTGGACTGGAGAGTGATTTGGGAGGCATTTTTAACAGTGCCAGCTGATGATGCGTATCAGTATAGGTGTGCAAAACTCTCTGAGGTACAGTATTACAATCTGAGGTGTGATAATTCTCTTCATGAGACCGCAAGCTCATATGCGGCCACAGGCAGTACTGAGGACAGGGTATGGATGGTGGGGCGTGCAGCAGAAGTCAGGCTAGGTGCAGGAGTTTACATGGAAAAGAAAGCCTTATTTGTAGATTAACAAGAGAGCATGAGCTTTGGAACCTCTGAACTGAACAAGACAGGTATTTTCTTGTGACCCTGTGCAAGTCATTAAACTTCCTTGTACCCAGGTACACACCTGTAAACAAGCTTTCAGCTTAGTGCATCTCTCCTGGTTAACAAAAACAAAATTAGTGCATCATATAACTACTAGATCATCAGGTGTTTGAAGTATTGTACTGTAATGCAGTTTGCCAAAGAAAAAGTCAGCTGGATTGCAAAACATTTTCTGCAAGTTAAAGTAAACAAAATGAAGAAAATCATAGCCCAACATGTGTACTGATCAAAATAATCCACGAGTTAATACATGGTGTTGATCATTCTGGTACAACAAGTCAAAATAAAGAGGGAAGGAAGAACTAGTTAGCATTATAGATATATATGTGGATCTCTGTCTCTGGCTCCTATGATGTCATCATGACTCATCACTCTTAACAGATTTGGCAGCCATCTTAGGGAGAAACCAAGGCTGTTTTTTGAAAGTGAAAGGCTGATGTTTGCATTTTTCAAAAGCTATGAAACTGCATTTATGTTATTTACATAAATGCAGTTTTAGCATGAATGTAAACAGCAGCCTTTATTTTACCTCGATATAAAGCCAGATTTTGGAATTTGCAGTTTTAAAAAACAGCTTGTTTAGGTACCCTTTAACACTGATGGATGTATAGATTTGCTTATGTGGGTCATGATATGTACTTGACCTTCACCATGATGTAGAGTTATGGTTTTCACCACATTTCCAATTTGTAGCCCACAGTCATATAATAACATGAAGTGAGTGTGACATAGACAGTCAGCTCTGAGTGCTGTATCATTTTTTTACATGAAATGTATTACTGACTGTCTATGCTGAAAAATCTGGTGCTGTTAGAATGACCTCACTCATCAACCCCCCAGGTTTCAGCTGAATGGTGCAAGTCATAAGAAAAATGCTGACAGCATGTGAGTTCACACACACTCAGTTTTTAGAGACCATGGGCCAGATATTCAAAACTTTGCGCAGGCAAAAACCATTTGCACAGGTTCAGCGCGGGATTAACGTGGGTCTGCTATATTCAAAAGGCCAAATAGCACGGGCAAACTGCATTAGCTCTGGGAAAAATTATATTGTATGCAAGGGGCAAACTGACATGAATACAGGTGCAATGCTATATTCAGCTACTAGTGCCACGCTAAGTGGTTTTGCATGACTTAGTGCGACACTTAGCGTGGTGCACATTACCACCCAGGAAAAGCTTGTCTTAACCCTGGGCAATCAGCTTTGCGTGACACTATGGCTTTGTGCAGTGTTTGCTCGGGTTTAGCGTGGATTTTGCGTGACCCTAACAAATAAATATGATACATAGATAAAGCCAAACATAGAGGAAGCATGCTGCTAACTGATGGCATCACAATGATACCATCATCTGCCACCAGTCCCAGCCATACCAGGCAGTAAGTGGTGACTCTGCTGCCAGTGGACAGCATGGCAGTGTGGCCATACAGCACACACCTGTGGACCATACTTCTGTGGACACCAACAGATGCCAGCACACACATGCAGCACTGTAGGCATGGAGGATGTTGAGGGGAATGCGTATGGGTGGCGAAGCTGTGCCACAGACCAGGTGTAGCCACAAGGCTGGGACACATCATGCAGTGCACATAGGCCAGTATTGGGAATACCCCAACACCAGTGTGCCTTTCAGATAATATATGCCCCCCCAGTGACATACCACACAGCTGTACAACTGCCACAGCACACAAAGCCAGAAATGTATATGTCACTGTGAGCATCCCATGCCACAGGTGCAGCATCTGTGGGCCACACAACAGCGTAACAGTAATGTCCACTGTCAGTAAACACCTGCAGGTTGGGCCTCTTACTGTGTATAATGCAGTCATGATCACTGCCCTACACACCATAGGCATTGCTGTGTCCGCACATTACTGGCCCCTTTTCTACTGTAGTGTCTGCTGTGCACTGTAGCATGACCTACAGTGTGACAGTTGCATGCAGTACCACCACCATCTGTGCCTATGCTGTGTTGTCCCAGTACAGCTGCAGGCAGCAGTGCATGTGGAAGTAGTGTTCAAAGCTGTATAATATTCCCCAAGCTGTTTGAGCAGCAGCACTAACACGTTTGCGTGGGTTTAGCACAGGGCTAAACAGTTAGCCCGGTGCAAACTGCATGCAAATCAGGGCATAATGAGATGCTAATCTGGATGTTTGCCCACAGACTACCTAAGTAGGCTCATTTGCATGTCACTTTTGAATATGGCAAAGTTTAGCACCAGGCAAACGTGTTTGCACTGGGCTAACGGTTTAGCCCTGCGCTAAACCCATGCAAACATGTTAGCGCTGCGCTAACAGTTCAGGGAATATTTTACAGTTTTACACACTGTACTTTCACATACGCTGCTGCCTGCAGCTGTACTGGGTCCACGCATTTGCTGGCACACACATTGGCCACATAGTTCATCTCTACCTACCTTCACATCGCTGTGCACTGTGTTGCTGTTGTGGTTTGCACTTCCTGGTTGCCATATTCAGAGCTGTCTTATTCCAGGGCTAAGTTTGCCCTGCACTCCCAGCCCAGTTTGCCTGGCCTCATTCCCATGCTATATTTAGAAGCTGTTTGCCCTGGGCTATTCCTTTTGAATATGGCTTGTTTTGTGCTCCGGGCTAAGTTTGCCTGCTGGGCAGTGCTAATTTAGCCACGGGGCAAAGTTTTGAATATCTGGCCCCATGTGTTACGTGTAAGGCCTTAATTAAGGATCCTGTCTGTCTGAGTTAATTACAACCATAGTTGTTAGAACATATCCATTTTATGATGTTGGAAGGAAAACCCAGGTTATTACATAGAAGTGTGAAAATCATAAATATGCTGCCATGTCCTGGAAGGAGGAAGCTTATTATGAGATCAAAAGAAGTGTCATTTGAAGGACATGAATTATGTTGAAGTTGCAGAATGTAATACTTTTGTATAAGATATATATTTTTTAATACATAATCTGACAGAGGAGGAGCTAACTGACCTCACACAAAAATGGGTTGTCCCATACAGTTGTTTAAGGAATACTCTGTTTTACTTACATACACTTTTACCTAGGCTCTGACTGAGGAAAGATCTTTGGAACACTTGTAAACAGATATTTAGAAAGATTTCAAATCCAAGTACTGTAAGTAGGAATTTGCACTGTTTAAACCTTGTTTCTCTTAAAAGATTTGTATGTCTGGTGATATAAAAGTTCTGTATTTTGCATTTTACATATTTTTAACTATTTTAGTAAAATTCTTTTTAGAATTTACTTGGTCTGTCTTTGACTTCTTTTATTTGTTGTAAGAAAATATATGGTTATTGCAGATATACTAAACATTAGCTTCAATGGTGGTACAAAACTGGATTGAGAAGCATTTTAAATCTGAGGTCTTTAACAAAGTTTTTAAGCTTCATCTCTGTATACCTGGTTAGGTGCCCATGGCAAAAATATCTGGCCTCCCGAAGACAGAAATATTTGAGCCTGTGCATTGGGTACACTAGCAAGAGGTTCACAATTTGAATCCCTCCAGAACTTGAGACCAAAAGTTGATCCGAACTCACAAAAACAGACAAGAGGGTTACCTTGTCTGTTTCACTGTTCACAAGACTGCGCTCAGAGGTTGGCACTTTGGGAGAAGATGGCCTGACCTGCTGAGTGGGTTTGTGACAGTGAGAACATCTGCCTATGCAGAGACAAACTCAGTGTGTGGCCATGGGGTCCTACTTCCTTGCTGTTCACATGGTTCCACAACTTAGAATCCTCTATGTTGTAGGCAAGGCATATGACAGACACACATCACTCCCAGGAGGGCAGGTGGAGAATGATATGGCTATCACACTGGTACTTATTATTCAACCCAAATCAGGCTATAATGTAAAAAATATGCATTCCAAAACAATGCTTAGCAATGCAGAAGGATGTGAGGTAGTGAATATTTCATCCTTGCATGTCACATACGAGAAATTCTATATAATACTTTTCAGATTGTTACTATGCAAAAACAACATGATATGAATTACAAGTGCATTTTTGTTATTCAGTTTAAAAATGATAATTAAGGTGGTTAACGTTCCTAATTATTTTAAATATGTTACATGAAAATATATAGACTAATCTACACAAGTTGCTATAACTCATTGCTAGCAGATTTTAACTTCATCATTTTTAAAATAAATTGAGACATGCATATCTTATTCCAAACTGAAATTTTATGCTATGTCTGCCTTAAAACCATTAGCAATGAAATAATTTATGGACAGTAAATCTTGTCTAGTTTTTACGCATTGTTTCATGTTACTAAAATGTCTATAAAGAAAGTGTTACAATATTTTTTCTTCATGTGTGTCATTTGAAATGATGTAAATAAAGTATTATTTATTAATAGGTTTAACACTGCTAGCTTTTGGAAGACAGAAATATTGCTTTTAGAGCAAAAAGCGCTGACTTAAAAAGCTACCATTTTTCTTACTAATTTAACACTTCTGTCTCAGCAGGAGTCAGTGCCTGTTGGGATTAAGAAAGCAGATACTTTATTAGAAGTAGAGGGGGTCTCATTTAGGGTTTGAAAAACAAGTCAGTGTGTGTTTCTCTGTTGGGGATGGGTACTGTATCAACTTAATTGCTAAATTAGTAGGAGGGGAGAGAGGTTAATTGGGGGTGTGACTTAGGTAGCAGAAAAACAGTGGACTCCAATTACAACTTCCCGCTGCTAGCTTTTGGAAGACAGAAATCTTGCTTTTAGAGCAGAAAGCAGCTGACTGAAAAAGCTACAGTTTGTCTTACTAATTGCCCTGCATCCCACCCCTCCACCCTCCCACCCTAAGCCAGTTCTATTTTTATAACCACTGGATTTGACTAACAACAGGGACTTCCTATTTAGCAGTAGGAAGGGAAGGATCATTCAGAAATATTAGTTTTGTCAACCCTGAAGGAAAAAGTAGCTCTTTCTCCCCACCCTCAGCTGTTGGAGGTCTGACTCTGAGCAAGGAAGAAGTTGACTACTGAAGAATACAGGAAGTTGCTGTCCCAGAACAGGAAGGGTGACAGTTGTAAGGAGAGGAGAGAGTAAGCATACAGTGGAACAGGAGAGGGGACACAAAATAAGACATGATAGGAGTGGTGCAGTGCAATGGCTGTGGGGCGGCAAGTGTTCTGGGAGACATTCTGGAGGCTGCGATGCTGCCCTGTTTGCAGGCACCTCTCTCGTCTGAGGGAGGAGTTTCCGGTCTCCAGTCTGACCTGGCTAGGATTTGTGAAACCTCCTCCCCCACCCAGGGACCACCAGGGCCACCACCACTACCTCAGAGGTTGCCAAGAAAAAGGAGTGGCTGGACCAAGGTGGGCTCAGGGAGGGATGAAGAGGGTGGTGGAACAGAGGTGCATCATTCCAGCTGTACCTCTCCACAGTTCATATGCTGTTCTGGTGGATAGTGGTTCCTCTATGGAGGCACCTTCAGCAGAGACCAAGGAGGATGCTGGGAACCTCCACAAAGGAGACCCACAGGACGGTGACATGGGACCTCACAGGGGAAGAAAACAACTCCTGTTGGGGGAATCAGTCATTAGGGAGGTAGAAGTGGAGGAGGAGGAAGGGGAGAGGGAGGTAGGTGCCTGCCTGGTTCCAAAGCTTGGAGGGACAGGAAGTGAATCCTCAGGATCATGGGAGCAGCTACACAAGGGAGGGAGCTGGATGTCATTGTTCACCTAGGGACAAATGATCTGGCTCAGAATGGGATCAGAGCAATGCAAGAGGAGTTTGTAGAGTTGGGGAGGAGCCTTAGACAAGTAGCACATACGATAACCTTCTCGGAGGTGCTGCCTGACTATGGCAAGGGTGATACTAATGTACTCCACACCATGGAATTCAATGAATGGTTGAAAAACTGGTGTGGAGATCAGGGTTTTGGCTTCATTGGGGATTGGGGAGCCACCTGGAGGGATGTAGGTCTATACTGGTCTGCATCTGTCCTGGGAGGAAACCAGGTTCTGGTGATAGGTTTAAATGTTTCATTGGCAAGCATTTAAACTAGCCAAGGGGGAGGCACTGAAAAGGAGCAGGGAAATCCCAGCCTCCCCCCACAAAACACAGTAATTAGTGAGGTAAACAACAAGGTAGAGAAGTTGTTAAGGAGCAGGATAGAGGTAAATGCAAAAAAAAAGGCAAAGGCAGTAAGGACAGGGATGGGGCTAAGAGGGGTAAGGCCATCAGAAAATGGAGGGAGATGAGTACCAATGCCCGTAGTCTGTGTAACAAGCTCCCTGAACTAGTGGCCTTGATGGAAGAGGGATCCTGGATATTGTGGCAGTCACAGAAACATGGAACACAGAGAACCATGACTGAGATGTCAACATACCAGGATACACAATCTATAGGAGGGACAGGGAGGGTAAAAGAGGAGGAGGAGTAGTAGCTCTCTATGTAAAGGAAGGGATCAAAGCAACAGAACTAAAGAGTAAACAGGAAGCAGATGAGACACTCTGGGTCACCCTGGAGACTGGAAATGGCACTACAATTCGCATGGGGGTAGTATATAGACCGTCATCTCAGGGGGAGGGAATGGATAAGGAAATGATAGAAGGCATCCTCAGAATGGCAGAATAAAGGGGAGATAGTGTTGATGGGGGACCTGAATATGCCAGATGTTAACTGGAGTACCTTTGCTGCAGGCACATCCAAGAGCAGGGTCATTCTTGATGACCTAAAAGGGGCATGTCTCAGACAGCTAGTACTGGAATCCACTTGGGAGGGAGCAATCTTAGACCTGGTATTCTCAAAAGGGGATGGAGAAAGAATCTTGAATTTAGAAGTGGGTAGCCATCTGTGAACCAGTGACCACCAAACAGCGTGGTTCACGATAAACACAGCCATAGACTCAAGCCATTCAAAAGCAAAAATATTGGACTTTAGGAGGACTAACTTTGGGAAAATGAGAGAGTACCTCAGAAAAGCACTAGCAAACAGCCAAGAAGGAGGGGTGGAGGAACAATGGGGAGTAATCAAAACAGCCATCACAGAGGCAACAAGCCTTTGTGTGAAGCAAATCAACAAAACACAATGAACGTTGTGGTTCTCATAAGACGTGGCAGAGAAGGTTAAGTTGAAAAGGATAGCATTCAGAAAATATAAGGAAACACAGAAGGAGCAGGACAGAGAACTTTATCAGTTAAAGCAGAAATAGGCAGGGAAGGCAGTCAGAATAGCAAAGGCCCAAACTACGGAAAGGATAGCCAACTCTGTTAAGAAAGGGGATAAGTCCTTTTATAGGTACATTAGGGAGCAAAGAAAGACCAAGGGAGGGATACTGAGGCTTAATAAAGGGGATGGAATGTGGACAGAGTGTGACAGTGAAAAAACAGGGATACTGAATGAATATTTCTGCTCAGTATTCACAAAGTAAGAGGAGGGGGAGGTACCTAAACCAAACAAAAAAAAAACTCTCTAGATACGGGGGTCAATACCAGTCCATTATCAGAAGAAAGTGTTATGAAAGAACTAGTAAAATTGAAGGTGGACAAAGCAATGGGGCCTCTAAAAGAACTAAGGTTAGAACTAGTGACACCACTGACTACACTCTTTAACAAATCATGGAAGGATGCTGTGGTACCTGAGGACTGAAGGAGGGCAGATGTTATTCCTCTTCACAAAAGTGGGAGCAGGGCAGAGGCAGGAAACTACAGACCAGTTAGCTTGACCTCAGTGGTAGGGAAAATGATGGAATCACTTCTGAAGGAAAAAATTGTTGAGTACCTAGAGTTCAGTGGGGCCAGGACCCAAGGCAGCATGGATTCACAGTGGGAAGGTCATGTCAGATGAATCTAATAGATTTCTTTGACTTGGTGACCAAAGTAGTAGACCAGGGAGGGGCTGTGGACGTGGCATACCTAGATTTTAGCAAGGCATTTGATACAGTCCCACACAAAATATTAATATACAAGCTAGCCAGCCTTGGAGTGGGTCCCAAGGTGGTAGCCTACATAAAAAATGGACTGGACAACAGGACACAAAAGGTAGTAGTAAACAGAGTCCATGGTGAAGAAAGAAGGGTTACTAGTGGGGTACCGCAGGGTTCAGTACTGGGACCAGTCCTTTTTAATGTTTTTATAAGTGACATTGCAGGGGAACTGGAAGGAAAAGTATGTCTCTTTGCAGATGACACAAAGATCTGCAACAGGGTTGATACACAAGATGGAGTGGAAAGGATGAGAAGGGACTTGGCAAGGTTGGAGGAATGGTCAAATGTATGGCAGCTTAGATTCAATGCAAAGAAGTGCAAGGTAATGCACCTGGGAAACAAAAACCCAGGGGAGAAGAGTACACAATGGTGGGTGAGATACTGACAACAACAAAAATGGAAAGGGATCTGGGGGTAATTATATTAGATGACCTAAAGGTGGGCAAGCAATGTGAGAAGCCAGTAAGGAAGGCTGGGAGGATACTGGAATGCATAGGGAGAGGCATCAACAGTAGAAAACAGGAAGTTGTTATCCCTCTGTACAGACAGTTGGTGAAACCCCATCTGGAGTACTGTGTGCAGTTCTGGAGACCAAATCTCCGCAAAGACATAGACAGAGTGGAGGCTGTCCAGAGGAGGGCAACCAAAATGGTGCAGGGTCTGCACCAGAAGACATATGAAGAGAGACTAAAAGAGCTTAATATGTATACCCTTGAGGAAAGAAGGGAGAGGAGGGACATGATTGAAACTTTCAAGTACCTCAAAGGAATCAACAATGTCCAAGAGGGTACAGAAAAAGAGATGCACAAGAACAAGGGGGCACAATTTAAAGATAGAGGGGGAACGGCTCAGAGGTAGTGTGAGGAAGTATTCTTTTCACAGAGAGGTTTGTGGATGCATGGAGTAGCCTTCCTGAGGAGGCTGTGGAGTCAAGAACAGTGGGGGAATTCAAGAATGCATGGGACAGACATAAGGCAGTCCTAGTGGGGGGTAGGAGGAAGTAGGCCGTTGATTAACTAGGATCTGTAGCTTATCCATCAGGTAGGAAAATTGGCAGACTAGATGGGCCAAGCAGTCCTTATCTGCCATCAAATTCTATGTGTCTATGTTTCTATGTTTTGTTTCTGTGCTGCTTGATTACCCACTTAGTGAAACAATAATAATGATAGTTCTGGTACCAACCCTTGATCCTCTAATAAATGTTCCTTGGCCTCAATGTATTATGGATGTACAGTATTTCTGTATGTCTACATATCTCATTCATGAGTTCTGAAATGTAATCTTTTAATACCAAAAGGTGATGAAAATTAGTACACTTCTTATGGGAAAAAAATAAAACCTTTTTTCCATTATCTTCAACAACACAGAGGATAATATATGGAAAGCCATACACAATAAAAATGTGTCTGCATTGAGAGGATTCTATTGCAAACAGGAACATTTTAGTGAAGCTAGTGAGGTTCCATAGTTGCCATGGAAAACTAGAGATGAGACACATGCTTGTCTGTGTATGTCAAGTCAAGTTAGGTTTTATTTGTTCTTCCAAAATGTGATAATTTTGGACATTACAAGTATATATTATTAATACAATAAATACAGTACATAAATAAGACATGCATACAAATTATTAGGTACAAAAAGAATATAGCATTAAAATAATCATATTCCAAGGTACTACCATCAAATATTCCCAGACAGCCTAGTAATGAATGAATTTACATCAATTGATTCTCTTTCGCATGTTGCAACCTTTTCTCTTAGAGCTGATTACAGATGCCTTGAATTTAGCAGTCATTTCAGCATCTTCCACTACCATGGGATGCAATAGTATAAATACTGGATCATAGGCTATATCTGCATATCTAGTTGTCTGCGTATGAATGCCCATACAATATCTTCTGAGTTATATTGGCATCCATGCTTATTTCAGAGACCCCATTTCCTTTCATTGTACTTGTAGTGGGGGTGCAATTGATGACTGGTAGTGGGCTCAAATTAATGATTTAATGTGTGGCTAGTTACTGCAGTTGCAGTCATTTCTGTAAGTTCAAGTTAAACAAAACAGCTTCCACATAACTTGGCTAGAGAAAAGCAGCTGTATGGTGGCCTTATAAGTTGTTGTTCTGCAGCAGTAACATCACCAATGCAAAACAACATATTGACAACCCTGTTCTATGCATGGATTCCCATGCAGAACAACATTCCATCATACAAGTTATGTGGTTTAAGACTGTTACATGTTAATTGCAATATGACACATTTTCTTTGTACAACTAATGGTGTTTAGCTCAGTGTAGCCCTCAGGGCTCCACAAAACTCTTTTGTTCAGTTATTTATCAAAAATTTCTCAAAGCATATTAGAAATCACAACTGGGATTCAACAGAAAATTGATAAGATGTTAGTTATGTAAAAATCATTTCTGATTAACTGTAATACAGCTGTCACGATTACCCGACTAGCTATAAGATTGATCCATTGCACATTGTTATGTTATGGTATAATATAAATAGTTCCATAAATGTGCCATTTTCAGTGGTGTCTGCGCATGAAACACTCTTCACAGAATAAGTATATCTCAAGTGCAGAAAAAAACTACATGTTAGAAATATGTGGGGCTTTATAAACTCTGAACAGCCCTGTTGCACACCACTGCTGTGAGCCTGGGAAGGTATGGTGCAGTGTTCTGTCACACATGGGACATCTTGTGACATGCTAGAGAGTCTTCTTTCACAAGGGATTCATGTGCATGTCATGGCCTGCTGGCGTTATGTAGTGTGTCAGGAGAAGTGGACTGGGATGAAAAATGAGTCTTGCAATATTTCCTCTGTCCTGTTTACTTCAATTCCAATGGGACTTGTATGAATGAGGATAGGAAAATTTACTTTTTATTTGTACCCCCCCGGCCCACCACTCCTAGGGGTGCTTCATCTTTATCACTACTGCCCACTGTCTGTCCCCTGTTTCGATCTGGTTTTATTCCTAATCAGCTCCACATCCTGGAAGACCCTGGGTAACCCTTCTGGGGGGCACCCCTCCCCATGGTGCCAGAGGAGGAGAGATTGTTCTGCTACATTGGCTGGGGGTGGGAGCCATGAGGATTGACGGTCACGGCTGAAACAGGCTATGTAGCACACAAGGGGAACATGGAGGCTGCCATCTGGTGGCCAACCAGGCAAGCTTTTTCCTTGTTCTGGGGCACCTCACATTTTGGGTGGTGCAGTGGCATCCTGGGGGCAGGGCGATCAGCAATGTAGGTGGTGCTACATGCTATCAAGATTGCCTCCACAAGCCACCACAAGGAACTGCCAGTGAAGTGGACCAACACCTCCCACCCCACTGGGAGGGAAGCATCCAAAGGATACTCTGACTCCCTCCCTGCCAGGCTCCACTCCTGTTGACCGGGCTTGTGGCACAAACCCGGCTCAACAGCATGCCAGAGCAATGTCTCATCACTTAGTACCACTGAGCCTGCATCAAAATGTATTTCAAGAAAAACTATGTTACAGATTGCATATAAATATATAAGTGATACATAGTAGGGCCTCATGAGTGGTGTAAACAGCATGAGTATATAGATAAGTTATTTATCACATAGCTTTTTAAAAAAATAAAATTATTTCTAAAGTCTGTGGGTGTTTTTTAACTAGTGTTACTGTGTGTTCCTTCATCCCAATTACCATGGTCATTGCCATAGACATGAAGTCAGGATGACAAGCTGCTGCTGTGATGTGGCAGTCCACTGGTGACACAGAACTTCTTCAGAACTTACAAACCACCGCTAAAGAAGTTCTACGGCAAATGGTAGTCCTGCTGCAGAATTTTGTCCCAACATGCTGCAAATAAGTAGGGACCTTGCCATAAATAACTCTTGTATAGTGGCATGTAAGTTTCTGATTAGAATGGGGTATAAATTGTGGAGACAGCAAGCACTGTGGCATTGAAAGATCAAGCTGAACCACATCAATGTTGTCAGGAACAGAGCAAGTGAGAGCAAGAAGGTATGTCAGGCCTAGCTTGATTTTTAACAGCAGTGATCACACACAGAACCCAGAGAATTGACCAAGTCAAAGAGGTGAGTCAGCAGCATTACCTTCATGTCTAGTTCTCACCAGCATTTAATCAAAAAAAAAGTCCTTTCATTAAAAGAAACTGCATGCAGAGATGGGAGTGCAAGCAGTCTGGCAATGTGAACCTTAGGAATGCACAGTAAGGCTGGATAAGGTGCATGGCAAAGCAAACTATTCTTAATGGAATGGCTAGGAGAGTGGAGCAAGTGGGCAGGAAAATGAAAATAACATAATAGTCTTTTGTGTTTAACATTAACATATGCGAGGTGGGGATGCCCAAACAAAAACTGAAGAATGATTTCAGAAAGGAAACTAGCTAAACACAGCCCATAATCAGCAAATATCCTAACCAGAAAAATATACAATCTACACAGAGAGGCGGGATAGTTGATCTATTCTATACTAAAGATAAAAATGTTGTATATTTTTATTTAATCTTATTAGTTTTAATTTAGATATGCATATAAATTACAGTTTATAATGTTATACATGCTTCTAGATAACTATGAATGTGCATTACACAGTTCTAACACATGTCCAAGTGCTGGATGGTCATATTTTAGAACTATGTAATGCACAACCAATCTAATAACATTGCTTACACTGAATGATTCATATTGTAATGGTTTGGATGGTACAGGTACTGAGATCCAATACCTGACCAGGCATTGCTATGAATTTTCATTTAGTTTATGATTCCACAGTGTGGTTCAAATTTTTTCCACCACCTAATCATAAACATACTTTCAATGTTAGATACACACACTAGCCGTAGCTGATAAAACTGTATATTTGAAATCACCACTGGACAATTGTTCACCTTGCTTTCATGTTAGGATAGAAGTAGTGCAGTGCTTTAGTGGCAAACTGAATTATGGCCTTGTGAAATGTTTATACACACGATGTCTGTTTACTAGGTGAAAGCTATCCAACATCACTTATATGTATTAGTTGTTTGGCATATAGGATCATTTCCAGTTCCATGTGAGGCTTAGAATCTGCAAATACATAATATTTTGGATACATAACTAATATTATCAAAATCTATACAGTACGATATTACCAACAGCAATAAAATTGGATGTATCTATTGTATTTATAAAAAAAATAGCTTCACAACAAAGTGATTAATACTACTTGCCTGAATTCTGGTTCGTTGGATGATCCAGTGGACTATTGTCCTTATCAGGGGTGGTGTTAGAGTAATGCATGGTGTTATCCTGGTCCCAAGCAACAGCTATGGTATAGACCACTAGGACAGCAATTGGTAGAACATGGGGAATTATCTCAGCTTGCAGGATGATTTGTTGATCCCTCAATGTTCAGGCACCAGAGATCTGGTGTGGCTCCAATTGGATCATGTCCAGTGTGCTGAGCTCAGCTATACACCACTTCAACACGTTGGTAAGATGTTGGGGAAGATGGAGCCGGTTAGGCTGGGGAATGCTGCATGACAATGCTGGGAGGATGTCAGGGATGAGTGAAGCCAGCTAGGCCATGGGATAAAAATTTAATAATATTACTGTTTGATCATGTATACTAAAATAATTCATGGTATGTGAATATCTCTCTGTACATGACAATTTAACAGATTAATGTATTAATATTACTGGAAATTTTGACAGCCAGTCTGAGTTGCGTATTTTTAAAACACCTTAAATTTCAACTAACCTTTATTTTTTTAATGTGTGACCAATCTGCATAACATGTATACATTAATCTAGTGGTACTGTCAGCATTCAGCAATTTAAAAGTTTCACACACCTGCAAGTCTCCAGTCCCATTCCCACATGTATTCTTGCATACAGTGAGGGAAGAGTACATCACTGCCCTCATGAATGTTGGCTACATGATTCCAAACACTGAACCACTGAGTGCACTGTCTCCACCATTTGAAACAGCAAATGGTTAGTTATTGATGAAGTCCACTGCAAAGGACATTGCATGATGCCTTTCTTGCTTTCGCCACAATCTTTTTACTTATCCCTGAAGAGAGATGTGTGAATTTGGCAAACTTTGTTCCACAAAATAATTTGCAAAGTTTGCCAGATTCATGAAGTATCAAGTGTCGACTTCTTGAAGTGTTTGGCCGGCGAAGTGGCACCTTTTCAGGCAAACTTTGCAACTTCACCTTAACTTCACCTTAACTTAGCCTGACTTCACCACAAAAAGTACTATTTCCCAAAGAAAAGTCAAGGTGAAGTTGCAAGGCAGTGAATTGGGCAATTTGCAAAGTTATTTGGGAAAGCAAATTTTGCAAATTTACTGGAACTTCACTGGCAAAATAAAACTTGGCAGCATCTCTATGCCTGAACAAATCATTGACAGTATGATGTTACTAATGTAGTGTAAAAGAGCATAGACAAGTTTTACACTTTAATTGTTGGAAAAAAAGCATGTTTTAAAAAATAGTTTTCCACCAGTCACAGGCTGGAACATCCTTCCACCTCATTGGAAATATCGAATTTCACAACTAATATGCACTGGATCACATATCCCCCACTCCATGATTCACTGCTGTACTTTCTCTCTTACTCATCACCTAGGGCCTGGTACAGTACACATTCGTACCTCTCTAGGATATTTACCATGCCTGTCACTGGACACACAGTGGAGGCAAAGGCATTGTGCGTATCATTGGCTGCTGTGGTCATAATCTGAGATCAACTGTGGTGAGCAGATATATGTTTCTTCTAATGCTATCCAATGCACTGCTGCAATGACCACTCCAGTGGCAGTAGATCAGCAGACATAGAAGCCCTTCCCCCGACCTCCCCAGAGGAAGAGAGCATTTGTTGGAATGCTTAATCCTCATTACTGTACCGGCTGGATATACAATGACCATTAATCATTCATAAACCAATCTTTGTTGTCATCAGTTGTGGTAAAGATAATTTTATGGTATGTTGTCAACCCACAACTTAATTTTGTAAATATATTAATATTTTTTATTAAAATACTTGCACATATTTAAATCGGGAAACAAGACATTGTGCACAAATAATCAAAGGCACTGCTGGCATAGATAGAACTGGGAATTAATGCATTGTGATGACAATGTACTACTGTATTTGAGATGGATTAATAATATATTATGATTTGAAATCAGTTATTCTATGTAAGCAGCCATTGTGCATAACAAAAAGACTGCCTAAGCATGGCACAATGGTTTTCCCACACCTCATGCATTTTTTGATAATTATACTGATATTCCCTGATGCCTGGTTCACCAGCTACTCTGATCACCATTACACATACACATATTGGGCATTTATGGCATGAAGAGGACAAACTATAGCCCAATTGTGCCAGTTATACCTATATATTTTCCATGTCATCTACTGGAAATCCACTCATATGAACACTTACCCACATAGGGCACTCCACTTAGCAACCCCCAACCTCCTTCATGACAGGCTCCTGCAATCTGCAAATACATCTACTAAATCATTAGTTAGGAACCAGTGCACAGCATGTCGTATACTTGACTGTACTTTACTATTTTACTAATGTTTTATATATATATATATATATATATATATATATATATATATATATATATTCAAGTTATAGAGAAAAGCAAAATGGGCAGGCTTTCTTTATTATGCTCGCCTTTGGCAACATGCCAAACACAATACCAGTGCTTAATGATAGGTACTGTAATTGTTCTCAAAGGTGCTTCTGGACCTCCAGATGCCTATCAGTCATGATACTTTCAGTTGTCAAATCTTTTTAAATAAAAAATGCAGTCCTTGTTTTTGACTGAAAAAAAGAAAACATAATCAGATACATGTACTGTGATAATAACAAAAATTATTATAATGTGGCCCATGTGTGTCTCCAACGAGATATTTTAGCATTCAACTGCAGTTAGACCAGCTAAATATTATGATATTTTATTTTTATTTATTTATTTGATCTAGGATTACAAATACCTGTGCAGAGACATTCAAAGTTCGTGATAGGAAAGAACATGACAAACTGCAGGGAATTAGTTAGCATGAGTAGAGATCAAGACCATGGGGGCATGAGTGGAAACTGGACATTAGTGGACATCTTGTATAGTGATTATTCAGATCAGGTATGCAAAACTAGAAACATAAAAGCATAAACAATGATAGCAGAAAAAGACCACTGGCCCATCCTCTCTGCAATTAATACTCTGATAAACCTGGAACCTTTTTGTGCATCCATGGATTGAACTTACAAAATCTAGTCCCATGCTCCCAACCCTACCTCTCCCACACTGAGTAACCAGTAAACCTTCGCTCTGTCCCAGCAATGATTGAAACCAATTATGGTTTTAGCACCCACCTCAACAGTTGGCAGATTTTTTCATGCCTCTACTGCCACCCTTTCTATAAAAAATGTTTTCTCACGTTCCCCTTGAAATCCCCCCAGTCAGTTTCCACCCATGTCCCCATGGTCTTGATCTCTACTCATGCTAACTAATTCCCCTCAGTTTACCATGTTCATTCCTATCAAGAACTTTGAATGTCTCTGCCAATTAGCCACTTTCCTGTCTGGCCTCCAGCAAGTACATGTTCAGGTCCTTGTACCAGTCTTCATAAGATCTGGCCATACTGGCCTGAATCAGTTTTTGGCAACCCCATTTTGCACTGTGTCTCTCCTCTCCTTTCCATTGCTCATATCAGGTCTCCAAAAGTGGGCACAGTGCTCTCCAGTTGAAGCCTTACCAGAGATCTATAGAGAGTTATTGATGCCTCCTTCATTCTGCCATTTGTATTCCTTTCTATGTATCCCAGCATTCTGTTTGCCTTACTACATGCCTGCTTCCAATGAATTGATTTTTTTTTGGAAAGTTATTGTAGATGACCCCTGGGTCTCTCTTCCCAGAGGTCATGCTAAACTTTATCCTTCCTTCATCAAGTTGTCTGTCCTGGGGTTCTTGCTTCCCATGTGCATCACCTTGAATTTTTGGGGATGTTGAATTTTAACTGCCACACCTTAGACCACTTCTCCAGCCTTTGCTCTTCACTTTCTATACTACTGAAGAACCTACTATCATCTGTAAAGAGACACATCTTGTCCTGGAGTCTTTCTCCTATGTCAGTCATGAACATATTGAAAATTTCTGGAGCCAAAACCAATCCTTGTAGCACCCCACTGGTTACCCCTCTCTTTTCTTATTTGACTTCATTAACCACAAGCCTCTTTTGTCTCCCTTTAAACCAGTTTCCCAATCATCTGTGTCCTTTGCTGCACCCAGATTCTCTCTCTTCTTGGGCAACCTTCTTCAAGGCACTGAGCTTGCTGAAATTAAAATTGAGTACATCCACAGCATGGCCCTTATAATCTACCCTCATAGCCCAGACAAATAATACTATCACATTGTTCTAATAAGACCTCACTGCCATGAACCTGTCCTGTTTACTATACTGGAGTCCATTGTTGTCCAGGTAGTCCACTAGGATACTCTTTGCAAATACACTGGGCATGTTACTAGAGGGCTTTCAAATAGTCAGCCATCAGATAATTGTCATATTGCAATTTATTTTACTGCTAACTCTGGAAAATAACTGCACATATACTGTACTTTGACTACTAAAAAAAATAAAAATAAATTAAAAAGGTATTAGTTACCTAAACATACTAATGTATCACCTGTAGCAGTTCAATATGTACCACCTTGTTACTCTCCATGTCAATAAAGGAATAACTTCCATATTTTGGTTTGTGACCAGGTGAGCAGCCCTTGCATTACCACCAGTGAAACCATTTTTTATCTTTCATTTTCTCTAACAAATATACTTGTACCAGATTCCAATAAGAGAATATATCGAGTACTACAAGAAGTACTATAATTGGACAACTGCATATGTACAGTAACTAAAAACTGGCACTTTCAGCGATATAATTATTTTTGGGGACAAATTCCTGATAAGAAAATGTTTGATATTGTATCAAGTTTACCAGCTACCATTATTCCATATTTAGGTTGATTAGAGCATTTACTGTTGTTGCCTTGACCACAGAGATGCTCAATAATTACCATACTTCCAGAAATGGCACATATGAGCAGCTTGCATGTCACGAAAGACACAGGGCAAATGGCCAATAATGCTACTAAGCATGTTTCATATACAATGAACTTTTTCTGCTAATTTAAAGAGGACAGGAAATCATTTCTAATTGGCAACTGTTTACAAAGTTATTATTCTCCGAAATGATATGCATTCCCCTAAATTTTCTATATTTAACTATAGCTGAATAAAACGTGATACAAAAACTGTATTTTGCATTGTTTTGTTTTTATGGGCAGCATGATGTTACAGTTCTCTTCATGGAACCAGTAATTTGGAGTGTTAACTATGTCACTGTTTGTGCACAGAACTCTAAGCATAGTTCTGATAGGGCAACTGCTCATAATTAGTATTCTGTGCACAAATCATGACATAGTTAAAACTCCAGATCTCAGGTTCTATGAAGAGAACTGTAGCAGAATGCTGCCCATGAAAACAAAACAATGTAAAATATAGTTTTTGTATCACTTTTTATTCAAGGTTCAGTTACACATGGATAATTTAGGGGAATGCAAATCATTTCTGAAAATAATAACTTAATAAACAGCTGCCAGTTAGAAAGGATTTCCTGTCCCCTTTAAAGGTCTTTTGCTTAAAATGTCTTCACATCAGTGTGGAAAAAAATGGCATCTAGTGAGGAAATGAGATTTATTGTCAGTAAACATTTAAGTTTACCAGTAAGCAACAAACCCTGACAAGGACCGTGGGGTTGGTGGATACCCACATACCCATGGGGATGATGAGCGTTAGTGGCACAGGTGGAAGACCTTAGAACCACTGGAAACATGGGCATTCACCAATTAAAGTAAATCTTTAAAATATATAAAGAACACTATCATGAATATGAAAATATGGCAACATAACTTATCCATAACTTGTTTTTATATGTCAGTCATCTACAGTAAATGTCTAAACATTTATTGGAATGTTTGATCGTTTACCATGTAATGTAAGAATTCAATATTCTAGATTATTCCTCTAGTATAATCGTTGTCCCCCAACTAACACACAATTTGTGTCATGCTAATAGTGTTAATTAACACAAAAAAGCACCAATGGATATGTTATTATTATAATAATAATTATATAAAATTATCATATTGCTATATTTGTGAGTGTGTGTGCATTGGGTGGGGGGTTAAGTAAAAGATGGATCTGCTATTATTTTTGTGATATAAAACATGAGGCAGAGATTGAGCAAGGGGGGGTACAGAGAATGCTGGTTGGGCAACATGTATAATCAGCTTGTGCTTCCACAGAGGTATTCTGATTACATCAGACATCGTCAGTAAAGCTCAAGAGGTCCAATGTAATCAGAAAGTCGAGGTGGAAGCATAGGCTGGTTGAGCATGTGATTGCCCCATCATACTTTTATAGTGCACACTGTAGTTTTTTTTTTTTGCTTTGTATATTTTAGAGTTAGGGGAGCCTCGTGGGAGCCATGAAAGTGAAAGTGGAGCTGTTCTGAGACTCCTGCTGAATTTACTTTTTAATAGTCATGTTTTAAAAGCCACAAGTTAAAAAAAAAGAATTAAGATGTTAACACATTTGTTTATTTTTTATTTAGTTTTTGTTAACTGGGTAGGTGTGCTAGCCATAAAATGACTATTTTTAGGCATGACCCAGGAGAGTACAACAAAAGAACAGCTGAACAACAGCAACATGGGTACTATAATACAAACAGAGGAACAGTACAGCAGTGCTACAAAAATACAATGGGTAGAAACAACAAAAAATAATGGCAAGCATTATACAGATAATGGCAGTAAGATATATAATAAGTGCAGAAACCAGGGACCTGACCTGTGGAGTGAATGGGTTAATAAGATAGTAAGGTTATATATTTTATTTTATTTATTGAAAATTTCAGAATCACAACCTTTGAGTCAAGGACTCCTTTGCAAAGGCTCCACGTCAGTCAAGACAGAACATTACAACAAGACAGATTGTACAAAAGTTTTCAAGACGGAGACATTACATTTTGGCCAAATGTTCAAAAATCATAGCAAAAGCAAAGGCTACACGTCAGCTGCAATAGGACATTACATAGAGAACAGGTTGTACAGAAGTTTCCAAACAGGACATTACAAGTGTTCAACAATCACAGTATAAGGTATTGACAAAGCTCAGATAACATCTGAGGGTTGAAATGGTCATAACAGTGTGGTGGCACAGTTAACCGACAACCTAGGGGAATGATGGAAACAGCTACAGGTCTCTGAGTTAAGAAGAAGCCTCTTGATCCCGGTTTTAAATTGGCCTAGATTAGGGGCAAGTAAGATGGAAGATGGTAAATTGTTTAGCCAGAGGGGAGCACGATAATGGAAGGACCTTTGCCCTAGAGAGGTCCTGCAGTGGGGGACTGTATAGAGAGAAATGTGAGGAATGTTCAAACATAACAAGAAAGACTGACAGAAGGAAGGTCAGGGGTGGTAACTGGCAAAACAACAGTGGATGGTTAGCAACAAGGTTCAAGAAGGAAGAGAGCTAGTAGTCAAGAAGTTATTTACAAAGAGAAGAAAAAATATGGGAAGGGGAAGAGGAGACAGTCTTGGAGCTGGATTAGAGCAGGGGTGACATTACTGGTAAGTCTCAAGAGCTTCAGGTTGGGTCAAAGCATGTACAAGCATCAGCTAAGGATAGATAATGACAATATTCACTTTTAAATCCAAAGTGAGACTGAGACAGCCGGAGGTTGAGTAGAAGAGCATTCCATAGCCTGGGAGCAGAGAATTGGAAGGCCCCTGTGCCTTTAGTCATCTGACATCTCGGAACACAGAGCAAGGATTTGTCAGCTGATCGCGGGCCATGGGAGGATGGTTGAGGGACCAGCAATGCCACCAGCTGGGATGGTTTTTTTTTTCTGGATGATTGAGTCCATTAGTGATCAAAGGTAGTATTGTCTACTGGCAGAGGGTGAGAGCCAATTCAGATCCTTATAAAGAAGGCAGTGATGTCTGAGTCGAGGCGACGAAGAGGCAAATCGGCATATATTGTTATAAGTTATGTTCCATTTTAGCAGAGAGGTTTTATGGGCAGAGGTAAGAATAGAGGCACCATAAGTAAGGGTTGGGAACAGAATACCTCGGGCAATTGCTAATTTGGCTGAGGGTGTAAGCATGTAGTTTGTTTTGTAAGCTACTCCTAGTTTCGAGTTTACAGCTTTGCACGAGGGCTGAATGTGAAGAATAAAATCCAGGGACTGGTCCAGGAGGATCCCAAGGTACTTGAAGGAAGTAACATTTTCAAGTGGAAATCCTCCTGGGTGAAGAACCTCCAGCAAACTAGAACAGGTCTTAATCTTCGGTGCAGAACCTAGGAGCATGGCTTTCATTTTCTTTTCATTTAGCATAAGCTCACGGTCTAGTAGCCAGTCTAAGACCTTATTGAAGTCTGAAGTAAGTGATGTGTTTATGCAGGCAATACTAGAAGAACTAGGGTAGATGATCAGGTCATCAGCGTAGAGAATAGCTGAGCAGGATTCCAGGACCTCAGCTGCATTGTTGATAAAAATTGAGAACAGAAGGGGCCCAAGTATAGAGCCCTGGGGGACCCCAAGGTTGATAGTAGACGTGTTGGACAGGGAGGAGTTAAATTTGACAGCTTGCGACCTGTTTGACAGGTAGCTACAGAATCAGTCCACAACAGGGGTAGAGAAATGGAAGTTATGGAGAGTGGAGAGAAGCAGGGGATGGTCAACAAGGTCAAAAGCCTTAGTGAGGTCAATGAAGATGGCACCTGTGAGTTTTCCAGAGTCCATGTTGGACAGAATATCAGTAGTTAGTTGAAGAAGAGCTGTGGTGGTGCTATGACCATTTCTGAAACCATGCTGAGCGTCTGAGAGGAGATTGTAGCATGTAAGATAGTCAATTGTCTGTGATGCAACTATTTTCTCTAGGATCTTGTTAAGGACAGAGAGAATTGCTATAGGTCTGTAATTGGCCATGTTCTTTGGGTCACCTTTTTTAAAGACAGGCGTTACTCTTGCAGATTTTCATAGGTCTGGCACAGTGCTATGGATAAGGGATAAAGTGTAGATTCTGGCAATCGAAGAGGCAATGAGTGGAGCAGCCAGCTTAAGAAGACGAGGTTCCAGTGAGTCAGAACCAGAGCTGGTATTGGCAGATATGGATCTCAGTAATTTCAGAACTTCCACTCTTGATATAGCCTTGAAATAGAATGGTGGTGCTGGAAGAGCATCATACGATAGGGCAGTATGGTTGTCTGATGGTAGTGTGGAAGGTAGATTGGAGTGCGATCCACTAGGTTGTAAAGCCAAGGTATAGTATGAAAGTTCAGAGAAAAGATTGTTAAAACTGTTTGAGATGGTCTTAGGGTCTTTACAATGTGCCCCATTTATGATCATTTCATCAGGAGTGACCGACCGTGCGAACCAGAAATGTTTTGACATGGGCCCAAAATTTCCTTGGGACACAGGCTGAGCTTTGTAGAAGGTCTTTGCAGTATTTGCTTTTAGCAACTCTAACTTGTCTCTTACATCTGTTCCTTAGTTCACGATAGACAACAAGATCTGACTGTAGGCCAGTTTGTTTGTAGCGACACAAAGCTTGTCCCTCTGGTGCAGATTAGCAAGGAGGTCTTATGCAGCCACCCGCCTGTTTTCCTCTGACCCTCCTAGTAGTCTTGGGGGCATGTTTATATTGAATGGTAAGAAATTCATTTATGAATATCTGTAGAGCAACCTCCACATCCTTTGTTTGATAGATACCTGCCCAGTCGACATTGGAGACATCATAGAGAAATGCATCCTGGTCAATATGAGCTAGATTTGTAAACGTGATTAGTCTTGATGGAGGAGATGGAGGCACAACCATAGATAGTATACAAAAAGTGGGTGAGTGGTCTGTTAGTGCATCTGCAAGGATTCCTGCTTTTGACACATGTTCCATATGGTTAACCATAACTCAGTCTAGGAGTGTACCCGTTTGATGGGATGACGTGGCTCTAGTTGCTTCAGAGATCAACTGGTGAAAATTTTATAACTAAGCGTGAGTGATTGCAAGGATATTTGAGCTGACCCTAACCAACTGAGGTTAAGATCACCTAGGATGACAGCCTCATTATGATTTACAGTCTGGGAGGTGATGTCAAGGAGTTCTTGAAGACCTACTATTCCCCCAGCAGGGGGATTATAGGCACAGATAATATGTAGCTTCTTTTCCCCCAATACAATAGTTGCCTGTATGAATTTGCACACTGCGGGAGAGGCAGATGCTGGGACAATAGAGATGTTGAGGTGTTTTTTGAAGAATAGGGCAACTCCACCTCCACGCTTGGATGAGGATCTATCCTGCCAGAACAGGGAGTAGTTAGGCAAGGAGCATACTTCATCAGGTATTCCGGGTTTTAGCCAAGTTTCTGTGAGACAGAGTACATCAGGATTGTAGAGTTTCACCCAGGCCTCGAGTTCCACATGGTGACAGGTAAGACTTCTGATATTGATATGGGCAATTAATAATCCTTTCTTGGACATGCCAGATAACTCCGTTGGGGAAAAGAAACAGGTAGGTGGACCTGGATTTAGTTTGACATCCCCAGATAGCAGAATAATGATCATGGCTTGGAACCAAAGCCTTGCACAGTGGCAGGTTAGGGTGAAAGCACATCTGCATGGCAGCTTCCTCCTGGCATGTAGAAGGTAATAGATGCTGCCTCTAACAAGGAAGATAGGGTTAGGTTGCAGATCAGGCTTTGTCTCTGCAATCAAGTTAGAGAAAATATAGTTGCAGTAAGCCTCTGAGGAGTCTTTTGCCATTTGGTTACATGGGAGAGCCCATGTGGCAGTGTCCAGACTGAGTAAAAGGAATAATGACAAGAGTGCCCGCCGCAGACTATACTTCGCCATAGTGTTACTATTTGACTTGGGTAGGAAGGCTAGTGGTATACTGAGACAGAGGATTAGAACTTAGGGATAAAGAGATAGTGTGTGTAAAATTAAGACAGCCAAGGGTGACTGTGTTCCACCATTTTAACCCTTGGCCGAAATTAGAGATAGAGCAAAAACAACGAAGTGTTTCCTGCTAGCGTAGCAATTATTTAGAAGAAGTGGATCAGAAAAGCAGAAAGTAAATACCCACAAAGGTTAATTAGGAAAGCAGACCAGATGGAGGCTCTACTTGTGGTATAGATTACAGTGAGGAAATGAAGACCTATTCAAGATATGTTAGATGGCAACCCGGTGGCGTAATTTTATAAGGAACCAATGGGAGACTAGACAGATAGCAGTAGTGTTCGGCAAGAGTCAATGCAAAGCAGAGGGCACTGAAGCCCAGAGACTGATAATCCGATAGAGAAAAGGCAGGGCCAAACAGTGGCCGAGCAGAGAGCAGCAGTCCAGTTAGAGGAGGGTGGCAGCAGGTGGCCACCTATCAAACCCGCATAGTGCTAGCCCAGACACTTAACCGGATTTGAAGGTGTCCTGTTCGTCAGGAGGATAGAGGTATGGGCAGCTGGCAGGATTAGCCGAGCCACTCACTGGGAGCATGATCAGGCACAGTGGATCTATTTTAAGATATAAAATGTAAGTTAAGATAGGATGTTATTAGCTAGGGCAGGGGTACCAAGGCAACTTGAAAAATACTCAGGGTAGCAAGAGAGGAAGCCCAGGTATGGAACTGCACAGTAGATAGCAGAGCAAGAACTAAACAAAGCTGATAGGCAAGCAGATGGTGAAAATAGGAAGATGTCTTTAAAGGCAAGACAGGACAAGTGTTAGGCCTAATAGCTGCACTCTGTATCTTTAAGAGGAGTTGCAATATTAGAGAGAGAGGAGGATGAACATTGCTAGGGGTGGTGCCGAGGGGGGAGGGAGAGTATTTAATAAAGGCTGGAGGTAGGGATGCAGTAGGGTAAGTAAAATTACGCAGCAAGGAGACTGAAGGACAGAAAGTGAAAGAGAATTGAATTATTTGCAGGCAAAGCTTACAACTGTGACCCAAATGGAATCTGGTCTAAACAGAAAAACTGTATCACTTTAAACTTACTTTCTGATCCAGGGTAGTTTACCGCTGGACCTTAAAACAAAGAGAGCTGTAATATTTTACAATCTACAAACCTGCAGCTTAAATGAACTTGCACTCAAACTACCCTTAGAGTGCAAAATTGCTGTAAACAGGCTTAGGGTTCGCGTTTTAGTTAGAATTTACAAGACAGTTTGGAGAGATTTAACAAGTACCACAATCAGAATATAACATTAGCTTACGGTCCAGAGAGTAAACAGCAGTAGCAAAGAATTAATGAACTGCAGCAGCCCGTCAGCATGCAGAGTCGATGGTTCTGGACAGTCCAGTTTCTGCAGTGTACCTTCAGTCTGGTGATCAGCGTGCAGTGCAGTGAGAAAGGCAGCCGGTGGACAGAAGGGGTCCGCCCGGCTGCTTAAAGCAGCAGAGGCACCCGTGTCAAGGGTGAAGCTTCGGTCTGGTGATCAGCAGGCAGTGCAGCGAGGAAGGCAGCCAGCGGACAGAAGGGGTCTGCCTGGCTGCTTGAAGCAGCAGAGGCACCCATGTCAAGGGTGAAGCTAAGGGGACATGGTTTACCTGAGTTTGTTCTGTAACAAAGTTGTATCCGGTCAGTCTTTCTCTCTTGCACTTGGCAAATTGATAGCTTCACTTATATAATAACAAAAAAAAAATCTGATATGTTGTGCCACAGAAGGACTCAAAATGTTCCATGACAACATTTGTACGGTGGTGCAACATTTCATAAAGGATGGAAATCCATGCTGAACAAGGGTCCACTATGCACTATATCACTGTTGTACTCACAACATTGGATAACTGTATGACATGTATACATTCTATTATACTAGCATACTGACATACAGTAAATATCACATATTTATTATGATTGCAGTATTCATACTGAAGTGAATAGCAGTGATAAATGTCATAATTTAAGAAAATTAGAATAGAAACTCTATTTATATATTATCTGTATTCATTGCAATAAAACCTTCATTAATGCAGTAGTTAGGGTTAAAGCAACAAAGGTAGGGAAATGTAGCATTAGCATTTCCAACCCTAACACCCCACCTTTACCCTAAAGGCAGTAACAGGTATGGGGTATGCCTTGGAGCTGTCAACCCTAATGCTCACCCCATTCCATGAGTAAATAAGCTGAGATGGGTACAGTATATGAGAATGGGGTGAGAGTTAGAATTGACAACCCGAAGACACGCCTCATGCCTGTTGCTGCCTGTAGGGATGGGGTGTTAAGGTTGGAAACTAAAGCCACATTTCCCTACTTTCCAACTCCAGAACTGACTATGATAAGTTTGATCAAATTATGGAAAATATTTAAAACAGACAAAATGACAGTGATTTTATTTTCAAAAATATTACTATTGATGAAGTCAGAGAAGAACTCCTAAAACTGGACATTACCTAGGCCGAGGATTTGGACAATATACCTTCCAAAATTATCAAATATGCAGCACCTTGCATAGCATATCCCCTGGCTATGATTTGTCCCTGGCTACTGGACAATTTCCAGAGACATGGAAAATCACATGAGTTGTACCGGTCTCAAGTCAGGGTCCAGATGTGAATTTAGTAACTACCACCCAATTTTTCCCTTACCCGATATCTCCAAAATTTTTGAGAGATTGGTTTCTAGACAACTAAGGGTCTTTCTGGAATCCGAGACAAAAATAATCTGTTATCAGTCAGGGTTTAGATCTCACCACAGTACCCTGATGGCTCTGGTTAAGGTGGTGAGTGACCTACCGCTGAGCCTGGACATGAGGATGATGGTGGGTGCTATATTTATCGATCTTTCGAAAGCATTTCATGCACTGAACCACGGTATCCTCCTGTCCAGGCTCTAGGATCTTGGGATATCTCATTCTACATTGAGTTGGTTTGTATCATACCTACAGGTTAGGAAGCAATTGGTGAAAGTGGGTATGTACAGATCCAGGTTGGCTCACGTGGACAATGGAGTCCCTCAGGGGTCAGTATTGGGTCTACTCTTGTTTAACATCTACATGAGCCAGCTGAGGTTCAACAACCCAGAGATAAGGTGTCATCTACACAGATTACATCAAAATTTATGTAGAGGGGAAAGCTATAGAGTACATTAATTGTAAACTTCAAGCTATAGAGTACATTAATTGTAAACTTCAATCAGCTTTTGAACAGACAGAGATTTTTTCAAAGAACATCATCTAGTCCTTAAAGGGGACAGGAAATTTGTTCTAACTGGCAGCAGCTAGTAATGTTCCTAGTAAGAGAAATGAAAGACTTGCCTCCAATTGAGTCATATTTAAATCTACCTGAATAAACACTGATGTGAAAAACTGTGTTTTCAGTTGTTTTCTTTTTATGGACAACATTCTGCAAGGTTCCTTTCATGGAACCAGTAATGTGGAGTTTTTACCATGTCACAGTTTGTGTACAGAATGCTAAATATGAACTATTGTCCTATCAGAACCAAGCTTAGAGATCTGTGCACAAACTGTGACATAGTTAAAACTCGAGATCACTAGTTCTTCGAAGAGAACTGTAAAAGAATGCTGCTCATAAAAACAAAACAATGTGAAATACAGTTTTTCAAAGCACTTTTTATTCAGGTACAGTTACATATGAATCATTTAGGCTTATGGATATCATTTCTGTAAATGGGAACATTAAAAACAGCTGCCAATTAAAAAATAATTTCCTGTCCTCTTTAATGATAAAAAGACCAAAACTGTACTATTTAGAAGAAATCAGGACCCAGGAAAAGGTTCAGATCTAACTATCTTAACACAGGAGGGGAAAATAATTTCACAAGTTTATAAATATAAATATCTCAGACTTTGGCTTGATGATGCACTGAAGTGGGATGCACATATTGAGTCACTCATAAGTAACATAAGAAAGAAAATTGCTGCCTTGTACAGACTGAAAAAGTACATGACCCAGAAGGTTAAACTTACAGTGGTTAACTCAATGGTAATTCCTATCATCGATTATGGAAATATTCTATATGCTGTGGCTGCAAGGTATCAGTTGGAATGGTTTGAAGTTATGTTTAACCGGCTAGCACGTTTGTTATGAATGCCCCTTGTAGAACCGACAGCTGTTTTTTGTACAGCACTTTAGAATGGCTCAGTCCTCATGACAGGAGAAATCGCCACCTTTTGCAGTTTATGTATAAAATGTGGAAAGGCTCTGCCCTACATACTTAATTATTTTTTTTGAGATAAGAATCATCAAGGTTATCTCAGATCAGCCAAGGGCTTGGAATTCTATCAGGGCTCATATAATTTAGAGATCGGTAGAATGACAGTGATTAACAAGGGTGTAGCACTTAAATTCAGTCCCCTCATGTTTGAGACCATGTAACCTACCAATTAGACTGTCTACCATCAGGAAATTGTTCTTAAAAGAGATTGTTGCCCACTTAACTTGCTGTAGTGAACATTCTGCTTAATTTGATATCTACTGTGTTGCTGTCTCATGTTTTTGCTTTTTTGTCTAGCCTTTTCTATGAATCCTTTGGTCCCTACTCCTTTGCATCATTTTAACCTAAAGTTAAATGTGAACTGTATGCATTGTACTGTCTAAATACTGTATGTTAATGAAACTGTATGTGTTATTTTATGTAAATGCAACATTATATGCCACAGGATCTCTTTGAAATATAACTTTTGCTCAACTGAGTGATTTCCCTATTCATGTTCCATGAATACTGCTACTACTGCTTTTGTCACTTTAACCCTAACTAGTGCATTAATGAAGTTTTTTGCAATGAATTTCCTTACTTTTTGAGATAGTATAATCACATCCTCATCTGCCTGTGGGATCCCATCCATCAGTACGTTTTGATATAGTGTAATTGTATCCTTATTTGCCTGTGGTAGTGCAGCACCCGCTGGGCCCTGCACTCCCATTCTACCATAGATGTATATGTACATTGCTCTACAAAGCCACAACCAAATTGTCACCATAAATTTCTTAATACCTCACCTCATGAACCCGGTACTGAACATTTCAAAATCCCTTCCAAAATATTATTCCACACCACAAAAACATTACTCCACACCACAGGTGGAAAAATACAGTTTGGTCAGGATTTAAAAAATGAAAGCTATCACATTCATGAGGTAGTGTAAAAATATGTTTGTGTTGAAAATGTGGCTTCAAAATATTTAAAATTACCAGAGTTATGAGCGAGCATAGCAAAATTTCAACACATGCACATAACTTTGCCATTTCTTCATATTTAGACCCAAAATTTCCAACATAGCCTTGTTATGACCCTATATTCTGAACAAGGGTAGTAAAAATGTTAAAATCTCTCCTGGAAGATGATTTTGCCAAACAACCATGAAATTGCCTTTCAGGCTGGATTTGCAGAATTCCACTGACATTGTTCATGAGCTGGGGTCCCAGAAAGGCCATGTTGAAAATTTGGTGTCAGAATAAGCAACACTGGCCAAGTTGTGAATCAAAGTTGAAAACTCCTTTGAAATACAGTGAACTGCATTACCTTAGTTTCTCATATTGCAGTTGGCACTTTCAACAGCAAGGTGTGTCTTTGATTGGAGAGTGGATCTTCACCATGAGACCTGTTCAGGTGAGCGATGGTGTGTGGGGGATATGGGGAGGTGGATGCTCAGTGGGAGGTTGGGGTGGAGCAGATCGGTGAGGAACCTTTAATTGTACAGCATTAACAACAACAAAAAAATACATCAATGGACTGTTTTATTTATTACAGGTACAACATGAGAGGGGATTGAAGGATGGGAGGTTGCCACTGGACAACAGGGGCAAAAAACATTTTACAGGGATGACTTTGTAGCATAGGGGATGCTATTGGACACCAGGGACCAAAAATAAAATATTACAGGGATGGCAATGGCAAAGTGGGGAGCACCACTAGACACCAGATAAATAAATAAATAATCTTGTGGGCAGTGAGCAGAGAGTGGGGGTGTCATCTAGATACCAGGAAAATAACACATAATTATTGGGGCGGTGATCGGACTGTGGGAAGATCCACGAGACACCATGGAGAAATAAAATATATGTAATATTAAAAAACAATATGTGAAGGGGAATCAGAGTGTTGGGGGGCACTACTACACAATAGGAAAAATACTGTTGTTATAGGGACACCAATCAGAGAGTGGGGAGTGCCACTAGGCACCAGGGATAAAATGCCTGCAAACAAAAAGACAATTTTCACCTCATGAGAAATGATCATTTTTCATGACTCGTGATATGAAAACAGAATCTTTTTTTCATATCATGAGTTATGAAAAAAATATTTATAATGTTAAAAATGCATCATGTCAAGTGCACTTCTCCAACAGTTAAGTGCCAAATCCAGGTAAGGGGGTCCAGATAAGCAAGTTACATGAGTTGGTTGCTCTCCACAATGTCATGTTTGTGGTTTTCCAAATTTGAATTTTAGGGAAAAATGGAAAACAAGATGGTGGCTTATAAAAAAACTAACAAAAAAGGGTTCCTATATGAAAACTTCATACAGCTATTTTGAAGTGCAGACTGAGTATGCTCAGAACCCACATTTTTTTTCAATATATTAACTTTAGAATGGATTAATACTTTTTCACCAAATCAGCAAAAAACATTTATGTGGGCCAAGCCCTTTCTACCCTGAAATTTTCTGACAAAACTGTCTAGGCACTTACTGACAGCAAAAAACAGCAAAAAATGGTGATTTGTGGTGCTTCGTCACCACATCTCAGAATTCACCCATCTGATGGGACACAACGTTGCACTTCAACAGATCTGCTCCATGAGACTACTCATATAAAATGTTGTACAAATCCATTAAACAGTTGCTAAGTTATTAAAGTGCAAAAATTGTGGTTTAACATTATAGTGCCTACTCAATTCTAACTATGGTGGCGCTATCGTGCCATTATAATGTTAGCTTTTTCATGAATTCTGTCAGCAGATAAGGACAGCTTAGCCCACTCAGTCTGCCCATAAAATCCCCCCTAATAGTAGTAGCAGTAGTAGTGGTATTGATTTTATTTATTTGAGGTACCCTCCCCTGAAGGCTCAGGGCACCCCTACAGTAACAAACATCATAAAATCATTAAAAATAGTGCATCAGAACATCGCTTATATTACACACATAAAAATAATCAATCCCATCTACATTAGAGTTCCCTATTATCCTATCAGAGGCAGTACTAAAATCTTTTTATGCTGTCAGTCCCAAATGGCTTGTTGAAATAGGACAGTTTTTAATCCTATCTTAAAAATCTCAATATAGGAGGCCTCCGTCAGGTACCCAGGTAGCAAGTTCCAAGGGATCAGTGGCACCACCTCAAAAACACAATCCCCTGATGATTTCATTCTCATCCTGGGCACCCAAAGGAAGCACTCCCCTGCTGACAGAAGAGATTGACTGGGGCAGTAGGGATACAGGAGCTCTGTCATGTAACCTGGATCTAGCCCATCTAGGGCATTATAGGTCAGTAGACCTATTTTCAAGGAATTATGCCAGTGCACTGGCAGCCAACTGCATCTCATGCAGCACCAGTGAACTATGACAAGATCTCGGGAGACCAGTCAGTAGCTGGGCCATCACATTCTGCAGCAGCTCCAGGCACCACAATGCACTCCCCTTGACCCTGAGGTAGGGCGCATTACAGTACTCTAGTCTTGATGTGATGAATGCATATACCAATGTGGCCAGATCTTCTGAAGAGACAATTAATTTTATCTAAGCAACATTCTGGGGATGGTAAAATCCAGTTCGAACAACCGCTGATACCTGAACATCCAGTGTCAGCTCATTGTCCGGAACGATGCCCAGATTTTTCACCTTAGTGGAGGCCTCCAGTTTGAACTATCCTAAACACCATCCTAAATCCTCCCCAGAGGCCTCCACCCCCCCTTCCATCTGGCTCAACCACCAATACTTCAGTCTTTTCTGGTCAGTTTCCCAGTCAGTTCGACGACATTAAAAACCAGATCTCGGCCAAGCACCTATTAAGCACATCAACAGTGTCTGTTCTTCCCGGTGCAAAAAATAGGTAGCGCTGGGTGTTATCAGCATAGCAATGAAACCCAAGCTCATACCACTTGATGACCTCATCCAGGGGCAGCATATACACTGTGAATACCATGGGAGCGAGGACAGAACCTTGGAGTACTCCACAGGACAGGGTCATCAGGTCTGAGGAATAATTCCCCAATACTGTACCACCCTCTGAGTCCTGCCTTTGAGGAAAGACTCAAACCAGCTGATAACCTTGCCGGTGCATCCAACATACTCCCTCAGTCTGTTCAACAGCAACCCATGATCCACAGTGTGGAATGCTGTTGAGTGATCGAGGAGGACAAAAATAATTTGTTCTCCCCATATCTTACCCTGAGGAGATCATTTGTCACCCATACAAATGCAGTCTCTGTATGGTGCAAGGCCCTAAATCTGTACTGGAGAGGCTTGTAAATCTGGAAGTCCATGAGGTGCAACTCAGGCTGTATTGCAAAAACCTTCTCGATAATCTTCCCCAAAGGGGGAAGGTTCCTGACAGGTCAGCAATTTGCAAAATGTCTGGGTCCAAAGATGTTTTTTTTTTCAACAAGGGCATCACCAGAGCTGTTTTAAGAGACTCCGGGAAAACACCCATTGTCAAGGAACATTTAACAATCTCGGCAAAAACCAGACCCAGACCTCTACGTAATCAACATGTAATGGTGTCAGTCCTGGGTCCAGGCTGCAGCATGTTGTTCTCAAGCTCCCCCCACAGACCTCATCTGTTGACACAGGTTGGAACTCAACCCAGGAAAGCTTACCACAGATGCCAACCCAAAGCCCAACCCTGACGGATGGTAACAAACTACCGGGGGAAATCCCTGCCCTAATGGATGGCACCCTGTCTGAGAAGAACCAAGCAAACTCCTTGCACTTTTGCTCTGAAAATGCTCTGACAGGGTCCAGACAGGTTGGCTATAAAAGCCTGTCTACAACCTGAAAGTGCTGAGCCGGTCAGTTCTTCTAGGCTGCAATCCCCTAGACATAAAAGCTGCCCTTTTACAGGCGATTGTATTCTGATATTCATCATAATGAGCCATCAGAACCAGTCTGTTCTCCTGGGTCCTGGTCTTTCTCCAACACCGCTCCAGCCTCCACCCCCTGGTGTTCAACTCTTTCAGCTTGCCATCAAACCAGGGTGAACCAAGTTATGACGCTAGTGGGTGTACACGGACCAGTACCAGAAAGTCCAGAGCAGCCACAACAGCCCTATTAAAGGCTGCTGTGGCCTCCTCTGGTCCCTCAGCGAATGCCTCCAACACAGACAAAATGTCTAGCTTCACTAGCAATCCCTCTGGTCATAACCTCTTCAAAGAGCGGAGCTAAACCATTTCCACAGGGTAGGGACATCAGAGGGGACTCTGGAGCTGAACCTGACAGTGCAGTGATCCAACCAATTGACTGAATCACTCTCGAGACTATCAGTCTTGACTCCCAGGGAGAACACCAGGTAAAGCACATGTCCCAAGTGATGAGTCCCATACATGACCATCAAAGATAAGCTGAGAGACTCCCAAGCCACTACTGGGGGCCACTGCCCACCCCTCTCCATTATCCAAGACACCCATGTACTTATCCCATGCACACTTAAAACCTGTGACAGTATTTTCCCCCACTACATCTGCTGGGAGGCTGTTCCAGTCATCCACCACCCTTTCTGTGAGGAAGAATGTCTTCACATTACCCCTGATCCTGCCCCCTCCAACTTCATATTGTGATCCCTAGTTTTAGAACATCCTTTTCTCTGGAAAATAATCTCCTCCTGTATATTGTTTATTCCCTTGAGATATTTGAATGTCTCTGTCATATCCCCCTGCCTCCTCCTGTCTTCCAGGTAGTACAAGTTTAATTTCTTAATTTTCTCTTCATAGGTCTTCCGATGCAGGCCCTGCACCATTTTGCTTGCTCTCTTCTGCACTGACTCCATTCTGTCCCTGTCCTTACAGAGATGTGGCCTCCAGAACTGCACACAGTACTCGAGGTGTGGCATCACGAGTGAAATATACAGGGAAAGTATTACCTCCCTCCCTCCCTACTTCTGCTGGAGATACCTATCCCTATGCATCCAAGCATTTGGTTTGCCTTTCCCTCTGCCTTCCCATACTACTTTGCCACCTTCAGGTCATTGGTAATGATAATCCCCAGGTCTCTCTCTCTTGTCTTATGACCTCTAGTACCTCTCCCTAAGTGTGTGCTCTGCCCCCGGGTTCTTGTGCCTCAAGTACATAACCTTACAATTTGCATTGAATCATAGCTGCCACCTTCTTGACCACTCTTCTAATGTTTCTAGGTCCTCTGTCATCCTTTCCACCCCTCCATGTGTCCACCCTGATGAAATCTTTGTGTCATCTGCAAACAGACATATCCTCCTCTTTCCTAGTCCCTCTGTCATGTCACTAACATAGATATTGAAGAGTACAGGGCACAGCACTGATCCCTGTGGTACCCCGCTAGTCACCGTCTCCTCTCTGGAGTGTACCACATTTACCACCACTCTTTGGCTTCTATTCCTAAGCCAGTTTTCCACCCATTTTACTATTTTATGCCCAACCTCCAGGCTGCCCAGTTCTATTACCAACCTATTACGTGAGATGGTGTCGAAGGCCTTTACTATTAGGCAAGGCAAATTCTGTTTTTAGGCACCCAATCCTGGAGGCTCTGGGCACTGTACAGATAAACAGTAGATAAAATCAAACACAATAATAAATAAAGCACAGCAATACTAAATAAAAGCAGGCTACCAAAGGTGGAACAACAGCCTGCAATGAGAAAAACACTTTCTAAAATAGAGCTGTCACTAAAAGCAATGTCTAAAAGACAGTGTCTGGGAATGCTTAATTAAACAGAAAGGTCTTGAGGCAGGCTTTAAATACCTCAACTGAAGGGGTCCCCCTTACAGCTGGAGGAAGCAAATTCCACAGGATGGGGCAGGGAACACTAAAGGCTTTGTCATCGGCAGTTTTTAACGTAATTCTGGGGATTGCAAGGAGGCCCCCAGAGGAGGAAAAGAGGAAGTGGACCAAGGCAGCAGATGTTAGAAGGTCCAGCAGGTAGCCAGGGCCCAGTCCATGCAGGGCTTTGAAGGTGAGCAAGCCCATCTTACAAACATACATACGAACATACAAATGTGCCAGCAGAAACAGACCACCCAGTCTATCTACGTCTGCTCGAGTGTGCAGCTAGCACCCCTAGTTTGCAGCTGCCCCATCCCCTTCCAATTTATCATCCCACTGCCACCACCCATCTCCCCCACCCTCACTCTCCCTTGTTCCCTGTCCCATGCCCTTTTGAAACTGTTTACAGATTTACATGATACCACCCATTCTGGTAGGGCATTCCATTTTGCTACCACCCTCTCTGTGAAATAGTGTTTCCTCATTTCCTTCCTAAATCTTCCCCTCTCTACTCTTAGCACATGCCCCCTGGTGACCCTCCCCCTCCTTAACATAAAGACCCCATCTGCCCCATCTGTACTGATTCCCCTCAGATACTTGAATGTCTCTATCATGTCCCCCCGTCCCTTCTTTCCTCCAGGGTGTACATATTGAGGTCTCTCAGCCTGCTGTCATAGTCTGTCCCTTCCATTCCACATATCATCTTTGTTGCCCTCCTCTGCACCCCCTCCAGTAGCCTGATATCACGCTTTAGGTATGCTTCCAAAACTGCACACAGTACTCTAAGTGCGGACTTTCCAGTGACCTGTAGAGGGTCAAGATCACCTCTCTTCACCTGGACAAAAAACCCTCGCTATGCACCCCAGCATTTTGTTCGGTTTTGCAGCCACTGTCCTGCACTGGACAGTATTGTCCATGGTCCTGTTATCATTACCCCTAGGTCCTTCTCCTCCTCAGTGATCCCCAGCTTAACCCCTCCCGGAGAGTATTCTCTCCTTGGGTTCTTCAACCCAAAGTGCATAACCTTACACTTCTTTGCATTGAACCCCAGCTGCCACCTCTCTGACCACTCCTCTAGCTTGCTTAGGTCTCCCTGCAGCTGCTTCCATCCCTCCTCTCCATTCACCACTGCTCTAATTTTGGTGTCATCAGTGAACAGACTTGTGTTGCTCACCACCCCATGTGCAGTGTCCAATATGAAGAGCCTGAACAATACTGGCCCCAACACAGAGCCCTGTGCCACCCCACTCATCACCGGCCTTGGAGTTGAGAGCTCCCCTCTTACCACCACCCGTTGCAGCCTCTCACTCAGCCAGCTTGTAATCCAGTTAATCATTTTTGACCCTACTCCGACACCAGTTAGCTTCTCCCCAAGCTGCCAATGAGGCACAGAATCAAAGGCCTTGCTGAAGTCCAAGTAAAGAACATCCACTGCATGACCCTTATCCACCTCATAATATTGTATCAGGTTGGTTTGACAAGACTTCCCTGAGACAAACCCATGCTGCCTCACATCCTGGAGGCAATTGCCCTCCAGGTATGACACCAGTCTTTCCTTTAGTATTGTTTCCACGAGTTTGCACACTATGGACGTGAGACTTACTGGGCGATAACTATCCAGTTCATCACTTGGTCTGCTCTTGTGTAATGGCAATACATGTGCCATGCTCCAGTCCAGTGGCACACATCCTGACTTCAGTGAGGTGCTATACAGATCTTCCAGCAGCTCTGCCAACACCTCCCTCAGCACCCTGGGGTGGATACCATCTGGCCCTGGTGTCTTGTCTACCTTTAGTGCCCTCAGACCCTCTAGGACTCTACTTGCCTCAATTCTTCCATCTATTGCCTTCTCTCCCCCTGTCCCCACCCTCCCAGTCCATGGTGGTAGTGGTCCTCCCTTTTCTTCCATGAACACTGAGCAAAAGTGCTTGAAAGGGACCTGCCATCTGACCAGCAGCCAGTGCTGTTCATGCAGTACTGGTGTGATGTCGCAGTACTTAGACTGCCCAGTCAGCAGCCTAGCAGCTGCATTCAGCACTAGCTGCAGTCAGTGGAGGGTACCCCCCGAGATCCCAAAGTACAGCACATTACAGTAATCAAGCCTTGACATCATGAATGCATGCACTAAGGTGGGGAGCTCCATGGGTGGAACTAGGGGTCTGATTCTGGCAATATTCCTCAGATGGCAACAGCATATTCGGACAATGGACGACACCTGAGATTCAAATGTCGGTCCGCTGTCAAGGATAACACCAAGATTGTGCACCCTAGAGGAGGCCTTCGATGGCACAGACCCCAGGAATAATCCTGTTGCTATATCAGAGGCCATCCCATCATGCCATCTGTTCGACTCCTCCACCAGTACCTCCATCTTATTGGGGTTCAGTTTCAACCAGCTGGAGGCCATCAAGTCATTGATCTCATTAAGGCAATTGTTTAGTACTTCCACTACTTTGGATGTCCCTAGGGCAAAGGAAAGATACAGTTGGGTATCATTAGCATAGCAATGAAAACCCAAACTGTAGTTCCTAATGAGCTCACCCAGGGGCAGCATATACATGGCAAACAGCACTGGTGACAAGACTGAACCCTGAGGCACCCCAAGAGACAGGAGGTTGGGGGAGGAGGAGAAATTCCCCATCACTACCCGTTGCCTCCTGTTTGCGAGGTAGGACTCAAATCAGCAGATGACCATGCCAGCGAGTCCACAATATTCTTTCAGGTATTCGAGCAACATAGAATGGTCCACTGTGTCAAAGGCTGAGGAGACAGTGAGGAGAATGAGAATTGTCCCCTCCCCTCAGTCTCTCACCCTGAGAAGGTCATTATGCACATGAACTAATGCAGTTTCCATGCTGTGCCTCACATGAAACCCAGACTGGAGAGGCTCATATTGATCAAAGGTCATGAGGTGCTCCTCAAGCTGTTGCACTACAATCTTCTAAACAACTTTTCCTAAGAATGGAAGGTTGGAGATAAGACGGCAATTCACCTTGACGTCTGGGTCTAATGATGGTTTGTTCAGAAGGGGTCTCACCAGTGCCTCCTTCAAGGCAACTGGGAAAAATTCCTCTGACAAAGAACACCAGACAATCAAGGTGAATACCAGGCTGACAGAGTTGACACATCCCATCAAGAAATGTGTCGGCACCAGGTCCAGTTCACAATATGTGTGCTTCAGCTTGGAAGCACCTCCATTGGTTTGAACTCATCCCAGCTAGGTGGTGTGCCCCCCAGATGACCAAGGCGATCACTGTCAGCCACATTTTGGCTCACTGGCTGAATTCCCTGCTGGATGGCAGACACCCTGTCTGAGAAGAACTGAGCAAACTCTTTGCATAAAGCGTCAGAAAAGGCTTTTTTCGGCTGCAGACAGATTGGGTGTAATAGCCTGTCTACAGTCCGAAAAAGCACTGTTGATTGATTCTTTCCAGCAGCAATCACTTTGGACAGGAATTTATGGTTGATTGCTACCTGGTACTCACCATAGTGGGTAACCAGGGACAGTTTGTCTGCCTCCAGCTCAGTCTTCTGCCAGCAACAATCTAACCTCTGACCTATAATCTTCATCATCTTGAGCTCTCTTGAGCTTGAAAGGAACTGGAAGGAAAAGTATGTCTCTTTACAGATGACACAAAGATCTGCAACAGGGTTGAGACACAAGATGGAGTGGAAAGGATGAGAAGGGACTTGGCAAAGTTGGAGGAATGGTCAGCAGTTTGGCAGCTCAGATTCAATGCAAAGAAGTGCAAGGTAATGCACCTGGGAAACAAAAACCCAGGGGAAGACCACACAGTGGGGAGTGAGATACTGACAACAGTAAAAATGGAAAGGAACCTAGGGGTAATTATATCAGATGACCTAAAGGTGTGCAAGCAATGTGAGAAGGCAGTAAGGAAGGCTGGGGGAATACTGGGATGCATAGGGAGAGGCATCAATAGTAGAAAACAGGAAGTTGTTATCCCTCTGTACAGACAGTTGGTGAGACCCCATCTGGAGTAGTGTGTGCAGTTCTGGAGACTCCATCTCCGCAAAGACATAGACAGAGTGGAGGCTGTCCAGAGGAGGGCAAACAAAATGGTGCAGGGTCTGCACCAGAAGACATATGAAGAAAGACTAAAGGAGCTTAATATGTATACCCTTGAGGAAAGAAGGGAGAGAGGGGACTTGATTAAAACTTTCAAGTACCTCAAGGGAATCAACAAAGTCCAAGAGGGTAGCATCTTTCAGAAAAAGAGATATGCAAGAACAAGGGGACACAATTTGAAGATAGAGAGGGGACGACTCAGAGGTAATGTGAGGAAGTATTTTTTCACAGAGAGGGTTGTGGATGCATGGAACAGCCTCCCTGAGGAGGTCATGGAGTCAAGAACAGTGGGGGAATTCAAGAATGCATGGGACAGACATAAGGCAGTCCTAGTGGGGGGGTAGGAGGAAGTAAGCTGTTGGTTAACTAGGATCTGCCGCTTATCTGTTAGGTAGGAAAATGGGCAGACTAGGTGGGCCAAGCAGTCCTTATCTGCCGTCACATTCTATGTTTCTATGTTTCCCCGTCAAACCATGGGGATCTAAAGTGCGAGGATTTAAGTCATACATGGACTTGTGTGAGGGAGTGGAGCTCATCAGGCATTGCCTTATTATAGGTGGCAACTGCCTCGCTCGCCCCCTACATATGCACTACCCATACTAGATAGGTTAACCACTGCCAGAAGTCCCTCCAGGGTCAAACCCATCAAAGGGCAGTAGCTTATCATTTCTGCAGGGGGGTTTGGTGGGGGGCCCCTGAAATAAAACGCCACTGTGCAATGATTGGACCAAACTTCCCAGTCAGTCTTGAGGTTGTTAATTTCAAGCCCCAGCGAGAAGACCAGGTCCAACATGTGGCCTCCCTGATAGGTTGCAGAAGGAAACTCTTGTGACAGGACCAGAGATAACATCATCTGGAGGAGGTTGTAACCTAGCCTAGAAGATTTATCATTGGCCCAAACATTGAAGTCCCCCAGGACCAAGCATCTGGGGGCCTCCAATGTTTCACCAATGATGAAGTCGTCTGCCTCCTACAGAAATTCTCCCACCATCCCAGGGGGCGTGGTAGATCAGGAGAATCCTGCAGCCTCTACCCAGACCCCATGTATAGCCACACATTCAAAGGAACCTGGCATTTTCACAGGGTGCACAGTGAAGCCTAGCTTGGATCTAAAACAGATGGCCACTTCCCCACCCCTGCTCTCCACTGTGGGGCAGTGCACTATGGAGTACCTGGGAGGGATGGAGTCCTCCGGAACAGGGCCAGCATCATCACCTGCCAAGGTCCCAGTAGGGCAGGCCAGATCGAATGAAGAAACCAAGTCTGCTATAATTGAGGTCTTGATTCTGATCTATCTAGCATTGTAAAGCACTGCCTTCGGGGGACTGGTGGGCAGTGCAGCCCCTCTGGCTACTTGCCCACTTGGCCTGATGGTAACCCTGGGGATGGAGACCAAACACATCTGGTCTCTCCCTAGGACCCGTCGAAACCCAGTGTGCCTTCTGCACCTAACTACCTCTATCCTACCACCGTTCGATGTGTCTGAGGTGCACCACATTAACTGATTGCTGCAGTGCCTCCTAATCCCAACCTGCCGACAGCAATGCGCTGTAGTGGTGGAAACTGGGAGATCGGTGAAGAACCACAGATTGAGTAGCTGGGACACCTCATACATGATCCTAGCCCACCCCAGACCCTTACACATCCCAGACACATAATGCCTAGCTATAATGACAAAAACAGCAATTTATGCTGGCTACACAAATTCAGAGACACACAAGCATACAACTAATACACTAAACACCTAAACACTCAGGCTACACACACACACACACACGCACACACATTAACTAAAAAAACAACCCCCCTCCCTGAACCCAAACCCCACCCACAACCAAGGAGAGCGAGTAGCTTGACGTTAAAGTTCCACTTTCAGGAGAGCAAAACCCACAGAGTTCAAACACTAGCAGGCCCTACAAGACAGGACTACTAATTTATGACATGAAATGAAAATATGTCAACATGAAAATATTGCCTTCACAGCCCAAGAAATTCAGAGACTAGGGTCCCTTACAATGACCCCAGTCTCAGTAGGGCAGAATAACACAACAGTGAAGGATAATTGTCAGAGTGCTAATAAGATCAGGAAGCACTCCCAGGTCTCCTCCAGAGCTACTCTCACAAGCTCCAGGAAGAAAACCAGGGAAAAGTTACCAGTGTCTTTCGGTTCTAAAACCACCCACAGTCTGGCCCCCTATTGATAATCTACCAGGGGAAGCCACAAGCTGGAGATATAGACCCAATTCACATACAGCCCGCAACATGAGCGAGTACACAAGCTGGCAGAAAGGAACTAACTCAAGATCAATCAAACAGAACCACAGTCACCAGGCAATGTCTGTCCTTTGCCCCAGGAAGAAAATGAGGCGGTGCCCTCTTCCATCCACGTTCTCTTGGGTGGGGGGTAGTCCAGCTGGCAAAATGATAATAATTACTATTATTATTTTTCATCCTTACTGAGATGAGATATCATCCTCTTCATCTAATGAATCAATTTAAGAATCGCAATTGACCATCTTGATATTCCATTAATTCTCGGACTTTATCAAGTCATGGAAAAAATCTTGTGCACCCCCCAAAAACATTATATAAATAATCTTGCACCTCTTCTTTGAGAAATATATAATACTTTGTACAGTACTCCAGAAATCAATGAAATGCCTTTGAGTAGTCGGATGAATTTATTCTTACTTTATTCAGCTAACTGATCCCACTCTGCAATCCCCACAACCTGAGTTACTCTACTTGCTGTGCTCTTCTGAATCTCAGACCCTTGTTACCCATCACTACAATAACTGCATGGGTTAGATTGCTTTCTCAGTCTGATTCCCCTTTGATAGGAACAACCCCTTCCCCCTTGTTTTTAGACACCTGCTCAAGGATTATGTTGCTCCCTCCTGCTCTTATTTCTAGTTCATTTCTGTTTAGCCTCTGCATTAGTCCTGTTCTTCCACCAGTTTAATGGGTCAATAGATACATCTTACTGTATAATTTACACATTATTCCAATTTGTTTGCACTACTGTGCATCCTGAATTGCATTCACTTCATGAACCTTTCTCGCACCTGGAAAGAAGCCTTGGCTGTTTGCCTTTCTGGGTCACTAATTTGTACATAATCAACCAACCAAATCAATCTTTGTTCAGTGTGCCTTTTCTGGTCACCAGTTTGTATATAAAAAATAAATTCACGAGCCATTTTTCACTTTTAGTTTGCCACATCTCTTCACATAAAACATCCACAACTCAGAATTTGAATACAGTGCATTTCCAGTCTTGCTTGAGCCTCCCCAGAACAGTTTGGAGCCTCCTTTGTGAAGGCTTGCCTTGCCCTTTGAGAAATACTGTGATATTCCAGACAGGGTCCTTGCTAATGTTATCAATTTCATTATTTGATTTGGCTTCAGGTTCTACACAATCTGAGCTTATGTATTGGCAGTAACATAATGAACTTTGTATTCCCTGATCCTTTAATGTAGTTGGGTTTAAACTGTTAGTTTTCATGCTTTTAAAATGTAACATGGGTGGTTGTAGTACTTGTGTTGATCTGTTTTTGCTTGTCAGTGCTTTTATACAGAGTTTTCATTTTGGAGATCTGGCTAGTGTCTCCTTGTATCAGAATTCCCTTTTGTATTAGCAATAATTTTCATACAATGTTCAATAAGCATTCATATACTTTGCAAAGTTCTGCTTTGACTTACATTCCACATTACTAGTTTTTTAATTGCTATTTATCCCCCTACATCCTACTGACTCCAACCCTTTGTGGCCGCAAAGGAGTCATGCTCCTACCTCCCGCTCTACCCAAACCTACCCCTGGACCCTATGGAGCTGTGGCTTGCCCTGCCAAGCGGGGACGAGGTGGAGTGGCAGACACCCCATAATTCTACCTTTCCTCAGTCCGTAGGTGACTGGCTGAGCGGGTGCACATCAGAGGCATGCTCCAGGCAGTCCTTCTTCCTGGAGTCAGCAGGCATTTTCCATTTACTCCCCCTCATGCAGTGTGTGCCCCTGACGTCAGGGCACTATGCGCCAACGTCCACTGCGTGTCATGGCCTCCCTTCCCCTCCAAGCGGGGCTTGCTGTAACCCAAGCAGAGGAAAAGTTGCTGGCATTGGCCCCCAACCTCCCCCGGGGGGAGGCGATCTGTCATGGGACGCTTAAGCTGTTCTCCTCCGGCTGTTCCTCCAGCAACCCGAGTCCACTCCCAAACCTGGGCCGCCGGCGTCGCAAAGTAGAAATACAACTGCTGCATCGATGAGCTGGCTGCTACATTACTATTTTCTCATTGCATCAGAATACCCCTTTGTATTAGCAACAATACTTTGTACAATGTGCAATAAGCATTCATACACTTTACAAAGCTTTGCCTTGATTTATGTTCTTACATAACCCATCAAAATGATATCATCACGTAATTAGTGGTGGGCGAAGTGGGCTCAATCCACTCTGCAAACTGATTCATGGAGCTAAGGCAGATTCACAGAGTGCTCTGCAATGTGAAGCAGAGTAATTTGCATTATAATGTTTAACATGAAGTCCATTGAAAACACTGACTTTGCGTTATTCTGCCTTCCCAGAGCACTATCTACCAAAATCTTAAGTGAAGTGCATTGGGATCAACACACTTCGCCTTGTTTTTGAGCTTCGAAGGTGAATTTTGCAGTGATTCATGGGATTTCAGGTCACATAGGCTCTATATTGATCTGCACAGCCTCACTTCGGGGTAGTGTGTGTAGGTAGCAGTAGGAGACATTGTGTTCTGAGAGCTGTTTGTGATTGAAACCTTCTAAAAGCTGTTAAAAAAAGCATTTGTGCTTTTTTTTTGTGCTCCACCTTTAGTTCATTGATTGCAGGAAACCCTCCTGTGCTCATACAATCAAGCGTTTTTGCTTTTGTGTGGATTTTGAATGTTAATGTACAACATTGAGTGTGTGTAGTGAAAGACAATGAAAGTGTGCTTTGCGGAGGGACATATCTGTGGTGTAGGTAGATTTCAGTTGGAGAAATAGTGATTTCTTTGTTTTGTGGTTTTATTTTTATTATATAACTGACTGCGTTAATGTACACACAGTAATATTGTCAGTAATTGTAGAAATTTTCTTGCTGATTGTGTGTTGTGTGGCTCTGGTGCAGCAGTTCAAAATTTCGGGTTGTTTACATTACAATACGTGGCATATTACTGAACTTTTCAATTTGGTATCCCTTACTTGTTCACCATTGTAGAGAAACTGGTGTGTGTGTGTGTGTGTGTGTGTGTGTGTGTGTGTGTGTGTGTGTGTGTGTGTGTGTGAGAGTGGTGTTGAATGACATCAAATAATACACCTTTTATTGTGCCACAGACTAATGTAATTGCAGGGCAGGCGCAGCAGTGTGAACCTGCTAGCCACTGCAGCTGCCTGATTTTGTACTGCAATCATGGTATCTGTTCTTTGTTTTGCTACTTGTACTGCTGAAAAAATCTGCAGTCAGTGCTCCCCCCACCCCAATGGCAAAAGGAATTTTTTACCAGATTAGATTGTTTTTGTGACCTCTTCAGCACCACTGGTTACTGAAGTTGTTTTCATTGAGTGACAGTCTCTATCTGTTGCTGTAGCTACAGTTGTTTTTTTTGGCTTCACATCCAGCATCCCCCCAATCAGAGAGTGAACGTACCAAAATCTAAATTTGGTTGTAATATTGTTGTTGATCCCCCAAAATGCCCACAAAGAGACCTGCAAGCAAAGCTAGTTTTCGCCATAGCAATGCTGGCAGTAAGATACTCTGTGGGCATGGTAGTATGCAGACACAGAAGTGCATTGCTGATATGAGGAAAGGTATTTCTCCTGCAATGTTTTTTATAGCCCAATCAGTAGCTTCACTCATAGCCGGAGGAGATGATATTTTCCCAGCTGGTGGTGTTAGTGTTACTGGTGTTAGTGGTGGTGGTAGTATTAGTATTGGTGTGTCAAATTCGAATTCTGACCAGTGTAGCGTATCCAAAAATATTGAGTGTGAAGCAGTGCAAGTGAGTGGCAGCATAGATTATGTCATACTTCCCAGTAACAGAACCTGAGGATACTGATAATCATGTCAACGATAACATACAATGTGATATTTAGTCCACCATGGCAGTTAATGTCACGCATTTTCCATGCAGTGATTCACAGTGTGGTGAAAAAATATCAGGTGATGGTGGTGTAGATGATGATGATGATGACGTTGATGACGATGTTGCTGTTGTTACAACATGCAGTCCACATGCTAGCATCCAAGCAGAAGATGTGGATGTGTGTGATGTTGATGAATATGATGATGATGTAATTGACCCCAGTTGGGAACTGGAGAAAAATAAATTAAAAGTGGCTGTGTCTGAGTCTGTTTGCAGGAATCCCTTCCCCCCACAAAAACGTGTGATTTACCAGTTTTAGTTGATGATGATGACCCAGTACTAATGATAGGTAGTCGTGGTGGTCAGTTGCAGTCCAGGTGTGCAGTGCCCGAAACATCACATGTCCCTCCCACCTTAAGTGCTTAAAATAACAGACATAAATGAGCAACATCATGGACATGTTAAAAGCAAAGCATCGTAATACCTTGTTTGGGATTTTTTTGTTCAAGATGCAAATGATGAGTCAGTTGCAATCTGCCAGGTTTGGCAGTATGGCGCAGTGGTTTAAGGCTGTCAGCTGCAAATCTGGAGACATGGGTTTGAATTCCTCAGCCCCCACTTGCATACTGTGTGACCCTGAGCAAGTCACTTAATTTCCTTGTGCTCCCAAGTTGCACCTGTAAACAAGCTTTCAGCTTAGTGTGCCTCTCCTGGTTAAATAATTGGAAGGTTTGACTTGTGCATGTGAGTCGAGGTAAAAAAGGGAGCCATCTTGGTACAGGAGGACAGCATACGCATCTTAAGAATATGCACATGGCACTGTGGACCCAGCACAAGCTGGCAGCTAATACCACAGTGGGGCATTCACCCTCGTCACCAGCAACCATAACAAGCATGTTATCCCCTTCCATGACTGTTAAGTCCAGTAGTAAATTAAACATGTGCAGTAGTGATGTAATAAGAGCAGAGGAATACTACAGGCATGATGAGGTGGAGGAGCATAATGACTTTGAAATGTCATCCAGAGCTGGTGAGAGTAGCAGTTTTGGTGGTGGTGGTGGTGGTGGTGGTGAATGCAGTATGTCTAGTGCAAGTGGTACATCAACCCTGGGTGGCAAATCTGGCAAAATAACTGCATTTCTTGGTTTGCCATCACCTGTGTGACTGTCTTCACCAAACGTCCACACTCCACCCCCTGCCAATGCCATTCGTCACAGAGCACAACCATTTGTAAAATGTTTGTCAGCCCACGTTACAGAGTATTTTTGAGCATGAGCTGAAGTATCCCCCCCCAATCATACAGTGTCACGTGAACTTAATGCTGCTATAGCGGAAAGGCTGGCAATTGATCTTTTGCCCTTCTTCTTTGTGGAGAATTCTGCATTCCAGTGGTTTGCTGCACGTGCCTGTCCAAAATGGAAAGACCCATCCAGGACATACTTTTCTACCCGTGCTGTCCCCTGTCCCCGAGTTGTTCTGCACTGCATCTGACTCAGTAAGACATGCCCTTCAACATTCCTCCTCTCCATTCATCCATTTAAGTATGGATATGTGGACAAATGGCAAAATAGTGGAGAGTTCATATTTGTGTATAACTGCACACTGGGGATAGGTGCCAGGAGTTGTTTGTGATGTTGGTAGTGTGAATAATCAATGCAGTAAGGTGGATTGTCGCAGTATCAATCTTCCAGTAATTCAACAGAAAGCAACGAATGCTATGCACAATGTGACCTGTTCACACACTGGTGAGAACATGTTGGACGTGGTACTGACTGAAATTGACAAATGCCCGGCCCAGTGGCGCTGAGGGTTGAGGCGCTGGATGCCACACCTCGCACCACGCCGGCGACCCGGGTTTGGGAGTGGACTCGGGTCATCGGTTGGTCAGCCGGGGGGAGATAGGCTTGAGCGTCCAACAACAGCTCACCTTCTCCGGGAAGGGATCCGGCCGATGCCCGACACTTGCATGACCCCGAGCAGAGGCATGAGGAACTGCAAGCTCCACTTGGGGATGGGCGGCCATTGAGCAGCATGGACGTCGGCGCGCGCATGGACGTCGGGGGAGGTTACCTGCTGCTCGGGAGGAGAAAATGCGGAAACAAGCCTGCCTCAGCGGGAAGATGGGAGGACCATGGCGTGCCCACGGATTTGCCTGTGCCCACCAGCAGACTCAGACCACGTAAACGTAGTAACGGGGTTTGAGCCCCCGCCTGCCCGCCCAGGGGGTAATCCGCTCCATGGGCCAGGGGTCTGCTTGTAGTTCTTCGGGCAGTGGATGTCCAGTTGTCCCCCTGAAGGGTCGGAGGTGGCAGGCTAGGGAGGAGGAATAAACAGAAATTTCAAAAAAAAGAAATTGACAAATGGCTAAACCCCCTGGCCCTGAGAGCTGGGTTCATAGCAAGTGACAATGGGTAAAATGTGGTGAAATGCATCACGAATGGTGTTTTTTTTCGTGTTCCATGCATGGCCCATTGTTTAAATCTTGTGGTGCAGGAGTTTTTGCAGCACCCTGATGTAAAGGAAATACTGACCATTGCACGACGTATCTGCTCTCACTTTTCACAATATGGAAAGGCCCATGACCAACTGCAGCAGTTGCAGATACAAAACAGCCTGCCTCAGCACTGCTTGAAGCTGGAAGTTGTCACCCGATGGAACTCCACTTTATACATGGCAGAGAGGTTGTATGAACAATACAAAGACATTTCAGAATATCTTGTGATGCACACTAACCGTGACAGTTCCGGAGTCTCCATGTCTATGACGACTGAACAGTGGTGCCTCATGGACTCTGTAATAACAATCTTGCTGCCTTTCGAACATGCCACACAGGCAGTGAGTGACGAGTCTGCCTCCATTAGCCAATCAATTCCACTGCTGCAGGTGCTTAGGCAGACATTGGCAAATGTACAGCATGGCCTTGATGTTGCCGGAGACAGTGGTAGCAGCATGTTGCTGCAATACAAGCTGACAGTATTTGACCAGAATCGTCACATTGTGAACATTCAGCATAGTGACAACTTTGCCATAGCAACAATGCTGGACCCACGATACAAACATGGAATTGCATCAGTACTTGCAGGAGGGCCTGACCAGGTAAAATATATCAGTGGTCAACTGGTGCGCTTGGTTCATGGAGCACAGAAGTCACGTGCCAAGGTCAGCAAACCTCAGCAGCATAATCTGACTGAAGGTGTACCTGTGGGACTATCAAGCATATCTTGCAAGGGGAAGGGGACAGCAGTTCCAGGTGGTCTGTCATCCAAAGTGGCTGGAGTCAACCCACTTTGTGAGGCTTTGTCCCAAGTGGGTATTTGTGAAATAAATGATTTGGGAGAACAGGATGATGCATCAACAACTGGACGTAGTGTGGCTCAGAGAATGGTTGAGTCACATTTGTCTGAAAACAGGCATCTAATAATAACTGAAGGCCCTCTTTTGTACTGGAGTGGAAAGGTCAGTGAATGGCCAGAGCTGACTGCAGTGGCACTGAATTACCTCACATGCCCACCTTCCAGTGTAAGTGTTGAGATGGTATTCAGCTCAGCAGGTGCAATAGTCAGGGATCGTCAGACAAACCTGTCTCCTGCAAATGTTAGTTTGCTAACATTCATTAAAATGAATGAAAGGCACATACCAGCACAGACTGCAACCTTGGTATTCATACCCTGGCCTAGTCATGGTGGTTTGGTGATGTGGAAATGGACCATCCTGGTGGCACTGGCAGTGGCTGCCTGAAATGGCCCACCACTGATGTAGATGACAACAGAGTAGAGAAAGAATTTCTCAGTGGTCAGACATAGACGACTGTGAGGGAAGCTTTCTTTATGAGGATGATGATGTGGTTAATGTTGGCAGGTTTTAACTGAAGTTGTTAAAAGGTGGTGTGCCACCCCAGACCACCACCACCACCACCACCACCAGGACTGATGTTAGCCACTGCCACCACAGAGCATGAGTCTGTCTGCCCCACAGACCACCACCACTACCACAGGGACTGATGTTAGCCACTGCCACCACTGACCATGACTCTTTCTGCCCCCCCAAACCACCAAAACTGGGAAAGATGTTAGCTACTGCCACCACTGAGCATGAGTCTGTCCACCCCCTGGACTACCACCACCAGGACTGATGTTAGCCACTGCCACCACTGAGCATGTGTCCGTCTGCCCCCCCAAGACACCACCACCAGGAATGATGTTAGCCACTGCCACCACTAAGCATGAGTCTGTCTGCCCCCTGGACCACCACCACCGGGTTTGATGTTAGCCACTTCCACCACTGAGCATTAGTCTGTCCAGACCATCACATCCATCAGCCACAGATACAAAGCTTCTTAATATTTAAACCATAAAGTGAGTATGTGTACTCATGTTTGTTATGCCGTTTCACTTCCTTTAGTTGTATGTTTTGTTTTCTGTAGCTTTTCAGAGCTGCAATGGTCAAACACATACGGTACACTTATTTTGTTTTTTTTTACAGGTTAGCAAAAATATCTCCTTCACTAAAACTTGATGGAAATGGTACTGCAGCTGTACCATACAGAAGAACCTATGGAATATCCATGCAAAATCCATTCTGGTAAGTATGAAGATTTTATTTCATCCGTTTCATTGTTTTGGAAAGACTGCAGCAAATGTGACTGACTATGATTCATAAATTAAGTGACATTTGTACGTCACCAAAACTATTTCTGTAAGAATATCATTCATGCACTGTATTCTGAACTTGCAGCTGTGCAGCTCTGACCATGACAGTGTTGAAAAAGTTTCACGCAGGTTGTGTTACTTGACAAGATGTGGGTTTGAAATGTTACTTAACTTGAGATTGAGAACCAGGGAGGGACAAATTACAATTAAATTGTAAGAAGTCATTCATTTCTTTTTTAAGGGGACTTCCAAATGTTTTGTTGTTCTGCCAAAGTGGCCTTATCCAAAAAAGTTCTTCAACATCAGGCACCCCCCTCCCCCAGGCTTGGGCACACATGCAACATGCAGAAGTCGTTTCATTAGATGACCATGACCATCAATAACAACCAGCCTCCAGAAGGATGCAGATGAAATCTTGTGAAGAAGTAACAAAATAAGAAACCAATGCTGACAAACCTGCAAATATGCTTCTCCCACCCCCCCCAAAAAAAATACTTACCTTCATTGAGCACTGGAATGTGCACACCAACAGTTTCTGTGACCTGTGTGATACAGAACAATACCATGAGTACATGTCCATGTCAACCCCCCCTCCTCACCTACAAAATACACAAACATTTATCTATATATATCAACTCACCAAGGCTATTATTAGTGTACAGAAAAAGGGCACCCTTCTATCCAACTGAGATGATCACATTGCATTTGCTCGAATCACATTGCAGAACACATTGGACCAGCAACAGTATGCTCACAGTCATCATTTTATTCTGGAGGACTTTGAATGTGCTGAAATGCTTCCATTTCACTGCGTTACCACTTGTCAATTTTCTGCACACAGTGCAGATGCATTTTGGGGATGCAGAGAAATCTGGGGACTCTGTGCCATCACTGCGCACATGACTGAGTGCACCATTAATTCTGGGGGAGTTTGAATGTGCTGAAATGCTCCCATTTCATTTTGTTACCACTTGTCAATTTTCTGGACACAAGGCAGATGCATTTTGGGCATGCAGAAAAAATATGGGGACTCTGTGCCACCACTACGTGCATGACTGAGTGCGCCATTAATTCTGTGGGACTTTGAATGTACTGAAATGCTTCCATTTCACTGTGTTGCCACTTGTCAATTTTCTGCACACAAGGCGGATGCATTTTGGGGATGCAGAAAAATCTGGGGACTCTGTGCCACCACTGTGTGCATGACTGAGTATGCCATTAATTCTGGGCGACTTTGTATATGCTGAAACACTCCCATTTTATTGTATTACTACTTGTCAATTTTCTGCACACAAGGAGGATGTATTTTGGGCATGCAGAAAACATCTGGCTACTCTGTGCCACCACTGCGCACATGACTGAGTGCACCATTAATTCTGTGGGACTTTGTATGTGCTGAAACATTCCCATTTCACTTTACCACTTGTCAGTTTTCTGCACACAAGGAAGATGCATTTTGGGCATGCAGAAAAAATCTGAGGACTCTGTGCCACCACTGTGTGCATGACTGAGTGCGCCATTATTTCTGGGGATGCATTTTGTGTGTTGTGTGATTGTGAGCTCATGATGTCATGCTGACATTATCAGTTAAATCAGCATTGCAGAATGTTGCGACAATTTTGAACTGTACTTGTTTATGTTACTTTACATTGCCACAGCCACTAGTTACCTCTGAGTCGTTACTTGAATGATATGCTTCTTTTCACAATTCTGTCTGCTTTACTTAGTTGACTACTTTTTTTCATGTATGAAAAAAAAATGAGCACGCCTTTCAATATTGTTCTGACCAGGTTTGTATTTATTTGCAGCTGCTTTTCAATAAATATTGTTCTGTAGTGTCATAAAACACTGCCTGCTGCATAATAAAGTAATAAAGCACAACAGGCTGTGTGTTGTGCTGGGATAACACCACACCTGGAGGGGCTGGGCACGAGGCCACAGGCTGAGTGCGTCCAATGCCCCAGGCGTGGCATTATCCCAAATGACACACACCCTGGAAGTGCATTATTCCTATTATACAGTGGCTTGTTGTTATACATAAAATAAAAAAATAATTTTAAAGAATGTTTTTATTTCTTAAGAGGAGATGCAAAAAGAGAGGAGAGCCATAATGTCCATAATGATGAGAGTAGACCCGTGATGTTATGCTGGGATAACATCACAGATCCAGCCCAAGACTGACCAATCAGAGTCCAATATTCTTTCTTGCCATTGTATAATTGTTAATTTACAATAGAAGTGATATATAACAACTAACTGATGTGATGGAGAAAAGCAAAGAAAAACAATGGCAAAGACCTGGTCAGCACCAGTTTAAAAGGAATGCTCCTTTCATTATTTCACATGTGAAAAAAGGTAGTATAGCAGACTCAATTACTGGAAATTCTTGTATCATTCCAGTCAGGATGTAAGTAAAGGAAGTTGTAACATAGCATTAAAAATATAGGTCAGAGTTCTCAGCAGATTGTTGCACTGCTGCTTTACAGAGATTCACCATGTTACATAGTTATGGTGATGCACATAACCTAATATGTGGGCACCTTACTTCCAGGGGAATCTTTCTTGCTCCATATAGTGCAATACATCTCTGTGAAAACTGCCCATAATTTCATTACAGTGTGTCACGTGATGAAGGCATTCCCATTCATAAAAGCCTCTCACATTCTGCCCCACTTTCTCAGCAGTGTTAGGATGTGATGCCAGGGGGAGCGCAGGTGCATGCTCCACTATAGTGAATGTCCAGAAGCAATCCGAATGTTTCATTATGTTATATGGTTCATTTTGTGGTGAAATGTGGGAACGTTTCTACTAACAAGGCTCTTCTTTTTTTGCAATTAACATTTTATTAAGCATTTCAAGCAGACAAATGCGGGAACAATATCAAGATAAACAGTAAGACAAAAATAGAATCATATAGTCGACAATCAGAGTACTTTGTAACAGAAAAGCGAACCAAATATTTCCCGCAATCCCTCCCGTACCTCCCACCCATCCTCCCACTCCCCTTATAAGGCACTGCAATTGGTAAATACATAAGAGAAAGAAAAGAAAAAAAAGAAAGAGAAAGGGGTATCTGTAACATGAATTCCTTATAAATAAGCTGCTACTAGAGGAGACCAGATTTTCTCATAGCGGGCAGCTCATTATGCAGTATGGCAATCATCCTCTCAGTTCTAAGAGAAGAAAGGAGCTCCATCAACCATTCAGAATATGAAATAAGCGAGGATCCTTTCAATATCTCAACACCAGTTTTTAACTACACAGGCAATCATGGATATATGAAATTTCTTGTTTAACCTACAACCCGACATATCACCTAGTAAACATACTTCTGAGTAAACAATTCTTCTAAACCCAGTAAAGGATCCATTTTATTTTTGATTTCGTTCCATAGAGGGGTTAAGTTAGGCATAACCAAAAAATATGGAGAAGGTCACCCCTTCCTCCCATCTGTAACACAGAGAATCCTGTGCTAACTTTAAGTCCTGTAACTTGAGGTGTATAATAAATATTATGTAGTATTTTAAATTGTACTAATCTGAGATGATCTTGTTGGATCCATTTATGACAGTTTCGCCAGATAAGCGTCCAATCCCATGAAATATCAGGAAATATTTTGGCCCAGTATGAAGTAGGTGCAAGGTTATCCTTAAAAGCCCAATTAAACAATATTAAATAAATCTTGGAAATAGCTTGTGGGGCACCAACGTAGGCACGGAGATCATCCCAAAAGGAGATAGAAGGGGAGTAAACCGGTTTGTTACCAACTCTCTGAATCAAAGCATGACGTATTTGGTATATTTTAAAAATATCTCTCTGAGACAGATCGAACTTCACCAAGATCTGTTCTGTCGAAATCACCCTACCATCCATGTTTATAAAATCCTTCAGGGAGCAAGAGACTAAGAAAGGCAACCAATTCCGCTTAATAGACCGCTAACAAGGCTCTTCTTACTGGAAACGTGCCCACATGGTTCACCATAAACTGACCATTATAACATAAAGAAACATTCAGAAAGCTGCCGGACAATCAGATATTCACTATAATGGAGCGTGCACACGCTGTCCCTGGCATCACGTTCTAATGTTGCTGAGAAAGGGGGGCAGAATTTCAGCGGCTTTTATAAACTGGAATTTCTCTGTCACGTGACACACTGTAATGAAATTACAGGTGGTTTTCACAGAAATGTATTGCACTATGTGGAGCAAGAAAGATTCCCCTGGAAGTAAGGCACCCATATATCGGGTGCAATGCTGTAACTTGGTGAATCGCTTTCATGTCTATTTCCCAAGCAAAATAGTTATAGAGCCTCAGTAATGTTTACTTTGTGTCAGGATTCATGAATCAGATTTTAAGTGTTTCACAAACAGCATGAAGACTGAGCAATGTGAGTATGTTGTGCAAAACTTCATGTGTGCTGTCACTGTTCTTTCCTGTGTGTGCATACATTATACGGCTTCATGCAAACATATATATGGTAAGATCTGTTGCATTATCAAGAATAAAAATTACAAAGAATACCTGATGTATATTTTATTGGTACCATCAGTGCCAGCGGACTAAGTGATATGATATTTTTTCAGAGGTATCGGGTCACTGTGCACCTCAGTCACTCACAGTGCACACATGACTTTGCAGAGATCATAGCACAAAAAAGACATGCTCTCCTAAAAGTTATGTATGCAGTATAGTGTATAATGGGACTAAGGTGCACTCTGGCCAGACACCTCTGAAAAAATATCGTATCATTTAGTCCACTGATGATGATGGTGACAATAAAATATACTGTATTCTGCTCGCTATTCTTTATAGCATAAACACTGCCTGCAACAAGTCAGCAACAGCGATATATGTTTGCAACACGCTGCACAATGTCTCATATCTCACACACACAAACACACACACACAGAGGAAACAACACTGACTGCACACATGCAGTTTTACACATCATACTTGCACTGCTCACAACAGCTTGTCCACAAGCACTCCAAAATAAAAAGTAAACATTACTGAGGTGCTACAACTACAGAAGGGAAAATGTGTATTATTAAACAACAACAAAAAAAAAAAAACAACACACAAATAGTACAGCACAGTAGTGGGTTGGGGGGTCCAGAAAACAATCCCTTAATGTGGCTGTGGGATGCCGTGGTGGTCCAGCAACAGGTGCAGCATTGTGAGCATTTGCAGTTGCTGTTGTTGGATTGTATCTACCTGCTGCTGCACAGCACCTACCCTCTCATTATTCTCCTCCAGGGCCGCCCACACCAGAGCAATGTTGGCCTCTGTTGTAGGGACTGTGGCGGGGTCTACTGCAGGTGGAAACCCAGGTAGTGGTGGTGGTGGTAGAGAGGGTGGTGCTGGTGGCTGGGGTGGTGGTGGTGGTGATGGAGCAACTGCTGCACTGGCCCTCCTCCTGCTGTTGCGGCAAGGTACGACTTCAACCCCAGCAGCACTCTCGACCACTGCCACAGAAGGGCCAGCAGGTGGATGCCTAGCCCCTTCAGTGGCAGCCTGACACTCCACCTTGTGGTGGTTCAACATGTGGGTGCGCTGGCCACCAGTCCCCAAATGTGTCCCTGGGGGACCACGGAGCACCAGCACACTGCACAGATGGCACACCACAACTGTGCTGTCTCCCCCAACAGAGTTAAAAACTCCCACACTGGGGAGCTGCGTGGGGGACCAGATACAGTCCTAGCACCACCTGTATTTTCCTGGGGCACCTCCTGTGGCTGTGGAGGTAGTGCTGCTGAGCCCCTACAGCTGCTACCGGTGGTGGTGGTGGTAGTGACAGAGTAGGTGGATGTGCAGCAGCCACTGGTGCTTTTCTGCTGCTACTGCTTCCATGGCGGAAGCAAAACCCAGAGTCGGGAGGCGGGTCGAGCAACGCAGCCGCCCCTGCGTGTCTCCCTCCTCTGCCCATGCCCATGGGCCAGTGACTGTCCTTCTCCAGGGTCCATCCTTCCCACACGTCCCCAACTATAAACAAGTCCAACCAGAGTTGACGCCTAGTCTTCACCCAGCGGCCACACTCACTCGCACACTCCCAGACACACACACACACACACACACACACACACACACACACACACACAAAAAAAAACTTATAAAAAAAATTCACTACCAAAAAAAAATCACAAACACAGTACAAAAACTAAATAAAGATGTAGCTTTTAAAAAAGCTGTTTTTTTTTTCAGGCACAAAGGCAATAAAACACTTTCTGACGATACACAAACTGCTCTCCTCTCCAAAAAGCCTTCTCCCTCTACAACTGCAAAGGAGAAAGTGAAACTGCTTCTCTGACTCACTTCCTTCCTGCCTGGCTAAAACATGTGACTTACAGTACTGTAAGCCATGTGATGTGTGGGGGGCTGCCTATTTACTTGTCACTTCACCTTACTTTGTGTTAAGGCATAATGACAATGTGAAGTAATAATGAGAATGCAAAGTGAGCACTTTGTGGTGCCCACTTCGCATTGTGCTCTGCCAACGTGAAGTGGCCACTTCACGTCCACTTCACCAGCGGATTAAAAATTTGCTGCATCTCTACACGTAATGATTTGTTACAATGTTCAAACTGTGCTCATCAGTGTAAAAGTCAGCACAGCATGGTCCTCTTGTTTGAGTCTGGGTGCCTACCACATCCACCACCTAACACATCACAGCTTTGCAAATGGCTTCAAAGTACCAGTATAATGATTTATAGTTCATTGATCCAGAAAAACCATGCATGCTATGGATGTGATGTACAAAACATTACCTATAACACTTCACATTAAAAGAAATCCCTCAAGCAACCAGGTTTTCTAGAACAGCAGATTTCATAGAAACATAGAAACATATAATTTTTTTTTCCCTCCAGTTGCTGAATGCGTTGTTCAATGAAACTGAACTTCAGTGGCTTGAGCTGGGTATCTTCTGCAATAGCAAAACCGGAGTAAGTACAGGTGGCAGTGAAGTCAGGATTTAAGAATCATGGCGCAAATGCACTAGCATGCTCTGACATATAATGCACACAAATGTATATGCTTCTATCACAAAGCTCACATCTCTGCCCTGGTGAATGCCTTGGCCTACCCGTACCCTTTGATGCCCCAAGTTTGCTTCAGAACCCAGGTCATCAGCTCCACAAGCAGTAATCATATTGCTGCACTGGTGGGCCAGCTCACAGTTTCTGTTCTAAAGCACAAAGAGTAACAGGCTTATTCATTATTCCTTGATTTAACCATAAGATACACCTTGCAATAGTTGTTGATGAAAAACATTTCCAGAATGCTCAGAATTAGTAATATTTTGGTTTGTGTTTACCTCCTTTGGTCTATTGTTCAATATTTCAAAGAAAGTAAGTCAGTGTTTATTTCGTGAGTGCCCAATCCCAGGGGCTCTGGGTGCTTTACAGAAGTGGAGATGTAGTGAACAAACATAAAATTACAGTATATAATAACAAATATCAACAGCAATAAAAACTGTAAAATATCTCAATAAAATAGCAGTGCTTCAGTAATAAATAGATTATAACTAGCTTCTAAAAGTTTCTCTAAATAGATGAGCCCTCAGACTCCACTAAAAAGCCTCCACCAACAGAGTCTCCCTTGGAAAACATGGGAAAGAGTTCCAGAGGGCCAGGCCGTCACCTCAAATGGATGATCTCTCGAAGTTTTCAACTTGGTAGTCAAAAACACTAGGAGGCCCTCGGTGGAGGAGCAGAGTGATTGTTCAGGGTGGAGAGGGGTCAAGAGGTCAGTTAGGTAGCCAGGACTCTACCCATATAGGGCCTTATAGGTGAGCAAGCCCACCTTGAAGGTGATTCTCCACCTCACCAGCAGCCAGTGCAGGTCACACAGGACTGAGGTCACATGACAAGACCTCAAAAGGCCTGCCAGCAACCTGGCTGCTGAATTCTGCACTAGCTGCAGGTGACAGAGAACGCCCCCCCCCCCCACTAACCCAAAGTATAGAGCATTAGAGTAGTTGAGCCTTGATGTCACAAAGGTGTGCACCAGAGAGGGCAGGTCAGCAGGTGAAATTAGGGCGTTAATCCTGGCAACATTCCTTAAGTGGTTAAAACCACTCAGAGACGATGTACAACACCTGATCCTCCAGTGTCAGTCCATCAACAAGGATAAAGCCCCGACTTCTCACCCTAATAGAAGCTGCCAATGGGGTAGGAACAACCTCATTCCCAGCCTGGCATTGTTCCTATAATGCCAGCGATCAGGCTTTGATCACTAGTACCTCCATCTTGTTGGGGTTGAGTCTCAATCCAGTCTTGAATCTAGGCAAGACATTTATTTAGCACCTCCACAACACCATTTGTCCTGGAAGCAAAGGACATATCAATCAATCAATCAATCAATCGAACTTTATTTAACTAGGCTTTTCACCTTTGAGAGAGCTTGTTTGCAAGGTGGTCCTGGACAACAATTACAATGGACAACAATACAGTGGTATTGATATACCGGTACACAACATATACAACATTTGAATACAGTCAATGATGCATTTTGTGCATTTTACAGTATACACAGATTACAGGAACAAAGGATAACATGGGAAATACTGTACAAAACTATGGTAACCTGTAATAATAATACAACACGACAGAAGATATTAAGTATGTGCTAAAGATGAAACAGGAAGTGGAGAGATGAGAAGGGGGAGGAATGGGGTGGTTGAGGAGAATGTGTAGGGGTAAGGGGGGGAGGAGTAGAAGTGCTAGAATGACCTGACAAACAAAAGTGGGATTGGGAAAGCAAGGTCTTGAGCAATTATCTATGACATGAGCAAGTTTCTTTCAAGGCAGCAATGAGAAGAGAGTTGAAGATGGATATCCCCAGTACTGTAACAATCTTAAGTGTCTTCTGCAGGGAGTTCCAAAGGGAGGAATGAGCAAAGTTAATAGCGGCAGCGTCAAATCATGTTTGGATCCTGGGGACATCGAGCATAACAAATGTGTAGTGTCTTAAACAATATTTTCCTGAGTTTCGATTAAATAGATTGGAGATATAAGAAGGAAGTTTATTTGTAATTGCCCTGTGAAACCAAAGGACTGCATTCCTCTTCCTCCTGATAGTAAGAGAGACCAGCCAAGCATCTCATAGAGCTGACAGTGGTGGGTGTTTAAAGGAGTACTAGATATGAATCTAAGGGCACGGTGGTATGGGGTGTCTAATTTACTTAGAACTGATACAGATCTCAGACAAAGGAAATAAGCACCCAGCTAGAGCAAAATGAAATGACAAAATTATTATTTTATTTATAATAGCAGTGTGTAAAATACTAGGCTAATCACCAAACTGATGAAGGGGTAAAAAATACCATCTTACGTTTGCCAGGCTAACTGTCTGGCTTCATCAGAGATAGTATATCAGTGTAGTAAACACCTATATATAGAGTGAATCACCATGTGAAAAATGTAAAAACAATTGACGGTAATGCTAAAACAATTACAAAAAACATTGATGTCAAATATCTTTGCACATACTGATGAAAAAAAGCATGTGCATTTAAATCAATGCTTAATCAATTAATTAGAGAATACTGCAAGAGCTCTGTTTAAATAAATGACATCAGATTGAATTAATAAATAATCACTCATATAGTGAAAACTAATATGAATAAAATTCTTCATGATTCTGCAGCTATTTATCAAGTATTTTTGAACTTTAGAGCATGTAGAGCCACTAAATATAAAGCACTATACATAATTTATGCAATTTTAAAATGCTCAATCTAAACAGAACTTGATATAAAGACTCATTTAGTAGAAACAAATCATGATTCTGTTATTTATCAAAAACCCACACATGTAAATATCAAGATTACTAATCAAGGACTAATATAGACAAAATATTTACAGTATAAAAAAGCAACTAAGTCTATATTGTTATTAAGAACCATGCCTTCCTTTGATTTCAGAACAAAAATCCAAAAGCTTTCTCGCTGACCTATCAGCTGTTTTAAATTACCTCCTCTCGGTCCCACTGTAACTTTCCAAACCAACAAATTTAATATTGTGCACTAAGCTAGAATTTCTACAGCTTTGGACATGTTGTACTATGGCATATTTCATGTCCATTTTTGCTAAAGCCCTAACATGTTCACTAATTTTAACTTTAAAATCTCTAACAGTTCTTCCTATATAAAAAAAAACACAGGAGCACTGTAATTTATAAACAACTCCAGTAGTGTTACACAAAATCAGATCACGAATCTTGAAAATCTGGTTAGTAACTGGATTATGAAACTGGTCAGTAGCCAATATATATGGACAAAATTTAGACCTGTCACATTTTTTAGTGCCACTTGGTGGTGGAAATTGCCACATAACATTAGATTTTTGTTGTAAAGGTAAACATGACCTAACAACCTTGTTAGCAATAGTGGGAGCCCTCTCATAAACCATTTTTGGTCCATTGCCAACATGTTTCCTCATGCTAGACTCAATCTGCAACATACCCCAGTTTTTGGTGAAAATTTCCTTCAACTGATTGCTTTTAGTGCTAAACCCAGTTATGAATTCTATCTCCTTATATTTATTATCTTCATTTTTGGATTTTTGTACTAAAGCTTGTTTCCGCGACATTACTGCTGCTTGATCCACAGCTTTCTGAACAAGTGAATGGCTATATTCACATTGTTGGAACTTAGTAATTTGTAAGTCTCTCTGAATTTCATAATCTTTCTTAGTAATAAAATTTCTAAACATCCTGATCAATTGGCCCTTAGGGATGTTTTGGGAAACATGTTGAGGATGAAATCTGCTAGCTAGCAGTAAAGTATTTCTATTAGTAGATTTATTAAACAGAGAGGTACCTATATTGCCACCTCCCATTTTAAACAACCTAAGATCTAAATCTATACTGTATATAGGTGTCTGCTACATTGATGTACTATCTCTATTGAAGCCAAGCAGTTAGCTTGGCAAAATATAAGATGGTATTTTTTATCCCATCACCAGTTTGGTGATTAGCCTAGTATTTTACACACTGCTATTATAAATAAAATAATATTTTTGTAATTTCATTTTGCTCTAGCTGGGTGCTTATTTTCTTTGTCTGATGTTTGTCCTTTAATTTAACACCAACTTTTACTCAGTGCAGCTTCCCTTTGTTTGTTGAACTGATACAGAGCAGTGGCTATAGAGGATGTCTGCATAGTCAAGTAGAGGTAGCAAGGTTGTTTGGACCAGTGTCTTTTTTGCCTCACATGTGAGAAGACATCTAATATGACAGAATATGCCCAGGTACTGTCTCAGTTTGTTTGCTAGTTCCTTCAAATGTACTGTAAAACTAAGCTTGCTGTCTAGCCAAAAACCTAGGTATTTAAAGTTGTCAAAAATTTCAGTTGGTTCATCAAGTAAGGTGAGTATCCTATGATTGTATACGGTTGTCGTCGGAGTGTGGGATTCAGGGGAGATGATCAGAGCTTTTGTTCTGCTTGAATTAAGGAGCAGCTTCAGCCGCAGAAATTTGTTTTGCAGGATGTCAAATTCATGTTGCAGCTCCTTGAAAGCAAGCTCGGGGGAATAGCACACTGTGTATATCACCATGTCATCTGCAAATAAATGCACACATGCCTTGTGTATTTCGGAGTCAATGTTATAACTATAGATCGTGAAGAGTATGGGACCCAGTATGGAGCCTTGTGGTACTCCACGTGGTAGAATTTTAAGCAGTGAGAGATCACCTTGGTCTTTGATTTGTTGCATTCTGCTGGTAAGGTAACAGTTGAACTATTTCATGGAGATATCATCAAGTCCAAAGCAGCTCAAAGCGGCCAATAGCAGGTTATGGTCAACGGTATCAAAGGCCTTGCTTAGGTCTAAAAACAAGGTATAGATGTGCTTCTTTGCATCTGTTGCATTTAGTCAATCACTAGAGACTTTGGCGAGGGCAGATACAGTGCTGTGCTTTAGTCTGAAACCCAATTTTATGGGGTTTAATAAGTCTTCGGATTCCAGGAAGTCCCTTAGTTGTTGGTTAATTAGCTTCTCCAGTAGTTTTGATAGGATGGGGAGTAGGGAAATTGGCCTAACATAGAAACATAGAATTTGATGGCAGATAAGGACCGCTTGGCTCACCTAGTCTGCCCATTTTCCTACCTAACAGATAAGCTGCAGATCCTAATTAACCAACAGCTTACTTCCTCCTACCCCCACTAGGACTGCCTTATGTCTGTCCCATGCATTCTTGAATTTCCCCACTGTTCTTGACTCCACAACCTCCTCAGGGAGGCTGTTCCATGCATCCACAACCCTCTCTGTGAAAAAATACTTCCTCACATTACCTCTGAGCCGTCCCCCCTCTATCTTCAAATTGTGCCCCTTGTTCTTGCACATCTCTTTTTCTGAAAGATGCCACCCTCTTGGACTTTGTTGATTCCCTTGAGGTACTTGAAAGTTTCTATCATGTCCCCTCTCTCCCTCCTTTCCTCAAGGGTATACATATTAAGCTCCTTTAGTCTTTCTTCGTATGTCTTCTGGTGCAGACCCTGCACCATTTTGGTTACCCTCTTCTGGACAGCCTCCACTCTGTCTGTGTATTTGTGGAGATGGGGTCTCCAGAACTGCACACAGTACTCCAGATGGGGTCTCACCAACAGTCTGTACCGAGGGATAACAACTTCCTGTTTTCTACTATTGATGCCTCTCCCTATGCATCCCAATATCCCCCCAGCCTTCCTTACTGCCTTCTCACATTGCTTGCCCACCTTTAGGTCATATGATATAATTACCTCCCAGTCCCTTTCCATTTTTACTGTTGTCAGTATCTCACCCCCCATTGTGTACTCTTGCCCTGGGTTTTTGTTTCCCAGGTGCATTACCTTGCACTTCTTTGCATTGAATCTGAGCTGCCATACATTATAGATTCTCAACCTGCTTAAAGGTTACAGGGCTAAAACAGAAGGAGGTCTTCTGATTTGTTGTGCTGGTAAGGTGAGGGGCGTCATTGGGCAGAGACTGTGTAGCTGACCTATTGGTGGGTGAGGCGTCAAATGCTAGTCCTGCTGTGATGAAGTGATTATTGAGTTGCTCCAGGATGTCAGCCTTTTCAGTATATGTGATGTCTCCAACCACTATCTTGGTAGGCAGGGGCGAGGAAGATAATCATATCCAGCTGGGTGTCATTGACATATACAGCTGGGTGTCACCTGCATAGCAGTGGAAATCCAACCTGTAATGTCTAATAGTCTCACCCAGGGGAAGCAGGTAGAAAAACAGAAATTGCCAGCAGATAAGAACTGCTAGGCCCATCCTGCCTGCCTGTAGGTCCTATACATTGTATTTGGCCACTGACCCTATGTGATCAATGGCTTTTCATCACTCCCTTCCCTCTCAAGCTTCCCTTGTGCCTGTTCTAGGCATGCTTAAACCCCACCACTGTGATTGCCCCCACTACCTCCTGTGGCAGACTATTCCAAGCATTGATTACCCTTTCTGTGTACAAAAACTTCCTCACATTACTTCTTAATCTAGCCCCTTCCAATTTCTTAATGTGCTCCCCTGTTCTAGTACTTTTTCTATATTGGAAAAGGTCCCCCACCTGCACTTTGTTTATGTGCACTGCAAACAACATAGGTGAAAGTATCAAACCACGGGAATTCCACAGGACAGAGGCTTTGGGAAGGGGGAGAAAATACCCATCACTATCTATTGCATCCTGTCTGTGAAAAAGGACTCAAATCAGTTGAAGACAGTACTGGTAAGTCCATAAAGCTCACCCTGATCATCCAGTAGCACTACATGGTCCACAGTGTCAAATGCTCAGGAGAGATCAAGGAGAATGAGAATTGACTGATCTCTATCTTTGCCCTGAGGAGATCATTTTTCACTCTAATTAACACCATGTTGATGCAATGTTGAGACTTAAATCCTGACTGAAATGGTTCATAGATGTCAAAAGCCAAAAGATGCGCTCCGAGCTGCAGAGCCACCACTTTCTCAACAACCTTCTCCAAAAATGGGAGGTTAGAGATTGGTCAATAGTTTGCCAAGACAGCAGGGTGAAGTGATGATTTCTTCAGGAGGAGTTTCACCAGTGCCTTTTTGAAGGTACCGGGAAAAAGTCTGTCCGAGAGCAAACACCAGACAATCTCAGTGAACACTGGATCAACAGACTCAACACATCTCACTAAGAAATGAGTCAGGCCTTGGTCCAGCTCACAAAAAGTGGGCAGTAGCTTTGAGATTACCTCAACAACCTCCACCACTCCCACTTGTCTAAACTCAACCCAGGCAAAAGAAGTGCCTCTGACAATGCGTGGCCCACCATTGCGAGGCTGTTTCTGCCCCACTGGGGAGATCTCAGTCCTAATGGAGGACACCTTGTCAGAGAAGAACTGACTGACCTCCTTGCACTGAGCAACTAAAACTGCTTTTTTTGACTGCAGACAGGCAGGATGAAGAAGCCTAGCTACAGTCTGAAAGAGCAGAGCCGGTCTGTTCCTCCCTGCAGCAATCTCCCTGGAAAGCAACTCTACCTTCTTATGATCGATTGCCCTTTGATATTCACCATAGTGAGTTCTCAAAGCCAGTTTAAACTGTGAGAGTTTGTCAGCAACCCAGGCATTGAAGTAACCCAGAATTAACCATTTTGGTAACTACAACACCCTATCAACGATTGGGTCTGCAACTTCCTGCAGGAATTCCCCCTCCTGCCCTAAAGGTCGGTACATAAGAAGGATCCTGCAACCTGCACCTGGACCCCAGTACATGGCCACACATTCAAATTACAAAGTGGATCACACTGGGTACACAGAGAAGTACAAGTCAGCTCTAAAACAGATGGCCACACCCCCGCCCCTGCATTCCCTCCTCAGGCAGAATGCTACAGATAACCCAGCCAGAACCAATGCCTCCAGCACTAGACCTATGTCTTCCCCTAGCCAGGTCTTCGTGATGCATCTCAGATCGACCAAGGAAATCAAGTTCACAATAATTGTGGTTTTGTTCCTAATTGTTCTAGAGTTGCAAAACACTGCCTGAAGGAGACCAGTGGAGACCGCTGGCCCACCAGGTATCTGCCCACTAGGTCTGATGAGATGCCTGGGAATGGGAACAAGACACGTCTGGCATCTCTCCAGGGATCATTTTAACCTAGGGCACCTCCTGGCCCTGACCATCCCCACATGGCTTACACCTGCTGTACCCCCAGCACCCCACTGACACCATCTGCTAATCCCAACCTCTTTACAGTTAGTAGTTAACTTTAAGTTTCATAGTCACTGAACATCTTCAAAGTGTCTAAAAATGAAAAAGAAAAAAATGAACGTGTATATAGTAAAACATTATGCATGCTCGATATTTGATATAGAATTACTAGCAGTCAACATCTGCACAGATATGAAGTTGTTAGTTGAAGATGTCTACAACATGGTGATCTGATATTTTACTGTTACTCACAGGAGTGCCAGTCATTTCTTTATTAGTGGCATATTCACATAAATTGGCGAAATCTAAAAGGGTATTGTATGCTTCATCAGTCTAAAAGGAAAATGACATGTAAGTTTTATGAGATATCAGACTGCAATTTTGAAATACAAGTATTAAGTCAAATTTAGTTCAATATTGTAATTTTTGTAAACGCTATTTGTGAAACATTGATACATGGAAGATTATTATATAAGCTACATGATAGCTTGATTTACGTAATAAAAAAAGAAATACAAGAATGATTATACAAGTGATCATTGTGCCACTTACAATCAGTGCTTTACTTCTTCTCAGGCAACACTATTATTTTTTAGTTAGTTAGTTTGTTTGTTTTTGCTTACCGGGTGGGTGTCTTAGCCACAATAGTGAATATTTTCTGGCACGACCTGGGATAATTACATACAGTTAAGCAGAAAGACAATTTACAAATAGTGTACAAAAGTCCAGCAAAACCAAAGGGATATACAACAAAGTTACTGGAAAAACAGTAGTGATATGTATTGATCAAAGAACAATGCGAAACAGCTTGCTTGACTAATAAACATACATTCATTAGGCATTAGTGTCATGTTTAAAATCCATAGTAAGTGCTCTACATAACCGTTGTCAAGTTCAGTAGAAAGGTGAGGACATAGTATGAAATGAAAAATAATTTAGAGAGCTAGGCAGAGGAGTGTGAACAGCCTAAAGTGGATTGAAACAGGTGCATAGGGCATGTTTGACAAGAAGGGTGTGGTGCATCTTTCTGAAAGCAGCATGACCGGGTGCAGAGCAAACATCAAGTGGTAAGGAGTTAAAATATTTTGGGGCCAGGGAAGAGAAAGCTGTTGTTCCTTTTAAGGTTCTGCACCTAGGGGTTATATTCCCTGATTGGCCAGGTTGGGTGCCAGACCATACAAGTGGTATAGGTATGAGGACAGTATCTTTTTATCCAACCCAGGTTGGGAACCAGACTAGTAAGATTTTTGGTGGTAGGTGATAATTGCTATTTTTTCTTAATCCCTGCTGGTCTGGTTTTGGGCACTGGACCTATCTCATTATGATTAAAGTAGTTGTCCTATACATTTTTATTCTCAAATGAGTCAGACTGGGTACTGGATTTTTCAGGCAGTCCGTGGGATGGGAACAGATTATTTTATTCCATGACTGTCCACATTGATCACTAAATCTGTCAGGTAGCTGGTGGGAGGGAGTCGGATTTTATTGTTTATCCCATGATGGTCTAGGCTACTAATCTGACCTATCAGTTTATTCGGAGAGGGGACCATATGTGTTTCATTCCCTTTTGGGTCAGGTTGGGCACATGAAATTATATTGTATTCTACATTCAGCACGTTACCAGTATGAAATGTCTAGACCTTGTAAAACATTTTTGAGATACAATTGATATGACAACCATGTCAGTTAAATGCTGCTTTGCAAATTAGTTCATCCTGGCCCATCTCTTGCTGCTGCAACTGATATTCCCCCCACATGTTTTCCTAGTCCATGCCCAGGCTTCTTTGACTAACTGGAAAAAATCTGTTACTTCATTATACTGAGAGATTGGGGAACATACTTCATAGTTTATACAATGTTATTCGTTGCCCTTTTACACTGAAACAATTTAGTAGCACAAAAATGCTCAGCTTTTTGGAGACAATTACTGCATTTTTTTTATAAAATAATAGCTTTGCTTTCCACTCATGAAGCTGTGAAGATATTTTCTATCTAAGTACTTATTAAATGAGCACATGCATTGCCATTATTATCATCACCATCAGGGGTAAGGGGAGACAGCATAAATAACCCATGATTTTTTTCCCAGTATTTCACCAAGGTCAGCTGGAGATTGCGAAAGAAACCCCACTTGCTCAACAGGTTCTCATGCATTCCCATCTTGGTAGTCAACAGAATGATAGAGCCTGCAAGGGATGGCAGCAGGTGGAGTTTTGTCTGATTAAATGCCCTGGATGGCAGTGGGATGGACAAGTAGGAGATCAGCCCAGTAGGGGCAGGGCTAGGCAGGGGATATGTTTTTTAGGGCATGGGGTCATACCACCATATGACAAAACAGCACAGCTAAAAATGCTGCAGCCAAACAGTGCCGAACACAAACAGAGTCTGGCAAAATGCTGACCTGTTTTCGACAGTGCATCCATTGAAAACAATGGGTGTTTAAGTTTATTGGGGGGCTTCACCCCCACACAGCCCAGAACTTAAATAACTAACTCCAGGGGATGGACTTCGGGGATGGAGGAGAAACTCAGGAGGGGGAAGTTTAATTTTTTTTTAAATTGCAAAAGTTGCAGCAGGGGAGACCTTGGGGGAACCAAACCAAGGTCCCAGGTCTTCTAAATAGCCATGTGCTGGTGCCCTAGCCACTCCACCATGGGATCAGCTCAACCAGGCACCCAACACATGGACACTTCTCCTCTCTTCACATCAGCATGCAGTGATAGGGGTAGCAGTATATCCCTATCGCTATTCTACCTCCGTCACTGTAAATCCAAGCCCTGTATATACAATGCAGTTAATACCACGCTGTCTTACATGCATGGTATTGAGCCGGTACCATTTCTCTGGGGGTGGGACTGGTACCTGTAGGTAGATGGGGCTTTAGTTATTTAAAGGAGTTTGATAGTCAGAATTTGCAAAAACATATGTTGTGCACAGTGTTTTGATATGTGTACGTAGTCCTAGTGTGTCATTACCTTTGCCTGCTATTAGGTAATTTTTTCTAAATTAGCCTGCTAGTTTTGTGGTAGTTTTATGACCCCTGGGGATCTCCATCTTTGCATGATTTATTGCTCTTCCTGTTCCTACAATGCCACCTCTTCCATGTGACAATGATGTATTGTATTTGGGACCATGCATTCAGCAAGCACTGGTTTACAGTTAGTTTACAACAACAAAGCTGGTATTAAGTGACTTTCATTATCCAATGAGCACTAATCGCTACCTTTACCATTTAGCAAATACCTGAGGGCTAAATGAGTGGATAAAACAGCCAGAGTCTTTACTGATTATAGCATTGATGATCTGAGGTGATTTGTATGCTTCTTATGACTGTGTATAGTTTGATAAAATTAAATGTTTTAAAAGCAAAACATTTACTCCTGCTTGCTAGACCTGACACACATTTAGAAAACAAAAAAATTCAATTAGACCTATTTAGTGGAGACCAGAACATCAGGCTCCTATCTCTTGTATTTGCTGAATCAGTGGTGCCAGACACATCACTGTCACTTGGGACAGGAGGCACTGTAGGGAAAAGAAGAGCAATAGATCTTGTTAATATGGAGATCACCAAGGGCCAAAAAACACCTTATACTATAACTAGCAGGCTAATTTAGGAAAAAAAAACTCTTAATATCAAGCAAAGAGAAGTACACACTAGGGTTACATACATAAATCAAAACACACTGAGCAACATGTTTTGGCAAACTTTGACTGTACTACTCCCTTAAGTGGCTGCAACAAGGGACCTACCTTCTTTTTCCCCTGCCATCAGCAAAAAGAACAATTCCAGAGGGAATAGCATGGGATTTTCTGATCTCCAAGGGATTAAAGCAGCAGCAAGAAGTAGGCCTTTTAAAAGCTTGGAACATGTTGGTGAGTGTTTTTCTTTATTAGTGACATATTCACGTATGTTGGTGAAATCTAAAAGGGTATTGTATGCTTCATCAGCCTAAAAGGAAAATGACATGTAAGTTTTATGAGATATCATACTGCAATTTTGAAATACAAGTATAAAGTCTAATTTAGTTTAATATTGTAATTTATGTAAATGCTATTTGTGAAACATTGTTACATGGAAGATTATTATATAAACTACATGATAGCTTGATTTACACAATAAAAAAGAAATACAAAGATGATCATACAAGTGATCATTTTTCCACTTACAATCAGTGTTTTACTTCTTCTCAGGCAACACTATTATCTTTTAGTTAGTTAGTTTGTTTGTTTTTGCTTACCGGGTGGGTGTCTTAGCCACAATAGTGAATATTTTCTGGCACGACCGGGGATAATTACATACAGTTAAGCAGAAAGACAATTTACAAATAGTGTACAAAATCCAACAAAACCAAAGGGATATACAACAAAGTTACTGGAAAAACAGTAGTGATATGTATTGATCAAAGAATAATGTGAAACAGCTTGCTTGACTAATAAACATACATTCATTAGGCATTAGAGTCATGTTTAAAATCCATAGTAAGTGCTCTACATAACCGTTGTCAAGTTCAGTAGAAAGGTGAGGACATAGTATGAAATGAAAAATAATTTAGAGAGCTAGGCAGAGGAGTGTGAACAGCCTAAGGTGGATTGAAACAGGTGCATAGGGCATGTTTGACAAGAAGGGTGTGGTGCATCTTTCTGAAAGCAGCATGACCGGGTGCTGAGCAAACATCAAGTGGTAAGGAGTTAAAATATTTTGGGGCTAGGGTTGAGAAAGCTGTTGTTCCTTTTAAGGTTCTGCACCTAGGGGTTATATTCCCTGATTGGCCAGGTTGGGTGCCAAACCATCCAAGTGGTATAGGTATGAGGACAGTATCTTTTTATCCAACCCAGGTTGGGAACCAGACTAGTAAGATTTTTGGTGGCAGGTGATAATTGCTATTTTTTTTTAGTCCCTGCTGGTCTGGTTTTGGGCACTGGACCTGTCTCATTATGATTAAAGTAGTTGTCCTATACATTTTTATTCTCAAATGAGTCAGACTGGGTACTGGATTTTTCAGGCAGTCCGTGGGATGGGAACAGATTATTTTATTCCATGACTGTCCACATTGATCACTAAATCTGTCAGGTAGCTGGTGGGAGGGGGTCGGATTTTATTGTTTATCCCATGATGGTCTAGGCTACTAATCTGACCTATCAGTTTATTCAGAGAGAGGACCATATGTGTTTCATTTCCTTTTGGGCCAGGTTGGGCACAGGAAATTATATTGTATTCTAGATTCAGCACGTTACCAGTATGAAATGTCTGGACCTTGTAAAACATTTTTGAGATACAATGCATATGACAACCATGTCAGTTAAATGCTGCTTTGCAAATTAGTTCATCCTGGCCCATCTCTTGCTGCTGCAACTGATATTCCCCCCACATGTTTTCCTAGTTCATGCCCAGGCTTCTTTGACTAACTGGAAAAAATCTGTTACTTCATCATACTGAGAGATTGGGGAACATACTTCATAGTTTATACAATGTTATTCGTTGCCCTTTTACACTGAAACAATTTAGTAGCACAAAAATGCTCAGCTTTTTGGGGACAATTACTGCATTTTTTTTATAAAATAATAGCTTTGCTTTCCACTCATGAAGCTGTGAAGATATTTTCTATCTAAGTACTTACTAAATGAGCACATGCATTGCCATTATTATCATCACCGTCAGGGGTAAGGGGAGACAGCATAAATAACCCATGATTTTTTTCCCAGTATATCACCAAGGTCAGCTGGAGATTGTGAAAGAAACCCCACTTGCTCAACAGGTTCTCACGCATTCTTATCTTGGTAGCCAACAGAATGATACAGCCTGCAAGGGATGGAAGCAGGTGGAGTTTTGTCTGATTAAATGCCCTGGATGGCAGTGGGATGGACAAGTAGGAGGTCAGCCCAGTAGGGGCAGGGTTAGGCAGGGGATATGTTTTTTAGGGTATGGGGTCATACCACCATATGACAAAACAGCACAGCTAAAAATGCTGCAGCCAAACAGTGCCGAACACAAACAGAGTCTGGCAAAATGCTGACCTTTTTTTGACAGTGCATCCATTGAAAACAATGGGTGTTTAAGTTTATTGGGGGGCTTCACCCCCACACAGCCCAGAACTTACATAACTAACTCCGGGGGGTGGACTTTGGGGATGGAGGAGAAACTCGGGATGGGGAAAGTTTGATTTTTTTTTTAATTGCAAAAGTTGCAGCAGGGGAGACCTTGGGGGAACCAAACCAAGGTCCCAGGTCTTCCAATTAGCCATGTGCTGGTGCCCTAGCCACTCCACAATGGGAGCAGCTCGACCAGGCACCCAGCACATGGAGACTTCTCCTCTCTTCACATCAGCATTCAGTGACAGGGGTAGCGGTATATCCCTATTGCTATTCTACCCCAGTCACTGTAAATCCAAGCCCTATATATACAGTGCAGTTAATACCGCGCTGTCTTACATGCGCGGTATTGAGCTGGTATCATTTCTCAGGGGGTGGGACTGGTACCTGTAATGTAGATGGGGCTTTAATTATTTAAAGGAGTTTGACAGTCAGAATGTGCAAAAACATATGTTGTGCACAGTGTTTTGATATGTGTATATAGTCCTAGTGTGTCATTACCTTTATCTGCTATTAGGTGTTTTTTTCTAAATTAGCCTGCTAGTTTTGTGGTAGTTTTATGACCCCTGGGGATCTCCATCTTTGAATGGTTTATTGCTCTTCCTATTCCTACAATGCCACCTCTTCCATGTGACAATGATGTATTGTATTAGGGACCATGCATTCAGCAAGCACTGGTTTTCAGTTAGCTTACATCAACAAAGCTGGTATTAAGTGACTTTCATTATCCAATGAGCACTAATTGCTACCTTTACCATTTAGCAAATACCTGAGTGCTAAATGAGTGGATAAAACAGCCAGAGTCTTTACTGATTATAGCATTGATGATCTGAGGTGATTTGTATGCTTCTTATGACTGTGTATAGTTTGATAAAATTAAATGTGTTAAAAGCAAAACATTTACTCCTGCTTGCTAGACCTGACACACATTTAGAAAACAAAAAAATTCAATTAGACCTATTTAGTGGAGACCAGAACATCAGGCTCCTATCTCTTGTATTTGCTGAATCAGTGGTGCCAGGCACATCACTGTCACTTGGGACAGGAGGCACTGTAGGGAAAAGAAGAGCAATAGATCTTGTTAATATGGAGATCACCAAGGGCCAAAAAACACAATATACTATAACTAGCAGGCTAATTTAGGAAAAAAAACTCTTAATATCAAGCAAAGAGAAGGACACACTAAGGTTACACACATAAATCAAAACACACTGAGTAACATGTTTTGGCAAACTTTGACTGTACTACTCCTTTAAGTGGCTGCAACAGGGGACCTGCCTTCTTTTTCCCCTACCATCAGCAAAAAGAACAATTCCAGAGGGAATAGCATGGGATTTTCTGATCTCCAAGGGATTAAAGCAGCAGCAAGAAGTAGGCCTTTTAAAAGCTTGGAACATGTTGGTGAGTGTTTTTCTTTATTAGTGACATATTCACATATGTTGGTGAAATCTGGAAGGGTATTGTATGCTTCATCAGCCTAAAAGGAAAATGACATGTAAGTTTTATGAGATATCATACTGCAATTTTGAAATACAAGTATAAAGTCTAATTTAGTTTAATATTGTAATTTATGTAAATGCTATTTGTGAAACATTGTTACATGGAAGATTATTATATAAACTACATGATAGCTTGATTTACACATTAAAAAAGAAATACAAAGATGATTATACAAGTGATCATTTTTCCACTTACAATCAGTGTTTTACTTCTTCTCAGGCAACACTATTATCTTTTAGTTAGTTAGTTTGTTTGTTTTTGCTTACCGGTGGGTGTCTTAGCCACAATAGTGAGAATATTTTCTGTACGACTGGGGATAATTACATACAGTTAACAGAAAGACAATTTACAAATAGTGTCGAAAATCCAGCAAAACCAAAGGGATATACAACAAAGTTACTGGAAAAACAGTAGTGATATGTATTGATCAAAGAATAATGTGAAACAGCTTGTGACTAATAAACATACATTCATTAGGCATTAGAGTCATGTTTAAAATCCATAGTAAGTGCTCTACATAACCGTTGTCAAGTTCAGTAGAAAGGTGAGGACATAGTATGAAATGAAAAATAATTTAGAGAGCTAGGCAGAGGAGTGTGAACAGCCTAAGGTGGATTGAAACAGGTGCATAGGGCATGTTTGACAAGAAGGGTGTGGTGCATCTTTCTGAAAGCAGCATGACCGGGTGCTGAGCAAACATCAAGTGGTAAGGAGTTAAAATATTTTGGGGCTAGGGTTGAGAAAGCTGTTGTTCCTTTTAAGGTTCTGCACCTAGGGGTTATATTCCCTGATTGGCCAGGTTGGGTGCCAAACCATCCAAGTGGTATAGGTATGAGGACAGTATCTTTTTATCCAACCCAGGTTAGGAACCAGACTAGTAAGATTTTTGGTGGTAGGTGATAATTGCTATTTTTTTTTAGTCCCTGCTGGTCTGGTTTTGGGCACTGGACCTGTCTCATTATGATTAGAGTAGTTGTCCTATACATTTTTATTCTCAAATGAGTCGGACTGGTACTGGATTTTTCAGGCAGTCCGTGGGATGGGAACAGATTATTTTATTCCATGACTGTCCACATTGATCACTAAATCTGTCAGGTAGCTGGTGGGAGGGGGTCGGATTTTATTGTTTATCCCATGATGGTCTAGGCTACTAATCTGACCTATCAGTTTATTCAGAGAGAGGACCATATGTGTTTCATTTCCTTTTGGGCCAGGTTGGGCACAGGAAATTATATTGTATTCTAGATTCAGCACGTTACCAGTATGAAATGTCTGGACCTTGTAAAACATTTTTGAGATACAATGCATATGACAACCATGTCAGTTAAATGCTGCTTTGCAAATTAGTTCATCCTGGCCCATCTCTTGCTGCTGCAACTGATATTACCCCCACATGTTTTCCTAGTTCATGCCCAGGCTTCTTTGATTAACTGGAAAAAATCTGTTACTTCATCATACTGAGAGATTGGGGAACATACTTCATAGTTTATACAATGTTATTCATTGCCCTTTCACACCGAAATAATTTAGTAGCACAAAAATGCTCAGCTTTTTGGGGACAATTACTGCATTTTTTTTATAAAATAATAGCTTTGCTTTCCACTCATGAAGCTGTGAAGATATTTTCTATCTAAGTACTTACTAAATGAGTACATGCATTGCCATTATTATCATCACCGTCAGGGGTAAGGGGAGACAGCATAAATAACCCATGATTTTTTTCCAGTATTTCATCAAGGTCAGCTGGAGATTGTGAAAGAAACCCCACTTGCTCAACAGGTTCTCATGCATTCCCATCTTGGTAGTTAACTGAATGATACAGCCTGCAAGGGATGGAAGCAGGTGGAGTTTTGTGTGATTAAATGCCCTGGATGGCAGTGGGATGGACAAGTAGGAGGTCAGCCCAGTAGGGGCAGGGTTAGGCAGGGGATATGTTTTTTAGGGTATGGGGTCATACCACCATATGACAAAACAGCACAGCTAAAAATGCTGCAGCCAAACAGTGCCGAACACAAACAGAGTCTGGCAAAATGCTGACCTTTTTTTGACAGTGCATCCGTTGAAAACAATGGGTGTTTAAGTTTATTGGGGGGCTTCACCCCCACACAGCCCAGAACTTACATAACTAACTCCGGGGGGTGGACTTTGGGGATGGAGGAGAAACTCGGAAGGGGGAAAGTTTGATTTTTTTTTAATTGCAAAAGTTGCAGCAGGGGAGACCTTGGGGGAACAAAACCAAGGTCCCAGGTCTTCCAATTAGCCATGTGTTGGTGCCCTAGCCACTCCACCATGGGAGCAGCTCGACCAGGCACCCAGCACATGGAGACTTCTCCTCTCTTCACATCAGCATGCAGTGACAGGGGTAGCGGTATATCCCTATTGCTATTCTACCCCCATCACTGTAAATACAAGCCCTGTATATACAGTGCAGTTAATACCGCGCTGTCTTACATGCATGGTATTGAGCTGGTATCATTTCTCAGGGGGTGGGACTGGTACCTGTAATGTAGATGGGGCTTTAATTATTTAAAGGAGTTTGACAGTCAGAATGTGCAAAACATATGTTGTGCACAGTGTTTTTGATATGTATATAGTCCTAGTGTGTCATTACCTTTATCTGCTATTAGGTGTTTTTTTTCTAAATTAGCCTGCTAGTTTTGTGGTAGTTTTATGACCCCTGGGGATCTCCATCTTTGCATGGTTTATTGCTCTTCCTATTCCTACAATGCCACCTCTTCCATGTGACAATGATGTATTGTATTAGGGACCATGCATTCAGCAAGCACTGGTTTTCAGTTAGTTTACAACAACAAAGCTGGTATTAAGTGACTTTCATTATCCAATGAGCACTAATTGCTACCTTTACCATTTAGCAAATACCTGAGTGCTAAATGAGTGGATAAAACAGCCAGAGTCTTTACTGATTATAGCATTGATGATCTGAGGTGATTTGTATGCTTCTTATGACTGTGTATAGTTTGATAAAATTAAATGTTTTAAAAGCACAACATTTACTCCTGCTTGCTAGACCTGACACACATTTAGAAAACAAAAAAATTCAATTAGACCTATTTAGTGGAGACCAGAACATCAGGCTCCTATCTCTTGTATTTGCTGAATCAGTGGTGCCAGACACATCACTGTCACGTGGGACAGAAGGCACTGTAGGGAAAAGAAGAGCAATAGATCTTGTTAATATGGAGATCACCAAGGGCCAAAAAACACCATATACTATAACCAGCAGGCTAATTTAGAAAAAAAAACTCTTAATATCAAGCAAAGAGAAGGACACACAAGGGCTACACACATAAATCAAAAACCCACTGCTCAACATGTTTTGGCAAACTTTGACTGTACTACTTCTTTAAATGGCTGCAACAGGGGACCTGCCTTCTTTTTCCCCTACCATCAGCAAAAAGAACAATTCCAGAGTGAATTTCATGGGATTTTCTGATCTCCAAGGGATTAAAGCAGCAGCAAGAAGTAGGCCTTTTAAAAGCTTGGAACACGTTGGTAACTGTTTTTAGTTACAACTTTTGGGGATGGCCTGGTTTTCACTGTCAGCACACAACCAGTCCCAGGGTGGCAGAAAGTTCCTTTGATGTTGTGTCTGTATAAAAAAGGCTTGGAGTGGGGGTTAATGCTGTGCCTGAATTGTTGAAGAGAGTGTTGATTCCTGAGGCTGTTTTGTAAATGGCTATAATTTCAGCTTAAAATAAACTTGGGGAAGGTTCTCCATAGCACATTTCACAAATTGTTGATTTAATTTGTATTATTTGTAGTTGCCTGTTAGAGGTTTTCCTGGTTTGGAGCTGTTAAGACATCTCCCTTCCCCTACTGCACTGTCTCTGGCCATGTCGTACCGCAACTCCATTGTTCAGAGTCACATAAAGTTAATCAGTCTGACTGGCATTTATCTTATGGCCACATGATCACTTGCTGGAACTATCAGATCATTAAATATAAAATAAATTAAAAATAAGAGACATACATTTGGTGAGCATGTGTTTAGGTACAGTAGATGGCAAGGTTGAAAATATAGGAACTGTTATTGACAAAAAAATGTATGCAAGCATTTTGGTTAGAGACCTATCTGAAAATGTAGGAGCTGTAAACTGGCAACATTTTGTGCATGCCAGTGACATTTTACGCAATACAAAAGAATTCCAAGTAAATACAGTAATGGAAAGGCAAGTAATTTTAGAAAAATGTAATTCTCATTTTGCTGTGGCTGGCTTGGCTTTTGATGCATTGCCGGCAGCACAATATTACACTCCAAAACCGGAGAGTGCAGACATGGATTCATTTTCCTATAAATAGTTTTCCTTCAAGCCCATAACTTTCAATCAGGTCAAAGATCTATAATTACAATTAGACACTAAGAAAAGCATGAGCATTGATGGCCTAGGTCCTCTAGTTTTGAAAACTGGTTATTACTATCTCTTGGCACCAAGAACTCATCTTTTTAATCTCTCCTTATCCTGTAATGAATTACCCACAAATTGGAAAATTGTGCATGTTATTTCTCTTTTTAAATCAGGAGACCCAAGTATTTTAAACAACTATAGACACATATCTCTTCTCCCTATTCTTTCTAAGCTTTTCAAAAAAACTAGTAAATGAACAAATTAGGAAACATCTGGAGCATTTTAATCTCATAAACACTATACAGTCTTGTTTTAGACCGAAGCATAATACAATGTCAGCATTAACTAAAGTATCCAATTATTGGCTCATAGCCCTAGACCAAAAACACTCTACTGGTGTGATATTTCTTGATCTCAGCAAATCATTTGATACAGTGGACAATAATATCCTATTAAATAAGCTATCAAAGGTCGGTTGGGAGATTCAGTGCTCTCCTGGTGTTCAAATTATCTTATTTATTTAGTTATTTATTTATTAAAGTGTTTCACCAGGAAAAACATACTGAGTTCAGATAGCTTGTTTCCAGATGTGTCCTGGGAGGGAGGGGAATTTGGGTACAATATATATACAGTAGCACACAGTGTAAAATACAGAGAGTACATTTGGATGCAAAATACAATGTTCAGCAGTTACCAGAGTACAAAAGTACTGGGAGGTAACACAATAAGTACAATACACAGTGTCATCAGTTAAAGAATATACAAAGAAGTGTAATATACAATGACAGACATTTCAGCATATTTGCGATTGACAGCAAATGAAAAGCAAGGCCAGGCACGTTAGTGACAGTGGCAGGAGGGGGAGGTGTGTGAGTGGAGAAGAGAAATGAGGGAGGGTTCAGAGGGAGTAGAGTGAATGTGTAAGGGGAGAGAATTCCAGAGTTTAGCAAAGCAGAAAGAGAAGGCAGCTTGGCCTGCAAGAGTTTTTCGGGGAGGGAGTGTGAAGGAGCAAAACCCAATGTTTCAAAGGGAGTAGGAGGAGGGAGTGGAGAGAGAGAGAGAGAGTAGGGAGCCAAGATAGGGGGTAGAGTGGATAGCCAGAATTTTGAGGTGAAGGAGGCAACATGGGACAGACAATGATCATCAAGGAAAGGGAGGGAAAGAGAAGTGTAGAGAGTACAGTGGTGGGTGCAGGTAGAGCAGTTAAAGGCAAAGTGGCAGAAGGAGTGGAAAAGAGGATCCAGTCTAGCCAGGGTGGACTTAGGGGCAGCACCATAGACTAAGTCACCATAATCAAAGATGGGGAGTATCATCTTGGTAAGGATGTCTCAGCGGTCAGGTAAGGGGATGCAACTTTAAGGCCTATAGAGGGCACAAAGTATAGGATGGAGCTTTTTGCAAATTGCATCTATGTGCTGGGAGAAATGGAGGTGATGGTCAAGCCAGATGCCTAGGTACTTGAAGGTAGGCACATTGTCAATAGAGACTCCACCAAGGATGTGGAAGGAAGGGAAGGATGAGAATTTGGACAGCCTAGGTCTTGTGCCAAAGCTCACAGAGACTGTCTTTTTGGTGTTAAGTGAAAGCTGATTAGACTGAAACCATTTCTGGACAGAGTCAAAATCAGGTTGGAGCTTGGACTTAAGATCGGCTGGCAATGAACCAAAGACAAAGACAGCAGTGTCATCTGTGTACATGTGTATGGATGAAGATGAGCAGGCAGTCAGAAGGTCTTTAGAAATATGGAAAATAAGAGTAGTCCAAGTATGCAGCCTTGGGGGACACCAATGGTAAATAGGAGGAGGGGGATATGGCACCTCCAAGTCTCACAGATTGAGATCTATCTATGAGATAGGAGCAGAAACAATAACTGGCAGGGGCTGAAAGCCCAGCTGAACTGAGTTTGTGAAGGAGGAGTGAGTGAGAGATGGTGTTGAATGCTTTTGCAAGACTGACAAAAATGGTGGCAGTGAGAAGACCCTGGTCCTTAACTGTGTGAATGGACTCTGTTAGTCTAAAGAGGAAAGAGGTGGTGTAATGGAGTTTGTGAAAGCCAGACAGGAAAGGGCTGAAAGAGGATGAGAAGTCAAGGAGGGGAGACAGTTGGGATAGAACTACGTGTTCTTGTAGTTTGGAGAGAGTAGGGAGGAGGGATATAGGGCTGAAGTTCCCAGAAGAGGAGGAGTCACCACCTTTTGGAAGGGGGATGATGGTAGCATGCTTCCAAGATGCAGGAACAGAGGCCAGAGAGAAGGAGAGGTTTAGAAAGGATGTAAGTGGAGGGGCAATTGCAGGGGACGAGAGGTGCAGAAGCTTAGGGTCGAGCCTGTCAGGGCTACTGGTATGGCAGGGGTAGAAGACTAGAAGGGTAAGAAGGGCTTTCAGAGAGGAGGATGGGGAAACAGGTGAAAAGAAGAAAAAAGGTGAGGAGTTAGGGGAATGGGGGAGGGACGGAGAAGGAGGAAGGGAGGACAGGAGGGCAGATGCAGTGGTGGTAAAATAAGCAGAGTCAACAGATGGAAGGTTTGAGGCAGAGAAGGCCCCAAAATTTAGTATTTGGGGGTAGACTGGGACGGGGGAGAATAAGGCTTGAATAACTTTCCAGAATTTTGAGGGGTGACTTATATTTCTTTGGAAAGATGAGGAGAAAAACTCAGTTTTGGCTGGCCTAGTGACCCTGGTGCTAGAATTTCTTAAGTAGTGATACCTCTGCAGGTCTGCAAGGGTACCTGAGACCTTAAAGGATTCTCATGCCAGATCATGAGCATGCTGGCAGGCCAGACCATATATATATAATCAAATCTTACAGGTAGACAACAACAAATTAGAGTAGATGGAGAATTTTCTTCCGTAATACCATTAACAAAAGGTGTACCCCAAGGATCCACATTAGGCCCCTTTTTAGTTATGATTTATATTAATGACATCAGTAGAAATATCAATGCAGCCAAAATCCATTATTTTGCAAATGACACTGTACTGTACATCTCCCATCCAGTGCTAACCAACATCTGTACTGACCTCCAAACAGAATTTAAATTAATGCAGGTGAATCTATTTCAGTCTAAATTGCTACTTAGTGCAAAAAAGACTAAAACAATGTTCTTCCTTCCATCAACCGCAGTATCTGGTGCTTTATCCACACCTATGATCACCACCTTACTAGGTGAATCACTAGAAGTGGCTGATGAGTTAATTTATTTAGGCATTTGGCTAGACAATCACTTATCTTATACAGCACATATAGATTCCCTCTGTAAAAAACTAAGAGTTAGATTGGGCTTTTTCTACAGAAACAAGAGTTGCTTTCCACCAGATGTATGGAAATGATAGCTATAGGCTACGTTCCTCCCCCTGTTAGATTACTTTGATCTAATATACAGTGATTGTACCCTAACTACCGTAAGCAACTTGATGTGCTCTATCATAGAGCCCTTTGTTTTATTACTATCTCTCCCCAGAACTCAGCATTGCAGTTTATATACCTTGGTAGGATAGCCATCCCTTACCATAAGGAAGCTTAAGCATCTGTCCATATGTGGATTTGCATACATGGATTTACAAAGCACTAATACTCCCCCTTGTTATATCTCAGACTTTGCCATACAGTTCCACAGTAGTTATACATTTAGAAGATATAACTGCATCCTTTTAGATACACTGAGATTTGCTACTCAATATGGAAAACAGCTATTAGCTGTATTATACCTATGACATGGAACTAATTATGCACATATTCATTGTTACTTGTGACTGTACATCTGTTTGATCTCTGACATGGAGCCCTTGTTAAAGAGTCTCTGACTTTAAGGATTGTAATTCCAATGTTTTCAATAATATCCAACTCTCCAGTTGTGTGTAAGTCTTGGTGTATTCAAGTCTCTTCAAAACAAGATATTTAAAGTGGCATGTTCATGCAAAGATCATATTACATGAATGTGGGTGCAAATTAGTTATGAACATGTCATAACTTACTTTAACACCTTAATAATTTATGACTTTGAAGAATATAAATGTCCTCTTGTGTACCTGAGGGTGCAGGTTGCTTTCTTTCATTGCTTTTGTAATGTCCCCTACATTTATTTAATGCTTTGTCCTTTTCTGTACCATATAATGTATATGCCAATTTTTCACTGTATTTATTTCCATCTTAGCTACTATTGTATTTTTCATTCTTGTATGCTGTATATAACCACTGTATTTATTACTATTGTATGCTGTCTTTCCCAGGACCTCCTCGTGAATGAGAGCTGCTCAACAGAGTCTCTTCCAGGTGAAGCAACTAAACTAAACTAAACTTGTGCATGCTATTTTATATAGGACAAGCTCTAAGTTTTAAAAGAGTACACAAGTCTATTGTGGGCAGTTTTAGTGAATGTATAGAAAAAGGTTTCAGCCCTGGCTTGAGAGGCTGCTTAATTGCAGGCTATTTTCTGTTAGATTGGGCAGCTAGGCCTCATGTCCTCCTCTGCATCTTTGTCTGGAGGCAGAATTGCATGAAAGTGTTTATTTATTTATTGAAATATTTCACCAGGAAGGCACCTTGAGCAACAGGTTGCTCACTCCTGGTGTGACCTGGAGGAAGGGGATCCTGAGGATTGTATTCAGAGATATGGTACAAAATTCAAAGTTTATTGATTACAAACAAATAAAAGTGACTAGACTGTAGAGTGAGCAATGAAATAGTGGAATACTAACAGTTTTGTCTAGAGAGATACAATGCTAACAGTTTTGAACTAGATAGATTCAGTAGCACAAAGTTAATGTTTGAAAGCAAATGCTTCATAGCTGTATAGCTAGATTTTTGAAAGGTATTCTAATAGTTTGCATTAGGGCATCCTAGTGCAGAGTAGTGCAGACAGTAAGATTACTAAGGAATATCAGAAATGCAAATAGTCTAAGTGCAAATAGAGATTAGGAGTTGACTTGAAAGGGCTAGGCGAATGGAGATGGGGAAGGAGGGATGTGGGGAGGGAAGGGTAGGTGAGAGGCATAGCAAGTTTCAACCCTTAAAGGATGACTTACAACCCTGTCAGAGGTCATTTCAGGGTTAGGATAGAGGTGATGATGAGTGATGAGTAAATAGAGATGGGGAGGATTGAGAGGAGAGAGGGGTGAATGGAAGGAGGATTGGGGGTGTGATGGGCTTGTTCTGTTTAGGCCCCTAAAAACAGAACTGGATGAAGGAGGAGGGAGGGAGGTGGGGGACATGTCCAGTTTTGTCCCCACAGGATAGTGAGAACCCTGCCAGGAGATGGAGCAAGACAAGGGTAATGATGCAGGGAAGTGGGAGGGAATGAGAGGGGTAGTAAAGAAAGGGGGAGTGAGGCAAAGGCTTTCCAAGAACTAAGACCTTATGGGAGCTGAAGGCCCTCTTCAGGGGGTCAGGATAGGCAATGGAGGAGGAGGAGGGAAGTGAAGAGGGAAAACGGGAGAGAGCTGCTGGGGCCTGATTCCTCCAGGATGCTGAGAACCCTGCTTGCACAAGGCAGAGGTAGAGCATGACAGGAGGAAGACAGGCTGAAGTAATGAGGCAGAGTGAGCTTCAGGGTACTGGGAACCCTCTGTGGAGCATAGAGGGAGGGCAGAGGGGAAGGTAAAGTTGAGAAAGAAGACAGACCAGGTCCCAGAAGGATCCCCATTCAGAAAAGCAGAGGAACCCTGCAAAGGGAATGGGATGCAGGAGAGTAGAGGTAAGATGAGTTATGGGAGAAGGGAGAGGGTAGGGACAACCCATTTGTACAACTTTGGTTGTTTAGAATCACAGGAAGGGTGCAAGTGAATGCCAGTAAGGGATGGAGGAAAGGGGTGGAAGGGAAGGAGTGCTAGTAATTAGGGAAGAGGGGGAGTGGGTGCTGAAGGGTGAGGCAGGGGGTGGGTACTAATAAGGAGTTCTGATATGTAAGGGAGAGGTAGAGGTACATCAGGGGGTATGGCCAGCAGTGTGTGGGTACTATTTAGGAGTGCTGAAATTTAAGGGAGGTGGAGGTATGTCAGGGAGTCGCAGTGTCTGGGTAATATTTGGGAGGATCCTAGCAGGAACAGAAAGGTGCTAAGTAATTATTGAGGGCAGTACTGATGGAGTAGTAGGAGGATGAGTGACAAATTTGGGTGGGGGAGTGAATTCTAGATTTTAGGGAGACGGTAAGTGTAACCCGATTGGCGATGATGGTGGATCTGTGGGGCGCAGCCAGAGTACAGGAGTCTGTAGATCATAGGGAGTGGGGGGGGGCATTATAAATGAAGAGGAGAGGTAGGAAGGGGGGTTTGTTGGGGGGTAGAACAACCTGGGTTTTTCACAAATTTCATGAAACGTGAAGGGGCAAGCAAAGGATTTAAACTGCATTTATTTTCTCAGCATAATAAATTTTTAAGTACATATGTGAATAAATGTTGAGTCTGAAGCTGCAAAATGCACGAAAGGCAGGAAAATGTGGGGCTATAAAAGAAACCACCTGATCTAAATCAACCTTAACACTCAGGGGTCTCCTAATAATTTTTGTACCTTTAACGGTAAACTGCCATGTATATGAAACAACTGAACTATGGAATCTTTTGGTTTGATATTGAAACTGTCTTTGAACTACATGAGAGTCAACAAATGGTTCCTGTTTCACAAAACAAGCTTTCATTTTTGAGTAATCCTAACACTATGCAAATGCTTAGTTTTGGAAAGCATGTTAGGACATGAAGACAGGCAGAAACAACACAGCTACTGTCATTCTGCAGCTGAAAACCCTCAACAAAGTTGAAAGAGTATACTTACACAGTACCATAAAATAATAATTATGCTTTCTCGATTCATTTCCAACTCGTTTGGAAAGGATTCCATATTAATAGTGGTTACAGTTTCTGCTCAATCTACCATATCAGCTCCCAGTATAGTAAGGAAGTAAGTAAGTAAAATACAGTTATAAAGCACAATATCATATAACAAAGCACTGTACAATCACATTCTGAAATGAATACAAACAAATAAATAAGCAAACCCTAAATATTATTAAATACAAAAATATAAAAATGACATGATAAAATATATGTATTAAAAATCAGATAAATTCTAGTCATCAGGGAAAGCACGTACAAAATGTTTTAAAGCAGTTTTGAAGCTCTCCACTGTCTGGCATTTTCTCACCCGACAAGGTAGAGAACTCCACAGGGTTGGGGCAGCGAAAGCAAAAGCCCGAGCTCCAGAAGATTTCAAACGCACCCTGGGAATCTCCAGTAATCCCTCATCAGTTGAGCGGAGCGGTCTGACAGGGTAGTAGGGACACAGAAGCTCTTGTAGGTAGCTCGGACCCATACTGTGCAGGGCCTTACAAGTTAGCAAACCAACTTTAAAGGTAATCCGCCACTGAACTGGCAGCCAGTGCAGAACACTTAGAACACGTAGGACAGGCAAAAATGCGGCTGGATCGAGTAGGCCCAGACAAAAGCCTGGCCACAGCATTCTGCACTAGCTGCAAGTGGCGGATATCTACCCCAGGAAGCCCTAGCTATAGGGAGTTACAGTAGTCAAGATGTAAGGTCACGAAAGCATGAACCAAACTTGGTAGGTCACTTGACGGAACAAGATGCTTAATCCGGGAGATGTTCCTCAGATAATAAAAGGATGATTTGACCACAGTTGACACCTGTGAATGCAATGTCAGCCCTTCGTCAAATAACACCCCCAGATTCCGCACCCATTCAGAGGTCAGAAGCTGACAGTCCCTCAAGCCAAAGCCCGGAGGGCTTCCTAGCAACCGACCCCTCAGACTGTCAACCTGGTTCAATGACTAACACCTCTGTCTTGTCAGGGTTCAATCTAAGCCAGCTGGAATTCATCCAGTCCTGGATTTCAGTGAGACAGTTGGAAAAAACCGAGAGTGCACTACCCTGGTCGGGCACAAAGGACAGGTACAGCTAAGTGTCATCTGCATAAAAGTGAAAACTCAGCCCATACCACCTTATAATGTCTCCTAGTGGAAGCATGTACACAGCAAACAACATGGAGGAAAGCACTGCGCTCTGCAGAACCCCACATGGCAGGGGGTAAGAATCAGAGGAAAAAATCCCTGATTCAGTCCTCTGTGACCTACCAGTGAGGAAAGAATGGAACCATCTGAGGACTGTGCCAGACAGGCCACAGATGAACAGCAGGTGATCAAGAAGTACCCCATGGTCCAAGGTGTCAAAAGCTGAAGAGAGATCCAGAAGGACCCAGATGGAGTGGCGCTTCTGGTCTCTAGCCATCAGAAGATCATTTAGTACCCGGACCAGAGTGGTCTCAGTTCCATGTCTCTTACGAAAACCAGACTGGAGAGGATCATAGATAGCATGGATGGTAAGGTGGTTCTCGAACTGTTGTGCGACAACCTTCTCAATAACCTTCCTTATGAAGGGGAGGTTTGAAATTGGCCTGTAGTTTGCAGGAGAAACTGGGTCAAGAGATGGGTTCTTGAGAAGGGGGTAACCACAGCCACCTTCAGGGAGCTAGGAAACTCCCCCAACTCCAGTGAACACCAGATTAATTCTGCTAGAACCAGGCCAATCACATCTACACAGCCCATTAAAAGGTGGGTAGGGCCCGGGTCTAAACTACAGTAGGTTGGGCGCACACTCCAGAGAAGCCGCATAATATCATTGATCGCCAGACGGTCAAAGTCAACCCAACAGAACGAAGGTGCCACAACCACACTTCGTCCACCAGTAACCCCCATAGATAGTGACTGGCAAACCTCTGTCCTGATTTTGGCAACCTTATCAGCAAAGAAGCAATCAAATTCGTCGCATTCTATTTGTGATAAGGCCCTCTGGACGTGTAGACAGTCTGGATTGCATAGTCTTTCCACCGTCTGGACAGCTGAGCTGGCCAATTCCATGCTGCTGCAATCTTTCTAGACAGGAATTCTGCCTTCTTATAGGAGATTGCTGATTGACAGAGCCTGTAATGCTCCATCAGTCTAAGTCTGTCGGTATCTAAGGCGATTTAATGCCAGGCATGCTCTAGCCTTCGCCCTACCTGCTTCATCCCTCTCAAAGCCCCATCAAACCATGGGGACCAAGGGCGGAGAGTAAGTAGATGAACGCAGAATGGAGCAAGTGAGTCCAGGGCCTCCTTCACTGCTTGGTTAAAAGCCTGGAGAAGATTCTCTGGACCCTCACTTGACAACGGGATTCCCGATTGGTCCAACACTGCCAAAAGGCCATCAGGAGTCAAACTCCTTAAAGGGCAGTATCGGACCATCTCCACAGGAGCAGGCCTACTAGAAGGATGCAGAAAGTTGAACCTAATGGTGTGGTGGTCGGACCATCCGACTGGTTCCACCTCCAAGTCTGAGGCCTCCAACTCCAGGAGAAAAAACAGATCCAATGAGTGACCGTGATTGTGAGTCGAAGAGGAAACTATCTGCATAAGGCCAAAGAACTCATAAGATGGAGGAAGTCTTGATCAAATTGCGAGAGTTCATCATCAGTCCAGGCATTGAAATCCCCCAGTACCATCAGCCTGGGGGAGTTCAATACCAGATCGACAATGAATTCCACTACCTCCTGCAAAAACTGACTCTCACCACCTGGTGGACAGTAGATGAGAGCAATTTTGCACCCTGTGCCTGCGGCTACGGTACACTCAAATGATTTGATATCCTCAACTGGCACCTCCACAAGGCCCAACTCTGTTTTAAAACAGATTGCTACACCCCCGCCCCTACGACCCAACCTTGCTCGGTGCATCACAGAGAAACCGTCTGGAATCGCTGATTCCAAAATGGGGCCAGCATTTGTGTCCAGCCAGGTCTCGGTGATGCAAGCCAGATCAGATGACCCAACAAGGTCAGCTATAATAGCTGACTTGTTTTTACTAGATCTGGCATTGCACAACACCATACGGGTTAGGTGGGAAACCAGGCCAGTTCGAGATACCGACTCACTAAGTGTGAAACCCTTGGGTATGGGCACTAAACAAGGAGGACCTCGTTCAGTGCACCATTTTGCCCCAGGGTGTCTTCTGGACCCCACTACCCTAATCGGGCCGCTCAGCCCAATCCCCTTCCGGCCCCCCACCCCTCCTCCTCCTCCTCCCAACAATTCCAACAGCCCTACAGCGACCATACACTGCTGCTGACAAAAAGGGGAAGGATAAAGGGGCAGAGGTCCTGAAGTTCGAAGGGGGGAGTAATGTCTGACAGGAAGAGTTTCATTAGGCACATCCTGATAGACACTACAACACTACTTAAATTAAACAACTAAAATTAAACACACAAACAATTACAATTATCTGATATTTAAACTCTCACTCCCAGTCAGTAATACAAATGGGAATAAAAATCAAATATTTGCAATGTCCATGGGAAAGCAAGTCACTGGCTAGGATGTTCTCTCACAGCCTCCTACTTCAGATAAAATCAAAAAAAAAGAATGAAAAGGAAACTAGGACTCTCATTCCTAATTTGTGAAGTACTCAAAATGTCCAGCAACAGGAACTATGAGGTCCTTTCACAACCTCTCTCCAGATAGCAGAAAACAGCCCAAGAATATTTTGGCCACACCAACAGCATGCAGGGGAAGCTTCAAAACCACGGGCCAGGCACAGGAACTCAGTTATCCAAAAATGAATTCAATCTGCTCAAAATCCAAGGTATTTCAGACTGTCCTCACCAGGAAGATTCCAAACAAGGAGCAAAACTTCAGACGATGCAGCACAGTCATAAGGGGGGCAGGGATGAGAAGTTTTCCACAGTAAGAAGGGGGAGGGAGGGGTGACCATGTAGACTATAGAGCCCCCAGACAACACAGACAGCCCTGCAATCCACCAACCACAAAACAGTCTATGCCCCTCACCACCTGAGCCCCAATCCTCCAGCTCAGGAAATGGGGCCCAGAAAACACCAGAATCGCAAAGGCACCCCTACCCCAACCAACCAACCCCTACACAAAACCCACTGAGAAAACTTACAGTCAGTACTCACGACCCTCCAAATCCCCAACTGTAATCATCGGCTGTCAGATAGTCTTTAGCCCTCCTTCCAATCTTCCAGTCTTCCAATCTCCTTAGATCCTCCCGGGTAGGTCACCTCTTTCCTAAGTTCCTATGGATCTGCTAAACATCCAGGCTGTATCTGGAAAAATCAAGTTTCCAGCTGGGCAACTAAGACATTCCTATTGACAGAAACGCTCTTTCAAAGCCCTGTTGTGCTCACCAGTGAAGCTGGAGAGACCGCAGCAAGTTGCCAACGCTGCTTGCAAAATGCCCACGCAGCGAGATGAATAGCACTTTGCCGAGCTGTTAAAAGTTAAGCGTTGAGAAAACACAGCCCAAAAAGAAAACGCCAAGTACTAACTACCTCAGTTCTTCGCCCCTAAGCTCGCTATAAACATAAAAGTAAAAGAAAAATGACAGCAAAACAAAATAACAAAGTATAACATACAAAAACTAAATACAAAAGAATAAAATGGAGCTAAAGCGCTGGCAGGTTCACAGCAACAGAGCTAAAACACTGGCAGGCTCACAGCAGCCACCATCTTGAAAAAAAGGAACAAACTGAGTCAGTATAAACCAAGGGGAACAGTGATGAGCTAGGAATGAGCCCGGTACACATAGAAGGCCTTGGATTTGATTTCCCACAGCTTTGCTTGTATGCTGTGTGATTCTGAATGGGTCACTTGATCACCCCAGTGCATCTGCTTCACACTTGAGAACAGGAACTAGTGCCTAGTGGGGCTTACCTCATTATGGAAGACAACTTGGATGGGGGAAGTACTGAGCTTTAAGATAGGAAGAGTTAGAGGGGAAGGGGGGATGGGCTGAGGGACAATATGATATAGCAGAATAGAAGGTGGGTGACCAGTGGGGGGATATTAACATGGTGTTGTAAGCCGGCTGAGTGGCGCTGAGGGTTGAGGTGCTGGACTCCACACCTCATGCCATGCTGGCGACCTGGGTTAGGGAACGAGCCCAGGTCATCAGGGATTGGCAGGGGAGGGAAGAGATTGAGCATCCAGTAGACTGCTCTCTCTTTCAGGGGAGGGATATGGGAAGCATCTGCTCATGGAGTACTTCTGGTGGTGGCCAGAGGGCACCGGTGTAGTGGCACTGTGTATGCTGGGGGTTGGAGCTGCAGCACTACATTGTCATGATGGCAGGCTCCATAGGGGAAAGAAACACAAGCCAGAAAAAAACCTCCACACTCGTGGAGATAAAGGGGGTTCCAGTGACACAGCCCACATCCCACTGACAGCCCTGCAGTCGGAGTACTCCATGGCCAACCCGCCACCCAGGTAAGACCTCTCCAATTCCAGAAAAGCCATCACAGGAGGACAGGCCCACCCTGGGGAGGGGTGATCCAGGGCGCTAGGTCTGCCTGGGTGGTCGAGGGAGTCTCTCTGGTCATGGCAGGGTTCAGTCAGGGAGTAGAGGCTGGCGTCAAGAGTACACCCTGGAAGGATAACAGAATGTGGTGAAGACTAAATAGAGTTGACTAAAAAAAAAAAAAATACATGGTGTTGTAACAAAGTCTACCTAGTAGTACAGTTGAGGCAGAGGCCTGAATAACTGACAATGTGTGGGTGGGTGTTTTTCTTTCTTTTTGTTGCAGCCCAAGATCCATCATGGCAGACAGAAGCACTAGAATGAGCACCGAGTTCAAGCAGCAGCTCATTGCCCAGGTAAGGAAGAGAGGGAAGATGATGGTGGGATGTGGGTTTTGGCAACCCCAGTGAGATCAGTGCAGTGGGCTTGACAAGGCACCCAATGCTGGTACCAGCTACAAAACTCCAGGAACCTCCAGCAGCGGTGCAGACAAGGGCCACTCAGTGATGTGTAAGCAGGGACACAACAGAATAGCCAAAGCCCACACCACCTTAGCCAAATAAGTGCAATTTTGATCAGATGAATAATGAGTAATTGAGGGAAATATTTGTACAAACCTTCTAGGAGCACAAATCTGAGTCAGGTGTGCCCCTGCCCAAAAAACTAAGAAAACCAAGGAAAGGGACACCACAACCTGGTGGAGCAAAGGCAGCATCACATCCATGGCTGTCAGGACTGGTGGCACTGGCCCTGGGTCCCCTGCTGGCACCAGTGCCACCCATTACCACATGGACCCCGCATCCAAGGCCTCAGCTTCCAGTCCTGGGGCTGGGGCTGTGGATCCCCAGCAGAGCCCAGCACATTACCTGGTAGAGGCTGAGAGCCAATATGACATAGCACAGTAGGGGGCAGAGTGGGGGCTAGTGGTGGGGTATTAACATGGGGTTGTACCACAGTTTACTTAGCAATGCGACTGAGGTGGAGGTCTGAACGGAGACAGGGTATGGGTGGATATTTTCCTTTCTTCTCATTGCAGCCCTTGATCCATCATGTCAGATGCAAGGCCCAGAATGAGCAACAAGTTTGAGCAGTGGCTAATTTCCCTGCTAAGGGTGAGAGGAAGCAGATGGTGGGAAGTGATTTTTGGTAACCCCAGTGGGCCCAGTGAAGTGGGGGTGACAGGGCACCAAATGCTGGTAACAGCTACACCACTCCAGGAATCTCCAGCAACAGTGCTGACAAGGGCCACTTGGTGGTGGGTAAGCAAGGACACAATGGAACAGCCAGCACCCATAGCACTACAGCCAAGTAAGTGTGATTTTGATCAAATGATTAATGAGTAATTACAGGAAATGTTTGTATAAATCTTCCGGAAACACACACCTGAGTTGAGTGTACCCTCACCCAAAACACCATGAAAGCCAAGGACAAGGTTGCCACATCTTGGGAAGCAGGGGGAGCATCACAGCCATGGCTACCAGGAATGGTGACATCAGCTCCAGTGCTCCTGTTGGCACCAGCACCCCCCCTTACCCTGTGGCCCCCACATCCAATGCTGCATTACCAACCCGAGGGCCAAGGTTCTGGATCCCAAGCGGGGCCCGGCACCTTACCCAATGGATCCTCAACCAGTCATGTTATTGCCATTATGGGCTAAGCCAGTGCCAGAGCCAGTGTCTGCCTTTGCACTGATTGGATCATGTCCAAACCCATTGGTGCCATAGCTGGTGCCCCAGCCTGTCTTGCCCATTCCCCTTCCAGCCCCACAATTTGGCCCACAGCTGACTCCATGGCTGGCACCGACTGAGCCATGTTCAACTTCAGTGGCACCACTGCTGATGCCCCAGCCAGTCTTGTCCATTCCTCTTCTGCAACTCCAACTCTACCCACAACCAGTGAATCCTCCACTGCCGGAGGGACCGAGTCTTCTGCTGCATCAGCCAGTGGCACCAGCCAATACTCCACTGATGTTGGAGGAAAATATAGACAAGTTGTTGACTCTAATGACTGAAAATGACGTGATGCATCCAGATGATCTGGCGGTAGGTGGGAGAACAAGTGGTGGGATCATTAGGTGCAGGGGAAGTGGGGCAGCAGCAAGAGGCACAGATGGTGCAGGATTGTATGTATCTATTGTTGAGGCAGTGGGATTTCACATGTCAAAGAAGGCATGGCAGCAGATTGCAGGGGGTGGGATTTGGGGATGTGTTCACATTACTCAACAGACCAAAAGTTGAAAAGGACTCTAAGAAGGACAAAGAGAAAGGGAATCTGGTAGAGAGGAAGTATAAGGTGGTGGTTTGATGTGGCTGGAAGAATTGGCAGGTGGGCTTTGCAATCTATGCTGGTTTGTTAATGGAATTATGTCCACAAAAGGCGAGAGGTTTGTGGACTTAATACAGCCACATCAAGGCACTGCATAGGTCAAAATGGTGTTGGGGATGACTGGAATACAATGAGGTGTTTCAGAGGCGGGTATACCGACCACAGAGCAAAACTGCAGCAGCAAAGACCGTTACAGTGACAGGATTCGAGCTAATACCTTGGGTCACTGTGATGGTCTCTGCTGTCACTGGGAGTGCATCACCTGCTGTTTCGCCCCCTCCACCAAGACAACTCAAACTCAGAGTTGTATCCCTAGAGACCGGGGGATGTGGGGGGCAGAGCCACTCACATAGAGGCTTCAGGGGCGCAGACCCACAAGCAATGAAGCATTGTGGCATCCCCGACAGTGCAATACTGACACTCGGCATTGCATCTGTCACTGTCGGGGATGTCAGCGGGGCGGCTGTTGCCTTGCTATAGTAAAATCTAAGAGGTGGAAGCAGAATTATGCTAATGGAGTCTGGGAAGCGTTGAATCTCTTGCTTCTGTGGGCCACAGAGAGATGGAATACAACATCTAGACAGTGGCTTCCCAGTCCAACGTCCTCAGTCTTCAAGACAGGGCTGTTCATTATCAGGGAGTAGTGGTTCAGCAGCAGGGAATACAGGAAAGGAGGGAAAGGGCTGGCAGTGTTACCACTACAACCATGGGACATGCAAGGTGGAGGCCTATTAATATAGGCATGAATGCTTCGCATGTGGGAAGATCCATCCTTTTTGTGCAATGCACAAAAGGTATTAGCCTGCAGCCCTTTCAGAAGGGACAGGGCAAACCTCCCAAACCCAATAAAAATGGAATGCTTTGAGCATTAGTTACTTAGATACCTGGATAGGCAGACCACCTGATCCCTGGCAAAGAGTTTTGCACAAGGCTTCAGGATCCCATACCAAGGGACTCACAAAGCCCGTGAAGTGGAGAATCTAAAATCTGCCAGGGACTGTCCAGATTCTAGATGTAGTTGGGAAAAAAATTGGTGAAAGAAGTAGCACTAGACAAGATTAGCAGGCCCTTTGATCAGTTCCCTTATACTCACCTGTGTGTATAACTGATAAGCCTGGTGCCAAAAAAGGCTCTGGGGGAGTATCAACTAATAAATCACCTGTCATACCCAGAGGGCAATTCATTAAATCAACACATTGATCCAGATGACACAGTGGTGACATAATGCTTTGTTTGATGGGGCAGTAAAACTACTGGAGGGGGTTGGAAAGGGGGGACTATTAGGTACGTTCGACATTGAATCCGATTTTTAGTTACTGCCTGTGCACCCTCAATATAGGGACCCACTGAGCATGAAGATTGAGGGCAAATATTACGTTGACATTTGCATGCTGCGGGGTTGTGCAGTGTTTCAATGATTCAGCACCTTCCTACACTGGACCACCACCTAGATAGAATTATTTTTTTTGTTTGTCGTTAAAGTAGGGACGGATTATTGTGCACAGCTGATGGGTGCATTCCAGTCAGTGTGTGAAGGCCTGGGGATTCCAATAGCCCACAAAAAAACTGAGAGGCCGGGTACTTGCTTAACCTTATTGGGTATCAAAATAGTCATGGTCACCATGGAGTTCCACCTTCTGGCCAAGAAGGTCAGGGCACTTATAGAGTGTCATTGCAAAAAAAAGGGCAGGCATGCAATCTTATCCTAAAGGAGCTGCAGCAATTAATAGTTCATTTGAATTTTGCATGCAAGGTCATACTGATGGGGAGAACCTTCCTTTGCAGGATAGCCAAGTGTGTTGCGACCTGCGGCAAGGCCCATCACAGGTTTTGGATTACTGAGACCCTGCAAGATGACCTCCAGGTATGGATAACCTTCCTGTCATGCTTTAACTGGATGGCCATTTAGCCTGCAGATGTGAAAAGGCAAGAGTTTAAGCTCTACACAGATGTGTCCAGTGGCATAGGCTTCGGGGATTACTTTTGCAGGTCTTGGTGTGCAGGCCCTGGCCCCAGGCATGGCCAGAGGTGGGCTTGCTTCATCAGATAACACTCCTGTAATTCTTCCACATCATGGTGGTGCTATCAATTTGGCAGGAGGACTATTTTAACTGGTGATTTTCAGGTCCGATAACACAGGGGTAGGTCACAGCATTAAACTGCAATTGGGGAAAGGGCCTCATGGGTAACCTGATGAGGGTATTCATTCTTAGATGTCTACATAGAAACATAGAATTTGATGGTAGATAAGGACCGCTTGGCCCACCTAGTCTGCCCATTTTCCTACCTGATGGATAAGCTGCAGATCCTAGTTAACCAACAGCCTACTTCCTTCTATTCCCCCACTAGGACTGCCTTATGTCTGTCCCATGCATTCTTGAATTCCCCCACTGTTTCTGACTCCATGACCTCCTCAGGAAGGCTGTAATTCTGTCTAATATTCAATGTTCAGTTCAGGGCAACACATGTACCTGGGGTTGACAATGAAGTGGCTGATGCTCTTTCTCATTCATGGTGGGAGAGGTTTCAAGAGCTAGCACCAGAAGCAGAGAAGTGGCCAAGGGAATATTATAGAATCATAGAAATCTGACAGCATAAAAAGACCCCTCTGGCCCATTGAGTCTGCCCTTCCCCATCCTACTCATTATCTATGTCACTGGCCATCCCCTTCCCCCCCACTTGCCAACCCCATGTGTGTATCCCATGCCCTCTTGAATCCCTCCATTGTTTCAGCACCCACAACTTCTTCTGGTAGTTTATCCGGGGTCTACCACCCTTTCTGTGAAGTAATGCCCCCTCACCTTGCCTCTAACTCTTCTTCCTTCTAATCTTAGACTATGCCCTCTATTTTTAGCCCCCACCTTCCTTTTAAATAAGATCCCCACCCTCACTTTATTGATCCCCTTCACATACTTAAATGTTTCTGTCATGTCCTCCTCTCCCTTCTAGTCTCCAGTGGTTACAGATCCAATTCCCTTTGCCTCTGTTCATATGGCTTCCTCTTCATACCATGCAACATCTTGATTGCCCTTCTCTGAACCCTCTCTATCCCATCTATGTCCTTGTATAGGTGTAGTCTCCAGAACTGGACCCTGTAATTCAGGTGTGGCCTCACCATGGTTTTATAAAGAGGCATCAGTACCTCCCTCCTTCTAGTAGTTATGCCCCTCCCAATGCACGCCAACATTCCATTTGCCTTTCCCACTGCTTTGCTGTATTGGTTACCTACCTTAAGGTTGCTTGATACTATAATCCTCAGATCTTTCTCTTGCTCATTGTTTTAATTTCCACTCCCACAGAGTGTAAACGGCTTGCAGAATTTTACGCCGGATGTGCATCACAGCACACTTTTTGGCACTGAATTTCAGCTGCCAAAATTCCAACCACCATTCCAAAATCTTCAGGTCCTGCCTCATAGCCTCCACCCCCTGGGGTGTCCACCTTATTGCAGATTTTTGTATCATCTGCAAACAGGCACACCCTCCCTTCCCCTCCCCTCTATCCCATTTGCTATATCGTTGATATAGATATTGATAAGGAGGGGTCCCAACACCAACCCATGGGGCACCCCACTCATCCCCCCTTCTCCCCAGAGTGTACCCCATTTACCACCACCCTCTTGCTTCTGTCCTTCAACCAGTTCTCCACCCACCCAGTTATTTTCTGTCCCAACCCTAAGCTTTCCAGCTTATTTACTAACCTTCTGTGAGGGATGGTGTCGAAGGCCTTATTGAAGTCCAGTCTATCTCTGGGATTTGGTGATTCAGAAGAGTGGGAATTGCTAAAGCATTTGTTAGTACTCAGAAGTAAGGCAGCATATCTCTCTATTGATAGTTCATTGTTGTCTTTCTCACCCAACATATTTTAGGACTCCTTCCTATCAAATGTCCCCCATACCCCCGATCTTCTACTGATTGGGTAATTTACATTCACTTTCTCCTGTACTGTAGGAATCTGATCTTATTCTCACTGCATAAGCCCAGTGTCATGTTTTGTACCTACTTCCTCCTGAACGGTATTGCTCAAAAGTAATGCTTATGTATCATGCATTGTTTACTACTGTCTGATTGTTCTACTGTTGTATCATCATTCTATAACCTCCCAGGACGTGCCTCTGAATAGGCAATGCTTGTCTAGAGCACTTACCCTGTCAACACAAACTAAATAAAAAAAAAAGAAATAAATGAATAAATATCAAAGAGGGTGTACACCTTTCTCAGGGTGAGGGGCCAGCTAGGCTGGGAAGCAGCCTGACCAGTATCAGAGGACTAGCTGTGCACAAATCTCCTGCAATAAAGTGACAGGATGCTATGCCAGCAATAGTGGGGCAGCACTTAGCAGTGATTGCCTGTTTTGTGAAGGCAATGGGAGTGATTGACACAACATGGTCCTTTCGGATAGGTAAGATGCTCAAGAGGTGGACCCGAGGAGACTTCAAAGAGGAGGATGCTCAGCACCCAATCAGCCCAACGTTACTGGGAAAAATTGTGACACTCTTGCCCAAGGCGTGTTCATCTGCTTCAGAGGCACAGCTCTTCTAAATAGCCTTTTTAGTGGCTTTCTGCAAGCCAAGTGTCTGAACTGACATAGCCGAGCAAATCAACAGCCTCACTGGTGGCATTTGGTGACAATGACGTGGTGGTGACCACAAAGGGGATGTTTTTTTTTTTGCTTCCAGTGAAGTAAGATGGACAAAGGTGTCAGGGGCCACTGGTGCAGCCTCAAGTCCCCACATCAGGTACAGTGGGATGTAAGGGAATGGGAGTCTGCATATAGCCAGCAACAGAAAACTGGGGGTCAGGCCTTTTTCTGCCACAAGGAGAGTTCATTCCCTCATCTTGTATTAGTTTCGCCATCTGCTGGGCAAGGCCTTGCAGGTGTTAGGAATGGCACACCAGGACTGTAACACTCAGTCTTTCAGGATAGGGGCAGCATCACACACACCAGGGTGGAAGGGTCGACAGACACACAAATAAAGTTAGAGCCCTGGTTCGCCATCTTTTCTAGGGTTCTAGTTAAGTTCGGGTTTGGTAGTATGAGTTCACATTCATTTTGGTTCATTTTCATTTTTTGATTTACAGGTTCAAGCTCAGTTTGATTTGACTTTTTATTTTTAGTTTCAGTTTGTTTTCAAGTGTGTTTACCCATCTACTCCCTTAACTTTCAATGCATGAAGATGCACCATGGGGGTGAGGGCTAATTAACTGTAGTAGTGGGTGTGCAACTTCATAATAATTTTCTTAAAAGCCAAACACATCTTATATTAAAACTGAACATAACTGATGTCCTCAGAACTCCTCTGGATATTCAGTTTGGAGGCTGTTGCCACCCAGCACAATAGACGGGGGCAAGTACTAAAGGAATAATGCCTGACAGGGTGGGTGTTATGCTGGGATAACATCCCACCTCGGGTGGTTGAACTCGAGGCCACCAGCCGATGGCATCCATCACCCGAGAGGGGATGTTATCCCAGCATAACACCCACCGTGGAGGACATTATTCCTATAATACAATGGCTTGTTGTTATATACAGAATTAAAAAAGAATTAAAGAATGATTTGTTAGTCTAGAAAAATATTTTTGTTTCTTAAGAGAAGATGGCTAAGGATAATGCTGCAAGCAGCAACAAACAATCAGCTGGGATGTTATGCCAGGATAACATCTCTGCTGTGATGGTCAACTGACCAATCAGGAGCCAGGATTCTTTCTTGCCACTGTATAATGTAAAATATAACTCTACTGTGCAGAAAGATACAGTATGACTGAAAACCCTCTTCACTAGAATTGTTTAGACTGTGATTTTGGACAAGGAGATGCTCACTGAAATAATAGAAAAGTTGATAGACTTGATGAAAATGTCTCTAGCATGTGTGCCTCCAGCCTGGACTGTCATTAGGCTGATGTTTTATCAGCTGTGAGCTGCAGACAGGAAGAAAGGGGGAGGAGAATGGGTCCACATAGCTGAGGACCTGGAAGAGGAAGGCGGTGGGAGTAGGAGTCATTTTTGCCTTTTAGGATTCAACAAAGGAGTGAGCATATTTCAGCTCCCCTGTGGATGCTCCAGGGTAGGAAAAATTAATTAAAATAAGAAGTATTCACAGGTGTAGTACTGCATTTAAACAGCATGTGCAGTACCTATCTACAATGCTGTGTAACAGATGTCAGGTTCTAATGTGGGCAACACATAGTCAGGGTTCGTATTCGGTTTGGGTACATCTTTTTTTTCTTCAGTTCAAGTTTGGTTCAGTTTGACAGAAAATGAAGCAGTTCATGTGTGGTTTGGGTTTGATTCGTGGATGAAACCGGGCTCTAGAGACACTGGGGAGCTGGAGGTCACAGAAATTGGTGAAATACTGTATGTGCACCCATAGTTACTTTACTTCATTTGTTTTGTTTTATTTGCTGATCAGGACTAGGGATGCAGCGAATTTAAAATCCGCCGGCGAAGTGAACTCAAAGTGGCCACTTCGCCTTGGCACTTCACTATGTGGAGTGCCCCATAGGAAAGGCTTACTTTGCCTTGTTATTATTACTTCACATTGTCATTCCACCTTAAACACGAAGTAAGGCGCAGTGACAACAATACTGGTAGCATCCCACCCACACAGTCACCATAATGAATGTGCATCCCCAAAATGCTACTGTCTTGTGTCCAGAAAACTTCCCAGCACTGACGAAGTGAAATGAGAGTGTAACAAGAAATGCAAAGTCTCCCAAAATTAATGGCTCACTCTGTCATGCGTGCAGTGGTCTAGTCACACACAGAGTCACCAGAATTAATGTGCATCCCCAAAATGCTACTGTCTTGTGTCCAGAAAATTCCCCAGTGGTGAAGAAGTGAAATGGGAGCGTAACAAGAAATGCAGTCTCCCAGAATTAATGGTGCCATGCAAATGCACAGACAGATTAAGATTGTGCTGCACACTCAAGGGATGCATACGAAAAGGCACAACACCACCTAACGAGTGCTTACAAGTCACAAATCCAAATCTGGAAAGGAATACATTTTGCCAGTTGGGGGATTAGTTCACGGCAGTAACAATCCTCTACCAGTAGAGATACCACAAAGCAGTATAAAAAAAATAATGCAGGTGTGGTGGATATCAGGTTCACACTGCTGCAATTACTCTGTAACACAATAAAAAGTGTCTGATTTAATGGCACACATCGCACACACACTCACACTCAAATAATGTGCAGCAAATTGAAAATCTTTAGTAATATAACCAAATGTTTTAAACAGACAAATTGTACACTGCTGCACCACAACAATCAGCAAAAAAAGTCAAGAATTACTGAAAATATTACTGTGTGTACACATTAACACAGTTGTACAAGAAAAATATAACCAAAACAGAAAGACTGCCTTTTTCTCCCAGTTAATGTACCTATACCACAAATACACCCCTCCCACAAAGCACACTTCACAGTACACAGACTGACTATTCTAAATTAACATTCAAAATCCACGCACAACAATAAACACTCGATGATATGAGCACAGAAGGATTTCCTACAATCGATGTGCTAAATTTTGAGCAAAAAATGTTACTCAAAAAGGCATTTTAAACAGCTTTTAGAAGTTTTGAATCGCAGAGCTCTGAAAGCAAACTGTCTCCAGCTACCACTGCACACACACTACCCAGGTCAGAACTGAGGCTGTGCCGAACAATCTAGAGCCCATGTGACCTGCAACCCCATGAATAACTGCAGAATTTCATTTGGAGCTCAATTACAGGGCAAAGTGAGGTGCATTACATTGATTTCAATGTACTTCACCTTAAAATTGGTGGAGAAGTGGTTTGGGGAAGGTGGAATAACGCAAAGTCATTGGTTTCAATGGACTTCGTGTTCCTCATTTTGAAGCGAAGTACACCACTTCACATTGTGGAGCTCTCCACGGATTCCACATTACTCAATGAATCACTTCACGGAGCAAATTGGGGCCATTTCGTCCACCACTACTTACAGTACTGTAACTCACATGCTGTACGGGAAGGAATGCTAACGCATATGGCTGTACTTCCCCGATGGGCTGTAACACAAAACTCCTAGACTTAAAAATGCTTATTAATGAGTACAATGGTGGAGTGGTGAAGCCTGGAGAGGTACTACAAAACATGCTTATAATACATCCAAGTAACTAGTCAAAAAATGAGTGTTGTGATTCGTGACGTGATCTTGAATCGTGATTTGTGACTGCATTTGTGAATGTGATGATGAAGAACGTGTTTCGATATCGACAGTGTGAGATAACCATTATGAAAACTATTTTGGGAACACGAATGCCTAAGGCTGTACTTCCCCGATGAACTGTAGCACAAACACCCCAACTTAAAAACGCTCATTAATGAGAACAATGGCGGGGTAGTAAAGCCTGTAAAGATACTACGAAACATGCTTACAATACATCCAAGTAACTAGTCAAAAAATTAGTGTCATGATTCATGATGTGATTGTGAATCGTGATTTGTGGCTGCATTTGTGACCATGATGATGAAGAATCTGATTTGTATCACGCGTGACTCGTGATGATGTAACTGACTTAAAAACGCATATTAATGAGTACAATGTTCATGCAGAATTATGCACCACACCAGTCCAGTACTCTGAAGGGAAGCCAAAGAAACAACTGTGACTTAAGTTACAGATGAAGATTGGGCCCTAAAGAGATGCAAATGCACAGACAGATTAAGATTGCGCTGCACACTGAAGAGATGCAGATGCAAAGGCACAAAACCTAATCAGTGCTCACCATCAGAAATTCGATTCTGCAAAAGAATACCTTTGCTGGTTGGGGCGGGCTGCAGGGGTGGGCAGTGTACTGCACTGCTGCAGTAGCAGTCACTAGTACTAGTGTCAGTAAAGATACCACAAAGAAGTACAAAAATCACACAGCTGCAGTGGATAGCAGCTTCACATTACTGATATTATTATGTGGCACAATAAAATCTGTCTGATTTGAAGACATGCGTCACACACATACACGCACACTAAGTAATGTGTAGCAAATTGAAAACTTCAGTAATATAACCACATATTTTAAACAAAGTAAAATTATGCACTGCTGCATCACAACAAACAGCAAAAAAATGGCAAGAATTATTGGAAATATTACTGTGTGTACATTAACACTGTTGTACAAGAAAAACATCACCAAAACAGAAAGCACTGTCTTTTTCTCCAAGTTAATCTACCTACACCACAGATATGCCCCTCCCCAAAGCACACTTCCACTGTCCCTCAGTACACAGACTGAATGTTGTACATTAACATTCAAAATCCACACACAAACAATAAATGCTCGATGATATGAGCACAGGAGGGTTTCCTATGATTGATGAACTAAAGTTTCAGCAAAACAGATGATTCAAAAAGGCTTTTTTAACAGCTTTTAGAAGGTTTGAATTGCAGAGAGCTCTCAGAACAGATTGTCTCCTACAGCTTCCTACACACACTACCCCAAACGGAGGCTGTGCAGAAAAATCTCAAGCCCATGTGACCTGAAATCTCATGAGTCACTGCAAAATTCGCCTTTGGAACTTAAAAACAAGGTGAAGTGAGGCGGAGTACATTGTTTTCAATGTACTTCGCCTTAAGAATTGGTGGAGTAGTGGTTTGGGAAGGCGAAGTAATGCAAAGTCATTGTTTTAAATGGACTTCGCATTACCCATTATAAAGCGAAGTACTCCGCTTCGCGTTGTGGAGCACTCCATGAATTCACATTCACTCTGCAAATCATTTCACGGAGCGAATTGGGGCCACTTCACCCACCAGTAATCAGGACTTCTTGACAAGGCAAGTGTGGCTATGTGGGCATTCTTTTGTCCATTGGGTGGCAGTGAGAGCATGGTGACTCAAAGGGGGATCATATCTCCTTTTCCATGCCCAGAGGGTGAGGATACATTGGTTGGGCTGAAGGGGAAAGAGATGGGGGAGGTACTCCCTGGATCACTGCTGAGGCTCAATGCCATGGCCCACCAGACATGCTGGTCATCCCCCCTCAGTGGAAACAACTTGGAGCTGGGGAAGTCTGTTGAGTTGCAGAACAGTATGCAAGAGGATTTTGGTCAAGCAGACAGAGAATGGCCTATGACATAGTGTAACCCCACATCATTCAAAGGCAGAAATAGCATCATGCCTGGAATCTCAGTGCCATAGAGATGGTGTGTGACTCAATAAACATGGCAATGTGACACATTATGGACTTCATAGGGGGCTGGGTGTTGAAGCATAATGGTATTGTGTCAAACGTTCCACAGCTTTATGCCAAAGATTGGATGTGCCTATCAAACCTAGGCAACGATAGATTTTTAGCTGATATGTGGTGTAGCTTGAAGGACATTCTGGCATGATGTGCTTGGTTGGGAAGGAGCATCCAGGGCACAGGAACACTCTTCGAGTGGTGACATGGTATTCAGATGGGGTTAACAGGGTTGTCACTCCTTTTCACCTTAGGGGTCAAGAAGAAATTTTACTGATTTTTTTTTCCTACACAGTTTTCTGATTTTTGCCTTCTCTAGCAGGGTTTACAGAGAACTAGGGGGTCAATAGGTGGGTTTATCACAGACACAAAGGCATAACAGTGGCAAGGTAGTGTGGCTGTTTGGGGGCATGATAATCACAATGGAGGTTAATAGGGTTGTCGCTTCTTTTCAGGTGGGCCCTGAGGCTAGGGAGAGGTGTGACCATGGCAGCTGGTACTAGAAGGGTGCCAGCCATTGGCAAAGGAGAACTCTCTGATGTAGGTCACCAGTCAGCAGTGCCCTGGACAGGGAGGGCACTCTAGAGACTGTTTCATTTATAGCCACTCCTCATGAATGGGCAGTTGCAAGGACCAATAGTAGTGCATAACATTCACCCTCTGACATCCATGAGAAGGTGTGTCCAAGTCCCCAAATGTATTTCATTTAGAGTGCTGCAAAACAATCCCTGACTTTAATCACAAAAACAAACTGGTCTAGTATTCAGACCAGTGCTAAAAAGAAGAGGCAAGGTAATCGTATATATTTTATGATATTGATTAATAATAAATACACAATGGAACATATTTTTTAGAACAAACCGTATACAAACCATAAGACTATAAAAATAGCAGACGGTATACCCAATGCACAATAGGTGAAAACTGTAATGTCAATATTTGTTTTTTCTGGATAGATGTAACACTATGTTAGCATGCATTTTCCCTAAAGACATCAAAACCCCTTAGTAGAAAACTCCCCCTGCTATGCATGAAAACATATCCACAAATGTATTTAATAAATAAAAGGTGTAATGAAAACCATGCAGTGTAATACATTTTACATCTCAATGATAGATGGCCATTGCCCTTTGGGGTAACCCTTGCCTCAAAGCTTTTGCAATGAAGTTCTTTGTCTTTTAGCTTGTTTTTGTTTTTTGGGGGGCTCACCATGACCCAAACCTGTAAGACCAATTTAGGGGCTGGTTCATTTCCCCTTGAGTGTCATACAGATGAGACACACTGATGTGTCCTGTGTAGAACGAAACATGTGTCTACGTCTTCTGTTTGCGCCCTTTGCAGATTGTGTGAGAGGTCCTTTGGCACTATGCATTCCTGCTTAAAGCTGAACCAACCTAAAATGTCATGGTGATTTGCATATACATCCCATGATGCTTTGCATAATGAGGGTATGTGAAATTTTGTACTTCAATGATATAGGATGTGTATTTCCTAATTGTACTATCAGTATTCCTCTCTGCTCCTCCCATAAGCAAACATTTATGATATGATGCTGACTGATAAATTACAGTTCTTAAATTTTCATTTTTTAATGCTTCTTATCAAAATGGTGCACACAGAATGACACATATATCACATTAAACCAAGTCCTTAGTTAGTACTTTTGCTATCTAGAACTTTTGGATTTTCCAGTAGGTAGGGATTTGGGCAGACTGGGTGGGCTAAGCGGTCCTTGTCTGCCGTCAAGGTCTGTGTTTCTGTGTGTTTTTGTTGCTCAGTTTTTACTAGAAAGGACAGTGGGCCCTTGCCAGAGATTGGCATCAAATCAGCCACTATGAAGGTTCCAGAGATGAGGAGCCAATATACTGTATATTAGCAAATGGTCCTACAAGGTCTGACAGCCATACACATAGATAAAGTCCCAGGACACCAGATGGGCTGCATTCAAGGATACTCAGGGAATTGGCAATGGTACTGGCTGAACCCCTGGTAGGTCTAGTAAGCAGCTCACTAAGGAGGGGTGGTTCTGAAGGACTGGAGGATAGTAGATGTGATTCTGCTCCATGGAGGGGGATAGTGAACAAGCAGGGAACTACAGACCTGTCAGTCTTACTTCTATTGTAGGGAAGCTGATGGTGTTACTGGTCAGTGATGACTTGCACATTTTTGGTGTTGGATTTCAACTTCCAAACTTTTGACCACTTCTATAACATTTGCAAGTGTCTCTGCAACTCCCTTTCCAACTCCCTTTCTACCTCCTCAGTGCCTACTATGTCAAAGAACCTAATGTCATATGTGAATAGAGACATACTTCCTTGGATTCCCTTACCATGTCATGGAAGAACACATAGACAAGGGCTGGTCCCAGAGTCTGTCCTTGTAACAATCTACAAGTGACCTCTCTCATCTGATCTGATTTAGTTACCCACAACATCTGTCTCCCAGTCAACATTTTTCTCATCTATCTACCTCTGCCATTTGCTGCAGACATATCCTCAACTTTATTCATCAACTTTCAGTGAGGCAAGGAGTTTGAAAGCATTATTGAAATCAAAGTATGGTAGATGTACACCATGGCCGTTATACACAACCCTGATTACCGAATCAAAGAATACTGTCATATACTAATAGTGTATAATAGTATCATAATTCACTGGTACCTATTCATTATTTTTTTTTAATATATGGATGAGATTTAGTTTTTTCTTATATTGGAAGTGGTAGTCAGCAGTTTTAGTGAAGGATGCTCTGTCCTGGCTGACTGTCATGTTGTGTTGCTGCTGCTCTCACCCCAGATTGCTGTGCTCCACCCCACCCGCCTCCACTCGTGGTCTCGCGGTATAAGAACAACTGGAAGGTAGTCCTACCTTTTTTCTTCTTTGGGCTGCTCTCCCATTTCTTTTTTTGTGAGAGGTGGGGGGAAAAACAAAGAAATGCTGAGAAGAAGTACGGTCTCGCTAAGCGAGAAACCGAGCTGCCATGTTTCTTACAACGTTCTGCCCATCCACACATGTAAAGCGGCCAATCAGGAGGCACGCTGAGGATGCTGTGGGGGGCAGAAGGCATTTTTGGGGCACTTGGCTGTTTGCTACCAGTGGTAATACTATTGTTCAAAAGTGGAACGATAGTATTAACATTGATTGATAATACTATTAACATTGATTGTCAATCAATGTTAATAGTACTGTTAATCAATGTTAATTCTATTAACACTGGAAGTGTGAGGGTATTATCAGATTTTTTTTGTATGCTTTGTAAGTATATTAAAGTATCATAATTCATGGGTGAGTGCATGTAGCCAGGACTTTACACACATCACGTGGTGTGGAATGGTACATAAAACTACAGAGGGAGGCTTAAGGGTTTTAAAGAAGCATCCCACACTGAGGGTGTGTGTGTAAGTTTCTAGTTTACATGCACCTACCATTGGCATGTGTTTTATACTTATTAGCTAGCATTTTTAATCATTGTTAAAGTTGTGTGACTAGCACTCACACAACTCATAGTACGAGATTGATTGACATGCAGTGATTACAACCATCCAGCTGTAATTCATTATTTCAACAGGGCAATCATAATGCATTTTTACAACCAGGTTTTCTGTGCATTAAATATGGTCAATAGTAATTAGCGCTAAGTATGTTTTATATGAATAATATTATAGCAGTGCTTGATGTATTACATAACACACCATTACACGAACAATGCATAGACAAAAAGGTGCTTGCTTGCTGTAGAATGCCTATAATTAGTTTTTAACGTGCCATTAACACCAAGCATGCACTGACTAACACATGATTAAGAATTTGGCTCAGCAACATAGAAACTATAAGTGTATTAGATTATTTATTTGTTTTTGGTAACCAGGTGAGGTGCACTAGAGATAGAGATGCCTATTTTCAGGCATGACCCGGGAGGTTACAACAGTGCAAGAACATGACAACATGCAATACAACATAGTCTTGAAATGGGATATTATGGGAGTGCTGTTGAGCACCTTACTGAATGGACGTAGGAGAGAGTAGCTCTGCATCTGGTAGGAGTTTTATAATAAAATTATCTCTTGAAAGGCTGAATTACCTTATAACTCCAGCTCTTTTCGATAGCTCATACCCAGAGGAGCAGTTCAATACTAAACTTGGCGCTGGGGAAAACGAACAAGGGAGGACCTGGGGGTTCCAAACCCCAGCAATCGATAGAGCCACAGGCCTCATCCTCGGCACCAGAGCGCCCAATACAGGAACCACCATGGTAGGCCCTGCAGCTGTCGATGCAGGCCATCGACAGTAAAATTGAAACTATACTACAAAGACTGGGGGAGCAGGATCTAAAAATTGAAATGGCCAGTAAAACTGCAGTAGCAGCAGAATCCCAAGCCACAAAGGTGCTGAATTCCACCACGAAGTTGGCCCAAGAAAATGCACATCTGCATTACAGATTGGAAGCCCTTGAAAATGCAAATTGGGCTTCTAATATTTGGTTGTTTGGTATCCCGGAGGGACTAGAAGAACCTGATCTGCTACAGTTCTTAAAACAATGGCTACCCGGAACACTTAAAATTTTGGCTGAACTAGCTGAGTACTTTTACAAGGCCTACAGAATATCTCCCAGATCAGCCAGTGCTCAGCAGGAGGGTCCGGGAACTATTCTCTGGTAACCAGTAATAGCAACACAAGAGATCTTATCCTACAGGCAGCTAGACTGGTAGATCATTTAAATTATCAAGGTCACACTATCCACATTTTCCCCGACCTGTCTTTTGCTACCAGAGCCCACTGTAAAAAGTTTGATGACATCCGGGTGAAGTTGAGGAGCCTCGGTGTAACCCATTCTTTGCTTATGCCTGCACACCTTCGGTTGTACTACGGAGGACACACTTACCAATTTACAGACCCAGAGAAGGCTGGCCGTAGGGTCCAGAAAATTGAGGAAGAGTTTGCAGCGGCTCATGGGTTAGAAGTTCTGGTTACCGACTCTTCAGATGACGAGGGGACCTGAAATGGTGAGGAATTCATTTCAGCATAAATCACCATGCCTGAACTGACAGGGTTTGAACAATCTCAAATAGATGATCATGGGACTGCCATTTTCTTTCTGATGGGCATCAAAGGGGGCTATCCTAAAATGTTAGTTTGCTGATATAGCATGCTATTGGGAGTTTTTTTAATACCCCCTTTACTTAACTATTCTTTGGTAGCTTGATATTAAGGAGGCAGCTCATGACTCTGTTCAGGAAGTTTTAAAATATTATTTTCACAGTTTTACTAGATGCAACCTCTAGACTACTATGTTTAATGAATATCTTGTTTGGTAAGAGGTCATATCAGCTCTATTGGCTGAGTAATTTCTTATTCAGGATTTTCATATTTTAAGATTGACCTCTAAATCACTGTAAGGTGTAGTTATTTGATATAAGACTGCTTGTTTGGTTAAATTGTAGTTATATCCCCATATTCATCATCAATATGTTGGACTTTATTCTCTCTGTTCCATTGGATGGATCCTTTGTACATGTGATGTCTAATATATGGATAGATACTGTGTATGTTGTATTAATAAAATGCAATAAACATAAAGTTTAAAAAAAAAAGGAAAAGAAATGTGATATTATAGCAGATAAAATGCAGTCAGTAAAAACTTAATGACAAGGACAATTAAATATCACCCAGAAGGTTACAACAAGTAGATTAACAGATAAAATACAGTCATTAACACAATTAACAATGGCAAATAAATATCACCCGGGTTACAATAAAATGCAGAATTATATTATATATGAGGGCAGTGAAAGTGACAACTATGTATGTGTAACATGTCACATATTAATGTAAAAACATAGAAACATAGACTTTGATGGCAGATAAGGACCGCTTGGCCCACCTAGTCTGCCTATTTCCCTACCTAGAGGATAAGCTGCAGATCCTATTTAGCCAACAGCCTATTTCTTCCTACCCCCCACAAAAATTGCCTTATGTCTGTCCCATGCATTCTTGAATTCTCCCACAGTTTTAGACCCCACAACCTCCTCAGGAAGGCTGTTCCATGCGTCCACCACCCTCTCTGTGAAAAAATACTTCCTCACATTGCCCCTGAGCCATCCCCCCCTCTATCTTCAAATTGTGTCTCCTTGTTCTTGCACATCTCTTTTTCTGAAAGACACTACCCTCTTGGACTTTGCTGATTCCACTGAGGTACTTAAATGTTTCTATCATGTCCCCCCTCTCCCTCCTTTCCTCAAGGTTATACTCATTAAGCTCATTTAGTCTCTCCTTGTATGGCTTCTCTTGCAGACCCTGCACCATTTTAGTTGCCTTCCTCTGAATTGCCTCCATCCTGTCTATGTCCTTGCGGAGATGGGGTCTCCAGAACTGGATGCAGTACTCCAGATGGGGTCTCACCAACTGTCTGTACAGGGGGATAACAATGTCCTGTTTTCTGTTGGTGATGCCTCTCCCTATACATCCCAGTATCTCCCCAGCCCTCCCTACTGCCTTCTCACATTGCTTGCCAACCTTAAGTTCATCTGATATGATTACCCCTAGGTCCCTTTCCATTTTTGTTGTTGTTACTACCTCCCCCATTGTGTAATCTTCCCCTGGGTTTTTGTTTCCCAGGTGCATTATTTTGCACTGCTTTGCACTGAATCCAAGCTGCCATACTTCTGACCATTCCTCCAACCATGCCAAGTCCATTCTCATCCTTTCCACGCATTCTTGTGTATCAACCCTGTTGCAGATCTTTGTGTCATCTGCAAAGAGGCACAATTTTCCTTCCAGTCCCTCTGCAATGTCGCTTATAAAGACATTAAAAAGGACTGAACCCAGTACTGAACCCTGTGGTACCCCATTAGTAACCCATATTTCTTCAGAGTGGACTCCATTTACAATTACCTTCTGTGTCCTGTTGTCCAGCCAATGTTTTATCCAGGCTACCACCCTGGGACCCACTCCCAGGCTGGTTAATTTGACTATTAATATTTTGTGTGGGACTGTGTCAAATGCATTGCTAAAGTCTAGGTAGGCCATGTCCACAGCTCCTCCCTGGTCTAATACTTTGGTCACCCAGTCAAATCAATTAGATTCGTCTGACATGACCTTCCCACTGTGAACCCATGCTGCCTTGGGTCCTGTGCCCTACTGGCCTCTAGCTACTCAACAATTCTTTCCTTCAGAAATGATTCCATCACTGTTCCTACCACAGAGGTCAAACAGGCAGGTTTGTAGTTTCCTGCCTCTGTCTTGGTCCCACTTTTGTGAAGGGGAATCACATCTGCCTTCCTCCAGTACTCAGGTACCGCACCATCCTCCCATGATTTGTTAAAAAGGGTAGTCAGTGGTGTCACTAGTTCTCTGCTTAATTCTTTTAGAATTCTGGGGTGAATTCCATCTGGCCCCATTGCTTTGTACACTTTCAGTTTTAGGAGTTCTTTCAGAATCTTTTCTTCTGTGAAAGGACTGGGATCAACCCCTCTATCCAGAGCGCTTCTGTTAATTGGATTAGGCACCTCCCCCACCTCCTCTTATTTAAATACTGAACAGAAGTATTCATTCAGTATCCCTGCTTTTTCACTGTCCTTCTCTGCCCACCCACCGTCCATTCTATTCAGCCTCACTATCCCTCCCTTTGTCTTTCTACACTCCCTGATATACCTATAAAAGGTTTTATCCTTCTTGTTAACTGAGTTGGCTATCTTTTCCTCAGTTTAGGCCTTTGCTATTCTGACTACCCTCCCTGCTTCCTTCTGCCTTAACTGGCACAGTTCTCTGTCCTGCTCCTTCTGTGATTCCTTATACTTCCTAAATGCTATCTTTTTCTCCCTAACCTTCACCACCACCTCTTTTGAGAACCATAGTAGCTTTTTCTTTCAATTTGATTTGTTTATTTGCTTCACACAAAGGCGTGTTGCCTCTGTGATGGCAGTTTTGATATTTCCCCATTGTTGCTCCACCCCTCCTTCTAGCCTGTTTGCTAGTACTTTTCTAAGGCACTCTCCCTTCTTGCCAAAGTCAGCCCCCCTGAAGTCCAGTATCCTCACTTTTGTATGGCTTGACTCTGTAGCTGAGTTTATCATGAACCACACTGTTTGGTGGTCACTTGATCCCAAATGGCTACCCACTTCTAGATCTGAGATCATCTCACTGTCCCCATTTGAGAATACGAGGTCTAAGATTGTTCCCTCATATGTAGATTCCAAAACTAGCTGTCTAAGCTATGCCACCTGAAGGGCATTGAGAATGGCCCTGCTTTTGGATGTGGCTGTAGCATAGGTGCTCCAGTTAACATCTGGCATATTAAGGTCCCCCATCAACAGTATCTCCCCTTTCTCTGCCATCCTAATATGACATATGAATATGAATATATACTGCATCTACTGTTATGACTCTAATTAAATATTCACAAATACAGTAACATGACAAGAACAATCATTATTTAAAATATAAAGATGACATTTACTGATTTAAACACTATGCATCATGACCCGATCCTCAATTGGTTCCAGTCCTGACACATGCCCTGATAGTTAGAAATATTTGTGCAGCACCAACCTTGTGCAGAATTCACACCATTGTGGTACCCCACAATTCCACAATATCCACAGCAGATTTGGCCAATGTGTCCTGCTATGCTAGTGGACAAATTCTGTGCAGACCTTGGGTGTGAAGGATCAGGTGGCACCTGACCATAAAACAGACTTCAATTGTATAAATATCCAGTGGGGGTGGGGGGGCAGCAGATAAGCACCAAACTCATCCAGGCCAAAACACTGATCAATGAGCATGATTGTCTCAACAACAGTCATCTTCCAGCAAAAGAGCATCCGTGTGGTGCAGTTACCCAATTGTTTATATTTCACATCAGAATGCAATGTTCCAGGAGGACTGCTTATCATGGCTTGACATGCCCCTCCTACCCTGTGAAGGCAGCAGACAGTTGAATGCATCTAATTGGATGCATGTGATCTGAAGCAGCTCCAGCCACCTCCATAACCACCTGCCATGACACACTGATCCACAGTGTCAGACAGCATAGATTATAGGGGCTGAGGTTGCTGGCACACCTGCAGGCACCTGCAGCCGCAGGGCATAAAAACAAATATATGCCAGCTTTGTATATCTTGAATGCATATGAGAATCTGGCCCCTTGTCAAAAAAGGTGAAAATGTCACATGTAATCTTGTGATCAATGACTGATATGAACATATTGTGAGAAACACTCATATTTGATATAAGAGAATACAGTTCCCTATTCAGAACAGCATTTTTGTTTAAGTTAATGTTTTTATAACCACACCATCTTGCTATGTGAGGTGAAACAACAAAATCAGATGGATCAAAGTGGTACTCACGAGTAACAAATAAAATATATTTACAGTACCATCTCTGTTAAGACATTTGGGTGCCACACACTTCATCACTGCAAGAAATATTATTTGACAGACAGCAGCCTAAGATAGCTATAGCTATTAGTGATTTTGATGAACATATATCAAATGGTGTTAGTGATCAACGAACAGCCACAATGCATATGGGAACTGCCATCAGGAGTATGCAATCTCAACAAAAACATAAGCAGGGAAAAAAGTAATGATGTGATCGGATGTAACAGACTGCCATATTTGGACATGAACAATCATTTTTAACTTTCTGTATTTTGTAAATACCTACATAGAAAGCACAAGCAAACATTTACACCCAGTTGAGACAGCCACAGTGAATAAGCATATATAGAGATAGCATATATATGCAACAGGAGAAATGGCATTCACCCTGTAAACAACATGCCACATATGCTTTTCCTTACATGTGTTTGCCACAATACAAAAGCCAGAGAAGCTAACACGGTTCAGTACAAATGTTTTGAATACATACTCAGCAGAGAAATGCTGTCTTTCACACAAATCTGTTAAAAAACTAAAACTAAAAATACACAGCGAGGTTGACTGCTCTTGTAACACAGTAAGAAATGTTAAAATACAGATACAATACTATAATTGACATGTTTTACAACATCAGTCAGAAAACTGGAACATGATTATGAAACTGCCGGTTTACTATAACAGCACAGTGTTACTGTGCATGTGGGAGTGATACATGTCATTTACTGAATCAGCTGTAACATGAGCTGAACTGACTCACTGAACTGCATCAAAAAAAATCAGTACCAAGGGAGCAGTTAGCCAAACAAGCTGATTAATTGACTTCCTACTATTATTTTACACACTAAAAAAAGGCACAGGACACGCGTGGTACATATCATTGTCATTTATTAACATATCCATTTTCTATGTCCTTTTAAAGGTCCTCTGTGGCAGGGAGCCATCGTTGCTGGTGGTGGTATCAAGAAAGCCTTAAAGGAGTTGGAGACACTACTACCTATTGTAACATTGATCAAGTCCCTTTGAGAAAAGTGCTGCAAATTGTAATTTGCTGTACATGTATGTAAGCATGTATGTGTGGTTAAGTATTTGTGTGTTTACTTTTGAAAGGCTATACCTGTACAGTAGTCACAGAGGCTATATTGGTCTGTCTTCTCCCTGGCTTACTGAGCATTTCTTCCCCCCCTCCCCCATGTTGCCATGCTTGGACTACAGTGGTTTGTGCTGGACTTCTGTTTTTGTGTTCTCCTGCTGTTGCTTTGTATTGCTTTCCTCTGGCTGCTCCGTGCTTCCTTTTGAGTTTGTTTCCATCCTGCTCCTGTACTTTTGTTTGCTTTGTCTGTTTCTTTTGGGCTTTCTAGTTTTCTAGCACCCTGTGTATGCATTGTTTATTCGTGCTTCAGGTTACATATGGTTATTCCTTACCCTAAGCTGTCAGGGGCAACAGACTTCTAGGAAAACATAAAGTAAACTTACAAGCTCAAATGGGCAGACTGGGTGGGCCATAGGCCCTTATCTGCCGACACTGTCTATGTATCTGTGTATCTATGTGCCTGTGCCTCAGGCTCCATTTACTTACCAGATTTTGCTCAGCCTACTGCTTTCCTGCCTACCAATTCTCAGATTTCCTGCAATTGTTTTGTATGCTTCAGCTCCCATTGTTGTTTTTTTACTGTCTCCTGTGCTCCAGCTTAATTGTTTGCATCTGATTCTGGCTCACTCTGCAAGCCAGCTGCCTCTTCCTGTTCTGTAGCTCTGCTGCAGTTTATTTTTGCTCTACTGTTTCAGCAGCTGCTATCATTTGGTTGTCCTTACCTGGGACTCTGCCAGTAAAAGCACCTCTATTTGGGGATTCCTACCTTATCAATATTACAGTGCTGTTTTGTCTCACAGTGCTCAGCTGTGGCTTCCTGTTATTCCCATGGTGGGGGAATGTGATGTCATGGTGGGGCATCGCAGCTCCTAGTAGTTGTAGCATGCTTTATGTAACCTACAGTATATGATTTTGTCCTGCTTTCTTGCCTTCATGGCTTTCAATTATTCATGTAAATCAGTAACCTCGCAGCCTACATGGCCTTCAGATGTTCATTGCATTCCATTACTACGTTGCATGCTGCTTATTGGAATAACCTATCTCTGCCTCAATGACGTTTAAGGTATTCATACCAATCATATTAATTTACTATTCATGCTATCACACCGATTCTTTATGCATGCTGAAATCATAGCTTCAAGCGCTTTTATGTAAACTATGATTTGCTCCTTTCTGGAACTGATTGGACAAGCATATATGTAATTCAGCTTACCTAGAGTAATATGTGATGCGTCATGCTTACCTATGCTGCTGCCCATTTTATTGCTGCTGCAAATGCTATTGCAAATCCTGCTATGTATCTCCTACCTGCTACACCTCATTGATTCATTTATGCTAAACCTCATTTGTTCTGTCACTGGCATCAAAGCCTTTCACTGTCTAAACACTTACCTTCTATGGCACCATCAATTCAGCTTCTGTAATGGACTTGGTTGGCTTGTTTTTTGCAGGTTGCTACTACTATCAAACCACCAAATGCTGGCTCGCACTGCAACCTCTTACCTCACCCAGGTCCTGCCTGGTAGTTTTCATGGTTGAAGTTTACTCACTACATTTCAATCTTGTGATTGCAGAATTCGCTCTCAGCCTTTCAAGGCCTGCATCATCAAAAACCTGCTACCTAATCCATGACTGCCGGCTTCACCCGGCCTCATCCTATCTAGCACTCGATGTTGATTTATGCTCTCATTAATGAACTGGAGGTATGCTAACCATGTCCATTACCTTTTCTGGCTCAGGACTCACCCTGTAAACCAATGATCTAATTCTGCACTCACAAAGTCTGCATCTTGAGCATGCGAACCTTGGGGTGGGGTCCTTCTCATCTGGCCCATAGTGGGAATGTCCTCACTATGGGTGGAACTTTAGCATGCAGTTATATAGTGCACCTCTTCATGCAGAATTTAAGACTTCAGCTGCCAAGGGGTGGAGAACTTACAGCCAAAGGGTGCTCCTTTGGTTATAGCTTCACCATGGCACCTTTGAAGCCTATTCTCCCTATGACTGCCCTGGTTCACCCAATTTGTTTTAGTCGGTAGGCCAGCTGAATGACTCAGCAGTCATCGCTCTCTTCCTCCCACCTTAGGGATCCTCACTTACTACAGAGTACCCGTTGTTGCAGAGACCTCTCACAACCCCTCACAGGGTTCCCGTTAGAGGGATTGGGAGAGGTTTCCACCAAATTGAAATATTCCTCCCCTTTGATTGGGTTTCTAAATTGCACCAGCAGAGCCATCAATACATAAACTACCCCTAGCCTGGAGGGAAGGCAACCTAGGCCTTGGATCCCTGGAGGTTTCCTTCTGTTAAAAAGGTTTTTTCTCTCCTCAATGCCAATGGTCATAACATGTAGTTAGTTGTTTATAGTACAGTATATTCCCTAGTTTCCTTAGGTAGGTTTCCTCTGTTGGATGGAGATGGATGGTGGCTCTACTCGCCATTCCTTCTCTCCTTAGGAAGCCCCCTGATGTCTTCAGTGAATCCATTTTATCAGTGCAAGCCTGACAACCTGTGCATCTTATTTGTGTTTCATCAAGCTGCCTGTTGCTGTCAATCTGCTTCTCTACCTCCTAGCCAATGTTTACTGCTCAATGTTCTTTTTGGGGCTCCTTCCTAAGGTACCTTTAGCCAGGGGACTCTTTCCTGTGGCATCTCTAAGGGTAGAACCCTCCTTGTCTTTGGTACTCCTACATGGTAGTAATTCCTCATGGAATATAGAGTGCATATGGTCAAACAGTTACCACAGTTGCACAAGCATGACATTACTTTGGTTGCATAGGCCCATTGAATTGAAAGGCTATGTCTGTAGTTCAATGGGGTGAAGCAACCAGCCATGCCCCCTTCCTGAGCTTTATAAGCAGTTCTTCCCAGCCACCTTCTAAAGCATTTTTTCTTTGCCCCACCATCCTCCACTCCCCCTCCTCCAGTGGCACACCTCTCTCCTCGTGTGTGGGGGGTGCTGCTTCTTAAGGTTCCTTTAGCCATGTGACTCTTTCATGTGGCACCTCTAGGGATGGAACCCTCTTTGAGGGTTCCTTGCCTTTGGTACCCCTACAGGGTGGTAATTCCCCTTGGAATAGAGAGTGTGAATGGCCAAACAGTTATCACAGTTGCACAAGCATAACACTACTCTGGTTGAGTAGGTCAACTGAAATGAAAGTACAGTACTGTCATTCAACCCTTGTCAGCACCCAGTACCATTGGTACTTTGATTGTTTTTGTTTGGATTTGCTACATGGTTTGTCATCCTGTACTGGAATAGTACTTAGTGCATTTTGTTTAAATTTCTCATTTTTATGTTGCTTGCACACATGTGCAAGAAACATAGTGCCATCATCCGAGATTTCAGAGGTGTGGCACCCGTCTTCCAATGCAGTCAGTGTGTTTTCAGGCAAGGCCCCAGTTCCCCAATCACTGCTGCAACTGTCTATGACAGCAGTTGAAAATGCAGTGGTTGTACGGTTGAAAGGGAGAGCTCCACTTCAGTGAGCAGAGCTCCCCCATCCACACACACACACACACGCATGCACGCATACTGCATGCTCATGTACCTTCCCCCTCCCCCCACACTGTATGGCCGATGGGGGTGCCCAATCCCCCGTCAGCTCCACGCCCCCCCAAAGCATCCAGGTGCCATGCTGGGAGCCCACCCCAGCATGCAAAATGTTTTATGGCTGACAGGGGTGCCCAGTCCTCCATTGGCTGCATGCTGCCCCCAAAGCATCCAGGTGCCACACTGGGAGTCGACCCCAGCGTGGCAAAATGATGTTATGGTTGATGGGGGTGCCCAATCCCCCATCATCTCCAGCCCCCCAACAGCCTTCCAGCTGCCACACTGGGAGCCCACCCCAGCATGGCAAATGTCCTCATAGTCTTATTAAAAAAAAACTGTAAATAACAAAAACTGTCCCTCGGCACTTCTTCCTGGTCCCCTCCCACAACCTGCACCCACCCACTGTGCACCCTGCCTCCACACACCCCTCTCACCCCATACTTACCTCCGGACCTTGGCGCAACGATCTTCGGTGGACCGGGAACACATCTGCACTCTTCAAAGCTGACTGCGAACTGAGGAAATGCCAGTAAGCTGTATAATGGGATAGATAGGGTTTTTTCAACTTTGCTGCATATCTCAGGCATTTTTTGGAATTTTGACACCAAATTTTCAACATGGGGTTTTTGGGACCCCTCGTCATGAATTCTGTCACTGTCATGGCCTTAATTGGGCTGGAAGGGTGATTTCAGGGTCACTGTGCAAAATCACCTATTGGGACTGACTAACAAAACAACAGTGTCAGTGTTCACAAGGTGGGCTCTCAAAAGCCTATGTTGCAAATTTGGTGAAAAATTCTAAAATGACTGTTTTATTAGTATGCGTTAAGTAGTTCATGTCAGAAGTTCGTGAGTTTTTAATATTTGCACTCTGGATTTTCAGCAACGTCATTTTACCACACCTCCTTATGAGCAGTACAGCTGTCATTTTCCACATCTCACCCAAAATGTGTTTCCGCACATGTAGCACACAATGGCGCAGTCAGTGTGTGAAATCAATATATGGGACACATTAAGAAAATCACAGTGATACTGTTCATGAGCAGAGGTCTTAAAATGGCTATGTTGAAAATTTGGTGAAAAAATTCCCATAAATTACTGTTTTAGGAGCATTTGTTGTGCTGATCCAACGCACGCTCGTAAGTTTGTGAATTTTCAATATTTTCACTCCAGATTTTCAACATTGCCATTTTACCACACCTTCTTATGAGCAGTACAGCTATCATTTTTCACATCTCACCCAAAATGTGTTTCCGTGCATGTAGCGCACAATGGCGCAGTCGGTGTGCGAAATCAATGTATGGGACACATTTAGTAATCACAGTGACACTGTTCATGAGCAGAGGTCTTAAAATGGCTATGTTGAAAATTTGGTGAAAAAATTCCCTTCAGATGTTCTGCAATGTTACTAATGAAGACATGGGGTTTTTGGGACCCCTCCTCATGAATTCTGTCACTGTCATGGCCTTAATCGGGCCCGAAGGGTGATTTCGTGGTCACTGCACAAAATCACATTTTGGGACTGATTAACAAAATGACAGTGCCAGTGTTCACAAGGTGGGCTTTCAAAAAGCCTATGTCACAAATTTGGTGAAAAAATTCTTAAAAATGACTATTTTACGAGCGTGCATTGCGCAGTTCCTACGCACGCTCGTAAGTTCGCGAATTTTTAATATTATCACTTCAGATTTTCATCATTGCCATTTTACCACACCTTCTTATGAGCAGTACAGCTGACATTTTCCACGTCACCCAAAATGTGTTTCCATGCATGTAGCGCACAATGGTGCAGTCGGTGTGCGCAATCAATGTTTGGGACAGATTAAGAAAATCAGTGACACTGTTCATGAGCAGAGGTCTTAAAATGACTATGTTGAAAATTTGGTGAACAAATTCCCTTCAGACATTCTGCAATGTTACTAATGAAGACATTGAACAGGACTGGCCCCAGGACCGAGCCCTGAAGCACCCCACTGGTCACCCCCTCTCCCTAGACTGCATCACATTTACCACCACTCTCTGCCTCCTGTCTGTTAGCCAGTTTCTAACCCAGTTTACCAGCCTTTTCTCCATGCCCAGCCTACCCAGCTAGTTTATCAGCCTCCTATGTGGGATGTTGTCAAAGGCTTTGCTGAAATCAAGGTAAGCGTTTTCCACTGCCCCACCCTGATTCACTTCCTTTGTCACCCAGTCAAATAAACCAACCAGATTTGTCTGACATGATGTCCCCACTGTGAATCCATGTTGTCCATGGTCCTGGGCTGCAATGGCTTCTAGATGCCCCACTATCCTTTCTTTAAGCAATGTCTCCATGATCTTCCCCACTACTGAGGTAAGGCTGAACAGCCTATTGTTTCCCGCCTCTTCCCTGCTGCCAGACTTCTGTAGAGGGACCACATGTGCCCTCCTCCAATTCACTCATGTTGAATGGCTCAGTGAACATGGCTGCCAGAGGTACTGCTATCTCCCTTTGCAGTTCTCTTAATATCCTTGGGCATTTGCCATCTGGTTCAATAGCTTTGTCCACCTTCAGTTTAGTGAGCTCCTGCAGGACTTTTTTGCCTTTGAATGGACTATTGTCCACCTCTTCACCCCCTTGGCAACTGCTGTACTGTTGTGGCCCTTGTCCCTCCCACTCTTCTGTGAATACTGAACGGAAAGACACAGTGGATGTCTTGGGAGGAAAGCATGGAACTATCACTTCCAAATACCTAAACAGCACATACAAGCAAGCAACATTCGGCATTGACAAATGCTTGTTTATATTTGTTTCCTGATCCACTCAGTGTAGGTACTTTACTTAATTGCTACAATCCACCTTCTCATCTTGTTAAAACAGTCCTCCACCATTGTAATAATACAACTAATCAGGATACCCACATTTCTTGTGTTAACATAGAGGTCATCCCTCCTTTATAAGCCCTCAGTGGTACAAATGACTCCCCAGTGGCTTAGAAACATGAAGCCTCTCATTACAGTACTTTCCACTGCAACACAAAGGGATTTCATAAATACTGGACTGCGGCCTATGTGTCTGCCCAAGTAGTTGAACTATAGTTGGCTTGTGAGGAACAAACTTTATGTTTATATATAGTTTATAACAAATGCCACTAATGGTAAGGGCAATGCATGAAAAAATAAATTGCTTTTGGTTTATGCAACATATTTTCGAAGCTTTCCCTAGTGGGAAAGTATTTTCTAAACACATTTCTGACTGCCAGAGCAGAGATTCACCTTCAAGAACCTCAGGGTATAGAACCTTGATGCACTGACATGGTACAAATCTAAACAACCCTGTTATTAATATGGTATCAGTCTTGGGCAAAACTATTACTTTGCTGGGAGAAAATTGGATAATTATTTTAAACAAATTTGACTTTACACAGCACAATATCCAGCTCAGTGCCATAGCAGTGTTGTTCTGTCTATGATATTAAAATTACAATTTCCTGAAGTTAGTGCCTATTATCTACAGAGCTGTGGACAATACACTATCAGTTTAGATTCCACACAGCTCTGCCTGGCAACAAGGTAGAAAATTGTCTGCTCAGATCACGTCACACTTGTAATAAGTGACTTTAATATCTATGCTAATACAGCCGTCTGTATCCACTCTCCAAGCTTGACACAAGCCCCTGTGGCAGTAAGGGAACAGCTATCTAAATTAAACTGAATATGTCTTGATTGAATATGAAAGAAATTGTATTAACCAGTCACCTGTGGGTGCATGTCATATGCTAACGCGCTGAGGGAGAGTTGTATAATATGAGTGCACTGTATGCTAATGGTTTCTAGCTCACTGATGCTGCAGCTGTACATGATACAGTGCCCAACTTTTCTGCAAGTACAGTTCTTGTTCCAGGTGATGAGTGATGGCTTTGAAGAGATTATTTTCAAATATTTTTTTTATCCTACTGAATTTGTTTTGCTGAAAACACAAAAATGTAATGAACATTAACATTCTGTGTCTCTTTCTGTAATTATAAATCCTGAGAGTCTCTTTGCTCTCCCAGTAGATTAGCATGGCTATTATTATTAGAATTATTGATAAAAAAGTTCATCCACCAGGTAGAAAATGATGTCATCTTTCTTTTTTGCTTTAATATGCATTATTTTGTTCCCAGGCAAGAGCCCCCCCCCTTTGCTCTGGCCTGGAAGAGACACCAGTATTAGTTGTCAGCCTAGGGATGGGACAGTGAAGAGCTGTTCAATGTGGTAATGTGAGCAGTGTCAGTGGCTCAGTAGGTAGTACACTCTCCTCTGAGGCCGGGAGATCAGAGGGCTGTGGGTTCAGTTCCCACATATGGCACTTGGGTTAATATCCCAGTACTGACTCTGTAGTGCAGCATGAGAGGGGTGTTGCACTTCTGAGGTGCTGTCTTTCGGATAAGACGTTAAACCAAGGTCCCATCTGCCTGGATTGGTGGAAGTTCAGGTGGATGTTAAAGATCCCATGGCACTTATCGAAAAGAGTAGGGGAATTTCTCTGGTGTCCTGGGCAAATTTCCCTCATTCACTAAAATTACCACCAACAGCTTAATCTGGTTCAAGGTCAGTTGGCATTCATCTGTATCCCCCTCCCCCGGTTGTGCCTGAAAATAGGCAGGATTTGTCTAGTGCACTTACCCAGTCAACAAAAACTAAATAAATAAAAAATAATGCTTTTTGCTTTTTTTACAAGGAGTGTATTAGTGCTGCCAGGAGATGTACAGGAGGGCCCAGACCCTTCTCTTGCTGTGACCGAGCAACCTTGGTTATTGACCAAGAGGAAGTACTTCTGCCCCCCAGATCACATCTTGCCTAGCAGAAGTGAGCCTGTCACATCAAAATGGGAAAAATAAAATACAAAAATAGTGCAAGGAGATTTTACATCAAGAACTGTGACAGGGCAAGAGTGCAATTGGCAGTGGAGACAGTGGGAGCAGGCATGCTAGGGAAGCGGCACTGCAATTGTTGCATTATACATTGGGACCAATCAATCATATTATTTAATGGTTTCATGTGTAGGGCTACTGTTTAGTATTAAGACAAACGGCCCAATTTTTAAAGAGCCCTTAAAGTGATACAAGTTGCATTGCTTTAAGTGATGTGGCAAACTCTGGAAGTGCCAGAGACCCTGCACCTGATTCTAGAAAAACAGGGTCCCTGCTCCAAACTCCCTGGGTTTGCCACAAGTCTATAGATGTGCCAAATGGCTGGTGCATCTGTGGACAAAGCCACAGGGTTTTGGACCCTATGCCTGGTACAACATTAGAGGGGCCATGGGGGTTGAAGCTGCTGGATAGGAGGGGGCTGGGTAGTGTAGGGGCATGGGAACTGGCATGGGGGTGTGGGGGGGGAAGCAGGGCAACAATGTTAGAGTGATGTGGCACTGGCAGGTTGCGTTTGCAATGTAGTGTAATATATAGGAAACTGTACTTCATAGCAAACCCTGATACCTGATGTCACACATAAAACTCCCCAATCTCCCCCCAGACCATGTAGCTAACAGTCCCTGGTGGTCTAGTGGATTCCCAACCCTCCCCAGCCAGGTAGACAGTGTCCCACCACCCTGCTCCAGCTGCTGTCATTCATTAAGCGGGTATTGTATACAGTACATGCTCATTGTGGGCTCAGTCAGCAGCCAGCCATGCTGGTGAGAAGAGGGCTGTGCTGGTTGCTGCTCTGATTCGGGATGGGGGGAGCTGAGTGGTGGGACACTGGCTGCTCAGGTGGGGAGGGTGGGGGTCCACTAGACCACCAGGAACTGTTAGCTACATAGCTTTGGAGGAGATTTGGGATCAGGGGGAGAACACTAGACCACCAGGGAAGATCTGTCAATTTCTTTCTGAGGTATCAGGGATTTGGGGAAGGGGTCCACTGCAGCACCAGGGGATATATCAAGTTTTATGTGTGACATCAGGAATCAGGGGGTCTGCTGGACCACCAGGGTTGTTCCATATTATGTACAGTTTCCTATATATTACACTGTATTGCACGGTTTCCTATATGTTACACTACATTGCACATGTACCCCGCTGGTGCCACAGCACTCTAATGCCATTGCCCTGCCATTCCCCCAACCCCCATATTCCACCTACCATGCCCCTAGTGCACCACTACTTCTCACTGTTGGACCCCAGCCCACTGGCGCAAACCACTTAGACTTCCTCCTGGTTGATCTAAGTGGTGCCTCCTGCTGCCTCCACAGCGGGGCTGGTAAACTCCGAAAAAAGGGATGTTGCAGCCCTGCCATGGTGCAAGCCCCCCTTGCAACCTGGTGCATTGGGTTGTTTGATGCAACTCTGGTGTAAGGGGACTTTGGCACGGCAGTGTCTGGATCAGATGCAGGATGCCTTCTAAAATTGTGTTTGACACAAGTTGTGACGCAAGTCACTACTTACGTCAAACATTTTTGATGCAAATCCCTTGCATCATTCTAACATGTTTGAAAATTGGGTCCAACATCTTTAATATGCTTACTAGAGTACTTTACTGAATGATGGCTTCATCACTAACATAGCAGAAAAAATGGCGGCGTTACTGAACATCTGTGTTGCACTGGTATACTGATTTCTTTTTCATACTGTGGTCCTGCTTTTTAGGACTTGTTTTTGCCTGTGCATTGAATGGATTCAGTGCACACGTAACAACCAATCAACATGCTGAAATTTTCCCTGACCATTTTATAAGGTATAGTTAGGATTTTGTACAGAGAGCTTGCAGCTTACTCACTCCTCTGGCAGATGTTACAGCAACCAGAAAAACTGCTTTCCAGGTGGCTTATTTCAAGTGAGCCATTGCCATGAGCTTGAAGGGAGGCTCCATGAGCTGGGCAATACACAGATTCGGATCCTGTGGTGAGACTGTTCCCTGATTGGAGGATGGGGTGGTTAAGGCTCTAAGAACTTTTTGAAAATGGACTGCAAAGCCACTGATCTGTCCTTGCCAGCTGAGGTATAAGCTGACACAGCTGCCAGATGCACCTTCAGAGTTATAGGTCTGATGCCCAGGGACTGAAGGTGGACCAGATAGTCCAGGATCATCTTCCTGGAGTGAGATGAGCTGCCTAGTGGAGCACCACAGTCAAAACCTTTTCCACTTGGAGGCATAGGTTTTCCTTGTTGCTGGTTTTCTGGAAACCTTAAGCACTTCCAAAACCTGTTCAGAAAGGTTAAGTCCAGATAACTCTAGCTCTTTGAGCATCATGCCCTGAGTGAAGGTATCCCAGGTCTGGGAATGTTATCTTGTCCTGAGACAAGGCCAGCAGATTGTATCTCAGGGGAAGGCTGATTTGGTGCTTGACAGAGAGGGACAGGAACAGTGAGTACCAACTCTGTCTTGCCCTGTCTGGGGTAACAGAATCATGGTTTCAAACTCTCCTCTTAGATTCAACAACAACTTCAGTTGGAGTGGAAATGGTGGGAAGTCATAAAGAAACTTCCCTGACCAACTGAGGATGAAGGTGTCCAATGGGACTGTTCCTACTGAGGGGTCTGCAGCAGAACATGGGAAGCTGGTGGTTTTCCCATGATGCAAACAAGTCTTTCTCTGGTGTGCCCCACCTTCTGAACACAGCAGCCAACACCTACTTGTTCAGGTTCCATTCTCCATGTTCCTGGCTGATTCTGCTCAGGGAATCTACCAACTCATTGTCTTTCCCTGGCAGGTGATCTGCTGACAGCTGTACCCCTAGAGAATAGGCCAGACTCCAAATTTTCATATGAACATTTGAAGAAGCCAGCAGAATGAGGCCATTTGGTCTATCTGGTCTGCTCTTATTTCAGGGTCCTCAGCTCATGCTACTGACCTTGCCCCCATCCCCCATCCTTTCCATCTGCCCCTCCCATGACCCTTCCCTTTATGCCTATCCCAGCCTCTCTCGAAGCTGACCACTGTCTTCATCGAGACCACCGCATCCAGCAGCACATTCCAACTGACCACCACCCTATCCCTGAAGAAGTGCTGCCAAACCTCCCTCCTAAACATCCCCCTCCAGCTTAAGACTGTGTCCCCTCATGTTTCAGCTGCTACTTAGCTTAAAGAGACCCTCCTTGTTATCTCTTTCAAGTATTTGAAGGTCTCTTTCATGTTCCCTCTCTCACTCCTCTCTTCCAGGGAGTGCATATTCAGGATCTCCAACCTCTCTTCATATGCTTTACCCTACTGACCAGCAATCATCTCTGTTGCCCTCCTCTGGACTGTTTCCAGCATGTTGATGTCATTTCTAAGATATGGGCACCAGTACCTTACTCCATACTGTAGGTGTGGCCTCACCAGTGACCTGTACAAGGGAAATATAACCTCCTCTCACCTACTGCTGATTTCTTTGACTATGCATCCCAGCATCTTGTTTACCCTTACTGCTGCTTTTTTGCACTACATGGAGTGCTTCAGGGCACTAGTGATCACTACTCTCAGATCCTTCTCCTCCTCTGTTGCCATTACCTGGCCCCATCCTAGGTAGTACTCCATCCTTGATTTCTGACTTCAATGTACATAACTTTGCACTTCTTGACATCCAAGCTAAGCTGCCAAATCCCAAGTCACCTATCAAGCTTTCTCAGATAGTCCTGCAGGTCCTGTATCCCTTCATCTGTGATCACCCTCCCACAGAGTTTGGTGTCATCTGCAAATAGGCACATCTTGCCCTTAATGCCATTCCTATTGTGACTGATGAAGACATTGAACAACAGTAGACCCAGCATTGAGCCCTGCAGGACCCCACTGGTGACTTTCTGGTGCTAAATAACTCCCCACCACCTTCCTCTGGGTCCTGTCCCTCAGCCAGTTTTCTATTCACCTGGCCATCTTCTCCCCAACCCTAAAATACACCAGCTTCCTGATCAACCTCTTGTGGGATAGAGAGTCAAAGGCCTTGCTGAAGTCCAGATAAAGGATATCCACTGCTCGGCACCTTGCTACTATCCTAATGACCCAGTTAAAGAAGTCAAACTGATTCATTTGACACAGTCTCCCTCCTATAAACTGCTTCTGTGCACAGCTTTGAAAACCTTGTTCCCCCTTGTTTGTTGATGTAATACATTGCGGTGGTGTTATCTGTCTTAACTTAAATGGACTGACATCTAATGTGGGAGGAGAAAGCCTGCATTGTCAGAAACACTTTTCTGAGCTCCAGGAGGTTTATGTGCTCCTGAGACTCCTGAGTGGTCCAAACCTAATTATGGTTAAATCATCCAGATGGGCATCCCCAGCCCAGGAGTGAGGCATTTGTAGTAAGCACAACTGTAGGATGTTGCCGGAGGATGGGAACCCCCATTTGGAGATTTTTTTTTCCTTCAACCACTCAAGTGTCCTTAACAAGGACTTTGTGATGGGCACCAGCTTGGACAGTGGGTCTCGCTTTTGGGACCAATGGGACCCCAGGTGGTACTGGCTGTCCCTCATTTGGAGCTTTGCACCTGGCACTATTGCTGTGGAAGAGGTCATATACCCCAGAAGCTGAAGGAAGATTCTTTCAGATCTGGGTTGTCCTGCCTTGAAAGACTCTGCAACCAGTGTCAGGTTTTCCATTCTTCCCTGAGGAAGGACTACTGTTCCCTGGTGGGTATCAAGTTTGCACAGGCTCTGTTTAGGACTTTGGGGAATTTATCATAAATCCCAAGCTCTCCAAAGTGTGTTGGGTGAGAAAGAGGGAGGATCTGGCCTCCTGGTGAGACTTTCCTAAGACCAGCCAGTCATTCAGGTAGTTAAATACCACCACCCTCTGTCTCCTTAAATGTACTTCCATTCCGGCCACGCACTGTGTGAAAATTCTTTGAGCTGAAGATAGACCAAAGAGTAGGGCAGCAAATTGGTAGTGGCAGTTCCCTGCCCTGAACCGGAGGTACTTTCTGTGAGTGTGTCTGACTAGTATGTTAAGGTAAGTGTCTTTCAGATTAGTGACCCAGGCCAGTCTCCCTGTTGCAGTGATGCAATCACTGATCCCAGTGTTACCATCTTAAATGTTTCCTTTTTTAGGTGTTTGTTCAGGTATCTAAAATCTAAAATAGGTCACCACTCCCCATTTTTCTTGTGCGTCAAGAAGTACCTGGAGTAAAGACCCTTCCCCCACTGGGGGGCTTCTCCACTGCATTTGCTTGCAACAACTTTTTTACCTTTAACTCCAACAGGATTTTTTCTGCTGGAGTAGAAGGTGTGAAGTTTCTGTGAGCCTGCAGTTTGGGGAATTTTTTGAACTGCAGGGTCAAACCCTGACTCACTATTTCCAGGACCCACCTGTCTGTGTTACTTTTTTTCAACTCCTGGAAATAGTGAATTTGCTTTCTCCCCACTGGCAATGGTTGGGTGACCTTTACAAAATGGTCAGGGGTTCTGTATATCCTGCCCCTGGGTGCTAGAACTGCGTCACCATACTTAGGACCCCTTCTGCCTTTATCTCTGAAAAATCACTTCTGCAGGGAATAGTCAAAGGTAAAGAAGGCCCAGGGAAAGAAATCCCTACCTCTACCTCCCCTTCCAGAAGGCCCACTAGAGGTGGAGGCCTTCTTTTTCTCAGTGTTGCTCTTGTAGGTGGCTTTGTATTCATCCACCTTCTTTTGTATAAGCCTCTGTCTTGTCAACAAACAGGGAATTTCCCTCACACAAGAAATCCAAAGCCTTTGTATGTGTGTTCTGTGAGAGGTTCATACTCTGAGCCATGTCAGCCTCCTCAGTGACACTGCATGAGCCATGACCCTTGAAGCAGTGTCATTAGTATCCACTGCCATGCAGAACAAGTAGTTGGTAGCATCCATGGTAGTTTTTGCTGCATCAGCCAGGTCCTGAACCAAGTCACCAGTGCTAATAATGAGTGACTTCAACCTACCTGAGGTAGATTGGAGCACTCAGACTGCAAGTACAAGAAGGGGCAGGGACTTCATTACTGTCCTGAGTGGGGCAAACTTAAGACAGCTTGTAGCAGAACCAACTTGTGAGGAGGCTATACTGGATTTGGTCCTGACCAACGGGGACAGAATCACAGATGTGGAAGTGAGCAGTCCCCTTGGTACAAATAGCCACAGGACAGTATGGTTTATGGTAACCACAGTGAATGAGGCAAGCCATACAAGGATAAAGGCCCTAGATTTCAGAAAGACTAACTTTAAGAAGATGGGTAGAAATCTCAAAAGAGCCCTAGCAGTGGAGGGTACAGGGGGAGACATGGAAAAAAGTGGTCTAGACTCAAGAGAGTCATAACAGAAGTAACAGGTCATTTGTGAAAATGCATAGCAAGAGTAAAAGAAGAAAAGGCAAAAAGGGGTAAGGCCATCAAAAAATGCAAGATAATGAGTACCAATGCCCACAGTCTAGGTAACAAGCTCCCTAAACTGGTGGCCTTCATGGAAAAGAAATGCCTGGATATCATGGCAGTCACAGAAATATGGTATACAGAGAACCATGATTGGGATAGCAACATACCAGGGTACACAATCTACAGGAGAGGCAGGGAGGGTAGAAGTGGAGGAGGAGTAGCTCCCTATGTAAGGGAAGAGATCAAAGCAATGGAACTAAAGGGTAAACAGGGAGGACAGGAGGCACTGTGGGTCACCCTGGAGACTGGAAATGGCACCACAATCCACACAGGGATTGTATAAAGACCCCAGTCTCAGGGGGAGGAAATGGACAAGGAAATGATAGAAGGCATCCTTAGGATGGCAGAGAAAGGGGATATATTGCTGATGGGGGACCTGACTATTCCAGATGTTAACTGGAGCACCTTTGCTGCAGCCACATCCAAGAGTAGGGCCATTCTCGATGCCCTACAGGGGGCATGCCTCAGACAGTTAGTGTTGGAACCCACTTAGGAGGGAGTGATCTTAGACCTGGTACTCTCAAATGGGGATGAAGATAGGATCTCATATATAGAAGTGAGTAGTCATGTGGGAACAAGTGACCACCAAACAGTGTGGTTCACGATAAACTCAGCTGTAGAGTCAAGCCATACAAAAGTGATCGTACTGGACTTCAGGAGGGCTGATTTTGTCAAAATGGGAGAGTGCCTCTGAAAAGCACTAGCAAACAGTCAAGAAGGAGGAGTGGAGCAACAATGGAGAAACATCAAAACTGCCATTACAGAGGCAGCAAGCCATTGTGTGAAGCAAATAAACAAATCAAAATGAAAGAAAAAACACTATGGTTTTCAAAAGAGGTGGTGGGGAAGGTTAGGGAGAAAAATATAACACTCAGGAAGCATAAGGAAACACAGAAGGAGCAGGACAGAGAACTGTACCAGTTAAAGCAGAAGGAAGCTGTGAAGGCAGTCAGAATAGCAAAGGCTCAAACTGAGGAAAAGATAGCCAACTCTGTTAAGAAGGCGGATACAATCTTTTATAGGTACATTAGGGAGCAAAGAAAGACAAAGGGAGGGATACTGAGGCTGAATAAAGAAGACGGTGGGTAGGCAGATAGGGACCGTGAAAAAGCAGGGATACTGAATGAATACTTCTGCTCAGTATTCACAAAGAAAGAGGAGGGGGAGGTACCTAATCCAGGTAATAGAAGCACTCTGGATGGGGGGGGGTCAATATCAGTCCTTTCATAGAAGAAAGGGTTCTGAAAGAACTTCTAAAACTGAAGGTGGACAAAGCAATGGGGCCTGATGGGATTCACTCCAGAATTCTAAAATAACTAAGGGGAGAACTAGTAACACAATTGACTACCATTTTTAACAAATCTTGGGAGGATGGTGTGGTACCTGAGGACTGGAGGCGGGTGGATGTGATTCCCCTTCACAAAAGTGGGAGCAAGACAGAGGCAGGAAACTACAGACTTGTCAGTTTGACCTCTGTGGTAGGGAAAATGATGGAATCACTTCTGAAGGAAAGAATTGCTGAGTACCTAGAGGCCAGTGGGGCACAGGACCCAAGGCAGCATGGATTGACAGTGGGAAGGTCATGTCAGACTAATCTAATTGATTTCTTTGACTGGGTGACCAAAATAGTAGACCAGGGAGGGCTATGGACATGGCCTACCTGGACTTTAGCAAGGCATTTGACACAGTCCCACACACAAAAAAATAATAAACAAATTAGCTAGCCTGGGAGTGGGTCTCAGGGAAGTAGCCTGGGTAAAATATTGGTTGGCCATCAGGACACATAGGGTAATAGTAAACAGAGTCCACAGAAGAAAGGGGGTTACTAGTGGGATACCACAAGATTCGGTACTGGGTCTGGACCTTTTTAATGTCTTTATAAGTGATATTGCAGAGGGACTGGAAGGAAAAGTATCTCTCTTTGCAGAAGACACAAAGATCTGCAACAAGGCTGATACACAAGGGGGGGTGGAAAGGATGAGAAGAGACTTGGCAAAGTTGGAGGAGTGGTCAAATGTATGGCAGCTTAGATTCAGTGCAAAGAAATGCAAAGTAATGCACCTGGGAAACAAAAACCCAGGGGAAGAGTATACAATGGGGGGTGAGATACAGACAACAATAAAAATGGAAAGGGACCTGGGGGTAGTTATATCAGATGACCTAAAGGTGGGCAAGCAATATGAGAAGGCAGTAAGGAGGTCTGGGGGGATATTGAGATGCATAGGGAGAGGCATCACCAGTAGAAAACAAGAAGTTGTTAACCCACTGGACAGACAGTTGGTGAGACCCCATCTGGAGTACTGCATGCAGTTCTGGAGATCCCATCTCCACAAGGACATAGACAGGGTGGAAGCTGTCCAGAGGAGGGCAACCAAACTAGTGCAGGGTCTGCACCAGAAGACATATGAAGAGAGACTAAAGGAGCTTAATATGTATACTCTTGCGGAAAGGAAGGAAAGGGGGGACATGATAGAAACTTTAAAGTACCTCAAGGGAATCAGTGAAGTCCAAGAGGGTAGCATCTTTCAGAAAAAGAGATGTGCAAGAACAAGAAGGCAAAATTTGAAGACGGGGGGATGGCTCAGAGGTATTGTGAGGAAGTATTCTTTCATGAAGAGGGTTGTGGATGCATGGAACAGCCTTCCTGAGTAGGTCGTGGAGTCAAAAACAGTGAGGGAATTCAAGAATGCATGGGACAGATATAAGGAAACTCTAGTGGGGTGTAGGAGTAAGTAAGTTGTTGATTAATTAGGATCTGCAGCTTATCCATTAGGTAGGAAAATGGGCAGGCTAGGTGGGCCAAACTGTCCTTATCTGCCATCAAATTCTATGTTTCTATGTTTCTGTTATGGTTCTCAAAGGTAGTGGCTGAGAAAGTAAGGGAAAAGAAAAGAGCCTTCAGAAGATACAAGGAAACACACAAGAATGAGGACAGAGAAGAATAACTGGAGAAGCAGAGGGAATCTGGGAAATCATTAGAAGGGATAAAGCACAGACAGAGGAAGGTATAGGCAAGGCTATTAAGAAAGGTGATAAGACCTTCTTCAGATACATTAGCTAGAGGAAAAAGAACAGAAATGAAATTGTTAGGCTGATGAAGGAAGGAGGAGAAAGGATGGAGGATGACCTAGAAAAAGCTATGATACTTAACAAGTACTTTTGCTTAGTATTTACCAGGGAAGGGAAGGGTGAGGGACCGAGACTCATTAAGAGGGGTATTCAGGGAAGGGAGGTTGGCACCAGCCTATTCATGGTGGAAAACATCCTAGAAGAATTCAGGAAAATAAAAGCAGATAAGGCAATGAGGCCAGATGGGATCCACCCCAAAGTACTAAACAAACTCAGGGAAGTGCTGTGGAACCACTGGCTGCCTTTTTCAACACATCGCTAGAGACAGGGGAGGTACCTGAGCACTGGAGGAGGGCAGATGTGGTCCCTCTCCACAAGAGTAGATGCAGAGCAGAGGCAGGCAATTACAGGCCTGTAAGCCTGATCTCAGTAGTGGGGAAACTAATGGAGTCCTTACTTAAGGAGAGGATTGTGAAGTTTATGGAGGATAACAGGGCACAGGATCCAAGGCAGCATGGATTCTCAGTGGGAAGGTCCTGTCAGGTGAATCTTATAGAGTTCTTTGACTGGTAACCAGGGTGGTAGATAAGGGAGGGGTGGTGGATGTGGCCTACCTGGATTTCAGCAAGGTCTTCAATACCATCCTGCACAGAAGATTACTAAATAAATTGGGGAGCCTGGGAGTGGGTCCTATAGTGGTAAAGTGGATTGGGAACTGGGTAAGGGATAGGACTTAGAGGGTGGTCCCTTATGAAAATGGAATATATTGCAATATATTGAAAAATATGTGTTAATTATATCCATACAATGAGAAATACATTGTCCCAATGTAATACACAGTATTATAGAATATATTATATTATGAAATGTATTTTTAAAAATACTGACATAATATATTTCTAACCCATAGTATGCAAAAATATATGTCACTATATTGAGAAATACATTGACTCAATGAAATATAATACACAGCATATAATGAAACCACATATTCTGCCTCATGCATTGCTTGAAAGTGTGTCAATCTATTTAGTAATACATTGTCTGAAATATATTAGTATATTTCAAAATATATACTGTATTCTTTGTATTACATATATTTGTAATATATGTTACATATATTTGTATATGTTACATGTATTTTATGTTACATATATTGTATACATATTACATATAGTTTTTATATATTTTACATGTATTTTTGTAAATGCTTAGTTTTGTTCCAAGTGTACATTTGCAAAACTAATTTGCATATTTCAAAAACATAGTTTATCAGTCAAAATCATAATTTCTAGTTTTACAATTCTTTCAAATTTACAACACTAGCTTACAGATTGAAAAGAAAGGTAGTAAGTTATAAAGCAAGTACGTGTTGGATCGCACCCTGACCTAAACGTAAAACAAAATGGGGTGGTATCAATACCAATCTGAGCCTTTAACAAGCATGAGCTTGTGATGTAAGTCATTTGTATAACTATAAATTAATAAAATACATGTTTGAGTTAAAGCTGCACTGTAAAACAAAAATTTGATGTAAATATCGCCATTAATAATAAAATGAACTCCAGTTGTACAGCTAGAGATATGTGTAAATAATTTCGTTTGTTTTTGTCTGGGTAAGTTAATAGTTATATTAATATGTATTACACACATATATGTTATATATATTTGTAAATATAGGAAACAATGTTTGAAATGTAAAACAAAGTACATTTATACATACTATATATTGACAATATACCAATAACATATATTTAACATCCTTATTTCAATATGTTTAGAATTTTATCAATATATTTTACAATATGCAGAATATACTAAAGCAGCTGTAATGTATATATTTACAGTACATTGCACTATATTTGCAAATTTTAAAATATATTGATCTTCCAATGCATTACAATATATTATAAGACAAGTAGATTGGAATATATTTCACAATATGTTAATATATTGTTAGTATATATGTAAATATATTGTTTAATAAAATATTTTAAAATATATTTCATTTTCATAAGGGGTGGTAAACGGTGTGAAATCTGAGGAGAGGGAGGTGACCAGCGGGGTGCCACAGGGGTCAGTTCTGGGGCCAGTCCTATTCAATGTCCTTATTAGCAACATTGCAGAGCATCTGGCGGGAAAGATGTGTCTCTTCACAGATGACACCAAGATCTACAACAGAGTGGACACACGGAATAGAGTGGAAATAATGATAAGGGATCTAAGCCTATTAGAGGAGTGGTTGGGTGTCTGACAGTTGAGTTTCAATGCTAAAAAGAGCAAGATCATGAACCTGGGTCACAGAAATCCAAGGGAGGAGTACAGGATGGGTGGGGAAATTCTGGCCACTACAAGCCATGGGAGAGACATAGAAACATAGAAACATAGAAACATAGAATTTGACAGTAGATAAGGACCGCTTGGCCCACCCAGTCTGCCCATTTCCCTACCTGATGGATAAGTTGCAGATCCTAGTTAACCAGCAGCCCACTTCTTCCTACCCCCACCCCCTAGAATTGCCTTATGACTGTCCCATGCATGCTTGAATTCCACCACTGTTTTTGACTCCACAACCTCCTCTGGAAGGCCGTTCCATACATCCACAACCCTCTCTGTGAAAAAATACTTCCTTAAATTACCTCTGAGCCCCCCCCTTCTATCTTCAAATTGTGCCCCCTTGTTCTTGTACACCTCTTTTTTTGAAAGATGCTACCCTCTTGGACTTTGTTGATTCCCTTGAGGTACTTGAAAGTTTCTATCATGTCCCCCTCTCCCTCCTTTCCTCGAGGCTATACATATTAAGCTCCTTAAGTCTCTCTTCCATATGTCTTCTGGTGCAGACCTGCACCATTTGAATTGCCCTCCTCTGGACAACTTCCATCCTATGTCTTTGCAGAGATTGGGTCTCCAGAACTGCACGCAGTACTCCAGATGTGGTCTCACCAGCTGTCTGTACAGAGGGATAATAACTTCTTGTTTTCTACTGGTGATGCCTCTCCCTATGCATCCCAGTATTCCCCAACCCTCCTTGCTGCCCTCTCACATTGCTTGCCCACCTTTAGGTCATCTGATATGACTACCCCCAGGTCCCTTTCCATTTTTGTTGTTGTTAGTATCTCACCCCCTATTGTGTACTCTTCCCCTGGGTTTTTGTTTCCCAGGTGCATTACCTTGCACTTCTTAGCATTGAATCTAAGCTGCCATACATTTGACCATTCCTCTAACCTTGCCAAGTCCCTTCTCATCCTTTACACCCCACCTTGTGCATCAACTCTGTTGCAGATCTTTGTGTCATCTGCAAAGAGACATACTTTTCCTTCCAGTCCCTCTGCAATGTCGCTTATAAAGACATTGAAGAGGACCGGTCCTAATACTGAACCCTGCGGTACCCCACTACTAACCCCCTTTTTCAGAGTGGACTCCATTTACTATTACTCTCTGTGTCCTATTCTCCAGCCAATTCTTTACCCACGCTGTCATCTTGGGACCCACTCCCAGGCTGGCTAACTTGTATATTAATCTTTTGTGTGGGACTGTGTCAAATGCCTTGCTAAAGTCTAGGTAGGCCATGTCCACAGCCCCTCCCTGATCAACTACTTTGGTCACCCAGTCAAAGAAATCTATCAGATTTGTCTGGCATGACCTTCCCGCTGTGAATCCATGCTGCCTTGGGTCCTGTGCCCCTCTGGCCTCTAGATACTCAACAATTATTTCCTTCAGAAGTGATTCCATCATTTTCCCTACCACTGAGGTTAAACTAACAGGTCTGTAGTTTCCTGCTTCTGCCTTGCTCCCACTTTTGTGAAGGGGAATCACATCTGCCCTCCTCCAGTCCTCAGGTACCACCCCATCCTCCCATGATTTGTTAAAGAGGGTAGTCAGTGGTGTCACTAGTTCTACCCTTAGTTCTTTTAGAATTCTGGGATGAATCCCATAAGGCCCCATTGCTTTGTCCACCTTCAGTTTTAAGAGCTCTTTCAGAACCCTTTCATCTGTAAAAGGGCTGGTATCAACTTCTATATCCAGAGTGTTTCTACTGTTTGTTTTAGGTACCTCCTCCTCTTCCTTTGTAAATACTGAGCAAAAATATTTGTTTAGTATCTCTGCCTTTTCACAGTCACCCTCTGCCCACCCTCCCTCCCTTTATTAAGCCTCACTATCCCTCCCTTGGTCTTCCTTTGCTCCCTGATGTACCTATAAAAGGTTTTATCCCCCTTCTTAACTGATTTGGCTATCTTTTCCTCGGTTTGGGCCTTTGCTGTTCTGACTGCCTTTCCAGCTTCCTTTTGCTTTAACTGATACAGTTCTCTGTCCTGTTCCTTCTGTGATTCCTTGTACTTTCTGAATGCTTTCTTTTCTCTTGAACCTTCACTGCCACTTCCTTTGAGAACCATAATGGTTTCTTACCTCGTTCATTTGGTTTATTTGCTTTACAAAAGGCTTGTTACCTCTGTGATGGCAGTTTTATTATTCCCATTGTTCTTCCACCCCTCCTTCCTGCCCATTTGCTAGTGCATTCCTTAGGCACTCACCCATTTTGGCAAAGTCAGCCCTCCCAAAATCCAGTACCTTTGTCTTTGTATGGCTTTGACTCTATTGCTGTGTTTATTGTGAACCATACTGTTCGATGGTCGCTAGTTCCTAGATGGCTACCCACTTTACATCTGTGATCCTCTCTTCATCTCCATTTGAGAGAACCAGATCTAAGATTGCTCCCTCTCGAGAGGGCTCCAATACTAGTTGTCTAAGGCATGCCCCTGTAGGGCATCTAGAATAACCCCACTCTTAGAAGTGGCTGCTGCAACTGCACTCCAGTTAACATCTGGCATATTCAGATCACCCATCAGCAATATCTCCCCTTTATCTGCCATTCTAGTATACTTTCTATCATTTCCTTGTCCATTCCTCCCCTGAGGGGGGTCTGTATACAACCCATGTGCGATTGTGGTGCCATTGCTTGCCTCCAAATTGACCCACAGTGCTTCTTCTCCTCCCTGTTTACCCTTTTGTTCTGTTGCTTGATTTCTTCTCTTATGTAGAGAGCTACTCCTCCTCCTCCTTTTACCCTCCCTGTCCCTCCTATAGATAGTGTATCCTGGTATGTTTATGTCCCAGTCATGGTTCTGTGTGTACCATGTTTCTGTGACTGCCACGATATCCAGATCTTCCTCCTCCATCAAGGCCACTAATTCAGGAAGCTTGTTACCCAGACTACGGGCATTGGTACTCATTGCTCTCCATTTTTGATGGCTTTACCTTCTGTAGCAATCCCCACTGACCTTCTACCTTGGTCTTTTTTCTCATTTAGTACCCTGTTTTTTGTAGGGGAGGCTGGGATATTCTGCTGCTTATCAGTGCCTCCCCTTGACTAGTTTAAAGGCTTGCCAATGAAGCATTAAACCGATTGCCCAAAAGACCTGTTCCCTTCCTGGACAGATGCAGACCATCCTGCCAGTATAGGCTGGTGTCCCTCCAGGTGGAACCCCAGTCCCCAATGAAGCCAAACCCCTGTGCTCCACACCATTTTTTCAACCATTTGTTAAACTGCATGGTGCTCTCCCCAGAGACCTGGGGATATCACATCTGATGACCTGAAGGTGACCAAACAGTGTAAAAAGGTAGTGGGGAGAGCAAACAGAATGCTGGGGTGCATAGGAAGGGGCATAAAAAGCAAGAGGAAAGAGGTGGTGATGCCACTGTAAGGATCACTGGTGAGGCCTCAGCTGGAGTGCTCTGTCCAGTTCTGTAGACCATGGGACTGATTCCAGGATGAATGTCACAACACGCAGGCATATGTGAGTTGCAACATTCACCACTATTCTGGAGACCCTGCGCCGTATTCTAAGAGCGGCAGGGTCGCGGAACTTACAACGTGCGACTTGCGATACGTGTAGGCTAACACCAGTGGAATGGTGTAATAGCCCTGCATGTCACAAGTCTTAGCCCACTGCAGACTGCCCCTCTGGAGCCCCCCACCACAGTACACAACAGGGGGTATGGGGGGCTGGAAAGGTGGCACTGGAGTCCAGGGGGGCACAGTGGAGAATGGACCCCTGGGGGTCCCCTACATTCGGGGGTGGGGGGCAAGGTTGTTTTCTTGGGGGCACTGGGAGCACAGCAGGACCTTTGCCATGGCACTGCGGTGTAGGCATCTGTCAGATGGTTCTGAAGGATGCCCCTTAGAGCATCTCTGAGATGTTCTATGTTAGCTCTGCCAGTGCAGCTCCTGGAATTGTGGCAGTGTGTTATGGCAACCGCCCTTCTGGAACAAGGTGCAGTTGCTGCCATAACCCACCATGTCATTGTAAGTTGCAGTGTAGTGGGTAGCATATCCCACAGTTGGCATAGCCTGCAGCTGACATGGCACAAGGCCCTTTTTGAATAGGGAATGGCACAAGTCACAAGTTATACCATGGGGTTTGGTGTAACTCTTCTTGCACCAGCGTATGCCATCTTGGAATCAGGACCCACATCTCCAGATGGATATTGACAAAATAGAGGCAGTCCAGAGAAGGGCAACAAAGATGGTATATGGACTGCACCAGAAGCTCTACAAGAAAAGACTTAAGGACTTTAATATCTATTCACTGGAGGAAAGAAGGGAGAAGGGAGATATGAGAGAGACTTTTAAGTACCTTAGGGGAATAAACAGGGTACAGGTGGAAAGCATATTTCAGAGAAAACTCTGCACAAGAGCAAGGGGGCATGATATGAGGTTGAAGGGTGGAATGCCCAGGGGTAATGTTAGGAAATACTTTTTCACTAAAAGAGTGATGGAGCCATGGAACAGCCTTCCAGCAGAAGTGGTGGGGTGAAAACAATACAGGATTTAAGTGTTCATGGGATAGATATGAGTACCCTGGAGATGTGTAGAGCAGGAGAGCCACATATCAAATAGGATCTGGGGCTGCAGCAGTGAGTAGGGAAATGGGCAGACTAGCGGGGCCGTATGGTTCATATCTGCCAACAGATATTATGTTTCTATGTCTTTTTGCTCATAGTGAAAAATAGAGCTACAGAGAGCCTTTTGTACTGAATTATGTAAGCCATGTAGGCTGCCTGCCTTAAAAGTCGGTAGGCTGAAGTATAGGCTTTCTTCACCATACTGTCCAGTATCCTGTAGTCGTCCTCTGGGGGCTGAGAGGAAAGGGGGACTTTGGCCTTGTCAGAGGCTACAGTCTGGACCACTCCCTCATGGTCAGGGTGGAAATACAAGTAATCCACACCCTACTCATCCACCTAATACTGTATTTCTTTACTATCTTCTTATCAATACCACCAGCTGACGTGGGTGCTGCCAACACTTTGCAGGTGGCTTCTTTGAGGGACTTGTGAATGGGCAGCAACAATCTCGTGGTGGGAGTTAAGCCCATCATGTCTAGAAAATTCATTGCATCCTAATCCTCATCCTCAGCTGTCCCCTGTGTAGAGAGGTTGAGGGTATTGACCATTTGCCTCACAGAAGAGTAGTGCGAGTTAAAATTGTCAGGTGAACAAGGAGGGAAACTGAATTCCTGCTCACTCAGGGGAACAATTAGGTTCTATAGGTTCCTCTTCCTCCTCCTCCTTCTCTTAATAGAAACATTCAACCTCCTCTTCTACAGGCACTGGAATAGGTACTGGAGCCTGGGACTGCAGACATACCCATGAAGGTCCTCCTACCCTCGAAGGTCAGGAAGAACTTACATGCCCTAGTCATATCCTGTACTGAGGGATCTTGTATTTATCCACTAATGTCTCTTTTCCTTTGGAGGAGGGGCAGTGACATATTTTTCTTTCTGTTTTTTTCTTGGCAGACACCATCTCCAGTGTCTGCTCAGAGACTTTTTTTCCTTATTGGACTCATTGTTCCCCCATTCAGACACCCTGACCTCTGAATCATCTTTAACACCCTCGTACTTCTGCTTACTTAGAGGGTCTGGACCCCCATCTGAGCCTATAGGTGACATGGAGACAGACTGAGAAGCCACAATGTCTTCCAACTTCTTAGGCCTTTTTTTCACAGTCTTAGGACAAACCTTTAAACAAAACACACAATTGGAAAAATTATCTGTACCCAGGCACCTCAAACACAGCTCATGGCAGCTGAAAACAAAGTAGAATTTTTAAAACCTGTAGATTCTGCTCTCTTTTGGTGTCTGGCCGTAATGGCAATCCCTCATGACCTAAAAATGTTTATGTTCTCAAAAACTGTGGATTGCAGTTCAGTCCCTTGTAAAAATGAAAAACAGCTAAAGAATATTATTTTGATGAAAAATAAGCCAAATAGTGTCTCGGTTCCAGTAAAAAAGAAACCAGAATAAAAAGTTGAAAACTGCTAAGTGGTTACTCAGATAAAATTCTTGTTTTTACTTTTATTATTTTAAAAGCTAATGTGGTTCCTTGAAAGCTGGAATTGTGTCCAAAGGCATCTTCTCTGGTTGCTGGGAACTGATTAGGAACCATGGGAAAAGACAAAAAATGGCAAAAAACAATCAAATAATACCCTAACACAAAGTATCAAAAAAGTAAATAAGGCAAACTTTATTAGAGATTATTAAAATAATAAACTGCCAATCAACACAGTAGACACTGAGATGACTTCCCGGAGACTTCCTCCTCAGGCAGAGGAATAACTCTGATGTTAGAGGGCAGGTGTAAGTGTGACCACTCAGCAGAGTTTTGAATTCCATTTTAAGATTCCATAATTAGCTTAAAATTCTAGGCTCTGGGGCAGCTCATTCCAGGGGAATGATTGCAGTTGTTAAGCATAGTAAGGGATTCCTGGTATTGACAGGACTATTTCATAACAGTGGGGTACAATATTTAGGCATAATTCATAATGAGTGAATATGATTGCCACAGCTACTCTTTGCTGTATGAACCATTTCATTAGAGGCCTTAGAGTGTCAGAACAGTTCAGAGTTGCTTTGCTGTTCTCACTGTAAGAGTGTGCATGAAAGTACTCTCATACCACAAAGAGTAGCCATGATAATCATAATAAAACACAATAAAGTAGTTCTCTTGTTTCAGATCATTCCAAGTCTCTTTATCTTCAATAAACTTTAATATGTTCAAAAAGCTGCTGTCCATCTTTTGACCTGCACTAGAAAATGGATCATATAACAGCTATACTCAAAAACCTACAGGGACGCCATACCCCCTTCTGAAACCATTAGAGAATTGCTCTTGCTAGCCTTAGACTTCATGGTCTCTCTTTTTCGTATCTCTGTGCTTTATTCTCTCCAAAATACCCTACTATATCTATTTGCTTCTCCTTTTTCTTCCTGTTTATTTCATTCCTAATCTCCCTTGCCTTGGGTGGTGGTCATTCTTCTCTGCTCCCCATGTATGGAATAATCTACCTATTCTCCTTCATTAAATTAACTCTATTCCACTCTTTAAAACACATCTAAAAACATATTTGTTCTTTCGTATCTATTTATCCCTATTAAAGTGCAAATACTTTATGGCCAATATTCACAGAGTAATCATATTTGGTACCTCAAATTATTAATATTTGTATTTGTATATGTAATTTGGAAAAAATAGGTTAAAAATGCTTTCCAAAAAATCTGTTTTCCCACCCCAGATGGCCAGGTTTAGTCCTGTTGTCCTGTGGTCACTTCCTCAAATAATTTTTTTCCCCTCTACTCCCACCCAGTCATCCTCTTATAATTATAGCCCTACTCCTATCTGACAATACCTTTTCTACCTGAATTGTTTGTCCCTGCCTTTCAAAGGGCTGTGAAAGTAAGATGCTGCCCTTCTAAGCCCTGATTCTTGATGGGAGGAATATGACAAGCTGACCTCCTCAATGCCCAGTTGTTCAGCTCCCTAACTCTACAGCATACACAGTCACCGTGCAAAAGCAAGATGTCAGCTGACAGCTTCAAGTCACCGGGGGGAGGGGGCATGGACTGTTTGGTGTTAATGTGCAATACAAAGTAGAAGGTAACAGATGACCACATTTGAATTCACTGATGTAATATATCAGTGAAGGCCATGAACAGAGATGTGCCAATGTTTTAACTCACCAGCGAAGTTGCCACATAGTTGCCGAAATTCACTTCCGTGGAGTTTTGCAAAGTTTTCTATACCCTCAGCAACTTCAGCATCACCCCAAATTGCAAAGGTTTCCATGCAAATAGCAGAAAGCTGCATAAAAAGTGTGGAATTCTGCCATTTGCTGGTGATATTCCGTACTTCGTAGGTGGAATTCCACCATTCGTGACAAAATTATGCACTTTGCAGATTGATCCGCACTTTGTGAAACATGCCAAATTTGCAGATTAATATATGGAGTGAATTTAGCCAACTTTGCCCATCCCTAGCCATGAATTTATGGTGCTATACTCACCCCACAAATAAAGGTGAGCCAATAAAAAATTAGAGTTTGAAGGGAATATCAAAAACTGACCCTTTTTCATCAGTAAACTAAGTCCAAAGGGACTTGGATTCACTTCAAAATCATGACGGAATGATTTCATACAGGGAAAATGCACTAAGCCTCTGCAAGGTTTTACAAGCCACATGACCTGTGGCAGCCAATCAGTGATGCTGGAGACCAACAATGCCTCATACTGAGCATACCTCAGTATGCAACCAGAAATGGAAGATAATTAAGCAAATGGGGAAAAGGATAACAAAGTATAATGAAATAAATGACAGGGTGGCATTTAACAATTTGAAAAAAGAATACAAGGATCTTCTTAGGGACAAGAAATGAAAATTTAATAATGAACAGTGGAACAGTATCCAACAGTCAATAGAAAATAGGGATAGTATAACTTTTTGGCAACTGGTGGCATTTGGTACAGGGAAAATGAGGTACAATATAGAAGCTGTAATTGCTCCTGAAGTTTGGTTACACCATTTTGAAAAAACCTTTAATAAAACAGCTAAAATATCAGTAGCTGGGATTCAAATGGAAGGGAACTGTGACAATGTAAAAACCTGAATATTTCTAAACAGGAAGTAATAACAGCAATTAAATTAAAAAAAGAAAAATAAATCCCAAGGTATTGATGGAATAGGTGCAGAAATGTACCAGGTATGCCCAGAATGGTGGGCTGAGATTCTGGTCCCCTTCTTTGAAAATGTAATACAAGATAATAAAATACCAGATAAATGGAATATAGGAATGGTGATCCCACTTCATAAGAAGGGATCCATGCTTCATCCAGAAAACAATAGGCCGATAACCTTACTGAATATAAATGCTAAAATTTGGGGAGGTAGTATAGTGCAGTGGTTTAAGGCTGTGAGCTACAAATCTGGAGACCTGGGTTTGAATCCCACAGCCCCCACTTGCCTACTGTGTGCCCTTGAGGAAGTCGCTTAACTTCCCTGTGCACCCAGGTTGCACCTGTAAACAAGTTTTCAGCTTAGTGTGTCTCTCCTGGTTAAACACTTGGGGGAAAAAAATATATTCTCTAGGATACTGTTCAATAGGTTACAGCTATGGGTGGATGAGAACAAAATATTGTCCAAAAACCAGGCAGGATTTACCAGAGGGAGATCCACAATAGAACAAATCTTTATTTTACACTATATCCTGAAGAAATATGTGGTGGGGAAAAAAATTAAGATATATGCAGCATTTAAAGATGTAAAGGTCGTGTTTGATTCAGTAAATAGACTAATTTTATGGAATATATTGTCAAAGAAGGGGATTGACAAGGATCTCTTAGAGGTAATAAAATTAATGCATAAGAATACCAGAATAGTAGTAAGATATAGTAAGCAGGGGGCAATGATGGAACAAATAAAAGTAAATACAGGAGTTAAGCAGGGCTGTTTATTAGCCCCACTTTTATTCAATATATATATATATTGATACAACTGTTGAGGCATTGAAGAATATTGACACCTTTCCACCAAAAGTAAACTCTGTGCCAGTTAAAATACCTTTATTCATGGATGATGCGGTACTCCTTTCTCAGACCCCAGTTGGATAGAGAAGGGCATTATTTAAGGGAAGCCTGTTAAGACTGGACTTGCAATTAAACACTGAGAAAACTAAGATTATGGTGTTTGGGGGGGGGGGAGAATTACTGAAAAGTGGAAATTGGATGAAGCATATATTGAATAAACTCCAGAATTTCAATACTTAGGAGTCCTAATAGGTAGGAACCTAGGATGGAAGACCAACATAAACAAAATTTAAATTAATGTTGCAAAAACGATGGCTGGCATTCTAAGATTCGCAAATATGTTTGTGAATAACTCATATGAGGCCCAGAAAAAATGCTATGAAGCAAAAGTGAACTCCCAAATTTTATACAGGTTGGAGGTATGGGGCTTAGGTTCCAATATAAAGGAACTCAAATCATGCAAAACCAACAGTTAAAAAAAGCATTGGGTGTCCCGAAATCAACTTTAAATGCTGCAGTATGGGCAGAAACCCAAACTCTCCAATTAGCTACTAAAATAAAAAGAAAAAGGTGCATTAACTTCTGTAAGAAAATAATGTCAGCCCCAGAATATAGTTTATTACATCAGTGTTGGTTGGATGCAAAGCAAGAAGGGGCAAGGATTAAGAATAATTGGTTTAAAACATTAAACAATGAATTGAATAAAATGGGAGTCCCATATGATTATATTTATAAAGCTCAAATAGACCCAGAAATGAACTGAACTTAACTATACTTGCATCTGAAAACTACATCACACTGTTATTTAGGTTTTTTTGCAAGAATTATTTGAAATAAATATACACAAAATAGGTAATTTAATGCCTTTTAATGGACCAACAAAGTTTTACAGAAAAAAAACTTTAAGCTTTTAAACCCACAAGATTCTTCTTCAGAAAGAAAATGGCAGGTTTCTGAAGAGCACACTTTAAAATGCCCAGAGCTTAAACATTTTACACAAGTCTGTGACAGAAGTACTTAGATAAGAACATAACCAGAGATGAGAACACATTCTTAAAAACTCTAGTTCTGTGTTGGCCAAATGTCACAAAAGGAATGTTATGTAGAAGGAGTTCCATAAATTAACTGATCAGTTTTAGCTGTAATTAGCTGGGATGCATAAATTGGAGATAAGGAAACCTCCACAGAAATGTAGCAGTGTGAAGATCAAATTCCAGAAAAATAATAATGCTATGCAGATGTAATGTTGTCCAATGTTGAAATCTTTCTAAAGACTAGAAAAAATGAAGAGTGTTTGTGTGTGTGTGTGTGTGTGTGTGTGTGTGGTGTGTGTATATGCCCTTCATGGAATTGGAGACACATTCCAATTACATTTTCAATGCTAGCACTGGGTAAACAAGTTTCTGTCTGTAACTATGTGTTCATTTGTCAGTATCATTAGTGATTATAAAATGGCAGGGTGAAATCCAGTAATACTGGGATGTATAGGGAGAGGTATCATCAGCAGAAAACAGGAAGTTGTTTTTCCCCTATACAGACAGTTGGTGAGACCCCATCTGGAGTACTGCATCCAGTTCTGGAGACCCCATCTCCACAAGAACATAGACAGGATGGAGGCAGTTCAGAGGAGGGTAACTAAAATGGTGCAGACTCTGCAAGAGAAGCCATATGAGGAGAGACTAAAGGAGCTTAATATGTATACCCTTGAGGAAAGGAGGGAGAGGGGGGGACATGATAGAAACGTTTAAGTACCTCAGTGGAATCAACAAAGTCCAAGAGGGTAGCATCTTTCAGAAAAAGAGATGTGCAACAACAAGGGGACACAATCTGAAGATAGAAGGGGGACGGCTCAGGGGCAACGTGAGGAAGTATTTTTTCACATAGAGGGTGGTGGAGACATGGAACAGCCTTCCTGAGGAGGTTGTGGGGTCTAAAACTGTGGAAGAATTCAAGAATGCATCTGACAGACATAAGGCAATTTTTGTGGGGGGTAGGAAGAAATGGGCTGTTGGTTAAATAATATCTGCAGCTTATCCTCTAGGTAGGGAAATGGGCAGAGGCAGACTAGGTGGGCCAAGCGGTCCTTATCTGCCTTCAAAGTCTATGTTTCTATGTTTCTAATCTGATTGGCTGTTGTTTATGTGTAAAATATGGTTTACACATGGTAAAAAAAAAAAGGACTGCTCAGCAGTGAATAGTCTGGAACCCAGATCAATTGGCATTTGAAGCACAGGAATTCCAGTTAGCCCCTACAGCCAGAACTGATCTTCCACCACAAACATAGCTGCTACCTTTACACTGTAAAAAGAAATTTCAGCTGGGCCCTAAAATTAAAACTACCTTATATAAAAAATAAAACAAATTAATTATATGTTGTTTCCCTGATTATCACACTCTCCTTGCATTCATAAACAAATTAGAAACATTAAGTATTGTTTATAGTTTTCACTGCAACTGTTTCTTTGCTGACAGTGGAAAATCACCCCTCTATCTTTACCTGCTCATCAGGGAACTGTCTTCTTCAAACAACATGAAGTGTTGCTGTATTCTAACTTATTGCAGTTAGCCCCAGCACTTGAACTGCTCTGGAGAGGAAATAGTTAACTCTATGCAGGAGCATACAACATTGAGGCTGAGCTCGGGTTTCAAAACTCTGTCACTGGTCTCTCTGGTGTAACTGTCAGATTCTTTACTCTGCCTAACTGTGAAGATACTCCAGAGATTTCTTCTTGCTACTTCGGTTTGGTTTAATAAATTTGTTCAGTTTATTCAACCGTTTAATTATTTTTTCAGTATCAAATTTCTGTCTATGGTACAGGTAGTGTAATTAGGTAGATAGTGATAGAAATAGTTTTTTCTTTGGTTCCTTATCGGTCGGTCCAGTGTGGAACCGAACCAATTTTGGTATTCTTGTAATTTTCTGGTGTTTCTAAAAATCTTCTGTAGTGTGTGGTGTCTGGTACATTTCGGTCTCAAAATACTGACGTTTTCTTCCATTTTTTTTCACAACCCTTGAACCGGTTGGTGACTGAAAGGTTTGGTGTTACTTGGCTTAAACACTGTTAAGGGAAACTTTCAGGAAAAGAAAGACAATGTCTGAGAAAACCAAAAGGAAAAACCGGTCCCGCTGGGTTTCAACACTGCACTGAGTGTGAGGAGGCTTTTGCTAAAGCTGATCCCCACCTTGTCTGTGTTTATTGTCTGGGGTTTGACCACCTTAAATCAGACTGCAAAATATGTGCAAATTTTCCCAAAGCCACGCTGGACAAGTGGTTAAATAGGCTGAAGGAAAATGTGGCCGAGAAATCCGCTGATCCGGATGGCCAGCCCGGTTTGGTTCCGACCAAACCTGAGGAGGTGCCTGCTGACATGGGTGATACCTCCTTAGGCAAAAAGAAATCTGATTCTGAGGGATCAGTTCTGACAAAAGGAAAAATGAAGTCGGTTGGTTTGGATTCAAACCTGCAGATTCCAACCGCTGAAGAAATTGCAAAAGCGATCGCCATTGTACAATCGCTTCGTCCCAATCAGACCAAACCGAAGACCTCAGGAAGGTAATCGGTTGAGTTGGTTCAGGTCCTCTCAGAATATGATCCAGAGGTCTTTTATGAAGTTGAATGGGAAGGAGAAGAAGAACAAGATGACGAAGATGATGATTATGGAGGTCTAGATGAGCCAGTAGAGCCTGACATCTCCCCAGACAGGTCTTCTGATGTTTCTCCTCCCAGACTTTCTGAGTTCCGCTTCCTCTTTTTGTTTTACAAAAAGGTGGCAGACACTCTCCAGTTCCAAATTGTGGAAGCTTCTGAGGAAGAAGAAGAACCTGACTTTATGGAGATGATGGGTGTCCCAGAGTCAAAAAGGCTGTCTATTTTCTTGCATAAATCTTTGGAGAAACAAACTAAAAAAATCTTACAGCTCCCACTTCTATACCTCCTGTGGATAAGAAAATGGACAGGAGGTATATGCTGTCAGGCTCTGGTACGGAATTCTTGTGCAATCATTGCAGCCATGTTGGGGTAGTGCAGGCTGCAGCCTGTGACAAGGCTAATATTCCCTTGGCTTCACACCCCCCAGAGAAGGATTCCAGGAAGGTGGATGCTATGGCTAAGAAAGTACTTAGCAGCCTCCTTGGGACTCAGGCAGGCCTCTTATATGGCCAATGATGCTAGGTACCAGAAGTTGAGGTGGAATACAGTTCTGGAACTAGCTAGGAATGCTCCTCCCCAGCTTGCCAAGGAGCTGGAACAGGTGGCTGCAGATGGCTTTGAGGCATCCAAGGTCCAGTTTCATGCTGCTGTGGACTCCAATGATTATTGATTTGGCATCAAGAGTCATGGCTACATCTATTTCCTTGCAGAGGTTTGCTTGGCTCAGGTGTAGTAGCCTGTCACAGGATACCCAGGCTAAGGCGACGGACTTTTCTATTACCCAGAACTCTCTGTTTGGGGAGCAAACAGAGGCATACATGAAGAAGATGGATGAATACAGGACCACCTACAGGAGTGCAGTGGTCAAGGAAAAGCAAGCTACTCCTCAAAAGCAGCAGTCTAGGGCTGGCAGGGGCAGGCCTTCTTACCAAGCCCACACCTCCTCTACTTTTCAGCAGAGGGGGTTTTCAGAGGGAGAGGCAGAAGAGGGATGAGTAGGGCTGTATCCATTTCTCAGCCTAAGGCTCCTGCCAAACAGACACCCTGATGTGTCAGACCAGATTGCCTCCTTTGTTCCAGTGGGGGGCAGGCTGGCTCACTTCTTCCGGGTATGGAAGTCTGTTACTTCAGACAAATGGGTCCTGGAAGTAGTAAGCCAGGTACTGGCTCTCAGCTTCAAAAGATTTCCCAAACTGAGAGCAAGTTCTTCAAGTCTGACACACATCTGGAAACAGCAACTCTGGAAGCAGAGGTGTCTTTTTTTGTTGCTCCTAAAAGCTGTGGAGCAGTTACCTCTGTTACGAAGGGGGAAAGGGTTGTATTCAAGATACTTCCTTACCCCAAAAAAGACATGGGAGTGATGACCCATCCTAGACCTGAGATATTTGAACAAACATCTTACAAAGCCAAAGTTCAAAATGGTGACTCTGGGAATTATTCTTCCCTCTCTGAGACCAGGAGACTGGCTAGCCTACCTGGATCTCAAGGATGCCTATTTTCGCATCCCCATCAGATGCTCCCACAGAAAGTACCTCAGGTTTGAGCTACCCTCAGGTCATTACCAGTTCAGAGCAATACCCTTCGGCCTAACATCTGCTCCAAGGGTGTTTACAAAATGCCTAGCAGTAGTGGTAGCCTTCCTCAGAAGACTAGGCATTTTTGTATTCCCTTACCTGGACGACTGGCTCATTGTAGGCCAGTCTTCAGACCAAATCAAGTCAGCTCTGGCTGTTACCCACAGGCTTATGGAGTTCCTGTTTTTTTTTTTTTTCAATCTCTCAAAGTCAGTTCTGGAACCAGTTCAGCTATTTAGCTTCATTGGGGCAGACCTGGATACCATGCAGGCAAATCTTTTCTCCCTATGCCAAGCATGTAGGCTCTCATTTTCCCGGCAGCTTCCTTCAAACCTCTTGTGTCTCAGCCAGCCAGGCATTTTCTTCAACTTTTAGGACACATGGCAGCTTCCACTGCAGTGGTCCAGAGGGCCAGGTTCCAAATGAGGAACATTCAGTTTCACCTCAGGGCCTCCTGCTCTCAGAAAAAGGACCCACTAACGAAGCTGATTCCAATATCTTAGACCCTTGTCCAGGCTCTCCAATGGTGGTTGGAGGAGTACAGTCTCACACTGGGAGTCCCCCTTCTTTGCCAGGCTCCTTCAGTTATTCTCATGACAGATGCATCTCTTCTGGGTTGGGGAGCCCATCTGGGGAACCTCAATGCACAGGGCACAGGGTCACAGCAGGAGTCTCTCCTTCATATCAATCTCCTGGAACTCAGGGCTGTGTTTCTAGTGCTTCAGACATTCTCAGAATCAATTCAGGGGAAAGTGGTGCAAGTCAGGACAGACAACACCACCACCATGTGGTACATGAACAAGCAGGAGCACTCGGACCACTGCCTTGTGCACAGAAGCCATGAAGATATGGTTGTTGGCTTACTCTCATCAGACCTCTCTGATAGTAGTGCATCTTCCAGGGAAAGACAATGTGCTGGCAGATGCACTCAACAGAATTTCTCAGGTTCAACATGAGTGGTCCCTGAGCTACCAAATTCTTCTGATCATTTTCAAGAGATTGGGCACTACAGAGATAGCTCTCTTTGCTGCCCCAGACAATCATCAGCTTCTTCTGTTCTGTTGCAGACCTCCCTTGCTGGGATCTCTTCCCCAGGATGCTCTCCTGTTGGATTGGATAAATAGGTTCCTGTATGCCTTTCCTCCCTTTCCTCTGATTTTCAGAGTTCTGATAAAAATCAGGTATCAGCCCTGCACAGTGATTCTGGTGGCTCCGGATTGGGCCCAGCAACCTTGGTATCCTCTGTTGTTCTCCCTAGTAGTGACAATTCCTCTTTGCCTGCACAGGATGCTTTACCTCCTGTCGTCTCAGGGGAGGATTTAGTACCCCAATCTTCAATCTCTCAGACTCAAAGCTTGGCTGTTAAAGAGTTAGAGTATGCAGAACTGCATCTCTCTCTCAAGGAGTGCTGATATCCTGAAAGTCACTAGAAAAACGTACAATTCCAAATGGAAAAGATTTAGCATCTGATGTTCAGAGAAATATATACAACCAGATTCTGCTGACATTTCTTCAGTGTTGGATTATTTAGTCCATTTGAATGGTTTAGACCTTTGGCCTACTACTCTTAAAATTCACCTTGCAACTGTCTGTGCTTTCCTTTCTGCAGGAAATGCAGGAAAGGTATCTTCCCATGCCTCTCACCCTGTGTTCAGTAAGTTTTACAAAGGTCTGGTTCATCTCAAGCCTCCTCCTTCACGGGACTTGAATGTCGGTATTGCACAGCTCATGCAGCCCCTTTTGAACCTTTATCCTCAGCTCAGCTTAAGTAATTGACTTGGATGCCTGTATTCCTGGTAGCCATGACTTCTGCCAGGAGAATCAGTGAATTACAGGCCCTGTTAGTAGAGTTTGGCTTTATTGCTTTTCACAAGGATGAGGTGGTCCTCAGGACAAATAGAAAATTTCCTCCCGAGGTGGTTTCAGATTTTCATTTTAACCAGTCCATGTCCCTGCCTGTGTTTTACATTGATCATCCATCTTCAGGTGAGCGAAGATTGCACAGTCTGGATGTGAAGAGGGCATTAAGCTACTATATAGACCATACAAAAGTCTATAGAGATGGCTGTTCTCAGTTGTTTCTCACTTATGGGGAAGTGGGGAAAGTTAAGCCTGCCTCTAAAAGAACTATTGCCAGGTGAATTGTCTCTTGTATTCAGTTCTGTTACATGAAACTGGGTAAAGCACCTCCCTCAGGCCCGAGGGCACACTCTACCAGGGGTACAGCTGCCTCTGTAGCAGCAGCTACAGTAGGGATATTCTTTTTCTGGAAATCTGTAAAGCAGCCACCTGGAAAACTGTTCATACATTCACCAAGCATTAATCTTTGGATATTCAAGCAAAAAGTGATACTAGGTTTGGCACAGCAGTGCTGCAGAGCCTATTCCCAAAGTAGATTCTGTGGTTCCCTCCTCCAAGGGGGTACTGCTTGGTAGTTTGCAATAAGTCAGAATACAGCAAGACTTCATGTTGTTTGAAGAAACAATTACTCACTATAGTAATGTTGTTTCTTCTAATGGAGTCTTGCTGTATTCTGACCTTCCTCCCTGCCTCCCCTCTCAGAACCTGGTTTTGGGATGTGGGTGGACATTTACAGGATTGCACCCCAGAGGTGTACCTTATGACCCATCCTGGCTAGGTTGGACTTTTTGATTGTTATTTTGCTGTGGGTGTTATCACTATCTACATAGATTTCATTTTGGGTTCTCGACTTGAGTCTTTCAGGACCCAGTTATGGTTGTTGCCTTTGGCTTAAAAATTTTAAGAAAACAATTTCTATTCTTATTAGTTTGCGTAGTGCTCGTAAGAATCTGATGGTTACACTAGAGTGTACCAGTGACAGAGGTTTGAAAACTGAGCTCAAGCTCAACATTCTATGCTTTTGCATATAGTTAACTCTTTCCTTTCCTGGGCAGTTCAAGTGCTGGGGCTAACTGCAATAAGTCAGAATACAGCAAGACTCAATTAGAAGAAACAACATTACTATGGTGAGTAATTTTTTCTTCTTGCTCTGACAGTGAGATAATTGAGTCTCTGGCTGTAACAAAGGCCTTTGTTGTTTGTGTGAACAGTATGTTAGGAGAGAAACATTCTGCTAGTGGAACTGAGCAGAATTTTGAATCTGTGTATTCTGTGGTAAACATTCCATATCTTGAATGTGGAGAAAAACAGAGAAAAAAAAACAGGAAGCATAAAGTAGACAATAATACAATTACATCATCAGTGACGTCACTTGTAGTGGGCGGTAGGATTATTTTATCAGAAATGCACACAAGTAAATCTGTTGTTTCTACATATAAACATGCTTTTCCCAGCAGTAAAAAGTAAAAAAAAAAAAAAAAAAAAAAAAGAAATTAGCCAGTTTTATAAGCGCAATAAGGCACTCAGGGATGTGTGTAAAACATTTTACAGCATGTCCAGTGGCTGAAGTCACTCAGCCTTCTGTCTCGTGCCTCACTACACCCTTTGCTGTGCTGTAAAATATGTTTTACATACACCCCTTTGTGTCTTATAGCTTACATATTAGCATGCACTGTTTAAACATGTACCGTCTATAACCTTGTGTTCATTTGTCAATATTATTTGTGAACATTAAAGCTGTAACCTGAAACAAGACAGCCTAGTAATTAGACTCTGTAGCCCTAATGGTGTCAGTGTACCAACATATGTATAAAAAACTAAATTTGCCACAAAATAACAGATCTGCATGTGTAAATTTAAAACCCATGAGATCCACACTTACCAGTTAGAAACAAACCTTTAAATACACAGTCATCTAGACTAGGTAGAACCAATGTCTATGGATGCATCTTAGAAACATGTAAATCATATCTGTCCTTGTATTGTACCAGAAACAAACAAACAAAAAATGTCAAAAATGTAATGTGCCATGAAACTCATGTCCTGATTCATGCCATCCTCCACCAGTGCTGTTTATTACATTCAATGCATAAAAGGACCACGTGCAGGTTATGTTGGGGAGACTGAACAACCTCGTTGGATGTGTATGAACTCACACAGAAGGGATATTAAAATGAAAAAGGTTGAAAAACCAGTGGGACATTTCTCTCAGTCGAATCATTCTATCTCTAACCTTTCTGTCCTGATTCTCAAAGGACATTTCAGAAATACTCTACATAGGAGAGCATGTGAGTCATGGTTATTTCCCTTTTGAACTCAGTGGAGGATGACATGCGACCTGAAACATAAGGGTTGTTTTGCTTTCAGCTCTTCCATTAACTGGCCAGGGAGTCCTTTAGTATAGGCCCAAGTAATTGTGATCATGCTACAGAACCATCTGGCATGCCTCTGGCAACTAATCTTATCAAAAATGGGGGGGACCAAAAAATACTCCACTCAGGCTGTTGTAAAATTTCTCAACGTTCTTTATTTATTTTTGTTAATTGCCCTGACATTTCACATTCTTGTGCTTTTTCAAAGGGCTTTTCATATATTCTGTAGGAATAATAGATAAATATTGTTTATAAATCTTACATTTTTGAATTCCATTTCTTTTCATTATTCTTCTATTAAGGTTTTCTATTATACTTCATTACCACTGTGCTTCTTTCCCATGCTACTTATAGTACACACTCTGTACTCTATTCACTCTTATAACTAAAACTTTACAAAAATAATATACGGTAATAAAGAATATGTACCCTGTATTCGTGCTTTGTTTCCACACTGGCCAGATGCTTTTTTACTTCTGCCTTTGAATGTTCTACTGATTCTTCGTGGCAAGGAATTGCACCAAACTTGTGTCTTAACTATAATAATATAAACAATATGTGAAAATGCCTTCAACAACCTTATTTAGCAGGTTATTTTCAATACAATAATCAAACAACTTTCCCCTTATTGCTACCTTTTCTGTTATAACAGTGTACCATTTTAAAATATCTTAATTGGCTACATTTTACATTTTGCAGCTTTGTCTTTCAGCTCAGCATATTCAGTTTCCTTTGTTCTTTGTCTTCCCTGAATTTTAGGTTCTGTTTTTAAAACATTTAAAGTTTTAATACAATCACATTTTTGGTAACTGTTTAAACACTTCTACAATGTGTCTTTACCTGTATAACTGATTTTAACACTTTTTACTCTCTTTTGTGCTGAACGTTGTTTCCAACTCCTTATTTCTTTATTTTTTTATTTTATTGTCAGTCCCTAAAAAGACAATCAGTCCTTTCAGTACCCTTCAATATTTTATTTTTTCAGTTCTATTAATCTTCAATTGTATGTTACTATCTCATTTTACCTGGCTGGTATGTGTAGATACTTTGTGTATAGTGTTAAAAGTCACCTTCAATTCTTTCTTTAGCTTTATTGTGTGAGCCCTGTATCTGTATGTAAAGAAAATAAGCTCTTTTAGTCACATTTTAAATTTATTTGACTTAGCCATAGCTCCTATATATCTAAATATTTGTCTTTTCTTACCTTGTGCTGGTTCTGTTGTTCCTTGCTTTGTTTGGTGCAGCTACTGTGTGTATATGTGTGTTTGTGGTGCAAACTCTCTTGCTAAATACCTCTCGGCCTGATCACCACATGCAGATCACCATGTTTTTGTTAAAATTTGCATGCATATCCCTTCTTTTTCATGAACATTCAACTATTTGTGATGTTACTTTCATGTTTCTGACATATAATTTGTTCATCCCTATATTTCTTTCCAGGATTTGTAACTGAAAAATCAATTTCATTTCTACTCTGTCCAACTGTTTTTGATAGTCCCTTCCCCTTACTGGTTTTTGGATTTGTTCAAGTCCCCAGAATCCTGGAAAGAAATATAGGGATGAACAAGAACACAAACTGGAATGCTTGTTGGTAATGTTAAAATAAGTAAGAGAGATGGAGTATGCCTCCATAGACAAAACACTAAAAATAAAAAACACACATAAAATAGTAAGGTTAGACACATTAAAAAATGAATACTTTACAAAATGGGTTCTTTTTCCTAAAAACAGAATGTCAACATGATAAAATGTAACTAGTAAGCCGTAATGAAAATTTTCCTCCACTTTAATATACAAATGGTATATGGGAATCTAATAGAAGAAGATAGCAACATTCCATCAACAAATTATATGTCAGAAACATGAAAGTAACATCACAATTAATTGAATGTTCATGAAAAAAAGAAGGGATATGCATGCAAATTTTAACAAAAACTTAGTAAAGTAAGAAGTTATAAAGTCAAGAACATATCACATTCTGAGGTCCTTCCCCCCACCCCCATAGTACTATCCCCCCATATAAAGAACACATTAACTAAACACAAACTTAAACACATTGAAGAATCACAACTTATTAAGAAAACCCAACACCTCGAGGCATCATTAGTTTCTCAAGAAGCTAAACATAGAAATGAGTAATTAAATAAATAAAAAAAGACACACTGTGGCCAAGCAATGGCCTGATCACAACAAAAGTTGCTAAGCGACCATGAGTTGAGCTTAATTGGAGCTCATCCATTGCAGGTGAATCTGCGTGTGGTGATCAGGCCAGAGGTATTTAGCAAGAGAGTTTGCACCACACACACACACATATACAGACAGTAGCTGCGCCAAACAATGCAAGGAACAACAGAACCAGCACAAGGTAAGAGAAGACAAATATTTAGATATCTAGGAGCTATGGCTAAGTCAAATAAATTTAAAATGTGACTAAAAGAGCTTATTTTCTTTACATACAGATACAGGGCTCACACAATAAAGCTAAAGAAAGAATTGAAGGTGACTTTTAACACTATACTCAAAGTATCTACACATACCAGCCAGCTAAAGTGAGGTAGTAACATACAATTGAAGATTAATAGGACTGAAAAAATAAAATATTGAAGGGTACTGAAAGGATTGATTGTCTTTTAAGGGACTGACACTAAAATAAAAAAATAAAGAAATAAGGAGTTGGAAACAACGTTCAGCACAAAAGAGAGTAAAAAGTGTTAAAACCAGTTATACAGGTAAAGACACATTGTAGGAGTGTTTAAACGGTTACCAAGAAATTTGATTGTATTAAAACTTTAAATGTTTTAAAAACAGAACCTAAAATTCAAGGAAGACAAAGAACAAAGGAAACTGAATATGCTGAGCTGAAACATAAAGCTGCAAAAGGTAAAATGTAGCCAATTAAGATATTTTAAAATGGTACACTTTTATATACAGAAAAGGTAGCAATAAGGGAAAGTTGTTTGATTGTTGTATTGAAAATAACCTGCTAAATAAGGTTGCTGAAGGCATTTTCACATATTGTTTATAGTATTATAGTTAAGATACAAGTTTGGTGCAATTCCTTGCCATGAAGAATCAGTAGAACAGGCAAAGGCAGAAGTAAAAAGCATCTGGCCAGTGTGGAAACAAAGCAAGAATACAGGGTACATATTCTTTATTACTGTGTATTATTTTTGTAAAGTTTTAGTTATAAGAGTGAATAGAGTACAGAGTGTGTACTATAAGTAGCATGGGAAAGAAGCACAGTGGTAATGAAGTATAATAGAAAACCTTAATAGAAGAATAATGAAAAGAAATGGAATTCAAAAATGTAAGATTTATAAACAATATTTATCTATTATTCCTACAGAATATATGAAAAGCCCTTTGAAAAAGCACAAGAATGCGAAACATCAGGGCAATTAACAAAATAAGTAAAGAACGTTGAGATATTTTACAACAGCCTGAGTGGAGTATTTTCTGGTCCCCCCATTTTTGAACATGAACACTGACTTAGTCCTATAAGGGGAACCATTCAACAAACTGTCTTAACAGTATCCCATTACCCATGGAGTGAGGCATTATAGCTACACACCTTCCACCAACTAACCTTATCAGACAGTTTTTATCTTGGCTGAAATACTTACAAGAGATGTAGATGATAATGACAATTAAACACAGAAACATGACGAGAAAACTTAATTACACAAAAGATAATATATACCCCCCATTGAGAAACGATTAACAAATTCTGCATTCTGGCATTTTCTTCCTTATGAAATCAGACAGAGGTTTGACCATGCTGCTGAAATTTGGCATAAACTTTCAGTGGTGCCCAGCCATCCCCAGAAAGGACCCCACTTTCCTCTGGGCCATGGCATGGCCCATCTCTGGATGACCTCAATTTTCACTTGCTCCTGCTGGATGTAACCACTCACCACTCTGTTTCCAAAGTATAGCAGTTCTGCCATTCCCATCTGGCACTTCTCCACCGTTACTTTTAGCCCAGTGGCCTGCAGCTGGCAGAACACCTCAGCCTTGTGCCTGATGTGATCCTCCCAAGTCTAGCTATAGATGACAATGTCATGCATGTACACCAGAGCGAAGTCTTCAGCCCCATTCAGAATGTGATCCAGGAGCTGTTGAAAGGAGGCTAGAACATTCTTCATACAAAATGGCATTACCCTGAACTCAAGTAATCCATATGAGGGGACAAAAGCTGACCTCTCTCTAGCTTCAGAGGTCAGAGATACCTGCCAATACCCCTTTGTGAGGTCATTAGTGGACAGGTAAATGTCTCCCCCAACCTCTCTAGGACCTCATCTGTCCAGGGCATAGGATATGCGACTGACTCTGTGCAGCTGTTGAGATTGTGATAGTCAGCACAGGACCTTATGGTCCCATCTTTTTTGAGGATCAGTACCACTGTGGAAGCTCAGGGGCTACTGGACTCCTGGGTCACCCAGAGAGCCAGTATCTCCTTGATCTCCCCCACTATGGCATGTCTTACTCTTTCTGGACTCTGTAGGTCAGCTATCTTAAAAGGGCTTGGTACCCTTTATCCACACAGTGCTCTGCTAGGGTGGTATACCCTGGTTTCCATGTGAACATTTCTAAAATGTATGCAGCACCCCATGCATTTTGGTAACTTAGGCTGGTATCAGTCCCTCCAAGAGGGTGATAGCATTCACTGAAAAACCTCCCTTATACAAACATACAACATTTGCCAGCAGATACAGGCCTAGAGGTCTATCAAGTCTGCTCGAATGTGCAGCTAGCACCCCTTCTTCTGAAGCTGCCCCTCCCACACTTCCCCTCCATTGACCCCCCCTGCCCTGTTCTGCCCCTTTTGAAAAAGTCCACTGTTCTACTGGATACCACTTCTTTTTTTTTTTCAATTCAAACTTGATTCATTTTTATGCAGTTACAGAGAGAAGATCCAAAATTGCATACATACAAATGAAACAGGAATATATACCAGAAGTTAGATCAACTATCCCCCTCCCCATCCCACCTCTCTTTTCCAATTTCTTCACACAGGATAGACTACCAACTGGAAAGAAAAAAGGACCCCTATGGTGATTGAAGGGAATACAATGCCAGCAGGGGGCCCCATACCTTCTGAAATTTCTGAGATTGATCATGTAAATTAGCAATTATATTTTCCATTCTCAGATTTGCCAGCAGCTCCTGTAACCACTCACTACAGGCAATGTCATTCGTATCTTTCCAATGACGCAAAACCAGATTTTTGACTGACATAGCTATAAGAATAATGTGAAATTTTCTGTTAGTGACTGTCACAGAGGAAAGATCCCCCAATATGCATATTTTGGGAGAGAAAAATTCAGACAGACCTAATAGAGGATCAGCCCTCTGTCAAATCGCATTCCAAAGGGGGGCTACTTTGGTACATTTCCAGAATATGTGCAGTAGATTACCCTCCTCCTGCTGGCAACGAGTACACGTGGAAGATGATAGGAGTCCCAGCCTAGCCAATTTCTGGGGTGAATAATAGAAGTTATGCAGGATTTTGAACTGTATTAATCGGACTGAGCTTGTCTTGTCTGATGTATTTGTGACAACTCAACCACAAAGAGGGCCAATTAATTTCCTGCTGGGGAAAAAGAGAAGCCACAAATTGAGTCAGGCCAAGGCAATCTGGCCATTTCCAGTTATGTAGTATCCCATACATTTTAGATACGGCATGATACAGGCCTGCAAGAGGAATCAATTCTGTCAAGTAGGACAAACTTGAATGTATGGGTGGGATAGAGCCAAAAGATTTCACAATCAGGTGGCGCAATTGGAATATTTTGAAGATAACAGAGTTTGGGATAAGGGCTTTGTGTAAAATTTCAGGAGAGGTTAACCAAGAGACATCTTCCTGAATAAAGAAGTTGAGGCGGTGATCTCCCAGCTGGGATATCCATTTCAACTGGAGAGGTTTACCTTCAATAGTGAGATTCGGGTTCCCCCACCATGGTTGAGAAAAATCTGTGATGTGCTCATATTTCAGAAAGGAACACAGTTGTGAGTGAACTCTGATGGATACTGCAATGGGGCTGCCTTTAAGTAATAGGAGCAAAGATTTTAAATTGATATGTAAAAGTGCGCTGGGGGATAGCCCATTTGAGTTTATTAGGGTACGTTCTAGTTTGAGCCATATGGGAGTAAAAGAATGTGATGTTGGAGGATGTTCAGGTGTGAGCCACCTCAAGCACTTATTTGCATGACTGGCCCAGTAATATAACCCGATATGCGGGAGATGGAGTCCTCCTTTCACCTTTGGGGCTGAAAGCTTGTTGTAACTTATCCGGGGCTTCTTAGCTACCCAAATAAAGTCTGTAATTATCTTTTGTATCCTTTTAGACCATGCCAGGGGGAGCCAGATGTTTGAAAGATTAATTGGATAAAATAACCAGGGAAAAATATTCATTTTAACTATATAAATTTTCCCCAGAGAGAAAGGGGGAGTAACACCCATCTTTTAAGAGTTTGTCTAATAACAGAAATTAATGGATCCAGGTTCAATTTTGTAAATCTACCGGGGTACCTTGACAAGTTAATTCCCAAATATCTCAAAGATTTAGTCTGCCAGGAGAACCCCACTGTTAAAGCACCTATCTTCATCACTTTGTAATTTAGAGGGAAAACCACAGTCTTGTCTTTATTTAATTTGTAGTTGGACATAGAACTAAATTCTTCCAGAATTGTAATCAGGGCAGGTATTGAAGTATTGGAGTGGGACAGCTGTAGGAGCAAGTCATTCACATATGCCGAGACTTTGACAGTCTGATGGTGAATATTTATACCCTGGACATCTGGATTTGCTGTAACCCTATGGATAAGGGGTTCTAAATAGATGTTAAACAATAAGGGGGATAGTGGGCAGCCTTGTCTGGTTCCAGTGTAAAGTGTGAAAGGATCGGACAAAAACCCATTACAGACAACACATGCAACTGGAGATTTATACAATACTCTTATCCACTTTATGAACAAAGGGGGAAATCCAAAAGCCTGAAGTGATTGAAGTAAAAAATTCCAGTCAACCCTGTTGAATGCCTTCTCGGCATCCAGAAAGATGAGAACAGTGGGAAAATCAGCATCCTTGGTAGCCGAGAAGACATGCAACAGAGTTCTAAGGTGGTCTACCAAGGATCTGGCTTTCATGAATCCCACCTGTTCTGGGCCTATGATATCCGGTAGCACAGGGCCTAATCAATCTGCAAGAAGTTTTGTGAGAATCTTGAAATCTTGATTCAAAAGGGAAATTGGTCTATAACTTTGCGTTCTGTCAGGAGGTTTACCATCTTTGGGTATTAAGGTAATTAAAGCCTCAAATAAAGACTTATCTGAATCCTGCCCAGAAAGAATGTGATGAAATAAGGCCAAAAGTAATGGTACCAATTGTGGGGCAAAAATTTTATAAAAATTGGCCGAAAAACCATCAGAACCTGGTGTCTTGTCTATTGGTAGTTCTTTAATAACTCTGATTATTTCCTCTGAGGATATGGGAGCAACAAATTTGAAATAGAGGGTAACGAGAAATGTGTGAAAAAAGAATTGAGTTTTGATAGTGATGGAGGTTCCTCCATAGGACTATATAACTTCATATAATATTTCCTAAATTCAGAGACAATATCTGGCAGAGATATTTTTAAGTTGTCATCTTCCGGAGAACGGATCGCAGCAACAAATCTATATGATTCAAGCTGTTTAAGTTTAAGAGCCAGGAGATGCCCTGCCTTTTCTCCCTGGTCTAAATAGAGGGCTTTGGTTTTGAGGATGGAAAATTCAGCCTTCTGTCTTAGTAAATTCAAATATGCGTCCTTTAACTTTACTAGGTCTTGATTAATTTGATTAGAAGACTAGGGTGATAAACTGTGTTCCAAAGACCGGATTTGAGCTAATAGGGATTTAAGTTGCTCTTCTTGCATTTTTTTTCTTTTGGACGCCAACCCAATCAAAAGGCCACGAAGGTAGGCTTTTAGGGCACCCCATTCAATGTCAGGTCTTCCTGTTGAATTAGTATTAATATCAGAAAAGACTGTGATATGTTCAGCTATATATTTAACAATAATAACTGGTGAAGCCCAGTATCAACCTGTTTTTAGCAACTTTGAAAAGTTGTATCAACCTGCAGGTTGATATGAAAAAACTTGTATCAACCTGCGGTTTAATACGACTTTTACATCCTCATGCTGAGAAGCATACACAAGCACCAACCAATAAATTGTCTGACGCAGCACGAGTCCGTTCTCCAACGTAAACAGAAACTCACAAGCTTACAGAGCAGGTTTTAATTTAAAACACAACCCTCCCCCTTCCTCAATTCTGTAGCTTACCCTCCAGTTTAAAGATCTGTGTTTGTACAGCATTTATTTATTTCAGATATTTTAGAATCACTCATAAAACTAGCATGGAGACCCACAGCCAAAATGCTTGTACTTCCTTACTAGTAGGCACGCCCCCATGCTAGCATGTTATGTAATATCAGTCCTTGAATGAGGTGAGGCGTGCCTACTAGTGAAATGCAGTGTTTGGCCTGCATCTCCTCATAGTGAGTAATTCTGAGAACATTTTTTAGTGCCAGTTATTATAAAAAATAAAACAAGTAGGGGGTAGAAATGGAGTTTTTTTACATACCCTCATTGTGTGATAATAGTAAAACCTCTCGAGCTTCGCTCTCGAGGTTTACATATTATCACACAACTTGGGTGTGTAAAAAAACTCCATATCAACTCCCTACATATGCATTATTCTGTATTTCTCTGGGCTTTTAAACAATTGATTGTTGACCTTCCATTACCCACCCTTGGTGGGAAGAGACACAAGGGAGATCAAGCACGACACTGGGGGATGATCAGATAATGGACCTGGAAGTATGTTAGCAAAAGAGACTCCGGAAATCAAGTTCTGGGAAATTAACAGGTAATCAATACAGGAGGATGTATGATGGACCTGTGATATAAATGTAAACGCCCTGACAGCAGGATGAAGGACACACCAGATATCTGTCATGCCTGCACCATCTAACAATTCTCAGAATGCTCGCTGTGCTGGGGAAAGTCCTTTAAATGACTTGCCTGAATGGTCAATCTGTGGATCAACAACCAAATTGAAATCTCCTTCTATAATTAGAGGTATGTTTAAAAATGGCATGAGAGTATTTAGTAAATGCATGAAAAAGCTGGGTGAATCAATATTATTTATTTATTTGCATTTCAGATGACACCTTTGAGCCGAGGGCTCTTTTACAAAGGTTCCATGTCAAGGCAATAAGGACAATGAGGTACAAAACATAACATGATCATTACAATGGAACTTACAAAAAAAAAGACAAATAAGGTTACAATAATATCAGCCAAAGGCATTGTAAAGGAATTGTGTTGCTAGTTAATTATACAGTACAAGTCATAGGTGGCTCAGTGAAGCTTTGTTAGGAGTGGGATAGTGGGAAAAGAGAAAGAAGAGTGGTGGTGAGGGGTTGGTATGGGAGACAGAGAGAGGGAGAAGGGGAGAAATGGGAAGGGCATTGCATTGGGTATGTAGTAGATGGGAAACAGCAAGGGAGGAGGAAAGGGGGGATGAAAAAGAAAAGGAGACAGATTCATCCTATACCCAGTAATGGGGGTAGGAGAGGAGGAGGAGCTGAGGCAGTGAGGAGGGATGCTTGAGGGTAGTATGCCTGGAGGGGATTATAAGAAGCAATCACAGAAGACAGTAGCCACAAGGTGTTGATGCAGTTTACACTTAAAAGCACCAATCGTGGCAATGTTGGAGATTTCTGTAGGTAGGAAGTTGAACCAGGTGGAGGCTCTGACAAGGTAAGAACGCTGAGCTTGAGAGGTCCGACAGTGAGGTATTGTAAAGGTTAGACCGTCTGATCTTCTAGTTAGGCGGCGAACATGCTGTAGGGTCAATATTGATTGACTCCAGGGGGCATAAGGCCCAGTGATGTCTTCTTAGCTAGGATCCAGGTCTGGTACTTTAGCCTGCGAGATAGCTGGAGCCAGTTAGCTTGCTCTTAAATGTCACACGTGTGAGAAAGGCGGGCAGCTGAAATAAGGGGCCTACATGCCTTATTAAGGGCTACAGCTATGCACCAGAGTGCAGTATCAATAGTGGATCCATAGATAACAAGCCCATAGTCAGTAGTTGAGATAACAGAGCTCTGGATAGCGAGGTTCAAGGCTTCAGCCGTTAGGCAATGTTTATGCTTGTGTAGTAGCACTATATGGGAGTTCACAGTTTTACCGATATTGTCAATGTGTTTGGTATACAAGAGGGAGCAGTCAAGGGTCAGGCCCAGATGTTTAAACATATCCACCTGCTCAAGAGTGACGCCTTCGTGGTTGTTAATTATGAGCTTATAGTCCTTGTACTTGTTGTGGGTTCCATGGAACAACATTGTTTTAGTTTTTTTGTGGTTAAGCATGAGTTTATGAGAGCAAAACCAGTCTTCCACTTCTGTGGAACTTTTCTGTAGTTCAGACTGAAGGGAGGTGGGGTCAGTGTGGCAAGTGAAGATTACTGCATCATCTGCATACAGTAACATTCTGTCATGGCAGGAGGCAGGGAGATTGTTTGGGAATATGCTGAATAACAAGGGACCCAGGATAGAATCTTGGGGTACTCCAGAGTGGATTGGTAGGGATGACGAGAGGAATTCATCAATCCTGACCTGCTGGGTCCAGTTACTGAGGTAGCTTTGAAACCAGAGGGTAGTTTCACTTGAAAGACCAAGGAGGGATAACTGTTTGAGGAGAATGGAGTGATTGACAGTGTCAAATGCCTTTGTCAGGTCAATCAAAGAGGTGCCGACCAACTGGCCCTGATCAAGTGCATGATGGATATGTGTGGTGAATTCGAGAAGTGCCATGGTAGTACTGTGCCCTTTGCAGAGGCCATGCTGCTGGGAACATTGCAGGCTGTATTTTACACGGTACTCTGTGAGCTGATCAGTCACTATCCGTTCCAAGGCTTTGAATAGAGGAGGGAGGATGGATATAGGCCTGTAGCTGTCCGTGAGAGTCTTGTCACCACTTTTATGGACTGGAGTCACCACTGCCAGTTTCCACTTTTGGGGGAACTGGGAGAGCATGAGGGAATGGTTGAGGATTTTGGTTAGTGGGAGCAGGACTTCATCAATGGTGAGGGCGAGAAGTTTCATATCCAGTGAATCACCACTGACCCTAGACTTTCCAAGCACTTTAAGAATGTGTTTTTTAGCTAGGCTTTCTGGGATTGCTTTGAAATGGAAAGGAGGGTGCCCTGGTGGCAAACCTGAACTAACAGGAGCTGGGTTGACTGTGGTGGGATCAAAAAAGTTAGGGGGTAGCACATGACTAAGGTCAGCAAAAGTGGTGTTAAATGCATTGGCAATGATTACATGGTCAAGAGTGATGGTACCATCTATGTTCAACATTGTGGGTGTTGTTTTGGGATCCTTTCCAGTCACTTCAGCAAGGATACGCAAGAATTTACTCCCGTCATTCCAGGTGCTGGCTAAGGCGTTCCTGTAATAGTTAGCCTTCTCATGGCGGATTGCTCTGGTACATGCATTCCTTGCTGTTTTGTAGGCCTGGATATCAGTCTGGGTGCCAGTAGCCTTAGCACGATACCAGAGCTGGTCTCGAGATTTCATTTGGTTAAGGAGGCCTAGTGTCATCCATGGGTTATTGACACCCTCGATCTTACGCTTCTTGAACGGAGCATGAACATCGCAGGCTGAGTTGAAACAGGTGATAAAGTATTCAAGTGCTGTGTCTACATCAGGGGCTATATCAATTGGTGACCCGTCATGTTCATGAAGGAGTGTTTTAAGTGACTCAAGATGACCGGGGTCAGCATTCTCCTGTTAATAGTTTGGGGGAGTTTGGTGTATTTGTTGGTCCAGATACACAAGATAGGGGAATGATCACTTAAGGAGTCTGGGAGGACTGTTGCTTTGGAGGTGTGCTCTGGACAATTAGGGCCATATATACTGGCTAGGACGATGTCTCTGGTATAAAGTTTCCCTTTGACTATAATGTAACGCCCTTCTGGATCAGGTATAATTAAATTGGGAGTGAATGGTATGGACCTATGAATTAGAATCAAAACCCCTCGACTTTGGGTGTTACCCTCAGCCGAGAAGCGCTGACCTATTTGTTGCCTACGTAATTTGACTGACTCTGAATTTAATAGGTGGGACTCCTGCATCATAACAATGTCAGCTGCCAGCAGATTTAGGTGTTTAAGGATCTGGTACTGCTTAAGTTTACATCTCACCCCTCTGACATTCCATGTGAGTATACTCACTGTTCCTGCCATAGATGTTTACATACTGGTAAAAGTGGAAAACATGTATCTATTAATTTACCTAAATGACAGTTCCTGTGTGAAGAAACCCCCCTCCCCCTTGAAACCTAAATAATTCCCTGTTATATATCATACATAGTGTAAACAACAAATTTTGATCCCAACCCTCCACCCCATTCTACTATGCTTCGCCTTTTGCCTCATGCCCCGTAACCATCCCCATCACTCCAGCCACCCTAACAAATCCTAAACATTTAAGAATAATAACATCAAAAGTTCTTCTAGGGTCAAAGACAACAAGATCTCTACAAGATTACTACCTAGTTAGATGCATAAACTTATTTAGAATATCCAAAACTACCTATCATCACTTTACTCAAATGATGTTTTAAGACTATAAAGTTAAGTTAGTAGTATACAAAGACACTATAGTACTGCTAAATTGTTCTCTAAGCTTGTAATAATTCAAATATCGTTATCTAATTTAACAACAACAAATGTCCTGAAATGAAATTAAGTATATCTGTATCAGCAGGTTTTTACTAGTACCTATCTATATCTTAGAGAACTCCTACCATATGTAAGGAACTAAAAAGAGAAAATCCAACATTATAGCCTGCATCACAACTGGAAGTATATTTAAACAAGCCTGATACAATGCCCTCTCTATCACTCATTTTCCCATATGCTATGACCGTTTATTGTTAATTCCCTTGAAAACAGGCATTCTTCATGGCAAATCAAAAATGTACCCATCCTTAAAATCAAGACAAGCCATTTAATCTGGAGACAGCATGATATCTCCACTGAAATAGTCCCACCTGCAATGTCCATCAACAGAAAAGTCCAAATCAGAGCTTGCTTACTTACCGCTAATGCGATGATTTAGGTTAGGCGTCCATTAGTTGTGCTGGAGCTCCCTCTAGTGGCAAAAGTGTTAAAAAAATTTTTCAAAAGGGGTCTCAACTTAACAACCATGATCCTCCGATCCTAAAATCAGGCGTTGATGACCAGAAAATGGAGAGAAAGAAAAAACAAATACCGTTCCCCAGATTTTCCAAGGAGCCACTAAGGTAACATTACTAAAAGTCCTCTGCTCTAGTGACACTTACTTCATCCTCGCAACGCTGAGTTTAAACCTTCTGATGTTCGCAATGAGAAACAGCTCCATCTTCAGAAGTAAGAGTTTTCCCTTTCACGACAAGGTGTTGAGACACTGGAAGGGCAAATCGGGGCTACACACTGCAAAAAGCATAGCAGGGCTAGAATAGAACCAATATAGTTATTACTTGAGGACTGTCTATTTTCATCCCATCAGCATTGAGGACTGTATTTAGCTAGGCATGGAATACATATGAGAAACACAATAAAGCAGGATGTTTCCTCATTCTGTTTACTGGATAGCGATAAGCAGAATACCTGGACTTACAAAATCCCTTCCAAAGGAAACAGCTCTTTTTCTGTCTCTACGATTCCACTCTTCCAACTAAAGCCTTCCCGATATCCCATCAGGAACTCTTGAAGAGGTTGGGGAAGGCAACTTTGAGCTGTGGAGCAGCTGCTTCAGGATCGTCGAAGCGGGTCCAGGCTCCTGCAATAAGGACATGAAGTCTGGCTGGGTATGCCATTCTTTATTTAATGTCGGCAGCAATTAATTTAGGCACCATCGGGTGGAATGCCATTCTCTTCAGGCACACAAAAGTAGGCAGATCCTGGGTTATTCTCAGGTTCTTCCCTTCCCACTTAATTTCCTGGAGTTCCTTACTTTTCTGGAGAAAATGTTGTTTTTCCAAGAAGTTCAAGAAGCGGAAAATTAGCGGGTGTGGGGGGGCACCAGGCGCTGGCTTGGATTGGAGAGCCCTGTGCGCTCTTTCTATAATGTATTTATCACCAAAGGGCGAGGGGCCGACAAGCTTTTGTATCAACTTCTGAATAAAAAGAATTGTGTCATGCCCTTCTTCCCCTTTGGGGAGTCCGATTATTACTACATTATTCTGATGACTGCACCCCTCGAGGTCCTCCACCTTTAATTCCAACTTGGCCAGCCGCTGTCTGCAAGCACTGAACTCAGGGTCGAATTTGTCTTGTTTTTTCTCTGACGAAAAGAGTTTTGTTGAATTATCGGAGGCCCTTTGTGATACTTTGTTCAGTTGTGATGTCAGAGTGGTGAAGTCTGACGTGAGCTTGTGCAAGTCTTCATGAAATGGTTTAAACTCCTCTAAAAATCTGTGGAGGGTAAGCAGTTCGAGAGGTAGAGCTTAGATTTTGGCTGGAGCCCGAGGCCCTAGGCTTTTTTGGGACCTTTTCGGGTGTAACAGGGGGTGTACATTTAGGTAGCATTTTTTTAATCTTCAGTTCCATATGGAGGGATGTAAAGTATTCTCAGTTCTTCTTTGGATATTCCGATGCTTTTTTACAAGCTTTGCGATGTTGAGAAATTACCGTTTATGTGTTGAAAATATTTTTGGAGATCGGGTGGCTGGAGCTATGCAGGGAAGCTGCTAGTTTGCAGGGTGCATCATCGGAAGCCCCCGGTACCACTTCTGCCGGTAATGCATTCCACCCAGCTACCACCCTCTCTGTAAAAAAAAGTGTCTCCTCATCTCCCTCCTGAACCTTCCTCCCTCCAGTCTCATATCATGGCCCTGGGTGTCCCTCCCCACCCTTACTTTGAACAGCCCCTCCACACCTGTCTTGTTTATTCCTTTCATGTACTTAAAGGTTTCAATCATGTCCCCCCGACCCTAATCTCCTCCTGCAAGTACATGTTCAGCTCCCTCAGCCTCCTCTCATATGGTAAGTCCCCCAGCCCCTTGATCATCTTTGTTGCCCTGCGCTACACCCCCTCCAGTAACTTAATGTCTCTCTTCGATACGGGCACCAGTACTGTACGCAGTTCTCCAGGTGCGGTCTAACTAATGACCTATAGAGTGACAGAATCACCTCCCCCTTCCTTGAGGAGATACCCCTTGCAATGCAACCCACCATTTTGTTGACCTTTACAGCTATCTTCCTACATTGTGCCAAGTTGTTCTCTCTCAGGAGACCCACCAGTGGGTCTGCTTCTGCCTTCTCCTCGTATAGCTGCACACAGCAAGAACCATCTCATTCCTGTTGTTGTAGGGCCTAGAAACATAGAAACATAGAATTTGATGGCAGATAAGGACCGCTTGGCCCACCTAGTCTGCCCATTTTCCTACCTAACAGATAAGCTGCAGATCCTAGTTAACCAACAGCTTACTTCCTCCTACCTCCCACTAGGACTGCCTTATGTCTGTCCCATGCATTCTTGAATTCCCCCACTGTTCTTGACTCCACGACCTCCTCAGGAAGGCTGTTCCATGCATCCTCAACCCTGTCTGTGAAAAAATACTTCCTCACATTACCTCTGAGCCGTCCCCCCTCTATCTTCAAATTGTGCCCACTTGTTCTTGCACATCTCTTTTTCTGAAAGATGCCACCCTCTTGGACTTTGTTGATTCCCTTGAGGTACTTGAAAGTTTCTATCATGTCCCCTCTCTCCCTCCTTTCCTCAAGGGTATACATATTAAGCTCCTTTAGTCTTTCTTCGTATGTCTTCTAGTGCAGACCCTGCACCATTTTGGTTGCCCTCCTCTGGACAGCCTCCACTCTGTCTATGTCTTTGCGGAGATGGGGTCTCCAGAACTGCACACAGTACTCCAGATTCATCATGTTTATATGGTAGACTTGCTGTCTGCACCTCAAAGGGGTCCTGGATGTAGCTTTGTCTTCCCGAATAAAAAGCACAGCATTTTGCAACTATTTATTTGTCTGGGCATTTTTACTGCAGGAGTGCTGATTCTTTGAAGTTTATCTGCACTCCTGTCTGGTAGCTCCACCATGTGACTAACATCAGTCATCTTCCTGACCACCGAGTATGGCCCCTCAAAGCCACCTTTTATTTGTTCTTTTGGATAGGGTGAGCACCATCATCCATTGCCCGACTTCTCACTGTTGGGCTTTGGCACCACGGCCATACCATGTCTTCTGCCTCTGTTGTGCAGCAGCTAGGTGCTGCTGGGTAAACCCCATGAGCTCCTTGAGCCATGATCTGAAATTCCAGACATAGTCCACAACAGATTTCTCTTGGGGAGCAAACTTACCCTCCTATTCATCCCTTACCAAATTATGGAGGCCCGTTTCACTACAGCCAAACAGGAGATTAAAGAACCCTAAGCACTCCTGGGGGATTTCCCTATATGAGAATTACGCCAGGTTAATATAGCTATGGAAGAATGTCGCAAGCAAAACCATGAAAGAAAAACAGCGTGTGGCAAAACAGCTACCGGGGAAAAATAATGCAAGGAAAATACAGTGAAGATAGCAGTAGTGCTACCCCTGTAGCTGTTGGCAGGGATGCAGAGGATAAAAGCCCTACTGGGTGGCAGTCTGCTGAGCAGCTGTCATTGCTCATAGGCCAGAGCCACAGGTGGTATTGGAGGGCAGTGGAGTGTCTGTGGACTGGGGTTTGATTCCTGGTCCCTAAATGCTTGTGTTTTTTTGGGGGGGTAGATTTGTCTCCCCCTTCCAGACTTACCCTTTTTGACAGTTCCCCAGGTTTCTCCCCATCCCCAGTTGCCTCCTCCCAGCAGTAGTTATAGTAATATGGTGGGTTGAGGCACCCCGTAACAAGGGTGTGGGGGAAAGCCTCTGCAAATAGTTGTTTTTAAATGTTTTGTTGTGGTGGTAGTGTTAGCTGCTTTTACTGACCGCTACTTATGTTTTGGCTGTTTTTCCAACATGGTAATTGATCAGGCTGTTTTTGTCTTTGTGATATTGATCCCATGCCTATGTGAATAAGGGATGAAGCAGGTACTTGTCCCACTCACTCACATGCTTGTCAGTGAATGCACTTAACATGGTTTTAAGAGACCTATTGAATTGCTCAACCAGACAATTTGTCGGGGGGTGATATGGCAAGATCCTGAGCTGCCTTAACCCACATGTCTTCCAAAGGCTAACCATCAGGTAAGACATGAAGTTGGTAAAATGATTCAGCAGAATCCTGGAGAAAACTCACCCAGCTAAATATCCCCATCAGTTTGTTGGCTACCTTCTCAGCCTCAATGGAGGACAAGGGTACTGCCTCTGGGTACCTTGTGGTATCATCTACAACCACAAAAGTGTACTGATTTGTGGTGTGACTTGAGGTGCTAATTGGCCCCACAATGTCTATGGCAAATCACCAAAATAGCTGTTCAGTAACAGGTAGGGAAATCAAAGCTGCCTTAGCCATGTCACCACACTTTCCCACTGTCTGACACTGTGGACAAGTCTGCAGTATCTTGCCACATCCTGTGCAAAACCTTTACCGCTCCACTCCTATCACCTGTGCCAGGTACTAGTTACAGAGCACTAGCAGAAAAAAACAATGTCGGGTTGCAGTACTAAAGTATTTATTCAACATAAAGCCATTACATTAAACATTACCTTAGCATAAACATACACAGAACCATCTGTTTTCATGCTAAGGTAATGTTTAATGTAATAGCTTTATGCTGAATAAATACTTGTACAGCAACCTGACACCGTTTCTTTCTGCCAGTACTTTCCCACATCTTTAAGAATTCTGGGCCATTGAAAAGCAATAGCATTTCATGATTATTCTTTTTAATTTAATTTAAGGTTGTGGTGAACTGGTCTCTCCCAAGCTGAGCCTGCAACTGTTACCAGCTTTCTTGAACCTTTCAGACATATGCAAGGTACTCAGTAGCTGCCACCATTCGGCATATACAATCTTGGGGTATTTCTAAGTCTGACTCCCTCCAGAGTCCCTGTTCACAATGTACAGTGTCCTCTGCAAAAAGGCAAATAACTCACACCTCTGTATCACAGCTGAGTAGGTGTGGGCAAAAGTGGGGTTTTCCGCCTTTGTGGAACTTCCGTGAAAATCTCTAAACTTTTGCAGAAGTTTCCAAACTTCCATCTATGGTGGATCAGAAAACTTCCGCCAAAGTTCTGGTGGAAAATGTGGAAATTCCCCATAAAAATAAGCCCTGATTGCTAATGGCCCTCCCCCCACCCGCTGCACAAGTAAACCAAATATCCCTGGTGGTTAGCGGTCCCTCCCCCCCTCCAGATCACCCACCCAACTTGTAAAAAAAAATGCTGGTTCCAGTATCGATCCCTCCACCATCCCCTGCCCCACAGTGCCTAGCCAACAAATTCCCTGGTAGCTAGTTTTCTATCCCTTCCATCTAGTCATCTGCCAGGCCCTGAAGTGCACAGTAACAGCCCCCATCCCTATCTCTGTCTTAGTAAGCAAAATCTGGTAGTCTAGTGGTTTATTTCAACTCCCACCATTCCCAATGCACAGTCCATGAAAAAAAGTATTATTTCTTGGTTGTCTAGTGCTCCCACACCCACTTCCTAGCAGATGTCCCACTACCCCACGCCCACACCCATTGTGAACCCCAGCGGGTGACCAGCACAGCCCTCCTCTCTCCACCATGGTCAGCCACCACTGAGCTGTCAATGAATGAAGGAATGCACTCATTCATTGACAGCTCAGTGGGTGGCTGGCCATGGCAGAGAGAGGAGGGCCATGCTGGTCGCCTACTGGGGTTAACAATAGGAGTGGGAGTGGGGTGGTGGGACATCTGCTGGGGTTGGGGACACTAGACCACCAGGAAATAACTTTTTCAGGGACTGCAAATCAGGGATGGGGAGGGGTTTGAAATAAACCACTAGACCACCAGGGATTTTTTTTTTAAAAACAGTATGGATGGAGATAGGGATGGGGGGATGTTACTGTACACTTCAGGGCCAGGCACGTGACTGGGTGGAGGGGAGGGATCACTAGCCACCAAGGCATTTGTCAGGCTGGGGATGGGGGAAGGGATTGATATTGGAACTAGTATTTTTTTTACAAGTTGTGCAAGTGATTCAGTGGGGGGAGGGATGAATAGCCACCAGGGCTGGTTGGGGCCAACTGGGTTGGGGCAATTGCAGGTGAAATTTCCATGAAATTGGGGGGATGGGGAAGCGATCGATATTGCAACTGGCATTTTTTGTACAAGTCAGGTGGGTGATCTGGTGGGGGAGGTGCCGAACCAACAGGGATATTTGGTTTACTTGTGGGGTGGGTGGGGGAGGGACAACTAGCTACCAGTGCTGTTTTGGGGCAACCAATAAAGTAACTCTAGTGGAATTTCCACGAAGTTCAGAAATGGATTTTCAAACTTTCATGGAAGTGAAAGCCAGACTTTCGCTTGAATTCTGCCTGCAAAATATTTATTTTGCCGTGTCAACAACTGAGAGCACTTTTTTTTAGAAACAAAATCTGGTAACTGTAGAGTTCTGTTCAGAGGCAGAAACACAGTTTTGCCAGTTATAAATCAGTTAGCTGTGACTCAAAGGACTCAGTCACAGAAACATGACGTGTAAAAAAGTAATATTTTAAGACTTCAAGATATTTGCACATATAATACAGAATACTACACAAAGACTATGGGGAATAATACTTTTATAGAAATAAAATATTTTGCACATAGCAGAAAGAAAACACACAGCAAAAAATCTTACTGCACTTCATAATTTTCCAAAAGTAGAAAGAGCTTGCCACACACAACATCTGGGTGAATTAGGGTAAACTCAGACCTTACAGTAGATATTAACTATTTGGAGTCCCAACCTACCTCTTTCAGACTCTAGCAGTCCTGAAGACCCTTCAACTGCCCACCATGACATATTATCCAGTATGCCACTCTAATATTGTAGCTATGACACTTCCTTTGTGCACTGCAAACTTGTGATTGTTACAACTAGTTTCCCACCTCTGCAGACACCCTCATACCACTTTTTTCACTCTCTGATGCACTTGATTGGCTTCCTGTTTCATTCACCTCTCCTGACAGAACAATTTCCCCCTGCCACCTTCTCTCTTACCCCACCCCATCCTTGCTCTTATCCCACTGACCCCCCTTCCTGGAACTGCCAGGACCTCTGGTCCCCACTCTTCCTTATCTTCTTTTCCCTTCTTCTGCCCTCCTTTTCCCCTCTTTTACCCCTTCTCCCACCTTTGCCTCCCCTCCCTCTTACCCTATGACAAGGCTTCTAGCTGCCATTTTTTCTTTTCCTTCTCTATCTGGACTCTGTCCTTCTCCGCTCCCCTACCCCTCCCTTACTATCCCCCACCCCACCTCTGATTTGCAATGTTGCGTCAAATGTATCTTATGGTTTTCTATGCTTGCTTGTAATCTTGAGTGTGTATCACTGTTCCCACCTATTTACCAGTTGACTTGCAGTGCTCCCATGATACCAAGAATGTTGTCTGTACCTCTGTTGATACCATGAATGGTGTCTGTACCTCCCTGCCTTATTGTAACCTTTTCTTTGACGTGAAACCTTTGTAAATGAGCTGCCTCTAGCTCAAAGGTATTTGTAATCCGAGATTTAAATAAATAAATAAATAAATAAACCTCCATTCTGGAAAAACTGGACCCAATCTTGGGTTTTGTGAATTGCAAGGTCCATCTTTTTTTTCCTTTCTGTCTCACGTAGCAGGATTGACTGCTTCATTCATTAGTCAAGGCCCTTCATGAGACATGTCAAGGTTGTTTTTGCTTTCATCTCTCCAATTAAATGGCCTGGGGTTATTATAGTACATGCAAAAGAGATTGTAATCACTCTCTAGAATCCTCTGGCAAGCTTCTAACCATGGCAACTATTGTTATCAGACAGTTTTTATCTCAGCTGAAATACTTACAAGAGGAAGAGGTCTAGCTGATAAAAAAGTGAAGTACAGAAACATGAAGAGAAAACATGTTACGCAAATGTTGTTACAAGGCAGTTTTATTTTCATGGCCCAGATGAAGGTCATGTTACTTTGAAGATCCTGCTTGATCTTTATCCAGTGCTGCTGTGCTGAGATGACAGCATGAGGAAAGATGGCCCTCATTCAATCAGGTTTCATAATTTTGAAACCCATTTTATAATCGAACTTTGAGAACCGGTGTTCTGGCCAATCATTTAAAAAATACAATAAACACTGAATCCTCCTAGCAACCATCTCCATTCCCAAACCCCATGCAGTTTAGACAGGCCAGCAACAAGGGTAATCAGGTATCAAACACATAAAATCCAGCACTCACCACCTATTAAAAAGATGCTGCTCCAAAATACTATAGAAAACACTGTGTTCAAAAATTCAGTAGAAAACACCGGACAATCAGGTATTGGAAGTGGTTGGATAAGATTGTTTATTAAAGTAATGAAGCCACAGTGGCAGCAACATAAGCCAGCTGATGTCTGTATAGATACTGGCACTGCTTCACAAGGAGTCTGACCACCACTAGCCAGAGCTGGGGTCAGCATATTAATAACACTAGCATGATGCTGAATTTGCAGTAATATACCAAACTACACTGTCTGAGTCATTACATGTTCAAACAAAACTGACAAATACTCTCCCAACTTCTTCATGGATGACGCAGAACGTTGGAGAGATGATAGCCCTTGAGCTTTAGCCATTCTCCATGGTGGAAGACATTCACTTTCAAAGACTGCAGCAGAAAGTGAAGCTAAAATACAACATTCAGTCATGCTTCACATTTTCTTGGAATGTTATCCTTCTATATATGAGGCAGTAAGCATGCAGATGGTAGCACTTCTGAAGGTGTCTTATGGGGTTATATGAATTTCACTCGTGATATCTGGAATATTTTTGCACACCAAAGTTTTCTGAGTCTCACTTCCAATGGGATTGTGTCCAAATAAAGAACCCCTACCATTCCAGTTTTTCTTCCACTACCACCTGTCCTTGCTGGAGTTATATCCAAGCAGACAGCCTCACAGAGGCACAGCAATAGCAGAAACACCTTACATCAGTGTCATTAATAGACAGAAAGCACAGTGGAAAAAACATATTGTAGTTCATTGAATCCCTGCTATACATCCGGATACACCTTTATGAGCTAAAGTTGCGCATCTCCGTGGGACAGTGACAGTAACATGCAGAATGCAATAAACAATTGGGATTTCTCTCATATCCTGTGTTTTGCACATGTCCTATATCTCATGGTGAATCATGTGCTTGACAAACATGTAGAATTAAAAGAAACACTTAACACTGCATGAAACATAGCTATTTCCATTATTTCCTCAAATGTGCTGAGATCCTCAGTTATTAGTAGCAAAAACACAGCATTACTTAGCATTGCTTAAAAGATATTTCCTCACAATGGAACTCTGTATTTTATATGGTGGTGAGACTTGTCAAATAGAAAGCTATGCTCTAGACTAAGGAATAAGAGGATGCTGAGTGTCTGCGATATCGGCCACAGGTGCTGGGGTGTGGTGTGCAAAAGCTGGTTCTGACTCTTTGACCATAAAGCAGACCATATAGAGAATACTGGCTGGGCTACCATGCTGCAAAACCAGCCTGTGCTGCTGCAGAGGGTTCTGAGGGAAATCAGAATCCCTCTATGGCAACCTGAGCTGAACAAACATATCTTGCCAACCAGTATTCTTCATCAATTCTTTAATGTGTTTTTCTGTTTGGTTTAAAAAAATATATATAAAAAATCTGTCGAGCTGCTGGGTATGAGTTTTTTAGGAGGGTTCCACTTTCACTTTCATGCTTACTTGCACACAGCATCTTGGAAGCTTTGGTTAAAAAAACAGTGTGCACATAGAAGTTGTGAGTGCACGTGGCCACAGATTTCCAATCAGCTCATATATTGCTGTACCACAGAAGGCTACAGCCACATTCCATGACCGTTGAACTGCAGTACATCAACATTTAAGCAAGGATGGAAATCCAGGCTGAACATGGGCCTACTCTAAACTATTTTAGATTTCAATGTGAAAATGTCAGCCTTTAGCATGGTCCTTCTCATGACAAGTTTACTTAAGTGCCACACACATCATTATTTATGATGTTCTACAGCAGTATATCAATCTAATGAAGCAAGGCTGATGGTGGTGGTAACCATGGTGTCTCTGGAAGCAGTACTGACAAGGACTGTGGTCATGATGGTGCAAGAGTTGTTACTACTTCTTCATTTGAGTCATATTTGCACCAGCAGAATGCAGTATTCATTAAAGGGGAACAGTCAGCACCAAGAGCCCCACACCTAACTGTAGGGCCGATCCCAATTTGCACTTTTTGTACACAAACATTTTTAATCTTGCAGTGCTTATTAGAGATGTCATATACTCCAATCAGATATTGGCTGGTTCTGCTATTCTCCCAGGGCTAAGTACAGTTCTCTTGGACTGTACGTAGCCCTGGGAGGATAGAAGGACCAACAAAAAAAAAAGAACAGAACTTATAAAAACAATGAATGGCGCTGTAGGCTATTAAAATCTGGGTGTGTTCACAAAAACTTTGTACCAATGGTATGGAAATCTGTTCAATGAACTATAAGGTAAGCCTAAATGAAATAAATTATTTTTTAAATGTTGTTGTAAGCCTTGATATGTGCATACTGTATATACATACAATAAAACTGTTGTCCTCAGCTGCCAGTAACTTTATTTTTTTTGGTCCAGCACCAATCTGTAGATTTTTTTTCATCCAAAACTGTGACATGGAGTGCCATAGATTTTAGTGATGTGTGTAAAATACAGTCTATGGTAAGATGCTTTATGTTTCAATAAAGGTTGCTTGCAACCATTCTGTTGCTATTGTGTTGTCGTTTTTTTCCTCCCTGTGCTTTTCCCCATCCCTTTGTATATGTAACGCACCTAAATAATGTGTTCTAAATGCAATAGCTGGTGTCTGGAATTGCTATGTTCAGAATATGGCCTGCATTCCTGTTTTTTATTTCATAGCTGCTTTTTTTTTTCTTCTCCCCTTTTTGCCACTTTTTACAATGCCATGTATTACACTTTGGCTGGCATTATAGTGAGTGATGAATCCCAACTCTTTGATCCCATCCCTCCAATTAGGTCTGTGGTTCTTGCCTGTACACTCAGAAATGCTCCCCCAATTAGTTAATTCAGATCCTTGAGATTCCTGGAGAGAGCATTGTGTTTTTTGCAAGGTGGAAGTATAAATTAAGGAGATTACTATGGTGGGCCCCCTTTCTTTCCTTGCTAGAATGGAGAGAAGCTCAACGTGACCATGTTTCATGCTGAAGTGGGCTTAGAACACACACCACACCAACTTGCTCCTCAGTATGTAAAGAATGCCACTGGTAAGTGTTACTTTTTCTCTTACATGGTGGGGAACAAGGACATCAGTGTGCTACACCATAGACAAATCTGATTCCCATAATTTTTTCCTTTCTTGTTAATTTTGTGTTGTTTTTGGAAGCAGAGGAGGTTTTTCTGTGTCATGGATGCCTTACCATGTCGTGTCCTGATACGTTCAGATCCAGGTATGTGTGGTGTCCATTGTATTTTACAAACTGACTGACCTTATATAGTAAATAAAAAATTAAAAAATATATATTATTGGGCTGTATGGTCCCAGGAAGGAATTAACTGCAAAGTGCTCATTTAATATTTTTTTATTTATTAGTTATTTCAAAGGTTTTACTAGGAGATACATACTGTACTGGAAACAGCTCATTTCCAGATACATCCTGGGGGAAGTGGAAGAGGGAAAAAATAATACTAGGAGTAATACTATGAGCAGTAAAGGTAGCAGTATAGGTATAATGTTCATGTCTTAGCTGCCATGATATTAGGTATAATAGTCTTTTAAATTACTCCATCCATAAATGTGTCCATAATATACACAAACATACAGAATATGAAATACATATAATGGAATAAGTATAACAAATAAAAAGGACAAATTATACCCAAGAATAAATTGTCAAAAAAAGTTACCAAGCAATAAATTGTAGAACTGAACAAATGAACATTTAAATAGTTATTAACTTAAAATAAAAACTGGAGGGATGACTGATACTGAGGAAGTAGGGAAGTGCTGAAGGACAGAGAATTAGGCAAGTTAAAAGTAAGAATTAAAGCAAATATAGAAGCAGATGCATGAGTGAGTAGAGAATTCAGAGAAAATAACCTTAAAAGCAGGAACAGAAGGAGCAGAGTGAATAGAAGGAAGAAGAGAACCACAAAGTTTAGGGAAACAATTTGAGGAGGCAGCTTGACCAGTAGTAGATTTCATGTGAGGGAGAGCAAAAGAATGAGAACAAGCATTACAGAGAGAGTAGGAGGATGGAGGGGAGGAGAGGAGAGGAGAGGAGAGAGATTATATAGGTGAGGGGAGAAAGTCAAGCAGACACAGTGCAGAGTTTTATTTAACTCTAAAAATTGATTAGCGTTTTGCTCATAAAAGTGCTAAAGTATTGTGAAAATGCATAGCACTTGCCTCACTGTGTTTAACAAACATAACACTTCTAGGAAACCTATATAAATACTTTCTGTACAGTTAGTATTGTCCCAAGAAAAAAAAAAAACTGCTAATCAATTATTTAAAACCCTGCAGTGGGTGAAGTGCATGGCTTCAAGAGAGGGGAGGGAGAGGGAAGAATACAAGGTGTAGTGATGAGTAAACATGGGTTTATAAAGGGCAAAGTGATTGAAGGAGTGAAAGAGATGATCCAGTCTAGCTAAGGTAGTCTTGGGAGTGGAAATATAAACAATGTCTCCATAGTTAAAAATGGGCAAAATCATCTTAGTGAGGATTTCTCTACAAGCTGGAAGTGGAATACTTCTCTTATTTCTGTAAAGAGCCCCAAGCTTGGGGTGAAGTTTCTTTTGAATAGCATCCATATGAACATCTAGAAGATGATCTAACCAAACCTCAGGGTACCTGAAGGAGGTGACATCTTCAATAATCACACCATCAAGCATATGAAAGGAAGGAAGGACGTGGAAGGACACTAGCAAGTCTCTTCCTGATGTCAGAAGCCATGCAGACCTGTTTTCTTGTCATTGAGTGATAACTGATTAACTCAGAACCAGTGATGGATATTTTAAAGTTCAGTCGGTGCTGCTTTGTGTGATCAAGGGAAGAGGAGCCGAAGAAAAAATAGCCATATCATCTACATACATATGAAATGGCACAGAGGAGCAGGCCTTCAGCAGATCATTTAGAAAAACAGAGAAAAGAAATGGACCCTTGGAGGCTACCTGACTGATAGAGCGTGGAGGGGAAAGGGCATCTCCAATATGGACAGCTTGCAATCTGTCCTCAAGGTAGAAGTGGAGCCACTCAAATGAAGGAACTGAGAGTCCAACTGGCTTAAGCTTGTTCAGGAGAATGAGATGGTCTATAGTGGTGACAGCTTTGGCTAAATTGATGAAAATAGCTGCGGTGACAAGACCTTACTCCATACTAGAGAGGATAGTATCGGTGAGCCAAAGGGGAGAGGTGGTAGTGGAATGAAACTTCCTGAAGCTAGACTGGAGAGATGTAAAGAAGGAAGTTAAGCCAAGAAAATGGAAGAGTTGAGAAAGAACAAGATGTCCCTGTAGCTTATCTAAACTGAGAAGGAGAGAAAAAGGGTAGAAGTTACAATGGGAAGAGAGATCACCTCTTTTGGGAAGATTCATGACAGTAGCCAATTTTCAAGAGTCAGGGTCACAGTATAAGGAGAAAGTGAGGTTAAGGAGATATGAAATAGGAAGGGCAATGGCATTAACCAGAGATAAATAGTAGTCTACAGTCAAGATCATCAAAACTGCCACCCTTGTGAGGGTTAGCAGCCAAAAGGGCCTTAAGAGCAATAACAGGACTAATAGGAGAAAGAGAAAAAAAGGAGGGGGGACAGAGGGAGAGACTGAGTGATAGTGTGAGAGGTAAGAGGAGAAGAAGAGAGAGAAGAGGAGAAGAGGGAGGAGGAGAGGACTGAATGGGAGCAAGAGGTAAAGAATGAATTGAAAGAAGAGGCAACTGCAGCAAGATCAAAGATTATAGTGTTCTCGTCTTGAGAACAGGTGGAGGGGACTGAGTCAGAGGAGAGAAAAGTGAATGAATAACCTTCCAGAACTTAGAAGGGTGATTAATGTTGTTCTGGAGTGTGGATGAGAAGTATTTGGACTTTGCAAGCCTAGTAGCTTTAGTGCAAGCATTGTGAAGGAACTTGTAATTAGCAAGGTCAGAAGTGGAGCCTGAGGACCTCTAGGAAAGGTAACGTGTTTGTTGACATGCCAGTGTCTCAGCTGAGATCCTGGAGCTGTGACCCTCGGACTCTGGTTCTTTGAAGTGGAGCATGTTGATCCCAGACAGACATAAATTTAGAAGAGAAAAAATTGAGACCATCATTCACATTACCAGCTGTAGCAATAGGGGATCAGTCAGTGGCTTACAGATCAGTATGGAGGTGTGATAAGTTCAGCGGTCGGAAAGACTGTCTCTAAATGAATTTTGGGGGAGCTTTTGGATGATGAATTTTGCACAGACAGTAGACCATATTGTGGTCACTGAGAGCATCAGAAAGAATGTTAACATTCACAATACAATGGGACTGGGAGGACAGGACCCAGACCAAGAGGAAATGATTTAGAGATTTGAAATTATAGTGAGTAGGGACAGAGATCAGCTGAGTTAAAAGGAGGGACCTCACATTAAGGGAAAATTTATGAAGTGGGAGGAGAGCTAATTTAAATTAAAATCACCTAATATAAGTAACTCACCAGAGGAAGCCTGGGAGGAGATGGTGGTCAGTAACTCAATTACTAAAAGTGGGGACATACAAGGGCAGCAGTAGACACCAGCAGTACATATAGGTGAAGAGAAGGGGGAGAGAGAGTTTAAGAAGAAACATCTCATAGGCAGAAGGAATAGAGATGAAGAGCACAGACTCAAACTGAATGTTTGAGGAGAGGTAAATGACCACACACCCACCCCTCTTTGCTCGAATCTGTTAAATAATAATGAAACCTTAGATGGCATCAAAGAAATCAGGGACCTTAGAAGAGAGCAAGGATTCCTAGATCACCAAAACATCAGGCTTAAGGTTAACCATAAGTGGCTGTAATAGGTCAATTTTAGGGAAAAGGCTATAGATGTTGACATGGGTCACTCTCAAACCTTTTGGGAGAGAAGAAAATTGGGAAGGGCTGGGGATGAGCTCAATGTCACCTGCAACTAAAAGCAGCAAGGTGACAATAAGCTTTAGAGAACTTAAGAGGTTATGGGAGGTGGAGTGAGAGAAAAGGAAGGAAGAATAGGAATTTTTAACATAGGAGGGAAGGGAGGACTTAAGAGTATCAAGATGAAACCAAGAAGATGATAGGAGACCGAAATCAGGAAGTCAAGGATATAGAAAGAAGGCTGGGAGGCAATAGGATGGGGGTGTGGGAGAGAATTAGGAAAAGAGGGATGAGGATGGGGGAGGCTAAGAATAATAGAAGGGGAAGTAAAGTGAGAGAAAACAGGAAGGGAAAGAGAGAGAGTGATGGGTGCAAAAATTAAAATAAAGGAGGCAAAAACACAAACTGCAGTATCTAAAGAATGGGGTGGGGGAGTTACTCCAAGAAGCAACTGTTGAGTAGGGTGAAGTAATGCCATCCAAAATGTAATAATGAGTTAACCATTTAGGAGACCAAGAAATAATAAAAAGGGGGAGGGAATGATTAAAAAGTTAAATAGGCAGAATAAAAGCTAAATAGGCAAAACCTAATTAGGAAAAATAAATATTAGCAATTTACAAAACACTAGTAAAATTAAAATAAAGTATTACCCATGGAAACTTAAATGAGAAAAGCTCACAATAAAACAAATACTTAGATAACACAGATGGAAACCTTCACATGTAGCACATGAAATAACTAAACATATGTACAATAAACAATCGAACCTAACTGGTGGAAAAGCAGTAAAATAACAGTTTGAGTAATGAGAATAAACAAATGTGTGAAACTAGAGAGCTATAAATACAACTAAATGAAACACAAGTTACTATGAGAAAACAAAATACATTCACAATTACAGTAAAACAGGCTATCAGATAGTGATAGCCTACAATGGAAGCCTGGGGAAGCATCATGGTCACCCGACAGCTGACTCAAGGCTGATTCCAGGCAGACTCCATGATACCTTTACACTACAGTCTTTAAATGATTAACCCACAGAGGAGGACCACTAGGCAGTAAGCTAGATACACTACACAGAAGTTCCATCTACTGCTTGCAGCTGCCTTCTGCCTTGAAGGGAAAGGGGCACAAACACATAACAAGTCCAGCAGCCAAAAAGGACAGAACATAAAAAAATTCCAGAGCCCGACTGGCTCCAAGCACAGTAGTCCCACTCACAGAATCTCCTTGAGCGCTTGTGTAAGCAACAACAGTGGCAGTTCAAAAGCTGCCTGCTTGCACGCTGCTGAGCTCTGCCCACTGCTTACAGCTAACTCCCAGCTTGAAGGGAGAGGGGGTCACAAACACAAAACAAGTCCAGCAGCCAAAAGAGACAGAAGAGATAGATGTCCAGAGCCCAACTGGCTCCAAGCATAGCAATCCCACTCACAGAATCTCCTTGAGTACCTGTGTAACCAACAACAGTGGCATTTCAAAAGTCACCCTTACAAAAATAATTATATGAAATGTTTTCATACTGCACACATAATACCACCCAAGTGATATGTATGCTGCAAGTATGATTTAAATGTTAAATTGGAACCAATTGCATACATATGGCATGCTTGCAGCAAGCAAGTATGGACACCGTGATTTTTATGTTAAATTGGGAAAGACTGCATGCATGTGGCATGCATGCAAAAAGCAAGTGGTCACTGATGACTGCACATGTAAAAGTTAAGCGACTTGCTCAGGATCACACCATACACAAGTGGGGGTTGATGAGATTCAAACCTAGGTCTTTATGCTGCTGAGCCTCCTAGCTGGCAGTTCAGTGCCTTTAACCACTAAGCCATACTGTCTGCACAGATATGGCTCACTTGTACTTCAATGCATACTGTATCTGATTACATCTGTACACATGTGGCATGCTCGTAGACACTGTTATGCTTTTCAGTTTTCTTTTTCTTCTCTAACTCATCTCAGTTTCACAGCTGAACTGTAGCACACATACCACTGGAAACATATGTGGGTTTTCCCACCCCAATACACAATTTTACCCACAAAACCACTTAATTACTTCTGTCTGGCCTGTACCCCTCCTATTTTCTCTTCATAGTTTTGAATGCTTCCATGCAAACAGACTTTAAGGTGCAAAGACAAAAGCAGCAATAACTTGACACCCCCCACATGACCAGTCCCCCACCCCCATGCTCACACACACTGTAGTGGGTATTGCCACGTTACTATAGACAACCCATCAAGTATAGATATAAGTAAAAAGTCTCTGTCTTGAGTACTAGGGAGCCAGTGTCAGGACTCTTTAAGAGATGATGTCCATAGGTCAGAGTGCTGGGGTGTACCCCCTTGTAATGAATCAAGTTATTTTTTATTACCATTTTATACATTATAATGGTGAGTTGGAGAATAATGAAGGCCATTGTTCTACTAACAAGGCCCTTGTTAGTCGAGCGGTGGCCTTCATTAATAGCCAGCTCTCCATCAATAATGTATACAATAGTAATAAAAAAATATCCCCATTCATCTCAATGGTGCACACCCCTGTAATCTCCTTTGCCCTTTGTCATAATGTATCTGAACATGGGGATGTGGAGGTCAGCTTCACTTGGGGGAACATAAGCCTGACTATAGTGGGGCTTCAATAGTGTGTGTATACCATACTACTCAACTATCCGTGAATGCCAGGGACAGCTCTAGAATGTCTATAATATCTTTAAAAGGTTTTGACTGAAAAGTGATATGCAAATCAGGAAAAATTCAAATGTATAAGATTCATCTGTATATGCCCTGGAGCAATGCATTAGATGTGGGCTTAAACCCACACAGTTACTAATCAATTTGTTTCCTGGCTGAAGTTCTGCCCCCCCCCCAAAAAAAAATAACTTTATCCTGATTTTTCTTCCTGACTCCAGTCCATTCAATACCCATCCCCTATGGGTCATGAAGACACCCAAAGGTGAAGAAACATGAAAAACACATCAAAGTTCAGTCCTTCCTCCTTCCCCAATCCCCCTGTAAAAAAAAAATTACTTTTATATACCCAGCCATGTGGCCAGAACCTGCAGCCTAGTACAGTGTGCCAACAGCCCAATTTTCAGTCTGCTCCCCCTCTCTCCTTCTGCCAGAAGCTGGATGCTAGAACTGACCATTACAGGTCCCCAGTGTGGTCTGTGACCAAGTCACCTCACCAACCAAACCAACCCAACCTGGGTTGCTTACTTCTTGCTTGGTTGCTGCTGTGGCTGCTGCTGCACTGCACTAATCAAGGCCTCTGAAGGTCACCCACACCGCTGTCACCACTGCTGCTAAATCTAGCTTGCTGCTGGAGGGGTCTGTGCTCTTTTGGTTTTTGCCTGGCTAGCTTAGTAGAGTAAGTAGATAGCTTAGTCTTGAGTTAGCTTCTAGCTCACCCTCTGCCCTTTCAGCCACCAGGGGAGATGGAGACTCATTAAGAGTAGACCAACAAAAATATGCTGCCACAACACTGCTATTGAGAGTTCAGTTCTCACCGAATCCTCCAAGCTGTAGTGTGCAGTCTGTCTACTCTGTGGCAGGAAAGACAGTGTCGCACTTGTAAGGCTCATATGCCCTTTCTTGGCTGGAGCTCATCCACATCACATGTGATTTTGCCTCTGCTAATAGATGGAGAGAGTGGACAACACAATACAGACACAGTCCAGTTTGGAAAGTACCTGCAGCATGAGCACACATAAGCCAGGTGGGCACTTATTGTGCAAAAGATTAAATCCAAAGGTAATGCCATTATTGCTACACCATAAGAACAACTGTGGCACAAATACGGGAGGAGGGGCAACTGCCTCTGTCCTACCTAAATGGCACAGCTGCTTAATGGTAGAAATTTATTCTCAGGTGCTAATGCAGTGGTTTCCACTGTGTTCTGAGGTACTGTATCTCCATGTTTCATGATGTGTCCTGATCATCATGTGGGTTAGGGTCCCTCATTGTCCCTCATTTTGAGTGTCCATGTCCCTCATTTCAGTGACAAAATGTGAGGTATGGTGCATGCTTCCAAGACCCAACTCAGCACAAAGAGTGCTTAGCATGGCCGTAGTAAACATGCTCAAAACAGAATGACAAACGGAAAGTAAGTGAGATGAAACAGTCATGGAGAAACACATTTGTAGCACTAAATATACATAAGGGATTTACATGGTCCAAAACAAAATGGATAGGCTTCACAACACAGAGGTCCCTCCGTACATCTGGAATGGGGGATGTTGAATGACTACATCCTAGGCCTTTAATGCAGTAAGCAAACAATATTTTACAAATTAATGGCACTGTAATGACAGAAATCAAAAGCCATTAAACAACTTGCAAAAGGATCAGAATTAATGAGTTTACCTAATTTTTATAGGAATCTAAATAAAAAAGTATTTTAGTGACTTTAATTGCTAGCAGTAGTATAAGAAATAGAAAGTGATGTGTTTATTAGATAAGATTTGTACCAGCTTAGCTGCTGCACACATGGCAAGAGCGCAGCATGTGAACCTGACGCGATGTTTAAATAATGTTCACACTAGCTTAACTTCTGCACTCATGTCAAGAGTGCAACATGTGAACCTGAAGTAATTTTTAGAAGATTTTCACACCAGCTTACCTGCTGTGCACATGTCAAGCTTGCAGCATGCAAACCTGATTTGCTTTTTAGACCTGGGCTGCTTAGGATCACTTTGTGTATGCAAACTGCATGCAAACATTACACAATTAAACCTGAGGCATGCATTCTGCAAGTACACAGCACACCTATAATTCTGTAAGGGCACCCACTCACTCACTGCTAAGCTCTGTCAACTGTTTGCAGTTGACTCTCAGCTTGAAGTCAGAAGGGGCACAAACATAAATCAAGTACAGCAGTCAAAAGGGATAGAAGAAATAAATGTCCAGAGTCTGACATGGCTGCTTATTTCATGTGGCTGGATGGTGGTAACCTGTGGAAGGTGTTGAAATGTGCTGTGTTTCCTGCTGGATGGGGGGAATCTGTGGAGGGTGTTGCAATGTGTTGTGTTTCCTGTTGGATGGGGGGACTCTGTGGAGAGTGTTGAAATGTGTTGTGTTTCCTGCTGGATGGGGGGAACCTGTGGAGAGTGTTGAAATGTGTTGTGTTTCCTGCTGGATGGGGAGAACCTGTGGAGGGTGTTGAAATGTGGTGTGTTTCCTGCTGGATGGGGGGAACCTGTGGAGGGTGTTGAAATGTGTTGTGTTTCCTGCTGGATTGAGGGAAGTTGGTGGAAACATGATTGTGGGTGCTGCCTGCAAAGTGCTTTTTTTACATGGCTGGTTTGGGGAAGTTGGGGGAACCATATGTGGAGAGTGTTAATTGAAAAAGTGTTTTTCTTACCTGATTGAATGGGGGGCAGTTGGGGGAACCACGATTGTGGGTGCTGCTGACAGAAAAGTGTTTTATTTTTAGCATGGATGGGCGGTGGTGTTGGGGGTGAAGGGGAAACCATTGGGTTTGTGTAAAGGGTGTTTTGCAATATTTGCTTATTTTTTGGCTGAGTGGCCAAGGTCAAGATTTTAGATGCACCTCTGCATGGTTTGAACATGGCTGGATGCTGAAAAAGCCTTTATTTGGTGTTCAACATTCAGTCACGTTGAGACCATGCTGTGTGTGGTGCTGGGGGTCACTGAATTATAGTTTAGCTTGCACTGTAAATGTTTCTTTTTAATTTTTGTGACTTGCATTAAATTAAGGTCAAGTTTTTAAACTCACCACCACATGGTTTTAACAAAGCTGGATGCTGAGCATGCCTTTGTTTGGTGCTCAACCTTCAGCCATGATGACACCTTACAGTTGTGCTTTATCCTCCCTCACCTGTGACACTGCGACTTTGTCCAATCTCTCCATTTGGTTTTTGCTACTGCCATTGTGTTTTCACCCCTCCATTTTGATTCCACTACCACTATTTTGTTTATATTCCCTCCATTTTATTTCTACTACCTCCATTTTGATTGGCACCTCTCCTTGTTTTTTTTTTAAGCCATGGTGATTGCCATTGTTTTAGAGTGTCTTACTTTGCAATTTGTGAAGTTGCTATTATTTAGATACTGTTTTAAGAATTTTATTAAGAAAGACAGGAATGAGGAAGACAGCAGCAAGGTACGGCCTGGAGGAGCCAGGTGACAGGACTGGGGGGGTGGGTCGGTCAGAAGGGGGTAGCTGAAGCTTGAGGAAGAGAAACACAGGATGGAAAAATTAAAAGACAGACATAAATTTGTGTTTAACATGATTACAGCAAGAGCTTGATATTAGTTGCTATTGCAGTACACCACTCTCCCTCATCACATTGTATGTTCTCATTTTTCTGTTGTGTGTTGTGAAGCAATTGACAAGTGCTCTCCATCGTTCCATCACTTCAACTGTTAAACAACTGATGTTCACTTTCCTTCATTCCATTGCTTCATCAGTTAAGCAACTGATGCATGTTCTCCTTCGCTCTTTCATTTCATGTACTGTGAAGCAATTGATGTAGGCTCTCCTTCATTCTGTATTCTCCATAGTGAGGAAATCGTGCCCTCTGTCATGCAAGTCATATCAACTCTGAAAGAGGAAATTATTGTGTAATTGACTAACACCTGAAAAATTATATTTTTGTAGGTTTTCTGAATAATGGGACAGCAATGTAGACAAAGAGCATGCACATCTGCTGCATCCTTGATCAGCGATGGGCTGAGAATCTCTTCCAGTCCACTATCTGGAAAGGAGCGAAGTAAACACTTTAGAGATGGGCTTAAAAATGACCCTGAACATTATAAAGTATATCTGGCAAGCTATAAAGCTCGATCACAGGCTTACCATAATAACCTGGATGAGGAGAAGTGTCATGAATACAAAGAGAAGTCTATGCTGTGAATGCAGCAGCACAGAGAACAGCAGAAGCAAAAACATTAGAGCATACCAAGCATGCCAAGAGTACAGTGACAAGCACATTGACCACAAGAGGAGACAAAAAAAAAGCAGCAGAAAAGAGAAATTTGGAAGGATAAAAAAGACAGCAATGTGCAAAGATATCAGCAAAGATGATGAAAACTAATTTGAAAAGATACCAAAAGTACAAGGAGACCCAGCAACATCAAAAATCACAGACTACCTCCACAGGATCAGTGCAAGTAGACTTAACTGATAACCCCAATACTTGTGGATCCCAATCTGACAACACCATCGAGAAGGCACTTCAGAGGGCACAATCAGCCCTACCATGATCACCTGCCCATTTTGAATCTACAATCGGTAACTTGATATTGTCATGTTCTCCAGCAAAGCAGGCAGTATTGGCAAAAAGAAGACTAAACACTCTGTGCTGTGGAAATTTAAAGAAGAAACTGGTGGAAGTCATGAAGGAAAAAGTCAAGCACGGGCAAAAACAAAAACATGACTGGGTGTAAGCACTTCTGGTTTTGAAAAATATTAAATGCTATGCAAGGCAAGCACAATGCTTGGGATTAGGGGTGGGCAAAGGTGGGGTTTTCTGCTGTGGTGGAACTTCCATGAAAATTAGGTGACTTGTGGAGATTTACAAACTTCCACCTCTGGTGGAGTAGAAAACTTCCTCGAATGTTATGGGCAGAAGTTTGCCCTTTCATATTATTAAAAGATCTGGTGGCTAATGGCCCTCCCCCCACCTTCTACACAAGTACATCAGCTATCCCTGGTGGCTAGCAGTCCCTCCCACCACCAGATCACCCGCCACCAGACACAAAAAGAAAAAATAAATATCCTGCCATGGTGGTTGCAAATGCAATCCCTTCCCCACCCCTTCCCTGCCCCACAAATACCCTGGTGGCTAGTGTTCCTTCCCCTCCACCTCACCCAAAGTGTCCAGTTACCAGTAGTCACCCCATCCCCATTTCCGTCCATAAAAAATTGTTTGGTTGAAGTTAGTTCAAAATCAAGAAAGACAACCCCCTTCCCATCCCGATCCGACCCCAGTCCAGTCCCTGAATAAAAATGATTTTCCTGGTGGTCTAGTGCCTCCCACCCCCAACCCAGCAGATGTCCCACTATCCCACTCCCTCCCCCATCCCAACCCCTGGTGGGCAGACCAGAACAGCCCTCCTCTTTCTACCATGGCGGCCGCCCACTGAGCTGTCAGTGAATGAGCACATTCTTACACAGAAGCGTTGCTCATTCATTGTTCAACAAGTGAACTCTTCATAATTCTGCCACTGAATTTTGTTTCGCATATGACTACTTGGGATCAGCCGGACAACCCTTATGAACGCATTGCACTGGGAACAGAAGTGTGTGAAAAATATGCCCAAATCGTCAGTGCCTTTAGAAGCTGTCAACAAAATAAAAAGCTTTTTTTGAAGAGTCAGCCACCCCCTCTGCCTTACAAGAAGGTGTTATTGAAAATAAATCACAGTGCCAAAGCTTTCCTCTCAAAAAACCTCAGTACACTGCATGCAAACTTTCTGAAGGACAATAACATAATGCAACATTGGCTCAACTGAATTTGATAGTCTGTGACCAACACACATTAAACTCACTAAAGAACAGAGACTTGACCAGTGCCTATGCGAGTACTGAGCCAATGCCTCATTAACCCTTACACTGCCAAGGTTTTTCTGAAAATTGCATATCCCTGCTGCCAGAGGTTTTTTCACTGGGTTTGTACACTTATCGGTTATGACGTTATTACATAATTTTTCTTAATTCCCTGGTAAACTTTTTTTGTCAGGGTAGTGAGAAACTAACACAACTATAATTCAAAGTGAAAATATAACTTTTCCAACAAAGACATTTGGAGATATATATGTTTATTTAGTGAAATTTTGATTGTTTTTGCGAATTTGTATTCACAAAAAATACTGAAGTTTGTAAAAACGTTAAAATCGGTTGCAACACTGATAAAAATTGTTGTCTAAAATGTAACTTATTTTCACTTTCAGGCTACAAATTCTTCATATAAACACAAATTTCACATTGGTTTCTCACCTACAGATTATGAGAGTGACCAGAACGGACCACCAATGGTAGGGCCATGCTGGCCTATGGAGGGGTACCTATTGGATTATGGGGTACACGTCACAAAATCCATTAAGAAAAAGTAAGAAGTAGCCTGTTTCACATGATAGGGAAGTGAATGAGTAAATAAAGGGCCAGATTGCACCTATAGCTACCTACCCAGGGTCACATGACCAAAAACAAGATGGCTGACACCATTCAGCCATTTTCTGTGTCAAAATGCTTGTGACTCATTTATTGAGCTCATTAGATCATAAAAGTGGTAAATGTCAATGGATTGCACCCTTTCTTATGGCAGCAGTGGCTTGGATGAAATTTCTGATCCCTAATTTCACATTATAGACCCACTTGCAGATAGCCGGGGTGCCATACCCAACCACCTAAGGAAGGCCATGCTGGCACATGAGGGGCACACCTATTGCATTATGGGTTACATAAAAATAAATTCGGAAAGTAAAAGTAAGATGTAGCCTGTTTCACATGATGGGTAAGCGAATGAGTAAATCAAGTCCCAGACTGTACACATATCTACATCCCCTTGATCACATGACCAAAAATAAGATGTCGGCTACCATTCAATCATTTTGTGTCAAACTGCTTCTGTTACACATTTGTAGGGATAACTATATTATAAAAGGGGTAAATGTCAAGGCATTACGTTTTCTTACATCTGCAGGGGCTTGGATGAAATTTCTGATCCCTAATTTCTCATTACAGACCCAACTGCAGATAGAAGGGGTGCCATATCCAACCACCCATGGTATGCTCATTCATGTCAATGGGGTGTCCACCTATTGCATTATGAGGTGCAAGCCAATAAATTCAAAAAGGAAAAGTAAAAAGCAGCTTGTTTTACATGTTAGGGAAGTGAATAAGTAAATGAAGGCCCAGACTGTACCCATTTCTACATCCCCTGGGTCACATGAACAAAAATAAGATGGTGGCTACCGTTCAATCATTTTCTGTATCAAACTGCTTCTATTCTAAAGCCTGTGGAGAAAAACCCTACCCTTTCCCTATTCAAAATACCTGTGGAGAAAAACCCTATCCTTTCCCTATTCTAAAACCTGTGGAGAAAAACCCTACCCTTTCTCTATTCTAAAACATGTGGTGAAAAACCCTACCCTTTCCCTGTTCTAAAATCTGTGGACAAAAAGCCTATCCTTTCCCTATTATATAACACATCATGAAGTCCACTATCCTTGACAGGACGGTTCTAAAGTCCGGTAGGAAACGTCCTGCGAGTCTTCTCTGAGACATTGACAGTTGCAAGATAGCTGATCAGGGAAGAAGACATAGGAATCTGTGGTTGCAGGAGCCTAGTTTCCAGATCTGAAACCAGTTCTGACCTGGCTCCCTGCCAGCAAGAGTGAATCAGGGTCTTGAAATCTGAAGTAGCCAGGGGTTTGGGAGGTGGATCCTGTTGAGACTGGGGGGAGGAGGAGGAGGAGGGGCATCCGGTGGAGGATAATACCCTTGAAACCCCATGCAGTTGGAGTAAGGGTGAAATCCAGGGTAGAACTGCCCCAAATGACTCCATTCTGGAGTGGAGCACCCTAGGTAGGGATCCCTTGGATACCCAAAGGATAACGTGGGACAGTTCAGGGTCAATTATAAGCCCCCCAATGTCAGACCTGGCATCAGATGAATCCATGTTGGACCCACCGTTGTGTAGATGGGGGAGGGTCCGGCGTTGAGGCAGCCCACGGCAGGGTCACCAACATCGTAACCGGCGCAACCTAACCTGGCACTGGAAGGTGTTCTGTTGGTCACGTGATGTTGGGCAGGTGGTCCCCCTTCAGGTATTGCTAGAAAAGTCTGTCGTGCGGCCCGATGTCAAGTGGTGCAAGTCCAATATGTCATGATCTACTGATGGAACCCTCTCAAAGTAAGATCTATCTTTTCCTATATCTATCTCCAGCCTTTATGCATGTGAACAGTGCAAAAACCTATCTAGTATTACCTTTTACTATTATGTTTTAGGTCACTGTATTGCCCTTGGATAATTAACACTTTTTTTTATGTTACCCTATCCTACTATGCCTTAGTCCCATGTTTTGCAATATTTTTTCACCATACATTATATAAAATAGTTGGTGGTTGTCAATACACAACAATGATACACCTTCACCCTAAGGTTCACAAATGAAATACAAGATATATGTCACCCATGAGTTTTATATAATTAATAGAAAATGGACCTAGTTTCTTCAGTATCTCACAGTTACAGTGAGAACAGCAAATTAAGTAAGGTGTTAACGAAAGTGGTGTGTATTTAGGCCACCATACAGTATCTTATATAGTGTACTATACAGTAGAAAAGAAACCAAAATAGTTTACTATTTTTTATTACCATTAAGATTTACCATCAGTTGTCCACATTTCACCGATGCGACACTTTTTCAAGTGTATGGATCATCATACACAAAGAGCATTCCATCAGACATGGTAATGCCAGAAACATATGGCAAAAAACCCTCTCAATTCCCTATTCTAAAACCTGCAGAGAAAATCCCTATTCTTTCCCTATTCTAAAACCTGTGGAGAAAAACCCTATCTTTTCCCTATTCAAAATTTGTGGAGAACACCCCTATCCTTTCCCTGTACTAAAACCTGTGGAGAAAAATCCAATCCTTTCCCTTTTCAAAAACCTTTGGAGAAAAACCCTATCCTTTCCCTATTCTAAAACCTGTGGAGAAAACCCTAACATTTCCCTATTGAAAAAACCTGTGGAGAGAAGCCCTATCCTTTCCCTGTTCTAAAACCTATGTAGAAAAACCCTACCCTTTCTCTATTCTAAAACCTGTGTAGAAAAATCCTATCCTTTCCCTATTCTAAAACCTGTGGAGAAAAAAACTACCCTTTCTCTGTTCAAAAAACCTGTGGAGAAAAACCCTATCCTTTCCCTATTCTAAAACCTGTGGAGAAAAATCTTATCCTTTCCCTCTTCAAAAACCTGTGGAGAAAAATCCTATCCTTTCCCTTTTCAAAAACCTGTGGAGAAAAACCCTATTCTTTCCATATTGTAAAACCTGTGGAGAAAAACCCTAACATTTCCCTATTCAAAAAACCTGTGGAGAAAAACCCTATCCTTTCCCTATTCTAAAACCTGTGGAGAAAAATCCTATCCTTTACATCTTCAAAAACCTGTGTAGAAAAACCCTATCCTTTCTCTATTCTAAATTCTGTGGAGTTAAATCCTACCCTTTGCCTTTTCTAAAACCTGTGGAGAAAAAGCCTATCCTTTCCCTATTATATAACACATCATGAAGTCCACTCTCCTTGACAGGACGGTGTCTAAAGTCCGTAGGAAACATCTGCCAAGTCTTCCCAAGACATGGACAGTTGCAAGATAGCTGATCGGGAAGGAGACATAGGAAGCTGTGGTTGCAGGAGCCTAGTTTCCAGATCTGAAACCAGTTCTGACCTGGGCCTTGCCACCAAGACTGAATCAGGGTCTTGAAATCCGAAGTAGCCAGGGAAGGGGAAGTGGATCTGGTTGAGACTGGGGAGGAGGAGGAGGAGGGGTGTCCAGTGGAGGATAATACCCTTGAAACCCCATGTAGTTGGAGTAGGGGCAAAATCCAGGGTTGAACTGCCCCAAATGACTCCAATCTGGAGTGGAGTACCCCAGGTAGGGATCCCTTGGATACCCAAAAGGGTAATGCGGGACAGTTCAGGGTTGATTATAAGCCCCCCAATGTCAGACCTGCGTCAGAGGAATCCACGTCGGACCCGCCGTTGTGTAGATGGGGGAGGGTCCAGCGTCGAGACAGCCCATGACAGGGTCACCGATGTCGTAACCGGCACAACCTAACCTGGTACTGGAAGGGGTTCTGTTGGTCACGTGACGTTGGGTGGGTGGTCCCCCTTCAGGTATTGCTAGAAAAGTCTGCTGTGCGGCCCTATGCCAGGTGGTGCAAGTCCTATATGTGATGACCTACTGATGGAACCCTCTCGAAGTAAGATCTGTCTTTTCCTAAATCTATCTCCAGCATTTATGCATGTGAACAGTGGAAAAACCTATCTAGTATTACCTTATACTATTATGTTTTAGATCACTGTATTGCCCTTGGATAATTAACACATTTTTCTTATGTTACCCTATCCTACTATGCCTTAGTCCCATGTTTTGTGATATTTTTTCCCCATACATTATATAAAATAGTTGGTGGTTGTCAATACATAGCAATGATACACCTTCACCCTAAGGTTCAAAGATGAAATACAAGATATACGTCACCCATGAGTTTTATATAATTAATTGAAAATGGACCTAGTTTCTTCAGTATCTCACGGTTACAGTGAGGACAGCAAATTAAGTAAGGTGTTAGCGAAAGCGGTGTGTATTTAGACCACCATACAGTATCTTATATAGTGTACTATACAGTATGAAAGAAACCAAAATAGTTTACTATTTTTTTTTACCATTAGCATTTACCATCAGTGTTCCACATTTCACTGATGCAAAACTTTTTCAAGTGTATGGATCATCACACACAAAGAGCATTCCATCAGACATGGTAATGCCAGAAATATGTGGCAAAAAAACCTCTAATTTCCCTGTACTAAAACCTGCGGAGAAAATACCTATTCTTTCCATATTCTAAAACCTGTGGAGAAAAATCCTATCCTTTCCCTATTCTAAAACCTGTGGAGAAAAATCATATCTTTTCCCTATTCAAAAACCTGTGGAGAAAAATCCTATCCTTTCCCTTTTCAAAAACCTGTGGAGAAAAACCCTATCCTTTCCCTATTCTAAAACCTGTGGAGAAAAACCCTAACATTTCCCTATTCAAAAAACCTGTGGAGAAAAACCTTATCCTTTTCCTATTCTAAAACCTGTGGAGAAAAACCCTACCATTTCCCTATTCAAAAAACCTGTGGAGAAAAACCCTATACTTTCCCTGTTCTAAAACCTGTGTAGAAAAAACATACCCTTTCTCTATTCTAAAACCTGTGGAGAAAAACCCTATCCTTTCCCTATTCTAAAACCTGTGGAGAAAAGCCATATCCTTTCCCTATTCTAAATTCTATATATCGTCTTCAGGCTTGTGACCTGTAGATAAAAAACTGTCTGATCTTACCCTATGCTACACCATTGCATCAACATTTTACATACTCTGTGATATTTAATTTAACCAAAGTAGTGTAGCTCACCCTCACATGAAGTCATCTCTTGGAGTGTTCAGAACTAGTCCATGCATTATAATTCATTCCAACTGATGAGACGGTGAAGGTGAAGTTTGTTGTGGTGCAATGCGTACTAGTAGGTCTACAAGGCTATTTATGTTAACACCTCAAGGTTTCCACAGCCTGTTAGACAAACTAGTTTGTCTCTTACCGTAATCTGAGAAAGTATCAGTTGAGTAGTATCATAGGAAGTCAAGATGTAAAATGTTGTAATGTAGCATCATTGCAGTGTTTCTCTCCTGGTATGACAAAGGTAAAAAAAAAATAAATAAATAAATAAATAAAGGTAAAAAAACAAAGTACACCACCCTTTGCTAGATATGGGTAGCAAGTGTGAATCACTGTTGAGGTACCCAGCTAGACTAACACTGTTAGCAGTTTCATGAGGTCAAACCCTGAATTAATTCTGAAACATGAATACATACTGTACATCAATACACACATCTCAAAACCTAAGCTAAACTGTAACTTACCATTAGTGACATCACGTAGTAACCTACCTTATGCACTTATTATTTCCAATTTATTTCCCATTCTGACTGTTGCAAGAGTATTTCTGAAGCCAGGGGACATATTTCGTACAACGCACTGTGTATATAGATTACAGTGATTGTCATATGGAAGACGACCCCGACGACAGTCGATAGGGCATTTGGAACGTATATCCGTATATGTTCTTCGCTTTTAAAGACTTTTAGCCTATATACTCCAATCTGAAACACAGAATTTAAAGACATTATACCAATGATGACCTGAAAGTTATAGTCCATTGGATTATATACTGTACATTCCCCCGCCACTGCATCTATAAATTGCATACCTCTATAGGATTGGAGCTACAGCCCTCTTGATGTCACTGCAGAACATATCGCTTCCCTGATCTGTTAAGTGGACACCATCCTGCTGATACAGTTCTGGGAAGAGGACATGATGCCATCATGCTTGCCTACGCCAGCTGACAATCCTCTCATGAATCCCCCATCTCTGTGTTGATTTTTCTCCTTGTTCTGTCCATTTTCTTCATATCAGAAACATTCCTCCACTGCCGACGCTGGATGATGTGGGACCAAAGGATCATGGTTTTCGGCATTCGGTGCTTGATCAAGGCGATGTCCTCCTTCATCTTCCAAAGCAGCATCACTGATGTCTTCAATCCTAAATCATTGCCTCCCAGGTGGATGATGATGACATCTGGTTTGGATCCCCTCAGGCACTCCTGTCGCAACATTGGCACCAGTTGATCCCAGCATACCCTCTCACTAACCACGAACATTGACTGGAGTATCGAAGGTCAACACTGGTCCCTCAGTTCGAGACCACTCCCAATCCCTGCCCAATGCATGAAGGAGTGTCCGAGATCCATACAGTCTTCTCTGGACACTGCATATCTGAATTAAGAAAACATACATATTATAGCATGGAGTGTATCCAATCTATGACAGGTAGTAGTGCTCAATTCCTGACATTTGCTGGCAAAGACAACACATCTGGTATCTTCCAGGAAATAAAAACATTTAAGAGTGATTACTAATAGTGGCACTTAGAGCAAAATTATGCATTTATGCACAAGATCTCATGAAAACATTATGTGATTGGTGGTTTGAGAAACTGATAGTTAGCAAATAGGAAAGGTATTTTGCAGTAGTCATGTTTGATGACCTAGCATGAATAAAGCAGTACATGTTGTTCAGCCTTCCCATGTCATCCCACACTTGTGTATCCCCTAGGTGGCACTGTCTCAAGGGCTACTACCCCTGCCTGCATGGCTAGTTGCAGGTTAAGGGGCATGTGTACTGACACGGGAGCCTCCACCTGGAGGACAGGGTTGTTAGTAAGAAGGCTAACCTGGATACAGCTTTCTGGGACATTGTAATCCCCTTTTCCCCTTCTAGTAGCATAGACAATATGCAACAAACATTTTCACAGTAGCCCCTATTCTGTATATACTTCCCCACACTGTTTGAACTTTCCACCAGGGCTGGTTCCACCAGTTCAACCCTGGAGACCCCCTATAAAACAAGGTTAGGCACAGTATATAACAGTACAGTGCTTTTGGTACAAACTGGAACAACAGTTTGATTAAAGAAAACAGGAAATCATTTCTAATTGGCAGCAGTTTATAAAGTTCTTATTCTTAGAAATGATATGCACTATTCTAAATAATCCACATTTAACTGTACTTCAATAAAAACTTGATACGAAAAACTGTATTTTGCATTTTGTTTTTATGGGAAGCATTCTGGAATGCAGCACTCAGCATTTCCCACCTATCATACATCTCGATCACTCCGCCATCTCGGTCTCGATACCGGGAATCTCGTCAATTAACCATTCCATGGTGTCCAATGGACACCCCATGTCTTCCCACACTGGGAAACAGCAACTATAAAACATGCCATGGTGTCCAATGGACACACAGTGCTGACTATGATAGAGGGAAGTCTTGTGCAGTCCATTCCGGGATGCAGCACTCGCATTTCCCACCTATCTTACATCTCGATCACTCCGCCATCTCGGTCTTGATACCGGGAATCTACGTCAATTAACCATTCCATGGTGTCCAATGGACACCCCATGTCTTCCCACACTGGGAAACAGCAACTATAAAACATGCCATGGTGTCCAATGGACACACAATGCTGACTATAATAGAGGGAAGTCTTGTGCAGTCCATTCCGTGATGCAGCACTCGGCATTTCCCACCTATCTTACATCTCGATCACTCCGCCATCTCGGTCTCGATACCGGGAATCTACACCAATTTACCATTCCGTGGTGTCCAATAGACACCCCATGTCTTCCCACACTGGGAAACAGCAACTATAAAACATGCCATGGTGTCCAATGGACACGCAGTGCTGACTATGATAGAGGGAAGTCTTGTGCAGTCCATTCCGGGATGCAGCACTCGGCATTTCCCACCTATCTTACATCTCGATCACTCCGCCATCTCGGTCTCGATACCGGGAATCTACACCAATTAACCATTCCATGGTGTCCAATGGACACCCCATGTCTTCCCACACTGGGAAACAGCAACTACAAAACATGCCATGGTGTCCAATGGACACACAATGCTGACTATGATAGAGGGAAGTCTTGTGCAGTCTATTCCGTGATGCAGCACTCGGCATTTCCCACCTATCTTACATCTCGATCACTCCGCCATCTCGGTCTCGATACCGGGAATCTATGCCAATTAACCATTCCATGGTGTCCAATGGACACCCCATGTCTTCCCACACTGGGAAACAGCAACTATAAAACATGCCATGGTGTCCAATGGACACGCCAGTGCTGACAATGATAGAGGAAGTCTTGTGCAGTCCATTCCGGGATGCAGCATGGCATTCCACCTATCTTACATCTCGATCACTCCGCCATCTGGGTCTCAATGCACGGAATCTACACAATTAACCATTCCATGGTGTCCAATGGACACCCCATGTCTTCCCACACTGGGAAACAGCAACTACAAAACATGCCATGGTGTCCAATGGACACACAATGCTTACTATGCTAGAGGGAAGTCTTGTGCAGTCCATTCCGTGATGCAGCACTCGGCATTTCCCACCTATCTTACATCTCGATCACTCCGCCATCTCGGTCTCGATACCGGGAATCTACGCCAATTTACCATTCCGTGGTGTCCAATAGACACCCCATGTCTTCTCACAATGGGAAACAGCAACTATAAAACGTGCCATGGTGTCCAATGGACACGCAGTGCTGACTATGATAGAGGAAGTCTTGTGCAGTCCATTCCGGGATGCAGCACTCGGCATTTCCCACCTATCTTACATCTCGATCACTCCGCCATCTCGGTCTCGATACTGGGAATCTACGCCAATTTACCATTCCGTGGTGTCCAATAGACACCCCATGTTCTCCCAATGGGAAACAGCAACTATAAAATGTGCCATGGTGTCCAATGGACACGCAGTGCTGACTATGATAGAGGGAAGTCTTGTGCAGTCCATTCCGGGATGCAGCACTCGGCATTTCCCACCTATCTTACATCTCGATCACTCCACCATCTCGGTCTCGATACCGGGAATCTACGCCAATTTACCATTCCGTGGTGTCCAATAGACACCCCATGTCTTCCCACACTGGGAAACAGCAACTATAAAACATGCCATGGTGTCCAATGGACACGCAGTGCTGACTATGATAGAGGGAAGTCTTGTGCAGTCCATTCCGGGATACAGCACTCGGCATTTCCCACCTATCTTACATCTCGATCACTCCGCCATCTCGGTCTCGATACCGGGAATCTACGCCAATTTACCATTCTGTGGTGTCCAATAGACACCCCATGTCTTCCCACAATGGGAAACAGCAACTATAAAATGTGCCATGGTGTCCAATGGACACGCAGTGCTGACTATGATAGAGGGAAGTCTTGTGCAGTCCATTCCGGGATGCAGCACTCGGCATTTCCCACCTATCTTACATCTCGATCACTCCGCCATCTCGGTCTCGATACCGGGAATCTACGCCAATTTACCATTCCGTGGTGTCCAATAGACACCCCATGTCTTCCCACACTGGGAAACAGCAACTATAAAACATGCCATGGTGTCCAATGGACACGCAGTGCTGACTATGATAGAGGGAAGTCTTGTGCAGTCCATTCCGGGATGCAGCACTCGGCATTTCCCACCTATCTTACATCTCGATCACTCCGCCATCTCGGTCTCGATACCGGGAATCTACACCAATTAACCATTCCATGGTGTCCAATGGACACCCCATGTCTTCCCACACTGGGAAACAGCAACTATAAAACATGCCATGGTGTCCAATGGACACGCAATGCTGACTATGATAGAGGGAAGTCTTGTGCAGTCCATTCCGGGATGCAGCACTCAGCATTTCCCACCTATCTTACATCTCGATCACTCCGCCATCTCAGTCTCGATACTGGGAATCTACACCAATTAACCATTCCATGGTGTCCAATGGACACCCCATGTCTTCCCACACTGGGAAACAGCAACTATAAAACATGCCATGGTGTCCAATGGACACAATGCTGACTATGATAGAGGGAGGTCTTGTGCAGTCCATTCCGGGATACAGCACTTGGCATTTCCCACCTATCTTACATCTTGATCACTCCGAAATCTCAGTCTCGGTACTGGGAATCTGTGCCTGTCAAGCGATTTACTCTTCTGTGTCACTATCGCTTGTATTCGGTGATCCGGCATCCCATATTTCGTCTTTGAATGGTATTCGGAGAAGCATTTATCTACACACAGGCCCTTGCCGCAATCTGCACACCAGTAGGTCGATTCCTTATGCTTCCCTCTCTTTGTGCACACCACACATCTTCGGGTAGGGTACAGCTTCTTTGGTGTTCTTGGTATTTTTGATGGGAAGTGCTTTCCTTGCAGTCGTTGGCATGGATCCAATTTTGTCGATTGCCGTTTTTGGCTATGCTGTGGAAGATCATCTATTTTTTTGCTTGTCGTTATAAGTTCTTTAATTACAGTTCGTTGGAATTCCAAGTGTGTCATCTTCTTTCTTTCTGGGGAAAATTTCTTGTACATTATGTACCCCCTGAATTAACATGGCATTCAGTAAATAAAAGAACTCCTTCTGCCATACCTTCTTGCATCGCCGGTTAAAATTGTAATACCCTGCCAGCTGATCATTTTTGTCGACTCCACCCATGTATCTGTTGTAGTCCAGTATACATTTTGGTTTTTTTATTGACTCCCCAGTCTTCCAATCCTTTCTTCCGGTATCGACAAATTCAGTACTTGATGTTGTTGACAGCATGTATATGTCCCTCTTGTCTCTCCACTTCATACAGAGCATTGGTGTCTTCCTGAATGTAACCTTTTCTTTCATCTTCAGCTTTATGTCTTTTATTTTGGGAGGCATTCCCTTGCAGTTGGGCATAACAGTTCCAGTTGCACCAACTCCAGATAAAATAGATCTGTGTAGAGTTGAGGTCCAGTGTAGTATCTGTCTGTGTAAATCCTGTAGCCTTTCCCTCGCAGTTCTTCTCTAACAAGATCAAAACAAACTCTGTATGTATGTCCTTTGCTCTGTTCCTCATCGACTTTGCCTGTATAGAATTGCCAGTTGCATATGTATCCAGGTTTGATTCACATAAGGTGTACACCTTGATTCCGTGCTTCACTGGTTTTGTGGATTAAATGTTCTGTAACTTAGATTTCCTTCCACAGACATATACCTTCATCCAGGGAGAGGTCCCGTTGGGAAGATAGGTTTCTCGTGATCTCTTCAGGAATCGCTCATGTATCTCCCTAATGTGAAAAGTTGATCAAATCCTCCATCCCTCTAGGCTTCCGATTCGAGTTGTCAACCATGTGGAAAAGAAAAAATCAGGTTGAATCGGTTCCTTGCCATCACACTGCCCCAGAATGGTGTGTAGGTGACTTCATCCAATCCCCAGTATTCATCTTTACTGCTCTTCACTGCCAGTCCCATCACAATGTATAATGCAAAAAACCTCTTCAGTTCTTCTTTGTCAGTCATCTTCCAAGCCCTGGCCCTTGAATGTGGTGGCAACTCATCAATTGGATGTGCCAGAAAGAAATCATTGGCATATCTATTTGTTTCCCTTGCAATAAGCTCCAAATCTTCATCCGTCAGGCAAAACAGTTGTACAAATCCAAGTGGACTTTCTTGGACTGGTACTTGGAGACCTGAAGTTGCAGTGAATAGGTGTCCATTGTCACTTGTTGTTGTCACCTCTTCCCATTCGTCTTCTCTTCTAACGCTTTGTTCTGCTGATGACCAAGCCCTTTTACCACGAGTCTTCTTATGCATTGCACCTACTGATGTTGTGGGGGTCTCTTCATGATCTTCCTGCTCCACATCCGGCATGTAATCTTGAGCAGTACCTTCCTCATCTTCAGAAGACTCATTACGCACTTCCACCAGATCCAGATTGTACAATCTTTCTTCAACATCATCTTCACTATGCGATTCGGAGAAATCAGACTCGCTACACATCTGGATCTCGGCCAAAAGATCCAATGCAGTCATTTTTTTTGCCATGATGATTATTCTGTAAGATATAGAGAAAAAAACAAAACAAAAAAAAAACACATCATTGTTGCAAGTTACCTTTGTTGGGTGATTCTAACAATAATATGAAAAATGAAGCCCCTATGAATAGCAGTTTGGCTCAATAAACCCTACTCCCCAACTGATTTATATTTTCAAATGTACCACAAAATATTCTATGTTCTGTTGAATTATGTCAAATATACTGCAAGGAATCAACCTGAAAGACAAAAAAAATAAGTTATATTCGAAGAGTTGCATGTAATATCTTTAACGGAATACTCAAGCTCATTTTCACACATACGGGAAGACACAGTGATATGATAATAGAAACATCCCATCCCGTATTAGGTGCAACATCAAGTTAAGCATTCAGTAGTGTACAATGTCAACCCCAATATATCACTATAGGTTTATGACTGTATAACATCAGTCTGCATTTACCACCCTGTAGTGTGCGTTAATGCCTCCTGATGTTACCTGGTTATAAACAAATAGTGTATTTGCTTACTAGTCAAGAAAATCAACAAATTGAAACCTTTCTTGTTTTGGAACTTGCAACTTTAATTAACCATACAATATGCAGTATCACAGCATAGGAAGAACTTGACATATATCAAGTTAGGATCAACAATTCACAGTACAGCTGATATCCATCAAAAGTCAAACATTCCAAAAGTGTCTATGTGTCAGTGAACTGATAAATGTAAAAATCAACCATTGTTCTCTTCTGATTTTCGGGTGCTGTCCCAATGAAGATGATGCATGAAAAACTCTAAGGGATCAAGTCAGGATAAGTGTTATTAAATTGACTTAAACATTTACAAGAACACATAATACATTTTAATTCAGTGATAAAAGCAACCAATTTTATGTCTTATTAATAAAGCATATACATCAAAATGTTTATAGTTTGTTAATTCAATTCTCAGTTCTTCTGATTACATTTGTTTTATATCGTGTCATAATACAAACAGTATATTACATGAACAAATAACAGCTGTACAGTAGAAGTGAGGTGAAAATATTATTATTATATGTAAGCAATAATACCCAACAGAGTGGGCGGTATTGTGCTATACCGGACTACCCAGGAGGCATGTGGGCCCGACACACGCCCAGGCGGGCGTTATAACGCCTGAGGTCAGTATAGCACAATACCACCATCCCTGAGTATTATGCTGTAAAAAAATGGGCACAGTAGAACAATATTAATTGTATAACAAAATTGTTAACTAAATAATTAGTTTAATGTGACTTTTGTAATAAAATAGTTCCAGTACATGGATTTAACTGGTCATCTTGGTTAACCCCAACACACGAACACACACAGAGTTACTTCATTTGTTGAGATATATGATTTCAATTAAACAGAGGAAGCACTGGTGTATGGCAAGCAGCAGTACTAGTGTTGGGTTGCTATGGAGAGCCTCGGCGTTCTGGTAGCTGTATGTGTCAGTGTACTCCTTGCTATCTCAGGAGTGCCCAGTCGCTGAGGAAACAGAAATAAAAGAAATATGAAGAGCAGCTGCTTCCACTAAACAGTTACGAGGTTCTGGGGACCAGTAGCTCTTGCTAAGTGAGAAAAAAATGGCGGAGATTTGAAATTTTATCGGGTACTTTATGCCAATAGAAAATTAGGCTGGGCACAATGATTACAGGACTACGTGAAGGGCTAGTACCTAGCCAGGATTTACAAGCTCATTTTCTAATGAGTGTTCATCGTCACAATACTTCTTTTGAAACAGCTCAAGAAAATCAATTGATAGACTGAAAAATATTGAAATGTGTAACCTTAGAAAAGCATATGAAACATATTCAATGACATTTCAGATCAATACTCCTGTATACATTTTTCATCCAGCAGAGTGGAGCAGATGGCGAACCATCCATGACTTTCAACATGTTGTACTCAGGACTTTACTGACATTGTGAGTGGTCCACCATGGCTCAGGTGTGGTGGCACAACACATTAAGGGGATGAACAAGGTGAAAGAGTCTAACATGTTCAACATAAGAAAAATAGGACAAGAGGACACAGCATGAGATTAGAGGATGCCAATTAAGGGGTACTGTGAGGAAGTTCTTTTTTAAAGAAAGGGTGGTGGATGCATGAAACGGCCTACTTCAGGAAGTGGTGGATATGAATACAGTGCAGGGCTTCAAACAGGCATGGGATAGGCATAATGGAGCAATACAGATGAATATGGATAGATAGGTCATTGACAAAGCAAAGTCCAATGGCACATTTATAATGTAGAAAAAGAAATGGGCAGACTGGATGGGCCTTGCAGTCCTTATTTGCCATCAACATATGTTTCTATGCACAATGGTGGGGTGGAAAGGATGAGAAGGGACTTTGAACATACTGTTCTACTGCATACCACTTCAGCAGGTAGCATTCCACCCAGCCACCACCCTCTCTGTAAAAAGTGTCTCCTCATCTCCTCCTGAACCTTCCTTGCTCCAGTCTCATATCATGGCCCTGGTGTCCTCTGTTTCACTTAGGATGCATAGGGAGAGGAATCACCTGTAGAAAACAGGAAGTTGGTGGGGTGGAAAGGATGAGAATGGACTTAGGATGTATAGGCAGAGGAATCACCTGTAGAAAACAGGAATTAGTATCCTCTGTACAGACAGTTGGTTGTACCCCATTGTTGTGGTGCCTTATATGGGAAATTATGGTCCATTTAAAAAGTAATCTTTTTTTTTGGTGGTGTGGCCTGGCATGGGAGGGCTTGTGAGGGGCCATTTTACACCAGGAAACAGTTAACATGTTGTAGCGCCTTATATGGGAGGGAATTGTGGTTCCATTGAACAGCCTCGTGTGCACTTTTTTTGATGTGGCCTGATATGGGAGGGCTTGTGGGGGGCCACTGGACACCATAGGATGCTTACATTGTTGTGACGTGTGCTTGGCATTTGGAAATACTAACTTCTCATGCCTAAAATCAGTCACACTCACTACAGTGCTGAAACCCAGTGGGCCCAGTTTTTCCTTTTTTATTTCTTTAGCCATCCTAACCATTTAGCATTTAAGAGCTTTAAAGACATGCAAGACCCCCCCCCAAAAAAAAATCAGTTACCAGCTGTGTTACAGGCTGTTTGAAAAAAAAGTCAAAAAATACTTTTTTTAAACCGGTGGGGACTGGTACCTCACACTGAGAAAGAAGCAGTCCACTGTTCTACTGGATACCATCTCTTGCCAGCAATGCACTCCACCCAGCTACCACTCTCTGTCCTGCTAGTTCCCCAACTCCTCTGTCTGAGAGGGCGGACTGTACACCACTCCCATTTCGAGAGACCTATTATTGGAATCGTGGATTTGCATCAAAAGTGACTGTGTGCTATCTCCTCCCCTTCTTCCATTACACCTCATATACCATGACCAACCCATCGAAAAGGATACCCAATTTTCCAATTGTCACTCAAATCCCTTCAAAACCAGGCACTGCATGAAAGTACAGTTACGTAAGAACTTACCGTAACAATATATGTTCGAGAGAGGCTCTTGCAGTAGGTAATTACATACATGACTGATGCTGGCAGGCAGCAGGACCTCATGGAAAAATTCTAGCTAGCAGTCCCTGGGGAGGGACCACCCCCACGTCAGGTGACTGGCATCAGGATTGATTAAGGTGAAAGTCCGAGACCACTTTATGCAAGAACTTTCTGTTAGTCCTGAGGACCACTTTATCCCTATGAAAGGAGATAAAATCAGGCTCCACTGACAATGCTTGTAGTTCACTTATGCACCTGGCAGAAGTGATGGCTACCAAAAACACAGTTTTCCAAGTCAAGTACTTAAGCTCTGCTGAAGACAAGGGTTCAACAAGGGGTTGCATAAGCTGGGCAATGCAAACATTAAGATCCCAGGCAGGGGCAGGGTCCCTGAATGGGGGTTTGGTGTGAAGCAACCCCTTGAAAAACTTAGAGAATACCGGATGAGCTGAAAGGGAAGAGGGTTTTCCTGCTGATAAGAAAGCAGACACGGCTGCCAGGTGCACTTTTAGGGTAGCTGGTCTCAGCCCCAAAGAATTCAAATGTACCATATAATCCAGAACTGTCTGGGGCTGCAAAAAGATCTATCTGAGGAGTGCCCCACCTGGCAAATACTACCTCCAGAATTAGGGGATCCAGTGACCATTCGTGATGGCCCTGGGAAATCCTGCTGAGAGCATCTGCCAGGACATTGTCCTTGCCTGGGAGGTGAACTGCCATAAGGGAGGTGTTCAGGGAATAAGCACTTCTCGAATGGGTGATTGGGGCCTAGGCAGAACAGGCACAGAGAATATCCATCCTTGTGTGGTAGTTGGGCACCAGGGACTGCTAGGTAGAAATCTTTCCGTGGGGTCCTGCCGCCTGCCAGCATCAGTCCTATAAGTAATTACCTACTGTAAGAGTCCTCTCGAAGTAGATCTGGGATTATAGGACACATATCCCATGCAACCCCTCCCATACCAGACACAACCAAGTAATATGTGAAGAGCGTCTTACCAGGATACTGTGGAGTCAGAAGCAGGAATATTGAAGGGATGATGTCCGTCAGTACTGAAAAATAAAATACAGGAATGGAGTCCAAAGGATCCGTAGTTCATAATAAATTATTAATATATAACATGTTCACAGTAGAACAATACTTATCTGATGGTGAAGGAGTCCTCATCTGTTCAGGCATGTGAAAGAGAAACAACAATAGGTTAATATGGAAAAGATACAGTAATGAGATAAGAAACCGATAGTGGATAGATACTGCTGGTGCATCAGACTACATTAGAGTGTAATGGTGCATAAGAAAAAATTACTGTTGAAGAAGTATTATAATAATAATATTAATAGTGGCATAAAGGAATAAAATTAGTTAACAGATAGAAGAAAATTTGTTTTTAGTAAAGATGATTAGAAAGACCAGTGCTCTCTGCCTAGATGGCCAATTTTCAGTGACTGTAGCATCCCGGTTGGGATAGGTGATATTCCTTTTTGGTTCACTGGCCCATTGTTGCCTGCACAATCAGTTAAGTTCATTCACTGACCCTTTTAATGGAATTCCTTCTTTGCACCACTTCTGTAAATGAAGCATCTAGTTCACTTCGTCTGTCAAATTGGCACAACATGCACCTTGATAACATGCGCTATCACGAATGATCACTTAGACCATCAAATTGGCACAACATGCACCTTGATAACATGCGCTATCATGAATGATCACTTAGACCATTAAATTGGCACAACATGCACCTTGGTAACATGTGCTATCACGAATTTTCCATGCAACTGACAAATTGGCACAACATGCACCTTGTTAACATGCACTATCACAAATGTTCCATGCGACTGACAAATTGGCACAACATGTATCTTGATAACATGCGCTATCACAAATTTTCCATGTGACTGACAAATTGGCACAACATGCACTTTGATAACATGTGCTATCATTAATTTAGCACCCTAATATAGCATGGTGGTTAATCTCACTCTCTCAAAACTCCCCCACACTGGGACCCAACGATCACAATATAGTTTAGTTTAGCATAAGGACAGATACTAACTCAAGTCATACTAGGACAAAGGTTTTGGATTTCAAAAATGCTGACTTTGCTGAAATGGGGAGAGGTCTCAAAAGAGCTCTGGAGAGAATGGGGGCAGGAGGGGGAGTGGAAGAACAGTGTAAGCATCTAAAGGAAGCCTTAATGGAAGTAACAAACCAGTGCATCAGATTGGTATTCAAAGGCAAGAGAACAAGAAAGTTACTATGGTTCTCCACTCCACATACTCCTAATCTGAATACATTCCCCCTAGTTGACCCTTCAATGCTGTCACTTGCCCCTTCTGACCCCTCTTCCTGGCACTGGACCCCACCTAGACCAATAGCCAACCCCTAAATCTTCGTACCCTAACTCGACCACCCTACATTCATGTCACCCCCCCTTTACTAACCAGGATGGAGAAGTGGTGGCGGAGGATAAGAGACAGCACGAGTAGGAGAGAGGAGTTTGGAGAGGGACATCACAGAGATAGGAAACAGGACAAGGCATAAGCAGGGAAGTGGGGGGAGGTACCGATGCCAAAGCAAACAAAAGGAGCAACAAGTGAGCTGGGAAGCAGCAGAAGGCGATCCACGGAGAATGGGGACTGGGGACATAGACCCTAGATCCAGGTGCTCCACGAGCCTCTGCTGCATAGGGTCCCAATCCTCAGACTCCCAATCAAAGTACTCCTTAATGGGAAAGAAGGTCCAAAAAGCTGGGTCTGAATACATCCCCGCCATCAGATCCAGCAGGGAATCAAGGTCAGATAACAGCAGGTCAGCAGGGCAAGTCATACGAGGGAGGTTGAGGGCACTGAACATGTACTCCCTGGAAGACAGGAAGAGGGAGAGAGAGGAGGACATGATTGGTAGCTCAAGTACTTGAAAGGGATAAATAAGGTGATGGTGGGAAAGAACTGGATGACGGGCAAAGGACTGCCCCCCTTTATAGTCACGCTGACGTCACACCACCCGATGATGGGGCATGGCTCCTGCTGGTGACTGCTAGCTACAAGTTTGCCGTGCAGTTCTGATGCCAGGAAATGCAGACCTATACTTGAAGACCTACTGCAGGAACCCTCTCGAAGTAAGATCAGTTGTTTTCTGTTCTATGGTCCTTAGTGGTTATCATGTACCAGGTAAGAGATCTCTTTACATCCAGTCTCCCCGGATTGTGCAAATCAAATGTTTTTTAATTATAAAAGAGTCTAGAAATATAGTTTTCCTGATTGGTTGTAAACCTTCTATCAGCCCTATGTTAATCTTTGATTAACATACATGTACAGCCTAATCAAATGCTGAACAGGGTTTAACACTATTTAAAAAACATTTATATTATAATAGCAAATAAGGCACTCCCATTTGCCTGGTCTGTACACAAAAACCCACATTTAGTGCTAGAATACAGTCTACTTGTGATTTATGTGACAGTAAAATATATGTGTACCTTATTCTTATGTTATATATGTGCCTGAACCAAGATGTATGTTAACCCTGTATATGCCTGATGATCATTTTTTTGTTCCATTGTAACCCTCCTGGGACGCATTTGAAAATAGGCACCTGGTTGTCTAGTGTACGCACCCGGTAAACAAAAGCAAATAAATAAGTTAAGCATTTCCCCGTGTACAATGTCAGTACACACACCTTCCCATACCAGACCCTACCACTAATTTCTGTTGCTGAAAAAAATGTATATTTTCTATCCAATAGTCTGTCTCCCCTTCTAAACAAGTCAAATATTTATTTTACCAGTCCGCCATTGCCCGGACTAAGCCTGTGTTAGGTAAGCATTAATCACTGACAGAGGAGGCCTCTACCGGGGATTAATGCCCGCTGGGGGGGCGTTGCTGCATGAGGGCGAAGCACCTCGTGCCACATTACACCCCCAGGGTGTGATTAACAGGACATTAACATAACCCTAAGAAATACCTTATTGCTTAATAATGCTGTGTTGCTCTTGCGAGTTCCGAACGCCCAACACGGCATTATGAGAAATAATGCCGTGGTGGACTCAGTGAATGCACTTCCCAGGACACCAACATCGGCATTATCAGCTCACAAATGCCGTGTTGGTCTTATACCACGTGACAGCTGCTCAGCTTATCCGGGTGCCGCATGCACTTCTGAATAATGCTGTGTTACAATGTGTGTTAATGCCTCCTGAGGTTACCTGACCATAACCAAATAGTGCTTCACCGTACTGTAATGACACACAACTTTCACTGACCCTCAAGAAGAACTGAGCACCCATATGTATATGCAGTTCTGGGCATCCACGACATGAACAGCTAAGTGGAATAACAGAATAGCAGGTAAATTACTTCAGTACTGATACATAAAGCAGACAGTGAGAGCTCACATAAGGATACACACAGAGACATTACAGCTGAAATATTTTTTATTTGTTGTAACACATTCATTGTTCCTTTAGATTCCTCTCATAATGCTGGTGGGTGCAGTCTATGTAATACACTTTATTATTGACTTTTATGCCTGTATAAATGTATCTTTGGTCCCCTGCTGTCTCTGTCCCTAACTCTTTCCATCTCCCCCTACCCTGCCTGTACACAGTGTAACAACCTCACTTTTCCACATCAATGGCCTACCAATACCCTCATAAACCAAGCACTGCCACAATTGTATCATTCCCTGTTGTTCTGTTGTACCCCAATTCCCTCCCATAACAGGCGCAACATGTAATGCATAGAACTAACCTTGACAAATGAAGAAACTGATGTTTGATAATCTCTGAAAAGCTTGAACCAGGACCCTCTACGAGACAGATGTTCTTGTCGATCTGTAAGATGTCCAATCAGGAGCTTTCCTGCTGGAAGACAAAGTGTGATAGTAAAAACATCCTATTGCATATCAGGTGACACCACAAGTTAAGCATTCACTGGTGGACAATGTCAACTTGCACAAACCCTCCCAAACCAGGCCCAACCATAAAGCAGAAAAAAACAAAAAAATTTTCCAGCACACCCTTCCCTATTCCTGTCCAACTCCTTCTGAACCCCTCCATAGTCTCTGCCTCCAATAGTCCCCTGGGCAGCACAATCCCTAATTCCACCACCCTCGGCATAGGTCGTGGGACCATGGCCACTGATCCCATCTTTACCTGTCACTGAGGCAGAGGTTCTTAGTTTTAATTGTGATCGGAGAGTCTTTTGGCTGGTATAGTGGAATTTCCTTACATGTGAATGTGTTGTGAGCTTATAGTGGGTAGTGATTTATACAGATCCCTCCCCCAGCCTCTCCTTGACAATGCCCTCCATCACCTTGCCCACCACCGATGTCAGGCTGACAGGCCTGTAGTTCCCTGCCACCTCCCTTGATCTAAAGGAAGCCTTAATGGTTGCCTAAGCCAGGAGAACCACGGTCTACCCCCTAAGCAGCAGCCTCATCTCCCCTGCCCAGGCTCACTGTGCAACAGCTCCCACAGGTGTTGGCCTTCAGCACCAGGAGAACCACGACCCTTCCCCAAAGCAGCAATGCCGACTCCCATGCCGATGCCTGAACTCTGTGCAGCAGCTCCCTGATGTGTTGGTCATGATGGCCAGGAGAATAGTGGCCCTCCCCGGAGGAAGGGCCAACTTTCCCCTGCCTGGACTCATTTTGCAGCAGCTCCTGAAGTGTTATTTGTGAGGGCCAGGAGAACATATGGAGGGACTGACGTACAGGTAGAGCATCTCCTGTCCCCCATGCTCTGGGTGTTATATGCAGCCCTCCCATGTCCCTGCCCCTCAACCCTGTGCTATCCAATCCCCATCTGAGCATCTTTACTGAACCATGTCCACCCTGCCACTTCTCTTGACTGGTCCCACCACCCCAATTGATGGCCTATCCTGACCCTTCCTCCCATCTGACCCATCCACGCTTTGTGCTACTCCTGGTTAAACAATGTTCCCTTTCCCTTGCCTAAATAGTGTTACAAAATGGGTTGGAAAAGTCCTGTGCAGTGATTGGTGAAATCTAATCACATGACGTGTTATTCCAGTATGGCAGCACAGGTCAGAAATCACTCTGAACCTCACTACACAGTCCTAGAACTAAAAATCATGGAATCCATTTTATAATTACAGCAGGGCAACAAAACACAACACTGGGTGCATAATTGTGGGATAATGGCATTTCTCATGTGCAAAAGGCACTTGACTTCACCTCATGCCTCACCTCCTGAGGCATGCCAGTATCCCCCTATAGTGCACGCCCTGTCATGCAATATTGCTTCATTAAAATTTCCATGATTTGTTTTGAAATGCCTTGGGAATTATCTCCATTTGAGGGGGCTAACGTTCTGTCATTCTCTTTTTATTATTATGTTGGCTTACGAGCGAGAGCAAGCCAACATCTTCTTGACAATAGTAGCAGTGGTGTGGAGAACCATGGTGCAGAAAAACAGTCCCTTACCTCTCCCACTGATGATCCACATTTGGGAACAAGCTTGAGTAACCAGAAGGTCAGCCAGTGGGGAGGGCAGACGATTAGGGTTGGGAACAGGGAATCTGAAAATGACCCTGCCAAAATCAGTAAGGCACTATGGCCCTAATAGTTCAGGCCATGCTGGGAAACATGGAGTCTGCCAATCTGCAGAGGCAAGATGGGCCAAGACCTTTTTGCATAGCCTTGGTTTCAGGAGGCAGATCGACTGTTTGTAAGTAAATCTGGGGGATTGCATCACGAGTGACTCAACTCTCTATGCAGAGTCTCTAGCTAAATGAAGTGAAATGTTTTTTGGGGCACACAGTCAGCAAGCAGGAGGTACGGGAGGTGCGGGAAGGGTTCTGAGCACCCAGGAAACCCCCCCAGCTATGCCCATGCATGCGGTTGTTGCTTAAAGCATCGGATAACATAACAGATTTAATGACCCTATGTGGATGAGATGTGGGAGCCCAGTCATCAGCCATTGTACAAGCTTTTCTCACGTTTGCTAAGAGCTCCTTTGTGATCAGCCTTAAAAGTGGAAATAAATGCTGATGACCCACCTAAGATTGAAATAAATGATTCATTTTCACTTCAGACCTGTCATGCATGAAAATAAATGAATTTATTTGCAAAGTTTTACTTTTTACTTTCACAGCCATTGTATAAAAAGGTTTTTATTCAATATAATATCAGAAGTCCAAGTTAAGGAAACTGATAGATAATTTGGGTCCTCTCCCTAAATACTTGACGTCAGCTCCATACCAAGATGATCATCCCCTGATTTGACTATGCCAATGTTTATGGCACCGCATCAGCCTCCCCCTTTGCCAGGCAGCATGACACCCTCTACAGTGCTTTTTGCCACTTTGCTCTACATGCCCCTCCTTGCACACATCACTGTACCCTCTACTCATCCCTCTCCCTTACTTCCCTCCAAACTGTGTTCCCTGAGTCCTGCTATTGCCAAGAATAATCTTCGTATCTTCCCTCTGCTCAATAACTTACACACACTCCCCTCACTAATTACCTCAGCTTGTCCTCTTCACCTTCTCTCTTTAGCACTTATACTCTTCTCTCCTTCTTCTCCCTTTCCCATCCCCCCAGAAAATTGAATGGTTAATGCTTTCAATTACTCCTTCTCCATGTAACCCCTAGGTGGTGCTATCCCAAGGGCTACTACCCCTGCCTACTTGGAATGAATCCACTGGGGGCACCATAGTGGATGAAGAAATTTTCCACTAGCACCTTGGCCACGGTAGCTGCCTTTTGATCTTTGGTGGGGAAAGCTTGTGAATACATTGTGAAATGATCCGTAACCACTAACACTTTACTAATGTTTCACTGGTCAGGCTCTAAACTCAAGAAGTCTATGCAGACCAGTTCCATTGGGGTGCTGGTAGTAATGTTGACAAGGGGCAGGCCTCTGAGGCAAGGCTTTTCTCTGCAGGCAGTAACAGGCACTGAAGTGGGAGGGGGTGTTGAGGAAGGAACACTCCCAGGTGGCAGGAACAGTTTCTTAAAGTCCTCTACAGTTTTCCCTTCAACCAGCAACAACTTAGCGAATTTCTCCTCAAAAGTCTCAGATGATGGTGGTGTGAGTAGTGGCGCCCTGCCACCATCTTTATTCACTGTTTAGTGCCCATTGTGGAGCCTGTCATTCACTGAATGGCCTTCCCTGGCTCCCAAATGATCCCAAAACTGGCTCCGCTACTGTGTAACCCCCCCTCTTTCCTCCGCTAGTGGCTACAATGATACCCAGCAACTACCTTCACAGTACCACCAATATACCTTGCAAGTACCCACACTGTTTGCACTTACCACCAGGGCTGGTTCCTCCGGTTTGACGCTGGCGACTCCCTGTAAAACAAGGTTAGGCAGAGCAAACAGAAACAGTACAGTACTTTGAGCACAGGCACCACAATCAGGCTGAATGCAGAAAAAAGATAGATCTGATTTATTCTGGGGGTTTGAACATGGGATGGGCGTAATCAGGCTAATTAGCTTAAACTCTCTATCAATCACCCAGCTGTGTATGCATTCAGAATCCCTAACACAGTCACACTCTCTGGGTACAGCAGACAGCAGGTTACTCTTCTGGATGGCCAGGAGAAGCAGGGCCCACACAATTAGCAGAGGCGCGTTGTTCCTGTTCGAGCGTGAGCAGGGGCTGATCCCCAGGCAGGTTTCTCATTGACGCTTCTTCCATGCAGTAGGGTAGTCCGGCAAGGCCCTTGTGGCAAGGCCCAGCCACAGGGGATAACTCCGGATTCAATCTTTTTGGGCTGGACACAGCTTCCAGCAAGCAGAACGCAGTTCATATGATGTGGAGTCAAATCACGACCCACTTTCAGCACACAGAACATTTATATGCACAGAAATTTTTACTGTACAAGGCAAAACACTCTGCAGTCCCAATCGCTCAGTCTCTGCTCAAACCGGGAGCTCAGAGGCAGCTAGAACTCCTGCCAGACCGATCGTATTCAGCAAAAATCTTCAGTCCTCTACAGGGTGAGCCTGGTCACACTTGGCTTCTTCATTCACACAAGATTGGATTTATTCTGAAAACCGCCCTCTCTGTGTCTCAGGGGAGTAGGCGTTATGCAGGCCAGAAATCAGGCCTTTCCACAGTTCCACTACTACGCAGGATGGCTGCTCAGACTCGACAAGCTGTTGCTCTTCCAGGTTCCAACAGGCTCTACCCCAAACAGCAGACAGCTCAAGGGTTCCCTCAGATCCAAAGGTTCAGTTGGCCGATGCAGTTGTCAGTCAATGTGAGAGGCACTGTGGAACAACAGTGGCCAGGGCCAGCAGAATGCTGGGATGCATCAGAATGGGGTTTACCAGTAGAAAAATGGAGATCATAGTACCCTTGTACACCCATCTGGTTAGACTGCATTTGGAACATGGAGTCCAGTTCTGGAGGCCGTACCTCAAAAGTAATGTGGGGAGGCTGGAACGAATTCAGACGAGAGCAATGAAGATGGTAAAAGGGCTCACCCACCTGTCCTATGAAGAAAGGTTGAGAGATTTGAACATGTACTCCCTGGTACAGAGGAGGGGGGGCATGATTGAGACCTTCAAGTACCTTAAGCATACAAACTGGGTGCCAGTGGAAAGCATCTTCCAGCTGAAGGGAAATCAGAGGGCAAGGGGGCATGGCTTGCAGATGGAGGGGGGCAGTTCAGGGGTAACATTAGGAAGTACTATTTCACAGAGAGGGTGGTGGATAAGTGGAATAGGCTCATGGAGGGGGTGGTTGGAGAAGCAACATTGGAAGGCTTTGAAAAGGCATGGGAGTGTTGAGGGTGGGGGGGCATGTCCTAGCAGATAGCTAGACAAATGGGCAGACTAGGTTGGCCTGTCAGACCTTTTTTCTGCCATCACACTTCTACGAATCTATGAATATTTTTAATATTTCAAGACAATTAAACAGATACTACAGGATATTACAACACACTGTAGGGAACAGATTTTACAGAAAATAAAATAAACTGGTTTTACGCAATAGGTTACAAACAAAACTCTTATTTCTCTTTCTACAAGGTAGGTCAGCTTACCACGAGACAAGTTAAGTCATGGAAGACAGGAACTTTTAGATGGCAGTTTGTCCATAGTTCTAAGCCTGACTGACTCTATGAGGCCCCGTTGGCCCTAAAACCCTCTAGTTGCCCTCTTTGACACATCATCCAGTATTATCCAGTATCCAGTGGGTTATTATTCCTGAGCTGCATGAGGCACTTGTGCTGACTGCCTTCAACTACCTGAAAGTGCAGTTCAGGAACAGCAGCCCACACGCTGGGTGTCTTACTGCATTTATAAAATGAGTCTACAGTAAAACCAAAACTAAGATAAGTTTAACAGTGCAGTTGCTATTCCTGAATTGCACTGCTTTGGAACCTTCTGCACCTATCAGGAAGCAGGATTCTCCCTACCCAATGTATAATGCCTGGTAACACATAATTCCCTATCTGCTATTGAACATTATTTGTAATTCAGCCGCCACTATCAGAGGAGGACGGAGTGACAGTAAGGAGGCTGGAAACCAGTTCGCTGTCATCATTAGGAGGGGTGTGCTTGCAAATTGCAATGACCAGATTATTTCAGACCCAGAACACTGATGTGTTCCTCACAGAATTCCTAAGGGTTGTCATAAGTAAGGCTGTGACAATTGTGTTGGCATTAGTGTACAGCTCATTACAGGAGCTGCTAATACGCTTGGAATAAAAACTGTGGCTTTTTAGATGAGCAGACAGGTCTGGCCCCAAGCATAATCAGTTTTGAATTCAGGACGCCTAAAATGACTAAAATGATGACTGGCTTTGATGGGATTAGCGATTGCAGCATTGCTGACCCATGTACAGTACAGGTGCGATAGAGAATGCAGTACAAACTTCAGTTTACAAGCTTCCCAGACTCCACCAGATGTTATACTTTTCCCAGCAGTAAAAATAAAGTGCAACCAGTAGGTATTTATGACTGCTTCTGTTTGCAATTCAATAATTTTTTTCCGCGATTTTATTGGGGGAGGACAAAGCAGCAAAAAAAAAAACGCACAAAAAAATCACAAAACCAACGAGTTATACAGTTTGGGGGTAAAACAGGTACTGTGTTTTTGGTGGGGCTGGGCAGTTTGCTGAAATCCAATATTACAGAACTGGAATTATCTCGTCGGCGGCAGGATGAGGGTTAAAGGCCTTTATCGAGGAGGCTTCCTTCAGAGGTCTGGGAATGGAGTTCCACAGGGCAGGGGTGGCTACTGCAAAAGCTGTGTCCCCAGAATATTTTAGCCAGCTCTGGAAACCACTAGGAGGCCCTCCTCAAAGGAGTTCAGAGGACAGAGGGAGTGGTGGGGGGATCAGGTGGTCACACAGGTAACCAGGACCACTGGTAACTGGTAAACACCAGTGACAGGAATCCTGACTTTTTCAGCATGATTGCATGCTGATACTTGTCATAGTGAGCTCTCCATACTAATCTATCCTCCTTGGACCTAGACCTTCACCAGGAATGATCTAACCTCTGTCCCTTTGTAGATCATAGAGCTCCATGAATTTCTTCAGCCCCTCAGTACAAACCCTCACTATGTCTACAGTGGTTAGTACCACCAGTAGCTGCTTAAACTCAAGATTTTGAAATGGATGGTATCTGACCATCTCCACCTGAGGGGGGTAATTACATGGGGGGGCATGCAAAGGATCTGTATGGCATGATGATCCAACTAAACAACTAGAACAGTCCTAGTGTCACTAATGTCATGACCTAATGAGAAAAGCAGGTCCAAAGTGTGGCAATGCTGGTGAGTACAAGAGACAGCCACTTGTACATGGTCCATGGATGTCATCAACTGGAGGAACTGCTTCCTAAATAGAGATATTTCATCACTGACTCAGGCATTAAAGTCGCTGAGCACCAATCTGATGCTCCAGAAATGGTACACCACTCACTTCTCTTGCAATAGGCTGAGTTACTTACAAGCTCCTCCTGTCAGAAAATCCTGCAGCAGATATCCTAGCTGCCACCAAGGTCCTTCTATGTGGTCCACTAATACTACATTAATTCTTCATCTATAGAGTTTTCTCAGTTGGTCTCTCAATTTGTTGTTGTTGCTACACTTTCAGCAGCCTGCAGGACCTCAACCACCATAACTATCACTGTACTTATTTCAATAACTGATGCTCTGATCCTTTTTTCTCCCTTCCAGGATGACCAATGCCCTGCCATGGCCCCCACAGCTTGCCACCAGGTTGATATGAAGGAGAGACTCCTGAGGGAACCACACTCCTTGCGTTGTGAGGGCTCCCAAATGAGCCCCCCCCAGGAGAGAAGCATCTGTGGTCAGAACCACTGAATGAGTCTGAGAGACAAATGGGACTCCTTGTCTGAGATTGTCCTGATCCAACCACCACTGGAGAGCATGGATTAAGGTCTGAGTCACTGGAATCAGTTTGGTGAGAGTGCCTTTTTTCTGGGACCAAAAAGCTTGCAGGTGAAGTTAGATATCTCTCATCTGATACCTGTCCCCTGGAATCGCTGTAGTGGCAGCTGCCACGTGGCCCAGTAGTTGGAGGAAATGGCTTGCTGGATGAGAGACCAGGAGACAAAATGAGGAAGCTAGGTCTGTAAGTGCCTTTTACCTTGACAAGGGAGGAAAGGCCTTTGCCTGGACAGTGTCCAACTCCATCCCTATGAAGGTGAGAAGCTGCACAGGTTTGAGAACTGACTTTGGAAGATTGAGGAGGAATCGTAAGGAAGTGAGCACTTGATGGATCACTTGTACATTTGACTTGATCTGGAGACTGCCCCACAATGAGCCAGTCATCGAGATATGGGAAAATAAGAGATGCTCTCTCTCCTTAAAAGACTTTCTTGTCCCGCTTCTAGCCCAGTGTCCTCACTCTGTTCTATCTGCCCCTGTTCTGCCGAGCAAAAAACAGGAATAAAGAATTCCCTGTTGTCCTATAACCCCCCACCAGCCTTCCCATGCCAGCCTCCAATAGTACCCCAGGGATTTATTTAACTCCAAAAATTGATTAGCTTTGCTCATAAAAGTGCTAAAACATTGTGAAAATGCATAGCACTTGCTTCACTGTGTTTAACAAACATAACACTTCTAGAAAACCTATATAAATACTTTCTGTACAGTTAGCATTGTCCCAAGAAAAAACTGCTAATCAATTATTTAAAACCCTGGTCCGTAACCCCCCGACTGCACAAGTCAAATATTTATTTTACTGGGCTGTAAGCAAAAAGCCACATTTTGTCCAAGAACAAACTTTTGTGATTTATTGCCTGTAAAATATCTCTCTGAAATATCTCTCTGATAGGTGGCAGTCTCTCCACCCCCCACCCATGGCACAAGTCATAGATTTAATTTGCCAGTCTGCGTTGCCTGGCCTGCACACACAGGCACACAAAAAAGAAATAAAAGAAACACAAAAAATGTAAACACATTGGCCCAGATATTTAAAAGGGTTGCACATGCACAACCCACTGATGTGCCCAGGTACGATATTTAAAAGGGAATCGTGCGCCTGCACAAATCACAATGCGCCGGGGGCGCATCAGTAATGTATGCAGGCACAGGTGTTTGGGTGTGCCCATGCATAAACTGCACAGCCCGATATTCAGCCCAGGCCATACAGAGTTATGCAGGTGCAACCCCTACCTGAGCCTGCACAAAGTTACGCTGAAAAAAAGAGGAACAAGTTGAGGGCCACCCACAGGTGAGCTGTTGCATTGCAAAGCACAGCACAGCACAACAGCTGCCACCTGTGGGTGTCCCTCCACTTGTTCCCGCCGCACCTGGCAGTGCCCCCCATGCCCTGATCGTGGGCTGAAGTGTCACCCCGAGTAGCCCGATCGAGACATAACAGTATTCACCCCCAGTAGCCCGATCTCGGCAGAACAGTATTCGCCCCCAGTAGACTGATCACAGGCAGAACAGTATTCCCCATCCACCAAGTAGCCTGATCGCGGGCATAAGACCTCCCCAAAGTCCAATATCCCTGGTGGTCCAGCTGACTGCGAGTAGCCCGATCGCGGACAGCATCCTCAACCCCCATGTCCAAAATCCATGGTGATCTAGTGGCCCCACCCAACCCCCACAGAGCCCACCACCCTGCCCCCCCATCAGCGGCGGGGGCAGCACCCCACCCGCATGTCACCCGCTGCCCACAGACGGACAGCTTCAGAGCATGAGCCATACAAGTCAGTCCAGATATGTGAATGACTAGTACACTACGGCCTGCACACCCATTGGCTCCTGCTCTGAACCAGTGGGCATGCAGCCCTACCGAGCTGTCAGTCGGCGGGGTGACAGGCAGGTGGGGTGCTGCGGCCCCCCCAGATGATGGGAGGGGAGCGGGGTGGTGGGCCAATAGATCACCAGGGATTTCGGATGTGGGGGGGATGAGGATGCCATCTGTGATCTGGCTACTCACAGTCCACTGAACCACCAGGGATATTGGACTTTGGGGGGGTCTGATGCCCACGATCGGGCTACTCAGGGTTGGGAAGAATACTGTTCTGCCCACTCCCTGTCAGCATTCTGCCACACTCCCCACAGCTTTCATTGTCTGCTGATGGGGTGCCCAATCCTCTTCATAATGTAAGGTCCCACCCGCTTTCAATGTCTGCCAACGGGGTACCCAATCCCCATCAGCATAATCTGAACCGTCCAGAGAAGTCTTTTTTTTTTTTTAACAGGGCCTCCACCCCCACAACTTTGCAAATGTCTCTTCAGTACCCAGTGGTCTCTCTGTCTCTCTCTGTGTACACTTTTGTTATAAAACGTGTCACATTCAGTTTTAGGATTCATTCAGGAGGACACAGCAAGTACAGAAACTGGGATCTTTTCATGCCCTATAAGCCCCCGCATTTGTTTTAGCATCTATTTATTTTTTGTAAATTAACATCAGTGACTTTGATAGAACAAAATAGTGACTGCCTAACTCAAAACAGAATGTGTCACAAATCCACTCCATTGCAAATAATAAGGAGCTGACACTTTCCATGGTTTTCTGGAACACAACTGTGAGCAATTACAATTGTAGAAACAGGTCCAGTGCGCAATGCGATTGGTACAACAGGGACACTTACAATACATAGGACGTTCCTGTAAACAACAACAAAAAAAAAAGCACAAGACACTCACGTTTTGAAAAGTGTCAGCTCCTTACCTGTCTGCACTTCTGTGACAGTCTTGCTTTATTCTATTACAGTGCATTTCAATGTTATGCATGTTTAGAGCCCTCTGGTGTTATCCTGCATAAACATATAATGGTGGACTGCAGTAAAACTGGCGAGGCGGACAGACAGGAAATATCAGCATTCTGAGAATTCATTCGGAAACACTTATCATTCGATTATCGAATGTCACCGAAATAAAAAGTAAAAAATAAACTTTTCACAAAATACACAAAACAACTCTTTTTATGGCTTGTAGCCCTGATCATACTAGCTAGACTAGGCTAGGCTAAGAAAACTGCCATTTTCTCCTTTCAGATTGCGTACTGACATTTTACGTCTCGTTTCAAAATGCGCGCCAAAACCTGTAATGGCTAGACATACATAAGTACCATAAAATATATATACAAACAGAAACAAGCAAAAAAAAATACATGCTAATTAGCGAAAGTGCCAATAGTCAAAGCTGAAAACAAAAATTCACTTACAGCACCGGATTTACACCGAGTAAAACATAAAACAGCCCACAACAATCTCTAATCTCTAATCACTAATTACGATACTACTGTCACCAAATAAAAGGACAGAGGAACAAAAACAAAACTAAATTTTGAGTTTTATATGGAGCCCCAATCATTTCAGTTTGCAGAAACACTGACTACAAAAGAGAAAGACTTGCTGTGGTTGTGGTTGCACAGATTGCCGATGGGGAAAACATTTTTCTTGCAGTACCAGATTTACGCTGACTATTCACACTGAATAAAATACATAAAAATAATTGTCCAGTTTCAAAACCCTCTTTTTTTACTCCATATCATGATTATGAGTGATCGAAATAGATTGGTTATTAGTTGCTAGTGCTCCCCTTTCAAACATCAACAAACTACTGACCTCTCAAAGCAGTTTCTTCTACGTTTCCACTGACTTCACAAAGCAGTGGATTTCAGGCTACTGTTATAAAGAGCATGCTGTGGTAAGACAATTGCAGAGGTTCCAACTCAACTCGCAGTACAGAAGGCAAAACGCAAGTGCTTGAAAACTCAGCAGCAGTAGTTCCAGTAACTGAAAGATGATATGTGGTGAGCTGTGGTTGGTTGCAAATTATGCCAATTAGAGAGAGCCACCGATCACTACTTTGCATATCTCTGGGCAGATTTCTTCAAAAGCAAAATGTGCATGTGTAGTGTGGCACTGAAAACAAGTGTGTCAAATGACGAGTTATGCCATCGGCGGCACCAGTGAATCTGTAAGGCGGACGGTTAACTCGTTAACTCGTCGGTGGCAGGATGAGGGTTAAAACTATGCGCAATAAACCACATGGCCGAAGTTCACAAAATGACTTAGTGCATAGTCCTGAGTATATACAAAGCTGTGGTGCTGACAATGTGTCCAAAGGGAGGCATCACAGGTTCTTCAGAAGAGACTGTATGGAGGGGTTGTGTGACAACTGCACAGTAAATGCAGTAGAAAAGAAAGCAAAAGAACTATTGAGGCAACATGGGGCAGAACTGGTGAGATGGTATCAGTGGGAAAGCATCACTGTGACCAAAAGGATAGATAAGCATGAAAAAAATACATCCTAAAAAGTGCTGAACCACAGGAAGAGGAGACTACAGCAAATGGCTGACATGCTTAAGGAAGATCTCCAGTTTTTGTGTCACCACCTTCATGTAGCTGCATGGCAACAGCACTAATTTAGCTCACTCACGGAGACAATACCTCAGGAGTGGGTCCTCATGATGCTGGACGTTGCTGAGAACTGTACCTGCAAGTAGCAGGATGAGATCATATCTTGCCATTGGCATCATGAACCAGCGACAGTACACCCCATTTTTACATTCTACAGATGTGCTCATTGTGAAGGTACCATCACAGAATCACTGGTATTCATTTCACAGGACCTCACAATTGACCACAGTGTAGTTCAGCATTTTAGTCACTATTCACTAATGGGGGGAAGTATGTCCGAAATGCGTGTATCCTGCATTCGCTGCTCCACACCTGCATGCATGTGTGCAGATGCCGGCATTCATGATCGTGGCCGCAAGACTATGTCCCCATGCTCCCGGTGCACAGCTGCCCAGTGGAGGAATGTGGCAGCATGGTGGTGGAACTCGAGATGGTGGTGGGTGTCCAATGGAATGCCTGACCCGGGTCCCATAGTGGATCTTCATCCAAGCATGGGTGGGGGATCATGAAATGGCAGGTACCCTACCGGGTATTAACACTGGGTGTTTGCCCAGAGGGTCACCCCCAGCCCTCCCAGGGAGCCTTGTGTGCTGTGGCAGCTATTTATGAGGGGATCTCAGTTCTGCCACACCCCGCCAGTGACTTGTGTGGAGGCACATAACTATTTACAGCATGGCCCCCCTCATGTACATTTTCAGGCCCTGTCCCAGCACTCAAGTGCCAGCATACATGCACACAACTTGGGCAAGCTCCTGGCATTCTCCAGCCTGTCCCTGCTGTGGCACCATACGACCAGCTGAGGGATCCAGCGCACAAGGCACTAGCGTGCCTGTGATGAATGACACTGGAGGTATGCAGGACCCCACTGCATGGCTTTCAGGTGTAGGATTACCTACATGCCTCAGATACATGGCGCGTAGGCTAGCACACCCATTAGTGAATAGATCCCTTTGTGGACATGACCAATGCACATCTTACAAAGGCCCAACACCTAAACATAAAGAAGGAGGTACATTTTCCAGATGGCTGTGAGAAACAATATAAATCAAAGTGATCATTCAATGCAATTTCAATGGCTCCAAAAGAATTCAGATTTTCAATCAAAAGAGCATACTTTGGATCAAGGCATGGGAAATGCCCCTTGGATGGAGATAGTCAATGACAATGAGGGCTGTCCACTCCTGTCTTGAAGTCATTTCCACAGCAGAAGAACTATTCATGTACTGTCAGGATAACCTTACACGAGAGCTTCCAAATTAGGGGTGCAGTCACTTGCAAATAACTTTTTTTCTGGGTGTCCAACAAATGCATAAGAAGGCTAAAAGGAAAAATTGAGAAAACTGTCCATGAAGCTTGACACATCCAAAGTGTCAAGTCTGTGGCAGCTAGTGTGGTTGCCTCCAGAAATTTGAGTTGCTTTTGCACCCACTGCCGAAAAGATGATGGCCCATGCATGAACTGTGACGTTGTGGAACCATGAACAATAAAGAGGGTCACTGTTTCACATACCCACAAGAAAAGGGCATTGCAGAATGTTTAGATGCATGAGCGCAGGATGACCTCAGACTGTTCTTGGTATAACAGTGACTCACCACTCCACCACTACCAGCACTCCAGTAACTGACCCCTAAGCTGCACCCAGACTTCCAGTGATGGACCATTCTGCTGCACCAGGCAGTCCAGTGATTGACCCCTGCACTGCTTTCAGCATGCCAGTGATGGACCCCTCTACTGCTGCAAGCACTACAGTGAAGGACCCCTCTGCTGCTTCCAGCACTCCAATGACTTGACCCTTCCACTGCTCCAGGCATGTCTGTGATAGACCCATCTACCACTTCTGTTCAGTGTGCAGTACCAGCAACTCAAATAAAAAGTTGAACTATTTAAAAACATTTTATATTAGACAAGTGCTTGACTTCAACAAAGTGAAATGTGCTTTTACTCTTACCATCAAATTCCTACACTGACATGAGAATGAGTGTTGCACATGGCCATGACACCAGGACACTGATGTGATCAGGCAACAGAAACTTTTTAACAGGCTGATACATCTTGCTGGACAAGACATTTTTGAATTTGCACCCGATGTACTGAAAAGTATCACAAAGAGATATGAAAAGCTCTAGAAGTACTGGAACTGAGACTTTTTACTTTTGGACATTATCAGACATTGCTGATAAAAGCACAATTTATCTTGTGCACTCTCTCCATTTGGCACAGTATTCAGTAGATATTTACAACATAGATGACAATTAGTAGACTTTGCTGGGCTGAAGCAGTTGTTTGATGTCCTTGTTACATTACTAATGTGAATTTGGTGTCTGGTTTCACATTCAGGACATGTGTTTCGGTGTCTGCTGTTACATTAGTAACTTTGAAGACTGTTTTTCTCAGGCATTTCAAAGTAAGTTATCTCACAACTAAGTCCAGTTTTAAGTCTTGGGTCACAGCATCTTGGAATGCTTGGAAAGACAGATCTGCTCATGATTTGAAAATTGAACCCCCATATCACAGTTTGGTACAAAATTTACATGAACATACCCATCTTCCACTGTTGCAGACTTCCTCCAATGCCAGTTGAAGGGTATTTTGGGATTTGTAGTTACAGAAAATGTCAGCTTGCAAGTCAACAGAGTTAATCTCATACAGCAAACAGTAAGTGAAAAAAATGTTTTTGAACACAAAGTGAAAATTGCTCATACATTAATGCAGATCTCAGGAACAAAGAAGCTTTCATCTATCAACAAATGGAGGCACCTAGAATAACTGTAGGGCACTTCAGTTGACAGTAAAAAAAAAAAAAAGAAAAGAAAATCGAGAATGCCCAATCTTATTCAATAGAAATAGTAGTTTTAGGATCTGGGGTCCCCTGGCAAAAGATAGGTGGGGGTGGCGAGCAGATAGCTGGTAAGCAGGGATCCCAGAGAGGATCCAAATGAGCTTACCCCCATGATATCGGGAAGGAATAGGGCAAGTGGCACAGGGGGGATTAAGAGGGGAGAATCAAGGAGGGAGGGAGGGAAAGGAACAGGTTAGAGGGTGGTCTCATTGAATGCAAGATGCTTAGGTAACAAATCAGCTGAGTTGCAGGCTGTCTTGGCAGTGGGGAGGGTGGATATTGTGGCCATCATGGAAATGTGGGCCACTGAGTACCAGAACTGGGATATAATGATCCCAAGGTAAAGGATATTCAGGAAGGATAGGGCTAAGGGGGGGCATGGCAATCTATGTGTTTGGAGGGGATAAGATGCATAAGGGAGGAAGGGGTTGAAGGCAGGACAGAGGCCCTATGCATGCAGTTTCAGGACTCAAAAAATAGGACACTGAGGATGGAGGTAGTGTACAGACCACCAGCGCAAGTGGAGTGCCTGGATAGAGAGTTAGCTGATCAGATTAGAAGGGTCTGTAGGAAGGAGAGCACAGTGGTGGGGGGGGGACTTCAACCTACCTGGGGTGGATTGGAGCATCCCAACCACCAAGAGTGCAAAGGAGCAGGTCATATTAGAGGCATTTCTGGACAGCTTCCTGTTGCAGTTGGTCCACGAGATGACTAGGGAAGGAAGGACTCTGGACCCGGTGTTATCAAATGGAGATGCTGTAAGGCATCTGGGGGTGGAGAACCCTCTGGCTGGGAGTGACCACCACACGGTGTGGTTCACACTCAATATGGAAAGGGAAAGAGGAGGTATGGGTACAAGGATGGTCGAATTTAAGGGGACAGACTTTAAAAAGATGGAAATTTTGGGTAGGCATCTGGAGGGAATTCAAGCGAAGCATGGATGCTTGTCCAAAGTGGGATATTATTAAAACAGGGCTAGTGGAGGCTACTGAGACATGTATGAGGACACAAAGTAAAAAGGGAAGGGCAAAGAAGCCCAGTTGTTTGACTCAGGAGGTCATGGAAGGGGTGAGGGCCAAGAGAAAAGCATTTCAGAGACTCAGAAAATTGGGAGGGGAAGGTGACAAAGAAGAGTATACGAAAAAGTCCAGGGAGGTTACCAGGCTAGTTAGAGTGGCCAAGGCATCCAGAGAGCTGAGGCTGGCACAGGGCACTAAGGACGGAGAAAAGGACTTCTTCAGATTCATTAGCAAGAGACGGAAGAAAGATCAGATTGTGAGGATTAGGAAGAATGGTGGGTGGGTAGAGAAGGCGGGACCAGGCAGAGGCACTTAATGAATACTTCTATTCCATGTTCACAAAGACAGAGGGGACAGATACTGGGGAGGGGTGGGGTGGGCGGGTGGAGGGTGACTAATACAGGAATCACAGACGACAGGGTTCTGGAGGGATTAAGGGCACTGAGGGTGGACAAGGCACTGGGACCAGATGGCATTCACCCTAGGGTACTTAAAGAACTGGTGGAGTTCCTAGTGGGACCACTGACTGACCTGTTCAATACTTCCCTGGACACAGGATGCATCCCACAAGACTGGAGAATGGCCCATGTGGTGCTAATTTACAAAAGTGGCCCTAAGGATGAACCGGGCAACTACAGGCCAGTAAGCCTCACATCAATTGTGGGGATGCTCATGGAGACAATCCTAAAAGAGTGACTAGTGACATTTTTGGAGGACAATGGACTCCAGGATGGTCATAAGCATGGGTTTGTCTCAGGTAGCTCCTGCCAGACAAACCTAGTTGAGTATTATGACTGGGTGACCATGGAAATGGACAAGGGCCATGCGGTGGATGTCCTGTATTTAGATTTCAGAAAGGCCTTTGATTCCATGCCGCACGAGAGGCTGGGGCTGAAACTGGAATATATAGGGGTGGAAACAAAGATGGTCAGCAGGATGACCAACTGGCTGAAGGGAAGGCAGTAGAGGGTGGTAGTGGTGGGGGGGGATGACTCTCAGCATTGAGGGATGTGACCAGTGGGGTGCCACAGGGATCAGTACTGGGACCAGTGCTGTTTGGGATATTCATACCTGATCTCTCACATGGGATCCAGAGTAAGATCAGTCTGTTCACAGATGATACAAAGATGGGAGCTGTGGTAGATGACATTGAAGGGTGGAAGGAGCTACAGGAAGACCTGACCAACTTACAGGAGTGGTAGGAAACATGGCAGTTAGGGTTCAATGCCAGGAAGTACAAGGTACTGCACTTTGGAGCCAGGAACCAGGGAGGAGCTATCAGCAAGATGGGGTACAGTTGGAAAGCACAGAGGAGGAGGAAAAGGATCTTGGGTGCTTATAACAGGGAGTATGAACAACTTAGCACAGTGCAGGAAGGTGGCATCAAAAGCCAACAAGATGCTGGAGTGCATAGTGAGGGGTATCTCCTCCAGAAATAGGGATGTGATCCTTCCCCTGTACAGGTCACTGGTCAGGCTGTACCTGAAATACTGCGTGCAGTACTGGCTCCCATTCCTGAAGAAGGACATCAGGTTGCTGGAGGGGGTTGCAGCGAAGGGCGACAAAGATGATCCAAGGATTGGAAAGAAAATCCCACGGGGATAAGCTGAGCAAACCGAACATGTTTTCCCTGGAAGAAAGGAGGGATGGGGGGATATGATTGAAACCTTTAAATACCTAAAGGGGATAAACAAGACTAATACAGAAAGAATTTTCAAGATTTGGAGGGGGAGGGACACAAGAGGGCATCAGCTGAGATTGGAGGGGGAAAGATTCAGGAGGGAAATCAGGAGACATTTTTTCACAGAACAGGTGGTGGACAAGTGGAATACTCTGCCTGAGCAGGTGGTGTCCAGTAGAATGGTGGGTGGTTTCAAGAGGATGGGACAGAGTGGGGTGGGGATATGAGGTGGGGAGGGAGGGTGGGGCAGCTGCAAGATGAGGGTCAAGCTGCAGACTCGAGAGACCGTAAGGCCTGTTTCTGCTGGCATTTTCATATGTTCGTAAAAGGCAATAGCATGGAAGTCAACTCCACTGTCTATAGTTAACTCTCAACTCTTTATTAAATATCCAGCCATGTGAGAAAAAACTGGAGTCATTTTATGGACTAAATGTCACTTCATCAGGCCCCACAATGCTGTGTTCTGCATATCTGTATATAGCCATCCCAGGGTAAATAATCTATGTTTCTCTCTCCCAAGGCTGTAGATAATAATATGACCTTACATCATCACGGGCAATTCGCTCCTGCTAGACATCTCATTGCCCCATGGGATCCCCAGTGCATGAGCTGGGAAACATAGTGTCCTATGGCTGTCTCCCTAGGTGTCTAAGAACACATGTTGTCAGATGTGGCTGGATATTTGACAGCTGAAGATTAACTACATATAGTGGAGTAATAACAATCCACTCAAACTTTTCAAACCCATAATAGCTACAGAAATGGAGCTGACTGGTGACAACTGAACAAGAAAACTATACAACAGGTGTGGATTTAGGTCTGATTTTTATTTTTATTTTATTTTATTTATTTAGTTTTTGTTGACTAGGTAAGTGCACTAGACAAATCCTGCCTATTTTCAGGCATGACCCGAGGAAGGGGGATACAGATGAATGCTAACTGACCTTGAACCAGATTAAGCTGTTGGTGGTATTTTTAGTGAATGAGGGAAATTTGGCCAGGACACCGGGGAAATTCCCCTACTCTCCTGCCAGCAGGGGGCTTGACTTCCTGTGAGCAGGAATGGAGGAGCCCAGTTGGGAGCTGGACCGAGGAGGAGGAGGAAGTGCTGATGTGGCAGGGGAGATGGCCTCCTCCCCTGTCCTCATATTACAAGAGGCTGCTTTACTGGAAATAAATCACAAATTAGTTCAAAATAAACAAGAAGAGATGTTTTTCTCGATCGAGGACTTGAGTAATATTGATGGAAATGAGGACTGTGAGGCAACTCCAATGGGAGGAATTAAGGGCAAAAGTAAAGAAGAACTTCTGCAGGAATTATAGAAAGCCAAGGAGAAATATGCAGCTTTTATGGCAAGAAAACAAGCTGAATTAAAGTTGCTGGATCACAGTGAAGAAATTGACAATGGGTATGGCCCAGCTTACAGCTCCGAATATGATGCATCAACATCAAAGGACGAGGAAGGAGCAAGCTGACAGATGCTCCGACAGGTAAATCTTCACCCTATTATTTCAACCACTGATCCAAATGTGAATAGGGCTGGGAGGAAAACCGAGGGATTCGGGTGCCTAGAGCCCCAAGAGGTGAATGTTTTGAATAACCTGAGGGAGGTAGAGGGCAGAGATATTAAGGCAGAAGTTCCTACCAAAACTAGCTCTAAAACTGAGAAAAGGAGCAAGAAGGGGAACTAAGGTTTAAAAACTGCTGTACAAGATAAAGAAATGCCTAATGTAGTTTCAGGACTGGAAAACAATCCTAACTTTGGTAATACAGTCCCCCGGTTCAACACAGAGATTCAAAAAGGCCCAAATACAGAGGAAAAGAAAACTGGGGAAGTCATTTTCCAAAATAATCCCTTTGAACAGACTGATTCTACCATTTTTTCTTTCTTAGCACAATCTGCTAAATCAGGATCAAAGGAAGGGAAAAACAGAAGAGAGGCTATTATGTTGGCAAAACACAATCTAGATGGGCCTAATACTCATAAAGAGCCTGTAGAACACAAGGGACAAAATATATCTATGCAATCCTGTCCAACAACAACAGAGGCAATTGGCAAAGCATTTTCCCTACACACTAATCTAAATCAGGGACTTGAACCCTTCTACAGTTGGTCACTGGGAAAAGCCCTACAGGAGGCAGGATGGAAGAAATTGCCTTCAGGCCAGTGGTTGCCAGACCCGCCGTGGCCTGCAAACACCCCAGAATGGTGTCCCAGGGGTTTGCCTCAAATCTCTGTTAGGGAAAAGGGGAGTACAAATCCAGATTCTGTCCAAGATATGGGGGATGAAAATATGGGAAAGGAGAATATAACTGAACTGATTATACTGGAAAAAGAGCCTTTAGAGAAAAATATACGGGAACCCCGGGGGGATCCGGCACAGGACAGGAAGAATGAAACAACCTTTGCAGGGATCCCAGATCTCAGAAGAGGAGCAGCACCTGAAGGTGAAAAAAAACAAACTGACCCTCCTCCCCAGTGCCCACTATTGTCAGAACTCTTTGCTAAATTAAAAAAAGAGGCTGCTCCTAGAAGGAACGCAGTTAGGATTCAGTACAAAGGGGGTCTGGAAATCAGGCCAGATTGGCAATATGTGGGGAGAAAGCTCCTGAAGGACTCACTACACTTTTCACCAAAAGATGTTTATGCTTTTATAAACATCTCAGGAGAGGACAACTATGACATTAGTTTCAGATCTGCATACACCCTGGATTTGTTCTGGCAACGCTTCAGTCAAGTTAAATTTTCACATATGTGGGCCCCTTTATGGTGATTCCCTTGACAAAACACCTCATTAAATATGTGACAGTGATGTTTCAGAATGAAGGGGTACACGTTGATGACATTACATACTGGCTTCAACAAAAATGTGAAGTATTGAGTGCACCAGAAGCACAACTGGATTCTGAGATGTTTTGGACTGGGGGATGGAAATATAAGGTTAAATTGAGGCAACTGGAGAGTGACATAGAGCATATACCAAACTCCTTCATGCTGGGCAGAGATAGAGGTGTGTTTTTATTCAGGGCAGCCACGAGGCATGCTACAAGTGTGGGGCTAGGACCCACCTCTGTAGTGTATGTGATCACCCCTGGTGTGATAACTGTGGGGATGTGGGGCACATAAGTATGCAATGCACAAACCTGACACGATGTGAGTTATGTGAGGACACAGGTCACACATTTCTGGAGTGTCTGAGGGCTGCAAGAAATAAGGCAACAGTCATTAGCCCTGAGCTTCTTATCCAACAAGCTCAAGAGGAAGCAGCCAAAAAGGTGGTAGAGGCTGAAGCCCCACCTGTGGAATACAACCCCCCAGATAAGGCTCCAGACCCTATTCCAGGCTGAAAGGAGGAAATCAAGACTGAGGAGATAAGAATAGATGAGGAGAATCATCCACTCTGTCCCAATCCTGATAAGCCCATGTAGTGGGGGGACCTACTACCGGTTTGCTACACAGATAAGAAATCCACTGATGTGCAGGTGATCCCTCTTCCACCCCCCAAAAAAACCCTCCTTCCAAGAAGGACAACTAGGAATACAAACCAAACCCCCCCCACCCCCACAAGTGAGCAAGCAGGCCTGAAGGAACCTAATCCTTTGAGGTTTTGGCCCCACTGAGGTAGAATCAGACACAGAACAGATGGATGTAGCTCTTACACCCACACATGCTGAAGGAGGGAAAGATGATTTGAAGGAGTACAAAGGAAAGAAAAGGAGGAAGGAAGGGCCTTGAATTCTTAAAGTGAATGGTTAAGTTATCCCTGGGGTCATGTAACTGTCATAGCCTCTTACATTCTCTTAGGAGAACGGCGTTGTTTTACCTATTGATAGACCTAAAACTGGATATCTGTTATTTGCAAGAAACATGGATGCTCACATCGGACCAACTTAGGCTGTTCCAGACCGAATGGAGATGGGGGCCATCCTATTGGTCATTTGAGCCAGACAGGGCTGATGGAATAGGTATCGTATTTAGTACCTTTTCCTTCCAAATGACCAAGATGGTGGATTTGATTCTGGGGAGGCTGTTCATCCTAGATGGATATTGGGATAAGGTCCCATATAGATTAATAAATGTATACAGCCCGCAAACAAAAGCAGATAGAGTGGCTCTAATTTCCAAACTTCAACTTTACTTACATACGCCCACTTATGTAATCCTGGGGGGGGGATTTTAATTGTGACTTACCCAAAGGGGGACTGAGGGGGAAAAGAGTGAAAACATATTGTGATTCAAATACCTTGCAAAAATGCGTCGATATTGGCGAGCTGAAGAATTGTGCACAGTACCAATCCCAAAGGCCCAAATATACATACAAAAGGGGACACCTGACATCAAATATAGACCATATTTTTTGTTTCTAGGAATCTCTCTGACCCAAACTTTCATACTATCCCTATAGAGTTTTCAGACCACCTTCTCTTACAATTAATGTTTCAAACAGCCCCTTCGAAAATAAGGAGGGAGAAAAGATGGAGATTAAATGTTTCAATGCTCACAGACCCTTTTGTTAAAGAGAAAATGTCATCATTACTCTGGCCAAGGACCTCGTTGAGTGATCTCTACAATGATTTGGGGGTATGGTGGATGGACCCAAAAATAGAGATGGCGATATGGTTCCAAAACTATGGCAAGCATAGGGCACAAAACAATTTTTTTTAGCAATTTAAAACTAAGATCAAAACTTCAGAACATGCTTTCACAGTCTGCTATGTCTAGACAAGATTATGGCCCTGACGTTGAACAGATCCAGGATGAAATGAGGAAATTTCAATATGACAGGGCAAAAACTTTAAATACAGAATTGGAATTTGGAACACAAAAACCCCCAATTGGAGACCCCTTTGAAGCCTGTGAAAAGAAGAAAGAGACTTTAGATATGTTTCAATTAGTAGATGATAGAGGAAACATAGTGGAAGATGAGATGGGGCTCCATGAAATAATCTGTGGGCTTTTGGCATCACATGAGAGTTCCCCTCCTCCTTCTACAAATTTGATTAAGTCTTATTTGGAGAAAAGCCAGGTAACCTTGGCCCGGGAGGATCAGGAATTTTTAACCTCTCCTTTGAAATTACAGGAAATAGAAGATGTAATTATGAAACTAAAAAATGGATCTTCATCCGGACCTGATGGACTGCCTTATGAGTTTTACAGATCATTTTCCAAAATAATGGCAAGGTGTTTAGTAGAACTGTTTTCAGTATTTTTTGACAAAGGGGTGGTCCCCCCTCAATTCACAGCAGGTCTCTTAATTTTTATATATAAGGGAGGGTGAAAGGTAGACATCTCAAACTGGAGACTTATAACTCTCCTGAATGCTGATTTTAAAATATTGTCTCAGGTTCATAACAATAGGCTAAGGCAAATAGCTCCTTTATTAATACATCCAGCCCAGTTTTGTGGGATCCCTGAAAGGAAGCTACAACATGCCTTAATGATTATCATAGATGTAATAGAGATGTGTGGTGCTGCACAAACATCCGGTTATATCATTACTTTAGATCAAAGCAAGGCTTTTGAGAGAGTATGCCTTCCTTTTCTCTTTCAGACCTTATTACATTATGGTATTCCAAAGGAATTTGTGCATAAAATCCAACTTCTATATCCTAGAGTCCATGTGTAACCTATTATTAGAGGGCTGGTAATGAAAGTTATCACCATAAATACAAGGGTTCGACATGGCTGCCCCCTCAGCTCACTACTTTATAACTTTTCCCTGGACCCTCTGATTAGAGTTCTGAGCAATACTCAGGAATGGGAAGGTTTGGGGGGGATCCCAGGCCAAATGGAACTGAAAATCCAAGCCTATGCGGACTATATATGCCTGTTTATAGCAAACCTGGGGCAATTACCAACAGTAATATAACAACTGCAGGAATATTCTAGAGTATATAATGCCACCCTCAATTTAAATAAATGTAAAGGGTTGTACTTAGGAAATACAGAGAGGGCATCTGTAGCAGTAAACCATATTTATTTCTCCTCAGAGCCACAAAAAATCTTGGGAATAACATTTGGACAATATAATCTCCCGCTTGAGACTGGGAAAGGTCTCTTCAGGGGGCTGAAAATAAAGTCCAGAGATGGAAGTCATGGAGGCTGTCTAAAATGAAAAGGGTACACATAATTAAAAGGTTCATTATACCCACTTTGTTGTATATAGCCATGATTTTCCCACCCCCAGTGATCTTAGAAACCAGGTTATATGCCTGCTTTTTTCAGATGGTTTGGGGATCCAGATTGGACCCAATAAAAAGGTGTTTTACATACTTGTCTAAACAACAAGGGGGTCTAGGTATGGTGGACCCTATAATTTTTTTCCATAGTCTTTTCCAGTCTCACAATCTTAAAATTGGGCTAGGGGAACCAACCAGTGTGACATACCATTTGTTTTGTAAAACTTGTAGTGCTTATTTGGAAATTTGGATTGGAAACCTTCCCCCAAAATTGTCCACCTGTATCAAAATACCAGAATACATTAAACCAGTGCTCAAAAAGCTTTGCAAATGGGAGATCACTAAAGCGGATGTCTCCAGACTCTCAGGACAACAATTGTACTCACATGGTGAGTCAAATCCATTCGGAACAACCTGACTTTAAAAATTGCCCCCCACATCTAAAGGGAGGGGTGTTAAAACAATTAAATAACAACAGAATTCCAATGCACATGTGGGAGGTATTATGGCTTTCAGCTTGCGGGAGACTGAATGTAAGAGGCAAAACACAAGGCCAAAGAGGAAAGAAAATGTCCATATAATGGTTGTATAAATATTGAAGAGACAATGGATCATTTCCTTTTTACCTGTTCCTATGCAAAAGCCTTATGGGGATATTTAAAGACAGAATGGAATCTAATGTGGTTAGACAGTTTAACCTATGAGTCTTTGGTCCTTGGGCATTGTCCCAACCTCAAGATAATGTATGATTATGATACTTTAATGGTGTTGTTTTGCTGTTTAAAGTTTTACCTTTGGCAGGCTCGCTGTCAATGGACACTCCGAGACTGATGTCATATACCACCTATAAGACACTGGTAGAACAAGCTATGGGGGCAGTGTTTAAGAAAGATCTGCAGGCTAATCCTAAGAGCTATGTTTTAAGGAAATGGAAAGGGTTGTTTGGATTTATCAAGTACAAGTAAGGAGGTAGACTAAAAAACCTATTTCTAAACAAGACATGTTTAAAAAGTACCACTAATTTTTGCCCTAATAGTTTATTGGTTACTCAGTAGTTGGAAAATTATTTTTGAACAATCATTTTTAACCACAGTATGAATGCAATACTTGTTTATTTGGGATTAAAATTGTATTCTTTCATGTGACTTAACACACTCAGAAGTAATTAGGTTTGAGAGCTACAACTAGCAAAATTCCCCTGCTACAATGGTATGGGGAAAGGTAATAAGGGGGAGGGGGGATGGTTTCTTTGGGGTTAAGGGAGTGTTTATTGTGTGGTCTTTAACATACTGCATCAAGTGTATGAAATTAATACCTGTTGTTCTTTCTTTCTGTATGCTTTCCTCTTTATGTTTTGTACAATGTGTTATGATTTGTGATGATGTGGTATCAATAAAAAAATTCCCCTACTCATTTCGATAAGTGCCATGGGATCTTTAACATCCACCTGAACTACCACCAATCCAGGCAGATGGAACCTCGGTTTAAAGTCTCATCCGAAAGACGGCACCTCAGAAGTGCAGCACCCCTCTCATGCTGCACTACAGTGTCAGTACTGGGATATTAACCCAAGTGCCAGATGTGGGAAATGAACCCACAGCCTTCTGATCTCCTGGTCTCAGAGGTGAGTGTGCTATGTACTGAGCCACTGACACTGCCAAGGATTTAAGGCCTTCATTCATGTTCAGCCTACTTATGGCCTTCTTTATACCATGCCATACCATGGCTGCATCAGGACCTAAGGTGGTTTGGCAAAATCATTGATGCCAAACCAAATTCATGGGGCCTGACAGAAAGCTGCATAAATTTGCCAAAGTATTTTTCCTCACCCTCACTCTTACTCCTAATTCATAACGAGTGGCCAAATAGAAGGAATTTCACCTCTGTCGCTCAGTTATCCTTCCTATCAACTCTACAGTGCACATTGTTTCTGTCTAACAACAAGCTTCCTCTAACAAATTTAGCATAGAAACATAGAATTTGTTGACAGAAAAAAAAAATGTTTTGCTCCACCAGTCTGTCTGGCTGGTCCCTGTCTAGTCTGTCTCTGCAGACTCCAGTTGGCCTCTGGTTACACTCCCTCCTCCCTGCTCATTTCCTAATATTCCCCTTTGTATCCCACACATACATGAAGCCCCCCCACTGTTTTCACCTCCAGCACTTCTACTGGCACTCCATTTCAGGCATCCACCACTCTCACTGAAGTAGTCCTTTCTCGCATCTCTCCTAAACTCCCCTCCTCCAGTTTCTTTGCATACCCTCTGGTTCTGGTGCTCTTCCTTATTTGAAAAATACTCCTCTCTCTCACCCTGTTTAACCCTGTGAATAACTTATAGACCTCTATCATGGCCCTTCTCATTCTCCTGACTTCCAGGGTATACATGTTGAGATGCCCTAGTCTCTCCTCATAGGGCTTTTAGTGCAGCTGATGCACCATTTTTGTTTACCTCCTCTGGACTGTCTCTACCCTGTGTATGTCCTTTCTGAGGTGTGGTCTCCAGCACTGGACACAGTGCTCCAGGTGAGGTCCCACCAGACAGTGATATTGTGGCAACACCACTTTTGTCCTCTGGCTGGAGATACCTCTCCCTGAGCCTCCCATCATCCCATGAGCCCTACCCACTGCTTTATCATACTGTTCTGCCACTTTGAAATCATCAGATATGATAACCCGAAAGTCTCTGTCCTTAGTAACTGACAGTACCTCCCCATCATATACTCAGTTCTCGGGTTCCTATGCCCTAGGTCCAAGATTTTGCACTTATATCCATTGAATCCCAACTGTCATGCTCTTGATCATTCCTCAGGGTTCTCAAGAGCCTCACGCATTCTTTCCACCCCTTTCTTATTGTCCAACCTATTATAGAGTTTAGTGCCATCTACAAAATGACATACTTTCCCTTGCAGTTCATCTGCAGTGTCACTTATGAAGTCATTGAATAGGATCAGAATGAGTACGGAGGCCAGCAGGTCACTGGCCCATCATTAGAATGAGTGCCATTAAATACCACCCTCTTATAACTATCTGTTGACCAGTTTTTAACCCAATTCACCTCTTTGGATCCCATCCCAGGCTGCTCAATTTTTTAAATCAGTCTCCTGTACAGTGCAGTGATGAAGGCCTTGTTAAAGTCCAGAAAGACCATGACCACTGCCCTCCCTGATCTATTTCCCTGGTCACCAAGTCAAAGAAATCAATCAGATTCATCTGGCATGACTTCCACCCCCCCCATCCAAGAAACTATGCTGCTTGTCATCTTGTAGCTCACTGGATCCAAGATTCTCTACCAGCCTTTACTTATTCCACCACTTAGGTGAGGCTCACTGGCCTATAGGTACTAGCCTCTTCTCTGCTGCATGCCTTATGTAGAGGGACCACGTCTGTTTTCCTCCAGTCCTCTGGAACCATGCCTGATTCCAGTGAGCTGTTGAATAAGGGCATCAACAAAGCACCCATCACCCCCTTAAGTTCTGTCTGTACCCTAGGGTGTATCCTGTTTAGTCTCATGGCCTTGTCCACTTTTAGAGCTGCAAGTCCCTTTAGGACTCCTTCCTCTGAAAGTGGACTTTATTCCACCTCCCCCCTCCCCCCTTTGTTCCTGCTGCTCAGTGGTGCCCCCCCCATTGTGAAGACTGAGAAGAAGTACCTGTTCAGGATGTCTGCATTTTCCTGGACCTCTTCTCATTGTCTCCCTCTGCTGCCCTCCATATCCTCACTATCCCTCCTCTTGCTTTCCTTTTCTCACTTATGTACTTGAAGAACATCTTATCCCCGTTTGCTATCCATTTGGCTATCCTTTCCTCTGTCTGTGCCTTTGTTCCCCTCACTGCCTTAACTGCTTCTCTCTGTTTTACCCAGTATATCTCCCTGTCTTGCTCCCTGTAGGTTTTCTTAAACCTCCTGAATGCCACCCTTTTTGTTTCACAACCACAGCCACTTCCATAGAGTACCATACTGGTCTCTTTTTTTTTTTTTGCTTTTACTCACTTCCTTCATGTAGATACCAGTTGCCTTAATTATGCCCTCCCCTTTTTCCCCACTGTTCTTCTACTCATACCTGGCATTCCTCCATTCAACACAGCTTCTTAGGCAGTTTCCCATTTCCTTAAAATCTGGCTTCCTTAAGTCCAGGACCCTCATCCTTGTCTGGTTTGCCTCTGCTCCTGTCTTAATGTTAAACCACACTGTACAGTGATCACTGGTACCTAGGAGACTGCCAACTGGATGTCTGTAGTGCTGTCTCTGTTTATAAGAACCAGGTCCAGCACTGCTCCATTCCTAGTGGGTATGTTGACTAGCTGTCTAAATCAACACTTGAAAAAAACCTAAAAGCATGCTTTTTGGTTCAAAGGCCAAATTAACAAAGAATCAATTGCTAAACATAACTGACTCTTCTTGTGTTTTATTAGAAAAAGTTACTTAATTTAAGTTTCTGGGTATAATGCTGGACCCGAGTTTAACTTTTTCTGCACGTATTCAATTAATCAGCAGACAGATCAATCAGAAATTAGGAGTATTATTTAAATTTCAAAACTGTTCATCTGTACAGGCTAGAACACTGATTTCTAAAAGTATGCTTTTATCATTGATGAATTATAATTATTTTCTTTTTTTGGACTTAACTGAGACTGAGCTGGCATACTGACTATCACATTTCAAGGGGTGTGCAGATATGTACTTAGAGTACCTTATCAAACTCACCATTGCATATAATATCAACAAACTGGTTGGCTTCCCCCAAGGTTAAGCAGTATTTGTAATCTGATCTGACTGACAGATAATGTGCTGAGACAAAAAGACTGACCCCCCCCCTTCTTCATATTACCAAATTAGGAAAGATGAAAAGTTATTACGATCAAGTACAGCTACCAAACTAGTGATGCCAAAAATGAAAACAAAAATGGTGAATCGTGCATTTTCTGATGGGGCTGCAAAAAGCTGGAATAACTTGCCAGGGATTTTACTAGAAGACAAGAATCAAGAAATTTTTAAAACTCAGTTAAAATATTGTTTCCTAAGTCGACTACAATGGGATTGTTTTACATGATGGTTTTGTGTCATTGTCTTGTATTAGTATGATGTGGTGTCTGTATTTAACTGTATTTATGTAACAACCTGTTCACAGTCCTGGGTCATGCCTAAAAAAGGGCCTTGGCTCATAGCACCTACGTGGTAAACAAAAGTTAAGCAAATAAAATGAATAAATAAGCTGTCTGAAAAAGTCCCCCTGTAGAGAGTCAAAGATGACCCTGCTTCTTTCTGAAGCTGCAGCTGGAAGGCTCAGGTCCACATCTGGTAGGCTGAGGTCACCAGTTAGCAACACCTCCCATTATTTTCTATCCAGATGATGCATTATCTGACTCCTCTCCCTGTGCAGGAGGTCTTTGTGCATGGTGAGGATTGGTTGGTGGAAGCACAGCTTTTCTTGCACCATAGTGGGATGCTAGGTAGTCTATAGGACCAGATTGTAGCTCATCAATGAATTGAATCAATGGATTCAGTGCACTCCTCTACTACAATTGGCCTAGCATATTTTATTAATGTTACAAAGACATTGCTTCACTCCCCTCACTGATGCACTTCAGTGGTCAGCTGACAGTATGCATTTAAACTAATACAGTTTGTGCTGTGGTGTTGGGAAGAAAAACTGAGCAGCTGGTAACAAAGCATGTTCTATGGCCCACTATTATGAACTGAGATCAGAAAGCATTTCACCATCATGGCCCATTGTGGGTAGGGCCAGTTAAGAGAGGTTGGGGTGAAACAAAGGCAGTGTTTGGAGGAAAAGGGCCTTGTAGGATGCCAACTTTAGAATATATGTACCAGGAGGACCAGGGATGGATGACTGATGGGGGTGGGATGGCTTTGGAACTATCATTTTCCCCTGGGAATGGAAGGAAGTTTACCCTCAATTTTCTTAAATTCCCTGATAGAATTCCCCAAATAGGGCCTAATAAATGCCATTTAGATCTGAATAACATACAACCAGAATATTTAGAAATCTCCAGTTATTACTTGCACAGCTCTTTTAATGACTCTGACTCTTTGTATCAAAGTATACTACTGTATGCCAGTAAGTGTCTATTATATCTACTAGGAGTAATGTATAATATTATCTATAATAATTTATTGGTCTAGCCAGTTTAATGATATAATAGTACTAGTTCAGTCATCTCATTTTCTGTATTACCTACTGCTTTTAATTTTACTGTTCATCATTTAAAATTATAAATGTTCTTATCATTACTTTTTAACCAGTATGTAGTGCTGTATATGAGATGCTATATTAAACTAAAGTGTATTGTATATGTATTTATGTGTGGGAACGGCTCTTTTTTATAGTCATGACTCTGCCTATATGCTGATTGGCAGACCTGGGGCAGGATTCACAAAGCTTTGTGCCAGACACAAAGTGTTTGCCCAGACATTGCCCAGTGTTTGCAAAGAAGCGGGATTCACAAAACCAGAATTGCTCAGATAAAGCACTATGCTGACAGCGCAAACATAATATATGCATGGTGCAAAAGGGAGGGGAGTGGCCATGCATACCGGCACATTGATTTTTTCACATGGTTGATAACTTCTCCAACTTCTGTTTGTGTGATAGGTCTAACAAGGTTTCTTAACAAATTGTTAGGTAAACTAGGGACAGTAAGAGAGGCTAGAAATTTCTTTACCTTATGCTCATCAATGGGAGATGTCTTATACATCTTAGATAAATAATGTGTAACTAGTTTCAGAATTGTAGGTCCATCAGAAACTATAGTACCATCCTGTGTCTTGACAGAACCCATATATCTCTCAGAAGCTCTATGTGAGCAATCTTTAAAAGCATCACCGAACCCCATTTTCCCCGGAGAACAAATCCTATGTTCGTTTAGCATTGCAGTAGCCCTAGAATATTGTAATTTCATCATAGCTTTTTTCTAGTTAATAATCTGTGACGTCAATCCAATATGTTGAGTATTTATAATGGAGTAAAGCTTACTAAATTGTTATCTAAGTTGAAGATATTCCCTATACTTAGTCCATCAGGATTTAGTGGAATGAATCTGAAAAATTGATTTTACACCCCTCTTGGTTTCTCCCAACCAAGTGCTAAGATTAGTCCCTAAGCATGCCACTGACATTCTTGCTTTGAGAAACTCAAGAATTTTAGTTCGTACACCATGTTCCTCTAAAAGTAATGTATTTAGTTTCCAATACCCCTTACCATATTGAGGCCCACACTCCCCTCCTATAGTAATATGTAAGACTGCATGATCTGAAGTTTCAAGGGGAGTGGTCTCTGCTTGCAGTATAGTCACAGTTTTTTTTGTAAAAATAAAATCAATTCTGGTGGATAGAGTACCTCTGAAATAGGTGTGACCCCCCTTGTGGAGATGCCTAAATGAATCTTGTAAACAACACTGATTTATAATATCATTAAGACAATTGGTATCACAAAATAATTTCTTCATAGCTGCACTTCTATCCTTCCTGTCCACGACACAATTGAAGTCACCTCCCCATATAACACTCTTTGTTGTAAGTAAATAAGGACTAATCTCCCGATATAAGGTAATCTGTTCTTTTTTTGTAAGGGGGGCATATATATTAATTAACCTCCACCCTACACCTTTAGAGGTGAAATCCAATAATAGAGCTCTACCTACCAAAATATCAACTAAACGTGATATTCTAAATCCGTCACCCTTAACTAAAATACCTACACCATCACACACTGCAGAACCGAAAGAAAAGAAAGAAGGCCCCAACACCACAGTCATTGGGCAGAACGTACTAATGTAGTAGAGTTTAATCTAGTATCTTGTAATAAACAAATATCACAATTCAAATCTTTCAACATAGTCATCGTAATCAATCTACGCCTAGCATTTCGAATGCTATTTACATTAAAAGTAGCTACCCTTAAACAGGGAAGGACTTGTGTTGTTGGATATGGGAATTTTTTTTTTAAGGTGGTTTTCTCAACCTAGACCTTCTTCGTATCTGAGTCTGAACTCTAGGGACTTGTTCTTCTTCAGTCCCTACTTCAGGCCGCTCACCCTCTGATTCTGAAGAAAAGGGTGCTAGGGAGGATGCCTCAGAGTCTCTCCCGTGTTCCAGGTCTAGTTTAGTAGTTCCGAGAATCTCAGATTTATTCGATAATTTTATACCCTCTTCAGATGGGATATTTGCCTTTGCTACCTTGGACTTGGACCTACTTTGTTTCATGTCCCGTTTTTTTTTGCAGTACTCTTAACCTGGGGGGGGTGCATTTCAGTGACCTCTTCCTCCATAGGCATTGGGATGACAGGAGTGGGGTTTACAGGGGCAGTGGTCTGAGAAACTACTAAATGGAAAGGAGAAACTACTTCAACCTGCTGTGGATTAACCTCAGCCTCAGGAAAGTCCTGTGGAGGTGCCGACGGGGGAGGAGACTTTTGACAATCCGCAGGGGCCTTGTCAGCTGTATGCTTTCTTTTTAACATTTCTTTTTTTGGGGCTTCCTGAAGTAGCAGCTCTTGGCTCATACGGTCCCTTCTATTGTGGGTGGCCCAAGGACAGGCTCAAAAGGCGTGACCAGTTTCATCACATAAATTGCAACACAAATCTTCCATACAGTCAGAACTGCAATGCCCAAACATGAAACAAAGATTACACTTAATCCTATCACATACAGAGCCCAAGTGAGTACCAGACCCACATCTAAAACATGTTCTAGGCTGACCTGGGTAAAAACAGTGACCTCTCTCATTGCCAATAAATAAACTATTAGGAAGGTGAACAGGACCCAGATTATTACTACGTAAATGAACCTGAAGCACCCACCCACCATTCCAAAGACATCAAATATTGGTTTAGGATTTCCTAACACATCACATCTCCTTTGAAGCCAATAAACTATATCATGAATGGACACAGATTCATTTCTAAACAAAATTGTCACATTCTTAATAGAAGGTTTCGTTAGGGGTAAAGCCTTGAATGGTAGCCACAGTGCAGTATACTTTTGAGAATCATATTTAGACCAAAACTGGTCAAGGCCCTGTGGAGTGGTAAAACTGACATCATAGAAAATAGAACCAGAAACATGAATTAGAGCATAAATCTCTGTGGAAAAAAAAACTAAAGATCCTTTTAATAGAGTGTGTCCAACATACAAACGATCAGGGGCTATCTCTAACCCCCCAAGATATTCCAAACGGACTACATTCTGCCTCTGCGGGGGGGGGGGACTCATGAAAGGGTCTTTCTTTCGAAACAACTCCCATGCAGTTTTAGACCATTCTTGCAAAGTCTGAGGTTCCCCAGGAATGGCTTGATTATCTTCGCTCGTGTCAGCCCACTGAGGTGGTATCACCATGTCAGCCTCAGAATCAGAGAAAGAAGTACCTGTAGGTTGTTCTGACTGAGGCAAAGTTACTGCTTCTGAACTGGTAGTTGCAGGATCAGGTTCGGGCCTTAAGGCCTGTTTGGTGGACACTGAAATATTATCTTCTGGTAATTCCTCTGGAGGAGGGAGAGAGCCCCCTGGAATCGGACTGTGGGCTGGGTCAGGGATCCAGATTCCAGCATTTCCCCATTTCCACCCTGCTGCTAACAAGGATCGTTCTAAGGATGATGGGGAGGACCTGTAGGCAGGCAAAACAGCGGGATCAGCCTTCCTGCCCTTATGAAGCCCAAGTGTGGACGGTAAACCAGACACTATTTAGGGACTGTAACATTTGTAGTACTCATAGGAGTTGAAGAGTGCGTAGGTTTCAAGGTAGGTCCAGCTGCTGTTTGGGAGTTTTTTCATGCTGTCAAAAGCCCTGGGACTGAAACTGACTCATGCGGCTGAAATGTAGTAGGAACATCGACGTCACTCGGCTGAGGTATTCAGTTTTGAGCTACAACAAGTGCTGCTGCACCCTGCTCAAGGATTGTTCTTGCAGCTGCTTGCAACAAATCTTCTGCAACTTCTCCCGACTCCAAGGAGCCAGATAAATCAGTCAACTCAATCCATTTGTACAGTTGGAAGTGCAGCACAACGTAACTCCTTATTTTGTTGAAAAATAGCATTCAACCAAGATTCATTAGAAGAAAATAACCCACTAGAAGCTCGATCCTTAGCCTGGGCTTCTCCTGTTAGTCTGGTAACTTGGCTTGATGATTCAGTCCTCTCAAGTGCGGTCTCCTGGGCTGGACCTGTTGGCTGGGAGACCATCTCGCCCACAGGTACGCCAGCAGAATGAGTCTGCAACACACCTTCCTCCATAGCAGCGGCTCCCCCTACTGACACAGTGTAGGGAAATTTCCCCAGTGCCCTGGCCAAATTTCCCCCCATATACAAAAATACCACCAACAGCTTAATCTGGTTCAAGGTCAGTTGGCATTCGTCTATATCCCCCTCCACCGGGTCGTGCCTGAAAATAGGCAGAATTTGTCTAGTGCACTTACCAGGTCAACAATAACTAAATAAATAAAATCAGGAACACAGTCCCTGGGCCTGGCTGAGGTTGGGATGGGGGGAGAGGGGGACACTGCAGGCTAGTACTGTCAGTAGTCATCACAGGTGAGCACATGGCCCAAACATATGGGATGGGGTGATGCTGTTGTGGCCCCAGAAGATGCTGACACTGACCAGGAGGCTACATGGGCCTGGGATGCTGCATGGGACCTAGTACAGCCGTGTGGCAGTGGAGATTCATTTGCAGAGCTCCTCTGACTATGGGGGTGTGGCGGAAGACGGCATGTGTGGGATGCAGCTGAACTGGCTATGTCAGATGTCTCCCACTGTTGTGTCCTACTATGCCTCCATCCCCACCAGGGGACTGGGTAGTGCCCACTGTCAGCTGATGTGGCCCGGCTGTGCCGATGTGTAGCTCATCATGGCCTGGCACGGAGCACACCTGCCCTACTCAGCTCCCCAATCAGGTGCTTCATGGTGTCAATGAGCCTGTCCATGAACTGCTGGGCCCACTGCATCTCCAGCTGGTGGTGGTGCTGGCTGAGGTGTACAGACTGGCACAGGAGATCATGGATGTCCTCCAGGACCTGGTGTGATGCTGCCTGTATGTTGACAGCAGCACACATAATGTCATGAACTGTGTGTCCTGCATCCTGCCCTACAGGTGGTACTGGTGCATGGGTGGGTTGAGATGGCTGGGGAGCCTGAGGATGTCCATGTGCCCCTGGGACAGTTGCAGCAGTTGGTGGGAGCTGTTATGGTGGCGTGTGTTGCCTGAGACCCTGTGCCTCATGTCCAGGGCCCACCCTGTGCAGGGTGGAAACCCCAGACTCCAATTGCTGTGCCGGCCCATGGACTGCTGTGACATGGGACATTGGGGGATGGGACTCAGCCACAGAAGTGACAGGGATAGAGACAGAGGACGGCTGGGTTGTGGCAGTTGCAAGGGTCCCTGTGGTAGTGGTACTGGCAGTCTGTAAGTATGATAGGGGGCCATGTGCACAACCTGTGGTGGTGGTAGGGATGCTGGAGCGGATTAAATCATCAGTTGTACTGTAGGACTGCATGTCTGTGACTAGCTCATGGCTGTCCATCCATGTTTCTAGGTCACAGTCCAAATTTGACTCAGGATCACTGTCGTCCTCGGGACCTCCATGTCTTGAGGGTGTTCCCAGGTTACCAGTAGATGTCCCAGACTCTTCTGCCACCAACTGTGCTTCTGCTGTGGCAGGACCTGTGGGGACAGACACATGTATGAGAGGGGCAGCACATGATGCAGTGTTAAGGCAAGTACCCAAATAATGGTGCAGCACAATTGTGACATTGCCTTGTGTGTGTGGCCTATGTGACCATGGAACACCCACAGACAGATGTGTTGAACACCAGTGTGCAATGCACAGTGAGGAGTGTGTGCACACACACACTCACATGCAGGTCACACAATGCGGTAGGAAAGGACACAGGATGGATATACTATGGTCGACCAAAATGCATCGGCCCGACCGTCGTTATCCCGAACCCAGATGCCCGAAACACGGTTGCCTGTCATTGGGATTTTGCCTCCAGGGAGTGATTCTAGGGACTTCGCACCCCCCTGCCCCCCGTCTTAAAGATTCTCACTCCAGGGAAGGCGAAATCCCGATGTCAGGCAACTGTGTTTCGGGTGCCTGGGGTCGGAATATTGACAGTTGGGCCAATGCATTTTGGCCCATTGGAAGCATCCCCACAGGACAGAGACAGATGTCAGGACATAAGGCAACAGCATGCAGGGGCAGGTGCACACAGTGGAGATGGCAGCAGGTGTGGGAGGAGTGACACACCTTGCAACAGGGACAGAGGAACCATCTGATGGTGTAAGTTGTGTGATGTGTGGTCCCAACACAAGAAAGTTGTCCAGGCCAGATGTGTGCATTGTGTGCATGCCAAGGAGAGCCCATAGCCACCCACAGAGAACAGTACAAAGGTGTGCAATATATGTCGAAGGGTTCACCCATAAACAGCCAACATGGCACCACCATGGAACACCCAGTGAGGTGGATCATGCTACCACAATGTTGCTGCCAATGAATTACTTACACGCTGCTCTGGCTGACATGCTTGTGTTATATCCCCTGCCAGGGACACCGGACACCTTGGCTTCCTGCAACACGGATGCCATGGCCTCCACAGCAGGGTCAAGTCGGTGAAGGAGTGCAGGCACTGGTGGACCACCGCCAGTGGCCTTTTGTTCCCGCTGCAGTGTGGCAAGGTCCCTCTTGCCATGGCGGCAGCGGATCGCCAAAGCGCTTCCACACTGCCGCCATCGACTTGTCCCGACCACCGACAGCATCGACCTCATCTGTTACCTCCTGCCATGCTTGTTGGATGGCGGCAACCATGTTGCGGTACCACCTAATAATATGTTCACGGGCCCCATAAGCCTGAGTGAGTGTCCAGCTCCAGGGTGCTGAACCAGACAGCTTGAAGCGGATCACTGTCATGGGCTGCACCTGTGACGGGAACAGCAAAGGGAGTAGTCAATGACATGCAGTCCCACCATTTCATAGGCCCTACCAAATCCAAACAGGGCAGGTGGATGACCTAAGGATCTGTTTGTCACATGCAAGCTTAGCCAGGCAGTGGCCCATGGCCCCCCCCCCCACCAGCTAGGGGCATGCCTCACAGGCCACCAATGATGGCCCATGACCAGGGCATCCAGTAGGCCACGTGTGGGAAATGCTGAACATGGCATGTACAGGTACTTCAGGGCCAAAACAGACCAACTGGTATGAGCCAGACACAGCAGGCCACTCGTCACACAGTGTGAACACCACAGTGGGCAGTCCCAGCATGGTGCTATGTGCAGCTGTGTGACACACATGAGCCACACAACTGCATACGCAAACATACTACTGCACCACCCATATGTGTTGGTGCTTTGCAGGTCCACCATGACAACGCAGGAACACAGGACAAGCACACCACTGGGTGTCTGTGCAGGTGTGCAATGCATGCTGCAGCACAGGTATGGGTACACTATGCCATGTCCTGTGCAGTGACAGGCCAGGGCATGTGTGCCTTGGGTGCACAAGGGGCAGCCACACTATGTGTGTGACCCAATGCATTGCCAAGTGACAGTGCTAACCGAGGACCCACTGACAACAGTGGCACAGATGTGAGGTTGCCACATGCAGTGGCGAGAATTGCTGCAGATCACAATGTACTGTGGGATGTGTACATAAAATCCTATGACAAGCAACAGCAATTGCCACACAATAGCACTGGGGACAGGATGTAGGTGTGCATGACGTGGAATGCCCACAGGGACACAACCATCTGCACATCATGTCGAAGGGAGAGATAATGATGGGTGGTCCAAGACATTGTGATGCCTCCCCCCTTGGCAACCAACAGTATAGTTGAGCTCCGTCATGTACCTTGGAGGGAGCACAGCAAGCAGTGGCAGCTGTGTGCAACACAGAACCTGTGCCATGTGGCAGTAGTGCACTGAGCGATGCCTGTAGCCATGGAAACTGTCGTGCAAATGGCAATGTGTCGCCAGCCATCCCCCCACCCATTTTCAAGTAGGATGTCAGTATGTAAAGTCACAATATTGTGGCCCTCGCCTGTGACATATGCAACACAGCAGCTGCATGTGACCTGCACCAGGCCCTGGTAGTACTGATAGTTGTACTGTTCCCATGTTTGGCCTGATTGTATGTCATGTACCAAATTGTCTGCCATGGCAACACTGTGACATGTGTACAGTGATTGGCATGCCGTCACAACAGGACATCCATGTAAATGAGGCTCCACAAAGGTGGTGTTATGCCCACACACACAGGCACATGGCTGTGACCATGATGAGATGAACCCTGGCCCACGCTGGTATGCTGGATAGTATGACACAGATCAGTGCTGCTGCTGTGTGTCCATGTGCCACATACACCCACAGAGGTAATAGTTCCATTGGCAACATGGCTGCATGGTCTGTCACTGCGGTGACATGCCCCCAGGAGGGATGGCACAGTATGTATATGGGATAGTCTGCCCAATGATATGCAGGTAGCAGTACCCGTGAAGGGCTGGAGACCCACAGTGTTGTCCATGCCAATCTACACCCACCTCCAAACATGCCACGAGCAGCACAATGTGGTGTACTGTTGGGTGCAGTCCCCCTGCCTCCAGGAAAGGACTGACACAGTCTGCCTGCACAGGCCCAACAACCCAGAATGCAATACTTCGCAACTGTCCCTGATGTGCATGGATGCCCCTGTGTCACCACTGATGGTACCCTTGCCTCCTACACTTGGCATGCCTGACAGTGAGGGGCTGTACTGCTGTGTGACACAAGATACTGTCAGACATTGGTGCCACAGGCTTGTTCCCAGTACAAACATGCTAGGCTGCATGTTGTATGCAGTCACTGGAAGTACAATTGCACTGTTCAAAGATGTGGCACTGAATGTGGTTGTGTGCCCCTGGCCAGTGTACTCCTGGTACCTGACATGTCCTGAAGGGGGTCAGAGTTAAGGCATGTGGTAAACATTGTCAAACATGCAGACAAATGGTTCTAACAGGCACAGGGGATGTGTGCAGCAGTAGATAACTTGCCACTACCCAGACAGGGATAGTAATGTGAACCACAGAAAGTTAGTATATGTTGCTTACCTGCCTGTGATGTAGGCAGATCCTGAGCTGCATCTGCTGGTCACTGTGCTCTCTCCATGTCCTGCAATCTCACTTCCACCAACAGATGGAGCATTGCTTCCCCCTCTAAGTAACTGGGCAAAGTAGTATGTAAATGTATGCAGAATGTTCTAGAATGAGATGCTAATGGCCTACATTGCCCACTGACTGTCTAATTAGCACATTTGCATGTTAGCTGTGTGAATAGCGCTGTTTTGCCATTGCGCAATGCAAAGGCAATTCGCACTATTTACTTTGTGCAGTGCAAACTATTTGTGGATTGTGCCATGCATTAGCATCTACTGTGGCATTTCTAGGACCTTCCCAACATGTCCACTGTATCACACCACACATGCGCAAGACTCACATCCATGATGCTGCGTGACTGACCCATACCACGCATGGTCAATACAGTGCGCCATTACCTCTACTGCGCTAACACAGTTTCTGTGCAACAGGATTGCTTGGTGTGACACACTGGGTTGTACATTGCACAAAACCAGCACAACATAGTATACATTACACATGCTCCATAACTGCTAGAACAGGCCACTGGAGCAGTTGCAAGGTGCCACACCACTGCCACAACTTATTATAGAGCACTCTCCTCGCTGGTTTGAGTTGAAATGGCCAACCTGGTGGACCTGGTGGTCCCAAGGGAGGGCCAGCTGTTTGGGGATGAGGACCTAGAAGGCCCCAGGTCACAGGTGTTGGCCCAGATTGCCCATGACCTGATGCAGTGCACAGGGATCAGGAGGACAGCAGAACAATGTCGGCACAGGTTTGCTGACCTGAGGAACTGGGATGAGCAATGCCTGTAGTGCGTCAGGGACAAGGTGCATGATGGCACTGTGCCACGTCCAGGTGAGTGGAAAGACAACATAGACATCTGTTGCCAGGCACATGGTGGGGGGAGTGGGCCACCACACAACCATAACTTCTGCCAGGTGGGCCACTGCACAATGCGGGCCATGCCATAATATCTCCACCCATCCATGGTCAGGCCACCTACAGGTCAGTAGTCAAAGTGGTTGCATGTTTGCAGGCTGGATGTGTGTTGCCTGTGGCCGCCCACTACACAGTGGTGTAGCAACAGACGCCTTCTGCTGCCATGGGTGCTGGCACATCATATGACACATGCTACAACAGGCATTGTCTGACAGCTGTGTCATGCACAGCCATGTTGGTGGCAATGGCTATGCCAGTGGCCTGCTGCTATCATGGCCATGGGCCTGTTCAGTATCATTATCATGGGCAAACCATGTTGCCCTGTGTGCTTGTTACCATCGCTGCCACTAGCCTGCTCCACTGGGCGAGGGGGTGTCTGTGCGATGCTCATGCATTGTAGGTCATAGTATATCCCATTTGGTCGATAACCTCCATGCAGTCCCCTAGCTGGGCATCTTCTGCTGTCACCCATACTGTAACCATTGCATACTGTGACAGTTCCCCCACCACACCCATACCATCCATGATCTGGGCCCCCCTGTGTGTCTCAGTCGTTGGCTGGTGCCATGCCTGCATGCACATAGTTGTCTGTGTGTGCCCTGCTACCTGCTGTGGGCTGCCAATGGGGCTCAGAACTGTCCACGTCCAACAGCTGCACCCATCAGGCACACATGGCTGGCACCTGTGTACCTTGCAGGGCCTTGCATGTGCACAGCACCCACCAGGCCTGTCCACATCTGGCACACTGTGGGGGGATGTAGGCAGTGGACACATGGTGCCAATGTCACCTGACAGTGCATGGTGTCCCCCTGCAGTGTGGCCATCGGGTACTGGGAGGGTAGTACAGCTGCTGCTATGCATGCCTGGGTGTAATGTATGCCTAATGGGCATCTATGGCAGCCACAGTGCCCCACCCATCAGCAGCCTGGCCCAGTTATGTGTTTGGGCACGTGTCTGCCTATGCAGCATTCCAGCACAGTGCACACACCTGTGGTGTATGGACGTCTCCCAACCAGGGCTTTGTTGGCATACTCCTGGGCTGGGCATGTATGACGTGTTTTGTCCAACATGTTGTCTGGGATACACACACTGGACCATGGCTCACTGCCTTGTATGCCCATGGGAATGGGGTACACAGGGGGTACATGACATGAACATACAACATATATATCCCATAACACAGTATATGGATGAGGTGGTGCATGTTCAGTTCAAGGTCAGCCGACAAAGGACATGCAGCATAGGATACAACATGTGAGCCATCATGTTTTACTGACAGTGTTGTATGCAGAGTACTGGATGGGCTGTCATGCCACTACAGGAAAGCAACTGCTGCCTGTTGGAGGTGTTTCACGGGGTTGGTAACCTGCCATTTGGCATGGGTGAGGGCAGCATGAGGGGTGGCTGGGGTGGGGTGGATGAGACCACTGGGTAGCAGGAATGTGCCTGGGGGGGCATTCACTGGCATGGTGTGGGCCACAGGTAGGTGGGGATCAGTACTGAGATGGCCCCAGGGAGATGTTGGAAGTGGGATGACTGTCCAGCTGCTGCTGTTGTGCATGGTGGAGGGATGGTACATTGGTCCCTGGTGTGTTGGGCATCATCTGTGGGGTCACTGTCGAGTAGTGTTGGGGGAGGTGGCATGGCATTCCACCACACCTGTACTTTCCTATGGCAGATACACCATGGGCCATACACCTGTGAGGTGTCGGGTGTGGGACTGAGTGGGGTACAGTGGACAGTGCTACGTGGGAGGTGCAGCGGTGGAAGCTCCTCACAATGTGTGGTGGTGTGCCTGGATTGGGGGTCTGGGGCCAAGGGTGGAGCCATGGCACACTTTGTTGTAGACCCTGACTAGGTGCATCATCCTGTCAACCAACCAATGACGAGTGGAGTGTGGACGACTATCCCCATCACAGTGGTGGAGTGCAACTGTATGTCGCAGTTACTGCCAGTGGATTATGTCTGTGAGGGGGATTCTGGGTGGCTTTCATGCAACATGGCTTGGATTGTGGTAGTGAGGACCTTGGTTTGATAGGTACCATGCAGGGCTGCAACATGGAGTGTTGATTGTACCGCGGTCACTGTTTGTCATGTTCTGGACATCTTCATGGCAGTTGTTGTTATGGCACAGTTTACGTTATTGCTTAGTACTTCCACTGTTACTGTGGTGACCTCGCACAGCTACAGGTGGACAACGCTGTGGAGCCAGATGGGTTACACGCATGGATACTGGCCGTACCTGGGGAGGGGCTGGCTGCACCTATAATAGACCTGTTCCATGTATCACTTGCTACCAGAGCTGGTCCTGCATGCTCGGGTAGGGTAGATACAGTCCATCTTCACCACAGTGTACATAGGTGGGTGGCTGAACAATACAGGCCTGTCACCATGCCACAGGTGGTGGGCACAGTGCTGATTACACAGCTAGAGGGTGTTGTTGACATTATGCCTGATGCCAGTGACTGATATGTTCTGTCCTTCATTTTCTGCAGGGCGAGGGGCTGGAAGCATGTCCCATGGCAGGGACAGATTCTGTGACTGCAGTCAGGAGGACCAGGGAAGGAGACATGCATAGGAGAATGAGTACTTCTGCTCAGTATTTACTAAAGAGAAGAGGGGGGTGACACCCAACGTGAGAGAAATGGCAGAAGCAGGGTGGGAAGTGGTGACAGATGGGGAAATCATGGAGATCAGAGTTCGAGAGGGTTTGAAGGCACTGAGGGTGGACAAGGCACCAGGCCCAGATGGCATCCACCCCAGGGTACTGAAGAAGCTGGCAGAGGTCCTTGCAGGACCTTTGGCAGACCTATTTAATGCCTCACTACATTGGGTGTGTACCTCAGGACTGGAGGATGGCTCATGTGTGCCCTCCACAAGAGTGGCCCCAAGGATGAACCGCCAAACTACAGATCAGTGAGCCTCACATCCATCGTGGGTAAGCTAATGGAGACTATCCTGAAGGAGAGGCTGGTGGTCCTCCTAGAGGCCAAAGGACTACAGGACAGCAGACAGCATGGCTTCATATGTGGCAGATCCTGCCAAACCAACCTGGTCGAGTTCTATGACTGGGTAACTAGGCAACTGGACAGGGACCATGCAGTGGATGTCCTGTATCTGGACTTCAGTAAGGCATTCTACTCAGTGCCACATGGAAGGCTGGGAAGGAGTTAGTAGGCACAGGGGCGGGTGCAAAGCTGGTGAGATGGGTAGGAAACTGGCTGCAGGGAAGGCAACAGAGGGTGGTGGTGGGTGGGGAGCTCTCACACCCAAGGGCAGTGACGATGGTGTTCCACAGGGCTCAGTGTTGGGACCAGTGTTGTTTGGGATATTCATTGCAGACATATCATGGGACATCAAGAGCAAGATCAGTCTGTTTGCTGATGATACCAAGGTAGGCGCGGTGGTGGATGACCTAGGGGGATGGCAGGGGTTGCAGGAGGATCTGGCAAAGCTTGAAACCTGGTCAGACACCTGACAACTGGCTTTAATGCCAAAAGTGCAAGGTGCTGCATTTGGGATGAAGAACCCAAGGAGTTACCAGTTAGGGGGTGCAGCTAGCCCAGACAGAGGAGGAGAAGGATCTGGGTGTGCTCATTACAGGGTCAATGAACAACTCGGCACAATGTAGTTAGGCAGCTTCAAAGGCCAACAAAATGCTGGGTTGTAATACAAGGGGTATATCCTCGAGGAGGGAGGAGGTGATTCTGCCACTGTATAGGTCATTAGTTAGACCACACCTGGAGTACTGCGTGCAGTACTGGCGTCCGTATCTGAAGAGGGACATTAAGTTACTGGATGGGGTGCAGCGCAGAGCGACAAAGATGATCAAGGAGCTGGGGGACTTATCATATGAGAGGAGGTTGAAGGAGTTGAACATGCTCTCACTGGAGGAGAGGAGAGACAGGGGTGACATGATTGAAACCTTTAAATACATGAAAGGAATAAACAAGACGGGTACAGAGGGGCTGTTCAAAGTAAGGGAGGGAAGGGCCACCTGGGGCCATGATATGAAAACTGGAGTGAGGAAGGTTCAGGAGGGAGATGAGGAGACACTTTTTTTACAGAGAGGGTGGTGGCTGGGTGGAATGCGTTACCTGCTGAAGTGGTATGCAATAGAACAGTGGACTGCTTCAAACGAAGATGGGACAGGACAAGGGGGAGGGTTAATGAAGGGGAAGGGTGGAAGGGAGGGGCAGCTGCAGAATTAGGGACGTTAGCTGCACATTCGAGCAGACTTGATAGACCTGTAGGCCTTTATCTGCTGGCAAATTTCGTATGTTCGTATGCTGCATCCAGTGCCAGGAGCAGGAGCCACTCATGTGAGTATTCCCATTGCCAATGCCTCTGTTGTCTTCACCTGCAGTGCTGTTCACCACGTGGCCTCTGTCATGTTCTTGTTGCCTGTGTTTCTAGTTCTAGATACTGTTATCTCTGTGGTTGTAGTGGTCCATGCCCTGGTACTTATGTCCCCATGGCAGCCCCATGGGCATTCCTATGGGCTCACAGTGTAGCTGGCACATGACTCACAGCACTGTCCACTATGCAGAAATCATGTGTGTACCGTGTCACTGCGTCATGCCATCCCTATATGGCATGGCCACTGGTGACGTGGAGCCCCTGCCCTTCATGTTTGCAGTGCCACGCCCCTGCATTGTTGCACAACAGATGTGTTGTTCATGCTTCATGTGCCCCCTGTGTTGCTCCACGTGGCCTTTGGTTGCAGCACCACCCACTGGATCTTTGGCTGTCCCTCATCATGTGCTGGCCTGTGGCCCTGTGGTTGTAGGTTGGCCATGTGAGTCAGTCATACACACATCCTCTGCAGTGGTCCTGCACTGCTGCACAGTCATAGTGCTGCATACCATAGTCCTGCACATGGCTGTTGGTGTGCCCATAGGTGCATGTCTGTGTCTGTTTGGTCTTGTGCCAGTGCAATGTTTCCCCCAGCCTGGGTGCCTGTGCACAAGGTTGGCAACATTCCATTTGCCAGGCCAGGATACCCTTTCTGTGTCTAGGGACCCTGACCATGCTCATCCAGGGGTCTTCAGTTACTGGCCATTGGCACCCTTACTGTGTGTTCCCATCACCCACATCCCCATATCTCCCCACCAATTTGCACTTCATTTCCCCCTGTGTGGTTGTCATGCCTGCCTTCTCTAATGGTCTCCATCAGAGTTGGGCAACCAGGGATAACCAGGGTGCTGCAGCTGAGGCGCACACACACACACACACACACACACACACACGGAGGCCACACTGCCTCGCAAGATTCCCACCTGTCCCCCTGTCCCTCAGTATCACACAGATGTTGTATATCAAATGTAATACACTGTCTGTATTTGACTGGACATGACATTTTGGATTCTTTACAATGTTATGGGTTGTGTTCTGGGATGGCTGTGGGTTCTGCATCCCTTCCCCTCCAGGGAGGCTGCATGCAACCCTAGGCCCACAGGCTGCCCACCGCTGGTCTTCATTGTGGCTACATGTGTTGTGGTGTGGGCATTTATACTCCTGTTTTGGTGTTCTTCATGGTCTTTGATCTGTCCATTGCTGACCAGTGCCACCACAGTGATGGTGGCACAGTCAGTGTGGGGCATGCACACATGGCCTGCCAGGTATGGCATCCCATGGCCTATCCGCCACCACTATTGAATGTCAGCAGGATGTGCCTCCATGAAATTGCCACATATAATGTCAGACACCTGCTGATATCCCTAATGCCCTGCTGGCATGTTTTCATTTATTGCCTTTGGCCCCCCACATGCTGTGGTGCCTGCGGTTACAAGCATCGGTGGTAGAGACAGATAGCAGGGGTTTGGCAGACCCCTCACACCATGCACAGATGGGGATGGTATACCTCTTGACCCCACAATTCCAGCAGAGGCGTGGCAGTGACCTAGGACTAGTGGGAGTTCCCAGTGATGGCAGTGTGGCAACTTTACACCTGTTGTTATGTGGATGGTTCTATGGTGTACTAGTTAGCTGTCTGGGCTCTGCATCCAGTGATCTGTGTTCAGATCTTGGTGAGTCCCTTCTTTGAGCTCCTTAGGTGGCACACTGGATGTGTCCTGGCTGTACATGCAAAGGGTCAGTGGTTTTATTCCATATTCACTGGAGGTAGGATAGGACAGGGGGGGACATGTTAGACACATTCAAGTATGTAAGCAGCACACATAAGGTGGGGGTGGCCAACTATCTTCAGGACAGAATGGGGACTAGAACTAGTGGTCACAATATGCAGCTGGAAGTGGGGAGACCCAGAGGCATGGAGAGGATGTACTTCTTCATGGTGGGACAGCTGAACCCTGGAACAGGCTACCAGGGGTGGTGGTGGGGGCAAATACCATGGAAGCCTTCAAGCATGCATGGGATAGACACAGGTGGCTAGTGAGGTTTGTACAGTAGAGAAAACTGACAACGGGTCCAGTAGGATCTGGCAGGAGGAGGCAAGACTTTTCTTACAGCTCAACCATGATGACCTGGCTGGAGCTGGAGGTCTTTATGTGCCGACAACTACTATATAACTCTGTGACTCTGTATGACATACATTTTACCACAGTCCAAGCCGCATTCCACCTTGCAGTCTATCTGTCTGTTGGGTTTTGTTGCAGTCTTGAATATGTTACACTGTGCGTGTTGCATTTTGCTTGGCCTCCCTTTTCCTCCAGACCCATCATAGTCAACAGTTTCTGTCCCTGTGCTGAGTTCATTGCTATGTGTGGCCCATGCATTACAGACCCTACACCACTGCTTACCCCTACACCTGTGTGTGTCGTCCAGGACTGCGGCATGCTAGGTTGGCTGATCAGGGTGTCTGTATTGTGATTGTCCTTCTACTGCCCTGGCATCATGTGTGCTTTGTACCTCTGGACACCCACCATTATTTTCCTCCACCACTGGTTCTGAGGCCATGTTACACGTGCTGCCACATGCTCCCCAGGCTCCACCTACCCCCTGAGTATGTGTGGGGCTATGCTAGTGTGCTAATGGCTGCTATCTGGGTGCAGCACCTTCTACAGGTGGCACTGTGGCACAGGGCCGCACATGCTTTCTGCTCCTGTCACCCTGTCTACCTTGTTGCCCCGCATGCTATGTCTCTGTGTCATACTGCTGTTTCGCCATGATGTTTCCTGCACATTGCACATCATATGGCCAGACACATGCATGGCTCACAGTGGACCATTTCTGTGGTGGTTTAATGGTGGGTCCTGTTTGGGGTGTCGTACCCTGTGTGGGTTGTGACACATATCCTCCCAAAACATTGTCTCTGCTTTGCCATGTGGTCTGCCCCTTTGGACCATGCTGCAACTGTCCTTCTGGCCCACCAGAGTTGGCTGCTGCTTGCCTGTCAGGAGGCCACTGTCTGCTTCCCCTCACCCTCATGTTGTGCTAGCATGCTCTCACTGCCTTGGTTACCTGTGATAGGCCTTCCTTGTCTACTTGCCATTGGACCTTGTCATCCTGTCATGCACTGTGTGTCTAGGTATGGGACCTCCACTTGCCAGCATGCAGTGCCACTGCCCATGGATGGCACACACTCAGCACCTGGGACACACATCACATGGGTTTGGGGGGTTTGGGCCTTGCACATCTCAGCACTGTTGCAGCGTTTGCACTGAGTGCATGATGTTGCTTCTCCTAGGTACATCCCATCAGCAGGAACCCACTGGTGCTGTGGTACAGTGGAGGGCATGACTGGAGCTCCAGGGTCTATGCCAGATTTGGGTGCTTCACACCACTGTTGAACAGCATGGGGAGCTACTTGAGGAGGTCTGCCATGTCCACAGAATTATGGAGACTGTAGAGCGCCTCACCTTTCGACAACCCCCTCCTCCTCCTCCTCCTCCCCATAGACAGTCCATTAGCCACACCGTTGCCCCCCCCCACCTTCTTCCCTCCAGTCCCCCACTTCACCTGTAAATAGTTCTTTCCTGCATATTCTTTATAGTTTTTCACTTCGTACATAGTTGCCTCTTGTTCCTTCCCCTCCTCTTTGGCTAGTTTTTCACCACACCTCCCTACCCTACCTTCCTTCCTTTTTATTATATACTGTTTGAATGTTATACCTTTTTGCACATAGTTTTTTCTCTCCTACTTCTTGTTGTTTTCATACATTTTATACATTTTTTGTATTAAAGCTTTATTGGATTTGTTCTTCTGTGTCCTGTGTCTCGTCTTTTGCCATGTGGTATTTCCCTGGTGGGTGTGCAGTATTCCACTCTCCATCTGTTCATGGCCGGTGGTTTGGGGGGGCACCACATATCATTATTCCACCTCTTTCCTTTGCCAGGCGCACACCTGTGTGTTGGCAGGTGTCGACTAGGCCTGGGTTCCATTTCTGCCCATGTGCCAGCATTGGGGACCATTCCCTAGACTGTTGCTGGCATCTTCCTACTGGACTCTTTACTGTGCCTTCCAGGCCACACTGTACCCCTCTCCTGTGGACCAGTCCAACTGTGACACCAGTTCAGCCACCACACAATGCAGCCAGCCTGGGTGTGCTGTGCTATGTAGTCCCCTGTGCCTGTGTCTTCATGGTCCTACTGTATTACACATTTCCCATTTGGACACATGTCTGGCACCTTGTGACTGGCCCGGTCATGTGTGTTGGCCCTTCTCATGGGCCCATGTTGCCCTCTTGTGCC